>OX376651.1:1404573-11404573 GCA_947386135.1 Melanchra persicariae | reverse complement strand
AAGCTTTCACAGAGGCAGTTCATGAAGCGTTGTAAATAATTTGTTGATATTTTGCATTTAAGGTGTCTGTTTTATTCTGTACATTTACTTTGTGGTGCATTTAAATACTTTCTATGATTGTTGTTACATAAAATGTGGGATAGTGAATATATCAAAGTGAAACTGCAACTCGGTGTTTTCGTTACATAGCTATTTAATAAAAATGAGTATGATTACAATTACATAGAATAAGTGGTCTTTGAATTCTGACTGGTAGCTGGGATATCTTCTTCGTGACTGCCTACAGATTTCTTGACATACTGAAACAACAAAAGTAAGTTTTATTTATGAATACAGACTATTTAGACACACATTTTGGTAATCCTATACATTATTTTGCAGACACAGGCAAGCCTAATGGAATTCTTCTGTTCCCTACCTAATCAAAGCTTTTTGTTTACCAAACTGCACAACTTGCCTAAGGTAGACTGTCTCAAGAGTACCGCCATTTATATTAGTCTTGTGCATAGTAGTTCGCGACCTGGAGCGCTCAATTTAGTTCGCGGCTCCTTATAGAACTAGTTTGCTCGCTTTGCTACTGCTAACCATAGACATTCTGTTGACTGACAACCAAGGAACTTCTATTACAACCTGGAATGAGCATTGTCAATTTGACACCAATATAAAAATAAACCTTATGTTTATGAAGCCAAGTTCTATTACAGACAATCACTTGGTCAAAGAGAAATCCGGTCCGAGGGAGAAAGCGCTTGGAGAGCCCTGTGTCCCTTTCTAAAGTGTTGCCAGGAGGATTATTCCCGAATTTAGTAGGAATGGTAGGAAAAAATAATATTGTCGTGTCTTATTAAAAAAACATTAACTTTCGTTCTGATATATTTCTAATATTTTTAAATTACCTATCTGTTAGAATGAGAACATTTTTTTAGCAATAATTTAGATACTGTATTGAAATGTAATTAAAAAAGAAAAGATTATTAGTAGAATATATAATTATATAAGTTAGACTGGTAACCCACCAGCCATATTTATTTGTTGTAAAACAATCAATTTATTTATTCGGATGTAATAAAGATGGTTAAAAAGTGTGCGATTCAAAAGCTGTTCGGTTGCAAAAGCGAATCCTATGCAGGATGCGGTGTTTCTTTCTTCAAGTAAGTATATTGCAATTCTTGAAGTAGGGTGCCCATAATGAACGAAATTATAAGATTATTTACACAATGCAGCATATAAATAGGAGGTAGTCTTCAACGTAAGCATAATAAAACTTTATATGGAATGGTGTACCGAATACTTAAAAGACGTGATCATGAAATTTCACATTTCCCGAGGAACATTGTAGGGAAATGGCAAAAAAGTTTCAACTTCCCATTTTAATCGCTGATTTAGGTGTGTTACTTCGTATATTTGAAATAAATTTAAAAAATATAATTTCAGACTGCCTGGAGAAGAATCAGGGAGAAAAAAATGGCTTGATGTCATTCCAAGTCATTCAAATATCAAAAATTATTCCGTTATTTGCAGTCTTCATTTCAGGCCTCAGGATATAATAAAACATAGTTTAATGCGTTTTACTTTAATCCATCCTTAAAGCATAATTATTATTAACTTATGAAATCAAATTATTGGTTAATATATTATATCCTATTATATTAGTCTCAACCTACATTATATTGGTTGGTCACCCTAATGAAAAGGACAGAGGGCTCTCGCGAAGCTATCTCCCTCGGACCGCGTATCGACAGCCTGTGCACATTCCAGGTTGTAATAGAAGTTCCTTGCTGACAACTGAACGGACACCGTTACCGCTCACTACACACACGTGTGACTACACGTAGTGAGCACGGCTAGCTCGGGAGACGCCGCGCACGCTCGCTCTCGCTAAGTCGGTTATTTCGAATGAACTAAAGGGACCTGAGACCTAATTCGCATGTGGAAGTACTCTTACAATATAGTTCGTTCGCGAACTACACAGGACTAATTCACAACAATCGGTTCCGGAAATCCTCATTTTAGATCAAATACTATAAAAAACATGTAAAGAAGAAAGAAAATATCCCACCTGAGGATTGACTTGTATTTGTTCATCCATCTCTTGAATATACTGGTGCAGTTTAGTGCATGCCGCCATTTGTTGTTCTAATACACACAAAGTTTCCGGTGAGGCATATTTCTCGGGACTGTCCAGAAACACCACCATTCCATCCTTTTGATTTATCATTGCGTAGATTTCACCTTCTTCAATCTATCAAAAGTTACAAAACAAAAGTTTGTTTATTATTCTAAATCTACAGAACTTTATTATCGCTTTTTTACGGTGTGAGTTATTTGATATTGTTAAACTTACATGCATTTACTACATTTTAGCATTTCGTATATACCTTTTCATTTCTTAACAGCATACTTCAGCCTAGTGTGTTTAAGGACGCGTTTCCAAGTGGGTAGTCAAATCATTACTTCATCAGTATGTTTATGAAGTAAAAAAAATCACTTCGGTACATTTATTGAGGAACTGTACCTATCTTAAATTATAGTTATAGTTCAGAATCGTACCATGTACATCTATCAACAATTCATGGGAAAAACATGTTAAGAATGCAAAGCATTTTATTTAATAAACATACTTTTGTGTAAAAAGTAATGACTTGACTACCCATTTGGAAACGCGTCTTTAAGTACAAAACTTTCGCCAGTTTTCTGTGGTGGGAAAATTTAATGAGAGACTTACCATATTGAGTATGTAAATTTCAGCTTGTGAGGGGCCTGCTAGCTGCACTCTTGCAGCTACATCAGTTAGCGACAGCGTTAAGAAAGTCTTTGTCAGCCTTTGAATGTTCTTTTTGTACATAGAACTTAGTACCTGCAAGTTAACAAGACAATAATAAATAGCCTACATATTGTGTAGACTGCTGGAAATATTTTTTTCGCACGCCTATTGCACGTCTTAGGAGCATTTTCAAAACTGCGAATCTTGGACGATCTGGATCACGTGGACTTGCTTTCGATAGCAAGGAAATGCTATCAATTGCAGATGCGCGAATGAGTTGGAGTGAGAACATAGTTTAATCAATGGGTGTACGAATTTATTGCACAGAAAAAGAAAATACAAAACTCGAAAGTCCCTTACTTGATTCACTAGTCCCATATTCTTGTCCCTGACGAAGGTCTCGCGGTGTTTGTTAGCCGCATGTGTGGAATTAGCTAGCTCATGGTAAGCCACCGACAAAGGTTTCAGGAAGCGGCACACTACTTGTGACGTGTATTTTGGCATTGGCAGTATCTGCTGGTAAAATAGTACATTAAGCAATCAATATTTCTATTTTAAATTGAAGTGAGAAGAGAGATTTGCTAACACAACCATGTTTATATGGATATTTTTTCATCACCAATTTGCTGTAAAAAACAGGTTGTTCTTGTTTGCATCTAGATTTAGAGCTAGGTAAGTACATGATTCAAATAAATCTTAGGGATACATACCTTTCCATGTAGAATAAATGATACCAGTATGTATTTCTTGTAGGCTTCTAACATGATATGGGACACCACCATGGCCGGAACGGTGACTACAACTTCAAAGAAATATAAAGCTCTGTCATAGTTCTTCATTGCAGTGTAGATCATGCCTCCATAGTAGTAGTAAAGAAGGAAGTGCTTGGAGTCATTGTTGCCACCAAGCTGTAACAGGATTTTTAAGGAATGTTTTAATGTGTTGTATTTTTAAACAAAAACAAACACCCATTTTCAGTACCACTACGGCTACGCAACAAAATGGGCGTGAGTGAGCTAGATGAATGAAATAGTGTCCGACCGAAAGTTCGACTTTGGTCAAGTTTCGGCAAAAAAACGGGTTTCGGTTTCGGGGGCAAACCTGCCGAAACTACGACCGAAAACGAAACTGCATTCGGGAGTACTCGTGCTGTGCTCGGTCATGTTCGGCGCGGTATATTCCATCCAAGCGACGAAGGCTTGCAATATTATGATTACGATTAGTTTATAATTTAGTCGTTTAGCTTTTGTTTTTTGTTGAAGTGTCATACAAAATGACGAATCTAGATGATAGGTAAAAGTGATTTATTTTGTTTTGTTTATTACTTAAATATTAAGTACCTACCTATAATTACCTATTGTGATATTAGGTAACAACTTAAGGGGGATCCCTAAAGAGACCTCGCCATACATTTTTCAGTAGCTGTAATCTCCGTAAATAAACAGTTTCTGCAGAATAAAGCAAGTATAATGAGATTTTATAATGTATTGTGATCGCCTATCGCCCAAATTTTAGAAAAAAAACAGTCTTTCTATGAGAATTAGACCCAATAAAAAACGAAAAATCTTTACATGTGTGAGTGACCTGAATCGCGCCATCTGACAGAAATTTATAGAACCACCGAGAAAAAGTTCATTGCTGTTGTGTTACGAGTTTACGTGCGGTGAACATTTTAAGTAGATGGCGCTGTTCGAAAATTCGAACAAGCGCCAAGGTTATCGAGTGACGGACGCGGCGATGCGACGTTGCCATTCAAGACGCAATTTGGCAACAACGCGTGTTGCCAAATTGTTCCAGTCCATGCGTGATTGTGTGTCAAAATTGTGTTTCTAGCAAGTTAGCGCCGGCGCGCGGGTTTGCCCGCGGATTTTATATTTTATGATTGATGAAATGTTTTTTTTAGGGAATGAGAAATAATGCTAGAAAGTGAAAACAATTATCTGCGATCTGCCTTTGGTTCACACAGATACAATACTAATGTTATTATTGTATTACTTATCTACTTTAAATAAATAGTGCCTACCTACCTAAAGATTTAAAAATCTTTCCACTGTATGTAAGTAGGTACTGATAAAACATTTTCTGACACGGTTAAGTACTAATTCATTGGTTAATTTGGGTTGAATCAAATCAGAGAAAAGAAGTTCATGTAGGTATACTTAGGGTACCTATACCTAAATCAGGCGATCAGCGTAGGCAAACTTACCTATTTTTTTCCTAGCTACCTACGCAATGGTCGTCCGTCTGTCGGTCCGTATGTCTGTCTGTCCGTCTCTGTCTGTCACCAGACTGTATTTCACGGACCGTGATAGCTACACAGTTGACATTTTCACAGATGATGTATTTTTTTGCATTTGTATCGCATGATTGTAATATTATAAGTCGCGTAAGATTGTATATTTACAAGTACCTACTTACTTATAATTTCTTCTAGATAAGACAAGTATTGTAAACTATTGAATTTGGGTGTGATTCAGTGTATTCGAAATTATTTCTTCTCAACACATCATCTGCCTAGCCCTTTCCCAACTATACCTACTGGGGTTGGCTTCCAGTCAAACCGGATTCAGCTGAATACCAGTATTTTACGTGGTGCGGCTGCCTACCAGACCTCCACAATCCATTATCTGTTCTCAACATAATCATAGATTATAGTCTAAAACATAAACAACATTTATTACAATCTTACGATGTTTGGAATTATCCGGTGACACATACGAGTACTTACATAGGTAGGTACCTACTCTAACCAACTAATACCAAGATATTCTAAGCTAATAACAACCCTTTGCTTTGCCATCTAAAACCATTCCACCAAAGAACGCCAGTAATTACACTAATCACTGAATGTTACGACTGTATCACCTAAAGAAAACATTCTTAGATCGCGACGAATAATTGCATAAATAATCTTTTATTTATTTAGTACCTACACGTCACAATTTATTTACACGTTAGGTACTATTTAGGTTCAGTCACATTACAACAACCTGTGTAGGTACAATATACCTTTATTACCATTAGATACGGGACTTAGTCACAGCAAGCGGTCCTACTCAACTAAGTGATTGCCCGTAATTGGCACTCAGTCGCGCACGGAAAATCATTGATGTGACCTTCAGAATGATTGGCCAAAATGACTGATCAGCTTAAAAATATTACTAAGATCTAATACCTATTTGCTACTATTTGATACCTTTGTTTAAATAATTGGTACCTAATTAATAACTGAGAAAATGAATTTAAAAAATGGGCAGTCATTCTGATGTCAGGATGGACTGCCGACATTTAGGATCTCCACGTAAAGGCTCAAAAATTTCAATTCGCCTTTACAAAAATTTAGTACCTATTTGATACCTAAACATACCTATATTTTTTCTAGATTTTTAAGGCAAAGAATTTTATTAGAGATTTTTTGTTTAGGTAGGTACTATGAATAAATATACTTACCTAGTTCTACCCACATGTTAGCTTTTATCAGTATCTCGGAAATTGTTATTAATTAGTAGTACTTATTACTAATTATCGTGTAAATTGAACTACCTTCACTGCATAGACTTGAAAAAAAATTGACTTCACTTGACTTTCTGTATCAAGTAGTACCTACCTAAACATAGGAAACCAAAAATCTGTACCTAATAAAATCTTTAATCTTTGCAGCTCAACAGTGTTTTAATAATACTAGGAATAAAAATAAGACACACCACTCGTAAATACAGCCAAAAATGTTAATTTGTTGAAAATAACAAAAATATTTTATCGTTTGCTTCGCCATGTTTGTGAGAGCGAGATAGATATTAAAAACATGCGTGAGAGACACGATACGCACAATTCGCGAGTTGTTGAGAGATTTTGTAAACAACGCGCGCGACGACTAGTATCAGAACGAGGTTACGTAAGGTTAGCAACACAAATTTCTTCAAACATATTAATAGTTTTTTATTATTATTGTTTTACCAACCATGATTATTTAAATTCAAGTCAATTTTATTAATAATTGATAACAGTTATGTTTTACGCAACAGGTACTTATTTAAAAAAAAATATTTTATAAGACAAAGTCTAGTTTTTAGTACCTAATTGTTAGTGCAGAATCACTACTTCACTATATTTAGTTATCTTTATTACGCGACTGTGGCAAAGCAAACGGTTATGATTTCAAGGCTTCCTCGTAACTCCCAAACTGCACGTCATGTGCAGCCATATTCTTTATTTATTTATACATAAATGCATAATGGTGATACTTAAGGCTCTTTTTTATTCAGGTTTCCTAAAGATGAATTAAGGAGACAAAAGTGGCTTGTTATTGTCCGAAAACAAAGGCAGAAGTAAAGCTTTAGTAACCTTGCGCGATCGAGCGAACAATATTTCTTTTTTTAAGTACCTCAAAATAATTAATGTTTTTTATTTTATTTGCTAACGCTACCACATGCCATGTCATTCATAATCGTAAACATTCGTCAACATTCGGCAGCTAACGCGATTTCGCTTGCACGACAGCGCCGTCTCCTATCTCTATCCTTGTCTATCGGTAACAGTAGGTTGCGACTGTGATGACACTGATCACAGATGTGTGAGTTTCGGTGCATAGTCGTACGCCGAGCCCATGTTTACTGATTGCGATGTTAGAGCGTAACATGCAATGTTTATTACCCAAAATAATTTATCTGAATACCTAATTTGTTATGGTGAAAAGGGATACCTTTTCACCACCAAATCCGATAGGATATCGAGCCTAGAAACAAAAATATGCATAGACCAATAATTATATTATTATTAATATTTGAAAATATTAGGTTTGGTAAGGATAAAGAAAGATGAAAAATAATTCAAAAATAAATACAACTATTGAGATTTGAACCCACACCAAGCCTAATGAAAGGCAGTCTCTAAACCGACAGTCTATTTGTACGGTTGATAAATGTTTCAAATAGCCGACCTTATTTATGTCAAGGTTTTTAGCTGCTCAGCTTCCCGAAAGTATAGCGTGATGATAATCATTGCTAAGGTTATATTAATAAGAAATAGATTGGAATATAACAATTTGGTCCTCTGGACATTTTAATTTCCAACCATTTTTGAATAAAACGACATCTAGTAGGGTCGAAAGTTACTACTATTTACTTTGCATGTGTGTGTTAAGAGTAAATTCATGCGGCTAAATCTTTATTCTGCTGTAATCTTTGTATGGTAGCAGTTAACAAGCATAGTGATTATCTAAAAAAAATCAAGGTAATGCCCTAGGTGTCGCCTATAATAAAGTTGTCTATTAAAACTTTCTATGTTAGGTGTAAAAATTGAAAATGTTCGAAATTGTAGATGTGTCGCCATCTAGCGACAAAATGGCAGTGAGAGCATTCATCCATTCACCTTAAATAAGTAATTTTATGTTAATTATTAAAAAAAAAACCATGAATAATATTCAAAAGAAAAATCTACCTACTCAACTAAACACCTCACCTATTTTAAGTATTTTTAAGGCGCAATCAATATTTTTTTCTTAAATGAGGGGTTAATAAGTTGATTATCAATGAAAATGTCGAAGACTGCATAGCTATGTGATTAGATAAAAACTGACTGATTATAATAACGTTTTCTTTATTTTTCCCTCAAAACATTATCCGTGTAAGGAAGTTTCGGTTTCGGCCGAAACTGAGACAGTTGCCGAAATTCGGTTTCGGTCGTAAAAACCAGTTTCGGACGGACACTAGAATGAAATGAACAGTGCGAAACAAACTTTTTACAGAAATAAAAAAAAAAACCGGCCAAGTGCGAGTCGGACTCGCGCACGAAGGGTTCCGTACTATATGTATAAAAAAAACGGCAAAAAAAATTCGTTTGTTGTATGGGCTCCCAAACAACAAACGTAATTTTTTTGCCGTTTTTTTTTTAAATATTTATTTTATTATGATTTTAATATTTGTATAGTATAGTATAGTGGCAACAGAAATACATCATCTGTAAAAATTTCAACTGTCTAGCTATCACAGTTCATGAGATACAGCCTGGTGACAGACAGACGGACAGCGGAGTCTTAGTAATAGGGTCCCGTTTTTACCCTTTGGGTATGGAACCCTATAAACAAATTAAACATTTTAAACTTATTTAAAATAAGAAATACAATTAATCTTCTTTATACTTAAGGCACACAAATTATTATTTTTTTTTTACTTTCGGCATGCCTGTTAAATACAGGACATGTGTTTTCAGCATAACAACCCTCAGTAGCTGGATATCAACCAATAGGGTACTTTACTGAAAAAACCTTATTAATCCGTCAGACGCGTGTTTACGTGTATTTTCAGTTTACGTGAAAAAAATAAAAAATACGTGTTCAATATTTTATGGAAAGACGGACTAAACAATTGAAGGCTTATGGCCTGTACTTTAGTCCGGAATCTGCTGGGTATGTAAAAAACACAAAAATCCCGAGCACCGGTGTTTAATTCAGAGATTATACCTTGCTTCTGCCTACATAAGTTGATGCTCCCATCAACTAATGTAGGCAGAAGCAAAGGTAGCAAGGACTAATTTTTTTTATTAGTGTTAGTCTTGTGCCTTCTATTTCCCGAAGTTTAATTGAAATATCTTATATTTCTACAAAACTACCTGCTGCTTTGCTAAAAAAAATTACCACAATTTTTTTTATTACTAAGGTAGCTTTCGCCCGTGACTTTATACGCGCATATCCCGTTTTTTACCATTCACATATGAATTTCCCGTATACAATATAAACCTATTTAAGTATGAGTAGGTATAGAAATAGGTACCTATTACCAAGACGTAGCATGGGAAGTAGTTCATTCTGGCAGACCCAAATTGAATGCATACATGCATACCGGGTAACTTTTTGCCACCAGGCAAGCTGAGGGTTAAATAAATACAAAATATAATTAGATCAATTTACCTCAGACCCAATCCCTGTGACGTCTGTATCCAAGAACTCGAGAGCAGGTTTCATACATTTTGAGAGCAAGCAAAGCTGGCACAAGTCTGCATGAATGGATGTGAGTTGTGAATCAAAAAGCTGTATCTTTCTGATAGCTTTTTTCAGTATCTCAATACCTCTGATTGGTTGTTTAATTTCAACTAGGTAGATTGTTAAGAGGTGGCACAGCTCTGCATCTGTGGAATATATTTTTATGTATGTTAATGGTAAAT
The DNA here is from genome assembly GCA_947386135.1 of Melanchra persicariae. Taxonomy (NCBI): domain Eukaryota; kingdom Metazoa; phylum Arthropoda; class Insecta; order Lepidoptera; family Noctuidae; genus Melanchra; species Melanchra persicariae. The sequence goes on along the minus strand of OX376651.1, from coordinate 11,394,648 downwards.
TAATAACTAAGTAAAATCCCAGTTTCATCTGAAACCTACTTATTTCTTAAACTTTGTTTTCAATAACTTACACTAGCTTATTCATATACCTACTTGTTTAAAAATAAATATTACTCACATAATTCTGGTGAGAATCTGACTTGTTCTCCATTGCAGTTTGTTATAAAGTCGTGAATCTGTTTGAACATTGTAGACTTGTCTACATCAGCACCCTGATTGATAAAAAGGTCATAAACATATTATTATCATACAACAGTTATAACATATAGGGTGCAATATATCCAGAAGAAATGAGATAGTTGCAAAGAATTATAAAAAGACTTCTTGAAATTTCATTGTCAATCAGACAATAATATTTCAGTTTAGTTTGTACATTATCTGATTTCCTAGCTGTGCTCTCTCATCTGCTCCTCTGGGAGAATCTTCTTAAATGGTCAACTAAGGATACAAACTGAACCACAAAGCAAGCAAAGAAAAAACTAAACATATGCAGTGCATACTTGTGCAAATTCTGCTGATGATGATGTTAAAAGTGGATACAATAGTTTGTATGTAAATTTAAAAAAAGCAATACCTGGGGCTGCGAAAATTTAGCAACAAGGACTGCCAGGACGCCTAAAGAATGCTGCTGAATATCAAGCGTTTCCAACACGGTGGAAAGATGAGCACTGTTTCTTTGTAACACCTCATCCGACTTGCTAATAACTTCGCATAACTCACGAAACGAGCCTGTAATGTAGATCAGTGGTAAAAGCATTATACAAAAGGCAAAACAATACGATCAAGAGAAACCAGAAGAATATTATTTACCTGATGCCGACATGGTCCTGACATTGTCCACGAACTGTTCCAGTGGTGAAGCCATTTTACACAAGTTAACAGTATTATAGCACAATATTACGTGTTGAAAATGTATCAATGTAGCTTTAGCACAAATTAATAAATACGCTCGCGTATTCCAAATGTTTGAAAAATTTCACCGCAACAAATGTGAAAATCCCTATTTCACAAAATGTCAAACTCACTAGTTAGGGTTCTGTCAAATGTCAAAGTGTCATATTCACACCACCTGTCAATTTCTGTCGTATGTTGTTTTTTTATTTACCCTGAAGGGAAGGCTGTCTTTTCACCACATTGCCTAGTCTTACGTCCTTTTTTTAGTCATTCATTTATCAATGATGACTAGGCTATATCGTATCACTGATCAGATCATCATTGTTCTGTTTGACCGTAAAAAATCGATTGCTCGTAGAAAGTTGAATAACTGAGGATGTGAAAATAAAGGTGAGCAACACGGGTCTTAATCCGGTCACGTTCCTTACCACGAAACAGATACCATCTAACCAAGCTGAATGACGGTCCGATAGCAAGATATATTATTATAAGTCCGGAGGAAATATAGTGAAAAAATCACTCCCTCTCTCTCCTTCTAAACTCTTTTTCGAAAATGTTCTCAACTAGCTTTTTAGACCTGTTTGGATGGCGTATGCATACCAAGTTTAATTAAAATTGGTTCATTAATTTCGAAAATTAAGGACTTGGAAAGTTTGTATGAAATGCCGTACGGCGTTAACGCTCAAACGTTATGAAAACTTGACTTTGACACTTCTGATAGTTCCTGTCCTGCACGCTTCGTTTAGGGGTAGGTGCACGAACGAAGTTTCGCGAATGCAACCCTAGATAGCACTACCAGGGTTACCGCGGCCCTGGAACGTAAAAGGCACTAAGAGGAGCATGGGTGGGTTTTAGTCCTTTTAGTCAGTAGAACCCTAGATAGCACTGCCATCTAGGGTTGCATTCGCGAAACTTTTAATTAGTAATGTTTAACTAGGTACTCTTAGAGCATTTAGCCTAAATATAATAGGCTAAATCATCGGGCTAAATGCTCAGAGATATCTACTTGACGCACGTTCCATAATGCTATAGTGTGAATTTCTGATCTTATTATTCTGTTTGTGATGTTGTCTTGTCTGAAGCTGACAGAATGTTATTACAGAGGTTACTGAACGAAATTCGAAAATGACATTGACAAGTTGTCAACGTTAAAAGATCGATGATGTGCTTTCAATATTTGTGTAAGATTAGGAAATCTATTTTTAGTTATTAATAAGTCAAATAATATAATGGCTATTTTACATAGGGCTCTATTTACTTGGTTTATTTTCTTAGTTTTTTTAATACTACTATGCCTGAGACTAGAATCCAGAACCCATTGGAATTGGTTTATTGTTTTCATACCAATGTGGGTTTACGATAGCATTTTACTAATATATGTGTTATTTCACATGATTTCTCACTGTAGAAACGGTATAGAAAGGTTTAGAGGAACTATTAATAAAAATGTGTGGTACATAGCTGCGATAGGCTTAAAAATGGCAGCACAAATTATCATTTGTATCAAATTGGAATACACCAGAGTAAATTTGCCAATATACGTCGTTATGACTCCTATTTGGATGTTACTGCCAGTACTTTGCGTCGAAGTTTTCATGCATCTAATAAAGCATTCAAGTGGGAGCAGTAGGTACTAAACAAGTACCTACAAAGTATGGAAACATGTTTTCTGCTATTTTGGACTATAATAATCACAACTGAAGGTGAAACATGTGACAAGAAGTGGTGTAGATAATTTTAAACTTGGCACACATTCATCGAGACTGAGTATGTTTGCACATGTCAAATCATTTGTGCCTGCGTTAAAATACTTGGTGATATAATAACTCAATTAGAGGTTTTACTGGAAAAGGACAATTTCAAGATGTTTAACATGGGTGGTAATGTGCCTGAGATAAAACAACTGACAGTGAAGGAAGTGCCGGCTGGTAGTACTACTGTATTGAATTGTCACAGCAATGATGTGGACCACAACTTTATGTTCTGGCTCTTCAATGGTACAGATGTGATTGGCCCCGGTAATGTTTATAACGAACAGAAGTATAAATATGAAGTACTCTCTGGGAAACTTCATATTCATGTAAGTAAAACTGCAGTAGTAATTCTCCAAGGTTAACAAATGTCATTGGGTAATTTAGATTCATATGCTACAATTTTGATGACATCTTTTTTTATTTATTTTGTTGCTAATGAGTTTTGTAATTTTGTTGTAGGATGTAACTGCGAGGGAGTCTGGATACTACCATTGTATATCTAAAAAACTCAATGGTGTTGGCTACACAGTGGGGCAAGTTGACATGATAGTTACGGGGTCAACATTTACTCCAATAGATGCTGTGAAGATAACAGCTATAGTGATGTCTATTATTGTGATAATTGGCTGTGCTGTGCTGTATTACAAGATGAGAAAGGACTGGAAAAGATATGAAGGCAGAGGAGTCATACCAGGTGATACTAATATCTTCTTTGTGTCAAATTTTGATTTCTCATCCATACATTTTCTATGTAATCTTTATTTGAACCCTATGATATTACTTTCAGTGGATGAAGTAGACGATGATGAAGGAGAAGGAGATGAAATATACAACCGCACGACCACCCCAACACAAGCACAGGCACGGCAAGTTAGTCAACCAGCTCCAGGCCCAAGCAGGAACCTATCATCTGAACATCTTCTTTATGGAATAGACAATCAAGGCTTAGACACGGATTTCAACTCAGTGTTTGAAAATATACAAATAAAATCACCACAAGCAAGTCTGATTTAAATGTAGCAAAATTAATTTTGTTAACTTATTTGTGATAAAGTAATCAATATGATAGTTTAGAAAATATGCATCCTTATTGTTAATATTTCTCAGTAAGAAAGTTCTTTTTTGTAAATATGTATGATGTAATCTAGTAGTAAGATTATACTCTATAATAAAATGTTTTTATTTTAGTTTATAATTGGATTTTAATCATCTTATTGTTACTTATGCTAAAATCACTGATAAACACAGATATCTTAAAAATACCCCTAAAAATGCTCTTAGAAAGTAACATCTGCAGAAGTACATGCTGTGGTATTTAGTTTTTCAGATGTAGATTGATCATTATTAGTACTTTGAGATTGTGTTGTAGTGTCCAATGTCTCATCCTCTTCATCATCTCCATCAATTTCCATCTCAAACACTCTCACTTTTCTGTGACTTTTTGAAAGAACAACTGCTACTTTGCGACCTCCAGAAACAGCTACTCGAAAGCCATCCATTTTATCCAACACTTTGAAAACACCAGGTTCTATCAAAGGCGATATATTCTTCTTAACAATTTTGTCGTTAAATAAAAGCAGCTTTGGTTTTAAAACATACTCAGCAGCATTTATCTGAATGATTTCTATTGGGACTTGAATAAACACGGAATTTTCTTCAGCACCAGGGTGCTGTGTGAGCACAGACAAATATTCAGCAGAATAGAACTGTAAATCTAAAATAGGAATATTTTCATCATTTGGTTCTTTATCTCCAAGTATAAGAGTTGAGAATGTATATTTCATAGCGGCTAATGAGCAAGCCTTTTCCTTAAATTTTATGGACATATAATGAATTCCTTCATCTAAATTCATAGAATCAACAAATGCCATCATAAAACTATTTTCAGATCCAAAGTAAGCTTGACAAATTCTCAAATTTTCACTTAGTTTTCCATTGGATTTGTCTTCATAACATTTGATATTGAATATTGTAGAAAAGTATTTTCCTGTTTCTTTTTTCGAAACATCAAAGACTTGGCATAGAGCAGTTTTTAAATGGTTTTGCTGTTGAACAAGTGAGAATTTTTTGAACTCAGTCAAGGAAAATAAAGTGTCATTGTCCTTTAGTAAACAGGAGTTATCTTTGAGAAATTTATGCCATGGATTGTCTTCATCATCAGGCAATATTGTTAACTCTTGGTCTTCCAAATATTGTCCTAACCTTTCAAGGTTGAACTTCACAGGTTTGTCTGGTAAACTTTCACCACTCTCAACTTGTGTATTGTCAAAGTTATATAAGAATTCAGCAATGTGACCAAGTTCTTGTTGAGTGATCTTCACTATTTCGCTTGGTGTTTGCTCACCTAGTAATCTGACTATAACAACAAAGAGCCACCTGAAGAATGCTTTATAGTTGCGCATTGATGTGTCAATGACCTGCTGTAGTTCTAGACACTTGTTTAGGAATGCACAGCTAGCTCTTATTGCAGCAGTTACTGTATTTTCTTCAATGCCCATCACCTGGAAAAACAAATACATATTTTTGACTTAGGTCTGAATTGAAGTGTATGAATGAGGCCAAATGAACAAAAACAAGACAAAGTTTTGCCTATACAGTATGCCTTCAGAGAATATTGCCTTGATGTTATGTCGGACTCAGAGTTTCAAACAGATAGAATACTAGAAAAGTGTAGGTATTAAGTCTTACCTTGTATCTATCTGGTATCCTTGTCAAACCTCTTAGTTCAGAGAGATAATAAATAAGACTTTGTGACACAATATTCAATTGCTTCAGAACCAATTTCTGTATTGTTGAATAACTCAGCTCAATTGAGTTACCCAACTTCTTCAAATCATTGACTGTTAGCTTTTGTAGCAGACAAAGTTCTAACTCATCTGATGGTGTCCCTGTAAAAATTAACAAGTTTTAAATTCTCTCAGCAAAATACAAAATATTGATCCTAGATTTCAAGTTTTGTAATAGTAAAATACAAACCCAACATGAGTAGTTCTAATAAATCTGCTGAAACTCCACCTTCAGGAACAGATGCAGCATAGTCAGCCATTTTTGTATCCATCTCCAATAAAATATGCTCCCAAGCTTCAGTAATTGAAATCATTGTCTGATCCAGGTAAGAAGTCAATCTTATAATTTCACTGTGCTTTTTAGCTACAATAAACATTTCTTCAGCATATGCTGACAACACACTAGTGTTTATGAGTGATACAAGAAGATTATTGGTAATTCTGTCTATGAAGAGAACTTGCATGTAACTGAAGTCTTCAGACATACAAATATCAAGCACTTTGTACTCTCCGAGATCATCTTTGGCCACTTGAGCAAGATGTATTGTGCCATAAGGATATCTTCCAAAGATATTCATGTAAATAAAGCCTGTTCCATAGCCCACCATAAGCATATTTAGGTGATTGGGAGCCGGGACTTCCTTGAAATCTTTGATGTTCTCATCAGTGCCTTGGTTCTTGTATTCACCAGTTGAAGGTAAGCTTTGTAAAAATATTGAAGCATCATCCTGAAAAGGGAAAATATTCAAATTACCTACAGCTTTAGAAATATTTTTAAATTGTGTTCAAATTGAACTATGAATTTTGTGATAGCACAAAATAATATATAGGCAAGATAAAGAGAAGTAAAGCAATTATTTCATAGCAATCTACTGTTGAAGAATGAAGAAGAATGTACAAGTAAACGTAGGTACATAAGTAGTAAGTTACTAGTAAGTTACATACATAAATGCTTGGGTCAATGGCACTCTCCAACATATCACCTCTGACTGCCCAAGTAATACATGTGATTCCATACTGTTTGCAGTTGTCAAATTCATCAGTCTGTTCTTGCTCCAAAACATATTTGTCAAGAATTTCTTTATCTTCAATATCCACAATAAACACAGCTCCTGAACTGTATCCAATTGCTAAAGCCTGCAATGAAAAAGTATATATTATGTGAAGAATTTCTGATACATGCCTGCATTTATTTTTTGGGCACCCTTTCTCCAAACAACTTAGGCCGTGAGGGTAAGTGTCTATTGCTGTGTGATAAGTGTTTTTATGAATGACTAGATAATATTTTAAACACAAAAAGAACTAAAAAGGCTTGTGCTAACATACATAGAATAATCTTATAATCAAACTTTGCAAATTACTATAACTGGACACTGTAAAGCATTTGTGTGTCAACCCACATCAAGCTAGTTGTGAGTAAATGGCCGTTAAAGTTTTTTGAGAACAATCTTCCTTTTCCGTTTATTTTAAGACACAAGGTAAGGTATGTGGTAGGTACCTATATTTTTTTTTTGCAATGCATACATTAATTTAAAAAATAAATATTTTATAGTAAATTCACATCCAATCTTAACTTCGGCGCCACCATCGACTACAAAGCCCAAACTGCGGCCAAAAAGCTGGGCATCCTAAATAGGGTGAAGCGATACTTCATTGTATTCGTCTTTATTGCATCCTTACCCGGTGATTTCTTAAATTCAAGAAATCACCGGGTAAGGATGCTATAACAGTCGAAATACTAAAAAACTAAGGTCTGTACCGATTGCCCCATACATTTCTGTGCGCATAACTCGACAAAATGTACTGAACAGCTGATTTTTCGTCACAGGAATGGGGGAACAAATACTAAGTTCGCCAAATCTTCAAGAAGAGCAAGGAATTCTACAATGCCATGAAATCTGTAGCCATGGTCCTTTATCGACTATAACGACTATTCAAAAACCTTTGTGTGTGCAATGGGATAAACTGTGGAATATAGGTACGAGTACTACTGAAATGAGAGCTCCTGAATACTTCATTGTTTTAATCCAGAGTCTGAACACTGAAAAACGTTCTTTCATCAGGACAGGTACTGAATGCTCCAATATGTTCCAAACTTGAAATGAAAAGGAGTGAGGCAGGGTTGCATCTTGTCCCCAGCGCTTTTTAACATAGGTATATGGAGAGTACATTATTTGGAAAACCATTGAAAATTGGGTTCTTTTAGGTGGAAAGAGACTATCAAATCTCCGTTATGCCAACGGCACCGTTCTTCTGGCAATATCTATGGAAGATATGAGAGATCTGTTCCAAAGACTCGAGCTAGAAAGTGGCAACATCAGTCTCGCAGTGAATAGAGCGAAAACTAAAGTGATGATAGTGGAGCGAGCCCGAAAGCCAACAAATATCACCTGCAGCATTCCTGGCATTGACATCGTCGACCGCAACATGTACTTGGGCTCCCAAATCTGCAATGACGGCAGTTGAGTCCCCGTTTAAACAACATCTGGAAGAAAAGAGGAATTGGTATCAAAACCAAGATGAGATTGCTACGAACCCTAATATTCTTTATCTTCCTATACGGAGTAGACATATGGTCAATTCTGGCCCGAGAAAGGATTGATGCATTCGAGGTGTGGTGCTGGAGGCGAATGCTAAAAATACCTTGGACAGCGAAAAGCACCAATTTCTAAAGTGTGCGTGCATGGCCAAATCCGAAATTATGAGGAATATCGAAAAAGACTGAAAGAAGGTTCGAGCCTGGTTTTGATGAAAACTTAAGAGCGTATATTCGATTCGCGAGTCGCTGGGAGGGCCCGGCACGAACTGATCGGTAAACGATTGCGGAAGGGGATTTAGTGTTTTTAAAATAATCGTGTAAAATAAATGAGTATTTAAAAAAGACTAATTATAATATTTATCTACACTCACAACGTAATGTTCCAAATATGAGTTCAAAAACGAATGCATAAATACATACTTTTTTTTCGTGGATAGGTAAAATTTAAAAAAAAAACCATTACGATTCAACATTTTCCTTCGATTTTTAAACAACTGCATCATAAAATAACTTTTTAATTTTTATAGCACACTTTTTCTTTTTAATTTTTGGCGCGAGCTCATTGACTTAAGTCAATGAGCCAGCTTTTATCTTTGTCTATGATTGAGCGCGCTGCGCAGTCATTCGAATACGCAATGAGAATATCCGCCATATTGGAATTAACTATTTTTCCACTTATTTTATTGCAACTGTATGAGTGAAGATAAAATAGTGTATGCAACGGCATATAATTAGGTATTAAAACACTCGTGCGATGCTATTATCACACTCGGCTACGCCTCGTGTGATAAACCCACACTCGTGTTTTAATAACCCTTTTTATATGGTCGTTGCATAAACTACTATTATGTTTTTAGTAAAACACTGTTAAAAAAAGTTGTTAAAGTTAACCGATTTTCTATTTTTTTTTAAATATTATTAGCCATATTTTCGTAATTGAGCTATATACTGCGCTTTGATATAAAATATTTTAGCACATTAAAATGGTTGTATTCGTCCTGAAAGATAACTCTAACGTCTATTTTCGTAAAACGCTACCAGGGCATTGCCTTCTTTTTAAAAAAGTCTCAATAAAAATTATATGTTTACAGAGTGTACCTAGTGTAGTAAATTAAGACTTAATCTTTCTAAAACCGCAATATTCTGTGAAATAATCTGCTCACATCATTACGATTTTGATCTCGAAAAATTAAAAAAACATGAAGTATTCGTCGCGACTCGAATGGTATACCGCCGTTTGCCCGAATTTTATTTACCCTAATATCATTTGCCATAATAGTCAACAGCCATAATATTATACGACGTAATATTCATTTGCCCTACTCTTATTTGCTATATTAGTCACGTGCTAGAAGCTTTGTTTCCCATAAAGTCACTTACCATAACATCATTTGTCATAATCATTGCAAGCCCTAATTATCACATGCCCTAATTTTCACATGCCATAACATCATTTGCCATCAACATTGGGTATGTAACGGTTGTTATATCAGGAGAAACTGGATGCAATCGGGACTTTAGGGCACTCCGACTCGGATTTTTTCTATAAACCACACAGAAGAAGGAGCCCCGCGAAGCGGGGCTCCGTCGACCAAGCCCACCATCAACCATGCTTAGAATATTTTATGTTATGTCTAATAATCATTATGGCGTTTAAATATTATTATTGATAATTATTATGGCACTTAAAAATATGAAAAACAATACGTATGGCACTCGTATCTTATATCTAAGTTTCGGGCAATTAACAGTATGTCAAGGTTACCGACATAGCCCGAAGGATCGCCAAATTTAAGTGGCAGTGGGCAGGGCACATTGCTCGCAGAACAGATGGTCGATGGGGCCGAAAAGTTTTGGAGTGGCGACCGCGTACCGGAAGACGCAGCGTTGGAAGGCCTCCCACAAGGTGGACCGATGACCTGGTGAGGGTCGCGGGTAACCGATGGATGCGAGACGCACAGAACCGGTTGTTGTGGCGACACTTGTGGGAGGCCTATGTCCAGTAGTGGACGTCTTTCGGCTGATATGATGATATTGATGATGAAGAGTATGTCATGTCTTTTAGGGCAAACAAAACATTCGGGCAAATGAAATTCGGTTAAATGAAATTCGGGAATATGATGATTATGGTATATAATCTTCGGGTAAACAATAGACAACCGAATCGAATACCTACGCGCTCTTAAGCTGCATAATTGGATTTTGAAAAAAAAAACGTACCCTATATTATTACACCATCCGGAAGTGTCGCTAATAGGTGCAGCGCAGACGGCACACTTTTTGTGCGATCGAGTCTGCGGCGCACAAAAAGTCTGCATGGCGCGCAAAAAGTCGGTCGCGGATTTTTCACCTCAACGCACACGGACGTAGACGCTATGGAAATCGTGCAGAGGTCGCGAAGTATTATTTTGTACATGAAGTACAGAAAAAGAAGAAGAAATAGAGAATTTTGGGTACATCCTATACTTTCGGAAAGATTACTGAAGGGACAGTTCCATACTAAACATTCAATTCTGAAACAACATCCGGAAAAATTTTCAAATTTTCATCGTTACATCGACCTCTGGCGCCATCATAATAGATCGCGTGCGTTACGTCCACCCCTAGCAAATGCAGATTGCCGACTAAGGGTGAGGCCAAACGAGCGTAATTTTGTGAGTCGTGAGTCGCAGAATTTCGGTTGCAGAAATTCTGCCTAGCAGAAATTCTGTTGGGATGCCAGACGAGCGCATTTTATTCAGTTACTATCGAACGTTTATAGCGGATGTTTGTGTCGTGCAATGGAACCGTTGAAAATTTTGTGTATTTACGAAGCATTTTTAGAAGACGAAGAAGTAGATAATGCCAGCAAAATATGCTGGGTAAATCCGCTTAATAGCGAAAGACTGATGCTTGGACAGCTCCACAGTTTATCATCATCATCATCATATCAGCTGAAAGACGTCCACTGCTGGACATAGGCCTCCCCCAAGTGTCGTCACAACAACCGGTCCTGTGCGTCTCGCATCCATCGGTTACCCGCGACCCTCACCAGGTCATCGGTCCACCTTGTGGGAGGCCTTCCAACGCTGCGTCTTCCGGTACGGGGTCGCCACTCCAAAACTTTTCGGCCCCATCGACCATCTGTTCTGCGAGCAATGTGTCCTGCCCACTGCCACTTCAATTTGGCGATCCTTCGGGCTATGTCGGTAACCTTGGTTCTCTTGCGGATATCATCATTCCTGATTCGATCACGCAAGGAAACTCCGAGCATTGCCCTCTCCATTGCCCTTTGGGTGACTTCTGATGAGGCCCATTGTGAGCGACCACGTTTCGAGTCCATAGGTCATCACTGGCAACACGCACTGGTCATAGACTTTCGTCTTGAGACACTGTGGTATGTGAGACGAGAAGATACCGCGCAACTTCCCGAACGCCGCCCAGCCGCGTCGGACTCGACGGTTGACCTCCTTCTCGAAGTAAGCCCTACCTAGCTGGATCGTTTGTCCCAGGTAGACGTACTCATCAACAACTTCGAGTGCAGAGCCTCCAATCTTGATAGGAGTAGGTGCTACATGGGTATTTACCATGACCTTGGTTTTGTCCATGTTCATTTTAAGACCCACTCTTTCGGAAGCTCTACTGAGGTCATCGAGCAGTGTACTGAGGTCCTCCGTGGTCTCAGCCATGACGACTATATCGTCGGCAAATCTAAGATGAGTGATGTACTCGCCATTGACATTAATGCCTAGCCTTTTCCAGTCCAAAACCTTGAAGACGTCCTCCATTGCGGCCGTGAACAGTTTCGGAGAAATTACGTCTCCCTGCCTCACACCCCGCTGCAGGAGGATAGGTTCTGATCCTGAAGTCGGACTGACATGGTGGCGTTTTCATACAAACACTTCAGCACCTCGATGTACCGATAGTCGATCTGGCACCATTGGAGAGACTACAGCAAAGCCCAAGTCTCGATCGAATCGAAGGCTTTCTCGTAGTCTACAAACGCTAAGTAGAGGGGCAGATTATACTCTTCGGTCTTCTGTATAACCTGCTGCAGCGTGTGTATGTGGTCTACGGTGCTGAAGCCTTTTCAGAATCCGGCTTGTTCGGGAGGCTGGAAGTCGTCAAACCTGCGTGCGAGACGGTTTGTGATGACTCTGGAAAACAGCTTGTAGACATGGCTCAGAAGTGAGATGGGCCTGTAATTCTTAAGCAGGCAAGCAGGCTTGTCGCCCTTTTTAAAGAAGATTACCACCACACCTCTGCTCCACGCTTGTGGCGTTTTCCCCTCGAGTATGACGGAATCGAACAGTTTCTGAAGGGCCTTATGGACTGGTTTTCCACCCGCCTTCAGGAGTTCAGCCGTAATTCCGTCCTCACCCGACGCCTTGTTGTTTTTAAGCTGCTTCTGAGTCATGTTAATCTCATACAGGCTGACGTCCGGGATGTCTTCGGAATAATGACGGGTCAATCTAGCTCTTGGGTCGTTCGCTAGATTTGCTGCGGGTTTGGTCATTGACGTGTATAACTGTCCATAGAATGTCTCGATCTCCCTCAGAAGCTCCCATTTACCGGATATGGTTCTGCCATCGTCGGTCTTCAGTTTTGTGAGCTAGCTCTGCCCAATAGACAAATCTCTTGCAAAGACCTTGGAGCCCTTATTCCGCTCTATCGCATCTTTGATCTTTTCAGTATTAAAGCGGCGGAGGTCGCTTTTCAAAGACTTGGAGATCCGTCTATTGAGCTGCCGGTATTTGCACGCATCGTCTGAAGACTGCAGAATCATCTCCCGTCTCTCCTTCATGAGCTTGAGAGTAGGATCAGAGAGCCTCTTGGTCTTATCTGTACGGCGAGTCTTGAAGAACTTAGACCCGACCGTATGAACAGACTCCACGAACCCATCGTTGTATTCGTCCACGGAGCTCCCTAGGCACTCGAAACGATTTTGAAGTTCGAGCTGAAAGCTTTCGGAGTTTTGGATCTGGATCTGTGCTGGACGGAGCGTAGACTTCATCAGTCGAGACCTTTCCAGCTTGATATTTAGATTCAATGTGCCTCTTAACATGCGGTGATCACTTCCGGTTTTCACCGCGTTGATCACAGAGACACCATTTAATATCTGCTTCTTCGTCGACATGATGAAGTCAATCTCATTTTTAGTTGCACCGTCGGGGCTCTGACAGGTCCACTTCCTGTGCTCACGTTTTCTGAAGAAGGAGGTCATCATATAGAGGCCCTTCTTCTCCATAAAACTGGCCAGTAGGTGTCCCCGGTGGTTCCGACGTCGTGGTTATGACCATGCATGGCTCTGGATCTCCACAGTTTATATGAACGTTTATGTGCAAATCCAGATATATTTGAAAAGTACTATCATTTGACATTACATGTTTTTCAAGAATTACTACAACTCTTAAACCCTTTTATTACTACAAACACAAACATGAGACTAGCCATCAGTCCGGAGGAAAGACTAATAATTACACTCAAGTAAGTTTTTAAATTGTTTAATAATATTCTGTGTCCAGCATTTTGTGAGTAAAAATACGTGTCGACTCTCACGCAAAATGTACCTGACTGACGCTATGCTCGGCCCGCGTCGGCCCCCTCGCCCCCGCAAACTCAATTCGGTCCGAATAATGCGTGTGAGCCGGCAAACAACTCATTTTGCGTCGCCGTGTGAATGAAACAGGACTTTTGTATGAAACCGAATGCAGTAGAAATTACGCGACCGAAATTACGCTACTCACAACTCAAAAATTTTTTAGCGCGCGTTGAAGCAAACGTTCATTTTTTTCACACACTTTTTGTGCCGAGCGGTGCGGTGCGGCGCGGTGCCGTCTGCCCGAATTACACGGATTTTTTGTGCGCCGGACTTTTTGCGCGTCGTGTGCGTTACTGCATATAATTGCATAGGTTCTATTTTCACAGACTAAAATGTGCGTCACGGATAGTCTGTCGTCTGCGCTGCACCAAATTCTGGCAAGTAATACCACATGGCAAACTAAAGGAAATAGCTCATTTTTAACAAAATACACTTCTCATCAGAAAAATCGAAACACCTTGCAAGTTTATGTTTTGTAAGGATTATCATAAAAATGTGTATATTTAGGAATACATGTCAAATGTCGTTTAATAGTGAATGTTATGAGGTTTTCAAATCCTAATTTTAATATTCTAAATTCAAATTAAATTTTCATAGGTTTCGTATTTTGTTCAACAAGTAATTTTTACCCTGTATGGATTAGGAAGGAAATTGATAAAACAACACACGTAAATGAAAGAAAAAAGCTAAGAAATGTTAATTTAATAACTTGTATGGGAGAGCTCTTATTACTGTTTTCATACGGTTCTTCATCGATCGGATGAATGAGAGTCACGATCAAATGTTGTGGCATTCCATTCCTCTTGGATTGCATTTTGCAGCTGGCTAAGTGTTTACGGGGCAGGATCTCTTCGACGAATTCGTCTCTTTAATTCATCCCATAGATGTTCAATCGGATTCATGTCCGGGCTTCTTCCTGGCCATTCCATAATGGATGGAGATACCGACTTCGGTAACATAATCTCGTACGACACTCGCTCATTGTCGTGCATGAATATGAAACCGTTGCCAATAAAATGTGCATAGGGCATCACGTGAGGCTTAAGAAGACACTGTTCGATGTACCGATGACTGTTTAGTGCAGGCAGACGTGACCCAGACACAAAGACAAGCTCTGTCTTACCGTCGGCGCTGATTCCTCCCGAAACCGTCCACGAACCGCCACCATACCTGACCTTATCTTCAATGCAGCATTGTGCAAAGCTTTCTCAATCTCTTCTGTAGACCTTGTTTTTTCCGTCGTTACCATACAGCATAATTTTACACTCATCAGAAAAGAGGACTTTGTTCCACTGGAGGTATGACCAATTTAGGTGCTCACGTGCAAAGTTAAGGCACGCTCTTCGATGGTCTGCAGTTAATTTCGGCCCATTTGCTGGCTTGTGCGGTACCAGTCCACGTTTCTGCAACCTTCATCTAATTATAGAGTCACTTACAGCCACCCTAAGTACAACATGAAGCTGCTGCTGCAGTTGAAAAGCATTAAGGCGTCGATTTAGTTAAGAAGTTGTTACAATAAATCGATCATCTCGCTCAAAGTGACCCGATTCCTGCCAGATCCTGAACGGCGCGTGAACAAACCACTCTCCCGATAGCGTTTGTAGACTCTATGAACGAACAGACGACAGGTTTAGATGCAATCTTTCAGCCACAACACGCTGTCAAAGTCAAAACGTTTATTTCAATTAGGCCATTAAACGGCACTTTTGAACGTCATCATTTACAAAAATTAATTTTATGTGAGGTCATTTTCAAATGTACTCCAACTCTAAACACACATTAGTTTCAAAACAGTGAATCATTTCATTTATAGCGAAACTGCCAGCTATACAATCATGTGATGTTTTTCATGGAATGAAAACACTTTTGTGTTAAATTAGAACGGAAACCATAAAAACGGAAGTGTATCGATTTTTCTGATGAGAAGTGTACTTTTTTAATTTTCAAAGACACAAAATATTTACATAATTTTTTCAAAAATCTATGGTGTAGTTTTAGTTTTCATCAACATCGGGCCCCAAGAATCTACAATGCATCATTGAATTTTTGAAAAATATCAGTTACGGTTTAGGTAGGAGGGTTTAGTCACAAATTTAACCAAATGCCAACAAAATATTCTTTCGTGGCCAAATAGTGCGCAGAGACGGCAATTTTTTTTAAAAACTAACTGTGCTTGCGGACACTGAAGGCAAAAAAAAGGTTGTTCACCAACAAAATGGATCCATCCAGTGAAAGACTCGAATTTGAGAGAAAAATTCCTCTTCTCCAAGAAACCAGTTCAGGCAGATCATCAGCTCCAGGTGCAACCTTGATGCCTGACCAAGATCCTCAGACATGAAGGACCAACCCCAGAGAGTGTAACAGCTCTGCTACCCGTGCTCGCCCATTTTTTTTTTTTTTGTACCCCACAATTTGTCATTCATAATTATGTTAACCGCAGTATACTGTACAACACAATTGGTTTCTGTTATAGTTGCAGTAGATTTTCGCATTAATAATGTAAGGCACATAAAATATAAAACCTAAAAACAAACCTTTTTTTGTTAGCCTATGTTGTCCCACTGCTGGGCAAAGGCCTCCCCCATATTTTTCCAGTTAACATTATCAGTTGCCTTCAAATAAATACAAACCTTAACATAAGGCAATAAGCAACCATTTTTGTGTGATCCTCTGTGGCCGGACCACAGTTTAGTACTCAGATGCTATAGTTCGAAATAATACGTACCTAAAGTCTACTTTCATCGGAATGTATATATATTTTTAGTACCTCAAGAGATATCTTTTTAATTAACAATTTATGTGGTCCGGCCGCCAGGCAGTGCTCTCTGGCAGCGCCACCTCAAATTAAATAGAGTATAATGAACTTTTAATAAATCAATATCCCGAAAAAAACTACCTAAAGAGTACCTTGCATACGACAAATATGGTCCAATAAACCCCTTTAGTTAAGGAGTTATTGGTCGTAGGGTGTGGTCCGGCTGGAAGGTATACTCTGCAGCAAGTCAATTTTGCAATATTTAATATTAACTATCCATAAATCAATTTATATAATAGTACCTTTTCTCTACTCTTCGTTGATACTTTTTTCTGTCAAAAAACTATTCATTTTGATTAATTAATCTTTAAAGTATGTGGCTCGGCTAGGGAGGAATACTTCCAGCAAATATAACGAAATATGCTTTATTTCTTTATGCCAACGAAAACTGCATAATAAGTACTTTATAAAAAAGACCAGGTCTTTTTATAAAGTACTTATTATGCAGTTTTTTCAACGAAGAGTAGAGAAAAGGTACTATTATATAAATTGATTTATGGATAGTTAATATTAAATATTGCAAAATTGACTTGCTGCAGAGTATACCTTCCAGCCGGACCACACCCTACGACCAATAACTCCATAACTAAAGGGGTTTTTTGGACCATATTTGGTTGTATACAAGGTACTCTTTAGGTAGTTTTTTTTAGAGATATTGATTTATTAAAAGTTCATTATACTCTATTTAATTTGAGGTGGCGCTGCCAGAGAGCACTGCCTGGCGGCCGGACCACATAAATTGTTAATTAAAAAGATATCTCTTGAGGTACTAAAAATATATATATATTCCGATGAAAGTAGACTTTAGGTAGGTATTATTTCGAACTATAGCATCTGAGTACTAAACTGTGGTCCGGCCACAGAGGATCACACACCATTTTTTGGTCAGTGGGTTGTTCGTCTTAGGGCAGGAGTTAGGATATTCTGCTATTTTTTTTCTACAAAATAGGTTGCACCATTATAACCTAAGCATTAAGTATGATCTGAAGAAAAAGACTGCATTCATAACTCAATACTCAATTTTCTGTAGGTTAATAACACACACAAATGTTTAACAGCATCCAACTGTTCTTTAAACATAATTAACTCTGGCTTCTGCATGTGTCCATTTGCTAATGTATATTATTACTAGCATTTGCCCACAACTTCGTACGTACATATCTCGTTTTTTCCCATTCTCATAGGAATTTCTCGTTCCAAAAAGATTTTTCCAAATCCGACTGCTAGTTCCAGAGATAAGAGCATTCAAACAAACAAACTCTTCTCTTCTTTTATTAGTATAAATATTGTTATTTCATAGGAAATCATTTACATACCTTTCCATCAGGTCGCCATGCCATAGCTCGTACAGTAACATTTTCTTTAGGAGGTGGTAGATTCCAAACTTTTTGCCAATGGAGTCTATGTATTTGGACTTCACCTGAAATAATACAATCCAAATCCAATTTGATTCTTCAGAGGATAATTTATTTCGGCCCTGGGAGATAGAGCAGATTGGAGACGTGGTGGCAAAGACTAGAGAGTGTTGGCCTGAAATTGAGCAGGAGATGAGAATGTTGAGATGTGTAGAGTAACAAGAATGGATAAAGTGGGAAATGAGTGTGTACATTAGAGGTAGTTTAAAAGTGGTGCCAGTATGGTCCTGGTATGGTCATGAGAGAAGGGATGAAATGCATATAACTAAGAGGGTTTTGAATATAAAGTGGATGGATGGAGAGGGAGAGGGAGGCCAAAGAAAAGATGGATGGATTGTGTGAGGAACGAAATGAAAGAAAAGGGAAATAGTGATAGTGACGGCTGATAGGACAGAATGGAAGAAAAAACTTGTTGCGCCGACCCCAAATAACATGGGATAAGGGCAGGAAGATGATCATGAAGTTTTCGGAAAATACCTAGGAAACGTTCTAGTACAGTACATTGCTTAACTAAAGAAGATTATCGTATTGTGTGATATATTCCTACCTTTAAAATTACTCAGCGCTAGAAGATCAAGCCGGTTGCTCCAAACCATCAAATCCACTTTGTATGCAACATGCCTTTCTCCAACTTGACGCATTCCACAGTGATACATGTTGGTATGAGTTTTGAATACAATTTTACATTAACTTGTACTTACATAAATAAGTATATTTTATTTAGAATATTATCAACACAAAAACTAGATTTTATCGTTATGTATTTTCCTTTCCGGTCCACTCCAATCACTCCCATGGTAAACAGTTTTTTGGCAACGGTTAGGGATGGGCAAAAAAATCGATTTATTTTTCCATTCAATTATCGTAGAAATTTTTAATCGCGATATTTTGAAATTTATTTTGGAGTATCGAATTCATATTAATTTCGATATATTTTTAACGTAACTGTGGTGTCGTGGTTATTGTATATTGATATACTCCTTCCTCGCGCATCGTAAACTATAAAAAATAGTGCCACAATCTTTATGAAATGCAATACAATATGTAGGACCATTGGCTGCGTGCACGAAAATACAAACTATTATTATTATGCCGCCAGTGTCAGATGTATAATTATGACCCTGAAGTTAACAGAAAATTAACGGTGTTTCTTTCAGTAAATTACAAAATAAAATAACTAAATATGTAGAAACACATGAGTGTAGAAAATTAAAAAATCAATAAGTACAATGTTCAAAAAATAAAAAAAATTGCTGTCCAGTGCATTTTGTGGAGTTATGCCCACAGAAATATATGGGGCAATCGAGTTTTCTTTCGCGATTTCATTGTTGGTCCCATAGTGAAAATTGTTCATTATGATGAGTACAATGACCCCTTAAGAGGTATTGCGTTTATTCTGTTACACGTTATATATGAATAATCATGCGAAAACTGACGATATATCGATATTTTTAACACGATTTTTTTTTCTTTTTGTCGAAACGAAAAAAAAAACGATATATTTTTTTCACTTGCCCATCCCTAGCAACCGCAAATTGATTTATCGAATTGATGTTGACAGTGACACTTCAACACGTCAAGTGTTGAAGGGTCACTGATAACATCAATCCTACCAATATTATAAAGGTGAAAGTATGTATGTTTGTATGTTTGTGTAACAATCAGGCAAAAACGGCTGAAGGGATTTGGATGAAATTTGGCACACATGTAGTTCATATCCTGGAATAAAAAATAGGCTACTTTTTATCCCGGTAAGCGGCATGGATTAATGGAGACTGAGGAGGAAGTGGAAACTCAGAGCCGCTGCTGCCTTAGTACTTCAGATTCACAAGTACCAGGAGACCAGAAACATCAAGTACCAGGAGACCAGAAACGTCTCATAGTATTTTTGGGCTGGTATAATTATGTAGGTAGGGTAGGTGTAGGGTAGGTGTAGGCTAGGTGTAGGGTAGGTGTAGGGTAGGTGTAGAGTAGGTGTAGGTAGGTGTAGGTAGGTGTAGGTAGGTGTAGAGTAGTATAATCACTATTACATAATTATAATTATATATTATATATATTATATAATTATAATCACTAAAACGGAAAATAGTGGCCACTATTATCCGTTTTAGTGATTATAATAAAACTGAAACAATTTAAAACTACCGTTTATAATAATATTAACGTATAATCTTGTGGAACACAACTTAAATTGCATATTTTCTGCATTTTCATTCTAAAATAAAAGAAATAACCAAACAAACGATGAGGGCGCCACTGCGCGGTCGACGTTTGGTCGGCGCCCTCTTAAGCAATTTGTTAAATTTATTATGTAAGAAAGGTCCTAGAAATAAATAAAATCTTTTAATGAAAGCATGTTTAGTCTGAGGATTTGTGTGTGTGCATTACGAACAGCAACCGGGTGCATTCATTTTCATCATTTTAGCGATAGCTTAGCATTAACGTAATCTTGTTAACCTTCAGCAATAAACTCTTGAAAGTTATTTGAGTGTTTAACTTAGCAGCGTAGCGAATCTCACCAGGTACCACTTAGGTCGCGCCCCTCCCTACATTTAATTCATACTAATATTATAAAGGTGAAAGTTTGTATGTTTGTATATTTGTATCTTTGTATGTTTTTATGTCTGTATGTTTGTATGCTTGTATGTTTGTGTAACAATCAGGCAAAAACGGCTGCAGGCAGTTGAGTGAAATTTGGCACATATTTAGTTCAGAATAAAAAATAGGCCGCTTTTCATCCCGGTAAGTAGCGTAAAAAGGAAGTGGAAATTCAGAGCCGCTGCTGCCTTAGTACTTCAGATTCACAAGTATCAGGAGACCAGAAACATCAAGTACCAGGAGACCAAAAACATGTCATAGTTTTTTTTGGGCTGGTTATGTAGGTGTAGGGTAGTTGCAGGTTAGGTGTAGGTTAGGTGGAGGGTATAGGTGGCCAGCTGATGGGAGCACACGCGGCTTCGCAGCCGCGGGAAACAGCTAGTAATATAATATAAAAGTACTGTGTGACAGTAATTGAGATTTAAAATAAAATCGCTTATAGTCACTAAGTTCACTACTCAGTCATTTACTGGATTTTGGCTTCTTTGGATATTTGGATCTTAGCTGGTAGGTAACAAAACAATCATCGCCTACGTTCAGGCAAATCAAAAAGGCTGTGTGTACACGCAGTGACATTATTATAACCTACAGAACACAGTTTGACAATGACAGTGACAGTTTATTGAATCTTGACAATCATTTTAATTTTAATTTTAATAGGTACATACGTTGTTGTTTTTCCTCAATGATTAATTATATTTAATTAACCATATTACGTAAGCCAAATATTTCAGCTTGTTAAGAGTACCTGTAATTACAAGTGGACAAGCGTTAATAGGTATGGCTGCAACTACAAAAGGTACAATGAAAGATGTTTATGTTGATTGTTTATCGCAACAAATGGACGAGTTTGAACTACTGAAATCTATGTATCCTAATCAAGGAGAAATTATCTTAAGTGATAAAGATATATTAAAGGAAATCAACAACTTTTTAGAACACAAAACAGAATACATTCCTTCACATTTAGATTTCAAACTAAATCTTTTCATAGATGGGCTAAAGTTGGAAGTATTTGTTAATTTACCAAGCTCTTATCCAGAGGAAGAGCCAGATATATATGTGAGATGTAATAAGATGAATCGACAAAATGAATCCAGGTTAAACTCTGAACTTTTAGAATATATCAAAGAAAACCATAAAGGAGAAGTGTGTCTGTACACTGCAATTTCATGGTTGCAGGAAAATGTTGATAAATATGCAATTATTACTCTGGAAAGCAATCTTCCAGACTCTAATCTAACCCAGGAAACTAAAAATGAATATGCACGTCTTTGGATATATTCTCACCATATTTATAATAAGAGAAAAAGAGAAGAAATTGTAAAAAGAGCCAGAGAATTGAAATTAACTGGGTTTTCTTTGCCGGGGAAGCCTGGCATCGTCTGCATTGAAGGTCATCACAGTGATTGTAAAGAATGGTGGAAGGATATAAAATCAATGACTTGGAAGAAAATAATGATAAGGAAAACAGAAATATTTGAACCAAGTGAAGAAAAGACTTACAAAAAGTTTTCAAATTTTGAAGAACTGTGTTTAAAAAATCCTGTACATAATAAACATTCAAACATGAGCGAACTGTCCAAATTAATGAATGAACTTGGCTTAAGCCAAATATTTAATGATTTATTTGGGTTGTGCAATGATGAATAAAATTCTAAAAAACCTGTACATAAAATACTCGCCTAATCTACTCTTCTTTTGGGGCCATATATTTTTATTTAATTTTTTTTATGTTATTGCTAAGTATATTTTATGTATGTTAATAATAAAATGTTGTTCTGTTAAATCTTTTACTAACACTATCTTTATTAATCCCAGTATCTTATCTACACAATAGCAATATATGTCGCAGCCATCTGGTTAAATCAGCCATTTAATTGGCTGCCCATCCATTTCATTAAACAGCGCCATTTAGTTAGCGGCCTTTTTGCTATCCCGGTATTTAATTGAACGGCTAGGCATATGACTTCGCTCACTAACATATTTTAATGGTTTGCCTAGCCATGTTTACTGAAATTTAGTTCCATTTGCTGTCACTTGGCGCGCTGTAGGCGGAACTGTCATAGTTATGAGCGTGACTACCGCAGGACCACGAACTCCAATCGCTTCCATATTTTGCAAATAATTAGTACTCAATTGGTACTAATTGGTACTCGAACAACAAAATTGGTACCCTAGCAGTTATCGAGAAAATCGACTGAAGGTGGTCCTGCGGTAGTCACGCTCGTTTCAGCAGGACCACCATAGGCGCAGAAAAAGGTGTATAACCCGACCCGATTAAGTTGTCAATGGTTTGGTTTGTTGATTGTATTGATTCGAGATGTACACTCGTGCACATAAATTTATTGATGTCGGAATAGTAATAACAACAGTTCAATATCTATAATTTTTATATAAACTGTGTACCTTGGTACATATTAAGAAAAAGCAACGACCAATATAATTTAAAAAAAGAAACCATTGACAACTTAATTTGGTCGGGTTATACGCGGAGATTTAGTATGGAAAAGTAATGAAAGCTGATTTCTCTTAAAATACAACACTCAGAAATGTGAAATTTTGGTCACTATGACTTCTTTAGGGGTACTCATTTTTGTAGTGTGTGTATTCCCAGCGGAAAAATGTAGTTTTTCTTAATTTCAGTTAGGCAGATATTTAGCGTATGACGTCGTGTAAATGTGTATGGTAAGTACGAATTTGTGCATCCAACCATTGGGGAGTTAGTCAACAAAAACTGTTTCCGCTGGAACTACGTCATCCCAGCGGCACTTTTTCTTTCCTATGGACGTACAAGAAAAAAAATACATGCAATAATTAGTGTGTGACGAGAGGTAAATGTGTATGTTTAAATGAAATTTGTGTGTCTTAAAACTTCGAAGATATTCAAGTTTCCGCTGCGCTGACGTTTGGCTATTTGATGGAAATCATATAAATCGGTTTAGTGCAGAGTTGTTTTTTTTACGCACGTTGCTATGAATTTGTGTATAATGTTTGTGAAAACAGATTTTGAAAAAAGCATACCGTTTAGGAGATATACACGTAAAGGTGAAATATGGTTATTAGGTCCAAGTACTTAAAATGGGAACTTTAGAGCCTAACTTTTAACGTTTATTTGTATCTTGTCTACAACGTCTTGCCAAGTTTCATTTATGTGCGCTTAGTAATTAATGAGCAATGGCATAATTTACTACAAATGGATCACTATATTTTATGACATCCGGTTGTAGGACTTTTTAATGAAAAAGCAAAATAAAACATATTCCAATATTTAGTGTATTAATTCAACTATTCATATGTAAAATTTCAGCTCATTACGCTACATTATTAAAGAGATATAATAAAAATACCAAAACAACCGAATTACATGGATAAACCGACCAAGTTTGAATGGCTACAAAAAAGCGGCCGTGCAGTACATAGAGCTAACGTTCTAGAATTTCCAGTATAGTATCGTTATCTTGTTTAATAGATTCGTACAGGCGCGTACACAACCGTTTCGCAGAAAATAAAACAACTGCATTAATTTTGTACTCTTAAAAGTATTTATTAGTTACTGACTATTAAAATTAAAAAACATTATTAACAAAGTAATAATACCATCAAATAAAATCAAAATATTGTTAGATTTATTGTGCCGCTAACAACGCCACCACACATTGATATAAAGAATCAGTCTTTTATAAATAAGAAATACGTTGCCTACTGTAAAAGCTCAAATACTTATGTATAGTACTAGTAAATTTTCGGAAGTTGGTCTTCTCGTTCGAGCTTTAACAGCAACAAATAAGTACGTCTCACAATCACAGAATCACAGATCAGTACTAAGTAATTGACTCAATTTGAAGGTAGGTTTATAGTGGAGTGCAGTACCGACCTACTTACCTTCGTTCTACCCCATATTCTTACGGGAACGTGAATACCTACGGGAACGGGAATTCCAACGGGAAAAAACGGGATATGCGCGTAAGAAGTCGCGGGCAACAGCTTGTATTATATAAAAATGCGGGCGGGGCTTGACTGTTGTTCTGTGTTTCGCGCTCGCGATGCCTGACAGGTTAAAAATAAGTAGGTACCTACGTAATATTATTGCGGGATTATACCTATTAATTGTGGTTTGAATGAATGCAAACTCACATTCTCGTCTCACACTTCAAAGTACCTACCTAGAAAATAAAAGGTACCTACCTACACATATTATTATTCGAAACAAGTTCGAATAAGAGACTGCAACTTTTGAACAGCTGAACCAACTTTCATCAAATAACTATTGGTATTTACATGGCTGTCATAAACACTGTACGCACTGGAATCTGTACATAGCAGATATAGATAACTTTTAGGCTTTCGGCGTCGTCGAGATGTAAGTAACAAAATACAGTTGTCACTTGAACCTATATACCTACCTTCCAACAGATAACATTTTCATGAGGTATTTTATTAGGAAGTACTTACCTTGTTTATCTTTTAATCATTCTCACTACTGGTTCAATAAGTATGTCACAGTCACTTACACTATGTCAATAACCGAGTCCAACAGGTACATAATATTACGCTGTGGCAAAATAAACAGCGCATACGCACGTTGTCCTTGGGTGCACATTTGTGACTGACAAAGCGCGCTAAGAAGACACATAACTACTACCCGTACGCGTTAACTTGACACCTGGCTCGGCACATTTCGAATGATGTTTTAATTAAAATTGAACAATTCAATTTCGGTGTACCTAAATAATATAAACGCAACGGTAACAGTGATGCCAAGTAAAGCGTTTCGAAACCGTCTCTTTCCCACTGGAAGTAATATTGAAGTAATACTGCTTTAAGAGTTGGTGGTTAGGCCCCAGGTCAAGAATTGTGTGCCGACCTGTACTAGTCCAATAATGGTAAAACACTGGAAATTCTAGAACGTTAGCTCTATGTACTGCACGGCCGCTTTTTTGTAGCCATTCAAACTTGGTCGGTTTATCCATGTAATTCGGTTGTTTTGGTATTTTTATTATATCTCTTTAATAATGTAGCGTAATGAGCTAAAATTTTACATATGAATAGTTGAATTAATACACTAAATATTGGAATATGTTTTATTTTGCTTTTCCATTAAAAAGTCCTACAGCCGGATGTCATAAAATATAGTGATCCATTTGTAGTAAATTATGCCATTGCTCATTAATTACTAAGCGCACATAAATGAAACTTGGCAAGACGTTGTAGACAAGATACAAATAAACGTTAAAAGTTAGACTCTAAAGTTCCCATTTTAAGTACTTGGACCTAATAACCATATTTCACCTTTACGTGTATATCTCCTAAACGGTATGCTTTTTTCAAAATCTGTTTTCACAAACATTATACACAAATTCATAGCAACGTGCGTAAAAAAAACAACTCTGCACTAAACCGATTTATATGATTTCCATCAAATAGCCAAACGTCAGCGCAGCGGAAACTTGAATATCTTCGAAGTTTTAAGACAC
The DNA here is from genome assembly GCA_947386135.1 of Melanchra persicariae. Taxonomy (NCBI): domain Eukaryota; kingdom Metazoa; phylum Arthropoda; class Insecta; order Lepidoptera; family Noctuidae; genus Melanchra; species Melanchra persicariae. The sequence continues at coordinate 11,368,789 of OX376651.1, read as the reverse complement.
ACAAATTTCATTTAAACATACACATTTACCTCTCGTCACACACTAATTATTGCATGTATTTTTTTTCTTGTACGTCCATAGGAAAGAAAAAGTGCCGCTGGGATGACGTAGTTCCAGCGGAAACAGTTTTTGTTGACTAACTCCCCAATGGTTGGATGCACAAATTCGTACTTACCATACACATTTACACGACGTCATACGCTAAATATCTGCCTAACTGAAATTAAGAAAAACTACATTTTTCCGCTGGGAATACACACACATTTTTGTGTGAATTTGGGGAGAAATTAGAGTTTTTAATAGGGAAATTTTGAAATGAAAATTTAACACCGTGACTACTGCCACCCCACCAATGTCATGGTTTATCTCGTAAACTACTGGGGTACTAGTTTAGAATTTTGTGTACTAAGTCTATCTTGCAGGGTACTTAATTAATTACTACTAAGGTAATTTTCTATGTAGGTTTGAGTAAAGCGACAAGCTCCTAAAACTGGGAATCGACATTCAAACTACCGCAGAACCACATTCAAATTCGATTTTCTCGAAAACTACTAGGGTACCAATTTTGTTGTTCGAGTACCAATTAGTACCAAACGAGTACTAATTATTTGCAAAATATGGAAGCGATTGGAGTTCGTGGTCCTGCGGTAGTCACGCTCATGTCATAATTGCGTCGACCAGCCGTAGGGTTCCAAACTTAGGGGTTTTCTCCCAAATTTAGGGGTAAATAAGTGGTATATTTATAAGTTTTATTTCATCACCTTAATAGGGAGGCAGGGGGGGGCTTCCACCGAAGTTATACTAAAGTGTAGTTGACGGAGCCCCGCTGCGCCCGCGGAGCTCCTATTTCTGGGTGGTTTTAAAAAAATAACCACGAAGGGGATGGCGAGGTCTGTTTGCTCGCTTGGTTCGCTCACTTGACCCCGCCATCCCCTTCTAACTTAACTTGTCCGATTCGGGGTGCCCCAAGTCCTTAACTCGCTTGGCACGCTCTTGCTCCAAATAAAACACCAAAATGTTAATTAAGTATAATCTAATTGGTGTTCAAAGGCGTAGCGAATTTGTCATAAATAGCAAGCATTCGGTGTCCAGAGGGGTAGCAAAAACAGGAGGCAGATAACAATAACGGTATGCAGCACATTTACGGCGAGATGTCGACTATATCTGTCACTGTGAGTGTCAACGAAATGCCAGCCTAGCAATTCATTACACGCATTTAACGTAAGAATTAGGAGTAATTATAGTTCCATTTCACGTTTTAATAGTGATTTACTAATATTTTTAGAAAATATTTAGACGCGGCTTCGGCAGCTGAAATTGCATGGAGGCGCTTGAGGTAAGCCCCCTTGACCCCCCACAGTGACGGATTCCTCAAATTCAAAGGACTTTATTCTAAACCCAACCCGTTTTCACTTTGGTATTAGGGAAAATATTTTTTTGGAGCTGGTAACACTAACCAGCTGGCCTGTGACATTTCTGCTGTTTCCCCATAAAATTCAAAATTTTAAATCAGCGTTAGTAGATATTTTTCAGTAAATACTAAGTGTTAAATGAAAATGTTGGTGTAGAAAACTCTTACGAATGTTTCGGCGAACATTTTGAAAATAAACTCAAAGAGTAGGTAACCAACAACATCAAGGTAGGTACTTGATGTCGTGTTTTGTTTCTGTTTTCGTATTTTATCGTATAATCCGTGTTGTAATCGTATCTAAGTACCGGCCTAAGCATCTGCTAAGACTTTTCATTAAATGTTGTATTAGTCAAGTTGGCTGGATGTCATTTAGGCATCTAGTTAATTGGCGCAGTTTAATTAAACGGCTAGGCAGCCAACTAAACGGCTGATTAAGCTATTTGGCTGCGACATAGCTATCATTTTCAAAAAGAATTTTCCGAATCCGGCGGGTACCTAGTTCCAGAGATTAGCTTTTAGCTTAGTCACCGCGCTTGCTTAATTCGCTCACGCCTAAAAAGTATATAGAATACCTTGCTCAAAAAATAAAACATTATTATAAGCGTACAAGTTATTGCCATACATCAGTGTGACCGCACCGAACGTGCTCGGTACGCCGCAAACTTTTTAAAGAAAAAAGAAAAAAATATCAATGATAGTAAATCTGCCTGGATTGGTAAAATTGTATCCCGTTACGATTCATATAATTATTCATTCATAACATAATATCACGCCGGTACGCTGTATGCAGCTATGTGTACAAGTCAACCATGATTTTGGGGTTATCTATTCGGGCATGACTTTATTGTTTATGAGCCGATCTTGATTATTCTTTTAGCGTATTGGGTTCAGTTATAGCTAACTGCCACTAAAATCTGAAAAATTAAAAAACGTTCTTTCCGTCCATCCGTCCGTCTTTTCTTCAATTTTTTTTCTTGGCAACATGTTGCCAAGATAAAAAATCATACAAACCGTCCGTTCCGTCAGCTGTCAAAGTCAATGAAAATAATATAAATGTCAAAAGCTTCCTTCCACGATTCTTTTTGCTGGCATGGCAATCAAATGTTTACAAGCAAAACTACGATATTTTTTCTCCCAACAAAAAAGCAATAGTAATGAAATAAAAGTGCGTTGATGAGCGCGTTCGCTGTAAGAAATTAGTGCAGATAGCGTGTGATACACCTAAATAACCTGGAGTAAAGACTGCCGGCTTGTTTACCATGATTTCTCAGATAGTTGTTATTGTAACAACTGTTAAATTATTATTTATTCCACTATAGTAAGTAAATAGGACCCTCAGTATTATTCTATTTTCATTACTGGGTATATTAATCATCATAAATTAATCTATTTCCATAAGTCTAATCGCCCACTGATTATCAAAATGATGATCTAATGTGTCAATCCCGATTTCTAATATTGATCACTAGCTGAACGATACCTTTATTTTCTGAGGGATTGCTTGTTATTTATGATATGAAGTTTACATTCTTATTGGACTGTACCACTATTTTCAACCATCCGTGTCTGTACTTTTCCAGTCATTCAACAGACTTCGAGGTACACCGAAACTGGCTGGCAATCACACACAATTTGACTTTAGACAAGTGGTACTATGAAAATACATCAGAATGGACCTTGGATTATCCACCGTTCTTTGCGTGGCTGGAGTTTGTTTTGTCATTCATAGCCAAATACTTTGATCCCGAAATGTTGTACTTGACCAATTTGAATTATAAATCTGACATGACTATACTGTTTCAAAGGTTATCAGTTATTGTACTGGATTTCGTTTATATTTACAGTGTGAAAAGGTTAGTATTCTCACATGCTAAAAAAAATAACCATATGGTTAAATTAGACTTGATTTAGTAATAAATAATTATATTAAAAACTAATAATAATAATTTCCTTATTGACTACTAACTATAGTGCGCGCGGAACTAGTTGGCTGTGCCTTAGGTGGCGACTCATCTCGCTATTGCAATCTCATGTGCGTTTTGTTTAAACTAGCCGGAATTTTCAACGTGTGTTGCCGTCGCGAAGTACGGCACCGCACTGAGTAATAACAGCAAGCGCCCCCGCCTCTCCATCCCACCGCTCACATACCTAAGGAGCGGCCATCTAGTTCAGCGCGCACTATAACTAAACTTGTACTATTTTTTTTGCTATGAATAAGCCTGAAAATCATAATAGAATGGTTTCAAATGTAAGGCACTATTAGGGTTGCCAAATTGTTTTACAAGAAATAAAGTAATTCTGATTTTAGAAAAGGGTAAATAATAAGTTTTGGAAAAAAGAGTACCCACAAGCTTAGAGTTTGTGACAAAAAAACTGCTGATTAAACAAATAAAAATAGACACTTTAATTAAACAACACTAATGACAACATTAAGATCACTATTTCTAAAATGCAGTTAAGATTGCTTCCTACTGACTTGGTTGTGGGCTATTCAGTCACTTCGGAACCTTATAGATTTCGAAAGGTCTAGAATGAATGTACATACTGACAGCGACTGACCAGGTGTCGAGATTTCTAGAAAGTTCTCACGCCAGTGGTAACATAACTAATGTCACTATGTAATGCACTCGCTTTTAATTCTGGCGTGCTACAATGTTACTTAAGGACGCGTTTACAGATGGGTAGTCAAATCATTACTTTATTACATAAAAGTATGTTTATGAAATGAAATGCTTTGCATTCTTAATATGTTATTCCCATGTATTGTTGACAGATGTGCATGGTACGATTCTAAACTATAAATATATTTTAGATAGGTACAGTAAACATACTTTTGTGTAAAAAAGTAATGGGGTTTGACGCATTTGGTGCACATCTCAACTTGTACACCATGCTCAAATGGTGAACTTAGCAACTGGTGCACTTCTCATATGGTACACTTCGCAACTGGTGCACTTGTCAATTGGTGCACTTCGCAAAAGGAGCACAAAAGTGCACCAGTTGCTAAGTTCACCATTTGAGCATGGTGTACAAGTTGAGATGTGCGGCAAATGCGTCAAACCCAAGTAATGATTTGACTACCCATCTGTAAACGCGTCCTTAAGGTGAAACCAAAATTTTCTCTACTAGATAATTTCAATGAATGGATTTCTTTTATCCAATATGCAATTACCTACAAAATACCAATTTGCAATAATATAATTACCGAAAAGACAAAAACTCCTTGAGTGGAATACTGCAATGGGAGGATTTCATTAAGTTAATTTAAAGGCAGTCATAATAAATGGAGTATTTTGGAATTCTCTGTTGCTTTTCTATATTATAAAGTATGTTTTGGCAAAATAGAGTACAATAGTCTATTTTAGAGTACAGTTGGCAACCCTAGGCACTATATAAGTGATTTGCTAAATCTTTTGTATCATAAGGCACTAAGAAACATTTGTTTTCCTTAGGACAGAGAGGCATCAAATTGTTACAGCTGTCTTTTTTATTTCAAACTTTGTCCATTATATCTTATGATAATTATTTTGATTCTGTTTTGTTACAGACTTTCAGGTTTTGTTGGTGATGGAAAGCTCCTGGTTTTCATACTTCTGGTGACTTGTCCTGGTTTGCTAATGGTGGATCACATACATTTCCAGTACAATGGATTCCTTTTTGGAATACTTCTGTATTCTGCATCACATATCATAGAAGTAAGTTATCGCTTAAGCCTTTTGAAAAAATAATAATATAGGAAAACATAATAATAGAATGTAAGGGATAATATTTATGTTACACTTGTATAGATTTATCAATCATGGAAACAGCTGATTTATAAGCAATTAAAGTGTAGTTTTCAAGTAATGATGACTATAGCTCAAATTCTAAAAACTTAGTAATTCCGAGTTTAAAGTGACAATGACAAATAAACATTGTTCAAAGAAAAATATATATTGTTTTAACAGAGAGTTATAAAAAACAGTACTTACCTGAAACATATACTTGGCTGTCTACATGAGTTCATAAAAAAATCTTTTTGTTTCAGAATAATTACCTAACAGCAGCATTTTGGTTTGCAGTGCTGTTGAATTTGAAGCATATATTCTTATATATTGCTCCTGTGTACATTGTCTACCTACTAAGGGCATATTGCTTCACAATATCTTCAGTAGATGGGGTCCATACTCCTTGGTACTCATTCTCCATCTCAAACCTGTTCAAACTGGCATTTACAGTACTTTTCGTGTTTGGACTCTCTTTTGGACCTTTTATACAACATCTTCCTCAGGTATGGAGACTTAACATTATGTTTAAAAATTATGATTTGTATTATATATATATACCTAAAGCAAAACAAATAAACATAGAAAAATACTGTTTTTGCCTGCCCAAAGATAGGCAAAAATAGTATTATTAAATAGAGTACCTGTAATATATGCATTGTTGCTAAATCCATCCATGTACCACTATTGTACAGTCTGTTGTCAACATTATCTGACCCACCCTAAAAACAAACGAAGTCGGACCCTCTGCCTGAAAAAATAAGGTTTATTCAATTTATGTGAGCTTATCAGACAAGTGCTCGAGGTTACGTTGAACAAATACAATAACAATACAGACACGCAAAATTGAACTAACACGTAACGTTAGGGTAAACCCACCCAACATTGTCGGAGCCACAGGCATTATATATCACTTTGTTAAGCTATTTTAATCATTATCTCGTTGACATTAAAGTTGAAAAGCTTTTAAGTAAAAAAAAACACTACAAAGTACTTCTAAAATAAATTTAATTTCAGAAGTCGGTGTTTTTGGTTGTTTCTTCGTAATTTATCACCGACTTCCGTAATTAAAATCATTTTGTACTTTGTACTGTTTTTTTATTTGGAAGTTGATTGTATTTTTTTGTAAAAAAGTTTTTTAATTTTTCACTTTTGTAAGCCCAGTACCAGTTCTTGTAAGCACGCGGGGTGCGTAATTAATCAAGACCAGTTTAAGTGAACAGAGCTGGGGTATTTACTGGTTGCAGTCGCAACTTCTGGAAGGTGTCTTAAATGAGCAATTCCTTAAATTGTTTAATTTTGTTCTCAGGTGTTGTCAAGACTATTTCCCTTCAAAAGAGGATTATGTCATGCTTACTGGGCACCTAACTTTTGGGCGATATACACTTTTATAGACAAGATTTTGCAACATTTGGGTCCGTATCTAATAAAAACTCTTATCAATTGGTATTTATTTTTCAATATGGGCTTTTGAAAGCGTAGTGTAGAGCACTTTCTGTTGCCAAATAAAAATCAAACAAAAAATTTCATGAAATAAAGTTATAAAAAATAAAACTTCTACTTGTCACGAGAGTATCAAAACAGACTGGCGAGTAGTTCAGTTATGAATTGTCGACTTTACTTAAAGTTAGGTACACAATGCTGATATTTGTATGGCAGTGAAAGTCGTTCTAGACTGTGTTTAGCCACTCAAGTCTGTACCAATCTATCAACTCTACCTGGACACTGACACTTGTACTTAGTAACCTAATATTTTTTTAAATTTTAGCTCACAATTTGGGACTGCTGCGAATACAGAAATCCGAGGCGTCAATGACCGGCGGTTTGGTGCAACAGTATGACCATGCAGTGTTACCCTCAGTTACTCCTACAGTCACAATAGTGCTGAGCGTGTTGACAATGTTGCCAGCACTCGTCAAATTGTGGCATTTGTGTGCTGACAGGAGATATAGGGTGTTGAGTTTTATAAGGTATGACATCATTACAGCTGTTCATCATCATCTGTCTAACCTTTTTCCCAACTATATTGAGGTTTTACTGGAAGCCGTCCAGTAAAACCGGATTCAGCTGAATACCAGTATATTACGTGAAGCGGCTGCCTACTAGACCACCACAACCCATTAACTGGGTAACACGGTACTTCTTGGCAAGACTGGAGTCAAATTTACTGGCTTCTGACAATCCGTAACGACTGCCAAAGATCTAAAAATGACAACCGGGACCAACAGCTTTATGTGTTTTAAAAAAATATAAAATAAAAAAAAACATTTTTTTTCAACTTGTCAGATTACCAATACCCCTCAAAATAATTGTCACATCAGTATGCTAATCTGACGCGCTCGAGTATTTCAAGATGGCGATTTTTTTTTTGTTTCCGTCACATTCAGATGGAAGTGGATTATGGTTTAAAAAATGCAGCAGTTTTGTTCAACCATTTTTTAACGAAACTTTGTTAAGGTTGCACTAGTCGATATTTTGTCCATACAAATTTCTGGGGGGTATTACTCCACTGTTTGACATTGTATATTCAAAGTTAAACATGATATCGTTTTATCTCATTATTAATCTGTACGGAAACAGAAGAGTTAAATAAAAAGCCATTAAAAAGTTATAAGCATCATCACTCATGATTATAAGTTGTTCTCAAGGGGCTTCAAACATTTTTCTTTGGGAGCTGGCATAGGTACTGTCATATTATATTGTAGTCTGTGGGTACTGTAGCCATTATAATTGTTTTGTCAAAACAAAAAATGTTAGCAACATGGTGCCCTGAAGTGTCACGTTGTCGAGATATTTGTAACACATTGCTTGAAAAGTCATTTCTTCGGAACTTTTTAATCGTTTTTTCACGACGATTTTTTTTTTGTTTTGGTTATTTTTCCTTAAATGTATAATTATCACCTACCCAACATCACCCTTAAATATGACCACGCACTTGTGGGACACCGTGTATACCCGTTTCATAATATTCTTTGTCTTTTGTTTGAACAGGTGCATGGTGATTTGCGCAGCGTGTTCGTTTCTGTTTGGCTGGCACGTTCATGAAAAAGCCATTCTTTTGATATTGGTACCATTGAGGTTAGTAAACAGAAACTCATTTTACAATCTTTTCGCAAATATATTTCATGGGTATTAACTATGCTACCACAGCTTACAATCAGTTTGTTTTTATAGAAACTGTAGATTGCAAGACTAAACCTCGGTTTCTGAAAAAAAATATCGACTGGTTACAAATCAGTCAGGTGATGAATGATGAAAAAGATGAATGATGAATTGGCTGAATGAGTTTTCAACAGCCAATCGCGTCACTTGACTTGCGAATAATTTGTCACGGATCGATAATTTATTTTCAGAAACAAGGGGTGACTGCTTAGCCTTTTGTAGTCAACATAAAAATATGGTTTTTATTTATTTTCATTTCAGCTTCCTGTCTGTGCTGGGCGACGTCGACGGCAAGCAATTTTTAATTTTAACGACAGTCGGCAACTACTCTCTGTTCCCGCTGCTTTTCCCAAAGAATTTATTCTCTATTAAATTTTTCATATTATTGACGCATGTAGCTTTAGCTTTTGTAAATGTTCGAACTTTATATGAACCGGCTAAGGTAAAAGGTGGCAGAAGAGTCAGAGTACTTCGTTTACCTATGTTAAGGCAAACGGAGTCTTTATATCTCTATGGTCTGATAGTTCTATGTGTCTATGATAACGGAATTCACGCTCTCTGGGGCCTAGACAAGACCTTACCCTTTTTACCGCTAATGCTCACTTCTGTATATTGTTCCCTAGGAGTGATATACGTTTGGCTTCGTTACTATTATTATTTCTTAACGTTCAATGTTAGTCAAGTTCCTACTTTATGTTCGGTTAACTTAGCACAAAAATATAAAAAGACGAGTTAAATACGTATGAGATATAATAATTATGAACAAGTAGGGCAGTATTGTTACCACAGCATGTGCTAAAAATACTACATACCTACCTGCAGAAATAATTATATTTAGAATATAAGGGTGGTAACGTTCTACTGTAGCGCCGCGTTCGCGGGACTCATTCGTGAAAGCTTTCAAACTTTTTGAACAAATATCTTCAAAGAATTAAAATGTGTTGAGATGTCACCTCGCTTCATAAAATGCAGTTGCAGTTTGCTGCGGTAATAATGCAGTCTATGTTAAGATTCCACCAATAGTCGATGGAGAAGTTAGTAACAAATTATACCTACAGTAGCAAGAAACTAATTATGCATCTCGGCAATCTTCGTTTTTCCGAAGTGGGTACTGTAGGGACGTAGCGAGGTATCATTAAATAATACCTAGGTTTTTTTTGGATTTCATGTAGGATATATTCCTATTATTTATTTAATATGTACCTACTTATAAAAATATTGAACCCGTCTGCGGTAGGTATTGACAGCCTCCCGGTTGTCTGTCTTAAAATCAAAATTAAAAGTCATTTACTGAACATATTGTATGACTGCAATTTCTAAAACTAAACGAAGATTATCGAGTTGCTTGATTTGATGTCTTACTACGTAAGTTTATTCGTAGTCAGAACTGATGATTTTAAATTAACGTAGATTAAGTCTAAGATCGCTTGTATATGTATTGATGTGATAGGCATGTAAATATTGCAGTTTTAAGACACAAAGAGGCATAATAAACGTTTTATAAATGAAACTACTTATGTTTTTATTAATAGTCTCGGAGCAGGTCTACTCAACTTTTTATAGGTAAAAGTAACCTATAAAAACCTACTAGTAAAATAATTGTAATAGGCAAGTTTCGAAATCATTCACGGTACCTATTTTACCTACATTCTGATTTCACCCTAATGGGCGCAGCCGCCGCCGTATCAAACGGTGTTTTCGTATCAACCCTGGCCGCTAGGGCCAGTGCCAGCCAGGGTTGTGGTGCGGAATTTGTTCGAAAGAGTCACCGCGGCCCTGGAACGCAAAGAACATGGAGGAACAACACGAATAGGTTTTAGCCAGATACACTCATTTGCGTTGGAAGGCCTCCCACAAGGTGGACCGATGACCTGGTGAGGGTCGCGGGTAACCGATGGATGCGAGACGCACAGGACCGGTTGTTGTGGCGACACTTGGGGGAGGCCTATGTCCAGCAGTGGACGTCTTTCGGCTGATATGATGATGATGACACTCATTTGATGATTTCCCATTCTTAAAAAAAAAAGCTCAAAAGTGTTGAAACAAAAAAAAATGTCTAAGTAAATGTACCTATCGTGTTACACAAGCCTTTCTACATCTGCTATAATAAAGATGCATATAAATTTGTAAGAACAACGTAGATGTCTTGTATTTGTCTAATACAAGACAAACTCTAAAGGACACGTACGCCTGTTTACTCGGAATAAGTGAAGGCGTGCGTCGATCGCGGCATGAATATTCATCGGAGCCTAAACACAGTCGTCGCGCACCTTATTACACGCAAATTTTGAGGTGCGAAGTGACGCTTATGTGTTGGCATTGATGGTAATATCTTCTGAATATGTTTAGCAAACGTGGAATTCATTACTGTACGAAGAAACCGCATGTGCTGTGCATTTGCACAGTAAACTGTCGATTCCACAATTGATCGCCAGCAAAATTGTCTTACTTAAAAGGAAAAGAGTTCAACAAGCCAATTAATGCAAAAAAATGACTATGAACAATGACATAATTAAGTTATAAAAACCCTACTTGAAATCGGACTATACGTTTCGGAGCTACACTGACAGACACGGAGCGACATAGCCGTCAAACTTTAATACCCTGCTCTTTACGGACAGGCTAACAAAACCACTAAACATAAATATCTAATGAGCTCCTAGGAAACACTGACGTTCCGAAATAATTCATGGTATAATCGTCCAGGAAACGTGAATATTTTTCCCGTTCACACATGAACAGATAGGTAAAGTTATTCGTAATAGGTTCAATCGCTCGATTCATTGGATTGGAAGTTTGAAAATAAAAGCGAAATAGAGCGGAAGGAGTTGTTCATTCAGATTGTGATTCAGCAATTTGTTACTTAACTTGCTGTTCGTTATTGCAATGAAAACAATACCTACCAACCTAATCATATTGATATATACAGATTGTGTGCTTTATGCAAAATGCAAATAGGTAGGGTAGGTATCAAAGTACCTATACCTATTTAATTGTAAAGCTTATTGAAAGACGGTACTTACCTAAGTACCTATTGGTATAGTAGATAAGCTATTTGAACCACCACACAGCAAAGCAAAATAATAGGAACAACAATTACTTACTTAAAAATAATTTATTTAGTAAGTAAAGAAAAATTATATAAATAAGTAAGTAAGTAAATAACTAAACATTCAAATAATATGAATAAAAAAACTACATAAAATAATATTCTAAATAATTAATTGTTAACAGATCAGTGTTCTGTTGTCATATTTGCGCAAATGAGATTACCTATTTCTTTCTTTAAGATCTACGTTGTTACGTGGGACCTTAGATTAAAGAAATAAAAATAAAAGCCTTAAAAATTAAAGTGGCATCTACGAACCTGAGCACCTACTATTTGGGAGGAACTCCTCGAAATTTTTAAACTTAAAAAATTACATAGCGGCCTGCTTGAATCATTATCTTCTGCCTAGCCTTTTCCCAGACACATAATATTGGGGTCGGCTTCCAGTCAAACCGGATTCAGCTGAATTCCAGTATTTTACGTGGAGCGTGCCTGTTTGACCTCCACAACCCATGCAGTAACTGGATAACACAGTAGGTACTTATTGGAAGGACTGGCACCAGATTTTCTGACTTCTGACAATCTGTTACGAATGCCAAAGATCTACAAATGACAGCCGAGACCAACGTCTTAACGTGCTCCCCGAGGCACGGAGGAGGCTCGGTATGTTAAAATGGTCACCCATCTACAGACCGACCTCGGCAAGCGTTGCTCAACCTTGAAGACCCGTGCGGCTGTTTTATTTAGGTACGAGCTCCTCTAAGCGGCCTGCTTGAATGGCTTTGTTAATTTGTTCAACCTGTTTTGCCAGCGACGTCGCTGCGACTGGCTCACCCGTAGAACGTCTTCTGGTATCTCAGGAAAATCTGCTGGCAAGTTTGGGCTGCAACCAGACAATAAAACATTTTTAAACAATTTTTGTTATTGCATGGCAAATACGTCGGGCTAACACCACACCGTGGTTACTGTCGCTTCTGGACATGGGCGCCGGAAGGGTGTGGCTTTCAATAAAACATGAAGAAATAACAAAATAGGTATATAATAGACAAGCGGAATGTAGTAAAAGAGAACATAATAAATCCGAGGCGCGGTAGGTACTTTGACCTTCGCTCGGCCTTCCACTCGACTTCTTTAGTTCCATCTCTCTGTATGAATGGGCAAAAGAAAACCTATCCTATTCAAGGCGGAGTTTTGAAGATGCACCCCCCTGAAAACGCACCCATGCTTCTGGACGTCTGCAATGTCAGCGGCATAAGAAATGCGGTGCCTTTCCTGATACATAGCTGTTTTAATGTGCTTGTAAAAGGAAAGTACCTACATACTTTTTTAGACGAGCTACTTCAACAGGATCACCGATTTTTATTCACGTTCTGAGACACAAATAAGAAGGCTTTGAACCGGAGCAAAGGGCGGCGGCTACCACCGAGTGGTCATCGAAATTGCAAGTAGCAAAGAATACAAGAAATAAAATAGGTACGAACTCGATAGGTTCTTTTTCTGGTAGCAGAATATCCGGGTAACATCTCTGTATCACCTGCTGCGACTGTGTTTTGCCCGAAATGCTTTTCGCGCAAGTGCCACCTTGGGACGACTTGACCTGACCTTTAGAAGACCTGTGTGTCATAAGTATTAAAGGAGTTTAGTTTGAAATTTGATACCTAATAGAAGCTACGGATACCTATACAACAAAATAAGTAGGTACTTATAAGGTAACTAACACTCTTGTAGGTTCCTAAACGTTTTGATTGAACTCGATAAAGACTGTGTTTCCTAGCTGACTACCGCAACCAGGTAAGTGCAGCTACGACCGATGTTTCCAGTACCTATCTAAGAATATGTCGCACCCAACTGGTTAAATCAGCCATTTAATTGGCTGCCTAGCTATTTCATTAGACGGCGCCATTTAGTTGGCGGCCTAAACGCCATCCCGGCATTTAATTGAACGGCTAGACATATGACTTGGCTCACTAACATTTAATGGTTTGCCTACTCATGTTCACTGAAATTTAGTTCCATTTGCTGTCACTTGGCGCGCTGTAGGCGGAACTGTCATAATTATTATTGCGTCGACCAGCCGCAGGGTTCTCAACTTAGGGGTAAATAAGTAGTATATTTATAAGTTTTATTTATTGACCTAGCGATACGTAATCAAACTTAGAATAATTCCTTGTGACTAAGAATGCGGAGTTTAATAAAGAAAAAACTACTATCACTAGTGTCAACCATAAAAAAGGATTATTTATTGTATTGTCTGCGCTTACTTTGTCTATGCTTACTGGAAATTAAAAAACCGCTGCGGCCCCGACATGTGAAAATTCCCAAAAAAAAAACAAATCTTATGTAGTAGGTAAATCAACATTCAATTCGGGATTAATTCGCGACACACCGGTGTGTCGCCGGGGCCGGAGCGGTTACGTTTAGAATCGAGTCCCCTTATTAGAGGGTTAGCCCCCACCTTTTCCGGCCGCCGGAGGTGCGTGGTTTTTATATTAATTATTGAAGTTTAAATTTTTTATTGAATAGTTACTGAGAAAAAGCGCCTTAATAGGGATGGTGATGTGTCCTCCCTCCACCGAAGTAATACTAAAGTGTAGTTGACGGAGATGGCGGGTTCTGTTCGCTCGCTTGGCTCGCTCATTAGTCCCCGCCATCCCCTTCTAACCTAACCTGTCCGATTCGGGGTGCCCCAAGTCCCGAACTCGCTTCGCAAGCTCTTGCACCAAATTAAACACCAAAATGTTAATTATAATCTAATTGGTGTCCAAAGGCGTAGCGAACTTGTCATAAATAGCAAGCATTCGGTGTCCGGAGGGGTAGCAAAAACAGGAGGCAGATAACAATAACGAAATGCAGCACATTTCCGGCGAGATGTCGAGTATATCTGTTACTGTCAGTGTCAACAAAATGCTAGCCTAGCAATTCATTTCACGCATTTTGACTGATAGAACTTCAGAAACGTAAGAATTAAGAGGAATTATAGTTCCGTTCCACGTTTATAGTGATTTTAAAATATTTCGACGCGGCTTCGGCAGCTGAAATTGCATGGAGGCACTTGAGGTAAGCCCCCTTGACCCATCCACAGTGACAGCTATTCCTCAAATTCAAAGGACTTGATTCTAAACCCAACCCGTTTTCACTTTGGTAGTAGGGAAAATATTTTTTGAAAGCTGGTAACACTGACCAGCTGTGACATTTATGCTGTTTCTCTCAAATTCAAAATTTTAAATCAACGTTATTAGATACGTTTCAGCAAATACTAAGTGTTAAGAGGGCGCCGTGCAAACGCCGGCCGCGCAGTGGCGCCCTCATCGTTAGTTTGGTTATTTCTTTTATTTTAGAATGAAAATGCAGAAAATAAGCACGTTAAGTTGTGTATTATAATCACTAAAACGGATAATAGTGGTCACTATTTTCCGTTTTAGTGATTATAATAAAACTAAACAATTTAAAACTACCGTCTACAATAATATAAACGTATAATCTTGTGGAGCACAACTTAACGGGCTTATTTTCTGCATTTTCATTCTAAAATAAAATAAATAACCAAACAAACGATGAGGGCGCCACTGCGCGGCCGGACGGCGTTTGCACGGCGGCGGTGCGGCGGCGGTGCCCTCTTAAATGAAAATATTGGTGTAGAAAACTCTTACGAATGTTTGTGCGAACATTTTGAAAACAATTTCAAAGAGTAACCAACAACATCAAGGTACCTAGGTATTATCGTGTTTTGTTTCTGTTTTCGTATTTTATCGTGTAGTCAGTGTTGTAATCGTATTTAAGTACCTACTGTTATTATTTTAAAATAAATGTGTTTTGTGACGGCCTAAGCATCTGCTAAGCCCTTTCATTAAACGTTTTATTAGACAAGTTGGCTGGATGTCATTTAGGCAGCTAGTTAAACAGCGCCGTTCAGTGAAACGGCTAGGCAGGCAACTAAACGGCTGATTAAACTATTTGGCTGCGACATATACATTATTATAAAGCATTGCCACTGCAGATCAGCCCGGTTCTGAGTACCATATCTACTGCCCTCCCGAACCTAAAGTGCAGTAACTGCAGCATGAAAAGTTAAGAATCCATAATAGTTATTTATGATATTAGTGCGGTAAGTTGGTTTTTACAAACGAGTAGACGAATGTAAGCACGAGACGAAGTCGAGGGCTTACCATAGTCACGAGTTTGTAAAAACCAAATCCGCACGTGTGTCATACAACGTTTTTCGACACATTTGCGAGAAAACAGAACAATAAGTAATGAAACAAACTTTTTGTCTCTAGAAATCAGTCGGAAAGTCGCAACAATCTTTGACGTTTCTAATATGAAAATGGCGCGAATTTGCATGCGCGTGGTGAAAATTAGAACCACATACTTTATTTTTTTTATATATCTTCTCTCATTTTCTCTATAATATTAAAATGAGACAAACGTATACAGCAAAAGCGCTTCCAAGGAGGTTCGATTATTTAGCTTATTTATTCTCGTGATGTGAAACTCCTTGGTGGAATTCTTATTAATTTTTATGGAAATTAAAAAAAAAACCGTAAAGAATACGCACGGCGCTATACAACGGAGTTTGCGGTAAAATATGTACTTAGGTGAGAGTACCTACTTTGCCGCACGCTCCATTGTGTGGTGCATAATTTTTAACTTTCGAACAATGCATACAGGCTTCGTAAATGCATTTTTTGAGCAAATGTGTTGAAAAAATATAAGTATAATGGGTTCTAAACTTTTCGTGTTTTAAATGTAGAACTAGAAAGACTAAAGAAAGGATGTCATATACCTACTTTCACATTGCATTGAAGATTTTATCGAAAATTCTCTTTTGGATAAGTATATTTTTATGGATTAAAAAATTTTGTTTTTTGTTTTTACTGCACTTAGGTTCAGGAGCGCTGCAGTGTTCTCCAGGTGTGCCATGTTCGATATAGTCAAAATTTACAAAAACTCCTTTTCAGTCGTGTAAAACAAATTCTCAAACATGATTTGCCACAATGAATGCCATAAAGTGATGTAGTAGGTACTAGGGGAAGTGTGCTTAAGATGACATAGTCAGATAAGCTGACACACCTGCAGTATTCTTTCAAATATTCGCGCTAAAGGTGAACCCGTGACGTAGGTGTCGCTTGTACCGAAGTTCAATAATTATGGTGCACAGTGAAAACGCATTGCAGAGTAGTGAACGTTTTCGTGATTTTCTAGTGAGAAAAAAATATCAAATATAGTGGTGAAAATACACGTAAGCTGCGACCTCTAGGACGTTTATCATCCACCTTGTCGGTAACCATCAGTTGTTCGAGGTTATTGCCATCTTTTCTCGCTTTTTGGCCGAAAAATTCCAAAACTCTGCGGAGACAGGTCGTGGAGTCTGGTCTTTATTTTGAGCTCGCGTAGGATGGACTCGTTGATGTGGAATGCAGTTCCTCCAATACCACATCTCGAAGGCGTCTGTACGAGCTCGGTCGGGCCTTTCTCAAGGCCCAAGTTTCTGCTCCATATCCGAAAATTGAAAAGATCAACGCCTTGACCAATTTCACTTTGGTATTTCGCGAAATGTTGCGACCTCTCCATGTTTTGAAGCTGAGACAGCATTCTTGGCCATGCCTATGCGTCTACGAATTTCTTTTTCGCAAGACCCGGTGTTGGATATGTTAGAGCCCAGGTAAATAAAGTCATCGACCGTTTCCAGGGAGCACCAGTAAACTCTAATTTGTGTGCACGGTGCACCACCATTAGTTTGGTCTTTGAGTGGTTGATTTGAAGGCCCAGTTCTGTGCGGATGCGTTCCATTCTTCCAATTAGTTCTACCATTACAGACTCTGAGGTGAGGTGTTGTATAAGATGCCACTAAACTCTTAAGATGATTCGACATTCTATATCATCTTTCACTATTACCTAGGTACCTACATTATGTCATCTTACACACGTAGACCTAAGTGCAGTTAATGTTTGTTTTTTAATTTTACATTCAGTTTTATTATTCTAAATCTATAATAATTTCGCTGATTATGAAACATTTAAAAATCTATGAACGTAAGATATCTAGTGATCTCATTATAACTTTATTAATTTTAAATATTTGTGTTAAAACAAAAAGTAAGCACACTTCCCCTACTGCGTAAATACCAACTGTAGGTTCCTTAGAAATTAAAAAAAATGGTGTGCGTTGACTAGTAAAGGCAGAATACTGGACAAAAGTTTAAATAGTTTAATAAATACTAACACAGAACCCTTAGATTTGTCACCTATCATAGCGGGTAGATTGATAGGATGCAGCATTGTGTCGAATAACGACCTTCGCATGCCAATGAGACCCACTGTTATCTTCGTTTTCTTCAACTCTTCCTCTGGTCCAGCAACGACGAGGTATAAATACTTAAGTCGGGGTGTTATTCTTAAAATAAAATGAAAAAATCTTATCCATTGGTAAAAAGATCTGTACATTATACGTAGAAGTTCCGAATTTGCAAAATTAGATGGCGCTGTCCACGCCCTGCTCGTTTCCGATAAAGGAGCGTGTAGGCGCAATGTGTGTGTGGCAGCACAGAAGTGTCAATTGACACTTCTGTGCTGCCACACACACATATTGCGCCTACCTAAATACTTGACATTAATGTCAAGTAGGTATTTATAAGTTTACCAGCACTTCGCCCGCGACTTCGTCCGCGCGGATTTAGTAGGTACTCCACAAACTTCAACGCCCCCTATACCCATATAAAGGTTAGTTTTGGAAAATTAAGCACAACGATTTTCATTAATTTACATTAATTACTTAGCCATTTCTACTTATTCCATGGTCTCAGGTTCAGCGCAACTGTTCACCCCGTTCACCCCGTCAGGAGTTGATTATGCAAAAATTGTTAGGTACATCTGTTTCAATAATCCCATTTTTAGTTTGTTCATAGCATCCCGACGTAAATTAAAGCAAGCAATAATGTCCTCCCCTAAAAACTTAATCACCCCTGCTTCACCCCTTATTATGTAGGTATGTAGTTTATTTGCGAAAAATCCAAACATTTGTTATTCTTATGTCTTAACGAAATCATTTTCAACTTCATCGGACCAAGCATTGTTATGATTCTTCCCAGTTCGCTCAAGCCGCGACATTTTTCTTACTCCGAGCATGTTTATTACCGTCGTAACTTTTGAACGAAAGGTCCGATTTGAATAATTTAAAGTGTAATTTACTCGGACATAATCAACCTTAATTATCAAAACATTTAAATGGATAAGGAATGATATCATGATACCGAAATCACCATTTTTTCAAATCACCAAGGATTTGCTTGAATAATTTGAACAAAAAGCGGTCACGGTGACTTAACCATAATAGTTAGACATATGGTACCGCGGACTTTTTTGTAGACATTGATGACCTCTATAAAACTGTAGTACATCACTTTGCTCTATTGTCAATAGATTCCGCAGCGTACGCGATATAAGGATTTTTTCTCACACCTTGGGTTACATTATCGAAGTTTTCATACGGATCCCTAACTTTTTTGAAAATATTCTATAGCCTATGTCCATCATCGATAATGTACAATTCTACTGGTGAAAGAATTTTTCAAATCGGTCCAGTAGTTTCAGAGCCTATTCATTTCAAACAAACAAACAAACAAACAAACAAATCTTTCCTCTTTATAATATTAGTGTAGATAAGGTAAAAGTTTCGAATTTGCAACGTATAGGTACGTGTACCTATAGGTACATAGGTCATAAATATACCTACCCCTGCCACGGTCGCGGAATTGGTTCGAAAGAGTCACCGCGATTCTGGAACGCAGGGCACTCGGAGGAGCACGAATGGGTTTTAGTCAGTAATAGTCTGACACTCCCTCCTGCTCCACACAGAGCGGAAGGAGTCATTTTATGATTTCCATTCCATAAAAAAGGTCATACCTAAATATACCTACATTATGTTGGACTGATATTAAAATGGAGTAATTAAGGTTCCTTACGATTCATACTTCACAACTCCCAATCCCATCAGACGGTAATCTATCGGCCGATGACAGAACACCTCGTTGATTAGCGGGGAGCGAGTGTTGAGTTTCTTCTCGTAGAGAACGCAAGAGCCCAGCAAAACCTTGCGCTCCTCTGGCGTCATTTGTGCCAAGTATCCCGTTTTATATGTGTGTTCCACTGGGTTAAAGATTTCTGACTTAAATACACGATGGCATTCCAATTCTGAAATAAAAGAGCAATTTCATAAAACAACATGAGCAATGGTAAGTACTTACTTATATAAAAAAATAGTAAACAGTTACCAACCAATTTGACGATAGTTTTTTCGTCCCAGAGCCAAATAAACAATTTGAACGGACATATGCATAAACGTTTCAAATAATCGTGCATCTTTATCCGATAAAGACCGCCGTTTTTTGCTCGAACCCATATGATGGAATTTCTTCATATCTGCACCACCTAAATTCAATGGACAACAGATTATGAAAATTCTTAGTATCCGAAACGAGAAATTGTTTAGAAGCTACTTACCAATAAGCAATACACAATATTCCTTAGCCACTAAGAGTCTTAGATCAGACAAGTTTCTTCGGAAGTCGTTTTCCAAAATTTCGCAGTTATTGGTTCTTATTTTTGTTGAGCGCTCTAACATTCGAAAGGCCATTTCATCTGCTATCTGAGGAAGTGACACTCGTTTGCAACACATTTTCAATAAGACAATGATACCAACCAGTGATCGGTATTGAACGCGAGGCGACATTGCGGCAGGCTAAGACTAAGATGAGAGAATGAGATGAACTTGACTTCTACCGGAAGGACTGGCCTGCAATAGCAGAGGGTAGACGTGGGTCGAAAAGGGAGAGGGAGGCCATAAGCCAGGTAGGTCATAACGGGCTGCTAAGATTAGAAGGGTGGAAATTGAATTGAAACTCATTAAAAAAACAACTGCTTCTTTCTACATACAAATTTTAACTATAACAAATCCCACACTCTTTCTTGCGGATGTGGTTAAATAATGGGATATACAAAGTTTTCTTTTGGGCTAAGGGCCAGGGTATAGTACCTAGTTACCTATGGATAGGCCCCTGTCTTTCACTTCAACAAATACGACTATAAAATGGCAGAGGGTGACTTGAACACACAATAAATAGCCTGCCAAAAATGGTCGCAAGCACTTTTCCCTACGTCAGATACCGACGTAGTAGAGGTACCTATTCCATGGCTATCAAGACAATCTAGGAAATACGATCATGATGCCTACCAGCATCTTACTGGGATACTTCTTTCCGTTGAGCACGTTAACTCTATAACTCCACACAAGTCGGTCAAAGAGGTAGAAGCTGTGTTCTATTTGTTAAAGGAGCTCGCCAGTATTTACTCCGACGGGTGAATATGCGAAATACATATGCAACATTCTTTTTTACGATTTCAGGGTATACCTCCCCTCTTCAGATCAAACAGGTGTAAACGGTTGTATTAGGTACCTATACATATACATATTAGTTGGTACCTGCAAGTAGTAAGCACAGCAAAATATGAGTGCTCTAAGGAATCTTTCAGTGGTTGCTAAGTGCAGCAAATCAATTAGCAGTGGGCTCAATATGTGGATGGGTGCAGTATAAATTGCTATATCTTTAATATCCTGAAAGAATACAAAAAAGTGAATATTTAAGTGAGACTGGAAAAATAAAACTAAAACAGATAGAATCTGAGTGGCATCTTATTTCGCCGTTTTGGTATCTTTTAAAAGTCGGTGCATATAATAGGTAATATGACTGGAAGATATGTCTTATGAATAGTGGATGGAATATTTGGAGTTAATTCTTGACTTTCGAATATCTTAGCAACCATCATTACCATGTGTCTATTATATATTATACAAGTTCAATCGTGCGCCACAATTTTTCTGAAAAATCTAAATGACGATAGAATAGAATAGAATAGAATAGAATACTCTTTATTATGTACACCATATAAGTTACAGAAAATATATATGAAGAAAACATTACATAGGGTGACACAATGGGCGGCCTTATCGCTAACACCACACCATGGGGTGACAATGCCAGCAGCTTCTATATAAATAAACGTTTGAACCTCTTAACATACCTGTAAGGTAACCAATTCTGGTTGACCCGGTTTTATTTTTCTTTGATATCGTCTCTTAAATCGAAGCTGAGAAGAAAAATAACAGGAAGGTAAGGAAAGTGTTGTTTGTTATTTTGTAAAACTGGTTGCATCGTTGGTCAAGTGGTCGCCAGTGTTACCGCTGCTATGAGGTCCTGAGTTCGACTCCTCTGGAATTTTTAAGTTTCAATAGCAGTCCGGAGTCGGGTTTTTATGCCCAATTGATGATAAAGGCTCGCCCACTATTTCACGGAATTTTAACATAACTGGCAAAATATGGGTGTTGCGGAATTTGTTCGAAAAAGTCACCGCGGCCCTGGAACGCAAAGGGCATTTGGAGGAACATGGATGGGTTTTAGTCAGTAAGAGTCTGACACTCCCTCCCGCTTCCAGAGGGGAAGGAGTCATTTGATGATTTCCCATCCGTGGAAAAAATAAAATGGGTGTAGATTATGTAAACCCTAGTTTAAGAAATCCTGACGTGAATTTAAGATAGAATGTTACCTATGTTTATTGCAGGTTCATAACTAACCTGTTCAATTAAGTCAATATCGTCTCTGAACTCGATAGCACCAGTGGGTGCCTTGGATGTTATTTGAATAGCCTCTATTGTTACTGGAGGCAGGTCACTGAAAGATAATGGAAACTACTAATGAATATATAGATTTAATACAGTCTAAGAGATCAATCAACATGCAATAACAAATAATACATATTTTGCACCTTTTTATTAAATGTACTTAGGTAAGTACCTAACTACATGTAAGCAAAACACAAAACATCTAAACACAGTCACAGTTCGGATAAATGATCTGATAACTGATAAATCAGACATGTATGCAAGTCTTTAGGTTCAGTCGACTGCACGTCCTTAGTACCTAGCTACTTACCTCGTTTTATCATGCTACATAGTTTCAAGTGTTAGGTACTACTGACCTGCGGTTGAGTATACCAAGAGATAAGAAATAACTTACTAGCTTTCGCCCACGGTTTCGCCTGCGTGAAATTTGGAAATGATCCCTCAGAAACGTCGTGTCACCATAGTCGCCATCACTTGACGATTTAAATAGTAATAAAGAAAGTGCCGATTGTGGCGTCGGAAAAGCGCGCGGTCCACCCTGTCTTTGGTAAGACAATGCACTAACTGTACCTACCTCACAAACACCAAAGCCTGTGTATGCTCATCCCACGCCCAGTGACCATCCTCATACAACCCTCCAAAAGCTTCATCTTCTTCGTCTTGAGCCATCTTTATTTGAGAATAAAATATTAGGTAATAAACTTTGTAATGGATTTTGCCAGACGTGTAACACGTGTTAACTGTTGACGTGTAGCTATTTGCTATTATTGCTATGCCCTCGGTGTCAATGTCAAATGTCATTTCAAATATATAAAATAAGTCAATTCCAAAAAGTTTTGTTATCTACTTTCACAAACGTCGTCCACTGAATACTTACGCTCATTTTTTGTGAAGCTTGAGCATCACAAAATGCCAAGTAAAGTAAAGAAACCATTATTAAAAGCTTGTGACGGATTGAATTCAAGAGTTTAATTAACAGTATTGCCATTCAATGTGGCATTGCTGCCAGCGTTTTGGGCACTTTTCCCCGTTGATAGCGATTTGGACGAATTTTTTCTTTCGCCCAATGAGTTCTTCCACTCCATTTTTCATCCCGCTTGTGTACCTACATAATTATATTTTTAATTAGCTTGTATATACTACCTACGTGTTTAATGTATTTTCACAACTAACTATTACTATATTATATAATTATATAAACTTACATAAAAAAAAAATCTTAACTAGAACTAGTCTAAAACATGGCGATGAAAAATTCCTCCGCATCGCAGGCCACTGGTAATGTACCCAAAAGGCTCGCAGCATCATGCCACTTTGTATGGCAATGCTAATCCTTTGTCCGAGGTAAAAGCCAGCCCTTGGGTCACTACCTACGTTATTTTATAGTGTGTACATATAAAATATTTATCTGTATATAAATCTTGAAGGGTTTCACAAATAAAGAGCATGTTCTAACATGGTTCTAACACGTGTCAAAGCCAAAATGCAAAAATGTGCAACGGACTGCACTAGTTGTTTTATTCTCTTCTACTAGGTACTTTCTTATAAAAAATTACCGTTAGTTCGATTTCTACAGGTTTTCTCCTTCCCTAGTTATTTGCACCAGACTGAAGGCTTAGCGAGCCCTGGCTCAAACTGTAGGTACCTACTTAGCACCGAGTGTAAATCGCGAAGCAGCGGGGTGCATCTAATAAAGTTGTTCTTCAACAGACGAGAGGGTACCTTAGTATCGAAAAGCTCAGTCACAACTAAGAGCATAAACATGTTTTATTAGAGAGTTGTTATTGCGACTGTCTGTTCAATATCGACTGAGTATTTTTCTTTTAGGTATTCGTTATTGTACACACAAAAACATACAGATGGATAGATTATGGACAAAGGCGAGCTTAACCCAGCTTCTACCATCAGCATCCATCCACCCTGGGTTCTCAGCAAATCTGAGTGCGATTGATGGATTTGCCAATGCGTATGGTAAAAGTACATACGTGCATAATCAATCACGATTCAGATTCATGGCTTATGAAACTCTTGCCAGTTTCCATTAGGTTATTTTAATTTAATTACAGACAAACATGGAGTAGTCCACCTGCCGGGAATTTTGTACCTTGATTCAACACAAAACAAAATCCGAAGAGCACCAATAAAAATGAGCTGAATTAACTTCACCGCGTCAGATAGCACAATAGCGCTTTACAAGCGTAACTCAAATCGGAAACTTTAAAAACAGATGTACACAACACTAGCATCCAATGTCTTTCCCATCCGCTTTGCGAGCTCACGTAGCACAGTTTACGTCCGCGGAACACCGGTTTATGACCGTGGAGTAGATTGAACATCGCTCCCGGCGAAGGATTATACCCGCTCGAAACGTGCTTCCCGACGAATGGGTATGCTTCATCCCTGTATCAACACCGAGTAGCTTTTGATTTCATCGAATGCAATCGACTCGCTCTTTATTAAATTTCCCGGGCTTTTAACCTAGACATTCTGAAGCAATAATATCTAGTTCATCAGCGGAAAATGCTGAAGGTATCTACTATGAAAATTTATTGGGAGCGGCGTGCGCGGCGGCTGTTACTTTTTTATCGTGGAGACCTATACGTGAACTTGCGTGTCCTATGGTTCAACTATTTTAAGAGACCTATTAATTTTCGTTTAGAGTTTCATTGGATTTTTCCAACAGTGCTCAAGGCAATTGGCCCGCAAGCCTACACAGTACGTAAATACAACTAGCGAAATGTGGGCGCCTAACCGTTCGGGAAACACATGGGTCATGTTATGTTACAAAATGTTTCAGAACCTACATCATAGTTTGTTTTGACGTCATAATAAATGAATGAAACTACAGTTGAGTTTCCATTTCAGTGGGAATGAAACAAGCGAAATGAAATTGGAAAGAATGTTCATCGAGTTAGAAATATGTTCGGTTTACCAGTTACACGTTCGCTTTGTTTGCTCCGCTAACTGTTAGTGGAGTGACATTCCACCTGGATATGAATGCTAAAACTACTGGTTTATTACTTCATAACTTTGGGGTTTTACGTGAAAATATTTATATCTAGAGTAACTTTAAAAATCTATCATATTATCTATATAACTACACCTATTAGGTACCACATTGTCTTTTTAATAGACTTCAAAACAAAACAGAAGGTTATCAATTCGACCCGTATGTATGTAATATTGTCAGAATTGCACAGTTCTTGTAGGTATATGTTAGTAGGTATGTCCGCGCATATCTCAAAAACTATAAGTTGGATTGCAAAAAAATATTTTCAGTTGGGCTAGGTATAGTCCAACTTAGGGAACAGTGCAAGTTTCATTAAAATAGGGTTCAGTAGTTTTTGAGAAAGAGAGTTAAGGGCGCTGGGGTAGTCAAATCATTACTAAACACAAGTACGTTTATTAAATAAAATGCTTTGCATTCTTAAAATGTTTTTGCACAATTTTTGAAATCCGTGCCAACCTAACTGCGGTAGGAGGAAACCGATTATATGACTATCAAGCTATGCTATCAAGTGAAAACTTTTTTATTTCAAATAATAAGGCTATCTAGCACCGGCCACAAAGAAGAAGTTGCTTCAATATTTTTTTAATTACTTTTTTTAAATCAAAGGCATTAAGCATTAAGTCCGCCTATATGTACCAGTAATGTATATAAAGTTTAAATCAATACATAATTACCTATATAATCATTGTTATCATGACTTGCTATGATTAAACAGAAAAGGTTCTTGAATAAGAGAGAGTGGTGGCAGGCATTAACACTGACACGGTAGCACTTTAGACGTGGTTACTTAGTAGGTACCTATTAGCTGTGCTTTAAGGGTGAGGAGTGAGGGTTTTCTTCGATAGTTGAACATCTGATAATATACGATCAGCGTCGGGAAACATCTATATGAGAAACCACTTCAGTCTAACTGTCCAGAATAGTGTAATACTACCTAATACGAGATAATATTATATACTAATATAATATATTCTATACCTACTAATTTTATACATAATATATTCTATATCTACTTATATCATAAATAATATTTATTTATTTATTTATTTTTAGGGATAACAACAGCTTCCAACTCTTAACTAGGTACCTACTTAACTAAAATTACATGAGTAGCCAATAATAGTTATCCACGGCAGATACATAGGGTGGATGAATATGCTATTTACTATCTTAATATTAATATTAAAGATGGTTGGGCAACTATGAAGAGATCAGTATATTAATGTAAGATATAAAATATTTCATAAATACATAATATAAATATAATTACAAATGATATATACAGATGTATATATATGAAGAAAAATAAAATATATTAGGTACATAGAAAGGAAAATAAATATACTAATTAGATAACCAGCCATTTACTGTAATGTTGTTGATATTTTAAAAAGGTTGTATTGTTAATAATTCGACCAAAACTCGTTTTTTGAAATCGTTCTTAGAACCAATGAATAAGTCCACACTGTTAAAATGTTTATTGTAACAGTCGAGTAAACGTGGTATTACACTATTTTTACCGTAAGTACTCGAGTGAAATGGAGTACAGAATAATGTGGTGTGTCTAGTACGTTTCCTTGGAACATTAAACTTAATATCATTTAAAAACATACGGCAATCGGTTCGTCCCCGTATAATGTCATAGAGCAACCCCATATGCATGAGAATACGCCTCTCCTGCAGAGTTAAAAGATTGTATATCTGACAGTTCTCTCTGTAATCATGTGAGGAATGATGAAATTTGAAATTAAGATGATCTATAAACTTCTTCTGAATGCGTTCAAGGCTGTTTTTATGTACAGCGTAACAGGGAGACCAAATCTGAACCGTATTCCAGTAAACTTCGAACGAAAGCAAAATAAACTACATTTAAGCTTAACAAACTCTTAAAAGGTAGACAAGATCTTAAAACAAAACCGAGATTGCGAAATGACCTGCTGCATATCGCATCGATGTGCTGTCGCATGGACATCTCCGAGTCTAAAAGTATACCCAGGTCCCGCACCAGCTTGACCCTCTCGATTGCAACGCCGTTGAAATATATCTATACATATAATAAAATCGTAGATTTGCCGTGTCTGTACATTGAATATTTTCGCATAAAAATAACTGAGAAATGTTAGGAAAAACGTATAAAACGCAAAAATGCCATTTTTGAAATTTTTGTCTGTTTGTCTGTTTGTCCAATTGTTTGTGTCAGCATCACGCAAAAACCACTGATTGGATTCGAAAGTTAAGTTATTAAAAATATTAAGTGTTAACCCGAGTAACATTTAGCGTTTATTTCATCAAAATCGACCCACAAAATCAAAAGATATTGATTTTTTAATTTTAGTAAGGAACTTCATACAGCGCTAAGCGTTGCGGTGACCGACTATTAGGCGCCATCTATTGAGAAAGATAAAATGCAGGTAAGCATGAAAATAACATCAAAATAAATTGTTGAGTTATTTGTGAAACTTTTAATTAGTAGTATAATAAAAGTGAACATTTTAATACCATAACGTTACTTATTGTTATATATGGGAACCTTATTTACCGTCTTCATTCGGCCAAATATTTCGTCAGTTTACCAAATGGTCGTTAGATGGCGTTGCACTGATGACGCGTTTTTCTGAATCACGGTGTTAAGATTTTCCGTCAGAGTATGACTCTCACACGATTTTTAACAGCATTGTCGTCCCTCCCCGACTTTTGCAAACGAGCCAGCCCGCGCTGCTGAGCCCTTAGCTTTAATAACCCCTAATTAATAAAACGACCCAGCCTGATTGTCCCTTGCTGTCCCAAACTGACGCCGCTAAGCCGAGGTCGTATTCCACAGGGAATGCCCTTAGTGAGCGGTCAGTAGTGTTTTTAGCTTGTAGCTAGTTTTGTTGCCTTGGCTGGGGGCTTTAAATTCATTTGAGGCCACCACAGGTTAGTCCGGTTAAGCAGTTAATATCCCATGTGTGTTAACTTGCTAGTGGTCATACCTAAAAAAAAAAAAAAAAACAGCATTGTCGTTCGCTAGGGTATTCGGTCGCATAAAAGGTCTTTTAAGTCTTTGATAGGGTTCCGAATCCAAAATCGAAAAATAAATCTCTGATTTGTTCGGATTGTTGTTGTCGCCTTGGACACACTTGGTCGGTCTTGAACAATTCTGGTTCTTGCGTCGTAACAGTGCTGAACTGGACGGTTCGACTTCGACTGGCGAATCCAGGCCTGTAGGGTTCCGTACCAAAGTGCTAACGGGACTCTACTACTAAGCCTGCGCGATAGATTCAAATTCGAAAGGTCGAACGGTTCGATTTGCGAATAAAGGCTATTCTGTTACCGATTATTAGGGTACCGTACGCACGGTGACGGGACCCTATTACTAAGCCTCCGCGATCAATTGTGATTCGTGTAAAGTATCGGACGCAAATCGAGTTGTGTCGCCTTGGACGTCGGACTTGGTCGGTCTTGAACAATTCTGGTTCTAGCGTCACCGTCGTAACAGTGTTGAACTGGACAGTGCGACTTTACCATAAACAAAAATAGAATAGAATAGAATGTAACCAGTATTGTTACATTCTATTCTATTCTATTTTTTGAGACTTGTTTTTGCTTTCATCGCATACAGACGTACTCATCAATGCATATTAAATATAATAAATTAACATTTGCATAAATAGTGACCTACTATTTAGTGTACCTACTAGCGTATTTTGACGAATACTTACAATTTTAATACAAGTGCTGTTTAGTCAAAAATGGACTGATTTGATTATCATAATCTGAAACATGGAAGGCAGCCCCTTTAACCGGAGTGGGTTGACGCGACGCAGCCCTCCACCAACACCTACACCGGTACAGCCCCAACAACCAAGACGTGACCAAGCCATAGAAAAGGAGGAAATGGAGACAGTTTCGACTTCCGAGATTCAGAGCTGGATGACCTCTATTGAGCAGTGTTTGAATGAGGTATGTGCGATTGCTTCTGATGGGAAATTAAACTCTGACCAGAAGCTAAAAATAAGCAATCTTTGCCGTAAAGTTGGACATGGAGTTTCGCAAATGGCTGTTCATTACCAGTCGCTTAAGCAATATGCCTATAAGACCCACAACTCCCTGAACAAATTGACAGAAGACCGCAACCTTAAGGACTACGTAATGGAGATGAACCGAACCATTAAGGAGTCCTGTGCAAGGCAGGAAACAGGAACAACATCTTTTGCAGACATGGTGAAGAAGGGGACCAACAGCTTTATTCGTCCCAATACTTTTAGCTCCGTGGCGATTTTTCCTTGCGATAATTCTAAGACCAGTGAGGAAACCAAGAACATAGTCCAAAAAATCATATGCCCTGATGAAATGAAACTGAAAGTCAGAGGAGTACGCAAAATAGGAAAAGGAGGACTTATAATCAGCACGGAGACTAAGGAAGACCTGGAAAAGCTTAAGGAAACAGTCCAACTCGCTTCGTCAGCTCTCACCGTCGATGAACCTCGAAAGCGCAAACCACGCATAATAGTAATAGGGGTCCCTGCATCTATGGCTGAAAATGAGGTTTATAAATGTATTTATGAACAAAACTTGGCCGACAAACTGCCCACTATCTCCAGAGATACATTTTTGACCTCAATAAAGCTTAGCCATAAATCTGGCAGAAAAGATGCAGAGAATTGTAACTATATTATAGAAGTTCCTGCCATTATTCGGAAGGCTCTTATCACACAGGACAGATTATTTATAAATTGGACATCCTGCCCGGTTCGAGACTTCACACTGGTAACGAGATGCTACAAGTGCCAGCAGTATGGTCATGCAGCCAAGACGTGCAAAATAGCTGCCCCTACATGTGGACACTGTGGTGATGAAGGGCACACCATTCAAGACTGCACCAAAAAAGCCGTTGCGCCAAAATGTGCAACATGTTTGCGCTTCAAAAAACCAGCCAACCACAAGACGGGAGATCCAGAGTGTCCTGCTAAAAAGGCTGCCGAAAACAGGTACTTAAACTCGATAGACTATGAAGGCGCCTAAGAGCGCCACTTATTTGTTTATATTTTAGACTTAACTTACTGTTTATATTCTTCTTTTACTACATATTATGGATAATAACTTAATTACCGATATAGATAACACATTTGTACCCGATTCAAAGTCATGTCAGGTTGAGGACTGCATACAATATCTTTCCAACTATAAAAAGTCTCTAACCATACTAACCCAAAACATTCGTAGTATTTATAAAAATATAGATAGCTTCAATATTTTTCTTCATAGACTTAACTTTGATTGTGATATAATGGTACTAACCGAGTGCTGGCTTTCAAATCGCCAGGATAACCTCCCAGTAATGCCAGGGTACAATTTATTGTATACCAAACAAAACAATAACCAAAATGATGGTGTGGTAGTCTATTCTAAGGTATCATTAATGGTCTCAGTGGAAGAACCTACTCTAAAAGACTGTATGTGTAATTGTTTGATCATCAAAATTGGTACAACCTCAGCAATAATCGCCATGTACAGATCCCCCTCCGCTAGAAACTTGGATTCTTTTAACGCTTCATTAAACCAGATTTTTCAAGACCTAAGCTCATTCAAGAATGTTATACTAACAGGTGACATAAATATGAACATAAACACTGAAAACTGTGATGCAGGGACCCAAGAGTATCTTAATGTCAGCTCATTCCATGGTTTTCTACCTGCGCACACTTTGCCTACACATCATAGCGGTTCCTGCCTCGATCATATGATCATAAAATCCAGTTTATCGTATGTTACGCTTGTTACTAACTCAACAATTACTGACCATCACGCTGTTCTACTTACCCTAAACTTAATGCTGCCTAAGCTAAATCGTCCCCAGACAAAAACGCAATTAAACATAAACAAACTCGAATATGATTTATGCAAACTTGACTTTAGCCCAGTTTACAATACTGCTGATGCAAATTTTGCTTTATCGTACGTAATAAAACATGTTCAATTAGCAATATTATGTAATACTACTGTTATTACAGTAAGCAAGAAACTTTATAATATTAAACCTTGGATCACTCCTGGCCTGATTCGGTGTATAAGACACAGAGATAAACTTCATCAGACATGTAGGAGGAACCCAGGTGATACTATCATTAAAACCACATATACCAGATACAGGATTTTTTGTAATAATCTCTTAAAGAGCTTAAAAAGAAATTACGATGAAAATGAATTACATAAAGCAGGAAACAATAGTAAACAACTTTGGAAACATATTAAAAACGTCACTTATATGTCAAAACAACATGAATCAAATTCGAGTTTATTGCCTACTAATCGTTCATCGCTTCTATCAGCCAACCTTGTCAATAATTTTTTCGTGAATGTTGGGAAAACTCTTGCCGAACAGATTCCTATGAATCACTGTGTTCAGCCATCTTCCCAAGAATTGAATAGTAAGCGCGCACTACAATCTTTTGGCTTGCTGGACACTGACGAAGACGAAATAACCCGCATTATTAGTGGACTAAAAGATGACTGTGCAGTGGGTTGGGATAATATTAGCAATAAGATTCTTAAACAATTCAAGCACATCCTGGTACCCTTAACACATATTTTTCGTATCTGTTTTTCCGAAGGTATTTTTCCTAAATGCCTTAAAAAAGCAGTCGTAATCCCTATTTTTAAATCCGGGAAGAAAGACTTAGTTAATAATTATAGGCCAATATCGTTACTCCCCTCAATATCTAAAATACTAGAGAAAATTGTAAACAGTAGGCTAGTTAACTATTTAGAAAAAAATAATTTATTATCACCAGCGCAATTTGGTTTTAGAGCCAAATTATCCACAGCCGATGCGGTGCACCACCTGACCGATTATGTCTCAGAGGAACTTGGCAAAGGAAACCAGACCCTGGGGGTCTTCCTTGATCTGGCGAAGGCCTTTGACACAGTATCTGTTTCTATGCTTCTGAACAAATTAGAGGCTATGGGAATAAGGGGAACGCCGCTGAAACTTTTTGCTGATTACCTAAACGACAGATATCAATGTGTTAGGATAGATAATATTACGAGCGATGAGCAAAAAAATACTGGTTTTGGTGTTCCCCAAGGAAGCATACTGGGCCCAACCCTCTTCCTGGTTTATATTAACGATTTGTGCAATTTAAACATTAAACAAGGCAAAATTGTTTCATATGCTGACGACACGGCCTTAATATTTACCGCTAAAACCAGTAACGAATTGTACGAATACGCTCAATTAGGTTTCAACACTGTGACTAATTGGCTTCAAAGTAATTTACTAACATTAAATGCTGACAAGACCAAATGTATTCACTTCTCCATGCGTAAGCCTAAATTTAACATAGCTAATCCTCATCTGTTTGCTCATCAATGTGGACTCCAGCCAATCAGTACATGTGATTGTCCTATTATCTCCCATACATGCAACATAAAATACCTCGGAGTAATAATAGACGAAACACTTACTTTCAGACCACATATTGAAAGTTTGGTCAAAAGAGTGCGCAAATTAATATACGTTTTTAAAAAACTGCGAGCTATTGCGAATTCAAAATTAATCAAACAAGTTTATTTGGCCCTAGGTCAATCTGTAATCCAGTACTGTATCACTACATGGGGTGGAGCACTCAAAACTCACTTACTCCCTCTTGAAAGAGCTCAGAGAGCCATTTTAAAAGTAGCAAATTTCCATCCCTTTCTTTATCCCACAGTTCTGCTATACAAATCATGTAACATACTGACTGTTCGCCAGCTTTTCATTATGCACATGGTATTAAAACAGCACACCATGCTTTCGTACAACACCGAAAATACTAATAAGCGACGGAATGATATTGTATGCGATTCAAATGCGTTCTCAAAATATGTTTTTATAAAAAGATTTTTTACATTTTTAGGTCCATTTCTGTACAATAGGTTAAATAGAAAATTAAGTATCTATAAGTTAAATTATTATAGCTGTAAAAAGACAATTGTGCAATATTTACTAAGCATCTCTTACAAAGAGACAGAAGAGCTTCTTTTTGTCTGTAAATAAAACATGACGTGTCCATTAGTTTTAGGTTTTAAGTATAGGCAATAAAATTGATCCATTATTGTTAATTTATTATTTTAAGTTGACATAAGCTCAATCTAGCCTGAAACACAGGTTAAACCTAGTTCAGGCAAATAAGCAACTGTGTTCTTTAAATTTTGTGAGATATTTATTGTAAATGTGTCCTATTTTATAAATAAACAATTTATTTATTATTTATTTATTTATTTATTTAGTATTTTTCTAACCGCACGAGCACTCCGCTGTGCCGCGAATTTATCGCGTGATTTAATGTTTATTTACATTACGTAAGATTTATTTTTTAATTGCGAATTTTCACATGTCAGGGCTCATGATTTAAAAGAATGGCCGTGGAGTTTCTTGCACGTTCTTTTCCATAGAGATCTACGCTTTGGAACGTAGCTTCATGTTTTTGACTAACTGACCTTAACAATTCAAAAGTGTATGTAAACGGTTTATTTGGACAAAACGATTTTCATCTTGAATCTTTCCCAAGGTACTCCCGAATTATGAAACAGCCTGTGTGCTGTGCTATCCCAGACTACAATCTATCTCTGTGCGAAATTTCATACCGATCCATTCAGCCGTACTAGCGTGATTGAGTAACAAACATCCAACCATTCAAACTTTCGAATTTCAAGAACTAAAAAAACTTTTTCACAACAAAAAGAAACCGACTTCGAAAAGTCAAAGTGAAGTCGGTTTCTTTTTTGTGAAAAAGTTTTTTTATTTTTCTCTTTTTAGTGGTACCCCACACCTAACAACACCACTGGAAAGTCACAGGAAAGCAAAAATACGCAATTTCGTATACATGGATGATTTTTCCACATATTTTTTCCAGTTTTTTTTTTATTTGGATTTAAAAACCAAACTACAAAACCGATGTTGATAAAATTTCAATGGGACCAATTTGGGAAGTATACCCTTCCCAACAAAAAAAGAATTTTTCAAATCGATTGGCAAGCGACGGAATTATGCGCGAACAAACATAAAAAAAAAAATACAAACATCCGAATTGAGAACCTCCTCCTTTTTTAGAAGTCGGTTAAAAATAGTAGGCTAGCATAGATCTAAGCCCACGCGGACGCGTCGCGGGCACAGCTAGTTCTATACTAAAATTATAAATGCGAATTTGAGTGTTTGAATGGATGTTTGTTACTCAATCACGTCAGAACGGCTAAACGGATGTTGATTAAATTTGGCTCACGAAATCTATCTACCTGCCTGGAGTACGTACCCTTGGGATAATTTTTGACACTCACGCGGGTGGAGCCGCGGCAGCAGCTTGTACTATTATTTATTTCTATGAAAATAAATATAAACGGAAAATATTAATTAAGTACAGGTTAGCAGCACATTTTAGTAACTTAAGTTATACTTGTATTAATTACTTTGTTTCAGGCCTTTAAAAGCTTCGGGAGGCGAGCAGTAAAACCCAATGGGGCGCAGGTGCCCGCTGGGCTATTACAAAGTGAATGTTTCATATCAAACAGTTTTTATTGTTTTCACTAACAGACTGAACTATCATCTCCCACAACCACACGTACCTATATAAAATGGTTGTAAGAGAAATAACGCTAAACCTCAAATGAGAGTAAAATGATGTAGGTACTCATCATTATGAACAACCACTAAACCGCAAGAAAATTCAACAGTCCTATACATTTAAATTAGCATAACTCGATAAAATGTACTGAACAGATGGATAGGTACTGATTTTTTTCGCGATTTCACCTTTGGACTTGGCCCCATAGTCAAAGTTATTCATTACGATGAGCACAATGAGCGGGCAGTGTGCTCATTATAATGAACAACTTTTTGGTACCTATTGTGTTATTTCGGTTACACTTTGCACAAGCATTTGAATCATTGAGCATGTAACGTTGTACATATTCCAGTTTCAGCTAAACACTCAATGTTGAAGGAAGTGGAGCGTAAATGATACATAGGTACAGAATTTACTTTGAATGTTTTAATGGTTCCCTGTTAGTAACCGCGCTAATCCCCAACCGTGTGCTAAACTAAGTAGATACTCATTTGATCACATGCCAGAGCGCACACGATCAAAGCAGCGCATCGCAGCCTTAAGTGCGATCGTGTGTGACAGCCAATTCAATGAATTAACACAAGTGACATAGATGCTTAAAATTTTATATTTATTCAAGTAAAAATGTATGGCAACGGAGGTTATTCACTCACAACTTTAAGACATGTTTGGTACACTTTACATGTCTGGATCTCACTCTGTTTTTCCGAAGTTTCTATCCAAATGCGGGTAGAACTTCTAAGTGATTTTATTGTCCATTCTACAAAGTAAAGAAAAAGAGCACGGACCGATAAGTAGACGAGCACTATGCACTTATTCAGTTTCTCACAACTTCCGTACCTAGGTTCAGTGAGCTGGTTTTCTGTTTTACAATAATCAGTTTGCTCACATAAAGGAAAGCTTAACACTGTCTTGCTTGACCGTTCCTTTGTTTGTTTGGCCTAATATTCAAACTTTATTGACTGTACCGCTTAAATTTACATGTACACATACTAGAGTGCGCTTACAGCTACAGATACAGACTCGCGTGCTTGCTCTGTTTACAACATACACACTATAGCTTTTATCCCGAATTGGAAATAACTTGAGCATTTTATAAGTTTTAAGGTCCGGAGTTGGATGCACTAGTAACATTAACATAACTTTATATTCAGTGAAGCCGAGAGCAAACTTACTAGTGCCGTCGTAAATTCTGCCAAACTTACAAACACGTTGGATGGAGATTCCGATTTGCAAGTTATAGCTGTCCATGAATTATAATCATGAATAAGAAGTTGAAATATGGAAGATCATAAGTCGCGCGCCGATGAATCTTAACATTTTTGTCGAAATGCTATTTATGGGGTAATGGTAAATAACTTGAACTGCAATATTGAAATATTGAGCTTGAATCTGTGTTACGAAATAATCACTCCAGTCTTCAGCTTAGGTTCAGACATACGCACCAGGATTTGCTGTAGCTCTTGATCCTGCCACAAAATAAGACAACCAGTGAATTAAACTTTTTTATCGATTGAATTAAAAAAAAATAAGACTGGTCTAGAAACTGTCATTGTCATAAGGGTTGTCAGGAACCGACAGGAAATGACATTTTTTACGCCTTTGAAATATTTTTCTAATGTGTCTATTTGTAATTTACTAAATTTTCATAATAATCTTTATTTGTAATAAATTTTAAACATGACAGATGATGACGATGAAGGTGCTTTCGGTGGAGAGTTTGAGGATGGACACTGGATTTGGCATGAGGAAACACAAGCATTGTTGTTTGTGAGGTATCGATACTACTTGTTTACCTTTAGCATAATACTTCTGAAAATATCGCGATGAGCGTTGGGATCAACGAGTTCGTGAGCGAAGACTGAATTGGCAAGTATAACGTAGATAGGCCTCAGGCTAGTTGGGATTTTATCAAGGTGAGTTTTCAAGTGGGCGTGGATCACTATATCCGTAACTATGAGAAAGAAATAGCTAAAGATAATGAAAGGAGTGTCAGACTGGATTTTGATAAAATGTAAGTCGGCATCATAAGAAAGTGTCGTTATCATGAATCAAATTCTGGGAAGTAACAAAAACACATGGCAAACTAAAGGAAAGACCTCATTTTTACCAAAATACTTTTTAAACCGTAACTGATTAATTTTATAAACATCCGATGATGGTGTAATAATAAAGTGTTTTTTTTTTCAAAATCTACGGGTTAGATTCCTGCTTAACATTAATTTTTCATCAATCTAATGATGCAATCAAAATCGAACCCGAGGCTCCTTTGAGTCGGTATTCTTCATAATTTTGTGTTTGGCCATCCACGCCCACTTGAAAACTCACCTTGATAAGACGTGGTGACTGTTGGGAGTTGGACGAGAGTAGCCGAGGATCGCGTGAAATGACGTGCAGACGTTGGAGAACCATTGCAAAAGACTGACTGAGCTATCATCTTGAGCTTAGAAGTGTACAGGCTCATGAAGACGCTAATAAATAAAAGAGTGTTTTATTAATGTAATACTGATCTTTACAGTGACTTGCCGCCTGTGGTGGTTGAAAGTATACAGATTCCAACCAAAGCGCCAACAGGCACCATAGAGTTCAGAGACGACGTTGATTTAATTGAACAGGTAACAGTTTTAATTTACCCTACTGGCTGTGTCGTCAGATTCGCTCCGACTCTTATTAGAGTGAAGTAGCTATTTGAAATTTGAAAAAAAAAATTACTTAGGTGTTCTGGTTTTTTTTGTATGATTAATTGATTATTTACCTCCCAATTCAAACAAAAAGAATTAGCGCAATCAAATGTCCGTAGTGTTTAAGTATAATATTTCATTTTTGTATTCGACGTAAGCGACGTCGATGCGATTTATATACAAGACTTTTTCCAGTATAAATACAATCATCATCATATCAGCCGAAAGCCGAAAGACGTCTACTGCTGGACATAGGCCTACCCCAAGTTTCGCCACAACAACCGGTCCTGTGCGTCTCGCATCCTTCGGCTACCCGCGACCCTCACCAATAAAGACAATATAGCCATGTTATTATTAAGCTAGTTTACCTTGTTCATACTAGAAAAAATGTTTTGTTTTAAGATTCGCTATCGTCGTCGCTACCAAAGGAAGATGTTACTAGGAGAAGCGGATGTCATTACTCTGCAGGTTAACACTTCTGTTGCTATTTACTAGGCATAATAAGTAATTAAAAATAGTAGGTAATCAATACACACATTACCTACAGCTTTGTCACTTTGGAGGCCTAAACTGGAGACAGATTAAGCTGATAGGATATTTTTTTAACATACATCTTTACTTTCAGGACGTAAAAGATATAGCGTTGTATACTGCACCCATCAATATTTTGAGTCCCATGCTTATAAATCTGCTACACATGCCAACTACTGAAAGGTTTCTTAGGGCACTCATTTTTTGCTGCGGTTATTATATACAGGTACTTATCTAACAGTTTTCAAATAGTTATTTCTACACTTGTTTTTATACCAAGGTTTTGCAGTGAGACGGCAATGGTAGTACCGACAAAATTCAAAGGCCCAGAGCCTGCCAGGGTTGCGGGTTTTGTTCGAAAGAGTCACTAGGGCACTAGGAGGAGGACGAATGGGTTTTAGCCAGTAAGAGTCTGACACTCCCTCCCACTCCACCCAGAGCGGAAGGAGTCTTCCCATCCATAAAAAAACAAGTTCGTACCGTGCGATAAGGAACATCGTTTCAAAAAAAAGGTTCCTACATCTGAATGTCGTTTCGGTACCTACTTCTTATTGTTTCTTGAAAGCTCCAACCGGGGTCTATAAGTCAAGAGTGAATAGGTAATTGCTAGGCGTGCGTGCTCCATCGTCGATCACATTAAAGCTTTCCATCAGGTGAGATTGTGGTCAAAAGCGAGTCTTTAATAAAAAAAACTACTTTAAAATAATTACACAGGGTGTTCCAGAAAGGTATATTTCATGATGATGAATGAAATGGTCATATTTAAGAGTGATGTTGGGTTAAATGATTTTTCAAGCAGTTTGTTACAGTTGGTGGCATTTGCTTTAGTTCAATCACACATTTGATGTGTGTGAACACCCTGTAGGTATATGTATGTGTAATAACAAGATACTACTCCGTAAACTATAGATTATTGTTTTAAATTCAATTAGATAGCAGATGAAATGGCAGAGCGCATGATTGAGCTTCAAACAAAAGTCAGAACTCCGGATTGTGAACGTATCGAAAATGTATTTCGTGATAACCTGGCTGACCTGAGAGCCATGGTTGCTAAAGAGTATTGTACTATGCTTCTTGGTACGTATATTACTGAAACTTTTTTGTTTTTATCTTTTGAAGATATCAATCAAGTGATATCAAGTGGTAAAAATTGATGATTATCAAAGTAGCCTCCAACTGATCACATGTGGAGTTCCCCAAGGCTCTATTCTGGGTCCATTGCTGTTCTTAATATATATAAATAATATTACAGATATAGGACTACGAGGTGATGTGTCCCTCTATGCTGATGACACGAGTTTGTTCTATTTTGGTAATAGAATTGATACTCTTATGGAACAGGCACAAGATGACTTACATCGATTATTTAATTGGTTCCAGTGCAATCTGCTGACAGTTAATACAAATAAAACTAAGTACACAATATTTGCTGCTAAAAATAAAAAAATACAAACACAACACACTCTTAACATAAATGGTAAAATTCTAGAAAAATCTAAAGCAGAAAAATATCTGGGACTTATTTTGGACAGCAACTTATCGTGGAAAGCTCATATCGAGAAAATAAAAAATAAGCTCTCTGCCTTAACTGGTGCACTGCGGAGCATTGTTCGTTGTCTTCCGCCACAAGTTTGCTATATGATTTATAATTCCATGGTGAAACCTCATTTGGACTACCTAATTGAAGTGTATGGCTGTACTTATAAATCAAACCTGCAAATCTTGCAAACAGCTCAAAATAAAATTATTAAAGTTCTTTTTAAATTCAACTACCGAACACCTACAATAAAAGTCTACAATGACACAAAGCTTATGAATATTTTACAGATATATAGGTATAATACTTGTATACTTGTATTTAAAATCCTAAACAAAAACATACACACACAAATAACTCTTACAAAACAATCACAAATAAAAAACAGATACAGAACCAGACAGGCTAATGACATAGCGTTACGGGCGCCTAGAACAAACTACGGCAGGAGTACTATTCTGTATGAGGGAGCACAGCTTTACAACAAATTGCCTCGTAATGTAAAAGATCAAAAATCCATATACACTTTTAAAAAATATCTTAAGAAACACATTTTAGGGGATTTAAAAATTTAAGTTATCTTCGGGTACTGTACCCACTGATCTGGCTTATTTGTTGTTTTTTTTTTTTGGTTGTGTAACTGTCGCGTCGCCTAATGTATACTAATTAGAAATAAGTTTTTTCTCATATAAGTGAATGTAATTCTTTTTGAGAAATAAAGTTCTTAAACCATAAACCATAAGATTAACCGCCAAGATCTCCTAACCCAAAGTGTCAAAAGTTTACGCAAGGCACAAAAATCTTTATATATTTTGTTTGATCTTTAAAACAAAAAATCTGCGAGTCGGACTCGCGCACGAAGGGTTCCGTACCATTGTCTATAAACGGCAACAAAACACCTTTGTTATATGGGAGCCCCACTTAAATATTTATTTAATTCTGTTTTTAGTATTTGTTGTTATATAGCCTGCGGCAACAGAAATACATCATTTGTGAAAATTTCAACTGTCTAGCTATTACGGCTCTTATGAGATACAGCCTGGTGACAGACAGACGAACAGCGGATTCTTAGTAATAGGGTCCCGTTTTACCCTTTGGGTACGCAACCCTAACAAAAAAAAAACATGTTGGTTGCTTTTTCTAATTGTCTATAGTATAACCTGTATAAGATAGAAGGTTTTATTTACAGGCAGGTGCAAAATCAGTAAAAATAGCAGTTGTAGTAGTATATATTAATTATTATCTATCAGAAGGTCTTGTTGGTTCTCCGTCGATATCAGTTTTTATTGATTTTCTAACTGGATGTTGTAGGAGGAGCAGATACGAAGAAATTTCATCACATGGGTCCTCAGAAGAAACGGCGCTCGTTATCAGACAAAGACGCGCGCTTGTTTGAAACGTTACTACGAATGACCATACAGATTGTGTGGTTGGCATTGGGACGTAAAAGTTTCAATCGAATTGGTGATTATGTAATTTGATAAAGCAAGTTTTTTTGTATCAATATTCAAGAAGGCTGGCCATTTGGCACGAATGCACCCGGAGAGGTAGGTGAAGATCGTCACTCACTGGACGCCTGAGGAAGGAAGTCGTCGTTGAGGTCAACCGCGGCGAAGGTGGTGTGACGATCTCATCATGTTTGCGGGGTAAACTTGGCCAGGGATCGCCCAAGACAGAGAGATTTGGAAAGAGAAAGGGGAGGCCTTTGCCCATCAGTGGGACACAAAAACAGGCTGACGAAAAAGCCGTTAGTACCGGCATTGTAGATCTTAGACAGTCATTACGGATAGTCAGAAGTCTGAAAATCTGACACTAGTCTTGCCAAGAAGTACATATAGTGTTAACCAGTTACTGGGTTGTGGCACTGATAATTTGCCTATAGAAGCCGACCCGAACATAGCTGAGAAAAGGCTAGGCAGATTGAGTGTAATCAATGTACATCATTTCAGAACTAGAAATTCATCGTTCCTTTAAGTCGGAAATATTCAACAATGTGGAGCACACGTTGAAGACGGGATACGTAGCGCAGATGGTCCCGGAGGAGCAGGCCGTGTTGTTCGGGCCGTGTGTTCGTCGCGACAAGAAGCTCAACACTCGCTCACCGCTCATGAACGAGGTGTTCTGTGACAGACAGATCGATTATCGTTTAATGGGACTTGGCATTGTCAAATATCCTACGTGAGTTTTTGTTACCTATTTTACACTATTTTGTCAGCCTGCTTACTGGCAGTTTCAATCAAATCAATCAAACAAAATTTTTTTTTTTGCAAAATACATGTCAAAACGGTGTTACAGGTATAAAAGGTACTTACATTGTATTATAAGTTAATGTAATGAGGTGTGCAAATTAATATATTAAGCACTAAACGCAACAATACAGACTACGAGAATTTAAATTGAGTTACATAAAAAAATAGAAATGCCAAATTAAAATGCCAAAAAAATGTCAAATTACTATAGGTACACACTCAGTACACAAGTCCAGATTTTCTATATTTTTGGTGCATTTCAGATAAAATCAGTCATCTTTCATTTAAATATCATTAATTGAATCATAACATTTTGCAACTAGGAATTCGTGCAGACATAATTTTAATTGGTCCATTTTGTGTAGGTCTGTGATACTTTTTGGCGACTTATTGTATATTTTGGGTGCCATGCCCAAAATGTTTTTACTAAATACTTTTGTATGACGTTGACATCTTACGCATATTTTATTTTTGTGTCGTGTGCTTCTTGCGTGTTCTAAAACATAGTTTTTTTTTCATTCAGCACTAACCCACTGCTAGGCAACGGCCTCCCCCAAATTCTTCTAGGTATTCTTTTCCTGAGCCAGTTCGAACCAGCCGTTGCAGTAGGCATCTAGGTCGTCACGCACGCCACCTCATCCTAGGGCATCCATCCTCAGGCCCACATTGTATGTAATGTTATTTTGTTCCTAAGGACGACAACCCGACTAAAGTTTCTACGTCTCATCGTCGCTGGTGCAGAAGAAGATTTGATGGCTTCAAATATAACATTGGGAATCATTGGAATGCCGCGAACAAAGTTTGACACGATGCTTAGGCCTATTGTGAACATTGAGCCTACAACTAAATCTAAAGCTTCCATGTAAGTATATCACAACAACAAAACAAGAACATTTATATTATTTGACAGCTCATCTACCTGCTGCCCGAAACTTGTTTCGCGTAGAATTTAACTACACCATGAAACATTTAGACACAATTTATTTTTATCTAATGGCACCATGGAGTGCCATTAGATAAAAGTGCCATCAGTAACGGAAGAATTTGATATATTATTATATTGAGTTTCATGATGTTATGACACCTGTATTTCCCGAAGCATTAGGCAGAGGTGCACCTAAGTACACCCATATTTTGTATATTTTGTTAGTAAGAGTTCTATGTTATAGGAGGTGAGCCTATTGCCACCAACTGGGCACAAGACCACACTCCGGACTGTCGACCTTCCCTACCTCTTTATAATAATATAGTTTAAATTACAACCTAGAAATCAAATAAATTTTAAAAGATATTTATTCAAATTAGGATTAGTGCCAGCACTTTTTTAAACGACAACGTTTCAAAAACACAGTCACTCAAAACACCCGCCCGTTACCCGTCACTAGTTTAGTATAGATTCCCAATAGGTACCTAGAAAATTATTAAATGCAGGTCTTCGCAGAGTTACGCCTCCAGAAGCTCTGTTAAGAGGTCCAAGAAGCCTTTATACCCACCTATTGTCATACCAGAAAAAGGTGCAGCGGAGTGAGTATTTCGCTTTACTGATCTTCTGTAATAAAATTTCATTACAAAAATTGACGATCAATTTATAGATCTAGATTGCGATTGGAACAGGTTCTACATTTTTGTTTTTCGTGTCACTGCGCTGGCACGACAGTTACTTAGCTTTGAGCGACCCAAAACATTGCCACTTCCACGGCATCTTTGGTCGTCATTGTTGGTGACTACTAGCACTTATTCGGCTGCATGTTTTGGGGCACAAAGGGCAGGATATGATGTGGAGCACAGTTTGTGACTCGGCTCCATATACACACTTTGATGCTAAACAAGTTTTTTTTTTTCATCTGCTACTGAATATCTGAACTAAATTTAAAAGAACCTTCATTAGTCTAACTAACATTTTGATTTTTGATAGGACATACTTCCCGCCTACGTTTCCTGAGGAGTCTGAACAGCCTAACCCGATCAGTGCCATCCAACATAAGCGCTGGCTGAATAGACTCAAGAAACTGTTAGGCTCTCCTTCTAAGCCTAGTCGTTGTGGATAAATAT
The DNA here is from genome assembly GCA_947386135.1 of Melanchra persicariae. NCBI lineage: Eukaryota > Metazoa > Arthropoda > Insecta > Lepidoptera > Noctuidae > Melanchra > Melanchra persicariae. Next base: position 11,325,087 of record OX376651.1, on the reverse strand, counting down.
TTTAAATTATTTATTTTGAAGAAGATTTTGTTTTTAATATTTTTAGTTTTAAAATTATTTCTACAGATCTTGTCTTTTATTTTAATCTTTACCTACTAAAAATCTTAACCCTCCTACGCCCACACTCAGCAGTTGTTGCTATCACCAGACAGGAAACGAGGTACTTTTTTCATTTATATTATTCAACTAGCTGCCGCCCACGTGAAAATCGAAAAATATCCCAAGAGAACATTATCCCCCCACCGACCGTGTCTCCACGTTGCCGTCGTGGTGGGGCTTGCATGTCTCAGTGATCTTGGGGGCTTTGCCGGTAGAGCCACTCATGCCGGAAGGTCCCAAGTGAGAGACCAGACCAAGAGAGACACAAGAGGGGCACACCGTTCGGAGACTTGAGCAGTGTTCGGGTCCTCGGACGGTGTGCGTCTCATTGGCTTGCACGCTGCTCTCTGGTACGCGTCTGATCATCAGACGTGACTGTGAGGGCAGCGAGCAAGCAGTGAGAGAGGGAGAGAGAAAAGAAGGGGAGACAGGGACCGCACCCTCTAAAAGGAAAAAAATGGACTGCTTTGAAAGAGATGTTATCCCCCAGGGCGGTCCGGACTGCACAGCAGTCCGGGAATCCGCCACGCCTCGTGCGTCAAGCCCCTCGCATTCTGGGGGGGCAACAGGGCTCTCCATACTCCACTTGCCAAGGGCAACAGTGGCCGAGGAGGCCCCCGATCCAAGCCGTCCTTTGAGGACTTGATCGGGTTCAATTTTAGCACAATTTTAAAACAAACAAATTCAATTTTATTGACAAAGCGTCGGTCGGGCAGAGCGCGGGTAGAGGCGCGCTATTTTGGAGGGAAGGCTCGCCTGAGCGTCGCGCGGGTGCAGAGTCGGAGTCGGAGTTGGACTCCGACGACCTGGTGACTGTTAGCTCGGCGAGCTCTGGACCCGAGGGGGCGGGGGCTGCTGCGGAGGACTCCAGGTCCTTCCGCAAGCGTCCAAGACCGGGGGTCGTCCTGCAGCGAGGAGGTGGCCTCGGCCCGCAAGATCCCCACCAGTAGGCGGGGTAAGGGCCGAGAGGGAGACAAGGGCAGAATTCTTGCCTCCAAGGAGGCTGGCCAGCGAGCCGATGCTGGACGACCCCCCGGAGATGGCGGTCGTGGGGCTCCTGGCTCGGAGTCTTCCGGCGGTGAGCCAGATGACTCCGGACAGGAGCGAATTCGGAGGGCCGGGTTTGCGGAGATAGTGGAGGTCGCGATCCGCGATGTGGCCTTGAAAAGGAAGTTGTCTTCCAAAAACAAGGCCATAAGCGCGGCGATGGCCTCCATTCTGGCGGCAGCGGAGGCTAACCGAGGTGGGCCTCCACCGGGCGAGATGTACAACCTGCGGGCGGAGGTCGCCCGCTTGGCTGCCGCCACGGAGCGTCTCCGAAAGGAGAACGAGGGGCTCCGCGCAGACCTGGCCCGGCTCCGGGGAGCCGGCCCATAGGGGGCGCCTCAAAGGGGGCGCAGAGAGGAAAGCCAACCCGTGCCGTAGGAGAGCCAGGTGCTGGACCTGGTGCGGCAGGAGATGGCTGCCTTCTAGGCGCGGTTCTCCGTCCTGGAGGGCATCGTCCTGCGCCCCCCGTTAGCGGCGAGTGGGAAGGCCCCAGGCAAAAAAAAGGTGGCCTCGTACGCGGCCGCTGTGGCTGCCACACCGGAGTCGTCCGGCCAGGACAAAGGGTCCGGGCCGTCACCCGCGAAGCCGGTGTCGGGAAAACCCGACCCGGCCCCGGGAAGGAAGAGGAGGGGTGGGGTGGCTGCGCGGACGGCGAAGGCTCCTGCGCCGTCCGTGCAGCAGCTCCCCCGGCTTCCTCGCCTTCAGAACCTCCCCCGGCTCAAGCCGAATGGCAAGTGGCCGGGGAGAAGAAGAAGGCGGGTAAGGTAGCCAGGGTGGCTAAGAGGCGGGAGAGGAAGCGGCGGCAGAAAGCGCGAAGCGTCGCGGCTGCGCTCCGCCCCCCGAAAACCGCAGCTGTAGTGCTCACGCTGCAGCCGGATGCGGTGAAGAGGGGCGTGACGTACGCAGACGTGCTCACCAAGGCGAAGGAGGCGGAGAACCTTCGTGAGCTAGGCATCGTCGGGGGCCTCCGGCTAAGGGTCACCATGACTGGGGCCCGAATGCTTGAGATCCCCGGGGCAGCCAGCGGCCCAACCGCGGACGCTCTAGCCGAAAGGCTCACGGCGTCCCTAAGCGCGGACGATGCCCGAGTGTCCAGGCCCACCAAGTGCATTGACATGCGCATCTTGGACCTGGACGACGCCGTCACAGAGGCGGAGATGGTGGCCGCCGTCGTTAGGACGGGGGGGTGCTCAGCAGAGGAGGTGAAGGCGGGCACCCTACGTCCTGACAACACGGGCATGCGAACCATGGTGGTGAGCTGCCCCGTGTCGGCGGCCAAGACCATCTCGGAGGGCCGAAGGTTTTTGGTGGGTTGGGTTTCCGCGCAGGTCAAACTGCTGGAACCCCGACCTCTGAGGTGCTTCCGGTGCCAAGTGGGCCACCATGTGGGAGCTCAATGGACCTCGGAGGTGGACCGCAGCGGTCTATGTTTCCGCTGCGGTCAGCCCGGTCACAGGGCCGGCTCCTGCGAAGCCGCGTCGCACTGCGTAGTCTGTGAAGCAGCTGGCAAGCCGGCCGACAACTGGGCTGGGGGTAAGGCCTGCGCCCCACCCGCCAAAGCCGGAAGCAGGAGGAAGCCCTCCGCCACCACCGTCTCTGCCGCGACCGCCGCCACTGCTACTGCAACAGCCGCAGTAGAGCCCCTACAAAGGGCTCCGGAGGGGGCTGAAATGGAGTGCCAATAATGGCCCCATTTCATCATTTCAATTGTTGAACGTCAGCCACTGCGCCGCCCAGGAACTGATGCTCCTGAGCATGGCACAGTGACTGATGCCTGTGGACGGCGAGCAATGGGTAGCTCGCCGTCCGATCAGAACAGGCCCGGGTCGACGGCGCGCTGTGTTCCACGCGCGCCGAAACAGCAGCCGTCAGCAAAAGATGGGGCCCGTTAGGGCCAGAGCCTGTCAGGGTCGCGGATTTTGTTCGAAAGAGTTACCGCGGCCCTGGAAAGAAAGACACTAGGAGGAATATGGGTGGGTTTTAGTCAGTAAAAGTCTGACACTCCCTGCCGCTCCACCCAGAGCGGGAGGGGTCATTTGACGATTTCCCATCCTCAAAAAAAAAAACAAAAAGGGAACATTATCCCGGGATAAAACGTTCTATGTCCTAATCCAGGACATGGGCTACCTGTGTCCCAAGTTTCATTCAAATCCGACGCCAAGAGGTAAAAACAAAGAAACAAAAAAACTCACTTTCGCATTTATTTAGTTAGGATTTATTAATAAGTTTCCACCAATTCATGACTCAAGGACTCGACACGAATTTTCGTGTCCTGCATTATATAGTACAAATCAATCGGCTTTCGACACGATAATTGCAGCATGAACAGCCGTCAAGATATTAGAAGGTTTTGACGGATTTCTGATAGTTCGACATTTAGAATCGATTGTTAATATTCGGTTATAATATTCTTATAACAAGAATTAAATAATGATTGTTGTACTAAATGTCCGTGAATGCCCGAAGGTCTTGGAACCCAGATCTTGAACACGTGGTTGCAGTTTCGAATCCAAACGCTGGACTGCTATACCACTGAGATACTTCTATTATGGAAACGGAAAACATGGTCATGCATTGAACCCAAATGCTCAGTTGGCAATCGATCTTCAAACCAAAAGGTATACCAACGAGGCACTAAAATATTTTCATCAAAATAAGTAGGTACATCTCGTCAAGTGTGACTTAGGGCTTTCTAATTGGAAGGATCTCGTCAAGATTTAAGCACACAATAAATATAAGCTAGCTATGATACGCGAGGGTGAGGGCAGGGCTAAGGGTGCACTTTGAAAGTGTTTGTTGGACCGTAAGCGAGACTCACTCGGCCGTCCGTGGCCGCTCATGGGTTCCTAACGAATTCATACACCACCGATGTAGTGGAAACTCGGGCAAGGGCGAAATCGTATTATTAGATACAAACAAGACTTCCATGAAATTGGATTACGGTATGTTAATCATTTGCGGCCTCAACAAGGTCAGTAATTTCTAACTGAAATGTACCTACGTTAAAAGGCCTATCTGGTGTTGGGGTTCAAATCTATTTCAAGTGGGATGCTTTGTAGGTATGTGGTAGTTTCAAAATGATTATGATCAAGCATTTTTGATTAGACAGATATTTATGCTAAAACAAATGTATCAACTTAATCATAATCTTTGTCACATATTCGGTATTTTAATCAAAGTCTCATTCAAAATTGCTTATTAAATATAGGTAGAGGTTAGATAGCCAGTTACTTCTCGAGACATGTTGTATACAGACTGCAGTCACCAACGCGCAGAAACAACTAAATCCACAACTTTTACAGCATCCATCAAAGGCAGATGCGGCAGTTGCGTCAATGAGCTATCCCGACGTATATTTCACATAAGGCAGTGTTTAAGCCGGCACCAGGGGTACTAAACATTTACGATACGTCGCTCGCCTTCTATCCCGGACAAGTCCAATCAAAGTTGCAAGTCCGACGACTTAGAGCAACGATATTATGTATGACCCGGGATTACCAGATGGGGTGTTTGTGTGCTAGGATGCAACTTCTGCCAATCATTTTGGTCATAAGTATGGTCTGTTTGATGGGAAAAGTTTTACGTGTAAACAACGTGGAATATAAGTGGCAATAGTTATGTATCGTATATATTTTAAGATACAGATGTAGCTGTGCTGTTAATTTTCAAGGCAGAGCAACCACCTATGTTGACCAGTAAAATCGAACAGTCACATTTCTAGTTACAGAAGTCATGTTTTTATTAAAAATTACGTGAGTTGTTTCTAACTAGGACAGTGGACGGAGGTGAACTTAAATATACACGAGAAAAATTGATCCTGCAGACGAGAACGTGCCATAGTTACTCGAGCGGGCCAGTTAACTTTGGAAACGGTTAAGTTTAGAGCGACCCTCCATATGCATTTGAAAAAGGGAAACCAAACTTACGTCTAATCGTTCGAATATTTCTAGTTTTTGAACAATTACAAAATTAACTGATTAAAGATTTCTCTTCCAATCTTAAACTAAAATCTACACACAAATACCACTAATATAAAACTTAAAGATAGTGAATACAAACTAGTAGAAAATATAAAAGCGGAGTAAAAAGAGGAGGGGAAGAACTCATAGTCCACATCGCTGTCAACGGGAAAAGTGCCCAGAACACTGGCCGCATTGCCACGTTGAATGGCAATGCTGATTCGTTGGCCAAAGAAAAGGCCAGCCCTCTGGTCACGTGAAGAGTCGACTAACTGCTTGCTGATATCACGAAAAACTCGATGAGCACTCGGACCCCATAGCCCTAGTGTTTATTTATTTATTTATTTATTTATTTAAGGAAAAACAAACAGTAGCACAATAAGAAATTGTCATAATGTCTAAAATATACATTTTAAAACAATTATGCTACCCACTGCGTTCTCCACAGATTACTATTAGAAGTATAACTAGCTAGTAACACGCGTGAAATTTAAACAATTTTTCTAAATAAGCCACGGATATATTGAAAACTATTGAGTTGAATGGAATTTACTGCGGCTGCTTATACAAAACAATATTTCCATAAAACATCGAGAAATTATAATCTAATCAAGATTCATTACAACTTTACAGAGTCCGTAACTCTCCGGTGACATACATAAAAGAAAAAAAGAAAAAGTAAATGTGTGTGCGTGCATTATTAAACATCATGTTATTTTTATTTTGTCGTAATTTGCTGATCCTTTAAGGTTGCTTGGATTTGCATCCTGAATGAATTTTTACTAAGAAAAAGAATGTCAATTGAATTAAACTCATTGTTATAAGTCTCAACTAAACGATGAAGTGGTGAACGCGAGCCAGCGTTGGATTTACAGAGGCTAGAAGCAAATAGACGTCGAGTGCGTACTTCACGTACATGAACTGTTCGAGGAACCAGGTAACACAGACTCCTAACTAAGTCCGGACAATCAAAATGATTGCGGCACACATTGAACAGAGTCATAACTTCCAGAAGTTTCCGTCTTGACTTTAAGGTGAGAAGATCATACTTTTTAAGAAGTAAGTGATATGACATTTTTTTCCGAAAACATCTAAAATTCAAAGCACGAAGGTATTTACGTTGTACTAGTTCTAATCTTTCAGTATATTTTACGTAAAATGGGTTCCAAATGGGTACTGCGAACTCTAACTGTGGCCTAATTATTGACTTGTATAAGTGCAAAAAGGTGGAAGGTCGACGAAAATCCCTAGAAGATCTCATGACAAAACCAAACATTTGGTAGGCCTTGTTAACAATTTTATCTATATGAACATCCAAATGTAGCTTCGAATCTAGCAGAACACCAAGATCGCGGAGAAAACTTACTTTGCTAATCAGCGTACTTCCAAGACGGTAGTCGAACTCAGTAATACTTTTTTTTTTGGTAAATGTTATAACATGACATTTTGGAAGACTTAGGTAAAGTTTATTGGAAGAGCAGTAGTTAGCGAAACGGTCTAAATCGTGCTGGAAGTTTAAACAATCGACTTTATCAGAAATAATTTTATAGACCTTTAAATCGTCTGCGTAGAGAAGAAATTTTGAATTTTGAAAACAGTCTTTTATGTCATTAATGTATAGGATAAATAATAAAGGGCCTAAAATGGAACCTTGCGGTACACCGGAGGTGATCTGAAAAGAGCCAGATTCAAAGCCATTAACAACTACCTTTTGTGTTCTGTTAGTTATATAAGATATAAACCACCGTAAAAGGTCCCCTCTGATTCCATTGTATGCAATTTTATTAAGTAGTAGTGTGTGATCAAGTTTATCAAATGCCTTCTGAAAATCTGTGTAAACCGCATCAATCTGCTGTCTATTATCAAGACTGTCAAACAGTTGGGACGTGAAAATGAGGAGATTGCTAATGCATGATCTGTCTTTCACAAATCCGTGCTGTTCTTTAATTAAAACTTTGCGAATAGCAGGATATAATTTATTATGTACTAGTCTCTCAAATAGCTTAGAAAAAGCAGATAGTATAGAGATAGGTCGATAGGTCGCTACGTCATGCTTGGAACCACTTTTATGAACTGGTACAATATTTGCATGTTTCCAAACTTCAGGGAAAATACCATTTGATAGACATTTATTAAATAATATAAGTAAGGGATAGCATAATGTATCACACGTACTTTTCAAGAAAACAGAAGGAATCCCATCAGGACCAGGACCCTTGGTCGAATCAAGTGACTTTAGTTCTTTATGTATTTCATCAAGAGACAACTGCAGTTTGCATAGAAAGACATCGTGGTCAGCATTACTAGATGGTGGTTCCCAAGAGTCATAGTCAAATGTTGAGGGCTCATACGCAGACTGGAAAAATGTAGCAAACAAGTTGCAAGTAGTAATAGGATCATTGGATGAGATTTGATTGTAATGAACCGTCGATGGGATTTTATTAGTATTTTTACGGCTAGAAACGTACGTCCAAAATGTCTTAGCATTGGTAGCAACACTGTCTTCAATTGCATTAATGTATTTACTATAGCAAATGTCAGCCACTTTCTTAAATTTTTTCCTGTTACTCGAGAATACCTCATAGTCACATAAATTTCCATATTTCTTCCATCTAACCCAGGCTTGAGTTTTCTTTTTGTAGGTATATATGAGAGATTTGGAAAACCAAGTGGGGAAATTAATATTTTTTGTTCGACATGTGGGTGTGTGTGATTTTATAATTTCATAAAGTTTTTCATAAAATGTAGAAACAGATTCATTAGGTGGTAAGTTATCCAGTAAGACATTCCAATCCACGTCCCCTATATCAGTATTTATTTTTATATAGTTAGCTTTGTGATAATTTAGTTTGTTAACAGCAGTATGTTTAGGTTTATGTGTGGGGTGAGAGAAAGAAATAAGTACATAGAAGGCTGGATGATAGGTATCAACAGGTAAAAGGGGGACATCAGGAGAGAATGTGTCAGTATGAGTATTACAAAAAAATAAGTCTAAGATTCGTCCGCCAGAATTGAAAAAGTGGTTATACTGTTTCATAACATATTGAGAGAAGAAATTTGATAAACAACGAGTTATATTTGTGAGTTTGTTGTTCGCAGCATATTCCATGTATGACACCTTTTTAACCCAAGTAAGTGAGGGTAAATTAAAGTCACCTGTTAAAATAATATTTTCTACGGAAGAGTCATCACACAACACAGACAGAGAATTAAAAAAAGTCAAGTATGTATCATCAAGGGCATTAGGGGGTATGTAAGTAGCACAAATGATATGATATTTATTGCTTTTAGTGGGAACTTTAACTATTACATGCTCGGGCAAGGTTAACGGAGGCGTAAATGAGATACAGGAGGGATTTAGTTCTTTAGATATGGCGATAAGGACACCACCGCCATCCTTTTTGTTGGTGAGTAAACGGTTCCGGTCGCATCTAAACACCAAATAACGCTCATCAATAAATTCGTTATCAGAAATGTCTAGCGTCAACCACGTCTCAGTCAAGATAATGACGGCATATGCATGCGACAGAATATTTAAATAAAGGGTATTAAGTTTAGTCCTGATTCCATGATGTGAAGTTTAGTCGTGTTTCAACCCCAAACGGCTTAAATATGACTTCTGTATGGTGTTTCAACATCCAGACAAACCAATGCAATTTGTATATTTTTTAAGTTTTTGATGTTCTTCTTTCCTGTTTCGTTTAGTTTCTTAATTAAAAAACGGTAAAAATAAATTCTATTGGCAATTTATTTATTTTGTTCAGAAAAAAGTTTGGTTTTTTACGTTTTTCTCTTCACTTGACAGTCCGTGCGTGGGAAAAAAACCCCTCTCAACAGTCCATCATGCGTCACACCCCGCCGGACGCTGTCGCGACAAAGAAATGCTTATGTCACGCAAACTGTTCATACTTTGTTAAAATTAAAAATACAATCGGAAAGCTGATTAAACATTTGAAAATGATAAGGAGTATTAGCCGAGAACTGTAAAATAAAATAGTATTTTTAATTTGAATCAATTCATTCATTCAATTTCATTATGACTATTTTTTCATAATTATATTATATTTATGATGTTAATACTAAAACCATATCGTGAAGTCAATAATAAAATTATTTTTTATTATTATTTTACTGAAAAATAGACTAATTCCTCTATCTGCTCGTACCAAAATTATTAGTATTAGTAATAATTTAAAGTCAAATCTATCCAAACAAAAGTCACCGTCGACACAAATTTTTTTCGGCGATCGCAGATCAGTAGTGCGATTCTGTAAGCATGTCGAAGTGAACACTTGGGCGGGGCGCACGACGGGTGAGTTGTCAAACCATACAAATAAGATGGAATGACAGCGCTCTTGTCGTTCACTCCGCCTAGGTGAACACCGTGAGAAGTCGACAGAATCGACCGGCTGCAATCTCGAAGAGTAGGTACGAAAAAAGCGGCAAGATAGAAGAAGCCTAAGGCCTTTTTCAAACGAAGTTTTAAATAGGGTTTTTTGTATGAAATGTTTGAAATTTAGAATTATGTAGCAAGTTTTTTATATATAATATAATTTGACTTTATTTTATAATATAAATGTCGCAGCCATCTAGCTGAATCAGCCGTTTCATTAAAAGTCTAGCCTTTTCATTGAACTGTGCCGTTTAATCAGCGACATAAGTGTCATGGGCAAGTCATTAAACGATATTGAACAAAAGATGTCACTTAAGTCGCTAAAAAATCGGCAAATTTAAATGAAAAGGCTAGGCAAGCAATTAAACGGCTGATTAAGCTAATTGGCTGCCACATATATATTACATAATAGCGTTTTTTGTGTCAAAAACGAAAAAAAAAGTATAGCAAAGTATACCTTTGGCTCAATAATAAAAAAAAATGTAGAATAACCGATACCCAAGCCAAAAATAAATAAACACCAAACAAAATCACAAAATCGCCAACCACCAAATCTATGTACCCGTCAACTGCTCGAATTCCCCTTTGCAAGATGCCTTATTTTCCGTAATACGTGAAACAGTTCATGGCCTATACGTGTTGCCAGCGCAGAAAATCTAACGGACTCGTACAAAAATGATGTAATCTGCTATTAATGTAAGATATTTGTTAAAAACTGCATTGTAATAAAGAAACTACACTTCCAATAATCATATTTTGGGAGTTTTGAAGTAATACTGTAATAAACTGCTCGATAAATGACACAAGAATGTCGTCCATTGAAAACATCAGTTTGGTTATTTATTTATTTATTAAAACTTTATGCACTTGTAAAAATACTGTACAAAGGTGGACTTAATGCCAATGAATTTTTAACGACGGTAACTTAATTGTTGTTATAATCTTATAACATTAACTTAAAGCCCAAATCTTTAAGATCATTTTGGTATATAATTATCTAAGATTAGACTTAAGACATGATAAATATCCAAAAAACAACACAAACACTTCACAATCACAACAACACGACAGCCGCGTACGAAGACTGACTTGATTTTTTTCGCTACATCTGTCACAAGTAGTGTGGTACTGTTTACACACAGGCATTTCGTGGTTTGTTAGAGTGACATAGGAATAAGACCCTTTGTTCAATTTATTCTCATAATTTGGACAAATGGGAAAAATCGGGACCCTGCCGCGAAATTTGAAATCGGTAACCAGGGTGACCTTGGACTGCTGAGAGCAGTTTTGCTTCAGCAACTGCGTTAGCCTAGGACTGTCAAGTGGCGGTATGAAAAATTGTGTTTTTAGGGTTCCGTACTCAAAGGGTAAAAACGGGACTCTATTACTAAGACTCCACTGTCCGTCTCGTCTGTTTGTCTGTCTGTCTGTCCGTCTGTCTGTCGGTCTGTCACTAGGCTGTATCTGATGAACCGCGATAGCTAGACAGTTGAATTTTTCACAGATGATGTATTTCTGTTGCGCTATAACAACAAATACTAAAACTTTTTCACAAAAAAAAGAAACCGACTTCCAAAAAACACTACAAAGTTCAAAATAACTTTAATTTCGGAAGTCGGTGTTTTTGGTTGCTTCTTCGTTATTTGACACCGACTTCCGAAATTAAAGTTATTTTGAACTTTGTAGTGTTTTTTGGAAGTCGGTTTCTTTTTTTTGTGATTTTTTTTTTTATTTTTCACTTTTTAGTGGTACCCCCCACACCTAACAACACCACTGGAAAGTCACAGGAAAGCTTATACGCAATTTCGTATACATAGATGATTTTTCCACATATTTTTTCCAGCTATTTGGATTTAGTAACCAAACTGCTGAACCGATTTTGATAAAATTTCAATGGGACCATTTGGGAAGTATACCCTTTCCAACAAAAAAATATTTTTTCAAATCGGTTGGCAAGCGACGGAGTTATGCCCGAACAAACATAAAAAAAAAAAAATACAAACATCCGAATTGAGAACCTCCTCCTTTTTTAGAAGTCTGTTAAAAAACAGAATAAAATAAATATTTACGTAGGGCTCCCATACAACAAACGTGATTTTTTTGACGTTTTTTTTTTATGGATAATGGTAGGGAACCCTTCGTACGCGAGTCCGACTCGCACTTGGCAGGATTTTATTATTTTTATGATTTAAATAAATTTTGTTTCACAGTATTTTTTGACCTTGCAATAATTAACTAGGTAATTCAAATTTTATAATTGTTGTGACCAATTGCAGGTAGTTGCACTATTGTTTTAGCATTACCTAACTATGTACATTATACCAGAACTAACAATCATTTTATAGAAAAAACCCAGTTAACACATACTTTATTGAATAACCAAACAATAAAAATCATCATACCAATTTATTACACAAAAAATAATCAAAGAGCAGACAGTTTAAAAAATATTCGTGTGCGACGAATGGCCTTGCATTTATGTCAATAGGCACTTTGACGTTTTAGGAGCACAGTGAGACGTACTATTGCTCCCATTTACGAGCCATTAGCTGATAGCCATCTCACGCGACAAACGCACGTCTTTATAAGCACGAATATTCTTCCCTATTGACGAAAAACTATAGTGTTAGTGAAAATGTCAGTGGTTTCTGGTATGTCGGCGCAAAAAGAATACGAAAAGTTAAACGTGAAACAAGAAGACATTCGAAATTTGATGACATGGCTGAGTGAGCAGGCGCATCTCCCACATCAATTTATCACTGGTAAAATAATTTTAAATTGCTTAGCAATCTCAGTTCTAAATATAACTTTATATATCAAGCTAACCTACTTTGTATTAACGATACGATTGTTTGAAATGGTTTTAACCCAGCTTAGCCTAACAGCATGATTTAATAACAGCATAAACATATCAATTAACGTATAATAGGTTAGATTTCCCGGAATATAACAATAAAATACGGCTAATACAGAGGTATAATTTTCAGAATTGGACGTGATATTAGCATATCATAGTTGTGCATGCGACGCCGATTTGACCAAGCGGGTCATTGATGTCAATTACACTCTAAAAACACTGTTCCCGTTCTATCAGAACAGAAAAATTGATGACTGCCTGGAATTTGCGTTACAGACTTGGTGCGTATTTATTGTTAATAGATTAAATTGGGTGAATTATAAACGTTTCAGTAACTGATGATTACAAAGTGCTTACACTTTATAAAACAGTCAAAGTTTTTTGTAAGTTTAATGGTTGCTTTATAATTTATATGATTCAATCTATTAGGGATAACCAATTTTAGGTCCTATGCGTAATGAGTCCTCTAATGAAGTGTTCTTTGTTTTGAAATACTTTTTTTAAAGATAAACATTCTGGAAATATTCTCATCGTACCTCAAATTTTTCATGTTTTTGACACTTAACTACAAGTTTTTTTTAAAGGCTAATCTACCCGCTGCCTATTCTTACGAAACATGGTTTCATACCAATATACTGTGAACTTTTGGATGCAGATCCCCAAAAGTTTGTCTACAGTGACGTTATCAAGTAAGAATATAGATAAGATTTGATGATTAAGTGACTTTCGAATAAATTATTTAGAAATTATGTCTGAGTTTTATAAATGCTTTCTTATTGGTTTCAGAGCCTTTTTAATGGTGATAGATCTTTGGCAATACGAGCAGGGCACAGTACCAGGGGTTGCTCTTATTGTAAACCTGGACAGGGTCGCACTAGGTCATATATCAAGAGTCAACGTGACCGTGGCACAACAGTTCTTCTATTTCTTGCAGGTAAGTTTAAAGAAAATAATTTTCTTGCGATCTAAATACGAAGGTGAACTCGGACACCTCCAGGACTCACCACTTTTTAAGTGTGTTGTTATAATAAAAGACTAGTATTATTTTCCATTGTCTAAGAGATGCTGACCTACTTTTTACGTACCTCTTCTATTCACAATCTTTTCATAATTATTTTTGTTGTTAAGATGCCAGGAACTTATATTAATTTTGAAAAGACTGCAACAGATTTACTCACAGTTAATCTTTAGCAAAAACAATAACTTTATTACTGAGTTAAAGTTGTTAAAAGGAAGCGTAGAGTTTCTTGTTTAGTTAGACACTTATTAAATAATTCTGATCGCTTTCAGGAAGGTATGTTTGTGTGTCTTAAAGAGTTCCACTTCATTAATGCTCCAACGTTTGTTGATAAATTACTTTCGATGGTCAAGCCGTTTATGAAAGATGACCTACTGAATATATTGAAGGTTCACCAAGTAGATTCCAACACTTTGGAAGAATACATATCCACAGAAGATTTGTTCAAGCATGATAAAAATGTTTTAAAAGGTAACTATGTGAACGAAATATTTGTAGCACTTGAATAATAAGTGAACATAATAGTGGCCTTAATTTTTTTTAGCACCTGCATACTTAGCTTTATAATAAAAGTAGTATAATCGTGGATTTATTATTCCAGCTGAAATGCGCAGTAAACTAATAGCAAACCACAAGTTCTTCGACGAGGAAGCAAAGAAAAGAGTTGATGAGTCAAAGAGGCCGGGTGGTCCCAAAACTTTATGCAGTTTCTTTCCTGGCATGGAAGATACTTTCAAGAAACTAGACATAGATTAAAATAATAACTCAGAGAAGAAGTGAGGTCAGGCTGGAAATAAACATACAAACGAATTTAAGGATAACATCGCCAGATTAGTAGAATTAAAAGAAAGAAAAAAACCGTAGGTGCACAAGTTCAACAAACGCAGATATGAATCACCTATGTTTATCTTCCGATTAACCGCTTTAAGATGGCAAAGAATAGTGATTGTAGTACAAATACAGATATAATGCAGCTTGTGTATTGACACTGGTGCTACGTGACAACACGTGCAGCTCGCAGCGCGGGTAGCAAGTGACACAAAGGAAATTGCTTCTTTGCATAGCGGTGTGCTTGCCACCTCTTGCAAAACGATAAAAAATCTGAACACACGTAACATTCGATGGACTCGCCAGGAGCTCATACTAACATATTATAATGTGCATATAGGAAAGAATATCTCATTTATTCACTTATATTTTTTCAGTAAGTACCTACTTATTAAAACTTTTTTGTTTTTGCGTGGATAATGGTGAAAGCCTTTTATTTGTTTCCCATAAAAAATCTTTACATCTTTCCCCTTCTATTAAAAGTCTAATTTTCAAGTTTTCGACTCGTGTAAAAGTTAGTTTAATTTCCTCTCGCAGTGTATCGGATTTTTAAATCTTAGTTTTGATGCTCTTCATAAGTTTGAGAATTGTTGAAAACTCTACAATCTTTAGTTGCAGAGTTGGTATCGGCTAACCAACGCTTTTGTCTGGAAAATTGAGGTCGCGCACAATGTTTCAACGTTTTCGTCGCATTCGCATTCTATTGATACAATCATTTCGTTCGCAATAGCGTAATGGTCGAAAATAAAATACCTAAAACTGGACTGCAATCGGTGCACCATTGTCCCTAAATAGTGCACAAAAGAAATTCGATTTTAGCGAAAAGCTTCCATTCTCTTGTAGATAAAAGAATAACGATTTCGGTTAATCTCAAACCAAATAACGGCTTGGAACAGATTACTATTTTTTGTGTCAGCCCTTTCATTATAGGTACAGTGCTAAACATCTCAAAGAAAGATAATAATATACAACGTTTTAACTTATGTATTAGGTATATACGTGATATGATAACCTAAACACATGTGTATAAAACTAATTGCATCTCTCATCCGGCTTACACAAAGAGCGGCACGTGCCGAGGTCTCGAGTAGCTTTATTTTAATACTTTTCTTTGCCAATACTTATTCCTTCATGATGAAAGTAAAATAAATCAAATTAAAGCTTGGAAAAGTAATTTAATCTACGGGTGTAGATTTTAAGTCAAGATAAAGAGCTGTCTCTTCCGAGCCCCTCAACCTTGACCAACAATGGAATGTCGGTCAAAGTTAAGCTTTTTCAGGATTCCATTCCAGCAGAGGTGCCAAAGTAAATTGCTGTCTAGAAAAAGTCTAATATTTTCGACCTAAATATTTACCGAGTCAGTCGAATCTTTTTATTCTTTTCGGAAAAGAAAACGTCTTTCTTGTTAAGACCTTGTTGTAGTGGTCTGCTTTTGAGATGAAATTCTAAGCACTTACAATTCTAAGCATTCTAAATACATTGTGGTTAATTCAATGTAGACTAATAAATTAATGTCAGACCCAATTTGCGTACAAGTAGATAATGCGTGTTACCCTACAGTTGTAAACTAACGTATACATGTGTGTCATGAACTCATGACCTAGTCCAGTACATCATCGTGAGCCATAACGCGACGATGTCATGAAGTTAGTTGCGTACCTGTCTCATTAAGTATCCCGTCTGAAATGAACCCTTGCGTGATTCAATTATTAATGAGAAGCCACGGTCACTTAGTTACATTAGTTCATTAATGTGGGTGGAACAGCCACCGTCTTCTTACATATAACATAATGCGGGACCCACCTTGGAGATTGTTCGATATACTTCGGACCTGCATAAATTACTTGCGAAGGTAACGTAATATTTAAAGCGTCTTCAGATATTGTATCGTTTTGTAAAAAAAACTGTACTCCAAAGACTTATTTCCATGCTTGTTCACGAGGTTTAACAACGAATAGTCTCTCGTATTGTGGAGTATGTAAATACTAAAAGCGAATTTAACACGAATAAAACGAAAGATTTCAATAGTAAAATCGACGGATGGAATAAAGTGCATGTGCTGTTACATAGTAAATAATTCTGGCGAGAGCTACGCCATCCGCACTTGCAATAAAACGAACAATGCAATTTAGCTAGTGCTGCATTCATGCGATGGTTTCTCTGTAAAAGTTGGTTGTTCCAACCGTGCATGGCTCTCGATTACCGACACGGGTAAATATAAAACAAAATACCGGGAATCACAAAACGTGCTGTGACATCCGACTACGTTCAGTTTATAGAGAGAATTCAGTAAAATCACCGGATTTCGTTTTGATTTCATTAATGGTAGATATTGGATTTCAAGAGTTAATAGTTATAACGTCCTTAATGCCGCAGTATTATAGCACGTTTGAAAATATTTAAAGCAAAATGCAGATCAAAATAGTACATAAAGATGAAAATAAAATAGCAAACTTTGTAACATACCCTAGGGTCCCACAATCAGTGCTTTTCTACATATTTATTGTAAAACAACAGTAAAGAACGCTATAAAACTAGACAACACGGTTACAGAGCGCGCTTCCTCATAAAATGCAGGGACGTCCGATTTGTGGGAATAGCATATAAAAATTTCAAAGAGCCTGTATGCGCGTGCAGTGTCCGCGGCGGCATCACTCGCCGCCTGCATAAAACATGCAAATTGGACCACTTCGCTGGTGTGGTGTGCCTAAGTTCACTCGCTTTTGCACTTTTATGTAAAATTGTTGCCCATTAGTCATGTAAATATCGTTAACTGCAACTCTGACGCACCTCTATAGCGTTATTCTAAAAATTATCTTTTATTCTTATGCAAGCGGGCCAACCTAAGCTTTTGTTATCCAATCTCATTTGTTTTAATTATCTTACATGAAAGCTTACTTAATTTAGAAAATGAGCACCTAAGCAAGCCTTTGTTTTGTATATGGTCATGGTACCTAGTTTTTCAATAGCATTTTAATTGGCATTGTGGTGCAAAAATGATTTTAATTATAATTGGGAATGCAAGAACACAATAGACCGTTAAATGATGACGGATTGTCGGCGCGATTGTTTAGCGTATGCGACTGAATAGCGAACGTTCGGCGCAGTAATGAGCTTCTGAAGTACTTAATGAATGCCCACTTGCGGTTCTTCCATTCTAAGCAAATACATACATGACGGGCTTTGTCCTCTCGTCCTCTTTTTTACAGTAATAGATGCCAAACTACTCGTAACATCGGTGCGTGAACTGCCGAGTCAATAATCAAAGTTACAGCTGCGTTTAGTTTCACTGCAAAACTAACTACCGAGGTTTTTGGATTGGCGTAGTAAAGCTTTATGTTTGATGCGTGGTACAGGTTGGCCCACATCGGAAAATTGTTAGCTGAATGGTAATAAAAGGTTGTAATACTTTTTTTCATTCCGAGAAAAAAATAAACGGTGACCTGCGTCGCCTTGGGAGTAGATAAAGTTTGTCCTGTCGAAGGTGGCTGGGTGGAGATTAACCGCGGCGAGGTCTTGCGTCGACTTCATCAATTATGTCCCGCCCCCGACTCCCCTCGATCCCTGCTGGCTTCTCCAGAATCGAAGGCACGCCTCCTGGCATCTGCCTCGTGATGAGACCGTTTGCACTTTGTGAATGATTGATCTCTGCACAATAAATAGTCACGTATCTTAAGACAAATGTTGGCTATCAGGAAAAACTGCTTGCCTGGCTTTCTTCCGGTTTTTTGTGGCAAGATAAGTCAGCGGTAAGCGTTTATGATCTATTGAGCCGTAGTCACTTAGTCAACCCTATTTGCTTCTTCATAACTTTCATGACTGGCACAGATTACACCTAAATAGCGGCGATATCATAATAGACTATCCTTTAGTTTCAGATAAAGCTGAACCAGTGCATACAGTAGTGGATAGTGGATAATGTGCGCTATTTAACAACATCGTATATCTAACAGGAGCGTATGCAACCGGCAGCAGTGATCATTGTTCCATTGTTTATGGTTGCACAATTATGTCGGTATTGGCGTTCAAACCACCGCTGAAAACAAATTGAATGTATTAAACTCGCAGTACGACTTTATACACAGTTTATACAGCCCGTTTTACGATATACGCGTGTTATTTAGCTTTATGTTTGTATTATGTTGTACGTAGACGTGACAAAATAACAAACGCGTAAGGACAACGACTTGTAAGTTCGCTGGTCGCCAGTACACTGTCGATAGTTACTATTTATGGTAGTAGTTTAGCATACAAAAACTATTATTTTTGTATGGTAATGGTTTTGTGAAGACTCTTGGGAAGTCATTTTCTTCTGTTACCTAAAATAGACGCATTAATCGTTGGCGGAGCGATGCCATCGAATTGCTTTGCCTACTTACAATGGATGTAACGCAGGCGATGTAATAACGGAGGTGTAGAATTTTATCTTCAAACAAAATTAAGTAAGGTATTTTCTGAAAAAAAAACTACTTACAATCGGACCACACAATACTATAGTTTTTCGGCTTATTCACGTAAGTGATTTCTTAGTACCTACAGGAGCAAAAATTTAAACTCCGTGATCGACTTCAAATCTTTAATATAGTCTTTCAAATTGGTTTGAAATTTCAACTAATCGAACACCCATTAGAGTGTTGGATCTTCGTTTAGTAGACCTTCGTTACAACTCCACATCCGCGTCTGCCGTTTACGGAAGCGGATGCGTATGCGGAAGTACGATTTCATTCGGAAGGTCTGCACTAGCGTGGGCGAAGTTGCGCTACAACACTACTACCTACGACTACGGTATTCTCAAAGAGGTTGTGACTTTTGAACCCCGTCGAGCTGCTATTTCATAAGTTCTTGTTTACATAAGTAGTCAAGATTCAAGAAAGCATGCGATTGCGAGAGCATTGAAACGGCCTAACCAGTCTACCGAAAATGTTCAAGATTATGTTCAGACTTATTAAATTTCTGGTTTCAATGCCTGTTCTGACCTGTATAAAAATTACACAAAAATCTTTAACTTGAATTTGGTGGAGAGAAATTTTTTTCAGTTTCTTATCTGAAAGAAATAAAAGTTTCCTATGTTAAAATAAAAACTACAATTTATTAAGTATCTTAATGAAAAAAACATCCCAGTAAGTATAGCGATACCTATATACTTACTGGGATTCTTTATAAAAATAATAGACAGTAAATCAGTACGAAAGTACGCCATTAGCAGTCTTAGTGCCTGTATAGAGATTTTGTAGAATATTTCAATTTGTGTGTCGCTGGCGAGAACGTGATTTACAAAATTGAAACTATTGATTCAGGAAGGAGGGCGCTGAGGAGGGAGCTGAAGGTTTTAACAAAATGGCATTTAAAATATTGTAATTGGAGTGGCCGATGGGCCGGTGTCGGGCACTTGGTGGGAGCGGCTCGAGTGCGACCTTTCTCCTCTAATGGATACCGAAAACCTTCTTCACTTTTACGCGAAAAATCTTTTTGGAAAATAAATGAATCCATACCGTATGTAAATCGGACGCCTTCGAAAGTTTTTATTGAAAAACTTGAAGAACTGATGAAAATGGGGCCGCGACGTTTAAGATATCTCCGTTCATCTTATGAATGTACCCGCTGAATCCCAAATGTTCTTACTTTTGCATAAGTTACTTTTATATTGGCGGGCCAGTGTTCATAAGTAGTAAATAATGTGCGGTCGGCGGGTGCAGCAGTTCGGTGAGACTAATAAAACATTAATCGAGTTATGTTAAGGGTTTCTGGTATAATTAAGTTATTTAAGATTAATTAAAGGCGAGTCGGGCAGCACGCGCAGGCGGGCGAGGGCTCGCGAGCTCCGCAGAGAGTCTGAGTAATTGATAAAGCTAACCCTACCACCCTTAATCACGGTCAGCTCAAAGTTAAACTCGATAAATAGTTATTTATTAAGTTGTCTGAAAACTTAGTACTAAGTCTCGTTTGAATTATGATATTCAAGTTTATAAGTACCTACTACGTTGTGCTATTCCAGCGCCATTCTTGTTATATATTTTGGTTTTAAATTATATTGTTTATCTTCTGGTTTGTCTTTTTGAGAACTTAATATTCGTGATTTACAACGTATTATGGTTTGGAATGGTGAATAATTAATTTGAATGATCTATTATATTAGGATTTAAACTTTATCTGCAGTTGAACATAAATAACTTGCTAATTACATAAATTATGCGAGTTTCGAATCTCTGAAGATTTCATGATGGCTTGTTTACAGTTCTCTATTATTTATGCCACGCGACGTCGTGATTCACTCGCTCCACTAGGCTACTTATTAATAAACATACAAAAAATAAACTGCCGACTTCCTTTCGCGTGCCTACAGACATAAAAGTTCTTCGTGCGTATCCTAACAAAAACATAAATTAGGTAAATTTATATAGGGGGTCATCCCTCCGTTACAATATGTTCGTAACGACACCGAGGGTCAACGCGCAGTCAAATCTCCCCCGCAAGAATTCAAGCGGCTCCGGATCGGCGAAATTATCAAAACTTTTTAACTTACAACTTTTCCTTGAACGAGTGGAGCGGGCTTTTTCATTCGTTTGGAGCTTTCGCGGGTCTGGCAGTTTCTGATATCGCCGTCCCTGTCGCACCAGCGCCGGCCGGCAGAGGTGGCGGCAAGCCTCGGCTCGGCTGGTGTCTCGTCTCGCGTGCCGGTTCCCGCCGGGCCGGTCCGTGTCGCCGCGAAACATTTTCAGTTCTCGTCGCTGCGATGCCGGTGGCGCACGTCACGCCTGTCGCCCGCCGACGACGCTGCGTTGCTACGATCGTGGCGTACTTCTTTACCAACTAATAAATCAAGCGAACCGAACGAAGTAAACCCTCACGAACAGATTATAACTCGATATGAGATAACAGGCTCGCGGCACGACTGCGGTGATTAATCACAGAAGTCCGTTCAACTCGAATGATCTGAACGGAAGCATAATCTCACTGATTTCGGTTTAGGTGCGCGTAATGTAAACAGATAAACATTGTTGAAGTTTTCCGGAACCGTTAGTTGACTTGAGGATTACTATATAAATAGTCTTGGGTGCATTGTATAGACTGATGCGAGGGATGATGTTGGAGTGGGAGAGTAAGGTGTAGCAGTGAGTGCGGTTGGATGTGGACCATGGGGGGTGGTGGACAATGGACAGCGGGGTTGCTGTGTGCGGTGCTGGTCTGCGTGCTGGCGGACTCTTGGACGGCGTACCAGGAGCAGCCATGCTGCCGGCCCGTGTCGCATCACCGCGTCAGGCACCACAGAGGTGAGTCATCCTTGTCATACAACTCTAACTTTTCGTACAAACAGCCGAAATAGTTTTTGTACAGGTAAGTAGACACAAAGCAGTTCATCGGCCGAGACTATTAGTCACAGCATTATGTAGGACGGACAGATACGGCATTACAACTTCAAATATTTACCTATGACTGCTCTGTACATTGAGTCATATATTATGCAACATAATAATACTCATTAAACGAATTATTTAATATCGTATTTTATATAAGAACCCATAAAACTTAACGGACCTAGAAGGTGTATCATAAATACCTACGTTTCATTTGCTAACATACCTGGACCAGCATTACGCTGGGAAGAAGACATTCAGAATAATCTAAATACTTACAGTAACAACAGCTTTAGCCGGCTGTTGCAATATATGTCGCATATTTCAGAGAATAGGTAATGGATAATAAGCTCATCAGTAAATGCGAAGCGGTAACATAAAAGTTGTTTAGTGCACGATTGAGTCGCACGCAAACTTATGTTTATGAGCTGGCTATGCCCGTGGGCCGCTCGGCCGCCGGCGCCGTCACCGAACGGGACGCACACACGGAACACTCAAACAGAACATCTACCCTCTCCGACACTCGTAAAAACACCATAAATGAATAAAAAGATACGAAAAACTGTAAACAAACCTATTCCAAGGAAATCCAGCTGGAATTCTTTATATATCAGTTTTTATCTATTGAAATTCTCAGAATAAATAAGAATAAAATGAGGAATTTAGTCAAATTATCTTTTACGGGACATCGCAGTGGATTTCTTATCTAAATTTCATATGAACGATGATTCTTTTCTTAGATATTGTGGTATTTATCGCACATTTCTTCACCTTTTTCGTCACTTTCTGTGGCTGTAATGTCTTGAAGTATCTTTTAAGTAGGTGCCTATCTATTTTAGTTGTCAACTCTGAATGAAACCACAATAGAGATTCAACAAAGTATAGGTAATGAAACATTGTTAGTTGCGAGTCTAAAGATAGATTGTCTAGTTTAAACAGTGGAACTGTGTCAGTCATTTTAGTTCAATCAATACAAATCCATGTTTAAATACACGTTTGATTATGTTCAATTCAACATGTCTTTGGAAGCGCTATCTTCATGTTCAGTAAATATTTAACTGTGTAGAGGCACAGCCGTTTCCAAATTCTTTTCGGACATTGAGAGAAGGACTTATTGGTGTCATTAGCATGGAGCAAGCATTCCTCAGTGACGCGTCAACGTAAAGAACGCACTATATTAAAAAGCTTGATGTCATCTAAATAGTATTTCATCTAAATAGTATTTCATCTATTTTCATGCCTTCAAAATAATATTCTTTATTATCATAAAAAAAATATCTATCAGAAATAACAAAGACCAATCAACGGTTTGTACAATTTCATTCAAGAATTTGAAAAGCAAACGGCTACGATCAAAGAATTTGGTTTGAAAGCCGTTACTCTCAATATATTTTCGAATTTTTTGTAACGGACTTTGTTTGGGACTGGCCACTGAGATATTAATCTTAACTACCTCCTATTTATTTCTCGGGAGATAATTAAAGAATTTACACCTCGGCGGGCAAAGAGCAAATAGAAGAGTCTAGATACTAACTTTAGCTGGTATTCAAAAATAATCACTGCAAAAAATTTTATCACGTTTAGAATAATTTGAATAGCTGTATATCATATACATTTAACTCCACAGTTGTTAATTGGCAATAAACTCGTATTCATTGAGAATGATTAAGATAATTTTCCAATTATAATCCGTTCAAGCGATTATCATAATAATCCGAGGTTGTTGGTTAAATACGTATGCATATTTTTGAACGAAATGTTAATTACGTTTGGACATAATGATTTTATTTTATGTCCAAGTTACCGGAACGTAGATTTACATGATTAAAGTTTCTGTACAAGAACGGAGATTATAAAGCGAATATGGTCTTACAAATCGCAATGCGGCTTAAATTAAGTCTTTAAGCATTTATCTGTACAAAGGGCAGGTATTGTATATGTGTTGTATCTTGTTCTGAGGGGCTTGCTTCTCACAGCTAACGAAGGGGCCCCTTTATGTGGATTGTGGAGCAAAAAATATGCACGATGGGTGCCAGGGGCCGGAGCGAAGGTGAGGGGCGGAGGATCATGTGAACCGGTCCAGCGTGCGCCCGCGCAGGTAATCGACTAGCGCTCCTTTTGACTAGGGCTGGTCACTGTTCGCTCATGTCTTTATGGGTCTTTGTTATACAAGTATGTTTAAGATGTTAATGGAAAAGTGCTTCTGTTGTTTTGTTTACGTTGAAGGGTTTTTTATTATAGTTCGAATAGAGGCATTTTAAAGGCCATTTAATGAAATGTGATTCTCACCAAAAAGGGTTGATTCCACGTAAAAGCGCGCAAATTGTGAAAACAAAACATTGTCATAAGGATTCATGAAAAGTAAAAACAAGAAAAACGCGGCATCGTGACCTTTTTAATTTGGCTCACCACTTAACAGTTGGCAGCCCTGCTCTTGGCTAAATTAAGTAATAAACGAGCCAACATAATCGAAGCATAAGCTATGCCCAACAGTTTTTTATTATAACGTGCTACATCATTCCAATAGAATGTATCTTAATGGTCGTAGCTATTAGGCTAGGCACGCATGTCTGAACTCGCCGTTTTTTTCTTTTATTTATGACTTAATTTACATGCTACGAAGATTATTATGTACTGGTTAGCGATGAAGATAGTGTGGCGAAATTTGTTAGAAGTAAAGTGTAGTGCGCACTGACACCTAACTTAATTTATCGTTTATCGGGAAAGTTAAGCGTGGAGCTCATGCTTTGAGTACCTGGCGCTAGAATTTTAACGGCAAAGTATTGTTACACAATTTTGTAGCGCAATTTTCCCTTGTTTCTGGTTAGCGAGCTAAGCTGAGTTATAATGTGAAAGCTCTAACTATTTGTAACGATGTTTGGAAAAACTAAGTGGTTCCAAAGTTAAGTCAATATGCTATCACGATGTTATATCATAATGATTGACTTTACATAAGACTTTTAGGGATGCATGAAGGAGCCTCCCCGTGTAGCGTAACATGTTCCATCAGGCACTCAACTGAACTGAGCGCTCGGCGCATTCTGGACAGTCTCACCTAACATCTTATAAGACTGGCCAATCCTTCCCTTACTGCATCAGTGCCTCAAGGCATCTTCTGGGCACGCTCGCTCCAAAATAGACCTCATCCATCGCTTTCCATCAGGCGTGATCGAGGTCAAGAGCTAGCCCATTCCCCAATAAAAAAAAATAAAAAAAACGTAGCGCTGAATTTCTGTAGTCTGGTAGTTAGATGATCGTCTATTCAAATGAAGCTGCAACCTGCAAAAATAACGTCTTCCGTGTTTCCGTTTCATGACTAAAACGTAAACCGAAGTTCAGTAACATTTTCGTGGTTTTTCCCTACACCAAACTTTCGCCCCCTTTACTTTTATTTTAGTCATAAACAGGTACTTGTAAGCCACAATTACTTTACGCAGCATTACACGACGTTCAAAGGGCGATTTTAGCTAAACAGAGCGCGCGGCAACAACAATAAATGTTCGCGTTAGTCGGTCGGCCGCCTGGCGTGTGGTCTCATCGCCGAGAGCCCAGCAATCGTTCTGACAGCGAGCGATGTTATCGCTATTTAATATAAACCTATTTACTAGCCCGTATTCGACCGTACCGCTGTATCGCTGTACCGCTATACCGCTTGGAAACACCCACAGGTATCATTTACCGAATTATCTTTGGATAGCGGATCATGCTCGTTGCTGAGCGTATCTGGATGTTTTGTTCTCACGGCTTGCTTGTTGACAAATAGACAGTGTTGTAGGAGACGTGAGTTTAATGTAGAGATTAGGTTAGCTTTTACGTCGAAGGAAATTGCTTCTCTATTGATGCTGAAATCTGAATAACTCAATCGATTCTACCTAAAAGCTTTCGCAGCTTTGGCGTACCTTTACTAGCGCAGCTTTTAACTTCAAAGCTCATGAAAAAAATAGGACAATCGAAGTTATCTTAGAAACTACAGAACGTATTTTCTCATTGCGTCTATTTAATTCCCTTTACGCTTCCCAACAAAACTCTTAAACAAAATATTTGGGATTGTTTTGTGTCATAAACAGAAGTTGTTTTGTTATCGTAAAACGGACGTAAAGTACTTCAACTAAAAATAGGGATTAATGTATTCCGGAAGTGAAGGTTTAGCTTTGAACTCGTGGTGTTTGCGGCACCCAGAGTACGCCTGAATACTAAGCATCTGTCAATAGCAGGATTATTATATTTGAGTTTATTTTTACTTACACCGATTCAATTTTTTGCTCGGTTAATCCATTATTTGTCGTTTTTCTAAAGGACAACGTTAAAAATTATTTTTTTTATCGTTTAGGCTTCTTTGACCTTATTTGAAAAAGAGTTTTTATTAACCAATTTAGACAATTTCTGAAAAATATGAAAAAAGCGGGTAAAACAAGCTTTTCCGATGCATACGGAGCTCATGTTAACTTTTTGCATGAAAAAAAACTTGTGAGTAACGTTTTTACAAAACAAAGCATGTGTCAATAGGAGGATTATTTAACTTTAACACGGTTTATCCATTATTTATCAGATTATAAAGGATTGCGTCCAAAATTAAATTGTTTGTTTAGGCTACTTTGGTCGTCATTGAAAGTACAACAATTCAACCGATAACAAGAGAGTTTTTCATATACCAATTTAGACACTTTCTGAAAAACATAAAAGGAGTCGATAATGGTTAAAAGAAGCTATTCCTTTGTTTTTTTTCGTATGAAAAAACTTGTGAACCAAGACGTGTTATACTTCGTTTTATAAATAAGCACCAGAATCTAGGCTACTACTGGGTACTACTAACCTAGTTCCAGCATTTCCTCATAAAAAGCCGACAATTGCGTTGAATTGAAAAGCTGTCGCTTTCCAGCAAACCTGTAATGATCACGTCGCCGCGCGCGTTATAATCACACTAATTAAGTTATCTAGACAACACGATGTTACCTAGGATTTTACGAGTTTCACGAAACAGGCGATATTACACGCTGTTCACTTTAAAACTTGTTCTAGTTTTAAAACGAACTTAAAGGTTTGTACGAGAGAGGTTCTTTATAAGACTTGGGCCCATATTCCAAAACGTAAACTCCAACTTAACTCGAACTCCAACTCCAACATGAGCACGGAAATGTCAATGAAAGCTTGTCTAACTGATGTTTTCGTACTCGAGAGATGAGCAAACAAATGCAAAAACTTTAATTTATGACAAGCTCCGATGGAGTTGGAGTTCGAGTTGAGTAGGAGTTTACGTTTTGGAATATGGGCCTTATTGTATGGAGCTCTATGCGAACATCCATTTATCTAATCAGTTTATTTACCTTCGAGAAATAATTTTAATTCCAGATAAGAATAGGTATTGCTTAAAATCAATCAAAATCGATCGTTTCTAGGTTTGGAATTCTATTCTACCTAATGTGCAATTCTGTAACACATTAGCTTTCCATTCGGTGTTCGTTATTTTTCCGATTTTCTATTGATACTTAATTAGCAATTAGCTATGTTTTAGCGTCACTATCACGTTATATAACTAGTTCCAATGAAGATTATATTTTTAAATATGGACTTTTAAAATTTACCTTCTTACGAGTTGTAAAAATGTTTTTAAAATTAATATTGTGCACTTGGCTTACATAATATTGCTTGTATAATAAAGATTAGTTGTGCAACACATGTAGATAGACCAATAAACAAATAACAAAAAAAATAATTTTCCGAATACACCTCACAAATTCTAGAAAAATCTCTCAACTAAAGCCGAACAAACGTTTGAATAAACAGGACACTTTAAAATCGTTCGCGAAAGTCGTATAGCAGTGTACATTATGGCTTTGTTATCTTTATACTATCGTATATCTGTAATGTTCCCAGCAAAGTCTTGCCAATATCGTACGGAGTCTTGTAGGGATTTCCTTGCAGTGTTAAGCGAGGTTTATTGGGCGTGTAGCGACGCTGGCAACCCAGGCTTGTGTAAATCGATCTGACAGACCTGTCTCAGATTGACTGACGTAGCTTTAACTGCGCTGTTCAACGGTAATATACGTAGGTATACGATTCTAATTCGAAATTGCTATTCATTGGATTTTTCTGTAGAGGTTTCCTTTTTATTTGTGAGTCAGATGAAGTTGTGTTTTGGTTAGCTGCTAAGCGGTAGTCGAGCTGTGCAAAGAAAAATAATATTAGAACATAATGTAGATAGCCGGAATCGAGTCTAGTTCCGAATCTGAAACCGACTGTAGTTAGAACCGACCGAATATTTAAAATATTTTGTATTTTGCTTGTTGTCTCTTGATTCTACATTGCACACTCATATTTGTTTCACCTTACCAAATCAGAATACAAAATACACTTTATCACTATTCTTTTAATAGTATTTTTCCTAATCTGGCACATAGCTTCATAGCTTCGTATATAAAGTGCACTGAGAACAGGTGCACTCTGCCTGTATGGATAATCTATAGCTTTTTAGGATTTATGGCTGTCCGTATAAAATAAGAGTACCTACATTCTGGTCCCGTTCGCTTTTGTGCATTTAAAAGGGAAGATTACTACGTCCGTGTAAATTGCGCTAGAAGTAGAATTTAGCAGAAAATGAGTAGAAATGGCTTTGAATATGAAAACTTATTTATCAAATCCTTTTGATGTAACATCAGGTGTGTAGCCTCGAATAGAAACTAGGTTTAGATTTAGAGATTTAGGTCGTCAGTTCAAGTAGGTAGCTTTCAATAAGACGATCTCGACAACAACTGATTGTATTTTGATGTTATGTTTACTGCCAAGTAACACGTTCAACCCTTTTTCCTAAGTGGAGTGTGATATTAAATACCTACTGTCAGGAGACTGAGATTTTTTCTACGTCATGCGAAAAAATATCGTCGCCGTTCGAAGCGCGTTTTTGCCAACTGCCGATCCCGGAAGCAATATATGACAGAATTGACAATCTGTCATAAAAACCGGATCGACATGTGAACCCGAGCGCGACCTGCCTATCGTGTTTATATTTATGTATAAAGTAGATGTGTGCTGTACCCGTGTGACAAACAATATCTATCTATTAACCACACACAAAACTAGGACATCTAATATTTAATGGATACTAAAAAGCACCAACTCTTCTATAATGGTTG
Source organism: Melanchra persicariae (assembly GCA_947386135.1). Classification (NCBI taxonomy): domain Eukaryota; kingdom Metazoa; phylum Arthropoda; class Insecta; order Lepidoptera; family Noctuidae; genus Melanchra; species Melanchra persicariae. The sequence continues at coordinate 11,296,401 of OX376651.1, read as the reverse complement.
TTTAAATATAGTGCCATCACGTCGGAGTATGCGATTATACGTTGTATTTAAAGTTTTAGAACTCATCCAAATTGTATGGAGGCGGCGGGCAGGTGGCGCTTCCCGCGCCAGGCGTAAAACTTGACGGACGGACAGATTGCCATCTTGGGGCCGATACAGTGACAATATCAATTTTATGCTTTATTTAGACGTTAAAGCCGGTTTTAGTATTGTATCTAATGGAATTATGTATAAGCTTTTAGCGCTATGTGATCCCCGGCTAAGAATAGACATTAAGTCGACACCTACGTTAAGGTCCCTTTCCGTAAACCGACTTACCGAGTAGGATAAAGCAGCGTTCATTTGGACGCTGATGACATAATACTGCTTTCAATATATAATCCGCCTGCTTTTGTTGTAGATTCTCACAAATCTGTTTGATTTATAATTTATAATACTTTAATTGCACTCTGTCCTCTAAGCGGTTTGTAAAAGCAGTCTTCGTATGCGCGGCGTATGCATATCATAGGCGCGGGCGTAGCTCATCGTAGGCGCAGCGTAGTGCTTCATTGTATCGGCGTAGCGTGTCGTAGACTCAGCGTAGCGCGTTGTAGAATTAGCGTAGCGCTTTATAGGGTCGGCGTAGCACAATGTAGACTCGGCGTAGGCGCGTTGTAGACGCCTTGCAGAGGCTAATACTAAAGAAACACGTAAGAAGAGAAATAATAATTTTTTCACACCACCTGATCGAAAACGTCAAATTATATGTCATGTCAACCTAACCTAAAGTGAGTCATTTTTGGCCGGTGGCACTGCCGGGCAATAATATTGTACTGGATTTCATTATAACCCGCTGGTCAATAATGTGATTTAAATTTGGAACCTCATCTGTCTGCTCAATTGGCGGCAAGGAACTTCTATTACAACCTGGAATGTGCACAGGCTGTCGATACGCGGTCCGAGGGAGATAGCTTCGCGAGAGCCCTCTGTCCCTTTCATTAGGGTGACCAACCAATATAATGTAGGTTGAGACTAATATAATAGGATATAATATATTAACCAATAATTTGATTTCATAAGTTAATAAAAATTATGCTTTAAGGATGGATTAAAGTAAAACGCATTAAACTATGTTTTATTATATCCTTGGGCCTGAAATGAAGACTGCAAATAACGGAATAATTTTTGATATTTGAATGACTTGAAATGACATAAAGCCATTTTTTCTCCCTGATTCTTCTCCAGGCAGTCTGAAATTATATTGTTTAAATTTATTTCAAATATACGAAGTAACACACCTAAATCAGCGATTAATATGGAAAGTTGAAACTTTTTTGCCATTTCCCTACAATGTTCCTCGGGAAATGTGAAATTTCATGATCACGTCTTTTAAGTATTCGGTACACCATTCCATATAAAGTTTTATTATGCTTACGTTGAAGACTACCTCCTATTTATATGCTGCATTGTGTAAATAATCTTATAATTTCGTTCATTATGGGCACCCTACTTCAAGAATTGCAATATACCTACTTGAAGAAAGAAACACCGCATCCTGCATAGGATTCGCTTTTGCAACCGAACAGCTTTTGAATCGCACACTTTTTAACCATCTTTATTACATCCGAATAAAGAAATTGATTGTTTTACAACAAATAAATATGGCTGGTGGGTTACCAGTCTAATTTATATAATTATATATTCTACTAATAATCTTTTCTTTTTAATTACATTTCAATACAGTATCTAAATTATTGCTAAAAAAATGTTCTTATTCTAACAGATAATTTAAAAATATTAGAAATATATCAGAACGAAAGTTAATGTTTTTTTAATAAGACACGACAATATTATTTTCTCCTACCATTCCTACTAAATTCGGGAATAATCTTCCTGGCAACACTTTAGAAAGGGACACAGGGCTCTCCAAGCGCTTTCTCCCTCGGACCGGATTTCTCTTTGACCAAGTGATTGTCTGTAATAGAACTTAGCTTCATAAACATAAGGTTTATTTTTATATTGGTGTCAAATTGACAATGCTCATTCCAGGTTGTAATAGAAGTTCCTTGATTGGCGGTATATTAGGTACTTACAACGCCTTCTGTCTCTGTCTCTCTCTTTCTGTTCCAGAAAGAGGAAAGATATTCTCGATACTCTTACTACTTAGGGATGATATTCTCGAATTTTTACAAAATCATAAGGATTGACCAGGGTCCAGGATTGAAGACAATATTATAAGAATAATTGGTTATGTACGGATTATTGTATAAAAGGATAAGAATAACACTTAAAACCCATCTATAGTCGATTTATTAATTTAAAAACTATTTTCTCGAGCATCTCCTATGACGTTCTAAATTCAAATTGCATAGGTACAGCCAAGCGTCCGAACCCATTCTACCAGCTGATATAAAGCTCTGTATAAAGCTTTGTGTACACATAAATTGTATTAGGTTACTAACATTGCTAACATTAGGCCTGCACATATTTACTTACCCACAGAGAAGTAAAAAAAAAAACGAAAATCGAGTTGGTCGTGGCCGCTATGTGGTAGATATACCGAATGGAACGCAAAACAGGCGCGGATATTGCAAATCCGTATCCAGGTACTAAACTAACTTTTTTTAAGTAGGTATACAGTATAGTTCTAAATACATATCTCTACTTAGTGTTTGTAAATTTAAAATATTTTGTTTTTCGTATTATGGCTTCTTATTTTCTCACAGGAGGTGTGAAAAGTAGAGTATCCTCCTCGGGGATAAAGGTGTCTTTGCCTTGGGCTAGCTTGAATCCCTCGCTGCATTCAGGATTCTTGTATTAACTCCCTCGCTTCGCTCGTGAGTTAAACTCTAAACTCCCTCGCTACGCTCGGGAGTTAACTTCCGAATCCTTCATTGCGTTCGAGATTCAATATGACGCCCGTGACACAAGACACTGCTTTATCCCCTGGGTGCATAATCTACTATTAAGTGGAGATCAATTTATGCACATAGTTTTGTGCTTTTCAATTTGTCTAGCTTTTACCCATAGTTTAGTGATATTTCCATAACGACTGTACACTATGGTGAACAACGTGAAGACGCCCTAAGATCATGCGTTATATACCTAGCTTCTAGATAGTTCTAGTCACATGCTCCGTATATACTACCGCCTACGATCTAAACCGGTGTAACTTTAAACACCTAATCTCGTTACATTTAATTATTTTTATAAAAATATGATGTCACAATAATAATGCTTATCCATCGATTTCGATACCGAAACCAAATCGAGTTAATCTAAAACGCCTACGTGCCATAAAACCGATCGTAATTGGGTATCAACATACCGAAATAAAAACCGTATCGATTCTCTAACATTGTCACAAAGATGTTTATCAACGTTACAAATTACAATCCGAATGTATTTACTTTCACTTTATTATTGACCCTAATGGAAGCGATAGTGTTTATTTACAAGGACGGCGGAGTATTGAGTGTGGTATTCAAATATTGGTCCGCTGTCTAACCGATAAGGTGGGTAACATGACACTTTACCGGTATTCGAGGGACAGCACAACTCGCCGGGACTCGGAGAGCGGCGATCCACGTCGGGACCTCGGCACCATCCGACACCGCCCAACAGGAACGCTTTCATTACTAAGATATTCAATAGACACTATCTGTTACTGTCAATACTAACATTCTCAATGGCTGAGTCGGGACTTATCTAAATCGCTTTCATGTAAGTAGTGTTCGTGTTTTGAGGTAAGCTGAGGCTGCTTATCTCCGCGTTATGGTTTGGTTGCTACACTTCGGTTGTTCGACGGTTGATGGGCTTGTAAGTGGTGAAATGTAGGACCTTTTACAACCTGATATCAAAAACGTTAATTTAAGAACCGGATTTATAAAATATATACGAATAAAATGTAGAAGTCTGTATCCATGAGAAACCAAATAAAAGTAAATGTCTTTTACGTTTTCATTGTATGGATATTTGTGAGAGAAACAAGGTTGATATTATATTGTTTTTATTCTTTAGCGCTCTGGATATGTTCATGTCGCGCCTTTGCGCCTGTTCCTCATGTCAGGTAGCGATACTTATCGCGCATTCCCGAGGTATTATACTCGTAGGTACTCGTTCAACTTAAGTATGAGCTTGTATGTTCCGATGCTTGATAAAGCGAGACAAAAGCAATAGATGAACAACAGGGGATACGAAGCTACTAAGATGAGAGTTAAGTAAAAAGATAAGCGATGACGGGACCATTTGTTTTAACGTGATTCTCAGCTGTGTCTTCCAACCTTTGTTTAGCTAGATCGGAACTAGTGACAAATTGACACTTTCCTACGAACAGAAACGCGGTATCACTGTCTATTTTTTAAAAGATTTTATTTATACCAATTTGTTTTTATCTGACTTTACTCATTATTCACAGTCTAACACCAATAAGTATCGTGTACACAAAGTCTCGTCATTATTTTTGAATAATTTTAAAGTCGTTGAACTTTTATTCATCCACGATAATTTGTTGCACGTTACTGAAATTGCTGTTAAAATGTAGAGGCTTGGACTGCTCAATGGTTTAGTCGTTACAATAATTATAATTTAACAGCTTCGTTGACCTTAATAAAACAGGAGTATTTGGATTTATTTCAAACGATTATTTCCCTACATTAGAAATATAGAATCATCATCAAAGATCCCGGTAATAAATATGATTGCAATGAACGAAACAAATGGATAGGCGTTTAACTTATTTATCGTTCAATTAAGTAAGTGATGTTACAAATTGCCGGAGTGTCGGCGGCGGATGAAAATTAAATGGCTGAGTTTCCGTGCCACAAATACAGACATCAGTTCCGGCGCGCGACGCACGCTTCTGTATTCGAGCTGCGTGTACGCGTACTCCGCGCACTACGCGCTACGCGCATACACTGAACATTTCAGTCAAACGAATTAAATTTCGATATGCGTAAAAGCAACACGAACAATAAATTGGCAATTATTTCCAATTTTTTGTGCAATTCATACCCGCCGGGTTGTGTTTATGGGAACGCTTAGTTGAGTGGAATGATTGTGTAAAACTGTTGGACGGGCTCCAACGAGCGAGCACGCGGGTGCGCCGCGAGAAACAAACGCCACAAATAAAGTCAAATAAGTGAGCCAAGCAGAACGGGTGCCCGCGCCCGCTGCAATTGTAGTATCGAGTGTTTTATTGGACCGTGATGAAATATCGATATGAATCATAGACGCGTGCCCGAAACATGCCTCTCCAACGAAACAGGAACAACTGTAATAGTCTCCACAGTACTCAAGTTTCGATGTAAGCTAACATATTGTAATGGATGGTTAATTGGTAAAGCATCGCGTTTTTCCTCTGTAAGTGGATGTGACAACACAAGTTCGAGGAACGGTCACCGAGTTATTTCTGTTCGCCGTCCTTTATTCTGAGAACTGGTTTGTGTATGTAAGTAGGTATGTATCAATGTGCCATTCCGCATCGGGTCTTGTTGCTTGTCCGCGGTACGATAGGGGCAATCTGACGGAAATGATAGAGAGACGGCTGCGGCTTGCCGATATCTTGTTACCTGAGAAATATCTGCTGCTTGATACGAGGGATTTGTTCAAGATTTCCAATTAGCAACTAAAGATACTGAGATTTCAGTTATTCAACAATTAAGGCTGTGTTTCATTCCCCTTTTTATGTATAAGCGACGAATGAAAATGTCGAGACAGACACTCCAAGAGAAGGCAATGAAGAATGATATGCGGTTCAAATGAAAGTACTTAGCGGTGCCATTAAGTGTAATATTGTGTTTGTGTCACATGTCTATTGAGGATGAATTGTCTGGAATCCTGAACTGAATAGTTTTATAATTGGCGTCAATTGTCTGGCTCGTTTTATGGTTATTAATAGCTTTATCACGCGTCTGCAACCGCTACTTATCTTTGAAGCATTTCGTTTGTTTACTTGTTCTCACGCCTTGTTGAAGGACATACTAGTTTTTATGCCAATTTGTCTTGAAGAAAATTATTCTAAAGTGCTGCTCTTCACAATCCTACGGAAATAATCAATTTAACCGAAAAAACATGCGTCACATGTAGCCTATACTAGACCCCTGCCTACACTTCTCCTCTCGCGTGGGGCTGGCGGGATGGCGGGCTGGCGGGCTGGCAGCCTGGCACGGCTCCAGTCGTTTCAATTTGATCCCACAGCCGCCCCGCACTGTAAACATCCCTAAATGATAAACGCATAATTTAACGCCCCAACGAAACACGAAAAATTGTGCATCCATTTATTTTCTCGATCATAGGAGCGTGAAGACGTTCATATTTGAAATTTATGATTTCACGCTCCGACATAATAGTAACAATACGTTATTCTGTATTAATACTACACTTTGATATATTTTTAACTTGCCCCTTACGTTTTATGTTGTTAGAAATAGATTATTAACGCTGTTTGGAACGTCAAGCCTTGATTACTGAGCCAATAAAACCAGATAGCAGCAGTTATATTACCCGCCTTTATGAAGTTTTTTTATAAGCAGTTAAGAAGTTTATTAATCCAAAGAGAGATGTAAAGATTTTTAATATTATTAAAGGGAGTTGAATGCAGCAAGGAATATTTTATTACTCGCAGTCTAACGGTTCATTGAAGGTTGGTTTAATGAGAGGCGCTTGGCTTTAAACCGGTAAAGCAATATACATAGTTGAGAACGATGCACTTAAAGTGAATTCAAAGCGTCGCACCAAATGTCAATTTCACGAAAAATTCAAAAAATACTTTAAAAGTAAAATAGAGATGCTGTTGAAACAATAAAGCATGATATCAAATACAGCATCACAAAAAACTGCGCAAAATCTGTATTCCCGAAGCATCAGGATTCAGAAATATTCAGTGAATGTGTAAGAGCCGCTCACCGCGCGGCGAGGTAGCGGCGCGCACGTAGGCATGGCGCGCACGCCGTGGGAACGCTGCGTGGTCGCAGCGGCCCGCCGATACCATCGCAGCCTTCGTCGCAGCCCCACATAAATCTAGCTTTGATACATTTTGGTAAGGAGCCAAGAGCGGTGCATCGCCCGGCCCGCGATCCACTCGACCTGTGCATCGCGAAATAACATTTGCTTTTATTTGAACCGCACCTCACTTTTTATTACATTGTCCGAACCAGGAACAATATTTTTGCCTTTTTTCTGCACATAAAAACTGTATAATGAATTGTGTATTCATCTGGAACGACCAAACTGGTCTGGAATTTAAAAGCCTACTTTACAACAAGACGGCATTCACCTAAATGTTCCATATTTTAGGTACGACTTTTATTAAAGCTCTTATATTAAATTAAATTACATGAAACTTGAAAGAAATTCAGGTAAAGACACAGTTGAATGGAAATAGAAGAAAGCGTACGTACATGTGTACAATCTGATAATAAATGTATGTTTAGCCAGGCTCTTCGCTTCATTGTTCGGTTCCAAACAAGGTAACTGCTTTTGTCTTCTTGACACACGTACACTTACGTAGGTACCTATTTTTGCTTTGACCCACTCAATTAAGTTTCACAATGAAACTTTTGTATTGTAGCTGACAACTAAATTGTGGTGTGTAATCGCTTGTTGGAACTCCAGTCTGCTGAGTGCAGTAATACTGCTGTTTCACCACGGAGGGCTGAGCGCTGAGCGCTGACTCACCGCACGTTGTTCATTCGATATTCATATTAAACAAATCCGATTGTAACAAAGATTTATCTTGCGCAATAAAGGTATTGTGTTTCCGAAGCTTGGTGCTTTCATACTCAAATAAATACATTGAAAGTTATTTTATGAAGTGGCTACGGCCGCGGCCATGCAGGTGTAATGAATCACGTGCAGGCATTGACTGATATTATCTGCGCCGCCCCCTGCTGGCCCGCCATGTTTCTACGCGAATATCTGCAAACTTAATTATTATACAATATGGGTCATTTATACACGAATACTTGAATTTATTATCTTGTCTGTTATGAAAATAGCCTCGTATTTTGCTCATTTAAATTATCTCTTAATTCTACAGTATGCCAGATTTTTCGTAAATGCTAAAAATCCTTGCTGTAGGCACAGCTTCGTTAGCCGTTGACTGCCGTAGGTGCTAACGTTAAAACCATAAGAGCCCACGGTACCAAATAAGCTCTAATTATCAACTTTCTAAACTACTCTCTGAACCTGGTTTATAGCTCTTTACCCGAAAATTAAATAGAAAGCATCCAAGGTCGTCTACCTGCCCAAATGAGGGCGCAGACAAAATGTTTGACGTACCGCATCCATCTCCCTAGCGATATACATAACTGTTGTTCATAATTAGGCGCTAAATTCTCTCTGGCCGGGGAAAGGTCAGCAATTAGAGAGCTTACTTTTCTTGGATGGACGATAAGTTAGTTAAGTAATAGGGTTCATTTTCAAGTCGGCGAGGTTCGCTCGTTAATCACTGAGTTGCGCGTTGGCCGTGCTTCCGTCGCCGACCGACGCCGGAACACAAGCTTACTTTTGATTGTTTTTGATAAAACAAACAAAGACAAATGAATAAGCCAAATCGTTAATCATAACCGGTTTAAACTGAACTTCCTTTCGCAGTACTTACATTTTTGTCGGCAAATATGTGGCTGTTCTCATGTCACAGTTAATTTATGAAGACACAATGTTTTATCACAAAAAGCGATCAAAACGTAGGGTCATAAATCAGTGCAGGTCGTCGTATTTTATTATGTTTTATATCGTTACCAATTCGCACGTTTGACACTCAGATGTCTTAACAGCTTTATCGCAGGCGTATGAGATGAAAATTTAATGAAACCGTTTTGTAATGTATTAAGTGCATATCGCGAGTGAGATTGTGAGAATGGCTGGGGCGCCGGGCGGCGATATGAGCGTGTTATGAAAAAGCGATCACCAGCGAAGCTTTGCTCGCTCCGCACCCGTTGCCAAATTAATGTGTCACGAACTGTATCGCCCTATGATATTGATGTTGAAAAATGATGCCATTTGACGTTTGATTGCAATCGTAAATCTCTACCGAGCTATTCGAGCATTGCGCACACTATTCATAATTGACGGTTTACTAAATTTTCCGCGAAGGCCACTTTCAAACTGCCTACTGCCCTTTTCGCTTCATGAAACTACGTAAGGGAGATGTTAATGTACTATCAAAAAGTAGATATGTAACTTTCAAGGTCTATTACGCTTCGCTAAGATAAATGGGGAGGATAAAAGTTGCGTTATAACGATATAGATGAAATATACTTGGGTGGTGCTGAATCAGTTGATATGGATACTAATTCGGATATTATTTGTATAAGCTATAACGTGGCTAATGATTAATAGTGGCATTATTCGGCGAATGTGGAGCCGAGGCCGAGATCGGAATGATTATCGTGAGGCTCACGCTCCGCTGATCACAGCACAAAATTAATTTACGTATAAGGCGGGTACGCTGTGCTGTGCTATATCAAATGTGTATCTGTATCTTTACGCTCGTTTTCACATGCGGGGTGGGCAGATCTGTGAAGGGTACCGGCATTAATTGCGGTGCCCTCCCTTAACAATTTATGAATGTATGTACGCGACGTGATTTATGTACTTATCAGCAGTCAACTGTTAAAACCGGCCAATTTTCAAATGGTTTTGACTAGTTTCATATTCATTCTTTATATAGGTATCATTATATTATATTAGGTGTATTAGATTAAACGAAAAACCTAAAGAGTAGTTATTGCACTAATAATTATGAAATCATTTTGCTCAAATCGCGAACAAATATCAGCTATTCAGTAGGTTAGGTACAAGTTTGGTGAACATCAGAATGACTGGCCAAAATGACCGATCAGTTTTAAAACATTACTAAAATCTAATACCTATTTACTACTATTTGATACCTTTGTTTAAATAATTTATATCTAATTATAATTAATAACTGAGAAAATGAATTTAAAAATTGGGCAGTCATTCTGATGTCAGGATGACTGGGCCACATTTAGGATCACCACGTAAGGGCTCCAAAATTTCAATTCGCCTGTACAAAAATTTTGTACCTATTTGATACCTAAACATATATTTTTTCTAGATTTTTAGGGCAAAGAATAAAGATTTTGTTAGGGATTTTTTGTTTACAGATTTTTTGTGTACATTCTTAGGAAATAGAGTACTCTTAACAATAAGTACATATATAACTTACTAAGTGTTAACGACAAAATATTGCTTAAATCATGTTGTTGTTGTTCTTTTAAATAATTGTAATACTACTAGAGAATTCCAATGTATTGCAATTAATTGGCCAAGATCGAAAATGCAAAAACTCCTTGAGTGGAATACTGAAATGGCAGGATTTAATTCAGTTTAATTAAAACTCAGAGTCAAAATAAATAGAGTATTTTAGCGTACTCTACTGTTTTTGTACAATATAAAGTACCTACATCCACGCACGATAGAGTACAATACTCCATTTTAGAGTACGGTTGGCAACCCTAATTCCCGTGTATCCAGCCCTAAACCATGTTAGAGTTATTTCTAAATACGCCAGAAATATACCCAGAGTAATATTTTGAGCCCGGCCGTCAGATAGTGATCCGGTAACTTGTATTCGTAGTTCGGCCTAGTGGCTGTCAGCCTGTCGAACTCGGCTCCAGTGTAGTTGATCTGTAAAATTGATTTCCATTCGTGCTGACGAACAAAGGCTTCGCGACCGCCTCGGGCCGGCGTAGCCTCGCTGCACTGTCGCACAGATATCGCTCAGCCACCAACGTAAAATGTATTTGGTTTATTTGGATAACGTTGGTTTACATAAGGTACACCTTGACTCATGCGCTTTTTAGAAATTATGAAAGTGAAGTGACGTGAATACATACTATCACACCTCGCTTTTGATATCGTTATGTTGTATTGTCATCTAAACTAAAGGGTTAGGTATTCAAAATTTCAGAGTTATCAGATTACAAGAAGTGACAAAGATCAATCACAAGATTGGACTTTTTGAAGACAGGTCTGAATCTGAATTAACTTGACTGAATCGCGTAAAAGACGTGGGCAGCCACGTAGATTTACTCCCTGAAATAGACCTGCGAATTACCAAAACTTTCTCGTTATGTTTAAATGTTTTTAGAAGTTTGTAACGCTAGACCAGTGAAACAACAGAAATAACTCCAAGGGTTTCAGTTCCCACATATACTTTAATATGTTATGATTATTTTGGGTTGTTTTAGAATAAGAAAAATGTGTGTCATTTATTTTTAGAATGCAGTTAACATTTCTGTTGATCGTTTATATTCAGTTTTATCACTTTCAAAACAGTGTGCTGACATTAAAGTTTCTGTCAAGCAGTCATTTGTATGAATGAGAAATCGTTAAATTCCGTATTTATTTTTGAAAACAAATATGTTCTTATGACTAGTACTTAATGTCGATAGTTTATAACAGAAATTGGTCGACTTTCCAATATTTTAGAGAACAATTCCTTTCCAATATCAATTTTATTTTTCGATGTTTGTCAATGTGCGAATCGATTGCCCGTCGGAACGTAGAATAGAGCAGGACGCAATTTTAGAACAATGAGGTGGGAAATTGGTTTCCAGCATGAGTAGGTACCTAGTGGGTAGTTGTGGCGGGCAAACTGGCGGAATCCTCCGAGTTTCTGATGGCGGTCGTACAACAAAACCTAATCTATCCACTGCGGCTTTGTGAATATTTGTCAGCGCCGAATAGTTGCCGAATAGGGATGTATGATTACGTTATTTTGCGGAGACTTAGATATGGATTTGGTTTTCGAGTAGATCTATGTCTATATGCTTCCCATATTTGAACACATTAGACTGGAGAGAAGTAGCTTTATTAAAACTACAGGACAACAAAAGGGGTATACTTGCAAGAGAAGACACACACATTCTTGCTGAAGTTCGGACTGAAGGAATGATGTTTCCAAATATTTATGTTTAAGTTATTCCAGCCCATGTTTTCTAAGTTTTAGTTTTATGTGGTTTCAGCTTTTTAAATAAAGTGAGAAGCATAGCTTCAAGCGATTTATAAAACACACAGAACAGTCGGTGCCATATCGCTTGCTAGCCAATCGACAGCGAAGACCACAATATCCCATTTTCCTCAATTGGTTTTTATAAATTGAGCGATAAACAAGTAGCTGGCTCTTTTCAATGTTTTTGATTAAACTTCTGATAAAAATAATTAAACTAAAAACATGAAACTATTTCTTAGGTTGGTAATAGGTACCTAAATGGTCAAAAGCAGTGATCATTAGTTTACGAAAATGTGGCATTTTTGACTTAGGTAATCCTATTTTCCTAAGCATAGACCACATACTTATTTATCGCGCCCAGACACGTGCAAGTGACTGACTCTATTATTCGACTAGGGGCCTACTTAATAAATCCTTTACTCAACAGTACCTACCTGTCACAAAAATGCGATAATTATATCATTGTTTGACAAATAAGTTAGTTATATTAAATACAGGGTGGTTTATTAAAGAACTTTCAACGGCAGAGTTTCTGGGCTGAATCTCGCAGGTCAAATAATTTTGAAGACCCTTGATTGTTTTTTACTACCTAATATATATTTATATCTATGATTCATTACCTTGTGATCAGTTTGAGGCTTGTTAGCAATTAATTTTAAATTTAAACTCGTTTTTCAATTTTCCAAATCAAAGAAAATAGTCGGCATGTTGTTCAATTAAACCATTTAAGTATCAGTATTTAGCCTCATTAAGGCGACAGACATCGTTTAACTATAAGTGAAGCATTATTTTGCCGTGTCAAGGCTCTTTACTTCGAAACTATAATTATGTCTCGAATATTAAATGTAGCTACGATATTGTAACGGTTATTGAGTCAGTAAGATGCACTGCCTACGTGAGTACGAGCCTACCATTGAAATTTGTTTGTACCCAATGAAATAACATTATAGAGCAATTAGTCTGATGGCGTAGGCGTGATATATTGTGATACCCCGTGATCGCTTATAGCTATCATTATGTTTTCTAATTGCAATACTCAACAGAATAATGACTTATTTAAGAATTACCATAATGGGCTACGCTTTGATTGTATTATGAATTTATATGTAGCGTATAATTCTAACATTAATATACGGCTGGGTGGGAAGAACATTTTGAGGTATTTCAATAAGCAAACGGTTAAGCATGATGGTGGTAATATTTCAAGTAAAGGTGTCGCTATGTTTTTTATTTATTACCGTAGCGAGGGAAATGCGTTATTTTGTGTATTTAGTAGAAATGTTTCACCAGAAGGTGCAAAATTTCGTAGGTAGGAAAACCAAGCTTGTGGTTAATCGTAGGGTTTGGGTTACGTAAGCCGCATTTGTCCCGTCCTCACATTTTACGACAGCTGCGGTGTTCTTAGAGGGATTACTCTCGTCGGAAACAATATTATCATAACAACCCGTAAAAGTCTACCGCCGAGGCGCTGACTCAGGACCTTCGCTGTGACGCTTCAATCTTCACTGGATTGCCGTATCCTGACATTTGTAGCTATATAGCGTATCAAGATACTTTGATTGTCAGATAGTGTTTTATTATTTCATGTTATCAGAACAATAAAGATGAAGTTCGATACAATGAGTCACAGACATGTAAAACATACAAACAAGAGATTTAAACGAACCCTTTGAAAATAGTGATGTACTCGTATCTATACAATTACTATTTTCAATCCTTTAAATCTCTGTATTTTATTACGAAGACACGTGCAAAATTATAATGATATTCTTACATTCGCTGACAAGCTTGATAGATTGCAGACTTTGAAGTTGTCTTAAATCGTATCACAGCTATACATTATGACATTTACCTAAATACCTATACATTCTTTGTACATCTAAGTAAAACTCGTGACTTGTTTATTAGATGTGACCGCGTAGATGCTCGTATTCGTGAGGAACTGCTATCGTAAATCTGCCTGGACCGGAATGGGTTACAGCATCGAAACCATAAATTGGCCATCCATAGTTTACGATTCGGTGTGAAACGAACCCGACGCCTCTCGCCCTCCATACTGATGGGACATACACTTAAACTTTGATACTAAAATATTTGGCATTTTTTATACACCCAAAAAGGTAACATCAAGAAGAAAATTGCTCATCTTACCTTGGAATTTTAATGTAACAAGACGGCGAAATTCTCGTCCGCGAACTTTTAATCTGAACTTAAGCTTCATCAATATAAATTGACGTTAAACTTGTCATCCAGGTCACGTCGGCGCCAATTTTAGAAGAGTGACAGATCTTCTAAATTTAGATGACGACGATATTGTGATCGTTGAAGTCATTGTCGACGACGCTACTGACGGCAGGGTGGCGCCTGAGCTCACTTCAAGTGCTAATTGAAATGTACCCGAGAGTTATGTATATTTCATGGCATTAAACGGGCTCGCGGGCCACAATTCCGACGCGACGCCGCCTCTTCATTAAGAATACATTAGTTCATTAAAGCTTTTACACTAAATTTCTTTCTAGACCGTTTCGCTTCTTAACCGTAAAAGTTTCGAATCAAAATACTACCACTATGTTGCTCTATTGAACCACCTGAACGGAGTATCGTCTTATATGGCGGTAATTTATTTTTCAACACATTTGCTCAAAAAATGCATTTACGAAGCCTGTATGCATTGTTCGAAAGTTAAAAATTATGCACCACACAATGGAGCGTGCGGCAAAGTAGGTACTCTCACCTAAGTACATATTTTACCGCAAACTCCGTGCGTATTCTTTACGGTTTTTTTTTAATTTCCATAAAAATTAATAAGAATTCCACCAAGGAGTTTCACATCACGAGAATAAATAAGCTGAATGATCGAACCTCCTTGGAAGCGCTTTTGCTGTATACGTTTGTCTCATTTTAATATTATAGAGAAAATGAGAGAAGATAAATAAAAAAAATGAAGTATGTGTGTCTAATTTTAACCACGCGCATGTGGCGCCCTTTGCAAATTCGCGCCATTTTCATATTAGAAACGTCAAAGATTGTTGCGACTTTCCGACTGATTTCTAGAGACAAAAAGTTTGTTTCATTACTTATTGTTATGTTTTCTCGCAAATGTGTCGCAAAACGTTGTTATGACACACGTGCGGATTTGGTTTTTACAAACTCGTGACTATGGTAAGCATCGACTTCGTCTCGTGCTTACATTTGTCTACTCGTTTGTAAAAACCAACTTACCGCACTAATATCATAAATAACTATTTCAACACATTTGCTCAAAAAATGCATTTACGAAGCCTGTATGCATCGTTCGAAAGTTCAAAATTATGCACCACACAATGGAGCGTGCGGCAAAGTAGGTACTCTCACTTAAGTACGTATTTTACCGCAAACTCCGTTGTATAGCGCCGTGCGTATTCTTTACGGTTTTTTTTTAATTTCCATAAAAATTAATAAGAATTCCACCAAGGAGTTTCACATCACGAGAATAATATAAGCTGAATGATCGAACCGATTCGAACCTCCTTGGAAGTACTTTTGCTGTATACGTTTGTCTCGTTTTAATATTAAGAGAAAATGAGAGAAGATAAATAAAAATAAATGAAAGACTTGGTTCTAATTTTCACCACGTGCATGTGGCGCCCTTTCCAAATTCGCGCCATTTTCATATTAGAAACGTCAAAGATTGTTGCGACTTTCCTACTGATTTCTAAAGACAATTTTTTTTATTTCATAACTTATTGTACTGTTTTCTCGCAAATGTGTCGAAAAACGTTGTATGACACACGTGCGGATTTGGTTTTTACAAACTCGTAACTATGGTAAGCCCTCGACTTCGTCTCGTGCTTACATTCGTCTACTCGTTTGTAAAAACCAACTTACCGCACTAATATCATAAATAACTATTACACGGTATTAACGTTCGAAATCCTTTTAAAGCTTGCAATAAATTTTGGAATCCTCTGCAATGTAAAAATACTTATCAACACATTTGTTCAAAAAATGCATTAACGAAGCCTGATATGCATTGGTCGAAAGTTAATAGTTATTTATGATATTAGTGCGGTAAGTTGGTTTTTACAAACGAGTAGACAAATGTAAGCACGAGACGAAGTCGATGCTTACCATAGTCACGAGTTTGTAAAAACCAAATCCGCACGTGTGTCATAACAACGTTTTTCGACACATTTGCGAGAAAACATTACAATAAGTAATGAAACAAACTTTTTGTCTTTAGAAATCAGTAGGAAAGTCGCAACAATCTTTGACGTTTCTAATATGAAAATGGCGCGAATTTGGAAAGGGCGCCACATGCACGTGGTGAAAATTAGAACCAAGTCTTTCATTTATTTTTATTTATCTTCTCTCATTTTCTCTTAATATTAAAACGAGACAAACGTATACAGCAAAAGTACTTCCAAGGAGGTTCGAATCGGTTCGATCATTCAGCTTATATTATTCTCGTGATGTGAAACTCCTTGGTGGAATTCTTATTAATTTTTATGGAAATTAAAAAAAAACCGTAAAGAATACGCACGGCGCTATACAACGGAGTTTGCGGTAAAATACGTACTTAAGTGAGAGTACCTACTTTGCCGCACGCTCCATTGTGTGGTGCATAATTTTGAACTTTCGAACGATGCATACAGGCTTCGTAAATGCATTTTTTGAGCAAATGTGTTGAAATAGTTATTTATGATATTAGTGCGGTAAGTTGGTTTTTACAAACGAGTAGACAAATGTAAGCACGAGACGAAGTCGATGCTTACCATAGTCACGAGTTTGTAAAAACCAAATCCGCACGTGTGTCATAACAACGTTTTGCGACACATTTGCGAGAAAACATAACAATAAGTAATGAAACAAACTTTTTGTCTCTAGAAATCAGTCGGAAAGTCGCAACAATCTTTGACGTTTCTAATATGAAAATGGCGCGAATTTGCAAAGGGCGCCACATGCGCGTGGTTAAAATTAGACACACATACTTCATTTTTTTTATTTATCTTCTCTCATTTTCTCTATAATATTAAAATGAGACAAACGTATACAGCAAAAGCGCTTCCAAGGAGGTTCGATCATTCAGCTTATTTATTCTCGTGATGTGAAACTCCTTGGTGGAATTCTTATTAATTTTTATGGAAATTAAAAAAAAACCGTAAAGAATACGCACGGAGTTTGCGGTAAAATATGTACTTAGGTGAGAGTACCTACTTTGCCGCACGCTCCATTGTGTGGTGCATAATTTTTAACTTTCGAACAATGCATACAGGCTTCGTAAATGCATTTTTTGAGCAAATGTGTTGAAATAGTTATTTATGATATTAGTGCGGTAAGTTGGTTTTTACAAACGAGTAGACAAATGTAAGCACGAGACGAAGTCGATGCTTACCATAGTCACGAGTTTGTAAAAACCAAATCCGCACGTGTGTCATAACAACGTTTTTCGACACATTTGCGAGAAAACATTACAATAAGTAATGAAACAAACTTTTTGTCTTTAGAAATCAGTCGGAAAGTCGCAACAATCTTTGACGTTTCTAATATGAAAATGGCGCGAATTTGCAAAGGGCGCCACATGCGCGTGGTGAAAATTAGAACAACATATTTTATTTTCTTTATTTATCTTCTCTCATTTTCTTTATAGTATTAAAATGAGACAAACGTATACAGCAAAAGCGCTTCCAAGGAGGTTCATATTAGAAACGTCAAAGATTGTTGCGACTTTCCGACTGATTGCTAAAGACAAAAAGTTTGTTTCATTACTTATTGTACTGTTTTCTCGCAAATGTGACGAAAAACGTTGTGTGACACACGTGCGGTACTTGGTTTTTACAAACTCGTGACTATGGTAAGCCCTCGACTTTATCTCGTGCTTATTCGGCTACTCGTTTGTAAAAACCAATTTACCGCACTAATATCATATTCATAAATAACTATTATTTCAACCAAAATATGGTACATTCTTGTGTTTTGTTCTAAAGGCCCTTACGATTAGACCCTTTGTGAATCTGATAGCAATGGATTTCATTACCAAAACAATAAGAGCAAATGCTCACACAGGAACAGTAAACGCTAACAGCCAGAGTGATCCTTTGGTGAATCGGAAACAGGCTCGAAATAATTCCAATGCGACGGAATCAATCAAAGCTAGGTGTGCCTTGAACGCTCATTGATATGCAAGGGATCCATTTATTACTTCGCATTCAATTTGCAAATATTTTCTTAGGAAGAGTGAGAGTATTAACTGAAATATTTATGATGAAATAGATCCATCTATTTTATTCGTTGCTAAGCGCGTAGTAGTTAGGGTTCGTACATTTTTTAATAAAGCCATACATACTGTTGGACCAGTAACAGTGAGCGTGCCAACCGCCAGCAGAACATATTTAACATTTCGCTTTTGGTATTTGCAGTGATACGAGGGTTGTTTATTTATTTGTAAGGATTAAACGTGAACGGAGCCCGAGTAGCGAGTAGCGAGCGGCGGTAGTGGTTCCTACTTAAACTTTGCTAAACGGCCAGCTCCGCTGAAAGCGTTCTAAACTCCCGCTGCGTTTTACGCTTCCCATTCTGTGTGTTGAAATAATATTGGCAAGGATTACTACACAACTCACGACTACTGTTTGCTTGTATAAACATAGTCGCCACAAATGTGACAGTTCGGAAAGTACAGTAATTATGATGCAGATAACATATAAATTAGGTCTGAAAAACGTCACTGAAGTACGAAAAGTTCAATTATTTAAAGCTTTAGGTATTTCACCAATCTAGACGCAACTAAGGGTATATAAAACATTAACCATTGATTTGATTTCCATGTTAAACATTTACTTAATCAAAACTGGCATTAACAGTGACTGTTGTTTGAAAACTTGTCAAAAGTTTTCCGAATGATTCTGGACAAGTTGCGGCATTCGTAGCGGCGCGGCGGCGCGAGGCGGGACTGCTCCCGATGCGAAACTGACTGCCCACTGTCCGGATTAGAGACTACTCTGAAATTGTCAGAAACTTTTATTTATATGTAGGTACCTACTTTTGAAATTAGGAGCCATTGCTGCGGATACAGAGTTTTTAGAATTCTAAAATAATAATTGGTGCACGTTCTTGCATAAAAGCCTCGAGGTTTTTTTCTTGTTTCGTTGCGTCTGGTTCTTATTTCAAGTTTTCTTTTTTATGGTTCCGGTCATGATTATCCATAACCAGTAACCTTAACAAATATTCCTACAACCGAAATAATTCCCGTCTCGCTGTAGCCAGCATCTACTTGATTGGTTATTTATTTTTACTACTCCAGACACGAGCAAGATAGCTTGGAAAAGGAACGATTTTATAGAAATAGATACATCAATAAAATTTAATTTAATGTCGATCAAAACGTCAGTTCCTGATAACTGTCAGGTGATTTATTTAAAAGGTGAAAAATGATCCTGTTGGTAATCAGGACAGGCGTACGTATCTAGTGGGTGTAATAAATCATTGGAATGACTTCATACCGTGGCGTATGAAATAGTAATACTGGAGCATGCATTTTAATGATAGTGCGGCCACATGTGGCTTTGTCGAACGATATTTTGTTTACTTGATTGGAGTTTGAATGTTGACAAAACTGGTGAGCTGTTAATTTATAGATAGGGGCTATAAGTTTGTGTTTGGGTAAACTAATATATGTATGGGGTCCCGGAAAATGATAAGCACCTTCTGTTCAAAGTGGATTGAATCCGTTTCTTGGAATTAATAATAAGATGCATAGTCGTTAAACAAACTCCAACCACCAATTATTGATTTCATCCGGCATTAAAAGATGCAAGAAGTTCAAGTCAAATGCTCGCTCTTGCTGAATGCTTACAGACTTCCAGATAAATAATATCTGTTACTGTTAGTATTTACTGCAAGGTGTATTCAATACAGGCCTTGGCCTCCGGTACGTTTATTCAAGCTGTGTTAGTAAAAGGAGTTTGAATAAAAGTTCTAGATTGATTTATGTGCAGTATTTACAAGTGAATGGTTAAAGCACCTGTGGGTTTCATTATTGTTACCAATTGTAATGTTAACTAGCAAACTGGTTTAAAAACAAAACACATTTATGTCGCTTGCGCTGTTTTTGTTATAGTTGAATCGTTTTAGCATGACAATGGAAGTCATTGGCCTTTTCCTGATAAATTAACTAAACAACGAATAATGTATGTGTCGCAGCCAACTAGCTTAATCAGCCATTTAATTGGTGGCCTAGCCTTTTCATTTAACTGCGCCGATTTGTCAGCGACCTTAGTGACATATTTGGTTCTTGCCCATGCCACTTGTCGCTGATTAAACGGCGCAGTTCAATGAAAAGGCTAGGCCACCAATTGAACGGCTGATTAAGCTAGTTGGCTGCGACAAATCGTTTTCATTAGTAAAAATTGTGAAGCATTACGATAGATTTCGATCCTGAGGCTTTGACATACTGTCAGCGGTAGAACCATTGTAATACCAATAGCATGGCGAGGTGATTGTCAAAACGTCAAAAATGTATTGGATTATCAAACCGAAATGTCACATGATCAATCCCTTTATATTTTTACATTTCGGCAATCGCATTCGCTAATAGATTAAATAGCACTTTGTCTATATCTTTGTCTATAGCCTCAGGATATAGCTTTGTGTTTTATTCCTGTTTTATAATAAATAATGTCAATTATGTAGCTGGTTCGATGACCGTTATTGCCATGCATAATAATTGTTACAGCTATTTTGTGTGTGAAGTTGCTTTCAAGAAATATCTTCTTGTTTGCATAAGTACGTGTATAATAAATCATTGCGGTCTGTCTGCTTATTTGCTTGAAGCTTCTCTTCAACTTAACGGGTTTTCATATAGCTTACAGAATTAAGTACTTTGTTTATTGTGGAAAGTTTAGTGGGTTTACAGCGTCTACAAAAACTTTAAGACATGAATACACTGGGTGCAAGTGCAACAAAATAACTTGGAGTGCGTTAGGAGGAGCACGGATGGGCTTAAGTCAGTAAGAGTCTGACACTCCCTCTCGCTCCACCCAGAACAGAAGGAGTCATTTGATGATTTCCCATCCATAAAAAAAAGGTTCCTATTTCCCTGGGAAGGTTAAAACTCCAGCTAAAATTACTTTGTGCAAAGATTACCATTGCTTATTGGGTTGCGTAGTTTAGGTAACTACGCCACACATTATGCAATGTTAATCTTTTTTGTTTTTAATGACATAATTTAAGTACCTACTACCTACTAGTACTATCATAAAAGAGTATTAATTTAGGTTTATAATCTTTCTTTTTCGTTTATAGCAGACAAAATAAATGTAACGACTCTACTCTATTTTCTTCTAAACTGAAGAATATCTATTTTAAAATTAATTTATCATTGTCAGCTTGAAGCGTTAGTTTCGCATTATATTAAAATGTTTTCCAGATATCTACAGACAAAATTATTGTCACATCTGTATTATTTTGCAAATTCGTAGTACCTACCTACTACTTAACACTTATTAAATCCATTAATATTTTTATACGCTTTAAATCAAGTAGATAATATCTGAACATTTGGCTTTACGTGGTGACAAAATAATGTACCCATTGATGAATGGATGGGTTTTCCAATCTATAACCTATTTCGTTAAGTCATATAAAAATATCAATCACTGTTCGTTAGTCTCGCTGTAACTTAAAAACGGCTTGGTACGTCTGACTAACGTTTCCTTTGCGCGAAAATCCAACTCGAACTTGGCCGGATTTTTTTTCTTACTGCCCTTAGCTTAGCATGAAAAGAATAATATTTTTCACAACCACATTTAACAAAAAAAAACAAACACACGTCAATTAGCTGCATCACAAGATCAGCAGTATTAATTTCAAGAAGCAACGTTAACGTAGTATTACTTGTTAAAATAAGATTATTTTCTCAAAGCTCTCTGATTTTCCCCGAGACACTACCCACCGGACGTCTGACTAGCGTATTGGATTACCACGAATAATAAACGAGAGTTTACGAGAACATACGAGGTACATAACATACCGTGGCCACCTCGTTTACATAATAACTTCCAAATCAAGTTTATTACGTTAATGTTTGAATGCTATTCATGTAACCGCATTTACAAAATTAATATTGTTTGTTTAGCGATCGTTAATCTGCAAACATATATGTATGAATGTAGGTACCTATCTTGTATTTCGGTTGCAATATGATGAGTCGGACAAATTATTTTAGATAAAGTTACTTTAAATTTAAAAATGCAACGTTAATTATTTTCCAACTGGCCTCTATTAACAACAGTCACAATACAAGATTCAAAAATATATTCTGCTGTGTCGTCAATGCGAAGAGCACATAAAGCTAATTGTGGCAACACCTTAAGCAAACGCCCGAGGTGTGGGACATTGTCCGCGGTCGTAATCACCGCGTAACGTTGACGGCCCTTCCTTACTTTCATTAAAGATACATTACTCCTTTTATTCTTGTTTAGATTGCAAATTCTCTCCCAGTCCTTTGTCTCATTTAGCATTTATTTACGGCGTATTCAATTTAAATACCGCTCCTTTCGCGTTTTATCGCTGTAGAAATTGCCTGAGTTGGACCTCGCTGTTTTATTTATTTGTCAGTTTTGTTCTTGTTGTTGGTAGGCTCCGATTCTGTTTAACTTCGAAGGTTGTCTTTACATTAGCTACATTATTTATTATTGTAAGTTATACTAAATCTTCTTTAAATCTCCTGATCCATAATTCATTTGACAATACAATGAGCCGAGCGAAATTGTTAACATTGTACCTAGGTATTGTAAGTGTTCCGATCGAGAGAAATCTAAAATAAAATCTGGTGAATGTAAAGAAACGTTTCTGAGATGGGGTCTGTAATAAAGAATATTACAAGGTTGGGGAGTGATGTAAATCAGAACTAATTTACATCACAATGTCGTCGACGTTTCCTCGAGAGCGGCCGATCATTAGGGTTTTTAAAACTACAGCGTTCTGTCGGGGTCTAAGTTTGCAGAGGCGTAATTAAAACTTAAAACTTGTATTATGGGGAAAGCGCGGCGGGAATGTGAACTGTGCCAAGTGTCGGATTTGGTACGTGCCGCGAGTCCGCAATGCAAGCGAGTACGAGGCGAGTACGCCTCGCGCCTCGCGGCTTCCTCCGCAAGCCGCGCTTTACTTACTTCCCGGCTTCCCGTCCATCTTAAAGTGAAGAATTTTCCCAAATGTGGGTGAAGGTTTAACGGGTAGATATTCTTCATTTCAACATTTTGATTTTTCGTAAAATATTTTTAAATTTGGTAAAGGATTTTTGCCAATATTACGTTATTCGTTTCTATAAAATATTTTCTCTCGTATATTTGGTCTATTTCTCTGATAAAATTGCTTTTAAATAGAAGATAACTGAATCCATTTTAGATTTAGTTTAGTCGACCAAATAAACAATATTATTCTAGCCAATTAACACTTAAATTAATATTTTCCTAGCTCTATGTTGGTGAGTCTAATCTCATATTAAGGTGAAAGTCTGGTTGCAGCGATAAAGGATATCGCTTCAAGCTCAACAGGGGTAACCTACTTTGCCAGGCTTGCTAGACAGTAGATATGTAGGAAAATACAGATTTAGGTATTCATTTAGGTCACCGATTTGTAAATTAAATACTAGACGACGAACTTTTCCAACAAGGACAAATAAAATGGAAATTCTCAAACAAAACATATTTAATTTCTGAAAACCGAGAGGAAATTGAATCAAAAGCAATGTAGGCATTGTTAAAAGCTCTTTTATTTTTCTACACAGATAGTAGATAATTTTACTGAATTATTAGGTACCTACTCTAGGATTTTATCTTTTGCGTCAACTACACAAAAAATTGCCCTAGATATGGAGACCCAAGGTGATAATACGTTGAACTGTCATTATAATCACTTCGAGACGTCCCTTTAAAATTATATAGAAATTGAAATTAAGCAGTGGCATACCTGTCATTATTAAGAGTTCCTAATATGTACTTAACTGGTCACTTTCAAATGAAATTTTAGCCTAAACATGTATTAGGTATTTCTTTCTTAAAAAGCCACATTGAAGGGTTAGTTGTTAGGTGTTTATTTGCAAGCAAGGTTACTGCAGGGCTAATTAGAAAGGCGCACGTGGCGTTGTCGGGACGTCGGCGGGACGACGGCGGGACGGCGACGACGCGAGATACCTCCGAGTTCTATACGCCCTCTCTTATTGCCCTTTTCAGACCATAGCCGTCAACCTACAATGTTCTAGTACTCCGGTTTGAACTTTGAACCGGCTCGCCTTTTGTGCAGCCAGTAATAGGACGCACAAACAGCGCGGTATGTAGATATGTAGTTTGCTTTACTTGGTTTTGCAGTTCAGTCAAATATGTGTTCGGTGACAATATTTATTTGGGATTTGTTAAGTTCTTCTGTCGTGACAGAATAGAATAATGTTTATTGTCGCCAGTATTACAGCTAGTAATATTGGAACATACACAAAACCATAATACCAGAAGCAAAAGGTTCGAGTGTCAGCATTATGCTTAGGTCCCCCAGTGGGTTCTAAGCGCTGGTTTTCAGCTTAAACCCTTGACTCCTGTTTACAATAGAAAAAAAGACAAAAAGAACAGTACACATAGCAACACCAGATTATGTGATAATTAATGTTTTTTTCGGAATCTTTTCATGTACATTTTTCATTTGAAAATTGTTAAAGTTATTATAATTAGATGGGTAGTGCGTGTACATTTCAAACTCAGTAACTATAGTAACTATTGCTAAATAACCAATCAACGGTCTATAGAAATTGAAATACATTGTCACAAACATTAGTCCCGAAATAGCAGCACGATCGTCTTTACTCTACTTAAAATTAATTTCCGTGACTAAAGTTGTTCAAAGTTCGTGCAGTGTACCTACAAACAACTTATTCTAAGATTAACAATATGCTCGTAGACAGGCGTGGGAGTCTGAAATCCTGACCTTAATGTTCCACTTACCAAAAACCTTGTTCTTTGTGGATAAAACTGAAATACAGGTACGAACTTTGAAGTTAAACTCGAAATTATTCAACAAAGTGCTCATGTAAATGAAATATTAAATTCATTTCTTACATAAAGGTGGAAATTTGAAATCCGCCGCGTTTGAATTAGAACGTATTATGTTAACTTTATGCTAAAGTATCTAATTGTATTATGGGTTCAAAAGTTGTGACATTTTAATTAAAATTACAACTCGTTTTGTGTCCGTCCATCGTACGTGTCCTGTGTACGTGACATCCATTGTAACTAACTTGTGTGACCCACTGCAAGGGAATAATGTAATTTGTTAATATCACGAATAACTTGGACAATTATGATTTAATTTAAATTAAGAAACGATTTACGCATTTGTTTTATTAAAATACTTGCTGGGAAATCGTAGGGAATGTAGCTAATTAACACACGTTATTGTATATATTGTAGGTGACTTAAAGTATTTATTAAATATTTATTGAGCAACCTGACGGACGTAGGTAAGCAAAGAAAAGTTTTAGTAGAGTATGAACGCGTAGTTATGAAATACTTTAGTTAAGTCCATCGGGAATAATAGGTATACAGTTGACAGTTCACTAAAGTCACCGCAAAAGTGGTTTGTAATATCAATCAATTTCAGTGAGTGGCGACCTCCGTGGTGGCGACGTAACAGATCTCCCATCTTGGTCCCTGGGGGGCCAGTTTGGCTCATCCAGAAAAGGAAAGTCACGAATTCATGACGGGACCATTCTAACTCCCAACAAATAAGTATATTTTGCTGATTCGAGACGAAATTTGCAAGTCTGCCAAGAATATTCGTACCAAATCGTTTTCCTATAATTGGAGTACATGTGAATTTGTATTCAGTGGCGCATCCACGGCGGATGGAATTTCGCCATTTCGTGGGAACCTCGTCCTCCATCATGCGTGCTTATTGAAGTAATTTGTGTAGCCCTGCGTGTATCAGACTGTGTTACTTGAATTTTATTGTGGGTATACATATATATTTGAATGTACTGAGATATGAAATTGGCTAACCGTTCCCCTAAATGTTCAGAGGCTCTAAAATTATTGCTACGATGAAGCGTAGTTTGCAGAAGGACGAGAAAAGTAGAGTACATTCAGTTAATAGCGATCCTTGAGATTAGGTTCTCAGGACGGTAGGTAAAAGTTTTAATGATCGTAGTTGTGATCTCTTATGCTGGCACTTCACTTGGCGTACTTGCGATATTCGCCTTTCTTATTTGTTAAAAAATAACTTTATCCTGATCATTTTAGGGTATATTTTCAACTGTCTAAGTAACGCGAGTATTTAGACAAATACGCCAAGTAATGTGCCACCTTTACACGTTAACTAGAGTTGCAATTAGTGGCAAATCGTGACAAAAATGTCATGTTTAACGTGCTGGGTTGAAAGTGTGCTAGCTGGATTAAAAGAACTGTGCAGAACCGACAGACGTACCTTTTCATACAAGAAAACTTAAATGTATTCACCAACACGGGCAAAAATTCTGAATCCCTATCAGATAGGTAACTGAAATTGTGATTAAAGATGCCAGTACCCAATAGTGGATAAAAGCTTAATTTTAAAAGAAAGAAAGATGAACACCATTTTTAAATAACTTCAACCGACAATGGCAACAACGCCTATCAACTACCTAGATACAACTTTAGAGTTTCCACAGAAACCCGAAAGTCCAAGCATGGGGCTTGGACTTTTGTACAATTCAAAAGTCTACAATTGCTACGGAAAGCTTAACCTTCTGCAACGGATAAAGCAGTTGCTGTTTAGGAGTATTTTATTGCTGGGCAAAGGCCTCCCTCCGTTCCTTCCAATGCTCACGGTGTTGTGCCTCTTCCTTCCAATTAGTACGGAAGACATCCAGGTCGTCCCGCCATCTCCTTCGTGATCTGCCGCGGCCTCGTCTCGCTATTTCAGGGCACCAATCCTGCATTTTGCGGGCCCACAGATTGGCGGCAGACATGTAGTATAATACTATTTTTTTAACAAATTACAATAAAATAAAATAGTATATTCATTCGTACCCAAAATAGTGAAAAAGTCACATTACTAAAGTGAACGCTACGAAGTACGAAAAGCGTAGACCTTGCTACGCACGTAGCACGCTGACTGTAGCCTGCATATTGTACGTATGTGCTTTTCAATGAGCTGAATTAAATTACATACATGAATACCTACATGTCATACATGTGTATGTTTGTGTGGGACGCGTGCTACGCATCCGCTTGGCGGTCCATTGTTCCCGCTTTGCCTCAACACTTGTGTTATTTAGACATACGACGGAAATGAAAAAGATGTTGTAGACAAGTGAAATGTTACTAAACGTATTTATTTTGCGTATCGTGTATGGAAAATACGTATGTTATTTTAAATGGAAATACAGAAAAATACGTAGGTACATGAAAGGCATCACAATTTATTTTCAGAAGAGATAAGCAGAGGTGTGTCTAGTAATTTCGCCATAGGGCCAGCCTATTGCCATCACTCATCATCAGCCACTGCGCGAATTTTCCCACCACTGAGCATATACCTCTCTTTTCTTGTGCCAATCCCCGCTTTCCTGTGCCAGCCTCATCCTGGTTCTATTGCAACCAACTGGGCAAAAAATTCGGCAAATTATTGAGTGCTACAGAGTTTCCAAAAAAAAACAAAATCAATTAGCAGGAGTACCTAGGGGCACCAAGCAAAATAAAATCAAAACGTTAACAAGTACTTAATTTAAAAGAAGTCGTCATCCCGCCACTAAATGAATTGTTATCGGTCTGTAATCCCAGTGTCATCACCCTTCCCTCAGGGGAGCCAGGGAAACACTACTAAACAGGGGACTGAGTAATGATCATTAGAGAATGGTGTACTTGTGAGTCAGCGTGATTTTTGATGTCCTTTTATTTTTACTAACATATTTAGTAAATTCCGGTTTCAGTTAGGCTTACGGTATATTTTTGGCGAAAAATATGCAAACCTAAAGGTTCGCAAAACTAATTTGCTTTATTTCAAACGCCTTATTAGTAATTTTACTCGATGCCCCTTTTTATGGGAAAATCATCAAATTACTTCTTCCGCTCTGGGTGGAGCGGGAGGGAGTGTCAGACACGGATGGATTTTAGTCAGTAAGAGTTTTTTTGTTCCCTTTGCGTTCCAGGCCAGCGGCGACTCTTTCGAACAAATTCCGCAACCCTGGCAGGATTTCAAATGCCTTATTAGTTTTACTCGGTGCCCCTAAAGATTGAATTTTCACAAACTTTTTTGATAATTATCTCTTTTTTTTTCAATTTGATTAAAAATGATTTTAATATGGTCCACTATCTTACATGAAAGTAGATCGCTCCCTGTCTTTATATTTATAAGATTTATACATCTCAAAATGTGTCATACTTTGCTGCCTTTCATCCTATGTTGTCTTTTAATTTTTTTATAGATGATTTCTTCAATATATCCAAGAATAATTTACCTACATTCCTGAAAAATAATCAAAGAGGCACCCCTTGATGATTGACCCTTTTCCCAACTATATTGGGGTCGGATTACAAACCGGATTCAGTTGAATACCAGTAGTTTACGTGGAGCGACTGAGAGGCACCCCTTTTAATGCTTGAACCTGTACAGCTTCGTAATTCGTCATTCGTCGTCATCCAGTCCGTTCTCCAGTTCCGGAGTATTTGTTTGCACGAGAGCCTCGCGAGCGTGACGCGGCGGCACAAGGGACCCGAGCTATCAGTGACACGCTTCGCTAACCACGTGTCGTCGCCCGCATCCGCACATGCCATATTTAATTCCCGTCCGACCTATACGACGGACGTTTTGTTAATTTTCGTGTTTAGGTGTAGACTCACAGTAAACTATTGTCTGGTATTGGAAATCACAATTCTTAAGCAGTTGGTTTAGGTTTTTCAATGCACGATCTTGGTAACTATAAAAGTGCTAGTAGGGGTGTATTGGGGTACCTGGATCAAGAGATCCAGGCACCCCAATACACTATTCAAAATGAGTGTTCTATTCAGAATCATCTATTCAAAATGAGTAATCTATTCAGAATCATCTATTCAGAATCCTTTATTCAAAATGAGTGTTCTATTCGGAATCATTTATTCAAAATGAGTAATCTACTCAGAATCATCTATTCAGAATCCTCTATTCAAAATGAGTGTTGCATTCAAATCAAAATGAAAACTCTTGCAAGATCATCAAGGTATGTTACCGAACTATTAATCGTTCAATTAATTGTTAAATAAGATGAATAGGTACAATGCTTGCATTAGAATATTTATCTATCTACGATAGCTACGTTATCAAATAACTCTTGTTCCCAAATTCCATCTGTATAACTTACTAATATGCTTTAATGTATATACCTATATTAAGATCATGTATAATGCACACCAAATGGAGGTATGTTGTGTAAATAAAACAATAGATAATGTGGAACATAATTTATTAACAGATATTTACATTGTTTTGGTCTGTTTGCAGCAGAACACACTCCCCTCTAACCTAATATTTGACAGCTGTCATCTGGTATTTTATTCTTTGAACTGGAGTCGAACTGATACAGTGAAGATAACGGTTTAAAAGAAAATAATTTCATTTCCTGGCTGAATCTGGTAGCACAAAACATCTTCTAAATCAGGTAGAACTGTGTCTGTGGTTTTTGATATATCACTAGATTTTGATGAGCTCGCATCATATTTTTCCTGATCAGTCTGTATGTCGTTTACTTGAGCAAATGTATGAGTATGGCCCTCACTCTTGATTATAATATAATCAGGGTATTCAAACTCAGACTTCGCCGAATCTTGCATCTTGAGGTTAAATAAATCTTTTTTCTGGCTTGTATCACTTTTCTTGTGTTTCATTGAACTTATATTCGGTATTTTCGGGTCAGTCTGCATATCTTGAGTAAATATAATTTCACCGCTAGCATTCTTACAAATAATTTTACGAATGCCTTCGAAATCAGATTTTAATGAATTAGACATTGTGGTTAAAATTTATTTTTAATAAGATGGAAAAGATAAAGTAAAATTGAACCTTCACAATACAATTTCGCTGATTAAATGTCGTTCAAACCTAATTGCAAGCTATTTATAAGTTACTCGGGCTCTAATGCTAGTAACATTTAATTGTAAATTCTATATAATGTGCTGAGTATGCTGTTTCAGGCGAGCCGACGCCTCTATTTTATATTATATTCCTTATGGTTTAACGAAGATGGTATTAAAAATAAAACTATGATTTATATATTTATTTAAATTAAGTACAGCCACATCACGTACATTACACAATTTACCTTAATATTTATACTGCTTTGCTACTTATTATAAAAAACATTATTTTCAACACACCACTTATTTAAACAAAATACATTTTTTAAGGCACAAATATTAGTATGATTGATACAACTTATAATATCAGGTGAAGTTGAATATTGTTTATACAATGCTACTATACTTGGGCACTGCTTACTTTCTAAATTATATACATCATCAATTTTGAATATATCTTTTAACCATAACACTTTTTCACTTCCTTTTGTAAAAACAGCCTTATTTTTAAAAAAATTTGCAAAGTTATTTTTATAGCTGAAATATGGTACAAAACCTTCATTCCAATGTATACCCCTATTTTTTTCAATCCATGCTACTTGTAGCCGTTCTTTTTTCGTCAATTCATAAAATGGTTGTGGTGGTTTTATCAACAGTACTTGTATGCGTCCTTCATACATCATTGCTATTTCTTTTGGAATAAATTCGTTTTCTTCATTCTTAAACCCTTGGACATCCACAATAACATTCATGATAATTTTCTCACAATATTACTCAAAGGTTTGTATTCGAAAAGTCGATCGTTTATTATTAAACAATAAGCAGATGTATTAGCCGGAATATCTTCTGAACATTCAATTTCTATTCGCACGTCGACCGGTCCAGTTTTGAGCGATTCGTTTTGTCTTGAGCAATCAATTACAAAAAGTGGAGCAATTTCCTTAAATTGATTTAAGCTAAGCAATGGATCTATGCCCAAGTTGTAATACGACTGACGAAAGTTAGCATACATTTCGTATAATATACTGTATTTGTTTTCATCAAATTTCAGATTAAGTGAGTCATATGGATAATATTGCGAATTTAAAAATAATTTAATATTGCTTACATTACAATGATCGAATAAGGAAGAACTTTTAGTTTTATTAGTTTTTCGGTTAGTTTGCAAACCAAATATAACGAACCTTGGCTTCTCTAATTGTGAAGTTGTCTTTACCGACCATGAATGCTTTGTTGTTCTTGGTAACAACGGATATTCATACAAATCCCAGTTTCTAAATGCTAACTGAATAGAACGATCTCTCTCCAAACTCTTAAGCAATGATAATTTGTTACGATCAGAAACTTTTATATGTGGCACACGCCATTGTATTTTTTGTATATCTATTTCTAAGATATCATTTTTCTCCATGAGCACACTGTTTAAAGCGGAGCTGCTTCTTTGTAAAATTAGTTCATGTTTACAATTCATTATTATTTTGTTATAATCTTCTGCAAATCCCAAAATTCTATTCAGCGGTACAATAACGCTAAAATGTTCTTTTTCTATTTTCGTACCATTTAAGTTCCACCCCCAAATTGCTGCAGCTTTACTTTCACCTTCATTCATGGAGACATACGATTTCAAAGTTGTTGTGATGCCAGCATTTTTAATCCGATCAATTTCAACACCATTTATTTCGTACCTGATATCTTGAAATAAATATAAGATTGGGTTGTTTATGAAATCAACATCTTTTTTAATTATTTTTCCTGCTGCATCTTTAGTAGATACACTTGCATACCCTTCTATAAAAATGGAACTGCTACAGGGCAATACATACAAATCTTGATGATGAATGGGTATTCTGATTTCATCGTTTTCTTTGAAACTATTATTATACGGATTGTAGCTATGAATCTCATAACTTTCAATAGAATTGTCATGTTGCGCTAAATCTGTTATTTGAAGCATGTTGTTATTATTTCAATTTTAATCCAATATATCTTAGAAATCTTTTATTCTCTTTAGTAATTTTAATTTGTCTTTTAAAGTTTATAGAGTTGATACGTCTGACTTCTTTGGAAACAGGAAGTGAAATATTACATTGACTCCTCACGGTAGGCGTTTTATTGAAAACTAGCATATTGTTTCTATGTATAAACAAAATAGGTAGTATTACTATTATTAAATTTAATTCAATTATTTTTTACAATGTGAGTAGTGATTATCATCACGCGCAATCTAAGAATGTGCGTAGAGTGTCAGGATATAAACTTTTATAACTTGTTCATATAACATCTATTTGTATTAATGAAAACATTGATATGTTATACTATTTTATTGTCTTTCCAAAATGAGTAAAGAAATTTTAAACACAAGTGTCCACAATTATACAAATGATCACGCTGTACGTTTTCATAATTATATTGAATGTTATTTCCTACATATTTCATAAATTCTTTTGGAGGTTTCAAGTTACCATAACTGTCGAAATATTCAATGTAGTCATTTATTTTGCCATAGGCTACCCAATGAGTACCAGAGTTTTCAGAAGAGTCAAGATTGATTACTCCACATTCTATCGGCAAAACTTTATCTGGTAATTTATCTCTCATAAACACACCTCGAAAGAATGGCACATTATTCGAGTGTTTGATTATGTCAATATTGGTTAAAGCTCTATTGGGTAGCCGAGACTTCAGTTTTTTTTCTGTGATATGTAAATGCCTAAACCATCCTTGTAATGCTTGAGATGTAATCCTCTTCCAATGAATAACGCCTCCATTTCCTTGTTGTGTCTTTCTGCTTCACGCAATTGCTTTTTAGCTGTTTTATATGCGTTAATTGCTTTTGCAATCCCAGCAGCACCTCCTGCTAAACTGCCTGCAGCAGATAATCCAGCAAATATTGGTACTAAAGGAAGAAATCCTCCAGTTTTTGGTACTGGTATAATCCTTGGTAATTTTATTGGTGTGTCTGATACAAATTCTTTTGCTGCTGCGTATGCTAATTCCATCAATGCTTTCTTACATGATGGTTTTAATTTTGTAATATGCTTTTTAGTGTGGTTAACAATCTTTTTAAGAGTTTTCTTTAAACCAGCTCCTGTTTTCACTTTATTAATGTTTTTGTTGAATGCTGATGAAACTGTTTTTTTGCTGTCTGAAATACCTCGTATGGTTTTCATTGCGATTCTTTAATTTTTCTTCAGAGTAATAGAAACGTATTTAATAGATACAAATACAAGTCTTTTTTGTTTTAAGTACAAATACGTAATGAATAGAAAAAACATGTGTATTTGCTTAAATACATTTTAGAGCAAATTTTGTTTGGCTCGCTTAAAATACGTTTGTTTTATCTATCCAGCTGTTTTCGTTAGTAGGAAGTCCGAGCCACTTTACATATACTTGGTTTCCTTTTCTTTTCAATACTTTTTCTACTAAGTACAAATCAGGATGGCTGGTTTTTTGAAGTTCTTGAGCATAAAACGCTCCTAGTATTGGTCGACATCTTGCATCTTCTATCAAGTAAGTTAACGGATAAGTGTCTTGTATTGATTTTATCTTAAATATTTCTGTTGACCAATTAGGATAATAGCCCTTATCAAAACATCCTTTGTATTTACTTATTCTTACAAAATCACCAACACTAAACTTCCTACACTTATTGCTTTTTTTACATTCAGCCATTCGAATATATCTTTGCATTATATTTGTTTTATTGCTATGATTTACTGAAGCAGGAGGTTGCCCCGTGGTTCTATGAGTAGTATTATTGTATTCATTTACAATTTTATTGAGCGTTTCATTCATCCACTTGTAATTCCCATTAAGACTAAACTCTTTGTATAACTTATTTTTTAATGTCCTAATTAATCTTTCTACAATAGAGGCTTTTTTAGTAGAATACGTTGAATAATGATTTATTTTATACTTTGCAACAATATTTTTGAATTTATCGTTATAAAACTCTTTTCCCAGATCAGTTTGCAAATTTCTCGGAACTCGTCCTTTAAGCAATAGACTTTCAAATGCTTTTGACACCTGTTGCTTATTTTTTTGCTTTAAAGGAACTGTCCAAGCATATTTTGAAAAAGTGTCTATAATTGTCAGTATATATTTGTGACCACCATTCATTTTTGAAATTGCTTGCATGTCCATTAAATCTGCTTGCCAGAGATCATCGATATCTTTAAGTATAACTTGTCTTCTTGGAAAGTTAACTCTGGCACATTTATGAATTTCATTTATGACGTCTACTTTGCTCATAATGCTTATTTAATTTTCCTGCAATTTCTTTCAATGCAATATTTTTTTCAAGATTTCTTACTTTCTCGTTTAAAATTGAAATCAGTTTATTTAGTTGCTCTATTTGCTTGCAAATATTAACTTTAAGTTTTTCGACTTGCTCTTCTGTAATATTTTTACCCAATTCCGTTTCTTTTATTGTATTTTTAATCTCAACACGCTCCACTCTTATGTTACTTTCAGTTATGACTGATGTTTTATTTATACGAACACAATTAATATTTTTATGTTCATCCATGTTGCAAAATACTTTGATAACTGAGAATATTCCAAAGCTTGTTAGTCTTTTATAATATCAGCTTCTTTTAACTCTTCTATAATTGATAGAATTTCATTGTCATGATTAGTATTACCAGCATTTTTTGAAGCAATCAGAAGTTTCAATCTTTCAATTAGTTCATTAGGGTCATCCCAGTAAACATAATCTGTATTACTTTTATATTTTTTTAATTTAGGCAAAAAACCACCGCTTTTTGATCTCATTATCTGTCCTTCATCTTGAACATAACTATTTTGCGAAAACAAAGGTTTAATAATTTGACGATATTTTAAACTTTTATCACCTTTTATTTGACCGGTAGGATGAAAGTCTCTTTTGTGTGCGTGTGTATTATGGAGCATATCTTTATAAACAATTTTATCTAGTTCAGTAACCAAACTAAGGTCAGGTTTACTGCGAACCAGAAGTTCCTTTAGGCCTGATGTTAATTCATAGGGCCTTTTATCAATAGTGACCATATTGGTTTTGGGTGAATTAGTGCTCTTATTTGCAATAGAAAACGAAACCTTGCTATTCCCCATCATCAGTTTTTTATTTTCACTACGTATCCCAAAAGGGACATTCATATTGTCATAGATTTCCATCATATCTTCTTTATTTAATGAAATTAGTGTATCATTAGAATCTTTAAAATAATTCCTTTTAAGAGCGTCTTTATAACACTCAGAATCTTCATTTGAACCTGTTTTTATACATTCTTTAAAACTTTCATAATCTGGAGCATAATCTGTCGATGAGCTTAATCTTGTAAGCGTGTTACTCTCATCTCTTGAAATATCCAATATTGGTTTAATTTTATCATTTGCTTTAATTAATGTTTCTAGTGGATCTGTTATTGGTTTGAAGACTTTTTGAAATTTTAAATGAGCTGTATCTTCTTCATTTTGTATTGTTTTAATTTTATTCTTTATACTATCGACTGACTTTATCAATTGTTCTTTAATATTGACCTGCATAACGCTTTTTAATTATGACCCATCCGTTATTTGCAGATTACAGATTTCGATTGACATATTTCCTGTAATGAGGTGATATATATGTACTTTTTAAAAGTATATAAATACGTCAAAGCCTTGTCTGTATCTACCTTCATTTAGAGGACAATCTTTATTAATTAATAAAAAGTCAAAGCGGTCTTTCCAAATATCGGAGCAAAGTTTTTTAAATTCAAACCATTCGATGTCTGTATTTACGTGCTCATGATATATATGTTTTAAGTTTATCTCGTCTTGTTTGAAGATAATTAAAAGATTTACATTATCTCGTATAAGTTGTTTAGGTATTTTAGAATAGGTTTGTGATAAGTAAAAACAATCTATCTGTTTATGTCTCCCCATTGCAAAGTAATTGCGGATATTGATTTGATTTTCGCATGCTACGTCATCAAAAATCATTACCGCATTAGCTAAAGCATCATTTGGGTGTATGACTTCTTTATTATCATTGAAGACAAAAAAGTTAGCACCTCGTATGTAGCTCATAACTTGTTTTAAAAAACAATATTTTGGCTGGAAAGCCGTTTTCGAGTATAAGTATATATGCTTAAACTTGAGACCATTTTCATGTAATATTAGATTAAGCATTATGTTAGTTTTTCCACAGTTAGATGGACCGCATATTATACATCTAATGGTATTGGGTAAGAGTGCACTATGTTTCACTTTACGTGATTGATTTTCTAATTTTATATTCTGAACTTCTAAAGTCTGTGGTTGCTTGATGAACTTCATTGTGAAATGAGAGATAAATGTAAATGACCTGCATATATATAGGGATCGATAAATAAAAAAAAGTTCGATGCAATTACATATCCGTTTATTAACAAATAATAATACTTAATGCTAAAAAATAACAGATTTAAGTAAATATAAAGCTATAAACTATAATACAATGTTATAGTGACCCCAAGGTAATGTTTCGATCTGATTAGGGAGTATGTATCTTTTATCGTCATTTCTATTCATCACCAGTTTATTTACTTGTTGCGAATATAAAACATGTTTGATTGACCTAATCATATTCATCTTACATGATCTACTTTCATTATCAAATAATGATTTATTGTAATGCGACATCTCTAACCTGTTAGTGACAGGGTTTGAAATACCTTTTGCTTTCTTTATTTCAGTTTTAGAAGCCGATAAACAGTAAAGTTTTGCTCTTAAACCAGTAAATTCGTTAATCACGTCTCCGCCTAGTTCATCTTTAAAAAGACCGGGTACTTTTGCATTTACCCGAGGTATTAAATATGGGTTATCTAAATCAAAATTACTTGTGTCAAATTCCTTTAAATTATTTTTTATATCACGGTAAATATCTTCGGTGTAAAATAAATAAAGAAGACTATCGGTGTCTGTGTAACATAGCTTGACATTATTCATGTATTTTTTTTTAATATTATAATGATATTGATAAAGGTGTACCTTAGCATATTCTAAAACAGTAAAACCTATATAAATCGGTCTGTCTAAAAGAATTCTCTCGGGTTTTAGTTGCACAGCTACAAAGTTTTCCGAAAATATAGAAACACATTTTACATTAGGTTTACATATTAGCTTTTCAGCACAGAGTTTCTTATTTGTCACATTTTCTTCGTCCATCCATTTCGTAGCTAGTTTAATATCTACCTGTTTACGTTTGTTTTCTATCGTTTTACCAAAAATTGAATTATTTAAAAGCTTGAAAAACTCTTTTTCAAACGCAGTAGCAGATGCTTGACGCAGACTAGTATTTAAATCAATATACTTTTTTAAATATTCTTCTTGTCGGAAAGTAAGAATACGGTGTATTTTTCTTAGAACCAGCCCGTATTTTAAACACTGCTTTAAGTGAATATAATGAATTACATAGTTAAATTTATCATATAAATTAGCTATCAGTTTAGCTGTCTTTCCTCCAGGGGGTATGAATTTCTCTGGAGCAAAGGGCAAATCACTATGAAAATCATGTTCTGATTCAGGATATTCGAGATCCACCTCTAAAATAAAGCCATATTCGCTATCATCAGATACACTAATTGCATCGAAACAGTTAATTTCCTCCTGATTTAAAAGTCTAAACTCGGAAATTGGGATTTTTTTCATCATTGCATATCCGTACAAATTGTTGCAATCAAGATAAATCAAATAGCTAGACGGTTCTAGATCGTTATAATTTGATAGATAGGGATTATTTGCTTTAGCATGGCGTAGTGAGCACTGAGCCAGACCACCACGTATGCCCTTTTCTAACATCTGATATATTTCTAAGTCATGAATCAAGTCTAGCTCAACACCTGTATAAAGCAACATAGCATCCCAGCTTAAACTAGGTGCCGTTACATAGTACACAGGGTCTAACTTATAATATTTTAAGCTTATTTTACGAAAATTTTCAAATATATCACACAGTAATAAAACATCGCATTTTAAATATAAATCGGTATACTCGCCAATTGTATTTATACTAAATGCATCCCACACAGTTTTCGCATGTTCATATTCTTTATCGCTAATGTGTTCCATTTTCAAAGAGTTATAAAAGTATTTTTTTCGAGGGAGTGTTTTTTCTTCGTACTTGTCCCATGAGTTAATATAATCATAAGGATAAATACCTTTCTTTTTTAACAAGTATATGTTTTCATCATTAAATTCTGCTGATAAATGAATAAAGTCGTGATCTGATAAGCTTTTACTTAGTGCATCTAAACTCGAGCTTAAGAATTGAAACGAATCTATGAATTTTATTTGAATAGAACGGTCTCCAGTCTCGTTATCTATATATTTGGTAATAGTTAAATACTTTTCTTTAGTTTTAGGTATAATTTTTATATAACCTCCATGTCTCACTAATTCCTGTATAAAGAGATGGGAGTCGTAATTCGATAAATTATGAAAAATTACTGGTATGAATGGACATACTCTAAACATCAAGTTACATTGAACATGTGCAGGTCCTCTATACTTTCCTGTGACATGATCGTGGTCACGTACCTTATCGTGAAATAATAACTGATCACAAATATGACAAATAGTAGCATTGTTATAGCCGATTTGCTCTTTTTTTGTCAAAGGTATCATTGATTTACTCATCGATAATATTTCACTTATTTTCTTCACATCCTCTATTAATCTAGTAACAAATACTTCAACACAGTCAGGACCTCTATATGTAACATATTTATTTTGGGTTGGATCGTGTGAACAACATATATAGTATCCAAAACACGAGGGCTGATGTTTTTTGAAATTGTGTGTATTTTCAGATTTTGTTTCGAAACAACTCTGTAATAGGCTTTCAAAATCTGCATAGATGACATAATTAATTTTTTGTTTTCTTTCAAAATTCTTAAAACAGAGTTTGCTATTCTTTTCAGGCAAAATTGATAAAACTTTTGAACAGACATGAGATCTATACTTATTTTCACTGCTATAGAATTGTAAACATGATTCACACAGTATAAAAATACCTTTATGGCTCGTCACTTGCCGTCTTACTAATCGTACCAGATTTTTAATAAGACAGTAATGACTTACCCCTTTTCTTTCTAAATATAACAAATTAACATGATCAGATTTTCTGTTATTTGTTAAATACAGAGGTCCAGTCACGTTTCCGCTCTTATTATCTACTCCATAAATATTAATACTTATGTTGTTGTTTATTTCAAACAGTTTTATATCTTGATATGAGACAGGAAAAGACAATCCATCAATATTTAATACAGAACTGTAGTGTGGGTACGAATGAGTCCTGCATACGTTCATCTTAGCAGGAAACAAAGCAGCTACCACACTCCATAAAAAGCAATGATTATCATTATTTTGTATATTAATACAACTTTTAGAATTCTTAATTTTTGGTGGCAAATCTAAATAAGTGCCACCTCTCATTGGACAATATTTATTCACATTAATTTCTAGATGACTTACAGCATGGTAAGACCATCCAGAATCTTTATGCTCGAATTCTGACATTTTACATTTTAAAATTTCAGTTACTTTCGAATATAATTCATCAATATCTGTGTTATTACAAATAATTTCATATTTCGTATTGAATGACTTAAGTTGTTGCTCACTTGTTTTTGGTAAGACAAAGTGGGCAAACAACTCGAAATTAATCTTGAGACAAGTATTTTTCAGTAAAGATGTATGTATAAGTTTCAGGATATCATTTTTATTCTGACACAAGAATGCCTCCGGTGTGAGGTATTCAGCATCTTGTGCAGGATTTAAACGATATGTTATAATTCTGTTTTTGAAAGCACTAGCAATAATGTAAATATTTTCAAATTCGCTTTGCAATAAACTATTAGACTTGTGAATATTGGTTCTCAAATGATATTTGAATTCATTGATCGGGGATTCAATGTGACATTTTTTACATTCAATATATTCTGGATTATTTGTATATTGCTGTCGGTGAGTAGACGGAGTTTGTACTGTAAATGAAACAAAAATATAATATTACAGTTACATTCCTGCATATATTAGACATGATTTGTCACCCTTATAAATATATGTTTTGTACGCAAATAGGTACTCGATAACTATAATATTAGATACAATAGTTAAAGTAATTAGGTAAATGATTATTGCAATGAATACAAGATACAAGTGAGAAGAAAAGATAACTGAGTACGTATTCTAACAGAATTGAGAGATATAACTACTAAAAATAACTGCTGAAATAATCTACGGGACAGTGCTTGAACTCTTTATGAGTTTCTTTTAAAAAGTCTTTTAAATGATTCCACGCTGGCGTCTCATCATTAGTGCGATTTTTTACAGTTACAATTGCATGCCTCCATCGATTTATAGGCCCTACTCGCTCTATCTCACTGTGATCGTAGATCTTTAATTCTATATAAAATTTACCCTTTTTGTTTTCATTAATTTGTTTACTTATACCACTGGCTACTCTGCGCGTATAATACGAATGCAATGGTGTTATTTTTTTACCCAACTTGCTTCCATGGGCTTCCTCCTCCTGGTCGTCGTCGCTGTCGGTCCCGAACAGGTCATGCGATGTGGCTCGCATGCTGGCGCTGATGGGGTTGATCGTGGTCTTATTCTTTTTCCTCTTCTTGATCTCGGTGTTCGACGATTCTCCCTCCGCCGACCTCTTAGCATTCAGCGATGAAGATGACGTTTTGGCGTCCTTCGGCTTTTTCAACTGCTGCTGATGTTCGGCTTCATCATCGGAAGAGAAAAGTTGGCTAGCTGTTTGTTTCGACCTGCAACAATATACATTTATGTATTAGATAATAAAGAAAACATTGTCTCAGTTCAGTACAGGATTGGATTAATTTGCTTTAATTGAATGAATAGATTGAATGCACAAGAAAAGGTGGATTAATTATTTGACTCAAATAGATTAATCGATTATAATTTGAAAGATAATTGATAAATGACATGAGTAAATTAATAAAATTATTGAATCGAGGAATAAATGAAACGATGGAATAGATAAATGATTGAATCGAGGAATAAATGAAAACGATTGAATAGATAAAATGAGTGAGTAGATGAAATTATTCAACAGAGGATTGATTGAAAAGATAAATAATAAATTACTTACATTTCAAAGCCTGCTGAGTTTTGCTTGATGTACTTATGTTCTGTACTTGATGTAGAAATTCAGGAGCACCGAGTCCTTCCAGTGGTGGATTGGTACAAACTGCTGCCCTGGACCCGTTTATATAGGCGTAAAAACGCGTCACGCATAGCCAAATTTGTAAAAATGCATACATGCAAAAATAAGTTCATCACAAAGATTGCAAGCACAGCATTTTTACATCGACAAGAATCTATAGACGAGCGTTACAACCGCAGAGTTTTAAACGCTTCATTCATTAAGTATCAACGAGCTCCCACTAAAAAAAGATTATCATTAAAATTGTGTCTCATAATAAATGAAAACGTACTTATGTAATTAATTTAAATTATAATTTAAATAAAGTGTGATTTTTATATTGAACGTGTTAGAGGGACAAACGCTGCGGTAATAACGCTCGTCTGTAGATTTCAATACATCTTAGCGCACGTGGCACAAATTCCGAGCCATATAAAGAACGGTAAGTTTAGGATTACTTTACATACATAACACGAAATTAAATTGAACCTTATTGAAAAAAAAATTTGGTGAGCGCCTATATAAACCGATGGAAGATACCAAAAAATACATTCAAGTGGTCTGATCTGCTCTACGATGTCGGTAAGTAAATATTTTATCAAAAAAGTATTTTATTTAAATTATTAGTAAAAATGTTTATAATCTATGTTATAAAATAATTTAAAATGTTTTCACAAGGATCTATTCTAGAATAATTTATAGTCTGCGACAACTTCTAATTTTACTTTTATTTTATTAATAATATGTACTTCTTTGTTTCAGATGTCCAGCGATATTTTCCCCACTGACTCTTCATACTCACCAATTACTACCGAACAAACCCTACGTCAAAAAGTGGTCAACTATTTAGAGAGAGAAAGACCATTCCAACCGTTCGAATTTG
Organism: Melanchra persicariae; assembly: GCA_947386135.1. NCBI lineage: Eukaryota > Metazoa > Arthropoda > Insecta > Lepidoptera > Noctuidae > Melanchra > Melanchra persicariae. The sequence goes on along the minus strand of OX376651.1, from coordinate 11,254,327 downwards.
AAGACACTCCACCACGCAGCAACAGTGACAACAGCAACAATAATAAAAAGCGAAAAAATGATGTTGTATACTCGTACATACAGAAACCATCAACGGGTCATCGCAGCAAAGTAATAAGAATACAAGTTTTTGACGCCGAAGAATTCACGAATTCGCCATGTGATTGTAATGCCAATGCCTGTGTCCAACATGTCGTGGGCAATGTTTTTAATGACGATATCTATAAATGTGTAAAGGATATTATAAGCAAATTGCATAAAAAGATGTGAATAAACTAGCAATTATATTTCAGTTGTTTTATTTCTATCACTTCTATTAAAAAAAACCCCTACCTACAAATTATACATATTACACAGTTACATTTAGCAAACAGCTCATACTTTGCATAGGTACACCTAGAATCAAATTATATTGTACTTAACAACCTAATTGAAATGACTTGAAACTCTATTATTATAAAGGAACACCCGCATTTTTATACGCACAATGTAAACCTGTACTAAGTTAATAATTAAAACTTTACAGCTGTGAGGAACGCGATGGGTAGAAAAGAATGCGATCTGTTTCCTTTACAGGAATGGAAATGTGTTTGTTATGTAAACAATCAGTCGCGCCTAACAACAGAGTCTGATTAAATCTATTTGTAGGGGGAGTAAATACTTGTAAGTCATAGATACCTAATGGTCAAGTCTCGGTACTATAAACCATCTAGAAATCCTAATGATAGAAGTCTCATTCCGAATGGAATCTTGCATAGAAGTCTCATTTTGAATAGAGTATTTTGAACACAACACTCGTTTCGAATAAATGATTCTGAATAGAGGATTCTGAATAGATGATTCTGAATAGATGATTCTGAATAGATTACTCATTTTGAATAAATGATTCCGAATAGAACACTCATTTTGAATAGAGGATTCTGAATAGATGATTCTGAATAGATTACTCATTTTGAATAGATGATTCTGAATAGAACACTCATTTTGAATAGATGATTCTGAATAGAACACTCATTTTGAATAGTGTATTGGGGTGCCTGGATCTCTTGATCCAGGTACCCCAATACACCCCTACTAGTGCTTGTAGACCTAGGGTTGTAGACTTTTTTTAAGATATAAAATTGGTATACCTAAGTTTGGCAATGCTAAAAGTAAGAGTACAAACTCATAAAAAAGAGTACATTTTATTGTTATGATTATAACAGCATTTTTTGCTTTTTATTGTTTTGAAAATAATTATTATTGTTCAATTGCTATACATCTATTTCAATGAAGCGCTGTTTTTAGCTTACCGATTATGAAAATACAACAGAATTCATTTAACTAAATTTAAAATCAATGTCAAATAAATAGAGTATGTTAGCGTTCTCTATTGCTTTTTTACCTATTCAATAAAGTACGTCAAGCGTAATAGAGGATAATACTCTAGAATGGAGTACGGTTCGCAACTGTAGTTTTGACACCCTAAACCTATGTAACCTAGGTATTTGTCTACGGGTCTTTGTAACCTGAAAATAAATGTTTTTTTTTCTAACTTTGACTATCTAGTATAACTATACTCTATTTGCTCAGCTATAACAAAAGGCAATACGTAATTTAAGAAAATGGATCGTGATAACTCGGGAGGTGACTTGTCACGTTTGTTTGGTCCATTCCTGTTTCTAATGCTTCTTGCGAACGCGTATGAATATGTATAAAAGCAGAGTTACTAATACTTACAAACTTTGATTTTTCATGTACTTAAAACCTTTTATAATTTAAGTCATTTAAATATAAATTTAAAAATAAAAATAAACAAATAGTTGAAACTTTCTTTCTCCGGGTTGGTTCTTTCGAAAGTTGGCAACCCTAAGTATATATCTAAAAGTAAAGAAAAGCTGTGCATTTTTTCAAATACACTTCTATGCCAGAGTAAATCTGTCGATAATTCGACTGTACAAAACCACAACAGGTTCAGGTACCATGAAAAACTGTCTGAGTTTTTCATGGTACCTAAACCTGTTGTGTCACAGAGTCGCGTCACTGTCACGGAGATGGAACAGTTAACTACAACCGGACCCCTTGGAAAATAATTGGAAAAAAGTTATAACTACAAAAATCTCTCGCGTCTAGCTCAATATAGGCATGTAAACAAAAAATATTTCAAACAAAATTCACAGTATAAAATCTTTGCAAGGTAAACTGTATAGCCGTTTTCATTTTGATATTTTTCATTTTCAGTTTTGCATTCAAGCCTTTGCCATAGTCAAAAACTTTTGAACCTTTACAACAGTTTTAAAAAAGTCTTTGTTTTAAATTGCATTTTGTTGGGAATAAAAGTGTTGATACGACACTCACGAAATAAAATGATGAATGAAATTTGCTATATTTTTAGTGCAATTTTTCACGTGTGTGCAATGATATTACTGCAGATAATACCAACATATCCCACATCCGTCACGCTGTAATTTAAACTGACTTTTCCGGGCCAACAGCGTTGAAATAACGAATAAGCAAATCAGTTATGGATAAATTAATTAAATAAACATTGACAGTAATATGAATGTGTATTTTAATTATGCCAATCAACGACATTAATGAGGCAATAACACTCACCTCCGTGCTCATTATCTTTGGCGGATTAATTCGATGCTTTCGCGAGTTGACGAAAATTGCTTTGTACAAAATTCAGCCGGCGACGACGGCGACGCGGCCTGACAGGAGCCCAAAGCTCATTTCACGGCGGCCGCACTCATATTTTACACTATCCAAAAGAGGCATTCTAAATAGCGGGAAAAATCTTGTTGGCTTTCGTGTATAAACATTCTTTGTAACTCCGTTCTAGAGTACAATTTTGCTCGAAAAGGGTCACATTGGTGAATATACGAAGCTTTTAGTGGTATCACACGGCGAACTAGTTCGGTTATTATGTATGCTCCGTGGTAAACATGTTAGAATTCGTGGCAGAAGCTGCAAAGAATTACTAGGTGCTGCTACACGAGCTTGGAGGCATAAACTGGGTGTTACATAGATAATGCTGTGTTTGAATTAATAGAGACCACAGGGCGTAAGTGTTATACGAGATTGAATTAATTAAGTAATTTATTTAGTTACACAACGTAATCGCTTCTGATCCCAAGGGATTAGGCAGGTGTTCTGTCTCACATATCGCCGGTTACAATATTTAATCTCCATGTGATAAGGGGAAACTCGATTGCTAATTTGCTATTCATGGGGCACAATCTTAATCACGATAACTTTGTTTATTTACTCGACTCGGACGATTTTGGATTTATATTTTGATCCTATCATTTTTTTTTGCGATCAATTAATCTTTAAGCCAAAAATGATTCGGCTGAAAATGGAATGTTTTAAGAAAGAAAAAGAAAACCATTCTAACCCTCGAGATAAAACCATACTGAAAATCTTTTCTTCAAGAAATGTGATGGGTAGTTTATACTAGTTTTTTAATCGGATTAGAGCCAGGTGTACAATATGAAGCACATAAAATCATGCTGTCAAAGAGCTCGGAGAGAGGGCTTGACATAACGACAGACTTAAAGTCTTGAAAATCTTGCATCAGGGGCCACGTTGTATATGAGTGCACTAAACCGCCTTATCTCCCCTTCTTGTTTAGATAGACGCCGGCTCCTTCCGTAGAATGCATCTTAAAGAAGTTCATAGATAAGATTTTATGTCGAAAATAATGTAGATTAGCTCAAATGGGGAGGGTGCTGCGTTGTATTATATTGCAAAGACTAATAACTGCAAGTTCAAGGGTCGTTTCATTGCATATGTAGAAATGGGGATGACAATGTAACAATAACAAAAGTTTAGTATTTGGGGCGCGAGGTGCGTTGCCAAAGCGGGCAGGATTGCTGAGGTCGTGACACGGCGGAGTTGAATCCGCTGTCACCTTAGTGGTGCGGGTCCACTCCGCACTCACTGACCTACATCCGCTTTGGCACCGTTCACAATCGCCGCTTCAACTTAATTGTCCCGACACTTTGGCCTTCCTAACGACTGTGCCGCAATCGGCCGATTTAAGGGGCGTTCTGAACACTGCGCCTGCCGCCGCCGCCGCTCGGCCCGGCGACATCCATCCGACGAGTCAAAGGCCGCATTGGAGATGACGTTATGCAAATCATACCTTTGTTGCAATTCAACGTTTGTTAGCAAAACACTTGTCCTTTCACGATAATAAAATAACGCTGCAGTGGCTTGTGTATCAACATAATGCATGGTCCTGTCGAATAAAGTAAAAATACGACACATTGTGTGAGTGCCACGTTACGGGAATATACAATGAAAAGAGGGAGGATTACAATTTGCCTTTGTGATGGCGTCGTCGAATTACATTAATCTGGCGTACTTGTGCCGAGGCGGCGCCGCAACCAACTTGATTAAAAATTCTATTAGTTGAAAGGCACAGACATCTTCTTAATAGATAAAGTGCACGCCGCTAGTTGTGGTGACTTGCGGTTACGATCCTTGTTATGGGGCACCCGACATACTTGTGCTAACCTTAATTAGATTTTTCTATGCCATTATCTAGCTAGCTAGTTAGTAGTTCATGTAGGTACCTACTGCACGTAGAGGGAATGGGAAGAAAACGTGGAATGCTTGTAATGTGGAATGAGTTAAATGAAAACTCGTTGTATTTCAACTTTTTGTTGTCCTGAAACTTTTCACGCCTATTGTTAGATTCCCGCTGTCTAAAGAAACTGGTCGTGCGTAGTATTCCGATTTCGTTCGGGTGTGAATTCCATTTGTGACCCAATTATTACTTTCGGGACTTTAGGGGAAGCTTACACATGTGACTAAGCTTCGTGTAGCAAAAATTAGGATTATTTCTTTGATTTCTTATAACAGCGGATTTGATTCTGACCTAAAATAGAAGGGGAGAGATAAAAATAGGTACCTATAAATGAATCTGAGTTGCATAATTTCCATATGTTGACGGATTATTTCTGGAACTATAAAACAGTATGAAACCTTTAATGTGATAAGTTTCCAAATAATACCCTGGCTTAACTGACAGTAAATGGTTACTGCCACTCACCTGCAACGTGCGCAGCCAAGTTGAAATGTTGCGCCAGAAATAAAGCCGTAGAAGTAGATATTACTTTGTTAGTACGCCTAAAACAACAAGGTCTTTGTTGTGCAGCATAATGTATCTGAGACATTTGTAACTGAATTAATTGAAGCATCGTCACCTTACCGTGGTAATTGTAACAACGAAATCCGTGTAAAAACAACACGGCCTGGGCGCGAGCGCGGGCGCCTCTGCCGGCCTTAATGAGCGCCCCGGGCGCCCGCTCGACACTTCTGGCGCCATATATCTGTATTTTTTGCCTCACCCCTTTATGTAAAATACTCAATTGAAGCATTGAATCGAATGCGCAGTAATGTTTTCTCATTACATTGTTTTTGTTGAAAATAATTTCTGCGCTGATTACTTTGGACTGGGTTTTTTTTACTTTCGAGTTTGGAATTAAAACATTATGACTGTTAACATTTTCTAAATATTTCGTATAAACCCATAAAGACGCTCGCTACTTTAAAACATACGTCCCATCAACATACCCTTAGGATTTTACCCGTCTCCAAATGTAACTGAGATTTAGACCGTAGCTATAAATGTGCCAATTTTCATACCAATCCTTTGAGGATTGCGGCCTCCAGTTTCGGAGATACACATATAAAGTTGTATTTATCTACAGTTATTAGCATGACTGTTTGAGATAAATATTATTACCTATCCCAAATCTCGTAATATGAAGCTTTTATTACACTAAAAGCTAGATACAATTCTGAAAAATCTAGCTTATACTTGCAAGACGAAAATAAATCACAGTATTTTAGCAAAACACGTCAGTGCGGTTTCTCTAGAGTATTTTCTTTTAGATATCAATGTGGAGTAGAGAGCCAAGCGCGGCAACACAGCGGTCTCGGACAGCGCAGATTTACGAAGACTGCCGTTATCTCGAACCGCATCTCCGACCGGACGAACGCGCAACTGAAACACGCAAAAAGAATGCAATACATCCCTAACCATTGAAATCTCGAGCGCCGGAATAAGGAGAGAAGTGAAAACTGCACTGGCTCCATCGCAAATATAACCTACCTGAGCACTGCGCCCGCCGTCGACATTACCTTCGAGTTTAAAACATTAAACAATGATAGGGGACACTGTACCAGACGCTTAGTAAAACGTTTACTAGAGAATTGTTCTTTTTAAGTACACAGACAACTCTCTCTGCAAGTCGCCGACATTTGTGTGAGCTCTTTGTAAATACGAAGACTTTATTTGAACTGCTGGTGTCTGATTTACTTTTGGGTTTCGTGTACTGGGACGTTAACCGGGAGTTATGGGACTGTTTTATTACCTATGTAAATTTCTGCTGCGTACGTACGTATAAATACCATTGCTTTTTAAGAGTAAAATGTTTTTAAATTCTTAATGACACACTTTTTTATCGAAGTCTGTGAGAGAGGATCCTGACTCTTCCAACTGAATTGTCTGATATTTGCCCTGCATTCTTCTTTGTTAGTTGTTTTGAAGCTCCGAGCTTTATCTAGAATCGTAAATTGTATTGAACATGCTTACAAGGCACCGGCTTTCTCAAAAAGTATTTTTGTACGCTTTGGTGCTTCTGAAATTTTATGAAATATTGTTTTGAAACTTATCGTTGTAATATTTTTCTTTTAAATATCCGGTAGCTAAAAATAGGAGAGCATTACTGGCACTTAAAATATAGCCAAACAACGGGTAGTGAAGCTGCGAGCTGTGGGCAAAAGCTATTTAGTTTAATGCCAGGCACGCATGCATAATGCGCTTAAAGCGCTAATTCTCTCATTTTCGAATACATGGCAGGATATTAATACACCGACGTGAATGTAGGCCCGCTGCACGCCAGTTACAACTGCGGCGGAATAAAAAAGGAAGCAGTCTGTACCACAGCTGCTGCGGTCTGCAACTACATATTTAGTTCGCAAACAATTCCTTTTCTTATTTTAAATCGTTTTGGTTGTTTATGCTAATAGTCCGAGGGATGTTAAGTTGTTAACAACTTCATAAGAATATTATCCGTGAAGAAATAAATTGTTTCGTCGTAATTTTAGTCTGTAAAATTAATAGCTGTAAGTTCACCAGTTTATTTTTGCTTACTTGCCTTACATATTCTTATAATAAATATATATGTATAGATTAGGTGCCTACTGACATTATAGTCCTCTAACGTAAAACCAAATAGTGTTGTTTTTCGATAAGCTTTATAATAAGGGAATATTATTAAAATCGAGCACTGTTACCGCTATTTGACTGCCCACGTTTTGTTTTAAGTTACTATCCGACGCCCACAGCAAAGATATCATATCACTTCTTAAGAAACACTGCATCAGCTAAGTAAATGATTAGCTTATGAGAGCACATTTGTAGATATACCTGTGATACTTTCCGACTTGGCTGGAAATAGAACAGTCTGTCTCTATCTGCGTGGGAGTTGAGTGAGGTAGACTCGAGGATATTAGTAATATGGTACCTAGTTGTATTCATTTGGGTATAATGGTAGCTACGAAGGTAATGTCACTGGACATCAAACGGACAGTTGTAGACACCTAGGTAATAGTTTCCTAACGCTATTATTATTACCTAGCCTGTAATGTTTTATATGTTTCACAGTTTTATTGGCGTTTATTTTGGTCTAAACTAACTTTTTTTCGACAAATGGTGTGGATTTTGCTACGGTAACTAAATAAATTAAGTAATATAATAATTCGTTTACCAATTGAGGGATCTTGACCGAGCTTTCGGGATTGTCCTGGTAGCCATGGTATACTTGTCCACTCCTCTAGCACCTCAGGATATGTTGCACCCTTGGCGCTACGTCACTTTGTGCTAGCGACCGTTTTTGGGGGCCGATTTATTGAGTGTGCTACTCACCCCTGCCATTTTAAAGCCATATCAGTGGTCAGTAGTATACGATCAGTCCACTACGCGGTACTCCTTTTCATAAAAACTTTCAAATCCTTATTTTTCGAAATCAAAGAACCGATTTTTATAAAACTTGGTATGCGTACGCTAGATATCATAGTTATCAGAAAAAAAAATCGAAAAGGAGTTCAGGGGGAAGGATATAGTGATTTTTCACTTTCTATAGAAAACTTAAAATCGCTCTCTCTCTCCCTCTGAAATGTTTTTCAAAAATGTTCATCTTTTGATTCCATATACTGCAATAGTCCTGCACCTACCGGGGATTGTCCTTGGGTATACTTTCACAGTGCATACAGGGATAATCGTCGGTTGGTGTCACAGTCCATTTCAAATATCTAACGGGGCCTCTGCGAGTAGGTTTCGGCTCCTCAAACGCCTACCAAAGTACCGGGTCTCTAGCGACTCGAGAAAGTCAAAGAATCTACCAATAAGAATTGTATATTACGAGTATGTAAGTTATGTTAAATTTAGCAATTATTCCAAAAGAAACTCCTCGATGGTGATGAAAAATCATGACAGTTGCAGAAACATTCGTCTAAACCGGCAACTTACAACATCAAACTCCGACAACACTGTCAATTATTAAAACACCATCTAAAAACAACATCACGAATTTAAGTAACAACACGCGTTAACGGCACTTTTCTGCAAACAGTCGCTAGTCGTCAAATGCACTTAGTTGATGCGGTATTTAATGAAATGAATAAATCTATTTGACAACTTCGGCTATTAATCTGATCTTTCCTAAAATAATCCATCGTAAAATCGGAAAAATTATGACAATTGTGGAACCATACGTTTAAAAGTCTAAATCAGCAATTTACAACATAAAACTCCAACAACAGCATCAATTTATTGAAACAACATTTCCACCTTAAAATAACAGCACGAATTTAGTGGCAACTCGAGTAACCAGCGCGCCGGCACGTTTCTGCAAACAGTCGCTAGTCGCTAGTCGTCCCGTCCGCTTACTTGTTGCGGTATTTAACCCTCCGACGCGATGCTATCGGCATAATGCGGTCGTCATTGCTGCCGTCGCGCGATACCTCACCTCGTTATTATGGATTTACATTTTAACCGCACTTACCCGTATTGCCTATTTGCTGTAAATTAATTTATTAACGTTATTAATGTCACTTGTTTTATAGGATGGGATCAATTTGTGTGTCGATTATTCGGTAACTAGATTAAAGTTTAAAATTTTATCATCATCATTATACCTCCACAAATATTCGATTAAGTTCATAGTGTTTGATAAAATTTATTTAAGGCTGCTATTATAATAAGGAAATGGTTTCTCTTACAGGAAAAATATACTTTTATAAAACAAATCCCTTTTACTCCCGATGTCGATAAGGAAACTCTTTGAAGGTAAAGGGCGTTAAGCTCGGCACACACTGTTCCCGATAAAACTTAATTATAAGAAGATCATGTGTTCATACTGCAGTGGCTCCATAGAGCACACGGTTCATTAGACGAGTAAACAATGAGTTCATTAGTGCTGTAATTGGCGCGGTGTCCGGTGGTGTCAACATATCCATGCTTATCACGTGATCCACTGAACAAATCATCACAATGTGTAATTAGTCCTCATTTGTTCACGATGGAATTTATAACCGACCACTTGGCTTAAGGGCGTACTCATATCTGGCAAACTATGTCCATTGTGGGCCGTAACCGCAACGAAGACGCTGTATCCACGCACCGTAATTTCAATACGATCACACTTACACGATCTGCAGCGGCGTCGGCGCGGCGTATCGTATACGCTGCGGCACACCCACGCTTATTCCGTAGTCAACCTTTTTAAGCAGGGTGCATACGCCTCCCTTATAATCAACTAGCAGGACGAATAAGTAATTGAGGGAGGATCGCACTAAGCCTTTTGATGGAGGAAATAGCTGTCCGCACTTACTTAACTTTGATTCGATGACCATCGGGCCGGCAAATTGAGTGTGAAATTGGGATACGTATTTGTGTTTTGTATTCTGTGTTTTGCTTTTCTATTTATATGCTACTGGCTGACTTTTATAGTTTTGTAAATAATAGAATCAGTTATTTATTCAGGGTTTCCATTAAATAGGTATTGTTGACACATTGTTATTATATTGAAATACTGCTTGAAACAAATATTTGTCAAAACCTAATTGGACTCAAAACAGAGTTATCATTTTATAGGAAGGGGGTCCGATATCCTGATAACATAAACGTTACATTAAATATGAGCTGATAAAGTTCCATTACTGAACACGGTATATTATCATCAATGACTTCACAGAACGGCTGTTATTGACCAAATTTGCCAACCGCTTGATAAAATTTTATCGGTTATCGAATTATTGATTTACTAAAAACGCATCTGAAAAACACTTTTTTGACTTAGGTAAAGCTGAACGTAATTCTTGGTCAGTGCCGTTTTCATACTTTGGCCAGTAAATTCAATCAAGAATTTCCAGGTGCGCTCTTACATACGTTACAGTGTAAGATAAAGTGCTAGCTTCAAAATCTACTCCAAGGGGACATATTTCTAGGGTAAAATAAAAAGTATCCTATATTCTATTCCAGGACAGTGCCAAGTTTCATCCAAATCCATTCAGCCGCTAAGATTTGGAGAGATAACAAACAGAAAGACAGACTTAATTTCAAATTGTGGGAAAATTCACGTGCAGAAGATAGAATACTGTCTGTATGTAATACGAGTACGTATTACAGACAGTTATATATTACCTACAAACCCATGTGTTTTAAAGTTTAATTATAATTAAGTAGAGGTCGCTGTGAACGTGACGATGGAGCGGGCCTGGTGTCACGTGATCTTGCGTGCGCGCCGACCCACCACCTGCCAATAATCACGGCCTTCTTACCCTCTCTTGTAATTACTTACCTTCTGAAATTTCATACAAATACATTGTTTTGCTGTTAGGGAAATTATTTAAATGTTTGGACTGTGTTTCAAAATGCAGCTTATCTCGATTTGAAACTATAGGTTTGAAAAGAAAGCATGAAATCAGTAGGTGTAGGATTTAAATTGAAACTGAAATATCTCTAGAATAGGTATCAGTATAATAGGTAGTAATTTGAAAGCCAAACAAAATAAGCTTCCTTGGCTTTGCTTGGTTTTATAATATGTTTAGACATTCATGGTTCCGATTTTATTACTTCATAATTATGTCACGACACACTAGGGTTACTTTTATGCATTTATAAGTACCACTTAACTGTCTCAAAGTAAATGTTGACGTGGTAACAAAACCAATTTAATCTCTGGATAAAATATTTTGTTCTCTCATACACATTATATACTGCACAATTTGTCTGCATGAAATACTGTTATTATATTTCGATAGCCAATTCTTATGCAAATGATAGAATACTTAAAATCCATTGCATAAACCAACCATGAAACGGCTTTATGGGCATTCGGTTGTTTGTAAACTATGAGTTATGAAAAAAACACTAATAAATAATACATTAAGTTTTATCTAGTTCGAAATAGGTTCTCAATTATTTCTAATTTCCAATTATAATTACATCTTTTAAGAAATATAATAATTTCATGATCTGGCTTCTAATTACATATTATATTTTTAAAGATTTTCTTCTAGAAACTTTTAGTGAAAAAACATAAAATTATAGTAAATTGATTCATTTACATGTTGGTAAACTTTTCTTACATGCAACTGTACTTATGATGCTTCGATTTTAAGTAAACCTCAAGACAGGATAAAGAATACAGCATAATCAAATAAAGTCTTCAGGGTAATTCTAGCATTACATAAGTAGCTTATCAAGAGAAATACCGCAGTGTACTAAATATGCTTTTCTTTGTTTCAGATCATATAAGAGAATTCTCATGCGGCAGTCTCTTCTACCGCACTTTGTATTTGAATGAGGAGAGAAATACACTTTATGTTGGTGCTATGTAAGTACTATGCTACACTACAATGCAATTTTATAACATAACTTCTGAACGTGGCTGTAATATACATAAATGAGAAATGTAAGCTGCAAGCTCTGGGTGTGAAGTTTTGCTTTATTTTACATAATAAAATAAATATAAAGAATGATCAAAATATAAAGAGTGACTGTGAGTAGGTATGTAGATTCATCCAAACTAACTTAAGACAGTAAAAATTACACTTTGATGCAAGTGGGCTACGTTTGTCATTGCTGCTGAGGCGGGATCTGCGTTATGAACCCGAGTGTTCCGTGCTGTGCCCACGAGCATCGAACGACGTTTTTCAACACATTTACGTACAAACAATACATAAACTGTAATAACAAACCGCATATGAAAAAAAATAGACATAATAGTTAATATGCAATACAGTGCATTGAAAGTCTAAAAGCGGTGCAATCTGAGTGTGTTGAAAAAACGCTATTGCATAACAGGTAATTAATGAAAGAATATCTAACCTCGAGAAACAGTAAGATTAAAATCTGAAACCAACCTACTTCTGTAACCAATTAATTCGAAGCCAACAATCTCTATATAACTCGCAGTTACGAAAAATACCTTGCATATTATGTTGTTTCACTACTAATTATTCCTAAAAATACTCGGAACTTTTTATCAGAAAGCACAATATAAATACGAGGTTACCATTGTGCCTGATTAGTGCTGTTACCACAACCACTCGCCGTACCGTAATGATTTACAAGGGAAATGGGTTTGGGACATGAAACGGTATTATCCACCAATTTCTGTCAACTTTTATTTGTTCTTGGTGGGTCAGTTTTCTTGTCTCAATGTTTACATTGTACGTTCTGTGCGTTAGAATATTGTGACAATGATTTTTAGCATACGTGTAAAAAATATATATATTTAAATATCTAAAGCTCTATAGAAAGTTAGTGCAATTGTTTGTGATCTTTTAAAGACATTTCTAGTTTCAGAACTCTTAAAAGTTTTAATCCAGTAGCTTAAGTTGGTCTGGATGCGCTGCATCAATTAATGACTTTCATTCAACCTTTTACTAATTCACGTAAATACTCCGTAACCGCCAAAAATGCTCTGCGAATGCTCTTCTCATTTATGTCCATTTGTTTGTCTGTTCGCTTTTGTTTTGACAGTTATCCATCACGTGCCCTAAAGTTCGCAATTCTTTCTCATTTCCCGTGGGAATGCTTTTTACTTCATCCAAATGTGGCCGCAGTAAAGTAATGCACGGTTATGATATTTTTTTATGTAATTCCCTCGTCCAATGCATATTTTTCCTTTCCATAGGTACGCGTGAACTTTTTGCCTACCTCATCAAGTAGAGTGTAGTTTTTAACATTATGGTATTTAAAATATCTGAATGTTAACTTTACGTAATTTTTGCTAACTTCATAGTAGGTGTAGTGTTTTATATAATTATGCAATTATATGTGCAAGCAATGAATAATTTTACTTTTAATTTAATAGGCCACCTTAAAATAATCATGAAGGAAATTGTTTTTCTTTATCGACTTGAATAATGTTAAGAGTATGTGTGACTTTTCAAGCTTATTTTAATAGTGAATATTATAAGTAATTTACAGCTATTTAGCAGGCTGACCATGACTGTATTTTTATTCCCCAATAGGTACTTATTTGATTTTTATAGGTACTTAGGTACTTTTATACTGATTTGATGTAGAGTATGTAATAACATTATTTTATGTCCAACGTTAACACGTAATGTTGGACTTTAGGAAACTCGTAACCGCTTCACGAAAGTACTAATACAAGAACATCTATAAATCTTGACTCTCAACTACGATACATTCTCAAATTCTCACACCAACTTTAACAAATACGATGTGAAGTTCCATTTATTTTGTTAACAAGCCGCACATACTGGTTGCTATAAATTAAGACGTATGTAAGAAATACCACAAGTAACAACTTACATTTGTAATAAACTTTAATCAAAGGGTTAATAAATTAATTGTACAGGAAGGCTTCTATTAAAATGGCACCAAACCTAGTCGTCCCTTTTACTAACAAAGCATTAATGTTAAACGGCTAACAATTCTGCATAATTTATACGATTCGTTGAACAGATAGTGGACGCAAAAAAAGAGAAAAAATAGGAGGTTGTCTGTGCATATGCTACCCGCCCACTAGGACCGAGCTCATTCAATTCCAACGTGGATTGTCTTACTTTTGTTATTTGAATACGTAATGCAGCTAAGAAACTATTATTATCTTGTGCTTCTGCTACTGCATTACGGTTATTACCATAAACAATTTCATCTAAGTGGCTATTTTTGTTACAGGGATCGTGTATTCAGATTAAATATGACTGATATTAGTCAATCACATTGTGAGGTAAGTGTGACAGGACCATTTATTATTTAGTACCAAGATAAGTAGACCTTTCTACCTTAAAGTTGCACTGATTAACAATCCTCAAGGGTTACTGTCGTTACTGAAAACGGTCCAGTTACCCTTTTAAAACCTTCCCACTTTTTGGCATTTCTTTTTTGGTTTGCTTCGTTAAGTCCTAATTTGACTGCAATTCAGTTTTTCACAGTTACACAAACACACGAAATATCACCCTAAAATTGAGTTCTAAAGTTTTTTTTATAAAGTAAAATGAAACCACTTGCTTACGGTTGCTGAATACCAAAGAACACTTTTACGGTACTGCACTGGATTTTAAATGCATCTTGCTTTCATATAAGCTTTTTCTACATTTTCACACGTAAGTGTGACTCTTTTGACGTTAAAACCCTTGTATTCTGCTGTAAAAGAGGACGTGTGCGTTTAATTCGCTACTTACGAGTATCAGGTACCTCCGTGTAAATAAAAATAAAGCGTTATTTGTTGTCTATAAAAAGACGGGTTTCTAGACTATTTTCAGGGCGTTGAATCAGAGCAGGCGGGGTATTTCAAATGTGCTTAATATGTGGAACTGGATTATTTCTGTATTCCACGTCAACTGCTGAATCCTTGCTCGACGGGGTGGATAAATGCTAGTTTACAATGTTTTCATCACTGTCGAGACTTAAATATAAAGTTTTAATTTTATTACTGCGTTAAAATTGCATTTGTATTGCTAAAATGCTGAGTTTAATGTTTCCATTAGTAGTTTAATCATAACACACACGTTTGATACGAATTCTAAAATCCACAGTAACAAAGACACGCAGCATGTGTTCAGTTAGAACACGATTACTGAATTAGCAGACACATGTTCCCAGCATCACACGAATTATGTGAAGCATGTGTCTGCGGTGGCTGCCACAATTTATCTGAGACACGTGCGTTTTGCAGAGGGACGCGTTGCTGTTAGAAGCGAGCAACGTCGCCAGGTGTGTGAGTAAGGGCAAGTCGGAGCCCTTCGAGTGCAGGAACCACATCCGTGTGCTGCAACCTTTAGGCGATGGAGAAAGGCTGTATGTGTGCGGCACTAATGCGCATAGTCCGAAGGACTGGGTTGTCTATGTAAGTGAATACTTCGATATTAATATTGTGAAATAGTACCTAATTTATATAAATTAAATACTTAATGTAATTGCCATACAACGTGGCAATGCCGCCAGTCTTCTGGGCACACTTCCAGTTGACAGCGATGCGGATTTATTTTTGTCGCCATATTTGAAGGTTTCCTTAGTTAAGTGTTTTTATTTCAAGTGTAGGTAAGTTAGTTAATATTTAAAAGATATATTCTGTTGTATACCTACTTTAAAAAGATATGTAGGTCATTATTGTAAAATGTTTAAAAATTCAAGCCGAAGTCTAATTTTATTAAAAATTCAGGCATTTACCCAAGCCTTTGATAATATCTACATAGTTTCGCAATATACCTAAAATAATATTATTTTAAGAAAATATGCCTCTATTTTAAAATGGGTTGCTTTGTTTTATATGTTTTACTTTATCGGTGGTTTAACGTTTTTATTACCTCGTTAAAAGTATTTTATTTAAGCAAGTAAAAATCTAGCTCACTAACGGTTTTTCAAAGGGTTTCGAATCTCATCCCTAATTTATAGGTACAGCGTAGTCAAGATAATCCAAATTACTTCAGTAATTAAAGTTTCATCCATGATTGATAAAGAATCCGTCAGTAATTTAGTCTTAAATGTAGGTAAAGACTATCAGTAACATTCTCTTAACGATAACCAGTAAAACGGTTAATAGCTTCGATCATCATTTAGTAGTTCGATCAGTAGGGTATACTAGTACTTACTAGCCCCAACTAGTTACTCCGAAATGTAAGATGGATCTATCTATTCTCCCGCTCATTTATCTTAAGGAAAAGTCTAACTTACCGCATTTAATCCGTTATTAAGGATTTATCCATCCCATTATGATGCCTCAGTTTATTTAGAACACGCTTTAGGGATGTATGAAATGAATTTTTAATGTGTGGAAACATAATGGATTTATTCATATTTTAGTCAGCACACATCGAATTGGGTATTTTCCTGTAAGATCTAATTAGTCCGTCACGAAGATTTCCAAAATATTGGACATGTTTTTCTTTTATTTCAAGTAAACAAAAAATGAAGACGAAACAGTAGTTAGGTATAGGTACGTTGAAAACTCGCGTGACGTCTCGTTTTGTTTACTTTTATTTTACTAAAACGTGACGTCACCAGCCTCTCCTCTTGAACTTTGCTGAGCTTTATCTTTATCAATTTTATCGATTTTAAATCGATTTAAAATTACAAAAAAACGTGTCCAATATTTTTGATAATCTAACGTACGGAGTTGGACTAAATATAATTATTATTTTTCTATCTAAGAAATTGTATGTAATATAGGCGCTAAAACCGACAACTCCCTTAATTTAGAACTAATTTCTTATTTATTATGATTTAGTTGAACCTCACACACTTGCCCCGACATGAGTACGTGCCGGGCGTAGGGCTGGGGGTGGCGAAGTGCCCCTACGACCCGGCAGACAACAGCACGGCCGTCTGGGTGACGGATGGCAACCCCGGGAGCCTTCCGACACTTTACGCAGGAACCAACGCAGAGTTCACGAAAGCAGACCCTGTAATATTCCGCAATGATTTGTATGACTTCAGGACGGGGCAAAAGAAGTATAACTTTAAAAGAACACTCAAATACGATTCGAAGTGGCTTGACAGTAAGTTTCTTTTGATTTAATACCTTCAAAGCAGAAATACCAACTTATTTTAATATACATAGTTGTCGAGTATTTGAATTCAATGTTCAACGTTCCATTTTCGAAACTTATAGTCTAAGTACAACTTATTATTAAACTGTCAATGTAAATCAAATACTTATTCGAAATAGTTGACCAGTGTCTGGTGGAGCTATTACGTTACTTAGAGAAATTATGGCCACAACCAGCGAATCTAAATTCTCTTCGAACTTTTCCAGCCAATAAGAATGATTAAATATGACCAAGAATGTTTAACTGAATGTAGTTATTTGCAATTCTAGGTTTTCTCATTCACAGTTAACTTGTTTCTCCTCAGCAGGTTATAATCAAGCACATTTATAGTAAATCTACATATAGTCTTCTGTCATCTGCAAGTATTCCTTAGCAACTAAAGGAAGCTAATTATTACTCAATAAAACAAATAAACAAAAATCCCTAATTAAGGGATGTTCGTAAACCAGATTGCCAATGCAAAATTTCAGCTTTATTGAATAAGCAAACTTAGGGACGTTCATTATATTAATCGGGATATTGGGTCTGTGTCCCTTATTCCGTACTTTATTTTACGAGTCTACTAAAATCTATAGGTGCTTACTCTTTATCGTAGGAACATAAAAGGAAATAAAGAAGAACCTTGTACAATGTCTGACCTGTCAGCTAAACGACCCGAAATAAAAGCCTACATTTTTATTAGTTATTGGAAATGTTAAAGAAAGAATTTTATTCGAGAACATTTTCAGGATTTTCACAATACACACATTTGCTAATGAAATCGACGTCAAAAAACGATAAAAACTGTGTCGTTTTTGGAGTAAAAATGCTTGGAATCTAAAATGTTTTTATTTTGTCGCAGAAACAAATTTCGTGGGCTCTTTCGATGTTGGGGAGTACGTGCTATTCTTCTTTCGAGAAACTGCCGTGGAGTTTATGAACTGCGGGAAAGCGGTCTACTCGAGAGTGGCGAGAGTCTGTAAACACGATACCGGTGGAAAACATATATTAAGCCAGAACTGGGCCACATATTTGAAAGCGAGGCTCAATTGTAGTATACCGGGCGAATTCCCCTTCTATTTTGATGAAATTCGTAAGTATGAACTCATATTGTGTAACTTTATGAATCTTTTAATTTTGCGCTTTTTAATAGTCGTTTTGTAATTCAACCTTTTATAGAATTTAACATTCCAGGCTTTCATTTCATTGCAACGTTGTAAAGTCGGATTTTGTTTAGGACGCAAGTTTGTAGTCGCATTTAAGTACCAACATTAAATTGTCTGAAAGACTAGCGAATACCTATTTTGCTTCACCTTTATGGTTCTTTAGTGTCGCTACAAGTTGAGCACTACTCTACTCGTATTTATAAAGATTGAATGCATGTAGGATGTATGTGTAGTGGAGTAATGGTGAAGTTTATCTCGACTCGCTCATATACGTACCAAGAGGTGGACATATTCACTGACAAACTTCGCAAAATTATATCCGTAGCATATGTCCACCTCACGTTTCGTTAGATAGCAAAATTCTATAAGTATAATAATAATATTTAATAATTGAGAATAATGTTCAATAATCTTTAGTACTACTCTAGTTTTTGGGTTGATCCGTAAAGTCTACAATAATAGGAATTTAAATAACTGCTATTAAGCTTGTACTTAAATCCATGATCTAGAGAGCGTGTACCAGATGCCAGGCGACACGACCCGGTTCTACGCGGCGTTCACGACGGGCGCCAGCGACGGACTGGTGGGCTCCGCTATTTGCACTTACTCTATGGACGACATACAGGAGGCATTCGCCGGTAGATTCAAAGAACAGGTATGCTATCTAAATTGTCGTATTGTTTTGTTATATTCTGAGAAGTGCATGTTCTTGGAAGCTGATGAAATTCACATGAAGGCATGATCATGAAGCATTTAAGCAGTATTTTATGATTAAGTTATATTTAATTAATTAAGTAACATACACCGAATTTATATGTGAACATAGTATTTGACTTTTTGACAGATGTTAAAAATATTTTCTACCGTCATAGGAAAACCCAGTGCCTATAGGAGTGTCCCACGGGCTTGCCATGTGACATATCATGTGTCGTAAACGGATAGACATATCTCTTTCGCGTTTAATTGAATGATCCACGAAGACAATAATATAAACAGGATGTTTCGTAGAAACCTACAATTCAACGTTGTATAATAATATAGGTGATTAAAATGAGTAACAGCTGTAATTTCTTGCGAGCTCCGCGTTCTGGAATTAAGCTTATGAGTGCGCTAGTTATGAATAATTATACTATATTTTGCTCTTAACTTCAGCGTTTCATGCGTTCTTTTCAAAGGATTTCTATGAAGATATTGCTGTCTCGTTTAAACTATTGTGAAATACTTGAATAAACATGTAATGCTTTATTCAAACTAAGCCAGACCTATTTGACTAAATGTTTTAGGATTACATACTACCTATCGATCTACACTACTTTAGTTGTTAGACGTTCTCGCTTAGGTACGGAAATAGACTTTAATAGGCACGTGTATTTCTCAGGCATCTTCAAGTTCTGCATGGTTGCCCGTACTAAGGGCACGTGTGCCCGTGCCCAGGCCAGGCACATGCGTCAACAACACTGAGGCCCTTCCCGACAATGTCCTTAACTTCATCAGGTATGTCTCATCATCATCTCAGATAGGATTGAACTACTGCTAGATATGAGCCTCCTTTTCTTACCATGCTTTTCGGTTCTGTGCGTCCCACATCCAGGTGTTTCCCGCAGCTTTGCTGATATCGTCGACCTAACGCGCTTTTGGACTTGGGTTCTATGGCCCAACCTCAATGTCTTCAAAATTATTTTACTCAAAGTAGTTTTGTAACTATAGTTAGATGTAAATTAACCTATGCAACCACCTCATTCATTTCTGTAATAAAGATTTACGTGATACTTAATCTACCTGCGCTTTTAGTCTCATATCTTCGCGAACTATACTAAAAATAAATAGCAGTAATTTACCAGTCTGCATGACTAACTAGGTATATTAAAGTCTTGTGCACACTTTCAAGATATCGGTAATACTGGAGTTTAATCTTGCTCCCATGAGAGTAATCTGAGCAAGGTTAGAGGGCCGTAGTTCGACGCGTATCCTTTAATTGGGTCACACACTAATTGATGGCACGCTGCGAGATTCCTACTCTATTCTAATTTAGGGAACTTAAATAGCTTTCGGATATTTGGTAATTGACAAAACTACTGAATATTGGACTCATGGGACGGTGCATTGGGGTGGTTGCATTAAAGTAGCCGCCACTAGTAATTGTGATAGTAAAATTAATGTAGACGCACCCATGGGCTGATACTTAGCTTTACAATCACCTTGCTGATTATAGATAATAATTCCAACTCTGCATGAGGTGGTTCCTAGGTATCTTTTCCGGGTACGAGAGAGACCAAGAGGCCGTTTACCCACAGAGTTTTGATGTCACCTTCTTGTAACTTAAAAAAAAGGGACCGTGATAAAATATACTACATTCAGACTTGGTTATTACCGCGTCTGCGCCTATTCCTGCATGGGGCTATGACCGCAGCGTCTGGATAAATTGCCTAGGTCGTGCGCTAATAGACAGGAAATCCTAGTGTTGATATGAGCCAAGTTATTTATGTAATTTGTCGGTCTTCCCATCTGTCTAGTGTTCGCAACCGCAGCTCCGTTACATGGTTTTGCATTAAGCCTATTAAATGACACAGGAAACTTGTTCTCAATCAGAAGCTTTACTACTTTCTAAGCTTCACATTTGTCACCATTAGCTGGCGAAATAGGGCAAACACCTGTCTTTACTTAACCGGAATACAGGCTTGAAGATTTATGAGGTGTGTTTTGTAGGTCTCATCCACTGATGGACTCAGCAGTTCGTCACGAGGGCGATGCTCCAGCCTTCTACAAAAGGGACCTGGTCCTAACCACCATCGTGGTCGACAGACAGTTTGTCGACATGCTGGGGGATGACATCACTTATACTGTCTTCTACGCTGGCACCAGTAAGTCTCATCTTCAACCTTGAAATATGACTTGAGCTCAAAATAATCTAATGAAGGGACGACATTATTGTTGAGAGCTCAACTCAATCACTTCATTTATCGGTTTGATTTATTGAGAGCCTCCTGCGTTCATGCAAATTGAACTCGAAGCTTGATTTGGTAATTCAACTAGATTTTGATACATAATATTCATTTTCAAGTCAGTGGGATTGTTTCTTGATCTTTAGTTATGCATGTTTGCGGACATGTGTCTCTGACATTAGGATGCTATTTTCGGAAGACAATGCAACTAGCCACATTAGCTTATAAGTGATTTATGGCGCAGGCGCAGGCGAGGTGTACAAGATAGTACAGTGGGCGGGGGGCGGGGGAGGGGGCTCGCGCGTGGCGGACGTGTGGCGCGCGGCTGGAGACGAACCGGTGCGGGCGCTGGCCATCTCGCGCCGGCTACACGCGTTATACCTGGCCACTGATAACCGCATACGACAGCTGCCGTTAAGGGCTTGTGCACACCGGTGAGTACGGTAGACTAATAATACTAGCCTGTAACTGTCCAAAAGCAGGAAAAAGGCTTCTTACAGAGAAGGCACGAGCATAAGGCCCGGTTTTCACAAAAGCAGAGAGGAGCGGGGACGAGAGGAGATGTGTTTGAATAAACCAATCCGATTTCGTTACTTCCACATCTCTTCCCCGCTAACGAAATAAGATTGGTTTATTCAAACAATATAATATATATAATCATCACACGCGTGTTCAAAGTGGGTTGGCGATTTTTGATTTGTAGTAGGTACCTCTAAGTTCAGGTTTCCTATCGATATTTTCCTTTACCGATCAAACGGTTATCTTATCATAGACCATTCGTCCTATATTATAGCGACTTCTGCGGGTGTTAGCCCCTGCGTGCGGGCGCGTTGTTTGCTTCCGTTGTCGAACTGATAATCGCTTTCAACAGCTGCTGAGTAGAGGCGGAGTTCGTGAAACATTTAATCAATGATAACTTTAATTATATTTCTGGTCCTTCGTGGAAAATGTGGGCTGGACTTCGTCTTGACGTATAAGTACATGCTGTAGCATCCATCAGAATTCGTTGGACAGCTGCGAACAAGGTCGTGCTGTTGTGCACACCGTAAATTCCTTATAAATCTTATCAGAAGTTTGTTCGGGGTCGTTAGTGAACATGTGGTGGGCGGGGCACTCTTGCGCCGATGGCATTCTAGTTCGCCTTCGTGTAATCGCATGTGACATCTGCTGCTACGCGCACGCACATGCGCGAGGTGATAATTACAGAGATCTTAATGTAGCTGCAAGTACTGCATAGTGTATAGGTTTTATTGTGCCTATGTTAAGAGCAGCCGCTGAATGTGACATCTATATAATCTAGTCCAAAATAAAAGAACATCAGCAATACAGAGTTGGTCTTGTAGAGCGCTGATAGCCAAACCACGTTTTGTATCAATTCGATAGGTATACCTAATAAATTAATTCTCACCAAGTGGAGTGAAGTAGTTTAAAACAATAAACTCTTTTCACTGGCCTGCGAATAATCCAATTTTTCAAGTAGAGTGCTAAATGGTTTTTATTATCTCGAATGTTTTATGTCTCTGCAACAACATAAAAAGATCACGGAAAACCATCCACGTTTCGTTTTCTCCTAATAAATAAAGTTTTAAATTTTCAACCAGTATTTTATTGTACAGCTATGACAGTTGCGTCCGCTGTGTCTTGGATCCCTACTGCGGTTGGGACAAAGAGGTGGGGGCCTGCCGTCCATATAGCCCTGGGCTACTCCACGACGCCACCAACTCCACACCTTCCATATGCGAAGCCAGTGCTCCTCTGAAGACCGTCAGAGCAGGATATGGACAAAGTGTCCATTTGGCTGCATACGGGAAAACACCAGAAGCGTTGAAAGACCAGCACGTCATCTGGTATCATCATTCAAGAGAGAAAGGACGGTACAAAATTAGTTATAAGTAAGTTTTTAGCAGCTTTTCGTTTGTTAAATCCTCCTTGGATGTTTCTTAACATTAATTTGGCAAATTGTTTCTGTGTTCAGTTGGGAGCGGGTTCTACAGACATCGGAACGTGGTCTGGTGTTACTGTCTGTGACAGAATCAGATCGAGGGCGGTACGAATGTTACTTCGGACCCACATTGATCGCGTCTTATAATTTGGACATCGATATTCATAGGTAAACAGTGTTTATTTTTATTTTTGTTACAAGAGAGAGAAGAAGACTTTATAGCTTTTTTTCCCAGTAGGTATGTAAAAAGCTCATGTTAATTTAAATTAACAATTACAATTCGGGATTAATTTATCACGCAATCAGTCCTTACCTGAAAGGATTAATTTGCTCTTACCAAATGTACGTACATATCTAATGCCTCGAATTTCTCACAAGTACTGTATTAATCAGAACTAACTATAGAAGGTGTGAAATTAACAGGTGTAAAATAACACTTAGGTTTGTCGTAGATAGTTGAAGGTCTTAAGTATCAAGGTAACATGTTATAACATGGATGTCTTCACAGGTGTACGCAGCCGAGTAAATCTCAGGAGTACAAGCAAGTGTATTCAGACTGGTGCCACGAGTTCGAGAAGTACAAGAGTGCCATGAAGGCTTGGGAGTCGCGGCAAATGGTAAGACATAAACAGCTGTCATCCTTTTCTAGGTATTATATAGTACATTCATGAAGCATCTAGGTCATACACATACACTACATGATAAGTACCTAAAATCATTTTTTATCGAGGTTCTGAACATCAAACCCTATTCGAAAAATATCCTTCCAAATGATTTTTGTGCCAAAAATCCAGCCAGTATTTCTAAACGGATCATTGGTCATTCTATAAAGGTACTCGTAAACCAAACGTTCTTCCTGCCATTTTTAACATATCCAGACTAATGGAACATGTCCATGTTATATCGAACGCTCGCCTCCCGCCCTCGTTAATCTTGTTTTCAGGCTCTTACAGGGTTCAGCACACAGCTTTGTATGGCTAGTTGCACTTTAGATCTTACGTGACTGAATATAAACCTTCCATTTAACTCATTCAAATCCTATCATTCACTCAAACATTTTGTACAAACAATCGAAATCGATACGGCGCCGGCGCGACGCGACGATTTGTAATTGCTCCTCAAAAATCAAGGAGTACCTAACATACCAAAAAATATCGATAGTTTGTTTTAATTTGACGGCAATGCTTTTTAATTATTTCAAGGATTTTAGTAAAAAACGTGATACAATAAAATCTTGTGTTCATTAATAGAATTTTCCCAACTTTGACTACAGACTCTTTTAGTGTGTCAGCCTCAGAAACACTTTGGAAAGAGCAGTTCCACTTGAATCGACGTACTAAGACAATTTAGTCGATGAACGTTTACAAACTCGATAAGTACGTAACTAACTTTGAAAATACTTCTTCACTTCGAAATGAAGTTGAGAAGGTTAACATTCCCTTTTTAATGCTATTTCGATTTAGTACTAAGAACTATTTCTATTCTATTCTACTCGTACTTATACGAAAGACGCTTATAGCTTGCGTCTCGAATGTGCTGTTATTTAATAACACCTAATCTCAGTTCAGAATTCAATTGTTGCTAACAACTGTTATCAAATCACCAATCAAATGGCACGTGTTTTATTTCCAAACTAGTGCTTTATTACGGCCAATTTAAGTACTAGTTTTAACTTAACAACTCTAGAAATGAATAGTTAATAACATTATGGTGCGTAATTACTTACATTCGTGCCGGCTCTTTACAAAACATGTAAGCGGCTAAACATGAGTTTAAGGGTACCTATGTAGATATTATAAAAGCGTACTTGACCTCGATCCTGTACTGCAAAGTAGGCGTTGAACTTATGAGCATAATGGTCTAGATCCGTATCTACAGCGCGGAAAAGTTTCTTATCGCGTATGGAAGACGAACTGCGTCTCTCCTTATGTTTTTGAGGGTGATATAATCACAAAAAAGCAAGTTTCTTTGCTTTTGCGAAAATCTATAGGCAGTTTTTGTTTGAGGCATATTTGTAGATGTACCGTATCTATTTCCGTCTTAACCAAAGAGTTCCTATAAGTAATGTAATTACAAAACCTGTCTCTACAACACTAAAGAACTAAGTAACGGATTGCAATATTCCAATTTTAAGTTTCTTCTCAGTTCAGCATCCACAATTTCCTTATTGGCGGCAACGATTTGTATCCAATCTCTCACCCAACATGTTTCCCTTTTCAGGAAAATTTATTGATAGATATTGTGTATTTCAGCAGTGCTCCAAAAGCCTGAATGCTTCGAGCCAGCAGAACAGTATGTCCAACGAGATCGTGGCCTCGCTGCGGTGATAGGGCACAGCTCGCTAGTGATTAATGAACGATTACACACACCGAGCCACGCTAACGTAAACTAGCCGATATTTTGCAGACGCAACCCTCGTGCCCTTACTACGGTACCGTTCTCGCAAATGGTATTTATTTGAAATAGTTTGGATTTCAAATTTCTTTTAATGTGGAAGTTTACAGTAAGAAATTAATATTAATAAAGTATTAATATTATTAAATTTAAAATATTAATAAAGTTTCAAGTAAGTACCTATTATATTTTCTTGTGTCTCGTCCGTTAATTCACTGTAGGGAAAGTAACACGATAAGTAGTCTAGAGAAATGTTTTCCAGAATTTTCCCAAAAGATTTAGTGAGTCCCGTAAGCATATTTAAAGTTGACTAAATATTTCTCACATAAATTAGAACTGACGACAGGACTTGTAACATTCATTCGCATGAGATGACAGACGAGATCCCGTAGTGAGGGAGCCGAACTAAAAGGGGAACGGTAATGTAGTGAGGGGATGATCTGTTAAAATAGATTTGTTGTCCGTTCCGAAGACTGCGCTCTGATCGATGACTGACTTCTGTTCAACTTTCGCCCACAACTTTTTCTTTGTTATCAAATAAAGTATCGTATAGTTTATATTAGTTATAAGTAATCCAAAACAAAATAAAGTATAAACGAAAGCGACTGAGTATAATATAGGAGGACAATGGTCTCGTTGAATGTTTAGCGCTTCATGAACGAGTGGTTATACCGTTCGCCTTCGCTATGAAAATCTACTGTAAATATGTCAAAAATGTCAGATTATTGAGGTGTGATGCCACCTGTATAAAATGCTGTGATATCAGTTCTCATTGGATCATTGTGCTGGCGCATAAAATTGTACGTTGTGATAAAATTATTTGCAAACAAAATTATAAAGTCTTTTACAAGTTTAATACTAACCTTAAGCACAAATTTAGATTGCACCAATAATTCAACAAAGATATTTACCGCAATGAAAAATGTGACAGTTCCTTGTGTTAACTAAGTTCGTAAATAACGTTTAAGTTTGGTGCAGTCGATGCGAAAGCCCGTACTTGACAAGTGAAGTACCTAAACTTATTTATAGGAGGTCGTGTTCCCTAACTTTGGGAGTGTTTAAAATAAAGAGCAATACAAACGCCAACTTAGATCTAAGATATTATTATAATGATGACATGCTTGTTTGTACCGTGTCAGCGTTGATGCGTAGGTTCGTAGTGGTATCATTTGTTTGAGTTGTGTTGAAGTAGAAGCTGACTGTTGCGTGTTACAACTGTTCCACATTGTAGTTGTGCGGCTTATGTTTCAAAAAGTTGTTATTGATTTGTTGCCGTAAAATGTAATTTTAGGCCCGACTTCGGACTTTGAAACCGAATTTAATAGTTGGTCGTGTTTTTGGTTGAGTTTATAATAATCTCGCTAGAATAGTGCCTTGTGAAGCATGCTTACATTATAATGAAAAACTTATTGAAAATTTATTGAGTAGATCATATTTTTGTGTACTGTGTAAAGAGAAATTAATGAAGATACCTAGTTGCTAAGTGATTCATTCGTAAAATAAAGCAATAACGTTCCACTGAATTAATAGTCACCAGTATTATACTATAAAGATCTGCGGAGAGTAGATAGTGATTGTATTCGAGAAATAACTAGTGTTTAAGATGATGAAGACGTACGGTTTATATGTCGGTGTTACGGCGGTACTGAGCCTTGCTTAGTTTGTCCTCTGACTTGTTATTTATTGTTGTGCTAGCCAATGATGATTGGGTTTTGTTTGAGCGGCGAAATGACGATTAGTTAGCCAGAATAATACTATAACTATAATAATTATATTCTTGTATTCCATCTAATGCTGCCTTGTATAAAATATCTATCATACCTACTTGTCGCAGGTATGTTGTTTCTCTAATTCAAATTATACAATGTGGCATCAGAGATCTTTGCATTATTATTTATTTTTGACATTATGCGTTCAAAATAACAAGTAATTCCCGTTACTCAAATGTTAATGTATAAAATTATTGTAAATAATTACAAATGTAGAAGAAACGCTATGAAATATGTTTATTGTAAAATATATAATTAAGTTACATTGTAAGTAATTGTTTTATAAAAGAAACAAGAAAATAAATTATTTTAGATCTAAACATGGTGTTTTTAATGTTTTCACGCGATGTACGTGAAGCCGATAATTACCGAATGTAATATTTTATCACTGGGAAAAGGAAGACCCCAGATGTCCTTGTATGAATAAAATAGTCCTTCAATTTAATGGCCTTACCCATACGAAAGGCCACTCCAACGCCAAAACGCAACCTCGAGGCAGCTTGGCGGCGCCAATTCTCCTGCCGGTCGATTCTGTCGACATCTCACAGTGTAAACCTTGGCGGAGTGAACGACGGGTGAGCTGTCATTCCATCTTATTTGTATGGTTTGACCACTCACCCGTCGTGCACCCCGCCCGAGTGTTCACTTCGACATGTTTACAGCAGCAGTGCGATTCTGTAAACATGTCGAAGTGAACACTTGCGCGGGGTGCACGACAGGTGAGTTGTCAAACCATACAAATAAGATGGAATGACAGCTCTATTGTCGTTCACTCCGCCTAGCTGTGCACCGTGAGATGTCGACAGAATCGACCGGCTAAGCCGCACTGCAGAACTACCTATTCCTGACAACTGTCACTGACCTAACTAAACTTCAATCTACCAACGGCTTACGCTTACATTAAAATAATAAAATCTTGTGATGTGTAGCAAGTCTTTCAGTCAGTGGGATACAATGAATAAACCAACTAATCAATCCAGAAAAAAAACTATAGATTTCTAATGCAAAAGTGGTTGCTAAACATATAGAATAGAAACGAGTGACTACATTAATTACAGCAAAAGCTATCTGGTTCAATGCTTTTAAATCAAGTTGAAAAGATACCGCTAAGTAGACTAAGGTTACTTGAAAGATCGTGTTGCAAATTAACTTAATTAACGCTTACTTTACAAGTGCACCATTCGGCCGGTGCGCTAAATGAAGGCAAAAACTTCCACCGCCTTTTATTTTGTCTGCTCAGGGAGCACCAGTAAAAAACTCTTAAAATAAGCAAAGAGGGATTTCGTGGGACTCTCTAAAATCTCGGACATTGTAGATATTAAAATTTTCAACAAAAAAAAACGATCAAAAAGTCGACAATCAATCCTTTGACAATGCATAAGACCGAGTAGAGTGGTGGAGACTTGTTCGGAAAGCGTACTCTGCCAATAAGCTGGAATAATTCTAGGAACAAGAACAAAAAATTCGTTGAACATTCTCCATTCAATTTAATAAATCAGTTTCGGCGCGTCTGAGCCCCTTTTAATGCGTGTCAACAGCCGGGACATCGATGACATAAAGGCTTACAGCGGCGGCACCAAGTGTGTTCAATACTTCATAATACCATTTAAATTACAAACGAGACAACTTTAAAGATAAAAATGAATTTTAATTAATATGCAAAGTGTCAAAACTTAAATGTGCTCTCCTAATAATGGCTCTCCGAAAAAATTATGCGCGATTATAACTGGAATTCTCAATAATAAGCTATTCTTATATCTTTTTACGGGCAATGAAACCGTAATTTGGGTATCGTAAACGGCGCCTGTCTTAGATTGGCGAACATCATAGAATTTAATTACTGAGGGAGACTGGAATAATTGGCGACTCGCCTGTAATGGCCGCGCTTTACGGCCAAATTAATAGATTTCCGCAGCGGGACCCGCTGAACCTCCACTGAACTCATTTTGATATTAATTGCTGACCTAAAATCAGCCCACTAATATACTTTAATAATTGAAATGGTCAATTAATTATAAATTGTCCCACTGATACTGATGTCCGGTGGTTATTGAATCGAAGAATAGCGATGTCCACCAGTTGATAAGATTAATTATTATTGCTCTCAATATATATTTTACTGGGTAGAACAAATCTAGGTCGGATTCTCACATAGCTGCCACGGTCTATAAATAATTGTATTGATGGGACAATTGGCGCCAGTGTGCCGCGGCTTCGTCTAACATATGTAACCTACCTACCTACGTAAATCTGTGGATATCGGAAAGTTAATTAATTACACAAGCCACGCTTGGGTAAACAGAACAATTATGACAACTGACTGACTTGAATTTATCAAAGGGAACGTTATGTCCCTTTACGTCTAACGTCAATATTGATAGAATTATACCAGAATCATACTGTATACAGAATTAATAATTTTATGTCTAGTCGTATGATTAATTAATTGATATCGTTACCAAATCAACGTAGTCCTGGTGGACTGATATAAAGGTGGCTACCCAATCAGTGAAAACTCAAGGCCCAAACACTTTTTTAATGTGAGTAGTTATGGCAGAATGGTAGTAAAAAATATACCTACGTCGGTTTTCACGAAACGCAATTTAAAATCTGCAATACGTATGAGAACTATTTAAATAAACCCCGTCAACAGCTTGAACTTATTAATTTAAAACAAGGCAAGGCATGTCGAACTCATTTCAAAGTTTTCGTTTTAATGTAGTATAATTAATTCCTTTTCCTGTATGTTCTGGTTTGATGCAGTATGCTAACTAAACGCAACGCCTACTACTTTAACTGTGAAGCGAGTTTGAAAAAAGTCCTTAGAAAGATTTATCGTTTTTGTTTCAATTTAATATTTGATTGTTTAAACACAGGCTTTGGAACGAGGCCAAACTGAAATAGGAAGAGAAAGGGGTGCTGCTTTAATTTCTTACATTTTAACGTCACCTGGGCTGACTAAAGCAGTCGCTTATAAAACACTTTTTCGTAAAGGATTTTCTAAATAATTGACATAATTTATTACTTGTCTCGAATGCTCCACTGTGGGGCAAAGGACTTCCTTCCCTATTTCTGTTTTCTCTGAAACGGAAGCTTCGGTAGGATTCAAGCTCATTGGCATTCTGGCTCTACCAGGATAGATATAGCGAAAACATTTTCTAATAGGAGATAGCGAATAGGGTAATCACATATTCAAAAATTGAAAAGTCTTCGTTTAATTAAAAGTTCTATGAACAATCAATGCATCCTAAATAGTTCTAGGATCATCATCATCACCTGCCAAGCTTTTTTCCAAACATATCTACCAGCTTATACGATATATCAACATTAAGGTACCAAAAGTGAAATTTCTGTAAACGTACAATCACCGTGCAAACTGTCATTTCACATGAATCCAACTGTCAGCTCACATCACCCAAGTTCTCAGTGACATTTTTGCAGAATAATCTATCTGTAGGTAGTCTAGTCTACCATAGACGGATAGATAAGTACTAGTCTTATGAAGTAAAGAAAGATGAGATAAGTAGGTGCTGCCGACTACTATATAGCCGGGCTGTAAAATCTTTGCTCACAACCGAGATATTGAAGTTATTTACAGCTTACAAACCTGAATTACAGATGTCATAAACTAGGACAATTTATTAATCATGAGACAAAACAGTACATTTCCACAAGTTTCAAGCATCGGCAGCGTGTGGAAGTTGTAACGAGCTCTACGAGAGAACCGGTGTTTATAGTTAATTTGTACCACTGTAGTAATCAGGAACTTTCCTTATTTACTACCTTTATGTTTAGCCGACATGATACGGTACCTATTATCTACTAACTGGTTTAGTTTGGTTAGTTATTTCATTGACTTCTATGAAATTGCTATGGCATAAAAATGTTGGTTTCTACATTTCTTTATTATCATCATCATCATTTCAGCTGGAAGACGTCCACTGCTGGACATAGGCCTCCCCCAAGTGTCGCCATAACAACCGCTCCTGTGCGTCTCGCATCCATCGGCTACCAGAGATCCTCACCAGTCTCTACTTTTTTGTATGTGGAAAATTATATGACTAAGGGCTGAATTTCCAATAATCAGTTTTTTGAAACTGAAGAATAAGTAAAGTCAAACCGTCATTTTTATATCTCAGGTTAAAGTTATCTGTCTATTGGACAATTTGGTCCTCAGTAACATACGGTAGAATAAACAAACAGTTATTATTTCATTTGTGAATGTTGATTCATAAATAAGCAATAACATATTCATAATATCGCTGAACAGAACTCGAAGCCGGTTTCTCGGTAATCGACATTCGAGTAGTTTCCCATAACTTACTCTCGTGCAATTAATCCGTTAATAATATCTATCATTTTGCTATAATCCGTATCATAAGCTTCGACTAACTGGTGGGAATTATTCTTATATGCATATTGTGATCTTAGGAGCTGGAGGCTAAGTAATAATAGCTGCACGGGTCGATCTTCGAGGTTAAGCAACGCTTAACGAGGTCGTCTCCATGGATGGGTGACCCCACTTTACATACCGTATTTTGGAAAGCACGTCAAGCCATTGGCTGACATTTGAAGATTTTTGACGTCTTGCCAAAGGTGTCGTGTTAAGGATGATTTCCACCAAACGGCTCGCATCGCATCGGATCGGAACGGATTTTACAATTTTTAAACGATAATAAATCGTTACACAGTGTTTAAAGTTTATATTACCAAGCCGCGCACAGCAGCTGCAGCAGCGACACGTGATCGTAGCCGTAAGTATGCTGCGATCGGCTCCGTTCGCCTGTCGTCGTATCCGATCGGCAGATCCTTTCGGCTGTCGTCGCGTGCGCTCACAGCCGTGGCCGGGCGACACCACTACTTCCCGAGAGTGCACGCACTGCAGACGTCCCTCAATCATAGAAGATTTATAAGAAACATTGATATTTTTGGCACAAAAGCATACGTTACGTGTCTTTATGACATAAATTCGCGGTCACACGGTAGGAATGAAACTATTTGACTAGGCGCAGAAACTGAAACGTTCGCAAGCGACGGTACGGAGCCGATCGTATGCGTCGACATCCTACCGGACGCGATCGGCTGTCGCTGCATCCGTTCGTATCCTTTCTGATCCTATGCGATGCAAGCTGTTTGGTAGAAATCATCCTTTACCCAGATACTGGGTTTTGGAAATCAGATAGGCAGTCGCTTCATGTAAAATATTGGTACTCAGCTGCATCCGGTTAGACCGGAAGCCAACTCCAATATAGTTGGGAAGAGGCAGGCAGAGATATCGTAATCTGTCAATTGTTATCTACGAACAGCCACAATTTCTTCTGACTGAGTTTCGTACTGACTTAAAGGTTTCCTTTGCTTTACTTGAACTTTCTCTGTCTTTCTTGAACCAGTTCCGTCGATTTCAGTAGTTACACTTAACTCTTTTTGAACGATGTCTTTGAGCGCTATGGTAACCTACCTACTCATCGATTTCTGGAATGGTGGTTATTAGATAAAAAGCAGACGTTTTTGATATAATTTTAATTGGAAACAAATAAAGCTTAGGAATTGTTCATAAAAAAGGACACTAGCCTAGCAGTTTTTCTCTAAGGTTAAGTGTTAGCCTAGAAAGCTTCCTTACATTAAGCTAAAATGTGTATTTGAAACGGTTTCAGTATCGGCAACATGTGTACTACAAACACATTGCTTTCTTATTTCTCTCAGTGCCCAACGAACCGCATAAATTACCGCTTTCCTGCGACTCGTTGAATGTTGCTTATTTTTTTTGTTTTAAGACCGCCAACTTAATTTATCGCACTGTAGAATGTTCTGAGAAAATTTTCTGTTCAAAAGTATCGTCACAATATCAAAATAAACCTTTACAAAGCCGTCTTAGGAGTTACGACTCGAAGGCTGTGTCATCATAATAAAATGCAAATTGACACAGATTTAATCCGGACTTATACCGCGGAGTCTAATAACTGTTAATAATCCGGGGGCGGCGACGCGCAGCCTCGACCGTGTCACGACATCACATACTAATACATACCTCCAGTGTTTACTTGATTGTATTCTAACTGCCACGGCATACATTACGCCATGATTTACGAATAAAGAAAATCTCTCAATAACATTATCTCTATTTTTATAGCCGAACCTTGTAACCTAGGAGTTCTTCACAACAATGAAGAAAAGTTTTTGTAAGCAACTAGAAACTTTATGGCAAAACAAGTGCCTATCGTAGCCTGCCAAACATAGGACACAGTTCATGAAATTGTTTGCTCTCAAACTAAGTTAAAAGCCAAGACAACTTGGCATTACTATAATGCTTCAAAGAAATATCGTAGCCATGAGCTCAGCTAGCTTGTAACGTTACATACTAGGTACTTACGCTTAATGTTCGATGAGGTATTACTTTGAACTGGCGCCATCAATAGGCGTAACTTCTTGCTAAGTACTTAGTTCTAACTTAATGCCCTTCCATGAAGAACATATTGCTTGCTTTGATGATGTACCTAAGTTATTTATACTTAGGTACTAATAAGTAGAGATCGGAATAGGTAGACTATATTTACTTACCTAAAGTTCGAAGAAGTAAGTAACGTAGAGTTGATAATACCTCCTCTGAAATCCCGGAATCATAAACATGACCATTGAATCCTAGGATTTAAGAACTTTGAACTGAAATTGAAATTATTATATTGAAGAATCTTATTATGTTTTTAGAGTTCTGTTCTCAAACTGTTAAAATGAAGAGCTTTGTACATACCTATAAAATTGGAATAGGATTCTTCAAATAATTATAACTATACTCAAGTCCAGTTCATGTTTTCATAATCTGGGGTTTTAATTGTCATGTCTATGATTTCGGGATTTTAGAGGAGGAGAATCAACTCTATGTGACTTACTTCTTCGAGCTTTAGGTAAATATAGTCTACGTATTCCGATCTCTGCTAATAAGGCATATTATTAATAATATTCCAGCTAACGTGCTAGTTACAGTTAGTTTAGCCAGAATAATCGGATAACTTCCAGCAAGGTCTCCTAAACAAGGAAACATTCGGTCCACAAGCTCCAACCGGCCCTGGCAGGCCCGATCGTTAGCAAGGGCTAAAATAATGAAATGTAAATTAATACGTCATCTTGGATTAGCAGAGGATAGAATTCTTTAATCCTATTAGGCCGACTTGTCGTTAACGATAGGCCTCTATTACAGTATGCCGTCAATTATTCAAATCACTACGGATTTTTAATTGGGTCACTTTTGATAAAGTGATAAAAGCCCGAGTGAAGCCGAATAATCGAGTAGATGTTTGAAAGCAAGATGTTCTTGAAATTGTACAAACAGATATTTATTTCGGTGCGAAGTTGAGCGCTTTCATTTCTAATGGATATGTAAGGCCTACTAATTAAACTTTTTTAATCTGAGCCGCGGCAGCAAGGTGTCGACGCCTCGAGGCCACTCGGCTCATCGAGATAGCTCTTTCTCAATTTAAGGATCTCGGCCAAGCCCTCTGATAAGCCCCAGATTTAGCGCTGAGCGAATTTGTTCGGGTAATTTACTTTCCAAGTTGCGAAGACAATAAAACTTGGCGTCGGCTTTACTTTTGAGTAGCTTTATTTTGTTTTGTGTAATGAAGACTTATATTACAAGCGATAAGTTAATTTTTCGTTGAAAGACTCCATGTTAGATTAGTGTAGTCTGTGTAGATAGTTGGGGAACAATAATGAGATTTAGCAGACGCTATACGTTACCGACTCGCTCTGTAGGTATATATTCGGAGACTGCAGGTAAGTGGGCAATCTCCGTTTGTGTTACCTTGATTTATAGATCTAATTAAATACCTTTACGCAGACCATGAATTGTCTCAGAATCCCCGGTATTTGGTTTCCGTTTACAAATGTAATAAACGTCTACGTGTGTAGGAGAGATTCATTCAGATATGGTTTAGTTATCATTCTAGTTCTAAATACTGCTGTAATACCTAGAACATAAAGTTACGATTTGTACCTAAGTATACCTGGGTACTTTTAATTGCATATACTATACGTATACATATCCAAAGCACAATAAGTATTTCAGAGGTTAGAGTTAGACGGTAGACTTAGCGATTTTACTTTTTTCTTTATTTCCTCACTTGGTGATTTATCAGAACAAATATCATTATTTGCTTTAAACCTATCAATTTGCATCCTTAAGTGATAGTAAGACCTTAAAATGGAATAAGACCAACCTTTGACTTTGCATTTAAATTACAAAACATTCCGTGAAATTGGACCGAGCTGAAATGGGCAGCTGACCGAGATGTTTTCGTGTTTCATCTCAAACGTCAACCGACAGATTGTCGCGTATCGCAGCATCTCAGATAGTGAGATTAAGGATGCGTGTCACGGAGCCTGGACGGCTGGACCTGTCAACGACGACCTCATCCATCAACCCTTTCTCACTACGGGTAAAAAGTAGTAAAAACTTATTTTATATACAGTCACCTAGACAGCTGATTTTAGCGGCATGAGCTATGTAGATATACATTTTATTAGAGTGTGCGTTGATAAAAACTTTTGTATCAAAAAGTTTGGTAGAAAATGAAATAATTTTGGAGTAACGAGCAAAACGAAAACATAAAAGTTTCGTTAGGAACATAAAGAGCTCTAGTCTAGTTTCGTGATAATACCATATAAACTACGTAGGTTTTAGGATAAATCAACCGCCATTAAGCGTTTAAGGGTCACAAAGCTGAACTTTTATTTTATTCTTTGTAGGTAATGTAATAAAACAAAAAGTTTTCAACATTTTAGCTTACAGAATTACAGCTATACCCCAAAAATCTCCATGTAGTGACCCTAATTAGCCGCTGTTTAACTTTTATAAGGCAAATGTAAGGGCAGCCCTTAAAGTTGATGTTTTATATCACCACACTTAATTTCAGCTCGCTTTCAGTGAGGTACAATGTTTAGGGCCGGACGGCGCGAGGGCGGGCGGTCACTGCTGACTTGACACATCTCTTTCGGACCAAGTATATTGTATACTAGCTTCTGCCAGCGGCTTTCTCCATCAGAAATCATACCAAAGGTACGTAGGTACCTACTCCCGAAAAAAAAAATATTACAAGAATCAAAATCACCGTTGTTTTTTTTTTATCACTTCTAACCACTTAATTAGTGGAGTGCCTGGGGCGTAATACCTCGAATTTAATTTAATTACAGTGTGTGTTATATTTAGTTATAGTACAGTGAATGAAATTTAAAATGGAATGTTCTATTGGAAGCTGCCTAGCCTTTTCCCAACTACTATATTGGGGTCGGCTTCCAGTCAAGCTGGATTCAACTGAATATCAGTATTATACAGACACTCAACGCAAGACTGAAGTCAGATAGATATTCTGACTTCTGACAATCCGTAACGACTTCTTCTTGGAGCATATCCCATGCGTGCTCGATTGGGTTGAGGTCTGGCGACTGAGCAGGCCACGGCAGAACGTTGATGCGAGCATCAGCAGGAGTGCGTGTTACGACTCTAGCAGTGTGTGGACGTGCACATTGTCGTGCATTAGTCGAAACGAATGATCACGTCTGAAACAATACTCTTCGCATAAATATGAGCATTGAGGTTGCCCCTAATCCAAATGAGATCGGTTCTTTCACCGATCCAAATACTTGCCCAAACCATTATTGTTCCCCTTCCTTTTACTACTACTAGCCTCCTTTTTTTAAGTCGGTTAAAAATCGTGTGTCATTGGATAATTTTGCAAATTATTCAGCATATTTCATGATGACAGCGTTTTCATGATAACAACGTTTGATGGCTCCAGTAGCTTTCGCCCAGGAATCCTGCGTTTTCATGATAACAACGTTTGATGGCTCAACTAGCTTTCGCCCAGGAACCCTGCGTTTTCATGATAACAACGTTTGATGGCTCAACTAGCTTTCGCCCAGGAATCCTGCGTTTTCATGATAACAACATTTGATGGCTCAACTAGCTTTCGCCCAGGAATCCTGCGTTTTCATGATAACAACGTTTGATGGCTCAACTAGCTTTCGCCCAGGAATCCTGCGTTTCCTGGATAAAAGTATGGCACTTAGTGACAGTGTAGGCTAATAAGGGTCATTGATATTCTATCAGTGAAATCATTTTCATAATCGGATTTGTAACTAGTGGGCATGTAGGTAAGTATTCCAAAGATTATTATTACATTTTCCGCCTCCTCATAATAAAAGCTTAGATTTACATTACAATTGAGATTCTGATTTAAGATAATACGTGGAACCCAAATCACCGAGCATTACCTATTAGATACCTAAATAACTGTAGCTATGTATTTAATTAAGTATGTACATCCACGTCGCCGTCCCTAAAGACGCCGGTGGCGGCCGTTAATTGTCACTTTAGGCATGACCTACTAAGCAGCTGTATACCTTTACATGACCTACTAGATTCAAGAATATCTTCAGGCAATTACAGATACATTTGTAGATAGGTACCTACGTTCATTAACGTAGGTACCTAGAAAAGAGAATACTCATTAGTAATTCTCTCTCATTGTCATCCAAGTAAACACAGCGTTTAGTGAAAAAATAAGTTACTATGGGCAACAAAAGTCTCCGTTTACCTCGTAACATGATTTTTTTAAGCATACTTTAGCAGTTAGGCAACTTTTATATGGTAATGAATACGCTTACGCGAGCGGAGTAGGGGTGTCACAGTCACGTGATGCCGTGCACTCGCCCGTGGATAACTGCCAATAACAGTATGTTCTACCCTGCCATTAAGTTACGCTATGTTGTGTGTCTACGTGGCTGTGAGTCGACTGCGAGTCTGCGTCGAACCTGCAGCCGCATTTAAAACAACCCCTTTCTGTAATTACTAGATACCGACCAACTTTGACTCACGAACACACGACATTTGTGATTTCGTTCGTTGGAACCAATTTAACACGCTAATGCTATTTCTCCTCGCAAAATATACGAATATACCGCTCCATTACTTTTATACTCGTATTTGTAATAGAGCTGAAAACTTAACGTATCGATCAGCAATAAAATATAGGGTTGGTCGTAAAGAAGCCAATACTTTGACTAGCAGAGGCTGCGAGGCGAATGTTTGTGTATCTGGGAGCGCTTCCCGCTATAAATCACCTCATGAGTGTGGGAAAATAGTTAAAGCGGAAGATGCGGTCTGCAAGTGGGCATCGGCGATACGCTCCGTGCCCACAGCGCGGACATTTACATACCCGCGCACAAAAATGCTATATTTACACTAAATCTTCTTAAAATATTTCCGCATTTTCCAAGCACTTCTAAACCCATACAAAATATATAGGATCTATTTTTCAAGTGTCCACGTTGCAGGTAATCGAAATGAGAGCCCAAGTTTTCGTAGGCACGAACTTTCTGAGTGTCGTCTCATGGCTAAGGGTTCAAAATGAATTATTATACTGTCTCATGAAAAAAATCACTTCCCCAAGTAATGAAAACTCGAGCTGATGCGCTCGAGTGCTGGTACTCCAGTCCGGCGGATATTACGGCAATATATTTCAATTACACATAAGAAAAAGAACAAGTCGTTTGAAGTAGCTGAAAGGCCAGATTACAGTCGAGGAGGAAATAATAAGGAAGACCCCGCTAACGAGCCAGGGACGGCAACTTTTTAAAAGAAACGTGTGGGGAGGCAAGACGCTTGTTGAGAGTGATTAAATTTTATAAGTATTATTATTTTCAGGTACTCCACGCGAGTGCCTGAAAATGGTAAAATAACTTTGCATTTCTTATGTTTAAAGCTAGATTAATTTGGAAGTTTATTGTTTTTTATTTTGTGACATGTTCCTAGCTTATTGTGCTATGGTTCTAGTTGGAATTTGTAGTATCAGTTTTTATAAGTTTTTTGCTGGTAGACCAGTGGCTTACAGGAAAACAAATAAATTTTTAGCTAGGCTGCGTATGTATTTTTGGTGCGCAGGGAAGTTGTGCGCGGACGTAGGGCGAAGATTTGTGCGATTCAATGGAATTTAATTACTCGCTAGCGGTCCAGCCATAACGACGCAAAAATATTTATGTTTATTGTCGGAGCTAATGCCGGAATGAGACCGCACACGACCGCGCCAAGAGATGCACTTAATGTACGCACTCTCACGGTGACAGGTCATCAGATTAAAATAATAATAGATGAGTGGGAATGCGAACACACTGTTAACTATGTGTCTACAGGGTAATGGTAATTCGACGTATATCCGTCAAGGGCTGATAAGGGGGCCAAAATGCAACAAATTGAACCCCCCATATGTATGGCCGAAATTCAATAGTTTTCGAGATATTTGAATTTTAAGGGTTTTTCGAAATTTACCCAAAATTTGACATTTAATTCCAAATAAAAGAACCCACATACCCATTCAAGGGTACCATTAAAAATGATGTTGTATCTGGCACTTCAATTAAGCTATGGGCATCATTAAAACTACTTAATTTAACAAAATAATTAAAATAATGACCGAAGTAAGAATAATATCTTACCAATATTTTCATTTTACGCTTCAAAAATGTTGTCTCGTCAAAAAAAAATCTATGACATTAATCGTACAAATAACTAAAACAACTTGCCTATTCTGTAGGCTTTCCAAAAAGGTATAAAAGTCAATTTTAAAATACATAATTCGTGGCATGGCATGTGTTTGAACCGACGCGGGGAGAGAAATCATCTGTGTTCTTAGTTTATCATCCTCGCTAAAACAACCGATTTTACTGGCGAAATTCTTCCTGATGGGGCGAGGTGTGCGGGCGGGGGAGTACACGGCGTTTGCTGCGCTCGCGTCGCCTTCCTTAGTACAGTTCGCGTCAAATAACTATGCCCCTCTGAAGTTAGCCATTTGCAAAGATCGCGTAGGTACAGTCACGTAGACGGGAGCAAGCGGGACGCAAGCATGCATCGAACGTAAACGAGCGACTGAGACATAAAATCGCGCCGTCATAATCCCCGCCCCGCGCATGCGCAGTTGCAGTTTGTTCATAATTTTGACTACTACGCAGCCACTCGTAGCCAACTTCAGAGGGGCACAGTTATTTGACACGAACTGTAAAAAACGAACAAACTGCAACTGCACATGCGCGGGCGGGGATTATGACGGCGCGATTTTATGTCTCAGTCGCTCGTTTACGTTCGATGTATGCTTGCGTCCCGCTTGCTCCCATCTACGTGACTGCACCTACGCGATCTTTGCAAATGGCTAACTTCAGAGGGGCATAGTTATTTGACGCGAACTGTACTAAGGAAGGCGACGCGAGCGCAGCAAACGCCGTGTACTCCCCCGCCCGCACACCTCGCCCCATCAGGAAGAATTTCGCCAGTAAAATCGGTTGTTTTAGCGAGGATGATAAACTAAGAACACAGATGATTTCTCTCCCCGCGTCGGTTCAAACACATGCCATGCCACGAATTATGTATTTTAAAATTGACTTTTATACCTTTTTGGAAAGCCTACAGAATAGGCAAGTTGTTTTAGTTATTTGTACGATTAATGTCATAGATTTTTTTTTGACGAGACAACATTTTTGAAGCGTAAAATGAAAATATTGGTAAGATATTATTCTTACTTCGGTCATTATTTTAATTATTTTGTTAAATTAAGTAGTTTTAATGATGCCCATAGCTTAATTGAAGTGCCAGATACAACATCATTTTTAATGGTACCCTTGAATGGGTATGTGGGTTCTTTTATTTGGAATTAAATGTCAAATTTTGGGTAAATTTCGAAAAACCCTTAAAATTCAAATATCTCGAAAACTATTGAATTTCGGCCATACATATGGGGGGTTCAATTTGTTGCATTTTGGCCCCCTTATCAGCCCCTGACGGATATACGTCGAATTACCAGTAACCCTGTATAATAGTTCGATGCGGCAAAGCTTAGATGAGTGTGAGTCCAAATGCAAAGGGCTAATTCTACTTATTTTTAAGAACCTTTCGTATTCACACCTCAGCCGCAATCTATCAATATCACCTCTAATTACATATACCTACCTAATTTTCCTACATTTTTGTCAGATTACGACTGCAATGCGCATGTGAACGTTGCTTAAAAATACGAGAATTAGCCTTCAGTATTGAGTTATAACTTTAAATACATAGGCTAACTTAATAATATTTAATCTTTAGTTTTAATTTGATTTTTTTTTTTTCAATATTTATCGTATTTAATATCGACCATGCACCTTTAGTTTTTTATTTTATTGCCTTAGAAGGCCTTTCAGCTTCATAAAAGGCACGTTAAATCTCGATTGATAACAACGACTTTTTTGGAACCACAGGCTCCACTGTTAGTAAATAAAACATGTTTCAAACGCCGGGTTCAAACGACTATTAGCTAACCAGTTTCAATCCGACCGACACAGATTTTATTGAACATTTGTTCACATTTTCAATAAAGAAAATACTCGAACACACAACACATTTAACAAGCCACAACGACCATAAGTCTTTAAAATCGAACAAACGTCGCACAGCTCATATTTATTTCCGGACTCGACAATTACGGTCATTGGAACTTGAGCGTGATGTTTCCACTACATTTGTCGTAATAGCACGCTTTTATAACCGAAGCGTAATGAAACTCGTTTAAATATCACAAAAGTGGTCGGATTACGGCTGCCAAGCACTTTATACTGCTTAATTACAGCCCTCAACAGAAATAATTGGGAACTTGGGGATTATAGCCGGACTTTACAGGAATTAAAGATTTTGTGAGAATGACGAATTGAATCCGATTGGCTGGCTTCAGTAACCGATTAGAATTGCCGTTTGTCAAGTGATTGGCGAGTTCTTTCGAAGTAATTAATGAATTGCTTCCTTTTTATTAAAGAAAGTCTGGTTTGGCAAAAATCGTGATTGTTACCTACTTTGTTGCCATTAGTATAGAGTGGATCATTAATACCCTTAACTGAATCCCTTAATGGCCTCTTACGGCGTCCATGGAAAATGATAGGGTGGTTCTATGGGTTCTATGCAGTGCTTGTGCTTATCGTGCCTACGATCATAAATGAATCTGAAAGATTCGCAATAAATAAGAGATCTAAGATAAAATGCCCGAATTTTCCGAAAAGCTTGAGAGAAGATCATTATTTACAAAAATCTAGCACTTCAAACTAGTACTTAACAAACTTCAACGCCCCCTCTACCCCTTTTAAAGTTAGTTTTGGAAAATTAAGCACAACGATTTTCATTAATTACCTATCCACTTCTGCTTATTCTGTGGTCTCAGGAGGCCCTAGACAATGTGCCATTCAATTAGCAAATATGCGACTGTCGAAATGCCAAAATGTAGGAATTTG
This sequence comes from Melanchra persicariae, assembly GCA_947386135.1. Lineage (NCBI taxonomy): Eukaryota > Metazoa > Arthropoda > Insecta > Lepidoptera > Noctuidae > Melanchra > Melanchra persicariae. The sequence goes on along the minus strand of OX376651.1, from coordinate 11,211,748 downwards.
ATCACGTGGCATTTCGATAGCATCTGTCAATCTCATACATTTTTTGGCGAATTGACAATCGCCTTCGCCACGCTACCGAGACAAGTGAGATTCTATCAAGAATCTCACTTGTCTCGAGCCCATGGCAGGATCAGCGCAACTGTTCACCCCGTTTGCCCCATCAGGGCTTGATTATGCAAAAATTGTTACCTACATCTTTCAATTATTCATAGCATTCCTACGTAAATTGAACCAAGCAATAATGTCCTCCCCTAAAAACTTTATCACCCCTCCTTAACCCCTTACTATGTAGTTTATTTTTAAAAAATACAAACATTTATTATTCTTATTTTTTTATCGAAATCATTTAAATGTCGTGTTTCAACTTCATCGGACCAAGCATAATAATTATGATAAGATTCTCCCCAGTTCGCTCAAGCCGCGACATTTTTCTTACTTAGAGCATGTTTATACCCGTCGTAACTTTTAAACGAAAGGTTCGATTTGAATAATTTATGTGTAATTTACACGGACATAATCAACCTTAATTATTAAGCAGTTTAAATGGATAAGAATTAATATCATAATACCAAAATAACCATTTTTCAAATCGGTCCAGGAGTTTGACAAACAAATCTTTCCTCTTTATTAAATTAGGGTAAGATAAGACTAACCATTTCTATGAATTAGTTTATTCTTAGGTTTAAATTTTTATCATAAAAGTGTTTGTTTAATAGTTAGGCTAACTATTCTAAGCTAGCATTCTGTACTTAATCTGATTTAAATCTAATTTCTTTTATACATATTTAAAAACATTTCAGATTTATTCTAGAACGCAAAAGTAAGCATTATACTTTTAAGTTCATTGTGGATTTATTCACGTATTCATGAAGAAAACAATTTCTGATTTCCAAACCATTTTAGTTTATAGTGGGTACTTATGCTGTTTTTTAGATATAACGCTTACATGACATAACGTTAAATTCATCTGACAACATTTCACATTATTTTAAAATAACATTCAGTTTGTATAACAACATATGTTATAACAAAATTTTATCTAACGTTCGTTTAGTATTAAGTACCTATAACGTTATTTTGATTTAATGGTCATTTTGTATAACTGACACATTTTAATCTAACCGCTGAACAAAGAGCGTGCAGTGCGGCTCGGGAACTTGGAGGCACCCTGACACGGATAGGTTAGGTTTGAATGGAGTGACGGGAGCAAGAGTGAGGGACCAAAGCGAGCAAACTTAGCTCCCGTGATCACATTCATATTACGTTCCTTTAAACCCTGCGGGCAAAAATAGGAGCCTAGCGGAGTGGGGCTTTATCGATTTTCCTTGGTTACTACTGTAATTTAAGCCGAATTTATATTCGGTGAAATTATATAAAATTATCATTACATCAAAAAAATATTACCTATACAATAGGAGCATTATAACTTTAAATCTTAAGTTTAAGTGTATGTTATATCCACTAAAGCTTAATTATATCTCATGGAGCTATATCATAAGATGTTATAACAAATGGTAGATTATAAGTATTATAACAAATGGTAGATAATAAGTATCATTCGTTGTTATACAAAAAAATCTTATACTTAATATTACACACCCGTTTTTTTCGGGCTACTTTGAACTAAGTATGATAACTTCGGTTAGACTTCTTCGAGTTTCAAATTCAAATATTTTTTATGACAAGTTTTTTTTAAATCAGTTATTACTTTGTTTCTTTGAGGATTGTTTTTCTGTAAAAGCGCCACATTTACCAACTAAAGTTATCACAGTCCAAAGCGATTAGACCAATAATCTATCCCAAAAATTATTAAACCACCTGTCATGTTTATCATTCGTCTAAGCAGCAGGTCTCCTTCACTGAAACGTAGTCTTCGAAATCCTCTCAAAATCTACAATCGACAAATATAACAAAGTTCTAAAATAACAATCGATCGCGTTGTCAAAATAGCTTGAGTTTAGCTAGATTTAGTTCGATCGCGAGCTGGAACAATAGATTGAGTGAAATCCCAGTAAGCTGGCTGAATCTGTCGGACGAACGACACGACAGGACATCATTCTGTATTGTTCGTTAACTGAATGGGAACAAATGAGTTCATGATTTAGCATGCGATGTGTATCACATCTGAATATCGGATCGCGCCGGGCTTCGTTTGCGCTATGAATCAATAACTCTGTTAAGCTGTGTTTTCATTAGGGATTATTCAGCATTACGAACGTCGACGGTGCGAAATCAGTAGCTGTTTTATAGCGGCTCATTAGTGTGCTTACATCGAGATAATCTTTATCTAAACCCTCTCTGTTACAATAATATTATGCTTACCACAGAACTTTTTCAGGAAATTTTCAGATTTTATTTGACATTACCTTGTAAACATAAACTAAAATGCAAGTATCTACTGTACCCAGGACAACATAGGTACCTACACAAATAGCTAGTCTTCTCGTGCCAAATAATCATGTTGTTTTCATTACTATCCCCGGTATTCCGTCCTCGTCGTTCCTATTTTCATTTTCATCAGGCGCGAACAAGCCTTCTCTGTGATATTTAATTGCGTATATTATTGCGTATCACCCCGTATTGCGTTTCAGCACGTTCGGTTCTAATTGCGTCGTTAAAGATAAAACTAGGACGCAATAACGTACCTAATCTCAATAACGCGTTCCCTTCTGTTCGCTTAACGTCTCGTATGCGTTGGAAACATAGCAATGATTTTGATTGGCTGTGTTTCACAACAGTAAAATTCAAATTGAAATGGGAAACTATAACATTTTTATAACGGAACACACGTTCGCAAATTCAGAAATAGTTAAGCTATTACCCGATGCGCGATGCAATGTTGTTGGCACCTCTAGATGCATCGTTTTAGCCAATTGGGTAGGTACAGCAAAAGTTTACGCAGAAAATATATTGAATAGCAATGTTACGCCATTATAGAGATGTGATAATATGCCCTACACGTGTTATGTAACCTACCCAGTTATCGTTTTCCACTATAAGCAACACCACACATGTTTCCTACTACACGTCAATAATTAATATGAGCGACATAAAACAGTGACGGAGTTTTCACGTCCCTTCTTGCTGTTTTCACCTTTTGTTTTATAAACTTTGCGTGTAGGAAATGAGTTTTATGCTCAATAAATCTGTTATGCTCATGTAGTCCTTAGCGAACCGGATATAAATGCCAATTTTGCATGAGCTATGAACATAATGTGCATGTACTTAACGTGCATTGCATTGGCTGCTAATATTCAGTTCAGTCTTGATCATTCTCATGGGTTTTATTAGGTTGGAACGTTCACAGGTAATTTAGAGTTTTTATTTTTAGTCTCTAACAATCTCGAAGACGTTTTTTCCGAAGTCACCGTAAAATAAGAGGTTATTTCCTGGGGCAGTAAATGGAAGATGTAAATATAATAAGATTTTTAATCTCATTCTGCGCAAAAGTTGGGGACAGTAAAATTTTCTCGGAGTAAAAATAAAATATGGAAGCAAGTCCACGTTTCAAGGTGACCTAATTACGCGTCTCGAATCAACTGACACCCGTGTAATCCAATGAGTCTTCGTTAACCGTGGCCTGTATACAATATAGGAACCATTTCATATGTAACTCCAAATAATTAATATTTAACTTTAAGTCAGTAGGTGCTTGATTCCGAAGGTTTTAGTTTAACGAAAGCGATAGAATCATACGATATTAAAATTATTTATGGCGTTAAAATATTATTATACATCATAGTACTTTAGTTATAAAAAATATTGCTTATAAACTTTATGGTAATATAAAAAAGTATTAGCAAAGAGAAATTGTTCGTGCGGCTAGTGGGCAGCGCAAACTGATTAATTCTCGGCCTCTGTGCGAACTCCAGAAATATTAGCTCCACGGATATGAGATTGCTAATTCCACTAATGCAGCGGACAAATATCGCAAGTTCCCCTTACTCCACACTTGCATTTCAACCATTTGGCCAAATCTATTTTGCCAAGCACTCGGAGGAAGCCAGACAAATTCGAAAATTAAAAAGCAATTCCATTATTACATTTGAATTGACTAATTTGATAATTTCATACAATCATTTTAAAGAATCGAGTCAGCCGGACTGTCGATATCAATGAAGTTACGACAACACACAGTACATTGCGTATCATATCAACCTGGTAAGCAAAGGAATTTAATTTAAAAACTTCCACGTAACAGGCATGTAGTAGGTACTGATTTTTGGAACGCATGACAATTTCATATACTTTCAGTTTTCATATACCAACTAAAGAGGGACATAAAAATTGGGCAGGTAGACGTATTGTTACTGTACAGTATAATACGCATCATGCGAACTTGCGTGTCGCATTCAAATAGTAAAAATTTGATTATGATGTAATAATGGGAATAAAACATATGATTATTGCCCATGATAAAAGACAAACTTTTGTTACTGACGAGGTTGCTGAAGCTAAGAGAAATAAATTCAGAGGTAAGAAAGGGGTTGGAGAAATCGAGAGGTTCTGTTATAAACAGATATTGGTCCGTTTTTAATGATTGCTAGTTATGGAAAGCGATGATATGGTCAACAATGGAGCAAGCTTTGACCTATTCGTTCTTAACTAAAATATCCCCCAAGATGAAGCTATCAGAAACAGACTCTTCTTAGCTGTCCATTCAAAAGTTATTTGCAGTTTCAAGTTAAAAAAAACATCAGTCATACGTAGGTCGCACCCTCACGCACAAGTGCAGTCTATTCATTTGCCGGATGGATTAATTTCCGCCGTGAGATCGTTCCGAAGGGAAATGCGATTGGAACAAAGTGTACGCGACGGGTACTGGGAGGGGTGCCGATATACTCGGTTTATGTCCACTTTTCTATGAAAGGGTTAAATCTATGGGCTGTTTATTTCATTCCATTTATTATAACAAGGCCCGAAGTACCGGTGCGTCTGTAATATTTTATTTCAATGGACGACATATTATTATTGATAGGGTCTTATTATGTCCCCGTATGATCGGCGTGTTTCGGTTATTGTTCGGGAGCAGCGTCATAACAAGTTCCTCGCCTTATTTTCCGCGCTGGGCCTGTTGCCCACCGAGATTTAACTTTATTGCAATGCCGGCACACTGCCAAAGCTGTACTGGATGATTATTATGAGACTTTTCTTTTTCTTCGAGGAAGGAAAGACATGTTTATTTTTCAAATTATTATTTTATGAACTTGGAAGATTTGTTCTTGTATATTCTATTTAGATTATTCCGCATTCCTGTTTTATGCATTTCTTGTATCCGGCTCACAATTTCTATTCATTTTCCGAGTCACTTCGATTTTCTAAATTTATGTGCGCAAGTTTATGATGCATTTTACGATGGCCTCTCGGTCAAACACGCGACGGCTAAGGTTTATGGTGCTCACGCAGAGTTTATAACATGGCTAAAATAAAGGTTATTACTGACAAAAACTCAACATAAACCGACATAATGATGAGCAGGAGGAACAATTAAGTTTGTGTTTTATTGTCACGCCATGTACTGATACATATTTCCATCCAGTTCGTCATCAAGGGGAACATTAAACAAACCACTTTGTGTTATGGTAATTACTTGTGTAGAGTTTCTTTAATGGACTAAGTTACAAAAGTATTTACGCAAGGAACGTCTATTTGAATGGTGTAAACATAATTTGTGGACAAAGTTGTAGATGTAATGTTTTGCGTGACGATGTTGCCAACACAAGCCGGATTTAATTAAAACTGTCACATGTTGTTAATTTTTGTAAGGATTTAGAAAATTACACTTTGTCGCCATTACGATTAAAAGTTTAAAACAAGCATTTGCTTCCTACGCGGTACGTGAGATTTTCTCGAGTTCCAGTATGATATTGTGAATTCTGAACATTTTATGATAACAAGATATAAGAAGTGATTGTATCTAGTCTTAAACTTTCTGCTTGATTTGAGTTAGTGAAGTCTTATTGAAAAGTTTCAGATAAGGAAGAATTGCGAACTATGACCTTGTAGATACTTACCACGTTTGTACAATAAGCAGTTCTTCCACCTGATTTAAAGATTAATTTAGATTGAGCCGTACTCCCCAAACTGTCTTTCGTTGAAATTGAAGCGCTGTTCAATTTTAATAGTTATCATCCGTAACGTTCGGTCCCGGGAGTTGCGTTGGACACGGTGTCTTTGCTAAAATCCGGCATACGCCGCTGATAGATGACATTTAGTGCAGACAGAGTTGTTCCCCGGAGTACCTTTCGCTCCACGCCGTTGAACAAGTGCCAATGAGGACCAATCTCCGGGAAAATTTGCAAAAATACGCTGAAATCGACTAGAAATAAGTTCGTGCTCCGGATCCCTATCTAAGGAAGAGTCATGACTCCAATTAAAAACTTTTCCTTTTGTTATTATTTTATAATAATTTAAATACACTTCTGGACACATCTATTGGCCCACCTTGTATTTTCAGTTTCGTTTGCTCCTAGCTAAAATTTTATATTAGGTCGAGCAAAAAGTTTTTATGCAGTTTTGAACCTGGCACATTCACAATTTCATTCCATAGTCTTTTTTTGAATTTCGAACACAGAATTTAAAGAAACAAAAGACAATTTGGAGCCTGTTTGTTGATATCAAACAATCGAATACTAAGAAAACTTGGTTTTATTGGTTTACTTGGATTTAATTTTTGAAAAAGTGATTGATATCTTTGGTTTTGCAACAAACATTACTTATTCTTAACATTAAGGTGAGGTTCTATCAATAATCTATGGATACTTCACCTGAAGTCGCCGCCCAAGCTGTGGCACTTATTCAGGCCGGACACAGCCAGAGAAACGTGAGTGCTCAACTTAATTTAAGTCGATCTGCGGTCCGAAATGTTTATCGGAGGTACATAGAGACTGGCGGCTTTGTTCGTCGCCAAGGAAGGCCACGATCTCGGGTCACAACTGAAAGGCAGGATTGATTCATCGTGACGACCAGCTTAAGAAATCGTCACCTTACCTCCATTGAGATACAAAACCAACTTCGCGACTTCCACGGAGTATCTTTGAGCGCTCGAACTGTTCGGAGAAGGTTAAAAGAACGCGATATGGTACCACACAAGCCAGCTAATGGGCCCAAACTAACGCGAGCCCACCGAACAGCGCGCCTTCATTTCGCACGCAGTCATTTAAATTGGACACAGCAAGATTGGAGCCGTGTACTCTTTTCTGATGAGTCTAAAATTGTGTTACATGGCAATGATGGAAGGAAGAAGGTCTACCGACGTAAGGGAGAGCGTTTCGCACAATGCTGCTTTGAAGAGAGGGTTGCTTATGGCGGTGGCTCATGGACTGTCTGGGGCGGTATATCCGCGAGCGGCAAAACTCAACTTGAGGTTGTTACAGGACCACGGCTGCCAACATTAAATGCTGAAAGGTACATTCGTCAGTGCTTAGAACCTCACGTGATACCATACGCGGACTATGTCGGCCCAAATTTCCTTTTTATGCATGATAATGCAAGAGCCCATGCGGCCGGCATCGTCAGGGAATATCTTCGGGATGTGAACATCACAGTTATGGACTGGCCAGCCAGAAGCCCAGACATGAACCCCATTGAGCACATGTGGGACGAGCTAAAAAGACGTGTTAGGGCTCGTCAGCCAGTTGCCCAGACGATGCAGGAGTTGAAAACTGCCATAGAAGAGGAATGGGAGATGATCCCTCAAAATTTCATAGAGCGGTTGATAAACTCTATGCCTAATCGTATGAGAGCTGTGGTAGATGCCCATGGAGGCAACTCGCGTTATTAAATTAAACCTTTATTTGATAAAACATGTTTTTTATTCAAAAATCAATTGCCTTTAACAAGGCGCATATCCGACTTGTTAGGCGTAGCTCCATGTCGTATGGTATTCTGAATTCAAATTTAAAACAATACGATCGAAAAAGATGGTAAAATGTATCAGGTTTAAAACTGCATCAACAGTTTTTGTTCAATCTAGCAATCATATTTCGGTAGGGGCCATCAAAACCTAAACTCTAAGGTGGGCCAATAGATGTGTCCAGAAGTGTAAATAAATCAGCACACATTGAACATTTTACATGGTTTTTATTCCGTCAGACCTATGCAAAATAACGCGAATTTTCTTGTAAAAGCTATACCACCGGCACCACCACTTTGTTGTATAATTGATATTGGAACTTTAAAAAACAACGACGTCAGAAAAACGGTCATCATCCATCTGTAAAGAAAAAAAATAAGTTTTAGTTTTTATGTTCTGATTATCCCAAAGATTTCCTCTAACAAAGGGATATCGTGTTTCCCAGTTACTAGGTTGTGTCAAAGTCAAAAGTCAAAGTCAAAACGTTTATTTCAATTAGGCCATTAACGGGCACTTTTGAACGTCATCATTTACATTAAAAATAATATAAAGTGACTCTACTGTCCGTTCGCAAGGGTAGATTCTTATGGAGAAGAACGGATAAGAAACTCCATAGTTACTCTTTTCAAATCAATGTTTTACAATATTTTGAGTACAAAAATTAATTTTAATATATGTGAGTATATATGTACAAAAATTAATTTTAATATTGTGAAGGTGCATATATTGCAAGCTCTATGTAAAATACTTGCTATCCTCCAGCAATTTTATCATACCATGTCGTCCTCCATTCTTCTGTTCGAGCCAAAGGGCATAGGCTTTTTTGGTATGGGATTATAATTTAGCACTTCTTCCTTATCGATAACATTAAATTTATATAAATTGCTTTTCGTCAACATTTTTGGATCGGCATTCGCACGAGTAACAGTCTCCGTCGCAGTCTGCTCCAAATGCGTCAGTTTGTATTTGTCTTCATAATATGATACTAGCTTCATCATGAGGACATCTTCAAGAATAGCCTTTTGCGTATTGTATTTCTAAAATATAAAATGTGAAAACTATGACAACAAAACACTAAAAAAATCTAAAACATAAACAAATCGACATACAAATTAAACGATAATGCCAAAAATGTTTTCAAATCAGGAATAAACATTCAGACAACAAAATAAACTGAAATGTACTTAAAACGTTTTTTTAAGGGTAGGTAATTGATAAATATCAAGTTTCGTTTTCAGTATAAGTATAGGTAAATACATAAATTACACTAACACTAACCGGATTTCTCCGATAGCTCTTGATCGGCAGCGTTGAGAGTGTACTATTGCTGGAATGTACTTCATTTTGACTTACATCAGTTTTCTTATATTTGTATACCTGTGATCCCAAGTCTCTCAGAAAGTTGCCGAACTCTTTATCAAACGCTTCATTTTCTTGCGTGGTCTGCGTCAAATAAAAGAAACTTAAGGCTGTGGTAACACTTTCTTATAACAGAATAAAGCTGTGCAGATACCTGTGAATTTGAAGCGACATGCAACTTTAATACGAAAACGAGAAAAACACTTATCCACTGGCCACGGAACGTCCTGCTCATGAAAACAATCGAACCGAACAACATGAAGCATCGAAACTAGTGCTACCTTACACTATACTCGTTTTCTATTGATAAGGTGTTATTTCCTGCCGCGGCTTTACGACCGGCGCTAATCTTTCTTTTTACAATCTTTTATTTACAATTTTTTGTTGCAATTTATTGCTACGGGTGTTGAAATTTGAATTATCGAAAGTAGGTGGAATGGTATTAAGAAAGGCAGAGCCGAAGTGAATCGTCACGTGTGTATCGTGTGACTAAATGCAAGTCGAGTCAAGGCGAAATCTGAGAGTAGGTTTAATGGTTTCGCCTTGATCCTGAGCGAGTCGGGAGCGCGCAGTTACACAGCTAGATTTATTAGTTCAATTACCCAGGCCCTGTTCGGAGCCGCCTCGCTTGCCTGAGCACAGACGCCAACAACTAAATTTTGCTCAGGTTGCAACACATTCTATGTTCTCCTTTTTTCCTCTTTGCAACGATGGCAATGTATAAATCTAAATTAGGAATGTGTTGTTCCTTAATAAACTGGGTTTTTTTGGAAGAGTTAAGCTATTGTGCTCATTTTTTTGGTGATTGACAATATTTTGATGGCGACGGGTTGATCTGCAGTGCGATTCTGTAAACATGTCGAATTGAACACCCGGGCGGGGCGCACGACGGGTGAGTTGTCAAACCATACAAATAAGGTGGAATGACAGCTCTACTGTCGTTCACTCCGCCTAGGTGAACACCGTGAGATGTCGACAGAATCGACCGGCTGATGTTTACCGTTGTGTTTTTCAAACATTTCTGTACATATGTTTATACTAGGAAGTTCAAGTTGTCAATATTTAGTAACATTTTAGGGGAAAATGGACAGCGTAAAGCCATGCGGTTTGAAACATTGAATTTGTACAAGGAATATATATCGCAACCAACTAGCTTAAACAGCCGTTTCTTTAAAACCCTATCGTTTTTATTGAACTGCGCCGTTTAATCAGCGACTTGTGACATGGGCAAGTCATCAAACGATATTGAACAAAAGATGTCACTTCAATCTATAAGTGCCTTTACAGGAGTCAATCTTAAGATAATAATTCGTCTGTCACCTTTAAAACACTGACAGAAAAAGCAAGTATCCTACCCTGTACCGAAAACTTCACAGATTTCAGACAAATTAATACGATGTTACAGAAAATAACTTATGCAACCGGCTCAGCATTATAGTGAAGTATAAAATCTTGCAGCTGTAAGAGCCATATCGTTACGTGATTTACTTTTTATTGTTAGCAGTATTAACGTACAACGTTGTAAAGCTGGCGTAGTCCGGCGGAGCGACGAGCGGAGCGGGTTGCGACCGCAAACACCCCTCCTGTCGATACAACTTGGCCAACTTTCAAATTTGTGGGTTGGCGCTTTCAGAGCTCGCTTATATGCACTTAGCTTTACATTCAAATTAGTTAAGAGATAGCGGAAGTCCGGATATGTTCAGAAAACTATTCCTTTTAAACAAAAGAGGTTTTAGTTACATAAATCAAGGTGGACTGGTATCTGCAAGACGTGGACTTTGTCCAACATGGTGACCATTGCCCACTGTGAAGGTATTCGTAATTACGCAGATAAATTATACATTTCTAACATTCCCGAAAGGCGATTAATTCAATTGTTGACGGCAATTAAGTATTATTTTATTTATAACTAGTATACACGACTGTGATCGCGTGTTATATGTGACTATAAAACGATTACATTGTTCTATTAATTTTCTGACATGCCTATGGTTTTCTTTAGCCTATTTACAGTCAAATAAGGTTATTTTATGTTATACAATATATAACTTTGTGTACAATAGTTTTACATAGGCGGACTTGATGCAACAAGGCATTTTAAACAGGTAGCGTCGCCATTTTCTTTTTATATCTCAGGATGACGTCACATTACTTGTTCTTAGGCCAGTAATCCAGCAAAACTTTAAGTTAAAATCATTTTACATAATATTTCGTAGCAAGAGAAAAAGATTTCCAGAACAATGAACTTCGTTTAAAATTTATTTTTTCCTCTGTAATAGTTGCCTGAAGTAATTTCTTCGAAAAAACCTTTAATGAAAACTTTAATAATTCAAAGGCAGTTTTCACACTGTTTTATAAGAGAAAATTAATCTGGCGGATTTTTCTGAGGGTAGTGTAGGTGAGGTGAGACGGCTGACTAAACCATTCAAGTATGAAATTCTAAAGAGGACGGTATTATACTTGTGCTCTACAATTAGCCAAAACACACCTTTGATAACCGTAGATACCAAAATGAAAATCTAATTTCAGTTTAACACCACACCCAACAACGAAACACCTAACAAGTCGGGCGCAGGTTAGACACCACGTATGTGCAGCAAATAGCTTGCAGCGAAGTTAATAGAGCTATCCTATCCCACTGTCATTGTTGTCAGTGTTCGTCGACAAAGTTTTACAGCCAACAAACAACAACTTCGCATCTGCAATTAAAACAGCAATATTACGTGAGACTAAAACTGTTCGCTAAAAACATAATCCAAGTCGCTTTAGTGGCACTTCCACGGCGAACGTAACGCAATACCAATAAACTTACAAGTATACTCGTTTTGTAATACCAAATAAAATATCTTATTCTCGTATCTCTTGTTGGGCGCGCGTGAATTCAATTTGTTTGCAGCTTTAAATAAACTTATATGACGTGCGCGTCGGACTCGACTAGGTACAGCTACATCAGGAAAATCTGCCTTATAAGGTCTGCATTGATTGCTTAATAAAACCCCGAGAGAAGTTGCATCACCGGATTAACTGTGAGAGCCTGGAATTTATTGACGCTGTGTAAAATGTGTGTGTGAATTATTCGCTCGTACGTAAGTAGAAAAAGATTTTTCTGGCAATAATCGTACTTTCTACTTTAGCGGACAAAATATGTATAAAGGTGGTCACTAAACAATTCAGGTCAGCGACTCGTTATATTGATGGAACGGGTCCGAATGTGAGATAGTGTTCGCGGGCGGTGCCGCCGATAGCCGCCGCGCTCATGAATATTGTAGCAGCACGCGCGTCCGCTGGATCCTCCAGATTCCGAGCCTGTATCAGGAGCTTTATATACCTACACCTTTACATTGTTTCCCATGCAATCCCTAAATATAAGTGCGGACCGCACGGACCTCTGTACTTCACCGCTTTTTGTTTACGTAAAAAAGTTACATCTATGAATATTTTCGACGTCGTTTCGGGATAGTAAGGACTTAGTTTATCTTTTTCGCTCAGGAATGGTAATATATTGCGGCGAGAACTTTTTGCGGTTTAGATATTTTGGCTGACTATGAAATAGCGGACGACCCTTTCGGGAATGACGATACAAATACGTAGTAAAAGTTAAAGTTGAAAGGTTAGAGTTGAGTACGTGATGAGTTAGATATATTATTCAGTCGAGTGAAGAGCGAGCTGCGCGGCGCGGGCGCGGCAGCTCGCGTGCGGCGGGCGGCGCCGGGCGCAGGCACTAAGTGGTGTGGCGCGACGATAATACGTCAAACCGCCGACTGCGGTTCACCCACCCCGTCCGGCTAAAATTTAATAGTACTCCACTGTACCTAGCCTACGAGATACCGCTTGTTATCTCTACTGGGAGGATAGCTGTGTCAAGTCGACGCGATACTATCTAGAAGAGGCGTTAATTCTACTCAACATCAACAGCGTGGGCAAATATTTAACAACAATATTTTAGTTTACGTCATGCTAGTTTTAGAATCATAAAAAACAGAAGCCTTTATCGTTGGACTTTAATTTTTGTCAACAAGTTGAAATATCCCGATCCCGTAAATTATATTTTCCGCCGACGCACCACATGCGCGCAGTACTTTTATTCTATTACGCATTTAAAACTATGACTATGGGTTACAATCCCCAGCTGTAACCCGGCTGGCATCGACGGTCAAAAATTTAATCTACCTTTCAAATCCGGCAGTCCGATAAATTTTAACAGCGAACGCGTTTAGTCCGATATGTCGGTTGAAAGGTTTACCGACGCTATTTGACCGAGACAGCTCTATTTGTCGGGAGCAGACTGCAGGTCAGTCGTATGGCACGTGACAGATATAGTATGCAGCTGCAGCGATTACCTACTCAATGTATTCACATAAATACTTCAACTGACTTAGGGTGTGTGTCATTGTAATGTTATTTAGCCAATTACTTTAGTTTTACGTATGATGTAATAAAGACATGCCTATAAAAGGCCAACAATGCAGAATTTTTCACCACTATTAAACCCTCCAGGTATCACAGATGTAGGATATAGGTATGTCTTCCCCCGGGATCCTCCAACCTTCGTGGATCAACTCGTGCTGAAAAGCTGTAATGATTAACCTTTGAGTTGGAACCCTTTGGCGAACGATTAATGAACGCCGTTCGCCTTAATTAATCTGTTCTCAGTTGTGGCTTGCCCTTAACAAGATGAATTATACCGTGAAGATTGCATTTCGGCGATATATTGAATTTCGCGTAATGAGTGATCTGATTCGTGCGTGCGTTAACTATGATTGAGTATTGTGAACGATTGGGCGAAGGCGCAGGGGTGATGTCTTCATTTTTTCATTTCGACAGCCAAAGCTGACATAACCTGCGCTCGCTCATTATAATATAATCTCATTTGTCTGTCTCTGTTCCGTGAGTGTATCCGTGGCATCACAGGCCCTATCAGAATCGGAATACCAGCGTTGTGACATTTATTTATTTTTAAATATAATACTAAGATAGGGACCTTTTTGGCCTCGCACAGATTAATTTCATGGTGTTAGCTTTTGTTATTTTAATTATTTTTTATTGCTTATCAACTGTCGTTTTTTTTTTGTTTGTTAAGACAAACAAAAAAAAACGACAGTTTCTGTTTCAGTTTTTAGTCCCAAATAAATGTTTTTCCTTATTTCTTTCTTTTCAAAATAATAGTTTATTAAAAAAGGTTTTATATATTTATCTAAAAAGATAGGCTACTAATGTGGTGAGGAGATAAGACTGAGATGCGAATGCGAACGTTGCTTAAAAGTTAGTAGGATTGGCTCTCTGATCGTGTTTACGGTGACATGAACCAACAGGGCATAAGACAAAGAGGTTTGGAAGGATAAAAAGGAGGCATGTCAAGCAGTGGGATACAATTAAAGTTGACCCAAAACAATCCTTAATAGTTGTTTATTTAGCTTTTTGTGTAAAGTAGGTATGTGCCAATTCTGAAGGCAAGGAATTAAATTTTCATTCTACATCGATCTTCATCACAAGGTAATATTGATCATTCCCGCAACAAGCACTGATTGCTGACGACAGATTTAAACAATTCCAAGGAAAAAGTTATAATTGCTAAACTGCTTCGGATAAGCAATTTAAGCCTAATTAAGAACTTGTAATGAACATTTAAAAGCTTCTAGGATTTCGTCCATTTACAATACGAAGAATTCAATTAAGGCCTGGAGAAACAAAGTTACAAACAAAGTGATTTGAAAACCGAGGCATTCGTAGATAAATTCAGGCAAGTTTCTGCCTTCTGGGTCAGGTCATACCAAATAGTAAAAATGTTACCAGTTCAAAAAGTATCCTGTATGGTAAAAAGCACAAAACAATTTTTGATTCAAACTGTAACTGAAACTTTTCAGTGTAACTTTAATTAATGAAATTAATTGTTTCGTTTATGTTAACATTTAAACATTAGGTACCTTTTGCAACAATTACAGACGTAGGTATGTTCTACGTTACAACTATGAAAGTTTCAGTGCTAGTCCCAGCCGAAGTTTAAGTTCAAACTTTACTTAGCAGTAACGTCTACTGATTGCTTTCTCTCTCAAGTTGCAAAACTCTAATTAAAGTAATAGGCTGCTAAGTTGTTTGTTTGCAATAAGTTTCTTATCTGTTAACTATTTATTATTCGGCGTTAACTTGGCTACTTCCCAAGTCGTCACATTCCCGATTCGTCAACATGTCAAAAGTTTTAAAAACAACGGAACATAAGTGGCGTTTCGTCAAGATTTTGGTCTTAAAGCTATGTTAGTATCACTTGGTTTTGCACTAAGTCTTTGTGCGTTCCGGTGGCACTTGTCCGCGAAAGCGGCGGAATACCACATCCTGTGGCCAAAAGCTTTCCTCCATCACCTGATGCAGGTAGCATGTTGGTATACGCACCACAAACGCCTTAGAGTTGACGTTGCAATGTGACTCCAGCAGCTGCACTCTCGGCGCATACTTCAGCCTCTGGCGTACGTACTTCACAATGTCTTCCGCATCAGTGGTGTATTGGAGACGGGAAATATACACCGGGGTATTCGGCTTTGCAGCACGCAGTTTTTCATTTGGCTCCGTAGGAGCCATGCCGCAGCGGTTCTTACAGCTACTCTGCCGGCGCTTTCTCCTTTGCACCGTCACGAAACCGTCATCATCAGCCCGGTCCGCTTCCTTTTTAGACACGAGCTTTGCGGGGGGTGCTCACAGTGACCAATGGGTCAGATGGACGCGTCGGTCGAGCAGCGCTGCGTGGAGGAGCTGCGGGGACGGGAGCGGGGTTACGAGGCACGCTTGCGGCGTGCAATGCAGACTCGGCAATCGGCGCCAGCGACAAAACTGCAAACGCAAAACTCGTGACCGATGTGTCTAGGCAGCCAACACCATGGTGCGTATTTACATTGCTTACACGTGCCGGTGACCCAGTTAACGCCATCGAGTTGATCGGCGAAATCATGCGACGGTGATCTGGGATGTACCCAACTTCCTCTGCACATCCGCTAGACTAGCCTTCAAAGACACAATGTCTTTCAACAGGCTTGTAACGTCGACTTGGTCGAATGTGACTAGAGGTAACTTATTCAGATCACTCGCCACAAACGTCGGCGTCAGGGTCGGTAGCCTTCAGAAGCGTGATGATTTCTTGCACACTTTTCCTTGTCCCGTCGCGCCAGCGAGTCACCATCTGGTCTACTTTATTAAGCGACCGGAACAGCAGTAGCTTCACAGCAGCAATGTCGTCCTCGCTGAAGTTCAATTCACAGATCTGGATGGCGGACACCTCGTCCATCACGTCCAGTTTCTGCTGCAGGAACGCCAGCAGCTCATTTGACTTTGAGACAAGTTTGTCACTCATGGAAACAAAATTACGAGCGTCGGCTTGCGCCACGCTATACGATTATATTCTATACATATAATAAAATCGTAGATTTGCCGTGTCTGTACATTGAATATTTTCGCATAAAAATAACTGAGAAATGTTAGGAAAAAGGTATAAAACGCAAAAATGCCATTTATGAAATTTTTGTCTGTTTTTCGGTTTATCTGTTTGTCTGTTTGTCCATATGTTTGAGTCAGCATCACGCCAAAACCACTGATTGGATTCGAAAGCTAAGTTCTTAAAAATATTAAGTGTTAACCCGAATAACATTTAGCGTTTACTTCATCAAAATCGACCCACAAAATCAAAAGATATTGAATATTTAATTTTAGTAAGGAACTTCTAATAGTGCAAAGCGTTGCGGTGACCGACTCTTAGGCGCCATCT
This sequence comes from Melanchra persicariae, assembly GCA_947386135.1. Taxonomy (NCBI): domain Eukaryota; kingdom Metazoa; phylum Arthropoda; class Insecta; order Lepidoptera; family Noctuidae; genus Melanchra; species Melanchra persicariae. The sequence goes on along the minus strand of OX376651.1, from coordinate 11,194,784 downwards.
ATTGAGAAAGATAAAATGAAAATAACACCAAAACAAATTGTTGTTATTTGTGAAACTTTTAATAAGTAGTAAAATAAAAGTGAACATTTTAATACCATGACGTTACTTATTGTTACAAACATGGGCTCCTTATTTAACATCTTCCTATATAACCAAATATTTTGTCAGTTTATCAAATGGCCGATAGATGGCGTTGCACTGATGACGTGTTTTTTTGAATCGCGGTGTTAAGATTTTCCGTCAGATTATGACTCTCACACGATTTCTAGCAACATTGTTGTTCGCTAGGGATAAAAACTCACAAGTCTCTGATAGGGTCTCGAGTCCAAATTCGTAAATTTACTACGTTATCTAAGTTCATTCAATTTCGCTCATTCCTACATCAATCAACTATTTAACTTTTCTTTGGTATAATGTGACTGAATCCTTCAACTGATTATTTAACATCATCATGTGCCTAGCCTTTTTCCAACTATATTGGGGTCGGCTCTTAGTCAAACCGAATTCAGCTGAATAACAGTATTTTACGTGGAGCGGCTACACGGTACTTCTTGGCAAGACTGGTGTCAGATTTTCTAGCTTCTGACAATCCGTAACAGCTGCCAAAGATTTCCAAATAACAGCCGGAACCAACGGTTTAACGTGCTTTCCGAGGCACGGAGGAATCTCGGTATGTTAAGATGGTCACCCTTCCACAGACCTTGACCTGGGCACGATTATTTAGCAAAACTTAAAAAATCATAATAAAACTTTGTTTTCATTTCCTATAACCACAAATTTCGCGAGTTTTTGAGTAGGTACTTAATTACGTGTTAAATTATATTTAAATCTTACAATGGTTTTAGGCACATTTAACGTTTTTTTTAGTGATAGAAACAAAAAATACGTATAACTATTTACTGGGTCGATTCATTCAGTAGGTACCTACTAAAAATATCATCGCCTGCCTAGCCTTTCACCAACTATGCTGGGGTCGGTTTCCAGTGAAACTGGATTCAGCTGAACTGAATACCATTGTTTTAAGTGCGTAAAGCGCTGCCAGAGTTGCGGATTATGTTCGAAAGAGTTACCCCGGCCCTGAAAAGCAAAGGGCACTAGGAGGAACACGGATGGATTTTAGTAAGTTAGAGTCTGACACTCCCTTCCGCTCCGCCCAGAGCGGGAGAAGTCATTTGATGATTTCCCATCTATAAAAACGTACGTACGTAGAGCGACTGCCTGTTTGACCTTCACAACGTAACAACGTAATAGCTGGGATACTTTTAGTCCGGTTAAGCAGTTGATATCCCAAGTGTGTCAACTTGCTAGTGGTCATACCTAAAAAAAAAAAAAAAAAGGCTGGGATACACGGTAGGTAGGTACCTCTTGGCCAGACTGGTGTTAGATTTTCTAGCTTCTAGCAATCCGTAACGTCTGCCAAAGACCTACAAATGACAGCTGGACCAACGACTTAACATGTTGCACTAAGGAATCTCGGTATGTTAAAATGGTCAGCCATCTACAGGTCGACCTCGGCAAGCATTGCTTTACCTTAATATCAACCCTTGCGGCTGTTATTATTAAGTCATGAGCAATCAGTCTCCTCATTCCTCTGTACCTACCTAAAATTTTTTCCGATATCCATGCGAACGAAGTCGCGGGCACTGCTAGTAGCTTAATATGAACCGTGTCGCAACGTCCGCCTCAGAGCGCAGTACACACGACGGCTACAACCCGATTCGTCACATTCTTGATTTGTCAAAATCGATATTGTGACAAGTCGGATAGTAGCCGTTAACTTTATGAGTTGGGTAGACGTATCTTAATTTAATTAACATAGATACTCATACTCATACCACAGTGAAAATGTCGATCAATTTTTAAAATGTATTGGTTTTTCTATTTAGATTGACTCACGTTCGGATGGAATGATAAGTAGATTATATAAAGTTAACAGAAGTTATTTATAAGAAAAAGTGCAGGACAGGAATAATCTTTTTATCTCTCTTTCTCTCCTTATATTCTGTGGAGGCTCACACTAGCATTGTCTCTGAAAAGGATCCATGACACCCCATTTTGCCAGATGTTTTTACAGCAGCCAACCTGGACCCGCAATAAGTAGGTGAAGAGTTTTATGGATTGGTCACTGAAGATGGTGTATATTCTGCAAAACATCTCACCATGGAACATTAGGCCTGAATTATACAGAAAAGGCGTGGTGAAGACGCGGCGAAGACGCGGCGCAGGCAAGCGGCGAAGCAGCATCGCGCCTTACGCCTCGCCTGTGCGCCGCGCCTTCACCACAGGACACTTAATTCAGGCCTTAGGTGGAGTCAGCTAGAAGTGAGCGGTCATCGGATTGACAGTTTACTTCATGTTTACTTCACCTTAGTGCGAGTAACGTTCGCGATCGCGTAAGCGTAAACTTCAATTTGTATTGAAACTGAATAAGCACCGTCTGGTGACACTCACAGACAACTTGTTTTTTTCTATACAATTTGACATAAGCGAACTTTTACGTTAACGCGATCGAGTACATTAAAAAACTCACACTAAGCCCTCTGAAAACCACGACCAACAGGGAATATTTTATCGAAGTAATGAAGTTGGGGGTTGTGTGTCCTATATGCTAACCCTAAAAGTTATAGTTGCCGTTGCAAAAAAAAAACTAATTTATAAGTTGCAATCACACACAGCAATAAAGTAAAGTTTTAATCAGAGTTGAGCCGACTAATCTAAGTTTATAATGAAAACCTACGAGTATTATCCGTAACAATATAAACACACGAGTCTAGCATGTGGTTTTAGATACACAATATATCCTGAAATAGATACCACATTATTTTAGTTCCGTAACGCATTAAAGTTGGCAACGTAGAAAATGGGACGTAATAATTTGAAGTGACATTTTCTTTCTATTTCGCTTGGTAGTGGTTTCTGCTACAAAATATCTACGTTTACGCCTTTTTGCCCGACTACCCTAGAAAGAGGACCTTGGTGCTTATTTACCTATAGGTCAGCCGTGATTTACTAGTAAGGAACATAATGGCATAACTTTTGAGTTCTTGTTATAATTGCACCTGGCTGTGCAAATTAGATATACTTAAATAAAAAACAAGTTCAATTGATTGGCCAGATTTGCTAGTAGGGATCTACTAGTTTGCTTGATGATAAGCTTATAATTAGCTCTAATTTTGTGGTGTTGAGGCGCTTCATAAAATAACAACCTACCTAGCAATAATTTTGATCTAAAATACATTATCATGATTGGAACAACCCACTCATTAACCTCTACTGAAATATTATCTCCACATATTTTGTTAGAAAAACTGACCTTTTAGACACAGAAAATGGTCACTGAAAGGTCACTGTTAATACACATGGTTTCCGAAAACCTCTCGACTAACTGGATTTAAGCTCGTATCGGTTATGTACGTCAAATATATTTAGTACAAAAATATAACTCCATTTACTTTTACTCCTACATCTAAGATTAGGACTTCTCCGAAGATATTACAAAGAAAATAAAAATCTAAAAAAGGATTACGCACAACTTGGTATCCTATCTTTGTACAATATCTGTTTCGGAGAACAAAGGGAATCTCACTAGAATTGGTGTATTGTTGCTAAGGTCCCTAATAACGGGAGACAACAGGCAAAATATCGCAAGCACAATGTCACACATGTCATCCATTGTCTAAGATATTAGAGTTACAATCAATCACGGGTGTGTCCGTGACATGTACGTAATTAGGAGCGAACCTACGGGGGAGGCTGCGCCTATTCCAGTAGGGGACTTTGTCGCAGCTTTCATGTCGTTTCGATATTGTTTCGTGTATCATATCGTTCTTCTGACGATGACGGCTCCTAGCTGGGGCAATGGGCGTCCACAGTAGTCCGCCATCGCGAGCGATCTTGAGCTACACGCTTTACCTCGCTTCACGACAATCCGATGCTCGTCCCTTTGAGCACACAGCACGCCGCCAGGTGTGACGGGGACGGCCACGCTTCCTTTTCCCTTGAGGACTCCAGTCCATGGCTGGTTTGGGAATGTGATCGGAATTCCTCCGGAGCGTGTGACCAATCCTAGATTACTGAATTGAGCCGCCTCTATTCTAACGCTAGGAAGTTCCGACTAATATGGTGAAGCTGTATCCAAAAATAGGATATCGAGCTATCGACATTTTTTAAAGAACTCACTAGTTATAGTGGATGATGGGGAACATTCAAGAAAATATTGAAAGTGTATGGGAATAAAAGGTAGATATGACTCAAGCAAAATTTAATATTTTTAATAGTCAATGACAAGTCCAGAAATAGACGACGGGACGAGCTGGCATCCTTCTCAAAGGACTGGCCCAATACCGCAGAAGAACGATTAAAGTGGAAAGAGGGAAGGGGATAGTACATGCTCTTAATTATAATAATCTTGGTCCTCGATACAACAGCGATACAGTAATATCACGAAACCGAATAAGGTTGACGTCAGTTAACGTGGCAGCGGATGTTGCGCCGTTCCAAGGGTCGCAACGTTCCAGAGTGTATGTTAACGCACGCCGCCCTCCGCGGGATTACAGACGTTCAGACGATCAGACGTCGACGTCGCGACGTTTAATTAAACACTAAGTGGCTTCCCGCATTTCAGACACAGCCAAAACTTTAATTTTCTACGGAGATAATATGTTACGGAACTACTGCGGTTCAGGTATAGTACCTAAGTCCCTTTGTTGGGAGAATCAGACAATACAAGAATGGGATACACTGGCTTAAGTTTCGTTTCTGCGTTTAGTTAGAATAGTTTCATCGCTAATTTTTGGAATTAAAACTTTCTGTTTTTCAATTAATTGTGTGACTTTATTTTGCTACCACAATTTTAATTAGCCAGCCAATTTTATGTTACTGCTCTCATGTGGCACAGACTGGCAATAAATATATGCACTACCCGACCTTTGTTTTAAAGAAAATGACTCTGAACAATTGCAGAAACTGAATAAACTTCACAGCATTAAGTTCTTTGACTCTCCTCAAATTAATTTTTGGGAGTCAATTAATAATTTTGTGGCTTCTCACTTGTCAGACGCATCTTAAACCGAACTTTTCCAAGGAGATAATAATATTTTAAAAGTGAGATTTGATAAAGATATTTCTTCTTAGCTGAATTATGTTTTTATTCGGAACTTCCTTTGTCTATATTAAATTAAGTAAGTATTATAATATTACAAAGATTTTATTTGTGAGTGTCTTGTTCTTTTCTTTTCAAAATAATGCAAATATTAAACGTTAGATCGTTGAATTCAAGAATTTACTGAATAGTTTCGTTACAAGTGCTCTGTTTTAGAGTTTAAGGGATACTGGCGCTCTGCTCAAATTGATATAATTTAGATCGTATGAACAATTTTAGTACCGCGTCTCAAAATATTTCAAAGTTCTTCAACCTTTACTATCTAAATAATCTCTGGGGTCTTAAAGAAAGAAAGAAAATCTAATTTTTCCGAACGTCTAGACACCAACTAATTAAAGAATAGATATAGGAAGAAAATACACTGAAAAAGCGATTTTAATATTGTTGCTTTCTATCTTAATAATTCGTAAAAGTGCTCCGTTAAGATAATAGGGTTCGCAGATCGTGAATCTTCTTAATTACCAACAATGTTGAAATTAAGCTTTTAATGAGTTTTAATTAACAAGTTTAGGGACGTTGCGTGAAAATACTTAACGATTGCCGCGAGATAATTTAGACAATATCTAACGGTAAACGACTAACGAAATAACAATTACAAAATAAAAGGGAATGGGAGCTTGAATTATATTTTACCATCGTCTGTTCTCTAATCTAACATTAACTGGCAATTTTTATTGGGTACCATGGACATTTTCCGCATTATATTCTGATATGTGGAACCATAAATATGCTATGATATCAATAGATCACCTAAGCCTAAACTTAGCCATTCTGAATCCCTTCATATCTCATTTTTTGGCAATGGCAAAACACAATAACTTAGAGCACAGCAGTAAATTCAATAGCTCTATTGACAATAACACACAATGTTAAACATCTCGATGCCACACAATATATGCGGACACGGAGCCAACTGTCCTAGGCGAGGGTGCAAGTAGGTCACACTCAGGAGTTGGCTGCCAACCTGCTTCGGTCGACTCCGAGGGGCTGCAGGTGCGATCTAGAAAGGCCTGATTATGGACCAGCTGAATTTTACAGTGGCCTTATTTTTTTCTGTCACCATTCTAAAATTCGAAGATTGGTCATTCATAAGATATGGTCATCAGGCATGGTCCCAGATATGGGAGGTCTTTATCGCAGCAGTTGATTTAGTATAAAAGTTTGAAGTTATATTTTGGTACTGATTATCCATTGTCTTGTTTAAAAATTCTTCTACGGTGACTTCATTTGCCCATTGCGTACTCCCAAGTTTATTCTGATATTTTTCCTCTGAAGCGAAATAATGAACTACTGAAGTGGTAGCACTTCATGCTCTTTTTTCATACTGTTTCCTGCATTAAGAGAAACACAAAGCTACAACATGGATTCTCGCATTTCAGTTTTCTTCCAATTAAAAGTTTTTGATTAAATAACAGCGTTCCGCACGTCGATGCGAAGTATGGATTAATTAACTCAACTTATAATTCCAATAAACAAGCACATATGAATTGATTTAATTTAGTAATGAATACGTGTGCTGATTGTGTGATGAATCATACAATAAACGTCTACTTGATTAGCCTAATTACAAGCGAATCGGGAAAATTGCGTAATCAATCAATTTGTTTTGATTTCCCTAACGAGTAACGGAAAACTAAATAAACAAGGAAAGCACCCATTCTGTAAAAGTGAAGGTAAATTATACCGAGCGCGTCTCTAGGACGCGAGGGTTGAATATGGACAAATTAGTGGCAATTTGCGTCGCAACGTTCACGTTTCGTAGCAAATGTGAATATCAAATGAGTGTTTAAGCCACCCATTTGGATCACTCTCGGCCGATGCCAATCATTTCAAAATTGATGCTTGCGGCTTTCACTCGACGACTGTTAATTATTGCTAGTGCTATTATTCCAGCTGTGGTTTATTACCTGCTCCTCATATTTTATGCTCTTTATCCTGATGTTATCGTTTTTAATAAATATGTAGCAATTTATTATACGTCTGTAGCCGGAGAGGCAGTTGTGTGAGAGTAAAGTAATCTGGATAATACGTAATTGATTTTTTATACCGACTTGCCGTTTTGACATCGAGAAAATAGCTTTTATATTGCTGGCGTACCTACTTATGAATATTCTACTCCTTATTCTTTCTTAATCTACGAAGAATATAAAGCTATTTAAAGCCCGAGATCTAGAATAGCTCGTTATTGCCATAGCAAAGAATGCAGAACCAGAAAATAAAATGTTAACTTTACATTGCGACTTCATAATCTTCAGCGCGACTTTCATAAAACTTGTTTAAAAGCTCTGCTCAGGATTTACCTGCTTTGGTTTTAAATAAGACAGTAAATAGAAAAAGTTAAGAAGTTGCGATACTTAGGTAAAGTTATATGTACACGAGCCCCCGCAACGTCTTGGTTGTGTCTCGACCAGATTGAATGCCGGAACAAAGGGGTCTTATTGTTATTCACCCCTGTAGTGGAGAAGTGACAAACTATTTAGGCGTCGTCGCAGCCCTTAAACGGCACAGTTGATTGTTTTCAGCCAAAGGTTAACTACCTGTGTCAAGCTGGAGGAGGTGTTACTCGCAATCTATTGCAGTACAGAGAAGGCTCCCGGCAGTATTAATTGTTAGTAGTTTGGCAACGAGCTCGTTTGTGACACCAACTCGTATCTCTGATGTTCGACTTTTAGACATTGTTAGGAAGTGAGCCATATAATTGAGGTTTCACATTGATTTTATACAATTCTAGAATGATTTTTATGTATGGTATACTCAATAATTAAGATTTACAGATGTTTCAAAATGTTAAAACGTGTGTAAAATTAAGTGTGTTTCTAATTAAGCAAGGTCATTAAAAAAAAAATCTGGAAACTTTGTGAAAAGTGTTTCCAATCAGATAAGACCTCAATCATGATTAAGAATAGATACCTTTTTTTTTTGGATGGGAAATCATCAAATGACCCCTTCCGCTCTTGGTGGAGCGGGTGTCAGACTCATACTGACTAAAACCCATCCGTGCTCCCCTCCTCCATGCGTTCCAGGGCCACGGTGACTCTTTCGAACAAAATCCGAAACCCTGGCAGGAAGAATAGGTACCTACCTAAGCATCCTAAAGTGGTCTTCCAACTCAGCCTACCACAGTTAATAGTTGGACATAATTCTCTTAAAAGTGGTCCATGGACCAAAGACAAAAGATGTTACTAGAAATATAAATTTTAGTTGACAAAGTCATAATTATTTCGAGTCTATTCTGAAACTAGCCATTGTTCTTTCACAATGAAGTTTATAGACGACGTCCGGCACCATATTTCAGTGCGCTATCCAATCTCCAAACGTAATACTTTATTATACAGAAGTTTTAGAGCAGCTGCTCGCGGCGCGGGGCCGTTTGCCCAGATTACAATTATTTTTACCATTGTACACTTTATAGGATTGTAAATGTAACTAAGAAAGAAATAACAATGTCGTAGGCGCGCGTCGTTCTAGTAGAAAGATCATCACGAAAATACGCGATCGACACAATCGATCATTCGTTCGGGAAGCACAAACGCGTCGTCGCGCCGAGAGAGGGCGCCTTTTGACCTTACAATAGAAATAGTATCAAAGTATCTAGGCACCTCCTGATAATAATTCCAGATTCGAACTGACCTAAGTCTTGTTTTGAATAAGGTTTGTTCGATATTTTCGCTTTAACCCTTTTCCAGCCTGTTGCCATCCGATTGCCCTGAAAATATTTAACAAAGTCTAAAGGTGTAAATTTCTCGTTCCTTTCTTGACAATATAATTGTAGTAAGATAGTGTAGGTTTGTATCACTCTTCATTCTTATTTTATTTACGAACTTAATGAAGAAGTTCTAGTGTGCCTATATTAATAATGCAGCAGAAATATTGAGTAATTAAGTCGCAGACATGTAATATTGTAGAGCCTACGCTCGTTAGTAAATACTGGTACTTATTTATCTTAGCTCATTTTGTCTGAGTGGAGCGAGGACACAAAAGGAGTACAAAACTGGCTGGGTACGAAGATTTATCCGTCTTATTTCTTGTGAAATAATACGTCAAACATTTGAATTAGACATGATTCTAATAAATAAACTAGTCTTCGAATAGAACCGGAAAATCAACGAGAAAACTAAATATTTATTTTCTCTACTACTCTATCAATGATACTTCATCGATGTTGTGATTTTTTTCCCAATTGTCGTAGCCAAGGAATTGTTCCTACCTTTATTTTTATCAATTCTCAACGGTACGTTTTTATATATTAAATTTCTCGTATCGCTGGTCAAAATCCCGCTATAACCTATTCACGTATAAAATAATATTGTAACTGTATAACTTAAAAAGGTCGCATTGTGGATGGAATTTCTGTTATATTTCACCTCCTTTAGATTTGTTGTTTCAGATCAAGGGAGCTGGAGGCAGTCGAATACATAGACAAACTGTAAACTTGATTAGGGGATTGAAGAAACAACAAACAACGAAAGAAAAATCAAGGGAGAAGAAGCCGTTTGCTCTGGTACTTACTCAAATACAGCGAATAAATTCTTTGTTGAAAGGGGGATACGAATACGATACGACTTATTTTGATAAATAGAACGAGAATGTCATCCGGATAAGGGAGCGTATGAGCATATTTTACAATAAGGGAGCGTATGAGTAAAACAAATTACTTAAATTGTGTGTCAGGTGTCGTGAGGTGAGACAAACATGAGGGTCGGAGCAGTCGGCACGGCGCGGCGCGGCACGACGCGCGACGGCGACACGACGTCTGTACGACAGACGCAGTAATTGCACCACACCGGTTTATGTGCCCGCAATAACTAATCTTTCTTTCCTCCAACGCCATTTTTTAGCGGGTGACATTTTATTTTGCGCCTCGAAATATTACATCACGAACGCAGGGATGGTCTTGTGTTGTATTGTTAGAGAGATCTCTGCAGATGTTCTATTACGATGATTGCATGTAACGAAGTTTCTTCTTTCTTATACAACGTGTAACAGAATAAACGCAATACCTCTTAAGGGGTCAACACTGAAATCGCGAAAATTAAATCGATTGCCCCATACATTTATATGCGCATAACTCGACAAAATGTACTGAACAGCTGATTCTTTTTTGTGTGTTAATGATGAGTACAATCACCCCTTAAGAGGTATTGCGTTTATTCTGTTACACGTTGTAGAAACTAGAGAATAATATAATATTTTGTTATCTTCATTAGATTTCAAGGCATGGGGTGGTAAGATATGAAGATGAATTTAAGATTGTATCTAGAACCAGCTGAACATTTATGAAAAGTCATCACCAGCTCAGCCGTATTAATAATACGGAGCAATTTTAACTTCTCCAGTACAGGAAACATTGTACCAGAGTTACAAAGGAAGAAGCTGATTGGCGAGCGGCCCATAATTTAAGAACAACACACATCGCAACATACAAATTGTATAAGCGTAGAGATTACCTTCATAAACAATAACAATTTTGAAACGGAAGCATCTGAAGAAGCTGCCATTAAATTGATCGCACGTAAGAACGAGTAGTAAAATAAAACGGGTAAAAATCTCGATCGGTTGCGTAAAGTTGAAAGGAGGATAGGAAAGCGGTGGCTCCGACGACCCTCGGCGTCCTCGAACTTTGACAGTTTATATGAGCCGTGTAATGGCGCCTTAAACTAAATAAAGCTTTGCATTTGGCTCGTGTATCGCAACCCCCCGCTACGCTTGCTTTGTCTCGACTAGATTAGAACTTGCTCCAGCAACGGATCTTCTCTAGGTAAGTTTATATCCATTTTAATAAATTCCGTTGCTCTTTCGATTTTCTATTTCAATTGCTGAAAGTCGAGACTGATTTGTCTTGCTTTTAGCATCTAGTAATATGCTGTAAAAATAATGAGCATCCGCTGAAGTTGATAATAACAGCATATATGTATTAGTGCAACTAATGGGACTGTGTTATTCATTACATCATCTATAACAATGACAATAATTTAACACTACCAATTCATGTTTGCTATATAATCAGACTATAATAATATGGCAGGTATACGTAAGTAACTGATTACTCGGACACGGCTGCACAGATAACTATATTCTGTGACCTCAGGTGGCGTAGTGAACTATATATGGAGTGGGTGCGTATGTGTGGACGAGCAGACTAAGTACGGAGATAGGATGAGTGATGTAGCTGTCATCGCCGCGGGCAGCTTGGACTGAGTCCAGTCACGAATGCAAATCCATACCAGAAATTTACTTACTATGCTTTCCAGGCATATTAGTGCGAATTTCGGCGGATTAGCCCTCGCTACGGGCTACATGTCGTGGCTTTTGTGTATAATATTAGATGCTGGTGGATTTTAGTACGCATACCTAATGAATGAATGAATGTTGTGTGAATAATTGAATTAAACCAATGCTTGTTGTGCTTAGCGACAAACTACTTTAACAAATAGTATCTGCCAAGAGCACAAGTAGTTACATGCATAATTGTATTAATTCCGAATGGAATCTTTAAAGTTTCAGGCGTTGATGAACTTATTTATGGGATATTTGCAAAATTTAAATTAGCAAAGGCTTATCCATTCTCTATTCAGAATTTGGTCTGGGAGTGACGACTTACTGTTCGTCTTTTGCAATAAGTTCAATATCTTTGTGCAAACTTAGATCTAATCCAGAATGTAAGCAATTACCGGGTTAGTCCGAATAGGTTCTCTATATCAATAGAACGACTACTACAGTCAGGTAAAGCCTGTAGATATGCATCATATCACTTAATGTCTAACAACACTACTAATATTTGGCCATCAGTTGCACTTTACTACAATTGGCAAGACCACAACGGACTCTGCAATGCCGCTATCTGTTTTCGATAAACAAGTGATCGAAATCAAATGGGAACCCGATGTAGAGAACTATGCGGTTAATAACTTGATTAGAAATGCAGGCTTATACGCAATACCTAGATGTAAATTTTCTATCATCAAAAATCTCTCTTCAATACGACTCGACGACGAGACTATTCATATAGACGAAGAGGAAGTAAATTCTGGGAAGACAATCCCATCTAGGATACTCATGAATCTGGAAATACCTTTCAAAGGCGATTTTAATACCGTTACTGAACATTTGATTAAGAAGGTAACGTCAAGAGATGAACTAACCAGTTAAAACATAAAAAAGTATATAAAACTAGCCGTTGCCCGCGACTTTGTACGTGCATATCCCGTTTTATCCCGTTCCTCCGAATCATCTCTTAGTGCTCACCTAGACTCTTGTACTACACTTTAGCCGCACTTCGGCTATTAGCCGTAACATAGACATTGATTGATAATAATAAGCTATACGAAACAAATAACGATAGGCACTAAGTTCGTCTGGAAAACGTGCATGGCATTAACATACGTTTCGGTCCTGTAGAGTTCAAGCGGGTTAAACTGAAGAACTTGATAAAGATTGAGGCGAAAAACGCAGGACCGTCCGGTGAGGCGACCGACGACGATCGGGGCAGGTCTATGCGTCCAGCAGTAGACATCCTTCGGCTGAAATGAAGATGACGATTAATATGCTGTACAAAACTTCTCAAATAAATAATTATAATACTTATTTACAAAATAAACAAAGTACTGCATCATAAATAATAATGTAACAATTGAGTAGACTGAAATATGCCAATAAAGCCAACAACCAATAAGCACTGTTGTTCTTTGTTTAACTGTGATAATTTAACCGTAAAATGCAGCGGTTATCTCTGACTCCCGAATCAATTTGCTAAAGATTAGGTGAAGAAAAGTTTTCTTTTGTTTTCTAGTTCTTGTTTCGAAGACAGTTGAGAAAAGTAATCATTTGATGCCAATATTTATTTAAACGGTGTCTTTGTCAGTAAAAGCCTTATTGCGGGATTAACTCCCCTAATAGCAAATGATGTTCATTTGCTTTTAACTCCTCGCCCGCAAACCCTAAAAAACCAATAAAATATGAACGAAAACAAAATGGCATATGAAATTAAGAAATGTTTAAAATATACTTAGTAAATAACATTCACATGACTCTCACCAAGTTGTATCACAATCATAATACTTATCGTCCTTGCCTCCATCGATTCGACAAGACTGTGAAGACAATCTTGTCGAATCGATGAGCTTTTGGCGGGAACTCCGAAACTTGGTGTTACGTCAAATTGACATCTGTCAGAATTCGTTCTGAAACCAACTATTCATATTTAGTTATTTACCTTAGCTTCTATACGAAACACGACCTTCTCAGCAAACTGTGATTCTGAATTTCAACAAACTAATTAACTAAAAGGGAATCCTTTCAAAAGTGTAAACAGTTCTGAGTAAACACAAATACATTACATTATGTAAAAAGAGCAAAACAAAGCAATTTCGATCTCTCACCGCCGGAACTCGATGCTGGCAAACACAAGATTATGACGTGTACGAAAACATGGTTGTTATACCATGTTTATTTCGGATTCTTTTCTATTTATTTTGTTACACAAACACCATCTTATATTGGACAGAACTCATAAAAAAGAAGAATGAATTTACTAAAAGATAATTGAAGGTTGCAGAGGATGTGTTACATTGAAACATTTGGTTTTCATTAAAAATTAAACATTGGAGTGTTTAAAAAAAAAACCCTGCCCTAGGCTATGTAGGCCTCTGTATCGCGGGAAGCTTGCTTGCAGATTTAAAACAACAATCAGTATAGTATTTAATTTTGAGAATGTAGGTTTTCAGAAAATTCTGTTGGAAATAGGTTTTTTAAAAAGAAATGTTATCTTTGCGTAAGAATGACTGCCTCTGTTACCCCTGGGTGTCATAAAAGGTGGCTAAAGGTTGGTCGCGTAGGCAGATGACCGCTACCCTTAGGGCTGCGAAGGTCAACCCTAAAAGCAGCTTAGCAACTAGCTACCATTATGTGGGAGTTTTGCCATATCAATAATGAAAAAGTGCCAGTTAAGAAAGAAGAATGTGGAATTCCCTGTCAGAGTCTGTATTTCCTGATAGCTAGAACCTGGGGGGAGTCTCTAATTCAAGAGTGAATAGGTTACCTACTTCTAGATAAGCGTGGTTCATCTTCGACCACATCATAGCTTACCATCAGGTGAGACAGTGGTCAAACGCGGGCCTATCAACATTCAACAGTAAATAAACAGAAAAAGAAGATATTGTTCAAAAACCGGCCAAGTGCAAGTCGGACTCCCGTGTAACGGGTTCCGAACGAATTATAATCACTATTGGAACCAGTTGCTTTTAAAACCATAAACTTCTAATAGGTTTTCAGTAAAAACTATCAGTAAAAATATCTGCATTTTTTAAAATTAAAATTGTAGTAATTTTCCAGCTAATTTTTTGAATAACTTCATAATTTGTTTTATTAAAATAGTACAAAAAAAAACATTTGAAGCTCTCACAACAAGCCTTTTCATTTGATATGCCACACAGCAATGTGTAGCATACCGGTGTGCCGCGAATTTATCGCGAATTTAATGTTTATTTACTATTACGTAAGATTTATTTTGTATTTGGGAATTTTCACATGTCAGGGCTGAAGCGGTTTCAACTAAATTAGTCCAGTAGATTCGGAAAAAATGGCTGTCAGACGGACAGACAGCAGCAACAGACCGAAACACACGAATGTGTCCTATAAGGGTTCCTTTTTTTTCACACGAACATCCGGAACCTTAAAAACCAAAGTTGAATAGAAATGTAGAACATGAAAAATAAAGTGAACAGAAATGCTAGAATAAGTATAGCAATAACCAATAAACATTGGCGAGACACGGCCACAGCGTCTCTAGTGGAGTACAAATAAGGCCAGTACTCACTGCACCTTGGCCACACAGCGCGGATGTCGCCCCGTCCCGCACTTGGGCTTAATGGTGCGTGCAGACCGCCCCGATCTGCATGTGAGAAATGCAAATAATATTGATTTGCACTGTAAATATTCTAACACAATGGCTTCTTTATTCAAGTTTGCTGGATATTTGCTCCCTTTGTTGTGCTAGGTTTGTACAGACTTTTTTAAAATAGTATACCTACAAAAAATTAAACGTCAGTTTGAAGTAAAAATATTAAAGTAGGTAATCATAAGATGTATAATAACAATCAATTCAAATGCTGAAGAAAATCCATTCTCCAGTGGTAAAGGGATAGTCGTAAACTGAAAATCTCAAATCAGTACAACACCTTAAAGCATTAAAATCCCGCTCTCATCCCAACAAAGCAGAATAGCAACAAAGCAACCGTTATCTCCCATTATACACGATCCGTGAACTGTGTATCCAATCCGTAGACGCCAATTACCTATCCCATAATCAAGGAGATTCGCGAAAGGGTTCGGACGGGGCTCAATCAAACTTTGGCAATCATCACGCCTATCTAATCTCCAGGGTAACAATGTAACCGGGATTGGATACTCAGCGGACCACATTAACTACCTCCTTATTTATATGTAATGATAACAAGCCTAACAGGACAAACCGTAGTTTGCGAGTTTTATTGCGGCCACGTAATTATTGTATGAACATTCTGTTTGTTACTGTGACCCTCCACGAGTTTGTGAAAGGTAAAATTAATTCTATATTCAACTGGTGATCTCTAAGGGTCCTGTTGTTGTAGTTGTTTGCTCTTCAGGGGCACCTGCTCACTGTTATTTAGTTAATGTCACGTCTAAAAGCCGCTTTTAAGTGACTAAAAAGGGAAGTCATTCTTTGTTACTGAGCACTCGCGCTACTCTCCAATCAGTAAGAACTTTGACCGTAACAACGTTCAATTTCCAATCCATTTATGTATCGCATGATGTATGATACCCATTGAATATGAAGTAGGCACAGACTTTATATACAGGTACATTAAACTAGACAGTTTTTTAATTTCCGGTGGCCTGGAAGCATCCGCTACGAAAAAGTGTTAATTGAATGTGAACGCGTGTTTGCGGAGATAGAAACGGATCTAAAAACGATGTTTCTGTTGTTTCGTGAATAATAAATCAACAAACGTTCGAAAACTCATGTATTCTACACGGCTTCGGAAAATAAACCATGACTCGATATCCGTAGGTGATGTGCAAACAAAATGTAAGCGCCATAGAGATGTAGATTTCAGTCGTCTCTCGATTTATTACGTCGAAACTACGTGTACCTTTAACTTGGTGCTTTGAAATGATAAAGCCTTAATCTAATGGAGTAAGCTCACAGTGATGTTACTCTTTGAGGGTCTAAGCATTAATTACGGGAATAAACACGACGAGTTTCGAGTTTGACCACAGTCATTAAGCCAGTGAATAGGGTAGATGACTAAAAAAATCTAATTAGTCCGTCAGATAGATTTCTTAAAAATATTAGACACGTATTTTTTCCTTCGTCACGTAAACAAAAAATGAAAACGATACTGTGCGTTGAAAACTCTTGTGACGTCACATGTAAGTAAATTATTTAACTACACGTGACGTCACAAACCCCCACTCCTTCTATATTTGTATTTTTAATTGATTTGATAAAGCAAGAAATACGTGTCCAATATTTTTTGATAATGTAACTGACGGACTAAATAGAATCATATTAGATGTTCTAGATAACCAGCACAACCTGGGAATGGTTGCGCTTGTATTTATTCACTACGGTCTACACAGTACCTACACCTTTCATAATACAGGATTAATAATATCCTTCCTTACCTACGTATCACACAATTCAATCAAAAATTAATTACGCTGCAAAGATAATTAAAACCATTAATGAGAACGAACCGTTACCGGTAACTGTTATAGAAATACGAATAGTTGGCAAAATAGGATAGCAAAAGAAATGGGTTGCTTGAATAATTCATGGGAGGAACAAATAAAATGGATCCCACAATCAAGCTGGCTAGGAAATGTTTAATTGAATTGTGATGTCGTATACAAAGAAAGGGTCAGTTAGCGTGAAAAGTAGTCTGGAACGGCTGAATCGGATAATCTAGTCTAATGAAACTCTAGTAATAGCTAATGGATTGCTTTTAGCCAGAGGATGTGTTAGACTGGGTCCCGAATTTATAGAACAGAAGCTCAAGTTTGAGAACCTGTTATGTCAGTTTTGAACGTTTGTAGACTCGAAAAGGATTGCTATACCTAAGTGCAAAAGTTATTGTTTGTTTCATTAATCGATATCAAAGGTTACTTGTAACATCACAGATCTAGTGAAATCCGGCTCGCTTTCATTGTTGTTGTGTACTAATCTTTATGTAAAGTTACTAATAACTCCAGGACGCTCTCTTTCAATTTCATCGTCCTGTTTACGATTTTATTAATTAATTTTACTCTCAAATAAGAAGATGGCATTAATTTTTAAATACCTATCCAATTTTGAGCTTGATTATGAAGACTTTTTCACAAGCAAGTCTTTCCACAGATGACTTTAGATCGCGTTAAAAATCCTGAATTATACCACGACCTGCATTAGTAATCTGCTGCAGAGTCCTTATAACGGATCCCCACATAGTCTGAACTTTCATCAGAGCTGCTAGTGAGTGCAATTTTTCTAATTCCATTAAACAGATGGATGTTTGTATCTAGCCGGTGTCTTGTCGGGTGCGAATATTTATATCCTGAGAATTTGTAACTAATGGAGCCTGTCCGAGACGAGACAGCAGAAAGATGACAACAATGCCCCCCAAGGGCAAGCCACTACTTCTTACAAAAACGACATTAATATTCTACACCGACCGGTGCCGGTGGTGTAGCTGCTTTTAACTTTATGGGGCATCACGCGAATTGAAGAAGGCAGCCAGACGAAGAAATTAACTTTTTAAATTAACCTTTTCACTCGCTCGGCTGGATAGGGCAATGGAGGGGAGAATAAAATGACACCTATGTGTCTTTATTTTGGTTTGGGTACACAGATTAATAAAAACTTGGTGGATTAAGAAATATGATGTTTTTGTAGGTACTTTTTACAAATAGTAGACCCACACCCGACACCTTTAACCCCGAAGACGATACTCTACTTTTCACACCTACTGTGACAAAATAGTACTAAAATCAAAGTATTTATTAAATTTATACAAAAAGTTAGTTAAGTATATAGCATAAGGATTTGCAATATTCGCAACTTTGTTGCGTTCCACCGGCATACCAATTGGCCACGATCAACAAGATTTTCGAATTTGTTTTTTATTTGTTACTTTTTTGTGGTTTTGTGTATGTGCCTATTGTTAGCAACCTAATAAAATTGATGAAAGCATAAACTAAGCTTTATACAGGGCTTTATATCAGCTTGTAGAATGGGTTCGGACGCTTGGCTGTATGCTCACAGTAATTGTGAAAAGTAGAGTTTCCTCCTCTGAGTTAAGGGGACATAAGAAACTGCTTTATACCCTCGGTGCATAATCTACTATTAAACAATGACTGCTTAAATTGCTGACATACCTGCCTAACTGAAATTGTTGGTAACCAATATTATGTACGTATTGTAATAATACGCAGTACAATGAAGGGTTATAATTCACCTAAATGGAAGTCATCAGTTCCATCCCCATGTAATACAACACAGGAACACGATATTATTACCAGCAAGCAATTCCTCATTTCATGAAAAACATAAACGCCGTAATCCCCGCTAAGTCGGAGCACCAAAAATCTCGACGCGTGATTTTCCCGAAACGGTTTCGCAGGAATCGTAGCTCCCAATAAAAGACAACATAAAAAGCGAAACCCCTAAATATTTCCCGCCAATTGATAGGTACATACAGCCGTAAAGTGGGAGAGCCAACAACAGATTTATAGGGCGCCAGCGGAGTGCGTGCTTTCATAAAAAAAATCACAAAGGTAATTCCCACGACAAGTTATTACAGAGCTAGAAATATATATGGTTCTCATATTCTCTTATGAATAAATGGGAACAATTTTTAGTCTAGTATGCCAAGTTAGCGCGATGATTTATTTTCTCATACGTTTAAAGTTTCGCTTCAGGAGTTTTTAATATATTTCGGGGCTTAATTAACTAAACGGCTATGATGTTGCAACAATGCATGGGGATTTATTAATAGTCATTGATAGATAAGTATTGCTGTTCCTTAACTTTTGTTTATTACAAGATTTTTACTTACTGGCTTCGTTCGTATGTGCTCCTGTTATAAATTAATCATTAATTTTCAAGACTTTATTGAAAACTCAACAAGTAAGTACAGTAAGCACTATATGCAAATATTTTCATGAAAAAAAAACGAGACTATTCAGTGAAAAAGTAACATTTACAATTTTCGTAAAATTTTAAATACCGGATGAGTTGAGGTCACAGTATGTCGATGTACTCGTCCGGTAGCGTCCGGCGTCCGGGACTTGTTCAGTAAGTCAGAACTGTCAGGATCACGCGCGGCCCCGGCTGGGCGGACCAGCCCGCCCACCGTCCGTATTTCACAACAACCCAAGTACCTTATCAACTTTACTCACTTTAAACCGAACTTGTTTATTGTTTTTATTGTTATAATGAAAATGGGACGAAGATAAAATAAAACAATACAATGAATCACGACGAATAGGTAAAGGTTCATACACACATCACTCAGGTGACTGAAGTTGAGAAGAAAACTAGATGCAGATGACGGACACGTCACAATTGTGGCTTAAGTCAGGGGACTTATAGCCACAATTGTAGCGTGCGAGAAGTGGTTTGAGAGGCCTTACCTTCCGCCTGACGCAGTTACTCACCGGACACGGCTGTTTCGGGAGCTACCTGTTTCGGATTCAGCGGTAGGACACGCCCGGATGTCACCACTGTGTGGATTGCCCGAAGGACACGGTGGAGCATACGGGGGAGGTCTGCCCTACTTGGGAGCACCGCCGTATCCTCGTCGAGGCGATCGGCGGCGGCGACCTCACGCTTCAAGCCCTGGTTCAATGGTCCGGAGCGAGGGGCATGGGAAGCAGTCACCTCCTTCTGCGAAGCAGTAATACAAGATAGTCAAACCTCACGCCCTAGCCGCGCAACAGAAGAAGACGCCCCAGACGTTGGGAGTCGCAGGGCGATTCCCGGCCATCGTAGGCGCAGTTAACCAGACCCGGGTCGACGACGGCGCGTTGTTTTCCACGCGTTGCCCGCTTGGGCCGGTGCCTACCAGGGTTGCGGAATTTGTTCGGAAGAGTCACCACGGCCCTGGAACGCAAAGGGCATTTGGAGGCACACGAATTTTAGTCAGTAAGACTCTGACACTCCCTTCCGCTCCGCTCAGAGCGGAAGGAGTTATTTGATTTCCCATCCTAAAAAAATATGGCTTTGGCGCTAGTGTACTGTAATTGTTTATATACGTCTTTTGTTTTGAGTAAACTGTCTTAATAACCAAGAGATGTTTTAAAAAATTTTGACAGCTTGAACTTTACGACGCTTAATTTATTTTTTATTATTTTTGATAGGCACCACCTGATGGTAAGCGATGGGAAGCGTGCTCCATCTTCGACCACATCGGTCGAAGATGGAGCACGCTTGCCTTGAAGCAACCTATTCACTCTTGACTAAAGTGTCCCGGATTGACGGTTGTAGCTATCAAGAAACACAGACTCTGGCAGAGAATTCCACTCCTGGCTGTACGCATAATGGATGTGTTTTCAAAACGTTTTGTGCGTGTGGGTGGGATGTCCACCATTTCCAAAGATGGCTATTTTTTTTATAAATTGTTTTTTAGGGATTCATTCATTCAACATCTATTCGAAAAGTATTATTTGACTATCTGAGTGGAACAGATTTTTCACCATTTGCAGTTTTTGGTCGTGAGGCTAAAAAATTCTAATCATCGATAACTTGAAAACCACTCCAATATGGACTTCAACTTTTCGGATTCAAGATCGTTGCAAATCAGCTCAATTTTAAGCCATTTCAAGGAACCCACTTAATTACCAACCATATTATGTTTTATTATTATAATCATAGAATTTATTTTAAAGTACACCAAAAATGTGTACTATGTAGTAGTTAGTAGTAGTCATTAGTCATCTCTTGTCAAAAAAAATGCTCTGTTAGTACAAATGTCGGTCGTAACGTAATTATGTAACTCTTCAAATAAAAACAAGTTTTTTTTACAAAATCATTAGCTTTAACAAACTACGCTACACAAAATATCTGAACATCAGTCACGTCACCGCTTGGTCATTGATTGTATGTGACTGGGACGCGCCGGACTGACGTGTAGGGCAAATATCCTACTACTTCTATTTACAGAACTAGGTAGACAGTTTTGTACCATGACTGATTATTCGAGCTTTAACTTAATAGGTCACACACACTACAGTTATAAAGTAGTCGAAACATTTTTGGACGCAAAGACAATGTTATGTTTCAATTTCGTTCTAAAAAAGCACATTCACAGTCCAGAGAAATAAAAGATTAGCGTTTTACATTCCAAAAAGCTTGCCGAGATATTTTCAAATTGCCTGTCCTAGGAATGGAACTGCGTTAGTTTAGTTTCCTCACAGTGTAAATTTTGCTAAATCGGTACTGGGAATTTCGAGCGTAGGTACATTTTACATACAGAAAAAATACATACTCTTTATATTATAACGTTAAGAAAGAAATTATGAATAAAATATGCTTTTCCTCTGTCCGTATACCATTTTCCTTTTTGTAAGATTAGGTACTATTAAATATTCAGAAACAATTCCATTTCATTACGCGGTGGGTTAGACAGAACCTCTAACAAATGAGCTTACGAATGTTGTAAAATGTTAATTTTCTATTAGGACGAAGTTAGCCGCATCGACACCGAGACCCGGCCACCTCACCGACACATCTTCATTAGCCAGCCCGTAATGTCACTCTGGGGAAATAATATTACGTTATAAACCACCTTCGCTAAATAATACGCTTTCATAAACACACATGTAACATGAAATGTAGGTAATTTTACTGATCGGTGAAAAATCACTGTTAAACCTGAAATGAAGTTATGGAAAATGGTCTTTTTAAGTATAGAATCAGGCATCTCATTGGTTAAAACGCGTCCTAGAATTCTGAGATAAAAATAGAACAACAAACCTTACATTCTCAGAATACTGAAAACCAAACGCTTCTATTATAAAAATGTGTGTAAAATGCACGTCGGGGGCATGATGTAGAGACGATGTAGGCACTCTTGAAAGCAGAATGTTTTAACTTTTTGGCCGGATCCGCTGTTGGCAGGGGATCCAGATAATGTCACCATAACAGATTATGTCTTGGCACCGAACAACCACTATGAACGCTCAAGACATCACAAAGAGGTTATATGTGCGTATACTTTGCTTTCTTCCTACATTGAAATAATTCGGCTATTTTGCTCATAAAATTGTGACGAATCGCGGCGGAAACCTATTCTTCTAATTTGTATGAGGGTTTATTTTATTTTGAGTTTAAAATTATGTTTAATTAACTAACGGGTATTATTGTTAGTGTGTTAGACCCTGATACTAATATCTGTGATATCTGAATATATAACTATATAACTCCGGAATCTCAACTGATACTGTTCATTTGATCACTGAAGCCATAGCAACCGATCCCTTGACGTCACAACTAGTAAACAGAACATGTAGATATCACGATACAATCAACTAAAATTATGCATTCCATCAAGTTAAACATCGTTATCCGCACACCTAGCAACCGTCTACCTACTAATATGCTACAGATGCCACACTAGCACATAGACACGAGACATTCCAAATAGTAATGGCTACACCTGCGAATACCATCTATAGGTAATTGAAGTAATAAATCCCGGGGGAGTGGGCAAATCACGACTTATTGCCTCCACTTCTCGCGGAGACGACAATTAAATCAAGCTGTAAAGGCACGTCAAATTGATCTAACGCCATTCTAAGTAGGTCACACCTGACCGCTGTCCAGAATTACCCAGATTCACTAGTAAATATAGGTATATTAGCTGGTGAATCTGGAGTATTCTGGAAGAAAGTTTGGCGCGCCGATATTCTGGAAAAATTGCTTTGAAAAATGTTTAATTTTATAACATTTTTCGAAGCAACCAAAAATCACAGAAAATGTAGTGAATAAAGTACAAAGGATATTCGTTGTAAAAGCGCTTACTTTATGACACTAATAACATTAGGGATATATTTTGTTGCTTTGAAAAGACCGCCTTTGAGCAGTGTACTTTATAGATCATAATCTATCATAATGTAATTACTTGAATACAGAACAGGGTGAAACAGTAAAAAAATCTGCTAAGAATTCTCACCAAAACACAGACAAACGAAAGAAAATAGTTCCAAAACCTTATCTCAAAACACAGTTCCATTTCGTGTTGCATGAAAGAGATAGCTCGAAGATATAATGTATGCCAGTCTACCATAATCCGGTTAAGTGCAAAAGACGCGACTGCTTCCAGGTGTGCAGGCAGACCGCGTATAATTGAGCCCATAAATCCGGCCCGGGCGACTTATGTAGCCGCCCAGGCGGCCGCGCCGAGACGCGACAATTAAATCATGGAACACCACTAATTACTTGCCATTTTATTAGGCCATAATGGTCAAATATATTTTCGTTAATTCATTGTTAAAAATGCATGGTGCGATGGTTTTTTTTATGGATATTTATGACTCTTTTGAGAGCCAAGGTAATCAATTAAATTTTTCAGGAAAATTACTGATATCAATTTAATGTTTAAGGAAATTGATGATATTTTTCATATTTTTAAGAGTTGTTAATTAGAGTAAAAAAACGAAATTTCGCAACATTTTCACACTGACCCACTTAAATACAGATATTTTTCACAATACACGAGAAAAGTGCAATGAATATTAAATCTTCAAATAAACGATGAAAACCGCCGTAATGTCGTGCGTGTGCAATAAAATAACTTTATTTTCGGGTGCTGCGTCATTAAGGGTTGCCGCGTCGTAACCATTGACGTCGCTCGTAACTGTTTATAGTAACGCCTTAAATTAGAAAGCGGTACGTATGCATACATTATACACCCACAAAAGAAACCTACGAATACCAACCAAGATTAAAATGTAATTGCTTCTGTATCTTATCTGCGAACCGGCAATAAAGCCTGAAGCTTTTAATAACGTGTTAAAGGTATGTACCGTCGAAGGTTGAGGAAAAACCGGTATCCCCTTATAAGAAAACCTTAGACAGCCTTTTGGCTTCAGAATCTTTTTAGACGCGAAAAAACAAAGCTTTATTGGCTCTTTTTGGTACACCTTCGTCACTGTCAATTAATGATGTTAAGTTTATCTTAACACCAATAAGTAATGAACTTAAGGACTTAAAAATGTAAATTGTCCAATTTACTGTGTGATGCAGATTTTGGACAACAAATTATGTGACAATAGTAATGAATGTAGTTGTGAGCTCATTAAATGCTTTATTTCAATAGCTTAATTGTATTATCGCTTAAACTAATTGGTATTTTGTATCGCTCCGGGTTTGTTAATTATAATAATACTGATTTTGTTTGAATCACGTAGGTGAGCAGTTGTTTAACTATTTAACATTAATGTTTATTTGGTAATACATTAGGCGTTATTTATGTTAGCGCTTTGTGCTTTTCCTTTATGTTGGGTGACTTAAATGGAGAAATGTGTCATATTTGTTGATATTGCTACAATTAAATGCTAAGTAATATATCAACGTGACTATATGCAACATAAAGCGACACACAATGCGACTTTAAATACCTGCAAAATACGAAATATTATTTAATATCTGTATCCTGAGTGATATAATAAATCATATAGCCAATCCACGCTCTCATATGAAAATATGGGATTACTCTACTTTGCCTCACTAGCCGCCTAACTAGTGGGGCAAAATATACTAACACTTCATGCGAGTGTATTCAGCCCCACTGGTGGGGTGGCTGGTAGGGCTAAGTAGACTAATCCCAAATATGTACCTAATTGAGCAACACTTTATGAAAACCTAATTACACAGTGGTGTTATCATAACGCCATTTACATGCTCAACCAAATTTAATGGGCTGCCTTACCTGGTCCACGGAGGACACAGGAAACTATGCCCAGGGGAAACTTACCAACCATTTCTGTTCGCGTTTAGATATCGCTGTAAATGTAATGTTGTGTTTGTATGTAATGTGGCTATATTATTGTGAACTGTCGTGTAAACTGCGATACAATGGTCGTGCTGTTTGCTTATACCTTAATGAAGATTTTCAAGTCGAGATTATTTGTTTAGGTCAGAAAATTAATCCTCGTGCTTCCAGACTTGAACATGCCTTGCTCAGTTAGGGTTTAGGATGAGCATGTGAAAGACCAAAGTCATAAGGAACAGCATCAAAAGAAGAGTGTGAACATAGAGTGCAAGGAGATAGCATATGTCCAAGACTAAATCTATCCTGGCCAAATAGTCTTCACTAAGGCGCGACCAGACAAAGAAGTTACCCAAACCACCGAGATCGCGTGAAGGAGCTATTGGTTAATGAAAAATATTTTAAAAGGAGAACTCCTACTTTGACTCTAACTATGCACATAGTTGGAGTCAAAGTAGGAGTTCTACTTGAAAATGGGAATAATACACATGCACATGTGTAGTATTAGGTATTCCCATTTTCACATACTGTACAAAAGCCTGATCTTTGACATTATAGTACTGTAATGTCAAAGATCAGGCTTTTGTCGCTGTTAACAGCGAGCCTTCTGAATCCTGAGTGTCTGTCTCTCGTGCCAACGTAAGGAACATAACGCTACGTGCTCAAACCGAAGTCATGGACGTTAGCCAGAAAGTCACTAAGCATAATGGACTAGGGAATTTTACTGCGATTGTTTCAGCTAGGGCCCATACTGCATCTAGGGAAAAAAAACAAAATGGCTTCTATCTCGTCTATGGTTAGGTGACTGTTCCTTGAACATTTTTCATCAAGTGGCACCTTCTGCTGGTTCAGCTTTACGAAAGATTCTCCCCAAGGGACCGGACATGTCTACCGCATATCTGATGGGAAATGGGCGAAAATAACAACCGATTGTGTTTCATTAAATGCCAGACGTCACGATAAACCAAGGCGAAGATGGCGGGACGAGCTCGACTCCTACCGAAAGCAGTAGCAACGGAGCAGTCAGCAACGGAGACGGGGCCCGCCAGGGCCAGAGCCTGCCAGGGTTGCGGATTTTGTTCGAAAGAGTTACCGCGGCCCCGGAACGCAGAAGGCACTAGGAGGAACATGGATGGGTTTTAGTCAGTAAGAGTCTGACACTCCCTCTCGCTCCACCCAGAGCGGCAGGAGTTATTTGATGATTTCCCATCTTTAAAAAAAAAAAAAGCAGTAGCAAAAGATAGAATTGTGTGGAAAGGGAGAGGCAACCGTTGCCCTGCAGTAGACCAAAAAGGGTGGGTAGGTTAGATAGATGACTCACCTACATAGCTCATTTCTTGACAATTTTTTTTTACATACAAGTTAATCATTATGATTGACTTACTCATCCACCAAATACGAGCACGATACGTAAATAAACATGGCAGGGCAATAAATTAAGGTTATGATTTAAGCTATCGCCAATTTTATTGCTTTTGAATTTCATAAATGGGGTTTATCTTCAAAATAGTAGATCTGTCGCCAAAATGTAGTTGCCAAACAATATAAAAACAATTCCATCGTCTAATATAACATAAACATACATTGACGTAATGTCAATATATTATTTAAATCATCATCATTACATATTATAATCATCGGGATATATTATCAAGAATCAAATAAATAGCTTTGAATGTATTATAACAGATTTGTCCTGATTGATGAACTATTAATCGTTTCTTGTAGTTGAATTTTCAGAAAAAGACACCTTTTTTTCTTTTGCAACCTACGAGTAAGTATATTAGCTTTCCAACATCACCTTTAACCACTTACCACGCACTTCTGGAACATGCTGTATAGTCAAATTAATTGAAAACGATCATTCGACGAAGCCTATTTCTGTCTGCAGGGTTTAAAGAAACTTACCATGAATGGTATACCTACCTACGTCATACCACTCGAACCTAACGTGTCGGGGTGCCCTAAGCTCCCTCTCCCGTTCCGCTGTATGTCATGTATATTATCAGATTTCTCTAAAACCACACGGCAATATTCAAATTCATATTTGGCGACAGATAAACCATTCTGAGTACGAAGCTATTGTTTAAGGAATAAACCTATTGAGAATAAAGTTTTTGCCCAAAGAATGAAATACGATTTTATTGATAATCCA
Organism: Melanchra persicariae; assembly: GCA_947386135.1. Classification (NCBI taxonomy): domain Eukaryota; kingdom Metazoa; phylum Arthropoda; class Insecta; order Lepidoptera; family Noctuidae; genus Melanchra; species Melanchra persicariae. The sequence continues at coordinate 11,167,462 of OX376651.1, read as the reverse complement.
TCTCTTATTTTAGATACATATTGACACTAATTTGATATTTCATACCTGGCGACACTTTTTATTTGTCTGAGAATGAAAATATTTCGTGGCGATAGATCTATTATTTAGATGATACAAGTTGATGAAAAATATAAACTTTGCTGACAAAAAATATAATTCCCAAAGGTGAAAAGGGGTACCTTTCAAAGATTTTTTTTAGAACAATCTAAATTCAACCGTACGATGAGGTAACGCACCAGGAATCCTACAAGCGAGAAAGCTTTGCTTTCCAAGAAATGCCAGTAAAGTATTTCACATTATAATCCACAAGATTCCAAGCTAAGTCCATAAACGTTTGAACAGAGAGTAGGTATCTTAAGTCCTAACGTGTCGGATAAAGAAAAGTCAGTGCGAAGTCAACTGTCCTAACTTGCAAACTTCACCTGTTGCCAAAGTTCCCAACTATTCCAACTCAAGCGAGATAACGTTAAGTAATGTTATTATAGTTGTTGCTATTTTTCTGCCACATTCGGTAACAGAATTACTTGCATGATTTATTGCGCGAAACTTCCTTTGTGCCGATTGGCCGCTCATGAATCTCGGGGGATGCAATGATATGTTAGTATTGACACCCTCGGGGATGGTAAACGATAGCTTAGGGTCCTAATCGGTGCTGACGTTTTAAAACTGTGTTTAATAAGAATAAACGAAATTAAATAAACATTTCTGGTCCATTCAAAGATATAATACAACCCATTAAATTTTTAATTTCCGGACTAAAGTGCTTTTACACAACCAAAAACTATGTTTGGCAAAAACACCGCGTACCTAGTGGAATGGTCGGCAGTCGGTTAATGTTAAAGATAGAGAGGCTTCGAGGAGCGCGTCCGGTTTCCGGCGCCGTCCCTCCGACGATTCAATTTAGTCCGGCCCGCGACAAACTCCATTGATTGTTTCGATATTCCGGTCACAAACGGCGGAAACTCTAACAATTTTTCTAGTTCTGTGAGGACAGATTTTTATTATGTTTAGTTGTTACACGCGTGGCCATGTTCTTAGCTTCTTACTTGTGCCTATTGAGTATAAACAATAAGTTAACTCAATCATGCTCGCGGATAACTCATATTGTTTTCTTTTTAAGATAATATGTACAAGGAAGAAAATATGGCGTTACGTACGTTAGCGCTGAACGGAATTGATTGTATGTGACTAATTCACATCTTAAGCATACCTTATCAAAATATAAAATAGTATCTACTCTTTGGCGTGTATAAATAAATAAATACATGTTGACAGAAAATAACAGAAGAAAATTTGTTATTTGTCGAAACGAGTAAGTATTTTCAAACTGCAAAATTAAAATGGACAAAAAAGATATTTTCGAAAATGCCGAAGCATAGTATGCATGGTGTAGCATGAGACTACATCTGTAATTTAATGAGCTCTAAGTTGACGTTCTTTTAATAGCTGTGTCCGTTTCCGGAAAAACACGATGTTCAGGTAACCTAGCGTTGTTGGTCATGCACACGCGAGTCACAATAAATGCGAAAACTTTGTGATTAATTGTTCAATGCGAGTTCTGCTTACCAATGACCTGGCTATAGGCACCATAATATAGTTTATTTTATATCCGGAGAGAAACAAGTTGTCCCCCACATACGCTCGCTTTCCGCCGGCGCCGCTCGGGCACAATACACAGAGCCTTCAGTGATTTAGTTTTATTGTCATGCGCCCTCCCTTCGCTGCGATATGCATCCAGATTATTCACGAGAAGGTGATATTGTTGTTTGTTTTAATATTGACAGTCTTCTAAACCCCACGTCAACTTAGAACATCTACATAATATGCAAAGCGTCCCAAATTGGGGTCATTGCTGTATGAAATCTATTTAGTCATAAAGGTGACGTTTGATAAACTTGTAACGATGTCCCTGGCACTCATCCGTGACGAGGGATGATAAAAGGGTCATGGCACAACCTTCACGTGAGTACAAGCGGTTTACCTCGCATTGTAATGTGCCCTCCGCTGGCCAACTCCTTTGAATAGTAATTTCATAGACGCCACCCCTATTATTAAGGGTAGTATAAACCCGACTGCTAGTCGCCGTCTCAGCGGGTTAAACAGACGAAGAGAACCTTTAAATTAGATGCTTTGTGCATTGCAGTCGTTTCGTGAGCGACTGTGCCATTTTGTCAGCGATCCTTTTATCTCTGCTACGATATCTGTGTTAATAATATTCCAGCTTGTTTCTACATAGAGTCTGAGCTCTATTAATGTGTGATCGTTACACAATAACACTGTTTAAAAATTTTCATACAAAAACTGGTAGATGTATCGGGACCGTCATAAAAATTGTTCCGCCGAAATCATAAAACGATCTTCTCCGTCGATGAATCGAGGCTGTTAACCCATATCGCGCGAAACGGCCACCACTCCATCCGGGGACGATCTTTGGGCGAGACGTGACCGAACGGGCCAATAAAATCTTTCCGAAACGCTAGCTGGTCCTATGTTGTAAAAATTGTCGGACGTGACAAAGACGAACCGATCCTCCGCCGACCTGCCCCGTCGCCGCAAACGGGAATGCTGATACGGAAACGAGTTTCCGTGTTTTTCTTTATTTTCTTTCGTTGCGAATGAGCTTTGTGTGAACTGCCTAGGTAAACTAAAATAAATGAAATAAAGAAAACAAGATAAGGTATCTTGTGGTGTTATCATACACAATCCATCGACATCTTTGTAGGTATACATTACAAAGAAAAGAAACGAATTTATTTCTCCAATCGTATTTTAAGGAAAACCTTTGATTCGAGCTGAGCCACGAAGCTTCGGATAAAATAAAGCTGGAAGTTGGTTGGTAATAATTGTGGAGCTACGCATGGCGGGGCTTGCTTCGAAGAGACATTCCGATGGCGGATAACAATAAAACTAAATCATCGGGAAGTTATCTGTCTCCGTAGTCGACGGCCGGGAAGCGAACATGTGCACCGAATGTATTACACGGGATAAGATGTTAAATGGTGCAGCGTCAATGACTCCCACTGTTCCTAATTTTGTTTCCTTCTTTTTGTTTCAGTGTTTGTTCTGAGTCACTAATGTGGATTTATTTGCACGTGTGCTCAATAGATGACCTGTGGAATGGACAAAACTTTTTTTTATTCGTCTTGTAAAAGAACCAAAATATATTCAGTCTAAAATAAAAATACTTAATTTAAGTTCGGTAATTGCTCAAACTAAAAATCACTAGAAAAGCACCTCGAATAATAAAGATTATAAAAATCTAGAAATGAATAATGAGGAGAAATCTGTCTTAATTCAATATCAGCCGAGGTTCAGAAGAAATTTTATTAAACCAAAGTTTGAAAATCGCGAAATTCGACGGAAAACCCTTATCTAGATTCAGGTTTCGATTATGTAACAGGCCTTCGGATATTTTATCTGTAGGGCTAATGAGGCTCGAATATGATCGATTGTCTACCTACCGAGAGCTACGAGTACCTGCCTGATCCTTAGGGTGGCGAATTTGTGCCAAGCGATAAAAATAATATAAAAATGTCGTGTATATGATATTTACACAGGACGACATTTTGCAAATTACCGATCCCATTAACTTTCCATTAGGGATAATTGGGGCTGGATTTGAAGGCATATTTATTCAATTTTTTTTTTTAATTCAAAATAAGAGTTTCAAGTAACTTGGGGAGCCATCATAAGGTCGATTTATTTTTAAAGCTAAACTTATTTTCAAGTCAAGCTGCATAACTTCAATTTATACTAAAGTACGATCCCTAGGCGTTCTGCGACCATCGTCAGTCAAAGTAAACACGATTCAATACCTTAGGTTATTAACCTATCGTCTGTGACAAGTCACGTCGTACAACTCAATCATCTCTCATAGTTTGCGTGATCTCTCAAACAAATCTTACAGAGATTTTTCAGGTCACGTAAAGTCATAAAAACAGTAAAGGGTACATACATACTAATTTAAAAATAAACGGACAATGGACTAAATCAAGCAAGAAAGTTAACTTCAAAATTCTTTATCCAAAACTTTCATTCCTCGTAACAAAAGAAATTGGATTGTACCGCGGATCCAGCTAGGCAGATATAAATGAGTTGGTCAGCTTTAATTATTGCCGAAATTAATAGTTAGCAGATAACAGCGCTAGTTACGTTTTCTTTCTCTAATAAATAACGTGCGCCGGGCGGTTCTCGTCGATAAGTTAATTCAATCTTGGCTCCCCTCGTCATCTTGCTCACAATATGCTTTCACAAAGAATTGTTAGGTGATGAAACGCGACTTTTCCCTTCTACCTACACACAAACATGTCTATTCCGCCGATGAATTATTTCATTGGAATATTTTCATAACGTATTTTTCTTTCTTGTTTTTACGTTCGTAATTTTTGCTGTATTGTTTTCCTAAATGGGTTTACATGCTTACTTGCATTTTTATGAGTATTAGACCGAAGGTTGTATAAAGGTTTTGTATCGGGAAAACAAAATTATTTTACCGAGCTTGCTTCAGTCAACAGGCCTTGTAAAACATAAGAGCCTCTTAAAAAGGACTTAATTAAAATTGCAGATGAACAATTCACTCCGGGGACGTCTACCGGGTCTTAGTCACGCTTTCCGTTAAATGCAGAATTATTTGCATACCAAAGACGAACTATAAGTTTAAATAAAACTTTTGAACCATTGAAAAAGCCACATGTCAGCTAGCAGACAGAAATAAAAGAGCTTGTTCTACTGCCAATATGAAATATGAAGCTAACTGCGTTCAGACTTGGACGCTACGCGACTCTTACTCATCTTCGAGCTACATTGAACTGCTGAACTTTCAAATGCTAATAACGATTCCGGTTATATTAAATGGGGAAAATTTTGTTAAGGATTTCATAAATTACTACGAAATGGTTAAAAAAAATTAAAAATGTTTTCAGAGCTAATCAGTCCTTTTACATGTGCTACTTTATAAGCATGGAGGCCCATGTCACAGGCCACCCTTTTTGTTTTTTTAATTTAATTTTGTTCTGGTGACAGTAACGTCGTGTTTCGGTGGTCATCGTTCAACCCAGGGTCACAGGGGACAATAACTGTGACTCGTGTATTTTGATTCCACCCCGTCATCTCGTTAATTACTGATCGTGTGACACCAATGTGTTAGGACGTTCAATGAGCCTTTATGTGTGGAAACTGACAATTTAATCGAACGAACGTAGGCGTTTGAATTAGACTTTTTTCATGACATTTTCGCTATTATCGCTAGCGCTAATGGCGTTCACGTACCCAAGCTGCGTGCGTTCTATAGTATTACATGAGCATGAATTTCAAAATAGAATTCTAAAATCTTTTTTTTTACAACAAGCAAATTATGACCCAAAATAAATTGCCAAATTGTTAGACGTAAAATAACTATTGTCCCATTAATTTAAAAGCAACACCTCAACTTTGTCATCTACTAAATCTTTGGATCCATTAAAACTGGAAACGTACTTGAAACAAAATAATTTACCGTAGAATGGGAGTGCGGGATTTTCTGAAATCAAATGGCCGTGTCGACGAAGCCCGCGCGTTTCTTATTCAATTTGAAGCGAAGACGGCGAGGCTCGGGGGCAACTACTAGGCCGAAACAAGTCTGGGTGTAATCCCTCAAATCCAAATTAGATTTTCTTTCACTGCCTCTCACTATTGACAGGTTTCCGGCATCGGGCTTGTGCTCCGTGTCTCGTCGCCCGGCTTAACTTTTATCCTTACCATACCTCGGTAAGACTGCGACTTGCAACTAATTGGAAAAACTACACGACAATCTACAAATTACGTTGATAGTGTCGGATTGGTTGCATTGTTTTTACAAACTGATTGGGGATTACCAATTGTGCACTTTAAACAGGGTTTAGGTACTTTAAGACTAAAAATCTAAATTCTAGTATTGTATTAATCAATTACGTAAGTGCCTAGTTCATTATTTCACGCTACGTTGCAAAATTGTAGTCTTGGGACTAACAAAAGGAGAACCCACCTATTAATAAGATAAAATGAACAATTAATTAACGAAGTAAACAAACAAGTCCCTAACATAATAAATTCAAACATTAAGCCAGAAACATGGCTAACAGGCAAAAATACTAGCACAAAATTAAATTCATACGTGTTTATAATTGCCTATAAATTTTCATTGAACAAATTTTAAGGGGGTACACGAAAATGAAAAGGCGTCGTTACAAGAAGAAACAATAAAATAAAACGCGACGGTAATGAATAGGTTGTACTAATATTGGGCCAGATTTAACAGGGTGTAAGTCGATAGCGACACAGGCGATGTGGCGTGCCCCGCGCCAGTGAGCCGCCACGCCGCGCACGCACCGATACGATATAGACATCACTTACAATGCCTACACTTGTACTATATAAATATTTGATACAATTAATACGCACGTAAGCCTAATTGCTCGTTATAAGCCGCTGATTGTGGTGTTGTGTGTCTTTGCGGAGGTTTATTTTTTTCTATGCTTAGAAAATAGAGCGAGTGTTGGAAACTGTCTTCAGCTTTTTATCCAAAGAGCAAGTTGATCCGTGAAATATGGCAAATAAACATAAGTAAGTAATACTCCGTAAGATTATAAAATATCTTGAGAGATTGTAAACTATCGATAAATTCTCAACTGTGCTTTGGAATATTGGAATACTTTTTACGCATCAAAATTCCGTAGTCTACAATCTCTCGAAGTCATTACACAAAATTGTGGAATAGCAAGTAAGGAAACGATAATATATTTCAGCATTCTCACCTCAAATTCTGTCTTTAAGGTTTAAATTAACCTAACATTAACGGCACGATAGGAGCTAAGTTCGCTAGCTTCGCTCGCTCACTCTAGCTCCCGTCATACCATTCGAACCTAACCTATCCGTAGGCAAGAAAGTCCGATAATTTATAGAACAGTACACTGATTGGTCGCCAACATTTCGTCAGTTTACCGGTTCACAATATCTCGGAATTACATCGAGAGATTATAGACTTTAAAATTTTGATGCGTAAAAAAGTATTCCCATTGATCAAGCTGACAATGTATCGAGAGTTTACAATCTCTCAAGGAGCTTGCAATTTTATCCGGTGACATATGCACTCTTAGAAGTACAACACGAAACTGAAAAACTCAAGTTATATCCCTCGTCGCTCATACAAAACTCACTTAAAACGAAATGCCTGTATCATAGCAAATATCACCATGAATCTCATGCCTCAGTTCTTATTTTAAAGCAAATAGAATAAAGAACGTATGTAAACAAATCCCGTAAAACGCTACGTAAATGTTCGTATTTTCGCAAAGTTAATACATGTTTCAGTTCGGAAAACAATTTTCGTAAATAAATTCTCCTTTTTACGACCCGATATAACGAGTTCATTCTCCTAAAGTAAGGGTCGCCTGACATGCATCCCTCAAAGATTTAAATTGAATATGAGAGGAAATTACACGGGTTCATATCAACGCCGTCTCTTGTTCCAATCGAATTTCCCTCTGAAAACAATGCCGAAACGGAAATTAAAACCGATGTATGAAAATAACTGAAATCTTCAAATGGACGCAGATTTATGTTTTTAGGTTTTGAATTTGTATGGGATTAATCAGTTTTGGAATTGTTTTCGATGAACGCAGGGCGATAATCGTTCATTGAGCCGTTAAGGTATATGAAAAACGTAACAATATTCATTTGCTGAAAGCCATTAGCGAGATGTTAATCAAATAACTATGTGTCTGGCAGTAAAATTGAATACCAAACTAATAAATAATTTTATATTTTAATACTAAAAATGCACGGGCGGAATACATGAATATTTGCACGAGTAAGTTTCAGTGTGTTTGCAGAAGATCGGGTGTTGTTCGAGAGCTAAGTGATTGTAAGTGGAGGCGAGTTCTGGCGCCTCGCCGGAAGTCGTTCCCACGTGACGGACGCCGGAAGTGACGGCGCACGCCGGATCGCGTTCCTTCGTTATGTCGCCTTAGCATCACTCTCTAGAGCCTTTTATCCGAGGCGTATTCAATAGATGCCATACTTGTGTCTGGGAAACAGAGGTAAATTGAGGTATTACATTTGTATTTGATGTGCCTTGTATCGCCGAGATTACGGCGCGTCGTATTGTGGAAAATGCTGTGGAGTAAAAGGCTGCATCATATTTTGCGCTAAGAAAAAACGTGGTGACAATTTACGACTTCTCATTACTCTGTTATAAGAACCTATACAACTCTTGATAAGGAATATAATTAATACAAACTTCTTATTCAAAATAAATGCGCATATACCTCTAGTAGCTGAAGCAATTTATTAGATAGCCGTTTCAATTACACTAAGATGTAGAGACATCAGGGATTTCATAAAATATGTGAGTATCAGTGTTGCAAAAATACGTTATATTTCACGGATAATATATTTCGGTGTCAAGCTTAAATGTTTTTATCATAAACATGATTATTCAGTACGTTGAGATAACACGCGAAACGCTTAAACTAATGACACATCTTGCACAAGAAAAATAGCCTAATATTATTTTCATTACAGGTTTGTGTAGTTTTTACAAAGAGGCACCCTTAATTATTTATTTAGCAGGTGTATTGTAAAAGAAAAGTGCTTTCTTAATCTGAAAAAAAAATCTTCAAAAACTACACTGCCTGGCAAAAAAATGTGACGAAATTAAGTAGTTGGCACTGACAAAATGTTGAGTAATACGGGTTAAAGTGCGTCGTTGTTTTTGTAATGCCTTTTCTTATGACTGGCCCTAACGATTATTCGTCCCATTGTGAGCGGCAGGACGTTGCCAAGACCCCGCGGAGAAAGAGCTAAACTTACAAAACTTCCCGACTTGTTCAAATAGCCGGCTTTTGTTCGAGAGAGACTTATTGTTCGGGGCAGATTGCTGGGGATCAGCACTGTGCGACATATTCGCTTTTTTTGGTAGTAACAACATTGGATGTTTATTTTGTTTGATTATTTATTGGAAGTGAGTATTACTTCTGTATTTCTTTGAAGGTTTTATTATGAACACATGCGATATTATAGTAAAAAGAATAAGTGATGCAAATGAAGTTTATTAGAATTAGATACTTTTGAAAACCCGTACCATTTATTTTGTGAGTTGTAAGTTATTTTTTAATTCATTTACAACAATCAGTCAAAATTGACTATAAATAAAAGGCAAGAAGTAAAAATAATATGTTTAAACAACGTGTAACAGAATTTAACGCAATTCCTCTTAAGGGGTCGTTGTACTCATCATTATGAACAACTTTCACTGTAGGACCAAAACTGAAATCGCGAAAAAAATATTGACTGCTCCATACATTTCTGTGCGAATAACTCGACAAAATGTACTGCACAGCTGTTTTTTTTTCGGGGTTGGCTTCATAGTAAAAGTTGTTCATAATGATGAGTAAGTGACCTACAATGACCCCTTAAGAGGTATTGCGTTAATTCTGTTACACGTTGTATATTTTGTACCTAATCGCATACCTGAACAAAAGATACATATTATTTTCCCACACCTAGCCCTACCCCTAGGATATGGGAGTACAAAAGATACACATAATTTTCGCTAACAGAGACGTTAATTCAGAATGTTGTAAACCACAGCAAAATACGTTCTTTTCTATATTTTTTTCCTGCATCGAAACACAGCGCACTGTGCACGCGGTCGCGGCGTCTCGCCGTCGCCGTCACGGGCCGGTTGCGCGCAAACCAACCCGCAGCACCCCCAATCTAAATCTTTACACACTTTACAATAGTGCTGCCCTTTTATTGGCCCCGAGTTTATAGCCTCGTAATTAATTAATGAACTTTCAAAATTATCATTGTTCAGTAGTTCATTTCAGGGAGGGCGAAACGCAATCAGGGTTATGTCAGAAATGGGAAACATAAAACTGCGGTCACCAACCGCCATTAAATACGACCTTACGGCTGCTCCTACGATATTAACTTAAATGAATCATTATTATTTAAACAGAATATGATAATGACAAAAAGTATCATATTTTCATTTTAAGTGGAACTAAGTTGGCTCATATATTTTTAAAACGTAATTCTGTTTTGTATTTTACCTGAACAGCCACAATGATAAATAGATCGCTTTATGTTACCTCGTATGTCAGTTTATTATAAAATGAAATAAGTCCCCGTCAGCTCTTCCTATCGGTATCAGAGAAATTTACATTTTAACAGCAGCGGGCCCACAGTCACAATGGCATACGCGATGCGCTCAACGATATTTATTTTTGCTTATAAAGAAAGCGTATTATCCCATATAACTCTGAAACGTGTAGCAATATATTCAGTAATAACGAAATAATATGTTTTGCGAGATAGAATTCATATTTCATAAGCACTCATACGCATAAGATATTACAGAGAGAGAGTGGTGCTTTTTCCTTTATTTCATAGTGAAGATAAAGGGTAGCAGCCGATAGGAGGGAGCTAACTGACTCCGCGGCAGCCTCCTCAGATTCATTCCCTAACATTTGTGTCACATAATATTTCACGACGGGAGCGACAACATTTTATATGCATGAAGACAACCGGATTTTATTCGGACATATGGAGGCAGTTTATTTTATTCCTACGAAGCCATATGCACTCACGTGCCTATAAATATGTTATTGTAGTGCCCCAATGCTGTAGCGATATCATTTTATCACACGGTCATTTCGCTCGCGCTACGGAAAGAACTTAAGTTATCTAGTTCGCGAGACTGTCACGCCTTACTTTATAATTTTATGTGTTGGAACACATTTAATATTTGATAGCGTCAAGTTTACAGACGCCATCAGTACAACAGTAAAGTGAGCGTATTAAACGATATTACTAATTCAATAGTTGGTCCCAACGTCTGTAAGTGTTATGGGGCCTATAAAAAGCTCATTTGGGCCGCGGTTTAATGATCACATCTCCGACACGTTGTGTACCGCAGCACGGCGCCCTTGCTGCTGTATTATTAAGAACCTCAAATTAAATATCATATTTTACCTTAATGCCGTAATTCGGTGCACGCCTCTTATAACAAAAACATTCTTCTAAATCCGGCGAGATTGTATTAACATAACCGCTTTGTTAAATGGAGTCAAGATAATTTGTGGACGAAGTTCGGCCTGTAATACCTCGCAAATTGCCGGATAAGACTGTGTGAGACAACTGTTAGTTTTAATTAAACTGCTGGTTGCGCTCGCGGGGAGTCCTCGGAATGAGAAAATTATTCTAATCTTATAAGCCTGTCGGTGGCCCAGAGCTCGACTCGGAATTAATATCATGTGGGTCGGCCCGTTGACGCGCCCCGCGCCGCTCCGACACATCGCGACACAGCTAGCGGCGGCGCGAGGTGCGCGGTCTGACGTGAAAACCTACGACGAACGTAACTCTTAAGGCGATTTGTGGAGACCGTCTGTTCAATTTAATGAAAAGTATAAAGCCACGACGAAATCACCGGAATGAGATAATCTGCGGTATCAATTTGAGGGGAAGAGTGGTAGGGTGTCTTGGGAGACGTATTTCATTAGACGCGGCGGCCGCGCGCGAGCACCTGTGCTCCTGCTCCGGCGCCGACTCGCTGCGACTCGCCGCTCGCTGGTCACGTCCAACTTTTGAAATAAAATTTATCCAAACTTTTAATTCCGTGTCTGGAAGTAACGTTAAAAATTATTAACGTTAAAAATCTTTTACTATCGAAATGCACTTCTAGCTGCACTAATAGTAGATAAGTACCTCGAGGGTGATTGTCTTCCAGCCACGCTATGCAGAATTATTGCTAGCGTAGTTTAGTGAGTCGGACCGCTTGTCAAACTTTGGTAATTTAACTTCAAAACAGGTTCCTGTCGGTGTTCCAGGACCGAACATTTGTTCCACCGCATTGGATGTAGCCCACTCTTTGACAATAACATCAAAGACACATCGATTGAAAATATTGAGAACAGTTTGAGCGCTTTCGCTTCAAATAAGTTCAATGTAGCGCTTGATCACTATAAACGAAGCTGTAAAGTTTGTGTCATTACGTTCTTTTTGTGGACGTTGCTCTCGCAGCAGATGTTTAAACAAAATTAAAAGAACACACATTAGTATCGTAGAGCCACACGCCGTAAAATTTGTGCAGTTTAAAAGTACGTTGTTCAATATGTAAGAACAGTACAAATTTATTACACTTTGTCCCAATGGTCTACAAGTCTAGTAAAATCTCTCACTAGTACTGCTGTAATAATCTTTATCCCTCGGTTGACTCTATTTGTCCCTAATACTGGTTGTCTTAATCTATTTAAGAACTTACCACACACACCCTTTTTTAAAAGCTTTTTTTAGGTCAAGGTAGAAGAAACATTTGTGCCTATTATTTTTGAAAAATATCTTCTTAAAGCTAAGTAATTTATGTTCTGTCATATAAAAAAGATTTATTTTATACGTGTAATGATAAAATAGAAAATAAAATCCACAGATGCAATAGACCTTATAAACAAAAAACACTAAGTTCTAATTTAATTTCTCTTTGTTACCAACAAAGCGGCAATACCGAGTAGATTTGTGACTGCACAGAAATTCACAGTATTACAGTAACATAAAACAATTGTACTTACTATATTAGGTAGGTATGCGTATGAGAATGTTTGGAAGCCGACTGACGTACATATTTGGAATACGCTTAGCAGATGGACTCGTATGAATAAGACGTTCTCGTATGTTGTTTAGTAACGTTAACACATACACACAATAATTAAGACATTGGTTGTTATTTTTCACATTATTGCGCGGTTATATCACACTTTTTTATCACTAGCACAAAGAGTTAGTTTGCTACGCGCTTGCGACTGAGTCTTGCTACGTATGAGCCTTGCTACGAATAATTCTTGCTACGAATAATTCTTGCTACGAATAAGTCTTGCTACGCATCCCCCGCCGGGAGGTTCCTGCGCACGTGCTACGAGTTCACTACGCACACGCAGGAAGTATGGTCACATATTCTACGAGGTTGCTACGCACACGATTACGACTAGTCTTGCATGAAACTTGTCCGCATATGTTTTGGGTTACGTTGCATTTACTACAAACGCGGCGGAAGCTTGCCCGTTACGACTTTGCGGCTCATCTCGAAAATCAACTATGTGCAGAAGGCCGTCATAGACATGTACCTAGTAAAATATTATTAGTCTATAGAATATTGAAGTTTTGTGAAATTCAGACATAATCTTGTAAATTCATAGTTTAGGCAAAATCATAATATTAATTTTATGATTCCTTTTGGCTGGAAAAGCTAATTTCAAACTATGAAAGTTCATGTTCAATAAGTTACATAATGTTTATTTGGACTAAACTATTGTTTATTGTAGAAGATATAGGTACCTACCCTAACTGGAAGCTTTTTGTTTGGCTGCCCTGTGACGGAGTTCGGTAAAGTTTTTCAAGTTAGTACAGAAAGGGCTTTTGTTGTGACGCTTCGGGTGCAGAGAGTAAAAGCGGCGACATGGACGAACCTTTTGTCATAACCCACAGACTGTGAATTGATAATGGTTGTATAGTATTTGTTGTGTTTTGTGCTGTTGACCCCGGTGTGTGCACACATTGTGTTGTGATACACAGGTAGATAAAAAGGTGCCCACTTAATTCAATTACATTTCGCAATTTCGAAAAAATAAAGATTGTTTCCGTTCAACATGAATGTTTAAACGTATAGTAACGGAACAGCCGGTCGATTCTATCCACATCTCACGGTGTACACCTAGGCGAAGTGAACGACAAGTGAGCTGTCATTCCATCTTATTTGTATGGTTTGACCACTCACCCGTCGTGCACCCCGCCCAAGTGTTCACTTCGACATGTTTACAGAATCGCACTGTAGTATCGTTAATATGAGTGAATTTTACTATTATAAGTAGTACTCGTTTCCCAAATAATATTTATTTAAATTGGATACCTACTATATTTATATTTTTGTATGATACAAATTGTGTATGTCGCATAAAATTAAACCAAAATACTATGGGATTGTAGTTTTTTATGTTCAAAATTCACTCACGTTAACGATAGGTACTGTAACGTTACTACTCTCACTACACAAAATTCCAACTCAACTTGAACTCCAACTCCAACATGAGCACGAAAATGTCAATGTCATCCTAATTTTTTACCCGTAAATTTTTTTACGCGCAAGGTGACTTGTCACCCAAATGTTATTTTAAGCCATATTCCTTTAGAACTACGTAGTATTTTCACATACCGTGAATTTTTAATTGACGTTTTTAGTCTTTTGACTAACAGTGGTCTTGTAATCAGGAGAACTGGCTGCGACACAACATTTGCATAATCAACTGTTCCAATATCGTATCGCACCGCCATCAATCCTGGTACAGACGCCGCAGTTACCTGTCGCTGTTAAATCATATGAAACAATTTGCACAAACAAAGACGCGGTCACATAAATTTGTTTTACGCAGCTCTGCAGCGTTCGCCGAGCGACTAATTAGAACATAAATCTGTCTTAATACAAATCCGTACTTTTTACGACGGAATTCCGCGTCCGTATGAAACTGTAGTGGTATGTTCCCGGTAGCTCCAGGTAAGGTAATGTTTTCACACGTCTACCTCTCACATTTTTATTCTGAACTTAACAAAATTGTACGACGCACTGGTTCTAGTTACAAAAGAGTTTAAATACTAGAGTTGCTACTGGAACGAAAATGTAGCACTGAGTGATCTTTATCTTAGCATGATGTTCAGTTTATGGATAGTAAGTACTAATAAGATCCTTGGTTCAGTTACGGTATTGCTGATTGCTACACAATTTTGTAAATTGTTTTACTCCCTCATTTTTTTTTAAATTTTCTGTTGTTAATAATTAATTGGATAAGATTAAAAATGAGTCACGCGAAGATGCGCTTAAAAATGTTTGAAAGTCCATTTTTTTTCAGTATTTGCGCGATTGTATTAAATTACATGATTAAAATATTAACGAACAAGTTTCGAAGATTAATTTCTTTTACGAATTGTACATAAATAATTATCGTCTTCATCCAAGAAGAGAAGAATATTCAGGTTCTCCCGTTCATCCTTTTGACATAAAAATAAATACTGAAATTCTTCGGGTATTTTCGGATTTTTGTTATTTAGCTTCCCTATAACACACAAGTTTTCGATGGAATTTATATTTTCAGAGAGAAAGTGGAGTGATACAGTGATACGCTTTTTTCATCAAGCTAAAACGTTGTAAGTGGTAAGTATATTTGTCAATAGGTAAGCTGAACATTTTAATACGATGTTCGTTTTATATTCCGGGCACATGTACACGAGCGTGCGTTATTGCAGCGGGGTGGGATTTATGACGGTGCTCATTTTAAAAATAAAGCTATTCCTTCTAAAATATTGTCATATCTGCTTTAAAATTTTCACTTTATACGCCCCGTAGGCCACATTACAAAATGTCGACCGGGTAATATGAGTGAACGCGTGAATTTTTTATTTTAATTTTATTGTCGCTTCCATTTCTGAATTCTACGGCCCGATGCTTTAAATACATATTTTATTTTATGGCTGTCCAATTTGCATTCCTTTATTTCATACTCCTTTGTATTGAGGATAGAACAGCGGCACCATGTTTTGATTAGTCAAAACTGTTCATATCTACACTTTGACTCTAATTCAAACGTACCTAATCCTTTTATTGAGACCATATTGAGACTGATGACGAATGTCAACAGAATTATTTAATTTTCTGATAACAATGTAGAATCAGTTCAGCACTTAACACAATATCTATGAACAACGCAGAGTTCAATTAAAAATAAGTAGCTTAGTAAACATAGCCTCAGTTTTAATCTAAAAAGAACGCCCATGGGCTACTAATCTTTTTAAATTAGATACGAATTTTCATTTACTTTCGAACGGAGTTTCTTTTCTGATGGCTACTTAGACAAATTAAACGCGTACATCATATTTATGTTGCAATATAGAGCTAGAGTTGAGATATCTACATATTTATTATTCACAGGTGTTGTTTATTGTACAGACAGCGATATAATTGAATAATCAGTGTGTTTGTAGGCTGTATATAGCCAGTACTGGATTAAGTTGTAGGTAATGGGTAGGTATGCTATTAATAAGAGCAGGCAGTAATTAACGCTAGATAATAACCGGCAGCTAGTTATTATTATATATTATCGCAAGGAACATAAAAGGGGAGCACGTTCTGTCGTAAAACATCTAATGTTTTAATTCCTGTTTACTTATTTTGTTTATTACACTCTCTCCATAAAGGCTTTGCAGGTGTAAGTATTCTCACGAAGCAATTAACGTCCAAGTTGAAGGGTTGCTCTTGAACCTCAAAAAGGAAGCAAAGAAAAACAGTAATGTGGTCTTAGCCATTATTTTGTTGTTTCCAAATGTTTTTTCGCTCAAGGTATGAAAATAAACGTGTAACCTCATTACGACTTGGTCGTAACTTTTGGCTCTGTTTTTCACCTAAATATTTTCGTTATTTTTTCTTGTGGGTTTTTAAGATGTGCGCTTGCCGAATTAATGCCGCGTGTCATGAATTTCTGTAGGAGGTCATAGAGCGACCGCGAAGTTAGCGCATGCAGTTGTGGGAGTGGGCAATAACTTTACACGCAACATTAAGCTGGGACACAGTCGCGACACGAGCTCTAATGGGAACTAGGCATTGTTCCACTGGATAATACTGCTCTTTTTAATCTGTGTCTGTGTTCATACCTACATGCCTTTTCCGTTTGTTTTATTTTCTTTGAAAAAAAAATTGTTGAGGAATTGCTATTTGTTTTATATTACCTAACGTTTCTTAGCTTCATGATTCTGGCACGTTAAATATAAAGAAATGAGAGAAAACATGGCCTTACGACTAGTTTCTTGTAATTGATGTTGGTGTGGCTAGTTTCAACATTATCAGCATAGTTTGTGCGAAGAGCCTTTTAAATGATTTAATGACACATCTTTTTCAAAGACAATGTCTCTCATTATTTGGCAATACACAAACTTTTTAGCCGAAGAGGTTGTGTATTACCGACTGCATTGTTTTACATAAACATTACATATAACATGTACCTACATGAAAAAAATTGACATTTTGTAACACAGAGGGATTATTGTGAAGAAATACGTATAGATACTTACCTACCTACGGAAAATTTTATAAACCTACTTTCGTAAACTTTGAACATTTTCTTATGAAAATTATTTGAGACATACGATTACACACATTTACTCGTATAATTCATGACTAAGTTCGTTACAGGTACGGCAGCGATCGTCTTCACTGGTAATGTTGCCGTAATTTATTCACAGGCAGAACACGATCCGACCCTAACAAGATACATTAAGAAAATTAACGTTTGACTCAGCTCTCTCTTTTGACACGGAATTCCTTGATTGGCCTGCTTACGTTACAGAAATTTGATTATCGTGTGTGCTATAAAAATAGAGCGAATTAATTCTGTGTTTGGTGTGCTTGATGTTTTGGGGAGGTTTCATAAAAAATGCCTGAGTGCATAAAAAGGAAATTCTTAACCGCGTTAAAGATACATCGATTAAAAAAAACATGTTAAAAATAAAACGCAACTATAACGTGAATTCTCACACTATTAATTCTCCCTTGTGAATATTTCATCGGCATGAAAATGTTATTATCGACTCGATATACTCGTAGATATTGCCGACTACAATGCCTTGAATCGTGTTTTAATTTAATTTCGAGAGGCTTACAGGTAATTTTAAAATAGGCGATGCGTTAAGATTAGTGAGTGTAACGAAACAGTCTGAGTCCCGGCGGGCTATCGTTTAAACTAAGTGCCTATAATTCGCAGGAGTTTGCCCCGGCCCGCCGCCGGCCGTGGGGAATAGCGCTCCAACGCTCTGAATTATTTCTTACACATACAGGTACATAATAGTAATCCCTCACCTTATTCTAATTTTTCGTAACATCAGCTTTGCCCGGGGTCTGCCTGCATAAGGAATACTTTAAGTGATAAGCCAGGTTTATATTCTACGTCTGTAGGCTTATAAAATACCCGGAGTGATGTTGTTTTACCACACTGGAAGTCTGGAATCTGGAACACACCCAGGTATGTATAAAATAAAATATAACGTGACGGCTGCATTCCCTAAAAGGCTAGGCAGAGCTGTCCCTATCTATATTTCGCCAGTTATTATTAATATACCAGCTTTTGCCCGCGACTTCGTACGCGCATATCCCGTTTTTCCCCGTTCCCGTATGAATTTCCCATTTACGTACTTATAGCCTTCCTCATGAATGTGGCTATCATTTACAAAAAAAAATCCAAATCCGACTGGTACCTAGTTCCAGAGATTAGCGCGTTCAAACAAACTCCTCAGCTTTATAATATTAAAATTAATTAATATTAGAATAGATATTTATTTATGGCAGTCGTTACGGATTGTCAGAAGCCAGAAAATCTGACACCAGTCTTGCCAAGAAGTACCGTGTTACCCAGTTAACGGGTTGTGGAGGTCTGGTAGGCGGCTGCGTATTCAACTGAATACCAGTATTTTACGTAGAGCGGCTGCTCTACGTAAAATACTGGTATTCAGTTGAATCCGGTTTGACTGGAAAGCCGACCCCCATATAGTTGGGAAAAGGCGAGGCAGATGATGATACATATATAAGGCCTAAGCATGCATTACTGAGTTTGATTCCCGGGTCGTGCTAAGTGTTATTGGGTATTTCCAGCTAATTTCCCATCCGCGCTTCTGGGTACAGGCACGTATATACTAAAGCGCGACCGAGGCGAAAATGCCTACTGTTCTCAAGAATGTTTTTTGATTTAGGCCGTTGACTGTGATGATAAGTACCACCCACTCTTTGATGACATAACATCGTACCTATAACTGAAAAGGAATCTTAGTAACTTTCATTATTAAAACTGTTTCGAACATACTCCTGGTTTCGTTGAGCCCTAATATGGCAAGCGTTACACATTCTTCGGTCTTATAAAATATCAAAGGCCAATTATTCATATAAAAAGATTCTTTAGTGAGCGTTTTTCCGAACACACGGTGACAAACTCATGGCCCTACTTCGCTTTTTCGGAAGGCGTCCGTATATGTGTAAGTATTACAATGTTTTTCTTTCGCTTGTTAGTTTGACAGGTCTGAAGAGCTCGTGACTAAATAATAAGCCGCAAAGGTCGATCTTCAAGGCTTAACAGCGCATACGGCTTACCGAGATCAGTCTGTGGGCGGGTGACTAACCATTACAAACCTAAATATTGAGACTCCTCAAAAAGCTGTGCCTCAGAAAGTACTTCAAGCCGTTGGTCGCGGCTGTAATTAGTAGATATTGGACAATCGTTATGGGTTGTCAGAAGTCCTGTTATCAATTCGATTTTTTTCGTTACTCCGACGTTTTATTTGATCGAATTAACTTTTTACCGAAGTTACACTTAGCCGAAATAACATTCTTTCGAAGTAGTATATTTCCGAACATTCAAATTAATTATTTCAATGTAATGGCACATAATAAAACAGTTGATTATGAACAAAAGTGTTTTTAAGTGGTTCTAGTAAGAAGCATGCTTGCTTCAAGCATGCAGCATACAAGCAGGTATGCAGCATGCAAGCAGGCATACAGCATGCAAGCAGACATGCAGCATACAAGTAAGCATGCAACATGCAAGCAGGCATTGTTTCTGTCACGGCTCCGGCGCTCCTCAACTCGCGGGCCGCCCCACCCCTCCGCGCCTCCGCGGGTTTAAATTACACTCTAAGGGTAGGGCAGACCCCCACCGACCGTGTCTCCACGTTGCCGTCGTGGTGGGGCTTGCGTGTCTCAATGATCTTGGGGGCTTTACCGGTAGAGCCACTCATGCCGGAAGGTCCCAAGTGAGAGACCAGACCAAGAGAGACACAAGAGGGGCACACCGTTCGGAGACTTGAGCAGTGTTCGGGTCCTCGGACGGTGTGCGTCTCATTGGCTTGCTCGCTGCTCTCTGGTACGCGTCTGATCATCAGACGTGACTGTGAGGGCAGCGAGCAAGCAGTGAGAGAGAGGGAGAGAGGAGGGGAGAAAGGGACCGCACCCTCAAAAAGGAAACCCATGGACAGTACTGCAAGAGATATTGTACCCCAGGGCGGTCCGGACTGCACAGCAGTTCGGGAATCCGCCACGCCTCGTGCGTCAAGCCCCTCGTATTCTGGGGGGGGGCAACAGTGCTGTCCACATTCCGCATGCCAAGGGCATCAGTGGCCGAGAAGGCCCCCGATCCAAGCCTTCCTTTGAGGACATGATCGGGTTCGATTTTGGCTCGCCCGACAAAGCGTCGGTCGGGCGGAGCGCGGCAAGAGGCGCGCTATATTGGAGGAGGGGCTCGCTTGAGCGTCACGCGGGTGCAGAGTCGGAGTCCGAGTTGGACTCCGACGACCTGGTGACAATTAGCTCGGCGAGCTCTGGACCCGAGGGGGCGGGGGCTGCTGCGGAGGACTCCAGGTCCTTCCGCAAGCGGCCCAGAACAGAGGAAGACCGGGGGTCGTCCGGCAGCGAGGAGGTTGCCTCGGCTCGCAAGATCCCCACCAGCAGGCGGGGCAAGGGCCGAGAGGGAGGCAAAGGCAGAGTGCTTGCCTCCAAGGACGCTGGCCAGCGAGCCGAGGAGCTCGCCGATGCTGGACGACCCCCCGGAGAGGGCGGTCGCGGGGCTCCTGGTTCGGAGTCCTCCGGCGGTGAGCCGGATGACTCCGGACAGGAGCGGGTTCGGAGGGCCGGGTTTGCGGAGGTGGTGGAGGCCGCGCTTCGCGATGTGGCCTTGAAGAGGAAACTTTCCTCGAAGAACAAGGCCATAAGCGAGGCGATGGCCTCCATTCTGGCGGCAGCGGAGGCTAACCAAGGTGGGCCTCCGGTAGACGAGATGTCCAACCTGCGGGCGGAGGTCGCCCGCTTGGCTGCTGCCACGGAGCGCCTCCAGAGGGAGAATGCGGGGCTCCTAGCAGACCTGGCCAGGCTCCAGGGAGCCGGCTCACAGGGGGCGCCACAAGGGGGGCGCAGGGGCTATGGCCAGCCCGTGCCGCAGGAGGGCCGAGTGCTGGACCTGGTGTGGCAGGAGATGGCTGCCTTCCAGGCACGGTTCTCCGTCCTGGAGGGCATCGTCCTGCGCCCCCCGCTGGCGGCGAGCGCGGCGAAGGCCCCAGGCCGCAATAAAGCGGGCTCATACGCGGCCGCTGTGGCTGCCAAACCGGGGTCGTCCGGCCAGGACAAAGGGTCCGGGCCGGCACCCGCGAAGCCGGTGTCGGGAAAACCGGACCCGGCCCCGGGAAGGAAGAGGAAGGGTGGGGTGGCTGCACGGACGGCGAAGGCTCCTGCGCCAGCCGTGCACCAGCCCCCCCCAGCTTCCTCGCCTTCTGAACCTCCCCCGGCTCAAGCCGAATGGCAAGTGGCCGGGGAGAAGAAGAAGGCGGGAAAGGAAGCCAGGGCGGCAAAGAGGCGGGAGAGAAGGCGGCCGCAGAGAGCGCGAGGCGTCGCGGCTGCGCTCCGCGCCCCGAAGACCGCGGCTGTAGTGGTAACGCTGCAGCCGGACGCGGTGAAGAGGGGCGTGTCGTATGCCAAGATACTCACGAAGGCGAAAGAGGCTGTCAACCTCAGCGAGATTGGCATCGTCGGGGGTCTCCGGCTCAGGGTCACCATGACCGGGGCCAGGATGCTGGAGATCCCTGGAGCAGACAGCGGTCCGGCCGCGGACGCTCTAGCCGAAAGGCTCAGGGCGTCCTTGGGCGCGGATGACGTCCGAGTGTCCAGGCCCACGAAGTGCATAGACATGCGCATTTTGGGCCTGGACGACTCCGTCACGGAGGAGGAGGTGTTGGCCGCCGTCGTCAGGACGGGGGGGTGCTCTACAGAGGAGGTGAAGGTAGGCACCATCCGTCCTGACAACACGGGCATGCGAACCGTAGTGGTGAGCTGCCCCGTGTCGGCGGCCAAGAAAATCTCGGAGGGCCGAAGGCTCTTGGTGGGCTGGGTCTCCCTCCGCGCAGGTGAAACTGCTGGAGCCCAGACCTCTGAGGTGCTTCCGTTGCCAAGTTGGCAACCATGTCGGAGCACTCTGCACCTCGGAGGTGGACCGCAGTGACCACTGCTTCCGCTGTGGTCAGCCCGGTCACAGGGCCGGCTCGTGCGACGCCGCGCCGCACTGCTTCGCATGTGCGGCAGCTGGCAAGCCGGCCGATCACTGGGCTGGGGGCAAAGCCTGCGGTCCACCCGCCAGGGCCGGATCGAGGAGAAAACCCTCCTCCACCGCCGCCGCCGCCGCCGTCGCTTCCGCCGCAGGCGCCGCCACCGTCGCCGCCGCTGCCACTGCTCGGGAGGGGGCTGAAATGGAGTGCCAGTAATGGCCCCATTCCGCCTCCTCCAGACGTACGTTAGTCGCTGCGCCTCTCAGGAACTGACGCTCCTGGGCAAGGCGCAGTGACTGACGCCTGCGGACAGCGAGCAATGGGTAGCTCGCTGTCCGATCAGGTCAGGCCAGAGTCGACGGCACGTTTCACTCCAAATGCGCCGTCAGCAACGAGCGGTCAGTAACGGAGACGGGGCCCGCCAGGGCCAGAGCCTGCCAGGGTTGCGGAATATGTTCGAAAGAGTTACCGTGGCCCTGGGAAGAAAGGCACTAGGAGGACTAAGGGTGGGTTTTAGTCAGTAAAAGTCTGACACTCCCTGCCGCTCCACCCAGAGCGGGAGGGGTCATTTGATGATTTCCCATCCTCAAAAAAAAAAAAAAAAGGGTAGGGCAGACAAGACTGCGTGTCGGTTTTGCAGCGATTTCTTTTTATGACACTTTTTTAATTTAATATTGAAAATGATAAGTACCAAGTAACCGGCTATATATTTTTGGTCAAATAATACCTATTCCGTAAAATGTTTCGGAGTGGTGAAAATATGGCATATGAAAAAAGTTCAAAAGAGGCTTCGGCCAATAGCAAAAAGTTAATTTGTAAATCGGCGAAACATAGCTCGGTAAAATAATATGATACTTCGATGATCTAAAAATATGTCAAATACCGACCGACGTTTTTTTTTCCATATGCAATTATGGCAAAAAAACGTCGGTCAATAGTTTTCGGTAAAATGAAATTCGAACAAAAACAATTCGGAAAAGTGATCGGTTCCCCTAGAAGCTACCATATAAGACAAAGGTCTAAAATAACTAATTAAATGGTTACCGTTGCTTTAAAAAATCTCACTAATGAAAATACCAGCCTTCCATTTGAGCCCATCAGTGACCGTAAATGCGTTCACCTCTTGTCAAAGCGTGTGTATGTTAACACGTTCGATGTTTCGATGTATGCGTTTATCGGCGGCTAGAGTAGTTCCGGCAGGGGCGGCGATGGCGAACAGTCGGCCGGTTTTATTGGCGTTACTAATGAGTTGCTAATTCAATTTCATGGACGCAAGGCTGTGGGGCTGTGACGCGTCGGGGTGCTGGCCCGCTCAGCCGCTCTGCCGCCGCACGCTGGTCACTTCATCAAGTTGCAGAGAGCTTTGTGTGCTAGTGTTTAAGTGTTCTCTTTTATAAGGACGCTCTTTTATTTGGTAACAGCTTAGTGGAGTTTTTACTAGTGAAGAACTTTGAAGTTTAAAGTTGGCACTGATATAAAGTTTAAAAAAAATAACCGCATTTCTTTTTGAAAAGTTTATATCTATGTGTTTTTTAAACATGCATGTCTATTAGCCTAACTATATTTTAAAAACCGCGCACCGTTTTTATGACTCGCGCACCGAAGGCCCCGTACAAACTCTTATGTAGGTATTTATTAAGGAAATCGAGTCCCGATTTTAGAGTACCTGTAGGTACATTACCTACTGAAGTGCATGAACTATGAAAGCACTCTCATTACTCTGACAAAAAGATATACAGTAGGTTGGAACAAACTTAACTTTCAGTTGAAAAAATGTTCTCTCATGCATAGATGTACGTCACGGCCAATTCTTCAATTACTGCGAATATAAACTAAATAAAAAACTATAAACAAAAAAAAAGTTTACAATCGCTAAAACTACCAATTATCCGACTTTTTCCTTTACTTGTGGCGTAAGACTGCTTCTTGCCAAATTTTATGATTCTAGGTCAGCGGGAAGTAGGTAAGTACCCTATAGGTTTTGATTTAAGTAAGTACTTGTGATTTTCAAAATATGTCTCAACAATTCCTCCTCAATATGTCGTAAAGATCACGGAACCCTAAAAACAATTGTGATGTTACCAATGCCTACTTCATACCTTGCAATACTTATATCTAGCAAGTAGCTGCCGCTCTGGCAGGAGGCTTTAGGGCGGGCGGCACGGACAACTTCCCGGAACACCACGCGAGACGAGATTTGATTGATTTTTGGCGCTGCTTAATTTATGGTAAAAAGGGCCTCGCAAAAGTTAGTCGTTTCGATGGTCGCAGTGGCAACGTCGAAATTGAATGTGGCCGAATATAATCGAGGAAAATTTTAATATTATTGAATAAATATGGCTGAATTCTAATAGCCTAACCTTGCCTTTGTTTGAACTTTGAACATTTTCATTTTGGATTGGCTATCATAATTTTGACGTTGATACTTTAGTATTTTGTTTGTATAGTAAGAAGTTCTTAGAACTAATAAAAAATTCGAAACTTTTAACTGAGTTCCCGCAAATACGTCTTTCAAATTACATTCCCAGACTACATGTCTTGTCAAAACTTAGTCAAACGGCTCCGTACGTCAGCTTCTCATCCATTTACTTAATGCGGTCAATAAAACCATTGTGTTATTTGGTTTATGACGACCTGCTCGTTCGCTACCAAAGAAAGTTCGGGAAAATGAAGGAAACTTTTGATTCCTTCGCACCAAATCATTGTGGCGAAAATAAATAACCTTTTTGTCTAATAGGTAATGTTAGGAAAAGCTTTGTGGCCAAACTCTTTTGTTATAACAATAACCATAAAATCGTTTATTTATTTTCATCGTATTTTCGCGGGGATTGTGTCCCATTCTCGTTGAGGAAAGGCTAGACGTATGGTGTGTATTGAACGAAATACTTTCTTGAATAAAACAACAACCATTCTTTAGCACCTTAGAAGGTCAAGCGACCCCTGAACTCGGCTGAATTATATTTGAGATTGCAAATGGTGAAGAGTGTTTCATATTGTCCGAATACTGTAATAACTTATTTACTACTTTTCCATTTTCCTGAAATAGTAAAATCGGCTGGCACTCAACATGTTACCTATATAAAATCAGCATATATAAAAATGAAATACGTGCCTTGTAAACAACAATAAAAACGGTTACAAGTTGTGACATTTGCCCATTTAGTTTTATTCAGTTATGTCTTGTTGTAAGTGTTATAACAAGTATCGAAGAGAGAGAAGTCAATACTACGCAACTGTCAGTTCCGTTCAACAACAAAGTTAGGTACGCCTGAAAGAAATAACACACTTTAAAGTTAGTGAATTCAATCGCTGGAAGACGGTAACTTCGTACAATTGTTTTCTTTCTCAAAGTGTTGCACTTAGACGAATTTGTAGAGATACTGTGTATCGACTCGCTCCTGCCGTTCTGTTGCAAAAACTACCTCAAATGGATTGCTGTTGTAATTCTTGTACGAAATACTACCTTCGATGGCTTAGAGTTTAGTTTACGAGTATAGTTTGCTAACAATACTTGGCTCTGTTGCTTCAAGACAAGTTCGGATTACACAAAATACAATCCGAGACGCAAGATCTTGAAATGTTTGGTTACTGTGGCTGCAGTATGACTCAGATAACATTGTTTAAGATCCAAGTCTGAATAAAAGACAGGTTGAATTTAGAAATAGAAATTCGGGTGAGTCTAGCTAGGTAGACACCATTCACAGCCACTGTCAGCTCGCAACGTACATTCTTTATCATTCTGTGTTTTCTCTTAAAAATCAAGAACATAGTAACATCCTAGATAGCACATAATAACTTACGATACGCTGCTACATAAACACCATTTCCCCGCGCTTATTCCACTTACAAGTTAGTTTGAAGCCTGTCTATCGTTTACAAGCACCATTTAAGTTAACCATTAGGTACCCTCGGTTCACGTCAGTCGAACCACTTGCGAGGATGATAAACAACCAGCTCCTAGTATGTTTTACCTTTAAGTTTCCGTTTCATCTCTGAACTACCATCTGCATTGGCAGTTGGGTTAACTACAATTTACTGAAGGATTTAGGTGTGTTTCCCGTTTGGTTTTTTTTATCTTTAAAGCTTAACTTGTTAGCAGAAGTTGCTTTCTGCTCTCAGTATAAAATCAGCCTCATCTATATATATTTCCCCCATCTATTTCAATTCTATTCTCATACAAAAGGACAATAAAACCGTTATAGTCACTTATTCCGCACTAGCCGACGTACGAGTATAATACAAGAATTCGTCGAATGCAAAGTAGGAGAGCAAACAATTGTATGCGCAGGCACCATGTTTCAGTGCCAAGAAATAATCTCTTACGTGACATTAACATACATCATGTGCAGAACAGCTGCCAAAACTGTCTGCCAGAGGTCTTGCTCCGCACTACTTACTAACTAAAACAATATTACTTAACCGAGTTATTCTGGCGCATCGCTGGAGTTCTTGAACGCGCCTGCTGACTGCTGCGCCACGAGAGCGACCTGCGACGGCGACGTGCGCCACCTAACCTTTGTAACTCCAATAGTTAACTGTTCCGATTGCTGTAAAGCTGGAATTAGGTTGGTGGTTTCTACGAGAATTTGCTAAGAAAGAGGCGATCGTTACGAATGCCACAATAAGCCTTGGTCTGAAAAGGAAATTGTTAACCTAATTGGGCACTAGGCTACGCTTTGAACATAAAATATACCTTATTAAAGTTGAGGCAAGAATGAAACATGAAAGTATTCGCGTTACAGCACGTTTACAATAGAATGTTAAAAACGACGAAAAACTTTTAGGCAACAAAAAGATAGATGTAGAGCAGTTACCATGAAATTACACTTTCGTTTTACGAACTCTATTCTGTCCAATGCAATAACCAGCTTTACCTAAAATTCATTATGTACTTAGTAGCAGTTTGCATGCAACAGTTCGTTCGCTGTTGCATTAAAATGTTGGCATGTGCACGGTCCCTAAGGCAGACAAGAGCGGAGCCAGCGCCATTGACCCATTTATGTAAAGGTATACATTTCGGTGGGATTCTGTGGTATCAACAGGGATTAATCCCGCGCAAATCTCTATTTTAGTGGCACGATCTGTGCTCACCCAAACTGGGCCAATTAGAGCTTACTCGCACTAATCAGAATATCGATGGCGCTATATTTCCTTGGGTGTTGCGCATTCGGCTCTTGTGTTATGTGTCTCAGTTAAACATGGCGCTTGGATAATTCGCGTGTCGCTCGTAATCGTTGTTTGAATGTTGGAAACGTGATGCTGGTTTAAGGTGGATATTAGCTACCTATCAAGAAATAATGCCGAGTGATAAAGAATGTTAGTTATCTACTCTCAGCTTATCTTATCCAAACGTACCAAGGGCGCATCTGCTGCAGATTCAAAAAGAGTTCAAGAACTCAGCAGAGTTTAGAAGAGTACCTGCATACAACATAAAGACTTACCTTTTGACAGAACGGCGAATGCATTCTGAACGAAAATTGTGATGGTTAGACTCACTCGAACTATATAGACCGAGATCTGTCAGTTGGATCTTTTAAAATTCTACTTTTACTATCCAGTTTTCCCAGAGTTCTGTAAATACCTCGACGCAAATACTTACGCCACCCAAAAAAAAACAAAGTCGTTAAATGAATGGCTTAGAAATATTACGGAACATAGACGTAGCAGCGAAGGACGTTATCGAATTTACAGAAGTTCCCTGAGCAGTCGCGAGAGTGAATCTCAAGGAGCAACAAGATTTAGTCGATTCACAAACTAAACGGGAACACAATATAGCACATTAACACCAAGCTATCTACCTGAGTATTGTACATGTTGTATTTCTATTTATTTGGTACAAGCCTACTGTCGTCTCCTCCACAGAATAACACAAGTCCGCTGTACGAGTACAAACAGATGAATAGAAAAAGCAAAGGCAAAAAGAAAAATAAGGTAGTACGTTATTTACCAACTAAATAGGCAACGTAATTATCCCCCGAATCCCGGGCCAATTCCAGTGTTTAAGAAAGATAAACGAGAAGGAAAGGAAACTGTTCTAACAAAACTTGTAACTCACCCCAACTGGGGGTGAATTACTTAACTGCTACCTGATGAATGGGGTTATTGGATTAAAGTTTAATTTAGATAGTTATCATCCTATTACGGCTTAATCTTTGCGTTCGTTTTGGCTTATGACGTAAGCTGATTATTAAGCGGTATCTACATTTTGGGCATCGGTGCGAGGGGCGATCGGAAATCATTTAGTTTCGACAATAGCCGCGTGTTTTAGAACGTTGGGATAATTAAAAGGATTAGCGGTTTTGTTTACTGAACGAATAATGTGGAACTGCTGGTATGAATTACGATACCGAAATGTACCGCCTGTAACCGATTACGGTTTCATGACATGTCAAAACAGAAAAACAGCATCAGCTTAGAATACTTACTTTTTACAATTTAAGAGCAAAAAGCGTATCCACCCGGGCCGAGGACGGACGCTTTTGCTCATACCCAGATGGAATTCGATTTAATACATAATTATTTTGCCCTCACGGCGTTTTCAGTGAAATATTTCTCAAACTTCCGACCATGGCGATTTGTAGGTGTAAAATATACAAATACTCACCATGTATGATTTTACTCACCCTTCGGGGAAAACGTGCGTGGATACACGTCCATTCAATTAACAATAATGATATATGAGGCCAAAGTTTTTAATATTTAAACCATCGCTCTCATGAAATATATTTTTCTGTCCGAAGTGGGGAGAGGCTTATAACTTCATTCCGGGCCGCAATTACATTGCAGTTTATTTTTTGCCGAGCGGCCTGTGTGGCATTCGCGAACATTTCAACAACTGCAAACATTCGTCATTAGTTAACATTATTCATTCGGATGCCTTGTTTTTCAACGTCTGCCTTTTAATGAAATGCCATTGAACTTATTTAGGCAACTATTGTATGAAGGAACCTTGCTCTATTCAAATTCAAAGTGGACGTTCTCTTTAACTGATTGTCTCTTCAAGAAATTGGAAGCCAAACGTTTGTGAAACAAAACATGAAGAGCATGCAATTAGACACATCACATCTTACAAAGTCGCCGCTTATAAATATTTGTGTCGGCAATATTCATGGTGTCGAGATCTTATGAAGCGAATGGAAATGCCATTGCAGGAAACTGGCGGCAGTTAGGGACGGAGCCACTCTAAGTTCCAATGTTGCGTACGTGATTACTCTCTAAATATTCCACTTTATTGTGCAATCCTCTCCTTGTCATGTGAAGAAGCGAAGCTAGGAGGAGCCTGAATAATTTAGTCGGTCGGCGGCGGATGTACCATTTATCCAAATTGTCGTCTCCGGCGTGAAGCAGGGGCGGGAGTTAAAAATGAACGAGCTGTCAGTTTCGCGTCGCGCTCACACCGATTTGCTCCAGAAAAAATTGTAACAGTAGAGAAGGGTACTATTTATGTTTGCTGCTTGAGAGTCAATTTGTAAGCAATCCTGTTTATGTTCTCCTATAAGATCTCTGTCAGAGGTCTTAAGTTTACGAGAAATAAATGCTCTTCATCATTATTCAAATCAACTGCACGCTGTTAAATGCTAAACATAAACAACGCCGTTTTAGTGGAAATAGCAATTAAACTTCTGTAATTATAATAACCTATATAAAATTAAAAGCCTTCTTGTATTGCAGGGATACGTGAGCTTTATTTGTTTCTGTGGAAACGAAATGGTTCATAATTATAGCAATATTTGAATTGGCTTTTCCATAAACTACAATCGCATGTTCAGAAACTATTCGAATGCGGTAGAATTATTATTTCGGTGTCTATTTCTACACAAGTTGAAATAGAATGGTGTAAAGTCACAACTTTAATGGTCTCGTAAATGCCAACAAGTTTTATTCAACAGATGTAATCAAGATTACGTGGGTTGGTAGCTGCACTAGCTGCCTATGTTCTAGATATTTAAAAATGAAGACTATTTTTTCCAAATCTAAATCTCAACTAATTATCTTTTGGTACCTACTTACAAACCTTTATGTGTATAGGTACCCAAGTAACTATCCATTTGTTTTCTAATACATAGTAGGACCTACCTAGCTATATACATACATTTTTTGACGCCTGTAATATAAAAAGGTAGATATAGGTTCAGTACAGAGGATAACACTATTGCACCGACATAAAATTGAAGGAGCAGGTAAATCAAATAATAAAGGAAAATTCCATTACTGTCCCAGGTCAGATAGCCGAAGATTTTTCGCGAAAAAGAATTTCATTTCGTTTGTAAGGAAGTTTAAAAGTAGTAAATAGAAAGTAGATATTCAATCAGAAACGGTATTCGATAGGAATATTGAAACATGATTTCGTTTGCGAGGGATTAGGTACTGTAAGTAATCATACTACCGACCGACCTAGTACCTAATTTTTAAACGAAATCTGGATTCAATTTACCTACTACATAAGTTTTTTTTATAATCAAATACGTTGTTCAACGTGCTACTGCGACTAATCCAATGAGTACCTAAGTACCTACCAAGCAGAATAAGCACACGATCTCGCAGACACCCCAAGACAGACGGACCTACATAGCATTACCTACGCCTGTTATCCCAAAGGGTTCGACAGAAGTCTTATCCATATAAGACTTATCTCTCTTTATCTTTATTTAGTCTAAGTACCTGACTACTTGGATTGAAGCTCGGAACCTATGGTCAGAAGTCGCTTTTGCGTCAAAATAACTTAGACGTAGTTTTTCCAAAATGTGATGAAGATAAAATACCTAGTGTTGATTTTATTTTTTTACCCACCTTTCGATTTTTGATCATGTCTGTTTAAGAAGACGCCTTTCCCATGCTGGGGAGCACTTACAGGCTGACATTATGTTTTTAGATTTTTAGGAATAGGTTTAAAAGTATCCGTGTTTGTTTACGCGATTTAACAGCCTGCAGTAGGTAAAGAAAAATAGGTAGGAAGAAATAATAAATGTGGCATTGTTTTTCTTTAAAGTTACCATTAACTTATTCAAAGCTACTTGTCTGGTGCTTGGATATTATCTACCGTTCGAGCATCGCATGTCAACGTTGTTACAAATTGGTTTCAGCTGAACACACAGCTAAGTAGGCCGTAATATTAGTTAAACGGATTTAAATCTATAATGCAGTCGATGTTTATAAGTTCCAAGAAACGTTTTCATTTTACGGTTGCCTTTTTCATTTTGTAACGATTGGTTATGTTTCTAGTTGTCGAAGTTGAGCTTCTATCCGCCGTTACCTATAGGTTTATCAAAGATGGTGGGGAATATCTAAGAGCTACACATGCCTGAGGCGAAAATGAAAATAATCCTTAGTATTCAATGAAAATAATCCTACACTCTACTACGCCGCGGATTTATACAGGAAATGAATGATTGGTAATTGAGTGCGTTCCTTCAAATGGGATGTTCTAATTTGCAACGGTTTTGACACCGATAACTTGGTGACCAAATTGAGTTTTTTTTCAAGTAGGTACCTAGGTAAGTTATCGAGCACTTGTCTTGTTTTTTTACAAGAGAAGTTTAAAGATTTTTTTTTTGATAAATTGTTATTTGATGGGATTTATTCGTTTTAGTTCTCAGAAAAGTATCAGTTAACCATCCAGAGTGGAGGGGATTGCTCACATCTAGCAATTTTAGTCGTGAGGTATAAAACTTGAAAAGTTAGATTACCTACTCAAAAACTACCCAATTTGGACGCCTAGTTATCGGGGTCAAAATCTTGGCATAGGTACCTACCTATTCTAGAACATTCCATTTTTTTTTTAAATTATTATTGATAGGCACGCGCTGGTCGACCATTTGAAGGAACGCACTCAATTTTGTTGTCTGATCACACGGCGCAACTTCTCAGATTCCCCGTAAGCAAAACGTGCGCAATAAATAAGTGGCGTATAAAAAGACGGGATTATAGCAATGAAAACTTATCTAAGTTTAAAAATCATTTAAGCAGCTTGACATTTACAGAGGTATATAGTGCTATACCCCAATATTGCTTATAAGGTTTTTTTAGATTTATTCATACTGCTTTACGACTTGTGTTTCACTCGCATTTGGATAACAGTAAACTTAAAAAAAAAGTAAATTGGGTATCTCGGGGTATAAAAGTTTGTAGCAAAAAGAAAAGACAACTTCTGTGGAATTATAGATTAAAGTCTAGTCAGGCAAATAAAATTATTTTAAAAAAATACACCAAGTTGTATAAAAAAAATATTAAGCTTACACAGTGCGCTCAAAATAATTATAAAATTAAAACATCTACAAATAAATCTAAAACGACTTGGCAAATAATTAAGCGAAGCAAACTAAACATACCAAAATCTTCTATACATAAAATTTAAATTAATAATGAATCCATCACAGAGCCAAAACACAAAGCGGATATCTTTAACAATTATTTCATCGAAAAAATTCAACCCATTGTAAATGCTGGAACTACAGTAACACAAAATATTTTGAATAAAAGAGACTCTATGTTTATGGCACCTAGTACACCATATGACGTAATCAAAATCATATCAACACTCAAAAATACAAATAGTGTAGGCTACGATGGAATTTACACAAAAGTACTCAAAGCTGTAGCTGGTGTCATAAGCTCTCCTTTATGTTACGTAATTAATTTGAGTATTGGTGCTGGAATATTTCCAATGGCACTAAAGACATCTATTGTAAAGCCACTACTTAAGAAAGGCGATAAAGAGTTGATGATGAATTATAGACCGATATCGCTCATCCCTGTTATTTCTAAAATATTTGAAAAATATATTTATAAACAACTCAACTCATATTTAGAGCACAATAAGATCCTCTGCAATGAACAAAAAGGTTTCAGAGAAAAAAAAACTGTTAACATGGCCATTTATGATTTTTTATATAGTGATGACGAATATGGATCAACATAGACCGGTGTGCAGTATATTCTGCGATATGACTCAGGCGTTTGATTATGTTCAACACAATATTTTACTTAAGAAACTCGAAGCATATGGTATTAGAGGTAATATACTTAAACTATTTGAGTCATATCATCAAAACAGAAAGCAAATAACGGAAGTCAGTAGGGTAAACATAACTACAAAACGAGAGGAGTTACATCGGTCGCAAGAACGTGAAGTTAGGTATGGTGTCCCACAGGGAAGTGTTCTGGGACCTCCTTTATTTACATTATATATTAATGACTTGCCTAAGTCCACAGAACAACCAATGAGCCTCTTTTCCGATGACAGTGTAGTGACAATTGCGTGTAAAAATCAAGACACATATAAACCTGACATTAATAACTCACTAATTGCAATTATAGAATGGTTAAGGCGAGCCTGACTTGAGCGCGTAGGCATCTAACGCTTACCCCAGGCCCCGCAAGGAGTAGCAATACGTAATAAGTTACGATGCGCGGGAGACGCGCGCACCAAGCGCACCGCTCGCTCATGAGTTCACGGACTCGGGTAGGTACTAAGTTCCGTCACAGGATAAAGTAATGCAGTAGATCAACTTGAATTGATTAGTATAAGTTTATTTTGTTTTATTTTTCTATTAAGTATTTTTTAAGGTTATAGATGGATTAAGTACGTATTGTACAAACTTGAATCCAATTACTAATCATTAAAAATCAGTAATAATACTTATTTATTTTAGAGTTTAAGGTGGATTTAAAATCTGACTGACACGAAAATTATGAATACGAGTACGATACAAAAATACGCGTCGCGCGCTATTTGGCTTTGGTGCGATACCTTCGTAAAAATCAAGTAGTAGGTAGGCACACTTACTTTAGGAAAATTATGTTACAATATTCTTGAATATTATAATTCAAGAAAGCTTAGAAGTATAAATGGTTTGGAATTTGCCTAGATGCTATTTAAAAAAAAACAAAAACGTTTTTATATTTTTTAATCAAATAGTTAACATAATAAAAGTTACCAATGCAACTGGCTAAAATTCGTTGAACTGTAGCTGTCTCGGTTTGCATGGACCTAGCTGAGTAGATTGACACGGAATATGGTCCTTGGATTTGCTTGGACCTGGCTGCACAGGCTTATCATTAACATTTTCTTTGTTTTCTTTCAATATTATGTCTCGTATTGGCATACCGCGATTTTGGCGCGGATCCACAATCTCTGGCAATATACATTTCAAATAAAAATCTATAATTTTTTTCTCCATATGCACCCGCCAAAATTCGTCATCTCTTGAAATATTTTCTACTACTAGTTTTCACCGAACCATATTCCAAAAATGCATTGGTTCCTTTCTGTTACATGAAGTTGACCCTGCACTTGGTAATACCAATTACTTTTTTTGTTTATAACCCTGGTATGTTTTATTCTATCGAATTTAAATATATGTATTTTACTTTCTTCAATAGCAGCATTTCCCTTTTCTAAATGCCGTTATTGGACATTTAATTTCAACAATGGTGTCGTTCCCAACTATACCGTCGGGGGTAACCCCAATAAATGAGTATTATTTTGGAGACAAGTCACGCCCTTCCGCATGCTCTATTGCCCTGTAACGCAAATTTTGATTTTGATTTGTTGGTAATTAACAAGTAAAATTTTAAAAACTTACAAAATATCCCTGTTCAATAAAGATAACGGAGCTACAGTGCCAAAGACAGATACACAGGCACACAGACGCACGTACACAGAAACATAGATAGCAAACCGTTATAAATAAATAGGATACAATTGTAATATGGTGTGTGTTTAATTTCTTTATGTATTTTATGGTGTTACAATAATGATAATGAGATACTACTTTATTCAAATCTATACTAAATAATATTATAAAGTGGAAGTGCGCTAAGTGCGCTGTGGTAATAGCTAATTATACGTAAGTACCATGTACAACAAAGATATTGTTTTTCATTCGATCTAAAAAAAAGTCCGCGACGTTACACCTATATCTATCTCTTATAAATATGCCACACTAAGGCATTTTATGTCAAATAATTTATTTAAAAATTAAAGGTGGTTTTTCAGCATTAATATTAGGCAGGCATATTAATCCTTACTAGCGAAAGTTACTTCATCATCAAGATAATTTTATGAAGATAAACTTTGTCTTTTACAGCATGTTATTTGAACTCACCGTTTAGGAGATAATGTAAAATTAAAATAATTCAACAATATTATTAAATCGAACGGGCGGTGCGCGAGACGCGGCCACCAAACGAGAACGCGTCGAGCCTGCGTGACTGCGTGCGACGCGGTGCAAGAAATTCTTTTTTGTATTATGATTATGAATTTATGATAGTTACATTCATGGGGAAGGCTGTACGGCTATACGGGAATGGGAATTCCTACGGGAATGAAGAATTCCGTTACCTGTCTCCGAAGTTCTTCATCAGATCTTCACCAAATTGAAATGGGATCAGTCCGGGAAGATACACTTCCAAAAAAAATAGAATCATCAAAATCGATTGACAATTGGCGAAAATATCGCTGAGCAAACATACAACAAAAAAAAACAGTCGATTTGAGAATCTCTTCTTTTTTGGAAGTCGGTTAATAATATACAATACAATAGTCAATTAAAAACAGTTTAGTGTATGTAATTTATAATTTCTATACATTTTTCCTCTTGCCAATAAACACCGATAAAGTAACGCATTGGATTGGAAAAACTATCCAAACTGACCACATAGTTTTTTGTATGTCTTGTCATAACTTGATACATTGTTAGTAATTAGTAAGAGAATGGACTGAGCTGGTCTGGTAGCCTAAACGTTACCAAAAGTATGTTATTATAATATTTTCATAGGAAATGGTCATACTGTAACACTTTTACACTATGGCACGCGACTCACGAGTGCGCTGCGCGTATTGTTTGGCATAGACGAGACCTACACAAACGTTGCGGACACCATAAATATTATTATTTGTTGTGTTGTGGTGGCTGTGAGTAGGTACCCACCTAGCGTATAACTACACTTATATTTCTTCTCTACATGAACACCACAACATTATTGCACCGATATTCAACTCTCATGTAGGAAATACGAGCTATTATTTTTGCATTTGTTTAGGAGTAAGATAAGTGAAAACGGACATTTCTAATAAATAACAAATATTATAAGACTTATACAAACTTTCCGAAACCATCAAGACTAACGTAGCGGGGTGAACTACCTATTTGACATTTGAAAACAGTAAATCATTGTATCATGTGCGCGCGAGGTGGCTTTATGCACTCTGAAATAGGGTTCAAATTCAATTGTTTTACATACTCGATGCGGTTGGTAAATCTATTCCGCGCGAAAACTAAACCACTAAAGCGCACGTCTTTATGCGTACTGAAATAAGGTTTAAATTAAATTGTTTACACACATGTTTGCGGTGTGGAAATTTATCTGTTTCGTGTCGGTACTTACCTAGTTAGTAAAGTAAATTATGTATATACCTATATACCTTTTTGTTTATTCAGCCAAAGTTTATAAAAAAAAGTAGTCACCGCTGCAACGAAGAGCCGTGACAACTTTTTTTTCCCCCATTTTTTTTTACAAAATTATAGCTACATCTAATAAAAACTAACTATATTACAACTGTTTGAACACTAAATTGTATACAAGTATTATTATTTAACCACTCGACACGTGAAAATTCCAAAATAAAAAATAAATCTTACGTAAATAAACATAAACATTAAATTCGCGGCACACTGGTGTGCCGGCAGTGCTAGAGCGGTAATCAATTTAGGCTTAGCCAGTAACAGAACTTAGAGGGGGTGGCGGGATCGCAAAAATTTGGCACACGTCCGACCTCCAACACGTTCCGCTCGGGACTAAATGACACGGGGCGCGCTCATGAAACGACAAAATCACTTGATTTTGGAATTAGTGGGATACGTATTTTCATATTTCACATTATGACGGCCGATTTATATCACATTTTTTACGACCTTTATTGTGGTATAAGTTTTATTACTCAAAACCTTATATAACTCAAATGAAATGATAATTACATCTTGATTTTGACTTGTCTTTGCGATTTAATTGGATGCAGTAAAGTGCAAGTAATCGTGTATCGCACGGCCGAAATCGCAAGATCGAAGTGTGAAATATGTAATATATTTTTTTCAAAATTTAAATCCGTGTTGTTTACGAATAAAACACAATTTTACACAATGCAAAACGACGTTTTTCCGGAAAACCTGGCCTTAAATAATAATAATTTAAAAATAAATTTAAATAAGACTAAAATCATGCACTTTAGTCAGCGCTCCTTGACAGTAACTAATAATCTCAACATAAACTATAATAATAATGATATTGACGAAGTTGACACAACTAAATTTTTAGGACTTATTATTGACAAGAAATTAAATTGGAAGGCACATATAGAGACTATCAGTAAGAAAATAAGCACATCAGCATATGCTCTTTACAAACTGGCAGCAGTAATTAGTATAGATGCTTTGCTCACAGCATACTACGGCTTGGTGGAGTCCATTTTAAGATATGGCGTAATTTTTTGGGGTAACTCGACTGACCGGGAAATCATATTTAGAACTCAAACGCGTTGCATTAGGTCGATGTTCAAACTTGAAACCATTCAGAGTTGCAAGCCTTACTTCAAAAAATACAAAATTTTGACCCTACCTTCACTTTACATATTAGAAAATGCGATGTTCGTACGATCCAACCCTCTCCTATTTTCTCGCATGGCAGATCGACTTCCTCGTAATAGACGTGACAATACCCAAATTTGCCAGCAACAATGTAGAACGGCACTTATGCTAAAAAGTGTCTTTTGCATGGCTCCAAAAATTTTGTTAATTTACTAGTTAGTTGAGACAAAAATTACTTAAACCGTAGTTTGTACAATTTGTCTACACAAAAATACTCAAATTTTGTCTTATAATACGCTGTATTAGTTATAGCATCAAGTTTGAAAAAAAAAGGGAAAATGTCACAACCGACCACACCCCAAGGACGGTTGTGACAGTGGTCATCATCATGACTAACCTAAATTATCTACGTAAAAAGTAATCATTTGTTATTAACTACTAGCAAACATTTTTTTGTTATGGATTGAATATTAGTAGACACTAATATTCAATCCATAACAAAAAAATGTTTGCTATAGTATATCTGTACCTATACCAATAAAAGTAAATATTAAAAGAATATGAACAAAAAAACGTTCTTTTGGCTGTTGAAAAGCAATGTGGCCTGCTTTTGTTTACGTCGCGCACCGGCTAACGCAATACTGGGCAACATGTGTAGACATGCATCGCGCTTCTTTTTCCCCTTACACTCATCCCCGTATTCCGTATAGTTTCGCAATTATAACGACTGTCACTACCGTACCCTGGCACAATCGTACCCAGTCTACCCTATTCAAAAGGAAATTAATTAATTTTCTAGCAGATAAGGCTTATTATAATTTAAATGAATTTTTAGAAGAGAAATTTCGATAACATTTTACTTTTCCCTATGTTTTTATTATTTATATTATCATGACAATTTTTTTGAATAAATTGACTCAAAGTGACATTATAAATAATAAAATTGTATTTGCATGCCATTGTCTAAGGCAAATGTGATGAGCTGTTTTTTATTTATTTACTGTAATTACACCTCTTGCATGCTGACAATTTGATGTTGTATGTATTGTACTCATGTTTGTGCAAATAAACAAATGATTATATATGATTATAATTACCAATCATCCTGCAGTGTAACATGTCGAAGTGAAGGCTAGGGTGAAGTGATCACGAAGTCAGCCGTCAATCCATCTAGGTACCTACCTAATCAAGATGGAAGATGAAGAAGAAAAGATGACAGCTCGCTTCGTGATCACGACGTTACCCAGCCTTGTCTTCGACATGTTTAAAGAATCGACTAGCTGTACCTATACCTACCTACATACACATACTTATCTACTTAGAAGTTTCTGTGTCGACATAAAAAGCATAAAAAGATAAAAGATTGGGATCACCAAAGATGCATTATCGAAAATTGTGTCACCCCACCTCGGGTTTCACCTCTTTACTGATATAGAACTTATATTACTGATTAGAGATTAGAAATCCTACTATAAGAACGAGCGACGCGAGCTCGAAAATTTTAAAACCCTTTCTTGGAAAGACTAATTTTTTTTTTGACGCACCAAAAGTTTTTCTGCGTCATCATCAGACACAATATTTTTAAAACCTACTAGACGTACGCGCATATCCCGTTCCCGTAGTAATTTCGGGAAATCCTTTCTTAGTGCTCCCTATACTATTGTAGTCTTTGGTGCTCCCCTACACCACTCCCCAAAGGAACCTTCATGCCAAATTTCAGCTCACTACGACCAGTAGTTTCGGCTGTGCGTTGTCTGTCAGTCACTCAGTAGGTAATACAAGAGTTTTATATTCTATTGATTGATATTGATTCATTGAGATCATTTAAATGAGCCCTAAGCTCAATGTTACTAATCAACCTATTATCTGTTCATTCACTGAAACCATTTGAGCCCAAACACGGTACGTCTGCTGTAGGTAAGTGAGGAGTTTGGTATTCTGGTCATGCTGCAGCATCTGGTCAAGGTCACCATGTTCTTGCAATATGATTGAAGTAACAGAATACCTTATTTCGAATAGTTCAAACGTATGGCCACTCTCATCCCTTCATCAACTAGAATAGAGCTGATGATCTTCAAACATCTGAACCGATTTTCTTGAATTTTCACAATTGCTCCAATAAACAAATCCCTGGTTTTTTTTTGACACAAATACACAGGTCAGACTAATAACACGGCTCTTTATGGTCGGGGGTTAAAAATAACAACGCTCTTTGGTCGGTTGGTGTGTATACGGGGCTTCTACGAGATGACTACGCTACCTCCAAGCTTTGTGTAAGTCAAGCGTTGTTTTCGCAGAGGTCCTAGGCTCGATTTACCGGGTTAGGCAGGCAGGCTAGGACAATTTACCTTTTCGTTTTCTCTGCGTGTATTTGCAATCAGCCCTAAGACTACTATTATTTTACAGCCTGACAATTTACCTGATTACAAAATAATTGAATCTAATGATACCCCTAGATTATAAAAATTGTAAGTAAAAAACATAAATCAGTTTGTCAATATTTTATTAAATTAGTAAATACATTAATACCAAGGCATTAACTGCCACTTTTACTAAAAGCTATAAGTAAATGAAACTAGCGCAGCTCATGATTCTAGGATCACTAGAAGGGAGGCATTATAAACTCAAAACCAAATGTGACCGTCTCATTCATAGAATTCCACTTTTGTAACTCAAAATACTTAATTTATAACATACATAAACAGTTATAAAGTATGTTTTAATTTGTAAGATGTAAAATAAAACTTTTTGTAGCCACTAAGGAAGAGATTTTGTTATAAAAATGCACTCTTCTGTGACTAATAAGGCTAAACTGGTAAAGCTAAACTTAAAGTTATGTGATAAGTTGGTACAGATAAAAGCATTCTCACACTGCACAAAGTGCAATATTAATACAATGACAATAAACAGAAGTGGTCAATCCCGTAAGTCACTGGGAATCAAACTACGTAGTGATATAAGCTCCAGTAAAACTATCTGATAGTTTTGTATAAAATATAGGAATCTGCCACACATTTTGTGTAACTGATCAATGTCCCCTAGATCGTAGGTCGCCCACTTCTGCGTATGTTTGTGCTGGAGTATGTAGGATGGTCTAGCAGGGGCGACGGTCAGGTCCACGGCGACGCGGCGCTGCCTTGAGGATGTTGTCCACGCGGAGGATCATCTCCGCAGCCTCGGCGGCTGATAGCAACACTTGACGCTTCACTACGTATGACTCGGTGATGCCGAGCTTCTTCATGTCACCTACGCGACCGCTCTGCATGTCTGTGAAAGAACATTGAAATGTGTTATTGAATCTTGTGCTGTTAGAACAAGGTGGTTTGGTGAATCAATCATGAAAAAATCACGGTGAATTCTGGTAAATGCGAAATTAAAAAGCTGTTACGAATTATATTGCAATAATTAGGAAACCTTATTACTTATCGTCTAATTAAATCCTCGAAACTTTTAACGATCACACAATCTTACCAACATTTTGTCCTGAATAAATAAAACATGCTAACAGTCTTCATTTTCAGAGTCGATTCGTTCACAAGAAATTTGGATTCAAGAATTTCGGTCAGGGAAATTAATGTATAATTACATTAGTTATTTATACACATTTCACGAAAAAGAGATTAGAGGAAAAGAGCAATTTAAAATTTTCTGTAGGCAGCGGACATCACTCTCTTCAAATGTTATTTTAGCTGATGTTTTAGATCTAAGTATCTAGCGTATGTGTAACAAGTTTCATATAAATGTGTTCATTAATAGACATAAAGGAAGCAATATGAAAACGCTCTGTTTAAGGTCATGTGCTTGTATAAAAAACGAAAAGGTCTGTTTGTCTATGTGACAGCTAGATAGTTTCAACCCTAGGGAAGTTTCAATTTCAATACTTTGGCAACACATAATTCAAAAAGAACAACTCACCAAGTCCCATGGTGAGGTCTCCCTGGGCGTGGTGCGCGCGCAGCCGCGAGATGAGGTCGGCGGAGTCGTAGCCGGCGTTGTCGGCCACGGCGGAGGGCAGGCGGCGCAGCGCCACGGCGAACGCTTCCACGGCCGCCGACTCCTTGCCCGCCGTGCGCGCCGCCACGCGGGACACCGCCTCCGCCATCAGCATCTCGCTGGCACCTAGGGGACCACTCATTACTTCGGGATGCAATACGAAAGTAAATAAAGTTAGTCGGGAACATTTTGCCAAAACCTCGTACACCAGCTAACGTTTATATGTCTTGCATATTTAAACCCTAGAATGCTGACTGTCTTGTTCTTACAGCATAATGTAAGACTAAAATGCACAATACTAATCATGTTCTCTATGATCAACAAACAACATAATTATGCATGTACACAGATTTCAAATAACAAAAAAAACTTACCTCTTTACAACCCTCAAAAATTAAAATAAACTATTATTTAGCAGCAACTGCGCCTGCATCGAAGTCAAGACTTATTATTCCATTGGGAATAAACTCATGAGATAAAACAATTCATGTCACACAATCTACTTACGTGAACATTACATGCAAATCCAATCTGGTGTGATTTATTAACATAAATATCCAATTATCTTGTGTATCCAGACACTCCCCTCACATTTATGATATTATTGATCAAATATTATAGCAGCGAAAAGACTTTTTTCAAGAGTGTATCCTCACCTCCACCATAGATAACTTTAGGCTCCTTGACGGTCGCGGCTAGTACGCAGAGCGCGTCGTGTAGGGAGCGCTCGGCCTCGTCGATGACCTGCTGCGTGGCGCCGCGGATGACCACCGTGCAGGCGGAGCCCAGCTCCACGCCAGAGAAACGAATGAGGCACTCGTCACCAATCAAAACCTGGAATATATCCATAAATATCAATTAAATATTTCTATTACAAAAGCATGTTTGGGATTTGGGATGATCCAGATGGTTCAAACATTCTGTGAATACAACCTCATAAATGGAGCATGCAGGAACTATAGTTTGCAGTACACAAGTGTCAATGTTAAGTATTCATTCTTAAAACCGGCCAAGTGAGAGTCGGACTCGCGCACGAAGGGTTCGGTACCATTATCTATTAAAAAAGCGGCAAAAACCTCACACATGGGAGCTGAAATATTTATTTGATTCTGTTTTTAGTATTTGTTGTTATAGTGGCAACAGAACTACATCATCTGTGAAAATATGAACTGTGTTGCTATAACAGTTCATGAGATACAGCCTGATGACAGATATACAGACAGATGGACAGCAGAGTCTTAGTAATAGGGTCCCGTTTTTACCCTCTGGGTACGGAACCCTAAAAAGTTCCGAATTCACAACACTAGATGGCACAGTCTTTGCCGTGCTTGTCTGGTACAAGCACATACACATAATTAGTTGGTCTATGGATAGGTGACCATACATTACAGTAACAGAACCCCTTCATGCCTTGGAAACAATGGTAGGCTATTGGTACTGGCTGTCATATTGTAGACCTAATTTAGTTGTTAGATGTATTCAGAAGCCCCTATTGTGTTACCTAGTAACTGAGAGATTCTAAAGATCAAATAGACAGTTGGTCCATGTAAACTACTGTTATTCAGCTGCATCAGTAGAGACTTAGACTGAAAGCTGACTCCTATACCTATGGAAAAATAGCAGATGATGAGATATTTGGAAACCACAATTACCTG
Source organism: Melanchra persicariae (assembly GCA_947386135.1). Classification (NCBI taxonomy): domain Eukaryota; kingdom Metazoa; phylum Arthropoda; class Insecta; order Lepidoptera; family Noctuidae; genus Melanchra; species Melanchra persicariae. The sequence continues at coordinate 11,124,105 of OX376651.1, read as the reverse complement.
TTCAATAACTTTGCAGTGCCCCAGTTTGACTTTGTCAGGTGAGTCAAAGGTGGACACGATTTCTCCGCCAGTTACAAGAGCCAGGCGCTCGATGCCGTCGAAGTCAGCGTGCTCGATCGCCATCACGCCGGCGTCGGCGAACAGCTGTTCTGGGTAGTTGTAGATAAGTTGCCTGCAAAATAAATATGCATGTCGTGTGATAGATACTAACTAGTAACACCATTTTGAAAGCAACGTTGGTCTCGTGATCGCAAGCGCGACTGCCGAGTGTGGCATCGATTCCCAGATTCATTTTCCCATTTCGGCAAAAAGCGTAGCAACCCAGAGTTTGCTAGTTGCTGGTGTGACATCACTATGCCTCAGTAAGCACGTAAAGCCATTGATACTGCGCCTGATCTCGTCGTATCCTTTTGGATTGCTGTCCCATCGGAAAATAAGAGTAAAGGCAAAGATAGTGTACCTGTGTTTGCACACACACTTGTTCACTATCATATCTCCTATGTACTTGGCTATTATATATGTGTCAGATCGACCATGACGTAATTTCAGGGGCGAGGATTACTAGAGACAAGGGTTGAACAATCTTTGTTATGCTGTAATGCCTCAATGGTCTCGCCTAACTGGGTCTTAGAGCTAAACTGAGCAGTTCCTGGTTCATGCATGGAGCATGAGCATGGAGGCCCCAATTAACATAGTTGAGAAAAGGCTGGGCAGAAGATGCATTTCATACTGTTTATGCCATACTGTGTCTATGACATTATCTGTTTCATAATGTGTGCTATCCAGCAAGAACAGGCCAAAAGCTGCTTAACTTCAGTTGATATTTCTTGATACAATACAAATACACATTGTTACTACATGACCATAGACTCATGTGAGTGACAGCCTTATAAATGAGGGGTATAGATGCAAAAGTGCTTCTATCCACTTTCTTAAATTTTTCACAATACCCCAAAAATCCATAAAATGTACTATACTGATGCTACATCCTTTATTTAAATTAAATATCATGACAAATTGATATTATTTTCGATACAATATTAAGCTAATTTCATAAACAGTGTAAAAATTAGAAGAAAAAACATTGCAGTCTGGATAGAGGCCATTTTGCATCCAACCTGTGGATAGAAGCGGTTTTGCATCTGCCACTACAGGATAGAGGCGGTTTTGGTCCTATAAAGCTCGTGTGGATGGCTTTATGCAGTCGATGGCTCATACTGATTCAGATTATTATTATTGTGAATTAATTTGTTTTTCAAGTGTCTGGAAATTTAAATTTATAAACGTGTGTAACGCTAAAATGATAATAATTTATCTTTTGTAAATTAAGTTTTAACAGAGGCGGTTTTGTTTTCTCATGTCATTTTCTATTGGATAGAGGCGTTATTGTATGTATTTTATTTATGTAAACCAAAGACAAATAGTAAAAGATTCCCAACAAAAAAAAAACATTTAGATCTTGAAATGGGATAGAAGCGCTTTTGCATCTATACCCCTCAAATATCATATTTGCTAAAAGTTTACTATCATCATTTCATGTTATATTTTCCAGCTTAAAAATGAATGATAGTATGAGTTATTAGAAAGACTTTGAGCAATTACCTGTTGATGAAGACATTGCATTTGTGAGCCAGAATCTTGTTGACTTTGTCCTTCATCTTCTCTTTCTCGGCAACTTCGAGTTCTGCAATCTTGGCCATAGAGTCTACTTTGATAGTGGATCCGAACACTTTGATCTTGTCTGTGTCCATGGGTGTGTTGGCTATCAGGATACTGGCATTCTCGATGCGCTTTGGTTGGTGCACTCCCACCTGATAAATGTATATTATAATTGTATTACTTGGTGCAGTGTCCAGTTTTAATAAGTTTTAGTTGAAAGAAGAAAACATGTTGATGTTTTAGTAAAACAAAAAATCTGTTTGCTGATCTTTTGGAAACTATAGTTCCACATAATCATGAAGTTTTTTCAATCAAATCAGTCATTAGGACTCAAAGGATACAATTTGTAATCACCTTCTTGTTCAAGAGGAAACCTTCATCCAAGAAAGATTCCTCTAGTAGACCACCAGAAATTTTGATAATCTGGATAGCCTTCAGGTTGCCTGAACCTTTGAGTCGAAGCACTGCATCCACAGCCAACTTTGTGAAGTGTCTGGAAACGTGACATTTTAAATTAATAAAATGGTTTAAATGACCTTTTTTGTATATTTTTCAATTTCAAGTTCATTGTTCTGTTCCAAAATGTACTTACTCTTTGTGGTTGGAAAGAATCTTAGAGCTCAATGTTGTGCGGGCAATGTTCTCAAGGTCCTCACGGAGGGCAGCTGCATTAAAACTCTTATCGTGGTCAAAGCTAGAGTCAGCAAGGGCTTGTTTAGCAGTATCTACTGCTATACGCCATCCGGCAATGATTGTCTGTGGATGCAGCTTCTGTTCAATAAGCTTCTCAGCTTCACGGAGCAGCTCAGCAGCTAAAATCAACATAAATTTGTTTATTTTTTTTGGTGATTAATGTTTTGTGTTGCTCAGCCAAGGCAAAAAAAAAACAGGTATTTATGGTTATTATAGTGTGGAAATAATAACAGAGATTAATTGTGACCATTTTAAAGCTCTGTTTAACAACAAATTCTTTTGTCTATAGGGAAACTTAAAAAAGGTGACTACCTACTTACCTAAAACAGTAACAGATGTGGTTCCATCTCCAACTTCCTCATCTTGTACTTTTGACATGTCTACCAAAATCTTAGCTGCTGGATTATCAACACCGATGGATTTTAGAATAGTAGCACCGTCATTTGTAACCTCAACCTACAAAATATAACCAATTTGTTATAAGTTATAACTACTCACATTAAGCTTTAATATGTATGTAGAGTAACTTAGGTTTATTGGGTAAGAAATATTTACCTGGCCAGCATTTCTGCCACAGGAAACCAGAATTTTGTCCATTCCTTTAGGTCCTAAAGTACTTTTCACCAAATCTCCAATGGCGATGGCACCAATGAAGCTGGACATACGAGCCACTTCGGCTTTTTCTTCTTCGGCTTCATTTTTCAAAATTCTGATGGGATTCAGTGACACCTGCACAATAAATTCATGTGATCAAGACACACGTGCAACACGAACAACGGTTCGAACATTTCTAGATTATTCACTATTATTTTGATGTTTCAGTGACAGAACAACTGTAAACTGTTGGCACTGTCGTAAATAACATATTGCTTCTTACCATTTTGGCTTTCCTTTAGGTTGTTTCTATCAAACACTAAAATAAAATACCGGCGACAAAAATCCTACACCAAGAAACTTGAACTGACAGTAGCACAAGAAAAGAAGCACGACTACCAATGTTGATAGTCTACATTAATATTTCTTTTATTCTAACTGGCAACACGTTCTTTTTTTTAAATGATTGATTGGCACGCGCTTGACCACTATCTCACCTAATGGTAAGCGATGATGTGGTCGAATCTTTTGTCTTCATTGAATTTACGCACAAAGCGACTCATCTATTAGGTATGTAGTTTAACGATCGCAAACCACGAAAAATATACACAGTAATCTACGTCTACCTAATCTAAAAACCCGACTGCATTGAATGCTCAAGGCTGCAGCCAGCTTAGAGGCTAATCACGGATTTTTGGACCATCGGGCGTGAATAATAATGCTAGATTTTGCCCGGGCTTTACGCACAATTTAGAACATCAATCTCATTCGACAGAGTGCTAGTAGTTATCTATTTTTACACGGATTTTACGTATAGTCCGTCCGGGTCTGGAGGTCCGGGCCCCCTCAGTTTTTGATTTCTGAAACACGCGCCTTTTACCATAGCAGAAGCTTTGTCTCTTGCCAGCAATGTTCAAATTTCTTTTGAGCATTTCATACGCTCTTTTACCAAATCGACATACGAGCTTACTCAGCATAAGTTTGAGAGAGAAAAATAAGGACACCTGATAAGTAGTAGTCTGGGGCCCGGGACTATTAGAGGGAGAGAGGCAACAAAAATTCGAGCATACGTCTCGGGAATTTGAGGTTTTTGGTTTTCTTTCATACGATTTCACAACATTTTTACTTCCATCTCTATCTTCCATCAGATATTTTCATGTGAACAGCTGCACATAAATATTATCATTTACTAACTTACACACAAAAGTTTGAGATCGAAGAAAGGAAGCTAAAAAGACTTCGCGAAAAAAAAAAGGTTTTGTTTTCTTTTCATACAACATAACTCCGGTGTCGCTACTGTCGATTGTACTTTTCTCTAGCTATGTCAAGCGCATTAGGTGGAGTAAAAGCGCAGCTGTCGACTACAGACAAGCAAACCATCCACTCTCTTGGTTGTATTGGAAGCTGACCACAGATTAACTTGGAAAAGACCAAGTTTTATCCTTTTGATTTGATAGTATAGTAGGTAGTCTTCCCCCAACAGCTCTGTCTAAACAACGCTTTAACTGGTCAGGCATGTCAGCTAACAGGTACAACACTTTAAATATAATTTGTCTCGCACCGCTTTTATAAACATTTCGATTCATTTTATCTCGAAACTTTACAGTCACAGCTTAAAAAACCTCGAAATACCACTAAAAATCATAGAAAATCAACCACAAAGCCACGAAGTGACAGTTGAGGTACTCAGTTTGGCAATTATTCAGTGTTGCCAGTATTAGCTAAAATAGTAGTTCCCAAAACATTCTTTTCATGACTTTCTTGACAGACTGTAGGTAACAGCCCCATTTTTATATCATAACTAAGTGACTCTACGAAAAAAATACAAATAGTTGTAAGTGAGGATATAAAGAAATAAAAAAAAAAATAAATAAATAAATAAACAAATCATAGAGGGGTGTAACCTAACGCAGCACAATATGAACCAATCATAAGCTAAACTATAATCATGAGCGTTATTTGATTGGTGAGTAGTTTCATACTGATTTGTAAACGTAATCATAAATGACGTCATGAATGTGTCACGCTGATTGTTCTTTCTTCTGTCATTCGAGAATTCGCCGTGCCTTCGCCATATTTACGTTGTTGAATTGAATCAGACTCAGTTTTTCTAGAATATTATCAAGTTACTAAACTGTGAAGCTTTTTGAGTGTAATTTGTACAAAGTTCAAGACTATCTCACAAAATGGAAGACCAAGGAGGAAGCTCAGGACCTAGAGTAAGCGATAAGCGATTGGCTCAGACTCAAGCCAAAGTCGATGAAGTGGTGGGCATTATGCGCGTTAATGTCGAGAAAGTTTTGGAGAGGGACCAAAAGTTGTCCGAACTAGACAATCGTGCAGATGCTTTACAGCATGGAGCAGCGCAGTTTGAGCAGCAGGCTGGCAAACTGAAACGGAAGTATTGGTGGCAGAATCTTAAAATGATGCTTATTATCGGTGCCATTGGAGCAGTTCTACTTATCATCATCATCGTGTGGGCAACGTCCGGCGGCTCGAGCACGCCCGCACCCGCGCCCCCTCCGGCCCCTGTAGCCTCCACCGAAGCACCATCCTCAGGGCGATAGTCATCAAGCAAACTTGTACCTACACCTTTGATATGGATACTTATTTATGCTGCTCTGTACTAAAAACGTGCAAGTTTTATGGCAAAATGTGTCTGAACAGTATGTAAGAAATCTATATTTTGTATTTGAAACGATTAACCAACGCGCACATCATATTCCTACTATAAGATATACACTTGGTAAATGTTTAGATATTTTTCTATAAATTGTATTAAAATATTACCTAACTGTTGATAAACTATTTAAGTGAATATAATTCACTCTTAAAAGACTTGTTTACAAATTGTTATACTTCTAAAAAGGAAATAATAGAAAACTTTTAACATCAAGTGTTGCTGTTGCAAAACTTTTGTAATTTTACAGCAGTTTTAAATATGTAATTTTTAAAGTGGCCAACTATTGTACAGAATCACTTTGTGATAAGTAGTATTAAATATAAAAGATTATTATAATATTGAAATGCCTATTATAACAGCTGATTTGGGTTGAATGCTAACACACAGAACTGATATTCAACTGCACAAATTAAATGTGTAATAAAACATTAATGTGATTGTACTTGTTGCTTAAAGAGGGAAACCCCTATGTAATCACTGTTGCAAAATTAATATTTATATTAAGTTACATAAAATATGTGATTCAAAGCCAGTTTTTGTAGCACTTTGTATAAACAATTACAAGAACTTATTTCACAGCTCCTTTTTGAAGTAATCATCATTAGAAGTGAGTGTATTGTGAAATAAGTGCTAAGGCACAAAACATTTAGTTTATAATTTATTTTAATATGTAATTAGCACATTCTGTCGGTTGGTATTGATTATATTATATTTGTTTAGTTATTGTCTTATTAATATGTTTAAAATGCATTTTCAAAGATGACTAATTTTAACGGCAGTTGGGACCAACTTTGCGCTTATACTGCACGGCATCCAAGGTCCATTTACTAATTGGGTCTTGACATTAGACCTGTTTGATGTTGTATGCAAAGTGTTTGTAATATCATAATCTTAGTTGTTTTGTATTCTGTAAGAAATGATAAATAAATGTATTTCTTCAATATTGTATTGTTATCCACTTGTTAGAAAAGTATACAGCACTTAGTGTGTCTTATCAAAGGCAAACACCTACTTATAACTTATCAGTTTTGTAGATGTAGATAAGGAGTTTGTGATTCACACAATGTTTTATGAGTTCCAAAACTAAATATTGCAATTCAATGCACAAAGATTTTTCAAATGTTTATGAACAGACAATTTCAGAACGTCTTATAAGCAAAAAGTTGTGCTAATGGTGGGCTGACAAATGGCTGCTATGGGAGTGTATGTGCTTTATTGTTAATATTTACAATGAGAACATTCATTATGGTATTGAATTGATATCATGATCGGCATGGGAATGTATAGATTTTTAAAATATTAAGTACTGTCTTACAGACTAATAACAAACTTAAATATCATTTGTAAGCAGGGGCATTTTCTCTCAAATCATAAGAACTGGTAGCATTTTCTGTCATAATTAGTTCAGAATGTGTGCTGTTCATTATTTCCATTATTCTATTAGTGTTAATGTATAATCCGTGGTGCTTGGCAACTGGGCTTAACAGTTTTATATGTCCCTTGGTGCCTATTTGGCCTAGCTCTGTTCTGTCTCCTGCTTGGTTGGAAGGGAAGTGGAAATTATATTTTTTCCTACTCCGCTGGTATTTTCTGATTAATTTCGTAGCGGGATCCAAGACAGTTCAATCGTTTATCCGGGAATGGTCGAGCTTCATTGACTCGTCGTTTTTCTGTTGGTTGCCTCTGTTAATTTTGGCTTTCAGGAGTTGCAGTGGTTTGGGAATGTGTGGCGGACTTGTCATTATTTCCAGTAAATGTTGTTCCAGTACCTAACCAGAAGGGGTGACTATGCATGCATGATTGTGTAAGTAGGCACTGTAGAGTGTACACTTCTGCTTACCCCCTTATTAGTTACTACCTCCAAGCCACTGCTATTTGTCTTCAGTCTGAGACAGATTGATTCCATCCAAGTAGCAGTTTCATAGTGTGACCATCGAAGTTCAGGGACATACTTCTATTGTCAGTTCTCTGGTTGGGTCGAGATGGAACACCGGGGTGGTTTTAGTCAGTAAGAGTGACAGACCCCTCCGCCCGCCCCAGAGCGGAGGACATTCATGAGGATTTCCACCCGTAAAAAAAAAAAGGTTCTACGACACGGTTGGCGTTGGTTGGTTGAGCGATTGACTGCTGCGCTGCGTGTCGCGGTTTCGATTCCCGTACTGAACAAATATTTGTATGGCCTACAGATAGTTGTTCCGGGTCTAGCTGTTTCGTGTACCTATGTGTGAGATTATCTATATGTTTGTAAACGCATCCACGATACAGGGGAAATTCCTAGTATGGGGCAGTCTTTTAAAAAACAAAGAAAACAAAGTTGCTGGAATCCAAACAATATGCAGGTGACCGTAGCGACTGCATGGGTTCGTCCATCTCCAAATGCACCGGTCGCTGCCTGCAGCTGATCCTGACTGCAGCAGCACTAGCACACGCACTAGCTAGAGTGCGTCTCTGCTCATGTCTATAGCCGGATACACCCTAGCTGCCGGGAAAGATGCCTCTCCGCGTCGCACATCTATGCTATGGTGGAGTCCAGACCGTCACTCCTACGTAACATAAATAGTGTGATAAAGGAACAAGATAGCTGCTAGGTATTCAGCAGTTATAGTATTCCCATAACATAAATAGGTCTAACCGACAGTCATTTCATAAACCCTGCATAGCATATTAAACAGCTGATGTGGGCGACATAATACTTATATTATTTCCATTGCGCATGTGTGTACCTCACTCCCTAAGTCCTTCGATTTACAGTTCTTGAAAAGAACTAAAATCATGGACTTATTTAATTAGGTATAGTCGAGCTAATTACTTATTTCCGTAAATTTTGCCCTACGATAAGATAATAATGAATAAAACAACAGTTGGGTCAATGTAGGCGGTATTTAAAATTAAATTATACAAAGCTTAACACCTACATTATGATAACGCGTTGTCCTTTTATGGAATTCTGTCCGGCCTCTGACAGTATGCTTACAAATTGGATTACTTACCTACTCATATTTTTTTTGTTATGTAAGTAAATAATTGAATAAACATAGGTAGGTACATAACTTACCATAAAAGGAAGGTACGCGTTGACTAATCATGCGCAGACACAGACACATGTCAATTACCTTTCCTACCTGTCGACCATGCAGGGTCGAGAACCAGGAAGTCATCAGGTACCTACATGCTAGCTAAATAATACCTAGTTGTTTCCAGCTCAACTTTGATGCCCAGGTGGAATAGGACCTACTTTCTCCCGGAAATGAGAAGAGTTCCCTTGCCAACCCCTTCGAAGAATACAGATGTGATACTGTGGTGATATCTATCATGCAGCAGTTGTAACTAATAGATGACCTTTTTGACAAACCACTAGAAAAACGAGTTTTTTTACTCTCATCTGAACACGTGAAACTATTGTAAGTAAGAAACGTGACTGTATCGTGTACCTATGTAGATTATTCGTTCGTAATTGTTTTCATTACCGAGACAATTACTTTCGGAATAACCTTACACATAAGTACCTAATAGATACAAATGGTTATGGTGGTCCTGGGTTCGCTTCCCATTTGAAGATAAAATCGTTTTTTATGAAAGTTTCTTGGAGTTCACAGCTTGGGTGTCAAGTAAAGACGAATTAAGAATTATTTGAGGTTAACCTTTTATCGGTTAAAATTAAGGACAATAACTTAGATTAGGTAGGTACCTACACCGTCTTGGAATAGGAGAGCCAGTGCAATCGAGCACGAATTTGTAGCTAGCCATTATATTATGACGTGTTTATCTACACCGGTAACATTTTGTAGGTACCTAATAGTCTGTTGGTTCTTCTGGGTAATCTACGCATTCAGAGATTTTTAATGTTAGATAATAAAGTTACTAACTGGTACTTCTTAAAATATCGATGATTAAGTAGGTGCAATTAAGTATAAGTAAACATCCGATATTATCTATTGACTCCAGCGAGTCCGGATCAGTGGCATCATGTTTATAAGTAGGTAATCTTATTTCTCATTTAGGTATGTCTAAATTTCTGTAGCACTGAATGCAGTGATGTTAATTTCTAAAAATAACCGGAACGTCAAGGCAACACCCAATTCAAATGATCTATACAAGCGTGCGAATATGTAGGTACCTACGCAATCAATTTATCCTCACACATCTAAGTACCAACATAGTAACTGTGATATGATTTATATAAGTAAGTAAGTATTGAGCATTAATGTTTCTAGTCATAGAAAAAGTAGGTACCTCCTCGCATACCTACTTAAACATCGGCATTTTTAGATGTGCGTCAGGATTGAGGGCCCCAATCTTCCCAACCACTGTATGGAAAAGCGGAACCCTTATAGGATCACTCGGTCTGTCTGTCCGTTTGTCACAGCCGATTTTCTCCGAATCTACGTTTGTTTGACCGACTCAGTTGAAGGGTTGGTTTTACAATCGAGTCCTCTGAATTTGAGGAATCTGTCACTTAAGGGGGCTTATCCCAAGCGCCTTCATGCAATTTCAGATGCCGCCAGCAGCCGCGTCGCAATATTTTTTTTTAATATTTGTAAATCACTATTAGGTACCTACCTAATACGTGAATCGGAACTATAAATAGGTACAGTAAATTCTTACGTTTTTGAAGTTCTATCTGTCAAAATGCTGCTATCCCGCCATTTTTTTGACACTGACAGATAGGTACCTATACTTGACATCGCGTCATAGGCCCTTTTACCACATTTTTTGCAAATAAAAAAACTTACCTGCTTACTAAGCGTAATGACGCTTAAGCAACCGAAGCAACGGCATTCGGTTGCTTCGGTTGCTTCAGAGTTTACGTGAATGTGCTCCCTAACGTAACCTATTGTTATCTGCCTCCTCTTTTTCGACGGCTTTTGCTACCCTTTTGGACATCGATTGCTTGCTATTTTTGACGACTTTTATTACCCCTCTGGACACCGATTGCTTGCCATTTTTGACGACTTTTGCTACCCCTCTGGACACCGATGCTTGCTATTTACGACTATTTCGCTACATTTTGGTGTTTTATTTGGTGCAAGAGCGAGCGAAGCGAGCTCGGGACTTGAGGCACCCCGACTCGGACAGGTTAGGTTAGAAGGGAAAAAAAAACTTTTTCACAAAAAAAAACCGACTTCCAAAAAAACACTACAAAGTACAAAAAAACTTTAATTTCGGTAGTCGGTGTTTGGTTGCTTCTTAGTTATACACCGACTTCCGAAATTAAAGTTATTTTGTAGTGTTTTTTGGAAGTCGGTTTTTTTTTGTGAAGAAGTTTTTTATTTTTCTCTTTTTAGTGGTACCCACGCCTAAGAACACCACTGGAAAGTCACAGGAAAGCAAAAATACGCAATTTCGTGTACATGGATGATTTTTCACATATATTTTCCAGCTATTTGGATTTAAAAACCAAATTGCTTGACCGATTTTGATAAAATTTAAATGGGACCAATCGAGAGGTATATCCTTTCACATAAAACAAGAATTTTTCAAATCGGTTCATAAATGACGGAGATATGAGGTAACAAACACAAAAAAAAAAAATATACAGTCGAATTGAGAACCCCTTCCTTTTTGGGAAGTCGGTTAAAAATAACCACGAAGGGGATGGCGGGGTCTGTCCTAACCTAACCTACACCCCTTCCCCCACCACCTAATAAGAGGACTCGATTCTAAACTTCTTGGCTAACGAGAACTGGCGCAAACCTGTGGTATTAGATACTAATGACCGCATGGAGGTATGGCAGAGCAAGGAGCTTCACGGGCGTTTTTATCGGGTCCTACATGGGCCCGATGTAGACTTTTTAGCGTCCGTAGCCTGGCTGCGTTTTGGTGACCTATTCGGGGAAACCGAAGGTTTTGTCTGTGCGATTATGGACGAAGTTATGATGACGAACAACTACCGGAAATACATTGTGAAGGACGGTACGGTTGACATATGTCGGGCATGTCACAGGCCCGGGGAATCTATCCGCCACATTATTTCCGGTTGTTCTAGTCTGGCTAACGGAGACTATTTGCACAGGCACAACCTTGTAGCCAGGATTATCCATCAGCAACTTGCTCTTCAATACAATCTTGTGGAATCGGAAGTACCGTACTACAGGTATGTGCCCGACCCAGTTCTCGAAAATGGTAATTGCACATTGTATTGGGATCGGTCTATCATCACTGACAGGACTATTTTGGCTAATAAGCCTGATATAGTGGTGATAGACCGACTAGAGCGTCGCGCAATGATTGTTGATATAGCAGTCCCTCATGACGAGAACCTCGTGAAGTCTGAGAAAGATAAACAAACAAAGTATCTTGACTTGGCTCGCGAGATTGTCGACATGTGGGATGTGAACACAGCAGTCATTGTGCCGATTATCGTCACGGCCAATGGCGTAATTGCCAAGAGCCTCGACCAACATCTCAAGAGGCTCTCGTTGGGCAGCTGGATCAAGGGCTTGATCCAGAAAGCAGTACTCTTGGACACGGCGCGTATCGTTAGGAGGTTCCTCTCTCAAGAGCCCTGACCACCGGTAGCTTGGATTCTGTTCCCGATACCGGTGGGCTAATATTTTTTATATTTTTAAGTGTTTTTTTTTTAATATTTTTATAGAAATATTTAAAAATGTAAATTATATGTATATAAAATGAATAAAGAGAATAATAATAATAATAAATTGTTTATTTATAAAAATAGGACACATTTACAATAAATATCTCACAAAATTTAAAGAACACAGTTGCTTATTTGCCTGAACTAGGTTTAACCTGTGTTTCAGGCTAGATTGAGCTTATGTCAACTTAAAATAATAAATTAACAATAATGGATCAATTTTATTGCCTATACTTAAAACCTAAAATTAATGGACACGTCATATTTTATTTACAGACAATAAGAAGCTCTTCTGTCTCTTGATTGAGTTAACATTGCAAAAATGAAGTAAATAGCAATTGAACTAGGTATTTCCTTTACTTGCAATGTTAACTTCAGTTGAAGACGACAAATCTTGTCAAATCTTCCATCAAAACTCGACCGCTTTTGAACGCATTGTACAACTCGCAAGTGTTTTTGATAAAGTCGATTCACCGTAAGCCTTCTGTAACATCAGCGACTCCGAACACAAAATTTCATTTGCAATGCACAATTTGAGACAAACTCCGTGTTCGATGTTTTTGTCCATTATGATTTATGAATTTCGCAACACACACTATTTAGAGATGATCCAACAAAAAACAGCACTGTTTGTACTTAGGCGTAGGTAGGTACCTATTTAATCTAAATTTATGACAGATGCAACTTAGAGCGCCTTCACACTAGCTTGTCCAGCGTAGGCGTTCGATAAACGTATGCGCAGCGCAGACGCCACGACAACGCGGCGCAGGCGCGTCGCGTTGTTACAGCGTTTCCTCTGGAGTCAATAGAACGCTGCGCTAACGCGGCGCAGATGTCACACAATTGCGTTGTCGTTTCGGAAAATATCATTAACAAAATGGATTCTGAAGAGGAAACTATTGTTGACTTTGCTTTTAAAAAGAAAATTATTGCGAAAACGAGAAAATAAAAATAAAAGGATATGTGAGAACCCATAAGCAGGATTGGACATGACTCCGCAGTAACGCGCCGCATGCGTCACGCACCTGCGGCGCTAACGCAGCGTATTCATTTACCCTTGCACTGACGCCGCGACAACGCGACGCCTGCGCCGCGTAGTCGCGGCGTCTGCGCTGCGCATACGTTCATCGAACGCCTACGCTGGACAAACGCTAGTGTGAAGGCGCTCTCAAACTCCGCGCCAAAATGGAAAACAGTTGTGCCTATAGATATTGTACCAAACTAGCAACAATAAAAAATGAATTTTGAACCATAAACAAATGATCAAGTCCCGATACTTTTTTGACAGAATGTATCAAATGAAAGGGCTCGTCGTATGGGTCTCAAACAATGATATTTTAAGTAAAAGGTGTAGATAGGTTATAAGCGCTCAGCAAGCGGCACGTCAAAATGTGGCTAATTAGCCACATTTTTCTCGTCTTGTCTCTTTTCCGCACTCACACTCACGATAATTACCTACGACATGCTGTCCTACTTCTACGTGTCATCTAACAGTGTGACATTGTGCCTTTCTTGAAGCGCGAATGTTGTTTAAGTAACCTATCTACACCTTTTTACTTATAATATCATTGGTCTCAAAAGTATATACCTACCTACATAACAGCAGCAGCAGTATATTTTTTATACATAAGTAATTTTAAATATTCCATATTTTTCTAACGTACTTATTCTCTTCTATTCCATTCCTTATCTCCGAAACCACTGAGTCAAAAATTAAAAAAAAATAAAGGTAATCTAATTGGTCTTTACATGTATTTTTTTTTTTTTTTTTTTTTTTTTTTTTTTTTTTTTCGGTATGACCACTAGCAAGTTAACACGCAAGGGCTAGCAACTGCTCAACCGGACTAACCTGTGGTGGCCTCAAAAGAATTTAAGGCCCCCAGCCAAGGCAACAAATCTAGCTACAAGCTAAACTACTGACCGCTCGCTAAGGGCATTCCCTGTGGAATACGACCTCGGCTTAGCGGCGTCAGTTTGGGACAGCAAGGGACAATCAGGCTGGGTCGTTTTATTATTTAGGGGTTATTAAAGCTAAGGGCTCAGCGGCGCGGGCTGGCTCGTTTGCAAAAGTCGGGGAGGGTTTTGAATGGGGCGTCGCGACGGACCTCGGCGGCGAGGTCGGAATACGGAACGCGGTCTGTGTTTGTTTTTTCTAAGAGTGCTGGTTTCCCTACAGCTTTCCTGAATCGTTGTGATCTCGTCATCTGACTCGACGAGTGTATGCCGAGGACGGCGAATCTTGCTAATACGAGAGGGAGTGTATTGTGAGGCCTTTGAAATCAAAGGGTTGCTGTGTTTCTCAGCTGATTCAATAAAACGCTTTGTAAGACGTTTCATGAATTGTTTTATTGTCGGGATTTTGAGGTCGACATGAAGTCGTTCATTCCTAATAAACCACGGGGCGCCCGTGGCTTTTCGGAGAAATCGGTTTTGGACTACTTGCATCCTGTGGATTTGCTTTGACTTTGAGTGTGCGAATGTGGCACACGCATAAGTCATAATCGGGCGAATGCACGTTGTGTAAATGCGCAGTTTACATTTAAGGGACAGCTTGCTGCGTGCATTCAGCATGGAGTGGAGTCTACCTAGAGCAAAAGCGGCGCGCGAACGTACCGTTTTTATGTGCTCAGCAAAGGTGAGTCTGTGGTCTAGTATCACACCTAGATATTTGGCTTGCTTTTCCCACGGGATCTGCTTACCAAACATGGTGATCGGACTCGGTGGTTTGGGAACGAGTCTAGCCCGCTGCTTGTAAAACAAGACCGCCTGGCTTTTCTCGGGATTAACTTCAAATCTCCAGAATTTAAACCAATCGCCTAGGTCGATGGCCGCCTTCTGGAGATTTTTGGCTATTGACTTTTCACTACTGCCTGAGCAATAGATGGCCGTGTCATCGGCAAAAAGAGCTAACTGCGTCTTGTCATTTCTGGGAATGTCGCTTGTGAACAGCGTGAAAAATAAGGGTGAGAGCACACCGCCTTGAGGGACGCCGGCTCGGATAGGGTGGGGGGAGGAAAGCGCACCTTCGATACGATACCGAAAGGTGCGATTCGACAAATAGTCTCGTATGATGAGCACGAGACGGTCAGGCACGCCGAGTTTGTATAGCTTATAAATTAAGCCATTGTGCCAGACTTTGTCGAAAGCTTTCGCTATATCAAAGAACACGGCTCCCGTTTTTAAACCGCGTTGAGTGCGGTCGCTGATATGCTCAACGATACGGTAAACCTGTTGGACACATGAGTGATTAGCTCGAAAGCCAAACTGTTCATTTGGGAGGAGGCCCTTGGCTTCGGCATAGTCCCTGAGTCGCTTATAAATAAGGCGCTCATAGATTTTACCTAAGACCTTGAGCAGACTGATGGGGCGATAGCTATTAGGGGAGGACTTTGGCTTTCCCGGTTTTGGAATACCGATAACGGTCGCCTCTTTCCACGATTGTGGGAACATGTTGTTGGACAGAGCGCCGTTGAAAATGGCAGTCATCAACATGATAAGGGAAGCTGGGAAAAAACGGAACACCTTGTTGGTGATACCGTCTGACCCAGGGGCTTTCCTGGGTTTGAGTTTCCCGATTATATCCTTCACCTCATCTGGAGTGATGGGGGGGAGGGGGTCTTCGGGGTCCTCAACGGGGGGGAGAGAAGTCCTACGTTCGACCTCAGCGTCTACCTTGGCGAGGTGAACTGGGTCTACCGGGTAGGAGCTAGGAGAGCACTGGGACTCTAGGCTGTCGGCCAGGCATTCTGCTTTCTCATCGTCTTCAAATGCGATGGTATTGTCAGGGCGAGTGAGGGGAGGCATAGTTGTAACTTCAGAGGCGCGTAACTTCCTCTGGAGTTCCCAGAAGGCCTGGTGATTGGGTTCGAGGTCGCCAAGCATCTTCTCCCAGCGACTGCTACGCAGTTCAGCGATGGCACGACTTACTTTACGCTGTAAGTAGCGCATGTGAACTTTGTTACTGTGGCAGGGAAAAGATGAGTAGGCACGGACCGCCGCGTTCTTCTCCGTCAGCAGAGCACGCACCTCGTCCGGGAGTTTCCAGCGATGATCGCTCATCGCCGGGACCTCCTTGGAGCATTCGCTCAGGACGGATCGCAGTCTTTACATGTAGACTACAAGAAGAGCTATATATGATTTTAATGTAATATCTTAAATCGTTATTTGTGCAAAAAGAGAGCAAAATCGTTTTTTGCTGCGAGTGCTGATATTGAATCCTGAGCAAGCGAAGGATTCAACGATTCAACGATTGAATCACGAGCGTAGCGAGTGATTCCTTTACATAACTTCTGTAGACCAATGAAACATAACGAACAACAAAATTACAAATCGTCCAAACCAGGTAGGTACTTACTATAGTTAGGATAGGTATTTGTAATTTTGACCCTTGATGTTACCTATAGATATAGGTAGGGCCTGCACAACAATGCATGAACATTTTCCCGTGAGTAAGAATAACGTGGTGTTTTCAGGTTGGCGTATATATTAATAAAATAACCGAACGAAACGGGAAATGCCTCCATTCTCACACTGCACTATATACTTACGCTAGTTTAAGTTTCCTGGGTGACTTAACCAGTCGTTAGGTGGGATGACATAGCCCGTTAGATTAACCAACAACTTCCTAGAATGCTTAATATTCTGTTGTAAAGTACTTAGGTTTTTTTATAATACCTACTTTCTATCAATGTAGGTTGGTTTAACACAACATTTAAATACGTGTCAACCTAGGTCCAAGAAGGGATCATGTTAGCCTACTACTGGATACCTGGCTATGCTGTAGGATTCCCGAAAATTCTCGGTATCGATCATTTCAGACATTCGAACTCGGACTGAAAATACCTAAAATGTATGCTCCTGAACCTATTTAGGTACTAACAAAATGCCTAAACCATTTACCTAGGAAAAATTGCAATGGTGTAACCATTGCAATTTTTCCTTCCATAGAAATGTAGTTACACAGCATGAAATGACTGCACGCAGATACATCGTAGGAATAATGTACGAGTAACAGCATGGGGAACAATTTCATTTATTTGTGATTCGGTGATGACTGATGCCCCACATAAGTGAGCAATGAACCAACCATGATGTCACTCAATTACAGACAAAATTTACTAGTAGTTATTAGGTATATTGGTAGGTAGGTACATACAAGTTGTTATACATGCAGGTCATATTAACATGACCTGCACTGGAGTAGCGTGTAACATGTGGCATGTAGCTTGTAGACTCGTTCGTAGCATGTAGCACATTGCACTGATTCTGTAACAAGTTCCGAGTGCCTACTGCAAGTAGAGTGTAGCATGTATTACACCTCACATAAATGTATATTCAAAACGTGCACACACATTGGTGGCAATGGTGGCACCTAGTTCAGCGCAGTATGGCGCGTAGCAATAGCAAGTCATTCGTAGAGTATAGCAAGTAACGCGTAGCCGCGTAGCGTGTTCTGCGAAGCATGAAACTCGTAGCATGTAGCTCAAAACGTGTAGACCACGGTCGTATGTAACCGTGTGTGGCGTAGCGCGTAGCATGTGGCTCGTAGCATGTAGCTCATAGCATGTGGCTCGTAGCATGTAGCTCGTAGCATGTGGCTCGTAGCATGTAGCTCGTAGCATGTAGCTCGTAGCATGTACCTCGTAGCATGTAGCTCGTAGCTTGTAGAGCGAAGACTGCAGCGTGTAGCCTGTAGCTAGTAGTGCGTTGCTTAAAAATCTGATTTGATACAACTACAAACGAACGATTTTCGGACTTTTTTCGGCTGTGTGACCTTGCTTTTGGCAAATTAAAAGCTTGCTTTTTGGGCTGCAAGTGTAAGGGACCGTGTTTTATATTGATTTCACTCGTTCCTGATATAAAGGGTTTTGACCAACTGACAAACGGTCGGACGTACAACGAAGTGATACTATAAGGGTTCCGTTTTTTCCTTTACGGGAAAAAGAAGAAAATACCAAATTTGAATACGACATTCTGTATTTATCCATACCTACGTATTTGCGGTAGGTCTGTACTTACATAGTTCATTTATTGTGTAAAATTGTAGGTACTTATTTACGTTGTTGTAAAACCGGTTACAGGCAGGTACTGCAATTTTCCTTCGTAATTATAATTAATTACGTTAATTGGCGGGCAGCAAAAACACGAGCATTGTGTGATCTTGGAACGTACACACAAACATGGATCACAAAATAATGTTTTTGGGCATAGCTGCATACTGGCTAAAATAAGTACTTACTTAATTGTTCTTACATTATCTAAACCTTGGAAAATGAGATGGACGCTCTTGATGGATTTTATAAATAAAAAGCAAGCTTAGTTATTCAAAGCAAGTAAAGGTTACTCAGTTCCCACTATTCGATATAGTTACCTTTTATTTTATGTCACAGTAAATTAAGTTCAATCAATATAGAAAGCACTGACCCACACCCTAGATATGTAAAGGGAATCTATCATGAACACGATGCCCATGTTGTTTAATTAACCCCCAGCATTGTTACCTCGGCGTTGGTAACCTACACCACTTACGTAAGTCGTTCGACAGTAAAATAAACCCCCCTCCTAGGTGTGATGTTGAAATCATTGAAAAACAAACGAACGTCACGAGGAATCAAAGTCAGGCTTCAGTTATGAACTAGTTACGTCATCTCTTTTCAAACTGCCTGAAGCAATCAGCGTAGCTTACGTCATAGCTGTTCAAGCTACCTATCGAACGAAACTGAGGGCGTAGGTAATGTTTTTAAATAAGGACTGATACAACAGGCACTGTTGTTTCGTGAATGTCATAATCATAATATGAGTAGATATGGGTGTTTATGAATGCCGTTTCGTTGAACTGTTCCACTACAGGAAATAAATGAAACCGATCCACGGAGGCAGTCGTTTTTGATGTGGATTCGACTGAAATATCCGAAGTAGGTTGGTAAATCAAATCAAATTTATTTGTACCTAAGTAAATGTAGGTTTCAATACAATAGGATGTTATAGTAAGATGGTCAGTACGCTACATTTTACTCGAGAGCATACAAATAATAATAATGTTGGTGGTGTCGAAACAACAGACACAAATTTAAAATAAAATACTTAACTGAAATTGACTTGTTTTCGTTTTTTTTCCTTCCTTAATTTTGTTATTTTTTGTTTTTTTTATCCTTCCTTAATTTTTACAGAATAGATATACGAGTATATTATCCTGTGTGAAATAAGGTGTTTTTTTTTTTTTAAAGGTGTGAAGTCATCAAAATAATGACTCCTGCCGCTCTGGGTGGAGCGGGAGGGAGTGTCAGACTCTTACTGACTAAAACCCATCCATGTTCCTCCTAGTGCTTTCTGCGTTCCGGGGCCAAGGTGCTTGACTTGACATCCAATTCCAAAGCCGACCCCAATAAGTGCAAATAATTTGCAATTCTTCTCATATTACCTAGGATCTCCTAGGACACTAGTAATCTTAATACAATTATTTAATCTTTATTTCAGATATAATTCCATACGTTTTTACAAAGATATCGTTAGTAGGTTTGTTAGTAGTACACACAAAAATAAATATAACAATGTGTTAGTAATTTGTTAGTAAATAAAACAAGTTACACAGTAATTACTATAGTCTACCTATTTCCTATTTCTGTGCAGGTACACTTGCCCACTTTTGGTGGGCATCGGCGTCCTTAGGTATGCTTACGACTGCCGAGGCAGCCCGAAGCCGCCATAAGGCGCCTGAGCTATACCGAGCTGCACCGATGCCTAAAAGGACTGTTAATTTTGCACGCTAACGTTTTGAGGACAGTGTTGGTGCTGCCTGCTCATCATCATCGATGCATTTGTTTTCCTAATGAAGGAGAAGAAATTTAACATCGATGGAAGCATCCCGCAAACATTTCGGAAGCACTGCAATACTTACCTGGGCTTTAGCCACACTGCCCTCAGAGCATCATTGTACTGAACACGCAGTAGTAGTAATGCCAGTGGCAAATACTTCGGAAAGATTAAGAATAGCACAGCCTAGGCGTTCTCTATGTGACAGGGAGTGGGTCCAAATCAGCCCAGAGCGGTTTGGTGGATATAATATTGTCTTAAAAAAAATTGTAAGTACATAGACATGTCCTCACGGTATTTTTTAACTCTACTTTAAGAGCAGGGTGATGAATTAATTCTACAAAGTAAAAAAGCTGTTTAGAGCTACCACTTACCTAGCCACCAACATGTTCAAATAAGAATCAATGCATCGTTGATAACATTGTTGCCTATTCACCTGTCCACCATGACAGTCAATGTGAACTCACTCCAACATATCGAATAACATAGAAACTTTATAGGCTTGCGAGTAAAAATGCGGAAGGCGACGATCTGAGCAGTGTTCCGCTTTCCGCTCCGCTTGTCACCCGCCGCGCAGCGTGAGTGTCACAGAATGGACCTAACCTTGACTAGAACTTACCTAGACTGTTCGTCACACTTTGTTATACAATACCTACTGAAGCAACCCTGCTGGCGTAGAGGAAGCCTTAATTGCAGTTTTACCTATTTGAAAATCCTGACGAGCATGTTGTGTCCTGGGTTCAATTCCCGGTCGCGTAATTGATTTCCTTAATACTGTACGTCCCTTAAATAATATAGGTACCTACGCGATATTTATGATTCAGAGAAAAATAGCAATCACATATAGGTATATCAATAATTTCTGATTATAATTTTGTAGGTAAGTAAAAGTGTAAGTAATACCTTAGTAAGTATATCGATTATTTAGCTCAATTTCTACGTTATTATTGAGATAGCAGTAGTCTCATCTTTTTCTCTTTAGGGGACTTAAGTATTTGGGTTTTTTCCTGGAGTCTGGATGTATGCCCGGTTGACGTCAATTAGCTTGCCACCATTATGTGGGACTTCAAGATAACTGGAGAAATGTGGGTGCACTATAGGTACTTACACCTCCACCTGTCGTTTCGAGGATTATTACTTATACCTATAGGTCACTAGTTTTTACTGACGCCATTAGGAAATGCCATTTTATATTTGAGACGGAAATGGCATTTGGCTGGCTTGCAAATGTTATGAAATGTTTATAAAACGCAATATTAGCTTCAAACTTGTTCTGTAATGTTTACATGTTGCTAATGCTTTGAAAGCTGAAAATACGTCACGGACGAGATTTATCGTGATATAAATCAGCTTTTTCTTTTAAATCATAATTCACCTGCCACAACACTGGGCGGTTTCTCGTTTGTGGATGACATTTTTTGGTGCTAAGAGCAACAAAAGTAATACAGAAAATTCTTCGTATGGTTTGCGTATCTCGATCATATTAAATAACTGATGGTATTTCCTGGGAAGAAATTCTACCTTCTTACGTAGATAGGGACAAAGTATTACATGCTATTACCGAGTGGGCACAAATCCTAAGAATGCAATTTGCTCATATAGTTTCTTTGGAAATTAAAAGCATGTGGATCCGTGCAACGTAGCATCGCATCTAAGGTCCTTATAAAGCCAGTTATTAGCAATGTAGCTATAGGTAGGTAGCAGCATTACGTCACGATCTTGTGCCGCGTTCTATTCCTAATCGGCGTGGTCATTCACCCGAGCTTATTAAAATTTAATCAACGTACTTGCCGCCTTTTGAGGAGCTTATCTGAGGAACTGTCAGTACTTTTTTTTAAGCATAATACAACAAAAAATAATGGATGATACCATTTGATATTGTGTTCCTGCTCCTCTCTATGGCGGGATGTGAACGACCTGTAGGTTTATCGCTTTCATCAACATTCCGGCTCAGACGGTACCGTGCAGTACTAGAATAGCAGTAGTTGGCACGTTATTAGGATTTGCCAGTAACACGATGGGATATTTCGCGATAGAGGTAGGTAACATCAGAAAATTCCTTCGAAGCATCTACATTTGCGAAAATAATTTTCAGAACAATTAGAGATGTTTCTTAAAGGGTTTTAATGAATATAAAAAAAATATCTTCTCGCCCTAATTTCCGGCAATTGAAATAATTATTTGATTAATTTTCAGCATTTGAAAGTATTATTCTGACCAGGTTCTTTCTTGTAAACTTCTTTAAACTATACTTAACGCATTTATGTTGTTGTCTGACAATAAAAGACAAATCGTACGAGCCAACGACGCGGATGGAGCCATTGTTGTATTCAAACTGATCAACCTGTTATTCACCTACCTATTCATAAAGATGTTGAATCGAGATCAAAGTGATCAGACCCAACCTAACATCACAAGTACCCCGCGGCTAAGAATAAAAATCTATTAGGAAAGTGTTTGCTTAACTAAAAGCAGTTCTACAATTAATGAGGCATAACTTCTCATAAATATTAATTCTACACGTTCAAATCAGAATGAAAACTATTTTAAGAAAGTGACGTAAAACACGTCAATTCACAGCTTCTTTGTTTACCGTTGCAAATATAAACATGCATCATTGTTTTTGACGACGATTCCTAGACGCTAATGTTTCACTGATATAAATAATTTTACAATTAATTCATTTTTATCGTTTGCGCTGTAAATAGCAGCATGAATCGAATTAGTCCATCTCATTAGTATCTTACTTTCCGACAGACTACTTTTGTCTATGGGAATAAATAGTTATGTGAAATGGAACGAACTCTGCGCAAGAGTCATACGGTCCTAATCTTAACGCAATAAATAGAGCATGCTATGCTAATGAATGGAGCACGATCGCATTATATCACGTCTAGCCCAGAGTTGTATATAGAGCTCTATGCTGCGTCTAAATACTTAAATGTTAATTTAATTTGGGATGACGTGCCACAGCACTGCCAGGCGCCATAAGAAAGTTTTGCTCTAGTTTAACAAAGTTTTTGGTATGTGAGAGACTTAACTCCGCCACTTACAGTGCATACTGCCCCTCACATTTCAACAAGCAAACAGCAAACAAGACCTCTAGACATAGTGTCAGTCGTAAAGGAGCTTCCTTGTCTACAATGAGCAATCATTGGTATATCTAGTGGGTAGGTACGATCAAAAGGGCTGCAGTCATTCTGCTTGCCACTCCGATTAACTGGGATAATTTCCTTTATTGCTACGACATTATGTTCGGTTCCAGTTTAAACGGATAACAATGATAAAGAAGGCATAAGTAATACATGGGCAGCGCTCGTGCTCTAATTGCAGCGTAGGTCAATAGCAAACGTGCAACTTCTATCGTAGCGTCGCTACTAAAAAAAGACGATTTCCCATGCCATTAGGTCTTACAGTTCAAAGTCAACCAGCAGCATTGATAGGTAATACTGCCCCAGGTCTCACTTTCTAACTGTCCTATTTAGACCCCTTTTGCTTGAAGTCGGCGCTTCACCTTACTGCCTTCTTTCATGTACTGATCTCCTCTTATGTCTAGCCTTGTTAACTGTTTGAATTGAAAACTCTCCTCCTTCTCTTCTCTCTCTCGCTTCCTCCTACTACTTACACCTACTATTATTTTCTTCTTACTCCTTCGGTTTCTCAGGGTCTGGAAGTTATTTTCCTTGAAAACATTACGAAGCATGAGTGAGATAGAGAAATATGTGTTTGATATTTTTTAATAATGATTTATTAGTGGCTTACACAACGTGTTTTACTATAATTTATGACACCCATCTAGCAAAAGAAAACATTCCAAAACTTTTTAATAATTCAAAAATTCCGAAACAATGTTTCCAAAAATAAAGTTGACGGATTTTAACCTTCAGGCGGCTGAGTAGTTTCCTGTGGTAAAAGAGCTGTCGGATATAAATGGCGCATTAAGTGTGGGGTGAAAGCTTTATCGAGGGATGACT
This sequence comes from Melanchra persicariae, assembly GCA_947386135.1. NCBI lineage: Eukaryota > Metazoa > Arthropoda > Insecta > Lepidoptera > Noctuidae > Melanchra > Melanchra persicariae. The sequence continues at coordinate 11,100,095 of OX376651.1, read as the reverse complement.
AGTGTTTACATTGTTGAGAAGTCGGGGGCTTATGCCACATGTGGTATCATGTCTATAAATACGGCTCAGAACGGTTTGAGTACCTTCTCGACAGTAACTGATGATGTGGATTATGTTTGACTGCCGTTTATAGTCAAAATTGGCCAAATGCTTCAGACATCCTTCTGATAGATGCTTTTAGAGATTCAGATAGTTTCTTAACCATTAAGTTTACCTATTCAAAGCCACGCTAAGGGATCTGTTTTCCAGTTCTAGAAGGAAAACTGGTGGATAATAAAGCATTCGCTATGAATTTTTTTGAAACATGATTTGATTTATAATTAGATAATAAACATTTTGTGAACACCCTGGGATGGCTGGTATTGATTTCATAAGTGCAATCCAACCTTGGACCAATTCTTAGGATTGGATTAGTTCAATCCAATACAAACCGAATTCCTGGTAAATGTCTCGCAATGATTGTTATTAACGTAGGAGTAAGAGCATGAGTAACGTTTCCTATTTGTAATGAATACATCGAATATTGCATATTCGCCTACTGGTTAACGTGGACATAATTGGATATCTTAACACTCTCAAGACTTGACAAACTTCTGACTCATATTAGGCATCAAGGTCCATTGGCTGCTTTCATGCACCCTAAACGGGCTTTTATTTATATGACCATTGTGTTAAGGTTCCCAATCCTTGTCAATGGGAAATTAAAGATTGAAATCTTTTAACAAGACAATGCCAGCTTATTTTTGCTATTTGATATGAAACAATAAAAAAAATCCAAATGTATCAAACTGGGAGCATCTGCTTTTGCGGTTAGGCAATTTCCGCCGTTACGTCAAATTCACGTCATAAGGCCAAGGTGACCAGCTAGTTTTTTACCTCAGAATTACCGTTTCTGCAGTATTTACCACTTTAGAAGAGACGGATAAACAAAATTTCCGCTATGAATATTAAGATAATCGTATACACCTAGTTATGGTGTTGACTGCCCTATACGGCAGAGATGGATTCAGATGAGTGATTCATCAATCACGTTTCGTAGTATGGAGACGATGATGTCGGAGGTAGCGCCTATGCATCATGGCGAAGATGCTCGAGCGTGAGCCGCAGCTTGGCCAGACGTGGAATGAGCGAGAAGCAAAGTGTGGGCCGAGTGACGCCGAGCGAGTCGCGACGCGGCGTTCGAACGTGAGGCTATTTAAAACTGTGCGCAGGCCCCCTGGCGCCGAGTCGAGCGACGACTAATGATCAGTGCTGCCTTGTCTGCCGTAGAGTGCGTAGCGACACTGTGGTCCGTGTTTACATAAGAACGTTTCAGTGTTTGTTTAGTTTCACCTTTTCCACAAAACACACAACGCTAAAATGGCTGACAGTGGTCTGAAAAGAAATATTCCCATCAAGCTTGGTGACTTTTCTGTCATCGATACCGAATTCTCCAGCATTAGGGAGAGATTTGACGCCGAAATGAGGAAGATGGAAGAAGAAATGAGCAAATTCAGATCGGAACTCATGAACAGAGAAAGCAACAACTTCTTCAAAAGCACAACGAGGTATTTATTTTTATTTTCTTACTATAATAATAATAATTTAATTTAACATCAACTTAAGTCGGCGATATTCGTTTAGATTCTTAGAAGAAAATTTATAACCAGCCAAGTTTTAAAATCCACCTTCCAAGATGGACATGTCAATAACGCATGGAAATTTAATTTGGACATTTGACAAGAGGGTGAATAAACCGAGCTGTCTCATGGCTATAATATTATTCCGTCCGTAACAGTAACGTTGCCGGGCATGTTTCCTAAAAGGGAATCTTGAATTAATGAGTTTGGTAGTTTCGCAAGACAGTCGCCCACCTCGGCGGGGTCGGCAGCTTCAAGAAAGTATATTCAAAAGGTATTATTCGGGATCAGTCCGCGGAACGGCATCAACTGCAGACAACTCAGTCGCCTCCATTTAAAGCGTGCAGCGATACGTAAGCCCGACGCGGGATGATGTCATAAATAGAAATAGCGCCGGTTGCGCGCCTCTAAACCAAAGAATTTTGTAGCTAAATCACAGAAACGCGTTAAATTGTAAACACAATGTACGCGCATAACGAGGGCTTATATAAGAGTCCCGCACTATGAATGAGCTATCACGGACTAGGTCTGGGAAGCTCAATGGAAGCGTGTTGCAAAAAAATGATCCTAACATTGCCATCGTTTCATATAAAGCTGCTGTTTTTTTGTCAACTGTACAATCATCTTGAAGGAATATCAAGGTTGAAATCATCATAATGTCACGAACATAATTTTTCACAAAATTGTTTAATTCAAAGGTTATCGGAGATGCAAAGGATAAAATTAAAATTAAACAATTAAGTAAATGCACGAGTGCACGATGTTGATATCGCACCTTGGATTAATTATAGGGAAAACGGCTGCATACCGCCGAGAAAACCGGTTTACGATTGTTTTATCAACACGGGCATTGAAGTTATATAGTTTTGCTGGCGCAAATGCGCTGAAATTATGTTTATGGCATGAATACATGACCCACTTGGAGCGAGTTGGTTCTGTTTCAGCCGCAAATCTAGTGATGCAATAGCAGCCTTCACTCAGTAGCATTCGACATCTCGCGACGGTGCGTAGGATTCGTGCTCGTCAACCTTAATTCATATTCACACATGTGGGTAGCCAAATATGTATGGAGGCAATACGATTTGTATACGACATGACGAGCAAAATAAACAACGATAGGACTCGCTAATACCACGTCACTAATATTTTTAGGATCTTGCTCAATTTCATTCAAGTGTGGGCTTACTGGTCCGCCCATGTTTCAATGGTTCCGTGTGGGTTGCGTTACAGTAAGAACTGTTTGGACATATTTGGCGGTAGCAGCTGTTAACAAATGCCTACATACGAGTAGGTACTTAGCAGAATGATTAAAGTTGAGGCGACAATTTTTCACTTTGTGTGGTTGTCTTGTGGCTGCCGAGACATTGACGTCACTAACTGTTTGCAATGGCCATATTGCGCGCTGCGATATGTACAGTATGCCCATATTTTTAATGTATGCTTTATCGTACATATTTATTTATGACAATATATTATACCTGCTTTCTTATAATATTGAAACTTTAGGTAATGATTATAAATAATTACTAACTATGTTTAATATTCAAATTGCATTGTCTTTAGGTGTTTAAGATGCTTCTCTTGCCCATATTTTATTTACAGTTGTACCTATAACGGTATGTTTCGTCTCAATGTCTATAATAGTCATTGATGACGTAAACTTTATTGGTTTTATTATAATAGATACTCTCATAAAATTTATCTCTGGTTGATTTGATACCCCTCGTTTACATCTGGTTTATTGACTAGGGTTGCCACTTTAAAATTAGTAATAAAAACATTAATTTTGAATTTGGTAGATGAATATTTGTAAAGAACTGATTTAGTTACTAATTTATTGATGAGTTACAAAACAAAATCAACAGAGTCAATGAAAACCTAATAACAATGGCTGCTCTACTGATTTCTAAGAAGTTGTTTTAAATGATAGCCCCAACTTCGCTTTAAAAAAAAAGGTACCTTCAGTTCCTCCGAGTAGGTACTTAAAAGTGGCAATCGTACGCTCAATTAATTAACAGCCGTTTATTCCCCTCCGCCCTAACTTGTACAAACGCCCTCTAACTACAAGATCCAAAATGATAATTGTAAATACTCGGTAGTGATGGATTTCAATTACATTGTGTAACTAATGGAAACAGAATGTGTCCTTGAGGGAAAAGTAATTCTAGTTTTCCCTATAGGATAGTAAACTTTATGGTCAATAACGACCAAAAGCCCTTAGACTTTGGGAAAAGCTTTAAGCTTCCAAAATACTGTCCATCACTACCTTAACAGAAGTTTAATTTAATGTGAAACAGTTTTGAGCTTAAGACTAACAACATACGTTGCTTTTTGCATGTCTTACAATTTCGAATCTGTTTCCTCCGGAGGAGTAACCAAGTCATCGGAGAGGTAAAAAATCTGCCATAAATACATCTTTGTTGTGTATGTATGTAATCAATGTACTTTACTTATTAGTATGTAACAGTAGTTTATCCTAGAGTATGGGTACCTATAGTACGCATTAATTAATAGTTGTTGATATTATTAATCAAGTACTTATGCTTGCAGTAGTCTCGCACCTGTAAAGGTATCATTATACAACATTAACTTAGTACTTATCTACTTATGTATTTATGACGTGTAACGCATGCATTAATCTTGACATCAAGACGAAGTATTGTTAACATTGAAACGTATTGATTTATATCTACTTTACTATTCCAAGGCTATTGAGGGAAAACAAAGTTTCAGTGTTGACGGACGTGAAACCATAGCTCATGTGGGATTTTCTATTGTCAAAAGATGGATTATGTGGGTAGTTGCGTATTTACCAGAAGATTACGTGTTTGAGCAGTGACCGCAAGTAATTGAATACCACGACTTAATGGATTAATAGTGAAATCACGATTCACGAACCATTTTATCATTAGCAGTCGAACACTAAACGCGAGACAAATTGTGCCCGTAATTCTATGGTAATTTAAGGTACCTATCCCGATTGAATTTACATCGCCTATGTAGGTTGCATACATAGAGGAGTAAGAAAACGGTGCAAGTGCAAATGAAGCTAGCCGTGATTGTTTAATTTGAGCCTTACACCAACAAGCCAGCCTTTGTTTAGCGGCCATATTTGCAGTTAGCCGGGGCTGGGAGGCAAAGAGCTACGACCGAGACAAGTACTTAGCCAAGGCTAGACTAAATAGAAAGTAAAATTTGCATTCAGTTGAACTAAAACTAGTATAAAGTGAGTTACGACCCGACCAGGAAACTCTAGGATTGTGTACCGTTTAATTGTTGTTACACAAACTGAAATACCTAATGTTTTAGACTTATTTGCTAAATCGGCAAGAATCCGACATATTTCACACTTTACTTGATTCTTGAGATACGTTACTAATTAACTCTGTAAACTGTTGGTACTTGAACGTTGTAGGAATTTGTTTTGTGTGTCGAATGAAACCTAATCCATTCAGCATTGAAGTTATGCGATTAAGTAGCTGCCGGTCGGTATGTGGTAAACCGACAATATACACAAGTTGGTACCTTGTAGTACTGTGAGCAAACAAATTAAAACCTACTAAAATTGCTTGTGCTGTAAATCTTTGAGATTAAATTAAAATTTAATTCACCAATAACTATCGCTCCTTTTTTCCCGGAAACCACGTGCGGCCAAGCTTATTCAATGTTGGATCAGTACCTGCCTAAACAAGTTTTTTGGCCAACAGTAGGTAAATACTTAGGCATTGTACCTACCGCCCACTTGCACAATTGATCACAAATTACGTCGATACAAGTGCCCCTCTAATATCGATGAGCTCATTTTGTTGACAGTGACCTTGTATCTCGCTGATGACTTGGGAATGACATCAGCTGTTTTGTTGAAAAACGTAAAATATGTTATGTTATGCACCGGCAGAATTGTTCACGGGTCATAGATTTTATTTACTTGTATTAAGTAGGTACTTGCTCTCAGCGACTGAGTCAGATAGTTACCTATCCACACAGCATGATACCATTTATGGATTCGAAGTCTGAGAACAAATTACAAGGAATTTTAAGTGTTCACGAACTGGAACAAAAATGGCAAAGAAATGCTGTGTTCGCACCTAATCTACTTAGGCAACATCCGTTCATGAATGCTTAAGATTTTTTTTGTAAATATCATTTATGGCGATGGGTAGGTAGTACCTTCCTACATTATGTACTTAGTTGTTTTGGAAAGCATGATTATTTATAATGCAGGTACATAGGCATTGCATTGCAGATTAGGTGCAAAGGAAATAACACATTTCATTAGGCTAGTTAACAGTAAATAACAATTGCATGCAACTCACGTGGTCGATAGAGGATTACAAAAGAATAGCGTGATATAATTTCGCATGCCAGTAATCACTTTTGCTAGACTGAATTTAATAGCCGCTAGGTATTTTCTGTTATCAAAATAGAATTCATTTTCAAATTGCTTTGTTGGTTTTATCAGTTTTGTGTCTGGGTGGTATTAGAATCAATATTGTACCGTCAACGACCTTAGGACGTAGTAAGGCTGACTGTAGTTGTACCTAACTAGTTCATATCGTGTAGGTACCTAGTTAGTATTACTTGCATGTAGGTAAGGGTTACGATGCTCTATTTAGATATTTTCTTTTTAATTTATGTAAGTACTTACTTAGTTTGATTTACATAAACATAAAACCACATGTCGATTAAAAACTATGTAGTTGTTGGAATTTTACAGTCGTGTACCTACTTAAATGAACAATTCACATCTACCCAGTTACCTTCGCTAGTATCTTGAACTTTAGATGTTCTTTGTTGAGACTGGCGACGAGTGTCAACGTTAATCAAATTATGTGCTTACAACTGACTAGTAGAGCACCCATTTCGCATAGGTAGGTACTACCTACACGATTGTCAATAGACGTCTACTTCGCAAAGGTTATCTCTCAATGTCGCCACTTAAATCATACATATTATAATTATTATCTACCTACTACTAACTTTGCAAACACTTGTCCAACACCACGACTCGAATGTGATGCACGAATTTACAAGTATTGGTGGTATGTTTGGGATATGGGAGTCAGCATTAAAATCACCAAACAGATGGTTAACCTTTGAAATAGATTTTCACCAGCCGGTTTTGAAAAGCCAGTAAAATCAACATTTAGAAATTAGAGCAACACCCAAAACTTCCGTGTTTGGTGGTTACGTAATGGACTCCCCGTTGTGAGGATGAAATGTCGAACGCATTAAGTAATTTGTGTGTTGTGATGTTCGCAGCAGCACCACATCGTCACAGCACAGTGACAGCAGACAGTTGGCCGAGCCCAGCCACTGGGACAGTCTGAACTCGCCCCTGATCCAGGATGAGGGCGACGGCAAGTCATTGAAGCTCCGTTTCGATGTTAGCCAGTACACCCCTGAAGAAATCGTCGTCAAGACTGTAGACAACAAATTATTGGTGAGTATCAACAATTTTCTTAACACTGTTAAGCGGTTATGAGCACTTCAGGCACTTTAGGCTTACATAAAATACTCCTACTTACAGTATGCTTCCCGTTTACTGCACGCGTGCTGTAAATTGTCTTATTCATGCTCTTCTATACAAGACAAAAGCTAAATCTAATTACCTACCCACTGCACCAGAAAAGGTCAAATATAATCTGATTTTGATTCCTTTATAATGTCTTCATCATATTGCTATGGCCAATGCCTGCTACGCTCCATTAAAAGCTTGATCAAAACTTAGATTCGATTAGGCGTAGGCGGAGTTCAGTTACCTAGGATTAAACGCAATCTAATAATGCCATTCGCTATGAACTTATTAATGTTTCTACTCAGACATAAAATGGATTGAACTGTAGGTATGTAACCTTTCAAAATAATGAAATACAACATTGCAATAATTTGCAAGAAATTAACCAATTCTGAAGATGTAAAATGTATTCAATAGGCAGTTACGAATTATTGCTAACTAAATTCGCAGCCAACGCTCGTTAAATTTATGGCAAGTAAATGGTTACCAGTTCGCGCAATTTGTTCAACTACACAGTACAGCATAGGTACCTACCGGTGTAGGTTTACACAAATATTTGGCAATGGGGCGGTTTATATCCACACAATGTTCGGTTGCCGCTTGACGTCATCACTGAATTCCTGACTTATTTTAGGCAGATTTATCACAACGCCACTGACACGTTTAATGACCGATTCCACCAGAAGCAATAACCAAGAAACGTCTAGTAAATGTAACCGCTATTTTGTAAAACATGAGAATAAAATGTATTTATAGCAGACATTATCCAGGCGCAGATTTATGAAGACAGCACATAAACTGCGGCATTGAATGGCATTATCATCATGCTATGACCTAATTAATAGGACGCTACTACGGTTATAGGGTTTCTCAATGGACAAGACATCAACGCTCCGTCACTTTTACTTTCTGTCGCGGTCTAATGAAGATAAATTATCTGTGAAATAATGAAGCGTTTATTTACGTTTTTAGTGTCAAAAAATGCCCGAAATTTCTTCGAGCAGGCAACATGCCAACACGAAAGTATAGCTTTTGTGCACACAAAACATTTCTTTTTTTTATCGGGGTCAACGGAGTCGTAGAGTGTAGCCAAAACACGACTCTTGAGTTTCTGTGTTTAATACGAGTTATGTGGTCATATTTCAGGTCCATGCCAAGCACGAGGAGAAGTCCGACACAAAGTCGGTGTACAGAGAATACAATAGGGAATTCCTGCTGCCCAAGGGTACGAACCCCGAGGCTATCAAGTCGTCGCTGTCGCGGGACGGCGTGCTGACGGTGGAGGCGCCGCTGCCGCAGCTTGCCATCACCGACCGGAACATCCCTATTCAGAAGCACTGAGTGCACTCGCTCGCCGTCCGACACGACAGCAGCTATTCCATAATACTGTTAATAATTTATTTTAATTTACGTTTTATAAATTTAAGAGGAGCAATTGGCGATATTTATTTAGAATCTTTTAGAGAATCTCAAAATTTATTAACACCGTAATATTATTATTGGTCAATTAGTATTCGCGAAAATTCCAACGACGATATTGAGCACAGTTCGCATGATGAATGTTGCTTTGGCAACATTGCGCTTTCTCGATGAATGATGGGAAATGTATTCAGGCAATTGTTACTTTTGTTTTTATATTGGGTATTACGATGAAGTTTTATTTGTGTCCTATACGATTACGTAGCTCTAGGTACACTAAAAAATTTGAACATGGCCTGGAAGAAATATTTCACTGAGCTTAAACGTGTTCACAAATATGAATTGATACAACTTGTACTTTGATATTATAAAAGGCTATTTGGCAAATAGGCTATGATGACAACGACGATTGATAAAGTGTCTTATACTTATACGTACAAAGTTCATTTTGCTTAACACTACCTGCAATGAGCAGCTATAACAAGCACGTTATAATACACCAATTTAACAGCTTTTAACTTAATACACATTTATATTTTAGTACAAACAGTTGTTACGAATGTTGTAGATGTCAATAAAATATAAAAGCTTGGATTTTATTTTTATTTGTACCTTAAAAAAACGAATCTTACTTTACGTAGCAAGGACTACGTACTAGAGTCAACAAAATATACGGTTATGTTAAACAAAACACGATACAATACAAAGAACAAAAGATACTCAAACCAATAATAAATAACAAACTAGATGCAAGGCAGTACGAATCGATTCATGAGTGGGCAGAACAAGGTAAATACACATAATAACTTAATTCATCATTGCTATAATTGCACTGTATATGGAAAGAGCCATTGTTATCATAACAAATCGAGTAGTTATCTAACTCCTACATACTCGTACCTTGGATAAAATGAGTCACGACTGGCTTGGAATAGAAGATTCAATAACTTAGCATTTTCGACCTCTGCAAGTCACAGAGGGACTTTCATTTTATGGCTTTATGAAAGTCATCATAACCCAACAAAACTTTATAAAACATGAAGCCTATATTCCCCAAAGAGAGTTCAGTTTAGTTCTATACTTCCATGTCATAATAGGGTATATATGGCATTTGGCGGACACATTTCCTGACTTCGGACTACTTATTTCAGAAAAAATCCTTATGGAAAAATCCAGGAAAACAGAGCCCGTTCGAAATTTACAACCCAATATTTACATATATATTTGTTCACAATAATTAACACCAAGAAACCGTATGAAAACATTACAAACTCGAGTCACGTGACCGTGCAGCTGTGTGACAAGAGTTACATTACAGCACATTGGGAAGTCATTATAAAACCACATGGCCTAACGCATGCAAAATAAAGGAAACGGATAGTTGTTATTAGTAACAGTCGGCGTAGATCCCATGTCATGTTCGGGCAAACCGGACGATGACTAAGGTGTCGGTGAGCAGTCATTGCGCAACTATTCGTGCCACAAACGAATAAAAAGGCCATTGTTTAATGTAAAGCGCCTGACAACTGTACACACAATTACAAGCTATTCAAAAATAATATTCTGTTTTTTCGTTACTGTATGGATACTAAAGAAATTACTCGGTTCTCTTCGTTCTCTAGTACGGTGTTGCAAGTCAGTGATCTCCGACTCTTGTTTTCTTTATTGATATTCAAGGCAGAATAGTAGACCAACAGAAATAACTGTTAGATGTTAACTTTACTACTGCATGCGGCTTCGCCTGCGTAAAATTATGTCAAAGGATACTTTTTACTACGACAAAGGATATTGTTATCCCGATAAAAAGTATCCTTTGTCGTATTCCAGGACTTAGACTACCAGTGTGTTATGTTTCATACAAATCTGTTAAGTTGTTAACACGTGAAAAGATAACAAACGGACACTTTCGCAGTTATTAGTATGGATCGATTAGGTAATTGTTTTAATAGACCTACAATCTGTAAGCCTCAAAAGAAACATGCTCTTGCCCCTATAAGATTTTTTTTGGGGTCTGCACATGTTTCCTTTTTCCATACGACTTCTCTAGGTATTCCAAAAGACATGACTAGCGAAATTTGAGCGTTCCAGACATCTTTGACTACATCTTGGAATAGACGCGTCATGTTGCTTTTATTACTCATTCCTCAAGCTGACCTAAATAAACACACAGACCCCCACAATTAGTTTTGGTTAATAGCAATGCCACACTGTTATTCTGTCACTCGTGGACACAGCAGCATAAAGAGTGTGAAAACATTTATGACAGTTTTAATTACCGCTCGAGGAGCGATATAGGGAGAGATATCATCTGTACTACATACTGAAATCTCATTAAAGCAACTGGATAAAGTAGGATAGGTAGGGATAGGTAAGGATAGGTATAAGATAGGTATGTTTATTTAATTAAAGTGCTCTGTGAATCAATAGTAACATATTCCATTCAAAATTTCGCTTCAGGATTGCAAGGTGTACAACAATAGATGAGAAGTATCTGCATTTGCTTTGAGAACTATTTAGGGATAACAAGTACATATTTATGTCCTTAGATTTATTCTTTCAATCTTATGTCAAACGATTAGAGAACAGGCGCCGATCACTTGGGTCACCGATACGCAGATATGGTCATAAACATAGCTTGGCTCTAGCAGAGGACTATTCGGAAGAATAAAACTAATCAGATGAAGCCAAGGCTCAGGACTTAGGCGACTTAGGGACTTAGACTCAATACAGGATAATACTTAAAGGATAATGGAGGAAACGGTTAGAAAAGATTCACAAGCACAACTTTTTGTAATAGAAAATAAGTTTAATTATTCAAAATGTGGGTTCTGCTTACATGGACAGTACTTTATTGTACACCTATCTAATAGTTACACAGCTCTAAAAAGCTCACGAATAGCTCTATAATAAAAACGTTTAGAGATCAGGGGGCCTACCACAACCTCTTAAAACAATATTATTTTAATATTACTTTGTAATTTCTGTTGTTGCATTTTCAACTCTCGGCGCTGATCCGAGAGTTGAAAATGCAACAACAGAAATTACAAAGTAATATTAAAATAATATTGTTTTAAGAGGTTGTGGTAGGCCCCCAGAGCATTAGTTTTAACTAATAAGAAACGTCTTACAGTCCCTTTTTGATTTCCAAAAGATCATGAATAAAAAAATAAGATCGGTAGGCGCCTAGTAGCACACATACTCTGGTAAGATATTTGGCCACAGCGAATGCGTCATCGTCTAACAAACTCATTGGCATGTTCGTCGAGCAGATGCTGGCGCCACTTGTTTCGATTAGCAGCCCATAAACCATGAGTGCTTCCACTGATATGATCATTGCTTTCTGCTATTCCCAGAACTAGATACAAATCAAATTGGTTAATGGAAATATATTCCGCCTAAGTATTAGTATTTAAAGTAGAAGATATAGGTACCTACCTATGGTAAATGCAAATTCTTCGCGTTAATTATTCATTAATTAGTCATGGTTATTCCATTGTGCGTAGTCCAAGACCCAAGGATGTTTACTTAGTAATAATTCTCAAAAATATGACAAGGTCCACACCGAGGTCAACACTTTATAAAAAAACCGGCCAAGTGCGAGTCGGCCTCGCGCACGGAGGGTTCCGTACCATTATCTATAAAAAAAAACGACAAAAAAATCACGTTTGTTGTATGGGAGCCCCACTTAAATATTTATTTTATTCTGTTTTTAGTATTTGTTATAACGGTAACAGAAATACATCATCTGTGAAAATTATATTTGAGTTGATTGAATGAGAGGTAAATTGCGGTTTACGATAAAAACTACTTACTAGATCTCGTTCAAACCAATTTTCGGTGGAAGTTTACATGGTAATGTACATCATATATTTTTTTTTAGTTTTATCATTCACTTATTTTAGAAGTTACAGGGACAAGTTACGACGACACACATTTTACCACTTTGGAAGTGTCTCTCGCGCAAACTGTTCAGTTTAGAAAAAATGAAATTAGAAACCTCAATATCATTTTTGAAGACCTATCCATAGATACCCCACACGTATGGGTTTGATGAAAAATTTTTTTGAGTTTCTAAGTGTGAGGAACACCCAAAATTTATAGTTTTATTCTATTTTTGTATGAAAATCTTAGTGTGGTTCACAGAATACATCTACTAACCTAGTTTCAACAGTATAATTCTTATAGTTTCGGAAAAAAGTGGCTGTGACATACGGACAGACAGACAGACAGACAGACAGACATGACGAATCCACAAGGGTTCCGTTTTTTGCTATTTGGCTACGGAACCCTAAAAAGGACAACATAAGTACCTACCTGAATTTAATTCTGATAAAGTAACCTTCGTGTAAAGCCAAAATACAGCCCCAGTAATTACCACGGCACGTTCTAATTATCGGGATAAATTCCGCGTCTTATTGCCAGTATTATCAGATTGACCAAGTTGGCCGCTGCAATCTGTTATTGGCAAGTGCAGTATCAACAAAGATTACGAATAAAAAACAGGGAATAATTGATGTTGACGCCGGGAGCTAAAGTGTTTTAAGAAATGCAACGAAATTAATCAAGTGTTTTATTAGCTAAGCGACTAGCGACTGTGTGAAAAAGTCAACGCATTTTTGTGCGCTTACGCATTGAATATTTCGGGACATGATTGCGTTGAGGTCAAGTGCAAAGTCAGTAGCGTTTTATGCGCGTCGGTTGCTATGCTACGTGGGTGAAATGTTTTATTTTGTTTTGTAATGAAAACGTTGATAGTAAAATAAATATTCATTTCACAGATTCTGTTGGGTCAGAGTTTAACTGAGAACATTATTTATCTACTCTTTAAAAACTGTTTACGTTAATCACTAAAAAAGCTAAAGATACCTACAAATATAGGTATAAAGATGGATGACAAAACAAAGTAGCATGAAACGCATGAATGCACCAACGAACACACCCACGTCGCATCCTAAGCATGAATAATGGATACAAATGACGTGCAATTAATTATAAACGAGCTCTAATTACCTCCGGCCAAGTCCCAAATGCAACTAGCTGCAGGTGACAAGGCCGTCAACAGACTGGCAAGTGACACTCATAATTTTCAATGTACGACTGTAATGTGCCATGATGCCTGTCCAAATCAATGAATTATAGCACGAATAAATGTGATATACAATCCTAAAGTGGGCCGACTATGCCGTTGAGAGCGACGTTCATTTTGTCTCGTAATTTAAAAGATAGTATTTGCTCCAGATCCGCCTACATGTTTAAAATTAAAACATCAATCAAAGTATGGGTTTAAAATACAATTTCAAACGTGTGTGGTCTCACTGTTATTCTGACTCAATATCATCTAACATTCTTTCTTGATTAAAGCTCACCAAGATAAAAAAACAAACTGTAATTAAAATGTTTGAAACATGAGATAACAGAGTAATTTGCGGACCGAATGAAAGACCACAAAAATAACTGTACTTGTAACAACTTGCCCTTCAAATATGAAACTTCAATTACACATTCAAAAATAAACCTGTCACGAATGAAATCAATGGTGCTGTATTTTTTGCAACGTAAAAAAATAACAAGGTTTTGGCAATACTGCAACATGAATGTATTGTGTTACTATTTATTATTCCTAAAAGTTTATTTCTTAGACACACAGACATATTGTGAAATACAAAATAGTTATATTCATTCTCGTTCATTTATAGACTCTCATGACCGGTGGTTACGGTCACGCTGACCGATGGCCAGGGTGACCCTTTAATTATAATTTCTTGGGATTAAAGTATTTGTATAGGTACGTGGATTGTGTTGTGCTCTTGAAGTCTTCTAATTCAAACAACGTATTTATGAATACCTAATTAGAATGTGGTTTTGATCATGAATCAATTCATGATCAAAACCACATCATCATTCATCATCATTCCCCGCCGCCATTTTGATTTTTAATGATTTTTATTGTTCCCTCACATACTTTACCTTCAAATATCTCAGCAACGTGACGCGTTAGGAACATTGCCTATACATATATCATCGTGCGCTGACAACTTTGAAAAAAAAATCAAAAAGGCACAAAGGTTCTTTAGCGGAATCAATACCGCCACAAAAAGCGCAACGTAGCAAAAATCTACATCGCAACAACAAGACCCGCAACGCCATCTATCTCGACAGCTACGAACTAACAATAATTTCCTAAATCGCGAATCAGAGTTTACCGTGCGATTCGAACAGATACAACCGCCCGAATATCAACTATCGGGCAATTGCCCACCGAACACAACAACCGTCTGGTTGGAGGATCCTCCCCTTTCAACGGAGGTAGGCGGGACTTTACTCTTTATTCCGCGACCCCTATAGTTCTTTCTATCCCCTTTACTGACGGCTCGCGGCAAAATTCATGACGCCAAAATTTACTGTTTTTACCCGACTACGGCGAAGCAAAAAGGATGAAGAACTCTAGGGGCTAAACCGAGCGTGAATCCCAGCACTGCGCTATAATTTAGGTGTCTGCTTAATTTTAGTAAAAACGGGCATCAGTCTTTGGAATACTGTTTAGCTCAGATATCAGTCTTAGCATTTTGTTAACCTGGGGGATATCCACCAGCTCGACCTTTTAAGTACGATTTACACCGATCAGCGCGTGGCGGGCCGCATCAAACCGCATTCTATGTGTTAAAGAACCTACCAGGGTTGCGGAACTCGTTCGAAAGAGTCACCGCAGCCCTGGAACGCAAAGGCCATTTGAAGGAACACGGGAGGGAGTGTCAGACTCTTACTAACTGAAGCCCATGTTTTAGTTAGTAAGAGTCTGACCCGCCCGCTCCGCCCAGAGCGGAAGGAGTCGTTTGATGATTTCCCATCCTTAAAAAAATGTGTCAATGGAAATTGAAGCGACGACGAGCAGTTTTATTTGCATGTTGACAGACCCGGCTATCGCAACGTCCGTGTTAATCCAGGTGGGTTTATTTGTTATTTGAATTCCATGTAAATATGACATTTAACTACTTCACGATCAATGCAAAATCCGCTCCGCAGCCTTGTCGGTGAAAATCGTACATTAGAGCTGGACGTTGTGTCCTTCAACCATTCTACAACCATCAGACCCAAAATTTATCAATTCTCAAGTACAAAAAAATACACAAATCATATAGCCTTAAGATGGGGCCACCAGATTTATTAAGTACACATAAAAACACTTATTTGAGTATTTCAACACTAAAATATTTTGTTTTTGTCCGTTAAACAATCGCTTTGGTTTCAAAAGCTTTATTGTAAATTATATTTGTTGTTTGACACATAATAATGTTACTACTAGATTTAGAGTCAACTTAAGTGTGATGGGCTGGAGTAGAGCTATTATGTTTATAAATAGATTTATTTATAGGATTCCGTAACTCAGTCGGTCAAAACGGAACCCTAATAGGATCGCTTAGTAGTCCGTCTGTCTGTCAGTTCGTCCGTGTCAAGACCCTTTTTATCAGGAACGCGTGGATGAATCAAGCTAAAATTAATATCAAATAATCTGGTCTGATACCCTTCGGAGCAGCAAAAAAAACTTCTAAGTCAACGCAATATTAAGATAAGGCCGTTTATTTATTTATTATTTATTTATTTAAACTCTATGTACAATAGTGGTACATGGGCGGACTCACATATGCGCATGTTTTCACGCTCGCAAGGGAATCAAAACCTGTAGGGTATTTCCCATTGACCTAGAGTCATGAAATTTTGCAAGAAGATAGATCTTTCAGTACAAGTACAAGAAAAATATCTGACAATAGGGAATTTGTAGTTTAAATATTTTTTTGCGATTACAAACTTGTTTTCGGTTGAAGAATTGAACGTGACGCGAGGCTCATTGATGTATGGGAGAACATTTTTTCAACAACAAACTTAACTAGTTTGCCCTTCAATCTTATCTGCTATATTTTTGGCAGAGTAATGAGAGTGCTTTCATAGTTATAAACTTCCGTAGGTATAATGTTTACTCGGAAAAATCAAAAGTCGATTGGAACACTTGGTGCACGAGTCTGTCTCGTACTTGTCCGGTTTTTTTTTATTTGCGTTGCATGTTTTTTTTACAATTATTATGTTACGCAATCAATCGATCTGCCTAGCCTTTTCCCAACTATGTCGAGGTCGGCTTCCAGTCTAACTGGCCGCAGCTGAGTACACGGAGCTGGGGCACGGAGGAGTCTCGGTTTATAATGGATGGTCACCCATCCAGGGACCGACCTCGGCAAGCTCTGCTTTACTTCGAAACCGTTGAGCTGTTATTATTTAGCCACGAGCACCACATAATGTTACGCGGAGCATTCTTTATTCAACATCTCAGTTCTCCAAATCTATAGAGTAGTTCAGAGGAAAAGGTAAACAAAATACACAGCCTGCATTACTTCACTAGCCAAAAGCACAATGAGTAGTTTGGCATGCTGCATATTTGCTTCATGAATGCTTCGCTCCTATTGGTCGTGGCGTGATGTTGCTATAACCTTCCTCTATAAATGGATATCCAACACTAAAGGATTTATTTAATTCGAACCTCCGTTCCTGAGATTAGCGCGTTCAACCAAACAAACTCTTCAGCTTTTTAATATTAGTTTAGATATAGCAATATTGAATTTTGTATGCAGAAAAACTGAAGCAAACACAGACTTCCTGTTTCCAGTGATCAGATTACAAAGTAGATACTCCAGCCCAGCCGGAGTCAAATCCTTACATACAGTAAATAACAAAAAATGATAATCACACATTACATTACTTTTTCACTAAATAGGAAACAAAGTTTTTAACTTGGTAGGCAAGCAAACCTAGAGAGACGACGAACACAGCCTCGGTGACGTATCCTGCGACGACGTCCTGCAGCGTCTTCTCTCTGATGAGGTCTGCAGGCTCCGGGTTGTTGTCAGCCACCTGAAGTAAAAAATGAAATTACATGAATAGAAAGAAAGTACATGAAGTACAAAAAAAAACCCAATTCCAAAAATGTTCAACGAAATTATCCGAACAGCGATTTTTGTCCAGTTTTTCCCTTTTATAACCTAGACAAAACAACCGCACGGGACGGTCTTCAAGAGTAAGCAACGCTTGCGCTTTATCGGTCCATGGATGGGAGATCTGTACTACGGAGATGCCTTCGTGCCTCGGAAAGCTTAGGCCGGGACTCCACCAAAGTGGAGAGGAGAGGAGATGTGTTGAATAAACCAATCCGATTTCGTTATTTCCACATCTCTTCGCCGCTTAGCCTACCGGATTGGTTTATTAAACACATCTCCTCTCCTCTCCGCTTTGGTGGAGTCCCGGCATTAAAAGCGTTTACGCCCTACGGCATCACATACACTTTCAAGTCCTTATTTTCAGAAATGAATGAACCGATTTTAATGAAACTTGATATTAAACTAAATTTAATAATTAAGTATTTAAAAAAGATTAATATTATATTACAGTTCCGGAGGCACGCATGTTCAATTGCAGATATTTCTTTAAAAATATGAAGAAGTGATAAGTCGGCAAGCAAGGAGTTAGCGAGATAGAAGAAGGCAGGCAGGCGTCCAAGAACTGGATGTAAGAATATCTGTTATCGGGCGGCCAGATGGGTGAACGACACTGGTGTTATCATGGGTAGAAACTGCATGATTCTAGCACAGGACCTTGGTGGCACAGGTAAAAAGGGGCATATATCCGCAATATTGTATGATATCGGCCTGTTACTCATAATGATGAAGCCAACTAACACTTAAAAGTAACCTTCCTTACCTTTTTCAGTATAATTTTCACTCTCTTCGACGCTTTTCTAATACTTTCAATATTTGTGAGCATTTTCTTTGCTGCATCATTCAATTGCACACTGATGGGAGAGTCCGGTGGTTCAAACTTGATTTGTTCCTGGACTTTCTTGTATTCACGCAAAGTGTACTGCAAGGTCGTTTCTAAGACGTATATTTGATGGAGGTGCGATCCCAATGCCGTTAAATAGCCCAGCATACTGGAAAAATAACATTTTAATAGAAATTTAAAAAATATTTGAGTGCAGGATAGCCCAATGAATGGATAAGCCCATGATGAGCGTGGGATAGCTTATTTGAATTTGTCATCTATGATAACATTTTGCCGTTAGACTATAGTGCTAAACTATCAAGAAATCTAAAAGCTAAGTAACTCTACATTGCAGTCGAGCTGCTTAACATAATGAACTAAATATTACGTCCGCATTGTGCTAAGCCATTGCCCATAACTGAATTGAGATTAGCTCATACCACTAATTTCATCAAAATGACTAAACAGGTAGCTCCACAAATCTCTGGGGACTGTAACTTTTCATTTCATCATCATCATCTTATCAGCCAAAAGACGTTCACTGAACATGGGCCTCCCCCAAAAGAGGGGTTTTGTCACTTTTCATTTAAACTCTTTTTATTTATATTAAAACACTGGCTGATCCCCGCAACTTAGTCAGTGAAGATGTTGGCTTCAAAGAAAAAAGACTTAAGTTCCCATTGCTCCCTTAAAGTTAACATTTCGGAGATCCTTTTTTAACGGATGCATAATAAAATAAACCTATATTCCAAATTACAACTATAAACTCTTAGTTAGGTTATGTTGATAGTCAGTCAGGACAGCGTGTTTTTATTTTAATTATAGATTTATAGCTACCTAAAATTTTCTAGCTTTTGAGTAGCCATTCCGACCACAGCTTTAATTTTCCAGTTCCTTTTATGAAAGCTTCGAAGTCCACTCTTTAGTCTCTGTCGTTCATACGGTAAATTCATACCCAGATCTATCATATCCTTGTCTTCTAGCAACAGGAAAGTTCTTAAATCCATGCCAGTCTTCATAATGGTTGCAGTGTAGTTTTCAAGGTGCATACCGTATAACAAATGCGGGATTTCGCTCCTGTAATCTGGCCTGTAAATAGAATAGTATTTGCTTAAAGCTCCTGATAGAAAAAAGTGAGTATCACTGTTGGAATATTGCTATAACGTTTAAAACAGGCACATTCTTAACAAATTAGTAGTTATTGCTGTTGCACTTTCCGTCATTTTAATCACTTACGATTAATGCGAACTCATCCATAATAAAAACTTTAAAAAAAATTCGTGACTGTCGTGGAACACTCGGTTGGAAGTTCGGGGATATTTTGTCCGGGGATGAAGAATCGTGTCACCCTATGGATGATAACCGTCTACACTAAAGAAAGGACACTTCAGCCAAAAAGGTCCCTGTCTCAGCATAGCGACACCGGGCACAGGTGCAAAGCAACCGCACGAAAGTACTCGCACGCAACGGATTTTGAAATCCGTTTCAAAATCCTTTGCGTGGTTTAGAAGTCAGCAGAGACAGAGCCAGACAAATACTTTGTTTCGTATTATTTAGAGATCAGCAGAACGAAATGCAGTTGTTTCACTGGTTTCGCTCCTGCAATTGAGGCTTATTAACTTGACTTGCTACCTGTACTTTACCTTTTGTCTTTCTTAATTCCTGGGTAAAAATCGTGCCAACTTGATAAATCCACGTAATGCTCTTCGTGTTTCTCCGAAATATTTAGATGTTTCTTAAATATTTCGACAATGTTATCGTATTCATGTTGCTCTGCCAGGTCCAAAGCCGAGCGGTTATATTTGTCAACTTCGGTCATTCTGGCTCCACGGGCTATAAGACTCTCTAATATTTCTGGTTGATTGTGGTGAGCAGCCCAGAATAATGCCTGTAATTTAATTAAATATAAATTATTATCGAGTAGGTATAGGCTGTCACTTGACGATACATAGGAAAATACCACAAGCACCATCTTCACATGTAATTATTAAATACACCAAATATTGCAAAACTTTTATTTGAAAAGTATAAGTGTTTCCGAATGCATACAATACAACCCTAACCTCTTCAAAGTTAGAGTGAACAGGCTTCTTCTGGGTAAGCTCGCTCGCTCCATCGTCGACGTTGTCTGTGTCACCTCTGACCTAGACGAGAGTCAAGATCAAACCCATCTCAAGTAAAAAAAAAACAATAAGAATCTACATTTGCGAATAGACAACAGAGAGAGTATTTCTTTAAACTGTGTAAATTAATAACTTCCCTGTCCAATGAGTCGTATATAACTCATGAGAGCGTATTGAAATAAGTTCATGAAACACAAGTGAAAAAAAAAAGTGAATGTTTGATTCTAAATATTTTTTTTTCGTCCTACGTCCATGAGTGACATACATGTTGTTGAATTTGTTCGAAAGAGTCACCATGGCCCTGGAACGCAATAGGTATAAGGAGGAACACTGATGGGTTTTAGTCAGTGAGAGTCTGACGCTCCCTTCCGCTCCACCCAGAGTGGAAGAAGTTATTTGATGATTTCCCATCCATAAAAAAAAATGAGTGACTTAAGAGTCATAAAGTAAACAAAATAGGATAAATCAACATTTAATAATGTATGAAAATTAAATTATTTAATGTAGGTATTTAATATGAATGTTATATAACTCATCAGAACAAAAAAACCAGCCAAGTGCGAGTCAGACTCGCACACGAAGGGTTCCGTACCATTATCTATAAAAAAACGGCGAAGAATCACGTTTGCTGTATGGGAGCCCCACTTTAATATTTATTTTATTCTGTTTGTTGTGATAGCGGCAACAGAAACACATAATCTGTGAAAATTCATGGTACGGCTCATGAGATACAGCCTGGTGACAGACAGACGGACAGCGGAGTCTTAGTAATAGGGTCCCGTTTTTACCCTTTGGGAACGGAACCCTAAAAACCAGTGGGCGTGGGTTATTTATAAAATGCGTTGTGGGGGACAGGGAATGTTAACATTCAAAAGTGCTTCGGATGGTCTAATTCGACGAACAATAAAAGTCAGGAAGCGTAACTGTGAACAAAATCAACTAGAAATTCAGCTCCAAACTTCACTACATTGAATACTAGGCCCGTACCCACTCCTTCGCTTTCCTTTCTCACTGTTTTGTACATGGATTCGCCCTTCATAACAACAAATGGTCACGGCTTACAGAGTTGCAGGCAGTCAGAAATGGCAATGCCAAGTCTATCCGCGACTAACAAAACGACTACTTAGCCTAAGTAGAAATAACTTCAGAATAATAAAATAGGGACAATTACGAGACCCCCTAAAGAAACATCTCCTTAACATAGGCGCCATGGGCAGCGCTCTCTGCAGGAACTGCTTTGACGCCGAAGAATCAGCCGCCCACGTCATCCTGGAATACGAGACCGTGGCTACCCAACGTGAACCAATTTTCTGAACGGTGAGGTCGCTCCGCGAAGCCTGTGAAGCCCAGGAAACTTCTGTGCTTCTGGGCGGAGCTAGCCTGGCTCACGTAGCCAGGACACCTACGCACTACGGACCGAATCGAAGTCTAAGTGCGGAAAATGGAGACCCTACTATACTCCTCCGACCTTTGATCGAGCCAGCCAGCCTTTAGTCTTAAATTTGTCCCTAAATAATAATCTTGTTCGATGTCCTCCCTGCTTGTCCTGTTAGTAGTGATGTGCTCCCTCATAGCTGTCCTCGCCCCAGCGACGCTCTAAGTCAAGGTCCTTACCCCATATGAGGTGCCCTTAGCGTCGCTTAGTTTGTAAGTTATTTAATAAGCCCTGGTTGGAGGCTTGAATATTTATATTAAGGCCGCCAAAGGCAAGTCTGGCTAAGCAGCCGACAACCTCCTAGGTTGACCTGCGAGAGGCCACTCATAAAAAATATAGCATCCACAATTCTATTGCAACTAGCCATATCTAAATGCACAAGTCAAGGATGTCAAATATGGAACTATCAACAGAGCTATTCATCCCAATGGTAGTATCCTACTGCTTTTTTTACAAATAATGATATTGAATGAGCTGAGCTGAGCTTTAAGTGATGAGTCATTCAGAATAATTTATTTATACTAATATAATAAAACTGAAGAGTTTTTTGTTTGAATGCGCTAATCGTTGGAACTACCAGTCGGATTCGGAAAATTATTTTTGTATATGACAGCCACATTTATGAGGAAAGCTATAGACTATACAGGAACGGTAAAAACGGGGGGCTCTAGAAGGGATTTTGGGATTTACTCGAGCGCAGCAGATTAATATAAGGGAGGATACCTTACATATTGATAAGTACCTTCAACCAGCATGAGCCCTTAATATAGGGGGGTACGCTCAGGAGAAGCCGTCAGATTAGTAAAAAAATCGATCATCTGAAATACTCGAGCGCGTCAGATTAAGATATGGGGGATAATTTACTAGCTAAGTGTAAATTTTGCTAATCTGACGATTTGAGGATAACAAAGTTGCAAAAAAAAAACGATGTCTGGACTTATAGTAATAATATCAGAATAACTAAAAACATATAATCTGACGATTTCCGCAAGCCGAAGGCAATAAAATCGTCAATTAAGTTCAGAGCGACTGGTAGTGTAAAGTACCTATGTGTTTCCCACTCCGCGCCTCTCGGTCACTTTCACTTTTCCCGTATCTTTGACTCTCTCGCACCTTCCCCACACTGTTTTCTGACGCCATGACACCATTACAGCTGTTCATCATCATCTGCCTAGCCTTTTTCCCAACTATATCGAGGTCGGCTTCCAGTCAAACCGGATTCAGCTGAATACCAGTATTTTACGTGAAGCGGCTGCCTACCGGACCATCACAACCCATTAACTGGGTAACACGGTACTTCTTGGCAAGACTGGAGTCAAATTTACTGGCTTCTAACAATCCGTAACGACTGCCAAAGATCTAAAAATGACAACCGGGACCAACAACTTAACGTGTTTAAAAAAAAAAAGCATTTTTTTTTCAAGTTGTGAGATTACCAATACCCCTCAAAATAATTATCAGATTTTTTGTCCATATGGCTGGGACATAATGATGAACCTTCAGTATGCTAATCTAACGCGCTCGAGTATTTCAAAATAGCGATTTTTTTTTTAGATTTTGAGGAATTGGCTGCGAGCTTGGGTTACTTCCAAATCGTCAAGACTAAGAAATGGCAGCATCTGTAGAGTTCACTGAACACCCTCTCTGAAAATCTGACGCACTCGAGTACATGTATTTTTTATTTTTTTTCAACCTTCCCGCATGGCCACCCCCACCATGCAAATCGACACATTAATATATATTTCGTTAGTGATGGGTCATTGACGGTTTTTCAGTAAACGAAACGTCAACGTTGATTCTTCAGGCTTAGAACTGACTGAATTCTTACAATTCGCAATAAAACATATTTTATGCTCATTGAAGGCTCAAACTGGGAAATAGCCAAAATACATGCGGAAGACTGCTTTAGAATTGTTATGGACTGGTTATCTAGCAATCTTCTGACGCTTAACCTTGAAAAGACCTCGTTCATAACTTTCTCTCCTTCCCAAAAAAGTCAACCTCAACCAGAGACGTATTCAATCCAGGCGCACTGCTGTAGACCTGCCAACGTGGCTTGTAACTGTCTCCACATTAACAGGACTACTAATGTTAAGTACCTTGGGATTCGGGTTGATAGTTTTTTGAGTTGGAAAACTCATATTGATGAACTCGTCCCCCGTATCCGTAAGCTCATTTTCGTATTTAAGAAGCTCAGATCAGTGACTGACTTCCAAAGATTGAAAATGGTTTACTTTGCGCTTGCCCAATCCTTGCTGGGCTACTGTATCTCTGTTTAGGGAGGTACCTTCGCAGTCAGTATGCTACGTCTTGAACGAGCGCAAAGAGCGGTCTTAAAAGTTATGTGCAAACCCTTTAGGTATCCTACCGCACTACTTTATAAAGAGTGCGAGGTCTTAACAGCCAGACAACTCTTTGTGCTCCAAATAATACTACGGAAACATGTCACTGTACCACAATCCCTACAGTTAAGAGAAGGCAAGCGCAAAAGAATGAGGGTTTGCAGCACGGAGAGATGCAGAACTGTTTGCTCAACGCCATTGCTGGATTCTAGGTTCACAGGTTTACAATAAACTTAACGCCGTGTTAAATATCTGTTGCTGCTGTTTTGGTTGGCTGTTGCTTTAGTTTTGCTTTGTTTTATTGAGTCGGTATTGCTTTGCTTTTTTGTTTTATTTATTCTTTTATTCATTTTAGTTTTATTTTGTTTTCCAGTTTAGTTTATTTTGTTCAGTATTATATTGTGTTAGATTTTTGGTTTGATTTGGTCTAGTCTTCTACTTAGATTATGAAATATATTCTTGTTATTCAAAGTCAGTAATATCCTACTGGGCCCGGAGGAAGGTTACGGCATTCGTGATACAGGGTAATCCTAGTATGAATGCCAAAGCACTCCTTCGCCAAATTAAGTGTGTATTTAATTTTAAGTTTAAAATATGTAAGGAGACTACCTGTAAAAACTATTTCTCGTAATAAAGATTTTATTATTTATTATTATTCTCTTTATTCATTGACATACACATATATTTTACATTTTTAAATATTTCTATAAAAACAATAAAAAAAACATTTCAAAATATAAAAAATAGTAGTCCGCCGGTGTCGGGAGCGAGGTCCAAGCTACCGGTGGTTAGGGCTCCAGAGAAAGGAACCTCCTCACAATACGAGCCGTATCGAGGAGTACTGCCTTCTGTATCAGGCCCTTTACCCAACTGCGTAACGCCAGCTTCGACAGGTGGTCGTCGAAGCTTTTGGCTATCAAGCCATTGGCCGTAACGACTATCGGCACAATGACAGCCGAGTCCACATTCCACATGTCGACAACCTCGTGTGCTAACTCAAGATACTTGATTTGTTTCTCTTTCTCAGCTTTCACGAGGTTCTCGTCATGTGGAATGGTAACATCGATTATCATTATGCGGCGCGCTAATCGGTCTATCACCACTATATCGGGCTTGTTAGCTATGATAGTCCTATCAGTGATGATAGACCGATCCCAGTACAACGTGACATGGTCATTTTCGAGAACTGGGTCGGGCACATACTTGTAATACGGTACCTCAGAATCCACAAGTTTGTATTTCAAAGCAAGTTGCTGGTGAATAATCCTAGCCACTTGGTTATGCCGGTGCAAGTACTCGCCGTTAGCCAGACGAGAACAACCTTATTATTATTATTATTATCCAAATCGATGGTGCCAATTTCAACATAAGTTTTTTAATTTGCTTAGTTTGTTGCGTTTGCGTTCTCGAATTTGGTTGAAAAATAAACGAGTCAAATTCATAAACGTCGTTGACAAATTCAACTAGTTGATTCAAAAACAGTTAATGTTAATGCGTTGACAGGAGATCAATGGTTGACTCAACTAGTTCGTTGAATCAACGCTCATCGCTATATTTCGTATCCGAGATATGTTGGAGCATGAAAAATATCAATATCTGACACGCTCGAGTATTTCCATGTCATTGTTTTTTTACAACTTTGAAAATCTGTAGATGCTTCCCCCACCGCTGAAAGTGAAAACATGAAAGGACCATTTATTCTTCAAATCATTCAATCTACCAAATCTACTAGGTTTCTGCAACGCTCGAGTAAATCCACATTTAGCATCATGGGCTCCCCTACCATACAAAGTCACGGGCAAAAGCTAGTTTTATCGTAGGAGTTTAGGTCCACATCTAAATAGAGATAGGGAGTAGAATGAAAATTGACACCTCTGCTAATTCTTTCGTGGAATACAGTGTAATGTTAAGCTAGGATCAAAACAAAACTTTACTTACTGTCCATCCCTGTAGATCTCTTATTTCAATATTTACTTTCAGATCTAATAGTTTCTCCACAACGGCCACTCTGCCACAGCCAATAGCTTTCATCAGAGGACTTTGTCCATAGTTGTCAATACAATTTACTTTGCAGTCCTTTTCTATCAGGTCCGTCACAATATTGTATATGGCTTCATTGCTGGCACTGCTGTTCGAGCATGCACTCATTATGGGTGTCATGGAATCTGTAATAGGTATTATGTTGTTGTATTATTTACCTTGTGTGTTGAAAATAAACCATGCCCATATGTCATGTTGCTTTTAACAGTCCCCGCAGCTATAGAACAAAACTTTCACAAGTATGTAATGCACCAGAGTCTACAGTACTACATGATGCACTTGGTAGGACCTCATCATGAATACTACAAAGGGTAAATGGACTTGGCATGACTTTGCCATGTGTACCACATTAGGCACACTGGACTGTTAGTAGACAATTGAGTAGTGACCAAATAAAAGAATAAACATGCCATTAATGAAAAAGGGGACATAAAATATAAGTCTCATTTTTTCCGGGACATGCATTGTGAGATTCAATGTTATAAACTTACCAGCGCGATAGTTGGGATCTGCGCCTTGATCCAATAGGTATTTAACAATTTTATCCTGTGCATGGAAACATGCATGCATTAGTGCAGACCAGCCACTGTCTAGCCTATCATTCACATTGTTATTTAATCCTGAAATAAAACATAAATTTAATCATTAGTTGTACTACATACAAAGAATACCATGTTTCACCCTATCAAAATTTTTTTGCAGAATTAAAAACCTCAATAGACATGTCTATAAACAACAAACTGTGAAAAAAAGGTTTATTGTTTGTGAATTAGACTAATAAAATTTATGAAGCTTCATTTTGTAATGTTCATCACTTTTGTTTTTTGTTATTTTGCCACACACAACACTTTTGCAGTCAATGAGCTTAGCCATGACCTATGCTGGAGTCAGCTTCATTACCTTTTGCCTGCCACACCCATTTTTAGGCCAACTAAATAACTGTTGCAAATATAGTATGAATTACAGAAATTATTATTATTTATTTATCCACTATAAAAAATAAAAAAAATACCCACTTGTAGTGACAATTTCTTGAACATCTCTTAAATTCCCATTGATGATGGCATCCTGTATGTCCATTTCAAGCTTTTTTTTCTCATTTTGCTGTTGATGTTGGTAGTAATTTCTAGGCTGAAATGTGCAAATTGGATTTTTTTTTTATTTGTTATAATTACTTCACAAAAAGCTATATTTATAACATGTTGGTAATATAAGGTAACACACAGAAAGTAATATTTTTGCCCGCCCCTATGATGATCCTTGGACCATCATTTTTATTATAGTATTTACATTGAGCAAATACTATTGCATAGGAGTAGGAATTTTTTAAATTAAACCTAGAGGATTTGATACTTCAATGGAGATTTGCTTTAATACTGATTAATAAGACATACAATATTCCACAATGCCATATATAATAAACTGTACCAGGAACAGTATGAGCTCAACAGTTGAATTTGATATTGTGAAGTCTAGTAGAAGTAGTACTCAATCATCGACCCTGATGCTGGAAATAAATCTGGGACCGACCCAGATAAAGGTCTAACACTACTTGAAACACTTGGTCTGTTTCGGGGTGAAAAAATGCTTTCAGAATGAACTTGCTCAATACGAGGATGAAAAATATTGCCGTTTATTACAAAAATACACTAATTTTTATTTATTTAAAAGATAAAGAGAAATAGCTACCGGCTTTTCGTAGAAACCGTAGTCGTCGTCGCTGTCCGAATCTGACGCTCCACCTGGTCTACCTGGTACATATACCGCCATTTTATTTTTTTACTTTAAATTAATCATAAAATAAAATAATTTCACGTTTTCTACGATTTAACATTTAAATTAAATATGTGGTCGAGGTTAGGTTTCCAATTCAAAACAAAACTTTTTTGGTTATTGACATTGACACTTGACAGTAACAACATGATGACACTGACACTGCTGTGACACAAAGCGAATCTAATGTTGCCAATTTCAACAATTAATTTTAGTGCGTTCAAATTATTAAATTACTAGCTACTGTCCGCGACTTCATCTCCGTAAAAGAACTGGAGTTTTGGTAACTTGTGAATCCTTACTGCTCACGATTCCAGCCCCGGAAATACTTCGATAAGTTTCTGTTCTCCTGGTACTTGTGAATCTTTAGCACTCCTCTATTCCAGCCCAAAAATACTTTCACATGGTTTCTGGTCTCCTGGTACTTTAGTGCTTAGCCAGGAGCGGATTTCCACTTCCTCCTCAGTCTTTTTCCCGTAAACAGATTGGACAGAGATAAAGCTGAAGCTTACATTTTGGTTTACCACACCCCACGGAGAAATTCAAGGCATAACAAAAAACCAAAAATAAATTAGGTACATAGAAACTATAGATCTAGGATGTCCCTAAATCTTAGCCTTCTCTAAGATCGGTGACAGCAGTTGGAAGAGGTGGAACCCTGGTACTACTGGGAGAAGATGAAGTAGAAGGAGTGGAAATGGTTGGATGTAGTGGAAAGTGTGCGGCAGATGTTAGTGTGGAAGGAGTGATAGGATAGGGAACTGAAAACTGTACGTCGTAAAAAAAAATGAAGAACACACATTTTTACGCTAAATACGTTTAATTTTGTAAAATAATAAAAAAAAGCCTAAATTACATTTTAATCACAAAATCAGATAAAAATAGGTTATCACTTTAACATAAAGTAACTTTAGTAAAGTGGAAGGATTTGATTAATTATAACATCAAAAAAAAACCCATATGGCACAGAAACTATTAGCTACGTTTATGTAAATTTATAATTTTTCTTGTTCGGACCAATTTAAGCAGATTTAGAATACGGTTGCAACACGTTTTTTAAAACTAACAGGTCGTTTCTTTTATGAATAAAATGACGTAACAGTTTAACTGCTTACAGGAAATTATGAAACTTAATAAAGAAAACTAAGTAACCGTATTTACGCGCATGAATGAGGGAAGATAAAAACCGACGTTACGACGTTACGCAGGAACCGCCTCGGGAGGGAACGGACCTCCGAAGATACACCAACCTTCACGCCTCAGCGCGAACGGGGACTCTACACGCCGGCGCCGCTTCTCCACACTTCTATCAGGAATAGGGTTCAGGATACCTTTCTGCTGCTCGCCTCCGGTGTACCGCGTTGCAGTTGCAGTTGCAATTGCCTCTGGTATTCGTCCACGAGCAGGCAATCCTGGCCTTTGTAGTGAACTGACCGGGAATCACTTACGGGGTGTAAAACGGTGAACCGGTTTCTAAGACAAAGAAACGTCTAATTAAATACCATTTCACAAGAAGTCAACGAAACCTGAGGGCTTAGTGTGAGTTTTTTAACGTTCTCGATCGCGTTAACGTAAACGTTCGCTTATGTCAAATTGTATAGAAAAAACAGGTTGTCCATGAGTGTCACCAGACGGCGCTTATTAAGTTTCAATACAAATTGACGTTTACGCTAACGCGATTGAGAACGTTAAAAACTCACACTAAGGCTGATCACGAAACAAAAACGAAGTTAATTTAAGAAAAACTTACCAAAGGTTAGTTGATAAACTGATCAAAACACATCAAAACTCTGGTTTACTTCTACACTTTTTTAATTTAGTTTCGAAAATTATCTCCTTCCACCTTGATGAATCCTTCAAACCTGGCTATCAGGGGCAAAAAACTACATGTCTTGTCAAAAAAATGTCAATCCTATTTCAAACACTCGAAAAAAAAGAAAAATTGAAGCAGGAAGGTTCACTTAAAAAAAAATTGAAATAAAAAAGAAAAAATATAACCCGCATTGAGAACCTCCTCCTTTTAGAGTACCTAATTTAAATAATCATGTAGTGACAACACTGCAGTAGGTAGCCAGTTGACGGGAGCGAAACCGCGGGAGACAGCTAGTTTTAAGTTCAAGACAGTCGAGTTGTAATAAATAGGTAACAATTTACAATAGGTAGGTATAATCTCATAACACCCTCATCTCATTGCTACCAAACCCTTATTTTATTTATAAAAAACGGTGAGTTATTTTATAATAAAATTCTTCTACTTGATTGTAGGTAGATACTAGCAATTAAAAAAGCTTTGTGTTTGAATGAGTGGATGCCTACTTATCTTTGAAAACAAAAGCAATGAGTCTCAGTCAATTTGAAGAAAGCCGAGTAAAAAGTCTGAAGTACAATTCACGAGGTTGGGAGTTATTCTCCGCGTCGAAAGGTAAGGATAATAGGCAACAGTTCCAATTAGACGACGAGGGCGTTTGTTAACATTTAATTAACGTCAGGGAGCTATTGTGTCGGCGGCGGCGCAGACACCAGAGCCGGGCTTCGTTGCTATGTCTTGATGAGCTGCAGTCACAATGTTTCCAATTACAACAGTTTTTTTAGAACGCCACATCGCCTTAGTTAGTCTTTGGAACAATGGGTGGCTCGATTTTTATGCGGAGACGTTATTATGCGTTAACTACTTAAAGTGTTTAATAAACAACCTATATATATTATGTATAGGGAGGTGGGTTCTGCGTCGATACCTACCTTGGTACCTATGGATGTTTTTTTGCCTAACTATGTGACGGGTGATGATGATGACATGTTTTTATCATAAGTGCTTTTAAGATAAATGTTAGGTATCACTTGCTTAGGTATACGCCAGTTCGCTAGGTAGGTACGGATCCATTTAGGTATCAGTTACGTAATTACCAAATCCCCGGAGGTAATTAATAAATTAAACAAAATAACTCTGTTGGTAAAAGTTTCAAAGTCATATTTAATAATCACAGCGCGTTTACATGGCACAAAGTAGGTAATGAAAATGGCTACGAGGCAGAATAGTCACTATAATTGGACGGTACCTAATTTTTTACTGGTGGTCGAAGAAATGTTTGTGAATGTAATAGGGATTTTTCTTTGCGACGTAGAAGGTAAAAGATTTGATTTATCGTAGTCGGTTGGTGAGGCGCGCTGACCACCCGGCCGGTCCGCTGCAGGGCCGCTCGCCGCCCGCCCGGACGCGTTATTAAACTTTTCCCCATATTAAACATTCCGGAGACGAATACATTTTATTGTTGCCTCGGACCGACGTCAGAGGCCCCTACAAAGCGAAACTCAAAGACGGCAATTGCGAAATAAATTGAAAGCAATTTGATATTGCGTTGTAAGTAATAGCCGTCAGAACCCACAAGTCTGTAAGAGACATTTTGTATGCAATTTAGAAAACTTTCAACGGGTCATTTGCTTGTAGCTTTTCGGTTGAATGCTGGTCTGGAGATTTGTGGTTTACCTACTGGTAATTGTTACTCTTATTATAACGAAATCCATAATTTTCAAGTTTATTCAGTGAACCTAATAACAACTGAAGATGTACCTATAAGAAAACAATAATGTAATTATTATAAACTCAGTGAATGTGTACGTACACTGACATAAAATATGTAGGTATAGATAAACCATCCAATTAGACGCCGGCTTTGTTAACTTTTAATTAACGGAGTTGTGTATAGAATATCTACTGTAAAGGTAAATGACTACCAAGTAACAAGGCTTCAAACTTATGTACCTACTGCTCTATTGACGCTATTAGAAGCTGAGATAGCCATAATTCATTTGTGAAATGACATAGTACCATAAATCATAAAATATAATTTGTTCCTAGAAGTAAATACCTAACTGTATCTCGATGTTAAATAGGTTTTGTTAATTTATTACGGGGAACAATCAACAAAATGCTTTATAGGTACCTACTCATATATATCTTGGCCGATGTAGGTACCATTTTCCGATCTTTAATTAAGTCACGGGGTTTCTTATCTGTTGCATCGTTCTGAAACCATATTCAGACTTCAGGTCTAAAGGTCGAAGAAAGTAGGTACTTTCCTCGTGATGAACGGGAAATGTTTGAACCAATAGTTTTTATTACCTATCCCTTGATTTATTTACCCCCCTCCTTTAGTCACCACGGTTTCCTGTACCTGCCGGTCGATTCTATCGACATCACCTAGGCGGAGTGAACGACAATTGAGCTGTCATTCCATCTTATTTGTATGGTTTGACAACTCACCCGTCGTGCAGCCCGCCCAAGTGTTCACTTCGACATGTTTACAGCAGTGCGATTCTGTAAACATGTCGAAGTGAACACCCGGGCGGGACGCACGACGGGTGAGTTGTAAAACCATACAAATAAGATAGAATGACAGCTCTATTGTCGTTCACTCCCCCAAGGTAAACACCGTGAGATGTCGACAGAATCGACCGGCTAAATCGCACTGCTGAACTAAACCCTGGCTAAAAGTTATGCCCACTTTGTTGCCTATCTCATGGTAACAAAGTGGGCATCAATATTTTCACGACCAGAGAAACCAATGAACTTTTGTACGTGACTTTATGTACCTCCCTACTAAATCTACCGATGTAAAAGTATTAATTCTGTCTACATTTAATTGTTTTTTCGTCCCAGTCCATCTTGTAGACGTCTTCATCAGACGGGCGGTCTAATCCGAAATCTCATTTCCGACGAATAATTGTAGGAAATAGAGCGAGCCTCTTCGGCGTCGTGCTGAAAAAACCGTTGAGGGGAGGAGATACCTACACGTTATCTTAGCCCCTTTCAGGGATATTTTTTAATAACGAAAAGTGTTGCCAGTATCGTCATTGAGGAGACTATTCGAATATTGCGAAATACGAAATTGTTACAGAAATCATTTACTAAGAGGTAAGGCTGAAAAATAGCATTGCATAAACTGTCGAGCCTAACACGATCTCTGCTCTGGGCACATGTTGTCCAGCGTGTAAAAGCTCGTCCAGACTGGAATCTTTTTTTTTAAGGGTGGGAAACCATCAAATGACTACTTTCGCTCTGGGTGAAGCGGAAGGGAGTGTCACTCTTATTGACTAAAACCCATCCCTGTTCCTCCTAATGACCTTTGCGTTCCAGGGCCGCGGTGACTCTTTCGAACAAATTCCGCAACCCTATCTCAATCAGGCGCGTGTGGACAGACGTAATTCGTAGTCTTAGCTTAAAATGGCTTAAAACATGAGCGTGTTCAAAAGATAGCAAACTCAAAAGATCGAGCTCATCCAATGTCGACTTAATCCTGGAAGTACCTTTATACCATCATTACCAACACTAGCACTTCTATAAAATAATTACGATCTCCATAATAATATATTATTTATCTAGATAAGTATTACGTCGAAGTTTCAGGTTTCTTAATACCTAGGATGGAATGAGATTTTTCAAACGATCCGTTTTTCCCCTTTTGTTGTTGTTTATAAAAAAATCATTTGCTACGTGTTCAGTATTACTTTTTAAATTGTTTTATAGTTAACTAGTACTTCGCCCGCGACTTCGTCCTCGCGGGTTCACACTTGTCTCGAGCCCAGGTTCAGCGCAACTGTTCACCCCGTTCAACCCGTCATCGTCAGGGGTTGATTATGCAAAAATTGTTAGGTACATCTGTTTCAATTATCCCGCTTTTAGATTGTCCATATCATTCCGACGTAAATTGAAGCAAGCAATCATGTCCTCCCCTTACATCTTAATCACCCCTGCTTGACTCCTTATTATGTATATAAGTAGTTTATTTTCGAAAAATCCAAACATTTGTTATTCTTACTGTTTTATCGAAAACATTTAAATGCCGTGGTGTTTCAACTTCATCGGACCAAGCATTGATACGATTCTCCCCAGTTCGCTCAAGCCGCGACATTTTTCTTACTCCGAGCATGTTTATTACCGTCGTTACTTTTGAATGAAAGGTCCGATTTGAATAATTTAAAGTGTAATTTACACGGACATAATCAACCTGAATTATCAAACCATTTAAATGGATAAGGATTAATATCATGATATTAAAATCATAATTTTTACTTCACCATGGGATTTGCTTGAATAATATGAACAAAAAGCGGTCATGGTGACTTATCCATAATAGTTAGACATATGGAATTGCAAGCTTTTTTTGTAGATATTGATGACCTCTATAAAACTGTAGTACATCACTTTGCTCTATTGTCAATAGATTCCGCAGCGTACGCGATATAAGGATTTTTTCTCACACCTTGGGTTACATTATCGAAGTTTTCATACGGATCCCTAACTTTTTTGAAAATTTTCTGTAGCCTATGTCCATCACTGATAATGTAGAATTCCACTGGTGAAAGAATTTTTTAAATCGGTTCAGTAGTTTCGGAGCCTATTCATTTCAAACAAACAAACAAACAAACAAATCTTTCCTCTTTGTAATATTAGTTAGATTTAGATTGAAGCAAGCCGTAAAATCATTCGCCAAAGACTTCGTCACTCACTCATACTAGATTTTTTTTAATTGGTTAATTAAGTATTTTTGAGCCAAATCGTAACAAACAAACAAATAAATATTTCCTCTCTATAATATTAACTGTACACCTAGAAATAAATCTGCCAGAGTTGCGGAATTTCTTCGAAAGAGTCGCCGCGGTCCTGGAACGCAAAGAGCATTAGGAGGAACACGGATGGGTTTTAGTCAGTAAGGTCGGACACTCCCTTCCACCCCGCCCAAAGCGGAAGGAGTCATTTGATGATTGCCAATCCTTAAAATAGGGGTTGATTTACGAAACGCCGATTTCCTACTTCATCGAACCAAGAGTAAAGATTCTTACATAGACACTTAAACACCCCCTTTTTTATGGATCGGAAATCATCAAATGACTCCTGCTGCTCTGTCTGGAGCGGGAGGGAGTATCAGACTCTTACTGACTAAAACCCATCCTTGTTCCTCGTATTGCCTTTTGCTTTCCATGGCCATGGTAGGTAACTCTTTTGAACAAAATCCGCAACCCTAGCAGGCTCTATAGTCCGGTTAAGCAGTTGATAGCCCTTGCGTGTTAACTTGCTAGTAGTCATATCGAAAAAAAAACCTGGCAGGCTCTTTTATACACCCCTAAGTTTTGAAAAACGATTATGTAATGACATTATTTATTGTTAACAAAGGACAGTATTCGTGCTAGGTTTCGAGTTTATGAACTCGAAACTTAGCACGAATACTGGACATCTAAGGAAGAAGATTCTTCCATACAAACTATAACACCCCTTTAATCGATTTTGGGGGTATAATAGTAAAAAAAAACTAATAATCACAACCTTTGTTTTTTACTTAAGTTAGCACATGTTCCAAGTACGGCGGCCGTTGCCGGCGCTGTCGCTGCGGCTGCTGAGGCCCTCAAGCGGCGCAAATACTGTTACCTTATTGGTAATTACAGTTTTGAGCCGTTTGGGGTCGAAACGCTTGGGTCATGGGGTCCGAGAGCACGTCTCCTTTTCAAGGATATATCTCGCCGACTGATCGACACTTTGCGTGACCAGAGGGCTGGCTCGTTCTTGGCCCAAAGAATTAGAGTTGCCATTCAACGTGGCAATGCTGCCGACTGGCAGAAGACTTTCTGGGCACGTTTCCGGATGACGGCGATGCGGAGGAATACTTCGACGCATGAGTGTATTTTATTTTTGTATATTACTAATTTTGTGTGTATAACTTTCTCACTCAATTCAGTATTCGTACCAAGTTTCAAGTATATTGGCCCAAGGAATATGATTTTTCATATAAACTTCAATCCCCTAATTCACCCCTTTACTGGGAGAGTTTCCTAAAAAAATTTCTTAGCTGACGTCTCCTATACATCTTCGTATGTCCAGTAGTTTTTGAGATTTCATGATTAATTAGTGACTGAATGAATGGGAAAGTGACCTTTCGCTTTTATATGTATAGAAGTTAGATGGAAGAAGAAGGAGATGTTAGACACAAACATGTTCCCAATTCAATAGGAAGTCCAGTCAAAACATTAATTGGTTATCCATTGTTACAATTAACAAGCAAATTAATCAAGAATATAACCGAACCAAGATTCAAGATCCGTGTGGTATTACACGTCAACGATAAACAAAGGCGAGCTTGCAGAGAATTAGATGGAGCCTTGTAAATTTATACATGAGCGTAGGAGCCAGCTAGTGTATAAGTAACCGAGGTGGACCTCGCTAAGTGATTGGATCGGTCCATTATCTTGTATCTGCTGATTTCTTTGGAGCACTCCAACTCTTTTGATTCACTCTAAGCAATGAATGTAAATGTGCGGTATTTATCTGTTTTATCTGTAGGAAGAGTATAATGGCTATCGCATGTAGGATATAGTCAGCAGTTATAATGAAATTGTTCTCTTATCTATTGCTTAAGGGGATGGCTTTATTGAAGGCGGTGGTATGCCCCGTTGGTTCGGATTTTATTAACTGTCCCTCCATGTTATTTAGTACACTTTGTAGGCACAGTTCCTCCAGTTTTTTGCTGAAACAGTCAACATTTTTTCAAGTTTTTTTAGTTTAAACTAAGTCACACACAACAAAACAGTCGAGAGAGAGAGAGAAAGTGTCGAAAGTTTCAAAAATTTGGCTTGAACCTCATTTATGGGCACCTTCATTAAGTAGATTCCTAAACTAATCAATTAATCGACAACCAATGCTTGCCAGTAAATAAAGATTTCCTCGAGCACATATCACGTTCTTAGTTCAATAGTTAATTTATGTGCATACATATTTATTGCTAACGCAAGTACCTAGAAATATTGTAAGAGAAGCGAGAGAGTTACGAGGTAGACTTATAGCTTCCATTCAGTGGAGGAGAGATAATGCTTGCAGGCAATCACATAAGTGGATCAAATAGCTGTAGTCCATTTAGATAATGAACTAGCGACTGTGTAGCCTCGCTGAGTTCTTTTTATTGTGCACTCCTTCATATAACTAATATTAACTATTTATTCTTATATGCTGAGATAGAGTTCAATGTTTGTAAATGATTGATTAAACATATTAGTTGATGTCGTTTTGTGGAGCTATTGAAAACTGTACCTAAATCATGTGCCAATTCAAATAATGGTATACCTCCTGAAATTATGACTGTATTTGTCTAGACAAAATCAATAAAAATATCGATTGTAATAGCTTTATAGGTGTTAGGTATTTACGAAGGAGAAAACTTATTACTAATTTATGATTAAAGTTAAATAATACTTGAGGGTAACATTAATATCAACACAAAAAACAAGATCCGTTATGTAAATGTTGTTTAAAATTTCTCATTTTAATAATACTGACATTTAATATGATTAAATCTGTTTGCAACAATACCTACTTATGTTTTTAAGAGCCTTGCCATTTATGGCACTTTATGCTTTAACGAACGACATAATTAAAACCACCAAAAATTATTTATTGTCCTTAATAAGTAGGTAGGTAAGTGGAAAATGTAAGGTTCCCATTTACTGTACTTTCAACATCCGTAAATATACGCTTACGTGCATATTAAAAATACATTTTGTTTTTAAAGCAATTAACCATAAAAAAGGGCCAATTTAAAATGAATAAATGAGAGCAAAAAACAATTTAATACCTGTATCAATTTCAAAAGGAATTTTATACGATACAAGATTGTTATTGCATCATTCTATAGTAGGTACTCCTATGAGTACTTTATAACGATACAATAACAATCTCGCAAAGGCTATCCTTTTCAAGAAAATCCAATTTCACATTATTTGCTTATTGAAATTCGTTTCCTGGAAAATGTGCTACCTACCTAGTTGGCAAAGAAATAAATAAATAGAGTTAAACATCTACCTACAATATTACAGCGTAGCCGTCGAGTACTCAAAGTGGTATCTGATCAATCCATTACCGTCGCTCCTCTGTCCAGGAGCTGTTAGGCCCAAGTTGGCGACACACATTTTCCATTTCCCCCTTGTCCCTACACGGCCCAGTTTCGCGTCTTCCATAATTCAATCCATACTGAATCCATTGTGTGAATTTGTGTGACGATACTACTCGATAACACCTATGTACTACGTGTTATGTAAGGATTTGCTAAGGGAGGTGTTGTTTGTTTATTTAGTCATGTTGGTCGACGGTGCTTCTGAAAATTGATTTTGTACTCTTAATACTAGTACTAGCTGACCATCTCATTGAGATTTCAAAAGCGCCTGAAAGTATTTAGTTTAATTGGAATAAATGCCGAGATTAATAAAATTATAATGGTGCCGACGTCAATAAACCAAGGTGTTTAAAGAACTCCTTTATTCGCAAGTCGTGAGATAATACCTACAATTCAAGGAATTTCGTTTAATTAATTAACTAAAAACATAAAACAGTAGGCGTGAGAATTAATTAATTATCCCATTTAATGTTAAAAATAATCCAAGTTGAGTTTGCGCTAAGCTAACTCAGCGTAATTATGTTACTGTAGAAAGATCTTCATTAAAAAAGTTCTGTTTATTTCTTGTTTTCCCTTGATTTCCCCTCTGAATTCAATAGAATTATAAACAGAATACAAACTTAGTCTCATAAAAAATAATGTAACAATTTTAGGTATAACTAGAATAGAGTAGTTTTGATCAGTAGGTATACATTCTAATGAAATCACAATAAAAAACAAAAAACAAACAAGGCAACCTAAATAAAACCGTTTAAAAAGACAGCTGCTGAAGTCACATGGATTTAACTATTATTATTTTGTAGGCAGGTTGCTACTCTCTGTAAGAAATGGACACCTTAAATATAATTAATACCCAAAGATAATGTACTACGAAGACTTTAATTAGAAGAAATTATTAGATATTAAACCGTAATTAATTGGAGTCGG
Source organism: Melanchra persicariae (assembly GCA_947386135.1). Lineage (NCBI taxonomy): Eukaryota > Metazoa > Arthropoda > Insecta > Lepidoptera > Noctuidae > Melanchra > Melanchra persicariae. Next base: position 11,061,160 of record OX376651.1, on the reverse strand, counting down.
CATGAGAGATCAAAATAAATTCTAACATAATTGTTCACGTAAGAACGTACAACACATTTACTAAATTCCTGACATTATAAACACAAATGTCGTGACTTGATTATAACTGATTTATTTAAATTACTTATCCAAACCATTTATTAAATTAATATTTCGTTAGTCTTATGCAAATATTGGTTGGTACTTGGAATATTCTACAACGGCCAGTAATCTATTTTAAGATCGAATGTCCACTCGCAACATAGATATGCACTTTGCTTTGAGTGCTGTTCACGGTGACATTTCTGCGCCGGTGTCTACGTTCAAAACGGAAAGGGTATATTAGATACCTGGCCTGATATGTTATTTTCCAGTTACGTACAGAAATAGAATGAATATATACATTTTCGAAGATAGAATTCAGTTTAGAAGCTAATTGTGGGCTTGTGACTATTTGATGATTTCATTGTTTCTGTGACTCTCTCTCATACGAAAGATTGTCAGTGTTTCTTGGCAGGCAGCAGACAAGCACCATCATCATCATCATCGTCATTTTCTTGCCCTTTCACAATTTATTTGGGGTCCGTGCAACTTGTCTACTTCATGTCTCTACCAGTCGTTATGACCAAAGATGATATGGTTAACAACAAAGGGTCAGCCGTCTTTCATATTCCTACTCTTATAGAAATCTGTTCTTAAGCACTGAAAATTTCCTCACCTCATATTCCATATCACATACCCATACATCGATAGCCGATATGTTTGTGAGACTCTCGCGCATGTGTAAGTAGAGAAGCATTGCGTAAAGTTTGAATGTAGAGACAGTTTATGAAGAGACCACAAAGTGTCCAGTCCGTTTGCCACATCCATCGCCATGTTTATTGGCGCAGCGCGGACGCTCGGTGCACTAACGCACTAGCAGTGTTTCCTTGATCCAGTCTATTTCGGCGGGATCCATTACCTCGAGAGTAGCGGCAAGAAGCAATCTCATTGAATGACCGTCTTTACCCCCAACCCCCCAACCCACACTCCACTCATCCACGCCAATCGGTAAATATGCGTGTTAAATATGTATGCGCTGTAAGATGCTCGTAAGTGTATTAGATTTCGCTTGCTTTTTCATTCTGTCAAGTTGCTAAGTACACACACACTAGTCGATGCGTACATAAACATATCCGCTCAATTTGCTTACGCATTCAACGCACGCATCGATTTATTTCCTTGCGAATACTTGGGATACCTAAAAGTATTAGTAACCATTCCTAATGTATCATTTCCCTTCAAGAATTTCGAAAGGTTAGTTCCATATAACGGCTTGGGTTGTTTGTTTGCTTCGCAGAAAATTAAAGAGAGCCTTTTAATATTGCAGGATCGCTGAAGATATGAAATCCATTAGTCGCTATTGAGAGTAGGTACCATTTGTAAAGCTATGTATCTATAGCAACACACTTATTTGAATCTATAAGTTGTTGCCAGCACAAGGCTAAGTAATAACTTCTATCTGGCAAAAGCGAAAACTTGGAATGCACTTCGCACGAAGTGACTAGACTTTTCCATTAGGGGCAATTATCAGGCACAACAGAGGATCCCGTGCTTTCACCAGTGAAGCAACCCCATCCCGGCGACGGAACCTGTTAGAGATAACGTCATAAAGTCGCCGATGCAGAGCCGGACTAACGTCTTTGCTGTTGCGACGCCCTCACCTCGGGATAATGGACCGCACTCTGTACCACCCTGCCTCCCCCCCCCCCGTTCAGGCGCGAATTTGCAATATTTATGACTAAAGATCTCGATTAAATGGCTAGTTTCTATAAATATTTGAAGGAATTTTCTGTTTTACATTGATTTGGAGGTATTTTATGTAATTCAGTTTTTAATTTGGTGTAATGTGGGATACGTATCGGTGTATTAAATTTACAGTTAAAAGAATTGTTTCGTGCCAATATTCGAACCTATTCACTGTTATTTTGATTTCCCTCGAGAGCTTTAAATTTTCCTAGCTTATTACAAGCTTTTTAATTTTTCCGAATGGTTTTAAGTAGTAAAGTTGCAAAAAATATTATTTTCGTAATAAAAACTAACCGTGATAATAAACTAGAGTTTCAAAAGTAACAAAATGAGAAGTTGTAATTAGTTTGAACACGTCAGCAACAAGCCCTCGTATCTAATAGTGATCAGTAGAACATGATATTTAAAACTCAGCTCTTACGTGAACAATAATTACCACTAACATTATCCATTAGCTTTTAGAGATGTCCATGTATAGTGCTGTTAAATAATCGGCTCATGACAAGCTAAGGCTGCTAATGAAGTAATGGTGTATCAAGCATCCCGGGCTCCCCCGGCCCTCGACCGTTCTCTGTTAATGGAGCAATGATGGTCCGTCACTCTACATTTGACTAGGCGGCTCTCACAGCGCCGCCCGGCACTTACCTAATGCTAGTGGACTTACACACTATACTAACGTGTCGTTGCGATATGTGTGTACATGGTATTGTGTCGAAGGTCTTACCTAGATATGTGTAGCTGTTAGTTGAGATGAGTGTTTCTCTTATTCTAAGATTCTGGCAATGAAGATCTTTTATTTTTGCTTTTAACAGAACATTCTGTTTGTCGTCAAAAAGTTATATTTTATATTTTTTACTATTATCACATTTTTTGCATAAAGCTTACTTTCTTTAATAACTTCGTGAAAGTTGTCTTTTTATTTAGTTAAACTTTTACAAACAGACAAAACGCAACCACATTTTTATATTGCGTACATGCCATTTTCTTTTATACATCGGAAAGAATCTCAAATAGTAAAATCTTTTTAGGCTTATGTCCAGCGTTGAGTGGGTCCACAAATGTCGCTAAAAGGCTGGACGTCATTGTTTATCCGGGCAACATTAGGCGGGTAACCGGACACGCGCGCCCTGAGTGCGCTACAAGTATCCGCTTTCAACTCATTACGGCTCGGACGTGGTGCGTGGGCCGCCAACCCCCTCCTCCCTGCCCCCCGCCCGCCTGCTTCACCCCTCCCCTCTCACCCATCTTTGTCCTTCAATCCCTCTTACAATCTTCGATCCAATTTCGAATACCCATACATCCGTCTAATGTTGGATTCCGCGTTTGATTAGATGACTTTGGATGGACTAAGGTTTGGGTGTGAATAGCTCTGTAAATAAATTTGATCTCTCTGATGGTTTGATGCCACCTGCTATCGGTATAAACACATGTGGGTATGTAGAGTTGTCCAACCTTTGCTCACTCTTTAATGTTTTACTTTTCACGTTTATTTGTAGTCAAACGACAAATACGTACCTATACAAAACGTATACAGAGACGAATAGTTCCAACATTGTCTGCTTTATAGGTTGTAAGTTCAGTAAATGGTATTTGTGCAAAGTTTCAGTAAACCAAAAAGTTAATCAAGCAGATTTATTCCAAATTAACAATAAAAAAGATTGCGACCTCATGTCAGATGTAATCGCGAAATAAAGTGACACAAGTATCTTAATCAAGTGTCCATTCCCGGGAGTTAGAGCCGCCGGAGCTGCCTGTTATGGGCGATTCCGTATAAAACTGGACTGGCGCGGGCTGTCCGTCCCGCAATAACAGTTTCGACAAATTGAGTCCGCTGACATTGAAGCCGGGGCGACATTGTAACCGGCCATTAATACGCTTACATGTCAGCTCAATTAACTGCATGCAAATCTTAACAACATCTGCGGAGAAAACTTTTGATTGCCATCTATTTTAGGATGAACTCTTTCAGTCTGATATACCTAACTATTCAAAGAGATTATATTGATAAAACAATATAAATTAGCACCCAACCGATAACCAAAAGAAAATAAAATTTAACCAAACAGTTTTGTGCAAGTTATTTTATGAGAAAAATCATGTAGCTTGTTGCGGTCGCTGCGAGCTTACGGACCGCAATAACATAACCGTTTGGACAAATTGTGGCTCGCCCGGGCCCGGATTAGCGGCTTTATGGCACAATTCGCGTATACAATACCATCTCCAGCTTCCTGATAATTGATATCAATGCGCAGCGTCCAGCAGAGAAAGGAATTAAGCGCTCATTTATCTGTGTTTCTTTTTATTACATCGCCGCTTGACTCCGCAAGGCTAATTGAAGGAGGAATTGGACAGATTGCGCGAATGACTAATCAAATTAAAGGACGCAAACTGCTTACTTTTATTACTGTTTTCGTCAGAGAATTAATAGGTATTCTTTACTTAATTTTGAGAGTGTAATGACAAAGCCTTGAGAGTTATTTTCATAGCACAAAGTAGCATTAGAGCGTTATCAACAAGATCTATTTTTGTTTGTTTTTCGATACTTATTGAAACTTAGCAGGCATACCTATAAAACTTCTAGTATATACGACTAATTGACAGGAATATATTTTTGTATTGACAGTCATTATTAAAAAAACACTGAATCTACACATCCAATTTCAAAATTGATTAAACCGCAATCAAAGTTAGCCAATTTATATTTTTGTTAACTTTCGTTCTTTTGTAATCAGCTAATTTCATTTATATCTCAAATCAGATAATACCTACACCCAAACAGCGAGCGTAAATTAGTTTTTTCTTAACACAAGCCATTCTGAATAGTAAACAAAGTGAATGGGCCACCCTAAGCAAAGTTTAATCCGTTTTTATTACGAAGAAAAGAAGTAATTACTCTACCCTTAACGCTATAGAGGGTTCGAGCCCGAGGTAAAAATTTCCATAGATTTATCATAAGCAAATTAAGTTTATAATTAAAAACAGGAGTTTTGTATAGAAGTAATTTGAATATGTAAATAATATTCAGCATGTTGCTTATTACAAAAATCTGGAGCCGTCTTCTAGACAATGGCGGGCTAGTCGAGACGAGAAGTGCGGCTTGACGACGACGATCATTGACATTGTTAGGACCTGATTAAATTATTTTGATATTGTTGTTAGAAATATATCGATTTATAGGAAATATATCGGAGGCTTGTGGTTCTGTGGAGGCTGGTGTGTGAAGGCAGGCGGAGGGCACGCACGCCCCCGCAATTATCCTCCTCTCAACGCCCTAATTATTTCATTAGCTGAGTAAATAGTGATAAATCAACTGATTAATAGTTAGCCCAACCAATAATATATCCAGCAAACTAGTGATTGCTATTAAAGCGGTGAATGTTAATGTGAATAACTCCAGCCATTTTTAATACACGTCGCTGAATTCGGGACCTCAGAAAATTTTCATGATTTAAATAAAATGTTATTTTGTTTCTGTAAGCAATTCGGGCGTCACCACATTCACGAGTTTTTCAATTAGATTGTAAAAGAATTCAATTGCCGTTCTAGGGCTGTCCGTAGCTAATATTTACGGGAAAAGTAGTTTTGCCTAAGTAATTTCCGCATGTGTCACTGTTATCACATTCTAACAAGTGGTTACGAAAGCTGGAAGCGCATAGAGACGTTCGGTAGGCTCGTCCATCCTCGGTGAACATTCTCATCCCAAGTGACGGTTTTATCACTTCATCAAGATACCAGCGAAATCAATTTAAAGCCCGTAAGGCCGAGCGGACTCACCTAAGAGTCCCTAAAAGTCCCGAAGGCGGGCGTCCCTGCCGCCCGTCTCGTTCGCTCGTGCCCGTTTATAAACGGTTTTATTGCTTTCGGAGCAACCGAACATTATTAAACTTTTCCAATTTCGATTTATCACGTAGCTGTCGGAATTTAATACCGCCCTACCTTCGGCGGAGGCGATCGCCCGCCGCGTGATTACAATACACGTCGTTAATAATACGAGTTGAGTGCGGCGCGACTCAGCTGACTGGAGTATGACGCGCCGCGACCGCGCGACCACGCGACACCCCCGCCTGTCGACTCCGACGCACCCCTACCACCTACTCTACTGATACCGTTCATTTCCTTACAAGTTTTCGAATATCTTTCAATGGGCTCAGATACAATTCATATTGAAACTAAGAGACTATTGTTTCGTTTAACAATATCATACGGCATCATCCCACGGGAAATCAGTGAAAATCTTTCAGCAAGTAATTTAAATTAAGTCGTGTTTTCAAAAAAAGGCTTTTATGAGGCAATACCTACTTTTCCAAGTAATCTTGGGGATTTTTCATGAGGTTCTTGTGGTGATGCTATCTCGTGCATTTCGCGCACGTGGTTTATGAAAATAAACACGTTTTTCAGGGTCAGTTTTTTAGTGACGCTGAAACGCGAAGTTGGGAAACCGAGACATGAACGCCTCGGATTTCCGGAATGGGATGAACATGAACTGTTCATCCCATTCCGGAAAACAAATAGGAAACAATGCAAAAACAACATCAAAAAGTAATATGAAAGCTACAACATAATTTAATATGTAAACCGTACCTGCTTTACATATCTGCAAATATCATAACAAAATAAAGTCTCTTATATCGGCCTGGGTTAAAATTATGAAGCTAAAACTGTAGGTTATTGAAAACGTGACTTACATTTACATGGGTTAGCATCTACGAGATTTCGTACAGAGATATACAAGGTTTATGCTTGTGTCTTAAAATATGAAAGAGCTGATGATTCTATCTTTATTTCTGAACCTGAAAGGTTAACGTCATTCATACATCACATTCTAGTCTGCTAATTGTGATTGGCATTTTAATTTTGCTTTCGTGTGTCGATTTTAGGGTAGTAGTAGCATTAAAGGTTATTTTGGGTTAGGCCGGCAAACCTGTGCTACCGGACACTTGGCTCAAACGTTCGTTTTTGATTTGCCATTCAACACGACACGACATTGCATCGTATTGCAGGGATCTACGATTTGCTGGAATGTGGGATTAAAATGTACGTGCATCGTAAATAATCGCTAGGTACATTATTCGTGTCGTTTTCACGATGCACGTAGTTTTCCGCGACACTACATCAGAGGGCTTAGTGTAAGTTTTTTAACGAACTTGAACGCGTTAACGTAAACGTTCGCTTATGTCAAATCGTATAGAAAAAAAACAGGTTGTCCGTGAGTGTCACCAGACGGCGCTTATTCAGTTTCAATACAAATTGACGTTTACGCTAACGCGATCGAGAACGTTAAAAAACTCACACTAAGGCCACGATCGCGACACGACGACGCAACTTGCCACGATGCGACGTCGCATCGTGTATATGTGTTTTAGTCCTAACACCTGATAAATTGAGCTCTTCTTTCACTAACAAAGGTGACAGGAAATAAAAAAAGTGTGCAATAAATAAAATAATATAAAATAGGGAGTGTGGTGGCGAGAGGAAGCATCGGCGATCGCGGCCGGCCGCGGTGCAATCTACTCACATTCATAGGGCCAATCAAGCACCGACCCACTGCCATCCGCGCCCCTTAGCTACACCCCGGAGAGGTGCGGACTCTGACGAACGTTTATTTTGTATTTAGTACATTTTTGTTATTTTATAGCACTGCTCATGTGCCTTATATTTTGCCAATTTAATAATCGCATTCATTCCCTGATAGACAGCCAGATACTACATTTCGCAAAACTAAGTCATCGGAAATATCTGTTACAGTGTTGATTTTATAAACAGTTAGTACGGGCAACCAATACGAATAAAGTTGTGTTTGGTGTTTCATCAATTTACAATTTTTTGGGGAGCAAATCCGCCCAAACGAAAAATTTTGTCTCTAATTTCGCTACAGATTTTTTTTAGGGCTATAGAACAGAAATTGCCTAGTTATCTTATGTCGTTGTTTACTACTTCTAAACTTACATCATGACTACTCTTTCTCGTGGTTTCGCGACCGTGGCTTGTTCCACAAGGATCTGGCAATTTTTCGGGGTCAGAAGTGGGATGGTAAAAAATCCAAGTCTTGCAACGCAGTTCTTCCGCGAAAAGTTGTAAGTTGCAAAACCAAGTCGATTAAATTATTCAGTACTTACCTGGGTCCTCCTGACCGATTTCGGCCAAGGCGGCCAACCAAAACGGAGACCAGCCATCGGCGCGGGACATATTATAGTGCACAAGTGCACACTGGATGGAAAGGCAATCCGACACGACCGGAGAGAGATCAGGCGCAAGACCAAAGGCATGCTTCCCGAGCCACGGGGGTGTCACAACACCATTTTCCAAACTCCGGGCTGTCAATGAGAAATTGCTAATGGAAAAACCCAATAACTCTTTTTGCCCGACCTGGGAATCGAACCCAGGACTCTACGCTCGGGGGTCGTGTTTGCGACCGCGAGACCAACGAACTGTCAAACGGAGTAAGTAACCTATCTATCGAAGAAACTTGTCATTAATTGTTACCATATTATGTTCTAGACTAATTAATGAACATTTTATACACCGACCAATACCAATACTATCACCAATAATACCAGTATTAGACATATTTGTTTCTTTAATAAATAGAATAACTTAGCAAGTGCGCAGCAAGAATTAGTTCAAATTGAACGTAATTTGCTAATAAAACTGATATTATGCCCTCTTGGTTACTGAAAATTCAGACTTCTAACTTTTTAATTAACTAGCATCTTCGCCCGCGTGAAATTCGAAAATATACTAAGGTAACATAGAACCGGGATAGAAAATATCTTAGGTCCTATTCCAGGATATCGTCTACATCATAATTTGCCATTTTCACTCTGATTCATTAAGCATTTAAGTTTCAAGTAAATCACATGAAAAAATATACGATAAAAAATTGGCCATCTTTTTTAATATAGGTTCAAAGTCCTTGTAAACTTACAAAGACAAGAAATCCTAGCTGTATTAAATTGTAGCTCTATAGGAAAACCTCTATTATTTCCGTTGGTGCAAATTTTATTATTATTAACCCTATGAAGTCAAATCATCCATACAAACTTAAAATTCCCATAAATCTTCTTTTGGGCCTTTGGGGGAGTTATAAAAAGCAAATACTAACAACCTTTATTAATAATTGTTTAGTTCAGCCAGTATTTGTACCAAGTTTCAAGTACATGGGCCCCAGGAATAAGGTTGTTCCATATAAATTGTGCCATCTTCTTTTGAGGGTAATCATGAAATAATTATAATGACAACCTTTAATGTTTACTTCGGCCTATTCGTACCAAGTTTCACGTACTTTGGTCCCAGGAATACGATTCCTCCATACAAATTAAACACCCCCTAAATCGCCTTTTCGAGGTAGTTGGGAATAGCTTATAATGTCAATCTTTATTATTTACTTTGGTTAGTATTTGTTTTTATATATTGATATTTATTTTTCAAGGATATTGGCGCAAGGAATAATATTCTTCCATGCAAAGTTTAACACCCCCATCGTCTTTTGGAGGTTGTTGTGAAAATCGAATAATGACAATATTTACAGTTTACTTTGGCCATTTTTATTTGTACCGAATTTCAAAAAAATTGGCTCAAGAAATAAGATTTTTCATACAAACTTCCAACCCCTATTTCACCCCCTTGGGGATCAATTTTCAAAAATCCTTTCTTATCGGGTGCTTACATCTAAATTTCAAGTCCTTACAACCAGCGGTTAAGGCTGTGCGTTGATCCATCAGTCTGGACAAAGTATTTTGTATACAACGTGTAACAGAATAAACGCAATACCTCTTAAGGGGTCATTGTACTCATCGTTATGAACAACTTTTACAATGGGGCCAAAACTGTAATCGCGAAAAAAAAACAGCCGTTCCGTACATTTTGTCAAGTTAAGCGCACTGAAATGTATGGAGATGTCGATTTTTTTTCGTGATTTCATTGTTGGTCCCTTAGTGAAAGTTGTTCATAATGATGAGTAGAATGGCCCCTTAAGAGGTATTGCGTTGTTGCTGTCACACGTTGTATAGAGAGATTCTATATTTGACACCATGTGACGAGCTCAGCCAGTAACTAAAGCTCACTGAGCTCCAGCAATCAATGTGTTTTGATTTAAAGGCCAACAAGTAACAAGCAAAGTTGAAGGCGTCGTTAGATCCGGCCGATGTTAATGAGGCTTTCACTCCTATTAAAACTCCTTCGACTCATTCTGTCTAGTTAATTGTTCCCAAGAATCACAAAGTTCCTTAAACGTAAAGTGATATTATAAATTGAGGAGTTGACTTTGATTTTGTGTATCGGTTCAGTAGCGCGCGCGGGTGCATCTCTACTTTTGGCTGATTGTTGCATTTGCAATGCTAGGGAGAAGCGATACAATCGCTTAGTACCAAATTAGCATCGCTTCAACACCACTACTAACGGGCTACCGTTTCGAGCGACACTGGGTTTGGGGAGAGTAGAGAGGTACCGCGGATCGGGCCCGGCTCGGGGTGATGGAACAAATGAGCAGAATATCATCGCGATTTAATCTGTGCTATAAAGCGATAGTAGTAAAGCAAAATCATGGTTTTGTGGATAAAGGTGAAAGACTATAGACAACTTCGCCACTGTATCGCGATCAGTTTGCGATTCTATCGCTAATGAATCGATGACAAAATTCTCCTTATATCCATGTTTTTTTCATGGTGACGGGGAGGATATGATTAAAATAAAATAAAATCATTGATTTCACACAAAAGTCCATAGACAAGGCGAGATTGTTAGTATCAAGAATTTTGCTTATAACTAATGTTAGTAATTAAAAAGAAGAAACTAGACACACCGTCTACCCCTTCACAGTAGGCTCATTGATAGTTCATTAAAGGACTTGGGTTTTATTTTTTGTTTTGAGCAAGCATTGAAAAATACCTTGATAAATTGACAGATGTACCTATAATTACGCATGATTCACATCTATGTATTCAGCTAGCTAGGGATGTCCTGATTCCCTCCAATCTCGTTTGATGCTCGTTACCAGTGGAAACAAGTCAAGGTCAGGTCTATCAATAAGGCTTCATTCGTGTGGTGAAGAAGAAGAACAAGCCTACCTGTCGCAATCAGTGCGGTACCGCATTGACCGAATCGATGATGTTGCTGCGTCCAGCTATTCCGATGACGCAGGTGTACGTGTCACGACTGCATCATACCACGAAGGTAGAAGACGTTGCGGAGTACTTAAGGATAAAGACCGAATTCACATTAAGAGTCGAACGGTTAGAGTTGCGTCACAAAATTACTTTTAAATCTTTAGTGGTGCGGGTTGCGTCCGACTCATCTCCTGGAGACCTTCTTAGAGGAAGAATTTTGGCCATCGGGTGTCGTATATCGGCGTTTTCGCGGAAGGCTACCCTATACCACGACTCAGCGCAATACGTCGCCGACCCAAACGTAGCACATAGATTTGTGTAGGAGTAGTTTATTTTTTGTATGTATGTTTCATTTGTGTATTTAATCTATGGGCCATAGTATAATATATAAAATAAATGATATTTATTTTGTAAGTAGCTTAAACATAACACTTTTACACGTCAATGTTTTGTGGTCATTTTAAGCTAGATGAGGCCGGTGTTTCCTAGCTGACTACCCTGAGAAGAAACACCGAAACAAACTCAGAGGTCAAAGTCAAAAATCATAATTATGCGAAACATGTAGGTTAATGTTTGAGGTGGCCTTTTGAGGAAAGTGCCACACAGATTCGAGTGGACCTGTCGAGACAGTGCAAGCATTTGTCAGTTATCGTGAAGCTCAAACTTGGAGCTATAATAATTCTTTAGTATCAGGCATAGTTAATAATTATTATATAAACTTTTTTACACATGTTGTGTGATTCGTCTCAGTCTTTAATTGGTGAAAACTGATATCACACTTAAGTAAATTTTGAAACTAACAAAGTTACGTTACATTTCTCGTCCGAGTCCATCCCTGTGTACAGAGCTCACGTACGACCGCTCGTAAGTTCAATGGAGGTGTTGATTAAAAATATTTCCCATGTGCGGCGTATAAGGCCCAATTGGGCAAGCAATCAACCGCCCGGCACCCGCACCCCGCCCCCCCTCCGCCGCTAATCATGCGCGCTACTTGCCCGCTTATTGCAAGCTTTTCCTTCGTACATGTATACTTTTTATGTCTTCATACACGTTACAGGTGCTGGAACAAAGGAGGATGAAATTGATTACGTAAAGAGGATTAAGGTTCGTTGTTTCAGATGTAGCGATGAACTCGGGTGTTGTGTTGGATGTCGGTGTCGTAGCGTCAAGATTAACATGATAGTTTTAAAAAGCTTCAGTCCAAATAAGATTGTGACTGTAATATTATTTGTGTATTAGTATGTTACCTATTGTATCAGGTTACTAGGGAAATTATTTTCCCTCTAGATTTATACCTTGAATGCATAACCTATACGTACACATTTATATTCTTTGTATTCATAATACCTACTCCTGATAAACGATTTTAAAATTCCTAACGAACATTTTCTTTTCAAAGTTAGTACGCGCAGACCTTCAAACCCAAGCAAAACAGCATCAGATCAAACAACAATAACGTTATTAGGGCTGGAAATACTTTAAAACAAAAATGTATCTAATGAATGGCTGTGTTCAAAGCAGCCGAATGTTTGCCATTGCCAGAACCGTTCGGCTTCGACAAAGCGCGTCTGGCCTGCCGGCTGGCAAAAACAACCACTTTCCATTCTTGGAGTGCGTTTAATTGGTGTGCTATCTCGAGTGCGTTAGTCTGCCAGCCCATTACAAGTATATAGACAGAATAATAAATAGCCACCTGATTTATATTAGACAGTCTTTAAATTCTTCTGATTAGATAAAGCAGTCGGTTCCTCTTAACCTGTGATTAGGCTGGTATCGTTCAACGTTCGAGAGTTGGGATTAGTAGGTAATGCAAATAAGGAAATAGTGATCATTTTGCTGAACTGTTATAGAATGTTGATTTCGTGTCAAAAAGAAACGAGAAAAATATATTGTAGTTACATCCAAAGAAACCGTCGCACATCACTCAGACATGAGAAAACTTTTTGCTTTATTGCTGTGAAAGATCAATTCATCATGTTAAATGTGCCTTTATTCCATCATGTTACTGTTTTTTTTATAAATTATAGGAAAAGAGCCAGCTATAGTGTGAAGAAACGATTGATTTAATTACTTTTAAATGATTTTTATCGAGACATTCCTCTGTGCGCGCAATCTAGACCTGCAATTCCCGATGCCATATCCAGACCGCCTAACTACCAACAATCGTTTCTTACAAGAATGATGACAGCGTCGTCTGAGACTAAGCAGGATGGCTTTCTTCGTTTTTTTTTGCCATTGATCTAAATTCATGAGAGCGCGCGCGCAGGTTTGCGGCCGAGCGTCGTTGCAAGCGCACGGATGTCGCGCGCGCAGCAGATTCCGAGCTTTTTGCGCGCCATACTGTCTAACAAGATTGAAATAACTGCTTGCCTTTGAACAGCGGATTTGATTACTTCAAAGAATGAAACAAGATCAAGAATAAAAGATGAATTGCGTTAATTGCTACTTTGTTTTGTAGTTCTTGTTTCTGTGTCTACGTGAGGGAGGACTCTACAAAGCTTTATTGTTTGCTTCTTCAGAATCATAAATCACTTTGCATTTTTTCGAAAAAATAATACTTATTAGAACAATAATTTTACCAACCTAAATAATTATGTTACTTATATATTTGTCTATTATGTTTACTCCAAAATATGAACAATTTATTTAGTTACCCATAAATAAAATTTTAAGTTGATGAGAAAAGTAAAAGCAATCTAAGTTTTCGAAAGTTAATGTATTATAGTGCAGATGGTTTTAAAAATATTCGGTAAGTAATATTGATAAAAACAGATAAAGAACATCAGGCCATCAAAACTAACCCATCTGCATTAGACGGAGTGCGGTTCAGTAAACATGTCGAAGTAAAAACTTAGTCCTCCCGACCGATTTCGGCCATGGCGGCCAATCTCAACGGAGACTAGCCATCGGCGCGGGACATTATAGTGCACAAGTGTGTGCGCAAACACAGGTACACTCCCTCTTCCATCGCTCTCATAATCCGATGGGACGGTAACCCGACACGACCGGAGAGACTTCAGGCGCAGGACCAACGGCTCGCGTGCTTTCCGAGACACGAGGGTGTCACACCCCCAACTTCCAAACTCCGGGCTGTCACTGAGAAATTCCTAATGGAAAAACCCAACAACCCTTTTTGCCCGACCTGGGAATCATGAGATGTCAAAGCATATAAACAAGATGGAATAACAGCTCACTTGTCTTTCACTCCACCTAAGTGTGAACGGTGAGTGAGATGTCGACAGAATAGACCGGCTGTAGAACATTTAGATTCAATAGGGCCAATCATACAATTTATGGCCCGGAGATGCATCGGTGTCAACAGCACCACTTGTCAACATCCTCCCGCAATCAAACACTAACAGGAAAGGAAAATCAAACAAGAGTTAACTAAGTATAGGAATAGGCATGATTGCACTGAAGACATTTTCCAGTGCTTATTCATTAATCTGCATGCCGTTTCAATTTTTAATAAGATTCATCCAAATCATTACAACCAACGATTCCTTTCCAATACAAATATCTACTAGTGAAGTGACTCCACAGTTTCCCTGTGAAGGAGTGAGCAGACGCTATTCAATAGGTAGGTATAGTATACCTGTTGCGGGCACAGTTGTCGCAGCCCTACGTGATTAGGAACCGTTTATTTTATTGAAGCACCCACTTATTGTTGATGCCGACGGTTTTTGCCTCTCCATTCCCATCTCGAGTGCGTTTGCGCACTGCCACGTTTTATCGCAGGTACGGCATTCAGCGAGTAACGTCGGATTTAATTAGAAACTCCTGCATTTCGACTCTGATGCAGCTTTTTATAAGTTCTCGAATGTTGAGTTCCACATATCTCGTTAACTATTTGGAGTGGTTTATTGTTTTTCTTTTGATTTAATTTAGAGCATCGCCTGTGTTGAATATTGAGAGGCAAGCCTCTTATTGTACTCAAAGAGGAATTCACTAATGAACATTTACGACATAACGTTACTGTGTAGTCAGATTAATATAGTAAAGCTGGATGTCATCAAGTTGCGAGTCAACATACAGACTTGTGTTAACAGGGAAATTACAGCAGACATTAATATGCGGTCCATGTACATAAACTTAAAAGCGGCCATGGCATGTTGTGTGTCTACTTTGCAATGTTATTAAACAGAATATATGTTTATCTTATTCCGGCTGCATTATGAGCTCGTGTGGATTCCAGGGGTGCTCGTAGGGCTGCCTAGTGCCTGCACGTCGCGGCGCCAGCGAGCGCTGCAGCGGTCAGCGCCACGCTAATTAAATCGGATTAGGTATTAAAGTTAATATTACACTCGCGTGCAAATGTGATTTTCATGTATTGTGGGTGTTTATGTGCGATTTAATACTCGCCGTTAAAATTCTTAACTTGATTATAGTAGGATTATATATATGTCGCAGTAAGATAGATAAAGCCGTAATATAGTTATATCACTAGGGATATAATTATATACCGTAACATAGTTATACGAAAGCGATTCTTCACTATCTCACTAGGAATATAGTTATAAAACCGTCGAAGTTTAGTGATATACTTATATTACTAGATTAAGTTTAGTGTTATAAATATATTAGGGTTTGTCTCAAAAAAGTCATACGAGTATTGTATCATATTGTCATCATATTGTAGTATATTAAAGCTTTTTTGAAAAATTGAAAAAATTTCAAAAGTGTGCCACTTTCTTTATTTAAGGGTATATTAGTATAGGATATATTCTCATTAGTTGTCTGAATTAAAGTGTAGGCTTAGGTTCTTAATTGTGTTGTAGCAGTAGTATTTTTACTTGGTACGATACATTTTTACCTTTGCTTGAAGGACTATTATTAATTACAAATCAGTCTGTTTTGATCAGCGAGTAGTAGTTCAGGATAATCTAAACGAAGTATGAGCACGAGTCATTCAAGTCTTTCATAGACGCGAACCATTTTAGATTGGCCATATCAGTTATAGATCGATATCTACATATTATATAACTGATATGGTCAATCTTGGTTGCACTGTCCGATGCCTATATATATCGATGTATATAGGCATAGGTATATCGGTGAGCACTATACGGATAGTGCTCACTGATACCTAGTTAGAACGAACCGAATGAAAATTTGTATGCATGCAGTCAAACGAAGGTTGCGTCCACTTTATTCGCCACCACCACGTAGATGTCAAGTGAAAATATATTTTTGACAATAAACTCAATAAAATTGCCAAAAAGCTTCGCTGAGATAACGGCTAGTATATTTAATACACGCGAGTATATACGGCAGTTCTAAAATGAGTCCAATCATATCATTAAAAATGCATATAAAGCAATGATATTTATTTTTACGACTAATAAATTTTGGCATAAAATAAAAAGATATGGAGGACATTTTCTGAGCTCGTTCTTTCGGTTTTTATCGATTTCACTTCTGGATCCATAATATGAGTGATTTAATTAACAATAAAAGTAAAATAATGGTCCGTTTGATGATAAAAAAGTAATGCAGTATTGAATAATTCATAATTGGGTATTAGGTATTCATGTTTGAGTTACGTTAAGAGTGTGGGGTCAAATCTTGGCTGAGCGAGGAGTGTCGGTCAACGCGCTCTCGGTTCCTTCATAGCGCTCACTCTCTTACGGAAGTGGTTCGCGACGATAGAATAGACTGGATGTTACTGGGACTGGTTTTAGGAGCGATGGGAAGTATTCTGCAATTTTTGTTAAGGAAAAGCCTTTTTATTTATTGATAGGCACGCGCTTGACCACTATCTTACCTGATGGTAAGCGATGATGTGGCCGAACATAGAGCACGCTTGCCTAGAAGTAACCTGATAATATTGTTTTTAATTTTGATAGAGCAGCTACTACGCTGCAAAATAAATCGATTGTTAGTTACGCTATTTAAAACGATCGTAGAATCTTAATCAATTTGTGTCTTCGTAATATTTATCATACACAAAATAAATATTTTCATAAACCTTCCTTGCAGAGGACGTATCCACACCATTCCAAATGATTGCAGCAATACTTTTAATGGATCTTGTGAGTTTTTGCCTTTATTTATACGTTACGATGTGCGCATAATGGATCAGCAGACGAACACTTAGTAGATATGCGATACTTGTATATTATTGGTATACTACTCGATTCTCGATATAAAAACACTCGTAATCGATACAATGTTTTAGGTGGCCCCTAAAACATTGTATCGATTACGAATGTTAAAGTCACTAAAGTGTTTTAGTGATTTCAAATGGAATGCCTAGGTCGTCATGATACGGTAAGGCTATTTCTAAGTATTCCATCGCACACAATACATGTCGGCTGTAAAAACAATTAAACTTGCACAATGAAAGCGCTACACATAGTGCTAAGCGCCAGTCCATTGTGTAGCTCGAGTATTAATCGAATAAGTCGGCCGGCTTAGGGCGAAGTGTGCAAATGCTGTGCCATGTGCCACTCAGTACATTCATTTCTCAACGGTTTATGACCACTATTTTCTGATTAATCGAATGAAAATGTAGATTTTTAATGTCCGTAAATTGAGTGCTTTTTAAGATTACCTACACGAACTGTTTAAACGTGTTTCAGTTAGATGTAGAGAAACGAGATGACGTAGTAGTGAGCTATTGTTGCGGAGCCCCGAGGGTCTTTATAATAGATTCCTAATCAATGTTACCTACTAAGGTTTAATGGGTTTATAGATATCTACTGAACTACTATCAAAAAGGAAGTTCTAATTATACTGCAATTAATTTTATTGCCAAAAATGCATGTACGAGATGAGAATAAACACGTTTCCGTAGTAGTGTAGGGTGTAGCGTAGTGTGTAGTGTCGGGTACAGCGCGCCGTTAGTCGGATAGGTCGGCCCAAGTGAGTTAATTAACTGGGAGCGTGTAAGGCGACGCTCACGGCCGCTCTAATTGCGCGATTATTCCTCCGCGACGCCTAACTGCTGGATGAAATTTAATTAAAGTTTGTTGTTCAAATAGATTTAATTAAAGTAATGTTGTAGCGAGCGGCGCGCCGACGCCGTCGCCGAGCCGCGCGGCTCAATCCGCGTGAGTGCTGCGCAACTTTTCTAATTCATTACTTCTGAAAGCGTTCCCGTGATGCCGAGCACTCTTAATAATTTGTATTGTGTAGTTATAGTCGCTCGCTCTCAGCGATCGCGGCGAGTGGCGAGCGACTCCGCCGGGCGACACTTTGATATCTCGAGCGTCTCATGAGTAGCCGCCCAATTACACTAATGGATACGTTCGATCTCGACATTACCCAAATTAAATCAAACGCCGTGATCTTAGCATTAAGTAACCCTGAAACAAAACGCCCGGTCGATTGAATTATTCATAAATTTTAAAATTAAACAACTAGTCGATATTTATCCATTAGCGAGGCGGTAGTGCCGTTGAAATTACATCGAAATGGTCTCTCGAATACAAATGTATCGTTAAAAGCCACATTAAGATAAAAGCTGTACGCCATAACTCTTATTAATTATTAATAGTATTGTCAATTAAGATGGAATAGCGTTTGGAAAACCTGAAAATGGGGAATGTTTATCTATCCAAAAATAACAATCGTTGCGACGATTCGCGGCCGTAAGCGAGGAACGATGTTCGCGTCAATTACGGCTAATGGAAAACTTAAATTATGATAAAAGCTAAAGAGCTCGCGGCGGATGCTGCGTGTCCGTCCGCATCTCTTCGACCCGTTAATGATGAGCCTGTCGCTTCCTCCTTAACAGCCTTATTCACGTCCACATTATGATAATGCAAGTAAAGTACCCGGTGCCGATACACACGAAGCGACTAAGCGACAAGATGACATGATTGTGCCGTAGAGTAAAGAGAATGTTGTAATTACCGTAGGTATATTTATTTCAGATTAATTAAATTATAACTAAACATGTTTCCTGCAAAATTAAAATGTAATCATGCGGCTTTGGACATATTAATTCACTTCAGAAGTAAACTTCCTCCTCTAGTATTTGCTGGGCGTGCTGCCAGAGTTTGCATCGTTTAATAAATGGTCGTGGTCATTTGCGAACGTGTGACCAGTTTCTTTAGCAATTTTTCTTAAAACAGACTGTTTTTTTCTTAAAACAGACAGTTTTTTTTTTAAACAGACCCTAAAAATAAATTCATCTTCCTCATGAAAATGTCACTGGATTATCGTAAACACCGTAAGGTTGTAATAAATTGTGTACGATTGTAAACTCTTTCTGACCCACAAAAGCTCCGTTGGGCAGCTTTCAGCCGATTACTCGAAAATTTTGATTGTAACAAGGAAGAAAAAACTACATTATAAACATACCTACATCACAAAAAAAAATATTCAATTTAATTTTTTCATTATTTTGTCGAAACTATTTTCTCTTAAATATTCAAAACATTCGTTTGGAACAGCATAAGTACTTACTTACTTAGCTAAAAAACGTGAAATTCCGTAGAAAATGAGTACCTACATGTAGTGCAGGTCCACGGCCGGCGCTGTCCCGTCCCTTTGATAGCTTTCAGATTCGCATATTTTGATAGCTATAGAAGGCACAATACTTTAAAAACAAACTTGACATAAGTAGGTAAGTACTTACGTAAATTACAACTAAATTCACTCTAAATTACGCTTTTTTCTGTAGATACTAATTGCTCTTAAATCTTCAGAGCATTCATTTTGGAACGCATATTACTAGGTAGTGTATTTATATAGCTTGCTAAAACAAGTGAAAATCACCACAAACTATTGAAATTCCGTACAAAACGAGTGCATGTAGTGCAGGTCCACGGGCGGCGCTGCTAAACGTAACTCTGGTGTGTGTAGGTATCATTGCGAGTGATGTGTGATGTTTTCCAAACTCAAACTATTCAACCTCCAGAACATTCGTCTTGGAACAGCATACTAACTTGCTTTGCTAAAACCAATAAAAATCCGTACAAAACGAGTGCATTTAGTGCAGGTCCACGGGCGGCGCTGTCCTGTCCCGGCGACCCACAAAAGCTCCGTCGGGCAGCTTTCAGTCGATTACTCGCGACGCGGAGCCTAATTTGATTGCCGCCCGCCATCAATTACCTCACGACCGCCGCAGCTTTTTATTTACCGACCCGCTTTCGACCTCGCCTCATCTCCTACGACTTTTTGATTATATATCAAACACATAGATTTATTAGTTTGTTGCTATTGTTATTCGTAACTTTGGTGTCGTGTATCATTGTGAGTGATGTGTGACGTTTTGTTCTTCTGAATTTTGTGTCGATGGTGTTTGTGTCTAGTAGGTGACCACGTTTAGAGCGGCATCAGTGTCTGCTAAATATAGTTTAATTACTGGTCTGTGCTGAGTTTAGGAAGTAGGTTAATAAGCTAGAAAATCTTTATTGTTAATTTTAAATGCTAAAATCTTATACCTAGGTACCTACAATCTTGTACCCAACTACATCATAAATAATTATCCGCTTACGAAAACGATGCAGTTGTTGTCGACATGAATGGTATTCTCACCATCATTATAAAAGTCAAGTTTTATTGTCAAGTGTTAATGACAGCTTCCCATATAAAGACAAACGACACTTTCTAACTTAATTGGCACTTCTAGAAGCCATAAACCTATATTGCACCGATTTGTTTAACATTTAATAAAACTTGTTTTGGCGGCAGACGTGATATTGTCGCTCCGTTTCGGAGCACGCGAAGCAACCGTTGTATGTTGTATGGCGAGCGTGATGTAAATAAAGAGTGGATTGCGTTGCGTTGTCTGCCAGTCAATTTCCTTGATGAACTCACAATTACGGAAATTGGAAGCGCCGCCGTCCGACGCCGCCCGCGCCGCGCTCTCCCGTCACGTCGCGTCGCACCCAACAAACTTTCATGTCAGATTTAATGCACACATAAAATTATATTTAATCCCTCATGAAGTCGTGACTCAATTCACAAAAAAAACCCTCATAACATGCAACATGCATAGGTACCTAAAAATTAATTAAACGCCACAGCCCCAACGGTCGGTTGAGTCGATGTCAATTAAATTCTGACGACAAGGAGTCCATTTCAAAAGCTTTACTAATGAGAAGCATATGGGCTCACGTCTCGGAACCAGTATTCATCGTGTACTTTTTGCCGCGGCATAGTCGCGGGGAGTCGCAGCCAGCACCTATCCTTATTGAAATCTTGACTGGCCTCATTGTTCTATTCTCAATTTGGGCGTCCTTGCAAGTTTACGCATCTCTTTCACGAGTAAATTGCTCTGCTCCGTCGGAGGAGTCATAAAGAAAATTGCTATACAGTTGATAAATAATTTATCTGAAAGCCCGCCCCAGTCACCGAAACGCGCCCGGGGTAGCACTGCGTCTACTTCTACCTAATATTACTTTCCTTTTGTACAATTTTGCAACAGGGCCGTTCGCACGTTCCCTTGCTTTTATGGGCAATAAGTGGAACGCAATTATATTTATGGAGGAAGAATGGTTAGAAAACTAATTTTACCGAGTATTATTTTATGCAACCTATGTTAATCTACCAAATGAGTCGATGTTTATTAACTTTATATCCATTAACATTATTTGACATAGAATTTAAGCTCTAGCCTACCTAAATATTACGTTTTTTTGTTAATTTTGTAGGTACAGCAAATTCAATTAGACTCTACTGAACCGTAATATTAAACTCAAGCCTAAGGATTTTTCCATTGTTATCAGAATGAACGCGATGATGTAGCTGCTAATTGGGAAAGTTAGGTATTCAGTTTCTGGAGCAGTGGTGACTGGTGCCTAATTAGTGTGCGCAGCGGCCTCTCATTACGAGCTCGGTTTTAATTACCCGCACGAACAAACTTAATATGGCGTTTGATTCACGGTATCGTCAGCTCTGAGAGTGTTTCCATGTTGTCTATAAACGGATTTTACACTAACGGAAAACAAAACCTTTGAAGTTGAATGAGGAACAGCAGCCTTACCTTTAGTATTTTTAACCGACTTCAAGAAAAGGAGGAGGTTCTCAATTTTATTGTATTTTTTTTTAAGTGAAAACTTCTTTAGCTGCGTTGTGCACTTTTTGGGATGGGTAAAAAATGTTAAACTCGCGTCAGGACACGTGACCGTCAGAACACGTGACCTGGTCGAAAATTCGTAAGACGGATAATGTAATATGTAATATAAATTGTCTAGTTTGTGTACGATAGCGCAATAAATATAAAATAATATTGTATTTAACCACATAAATGATAGTCATTTTATACTGATAAATAAAGCAATTCGTTCGAAATTAATCCCTAACCATTCCAAAATATTCAAAAATTCACAGCGTTAATGTTCAAGTTTTCACTTCTGCCGGCACTCCCGGAGTGCAACCCGTTGTTTTTTATGTTTGTTACCTCATATCGCCGTCATTTATGAACCTATTTGAAAAATCTTGTTTTATGTGAAAGGATTGATCTTCTCGATTGGTCCCATTGAAATTTTGTCAATATCGGTTCAGTAGTTTGGTTTTTAAATCCAAATACTTAGCTGGAAAAAATATATCATCCAAGTACACGAAATTGCGTATTCTGCTTTCCTGTGACTTTCCAGTGGTGTTGTTAGGTGTGGGTTACCACTAAAAAGCGAAAAATAAAAAACTTTTTCCCAAAGTTATTTTGTACCTACTTTGTAGTGTTTTTTTTGGAAGTCGGTTTTTTTTGTGAAAAAGTTTTGTTGTTAAACAGTTCAGTTGAAATAATTTCAACAACAATTTGAAACAATCATAATAAATAATAGGTTCATTTAAATAAGAACATTGTCAACAAACGTCCACCCAAACCTTGATTATTAGGCTCCCAACTAGTTAACACGGGCGCAATAGGTGGAACATAATAAAGGTCTATTACACGGAATTGTTAATCCCCATCCCGCGTGCTGGCGGTTGTTTATTCAGCTGTATTAATTAACAGTCAGGTGGATTACAGGGCAGACGAAACGTGGCCTAATTAGAGAGATGCCTGTCTCGCTCGGCGGCCGGCCGACACGGCCCTGCTACCGGATACATCGCGAACGCCACGCCAGTCCGTATGAAACGACCTTTATATTATTAAATTATCTAATCAGTTCGTCGGGTATCTACATGCTGTTTGTTAATTGGTAGACTTGGCTGTTATTGAAACGGAAACGATACAGCTCTGCTTCTACTTCTGTATTTTAAATAAATGTTTATACTGCTTCAAATTGTTGTTTTGTTGTCAACTCCATCTTCAAGTTGATTTCAGTAAAATAACTTCAGAGTTTAATAACAAAATGATCGGTAATCTAAGCAAAGCAAGTTGTTCTTAATATTTTGAAAACTATCAATCTTGAAAGCTAAACTTTATAATTTAGGCGTAGACCGATAGTTTCCGATAGTAATTATTTTAACAGTTTACCTATTACTGTGAATAAATGAATCTAAAATATAATCTAGATTCGAATGAATATGCAAATTGCTTTAATTTGTGGATACTAAAATTATGTACCTATTAATACGACTAATGAAAATGAAAGTTAATCAAAGCGATTTAGTTTTGTTAAACATACAGGTTATAGGTACCTAAATATCAATTTGCCTGTAGACACCTATACCTATACCTACTTACAATTATGAAATAATATTCTATTTTCTATGTTACTTTGCATTACTTAACATTTACCTCCATGACTGCATTGTTATTTGAGCCGACGACGTGACCTCACTAATTATTAAAATTTCTTCAGTTTCAAAGATTAATTAAAACACTTAACAGACGACCTGATTGTTGATTTAGTAATTAATCGTCTCTATTATTATGAAGCTCTATCTGTTTGTGTCATCTCATTTAAAGCATTAATTTATTTAAATAAATGGATATTGTATTCGTTGGTACCAACAAGCAGCGTCGCAGACGCAGCTACCATGATTTCGAATGGAAGTGGATGTTTAAAGATCTTAAAAATGATGTCGTATAACATTTACGACAACATTTAAATCTCACTTGAAATTAGCAATGAGAAGAGACACCTTTATAATCATAAGCTGGGTAATTCCATTAGGATCCATAGTATGTGTTAATTATTCCCTAAATGAACACTCTATAGACATACCTACATATTTCGTGGTTGGCAGGTCTCTTTCATGGCACTATGTGGACGTATCCGTAGCCGACTGCATTAATAGTCAATAAACAGCAGTCTCCGGTGTCGAGTCTATAACATGTCAGCTGACGTCGGCGCAGCGAAATCAATTAGGTTCGTTTGCGAACTGCTCCAATAAATACTGCTATCGTTAATTAGAATCAATCGTGGGATTGCGTTGGGGACTGCTCTGAAATCAGTTTGCGTCGCGTGGTCCGTGGGCGGACGGCTCTACTCTGACAGCAATTGGCTTATTAAGAAGCTAATAAAACGCAATAGCCTCCAGCTTGCTGGGATTAATTTATTTTACTTGTATCTCTTTGTATTTGTGAGTGATCGATCTTCTTTCGCGAGCTTTAATCAGCTATATAAAACGTAGGCGTTATACTTACGGTAACACTTTACATTTGAATCACAAGACTTTTTAAGCTTTGATTTATAACAATAAAATCATATCTGTTGTCAATAATGGTTTATCTTAATCGATTTATTGTCGTAATTACAAAACGATGCGTCTACGCTATGTTTTTTACAGCTCTTAAGTTATTGAATTATACCTAAGTACTTCGCGCGTTTTCTTATCGAGAAATCAAGAATGCTTCAAGTGGCAAGAAAAGATGGAGCATTCATGCAATTATAAATAATGTATTGAGTTTTGATAGTGCACTTGATGCAATTATTTCATAAACAGCTTTTATTTCCACGGCAATAAATAATGTACATACAAAAGGATTTGTTCCCAAAACATAATGTAGATTGAAGGGAAGTAACAGTTAAATAGTCGATGTAGTGCAGTCGATCATTCATAAACATTTAAGAAAATCCACAAAACGTGAGATTATCCTAACAAATATCATGTAATGACTGCCTTACCCGCGGTCGCCGCCGCCGCCGCGGTGGTGCAAACGCCGATTAATCTTTCCATTTGCATCGATTTGAATACTGATTGGAATTATACGAGTAGTACAGTCGAGTGCAATCGGCCAGTCACGCCCGAGGCGTGTTTACAACACGTTCAGCACGACAGCTTTACAACTTCGACGTCCCGGTTTAATATTTAATTTACTAATTAGTACGACTGTTATAAAAATACCTATAAATATTCCTTAAATAAATTAGATGTTAGAGTTTTGTTGTCGTAATAAAAATTGCATCAGAATGATTATTTTAATTTACAACATATTTATGGCAGCTTTGTGGCACACCTGATACGTTTTATTTAAGATGTTTCGTTGAAACAAAAACGAGTATAATTTAAATAATGTGAAAATATATTTATAAAATAAGAACATAAAGTAGAGCTTATTTTTACAACAGGTAGGGACCTATTTTATTAATTTTGACATTAGTTGGTATTATATTAACATTTAGATTTTCATGATCAATATATTTTTAAAGATTCATTCATCCGATTCATATTGGTATATGATCGCCAATTTTGTAAAACTACCCTATTTCAAATCTTCCATAAATTAAGATGAATATTTCATAGCAATATAAACTGAAAACAAACAACATATTCATACGTTATTAAAGTACGTACAATGTTTTATAACCTTGGTGCTGTTATAACGCGAACAGGGCACATCGAGCGAGCGAGCGAGCGAGCAGAGCAATCCCGACAAGTAAACGAGATGAGACGGGACGGTAAAGCCTTCAGCGTTATCTGTAATTAGGATCGAGTGCCGGAAGTGTTCGCCGAGACACTGGCAGCATCCGGCCCGCTGGCGAACACCGCTCATACCTAATTAGTCATATATACGACGAGATGCAGATAACGAGGATATTATTAATTAGATTGATAGGGAATTATGATTATGTAGGTGATGTCAGTGATGTGCGACATTTTGGGTTTATATTAACCAAGTAGGGTTACAATTAAGGCCCCACCGAGAGTGTCCCCATGTCGCGTTGCCGTCGTGGTGGGGCTTTGTGTCTTAGTGATCTTAGAGCTCTGCCAGTAGAGTGCTGGAAAGGTCCAAGCACAGAGTACATTATACTACACTGAAAGGTCCAAGTGAGAGACCAGACAAAGAGGGACACGAGAGGGGTACACTGTTCGGAAACTTGAGCAGTGTTCGGGTCTTCGGACGGTGTGTGGAAGACGGTGTGTGTGTGGAGGGAAAGTTTCCTTCCGAAACACACACCGTCCAAAGACCACTGCTTTCTGGTACGCGTCTGCTCATCAGATGTGACTGTTAGGGTAGTGAGTAAGCAGAGGGAGAGAGGCCTTTAAAAGGAACAAAAACAATTATGGAACAGATCGGTTTAGTATTATACCCTAGGGCGGTACTAGTTGCTCAGCTGGAGAACCCACCACGCTCCCTTCGGGAGCGTCCACCACTGCTTGCCAGTGCCGTCAGACTCTGACTCTGCATCTGGCGTCAGCTCAGTGAGCTCCGGACGCAAGGGAGTGGGGGCAGCTGCGGAGAACTTCGGGTTCTTCCGCAAGCGGCCCAGACTGGAGGATGACCGGGGGTCGTCTTCCAACAAAAAGCTGACCTCTGCTGACCGGAGGTCGCCCGCTTGGCGGCCGCCACAGAGCTTCGAGTCGACTTGGCCGGGCTTCGAGTCAACTTGGCCGGGCTTCGAGCACCCGGCAGAAAGCAGGCGACTCAAGGGGGGCGTGGGAAAAGCCATCCCAAGCCTGAGGAGAACCAGGTCTTGAACCTGGTGCGGCAGGAGATGGCTGCCTTCCAGGCGCGGTTCTCCATCCAGAAAGGCGTCGTCCTGCGCCCCCCGCTAGCAGCGAGTCAGAAGGCTTCGGGTCAGCAGAAGGCGGCCGCTTAAGCAGCCGCCGTGGCTTCCAAACCAGGGTCGTCCGGTGAGGCCAACCGAGGGTGGGGACGGCACCCTCGAAGCCGGCACCGGCCAAGCAAAAGAAAGGCGGGGCTACACAGGTGGCGAAGGCCCCAGCACCTGTGGTACAACACCCGCCTTCAAAGTCTCCTGCGGCCGAAACCGGATAGCAAGTGTCCGGGAAGAAGGCGGGCAAGGCAAATTTAATTAAAAATATAAAGCAGGATTTATTATTACCTGAATTATTGGAATTCAGTTTATAACTTCAAAAGACGATGTGGAAAACAAATAATCTCTTATTGTTTAGATGGTTTCACTAAGAGCGCTGAGAACGATCACAAACGAAAATAAATTATCATTTACCATTCACACGTAACCACAGCTTGACCACCTTTCGTCACGACGGTGTTGTGTGGTTGTGGTTCGTGTGAAACAAGCCTTAATCGGTCAAATCGACGTTAGTGCCGCGTACAACGAACTGACAGATGCTTCTCATGGATGTAAGTAATAAATGTTAATAAATTTATTACGGAAGCTATGATTAATTTAGAATATATTAATTATAGGCAAATAAAATGTCATTAAGCTCTTGCCGGTTATGTAGGGCTGCAAGCTTAGCCTGAGGATATGTTTTGTTGTGCTTGAGGACAGTTATGATTAAATGTTTTTATTTATGTTCCAATTAATTAACGAAGAACATATTTTTCACAATTTTTACTATCAGCTTTAATTAAAACTAACGAGACCAACAGAAAAACTCGTTAGGTTACGTAATGAATGCGAGTTTTCTAGTCCATCACGTGACAGGTTGTACAATGATTGGTGTGCGTAAATCTGAGACAGATGCTCGTGCACACGTCATTATTAAGAGCGGCCGAGCGATCCGAGCTTAATCCGGACTTGACCAACAACTTTGTAAATTAAATTGGCTCCGCGCTACGTCGACTCCGTGAATTGCACTTCTTATGGCCCCCGTAATCATCAACTCTGTATAAATGCTCCATTAAAAGTGGCGTCAATTACATTAATTCCTTATATGTATCAAGTTAAATATATAATGTAACTGGAAACGTTCTCTAATTAAATGTCATGTGCATAGCATTTTCCGTATAAACAATCTTGTAGAATGCGAGCAACAGTTACGAGAAACTAAAGACGATAGAAGAGAGACAGAAAAACTAAACTAATGGTCGTTGACATGGAAATGTAACAAAATGTAAGGAAGTGTAAGAAATCGCCTTTTTTGTGGATATAATTAATTTGTATTTGAACTTTGCTAACATGATTTTAATTTCCTCTGATTTGTTGTCAATTAGGAACAACGAAGAAAAATATAATACGCCAATGCACGCGTATTACGAGTTTTGTTCAACTTGGAGCTTAAACTCGTTACTTTAGTTTGATTAGTAAATTTTTTCGTTGTACCATCCAGAGCTTTTAACAGGGCAGTGTACATGGTTGAGCTGTTGTTAATGGTAATCGGTAATAATATAAAATCTAATGGCATCGTTAGAAACTGCGAGGAATAGCGGTTAAAAACGATAATAACGATTGCGTGCATAACTGATAAAATTATCAAATAATGTTACTCGATAAAATTTGCCTTAATTAAGCCAGTATTAAATTCTATTTTCCTGTAAGCATAAAAACAAGGCACACAACCGTGACCATCGGACTTCCACGAGTAATGCTTCCAAGAAAATGCGTCTCTTCTACAAGCAAGAAGTTCATTAAGTAAAACATGAATCTTGATGAAAATTGCTTAATGGTAAGTTGCAAGATTGGCGCCAACGGCGGAACACTGCGGAGGCACCGCTCCGTCCCGCTCAGCTCCGCTCCGCCCGCGTCCGTCTCGTCCGCTCAAAGAGCCCCAAGTGGCAAAACGTGCCCAGTAATAAGGTGCAAGTTATTCATTAGTGTTTTGAGAAAAAGTTATTAGTGCCGACAAGTCATGCGAGGCGGCGGTGCGCATGCGTTTGCATTTTTCTTCGCAATTTTCTGGATCAAAATGCAGATGCAGAGAATTTGCATTTAGTTCGCAAGGCCCTCGTTACTGACCAATACAGAATGATGATTTAAACGAGCTGGTCATATTAATTCGTATAAAATTAAACGAACCTGTATGTTGAATACTTAAGAATTTGTATTGTTTGATTCTGCATGTAAATCATACATTGTAAATTAAAAGATAATGTTGTCTTATGCCTAAATGGGAAAAATGTGAATACTGGTGTTTTTGTGGGGTATAAAGAAGTAATTTTTCAGAACTTGACCGTTTTGTTAATTGACAACATGGTTGTGCAGCGTTAATTAACGAGAGAAATTGCTCGTTCTGTAATGAGAGTTTTATGGGCAGCGGGATACTGCGCGGTACGGCGGCGGCAGTGCAGCGCTGGCGGGGCTGCAAGACTCATAGCGCAATTTGCCGTCCGTGTTGAGCTAGCTCCTAATTAATTAATACCTACATCCTACACACAAATAATTGCTCAGCCTTTTTGTTCTTATTAAGTAAATTATTTAAGCTTTCTCCTTTGGGTTCCTGCCTTGTGTTTATTATGGATTTTGAAAGGTGGTTCCAAAAAAAAAGGAAAACTTACTTACATATTTTACTGAAAAAAAAAACTGAATTTAAGTTTTGCCAAAATCGGTTTTGTCTATATTGTAGTCACTACAAACTGTTTCACGTGAAAATACTACAACCAAAGCAAGGACAAAAGGAAATAAAAAATAAAATAAAATTTAATATTCCTAAAATTACTCCGTGTGAAATCACTTAACTATGTTAAAAAAATTCTTCAGTGCTACATCGAGTCTTAAGATATAATTAAAAACGGCTACGGAACATGCACAGCCCATACAAAGGTTTCATTTGACCAGATTTTCTTTTTTCAATTAGAAACTAATTAATACACTGCCATTAATATTACTTTGTCATGACATATGTGTTAAGTCTTTTATAATCAGTTATTATTAAAAGCAGAAGATCCAAACACGAAAAAAGAACCATGACACTAAAATAAAAAGATTATATTAAGCGAGTTTTACTAGCTGTTGAATGATAACAGTAATTTTGATAAATGTAGACTATTTCCATACTGTATTTAATGGCCCACAGTTAGAATTAGCAGCCACGGCGTCGAATGAAGCAATAACCGTTAAACCGAAGTGGATAACAATGATTATAATTTATACAGCTGCAGTTACAATAAATTAAATCAAAAATTAGCACGGAAACACAAATCGCCTTACGTAAGCAGTGAGAAATATAATATACCTAATGTTCGATTAGTGGACTGACAAAATAAACGGGCACTTCACACCTGTAGCTATGATTAGCGCGCGGGTTTGCTCGCCTCCCGCGGAACCGGTCACACGGCGAAACGAGAGCCGCCGAAGCCACCCGATCCTATTATTTGGCTAACGAAGCCAAGGGTATCCCTTGATTATTAAAACGAACTTGGAGCCACCCACGGCGGCGCCTCCCGAGTGTTAATTGGGCCCCCGTAGACAATACTAATAAGGCCCGTCCGCGCCTCTATCTGTCTAATTAAACGCGAAACTTGAGAGTAGCACCCTCGGCGACGAGGGCCTGTTTGCCGAGCCTCCTGAATACACTGTAATAATACCGGCTAAGCGTGTTTGAGTGGCTCTTTTTCGGATCTCTGTAAACCCCCGTTTAATTAGCAGTATTATGCGTCTGAGTGTCGACTACCGGCTTGTTTAATTAAGCTAAGTCAGTAACAACAATCCATTCTTGTTACTGATGTTTTATTTGCCCTTTATAAGAATTGTTTATTGTGTTTTTATGTAGGTAATGTTCCAAGTTACCGTTTATTGCAAAACCGCATTTATTTTGTTAAAATGTTTCAACTTCTAAGAAAAGCTGTAAATGAATTAAGGGGAAGCGTAATAATTTCAGTGGAAGATAATTAAAGTAAACCATAAAAGAGTGCTGATATGAACTATCCACATAAAATGGAGTGCGTGAGCGCAATACATTTTTACGACAAGTGAAAAGCCATAACGCGATTAAAGAGAATATTTTTTAATGCAATATTTTGAACATTTATTAACTCTAACGCCTTTAATGGCTATCATTATCTCGTTGAATGTAATAAAAATACTTAGCTAATTTTGTTTGAAATGTTTCGTGGCACTAAAACAAATCCTCGCCTTTTTATTTGACTTCATTAAATAGTCGCCTTTATTTTTACAAAACTACCTGCAAAATATGGAGCGTTTATTTGTAGCAGTTAGTAGGTCACTCACTTTATTTTTGTCATGTTAGTTTCGAACTTCTATTAGCTTGCTTCCTTTTATGCATATTGAGACCCCTTATATGTTGCCTCAAAATATCACACACTAATTGGGTCGCAGACGACAGACAGTTGCTGCTTCGAATATAATGCCTAAAAATATACACCTACCAGTAGCTTAAACGTGTTTTTATTTTTTTTTTTAAAAAACCTTGCCCCATACTAGGAATTACTCCCGTATCGGGGGTGCGTTTACAAACATAAAAACTCACATACAGAAACAGCCAGACCCGGAACAACTATCTGTAGGCCATACAAATATTTGTAACCCGCGACACGCAGCGGAGCAGTCGATCGCTCAACCACCTCGCCAACCGTGTCGTCAAATTTTTATTTGGGATCTTATTTATGCAATTAAATACCCATACTATAGAAAGCCAGTCAGCACTATCTTTTTTGAAAACACGGATAAAACGACGTTTTAAATTTAAATTTCATGAAAATCGTTAGAGCTGTTTCCGAGATTCAGATTTTATATATTCATGTATACAAGAATTGCTCGTTTAAAGGTATTAGATTAAATTTCTCAAATTAAGTAATGCAAGATAGTTACCACCATATTTTAAAAGATATACAGTTTAGTGAATATACATGTATGTGGGTAAAATGTGGTAGTGATAGCGAAAGTATGCATGAAACTAGTAAGTTAATAACATAAGTTGGGGGCGTGTATAAATTCCGGCCGACACTGACAACAGCCCGCGTGTAATTACACCAGATACTGGTGTTATGCGCTTAAAACTACGCAATAATAACTACAGGCACTGCCTAAGTTTTCCAATAAACGCGAATGGGAAATTTAATAGAATTCCTTTTACTGGATTGCTTTAAAATGGAGTTTTGCAGTCTACTTTACTTCGAGACAATATAGATAGTGGAGGAAGTTTGACTTGCCCGTTCATTTGAAAATAAGTTAGAAGAAAGTCTTATTACTTTGATAGTAATAAGCAATACTTAATTTACGTTTCTTTGATCCTCAAAGCCACGTTGTGTCACTTTATATCAATTTACCTCCAAATATTTTACTTAGTAAGTACCTATTTATATAACTCGTATAGTATGTAGTAGAAACAGGAACCCACAAACACCTAAAGATATTCTTAACACTAAGCACCACTTAGTCCTAAAAACATTATACTAGCTTTACTCATGAAATCTTGCTAATGGATCAGGCGAGGCAATGGTTTAAAAATATCCATCTAACCTGAGAGTCGATTTAGATAAAACATTTCGGATTTGTGTCCGACTGTGTCCGACTCTAGTACTAACAGGAAATGGGTTGTGCCGCCCTGTTATGACTACCCTACATTTGCTAATAACGTTGTATTGTCGTTCGACGAAAGAGCGTTTTGAACTAACGCAAACTGACACGAATGCATATTGTTTATTTATTAACATGTTCCACGTTAAACATGTTGATTTCAAGAACGGGTAATCGATTTTGCATGTTTGGATCTTAATCTTTACATACATACAGTGAGTTTAATTACATTTCAACATTTAAAACGAGTCTTAAAGACCGGTAAATAAAATAAAAGTGCTCACGTGTGGGATTAAAATTGTTTGTTACAACGGTTATTTTGTTGTAGGTACTTATTTAATTTTTAAAACCTCATTCACTGTCAATAAAAAATAAAAATAAATAAAAGTTGTAACTTACTAAGAAATAATAAAACTTTTAACACCAGACACACATTAATGTAGACATACTATCAAAACTATTCGGGGAAACTGAGCTTAAGTGCTCCAAAAAGACCATTACTTAGTGGAAGCTTTGTTGTGTGAATCTTTGGCTGTGTTGACGGCTCTGAATGGGGAGGTGGATGGTATTTATTCAGCATTAGAAAGCATCCACTCTCCGCTGATGCGTCACTGACATATCCGTTAATGCTTTTTCCATTTCCCCGTCACCCCCTACCCTCACCCTCTCACGTTCCGTATAATAGTTTGACCGAAAGCTTCGTTTGATTTCAGCGTGACATGTTGAAATTGAGTTCCTAAATAGAACTGAACTTTATTCTTATTTTCATTTTTGCGCTGTTTAACACCTGGTAGTACTCGGGCAGTAATAACGAAAATGAAAAGTAGTTCTGTAGCAAAGCAATCAAAACTGTAATTCGCAAAAAGAGACAAAGGGAACGAAGGGGCACGGGTTGAGGGGTGCACCTCCCTGGTTGCATAGCCCTCAGTGGTTGCCCGCTGCCCTTTTGATTGCGCATTATTCGCGTGTTTATACAGTTAGATCGCTTTCTAGATTGTTGCTATTGTGATAGCGTTTTTTGTTGGCGTGGTTTTGAAGGGGGTTTTAATTAAAAATGTTTGCACAGAGAGCCTCAATGGTTTCTTTCGTTTGCGGTTGTTTATGTACAATTAGATATATTTTACTATTATGATGTTGTGTCGTTCACAAAGGCATTAAAATTATATTATCAAGATTGTCAAAAACCAGTTCTAAGGAAACGTTTATGGTTGAGTTAAGCACCAAAAAAATTAAAAAAGAGTTTGAAGCTTGTCTGCTGCTAATTGTGTAATGGACTGCTTATTTTAAAAATACATTTTGTGAAAGTTCCAAATTGTAACGTCTTGTTGCGAATTATTGTATAAAAGTTGCTTAATCCAAAAATTGAGGAGGCCGCCTATCTCGTCCGGCCCACCCACGACGTCGTCCATTCATCTCCCCAGCGCATTTATACATTACTCTCGGCTCAAGTATCCGATTATATAACACGCAAAATTTCAATTACAACTTGTAATTAGTTTTTCGAGAGTTTTTCTTTCAGGAAGGGGGGGGGGAGTGGAGGCGCGTGCGAGCGGGACGCCGTATGTCTGCGTCTCTGTCCCGCGCGGTGCAACGCCTTGAGTAATGTCCATGCCACTTATTTGATTATTTTTATGCAATCTGCGCAGGAAAATGAAGGATTTATTTCCCGCATGCGTTCGCTGTTAATTAATTTTACGTAGTCTGCAATGTTTTGTGCGCTTTTCATTAACTGTTTTAGCTTTTTCATATTACCTGTGTTTCGTTAAAAAAGTTCGAACAATTTTAATTAGTAGGACACAGTTTTGTTGAACAATTAACTTAGGCTGCGTCGTTTGAAACTTCTGAAAATTCTTTACGCACTTACTTCAAGAAAAATTAAATTGTAAATGTCTCAAAATGTATGATATATAAACATTGAAGTCAGCAAAGTATTCCAACTTAAAACCAAAGTGCAGCATAAGTAACGAAACCAAGTGAAGTTGTTTTCCCGAAGTAAGTTGCACAACAGAACAACAGAAAGCGTTGACTTCGTACAGAAATGACCCTTTTCGTGGATTGGCAGCCTCGTCGCTGGCCGCTAATGCACGGAAGCCGGGCCATGCGAATTAATGGCAAGAATAATGGCGATCCCATTATGGATTGCCGCCAACATACTTTAGCCATGAAAAGAACCGAAAGTTACATTTGCGATACTCTGAATACTGAGCGCTCTCGGAGCCCCCTCCCTGCGCCACCCCCGGGCGGCACAAAGATTGAAGTGGAGTGGTATTAATAAACCCAGATATTGTTTGGATTATTGTTCAAATTAAATAAATGTTCCTTATTGCTTGATGTACTTAAACAATGGTTTAGTATTTGGGTTACTCAGTATATTTTTATTATAGTTGCTATAATAAGGAAACAAAGCAATGAGGTACTGAATTCACTGCAGCCTATTCTCGTTTATAGCTATGACAAGTTATGGATACACAGCTATTTATTATTACATTGCTATTCGTTCGATAGTTTAAGTTTCGTCTCTATCTACATCATTGTTCTTTTGTCATCGTCTTTCATGTGAAAGTTTTAGAACGGAAAAGTCTTTTAAAACTGCTTTCAAGGAAATTAAAGCATTAATGGTCGTTATATTTAAGAGCTATCGTAGTGCGATGTGAATAGAGTGACTAGCGGCGAGGACGCGACGTGAACGTGGCGACGCGGCGTCTACGGGAAGTACGGGACGGTTCCGTTCGAATTAGTGCTCTGTATAGTTCACGGCTCGTAGCTTTCTCGTAGCAGTCGTAGCAGTGTCGTAGCGGCACCGTAGCCGCGCCGTAGCAGTGTCGTAGCATCGCGTTCACCCCGCATCGCGTGGCCTCACCGTGGCGCCGTCGTCGCGGTGTCGTCCCGCACCTCGAGGGCCACCCCGCGCGCCACGGTGCCACTAATTGGCAATTTGTTCGATCCTTAGATCTGACATAATGATGCGAGTTCGTTTATTTAAATGATTCGACGGAAACTTCTTGCGCCTCACAATACACTTGTACCTAGTTGTTTCTTAAATAAATCAAGGGTTAATGGCCCATTCACGACTCATGTACGAAGGTTGAAAGTCTTTAGTTGTTGCTTGTTAATTTAATTTTTTTCTAATTGATTTTACTTCAAAGTGTTTTTTGAGACCGGGACGTTTTAATTATAGTCGGGCGGATATTGAGTGATCATAAAAAAGAGTAAAATCAACATGATTCTCAATTTACTCCACAAGTGTAGCAATTAATTGGTCGCTGGAACATTTTGTTTGCACATATATTTATTATTGATCGATCGTACACATCACAGCGTGTAAAACCAATGCATCCATAAATAGAATCAATTTATCAAGTGTCGACTCGTGTATCTTATATGTTTTAGATCTCAACGTGTTAAGAGCACGTTCCCGGGACTTCTTGCCGGTACGATAAGTGACATTTACAGCGTTAAAAAACACGTTACTTTTGCAGTTTTAAATATCTAAGTTTACTTATGGATAAATGAGTAAATAGTCCGTTACTCCCTCTACAAGTATGTAGTATAGGGGCAGCATTGATAACTAAAACATGGTAGATTCCACCTTCTAGTTGGTTCTTAATTAGTCTGACATTTTCAATACGAAATCTAATCTTTTATGGATTTTATTTTATTGGAAAATGTCATTCCTATTAGTTAGTGTAATAAATCGCCTCTTCGATAGAGAATCTGTCTGTTAGCTTGCAAGGTTACTGCGTTTTATATTAACGAAGTCTTTAATGAGTTCGCTAATGTTTAGTTAATTATGTGAGGGCAAGCAACGTCGACTGCATGAACTTTATAATAATCCATCGGTCGGCTTAATGACCAGCCGTGGCGCGGCGTTTTCGTTAATTAACTTAGTTATGATCAAACACATTAGCGGGGATTTGCTCGCACTTATAGCTATTTCCTCGAAACAAATCTTGCTTGAATTCATTGCTTTTGTAATGTATTTACTCAGATGGGACCTAGTTTTAATCCATTATGTGGAGTTCTCAAAGCTTTTTCTCGTGGCGTATCTAGTTGTAGTGACCCAAATCTTTGTACGGCGTGTGTACACACGGAAGCTAAGTAAAGTCTCGTTCACCAACACTGTACGGGAACAGTTCGTGCGTCGTCGACGTGGCCGCAGCCCGCAGGGTGCACCACTCCGTAAAAGTCGATTACGATGGTCATTAGTCTCCAGTTCGCGGACTAATTAATACAACGTTTTGAGTGAAGCTTCGGATAAGATTCCTTACGGCGTCGACGAGAAAAATTCAAAATTTAATTAAAAAAGTTTAAGTGAGTTTTACGGGCGAGCGTTCGCCCGCGGCTCTCAATAATTTAGGCAAATTCTATTCTTTCTGCAACCAAATTCTTTGGGATTGCCTATGAACTGTAATTAACCTTTTAATCCCAACCGATATGCGGCTTTGTGACGTTTATCGTAATTGAAACGAGTTTCCTTAATGAAAAAAGTCAGGAGACGAAATAAGGACCAGCTTACACAGCGATAACATTGGCATTAAGGCTGTAGAGCTTGCAAAATGCGTGCATCGATAGAGATACTAAAATTATTCTTCAATAAAGTATACGTATAATAAAGAATGATAATTCTCTTAATGTTAAGATAAGCGTGTGTGACAAACTGGCAACACGCTCGGCGTCAGTCATTACGGCTGCGCAGACGACGTCCATGAATACTCAGAACAGAACCAGCACACATTTTTGTGAGCTCATTAAAATTACATTACAGCTCTTATTTAAACAGCAAACAACTAAACGACGCTCGTTAATGCGTCTCGTCGTTGAGAATTTTATGGACAATCCCACCCCGAACAAACACTAAAACATAAAGCTTGTTATACACTCGATTAATTGTTACGGAGAAAGTTTGTATGGAATTAATGAATGCAATTTAGTCTGTTATTTTAGTCTGGTATTCTCAAAGGACCTATTGAATGGGACATGCAAAACTTTTTTACCTACTTACTTACCTCTGTTATTTTTGTGCCAATCAGTGAGCGTGAAGAATATGACATTTTGTACAGAAATGACGGGCGATTTACGCGACTAGCACTTCGCCCGTGACTTCGTCCGCGCAGATTATGTTGGTACTCCATAAACTTCAACGACCCCTCGACACCCTTTAATGGGCAGTTCTGGTAAATTAAAGCAAACAATATTCTTCCCTAAAAACTTCATCACCCATTTACGCCCAACGCTTCAAGGGTTAATTTTAGAAACATCCAAAAACACATTTTCTATTTTTATCAAGATTGATAATGTCGAGTTTTTTCCATTCAAAATTTAACACCCCTAAAACCCCATTGTGGCGTAGTTTTTGAAAACCTTATCATTATACGGTTTTCAAAATAAATAATAAATAATGCCATTGCATTATTTATTATTTATTTGGGTCAATATTCGTGCCTGGTGCCAGAATTTGTACTTAGTTTTAAGTAAATTGGCTCAAGAAATAAGATTTTTCATACAAACTTCACCCCTTTACGGGGGAGTTTCCTAAAATCCTTTCTTAGCTGACGTCTCCTACTCACAATCGACCTCTGTGTCAAATTTCATCTTTGTAAGTGAGGAGCTTGTAGCTAAATTATATAATAACAGCCGCACGGGCCGATTTTCAAGGTAAAGCAGCGCTTGCCGAGGTTGGTCTGTGGATGGGGGACCATCTTAACATACCGAGAGTTCTCCGTGCCTCGGAAAGCACGTTAAGCCGTTGGTCTCGGCTGTCATTTGGAGATCTTTGGTAGTCTTCACTGATTGTCAGAAGCCAGAAAATCTGACACCAGTCTTGCCATAAAGTACCGTGTTACCCAATTAATAGTCATAAGAGGTCTGGTAGGCAATTGCCTACCAGACCTCTTAAGGCGTACGCGAAGCAGCTGCTCCACGTAAAATATTGGTATTTAGCTGAAACCGGTTTGACTGGGAGCCGACCCCAATATTTATTTACACATACAATTATTTTTACAGGCAGAACCCAAGATAATAAAAGTAGTCATACAATGCGACATCCAGAGACGCCCCTCACAAACTGATCAACCACCCACTCGAGTCGATATAGTTGGGAAAAGGCTAGGCAGATGATGTATTTCAAATATTTTTTGAGATTTCGTGATTAATCAGAAATTGAGTGAATGAATGAATGTTTGAATGAGTGAAGTTACCTTTTGCTTTTATCCTACTAATATTATAAAGGTGAAAGTTTGTATGTTTGTATGTTTGTGTAACAATCAGGCAAAAACAGCTGAAGGGATTTGAATGAAATTTGGCACACATGTAGTTCATATCCTGGAATATAAAATAGGCTACTTTTTGTCCCGATAAGTGGCATGGATTAATGGAGACTGAGGAGGAAGTGGAAACTCAGAGCCGCTGCTGCCTTAGTACTTCAGATTCACAAGTACCAGGAAACCAGAAACATCAAGTACCAGGAGACCAGAAACATGTCATAGTATTTTTGGGCTGGTATAATTATGTAGGTAGGGTAGGTGTAGGGTAGGTGTAGGGTGGGTGGGTGGTGTGTTTCCTGAGTAAAAAATTTACAATACAAATCAGGAAACCTTGCTATTTCCGATATTCACGCGGGCGAAGCCGCAGCTGGTAGAAGCTAGTATGATATATAGATAGATAAAAAGAAGAGCCTAAGTATATATTTCTTATCGTTCTTATAGTATTTTTATAAACCATACATTCCATAGACGTATATTTATTTTACAGTTACAGTTTATTAAGATAATACTTCCAAAGGCAGTATTTCTCTTTACTTGAGCCCAGTTTCTCGAGCGAAAATTATGACAATATTGTAAAAAAATTGCCAAACGCGCGTTATGTAGCTGTTATTGGTTGAATGAGTTTTTTTACAGCCAATTACGTCAATTGACTTGTGTTTCAGACACCAGGGTTTACAGAACGGCTATCTTAATTTATTAGGTACGTACTCAGAATACATGAGGGTACGTAATTGTAATCAGAGTACAAATGTAGAAATTGAAATATCAATACAAAATTGATATTGGTCGAACCTTAATGTCCCTATGTTTAAGTTAATTATGTTCCAATATAATTGAGTTATTCTAGTCAATTTATTCTATCGTGTCAAGTGAAGAATAAGAATGTCACGACATTATTATTATCTGCTTCTGTCAAACGTTTTCACCATAATTGGTGAAGTGCTAATTGGTAGATATTTAACGTTTGGATTACTTACCTCAACTATGTTTGTTAAGGAAGCCGTCATATTTCTTTAACAGAAAGGTAACCGTCAATGTCCGCCACTCAATAAAAACTTTACTAAAGCAATTATTGTACATTGATGTCTAGCATACATAATAAGTCTTGGTACTTGTAATAATCGGTTCAGTTTAAGTTCCGACAAAAAGAATTAAAATGGCGTGTCCACACGTTTCCACGGAAAACGTTTATAGTCGTTTTTTGTTAGACAGCATAATGTATTTTTAAACGAATTTAAAAAGATGTTTGTTTCGGTGTAAAGGGCCATGGCCAATTAGCACAGTGTGGCACCCCCGGAGTACCCCGGAGTACCTGTGGAGTGCGGAGTGTAGAGTGTGGTGCCCAAACACCTCGGCACTACGCATGAGAATTGTTTTAAGTGCTTTTCACGAACGGGGCTGTAATATTTGATCGGCAATCAACTTAAAAGCTTTTGTAATATAATAATGTACACTGACTTTTTGTAAGGTACCTACGCGTTAAGTTCATGTAATATTTGTAGTGATTATTGACTCATCGAAATTGGTAAATCATTCGCCGAAGTTGTACACTTTCTGTGGGCTTTTCCTGCTGCACCTTTATTGCACTTCTGCGTTTACGTCATTAAATAAATGTTTATTTTGAAATCATGATAACTCAGTAGGTAATAAAGGAATTAAATAAAAAGCATATGAAAATCCAGGGAGGTTTGTATTGGTATTGTTTGATATTGCTACTAGACAATATAAAAAGTTAATGAAACAACAATATTAATCATTAAATAAATATATTTATTTACAGGTTAACGGC
Organism: Melanchra persicariae; assembly: GCA_947386135.1. Classification (NCBI taxonomy): domain Eukaryota; kingdom Metazoa; phylum Arthropoda; class Insecta; order Lepidoptera; family Noctuidae; genus Melanchra; species Melanchra persicariae. The sequence goes on along the minus strand of OX376651.1, from coordinate 11,020,764 downwards.
AAAATGAAATAATATTCTGTCGATGTTTATGAAGTTGAAAATATTGTTCAAAAATCGGATTTAAGGAAAGAATATTATAGTATTCAAAATTTATGGAACATTTTACATTAGCCAATAGTAGGTAGGTACTAAGTAACGACAGTTCAATTTTTTACATAAATACATATTTATCGTAGAAATCTTTATTTTACATTAGGTATTCTATCTTAGAAAATTTTAGCATTTATCTACATAGAGGTTCCAACTTCTTTTATAAAATAAAGTTTTAGCATAATCATCTGTATTTCAAGATTATTACAATTTAATGCGCGAACAACATTCACTGAAGCTCTGCGGCGGAAAGAGAAACAAACCACCTCATTGATAAACGTCGCACGCTGAGCGACTGCCTGCCCTGCAGCACAGGCTCACACATAAGTGACCCTTATTATAAACAATCACCTACATACGTCGCACGCTGAGCGACTGCCTGCCCTGCAGCACAGGCTCACACATAAGTGACCCTTATTATAAACAATCACCTACATACGTCGCTCTCGCCACAGACCGCGTTTATAACTAAGATGGCTGTTTACGAAAATGTTAAACAGTTAAACGTTTATATTATACAGAGGTACCTAACTAACCATTGCACCACTTCAGAGTACCAAATATATCACTATTCATCTACAATCTTAGCTCATTTTTGTAGATTCTTATTTAGAAAACCCTTCTACGGAAACTTATCTTTGGTAAAAAATAACATTAACATACGTAACCAATCAAAAGTAAATAAAAGTAAGAAATTACGATCAATAAAACTTCATACCTTGTATGATAACAATATTTATGTTTAGTACATGTACATAATACATACAATCCATAACAATGAGATCGATTTTATCAATTAATATTTTAGTGTCTGGACCTGAATCGTTGTATCACGATAAAAGTACAATCGATAAACAATCTGTTCGTTCCAGCCGAGGGTGAACTACCCGGTACAGCGAACGGAATATATTACCGATAATACTAACTCCCTAAGTAAAATTCAAAATAATGTATTCAAATAAAGACCTAAGGTTGTGGGCACATAATGAGCATTTCATCCATTGTCTTATTTATTGATACGGGGCGTGTCTAAATTGGCTAAGCGCAAGATGTGGTACAGAAGGTACAATAAAGTAGAAGCGAGAGCGCGCGCCCTACCCACGCGACGCTGCTATCTTAACATGTAAACAAGTGCTCAAATCGTATACATAATGGAAATATCGTGTTCTAACAACGTTATCGCGACTCATCCCGGACACTTTGTAAAGTGGCCACATATCCACGACTGGCTCGACCCGCGCTCCGCCCGTCTTGCCTAATGTACTCTCGCGCAGCACTAATATATTTCCGACATCTCCGTGTAGATCTGCACTTAGTCGGCTAACAGTACTGAATACCTGGCCACCTCACACTGTTATTAATATTACCTTAATATCAAGTACAATTCGAGATTTCATAACAGATTTCAGGTTCGCAAAACTTCTTTATGAACTAAATATAAAAATAAAGCATTACAAACTACTCTATTTTCTATGTAAGGTAGTTTTGTAGGGTGATGGCTAGTTTGTATGTGGGGTGAAGAAACGTAACGTCACGCTAATGTCTATAACTGTGTCGTTAGAAAGACGTTCGTCCATGCCGAGGTGCTCGCCCAACGTCGGAGGCCAGCAGGCTGCCTGCGCGCCTCGCCAACACTCAATGAGGTTTTACCTGAATACAAACAAATAAATGAATATTTTGAACGCCCGACCAAGTACAGTTATCTTATCATACAGTGCTGTCATGAACTATCCTGGAAAACCACCTAAAACTTTTGTACCTCTTCCTGTCTTTTTACTTTATTTTGAGTTTAACGAGACGGGCTGTACGGTACATCGGTATAAAAAGCAAGCGAAAAGCGTGTGAAATCCAAAACATGTGAGAGTTTGCATTCATCAAGACAGGTGGAACTAGGGATGTTTGTAATAGATTTGTACAGACATAGGCTCGCACCAAACCTTGTCTGTATACCTGTACCCGTACTTTTATCAAAAAAGTTGCCAATTAACAGCAACAATAAATTAAGGCCTGGGCCTTTTTTCTAACTTTATTTATTTAGAGGCTTTTGGTTATCTCACATGACCATGTCAGCCCAGGCCTGGGATGACATAAAAAAAGTTCACGTACCGAGGCGAGATGTCGGCGCTGCACCGTCGGTCATCGTGCGGCATCGCACACGTCGGGGTCGGGCGGGCTGCCGTAGCCGCTGGATGCGTCATCGGCGCCCGCGCAGCCGCCGCCGTCCTTGTCCACCATCGCGCCGCCCGCGGGTACACCGCCGCCGCAGCCGGCCACCCCGGCCACGTAACCACCACTTGTTGGTGACTGCACATAATATTTCAAATGTCAGAAAATAAACTTTTCACCAAATGTTAGTTTAGTGAAGGAAGGAACAAGTAGTATTTAGAGGACATCTTTATATTTGAACTGTGGACGATAATCTAGACTACTTTAAGCCGAGCTTTGAGTAAGTTCTGAGAGCATTCGATCAAGAAATGAGCCACAACGAAACCAGAGTGGCCCATCAGATTAGATGTGATAAGTGTGCTTATAATTTATTTTATAATTCACTTACGCGCCCAACAGAAGACCGTGCACGCAATCAAAAAGTCGATTAGAAATGTCGCGCGGCTGAATGGGTTCCTCCACTCGCGCGACTCATAAAATGAAATAGATTCCCCCACATTCGCATTCCGACAAGCGTTCGTACGAGAAAGATTAATGATCACAAAAGAAACATAATAAAGTGGAGATAGAATCTCCCACTAACAGTGTCCTTGTGGGAGTTATTTACTCCGCCGAGTCGACTTTTTCACGTGCCCTTTATTCCGAATGGAGACGTTTGAAAAAATATATTCCTTTCTGCTACAGTAAGATGCAAACAATTAAATGCTCACTACAACAAAAGACGAAGAGGTAGAGACGAAAGTATAAAAGCCATCATTTTGTAATAAAGTGCAAAGCTGTTGCGTAAATAATAACCGAATCCGTATTAAATCGATAAACGTATAATAATGTAAATGGTGTGTAGTCGCACCGCACCTTGCGAAGGTTTATAATAGCGCTGGTTTGCGGCTATTAAGTTGATAATAATTTAGCAGTTAAGTGCGAGTGTGGACCGCCAGGCGCGGTTCAGGCCCGTGGTCCCACACTCCGCATTGGTCCACGTCAGCTTTTCAAGCGCGATGTGCAACGTAGCGCAATCCGGCTGGGCCACGTACTCCACTGCCGATGGGAACCAACCATACGTGTGATGTAGATAATTATACAGCACATGACATGGCCGTTTCTATTTGAGACACGAGAACGACAATACTTGGAATATAGAAGCTCCTACTGCGCCAACAAAGCATCTAAATGGAGCTATTGACACCAATGAATGGGGTCAATCAATAAGTAGTCGTTGTGGATGAATCCGTTCCTAATGGAAGTAGTCTAGACGTTGCTGAAATAGTCGTTTTATAAATATTCACCTGTAGTCCGCTTACTTGGCGGCGGATGTGGGCGAGCCCGCTGGGATTGGCGGCCATGCTGGCGAACACCAGCCGCTCCTCGTAGTCGTACTCGCACAGGATCTTGTTGTCGCAAAGGTAGAACCTGTCGCCGACGCAGAACCTGGAACAAACGATCATTTAAGGACTCTGTCAACCATTTCGTCGTGGAAACACATCCCTGATGTGGAAGTTTGATATTTTCATAGTTGCATACTACTCCTTCCCACGGCTTTAGAACTTAGAATATTGAATGTCCTTTGATTAAAATGTAAACCACCCCAGATGATTTCGTGAAGTTTTTATAGAGATAACGAGGGTTCCTTTTTTGCTTCCCACTCACCTATGATTGCACTGTTGACAGGCGAAGCATTCTAAGTGGTAGACGAAGCTCTTCGCTCGCATCACCATTTCGAAGGCGGGAATGACTTTGTTGCAGGCCACACAGTTGCCTGTGGCACCGAATAACCTGTTAAAAATAACAAGACCATAAACATAAAATACTTACGACTTATAAATACCGAAAGCACTTTACATTAAAGTCTTTTATGCGTAAAAATGTGATGTTACTTTAAATTCAGGAGGTCAGTTACCTAAGGTAGTCTCTTTTGCAGAGCATGAGGTCTGCCTTGTAGTACAGCTTGGAGCCGACCTCTCCCAGGCGGCAGTCGCAGCAGCCGCACTTGAGGCAGTCCTCGTGCCAGAACCTCTCCATGGCCTTGAGGAGGAACCTCTCCGTTATAACCTTCCCACACTGCGCGCACAGCCGCGCGCCGCCCGTGCTGCCGGTCACCGTGCTGTTCACGGTCAGACCATACTTGTTGTCATCCTGTTGACCTGTTAACAAACCATAAAACATCTTAACCATTTGACGTGCTACACGGAACCTCAATTAAGAATATGGTGCACTTATGCAGGTGCGCAAATTAGACAGCAAAGGAAAAAGTAATGGTTTGATTTAATGATTCGCTACGTCGCTGGTACATGCCACTAATTGTTGGTAATACGCGTCGTTATGGCATTAAGCTAGGCTCAATTGTTTTCTACTGTGTAATTGCGTCAATTAATTCGAGCAAAGGCGCGCCGCGTGACATGCAGTCGTTGCTCGCTGACGTCATTAAGATGCGCATACGCATTTTTCTCACACCATAAAAAAACTGCAACATTGAAACATGCGGACTCATTATGTGCATTAACAGCACCCAATAAAACTTTATGAAGCATTCGCGCCATAAAAGGCTAAGCTACAATTCTTATTTCCTTTTAAACAAATAAAGTGTTACGTGAACATATTTTCAACGACTGTATTGCATTTTTAAATCAATATAGATACCTACGTAGTTATAAGTAAATAAATAATAAAAAAGCAAACAATCAGGTCCAATTTATCGGCATACGTTCCACATAATAATAGTGCGTACGTCAAACCAATCAAGGATCCAATTGAAGGGGTAACTAGGTGGACATAACTCATCGCAATCGATCACTTGCGCATCGCCGCCGCCGCCGCCGATATGTCTCATTTATTGGAGCCGACGTCGCGACAATAAACTTAATTGGGGTATATTAATGACGGCTCTTTACTAATAAAATAATAAAGATGACGTGTGGCCTCCGGGCGACGGTATTCACAATTAGCAGTGCGGTGTGACGCCGCGAGGGGTAAGCTCGTAGAACAACGCCCAGAGGGAGATCGCGATGAGTGTCATTATGTTACACAAACCTATTTTATTAGCTTATTATAAGCTATTGCCTAACTCATTACTACTCTTGAAAAATAATAACGTTATAAACCTAATGTCCGAAAAAAATACCCAAATATTAACTTTCCTATAAAATTACCTGATGGTAAAAGTGCCTAGGTAGACTAATAATATAATTTCCGCTAACCAACTCAGACGCTCTCACGCGAAACGTTCAAAGCTAATCAATTCAATGATTTTTTTAGGTTTCCCTTAATATTCTCAGAACGAGTATGTACAACCGCGTTAAGTTTTCTTCGCGTTAAAAACATTTACCACATAATGTTAGTTTTACCTCGTTTCACCTGGAGCGATTCAAAAATCTCAGTATTTTTCTTCGGAATGCTGCATGGAGGCGACAGCCGGGCGTGCGGTTACTGGCGTGTTTTGACCATTTCAGGTTGTATGCATGTTGTTAGTGCCGTAATTACGGGTGTTGCACATCGTTCTAACAGCCACATTGATTTTATTCATTTGCTTTGTACGTAAATGGAAAAGTCTGCTTACCATGTTTAGCCGCGGTGATAATTATATCTTAATTATTATGGTTTGTTAAAGCTTCATTTTGGTTTCGTTTTTTACGCGATATGAGCCCACTCTGCAATATAAGCCTCCTATCTGAAAAATTCGTGACATGAGTACAGGTATACCTATCCTATCTTCTCTCAGTCCACTCTGCCACTATCAAGAAACAATAAAAGACACGTTAATAACATGGACTGTACATAAATATCCGCTGGTGGGAAGGCGTTTCGTATTATTTTCGTTTTATTACCTTCGGCTCGAGAATTTGATAGAGACTTGGCTCCGCACTAGCCCGGCAGTATAATTTCGCCGACACAGCCGGTTGGCCGCCGCCAACGTATTAAGGCGCCGAAATGAAAAGAAACCCGGAAATGGATGAAAAGTAATTTATTTTAGCGCGAGTAGGGTGACAATGGTGGCACACGAGTTGATACCTACTAACGTTTTTGGTCCTGGAGTAGTTAGTAAATGTAGCGCTAGGCACGCTCCTACAAATCCTATTTTCCGCGGCATCGAGTTTTGGGCAACTTTTGCCAGTAAAGTGGGTAACAAGGCAGATAGTAATATGTTTTAGCCTGTCCCCCGAACATCTCCATTACATTTGATGATCACGTACTTTGTGCGCAGGAGGATACCGTTCCCTCCGCTGCGTAGCCAGCCCCTCTGACATACCGACTCCCCTGCCTCCGGTAACACAATATTAATTTTCTAATTTCACCGCGAAATTACATCTAAACATGGGATCTAATTGGAATCCGTAATGGACTTACGTTCAGAAAATCCTTTCTTAGCGACGGAACTCATTTCCGTTTGTTTTGGAAACGCGAGTAGAATGTGTAGAGTTAGTTATTACCTGTTTGTACTTCGCGTGAATTCAGTTAATATATGTGTCACTATACGTATATACTGCCAACTAAATTGCAAACAAAGAAAACAGGAACATAACTTCAAACTTGGGTTCTTTATTGGATGGATCGAGCTCTATTATTGGAAAATAAAACTCGTTTCAATTTACAGTTTGCTATATCGAGAGTCTAATGAAACTCTGAATCGATAATGTGATGATACTTTTTCAAAACCTTATTAATAAAGTTAGAATTTAATCAAAAGCTAATTAAAACTTTTTAGTCTGCAGACAGGTTGGTTTAGGTAGACACACAAACACATGCAAGTCCACAAAAATGTGATATACCACCGCATTTTCAAAATACTTGTTCTTTAGTAATGCTCCATAAACCACACACAATCCTTGGTTTAATGAATGCCAGGTTATTATTGTAATTAGTAAGAATCACGAGCACTCAAGAACATTCCGTGTAATTTACAATCGTTCATAATCATTACGTTTTGCAATTAGTTTGCCATCCCTATATGCAAACACTACATGCCTACATTGACTATGCATCATTCTTGGAACAAGATTTCTACTAGGTTTTGTGGGTAAATGTTCGGAATATTTCGATTCTACTTTGATTTACACCAATAAAGTGGTTCCTGCATGAAATCATTAATGTTGGATACGTAATTTAATGGCTAATTGCAACAGTGTAGTGATAGGCCTGATACGCACCCGCTATCCTATAGGTTTCCTTACTTAATATTTGCCACGAAATAACTCATCGAAACGGTACGCAATTAGAATTTTGGAATAAATTTTGTGGAAGTTGTTAGCATGTTGACATTGTAGAAGAGTGCGCTCGCTTTAACTACCCGCTACTACAATAAGATGCCAAATTGCATCGTTACGACAACGACATAAGATGTGCTCTGTATTCGCTCATACATTTGAACGTATTATGTAAGAAACTGCTAACAGACTAAATGCATTTCTCGCTATGTGATCTCAAGAGCTTCTTGAGAGACGAATCAACGATAGCCTCAGCCTTAGGCCCATATTCCAAAACGTAAACTCCTACTCAACTCGAACTCCAACTCCATCAGAGCTTGTCATAAATTGAAGTTTTTGCATTTGTTTGCTCATCTCTCTAGTACGAAAACGTCAATTAGATAAGCTTTTATCGACAATTTCGTGCTCCATGTTGGAGTTGTAGGACTTCGAGTTGAGTTGCAGTTTAGGTTTTGGAATATGGGTCTTAGTCCTTGAAGTGTGAGCGGAAGTCACTCGTTGGCAGTTCTTCAGTTTCCTCAGAAACCGCGATGACGAATTAACTAACTGACCGTATGTTTACATTAGTAAAAATACGGTCAGTTAGTTAATTAGTCATCGCGGCACTCATAAGAGTGCACGATTCACGATCGCTTCCTTTCAACGGACGAACCTTGGCAACGTTCCGGAAAACGAAAGGATGACGAAGAACGCTACAAAGACTGAAATTAATTACCATTATGTATTCAACGGATAAACTAAACATACATATTTAATTAAATTTCCATCTAACTCAAACGCAATTGCTACAGCAGAAACCGCTTATTCAATTTAATTACGAAAACAAATATATAATCATATGGTATAATCTAAAGTACGGTACTAATGGATTTGTATAATGATCGTGGTTCCAGCTATTCTAAATGGTCGTACAGTTTATTTAGTTTTAGTCGCCGGTCACTCATTAAACAATGGAGTTGATTGCGTTGTTGCGATATCCATTATGCGGGCTGTAATTAGATTTAACCAAATGCGGGCTTTGCATTAATAGCGATTAAAATGTAAAAAATAACGAGCAGGATGTTCGCCCTGAATAACGTTACACGCGTTACTAAATGCAGACGATAGTATCTATTGCGTTACAGATGTCCATCAGAATCGCATGGTTTTGCAGTTTGGTAAATGAGGAACTTGCTCATTCAAACGTTTTATTTTTGCTAAACAAGCTACGTTACATTCTCCTGCGAAGACTATTTTCAAAAGGACCATTTACCGCGCATTGATTTGGGATTCAAGTCCAAAATATCAGATCTGATTTCTAGAAGTTCGTCGTAAAAGTCCGGTCCGATCGAGATTCAATCCGGATTAGATAATTTTCCAGACATGAGCGGACATGAGCGTGGCTTTTTCGCAGGAGTGCGACGGGCCAACGTTGTACCTAAGCATAATTGAAGCCTTCCAGCCATATTCAAACATTTTTATGAATCTCATTTAATGAAGGCAAATGCAATTTACAAAGCTTATTATAATTTATATTACGCCAATTCCCAACGAAGCAATAATATTTATTATTCTGCAGCTTATTATAATCTTAATCGCAATCGAACTCGTTATGGTAATTAGCAGAGAATAATGTGCCTTGTAAATCTCACAAGTTGCCTGTAAAGCGGCGAGTAACGAGGTGCAGAGGTGAAGGTGCAGACGCCTTATTAAAATTCCGACTGACCTATGGCGACGGAACGCACCCTGCAACAAACCCCACCCTCCCCTATTGCCACCGTCGTTAACATTTCCGTTATTAAAAAAGTACGAGACTTTGTCATCACAGAAGTTAGTTTTTTTTTAATTAAAATTATGAAATTGATATTGCTTTTACGCCGGTGCTCGCTTCCCAGCTCAACCTTGTGAAAGTTTAAATTAATTTTTGAATTAAGCCTAATGGCAGTGGTAAACGATTTCTAAGGAAAGAGTTTTCAGCAATTAAAATTTCAATTATTTGATGGCAGAAAACCGTATCTTAATTGCTTTTCATTACTGGTATAAAAAGAGATCGGCTTAGCAATTTGCGAAGATTAATCAGCTTCAACTTGAACAGGAAATTGTTGTCTAAACAAACAGATTTAATTATGAAAATGAATGATTATGAGCGTTCCATTATTGATTAATGCAGCAGCCCACGAAGAGTGCGTACCTACTTGTTATCGAACACAAAAACTGAATAAGTCACGCATGAAGAAATGTGTTTTCTTTTATAATCATTTCCCCTTCTTGTTATAAGACAGTCTGTAGATCTCCAATCTACATATTAAATTAAGTAGTACAAGCAGTTTTTATCTAGTGCGGTAGACGAGGACAGCTTCTCGTATACATCGGTAGGTAGTGATTAGTTTCATCAAATGAAAAGAACGAGATTTTCATCAATTTACATTGTGAGATCTATTTAATTCTTACATAATAAATAACACACAGTTATAATAACTTCTTGTTTATATTCAGCACTCATTCTCCGCTTTTGCTACCGCTTTTAGTGTTGTACAGTTTGATGAATAGGAATCGATGTATTGGTGTCGAAGCTAAGTTTAATATCGCAAATGTTGTATTTGTAACAGATATTATTTTCGTCACTTATAATAAAGTAGTGGCCCGCCCCGGCTTCGCCCAGATGTATTTTTTTTCAACAATTTCTTTTATATAAACCTGGCTCTGGTACAACAAAAAACAAATTAAATCGTTCAAGTCGTTCTCAAGTTATGGCGTGACCAAGGGAAATACGGATTCATTTATACCTATATAAGTAATATATGTAGATGAAAGATTATCTCGTGGTAACAGTTAATATTCGTTGTTTAGTATAATGATGCTCAATAACTTACAGCGTTTATTGATAAGGTTATTAGGACAAAGGTTCGTCTTTTTTATTACAACAATGTTGTTCATGGCTTATATGTAGAAAAATAATTGAAAATATAATTTACAATCGACTGTTTCGAGAACCACCTGCTTGGCATTTTATATGTCGAAACTTATGCTTTATAGAGTAGAGATATAATTTTTCATAACTGTGTGTAGATATCTGCCCAGCTTAAATAAAAAAAAATGTGTAGTCTAAATTCAAAATTAAGTTTATCATGCACATCACTAGATGATACATCGTATCCCAAAACGACAATCAAACGTATACAAAGTCGAGACAATCTACGTCATAAATTATTTTCTCTGAGAAAGGCTCCGGGCGAAACTTAAGCCTGACATAAGTGGGCAATAAACTTCAGCCAATTTGGAGATTCGCATCTGGAGGCTCTTATTAAAGCCCGAAAGTTAGTCCTTTTCATCCATCACTCGTAATACGTGTGTGAGTTATTGTATGAAAAATTGAAGAATAAATTGAGTCGCTGCAGCAGCGGCGAGACATAAATCCCAACTGAGCCCTCAATATTGTTTTAAAGGGGAAGTGGCCATAAATTTTATCAGGGCCGCCCAGAGCAGCCGCGGGCGCCGGGCCGCTACCGCCACGCCACGCCGGCTACGCCAGCTACGCCACACTACGCTACGCCACGCCACCTCGCCGCCTCGCACCCGCACTGTCTCCGCAATTTTCCGCCGGTGCCCTCGCTGCATTTGATGCTCATGTGAATTTGTTTTGTTATTTCTGAAGAAATTGAAATCTTCCTCATGGATAACTACGTTATCGTGAAATATGGGGTAATAACCACGTGTGCGGAATTGTCCAATGCGGCAGTCCCCAGCGCTGGCGGTAGTGAATCGATGGTCTGTGACACGTTTTCACCATTTAGTATTAGGTAGGTACATTAAATCCAGCGGATTGAAAAAACCTTTAACTGTTTACTCGTGAATGATACTTAGCCATCTCCAATAAAATGATTGTAGTTTTCTAACAATCCCTCTAAAGCTTGTGTCGTGTGCCAGTGGTTGTTTTTAGGGGTTTTTGTGTACAATAAATTCCATCCAAATTCAATTGTTTCCAATATATCCGTGTCTTATTGAGATAAAATTGTTTACAATTTCACGCGATATTTTACAATCCTCCGGCGTTTGCAATGTTCCGGAATATTGCAAACGCCGGAGGATTGTAAAATTGTGACAATATTCACAGAACTAAATTAAGAGTCTTACAAAGGCAAAACTTTGTTACTAAAAACAAGGAGTTATCACAGCACGATACGACAAAACGATGTAAAATTAATGATATATGCTTAAAAAAATGTTAACTCAGATGTGTCAATACATAAGTATGTACCCAGATATATATCTTACAGAGGTATTAAACGCAATATGATTTAAATGTAAATCAGTCTGTGCGACTTCCTGTCAAATAAGCTCTGTATTGTTCCATCTGGATGGCGGAAACTAATACTGTCATATCAAAAAATGTTTACCATTTTATATCAGCCATCAGCCGTTCAAGAACACACAGACTACAATCAGCAATACTGTGGAAAAACATACTCCGTACAAGTTTGTGGGGCACAATAAAAAATCGCTTATTTTTATCAATACGATCTGGGTGTCGGACATTTCGCATAAATGTGATATTGCAATATCGTTCGTCCCCTTTTTAATATCGCGCGGACGGCACTGGGCGGTTTATGGCACAACCCTTCCCGCGTTTTATTCGCGACCTGTTTGTCCTAATATTATGAAAAAATTGACGTCGGCAAAACGAAAACGTCTCTGCTTATATTTTTTGTTCCTTGATTTACTTTTTGCGTATTAGCTCTGTTTATTCAACGTAAGTATAACTCCATTCCGCCTTAAATATTCACAACGTGTATTCAATGTTTACAAGACCGTTAACAGCTCGTAAACACTGGGTTTTAAATTTAAAAAACATAGGTATAAGATACTGCGCTGTTAAAGTTTGCATTGTATTAAATAAATGAATGCTTCATAAAAACATGGCAGGTTATCATCTTGTTTGCATCGTTCGCAAATTGCATTAAAATAGGGTTTAATTACAGACGACAGCTCAGCTCTTGACCTTTCGAGTGCACGATTACCCTATAGGAAAGGGAAGAAAAATGATCGAGAACATTGTTAAGGTAGGTTAACATGAAAATAAAATCATCGGCGACGTGAAGCGAGTATTTTGTCGTCCACGCACATTTCAAGATCCCGCAGGCAGATTTTGTAGCCACATCATTAACTTGTGAGTGCAAATCCTATAACCAATCTACACTAATATTATAAAGAGGAAAGATTTGTTTGTTTGTTTGAAATGAATAGGCTCCGAAACACTGGACCGATTTGAAAAAATTCTTTCACCAGTAGAATCCTACACTATCGGTGATGGACATAGGCTATAGAATATTTTCAAAAAAGTTAGGGATCCGTATGAAAACTTCGATAATGTAACCCAAGGTGTGAGAAAAAATCCTTATATCGCGTACGCTGCGGAATCTATTGGTAATAGAGAAAAGTGATGTACTACAGTTTTATAGAAGTCATCAATTTCTACAAAAAAGTTCGCGGTACCATATGTCTAACTATTATAAGTCACCATGACCGCTTTTTGTTCATATTATTCAAGCAAATCCCATGGTGAAATAAAAAATGGTGATTTTAGTATCATGATATTAATCCTTATCCATTTAAATGGTTTGATAATTAAGGTTGATTATGTCCGTGTAAATTACACTTTAAATTATTCAAATCGGACCTTTCCTTCAAAAGTTACGACGGTAATAAACATGCTCGGAGTAAGAAAAATGTCGCGGCTTGAGCGAACTGGAGAGAATCGTATCAATGCTTGGTCCGATGAAGTTGAAACACCACGGCATTTAAATGTTTTGGATAAAACAGTAAGAATAACAAATGTTTGGATTTTTCGAAAATAAACTACATACATAATAAGGAGTGAAGCAGGGGTGTCGCATTCCAGTGGTGTTGTTAGATGTGGGGTACCACTAAAAAGTGAAAAATAAAAAACTTTTTTACAAAAAAAAATGGAAATCGGTTTTTTTTTGTGTAAGTAAAAGTTTTTAATCTTAAAAAAAACACGGATTGGCCAGGTGAGCGAAATCAGTGACAAAAGCTAGTATCTAAATAAAGATGTATACTCACTGTTGGCACTGTCGGGCTTATGCATGGCCGGAGGATCTCGAATCATGGCGCGGTTGTCACTCGCGCATCACACACGACACTTGTGTCCTGAAACAATGGCAGATAACTGTCAAACATCATGTCGTCCGTCATTTATAACGGTATTCTACGTGTCGTGGCTGTTCGATATGTGATCAATACCTTGTTAAAACTCAAGGAAAAAAAGGGTATAAACACTTAGGTGTAGCATATCTACTTGTGTCTGAAAGCAGCTGGTGCAGAATTAAATTATTGCGTTAATGATGTTTAAGTATAATTCACTACCAATTACAATCTATCTTTACGGTTCCTTACAGTTGACGGTTAAGAAACTACCTACTTGCTTCAAGTTAAGTGCTTAGAATATAACAGAAGATCCTACATCACCCTGAGGTTACTCCAGTCCAAGCGTGCTCATGATTTAAGCTTAAAGTAAGCATCTATTGTGGACTAAACCAAGATAATCCATGCCTTCATCTTTTGAATCGCTACCCAACTACGAAATCAAATTCTCCAAGTCAGTTTGTAGCACTTACGTCCTGCATCTACATCGACGTTGTATGCAAAGATGTCCTTATTTACAAAGAATTCCGCCCAGAGCTGGAAGGAAGGTAATACGCTGAGAGCGAGCCCCAGCAGCACGCGTCTAGCTACGAAACCTCATTAGAATAAACGATATCCTCTCCTTACGTCCACTCCGCGAGACCTTATTACTCCGACAAACTGCCGTCAAACGGTACCAACCAGCCAACAAGGACCTTACATGAAACATGCTCTATAAACTACACACTAGGGTCCCCTTTCCAATAACCCAACACAACTGGAGCTCCACATAATAATTTTCTGTCTTAGAAATACGCTGTAGAGTCCAATTTCAAATGTAACATGAATAACAAACGCACTATCTGGTGGTATTATTCCGTGAAGGTTGAGACGTCCAAGCAAAGCTGTAAATTGAAACTTGGGGAGGCACTAATATCTCTTGCGGCTTGTCTCGTGTGCATATTGGATGTCATCAATTTTCTAACGCCATAAATGGCAGTTACTTGTACAAACTTTTGTAAAACGACTTTGAGCGGCACAATAGGGACAATATCTTATGGAGCAAGGTTCAATAAATCGACGTTTTATGTCAACACCCTTCTAATAATAGCAAGCGGAGGAAATGATGAAAATGGACACATCTAAATGTTGTTTAAAGTGTTATTGATCTTCAACATATATACATCTTCTATATATATAAAAGAAAGTCGTGTTAGTTACACCACTTATAACTCAAGAACGGCAGAACAGATTTGGGTGAAAATTGGTAGGGAGTTAGCTAAGAACCAGGAGAAGGACATAGGATACCTACAATTAAAAAAAAAAAAACAGTTTACTATGTAGGGTAGGTGTAGGGTAGGTGTAGGGTAGGTGTAGGGTAGGTGTAGGGTAGGTGTAGGGTAGGTGTAGGGTAGGTGTAGGGTAGGTGTAGGGTAGGTGTAGGGTAGGTGTAGGGTAGGTGTAGGGTAGGTGTAGGGTAGGTGTAGGGTAGGTGTAGGGTAGGTGTAGGGTAGGTGTAGGGTAGGTGTAGGGTAGGTGTAGGGTAGGTGTAGGGTAGGTGTAGGGTAGGTGTAGGGTAGGTGTAGGGTAGGTGTAGGGTAGGTGTAGGGTAGGTGTAGGGTAGGTGTAGGGTAGGTGTAGGGTAGGTGTAGGGTAGGTGTAGGGTAGGTGTAGGGTAGGTGTAGGGTAGGTGTAGGGTAGGTGTAGGGTAGGTGTAGGGTAGGTGTAGGGTAGGTGTAGGGTAGGTGTAGGGTAGGTGTAGGGTAGGTGTAGGGTAGGTGTAGGGTAGGTGTAGGGTAGGTGTAGGGTAGGTGTAGGGTAGGTGTAGGGTAGGTGTAGGGTAGGTGTAGGGTAGGTGTAGGGTAGGTGTAGGGTAGGTGTAGGGTAGGTGTAGGGTAGGTGTAGGGTAGGTGTAGGGTAGGTGTAGGGTAGGTGTAGGGTAGGTGTAGGGTAGGTGTAGGGTAGGTGTAGGGTAGGTGTAGGGTAGGTGTAGGGTAGGTGTAGGGTAGGTGTAGGGTAGGTGTAGGGTAGGTGTAGGGTAGGTGTAGGGTAGGCGTAGGGTAGAAGTAGGGTAGGTGTAGGGTAGGGGTAGGGTAGGTGTAGGGTAGGTGTAGGGTAGGTAGGTGTAGGGTAGGTGTAGGGTAGGTGTAGGGTAGGTGTAGGGTAGGTGTAGGGTAGGGTAGGGTAGGGGTAGGGTAGGGGTAGGGTAGGGGTAGGGTAGGTGTAGGGTACACTCCAAAATGAATTATGTAGGCGGTACGAAGTTTGCCGGGTCAGCTAGTATACATATAAATGACAAACTCTGGAGGGCTGATGCGTATTTCATGTTTTGCGACTACAAAGCGTACCATCTCGTAAATAAACTAAACGGACTAAGAACGCGCTCACAAACGTCGGAAGACCCTTCTTTATCATCTGGGCAACTGGTCGCAATGAAGCGATCCATCTTTAGAATACTTTGAAACGATTTATAGGCTTCCGGCGGCGCCGGCGCATTTTAAGATTGTCTTTGGTGTATTTAATTAATAGAAAATATACATAGAGTATTATCACAGAAAACAGACGCAATATTCAAGATTTCTCGTGAATTTGAAATGTAATTCAAATAGACCTAGGTATCTACTGCAGGTATTTTTTTTCAGTTAGAGGAAGAGAGAAAGCAAAGATGTCAGCGAGGTCAAGTGGCTAGTGCCAACTGGTTACATAGGGCACTAAGTCTGTGTGCCGAACAAAGTGCCATTAATTGTAGTGACATCTGTAATTTGGTGAATGTTTGGCATTCGGCTTGTCCGCGCCGCATTGGTTATTCATGTGCAACATTCATTGATACCTGCCAAACATCAAAGGTAGAATGCGCGTCATTATGTTTCTATCTTTACCATCAAAGGCTTATCAGATTAAAACATCTCAACTTTCTTACATGAATCGAATCGAGTCCCATTGTTGTGCTACTTTGTTAGAAATAAACTGCAACTATACTTTGTGCCAGATAAACTTGCAATAAAGTACATTGACCTTTCCCTAATATCCCTTCGTAGGTACCCGAACAATACATTATGAACCATTTTACATTACTACAGAACATAAAGGATCACGATAGAAGTAGATTCAGGACTGCTCTAAGTCTTTATTTCTGTTTTTGATTTTAAGAAAGTCAATAAATGTATGTGGGTCAATGACCGTTATTGCACATTTATCTGGAATCTACTTTTTTTTTATAGTATGAACTATCAACATCGGTGAAGGAAGAAGAGTTGATAAATAAGTTTTACTTTAAGAACAAGTCTTTTATGTTGAGGTCATATTGAATGTTATTAACTTTATTGTTTTCTACTCTTCAAGCCCTTTCGTTTGATATCCATCCATATTAGGGGGGTTGAAAAAAAATGTAATCCGCCATCTTGGAGCTGCGGTCATATTGAAATTATTACAATATTGAGAATTGCACATTGTGTTGTTACCAGAGGAACTAAGGCTTTTTTGACTGACATGCGAATGCGAACGTTGTTTAAAAATTAGTAGAATCGGCGCTCTGAGTGAAATACAGCTCAATCGGATACCAAGATATTGTCGAGAAATGGTTTGCAAATTTTGACGGACAACTTACGAACCGAACAGTGCAAGTTAAATAAAAACTTGTAAAAAAACCATGTGTTCTTAATCGAAACCACAGCAACCAGTAAAAGATTAAAACATTAAATATGAAAATCATATGTCAAAAGTAACGTCATGTACAAATATATAAAATAAAACAGAATATGCTATCAAACTTGAGTGGAATGAAAAAATTTTATAACCGCATCGAAATTCCCATCAGCACCTGTTACAAAGGCGGCTATCAAATTACCCGCGACATATCCGCGGAGCCGAGCGAGCCGAGCGAGCGCGCCTCCATCCATAAATACGGTATTCGTTATGCATTTCTCATATTCATGAATCCGTTTTATTGGCCCCAATAAAATATGAACATCTCAGAATGGATATGAGAGAGCGGGCAAATCTAATATGGATTGCTGTGCGCCGGATTCGGTCCGATCGGCGAGTGGGGACGGGCAGCTGCTCTCGCGGACTCCGCGCGGCAATCACTAACGCTGCCGTTTATCTTTTTAACAATACCTCGAGTTTAACCACCCACATAAAGCCCTATTACATCGCAAACAATCGCGTCTTGTGGACTTACGTGACAACAGTCACACAAAGAGTGGCGTCCCCCGCGGTAATCTGTCGCTACTTGTAGTGTGAGACTGACAAACGATCCCGCGGCAGCGCCTGGCACATAATGCGAATTTAAAGGACTTTGCCCCACTAAACCACCTGAAGAAAAGGGCAGTACTCCGTCGACGTGTCAAAAATTCAACAGAGTGCCGGGATAAGTGGAATGGATGACGGGCGTCGCAGCACCGGATAAAATATTCTACGTCAAATCGTACGTCACTGGCTCTCGACTTGTTCTCGCCGAGAGTACTTCGCGGAAGTCGATTATTTATTCGCTTTTACGTCAGCTATAATATGGCTCTTTTGTGCCCTTTCCGATTTATATGCGCCCATCGAAGTGTTTTATAATTCGAGAGAAAGCTACACCACACCATGTAGCGGCTAATTTTATTCGGTCGTTTGTCTGACGAGCGATAAGCGGATGTTAAAAAATTATACGCTACAATCGTTAATTACCGAGGTTTGAGACTTGAACATCATTAATAACATAATCGCAAAACATTTGCAATTATAGACAAAAGCAGCAATATATATCAATCGTAGGGAAGCTACAGGAGAGGGAGGTCATTTGTGCACTCTAGTGAGGGAGGGTGACTAGTAGTTGACTATCAGCAGGTAGGTCCATTATGATTATGTTATCAACACGATCAATTAAGCAGCATTACGTTAAAATTCACCCCTGCCATCAATTACGTGGCAGCCGGCCGGCGCGTCGTCAAACACTGCGTGAGGCGAAACATGGACCTACCCTCCGATTTACTTGCAACTTCATGAAACATGAATTTTGAATAGCTCTACAAATATCGTAGTCTAGTACGTATGTACGGAATTAAAATGATTTTGATACATTAGCGCTAAAGTAATCTGTTAGACACTCCCTTCTGACTCCGCTGATCGAATTCATTATTCACCGGAGGAGAGCAATTAAAGCTCCACTAATCAATCTCAAACTTCAGGCTGAGCTGAACTCTAATCAAGAAAACTCCTATTCTGTGAAAGCTTTTCGAACAAAATTTAACTTAATTAAAAATGTAAATTAAATTCCTAGTCGCTTCCACAAGCATGACGTCGCCGCCAGCGGGCCGCGCTCCGCCGCCGCACCGCGCCGCGCCCCGCACACAGCGCTCGGGGCTTTTGATTGCAGCTAAAAGGTTTGGGATTAGTGCGCGAAAGAGCTTTCAGTGCATTTGTAGAGCTTTTAAGTGGGAAGCTTTCGCTTAAGACACTTACATACAATGTAAATGTTATGTAGATAACTACCTTGTGAGTGTATCTTAGCAACTTTTAAAATAGTCCTTCCATTTAATGCTCTAGTACAAAGTGGAATTTCGATAAATACGTTGAATAGACAAAGTGTTATCGCTAATTTTGTTTGTTTTAGAAGTGTGTATCTGCAGACAAACAGCGCTAAGCGAAGGGGTTGTGGGGTGTCTGGGGAGGCGGCCAGAGGGAGCGCTCTGACCAAGGAAGTTCGGTGTCCGGAAATAAACCGCCCGTAAAATTGTCAATTCCGAGGGAGCGCCGGCGCCTGGGCCAGACAATTTTGAAGCGTGCGGTTCAACCGGCCCGCTGAGCTGCGGCCCGATTCAATGTTTAAAAGGCATCTCATGTCAGCACTTTATTTTGATTTCACCGCAACTTTATTATTTAAGTAGGCTACAAACAGACAAGACGCAACATCCGTCTCCACTTAGATCCGAATTAAAAAGTAGCAAGTAAATAAAATGTGGAGTACGGACGAGTATTGCAGCTCACGCTCCACACGTCAGCAGAATGCGCATTGCCATCTGGGTGTGCGCCAAAACAATCACTGTTATTCAGTACTTAGCTGTGCGATACAGTAAATTACACAACATTGTTTCACAGTCATTAATTCAGCGATTTCGCGATTAAAATTTAATTACATCCAACTGTCGGTATACAGAGCCATCAGATAGAGCGCAGATTGAAAAATGGTTAAAAGCGTTAGAAGCGATGTAAAAGAAAATTGGGCGAGATATATGATGAGTAGCACACGCAGATAACACACGCATAACCCATCCAATCACAAGGAGCAGCGAGCAGAAAGCTTATTATCGAGACGCGACGTTGCGTCACCCGGGTAATGAGCGGGGAGACGCGACCCGCGCGGGCGAGCTTGGCACGGACCGGGGCGAGCCAACGCGGGCCTCACCGGGCCGGACCGGGCCGGACTGCACACGTGCACCCAGCCGACGTAAACCCTCGCGCTTTTTGAACTGAGATCATCGCGACGCTCATCCGTGAAATTGATTCTCGAGAAAAGGAAAGACTAAAAGATAAATAAAAAGGAAATAGGAAAACACAAGCTAAGATTTGGCGTGAAATTGTTTTTCAGCACCCGGCCGCCCGCGCGCCCGCCGCCGTCGACGCGGCTACGGCGGCGGCCCGGCTCGGGAATTTCCCAATTACTGGGTGTGAATGTATCTACTTGATTACGTAATAGATACTTTAAACACTCAACTTGGAACGTTCAAGCATTATAGTGTTGTACCAACTTGTTAATAGTACAATGCTCTTCGCGACTAGCTTAAAACTAATTTCGAACGTAACCACTTAGATAAACATGATATGTTTGATGAAGATATTTGTTATTCATTATAGTTGACTGTACGAATTAGAAATAACAACATAACCTACTACCGATCTTTTGATACGAGCAGCCTGTTAGCGCTATACATAAGTACCTACAGGCTATAACTATCTAACGGATCGGTCGAATTGGGATCTTAAAACACTGTGACATCTCATCCACTACGTGATCCATTTGCCGAAGTAAGAAGCAATCTCATTCAATACCCGGCCGCCCCCCCGCTATGCCCCCGCGCGCTAGGGTTGCTAACAATGCGATACTTTGTGCGCGCCGCGCCCGCGCCCGTATCACGGAACGCAATAAAACTTTACATTCCTCTTTAACTACTTTCCTGTAGTTATCAGCGTGTGATACGAAATGGGGCATAAATACAGAATTGTTTGTTGTTTGAATTTGTTCTAGCTAACTTAATAGGGTGGCTGAAAGTATTTCGATCAACTTATACAGGCTATTAGTTAACTAGTACTTACAGTTTGTTTTGTATTATAATAATTGGCTAACAGTCCCTCTGTTGGAAATGTAAATGAGGATGTTCATATTGACGTTTCAGATTATATTTGGGTAAACAAACGGGTCAAAGAAAACTCGACACAACGAAAACTTTTTCAATAACCTTTCAGAATAATACACAATATCATTCTCGCCAACGGCGCGCGTCGTCAACCCTAACATCGTAGCGAGTATCGCTTTCCCCGATTGTATTAGATTCAGCTGCCCTTTTCATCTACATGTCGTACTCTCTTTACCTCTCAAGAGGGTCGCGCGGCTAGAGGATGTGCCGCGGATAGACGGACGTTTCTTACAAAACTACGAATGCGCCACCCTTCGGGTTTGCCTTACACTTAGATAGGTAAAGTATTAATTTTCAGGTGGCTTTGTTAACTAAGTTTTTGTTAATGACCCGTCAGATAGTGAATAAACGATTAGAAAAGTTACTTTTGTTTATTTTCATTTGGTATTTCCGTATTTTCAAAGAAAAACAATATTACCACTCAATTTTATTGTAAATCGTTTGCCTGTAAACTCCATCAAGAATCGCGTTTATGCAGCATAGCTGTCGCCTGTAGGCCCGTGATGGAATTTAGATCACTATCGGGAGGTCACCATCGGCGCACAAAAACTATTTTCATCTAAAAACTCATCTATATTTTGTCGAAAAACTATGAATATGATTATCCACACCATTCCAAAGGCTATCATCCAATAAACCTGGGAGGTACCAAAGGTATCAAATCTTTTTCGTCCGTAGTGAAATTGAATATTTATCCGGGTAGTATCTCTATTCCGGAACAATTTTTATGTAGGGGGAATACAATCTCAAGATATTTGGGAGGGCCACTCCACGAGGATATTGGCAAATACCTTGCCTACATTACCTTTATTGCCTCGCGACGTTGCGTGCCCGATTTGATCGTATCTACGATTATTTGCGTATTATTCAATGTTTCTAAATGTTATTCGACTTGAACTCTAATTCGTTATTCATGAAGCTGATAACAAAGAGTAAGGTTTTAATGCAATATTCATCATTCTTTGTACTGCACTACTGTTTACCTACATTTATGTTCCTTATTTACATCGTCTCTATGTCTAATTAAATATATACTTGCATGAAAAAAATACATTATCCAGACATTGGTTTTGACTTTCCATTAACCATTTAACCTACATTAATGTGTGTTTATTCGCATTTTAACGTCGTTCGTGACATTTGTACTGTGTTGTATCGTTAAAACTTTATAATCATTATTGTTCATTAGCTATGTACATAATTAAAAACGTGAAAGGTCCATTTAATTGCGATATTTATAAGGCGTATTATGTTCTATTCTTATAAAACGTTGCATGTTGGTATAATAATGCGATGTCTCCTAAGCCGCGACATTTGCAGCTCAAGTCGCAATTAGTATAAGTAGGTACGAGTACATAGAGGTGTATCAAATCGAACCTCCTTTAATGTTCCCGCGACGCGGGCGAGGCGCGAAACCGCTGGTGGAAATGTAATTTGCGCAAATTAAGCCAGACAGTCTGCATAATTTAGCACATAAAACTCGCCGCCATAAGCCCGACTCTTGTAATTGAGTGGACCGGACGTAATGGTGTGTTTCACGCCATCAATTCACCCATGACACACAACTTGTGTAAATGTCCGCAATGATTTCGTTTAATGTTGAGTTTAATTTAATATTTGGGTCGCATACTCTCAGTGAACCAAACATTCAATCTGTAGGCTTATATTACAACATGTTTTAGGAAGGGAATGGAACCATCGATATTGTATAAGGGCCACTTCACCTAGGGGTGTTCAATTACGCTGTCAGAGTGTGTAGAGACTAATTTCTAACCAATAATTATTAATGAAACCTGACAACCTTTCGCTTCCAATCACTTTTTAGAGGAAATTTGTTCAAATCTTACAAAAAGTCCTCGTTTGTGAAAAAAATACATATGGTAACATTATTAAATTAATTGGATAAGTTCCTAGAAATTATTTCACGAACATTTTATATAGACTCTACATAATATTATATATTGTAAAGGCAAACTTGATTAATCACTCACGTAATTATTTTAAATGACTCAGGCATTAAGAAACCATTCAATCAAGTAATGAAGTTAAGTCTGTTATAATGATAACATTTTAAAAGGGCAGTTCTTAATTAGTATTATTTGTGTCCTTTAACTTTAGACATTAACAGAACTTGCTGACTGTGACGGCTGTCAGTTTCGATTTCATATTTTTCAGGTAATCAACATCGAAATCATTATTTATATGTCAGTAGGAGTTTTATTTAATTATGTATCAGTAGGTCACCTCGTGCTTAAAACCTTTTCCTTTCAATTTACCAGAATATCAAAATAAGAAAGTAAAAGATATAGGGCGCAACGTTACACATCACTATCCATTTGAACACTCCACAAGAGTTAAGTTACGAGGGAGCTCGCTCACATACAGTTTAGTATGGATCGCTTGCGGTACAGTTCCCCCCCCGCATAATTGTCATTGTAACACGTCGCTGTAGATTCAGCGATAATGTAGCTAATTAACGCGCAGACGAGCGAGGCTGACTGTGGTGCTGCAGCGCTGCGCCGCGACTTAAGCTGCAATAACTTTAAGCTCGGCTGCTGTAAATAAGTGTTCGTGATCTCGCCACTAGGTATTTTAATGAGATTTAATAGCCGCGGTCTGTCAGCCGCTAGCCGCCGCACCTCCCCGCAGCCCCGCAGCCCCGCAGCCCGCAGCCGGCGCACAAGCAACGCTGTCGGCTTTTAAGGCCTTAATTGGTTCCGTACATGTTTAATCCGCTTAATGGTTGTTTTGTCGGACAACACACAATAACAAAATCCGGTTTCTACGCCGATAATTCTGATTGATTTGAAACTTTATACACTTGTCACTAGACATTCTTGTCATTAGGCAAATAGGCTATTAAACGGAAACGAGAGACTGACATTTTACCTTCACGAGGCATTGAGCGATGCGAAGCGGTTTTATTTACATCACGGTACTTATACGTACTCGTTTTACCTCCGCCGAAATCTCTGAAATAACTGAATAATTTAATGGCTTCATTAGAAGGGCGGCGTTGGGTGCTAATCGTTATTTATAGACAATAAATTGTTATATTCATAGTGGCCTGGGCGGAAGGCGCATAAATTCAACAAGCGAGTGTCGGGTTGACACCTGTGATTGCATTTACAATGCTAATTCACGGCACAATATCACGTCATCTGCCGCCGCGCTTCACGTTTTCACAATCGCGGCCGCTGACAACAACACACACCGTCGCTACCGTCGGCACCATAGCATGCCGCCGCCGCCCGCCATGCCGCCGCACCCAAATATTCACCTAATGTCACCGCGGGATTTTACTATCTGCTACGTTTTTACAATATTCAAGTTAATTACATTATTGGCACAGCACCAAGCGCGTGCAAATGGCCCACAACGACGCCCGACGACATAATATCCGATATTGACACAACCCGTGGAAATGATTGATGATTTAAATTCATTATTAAAAAGATAAAACGGGGAGTGGGTCGTTACACGTCGAGATAAGCCGGCGGATAAGCGGCCGCAATCCATTATCGAGCAGTTAATTGATAATTACTTTCTTCCATTACGCCGAACGAAAAACGTGGTGATTAACTCAGAATCGCTTTAACGAGCACAATGGGTCGACGTTCAATTAAAAACCCTTGTCGAATGTCGACGGCTTCGCAGAAAAGAGGAATCGACGCTGACTCAATCTCGTATACATGGAATAAGGAATTACTCGCGTGCGGAAAGTTTTTAATTAAATATTCACCCGTTTTGTAATTAAGACGCGATTCAATTGAGCACAATGGAGTTTCGTGCGGCGCTTTCCAAAGAAATCGGAGACAGCTTCAACGTTTTCATTTAATGCTTGCTTACGAACGCTCAAATAACATTATGAATGTCTAACTTAAGCTTTTTATTATTGAATTCATTATTACTTAAAAAATCTTTACTGCTTTTCTTCATCGAGCTTGTCTCATCTCTGCCTTCATATATTTTTTCCTGGAAGCTTAAAAGCTTTGAATTCATTATTGTCTAATGATTGTTTTAGAAGTTCGTGTAAGTGTTCCGAGTGTTCCCTGTATCAAAGATTTCTTCATGTGGGTGTATGAGCGGCAGTTGTTGGTGGATGGCGGAGAATGGCTGTGGATGGTCGTAAATGGCAGCAAACGGGTGCAGCTCCACGCGCCCGCGCCCGCGCCGAGCGCCCTCCCCTACGTCACATGTGTCGCATTTGAGCGTAATTTAAATGCATACACATTACTCGCGAACGACGTTCTACACAATACCTTAATTTATTATAAATAGCTTTATTACATGTCCAAACTCGTCAGTGCTTTTTTAGAGGAAATTCGTGTTCTAACGAGCGTGTTAGTTTAAGCGCAAAGGCCGCTCTAACAAACACAACAGCTAATTTAAGTTTTTACGGTAAGTACGATTTTATTTCAACTTTAAACAGACTAGGTATAATATAAACTCTAGTTAGATATTAAACCAAATCAGAACTTCAGCAAACTCTGACTTTCGAAACGATTGTAAATTATATTTCCTATTAAATGATCTGAGGGAACTGATAAGATATAAATTTAATAAAAGTTTCTCAAAGTAGTTCAATAAACGTCTTAGTTATCTCTGTGTAATCCCCAAACGAGCCAACTGGTAATCTCCTAGACGTTTAATTTCGCCGTTTTAAATGAATCGCAGATCTCATATCCCGAAATCCTTACTACGATTGGTTCGTCCGACCGCGCGTATAAATTCTTAAGGAAAATCATCTGCAGAATTCCAATAGCTGGTTGCTGATGTCCAAAATCGTGATATATCGTGGCTCAGATCGTTCCCGAGCGCCTGTTTATGAGATATTTCATAACGTGCTCAGTTCTTCGATCATTTATCATGACTGATTTTATTTCGAGGATCTGCTGTACTGTTGGGATAGTATGCAAAGCAAGATTTTGCGCAATGCAATTATTTAGGCTAAGATCAGGCAATACGAAAATTGGAATATCTTAACGTATTCACATACTTATTCCTAAAAATTACGTCTACCAAAAGTGTATCTCTGCTCTATGAATACCGATAGGTAATCGGGTAGAAAGTTCCAAAGTAAATAGTATCAGGCCACGTAAGAACTCGCGCAAAAATCAGTTACCTTGCACGTCTACGAATGTTCCTCAATATGACACCTGAAGCCATTAACACCAACAAGAAAATATTTCTTAAGCATGTGCTAATGGTTCGCACACAATGCTGTGATGTCGCTAATGAAATGGTTTCGGCAAAAAGTATGGACGCCGAGCGCCACCGGCTTTTGACAAGCATGTGAAAATTGTGCTAAAGTGCTACCAACAGCATACAAACTGCTATTAATATAATTCGTTGATTGTTTAGTGCGGTGGAGAGTGTGGCTAGTGGTGAGCGGTGCGTCGTGTGATGGTTACATATAATTGCAAGTGTGGTGCGTATCGCCAGGCCACGTGATCGCCCGCACGCCGCACTCGCAGCCTCTGCCTCGCGCACGGGAGCTCACTTGCTCCATAAACAGGTTTCCGTATTTTTCAATCAGAGAGCTGTCAAAGCGTTCTGACACCCTCATCCCGTCGGCTCGCACTCGCCGAGCACCGAAATTGGTTTTCTACATTCAATCCATACAAAGTTTAATGTTATTCGTTCGCGATATCACCGGGATGCTGCCGATGTTTACCGACGCGCCAAATCATATTGGATTTGCAAACTTTTGTTTGCGGACTTTATTTCATTTCACTGTTAGTTCAGGCCGAGAGAATGTAATTTTAGATATTGTCCTCGTCTATGTTTTGAATAAGTCTCTTTTATATTTGTATTCCACAAAGTTGAAGATTTTATTAAAAATGAGCAAATCTTTCCGATTTAGATCTGAACTGAGCAGTTTTATTTGCAAAAAGTGCAAGTTACAAATTAACCGCGCCGGATAGGTATATCCGCGAGAAGAGAGGAGAGCGCCAATAGAGGCGGCTAAAGGCGGGAGTGTGCCGCAAGCGTTTATAAATTGAAGGGCTGGTACCTGCGGCTTAATACACCGCCGTTTCCGGTTCATTTCCGGGCGGCGCGCGCGGCGCCGGATATTGCTTTTAAGGTTGCGCCGCACGCCATCGCCGACACACGCGCATTATACGCCACGCTCCACGCTCCGCTACTCCGCTCGCCACTCGAGCACCTACTACCCACTCACAATCACACCTTCATTTTATTTAATTAAACTGTGACTCACATCCAACTTCTCTACGTCATCTTAAGGCTTCCATTTTCGGAACACCGTTTCCACAAATTAATATCAGAAAGCTGTTCTAAGCCGCCAACAAATTGATATTAATTTAAGATGTACAAAATGAATGATCAGAAGCTGTATAAGAGCTGCAATAAGAACGTCGGCATAATTACAAATAAAAATACGAGAAACATAATCCCTTGGAGCCGCTCCGGAAATTAAATTTTCCCTTAAGCTTAAAGTTTAATTAAGCAATATCACGCGAGTGCATAGTGGCCAGTGCAAAGTGCTGTAGCGGAAAACGTAGGGCGAATGGCTCGGATACACTCGGGCCCCACCGACACACACCGACACCGCGTCCCGGAGGATATGCGATTTGATGGACAGTCAATTTAAGAGCGATGCCGAGCCAACTGTGAGCACTTTAATTTACAACCGACCGAGAGCGTACAAACACGCGTATGACGAATGTAAAGAGAAAAGAAATTTTAATGGTTCAATTTCACGGAGTGCTTACTGCTTAAGCTCACGTAACTTTATAATACTACTCATTCATATTTACGAACATAAAAAACGATTTACGTGCAACCAAAAATGTCATTCAATACCAATATAACCTCAATGTCGCTGCGAAACGTGCAAACGAAATGTCAACTGAACGACAATGACATTTTACACATTATCTTACAATCGAAAAGTGGGAACTATTAATAGAAGCTGAGCTATAATCCCATCTAATTGGAAACGCTATGGGGTGCTGGACACATTTGTCCAATAACGCGGGGAATCCACAGTTTTAAGAGCAAAAACATTAATCTGGTTCATATTGAGCAGCTGGCGACGACGCAATCTCTTCCTGGCACCTTCAGACGAGGCGCGCCGCGCGGCGACACATGCGCTTTATTAATTATGTTCCACTCTCACCTTTATGCTGACATGCTAATGAATATTGGATAATGTATCTGTCGCATTACTTTGGAGATTTGTTGTTTATAGATCATGGAAATAAAACAGATACTTATATTCGGAAAAGTATCTAGATGAAACATTTGATAAAACCAGTGACAGATGTAACGTCTGTCTTTAGGTACTCTTGCAACAGAACAAACAAGTGGCTACCTATGGCAGGTTACAATATTACGGAATTTTTTTAAATTATATTATTACATAATAATATTATTATCATCGTCTGCCTAGCCTTTTCCCAACGATATTGGGGTCGGCTCCCAGTCAAACCGGATTCAGCTGAATACCAGTATTTTACGTGGAGCGGCTGCCTACCCGACCTCCAAAACCCATTATCTGGGTAACACGGTATTTCTTGGCTGCAAGCATGACTGGTGTCAGATTTTCTGACAATCCGTAACGACTGCCAAAGATCTACAAATGACAGCCGAGACCAACGGCTTAACGTGCTTTCCATAATAACAATTTTACATATAGTTATCCATATAATTAAAATTAAAAGTAGTATCATAACTTCACGTTATGGATTCATGTGAAACAATGAAACCAGTTCAAAGGAATTCATAAAACTTGCACTACTGCGATTGACAGCTTAGGGCCTACAAGTCCTGAGGTTATTTAAAACTTGCTTAATTTGATAAAGTTTATATTTTAGTTCAATTTATATTTTCTGCTTAAATTCGGTTATTGATACTTGAATTGATGGAAAGAACTTTGAGAAGACGTTGCTTTTTCGTTTCAAAAAACACTTAATTTTTAAAACCAAACCAAAACCAAAGGACAAGAAACATTTTGTTAGAAAGTATTTTTTTTCATAAGAACGTTTCTTATGGTCCACAAAAGCGAGCTTATCATGCAAACTTTATCTCTGCATCGACTGCGCCTCAAAATCATGTTTAACATTAATAAATAGTCTCTTTGAAAGGTATTAATGGATCAATATTGCCCAAACTCTCTAATTAACAGATACCTACCTACTTAACATCATTAAATAATCTTGCATCATTAGGCATAACCGCGGGGCATGTTATTAATTAAATTCATGGTAATTTCTTGATTTGTCGTAATAGATAGACAGCTCAAACTTAAATTAAATTTTATGACGTGTGAATTTAATAAAATGTCTAATGTATGTTTCGTGTTTTTAATTTTTTTCCCACCACTAATGATTACCATATGGTACGAGTACTTTAAGCGTCGTGTTAATAGACAAAAACGTTGGAACATTGTATTGTGCTAGCTACAGTACATAGGTACATATGTATGTACGTACCTACGGATAAGCATGCGGTTTCAATTAGAGCCGGGCATTACAAAACTTCATAAAGCAATTACGTTTTATTACTATCTTTATTTATACAGCATGTTATTTTTAGTTACATACTTTGCAACTTTTACACATAGCTAGATTGGTTTAAAGCTTTTGTAAAATAATACCATATTTTATACAAGCAATCAACTAAAAAACGAACATAAGCTTTTTTAAAAAAAAAAAAACATTGAGATACGACAAACACTTTGGAAATTAATATCTATTTGTGAACATTAGTAAGGAAACTGGTGTTATCGCTCGCCCTGATTCGGCTGCATTAAATCGTTTCCATTACTTTAAGTAGAATTCGATGTTTATGTCAAACGCGGCGACGATAATATCGCAATTTATTTTATTAACACATTCACTCTAATGGGGAGCAGGTCGGATACTCACACGGATTATATTATATAGACCACGTATTCATTATTGCTAATGCATTTTTTTACTAGCGCATAATTAAACCTACAGAATGTCCATAACACTGTCCATAATAAATTGTTCCATTTTCTTAAATTAATTTTACCCTACGTTAAATGTTTAGAAATGGTCTTTACCTACACTATTGCTTAGCGTCGACAAAGAAATAAGGGGTATTATAATGTTATGTTAATTTATGACGATATTTGATGAAGTATCAATTTAATTTCAGTACCCACGTAATAATTCGAAATATTCTAATACATTATGCAAATGTTAGCATCTTCTGACAACGTGGCGTAAGTAAATAAAAGCGTTTCTGTCTAATTCTCCCGTCCATTTAGCAATATATTACAACAGATTGTCAAAAGTTTCTCCGTATACATATTTTATAATACATTATTTACGGAATCGCGGCCCACACTGCAGACCGGATTTAAACTATACATAAATAATGTCGTTTTGAATTTCTACGTAATGGACGTTCACGATTAAATCGGAGCTATTCGTATCGAGTGTCAAGTAAGTAAGAGATTATATCGTGTCGATATAGTTTGTTAGCAAAAGCACGTAAGTTTATCAGTCGTTAAATCAAAGCTGTAATAGTGAAGTACGGTAAGTGCTGTAATTTACATAAATGTGGTTCATGCAGACTGTTGTGTTTCTAAATGGTGAGCGTGGCGCCGCGTGCCGGCGATGCTGGGTTCACTCAAATGTCTATCCACTAATTCTATGAACTTTGAACCCTTTAACAAAAATACATTTAAATAATTAAATTAAAGCTCTACGTGTTGCTATTTACATATTTAAGTGTGGTTGATGTATGGTCAAATACAAAATAACCAATTCTCGAACTCTTAACGCTTCACAAAACATATTACAAAAAATCGAAACGCATTTTAAATTTCCATGTTTAAGAAGATTAGACACTTTCTTCCCGACCGAGTATACCCTCACGATCCCTTTTAATACGATAATATGCCTCTATCTTTCGTCTGCAGTCACACACGACCCTTGTGTGCTAATTGAATTTAAGGAATAAAATCCAATCGCCCCGATTCTTTATTATTCAAGATCCAATTTGGATAAGGTCTGATCGGTCCGAGGGGCGGCCCGCCGGAGAGGGGCAGTCGAGAATAAAATTGGTTTGTCACTCAAAACATAAGGTTATCAGTTTTGATATGAATGTATCGGTTTATTCTGTACTCGGGCATGGATTGTGTAAAAATAACAACTTATCTGTTTGTCCTACCACTGCTAGACGCAATTAAGTTGAGTGTACACGATATATGTATCAATCTTCAATATCAGTTTCACGAACGCCAACGATGTTAATTTGAATAAATGGAATTTATTTTTGCGGTAACATTTTATCGGCGTGTTAATAAACGATGTTACAAGGGTGTTACAGTGCGGGGTGCAATCAGTGCGTCAACGTTAGACATTATTTACGGCGCGGCACGGGCGCGTGCGGCGGATACCTTGCGAAGCGAGATAACCGTGATGACACAGTGCTATCGCCGACACACAGCTACTCCACCCCCGTGCCTGTGCACTCTCCCTCACAATAGTGCTAAAATAAACATTTGGCAGCCAAATATTGCAATCAAACATGTGTGGTGTGGATATTAAAGTTGTTTTACTGTTTGGCTGTCTACTTTATCGAATTCACTTCTTCATGTTCATTTCAAACCCATTTACGAAATTAAAATAAAACATTTTATAGTGTGGGTACTTTACAAGACACAAACAAAACTCATGCATACGATAATAATAAATCGTGTTTACATTTAATTAATGTTCTTTTTCTGTAGCAATCATTGCAAGCGTGTCAACACGCCGTAGCTGGATTTACGAAATTAATGGCAAACAAACATACCTACAGTGGCTTGTATTAGTGTGTGACGCACTGATTTCTATCGCTGAAGATGGATTGGGGCGTAACACACCCCATACACCCCTCGGTATGCACTTCTTAACCTTTTGTAATGAGGTTAATTCTTCATTGCTTGTAATTGTACAACATTGCTAGTTTGATGCCAAATGTTGTCACATTTAATTGTGTAGCTCAAATAATAAATGTTTGCACAATGTGAACAAACCTTCATAAAAAATCAAGATGGATCATGAGCTATGTTTATTTCATTAACATTTTAATTTGTTTGATGAGCTTACAATTAATTAACAGACGCATTATGAAACAAACCTTAATCATTTGTTTGGAAATGTTTCCGCAACATAACGTGTTCCAAGTAAGGACAATAGAGTTTCATATGCAAAATTAAAATGGTTTCCAAC
The DNA here is from genome assembly GCA_947386135.1 of Melanchra persicariae. NCBI lineage: Eukaryota > Metazoa > Arthropoda > Insecta > Lepidoptera > Noctuidae > Melanchra > Melanchra persicariae. Next base: position 10,988,577 of record OX376651.1, on the reverse strand, counting down.
CGGTGATATATCTATTATGGAAATTCTATGAAATCCAATTTACGACCAGTATTTTAAAGTGTTAAAAATGCAAAAAAAACTGTTAAGTTGGATGGAATATAGTTCGGTTTCTACACGTCCTGACCAACCTCCGTTATTAAAGCCGAAACAATGTAATCTGCGTGAACAATCAGAAATAATACAGTCTCAGTAACAATCTCCAGAGACGTTGCGAATGCATTTAATTGCCTAAACAGAGTGGATCACTATGCGCAGGAAATCACTCTAACGAGGGAACAATAACAATTAACTTATAAAGGTAACACTTCTATAACATTCAATGTATTCACCTTGATTAATTTCATCAGCATTTTGGTAATATTAGATTGAGATGCTAATGCAAAAAAAGACAGTTCTCAAAAATTATAATCTAGACTCAATTTTCTCTTAAAACGGTAAACTCAAATATCCATATCCACGAACTACTTACACCAAAGCGTTCAGAACATAATACATATTGCAGTTCCTTAACCATTAATCCATCACATAAGCACGAGAACCTTCAAAGTACGTTCAGGTGCAAAGCTGGCAACTGACAAGAGTTATATAGTTGAATATGAAACGATCATTGAAAGCACGGAAATTAAATAGCCGCTCATATCCGGGCGATGTGAAGTGTCGTGTCGGGCGCGCAGACACCCCCCATGCACCCACTTACCTCTGATGCTCACGGCTCATGGCTCACCACAGAGCACAAAGGATCAACTACACAATATTTTTATACAGGGTAATTATTAAAGCTCGCTTGCATAAGGGCTCTCTCACTGATTATCTATTATGTGTGTCTTTCGATTGTACAGCTTTGCAAGCCAATCGACTGTAACGGTGAATGCTTGCAAGGGTATTAATTAGAAGTTTACTTGTTGGAGGTGGGCCTTGGATCTTTTATAGTAAGTGTATACATGCTTAATCACTTATTACAGCGACGCATTAGCGCAATAACAATCTTATTCAAAAATAAAAAAAGAGCTGCGAATTGGGCACCTTTGCTCAAAGGGCGAGCTATGCTACGCTATGTCTCCCTACAGCGCGCTAGAATTCCCTATACCACGCTACGACACGCTACGAATCGCTACGCCAGGCTACGACGCGCTACGAATCGCTACGCCACGCTACGACGCGCTACGAATCACTACGCCACTCTTAAACGTCTTACAAGATCTTTACGCCGCGATAAGTTGGGGTAATCATTTTGTTTGTAGGCAAAGAGTGTTGCAATTTTTTTTTGTTTCCAATAAAGCTATCAGCCACAATAAGCCTATCTATCAGGAAGAAGATTCAAGTTTTGGTGTCGATCTCCCTTGGCTGACGCTTTAGCAAAGTTGGGTCGTTTTCGCGTCGTATACGAAACGTCTACGCAGCTTGTGAGGCATTAAATTAAATATGCATTATTGCAGAGATTTATAACGGTTCCTTGACATAATTGTTTCCTAACTTAAAAAAAGGTTACGGTTTTCTTTAAACCGTTCTCAGACTGCATAATAGTTTAAATTACCAAGTACCCCTTTCGATCGATCGACTTCCTACGCTACTTAATAAAGTCTGTAATTATCATGGTTATTTGCTATCGATTTCATAAATAAAAACCGCTTCCACAATAAGCTTTAACAAGGACTTTGACAACCAATAACAAGCGCCGCCTGCACCCTTATATCCGATAATAAGAACTGAGACTGAGCACAGGCTAAATGCCGACTACATTGTCATTACTGAACTCATAAAGGTCTGAATAAAATTTTATTTGGTTTATACATAAATCGACTTACTTCGATTAATAGCTCCAATACCATTGCAATAACTATTTAGAGACTAACAATGTACTTAGCCTCTCTGAAGTTTACTAATAATAAAAAAACATGAACATTCACAACATTTTAATTGGACGTCAAGTAAAATAATGATACAATCTGTGTAAGTCTTTTAAAGTGTTTTGCAGAACGACTCTAAAGTTTTACGCAAATAATTAGACTGTTGTTGAGTTGCCGTAAGTTGCAAGGTACTCGTAAAATATTAATTAGGGATTGTTATCATAACACGCTATCGGTCGTAGCGCTTGGACGCGTGGTCGCAGGCGTACGAACGCACGCGCATGCGCAGCGAGCGTGAGGCGCCAATCAACCGCTACGCGCCAATCAACCAGTCAATTCAAACCGACGCTAATGTAAACGCTATTCTTTCTTAATTGGACTAATTATCGATATGCCCAGTTATAATTTTGAATAAAAAACATAACAATGATAAAACATTAATAACGTGGCCTAGATAATTATTAATTACTTAAGTGAGTAAGTACCTACTTACTTTTTGTTATAACTTTATTCATTCAAAATAAGACAGTTTTGCTGCTCGCTTTGTTTTTCTTTTTACTAGTTTAATCATTTCGTTTTTTTGATGATGTCGTTTAATTATCTTATCTTAAAACTTAAAAAACGCTCGTCTATTATCGTTTATTTTCTTAAGTGCATCGATAAATTAGTAACGTTACAAAACAGATATTAATTAATATTTCATAAAAACGGATAGATAATGTAGGCAGTTCCATTCTAGGTTGACATCGATAACCCTTCTAATTCACTTAAATAAATAAATTATGAAACTGTGATAGTGTTGACTATCTGAGATTGGGAGTACCTTCCGACCTATCGGACGGAAGCGCGTGCCATGAGGGAATGTTCATTCATGTCCGGGCTTCAGCCGCTGGTGGTGTTGAAGTTTGTAAATAAAGAGGATAACGAACTATTGTAGTTTATGTGAAGGCGTCAAGTCACAAGTATTCAGCGGTGATGAATCTAAACGGATTGAAAAGAACTACGATCTTAAAATTCTTTTCAAAATTGTTTGAGTGTCATTGAGATATTTTTTTACTTCCATATATTTGAGAGAATATTAGAATCGTTAGCTTAATAAATTCCTTGAAGGTTTCTGTTAGCAAAGCGTCAATACCGTCACACAAGACTCAAACGATATTTGATCTTAGCAACAAAATATTTGTCGCTTATTAAAGTAAAGAAATTGGCGAAGCGTCAGGTGTTCCTGTGGAGTTGGAGCCCATTACACGTAATGACGATGTGTATACATTTTAGAGGAAGGCTCCTGTTAGTGTAGGCAAGCCAATTAGAAGTGTTAGGAGGTGGCGAAGCACCCGCGCCCCGCACCTCGCGCCCCTCGGCTGTCCAATTAAAGCCGGGCTGTGCGCTGACGACGGCGCACCCGCCGACGCCGCCGCCGGAACTGAGTAGCAGCTCGTAATTGCGTAAGCCACTTCAAAAACAAACCTCCACTTTTTTGCACCGACGCTAACAATGGAATCATGTCAGACACCACAAGAACACCCCTCCATTCTATTCTTCTACTGTGTAACTATTGAGTTGTTAATTAAATTCGCACAACATAATAGCCACTCGCAAGCCGACACGAGCGAGTCGCTATTACACTCGCATAGAGGTGATTTCAGCATAACCCGCGCTTAGCGATCCGTACTGATGCAGCTTCTTGTTTAATTACAACAATAGTGGCCCCTAATGAGAGTTTGCGCTAATAAGCACTGCAGAATGTAATCAACATGCTTCGCCGGTCTAATGAGTCGAGTTCCTGGCAAAAACAAGCACCGTCGACATTTTACTGAAGATTAATTAGGCGTTGTACCTATACGGCGAGATAGATATACTTTGTCGCGCCGGAAGGCCCCTGTTTCCAACGTGTGCTGCAGGCTGCTATAGCGACTTTCCTGGAAAGTGTGCCGTTAAAAGAGTCATTGCCATCGTATCGTGTCACGTACCAGTAGCACCGGACAAAAGTGTCGTACCGCGAATAGAAGTTGTTTGAGAGCCGGTGACAAACATACGAAGAGCGTCCGCCTTTGAATAACTGCTATTGACAACAAAGTACACATCCCTGGTAAACGTCGTTAACTTAAATAAGTACGTTTGATTACGTCGTAGCTAGCTACCCCATTAAAACTTAACGAGGGGCAACCCCGGGGAAAATAACTAACCCAATTTCCCTTTGCCGGGAAATCATTAAAAGTCTTAAAAGGGTCTTTTCATATATTTTTTACCCTGAAGCGTACGTGCAAATAAACACATTTTTACATACTCGAACAAACAATTCTCCTAACGAGGCGGGAGCGTAACGAGCGCGCGGCGGGTGCGGGCGTTGACCAGCGCGGCGCGGTGCGGCGCGGCGCGGTGTGGCCCGGCGGTGCTAATTGGAAGGATACGTCCGGAAATGTGTCTCGTTACACGCGGCGCCTACCTGCCGTCGACGCCTGTACCGATGTACCGCCGTGCCTCACCTAACGACACCCCTGATTTATCTAAGCCAATACATTCAAATTGACAGCCGAAACCCGACAACCACGAGTACCGCGACCGTACCGCCCGCGCCCGCCGCCGCTGCCGCCGGCGCCGCGCCGTTGCTCGCGCGAGAATGTCAACAGGAACCATCAGCCGCTTTCAGCGAAAAGTCATTAAGATTTCTTTACAAAAACCACTTGCACTAATTTTAAAGACATTTAAATGTTACGACCCGTTGTGACGCATGCTAATTGTTGTGACATTTGTGTCTTGCGTCGGATGTGGGTTCCACTTTCACGCTCTTATTAGAGTAGTCGTTCCAAAGGTTGAGATATATTGAGATAAATTAACTTCCGACGTTGTTTTTAATTGAACTATCCAAAACCGTTTCGAGCAATATAAATCGTCGTTTATTAAAAAAAGTACGAATCTGTGTACTAATTAGGCGTATTTATATCCAGCGTCAATTAATATCAATTGAACGCGCAATACCATCAGTTCATTTAGCATTCTCAGGGATTTCGTGATGCACTAATGGGTAATTTAATTAATAGATTTCCCAATTAGTGTTCGCTGTATAATTAATGGATGTGTGCTGTATTAGCGTCGGATACAATCTGATTCGAGACTCGTCGGCAATTACGGACGACTACAAAATACGTCGAATTCCGCGTAATTGCTGAGAATATTACGGCAGTGAACTTAATTGTTCTCGACTTAATTAATTAAGCTTTTGTTTGAAACTAACAGCAAAGTGTAGACTTGGCAATTCTAAATTGGATCTTGTAATTACCTTACCCTCCCTTTTGCTGAAACTGTATACCTACTTTCAATTATGGGCCAAGCTTTGTTAATGAAATCAATTATAATTGGGACACAATGAAATGAATTCTATTTGAGCCGTAGAAACAATCGATTTCATTAACTAATTAACTCTGTTTTCATACAAACAATAATGGGGAGAGAAAGAATAATGTTTCGCAATAGTACTGTAGGGGTAAATAATGATAAACAAACGAATAACGTCGGGTGTTCATTTCGTCTGTGTCGGTTGAGTAGATATTGCTGTCTTCATTATGGAGAGTTTGCCATTACGTAGGCCGTGAGCGAATCATTACGGATGCCTCTAATGAGTATCTCTTGTACGCCTAATAATAATCCTTATCGACATTCGCAAGGCCACTCCGGGGGCGCTTTATGAACTAATTAGTTGCGTTACTACACAGACTGAATTTCAGTTAATTTTCAATGGACAATAACAATGCACTTATGTAAATCACAATCATTATGTGGGTTTCATTAAATGTTAATTTGCGTACTGTTGTAACCAAAATTGAATATAATGCCGCTGAATATTTTCAGTGCTAATTAAGCAAGTAATTGTAACAATACCGGTGGTACTTTGTAAGGGTATCGTTTATTTTTAACTTTAAGTACTTCTTTAGTTCAATTATTATCCTCTTAGAAACTTTTACATCAAACTTTTTTAATGTCAGTTTGACTAATTACGGATAGAAAATTAAAAACTGACAAAGTTGTATCGAAATATAACAGTTGACCAGAGAATGTCTGTCTTAACGAATTCCAGATTTTGATTTTCACAACCCTGTTGTGATTCTCGTGTCTTTATGAAGGAGACAGGTAGATATACAGCTCCGACAATTTTTAGGTAATCATCTCTGTAAAGTCGTTTGCAAGGGGAGAGGAAATCACCAAATACATTCTGATCCATGGATAATACATTTACTAAAAATCTTGCACTTATAGTTTGCAACGCTATTTACTTCTTATCTCGGAAAAATGCACTGGTTCTGACCACGGGAACAAAGCCGAGGGCCAACATAGTAATTCGTAATAGCCAAACGAATGACAATATATTCCTTATTTAACATTATTTGATTACTCTAAAAAGAAAATCTACTCATTCCAAACATAGAAAGAAGCTTTTAGAGCAAATAAATAATGCGACTCTTTTTGCAACTAACACACAAATAAAGTCCGCCACGCTACCTAATGCATATTAATTTGCAATTAAGATGTGATCGTGATGTAATTAATATCTTACAAACAGCAATGTTCATAAGCAAACAAAATATAATTTATGTGAAGTTAGCTATCTACCTACATTCCTTTTAAAATAAAATGTAAAATTAAAATATTAAATTTATATTCGGTCAGCGAGCGTGATAAATATATTAACATTTGTATCTTGTTAAGTAACTTATCTATTGAATTAGGTTACCAGTGTTACCACTTTACATAATATTTATGATGGTAGATAAATTAAATTCTGAGATAAAAGCAGAGATAACACTAAGTAGTAATGACCTCTGCATCTTGTATGCTGCAGCGGTGATATATGGACAGTATGTTTACGCTATCCTAATTATCTAATTAAGAGAGTTTAATTATTGTTTAAAGGAACTTTAGGACTCAAAGCTTTCCTGAACTAAAAACTCGTGAGTTACATATAGTATCATCTTATATTCCTCAGCGGAATGGGCAAGGGTTGGGGCGCCTCTGCCAACTTTAATTAAGACACAATAATTAAAATAACAAGCGGCGGGCGTGGTGGCGCATCAGTATGCGAGCTCGTGGGCCCCGCTGTGGGCCCGTGGGGCCGTGGGGCCGCATACACGACACTAATCCACCGGACACACACTGCTGGAAGCTATTGTGTGGCCCCTCCGGCTTAACGCTTCAATCTTGTTCACAATGATATTGGTACAGGTCGGAGCGAAGGTCACGTGATAGTGTTATGAAAACAAATCATTGGATTACTGTGTATATGTACGGTCGAGCGCTCCTCTATGAAAAATATTGTCCTAACTAGCATGGGGTCTATGTTTTAAGTTATTTTAGAGTTAAAAGAAATTAAAACAAAATCCAAAGGAATCAAAGTCACATGTCTGTTTCCAATTTCAATTGGTTGTACGCAATTTTCCTTAACCACCGCGCATTCATAAAAGCACATAATTAAGCAATTATCTGTGGCATCGGATCTTCCAATTACACTGAATGGACACGCACTCACGCCAAAATATATCACAACGTGTGATAACGTAACGCACACGCACACGTCCACGTTACCGTCAATGAGTTAACTTTCTCGTTTGAAAGCGCACTCTACCTAATTGGTCGCTGAATTAGATAATAACTGTCAAGATTAATATGAGCAATTTATATTGCCTGCGAAACTAATTTAATTATGTTTATGATATAATGAATATTTATATCTGCAGGCTCTATCTCGCAATTAATTGGGCAATCATAAAAGAAACAACATAATTAACCCACACAAGCAGGAAGAAATGTTTTTATTTGGCAACATTTAACTACAAGCAAAATAAAATAAAGCAAGAGAAAGCACCGTTAAATATCCATATACAGTATTTATTTACCTTTAAATTGTATTTTCCGGTGAAAACAGCAAACAAAACATGTATTTCCCAAAAACTCTGGTCTGGAACCACGATAAACAAATCCACAGTCAAGCAATAGAGCACCAAAATAAATTGATACAATACTTGTCCACTCTAACAATTGTCACTTCAGAAAGATCTACTGAAAATTCGTTTTTCTAAGTAAATGTTCAACACGGATAGGTCGCCGGTAACGCAGTCGATGGTGAGATATTATCCTTAGACTAGCGGCGGCCAATTAAAATGATTTATGAAACTTGTAATTAGACGTTAGTACGAGCGGGTCGGCAGCTCGAGTAAAGTTTGCAAGTCCGCGAGAGAAGGCGGCACGTGCAGCGTCGAGGAGGACTCGCGGCGAAGTGAGGCGAGCGTGGCGGCGGACTCGGCAGTCGGCACTCGCAGGCTGCGCCGGCCCGGGGTGGAATGGAACAACACTCTAATATAATGACAGGGTCGGAACACTTTAATACTCTAATTGAAAAAGTATACTCCGACAGCTTTTAAGTGTAATTAAGGTTACGCTTCCATATTGCGACTTTACTGACTTGAAAATGCTGATTCTGCGTCGATCCTCTTTGTTTAGATTGCTTATGATATGAAATTGCTTTTCTTTTGGCGTTGAGATGGATTTTCAGTTTTGTATTTTGGTGTTTTCTCTTCAATTGTAGTAAGTTTATTACAATCTGCTACATCTTCTTGAGAGTATATTTTATTTTAATAATGACCAAAAGACAGTGAAAGATCGCGCGAGGGTTGTATTTTGTCAGGACTCAGGATGCTGTTGCCTGTTGCTCTAGGCGCTATGCTTTAGCGATATTCTTGCACATCCAGGAAAAGACAAGGGTAAGAGATTGTAGTAAGGTAACAATAAATAGTTATTGGTACCTTATTAGGTATTAGTAATTATAGAATTACTAATACAGAATATGATGCCTTAAGAGCAACTAAGTATTAAGTCATGTTTATCTGCCGTAAGTAAACAACAAAAATAAAGGCCACAAATGGGACAAAAATAAAATTAGGCTCATGTTTAATTAGATATTGTGAATAAATATCAACAGCCTCACATCGGTATAATATCGTACGCTGATATCATATAAATGTTAGCAGAAATCGATACGTAATAAATGTAATCGGCAAGTGCGTCACGTCCCACTACTGCTACATAGGTAAGAAATATCACAAACACAACCTCGCTAGTGAATTCCGGCCTAAATTCAATTCCACCCCTTTTCTCCGCGCCCGTTCGACTAGGAAACCAATCTTCTTTACATTCCCTCGCCGACAAATTTATACACCTCCATACATCGCGGGTAATGGGCGGCGGAGGCGCGGGCGGCCCAGGCGCTCAGCAGCCGGCGCCGGCGACGCTGCTGCTGCCGTACATTATTGAGCAGGCGCCGGTCAGGTGACCCGCAAAGAAACGGCAAGTGTATGTCCAGCGGCCGCCGTCGCTAAGAATTTAATTTCCACGGGCCGCCCGCCCTCGTCGCCATTGTCCGCCCAGTATTTCATTACGGCTCGAGCTTTTCTATTAATAAATCACTCTTCGCCTCCGCCGTTTAATTACGTCCCGGATCCGGCCAACGTCTGATTACACTTTCATCGAACATCTAATTAGAAGTGCAGCCGAGCCGTGCGGGTGCCGGTTGGAACGTGTGTATTCTTTGTTCCGCAGATATTACACTCGGCCTATATTACACCGCGAAGCACTGCCTCTCCAGCTAAGTTCGAAATGAACGAACTTTGATTAAAATCGACCGCTTGCACTGCCGCTAAAGTATCAATTTAAATGAGGTAATGTCTTGAACATTCTTGTCGTATGTGGCGCTCTCAGCAATGTTATATCGATACAGATATTGAGTTAAAAGTGAATAGGGCCGTGTAAGAAGCTTATATATATTGGCTGTCTTGGTGAAATCGGATATTATTAAAAATCTGATAATATTATAAATAAATGCTTTGGTAATTTATAAGACAGGATTCAGTGGCAAAAATGAACAGCAGAGCCAGATGGACACGAACAGGCTAGAATGAGCCAATGAGATGCATAAGTAAACATAATTGTTAAGGAGAGCACATGTGTTGGGGATGGTATTGCATAATAATGAGAGAAAACATCGAAGTGGCAAATATGACGTCGGTGGCTCAAGACTTTTTTTTAATTTCCTCTCGCGGGCTCGGCGCGCGACGGTGGCGGCGGCCGGCGCGGGCTGCCCGCCCGTTTAACTTATTGCCACGGTTAACGAGAATACGCCGTTGTGTGCCGGCGAAATTGAAGGATTTACTCCGCGTCCCTCCTTTATTAAACGTATTGCACACTCGCCCAGCGGCCCGGCGGCCGTGTGTGCGTGCGCCTCTACACGCAGTATGCCGAAATTACATTTCACATGAGTCGTAATAACAAGGGCGGGCGTAAATCACTAGCATTATTAGTTTCTCTTGTTACTCGTGCCATTTGTCACTTTATATTGATGCGAGAATACCGTTTTCGAAAAAGTTCATAAAACATTAAGCCTGTTCGCCGATAACTGTAAATCAAAGTTGATAATGTTCTCACTTAAATCGGGATAATCGATCAGCGTAAGTGATCGGGTGCGAAAGAGTGGGTGAAGGTGGGTGAAGGTGGGTGGTGCGCTTCAGAGCCACTTATTGTGTGCGCCACTGTGTAGTACAAATACACCAGAAGTTATTAGAATCTCGAATGAGGGTATCAGCTAAGCCTCGATAGATCTCCCAGCAAACAATAGGCCCTGAGCTGTAGTGCTTGCTGGTAGGGTGCTCCCGGGCGGCGCGGCGCGCGCACCGCACTATATCGCCGGACTTCCTGTAAGCTGAGCGTATCGCATCGCTTAAAGTTTCGCAATATACGCGCACCGAGCCCGTCCTTTATTAAAAACTATTCTCACATTTTTAATTAAAACTTGTGTTCCCCCACTAAAACTTTATTTAAGCAATAAAGGCGGCGCAATTAGCGGCGCTGTCCCCGCCGCCCGCCGGCGACTTCACCTACTTTTCCTTTGCTTTAATGAGTGTTTTTTAATAAAGCCGGAGACTGGTGCAAGTTTATTAATTTAGTTTAACTCGTGTCACGGCACCGGCCCACGGCAAGCCCGCCCTAGCGCTGCCCCGCACGCTATAACCATAGTTTTTAATTTAACGCTCAACTACTGCCTGCCTACTTACTACCTACAACTACATAATATAGATCCTCTAAATATAACTTGTACAATACTTTTATCAGCGTTTATATTGGCTAAATGGCTTAAAAAATTGTGCACTCATCTACATTATATTGATAAATGACATAGTTACATAAAAATGTATACTTCAAATAGGTACGTTTAAGGATTTTTGTATTATTTTCTAGAAAGTTGTGTATATCTACAGATATACCATCCCACGCAAGTTGATTTAAAAAATATTTCATCTGACCCGTCGTCCATCAACAATACGTAGGTACCTATGGGAAAATCTGATGTTTTCGAAACGTACCTGACGTTACGAATCCAAAGTAACGATCGCTGTCGAGCAACGAACTAAAAGCTTGAATGACGTGAAGCCCTCACTGCACCCCCTCCCCCGCCAAGTGTTCCGGCCATAATTACATTCCCGTGTCTAACAAATGGAGAATCGGTGTTGATTTGTGTTTAGCCGAGCACGCGTCCATGATCCGCGCGGCCCACGCTCCGCCGCCGTCCCGCCGCCGTCCCGTCGCCGTCCCGTCGCCGTCCCGTCACCGTACCGCGCCCGCCATGCTCCGCGCCGTGTCCACTGCCCACGCGTGAGCATACTCCACCAATCCCGCTATTGAACGCTGTGTCAAATTAATGTCAGCACCGCGAAGGCTTCCTTGCAGCTTTACAACTGCTGTTAATGCCATTGTTGTGTCAATGTCTAGTATTTTCGGGACGCGGAAAATGGAATTAAAAACTACAAACGCGAGTTTCGAATAGATTTTCTTACTGCAGATTTACTCATACCTAATAATTAATTAGAGCTTTACATTATAACCACAATGATGCGTCTATTGGTGCTATATCCAACATACTATGCATGCCTTTATACTACCTAATAGTCAATTAACAGTATATTATATGTTATTAACCTATAGGTAGTTTAGAATGTGTTACCGTTTCGTGCGAAGCGAGTAATTGTGCGCACATCGACTAAGTGAAAAACGAAGCTCGCCGGTCAGCCTAAAAGCTTCGCGGTAGATTGCATCAGCACACGGATTTTCCATTACGCGCTAGTTCTTTATTACGAGCCTCGAGGACCAAGTTAAGGTCGATGCTTTAACAGGCTATTTTAATTAAATAGAGCCTGTAAAGTTAACCCATTAAAGTGTACCCGGTCAACAAAATATTATGGTATGTTATGGCTATATCCAATGGTCCTAAAATAGGCGCAGCTTACAATCAATAGCAGTACATTAATATGTAATATGTAATATGTACATTTTTTAAATAATTGTAATTAAATATTGTAACAAACACTCTGTATCCTTCCTCCTCTCTCCTAGTTTTAATGTATGCTGTGCCCGACAGGGTCCATAATTGTGACTAAAATAAAATAACCCTAACATCTATGTAAACATTATGGTACGCAATAAAGAATTGAGAATTGAGAATTGAGAATTATAATATGAAATGTTCACAAACTACATAATGGTGGAGCATCGGCGAGTGTGGCTCCGCGGACCGAACGGGGTCGTTTGTGCAATGGTTCGCACGAGCCGAGCAAGGAGTCGTTAGGGCGCTCGTATATCCTCGGATAGCCGCGAATATTGGCCGCACTAACAATGTGCGTCTTTATAAGTTTTTAACGAGCTCGGACGATATAAATTATGTGTGGTGCGGGCAGTGGGTCTCGTTATCTCGCTAACGGCGCACTAGCGGAAGCTTAATGTACCGAGAGCTTTATTGTAGCCACTTACGGCCAGCGCACTGCTCTCCAACATCCAACTAGTTGTACAACACTATTGTCGTCTCGTTATATTACTTTTAATACAAAAAGCCAAACTGTAGTCTACTTACTATAAATATGTATGATTGGCAAAATGTTATAATTTTTAAAGTAACACGGCTTTGGATAGGACCTACAAGACGATATTCTTCAAGACTCACAAAATTCTTTATCAAAGTGCTTAAAATTGTAATAAAAAATATGCAAATAATTAAAAAAAATCTCACCATTACTAACAAATCTTATGTTCAATTAAGAAGTTATGAATATTTATAATAATTCCACATTATTAGCTATAATTTCATGTAACACTAAAGGTATCTAATTAAACCAGCCGAACCAAATCAACAATTCAGTCAAGCTGTAATACGGAAACCATTTAGGGTGGTTGGAAGTTAATAAGTAATAGGTACAGTAATTGCTTGCCAGGGACGCATTTGCACTAGCCTGATTGTTTATTAGGACAGCCCGAAATTCGATTTCGTTAGTTTTTCCGTACTCCTGAAAACTTTAGTAGTAGTTATAGTAATAGTTATCTTTCGATATCTGCCTTTAAATATAATTATTTAGTATTTTGATAAGTTATACATTATTTATTTTACAAATTGGTTGAACAAATAACACTTTTGCATGTAAAATTTCGTCTATTTAAACTAGGAGAGGCCTGTGTTTCCTAGCTATTGAGAACTTTTTTTTTTTTAATTATTGATAGGCACGCGCTTGACCACTATCTCACCTAATGGTAAGCGATGATGTGGCCGAAGATGGATCACGCTTGCCAAGAAGTAACCTATTCACTCTTGACTTAAAGACTTCCGGGTTGTAGCTATCAGGAAACACAGACTCTGGCAGGGAATTCCACTCCTTAGCTGTACGCACAGTGAATGTAAACTGAGCTGAGAACTACCCTGAGAAGAAACACTGAAACAAACCCAGAGATCAAAGTTTATTTTAAAGTGCATAGTAAACATGTGATGGGAATATCATATGAGAACCATGTAAGTTATTTAAGTTAGATGCTCCTAAGAATGTCAAACAAGCCCATGCGATCACCTTCAGCCAGATTGCGTCTTAATCAGAAGCAGAGTCAGAATTTTATTTGCTTTAACTTGAAGGAGTTGAGCATTTAAGTACTATAACGTTTAATGTACAGATAATGCCCAACGTTAACATACAATGTAGGTACACGCTCTGTTCTTTGAAGTCACACGGAACTTAATTAAGTCTTATCTTATCTCTTAACTAAATAAAAACTTTCCTCGAGCAATTAAGTTGAGAACGGAAGATAAGTAAAAACAACATTGAATACACCTACCTGAAAGTCGATTCTGGTACTAGGCCATAACTCCGATTGCTATAAATGGTTGTTGTAAGTACAACAAACTATTTTTAGTAATAAAGTCAGTGATATTTTTAAAATGTCCCACTGAATACGTCACTGGGCTGTCCCCCGAGCAGGCTTCACGGCGAAATGAAGGTTACCTATTCTGCAATTAGTGCTTTACGGTATTAATAAAGAAATCCCTTAATTCTTCCTTAATAAAAGAAATTCTTAACGTATTTGTTGCCAGGAAAATTCATTAGCATAACTCAGTTTTCCTCGGCTCACGTTATTAATACTCTTAAGGTAAATGTAAGGAACTCATTCCACACAGATGTTGGAAATGAATGTTAAATTAAAGTAATGGTATTTTTTAGTTAAGGATAAAGTATTACCGGAGCGCTCGTCTAAATACCTTTGTAGGAGATTCCGTCGACGCTCAGAGAGCTTTGATTAAAAATACCAATTAAGATTACGAGCTTTTTATTCCACTTGTAATCAAGCAGTTAATTAGGATTTAGCGCGGGCGGCGGCGCCGGCCGGCCCTGCGCGCTACTTACCGACATTTTCATAATGATCAAATTAACGTTCTACTAAATGAATTAGAATATTATACTCCCCGCACAAGCAGCCTTAGTCAAGTTATTTAGTCATTACTTAGTAGTTATCTACTTTCTATGTATGATCTAATATTAAAAATATTACATTATAGTTTAGAATCATAAATAGATATACCAAGTTCCAGTTATTTCCTAAGAGTCAATAACTTCTACTTGTTTTAAATATAGGAACGAACATGAAAGCCAAGACATATCTCTCCCATTTTAGGAGCGGCGAAGTAACAAATCAATATTTGGAGTGAGTGCTTTTTCGTGCTATGGAGAAGCTTTTATCTGGACAACGGTCGGATGGCAGCACAAACAGTCACACGACAGAGACATTCACTTTAACATAAAACGCTCTATCTGTCCCACTCGGGGGACTTTGGACGCTGAATCAACTATAATTATGTTTTTAAGTTACATCACTAGGTGCTCCGATGACCTGTAGACCAATGTTTATGATAACATCTGAATTTTTTTTAAATATTTTGCTGGTATCGCGGAATTCAAATAAAAAATAAAATTAATTGCTGTAAGTATTATGTTTGGCTGATTGTTATTTTAATGAATGATTCGCGATTTTTACGCGTGTAATTTATTAGTTTTGCAAAAAAGTAACAAAAACGAATGCCTCTTGACAAGTCCCTGGTGACGTACTCGTAACACCGACGATGTTAGTCTAAGTATTTATTTTCATATTTAAACAAAATCAATAGAACATTTTAAAAGCTCCTCAATGAGTAGAAAAATATCTGAACATAAAATTCCTTACCTACACAACGCTCTATCTTATTTAAACAAATTAAAAGGGCCGGAAAAACATTTAATTAACGTTGCCAATGGTATAGTGGGGTTTAACCAATACAGACTAAGTGGAACTTTACCGCAAGCGTTAATTATTATCTGCGAGGAGTGCTCTTTGTTTAGTTGCTAACTCTAAATTAGTTTTCGAAATGGATCATTCACACCCCGGCAATCTCCCCCGCCCCCGCCACCCCGCTCTTAGTAATTGGAACGTTCTGAGATGACACCAGTCGGCTGCCTCTAATCAGTTAACAAGAAACTCAGTGTACACCATTGTGATCTGTAATCACATGCCACGCGTCACGACCAACTTGAACCCCTTGATTGTGTACCGCACTCGTGCTAGGAACCTCTCTGGCCAAATGAGACACTTCAACGCCCTGTGGGTTTGGCAAAGGTAAAGAAAAACCCGATGTACAAAGCGATCACTCATGCAACACATGTTGATTATGAAATTAATTACTTTGACTTTAATGTAGATTAAGTGAACAACAGTCATTGAAATTGTCTTTGGCTTCGAGTTCATAACATCCAAGCAGGGTGAGAAGTGCCGCATGGCTATCTGCCGACACTTACAAAATTAGAACGTTACTTAGGCACAAAACGTAGTCGTTTTGTTTCAGCCGCTCAGCGAGGGCCGTAAGTAAGCACTTATCTTTACAGTTCCTGCATTAAGTCGTCAACAATTAAGCCTCATTAAATTTCATTAGTGGGTAGGTCCCGCGAGCGGGCGCGGGCGGACTGCCCGCCGCCCGACGCCCGACGCCGCTTAGACGGATAATCTCCAGCTGTCAGCCGCTAATGCGTTTTAGAGTACGTAATTTGAACCGTCGAGATCAGTGGTAATTAACGGCCGCAATTAAGCTAAGTGATTATTAGTAACTATGAACGCAAAACGATGGATGCACTCGTCATGACCACTCATTGAACCAACTTAATTGCAATCTGATAATGAAATGTTTGCCGGACGTCTTCACAATGAGCGACTCATTCCAACATAATTCTAGTCCAAGCTTTTTACTTACGCGGCTGAGAAAATAACTTCCAAGTTTTGATTTTTTTACTACACAGTGAGATGTTTCAGCTTTCCAATAAAATGTAATTTAAGTGAAGATACACATGAGAGCAAAGTGAAGGCTTTACGTCACTTCAATTTTGTGTTAAAAGTAAGTGTGCGCGCCTCAAGTAACCCGGAGGCAGGGGTAATGTATTCCCATATATACATAAGTGAAAACATTTTAAGAAGCTCCACGGACCCACTGCATCACCCCCGGGGTTAGGGCCTAAAAGCACTATCTCGGAGCCAAAGCCTTACAACTCTTCTCAAATTCAACTTACTTTGCTCTGTGTGGAGGTGCCCGTACGTATGTTTTATACTGTACCGAACCATCTTGATACATCGCAAGTATAAAAGTAATCTATATAAAATAGTTCAATATTTTTATTATTTGTATGCTAGTACTATAAAGTTGTATTAGGGTGCTTTTCCATCGCAAATGTGAGAGGTTGCTGGCGTTAGGTAAAAATTTACAAATGGGACCACTTCATTTTCTTTGAGCTTGCCAGTGCTTCAGGTGGAATAAAGCTAGCGAATCTAGGTAATTGTACACACTAAAAAGTGTGAAGGGATGCGAGCGAGGAATGTGTGCGAGAGACGCGAACGAGGAAATTTGTACACACCGTTTTACAGCATCGCTACGCAGTTGTGCGAGGTGTGACGCCTCGCATAGCTTTGGTGAAAACAATAATTAGAATCTTACATTTTTACAGTGCCGCTACACGACCTCGCATCGCCTACCGTATGGTAGGCGATGCGAGGTCGTGTAGCGGCACTTATGGTAGGCGATTTGAGGATATTGATGGGCGATGTAGGCTTCCCTTATGGTGTTGTTGCATTCGACATATTATCTATAACTTTCTTGAAAATTCTTTTTATTTTTCAACTTCCTTGATTTTTATTGAAGCTATTGTAAGATAATCACGACAAAGGTTAGCAGGGATTACAATAGCTCTTTATTTTTTTTGGAGAATATAACTTTCCATCGCAGATATTAACTATGTTAAGCTGCGTAGTGACGGTTGTGTACGACAGCAATAAATGGGATCCATTGATTTTCATAGCATAGCTGGGCTTAGCTCTGGTGGAAAATGGTTCAACGAAGGTGTAAGGAGCATTTTTTAACTCATCTTACTCTCATCGCTTGACCACTTAGCATTGCTGGAAATAGACACATAGTTTCATAGCTTAGTGATGCTAAGCTATGAAACTATACATGTCTGTTACTTTATTTTATTTATGTGACACTTACCTGTCCCGCAGGTAAAACTAGCTTCTTTTGGAAAGGCTGCCTTAACTTGGCATATGGGAATTTCTCTGAAAGACCTATTAATTTATTAAATAAAAATAATAATTTTATGCATTATCTACCTACCACTTGCACTCGTTACGTGCTCTTGGTAAAATCCAATACTTCTTAGTTTTATTCATTTCCGATACACGATAGGATAAGTATCAAACAGGTTAAGTCAAAGTGTATGGACACAACACACGTAACGAATTCAAGTTTAGTGTCGCACAGGGCTGAGACCGTAGAGCCGAGGTTGCAATTGACCGGCGGACAAACCGCAGCATCACCGCTCACGCGGCTTGCTTCGGCTTGGATCCCCTCCGCCCGCTCCCTCATTCTCCCACAAACATCCAACATTAACCCTCTATTTCTTCTAAAAAGCTACGAGTCGAACGACACCAAGTTTGCTTTCTTCACGTCACGAATACGCGGCTATGCTCGATTTCATATAAAATAAATTGAAAAGTTTTGGAGTTTAATTCCGTTCCTCAAGCCGCCATCAGTTCGCGCTCGCGGCGGCGTGGCGGAAGCGAATCTCGATGTTTTGTAATGGAGCTTTTTAAAATGGAAGTCGAACTTTTGTCAGACACTTTTAGCCGCGCCGGAGATACATTTAAGCTTTTTAACTTTTCCACTCCGGTAATGTATCCCACACTTTCCTACGTTTGTAGTGGAGATGTCGTATAAGTTTTTTTACTGAGTAGATAGATGAAGTAAGCAACTTTTTTATTTATGTGACTCAGCTCGTTCCCAGTTGCTTGCAATAATCCTGCCAAAGAGCTTCTCTATCCGACTTCGTGCTACTTGTTTTTTTCGTGTTCGACGACAGTGTAAACATTTTGCCTACGATCCATTAAGTAAATGCACTCTGGCCGCCACTCGGCACTGCATTAATATTGCATTTCTAACTCCTCCCTGCTGCCCCAAACCCCCGATCGCGAGCCCTCGATGGACATTTACTTGGCCAGGTTTTCAGAAACAAAGCTAATGGACAGTGTTTTACATATCGCGCGAATATTAATTTACAAATGTACTGGTAATCTACGTTCTTTTAGATTTTTATTTTTCAAAAACTTACGTGATTTCATGGTACAGGGTATGAGTACCTACTTATCTTATGTTGAAAGTACTAAAAATAACGGCACAGCGGATTTTCGCATCGCTCTTCTAAATCACCCATATATGGCAACACGTAAAGCACGATGTAACTCCTTAAAAGACGCAGCGTACATTTCTTACAAATTATATCAATCTCTCAAAATCAATAAGTGTTTGTAGCTAATGTAAGCGCTTAACGAGCCGCGAGCGGGACTCCTGAGCGGATCAGCAAATGGAGTGCTTCATGCATAATGTAGCGCAGGCTGAGTGTTGTTTTGAAAAGCGTTCTGAATTTGTTATTTTCGTCACACCAGGTGATGCCCAGGCACCTCATGAAACATTTAACGACATATCGATGTACATAATGTTGTTTGTTCGACGGGCTTTATGAAGATTCCATTTGACAGTGCATTATCGCTCGTGTCATTATGGACATCGGGTTCGGGTTCAGTTTTATTCTTTTGACGAATTTTAGTCTCAATGGACCTGAAAGTAAGTAAATGAACGATACCTAATGGCAAAAGGTACTAGAGATGAGGATTTTATTCGAAAAGTACTATAGTAATTGAAGCCCCTTTTGAAATTATGATGCGGCTGCAGATGCTAGCCCGGTGACCTTGACCGTAATTCAACACTACTTCACCCTTCTTATTGATAACACTTACCACCTGAATCATTTTATTAGTTGACTAGCACTTCGCTCGCGACTTTTTACGCGCAAACCTATTCATAGACTATAAGCCTTCCTCATGAATGTGGCTATCATATACAAAAAGTACTGGTAGTTCCAGAGATTAGCGCGTTCATACAAACAAACTCTTCAGCTTTATTATTTATTTATTTATTTATTCAACATAGGCACACCAACGACTTATTTATTATATAGAGAAGATAGAAGAATAATTATAGATGTGTATGGTATGTAAAAAGAAATATTGATGATAATACGGAAATACCAATCGCGTCAAATATATGCAAATCAAACAACTCTATGTTTATGGCGCCTAGCCACGAAGATGACATAAAGCAAATAATAAAATCCCTAAAAAATACTAAGAGTGTAGGACACGATGGTATATCGACAGAAACGATAAAGTATGTGTCAGACAGCATTAGTGGTCATTTGAGCTACGTAATTAATTTATGCATATCGCGAGGTATATAACCAACCAAACTAAAGACTGCAGTAGTAAAACCCCTATATAAAAAAAATGAAAGAGATAAAACGGAATCCTATAGACCTATTGCACTAGTTCCGATATTCTCAAAGATATTTGAAAAGTTATTTGAAAAACAAATTCACAAATAAGTATTACTAATCTAAATAATATATATATACTAATAATAATAATAAAAGATATTTGAAAAACAAATTCACAAATATCTAGTAAAACAAGACATCCTCACTGAAGAACAAAAAGGCTTTCGGAAAAATAAAACTATAAATATGGCTATATATGACTTCCTTAATAAAATAATTGCAAATGTTGACCATAATGTACCAGTATGTTCAATCTTCTGTGATATGACACAAGCCTTTGACTACGTGGACCACAATATCTTGCTTAATAAGTTAGAAGCTTACGGGATACGAGGAAATATCTTACAACTTATTGAGTCATATTTAAAAAACCGGAAACAGTATGTGGAAGTATCTCAAGTAGATCCTAAAACAAAAACCGAAAGGGTATTTCGATCGCGTCATAGAACGAACGTATATGGTGTTCCACAGGGGAGCGTGCTTAGCCCACCACTATTTATACTATACATAAACGATCTGCCAAAAGTCACGAAACACCATATGACATTGTTTGCCGAAGACAGCACAGTTACCATTGGCTGTAAAAATAAAGATAATTATAATAATGACGTTACTAATACTGTACATTCAATAATAACATGGCTGAATAACAACAACCTAAAGATAAATCTTGACAAAACAAAATGAATGACATTCAACCAACGTAAAAATATGACTATGAATATTGACTACGAAAACAAGACAATAAATCAAGTTAGCACTACTAAATTCCTAGGCTTAACCATAGACCAACGGCTAGATTGTAAGGCACACACGTTAGATTTGGCGATGAGACTCAGCAAGTCGGCATATGCTTTGTATAGACTTGCGCCAGTCATAGGGACGGACGCCATCGTTACTGCATACCATGGAATGGCTGGTTCAATAATAAGATATGGGGTTATTTTTTGGGGAAACTCAACGAATAGGGAACTTATATTTAAAGCCCAAAAAAAGTGCATCAGGGCAATGTTTGGGTTGAAATGCACAGACACCTGTAAACCTTTCTTTACTAAATACAATATACTAACTTTACCCTGTATGTACATATTTGAAATTGCAATATTTGTGAAAATCAACCCAAAACTATTTCCCAAGTTATCCGAAAGAAATAACCGAAGTCGACGACACATTATATGTTGTGCTCGAGGCAATGTAAAACAGCATTAATGCGAAATAGTGTTCTTTGCATGGCGCCAGTAATATATGACTATATGAAATTCCTAGTGTGGGGCAACGTTTTTTTTTTTTTAAAAAAAAAAAAAAAAAAAAAAAAAGAAATATACCAGAATCCATTAAAATTTTAAGTATTAATCTATTTAAAAGACATTTGAAAAACTTTCTAGTAAGCAGATCCTATTATAATATATCGGAATTTTTGGAGGAAAAAAATTCGCTACAATTTTTACGTATTGACATGTCTGTTTAATTTTTATTTTCATTTTTTTTACTACAATATTGTTTTGACATCCAATTGTGTACTTACTGATAACTTGTTTATATGACGAAATATGATTGTACCTATCTCTGACATTTATTAATTTTTATTTTTTTTTAATTGACATCATTTAATTGTTTTAATATACAAATTGACATCAAATATTATTATCTTTTGACATTTAATTTTTAAGGTTAATTTATTATTTGACATCTAATTTTTAATCATATTTTAAACTGTTTTTGTAATTCGATCTCTAATGATTTAATGTAACATTTAGTGACACTATTCCTATATTTTTTAATAAAAATGTTTTAATGATATTTGTACGCTTCACGGCGAAACATACAGAATCTACGTTATATTGTAACATCTCACACACCATGTACCACCTATGTTTACAAATAACGATTCTGATTCTGATTTTGATTCTGATTCTGATGCAAACAGGCTATTGTACGTTTCTTTTTTTATGGAAATCATCAAATGAGTCCTCACCTTCCGCCTGCCGCAGTGACGCAGGTACTCACCGGACACGGTTGTTCCGGGAGCTAGATACTTGTTTCAAATGCGGCGGGAGGACAAGTCCGAGTTTTATCACTGTGAGGATCGCCAGGAGGACACGGTGGAGCATACGGTGGAGGTCTGCCCTGCTTGGGCGGAGCAGCCCCGTATCCTCGTCGAGGCAAACGGCGGCGGCGATCTCTCGTTTGCGGATCTGTTATGACCTATTATGCATAACGCAACTTTGAATTGTATTTCACTTCAAGGATAACAAATAAGCTTATATGATTTCAGTTATTCATTTCAGTATCATAAATAATAATGAATATTTTGAACTAAAACGAGTTGTTGTAAAGAATTCTTAAAAACTTCGTACGTAGTAATTTCTATTACTCTTAGTCTACAATCTGAGATATAAATTGTCCCCAAAAGTAACCTCGTTTTCAGAATGTTTTCCGAGGCCTAACTTTTGGGTCACGGAAGTTTTTTTTTTAATTTTTTAAGTAGGTATTTTAAACTTAATGTGCAGTACATATAGGGTTATGGCTCCAGTGAATGAACAAAACGCAGTTTTATCCAAAAATTAAGGAATTGTGACGTTTCTACCAGAAGTAGTATTTCTTTTCATATTTGAAACTTCATATCTCATTTTAATTACAAAATCCGTCTCATAAGTCACAGTTCATTACAAAATTGCGAGTGTCTAAAGTTATCGGTGAAACTGTAAGTTGTTGAGCCAGAGTTTACGACCTAGGTATGAGGAATCAGTTTTGTTACGTCATTGTAATCTAGACAATAGTAGTTTCGTCAACTTTTCTAGCTGTTGCCCGCGACTTCGTTCGCGTGTTTGTAAGATCTTTAAGATGCTTCTTTTAAGTTGGGTCTTGGGATGAATATGACCCAGACGAAGGTTTTGGCAAACACCTTCAGTGATTCAAATCTGGAAATGAATTGTTGGAGATGATTAACCGATATGTTTATCTTGGCCATATCCTTTTAATTGGCAAAGAAAATCAATAAACGGAGGTATCGAGAGGAACACACCTTGGATGGGCCGCTTTTATCAAAATGGACGACATTCTGAAACCTGCTAAAATTCCGCAAATGTCTGAATTCCCGCCTTTATAACCAGTGTGCTTTTCCCACCATGACTTACTTACTTACATGGAGGCTCACGCAGGAGGCTGTGTACAGACTGATAGTTGTACAGAGAGCTATGGAGCGTTCCATGCTTGGTAGAGGTACGTCGTCGAGATCCGAAGACGTACGAAGGTTTTCAACATTGGAAAACGAATTGTAGAACTAAAGTGGAGCTGGGCAGGACACTTGGCAAGGCGCGGTGATGATAGGTGGAGTAAGGCAGTGACTGAGTGGTGTCCGAGGACTGGAAGAAAAGTATTGGTCGACCAGCGGCGAGATGGGCGGTCGATATTGTTGCCATCGTGGGTAGAACCTGGATGAGGCTGGCACAGGAACGTGGGGATTGGCACACGAAAAGAGAGGCCTATGCTCAGCAGTGAGCGAAGTTGGACTGTGGATAATGATGATGATACACGATGTTGATGAAACTTGCTAAGGTTGTTAACACGCGATAGAGCTACATAAAGTTGTCCATGGGAAAACCAACCAGAAGAGAAGTCAACCCCCGCAGAGGACACGGCGGAGCATACGGTGAAGGTCTGCCGTGCTTGGGCGGAGCACCGCCGTATCCTCGTCGAGGCGATCAGCGACGGCGACCTCTCGCTACCGGCTCTGGTTCACTCCATGGTCCAGAGCGCGGAGGCGTGGGAAGCCGTCACCTCCTTTTGCGAAACAGTAATGCTAGTAAAGGAAGGGGCAGGCCGCTTGAAGGAGAGGCAAACGTCACGCCTTAGCCGCCGAAACAGAAGAAGACGCCCCGGGCGTTAGGAGTCGCAGGGCGATTCTCGGCCACCGTAGGCACGGGCCTGCGGACGGCGAGCGTTGGGTGGCTCGCGGCCCGATAACAACCAGCGGCCCTACCATGACGTGTTAAAGCGTGAGTCGTTCGAGCGAGAAGGAGGGATGGAGCTATAATAATAATAATAATCATTTACTTCAGACTTGGTCCATATTTGTTAGTAACAATATACTTAAAAACTAATGTTAGTATTACAGGTTCTACTACACTGCGACATGAAGCCTCACCCACCTTTGCAGCATGGGCATGCTGATTATAGCGGCAAAGCCATCAACCCGTGCCTCGGCAAACATCCCTGACGCACTGCATCGCCACGGCAGCCCCAACAATACCCTGAGTGCATTGTTATATTGGACATGATGGTCGCTGTATACCCGCTGCGAATAACCGACCCACTGACTGCAGGTGTAGAAAGATTGACAAAATGCTTTGAAAAGCGCGATCTTCACTGAATTCGTACACCGTGCAAACCTGCGGGCCAACATATGACAACGGACAGCCAGCGACCTGCGTTCCCTTTCAATGTCTTCATTATCGCTTAAATCATCGGTGACCCAGTGACCCAAATATGAGAGACAAAGTGACACATTCGGAAGTGCTGGGTAAGAAAAACCACTTGCTTTAAAGAGCATCAGTTCACTCTTCGAAACATTATATTTGAGCCCATGGTACACCGCATATGATTCACAAATTGCCACTAGTTTCCTCATGGCACCGATTGATGGACTCAGCAACACCAGGAACCGTTCCACCTTACACAATTGCGTTGATTGCTATACCAATACTTGAATATTGATATAACTTCAACCGGTAAAGAAGTTTCAGATAACAACTTACCTATTCCACAGCACGTCATAATTGACAAGATCGAATGCCTTCGATAGGTCCAAAAAACAGGCAAAGACTTCTCAGATACAAATCGACATTGATAGTCATGTCGCAGCCAATTAGCTTAATGAGCCGTTTAATTGGTTGCCTAGCCTATTCATATAAATGCGCCGATTTTTCAGCGACTTAAGTGACATCTTTTGATCAATACTTATCGTTTAATGACTTGCCCATGTCACTTATGTCGCTGATTAAACGGCGCAGTTCTATGAAAAGGCTAGACTTTTAATGAAACGGCTGATTATGCTAGTTGGCTGCGACAGACATAACGCGAAAGTCGATCGGAACCGAAATATTTATAAGTCTTTATCCGTAAATTGATATGTCTATAAAATCAGTCAATCTAGGGACATTTGAGGTGGTGAAAAACCAACATGCAGTAAGTATTTTTGGCTTTTAAAATTTTCTGCCTACCCTGTCTAAAATCTCTGTGCACGCCACTGGATATATGAGGTACTTCCCTTTTATGTACATATAAACGGACTTAATGCAACAAAGTATTCCTTACCAGCTAACTTTGGGTTGAAAATACTACACTACGGAAAAACCTAGTTCAGTACCTCTACCAAAACTCGCTAGCGTCTCCGTAAATTATTTGTATGACATACTGTACAGTGCCCCTAGCGGTCACAGAAAGAATTAAAATTCGTACCATGAGCACTATAGATTTCGATAGGTTAAAAACCTAACATAATCTATTCGATGATCACTAATGTTTTTCTGGTGTCACCATACAAAACGGCACCATAAGTCACTAATTTGACAGAAGCTATCGAACAATACGCTTACGATATTAGTTACGTAGCTCACTAGCATTTTGCCGTGTGAAACATAAGTTTACATTAAAATTATACACGTTTTTGAGTATAATAAAGTCAAAATAATGTCTGCAAGAGCTTATTTAGCATGGAATATGTTAGTTGCCGCTGAATTTGAAGACCAACGACGTGAACAACGTTAATTTCAAGCCAAAATGAAATTTTATGTTGGATCTCAATTGGAAAATATAAGTTTTTTTTTTTGTGTTTTATTAGTAATAACAAAATTCTTAATAATTAATTACGATCTAGCCTAAAAGACTAATAAGCAATTTAACTCTAACTTAATATGTTACGTGATAGATTATTTTAAAACTAAGAATAGTGTCCATTTGCACTTTTACATAAGTCCGTAGCACTTTCTTAGAGTCTGATAAATTTATAAAAACACTAAGTTCACGTGTTATAAATGTATAGCACATCATTGTTACTATTATTAATTCACTTTTTACACTACACTAATTCAAAAGGTTTTGTTCTTTTTAGCCTATGCACTAAGTCTGTGTTGTCTAGAAGCTGAATTGCCTCAACAGTCACGTGTCGGTGAAGTCGGTGTTCGTGGGCTTCAGCAAATTTTTGGATAATGTTGGTGACAAATTCTATTTTAAGATCACGGTGAAGGTCGTCATTTCTTATGTACCAAGGTGCATTGACAGCATCCCTGAGTACTTTATTTTGGAATTGTTGGATTATTTTGATGTTGCTTTGTTTAGTACAGTCCCAAAGTTGGATACCATACGTCCAAATTGGCATAAGAATATGCTTGTATAAGGTTATTTTATTATGTAGACAGGATTTCCTTCCGAGTAACCAATACATACTTTTATATCGTATTTCGAGTTCCTGCCTTTTCTTTTTGACATGAGCTTTCCAACGCAACTTGGCGTCGAGAGTTATGCCAAGGTATTTGGCTGTATTAGCATAAGGCACTTGCATGCCATTTATGTAGATTGGGTGATAGTCCAAATGTTTGTTTGTGAAGTCAATGTGAATTGATTTTGACTCATTCAGTTTGATCTTCCATTTTTGTGTCCAGTCATAAACTTTGTTCACAGCTAGTTGAACTTTTTCTACTGCTTCTCTGTGGCTTGATCCGGTAGCCATTATAGCAGCATCATCTGCAAAGGTCGCAATGGTGTTGTTTTCCAGTTCTGGGATGTCACATGTGTACAACAAGTACAAAATTGGGCCAAGCACACTTCCTTGTGGTACTCCAGCTTTTATAGCTTTTAGCTCGGAATATGCGTCCTCCTGCCGTATTCTAAACATTCTATTACTTATATACGACTCTAGGATATCCGCAAATTCTGGTAGCATGCGTCTGAGCTTGAATATTAGACCTTTATGCCAAACTTTGTCAAAAGCTTGCGCGACATCTAAAAACACGGTAGCGCAGACTTCCTTATTTTCAAGCGTTTTTTCAATTATGTTAGTTATTCTATGTACCTGGTCTATTGTTGAGTGTTTTTCCCTGAAGCCAAATTGATGATTTGGAATGAGGTTTTTATCTTCTATTATTGGTTTTAACCGTTTCAATAACAGTTTTTCGAATGGTTTTGATAACACGGGCAACAGAGAAATAGGTCTATAAGATGATGCTTCATGGGGTGGTTTCCCAGGCTTCGCAATCATAATGACTTCAGCAACCTTCCAAGACTCAGGTACATGTTTTAGTATAA
The DNA here is from genome assembly GCA_947386135.1 of Melanchra persicariae. Taxonomy (NCBI): domain Eukaryota; kingdom Metazoa; phylum Arthropoda; class Insecta; order Lepidoptera; family Noctuidae; genus Melanchra; species Melanchra persicariae. Next base: position 10,961,117 of record OX376651.1, on the reverse strand, counting down.
ATGCAGCATTGATAAGCTTGGTCAGCTTAACAACGGCTTTGCGCGGGAGGTGTTTTAGAATTGCACCTGTAATGAGGTCGTAACCCGGAGACTTTTTTGAGCTAATGTTATTTTGAATTTCTCTCATTACTTCTTTAGGAGTCACAAGCTTAATTCTTTGGTTTTGCGAGAAATTTTCATTCTCGAAAATTTCTATCGAGCTTTCATTGGGTTGAAAAGTTTCTTCTAAGTGTTGAGCAAACCTTAACGCTTTTTGGTCATTGCTTATGGCCCATTTTCCGTCGCTACCCCTGATGGGCGGTATTTGTGTAATCGGCCTTTTCAGATTTCTTGTCGCTTTCCAAAGAGAGTAATCCGTTGATTTGTCATTGGTTAGCTGCAGAAGATTGGTATTCAAAGATTCATCCTCAAATTGTAGAATTTTCCTCTTTAACCTTTTAGTTAGGTTATTTAGTGATGTTTTATCTCGCGGGCACCTTGTTCGCTGCCACTGCTTCCTTTGTTTTCTTTTCTCAGATAGTAAACCCACAATTTCCTTAGGATAGATAAATCCCTTATATTTACGTTTTAATTGCGGTGTGTTGTTCCACGCACATTGTTGAATATTAACAATATATTTGTTTACTTCTGAGTCAAGCTGATCTTGCTTTTTTATCGGAGTTTTAAGGTCGATAACATTATCTAGATCAAGGGCAAAACTTTCCCAATCTGTGTACTTATTAACCAGGGTTAAGTGACTTTCTTTGAGTAGAACTTTTTGACTAAGCATTAGTATAATCGAAGAGTGATCCGAGTTCATATGAAAACCTTCCTCCAAACTGACGTAATTAGCGAAAATGTTTTTGCATATAAAAAAATCTATAAGATCCGGTATTTTCTGGTGGTCAGTGGGCCAGTACGTTGGTTTACCTGTGCTCATAACTTCGGAATGTGTATCTTTAACTGCACTTAAGAGCTGCCTTCCCTTAGTTGTAGTAAGTCGTGATCCCCAATGCGTATGCTTAGCATTAAAATCACCGCTTAGGATAAATCTCTGGCCTAATAGTTCAAAGAGATGTAAATATCGCTCTTTTCTTATCATGTGCCGCGGAGGATAGTATACGGCCGCAATGGACACGTGACAATATTTGGTTAAAACCAAATATTGTCACGTGTCCATTGCGGCCGTAAAACAGACGGCAGACGGCTGTTAAAACAGATACTGCCACGGCTTGAATGTCTTGTTCTTCATATTTACACTGCATGTAGTGACTAATGTTGTCTTTGATTATAACCGCGCTACCTCCTCTGGCAGAGTTATCAGGGTGGAGCGAATTATATACCATGTATCCTCTAAATTTGACAAAAGATTGCTTGGTGAAGTGCGTTTCGGAGACCAAACACACATCTATATTTTCTATGTCTAGGACTGCCTGCAACTCATGTTGATGTTTGAGAGTTCCAAGCCATTATTTTAAGGGTGTTATTCATTTTTGATTATTTAGAACAGCTATTTTAGTGCCGGATTCTAGTTTCTCTAATCTCTTGTCAAATGTGGTAATACACTTTAAGATCTGATTAATCTTATCCTCTACATTCAAAGGCTGTGATCTTTGTTTTAAAGCTTCCGCATAGGAACCAGTGTTGGTTACTTGCATGGGTTTTACAGTTGACTGGACACTTGCTTTCTGTGCCTGTTTGTCAAGATTTTGTAAGGGAAGAGACTGTTGAGTAGTTGGTACCACATGTTTCTTTTTAATATTTTTATTTTTAATTATTTGCATTTGTTTAGCTACTTCACATCCTCTATAGTAAGGTAAGCTCGATAGATCGTGTCGTCTAGCTAACTTCACTATACTCGTTAGAATGCTCCACTACTTATGTTTTTTTCTTTCTTTCTCACTAATAAGAAGAGAAAACGGCTCTTAAGCTCAAAACCTATTATATTATTAACTTAAATCGCTATGCTAAAAATGTTAAGAGCGTGTATCCGATTCGCGACGAAAAGTTCATGTTTTTTCAATTTTTCGAGATCAAAATCGTAACGATGTGAGCAGATTATTTCACAGAATATTACGGTTTTAGAAAGTATTAATTAACTACACTACTCTGTAAAAATATAATTTTTATTGACACTTTTTTAAAAAGAAGGCAATCCCCTGATAGCGTTTTACGAAAATAGTCGTCAGAGTTATCTTTCAGGATGAATACAACCATTGTAATGTGCTAAAATATTTTATATTATATGTTTGTCCAACAGAATGTGTAGTCTCAAAGCGCACTAAATATGTAGCTCAATAACGAAGATATGGCTAATAAGTATTTAGAAAAAATTAAAAAATAGAAAATCGGTTAACTTTAACAATTTTTTTTTACAGTGTTTTACTATAAACATAAAAATTATGATTATTTAAAGAAAATAAAGGTATTGCTAAATATCCCGGTTTTTTTCAGTCTGTTCTATGGACTCATTTATTTTACACGATTACTTTAAAAACACTTTAAATCCCCGCGCGCAATCGTTTGTCGATCAGTTTGTGCCTTGCCCTCCCAGCGAATTGAATACACGCTGTTAATAACACACACAGTCAATATCACAAAATAAACCGACTAAATAAAAAAGTTGACGGTTAGTGGACTACTTAAGGTATTTAGTGGTTCTTTAATTTTTATTCCATAACATGTCATGTTTTGTTTGTTTTTTTTTTAAATTTTACAACAATAGATTATAATTGGTTTTGTTTTGAGATAGCTGGATACCATACCAACTTAGGTTCTACTTTTAGTTCTAATGAAACTCAAAATGCTAGTGAGCTACGTAACTACTATCGTAAGCGTATTGTTCGATAGCTTCTGTCAAATTAGTGACTCATGGTGCCGTTTTGTGTGGTGACAGCTGAAAAACGTTAGTGACTATCGAATAGATTACGTTGGGTTTTTAACCTATCGAAATCTATAGTGCTTATGGTTCTTTCTGTAACCGCTAGGGGCGCTGTACAGTATGTCATACAAATCATTTACGGAGACGCTAGCGAGTTTTGGCTGCGTAAACTCATGGTAAAGGTACAGGCAAATAAGCAACTGTGTTCTTTAAAATGTCTAAGATATTTATTGTAAATGTGCCCTAATTTATAAAAAAAAAAAATAATATTATTATCTATTTATTCATTTTTACTTACTAATTTACATTTTTAAATATTTTTTTAAAATAAACACAAAAAAACATATAAAAAGCAGTACCTAGGTACTTTCGGCCGGTGTCGGGAGCAGGGTCCAAGCTACCGGTGGTTAGGGCTCCAGAGGAAGGAACCTCCTCACAATTCGAGCCGTATCAAAGAGTACGGCCTTCTGCTTCAGCCCTTTATCCAACTGCGCAACGCCAGCTTCGACAAATGGTCGTCAAAGCTTTTGGCAATCAGGCCATTGGCCGTAACGACAATGTCCAGTTCCCATGTGGCATGCGGCAGATATAGCCCGCCCAGTTCCACTTCAATTTTGCAGCTGTGTTGCCTACATCTGCGATTTACTTAGTTATAATTTTTTCAGAAGAAAACTCTCATCAATACAATTCCTACAAACTCAATCTACAAAGTAAACTTGATTTTGCGATCCTGAAAAGCATCCCTGCATTCCTTCACGGCGTAGACAACGCCGTCACGGATACAAGAGAGATAACTCGTAATACGAATGAGTCGGATACTTGGTACGAGCTTAAAGCAGGAATCATCTCTTTGCCGTAAAGCTAAATTTCTATATCCTTACGTAACTTTATTAAATGATAACAGGAGATAACCAGCACCTCAGAATTAATTAATCCACTCAGAGATTGTATCTAACAGCCCGCTGCCCCCGCGCACCCCCTCCGCCCGGGTCGATCCGTTTCCAGCCACTTAAACTTCACGCGGCGCGCTCCAAGCTTCCGTTTTAATTACAAAATTAATTCAAAATGTAATTAAAGTTAACAATAAGGCAGCAAACAATTGAAGTTATTTATGTTAGTTTATGCTTTATGGCGAGTACTGCTACGTTGGAAATGCGATTTACTCCAGAGCCGAGCTGAATATGCTGACTTCTATTGTTACGTCTTTAGCTTTACTGGCAATATAACTCACATAGCACTCGATCATATGTGAGGTACCTAGCTTATAATTAGGTAGTATAAAACCAGTGATAGGTAGATATAGATATGTCACATAACGGTCATTAGGTTTATACCTACCTAATCAAAAAAAGGCCTCTCTATATTTTTTCCGGACCTGTCGTCTGAACTGTGTTTTTGGAAAGAACACATTATTCTGATCTTTACACTGGCATAAGTCCTAGTGAGAGATACAAGTAGATAATAATCAAACTAAAACTTTATTTCAGTAAAGTATACTTATACTTACATATTATATATATTTCTCCTCCTAACCGTTTTCGGCCATGGCGGCCAATCACAACGGAGACTAGCCATCGGCGCGGGACACAATATATTATAGTGCACAATGACATGTGTGTGCGCAAACAACGGTACACTCCCTCTTCTATCACTCTCATAATCCGAAAAGTAAAGTATTAGGAGATGAGCCACATCGAGGACTGATCCATTCGACGTCGCTATAAAGGCAATAAAGCTCTGTTGAAAAGCACTTAACAGGATTGATTCAGACCATTTACCATTCTATAAACAAACACAACCTTTCCATTATGGTAAATTATAAAACCTTTTAGCAAATCGAAATCGAAGAAAAAGGAGCGGTCTGCTTTGACGCTTTTGGATATTATTATTTAAATAGGTTTGGTATCTAGCGCTGAATTCAATTAGTAGATTTAAAATAACTCTACTGACTGGTAGGTACCTTGGTGCCGGTAACTTCATTCAATAGTAGGTACCCATGTACTTAGGTAACTACGTAAATACATACCTACCTATGTAAAAGCTTTGATTCCTAAATGTGGGCTTTTCTTAAATAGGCTTTTCTTTTCTTAAATAAAATGTCTTTTCGATAGGTGTTAAAATTTGTTTTCAGCAAAATGGGCTTGATTTTCAGTTGCAAAAATCTGGACATATATGTTGCTACCTACTTCATAAAACGACACCTAGACATTAAGTAGGTATTTTCATAAGGTAAGCTAGGCGTTTATTTAACATTGGACAAGAGTTAATTTACAAAACATCGCTAGTGGAGGAACTTTAGTAAAAAGGCAGCCTAATAATTTATTAGACTTTGATAGCTCCTACCTGTACAGGCTGTAGGTACCAACAAGTCAGCTGGCCCATAAGTTTGATGCGACAACCATCCTGAGAACCGAAGTGGCCGACAACATCCAGCACTGTGCCAACGGTTGCGAAAAGATCACTTGACACGCGGTTAATTTTAACAATACGCCGGTCGTAAATATTTTCTTTCTAGAGACCGTGTGTCTTGTGTAGATATGTATGCTCTAAAAAGTAATTTTGTAAAGCGCATCCAAAGCGCAACAAGATGTTCCACTCCTGAGTAGGTACGCTAAAAATGTGCTAGGTATATAAGTACCTTTAACCACTCCGGCCCAACATGTGAAAATTCCCTAATATAAAGTAAATCTTATGTATATGTAAATAAACATTAAATTCGCGATTAATTCGCGACACACCGGTGTGTCGCCGGGGCTGGACAGATAATGACCATAACTACTTCTAACGAGAATATATTGAAGGCCACACGTAGCCTACTTAGGTACTAGTACAGCTTGCTAGTTCTGTAGTCCGTACCTACTTACTAGGTACCTACCTTTTTTAGGATAATTTTTAAAACATTAAAAGTAACTAAGCATATATAATAATCACTTTCAATGTTTTACATACATACTAAGGATGCCTTCATTTGGAAAGCACACAGCTGTTAACGGTTTGCCAGCGCGTGCCAGAAGACACCATTTCTGGTTTCTTGTTCGACCAATTCGATTCAATGTAAAAAGTATGAAAACTGCCAAGTATCTTCGAGAATACCTACACTGTATCACTAGACTACAGCTTTAATGCAGGTTCTGCCACTGCCAGTGCGGCAGTACATGGTTTTATCACCCTGAAAGGTAAATTTTATTTCATTTTACATTTTCCTACCAGTGTCGACATCTATACAATATTATCGTGTACCTGAAAGATTACTCGCGAAAACCACAATGTAGCAACATCCTACCATTTTAATGTGTGGCAGCACCAAATAAAATGTCATTGGCTCTAGGACTACTGTCAACCCAGTGTCACTGTCATACAGGCGTGATTAATTTGAAGTTTGGTGTACCTATGTATTTTTATTTCACTACAAGTGGAATATAAACTACGGCATGAAGTAACGCCGTTATTTATAAGATAGCCTTTGTGATGCATGGTTAAATTATTTGAGACAACATGCCTACTACCAGAAAGAAAGTCATCAATACCGTGTACAAAGATGAAGAAAGTGAAGCAGAAGACGGTGATTTTAGCGATTCGGGATCAGACGCAAAATTTTCTGCCGAAGATGAATCTAGCTCTGAAGGAGAAGTTGACTGCGTACCTTCATCTGGAGACGAGTTCGACAGTAAAAGCAAAGTAAAACTCAGTACTAGGCGTACTACAAAAGTTAAAGCTCCCGGTAGAAAGCCGAAATTCGCGCAAACATTACTAAAAAAAATAAACAAACAATCGTCTGCCGGCGATGAAAATGATGATGAAATTCCCACTTCACAATTCTCCGTCAAAGACCTCACGGAAGCAGATAAATTACTGCCTTCTTTTCTCAATTTATCTGAAAGTGGTAAGTTTTGGGCGATTCGTGATATACAAGCATGCTTGTATAACAGGTTCCGACAGGTTAGGACTTGTCTGCACGATAGAAAAATGTGTTTTGGTTAGAGTTTATGTAACTTACCTGTTATGTTTCAGACAGTAGTGATGATGAATCTCCAAAACTCACGAAAAAAACTCATATTACCTCAGTGCTGCCTGCAAAACCTGACCAAGACTCAGACAATGATAATGATGTTAACATGGAATATAAAGATGTAAGTACCTAATCATTGGCCAACTTTTGATGAATGATAAACAGAGATCGGAATAGGTACCTAGACTATATTTACCTAAATTTCGAAGAAGTAACTAACATAGAGTAGATACCTAATACCTCCTCTAAATTCCCAGAATCATAAACATGAATTAAAACCCAAGATTATAAAAACATGACTGAACTTGAGTATAGTTACAAAAAATATTTGAAGAATCATATTTCAATTTTATAGGTACCTAGGTACCTATGTAAAACAAAGCTCTTTATTTTAACAGTTTGAGTGGAACTCTAAAAGCACAATAAGTTCAAATTTCTTAAATCCCAGGATTCAATGGTCATGTTTATGATTCCAGGATTTTAGAGGAGGTATTATCAACTCTGTTACCTACTTACTTCTTCAAACTTTAGGTAAATATAGTCTACATATTATTAATTTATCTCTAATGATAAATGAATGAAAAAAAAAACCATGCAGTATAATAACATGTTTCTAATAAGAAAACAATGGAAATAGTCCTGGTAAGAAAACCCATCTATAATAATACCTAATACAAGTTCTGTTAGAGTAAGTAGTGTTAGAATCTGGGTAGTCTACCTAACTGTATTATCAAATAGTGCAGATAATAAAACTTTAATATGGACTACGTCCCCTTTTAGATTAGCCTTTTGCTATACTGTAGTTGTTTATTATTTTATCTACCTATTTTTAGAAGAAGTCAATGTTTAAAAAACCAGTTACCAGATGTATGATTATTGATTAATCACTAATTGTTTTAATTTTAACTTCTATAAAAAGAAAAGATAAATGATAATCCTGTCAAATAAAAACCAACTTAGACAAATTGTGTAGTGGATAAGATCAAATTTCATATAATGATAATTTTATGAACAGGTATGGTCAAACAATATCCAAGACAACAGTGAAGAAATTGCTAAAAAGACATTCATGGAGCTCGAAAAACACAAATCTGAAGTTGAACAAACTAAAGCTTCAATACAAAACTACACCCTGAAAGTTAATTCAGAAAAAGAATCTGATGTGACAGATCTGTTAGCATTGGGAGAAGAAGCAATACCTGAAGTACCTGTACCTATTAAACATAAGAAGAAAACTAAGCTAAGGAGAAACAAAGATGACAGTGATTCAGAGGAAATGGAAGACTGGGAGGAAGTTAATGGTATGTTCCAAAACTACACATGAATTTGCCATAAACTGTCATGTTTCTAAAAAAAAAAAATTACTGTAATAACTAAAACTACAAACAAAAACATTCAGAAAATAATATGTGTAACAAATCATAAGTGTGAAAACCGTATTAAGAACACAAAAAGAAAATATTCCATAGGTAGTTACTGTTCAAACCCAATCCTAACTGTTGGGTTTGTTTTAACCAGGCTGCTTTAATCTAATTTTAATAATTGAAAACCCCATATTTTCAATCTTTCAGAATCACAACCACAAGCATCATCACAACAAGGCATACAACTTTTTGTCAAATTTCCTGAGGCAGCATGCAGAAAGAGTAAAAAAGTTGATGTTGAAATGATGATGAAAAGAAAAATCAATAGAGTGAAAAAGGAATACCAAGTTTACATGCACAAAGTACATGTTCTGTGCTGGTTAGGTCATGGCAATTATGTCAGTGGAATTTTGAACAATCAAGAGCTTATGGCAGCTGTATTATCTTTGGTTCCATCCAAGGAGTGCTATCCTGGAGAGAGAGTAGACATGAAATATGTTGAACAAATTACAACATGGTACAAAGATAAACTAACATTAAAACAAGAAAAAAATGAAGATAAGTTTAAACCAAAAGCACCACCTCTCAAAATGATACTGTTGGAACAAATAAAAAAAAGAGTTGTTACAACTAAAAAATACTTGGTTTTTATATTTGTTACTATGTTAAGAGCGTTAGGACTTCAATGTCGAGTTATGTTCAATTTTGTAACATTGCCTATAAAACCACCAAGTTCTGAACTGTGTTCACTTTCTACAAAGCCAAAAGAAGAAAAGGCTGATGGCACTGCTGACAAGCCTAAATCACCTTCTGATAAAAGGGATGAAGAAAAAAAAGATGATAATGGAAAGCAAAAGGCTGGTCCTTCAAAATCTAAAGCTAAAAAGCAAAAAATAGCGCAAGTTGATGGGAATGATGACAGTGTTTTATACAGTGATGATGAAAATATAATGCAAGTTGATGGAAATGATGATACTAATGCCAGAAAAACAAGATCCGTTAAACGAGCAAAGGCAAACGAAAATAATACAGAAAAATCTGAGAATGAAGATGTATCGCCACCAAAAGTAGCCAAAAAAAGGACTGGCCGCGCATCACCCAAGCCAACTACAAAAAAAGATGAAAACAAAACAGTTGATGGTAGCAAACCAGCACAAAAAGGGAAAAATGCTAAAGAAACTAAAATTGAAACTGAAAAACGTAATGAGAGCATAAAAAAAGTAAATGATTCAAATCTTAAAGAACCAATGAAAAACCTAACTCGTGGACAAAAATTGAAAGCTGAAAATAGTATAAATAAAATAGAATCAACTAAAGAAATATCAACTAAAACATTAACACGTGGACAAAAATTAAAACCTGAAATTAACAATTCATCAAAAATAAAAGATACTACACCAACTAAAAATTTAACTCGTGGACAAAAATCAAAAGCTGAAACTAGTAATAATTTACCACAAACGAAAACTCCAGAAAGCAATACTGATACTAACACTAAAGACAAACCTCAAAGAAGCAATAAAAGTTTATTGAATGCCAATACTCAAAAAAACATAAATATTCCTAAAATATCTGTTACAAATGAGAATGCAGAGGATGTTGCAAGCAAATATTTTGAAGAGACTAAACCGGCAGCTAAATTTAGCAGGCTTTCAAGAAAACGTTCACAAACTGTTAATCCTGTTAGCTTACAGACTACAAGCAGTGTAGAAGACAAGGGCAAAGTGGTCAAAGCAAATACCAGAACAAAGAGTGCCCCAGGAACTGCTGTAGAAAAGAGCAAGTATTTTGATGCTCCATTTAAAGAAACTACGCCTAAAAGATCTGTAAGGCAAATAAAAAAAGAAATCAAAGCTGAAGACAGCCAGAGAGTAAGTCATAGAGATCTTGCAAAAGCTAAGAAAGGGAAAGGTGATGTTACTGAAGATCTGGTCAATATTATCAAGAGTAGAGTTAAAGATGCGAAATTGGAAGCAAAGAAGAGAGTAGTGAAAGGCAAGTTGTTTTGTTTCGACACATTTTATTTGTCTTTCTTTTTACTTTAAAAAAATAAAAAAGAAGCTCAAAGTCTCAATAAAATAGATTTACAGAACAAATAGCCTCTGCCATTACAACTTCCTTAAAATAATAGATAAATAATAACTACGCTTTCAGGCAAAATAAAGAAAGAATCCGACGAGGACAGTGACTATTTACCGGTAGAAGATCCTAAGCGACGCAACTCTGAGAGCGAAAACGAGTTCAAACCCACGAAAATTAGTCCCAAACCTGGTACCAGCCGCCGCATAGACCGACGAGTTCTCTCATCTGTCTCCAGTGATGAGCCCAAGAAAAACAGGATTGATGTGTGGTGCGAAATATTTGTTGAAGAACTAGAACAATGGATATCTGTAGATGTTATAAAAGGAAAAGTTCACTCTTCTGGTGATCTTTATGTATGTATAAAAAATACGAATATTTATATAGTGTACTCATAATGTTACCTGATCAAATCAGTGCTCATCATCATTCTCTTGCCCTTACCCCAATTTGTTTAGGGTCGGCGCACCATGATGTCTTCTTCCCAGCAGTCACCCGCTTTGAAGATATATTATCGTCTTTCACACCAATAATCGAGACACCGATTTGGTAAAAGTTTCCCCACATGCTCAATGCTTATATTATCTGTTTTCACAGAATAGCGCCACTCACCCTGTATGCTACGTCGTCGGTTGGGATAACAACAACTACCTGAAGGATTTGACGCGTAAATATGTGCCGCACTGGAACACAGTTACTCGCAAGCTTCGCGCCGAAGGCCCGTGGTGGAACCAGGCAGTAAGACCCTGGCTAGGACCAAAAACCCCTAGGGATAGAGAAGAAGATGAATACTTGGACAGAATGCAGCTAGACGCACCGTTACCGAAAAGTATTGCTGAGTGAGTATTGTAATACGATTCGATGTTATTGGTTTCAAAATACCGTCCTTTATTTATTATTATTTATCTACACTAATATTATAAAGAGGAAAGATTTGTTTGTTTGTTTGTTTGTTTGAAATGAATAGGCTCCGAAACTACTGGACCGATTTGAAAAATTCTTTCACCAGTAGAATTGTACATTATCGATGATGGACATAGGCTATAGAATATTTTCAAAAAAGTTAGGGATCCGTATGAAAACTTCGATAATGTAACCCAAGGTGTGAGAAAAAATCCTTATATCGCGTACGTGCGGAATCTATTGACAATAGAGCAAAGTAATGTACTACAGTTTTATAGAGGTCATCATTGTCTACAAAAAAGTCCGCGATACCATATGTCTAACTGTTATGGTTAAGTCGCCATGACCGCTTTTTGTTCAAATTATTCAAGCAAATCCTTGGTGATATGAAAAAATGGTGATTTCGGTATCATGATATTAATCCTTATCCATTTAAATGGTTTGATAATTAAGGTTTATTATGTCCGTGTAAATCACACTTTAAATTATTCAAATCGGACCTTTCGTTCAAAAGTTACGACGGTAGTAAACATGCTCGGAGTAAGAAAAATGTCGCGGCTTGAGCGAACTGGGAAGAATCATAACAATCCTTGGTCCGATGAAGTTGAAAATGATTTCGATAAAACAATAAGAATAACAAATGTTTGGATTTTTCGCAAATAAACTACATACATAATAAGGGGTGAAGCAGGGGTTGCAGCAAGTTTTTAGGGGAGGACATTATTGCTTGCTTTAATTTACGTCGGAATGCTATGAACGAACTAAAAATGGGATTATTGAAACAGATGTACCTAACAATTTTTGCATAATCAACTCCTGACGGGGTGAATGGGGTGAGCAGTTGCGCTAAACCTGAGACCATAGAATAAGTAGAAATGGCGAAGTAATAAATGTAATTAATGAAAATCGTTGTGCTTAATTTTCCAAAACTAACCTTTATAAGGGGGTATAGGGGGCGTTGAAGTTTGTGGAGTACCTACTAAATCCACGCGGACGAAGTCGCGGGCGAAGTGCTAGTTTATTATATACTTTATTGTACACCGATAATAACATAAAATGAACATTAGGTAGGTACTAACTAAAACACATGTACAATGGCGGCCTTGTCGCATTCTCTTCCAGGCAACCTTGAATGGACAGTAATTGTCTGGACAACAAATGGGGCTGTCATCGGTGCGAAATTACTTTAAATATCCCAAGGCAACATCTACCCCTCTATTCTCACTCCGCATCTTCTCAAAAACATTCAAATCGCAGAGAAAAGTCATTCAATTGAGGGGTATTAAAAAACGGCCAAGTGCGAGTCGGACTCGCGCACAAAGGGTTTCCTTACCATTATCTATAAAAAACGGCAAAAAAATCACGTTTGTTGATTAAAAATTAAAAAGTAGCCTACAGCCTCCAGGGTAAAATCGTAACAAACCAACTCACTCACATTTACTTAGGATTCGGAAACGCAATGTACTCGAGGATATTATGATGATTCAAAGCATGAAGCCCTCTTTTGTGTAATAATTAATCTTGTCTGCGGTTCAACATAAACATAATTAAAAACAAAACGGTAACTACGAATTTACTTTTTATGATTCCTACAGGTACAAGAACCATCCATTATATGCGTTGAAGAGACATCTACTGAAGTACGAAGCTCTATACCCACCCGACGCGGCTGTGCTTGGGTTTGTCCGGAACGAAGCGGTGTATGCGCGGGAGTGTGTGTACATATGCCGCTCTAGGGACATCTGGCTGAAGGAAGCTAAGGTCGTCAAACTTGGGGAGACACCATACAAGATTGTTAAGGCACGCCCTAAGTGGGATCGGGTATGTAATGTTCTGGTTAAACACCACTCTTGTGCAAGCTGCCTGGTTTGGGAAGTCACTTATACTTCTCTAAGCATCCGAAGCAAATGTACTGTTTGCTTCCTTTTGGAAATGTGAGAATGCAATCTGAATAGAGCCATGCCGTCTGTCCATTGATTGACATTTATTTTCAGTTAGACTGCTTAGTTGAGTGACGTGTATTCAGAACACATTATTATTTTATACTTTTCGGCTTTACCTGGATCTAAGTAACTGACCAGGCTATCCTCTTGTATCCAGCCTTTACTATACCTGTCCACTTAGTTAAATCCATTGCAAGTCCATCATTTCAGAAGTGTTTAAACTTCACCCATGATGCCGATAACACCTCATCAAGTGACATTTGGAATTATTTTTATTTCCAGCTCTCAAATAAATGTATAACAGACAAACCTTTGGAAATATTTGGACCTTGGCAAGTACAAGACTACGAACCACCAACTGCAGAGAATGGCGTTGTGCCTCGCAACGCATACGGCAATGTCGAACTCTTCAAAGAATGCATGCTGCCTAAAAAAACTGTTCTTATCAAATGTAAGTTATATCTGTTCTTTCATTTTCTTTCAAATTAAAATAATATGAGTAGAGTTACTATCATAAATTAATTTATGAACGCAAGTGTAATCGTCATCATCATCCTCATGGTCATGGCGTTCATCGCTTATCAAACATCACCGTGCAAGTCATTACGACTAACTTGACAGTACAGCATAAAACAACAATTTACTGTAACCAATGTACCCTGGTATGCGTCATGCTTGGCGCAAATAAAGTCTTTTTCTTTCTTTTCTTTCTGTGGCCTGTGATTGGTGGATGGCCTAAAGTTTAATATGTACCTAGTTCGTTCTGCAACAGACTTCAATGAAATATTTTGATAAGCAATGTTATGTCAATTTAATACAGGTATGCCTGTATCTCTATCAGTTGTTTACTCAATATTACCTTTCTGCTTATGTCTTACTAATATAAATAAAAAAAATAATGTGTTTTACAGTACCCAACCTGAACAGAGTGGCCAAGAAACTAAACATAGATTGCGCACCCGCCATGACTGGGTTCGATTACAACGGCGGTTACTGCCACCCGGTGTACGACGGCTTCGTAGTGTGCGAGGAGTTTGAGGAGATCATCACTGAAGCATGGGTCAAGGTACAAACTAATCTTTGACTTTGTCTGATACTAATATTACTACTTCAGAAAAACACACACTATACGGAACATGAACACCATCTTGTGTTGCAATTTCGAAACTTGTAAGTAAAATATACTTGACAATGACACTTCTGTACTGGCTCCTCCAGCTACTTCAGTACAAATATATTGAAAATGGAAAAGGGTTCCGTAGTTACACGTCACAATTGCCGACTTAGAATGGTGCTTTTTGTTTGATTCTATGAATATATTAATTGAGTTCACGGTTTGACGGTTGAAATCGTCTAACAACGCCAAACAGGATGATAGTAACTGAAGAAAGACTTATAAAATCCAACGTCACAAGGAAAGTTAGAAAAAATATTATCATTAACATTTGAAATAGTTCGTAAATGTATTGTTACTACCTTTGTACGTAATTAAAAACTTTGTCTAACTAATTTTCAATGGAATTTGTACGAAATTTTCCTTCTTCAAATACATTTTTTACGTTGGTTGACTATTACTTGGCTGTGATAGATTTCCTTTTAAAATCGTTATCTAAGCTACTACCATTATTTTTTAACGTCTCCAAAAACAACCGTTTAGCTGGCAGTAAGAAGCTATGGAGTAGGAGTCAGTGGAGTTTCTTCTCCATAAGAATCTACTTTTTGCGAATGGACAACTAGAGTCACAATTTTTTTTGTGTTCATACTATATATTTGACGTTCATAAGTGCCTTTTAGTTGTCTAGTTGAAATGAATTAAATGACTTTGACTTTGCAGAGGGTGGCCCTCTGCAAAGTCAAACACTTGACTCTAACAAAAATTTGCACTCTAAAGCTTAATATTTCGCTAACGGATCCTTGGATGAAAAAAATGGTTTTCGCACACCTTCAATATTTTGAAACGACCAATCAAACAACACCCACAACATGGGATAAACGATAAAAAAAAATCATCGCCACTTTACGTGTATTGGCTATTTTTTTCTTAAGATATTTTATTTTACCACTTAGTCGGCGTGATTAATATGTATACCTATAAATATCTAGAAGACGCTTAGCACTAGAATGTTGGAATTTGGTATGCCAAATTCCAACATTCTAGTGCTAAGCGCCTCTGAGCTAAACCGCGGACAGACAGACGGACATGGCGAAACTATAAGGATTGCTTGTTGACTACGGAACTTTAGCAGTGAGACATATAGGCAAATTATATAAAATAAGTACATTTACAAATCTTATAATGCTTCTTTATTATTCAGGACCAAGAAGAACAAGAACGCAAGGAACGAGAAAAGATAGAAACCAGAGTTTATGGTAACTGGAGACGCCTGATCAGAGGATTAGCGATTCGTGAACGTCTCAAGTGTAAATATGGGTTCGAGGAACCTAGCACATCAGAAACTAAAAAATCGAAAGGACCAAGATTGGTTGTGAAGAAAAAACCGTGAGAAAAGTATTACACTCTTTAATTAATTTTAAGATTACAGCTAAATGCATCGTAATAATAATTATGTTACAAAACAAAATGTCCAATGATAAGTAACTGTAATATGATTACTAGTTACATTGGAAATAATTGTGTGCATGTGTCTTGCATGATAATTTTTTTTTTTAGAAGGGTAGGATTGTTAATTGAATTCAATTTAATTTTAGTTGCACTTTGTTGTAGTTCTAAGTTGTTATTTTTACACTTTTAACTTAAGAATAGTTGCCCCTACTACCTCAATTTATAAACATCACAAAATATTCAGCTAAAACCGAATTTTCATAAAATTGTGATAAATGATAATGATAAATCTAGCAACCTAAGTTTGTTATCCTGTTTCAACAAAACCACTGCCTATAATCTACCTTTGATTTTTTTTAATTTTACCACTATAATTAATATAAATATTGTTCACTGATTTTGTGTCCCATAAAATAATGTGTTTGTTCCCAGTAATTTCTTTACAACTTCAATAAAATTTTATTTTTTAATAATGCGTTTTATTATGTCTGAACTTGAATGTTTTGGAAACGTAAAGAAAACACTAAATGTCGTATATTTATTTAATAAAATTATAACTTATACAAATTTTGTTATAATAATTATGCAAAAAGCTGCTTTAATCTTTACATTATCCTCATATGTTTTCGTTAGATATATAGCAAAAGCTCCAAAAGCGTAATACACGTAGGTGGTTACAATTATTACTGTTGCACAGCTTACGTGCATTAGGTAAATTACAAAATTATGTACAAAAATCTTTGGTGTATAAAAATATGTATAGACACTTCAGATCTTATACATTAAGATCTGGTCGGTCGAAACGATTGCAATTATTTGCAATCTTATCCGCGTTTTACAGGATAGTTTTTGTATTGCACATACCCCCATATCACTATGTGATAAATATAAGGTACATGTAATCACAATGCCACTATTTTTTTTTGTTTTTTAAATTTTTTTTATCTTGCTGTTTAACAAATTATTTATACCTCTTACATACCTACATTAAGTCTATTACCTTATTTACTACAATATTTTATAACGAACATGTAAACTAAGGGCCCAGACACATTCATCACAATTTGTACATTATTTTATGAAAGGAATGTAACCTTTAATTTAAACTTTCGTAACAAAATATTTGTTCTCAAAGGCTCTATTACCATTTATTTTATTAGTCTCATTGAAAGTAGGTATCAACCATTATTAAAACCAGTTTAATACATGGTATGATAGTCCGTCAAGCTAGGTAGCACTTTATAGTAGATTAGATTCCTTTCATGCTACCATTATAACTAAATGGTTCCTATAAAGACCAGCTTTATAGTCTTATTTTATGCCATGGTCAATGTGCCTGCGCCCATACCGAATCCTACACCCTTAGGACCAAAGTTCCTGCCGTAACAACTTCGGCAGTAAATTTCTCCGTTAGGTCCGTCGTTTAAGTTGGTAGAATCCTGAAACAAAATAATTTAAAATTAGTGGTGAACAAAATATCACCTGCAGAACCTTTTTTCTAGCTATCTCGGGGTCACCGTCTAGTCTAACCGCTGCCTCAGCTGAATACAAGTATTTTACAGTTCTCGTCAAATAACTGCTCCTCTGAAGCTACGAGTGGCTGCGTAGTAACTTAGTCAAAATTACGAACAAACTGCAACTGCGCATGCGCAAGAGACATGGGGGCGGGGATAATGGCGGCGCGATTTTATGTCTCAGTCGCTCGTTTCGTACATGGAGAGACAGGGAATCTGACCTTGCCAACTCGGAACTGGATAACACGGTTATTGGTGAAAAAATAAATTTATGAGAAGCTGACGCCTCCCCCTTATTTTGAAGTTAGTTATTATTTGAGCTTTAATAAGCCGGGAACTTACAATCTCCATAACATTTTATAATAACGCAACAATCACTGCTTGCATGTTGCATATAAAATATTGCGATCTAGCGGACAATAGTCATATTACACTCAAAAGCCAGCTATCCGAAGACGTCATAAAAATATAGCACGATGCGTTCCGTACCCAGTTTTGTGAAGGATACAATATGATAACATTGTTAGTGGTTTATTCCCATTGTTTATTCCTCATTTATTACTTCGAACATGAAAGAACAGGTTAAATTCCACCTACCTGTTGTTAACAAAGCCAAGTCAAAATAGTGCATATTTCAGTAATGTCATATGTTGACAATCTATCAACATATGACATATGTCAATGTCATCACATAACTCACCTCACACAGCACACGTCAGTGTAAGAACAGCAGTAGTAAATGGAATTTAATGGAAGATGAATAATTGTTGAAAAAATTAAGGATAAACTGTTTTGTACGTTAAGAAACTTCTTAGTTTAAGTGATACAATAATATTGAAGATGTTATCAACAACGCTGCTCGTGTGTTTTGCTACATTCTTTGTGCATAATAGCAATGCCGAATTCACGACCGAAGATTGTGCTTCTCTTGGATTCATCAAAGCCAACCTGTTATGTTCTTCTTGTGATCAGTTGAAAGATTTCGGTTTAGAACAACTTATGTCTCACTGTAAGGAATGCTGTCATCAAGATGAGACTGCTCCAAAAGAGAAGAAATATGCTCGTGCTATACTAGAAGTCTGCACATGCAAGTTCCCGGCTTATCCTCAAATTCAAGCATTTGTGAAGAGTGACAGGCCGGCTAAGTTCCCTAATCTACAAATCAAATACGTTCGAGGCTTAGACCCGATCATCAAATTATTGGATAAGGATGGAATAGTTAAGGACACAGTAGCTATAGAAAAGTGGAACACAGACTCTGTGGAAGAATTTTTAAAGACTCATCTTGAAAAAGAAGAAGATGATGAGCATGACTATTTAAAAACGAACAAAATTTAATTGTATCATTAAATGTATTTCGTAAAATTACTTAAGTATTTTGTTGATTTATCGTTCCTACTTGATATCTAAATTAGTATAAATGAGCTACTTACAAGAGATCTATGGCAATCCGCACATGAGAAGCACCGTTTGTGCCATGTGCCATTCTTGGAGTTCTTCTGTTCAGCAGCGTAGACTGGGAATCCACAACGAGGGCAGCCCTGGCCCTTGGCTGCTTTCTGGCCAGTGAAAGGAAGCTGTTCCATGCTGCAAAATTATTGACATTATTTTTTTCTATCTAATTAGTAAGTCAAAAGCTAGAACAAAATCATAGGTACATTACAAATAATTGATTTACTTTACAAGTAGATTTCTTTAACATGAAGTCACAATTTTGAAGAACATAATTGTTCCTTTAACATTATTTTTAGGAAATGGGTGATGTATCTAATATGCAAGAAGTTAGGCTCATATTATTCTTTGAGACATATCTAGACCTAGGAACTATACCTTTTATGAAATAACACAAATGGACTTACTATGTAATTGCGGGCTCTGAGTCACAGGAGACGAGGGTGGGGGCGTGGCCATATCCGAATCCTCTGGGTCCGAAGAGCTTAGCATAGCAAGCGCGACAATGGATCTCCTTGTCAGGACCATCGCAAGCCAGCATCGAGTCCAGAGGCCGGTGGCACTCCGCGCAATTGAAACATTTCTTGTGCCACATCTGGAAACAAATATGAAAACTGTAAATAGAGCAAAACTTGGTCCTTGTCCATTGTTAACAATGCGAATAGCCATAAGGATATAACCAGATGTTATTACAATGGCATGGTGTTGCTTGATAGAAACTTAATGTTTTGTTTGTTTGTCTTTACGACTTAACTACAGGCGACCGTCGGGTCTACCAGCCAGATTCACCCAAGATCGAAATTCGTATTTTATTCAAAATCAAAAATTATTTATTTGCGCAAATGAGGTAAGTAGGTACATAAAGTTCAGAATCATAAGTAAGCTTATAAGCTTCTCTTATTCTGCCTCTAATTTAGGCGTGCAAAAATAGCGTACAGAATCTAAACATGCTTTCATCAAAATGTCACAAATAAAATACCTACCATTATGTCATAAAATAAAATACCAAGAATATTACCTATTAATATGAACATTATTTATTATTAATTATCTAGGTACTAAGAATTGCAGACAAAGGACACTGACGTTGGTACCTACATGCATGACCTTTATCGCCCATGCTTTACCTACTAGAAAAGTTCACATAACGGTCATAAACGAAATTGATAGCCACAATGTCACCCTTAAAATGCTTATAGGTAGGTAGGTACCTACCTACGTAGGTAAGCGTCCTCTACTCTGCGGGGAATATGTAGGTAGATTCAATATCTTAAGATTTCGCCACATTGCTCGGCCGTCTCATTATAAGGACTAAAGATTGGTGCAGTGCTTAGAAACAGTCGGATGTAAAACTTACCGTGCCCTTAGCCAGTTGTTGTTCAGCGGCGAAGACCATGCCACCGCAACGCGGGCAGCCCTGGCCCTTGGGTGCCTTGATGGAGGTTGTATCGGGGTTGTAATACGGACGACTGGCGGAAATCTCCTCCTCGCTGTAAACGAACATTGCAACATTGTAGAGGAATGTCTTACTCAGGTAGGTACTTCTGTCTAAAGAAATCACAACCTATCTATTGTGGCAAACTTACGATAAGCCATCTGTCTGCAGGAAACCGGAGCCGCAGGCAAAACCGTAGCCGTGAGGGCCCCATTTCTTTCCGTAGCAAGTCTTGCAGTAAACCTCAGACTCGGGTCCGTCGCAAGCGATGATCGAGTCCAAAGTCTTAGTGCAATCGCGGCATTTGAAGCACTTGCGATGCCATTCGCGGCCCTTAGCCAGCACCAGCTCAGCAGCAAACACGACACCTCCACATCTGGGGCAACCTTTGCCGGGGGCCGCTTGAATAGAAGCGGTATCGATTACCGTTGTTTTCGGTGCTTGATCACTGTAAAGCAAGTAAAATGATTGGTGTGAAGAGGTTGCAGCTATACCTACTTGTAGATAATTAGGTAGGTACCTACTTTAAAATAACTGTGTTACAAGAATAACGCTAAGTAGGTACCATTTTATTAACACAACTCATTTCTTTTTCAACATGCCTTATCAATAATGGTGAATTGTGTAGCCTAGGCACCTAAAATACCTTAATTACTAATTATTATGATGCCATTGCGTTGTTACCTTATCTTATCAGTCGTCTTCCTTACAGAGTGTAACATGAATAGGTACCTATTGCATAGGTACTATACAAAATCCTCAGTCTGTCGATCAGCTTTCTTGTAAGTAAGTAGGTATCTGCATTATTGAACTTCACATACCTACCTAGTCACAGTATAAACTGACACCTTATAAGACTGACCAATCCTTCCCTTGCGGTGGTAGGGCTAACACCCGCCTGGTTCGCGACCAGCCTCTCACCGGAGTTCGGCGTCAAGCAGCCTGCTGTGTTTCGTCGACGCGTAGAAGTACCAGTGCCTCAGGGCATCTTCTGGGCACGCTCGCTTTCATCATGGACCTCATCTATCGCTTTCCATCAGGCGTGATCGAGGTCAAGAGCTAGCCCATTCATAAATAAATTTTAAAAAAAAACTGAAAACTAGCCAGCTGCCTAAATACCTTCGCCTGATTAGTATTGCATGCGACTTTGAAAGGTATTCAGATTTAGATTAGTTACCAAACGTCGGCTAGTTGGCTGGCTATCGCTGTAGTTCTCGTCAACCTTAACGGGACGTTGTCTGCCGAGCAAGAATTCAACGTTGCAATCTGTGGTTGTACCCACTTGTGTGGTAGTAGGTAGGTACCTAGGCTACTACCTAATTAGATTGGTGTCGAATTGAGTACTTAGGTGATTACTTAGATGATTGGTCCCGGATGAGCAGTAGACCTTAGGTAATGAAGATGTTCAGCGAATCTGCCACAAATTACCTACATGTTGTAAGATCCAAACGTGAGGCTACTCTCGCCGATATTAAAATTAGTCCGATCGAGAGCGGAGAGCGCGTTCTATTTTCACATTGGCACTTTGCCATCTCTTGTTTGTATTATAAGCTGTTTTTATGAAAGTGACTATGCGATGGAAATAACCTAAACCTGTCATGTAACCTGAGAAGTATACCTACGTAATGTTACGAAGCTTCTGGCGAAAATAACTTGCGTAAAGTGAAACATGTGGTGTTAAGCAATGAATATTATGAACGATGGTTTCTTGAACACACAGGATAATAATAAAATTTGCTAAAGCAGCCTATAAGCAAATTAGCATGTTAGATGATTCAGTTAATCATGAAAACTTGGGAGTTTACGGTCCTATAGACTGTACTTCGGGATCCATCAGGGTCTTGATGAAACTTTAATAAGTATCATACCTTTGCCATTCCAAGTCCTTAATATCACACATAAGACCCA
The DNA here is from genome assembly GCA_947386135.1 of Melanchra persicariae. Taxonomy (NCBI): domain Eukaryota; kingdom Metazoa; phylum Arthropoda; class Insecta; order Lepidoptera; family Noctuidae; genus Melanchra; species Melanchra persicariae. The sequence goes on along the minus strand of OX376651.1, from coordinate 10,939,087 downwards.
GGCTTGACATTCCCCCATGTCCTACACCTCTTGGACCAAATCTTTGTGCGTAGCATCCTACAGCAAAAGCAAAGCGTTATTATTGCATCTATTGAGCACACAGCGATTCACGTTCAAACATTTTATGTTTTACTATAATTATATTATTATTTTGGTACAATGTGTCAAAAGCTGTGCCCTCGCCAGTTAGATAAGTCACTCGGCCGATCCTCAAGCGGTTCTTACCCATTGGCGTAAGGGTCACTCTGCAAGACACCAGCTCCTCCTCCATAACCATATCCCTTAGGACCAAACTTCTTCCCATAACATACTACAGAGAAAAACATTTAATTAATTAAAACCACGAAAACAACAAGGGACATGAACATGCATTACAGTTAATAGAGTTTGTAATCACTCACATTATTATCAAAGTATGTAGGAACTTGGTAAATTGTTGCTTATGAATATTTCGATGACAAATAAAAGGATTTAAGTATAGATAGGAAATGAGGAGAAAAACAAACCTTTGCAGTAAATGTCTTTGTCTGGGCCCTCGCAACAGTTTGTAGAGTCCAGACGTTTTAAGCAGTCTCCGCATTTGAAGCACTCCTTGTGCCACCCCTGGACATACAGTGAATAGTGAGGATACGTCAGGGCATGCAGGGAGCGTACCGTAGCCTAGATGATCACTCGCGTTATTACAATGATACATGATGTTATGGCACATACAACATATGGGTGGGACATTTAATCGACACGTGGTACATAATTAATCGTTCAGATACCTCTACAATAAATGTCACCATCTGGCCCATCACAATGCATCATTGAATCAAGGGTCCTGTTGCAATTTAAGCATTTGAAGCATCGTCTGTGATAGCCCTACGGCACAACATTTTGGTTAGATATTTATATTTGCGTAAAAAGCACAAAAATATATTAAAATAACAGGATTAATTATTTTTTTTATTTCGTTTAAGCATCTAAAAGCAGCGCAAGCTCAAGTTTTAGGTATATCCAAATTAGGGTTAGGTATTTGATTTTACCTAGATAAAATGGCATTTTGTTTTTGAATGAAGATCTATAGAATCTTACCCGTCCTCTAGCTAACATCTGCTCAGCAGCATATACGAAGCCGCCGCATCGTGGGCATCCTTGTCCAGGTGGCGCCTTGGCGATTGCACGTGGTTCCAGACAAGCTCCGTTAGTCCTTACGCCCCTGTACACATGCCGCAAATCAATAAATGTCCAACAATATTCAGAGCAAGCAACAGGTGACAGAAGAGTAGTTAAAAGCCTCTCAGACACCGGAAGACTCCGTGCCTCTACATTCTAGTATCGGCCACACGGCTGGCGGCTAAGCAGTAGCTGCCGGCGGCGCACCTCCGCCGTAATGGGAGAAGGTAAGGGCTCCCGGCCGCCCGCTCCGCATCGGCCTCGCTATAGCACTACACAATATATCGACATAGAGGGCGCTTTCCTTATCCCATCACATGTATTGACTATCAGTTAAAGCTAAGACGGAAGCGTTAGCTGAGGGTTAAACAGAGTGTGAGTAGCGGGGAAAGTTATTCAACATAAGATCGTCTCGCTGCATGCTATCTAGGTGCGTCTGGAGCGTTGCTAAGCCAAGGCTACATATTGGTTTCTCACCGTGGCTCCTTCGTGTGGGGGCACGCCCCGTTGGGGAGGAAGGGATCGTTGGGGCTGAGCGCGCTCGAGCTGGCGCGCGCCCGACTGCGCACCGCGGGCGCGCGCGCACCTCGACCGCGCTCTCGTAAATATATTACTAACTCAGGGTTGGTAGTCGACTATTTTTTATTTTATTTGTGTTTTTTATAAATAATAAATAATACCGATGAACAAATTAAATTAAGCGATAGCGAATAAATAATCCTAACTAGAGTAATTTAAAGTACAATAAGGCGTGCGTTCGCGAGGCGTCGCTGGAGGGCCGAGATGTGTGTCGGCGACCCGCAAGTTGCTGGACGGCTGCTCGCTCAATTCCTGTTGCGACATAAACGGAGACTGGTCATGCACGTGTCAGGCGGCGCGTAATGTACAGCCAGCGCGCGCTTCTACTGTATAGTATGAGTATATGTACACGCGGTTAATGTGGTTACGCACGGGCCCGGAGGCCGGCCGTCGGTGCGGCCTTAGATAAGGAAAGGCCCTCAGTGGCGCGGGCGGCGGGAGAGCTGAGTGGGAAGGTACTTACGTGTTCTCAGCCTTCAGGTGGTCGCCAGTGTCCATGGACAGGCAGCCAGCACCACCGCCGAAGCCGTAGCCTTTTGGTCCAAATTTGCGCGCGTGGCACATTTTGCAGTACAGTTCACCTTCGTGTTCTGTGCAGTTGGTGGAGTCGAGCAACTTCTGGCACAGGCCTGGACCACACAAACATTGAACATAAAGTCTCCGTCGCACTCTGTACTCTGAAAACCTACTTACCTATAGAACACGTAAGTAGGTAATGCAGTGATGCATTTCAAAATCTTGTTTTGCTGTTGTTATCGTTGAAGACCCATTGTACTAGACTGCTACCCTTCCTTACTCATGGGTATTGTTGGTACTTCAACAATACCAGATCATACATACTACACGTGAATCAATAACAGTGCACGTAAATAAACACTACCTACACAAAATTACGTAGGTTTTGGAAAAATATGGAAGTTCTAAAATCTTTTGATTTTTTCTGTCATGATTGTGACTGGAATGTTCTAGTAGGTCATATGTGATCCACGTGGAAAACATAAGACCTACTAGAATGTTCCAGTCTTCGTGATTTCGCTCTTTCAGGACAAAAACTTATCAAATTGAGATAATTTCAGTTCTGTCATATAATTTTTCTGATCAAACAAATAATTCAGTTTTCAAAAGGTACATAATTGAGATATCTTATTGTTCAAGTGCAATAAAAGACCAACAGACTAAAAGTCCTCTGGGTGATTGATATGTAAATAAAAAGTTACACCTAACTGTCAAGGATACTTCATCATTCTCAAGAACATCATCCATTCCTCCAATATTACGGTGAAATCAATATATCTGGCTGTTTCCCAAATACTTCGGGTGTCGGCTTCCAGTCGAACAAGATTCAGCTGAATTAACTTCTACTTTTATTTGTAAACAGTGTAGATATGTATGTTCATCTACTCACCGCACTTGAAGCACATTTTGTGCCATTTGAGTCCTCCGGCGACTCTCTCCTCTGCTGCGTATACTGATTTGCCGCATTTTGGGCACTTAGGGTTATCTGCTGGTTTGAAAGGCATTGTGCTCGCTTAACTTATCCTGAAACAAAATATTTCTAGTTCAAACAATAGTCACATAAACCAACATGACAAGGACTGCGGGCAGATGACTTGAAACGCGGCTTCACAACTGTGATGATAAAATCCCAATCACACTTTTGATATCACCATAAATCCTTTCTGGTTCTCTAAATTCCACTTATCACTATTTGTGTAGCAACACATGTGTATAACACGTTAAACATTATTTGGATACGTTGTCAAATAGTATTCTAAATGCAACAGCCGTTGGCCGCAATCCAAGTCGCCTGCACCACTTCAATCTCATGTGAACGGACACTTTATTGCTCAACAAGCGCGAATGTAGGCTTCCTGCGAGTGCAACGAGCGCTCGCCTTAAAGAATGTGCCGGAATATGGAACGTTGGGCGGGCGGCGCGTGGGCCGATGCGCCTGCGCTCCTAATTTGGGGCGTTCAGGTAAAGTTACGTCGCTGGAGCGTGCCGATGCAACTCTAATAATAGTTCACATAGAGAAGACTACTATGTTTCACTCGCGGTTACGTTATATTATGCAATAAGAATAGGTTAAATGTCACTTTCACTGGAATAAGGACCTGTTCGTCGAAGTCGCTGCGGGATGAAGCTCCCGGACGCGTATACAGTTCAGGGCGTAGATGCCGAGACTGCGGTGCGCGATGTTCGAATGATGCGCGAGGGCAGCGTGCGACCGTAGTCTATACGCGAGTTGCACACGGCCCCAGTGGGGGGGCGCCGCCCTCGCCACCGCCTCCGCTACACCCTCGCCTGCCTCATGCACAACCCTCGACACCACAAGTTACCTACTTCTTCAGCGCACTAGGTCAACTTAGATAGACTCTATATCGATATTCTGCTGAATCATTTATGATGTTTAGCCATTACTGTACTTTAGCTAGGCTTAATTAATTCTTGACCCCTCCTTTAATTGTTTCAGTAGCTGAAAACTTGATGTGTGAAGTTAAAAAAATATGTATGTTTGTAATACATATTATAGTAAATATTTATGGAAACCATCACAAACTGGTGTGGGTCGAGACCCTACCTGCCTACATTGCTGCCAAATCGAACAAATAAATGCTATAAGTAACTGGACTATCATAATAACGACCAACTACCTGTAGACATGGGTTTGCTTTACGAATAGAAAAACAATCTGATCTTGAAATAAGGTATACCTATAAGTACACACATCATTTCTGTAACAGTTGTTTTTTCAGTTTCAGAACCATACGGTAACCTAGAATGACCTTTACAATTCTTATCATATTGAATTTCTTATAACTTGTTGTTTACCTACATAATTGTTTTAGACAATCTCTATAATTTTACATATTTCATTACATAAACATTACAGTGCCTCATTCGTTAGTGATTTTATTGAGTTTGGTTTTGCGTCATCGTCTTCCTATGTGACCACGAATATTATCACTCGGCTTGACAAGAAGTTGTTTATAATTTATCAGAACTACGGGCTAGCTTTTACTGATCTTTCTAGAAAGTATCTTCAATGATTTAAAAAGAGAATTTTTTTTTGTATATTTCCAACATTGCTCATTGAAAAATAAATAGATCTTGGTACACCTAATATAGCAGAATATGATTCTAGTCAGATTTCAGACGCCCATGTTCCGTAAATAAAGGAATCAGTAATTAATCACTCAAAGTGCTTTCATCATCGTCAGAGAAAGCCTCGCATAGGTAGACATGTGTATTCTCTGCTCATTAGTCATACCTACATGGTGACAAAACATCTAAGGGCAACAGCCAGACAGCATTCATTGCGTTGGTAGAATCACTTCAAAACACGTGTACCTAAAGAGAACTATGCATGGACTCATAATTTTATAATGATAAAAACAAGATGAAAGAATGAAATTGATGAATGAAATATATCTTCATCATGTAAATTTAGATTAAGATACTATTTTTATGGATTAGTATTTTGTTTTAGATTTTTAAATTTAAATGTCTATGTCTAAATAGGTGCTTATGTAATTTTATCCTGCACCTATAGCAATAAATGGTAGTAAAGTAACCCTATACCTAGTAAAATAAATATATGTATATGTTGCAGTCAATTAGCTCATTAACGAAAGCATGAGTTGTTTTTCAGGATTTCGTACCCAAAGGGCAAAAACGGGACCCTATTACTAAGACTCCGCTGTCCGTCCGTCCGTCCGTCCGTCTGTCACCAGGCTGTATTTCGTGAACCTTGATAGTTAGTTGAAATTTTCACAAATGATGTATTTCTATTGCCGCTATAACAACAAATACTAAAAAACAGAATAGAATAAATATTTAAGGAGGCTTCCATACAATAAACGTGATTTTTTGCTCCTTTTTGCTTGATGTTGATAATGTTACAGGTAGACGCTTGAAATAATCACAGAATATGTACTTTATAAATAAATAATTAAATTAAATTAAAACAAATATTTAAGGGGGGTCCCTTAAATATTTGTTTTAATTTAATTTAATTAAATATTTGTTTAAGGGTTCAGTTTTTTTTTTATACAACAAACGTGATTTTTTGCCGTTTTTTTTTATAGGTGATGGTACGGTACCCTTCGTGCGCGAGTCCGACTCGCATTTGGCCGGTTTTAATTTACCATATTATAAAAAGGACGGTAAACTTCAATAAATTTAGAATATTATCTGACGTAGGTAGGTGAACATGCACTATAATTATAGACATTTGTGTATGTAAATAATAGAGGTTTATCGGCTTCATGTGAATCATTTGCCAATTACGATGTCCCGTTTCATGTTATTATATAATAAATATTATATAATTAAGATGTATAGTTTATTTTATGAACTTAACTCAGAATTTGACATATTTAAGATAAGTGTTATTATAATGTATACATAAATGTATTTCCTGTTGGCGCTTGCAGGTTCCGCAATGATTGATAAGATCAGTGCAGTTAAAAAAAATGCTTCCGCATAATCTTTTCTTTCCAGAGAGGTAAACGCAATAGAGATCAAAATAAATGACCAAAACACTGGTTAAAATAACGTTTGGCATAAATTTATGTATTGAGTTAAGAGAAGATTAAACGCAGCAAGTTAAGATGGTGCCAAGTTGCCAACCTGCCGGCCAGATGCCTAACTATCCCGAGTCTCAACCCATAACTACAATATTCGGTCGTTTCTTGTAGTTTGTGAATGCAGTGCAGTGGATGAATATAAGAGTATAGAAAGACTAAAACAACGATAAATGGACTGCGTGAAAGATGTACCTAAGCCAAGAACGGGGGTGACTACAGAGATAACGACTTACAGAATGGAAGAAACACATTTTTCGAAGACCCTAAATAAATCGGGATATGGGTAGAAGAACAATGATGATTAGAATTCCGGGCAGTACCTTCAGGGATACCTACTTTAATTAAATATAAACATCAAAATAAATAAAACAAACTTTCACCGCGATGTATGTTATCCTAAATAAGTGGTTTTAGAACATAGTGCTTTTACCCACTTAGTAATGAAAGAAGTAATTATAGCTCACTTGTGTTGTCGATCGAGATTTTTGAACAACAAAGGAACTTCAAATGCGTATTTCATAAACCTATATTGTGTGGTTAAGTGTTCTGCGACCGGCACACCTGATTCAGTGCCCACCAAGAAGTTATTATAATAACAATGTAGCTTGGTCAGCGTCAGCTTCTATTTTGAGACTGGCTTTCAGTGTAAAACCAGACACAACTGAAAATCTGCAGTTTTATGAAGCAACTCTCCACTTACTGCAACTCAATCGCTACAATAATGGATCAGTACTTATTGCTCAAAATACTGGGTTGGTTTCTCTCAGTTTTAACCGACTTCAAAAAGAAGGATGTTCTATGTTCCACTGTATGTATTTTTTTCAATGTATGTTCACCGATTTTTCCGCCGAGACCGATTGTGGACCGATTTAAAAGAAAAATCGAAAGCTTAATACATGCCAACTGTCAACGCATTAGACACAATAGTAAAACAATGGCGTCATAGCTAAATTAGGTGTCGCTAGTTCTAGTACTCCTGAGGAGGTCCCGTAACCAAGTCAGAATCTGATGATGATGATGGGATCCTAGGGAAATCGAGAGCAACCCTCAAATTTTAAAGGCGCATACAATGCTTTTCATATAGGTACTTACTTTCTAATGCAATTCCGATATTTGTGCCTGGTAATCATCATCTCATGTTGCTGAGCTGATGATGGAAGGTATAATATAAATAAGACAGGATCTGATGATTGGATCTGAGGAAAAATGTTTGTTTAGCGATTTTTTCGCCAAAAATCGTCAATACCTAATTAGTAACTAAGGAACTATAACATCAGACCTAACACCAGATAATACTCAGCGTACCCACATTTCTACGACAAATGAGTGTACATCATACGCTTGATTGCACCTGTCTAGAATAATAAAGAATCGTACGGAAATATCTGCTACCATGTCAATGATATATGAACTCGTAGAAACATTCCGAATCGGGCATCATTGGACATAAATATATAAGTGAATCATGAATTTGGCAAGCAAACATCTGTCCATAACATCATCGGCAATGAGCAAGGGCCGCGCGAACGAACAAAGTGCTAATATTGAAGTGTAAACAGATGGACGAACATCGTGCGGGGACTCAGGACTGTGTGCACAGGCACCCTCACCGAGCACTCATAGCGACAGAAATAACAACAAACATACCTACTGTTTATTATGTTTACAATTAGTCCAGTACCGTGTCACATTGTGGCATAGATAATAGTGCTCTTGCCAACTTGCACTCGCACCTGCCCATCTATTAATATTTTTTCATAAAAATAACTTTGCGCAAAGTTAAACTCCTGTGCAATGATTTAATCCTCACGTGCTACTGAATAATAATTGTATTGTTTATAGATTATGACATCATTGTGCATATCTATTGATCATTGCGATGAGACCGTGAGACAGATCATTGACGTATTTGGAATCGCATCAAGATTAAATTTGGATATAAACATAAACAAACTCTTCATTTCTTCGATATTTTTGGTAAACAGCAGGTGAGTAAACTGTGAAGGAATAGGTACATAAATATGCAAAAACCTACAAATTGTGCCTCATAAGGATATGCTTACAATTAGTAAAGTCGTCCAAAAATATTGTACATAAGCAGCAGCTAGATGGCATGAATTAATAGATCCTAACCAAAACAACGTGATTTAGTAGTCATTAGGTATTCATCGTACAGATACATACTATAGATTCCATTTATTTAAGGTAGAGATCAAAATTACGGAAATGTAGGTTGAGCTCCTCAACTAGGTAAACCGATGCTGCAGCTATTAAAGTTGGAAAATCAATATGGGCTTAAAAAAATATTTATGGCATCTTGTTATTAGTACTAATTAGTACTAGTACCTCTCTACTGGAGTATACTACACAGCTTTCATGTTTACACTTAGGTACCTTTATAAGAGTGGGTGTAATGGCATTATGTACCTTAGCAGGCATTTATTTAGTATATAGAATGGTTTCGTTTGTCTCTTCATTCAAAACGACAGAGTATCTTATTTGATATCTTTTAAGAATGAGTAGGTAGATAAATAGTACCTACCTAAGTATGTACCTTCCTACTTCCGAATAAGGAGGTTGACAATGATTTGTTCATGGTCTTGTCCATATATGACGGTGGGGGTCAGTGCATTGCATGTAACCATATGTTGCATTAAGTAAGTATAAGTACCAACTAGTTTCTGACGCAAGAGAACTCCTATAGGTAACGACATTCTATAAACCTCACGTGTTTTCGTTATTTCTACGACCGAATCAAATTCTAATCATATTTTTGTTTCTGTCTACGCTTGATTTTTCTACTTTTTATTTTAAATCGTATCATCCGTCCTCTTGACGCAGGTAACGAGTTATCTAATATTTCAAAAGTGAGTCTGAGAACATCGCTATTTTTGCACCGAATTTTATCACGAGCGACATAAATTTTATGGCCGTGAAATGGTCTCCGAAAAATGTCTTACGTGAAAATTCTACGTTGGCACGTTCTCAAAGCTGTCCGTATCTCGATCGCACCCCCTTTGTGACTCGTCATGGTTTATCGACTGAGTTAAACACCTGTCAGACGTAATTACCTCATAATATTTACAATGACAGATCTTAATTGCCTTGCAAATACCTGAATTGGATGAAAAGCCAAGTACATAACCCACCCACCTCTGTTCGCTAATTAACCTTAGATAATTCCGGGAAAAGTAATTTCTATAATGTGGTTTCTACGAAAGACCAGTAGAGTTTTCCCTGTTACATTTTCAGACACAATCGGCGATCTCGTTTGTCCGATGAGTTACGTTAAGTATATTGTTCAATACAATTTTATGTAAGCGGAGTAAAGTTTTTGTAAGTAGGAATGTTATGATCCGGGATTGTGTAACATTCAGGTGTTGATGAGTCAATCGGCGGCGGCAGGTGTGGTGGCTCTCATGGAGCGAGTGGGCGACGCTAAAATAAAATGGTAGCAGCAAGCACCTCGCGAGTGTTACTCATGGAACCGAAGTCATCGTCGGCGAGCATTACTCATGCTGCTGCCGTGCGCCGCGCCGTGGGCAGCCACTCCCACGCACAAGCAAAATTTCATAGGTACGAACAGTTTTAGACGTTACTTCTACTGAAACACAATCTTAACAATCAGTCTGCCTGTGCGCGATAGATCGCGTTTAAGATACAAGTTTACGACGTGTGCTTAGGCATTTCTGCACATTCCTTGCTAATTGAAGTTTTAATTATTTTGAAAAATCAAAATGCCAGCCCAAAATTCACTGAAAGTTAATCATTTGGCACCATAAACCTGCAAGTTTCTTCTGTACAATATTTACTCTTAATAGTAAACATAAACAATCGTTACAACAATTAAATTTTGAAAACAAATTCTTGGACAGTACGAGTAAATTGTGTAAAACAGTAAACAACAAATTAGTTACATTGTCAAGTAAGTATGTTTCGTTTTCATTCGGAGTTTACTCGGTTTATTTGTCTATTGCATGCAATGTTTTGCTGTTTCTTATCTCATCATTAGTTTCTAGACCGAGAGTTATTTTGCATCCTAGGTAAAACTATTTTAGAAGATTCGCTAACTGCGATACTAAATTTAAATAGCTACCTAAGCCATTAGTTGTTACCGAGTATAATATTTAAAAGCATTCACAGACAGATTGGTGGCGCGGTTCCTAAATAACTTCAAAGTGAGCTAGGTATACTTGGTTACGTCAGCAAGTTAGAGCATAGGTAGGTATTGCAAGATGCGGTACTTCCTTGGATTATGAAGTGAACGTTAACGGCACTCGGCAGTAAATGGACATGAGCATATGAGGTCATGGACCTGGGCATAAACACGTGCTTGTGTAAACCATTGACATTTTGGCAAGTATCTTACAAATCTTTCAGTTCCTCACGAAAAGGACTGGCAGCCTACAGTTTACAAAAATATAATTGACTCTGTACTGATTATAGAGAAACAGAGAATTTCTGTTTCGTAATCCGTACCTACTAATATTATAAAGGAGAATGTAACTCTGTCTGTCTGCTACCTCTGCACTTTTTAACGGCTGAACGGTTTTGGATTAAACATGGCACACGGGTAAACCATATCCTGGAATAGTACAAGGGATAGGTACATTAAATGCCGGGAGCATGTTCCCTCAGGATATTTTTCGTCTTTCAAGCGGGCGGAGCCGCTGGCTGGAGCTAGTATGAAATAAGTAAAATTCCTCAATTTTTGATCCTAGTTATATTGTGTACCTACTTATTCGACTCTAGCTAAGAACTATAAACTATCACATAAGAAGATAGATTTATTTATGAATATTTGTAAATATTAGTGCCAACTTTCTTTTTCAATGTTGAAACTGTAATTTATAATGCGTGGACGCATACATTTCTTTCAGCGAACTAGAATAATAACCTACTTGGCAGATGCACTGTAACAAACGAAAAGGCATTACAGCGCAAACTTTTTCAAGATCAAACATCTAATTCATTAAAATCAAAAAAAATGCACTGCCCACCTTCGTATGTAGGTACTTGGCACGAGAATTTGTCTCGCAAGCTTTTAAATTACTTTTTATTTAAATATACTCCGCATTTTATGATAAGATGTCTTATGTATATTTGGTACCGTCATCTTTTCTAATACCTCAAGGTGAACTGTCAATTTGTTTAAAAATAAAGCTACAAGCAATACTAAGGTCAATTAAATAGTGTTCAGCATTTGAGGAAAAGTAATTTCAGGGAAAACCAACTTGTGATATGTTTATTTTACACGTGTGGATATTTGTTTGAATTGACGGGACTAGGAGCTTCTTCAATTAATTGAGACTTATACCTAACGTGATTGCGGAACAGCGTCGACTCCCTAATGCTTTAATTTATCTGTTTGTAAACACATAAATTCACGTAATATGCTAACGAAGCCCACCTCAATAATTCCCTTTGTGTGCCGACGTTGCTATGCGCTGCTAGTGAAATTTACAACTAATAAAACAGCTATTTTTGTCTACTCATCGACTAGAATAGAATGTTCTGCAACAAACATTTCCTGGCTGTTGCAACATAAGATTGAAATGAAGATTCCCAGTTTATTTTAATATGCATTAGGGATAAGTTTCTAATGTTATTTATGGTTTTAATTAATTTGGTGAGGCGAAAATGGCCTTTGTTTTATTTTGCGGGAATGTGGTAACGTAATACGGGAGAGCATTAACCGACTTCCAGAATCCTCTGTTAGAATTGGAGAAGGAAAAGAAAATAAAAAGTTAGTTTCCTGCATCGTGTGTAGCTGTGGACGCAGCGTGGCCTGCCTGCCGACCACTCTATTTCGGTCCAATGTATGCGCGGGCGGCGGCGGCCCGCCACTGGAGACCGATCGTTTCTCGGAAAATCCAGATTATCGAACACATCGCGTAATTTGGTAAGAATACCGACTAACATTGTTGAACGTCAAAGAAGAACACGTTTGTACCCAATTATTTTTCAGCACTGACTACATTTATCCCCGACTCTCCATAGGTTCATAGTTCACCTACTCAGCTAGTTTCCTATGCTCATAATATTGTACAAATATGCTCAGAACATCAGCTGTCGCTGTATAACACATCTGTTGCATTGAGAAATTCAATTCAGTGACTGCCCGCCTACAAATCAGGATTATGTTATCGAGCTTGTTATTCTCCCGTTTTGGTCGAGCAGTCTATTTCAGTCGAAGTAGTCCGCGCAATAAAAAGGAATGGCTCTCATTCCACCCGGAATTTTCCGATGTTGCAATCATATCATAATATTAGAACTGTATTGATTTCTTTCAGGAATATCGTCATGGAAAGTTCTTGGGTTCACCTGGACCAGACAGGTCGTTGACAGGTCCTGGATGACGCAGCTGGATGCCTGCCGAGTGCGTCATATCCAAAATTTGACTTAACCATTAGACGAATAGCTAAACAATTTGCGTTGGAAACCGAGCCAACAATAAGTTATCAACTCACACTGGTGATTTCATTGTAGCCGCCAGGTAGAATGCGTAAGACAGGCATTAAAAACTTACATGAAACTGAAACTGAATTATGTGTTGCACAAAATAGTTACAATATAGTTACACAAAACATAGTGCTATATGAGATATAATGATACACTCGGTACAGGGTCATCTTGACCCTCTGACCGCTATTACTTAACAAATACATAAAACAAATACTGCATTTCAGCATCGAAGATTATTTTATTTCAGCAGTTTTTTTTTAAGCATTCCGACTACGTAGGTACTGTTGTGCAAACAGCCAATGTCATTTCAGCAGTTAAATATTTTTTATAATGATGATGATCCACTGTTTTTATTTTCAGCCAGTATAAAAATACAAAGACTAAAGAGTTCACGTCTACAATACGTACATTAAATAGAAAAATAAAATAGTTTCAATCCTGGCTTTCAGTTCACGGCATTTCAATGTGGATGACATAATATGCAAAAAAATATTCATATCTTTTTAAACAGGTCTTTTTTCATTGCCATTGCCAACCGGCCAGTGCTTTAATTTTTTTTTGTGTTCAAAGAAGTAATCAAAAAGTTTGTTAATGAGAAAACACGATGTTTTATTTATCCATTCTTCTATACAATATATGAGTAAGTCATAAGTGTTCTTGGTTATTTAATCTCCTACATTATTTACTCAGTGTGCTGTTGTAAATCGCATGTCGTAGTTATAAGCCTCCTTTATCAGGTAACGTTAATTACCAAATACATAATGATTTTCTAATTTAATCATCAATATATATGATGTATATAGTATCAGGGTTGCCACCTCTACCGTTGTATAGTATTGAAGGTACCTACTATATTTTAGGCAATAATTGTATCTACTATATATTATATAAAAATAATATAACATGAAAAATACCATATTTTCATACTTACTCAAATATTGAGGAGAATTTTTAATAAAATCACATAAGGCTGAAATGCCTAAATTTAGAGCTCGCTGCGTTCGCACTAGTAGGTAAGATATCCTACATTTTCATATTTCTAATTTTCTTCCGCATAAGTTTACAAAATTGACTCCTATATCCTGTAAGAAAAGTCAAAAAATGTATCTGTTAAGGATACATTTTTAGCTGGAATATTCGATCGAGTGAAATTATTTTTTTTCGGCGAAACCAAATGCCCTGACAGGCTTAGTCCGAAACATGGAACGTGATGCTTATTATGGTTCTTGCATGCCTCCCAAAGAAAGAAGAATAGGTTCTTAATTTTATTACATAACGATAAATTGAAACTAAATGTGTAGGTACTATTTTTTCCTGAATTTTCCAAAAGTACTCTATTTTTGCAACGATTAACAAAAAATACTTTATTTCTCCCAAAAAAAGGTGACAACCCTTGTAAACTATTCCAACTTCCTAACTAATATTATGAAAGCAAAAGTGAGTTTGTTTATTACGCTTTCACGCTATAACGGTTGAACGGATCGTATTGAAATTTGGCAGATGGGATATGGAGAAGGACATAGGCAACTTTTTTTTTCCGACATCCACGCGGGCGGAGCCGCGGGCGGCAGCTAGTAATTTATTATAAATGCAGAAATTTGGATGGATGGATGTTTGTTACTCAATCATGTCAGAACGGCTCAACGGATCTTGATAAAATTTAACATAGAGGTAGATTATAGCCTGGAATAACACATAGGATACTTTTTATCCCGGGAGTAAGTGTGTGGCGGAGCTGCGAGCGGAATTTTTATAAATTAGGAGATACCTACTTATTATTGGTTCTGTAATTTAAGATTTTAGACACTATAATAGGTACTTAAAAAAATCTCCAACTCGAGGATGATTGTAAAAACTAAGGTACCAAACTATCTGAACCAAAATAGCTACTACGCACACATTAGATAGGTAGGTACTATTACTTATCAGTAAAGTCTATAATCGCATTCGATTGCCAATATTGTATACGTGATTCAAAATGAAAATGGATCCATTATGGTAAGCATAATCTTGCATATAGGTACCTACATAAGTAGAGTAGATAAATACTGGATGGAAAGGGACTCCAATGCATCAGGCATTTTATTCACATAGAATTAAAACTACATACCTACTTACCCCTTTAATTTTGTTTACGTTTTACTTTATTACACAGGGTGTTTCAGAAGTGCGTGGTCATATTTAAGGGTGGTATTGGGTAGCTGATAAAAGGAAAAAATATCAAAACATAGAAAACGTGACTTTAAAAAAATCGTCCACATAAAAAACTACTGAAAACTTCTGAAGAAATGACTTTTCAAGCAGTCTGATGCGGTTGGTGACATAAAATCTGTGATTGAACTAAAGTGAATGCCAAATTGCTTGAAAAGTCATTTCTTCGGAATTTTTCAGTCGTTTTTTCACGTAGAATTATAAAAAAATTATAAAATCTATTTTTTCCTTAATACATATGTATATCAGCTACCCAACATCGCCCTAAACTATGACCACGCACTTCTGGAACACTCAGTATATATACCTTTTTGCTTCGTTTCTTTGTATGTTCAGTAAAAGTAAAACAAAAAAAAGTTAGCTTTTATTGTAGAAAGCTATACAATACTATCAATGAAAAATGCGCATTCCGTCCACGGCCGGGAGCAAAACCGCGAAAAAAACCTCAATCTACATTAATTGTTTTGTAAAAGTAAGTATGTATAGTCCCGCCGCGCCGGTATAAACATCTTACTCAACCGATTCTCGAAATACTTACTCTAAACTACCAAACAAATGTTTACTGTATCGGACCCGAAAATAAATTCTACTGAAAACAAAAGCAGCGTTGAAAGAGGCAAATGTTATTGGATTTACCAGAAAATATATGTTACCATTTTGTATATTGTTTTAAATATTATCTCAATCCATGGTGACTAAGTGTATTTACATCGATTCGCACTAAACAGACATTAGATGACAGTCGAGAATTGTTGAAAAAAAAATGTAATAGGTAATGTCAGTCTGGGGACTGCCGATAGAACTGAAAACTAAATAATATTGCATTGTCTGTGCATGGGAAGCGTGCGGTGACGATGACGCTAGTTTTACGCTTTTTGTTCACCCAAAAAGTACACATGTATAGGTACATATATCTCATGGAAAGCGTTCGGTGACGATGATGCGAGTTCCATGATTTTTGTTCACCCAAAAAGTGCTTAACGCGCCCAAAGAAGTTTTCACTTCAAAAAAACTTTTTCACAAAAAAAAAACCGACTTTCAAAAAAACACTACAAAGTACCTATAAAATAACTTTAATTTCGATAGTCGGTGTTTTTGGATGCTTCTTCGTTGTTTGACACCAACTTCCGATATTAAAGTTACTTTGTACTTTGTAGGTACTTGATTTTTTTGGAAGTGGTTTTTTTGTACACCTAACAACACCACTGGAAAGTCACAGGAAAGCAAAAATACCTACGCAATTTCGTATACATGGATGATTTTTCTGCATATTTTTTCCAGCTTTTTTAATTTAAAATCCAAACTACTGAACCGATTTTGATAAAATTTCAATGGGGCCAATCGAGAAGTAGGATATCCTTTCACTTATAATAACAATTTTTTAAATCAGTTCATAAATGACGGAGATATGAGGTAGGTAACAAAAAAAAATGCAATCGAATTTAGAACCTCTTCCTTTTTTTGAAGACGGTTAAAAAAAAATATTTGAGAATAGGAAAAGTCTGACTTCATTTTATTTTTTACGAATATTTCCTAGTTCTGAACGAGAGTTTAAATATAGAAAAAATACCAATAGCCAACACTGAGGTAGTTTTTTCTTTGCAATTTTACGAACATACTTAGTTGTCTATGTTCGTTCCAAATGGTTTTACTGAATGGTGAGTATCGCTTTTAAAAAAACAAATGACTAACGATTTCAACGAAAATGGCGGTTTTATGTTGTCGATGAAAGTCACAACTTAAAACAGGTGGGTAATAAAACATTTACAAGGTATTCCCAGAAACATTTTGTTTTGAAACTCGTTACCCAGAATTAATGAAATAAACTTACTTTAGAATATAGGTTAAGGTTTTATGACAAACTCTTTGTAGCTAATGTCCATGTGGTTGGTAGGTATAATGTTTTCCATAAGACGATAGAAGAGAAAGCCTGTTTGCAGATGTCCAACTAAGAAAAGGAAAAAATACCTTAATAGTCTAAAGAAACCCAAATTCCTCAAAATTTGAATGACTTTCCAGGTCAAACAAATCACTCTGAGTATCTGGAGATCGACAATATCCCTCAAATCTCATTATAATAAAACAATCCATCACAGAGGGACTTTTTGTTAATTTAATTGGAGTTTACATTTGGTTACTTTTATGATAGGTACAATTTTACCACCAGACAGAAGAGGCCAGTGTAACAGCAGTGTGAACATTAGAGGTTGATTGGGCTGAAAATTGTATACCAGTATCCAGTCATGTACATTACATAATACTCAGAAAAGTATCTGTACATAAGTGAAGCTTAACGAAAGGATAAGATATTAAAATGACCTGAGAAATTAACACTTTGAAGAGAAAGGCTAGATCAAACAGACGAAAAGACGGAAGAATAGAAGAAACTGAAGTAAAATATGCATGCTGTAAACTCTACTCACCATTCAATTTTCAGTCTTTCAGTTCCTCGTAGCTCTATCTATCGTAAAAGGGCGTAAACTAAATGGAAGGCCGGAGCCCTATCGCTAGGCGCTCCATCTGGCGAAACTTCTTGAAACTAAGAGACTGTGGACGCACATCGACGCCATCTTGTGTCGGAGCAGCGGAGCGGTGCGGAAGGCTCCGCGGCCGCCGCCCGACTGAGCCTTCGCTAAAACGAACGGCGAAATCGAGAACCATGCAAACCTATTTTCACCGCTGCGGCCTCGTTACTCGTAACGACGCTGGTTGGTCGTTATTTTCGTTAGTCGTTACGTTCGCTGTTTTTGCACACGGCCGCCAGACGCCGCTGCCGATCATCGTTGCTGGGTGCTATTTTCGTCTTAGCGGCGTTAGTCGTTAATGTAACGACGCAACAATTTCTTTACATAGTTAGCTCACTGAGTCGTTATTATAATTTTAGATTGTGTTATAATTTCGGACAGAGTCATGTTACCTGACGTAAAAATTGCCATATTGAAACTTAGTGCCTTATTGTTACTAATTTAAGTAATGTATTTTTTATTTTGCTCCTACGCTAAAATAAAAGAAGTCTACAGCTAAGACGTTATTTTATTGTCCCTTTCATCTTGTCTGTTTATAATGTAGGTAGGTATATAGATATATAAATGATTTAATACATAATCATTAGGTAATCACTGTAGCTAAAATTTAAAAAATGTCCTGATTCGAACAATAGAAATAAACTACAATAAATATGTTACCATTTAAACAAAGATAGAATGACTTCGCTTCCTCTTCGTCGTTCCCTCACTGCTGAGGATCGCGACCACATACGACACGTCTCCAAGCCATGCGGTCTTCTGCAATGTGGACCACTCTGTCCATGCTGCCTCCAACAGCCTTCATTATGGCGTCGGACCATCTTGGCGGTGTTCTAACTTGAGCGTGTTTTACTTCGACCCGGCCCAAAATCATGAGCCTTTCCCGACTATGAGCTATGCTTGGATGAACGCTTATTATTCCCGAAAATACTGTGGGCACGCTCCTGTCCTGGCATAGGTATTATAGAAAGCGTTTGGTGATGTTGAGTTGTTAATAGAATAACAACCTCACCTTTTAACACAGCAAAGCATCACGCCTGTTCTCCCGAAGGAACAGGCAAAGGTGTAGAAACCTCACGTTTCTCCGGTTATGCTTAACCCCATGAGATGAGATGATAGTGAGCCTATTGCCATCAAACGGGAACAAATCCAAACTTCGGGCACAATTTTATCACTCATCATTAATTGCATCAATATCTTTATCTCACTACACAAACACAAATTATAGTTTATCACTCTTATCAATAACACCGACTTTCAGTCAATAATTTAATTAACTAAGTATGTTTTTACTTTTAATCTTTAGCAGTGGGCATCGTCACAAACGTCAATTCGCAGCAAATCTTACATTAAACAAAAAATAGTTTGATAGCCAGAGAAAACCGGGTCAATGACACGCAGACAACTAGCGTATTTTATTAGAAATCAGTCGCAAGCCAAATACCATTATATTGAAGGAAAACCATTTCATTCACAATCGCCGATTCGAAAGCTTAGAGTTTAGTAATTTCGATTCTGTAGAGCTGCTATGGCTGCACAGCCATATAGGTACCTAAATAGACAAGCTTTGGCCATACATGGTTATATTCAATTCATAACCAATAATTCTTGAATACAGCCCACCTTTACAATGGGAACAACTCTGAAATTCATAGTGGTACCTATTACAATTCCTAATTTAACAAATTAAGGCTGAACAAATTAAGGCCTCAAACTGATATACTTATATGTTTATGTCGCACCCAATTAGCTTAATCAGCAGTTTAATTGATGGCTTAGCCTTTTCATTTAAACGCTCCGATTTTTCAGCGACCTAGGTGACATCTTTTGTTTATTTGCCCATGTCACTTATGTCGCTGATAAAATGGTGCAGTTCAATGAAAAGTCTAAAAAAAAAAAGGCTTTTAATGAAACGGCTGATTAAAGCCACTTGGCTACGACATCTACATACATCATATACCACAGACCACAGATAGTTATTAGAGGCCGTGTACGAGTATTCATCTTATTGTGGTTAATTTAAAGATAAAAAGAAAAGGGTAGTATTTAAACGCAAATCAAAAAATATCCTTTTTCTTTGCCGTAAGATTCCGAATTCCCATCAAAATTACTGATTGCACAGCAAAATATTCAACTCAAAATATCACTAAACACACTACAATTTATTTTCGCAGCATACAGCGATTTTTCCTAAAGCAAAAGCTTTTTCATCAATGCACAGCTAATAATCTTATATCTAATAGACCTATCCAAATCGAATAGACCTAGCCAAACCTTAAAATATTCTATGCATGGTTGATGGTGGGCTTGGTCGACGGAGCCCCGCTTCGCGGGGCTCCTACTTCTGTGTGGTTTATAAAAAAATAAAGTCCCGATTGCATCCAGTTTCTCCTGATATAACAACCGTTACATACCCAATGTCGAGTCAAAGTTAGTTATTTTGCTATGAAATATGGAAAATTTGCTGTGCAGTCAGTATTTATGCTATGTACGAGTATGTAGTATTTTTGTACAAAAATAAATTTAACTGTATTGCATTATGAGGAAAAAAGTAATGTCATATTGATGTATGATTTCGAATTATCTGCAGTTTGAGTTTTGTTAAACATTTAGTTTATTTGTAGTGAAGTAAGTTATTTGATGTAAAAAAGAATTTAAATGATGAGTATGTATTGATATGCGATTATTTATTTGATATGCAATTTATAATATCCCAAAAGAAAATCTAATTTTCCGCCCAACATTCCTCGGTCATAAATAGTGTCCACAAAACTTAACAGATGGCAGCACTGAACACGTTAGAGAGCAATATTATCTTTTTATTTTCACTAGCTAGCTAACCCGTACAACTTCGTCTGAGTCACACTTTTCATTAATGCTCCGCTCCTATTGGTCGTCGTGTGATTATATAGGTATCTATTATAGCCTTCCTCAATAAACGGGCTATCTAACACTAAAATATTTTTTCAATTCAAACTGCGGTTCCTGACGTTAGCGCGTTCAACCAAACAAACAAATAAACTCTTCAGAACAGCTTAATATTATTAGTAGATATTGTTTTTTTTTAAGATGGAAACCATCAAATGACTCCTTCCGCTCTGAGCGGAAGGGAGTGTCAGAGTCTTACTGACTAAAACCCATCCGTGTTCCTCCATATGCCCCTTGCGTTCCAGGGCCGCGGTGACTCTTTCGAACAAATTCCGCAACATATATAATATTAGTATAGAAATATAGATTTCTGAACGGGCGGCGCGATTTACAAACTCGACAAAGCTCTCTCTTTAAACAGAGTTTGTTAGGCAGCCAGGTGGTGTAATGAGAAACAAACGATAAAGAAGCGCTCTACAAAAAAGCAAATTTCAACGTTACAGATGTACATAAAACGAATTAAATGCAACCTAAATCATTAAAAGGTCCTTATATTATATTCCTTCTGTTACGAGTATAGTGTATAGTCCTTATATTATATAAAGTTACTTATATTGGACCTTTTAATGATTTAGGTAGTTCTCTATTCCAATAGCAATTTCAGCAATCAGGTGCAGCATTGCTGAAATTGATATTGACACTGACAACCTACTGAGCAAAGGCGCCTCTCATGACTTCCAGCCGCTTCTGTCCAGGACTAGTGTCACAGTGACTAGTGTGACAGTCCATTTTTTTTATGGGAATTCATCAAATGACTTCAGCCGCTCTGGGTGGAGCGGGAGGGAGTGAGACTCTTACTGACTAAAACCCATCTGTGATATAGTTTGCTGCTAAATCCAGAATTTGTGCTGCAAAATCAGCTACTTTGCTGCTTAATATGGGTGTTAGTTTCCCTTTAAAATCTGACGTGGCTCCAATCCATACGGACACAATAAAAAACAGAAAATAAATGACTGCATAGACACAACAATGGTCATGGTCACTTAAAAGTCTTTCTAATAAACTTATGTGACAGAAGTATTTAATAAAGTTAATGATGCAAAGTAGCTATGCAGCTGCTGACATTTCTGGCGAGTCTCCAATGATCTATGTGTTCGCGATCATCGTGAAATAAGTTTCTTACAATAAACCACATGTTTCAGTGAATGACCTGCTTGATGATTCCATTCAACCATCCATCAACACTGAACATAAAAATTAATTGTTTTACTGCTTGGAATCAGTTCAAAAAATTAATTATTTTTAGAGCCACGCCCTTGAAAAAAAATCTCTAGATGGTATTTTGGAGCGTTATCTGTTTGGTAGTTCATCGCTCCTGGTCTAATTCATTTGCATAGAGTTATAGGTATTACTTATATCGGACAACAAATTCGCATGCAAGTAATCTCTATCCCCGAAACGTTTTAACTTCCGAAATTCAGGATAAGGTATCGTGTTCTAAAGGTATATAATAGATTAGTATTTCATAAGTAAAAATCGAATATTCCGGAAATTCACTCAGAAATCGAAAAAATTTTTCACCAAGAATTCATTTGTATCAGGACATACTTACGAATACAAGCACGATGTGAATTAGTGTAAGCCCAATATTATGTACCTACGCTTACTGGTTCTGAACTTACTTATCTAAATATGTTTCATGAAGGTCAATAAAACTGGAAAATTTTGTTTTGTATTTTATTATAAAACCATATAATAAAATGGAAATAAATAATTTTAACTTAATTCTAGGCACTTATGTACAAAATCATTGTGGCGCTACATGGAGTGTATAACATAAACCCAAGGTATGCAATCGATTGCAAGGTACATTGCCAAATTACAGCAGATAAAAAATCCATATCACGCATGACTAGATATTCATAAGGCTAACAGTCTCACATTAGCTTCCATTCATCTCAGTTTTGTACAAAAATAATTATCTTATTAAATAATATCACTGGATGAAGGCGAGGTGCTCACTTGCCGAGCAAGATCTTGCGGCCGGCGCCCATGTTCTGGCCAGCCTGGGTGGCGCCCTTGTTGGAGCCAGCCTGCAGACCGATCACGGTCTTACCGGCGTTCAGGACCTCGTCGGAGAAGTCACGCTTGCACTCGTCAGAGGGCTTGGGGCCTAGGTTGGGGCCGCTGAACTCAGGGTGCCTGTAGGTCTGCAGACAAAACAAAATCAAAAATTTAATAAAGAATGAAATGTCTGGTTTTGTAGTGAAGCTCTTAATAAGGAATCATGATCAAGTTTACTTCGCTTCAAGGAATCACCTGTAAATGTATTAGATTCCAATATTTCCCACTCGGCCTCAACTAAACAGAACGACCTTCAGATATTTATGAAAACTGAGGTAATGTTGCAAGATGCTCGTAAAATTTGGTTGAACTTGGCTCAGCTCCAACTCCTTAAATTCTAAACGTATCTTAACCAAACAATCTGTGAACACATTATTTAATCCGATGCTTGGTGAATCCTATATTCTATTCCGTCGATCGCACTTGTTTATAATAAATGGTGTGTGTATAAGATAAAAGTATACGTTATTGCGATGTTAAATTGGATGCGATAAAATCTGTATGTTTACAAGATTATAAAATCAATTGCGTAATACCATGTACTGTATTTCGAAAGTCGTAAATTTTGGTGGTATGCGAAATTAAGAGGCCAAAGTCATTCTGCTTGTTGCGTGGTGAAATAATGGCATGTTTGACATTACTATGTGCATTAAAGTGATGGATGCTCACCTCACGGCCGAGAGCGAAGAGTGTGTTGGTAACCTGGGCGATGTCCTTCTTCTCCCAGAGGTCGACGGTCTGGAACACATCGATGTCGGCAACACCGTACGCTTTTAAGGCCGCCTGGAAGCTAAAGCGGAAAAATACGTTAGATATTTGTCAGATTTTTCATTTACAAGAAGCTATGACTAGATCTTTAATTTTAACTAAAGACGTGTGCAATACAAATCGAAACAAATGTTTGCAGACTACTGCAGTTACATATGTGTCTCATCGCTTTTGTTTTCGAGCTTCTTAATGAACACTCTCAATGCAGTCTAGGAATGCTGTTCGATTCTCATAAATCTACTGCAATATATATTTTTGGATATTTACTTGGTAATGTTCTCCATCATCTTGAACTGTCCACCGGAGGTGTTGATCTTGGGGACGGAGCCGGGCTTGACCTTGTTGATGAGCTGGCAGAGGACGGTGCCATCCTTGATGACATCCTCGAAAGCTTCACCAGGGGGGAATTTGGCGCCAAGGATGGCTTCGATCCACTCCTGGGCTTCCTTCTCCTGCTCGGGGCTACGCTTGGAAGCCAACTGTGGAGATAAAGAAATGATTTTTTAATATTGGCATTTTTTTTGTTCACTGATACGTTTAAGGAAGGCTCACTGATATTTTGAATATTAAATATGTTTTATGGGATTTTGTCGATCCGTATTTTGCAAGCAAAATTTAAAAAAAATAGTAGATTCTTTAGAAGTAATTTGTTTAATGTGCTTTGTTCAATAAAAAATAAGTGAGTGAGTGGAAGAGAAAAAAGCTTTCTTCGTTTATTATGTGTTAAAAAAACTCTATGTTCGTATTTTATCAAAGACATTTGTGATCATTTTACATATTTATGTTATTTTTATTGGAATATATTTTAGTTATTTTTATTTACTGAGAGCTTTCGATTTAAATGGGGAAAAAATATGAGTGAATTAAATGGGGATTTATAAAATGTTTTTCTAACCTTAGCGCGGACTTGACGTTCCAGAGACATGGTGTGTGTACGTGTGTGTGTTGCTGCGGAGATGAGGAGTTAGTGCGCTGAGGAAGGCACGGCTAGACTGAACTCCTGAAAGCTGAGTCCACGTATTTATAGCGCGCAAGAGTTGCGCCCTTCTGGAAAACTCATGCGCCGCGCCGCCACCCGATGACCAGACGATACGAAATAGCCATCTGACTCAATAGCCTTTGTGTAAACTTATTGAAAATATTTGCAAGGGTAAAAAATGATTTTTTATTACTTTATGAATGAGATTACTAGTATTTTCATTAATTTAAAGTCCTATACTGTTTAAAAAGCTCATTCAACAAAAAAGTTTGTTGTGGGTTTAATTAAAAACTCACTTATTCAACTTAAAACCTCAAGGATGTTTTTGTACAATAATTGTACTCGTTATACTTCTCAATCTTGTAGGTATTCCAGGGACAGTGCCCTAATCGAATGGTGCAAATTATTTTCGTTTACATTTTCTACTGTAAACTGCAAATTTTCAAAAATTATCAAAACAATATTTGTTTTCTTCTGATACGACATGCTGAATGATGGCTGCTATTCATTTCCAATACGCTTAAACATGTACATGCCAAACACAAATGAGTTGGGAATAAAATGAATGGCAATTTTACTGTGCTGTTTATTTATTAATAAAATTAAAGAATATTTATCTACATTAATAACTTGTTTTAGGTAAATTGGGACTGGAAAGGGACTTTTATATAAAAAAAACTCTTTTATTAATTTTTCTTTATTGGAGTCGTGTTTTATGCAAAAAAATATAAATCATGTACTTGTTTAATTATCAAGAATTTCCTTTTATCTATAAGGCAATCGGGTGAAATAATAATTCAAAAGGAATGAAATGAAATGAAATGTTATAAGCCCGCAGAATTAGTACCTATCGAATAAATTCAATAGGTACTGATATACCCACCTAATATATTTTTCTTTCACCGGCTTTCGACATTGGACAGTTTAACTGCTACTTATAGAAATAAAAGACTCTTAATTTAGTACTTCCACTTTATTATTTCAAATCTAACATTTGATACGAAGGTTTGGACACACAACAGAATATCTACCTTTTAATTACCAATAAGTCTCAATCAGCTAGTTAATAAAAAAAAACATTCCACTAAAGCTTTCATCAAAATCTCAGCAGCAAAAGTTCCTAGGCAGTCCTTATAAGGCACTAATGCAGGTCGCAGGCGGGCGCCACGCTGACGATGCGCAGGCGCCGCCCACTCGCGCACGAACCACGGACGCACGCCACCGAGATGAGAACCCGCTGAGTTATCATTGTCGCCGTAGCCCACGCCAACCAGATTCTCTACGTGTGAAAATGAAAAATAATACATTTTTACCTCCTTTTCAAATAACTTCTTGAAAAAAGAATGTCTGGGAATTAAGTCATTAGCGAAAGCGTCTTTCACGCTTTTTTGCTGTTCACTTATTGGCTTTACATGCGAAATGATTCATGACCGCGTCTTGTGAAGTTGTGACACACGTCAATGTTGCGCATCGCACGTAGAATGTACAAAAATGAAACAGGTTAATGCACATCTACACATTAGCAACTACACAAACAGGAGATCCTATTCATTCGAACATATTTACAATACAAGAAAGCATGAGTAAACCACCCGAAAATAATATTCGTGGCAAATGATAGTGGTGTGACAGGTATATTTTGATGTATGTCATTCTTATTACAGCCGAGAGACGACAGTTTAATCATTTCATGCCATAAGCTAGAAATCTGTGCTGAAAATTATATACGGTAATGATTTCAGAGCGAAAGTTGTGACTGGAACTCATACCTAGCTACGAAGCTGACATACCTGTCTTTCTAGTGTTTTTAACCGACTTCAAAAAGGAGGAGGTTCTCAATTCGTCGGAATCTTTTTTTTTAATGTATGTTCCCCAATTACTGGAAGATGGCTGGACCGATTAGGATTTTTTTTTGTTTGAAAGGGTATACTTTCCAGGTGGTCCCATGATCATCAAGTCAGGATCTGATGATGGGATCCTGGAGAAATAGAGAGACCAAAAAACACTACAAACTAACTACTAAACACCGACATCCGAAATAATAGTTATTTTATACTTTGTAGTGTTTTTTTTTTCAAATTCGGTTGTATTTTTTTGTAAAAAAGTTTTTTAATGTGGTCGTGTTGGTAAGTCACGTAATTTAACCCAGCAGTAGGTACTTCTACCTACATACTTACTGAATACACATGAACGAAGCGTGAGATACCGGGTTCGATTCCCTATCATTTATACATACTCGGCTTTCTTTTCAGTGAACTATCTGCTGTATTGTAAGGATCAAAAAACGTGTTCGCCCTGAAGTCTTGCTTGCCTGAAAGCTCGTTTAGCATGAAATCTGTATCGGAACTACTCGGGATAAATAGTAAATTATACTATTATGTTAGACTACACATCTGCCACACATAAATGTGTCAGCATCAGTCGAAAGACGTGCGCTGGTGGACATAAGCCTAATCCAAGCGGGTCCACATCTGTGCATCTTCCATATAAAAGAACGCCGCGGCCCTTGCAGGTAATCGTATCACCTTGTCGGAGGGCCTTCCTAGGCTGACTCAGCCGGTGGACCACATCGAACATCCATTCCATGAGCAATTTGCCCTCGGACTATGACAGTTACATGGTTCACCAGCGAATCTCTTCAGGCGTAGCTTTGTAGTTGCCATTTAAATGTCCTTTTACTTCAGACAGAAGATAATCCTCTTTCTCTTTCATTATTTTCTCACGTGTTGAATTCACGTGACTTTCAAACGTATCTCGTAACGATCTTATTTATTGGAACTACAATCTTAGAAACAAAATATCGTAAACAACTAGCAGCGGTTAGATCTCCCACCTGCCACTTTAATCACGAGCATAGATGCCACGTGGGTAGTGATTAATGTGATCGAACTGTGCACTGGTGTTTCATGCTGTTTTATATGCATTTTAATCAGACTTCTAATAAAAAATACAAAAAACTGCCGTGTAATGGTTTTACTGCCACCTGGGTCGAACTTCGAGAGCTACGGTTGTCGAGGTAGGTCCGTGGATGGGTGACCACCCATTACATACTGAGTTTATTAAGTGCTTCAGAAAGCACGTTAAGCCGTTGGTCACTCAAAAATTGTGATTTATTAGTTATGCACTTCCGAATTCCTTATCTCAATACGTAAGTACCCACCAATAAAATAGATTTAAACATATCTCCGCTACTCGACACGCAAGATAGCTAAATTCACCAACATGGGCTCAATTCAAAATAATATAACAAATATACATACATTGTTAGGCAAAAGGTAAATAACTACAAAAATCTTTTTTTCAGCCCCAAAACATCATTGAAACACAAGATTTCTACAATATCTTTCTTCTAGCTGCATATAAATCTATACAGAAAACTCCAGGAATGCACAGGGGCACAGTAATCAGTTTTTGCAGCCTGCGTCTGTGTTTCCAAAAGCTTACAACCCTAATCTCTTCAAAGTTAGAGTGAATAGGCTCCTTCTGGGTAAGCTCGCTCCATCGTAGACTTTGTCTCTGTCATATCTGACATTGATTAGAGTCAAGAGCAAACCCACCACTAATAAAAAAAAAATAATAAAGTGTTTTTTTTTAGTTAACCCTGTTTAGATCCAGGTGTGCGATTATGGTCTTCGACAGTCTTTATGGGTATACAGAAGCCAGAATATTAAAACCAGTCTTGCCAAAGGACGTGATACCCAGTTACTGGGTTGATGAGATTAGAAATACTGGTATTCAGCTGCTTCCAGTTATACTGAAAGTCGACAAAAACATAAAGGATAAGGATAAAGGCGAGGCAGACTGATTTTATAGTATTGCTACAAAGATTTGGCGCTCTACCTCAGACTTATAATTTTAACAGAAACTGTACCTATGGTTTACACCAGATAAATGTGCAACAACTGTCATTGACCCACATACATTTATTGACTTTCTTAATTTCAAAAACAGATTATTGTAAGGTCTCTCGGTCTATCTTGCGCCTACTGTAGTCCAGTTTCCGGTAACATTAACAGGAGGACTTTTAAGAGACAATAAAGATTCTGACTCTGATTCGCACTAGCTTCGTTTAGCTTAGAACTACAGGCCACACGTTTGAACTTTTGGTAGGTAGATTAGCGCTAGTCTTAACTTATTTTATTCTTATTAATGAGACCGTCCCAAACCCATTCTCCTAATATTAATGATGAGTATTTTTCGTATTGCTGTGTCTGTTTTATCTCATGTGTACGTTTTAATCTTTATACACACTAAAAATATCATCAAATTAGCTCTGAATCATAACGATCATCATAAACAGATCTGTTATAAAATACCTACATCTATGGGATTCATGTTTCTCTTGGATTTTTCTGTTTTAAGTTTTAACACTAGTGCTTTCTAAAATGTATTTCAACAACCACGCGGTGGATATTAGAAAACACTTACGTATGTTACACCTGATTTCAGCGCACTTAATATTTCCTCATTGAACATTGGATATGAAGTGTGCATATCACTAAACCACTTTAGTGCATGCATTATTTAGAAAGTTTAAATAAGCTTGAACTATTTACATACCTTAGGTACCTACATAATTAATTTTTGCTATTTGCTTTTTTTTTATTTTTGGTCGTATCGATGAATCCATTTCCATATTTTATAATTGTCTTTAGCTGAAAACGGGCCACCTGAAAAATAGTTTCAGTAGCCTGGTGATAAGCCGTATCTACAGATATCATGACCATAGTAGTACAATAGAGTCACTTTATTTTTTATACATATTTATATGTATTGTTTATTTATTTATTTATTTAAACTTTATGTACAATAGTGGTACATGGGCGAACTTAATGCAACAAGGCATTCTCTACCAGTCAACCTTTGGGTTAAAAAGACTACACTGTGGTTATATGTATGTATTTAAAATAATATTATATATTATTTTAAATGTAAATGGTGACGTTCAAAAGTGCCGTTTAATGGCCTAATTGTTTAAAACGTTTTGAGTTTTGACTTTTTGACATATAATAAGCGGCATCATCAACATATACCTATTTATTTACGGTGATTTTGTAGGAAGAAAAAATGCACGATTATGTTGTATTTTGTTTCTTGATTAAGATAATTCTGTGATGGAGCATTATGTATATAAAGTTTACGTATCCGTAAGAAGGCATAGAAGTTTCTCAAAATTACAGCCTGTAAAATAGTTTACCAGCTGTTTTACAGGCTGTAAACTCGTTTCGTCAGTTTATTCCGCGGAATAATTTCAATGTAACATTCGGCTCGCGGAATCCTAAACAACACGAACGACCACGTGAGCGCGGTACATAAATAGTTCATAAAACTATAAATACCAGCATAAATCATTTCGTAATTACTCAAAATCTACGCAGACATCCGAAGCGGCTTTTTTTCGTGTTTACGTATTCGTACAGCAATATTTTACCTAGAGCTGTCTACAGACACGAAAACAATGTCAGCTTCGTATGTGAGCGGAGTGCGACGGCCCTTCGTTGAGCACAAGGTCGTAGTGGCCTATAACCGGACCAAGGCGCTCATCACTCGTGGTTATGACGCGACAAATAAATATTTGTCCTTTTTATGTATTCTAGATCATTTTCCTCTCAATGATCTTTGCCTTGAAGGTCGGTCTCGTGCTCTATCGACCTTTATTGCTATGGAAACCGAGGGCGTGCTGTCTCTCACTGATTTGCTTATTTTAAATTCTGGGTGATAGATTACTTTGGTGTCGGTGACAGTAAAAAAAACTTACCACGCCTTTTCTAGTACCTAATAGATATATTTTAACAAGCTTATTAGGTAAGGTTACAGTCTGTTCCTAAATTCACTACATAGATTCAATAGAATACTTTGTTGAGAATGCCATCCTTCTTCGAGTCACAGGTGATCAATTTAACCATCTACACATCTAACACATCCGTAGCAGTAGTGGATATGAGACTAATAAAATTGAATTCTGTAAAAGAAAATGGTGGTGGTAGTGATGTGGTGGTGGTAGTACTGGGTCCAGAGATTCCTCTTCTTGGAAAGCATGTTAGGTTCTTGGTCCCGGCTGTCATTTGTAGATTTTCAACAGTTTTACGGGGAAGCCAGGAAATCTAACACCAGCCTTGCCAAGAGGTCGAGTGCAACTCAGTTGCTGGATTGTGGAGATCAGGTAGGCAGTCGCTCCACGTAAATGCTGGTATTCAGCTACAACCCGTTAGACTGGTAGCCGACCCCAACATAGTGTGGAAAAGGTACGATTCTGTAAAACCCACATCTTTGTAGGTACTTGCGGTTAGCGAGGATCTATAAAAATAAAAACTATTCATCATAAATGTAACTCAATCCAGTAAATTGTAACGGAAATGATAAACACTCGGAATATGTGCCGTGACTCCGTGAGCTCAATTCTCTTGCAACAGCGTGTGTCCTGACCTAATTTTAAATGCACAACAAAAACACAAATTGTGCAAGGGAACTTCAATGCACTCTTGATACTTCGATGTTAGAAGAGAGCAATATATTATTATTACAAATATAAATATAAAAAGGGTACACTGGGTAATCTGTATTCTTCAGAGGGTTAGAAAGAGCTGTAGAACTTCGATCCTTTATAACTCACATTATTAACCCTGATTTAACCAGATTCTTTTAATTGAGAAGTTGGTAGAAGTTAGAGGTAGAGTAAAATAATAGGTCAGACAACACTTTCAAAAACCCTTAGGTGCAGAATTGCAGATTAATTTCTAATTAGCTGTTTTATTTATTCACACAGAAGGTCAGGGTTAACAGAAACCAAAACAGACAATTTATTCTTTGCTTTATTAAAACACCCTCCACAAATTCATCAATAATTACAAACACTCGGGTACACCACTATTATGTCTAGTATTTACAAATAGTTTATTACATATGTACATCGCTCATCACCAACTCCGGTATGTTGGCTAATATATCGAACTATTTATCTATGCACTTAATAAATAATCATTTGTTTAAATAAAACTAATGTTCCGGTGACTAGAAGAAATACAACCACACAATTCCGTTACAGTTTGCGGAAATATTTTAAAATTCAATTGGATTACACATTTTATATTTCATTTAGGTGTCGACGAATAAAATACATTTTATTTTTATAGGACAACATTTAAAATTAATTTATATTCCTTTACTTCAATTCTTCACTGAATAAGTATACCTTTATTAAACGTATACAATCGGAATGCTATTTACAATCGTATCACACAAAATCTTCGTTACCGTAAACTATCTAAATCTAAACACCCGTGTACACGCAACAGGCATCTTGTTCAACTGCTTTGTAACAATAACTACATCTAAAAATTCATTTAGACAGTTCATTATTATTGTGACAATAGATAGGTATTTTAATGGACACGAATTGGCACTTAGAATGTTTTACGCGCAATCGAAATCAATATGTCGTCATTTAGATCTCACTTCAGAAAGTTTTCACTTGGCACAGTGCAACCTGGAATGTGAATGGAATGCAGGTGGTGCGGGTGCAGGGAGCGGGGCGAAGGCGCGCGGTCGCGGCGCTCCCCGAGGACTCGGCGCGCCACGGACGGTGATTCAAGGCGACGCTGCTACGCCCATTAGAAAAGATGGTTGTTCGTTTTGGCAAGGGTGCCGAGGTGGTCGGACAGCAGATAGTTGGGAGGCGCGACGCCCAGCAGCGGGAAGCCGGAGGGCTGGCGCAGCAGGCCGCAGCCGCCGGCCCACTTGCCGCCACCGCTGCCGCTCACCGGCGGCAGACCCACGTCGCCCCCCACGCCGTTCAGCTCGTCGCATAGTTTGTTATCTGCACAACAAATAAACAAAACACTATAACATTCGTTTGACTCGTAAACAAAGTATCAATCCATAATAATATGCAATATCTTCAAGTCCATTTAACATTTTTGTCGTTGGAAGCCTAACATGAAGTGAATTAAGTACAATGCTGATATCTCCAAACAAGCAAAACTTGTGCACACAAATCTGCTCGAATATGAAATCAGACTGCAGCTCGACGGGCGAATATGAAATAATCGTGGTAACACAATTAAGCGCTAATCACCTAATCCTTGCTGCGCGGCTCCGTTGTTTATTCAAGCCTGAGTGACAATCGCGCGCACAATTAGCGCAAATGAGCCGAAGTGAAAATCTGGCGCGGTGGCGGCGGCGGCTAATGTGATTAATACGACCACAAGTCCGCCATTACCCGGTGAACCACCGCGCCTAGTTCCGCCTATATGAGATGAGCAACATCAACGTTCATATAACACAATGTCTAAGACTTTCTACCTATTTCTATACTGATGTTAGGTACTACTGACAAAATGAGATGGGCTGCTGGGATTTGTAAAATGAATTAAATTTCATATAATTACTAACCTATCAAAATCTAGGTAGTATGCAATATAGCTTGTAGAAAAGTATTCATGTCAGTTCTATTAATGAATTACAAGGGACTAATAAAGGCTTTATCTATTTCAAGAGCCGACATCTTCAATGCTAAGCAATTTGAACTTGTGGAAAGCTTTTGTTTATTTCGACACGACTTATTGAATCAGTTTAAATATTTAATCATTTAAAAGGATGTTAGGCCCTATCTAGTTCGTGCTTTCAAACTGAGGATGTTGGGTAATTTCCAATGTTGTTATTTTTTTTGTATTATCTTATTTATTTTTTGTAATAACTGGAAAAAATATGTGGAAAAATCATCCATGTAGGGATACGAAATAGCGTATTTTTGCTTTCCTGTGACTACCGAACCCGACTACCGAAGTTAAAATTTAGTTTGGAAGTCGGTTTTTTTTTGTGAAAAAGTTTTTAAATAAGCAGCTCTTTTATGCGCTTCTATCAGTTTACTTTACTAAACTACTACTTTTATTATTAATTTATTTATAAAAGTACACATAAATAAATAAATTGTGTAAATCGCGTATATTGCGATAAGAGAAAAAGCTTATAATACCGTACGTTCTTGACTTATCTAATTCATTTCACAGATTATACGCAAAGTGTAATTTGTAAGATTTTATAAATCTTACAAATATGTAACTCACAATATTATATTTGATTCTATTCCTGTCTGAAACAGCGCAGACTTGTTTATATAACCGGTACCAAGTTCATGGAAAATTCGTCTTGTATCGAGGCTGCGAACTACCTACGTAGCTAAATAATTAGGTTTCATGAAGTTTTTAACTTTCACATAAATCAATAGTATTAGCTATAATTATAAAAGCCCTCTTACACCACTTCTGGATTAGTTATTTTTAACTTATCTAGCATGTAAGTTATTTTTTTTATTCACCGGGTAGATAATGCCTATTATCTGGACACAGAAACAGGATCTGTTGTACCTAGGTCTTGCTAAGGATTGCTTTAAAGGATTTTTCAAGGTACTAAATATACTTATACTTTCTATTCTAAGTTTTTTTTTTTCTTTTTTTGGCTGTAGAGGACTTTGCCCTACAGTGAAACAGTATAGTGTCTATGCTGTCTCACTGTTGGGCAAAGGCCTCACCCAAATCCTTCTAGATATTCTTTTCCCGAGCAACTTCCAACCAGCCTTTGCGTCCGACTTCCATCAATTCTAATACCTAGTTATAGTTATTTTTTATCAATTAGTGAAGATCTGTGTAGGTTGGTTTTATTACCAACCGTGAAAGCTTTTCACTACTAACATTTTTCTGTAACGATTTTATTTTAATCTTTCTGTTTTTTTAGAGGTACACATTCCTAAGCCATGCAGCATTGTATTAATATACCATACAATAGAATCACGATTCTATATTTAAGATCCACTAATTCGAAGAGCTGTATATATTTTGTCGAAAGCAGCCTTGTTGTGTTCGCCCACGTAAACATGTGAGCTGAAATAGTGCGTCCGGCTCTCTGATTGGTCGGCCGGAATGACTCACGCGGCTATAATTTCAGCGATCAATGTTACATTGGTAAGATATGTTGCCCAAAAATATTTCGTGACATCACTATTGGAACGAAAATATCCGATTGGAACATAAAAAATAAAATATTCCCTCTTTACTCAAAATAATGTTGTTGCTAAGCTGTGTCATTATTTTGTAAATAACTTCTTTGCAAATCGTTGCTACACTGTGTGAACTGCTACTAATTAATATATCCATTCTGAAACAAAGTGCACAGACGTCTAAATTATTATTTGTCGTCCATTTCCCGTGTAAGTTTTGCCACTTTTAAGAATGTTCTCATTAATATAAACCTGCCATCAATTCTAGCTGAAGTTGACGTGTCTTTATTCCACAAAAATAAGTTTAATTAGTGCATTAAAAAAAAAACAGTAATTTTTCATTATCCACGTCATAATGTTGCCAAAAAAATTAACAAAAATAAATATTGACTCACATTACAGACAAAACATCAAACCAGAGATATATTCTCGCAATTGATAGAATTAAATAAGCAAGGATATTTTTTACATGGCGGATACTAAAAGTCAGGCGGACGTATTAATGATAAAAATTATTTAATTTAATGTATGTTGCAATTTGAGAAACTCGTAATATTGAGTAAACTCAACCTACGCGCTTTGTACGTTTATAAGTATGGTACCTACGTTTCATCGGGTACTTCCCGTTATGTCATATTCCCTATTCGTCAACATGTCAAAAGTAACTGATAAATGATGTTTATTTTGTAAGTAGGTTGTAAATAACACTTTTACAAGTCAATCTTTTCTTTTTAAACTAGATGAGGCCGGTGTTTCCTAGCTGACTACCCTGAGAAGAAACACCGAAACAAACTCAGAGGTCAAAGTTTCTTTTGAAGTCCATACAATTGTACTGGTCAAATCATATGAGAACCATGTACCTAGGTAGTAGAAAAAACAAATGAACAAAAGTGGCGTTTGGTCAAGATTTTGATCTTCATACATTCAATCCCGATTGGTCAACATTTCAGAATGCCTGTATTCATTCCCGTTTGGTCAACCTTTTGTTTGGAAAGTACAATCAGGAGTAAAATAAATGCCACTGTTCATGTTATATCTACTAACTAGCTTCCGCCCGTGGCTTCGCTTGCGTAAAAAGTATTTTGATTATCACTTTGCAGCTTTCGGGCATGTTCTGTAGATCGGTTTTTATTTCGTGATACCAGCATACTGGTATCCCTGTGAACTATTTTTTTTTTATTTCGTTGCTGCCTGCGGCGTCTGCATAAACTTTAAAACTGGCTTCAGAGAGAAATAATTCAATCCCATCAAAATTTGTAATCCGCCCATGTACCACTATTGTACATAAAGTTTAAATAAATAAATATAAATTTGAAAGTTAAAATACTTCTTAGCTGTATCCCGTGGTTTCGACATTCGGCAATTTCAGGTGATTGCGCAAACTGGATTCTATTTTGCTTTTTGGTTTTTTGCTCGGCTCCTTAGGGTCATAGCCTGATGTTAAATATTTATTCTAGCCCCAAAAATAAAACATGATGATTCGGGTACCCTTTGGGTGATAGTTTTTGAGTCTTTACCGCCCACAGTTCCAGCCCCGGAAATACTTTGACATGTTTCTGGTTTATTTGCATGTCCTTGACAATATTGGTACCGTGGGGTCCCGGACCTCTGGTAGACGTACGAGGAGCCGAATCCAACTTACAGAGGCCCCGTTAGACATTTCAAATAGAAAAAGGCACCAAGCGACGATTATCACTGTCTGCACTATGAAAGTATGCCCGAGGACAATCACCGGTCAGTGCAGGACTATTATTTGTAGAATATAGTAATCGGACTATGAGTTTGGCTGGCTAAAGTGGATTGGTAACCAAAACTATGAAAGGTATATGGACACACGGAAAACATGGCAGGGGGTGGTGACTTACATACGCAGTAAATGAGCCTCATTCCTGACGATAGACCCGTCAGGACTGAGGCTCCGGCATCCGACAGACTGGCTTATCCAGTCCCCCTTCAGTCTTTCAGATTTTTGAGCTACGTCACCATTACATAATCATAGGTTTAAATAATTTCCCATACCATCTCTGTTAAAAAACACATATATACCGATAGTGTTTTTTTTGCATTCCTTGAAAAGATTTATACTAGAGCTAATTGACGACAATATTTATGCCAATACTTGGGGCCCAATCGGGTGGTTTTGGTATCTTTATTTTTAAGTTTTTTGGTAAAGTCAGCTTAATTTATTTATGTACTCAAACCAAAACTTGAAAGGCCTTTTACAATACCTACCTTTCCCAAGAATGGACTTTTTGATCAGAAGTTTTTTTCTGATCTAGGAATAGCCTAAAAGTATGCCTAGTGAGCGTGACTTGAATAAATGTACAATGAAATAAAACACGGAGTAAAACAACCCTGGGTCCGACCTTGTTTCCAAAACCAGTACCTATACATATATCCTTTGGTAATTGGGATGTCAAGACTAATAATAGGTCTTTACCTATGAAATTGCCGTTTTGTATGTAAAAATTTAAACGAATTTTTTTCATGTATTTTTTATTTGTATTAATCGAAGTAATCACCCATGCAATCAATGCATCTTTGCGAACGCAGTGGCAGTTTATTGAAGCCCTTCTTAAAGAAATCAGCTGGACGGAAGGCAACAAATTCTTCAAAGGCATTTTGTACTGCCTCTCGGGTATTTTTTTCCCGCCAAGGAGTTATCCAAATTCTGGTAAAAGTAGTAGTCTGTAGGCGCAAGGTCTGGTGAGTTGGGCGGATGACGGAGAGCTTCCAACCCCAGTTCTTGCAACTTGGAGACCGTCTGCTGTGCAGTAAGAGGTCGCGCGTTGTCGTGCAGGAGCAGCGGAGACGAGCGATTGACCAATGCTGGTCGGAGATGTGCCAGCTTCTCCATCATTGTGTTCAGTTCTTCACAGTACACATCTGCAGTAATGCTCACCCCGTTTGGTAAGAAGCTGTGATGAATCACACCGGCGCTAGACCACCAAACAGTGACCATCACTTTTCTAGGGGTAAGTTTTCGTTTAGGGCATTGTTTAGGTGCTGAACCAGGATCCAACCAACTTGCTGAGCGCTTGCGGTTATCAAACAGAATCCATTTTTCATCGCAGGTAACAATGCGGTTCAAAATTCCTTCATTTGTGTGTCTTTTGAGCAGTGCAAGGCACGTCTCGATGCGTACTTCGCGCTGGCGATCATTGAGTTCGTGGGGCACCCATTTGTCAAGCTTTTTTACCTTGCCAATTTGACGCAAATGGACCAATATTGTTTTGACGCTAACTTAATTAAATCGCCTTTAATTCATCATTGTCGACCAATGCCTTCGAACGACCGCGAGGTTCATTTTTCAGGTCGAAATTTCCAGAACGGAAGCGAGCAAACCAATAACAGGTGGTGCGTTGGTTTGTAGTGTTAGCTCCGTAAACGTCGTTGATGTTGCGTGCCGCTTGTGCCGCGTTGCTGCCACGACGGTCCTCATATTCCATAATTACTCGAATTTTTAACGTATCCATGATGACGAAAAAGATTGAAATGCGATGAAAATGTAACACTAATCAATAAACAAATGACTACTTTTGGAAAAAAAACCATGTTTTTAAAATAAAATTAATTTGAAATTAGAATTCTTAGCCAAACAAAAATTATTTTGATTTGAAATGGCCAGTACTGCAGAACGGCAATTTAATAGGTAAAGACCTAATATTTCGATACCTTTAAAACAGCGCGGCCCAGAAAATATATGCATGTATCGCAAATAATATAGGAATTTACATACACTAGAAAAACATTATACCCACCTCTGGGAAAGTCGGGTGATAAAAAGGGCGTCAAAAAGGACTTTAGTAACTTTTGAAGTTGACTGTACCGTACAAAAAACTAGTTTAAAAAAACTGGGTGACGAAACGGGAATGGATGTATGAAGATCAAAATCTTGACCAAACGCCACTTTTGTTCAGTTGTTTTTAAAACTTTTAACATGTTGACGAATCGGGAATGTGACATATCGGGAAGTACCCGTCTCATCGCACCAGTTGGCTCCCTAGCCACATCTGTAGTGGAAACGCAGCCTTAGGAGAAGTACGAAAGAACGGAAGAAAAGTTAAGTAAGATAGACCTCTATAGACCTGCATTATATTCTCTATCCTAAGCGCTCATTACAGAAGGTTGCAACGTTACAGCTCAACTGACCAAACTAACTCATAATTACACATGATTTGTAAAATATTGTTTTTGTGCTCCGCAAAGCTGCTAACAGGACCATTATTATTACCATTATTATAGTGTCTATACGTCTATCACAACACAGGTAATTTTATTTGGTACCGTTACTTTGTAGATTTATTCAGAAAAAAGATGTTAATCTTGTAAAATTTGGCAATCAGCAATTTCAACGATTGTGTGTTCCTTTGTGTGTATTAGTAGTACCTACTAATTAAAATGTGATCGTTAACTTCGGCCCGAATGACGACGTCACGGTACGTGCAGATGTAACATCACAAACAAAAGTCTATCGTTAAAGTACTATTTCCGTCGTCATACCCCTACACAAATAGTTGATCAAATGTGACTTAATGTTGTAACCCGCTAAATCGGGAGATGACGTCAACATCTCGGGAATAAGGTAAACACTGCGTTCACATCACTACCACTGGTATGCGACTGAAAAAACTGAACGATTTACAAAGAAGTATTCAGTGATTCGCTGCTATGTACGGTTTTAGTCGTAATTAACACGGGTATGTTTGAAAACCTAGACTTTTCCTAATACGTTAGCTTTCGGTAGGATCATTATCAGAAATGAAGGTTATGGAATTCATCTTGAAACTGAAACTGTCTTAGTCAAATCCTTACTACATCTCAGAATACCATCGCAAAATTAATGAAGCTTAATTGAAACTATACAGGGTGACTTTTAATTCATTGACAGTCTTGCAGAGGGTGAAAATACTTTAAGTTTTTCTATGAAATCAACTTTGAAATCGCTAAAAAAACAGCTCCTGTACATTTTAGAAGTGTGATCAATTTGAATCTCAATGACTAGGTAATATCATATCTATTCTGTGGTATTATTCTATTATCCGTCACTATTAGGTACTAAATACAGAGCGGAAGGGGTTATTTGATGATTTCCCAACCATAAAAAAAGTAGGTGGAAAACATAGTAATTGGAAACTGGAACTGCCAAGCTCCCAAAAAAACAACCTAAATTTAAAAATATCAACCTAACTAGACAAACAACTTACGATATCTACCTGCCGAGGTGATAGGCTTGAGGTCCGGTGGTGACAGGTGCGGCAGCGCATGGTGCGCGGGCTGCGGCACGGGCGCAGGCGGCGGGTGCGGCGAGGCGGCGGGGGACGAAGGTTTGTCGCGCTTGCCTTCCGCCTTCACCGGCGCCTCGCCCGCCTTCTGCTGCGCCAGCCTCTCCTGCTTGCGGAACTTTGCGCGACGGTTTTGGAACCATACCTGGAAATTTAAAAAAGTTTTTTAACATTCATATCTACGTATATCTAGCAAAGGGTTGATCTTTGGAAGACGTACGTACTTCGGCCCCTCGGCCGATGCCATCTTGCAGAGGCCCTGTTAGACGCTTTTCGCAATTTTATGAGTACAACCAACGCAAGTACCTAGGTACACTCAAGGACCACCTCTGGTTGGCAGGAATATTGCAAAATAATTATGTAGATCGTAACAGGTGATGTTCTATATGTAATTTTTGACAGTCCTCTATGCAGAGCATGCATGGTGGAGGAGGAGGAAACGGTATCGCACGTGCTCCTTGAGTTCACAGGCGTTACCGAAATACGGAGGCAAACAATAGGGACACCTAATTCACTCACAGATATCCATCACTGAGAGGACTGATCTGCTTCTGGAGGGAGTTTGGCTGGTTTGAATGACGGCCGCCATGGCTCACGTACAATGGTCCATAGCAGGACTAAGTGCGGAAACCATACCCAATAGATAGATAGATAGGTACCTACTTAATTTTTACCTAACACCATTATTATGCCAATTATGCCAAACCAGTCTTCCCAAGAAGTACCGTGTTACCCAGTTAATGGTTTGTGGAGGTCTGGTAGGTAGCCGCTCCACGTAAAATACTGGTATTCAGCTGAATCCGGTTTGGCTGGGAGCCGACCCCAATATAGTTGGGAAAAGGCTAGGTAGGCAGATGACCATTATTAGGTATGCCAATTGTGTTGCAGTTACTTATAATATCAATCTTTGTACCCTTTTGAGAAAAACAAATAAATATTATTATTATTATGCCCATGAGAAAAAAACGTGAGTTTATGTATCTCTAATAATTCAAGATTAAACTCAATAGTCTACTCTAAGGAGCATTGTTCACAATATTGGAAATATTCGACACAATATTTCAAGTCTCTGCTAAATTCTTGATGATACAGAATCTAAAAAGGTTGCAGCCAAAAGGGCTGCAACCTTTTTAGATTCTGTCTGGTGAAGAAAGCGCAGAGAGGGATAGGCATCCCTATCCCTAATAGGGATACACATAATTTATAAAACATCGTGTTTGTTAAAGCTGGTTAATAAGCCAGAAGGTATGGTTTGTATCAGCAAAGCCTATAACGAATGATAAACAAGTCCATAACAAAAACCTATACGTTTGAAGGTAGCCACTGCTGCAACAACAGTAACAGGTATACCCAAAATTAAAATCCGAACACCAATGAAGCGAAAAACATCGTAAACAAAACCGAATACGTACAATAAAAAATATGTATAATGAAAACGCCAGCAGCGGACGTGGGCTCGAATGAGCAAACAAAGTTAGCGCTCGACCGGACTAATGGGAACGCATCCCATGCATCGAGCGCCAAATTTTAATGCAAACCGTTTTATATTCGTTCGGATGCGCGCAAATCCGAATTGATCATAATTCGATTTGGTGCGAAAGATAATTGCAACTGCCACTGGCGCTGATTGGGCACGGAGTAAAAAATGCTCGGTCGACATACGCGCCGCGCCCGCTCCGCCCGCTCCGCCCGCTCCGAGACCCGTGGGTACAATCACACGCACCATTGTTTGAACATCGCAGTTCGCTGATGATGTTTGTTCACCTTTATACATATTTCTTCATTTCATTGTCATCACCGATATCTACGTAGAATGCTTAATTACCTGTTAATGAGCTACTTTACTGTCTACTGAACCATGGTACAATTACACTTTTTGTAAAGCGTTCCAAATCTAACTGTAACATCTGTAGTAGCAGTTTACAAGTTTATTCCTATTTTCCTTTTACACGTTTATTCCTATTTTCCTTTGGTCCATGTAATGGCTTCGCAGAGTTGAACAGATTTACAGGAACCACAAAGTTTAGCCGACTTCAACGACATCACAAGCCGACATAAACTTGGTACTTGCTAATTGGTTTATTATGATGAACACGAACGAATATTAATAATTACTCGCCGCCTACATAGTCTACGAAAATTTTCCTTGGCAGTGATCATGACAAACGTTAATGACCTGCTTGTGTTCTAGAAACATTTCGAATGCTTTATTACTGTTTCACTTGAACAGTTGTGGGAAGATTCCCAAAGCTGGTCTGTCGCTCTATAAATATTTGGGTATATGATGTGACAATATTTTCATAAGTGTAAGGAATTATGTAGAGATGCATATGTGGTGTGACTAAACGCTGGACGTGTACCATTGACATTGAAACACAAGATATATTGATGCTACTTTTGTTTCGTGTAGGCAGTTAGTCGTATGTTAGTGCGTGCACAGGTGCTGGCTGGAGTGCCGCCGCATCCGCATGCATGTCATCGTGCACTGATGGCCGCATCACGTCAGTTATGACATATTGATGTCGCTCGATCTCGTTATAGAACGCTAATGTGATGATGCGGCATGCGGCATGCGGCATGCGGCCCACTCGCGAACCAACGTGACTTACCTTTCAGACACCATCGTGATTTACAAGATGTTCGCGCCAACACTACACTCGACATGGTTCGCTGCGATCTTTAAAGTTAACAAATAATAATAATCTACTAAGTAATGAATATTTGACAGTTAGTTATTTTCATAACGACATACAGTCCAAATATAATTTGTTGAACAGTCATTGTACCGCAAATCGCTTTGAATTCAGGTCATTGTTAGACTTCGTAGTCATATTTGTTACTCATACAAAAGACCTCGACGCTCAGCATCTAAAATGAAGCATATTAGTTTGTGTTTTTATGTTGGTATTTATGCATTATTTTAAAGTGCATTCCTACCCTCTATTGTCTCTCTATCACTCAAAGGTTTGCTGGGAGAAAACTCAACTTAGAGTTAAGCTAGCCTGTGTATGTGAACTTTTCTTCACTGTAAATTATATTAGTGGCTCTGGGCGGGAAGTCTGGACAAAGTTAACGATCGCATAACGACAGAATTCAGTCGTTAAGTCCTAAGGCCGCCCGTATCTACACAGTCAATTTTGAACGCGATCCACGATCAAAATCAATGATCTTATCTGTGTTAAGAGATCTTGCGTGGATCAGCAAATAATGTAATTCTTTCCCCAACAGTGTTTTTTTTTTTGAAAATCTCATTTCTTTCACCGGAATCGGACATGTTAACTGAAATCATTTTAATGGAAAAAAATAGTCGTTTTACAATCTGCTCAGGAACATCCGAATTAAATTACTGACAACAAACAATTATCCAAAACGGTTGACAATTGGCGAAAATATCGCTGAACAAACATACAAAAAATAATAAGTAGGTATAAAAAATTCAATTGAGAAGCTCCTCCCTTTTTTGAAGTCGTTTATTTAATAAATACAGTAGTCCTGTCCCCTTAAAAACTATCCAGATCTAAATCGCGACTTTTAAACTAAAATAAGGACACCAAAAAACTGCAAAAGTTGGTCATAAACTGAAATGGGGCGAAATCAAGTTGTATACATCCGATTTGGCCACTCTATAGATACATAAGTAATCAGAATACTCTGAAAGTTCGGTTTTCAAAATTCAGAGCACTTCAACTGTTAAGGGTAACTAAGAAGTCTGAGTAAGTACCTAGTATCTTTTGTAATAATCCAAATATTTCCAGTTTATTGTAAATAAAACATTCCTAAAGCTATATTGAAAGTACAATCAAATCTAAACAGGGCCAAAATCAACGTGTACGTGTAGTATTTCGCGGTAGATTTGTTCAACAAATGAAGTCGAAGATTGCTGAAGTTCATCATTTCGTTGGATCTAAGAGAAAATCAGTGCTGCCGAGTGGAAAGGTCCCACGTAGATACGTGCCCGGCCTAACCAAGCGGAGAGCGGCGAGCTCGCCGGCGTCGTACTAACGAACACACGCGCGGCTGATTGGAGCGGGAGTCACGGCGAGCCGATCGCCCCCAGCACCACGCCTTCCGCATTATTTCCGAATTGGAAAAAATCAAAGCTCCACAACGTATGCGGCATCCGCAAACAAACAAATAATACAAAAGCCGCCACCAATACAAATGAGTACCGATACGACGGCGAGTGGAATGCGAAGTCGAAGTGAAGCCGAGCGTATGCCCGAGGCAAATAAACGTCCGCCGATGTGTTTGTAGGAATTCGTTGCGATGTTTATCGAATGTGATGCGTGCTCCTAATGTAAATACTTTGCTGAAGTTTCCTACCGATATGGGCCATAAAATCATTTTGTGAAGGTGATCCTCCTGAATGAATTAACGAGTGGAACTTTGTAGTCGTAAATCGAATGGCTTTCGATGTATAGTGGCACATGAATGTACAAACAAACAGCAATAATAAATATCGGGCGGGCAATTAAGCGCAGGGTTGTTGGGACAATCGAACACAGCATCGAAATGCACTTTGCAAATGAACCGAATTGGGCGGCGAGGGCGCGGGCGCGCGGGCTCGAGGTGCGACCCGGCAAATGTGATTAAACAGAAGTGCTCCGGCGCTGCAGATGCACAGCCCATAAGATACGTGGCCGTACAATTGAACTGTAGTTATCGTGAAATCAATACAATATTCATTAACATGAATTGATGGGGTTCGTTGCAAACCGATTACGCAGATGGAAACTCGTAGTTAATTTCTAGATTACGTCAATCTTTGTTGGTTAATTAAAGTTCGTTAAATTATAGATATCAATTTCCGAGTACCTACTTCCGAGAGACTTTTTACT
The DNA here is from genome assembly GCA_947386135.1 of Melanchra persicariae. Taxonomy (NCBI): domain Eukaryota; kingdom Metazoa; phylum Arthropoda; class Insecta; order Lepidoptera; family Noctuidae; genus Melanchra; species Melanchra persicariae. Next base: position 10,894,704 of record OX376651.1, on the reverse strand, counting down.
GGGTTGGTTTATTAAAAAATATTGTGATATTCTTTATTAGTGAAGTGAGATGGTTTCTGTTAAGAATTTACTACGAAACTTGATACTGAACTAAAAGGGGTTAATATTTTTTTATGCTGGAATAAATGAGTCGGCGACTGTCCAGGAACCTGTCACATTCCATCAACCAAGGCACTGAACCGATTGATAACTATAATTACTGTCATGAATGATGCCAAAGCAATTAGCTTCAGTACCCTTTATAAATTAAATCATAATTTTCCAGGAAACATTAAAATAAATCAACAAACTAAATCCTGGTAGCCTTGAGGGATAGAGTTGCAACAAGTCCGGTTTAGCTTTTGGCAATAACTACACAGTATTTCAACACATCGGGTAATTACAACGGATTTACTCATTTTACGTCAACTACAGAAACAAACTGCTTTTAGAACCGAGGTGTGAACCTAAACAAAGTTTTAGAATGTTACCGAAGTTTTTTACATACTCACTTCCCAAGAAGAGAGTTAAAATACACTGTAACCTCCTAGATTCCTCCTAAGGCGAACAAGTTAGCAAAAGTTCTGCTTTCTCAAACAGGTAGGTAAGTTAAAACGGATGTTAGGAGACGACAAAGTAAAAGTTTTGCCGATAAACATGACTTTTGTCTAACTACTTACGCTGAATCTAAGCACCCTCCTTTTGAGACTTTGTTTAAAGCAATTTTTCTTGCGTTATATGCGTACATAGGAAACAAAGTACCTACTCTCAATATTAAGAAATGAGAGAGCTGCAGGTCAATTCTACAATTTTCAGTTCAATTGAACAACGTTTGCATTCGCAGCTCAGTCGCAAATTGACAAAAATGTAGGGAAATTGAGGTCTCTCAATTAGTAAAATTGATCCTCTATTCAAAAAAAGGTTTTATTTTATTTATGTCGCTTTTTGAAGTGAAAAATCTGCAAAGCTCGTTGGTAAGCTTTAAGTTAATTCTGTCATACACCAGTTCGCCTCATTCAAATCCGTAAGGGGTAGTTTAATACAGTTCCCTCGGCAAACAGTGGCAAGCAACAATGGTTGAGTATTAAAGTAAACAGAGCGGCGCGTCGCCATGTGGCTCGGTCGTGGCGAGCAAACACAACACAGACTAATGTATTCACAGGCTGCACATACAACGCCCGCGCCCGGCGCCGCCTTCAACTTCACTTTGATTTACTAATTAACCTATGACTTGCATAACTTCACTTGCAACACAACAATCAAACGCTTGCTGTTCCATTATACATCGTACCTACATCATTTCTCATCTAGTTAGCTAGGGGGAGCCGAGAGTCATCTGTTCAGCCCATTATTTGGCGCTTCGATCTAAAAAATGAGCGCTGTAAACGTAGTGGAAACTAAAACGATTAAGTAGTAAATGTAACATGGAATCTGCTGATATACAAAAGCGTTTATCATAATAATGATAACTGTGTGTCCCAAAAAATTAAGCAAACCTGTTCTCCAAGTAGGTAATTTTGTTATTCTGGTCGTGGTCACTCCATAAGGAAAATGACAGTAAAAATCCTTTAAAAAATACTTACCTAATACTTTGATCTAATAAAGGATCCCAGAGTCTTATACAAATAAATAACATATAAAAGTTATTTACTGAAACGCTACAAAACTCCTCTAGAACTAGCAAGAAGTGTCACTAATTGGCAAGTTAAAGCTATGAGTAATAAATAAAGGCTAGCTCGCCATGTGTCGGTGTTTGCGCTTTCAACTAGCGCTATGTGCAAAGGTCGGAGTCGACACGGCCGTCTTTATTTGACACGTTGTCAGAGGGCGGCCCAGCGGCCCTCCGGCTCGCCAGGCGTATGAAAAACGTGAGGCCGCGCGGAATGATCTAATTGTATTCATTAGCCGGGCCAGGCCGCGCAAATATTGACACGAGCGGGTCCGGGCGGGCCCGAGCAAGCCGAGCTTTGATCATAACCGATAGTTACATTTTCAGGTGATATGTAGCACGGAACATGGAACCGTTTGGAAGATATATATGTTTGTGACTGTGAGGTAAAACTAATAGCATTAATAGATTAAAGTACCTAAGACTGGATTTTTTTAGCTGAAAATCAATGTTGGAACGAATAGTTGTTTATAACATTTAACGTTTCAGGTTTCTTTCGCTCAGCGAAGTAGATACTGTGCTACGAGGCCTAAGAGGAAAACTTTAGAATGAAAATCGAACACTAATAAACTACTGAGTAACTTGTTTGATATTTTTCAAAACTAGGTGTACTAGGTGATGAACCAATGCCATAGGTTAATTTGGTTAAATAAAATGGTTAAATAAGTAATAAAATTATCTAGTATTAGGTACATAATATATGGTAATTGAACATGCAGACAAAATTGACAGGTCGAAAACTAAACAGTTATTTTAGTGACGTTCATCTTCAAACATAATCTAGATTAGAAAAGGTACATAATTCTACATGTAAATTTTAAAATCATAAAGCTAATCTAAACAAAGTGAGCTAAAAATAATTAGATACCAATCTCACTGAAGACAGAGTGGGTCTGCGTAAAGTAAAGCTAATACAAAATAAATCAATCGTCGGCCGACGCGGTCGAGCGCGACCAAACATCGCGAACACACCCCACTGTTTATACTTAGCGGATGAAAAGGCAACACCGAACGCCCCGGAATAATATTAGCTACCCTCAATAAGCCATTGAAATCTATCAACTGGAAACCCGTACCACGAAAAGCAACTGTATTTTTGCACGGTAAAGCTCAATTTCAATTGTTCGGGCCATCCTTCTACGCCGTTTTGGATTGGTGTTATTTTTTTTACTAACTGGTAACATGTGTTAACATTTGATGATAATCCAGGATTAACACATCATAATAAAGAGATGAATGCATCGTTTATTCAGGCCGTATGTCGGCGCCATTCGACAGCGTTTAGTGAATGACAGGTGTGCCGACGCAACTCATCTTATTTGATTGGGTCGGATTTCACTGGGTCGCCTAAAGACTTTACATTAATTATAATGGTGTGATACGTGTTAATTGTTATCGTGTTTATACGAGATTTGTTTATGCGATCGTGGTTTAAACAGACGACTGGGGAATACTTAGGGTTGATTTAATATACAACATATAGCTTTTACATAAAAATCGCGGTTTTACAGCTTGTGTGTGAAAAAAGCTGTGAAAATATATGTAACAAAAAATAAAGTAAGCTACTGTTGCAATTTTGTGGAAAATGTTTATAACTTTGCTAGTCTAAGAACAAATGGAATAAATAAACCAGTTGTGCATCAACCAATAAAATTATATGGTTTTCTTTTAATAAGGTTTATAATATAAAATAGTATAAAGTTTAGTAAATAGTTCCAGTAGGAGTTACGGGAATAACTACAGAGGCTTCAATTATCACTCATAATGGCCTAATATATTTTAAACTCTATTAAATCCCTATAAACTTGAAATGGTTCAAAAAGTATAATATCGAAATGAGGATGATAATGACGTCACACAGCTCGACAGATGTGAGCACAGCTTACGGACCATTACTTGTCACCCCTATTATCCCCGAGCTAAGTAAATAAACATCGGATCAACTATTAAGTCCAAATATATGACGTTTTGATGCACTTCCATCAATATGGACAAGAATTTATACAGTTGTATTTATATTTAATTTATGATTTTATTACCATTTTGTTCTCCCTCAATTAAAATAAATTACTGGGAGAATTCGTTGTTATATATGAATATTGTCTAGCACGAACGAGAATGGCAAAAATTCCATTTATTACAATTGTTTCAACTACTTATTTATAAAATAAAAAACAATAAATACCTACCGACCGACTACTACATCCACCAACATTGTCACTTATTAGTGGTTAGCTTTAACATGGCTTTAACTAAATCCAACGCAAAAAGAATCATCAAGATCGGTTCATAAACAATAAAGTTATGCCCGAATAGATAACCCCCAAACCATGGTTGTCTTGTACACATCTGCGTACCCCTTCACAGCGTACCGGCGTGATGTTTTGCTATCATTCTCATCAGCAATCAGGTTTGCTATCATTGATTGAAGAGTTCCGTTACCTATCTCCGAAGCTCTTCACCAAATGAATTGAAATGGGACCAGTCCGGGATGATACTCTTCCAAACAAAAAAAGAATCATCAAAATCGGTTGACAATTGGCGAAAAAATCGCTGAACAAACATACAAAAAAAATCAGTCGAATTAAGAACCTCCTCCTTTACTGGAAGTCGGTTAAAAATCTACATACTTGAGTTTTCAATCAAAATAAAATTTAAAAACATTATTTTGGTCACTGTTGCTTACATCATAATGTTCAATTATATTGTAAGCGCAGTCTATCTAGAGAACATGGAAACAGGAATTTAGGAATACCTATCTTTTTGAATGCGAAAAAATTAAAAGAAATCGCATTAAAAAAAGTGGAAATTTATTTTTTTGCTTCTGGTTGATTTAGACGTAATTAAAGATCAGTATTTTTTTTAATTTAAATAAAATAAAACTTTTTGGCTTCTGACAATTATATTCTGATAGAATTGCCAGTAACGTTAGAAATGTTAACTAAAGTGGTTTTAATGTGCAATATACAAAATCACAAGTCGAGATGAAACCAAAACAATTTATCATTCGTAATCGATATCTGACTTCCCTAATCCATTCACTCGCTTCCCTACTGGGTTTTACAATTAAAAATGTAACAGATTTGAATCGATTTTGACGAATCACCGTGATTGGTCGGAGTGGCCGCTTCCGCGAGACAATGCCCGTAATCAGTCGATCGTGGCACGCGACACGACAAATAGCTGATACTGATCGGCAGATGTTTAGTTAGAACTGTCTCTGATCATTTGCTATATTGATTGGACTTTGAGTCATCACCTATGTCCTGAGCCATTCCACTTTTCGATGAACATTTTGCGAGCGCTAAACAACGACTGCGTTCCCAAAGAAGAGCAACGTTATTCTCATAAATATATTCTTAATAAATAAATTACAAAATATTTTAATAAATTTTACAGGGAAGAAAACTACATAAAAATATTTTTAAATAAACTAATTAAGTACATGATACGATAATTGGTTCATCAAATAAATGACTTAGGCCCGGTTTCTAAGGTGCTTTTACAGTCTATAGGTCGTTTATCAGTCCACCAACCAACCAATGGCGTTATGACAAATAGCTGACGGAAAGATAAACGACCGATAAAAAATGGGCATTAGCCGTAACATTATTGTGATGTGTCGTGTTGTGGTGCCTTCTGACTGATGACTATAGAACTTCTTATGATGACTTAGGTTCGAAAAGATTCGTTTGGTTGGTGTTTTTTCGCCATTCTACCACTACAACTCCTGCTAGCCAGAATCTACACCGGTGGTGACCACGCAGAAAAGCGAGAAACAAAACAAGATCAACAGTCATTCAAAGATTCTATTAATTGTACTACACTCAGCTTGTAATGAATAGTACCGTCAAATTAACACATAAAATCAACAAGGGTATTCTCATATGACCGGCTCCGTAACCAATACCTACGTTTGATTGACCGTACTGTGGTGTTTACAGTATTTGCCGGTTATTGCTAGGAATGTATATGCCCAATAAACATCATATTGGATGCCGTTAAGCCCTAAACTGATATATTATTCTTACATAAGGCAATTTCACTCCATCAAATTGCCTTATGTCGAATAACTCTTGGATATAAAAAAAATTAAAGTAGGTTCATGTGCGATAGAACTAAGGGATACTGAATAGTTTCCTTTAGATATATTATGTATCAGAAACATGTTTAATCACTAGAATAAAAGGCAATTACAATATGTTATTTGTAGTAGATAAATATGTAAAAAATGAATCCATTATAAAACATAAAAAACTCTCTATCTTGTTTGAATCGTAATCAAAATCACATTAATTCAATGAAAAGGTTACAATCAAACGTCGCATGACCTACTGGTCAATTATGACAAAAATAAACAGATGGCCATTTAATACGAAAGAAAAAATGATTAAAAAGAAACCCCTAATGGCATCTTAATATTTTTTGGGAGGAAGTGGCCAGTATTTTTAATGCAAGTTCAAAAAAGATAGTCCTCAAAAAGTATTTTTTACTTGTCATAAACTGTATGGAAACTAAATTAGTAAGTAACTATTGACACTTTGCCGACTATTATGATTCCGGAAAAAAGGTTTAGCAATAATCTGTTTTCTTGTAATTTTCTCATACAAAAAAACGTTTTTTTCCCAACAATGCCTTATGTTGACATTGACACGGTGGTAAGAGACGCAGTTTTCTTTGTAAGTATGTACCAAGATAGGCCACAAATGATAAGGTATCGGTATAAAAGCCGTTACTAAATGCTTTTTTACTCATATCACAGATCAAAATAGAACCACGACACGCCATGTGGCCTAATATTACAATAAACTACAGGATCACACTCACTGTATTAAATAAACAGGGTAAATGAGTTGCGATTTTTTGAATGATAAATGTTTTGAGGAAGGGGCAAGAAAAAATGAATAAACTATAGTTCTGTTAATGTAGTAACAATAGAGTCACTTGTCCCTCTGTCGTTGTTAAATGGTTCGTGAGCATAGAATAACGTTTGTGATTGCCACCAAATGTGGGGCGTTGGAGTGACCGTACTGACTGTCTCATTGGATTTGTTAGTGATATAAAATGTCTACATGATAAAGGGACTGTTATTTGTATTATGACAGTTATTTAGTCAGTTTTCCTTCATTTAATGATAGGGACTCATAGTATTCTTATTTGCTGTTCTTGCAGCTCTATTTGAGTAAGATATTATTAAAATCTATAACAAAACCCTAAAGTTAGACTAATATTATAGTAATAAAAACCAGCACAAAATATACCTACTTAAATATGAGATAAAAACCATGGTCGGATTGATTGACTACAATGGTTCTCAACTTATAAGGCCACTTAAGAACAAACAAACTAAGAAGCTAACATAGCTACTTGCCCAGGGTTGCGGATTTGTTCGAAAGAGTTACCGCGGCCCTGGGAAGAAAGGCACTAGGAGGACTAAAGGGTGGGTTTTAGTCAGTAAAAGTCTGACACTCCCTGCCGCTCCACCCAGAGCGGGAGGGGTCATTTGATGATTTCCCATCCTAGAAAAAAAAAAAAAAAAAAAAAAAAAAAAAACATAGCTACTTGCAACGTTAGCTAAGTTTACCGATTCTATTTGTTTTGGAGTTAATTTAAAGGTACCACTGAACCCAAAAAACGAGTCCGAATGGCAATAATTTAGCGAGAATTGAACAATACCTCTCCCCTAAGTGATGCAGCATTTCCTCCGCCACGCGAAAACGGCGCATCGGTTATGACGGCCATATATTCAGTGACACTGGATAGTTTGTGACAGCCAACATGCTCCCCTGCCGAACTTCCTCGACGGAATGGACTAACAATGAACTTGCTGTTTAGAATCGCAATGCCTTAACTTTTTATAAATCTGTCAAAAATGTGCTTCCGATTGTTGCATGCTTTAACTACGTAGTATACGTGAGTCGTCAAATATTAATGCGAAAGTAAGTTTGTTTGTTTTTTTGTTACGCTTTCACGCACAAATCGCTGAACCGATTCTTTTGAACAGAACTAGATGAGACCCTTCCTTTTTTAAGGTTGGGTATCATCAAATGACTTCTTCCGCTCTGGCAGAGCGGGACGCAGTGTTAGACTCTTACTGACTAAAACCTATCGGTGTTTCTCCAAATGCCCTTCGCGTTCCAGGGCCGCGGTAACTCTTTCGAACAAATTCCACAACCCTGGCTAGATGACACCCTGAAGACGGCTATAGGCTACTTTTTTTTGCGAAAATAGAATTTAAACGCGAGTGAAGCCGCGGGCAAAACTATTTTCCGTATACATTATTATTATTGCATTATATGCAGGAAAATCTTTTTTATTATACTTAGGCTAAACACAATAACAAATTATAACTAACAAAATCAATTAGAAAAAAGCTACGATTATACTTAATGTTTAGTAGTCGCTTCTCACACTTCATAAATTGTGGGAATTAAACATAAAAACATCCCTATGGTAAACGCTAAATTGTCACCCACACCACACCCTGGGAAAACCCAAATTACAAAGCCCAAGACATTTTTACACATCCCCTTTATGTCACAGAGTAATTTTCTCGTATTCGAATTGTATTACTATACCGTAGAGACGCGATAGTTGCACTTGATCCCACGAATCCCCGAGGACACCACAACAAGTCGCGAGCTAAATGAAAAATAATTGCGCGAACCAGCTAAAGGGTGACATATCAACGAGAGAGACAAAAACACTAAATCCACACATGTAAGAAAGAGATGACCATATATTCGCACCCCGTAACCTAGATCGGAGTCGTATAATATGAACTAGGTTTATATGTTTTTGTAATTGTTAGTGGGCAAACTTCGATACCTTTGGGACGTTTAATGTGAGAACCATGAAAAGAATGAGTTTCACACGTTTTCGTATTGATACGGTGGGCGATAATAATGGATGGCAGTGTGATTGCATTTTGATTTTATTCTTCATAATTAAGACCAAAGTATCATGATTTGTAAGTTTGTATTTTCTACAAAACTAACTTGGTAGAATAATCAAAAATAGTGAGTCTAGTGAGAGTATTATAGTCAAAGAATAATGTCTTATTTACTCCACGTACACAGCAATCGTGAAAACAAATCCATAATATCTTATGACGTATTTCGTAGCCCGTAGCTCCCGTAGCGCGTAGCACACCCTCCGTAGCGCCTCTACGTATCTACGACCTCGAGGCACTTTTTAATCGCTTTAAGTGCTTGCTAGGATTTCCAACACTTATTTATCGTGAATAGCTAAAGAAGAAGAATGGTTTTTTATGGTTTTTTAATGTGTACCTACTATTGTTTGCTAGAAGGTAGTAACGCAATTTCATCAGTAGTCATATTTTATGGTGTCGTAAAACGTCAGCGATTCATTAAAACGTAAAATATTTGCGCGCTGCCACACATCCTCACGTTTTCTATCTGTTTTCCGTGTTTAACGGAAACAAAGTTTCAAATAATGTTGAAAATACATGCAATTTTTTAGCGTGGCGTGGCAAGTACGTCAACACTAAAGCATCAAATATACCAAATTCCACACGTCTCTAGTTTAGCAGATCGTGTGAAAATAGAAGAGATGTTAATCAATTAGACAGACCGATTATCATCATCAGATCACAACTATGGAATCAGCGCGACACGGTGCGCGGGAGCAATCATCCGAGCTTCTGCGATCTTCCCACGGAAACTGCCGAGCTTGTCTCTCATCTGCCCTAGTCGGTACCGTATCGAATGTCACGCACTCACGCCCCACGTCCAGTTTAACATAGATAATACCTTTGATGATCACCATTTGATACGCTTGTTTTTCGTTTTATAGAGCTGTCGTATTGTAATGACTTAATTTGACTCTCTCTTCACTCAGTAATGAGAAGCCATTCATCCAACTGGTTTTGTAAGTACCTATGTATTCTTTTCATCTATGTCTCTTATGTGAACTGCACTGACTGCGCGCGCTGTAGACGCGTTATCTTGTATTTTTGTCCCTATTGATGTAAAACTTACATATCATAACGTAATCTTTGTTGAAGATCCAATCCTATTAATTTATTATTTATTTATTCTCCTTATAAGCGTTTACGCCGAAAAAAAAAACAAAAAAAAAAAGTCGAAAAAATGAATCGGTTGATTAATTTCGAAAAATAAAGACTTGAAAGTGAAAGCCGTAGGGCCTAAACGCTATAAAAAGGGAACAAACGCGACCTTTCTACAATATAAAAATATATTTGACACGATTGGTACGAGTAACTTCACTTTTCCCTTAGGTACCTATCGATAGCGCCTTATTAAACCACAATACCAAATTCAATTCCACTACTCTTATGAGATCAAAACCCATAAGTGTAGTACATGCTACCCTACGTACAAAAGCACGAATCACGAGACAAGAGCATCCCGCCACTAAGTGATTACTTAATCCGCTTTTATCGCCAGCCGAACCGACGGCAATCAACGCGATTAACTAAGGGTTAACACTAAACCGTCCCATTACTTAACGCTGTTGTTTCATTTTCATACTATAACCACTTAATATTTGATATTGAGGAATAAGTTTCGGGAAGGGACGGTTAAACGTGACCATGAAAATTATACTTATTGTTTCAGTCAGTCTGGCCGCAACGTATTGGCTTTACCCTACAGTTTTCTACAACAGGCTGAGCTGAAAACTTATATCTCTTATGTCAAAAGACATAAAACCTACAGCTTCTAAACTGATTTATTAAACAACTCATAAAACGTCCCGTCTAACGCAAACTTTCAACACTAGACAATAATTTTGCTTCCTTACGCGATAATAATATTATTATGGTTCTGTCGCACCATAAAACTCAATTGAAGCAGACAATGGCAGTTTTATTCCCCATTTGAAGTGCAGCGAGCGACAAACATTTGTGGCAAGTGTATCTAATCAGGCGAGCGTGCGAGAGAGGCGACGCGTGGCCGCCACGTGACGCACGCGTGCCCCACCTGCGCCAGCGCAGGGTCACAAAGTATACTCGAAACGGATCATGATGCGAATCTGTGTTAAAATAACAACTTCTGATTTTAGACGACATTGGTCGAAATTAATGGTCCTCAAAAAGATCGGGTGACATACAACAATATTTTTGGAAGGTCGTTTTAACGATGCAGAAATAAATACGATGAACTATTTTACTAACGACGTTTATTTATCAAGAAACTAATTTTTCAGTGCAGGTTACAGATAACTTCTTTATTAGGCGATCCTGCCGTCATTTTATTTCGTGTAATTAGTAACCAAGCGAAGCAAGATGAGAACCGTGATTCAATTTTTTTTTAAATTTGTTACGTCTCAAAACAGTAACACTTACAACCCAGTAGCTAACTTCCAAAACTCAAAGCATCTATTGCAATTAATGACTTGTCAAGGAGTCGGTCAATCGGAAAGACGTACCAACCACGTTTTGAAAAAAATAACTAGGTAGTTACATTTTTCAAAGCGTTGAAGCTCTATGAAGAAAAACGTACAAAAGCTCCACAAGCATAATTTTGAACCATTTTATAGTTATAAAAAAATGGTCACATCATTCATTTTTGAAATTACTCATAGATAGTCAATGTTTAAGATCTTCAAATCTTAAACAGAACGTCTCACTTCAAAGCTATGAGACATAAAACCAATTACTTGTGAGAGCAATAGCAGCCTGTGCATCAGTCCCGGCGGTCCCAGTGGACTGCAGGCGCAAGATCTTAGATCGAGAGCTGGATTGACATTTTGTTGGCGGATCCCGGCGGGTCGCATGTCAATCTTTATTGCTGCCGCTCGGGCTAGCGAGCCCCTGTCACGTGTCAGGTGACCACCGCACTTGTAATAACAATGAGCTAGATATTGCATTCTTTATCACGAAAACGAAAAGCACTTGATTGTTATTGGAGGCTGTCTTTAATGACTATGTCAGCAACATTCCTTTCATGCTACTCAGAAGAGATCTCTTAACTTCCTGGCGTCAAAAAATTCCTCCGCTTCGCAGACCACTGGTAATGTACCCAAAAGGCTGGCAGCATTGCCACGTTGTATGGCAATGCTTATCCTTTGTCCGAGGTAAAAGCCAGCACTTGGGTCACGCGAAGTTTCAACTAAGAAGAGATTGGGCCAGTCGTGGTTTACTAAAACATCATCTTCTACATTTTAGCATAGGGGCAATTGATTTCATTTAATGAACGTCAGTACCAAATTTTTGCTAACTAAATTGAAACAAATAAAACAATGCTTATTCCATCATTTTAATATATTTTTAGGTTTTCCGAAACCTGTACCAAGTATGCATTGGACTTCATTAATGAAACATAACACAATCGATACCGTCTCAACTCGAACTAATCTCTCGCGCCGCACAGGGATAACAGTAAAACCAAAACGGTCTGTGCTAATATAGAATGTATTGACTCGGACGCTACCGACGACCGTGCAACACCGCTTGATGGATTAAATTGCCCTATCCCTATGACAACTTTGGCACAGAAAAAATACGCTGTGTATTAAAAAGCAGCTGGTCATTTTTCAAGTGATTCCTTTTGCTCTAACAGAACAGTTGGCCGACTTTTTGTTTCACACCGGACGGGGGCTTATGGCAAATTGTGCGTTTGCTTAACGCTTACGCCGACGAGCAGTGTTTGCGCACAGCCTCTGATGAATTTGGGTAGCAGCCGCGTGTTGAATTAGGACACGTCGCGCTGCTCTTGACGTTTATATTTTTTAAATGTAAATTCGTCGCTGACCACAGCTTCCGTGATTGTTGGTAGACCTATTTACATAAAAATTATTGTATCTGCTGAAATTCAAAACCCTTTGCCCCGCCCCCCCCCCAGCATAACAATAAAGATAAAACAAAATTGTGAAAACCTGAAGCATTTACCAATACTTATACAGTATTTACAATCAAACTGCAAACAAAATTAATTATTATTCAAAATTTAAAACGCGCCACTGCTTAATTGTAGATATAAAATACAGTGCAACATTAAATTGATATTTGTTTATTTACCGAAAAACAACCCGCTCGTTGCAGTTATCCGGTTTTAATTGTAATATGTGAATTCGTATTTTCCAGGCGAGTTTTAATTATCAGGAGTCGCGCGCGCTTGAGTTACGCGACCGCCCGCAATATTTATGGCGGCACCCCGCCATTCCAATACACTTTTTAACGTAATGAGCGCTCGTTGCCGCGGGAGGGTGCCACCCGCTTATGTATACAACAACGCGATTGTTTATCCATTACACAGAGCCTATATACTCTGCCGTACCTACACAATGTCGTCAGTATAACGGCGACCGAATCGAAAATGTGAAAACACTTTTCATGAAAACAAATAAAATAAAATGTAGGTTTGTGTCGTTGCGAACAATAAGAGTGTCGGTTGCGCCGAGGGCGTCATATCCCGGAATACGTGAGCAGGTCGCGAGTCGCCGCGGTCTACGTGATCAGATAACTATAAGACGGCAGCACTCGCCCGATTCTGAATTGCATTAAACATTCAGGAGGAGCACACGTCGCAGATCTGACTCACATAAAAATGAGCGCTTATTATGAAATTAACTAGAGCTAACCGCACGATGTCTGCTCGTTTTTTTTTGGTAGGCGCCGCCCGTCAGCCGCACTCGAATTACTGGACGCTAATTGGACTGCGGAAATGTGACGGACGGCGCGGGAAACCATTTATTTTTTTCAAGCCTACTGTGCCTTATGAGAATAATCTCCCTAAATCCTTATTTTTGTATCTTCATTTTGGTTTCAACGAAGCTGAATCAAAGAATAATTTCATCAAAATTTGAAGGTTTTCGGCACAAACACACGATTCTATTTTTGAGATTCAGAGAGAAATATTGAATTTTTCTACTGTTATTGCATTGCTGTGCTCTTAAATGACTGCATTTGAGTGAAATTATGTTTAGAAAGCTTTACTCTTCATATTTTACTCTATCGCTTATTTAAGCGATAGAGTAAAATATGAAGAGTAAAGCTTTTTAAAAATACTCTGTAAGGTAATTTTACCTTACAGAGTATTTTTCCCATTCAAATAAAATGGATGGTTTCAATTCAACTTTTTTTTTGAGTAATATGTCTCCATTTCCCGCTCAGTATACCTACCTACGCTGACATCAAAAAGCTTTTCAAACCACATCAAATGAAACAGTTTTACTGACCTGTACCCTCGCCTCAGTGAGGTCTATTTTCATGGCGATCTCCTCCCGGGTGTAGATGTCCGGGTAGTGCGTCTCCTGGAAGGCTCGCTCCAGCTCCTTGAGCTGGGCCGATGTGAACGTCGTCCTGATCCTCCGCTGTTTCCGCTTCTCCGTCAGCGAGCCCTCGTGGCCACCGTAGACCTTGTATGGAAGACCGGCTGTGGAAGAGAAAGAGAAGTTATCTTGTAATATTTTAGACGATTATTTCGCAGATATATGAATAAAAGCCAATCTTATAAGATAGTAAATCTAATTTTGCTCTAGTTTTTAATATATAAGGTGCTATAAAATTATCTGCCATCCTCTTGAGAGGTCATTGTACTCATAATTATGAACAACTTTTACTATGGGACCCAACCTGAAATCGCGAAAAAAAAATCAGCTGGCCCCTACAGTTTGACGAGTTAGACGAAAATAAATGTAGGGACCAGCTGATATTTTTTTCGCGATTTCAGGTTTGATCCTATAGTAAAAGTTGTTCATAATAATGAGTACAATGACCCCTCAAGAGGATGGCAGATAATTTTATAGCACCTTATACAGTCTAATGAATTTTCTGATCGTCCATAATACTATAGCTCTAAACAGTTTAAAAATACGTTGGACTTCAAATCAGATACGATAAGTAAAATCATTAGAATAAGAATGTTTAGCTCTCCACATATCTAGATGAACTTTTACCCAAATGTAAGAGATACGTAAAACTCACAACGCTTCAAAGGTAACTTTGTTTATTTATCCTACCTATCCATTTCAGTCTACCAGAAAGCAAGTAGGTGCTACGACCATAAAGTTTATGATATTCCGTATCTCAAAAAAATTTACGATAACACATCAATAAATCCTAATGAACTTGAAGGCCTTCAAAATGTCATAAGATTTCAAGAACAAATCAGTTTCCACATAGTAGTTTAATGACCAGGGACGCGCAAGCTGCACATTTTACAACAGTCTAACGAGTGTTTCAAACCGTCGCCGTCGGAAAACAAAAAATCTTTTATGTATGAACATAATAATAATATCCAGAATACCATTTATATCTAAATAATAATGAACTCTCATAAACGTATTCATTTTAAAGCTTTCAAAATCTCATAAGATATTCAGGAACAAATCAGTTTCCTCATAGTGTAACTTAATGAGTAATACAAGTAGATACGCGCAAGGTGCAGGTTGCGCGGCCATTTTTGTCTCCCCCTTTCGGAGACGGTCCCTGCCCTCTCGATACCTACGTTATGTGCACGATACACTTATAGCTACTGTTAGAACTGCTCGAGGTTGGTTCTCTGGCATATTTGCAGCTTTATCCTTGTTAGAACATGATTTGTTCTATAATTTTAATTAATGAATGGATGAGTTAGTATTAGACAAAGCTAATCGTTGTTTTTTTTTGTGGAAAAGTTTTTTATTTTTCACACCTAACAACCCCACTGGAACAAAGAAAAAAAGAAAAAAAGAAACCCCACTGGAAAGTCACAGGAAAGCAAAATACGTAATTTCGTATGCACAGATGACATATTTTTCCAGCAATTTTTATTTGAAAACCAAACTACTGAACTGGTTTTGATGATATTTCTGTGGAACCAAACGGGAAGTATATCCTTTTATATAAAACAATATTTTTTCAAATCGGTTCATAAATGACGGAGATATGAGGAAAGAAACATAAAAAAACTGAATTGAGAACAACCTCCTTTTTTGAAGTCGTTTAAAAATAACATCAAAGCTTAGCATAATTTTATCACATGTTATCAATTGTAAAGGCAGGATTTCACCTTCATATTACAATGCTTAAAAAATACATTTCGCCTGTAGAAATTGAGCCCAAAAAATTGATGTCTGTGTAATTTTCCAGATTTTACTATCCATTTTAAGAGTAGCTTCCTTTTTTAAATCCTGCCTTAAATAGCTCTGTCGAAAACATAGAAAAACTCGTAGCGTAGGTTGTCGCGTGGCATAAGTATCGATCGTCGTAGCGCTACGCCGTAGCCCGTAGCCCGTAGCCCGCTGCTACGTGAGGCAATGGACTCCTTTTATTTAGCGTAGCGTGCAACTTTGTGCACCTTCCAATAAAGTAAATTGAAACGTCTTTTATTGTGGTAAAAGTAACATTGGGCAAAAACACTTGACTTTGTTATTTTAATTGTAAATGAGTGACGTAAGCAATGTTTATATAACATCAAGATTTATTAAAATTCGTTGCTGTCTATTTTCATAATTGAAGTTTAAACTTGTAAGGCCATCGCTGAAATCCTTATAAGCGGCCGCAAAGCCACAGACCAAAATCTTGTGAAACAGTACCACTTCATAATATCCAAAACAAGTCATCATAACACTCAGTGATGCTAAAACATGATCCTTTGCAACCATAACTGACATCAGACATTATCTGTGGCAGAGCCTGCGGGCTCACGGACCGCAGACCACAGCGCAGCGACAATTACCTCAAATGAACCGGAATTAATCGAGACTCGCTTCTTGGCCGAGCTGCGGTCTCATTTGCATTATTAATAGAGGCTGCGGGGCTCCCTCCCGCGCGGGGGAGGAGGGGGCTCGTGTCACTGCCCCCGCACCCCCCGCGCAATTTGCGGGACCTAATGAAGAGGATCTTTGCAAGATGTTTCTGTTCATAAGATGTTTAATTTGAGTTTGCAGTTCGTGGGTCAGGCTCCGCTCATTGTTATTGCGAACGTTATGTTTTATTGGGAGGCTGTCGAGCTCCGGGAGCCGGGTTTACTGCGAAGTATTTTTGTACCTTTTCACTTTTGGGGGTTCGTAGTTGATACGTGGGTTTTTCTTTTGCAAATCTTAAAGAATCTCTAAATTACCTCTATGGAACTACTTCACTTAGTCTCATTACATAATATTCACATGCTATTCAAGGTTAGTGAAGGCAGTTAGCAAGCGGGTCACGTGTCGAGGCTGAGCTGCGTGCGAGCACGTGGCGCTAATTAATCGTCACGGAGCGATTAATTCACAGGTGATATGATCCGTGCCTCCCCCTTCTTAACCCCCCCACCTCAAGCTACGCCAACCCCTCCGAGACTCCGCCTGTTAATTACAGAATGGCGAGACTGCTTGAAGGGCGCTAAGGACTTTATCAGAGGCATGTTTGCACTTGGGAATCTTGCGATTTTGAATATTCTTACAAGATTTATGATGCAGTTTTGTTGTCATTTGTTGTTGCTGTTTATTTAGTAGGTAGGTAGTAAGAAAGGCTGCCCCGTGATTTGTTATTCGATGGTGTTGAGGAATGCAAAGCTTGTGCAAATAGGTATGATACGGAATACATACTATAGTAAACTATTTACCTGCATAAACCTACTTTTTACAAGAAAAAGCATTTCAAAACTACAAACACACGACAGCTCGAATCCCGCGAGCTGGGATTTCCCCAGTAAATTATATCGCGATCCATCTCTAAGTGAGCCGTGGTTCATTTTTCTCGCGTCACGCGAAAAGTTCGCCAACATCCATAATGCAGGCGATGTCGGCGCGTCATCGCGGCATATTGCGCCGCGCCACCCCGCGCGCCGCGCCCGCCGCCCCTGGCTCGCCCGCGGCAAGGGTTACAGCTTAGATTAATGAATACTGCCCGCTACCATGTTACACGACTTCCTGACGCCTTCACGCCTCCATATATCAGCCACTTGAGACTTGAAACTTTCATTTTGTTACATACATCTAAAAATCTTGAAGCCCGCCTCGAGGATATAATAAAATGAACAAGAATTATGTAGGTACCTACTTACAGCGGAGTACACTGTGTAATATGCAACAGCAATATATTTTATATTACAAATAAACATGTGGGTAAATTTGCGTAATGGCAGCAGTAAAACGGAAACACTTTTGCGTGAAGCTAAATAAAATTGTGCGGGGTGGTATCACGTGCCCCTCAACGCTCATCTACGTAGGATATGGTAGGTTTGATATAGGTACCTACTTTTGTTTTGAGCTGCCCATTCTTTATCTGATTATGCTAAATGAATTATGGTTTAAGACGAATCACTTGCTTTCATATGTAAACTAAGCATACCTACAAAACAAAAGTGACTTTTCACTCCTGCAACCGTTTAACAAAAACAGTTCATTGACTTATCCAAACAAAAAGCCAGTGTGTGTCGAAAAATTAAAGTAGGTAGGTATAGCTTTAACATATTCACATTTGCAAGAAAACAATAATTTCTTTTCTAAAAATAAAAGTCAGCTCCCTCGCCGAGTGCGGCGCAGTAACATTGTAGGAGTTACGATCGCGGCTCCGGCTCAGCTCAACTGTGAGATATTGCCTTTTTTATGACCCACTCTACTATACTATACTATACTGGGACAGAATAGATCACATGATACGATAAAATATTGCCCTCGGTCCTCGCACCAAATCGAATTAACCCGTCCACTTGCATACAAAGGCGACATGAGAATAGGAATGGCGATATCGAGTTAGGATACCGACCTGTTTTCCCTCCGCAATGCTCAGTTTTGTGGACGTGGGACGAACACATAAAATGTTTGCTTTACGCGAAAATATTCACAATGGAGATTTTTAAAAGACATCGCTTAGAGTTAGAAGGTTCGCTTTGTGATGCTTTAAAATATCGAATGTGCCGTTACCACTATGTACTTGAGGACTTGAGTTGCAAATACTTATACAAAACATATTGAATAACGTCGTTATAGTTAACTCAATATATTTATATAACCACGATTAAATAAATTGCTATTCTCTTGTAAATGAAGGACTGCAAAATTTCTACTGTAAAGATAGTGGAAAATATGCAGACATTCAATGCTAAAAGCATTTTCCAAAACTCTGAATGTTTATTAATCCTACTAGGATTTCATTCAAACTAAATTCTTTTAGTTTAACTAAAAGCTTACTAAAAATTAACTCGATGAATATTCTTTAGGACAAAAATTCTAGACAGGCAAAAGTGGTAAAAGTGGCAAATAAACATACAAACGCAATTTATCGCATGGAAGTCTTCCGATTGTTGTCATATAATAACTCTCCACGGAATGCAAATGGAATCACCGTAATCTTAACCCTGTAATTCTTGTAATTGTACTACAATTAATACACAAACTTGTAATTAATTTCCGAGTGATTAACGGGCATAATCCGGAGTTACTCGAGATTACGTGAGAGTTGCCGCCCGAGGCACCCGAGGTAAGTTATTGTGTTGCGTGGGCGTCGGAGGGGAAGGTTGTAGAGAGGGGGTTTGCGGGGGTAGGTCCACGCAGACCCGTGAGCCGCAAGATGCAGAGAAGACTCGCTCGAGCTCGGCTGTCCTCCCCTTAAGATTCTCGCGGACGCCACTGCCAATTAGGGACGCAATCCCTCACGCGGCGAGGACTCTGCCCCCCCCGGGCCCAACCCACCCCGTGCACTAGTCTTTGTTTCGTGACCGACGTCGGCGTCGTCGCAACCTCTCCCGTCCCGCCACTTGTTCACCAAATGAAAACGGTTTCACTTTGGTATTACTAAGAGTAAAAGCAATAAAGATAAAGTTTAACAAAGGTTTTCCACCTTTTTCCGCTTTGGTTTCCTAAGTTTGTTTCGGCTTTTACTGAGACATTTTATAAATTATAGTAATAGAAACTTTGTCACGTTTTCTTACGATAAATACTAGGTATGCTCTTATTTTAGGCCATTTTACTTTTCTATAATTATGACAAAATAAGGTAACTTTTATTAAAGACCGCGTTATTTTTTTCGGAAATGTTACAATCAGTCGTTACTTTTATTATTTTTGGAAGTTATGACCAAGATCACAGTATATATTAATATTGCTTTATGTTATAATAACAGTAGGTAATACTCATACTTAACTTCAGATTACGTAACGATACTCCTCCGTGCCTCGAAGATTGCTTTAAGCTTGTAGACCTGGTTGTCATTTATAGATCTTTGGACTGTTAACGATTATAAAAGATCTATAAATGACAACTCGGTTACCTAGTTAATGGTTAGGAAATATCAGATAGGCAGTCGCCCCATGTGAACTACTAGTATTAGAATATAACAGATTTTTTATGTTTCCTTAAATCAATCATTGCCCTTGGTTGACTGTTAGAAAATGCCGATAATATTAAGTCCGCCGTTGTACCTTCGTGCATGAAGTTTAAATAAATTAATTAACAGAAATAGTTATTGTATACCATAATACATTACAATAGTACCTAGCTAAAAAAAAATCAGCCAAGTACGAGTCGGACTCGCGCACGTAGGGTTCCGTACCATTATCTATAAAAACGACAAAAAAAAACACGTTTGTTGTATGGGAGCCCCACTTAAATATTTATTTTATTCTGTTTTTAGTATTTGTTGTTATAACGGCAACAGAAATACATCATCTGTGAAAATTATATTTGAGTTGATTGAATGAAAGGTAAATTGCGGTTTACGATTTATGACGTATTAAAAAAAAACTACTTACTTGATCTCGTTCAAACCAATTTTCGGTGGAAGTTTACATGGTAATGTACCTACATCATATATTTTTTTTAGTTTTATCATTTCTTATTTTAGAAGTTACAGGGGACAGGGGGGACACACATTTTACCACTTTGGAAGTGTCTCTCGCGCAAACTATTCAATTTAGAAAAAAAATATATTAGAAAACTCAATATCATTTTTGAAGACCTATCCATAGATACCTACCTCACACGTATGGGTTCGATGAAAAAAAAAATTTGAGTTTCAGTTCTAAGTATGGGGAACCCCCAAAATTTATTGTTTTTTTTTCTATTTTTGTGTGAAAATCTTATTGCGGTTCACAGAATACATTTACTTACCAAGTTTCAACAGTAGGTATAGTTCTTAAAGTTTCGGAAAAAAGTGGCTCTGATATACGGACGGATAGACAGACAGACATGACGAATCTATAAGGGTTCCGTTTTTTTCCATTTGTCTACGGAACCCTAAAAAGCTTCAGTCAGCAGTCTGACTGAAGTTAGACTGAAGATAGTGGTCAATCTACGTAGTTGGATCAGCTTCCAGTAGTTCACCATACGGTGAATACCATAAGGTAGCCGATGACTCATAGAGCACGCCTGCCTAGAAGTCTTTGTTTAATTCTTCAGACGTACATTTCACATGTTTTTGTTTCAAGACAATTTCGAAGAACATTAACAGTTTGACTATAAACTGCTTACGGAATAGTTTTATCTTTCAAGCGATCTCCTGACCCGATAATTTATCTCTGGATGTTATTTTCCGATGAACGATACCTTCCCATTATTTTTATTACTATGTAAGTACAATGTTTTTGCACTTATGATTGAAAAAGAAAACAAGACAATAATAGCGGTGACAGTATTATTTTACATACAATCTACGGAACATCTGTAATTATGTAGGTAGGTACCTAATCAAATAGTTTAAGTCATCTCATGGCTTATTCCTGAACATGCTCCAATTAATTATGAATTTAATTGCATTTGGAAAACCCTCCTTACGTATTACGAAATGCAACTTCCCTCCGTCCGTCTGCCCGTTGCTACATTTACAACACAGGTTTACAACCCGAGTACCACTGATTCAGTTTGTTCATACACGGGTGTCTTGTGAGGCAGTGGGTACTAGGCTTTATTAAACTGTGCCAAGGTACTCGCCCATTAGAATCTCTACTTCACAAACTGGATGATTCTTTATAGTTTTGTATTTTTCCATATGTTGGTTAAACATTTTTTCGATAAAACAGTGGTTCATTTCGCATATTTAAAATTATTTTTGGTTTTCGTATTTCCTTCATTTAGAGTTTAAAGGTCAGAAATCCAAAAATCGATTTACTTAACGAATAATAATTCAAAATTTTCACAAGCTATTTTCACAACCATTACATCTAGTCAAACAATAAGTTGATGAAGCTCTGCTGCGCAGGTCTCTTTTTGTTGCTCATCATTTTTGACGGCATGGTTTATTGGAACCCTAAAGAGATCCTACTAGCCCCTATAATCCCCTTCGAACCTAGCCTGTCTCTCCAAGTTTCTTAAGGGGTAGACAGAACCAGGATACGCGAAGCTTCTTGCTCCACTAAGCATCTTCAAGGTTCAAAGAAACCTAACACGTAGGGATAACAAGGGATTCATCCGATCCTTTGCTAGCTTCCTGTTACCCGGGAGATTTCCTTCAAGCCCAAACTATTTATGTTGGGATGTTCTAAGGGTTGTGTTAAGGGTTCTTCTGAGGGTCGAGAAGTTGGAGTCGCGCCACAACACAAACTTCAAATCGTTTGTGGTGCGGGTTCCAACGCATCAGCTCGAGATGTTCCTCAAAGCAGAGTTTTGGCCGAAGGGTGTCGTGTATCGACGTTTCCGCGGCCAGCTGCGCGACACCAGTCAGCGAAACACGACGCCGTCATTTCGTGTGCAGTAGTTTATAGTTTAAATTTATTGTAATATGTATTATTTTATTTATAGTTATTGTTTTATGTATTTTATTTTATGGGCCCTAGGGCCCATATTTATTTATTTAATCTTTTATTTCAGGCACTAGATGCCTGAAATAAAAGATTAAATAAATAAATAAGGCCCGGAGCTCACTTGACTCGCTCCTGGACGTTTTAGTCAGTTATCAATCCCGAAACTTGGTTGTGGAAAAAGGTAAAGGACTGGTAATAATCCAGTTAGACTTAAGGTCTCAACGAAATATGCCTCCAAGATATGTCAGCCAGGTAGACGGGGCCCATAAGGGCCAGAGCCTGCCAGGGTTGCGGAATTTGTTCAAAAGAGTCACCGCGGCCTTGAAACGCAAAGGGCATAAGGAGGAACACGGATGGATTTTAGTCAGTGGTAAGAGTCTTACACTCCCTACCGCTCCACCCAGAGAGAAGAGAAGTCATTTGACGATTTACCATACATATAAAAAAATAAAAAAGGGTAACTATTGTATGGTTTTGATCCAATCTGTAAACACATGTATGTATGTACATCAAAACCCTATGCTTAGTATTAGGGTCCAATCACAAAATCTTGTAAAAACCTAGCTTGTTATAACAATAAAGTATTTCATTTATTATTATTATTTATTTAACTGTGACGTAACTGTGGCGTAACGTACCGCGGCACGGAGGAGTCTCAGTACATAAGGGATTGTCACCTATCCCCGGACGGACCTCGTCAAGCACTACTTAACCTGAAAGATCGCACCTTCATTATCATCTGCCTAGCCTTTTTCCCAACTATATTGGGGTCGGCTCCCAGTCAAACCGGATTCAGCTGAATATCAGTATTTTACGTGGAGCGGCTGCTTACCAGACCTCCACAAAGATCAATGATCGCACCTTGCAGATGTTATTATTTAGGCACGGATTTTTCAATTCAAAACAATACCCATAAACTGATGGAACTTAAAATACAGAAGTATTCACTGTTACTTTCTTCAAATCAACCCTCTTTTATATGACTAAGAACGTAGTTAATGTTATGGTTATTCATTAAGAAAGAATAACTCAACGCATTGTCTCTTTGTAACTAATACACCTAGAAGCGAGAGGGTTAGAGAAGATGAATTCTAGACTTACCTAAACCTCAAAAGGGAAAATTCAATGTATCCTTTTTAGGTGTTATTATGTTATGGTCCCTCTCGACAGTCCATAAGGTAAGTGCAATATTAGTCGACACACAAATTATAAGATAAGATAAGATAATTTTTTATTTGTTCAAACATAACATTAATAAGTAATTTATAATAATAACAACTTCTTTAATGTGTAGGTATCTGATTTTTTATGAAATTAACTTAATACTGAAAAAATACTACATTTTGCAGACAGTAAACATCATGATCATCTGCCTAGCCTTTACCCAACTATATCGGGATCGGCTTCCAGCCAAACCGGACTCAGCTGAATACAGCAGAAATATAGTATTAACGTGGAGTGGCTGCCTACAAAACCTCCACAGCCCATAATTGGGTAACACTGTAGTTCTTGGCAAGAGTCTTTACTGGCAATACACATACAAACTTATATTGTCACAATTTTATTAGTATCAGAAAAACAATCCCCATATTATTTTATCGTATTTAACTGTCCTCCTACGAGGATAGGGTAAGTTTGAAATATAAAACCACAATTTGGTAGAACGTTAATAATAACATCACTCTCCTTTACGAGATTTTACAGTTTTATTATATTTTACGTTTTGGTGAGGTAGATGACAAAAAAAGATTGACATATCAAAGAATAATGACCTACCTATTACTAAAAAAATGTCAAAATAAATATAATATCATTTTTCTTTTCATGTTCGTCCTTGCCTCGGAAAGCACTTATATCTCATTCTGCCAATACGTATCGTATACGTTCTGTCAGGCAGACAGACAGTCCCCCCGTGTAAAACAGTGGCGCTGTTCAGCTACCTCCGCTTAAACCGACCCCGGCTCAAACATTCTCAGAAAATGGCTAGACAGATGGTGACGATGCTCAAGTTCATAAACAACCCCAACAATTGCTGAAACTATTAAAGGATAACTAATTAGGCCTCAAGAAATCATGAGGTTCAACATTGGATTATAATATTAATTTATACCTTAAAAATAAGTTGGCAAAGCAAGATTTTTTCTTCTCTTCTTCTTAAAGGACTTAAATGTAGGTAAATTCAGTGCTGATACCTAGGCTACGAAGTAGCCTCGCTATGCTAAAAATATTAGCCTGTAAGTTACTTACTTACTGGCTAATATTTTTACCATAGCCGATATGACTGGAGAGGAATAAAACGTCTATAACCTCACTGCTGATGTGCCAGAGATCGGAATATGTAGAGTATAGTTACTTAAAGTTCGAAGAAGTAAATAACATAGAGTTGATAATACCTCCTCTAAAATCCCAGAATCATAAATATGACAATTAAAACCCGAGATTATGAAAACATGAACTGGACTTGAGTATAGTCACAAAAAAAAAAAATTTGAAGAATCGTATTCCAATTTTATAGGTATGTAAAACAAAGCTCTTTATTTTAACAGTTTGAGTACGGAACTCTAAAAACATAATAAGATTCTTCAATATAATAATTTAGTTCAAATTTCTTAAATCCCAGGATTCAATGGTCATGTTTATGATTCCGGGATTTTATCAACGCTATGTTACTTACTTCTTCGAATTTGAGGTAAATATACTCTGCCTATATCAATCTCTGCTGATGACATACATATATGCCTTGTTGCATTAAGTCCGCCCATGTACCACTATTGTACATACAATTTAAATAAATAAATATTCTGTTGCGCTTTGGCCGAATTTAGAAGGAACAGCTAACCATAGAATTTGCTATGGTAAAAACCATGTAAAAACAGCGGAACTAATTAAATTTTAAGTGCGTATTACAATATCGCATTTAGTCTAGACTGTTAGGATATTTGTATGTTTAGAATGAATAAATAAATAAATATTCTTTATTCTGTTAATAGGGATTACCGTTTCTCATATCTGACCATGGTGTCAGGGTTTCTGGCTGCTGCCTACAGTTACGACTATCAAAGATCATCAAATAACAGCCGGGACCAACGGTTTCACGAGATTTTTTTATAATTCTTTCTAAATGAGCGATACTATCCTATCTATGTGAAGGTCGTATCGAGTCTTCGTATACCTGCAGGTGAGAGAGTATCTAGTGATCCCAATATTCCAGTACCTTACTTGAAATTTCAGTGAACTATAATCGACCTCTAGACAAATTTCTCCAAATGCAACAGCACGTTTCGATTGAACGGGAATTAGGTACAAGGAAGTCAAATACCCAAGATTGAAGAAGGCACGTAATCAATTGTATTATAAGAAAATGTGACTCTGTGTGTGAATATGATTCTAAAGTGATCAGCGCATTTTCACAAAGACCACCATACCATTTTTATGATGTCTGTTAGAAGCTATTACCTACTTTAAATACGATGGTGTTAAGTAGAAGAATCTGCCGATATCTGTTGTCGTTACTTACATTATTATCTTTACTTATTAAAATATAGATAGGTACACTCTTTCTTTTTACTTAAATATTCAAAAACACTATTACAACGAAAAAAGGCAGAAATAGTAAAACCATAAAAATTACAATACAAACAATTTCGTAGCGTAGCGTCTCAGGGAATAAAACCTCTACGCGCTACGCCGTCGTAGCCGTAGCCGCTACGAAAGTCACGGGGATTCGTAACCGACACAGATTTACAACTTTAATAGTTACTTTATAATAACTCTCTCAATTATAACGGTCTCAGTTTTTTTAAAATTTGAATAATATACGTGACGTCAGATTTAAGTACCCTGACGTGGGCTAATGTTTATAAACAAGACAAGATAGAAAAAACTGCCGTCGGACAAAGTTTTTAGTAGGTACTTACGTTGTAAATTCATGGATGGCGGGAATATGTGGTGGTTTCTCATGGCGGCGTCCTGCGGGCGCGCGCACTGTGGCGGCGGCGGCTGGTAGCGCATGCCCTGGTAGCGGTAGGCCGCCTGCGACATCTGGCCGCACGACGCCAGCTCGCCCCACGACAGCTCGCCGCCGCCCGAGCCCAGGCAGCCCCCGTCGAAGCCGCCGCCCGCGCCGCTCAGGTACCCGTACTCCATGGCGATCAGACAGCACAGCTAGCTACCCAGACACCCGGACATGTGCTCCGATCAGAACCTTAATTAATGTTTCGCGTAAAACAACAACAGTTCTGCGAAAGCGCCGCGCCGCGCGGGGCGCGTGCGTCTTGTGTCGGAGGGAAGCGCGCGAAGGCTCACAGCCGCATAATTGGATGAGCCGCGACTATATCGAATTATGCCGATTACAGATGGTATCGGATCCCAACGATAGTTTTTGCCGGCGCGGAGGACCGCGCGCTCGCCCCACTTGAAATCGAATGATAAGCCTAATTCAATAAGGACGATCCTCGAGGACGGGGCGGGGCGCGCACCCCCGGCGGCTGGCCAATGGCCGCGCACGGCGCCGTGGCACGGGCTTCCCATTGGTCGGCGCGCACCCCCTCTCCGCGCCCGCTCGGGGGTGCGTGTCACGACACTTGTCTACTTTTCTTTTCGCCGACAGTTCCTTTGTCATTGAGGAAAATAAAAAAGTTGTAATTAACGATCCAGGTAGGTACCTACTTAACGAATGGCTGTAGGTAGCTAGTCTGTAACTTTATTAAATGAAATGATACTTGATTAAAATAATAATAACAAAACTTACACTGATCGCATTTAATTATTGATTCGCAATTTTATTAATATTGTTATAAAGAAAGATGTGCCTATTTTGTTGTTTTAAATAAAACTTGTTGCTATTTAAAGATTTATTACAAGGACCAATTTTTTCTGAAAAAACTTAAAGTTGGAATTCTGCAAACTTTTGTAAAAAAAAATTCAAGTCGTAGACAGACAGGAACTTTAGCACGGCACAGTAGGCACACTTTCCTCTATTATTTAATATTATTATTTTAAAAAATATATTATTAAACCAAAATTAAAAAAATTAATTACCACAGTGTTTAAATTAAACCTAATTATTAATATTATATTACTATAACTATTAAGATCTAAATACTAAAAGCCAATGCATTACATCATCATTTCAGACAATACACAACCCAATTAAACAAACCTGAAGCCGGGCTTGTAATAAAACCGAATCATTTCATTCAGTGTGGGATCCTGGGGGATAACTCGATAACTGATAAGTTCTTTACGAGAACTCTCGTCTCGCGTGATAAGATCCGAGGCGAGCGTGTACGATTGTACCGTTTTGAATAAGTAAAGGCATAAATGCTAACGTGTAAGTTTTTGCTGTTTTTCGGATTCCATTTAATATCTAGGTCAGTGTTAACGATTTAGAAACTGACCTCAGAAAAAGTAACTGCAGTTCCGTCCGTATTTACCAAAATGTCACAATCTTTACCAAAGACCAATGTCTTAAGTAAATGAACATTTCAGACAATATCAACCCAATTATATAAATCTGTAACCGAGCTCGTAATAAAACGGAATCGTTTCATTTAGTTCGGGATCCTGGGGGTTAACTCGATATCTGATAAGTTCTCGACGAGAACTGTCATCCCGCGTGATAAGATCCGAGGCGAGCGAGAACGATTGTGGCGCTCTGAATAAGTAAAGACGCAAATGCTAATTATATGTAACTCTGGATGCTTTTTAGGGTCCGGAACCCTATTACTAAGACTCCGCTGTCCTTCTGTCCGTCTGTCTGTCTGTCACTAGGCTATATCCCATAAACCCTGATAGCTAGACAGTTGAATTTTTCACAGATGATGTATTTCTGTTACCGCTATAACAACAAATACTAAAAACAGAATAAATTAAATATTTAAGTGGGGCTCCCATACAAGAAACGTGATTTTTTGCCATTTTTTATAGATAATGTTACGTACCCTTCGTGCGCGAGTCCGACTCGCACTTGGCCGGTTTTTTTTTTGGTTGGTTTAATTTTATTTAAGTAATAGCCCAAACTTAATTTTTCTGAAAAAGTAACTGCTGAAGGTTTTTTACATATTCGTGTTTACCAAAATGTCACAATGTTTTACTAAAGACAAATGTGTTAGATACCTAAGTCATTATTTTAGATAATATTCAAACCAATTATATAATCTAAAGCCGAGTTTGTAATAAAAAAGACTCATTTCATTTAGTGTGGGATCCTCGGGGATAACTCGATAACTAATAAGTTCTTTACGAGAACTCTCGTCTCGCGTGAAAAGATCCAGAGCGAGCGCGTACGATTGTGGCGCTCCGAACTTTTTTCTTTTAGGATCAGAATTTTCAAGTCACGTCTTTATTCCCCTTGTGATGTATTATTCCGCTTTTGAGATTTCTGTTCAAATAAACAGACTATATTAACAAAAATATTAAGTAAAAATACTAGCTTTTGCCTGCGACTTCGAACGCACATATCCCGTTTTTTTGCTGTTCCCGTATGAATGTGGCTACCATATACAAAAATAGGTACTTTTCCAAATCCGACTGGTAGTTCCAGAGATAAGCTCGTTCAAATAAACAAACAAACTCTTCAGCTTTATTATATTAGTATATTTAGATAAGTAACGCTGTTTATGATTATTTGTTAGATTATGCACCGAAGTACTGCCGAGAAACTGATTGGCAAAACTTTTTATCAGAAAAACTAAGAATTGGATAGACAAAATATCCCGGAAATGCTTTCAGTTCAGAGATTTTAATGAAATAACATTACAATCAATAACCATTTAACTTGTTATATTTTAAGTGAAAAAAGTCAACTGTCCCATATTATATTCTGGTAGCATACAAACACATCTAAGCCCAGCGGGCGGGCTAACAAGTGCAGGGGGTTCGTGTGAGAAAATGACGCGTATAATATTCACAATATTGAAATGACAACGTCTCCGGCCCTCAGGGACGCCGCACGCGGCCGCGCCCGCTCGCGACACTCAGCCCGCTACCTTATTTATTATTTATATTAATTACACTGGCTTTTTTGTTGTTGTTGTATTTTTATTGCTTTTCCTGTTTGGTTTTGTTACATGGTGATTAGTACTTGATCCATGATTTGTTGCAATATTGTACATATTTATGTTTTTCGCTGATGAGAATCGGTACTTTTATTGTTGAAATAAAAACCTAAGGTGATATTGTCAAGAAATATCGTCGATACAAAAAAACTTCTGTAACTATCCAAAACCCGTAACTTTGATTGCAACAGTTTCATCAGTGAAGCTTCTAGAGAAGCTTCACTGTTAAATTGAACCACCTGGTTCCAACTTTAGTAAGCCCCTCCATTCATATGATATAGTGTATGTAGTGGTTTTCAGAAAGGACCAACCACGTACCTACAAAAGTAGACGTTTTAGTTCCGTGAAAAGGTAGCAAAACAATCACTAGACATGGACGTTAATAAACACTTAAAATCCATTTATTTCGTTCGGATAATGTTTTCTCGCGCACTGTTTCAGGAAATAAAGCAAAGACATTAAACATGTAGTAACAACGAAAATTATTTATTTAGAGTACACAATATTTATTAATATTAATGAGGAATTAAATAAGGGTAAATACTTAATCAAAAAACATAACTGGCGGCCTTATCGAATTCTACAATTACTTCCAGGCAAGTTTAAATGGACAGAGTTAGCCACGACACGAAATGGTGTTAGGTACACTTGGTTGAATGAAGTTAACAATTTGATACTTTATACAAAAATATAGTAATAATAAATACAATAAACTAAAATAGATACTTAAATACCTACATACATAGATGATATACGTTTGGGCAAGAAAACACTCTTCTTCTTCTTCGTGTGGGTAGTAAGGTCTAACGACCCCACACACCCTAGTGTCAGAGTTTCTAAACCGCCTCAAGGGCCTGACATGATTTGACGACTGTTATTTGGCGGCTGGGATCACCGGCTTATACGTGCCTTCCGAAGCACGAAATCATCTTTTTATCAGACAATCAGGTGATTCAAGTCTGCAATGTCCTAGCCAAACTGGAAACAACTTTACAAAGTATGCTTCCCGTGGGAATCGAACCCACGACCACCGGCAAACGTCTAAACCACTCGACCACGGAGGCAGTTATGGAAAATACTACTGAATGACTATTTAATTATTATTAATTAAAGCTTGAATAAGACTATAGTGACAAGTAATATTCGCCTACAAGTACTTATAACATAAGTACATGATTTGTAAAGACGCCAGCACATCAAGCTACAACAATCTGTTAAATTTCTTTAATAGATTTTCAACTTTAAATACTCAATTCTTTATTACCTCCCATATGTATATACATGGTATAACAAAGTAGATAATCAATATGGATCCTGTCAGGCACAGCAACATTAATAAGGAGAGAGGAGCTTTATCGCTAAAGCATTAAGTTCAAGGTTGATTGGGAAAATTTTATAGTTTCGGGTAGCTTGATGTGCGGTGTCTGTACCTAAGTAGACTTGTTAGCTAGAATATTAATTGTAACGCTGTCTCAACCATAACGCTCTTGAATGTGGTTCCCCTTTGACTTTAAAAAGCTAAAAATTAAATATCCTTCAAAAAGCTAAGAATTAACTATCCTTCAAACGTAAAATCTGGAGTCCTGTCATACTTAGTTTGGCCTTCGTCATAATTATTACGAGTTCTTTCAATTTTATTTATTATCTATCTTCATATTTGTAGTGTGTTTTTTATCTATTATTTTAGCATAATGTCATCATTAAAAAACTAATTTCAATTTTAAATATTATTTCCAAGTTGCAGCCTACCACAAAATGTCTTGTTGCATTAAGTCCGCATAGGTACCTACCGCTAGTTAGGTACCTACCGCTAGTGTTCTTAATTAAATAAATAAATTTCCGGATCCAAGGACCAAACATTTGTATCACACCAAATATGTCAACATTCCGATTCTTTTCACCAATTCCCACTTGAAAGAAACAGTCCAGGGACAGTTTATCATTACAGAAACCAAAGTGCGTAGACAGGGGTAGCGTAAATAGCGGGTATTCCGCGCTTGTCGCGTCTCGCGGGATGAAAAACAACGAGTCTCCGCGGTAAAATATGTGATCACTTAGCAACCTGCAATCAAACAACAACTGCCGCTGAGTTTTTCTCCTTCGCAGTCGACGAATGTGCTTTTTTTCGTTGTTTTTGTCTTACGTCTTTGTTGTTTGTATTCATGTTTTTTCTCTAGCACACTGTTTAGTGAATAACATTTTGTCTTATCTGTTATTATTGCTTTGCTCTTAACTTGTAGGGTACTTATTATTGTCAGGCTATCTACCTATGCTGCAGAAAATATACCTAACAACAAAGGTTTAGACTCTTACTAGCCTTTTCCCAACTGTATTGGGGTTGGCTTCAACTCTAACAGGATTCAGCTTAGTATCAGTGTTTTATATGGATTGACTGCCAAACTGACCTCCACAACCCAGGAACTGGGTAACACGGAACCCCTTGGCACAGCTGGTGTCATATTTTCTGGCTCCTCACTATCCGAGAAGACAAAGATCTTCAAATGACAGCCGAAGCTTAACGTGCTTTCCGAGCTGTTTTATTCATTATAATTGATGTTACTAACGACGCAAATAATGTTGAAAAAATCACCAGATCGCCAAATCTAGCTTTGCCAGCATTATAAATATCCAAAATCATAATCGCAAAACTGAAGCTTCACAGATTACATACAATTTCGACCTTGACACAGCAAATCAGTATAAGACAAACAACCTTAGTAAAACATGGCATGTATTTGCGGACGCCTGCCGACGTCACAAGGCAGGTCGCACTCGCAGCGCGGCATCTAATCTGATAATGCGTCGGTTATGGGCGGTGTGCGTGCGCCATTCTCCACTTACCCTCGACTAATTCGATTTGCGCCCTCCCGGCCACATGCCGAGCTGCATCGCGACTGTCCCCATACTCGACTTGTAGATATTTTTAATTAACGTTTTGTTGCTGAAATAATCATGCTTATTTGTCACACTGTTAGTTGTTTCAGGTGCTGAAAAGAGTCTTTGGTTTTCCTGCCAGAACAGCATGAACGTGTCGTAATTGTCGCAGGCGTAATGCTAGGTGCTTCTATGAGATGGGGACAACAAAGCTAAAGATTAGTTATTTTAGGTTTAGAATTACACCGGCGGCTAGATCGGTAGCTAACAGATTATGTACCAGTTAAATCTATATTTTAAACTATGAACTTTATCCAAAAACACATCCAGATTACGTTCTTGTCATGGGTATGTAAATAGATACTTACAATTACGTCTCGTCAAAGTTTTATTTTGTACTAGCTTTTGACCGCGGCTCCGCCCGCGTGGACGTCGGTTACCACCTATAAAAAGTAGTCTTTGTCCTTCTCCATCTCCTAGGCTAATTTCATGACGATCCGTTTAGCGTGCATGAAAGCGTAACAAACAGACAGTTACTGAACATTTATTTAAATATCTTTCACAGTTTGAAAAGTTAATGTACTTTCACTCCAGATAGTCTATGTGCTATAAATTAGGTACCTCAACACATCCCAGACAAAGGCGGGTGTGACACTCTTAATGATAAAAGTCATTGAAAACTATTGGAGCATGGTTGCTAAAATACATACCTATCCAGTTTATACATTGAGAATTAAATGAACGTGTCAAACCAAACTCTTCAATGGCAACTTCAAAATCTTAATTAAGAAAATGGAGATTTCAAATATACAGCGCAAAACTGCTTTGGTTTAATTAGTCGGAGATCTTTACAAACTCTCATCAATACTCTTGTATTTCAGGATTTGAGGGACCATGAAACTTCAGCAAAGTCCTAATGACATAGCCAACCAAACTACATTACCAAACACTATGAAAATGTTGTAACTGATATTAATGACCGAAAAGTTTTGATGTTTTAAGATAACAAGTTAAACGTGCGCACAATGCTTGGATATTTTAATAAGTTCAAAAGTTTTTAAACACAAGTAAAATGATACAAAAAGGTTCTGAAAAAAACAAAGAGTTCCGAACGATTTATTTTTTTAAAGATTTTTTGAATTCATGAGCCCTTTCATTTGATATGTCATGTCACACTGTGCAGTTGAAAATCCATTTTTGTTTTTTTTTTATACACTATTGTTTCCCGAAAAGTGTTTCAATTTTCAAAATTTATTTATTTTCGTTACGCGTCCGTGTTTGGGTCAAAGAAGTTCATATATACCAAATTTCAACTGAATCAGTCCTGTAGATTCGGAGAAAATCAGGTGTGGCAGACTGACGTACGAGTGATCCCAGTATAGGGTTCCGTTTTTCCATACGGAGGTTCGGAACCCTAATTATTTTACTGATTAAAGCTACAGTATTGACAAGCGTCATTTACGTTACCTTATCCCGGAAATACGCACATTTGTTGAAGTCGGATAGGGCACTGTAGCTATTAAAGACACTTTACAATAAAAACTTGTTCATTTCTCAAAAGTTACTAGATTTACAGGGTGTTCCAGAAGTGCGTGGTCATATTTAAGCGTGCTGTTCCGTATCTGCTATATAATTAAGAAAAAAAAAAATTAACTGTTTTTCAAAAAAACCGACCGAAAAAAATGACTAAAAGTTAAGAAAAAATCACTTTTAAAGCTGCCTCATGCAGTTAGTAGTGTTTGTTTTAATACAATCACAGATTAGATCCCACCAACTACATTAGACTGCTTGAAAAGTGTTTTAAATGGAAATTTTTAGTCGTTTTTCGAGGTCGGGTTTTTAGAAAAAAGTCATTCTTTTTTATATTGTTTCTTTACTCTATAGCAGCTACAGAACACTACCCTTAAATAAGACCACGCACTACTGTCACACCCTGTGTAACGGGTACTCAGGTATGCAGATGCTAGTTTACGATGTGCATTAAGTAACTACTGTAAAGTATTTATGGCAAGTGGGCTAAGCTGATTTAATATATAACCCCTTGTCATGAATATATATTCTTCAGTTTTCTTGCATGTCCATGGTGACCGCCGAAAGTTTTCTTAGGGTAAGCCTTTGCATAAAGTTTACCGCGTACAAGACAATTCCGTAGTCACGACAGCTATAATTGAAGACTCTAGCGAGGCCCTTTGACTATGCAGTGCAGACGAGGGCAGAGTCCGGAGAGGAGCGGCGCGGGGGGAACGCTGTAGTGCACCTGAGCCCGTGATTGATGAGCCTCACCCATCGCCATGATTGCGAGCTGACGCCGCCATTAGCAAAGATCACGTGACGTATGTACTGCTGTACTGCCTCGAGAAGTCAACACATAGTTTCACACTTAATAATGTACCTATGTGATGAAAATCTGTGCTGTTAGCGTTAATTATACCAAATCAAACTTATTAAATGAGGGGTTATTTTACCGTCTTTAGACTAACAACATTGATAGCATTTATTCAAAAGAGGATAGGTACAAGATGGCTACATCAAAACCTCCTCTACGCAGACCAGTTTGTTAATCCTACCAGATTTACGTAAACGCCTATGCAAAGATACCGTCGTTTGTCTAATAAAACAAACCGCGTATTTACTATCTGCACTCCCGATAGCTCTTTATAGTTAGCGTTAGATCAGTGAAGGGGAAGATCGGTCCTTGGCGGGACGGAGCAGGTCCTGCCGCGCTGCTTGTCAAAGTGGCCGCCGGCGTGTTTGAACAACTAATGAGCGGCTCCCGGGAGACGGCGTGTTTGCCCCGAACGCCCGGGGCGCTCGCCTGGGTTTTTCGTACAAACGCCTGGTTCGCCCGTTTGTCGAGGTCTCTCGCCCCCACTGCCCTCCAAAGACTCCTTGTTTGCTCGCCACTTGGTGTCGTATCGGACTTTCGAGTGTAAATTGGAAATTTGTAGATAAACCTACGTACATAAACGGGATCAAGTACCCGGTAAATCTTTGCACCTGTGTTGGTGTGTGCAAATAACACCAGGTGTGATTTATTGTGTAGTCACTGCCAGGCCTGTACCTACTATAGTAAAATAAACAATTCCAATAGTTTTGCATGATGCGATTATAATGTAGGTACTTATAATATGATATATTCAGTTTTTGGTTATTTCTAAGCACCTGTTCAATATTGTTATGTAACTTGGTAGAGCTTTTATGACGCTATGGGTATATAATAAACAATGATATTATTAAAAACAAAAGCAAATCTCATTTTTAAGAAAGTCAAAGTACGTGGAGATACCATCAGTCATCGCACTCTGTAGCATAATTATATTATGTAGTACCAAGGTATGTAGGTAGTTATTGTACCAAGGTGTTTGCTATGAGGTTCTGAAACTTTTATGACGGTGTGACGAGCTTTCTAACCGAGAAGATTTCTTATCTTGCAAAAAAATCTTTAACCGCTCTATCTGACTATCTTTACCAATACATTTTAGAGTGATCGTGTCATGATTTTAAAGTAGCTTTTTACATACCGTCCTGAAAGCCACAACCTGAAAATGTTTACACATCCTCTTTGCAAGGAATCTATTTCCATCTCCACGTATCAAGATACTTACGGCATTTCATCAAAATCGGTCTAGTAATCTTGAAAACACAATAAATATCTAAGTAGCTAGTAAAAATGAACACAGATCATTTTCGCCTATACATTTGTTGAAGATTATTTAAAACAATTCGGTATGACGAATGACGAATAAAAATAAACTATTTCGTCGGTGCTGCTATCTATGTTCGCAGCACATAATTAAATTCTACCAAACTGGCTCACATAAAGCTACAGTAGGTGCCGAAGTTCATCCCTCGGGAAGCCGGGAGCTATAGTAATACCGTTGTTCCCGGACAGAGGGCGCCAGTACTTACAAAGTGTTAGCTTTCGGAAAGTTGTACGATTTTTAATATACTTAGAATAGTATTTAGAATAAATGTGAATATTTTAGGTAAAATATAAATGTTACGTTTCCTTTGTACTTTACCGTTTCGTTTAGGTACCCAACTATTTAAATCAGGGTCAAAACGGGAAATTTTTAATATCACACGTGGCGTTCATAGCGTTTGTTTCGTAACAGGCCGTCGCTAGCCTTTATTTATCTTGAACTAGCTGGGACATTTTTAAGGTTCCGTAGGTACCTCAAAAAAAAATTGAAACCCTAAAAGGATCACTTCGTTGTCCGTCTGTGTCTGTCTGTCTGTCAGTCTGTGACGACCATTTTTCTCAAGAACGGGTAAAGGTATCATGTTGAATAAGAGCTTATTTGAAGTTTTATCACATAAAAGTACTTTTTTTTTTGTTGACAAACTTATATTTGCAGTTCAAGAATTGAGCGTGAAGTACCTACTTAAATAATAAATTGATGTACCTATAGGAGCATATGTTTTCAACTACAATGTTAAGTTTGTCCTTCAATCCTATTAATCTTTTCGTGCTTTTTACATTATAAACTTCAGTAGGTAACACAGAAACCTCGGTGCGCGAGTAAGACTCGCACATGTCTGGTTTAATGGCACATCTACAAATAATAACATCATAGTTTAAGGCTGCGTTTCCACCAGAGATGTGCAAGGATGCCTAGCGAGGGATGTGTTTGTTTAGAACCAATAGAATTGCTAGCGCTGAGCGAGGCTAGGTTAATGAAGCGATTCTATTGGTTCTTAACAAACACATTCCTCGCTAAGCATCCTCGCACATCTCTGGTGGAAACGCAGCCTTAAACACCATTTATGAGGATTTATATAACTTATCTAGCGTTTTTATCGATAACATACTCGTACGTGCACAGCTTATCACGATTGACAATAAAAATCCAATTTAACAAAATAAAATCGCGAAAGTAAGTCTGTCTGTTTGTTGATCTGTATGTTTGTTTGTTACCTCTTCACATCTTTACGGCTGAACGGATTTGGATGAAACTAAGCACACGGGTAGGGTAGACCAGAGATTAGAACATGTGATGTTTTTATTGGAACAATTTTTTACTTTTTTTTAAAGAGCTAGCTGCAGCTAGTCGTGATACATTTTTATTCAGTAAAATAGATATATAGATAGATATATCTATAAGTTTTATATTAGTGGTAACTAGTTTTAAAATTGATAAATAAAAAAATACCTTAAATCGTCAGGTAGGTCTTATAATATCGAGGTGTTTTCACGACCGTAAAGACCTACCAACGGAATTATTTTCAAATAAAATAGACGATAACAGAAAAGAATAAAAATTTTCGGATCTACCTTTTTGGCTTTGAAATTCGGTTTACTTTACAGCGACTTCA
This sequence comes from Melanchra persicariae, assembly GCA_947386135.1. Lineage (NCBI taxonomy): Eukaryota > Metazoa > Arthropoda > Insecta > Lepidoptera > Noctuidae > Melanchra > Melanchra persicariae. The sequence goes on along the minus strand of OX376651.1, from coordinate 10,857,181 downwards.
ACTGTTTGATTCTAAATCTTACAATCACGTTACAACGTCAGCCCTCAGCTTCAGTATGTTTCCTTATCAGAAGTTACATCACGGCAGCTGATTGATTACAGAACTTACCTACGTCTTCTACGGAATTTACCTACTTGTGATTTATATAGAAAAAGCTTATCGCCATGTAATCGGTAAGAGTGGAATGAAATCTCAGAACACAAGGTATAAACTAATGAAATCCCACTAATATAATAATATACGAATTATATCAAGACAGTTGGGAACCTATATCTACTATTTATTAGATGTTGACAAAGTTGGTACTCAGGATTAATTAAAATACTTAGGTGTTTGTGTTTTGCTTTTATTTTATAACTATACATTAACTTACATATAGCCAACCTAATAATTAGGCTGCACCATACACTTCCATATATACATAGGCAAAATAATCATACATAGGTACCTAAACACAATTGATCTTTAAAACAAAACCTTAACTATACTAATGAACAATAGCTATTCCAGCGACTTTATCAACTGTTCTCATAATTAAAACTTTTCAAAGTAGAAATTATAATAAATTTAATTAATCTTTCGAGTACGTCCAAGATGGAAAGATAAAGCTGTCATGGTGTCAGGTACGCACTTCTATCTGTAGTACAGACTATGGACTAATTACCACATTAAAATTTGGAATCTATCAACATAGGCGTCTGGCCACTTCATGGCTTCCTATGAATGGCAAAAAAAAATTCAAACAGAAAAGGATTATTTAGAGTGTGTTTTAGGTACTTACTTACTTTAACTTTAGTTTATACAGTGATCAAAAGCTATATAAAAAATAAACAATAAATTAATTCAAACAACAATGACAAAAGGTCTACAGATGTAGACACACTCACAGTATACGTGGGATACATCGCTACGCCACAATTAAAAGCGAGCCGTATCATTGAAACATTCGTAAGCTGCTTGCCTAATTTCAATTCGAGGTAATTTTTAAATTACGTGGTTGCATGAACATCCATATTTTTAAACTTATGTGAAAGTTACCTCGAGTCGAGACGGAATAAAGAGAGAAACTTGAAAGCTCACCCATTAATTTATTACAATTAGTATAATTAACATTGCGTAACGTAACGCTCCGCTCGTCGACTGCTCGCCGCTCAACACTTACTGCGAGGCTCCATGCAAGTCTCTCCCTTGCTCCCGCCGCCACCCAATAAATACAGTTACATACTAATTACAAGCGAGGAAATTTAATTGACTATACATTTACTAACAGTAGAACTTCCACCGCCTCGGTACTGAGTATTCTGTCGCCTTCTATAACAATCTGCCAAACAAACTAAAACATCCTAATTACTTAAATGACAATTCTTAATTATACAAGTTTATTCTATACATCTAAACATAAAGTTTGGTCGAAAACAGGAATGTGTAAAACGTTTGACTAGAATTTACTAAAAACTTAACATCGACCTTAATAAATATTACAACTTTTAACATTTTCTTATCAGCGAATACTAAAGACGCCTCCCTCGACGAAGAGGGACTACGTACTTAATTCCATTTACTACAGAATGAGATCTTACAAGTTAGTTACACAGTGACACACAAAACTATCGATACAAAATATACATAATGTAAGTAGCTCTTTTGTTTTATTTGACTGTTTTTCTGAAATAAAACACAAACCTATTGCTATACGGATTTTAGATAGTTTTTTGTTATATGTAAAAGTGACTCCGTTTACCTTCAGTCTTTCTAAACATTTGGAATTCATGGAGATCAAACAGTACTTATAATATTATTTATCTTATAAATGTTCAGTCGAACAAAAATATCTTTGTTACAACGTTTAGCAACTCACATATATATAAATGATTCTATTTTACAATAAATAACATTAATCTAACTTATGTTAATATTTCACATAAATATTTGAGATCAATGAACAATAAATTCTCCTTCTAACTTATCAAATTGTACAAGAATTGACAAAGCTTTCTTCAGATAAAGGTCCATTTTTTGCTTCTGAGCGGGTATTCTCTTCTAAATCCAGGTGCACGATATAAAAAATGTTCGTAACAATGCAATCCATACTTTCATAAACACTGAGATCGTTGATTTTGGTTGTTGATTTGTACATTTTCTACACAGGCTAATACTGATCCTTGGAAGGAAAATAAACTGTATCCATCCAGAAACAAGATGTATGTGTGGTGTTATTAGAAATGTACGTCTTGCACGTCTGTGGGTGTGTCCGGTAGCTGCGTCTGGCCCGGCGCGCTCTGCTTGTAGGGCTGCAAGTGGCGCGCGCGCGGCTCCTGCGGCTGCGTCTCCCGCGCCAGCACGCGCTCCACGTGGCGCGCCACCAGCTCGGCGGCGGCGGCCGACGTGCGCGTCAGCGCGCACATGTCGCTCACCGACATGCGCACACGCAGCCCCCGCGCCGCCGCTGTAATGCACGCAGCAGCTATCAATGACGGTGGTACCAGAAGAAACTCGGTCTCTGTTGACAAAAAATAGAATTTAGTATGTAGGTTTAGGTAAGGCTTACGTTGCTAGGCTTATGTTTTTCAATATTATTATGAGCGTTGTTTGAATGCAAACTTACGCTACCTACACGTTGTCCGACTATTAATAAGGTTGATTTTAAAACGGGTTTCTTGTTTACATGTTTTTGTATCGAAATTTTTGTACACACGCAGACGCAGGTAGAGCGTGCACATCTGTTGCGAGATAATTGCCTCGGAGCGCGGAGTGCAGACAGGTGGCTTGGACACCTTGCATCTCAGCGTCCTGCCATCCGACGCACGGCGCACATTATTAACATCTTATAACCTACTAACTGACCAAGATCAAGAACATCGTCTAAAAATAAAGCCAGTCAAGTCAAATAAAATGCAACAATATCAGCAAAAAAATTGTTTCGATCTTCGACGACGAGGCAGGAAAAAAGTCGCGTTACATTTTGCACAATACGAGAACTCTTTTGTTTAGTATGAGAATAAGGAAGGAGAACCCAACAGCTGCCCGATTTGTGCATTGCGTCCCCGTCTGCATCTTTGTGTACCTACTCCGGGACAATAGACGGGGAATAATGGTAATTTACATCTTAAGTCGTCTAGCTAAGGGCGCAGCTGCAATTCGCTACGAAGGAGAGACTCTATTGTGCGATTTTAAAAAGTAACTTCGTTCGCAAGTCGTATAATCAATATTATTGTCGTCGATTAAATTTTGCACTCAAACGTTTGAAATTGCTCAATCAATAATTCAACATTTGTATTTTAGAGACCCCATACGTTTAATGTATGTGCCTACATTATATTGGTATCGACGTTATGTTGAACTAGTTTGAACATGGTTACTAACGGTGTAAGCACTGGAGCGTCACAAGTCAATACAATATAAACTTCAAGTCGCTTGGGTGTACTACGACGTCAGCCAAGACGGCAGATGTGAGGGCACCTGGCGCGACCCTTCCGCTCGCACCTCCGCGAACCATGCCGCCACCGTAGGGTCAGTGCCCACCTACTACATGCACCCTTCTTACCTCCGTCGTACCCTTATACGCTATCCATCATGGCTATTCCTTAAGAAAAACAATATCGCCACACGCGAGCGCGTCATAATTTTAATCAGAAAAACTGCCCACACTTTATTAATGTACCTCAAGCTCCCTATAGCTTGTGTCTGGAAGGTCAATGAATCCAGGCTAGAACTGAACTTTAGGTCCGTTGCAGACATTATACTTCCTAAGCACCGTGCATGTCACCTAGCGCTTGAACTTAATCACTTTCATAAACGAACATGCAACGGTGCACGTCAGAAATGTATATAAAACAGGAAGGTCGTTGGTTAATGTGCATTGCTATGGACCAGTAGCTTTTTAAAAATCAAAAACGATTGCGAGTCGCGTATCAGGTCTGATCTGGTCAGCATGAGCAGCGGTGCGTCACGATCCGTTGCGCGACAGGTTGCCTGTCAGTTGGCGCCGACATCTGCTGAGCCCACGCCACTGCTAGCGACCCGAAGACCTTACACCCCCGCGTCTTACCCTTCTAATTACCCCAACTGCATTGACATAGACCGTACACTCAACAGACATCGAGGACCGTTAAGTTCCGTTTGAGAAACCTGTCAGTGCCACCCCAATAGTGAATCCTAACCTAACACAAATAGAATGCAAAAACGCAGGGGTTGCAAATAGTTCGTCTAATTGTGCGTTAAACTGGTTGTGATCATTTGGCGAATATATTACAGATTTAATGTCTTATTCAAAAACCAGGTTCAGTCAATGATGTTTTATATCTAATCTGAATGCATAATAATTTTAGTAACAGTTTATAATTTATTATTTCCGTTTCTTTCGCAATAGAATCGAATGATAAGAATAAAAAAAGGATTCAACAATGAGGTACTCGAATATTTGATCTTGAATCGGATATTGGAAACGGAAGCTCGAATCCCACAAGGTATACGTTCGGTTAAGATTGTGTTTGGAGATGTACGGCTTATCGGGTTAGATAGGGTGGCAGGACCAGGTGCGCGCCGAGACGGGTTTTTGTCGCGAAGCTTTTGTCGAGACTTTGGGACAGGGATTCGGGCGCGGAACAATGGCCGCGGGACGTCTTCGTGTATTGTACGCGAGTCAGCTGGCGCGGTCGCCAGGCGCTCCCCAGCGTACGCGCCGACAAGTCTCATAAGTCACCGTAACCGTGACTCTACACTCCAAGAAATTAGTCCGGTCAAACTGCACATGTTGTGCTCTATACAAATTGTATTGCCTGCAATAATAATAACATGCAGTCTCCGAAATTTTACGGTTGGCAAGCAAGCCATTTTATGGGATCCCATTTCGAATATTGAGTATACTTTCTTAGTAATCCCAGTATGCGTAATTATGATCATAGTTATTAAAATAGCTAATAAAGGAAGATTAAGGAAGTTTAGGGGTCAAGTAATGTTATTAACCCTTTCACACCTCGTGTAATGCACGATCAGTTACCGGCAATTATGCTACTTCCGGCGACACCGACATTGACGCCCTGCTACACGAAACGTTTCTGTTTACAATAATACTTAATAGATGCAACTGATAGTTGACCTGGTGTTATATTAACACAAATATACGCACAAAAGCGAACATGCAGTAGTTTGAAATGCTCTCATGTCAAATCTTTTCCGTTATAAGTAAGCTGACTATCAAGTTCGCCTTGCAAGCGTATAAGTTACACAATTAATTCGCTTAACGGTATCCTACTTCATTATAAACGCTCCAGCTTCTTCCTCTTTATTTTATGAGTATAACAACTGTGATTGCATGTATAAACTGATTGTGCTTTCTAGAAACACAGTTTCTTGTTGCCTAATTCATGAAACAACAGATGTATAATAAAAAAACTTCAAAAGCAAGTCAATGGACCAATGGAGGGTGACAGACGGCAAGCGAGTGGTGGCTATAAATAACTTTTATCGGGATTCGATGGATCATAGGGGCGGACAGGGTTAACTGTCACGATATCCTTTATACTTCTCGTTTTACTATACGAGTTTAACGAGTAATTAAAAATGTTTACGACAGTATTAGATGTCTGATTTTACGCTTGAAAATTAGATATTAGAAAAACTAACCTCATCTACTTAACAAAACAAATATATGTACGACAGTCCATTCACAAACAATATTTGCTACAGTTAGGTACAGTTAAAGTACGTTCGGTGCAGGCGCACCGTACTGAAAAACTGAAATCTTTACGTACAAGGTTTGTCATTCTTTCTTGAGTATCGTTAAAGATTCAGAAATAATTTGGTGGCTGGATAAATCCTACATCACTTACTGGTTTCGCTAACTAAACTTTTAACGCCAGCCCCATGTCACAATCAACTTCGTTAATTTACAACCGGAAATATATGAAATTAAACCATAGTATTTTTATAAATTAAAAACTATAACGAAGGTGGTAAATAAAGGTCAGGTGTTTAGCCAAGCAACAAGGTTAATATGAATTAGTAATTTCCACTAGTTTTTATTGTGCTCAGTGATCGGAAAAGCGCAGCCCTCGATGGAGGTAATGTCAAGGGGTCATTGCTGGCTAACGTCTGCGGAGGGCCCTATGCACGTTTACAGTACATGAGGTAGTCACGAACGTACCTATGTAACTTATACACAGTAGTACATACTAAACTGCAGACATATAACTTAACTTTTTTTGTTTTGATACTCTTTCACGCCTCAATCGCTGAACCGAATTTAATGAATTTTGGTACAGAGATAGATGCGACACTGGACGGTTATAGGCTATACTTTTACTACTATTTTTGCGAAAATCTTTATTAACGCGAGCGCAGCCGCTGGCCTAAGCTGGTAGGCTCATAAACTCATAACATTCTGGTGTAACGAATATACACAAGTTTCGCACGAGCATACCTAATCGCCCTATTGAAGTGTCACTTTATTACCTAAACTCACCACGAACTTCATTTATATTGGGCGTATAGGTAACCTACCTAATCGTTTTAATAAAACGATCGTAGTCCTTTGTCACTTTACGACCTTACAGCTAATAAATATGTACAGTACATATTATGTAAATTGTAAGTAGGTACATAAATCGCTAGCCACGTGTCCTCTTTATAGATTTTTTTACTACACTAAGGTTTAATACGCAAACTGGTTTACCATTTGATGTCGTACCTGGTAAGTATTGAAATGTAATGGCATAATTTGAAATTTAAAAATGTAGTGAGGTCATTCGAGTATTTACAATGGGAGTGCGAGAGGGTCAGTGGCTGAGGGGTGCGCAGGCGCAAGGTGTGCGCGTTATCACGGCGCACGGCATGTGCGCGTTCCGATACACGCGTCCAGCCTGCTGCCTGCACCCCACGTTAAATTGCTACACCCCGGCAATCACATTCCAAAACAAAGGGCGCGTCTCATATAATCATTAAGCTAAAACCTGAACAAATTTGTGAAAATAAATTGACACCGAACGGCATTTATCGATTAAAGTTAATTACTATCATTTTAGGAAGTCAAATCGACCCGCATGTTGGCTAAATTTCGCGGGAGATTTATGGTTGCTGAAATAAGTACGCATGTAAAACCTGTAAGTAGTTGTAATAAAGATTGTGTACGTACCAGTGTAGCAGACGGAGGTGAGCGTGAGCGCGTGTGTCCGCACCAGCGGGTTGGTGCGGCCCCACGGCACTCGCGCCAGGAACGGCTCCACGAAGTCAAACGCCGTTGCAATAGACAACTGCCAGTTCAATCGTTGAAGGAGCATTACTTCCCATTGCTATAACAAAAAAAAATGCAACATAAACGACGGTCGTTTCGCTTTGAATATAATTATTAGCAAAGGGCACGACCCCGTGTGAATAACAGTATACTTTCTTGCATTTATAACAAATTCGGTTCTTATATTTAAAGGGAGGGATGTGCGACCTATTCTTAACAGTTGATACGTAACCGTCATACTTGATGGGTCAGGCGGAAACCGCAAAAAGTAGCGAATCACGTTACAATTACAGTAGAAATGTCATAAGAAAACACAAGGGACAATGGAACCCTTCGCTGGCGATATTTTTCACATGGCCACTGATATAATAAGGGCGGTGAAACAATTCCTTGTTTATATTCCCACCAACAAATGTACTAATTTAGATAAAGACAGGGTGAACGCCATCCATGCTACGAACGTCTTTAGGAGTTTTGAGTTCATTAAACCATACTACCAGACAGATAACTGTGACTTATACCATGTATATTCAAGATGTTACAACTATAACGTCTTTAAGAACAAGAGCTCAAAGAAAGGCACCGCCATGAAGAAATATGGAATACATTACCTATGTTTAAATTAAATGAAAATATTCGTACAACTACTAATTCTTTGATCAATATCGTTAAAATTATACGATCTGTAGCATTTTAATGATGGCATTGCTGAATATTCAAGTAATAGTCCCTAAGTATGGGAAAGTAGGATCGGCCCGCACCATATGACAGCATTAAGTATGCGCGCTGCAGGCATATCGCGATCAACGCACGAATTAATAGCAAGGAAATACGAAGCATGCCACGGTGTCATACGCACTAAAGGAGAGACTAAACATGTTCTCACGGTGTTCAAATTATATTAACTGAAGCATATGGCACATGACATGGCGTATAGTTATATTAACAGGAAAGAGGTCAGGAATGTCCGTAAGGCTTATGGACGTAGATATTCAAAACATATTTATGCACCAAGGAAATGAGGCATCGCTAGTTTGTCTACAATTTGTCGCTCCGTTTTTCACTTTTAGTAGCGACAGTTATTATATTCTAGATGTTCAATCAAAGGTTCATTGGCATTACATAGAAGCGTGTGAATAAGGTGACAAAGTCAAAATTGATTACAAAAGGCAAGCTCATGAGCGACTACGAATCGCACCTGCCCGTGCGGGTGTGAACGATTGTGACAATTTTGTCATTACGGTTAGCTGTGGGAATTTATTCAATATCACATTTCGGCTGGGTGTTTTGATGCGGCAATATTTGGAATAGCCCTTTATAGGTACCACGAAATTCATCAACCAAAAATACCGAGTGCAACAACCTCATCTCATTAAAGACGTAAAAATGACGGCTACTTAAATTAGTTCTAATTTAACTGGCCATGTATCGTATCTTGTAGCCCACATTTCCGTCGGAAGCAAGTGAGCGACCAATTCGGTGCCTTACTTCGTCACAGGCTGTGGCTACATAAGAAGGGTGACAGTCTTATGGGGCCTCTTGACTTTCTCGAGGAAGGTGTAATTGCCGGAAACTGGCATGGTGTAAGGAAATGTCGCTTTGGGGTGGAACAGTGACATTTGACTCGACTAATCGAAGTTCATTCACAGTAGAATCAAAACAAAATTAAGTATTGTCGCAGGATGTGTGGTGCCGGACGTCGGAGGGGATAGAGCCACTTGGATGTTTTATGTAAGATTATGTTCGAAGAGGAAATGACACTTGTATTACACTGACATGATAGAATCTATAGAAGATAGTCTGTCCGAATCAGGGCGAATCAATTGTAGTTTACTGATGAATGATTGAAAACGACGACAAAACTGAGGGTTTTAAGCTAGATCTGGGATCCTGAATACACATCGTCAAAGCCTCGAAGGTTAGTGCTGGGGTCAGCAAAGTGCAGGTGACGTTGACCATCAAAGATCCTAGAACTGCTCCTGAAAATAAACTTCGTCGATTAATACAAACGTAAGGATGCATACCCTGACTTCTTCTGGGTACACGGAGTTGTCGGTGTACGCGCAGAGCAGCTCCACAGACAGAGGGTGGCACTGGCGGAACTTGGAGGCGAGCAGCATTGAAGTGACAGCCAGTAGTTGCAGCTGCTGCCGCGAGATAGCGCGGTGGGACAAGAACCGGTCCATGTAGCTTACAGCCAGGGGAAACACCTGCTCCTCACACTGTTGCTCCTCGCATACCTGGAGGAAACATTCAACTGCATTAGATAGGCGAAAATAACAAAAAAAACATTATTATCTACACAAAAATGCTTCACGACATCAAATTGGATTTTCATAGAAATAATACAATAATTGTGCATTTCTTGGTGTTGTACGATAGATTAGGGTCACGCAGTTACGTCACAGTGCAGTGACGGGATGGGGTCATTGTCATCGGTGCGTAAATTATAAGACGCCGGAGGAACTCCAGACGCCATTCCGTAGTATAACAAAATGACGGTCACAATGAACCATTTTGAACCATGTTGTTTAGTTTCATTAACATTTAAAATGTCCTTAATATTTATTGAGAAGGACCTCTGTAAAAGGGAATACTTACCTACGAGATATACATATAAGGTATACGTCATATTTTATTTACTTGTTATGTGTTGAAACACATATTTATGGAGAAGTAGGTTGTCAATAGGAAATTTTGTTTTCAGTCTACCCACGAAATAGAATCTCCAAAAACTTTTTACATAATACGTATCCATTAATTATGAACGCATTACAATTAAATACTTATTTCATTAAGAAGATTAAGAAGATTTTCATTGAATATCACCATTAAACTACTACCATAATAGGCAAATAAGTACTTTCTCCTATTATTATTTTGACGAAGCAGCTACGCACTAAAAACTATACTGAGATATTCAGGTCATTCACTCTAATCAGCTGTTAGCTGCGACCCGATATGCGAACGATATAAATGATCTAAAGAATTAAACTTGTATATGTACGGATTTTTTTTTTAAATATAATGGAATATTAATAAAATATCGTATTGACTTACCTCCAACATCCAGGTAGTGACTACCTTCCGCATGAACGGCTGGATGTCAATCTGTACGTTTTGGAAGTAATCCGTGTGAATTGCGTGTGCCCTCTCCAGAGCCAGCAAGTTCAGGATCAGCCGAGGATCGCGGTCCAAAGCCCGGTCAGGACCTGCAACGCACATGTCGACCATCCTTCCACTCCCACTGTTGTTTCCAGAATTCTGCATATTTTCTCCACAGGACAAATCCATTATTTGCACAACTAAATCAACACTTTATTGTCCACAAATTGTTTGTAATATTGTTCGATAGCAATAGCGAAATATATTTTTTCCGAAGTCCGCGCAACTTTTACAAGTTTGTTTACAAAATGGGTTCGTAAGTCGAGTGAAGTGAGCGCTCGCGCACGGTACACAACTACACAGCCGCTCTTGGAGCGGCCTACAGACAAAGTAAATAGGGCTGTGTCGGAACGCGGCTCCACACCTCACCCCACTTCTGATCTCCCTATTGCGGCCCTTGCTCCTTGACGCGTCTGGGTCTTATTCATAGTACGATCCAGTTTAAGTTATGAAAAAAATCTCCAATGCAGAGATTTTGCTGTACTTACTACTGAGTAGATAATTCTGTGGAATAATAAACATTTTCATCCCACCATCTCGGAAAGAGTATTTTTAATCTTCAATATCTGAGTGGAAAAGCCGTTTTTATTCTCTAGAGGATAAAGTAAATTGAATTTAGAACATCGTGTGCACTTAACGCGGTTAAAAAGCAACTTTGCACTCTTGTATAACAAATAACTATTTTAATTCACAAACTTAGTGCACACGATGTTCTAAATTCAATTTACTTTATCCTCTAGAGAATAAAAACGGCTTTTCCACTCAGATATTGAAGATTAAAAATACTCTTTCCGAGATGGTGGGATGAAAAAACATTAAACCTATTTACTGCTACCTCTATGGTGCCGAATACATCATACAAACTTTTTTTTAATTTGTTAAAAACTCACTCGGAACCTTCTTGGTGTTCTTTTTTCAATTTGCTTTGTACGCGGTTCTTTACGCGGCATTTTTTCACGTCATTGTTAAACCTTATATTAAAAACAAGAAACTTGAAAACAAGTGAAAAAACTAAAATGAGTGATTCTAGCGACGAGGAAGTTTGTTTGACGCCAACAGAATTGACTGAAACTGTTAATAATGCGCAAATGAGCTTTCTCCCTCAACAATCACGCGAGAAGTATTTAAAACAGTACGATATGTTCAACACGTGGCGACTAGCAAAAGGAGCCAAAACTTTCTCAGAAAACGTTTTGATGGCATATTTTATAGAATTATCCGAGAACAAGAAAGCAAGCACTCTATGGAGTACGTATTCGATGCTAAAAGCAACAATAAAGATGAAAAAAGACATACATATCGATACCTATCCTAAATTAGTGGCATTTTTAAAAAGAGCCTCATCTGGTCATCAACCAAAAAAATCGAAGGTTTTCACAGTATCTGATATTGAAAAGTTTCTTAACGAAGCACCCGATTCCGTATATTTGGCGGCAAAAGTAAGTCAGTTGTACATTCAGTATCTACTTAAGTATATTAATCTCAATTAAATAGTATACTTAGTAGATGTTGATAGGCATAATTATGCGTTCATATCAATTTTATTCATTTATCTACTAGGTACAATACTCTTTACGTTACAGGTTGTTCTTATTATTGGAATAAACGGAGCATGTCGAACTAATGAACTAACACAACTTAATGTCAAAAACATTGAGAAACATTCAGATGACTTACTATTAATTAATTTACCTAATACAAAGACAAAAAGAGACCGCAACTTCGTCATTCGCAAGGAATACGTAACGATTGTTGAGAAATATCAAGCCTTACGCCCGCCTAACACTCCAATCAATTGATTTTTTCTACAGTATCGCAATGGAAAGTGTGTTAGACAGCCTATGGGTACTAATAAAATTGGCAGTATCCCACGAGAAATAGCAACATTTCTTGAACTTCCAGAACCCCTGTTGTACACGGGTCATTGTTTCCGACGAACTTCAGCCACACTTTTGGCTGATTCCGGAGCTGATCTCCTGTCCCTTAAGCGCCACGGAGGCTGGAAGTCCAATGCAGTTGTAGAGGGATACATAGAGGATTCCATCCAAAATAAGTCTAAAATATGTGAAGGCATCATAGGAGCCATTACACTGAAAGAGCCTCAATCGGATCCTTGGACTGGCCCTTCTACATCAAAAATAAGCCGATATGAAACACCTAACCATCTCCCTCTCTCTCCAACATTCACGCCAAGGGAATCCGATGAATCGGTACAACTATTAAGTATGACAGATAGTTTACCGAAAAACAGTACACAAGTGACTAACACCAATATTACAGTACCAAACAAAAATATTACACTCAATTTAAATAACTGTAGCAACATTATTTATTTATTTTTAGCCTATTCCGTCCCACTGCAGGGCAAAGGCCTCCCTTTCTTTCTTCCATTCTTCCCGGCTCTGGGCTAGTGTTGACCAATTCTGTCGATAGGCGTCAAGCTCGTCCCGCCATCTTCGCCTGGGTCTGCCGCGATGCCGCCGGACATTTTCTGGGACCCACATTGTGGTTGCTTTGGCCCATGAATCGTTCGACATGCGGCAGACGTGTCCGGCCCAGTCCCATTTAAGCTTTGCTGCTTTTTGAGTGACGTCGGCGATTTGTGTTTTGGAGCGCAACACTGTGTTTCTAATGCGGTCCGTTAATCTGACTCCCAGTATGCTGCGCTCCATTGCTCGCTGGCAAACCTCAAGCTTGAACTTCTGCTGAGCTGTCAAAGACCAGGTTTGACTGCCGTATGTAAGAATAGGGAGAATGCACATGTCCATCAATTTGCGTTTATGGCAAATTGGAAGGTCTCCTTTCATGAGTGCCTTCATCGACCAATAGCTCTTCCAGGCGATTTCGGTGCGGCGAGCAACTTCTTTTTCTTGCTTCGCCTGGAAGGAGACTATTTGACCGAGGTAAATATATTCTGGAACATATGCAATCCCCACACTTCCCACACACAGTTTATGTTGTAGCAACGTTACTTTAAAAATTTCTTAATAATTATACCTTAGTATTATTTTGTTATAATTTAAAGATTATTCTGTAATACTTACCTGTCATAATGTAGTAATTAATACCTAAACTGAAATAAAAGTGTACCTATCTTGTGATTGTATATTATTTTGTTATAATTTAAAGATTATTCTGTAATACTTACCTGTCATAATGTAGTAATTAATACCTAAACTGAAATAAAAGTGTACCTATCTTGTGATTGTAAACGTTTTTTTTTGCATTTAGTCATTTCCTCGCTGAGGTGGAATGAAAAGTTACGTGTTGCACTCGAGTGCAAAGATTTTTCACCTCGTGCTCTTTTGATTCCCTCGCACGCTCAGGATTCTAATTTTGAATCACTCGCTGCGCTCGTGATTCAATTTTAGAATCCTTCGCTTGCTCGGTCATCAAAATTGAACACGCGGTTAAAAAACAACTTTGCACTCTTGTATAACAAATAACTATTAAAGTAAACATAGTAAGTAGGTATTAACTTCATAAATTAACAACAAAAACACAAGCTGTCAGTAAACTTAGTTGTAGAACCAGAAAAATATTGTCTAACTGAAAATATACAAAAATATGGATAGCTTAGTCGGCGAGTGTATTGTAACTTTCCAGAAACACAAATTTTAGTCGAGTCAATATACATACATAAGGAAACAGTAAACTTAAAATACAGGATAATTTAAAAAGCAATTAAGTACCTACTGCTATTTTAAAGCATCTCTTAGCACTATTATTATTATTTCTTTATTTCAGGCATCTGTGGCCCATACAAAATAAAATACATAAATTTAAAAATTATACTAATACATAAAAAAAATACCATGCGTTGCGTTTTACTATGCGTTAGTGCAGCGTAAGCCTGCAAAGGGGAAACGTAGACCTGCCTAGTGCGTAGTCGCGAAGTAGGTCTGTGAAGGCATGGCGTAGGCCATGATTATAGGAACGGTACGGTGTCAGCTTGCGTAGCGGCGTAGACCTGCGTAGTGCGTAGGCGCAGAGTAGGCCTGCGCAGGCGCGAGGAAGGCCTGCGAAGGCACCGCGGTGGTGGCGGTAGACTACTTGCTGAAGCCATGTTGGGGGGCCAGCGTAGGCATGTTGTAAATCTGCGTAGCCGCGGCGACAGCTAGCTGTAATAAGACCTTGCAGTGATGATGCACTTTAAAACGTGCCTGTAACTTACGCTACACAACTACTGCTTGCATGCTACATTCAGATAGAAAAAATAGCATGCTATTGTGACAATATAATGTCAATTGGTTATAACCAATCAGAATCTGTTACGACCTTATGACACTGTCTGCAAGGAACTTGCATACCTTGAACTAACATAAATTACAGGCATATGTATTTGCTTGCGGCTTTAACGATACGTTGACCCTGCGAGAATGTAAATATTCGATAGATACCTACATATATTTTTCAACACATTTGCTCAAAAAATGCATTTACGAAGGCTGTATGCATTGTTCGAAAGTTAAAAATTATGCACCACACAATGGAGCGTGCGGCAAAGTAGGTACTCTCACCTAAGTACATATTTTACCGCAAACTCTGTTGTATAGCGCCGTGCGTATTCTTTACGGTTTTTTTTTAATTTCCATAAAAATTAATAAGAATTCCACCAAGGAGTTTCACATCACGAGAATAAATAAGCTGAATGATCGAACCTCCTTGGAAACGCTTTTGCTGTATACGATTGTCTCATTTTAATACTATAGAGAAAATGAGAGAAGATAAATAAAAAAAATAAGTATGTGGTTCTAATTTTCACCACGCGCATGTGGCGCCCTTTGCAAATTTGCGCCATTTTCATATTAGAAACGTCAAAGATTGTTGCGACTTTCCGACTGATTTCTAGAGACAAAAAGTTTGTTTCATTACTTATTGTAATGTTTTCTCGCAAATGTGTCGAAAAACGTTGTATGACACACGTGCGGATTTGGTTTTTACAAACTTGTGACTATGGTAAGCCCTCGACTTCGTCTCGTGCTTACATTCGTCTACTCGTTTGTAAAAACCAACTTACCGCACTAATATCATAAATAACTATTTCGGTAAGTACATCTTTGGCAATATATAATTTATAATACGAATATGGGGACCTTACAGGCTTACATAATTATTATTTCGTAGTCAGTATTAACAAAAGAACCTTATTCATAAAAGCTTTAAGTATAACCATTACTTTGCTAAAATACCGATAAGCAGACTCGTCTATTCAAAATTTTCTATGGAGAATTTGAATTTATTTAGAGTCTCAGTCACAGTATTTTAACTAAGTAATGGTTGAAAAGTTTTTTTATGATTATGGTGTTAATGTGTAAACTTTATAGTACCTACTTATTTTAATTTTGCATTGCTAAATCTTCGGGTGCTCAGGCTGCAGCATTTATTGACCCTGTAGAATACCAGGCTAAGTTTCATAAAGCTTAGATGTTTTACTGCGATTCTTATGAAGAAATAGGGTTTTGGTAAGAAATAATAATATAAGAGGTAATAATCAGTCCTTGCACAAAACTTTGTATCGTGATTAGTTACCTATCACTTTGCATTCATTCACACTGTGGTCCTTACGTAACACACATGAAAAAGTATTGAGACTATTTATCGAAATTGCTGCTAAAGTGAAGTTTGCTTCATACTCAATACTCAACATTTTATTGCATTCCATATGTATTACAAAGATGGCAAATATTGGCAAACAAAGGCAAAAGATCAATATGGACCCTGTCGGGCACAGCAAAATTAGGAGAGAATATTTTCATAATTCCTGCCAATTCAGGGAATCTATTTATCTATCGAATAACAACAAATGTGTCATTGACTCTGGGAGTGAGGGTACTGAAGATACCTACCGTAAAATTTTAGCTATAACAAAATACAATATCTACCTAACTTGTATAAAATATTATTATGTTAATAGGTATCTATTTTTTGACGGCTCACGAAACTGAAAATCTAACCTATCAACAACAACGCCGATTATAGTTAGTTACGTAAGTACATTTTTTATTTGACTTTTTAAATATATCGTTGAATACAGTACAATACAATATTACAATACACTACAAAGAGGTAATGTTTATTCGGAGGGCACACCTCAGCGGAGGCCGGAGGAGGGCCGACAGCTGCACGCGCCCGCGACGGCTGCGCACGATCCGGTTGACATTTTATTACAAATCCGAGCACACCTGATGCCAGTCCACCACAGCACCAGTCATTATTATAATTCCATTCTTTTTCCAGATCACTATTGTATTATTTCGGGCGCGTGCTCTTAGAGGGCCGCTCGCTTGCCCTCTTTTAATTTGAATAACTAGCTTTTCTAATATATTATAGCATGACCACCTGTCATGTAGGTATGTACATTTTTCTATATTATTTTAATGTTAAGGTACAGAATTATACAAGATTATTTTTCTGGCTTGTTTTGGAACTTTTCTATTCCATTGAAAAATGGAATGTATTTGCAAACAGCCACCCATTCGGTGAGGTATAGCAGGGTAACTATTGACCCAAGACCATACGCCACTGCAGACGAAGTAAATGCTGAAAGCTGCTCGATTTGCTTTTTACCTAAACCCATGGTTGATTCTAGTTCGTTACACAGTAACAAAATGTAAGAACACGTAAAAATATGGTTACTATTTCTGAGAATTTAATTTAATGTGTCAAATACACAACATGTCAAAATAATCTAAATAGGTCGTACAAACTTTATGCGTAAAACGAGTAGGTTGACTGAGCCACTCTTAAGGTTCCCCAAAAGAGAATGGATATGATCAAAAAATCACTATTCTAAATATTATCACACACAACGAGGCAGTACGTTCAGGATTTTTTCAAACACTATCCAAGACCTTTAAACAAGTATGTAGGTACCCACGTAGATATCTATCTAGGTTCAAAATATACCTGAGGAAACCGGACAGTGACACATGTGTCCCTCGGTATTCAATATACATACATGCAATGGTAGATACAGTTATGTTTTGATAATAAAATGCTTAATGTCCGTGTGCATGGCCGGAACTGTATTAACATTTGGTGTCCGTCTGGGATTCTCCGAGTGGACAGTTCCCGCGGTGTTACGGGCTCATCATACCACATGCCATACTCAAATTAGACCGCACACTAACCACTAATTATAAAGTTATCAATTTGTCAACTCGTTCCCATCTCGGGAGTAGTTTACAACATAAGGTGAGAACAAAAGAATGCGAGATAGTTTAGGATTTCTATTCATTAATGGGAAATTATAAAACGATCGAATAAAATAATAACGTAGCGACTGATGATGAGATTCTGTTTTAATAACTTGAGCGACTAAATTACTAAGTGAGCGACTAGAAATACAGAGCAATATTGAGATAGAGACGATTTTTCCAATTGAGGTTTTAACATTGATGCGAGCTCGGGATTTGGGGCACCCCGACTTGGACAGGTTAGGTTAGAAGGACATGGCGGGGTCAAGTGAGCGAGCGAAGCGAGCGAACAGGCCCCGCCATCCCCTTCGTGGTTATTTTTTTTTAAACCACCCAGAAATATCATTTGCCAAATATTTAATAAAATGCAGGACGTAACGTTGACACTCAAACAAATATTAGGTCGCTCAAATATTATAAAGCTTCTCATTTATTAATGTTTGTAAGTTGCTGTTCTGTTGATTTCTCGTCACTCGCAGTCAGTCGCTCACTTAGTAATACTATAACGTAAATTAATTATTTTTGTCACTTAAAACTTTTATTTACAGTCACTCGTTTAAATACTACCTTCATTAATTAGGCATATTAGCAAAGAGAGTTCAGAAACCAAACGTTTCAAAATTATGTAGGTAAGTAATGCCTAATAGCACAATCAAACCTAAAATTTCAAAAGACAATGTTTCCCAAATCTGGGTATAATCAACGAAACCCTAAAACGACCCACTGACCAATATCTATTTCACTCACTCATCCGCAACCCGACTTCGCCCACCGCTGAGCATAGGCACTAGGCCTCTCTTTTCTTGTGCCAATCCCCGCTTTCCTGTGCCAGCTTCATCCAAGTTCTACCCCGATAGCAACAATGTTGTCAGCCCATCTCACCGCCGCCTGGACTACCGACACTTCTTCCAGTCCGCGGACGCCATTTATTCGCCGCCTTATTCCACCAATCATCACCGTGCCTTGCCAGGGTGTCCTGCTCAGCTTCATTTGAGTTCCGTATATAATTTTCAGATGTCTAAAATCTTTATACGTCTTGCCATAGAGTACCTATATAACCACAGGTTATAATAATATAGTCTTTGCGTCTTGCCCATACCGTATACCTAATAAAATAGTTAAAAATGCCACATTGACTCAGAGTGATTCTGCAACAACAAGAATATTTTTTTGATTTCCGCAAAATATATCCAGGAACTTCTTGAAAACAGGCCTTTATCATAATATATATTGCTAATTTATATTTATATAATAAAATAATAAAAAGCGAATGCAAATGAAGATAAACCTCGTGTTCCATATTCAGGGAGACTTGTTCCGCACTGGTTATTTATTAGTATTAATTAGGTTTATTCAGTGCTTAGTTCTAATACGTCAGATTTTTTTCTTAAAATAAGTATAGATGTAAGATGTAGGTAAGCTTAATCTGCCGTTTAATTGGCTGCCTAGCCATTTCATTGAACAGCGTCGTTTAATTAGCATTAAATTGAACAGATAAGCAAATTACTTGGTTCAATGTCGTTTAATGACTTACCTAGCCCAGTAGCAGAACATAGAGCACAGGGAGTTTAGGGCACCTTGACACGGATAGGTTAGGTTCGAATAGTATGGCGGGAGCTGGAGTGGGCGAGCAAACTTAGCTCCCGTCACACCACACGCGCAGCGGGTCTCCGTCGGCGAGGTTAGAATGTTGTACCTGCTTGTTGTTTGAATTTAGAATTCCCCAAAATTAATTATTTCATATATTTTCGTAGCACGGTTACCTACCCTTTCTATGAACGGCCTAAGCATCTGCCAGCCCGTTCATTAAATCGTGTATTAGACGAATTGGCTAGATGTCATTTAGGCCGTTGAATAAACGGCTGATTAAGCGCGCCGGCTGCGACATAAGTTTTTTTTTTTTTTTTATATATATTTTACTTATCATGCAATCAGTCCTTCCGACTATGAGCAGATGAGTTGAGTGACTATTATTCATGAGGAGATATTCCCCAGGATGTTCCTAACATCCTCCTTAATATATTGGCGCAGTCAGGGCCGCCGAGATATAAGGTTCTGCGCCGCTTCAGGTGATTTAGACAGTCAGGCAACGTGAGCTGGACAGCGAGCTGGTTAGGATGGTTGTCCAGTCGTTTTTTGTATTTACTTGCGAATGTCTTTATTTCATCCTTCACTGTTGGCATACTCAGGTATTCGTGTACTTCACTGTATTTGTAATTTGCTTAAGGATGTAGTTCTGAGCTCTTTGGATTATATTTATGTTGGAATCACAGCAGGCTCCCCATAACTGAATCCCATAGGTCCAGACCGGTTTTATGACAGCCTTGTAGATTAGGAGTTTGTTGTCCAATGACAGTTTTGAATTTCTACCCAGGAGCCAGTAGAGGCCTTTATACTTAAGGTTGACCTGATTACGTTTTGTTTCAACGTGTTTCTGCCATGTCAGCCTGCGGTCCAAGTGTAGTTCGAGGTATTTAGCTGTATCACTCTGAGTCAACTCCCTTCTACTAAGGTTAACAGGGGGACAAGTTTCTCTTTGCAGTGTAAAGGTGACCTGCACTGATTTATTGGCACTCACTTTTATACGCCATTTGTCAAGCCAGTTGCTTATTTCATCAAGGCTTTGCTGAAGTTTCGCAGTGGCATCTGCAGGGTCTTTGCTAGAAGCTAATATTGCCGTATCATCTGCATAAGTAGCAATAGTAACTCCAGGTGTTAGTGGCAGATCTGATGTGAATATGGTGTACAAAACCGGACCGAGAACGGAGCCTTGTGGCACTCCAGCAAGTATCTCGTGAAAACATGATGAGCACTCCTCTTCTTTGACTTGGAATATTCTATTGTTGAGATATGATTCCAGTTTTTGGTAGAAACTGTGAGGTAGTAGTAACTTAATTTTATAGAGTAATCCCTTGTGCCACACCCGGTCAAAGGCCTGTTGAACATCAAGGAAGGCCGAAGAGCAATATTCTTTCTTCTCAAGACTGTCACTGATACGTCTGCACACTCTATGTATTTGTTCGATGGTGCTGTGCTCAGGTCTAAAGCCAAATTGGTGGTCTGGAGTTACAGAGTTTTCGTACATAGCACATGAGAGTCGTCGGAGTAGAATCTTTTCTAGAACCTTGGATATTATAGGCAATAAACTAATTGGCCTGTAAGATGATAATTCATGTGCTGGGTTTCCAGGTTTATGGACCATGATCACTTGTGAGACTTTCCATAATGCAGGAAAGTAAGATGTTCTAATTATACAGTTGAATATCGTAGTGAGATATACTATTGCTTTTCGTGGCAATTCTGACAGGATTTTTTTGTCTATGAGGTCAAATCCTGGGGCCTTTTTGTTGTCTAGTTGGCGGATGGTTCTTGTCTCTTCTCCTGGTGACACCACTTTTAGAGGCAAATCAAGTTGGAAGTCTTGTTGGAGAACGTCATCTATGTCAGCCTCGTTAGAGCCAGGACTGGCTTCGTTAGGTACAAATACTTTAGCAAGGTGATCAGCGAAAGCATTACACTTTTCCTGTTTCGTTCTGGCCCACTTGTTTCTTTCCAATCGTAGAGGTGGCTTTGGGTTTATTGGCTGGTTCATACTTTTACATGCCTTCCAAAGGGAGTAGTCAGTGTTTGCAGTAGCATTCAGCGATAATAGGTTTGCCTCAATTGTAGCATTTTCTGATTCTTTTATAGTTTGTTTTAGAATTTTACTGTAACTGTTTAACACCCTTTTATCGTGGGGATGCCGGCTGGAGTGCCACACTCTGCGTAGTCTTCTTTTTTCTAGAATCATTTCTTTTATTTCTTGTGGTATATACGCCTTCCTTACATTCTTACGATTTACCTCTTCTGTGCTATTCCAGCAAGCTTTCTGGACCGCGACTGTGAGCGCTAAAACTGCATTATCAATTTCGCTCTCGTTCTTTAAGGAAACTTGTAGCTGTAAGGAATCCTCAACAAGGCATCGAAAAAGTTTCCAGTTAGTCTGATTATTATACAGTCTAGGTTTTCTCTGGTTCTTCAAGACATTGGCACTGATTGTTAGTATAACAGGGATGTGGTTTGAGGTTCCATCAAGGCATGAGTCAATTTGGTAAAAGAGTCTAGATAGTCCCTTCATTAAGAAGAAGTCCAAGACATCAGGCAATTTATTTGGGTCAGTCGGCCAGTGGGTAGGCTCAGGTGTAGCTATTATTGTGAGATGGTTTTTATCAACACACTTTTTAAGTTCCCTGCCTCGTGTGGTAATTAGTCTCGAGCCCCAATGCAGATGCTAAGAGTTCCAGTCTCCTCCAGCTATGAAGCGAGGTTCCAAGCTTTTGATGTATGCAGTGAACTGTTCCTCTCTTATTCTGTGCTTTGGGGGGCAATATGCTGATGAGATATTGAAGTGGCTGCGACATAAGTAGACATATGTATGTCTATGTCGCAGCCGACGACGAAAACTATTTTCCAATAATTAGCCAAAAATGCAAACTGGTATGGGGATCATAGAACCAGTCGTTAGTAGCTGCCTCCTTCTCATAATATGCCACTTTGGTGGGAAGTTTTTTCATTTTCACTCGGAATTGGTAAGCTTAAATCGATAAGTAGGTATTCCTGGCCAAGCTCCTTTATTTCAGTTTTGTTTAGTTAATCTGAGAACATAAAAATAAGCAGGTATCCAGACTTCACTCATGAATCAAATCTCCCATAAAAAGCGTACCTACCAAAAAACCGTGACGACACGGTTGGTGCAGTGGTTGAGCGATTGGCTGCTGAGCTGCTTGTCGCGGGTTCGATTCCCGCATGGAACAAATATTTATATGGTCTACAAATAGTTGTTCCGGGTCTGGCTGTTTGTGTCATGTGAGTTTGTATATTTGTAAACGCAGTCTACGATACAGGAGAAATTCCTAGTGTGGGGCAACGATTTTTAAAAGAAAAAAAAAAGAATCCCCATAGACATTAATATTAGTAAGTCAACTTGATTTTATTACCTTGGAATTATTTAAACTATTTAATACTCGTACGTACCTTCTTTCAAATGAACGATACCGAAATATTTGCTAAAATACTAAGTATGTTCTCCAGTGACGACAGAAACATCACACATCCGCCGCCATAGTGAAACTTCACTTTGAATAATGTAATAAAATTGTGACACAACACATTGTGAAATATTTGTTCCATGCGGGAATCGAACCCGCGAGTTCGATTCCCGCATGGAACAAATATTTATATGGTCTACAAATAGTTGTTCCGGGTCTGGCTGTTTGTGTCATGTGAGTTTGTATATTTGTAAACGCAGTCTACGATACAGGAGAAATTCCTAGTGTGGGGCAACGATTTTTAAAAGAAAAAAAAAAGAATCCCCATAGACATTAATATTAGTAAGTCAACTTGATTTTATTACCTTGGAATTATTTAAACTATTTAATACTCGTACGTACCTTCTTTCAAATGAACGATACCGAAATATTTGCTAAAATACTAAGTATGTTCTCCAGTGACGACAGAAACATCACACATCCGCCGCCATAGTGAAACTTCACTTTGAATAATGTAATAAAATTGTGACACAAAGAAAGTCTGCATGAACTATATATGTGTAATGCTCAAAAAGATAATCAACAACTAAGTTAAGAAGACAAAGTTTTCCAGTTCCACCAGACACGCAGCAACACTGAGCTCCGACAACTCCGACTCCAGACGAGGGACCCGATGGATATTCCCGGGGGGGCTCAGGCGTCCCCGCAGTCTCCAGACTAGTCCACCCGTCCCTCCCGTCCTGTCAGGGCGTGCCTGAAGGTCAGCAGCACGGAACCTTATTTCACTTCCTTCTCCTCTCCCCAGCCTCCCCCTCCTTCACACATTAATACAAAGAACAGATCGAGAAAAGCTGTACAGCGGCAGCACTCATTCTCTCTCTCAAAGTACACCTGTGCAACATACGAGGTCTGCACTCAAATCTCATCGCAGTCAATCACCACCTAGAGACTGAGAAACCAGCGCTCCTGTTCCTTTCGGAGACGCAGATCGGATGTCGGTCAGACGTGTCGTACCTGACTTACCCAGGGTTTATCCTGGAGCACCATTTTAAACCACGCGCGGGTGTATATAACACATGTACGCCCGGGACGTCATCTGCTGTCGGCGTCTCCGCCCTTGAGGGGTCTCCAGGTTCTCAATGCTTTGACTTCTGGTGGACACGGGCTTGGATAAAATAATCTACGCCTGTGTCTATCGGTCGCACAGCGGTGATTTGGGGACAACTGGGCTCACACAACACCTCGATGAGGCGGCGGATGCGGGTCAGTAGCGATACCCTTCTGCCCAATTGGTGTTACTGGGGGACTTCAACGCTCACCATCAGGAGTGGCTCTTCCCATACCAGTTCTGATCATCTAGCGCTAGCGTTAAATCTCACCCAGCTGGTCCAGGGGGCAACGAGGGTGCCAGATGTTAATTCGCACACAGCCAATTGCTTGGCCCTTCTGCTGACAACAGATCCAGACCGCTACTCGGTGTCGATTTCTTCACCACTAGGTAGTTCCGACCACCGTCTGGTCAAGTCTGTGTCCGTCTACTCCTCGCCCGATCCTAGCCCTAGAGACACCCGGTGGGTATAAAATGGCGATACAGGTCAGCAGATTGGAATGGCATCCGATCTTTCTTCGCATGTTATCCTTGGCAGTCTACTTGCTTTTCTTCGACTGATGCTTCGTCGTGCGTGAACGCCGTGACGGATGTGTTGCGGCAGGGAATAGAGTACTTCATTCCGTTCTCTGACGTAACAATATCTGGCGTGGCTCGTCCATGGTTTGGTGCCGATTGCAATCGATGATGCACTGAAACATGCGGCGTACCTAGCATGGGTCGACGCTCGTACGCGCAAAGCAAATGACGTGAGTCAGAATAAGAGGGCCTTCAACAGGGCTGCCAAGTCCCTGGTAGCGCGAGGCCCCCTGCTTCTCCTGATGGATGCGAGTCGAGTATGTCGAAGATTCGCTTTCATCAGAAGGACGTTCGTAGGGTACTGCTAATATAATAGGTACCTAATATAATACCTAATTATATGCCGTTGCATATACTATTTTATCTTCACTCACACAGTTGGAATAAAACAAGTGGAAAAATAGTTTATTCCAATGTGGCGGATATTCTCACTGCGTTATTCGAATGACTGCGCAGCGCGCGCGCGTGTTCCTACACAATGATAAAAGCTGGCTCATTGGTAGCCCGCAAAATTCAAATTAATTGACAAATGTTATGATTTAATGAAATACTACATTGACATCAATTGTGGAGGTGGCAACGTTTTGGGCCACCCAAATCTGACCAACTGTCGTGCCATCGACACGAAGAAGAAGAATTGTAACTGAAAGGGTTGTATTGATGATTTTAATTATTGTAAATATATTAATACATACCTACTTACTTACATACTGCAAATTGCAAAAAACGTAAGAAAATTTGAAGCCTTGAACAAATGCCTTGAAGCGATCACCTGTCAATGAGCTCGCGCCAATAAATTAAAAAGTAAAAGTGTGCTATAAAAAATAAAAAGTTGTTTTATGATGCAGTTGTTTAAAATTCGAAGGAAAATTTTGAACTGTAATGGTTTTTTTTTAATTTAACCTAACCACGAAAAAAAAGTACGCACGTGTTTATGCATTCGTTTTTGAACTCATATTTGGAACATTACGTTGTGAGTGTAGATAAAAGTATAAAAGAACCACTGCAACTTTTTTGTTTTAGTTAAATAAGTATTGAATTTTTACAATAACTACGAATTAAAATAATGGGAATCGGGACGTAACAACAATCAGCGTCTAGTGACGAAACTGCTGTTATGACAATGAAAAGACGACCTTAAATCTTAGAGCTAAGAATGACAGTTCATAACTAGTGACAGACAGGAATGACTCATCGTGCGTTATCACACGATAGGCAATACATTAAAGTTTTTTAATTTTTTTAATTTATATATGGTCTATTTTACATGGAATTCTTCAAAATGAAAGCAAGATGAAAATATTGCATGTTCCATATTCCCACAAATTGAATACGTCCAGGATAATGCACCTATTCACACGGCCCGTGCTACTAAAGAGTATAATAACTACTTTAAAGGAACGTGCTACTGTGGCGTGGTGCACCGTGAAAATTGTTTCATTCAATGGCCAGCTAAGTCAACTAATCAAAATCCGACCGATCCGATCTAATATGAATCCGACTGAAAATCTGTGGGGCAAAATGGTTCAACCCTGGGACTGACAGAATGAAAGAAACCCTCAAGCTCTTAGATCACATTGTGTTTAGATAAGGGATAATATCACGGGGACTGACTATACAAGTATTTTATGTTAAGTTTGTTACCAGACTTAACATAAAAAACTGGCAGGCAGATTTATGAGGTAATTCCGTTAACCTTGCTAAGTCTATTATATACATCGTAGCACCTATCTTGGCTGTTATTTTTGATAAATGTATTGACCGTCGTGAGTTTCCTGATCTAATGAAATATAGTAAAATAATACCATTATTTAACTCGGGTAGCACATCAGACCCTACTAATTATAGACCTCTATCAGTCCTACCTACTTTGGTTTTACAAGGGGTCGTTCAACAACCGATGCTGGTGTTGAACTTTTAGGACATAATAATGCATGGGAGGACAAATGTGATGCTTTGGGCATTTTTTGCGATTTGTCCAAGGCGTTCGATTGTGTTCTCCATGAGACATTAATCAGGAAGCTCCACTATTACCGAATCCGGGACGCCTCGCTGGATCTTCTTACTTCTTACTTGAGTGATAGGATTCAGAGAGTCGATGTGAACGGTACAAGATCTCCCGGGTCTGTAGTCAAGATGGGGGTCCCCCAAGGCTCAATTTTAGGTCCATTTTTATTTCTTATTTATATTAATGACTTGTTGTACCTACCTCATAAAGGATAAACATGATATAGTGTTGTTTGCAGACGACAATCACTTTTGTTTAAACTCAAGCGTCAGCAGCTGGTTACTGACGATGGTAATAGTGCCATCGCAACTGTAGTTAACTGGTTTAATATTAATTATCTCCTGCTAAATGAGCAAAAAACTAAATGCATAAAGTTCACGTTACCACATGTTAGACAGTTGAAACCCGAAGATACCATTGTGTTCTTAGGCATAACTTTGGATGCGAAGCTACAGTGGCCCCCATATAGATAAACTGTCAAAAAAACTAGCTCTGCAGCATACGCCGCACGCCGTTAGGAAAATTCGTGGCTTAACTGATTTAGAGACAGCCCGTTTAGTATACTTTAGTTACTTTCATAATGTGATGTCATACGGCATTCTGTCGTGGGGAAATACCGCCGTTACTCAGACAGTATTTGTTTTACAAAAAAGGGCTGTTCGTGCAATTTATAAATTAAGTCCTAAACAATCCCTCAGAGACAAAGAGATTAATATAATGACTGTGCCCTCTAAAAATATTAATCTATTTATAAGATACAGTGATATCCATAACGTATATCCAATACTAGTAACAAACACAATTTTATCATTCCTAAAATCAGGCTCAAGAAAATAGGTGGTTCATTTAGATGCCAATGTATACGTTTTTATAATAAACTCCCTAGCCATTTTCAAGACCTTAGTATTAATAAGTTCAAATTATTTATAAAACGTAAGCTATGCCAGAAAGCTTTCAAAAAGGCTTGGGATTGAGCTAATGGCCATAATTGGCCTACATGGCCTAATTTTACATTTATCCAACGTTTTTTTATTTTTAGACATTGTTATGTTTTTTTTAAGCTCTGCTGTATACTTTTCGTTTGTCTCGTTTGTAACTTTTGACATGAATGTTTACTTATTCCATTATTTTTTCTATCTCAATGTTCCATACTTATTCTAATTTTATTATGTTTGACATGAATACTTACTTTGTAAAGTATTATATTTTTTTTACTATTAAACTCATTTTGTGAATATGGGGACTATGTGGGTTTATTTTCTTCTAATTTTTTCTCTTTGAAATACTTCTTCTTCTTTGAAGTATTTTTAACGAGGTCTGGCAGTTTGAGTACTTTTGCGGCCTACCCAAATGTCCTTTCTTTGGCATTGTTCGTCGGTTCGTTGAGCTCCTTAAAGTTCTAAGTTTGAGCTCCACAATAACTGACAAATGCTTGCACTGTCTGGACAGGTCCACTCAAACCTGTGTGGCACTTTCCTCATAAGGCCACCTCAGACATTAACCTACATGGTTCTCGTATGATTTGACCAGTACAATTTGTATGAACTTCAAAACTGTGTCTCTGAGTTTGTTTCGGTGTTTCTTCTCAGGGTAGTCAACTTTATAAAAAGCTTTTTACAAAAAAATACTTCCAAATAAAAAACACTAAAAAGTAAAAAATAACTTTGATATCGGAAGTCGTCTTTTTGTCGTTATGTTATACTTTGCAGGGTTTTTTTAAATTTTAAAATTCATAATTGCCTGCACACATCTATGTCACAAGGTCGTGAAGGTCGATAGGTATGTGATTTGACTAGAAAGTGCATAAGTAGACTTTCACATGAAGATCGGTCTCTCAAGGAGGTGACTTACCTACTAGATAGGATAGATTTCCGTTTTCCGGACAACTTTTCAAATTATTTTGTACTCTGTAAACCTAACCTTTTTTAAAAACTTAAGGTGGTAAACATTTTATGACCGCAATTGTACACACGTGTGCTTGCCTATGCCCAAACAGTGAAGACATTCAATCATTAAAATTCGATACAAATTGTAGAGCATAAAGCCAGTAGTCCAATCCATATGATTGTATCTGTCAAACTGACTGACTAAACTGTGGAAAACTGACTGACACTGACAGCGTCAGTTTCTACGTTAGCGTTTCCAATTTTCATTTTGTTTGTAATTTGTAAACAGAAATACATTGTTTTTTATCCTTCGCAATATTATCAAAAACGAAATTAATCCTTTACCATCAAATAAAGAAACCTCGACTTAAAAGTTATGGCTTCCGAAAAGGATCCATTGGTGAGCGAACGCTCGGGAACGGTTCGAGAAGTTGGTAACCATGCAATTTGGAGCTTGTCTTCGTGTAAGCCAGGTCAGGACCATTATTACTATTTCTTCTGTTTCTTTGGGACTAATTATCCAGGTTAAAACTAAAATATCGAAGGCTTAGTAATTTATATTGCACCATGACTAAATTGAGACTTGTCTTGTAAATTAGCAGCACTGTGTGCAGTGACCACAGAGTACTTTTATATAAATGAAAGCATTGACCTAAGGATACCCACTGACCAGTGACTGTGAAATAAGTTATAGTGGTAGGGCTGCCGGTACGTAAAACTGTAAAGCCGAACAGAGCAGCTAATTTAGCTGGAGTTTTAGCTTAATGATAAAGCCTGACAACTGATCCTAATCAGGATTCTGTCTTTATAATAATATTTAGTAGCATTATTGTAAGTAAACCGTTGGTAGGTTTGCCCTCCAAATTTTCCCCCTGCCGAAGGTGCTTGGTTACAAATTGATAGTTTACGTTTTTTATTGAATGATTTCTGAGAAAAATCGCCTTAATAGGGAGGCAAGGGGGTGTTCTTCCTCTGCCGAAGTAATACCAAAGTGTAGTATCCTAAAAAAATAATAACCACCAACGGGATGGCTTCTAACCTAACCTGTCCGAGTTGGGGTGCCCCAAGTCCCGAGCTTGCTTGGCTCGCTCTTGCACCAAATTAATTTAATAGTATACATACATACTTTAATGTTTTTTTTTAAATATTTCATTAATTCCGCCTCTACAAGTACTCTACTATCGCATCACAAAAAAATTTTGGATGATTATAATTGTCCTTTAAAAAAAAACGCATCATGGCTCTCCTTACGCATTTTGACAGATAGAACTTCAAAAATGTAAGAATGTAGTGTAATTTAAGTTCCGCTTCACATATTATTTTGGGATTACCGAATATTTTAAGAAAATGATTTTAAATATTTCGATGCAGTTCTGGCAGCTAAAATTGCATGGGGGCGCTTGAGATCAAGCCCCCTTGACACCCCCACAGCTCCTCAAATTCAGGCAACGATACTCAACCCAACCTCCATTGTCAATGGGGATGTTTCCAATATAATTATTATCCAATGAATATTGATATTTGTTTAGGATTTGGCATAGATCAGTTGAGAGATGACTGCATGGACACTTACTGGCAATCTGATGGACAACTTCCACACTTGGTAAACATCCAGTTTCAAAGGAAAACAATGGTGTCCCACATCTACATATACACTGACTACAAGCTGGATGAGAGCTACACACCCAGCAGAATATCAATACGAGCCGGAACACATTTTAATGATTTGCAAGAGATAGAAGTTATTGAACTGATTGAACCTAGTGGTGTGTATGTTTTGTTTACATTCTCAATATGTCCAATTGGCCATGTTGGCCCTAGATCTATATCTAGGATAGGATGTGTCTGTATACAATTCTATCATCAATCATACTAATATTATTTATTTATTTATAAAAAGTACAGTGACAGAATACAGACCAAGTTGTGATTAGGATTACTTTTACATGATAACATTTTTAAATCTACACTCCAATTAATACTGTACACAGCATTTAAGATTTTTACAGCTATAATTGTGAAAGTTGAGACATTTGATTGATGTTTGTTACACAATCATGCAAAAATAGCTGAAGGGATTTGGACAGCACTTAGCACAAAGATATGTATTTTTAAACCTGGATTAAAACATCAAATATGTTTTGTCCCAGTAACTGGCTCACCAGAGTCTGCGAAGGAAGCACAAGCTCAGAGTGTAAGTGTGGCTTAAATCATGATTGGTAAAGACTTTCAATCAAGTCAAATTTCCAGGATTACACATTTTCATTTCCCTCTGGATCCAATTATGCATTCTTTGCAGGCAGAAGCTAGTCTGTTTATTAAGTAGACCAGCTCTTCCTCCACATTCAATGTTTTAACTAAACACTTAGGGCCAATTTCACCAATGAAACTGAACGCAATCAGCGAATAAACCAAGTTTAGGAGCTGTCAGTGTTATTATTTTTCTATGGAATATTTATTCTGCAACTCTTGAACGCAGTTTAGATGTTCAGTTTCATTGGTGAAATCTGCTCTTATTCTGTTTCAGGGTGGGAGATGATTCCAATCAAAGACATTCATGACAGACCTATCAGGACCTACATGATACAAATAGCAGTACTAAGCAACCATCAAAATGGAAGAGACACACATATGCGCCAAATAAAAATACATTCTCCTTGCGAACCAACATCGTTTGATGTCAATAAATTTAGGAATTTTTCTACTGTACAATTTCAGCAATATGCTACTATTCGTTAAGTATTTGTAAGGTCTTGTCGAAGGGGCAAAGGTAGGGTTGAATAATTTAAAATTTCATAAATGAAATTTTAAAATAAAATAATTCTTTTAAATGGACTCTAAATATTATTTCTAAATGAGACCAATTTAATTCATGTGATTGCAAATATCTATCTTGAAATGTGAAGTGTAATATATCTGTATAAAAAGTTTTTAATTAATGCCAAATAAAAATAAATACTGTTGAAATCTTACTGTTTTATTTAATTACAAATCAGTCTGATTCATCACTTTCTTCACTTGCTTCTTCAATCCAATCGAAAAATTTAACAAGTGATGGCTGGTTTGCAATGGGACTCTCATTTTCTTGCAAGTCTTGGTGCCATTCCAATAAAGAATCTTCATCAACAACATCAGCTTCATACAGCAAATGCAAGATTTGACCAGACTTGCCATCTAGCCACTCACATTTTATACAGCTATCCTGGAATCAATTTAACCTTTCAAACCACATTTTACTCCCTTATCTTTATTTTGTATATCCTGATGAAATATGTTGATATTTTTGATTTCATATCTTGTAAGGAGGCATATTAAATTAGTTCATAAATGAAAGTCCTTATTTGAAAACCCTTTAAAAAATAGAATGGTTTGTTCAACTTACTTCTACAGCCCTCAAACAATCCATGATAGAAGATTTCGTTTTGATGTAGTTTGATAGAACAGGTCTGAAATATTTCAAAATATCCTTGACAGTATTGAGGACATTTTTGTTTTCAGCAAGAACAGGAATGCTCAGCAGAGCTCTAACAACAAAGAAGTTAACTTCATGCAGTTGGATGTTGTATGCATATCTTGAGGAGTTGATCTCCAAAATCAGATAATCATTCTTCAGCTTTTCTTCATATCCTCTTGCCAAACTGTCAATAACTTCTTGCAGGAAAACTGAAAGTGAAAAGAGCAATGTGTTTTAACCTTTTACAATTTAATTCTAGCGGCTTCGCCCGCCCGTAATATTCCCAAGGGAACATACTCCCGGGATAAAACTTATCCTTGGTTGGTTGGTAGTTCCAGGAAATGGTTTCGTGCATACTTTGCCACCCCATTTCACTCTTCAAAGGGTATAATTTCAGAAAATGCTAAAATGGGGTTTTTGGTAAAGTAAGTACATCAAAAAACATTAAGTCCAGCCATCCATCCAGTTTCAAGTAAATCTGACCAATAATAAAAATGACTGTACAAACTTTGCCATCCCATTTCACTTCCTTACCGTGCTAAATTTACGAAATAATCTTTCATACTGCTTGTACATCATACATAAGAGAGTTACTGTCTATGTGAAAGGTTTAGCCTGGGCGTTGTTATGAAAACCTTTCCTATTGACTTAGGTGCAAAGTTTCAATCTAAAACTTTGCAGGTAATTGTAAAAACTAAATAATGAATACATTTTTTATTAAAATCGGCCACTATTCGAACCAAGTTTTAACTAACTACATTAACCCAAGGAATGTGCTTCTACCGTACCATACGTTTTATATATATATATATATATAAACTTTAACACCCCCCTAAATCGTTGGGGGCTATGAAAAACTAATAATGTCAACCCTTTATTATTTACTTAGGTTATTATTTCTGTCATGTTTCAATTTATTACCCAAATAATAAATCTTCCATAAACATTTATTTTTAAAATCCCCTAAATCGTATTTTGATAGGGTTGCCATCCGTCCGGGTTTCCCCGGATTTGTCCTAGTTTAGAGGGCGTGCGGGGAGCGTCCGGGCCGGACTTCATTTGTAGTCCGGGTTTAAAAATGTAAAGCCTTAGGCCGCCCGCGACACACGCACTGTGCCTGCACGCCGCGATCAACCGACGACGACGTCCCTGACTGACTATTCAAACAAACTGTAATAAGATTCTGTTTTGTTAGGTACATTTAAAATAATGATGATGATTAAAATTAATTATAAGGTCTGAAAATAAATTAAAATGGGATTTATGACATTTTCGACTGTTTTTTTAAAACCTGTTGATATATCCGGGTCCTGGTTTCAAAATTTTAAAGATGGCAATCCTATATTTTGAGAGTAGTTGTGAAAATCAAATAATGATTGCCTGTTACTATTTACTAAGACCAGTACTTGTGCCAAGTTTGAAAGGCATTGGCCCAAGGAATGAGATTTTTCCATACAAACTAACACCCCCAAAATCGTATCGTCTTTGATGGTAGTTTTGAAAAACGAATTATGCCAAAATAAGAGATTCTTCCATACAAACTTTAACACCCCCGAAACCGTCTTTTCAGGGTAGTTGTGAAAAAATAATAATCAAGATCTTTACAATTTACTTGGTAGCTGTTGCCCGCGACTTCGTATGCGCATATCCCGTTTTTTCCCGTTCCCGTTTAGCCTTCCTCATGAATGTTGATAGCTACATTCATGAGGAAGGCTGTACGGCTATACGGGAACATATAATACAAAAATAAATTTATCGCACCGTCGCCGTCGTCGTCGCACGCACGCTCGACCCTCGAAGCGTTCTCGTTCGGCGTCCGTGTCTCGCACCGCCCGTTCGATTTAATAAAGTCCGGTCGCGAAGCAGAAAGAATTTCGTACAATGACCTCTTATTACCTGTCTCCTTCACTCCCACGTAAACATAATGCGTCACGCTCGCACAGATGCAATGACGGCCGTCCTCAGGGATTGTAAACCTTTTACCATAGGTACCTAAGGTGTGTTCTTGTTTCATGTGGTTTTGGTTGACCTTGAATCACAACAACAAAGCCACGGCTTGCTTGACATAATTAATATTTTTTAAAAAACGCACGAATGACATTCCATCTTGGGATGCGTTAGTAATCGCTCAGTTTTCGGACAGTTATACTAAATTGACGTAAGGCCGAAAGTGTCATAATCGCCAAGATGTCAGTTCCCGCCTCTTAGTTTTTTATTGGAATTTAGTGCATGGACGCACAGTTTGAGTTCCGTGTTTTTTGGATAGGTATGGTATAACATTTGGAGCATATTTTTCCTATAAGCCGTGGTTTTGAATCGGAATTACGAAATAAGATAACCGATTTGTTGTTGTACTGACAAGTGGTCGTTATGTGTTCGTTGTGGCAGTAATCTGGACGAATAGGTTTTAATTGTTATATAAGTAACTAACTTCTACCAGCTGCGGCTTCGCCCGCGTGAATATCGGAAATAGCAAGGTTTCCCGATTTGTACCTATTGTAAATTTTTTACTCAGGAAACACCCACCCTACAGCTACCATACACCTACTCTACACCTACCTTACACCTACCTTTAGCAAGGTTTCCCGATTTGTATTGTTAATTTTTTACTCTGGAAACACCCACCCTACACCTACCCTACACCTACCTTACACCTACTTTACACCTACCCTACACCTTCCCTACACCCAACCCCGGATCTAGGGGGGGGCAAGCCGGGGCCCACGCCCCGGGCGGCAAGTTCAAGGGGCGCCAAACTCACATGTTTGAAAAAAAAACTTATTCGATGGGGGTGGTAAAATTATCGAGCTTTCTACATTCGCTCTTGAATTTCGCATTCTCTTGAATCTCTATTTTTCTGCATTTAAGTCGTAAAAGTGACTTCTAAGCAAACTTTGGAAACGTTTTCTTTTCCCCTTTCAAGGATCTAAAATCGACTGAATGTGAGAGTGATCAGAGTTATCTATATAGACCTACTTCAGTAATACAAAAGCAAAATCTTTGTACCTCTTTTTACGAAAAAAACGCAGGCACAGATAAAGTCTATGGAGAATGAGTCCAGAAAGCTAATATTTTGTTAATAATGCTTAAAAAATTGATAAATTATTAAAAACGTATGGTCGAATTTCGATCACTAGTTAAAATAGTTATCGAAAGTTTCATAATAATAATGCATAAATAAGTAGATGACCCGGTGAAGATCGATTACCTACATATATTTGTGTAAAATCTACTCTACACCTAACCTACTGAATATACACACAAAATTTCATAAGAATCGGTCAAGCCGTTTCGAAGGAGTTTTGTAACAAACACTGTGACATGACACGAGAATTTGATATATTAGAAGAAGTGTGGAAGAGAGGAGGGTGCCACTATCAAGTTTTTGCCCCGGTTTGGAAAAATCGTAGATCCGGGACTGCCTACACCTACCCTACCTACTTAATGATACCAGCCCAAAAATACTATGACATGTTTCCCCAATAGTCCCTTCAGCCGTTTTTGCCTGATTGTTACACAAACATACAAACTTTCACCTTTATAATATTAGTAGGAAGTAGGATGATATTATTCAAGACTAGCTTCTACCAGCTGCGGCTTCGCCCGCGTTAATATCGGAAATAGCAAGGTTTCCCGATTTGTATTGTACATTTTTTTACTAAGGAAACACCCACCCTACACCTACCCAACACCTACCTTACACCTACCCAACACCTACCTTTCACCTACCCTACACCTACCTTACACCTACCCTAAACCTACCTTACACCTACCTTACAACTACCTTACACCTACCCTACACCTACCTTACACCTACCCTACACCTACCTAACACCTACCCTACCCACATAATTATATCAGCCCAAAAATACTATGACGTGTTTCTGGTCTCCTGGTACTTGATGTTTCTGGTCTCCTGGTACTTGTGAATCTGAAATACTAAGGCAGCAGCGGCTCTGACTTTCCACTTCCTCCTCAGTCTTCATTAATCCACGCCACTTACCGGGATAAAAAGTAGCCTATTGTTTATTCCACGTTATGAACTACATGTGTGCCAAATTTCATCCAAATCCCTTCAGCCGTTTTTGCCTGATTGTTACACAAACATACAAACATTCACCTTTATAATATTACTAGCTTCTACCAGCGGCTTCGCTCGCGTTATAATCGGAAATAGGGAGGTTTTTTTATTTGTATTGTAACTACACCTACCCGACACCTACCTACACCTACCCTACACCTACCCTGCACTTACCCTACACCTACCCTACACCTACCCTACACCTACCCTACACCTACCCTACACCTACCCTACACCTACCCTACACTTACCCTACACTTACCCTAACCAGATATGACATGTTTATGGTCTCCTGGTACTTGATGTTTCTGGTCTCCTGATACTTGTGAATCTGAAGTACTAAGGTAGCAGCGGCTCTGAGTTTCCACTTCCTCCTCAGTCTCCATTAACCCATGCCACTTACCGGGATAAAAAGTAGCCTATTTTTTATTCCAGGATATGAACTACATGTGTGCCAAATTTCATCCAAATCCCTTCAGCCGTTTTTGCCTGATTGTTACACAAACATACAAACTTTCACCTTTATAATATTAGTAGGATTATAATATTAGTAGGATTACGAGTATAAGTATACAGTTTTGTTCGTAATTTAACGCTCTAACTACTTATCTATAATGCAAGTGAATTCCGAGTCGTAAAACCGATGCTACATATATACTTAATCCTACTAATATTATAAAGGTGAAAGTTTGTATGTTTGTGTAACAATCAGGCAAAAACGGCTGAAGGGATTTTGGATGAAATTTGGCACACATGTAGTTCATATCCTGGAATAAAAAAAAGCTTCTTTTTATCCCGGTAAGTGGCATGGATTAATGGAGACTAAGGAGGAAGTGGAAACTCAGAGCCGCTTGTGCCTTAGTAATTCAGATTCACAAGTACCAGGAGACCAGAAACATGTCATAGTATTTTTGGGCTGGTATAATTATGTAGGTAGGGTAGGTGTAGGGTGGGTGTTTCCTGAGTAAAAAATTTACAATACAAATCAGGAAACCTTGCTATTTCCGATAATCACGCGGGCGAAGCCGCAGCTGGTAGAAGCTAGTTAGAAATATGTTTCATTGTCTGAAAGTGTCTGAAAAATCCTTAACTATAGAAAACTGTGACAAAAACGAATGTATTGCTATTTTGTACAAAAATAAATGTGTATAAATCATAAAGCATGATTATTTACAATACAATTTGGTACCAATGATAAATAACTAAATTTGGGTGACAAAAATCACCTTGCGCGTTCCAGAGTCCGCACTTAATACAAAAATGTTTGTGAACACTGTCAGTAGGCAAAGAGGTCATTGTACGAAATTCTTTCTGCTTCGCGACCGGACTTTAGTAATCTTGAATTATTTTAATTTTAAGTACATTATCTCACTAATACGGTGAGTCCTAAGTACATGGTACTTACGTATAATTAGTCATTACCCCAGCACACGCGGATAAAGCAGTTCGATAGCGCTTATACTTTATTTGTATGAAAAAAAACATCCTGTATTATTACACCATTCGAAAATGTCGCTAATAAGGATCAAATTCTGGGAAGTGACAGTGACACATGGCAAAATAAAGGCAAGCTCTCATTTAAAAAATTAAATACAGTTTGTTGTTGTTGTTTTTTTTTTCAAAATCAACCAGTTCAATTCCTGGCTAGGAATAGCGATTATTCAAAAATCCGGTGATGCAGTTTAAGTTTTCATCAAAATCGAGCCCCTAATTCTCATTGTTTCGAATTTGGCCATCCACGCACTCTTTAAAAATTCACATAGGCCTACATAGACCGCAACCGAGTGAGTATTGGATTGGCGATACAAGCGAAACATCGGAAGCAATCGACTGCAAAACCAAGATCTTCAAATGCGAGTGCAAATTAGTAGTGAACACTAGTGAAATAGTGTTTTAGAAATTAGTAATTAGTGTTATTAAAATTAAAGTGTCTTTTTGGTTATTGAAACGGTTGTTTTCAACCCTCGTAACAATACAAATGAAATAGTTACTGTTTGTATCTTCAGGGACAGGAGAATCTGGTAAAGAAGACTCATCACTGCCATCTGATGAGTAACATGTTTCACTGTCACTCCATGTTTTTTCAAAGCCAATGAAGTCATCTCCACCACTGCCTGATGATTCATTTTCCCATTCTGTACTTTCTGATGTTGATTTCATCAATGTTTTTTCTGAAATGTAATTGTTTTTAATTGGATTTTTCGTCAAAAAAACGAAATGCAGTCTTAAACTTAAGTCATACAATAAAGTTTATACTTAACAAAGATTTATTTTCACACATCACAAAGGTAAGTGAAACGTACCTCTCTCAACTTCTGTACTCTCCAGTATATTTCCCTTAAGTTGACTGCCAGCTTCAACAACAACATTGAATGCTATCATAGTACCATTTTCAATAATACACTTCTCTTCTATTATGCAACTATCATCAATAAAACTGTTAACAATTGTACAATTATCTTTTATAACAACATTGTTCATTATGTGACTTCCTTTGATTGTTACATTTTTACCAATGACACAGTTCTTCCCAATCATTGATTTTGATATAATTGTATCATCACTTATTTGGGTTTGTGCACCTATCAAAACATCTTCTTCTAATGAACAGGACCTGGAAACATATTGTTTTAATCACATTCTTATCACATGAAATCCAAATGAATGAGCTAAGCTATTTCCAGACTAAATTACTTATCAAACCTACCTGCTTAGTGTTGATGACTTTGCTCTGAAGATATGATTACGCATAGTGATATAGCTGTTCTGGTGAAGTGATCCAGCTTCAATGGTCAATGGATATGTCCAGTTGTGTAATACATCTCGGCTGCAAATTCGTTGTAACAGTATTCCATAAAGTGTTTATATTATACAATATTCATAACTTTTTTTTTAAATATCTTACCACACAGTCTGGTATGTTTTCCAGTTAGTAACAGTTGCAGCATATTGATGATCTTTCAAAAGAGTATAATACAAAGAGCTGGCAAGAATTTCTTCATTTATCAAAATGCCATGTATGAAATCATCTCTTGTTTGAAAATCAAAGTTGTCAGAGAAAAGTGGAGGCACAGATGAAGAACAAAGTGCTATGCTTGCATCAGCTAAATTATGATGCAACTTTACCTCAGAATGGTTTAACACAATTTCCTGAAATTGACATTAAGAAAATTAAAAAACATATTCATGTAGAAAGTACCTAGTCAAAACTAGGTACTTTCTAGACCAGGTATAATAAATTGACCATAAAGAATTCTTAACTTAGATAACAATCTGCTTACCAAAGGCATGTTGATGGTTTTCTCAGTAGATTTTTGTTTATATTTATGGTGCATAAGTACTTTGTTAGTATTAGCATCAGCCGCTAAGAAAATAGGCTTGTCAGAGCTGATCAAAGGATGCTCCCAGGCCACCTTTTTGTAAACAAGTGTCATTGCGGCACCTTTATCCTTCTTGCATATTTGTCTGAAATACAAGGATGTTGTTAAAGTATAATAAAACATTTTCAACAACAACAAATCAGTACATGAAAGTATGTATAAATGTTGTTACTTGTGTTGCTCCAGCAATGATGCAAAATTTAAGTTAGTGATGCTGTTAACTCCTGCTAATATAAAATTTCCTCTGATGAGACCAGCAGCATCAATCTCGCGCATCACATCTCCCATGGTCTGACAAGTATCAGACATCATCACCTGGACTTCCATAGTAACACTCCATACTGCCCTATCTTCAATACATTTTCTGTAATTCAATTCATAAAAGTATTTTATAAATTTTATAAGAAAGTGACAATTGAGAAATTGACAAGAACAAGTAGTTTTATCGATTAGGTACATACCGTATGTAATCTTTAATTTTTTGTCCATATTTACAGCAAAATAAAATAACTTCTCCCACTCCACCGTTGGAAAGAGACTCCAGTATGTAATTTACTAAAGGTACTCCTGCAACCGATAGTAAACCCTAAAATATTAAGATTAGTATTAAATATCTGCAAGAATGCTACAAAATGATACGTAATTATTTATATTGAATTTAATGAACTCACCATAGGTTTGTTGTCACAGATGGGATTGAAGTGGTTATTGAAAGTGTCCATAATAACCACAGCTTGGACAATATTTTCTTTATCTATCTCCATTTTAATTGTACTTGGTAATGAACAGATTAACACTCACTTTTTACTAAATTTACTCCGAATTATTAAAATTTATTAAAAGAAATAACCTAAACACGACTCTGACTCAAATGACATTACTGTCCTGTCAAAAGTACTCTGTGGTCCTGTCTAAGTTGGTCTAAGTGTCTATTCCACCCATGCAAATCTACCTAACTCAATGATGCAAATTCCATGTCTATTCTATTGACATTTGATTGACATTGACACTGATGATGCATGACAATCACGAGTGACATTTAAATAACCATGGACTAAGCAGGGCTTTAAATACCGGTAAAAATGTATAACGTTACCTTGCATTGACAGGAG
This sequence comes from Melanchra persicariae, assembly GCA_947386135.1. NCBI lineage: Eukaryota > Metazoa > Arthropoda > Insecta > Lepidoptera > Noctuidae > Melanchra > Melanchra persicariae. Next base: position 10,816,951 of record OX376651.1, on the reverse strand, counting down.
TTAACGTTATATTAAAATAACGGTAATAGGTTTAACGTTATTTATGCACCATTTTAACGTTATTCTTTAATAACGTTATTTGTAGTTTAACGTTAATTTTATCGTTATTTTTAAACTGTTATCTCTGTGAGGTGGTGCAATGTCAGATTTTATCTTGATCAAAATATGATTCACGACAGTAAAAAATATGTAAGTAGGTACATAATTATAACCATAATTACATTTTTTTTCTCTTTGCTAGATTTCGGAAATCTAGTTATTATACACATCAAATCTAAGTTCATGATGATGAGTAAATGTTTCTTATGGTTACATCTATGTAAATACATATTTGTTATTGTTGCGCATCACATTTTGATTAAATTACAACCTGACACTGACCTTCAAATAGCAAAAAATACAAGAAAGTTCGCAGGCTATAATAACACTAATTATTTTACCGTTAAAACGATATTTCTCGTATTTTACGTTAAATGTTACTTAACGTTATATTACTGGTAATGTTATCAAATACCGGTAAATTTTGTAACGTTACTATGGTATCACAATTGAAATTAACGTTATGTAACGGTTATTATTTTGTTATTTGGTAACGTTAACAAGCCCTGGGACTAAGTCCATGCATTCAACAATGCATACGGACTTTTTAATATCTAGGGCACAGAACATATAATATACCTACCGAGCTAGGGTCTGGGAAAAAATATTTTATTTTGCACATTATTTTACAACATGTACCTATTTACACTTTTTTTTTATTAGAGATGGGTTTGCTCTTGACTCTAGTCAATGTCAGAGATGACAGAGACAAAGTCTACGATGGAACGAGCTTCCCCTGAAGGAGTCTGTTCACTCTAACTTTGAAGAAGAGATTAGGGTTGTAAGCATTTGGAAACACAGACGCAGGCAGAGAGTTCCACTCTTTTGCTGTGCGCATTATAAAAGACGTTTGGAAACGCTTAGTGCGAATTGGTGGAAAAGCTACAAGGTAGGGATGGTAAGATGCAGTGCGCCTGGATGTCCGATGGTAGAAGGGGGCCGGTGGGATGAGGTCGTGTAGTTCTTGGGCACACTCACCGAAGTACAATCTGTAGAAGACCGATAAGCAGGCAACCTTACGGCGATGAGCCAAGCTTTAGCTTGGCATCCACCAGGGGGTCGATTCTGCTATTGCAATCGTGTCTCAATGACCGGTCAATGATCGATTTTTGACGTATAACGTCAAACTTTTGACACATTTCCCATACAAAAACTGTCAAAGTTGTCAAATATTCGATCACTGACCGGTCATTGAGACACGATTGCAATAGCAGAATCGAGCCCCAGTTTTACGTCACCGATAAGCCTCTTAGCTCTGCGTTCCACCGAGTCAAGCGCGGCAAGCCGATACTTAGCTGAGCCATCCCAAAGGTGGCTACAATACTCCATGCAGGATCGGACTTGTGCTTTGTAAAGCTGTCCAGGCCTGAAGTATCGCTTCACCCTATTTAGGATGCCCAGCTTTTTGGCCGCAATTTGGGCTTTATACTCGATGGTGGCGCCGAAGTTGAGACTGGATGTCAACTCCATGCCTAGGCTCGAGCCGATCAGTCACAGGAACAGATGCACTCCGAAAAGTAGGAGCTTGGTCAAAACGACTCCTTTTTGCGGTAAAAAGACACGCCTGTGTTTTGGTAGCGTTAAAAGTGACCAGATTGTCATCACCCCACTGGGAGACAACGCTTAAGGTCAAATTTGTCCGCTCTACCATGGCCTCTCTCAAGGAACGGACTTCATCCCCGCCGGTTGTTGCCCTTTGAAAAATATCTCTCTGAAACCGTACTGTCATCTGCGTACCCAACAAGACCAGGCTGAAGTAGGTCATTGATGTGCAGCAGGAAAAGAGTTGCAGAGAGAATAGACCCCTGAGGAACTCCGGCATCAATAGCCATGAGGTCAGAGGAGCAGCCGTCAATGACTACTCGGATCGACCGTTCACTTAGGAAGTCTGTTATCCAGCTACAAAAACCAGCTGGGATGCCATAAGCAGGAAGCTTGCTGAGTAGACCTGCGTGCCAGACCCTGTCAAAAGCCTTCGAGATATCGAGCGACACGGCAAGTGCATCGCCGTGTCTCTCGATGGCTTCGCCCCAGCAGTGCGTGACATACACAAGAAGATCGCCAGTTGACCGTCCCCGGCGAAAGCCATATTGACGGTCACTGAGGAGATCATTGTCTTCAAGGTAGGTCAGCAGCTTACTGTTCAGAACCCTTTCCATAACCTTGCATAGGATGGAGGTAATGGCGATCGGACGGTAATGTGCAGGGTCAGCACGCTCTGCCTTTTTGGGCACCGGTTGCACATTCGCAAGCTTCCATGATTTCGGCACCGTTCTATTTTCAAGAGAGAGGCGGTACAGGCGTGTCAACACAGGAGACAGTTCAGGTGCACATTGCCTCAACACTCTCGCCGGAATGCCGTCAGGTCCGCTGGCCTTATTCACGTCTAGACTGCACAATACTCTTCTGACCTCTTTAATGTGAATTGCGATCTCCTGCATCGAAGAGTAACAGCGAGGTAAAGTTTGTGGTTGCTTGGAGCCAGCGTCCAGACGCGAGTTGCTTGAGAGTTGCAAATAAATTACTCTAAATTACTCAAATGCTTTCTCTCTTGCAGAGTGAGCCAGCGAACCATCAGGTTTCAGCATTGGAGGCAAAGTGGGTCGACAGAAATTCGTTTCAACCGCTTTCGACAGGGACCAAAACTGCTTACTACCCGGAGGGTGCGATGCTAGTTTGGCCCTGATACGTCCGACATGGTCAAAACGTGCCCTACGTAAAAGCCGCTTGCAGAACTTGGCGGCAGAATTGAAGGCTCTTTTCCTCGCGCGAACCCTACGTGCTTTAGCCTTTCGGTTGCGGGCCTTGATCCAGGCTTGGTAAGCAGACTCTTTACGGGCCTCAGCGTGGGCACATTCTGCAAGGCCGGGACTTGTGACCGAGCGGGATGTCGGAGAATGGAATAAAATACTCCATCCCCTGCCGAATCACGTCCGCAATCACATCAGCCCAGCACGGGGGGTCACCCGAGGAGAAGCACACTTGCCGCCAAGGATAAGACGCAAAAAAGTGCCGCATCTCATCCCAATCTGCTGACTCGTATAGCCATACTCGTCTCGTGCCTCTAGGACTCTTATCTGGAGGAGAGCAGGTCAACACAGATTTCACCAGGCAGTGGTCAGACGTTCCCAGCGGGGCTGAGACCGATACTGAATGACTGCCCGGATCTGTTGTCAGCAGAAGGTCCAAGCAATTGGGTGTATGGGCGTCAACATCCGGTACCCGCGTTTCCATATTCACCAGCTGGGTTAGATCTAGCGTTACAGCAAACTTGCGCGCCTCTAACCCGGCATGGTCAGTTTTCTGGTACGGGAACAACCACTCATTATGATGGGCGTTAAAGTCCCCCAGAAAAATTAGATTCGCAGTTGGGTACCGTTGCTGGGCTACGTCCGTCGACTCCACGAGGGAATTAAACAGAGCTGTTGTCTCCCGGTCTCCACTATGCGATCGGTATACGCCGATATAGAGAAGTTTCTCCACGCCAGTGTCCACAAGTAGCCCCGAATTCTCAAAGCAACGGAGACGACGACAACAAATGTCATCGCGGACGTACACACAGACCCCAGCCTACTTCTTGAACTTGTGTTCTAGAGAGTAGCCCGGGTAGTTGAGATACGCCACGTCCGACGGAGTTGTTATCTTCACCTCCGTCAGGAAAAACAGGTGTGGCTTCTCGGTCTCAAGATGGTGATGGACCGGATCGAGATACACTTATAATAAAAATAGACTGGTAGTGCGCCCAAAAGATTGGCGGCATTGCCACGTTGTATGGCAATGCTCTGTCCGAGGTAAAAGCCAGCAATTGGGTCACGCGAAATGTCTACTAAGGGTTTAGCAATTTCTTGAGTACACGGACCCCAAGGTCCAAGACTTTCAACCCCAAACGGTTCGAAAATATGATTGCCAAGCCAACTTGGTTATTGTAGTTCCAACGAGGTTCTTAGCAGCCGCAGCGGCAGCACCAGCACCAGCACATTACAATGAGCTAGGATGTTGGAATGGCGCAAGAGTATCGACACAAGTAGCGTCCCAGACTAAAGTCGCTTAGGGTCTTAGTTTTTAGGTAGATATAATAGGTCTTTACCTATGAAATTGCCGTTTTGTATGAAAAAATGTAAACGAATTTTTTTCATGTATTTTTTATTTGTATTAATCGAAGTAATCACCCATGCAATCAATGCATCTTTGCCAACGCAGTGGCAGTTTATTGATGCCCTTCTTAAAGAAATAAGCTGGACGGGAGGCAACAAATTCTTCAAAGGCATTTTGTACTGCCTCTCGGGTATTGAATTTTTTTCCCGCCAAGAAGTTATCCAAATTCTGGAAAAAGTAGTAGTCTGTAGGCGCAAGGTCTGGTGAGTAGGGCGGATGACGGAGAGCTTCCAACCCCAGTTCTTGCAACTTGGAGACCATCTGCTGTGCAGTATGAGGTCGCGCGTTGTCGTGCAGGAGCAGCGGAGACGAGCGATTGACTAATGCTGGTTGGAGATGTGCCAGCTTCTCCATCATTGTGTTCAGTTCTTCACAGTACACATCTGCAGTAATGCTCACCTCGTTTGGTAAGAAGCTGTGATGAATCACACCGGCGCTAGACCACCAAACAGTGACCATCACTTTTCTAGGGGTAAGTTTTCGTTTAGGGCATTGTTTAGGTGCTGAACCAGGATCCAACCAACTTGCTGAGCGCTTGCGGTTATCAAACAGAATCCATTTTTCATCGCAGGTAAGAATGCGGTTTAAAATTCCTTCATTTGTGTGTCTGTTGAGCAGTGCAAGGCACGTCTCGAAGCGTACTTCGCGCTGGTGATCATTGAGTTCGTGGGGCAGCCATTTGTCAAGCTTTTTTACCTTGCCAATTTGACGCAAATGGACCAATATTGTTTTGACGCTAACGTCGAAAGCTGCTGCTAATTCAGCCGTAGATTGTGTATCATCAGCTTCCACAATCGCCTTTAATTCGTCATTGTCGACCAAAGTCTTCGGACGACCGCGAGGTTCATTTTTCAGGTCGAAATTTCCAGAACGGAAGCGAGCAAACCAATAACAGGTGGTGCGTTTGTTTGTAGTGTTAGCTCCGTAAACGTCGTTGATGTTGCGTGTCGCTTGTGCCGCGTTGCTGCCACGACGGTACTCATATTCCATAATTACTCGAATTTTTAACGTATCCATGATGACGAAAAAGATGGAAATGCGATGAAAATGTAACACTAATCAATAAACAAATGACTACTTTTGGAAAAAAAAAACCATGTTTTTAAAATAAAATTAAATTGAAATTAGAATTCATGGCCAAACAAAAATTATTTTGATTTGAAATGGCCAGTACTGCAGAACGGCAATTTCATAGGTAAAGACCTAATATTATGTATTCAGCCTACAACTTATTTTATACTACCTGACACAGTCAATAATGGCTTACTATCTACAGTTGTCTGAAGCTACTTTGATCACTTCGAAAGCATTTTAGAGAGTATATCTACCTATTAAATTATAATTAGTTTTACGTGTTTTTATGTGGTCTTGAACTAGTAGCCATTTTTATTTCACTTGAATTTAATGTTATCCACTGTATTTAATAATATAGGGCATAAACGCGTTAAGCGGGCGGCGGCGACGGGCACGTGTGTCTACGCGCGTGTTTACACGTGGGAACGCGGGTACCTACGTCGGGGTCCCCGGGTTTATTTTTATTTACGCAATAATACGTGTTAGGTACCGGTTGCTGGCTCAGATACATGGCCGTATGCCTTACCAGCTCAGCAGACGATGCAATCGGCTTCGCTAGAGGACTACAATCTGACGTCCACGACTTACAAACAACGAAAAATGTCTTGAAAATTGCATTCAATTAAAAAAGCGGAACACTGTAAGCTCGTTTTTGTTTTTAAATACACTTGAATAATATATCAAGTTTTCTTTGGTTCAGATGGGTGTAACCGCTAACGTTACCCGTAGGTACCTACGTGTTATGCTGTCGGAAGCCCGCGCGGGTCGCCGCGATGGAGCTTATTGAATGGAACCCCGTGGGCGTCCGCTTTACGCAGTTTCAGCCTTAGCATGTGATTTGACCGCTTAGTTAGCTCCAACCTTTTCACCGCCAGCGTACACAGAACGCGATGCCTCGCCTAGCGCCAAGCTATACACGTATAACGAAATATATATAGTAAACAGTAGTGATGAGGGTAGCGTCATATCGATGAATGAAAATTATACACGTTAAGTTATGTTTTATTTATAATTTTACGGGTATAAATAAAAACTGATTAACTATTTCCATATTTGTTTTATTTCACAGTATCAATGTTAAGAAAAAACAATATAAATTATAAGTATCAAAGAAACAAATACGTAACTCAATTAGAGCCATAAGAAATGAGGTACATCTCTAATTGTTTCATGACGTTATTCTTTGACTTCATTTCATTTCAAGTCCTTGGCGCTCAGACTATTACTACTATTACTGTCTATTACAATGACATATAAATAGTATGGACTGGAAACATCTACAAAAAAAAGGGTGTCGGTTTTTGTCTCAAAATGTCTCTAAAAATGGCTGCCAATACTAGGGTTGTGTCAATCAGAAAACACATTGTTACTAATAACTAATATCGAAACTAGTACTATATAATAGTATTACGAGTATCACGGTTGAATCATAATTACAAATATTCTTACAGTTCGTTGTAACAGAAAACAAATCGTAAGTTTACTTGCCTTCTGATATCTGAGAATAATATTAATTTCAAGTGTTTTTCTGCATAAAATTACATGACGTTTGCGCTTTTGCTTATTTTATATCTGGTCTGTAGTTTTTGGTAGGTATACGGACCCTAGTGAAAACCAAGTTCTTCTATTATGTTAAAAGACAGGTGGAGTAAAAATAAAACAAGTATTTTTTTTAATTTGTTCATTGGTGTTGTGACTGTCTGTCACTCATACCTATTTAATAACAACATTATATTTATTTCAAAATACTGTCTGTGTGTGGGTGTGAAACTCACTTAACCGTGCTACAGCAAATTTATGGTGTACATAAGTTAAGGAATAAGTTGAAATGAACAAGAACCAATCTATACAATACAAACTTTATTAAAATCAAACCTTAGGCAGGTACTTACATCAAATGCACAGGTTTATTACCTTATCCCTAAACCCTGTAACACAATTCCAATTCTGGATCCCGTCTCCGTACCGAGGGTACCAGAGTGGGAAAATGTGCATGAGAAGTATAATATATAAAATCAGGGTCGCTTGAATGGATTCATGAAGTGAACCGCTAGCAACTTCTAGCTCAACCGAATAAATGGTTATGGACATATCTAGTTGTGCTCAGTGCAAAAAATAAACATTTTGTACTTAGTGTAGCAACCATTCAATTTCTAGATCTTTCTATCCTTAAGTGAACATAAGGTTCACACTCTCTCTCTCAAAACGTAACTTGACATAAAAATAACTTCTAGGTTAGCAAGCTGGTAATTAGCGAGCTATATATCAGCGTTGGCGAGTCAGCCATTTAGCATTTAGCGTTAACGTTAGCGTTAATCTTTTAGAGAACCATCAAATCAGCGGCACAAAGACCCCTTGGCATCGGCTACACGTGACAAAACACGGGTAGACCACACGATGAAGTGTCCTGCAGGGAAGGATGTTGATCCGGAACGAAATATAACAAACGACGTCAGTACCTGATGATTTCCATGGACGATGATCTGATTATGTGTGTCTTTCCACATGGGTAGGTACACTGTCCACCTCCTCAGGTCTACGTTCGGAACACACCAAGACGTCACGTCTTTCAGCATCCGTCTTCAGGAATTCAGGCTAGTTAAAAGAGCCAGATCTGAAACAATACAACCCCCCGAATCAGAAACACGTACGAGAACCTCGAGAGGGAAACAGAACAGAAAACCACGTGGGTCTTACCTCGGGCAAATGCAGGATCGAAACCTAGATACAGGCAATATTAGCATTTTTTTTTATTATGGAATGGGCTTGCTCTTGACCTCGATCACGCCTGATGGAAAGCGATAGATAAGGTCTTTTGGACCTCATTTAGAATCATCATAAAACACTGTGGCACGGTCTCGGTGCTGTGAACCCCGGGGCGGACCTAGCAAAGTTACTCGAACCGATTAGCACACGCATTATAGCGATATCGTTTCAGCACAGCGAAGGAACTAGTATTGGAAACTATTACGGCACCGGTACAACACTATTCCACCATGACATATTATTGTAAACAAACGAATGAAATTATAAAATATTAAAAAGGTGTGTTGGACGGAAATAAACCCAAATATGAACACTTTAGCCATAAATTCATGACCACATAGCAATTTTTTTATTGAAAGTAATATTGCATGAAAACCTGCAACTAACCTGTACAAAGACGACTGACGTTGATAATCCTTGGTTTTTGCACCACACTTCACAATATTAACGCAGGAGCATGTTTACGCACGGTCTCCCGCGAGGCGGCGAGCCTCCTTGCTGGATTGCCGCCATGGGATCTGGAGGCGAGAGACCTCGCGCACGTTTACACGTGGCGCATGGAGGCGCAACGCCGGGGCGAAACTCTGCTGCCACGGCATATTGCTGCGCGGCGGACGGAGCTCCGGCAAGATACCATGGCGGTGTGGAATCAGCGACTGTGGCAACCCAGTGCAGGGCACGCCACAATTGTGGCGATAGTGCCCCTCTTTGAGGAGTGGCTGGAGAGGCGCCACGGCGTCCTCACCTTCCGCCTGACGCAGGTACTCCGGACATGGTTGTTTCGGTAGGTACCTGTTTCGGATTCGGCGGGAGGAAACGCCCGGGTGTTTTCACTGCGAGGATCGCCCGGAGGACACGGTGGAGCATACGGTGGAGGCCTGCCCCGCATGGGCGGAGCAGCGCCGTGTCCTCGTCGAGGCGATCGGCGGCGGCGACCTCTCGCGTCCGGCCCTGGTTCAATCCATGGTCCGGAGCGAGGAGGCATGGGAAGCCGTCACCTCCTTCTGCGAAGCAGTAATGCTAGTGAAGGAGGAGGCGGGCCGCGTGAGGGAGAGACAACCCTCACGCCCCAGCCGCCGCGGCATAGGGAGACGCACCGGGCGTCGGGAGTCGCTGGGCGATTCCCGGCCACCGTAGGTGCGGGTCTGCGGACGGCGCGTTGTTTTCCACGCGCGCCTCAAAGAGATGTCAGCATAGGAGTAGGGGCCCGTTAGGGCCAGTGCCTACCAGGGTTGCGGATTTGTTCGAAAGAGTTACCGCGGGCCTGGAACGTAAAAGGCACTAAGAGGAGCATGGGTGGGTTTTAGTCAGTAGAAGTCTGACACTCTCTCACTTATATATTATATGTTTTTTTTTCATTTGATGATTTCCAAAAAAAAAAAAAAAACAAAAAAGGATGTTTAACTGCTGTTTTCCAGCTTAAAAGTGCAGTTTTAAACAGAAACTTCTCGTAATTTTCTCACAAATGTTATTAATATAAAAATTAAACAACCATTTCACAGCAGAACTACCTCGAAACTGCGCGACTAATATGGCAGATTCGGCACCCACCTACAACTGTCACAAATTGTTGACAATATGAGCAACAACTGAAACATTGTTGTCTCTTTTATCAAATACGATTACCACATTAGAAAGAATGAAACAAAACGATATTTCACATTCTGTTTTGTAATTAACCCTGTTTAGAATATCGCGGCGCCTCCATATTTTTTCTATCTCAATGGTCTATTACTATTCATATGTCATTGCTCAGAACACGTTAAATTCAATTCTGATTAGGGATGTGGTCTATGGTCTTTTTTCTGTTTGTCTACTCCCGTGTTTTTTAAAAACTACTTCAGTCAACATTTTTACCGTTAGGTATATATCTAAGCGGCAGAACTTTTAATTTGATTTATTGCGTATTTCGCCGTGTTTTTCGAAATGGAAAGTAAGTATGGATTATTAGATATACCAGAAGTTAGGCCTGAACTAGATATTAATTGTAACTATCTATTAGCATTACAATAGGTCTGAAGGAACAAAGTTAATAAAAGGCTTGTAGGGTAATACTCAAATTACACATTTATTATAGTTTATCATTGTTTCTCCTAACCGTTTATCACTTATATTAGGTACACATAATACTTATAGTATTAAGAAAATAAAACATTATACATGCTTTCTACCTAGCAATAATTACACCTTAGAATTCAACATTCGAAACAAAATAACGGCCACAGTTTATTACATAGTAGGTACCTAATATGATATTTTAAAAAGTAGTTATTGAATCAGACTGACTTACAGGTCCTTCACTTGACTGTCGACTTGATCTCCCGGTGGTCCGAACTTGAATGCCTCATATATAAAAGTACTCTGTGAATGCCTCCGAGCACTGATGTTCTCAACCTCTTTTTTGAGTGTTGAGTCCACGGACAAAAATTACAAACGATCGTAGTCACGTGATAGGCAAAGGAAATGTATTCAATCAGCCAATATGATTTCAAAATTAAAAATGTACTAAATGTACTTTTGTAAATAATATTATAAAGCAATCTTAATTTCCATAACAGGATTAAAGCACCGCGGCTTAAATTGCTAGCTCAATCAAAGGCTCGACGAACGAATTTCCACATCGTGAATAGGTAGGTACAGTCAGCACAGCAACTCTACTATCGCTGCGTGCCATTGACTTTTTAATTTGAAAATAATGCAGGTTCCTCTGGGATAGGCTACAGGAGTGAAACCGCAGGCAAAAGCTAACCTACACCCACTTAGGTCTAAGAGGTCTTCTAAACCAAACATCCGATTTCAAAACGACTTTCTTTAATAGAAAGTTACACTATCGCTGAGTGCCATAGGATTTTTTCATTCATTTTATTCCGATACATTTTTCAGTAATATATCTGTCGCTCAGCCGTTTAGTTGGCTGTCTAGCCGTTTCATTGAACGGCGCCGTTTAACTTGCTGCCTAAATAACATCCAGCCAACTTGTCAAATACAACATTTATTAAAAGGGAGATGCTTAGGCCGACACAAAACACGAACAGACCCCGCCATCCCCTTCGTGATTATTTTTTTAAACCACTCAGAAATAGGAGTGATACACTTTAGTATAGTAGTAGTAGTTACTTCGGTGGAGGGAGGACACATCGCCTCCCCCTGCCTCCCTATTAAGGCGATTTTTGCTCAGTAATAATTAAATGAACTTTCAATAATTAATACTCAAAAAAACCACGCACCTCCGGCGGCGAGAAAAGGTGGGGGGCTAACCCCCTAAAACCTTTTTAATTTCCAGAAAGCATAGACAAAGTAGCCACAAACGACATAATAAATAATCCTTTTTTATGGTTAACACTACTGATAGTTGCTTTTTCTTTATTAAACTCCGCATTCTTAGTCACAAGGAATTATTTTAAAATTGATAACGTATCGCTAGGTCAATAAATAAAACTTATAAATATACCACTTATTTACCCCTAAATTTGGGAGAAAACCCCTAAGTTGGGAACCTTTGACAGTTCGGCCTACAGCGCGCCAAGTGTCAGAAAATGGAACTAAATTTCAGTGAACATGGCTAGGCAAACCATTAAATGTTAGTAAGCCAAGTCATATGCCTAGCCGTTCAATTAAATGTCAGGATGTCATTTAGGAAGCAAGTTAAATGGCACCGTTCCTTGAAACGGGTAGGCAGTCAATTAAACGCCTGATTTAACCAGTTGGCTGCGACATATCCATAGGGATAGGCTATGTGAGCGAAGCCGCAGGAAAAGCTAGTACCTACTTACCTACTTTAACTTATATAAAAGTCTGACCCATATATTATATTTATAGGGTCGGACGGACCATAAGAAATGCTGTGAATCTACTTTACGACAAAGATGATGTGTAAAACTTGCCGTAAATAGGTAGGTACTTAACTACCTAAATCGACACTCGTTGCTAACCGGACCTACCTACTTATATCTAGGTAGGTACCTACTTTGTGGTAACGTCATTCCATTTCTCTACTGTTGAGCCTCTCGTTGCCAAGGTATTATCGATTGACTTACCTAAGCATAGGTTCGGTACCGACACATCGTTTTTATTATAGAAAACAGTGGTGTACATAAATAAAACAAAATGGATTATGATTTATCTCGGATAGATTATACAATAAGTGGCATTACTTACCCGGACACTTTAAAAATATTGCCGCCTTCTGGACAAAAGATGGACCAAAAGGTTTAAGTACTATTTTTCACGGCTTCTGCTTTACTTTTATTTTGCGTCTGCATTCTCACTACCATAGGTACTTATATCAGTTTGCAGTTGGTGATAAAAACGGAGTTCTACAATGTTTGAGCATAAAAGAGGAAGAGCCTGTGGTTCAATTCAAAACCTTACCAGGCAAGCCAATTACTTCTGTACAACTGGCCTGTGCAATGGGTAAGTCGACAACACACATGTCTAGCACGTTTCTATAATAATGGTACCTACTTCATTTGGTAATTTTGCTTGGGTAAGTATTTTAAACCTTTTCTAAATTGTATTGTAGGAACACAGGCGGATAAAATATTCACAGCGTCAGGAAATGAAGTCAAAGGATATACAAGAAAAGGAAAAGTGTTCCTCAGCATTGAAACTGCTCTTACAGAAACAGTAACATCCATGTAAGAAAATCATCTAAACAAATATTATAAGTATGTAAGAGCAGCCCCGGATCTAGGGGGGGAGCAAGCCGGGGCCCACGCCCCGGGCGGCAAGTTCAAGGGGTGCCAAACTCACATGTTTGAAAAAAAACTTATTCGATGGGGGTGGTAAAATTATCGAGCTTTCTACATTCGCTCTTGAATTTCGCATTCTCTTGAATCTCTATTTTTCTGCATTTAAGTCGTAAAAGTGACTCCTAAGCAAACTTTGGAAACGTTTTCTTTTCCCCTTTCAAGGATCTAAAATCGACTGAATGTGAGAGTGATCAGAGTTATCTATATAGACCTACTTCAGTAATACAAAAGCAAAATCTTTGTACCTCTTTTTACGAAAAAAACGCAGGCACAGATTTGGAGGTAGCGGAACAGAGAGTAAAGTCCCGCAAACCTCCATTGAAAAGGGAGGATCCTCCGACCAGACGGTTGGTTTTTGGCTGGTGGGCAACTGCCCGAGAGTTGATATTCGGGCTTTGCATGTGTTCTAATCGCAGGGTAAACTTTGATATCGCGATTTAGGATTTTTGTAGTTATTTGTTGTGATGTTGATTCTGCTACGTTGATTTTTGTGGCGGCATGAATGCCGCTACATCACTCCCCTCCAGAGACCGGAGGTCGATAGTGGATGAGTCGTCCATACATCTTGAGATGCTTGCCAGGCCAGTGGAAGGTTGGTTCCAGTGAGTCGGAACCGGAAGTCGCAGAGTTATCGGTGAGTCGGAACTGTCTGCGTCGCAGAGTTCACGGTGAGTCGGAACTGTCTGCGGCGCCCCGATGCTGCTGCTGGCGTGACTGCTGGCGTCGACCAGGAGAGGTTCTTCAAGGCTCTTCATGTGACTGGCCGAAGGTGCCGTGTGCTTGCCAAGGTGGGTCGGAGCTGTGCGACGTGCTGACGTGACTGCTGGCGTCGACCAGGAGAGGTTTTTCAAGGCTCTTCATGTGACTGGCCGAAAGTGCAGTGTGCTTGCCAAGGTCGCTGATGACGTTGATGATGGAGGCTGAGGATACTGACCAGGAATGCGCGTCCGCTGCATGCTGGTGGTCAGGATACCCGTAGAAGCCGAGGGTTCTGGCTGGCTGTATGACTCGCTGCTCGAAAGCTTGGGGTCACGATGAGGAGAAGTGATGATGACGTCATGATGAGGTAACTGCACGAAGGCTGCGCTGACGTTCAATGTCGAGGGTCACCAGTTTGGAGGTAGCGGAACAGAGAGTAAAGTCCCGCAAACCTCCATTGAAAAGGGAGGATCCTCCGACCAGACGGTTGGTTTTTGTCTGGTGGGCAACTGCCCGAGAGTTGATATTCGGGCTTTGCATGTGTTCTAATCGCACGGTAAACTTTGATATCGCGATTTAGGATTTTTGTAGTTATTTGTTGTGATGTTGATTCTGCTACGTTGATTTTTGTGGCGGCATGAATGCCGCTACACAGATAAAGTCTATGGAGAATGAGTCCAGAAAGCTAATATTTTTTTAATAATGCTTAAAAAATTCGAAAGGTCGAATTTCGATCACTAGTTAAAATAGTTATCGAAAGTTTCATAATAATAATGTATAAATAAGTAGATGACCCGGTGAAGATCGATTACCTACATATATTTGTGTAAAATCTACTCTACACCTAACCTACTGAATATACACACAAAATTTCATAAGAATCGGTCAAGCCGTTTCGAAGGAGTTTTGTAACAAACACTGTGACATGACACGAGAATTTTATATATTAGAAGAAGTGTGGAAGAGAGGAAGGCGCCACTATCAAGTTTTTGCCCCGGTTTGGAAAAATCGTAGATCGGGGACTGTGTAAGAGGCATACTTAATTATTATTGTTTGTAGGTTATGTCTGTAGGAAGGCTGATCCGACCTTGAGATTATTTCCAGGAAACCTTTAGGTAACTAAGTAGGCTTTTTATCCCGGAAATGTCCATGGTTCTTGTGGGATATAGGGCGAAGGTCGCTGGAGACTAAACTTCTGTTTTACCCGCCACGAGTAAAGTATCTTCCCAGGAACATTTTGGGACAATAATTTTTCTGTAGGTAGTCAATTTTCCATTTTTGTAAGGGTTCCTTTCCCAAAGGGTAAAAACGGGACCCTATTACTAAGACTCCGCTGTCCATCTGTCTATCTGTCTGTCACCAGGCTGTATCTCAGGAACCGTGATAGCTAGACGGTTGAAATTTTCACAGATAATGTATTTCTGTTGCCACTATAACAACAAATAAAATAAATATTTAAGTGGGACTCCCATACAACAAACTTGTGTGTGCTGTTTTTTTTATAGATAATGGTACGGAACCCTTCGTGCGCAAGTTCGACTCGCACTTGGCCGGTTTTAATATTTATTCTGCTATAGGCGGCGGAGACAAATGACAACAAATCAAAAACCATGAAAATCGGTCCTGCAGTTCTCAAGTTATAAGTGTTGTAACAAACCCGACTTTGTTTTATAGATAGGTATGTAACCTAAGATTTTACATGGTACCTATAAAATAATGTTTCAGGTGTATTATAGGAAGTGATTTGATACTTTGTAGCGGCCGGACTGTGACCTATTACAGGGATTTACGAGAGTATCACTCCTATGTTTGTGACGACAGAGTACTCGACATTGCAGCATTTGCGGTACCTAATGTAATTATTTATTTGATTGCTTATTCTATTACATGTTAAACTTGTTGAAAATTATTTTGTTGTTGCCTTCAGAATACGAGAATTCGACTGTTGGTGTTGGTTGCTAATAAAGGAGCAGTTCTCCTAGAAAATGGAAAACTTATATCTCGCACAGTTATTTCTTCGGGACCGTCCCGCCTGGCTGTTCCACCTTCCACCCACGTAACAGATATCATCGCCTTCTACGGTGCTGGTGATGGTTCCATAGGCATCATTAGTTATGAAGAGCAAGTCATTTTTTTGTACCAAAACACTTTCTTCAAACTTTATTCGTAGCCCCCACACATGCATAGTTATATTATTAATAACATTAAGTACCTTCCTTTTCCGAAGGTAGTATGTCCACTTTCTTCTTTGTGTGTAAAAATAGTCGTTTGACCTTTAGGTACTATATTTTGTAACTGCACAATAAATAATAAAGTAGGTAGCTCTGCTTATGTATGTAGGTCTTAAACCTCTCAGAGGGCCTGATGAAAGAGGATCTCCACAGTAGGTATATATGCAGTAACGTACTTTACTTACAATGTTTCAGATTAACCCTAACAAGTAAATGCTTAGTTGATGGTAGAGGTTTGGGTTCCGTCGTATGTCTCGGCTGGTATTTCAATAATGGAAACTACCACCTCAGTGTTGGTCGACATGATGGTTCCATTCAGCTGTACCTCATGGATATGGAGAATTTCGGTGAAAAACCACGGCTGAAGTACACTTATGTTTGTATTGGATAACTAAAACTGTCTTTTTCATTTATTGTTTGATTCTTTAATAATTTCATTAACAATGTGAGCAGTGCCTACCTACGTCTACTTAATCAATATTTATTTTAGTTCTGCGGAGAACCAGTAACTTCTGTAACGGGTGGATGCGTGGGTACCGAAGAATCTGAGTTACTAGTAGCAACATTTTCTGGACGAGTTTTTGCCCTTAGATCTAGCCACTTGGTATCTGGGGCTAAAGTGCCTCCTGATATTTTAGCAGCGCGACGAGGAAAACTCGAGTAATTAACTGTTTTTATTTTCACTTTCCCTCACTGTAGGTAGGTAAGCAGTTTTGTTTCCGAAAAATATTTATGATTCTATTGTTCGGTCGGAAAAAAGAGTTTAAAAAATTGCAGTTTTCAATTAAGTAGTATCTATTAACTAATAATTTTTACAACTACCCACTTTTTAGTCCATATGGCGTGTGCTGATCCAGTGAATCATTAACACATATTTTTCTTATCAGGGTAGAAGTAGCGCGTTTAGAGAAACAAACCGCAAATGAGAGAGAAAAATATCAACGGAATACTCGTTCTCTTAACGCTGGCTTATCAACACCACCATTGTTGGACACTCAGTACGAGGTAGCAAATTAATTCTACTTCCTACCTACAGTGCTCGCAATATTTTCAACATTTCTTTTCCTTTACAGTTGTTAGGAGCCTCAAGTGATGGATGGCAAGAAGTAAGAATTACCTGTGCAGTGCCGCTGGATATGCTTTTCATTTATTGTAACAAGAAACTAGAAACGCAAACTGAAACTGCTGCTGTCTTAAGTATCTGTTCTTCAAAGGTTGTGAACATTACATTATTTTTGCAAAGATTACGCGCGCGCCTCTAGCGGCGAAATTTAGAAGTTCCCTAAGAACGACATTTATAGTGCTGCCAACACCAATTCATTAAATTCCCGGAAAATCTAAGTCAAATTCCCTAACTAGAGATTCTCTGCAGTTTGGGAAATTCCACACACGTTGGCAACGCCGTGCGAAAACTGTCAGTGTCGTTCTTAGACTGCTTCACAATTTGTGACACTTGCGGTAGCGGTGCTAATTAGAATCTTTGCATCGCCAATAGGCGATTGGCCGGCTTATACAGTAGCGTAGCAAGCGGGAGGGCGGGGCGGCCCATCAAGGGTGACACCCGTTTAGGGGTAACTGAAAAATTACTTTTATTTAAGTAGGTACCTATGAATGATCAAAAAAATAAAACCTTTCCAAAGTTGGGTGCATACCTACATTTTCGAGCTTGCTTCGCTCGATCTTGAATCACAGATTGCTTGGATTCTGCCCTTTCTTAGATAGTGAGCTTTCCTGTCCATCAATCAACAAAGGTACTTCTATTTAAGTAAGTAAGTACTCAACTAGCAAAATTTAGTCCTGTACCTAGTTATTCTAGGAGCACGCATTTTTTAGCCCTATAGACATCCTGTAGAACCGCATTTGGGCGCAGTTTATAGGACTATTACGCCCTGCAATCGGATTTTATAATTTTCTTTTTAGGTGCTTTTACAGGATATAAGTATTGACCTATAAAGATCCGGTAAACGCACTGACTAAGTGCGGTTAGTCCTCTAACGATCTAGTGCGTGACGCGAACTGGTGGAATTAGTCCTGTAACGATCTAGCGCGTGCCGCTACTGGTAAAATCGATCCCACATTGATCAGCGTGATGTTAATAATTTTATAATAACATTCGTTATATATAATCTACACTAATATTATAAAGAGGAAAGATTTGTTTGTTTGTTTGTTTGTTTGTTTGTTTGTTTGTTTGTTTGAAATGAATAGGCTCCGAAACTACTGGACCGATTTGAAAAATTATTTCACCAGTAGAATCCTACATTATCAGAGATGGACATAGGCTATAGAATATTTTCAAAAAAGTTAGGGATCCGTATGAAAACTTCGATAATGTGACCCAAGGTGTGAGAAAAAATCCTTATATCGCGTACGCTGCGGAATCTATTGACAATAGAGCAAAGTGATGTACTACAGTTTTATAGAGGTCATCAATATCTACAAAAAAGTCCGCGATACCATATGTCTAACTATTATGGATAAGTCACCATGACCGCTTTTTGTTAATATTAGTCAAGCAAATCCCATGGTGAAATAAAAAATGGTGATTATAGTACCATGATATTAATCCTTATCCATTTAAATGGTTTGATAATTAAGGTTGATTATGTCCGTGTAAATTACACTTTAAATCATTCAAATCGGACCTTTCGTTCAAAAGTTACGACGGTAATAAACATGCTCGGAGTAAGAAAAATGTCGCGGCTTGAGCGAACTGGGGAGAATCGTGTCAATGCTTGGTCCGATGACGTTGAAACACCACGGCATTTAAATGTTTTCGATAAAACAATAAGAATATCAAATGTTTGGATTTTTCGAAAATCAACTAGGTACATACATAATAAGGGGTGAAGCAGGGGTGAATAAGTTTTTAGGGGAGGAAATTATAGCTTGCTTCAATTTACGTTGGAATTCTATGAATAAACTAAAAGTGGGATAATTGCAACAGATCATGTACCTAACAATTTTTGCATAATCAACCTCTGACGGGCTGAACGGGCTGAACAGTTGCGCTGAACCAATAATGAGAATCGTTGTGCTTAATTTTCCAAAACTAACCTTTATAATGGGATATGTATAGGGGCGTTGCAGTTTGTGGAGTACCTACTATCCCCACGCGGACGAAGTCGCGGGCGAAGTGCTAGTAACTAATATATATAATAACATTCGTTTTTAGCAGTAGTCTTAACTTTGAAAAAAAATAAAAATGTTGAATCCACATTATAATAATTATCTAGGTACTAGCGTAACATAGGTAAACTTTGTCTTTTACTTTTTGTGTAAAGAAAGCCTAATCAACTTGCGAAATTAATTTGATTGATAAAGTGTTCGAAGAATAGGTAAACATGTCTTCATGCCACTTCCAAACTAAACGTATTTATCGATAATTAACAGTCAATTAGAAGTTGCGTCTCAGACAAATCAATCCTATAGGTAATATATTTGACATATTGCACCTATATCTAAGACGTTTATACAAGTGCATGTCTTATAAAACAATGAAATAAGACGTTAACAAGCATAAACAATCTTATCAAATGCGTTAATAGTATGAAAATACAATACATGCTAATTAGTTTTATAAAATGCGTTTATATAACTGTAAATTCTGGTAAGAATCGTATCTAGTTATCCTGTAAACGTCTATAAAACTAAGTATAGGATTGAAAGTACCTGAAGCACAAATTATCTTAAGAGATGCTGTTGTGAGATCAGTGATCTTAGTCAAAGCGTCTATTAGATTCCTACTACTTAGACGTTTAGTCTTATAAGTCGATTACGATAGGACTATTTTGTTACTTGGGTATGAATGGTGAAAAGAAAATAAGATCTGTACGAGGTGTGATGAAAAACAATTCGAGCTCGCTTCGCTCGCTTTTGCATTCTACCGTTCCTTACTTCTTGGGCTTACATGCATCAGTCAACAAAGTTAATTGTTTTTTTTTGTATTGTAGGAAGGTACCTACTTAAATTATAGTAAAAAAAAAATATCAGAGGGCTTAGTGTGTATTTGTGTCAATTTTTTTAATCAAAAATCAATTTATGTCAAATTATATACTGAGAAAAAAACAGGTTGTTCGTGAGTGTCACCAGACCAGACGGCGCTTATTTAGTTTCAATACAAATTGACGTTTACGCTAACGCGATCGAAAACATTACAAAATTCGCACTAAGGCCACTGTTTCTTACAACTCAGCTTACCCGCATCAGTTAACAAAGTTACTTTTCGAAGTAGGTAACTTTGTTGACTCCATACTGAGTCCGTGTATGGATAGAACATTCCTGCAAAATGAGTGGCAGAAATGGAGAACCAACGGCAGCTGCAACCCATTTCGGGGGGGCATGGGTTGCAACTGCCGTCACCAATACGAAATTACTTTGAGCGGAAGGGAGAGTGTCAGATTCTTACTGACTAAAACCCATCCGTGTTCCTCCTTATGCCCTTTGCGTTCCAGACCCGCGGTGACTCTTTCGAACAAACGCAACGGCTTGGCTTATGATATCTTCATTTTTTTCTAGGAAAACAGATCTGATTTTTTGGCTTCGGTTAGATGCCAAGCTGGGACACGCAGAGTATGGGTGAAAATGCGTGACATATCAGATTCTCCTACAGAATCAAAATTCGAAGGAAAACGTGTGCTTATTTACGCTTTACCAGCAGGTGCCCCTAGAGTGGCTCGACTTTTAACCCTTAAATTACCAGCACTACCATACTATTCTGGCCATGAAGCATTAGACAAGAACGTTGAAAATCAAGAGAGGTACGGTCAGTGACAGAAGTCGATTAAAACTGTTTCTCTCTTACCTACAAATTATATTAAAATCTAAATTGTCACAGAAGTCGCTTTTTCGTTATCTACAAGTATTATTTTATTTATCATTATTGAAAAAAACTGAGTGTTGTTTAGTCTACGCATAGACATGTTATTGCCTACTACCCTACTACACCAAGCACTAAGGAATTAGGTAATTCAACCTTGATTTATTACAGAGTTTGGTGCCAACTTGAAGTCGCAGGAAGCTTTTCCGTAGCTGAAATAACTTCATGGCTTACAGAAGCACTACCAGGTGAGCTGCCAAGACCAGCTTCGAATGTATCCTTTACCCGATCACATACACTATTACAGACTGTTGTAATTTGTCAATACCAGTAAGTAGATTTTTTTTTGGTATAAGTAATTAACGATATATTGGTACCTAGCCAGGTAGTGTTCAAATATTATTTGGTTTTTTTTTGCAGACGTGGATTAGCAACATTCAAATCTGACAATGTTTCTACTATAGCAACCATTAGGAATATAGTGTCGAACTGTTCGGTCGAGAAGAGCATTCGAGTGGAAATATCCTGTGGTACATACATATTATTATTTTCAGTAGGTACTTATTAAAATCTTATTTTGAAACGTGTGCGTAGTCGCAGCGAAAAAATGTAGATTTTTTAAATTTCAGTTCAGCAGATATTTAGTGTATGACGTCGTGTAATTGTGTACGGTAAGGACAAAGAACAATGGCCAGTTTGGACTAAGAAAAAACAGAAATTGGCACCGAGATGAAACTATCACCAATATGTAGTGCATTGTTAATGTAATTATTGGATACCTTCCTTTTTTTCTTAAGCTGGGGAAGTACCTATAGATAATCTTTTTTTTTAAAACACTACTTTATTTATTAGAACGCAGTATAAAATACCTAATTTCGAACGCATCCGCAATTTCTTACATTACTAGAGATGTCCATACTTTTTCTAAAGTGTAATGATTTTATTTCTTAATCGAAATTAAATCCCAAGCAATGTCAACCGTACCTATAAAGTGACGATAATCATAATAAGCTTAACCACTAACAGATTTTAATGTTACTTCGTGGTAAATTGTTTTAATAAAGCCATGATTTAAATAAGAAACTAAATGATTTTACACAAAAAAATCGACACTGTCATAAGTCGATCGATTATAAACAAAATATTGAAGTACACTTATTGTTCAAACTAATAAATAGGTATGCACCCTGAGTGGCAGCAATATATTGAAGGCCGTACTCAGTTATATTTATATAGGCGAATGAAACGACATATGTTTCATCAAGTTTCCTTTTGTTAGATTTTACTAGTCCAAGCATGTAATGCCGACCGAGTTTCCATTGTTATTTGTGCATCTAACCAAAGGGGAGCTATTCATTAAAAACTGTTTCCGCTGGAACTACGTTATCCCAGCGGCACCTTTTTTTCCTATGAATGTAGTACAAGAAAAAACAGAAACAGATTTTGAAGCATACCGTTTAGGAGATATAATATACATTGGTCTGAGATATACAGTAAATCTCACAAACATTACACACAAATTCATGGCAACGTGCGTAAAAAAATACAACTCTGCACTAAACCGATGTAGATGATTTTCATTAAATAGCCAAAGGTCAGCGCAGCGAAAACTTGATTATCTTTGCAGTTTTAAGACACACAAATTTCATTTAAACATACACATTTACCTCTCGTTACACACTAATTATTGAATGTATTTTTTTCTGGTACGTCCATAGGAAAAAAAAGTGCTGGTGGGATGACGTAGTTCCAGCGGAAACAGTTTTTGTTGAATAATTCCCCAATGGTTGGATGCACAAATTTGTAATTACCATACACAATTACACGACGTCCTATACTAAACATCTGCTAAACTGAAATTAAGAAATTCGACATTTTTTCGATTCGACTACGCACACTTTTGAAAGTAATACTGTTGAGATTTTTTTTTTTATTACAGATATTCCAGACAGCTGCTGCTTAAAGTCTTTTAAGAATCTGGAAATTAAATTTAAACAAGAATATCAGAAGAATAAAGATATAATTTTGAAGAAAGCTATCAGGTAGGTTTTCATCTAATGTTACGTTGTATCCTTACTTACATTGCTCCGCAACTAATAAAAGTTGTATTGCAGCATGTTGGATTTGGATAGTTCAATGAATGAGGAAGGTCCTATACTGTGTCAAGAATATGCTCGTGTTTGGGATTCCAGGGACAGTATCAATGAGACCCAATTTAACGAGCTTGTAGGTGAGTAACATAACAGATTAAATGAAATAGAACAGGACTTGTCGTGGACGTGCTGTGAGCCCCGCTGGCACAGAGCTGGTGCCCTGAGACAGCATTACAAGGTCACGACAGGCCACGAAAGAGATGGCGGGACGAACTGGATAGGTTCTGTCAAACTAGCAAGAAGACGCGCGGGCTCGAGAAAATTAGAAGAAGGCGGAAGCCTGTGGCATGGAAGACAGTGCAGGCTAGCAAAAATATTATTAATATTGTAAACTAATAAGTTATAGACATTATTTATTTTTCAGAGACAGTGGTTCAGTGGTATTCAGATTGGCGAGCACTGTCTGTGCATGAAAACTACAGTAGTGAGACTTCTAAGCTACGGGCTGCTCTAACAGAATGTCGCCTCGATGATGTCTTCAAAATACTGTCTAGTAATACTTCATCTTAGAAAGAGTATTGAATGTTTCATAATTTATATTTAGTCAATTGTCAATGCATCAGACACAATAGTAAAACAATGGCTTCACTATCCTCGCAGTATAATCAACACTTGAAGGGTGTGGTTATTAGACAGTACATTAAGTATGTAACAAAAACCTGTTATAATAAATGCATGAGTGTCATTATTATACATTATTCTATTTAATTGAACTTTTTACTTTAGGTGGAAGTGGATACATTTTTTTAAGTTCTAAATCATAGTGATAAAGAGCATGGTTATTATTGGAAAGGGCAGATAATTTTGTCACATGGTTGGCCATTTCATGAATTGAATACACTTGTTCTGTTAAAAAAATGGATGTGATAAAATCTGCATAGTGGTAATCTTTTACATCTTCTGCTAGTTTTACACCCTCTTCTAATACCTGTTGATATGGAATTAGTGATTAGTAATTATTAACTTAAAAAAAAACATTAAATGGGGATGATTCCCGGACAAAAAATATATGATTCTATTATATTAGTCCGTCAGTTAGATTATCGAAAAATATTGGTCACATATTTTTTTGTTTTATCAAATCAATAAAGGAAAACGAAGATAAAACGCATCAAAAATCAGTAGTGGGGGTTGTGACCAAGGCTTGGAACCGGTTTAAAAATAACCAGTGATTAAATGTTATAACCGGTTTTATCGTTTACTTCGTTCGGAGTCGAAACGTTAAAAGAACGTTATTAGGAACCCTTATTAACCGGTTTATTTCGCAAGAGCCGATCGACGATCGAGACACAGCGTCCACTTCCGGTGGGGCGGCGTGGGGAGGGGGGGTAATGCATCGCTCACGTCATGTCATCACGCGTCGCTACCTACGCAACATTGACACGCACCCGCACGACTTGTTTGCGCGCCACATGCTTACATTGAATACGTCACAAGTCGTCGTCATCCCCCACCGAACGTGTCTCCACGTTGCCGTCGTGGTGGGGCTTGCATGTCTCAATGATCTAGGGGGCTTTGCCGGTAGAGCCACTCATGCCGGAAGGTCCCAAGTGAGAGACCAGACTAAGAGAGACACAAGAGGGGCACACCGTTCGGAGACTTGAGCAGTGTTCGGGTCCTCGGACGGTGTGCATTTCGTTGGCTTGTTCGTTGCTCTCTGGTACGCGTCTGCTCATCAGACGTGACTTTGAGGGCAACGAGCAAGCAGTGAGAGAGCACTGCAAGAGAAGTTATACCCCAGGGCGGTCTGGACTGCACAGCAGTTCGGGAATCCGCCACGCCTCGTGCGTCAAGCCCCTCGTATTCTGGGGGGGGCAACAGTGTTATCCACTCTCCGCTTGCCAAGGGCAACAGTGGCCGAAGAGGCCCCCGATCCAAGCCGTCCTTTGAGGACATGAACGGGTACGATTTTAGTTCGCCCGACAAAGCGTCGGTCGGGCAGAGCGCGAGCAGAGGTGCGGAGCCGAGCTCGCGAGCTCGGGACCCGAGGGGGCGGGGCCTGCTGCGGAGGACTCCAGGTCCTTCCACAAGCGGCCCAGACCGGAGGACGACCGGGGGTCGTCCTGCAGCGAGGAGGTGGCCTCGGCTCGAAAAATCCCCACCAGTAGGCGGGGTAAGGGCCGAGAGGGAGGCAAGGGAAGGGTGCTTGCCTCCAAGGAGGCTGGCCAGCGAGCCGAGGAGCTCGTCGATGACGGACGACCCCCCGGAGATGTCGGTCGCGGGGCTCCTGGTACGTTCAAACAGGAGCGAATTCGGAGGGCCGGGTTTGTTGGGGTCGTGGAGGCCGCGGTCCGCGATGTGGCCTTGAAGAGGAAGACGTCCTCTAAAAACAAGGCCATAAGCGCGGCGATGGCCTCCAATCTGGCGGCAGCGGAGGCTAACCGAGGTGGGCCTCCGCCGGACGAGATGTCCAAGCTGCGGGCGGAGGTCGCCCGCTTGGCTGCCGCCACGGAGCGTGTCCAAAAGGAGAACGAGGGGCTCCGAGCAGACCTGGCCAGGCTCCGGGCAGCCGGCCCACAGGGGGTGCCTCAAAGGGGGCGCAGAGAGGACAGCCAACCCGTGCCGCAGGAGAGCCAGGTGCTGGACCTGGTGCGGCAGGAGATGGCTGCCTTCCAGGCGCGGTTCTCCGTCCTAGAGGGCATCGTCCTGCGCCCCCCGCTAGCGGCGAGTGCGGCGAACGAGAAGGCCTCAGGCCGGCAAAAGGCGGCCTCGTACGCGGCCACCGTGGCTGCCAAACCGGGGTCGTCCGGCCAGGACAAAGGGTCCGGGCCGGCACCCGCGAAGCCCGTGTCGGGAAAACCGGACCCGGCCCCGGGAAGGAAGAGGAAGGGTGGGGTGGCTGCACGGACGGCAAAGGCTCCTGCGCCAGCCGTGCAGCAGCTCCCCCCGGCTTCCTCGCCTTCAGAACCTCCCACGGCTCAAGCCGAATGGCAAGTGGCCGGGGAGAAGAAGGCGGGCAAGGCAGCCAGGGCGGCTAAGGGCGGGAGAGGAAGCGGCGGCAGAGAGCGCGAAGTGTCGCGGCTGCGCTCCGCCCCCCCAAGACCGCAGCTGTAGTTTTAACGCTACAGCCGGATGCGGTGAAGAGGGGCGTGACGTATGTGGACGTGCTCACCAAGGCGAAGGAGGCGGTGAACCTTGGTGAGCTAGGCAACCGCGGACGCTCTAGCCGAAAGCCTCAGGGCGTCCCTAAACGCGGACGATGCGCGAGTGTCCAGGCCCACCAAGTGCATTAACATGCGCATCTTGGACCTGGACGACTCCGTCATGGAGGCGGAGGTGGTGGCCGCCGTCGTTAGGACGGGGGGGTGCTCAGCAGACGAGGTGAAGGCGGGCACCCTTCGTCCTGACAACACGGGCATGCGAACCATTGTGGTGAGCTGCCTCGCGTCGGCGGCCAAGACCATCTCGGAGGGCCGAAGGTTATTGGTGGGTTGGGTTTCCGCACAGGTCAAACTGCTGGAACCCAGACCTCTGAGGTGCTTCCGGTGCCAAGTGGGCCAGCATGTGGGAGCTCTATGCACCTCGGTGGTGGACCACAGCGGTCTGTTTCCGCTGTGGTCAGCCTGGTCACAGGGCCGGCTCCTGTAACGCCGCGCCGCACTGCGTAGCATGTGCGGCAGCTGGCAAGCCGGTCGACCACTGGGCTGGGGCAGAGCCTGCGCTCCACCCACCAAAGCCGGAAGCAGGAGGAAGTCCTCCGCCACCGCCGTTTCCGCCGCGGCCGCCACCACTGCCGCCGCTTCTTCTGCCGCCATTGCCGGTTCCACCGCGGCTGCTGCTAATACAACAGCCGCGGTAGAGCCCCCACAAAGGGCTCCGGAGGGGGCGAAAATGGAGTGCCAATAGTCCATTTCACCCCCTCCTGTTGAACGTCAGCCACTGCGCCGCCCAGGAACTGATGCTCCTGAGCATGGCGCAGTGACTGATGCCTGTGGACGGCGACCAATGGGTAGCTCGTTAGGTTAGTTAGTTAGGTATTAATCAAAGCGATGAGACGAAAGAAAGTAAACTGTGTGTGCCTAACACACTTTACTTTCTTTCGTCTCATCGCTTTGATTATGACAAAGTTACCAAAACTTCTAAGTGCCGCATGGAAAACTGTGGACAAGTATTACGGGTGAGTACCTGGTCTACCTGTTGTAGAACTTTAAAAACATTTTCACTATTAACAGAATATTTACCAAGTAGATCTTTTTTTTTTGAGTTTCCGCTATTTTGGCGCTGCTAACAACAAACCTTCTTCTAGTTTTGGTGATCATTAAATTCTAAAAACCTTTCTGGAAAAAGCAGTTGACTGTCGGGTAGACAAGTAAATGAGTCTGCAAGTATGTTAATAAAAATAAATTAGTAAAATAATATGACTAAAATACGGTACACCATACCTGCCTATTTCTGCAGCGAAACAGTGATGCTTGTATAGCTGCACGACAGTAGGTATAGTATGAAGGGTACGATCGTCGGTAAAATTACAATCAAATAATACTTTCTGTCTTCATGTCTCAGGTCTCAGTTGTGGCAAACGTGATGTAATAGCACTTAGGCAACTGGCTAGGAGGTTTGTAAATGTAATGGGTACGTAACGTATAGTAGTTTATCATCAGGTGGGTCTTTTGCCATTTTAAAACCTACAAATATTTTGTCAATATTTATAGGTCTCTGTATTGTAATAATGAAGTTACTTACCCATCTGTGTTTCCTTGCAAGTTGATTGCACAAATATAATTATTTGTGTAGATTTGTATGACCGTTTCTAATGTGTTTGTTTACGACTAAATCATTCTTATACTTCTGGAGGTAGGCAACAAAAACTATTTAAAACCGGTTAATTCCAAAAAACCTATTTAAGAACTTTTGTAGCTTAAAACCGTTTAATTGGGGTTAAGGGTAAAACAAAACCGAAAGCATAAGTTCCCTATCTACTAAGGCGTTAACTGGTTCGAGAATTTTTCCGGTTTCCAAGCCTTGGTTGTGACGTCATGTGTATGTAAAAGTGTACTTACAAGTGATGTCACACAAGTTTTTAACGCAGTTTCGTTTTGTTTTTTTGCTTACATGAAAAAAGAAAAAATATGTGTCTCATATTTTTTGTAATCTATCTGACAGACTAATTAGATTTTTTTTAGTCATCTACCCTATAGTAGCTAGACAGGCTATTTTCTTTTGATTAAAGTTTACTACCTTTACCAATACTGAGGTATTACTTAGTATAAAAAGTGCTCACCACAGTAATATTCTTTTCCATAGCTAGCCCTTGTTGAAATGCTTCAAGTAGTGTTATATCTTTGTTTTGATTTGGTTGTTGAAGACCACATATTAAAGGCATCCCTCCACGCAATAACTGATAGTTTATGAGTTTCTGCATATGATCTAGTTCTTCTTGATACATTTTCATGAAGAACCCACCAGCACCAAATTGTGAATTAGAGGGATGTAGAAAAGCCACAGCCATATTTAAATAATCCTGCCCAGCTTGCTGCTCAGCCTTAATTTGTATGTTTACTGCCTCTTCTATTTTGGAATCATAGTTATATTGATAGTATTTGGACCCCCTATTAATTGTTATTATAGGCAAATATTTGTTCAAACACAATTTGATGAGTGCACTGTCTCTCCACTTACTATTCAGGCATAAGAGCATGTTACTAGTTATTAACATCATAGCACACACACAAGAAAAAACTAAAAATAAAGTTTCACTTAGTGAAATTTGAAAATAAAACTGAAAGACATTTTCATTTTATCTCATTTCTAGTAGGCTGGGGGTTTGCTGCATGTGCCTTTTGTGGGAAACAGTTAAGTATGAGGTACCTACTTGATTTAAAAGAGTTTTATAGATTCAACAAACGTTTAATTAACTATTATTAACTAAAGTAGGTACTACTAAACTAGACAGGTGAATTAGGACTAAAATATTTAAACAAACACATTCACTTCTGGAAAGGATAATAATCAAGGCCAGAATTATATTTAAATTTATATGTAAAGCGATTTACTTGTGATTTCCCCACTTCAATCATATTCTGTACATCATCTCGGTACGCAGGAGGTAGTAGTTCTTCTTCGAGGGTGCAGTTGTCATCACAAGTATCTTGACTTTTAAATACGCGCCGTCTTATAACGTCGACATCCCGACTATATTCTTCTTTTAAATCCCACACTGAATTAGTTGCTGCATCAATTTTAAACACAAAATAATTAGCTTCCTTGTGAACTATTCCGTGAGCAGTGGTTTTATACGGCATAGGTCTGAATCCCAGGTTTTCTATGTTTCTGATTATACCACCCCGATCGAAAATAGTATGAGAGATTATTTTAAGGGTAGTTTTGAGTTCTGGTTTAGGCATGGCACGTAACATAAGAGCTACTTCATAAGTAGGCATTTTCAATTTTACGAATAATATTTATACAGGTTATGTTGCCACAGACACCGTGTGAATGACTGCAGACCATCACACAGACATGACAGACATGACCAAGAAACTTCTACTACAACCTGGAATGAGCATTGTCAATTTAACACCAATATAAAAATAAACCTTATTTTTATGACGCTAAGTTCTATTACAGACAATCACTTGGTCAAAGAGAAATCCGGTCCGAGGGAGAAAGCGCTTGGAGAGCCCTGTGTCCCTTTCTAAAGTGTTGCCAGGAGGATTATTCCCGAATTTAGTAGGAATGGTAGGAAAAAATAATTTAACTTATTAAAAAAACATTAACTTTCGTTCTGATATATTTCTAATATTTTTAAATTATCTGTTAGAATGAGAACATTTTTTTAGCAATAATTTAGATACTTTATTGAAATGTAATTAAAAAAGAAAAGATTATTAGTAGAATATATAATTATATAAGTTAGACTGGTAACCCACCAGCCATATTTATTTGTTGTAAAACAATCAATTTCTTTATTCGGATGTAATAAAGATGGAAAGTGTGCGATTCAAAAGCTGTTCGGTTGCAAAAGCGAATCCTATGCAGGATGCGGTGTTTCTTTCTTCAAGTAAGTATATTGCAATTCTTGAAGTAGGGTGCCCATAATGAACGAAATTATAAGATTATTTACACAATGCAGCATATAAATAGGAGGTAGCCTTCAACGTAAGCATAATAAAACTTTATATGGAATGGTGTACCGAATACTTAAAAGACGTGATCATGAAATTTTACATTTCCCGAGGAACATTGTAGGGAAATGGCAAAAAAGTTTCAACTTCCCATATTAATCGCTGATTTAGGTATGTTACTTCGTATATTTGAAATAAATTTAAAAAATATAATTTCAGACTGCCTGGAGAAGAATCAGGGAGAAAAAATGGCTTGATGTCATTCCAAGTCATTCAAATATCAAAAATTATTCCGTTATTTGCAGTCTTCATTTCAGGCCCCAGGATATAATAAAACATAGTTTAATGCGTTTTACTTTAATCCATCCTTAAAGCATAATTATTATTAACTTATGAAATCAAATTATTGGTTAATATATTATATCCTATTATATTAGTCTCAACCTACATTATATTGGTTGGTCACCCTAATGAAAGGGACAGAGGGCTCTCGCGAAGCTATCTCCCTCGGACCGCGTATCGACAGCCTATGCACATTCCAGGTTGTAGTAGAAGTTCCTTGCACGGAACGGAATGAAGTGCAGAATGAATAAATGTGAGACAATGGAATTAGCAAGTAGGTACTCGAAATGTGTCGTGACTTGTGGCACATTTCATGTACATCACATGGCGTTCTTGTAATTTCAAAAGCCATGATTGTAAGAATTAATTGGAATTTCAATGAATCAAAACTGACAAAACATGGACACTGCATTGCACTGCACCGCACAGTCGATGTGCTCAGTACCTTGCAAATAAAACTTACTTACAGTTTGGTCTTTGCTGGACATAATTATACAATTTTACCTTACTTTACTTTACAAATAAACGTATTTGTTTTATTTAATTACTTTAGTTCTTACTTTCGCCGCCAGTATATATATGGAGCACACTGTAATTCCTGAACGAATGATTTTTTATTGCGTTCAACCAATTTCAATTCATTGCATTTCATTCATTCAAAAATCAAATCAATCATGGCGACAGCGTGCGCTTTGCGTTGATTGAATAGTAGAATTGACTGGAAAGGAAACTGGAACCTTTTCGACCGATCCTAACCATGGGGTCGTATGCGAAATTTGTTTCTGATTACTGTAAGACTTGGGAGAAATCCGGAAAAGAGCAATTGTAAGTTTAATCTTTTCTTAAAAAAGAACATTTATGTATGTTCGTATTTGCCTCGATCGTAAGTGATATCATTTGAATGAATTACGTTTGTTTTTGTTGAAAACGATAAACAGCATGTATGTTAAAAACTTTTTAGCGTGAAAACTTCATAACGTACCGCGTAATTTCCATTGTATTATACTTTGTTTTCATTACTTGCCCATGCTGTGCTGGTTAATAATTGATTGATTGCAAACACAAAGTTAAGGAGGTAATAATCATTTTGTTAATACCTGACGACTGTCCAACTGGCTAGTGAATATATTAACACGGTATAACAAAACCTCTAATAATGGCAAGCAAAACTGGTTAACATACTGATTAGTAATAAAAATGGAATTGATTGTGTAAAGGCACATGGTACTTTTTTCTAAGTTTTGGACATCACTAACGTGAAGAAATAGGGCAAACTGAAGTTGAAAGTAATTTATCTGGGAAATCACCAATACATATTGAGTTAATGCAATGAAATTGCTCATGCCTTCTCTGTATGAGAAGAGGCTTTTGTGCTGCTGTGAAATGTTATCTTTTTTTGTTATTTCGCCCAAAAAGAAACCTATACATGAAGAGTAGGTTTCTTTTCTTTCAAAATTTCAGGTTTTCAATTTCAGTGGAATAGGCCTGTTTCAATAAGTCAGTTTTAATATTTCTTTTTATCCTAATCTATGCAAACAAAACTCTTCCGTTACTGAGTAACAGTGATTGAGTGTCTGACAGACAATGCACAACCGAAACTACTGGTTGTAGAAAGCTGAAATTTAGCATGTGGCTTCCTTCGATTTCCAAAAAATCCTATGGGAATGGGAAACGGGTTATGCATATACAATATGCGTGTAAAAGCTGGTATTGATCAAGGTACTTTAAAAGTGCAATTCAGTCTTATCAGCTAGTTTATAGCAACCCCAGGATCTTGTATGTTATAAATAGTCTTTAACCGCTCGAGAACACTACATCTACCGCAATGTGCAAAGTCGACGGCTCACTGCTGTCACCACATGTCATTGGCAGAATAGTCGTCATCGGCTCAGTTGCCAAAGAAGAAAAGAAAAAAAAAAAAAAAAAACCGCTCCAGCACTGGATATGTGAAAATCGATATATCTTGCGTAATAGTAATAAAAAAATTAAAAACGCGAAAATCAGTGCTCAAGCTGTAATATAAAACAAACCACTTTTATTTTCTATTTTCAGTGTAAAACATGTGACACAATTTGTCAAAGATGATGATAGAAGTCCACTTTTTACAAAGTCAGGCAAACTTTCTGGTTTATCGCAGACAATTTATGACTTACTACTCAGTGGTCTTCGTGGGAACCTAAAGAAAGAAGCTGTTCTTTCTGTTCTTAGAGACATTACTGTAAGTTAAATTACAACAATTGATATTATACATAAAATTTCAAAAACCTAAGAAGATTACTAATTCATAAATAATTTTCAGGCACTGCATGCAGATATACCATCAATAATTTTAGATGTAGTTAGTGTGCTTGATGCGGAGACCTGCACTGATGTGCAAAGTGAAGAGCGCACAAACTTCTGCAACATAATTAGGGAATTGGAGTCTTTTATATCAGATAAACTTCTGAAAGAGAGATTAGAAATTGACACATTACAAGATGTTGGGACATTAAAAAATAAACTGTTTTATACTAAGTTCATAAAAATCAAGACCAAGTTGTAGTGAGTATTCAAAATTCACATTTTTTTTTTCAAATATTTTAGCAACAGGAAGCTAGCTGCATGATTAACATTTTCATGTTTCCCTTTTCAGTTATAAGCAACGTAAGTTTAATTTATTTAGGGAAGAAAGTGAAGGATATGCTAAGCTAATTGTTGAATTAAATCAGGAAACAATTGAGAAAGCGGAATGGAAAAATTTATTGGAAATTATTCAGTCATTAATAGGTAAGAATATACAAAATTGAGGCTAAGGCTGGGCCCCAAGTTATATTACTGAATGCATTAACAAAAATGTTTTATCTTTTACTCACTTTAATTTCAGGTTGTTTCAACTTGGATCCCAACAGAGCACTAGATATTATATTGGAGTCTTTTGAGGCTCGCTCTCACTCAGACCAGTTATTCATACCTCTGATAAAGAACTACATGGGTGATCCTCAAGTTATTTCTGAAGTGTTAGGGTTCAAGTTAGGAAACATGGAAGTACTTGAAAGTTATAAAGAACCACCACCTTTAATGACTGTAATAGCTTTACTCTTACAGCATCAAGTTATATCTCTTGATGACATATATCCCTGGGTATGTATTTTTATTTCAATAGACATGTAAATAAAGTTCAATAAATAGAAAACAATGCCATAAATATGTTTTTATCTAGTTACGTCCGGATGACTCCATAATGGCCAAAGAAGCAGAAAAAGAATTGAAGACCGTACAGGATTACATTCGTAAACTGAGCATTGTGTCTACCAAAGGACCTCAAGCCAACGGGCCTACAGAATATGTTGAAGAGAAAGCTGATCCTCAGGTATATTTTACATCATTAGATATCCTGCTTGGAAAAATTTTGCTTTTTAGGGTTCCGTACCCAAAGGGTAAAAACAGGACCCTATTACTAAGACTCCGCTGGCTGTCTGTCTGTCTGTCACCAGGCTGTATCTCATGAACCGTGATAGCTGGACAGTTGAAATTTTTACGGATGATGTATTTCTGTTGCCGCTATAACAAGAAATACTAAAAACAGAATAAAATAAATATTTAAGTGGGGCTCCCATACAACAAACGTGATTTTTTGCAGTTTTTTACTTATAGATAATGGTATGTAACCCTCCGTGCGCGAGGCGGACTTGCACATGGACGGTTTTTTTTATTTAAATCAGTGGTTCTTAACCTTTTTGGCTGGTGATCCAAAGTATAAATATATCAGCTGAAGCCCACAAACCCCTGCCAGGGTTGCGGATTTTGTTCGAAAGAGTTACCGCGGCCCTGGAACACAAAAGGCGAAGGAGCATGGATGGTTTTTAGTCAGTAAGAGTCTGACACTCCCGCCCGCTCCACCCAGAGTGGAAGGGGTCATTTGATGATTTTCCATCCTTAAAAAAAAAAGCCCACAACTTTAATGTTTTATTTATCTTCCAGTGATAATAAAATTATAGGATCAACTATTTGCCCTTGCTAAATTTATGTCATCATAAAATATAAATAAAACAACTTCTTTTAAGACATCAGGAAACAAAAATCCTGCTTCACACAAATAAGTAGTTAGAAATGGTAGCAGGGCCTTTTCCGCTTCATTGCTAAGAATAGGCTTCCCAAATAAAAATATCGTGAGATACATTCTTGCAAATCTTTCTTTTATTACTCCATCACCTTGCAATTAAAACAATTAATCCCGCGACCCATCCCAACACCGCCCGCGACTCAAGGTTAAGAAAAGCTGATTTAAATCATCAAATTAATGTTGATTGTTAAATGTGTAATTTATGTGTAAAGAGTTGTGTTACTATTTTTGGTGTACAATAATGTATATTTTATCTCTGAGCTTGTCTAACATCTTACTGTGTAAACCAGGAATACTGGAGCAATCAGAAGTTGGTGCTTTGTGAAGCATTGCTGAAGGTGAATGCTTGGCGTGACTTCGCGGCACTGTCAGCTCGCTTGCCCACCAATATCATGCCACAGCGTCCTGCCGTAGCCCTTTGCAACATGCTACATGCTCTTGTTGAGCCTTTGTACAGAATGTGCGTATTTATTTCATAAACTTTTATTCAACTAGCCATTAAAAAAGTAAAAGTTTTTTTATTTTAGAACGTGGACAGTTAGTGGTACAGTAGATATATGGTGTGGTGAAATACTAACATTTATGTAAACATGACAAGTATTTACTCAACTATGTAAATACTAAACTTCAACTCAGGTCTCATTTCATAAACGCTTTTCAGCAGGTGACTTTGTCTATGTAATAATATAATGAATTCAATTATTGTTATCAAAACAATCTTAATATACACTTCTGGACACATCTATTGGCCCACCTTGCATTTTCAGTTTCGTTTGGTCCTAGCTAAAATTTTATATTAGGTCGAGCAAAAAGTTTTTATGCAGTTTTGAACCTGGCACATTCACAATTTCATTCAATAGTCTTTTTTTGAATTTCGAACACAGAATTTAAAGAAACAAAAGACAATTTGGAGCCTGTTTGTTGATATCAAACAATCGAATACTAAGAAAACTTGGTTTTATTGGTTTACTTGGATTTAATTCTTGAAAAAGTGATTGATATCTTTGGTTTTGCAACAAACATTACTTATTCTTAACATTAAGGTGAGGTTCTATCAATAATCTATGGATACTTCACCTGAAGTCGCCGCCCAAGCTGTGGCACTTATTCAGGCCGGACACAGCCAAAGAAACGTGAGTGCTCAACTTAATTTAAGTCGATCTGCGGTCCGAAATGTTTATCGGAGGTACCTAGAGACGTGCGGCTTTGTTCGTCGCCAAGGAAGGCCACGATCTCGGGTCACAACTGAAAGGCAGGATCGATTCATCGTGACGACCAGCTTGAGAAATCGTCACCTTACCTCCATTGAGATACAAAACCAACTTCGCGACTTCCACGGAGTATCTGTGAGCGCTCGAACTGTTCGGAGAAGGTTAAAAGAACGCGATATGGTACCACACACGCCAGCTAATGGGCCCACACTAACGCGAGCCCACCGAACAGCGCGCCTTCATTTCGCACGCAGTCATTTAAATTGGACACAGCAAGATTGGAGCCGTGTACTCTTTTCTGATGAGTCTAATATTGTGTTACATGGCAATGATGGAAGGAAGAAGGTCTACCGACGTAAGGGAGAGCGTTTCGCACAATGCTGCTTTGAAGAGAGGGTTGCTTATGGCGGTGGCTCATGGACTGTCTGGGGCGGTATATCCGCGAGCGGCAAAACTCAACTTGAGGTTGTTACAGGACCACGGCCTGTAACACTGCCAACATTAAATGCTGAAAGGTACATTCGTGAGTGCTTAGAACCTCACGTGATACCATACGCGGACTATGTGGGCCCAAATTTCCTTTTTATGCATGATAATGCAAGAGCCCATGCGGCCGGCATCGTCAGGGAATATCTTCGGGATGTGAACATCACAGTTATGGACTGGCCAGCCAGAAGCCCAGACATGAACCCCATTGAGCACATGTGGGACGAGCTAAAAAGACGTGTTAGGGCTCGTCAACCAGTTGCCCAGACGATGCAGGAGTTGAAAACTGCCATAGAAGAGGAATGGGAGATGATCCCTCAAAATTTCATAGAGCGGTTGATAAACTCTATGCCTAATCGTATGAGAGCTGTGGTAGATGCCCATGGAGGCAACACGCGTTATTAAATTAAACCTTTATTTGATAAAACATGTTTTTTATTCAAAAATCAATTGCCTTTAACAAGGCGCATATCCGACTTGTTAGGCGTAGCTCCATGTCGTATGGTATTCTGAATTCAAATTTAAAACAATACGATCGAAAAAGATGGTAAAATGTATCAGGTTTAAAACTGCATCAACAGTTTTTGTTCAATCTAGCAATCATATTTCGGTAGGGGCCATCGAAACCTAAACTCTAAGGTGGGCCAATAGATGTGTCCAGAAGTGTATATACTAAAGTGTATATTAGAAGATATTATTAGTGGGAAATCGCATTGTCAAAAAATATGAACTTCCAAACAAACTTTTAAAAAATACTTAAATAAATAAAAAACTTGTGCAAAGTTAATGCTTGTTTATCCAGTGTCTTAAGCTGTACATTTTGTATCAGTCTGTAAATTTACTAAGAATTTAAGAACTTTAATAAGCAAATGTATGTATGTATGTTAATGGTTGATGTTTTACTTTTAGTAACTGTCGAGTAGCACCTAAAATAATAGGAAAATCCATCCCACCGCTCCAGTCAAGGCTGGCACCCCCAGCATGCAAGACATTTGAGGATATGAAGGAGACTGTCATTCCAGCCCTGGTCTTGTTAGGACCCTCACTTCATTATGATCCTATTTTAATGTACAAAGTAAGTAGCAGTAGCTAGATATGTTCATTATGTTATCACAGTTATACTTTAATCCTAAATGTATTCATCATTTATTTACTTTTTTGTAGATAATTCGTATACTAAGGACTGCGCGCTCTCTGAAAGAAGATCCTTTGCATCATGAAGCGCTGACAGTATTAGACGCGGCCATATTGCCAGCTCTGACTTTGATGGATGGTAATTGTTGTATGGCTGAGGAAGTTTACACCTTGTTGAAATTATATCCATATCAGTGCAGGTAAGTTAACATAAACAGAAGTTACTCAATGTCAATGTCAATAGGAACATGTTTCAATTGTAAAACACTACTGATTGTATTCTTTTCTTCTCAAAAGGTATTGTCTATATTCTCGCTGGAAAAATGAAGCAGCCGAGAGAATACCTTCTTTGATGCGAGTGCGTGGCAATTCCCTGCAAAGAATTAAGCACATAATGAAACGTGTTTCTAAAGAAAATATAAAACCGCAAGGTCGCCTCATCGGAAAACTGTCGCATGCCGCGCCAACTTTGATTTTTGACTACATGCTACTGCAGGTAAATTTTGAGATGAGAATGAAAGATGAAATTTTAAAGCAATGAGTAAAAAGTGCCTTCAGCGTTAACATCGGTCGTGTATCAGATCCAGACGTACGACAACCTAATCGGGCCGGTGGTGGAGTCGCTGAAGTACCTGACGTCGCTGTCGCTGGACGTGCTGGGCTACTGCCTGCTGGAGGCGCTGTGCGGCGGCCGCGCGGGCGGCGGCGCGGCGCACCCGGCGTGGCTGCAGGCGCTGGCGGCCTTCGCCGGCGCCGCCTTCAAGAAGCACAACATCGAGCTCACCGCCCTGCTGCAGTTCGTCGCCAACAGGCTCAAGGCACAGCAAAGGTATTTATTTGTTTAGGGAAAGTATCTTGAGAATATATCAGTTTGTGATTTTTAAAGTCAGCCCTTTTGTGCGGAGAACGTTGTACCAATCAAAAATGTTGAATTCTTTTACCCATGACTCCTTAGGGCTCCTTCAAGTTTGCCGCGAAGTGCCGCGCGGTGGCAGCGCGGCTGCAGCGCTGCCGCCGCGCTGCTTTGTTAATCCATATAAATAAAAAACGCGCGACTGCAGCGCTACACCCGCGCTGCGGCCGCGCATCAGTTCATCGATCGACTAGTAACGTTGCGCAGGTAGTTTTTGTTTAGGTCTAAACATGAACGAAAATCAGGTTGAAGAATTTATCGGTGAGGTTGAGAGTCGTCCAGCAATATGGGATTCGAATTCAGACAAGTACAGTAATAAAATCGAAAAGAAAAAGGCTTGGGAAGAAATATGCAATATATTAATTGAGAACTTGACAAACAACTCCAAGTGAAAAGCATTATAAGTACGTGTATTGTTAATACGACTACTTAATTTATATTTTCGTTGTTTGCCATGACAATTCTCCTTCTGGGTTAAAAAAATAAAATTTTCGTCGTCAGAGTCCATGGTTAAACTGAATGTACAACACTATGATGCTCGAACCTAGCGGTTGCAGCGCGGCGGCAGCGCTGCAGCCGCGCTGCCACCGCGCGGCTCTTTTCGGCTAATTTGAAGGCGCCCTTACACTGAAAATATATTATTATTTTCCTCACACTCTGAAAACTGGCTCCCTACCACACACAATAAAGTGTATTTCGTACTAACTTCATTAGGTAATGTAGGTATACTTGGAAAAAAAGAAAAGTCAATTCCCGTAATGGAAGAACTTTTTTATTACTTTAACAAAAATATTTGTTCATAACCCTAATCGCCGTGGGATAATGTATTTAATTTTTTTTTAAGACCTAGTTGAAGTACTGGTGGACATTTTTATTCAATGATCAATTTTCCCACTTACCTCAAAATGTACATATTTTCAGTCAAGATCTACTGATCCTGAAAGAAATAGTTCAGAAGATGGCCGGAATAGAGGCTGCTGAAGAAATGACTTCAGAGCAGTTGGAAGCTATGGCTGGTGGTGAACTCCTAAAAGGAGAGGTTTGTTATTTTGTAATTATTTGTATATACAACGAATACAACCTCCATATTTGCTTTATTAGCCAGTGTTTTTTAATATATTATTTTCCAATAGGCCGGTTACTTTTCTCAAGTGCGAAACACGAAGCGATCGTCAGCGAGATTAAAAGAAGCTATCGTCGGGAATAACTTGGACATTTCGCTTTGCATTTTAGCTGCACAGCAGCGTCATTGCTGTGTATGGAAAGGTAAGTTCAAATACTTTTTTGACCAGCGAGGAAAAGCGTGTCTTCTCTTATCTTCTCTTATCTATCTTATCTGCATAAACTTATTTGAAA
The DNA here is from genome assembly GCA_947386135.1 of Melanchra persicariae. Classification (NCBI taxonomy): domain Eukaryota; kingdom Metazoa; phylum Arthropoda; class Insecta; order Lepidoptera; family Noctuidae; genus Melanchra; species Melanchra persicariae. Next base: position 10,777,596 of record OX376651.1, on the reverse strand, counting down.
ATTGTGAATAGTTGTTTCCCTATAACTTGAATCATAGTGTTTATTTTTAGTGGCTTTCTTCTTTTTACGATGTTTTGAGGATGTCAATCACTCAAGTTGATTTGAAGCCCTGTTTGTGACTTTAATTGTTTTATCAGATTGTGTATCAAGTATTGATTTGCTTTTTTCTGGTTCCAATAGAATACGAAGGAGACTATTCCTCTAGCAGTGAGCCTCCAGGTTCACAACTAAAAGTAGTTGGCAGATTAGCCGACCAGTGTCAAGATGCTTTAGTACAACTTGGAACCTTCTTGGCATCATCGCATGCCCCTGATGAATATGCTGCTAGATTGCCGCCTTTGCAGGTTAGTTTTAAAATATTCTTAAATCAGAATTGTGGCCTGCTGGACTGCTGGTGTGATTGCATGAAGAAATCCTTATATTCTATGTGGTGTAAGGGCCCATATGCCAAATTTCATTTAAATTGGTTCACCTTTATATGTTACTACTAGCTTTTGCCCGCTACTTCGTACACGCATATACCGTTTTTTTATGCATTTGGCAGGGAGGTAGGTTATAGATGTCCGCTAAGGAAGCATTTTTGGAAACTCCCCACGAAAAGGGGTGAAATGGGGGGGTGGAAGTTTGTATGAAAAATCTTATTTGTTAGACCAATATATTTTATAATTCACTTAGGTCAGCATCATACCAAGTCTCAAGTAAGACTTGGTATGATGCTGACCTAAGTGAATTATAAAATTTGTCATCCTTCGGTTTTAAAAACTAACCCGAAAAGACGATTTAAGGGGTATTCAAATTCGTATAGAAGAATCCTATTCCTTGGGTTTATACACTTGAAACTTGGCACGAATACTGACCTAAATGAATAATAAAGTAGAGTAGAGTAGGGACTCCCTTATCCGCACTTACACTCTCATTCGGTCCGTTGTGCGTAGGTATCCTGGCTAAGTTAGCCAGCCTAGCTCCGCCCAGAAGTACAGAAGTTTCCTGGGAGCTTCACAGGCTTCGCGGAGCGACCTCACCGTTCCGAGGATTTGTTCACGTTGGGTAGCCACAGCCTCGCATTCCAGGATGACGTGGGCGGCTGATTCTTCGGCGTCAAAACAGCCCCTGCAGAGTGGGCTGTCCGTGGCGCCTATGTTATAGAGATGTTTGTTTAGGGGGCAACGGCCCGTAATTGTCCCTATTATTGTTCTAAGGTCGTTTCTACTTAGGCTGAGTAGTCGTTTTGTTAATCGCGGGTTTAGACATGACATTGCCATTTTTGTCTGCCTACAGTCTGTGGCCCGTGACCATTTGTTGTTATGGAGTTCAGTTGATCTCTGGCGAATCCATGTACGAAACTGCGAGAAAGGTAGAGGAAGGAGTGGGTATGGGCCTAAAACTACCATCTCGGAACCTCTCTTCGCAAGTTCGTCTGCGGCATCATTGCCTAGGGATCCGCTGTGTCCCTTGATCCACTGGAGGGTGATCCTGTTAGACAGCGATAAACTCTCCAGGGCGAGGTGACACTCGAAAATTAGTTTACTGTTGGTTTGTTTGTTCTCTAGGGCTTTGAGCACAGCCAGGCTATCAGATACGAATCTAATTGCGTAGCTGTGTATCCCTAGACGCTTAACGGCTGTTGCGGCTCGTGTTAGGGCGACACACTCGCATTGGAATATCGAGCTGTGTTCGCCTAGTGGTAAGTGAAGGTTAATGTTGAGGTCTAGGGAGTGTACGCCAGCCCCCGAACCCTGTGGAGTTTTTGAGCCGTCTGTGTAGACGCGTATTTCATTGACTCCTGACTGATCCCTCTCTTCCTCCGTTGTTTGAATGTTATAGCTTTTGTTAAATATGAGTTTATTCGGTGTCCTATCACACGGGGCAGCGATGAGAGGTTGATACTCGATCGCCCGGTCCAGGATGCCAGCGTGAGGACTAGTATGGTTCTTGCCCCATATGCCTAAGTGCATAAGCCTGATGGCTGCTATTGCTGCCTCTTGCTGTATGTACATGTCAAGGGGAGTTAATTGTAGGGCTATCTCCATTGCTGTGGTTGGGGTTGTCCTCATGCAGCCTGTGATAGCGGAACAGGCTAACCTTTGGAACCGCTGGAGCCTAGAGACGGTGGTCGAGAGTTCAGTCCTCGTCCACCAAACCAAGGCACCATAGGTCAGCATTGGTCTGATCACAGCTGTGTAGAGCCACAGCGTGATCTTTGGAGACAGCCCCCATGTTTTTCCTAGCATTTTTTTGCATTGGTAAAGTCCGATCGTGCTTTTGTTTAGTTTGTAGTCAAGATGCTTGTTCCAGAGTAATTTGCTATCAAGGATCACTCCTAAGTACTTGACTTCTTCTTTTAGTGTTAGTTCGGAGTTAAAAAGTTTAGGTAGTTTATGAGGTCCGAGGACTCTCTTGTTGGTAAACATTATTAGTTCTGTTTTGGAGGGGTTGACCGATAATTCGTGTTTTGTGCACCGATTCTCGATTACTTTGAAAGCTTTCCTCATGAGGTCACACAAGACGCCTTCAAATTTCCCCGTGATTAAGATTGCTATGTCATCTGCGTAGCCCACCGAGTACAGACTGCTAGCGTTGAGCTCTGTGATGAGCTCATTAACAACTAAATTCCACAGTAGTGGTGACAGCACCCCACCCTGCGGGCAGCCCCTACTTACGATACCCCGTGTGGTGGTGTTTACAGTAAATTTACTGTAAACACCACCTCACGAGGTAATAGCGCGGTATTTTAGCATGTTGTGAATCCATTGTATTGCCTGGCCGATGCTGGCGAAATTTGTTTTGTCAAAAGCACCTTCTATGTCAATGAAGGCGCCCAGTGTTGGGTTTTTGTTTTTGAGAACACATTCATTGTGTGTACAGCTAAGGAGTAGAATTCCCTACCAGTCTGTTTTTCCTGATAGCTACAACCTGGGAGTCTTCAAAGTCAAGAGTAAATAGGTTACCTCTAGGCAAGCATGCTAATTATTCGACCATATCAAGTTCATCAAATATGACTCCCTAAATTACCCTAGGCTGATAAAATTTTCGTTTTTCCTAAATTATCCTAGATTTAGTGTTGAGGTCGGTTTCCCTCGAAAAAATCGTTAAATCCATCCATTGGGGTTAAATTGGATTGTATGATAAAGTTCATTACTTCCATTTAGAAACTGTGAAAATAACTATGTGGTTAAGAATAAAAATCGCAACGATAAATATTGCAAGATTACCCTTTATCCTTCAAAGGGGGTCGGGGTGGGAGGTGTTGAAGTTTGCAGAGGAAAGTACTAAATCTGCGAAGACGAAGTCGCGGACGAAGTGCTAGTAGATTATATGTAGATCGAAAGTTAGGATAGATGGATGTTTGTTACTTAATCACGCTTGAACGGCTGAACGGATCTGGATGAAATTTGGCACAGCATAATTTCCGACATTCACTCGGGCGAAGCCGCTCGCAGAAGCTAGTGCAAGGTATAGAATAGAAATTTATGGTGAACTAGGTTTTGTCTGCGGCTCCGCCTGCGTGGATGTCGGTGATCGCGTAAAAAAGTAGCCGATGTCCTCCATATCCCAGGCTATATACCTATCTGCCAAATTTCATGACGATCCGTTCAGCCGTTCTAGCGTGAAAGCGTTACTTTCGCATTTATAATATTAATATTAATAATTATATTTACCTATTTAATTTTTTAATTCATTCACCAGGAATTGCTGCGAGACTACCATGTTGATGCAGACGTAGCATTTTTCCTCCATCGTCCAGTGTTGGCCCAAAAAATCACAGCTAAAGTTGAAGCTTTACGAAAGCTTTCTGATACCAAGACAGATTCAATTGAAAAGAGCATTGAAAGATACACTCAAGCTTCGCAGGAGGCACTGGAACCCATTGTTCAGTCTGTTACTCCTATTTTGCCAAACAAAGTTTGGGAGGATATTTCTCCTGAGTTTTATGTGACTTTCTGGTAAGTACAGAAATATCTAAAACCCTGATGAACCTGTTATCATCTCTTCTTTATCGCAACAAAGTGGCTGTCTGTCCCTGTTTTCTCTTACTTCTTTTTAAGTAAAAGATATACGAGGAAGGTTTGTGTGTATAAAATGCAAAAAGACGTCGCACAACCGTGCGACGTCTTTTTGCATTTTATACACACAAACCTAAGCTAGTGATCAATATAAATATTTACAGGTCGCTATCCATGTATGATCTTCGAGTTCCAGAGGAAAGTTACGATAGGGAAATAGATCGCCTAAAAGCAGCGGCAGCCAACGCAACAAAGGATACATCTCAAGGCACCAAAGGGAAGAAGGAACAGGAGCGATTTAACGCTCTAATCGACAAACTCCAGGTAAGTACAGGCAGCGCACTGGATTCTCCACATATTCAACTGTGTTTCGAAATCAGATAATCTAGTATTTGTAAGCCTACGCAGTTGTCAGTGATGTGATGTCGCACTGAGCATGTCGTCTGTCGCATGTGGCGCAGGAGGAGCGGCGGCGCCAGCAGGAGCACGTGCGGCGCGTGCGCGCGCGGCTGCTGCGCGAGTGCGGCGGCTGGTTCCCCGCGCGCGCCGCCAAGTCCGCCAAGAACGAGACCGTGACGCGCCTCATGCAGCTGTGCCTGTTCCCGCGCTGCGTCTTCACGGCCGCCGACGCGCTGTACTGTGCCGAGTTCGTGCACACCGTGCACTCGCTGCGCACGCCCAACTTCTCCACGCTGCTGTGCTACGACCGAGTGAGTCTTGCTCCTATATATTTTATTACTCGTCTTGCCTCATCAGCTAACGGAAAAGATATTGCGTAAAGCGATACACGCAAATGGTACATCAAGTTTTAAAAGACTGCCACGGTATATTTCAATGATGCAAACGACGCTTTACATTGCCGAACTTCTAATAACCACACAACTTATGCCTCTTTTCTAAGAGTTATTGTTTATGATGTTCCAGTTGTTCTGCGACATCACGTACTCGGTGATGTCGTGCACGGAGGGCGAGGCGGCGCGCTACGGCACGTTCCTGTGCAAGGTGCTGGGCACGGCCATGCGCTGGCACGCCGACAAGCAGGCTTTCCACAAGGAGTGCGCTCACTACCCGGGCTTCGTCACCAAGTACCGCGTCTCCAACCAGTTCACCGAGGCTAATGACCACGTGGGCTATGAGAACTACAGGTAATTATAGCTTTTGAGACCAATAACGTCTTCTAAGTTAACCATTGTCTCGAAAAAAACTTCTACTTTTGCTTTTAAGCTATTCCAATGCAGTTGATACTACATAATTTTAATAACGAAATAATATATACCAATGTAATGTTAATTTGATGGAGTATTGTGTCCACTGTAGAGCAGTCAAGTGTAACAAACTAACTATTTCATTTCCAGGCATGTGTGCCACAAGTGGCATTACAAGATAACTAAAGCTATGGTAGTGTGTTTGGACTCTGGCGATTACGTACAAATACGTAACGCGCTTATTGTACTGATACGAGTATTGCCGCATTTTCCAGTACTTGCTAAACTGGCTCAAATCATTGAACGGAAAATTGATAAAGTGAGTAGTTACGGATACTTTGAGTGCTAATAAATTTGTTGATCCATGCCTGTAAGTTTCCAAATGTGATAAGAGCGCCGCAATTAGCTAAAATATAAATCTTTATAGGTGAAGGAAGAAGAAAAAACACAGCGACAAGATCTTTATGTACTCGCTACGGGCTACAGTGGTCAGTTGCGTAATAAAGGTCCTACAATGATGCGGGAAAGTGATTTCCATCAGGTAAACTGGTCAACTTATTTATTTTTTACCTCTCCATTGGCTTATTAGTGGTATAAAGTGAAGCTGCTGACCATGGGGTGCTCAGATAGATTCCCAGGACGGTCAGCCCATGCCGTACCGGCCATATTATTAGTTTCAGGAATTAGTCAGTAGCAGCCTATAGGGGGTTACTTGCCTGGTCGACGACAATAAACTCCCCCTGTGGCTTGTTCCATCAGGCTGCGATGTGCGGCTCTGTCGCAAAATGACCACTTCTCAAAATGACTACAGGTAGCAAAATGTCCCTTTCGCAGAATGTCCCTTTCTCAGAATGTCCCTTTCGCATAATGTCCTCAAACAGGCATTAATTCCTTTCATCAGTAAAAAAAACGGTCAAGAGCCCAGTAGGTGTACAACACAGAGGGGTACTGTTGTAATGTTTAATCAGTAAAATAGGTAGGTGCATGCACAAACTAAAATAAATAATAGGAATCGAAGTTTGTCAGATCTGTCACTCAAAACGTCAATTTACACTAATTAACAATCTACAAATTAAACATAAAAAAAACCGGCCAAGTGCGAGTCGGACTCGCGCACGGAGGGTTCCGTACCAAAATCTATAAAAACGGCAAAAAAATCACGTTTGTTGTATGGGAGCCCCACTTAAATATTTATTTTATTCTGGTTTTAGTATTTGTTGTTATAACAGCAACAGAAATACATCATATATATACTGTGAAAATTATATTTTGAGTTGATTGAATGAAAGGTAATTGGGTTATGACTTATGACGTATTAAAAAGAAACTTCTTACTAGATCTCATTCAAACCAATTTTTGGTGGAAGTTTACATGGTAATGTAGATCATATATTTTTTTTAGTTTTATCCTTCTCTTATTTTAGAAGTTACAGAGGGGGGGGGGGGGGGGGGCACAAATTTTACCACTTTGGAAGTGTCTCTCCTTAAGTTTCAGTTCTAAGTATGGGGAACCTCCAAAATTTATTGTCTTATTTTCTATTTCTGTGTGATAATCTTAATGCGGATCACAGAATACATCTACTTACCAAGTTTCAACATTATAGTTCTTATAGTTTCGGAAAAAAGTGTGTAAGCTGTGACATACGGACGGACAGACAGACAGGCGTGACGAATCTATAAGGGTTCCGTTTTTTGCCATTTGGCTACGGAACCCTAAAAAGACTTGAACAATATAAATAAAAACGGTATTTTATTATTATTATAGGACGGTTACCGAAACATCAGATCAACTTGATTTTTTTGGTATCTTTAATAATTACTGATGAAAGGAATTATTGCCTGTTTGAGGAAGGGGACATTTTGCGAAAGGAACATTCTGAGAAAGGGACATTTTGCTACCTGTAGTCATTTTGAAAAGTTGACTACAGGTATTTACAGGTTGAATACAGGGTCATTTTGCGACAGAGCCCGATGTGCGAGTGAGGTGATGACGTGATGACGTGTGTGTAGGTGGGCGACAAGCTCAAGCTGGGCGGCGCTCCGGGCCCGCAGGCGGCGCAGGCGCAGGCGGCGCTGAAGGACGACGCGGCGCCGCTTAAAGCTGAACAGGAAGCTGTGGCGTCCCCTCCGCAACCCGTTGGTGAGTGTTTCTCCGCCATCAGTAAAAAAACTTACAGCTATTTAGCACCAAGACTTATTGAGTTAAAATACGGACAGACGACCAAATAGTCGAAACTATAAGGGTTCCTTGTTGCTTTGTTTATTTACTAGCTTTTGCCCGCGACTTCGTACGCGCCTATTCCGTTTTTTTCCCGATCCCGTATAACCTTCCTCATGCCAATGTGGCTATCATATACAAATAGTAGATTGTTATTCAAGGGTCGAAAGGAATCAATGCTGATACGAGATAAATTCTTACTTTAAATGGAAAAATAATGCTAAAAGTGAAAAATGGAATTAATAAAATTAATTTAACCAGAGAAAATGAAGGAGAATTTAAATCTTAAATTAACTTTTTTGTTTTTGTATTGACGATGTTTCGACATCCACAGTGCAGGTCGTACAGCTGGGCAAAAAAGAGTTTGGAAAAAATGAGGGCACCACTATCTCACTTAACGCACCATAATATGGGAAATCAGTAAGAGAATTTAATCAAATCGTTAAAAATGAATGTGGAACAATAAACGTTACTCAAAATCTAACACTTGTCGGCCAAGTAGTGTCGACATCATAGGTTTCCATTTAGTAAAATATTTAGTTCCACTTGTCACCACATCATACTCTTTTTTGCCAAGCTGTACTTGAATAGCACTTAATAATTCTTTAACATTTAATTGTGAAAGCGCCATTACAAAACGCGCGGTTAGCTCGAACTAGTTTGCCCCCGCTCCCGCGCGGCCGGCCGCTCTCTCAGTGCGGCCACTTGTATGGCGTGAGTTGCCCGCCCTCCAAGTAGCCCGCGCTCCCTCTATATGCTTGGCCAGACTGAAAATGCGGGCGCGGCGCGACAAACTCAAACATATAAAGCTTCATTTGAGCGTTCATACTCACGCCATAGTGGGCACGCGAGCGCGGGCCGGACGCGGGTAGCGGCGCGGGCTGCTTGGCTCGGGGAGCGCGCGGGCTACTCACGCCATAGTGGGCACGCGAGCGCGGGCCGGACGCGGGTAGCGGCGCGGGCTGCTTGGCTCGGGGAGCGCGCGGGCTACTCACGCCATAGTGGGCACGCGAGCGCGGGCCGGACGCGGGTAGCGGCGCGGGCTGCTTGGCTCGGGGAGCGCGCGGGCTACTCACGCCATAGTGGGCACGCGAGCGCGGGCCGGACGCGGGTAGCGGCGCGGGCTGCTTGGCTCGGGGAGCGCGCGGGCTACTCACGCCATAGTGGGCACGCGAGCGCGGGCCGGACGCGGGTAGCGGCGCGGGCTGCTTGGCTCGGGGAGCGCGCGGGCTACTCACGCCATAGTGGGCACGCGAGCGCGGGCCGGACGCGGGTAGCGGCGCGGGCTGCTTGGCTCGGGGAGCGCGCGGGCTACTCACGCCATAGTGGGCACGCGAGCGCGGGCCGGACGCGGGTAGCGGCGCGGGCTGCTTGGCTCGGGAAGCGCGCGGGCTGCTCACGCCATAGTGGGCACGCGAGCGCGGGCCGGACGCGGGTAGCGGCGCGGGCTGCTTGGCTCGGGGAGCGCGCGGGCTACTCACGCCATAGTGGGCACGCGAGCGCGGGCCGGACGCGGGTAGCGGCGCGGGCTGCTTGGCTCGGGGAGCGCGCGGGCTACTCACGCCATAGTGGGCACGCGAGCGCGGGCCGGACGCGGGTAGCGGCGCGGGCTGCTTGGCTCGGGAAGCGCGCGGGCTGCTCACGCCATAGCTCGTTCATACAAGTGGCCGCAGTGAGTGCGCGGGCGACAAGCGACAACCCGCGCGGGAGCGGGGATCTCAAACTAGTTCGAGCTAACCGCGCGCGTTTTTGTGATGGCGTCTTCACAATTGAATGTTGAAGAATAAGTGCTATTATTGAAGCACGACCTGCACTGTGGATGTCGAAAGATCGTCAACACAAAAACAAAAAAGTTAACTTAAGATTAAAATTCTCCTTCATTTTCTCTGGTTAAAATTAATTTTATTAATTCCATTTTTCACTTTTAGCATTTGCCATTTTATTCCCGAAATGGCTTGATACGTTTGCTACGAAAATTCTGACAAATGTTACGAATTCATCACACAGTTTTCCAGCTTGTATGAAGCATAATTGCCACGTGCTTTTAGGCTTCCAACTGAATCTTCACTGTCGACAATTGATTTAGGTTTTAACAAAAATTAAAAAAAAAAATTAAAAGCTATTTATTCAAATTAGGCTGAAAACCAGCACTTTTTGAATGTCAAATTTTACATAAAGTCAGTCCCCCAAAAACGCCCACCCGTCACCACTTCCTAGTGTTTTAGCTGGGAAGAAGAAGTGGTGTAACAAACTCCCCAGCAACACATCTGTCTGTTACGTTATATGAACTTGAATTATACAATAGTATTTAAAGAAACAGGAACAAAAGTAAATATGTGTCCAACAACATAGAAATCATAAAATTAAATATTATTTACTACTAGCACACTTAATTACACCGTCAAAAAATAGGCAATGGTAGAATTTAACGATAGAACTATGCCTTCAAACAAAGGTTAGATTTAAATTAGTTAAAAGGCAGGTCAAAAGAAAGTGGAAGTTTATTGTAAAAGCGGGATACTGAGCCCCACAAATGAGTCGTGGACTTAACGAAGTCGGTGGGAAGGAGTATGTGGCTTGTGCTTGTTTCTGGTGTTAAAGTTGTGGATGTCGCTCGTTTTAGTGTATAAATGTATATTTTGCCTAATATATAAAATGTTTGCAAAAATTAATTGAGATACCGTGAGAATTCCAATATTATTAAAAAATTCTCTTAATGAAACTCTTGACCCTAGCCTGATATATTGCTCGCACAGCACGCTTTTGTAAAACAAATGTATTTGGTATATCAGCAGCTTTTCCCCACAATAGAATACCGTAGGACATCACGCTATGGAAATAACTAAAATAGACTAACCAAGCTGTGTCAACGTCAGTATATTGTCTAACTTTCCTGATGGCGTATGCGGTAGAACTGAGCCTTACCGATAAGCTTGATATATATGGGGCCCATTGTAGTTTGGAATCAACAGTTATGCCCAAAAATTACTACCGAGTCTGCAGTTTCAAGCACCTCGTCAGTTAAAACGTCATTGGGTCCTAAATTTCTAACATTTGGCAAAGCAAACTATACATTTTGTTTTCTTGGCATTTAGAACTAGATTATTTGATACTAGATTATTTTTAATCTTGACATTTTTACGTAGTAGAGAGCTCAGCTGCTTCAAGTGATGTCAGACCGGAAACAGCATTACTTCTTATAACATGTTTAGGCGATTTGTTATGGTGTGACGAAACCCTAAACATCAGAAAAAAAATAAACTGAGACTAAAATAAATCCATAGAGCATAATTTTTTTAGTTGTCCAGAATTTTATGAAAAATATTCTCGATATGTTGACGTTGGCTGTACATTTACTTTTTTTAGATGTCGAAAAAAAAGAATCAAGAAGCAGTGATAGACGTCGTGAAGAGGTTGATCGCGAAAAAGATTCAAAACGGGAATCACGATCGTAAGTGCCGATAAGATGTATTATCGAAGAAAATTTAAAATCATAATATAATGATTAACTATATTTTAACCTATTTTAGGTCACTCAAAGAAAGGGTTAAAGAAGAAATCAGAAGTAAGGATAGATCTCCACGTGAACGCTCGCATAGGGTAAATAAAAGTTAAATTATCTTTAATATAAATAATGAATGCACGACTAATATCGTTCGAATTCATTTGAAACAAACGTGCCATCTTTTATTGAATTTGTAAATTAATAGGCTTCAATAATCGCTTTCAGGAGGAACGCTACTTGGAAACGGTCTCGCCACCACACGACCATCGCAGCGTTCCCGATGATATAGAACGAGGTTAGTTTATTGGGCAAAACTCCAGCAATAACTAAATTTTTATTGATAGAGATAAATGGAATTAATGTAAATGTATGATTGACAGATGTAAAACGACGTAAAGTAGAAACCAGCGGCAATGGCAAGGTGAGTATTGTTGTAATAAACCGACCTTGCATCGCGCTCGCACCTGACTGAGGATTGGGCTGGACCGCGACCACGATGTGCCGCACGATCTCTACTAAAATATTATTGTAAACCAAATCAGTGTTCAAGATCATCGGGACTTTGTGAAAACCAGTGCAATAGAAACAATAGACTTAATAAAAGTGCTAAAAAATATAAAAAATAAAATGTCAATAATAGATCTTAAAATTATAAGAACATGAAAAACCAACTTCGATTGTAACGGCGTTTCAAAACAACGACATCACTCGATGCAGTTTAAGAAGAAAGTTTTGCATTTTTGTCTACAATTGAAGAATATATTTTTACGAGTGGACAATGATAGCTACTCTCACAAGACAAGCATTCATCATTTTTGGCTTGAATTTTAAGTGAAAAACAAAATAAATAAACCAACTAAAAAATTCAACACAAGTGTATAATAATTATCACTTATATCACATCTTGTTAAATGATATGGGCTAAGTAATTTTATATTGGAGTCTACTCTTACAACTTAAACTACAAAATCATTGAGAAGAGGACCACTATGAAATACAGTAGAAAACAAAAAGGGACATCAAACAAACATAAACTTCATTTCATCAAACAAACATAGAAGTCATCAAGAAAGAAAGAAAAACTATTGAAGAAGTTTTCAAGTTTCTGTAGACATAAAAGCAAAATGAAACTTACAAATCAATGCTGAAGGAAAAATATCGTGTTTATCGTAAGTCCATTCAGCCCAGTCCGCTAAAACACGGTAAGACTTGTCAAATACATTAAAGTCAAAAGGTCCTCTGAATAAAGAAATGCCTATAACAAAAATCATGATTAAAATCTAGAAGGATCTTTATCATCGCCGTTTTACTGAAATATGTCTGCTGCAACATAGGCCATCCCACAACTGGTCATCAACAATGAAGAAGATTATCAAGATATAAAATATAAGCCACAATTCCTACGTAGCAAATAATCAAAAATATGGACCTATAAATACCAAGACCCAGTTGACAAGACAGAAATAAACTACAAACCACAAATAAGATGTAATGAAATGGAGCAACTTGTAGCTGGAGAGCTGATTAGAGGAAATACAGGTGCTTTGGAATACCCAACACTACAATCATTGAATCATCAGGAGGTTACAGGAATGGCAAAATTTTCGATTTTTTTTTATGAAAAACTAGATCAGTTGGCTATTATTACCACTGAGTTACATACTTAAATAATCAAAATCACTTACTTTTTGAAAGCTACACTATGATCATGCTAACCTTCTCCAGAGTAAGGAGCTGGCCTTCAAAAACTGGTGGCTGTAAACGAATAAGGACAGAATTTCATCAATTAGAACAAACAGCAGCAAGATTATTTAGAACAAAAAGAAAACAGCATGCAATTAAAAAAGGGACCTGCTACATGTTTCAAACAAGAATTCATCACCATGACTGAAAAACGTATTTTTTGCAAACAAAAATGGAGTGAAAATGGGAGTGATGAAAAACATGAAGAATATGCTAATGAAATGGAAGATTTTTCTTTATTCATAGTCCCTTTTGACTTTTATTACTTTGGGTTAAAGGAACTATAATTTCGGCTTTCTAAAGTAATTCCGTTTATAATTTGTTGTGCATTATAATTTTTAATCTATTTTTATTATTGTTCAAATATTCACATTGATTTTCTGTAAAGCAGGGTAGCAAAGAGATAGAGGAACGTTCACCAGAAAAGGAGAAACGAAAGCCTAAATTGAGGGGCGATGAACGTAAAGAGCGTAAGATGAATCGCAAAAGGGTAAGTAAAACAATAATTATTAACACAAAACCAGCCAGATTTGATTATATGAATGTCTCATTTTTATTTTTAAACAACTAGCACTTCGACTTCGTACGCGCGGATTTAGTAGGTACTCCACAAACTTCAACGCCCCCTATACTCCCTTGTAAAGGTTAGATTTAGAAAATTAAGCACAACGATTTTCATTAATTACTTAGCCATTTCTACTTATTCTATGGTCTCAGGAGGACCTAGACAATGTGCCATTTAATTAGCGAATGCGACTGTCGAAATGCCAAAATGTAGGAATTTGATCACGTGACATTTCGATAGCATCTGTCAACCCCATACATTTTTGACGTATTGTCAATCGCCTACGCCACGCCACCGTTGAGAGAATCTCACTTGTCTCGAGCCCAGGTTCAGCGCAACTGTTTAACCCGTTCACCAAAGCAAACTACTATCTATTCGCTTTGCTTCCTTATGTCGTGAACGTGAATGTTCTTGGTATTTTTTTTCGAACGTAAAAAATATTATTACGTAACATAATACATAAAATAACTTGATTATTATTATGTAACACTATGCATAAAATAACTTATTCCTTAAAGTGAAAAAAAATCATTTATTTTACAGTGTTTTAGTGAAAGATCAAAATATTTCGCATGCTAGTTAGGGCTCATTTTTGCAACTTGCTGCAACCTTATTATGTTTTTTAGCTGCTATATGGTACAAAATAATAAAATAAGAATTCATTTCTTATAATAGTTGTGCAAACTGAGCAATTCCCATTACAGTGCACAGATCATGCTGGACGAGTGACGCGAAAGCTAGCGCCAGCGTTAAATCTCACCCAGCTAGTCCAGGGGGCAACGAGGGTGCCGGGTGTTAATTCGCACATAGGCAATTGCTTGGACCTTCTGCTGACAACAGATGCAGACCGCTACTCGGTGTCGATTTCTTCACCACTAGGTAGTTCCGACCACTATCTGGTGAAGTATGTGTCCGTCTACTCCCCGCCCGATCCTAGCCTTAGAGGCACCTGGCGGGTATAGCGATACAGGTCAGCAGATTGGGATGGCATGCGATCTTTCTTCGCATGTTATCCATGGCAGCCTACTGGCTTTGACTGATGCTTCGTCGTGCGCGGACGCCGTGACGGATGTGTTGCGGCAGGGAATTGAGTACTACATTCCGTTCTCTGACGTAACTACGTCTGGCGTGACTCGTCCATGGTTTAGTGCCGAGTGCAATCGCGCTGCTGCGTTTAAGCTTGCGGCGTACCTAGCATGTGTCGACAATCGTACGCGCAAAGCAAATGAAGTGAGTCAGAAGAAGAGGGCCTTCAACAGGGCTGCTAAGTCCTGCAAGAAGGCGTTCCGGGGCCTCAGTTTGACCACATTTGCCGAATTGGGAACAAACTTGCTTCATACCCAGCAGGTAGTGAGGCGTTTTGGTCCCTGGCTAAGTCGGTCGAATCGAACATCTGCCGCCCCTCACTCCTGACGGCCCGTCAGGAGTGAGTGAGGGGCCGCGGGTGACGGGTCGTTGGCCCACTCCGCTGGAATGAAAAAGGAAAGGAAAAAGGAAACTTGTTAGCTTCTCTGTTTGCGGAAACTTCGCAACTTCGTGAAGTCCCCGCTTCTCCTGATGGATGCCAGTCGAGTATGTCGAACAGTCGCACTCATCAGAATGACATCCGTAGGGTACGGCGTAACCTAGACGTTAGTGCTCATAGATGTGACCACTCGGATAGACCGATCCCTCAGGAAACGAGGCTGCTCATCCGGACTGCTGGATATTAATGCCGGGTTCCCTCAGGGATCGGTGCTCTCGGCAACATTGTTTTTGCTACATATTAATGATATGCTAAAACCTAAAAATCTTCTTTGGGTATGCAGACGACAGCACTGTTGCTTAGAGATACGTGTCCAACGCACGAGCTGGTGGGTCGCAGATCCGGTCTCTCCGAGAGGCTATGGTTGAGCGCTTGGATTTGTCCTTACAGACTGTCTCTGAATGGGGCGATGCCAATCTGGTCAAGTTCAATGCTGCAAAGACCCAGGCGTGTCTTTTTTCCGCTAGCAGGAGCAAATTCCAACTCGCATCTTTCCGACCTGTAACCGTGCCGATAACCGACCGACTTGAGCTTCTTGATGTTACGTTAACATCATCCATTCATAGAGGCAAAGGCTCAAGTGGCTGCCAAAAAGTTGGGGATCCTAGCTAAGGTTGCGACAGTACTTCACACCGGAACAGCTGCTCAAATTTTAACAAGCGCGAGTTCGATCGTGTGGAGTCTCATCTTTGGGACGGGTCTGCCAAATACCAGCTTGATGCCCTAGAGTCAATTGAGAAACGAGCCAAGAGGATCATTGGCAATGATAGGTTCGTCAAGACGAAACTCCAAAGTCTTGAGCATCGACGCCGAGTTGCTAGCCTGTCGGTTTTCTATCGGTTGCATTTTGGGGAGTGTGTAACGGAATTGCATAGTTTGATTCCGCCAAGCCCGTTCCATCATCGGACCACAAGACGTACGGTAATGCGCCACCGGTACATGGTGGACATCTCACCCTCACGCACAAAACGTTTTGGGAACACATTCATTGTGCGTACAGCTACGGAGTGGAATTCCCTGCCAGTCTGTGTTTCCTGATAGCTACAACCCGGGAGTCTTGGAGTCAAGAGTGAGTAGGTTACTTCAAGGCAAGCGTGCTCCATCTTCGACCACATCATCGCTTACCATCAGGTGAGATAGTGGTCAAGCGCGTCACTATCAGTAATAATAATAAAAAACGTCCCTTTGAAAATTGGGTCACTTTTTCGGGGTCAACTGAGAAAATTAAGAAAAATAAAGATTTTCCAACTATACCGTGTGGCATATCAAATTAAAGGGTTCATTGTAAGGGTCACAAATATAGTTTTTCATAGTTTTTAAATATTCCGTTCCGAAGTTGACCATTCCCCTCCCTCTATCTCTGAAACTACTGGGTATAAAATTTTGAAAAAATGCGGTTTATAGGTCTTTTACCTATAAATTACAGGAAAACCTACAAGGAGTCGTATGATATTAAAATGTTATTTAAACTTTGCACGGCGAGTCCGGCTCGAGTTACGAATACGAAATTTCGCAATTTTGAGTTTACTCTGTCCTCTGAAAATAAGTTTTAATGTTTTTTTGGCCAAATAACCATTCCTAAGTGAATTTTACGTACTCGCTTTTGGATTTGCTTGTCTCGTTACCTAGTAGCACCTTAATAAAAGTTCCAATGTCTTACATGTGATTTGCATGCACAATAGTGAGAAGCGCTGTGAAAAATAAAATGCATTGACTATTGTTTAAGTCACCAGAAAATTGCAGACTCCGTAACATTGTAATCAATCTTTAATTGATAATTTCTCGATATATTATGAAAAAATCGTTTTGCATAGGCACAACAAATCCCATCCAACCTCAACAGTTTCCAATATATCCGTGCCTTATTAAAAAAATAAAGTTTACAATTTTACGCGGTATTTTACAATTCTATGGCGTTTTTGTGTTTAATTTATGTCAAATTCTCTTACTAAACAATCGTTACATTCTATCGATTAGACATTTAAGTCACATGCGTGATTGGTGTAAGTAGTGGTAGTTTTTAAAATTGCAGTTTTCTCGCCATTCCTCCGAGATCAATTCTTGACTCGTTTATTAGTTTTGGTTTGAGATAATAATGAGCGTCCAACGCATTATACTTGTTTCGATTATGGTAGGTAGATAAATATAGTTTTTTCCCGTTCAGTTACACCATGTTGTGTTACACTGTTATACCCATTGGGAGAAAATACCCCGACAAGTTAAGGATGATTTCCATTAAACGGCTCGCATCGCATCGAATCGGAACGGATTTTACAATCTTTAAACGATATTTAATCGTGTACACAGTATTTAAAGTTTATATTACCAAGCCGCACACAGCAGCTTGACCGCGGCCGACTTCCGAGACACGCGGTCGTAGCCGAAAGTATGCTGCGACACGCGCTCGGCTTCGTTCGCTTGTCGTCGTATCCGATCGAATCCTTTCGGCTGTCGTCGTGTTCGCTCAAACCCGTGGCCGGGCGGCACCACTCATTCTCGAAAGTGCACGCACTGCATACGTCCCTCAATCATGGATTTAGAAGAAAAATTGACTCTATTTTAAATCGTATTTATTTGTTGTACACCTGCCACAGTGTAGTATTTTAACCCAAAGGTTGAATGGTAGAGAATGCCTTGTTGCATTAAGTCCGCCCATGTACCACTATTGCACATAAAGTTTAACCTTTCCGATCCGGTGCGATGAGAGCCGTTTGATGGAAATAATCCTTAACACAATATTATTATCTATAATATTTTATTATTTTACTTGACTAAATTTTATGAATGTTATTATATAGGATAGAGCGGAAGAATCTGTGATCTTAGAGCAGAAGAGGCGACGTGATGAACAAAAAGGTGCGTTCTATTGTTTTTTTTTATTTTTCTGTTGTGATTATAGCATCAGCTATGTGCTCTGTATTTGTTCAGTTACATTTAACGTAACGTAATATGTGGTTGCTTGTATTTTTGTAGGATTACTCGATTTACTGGACCAAGACTCGAGCAGTTTTTTAGTTTTATTGACCATCACCGCTTTTATTTCTTGGCTTGTTTTATTGAATAAACTTAGCCTATTGTAATCCATTGCTGGACAAAGACGCTCGTAAGTTGTCGCACAACACGTGGTCTTTGCATCCGGGATCCAGCATGACTCAGCCGCCTTTTTTTGGGTAGTCACACCATGTATTCAGGAGCTACCAAAGCACGTGTGATATGCAGTGCTCACTACATTCAAACATTGCATTGAGACATTCCTAGTCCTCGGCTAAATAGCCTTGACGTTTTGGTTAGATCGATGAAACACGATTTTCTGGATAAACTTCATTCCGGATTTTATCCTCCTAAAAATACGCTGTGGTTTAAGAACTTATTCTTAAAACTGAGAATGTGGTATAGCTTCTTTTTTACTAAATTCTGCACAAACAGCTTCTATCTTGCCTATAGATACCGTTTTGTTGAAAACAAGACAAGTATTCATCATCATGACTCTAAACTTAACATTTTGCTAATAAAACGTAGTGGACGGAAATGCTAAAAAAACTGAAGAATGAAAATTAAACTTTAATTTAAACTTTACGTACTCCATTGGATTCTTTCTTCATAATCACTTTTAACTTTTAGGTTCATCTTCTATCTTGCTTTTATTGTGTTATAAGTCTCTGAAAACACATTAAATAAAGGTACTTATCTCACAATTTGTGATATCGAGTTGAATAATAAAATCCATTTTTTTTAGCAGTTATTAAAATGGGAAGCCACCAAAATGGTTCACAACAAGAAGATCATCACTATGAAAAATACCATAAAAGGGTAAGAAATTTGTTTCATCTAAATATGACTGCTGCCAAAAATATGTATTCACTAGCACTTCGTCCGTGCCTTCTCCGCGTCAATTTAGGATACATCCTAAATTAAACAAGGGGGCCCCCTTTGACGAGTAGTTGTTGAAAATGAATCAGAATGATTTTGATTAATTAGCCAGCCATTTTTGCTGCTGAGACCATAAGATCAGCGAAACTGTTGCGCTCTTCGTCCCGTTGTGGGTTGATTTTGAAAAATCCGCTACATCCGTTTCAATTTATCAACTTCCAAGTAAATTGAAGCAAGCAATTAATATTCCCTAAAACTTCATCAGCCTTAAAAAACACGTACGCAAATCCCTGTCCACTGAAGCGGAGCGGAGATTTTATGCAATTCCATTGGCACGGCTCCGCACCTCTCCTCTCCGCTCCAGTGGCCAGTCGGCCTTAAGGAGGGAGTTTTCTGAAATCCTTTTTTAGCTGACGTCTCCCACTTATAATCCACCTCCGTTTCAAATTTAGCCTTCATAGGTCAAGTAGTTTTTGAGGTTTCGTGATTAATCAGTGAGTGAGTGAATGAATTAATGAATGAGTGACCTTTCGCTTTTATACAATGTGTTACTTACAGAATAAACGCAATACCTGAAAAGGGGCCATTGTACTCATCATTATGACCAACTTTTACTATGGGACCAACCCCGAAATGCTGCTCTGTCAAGAAAGTACCAGGAAAAGGCCAAACAGATTTTACTTATTCGTCCAAATTTATTTTACTGTCTTCAAAATAAGCTTCTTCAGAAATGATACACTTACGCTAACGAATAATCCAATCATCGAAACATTTTTTTCCGGAACTGAGTTCAGTTCTCGCCGCAAATTCTCTTTTATGTCTTCTACCGAATGAAACGGGTGACACGAAATGGTAATTTAAGTTTAGGAAAAAGAATGTAGTCGGCTGGAGCCATCATCGTAACTTATGGAGTGCCGCAAGGTGTAATCTTTGCCCGGAGGACACAGTGGAGCATACGGTGGAGGTCTGCCCCGCTTGGGCGGAGCACCGCCGCGTCCTCGTCGAGGCAATCGGCGGCGGCGACCTCTCGCGTCCGGCCCTGGTTCAATCCATGGTCCGGAGCGAGGAGGCATGGGAAGCCGTCACCTCCTTCTGCGAAGCAGTAATGCTAGTGAAGGAGGAGGCGGGCCGCGTGAGGGAGTGACAGCCCTCACGCCCCAGCCGCCGCGGCATAGGGAGACGCACCGGGCGTCGGGAGTCACTGGGCGATTCCCGGCCACCGTAGGTGCTGGTCTGCGGATGGCGAGCGTTGGGTGGCTCGCCGTCCGATCAAAGCCAGGCCCAAGCCGACGGTGCGTTGTGTTCCACGCGCGCCTCAAAGAGATGTCAGTATAGGAGTAGGGGCCCGTTAGGGCCAGAGCCTGCCGGGGCTGCGGATTTTGTTCGAAAGAGTTACCGCAGCCCCGGAACGCAAAAGGCACTAGGAGGAGCATATATGGGTTTTAGTCAGTAAGAGTCTGACACTCCCTCCCGCTCCACCCAGAGCGGCAGGAGTCATTTGATGATTTCCCATCTTTTAAAAAAAAAAAAAAATGGTATAATCTTTTAACTTTAAATGTCGAAAAAAACAAGTTTCTGAAGTTTTCGCTACTTGCTACTACTACTTCGTAACGAATCCCATCTGTCTCAAAATTCGCATAACATAATTGTACATTCTCGGATATGTAATAAAATTATAAGTTGCAATTGTCCTTCGCTTGAACAAACTAAATTAATAAAGTACCTTGGAGTCGTGCTCGACGAGAGAGTTAGTTTTGCTCCTCACGTAGACCTTGTTTCTTCAAGAGTTCGTAAATTTATAATAGGTTGGGGAAAAAGTTTCTTCGCATTTTTAAGAAAATTCAAAACATTTTTTAGTATAGTTTATTTACATTTAACTAAAGTACACTCTTTTGCAAAAAAAACGGGCACCTAAGGAAATTTACGTTCTAAGGTCGATTTTAGTTAATTAAATGAAATTTATTTCTTTGACGTAGTCTGTATACTTATAATCGTGTAAATGAATGCGCGTGAAGTGAATTCGAGCAATTAAAAGAAAAAAAAACGATGGATTCTTTAAAATCGATGTACACGCCCAAACAATAAGAAGTGGTCGGCAATAAAGACAAGTTTTTTTTTTAATTAAATAAAGTTACTAATGTAAAAACCTAATAACGAGTGTGACCTCCTCTTGCCAAAATCACAGCTTGAATCCTTCTGGGCATGCTTTCCACGATGTTTTTAATAACGTTTTGAGGAATACGTTCCCACTCTTCTGCAATGACTCTTTTTAGCTCCCTGATGTTTTGTGGAGCAGGTTGCACTGATCTTACCCGTCTCTTTAGAACATCCCATACATGCTCAATTGGATTGAGGTCAGGACTTCGAGCTGGCCAATCTAAACGACGGATCCCAACTTCTTGCATGTACGCTTCCACGTCGCCAGAACGGTGCGGGCGACCATTATCGTCCATAAAAATGGAATCTTCCCCAAGTGCAGTCAATGTGGGTTGTGCATATGGAATTAGGACTTCCATTATGTACCGGTGTGCATTTAATGTTCCATTTTCTATGAAAACTAACTCCGTACGCTCCGTCGAATTTATTGCTGCCCAAAACATAACGGAGCCTCCGCCATAAGGAGTGATTTCTTCGAAACACACTTCCGCATAGCGTTCCCGTGGTCTTCGCAGCACTCGCCGGCGTCGGTCCTCTCTACACAAAGAGATTCTAGCTTCATCAGAAAACAATACTTTATTCCAGTCCTCCAGAGTCCATGAAGCACAGTTCCGAGCAAACTGAAGTCGAGCAACACGGTGCTCACGGAGTAATTTAGGGCCCCGAGCTGGGCGGTAACTCTTGATATTGGCAGCCAAAAGCCTCCTCCTGACCGTCCACAAGCTAACTTCTACACCTCTTACTTCTTCAAGGCTCTTCTTCAGGTCCACACTTGACGCCTTACGATTACGCAACGCCTGACTCACCAAAAAGCGGTCATCTCTTGGTTCTGTGCATCGTTTTCTTCCCGAATCGAGTCTTCTTTTGACCGAACCAGTCTCTTGATACCGTTGCCAAGTCCTCTGGACAGTTGAAAGACTCACATTTAGCCGCTGAGACACGTAAGTTTGCGAACAACCTTCTTCAAGTAGGGCTATAATTTTACCGGTCCTTATCGCTTTATCACTCATATCAAAAAGTGGTATTTAATGTAAAAAGGAAGATTAAATTGTTTAATTTGCAGAAAATATCCAAAAAGTTTTAAAATATCGTAATCAGTTAAAAATCGTTTCAGCAATTCGCGCCATTAGTAAAGCAATTTTAGAATAATCCACAATAATCATTATTTTTCTTTTAATAATTTCAAATTTTAAATTTGGAACGTAAAGAATCATGCCAGGATGCTTCAAAAAACATGCCAATACATCGTCAAATTAACAAAACTTATTTCTTGTTCTTCTTCATTGAAGTAGAGAAAAAAATCTAAAGTGCCCGTTTTTTTTGCAAAAGAGTTTATGTAGGTACCATTTTGTTCGATAACTTTTTGCCATCTTGTAGGTAGGGACATGATCCGATTGCTATAGAAATTTTGGGAGTTCTGATCAAAATACCGCGACAAGTGGTTTTGGCAGTCCTCTCGTGATGTTAACCTGACACTGCCTAAAGAATTCTGAAGAGACCGAAACAGGTGGAAATCTGAAGGTGCAAGGTCAGGACTATACGGCGGAAGCATTAACACCTCCCAGCCAAACTCTCTTAATTTTTACTGAGTAGCTAAAGATGTGTGAGGTCTAGCGTTATCATGATGAAAAACCACACCTTCTGTTGATTAATTCCGACCGCTTTCTCTTAACTTCTTGCTTTAATCTCATCAATTGTTCGCAGTAGAGTTTAGAATCAATGGTCCTGCCTGGTGGTAACAGCTCATAATGAATAATGCCCTTCCAATCCCACCACACACACAGCATCACCTTGTTGCGAGTTAACCCGGGTTTCGCCACAGTCTGTGAAGCCTGACCGGCCTTTGACCACGACCTTTTTCGCACGTTCTTGTCGTACGTGCTCCACTTTTCATCACCAGTTATCAGCTTCTTCAAAATGGTTCGGTTTCATTACGTCGTGATACAGAATCACAAATGAGTACTCGGTTCATTAGGTTTCTTTCAGTGGGCTCGTGAGGTACCCAAATATCGAGCTTTTTGTGTACCCAGTTTTTTTCAAATGCGCCATAACTATTTTGTGGTCAATTCCCAGTTCTTCAGCTACGTCGTAACTACTGATATGACGATCTTACTCCACTTTTTCAAAAATGGCATCCATTTTATCCGTAATAGGGCGACTAGAGCGACGTGCATCTTTGACATCAAAATTTCCGGATTGAAAACGCTTAAACCAAATTTGTGCTACTCTCACAGACACTGCACTAGGTCCATAAATATCTCAAATTTTTTTCGCGGCTTGCTTTGCATTTTTACCTTTTTTGTAGTAAAATTTTAAAATGTATCGAATTTCTCCATTAGATTTGCTCATCTTGACAGTACGAAAAACAAATGAAAATCACACATTTTTCTAATTTGAATTTGGAGCTAGCCTGAAGGTTTTAAGGATGATTTATTCTGCTTTATGCCAGTTACTGTTGGTGTATTGTATAACTACTTGGGGAGGTGTGTGTAAGACAGTCTTAATCAAAGTTGAGAGTGCTCAAAGAGCACTCCTTAAAGTAAGTCTGTTTCTACCATTCTTCCATTCCACTACCAGCTTTTATCAAACCTGTGAGGTATTGACGGTGAGGCAGCTTTTTATACTACAAACAGTCCTCAGAATGCATAGTTCTTTAAAGTATAACCCCTTAGCATTTCTACAGAAGCGCAGAAAATATGCAGTTAATGTGTCGAGAGCGTGCCGCACTAAATTTGCTCAGAGATTCTTCCCTTTTCTTGGTGCCCATCTTTATAATAAAATTTATATCCAATCCTCAACACGTATCCCCTTACCAAACTAAAATGTAAAACAACCGTTACAAATTGGCTCATTCACCTAGACTCAAACAGAAAAGTTACTATTTGTCCAGAAATAACAACCTAATTCGTTACCTTACACATTATACAGTACATACACTGCACTTCACAACACAGCACTTATCATATATCTAAAGACCGTCAAGCTGTTAAATAAACCCTAACTAAAGCAATAATTTGTTATTTGTAGGTAATTTTATTTTTTCTCATTACTTATTTGTGGCTTATTTCAGGCATGATGTACTTATTTAAGTTACTCCTTATCTAAGTAAGAGTTCTTATTATGTTCATTGGAAGAGCACTGATTTCCAAGATACAGGTTTTTACCTAGTTTGGAAATCAGGAGTTTATTTAGGTTAGAAGCCTCTTATATGTTTTTAGTAAGAAACTGTAGTATGCTAAGTTCTGATTTGGTCCAATAAACGTTATTATTATTTCCTTTATTCATTATAGTACATACAAATTATATTTTAAATATTTCTACAAAAAATAAAAATAAAAACATTTAAAAATATAAAAAAATAGTAGCCCACCGGTATCGGGAACAGGGTCCAAGCTACCGACGGTCAGGGCTCCTGAGAGAGGAACCTCCAAACGATACGCGCCATGTCCAAGAGTACTGCTTTCTGGATCAAGCCCTTGATCCTGCTGCCCAACGAGAGCCTCTTGAGATGTTGGTCGAGGCTCTTGGCAATTACGCCATTGGCCGTGACGATTATCGGCACAATGACTGCTGTTTTCACATCCCACATGTCGACAACCTCGCGAGCCAAATCAAGATACTTAGTTTTTTACCTTTCTCAGACTTCACGAGGTTCTCGTCATAAGGGACGGCTATATCAACAATCATTGCGCGACGCTCTAGTCGGTCTATCACCACTATATCAAACTTATTAGCCACAATAGTCCTGTCAGTGATGATAGACCGATCCCAATACGATGTGCAATTGCCATTTTCGAGAACTGGGTCGGGCACATACCTTATAGTACGGTACTTCCGATTCCACAAGATTGTATTGAAGAGCAAGTTGCTGGTGGATAATCCTGGCTACAAGGTTGTGTCTGTGCAAATAATCTCCGTTTACCTTTTTGGAACACCCTGTTTAAACAAGAATTGCTCGTTTAAACGCATTAGATAATGCTCAAATTATATTCTTTATGTACCGTTTGACCTTCCGGCAAGAATTCCGAGTGCACAACACCGCGATAGTCAAACAAAACAGTCAGCATGACTTAGACTTGGAGTGGTTTTTTGGTTTCGGTTCAGTTGAAAGACACCACTCCGAAGCTTGTTGACTGGTTTGCATGTCGAAACTCGTAAACCCACGTCTCGTCACCAATAACGATGCATTTCATGAATGTTGGGTCGGAATCGACTCGTTCTAGCATGTCCTCCGCGTCTCTTAAGCGATTAAGTTTTTGGAGAAAATTCAGGGCTTTTGGGACTAGTCGAGCGGCAACATGTTTCATACCCAGGTGATTATTTAAAAGAGTACGGATCATCTCGTGAGACAGAAAGTTCTGCAGCTATCTCTCAAACTTGATTGAGGATTTTCAGTCACTATTTCCTTCACTTTTGCGATGTAAACTTCAGTTGAAGACGTTGATGGCCTACCAGAGCGAGGTAAATCTTCCATCACATCTCGACACGTGTTTTTAATTTTTCAAATCGGTTCATAAATGACGGCGATATGAGGAAAACACAAAAAAAAATACAATCGAATTGATAACCTCGTCCTATTTTGGAAGTCTGTTAAAAAATAGTCTCCCTCAAGGCAGTGTGTTGGCACCCACGCTTTTTAATATCTATACGAACGACCAGCCTACCACGCAGCACACTGAACGCTTCTTGTACACGGATGACCTAGTCTTGGCGGCGCAATCATCGTCTTTCGTGGAGGTTGAAAATAAACTGAACATAGCACTCGAGTCACTGGGAAGGTACTACGACAGTAATGCTCTTCGCCCGAATCCGTCCAAAACCGCTTTTCATTTCCGCAATAGTTCCTCAAACAGGAAACTGGACATCACATGGCGAGGAACTAGTATAGAACACTGCTGACTGCAAGTACCCCCAGTACCTAGGTGTAACTTTGGATAGAACACTAACCTTTAACGAACACTGTCGTAGCACGAAGCAGAAGGTCGGGTCCCGAAACAACCTGCTACGTCGCCTTATTTCTACCAATTAGGGAGCAACACCCGATGATCTTCGCACCACCGGCATGTCCCTATGCCTTTCTGCTGGCGAATTCGTGTCCAGTGTGTCACCGATCCGCACACGCGAAGCAAGTTGATATCGCCCTTAACAAGACGTGTCGAATAACATAGGGATGCCTAAAGCCGACTCCGCTCAACAAACTTTACCCGATAACTGTGCCCCAAGTGCCCTGACACCTGCACCATTACGGACCTAATGAGTGCTACAGATGCCGCTTTATACCGCGTGGCCACCTATTGGGCACAACATGTTTAAGGATCGCCATCGACTCGAAAAGAAAAAGAACAAACAGTCACTAGTTTTTACTTATTAAAAAAATTGTGTGGTCACTTCTATCTTACTATTTCTTCCCAGGAATTTGATTGAGGGACGTTCAAGTACTTTTACTAACGGCAGACCCATGTAAATTTCAAATTCCATTGTGGTCTCCACACAAGATGAACTTATTTATTCTGTGAACAGGAAGGATTCAACAAATTAGTTTTACAATTTTTTTACGAAGAGTAGTTGTAAATTTCAACTAGTTTTTCAGATATACATGCCTGTCAGTCACGACTGAGAGACCAACTTTAACCGATGGTAACTTTTTACTAACTAGAAGCTGGATTTACAATTGTTTGAGAACTTTTACTAAAGGCTGACGGATTCAAAAGCTAAAAATTCAAAATGTACCTTCAATGGGAACGCAAATATTATTTTATAATGTTACGGAATTTGCCATTTTCCGGTGACTTAATTATATAAATAAACCAGTAATACCTGATTTTTTAATGTTTAAAGGGACAAAAGGGACAAAAAAAAAATAGCTTCATCTTTTTGACTGACCGACCTTGACAATTCAAAAGTGCCTGTGAATGGTTTATTTGAAATAAATAATTTGAATTTGAATAAAAAACCTACCAATTTGATTAATCATTTTTATTTTATCCACAGGAGAAGTCGCCCTTCCGAGATCGTTCACACGAAGAGCCCAGAGAAACTAAACAATATCCTTTTTAATAGTATTTTTACTTATTCAAAAAGTTTTTTTATTAATTTTACTAGAACTTTGAATGTTTTTTTATGTTGAAACCAAAGATAATTATGACCAAAATTGTTCGTATTTTTTGTCATTTCTAATGGCAATCTGAATAACCTTCAGACTACCTTATGAACGCTCGACTAAATTGCTATTGTAGTCGACTGTCGCAAAAGCGCACCAGCAGCAACAGTTAAAAGCGTTTTTAAACAATGTTATTTAATGACCACCACGCATCTTTTCTACTGTAACTGTACAGTAGGCCACATGACAGTGGTAACAAAACAGTATAAGCTACTAAATAAACTGCACCTTATTCTATTGAAATTATTTCCACCGGCGCCGGCGGCGTGTGGTCGACTATACTTAATAATTTCATTGCCACCAGTTATAGTCGCTGGGTGCAATATGTATATGTATTGCGCCCAGTGATATCTTAGTTTTTGAAAAAGAAACAAATTGTTTGCCTTAACACGTGTTTACTAGACGGTCGAACGAGTCTAAAATTAGAAGATAAACGATGACACAAAAGGAAGAAATGAAGATTAAATGAATTATTTAATTGTGGTATGATTTTATGGTAAATAAAATATTAAAACCACATAAATTTGTTTAATTTGGTGACAGAAATTGTCATTGGCAAAAATCATTGCCACATTATTGTTACATCACTGCTGTGCTGGACATAGGCCTCCCCCAAGTGTCGCTACAACAACCAGTCCTGTGCATCTCGCATCCATTGGCTACCAGCGACCCTTACCAGGTCATCGGTCCATCTTGTGGGAGGCCTTCCAACGCTGCGTCTTCTGGTACGCAGTCGCCACTCCAGAACTATTCGGCCGCCTCGACCATCTGTTCTGCGAGCAATGTGCCCGCCCTGCCCACTGCCACTTCAGTTAGGCGATCCTTCGGCCTATATCGGTTACCTTGGTTCTCTTGCAGATTTCATAATTTCTGATTCAATCTTCATCACCAAGGAAACTTCAAGCATTGCCATCTCCATTGCCCTTTGGGTGACTTTAAGCCCTCTGATGAGGCCCATTGTGAGCGACCACGTTTCAGTTCCATAAGTCATTAACTCATTACACACTCACTGGTCATAGACTTTCGTCTTGAGACACTGTAGTATCTTCTCGTCTCACAAAGAGTCGAGAAGATATCACGCAACTTCCTGAACGCCGCCGAATATATATATATATTATTTAAATAATATTCATTAATATTCGTTTGGTGTGATTTTTTCCGACTCAAAAAATGGAGATCAAAGGACAAACTAAACTAGTTGAATAAATGTTCTCGCGTATATCGATATATCTCGGTCAATTCTCCAACTGCAAATGTAAGTATGTAAGTTTATAATCGGAAAAAAGAACCTATGTGAGCTACCAGTTTATGGTACAGCTTGGCAAAAAAGAGTTTGGAGAAAATGAGGGCGCCACTATCTCACTTAACGCACCATAATATGGGAAATCATTATGAGAATTTAACCAAAGCGTGAGCACAGGAAGTGGACCTGGCAGAGCCCCGACGGTGCAACTAAAAATGAGATTGACTTCATCATGTCGACGAAGAAGCAGATATTCAATGATGTCTCTGTGATCAACGCGGTGAAAACCGGAAGTGATCACCGCATGGTAAGAGGCACATTGAATCTAAATATCAAGCTGGAAAGGTCTCGGCTGATGAGGTCTACGCTCCGTCCAGCACAGATCCAGATCCAAAACTCCGAAAGCTTTCAGCTCGAACTTCAAAATCGTTTCGAGTGCCTAGGGAGCTCCGTGGACGAATTCAACGATGGGTTCGTGGAAACTGTTCATACGGTCGGGTCTAAGTTCTTCAAGACTCGCCGTACAGATAAGACCGAGACGCTGTCTGATCCTACTCTCAAGCTCATGAAGGAGAGGCGGGAGATGATTCTGCAGTCTTCAGACGATACGTGCAAATACCGGCAGCTCAATAGACTGATCTCCAAGTCCTTGAAAAGCGACCTCCGCCACTTTAATACTGAAAAGATTAAAGACGCGATAGAGCGGAATAAGGGCTCCAAGGTCTTTGCAAGAGATTTGTCTATTGGGCAGAGCCAGCTCACAAAACTGAAGACCGACGATGGCAGAACCATATCCGCCAAATCGGAGCTTCTGAGGGAGATCGAGACATTCTACGGACAGTTATACACGTCAATGACCAAACCCGCAGCAAATCTAGCGAACGACCCAAGAGCTAGATTGACCCGGCATTATACCGAAGAAATATACCGGACGTCAGCCTGTACGAAATTAGGATGGCTCTGAAGCAGCTTAAAAACAACAAGGCGTCGGGTGAGGACGGAATTACGGCCGAACTCCTGAAGGCGGGTGGAAAACCAGTCCTTAAAGCCCAGAAACTGTTCGATTCCGACATACTCGAGGTGAAAACGCCAAAAGCGTGGAGCAGAGGTGTGGTGGTACTCTTCTTTAAAAAGGGCGACAATGCCCTGCTTAAGAATTACAGGCCCATCTCACTTCTGAGCCATGTCTACAAGCTGTTTTCCAGAGTCATCACAAACCGTCTCGCACGCAGGTTTGACGACTTCCAGCCTCCCGAACAAGCTGGATTCCGAAAAGGCTTCAGCACCGTAGACCACACACGCTGCGGCAGGTTATACAGAAGACCGAAGAGTATAATCTGCCACAAAAGTCTAACACTTGTCGGCCAAGTAGTGTCGACATCATAGGTTTCCATTTAGTAAAATATTTAGTTCCACTTGTCACCACATCATAGGTACTCTTTTTTGCCAAGCTGTACTTTTTCTTTTATTGTGCTGAGACCTTGCTTCTTGCAAAATTTCAGGTTAATTCTGGATCTACGGGATGTAGGTAGGTACTTACCCACCATATTATTTGGTTAGGTTAAGATTTATTTGCGAGTATCTATAATTAATGGCCGTTTCTTATTGCGTTGACCTAAAAGCTTGATTTTTATAACAAGGGACCAACGTGTTTGATTTTAATTTCAACTTGATAGGTACCTCCCATGCGATCCGTGCTACTCTGTAAAATCTCTCCAATTAAACTTAGGTGAAGTGAGCATGATGTTTAAAAAAACCCCGGCCGCTGAAAGAGGGTCTTAATAAACAGACGAACGGACGGTAGTACAACGAAGTGAGTATGAGGGTTCGATTTTATCCTTTTGAGCTATGGATGTTTACGGAACCTTAAAAATTAACCGAAGTTCAAAGCAATCTAGTGCGTGTACGTGGTGTTCGTGGTGATTGAGAGAAATCTAACCTCTTCTTTTTTCGATGAGTCATACAAGAAATATGTCTAATTATGACGTAGCTTACGTAGCTATGATGCTGAAGTTTTTCAAACATATATTTAAAAGTACTCTGTGCTTTCAAATGTGTGCTAAGGATTTTGTTTTTTTTTTGTACGGTTTTAGGTATAACATCCAGCATCTGGCAGCCCGAATCGGATCAGACAATCGGATACGTGTGTGCCCACTTTATGACTATCAAACGGTGAAGAAAAAGAGTGAGAACAAAAAATAAACATTTTAATAGGTACATGTGACATCTTCCAAAACCTACAAACCCACACCCTCTTACAGAGGAAGTGTGTGTCAGAGTGGCTGATTATGAGGCTTTGGAAAAGTCATTACAGGGTGTTCCAGAAGTGCGTGGTCATATTTAAGGGTTAGCTGATATTCATAAAGGAAAAATATCAACACAAAAAATGACTTTTTTTTTTCAAAAAAGTCGACCACAAAAATCGACTGAATAGTTTCGAAGAATTGTTAAAAATTGCATTTTAGAAAACCAGTACCTAAGCCACTGTCTTGTTGGGTTTCTGTGGGGTTGTTACATGATTGGTAAAACTCAAAGAGTATCTAACTAGGTAAAACTGAACTCCCAATACCTATCTTGTGTGAAGAAACATGCTGTTTCTCAATCTCTTAGGTTAAAACTAAGAGCTAAGTAGGTAGTTTATTGTTATAGGTGCCTATAGTTCACACGGAAATCAAAACAAAACAACAACTCTAGTTCTGAATTCTAATTATTATAGGTTAGGTCAGGGCTTGGACTAACGTACTGTACCTAAGTACACGATAAATCCAATAGTTGATGGAACTGAAAATTAGCATCCGATTGTATTCGGAAATTCAATGATTGCAGAGGGTCATAAGAAAACAATATTGTAAGTAGGTACATAAATCTCGAAAAAAAGTGTAGGCCCCGATCTCAAGAAGACAGTGCTACAAGGATATTTTGGCACGTGGCCAGAATTGGAACTAACGGCGTCATCTTGGTATTTCAATATCTAGACGTTCCCATAGAAAATGACAATTTATTTCACAATGTCTGCAAATGTTTACTAAAAAAGCCCAGTTAATGTCATACAAACGCCAATGGATGAACATTCTGCAAAACTTTCTTGTAAACTAGTAGCTCCAGGCAAATAGTACGAGTAGAATAATGCGGCACGCTTTGCTTCTAAGAGGTTGGACTGGATAGGTTGGATGGACTTCAGGACAGGCAGTACCTATCTAAGTACTTACCTACCTATATTATTTACAAAATTCATCCATGGTGACCTTGAAGCTCCGATAACAGACGCGCCGTAGTTTCTGAGGTACTTTATCGGTCGTTTATCTGTCCGCTAACGCTATTGGTCATAACGCCATTGTGCATTGGTTGGTTAGTGGTTAATGGACAGATAAACGACCGATAAAGTACCTCCGAAACCGGGCATTAGACGAGGCGCCAGAGGGAATTTCGTGTGTAAAACGTGGGGACACCGTATTCTGCAAACTGATTTTTCATAAGAATAGGCTACATTAGAGGACTCCATAATGGTTAGCGCAGTCATTGAAGGCACACTCTTCCAGCAAAAGGTGCTAAACTTAAACCTAAGTCCACTGTCATCAACCTGAAGCCGAAACAATCGAAAATCTTGTATTGTTATGAAGGTGGTTATCATACCTACCTAGCCCAGACGGTCTATGAGTAAAATCTGGATGGTTAGTTTTCCCCGCTGCGTAGGTAGGTAGGTATAAAGACATATCTTCTTATCAGAAGGCTTTGCAGGAACATCACAGAAAAAATGATGAAATGTATTATTCTACTTATAAACCGAAAAAAAAATAACGCGGTCTGATCGAAATATTACATCACAAAGAGTTCTTCATTCCCTACTGGGAAAGACCAGGATAGTACCTACCTGCGCGGGCCTCCGGACGGCGAACGTTGAGTGGCTCGCGTCCGATCAAAGCTAGGCCCGGGTCGACGGCGCGCGTGGAACACAACGCGCCGTCGGCCTGGGCCTGGCTTTGATCGGACGGCGAGCCACCCAACGCTCGCCGTCTGCAGACCTGCACCTACGGTGGCCGGGAATTGTTCAGCGACTCCCGACGCCCGGTGTGTCTCTCTATGTTGCGGCGACTGGGGCGTAAGGATTGTCTCTCCCTCACACGGCCCGCCTCCTCCTTCACTAACATTACTGCTTCGCAGAAGGAGGTGGCAGCTTCCCATACCTACTCGCTCCGGAAGTCCGGACCATGGATTGAACCAGGGCCGGACGCGAGAGGTCGCCGCCGCCGACTAGCACCTTGGTTTGATTTTTGATTTGTTCTAATATACCTACACTAATTATTATCAATGGCATAACATGCAGACCGTTGTTTAATACTCTATAAACCTACACTACAAAGTCTACAAACTCCAATTTATATCTATAGTAGGTATACGTGGTATCTCGCTGACTATCGACATAATTAGGTAAGTATTTAATTAAATCATCCAATTAGCTTACAGTATCAATGTGTGCCATCATCCATCAACCTATACTAAAATATACATACATAATTCATTTAAATAGGTAGGTATCTACCTAGGTACTTAGTTTAGAAAATCACAAATTTTAGACCACAGATTTTTCCCTGCGACATGCGTAGATATTGACTGTTTTGAGGATATGGATAAAAATGTTTTTTAATTAGGTCATGATATTTTCTGATTTCTACCAGGTACCTATTCTACTAATATAATGTATATAAAATATATAACTATAATAAAAATAGCTATCAATTTGAAGGTCAAAAATGGTCGATCATTGGTTTAGTATTTGTCAGTAAGGAATTCATAAATATATAACAATATTACATTGCATTCCATAAAACAAAAATCATAATATACTATCGAGATGTTTCTGAACTAAACGCACCTCTGCGGTTCTCTGTGCGTCAATGTTGTAATTTTCTTAATAATCTGTGGTCTATGGTCTATATCGCGTTGCTGGTGAAAATTCTTAACCTAAAATAGAAGTAATATGGAAAAAAAATACTGGTTAGTAGTAATAATAAAATAAATAAAGTGTCAAAAAGTCGACAAGCAGACCGGAATAGTTATAAGGATTGTTTCGATTAAAACCAATTAAGTTTTGATTCCAAAGATGCAACGGCGGCCATTTTGCTAACTGCGCGACAAGCTGCGCGTCTGCTGACTCCTAATACTTATAAATGTAATTTTTTGTTAGGTAAGTGCTACTTTCATAATTTTTAACAGCCACGTCACGTATTATTTTAATAATAAATTGATGATCGCATAAAATACATGTTTGATTGAACAATTTTAAGTTACCTATAGTTCGGCTATGTTAAATAGTTTAGGTACCTAGGCGTGTTTTGAAGACACGTTATTAAATTTAAATAAAAAGGTTTTCATAAATAAGTACCTACATTATTAAGTTAATTCAATTTCGTTCATTCTAACACCAACTCCGTATCTACTTATCTTTTTTCTGTAAAAATCTGACAGTTGAACTTAGGGTTGCCAACTCCCGAAAGAACCAACTCGGGAGGATTTTAACAATTTTATTTCATAATAAAGTAGTTTGAATGCCATTTTCTAAGGTTAAAATTTCCATTACAGCTCGCTGATTTAAGGGTCGGGGGGAGGGGGTGCCCCCTGCACCACCCCCACCCTGCGGAGCCCCTTGGTTATGGAGATATCCATGGTTAAAGTTTTGAGGTTAGAATAGCATTTGAGTTTGAAAAAGAGGTAAAATTGAGTATCGTTTAGCAGGAGGAAGGAGGGGGGAGGTGCCCCCTGTGCCCTAGCACCACTCCCACGTAAAGGCGACAAACCGTTCTTGAGAAAAACTAATTATAGTAACCTAACCTCAAAACGTTTTATATTGCCACTTCACTTGGTCAGTCAACGGAGGCCGTAAAAATGATATTATATTTATGAAAAAAAACATGACATAAAATTGAATAAAAAACTCTTCTAACGTCAACGGAACGTGAAATGTCAACTTTGACGTCTACCATGACAATTTATCTAACCTAAAAATTTGCAAATGGCGTACTATTTTCCAATTATTATTTAAACTTTAATGAATTTTATCTAGACTTATCGTAAATCTAGACTCCCCGCATCTTGAAACTTTGTAAAAAGCTTTTATATTTGTGAGTACTATCTACAAAAAAAATACGAACATCCACAGCAGCGGGCTATAATGGAAATTTTATCCACTGAGTGTTCTTGACTAGCCAGCCCTAAAACGTTTTCGGCAATACTGCTTTGGTTCTACCGCATGATATTTTTTTCGCAATCGTCAAATCAGAAAAAAAATATTGTGTGCCCACAATTTTGGCTATTAGAACTATGATGATGTTTGATGCCATGAAAAGTTGAAGTAACTTCACTAGCGGTAATTATATCCTCTTCTTCACTATTTTTAGCCGAAAAAAAACGTGATACCTACCTGGATTTCCTTCGGCGTTCTTAAAACTGGAGAAATTGTTGCATCCCGGGAGCTCGGGAGATTGTCCATTATTACCGGAGTCTCCCGGGCATTCCGGGAGGGTTGGGAACCCTGGTTGAACTGTCAAGTTACTGAATACAATTAGAAGTCGAACTTTATTTACTACCGGTATTGTTGAACGTCATATTATATAAGGCTGTATCAAAAATAATGTAATCAATATTTTTGTTATCATCTCAGTTAACAATCATCCTGAATTGTGTGATGTATTTTTTACCTACTGCCGGATACTAGGTAGGTACTAAAATCCGAATTGGCACGAAATACCATTAAATAGGCGTTCATCATCAGCACCTTCCTATTGTTTACGAAGCCCAATGGCTTCCCTGCCTGCTAAGATTCTTTCAACACTGCTAGTACCTAGGTACCTACCTACATCCGGATATGATAAGATGTGGCCAGATGAGGTTACAGCATGGCCACATATTGCCACCCAGTTCGTTATCGTAGACGTGGAATGCGCTAGCCAAAAATGTCTGAAGGAGGGATCGCTTTGCAGTCCTCCTTTGCCGTTGCTGCGCTGTAGGTACCTACTTTTATTTGGTAAAAATAAATAAGTAGGTAGGCTAAAGAATCCTGCCCACATTGGCCCCCCAACTTAATTTAGGTAGGTAAGTACCTACTTTGCAAAAAAATTCGGAGAGGACATGTGCATGCAGCATGCTGATCGAAGCGTTATAAAGGAGAAATTAGATACCTATCAACTAAAGATTTGAACTAAGTGTCGATTCATTATTGTCGTTTTTTGTATTTTAGTAGTTTGTCAAAACCTACATCGGTTTGTAGTTGTTCGCTGAGGAGTTTTCTTGTTGTCGATAGGTACTTATACCTAACACGATCGGGGTCTCGATCACAACTTGTTCGAAGTTGCGAAATTCGAACAAACAAGTTCCACAATTGAATACCTACGGCAACCGCCGTTCTTAAGTACAAATCCGAAGACGAGGGCAGAATGCACCTACCTATCGTTGCAGTTTCGATTTTGAACACTACATCGTTATCCACGACGTCATCTTCAGGCACAGTAGCAAATAACTATGTCCTTGCTTAATGGTAGCACCTCTGACCGCAGTAGCAGGCGGCACTGTAGCCATCTACGGAAGCGTTCTCGTGGAATTACGCACATTTAATACCTAGTATGTATAAGGAACGTGCACGAACTATTATATAGGTGGCAACACAAATCGACACGAGAGTTGTAGTTGAAAAATAAACTTTTCAACACATTTGCTCAAAAACTGCATATACGAAGCTTATATACTTACATTGTTCGAGTGTTAAAAATTACGCACAACAGAATGGAATGTGCGGTAAAATAGGTACTCTCACCTAAGTACCTACTTACCTTTTTACCGCATACTCCGTTATATAGCACCGTGTGTATTCGTTACGATTTTTTTAATTCCAAGGAGTTATACCTACATTACGAGAATAAATAAGCTGAATGATCGGACCTCCTTGGAAGCGCTTTTGCTCAATACGTTTGTCTCACTTTAATACTAAAGAGAAAATTAGACGAAAGATGTACTTAGTTCTAATTTTGACCACGCGCACGTGGCTCCATTGCAAATTTGCGCCATTTTCATATTAGAAACGTCAAAGATTTTTGCGACTTTCCGACTGGTATCTAAAAACAAAAAGTTTGTTTCATTACCTATTGTACTGTTTTGTCGCAAATGTGTTGAAAAACGTTGTAGACACACGTGCGTAAACAAACTCGTGACTATGGTAAAGCCCACATTCGTCTACTCGTTTGTAAAAACCAACGTAAGTAATTATTTCACACCTGTCATCGTGTTGCCATCAATGTTCACATTGTGTTTTAAATTATAAAATTAGGGTTCCGGCCGAAAAATAATGATCGCCAACGTGGCCAGAATATGGTTTTTTGATTAATTTGGTGTGAAACAAAATGTTTTAGGTTATGTTTACTTACAGATTTGTTTATATTGAAAAGTACTTACCTACTACTACATACAAAACTTAGCTATTTTTTCAAATATTATTATTAATTTCTAAATATTTTTTAAAATCATACTTACATTATGTTTTTTTACTGCATTTGATTTTTGTATCAGTGAGTTCTATTTGTAGGAAAGTAATAGAATTTCACACCAATTGACTTAAGTTTTTTGTTCGAGCACCAGAAATGCAACAATTCATTTTCACTTAGTTTAATGTCATTTTTATCTACATACACATACAACGTATGTTCCAAATATGAATTAAAAAAATAATGTAAAACACGTACTTTTTTTTTCGTGGAGAGATAAAATTAAAAAAAAAAACCATTAGGTACTGTGCAATATTTTCCTTTGATTTTCAAACAACTGCATCATAAAATAACTTTGAAATTTTTATAGCACACTTTTACTTTTAAATTTATTGGCGCGTATTGGCTCATTGACTCAATGTAGAACAATAGTGTCATTGTCTATGATTGCGCGCGCTGCAAACTCAACGACGCAATGAGAATACCCGCCATACCACATATTTTTTCCGCGGCTGTGACTTTGGAATAAACTATTTTTCCACTTTTGTTTTATTTGAACTGTATGAGTGAAGATAAAAGTGTATGCAGCGGCTTAATATATAATTAGGTATTAAAACACTCGTGTGATAAACCCACACTCGTGTTTGAATAACCCCTTTTATATGACAGTTGCATAAACTACTATTAACAGACTTCAAAAAAGGAGGCTTTAATGTGATTATTTTACAACGTGAAGCGTCAATGTCAAGTAGGTATTGTTTGCGTAAATGATTCGGATTTGCGCCACCAAGTTGTTGAGCCTGCACCGTCCCGTTGTGCACGTTTCCTTTTTTTTTTTTTTTTTTTTTTGGATGGGAAATCATCAAATGACCCCTCCCGCTCTGGGTTGAGCGGCAGGGAGTGTCAGACTTCTACTGACTAAAACCCACCCATGCTCCTCTTAGTGCCTTTTACGTTCCAGGGCCGCGGTAACTCTTTCGAACAAATCCGCAACCCTGGTAGGCACTGGCCCTAACGGGCCCCTACTCCTATGCTGACATCTCTTTGAGGCGCGCGTGGAACACAACGCGCCGTCGGCTTGGGTCTGGCTTTAATCGGACAGCGAGCCACCCAACGCTCGCCGTCCGCAGACCCGCACCTACGGTGGCCGGGAATCGCCCAGTGACTCCCGACGCCCGGTGCGTCCCCCTATGCCGCGGCGGCTAGGGCGTGAGGGTTGTCTCTCCCTCACGCGGCCCGCCTCCTCCTTCACTAGCATTACTGCTTCGCAGAAGGAGGTGACGGCTTCCCATGCCTCCTCGCTCCGGACCATGGATTGAACCAGAGCCGGACGCGAGAGGTCGCCGCCGCCGATCGCCTCGACGAGGACACGGCGCTGCTCCACCCATGCGGGGCAGGCCTCCACCGTATGCTCCACCGTGTCCTCTGGGCGATCCTCGCAGTGAAAACACCCGGGCGTTTCCTCCCGCCGAATCCGAAACAGGTACCTACCGAAACAACCATGTCCGGTGAGTACCTGCGTCAGGCGGAAGGTGAGGACGCCGTGGCGCCTCTCCAGCCACTCCTCAAAGAGGGGCACTATCGCCACAATTGTGGCGTGCCCTGCACTGGGTTGCGACAGTCGCTGATTCCATACCGCCATGGTATCTTGCTCCGTCCGCCGCGCAGCAATATGCCGCGGCAGCAGAGTTTCGCCCCGGCGTTGCGCCTCCATGCGCCACGTGTAAACGTGCGCGAGGTCTTTCGCCTCCAGATCCCATGGCGGCAATCCAGCAAGGAGGCTCGCCGCCTCGCGGGAGACCGTGCGGTATCCCCGGACAAGCCGGATGGCCATGACCCTTTGGGACGCGTTCAGCTTTTGGGCTGGACGCTTCCGCAGGTCCAGTGCCCACACTGGGGCCCGGTAAAGGGCCATGGACCGCACGATCCCCGCATAGAGCCTCCGGCAGGAGGCGTTTGGACCCCCCAGATTGGGCAGAAGCCGCTTGAAGGCAGCCCCGGCCCGCTCCAGTCTGGGAGCCAAACGTCGGAAGTGCTCGACGAAGTTCCACCGGCTATCGAGAACGAGTCCCAAATACTTGAGCGTCGACCCGACGCCGATGTGAACCCCTCCTACCGTGATTTGGGATCCCGGTGGTGGCCTGCTCCGAGGACCATGAAAGCACATGGCCTCGGACTTGTGCAAGGCCACCTCGAGACCCAATTGCCGGATCCTATCCACGACTATCGCAACTCCGCGTGTCATTAGCTCGGTCGCCGCCTGGTACGACCCCCCCTGAGCCAAGACGAGCGTGTCGTCAGCGTAGCATACTACGCTGACGCCGCTAGGGAGGCCGGCGCGCAGCACCCAGTCGTAACCGATGTCCCACAGGTACGGCCCCACAACCGCCCCCTGTGGAACACCGCACGACATCTCTCGCCGAATCCACTCTCCCTCGTGACCGGGGTAGATGACGGCCCTATCCGTCAGATAGGCCTCGACCGCGCGACGGAGGTAGGTCGGCATCCGGTGATACCGGAGTGCCTCCCTAATGCAACTCCAGGGCATGGTGTTGAAGGCGTTGGCGATGTCAAGAGACACCGCCAAGACGACCTTGCCCCGGGATACCGCTTCCCCCGTCGTGAGAGCTCTCACGCGCATGATGGCATCCACCGTTGAGCGCCCCGTGCGGAAACCGAACTGGTTCTCCGCCAGATCCGGCCCCACCCTCACCAAGTGCGCGACGAGGCGGTTTGCAATGACTCTTTCAAAGAGCTTGCCCACCTCGTCGAGCAGCACGATGGGCCGGTATGCGGACGGAGAGTCCGCAGGGCGCTCCGGCTTCTTAATGAGGACCAGTTTCCCCGTCTTCCAACGAAGTGGAAACTGGCCCCTCTCCAAACATGCGCTGAAGAGCCCCCTCAGTCGAGGCCCGAGAGCCTCCAAGGCCAGGACCCAGGCTTTTCCAGGCAAGCCGTCGGGTCCTGGGGCGGTATTCTTGGCCCTCAGCCGGTTAACCGCCACTCTCAGGTCTACCTCGGTCACTTCCGGGACATCGTCGTCGTCGTCGCCGTCGTCGCTGTGGTCCGCAACAGGCACCGCAGGTGGCGGAGCCATGGGCGGGGGAGTGTGCTCGCCTCGCGAAGGGAACAGAGCGCTCACCACGTCCTCAACGAGCTGGGGCCGGAGACTCTGCGTCAACGGGGGTGCCCAGGTGCGGAGTTTATCCCGCACCATTTTGTAAGGGCGTCCCCATGGGTCCCCGTTCAGAGACTCCAGCATCTCCTTGCGGGCCAGATCTTTGGCCCGCAGGATCCCCGCTCGGAGGGCGGTCTTCGCCGCTCTGTACTCCTCGTATAGCTCCGCCTCCCTGGCCTGCGCATCCGGAGGGCGGATGCGAAGCCTGCGTTGCCTGGTGTACTGGCGCCGTGCAGCAACGCACGCCTCGCGTAGCGCTGCCAGCTCTCGCGACCACCAGTACACCTGGCGGCGGGCGCTTCCTGGCCGGACCCGTGGCATTGCCACGTCACATATCTCGGACATGGCCTCCCGGAACCACTCCGCCTCGTCGTTGATGTCGGCAGGCCTGTCTGGTGGGTCACCACCAGACAGGCCCTCTCCTGGAAGCCTCGATAGTGCAGGCCTGGGTGTCAACCCAGGCCTGCACTATCGAGGCTTCCAGGAGAAGCTCCCGGTCCAGCTGCTTCAGCGCCCACCGCGGACCACTCGGGGCCTGTCGGACCGACGCGGTCGAGGTCTGGGCGGAGACGTCAAACCGGATATACCGGTGGTCGGAATGGGTCTCCACCTCCTCTAAGACGCGCCAGTCAACGACACGCTGTAACAGAGCAGGGCTGGCGAACGAGATGTCCACCACTGACTCGCCCTGCATCCGCACACACGTGGGGACAGTACCCCGGTTTAGGACGACCAGGCCTGTCTCCAGAGCCCAGTCCTCCACCATCCTGCCCCTCGTGTCCGTGTAACGGGAACCCCAAGCCAAATGTTTGGCGTTGAAGTCCCCGAGAACGAGCACGGGGAGGGAACGATACCCGGCGACGACGTCAACCAACTCCGTAAGGGAGATGTGGAATTCGGCGAGGGTTCGGCTCGGGGAGAAGTAGACACCCACCACGACAATCTCCCCGAACCGTGCTGCTACGCAACCCCGTCCTCTCTTGACACTCTCGAGGGACGGGGTGCCGGCGGCGGCCGACGAAATTAGGGTCACTGAGCCGTCCAGGTCCTCCACCCAGTTCTCCCTGGGCGGGACAAAATACGGCTCAGCGACGACGGCGATATTTATCGACCACTGCGCCATGCTCTGGAGCAACAGGTCCTGAGCAGCGGCGCAGTGGTTGATGTTCGCCTGGAGGAGGCGCAATGGAGCCGTTACTGACATTCCATTACTGCCTCCTCCCGAGCCCCCTGTGAAGACTCGGCTGCGGCCATCGCAGCTGTCGCAGTGGCAGCGACGACGGCGGCGGCACCGGCGGCGGTGGCGGCAGAGGCGGCGACGGTGGCGGCGGCTGCTGCGGCGGAGACGGCGACGGCGGAGGGCTTTCTCCTACCACCGGCGTTGGCGGGTGGGGCGCAGGCCTTGCCCCCAGCCCAATGGTCGGCCGGCTTGCCG
Organism: Melanchra persicariae; assembly: GCA_947386135.1. Lineage (NCBI taxonomy): Eukaryota > Metazoa > Arthropoda > Insecta > Lepidoptera > Noctuidae > Melanchra > Melanchra persicariae. The sequence continues at coordinate 10,736,318 of OX376651.1, read as the reverse complement.
GCTGCCGCACATGCTACGCAGTGCGGCGCGGCGCTACACGAGCCGGCCATGTGACCGGGCTGACCACAGCGGAAGCAGAGCCCGCTGCGGTCCACCTCTGAGGTGCACATAGCTCCCGCGTGGTTGCCCACATGGCAGCGGAAGCACCTCAGAGGTCTGGGTTCTAGCAGTTTTACCTGCGCAGACACCCAGCCAACGAGTAGCCTTCGGCCCTCCGTGATCTTCTTGGCCGCCGTCACGGGGCAGCTCACCACAGTGGTTCGCGTTCCCGTGTGGTCAGGACGTATGGTGCCCGCCTTTACTTGCTCGGCAGAGCACCCCCCCGTCCTGACGACGGCGGCCACCACCTCCTCCGCCGTGACGGAGTCGTCCAGGCCCAATATGCGCATGTCGATACACTTACTGGGCCTGGACACTCGGACTTCGTCCGCGCTCAAGGACGCCCTCAACCTTTCGGCTAGGGCGTCCGCGGTCGGACCGCTGGATGCTCCGGGGATCTCCAGCATCCTGGCCCCGGTCATAGTGACCTTGAGCCGGAGGCCCCCGACGATGCCGAGCTCACCAAGGCTCACCGCCTCCTTGGCCTTGGTGAGCACGTCCCCGTATGTAACGCCCCTCTTGACCGCTTCCGGCTGCAGTGTAATCACTACAGCCGCGGTCTTCGGGGCGCTGAGCTTCGCAGCGATCCTCTTGGCCTTTTGCCGCCGCTTCCTGTCGCGCTTTTTGGCTGCCCTGGCTGCCTTTCCGGCCTTCCTCTTCTCCCCGGCCACTTGCCAACCGGCTTCCTCTTCAGCCGCAGGAGATTTGGAAGACGGGGGCTTTGAGGGCGGTTGCACTGCCGGCGCTGGAGCCTTCGCCGCCCGTGCAGCCGCCCCACCTTTCTTCTTGGCCGGTGCCGATTTCGCCGGTGCCTTTGCAGGAGCTGGCTCAGCTCCTGGGTTGGCCCGGCCGGTCGGCACCGGTGTGGCAGCCACGGCAGCCGCGTAAGAAGCCGCCTTCTGGTCTGCCGCCTTCTTACTCGCCGCTAGCGGGGGGCGAAGCACGATGCCCTCCAGGACGGAGAACCGTTCCCGGAAGGCGGCCATCTCCTGCCGCACGAGGTCCAGCACCTGGTTCTCGAGCGGCACAGAATGGCCATCGTCCTTGCGCCCCCCTTGAGGCACCTCTCTAGAGCTGGAGCTGGAGCTGGAGCTGGCTCCCCGGAGCCCAGCTAAGTCTGCCCGGAGCCTCTCATTCTCCTTTTGGAGAAGCTCCAGTGTGGTCGCCAAGCGGGCGACCTCCGCCCGCAGCCCAGACATTTCGTCCGTGGGCGCGGGCGGAGACCCGCGGTGGAAGTAGGCTTCCTCCGCTGCCGCCAGGATGGAGGCTGCGGCCGCGCTGCAGGCCTTGTTCCTACTTGGTAGGATCCGCTTCTTGGCCACATCACGGAGCGCAGCCTCTACCACTTCGGCAAACCCAGCCGTCACTCCGGGGCGCCCGTCCTCCTTGGCCAGTCCCTCAGCCCGCTCTTCGTCTTCTAGGGAGGCGGGCCTTCTCCCCTTGGTGCCCTCCCGGCCCCTACCCCGCCTGCTGGTGGGGATTTTTCTGGCTGAGGCCAGCTCCTCATTCGAGGACGACCTCTGGTCGTCCTCCTCTCTGGGCCGCTTACGGAAGAACTCATTGTTCTCCGTAGCAGCCCTCACTCCCTCGCGTCTAGAGCTCGCCGAGCTGGCGTCTGATGCGGAGTCGGAATCCGACCCCGCTTCTCCTCGCCGCTCAGGCGAGCCCTTCCTCCAAAATTTGGAGGGAACGTCCGCGGTACGCCCGCCCGACACCTTGTCAGGCGAGTTAAAACAAAAACCGATCATCTCCTCAAAGGAGGGTTGTGCGGATCGGGGGCCTCCTCGGCCCTTGTTGCCAATGGCAAGTGGTGGACAAAAGTCAACGTTGCCCCCCCCAGAATACGTGGGGCATGACGCAAGCGTGGCGGATTCTCTTTCTGCTGTGCAGTCCGTACCGCCCTGGGGTAAATCTATTGCGTTGATCTTGTCCATATTTTTCCTTTTTGAGGGTGCGGTCCCTATCTCCCCTTCTCTCTTAATGCTTGCTCGCTGCCCTCACAGTCACGTCTGATGATCAGACGCGTACCAGAGAGCAGCGAGCAAGCCAATGAGACGCACACCGTCCGAGGACCCGAACACTGCTCAAGTCTCCGAACGGTGTGCCCCTCTTGTGTCTCTCTTGGTCTGGTCTCTCACTTGGGACCTTCCGGCATGAGTGGCTCTACCGGCAAAGCCCCCAAGATCACTGAGACACGCAAGCCCCACCACGACGGCAACGTGGAGACACGGTTGGTGGGGGTGCACGTTTCCTAGTCTTGCAATTATACAGCAGCCGGTCTGGGAGCCGACGCCGACGGGAACAGCGACCCAAAAACACCGCTGTAATGCGTGCCGGTGAATCAGGCGCTTTATAGTTATTGATGACTACATATATTATGTACATACAGATTCTACACGCACGCATAGCATTGTGCTTATGGGTGCAAAGGTACCTATTTAAAGCAATGATTTAAAAGGGGAATGCCCACCAGCCATATAAAATAATGCTTGGAATTAACAACAGTTAAATATGCGCCAAATTGTACTACAAATAGTAGGATACCCATTACAATTTTAATAATTATCAAAAAACTAGGAAGGAATTAGTTTCAAACATTTTTTCTTAGTAAAGTATAGGTTAAGTCTAGGTTAAGGATTAATTTATGCAATAATAAAACAACAAAAAGCATTTAAATGTTTTATTCATCATTAATTATCATAAATTCATAACTAAAATATCATCTAGAAACTGTGCAGGTGAATAGATATTGGATTGGTACCGGGTCCATGCTAAGTACCATATTATTGTTGACATAGTAGGTATGGGCACAGGTACCGACTGTTAGTCGTCCCACTAAGCAGTTACAATATCTATGATGTATAGCCCTCCTTCCAGATAAAGAATTGTTGACTATTATGTAAACAAAATATACTTTTTGAGAATTATGTCTACTCTGTATTTTTCCTCGCAGTAAAAAACAATTACACGGAAGAGTTAAATGCTCAACCAACGCTGTATCCATTTCCCTGCATACCTACGTCGTTATAAATATCATAAAAAGCTATCCGTACGTAACTCAAGAGTCGCAAAACCAAGAGTCAAGTGAAGTAAACAAACAATCGAAAAACTACAGTAATGTCAAACTGTCAATAAAGCAAAGGACATGTGATTCATACAGCCTACGATACGTTGTCTATTTTGAATATAATTTGATTTTAATTCATATTGACACGCATTATTTTAATTAGACTTATCGTACACATAGGTCGAATTATATTAAATTAATGATAACTGTGCACTTATTCTATAAAATAGTTTGTTAAGGATTATTGGACGATTCCTGTTTGTCTGAATGTCACTGTCAATGTCAAATAAACACTGAAAAATAAGATTAATTGAACGGATATCAAGTTAAATATTTTAATGATCGCTATATTTTTACACTACCTGTACAAACTTGAAAAATATTTAATTATACATATTTTATTTTAAATAAAATTAAGGACTATTTGTAGTTTCTGTCTATTTCAAGCATTTTATTGGCGTTCCCCTTTAGAGCTTGATTTCGTCGTCGTGAAAAATGTCGGAACCAGTATCTTTTAAACCGGTACCAAGGATGGTCCGAATTCCGATGGTCCATGCACAAAAAAAAAGATCAGATATCACAATGACTGTGATTCTTCCGCAGACCTAGTTCCAGACGTTTTCGTCCAAGTTATTACACAAATCCCATTTATGAGCTGTTATTTTTTTTTCCACGTATTCAGTTTTCCAGGTAGGTTTTCCATTCTTCTATCCCTAAAGATATTATTCCCGGACAATTATAACGAATATTAAAAACCACCAAATTGGTCCAGCCATTCCCAAGTAAATCGACGAAAAACATTACAGAAACCGACTTCAAAGCAAGTGCCTGTCGGGCCACGCACAGTCTAGGGCCTAGGGTAAAGTTACAAGTACACTTAGTTTTAACACATGAGTAGATAAACGAAACAGAGACAAAGCTTCCTAAGAACGTGCAAAATTGTTACCTATTTTGGTAGGGTTGTCACAATAGGTGAAGACAAATGAAAAAAAACATTTGTTAAATAGTAGTTTTATTATTCAGTATGATCTAAGAATACTTTACAAATTACTTACTTTAATATTTTTTTAATAATTTTGGTTTTTTAATAATTAACTGTTTCTTTTAATGATGTGGTAAATTTTGAATCTAACAAAGTTTTTTCAAGTAATCTAACGGGAAACATTCATATGGCATATCAAATTTACAATTTTAATACTTACGCTATGTATTCGTTGCCAACATTGACAACATTTATTTCAAGATCGAAATATTCGTGAAACTTTTGCTCGAGCAATTCAACAAATGCGATAAAATTATCAGTAGGTATAATTAAAAAACCCAATTGTACATACGTTGTCATCATTAAAATGATTAAACAACCATTATTAATAATAAATTAAATGTAAAAAACTTCTTTAAAAACAAGAATAAAATAAACATGATATAAAAGCTTGCCGCGAGGTTTAAGTAGGTAGGTACTCGTATTTACTTAGTTTGAAAATTTTATAAATTAAAATCAATCAGATCAAGATATTTAATTAACTTGTTTATCCACACAGTGAATTTACTAATGAGATTTACCTGTGTAGGTCCTCTAATTCGAATACTTAGTACAAGACTTAGTACTTAAATCTCGCGACAAGCTTTTCTCAGTTTGTTCATCTCATTCAACGCATCATGTTCGAGTCCTTTCATTTGATACCCATATTTTAGGAAAGCATAAAAAACTAAGTCTGCCATCTTTAGAAGTTCGCCATATTGGATTTAGAGTGACGTCACTTTAATTAGGTTTAAAGAATCTTTATTTCTCTGAACATGATACACAGTTCACTTACATGAGATTTAAATTTTAACATAAATTTATCGTCGTCTCATGACGAAGCATGCAGTTGTACAATAAGTAAAATTAAAATTACAATGACAAGATAAACAGCAAACAAAGCGAAAGTGTCGGTAGTTATATAAAACAAGTTAATACGGCTGGCCAATTTGACACCAAGGTACCCTCATAAGTACTAATATTCAATTTGTGAAGAACAAAATCAACTTTTAAGAAGCGAACTACTGTGTGAATATGTTTGTGTGCTAGCATAGTGCGTGCACGCGTACGTTTACTTGTGTATGTCTCGGAGACCGCTGATCATTTATGAGTTTGTTTTGTATTCGGTTTTATAATAATAATAATCATTTATTTGCAGACATTGAAGTCCATAGAATAACACAAATTACATAGAAATAAACACAATACACACACACAAAAATCACAAATAGGCAGAATAATAATAACATAATAGTAACAAAGATAAAATAAAATAAATGCACGTACAGCTATCTAGGACCGACCTGTGCGTGCAGACTCACCCATCGACCAAGCATCGGGCAGTCCCACCGGTCACTCAATGCTCTCAACATGCCGTGGGTGCTGGTATCTGTTCCGTGCCGGAGAGAAGCACATCGTTTTCGTATAATGGCATAAAAATCATCCACTCTCGCATCGGCAAACATACCCGAAGCGCTACAATACCGCGGCAGCCCCACAAGCATCCTGAAAGCATTGTTATACTGTACACGCAGGGCGCTGTATGCCTTCTGCGTATACTTGACCCAAAGGCTGCAGGTGTAAAAAGTCTGACAGTAGGCTCGAAAAAGCGTCATTTTAACGTCGTAAGAACACCGTGCAAACCTACGGGCCAGAGAGAGCCGTGCTTAATTTAGAGTATTAAAATGTAGCGTACTCTTGGTGATTTAAATTATAGTTATTCATAATATCGATGGCAGCAAAGTAGAAACGGACATCTATAAAATCGCAACTTTACAGGAGAGCAGATTTAGTTTAAAAGAGTGGTTATTTTGAGAGTTAAGGACCGATTAACCTGAAATTTTCTATGATGCTTTGAAATAATAACCTTCTTTATGGACTGTGTAATAGGTTTTATCGCTATCTCGTTGTTTTACTGAAATAATGTAGATGTCTTTTTTTACTCTGGAAAAACTTTGTCGTAGAAGAAGACATCTGCCTGATAACCGTTTATACGTTGTAATAAAAAAAGTGCTCATTTCATTTAAAATATCTAATAAAGTAAGATAATAGTCTCCGGTAATACATTTAAGGATGTGGCAGTGGCAAGTGGCAGATGTCCGTGTTTACGTCGAACCGTAACCTCAAAATAAGTTTAAGTTCGTCAAATCTGAAGACTCATTTATTTCCTTTTGTACACCTTTTTGGGCCATACTTATAAGTAATTTATTCCTTGAGGCGCTCATTTTTAAATATTAACTGATATTTTAATGATTAATTTAAGGTAGAATGCGTTAAACCATTTCAGTTCAATAAAAACGCACGAAAACATACCGGTACGCGCTAGAATGTGACAACTGACTGATGTCTTTGTTGACGTTTCATTCATCTGTGAAAGCTCCGAAGTAAAGGCGGACATATTCAAATGTCCGTTTCTACTGCGATGTTTTTTAAAAATCCAGTGTAGATGTCTATGATATATTTGTTTAATCAAAGTATGTACCATTGCTATCTATGCACTTAGGCGTAGCGCGCACTGCCTTTCGTTTTTTAAACGCACAATCTGTGAAGTATGGAGTGTCATAGAAGTGCGAGCACTGCGGTGAAAAAAACGCATGCAGTTGAATCACCGTTGTCCTCTCGCTGCAAATTTGCGGTGAATCTACTGCAAATATTTTTGTATCGCATAGACATCTATGAAGCGCTGCGCACTGCGGTGAAAAAAACGCAGTGATGCCTACTTCATAGCTAGATCTGGCTATTTTTCGGTATCAGGCGATACTATTTAATAAAACTTATAGCTACATTTTTTGGCTACAATTTCTAGAAACTTTTTAAATTACATTGAATGCTATTGAAAAGTGATAAATGTTGTTATACTTAATTGCGTTTTGCCAAAATAAATACTCAATAAAATGAGTACCTAACTACTGTAGAAACATACTCTAACTCAAAGATCTATAATGAACCTCAGCCATCGACATCTTCCTCTTCAGTTACATTAATTGATTAACGGCATTGTTATTATTAGATTAATTTTAATTACCTGCTACGTTTATCTTAAAAATAATTATAAGTACTGATTTTTTTACTCCTGTGTTTGACTTAATATGCAAAACGTGATTATAATTTGACCACATAATGGTACCTCCCTTTCTACTATGTAGTAAGTACTAAGTAGCGATCAGCTACTTTTAGCAACTTTTTTGAGTCAAAAAATTTGGCTATCTAGCAATTTTTTGCAAACTGTCTAGCTACTGACTAAAGGTAGCAGTTGGCAACATTGGCACTGAGACACACACTCATAAAGATGGGTTAATACCGATATTTTTCAGTATTATCTTATATGAATATTAGTCTAGCAATATTATAATATCTTAATTAATATTTGAGGATCAGGGATATTTACCTAATATTACGTATCACTTCCATATTAGATTAGTGTTCATTATACTGTATCTCGGTAGTATTTTTTGAATATAAATATATGAACTAATACTGAAAAGTATCGGTATTAACACATCTTTAAGTCACAGGAAAGCAGAATACGCAATTTCGTATAAATGGATGATTTTTCCACATATTTTTCCAACAAATTGGATTTAAAAACCAAACTGCTGAACTGATTTTGATAAAATTTCAATATTTTTTTAAATCGGTTCATATATTATGACGGAGATATGAGGTAACAAACACAAAAAAACATACGCCCGAAATGAGAACCTCCTCCTTTTTTGAAGTCGGTTAAAAACGTGCGTTTTTTTCACCGCAGTGCGCGGCCCCGTGAATGCGTTTATTCTACCGCACGGTAGAAAAAACGCACCGCGTTCCACCGCAAGGCAGTGCGCGCAAGGCCCTATGCCATCTCATAGGTAGGTCATCCCTTTACTGAAAAAACCATTCGGACGGGAATCAATAAAATCTTTGAAGGCGCTTTGGACTGCCCTATCGGAGTTGAATTTTTTCCCTTGCAAGAAGTTATCCAAATTTCGAAAAAAAATGGTAATCTGTTGGAGGGAGTACGGTGGATGTCCTAGACATTCCAATTGAAACTCCTCTAATTTGGAAGCCGTCTGTTGTGCAGTGTGTGGTCTAGCGTTGTCCTGAAGCAGCAGTGGCCTAGAGCGATTGACCAGCCTCGGCTGTTTAGCAGCTAGCTTTTCCATCATGGTTTGCAGATGCTGACAATAGACATCCGCCGTAATCGTCTGGCCAGATTTAAGAAAGCTGTAGTGAACGACACCGGCACTAGTCCACCAAACACTCACAAGTAATTTTTTTTGAGTAAATTTTCGCTTGGGGCAGGATTTGGCTGGTTCACCAGGGTTCAGCCATTGCGATGAGCGTTTCCAATTATTGTACAGGATCCACTTTTCATCACAGGTAATGATTCGATTTAAAATCCTTTGAAGCTTTGTCTCTTAATCTACACTCACAACGTAATGTTCCAAATATGATTTCAAAATCGATTGTATAAACACGTTATTTTTTTCGTGGGTACGTAAAATAAAAAAAAAAACATTACAGTTCAACATTTTTCTTCGATTTTCAAACAACTGCATCATAAAATAACTTTTAAATTTTTATACCACATTTTTACTTTTTAATTTATTGGCGCGGGCTCATTGACTTAAGGTGGAAACTTCAGGAATAAAAGGAAATTAAAAGATTATATTATGCAAAAACAAATTTCTACTTAAATACTTGTATTTCCCTGACAAAAAGCAACGCTGTATGAAATACTTACATAAATAAAATAGTGTGTGCAACGGCATATAATTAGGTATTAAAACACTCGTGTGATAGCTTCGCCTCGTGTGATAAACCCACACTCGTGTTTTAAGAAACCCCTTTTATATGACCGTTGCAGAAACTACTATTCTATGGGGTTACGACGAAATTATGCCGAATCAGTTACATTTTATAATTGTTCAACTACCTATTACTCTTTGGGATACATTAAAAAAAGTGCATTTCAATTTAAGTAAAATCATAAAATTATTTCTGTTTATATCATCATGATAATCTGCCATAATTGCGAGCGATTATCGTCAGATAGTTTGTTTCAGATTTGTCGTCTATATGAGTTGCTTAACTTAAAATTTTTCAATTTTATTGTGCTTTTTAATACTTCATCAATCTGAAAAAAAAAAACTATATTATTAAAAACGCAGAAAAACAGTAAGTTTCAGTTCCTGCAAACAACAATCTCTTAAAGTGGGTATCACTAATATGTGCCCAATAAGATTCAACGTCATGACTACGAACGTCTGACTTCCGAAATCGTGATCACAGGACAGTAAAATAAATAGAATTGGAGAATTGATCTAAAAGTACCAAAATTTTGTAGGCAATCCAGGTTGCCTAAAACATTTGACGTACCTACACGATGTTGAAACGATTTCATTCAAAATTCGTTGTTTTTCCATTAACACGTTGAATTAAACTTTACATGATTATATTTATTACCTAGCAATTGCCCGCGACTTCGTTCGCGTGTAAGTTGGAAAAATTAAATGATGTCGCTAAATAAGATCACTAAGATTTAGGTTTGACTGTTTGTATATCTTATACGAACAGTTAATATCTAGCAATGCCTAACTTTTGATAGAATTAGGAATTTGGAAGTGTTATTCAAGGCACACTCTGAACTGCATTCTGGAACTGCCCCGTTTGTCTGCGTGGGGTCTGGGTTCGATTCCCAGGTCGGGCAAAAACTGTACTTGGGTTTTTCATTGGAAAGGACATCGACCACCAACAGTATCGCTATATAGTAGAAGAGTATGACCTTAAAAATATACGGATAAATTATAAAATAATTTTTTTAACCTCTCTTAGTTCACTTGGTAAAAATCGTATGTGGGGTTTAATATTTGTATTTAATTAGTCATTTATTGGATTTTATTGCCTACTTTTTTAAATGGCGTATATTTGTCATAGCAGTGTGGCCAATGTTAAAAACCTCCCCATAATCGGTTTTAACGGACAGACTACGAGTTTCAAAAATAATTTGAACTGTAACAATTTTCCTCCTTATATATTTCTATTAATTATTTTATGTTAATTATGAAAATAGTATATTTTTAATTAACATATTTAAATAATATTACTTTACTAGTTGAATCTTTCTTGAGTTGACAAATCAGTTACGATCAGGGGGTGATTTAGATTAGCTGTTGATAACATTATCACGGCCAATGTGAAAGGTGAACTGTCAAAAGTGTCACCTACTGTCAATTTGTCTATCAAACTAGCCAAGTGAACTAGCCAAGTGAATTATTTTTTGCTCATCCCTACTGTCAATATGTCTATCAAACAAAGCATCTTGGCGGCACTCGGCAGCGAACTTTTGGTTTTATTTGATAGTAGTTGAGTTTGTTGTGCTAATAAGTAACATATCATTGCGAACTATTATTTAATCTGTTTCATTGCGTTGAGACCGTGTCCAGTCGAGTCTTCAGAAGCTCTTTTGAAGACCATTTTGATTGTACTGTGAAAATCGAACAGTAGGATGATGTGCTCACGTTATGTGACCATTTTGCGGTATCTAAGTTGGGCTCAATTTAGGTCTGTTGATCCGCCGGCTCCGTTTTTAGATGACACATTTTATGAATATGATAATATAGACCAATAAAACTATTTCGTTGCTTTATTCAAGCTTTTTATATTTTCTGCTTCCTTTATTTTATGTACAAACCTACATTTAGCATGCCCTACCTATGAAATATTATTTATTTGGGATCATTCATTGGTTTCTTGAAACTGTGTTCTGTAGTCTTATGTGAATTCAAATCCCATTGTTGTAAAGAACTGTTTTTTTGGTGAAAAGTTTGTTACAAAACTAACCTCAAAACTGAACAGAAAATCAAAAAACTACAAAAACCCCACAAAAAATGGATATTTTTTATTTTCTTTGAAAGTACGACATCACCCCTCTTTTATATCCAATTTATGCTATCATACAAAATGTTTTGATGCGCAGCCACGGCCAGAAGAAAACTGAGCAATCTCTTTTCTCAGTACCTAACAGCTCGGACCTTGGACACTGGAGGTGTGATATCCCCATGCCTCGGAAAGCACGTAAATACGTCCAATAGGATAGGAGACGGCTCTCCTATCTTAAAAGACTATAAGAGTGATGGAACAGAGAATGCATCTGTATTTGCGCAGACACTTGTGCACTATAATAATGTCTTGCGCACTTGGATAATCTCCGTTGAGATTGGCCAGCCACCGTGATCGAAATTCAGCCAAGGGATTATTTATTTATTTATAGTTAATTAAAACGGCACAGGTCCAATTACATTAATTAACATAGAATTATAAAAATTAAAATTAAATAAGCATTCCAATAACATACGGTACAAAATTAAATTCAAAGATATTCAATTCTTGGATAAAATTATTAACAATTATTTGAGTAAATGGTTAAATAAATTAAATACATCACAAAGTAACATAAACTAGCATGTAACAGTGGACACCCTCGCATATTGCCTCTCACAGAACACCAGACAAGCACGCATTATTTTCATCCATTCATCAGCAAATACATCACATTCAGGGTTGGCAGTCAGGAGGGCGTTTAGCATCCTTAGGGTTCGACATACTGGGGATTCAGCTCTAGCAACAGATCTAGATGGCGGTAGTGCGAACAGATTATGACGGTGGCTTTGACGGTGGCCAAGGTATTTGTCAGGCACAAATAGGCGGCAGAAAGCAAGAAAGGCATTATTATGCTAGACACTGGCTGTTTCACCTCTTCTGTTTAAAATGCCGACCAGTTAGCGGCGGAATCACCTGGAGCGTACACAAAAATGTTGCTAGGGTTGTTAACACGCCATAGAGCTGCATAAAGTGGGCCATGGGAAAAACCATCAAAAGAGAAGTCTCGTTTTTTTAAAAATTTCGTTAATTGCTAAGTTTTAGAAGAATTAATTGTCCAAATAGAAATCATAAAACTTTACCGGATAATTATAATATTTCATCATTTAATATCATGTTCTTCCATGACCGTGTTCATGGAAATATATTCCCTACTTTCCCCAGAAACATTTGTCAATATTCTGTGTATTGATGGTTGTTCCATGGTCGTTGTGAGGGGCCCAATATGGTTAATTGGCATAGCCAGGAAGCGTCAGTTTCTCTCTGCTCGGTGGGGCCACCGTACAGAAAAGAAATGAATTTTTGCTGTGTAGCTACGGTACAACACAGGTTCTCTACTACCCCCCAATTTTTAGTGTGATCCTCTCCAGCACGACCATGGATTTTACCGTTTACCTTAATTTTAATGCGGTACATATTCATGAAAAAATGTGTACTTTATTGTACTAATGACTTTAAAAAATGTACTCACGTAGATTTAGTACATGTAGATTTTAGGTATTTTTATCAGATTAACATGAAAAGTTATATAAATATATTGTACTGAAATGTACTCAATTTTATATATAATTTTAAGCAGTCATTTACCCGTTTTAAAGAGATTTGATTTCTGCGGTGCAGCTATAGCACTATGTTACGCTATTACTATTTCTAAGTAGGCAAAATTCAATAAAATTACATTTTGTACGGATACAAATAATTGTTTTATTATACGATACACACGTATAACAATCTTATAATAATTATTAAATAGCGGCATACATCAATAAAACCAATTTAATAGTACATTACGATATTAGTGCGTTATAACCAATACGCACGTATATCGTACCACGTTTTTAACACATTTGCGAGGAAACAGAAAAAAAAACATTTTATATTTTGTTCATTTTTAATTATTGAAACAGTTAGTGAAATTACAATTATTAAAATGATACGTAGTTGTAGTTGGTTTTTTAATTATGTTTTTATTATTATTATAACTATTCATAATGTCATTGTTTTGTGTTAGGGTAAATGTTGGAGACGACGAAACTTCTTGAAAGGCGGCAGAAGAGCATTGTAATTCGTCATTAGTTGTAAATAAAAAAGTATCATCAGTAGAAGTAGAGGGGCGCGGCTCAGGGCAAAACTTCTTCGTTTGTGGCTCCAAATTTATTGCCTGAGTTATTTTGGCACTTGTATTTGCTTTGTTTTGGATGGAATCTTCTACATAAGGTTTTTGGTGGCAATCCCACCAAAAACCTTCGGCCCTCCGAGATGGTTTTGGCCGCCGACACGGGGCAGCTCACCACACTGGTGCGCGTGCCCGTGTTGTCAGGACGTAGGGTGCCCGCCTTCACCTCCTCTGCTGAGCACTCCCCCGTCCTAACGACGGCGGCCACCATCTCCGCCTCCGTGACGGAGTCGTCCAGGCCCAAGATGCGCATGTCGATGCGCTTGGTGGGCCTGGACACTCGGGCATCGTCCGCGCTTAGGGACGCCCTGAGCCTTTCGGCTAGAGCGTCCGCGGTTGGGCCGCTGGCTGCCCCGGGGATCTCCAGCATCCGGGCCCCAATCATGGTGACCCGGAGCCGGAGGCCCCCTACGATGCCTAGCTCACCAAGGTTCACCGCCTCCTTCGCCTTGGTGAGCACGTCCGCGTACGTCACGCCCCTCTTCGCCGCGTCCGGCTGTAATGTGAGGACTACAGCCGCGGTTTTCGGGAGGCGGAGCGCAGCCGCGACGCTTCGCGCCTTCTGCCGCCGCTTCCTCTCTCGTCTCTTGGCCGCCCTGGCTGCCTTGCCCGCCTTCTTCTTCTCCCCGGCCACTTGCCATTCGGCTTGAGCCGGGGGAGGAGCTGAAGGCGAGGAAGCCGGGGGGAGCTGCTGCTCAGACGGCGCAGGAGCCTTCGCCGTCCGCGCAGCAACCCCACCCTTCCTCTTCCTTCCCGGGGCCGGGTCCGGTTTTCCCGGCACCGGCTTCGCGGGTGCCGGCCCGGACCCTTTGTCCTGGCCGGACGACCCCGGTGTGGCAGCCACGGCGGCCGCATATGACGCCTTTTTCTGGCCTGAAGGGGCCTTCCCACTGGCCGCTAACGGGGGGCGCAGGACGATGCCCTCCAGGACGGAGAACCGCGCCTGGAAGGCAGCCATCTCTTGCCGCACGAGGTCCAGCACCTGGCTCTCCTGCGGCACGGGACGGCTGTCCTCTCTGCGCCCCCTTTGAGGCGCCCCCTGTGGGCCGGTTCCCCGGAGCCTGGCCAGGCCTGCGCGGAGCCCCTCGTTCTCCTTCTGGAGACGCTCCGTGGCGGCAGCCAAGCGGGCGACCTCCGCCCGCAGCTTGGACATCTCGTCCCGCGGAGGCCCCCCTGGGTTAGCCTCCGCTGCCGCCAGAATGGAGGCCATCGCCTCGCTTATGGCCTTGTTCTTTGAGGAAAGTTTCCTCATCAAGGCCACATCGCGAAGCGCGGCCTCCACGACCTCCGCAAACCCGGCCCTCCGAACCCGCTCCTGTCCGGAGTCATACGGCTCACCGCCGGAGGACTCCGAACCAGAAGCCCCGCGACCGCCCTCTCCGGGGGGTCGTCCGTCAGCGACGAGCTTCTCGGCTCGCTGGCCAGCCACCTTGGAGGCGGGCAATCTCCCCTTGCCTCCCTCTCGGCCCTTACCCCGCCTACTGGTGGGGATTTTTCGGGCCGAGGCCACCTCCTCGCTGCAGGACGACCCCCGGTCGTCCTCCGGTCTGGGCCGCTTGCGGAAGGACCTGGAGTCCTCCGCAGCAGCCCCCGCCCCCTCGGGTCCAGAGCTTGCCGAGCTAACGGTCACCAGGTCGTCGAAAAGATTCCCAAATAAGCTGTCCATCTTTTGTTTTTGATGCTTGTAGGCTCATAAAGAATTATAAAAATTGACGCTTACGTTACGTATGAAAAACAATTGCCGTTCTTTCTTGCCAATAGTGTCGTACTGCTTCAGCTATAATTTATCGATAACTTTAGAACTACAAAGGAGTTTGAATTTTATTACTGGCCTCTATCTTTTTCCATAGATTTTCTTGTGTCCAGATTACTCGTGCTTGGTTTTTTTGCACTTTGTAGTATTTTCATTGGAAAGATGGTGGTTTTTTTTTATTGAAAGTTTTTTAATTTTAGTTGTTCTACAACTACATAACCTACCAATTTGAAAAATCCATCACAGCCAGTTCATAACTGCATTCGTAATCTTAATCCTGAAAATACGGTACAATAATTATTGTTGTGCGTTGAGGAGTTGTATTTTTTGACACCCAGTTATATCATCAGACCCTAGAATATGGTCAATGAAAGATAGGATTTGCAAAAGTTTATGTTCCTAACAAATAACTTTAAACACGGTTCAATATTACCATCCGTTGAAGAGTTTCACTCTTCAAATACAGAACTGTGTTCCACACCATATTTAAATGGGACCACCATTTAAATATGGTGTGGAACATAGTTCTGTATTTTTTTACCGGGACACATTTCCCATAAAATAAAAATATAAAATTGGTTCATTAACAACCAACTTAATCTGTATAGGTAATTACACAAAAAATACATACAGACGAATACAGAATCCGCCTTTTTTAATGTTTCTTGTAGGTATCTCTTGCATTCGATAATTACGTGCCATGCATGTAAAACTCATTAATGTATTGTAACATTTTCTTCCATATGCGAACTATCTTAGTGACAAATAACAGGTTATTTACGAGTTTTAAAATAGCAGTAATATTCTTACAATCTGACGCTTCTAAAAAACCCTCCATTAATTTTTACACATTTTTAATTTAATTGATCGATAACTGTTTGCTCCATTGAGGGTTTGCTTGGTTGCAGCTTCTTGCAAACGTAGGTCTTAACTGACACCACTTTGACTGATCTGTCACCATTTCCTTTTTACAGCTTTTAAGCAGTTGATTGGCAGTCACTTAAGGTTAAATAGTGTTTATAAGACTTCGGAGATTCATATCAATAAGAGAGATACTATAAAAATTGCTAAAACATATTGCTCGGTAAATATTTATAAAACTCTTAAAAAGTTAGCTGTCTGCTACAACAAGGCACTTTTTCTTTGATAATATCAAATGTTGGTGTCGTTAATTTTTCAGAAGTTTGTCGTTTTTTAGAACACGGTTCGTTAAAATCATTATATACAGTCAAAAATGATAGAACTGGGGAGCTCTCAGTAGACAGTCTCCTCTTGCATGATTTATTAACTTCTTCAGATAGTTCTTTTTCTCTGAGCGGCATACCTCGAGCATGACGAGAATCAACAATTTCTGGCAATAACCAGTTCATGTAAAATTCTATTATTTTTTCTTTCATCTTTGTCTCCCAAAAAATGTCATCCCTTTCTATAATTTCTGTTTTAATAGGGTTATTTTCACCACTCCACACAGCAAACAAACATTGTTTTTTCTCGTCACGTGAAGTTGCCTCTGAACTTGATAAAACCAATTACTATTTTTGTTGAGACTGATCAGGTCTTGTTTTCGGTTGTACCTCCAAATCTGAATTTTGTTTTCTCTGATTGTTTTCTCTAAACCGTTTTTGAAAGCTAAAAGTGGACATTTAATTTTGACAATCTTGTCGTGGCCTATTAAATCATCTGGAGTGGCACCAATAAACGGCCCTTCGTGGTCGATGACCACATTTTCTTGCAATGCAAGTTGGTGCAAAACGAGTTGTTCATTTTCCGCTCCATGTGCATTTGCCGAGGTTACATTGATACAAAATACTTTGAACTAAATTGACTTTGCTGCTGGTTACCTTTCTTTTTACCACTGTTTCAAAATTGGATGCAGTTATCATATTTTTACGCAGCTCTAGCCAATCACTGGTATCTCTCTGATTCAATGTTACACTTTGTATCCTATCCTTGTATGAGGTTAATTCTATTAAATTCTCAATAAATTGTTCCTTGGCTCTTCCGAGTTCATCAAGTGTCATATCTGATGTAGTACATAGAGCCCCATAAGAATGTTGAACTGTAGAGTCTTTCAGTAGAGATCTATTCTTTTTGAAAGGGTTTGTTTTATTCCTTAGTCTATTCTTCAGCCGTCTTTGTTCGAATTTCATCAACATGCTGGTGGAACTTCGGCCTAAAATCTTCTTGTGAAGTGTATGTCGCGGATAAGGGTCATTAAAAGATAAAACTGCAGCAGAACATCGGGCTCTATAACCACGACGAAGTGAGAAATTTACCCTTTTCGGGACCCCACAACCTTTGCAACAACACTGTTGAAGCATTCTACTATGTGGGTAGATACATCCTAGAGCAGATTCTGGATTTAGATGCAACTGATTGAATAATCGTCTTTAATCTGAACCAAAATGTAGTGTTTTCTATTTCGATGTTGCTTTGTGCTAATTTATCTTTTGAACAGTAATAATCTTTGCATTTTTCGTGATTACCGAAGGCATAATAAAGGGAATTTCGAACTTCATTAGTAAAATTTGGTATTGTTTCTACTTTTTCTTTCTCCGATTTAAAACTTTTCGAATTGTCATTATCTTGACTTCTGAAATTTATTTTCTGTACTCTAAAGGATATTTTGTGTCTTTGGTGATAGCCCTTAATTTGTTGCACATGTTGGGTAACAAGTGGTTTTTGCACTCATTTTTTTTAATTGTATGGCTGGGGTAAGGTTTACGAGCTAGGAGTTTCGCGTAAGTAACTGAATCACCGTCTGCAATAAGCCTGCCATAAATAATGTTGTACATTGCTATAGAGGATTCAAATCCTTGGCAAATTATTTCAGATTCCATACTACTTGAAGATCCTGTGTAATTTTTAAAGCAGTCGTGTTCTCGTGAAGTAATTTGTTTTTTTTCTGCTCGAGCACATACCAGACAGTATTTGTTTTTAATGCCGATATACAGGACTTCGCCAAATCTGCAACCAACGATGGCTGCGGCCCCGGACATAGCCTTATAGTTATCTACTGCCGTAGGAACGCGACGACCAAACGCCGTCGGCATATACGTCTATCATAGGCACACCATCCTTGCTCAATTTTCCTTCTGGTATAGCCGCATCACATCTCACGCATAGCAGCTTTTTCCATGGAGTCAACTGCGGTTGCCTCCCATTTTTTCTATGACGTCTTGAACTTTGAAATAAGTTTCTTCCGAAAAAAAATTGGTAAATCCTCTCTGCTGTATATCCTCACTGCTGAGCGGAAGGGGTCATTTGATGATTTCCCATCCTTAAAAAAAGGCCTCTCATTTTCGACAATACAAATCCTTGTATTTTAATACGAATTTTATTTTTACTGTTTTTCTACCAGCGGCTGTTTTTCAACCTTTAAAAAGCTAAGTTCTCACAAGTTCTGTAAAATGCACTTTGGTTGGTTACAATTTATTTACGACTCGCACTTGACCATTATTTTATCGATAAATTTGAAGTTGTGTCAAACCCTATTTTCAGATGTCAATTTGATGTCGACATACCGCATAAAAAATCTGGTTTTCGCAATCAATATTATGAATTAAAACTAATAAAATTAAGAAATATTCTTAGCTCAGCTGTTGTAATTTAATATTTGAAATGTTCTTTTTATTTTATTTGAGTACTTTTAAAAACGGTGATCAGAACGAATTTTGAAAAATTTTGGCATAGATCCGCCTTGAACAAAGTCCCGCAGGACTGTGAGCGTACAGGAGCGCAAAAAACCAGGTATGTTCGCATAAAAACCGTTATAAAACCAAAAGTACATCAAAATGTTTACTTTTTTGGACAAATTGCTTAAGTTCATTAAATTCCTTATTGAATAGTTACAAAAAACATAGTTACCACTCAAAATCTTGAGCATTTCGCGACGAAAAATTGTACTATGGGTTTCTCTTGTGACGTATTTTTTCAATATTCTAGGCTATTTTTGTTTAATACCTACGTAAAATACTTAACTTTAAAGACTAGGCTATACACTGCACCCTTTTTCCGCTTGAAAATGTGTTGGCGTTATGGAGATCTCTGCGACGAAAAAATTGGCATTTTTCGGTACTCTGCCTTCCCACAGCCTCTTAAATGAGATCAGTTTTATTATCCGACGCTTCCTATTATGCCTCCAAGCATTGTTTACATTTTGATTTTTTAATGATCGATGGGAACTTAATTTTTTTTCATTGAGGATTTTTTTTGGCTCCGTAACAAAAAAATGTGCTCTTTCAACTTTCAGAAAATACAGATCTTATTCACCGACGGCACTTGGACCGGTTCCTCCCCATCTCCTTTAAACTTTAGAATAAAAAAAAAAACAATTTTTCGCTTTTAAAGCTCACACGCTATACTAGTCCTCAATGCAACTAACTTCATGTGTTACATGAAAAATCACCTGATTGGTCGAGTAAAAAGAGCGCGGAAAATTGAAAACCTCTATTTTATTTTGATTGTTTCATTGTGCCCCGTATTTGATAGATCTCAACTTGTCCTCACGATCAAAAACAGCAAATGCTGATAAATCTTCTCCACACTTGATAGTCGACTGATACTAAAAATAAAAACAGGCCTTCAACTTTAGCTTTCATTTCCAAAGATATTGCTATTTTTTCTATAAATTGTTATGGTATTCATTCGTTCATGAGCTATCCGAAGAGTATCTGTTGACTTCCAGAGTGGAGTAGATTTCTCATCATTTGAAGCTTTTGGTCATGAGGCAGAAAATAGATAAAAATGTAAAGCTTCGATAACTCGGAAACAACCCAATATAGAAACCCTTACTTTAATGAAATTATGTATTGTTGCAGATTTATCGAAGAATGGAGGACAATGCTAAAGTGTTTTCTTCGAAAATAACGAGAGTTGTTAATAATCATAAGAGTAATCTAAATGAGCTTCTGAAAATAATACCAGCAACACCCATTCAATTGGATGAACCAAAAATAAGTACTTGTGATTTTACCCCGAAAACTGGTAAATACTACATACCAAAGAAAAAATCAAGATCCAAAGTAAAGACAGTTAGAGACATCAGAAACGCTTTTGAAAAAGATGTTTATAGTTACCTAACAACTGACTTGGAAACACAACAAAACTTATTATTTAAAAAAATAAGAAGAGGTTCTTCAAAAGATAATAACACAAAACAATTGGCAACAAAAATTTTAAGAGGTGAACAGCCTATTTCAAGGCAGACTTGGCAGATGCTAATAAATCTTAATCCAGAACACCATAAATACTCACGCCAATTTGTTTTGTGGAATGAAAAACTTATTCAAGTTAACGGAAGTTACGGAGGGGTTAATAAAATAATTTGTAATCATGATTTAGCAAGTAAGCCCCAATATCTACACTCACAAAATCATATGAAACAATGTTTGAAACAGCACGAAGGAAATAAAAAGAGAAGACTTTTGCGAAATTCGTTGGCAGTGACATTTAAACCAGGACCTCTTTGCAAGAAACAATTTCTTGACAATTCACATCAAAAATATCACGTTGGTAAAATCGAATTAATGAATCTCCCAAAACCTGGACTAGAGGTTCAACCTAAATACGGTACTGCTTTTGATTCATCAATTACACATTTTTTAAACAGTTTGCGTGAAGAGGACGGCACTATATCTCGCAAATGGGCTGAGTTATCGGTATCTGTTTTAGGAACAGTTGTAAAATCCAAAGCGGTTCAACTTAGCAGAGATAATGTCACATTTGATTTAGCTTACAAATATAATCAAAATAGATTGCTGATGCGCCGTGACGTAGATCATTGTGTTAACCCGACAAGGCTAATCGATACCGACATACTTTCCACGAACCCACAAAAAGTAGATAAAGAGGTACAGCCTGATGCGCAACTGGAAATCGAAGACATTTTAAATAAAATATTAACTTCAGTTGAAATAAATTTAATTCAAGATAAATTATTCACTGAAGAGCAGGAGTTAAAGACTATTCCAATTAAAGATTTAAATACTGTTGTAAATACTGCAACACATATAAAAGACAAAACAAAAAGAAAATTTGGTGAATTAGACAGGCTCGATGTCACAGTTATTACACTGCCTGAAACCGAAGAAGCTACTTTAACCAGAAGCTGCAGTAAAATGCATTGTAGTTATGGATGCGTTTGCGAGTCCTTAAAAGGAACATACAATTTAAAGCAACATTGCGGCCGTGTGGAATGCATGTTTGATTGTAAATGTGACTTTTTAAAGTATAAAACTGATTTGACACACACCAGCCGCACTGACATATTTCCCGAGCTATTGAGTATTGACAAACAAATCAATTACAATTTAGCAAAGGAAGAGCAAAAATTTCATCAGACTGTCATTGTGAGTGGCGAAAAAAGAATTTTATTAAAAGGAGAAAAAAGGAATTGGAAGACATCAAAAAAATATGCAGATTTTTACAGTAACATGAGTTTAAAACATGAAAACCAGAAACCACAAAATTTATCAATAGTCGCCTTAAAACTCAATTGTGATAATATAGAACCTTGGTGTATGGTTCATAAACTATACAAGTGTTTTTGTAAAGGTAAATTCACAGACACTTGCATATCGTTTTTAAAAGAAACTGGAGATAAAGAACCGCTGTCCAAAGATAGTATTAGCGGTGACGCTGACGAGTGTTTAGAAAACTCAAAAGAAACGAATGACGTTAGCAGTATCGAGGAATGTGAACAACGAGAACGTTCCGTAAAAAAAACGAAAATATCAGATAATTCAATTCCTAAGCCAAATAAAATGCACACATCAAGAAGTATGGATAAAACTATGAATCCTATTATAAATACAGAAAATTTAAACTGTAGTGATCCGGAGGATGAAATACAATATAATCGCATTTTAGATAAAGATGCAGGCACTATACTCCAGGAAAGCTCTGTGTCTGATGTTATAAATATAAATGCAGATAAGGGTATGCTAACAAGGCACGCCGTGAGGAAGTTACATATGCAAAAAAATAAAAGCGATAAGAATCATGAAAACAAATTTGATTCAGAAGATAGTGATTATTTAGATTTTTGTGATAGTAAAAGTATGTCGAGTTCAAGGACAAGTGAATACGAGGGAAGAAAATACAGCGATGGCTATTACAAAAATACAAATTATAAAATAATAAATATGGAAAAAAACGATAAAAGGCTACAAGAAAGATTGACTTTCCTTTACAATAAATGTTGCAAAGAAGATAAAACAATTAAGCCTACCAGAAACACTGAGAAAGAAAAAGAAAGAAAAGATGAGACTACTCGTCTTCTGCAATTACTTTTTGATGCTCATAAAAAGAGCGACGACCAGATGCCTATGTCAAAAAGAAGGCGATTAGACAATAATACCAGTCTGGTGACATGGTTAGAAACTCATTATAAAGTATTTAGGCAGCAACAAAACAGTGGCATTTTTAAAAATTCTTTAGAACCTCCGAAACATGGAAAAGTGGTACTGCATACTTGGGATTTTATTTTAAAAAGATATCGAGAGCGGAAAAACCTTTTTTTGGTTTTGCGAAAACCACCGTTCCGAATTTTTATGGCAGTGAGTACAGCAAACCCATTTTTTGAAAACTGCATAGACATAAATGATATTCGATTTGCAGAGTTACAGAAATATCCTGAGACAGTAAGAAACTTACTTATTAATGCAACAGAATTGAAAGATAATTTCTGTATTTTGCGAGGCTTGTCTTTCTGTTGGGAATTAATTGGTTCTGTAGCTAAAATTGTTGAGAGTAACGCACTTGCTGGACAATCGGGTAGTCCAGGAATTTACATGGATATGGATGCATTATCTGTATTTAATCAAAATAGTTCTGTGGTTAGAAAATCGGTAAAAGAAAATACGGAAAAAAAAGATTTGATGAATGAAAGAACATTAGATGAATTTAATCAAGGTGATTCAGAAGCTAATGATTTATTTTTTGAAAATTCGGAACACTCAGAAACATTAAATGTATTTGATAACGATTTAGAAGTAACGGATTCGTTAGTTGAAAATACAGAACGAAATAATTCAGCAGTAAACAATTCGTTACCTGAAAACACGGAACAAAAAGATATTGAAATAGAAGATATCACAGAAAAAGAGTTATATAGCAATGCCGGTTGTTCTGACGATGCAGGATCATCAAAATGGTTTGTGATGACTATCGAAAATGATTTTAGTGAAATCAGGTTTTTCAGAAAAGGGTTTTTCGTCAAGTATGGAAGTATTATAAACGCAATTAGCGTTGCACGCTTGTCTGGGAAAACTGTGCGTTTGTCTTCCAAGAAGTGTATAGAACAATCAGAAGCCCCACAATTTGGTATTTACGCAATTCCTAATGACAACGAATATTGCGTTTTTGTTGGACCATACGAAATGGACGACACTTTAGGGATAGAGACTATTAAGACAATTTTAGACGTTAGAAGATTTAAAAGAACAAGAGGTTTTTGGATTACGACGAATAAAGTAGACAATTTGAAAGTTGTAGAAAATCCGTTATCGTTCGTACCACAAACCAATAGCCGCATCAATAGTGCATTGATACCTTTAGAAACTAATTTCGATCTAAATGACAGATTAGATAATGACCAACAAGAGAAGCTTGTCATGCAAGAAAGTACCCACATAAACAAAACAGAGGAACCAAAAGAATGTTCACCTTCTAAAAAAGGTCAAATAAAAATAGTAAAGCCTATCAAAATACGTAAAACAAATGGCTTTTATCACCTAGCATCAGACGGTATTTTAAAAAAAATATCATTACAGTACCCTCAAAATGCTACAAAAAATATGCCAGTTATATTAAAACCGTGTATAAATATGGAAGAGAATAGTGCAAAATCATTATTAAAACCAATATCGATTTCTGATGATTTAAATATAATTGCCGGCACATCAGAAGAGGCATCTTCTGAAGATGCACCATCAGCAGCATCTCAAATAAAGATATCCGCTGTATTTTCTACACAAAATGATGATGACATAGCTAAACGTATAAGCCACGAAAGAGGAATGTTTATTTTAAAACCTGAAGAAATTAATAGGAAGCTTGTCCAAAATAAACTAACCGAAATAGCATCGACTTCGCGAAATGAGTACAATAGCAACGATGGAACAAAAAATGTTAGATTATCACTATCAGATCTAGAAAATGTTACCTCTGAAGAACAGCAATCGGTGGACGCTGAGTGGAACTTTTTCAATGATGATATTTGTGTTATATCGGATGATGAAAATTGTGAGAATACTGATACTACCGTAAAGTGCAGCGTCTGGACGGACGTATGGATAGAATGTACAAATGTTCCGAAAATTGGCTGGATCACGGGAATAAGAAATTTGGATAATTTACTCAGTTTCAAAATACCTGGATGTGAATATTCAGAATTTTACTCCGAAGAAGAAGCCTTCTCCAATATCAATTTGTAAGTAATAACAGTCTTCAAGGTTAAGCAACGCTTGTCGAGGTTGGTCTGTGGACGGATCTTAACGTACTGAGACTCTTCCTTACCTCGGAAAGCACGTTAAAGCCGTCGGCTGCCATTTGTAGATTTTTGGCAGTCGTTACGATTGTCAGAAGCCAGGATATCTGACGCCAGTCTGCCAAGAAGTACCTTATTACCCAGTTACTGGGAGTTATGGAGGTCAAATAGGCGCCGTCGCTCAATGTAAAATACTGGTATTCAGCTGAATCCGGTTTGGCTGGTAAGCCGACCCCGATATAGTTGGGAAAAGACTAAGATGATGAAGTATTTTTTTGTTTTTCTGAAAAGTTTATTTGTATTTGTCAAACTTTCGTTGAAAAAATATTGGCAAATTAAAGTCCTTATCATCGATGCTATCAGCCGAGTGCCTAGGGTAGAAAAAGGTTCTGGAGTGGCAACCGTGTACCAAAAGGTTCAGCGTTGGCGCGGCCTCCCACAAGGTGGACCGCTGACCTGATGAAGGCGGCAGGAAGCCACTGGATACGAGATGCACAGGACCGGTCGATGTGACGCATTGGGGGAGCCCTATGTCCAGCAGAGGACGTCTTTTGAATGTCAAGATGATGATGAAAACCGGATTAAAAAAAAAACGAATAGCTTTTCAGGCAGAAATGTAATGGAAAAAATGCTGATTGTGTTTTATTTTATTATAATTAAACACATTCAAGCAAGTTTTAGTTTCGGGCTAAACCAGAGAGGAGCCGAAAATTCAGTTTTAGGCTAACCCTTAACATATCAATTAGGACTTAGGTACAGTTTACCAATGCTATGGTTTTTATTTCAACATTTTAAATATTTCAGAGAATTACACAAAAGGATTAATAGTTTCAATAATTTAGAATTGCAATGGACAGTTCACGAGTCAATTGACCAACTCCAAGGACAGGAAATGGATCCTGAAGAATTGTTCCCAGATTATGTAAGTATACTTGGTTTCAAAATATCTACATGAAGAATTTTTAGTGCTTCGGCGCCGGATATACCTAAGGTTTTGTTTTTACCATTCCATCCTGCCAGTTTTTTTGTTTTATGATTTACTTACCTTCATTTTTTATAATTTAAGTTCCTACCTAGTCCCATGACCACATAATTTGTAAGGTAACGAATCACATTCATTTTCTCAGATTCTTACTCCAGAAGGGCTGACTCACACGAGTGAAATGATAAAATGTAATATGGATAACCTTAAAACATATTCAAAAAAACAGCTGAAAGGCAAAGGCCGTGGGACGAGATTCCCGCATGAAATTGCTAAGGTATTACAGAAATAAACAATCCTGTCGAATATCTTCAATCTTGGCCATGATGTGCTGATGTAAAATTAACAATACCACGACCATTTATTTCGCAACTTGGGGTGAACCCATTATCTAAACTGGGTAGTAAAATCCAAAATCCGGACTGACAAATCTTTAAGTTACTGCAAAATCGAACTTCCTATCAAGCGCCCTAACTATACCCAGGACCGACGTAAAACGAGAACTTATTCTGAATTACTTATGTACGTCTATTATTATATTACTTATCTACTAAACAAAATAACACTAGACTTTATCTGTAACTAGTCATTCGCTCATTCGTTTCCCATGATTTTGTTTAGGTATCTAACTATTCTGACTTAATCAAGAGCCATGTTTTTTTGTCCTCTACAATCCTAAAATCAAAAATCTTTCTTAGACATGTTTTTATACCTACCCAGTACCTACCCCACCTATATTATTTTTATGTATCCTCGACTTTTATTTCGCACGAGTGGTAATGCTGACTCGTGTCCGCTTACTCCTAATTTTCAGTAGGTACAACTGACTTACTGCAATGAAATGTGATAAGTAGAGGTCGGATATTGGGATACATATTTGCCTAAAGTAAAGATGTTTTTAGAAACATGGTGCCCTAAAGTGTCACGTTGCCGAGATATTTGTAGGTAGACACCATGTGAGAAGAACAATGAAAATCATAAAAATGAACTAATCGCGTGCTCCTATGCAGTAGGTACATTGTATTCTAATTATAGTTCTAAATAAATGTTATAATAAAATACCTCCCCGTATATTAGAATTAAATGAGACAAAATTTAAATCTTGTGTTAAACGCACACTATGCAGGCAAGCATATTATAAGTTAGGGGAGTATATTGAAGATAAAAATTCTTGGCTTAATGGTGGTCCTGCTCCACAACGCCACTAGGCAGCCACGCTCAAAGTAATCTGTTAGCATTTGGTAATATTGTTGGACCGGCTGAAGATCGTAAGAATACTATATTTTCATTGTATAGACTCAACTTATTTAGCGTTGTATAATTTCATGCACATGTGTGAGTAGGTACTGTGTACCTTTAAACTATAATGATCATTTTGGGTAGGTCTTTGACTTGGAATGTACCCTGGCGATTGTGGATGTCATGCTTACTCTGTCTGGCTGATGGTGGCGTATGCGTTGTATCATTTGGCTCCCTTAAAAATGGTTGAGCCGAATGGTGCTAGCGTATGCGTCATGTTCGTGAACGGGCGCCGTCAGCTGAGACTGGTCATCTCTCGGCTGCCATGGTTTATTTTAATTGTTGCTTTTATTACTCCGGACTCTTTTATCCTGCACGTCTTTTACATCGTTCTCACATATATGTATAATTTCAATATGAATGATGTAACCAAAATTTTGTAACAAAATATTATTTTTAAAAGAGTGTCCGTGGAGTTTCTTGTACGTTCTTCTCCATAGAGATCTACGCTTTGGAACGTGCAAATAGCTTCATCTTTTTGACCGACCGACCTTGACAATTCAAAAGTACAGTTCTCGTCAAATAACTTTGCCCCTCTGAAGTTAGCCATTTGCAAAGATCGCGCAGGTGCAGTCACGTACACGGGAGCAAGCGGGACGCAAGCATGCATCGAACGTAAACGAGCGACTGAGACATTAAATCGCGCCCCGCCCCCATGTCTCTTACGCATGCGCAGTTGCAGTGTGTTCGTAATTTTGACTACTACGCAGCCACTCGACACAACTTCAGAGGGGCAAAGTTAT
Source organism: Melanchra persicariae (assembly GCA_947386135.1). NCBI lineage: Eukaryota > Metazoa > Arthropoda > Insecta > Lepidoptera > Noctuidae > Melanchra > Melanchra persicariae. The sequence continues at coordinate 10,708,824 of OX376651.1, read as the reverse complement.
TTGACGAGAACTGTACCTACCTGTAAATGGTCTAATTGAAATAAATGCTTTGACTTTGACTTTGACTTGACTCTCGGTTGAATTTCACCATTTATATAATTAAACACTAGGTATTATCTTGCAAAGTTGTAAATAAAGTGGTTTTCACGTGTTCTTGTTTTTACTTTCTTAAATTAAATAGCTAAATCAAGCTGGGAACTATTATTTGAACTTAATCTAATACATATAATCACGTAAGTAATTAATTCATTGGAATGATAGTAATTGTTGTCACATGACGACTAGGTACCTCCAAATATCTCGGCAAGACGGCAACGTGATACCTACTTGACACCATGTTGCTAATATTTTTTGTTTGTTTGTGTGCTCTACCCATAATTATATACGTTAGTACAGTCCTACCAACTTATCTGTGAACTGAAAGAGGACGGCACCGTCGCGCGTCGATTCAGTGTTGCCCAAAATATAAGCTGCCCAAAATTGAGTAAGTTTTCAAGAAGGAAATTTCACATTAGACATACCTAATCGTTTAATAAGAATTACAGTTTTTACAAATTAAAAACAATGATACCTACCTATATAAAAATAATAAAAAGAATTTGATAATTTACAGTTACGTAGGTACGCAAACAGTTTAGTCTCTCAGCAATAAGCAATGGCTTTATCTAAAAAGTAATCCAATGAAGTGGAAATTCAGCAGATAAAATGTTCCACGGGGGGGATACAACTTTCATTTAATGCGAAGTTAAGTAGGCACCTACCTGCTGCTGCTACTGCAACAGCCGCAGTAGAGCCCCCACAAAGGGCTCCGGAGGGGGCTGAAATGGAGTTCCAGTAATGGCCCCATTTCGCCCCCCTCCTGTTGAACGTCAGCCACTGCGCCGCCCAGGAACTGATGCTCCTGAGCATGGCGCAGTGACTGATGCGACGAGCAATGGGTAGCTCGCCGTCCGATCAGAACAGACTCGGGTCGACGGCGCGCTATGTTCCACGCGTGCCGAATCAGCAGCAGTCAGCATAAGACGAGGCCCGTTAGGGCCAGAGCCTGCCAGGGTCGCGGATTTTGTTCGAAAGAGTTACCGCGGCCCAGGAACGCAAAAGACACTAGAAGGAGCATGGATGGGTTTTAGTCGGTAAAAGTCTGACACTCCCTGCCGCTCCACCCAGAGCAGAAGGGGTCATTTGTTGATTTCCCATCCTTAAAAAAAAAAGTAGGTACCTACCTTGCAAGAGGTACCTGGATGTCTAGCATTTAGTTATGACCGTACCTAACGACTAACACCAGATTTGACTAATTATAATTAGCAGTGGTACCTAGTGGTAGTGTAGTGTGATAAAAAAAAAACAAATTGCTTTAGGGCCGATTTTTCAACGGTCAGTTAAACGACGAGATAAGATTAATTCCACAGTTAACAAGATTCTCAATTTTTCAACTGACAGATAGGCTTTAACGGACAGTTAAACTCTCTATCTACCGAATTAACCTAACTGGCGCTTTACACCCCAGTTAGCACGTTATCTGTCGAGTTATTTGACGTTTCTGTCATTGTGCGCGTCAGTTTTTGTCGTTTATATTGGATATTTGTGTTACCTATTAGATTGTGCAGGACAGCCGCACACTTAGCCTGGGTTTTAGTAAATACTTAGGTACGTGTTATTTTTAGGAAAAAAAATACCGTTTACAAGAACATATGTTTAGAAAGTAGCCAGATGTTTAGGACTCTTCGACGCTCGGGAACTTTCGGTTTGGATTGTCAATATTATTATTGCTTGGATAATGGCCGAGCGCCATATTTAAGATGCCTTGCTTGCTATAATTTTTGTAAAGTCAAAACTTTCCTTTTTTTATTGGTTACAGTGTCGGTCTGCTTGTTTTCGATTATTGTGCGATGTTTTGCCACCAATTCGGTCAACAATCTCACTTCGTTCTTGTTAAAATTTGTGGAACGTTCACGTTTTTCCATAATTAGAACACAGAAGACACACAAACAACACAGAACAGAAGATACTTGAACGGAAAGAAAATATTAACACGGAGACAAGCCGACGAGGTTTAAGGTTGTGATTTCCGTGTTATTATTGTGACAACGTTAACATGTTACATTACGTTGAAATTTGTGTGTCTCTTTCTAAAATCTGTAAATGTACATACGCGCGTCTCGCTCTCGCGGATGTAATGTGAAGTTAGTCACAAAAATCGGTCTGATAACTAACTGGACGTTAACTGAGCTTTGAAAAATTGAAACTCTTTATTCGTTTGTTAAAATCTCAGACAAAGTTATTGAACTTTTTATCTGGCTCTTGAAAAACTGGCCCTTACAATGATTTATTGAAAACCAGGTTTATAGTAATTGTGATCTTTAGATGAACCTGCATACACAACTTCATCCTGGTTGTGAGGCCATACTCCGCTTATTTCCGTACCACTATCATCATTATCACTATCACTTTCGGTTTCAGTGTCACTTACCACTTCTATAATAAAAGGTTTATCTAAATACAAATCATGTTTTAAGTTTTATCCTTCTAACCTGCGAACGTGTTTACAATGCTGTGCCTACTCATGAACTGTAATAGCGTCTAAAGCTTCTCTAACTAGGCGGGGAACTTCAGCATTTTTGTGCTCAATATTTACATCAGCAACTTTTCTTTCATTGATGAGTTCAATGGGATTGAGATCACAGTGATAAGGTGGTAAATATAAGCATTTGTGTCTCTTGTCTTCTAAAATTTTTTCAATCTTATATACAGGTTCAGGCTTGTTTCTCTTAATTATTTCTAAAAGCTGAGGTTAAGTCAAATTCTCTCCGTAGTCAATTTTATTTTGGGGCAACCATAATTGCATATCTTTTTTTAAGGAATTCATATTTGGGACTTTATTCACACAAATACAGTGATAAGGAGCATTATCCATCACTATTTTGGATGGCTCTCGTAAATTAGGCACAAGTTTTCAATAACCCACTTTTTAAAGTTGGTACTATTCATCTCGTCATGATAATCACCACTTTTTGTGTTTGATTTAACCGCTCCGGCCCCGGCAACACACCGGTGTGTCGCGAATTAATCGCGAATTTAATGTTTATTTACCTATTACATAAGATTTACTTTTTTTTGGGAATTTTCACATGTCGGGGCCGCACCGGTTAAACACAAGTAGTGCATTTGTAACAAATCCAGTATCTCATCCCGCATGAACAATAATATATCTTTGCCCTTTCGATACAGACTCCAATACTCCGTCTTCACCCTCTCCTTGCCAACATTTACCCGATGTATGCGAAGAGTGAATATAGGTCTCTATTAAATAAATTATGGGCCGGGGCTGGGGAGATTTATAATTTTTATCCACTGCATGCAAGTACTTAGCTCTTCAAGCTGATATTTCATTACGCTCCATAAGAACCTTCCGATTGGATTGAAATTTTTTAAAACGAAATCCCACCTTGTTAAGCAGCTTTCGCAGACTCTCTCGCTGTCCTGTGTAATTTATTTCTGTTTTTAAGACCTCTAGAAGCTTTTTAACAGTAGGGACCTCTTTTTTAGCAGAATAAAATTCATGTACTTTCCTTCGTATAACTCCCATCCCATGTCAAAATCATTAACATGCACAAATCCACTTTTACGTTTTCTCTCCTTGCCTGGTGTCCGAATTTTTGTACCAGTTTCTTCTGCTGCGTGCCCTTCCTTAACTATTTTTTAAATTAGTCCTTGACTCACACCTAAAATATGAGATAGTAAAATAAATGTTAGTACAAATTTGAAATCTGGCAGGTTAGTTTGCTCTCTCACTTAGCAGGTTCCCTATTAGATTTACGTTACCGTTACGCTAACCTGCAGCAAGAATAGAAACGAATATTTCGTGGAACTTAATAATTAGTTTAGTATCGGGTATTTTATAACAAGAAAGTTGACAACACTAACCTGTCGCTGCCGAAATTCGTTTGTATATTTGATTAAATGGAATAATCTGAGACCCCGCCCGAGCTTCTTCTTCAAAAAAGGTTTTAACCTTTAGAATAATGTTTCGAGCATCACTTAATAGCTTTCGGCATTATTTAACTTTATAAATTCAGCAATATCACGACAAAACAACCAGAGAACCCGAATGTAGTATACACTGACAATCGAATGACATTTCAACATGACGGCCGTAGTTCCAATTTTCGCCATTTCACAAATAAGTTGGTAGGAGTGTACCTACATGTTTCACCGAGCGTCGTGATTTTGAAAAAATAATTAAAATAAGTAGCGGCCAGGTAACATGCCACAAAGGTTCTATTCCCTTAATCGCGGGATTTTTATGACAAAAAAATCCCCCCAAAAGAAAAGCCAACTTTTTAACATGAGGCAAATAATATGCATCCGAATATCCGATCTCTTTAGTCATGATGAGGTAGGTATAACTTTTGATTTTATAATTGGAATTTTACGATTTGAGAGCAGCTAAGGTATGTAGGTACTAGCACGTATACAGGGGGAAAAGGCATAATGCATCGGGCAACAAAAAAGTAACGGACCTACCTATTTAAATATTTCTTTCCGTGTAAGTACCTACCTACGTTAAGAGGGCGCCGTGCAAACGCCGGCCGCGCAGTGGCGCCCTCATCGTTTGTTTGGTTATTTTATTTTAGAATGAAAATGCACGCTATAATATTAACGTATAACTTTGTGGAGCACAACTTAAACGGTAGTTTTGAATTGTTTAGTGTTATTATAATCAATAAAACGGAAAATAGTTGCCACTATTTTCCGTTTTAGTGATTATAATAAAACTAAACAATTTTTTTTTCATTCTAAAATAAATTAAATAACCAAACAAACGATGAGGGCGCCACTGCGCGGCCCTCGTTTGCACGGCGCCCTCTTAAACAAAACCCAAAACGTTAGATATGCATCTAACTGTTATAAAATAAGATTACTTACTACTTACTCAGTTATAAAACATTACTTACCTTTTAATCGACTTAAAAGGAAGAGGTTCTCAATTCGACTGTTTTTTTTTAGGTTGGGGAGGAAAATGATAAAAGCAGTTGAATATAAGATGACCAATCAATTACCTAAGTAGGTAGTGTTTTGACCTGTATGTCGTAGGTGTCATATATTAAGTTGCACATATTGATACACCGACTGATTGTTATAATAACTTCCTGTCAGTTTATTTTTTTGGAAGATTTTATTTTTATTTCGTGTTTGTATACTAAGAGAGATGAGAGATTTCGTGTGAGGTTAATAGGATAAGCCAATGGAAGGGATCACTGCCAAGTTTCAAGACCAGTGGCAGCTTGTGCAGAGAAGAACGCGCCGAGTGCATAACCTCTTCTTTTTAAGCCTTAGAAATAACGCCAAATAATTATATATTTGAAAAATTACACCACCTAGGTACTGTCTGTCATGACTGAAAGTTTATTTAATTACATTTTTACTTTGATAGAGCACCGTATTGTTGGTGACAAAACACGATGTTTTACCATAGCGATTAGAGTAAACGTTGCGTTGCGTCATTGCGTCACGTCACATTGATATTTTCAGAGCAAGGCGGTGAAAAGGATTGTGAACCTACCTGACCATTTAAGCCACTATTTTATATTTCATTGCAACTCACAAGCAGGTTTAATAATATTGCAGGACAAGTTCGAGGGATTGATCACATTTATCTCGGTTACATGCGAGGACGGAGTGTTAGGCCACGTTTCCTCCTGCAACCAACAGGAGGAAACGTGGCTTAACGCTCCGTCAGTTTTGAAGATTGCACGTCAATCGCTTGAAAACTGTTTATTTCTGGAAACTTAAGTTAGGTACACTATAGTTAATTAAGTAACTAGTACCTAGATAAATATGAGCAAGCCATACTATCAGTCTATCCAATATTTAAATTTTACCTAATTCTTGGTTGTAGGGAATAAAGTTTCCATAAATACCTAGACTATAGGGAAACGTGCAGAATTTATAGGTGGCAGCACGGAAGCGTCATTGTCAAGTATTCATGTTAAAGTTGAAATGCAACACTAGATGGCATATTGAACACCGTGTACGTTCCCTGTACCTACTGCTAATTAATGTGTGTTTTAGAGCGTTTTGTTAGGAATTATACTTAGTATTTTATTGTAGGTACCTACTTATAATTACTTAAACAGGGTTATTTTTAAAACACTAACAAAAAAACCTTTAATTTTGTGAAAGTATCTTACCTACTCTTTCTTTATTCTACTTAGAAAAAACTTTTACTCTTTCTTTATCGTGTGGGTAGTAAGGTCTAACGACCCCACACGCCCTAGTGTCCAGAGTTTCTAAACCACCTCAAGGGCCTCTTGGAGGACTGGATGGATTGACGACCGTCATTTAGCGGCCGGGACCACCGGCTTATACGTGCCTTCCGAAGCACGGAATCATTTAAAAAACTTTTATTAAGGGACCAACTATGAAATAATTATCAAAAAATAATTGAGCTGTTTCATACAACATGCAATAGATATTCACCCGATGAAAATGTATTGAAACAACAGATATTTTTTCGATTTTTCAGGGTTGGTCTCATAGCAAAAATTGTTTACAATCATGAGAAGGTACTTTCACCCACTGAAAGGTTGTTAGTGTTTTAGAATAACCAAAATGTAGATAAGTACCTATATAAATAGTGTGTCATGTTCGAAATAAGGAAGTGGGAACTTAAATTCTAAGAAGATAGGTAGGTATATTATTATAACAGTACTTATATTTAGAAGTCTTACCTACTCTATTTAGGTATGTAGCTAACTAGTTATAAATGTGTCTAAATTTATTTAAACAAGATTTATAGAAGTCGAAATAATGCCAGAACGACTGCTGAAGATGCTGGTGATGTAGGTATCTGGTAGGTACCATGCAACATAACAACACACTTTCGAACCAGGCAGGTACCTACCTACTTACCTAATAAATCGCTGATGCAAGTAGATAATATATATTGACCTGCCTTGCGCCCGCGTAGCGTTTATTATTAAAGTACTGTATGTCGAAAATAAAAGTCATGGTTTTGGATAAACTGCCAGTAGCTACGACAAAATTTCAATAGGGGCTACAAGAAAGTAAGTGCTGGATAAGTAGGTAGGACTTGGATCAAACACATTGGGTCAAGTGGCGTTACAAGCGCAGACTTCCATAAAAATGTGCAGGTTCGTCTTCGTCGTGTGATCGTGTTCTATAGGTACCTATTTCGTGGCTTCTAATAATGTTTGTTTGTAGCAATTATACTGTACTTAGTTGTAGAATATTTAAGTGTACCTACCTAAGTTATAATAATTTTGTCGCTAGAGGCCGAGTTAAGCGACCAGTCTGAATCAATCAGTTTAAGAATTGCGACCGGCATTTTATTTTTGCTGTGAAAATCAAATATCTGTGATATAACGGAGTGAACACCTTTTAATAAGGTAGTTAATTTTATTTTTCTTGAAAGGCTGAAGCAATTGTTTTGATAATTTATTGATACATTAGATACCTACATAGGTGCAAAAAAAAGGTGTTTCTTAGATTGTAGCTATCGCTAGATAGGTACCGAATGGAGTTTGTTCTTATAAGATACTAGACTAGGTGCTTTGCTGCTTGCAACTTTGTTCGTAAACAACTCCGTCACCGTTTGATTCCTTCAGGGTTGGAGTTTCAAAATCCTATGTTCACGAAACTGTTTATTTGTACTTAAGTGCAATGTCATTTTATCGTCTTACAACTGCCTGATCCGAGGCACTCTATCTATTACCTACCTGTAGGTACTAGAATTTATACATTTATTGAAAAACTTCAGCTATCCGAACGATTAGGTAGGTACGCGAAGTACCTAATTGTTTATACAGTTTTAAATATCCTTTATGGGCAGTTCTGTTGCGAAACTATAGGCTACTGTGTCTTCAGTGCTCAGACCTTTTTTTGACGGTCTGAGCTTCAGTGTAAGACGATGAATATGGCTAAATTGTATTATTGTGATAAGTCAAGCGGTTGTAAAGAGTGTATTTATTAGTCTGATGCCAGTGTCAGACGCAAGATCGTTTTCAATACGAAAACGTTTTAAAGATTCAGTGTGGCAACCGACTGGTAAGTTCATTGTAATTAAGTGTAGGTATACTTACATCATCATAAGTGGGTGTAAGTTCCTACCTACCATCTAACAACTATTGTGTAAAGAACCTGTGTAACTATTAGGTACTAAGTATGTAGAAAGGATTATCAATAAAAAAATTAAACAAAATTCATAGGTAGTTTTATTTTATTTATTTTGGCATAAAATAATTTAACCTAATATATCGGCAGTTAGGTACCTATGTGTTTTCATTTCAGTAGGTAGGTATCACATAGGTACCTACATACCTACATTATATATTTTTAGATCGGCTTTGAAACAGTTTTACATTTAAAGCATAGGAACAAGTACGTAGGTAAGTACAAATTATAAAATAAAACCGAACCAAGGATGTCTTTTTACATGAAAACAAACATTATTTTTATTTTGTATTTTTACATTGTCACTGGTTCAGTGGTCATTCAAAAGACAAACGTGAAAAGTTACAACAAAAACCCTGCAGTTACAGTGAAATTACATCAAGATTTGATAATGATCTTGATGTAATTTACGAACGGCTGTCGCTGTAGCTTACAAGTATAAAATTTAACTCGCGGTAAAGTAAAACTAATATTTTACCTATTATCTATAGTAAATCAACAGATTTCTTAGATTACAACAAAACAACTTAATATCCAGTTTTGTGGAATTTGTAAGATTTGTTATAGAGTCATGTGTGTGTGGTAACCATACGCGCAGTGGACATCGTGCGAAGCACGCGGTTGACAACTTGTTAAGACCTGCCGCAGTTAGTTCTCATTTGACCGCCAAGCAAAAGTACTGCGTCACGGGTTTGCCTCGCAATGCTATGGATACTTACGCGACAAAATTGTTTTTGCACAGTTTTATTATTTGATATTCATTTGCATGGTAAAGGCATTACGATTAGTCTGAATGAGTAAACAAAGTGACTGGGAACAGGAGAAAATAATCAGTATTTTGTGTGAAATATAACTGTATTTTATCTAAGGTAAGTCATACTTCCGCAGTATTGAAATGCGTATTCTTACCCCATAGAAGTACCTAAATCAAAATGTTTAAAGTAATTTTTTACGTTCTAGATTGAAAATGCCTCGCAAATATAAGGAAATGTCCTGACCGGAAAGTTTGTACTGCCATTACTAAAGGCAAAACACATTTAGTCACGACGCAAAGATACTAGCATGTCGGAAATAATCACTAATAGTCCGTTTAAAAATATGTTTAAGAGAAAAAAAAACAAAAAACTGAAAAAATTAGGGTAAACATGGAAACCAAAAGCAAGCCAAAGAAGACAAATAATATTAAGAAAGATCAAACTACAGACAATAAGGAAAATAAAAAGATTACTATTGTCCGTTATGTCGAGAAAAGTACGGAGATACGGTTGAACTGTGGATTGAATGTACAATTTGTAAGTCTTGGTGGCACGAAGCCTGCATCAGTTGCGAAGGTGGCATTTATTTGTGATCATGTGTAGTAGACAGTAGTAGTAGTAGTCGTCGTTGCGTATACTTAACCCAAGGCGGGCGGATACTTTCCCACCGATGCGGGTACCTAAGTGTCCGCATTTCCCTTGTTGATTAAAAGTGTCAATAAAAGTAACAATTATTATTAGAATTAAACAAATATTTTTTTTTTGTTGACAAAGGTTAATTACCGTAAAACAGGGGGAACTCGCGGGGGGGAATAGAGAAAAATCTTGGGATAATTTCAAACGTTTTTTATGGCAGACTCGGTGACCCCAGTAAAAAAACCTGCAAGTTTAGTAATTTGTTGGTATTATGTTTACGTACGTTTTATTTGTGACGAAATCGCTAAAAACGTCAAAACTGAATGTCAAAGTTGACAACAAAACAAGTCGTTATGTACGCGTGAGTTTGAACCTCTATGTTTCGGTGAATTTTGGTCATAATAATTTAAAATTATCTTTAAATTACGATCAGTGTAATTATAAATATATTGTACTGTAATTATTGAGGTAAGAATATGCATTATTATATAAAATTGTTCTTATTTCGTAAGCCTTGTTTTCTACCCCACCAACCGTGTCTCCACGTTGCCGTCGTGGTGGGGCTTGCGTGTCTCAGTGATCTTGGGGGCTTTGCCGGTAGAGCCACTCATGCCGGAAGGTCCCAAGTGAGAGACCAGACCAAGAGAGACACAAGAGGGGCACACCGTTCGGACACTTGAGCAGTGTTCGGGTCCTCGGACGGTGTGCGTCTCATTGGCTTGCTCGCTGCTCTCTGGTACGCGTCTGATCATCAGACGTGACTGTGAGGGCAGCGAGCAAGCAGTGAGAGAGAGGGAGAGAGGAGGGGAGATAGGGACCGCACCCTCAAAAAGGAAATTATGGATAGTAGCAAAAAAGAGATATTACCCCAGGGCGGTACGGACTGCACAGCAGTCCGGGAATCCGCCACGCTTTATGCGTCAAGCCCCTCGTATTCTGGGGGGGGCAACGCTGCTATCCACCATCCGCTTGCCAAGGGCAACAGTGGCCGAGGAGGCCCCCGATCCAAGCCGTCCTTCGAGGACTTGATCGGGTTTGGTTTTAACTCGCCCGACAAAGCGTCGGTCGGGCAGAGCGCGAGAAGAGGCGCGTCATGTTGGAGAGAGGGCTTGCCTGAGCGTCACGCGGGTGCAGAGTCGGAGTCCGAGTTGGACTCCGACGACCTGGTGACCGTGAGCTCGGCAAGCTCTGGACCCGAGGGGGCGGGGACAGGTGCGGAGGACTCTAGGTCCTTCCGCAAGCGGCCTAGACCGGAGGAAGACCGGGGGTCGTCTGGCAGCGAGGAGGTGGCCTCTGCTCGCAAGATCCCCACCAGCAGGCGGGGCAAGGGCCGAGAGGGAGGCAAGGGGAGACTGCCCGCCTCCAAGGTGGCTGGTCAGCGAGCCGAGGAGCTCGCCGCTGACGGACGACCCCCCGTAGAGGGCGGTCGCAGGGCTCCTGGTTCGGAGTCCTCCGGCGGTGAGCCGGATGACTCCGGACAGGAGCGTGTTCGGAGGGCCGGGTTTGCGGAGGTTGTAGAGGCCGCGCTTCGCGATGTGGCCTTGAAGAGGAAGTTGTCCTCCAAGAACAAGGCCATAAGCGAGGCGATGGCCTCCATTCTGGCGGCAGCGGAGGGTAACCCAGGGGGGCCTCCGCGGGACGAGATGTCCAAGCTGCGGGCGGAGGTCGCCCGCTTGGCTGCCGCCACGGAGCGCCTCCAGAGGGAGAATGCGGGGCTCCGAGCAGACCTGGCCAGGCTCCAGGGAGCCGGCCCACAAGGGGCGCCTGAAGGGGGGCGCAGGGAGAACAGCCAGCCCGTGCCGCAAGAGGGCCAGGTGCTGGACCTGGTGCGGCAGGAGATGGCTGCCTTCCAGGCGCGGTTTTCCGTCCTGGAGGGCATCGTCCTGCGCCCCCCGTTAGCGGCGAGTGGGAAGGCTCCAGGCAAGAAGGCGGCGTCGTACGCGGCCGCCGTGGCTGCCACACCGGGGTCGTCCGGCCAGGACAAAGGGTCCGGGCTGGCACCCGCGAAGCCGGTGCCGGGAAAACCGGACCCGGCCCCGGGAAGGAAGAGGAAGGGTGGGGTTGCTGCGCGGACGGCGAAGGCTCCTGCGCCGTCTGTGCAGCAGCTCCCCCCGGCTTCCTCGCCTTCTGCTCCTCCCCCGGCTCAAGCCGAATGGCAAGTGGCCGGGGAGAAGAGGAAGGCGGGAAAGGCAGCCAGGGCGGCCAAGAGGCGGGAGAGGAAGCGGCGGCAGAAGGCGCGAAGCGTCGCGGCTGCGCTGCGCCCCCCGAAAACCGCGGCTGTAGTGCTTACACTGCAGCCGGACGCGGCGAAGAGGGGCGTGACGTACGCGGACGTGCTCACCAAGGCGAAGGAGTCAGTGAACCTTGGTGAGCTAGGCATCGTGGGGGGCCTTCGGCTCCGGGTCACCATGACTGGGGCCCGGATGCTGGAGATCCCCGGGGCAGCCAGCGGCCCAACCGCGGACGCTCTAGCCGAAAGGCTCAGGGCGTCCCTAAGCGCGGACGATGCCCGAGTGTCCAGGCCCACCAAGCGCATCGACATGCGCATCTTGGGCCTGGACGACTCCGTCACGGAGGCGGAGGTGGTGGCCGCCGTCGTAAGGACGGGGGGGTGCTCAGCAGAGGAGGTGAAGGCGGGCACCCTACGTCCTGACAACACGGGCACGCGCACCATTGTGGTGAGCTGCCCCGTGTCGGCGGCCAAAACCATCACGGAGGGCCGAAGGTTTTTGGTGGGTTGGGTTTCCGCGCAGGTCAAACTGCTGGAACCCCGACCTCTGAGGTGCTTCCGGTGCCAAGTGGGCCACCATGTGGGAGCACAATGCACCTCGGAGGTGGACCGCAGCGGTCTTTGTTTCCGCTGCGGTCAGCCCGGTCACAGGGCCGGCTCTTGCGTCGCCGCGCCGCACTGCGTAGTCTGTGCGGCAGCTGGCAAGCCGGCCGACCACTGGGCTGGGGGTAGGGCCTGCGCCCCACCCACCAAAGCCGGAAACAGGAGGAAGCCCTCCGCCACCGCCGTCTCTGCCGCGACCGCCGCCGCTGCCGCCGCTTCTTCTACCGCCATTGCCGGTTCCACTGCGGCTGCTGCTACTGCAGCAGCCGCAGTAGAGCCCCTACAAAGGGCTCCGGAGGGGGCTGAAATGGAGTGCCAGTAATGGCCACATTTCACCCCCTCCTGTTGAACGTCAGCCACTGCGCCGCCCAGGAACTGATGCTCCTGAGCATGGCGCAGTGACTGATGCCTGTGGACGGCGAGCAATGGGTAGCTCGCCGTCCGTTCAGAACAGGCCCGGGTTGACGGCGCGCTGTGTTCTACGCGCGCCAAACCAGCAGACGTCAGCACGGGTCGGAGCCCAATAGGGCCAGAGCCTACCAGGGTTGCGGATTTGTTCGAAAGAGTTACCGCGGCCCTGGGAAGAAAGGCACTAGGAGGACTAAAGGGTGGGTTTTAGTCAGTAAAAGTCTGACACTCCCTGCCGCTCCACCCAGAGCGGGAGGGGTCATTTGACGATTTCCCATCCTAGAAAAAAAAAAAAAAAAAAAAAAAAGCCTTGTTTTCTATAAATTTTCGGGTGATTAGACACACGAAAGGGGTGAATAGATACGCCTGAGGGTTTAATGGGCACGCGAATATGGTTCATAGACACAGCAAAGGGGTAATTAGTTACGAAAGAGGGGTGATTAGCCATGATTGTCAGGGCTGCCACATAATTTAAAGCACCGTCGGTGGTGGTTATGTACATTTAAAATTTCTCTTTAAGTCACATAGGGTAGGTAGGTATAGCATTTTTAATTTTATTTTTTAATTATGACGCCATTCATAAATGATTTATAAATCAATAAGGTATTCATTTTGGTTTTGTTATTTATATCATTGTTTTATTTCTCAGGTATTTTTGTCACTGTATGTCAATTTATATTTGAAATTATTTAACTTTACTTACTTAAAACTAAATGTGATTTTTTAAACAAAACTTTTTTGTGTTTAATTTGCTTGCCTTTATCTTAAAAAATATTCAGGGAAACTCAACGAGGCAGCCCTACGAAATTTTTCTAATCACCCCTCAGGTGTGTCTATTATCCCCTGATGGGAAGTAAGTAAATAGAAATCACGTTACATAATTTTTTTTTTTTTTATTTACTACAAACTTATCGGAATAGAAACAAATATATTTCAATAGTATGGCCTAAGACTCAATAAATACATGCTTAGAAAAATGGGTGTCACTTCTGCAACATTACGAAAATCAAAGTTCGAAGACCTATCTATTCACCCCGTTTTACGGTACATTAGAATAAACGTTGCTTTTTTTTCAATTAACTAAAACTTTTATTCTGGCAGCAATTTACTAAAAATTGCGTACAGTTGCCCCACATAACTCTACGTAGGTAGGTAGGTAGAGTTCACAGTTCTCTGGAAATACAGAACCCTACAAACGAAAGACTATTATAATATAATATTGCGAAATATACATAAACAATTAACATTTTACTAAATATGATATGCATTTAAATAAGTAACTGCTAACTAGTTTTCAAAATCAAAGATCAACAAAAGCGTTTCTTGATAGGATACAAAACAAATAGCGATGCCTCCCACGTAAGTTGTTGTAGGTACCTACCAAAACTGTCATTTTGATGACCCACAGGTCAAAAATTGACATTTTGTGTTTCCATTTTAAAGTTAATAATTTAAGTAGGTACCTACTTATAATATTCTGTACCACAATTTTGTGGGTCATCGATAGGCATTTATATGAAATTTCGCTATAAGTTGCAAAACAAACAAATATTTTCCAAAAATGATTACTTACCTATTCAATAACGTGAAGGAGGGGAACGGAGACATCAAATTATATACTAGAAACTATATCGAGCCGTCAGCTCACATTCGAAAGGATTTGGTAAAAAAACGGTAAAATACCTATTGGTTTGTACAGGTAGTACGGCCGATCTCTTTAACAGAATTCCAGAAATATTATTGCTTTGTGATGGATTATATTAATATTACTGACATTTTGCAAGCTCTACGGTTTTATGAATACTTTATTGATTATTATTATTGATAACACTTTACACCGGGTTATACACGAAAGGCTACTGTCTAATTTCGAACAAGGAGGGAGGGGTGGGTGTGCAGTACAGATACACTTCTAAGGACAAAACATCCGGAAACGCAGATGCATTAACTTCGGTCAGTGGTAGAGGAGCGGCGCACGTTGTTGCGCTGCGGGATGACGAACTCGGCGTGGCGCGGCGACGTGAACGGGTTCGTGGACGAGAACGGCGCCGACACCGAGCCCTGCCGCTGTGGCGGGCCGCGCCGCGCGCCGCCAGCCCCGCCGACCCCGCCGACCCCGCCGACCCCGCAGACCCCGCCGACCCCGCAGACCCCGCTGGCCCCACCAGCCCCGCCCGCGCCTCTGCGACAAGCGTCACCGTGGTCAGCCTCGGCACCTCTGGGGCCGGACGAATGTCTCCTAATACTTTACGGCACATCGCGGCGTCCCGGTCGGCGAGACAGTTCGCGCCGAGGTCGCTCACCTCGGTGCGGCGCCGACGTCCGCGGCCGCCGACAGCTGGCGCGGCGGCAGCGCCGGCGGAGGGCCCGCGGGCCGCGCGGCCGCAGCCCCGGTGCGCGGCGGGATCTGCGGACAGGTCACGGCTGACGTTAGGTCGCGCTGCGGTCACTCGTGGCGGAGCCACAGATTACCTGATAAATCACATGTTCATTACCTACTGCTTTAAAAGCCTGCGAACGAAAATGTACCTAACCTTACAATCGTAAAGTGAGTTTTGCTTTGTAGCTGCGCGCCCAGTGTTGCCAACTGGGTTTTAAGGTTCGGGGCTAAACAGAGTCAAAAAAGGGCTAGATGGGGGCTAAATGCATTGCATGCATTGCAATGCATTCAAAATTCAGCTCGGCCAGTATTTAACAGCAAGTAAAACACCCTCGCAGAAATGAATGCGTTGGGTGGGTCGTATTTGTGAAACTGTACTAATAGAGGTGAAGTCGAACCTTTTTATATTGTTAACTTTAATTTATTGTTCTCAAGTAAGTGACATTTGTGTATGTTTTTATTGAGAATAAAGTTTCTTTAAACCTGAGTTTTGTTAACTATTGTTTACTTATTACATATATTTTTTGGAACACACATTTGATGAATTTGAGTGATAGTGTGTGTGATTGCGTTTAGTTTATGCTAAGTTTTGTTTGAATTTAGAGTTTTCATTTGGGGGCTAGAAATAGGGCTAGGTGCTAAATAATTATTTTAAGGGCTAACAAAGCTAAAAAAGGGCTAGATCTAGTCCCGAAAGGGCTAAATTGGCAACGCTGTGCGCGCCATCGCGTGGTTATTGGGAATTGCCAGGGCTGCCTCTTTCGATAAAGATGTTAGTACTTAGGTACTTATTTGTTGTTACACTTTATGAAATAAAGTACCTAATAAAATGCTTTTTGATGTTTTAGCATGATTAATTGATAAAAATACGTCTGAAATAAAGATGCTACGAATACTAATGAAATACGAGGAAACTGAAAACACGATTCATTGTTTGTTCGTTCGTAATAGGTAACTACTACGCTTCTACACTGAACAAACCTGCGCTGGCGCCATATTTTGACGTCATGCACGCTCTTAAATAAACAATGATCATATGAAAATAACATTTACAAGACAAAAACAAATTTAAGTATTATTGAAAATTAATTTGTAAAGTAGATTTTTGCTAAACGTAATTTTCAAATGACAGTTGACAAATGGAGGTCATTGACCTTTCTATTCTTATCTCAGACGCATTATAGAAGTTATTACCTACCTACTAATACTAATAAAATACAAAACACGAAGCATGCCATTATTCGGCATGTGACGATGCACAGCATCACAGCTCTTGTAGGCAATGGCGGAGTTTAACCTCATAGCGTCGTTACTTCTCGAGCAAGCAACATCTAAATAAGAGCACTGCTACTTTTTTTTAAATCTTATTTTATTTTAAAATTTAAATTAAAAAAATGAGTGAAAATCAAATAAATAGTGCAATTGTGATCCGGATCAAGAAGTGCAGGTAGGCGACGACTTTATGTCTTCATCAAGCCGTAAACCCCGGCTACCAAGAAGCGATTCAAGCTCTTCGCAACAGGGCTTTAAATACCGGTTAAAATTTATAACGTTACCTTGCATTGACAGGAGTTAACGTTACTTATATTAAAATAACGGTAATAGGTTTAACGTTATTTATGCACCATTTTAACGTTATTCTTTATTAACGTTATTTGTAGTTTAACATTAATTTTATCGTTATTTTTAAACGGTTATCTCTGTGAGGTGATGCAGTGTCAGATTGTATTTTGATCAAAATATGATTCACGACAGTAAAAAATATGTAAGTAAGGTACATAATTATAACCATAATTACATTTTTTTTCTCTTAGCTAGATTTCGGAAATCTAGTTATTATACACATCAAATCTAAGTTCATGATGATGAGTAAATGATTCTTATGGTTACATCTATGTAAATACATATTTGTTATTGTTGCGCATCACTTTTTGATTAAATTACAACCTGACACTGACCATCAAATAGCAAAAAATACAAGAAAGTTCATTCATTGTTTGTTTCAATTCGGGGCCCCACACAAAATGCATTACGAACTGTGATAGGTAATTGGATTAAAAACCTACTAAAAGATGCAGGTATATCTGCATCACCTGGAAGTATGCGTTCAGTCGTAGCTTCCTTGAATTGGTTTGAAAATGTTCCAATTGAAGATATCCTCTCTCGTGGTAATTGGCGCAGTCCGAATACTTTTGCCAAATATTGTTATAGACAGATTATAGGTAAAGTTGTCACTACACCAAGTCCGAGTAATCTCTCGAAAAATTTTGAACCAGTATAAGATAAAATCGATGGTCTCTCTATCGTTGTTTAGCTGATTGATTCTTGTTTTCCAGATTATTACATTTTCCTTAACTATATTAGATGTACTTACTAGAAATAAAAATATTTCTAGGTACCTTACTATAATTGTAATTTTATAAAGCTAGAGGTACCATATTCTGATCTGTAATAAATAGATGTTGACATGTAAGTATGGTTTTTATTTTTCAGTAAATATTATCATATTCTCACATAGCGTCGTTGTGGTCACGTCTCTCACCGATGCTGTGCATCGTCACATGCCGAATAATAGTACAAGTTTTACGTAAAAATAAAACTTGTATTATTTAGCAGAGACGATGCACAGCATTGACTCAAGGTTTCCTGGTGAGAGACTTCTATGAGGTTAAAGTCCGCCATTAGCGAACACGTCACCTGGGACCACGTGACTACCAGAACCACGTGACTACGAGAGCTGTGATTGGCTAGCAACTAACGGGAAGTATATAGCGCCCTCTCACCGATGCTGTGCATCGTCTCTGCTAAATAATACAAGTTTTATTTTAATGTAAAACTTGCACTAGTTTACAATCAAATTTATCTATTTAAAAAACGATAAGTAGGTAGTCAAACAAATTAGATACTCATATTTCGTGTATCAGCAGGTAAACTAAAAAAATATAAGTTTTTATCTCTTCTCTTGCTGGATATACATCCATCAACTGCATATAATACATATCTTAAATTCGAAACTATAAAGTAATTCAGGTCGACCGAATTATACGCGGACGTGCGCGCCTCGCGGCTGTCGGCAACCCACTGAGAAATGGGTCGAGTACGGCTCGGCGGCCGGTAGGTAGTTACAGTTACCGGCACGTAAGTTGTCAAGATATTTCGTAGTGGGGGAAGTTCGCGCATGTAAAAATGTATGAAATTGTGCGTGCGCGAATTTCTCCCACCACAAAATATCTTGCCAACTTACTTGCCGGGCATTATAGCGCGCGTAAGTATATCGAGTGATTTATCTGGTAATCTGTGGCGGAGCGGAGGCGGCGGCGCGGCGGCAGCTACTCAACTACTCACCACCGGTGGGTCGGGCGGGCGCGCGGGCGCGGCGTGCGAGTGCGCACGCGCCAGGCGCTGGTGAGGCGCGGGCGCGCAGGCTGGCACGGCGGGGGGCGGCGGTCGGCGCGGCGGCAGGCTGTCCGAGCGCGTCGCTCGCTCGCCTCCGCTCCGCTCGCTCCCGGCTCGCTCGGGTGCAGCCCGCTCGGCAGCGGGAGGGCCGACAGAAGGTGCACTCGTGTGTCCGCCTCTAACTTGCTGCCGCTCCGCTGTTTCTCTCAAGTCACTGGGCTCAGCCTTACCAGCCGGAGACCTCGGTTCAGCAGTGTGTCTGACGGGTGAGCGTTTCTCCACCTGTTGGATGGTCAGGAATGTATAGATATTGATATTGAAGGTAATATTTATATGAAATTAAATATATTTTCCAGATCACGAGTATTATTAGTATTGCAAATTATATTATAGGTCAGCAGCAGACCTGCGGACTGGTCCTCCCGCGCGCGGGGCTAGCGTCGTGCGGCGCGGGCGGTACACGCGCTGCCTGCTCCAAGATCGCCTTCTTCTGCTCGTGCCCAGCCGCGAAGTAAGAGAACACACATAGCACAGCATAGCATATCTGGTCCGCCTGAAATAAAATAAATAATGCTATTATCGTTTTATCACAGTAGATAGGCGCATAAATGTAGAGAATCCTTTGTCAAATGACAAGTTTCCTGCACCAAACAGAATCACTGTGATTGGACTTTTAAGGTTATTATGACATTTTATTAAGGCGCTGTGATCAGCAAAAGCTCGGTTACTCTCGGACTGTATAGAAAAGAAAGAGAAGCGCGATGACTAAATGCTTGCAATTTATTGCCAAATATGAAGCATTTTATCGATTTCCTAAAAACTGAGTTGGTTTATTAAAAATCTAAAACAACAATGTTTTGCATTAAGATTCGATTCATTATTTGGTATAATTTTTATCGGCCTATGTAGGCTAGTAATATGGGATTTTTTTTCTAAGGTCAAAGTTAGAGGATTATTGACGATCATTACTATCGAGGATTTTATTTTTAAACATGTTTCGGAAACAACAGTGTTCTTTGAAATGTAGTTAAAATTAACATATATTTTTTATGCAGCTTGAAACTAAACAGAATTGGCTAAAATTGCGTGAGGAAACCAGCAATTTTCTAGTTTTTGCTGTTCACAGCGCCTTAAGTAATTAATTCCTTCTTAAAAATACTAACATACACTTGCAATCGTTTGAAATCCTTTTATGGTTTGTTAACCGTTGAAATAGTTACAACTATGAATTAAAATATACTCATGTGTCTTAATGTATGGTTAGTACCTATGCAGAAAGGGTTTTGAACTTCTTTGTATGGAAAATAGCCTAATAATTATGATTTTCGTAGAAGTTTCGACGCTGAATGGAGTTGCTATTATGAGTCAACGACACAGCAAAAGTAAAATGGCCTACCAAATAGTGCCTTAAAATGAGAACTTAATTCCAAATATCTCTGGAATGGGGTACCTATACTTAACAATTATTTATATTTTTGTTCTATTGACCGGACGAGTGGCCAATTGGCCATCCACCCACTCGGATCGGATGGACCGATCGTTCAGCAGGAAGTTTACAACTCAATCACACACAGTCCAGTGGGTAGAACGAAGCAAGAAATAGATGTTGTTCCATTGATACAATCATGTCGGATTCTGGATTCTTTAGGCCAAATTGGTTCAATGCCCTCTCTAAATGGCTGAAGTTATTATAAAATTATGTTAGTATCAGGTTAAGAGTCAAAGCAATGCAGTGATTTGTTTTATGTACAGTCAGCAAACATCAAGTCGACCAATATTTATTCTAGGGACTACGTAGGCAAATAGGTACTGTTATTGACTACTAAGCACAAACGGTATGTTTTATTAAACATACTGTTTGTGCTTAGTATTCAGCCTGTTAACTTGTTAATTTTGTTGACTGCACATATAGGCAAAGAAGAAACCACGTCAGATTTTAAAGGGCAACTAACACCCTTATTTAGCAGCAATGTAGCGGATTTTGCAGCAAAAATTCTGGATTTAGCAGCAAACTATATCACAATCACAGGTTATATCAATGCAAAAGTGGCTCCTCAATCTAAACATCTGAATTGAGGAGCAACCTGGAACTCGTTAAGCTATAGATAAATATTATGGAAAATTGTGTATCATTTAGCAGCAGTTTTGTATAGTACCTACCTGCTAAAACTTTGGGTTCAGTAGTGCTGAAATTCAAGAAATACAATACTTTTAGTATGGCTCCTCGGTCTATCAATAAGAGGTTGAATTTCCATGAATGGGATTGGTAAATTAATATAGGTATTCGACATATTGATCATTTAGCAGGTAGTGTGTTCAATTTGGCAGCATAGGAATAAAATAGTAAGACAGAGCGAATTTGGTAAATTAACGCATTTTAAATAGATCTTCAATCCTGACGTTCTGCAAATAAATAATTGGCTGAGATCACAACGGAATCAAAAGCCTGAAACACTAACTTTTAACAGAAATGTCTGCGAAATCCATCTGCACTATTGAGCACTGTACCTATATTTCTTATGTTAAGTATATATTTTATTATGTAAATAAAACCAGCACAAGTATTTTTGTCTTTCACATGTTAGGTTAGGGCTGCCATAACCTAATTTGCCGACGCCGGACAAAAAGTTTAAAAACCCCGGACGTACCTACCTAATCAAAAAAAAAAAAACATTTCATCATTTAAAATAAAAAAAATCGTTTAAGTTCATTTTATTTTTTAAAATTATTTAGCTTCTTTGCGATATAAACTACAGCGTCACAAATAAATAATGTATGTCAAAACTCTTTCCCAAGTATAATCCGGTACTTAACAAAAATAACACTTATTTTTAGCATGAATTTAAAACCACTTTATAATCACAAGCTTTGTTTATATCAATAATCAAATAAGCTAGCTATTAGTCTAATGTAGAATGTAACTCGGACGTGGATCCATGATTTCGCTCAGGGAGGGGGTATAGTTGTTTTATCTCACGAGTGCGGCATAGATTCGGGTGAGCCATAGTTGCGTAGGAAAATGTACGTGCATATTGTCTTAGTGTGCGTCTTGGAAGCGACGGACACAAGCTCACGCATACTTGGCTCGCCCGCACTCGTGTGATAAACAAAGTAAATAATTAAGGGCGAGCGAAGCGAGATCGCCAATTTTAGTACCGTGGCTCGGATCAGATTAGAAATTTCTCTTGACCACTCTTAGGAATAAAGTTTTTTTATAATAAATTTCGATAAACGTTTCTTTGTCAAGTTATGCCTAATAAAAAAATGAGAAATAATGATGTGCGAGCGGAGTGAGCTCGAAAATCTTGACACTGCCTTGCGTAGATTAGATTTTTTTACCAGTTAGGTACCTACACCTATTTCTGGAAGTAATAAAGCAGCAGGCTCGAAAACTACTAGTATTATCAAGCCAAACTAAGGGACGAAAACGCCGTACTTAGTAAGCTTGAATGCGGCTTAGAATTACGAATGAATTTTTAACTAAGATTTGTTTTAATTATTGTTGCTACCTTTTACCATTCAATAGAATTACTGTCAATTTCTATGGAAAAACTAAGTTGGGTTATTGTGTAATGATTATAGATCGCAATCACCCCATTACGAAAAAAAATTGAAAACAGCTAGGACGTTGTTTTCCTCTCACAAATTCGCTAAAAACTACAACGTATTCGCTAAAAACAAACACTTATTCAAATAACTTACCAGAATTCAGAGAAAATTATATTGGGGTTATTGCGAATCAACAAAATTGGCGCGAAAAACACTCTTTTGATAAAAGTTGACACTAAAGATAGCGTCTAAATCAATGTTGCTAATAGGAAAATATGGCTACGATTAGTAGAATTTTTATATAATAAAATATACCCATTTTCTGAATTACCCCAGTGCACCTTATTGGTTTTTCAGACACCGTAATATACAGTGCTGAATAGTGCAGATGGATTTAGCAGACATTTCTGCTACATGTAAGTGTCTCTGGTTTTTGATTCCGTTGTGATCTCAGGTAGGTACAGTCAATTATTTATTTGCCAATCCCGTTCATGGAAATTCACCCTCTTATTAATAGACCGAGAAACCATTTTAAAAGTATTGTATTTTCTTGAATTTCAGCACTACTGAACTCAAATTATTAGCAATTGCTGCTAAATGCACAATTTTCAATAATATTCATCTGTGGCGGCATGAATGCCGCTACATCACTCCCCTCCGGAGATCGGAGGTCGATAGTGGATGAGTCGTCCATACATCTTGAGATGCTTGCCAGGCCAGTGGAAGGTTGGTTCCAGTGAGTCGGAACCGGAAGTCGCAGAGTTCTCGGTGAGTCGGAACTGTCTGCGTCGCAGAGTTCACGGTGAGTCGGAACTGTCTGCGGCGCCCCGATGCTGCTGCTGGCGTGACTGCTGGCGTCGACCAGGAGAGGTTTTCAAGGCTCTTCATGTGACTGGCCGAAGGTGCAGTGTGCTTGCCAAGGTGGGTCGGAGTAGTGCGACGTGCTGACGTGACTGCTGGCGTCGACCAGGAGAGATTTTTCAAGGCTCTTCAAGTGACTGGCCGAAAGTGCAGTGTGCTTGCCAAGGTCGCTGATGAGGTTGATGATAGAGGCTGAGTATGCTGACCAGGAATGCGCGTCCGCTGCATGCTGGATGCTGGTGGTCAGGATACCCGTAGAAGCCGAGGGTACTGGCTGGCTGTATGACTCGCTGCTCGAAAGCTTGAGATCAAGATGAGGAGAAGTGATGATGATGATGACGTCATGATGAGATAGCTGCACGAAGGCTGCGCTGACGTCCAATGTCGGGGGTCACCAGTTTGGAGGTAGCGGAACAGAGAGTAAAGTCCCGCAAACCTCCATTGAAAAGGGAGGATCCTCCGACCAGACGGTTGTTTGTGTCTGGTGGGCAACTGCCCGACAGTTGATATTCGGGCTTTTGCATACGTTCTAATCGCACGGTAAACTTTGATATCGCGATTTAGGATTTTTGTAATTAGTTCGCGGCCGTCGAGATAGATGGCGCTGCGAGTCTCATTTGTTGTGATGTTGATTCTGCTACGTTGATTTTTGTGGCGGCATGAATGCCGCTACATCTATAGCTTAACGAAATCCAGGTGGCTCCTTAATTTAGATGTTTAGATTGAGGAGCCACTTTTGCATTGATATAACTTGTGAAATTATTATAGTTTGCTGCTAAACCCAGAATTTGTGCTGGAAAATCAGCTGTATTGCTGCTAAATAAGGAAGTTAGTTAACCTTTAAAATCTGACGTGGCTCCTCAATCCATACGGACACAAAAGTTTGTACATTTCATAAAACAAATAAAACAAAACACGTGCGGTTGGTACGTACACTGAAGGAAGGATATGAGCTAAGAAACGCAAGGTTTATAATTCAATTGATGTCCACCGGTCTCGACAAAGTAACGGGAAAGCCACAAGGAGAAGAAACGATGTAGATCAAGCACTACTTTTTCAGCCTATAACATAACATAAACATGTAAGTACATAATCAATCACATCAATTAATGAAAATAACCAAAAAATTAAACAAAAAAAACAGATTCTCTAGTATGAAATTTGTACTTGCCATTACAGACTTATATTTTCTTTGCACAATCTGCCTTGTTTTCGGATCTAAAACGTAAAAAATAACAATTAAATGACTGATACTGTCGCATGACAAAGGTTTTTAGGTCAGTGGGTCATCTTAGGAAAACTGAACAGATTTATTACACGAATGTTTTCGTACTTAATTATGTGCAGTTTTAAACACTGCCTTATGTAATTTCATAAAAAATATTTAAATTATCATGAATAGGCGTCAAAATTCAACATGTTGTTGATGATGGTGTGGCCATGAGGCGCTATTTTTTACATAGGCTGTTTCTCATATACATCGTAGGTACTTATACATTTCATCAACGGGCTCTGCTTCAAATGCAGTTATTAATTTTGAATTTAAAAACTTACTAAATTCTTCTAAAACGAAGATACCGCCATTCTGAGTGAAGCACTTCCTAATGTGATCCAGCCGCACGAAAAACTGTAACATAGACAAATTTAGGGGTTATTTCAAAAACAAATATTGAAATGTAAGATAGGAACTAAATAAATTTTATAACAGTCGTGCGCACATCTATGTAGCGTAGGCTGATTGTGGATTATAGTAATAAAGCGTCACTTCCGCCGTGCAAAATTCGCGTTAATGTTGACTAACGAGCGTAATACATTGTTAAACCCTTTGAACGCATAATATAAAGGTGTTAAATTTATCTAATAAATGTTTCAATAGTACTTAACATTAATTAAGTTACATAAATTAAATAAACAAATTAACAAACTAGTTTCACTGTTGAAACAAAAAGAAAAATGGCGTACGGCTTCAAAGAAAACTCAGTTATTTTAGGGATGTGGTTAAACACAATAATAATAAGTACTTAAAATATAGTCAACACATGTAGGTATATGTCGCAGCCAAATGGTTAAATCAGCCATTTAATTGGCTGCCTAGCCAATTCTTTTAACGGCGCCATTTAGTTAGCTGCCTAAATGCCATCCCGGCATTTAATGGAACGGCTAGGCATACGACTTGGCTTACTAACATTTAATGCAATTAGTCTATCTATAATTTAATGGTTTGCCTAGCCATGTTCATTGAAATTTAGTTCCATTTGCTGTCACTTGGCGCGCTGTAGGCGGAACTGTCATATTTGCGTCGACCAGCCGCAGGGTTCCCAACTTAGGGGTTTTCTCCCAAATTTAGGGGTAAATAAGTGGTGCATTTATAAGTTTTATTTATTGACTTAGCGATAAGTAATCAATTATAGAATAATTCCTTGTGACTATGAATGCGGAGTTTAATAAAGAAAAAACAACTATAACTAGTGTCCACCATAAAAAAGGATTATTTATTATATCGTCTGTGTGGTTACTTTATCTATGCTTACTGGAAATTAAAAAGGTTTAAGATTAGAATCGAGTCCCCTTATTAGGGGGTTAGCCCCCCACCTTTTCTCGCCGCCGGATGTGCTTGGTTTTTTATGTTAAGAGCGGCCAACCCGTCATACTTTTCATACAAACGCTCGTACGTGATTATGCCGTTGTAACACATCTATCTTTGATTTTTTTTTAACTAAAAGGTATCTTGTCCACTATATCTAGGTTTCAATGCAAGTAAAAAATTAAAATTTGGAGAATTAAATTCAGTATAAGCCTCCAAAAATCTGCGGTTTTGTACATATTTTACCTGAACTTTGGCCGTAGGTAGATAACGTACTCATAAATTACAAAAGTAAAGAAAACATCTTGATAGAAACCTTGCACATGTAATGGAGATTCTAGTTGAATAATATTTATTTCACAAACTTGTTATTCAAAAACACGTATTTCCTGGATCAAAATTTATGAAATTTTCGAACACTATTCTCGTTCAATGTTATCGCGTTCTCACTTGCTTGTTAGTCAACAACATTGCGCTGGATGAAACAACAAGCTTTTCGAACATGCTCGCGTTGGCGATAGACGGACCGGGGAAGGGCCCTCGTAATTGTAGAAGTTTAAATACTTTATTGAATAATTACTGAGAAAAATCGCCTTAACAGGGAGGCAGGGGGAGGCGATGTGTCCTCCCTCCACCGAAGTAATACTAAAGTGTAGTTGACGGAGCCCCGCTGCGCGAGGCTCCTGTTTCTGGGTGGTTTAAAAAAATAACCACGAAGGGGATGGCGGGGTCTGTTCGTTCTAACCTAACCTGTTCGATTCGGGGTGCCCCAAGTCCCGAACTCGTTTCGCTCGCTCTTGCACCAAATAAAACACCAAAATGTTAATTACTTATCATTACTAATCGGTGTCCAAAGGCGTGGCGAACTAGTCATAAATAGCAAGCATTCGGTGTCCAGAGTTGTAGCAAAAACAGGAGGCAGATAACAATAACGATATGGAGCATATTTCACGCATTTTGACAGATAGAACTTCAAAAACGTAAGAATTTGGAGTTATTACAGTTCCGTTTGACGTTTTAATAGTGATTTACAAATATTTTTAGAAAATATTACGATGCGGCTTCGGCAGCTGAAATTGCATGGAGGCGCTTGAGGTAAGCCCCCTTGACCTCCCCACAGTGACAGATTCCTCAAATTCAAAGGACTTGATTCTAAACCCAACCTGTTTTCTTGGGTACCTATTAGCGAAAATATTTTTTGAGAGCTGGTAACACTGACCAGCTGTGACATTTCTGCTGTTTCTCTGAAATTCAAAATTTTAATTCAACGTTAGTAGATACTTTTCAGTAAATGCTAAATGTTAAATGAAAATATTGGTGTAGAAAACTCTTACGAATGTTTCTGCGAACATTTTGAAAATAAACTCAAAGAGTAACCAACAACATCAAGGTATAATATTGTATAATATCTTGTTTTGTTTGTTTTTCGTATTTTATCGTATAATCCGTGTTGTAATCGTATCTAAGTACTGTTATTATTTTAAAAATAAATGTGTGTTGTGACGGCCTAAGCATCTGCTAAGCCTTTTCATTAAATGTTGTATTAGACAAGTTGGCTGGATGTCATTTAGGCAGGAAGTTAAACGGCGCCGTTCTATGAAACGGCTAGGCAGCCAACTAAACGGATGATTAAGCTAGTTGGCTGCGACATATCTTTATTAAACTGTTTTATTACAGATCACATTTTCCCTACGGCAACTCCTGGTCGTTTTTATGATCTGCCCACATAGACAAATGCAACAAAGTAGAAAAATATTCGTTTGTAATATCTGAAGGCTATTCACAGATAAATCTCGGAGATTGGAGAGCATCGACATTCACTTCTATTTCGAACTCATCGTCTAGAATTGATGAACCATTCTTCTTACTGAGTTGCCTTCTCTATATTATAACTGGCCCGGTGAACTTATGGTATCGTTATATAGCGTGTCGCCTCAGAATCATCAATTCTCATCAATCAATCATAACCCGTACCATCCAAAATGTATGAGAAAATGAATTTTCTCCACATTTTTTTCTTCCGATGCACGTTGTGTTAAAAGTTATTCTGTTATTCGGGGCGGAGACAAATCTAACAAATCAAATATCATTAATATCGGTCCAACCGTTCTTGAGTATAAATTTTGTAACTAACCCGAATTTGTTTTATACTTATAGGTACAACGTGTAACAGAATCAACGCAATAAAATAACTGAAAAGGGGTCATTGTAGGTACTCACTATTATGAACAATTTTCAATTTGGGACCAACAATGAAATCGCGAAAAATCGACTGTCCCATACCTACATTTTTCTACAGCAGATTTTTTTTTCGATACTGTGTCCGAAAAATATTAAATTCAACATTCATCACTATTGACACCCAAAAGCGACAATGACGTCTGGACGTCTGGTGAACGTATATTTTAAAGTCTAATCTTCGACTCAAACAAATTAATAATTCGAGATGTATTTTAATTTTGGTTTAATAACATTACTTATGTGAGATACTTATAGACAAGACGACACAAAATGGTAAAAATAATTCTTTTACCTATTTCCTATAATAAGAGATTTTAAAATGGTCGCCTAAAGTTGTCGTTGGCGTTCAAAGGGCACCAGCAGAAAGAAGGGATGCACGCAGAGACTACAAAAACCATCTGACATTCGCAATTATTGTAATTCTATTGCTAAGTAACAACTGATAGTCCAGTCACATTACGCCGAAAATAAGGCAAACTTAGCATTAATTCTTAGCTCAGATTTTTTGCCGTTAACGTGTAGGTATAGCATAGGCAGAGAAGTATGTTAAAATATAGGCATGCCGCGAAAAGTTAACGCTCGAATGGTCGTTATTTTTAGTAAAACATTCAATTTCAATAATAACTGGATGGGAAAAAATATTAACTGGCATGTTTGTTTGGAGCGTTTGTAGAAGAGATCGAGTTTTACAGGTAGGTCAGTAAATTAAACATTTTTAATCCGCGGAACTAACCTATTTTATTAAAGAATGTTATTTTTTTATTTTGTACTTAAAGCTAAAAACAGCAGTCAATTTTTAGCTATTCTTTCTTTTCATAAAATTAATTAATTAAATATTTTAATTCGCTAACTAACAAAATTGAACTTAGCGCAAGTTATTAATATCAGTTTTTTTGCGATAGCGATTCAGGCAAAAATGTAACTGAATTAAATTGGTTTTAATTTTAATTTATAGGCCATGTCTGAGATAATAATAAAAAAATTAAACATCTGATCAATTTTTTAAAAATTCTGTATCTTTTTTTGTTTCGATACTCCCGAGAGTGAAAATTCTGAAGAAAATAATAAGTTTTACCTATTCCCGACATACTGTAACAAAAATTTTAGATTATTATGTATTTATGTATTATGCGTTTTTGTTTTTTTTACCGTGATCCGTTTCTGAAAAATGTTTAATTTTTTGTTTTTATTAAGAGAGTTAACATCAAACACACTTTTTAAAAGAAAAAAACACGATTCAAGAAAAAAAATCAGAGTTAGGATTTTTTGCGACGTTCAAAGCTAATTTGACTGGCCTATGAATAAAATGCGAGGTTCCGTCGTTCCAATACGAAAGATAGGTAAGACCGTTTTTAAGGTATGCGAGTCATTTTGCAAGGCGTTAATGATGCTACAGATACTATTGTGTTATTTTTTGGCTATACAACATGTAACAGAATAAACGTAATACCTCTTAAGGGGTCATTGTATTCATCATTATGAACAACTTTTACTATGGGGCCAACTCCGAAATTGCGAAAATAAAATCAATTGTTCAGCACAATTTGTCAAGTTATGAGCACAGAAATGTATGGAAGTCTTTTTTTCGTGATTCCAGTGTTGGTCCCATAGGAAAAGATGTTCATAATGATAAGTACAATTACCCCTTAAGAGGTTGGTATAGCGTTTAGTCTGTTACATGTTATACAAATATAGTCCCAAAAAAATAATATTTATAGTGAATTTGCAAACAAAGATAGGTAGTTAAGTAAAGTAGTGTTTAGTAGGTTGTATTTTGCTAGAAGTTATAGAGACTATTGAGAAATGAAATTATCTCATGGATGTGTTCGCCTTCTCTATGATTCGCTTCCAGACAAAAGTTATCGCTTTCATAACATAGATCAGGATTATTTTTATATTGGCGTAAACATCATAATTACCTATAGATATCATGCATATAAAATAGTAGCTAAGTAAGTAGTAATAATAACAATAATTGATAGTTTGCCAATCTTACTAGATTGGCAAACATTATCCACTACAATAAATTCATGCATCGGGAATATAATATTTACCTAACACTTTGGTATCTACAATGCTTATTCTAAACATCGATAAAATAATAATTGCATACTTTATTTCCTTTGGAGTAAATTCGTTTGTCTGTTTTGAATGAACATCCGCCAGTTGTTAGCCTGCGGAGCAACTTTCCAATCAAGCTCTTTTATCGTAGGAAGTTTGCGTGATTCGTTTAGCGCACACTCAGTCTACATTGAAGGTCTACGTTTACATAAATATACCTGTAATTAAAGTACCTACCTAAATGTATTATGTAGGTACTTACAAAGTCACACCTCCAAAGGAAATAAAAATAAAAACATGCACATTTACATACATGCGATACGAGGATTGGAGCCCAATACACTAACGGCTTCAGTAACCCGCGTCAGTAAGCGCAAAAACTAAAACGTATGCCAATTCACTGTTTTTTTAATTCCATAATACTAAATTGTACCCGGTCCAGTCACAATCCTGGAAACCATAGGTATGTACTAGATTATTTTTTAAAGACAGTTTAGTGAAATCGGAATTAAAGTGGCGTTATTTAGTTTCTGCAGTGGAGACATCGAGCTTGGAGCGAGGGTGAGGAGTTCGGCAGGGCGGGAGTGCAGTGTGCGAGGTCAGGTGCGGTGCGGGAGCGGTGCGTGCTCGCCTCCCGGCCCGCACCGGAACTTGTGAGATGGCGGATGCTCTACGACTGACCTCGTGACTCGCGTCCGGTAAGCTTTAGCGCTCACGGACGCTCGCTATGGTTCCGGGTGATAGGGGACGAACGAACTAAATCTCGGCACAAAGTGCGAGAGCGAAAGATCGAGACCGCTCGCCGGACGATCCACGATACGAATGCAAGCTGTCGGGTGCGTTAATATAAACAGATAATAAACAAAGGGCGTCTATGTGCATGCACGACTGCGCGCATCGGCGCTCGCCGCACTCGGGAGAACTAATACAACGCTAACAACGGCTAAAAACAATCTGTAAGCCTCAAAACTACAAGTAAAGCCCTACGACCTCGAACGATCATCGCTAGATGCGATTCTCACGGTGACCGTGACTAAATCTTAAAGGTCATAAAGGTCGTGTCGATCATCGTAAGAGCCAGCCATTACTATGAATGAACCACTGTGTACCTCGAAATCCTTTTGCGCAGCGGCGCGTGTTCGGCGTGTCCGGAAAGAGTAGAACAGACAAAAATATGAGATTAGTTGAGGGCGGCCGAGCGCGTGTCAAGGACCATCTCAAAAGTTCCTAGCGAGAGCACAGCGGCGCCCACGCACTCCAGCGATGTACGGGTGTTGCGGACAAATAGCACATGCACAAGTCGTATGGAGTATAAGAACGTATATCAGTTGGACAACGGTTAGTCTTAAATGTAAAAAAATAATCTAAACTATTACATCGAATAGTAGATAAGGATATTTAAGGGCAAAATACTGGGTCTTGATAAGACCTAAGCTTTATCGACATACGGAATTAGTAAATGTAAAATCACCTGAACTTCAAACAAAATATATAAGATAAATATTATATAAATATAGTATGAAAAAAATTATACCAGAGAAAAAATTGAAGAGAAATCCAAATAGGAAAGTTTGAGTGGTCCTTGCGTCCGGATAAGTTTTATGAGGATGAGAATTTTAAAACTAGGCATATATTATGTGGGGCATCGACTAAAAAATGATGACTACAAGTTTTCATCGATTCTTAATAAATATATCTATTAATTTATCTTCTGTGCCTGTTTAATAATAAAAGGTATATTTGTCTTGTTGGATAGATAAGCTTCATACGGTACGATAATAACAACGCGCTAACGGCACCGATACAATACTGATACAATGAAGCATTGGCAGCGCGGACGCTGATGTTGCATACAGACTGTCGTACAGCGCGAATGTACAACACTCTGTATGAATATTTCACTCACTTGTATCGAGACTTCCGAATCAAGCATACACTGACAGATATCTTACCTGGACAAACGGTTATGATAATACCAAAACTTGTTGCATCTACTCCGATTCGTAGGGTGGGTTTTGGTACATCATTTTGATAACTTATCATATAAGTAACATAAATAAGCTGACAAAAAGAGACGAACACACAAACCAAGCGTAGGGACGTACCTTGCTGTGGTGGAACAGAAGTCCGACGCCTTCCATGCACACCTTTGGAGTTGAAAAGACGTTTGTGTTGTTAGAACATTGAACATATAATCGTCGTTAGGAGTGATTGCATTGAATTGTAGTAGGACGAGATTTTTAGCTCAGAATGTGATTTTTATTTTATTGTACGCTATATTTTTGAGCAGGGGATGTTGTCTTGATGAGAATGCAAATTAAATCGGGCCTACTCAACCAGGTCAGTCCTACTAGTATACCTACTAGTATTTAGCATCGTTTGAGGTTGTAGATAAGTAAAGTAATAACTTTCCTTTAGTACAAAGGTATAGTTATAGTATAGTTGAGCTAGGATATTTCGGCGCATGGCTAAAAGTGGAGCCAATGCCGCAATTTTCCATCGACATTTTCACCAATGCTTACCAATAGCTCCCTTGACCATTTCGCTCAATCGTCAAAAGATCGTAGGAGTAGGTACAGCAGTGCGATTCTGTAAACATGTCCATGTGAACACTTGGGCGGGGTGACTAGTCAAACCATACAGGTGAGATGGAGTGACAGCAGCTGTCGATCACTGCGCCTGCCGCCGGCAGGTGTAGGAGTGTGTGTGTGTGTGCGTCACCTGTATGAGGCCGCCCTCGCCGGTGGCACAGTCCTGTATGGGGAACTCTCCGCCCAGCTCAGCCGCGTCTTGCCGACGACCACTCTTCTCCATCGCTTCTTTGATGCAGTAGTACAGCGCTTTGCACTGCAATCATTAACACTTAGTTTCAAAACAAGCATTTTAAAAAAATAAACCGACTTCAAAACTGTAATTTATTTGAATAATAAAAGTTTTATCTTTAGAAAATATAAAGTTTATTCCAAATATATAGTAATATATCTACACTAATATTATAAAGAGGAAAGATTTGTTTGTTTGTTTGTTTGAAATGAATAGGCTCCGAAACTACTGGACCGATTTGAAAAATTATTTCACCAGTAGAATCCTACATTATCAGCGATGGACATAGGCTATAGCATATTTTCAAAAAAGTTAGGGATCCGTATGAAAACTTCGATAATGTAACCCCAGGTGTGAGAAGAAATCCTTATATCGCGTACGCTGCGGAATCTATTGACAATAGAGCAAAGTGATGTACTACAGTTTTGCCGCCGGTATCATCCGCGGTACCATGTGTCTAACTATTATGGATAAGTCACCATGACCGCTTTTTATTCAAATTATTCAAGCAAATCCCATGGTGAAATAAAAAATGGTGATTTTAGTATCATGATATTAATCCTTATCCATTTAAATGGTTTGATAATTAAGGTTGATTATGTCCGTGTAAATTACACTTTAAATTATTCAAATCGGACCTTTCGTTCAAAAGTTACGACGGTAATAAACATGCTCGGAGTAAGAAAAATGTCGCGGCTTGAGCGAACAGGGGAGAATTGTATCAATGCTTGGTCCGATGAAGTTGAAACACCAAGGCATTTAATTTTTTTCGATAAAACAATAAGAATAACAAATGTTTGGATTTTTCGAAAATAAACTACATACATAATAAGGAGTGAAGCAGGGGGTGATTGAGATTTTAGGGGAGGACACAATTGCTTGCTTCAATTTACGTCGGAATGCTATGTACAAACTAAAAGCGGGATAATTGAAACAGATGTACCTAACAATTTTTGCATAATCAAACCCTGACGGGTTGAACGGGGTGAACAGTTGCGCTGAACCTGGGCTCGAGACAAGTGAGATTCTGTCAACGGTGGCGTGGCGTACGCGATTGTCAATACGTCAAAAATGTATAGGATTGACACATGCAATCGAAATGTCACGTTTCCAAAGTTAACCTTTATAAGGGGGTATAGAGGGCGTTGAAGTTTGTGGAGTACCTACTAAATCCACGCGGACGAAGTCGCGGGCGAAGTGCTAGTTTGGAATAAACTTGGTCAATTGGTAGTCGTGCATCGGTATACCCCGCCTACCGCAGTTAGCAAACTTACTAATTTTACTTTTGCTGGTATTACTTTGTACCTATTAGTACTGTAGTGTTATTTTGAGTACGTCGTCCTCACATATAATCAATTAAGTTACTGTACCTATACAAAATATTGTAAAACTTTTATTTGAAAAAAGTAACTACCTATGGAGTTTCTTGTCCGTTCTTTTCCATAAGAATCTACTTCTGGTAAATGGACAGCGATTGTCACTATAATATTTTATTTTCGAACTGTATTTTTGATGTTCGAAAATGCCTTTGAATGGTCTAGTTGAAATAAATTAATTGACTGACTTTATATTGTGGCGTCAACAACGCTTTTTTCAAAAGCTTCCCATTTTGTTTATTTTGAAGACATAAGTAACTGTCGCGGTAAAGTTTTAAAAGCGCCGTAATCCAGGCTTATGTAGTTCTAAACACATTTTATTTAAAGAATTAAAGAAAAGAAAGAAGAAAGAAAAAGTATAAAACAAACTCTTGCTTATTAATCACAGTAACGACATCGTCATTTAGCAGCGCTCCGTAGACGAGCCATTTGAACAGACCAGCTGCGCCTGCCCTATAAACACTTTCCTTCCACCTCGTTAAATGTACTTAAATCGTCTAATTAATCCGAGTAAATTAATTGATTATTTAAGACACGGAGCTGTAACTAAACTAGAGCTAAAACTAATACAGCGAGGCTTTCGATCATAATTTAAACGATTCGGAATACATCTCTAATACGTAGTCCCGCTGTACCTGCCGACACAAGGCAGAATGCCTGGCATACATGAATAGTTCTTGGTTGATTTACTGAACTGGACTCTTACTTCATTACGTTTGCTTGATTGTTAGCAACGATGAATGATAAGGATAATAAACTTAAGAGGGCGCCGTGCAAACGCCGGCTGCGCAGTGGCGCCCTCATCGTTTGTTTGGTTATTTCTTTTATTTTAGAATGAAAATGCAGAAAATAAGCACGTTAAGTTTTGCTCCACAAGATTATACGTTAAAATTATTATAAACGGTAGTTTTAAATTGTTTAGTTTTATTATATTATAATAAAATTAAACAATTTAAAACTGCCGTTACTAAGTACGGTAGTTTTAAATTATTTAGTTAAAAAAACCAAAAACTTACTTCTTCGAACTTTCGGTAAATATACTCTACCTATTCCGATTTCTGATTATAACGTATTTTTTTTCAGAATGACAAATGATGGTTTTACATAATTATGTAATAAGCCCATACACATTATGATAAATGATAAATGATAAATGACTCCAGAATACATTTATCATTTATAAATGATAAATGATAAATGTATCATCAGACCAACCTCATATTGCCATATTATTGCTTTGTACCCAAAGTTCCATAGGAATGCAAAGTTTAAGCTTAAGCGGATGTCAGGAAGTGCTTGAAAAATGAATTATTAAAATCCAACCGGACACACTTAATAGGACACGCGGGTGGTCTTTTCTCCATAGAACCGCTCTCGCCTGTTTTCTTTCTGGTTAATGACCATAAAACAATGATTTTTTACGGAATAATAAATATTAACTACTTCTATGTCCCTATGTTTTCCTTTTTATTGATACATTATTTTAATAAGCACTATAGACCCTCAAAAAATGCTCAAAACTGCCTATTTAGACCGCTGTCAACAAATTGTCTTGTGTACAAATTTTACAACTATTATGAAAAAAAGGAAAACATAGGGACACAGTATATATCCTTCTTATTCAGTTTATAAAATATATTTTAAATTGGTTTAATATTGGAGGAGTAAATAGCCGAGAGCCAAATCTCGAAATATGGCTTTTTACTCAGGCTATTCAGTCGGATCTGCAGGTGTCCTTATCGCACGAACCGGACGCCGAGCGCTCGCAGAGCGACAGCAATAGTTTCTTCAAATACCTAATTTTCAAAACTCTCTCCGCCCGCATTTTCTCTTAAGAAATGAAGTTAATATAAAGATTTTAAACAGAGTCGCGAACCTTCTTAGTGTAATATTTATGCAGCTGCGTCTGGCCGCCGTTTTTCCTCCAAAGGCACAGGACTCTTATCTTGGGACTGTAAGTCATGTTGACGAGCCTCTCGTACCACCATCTCTCCACGATGGTGCCTGGAATCGATGTATTAAATGATAAATGGTACATGTTCAGCATTATTTTCATTTATTCAAACTAAAAGAGCTAAAAGAACTAAAAGACCCGTCTGATACGGACTGTAACGGATTTGAAAAAAGCAGGAATTTTGAAACCTACCCTCTCCACCATCTCGTAAGTTGTCTCTGCAAAAATAAACCCAGGGGATTGCATGGACATTGCAACGATAAGTTAGTGTAAGTCGTAGCACAATACCTACGCCTTATTAGCTACTTACAGTCAGTTATCGTAACGTCCTACGTTGAATTTTAAATTATCGTTTATTTGCTTGAATTCTAAATTACCGTGCTGTTTAGGACACCATTTAGACATGTCATAGGACCAATTAGAACATAGGTAATTTCATTGCATTTTCTCAATTAGATGATCCACTATTAGTAGTATTGTTTGCAATAAATGTGGCCAGACTCAGGTCCGAGGCTCATAACTGAAAACCGGCCAAGAAAGTATCGGAGCACAGGTAGTTGAGTTCCGTAGGTATGACCACGTTACCGTACTACCTAAAAAAAAAGAAAAAACAGCTTCGCAGTTGATAATGCAATGGTATATTTCCAAAAAGATAAGGCATGATAGGCCAGTTCGAAAATGTTTACTCCTCGGATAGCTTATGCTGTCGAAGCAAAGAATTTTGAAAACTGGATCCAAGAGCGAGCAGAGATTTCGGAATATTTTGCACCCATTCTCGGATAGGTAGATTTTACATTTGCCTAACAAACAATTAGTTTAATTTTGCAGAAAAACTAGGAAGTTTTATTTCATCTTGCAAGCGAAGCCCGCTCGGAAATAGTATAGGTATTGAAAACTATACAAGGTATTTTTTTTCCAGTGTACAAACTTTGAGAACCACTTCTGCCCAGGTAAATGAACAATTTTCCCCAAGAAAGCCATAGACAATCCCTAAAAAAAATTGAGTCTCCCATGCAAATCGGGATCAGTTGTTGATAACGTTTGTACACTGGAAAAAATATACCCTGTAAATACAAGAGCGACTGAAGCATGTTCTGAAAATTTTACAGCCAGCCTAGGATAGGCTAATTTTTTTTTACCGTACAGTTCGAAAATTTGAACCCATCGTGCGTCGCCCTCGTGCTGCGTGCACCGTGACGTGGCCGACGCGCGCTAGTGTATTACGAAGACTAGAGTAGTGTACCTTGCGTGGAGCGCAGGATGAGCCCGTCGTCGCGCACCTCCATGAAGCGCAGCTCGCCGGCTGCGTCGCCCTCGTGCACCGTGACGTGACCGACGCGCGCTAGTGTATTACGAAGACTAGAGTAGTGTACCTTGCGTGGAGCGCAGGATGAGCCCGTCGTCGCGCACCTCCATGAAGCGCAGCTCGCCGGCTGCGTCGCCCTCGTGCACCGTGACGTGACCGACGCGCGCTAGTGTATTACGAAGACTAGAGTAGTGTACCTTGCGTGGAGCGCAGGATGAGCCCGTCGTCGCGCACCTCCATGAAGCGCAGCTCGCCGGCTGCGTCGCCCTCGTGCACCGTGACGTGACCGACGCGCGCTAGTGTATTACGAAGACTAGAGTAGTGTACCTTGCGTGGAGCGCAGGATGAGCCCGTCGTCGCGCACCTCCATGAAGCGCAGCTCGCCGGCTGCGTCGCCCTCGTGCACCGTGACGTGACCGACGCGCGCTAGTGTATTACGAAGACTAGAGTAGTGTACCTTGCGTGGAGCGCAGGATGAGCCCGTCGTCGCGCACCTCCATGAAGCGCAGCTCGCCGGCTGCGTCGCCCTCGTGCACCGTGACGTGACCGACGCGCGCTAGTGTATTACGAAGACTAGAGTAGTGTACCTTGCGTGGAGCGCAGGATGAGCCCGTCGTCGCGCACCTCCATGAAGCGCAGCTCGCCGGCTGCGTCGCCCTCGTGCACCGTGACGTGACCGACGCGCGCTAGTGTATTACGAAGACTAGAGTAGTGTACCTTGCGTGGAGCGCAGGATGAGCCCGTCGTCGCGCACCTCCATGAAGCGCAGCTCGCCGGCTGCGTCGCCCTCGTGCACCGTGACGTGACCGACGCGCGCTAGTGTATTACGAAGACTAGAGTAGTGTACCTTGCGTGGAGCGCAGGATGAGCCCGTCGTCGCGCACCTCCATGAAGCGCAGCTCGCCAGCTGCGTCGCCCTCGTGCACCGTGACGTGACCGACGCGCGCTAGTGTATTACGAAGACTAGAGTAGTGTACCTTGCGTGGAGCGCAGGATGAGCCCGTCGTCGCGCACCTCCATGAAGCGCAGCTCGCCGGCTGCGTCGCCCTCGTGCACCGTGACGTGACCGACGCGCGCTAGTGTATTACGAAGACTAGAGTAGTGTACCTTGCGTGGAGCGCAGGATGAGCCCGTCGTCGCGCACCTCCATGAAGCGCAGCTCGCCGGCTGCGTCGCCCTCGTGCACCGTGACGTGACCGACGCGCGCTAGTGTATTACGAAGACTAGAGTAGTGTACCTTGCGTGGAGCGCAGGATGAGCCCGTCGTCGCGCACCTCCATGAAGCGCAGCTCGCCGGCTGCGTCGCCCTCGTGCACCGTGAACGTCGCGCGTCGCAGCAGCCGCGATCCTAGCGGCTTCAGCTCTATGTCGTTGCCGTGCTACGTACATAAAACACTCCTTGTTATGTACATCGTACAAGTTACGGAATATACAATTATAGAAACCATGTCATTGCGTGACACAATAAGCAGCCTTATTGCTAATAGCCATCAATAGTGTTTTAGGGAACTACCATAATCATTAGCGCGGCTGATCAATAATATAGTTACGAATTGGTGTAAAATTACTTTTTTTTATGTGAAACATCTAATAGCGCGCTTTGGCAGTAAAACCAACTCGTAGCCGAGACGGGAAACGGCATGACGCTGCCATGCCGTGGTGCCCCAGCCAAAATCCTCGATAGAAATGATCGTCAAAGTTACCTCTAACTGTGACCTTAGAAAAAAAAATCCCGTGTTACTAGCCTACCTATGCCGGTAAAATTTATACCAAATAATGAAACGAATCTTAATGCAAAACATTGTTGTTTTAGATTTTTAATGTCGCGCTTCTCTTTCTTTTCTATACAGTCCGAGAGTGACCGAGTTTTTGCTGAGCACAGCGCCTTAAAACGCTGACAACAGCAAAAGCTCGGTCACTTCTCTTCTCATTTAGTCGTCGCGCTTCTCTAAGCGCGACGACTAAATGCTTGCAATTTATTGCCAAATATGAAGCATTTTATCGATTTCCTCAAAGCTAAGTTGATCTATTAAAAATCTAAAACAACAAAGTTTTGCATTAAGATTCGATTCATTATTTGGTATAATTTGTATCGGCATAAGTAGGCTAGTAACATGGGATTTTTTGTTCTAAGGTCAAAGTTAGAGGTAACTTTGACGATCATTACTATCGAGAATTTTATTTTTAAACATGTTTCGGAAACAACAGTGTTCTTTGAAACATAGTTAAAATTAACATATATTTTTTCTGCAGCTTGAAACTAAACAGATTTGGCTAAAATTTCGTTAGGAAACCTGCAATTTTCAGTTATTGCTGATGTCAGCGCCTTAACCGACGAAATTAAAGTTATTTTGAACTTTGTAGTGTTTTTTGGAAGTCGGTTTCTTTTTTTGTGAAAAAGTTTTTTTAACAATTACTTTTTAAAGTTCGGACTAAACCTATCAAAACCCCGTAACTGATATTTTTTCAAAAATCCAATGATGAAGTTGTAGACTCTCGGGTCCGATTTTGATGAAAACTAAAACTGAATCATAGATTTGTGAGACAGAGACAGAGTTACTTTCGGATTTATAATATCAGTAGAGAAAGAGAAATGTGAAAATGAAGTAAAATTGCGCTCGTAACGGTAAAGTAACAACATAGTTAAGGTAAGTGCGCCAAAGTCTTGTAAGATTCCTAATCGAATCCTATTAGCTGAGGGCTCCGCACCCCGCGGCCGTCGCCGTTCGGAGCGCGGACTTCGTTTTTCCTCTATTTTATTACATTTTTCACATCTGTCGGGCGTCCCGTAACGGCTATTTTGTTTTTCAGTATAATTTTGACCCTCTGTTATAGTGTATGCCTGTATGGTTAGGGTTTTAGTTAATTAGGAAATCGTCGAATTGACACTCATTTATCTGATTATCATTTGGGTTTTAAAGATAAACTCAAATGATAATCAAATAAGGTATTGTTTCTTTGTCCAGTTTTCAGTACAAACATTTTTACCGTTAACTTACCAACGTATGCACGACGTCGAGCAGATGGTTGACTTCTTGGCTGTAAACCAGTCCGATGTGACTCTTTGCGAGCAGGCGGCGCACTTTGTTCCTCACGATGTCTGCGTCCACACCCACCAGCACCATGGCGGCAGTCAGGTTGTACAGCGCAGTAGAGAGCAGCCTGTCCTCCTCATGCTCGAGGCGCTTGCGCTCCGTCTCGCTCAGGCACTTGTAGCGCTCCATCATCTCGTTGGCGCCCTGGTCCATGCCGATCATGTCACGTTCTTGACTCACCGCGTCTAAGAACGCGTCCTCCCAAAACTGCATTTGATCCCACAGGTTTGATCGCTCCTTGCCTTTTAAAGAAAAAGATTTCATTTTTTTAATAATATGGCTATATTGTATGAAAAGCAATATGGTCTATCGAATCAGATGAGGCTTCGTTTTAAAACAACAGTGTTTCATAGGAGTAATTCTCGCACTTAAAAAAGTTAAAATTTAAATTGCAAATTTGTTAAAGGTTTACGGGAATTGCCCCTCTCAGCTATTAATCAGTGTTTCTCTAAGTCCACAAGCACAATCGTTGTTTACCGATCAATCCCTGATAGAGATAGGTGCGCGTGGTGTCGGGCGAGGTGATGGGCGAGGTGGCGGGCACGCCGCCGGCCGGCCGGTAGCCGCTCGCGGACGACTTGCACGAGAACACGCTCGCCGCGCGCGGCTTGCCGCCTGCGCCCGCGCCGCCGCGGTTCACCTATGCGCACCATGTACTTAGCATTTAAATGTATTTATGAATATTGCGTACAGTTAACGTAGAAGTAAACAAATGGGGAGCATACTTTAACTACACTACACTTTTTTACAGTATTTTATCTACAGTGGCGGACAAAGTTAGCGGACCTTTTATTAGACTCTGGGCTGGTACCTATTCCCCTTGCTATGGGCCAAAGTAGCCTAAAATTAAGAGGTTATTGATATTGTTATGGTTAGTTTAAGCAGAAATTGTACCCCATTTGTCTAACACTCCGTGGTATAGTAAAACGTTAAATGCTGTGCGTTCTATTCTTCCTTCGACTTATTTTTTAAGAAGTGCACTAGACACCGATGGCTTGACAGATGATATTTATCACCAAAAAAATTTAATATTTCTAACTCAGTCTTTTTAGTAGAAAAGTAAAATATGGCTAGTAATTAAACTCGTACTACCATTATAGAAATTTAAAACACATTTTTAGATCTTCTTTAAATAATTTATTATAGACACGTAACATGCATCTAAATTTCTAAATACTGCAGCGATTATAGCCTTTTTATCAAAATTTTGAGTAAAATATTCCAATCGTTGGGCTATTGTTTGATCGCATCGTTCAAGCTCTGTAAGCGTCTAAAACGGGTGACTACAAATCGCACTAGGACTTACATTGAGGAACATGACGTCAGTATCAGATAGGTTGGACTTAAAGGAGGCGCGGTGGTCGTAGATATTGGCTCGGTTGGTGGTGATCGAGCCGCTCTCGTCGGCCGAGCAGTCCGACGAGGGAGGGGCCTGCCACGCACACAAACAACCCGCCTGTACCATGTCTCATGTGACTACACTAGCTCAACAGCTTGCGATTCATAACCACTCAATAAAACCCAATATCAATAATTACTATTAAATTAAATCATCATCTGCTAGGCTTTTCCCAACTATGTTCGGGTTGGTTTCTAGTCTAGCCGGAGGCAGCTGAATACCAATATTTTACATACAAGCGACTGCCTATCTGGCCTTAACAACCTAGTTACCGGCGAAGTAAATACAACATAACCTAATAGCGATTTTTTTCATTAAATAAGCACGAAACTTTAGCATTGGACGAGTGAACAAAAAAAAAATATTTTGAACAAAGTCAAAGTCAAAGCATTTATTTCAATTAGACCATTTAACTACTTTTATAACGAAAAAACTAGTAGAATTAATTGATCTGGGTTGTCCGTCAATATCAGTGTAGTTACTTGAAACATGTTACGTTTTTACGTACAACTCCAACTAGCATAATATTTACTATTTATTTACTAATATTTAATTATAAATCAGTCTACAACATTAATCTTGTATCATAGAATACTTATATAATACAACCATGCGGGATACAACATACCTTCCTCATTTTAAGTAGGTACAGATTGTTAAAATAAGAATGTGAAGATAGCTGTATAGTGTACCTATTAAATATTGAAATAATTAGAAAAGTTTATTTTTGTGGAGTACATTAGTGCTGAAAGTAGAAGTACAGCAATACAGCATCGCTCTAAGCATAGATCAATATCAATTGATAGGTTATTAAGTCGTAAATGTTACGTAATTTGGGAAGGAATGAAATCATAATTACAAAAGGGTTTTGCTTGAATAGGGCAGTCTGAAAGCGGTATCACGCCTATGGTAACTGCTGTCATGCTCAAGAGCTTTTCTTCACTTGTATAATATAGACATTTAGATAGTTTCCACATGGATCATGTTAGAGCGACAAGATCATGCAACACCTAATAATACACACAAATCGATGCAATACTTACATCTGATTCGAAGGATGTCAATTTACTGAAAAGCAAGTTTCTCTTCTGGTTCAGCATGTCTTTGAACATTTCCGTAGTACTTTGGGCTTCCGATGAGTCCATTTCAGGATAGTTTACTACCGGTACATCTAGAAGTTTATAATGTTCCAGACAAAATTAAGTTGCAGATGTTAAAACCAAAACATTGGAGACGTTAAAATAATCCTAAAAATAAAAAATGACTTACCAGATTGTGAACTCTTTCTCGATGATGGTGACGACGAAGGAGTTTCTAAGTCCTGTCGTCCATAGTGATCCATGAGTGCAGAGCCAGCCATGCCTCCGTGCTCCAGGCCTGCGATCTCCTTGCTCCAGTAGTGCGTGTGAGCCATCTCCGCCAGTTGGAACACAGAGGCCATCCCTCCCAGACCGAAGTTGGAGTAGGTGTGCTCGAGGCCGTGGACCACAGCTTGTAGGACCTTCAGCATGCCCTTCCAGACTGGCTTGCTCACAAACTTTTGGGTAGGATAATAATAATTATGTTTTATTAAGAAGTTTGTCTCTGTTATCTCAATTTATTCTTTAACAACCTTAAATTATTTTTTACCTAACTGGCCTATAAGGGCACACACACATGTATATTTTTTCAAGAGATTTTCGGGCATTGTAAATCTGAACGAAATATAAGTAGGTATTTGTAGTGTCAGATTCGCCGTATCAACAATTTCAAACTAAGAACATAAACTCACCACATCATCCACTTTGTCGTTAGGCGTGGTCTTCCTATTGAAGTTCCGGTTGAGTTTGCTAAGTACCATGTTCCTATAGGACTCGTCCTCCATCAACTTCTTGAGGCGGTTCAGCTTCAGCCAACCAACACCCTCGCCTTCCAGTACGTGTTGGACTAACTGTAATGTTAGAGTGCTTGCTATAATAACAAATAAAAAAAAAGTACAATTTTGATTTTACAGACTCGCAGTACAATTGTTTATTTAAATAAGTATCTATTGATTTAAGATTTTAAATATGTCGGTAGTATGAAATAAACCATTTTTTTAAAACGTATTTTTATTACTATTATATTGTTGTTGAAGGGACTATTTTTTATTTCAGTACACAGCTACATATAAGTATGAGGTCCCTAGTTTAGTTAGGTAGAGTTGTATGTTGGCAGTGGATACATACGTCATTGAGGAAGGCCTGGTTCTCGGTGTTGGCGGAGGGGCGCTGGTGCGGCGGCGCGGGCGGCGGCGTGGGCGGCGCGTGGCGGATGAGCGGCGAGCGCGCCACCAGCCCG
Organism: Melanchra persicariae; assembly: GCA_947386135.1. NCBI lineage: Eukaryota > Metazoa > Arthropoda > Insecta > Lepidoptera > Noctuidae > Melanchra > Melanchra persicariae. The sequence goes on along the minus strand of OX376651.1, from coordinate 10,664,655 downwards.
CGCGCGCCCTGCGAGATGTTTATGTTGGCAGTGGATACATACGTCATTGAGGAAGGCCTGGTTCTCGGTGTTGGCGGAGGGGCGCTGGTGCGGCGGCGCGGGCGGCGGCGTGGGCGGCGCGTGGCGGATGAGCGGCGAGCGCGCCACCAGCCCGCGCGCGCCCTGCGAGATGTTTATGTTGGCAGTGGATACATACGTCATTGAGGAAGGCCTGGTTCTCGGTGTTGGCGGAGGGGCGCTGGTGCGGCGGCGCGGGCGGCGGCGTGGGCGGCGCGTGGCGGATGAGCGGCGAGCGCGCCACCAGCCCGCGCGCGCCCTGCGAGATGTTTATGTTGGCAGTGGATACATACGTCATTGAGGAAGGCCTGGTTCTCGGTGTTGGCGGAGGGGCGCTGGTGCGGCGGCGCGGGCGGCGGCGTGGGCGGCGCGTGGCGGATGAGCGGCGAGCGCGCCACCAGCCCGCGCGCGCCCTGCGAGATGTTTATGTTGGCAGTGGATACATACGTCATTGAGGAAGGCCTGGTTCTCGGTGTTGGCGGAGGGGCGCTGGTGCGGCGGCGCGGGCGGCGGCGTGGGCGGCGCGTGGCGGATGAGCGGCGAGCGCGCCACCAGCCCGCGCGCGCCCTGCGAGATGTTTATGTTGGCAGTGGATACATACGTCATTGAGGAAGGCCTGGTTCTCGGTGTTGGCGGAGGGGCGCTGGTGCGGCGGCGCGGGCGGCGGCGTGGGCGGCGCGTGGCGGATGAGCGGCGAGCGCGCCACCAGCCCGCGCGCGCCCTGCGAGATGTTTATGTTGGCAGTGGATACATACGTCATTGAGGAAGGCCTGGTTCTCGGTGTTGGCGGAGGGGCGCTGGTGCGGCGGCGCGGGCGGCGGCGTGGGCGGCGCGTGGCGGATGAGCGGCGAGCGCGCCACCAGCCCGCGCGCGCCCTGCGAGATGTTTATGTTGGCAGTGGATACATACGTCATTGAGGAAGGCCTGGTTCTCGGTGTTGGCGGAGGGGCGCTGGTGCGGCGGCGCGGGCGGCGGCGTGGGCGGCGCGTGGCGGATGAGCGGCGAGCGCGCCACCAGCCCGCGCGCGCCCTGCGAGATGTTTATGTTGGCAGTGGATACATACGTCATTGAGGAAGGCCTGGTTCTCGGTGTTGGCGGAGGGGCGCTGGTGCGGCGGCGCGGGCGGCGGCGTGGGCGGCGCGTGGCGGATGAGCGGCGAGCGCGCCACCAGCCCGCGCGCGCCCTGCGAGATGTTTATGTTGGCAGTGGATACATACGTCATTGAGGAAGGCCTGGTTCTCGGTGTTGGCGGAGGGGCGCTGGTGCGGCGGCGCGGGCGGCGGCGTGGGCGGCGCGTGGCGGATGAGCGGCGAGCGCGCCACCAGCCCGCGCGCGCCCTGCGAGATGTTTATGTTGGCAGTGGATACATACGTCATTGAGGAAGGCCTGGTTCTCGGTGTTGGCGGAGGGGCGCTGGTGCGGCGGCGCGGGCGGCGGCGTGGGCGGCGCGTGGCGGATGAGCGGCGAGCGCGCCACCAGCCCGCGCGCGCCCTGCGAGATGTTTATGTTGGCAGTGGATACATACGTCATTGAGGAAGGCCTGGTTCTCGGTGTTGGCGGAGGGGCGCTGGTGCGGCGGCGCGGGCGGCGGCGTGGGCGGCGCGTGGCGGATGAGCGGCGAGCGCGCCACCAGCCCGCGCGCGCCCTGCGAGAAGGGACCGAAGGACGCCGCCAGCGGAGCGCCCGCGCTGGAGCCGCCCGCCGCGCTGCCACCGCGGGGAGGGTGCTCGCCAGGTTTGCCCTGCTTGTTGCCTGGATAATGGAATACGATATCACACAACATGTCGCAGCTAGCAATAACGAGAGAGCAAACAAAACAACCTGCTATGGCACTACATGCAAGCATGGAGAATATTGAAGAGACAGACGAAGATATAATAATGGTGTCGTCATACGCAACAACAAAACAAGGCGGTACAGCATCTGAAATATCACCATCATCATATTACGAGTTCTAATTGATACTCATGAGCGAGCTTCGCGAACAAGCTGTTCAACCACTCAAGGCCAAGCGATACCCTATTAAGGATACAGTCGTTGGTGTGAGATCAATAAGGGAAGACATCAAACAGATGGTTAAAATCAGCGTTGAATCAAGAAGAAAAGCTTTCGACATGGAAGTAACAACGTATGTTTTATCGAAGCCTTTAATCACTCGAATACCAATCCACAAAATCAATAAAAACAAGTTGGCTTCACCTGGAAAACCTTGTCCTACGACAAGGTTTTCCAGGTGAAGCCAACTTGTTTGACCTAATGAAAACTATTACATGATGGGTATCAATGTTATAGGGCGATAATTATTAATGTCTCATTTTTCTCCCTTTTTAAATATCGGTTTGACAACAGATATCTTCAAAGCGTCAGGAAAGACTCCTTGTGAAAAGAAGAGGTTAATGAGATGGGTCAATACTCCGCTTATTTCACTAACACATGCCTTAATAACTCGGGTACTGAGTCCATCATAACCTACAGAATTGGTATTTTTCAATGATAAAATGTGTTTTCGTACCTCATTTTCGCTTATAGGTGTAAGGAACATAGAGTTAGCAGTTAAGGTATCACTGCGATAACTATTTGTACAGTTTTGAGTAGGAATAGAATTTGTAAAATAATCATTGAAGGCAGAAGCTATTTCTACTGGTTTGGTAAGTACAGAATTATCAATTTTAATACATTCAATGTGGTCTTTGGGGTCCGTATTATGTATTTAATTTTTTACGACTGTCCATGCGGCTCTACATTTATTGTCATTATTATCCATAAACTTTATGTTAGCATTTCGTTTAGCCTTGTAGATACACTTTTGTCATAATTTTGAATATGTTATATATCTACTTTTGTTCATTACATTTTTATTTTTGTAATATTGGTATCGTAAGAAACGCTTTGTTTTAGAACTTTGTTTGAGCCCCTTACTTATCCACGTTCGTTTTTTATTGTTTAAATTTATCCTCACCCTAACTTTTGGAAAACAGAGATTAAAAAATAAACATATTAATTCATGGAAAACGCGGAATGCTATATATTTGCATCGCTTTCCATGTAAATATCTGTCCAGGATAGATTTTGTAAGCATTCCCTAAATTTACGCATATTATCTAGACTGTAGTCTCTTTTGTAAATATGGTATAATGCGGTCTTTGCTGTTTGAAGTGTTAAAGGGAAGCTTAGCATTTGTGCTGTGTCGTGGTCAGAGAGATGTAGTGGTAGTACTGTTGGGATTGCATTAGGTATGTTGCTCAATATATGGTCTATACAAGAAAGTTTCCGAGTAGCCACCTCAATATGAATTTCCATATTGTGATTATTTACCAGGTCTTGAAATTCTTGAGTGATTTTATTTCTTTTTAAGGTATTAATATTGAAGTCACCAGTCAAGACTATACGTGTGCTAGATTTGTGTTTCTTGTGTAAATCCTGTAAGACTCTATCTAACTTAATTAAAAATTGATTAGGGTCCGATTGAGGTGTTGGATATAAGCAAACAATCAGTAATTTTTTATTTTCTATTTCTATACCACATGCTTCGAACGTATTTACCGATGCATATGTTTTTATAAACTCTAATTCTTTGTAGTGTAAACCCTTTCTGACTAGAATGCAAGTGCCACCTCTATTTTTATCCCTGCAAAAATTTGTAGCCATTTCAAAATTTAATAACTTAATATAGTTCTCTTGACCTTTTTTAATGAATGTTTCGGAGAGGCAAATTACATGAGGTTCATTATGTAAGTCACGCATTTCCTGTAATGTTAACTCCAACAGTTCCCGTTTAGATAAAACACTCGCAATATTTTGGTGGAGTATTTTAAAGTTGTGTGATATAGGTGTTACATTTTTAGGTACGAAAAAATGTATCGTTTTTGTTTAATGTACGATAATTCAATTTTTCGACATCTAGATGGTTACTTTTCACAACATTTAATATTATTATACTATACTTAGAGAATGTCTTTAATAATTTTTTTAATTGAAACAGTACATGTCCCATATTATTGTCATTTTCACCTAAAGATATTACAATTTTGTCACCTGGTTCAAAGTTTATGATATTACAGCTTTTCGTTATTGTGTCGCTCTGCGCATTTGGCATCGTGTGGGCGAGGACTCTATATTTTTCATACTGTGTAGTCTCTCTCGAATGTATAAGAGCAGCAGCAAGACCGACGCATTGTTGCGCACCAAAGATCCTTATAGTTTTTCCGTATCTTTGTTTTTTTAGGCCTGGGGAAATTGTGTATTGGCTAAAAAACTCTGTTCTGGTTTTGATGTAGTTTTATGAGATTTGTTCAAAATCTGTATTTGTGTATTTAGAGTTTTTATCTCATTCTCTGCGATTTGTAGTTCCTTTTGTAACGCTGAGATATTTTGTTCCAGATGCAAATACATAAAGTTATTATTGCGTTCGACATTTGTAGTGAGTTTCGGCGAGGAGGGAGTTGAAGACACGATTTGACTCAAACGAGAGTGTCTTTTCTTTTTGTCAGTGCTTATAGGGCTGCTTTCTTTATTTGTAGACGAATGACATAATGACTTTTATCTACACTCACAACGTAATGTTCCAAATATGAGTTCAAAAACGAATGCATAAATACATACTTTTTTTTCGTGGATAGGTAAAATTAAAAAAAAAAATCCATTACAGTTCAACATTTTCCTTCGATTTTTAAACAACTGCATCATAAAATAACTTTTTAATTTTTATAGCACACTTTTTCTTTTTAATTTTTGGCGCGGGCTCATTGACTTAAGTCAATGAGCCACCTTTTATCTTTGTCTATGTTTGAGCGCGCTGCGCAGTCATTCGAATACGCAATGAGAATATCCGCCATATTGGAATTAACTATTTTTCCACTTATTTTATTTCAACTGTATGAGTGAAGATAAAATAGTGTATGCAACGGCATATAATTAGGTATTAAAACACTCGTGTGATGCTATTATCACACTCGGCTACGCCTCGTGTGATAAACCCACACTCGTGTTTTAATAACCCTTTTTATATGGTCGTTGCATAAACTACTATAAAACATTAACTTCTTGAGTCAGCTTGCTCACTTGTCTTTTTAATTCATTGTTTTCTAATGTTGTGTTTTCCAACTCATATTGTTTATATTATTTTCCAACTCGTATTTTTGATGTTTCGAATTATCATTAAGTCGGAATTTTTGTTATTCGATCTATTGAAATTCGGTATTATGAGAAGGGATATTTTTAAATGCACATCTGTATAATTTTAATGCATACCAGAAAAAATAATGCTGTGCAAAAAATCCCAATCGATTAGAAAACATGTCTTACAAAAAAAACTAAAAAAATCATCCAAAACGAGATGACCTTTTTATCGAATTCACACCAAAAATGTGGTTCATACATCGGATTTATGATTTATAAAACAAAAATACGAATTGTTTATCAAAAATACTAACTTGCACTCTAAATTGCACTTCCCTGAAATAGCAGGTGGTTATCATGGTTACAATAGTAGCCGGTCATTGGGCACCCCGACTCGGACAGGTTAGGTTAGAAGGGGATGGCGGGGTCAAGTGAGCGAGCGAAGCGAGCGAACAGACCCCGCCATCCCCTTCGTGGTTATTTTTTTTAAACCACCCAGAAATATCAATAGCCAAATATTCGTTCAGTAAAACAGTTCTGCAAATACCATTAAACAGTATATCTAATATGATTTATTTAGTGTGCATAATTTGTGTGCAAGTCAGTATTTTTGATTTAACTTTGAAATATTTTGTTCGAAAAAAGGGAAAATACAGATATCGTTTTAATTACATGCCTTATGAGAATAGTAATTATAAACGTTAGGAATATTGAAATTAGGGAATTATAAAAATAGGATGAATGATAAATCGGAGTTTTAAATTAGGAATTTTGAATCATTCGGAATTATGAAAATCGGAGTTTTAAATTAGGAATTTTGAATCATTCAGAATTATGAAAATCGGTATTTTGAAATTCGTATTTGTGACTGACGAAATAAAGTTTTTCGTATTAATGTAATGTATGAAACATGTTGCCGCTCGACCAGTCCCAAAAACCTGAATTTTCTCCAAAAGCTCAATTCAGTTGACATAATTTATATTTAACCTAGTACAGGCATCTAACATTATTATACCTACATTTTTAAATATAGATTCATGTTGTATTTTACCTTTTAAACCTCTGAATAAAGATTTATTTATTATTTATTTTATTACTTTACTTATTTTTATTTTTAAAATGTTTAAAATAATTTGTTAAAAATAAGAGCTTTCCTTTAGTTTGCCATGTGTTATTATTACTTCCTAGAATTTGATTTCACACATTCCCTAATAATATTAGGGAATGTGTGTTTTTTTTAAAACAACCGGTATGATTCCTGGCTTAGCGGCTAGGAATAGTAGGAATACCGATTTTCCAAAAAACAATGATGTAGGTAGTTTTAGTTTTCAGCAAAATGGGGCTCGAGACTCCTTTCAGTGTTTTTCGATATTCCTCATAGTTTCGGTATTGGCAATCCACGCGTACTTTAAAAATATAAGATGCAAATTAACGTTCAAACACGTATTAGTAATTTAATTTATTTAAACAGAACGGAATTACTGAATAGGATGGATCAAGTTTTTTTATCCACTAGTATCTGTGCTATATTCACATAAATATGTTTGTGTTTTGTTCGAAGTTACACATTTAAATAAGGAGTCATCGAAATCTAAAATACTAACTTTTCAACTTTTCAAAAGCAGTGTTGCCACAAATTTATAACTATTGGTTTCCTACCTTTATTACCAAAGAAGTCACTAAACATGCTGGAGGTGGACGCAGCCAGGCCATTGAGGTCAGAACTGATGTTAGAGAAGAAGTCACGATGCGTAGCTGTCAGCAGGTTAGTTGTCTGTAGAGCTGTGGAGTCACGGCGCGCAGACCCGCTGCCATTCGAGTCCTGACTTTCACCCTATTGTGGATAAAAATAACAATCTCGATTAAACATCATCATAAATCAGATACGATCTTGTAAGACCCCAAAATAAAGTTATTTTTGCCATTTGCTATTGGTATACGCAAATACAGCGTGTAAGGGACATCGACGCACAAACGGATACCATGAGTTCAGGACATGATTCTGGACCCCCCCGCGTTGGAATTTTTCGTCGGCTTTTTCCTCATTTTTCAATTTTTTTCAGCTGTTTTTTTTTACTTTAGACTGTTCATAATCGTTATTCTTACCTAACCCAACGTGATTTTAATTAAAAAAACAATTAACTCTTACTTTCACTAAAAAGAGCAATGTAAATAAAACTAGTTAGGCATCTGCTCAGCTGTTTCGTAAAAAAGGTCAACGCATTCTGCGTAGTTGTAAAACATACCGTCTAGATAAAACTGCCCATAATGACAAAAATACGTATCTGCACAAAGCGGGGTAACCGATTTCCGACATTAACTAAACAAATTAAGGTCGGAAATAGGTTACTAAGTTTTGTGTCAATAAGACCCCTTTTGGTTTGGGGGCAGTTAGTAGCGCGGCGTCCTTTTGAACACAATGCCGCCAAAAGTCGGCGAAGTCAAAGGAATGTTTAAAAAAAAATTCTTTTACATTTAGCCGATTTGGCTTGATATTTTGTCGTCATCAATCAATCTTTTTTTGTTCGGAGTTAAAGTTTAAGGCGAATAATTCAACTGAAAGACAACAGCAACTGTACCTTCATCAACAATCCCTTTTTAGCGGCAGCTTCCTTTGCGCTCTTAGTGAAATCTCCAAGCGTTGACTTGCCCACATACGTGAGGTCTTCGAAAGTATTCTTACTGATTGCTGTGGCAGTTTTACTGGCTTCAAGTGCAGATTTTGACGCCTCGTGCATACCCTTTGAAGCTTCCTCTGCTGCTTTTTTTGCGTGTAATGTTAACTGTCAAAAGTCATAGAACATTTGAATGACCTTTTCTATGCTTCCAAAACAAGTTTTATTTCAAATATACGAAGATAATGACAAGAAAAACTCAGCTACGTATGTCAGAAGGTCTTTGGTATTTCACATGTTAGTATGAGAAAATGATATAAGCAATTTACTTTTTACTGAAAACTTGTAGGGTTACCTAGTTACCTACTCACTATTTCAAATTGGGATATTGTAGGCCGTGATTTTAAAAGATGAAAGGCGTACTCACTAACGTATTCTGCAGTCTGTTTTGTTTTACAATATTAAGGCTAAGCTACTAAATATTACTGTCTACGATTTGTGTGTGTGCTATGTCTTCTACGATCGTTGCTTAGCTCGACACGGTGAACTGTACCTGACCAAATGGCGCAAACATTTTCTTTTCCTCTCCATCTGCTACTTTTCCTTTCTTCTTTATTGGTATGAGTAAGTAATACATATTGTTGTAATTAAATTATAAATTAAGTAATACAGAAATTAAGAAACAAAAATTGACAACATTTTGTGATTTTAAATGCCTAGCACTGGCAGCAGTTGCGGTCATAAAACGTACGTGTAGGATAGCGAATAAATTAGTGCGCGATTTCAAATACTGAATCTTGCGTCGTCTCGCTTCCACTTTTTATGACCGCGCCAACCACGACAAATGGCGTTTAGTACAGTTTTTATATGTTACCTTGTCCATGTGGGCAAGTAGTCCTTCTTGGCTACTCTGGCGTGTTGTTTCCCTAACCAACTCTTTGGCTTGAGCTGCAAACTGCTCCAAAAGGGACGACTGTGATGCTTGTCGAGACACGCCGCTACTTACGCTCTAGAATTTAAATATTTCTTGGATTAAAAGGGTGACACTATAATAGGGACACATAGGTATAGGTGCATAGGGCATAGCGGCATAAAAAATGTTATGTACACAGTTTATCTATAAATATACAAAAATATAATACAAACAGTGAAAATAGAATCAAAATTGATCGAAAAACCAACGAGATATACCTAACCTAACCTGATAGTAGTTTATGCACCGGTCATATAAAAGGGGTTATTAAAACACGAGTGTGATAATAGTAACACACGAGTGTTACAGTAGATACTCTAAGGTAAGGAGTGCGTACTTTACCGTGTTGGTGCGGGGGCAGCGAGTGGTGCGAGGGCGTGAGCGCGCGGTCGGAGTCGCTGGTGCTGGCGCTGTGGGCTCAGCGCGTGTTAGCTGATGGTACAGTAGATACTCTAAGGTAAGGAGTGCGTACTTTGCCGTGTTGGTGCGGGGGCAGCGAGTGGTGCGAGGGCGTGAGCGCGCGGTCGGAGTCGCTGGTGCTGGTGCTGTGGGCTCAGCGCGTGTTAGCTGATGGTGCAGTAGATACTCTAAGGTAAGGAGTGCGTACTTTGCCGTGTTGGTGCGGGGGCAGCGAGTGGTGCGAGGGCGTGAGCGCGCGGTCGGAGTCGCTGGTGCTGGCGCTGTGGGCTCAGCGCGTGTTAGCTGATGGTACAGTAGATACTCTAAGGTAAGGAGTGCGTACTTTGCCGTGTTGGTGCGGGGGCAGCGAGTGGTGCGAGGGCGTGAGCGCGCGGTCGGAGTCGCTGGTGCTGGCGCTGTGGGCTCAGCGCGTGTTAGCTGATGGTACAGTAGATACTCTAAGGTAAGGAGTGCGTACTTTGCCGTGTTGGTGCGGGGGCAGCGAGTGGTGCGAGGGCGTGAGCGCGCGGTCGGAGTCCCTGGTGCTGGCGCTGTGGGCTCAGCGCGTGTTAGCTGATGGTACAGTAGATACTCTAAGGTAAGGAGTGCGTACTTTGCCGTGTTGGTGCGGGGGCAGCGAGTGGTGCGAGGGCGTGAGCGCGCGGTAGGAGTCGCTGGTGCTGGCGCTGTGGGCTCAGCGCGTGTTAGCTGATGGTACAGTAGATACTCTAAGGTAAGGAGTGCGTACTTTGCCGTGTTGGTGCGGGGGCAGCGAGTGGTGCGAGGGCGTGAGCGCGCGGTCAGAGTCGCTGGTGCTGGCGCTGTGGGCTCAGCGCGTGTTAGCTGATGGTACAGTAGATACTCTAAGGTAAGGAGTGCGTACTTTGCCGTGTTGGTGCGGGGGCAGCGAGTGGTGCGAGGGCGTGAGCGCGCGGTCGGAGTCGCTGGTGCTGGCGCTGTGGGCTCAGCGCGTGTTAGCTGATGGTACAGTAGATACTCTAAGGTAAGGAGTGCGTACTTTGCCGTGTTGGTGCGGGGGCAGCGAGTGGTGCGAGGGCGTGAGCGCGCGGTCGGAGTCGCTGGTGCTGGCGCTGTGGGCTCAGCGCGTGTTAGCTGATGGTACAGTAGATACTCTAAGGTAAGGAGTGCGTACTTTGCCGTGTTGGTGCGGGGGCAGCGAGTGGTGCGAGGGCGTGAGCGCGCGGTCGGAGTCGCTGGTGCTGGCACTGTCGGCGGCGGCTCGCTGACGACTCACGACTGTCTTCGGCGTCGTGGTCGAGTTCGAGTCCGACTCGCGACCGAAGCTACCGCTGTCAGTGTCCTATGATGGTGCTTGATTAGCTATGATGTACTACCACAGTCTATCTATTAACTCCGTACGTACAGTAGTTCAATGCGAGCAACTACGACTCAGGTTTCGATTGTGATTCTAATTGGTGGTTTCTAGACCACAAACGTCGTTTGAGAAGTTCAAGATAGGAACTATCGTAGTGCTGTGGTTGATAGTAGTCCTATCTTGAACTTCTCAAACGACGTTTCACTGCTTTCTGATTATCTTAGTGACCGCAAACAATGTGTCAAAATTGGTCAGTACGTTAGTTCTGAGCTTCCAAATAGTAATTACGGAATACCACAAGGTAGTATTTTGGGTCCTACTTTATTCCTAGTACATATAAATGACCTGTGCAACCTAACACTCCAAAATGGTGTCATAATGTCTTATGCAGATGACACAGCTCTATTATTGTCAGACAAATCTCGAGATGAGGTGTATAAACAAGCCCAAAACGGTTTAAAATCTCCTTACACTAAATGCAGAGAAAACCAAACACATTTTATTTACTATTAGAAATACTAACCTGCCAACTACTAATATAAAAATTTATGCGCATAAGTGCGGCACGTATGCTGACAATGCATGTAATTGTCCTACTTTAGCAAAAACCGGTCATATGAAATATTTTGGTGTAACGATTGACACAAATCTGAATTTCCGTAAAGACATTGATTTGTTATGCACTCGAATGCGTAAATTGAAATACATTTTTAAGAATTTACGTTATATATATCGGACTATAATCAATCCTACTGCCATAAGAACGTGCGCAGAGAGCTATCCTTAAGGAAGCCACCTTTCGCCCATTTAGATTTCCCACACACGAGCTTTACACGGCATGTAAGGTTTTAACCGTGCGTCAACTTTTTATATTGAATACAGTACTGCACCAGCATAGCAAACTTCCTTATGTCCCAATACCTATAGATAAGAGAAGAAAAGACTTAGTTTGCATAAAGCCTCAAACTAGACATACTTTTATAAATAAGTTTTATGTATTTTTAGGTCCGTTCTTATAAAATAAAATCAATAAGTCCCTAAGTATACATAGTGAAAAATGTAGTGAAATGTTGAGTGAATACTTAGCGACTTTTAATCACTCAGACACTGAACAATTGCTAGAAGTAATGCAATAAGTTTCCTAATGTTAAATCAACTTTTAGTTAAAAATATAATTATTATGTCTCAATGCTAGCTTAGGTTCAGCAACATAATAGTCCACTAAAATTTTCAGCGTTGTTAAGTGATGGCCTGAAACACAGGTTTGAATAAACCTACATCAGGCAGATCGCTTTTGAATTCAGTAGGCCTTTAACCAATATATATAAATTGTACACTAGAATTATTTTAGGCATAGTTTAATGTTTTCGTCATAATATTAATATGTAACTTTGTAATGATGTATCTTCTATATAATTTATACTTATGTAAACTTATGAATAAAATATTATTATTATATTATATTATTATTACTGCATGAAGTATATGGGTACACTGTGATACTACTGTGAACTAATCCAAGAATAGCAAAAAACTAAGATGTAGGGATTATTTCGTTTTAAATCGGTTGTTTTAATTTTTTCGATAAATAAATAAATAACAATGCTTCACTGTGAATCAGAAATGGGAGTTCGATAAAATGTTTCTGATAAAATCTACTATTTAATAACTACCTAAGTAGCAAAGCTTCGGAATCTATTTCTAAGATTAGCTTTCTTGAATGCTTTTTAATATGTAAAAATGGCAAGTTTACTACAATCGGGTATCAATGATGTTCAATGCTTGTGGTTCCAGTCACAATCCTATTGTTAGATTATAACATTGCACGTGTAAGCGGGCACACCATTTATGCCTAGAGGCTTAATTAATTTGGTTTAATTGTTAATACTCGAGGTTGTCTTTTATGATGGCTTATCGGGGTGTGCTAGCTAACAAGTGTCAGTTAATTTGATTTACTTATTGGATATATTATTTTTCTGTGCCGTTATTGTAAACTGCTTTGCATACTAGTGTATAAATTCACTCAGCCTAATTTGAATAAATGACTTTTGATTTTGAATGACAACAAGTTTTTTCAACATACACAGTGAACCTTAACTATAACGGTCCTAAGTTCCGAGCATAGTTACTTACACTTTTTTTAACGGGTGGTGGATGTGTGGCATCACTGGCTTCCACCGCGACGTCTCCAGGCGCCTCGTCGTCAGACAGGTCGCTGTGGTCAGAGCTGGACGCTGACGGAGAGGGGGAGGTGGAGGCTCGCCCCGTGTCTCTGTCTACCACCTCTTCTACGTTACCAAACATAAGTGAGGACGGTGGGCTGTATACCTGTTGAGGGATAAATGAGAATTATGAGTGCGATTTTTTGTATTAATTTTTTCAAATAAAATATATAGTGTGATACTGCAGCTAATTAATGTTATTGATATAATATTTTTAAATCTAAAATAAATGACCTTTTATGGAAGTCATTTATTTTCAGCTAAATTATTCGGTCCTTTTCCTGTCAAAAGGACCAAATCATTTGGGTACAAGTACCTAGTTTAAAAAACAGGAGGAAGGGATTTGCCCAAATTATTGGGCAAATTTGAAATCGTTCCAAAATAAGTAAGTTACCTACTTAATTAAACCGAAAAAAAAACAACGGATTGCACTCCAGGAATGCCCGCAGAAGTGAAAACTTGAACATTAACGTTGTGCATTTTTTTTAAATTTGGGAATGGTTAGGGAATAATTTCGCACGAATTGCTTTATTTATCAGTATAAAAGTACTATCATTAATGTGGTTACATACAATATTCATTTATTGCGCTATCGTACACAAACATGGCAATTTATATTACATACTACAATATCCGGCTTACGAATTTTCGATCAGGTCACGTGTCCTGACGCGAGTTTAACATTTTTTATCCATTTCAAAAAGTGCACAACGCCGCTAAAGAAGTTTTCACTTCAAAAAAAAATTATTTAATGTTTTGCATGATTTTAAAAATTACCGTTTTTGGATCCAAAGATGATGACAGAGTCATTGGTACTTGCACAACAGCACTGTATGTCTCTCCGATTACGTGTTGTTGATGTTGATTCCCACCTGTACATTTTAATTAAGTTAAATAATTTCAAAATTCAGCACAATGCCTAGATCTAATTTATAAAATCGGAATAGTAAATACCTGGGGATAGGTCTGATGAAGCCATTTCTGATACAAAGTCACTGAGAGATGAGTATGATGAACTCGTACTTTCAGCAGCCTCCGAGTCTGACCCACTCTCATCTAAAATAAAAAACAATAAATTCACACAACCCCACCCAAACAAGCAGAAAGTCACGTTGGTACTGGACTGGTCAGAGGTCACAAACCTGTGGGTTGGTTCTCCTGTCGCTGTAGCTGCCGCAACGCCCCATTGAGGGAGCTGCCGTCGTCCCACACGGGGAAGCGGATGGGCTGCAGTTGGTCCGCAAACCACTTCGGCTTGTCGCCCACCTGCCGCGGGTCAAACAGCCCTGTTTGTACTCGCAGGAATGCCACGTTGCCCGGAGTTAGCGACCACTCTGCTAAGAACTCCACTGCCTAGAGAAAACCAGGATATTATCACAGGTACTGTTACTGAATATTTTGAGAAACAATCAACTGAATTCATAGTTACAGAACAGCAGAAAAAGCGTGCATGATTTCCTCACTAACCTGAGTCCTAGCGAATTTATTCAAAAAGGAAGTAGTCCTTGGTCGTGATCGTAGAAAACTGTTGATTTGAAAGGCGACCACTGGTCGCGGGTACAGGCGTAAAGTCCGAGTGTGTTCCATGAAATTCGCCAGGATGTTTTGTGAGTTGAAAAATCGCACCTGTAAAGAAGTATTGCCATCTAAAACCGATCTTCAATTATGAAACGTACATACGTAAAAGCCTCTAAATGGGATTATGACATGAGACATAAGTTATCTTAGGGTTATTGATTGAAACCATCTGACAGCTTACCATAGCCACCCTCGTAGCCACATCAACAGAGTCCACATCGTGCCCGTATATGAGCGGGTTGAAGGGCTGCTGCTGCGGGTGGTGCGGCGAGGCCAGCGAGTGGCGCTGCGGCGTGTGGCCGGCGCTGGCGGCGCCCGAGCCCGACACGGACACGCGCCGGCTCTCGGGCGTGGAGTGCGGCGCCGACTGCGCGCCGTCGCCGCCCCCGCGGTACGCTGCGGCCACGACCCTAACGTACTTGACGATTATTTATCGTGAATTCAACTGTCCACTTGTGGATCTTTTGACTACGTTTTTGAGCAGAGTTAGCGTGCCTAAATTATGATAGCTTCTGAATTAGTCATCGCAACGCTACGAAGTAGAACTGTTTCTGAACAATTTTATGGTTTGTGAGTCGATTTTATCAACGAACACCATGAATTAAATGTAAGTAAGCTGGACTTAATTCTATAATGAAGCTTTAGTGAAGTGTTAACTGGGAAAGGTATTATGACAAACCGTTACAAGACCAAATAGGTATATATAATAGGATAGGCCGGATTTATTAAACTTTTAGCTGCGGAAGTATAATTTTTACTTCGGTACATTAATTGAGAAAATGTACTTATCTAAAATTATAACTATAGTTCAGAATCGTACCATGCAGATCTATCAACAATTCTAGCAAAAAACATTTTAAGAATGCAAAGCATTTTATTTAAGGCGCTTCCCTGAGCAAATAACCTTGAGCATTGGTACCCTCTTTGCCGCACCCCACCTCTACAATACTTCGTTAAACACTACTAGCGCCATCTAGTGAACAATTTACGAATACAAGTAAAAGTCACAGACCTTAGAATTCACAGACACGGCGAAGAAAAAAGGAGGGTTATGAATTTGACCGGTATGTATGTGTATGTTCATCTGTTCACTCACAACTTCTAAACCATCAACCATTCGATAGATGATGATCGTGATGGGTCGTGATCGATATCTGAATGAATTAATGTGGCAAATTTGGTCAGAATGAAAATCCAAGATTGCGGCTGCAAAAACTTTCATAATATTTCGTCATGGGTGTCGTTTTCATGGTTTTTGAGGCTGTTAAAGCTGATAGTGAAGTAAAAATGAAAATCCAATATGGCGGCTGCGAAAGTTTTGTTTTTTATTTAAATCATACGTAAGAAGGAACTTCGTTCCTGACGTTTCTAGTTTACATATCCCCAAAATCTAAATAACGGGTACATGTAGGTGTGTTTACGTCAGAAGGTTCGTTACCTACACTTCTATCTATAACTGCTGTCAACTCAATCTTTTTATTTAATTGTGGAATATAAATCAATATTTTCTTTATTTTTTTTCTTACTCCTCATTGCCTCTTCGATGTATGAAGGATTTCTTATATTCATACCTCGAGGGTACCGGGGGTCGACTAACTCTGGCAACAAACAATCTACATAAAATGATGAAAGCTTTTCTTTCATATTCTCCTTCCAGAATGTATCATCTCTATCGATGTATTCCGTTTTTAGAGGAAGGTTTTTTGACCAAACTGCAAATAAACACTTTGATCGTTTAGTAACGCCCCTGCACTTGAACTATCAAGTGCAGGGGCAACTACAAGAGCAGGAAATTTCATAACGTTAAAATCCATTTTATCGATATCGAATATTTTCCCTTAATCAAGACAAGCCGCCCTAACGTGCGCATACCTACGCAACTTGACCTTGAACTGACCAATAGAAGACGCTCGTTCTTCCTCGCCCCCCGGCCCGCGGTGGTGAGTCGTGCGTCTAAGAGAAATCGGTCTATAGGCTCTCTAGTGGTTATATACTCTATGGTAGGTACTCATATAATATTAAAAATGTTTGAAAACAAAACACGGAGGGAAGACGACGAGAGCGACACGGCCTCCTCGTACGAAAGCGCGCAGCGCACTGCCGCCCTCACCCCGCGCATGCTTTTTATCATAGAATTCACACAATTATTTTAATAAAAAAAGACAAGCGATCTTTTGAAATTAAATAAAACGTGAAAAAGTTAGATTTTTAAATTACCTATCCATTAGTCTAATCCTCAAATGATTAGAGCGTTGCCTTTAGCAACAGATGCAAAAAATCAATAATTTTAGTCATTTTTTAAAAGTCTATTTTAAATGTATTTATAACACCTAAAAACAAATTAAAACGTGGAATGTGAAGATAGGATATCGGAAATTAATAATGTGCTTTTAGATGTAGTTTATTTCTCTTACCTAATGAGTTAATAGCCTCTGAATAACGAAGAAAAACGCATTGTCGCAAGGTTTTGGTCGAGGTAAAGCCTTAATAAACATACCTTTGTGTTAAAAAGTAATGATTTGACTACCCATTTGTAACAGCGTCCTCAAGCACTTAAATTCTATATGACTTACTTGAGTGTAGCTCCTCCCACGCTGTCTCGTCTCGAAGGCATCAGAGGAGCGGCTGCCTGCTCAGCCGTCGTGCTTGTCAGACTGTTGAGGGCCTGCCAGCGAAATGTTCAAATTAGGAACAGTTTGAAGCATTCACGTGAACGAAATAATTCAAAACCAATAGGCACAAAAAAGTAGAATGGAAGCATATCGCCTTAAAAGGTAACTAGACTGTAATAAATAGCAAATATTTACTCAAAATCTGTTCTCAAATCTAAACAAAATCTTTAAATAGGTATTGTTTCTTAAATAGCACAAAACGAAAATGATTTTAATTTAATTGCAAGTTTAGCTACTCATATTAAAAAGTTGAAAATAAGTACATAATAGTTTTAATATTCAATCATTCACTCTCTACATTATTATAAAATAATTTAGTTTGTGTAATACTCGAAGCTGTAGGTATTGTTCCACAATAGTAGCGTTAGCACAATCACAACAAGTCAGACAAAACATGCCGCACACAAAACACAAGACATAGGTACTGAAACAGTGTTACAGTCTGCAAAACAAGAAAATAAAGAAAACGTAAAAGTCAAGAAGAAATGTCTGGACCTATGAAATCTGTGATGGTAGACAGTAACACGTATTTCAGGTTAATATTTATTTGTGCCTCTATTAGCAGCTTTTCTTATCTTGTTATCTAGATAAAAATAATCAATTAAATTGATATATAAATTCATTTTAACTAGGGTAGTAATGAGTTAGTTTGACCCTCTTATCTGTATAAAATGTACGGGGCATGATGGGGGGCATGTAGGTACGGATAGAAAAAGGTTCAGTAAAGCTTTTTTTGTTTTTATTATATTTATTGCTGCTTTTCCACGTTGCCTTGTTTTTCGAATAACATCGAAGAGACACTTATGTCTACTGCTAGACCTGTGGAAGGCTCGAATTGATTGAGTGAACCCCGGAATAGCAGATTTTTTTTTGAAGCTTTGAGATGCTATAATACATCCCACGATAAGAAAAACTGATTTACAAAAATAGTTGGTACTCAATATTATAAATACATAACATACATACTAACTTCGGTGTCAGGTGCAAGTTAGCTGTAGAGTATATACTAAATCGGCACATAAATAAATATATAACGAGTTAATATGTTGTGAATATAGTGAAAGTGTGCAATGTAAAAAGAGTAGAGATATTTACACCACTCCCGGCACTGCCCATGAGATGCACGGCCTAGCGTTAGGAGAAGAAGTGAGGGCGTGTTAGTGACACAAACCATAGGAAAAAGTGTACAAATTATAAACAACCAGAAAATCCCTTTACTTATTGTAGTTAATATATAATATTATAGTAACATACACTTAGATGTTTAAACCATGCTTGCACCTATTTGAACATTTTTCGATTAAATTAAGTGTCGGAATAACACATTTTGTTCGACATCCGAACACCATGAGATGTAAAGATTGACCAGCTAATGGCACGAACTAAGACATTTGAGAATAAGGTGTACATTTATCATAAAACAATCACATTAGTCGTCACAACAGCTTAGCGACATCGATAGAACTGCGGTCACAAGTGCAAAATATTAGAGAAAGTGATAGATAAAATGTTCTATGTAGACATGGAAGAAAACATTCAAAGAAAAACATGAAAATAAAGAAGATTGTTAAATTTTTACCTGCTTCAAGTGATTCTTTAGTACAGAGCCTTCAGGTTCGGGCAGCGGGGGTAAATCCTGATCGGTTCCAGAAGGGCATATCAGTTTAGTGGCATCCAGGTCCACAAGCCATATATCGTCCGGCATTCTGTGAATGAAATTATACTCATCATACAAAATGTCCAATACAAATATCCAAAAACACAGTAGGTACATACGAAAACATTTCCAGGTGTTAGTTACACCTGGAAATGTTTTTGTATGTACTGTGTATACTGTATAGCAATATAGATTGATTAATTTATGCTAAACTAGCTTCTGCTAGCGACTTCGCCTGCGTCAAAGTAAAAAATATCCCAAGGGAATACACTTCCGGTACAATAAGCATCTTATGTCCTAATGCAGGACTTGTTCTGTGTGTGGTGTAGTGGGATATCAAACATTTTGGTGTTTCAATTGGTGTGTAGGTGACAGTAATACCGCCACAAAAAAATCAACGTAGCAGAATCAACTAATGAGACTCGCAGCGCCATCTATTTCGACAGCTGCGAACTAGCTTGACAAAATCCTAAATCGCGATATCAGAGTTTACCGTGCGATTAGAACATATGCAAAACCCGAATATCAACTCTCGGGCAGTTGCCCACCGGACAAAAACAACCGTCTGGTCGGAGGATCCTCCCTTTTCAATGGAGATATGTGGGACTTTACTCTCTGTTCCGCTACCTCCAAACTGGTGACCCTCGACATTGAACGTCAGCGCAGCCTTCGTGCAGCTACCTCATCATCATCATCATCACTTCTCCTCATTGTGACCTCAAGCTCTCGAGCAGCGAGTCATACAGCCAGCCAATACCCACGGCTTCTACGGGTATCCTGACCACCAGCATGCAGCGGACGCGCATTCCTGGTCAGCATCCTCAGCCTCTATCATCAACCTCTCATCAGCGACCTTGGCAAGCACACTGCACCTACGGCCAGTCACATGAAGAGCCTTGAAAAACCTCTCCTGGTCGACGCCAGCAGTCACGTCAGCACGTCGCACAGCTCCGACCCACCTTGGCAAACACACTGCACTTTCGGCCAGTCACATGAAGAGCCTTGAAGAACCTCTCCTGGTCGACGCCAGCAGTCACGTCAGCACGTCGCACACTCCGACCCACCTTGGCAAGCACACTGCTCCTTCGGCCAGTCACATGAAGAGCCTTGAAGAACCTCTCCTGGTCGACGCCAGCAGCAGTACCCCGATTCACTGGGGCACCGCAGACAGTTCCGACTCACCGTGAACTCTGCGACGCAGACAGTTCCGACTCATCGAGAACTCTGCGACTTCCGGTTCCGACTCACTGGAACCAACCTTCCACTGGCCTGGCAAGCATCTCAAGATGTATGGATGACTCATCCACTATCGACCTCAGGTCTCCGGACCCCAGTGATGTAGGCGACAGTAATACCGCCACAAAAAAATCAACGTAGCAGAATCAACAAATGAGACTCGCAGCGCCATCTATCTCGACAGCTGCGAACTAGCTTGACAAAATCCTAAATCGCGATATCAGAGTTTACCGTGCGATTAGAACATATGCAAAGCCCAAATATCAACTCTCGGGCAGTTGCCCACCGGACACAAACAACCGTCCCCTCGGAGGATCCTCCCTTATCAACGGAGTTATGTGGGACTTTACTCTCTGTGCCGCTACCTCCAAAGGTGTAAGAGCGAGCGAAGCGAGCTCAGGACTTGCGGCACCCCGTCTCGGTTAGGTTAGAATTTTATAAATAATTTATGAAAGCCTATTTTCTACTTTTTATATGGCATTAAGTTGTCGCCTAATAAATTCAGTTGCCACACCAAAAAATCACTACCACTTTAAATTTAAACAAAGCTTACAACTCAATATAAAGCTGCTACTTTATACTTAAAATGCTGCTTCACAGTAGCTGCCAACCTATTATTTCTGCTACCCATTTTGATAATTTTTAAAACCCTAAATCATTAGTTTGTCGCCGCATCAAATACATAATGCAAAATGTAACCAGAAATTATTATGCTATAACCTTTCTCAAATAGGCCTATGGTTTTTGGAAGGAAAACTTTCATACGCTTCAAGAACAATAAAAAAAACATTAAAAAATTGTCGAATTTAGCCTTCTCTTCGCTTTTTTTTTTTGATTGAGTGAAATTTTCGATATTATGTTTTGAACCAGAAATTGTCAAACAACATAAAGTAAACTACAATATGTATTTTTTTGGCTCTAAAAATCACTATTTGTTTGTTTATTATTGATTCAAAGTGATGGGAAATTGGGAATACCTGGCCTTAATTATGTAACATGTTTCGTAGCTGACTACCAAACCATAGAACAATGGTGAAATCTTAGCTGACCGTCTAAAAGTGACCTTACAGACGAGAGAATTTCCAATATTTGCCTACGTTTTTTCAAAATACCTATAACATGAACTACATAGTTAAAAACATTTTAAATGAAAAGTTATTTGCGTCTTTCATTAACGTTAATTCTGCCAAGTGACATTAGTAAAGCATATTTGTATTTGTAATCAGTTTTAATAATTGTTATTATAAAAATGAATTAACAATACAGTTTATTTCTAAGTAAGTATAGGTGTTCCTTGCAGATATTTAAAAATACTGTGGTGTAAAAATAAATAAATTACTTTTAACTAATGACTGGCAAAAATACTGGTTGCTTGTTGATGTAGCTTGGTTATTGACGACTCGATTGGTTAATATTGATACACATGTTGTAGATACCTACTGTATACTTAAGGTAAGGTCTACCAAAGAGTATTTTTACAAGACATTTCATGCTGAAATGTGTCCGTATGGATTGAGGAGGTCAGATTTTAATGGGCAATTAACATCCTTATTTAGCAGCAAAATAGCTGATTTTGCAGCACGATTTCTGCATTTAGCAGCAAACTATATCACAAGTTATATCAATGCAAAAGTGGCTCCTCAATCTAAACATCTGAATTGAGGAGCCACCTGCCATTGTTCTTTAGTTATATTTTTAGAAAAAAGAAAAAGAGTTTATGTGCGCCAAGCATAGCACTTTAAAATTATTTCCCTCCTTAGGGAGGGAAGCAAGTACTATGAGTCTTCCCCGCCCTTAGGTGGGAAGCACAAACGGATCAAACAAAATACACTTCCCGAGAATGAGAAATGAATTTTTTTTTGTATATGATAGCCATATTCATGAGGAACGGGAATGGGAAAAAACGGGATATGCGCATACGAAATCGCGGACAAAAGCTAGTTATGGATAAAAAGGACAAATTAAAACAAAATACAAACCTGAAATTCTTCTTATACGTAAGGAACGTAGCTGGTATCCCAATAAGGAAGGGCGTGGGCGCCAGCAGCAGTTGCTCAGCACAGCTCATGCAGCTGGGCAGCAGCGGGATAGCGGGGAACATGTACTCAAGAGGGTACAGCATGGACACAAGCGCCATCACCGACATGGACAGCGCATTGTAGTCGCGTGACTGGACCACCACTTTGTTCTCCAGGAGAATCAGGGTCAGGACTTTCAGACATGTGTCTACACCTGTGAGGGGCAACGAAATGTTTTGAAGATACGAATTGTTGCTTCTATAAAACGTTAGGTAGTATGATTACGGATGATGCTTGATCTTAATTTGGCTTTTTCAAACAGCTTAGGTCATCGTAATAAAGCGAACTAAGGCAAGTAACTCGAATGAATAAAAACATTCCTGAAGTAGCAGCTATTGTCTTAACAGACTTTAAGTACTGCAACATTAAAACGCGGCTGCTACTTTACAATCTAGTAGGGAAAGGTGGGGACTCGAACAAATCGTTCCATTTGTTATATGTAGCTAAAAAAAACATTAAAATCACTTGCCTAAAAGTTCCAAAGGTAGATGCAGTGGAAAGTCAACGAGCGAGAATCTCGTGTGGTCCGGCAACGCGAACAAGAGCGGCGAGTGCGCTGTCGGCGACAGTACTTCCAGCTCGAGCCTGGTCTTGCCCGGCACGGGGACAGGCGCCGACAGGAGGCGCAGGATCCACGTCTCGATCTCTTTGACATCGTGCAACACGATCGTAGGAGTGTTGTCGTATGCTTGGCCAGTTAGAACTGACCATACCGTATCTCTAAACAACATAATTCATCGTAATTGTATATTTTCCAATACTCTTTTTATCTGTAAGTCTTTGCCATTTAATTACTGTTATTAAGTTTTATGAGAACGCTCGAGGCAATTTTCTGATCAGACTAAAATATTCTTTGTTATGTATCTTTATTACAAAAATAAATGTTAGCAAATTATTTTACCACAAAGATGAAAGGCGCTTCTTCGTTACTAATTTAATTAAATCTTTAACATTAAAGAGGATTACCTACATAAAAGTGAACCACATTTATTATGGGAATATAAATTGAAAGCATAAAAGTAAGTACTTTCCTACTTATTAATTCATAAGAACACGCTTTTACGACGTATTTATAGTTTTTATCTACACTCACAACGTAATGTTCCAAATATGAGTTCAAAAACGAATGCATAAATACATACTTTTTTTTCGTGGATAGGTAAAATTTAAAAAAAAAACCATTACAGTTCAACATTTTCCTTCGATTTTTAAACAACTGCATCATAAAATAACTTTTTAATTTTTATAGCACACTTTTTCTTTTTAATTTTTGGCGCGGGCTCATTGACTTAAGGGGGATCCCTAAAGAGACCTCGCCATACATTTTTCAGGAGCTGTAATCTCCGTAAATAAACAGTTTCTGCAGAATAAAAGCAAGTATAATGAGACTTTATAATGTATTGTGATCGCCTGTCGCCCAAATTTTAGAAAAAAGACAGTCTTTCTATGAGAATTAGACCCAATAAAAAACGAAAAATCTTTACATGTGTGAGTGACCTGAATCGCGCCATCTGACAGAAATTTATAGAACCACCGAGAAAAAGTTCATTGCTGTTGTGTTACGAGTTTACGTGCGGTGAACATTTTAAGTAGATGGCGCTGTTCGAAAATTCGAACAAGCGCCAAGGTTGTCGAGTGACGGACGCGGCGATGCGACGTTGCCATTCAAGACGCAATTTGGCAACAACGCGTGTTGCCAAATTGTTCCAGTCCATGCGTGATTGTGTGTCAAAATTGTGTTTCTAGCAAGTTAGCGCCGGCGCGCGGGTTTGCCCGCGGATTTTACATTTTATGATTGATGAAATGTTTTTTTTTAGGGAATGAGAAATAATGCTAGAAAGTGAAAACAATTATCTGCGATCTGCCTTTGGTTCACACAGATACAATACTAATGTTATTGTTGTATTACTTATCTACTTTAAATAAATAGTGCCTACCTACCTAAAGATTTAAAAATCTTTCCACTGTATGTAAGTAGGTACTGATAAAACATTTTCTGACACGGTTAACTACTAATTCATTGGTTTGGGTTGAATCAAATCAGAGAAAAGAAGTTCATGTAGGTATACTTAGGGTACCTATACCTAAATCAGGCGATCAGCGTAGGCAAACTTACCTATTTTTTCCTAGCTACCTACGCAATGGTCGTCCGTCTGTCGGTCCGTCTGTCTGTCTGTCTATCTTTCTGTCTGTCACCAGACTGTATTTCACGGACCGTGATAGCTACACACTCACAGTTGACATTTTCACAGATGATGTATTTTTTTGCATTTGTGTCGCATGATTGTAATATTATAAGTCGCGTAAGATTGTATATTTACAAGTACCTACTTACTTATAATTTCTTCTAGATAAGACAAGTATTGTAAACTTGGGTGTGATTCAGTGTATTCGAAATTATCTCTTCTCAACACATCATCTGTCTAGCCCTTTCCCAACTATACCTACTGGGGTTGGCTTCCAGTCAAACCGGATTCAGCTGAATACCAGTATTTTACGTGGTGCGGCTGCCTACCAGACCTCCACAATCCATTATCTGTTCTCAACATAATCATAGATTATAGTCTAAAACATAAACAAGATTTATTACAAATCTTACGATGTTTGGAATTATCCGGTGACACATACGAGTACTTACATAGGTAGGTACCTACTCTAACCAACTAATACCACGATATTCTAAGCTGATAACAACCCTTTGCTTTGCCATCTAAAACCATTCCACTAAAGAACGCCAGTAATCACACTAATCACTGAATGTTACGACTGTATCACCTAAAGAAAACATTCTTAGATCGCGACGAATAATTGCATAAATAATCTTTTATTTATTTAGTACCTACACGTCACAATTTATTTACACATAAGGTACTATTTAGGTTCAGTCACATTACAACAACCTGTGTAGGTACAATATACCTTTATTACCATTAGATACGGGACTTAGTCACAGCAAGTGGTCCTACTCAACTAAGTGATTGCCCGTAGTTGGCACTCAGTCGCGCACGGAAAATCATTGATGTGACCTTCAGAATGACTGGCCAAAATGACCGATCAGCTTAAAAATATTACTAAAATCTAATACCTATTTGCTACTATTTGATACCTTTGTTTAAATAATTGGTACCTAATTAATAACTGAGAAAATTAATTTAAAAAATGGGGAGTCATTCTGATGTCAGGATGGACTGCCGACATTTAGGATCTCCACGTAAGGGCTCAAAAATTTCTATTCGCCTTTACAAAAATTTAGTACCTATTTGATACCTAAACATACTTACCTATATTTTTTCTAGATTTTTAAGGCAAAGAATTTTATTAGAGATTTTTTGTTTAGGTACTATGAATAAATATACTTACCTAGTTCTACCCACATGTTAGCTTTTATCAGTATCTCGTAAATTGTTATTAATTAGTAGTACTTATTACTAATTATCGTGTAAATTGAACTACCTTCACTGCATAGACTTGAAAAAAAAAATCACTTGACTTTCTGTATCAAGTAGTACCTACCTAAACATAGGAAACAAAAAATCTGTAATAAAATCTTTAATCTTTGCAGCTCAACAGTGTTTTAATAATACTAGGAATAAAAATAAGACACACCACTCGTAAATACAGCCAAAAATGTTAATTTGTTGAAAATAACAAAAATATTTTATCGTTTGCTTCGCCATGTTTGTGAGAGCGAGATAGATATTAAAAACATGCGTGAGAGACACGATACGCACAATTCGCGAGTTGTTGAGAGATTTTGTAAACAACGCGCGCGACGACTAGTACCAGACCGAGGTTGCGTAAGGTTAGCATCACAAATTTCTTCAAACATATTAATAGTTTTTTATTATTATTGTTTTACCAACCATGATTATTTAAATTCAAGTCGATTTTATTGATAATTGATAACAGTTATGTTTTACGCAATAGGTACTTATTTAAAAAAAATGTTTTTATAAGACAAAGTCTAGTTTTTAGTACCTTATTGTTAGTGCAGAATCACTACTTCACTATATTTAGTTATCTTTATTACGTGACTGTGGCAAAGCAAACGGTTATGATTTCAAGGCTTCCTCGTAACTCCCAAACTGCACGTCATGTGCAGCCATATTCTTTATTTATTTATACAAAAATGCATAATGGTGATACTTAAGGCTCTTTTTTATTCAGGTTTCCTAAAGATGAATTAAGGAGACAAAAGTGGCTTGTTGTTGTCCGAGAACAAAGGCAGAAGTAAAGCTTTAGTAACCTTGCGCGATCAAGCGAACAATATTTCTTTTTTAAGTACCTCAAAATAATTAATGTTTTTTATTTTATTTGCTAACGCTACCACATGCCATGTCATTCATAATCGTAAACATTCGTCAACATTCGGCAGCTAACGCGATTTCGCTCGCACGACAGCGCCGTCTCCTATCTCTATCCTTGTCTATCGGTAACAGTAGGTTGCGACTGTGATGACACTGATCACAGATGTGTGAGTTTCGGTGCATAGTCGTACGCCGAGCCCATGTTTACTGATTGCGATGTTAGAGGGTAACATGCAATGTTTATTACCCAAAATAATTTATATGAATAATTTGTTATGGTGAAAAGGGATACCTTTTCACCACCAAATCCGATAGGATATCGAGCCTAGAAACAAAAATATGCATAGACCAATAATTATATTATTATTAATATTTGAAAATATTAGGTTTGGTAAGGATAAAGAAAGATAAAAAATAATTCAAAAATAAATACAACTATTGAGATTTGAACACACACCAAGCCTAATGAAAGGCAGTCTCTAAACCGACAGTCTGTTTGTACGGTTGATAACTGTTTCAAATAGCCGACCTTATTTATGTCAAGGTTTTTAGCTGATCAGCTTCCCGAAAGTATGGCGTGATGATAATCATTGCTAAGGTTATATTAATAATAAATAGATTGGAATATAACAATTTGGTCCTCTGGACATTTTAATTTCCAACCATTTTTGAATAAAACGACATCTAGTGGTGTCGAAAGTTACTACTATTTACTTTGCATGTGTGTGTAAAGAGTAAATTCATGCGGCTAAATCTTTATTCTGCTGTAATCTTTGTATGGTAGCAGTTAACAAGCATAGTGATTATCTAAAAAAATCAAGTTAATGCCCTAGGTGGCGCCTATAATAAAGTTGTCTATTAAAACTTTCTATGTTAGGTGTAAAAATTGAAAATGTTCGAAATTGTGGATGTGTCGCCATCTAGCGACAAAATGGCAGTGAGAGCATTCATCCATTCACCTTAAGTCAATGAGCCAGCTTTTATCTTTGTCTATGTTTGAGCGCGCTGCGCAGTCATTCGAATACGCAATGAGAATATCCGCCATATTGGAATTAACTATTTTTTCACTTATTTTATGTCAACTGTATGAGTGAAGATAAAATAGTGTATGCCACGGCATATAATTAGGTATTAAAACACTCGTGTGATGCTATTATCACACTCGGCTACGCCTCGTGTGATAAACCCACACTCGTGTTTTAATAACCCTTTTATATGGTCGTTGCATAAACTACTATTATTTACCTTTTTAATAACTTACCTAAGAATTTGTCTGGACGCGCCGACACGTCGTGGACTGGAAGACTCGTTGCAGGCATCGATTAATTTCTTTAGGATAAATAGGCACTCTCGGAATGTGGAGAAGAATGGATGATGTGAAAGGAGACATAGAGATGTCAGGGAATGGTTCCGAACTCTCTGTAACAACAAAATTTAGGGTGAGTCCAGCAAAACTCCCTTAGGTAAACTGGCAAACTGGGTTCGGGGCAACATGTCTTCTTATTCCAGACCTTTCTATTAGTCATCACTTTGCCTGCCGTATTATCTTTCTTTCACCGATCGTTCGTTGAACGTTTTTTTGCAATATGTTCGTAAATCAAATAATTTTATCACAGATTAACTTTTTCAAAATGAAGTTTTAGGTAGATATAAGCAATTGGCTTGAAAAGAAGTTGCCAGACCACAAAATCGTATCAATATTGTATATAAGGCTCATTGTATCATTTGCCTTTTTTGCAGTGAGAAAAATCATCATGGATAACCTCCGACTATGGAGGTTATCCATGTCCATGTGTGTGTCCGGGCCCACGCCCACTCCCTGAGTGTATTTAGTACCTGCCGCTTCCTCGTGGCCCTCGGGCTGGGCGAGTGCGAGTGCGAGCCGCCACTCTCGGAGTCGGGCGCGGGGGCCAGTCGCGGCGCCAGCGTAGCGCTGCAGTCGCGCTCCGAGTCACTCGGGGCCACGTTGCTGCTCCTATAGTCACTGGAACATTCGCTACGTCTTAGTCTAATCCTTGTGCCTGCAAACTTATAGTGAGAGGATACACAGGGTAAAAAAAAACATCATATCGCCAAATTACTATCTACTGATGATAAGAGACTCAAAAGCGAGTCCTAAATGTTAGGTTGGACAGATATGAAACTTGCTAAGCAACCTTGGACCCACGAAAGATAATTTTCGACAAATCCGAAAGTCCTGTTTAACAAAAGATCAGAAGAAGTTTATGTTCACCTGGAGAATGCAGAGTCGGAACTCTTCTCCATAGACTTGCGCCACGACTCGCGACGAAGCATGCTGCGCTCGCGGGGACCCGGGACTTGTGCGCGCTCCACCGCACGGTAGAAGTTGACGCAGATGCCGAAACGGGTCTTACCTGAAGAGTTAACTTTGCCTTAATAAAACTTCAAGGTTACTCTAAAGCAGTGTTTTTACACGTGTGAGTCGTTGGGTGAAGGTTGGGAACTCTTGCATGCTTGTCGCTTGCCACACTCGCGGCGCGGCGGCCGGCTTCGGCCGTGGTCGTACATAAGCGCGTAAATTGCGTTATTTATTTTTGTAGATTCCTCAGGAAATATTTCCATATATGCCTGCATATGACCCCTTTGAACATCACTGTGATCAGCTATAAATAAGACTCTTAAAAGTAGTAAGGAGGAGCATCTACAACATCAAAATCCTTCATGTGAAATATATCATTTACAGGCACTTTTGAATTGTCAAGGTCTGTTGTAATTGATTCCTATTTCTATTGACATAGTAATGTCTATCGCTCCGTTTACTAAAAACATGAAGATTCTTCATAACGTACATGATATTTTCATAGGTATATAGACAAGGCACCGTCATGATGTTAATTTCTTTTAACAGTTCCCTTCAAATCGCGCCGGTGCAGATTGTAAATGACTCTGATGGCTCTTTTCTGCAGATAAAACTCGATATCAGCAGCCCGTCCCCATTGTAAGATACCGTTAGATATTATACGAAAGTATCTAAAACAGTTGTGCTCCTGATTATTTAAAACAATATTGAAAATGAAAACTGCCCAACACTTTAAGTGTTGGGCAGTTTTCACAGTCTTAACCTTTGAGCATCCTAAAAATTACTTCTTCATATCCCTTCTCACCACACCGGGTTTTTGTTTAATTCCTACGCTATTTCTACCATAAAACTGGAATATGCTACCCCTTGTCATCAAGAAGGCCGAGTCTAAATTTTCCTTTAAGCGTAAAATCCGGGATAACTACCTAAGAGCCTGTCATTCTTAATTGTTCTTCTTCATGATTATTATGAGTCTCTGAAAGATCTCTTAATCTGAAAGATTGTTATAAAACGTTATATTTGTATATTCTTTTCGTAAAAAAAAACTATTTTTTTTTTTACCTACCACAGTGTAGTATTTTTAAATCAAAGGTTGACTGGTAGAAAATGCCTTGTTGCATTAAGTCCGCCCATGTAGCACTATTGTACATGAAGTTCAAATAAATAAAAATATACTAGTCTCGTGGTATCAACATTTGTAAACTGGCGGATATTTCTAACAGCTTATGCTACGGAACTTAACCTTCCTGCAAGAGAAATTAAATGAGGACCCCTTTGTTAGGTCAAGCGTAATCCCTGGGAAAACTGATTCATCGACGAATTCTACTTTCTCCCTGTTCAATACTATATCACAATCACTAACTTTTGGCATTTGGTAAAGTAAATCAAATGCACTTCGTTTTTTTTTTCATTTAATATTAAATTATTAGCAGTGATTATGTACCTGCCTGCAGTGGAGCGTTATTTACATCGTTAATATTGTTTGCATGTCTATATAGTTATTTAAAAAATAAGATGTACCGTCAGCAAATAAATATTAACTTTATTTTGTTATTGTATATGGCAAATCATTTACATAAACTAGAAACAAGAAAGGACCCAAAATTGAGCCCTGAGGTACTACTTATATTTACCTGAGTCTTTATCAGTGAGTTGAAATACAAAAGAGCTGGTATCCCTGGAGGCGAGGTGCCCAGGGGCCCGGCGTGGGCCAACGGACACGCACCCCTCCGGCTGGCAGAAGTAAACCATGTCCAACGGCAAGGGGAAATCATCGTGATTGGTCAACGGGTAACGGCGGAGCAATTCAGGGGCCTATACAAGAAAAATTGGATAAAGTCTTCATATCAAAACACAAAATACAGCAATATATCATTTTATTAAGTGATTTCTTGTGATCTTCAAACTCATCATCCTTCCCAAATCCCTCGAGGCATCCATTACACACACCGCCAGATTCGAAATGAATATCTGAAGGACGAAATAACAACACACAAATAGGTATTAGGATTAGGGAAGGGAATTATAAGTATCTTTGAAAATAATGACCAAAAATCCATACTTTGAATTACTACTAACTTATTTATAGTTCTAGTGAATTAAAGTAGGTAAATAGTTGTTTTACCTGAACAGGGGCGAGGCCTTTCCCGGAAGTGTAAGGTTTTGCTCCAACGATGGTTAAATAATCCACCAATCGCGGACATAAATGTTGCTTCTGGATGTCCATATTTGTACAGGGTTCGAACTTAACTTTTTACAAAGGAGCCTTCTCGAACTCATTATAATTTAAAAATATATTGCTTGTCATAATTATCACTTTTTATTAATATGCCTGAAACAGAAACAATATCAAATATATTCCATTGCTCTTAAAGAAACACAATTAATTGTAAAATATCTATACCTACTGTGCCCGACAGTTCCCCCGGGAGCTAATTAAGCCCAGAGAAAAGATATCAACAGGTTTAATATACAATACTTTATTAACAAGAGAGCCATTGTTTCACCTAATGCGAGCTTAAATTCCAGGAAATGGTAAAAGGTGGGCGTTTTAGGGCAGCCTTTTGAAAATTTTCACGTTCCTACAGCGTCAATTCTCATCCTAATTTGAATAAATGATTTTTGTATTTGCATATTTCCCTCTATTCTTCGGGTTTGATCTTACACCTAAACCACTATAGTGTTTCCATATAGGTATAGAACAGCATAATATAAACAGTGTTATCTATTTTCGAGGATACCGCCAAGGTCACATTGTCACATTACGCGGTACACGCCTTCACATACTTGACCGAAGAAATACATAGATAATAATAAAAACACTACATAGAAAAGTATAAATCGCATTTAATCACGCTATCTATAACTCAATCCGATTTGACCGACACTTATTGATTTAAGGTAGCGAGTATGAATGTAGGTGTACTGTAGCAAGGCCCCCTTGACCCATTTATTGCCTTGACACGTTTCCGAGGGGAGATCGCGCTCAGTTGCCAGAAGCCCGCGCTAGCTAACTTTACAATCCCTGTTGCCTATAAAACAACCTCAGTTAGAGCCTTCATAAAGTTTATTAATAATAAGACTTATTGAAGAGAAAGATTGCAGGAAGGCACACAAAATCGAGTTTAATGGAGGACGTATCTATTCAGTAGATAAGTACCACATACTTTCGTGATAGGCATAGAGCTTGAACGGTAAAACTACATAGAACAACCAGTCATTAGAATTCGGTACACCGTGTAAATTGATCAATAATTGTTTCTTATCGATTAGTTTATTCTTATGTATGTATGTGAGTGATGGCCATCACGCAATACGTGTCTAACATTTATTATTTAGTGACATAAATTATTGTAGCCGGTATCTTGGGGGGCTTAGGTACTTAGGTACCTTCCTATGAATTTGATTGTATACCTAAATGCTGTAAGTTAAGGCAAGTGAATTTTTAACCGACTTCAAAATATTCTTTTTCTCAGACAAATTCAGTATTGTAAGTATCATGCAATTAATTATACAGCCCATTTTACTATCCGGATAATCCGCTAACTACCAAAACACTATCCAGATTTATCCGGATAATCCGGATACTTCGGATATTATCGTAAAAAGTCAATATATTTTATTGATAATACGAAAAAAAAACATATCATTGTCACAATGTTTACAAGATATACACACATAGTGTACTACATTTTAAAGTATCGCCGCAATTGAG
The DNA here is from genome assembly GCA_947386135.1 of Melanchra persicariae. Lineage (NCBI taxonomy): Eukaryota > Metazoa > Arthropoda > Insecta > Lepidoptera > Noctuidae > Melanchra > Melanchra persicariae. The sequence goes on along the minus strand of OX376651.1, from coordinate 10,632,372 downwards.
GATTATTTTAAAAGATTGATTAAAAGAATTAATAACGATCCAAAAAATACATTTTAACTTTTTTGGATCGTTATTGATTCTTTTAATGAATTTCAGTATTTGAATAATGAACTTTGTTTCAATTTTGATTAAAATTAAAAATCAACTGTCAATCAGGATTCCTATAAAATTGTGTATTAGCGTTATTACAAAACCAATTTCTGCATCGGAACTGAAAAAAATTGCATCGGTTTGGAGCGACGACATCATTTGACACGAGAAGAGATGATGAGAGCCGTCGGAATGTTGCAAGCTGGTTCCAGGCAACGTATTGTGGCTGTCGCTCTTGGCATTACACAGAGCTTCATACATAAGCCGCTTCTGGACACGCTATCGTATCACGGGCAGCGTGGCCGAGCGAAATGGAGGACGATCTTCGTTTACTTGAAGTGGATCGTTTCCGAAGGCCGCTGAGAGTTCTACTGACTGTTTACAATAGGCTCGCGAACACAGCAATTGGGAGGCGTTGTATTTGCTTTTCCGATGAATCTCCTTTCGGTATGAGGCCGGATCAGGGCTGCCAGATGTACGATTTTAATCGTACTCCTACGATTTTTTGTCATGTACGATCGCTAGACCAAGATCGTACGGAAAATGTACGATTTTTACATACCTGGCAACATTCCATAATGAAACGAACGTGCTCCACTGGCAAGTGGCAAGTATGAGTTTCGGGGAATAAAAATAGATGACGAATGGCGCAGTTTTCCCAACATTTTAGATGAAAATTGGTTTAACTAAGAATAACGACGAGTTTTCGTGCGTCATCAAAAAACAATTATAAAACACTAAAGGAAGGAGGAGGAGAAAGGAAGTAGGGAACAACAGAAAAGTTAAACAATATGACCACAGATTTGTATAATATTTATCAATAAATAGTTTTATTGCATTGCTTTTCTAAAACTAAACGAATTTTAGTTATTTACTTACAGGTTAATAAAAATTTTGTACTTCTAGGTTGTACGATCTTTTCATTTCAAAATTTCCTTGGCATACGATTTTTTTGTAGTTGACGTACGATCACAATTTTTTTGCACCTGGCAGCCCTGGGCCGGATACAAGACGTACTTGAGTTTGGAGGACCTCTGGACGTTTTAAATTTTGTAAAGAAGTTCATTCATATGGAGGGGGAACAATAATGGTTTGGGCCGGTATTTGGATCGGTGGAAGAACCAATCTTATTTGGATCAGGGGCAACCTCAATGCTCAGATTTATGCGAAGAGGATTGTTTCAGACGTGATCATCCCTTTGCAAAGCCGGTTGGGTGATTCGGCTACAGTTCGAACCGTTGATCTCTGGTGGTCGAGCGTGCTGTCCTCACCCACCAAAATAAAGCGACATAGGTCAGCATTGGCCTGATCGCGGCTGGGTGGCCACAAGGAAATCTTTGGGAGAGACCCCATGTTCGCCTAACATTTGATGCATTGTTAAAGTACCTACGATTGTGTTGTTATTGAGTTTGCAGTCGACATGACTTTACTTGGGACCAAGTATCCGGATAGTATACATGATATCCGGATACTTATTACATTTGACGGATATGCGGATAAATCGGATATCCGGAGCGCATACCCTAGTTGAAAGTTACAATGTAAGATAATAATATAACAAGGAGATCAGTTCTTTATAGCGTGGGCAGACAAAACCTTGAAAGTAGTATCGTAAAATATTCCTATTATTGTAAGGTCGAAGCGGCACTTAAACTATTGGAATATTTCCCGAGCATCATTTATCTTCGTTGCATAACATTCAGCTTCTCTGACCTATGTCATGTTAGGTATTTTGCTTCAGGGCTCCGGGCACATATTTTTTGATCAAACGAGCTGAATTCGCTACGGCTCAACAATTTATCTGCGTCTATTTGGGGATAATCCGGTGGAGGGTTGAATAACAAAGGACATGCTTTCGGTTTTAATAAAGGGTGCGTAAATTTAATGATTATTTTATGAACACCAATAGGAGAACTCATATTTTGATGTTTTTTGAATAAAAAGTAAACCAGGCAACGCCGATGGTTATGGACGTTGTTTACCTATAACTGTCGCCGCACAGTTTTGTAGTTGAAAGTAAATATAGGTACCTTATGAGAATCTACTAGATTTGTAACTCTCTCCCCCTTACACGTTCACGTCTTGAAACGATTAAGTAAAGTCTTAGGTGTCCTAAAATGGTTTTAAGTTCTATACTTAGGTAGTTTATCCTATTTCTACTCTTGATATTCTATACTTCTTTATGGATTAGAAACTACACAAATAAACGACAAATGGAACGAGCAAAAGGTACCTATCTTCTTTATTTCTGAACTGAAACCTCTTTTAAACCAACAGACAACTAAATCGATAACTCACACGTGAACTACAATGGAACAGCGGGAATCCGTCTAATGCATCGTCATAACGAGCTCGGATAATTGGCGGCTCCGTTTACGCATCATGTTACGTCATTGTCGACAATCGTGGGCGGCAATCAGGGTGAACATTCAACAAACCTATTATTATTTAGCTAATGTCCCATATAATGTACTTATTATTATACCGTAATATAGATATATGACGTTTTTATACTTCAGCTGTTTACAATCGTCAGTTAACGAGATTACCTCCTACACTAGGTACTAAAAAAATGTGGTTAATCTTTTAGGTACCTTTTTTAGGCGTAAGCAAACTGTTTGATCGTCCTATTAAAACAAACTTTTAGGATAAACTAATAAAAGTTTACACTAACTAACGTAAGTAATAAGATTTACCTAAAGGGCACAGAACTTTGGCAAAATACAATTTAAGTAGCAAAGAAACAAATTGGATATAAAAAAGCCGAACTTTCCTTACTTTCTTAGTTTACTGAATGTAATGAATATGAGAAAAGTGGGGTAAAGTTGTAACGGAGTATCACCGCGGCACTAACATACGCGTTATATAAATTTACGGTTGATGATAAATAGACCATAAATAAGGACTTCCAATAAAACACGAGCGAAGGAGCGAATAATGTCTATGCATCTTGAAACTTCATAGTTCCAACTGGCACAGGAAAATATCAATAAAAGTACCTACTCTCGAGAGTGCCAGTAATGGCTTATACAAAAAAGTCAATTACAGTTCAATTCATGGATATAGATTCATGAATTTAACTGTAATTGTCTTCTGTAGTAAGTTTTCTGTCCTGTCCATTGTCGAAAGAGGACTTTGATGCTGTTACCTGTCCGGCCCCGGCGACACACCGGTGTGTCGCGAATTAATCGCGAATTTAATGTTTATTTACATATACATAAGATTTACTTTATATTAGGGAATTTTCACATGTTGGGCCCGAGTGGTTAAAATTGTTATTAAGTAGGTACTTATAGGCTTATCGTTGCAAGTAAGTTAGTTTAACATAAGCTTATTTTGTTTGTATTCAATAATAGGGTTTTTTGTGAAAAACCCCCAGGTACGTATTTTTTTTATAGCATTCTATTTTACAAAAACAGACTTCACAAAGTTGGCGCAATTCTGCAAAAGTAAAAAGGTTTACTTACTACTTACTTTTTAAATGACTAATCCAGTGATGTATAAACTGATGACCTTCGTACTGTTATGTCAATAGCTAAATAAATGTAGGTAACTACGGACGAGCGGAATATTTCAGCATCTAGATTAATTTTTAGAGCATCACTCGTCGGTCGCTTTGGAGAAAATCAATACATTGTGTCAGACTTTCTCCAACTACTTTACTATAGGTAGATACATAAACAGATAGGTTTTCAGTGTGAAACGCTTGTTTCTTATTGGTTTATTAATATCAAGTAATCAAACTGAGGGGCGTTAGTTATTACCTCCATGGATTTTATCAATACTAGAAGCTGTATAACTTGACAGCATGGACGAATAAATAATATTTGTCCATGCTCGGTATTTAGAAAATATTTTGATCTAAGTAAGTACTTACACTTAGATCAAAATCTTATGATCAAAAAATTTGTAATTGGTATATCAATTTATAATTGGTCGGTCATTAAAGTTAATTAACACCCGTAATTATCTTGGCCAGCACTTCTGCCCAAAATAACTCCTCACGTCAATAAGGCAAAACATGTACCTATGTATAACAGGAGTCTCGTCAATTGGAAGTTATTAATTGGTCTACAGCTACCAAGCTAGCAATTGGTAACATTTTCAAGGGTTTATTCTGTTTGCACCCAGCTGCGAAAAACACATCATAACTTAAAGCTCAACGTAGGATTTGACACATTCATCATCAAGCACATTATTACAGCCGTCATGTCCCTGATCCCCGAAGAGTTTACGCTAAGTTACAACACAACCCACATTCAGCAATAAAGACCGTTTCGTGCTACAAGGCGAGTCCCTCGGGACGAGACTTAGCCGTATTTCCATCAAAAAACCGCTCCAATATTGGTTTAACGGATCAAATGTATGTTCCTATAAAAGGTCATAAATTGAGCCGGAATGTCCAACAAATTCCATTTTATGTGACTGTTATCCTTTGTTTAGTACCTAAACACTTGATCTAAACTAGCTAGCGTAATTAGGTAGTTCTTATAATTAAGTTGTAAATAGATTCCCCCTAAAAATTAATTCAGACGCAATTGTTGTAAAAACCGGACAAGTGCAAGTTACCGCACCGCGGCGAGGGTTCCGTACGAACTTGTATGTAGATATAGGTCGCCTTTTTTATGGATGGCATCATCAAATGAGAGCGGGAGGGAGGGTCATACTGACTAAAATACATCCGTGCTCCTCCTAGTGCCCTTTGCATTCCAGGGCCGCGGTAACTCTTTCGAACAAAATCCGCAACAGATATAGTTCGTCTATTACGGGAATCATGTCTCGATTTTTTCCGAGTATACATTAACTACTGAAGTTTATAAATTATGAAAACAGTCTCATTACTTTGATGAAACGATAAGTGCGATTAAAGGACAAACTTAACTTTTTAGTTGAAAAACGAATGTTTTCCCATACATCGAAGTATCGTCACGGTATTTCTTCAACTGCAAATGTAAGTTTGTAATCACAATTTTTAGACCTTGCTCCATGGCAAATTTCATAATTCTAGGTCAACGGGATCCCCATACATACCTCATAGGTTTTGATTTACTTGCCAGTACCAACATGTCGCTAATGTTTTTATTTGCGTTGACTTAGAAGCTTGATATTTTTAAAGCTCCAAGGTTAACTTGGAGCTCTAAACCTACAAACTACGCGACTCGACTCGACCTATCGACTTATGTTTTTGATATTCATTTCATAATTATACCTCCAAGATTTGGTGAGAAAAAGGGACAGACCGACAGACGGACAACGAAGTGATCCTTAAGGGTTCCGTTTTTTTCCTTTTGAGGTACGGAACCCTAAAGATACAACCCAAAGGTTAAGTTAATAAGGTTTTTTACCAACTCAGAAACAAACATTAAACCAACACCCCATTTAACATCTTCTGCCATTCTTCAATTTAAAATAAAAGTCTGCGAGTAACTTTAGTGACAGCTAGAGCATTAAGTGTATCCGATAAATCGGAGAAAGTACGACAGACTTGCGCAACGAGACTGATGGACTGAAAGCCACTAATCAAGCAGGCTATTGAGGCAATATTTCTGTAGGCGCTCGCCTAATTGGCATCTCGAGCGACGCGTCGTATATTGTCAAAGGACCGATGAAAAAGTGTGGTTTAGCTAGGTAGGTTTACAAACTTCTGAATTACTTGCCAGTTACTGCTGGGAAAATAAATACTTATTTTATGAAGTGACATGATGAAGAACCGCCATTTTACCATGAATACATTCATACATATAGTCACGCCTTTTTCCCGTTGGGGAAGGCAGAAACTAAAGAACGTTTATCAATCAATCTAAAACATACCTACCTATCTACAATCTATATCCCAGCTATACCGGGTTAAAAAAAATATCATTTGGATAAATTTTCGTGGTTTACGTACCTGGTCTACCTATGTGATAATGATATTCGCTTTCAGTAGGCTAAAACGCCTTAAAAGCATTTATAATGAAGTGTTACCCACCCTAGCACGAACCAAATTGCTACCAATGAATTGAATTTTCTCTTATGTTGAAGCCATAGCATCTATGAAGCAAATTGAGTTCTTTAGTATTGTATTTTTATAAGCCTAACAATATAAAATTTATATGGCACGTGAAAGGTTGAAGATGGTGCTACGAAATAGGAAATTGCTACGAAATAAAAAGTGGCTACGAAATAGAACATTGCTACAAAATAGACAGTTGCTACGAGCTACGGCGTAGACTTCATGAGTATGACCTCTATTAGCCCTTTAGTCTCTTCGTCTGAATGCGACGGAAATGGAACGGAATAACAGAACCATTTTCAAGCTGCATTTATTCTATTTCACGTCTGGCTAATCTTACTAACACTTGAAGTTAATAAAACCTATCCGATTAAGTTAAAATTCAGCTCATAGATAAAGTTGCGATTACAATACAATGACTGATCTGGTACTTAAGAAGAGGAAGCTAAACTAATAATGCCATAAACAGTAAAATACTCAGTAAAGATGTAAATGTAAAAGGTACATTGATTTTTCACTTTCTACCAAAAACTTAAAATCGCTCTCTCTCTCTCTCTCCCTCTAAACTCTTTCGAAAATGGTCTCTACTAACTATTTCGAACTGGATATCTAGCTTATGCATACCAAGTTACATTTCGAAAAATAAAAAGTTTGTATGAAATACCGTAGGGCGTAAACATGGTTATTATAACTTTTTAGAACGTTACTTGATAAGATCATGGCCGCTCAACTCATATTATTGTCAATCTGTGGCCTGTAGAAACTAACAACTTCCGTTCATATAAATACTTAATCCAATTATATTGGATATTCTATTCACATTTAACTTTTATGCTGGGATTAATCCACGGTCATTTCGGCCATACGACCAAAACAAAAAATACCTACTAATATTATAAATGCGAAAGTAACTCTGTCTGTCTGTTACACTTTCACGCTAAAACGACTGAACGGATCGTCTTGAAATTTACGGCAGATATATAGCCCGGGATATGGAGAAGGACATAGGCTACTTTTTTATGCGATAACCGACATTCACGCGGGCGGAGCCGCGGGCAAAAGCTAGTCATGAATAAATATTGGACGGATGACACGGAGAATCCGTGCCCGAAAACATATCTTTGTACTTTTTTGAACACGGGCGTAGCTGTAGCTTTCAAATAGGAGGGGGCTATGTGAAAGCTACAGCTACGTTTGTGTTTCGGATGTACAAAAACCAACACAAGCTCCTGCAGGTAGTCCTTACAAAATAGGGTCAGATTCTTTTCAACGTCTACATTTATGTCACATTTAATACAGTTTGAGAGCTAGCCTTTTTGCCATACAAAAGAATTGAATGAAATTGGATTATCTTCCTTACACAACTTCTCTACGCATACATAGTAGAAAAAACAATGTCAAAAAACAATCGATGGTGTGAAAACGTATATATGCAAATGCGTGTTCCATTTAAGTAATCGCACCAGCATTTCGGTTTTCAAGCCAATGCTGTTACAGCTGATAACGCGAGATAAGCTCTAGTGGCGCGCGACAAAAACAGTGGTACCTACATCTGCGAATTGAATATATTTAATTTAAGTATTCTAAACGATTTATTTCTTACATAGAGACTTTAGATTAGTGTTTTTTTTAGATGGAAAGGAATTGACATCTATGAATATTATTCAAATAAAACTTTACGATGTGACTTTGTTTTGCTGTCATCTGCATAATTTCAAGTAAAGGCATCAGGCTTTCCTAATCTAGTGGTATAATTTATTAAGTTCTTTCTGTGGTGCTAAGCTTGGAAGAGAAGAGTATAGTACTTATCTATTAAAATACACACATCTTTGAGTCGCGAGATGGCATACCTACGCCTTTAAGAATCGTAAATCGAAATTAGCAAGGAGTTCCTAAACATATAAAAACAATCACTGAATAAAATCATGTACTGATGGATGCGACGAATTAATAGTAGGCATGACCTCGTACAGCAGGGAGGGTCTAGAGCCCTAGGTTGAGCTAGATATCGACATTATTGTATGTGTGTATATAAGAAAGACCGCTCCTTCAAATCGAATCTATCTGTACTTATACCTAACCTACAGCAGTATCATATAGTGCTTAACGACATTTGGGGACAAAAACACTAATTTTAAGGACTCGCTTACGGATATAATGTCATAAGAATTTATACAATACGATTAGAGAAAGTGGACAGGGTAAAATAGGGTATCTACTACATGACTCAAGGTGAAAAGGGACTCTACGTGCGTCTAGTAAGCAAAACAATAAAATAAATAGTCAGCAAATTAATATTTTCATAACGACAAATATAGCCCTATTTTTCTGTATTTCAGTGGGTTACGTCACACACACGTCAACATGACGCACTTGAACCACTTTCCACCGGTCCGTGGTAATGAACATTTGCAGGGCAACTAGCAAATCTCGGGGTCGGAACTTGCAACACAAAAGCGACGATGCTATAATTCAGCTAGGGCTTACCTTAAGTTTACATGAGGTTGTCTAGTTTCTACATCGTAAGCACGTCGCGCGCAATAACGTGATATCGTGCGTGTCGGGTTTTAGTACGAGGTGTAACCGCGTAGTAGTGCATGTCGCGGGACGGCGGAGGCGAGTGAGTGCCATGCGCGCTCCCACGCTCGATACGCGCCGCGCCGTCGCCGCCCTGCGTCCTGCGCGCCACCCATCCCACCCACCACCCCCGTACTACACCATGCCCGTAATTCAAGTTTCACAACTAACAATCCATTGCGCTGCAGCTTTGTACGTAAACGAGTATTTTCGAAGGGCCTGTGCCGGAAAATTCAATGTAGTACAATCAGATTGAAAATGTCGCCCTCACAGATTTAGCTATACAGACAAAGGTATTGGTTACGGTAGGCTGTAGTTGCAGCTGATGACGTTATTGTATTTTATGTGACACTTGTAGATTGTTGTAGATTGAAGTTTCTTTAAATGAAATGAAATAAACACGACATTTAATAAATAATTAAAAATTTATTAAATAGAGATTGTAATACAATATTACTTTACAAAAGGGTTTATTTTCCTGTGTCTTCTTTGAGAGAAACAGTCCTATTAAACACCATCTGTAAAAAAAGAAACATGAATTGATTTCAAAATTCTGTCCAGATATTCAACGACATAAAAGTATAGTCTACCTACGATTCTGTGTAATAATATATCCAATGGTACCAAATAAGAACTTACTAGAACACTGGCGGTATTTTTCCGATGATGCAACTATTTTAATGGTCAAATAAAACTTGATCAATACTGTCGTCCTCTTAGCTATTCGTGGGGTGAGCTTCTTAAAATTCTCCAACGCGAATACCAATTAAAATTGCAAATCCGCTACGTAGGAGTTTGGTAAGAAATCATAATTAAGAAAGATTTATATTCTGACAGTTCCTTGTCAATTACTTTATGAAAACATTATGTATGTAAGGAAAAATCGACATATCTTTAGCAAATTAGTAATAGAAAGAATTTTAATACTATAAATAGAAATAAATTAGATCAGCCATTTTATAGACTAGCCAAAGTACAAACATCTTTCATGGGGTACTGTGTTAAACGTTACAACAAAATATCTTGTGACAGTCGGAATTAAATGTAGGAAAATTTAAAACTCATGTTAACAGCACACTTTGTAAACAAGCAATTATTACAAACTAGATGATTGTGTTCAAGATAAGAATGCTTGGAAACATGCTAGGGTGAAGTAGACAAAGTCAAACTTGTGACGATACGTCATGTGTTGATATAATTATTTACTATACAGGATCATTTTTTATTGTCCGTGGATGGCCGAATCCGAAACTATGAGGAATATCGAAAAACACTGAAAGGCCAATTTTGATGAAAACTAAAGCTGCATCATTGGATGTTAATACAATGGAACTGGTTGAGTTTAAAAAAAACACACCTCTATTATTACACCATCCGAAAGTGTCTCTAATATGTGTAAATGTCGCTAATAGGATCAAATGCTGGGAAGGAATAACTTATGGCAAACTAAAGGAAAAACCTCATTTTTAACAAAATACTTTTTTTCTTTTCATAAAATCATTCTTTTTTTATGGATCGGAAATGATCAAATGACTCCTGTCGCTCTGGGTGGAGCAGGAGGGAGTGTCAGACTCTTACTGACTAAAACCCATCCATGCTCCTCGTAGTGCCCTTTGCTTTCCAGGGCTGCGGTAACTCTTTCGAACAAAATTCGCAACCCTAGCAGGCTCTGGCCCTAACGCCCCGGCCCGTTACTACTATGCTGACATCTCTTTGAGGCGCGCGTGGAACACAACGCGCCGTCGACCCAGGCCTGGCTTTGATCGGACGGCGAGCGTTGGGTGGCTTGCCGTAGACCCGCGTCTACGGTGGCCGGGAATTGCCCTGCGACTCCCGACGCCCGAGGTGTCTCTCTATGTTGCGTGTTGGCGGCTGGGGCGTGAGGGTTGTACGGCGCCATGCCTCCTCGCTCCAGGCCATGGATTGAACCAGCCGGTCGATTCTGTCGACATCTCACGGTGTTCACCTAGGCGGAGTGAACGACAATAGAGCTGTCATTCCATCTTATTTGTATGGTTTGACAATTCACCCGTTGTGCGCCCCGCCCGGGTGTTCACTTCGACATGTTTACAGAATCGCACTGCAGGGCCAGACGCGAGGTCGCCGCCGCTGATCACCTCGACGAGGACACGGTGGTGCTCCGTCCAAGCAGGGCAGACCTCCACCGTATGCTCCACCGTGTTTTCCAGGCAATCCTCACAATGAAAACACCCGGACGTTTCCTCCCGTCGAATCCGAAACAGGTACCTCCCGAAACAACCGTGTCCGGTGAGTAACTGCGTCAGGCGGAAGGTGAGGACGCCGTGGCGCCTCTCCAGCGACTCCTCAAAGAGAGGCACTATCGCCGAAATTGTGGCGTGCCCAGCAAATACCAAATGATAACTCTTTAAAAACTTATGATGCAGTTTTAGTTTTCATCAACATCGGGCCCGAGAATCTACAGCCGCATCATTGGATTTTATACAGGGTGAATTTTTCAATTTGATTTTGCGATTGCTTTGTCAGATAAAAGTATTTCGCTGCGCCAGCGTGCCGCCGCCACCGTAGAAAATTTCACTCCACGCTGCCGCCGTCAAAAATTGGCACGGCGCTCATATCTAGTATATACCTACAGGTGTACTTTCTGTTTTTTTATATTCAATTTAACTCACACGCTGATCCATTGTTGTTAATTATATAAATTAATGGTTTCAACATTTGTAAATATCTGAGTACTATGACCCTTACTAGCAAACTTATTAATTTTACCTCTGCTGGTATTACTTTGTTAGGAGTTATTTTCCTCACATAATAATATAATCAATTGCAAGTATACAAATATCTATGAAATATTTATGTAAGTATACAAATATCGTAAAACTTATTTGAAAAGAGTTACTATGGAGTTTCTTGTCCGTTCTTCTCCATAAGAATCAATTTTTTGCTAATGGACACTACAGTCCTAATATATTTTAATTTCTAACTGTAAAGGGGTTCAAACATTTTTCTATGGGACATAGGTTAGTGTCCTCTACCCAATGCATGTTAGATTGTATGCCGAAAAGGTTCTATCCCCTATGACATTCAAAAGTGCCTTTTATTGGTCTAGTAGAAATAAATGTATTGACTTTGACTTTGATTCTCAAAACCTTGAAATGCAAAGAATAACTGTATTTTTAACGTGCAAATGCAAAAAAAAAACAAACTCAAACAAAACACAATAGAACTGAAAATTTAATAAAAATAGACCAACTGTTTTACAACAGTCAGAAGTGAAGCAAAAAGGTAAGACTCACGTGATTGGGCGAGGTGTCAGGGTCGACGGAGAAGAAGCCGATCCTCTCGAACTGGAACTTGTCGTACACCTTGGCTCCCCTGATAGAAGCGTCGGCGTACGCGTTCACTACCTTCAGTGTGTCTTCGCGGCAGTCCGACACGAAGCCACCAGGCACCTCGCTTGGGTCTTCCGGGTTCTTGTGTTTGAATCTAAATGGAATGCCATTTATTTTATGAAGAAATGAACGAGACGTGAGGAATCTTTTGTGTATGGATATGGGTAGATTGTGTGAACATGATGTGGTTAGAAAAACGGAAAATTATACTGAAATTTCGAATAACGATGTGTGAAAGACATGAGGGTGGAAGAATGAATATTTATCCACATTTGACGTCTCGCTCGACTGTCGGTTTGTCGGAATGTCGGTATTTTCACCAGTTTGCTTCGACTAGGCAAGGCTGAAGAAAAACTACTACAATCAACAGAAACATCAAGTCATACTCACAGTGGTTCGTACAATCTGACTTCGATGGTGACGGGCTCAGAGACCCAGTGAATGAAAGCCTTGGGTTTCTCCGCTGCTTCAGACGTCTCCGCCGTGCATTCTACTTCGACTACTTTGCCGGAAGCATCCTTGTTCACCTTAGATACCTAGACAAAGAGAAAATATTTTTAAGTAAGGACATTTGGTTTTTTGTGTAATCAGTTTGTGTTTGTGTAATGTTCCTCCAGTTATGATTAGGGCCTCCTCTCTGAGTTGGAGAAGCGGTTCGTAACATGAGAGACTTTTTGATTTAGTAAATGCTTGTGTATGTGTACCCTCAATATTTTATTTTACTTTGTTATTTTTATCATCTACGCTAGAAAAACATAGCAAGTTCCACTAAGGCGCAACTGCGCCATTAGCGCTTATCTTTTTAAAATATCATTCTGACTCTAACATTTTCAAAACATTGACTAAAAAAGGACCAAAGAAAAGGACTATTTTTTATTTGCGGTGCATGTGGGCCACGTATGGTAAGCCTACCTGGGCTCAAAACCACGACCTACGACTCAGTAAGTCCGATTACCAACAATGGTCTCATTCCAAAGACTATTCCCGCAATACGTAAATAAAGAAAATTGAAAGCCCATACAAATGTTTTCTAAAAATATTTTTAGCCTGTTTTATTTTTGTTGTAATCTTCCAAATTTGTTTTTGCCAGGTTTCTGTTGTGCAAAAGTATTTATACTGTAAAGGCCACTTCTGTTGAACTAAGCAGATTCTAAAAATACCGAGGAAAACAATTATTAAGATTGCTTTTGTTACGTTACGAATAATATAACTTAAGAAATGTAACTCAAGCTTAAAAATGGCACGACGTCGTATTGTACCGCGGTAGGCGTTTGCTAAATGCTGTACCACGACTTTGGAAAGTGTTATGCAACATAAACGCAACATGGAAAATTATTTCACACGTTTTGAAACACTTGAACTTGAGAGGTTTTTGTTTTTGAGATAAAACGAAAAATTATAATATGCATTAGTATAATTTTATATTTTATGTCACTGATTCCCGAAAGATTAAGTACAGCGAAAAAAATAGATAATTGAGGTTCGTTTGTAAAGAAACGGATAACACTTTTAAAACTCTAAAAAAAGCCATCCGATCGAATATTATTTTCAAAGGGACATAATTGTTTTAAAATTTGATATAATAAAGAGTAAAAACGTAAACAAGTTTACTTTTTTTTCATAACAGCAACTACGCATCTCCTGATCTGACTACGACGCGACCAATCACTATACAATATTTTACCTACGAATAAGGTAAAATCCTAAAAGATCATTACACAGTCGGCTTGCAGTCAGCCGGCAGTTTCACACCGCAATAGGTACGTTGCAATACCCAGTGAGATCACGGACTGTCCGGCCGATACTCGCCGGCGGACTGTAAATGTGTGAGTTCCATTAAACTGATTAGCATATTTCTTATTTTCAGATCCTTACTAATTACTACGACACATCAAGAAACATTTTAACTAAAAAAAAACACTGAAATCTACAACTTTTTAATAGGCATACTCAAAAATGGTTTAGTTACAATATAACTAATTATTAATGCAACGAATATGGTGCAAAAATACAATCATTTTTATTATGACTTATCCTGTCACACATAATGCATAACACCGTCCACGCATCTGTCACTGCGACCAATTACCATTATTCGTAGCGTAAATTACTATTGATAGTTTTCCCCTAAAATGCGTTTGTTAAGTCATTGATTACAATATTATTTGTATATTTTTACCTTGATGACGTAGCCTGCATGCCTCAATCCCACAGTTTGTTTCGGGGTCAGTCGTCGGTATCCTTTCTCGGGCTCTTCTTTGAAGTCCATAGCCTCGATATAAAGGACATTACTAAGCACTACTGAGTGAGATCCTTTGTCGGGCTCGTTAGGGAAGTCTGGCACTGTGATTTGTATTGGTTTATCATTAGGGAAGTTTGTTATTGTGATCTTTAACGGCTCTAGTGCGACCATAACTCTGAAACAAAATGCATATTTCATTGAACTACTCGTAGATTGAAAATCTCAATAAACATTCCGCAATATATATTATACTTTGTACCTCAGATATTCTCATATCACACAATGAACCCTCCTTATTATTAAAATGTTCAATTAAAATCATCACATAGTTTTCATGACTGTCTACAAATAAATGTAATTGGTTTCTAATAAACATCCTAATTTCCATTACGTACAATGTACATAGATACAAGAGTAAGTTAGTTTAGCCAGTTATTTGAAAAAAAAACGACTTGAATTTACTTGAATTCGAGCATTTTTGAAGTGCGATATTAGCCGTTTTGTTTGTTTGCTATTCAAAAACATAAAAAAGCGAAATGTAAGTATCCTATGGCTATCTCATCAATGGTTATCGATAACCTTGAAAACACTAAGAGCTTGTCGAGTTGCTATCACTGGTGACCTTGAAATTAAATTACATGTTAAACAGTTCACATGTCATGATAACATTATCAGTCAGGATAATGGTGGAATACTTAATGCCCTTTAAAATTGCTTCTATCATGCATTGTATTAAATTTGTCAAACTGGGTTGAACATCTATGTATAGTTGAAGAACAAGGGGTAGTCAGAATACATTTTTCATGGAGAGTAACTCTATGCTCTTTCGAGAGCTTTCTGTGAATGATATATTAGTATTGGATGTATTACAATTATGACTAATTAATTCCTGAAAATAGATTACGTCGTAAGACACTGCACCTCCGTAGTAGATAATATGGGGGTGCTGTGTCTTCATCAGTCTTTTTAGAGATGTTTTTGCTCTTGGTTTTTAGGTTTTGTATTCAAACAATTCCTTCATAGTGATTACGTGTACTGAGTCTTAGGGTGATTACAAATTAGTTGCAATTAATAATGCTGTAGCATTGCAATGTTGCGGCCGCAATGAATGACGTTGGTTAGTCTATCGCCCAACATTGGCAATATAACATTTAATTAAATAGTGTTTGTGGTGAGTACTTCCAGTCAAACATTTGGCTCACGTAATTTTTGAATGAAACCATTGAGTTGTCTACATGCTCGAGCACGTTCCAAATTTAGTGACATGCCGGATTCCTCCATAAACAAGTTACAAGATAAAATCCATGAATTACCTTGGTGCAGTATTATTGAGTACATCCCTAATACTGGCGTCCAACATGGCGGGATCCACAGCGCCCACCGCGCCCGTGACGCCCAGCGCCGCGCAGAACGAGCTGATGGCTGCGGCCGGCACGCCGCGCCGACGCAGCGCCGTCAGGGTGTACAGTCTCGGGTCGTCCCAGTCTGTGTCAAGTAACATATTCGACTGTTAGAACAATCGCGCGTTGGACAAGTCTCTTTCTCTAAGGTATTGAGCACCACGTCCTGGAAGGGTCCTGGTCTGGCTGCATCCGACCCAGTGGAAACGGAGGCGACACACGAGTTCATCTTTGTTTTGTTCATTATAATATATTATGATTTTACGTACAGTGTGGGTTATAGAAGTTTATTTCTTTCTTTCATAAATCAAAATTTTAAAAAATCAGACTGCTTCAATCTTTCTCGCCTTTACCCTACGAAAATTAAAGTCAAGAAATGTAACTCACGCTTAAAAATGGCACCACGCATACCATACCGCGGTAGGCGTTGCGAAATACCGTACCGCACAGCGCTGACAGTTCGCGGGTGTCCCTGAATCGATGTGTTCCGAGTCGTGGAGAAATTATGATTGTGACACAAGAATAATCTTGTGTTTTGCGTGGTTTAAATACTACAATAATATTTGTCATATGCTGTAAGGTGGTGTAGAAGCCATACGGATATGAATAATGCCGGAATCTCTTTTCATTTCTGAGTAAACAAACATTTTGAAATCCTATACTTGCGACTCTGGAAAGTTTTATGCAACATGAACGCAACATGAAAGATAATTTTACACGTTTTGAAATTTCACTTCACCTTGAGGGGTTTTTGTTTTTAGTTAAAACGAAAAATGATAATATGCATTAGTTTAATTTTACATTTTATGTTAACTGCGTTTTGGTCGGAAAGAAACGAATTTGATACCTAAATGCAAAGTAGATGCTGCATAATTTACTGCAGCGAAAGCAATAAATTATGCAGCATGCACTTTAGAAGTGACGATTTATATATTTGCAATAACGATACCCGCCGGCGGAATGTAAATGTGTGGGTCCCATTAAACTAATTAGAATACTTCTGAATTTTAGATCTTTACGATATAATACTTTAGAGTTAAAAACGTCATTATGGTTAACACCCCGACTTGGATAGTTTAGGAGCCGAGCTCCCGCCTTAGCCTTCGTGGTTATTTTTTTTTAATCCACGCAGAAATAGGAGCCCCGCGAAGCGGGGCTCCGTCGACCTATCTTAGCACAGGTGTTAATCAGTCAAAAGTACTTTTGACTGGTTAAGAGTTTTGACTGCAACATATATATATTGGAAAACAGCAATTCAACATGCCTCTGTGTTGTATTGTAAAGTGTGGTGCAATAAAGAAGGAAAATCAACATCAATTGTATTTGCACAGGTCAATAGCTGGTTTTCATATAATATTACTTATATTATACACTTTCGATGTAAAACTTGCTAAGTGATCATGAATTTATGGCTAAAGTGCTATTATATTTGGGTTTATTTCCGTCCAACAGACCTTTATATAAGATCATAATTTCATTCGTTTGATTGTTTACAATAATATGTCATGGTGGAATAGTGTTGTACCGGTGCCGTAATAGTTTCCAATACTAGTATCTTCGCTGCGCTGAAACGATATCGCTATAATGCGTGTGCTAATCGATTCGAGTGACCTAGCTAGGTCCGTCCCGAGGTTCACAGCACCGAGACCGTGCGGCATGCCACAGTGTTTTATGATGATTATACGTGATCTGAAAACAAGACGTCAGCATTTTGCTTTAGTTACATGTTTTTAGCAACTAATAATAATAATAATAATAAGCCTTTTATTTCACTGCAATTAGATATTTTTTTTACAATTTAAAATTTTCATAATTGATAACTTTCATATAACTAAAAAAACATGTAAAATTAATTCTGAGTTTAACAATTAGATAATTAGATAATTTAAGATTAATTGTATAAGGTTCCATTATAATATAAATCAAAATTCAAAAGATGTGTTTAGATTATTGTTCGTGAACCCCTCTCAGTTGAGGGTGAAGGCGTCCTCCAGAGCTGCCCAGTTTTCCCTGTCTATGGCTTTCTCTAACCATCGTTTTCCAGTGGTACCAACAATGTCGTCTTCCCATCTGGTTTTAGGTCTTCCTCTCTTTCTTTGGTTCCTATGGGCCCTGCCCAAGACGTCAGCCGGGTTGTCCATCTATCGTCGCTCATTCGTGCCACATGGCCCGCCCATCGCCACTTCAGTTTCATAGAGTAGCTAAGAGCATCTATAACTCCTGATACTTCTCTTATATCAGAGTGGCGTATTTTTTTAACCTTTCTGATTTTCATCATGCTTCTTGCAATGCTCCTCTGGCAAGTAGTTATTTTGTTCTTGGCTCGGCGAGTGAATTTACATGTTTGACAGGCGTATGTGAGAGACGGTAGGAGACAGCTATCCATGATCTTTCTCTTGATTTTTACCGGCATCTGACTTTTAAAAACTTCCTTATGGCTCCAATACTTTTGCCACGTTCCTTTTATTCTTCTTTCAATTTCTTTTTCGTTGCTTTTCTTGTCGAAAGAAACTTGTTTGTATAAATGTAAGAATCGACATATTCTAGTGGTACATTCTCGACTTGTATTTGTTTTTTTAATGAGTTTGTCATCACCTTCGTTTTGCTGAAATTGATATCTAGGCCTGCCTGTCTGCTTGCTTTTTGTAATGCGCATATCATTTGTTCTAGGTCTAGGCTGTTTTCGGATAGTAAGACTAGGTCGTCAGCAAACCTTAAGTGGCTGATTCGTTTGCCGTTTATGTTTAAGCCGACTGTATTCCAGCTTAGTTTTTTAATTATCGACTCTAGCACTGCGATAAAGATTCTCGGAGATAGGGGATCCCCCTGCCTTACTCCTCTCTTGATTGGAATAGGAGGTCCTGTGGTCTCTAGTTTCACTCTACTAGTGTTGTTGTCGTAGAGGTAATTTAGCACTCTGATGTAATTGGGCTCTACATTTTGTGAGTTCAGGGCTTCCCATATAGCTGAATGAAGTATGGTGTCGAAGGCTTTTTGATAATCTATGAACGCCACGTACAACGGTCTCTGGAACTCTTGGTACTTCTCGATGAGTAGCTCGACCGAATGTATGTGATCCAATGTAGAGTATCCTCTCCGGAGTCCTGCTTGTTAGATCGGTTGATATGACTCTAGTGTGGAGCTAATTCTTTTTTCTATTGTTGACGAGAAAAGTTATGTCGTTAGGGTTACCTTTTTTATACAGTAGGATGATGTTTGACTCGGACCATTGTTTTGGTGTTCTTGAGGTATCTAGGATTTTGTTGAAAAGTACAGTCAAGGGTGTGAAAGGTGTGAGGGGTGAAAAGTATAGTGCAAGGACTCTACACGCAATTTTTAATACTTCATTTGTAATCCTGTCCGGCCCCGGACTTTTCTCTGGTTTGAACCGATTTATTTATCTAATAATTTCGGATTTTTCTACTGGGTTTGTTTCTGTTACGTTGGTGGCTTCGTCAAGTTGGTAATGAGACATTCCTTGATGTTCAGGTGCGTTGTACAGAGTTTTATAAAATGTGGTCGCTATTTGGAGTATTTCTCTACTGTTATGTGTCACTGTCCGATCCACGCAGCAACTAGTTTATCCAAATGATAAACGTCATCCGGGCGGCACACATCTGTCACACTTTGTTCAGGTCGCTCCCAAGGTCTATACACCCACCTCTCATCGCTCTGGAACATGCGATTATGCTAGTATCGGTCAAGCCGCCGCTTATACCGCCGAATACGGTTTGCCCATGCACAAACTTTCTACTTCAGGAAGTGCGATGCGCTCTGAGACACGGAGCGTGTATTCTCGAGGGCTGATTAAAGTCCCCGAAAACGCCCGCCTCACAAAGCGCATCACACATGGTCGGGTATTGCCCTCCCTGAAGCAGTATAGTTTACCGATGAGTGCCCTAGCCTCATCGATACGCCACTCGAGTCCTATAACGGTTTCCTAAACTATCTGTCCTCTACCAATGTCCCAAGCTAAGTGTCCCTTCGCTCTACTCCTTTGGTCGAGCCAACCTCTCACCAGGAAACCCTAAATGTTTCTTTCTTTCTAAAAAAAACCACGCTGGTCTTCGTCTATTTCTCACACTTTCGCAGAAAGATTTTTATTAGTGTTTTTGTGTAATTTACTAATTGTTTTTGCCCCAATTATGGCTTCCAGGTGTTGCACAAGTATTGCCATTAAAAATCAGATATTTTACTATATTTATCCACGTGCCGACCTCGGTAAGCGATGCTTAGACTTAAAGTAAGACCGTCCCCGCGGCTGTTATTATTTCGACACAAGTTTAAAAAAAAGTGTGTTAGTAGTAAAAGTTCGTGTAAACTACAGTTCTCATCAAAAAAAATCGTTAACACCTCAGAAGTTTAATAGAAAGTAAATGCCAGTTAATTGCGGAAATTATACGGTATCGTTTAACGAATATTAATGTTTCAAATTAAAATTAAAGTAATACCGACTTTAATCAGGATTCCTTTACAATGCCTGCGACATGAGCCCTGGCATTGTCCTGCATAAAAATGAACTTTTCGCCAGTAAAAATGTGCCTAGGGTACACATATGAGGCTCCAGACACTCTTCGATGTAACGTGCGTGACCCATTTAATCCAGCGAGGTCCAGATTCAAAAAGTTCGGTTTACCATCCGCGCTTATGCGCCATGAACCGCCACCGTCTTTGACTCTTTCTTCAATGCAGCACTGTGCAAAACTCTCTCCGTCTCTTCGATACACCTTTCTTATTCCGTCGTTACCATACAGCATGATCTTGCTCTCGTCAGAAAAGAGAAATTTACTCCATTGAAGCTATGACCAATTTAAGTGCTCACGTGCATAGTTAAGGCGCGCTGTTCGGTGGTCTACTGTCAATTTCGGGCCATTAGCTGGTTTATGAGGTTTCGGGCTACGCTCCACCAATCTACTTCTAATAGTAGAATCGCTCACAGTTAGAGATGGGCGGGTGGGTAAAAAATGGGAAGGTAAAAATTGGAAGGAAAGGGTAAAATAGGTAAAAAAGAAAAAATACCCTTTTTTACCGGGTATTAATAAAAAAAGCCGGGTAAAAATTAGTAGGTGTCTTTATATTATTTAAATGGCTTCGTCATGAAATGAATACTGTCCTTATATTATTTAATTGGCTTCGTTAACAATACTACGAACTTCCATATTAGTTTTAACATTGATCATTGAAGATAAAATATTGATTTAAATAAAACGAAATTAAATATCTGTTAAATCGACACACCAACTCTTTCTTCACATCAGCAATAACGTCATTAAACTTGCTGATCTGGGTTTCAGTTTCTGACAGGCGGTTGTCATGCTGAGCAACCTTATCTTTCACCTCCTTCATGTCTTTCCAAGCATCTATTCTTCCTGGCGGCGCACCTGTTCCTCCTGTCGGTGGGTCTGTTCCACCTTGTCACGCTGGAGCTGTTCTTCTAACCGACGCGGACGGGCCTGTTCCTCCTTACGGTGGGCCTGTTCCTCTTGCCGGCGGGCCTGTTCTTCCTTATCACGCTGCAGCTGTTCTTCCAACCGAATGGCCTGCTCCATCTGGACCATCATCATCAGAGCACCAAAGTCTGGTGCTGCGAAGCTGGAGCTGCTGTGGATGGGCTGGCCTCCATGGTCGGCAACTGGTCCTCCTACGTCTGCGGTGTTGCACCTCCAAAACGCCTCTAGTCCGTCTCTTGCTGACGTTGACTTCGGGTACGGATACCTTCCGAGTCGTCCTTTGGTAGAATCATCATCATCATATCAGCCGAAAGACGTCCACTACTGGACATAGGCCTCCCCCAAGTGTCACCACAACAACCGGTCCTGTGCGTCTCGCATCCATCGGCTGCCCGAGACCTACCAACGCTGCGTCTTCCGGTACGCGGTCGCCACTCCAGAATTTTTCGGCCCCATCGACCATCTGTTTAGCGAGCAATGTGCCCTGCCCACTACCACTTCAATTTGGCGATCCTTTGGGCTATGTTGGTAAACTTGGTTCTCTATCGGATATCGTCATTTCTGATTCGATCACGCAAGGAAACTCCGAGCATTGCCCTCTCCATTGCCCTTTGGGTGACTTTAAGCCTTCTGATATGGCCCGCTGTGAAAGACCACGTTTCGAGTCCATGGGTCATCACTGGCAACACGCACTGGTCATAGACTTTTGTCTTGATACACTGTGGTATGTGAAACAAAAATATACCACGCAACTTCCCGAAAGCCGCCCAGCCGATTCGGATTCGACCTGGGACCGTTTGTCCCAGGTAGACGTACTCGTCTACAACTTCGAGTGTAGAGCCTCCAATCTTGATTGGAGTGGGTGATACATGGGTATTTACCTTGACCTTGGTTTTGTCCATGTTCATTTTAAGACCCAGTCTTTCGGAACCTCTACTGAGGTCATCGAGCATTATACTGAGGTCCTACGTGGTCTCAGCCATGACGACTATATCGTTGGGAAATCGAAGATGAGTGATGTACTCGCCATTGACATTAATAACTAGCCTTCTCCAGTCCAAAACCTTGAAGACATCCTCCATTCCTTCCTGTCTCACACCCCGCTTCAGGAGGATAGGTTTCGAAGTCTGATCCTGAAGGCGGACTGAAATGGTGGCGTTTTCGTACAAACACTTGCACCTCGATGTACCGATAGTCGATTTGGCACCGTTGGATCGAGACGTGGGCTGTGCTGCAGTCTCCTGCAGCACAGCCCACATCCCGATCAAATCGAAGGATTTCTCGTAGTCTACAAACGCTAAGCAGAGGGGCAGATTATACTCTTTGGTCTTCTGTATAACCTGCCGCAGCGTGTGTATGTGGTCTACGGTGCTGAAGCCTTTTCGGAATCCGGCTTGTTCGCCGCCGTTGTTTGCAGCCGCATTTAGCATTAGGTAGGGTGTACATTTTATCGCCCGGAGGACAAGGTGGAGCATACGGTGGAGGTCTGCCCTGCTGGCGGAGCACCACCGTGTTCTCGCCGAGGCGATCGGCGGCGGCGACCTCTCGCGTCCGGCCCTGGTTCAATCCATGATCCGGAGCGAGGAGGCATGGGAAGCCGTCACCTCCTTCTGCGAAGCTGTAATGCTAGTGAAGGAGGAGGCGGGCCGCATGAGGGAAAGACAACCCTCACGCCCCAGACACCGCAACATAGAGGGACGCACAGGCGCCGGCGTCAGGAGTCGCTGGGCGATTACCGGCCACCACAGGTGCGGGTCTGCGGACGGCGAGCTTTGGGTTGCTCGCCGTCTGATCAAAGCCAGGCCCGGGTCGACGGCGCGTTGTGTTCCACTCGCGAAGACATTTCAGCATAGGAGTAGGGGCCGGTTAGGGTCAGAGCCTGCCATGGTTGCGAATTTTGTTCGAAAGAGTTACCGCGGTTACCGCTTTCCAGGGCGGAAAGCAAAAGGCACTACGAGGAGCATGGATGACTTTCAATCAATAAGAGTCTGACACTCCTTCCCGCTCCACCCAGAGCGGCAGGAGTCATTTGATGATCTCCCGTCCTTAAAAAAAAAGGGTGAAAGTACATTTTTGCAATTGCAAAAAATTATTTGAGGAGTTTTTCCGGTACAGGTGGGAGTAGTCTGAACCGGTTCCAATGTATTGCCAATTAACTTCCAACCCCTGGACAATGTCCGCGTATGTTGTGCTGACGACCGACGGTCCCAAATAAAAGTAAATTCCACAAGCTTATCAAAATATTTATTAAAAAATACAATAATTAGTTGAAATTTAAATTTAAATTTTTACTCGGTGTAAATTAAAAATGGGTATAAATTGGTATTTACCCGAATTCTGGGTTTTTACCGGGTATAGCCCCATCTCTAGTCACAGTCAATCCTCGAACCTCACGGAAGCGCTGTCGATTTCTTAGAGATACCGACGCAGTATATCATCGTTCATCTTGCTCAGACGTGACTCGATATCTACCAAATCCTGGACGGCAAATAAACATACCAGTCTCCTGATAACACTGATACAAGTAGAGAGGCTAAGATGCTATCGTGAAGCCACAACACACTGACCTGCCCTGAATCCAGCAACGCCACAACTTGGACGGCTTCCGTGGGCGTGGTATCCATATTTTTTAGAAAATAATCTCTATGGTAGGATGTCACACTATTGAGAAAACGATGTTTTTTGCAAATAAAATGTGATTAAATGCAGAAATTCCGACGGAATACAATCTCTACATACAATCATATTCGAAAATATAATTTCAAATTTGGAATTGTGGTACACCCTTAGAATAATAACGCCTAGAAACCTAGTACGAGCATCAAAAGTGAAGCTACTCAGACTACTCCATATATGGAGTACTAGGCGCAGCGAGCCGTCAGTGCTCAAGGTCACGCTCTGTTGAATGCACCTCCCGAGAAATATTTAAAAATGACAGTTTGTTGTATGAAAAGATGCTCTAACACAACCGGAAAATTGAAAAAATGTGATAATACCACGTTTCACACCTAAGTACTTACATTAAATCCATTATTTTTACGTAAATCAATCTTCAAATAAAAATTTTCATAACCTAATTTGTCACAATGTATTGTTGCCAGTTGTAAAGAAAAATTACCCATAATACAGTAGGCACTATGGGGGGCCGACCGCCGACCAGTCTTTCATGGGTGTCATTTTCGTGATTTTCTGGGGTCGCTAAAACCGATTATGGGGTCAAAATCGTAATCCAAGATGGCACCGACGGCATTTGCTAACTTCTCGTAATGGGTGTTATATCCATGGTTTCTGGGGTCGCTAAAACCGATTATGGGGTCAAAATCGAAATCCAAGATGGCGCCGACGAAATTTGATAAGCACCGGGGGTCTGTACTCTGCTTTTAAAAGTAATTGTTCAAGTTTACACTTCTGTCCACACTCCCGGAGTGCCACTGCATTTTTTTTTACCGGGTTAGTTTCATCGAACAAGCAAACATCTAAAACGTTTTTCTAGCGAATAGCAATGATGCCGATTCTTTTGTTCACCACCTAAACTAAAATAAGAATTTTGCTATCTCTTACTGCAGACCACGAAAGAAGCAGACAAGTGATATGACTCCATAATCGATTTTAGCGACCCCAGAAACTATCAAAATGACACCCATGAAGAAAAGTTAGCAGATTTCGTCGCCGCCATCTTGGATTTCGATTTTGACCCCATAATCGATTTTGACCCCATAATCGATTTTAGCGACCCCAAAAACCATAAAAATGACACCCATGACGAAATGTTAGCAAATTTCGTCGCCGCCATCTTGGAATTCGATTTTGACCCTATAGTCGGTATAGTCGGATAGCGACCCCAGAAACCATGGCCTATTACAATAAGTAAGTACGTCCGACAAGTTACATCCGTAATTTTTTTTTTTAAATGATCTGTGATTAGTCCCAAGTACATTAACATTTTTCCCGATTTTAGAGAAAGTGTTCATTCCTAGCAACATTTTTTTACGTCTGTGTGCGTGTCTGTGGCTGTAATTACATACCGCTCACTCACACATAAACTCTAAAGTTGCTTCATTTTTAGTAGGGAGCCTGTATGAGACTTTCCTTCTAGGCGTTATTTTTCTAAGGGTACACCATTGTGTAGACTAAACAGCACAATATAATTTCAGTCCTCTTTTTTATTTCAATGCCGCCTCAATAGTAGGTACTTTTTTTTTTTTTTTTTTAATCTTTATTTATTTAGAGGCTTTTACCTTACAAAGGTACGTCAGCCTCATCATACCCTAATCTAACTAATTTTACATTTTTTATTTTTATTTAACAAATATATTATTGCGTAAGCGAGGGAGCTAGTGATGCGGCAACCATTTCGTATGTCAGCTTCGCTTCTCCAGAATTAGGTGAAGATAATATTCTAATGAAAGCTCCAACATCATATATATTAACTTTTAACTCCCGCATCACTATCTCCCTCTCTCTCCTGTTCTTTTCACATTCCACCAGCAAATGTTGGACGTCTTCCACTTTATTACACACTTGGCAATTAGGGGAATCGACTTTTTTCATTAGGTATCCAAATTTCCTGGATGGAAAATGACCAGAACGCAATCTATGTGCCATAACAACATACGACCTCTTTATATGACTTCCAGCGAACCATGGGATTCGAGGAGGCTCACTTTGCAAAGTCTTATAAAAAAAAAAAAATATACATATGCCATATGCCTTTTTCTTTAGACTTCTTGTCGAAATACTCTTTAAAACGGTTGTAGCAAATGTTCTTGTAATAGCTAAGTATTTCTGTGTAGAACGGAGCGATGTCAATTTCCAATCCTTCCAAAATAGCTTTTTTTGCAAACATGTCAGCCTTCTCGTTTCCATGTATACCAATATGAGATGGAATCCATTGCAACCTCAAATTGATGTCACTAATTTCATAAAATAGTCTAAGAATTGCATAAGCTATCGGTATACCTCTGCAACCAGAGGCGCATCGAGCTAAATGCATTAAACCACTTTTGCTATCCGTGCATATAACAATGTTTTGATTCACAGGATTGTCCCAACAAGTTATGTTCTCTAGAGTTTTTGCGATTGCAACGAGTTCCATCGTCATTACAGATACGTTTGTATCAACAGATTTAAACAAGGCCGAAGTTCCATCACTTAAACTATAATAAGCGGCACCGCATCCACTTTTGCTCTTAGAACCATCAGTAAAGTACATATTCCACCCCGGGTACTTTTCACTAAGTTCTTTGATAACATCGAATTTAAGTGATGTAACCTCATGGCTGCGTTTTGCTATTTTGACACAGTCTAACTTCCAACGAATTTTATCCCGTATGTTTATACTTGTCACCCATTTCTCCAGTGAGTACATGTCCAATATATTTGAACAATATATATTACGAAGTTTACACTCATTGTATACGGTCACAAGCAACGGTTTTTTCTTATTGTTCCAGTATCTTGTGACTGAAAGATCATTCAAGTCATCTATTAATTTAATAGTTACATTGTTCGAACATGACATACTTTTTATACAAAACTTGTAAGCTAAGTATAATCTCCTAACGTACAAAGGAGGAATGCACATTTCAGCTTCCATTACGTGTATTGGAGTGCTTTTTATAAAACCACCTATACTCCTCAAATACTGGTTCTGAATTTTGTCCAGTTTACATAGATGACTCTTTGCACTATTATCATAGAGAAAACAACCGAAGTCAATCCTACTGCGTACCAATGAAATATACAAAGACCTCAAATGTTTCGGATGGATTCCCCAAGTCGGCCCCGCCAATACTTTAAATAAATTTAAAAACTTTGCCGTCTTTTCCTGTATTTCATTAATATGCCTTTTCCATAGAAGTGACCTATCTAACCAGATACCTAAGTGTTTCACACAATCTACTGAGGGAATTGGTAGGTTGTTAATTGTAAGTTGCAGTTGTCGTCTTCTTCTACCTCTACTAAAAAGACACATCTTTGATTTGTCTGGTGACATTTCTAGCCCCATATTATCCAGCATTACAACCATAGAGTTAAGAGCAACTTGCATTTCCAATTCCGTGTGATTTAAATCTTTATGGCTGAGGTAACATACGAAATCATCCGCGTACTGCGAAACAATTACAGTCTCAATCCGTTGGCAAATCGTTGATGTAATAATATTAAAATAGTAGGTACTTGCAGTAAGTAATGTTTCGATGTTTTTGATGCGAAATGTATTTATCACAACTGCTCTCAAAGCGGTGAAGGGAAACATTGTGTGCAAAACCTTCGAAGTTTTCGAAGATGTCCACCAACAGCACTGAGCCAACGTGATGGATTACGATTCACTCTCTCTTACTGAAAAGAGGTCTGTGTTCCAACAGTGAAAACAAAATAGGCTGATTATACTTTGATACAATGCCTGGTTTTCCCGATCATGCATGCCCGATCATGTATAATCTGTGTTTAGCAGCAAGGAATGCTTTAGCTTTCTCTAGTGTAGCCATACCCAAATGGTGCCATATAGAGAAAAGGGGTTGATCACGCTAAGACGACTTCTCGTGTAAGGCGAAACAACGAGAATAGAGGGGCAACCATTCAGCTTTACTTTATCTCTTTTTCTTTTATTTTATTTTATTTTATTAGAACTAGAGTCACTTACCGTTCACAATCCCTTCATCAATGAGTTTCGCTATTTTCCTCTTAGATACTACCGTGTAGTTTACGTTAAGGCGGCCATACTCCCATTGTACTGGGCAGTAGATGCCGAGCGCATTGCATAACCAGTAATATGACGACCTGGAATTAGATAATTACAAATGTAAATACAAAGTTCTGCAGTTAAGGACAAATTATATGGTAATTTATTAATGCAATCAAGCTGACTTGAGTGCTTACTTTATTGAGGAAAAAATATAGAAAGCAAATGATAACCAACCTTCGAGATTGGAATTCCTTAGTACACAATGAATGGGTGATATGCTCTATGCTATCACACAGACAATGAGTGTAGTCGTAAGTAGGGTAGATACACCACTTGCTGCCAGTGCGGTGGTGGGGCTTGAACCGGATCCTGTACGCCACCGGGTCTTGTTTACCTTCCTCGAGGGTAATTTTCATTCGTAGTGTAGCATCTCCTTCATCGATTTTGCCGTTTTTCATGTCCTGGAAAAGGGTATGTTTTAGGATTTAGTTATTTTGAAGATGTTTCGTCTCGCGATCGGATCGTTATGTCGAGTTTGTTCGCGTTGTTAAGTCTTAGAGAGCGATCGGTATTAAAGGAGTGTTTGTTATTTCCTCCTTGAAACTGTTGCAGCAACTTTGAAACTGCGACCAAACCAATTAAAAATTTGTCAGAAAGTTGTGAATGTGTGTATTGCCACATTCAAGCTGAGTATGGAATCCATCTCACAGATTAACTAGCATATTTAAAAAAAAGAAATATGTTTATTCTTCAACAAAAAGGAACACTACTACTATTCAATATTATCGCCAAACCACGAATAGATGGAAGGGCAAGCTTTTTTTGCCCTTATCCCAATTATTTGGAGTTTATGGGGTCAGCACAACATTATAATAATTAATTTTCAAACACATCTTCTCAGTCGCAATATTCGGTATACCTTGCCTAACCAAAATTTATAAAAGTCGTAGCTCTAGGTACAGTAAGTAGTGTAATGTAGTAGTAGAGTAGTTGAATCCTTTCTGAGGGACTCCACTAAGATTGAAGGACCAACTTAACTTTGTTGTTGAATAAATGTACTCCCATACATCAATGTACGTCACGCCTTCACAGTCATTTTTTCAACCGAAAATATAAGTTTGTAATCGCAAAAAATGTTTTTTTTTTTAATATGATAAATCTACAAATGCCCAATTTTCAAAAAAAAAAAGTTTTTTTTCCCTATACTTGTACTGTAACATCTATCTTCTTGCCAGTTAAACGGCAAGTACCCTATAGGTTTTGATTCCCTTGCGAGTGTCAATAAACTGAGCATACACGGCCTTATTTTTAGATTGCGTTGACTTGGAAGTTTGATTTTTCACTGCTCCGAGGGTTAGCAGACCTGAGTATTTGATATTAATTTTAGCTTGATTCCTCCATGCGTTCCTGAGAACTAGGGTCTTGACAGACGGACAGACAGACAGACAACAGCGTGATCCCATAAGGGTTCCGTTTTTGCCGACTGAGGTACGGAACCCAAAAAAGCAGTATATCTATAGAAAAATTAAGCTACCTCAAACAGTTGCAAACTCTCTTCAATAGGCCTAGTCCTCCAAGGAGAAGGTGGTGGATTGAAACCCTTGATTTCTTCAGACTTCTGATGACATACATAAGCAAGATCCTTGGTAATCAGCTGTACTGCCCATTCATACAACTGGTCAAAGTAGTCTGATGAGTGAGTGATTTGGTATGGGGTGTAACCTGACAACATAATTAAACTTTATCAGATTTTTGAAGTGAAAACTTCTTTTGCGGCGTTGTGCACTTTTTGGGATGGGCAAAAAATGTTAAACTCGCGTCAGGACACGTGACCTGATTGAAAATTCGTAAGACCATTATCTGTCTTACTTAATTGGATAAGGATTAAGGCTGTATTGCTTAAAATCACTTCGTAAATAAGCCATTCTTTCCCGTAAAATGTAAAGGATAAAAAATGGTTATTGTGGGCTATCCTTAAGAGATAGACATATACCATTGCGGACTTTTTTGTTGACCTTTTTAAGGTGTACAATACTGTAGTACATTATTTTAATTTATCTCGTGGGGTTCAGCCAGCGTTTGCAATGTAAGCGCAAAAAAATGTGTTTATTTACGACATCACATTAGAAACCTCTAAATTTATCAGTGTTTCTCTACAATATTATGCATGTATTATACATATAAACCTTCCTCTTAAATCACTTTATCTATTAAAAAAACTGCTTCAAAATCCGTTGCGTAGTTTTAAAGATTTAAGCATACATAGGGACGGACAGACAGCGACAGCGACTTTGTTTTATACTATGTATAGTGATAGTGATAGTGATTTATAGATTGTGATGACTCACCTAACCACTCTACCATGTCCTTGATACCAACAAAGAACTTCTCTTCCTCCTTCTCAGGGTTGGTATCATCATACCTTAAAAAGCAGATGCCATCATGGGCAGCTGCATACCCAAAGTTGATGTTGATAGCTTTAGCGTGTCCGATATGCAAAATACCATTTGGTTCAGGGGGAAATCTCGTCCTCACTTTACCGCCAGTTATTTTAAGATGCTCTTCAAGTAACCGTTTCGTGTCATTTGTGACTACGTAACCATCAGACTTGAAGTTTTCTCCTGGAGCATGAAAAGGTAACTTTTTCATCAACTCGGATATAGACGTAGCACCACCAATTTCATCAGGAGATTCAGCCTTCTCTGATGGTTTGGATGCTGAAATGTTGAAGAAATAAAAATATCAATGGTGAAACTATACTTTAAGAGAATGTACCCTAGTATGTGACCCATTTTTACAATGTTTTACCCCCTCTTTGATGACCACCAGTAGTAGTATATGCCGAGATTCCCCTCTAGTTTTAATGTAGTAATTCATAAAATAATATGGTACTTATGAAATAGTTTTTTGCACAGGAAGTTAAAAAAAATAATAATAATAAACTATGAGCTCACCTTTATCATCAGTTTTCTTTGCTTTCTTTCCTAAATCACCTTTAGGTTTCTTTTCAGCTTTTGGTGGAGGTGCTAAGTCAGCTTCTGTTTTAGGTCCTAATAGGTCCAAAATCTGGAAGAAAAACAGAAGACATTATAAATTTGTTGATTAAAACCATATATTTTCTTATGAAAATCTAACATGTTGATTATAAAGTTGTAAAAATAAATGAGATTCTGACCTGCACATCAACTTCGTTCTTGATAGCTTTCCCATCAGCCCAGGGTAAGTCGGCTCGCACTGCTTGCATGACATTACCAGCGTTAAACCTGTATCTCTTTTCCAACAACTCTGCCTTGTACTGAGCCATATGTTTCTCCACAGCCTGCTCGACTTGCTCCGGCGTCACAACGACACCCACTCCGCAAGCTTTCTCAAATGCATCGGTATCCACATTGGCCTCATTCACATGACTGATCAGGTACTCCAAAGCTGCATCTACTCTTAGAGACGAGTCAAGCTTACCCTTAGCTATGAATTCGCATACAAACGGTAGATTGGCAGCGACCTGTGGCTTGATCTTTGTTGCCAGATGGTATATCAACATTCCGGCGCCAGTTGGCAGTTTTGCTACGTCCACCTAAGTAAACAATAAAAGTATATCTATATTTTATTTATATTTACTTTTAATACAGTCTGTTGCCCACGTATTGTTAAAAACTGCGTTATTGTAAAAATAATTGGAAAGTTCTAACCTCATTCAATGCGGCAAGTAAAAACTTTGTGACATTAGCATTTTTCAATGTTTCCTTTGCTTTTTGGTCATTTAAACCCAAAAGCTTAAACCTCTCTATAGTTTCTTCTGGAGTCATGATGATTTTAGTCACAATTTATTTTTATTTTTAAACTGCACACGAAACACTGCTCGCCGAATCAGAAATTCAGCATGACATTGACATCGACAGTTCTGAGTTCGTTCAGTAATTCAGTTGACAGTTTGACATTGACACTGTTGAAAGAATGGTTGAAAGAGACCACAGCCATGCAAAGACCTATTTCTATACTCTAAGCAGCCATGCCACAGCCACAGATCCGTTGAGATCATTACACTGGCCCACAAAAACAAATTTTTGTTTTGGTGCAGCTCTGTTCGCATCTGTAGTCGGTAACTACATTGCTGCTACTAGATGTCAGCAGATAGCTCTGGTTTACCTACAATTCTTATTTTAATTTTTTTACAGTTTTATTCAAAATCAGTCCATGTTATAACTACTTTTCGTATTTTATGATGGCAAGTAATTCAAATAATGAAAGATCAACGGAAACCGATTAATGACACGGTAATTCGCTTGTATTCTGTATACTACTACTAAGAGCGGCAAATTTAAATTATAACCAACGATACTTACATAGATAATTTATTATGTTGAAACCGCTTTTTCAATTAGGTACCTACCTATTAGAATAGTTTTCTGACTAATAGCAACGGTGGTTATTTTCTACACAAAATCTACCAAATCACCACATCTATAATAATGTATTTGAAAAAGTTATACTTACCTACGACGCGACGATTGAAAAATTAACGCAAATCGTAATTACGTAGGTAAATGCCAAACCAGTTTTATACATAAAATATATCTGTAATCTGTGGATAAATAAATTGGAGGTCTATTAGTAGGTAGTATTTTTTCTATCTCAATGTCAGGTAGGCAGCCGCTCAACCCGCTCCAGCCCTGACATGTGAAAATTCCCAAATAAAAAATAAATCTTATGTAATTGGTAAATAAACATTAAATTCGCGATTAATTCGGCGCACACCGGTGTGTTGCCGGTGCTTGAGCGGCCTCGTAAAATACTTGTATTCAGCTGAATTCGGTTTGACTGGAAGCCGACCCCAATATACCTATTTGGGAAAAGGCTAGGCAGATGATGATATCTGTAATTTTTGTTATTTTAATTAAATTAACCTTTAATTACAGAGGTCTAGAGTCTAGACACATCAAGCTATTTAGCTTAAAATTGTACAAATATTGAAAAAACAACGGTTTATTTTAATTTAAATTAACCGGTATATTATTTTTTTTTTATTTAAATACTTTATTTTATGAATTGTAAAAACACTATTTCTACTTAGTGATGCATCCGAATCACAGCTGCTCTCATCACCAAATTTTATAATGAACCGATCTATTTCTTCATCGGTAATTCTATCTCCTCTATCTCTTTTTCCTTGTATGCATTTGCTATGTGGATAACATGATTAGTACTTTTTTCCCAATCTTCAGGAGTAACACATTTAAAGGATTCCTTATCTACTTCAACAGATGGTAAATTAAATTTATATTTCTACTTGCAATTTTACGTTTTACAAGGCTCCAAATTAGCTCTATGGCATTTAGGTCGCAGTGTTAAGGAGGCAAACGCAGTACCTACCCCATGTCTACGCTGTTCTAATGCTGTAGGGGAGACCTGCGGCCCTACCATGACGTGTTAAAGCGTGAGTCGTTCGAGCGAGAAGTAGGGATGGAGCTATACACACTATATAGCTCCATCCCTCCTCGCTCGAACGACTCACGGTTTAACACGTCATGGTAGGGCCGCAGGGTTGCGAAATTTGTTCTAAAGAGAAACGGCATAATTAATTAATTATGAACGAACACGGATGGGTTTTAGTCAGTAAGAGTCTGAGACTCCGTTCCGCTCCACCCAGAGCGGAAGAAGTTATTTAATCATGATTTCCCAACCATAAAAAGGGGTTGTGTGAGGGAGGTGTAACCTTACCTATCTATTTTATTAGAACATAGAAATAAATGCCCCAAGAATATCTAATTTTCAACATTACGTAGTAGTACCTACTTCGGCTAACTTATTTATTACATAGGTAGGTACATAATGATAAACAACAAGACTGTTGATGTGACGCACGTCGCGAACACTTACTTATGAACCGCTTTTACATTCTGACAACGGGGTGAGATTCATTTAATTTAAAACGATAACAAATTTATCATCATTACTTTTTCAATAAAAGAATACTATTAAAAAAAAAATTGGTTTTTAATAGGGATTTGAGTCAAGTCTCCGTCAGTCTACCATCAAGGACAATAATTGAACCGGGGTCTAGGGTGTGTTGACCATACTTTTCAGAGTTCCGAACCTCTGTTAGGAAAAACGTTACGGAACCCTTAAGGATCACCCGGTTGTCTGTATGTCTGTCACAGGAGATTTTCTCCGAATCTACTGGAACAATTGAGTTGAAATTCTTCTGTGACCCAAACATTTTTTTCATTTACAAAATTTATTTATCTTTACAAAGATAAATAAACGATTACGATTCGATTACGATAAGTCCCGAATCCGAACTACGCGTTGTCATTCATTTTTAGTTCGGGTTCGGGACTAATCGCCACTCTGTAGGTGATACGGAGTAGAAAACGCCCGACACTAAGGCCGAAACTACGGACTTCAGGCTTAGAGAGTAGACCCCCAGACTCGCGCACTAAGAGTTCCGTACAATCATCATCGATGTTTACGAAATGCAAACGAGAAACGAGATGCAAACCTCCACCCGTCCACACTATCCGTAACAAGTCCGCCGGGATGTCACGGTGTTCGGTTTGGCGAAATGTCACTAATGTGGACCCCATCTCCTTCCAATCTCTCTTCTCTCCGTTTTGTGCGGTCTCAGGCCAGCAGGCGAGTTTTCCCCGTATCCTATTCTTAAGTTAGTTAGCTATTATAATTTTTTTATAGTTTACTATAAAAATTGTCTAGGCGTGAAGGTATGATACTACCGGCTCACCAACAACTTCCTTACCAACAGACATGATAATTTAACTAAACAATATTATTCTGTAGCGTCTTAGCTTTATCAAACCGAAAGTGACGGCTCATTGATCCGTGAATATAATTGTGCGGCAGTTGTCTCATATTATTAATATCAAGAAGTGAACAAGAGCATGCTTTAACGCCTTTTCGAGCTAATTGGGTAGCTACCAATCTTTTTTAGAGTTCCTTAGTTCTGTATCTGAGGTAAAGTCTTCATTTTTTTACTTTCAATGTCCAAGGTGCAGTGTTAAGTTACGATCGTACCTACCTAGAAGACAATAATAAATAATTTAATCGATTGAACGATATGAAACACAAATAAACAAGAGCTGCAACCGTGGGTAACCGAAGGTCGTTCTGAGGTAACCGATATGCATCATTACAATAATAAGGGTCGAGTTATATCGAACAGCCGTAGGTCGTGGAAGAAGGTAATTCAATCCTTCTGCGGAAATTAAACCCTGTAAATTGGAATCATAATAGCATTGCGATTCTGTAAACATCACACTGTGTAAACTTAGGTGAGCTACTAACATGAAGACGTGAGCTGTCAGTCAACAAAATGAAATGAATGAATTCACATCACGCTCACTCCAACTAAGTCAGAAAGTCAGAATAGACCCGGCGGGTGGCTACGCCACTGATTAACTAATAGTTCCTTACGGAACTTACGCATCGAAATGAAGTCAATGTAATCACACGAATTTCATGTTGACGGTATGTGGCTATAATCACATAGGTACCTAAATCATTAAAATGAGAGTGATAAGCCCATAAGCAGATAATAATTGATGAGGACAAAGATCGATACCTGTTGCTTTTATTACCTGAGGGTATTAGGTAAACGAAATTAATGAAAATGTTCGTTATTAGATAGATACATGTTTGTCCACGTTCGATAAGAAAGAACCGTGGGATGAAACAGCTGACAACACGAAACTCCATATATATTGTACTGTAACTGAAACAATGAAAGCCCGGGGCTAGCGCAGTGGGCCGGCCTATTGTCTTTAATATGGCATGTTTAAAAAGGTCCAGTGTGCCTTGCTTGACCAAATACCGTTAAGTAAATTAAAGTGCGAACTCATCGACTTATTATATGAGCACACAAAGTTATGTTTCGATTCAAAATCAATTGAATTAATGTACTTACTTAATTGAATTAGATTGATATTTACTTTTGTTTGTTTCAGTATTTACATTTACATAAAGTCTGGCTATTAGCAAAGTACCTAATTAACTGAATAGATTGATATTAAAAAGATCATATACCTACGCACCCTTGTAAGTAGGCACCTAGGGACGGTCCGCCTTTTTTGTTTTTGGGGTCTTACTGACTAAAACCTACACATGTTCCTCCAAATGACATTTGGGTCCAGGGGCTCGAGACAAGTGAGATTCTGTCAACGGCAGCGTAGCTACGGCGATTGTCAATACGTCAAAAATGAATAGGATTGACAGATGCTCTCGTTATGTCACGTGATCAAATTCCTACATATTGACATTTCGACAGTCGCATTAGCTAATTGAATGGCACGTTGTCTAGGGCCTCAGGACGGTGACTGGTCAGTTCACCAAAAATTAATTCAAAAATTTTTACTTGACAAGCAACGATTGTCAAACGATTTGCAACATTATTTGTCATTTCATCATTATACAATAACAAGGTTAGGTACCAAATAATTCACTTAGCAAAATAATCCGATAAACTTTTATTTAATAACTTATATATTTGACAAACAATTCATTATTTTTTCTTTTTAACCGACTTCTAAAAAAGGAGGAGGTTCTCAATTCGGATGTTTGTATTTTTTTTTATGTTTGTTCGCGCATAACTCCGTCGCTTGCCAACCGATTTTAAAAACTCTTTTTTGTTGGAAAGGGTACCTATACTTTCCAAATGGTCCCATTGAAATTTTATCAAAATTTCAATTTCGGTTCAGTAGTTTGGTATTTAAATCCAAATAGCTGGAAAAAATATGTGGAAAAATCATGCATGTATACGAAATTGCGTATTTTTGCTTTCCTGTGACTTTCCAGTGGTGTTGTTAGGTGTGGGGTACCACTAAAAAGTGAAAAATAAAAAAACCTTTTCACAAAAAAAATAAACCGACTTCCAAAAAACACTACAAAGTTCAAAATAACTTTAATTTTGGAAGTCGGTGTCAAATAACGAAGAAGCAACCAAAAACACCGACTTCCGAAATTAAAGTTATTTTGAACTTTGTAGTGTTTTGAAATTTTGAACTCTGTTTCTTTTTTTGTGAAAAAGTTTTTATCTCATAAAACAACATTTTAAATAAAGACATTATATTCATGCAATTTTATAAAAATGAAACTTAGGTACATTAACATCACATAGCAAGTGGCTTAATTTCCGCAAATTTTGTGCCTATAGAATTATTCTTTTGTTTTCTATAAGCATAAAAATGACACAAACGAATCGCTGATAAACCGACTCCACGTAGTTTTGTCTGCTCTACCCCTAGGGTGTAATTATAGCCCGCGTCAGTCCCGGATCTACGATTTTTCCAAACCGGGGCAAAAACTTGATAGTGGCGCCCTCCTCTCTTCCACACTTCTTCTAATATATAAAATTCTCGTGTCATGTCACAGTGTTTGTTACAAAACTCCTTCGAAACGGCTTGATCGATTCTTATGAAATTTTGTGTGTATATTCAGTAGGTTAGGTTTAGAGTAGTTTTTACACAAATTGCTTATTTATACATTATTATTATGAAACTTTCGATAACTATTTTAACTAGTGATCGAAATTCGACCATACGTTTTTAATAATTTATCAATTTTTTAAGCATTATTAAAAAAATATTAGCTTTCTGGACTCATTCTCCATAGACTTTATCTGTGCCTGCCTTTTTTTTCGTAAAAAGAGGTACAAAGATTTTGCTTTTGTATTACTGAAGTAGGTCTATATAGATAACTCTGATCACTCTCACATTCAGTCGATTTTAGATCCTTGAAAGGGGAAAAGAAAACGTTTCCAAAGTTTGCTTAGGAGTCACTTTTACGACTTAAATGCAGAAAAATAGAGATTCAAGAGAATGCGAAATTCAAGAGCGAATGTAGAAAGCTCAATAATTTTACCACCCACATCGAATAAGTTTTTTTTCAAACATGTGAGTTTGGCGCCCCTTGAACTTGCCGCCCGGGGCATGGGCCCCGGCTTGCCCCCCCCTAGATCCGGGGCTGGCCCGCGTAGGCGCGAAGGGGCAAGGCGGGCCGCGTGCTGAGGATTTTCCAATGAAAAATGGTCCTACTCACTTAAAGGAAATTAAAAATTGAAATTAAATGTTTATTAGTTACATGGTTCACTAATGTTTCACCAAATCTACATTGACAAATTTCAATTTTACAACCAACGTTTCGTATAGGTACGATTTATTTCGCAAACAACTTATTCCGCAAATGTTTTGTTTTAGAAACACGCCCAAGCACGTAATAAGTAAAAACTTACCATTTTCCAATGGAAAATGGTAAGTATATACAGGTAGGTACCTACTCACTTAAAAGAAATTGAACATTGAAATTAAATGTATAGTAGCTACATTCGTAGTGTTCATATTCAAGACTTACATTAGGTACGTAGGTACTTACGTTAGAACTTACTTTGGTCTAGCGATAAATTGGGTCAACCTCCTCAATACATTGCGCCGCGCCGCGCCGCCCGTGCCCATTCAAAAGCTGAAGCTTTTAGGGGAGTCCTAATAGCGCCACAAAATATGGTCCACGGAAGCCTTCCACCAATTCAATGGTGATCGTTGCGACTACCATTGTTTTTTTTTATTAAAATGTTCTGTACTAACTATTTTGACCTGGATATCTAGCGTACCTACCTATGCATACCTACCAAGTTTCATTAAAATCGGTTAATTCATTTTGAAAAATAAGGACTTGAAAGTTTGTTTGAAATGCCGTAGGGCGTAAACGCTACATCAGTCCCTGAAACTTGAGGCATGTTTTCATACTCTTTTCTGTCAATAAAATTAGGGAACCATTACATTGAACTGTTACAACTGTAATAAGGCAACTGTCATTTGTTTCAAATCGGCTTTGGTCACGGAGTATACCTACCGACTTACACATAAAGTTGATCTTGGAATCGCGGGATTTTTTCCACAAAAAAGTGCTTTCCATAATAGCCAACATATTAAGTTTAGAAAACATGCATCCGATAACCAATCTCTAATCACAAACTTCCATCATCAGAAAAGCTAAAAACGCTCAATCCAATGAATAAATATGTGTACCACCTTCCTTGTTCATAAGATTAGCTGAAGACCGCAAACATATTTTCATGACCTACTGTTAATATTTCAACACTTATGAAAATATTTTTATGTGTGGATATAATCATACATTTTCTGTGTATCTCGACCTTAACTCATGCTATAAATCTTACAGCGTTCGCATTCAAAGTCAGTAGTTTATTTGAGAGTAATACTTAGTTGTTATCTCCTAGTTCATGAAGTTTATCAACGCTCCTTAATTAATTTTTAGTAAGACATAATTACCTGTGAACATGAGAAACAAAGCTACATGTTTGTCATAGTTCGTAGACGAAGTATCTGTTATGTCCCTTTTAATATACTTAGGTACATACTCCCGCTCATTTATAACGTGATAGTTGTAGATATGTGGTTATATTAATATATCAAAAGATTAAATCACAGTTCAGTTCATGAGTCCAAGGACAGACATGTAAAGTGTTGGCACCTCGTTATATTTTATCACAATATTTGGCAGGTAATCTGGTATTGAAGTAGGTACTCTAATATGTTGCGAACTCAACCCGATAAATCTACAATTCTACACGGCTATGTGATGCTCGCCAGATTTTGATACCGATGGCCTGTAACCTAATGCAGCATCATTGAATAAGTACATATAATGATATTCTTAATTATTCCCAATACCTGCATACTTACCTACGCTGCAGCTGATAAGCATGTGCATTGAAAATAAGTAACAATTCGTTACGTATGAAATTCACTGGCATCCTTGGAGACTTAAGGCACAGATTGTGACTTAAGGTGCTTAACTTAAGGAGGTAAGTTCTACCTACCTAGGTCGACCCACTGGAAATGGTTGTGTTCATCCAGGACATCGTCAAAAAAAAAAAAATATCAAAATTCTAATACAGGCAATCTGGGTCCTAGGCATCCTACTACGTAATGATGCGCGATGGCTACTTAACAATCATTTTCAGAAACTTTCGTACCTGATAAAAAAGACACCCCAAAACTGAAAAACTCACACAAAAAAGCTGGCTGATTTCCACTGAAACTACTACCTCGAGTGTGATATCCTGTAACGTGGCAACTGTTTGTGTAACACGATGACGTATCTTGCTTTCTAAGTACTTAGTAAGTTTTAATATTAAAACAAAAATACACATCCTCGTTCATCGTTGGTGTCGCAGAGTTCACGCAGCAGCCCTCTAGGCGAGGCGAGGGAGGCAGTGAGGCACCGACAACAATATTCATTCGAGTTGGGCCCGCGCGCGATCGCGCCCGTGTTTACCGGACTCACACGAAATCATCCTAATAAATATCACTACAAAACACTCGGAAACGAACACTTTTTTCGTCAACACGTATCGTATAAGTAATTCAGAAATATTCTACTAATATGAACGATGAAGTATCCATTCAACTTTTATATTAAATTCAAGGTGTAACTTTACTTCAAGTGTTTTCAGCATATTTGTGTACATAATATATCGTAAGTACCTTTGGATTTAAGTGGCTGAGTAATAGATAGTTTAATAAAGAGGATATGAGAAAAAAACTTAATCTTATCCTAATTTCAAATTTCAAACGCTAGCATTTAATTTCGCTAATTGGCTTTTTAAACATAAAGATATACGTACGTAAGGGTACTTACGTACGTATATCTTTATGTTTATTCAGAGAGAAACAACGCAACGAGTTTTGTGTAGATATTAGGTATAATATCTACACAAAACTCGTTGCGTTGTTTCTCTCTGAATAAATTTTCTTTTTAAAGCCAAAAACTGATTAACCGCTTTTGTTTTTGGCTGTACCTCGGCTTAATTAATTTCAGAGTTGTAGTTGTTTTATTTCCATTTACGCAAAATGGCTTTTCGATAGAAATTACATCTCGTTGTTAGTAGTTAGGTAGCTAATGCCTCGGAAGAAGATTTTTTTAAATAAGAGGGTTTTATGGGGTTCCTGGCCTTTAAATAATTGGCCACGTACTTTTTGGTTGTAATGAACTAATGATTCATTGTTCGTGTACGTGCGGATAGCTATAAATAAAAATCTCAATAAAATAAAAAAAAATAAGAAAGATCACACACACAATCTTCCGCAAATAAACATCTACTCACTCACCGTAAAGGTGGCACTTCTCTTGGCGTATTTGACCAAATATGCGCGTCACATGTGCAATACGAAATATACCTTACGGTTTTAGAAATAAGGTTAGTTTTGTATTGCGAAAGTGCCGCGAATATTTGGCCAAATGCGCCAAGTGAAGTGCCAGCA
The DNA here is from genome assembly GCA_947386135.1 of Melanchra persicariae. Classification (NCBI taxonomy): domain Eukaryota; kingdom Metazoa; phylum Arthropoda; class Insecta; order Lepidoptera; family Noctuidae; genus Melanchra; species Melanchra persicariae. The sequence goes on along the minus strand of OX376651.1, from coordinate 10,591,270 downwards.
TAAGAAACAATTAAGAATTCCAAGAATCACCTACCTACCGCTCTTCTTTTGATCGCGATCAGATTTACGTTGAATTGCTGGGACGTCTTTACTTTAGCCAATTTACAAGTAATATTTCTAAATCGCTTTTCTCGGATTGGCATTTTCGTTGAAATTATTTGGTAAATAAAATTTCCTTTTCGATTTTGGGGGCCAAATTAGAAAACTTAATACAGAACCCTAAAAAATAAATTACTTATAAGTAGGTAAGTAACTGTACATACACCGTGCGACATACCTATCAAATGACTGGGTGGTATTGTGTCCCAAATTTATTTTTCTCATAATTTTAAAGTTATTTGACTAATTTGTACTTAGAAAGAAATAAATGGAAATTAACCATTCTAGGGTTCTATCTCCAAAACCACTGCAATAAATACCTATTGGTACCTATGTAAAAAATTGTAAATTAGTAAGTCATAGATTAAGTACCTACAAGAAAACCTATGGTTTTAATGTAACCGACATGTGTAATTAACAGATATCGGAATAGGTAGACTATAATATTTACCTAAAGTTTGAAGAAGTAAGTAATATAGAGTTGATAATACCTCCTCTAAAATCCCGAAATCATAAATATGACAATTAAAACCCGAGATTATGAAAACATGAAGTGGACTTGAGTATGGTTACAAAAAAAAAGATTTGAAGAATCATTTTCCAATTTTATAGGTATGTAAAACAAAGCTTTTTGTTTTAACAGTTTGAGTACGGAACTCTTAAAACATAATAAGATTCTTCAATATAATAATTTAGTTCAAATTTCTTAAATCCCAGGATTCAATGGTCATGTTTATGAGTTATGATTCCGGGATTTTTTGGGTATTATCAACTATAAATGTTACTTACTTCTTCGAACTTTAGGTGAATATAGTCTACCTATTCCTACAATAGTAGATTATGCACCCAGGGGATAAAGCAGTGTCTTGTGTCACGGGCTTCATATTGAATCTCGAACGCAATGAAGGATTCGGGAGTTAACTCCCGAGCGTAGCGAGGGAGTTTAGAGTTTAACTGACGAGCGAAGCGAGGGAGTTAATACAAGAATCCTGAATGCAGCGAGGGATTCAAGCTAGCCCAAGGCAAAGACACCTTTATCCCCGAGGAGGATACTCTACTTTTCACACCTCCTGTGAGAAAATAAGAAGCCACAATACGAAAAACAAAATATTTTAAAGTTACAAACACTAAGTAGAGATATGTATTTAGAACTATACTGTATACCTACTTAATAGTAGATTATGCACCCAGGGGATAAAGCAGTGTCTTGTGTCACGGGCGTCATATTGAATCTCGAACGCAATGAAGGATTCGGTAGTTAACTCCCGAGCGTAGCGAGGGAGTTTAGAGTTTAACTCACGAGCGAAGCGAGGGAGTTAATACAAGAATCCTGAATGCAGCGAGGGATTCAAGCTAGCCCAAGGCAAAGACACCTTTATCCCCGAGGAGGATACTCTACTTTTCACACCTCCTGTGAGAAAATAAGAAGCCATAATACGAAAAACGAAATATTTTAAATTTACAAACACTAAGTAGAGATATGTATTTAGAACTATACTGTATAGGTACCTACTTAAAAAAAGTTAGTTTTAATACCATACGGATTTGCAATATCCGCGCCTTTTTTGCGTTCCACTCGGAATGCCTACCACATAGCGGCCACGACCAACTCGATTTTCGTTTTTTTTTTTTACTTCTCTGTGGGTAAGTAAATATGTGCAGGCCTAATGTTAGCAACCTAATACAATTTATGTGTACACAAAGCTTTATACAGAGCTTTATATCAGCTGGTAGAATGGGTTCGGACGCTTGGCTGTATGCAATTTGAATTTAGAACGTCATAGGAGATGCTCGAGAAAATAGTTTTTAAATTTATAAATCGACTATAAATGGGTTTTAAGTGTAATTCTTATCCTTTTATACAATAATCCGTACATAACCAATTATTCTTATAATATTGTCTTCAATCCTGGACCCTGGTCAATCCTTATGATTTTGTAGAAATTCGAGAATATCATCCCTAAGTAGTAAGAGTATCGAGAATATCTTTCTTCTTTCTGGAACAGAAAGAGAGAGACAGAGACAGAAGGCGTTGTGAGTACCTAATACCGCCAATTGAGCAGACAGATGAGGTTCCAAATTTAAATCACATTATTGACCAGCGGGTTATAATGAAATCCAGTACAATATTATTGCCCGGCAGTGCCACCGGCCAAAAATGACTCACTTTAGGTTAAGTTAGCATGACATATAATTTGACGTTTTCGATCAGGTGGTGTGAAAAAAAAGTTAGTTTAATACCATACGGATTTGCAATATCCGCGCCTTTTTTGCGTTCCACTCAGTATACCTACCTACCACATAGCGGCCACGACCACGACGTATGCAATTTGAATTTAGAACGTCATAGGAGATGCTCGAGAAAATAGTTTTTAAATTAATAAATCGACTATAAATGGGTTTTAAGTGTTATTCTTATCCTTTTATACAATAATCCGTACATAACCAATTATTCTTACAATATTGTCTTCAATCCTGGACCCTGGTCAATCCTTATGATTTTGTAGAAATTCGAGAATATCATCCCTAAGTAGTAAGAGTATCGAGAATATCTTTCCTCTTTCTGGAACAGAAAGAGAGAGACAGAGACAGAAGGCGTTGTAAGTACCTAATATACCGCCAATTGAGCAGACAGATGAGGTTCCAAATTTAAATCACATTATTGACCAGCGGGTTATAATGAAATCCAGTACAATATTATTGCCCGGCAGTGCCACCGGCCAAAAATGACTCACTTTAGGTTAGGTTAGCATGACATATAATTTGACGTTTTCGATCAGGTGGTGTGAAAAGACTATTAAACCACTACTCTATGTATTCCGATCTCTGGTAATAAATGTTGATTCATTTCGATTTCCGACTCGCACTTGACCTGTTTTTACTAGGAAAGGGCCCACCGGCTGACTCGGAGGCAATATGCCGCCTTCAAAATAAGTAGAGCGGCCTTGCTCTAACAATTTAAAATGTTAATTATTATATAATTTCCACAGTTTAAAATAGGTAGGTACTATGCAAAATATGTAAATTAGTAGACATGAAAATAAAACTAAATAACTCAAAGTAAGTTATTCTTCCTCAATTCACTTTTACACAAACACAAAAAGGGTCAACGATTTTCCGAGTCTAATAAAAACGATTGACTGACTGACACATTGACACGGAGGTCAAACAACTAACGAGCCATTAGAAGTTTCGAAGTCGTAGCAGTCACTGTTTTAATTTTAATAATGCGAGGATTCATAAATGCCTTAGTATTACAGGTAATTTAGACACCTAGTAAATTCTAATTTTCATATGGGTACCTCTAGAGAGCGATTGAAAACCCTGAATCGATTTTGTATCAATGTAACAGTTTATAAAAGTCAATCGGAAAAGTGTAATCTCAAAGCAAGGAAAAGTTTCTTGGTGTTTTACAACGTAGTCTCGTTCTTCTTCTTCTCCGATTACATAACGTTACCCAAGTAGCAAAATAATGTCATATAAATAGTACAGTAACGTTTTTTATATAACTTTCAGCCATATGAAAATGGTTTTATAATAGTTTTTTGTACGTAAATATAACGCGGGTTTGGGCGCAGATTGTATAACATTTAAATCGTGTTAGGGTCGTTTTGCAGTCGCTCCAGCGACAATAAAGTTGAGTAAAAATCACGTAGACGTTGAAAGTTTATCTAGAAAGGCTTGTAATAGTTTCAGTAATACTCTTACAAAACTAAATCATCGTATAGATGTTTTGTTATGCCGGTGGTTGGTCAATGGTGCAAGCTAGATCACTTGTGTGACAACAATTTATTGTGTTGCGATAAAATTTATAAAAAGTTAAGACAAATGTTTTAATAATCATTATTATTTATTAATTTAATGTTAAGAAAGTTGACTGTGGTGGAAGATAAAGAGCGGTGACTTATACTTGGGAATTTAAAATTTTCGATTATATGTTTGGTTATTTCTTTAATATTTTAATGGGCCTTCATAATGTTAGTGTTTCAATATTGTTTATAAAAATAAAATACATAAATTGGTATTCATCGTTTCCGCCATATTGCCAATAGACATTAGGCGACTGCATTTAGACCTGTTTATAACTATTGGTCTTATACATGTTTTTGTACGACTTATGGCGTCCTCCATGACGGTTGCAATTAGAGTTATGTTGGAAAATAGAAAAACCTTTGTATGTATTCATGAGAATACTTCTGTATTTCTTACAGGGACATCATTTCAAAAGACTTCGAGTTGCCAAAGCAAATAAAATGGCCATGGAATAACACACATTTTCAGTTATCACAGAAGTGCTATGTAATAAAAAAAATAATGGATGTAAAAAAAATGTAATACTTAAAAGATATTTTTTATTATATCATGAGGAACATTACAACTGATTGCCCATTTTTTTAAATCTTGCCGGAATTGATCATCTTTATCAAGTTCTTCATAACTTTCGTTACTCATTTCCATGGAGTTGTCTTCTTTAAAGAACTCGGAATTATTTAATTAGTCTACAAAAAAAAAAGATTTGGGTAATATAAACTTACGAATGAATCTAATAAAGGAGCTTTTTATAGAAAAACTTACTTTCGCTATCTTGTGTGCCTTCTGGTAAAAGAACATGAGCGGAACAAAAATGTACAACAAAACAAAAACACCTGTCCTGACTGGATCCATCATTTACCGCATTAAATGTTGAAACATTTACGGAACCACTTTCATATTTTTACCGATTTCTGCTTGGCTGGGCACAGTTTCTTCCAGATTAAATGTAGGTATCGTTGCTGTATTTAACAATAATAATTGATAATTTTTATTTACTTTTCTTCTAAAACCACCACTTCGTTTAATTCTTTTCCACTTTTTGAAATCCTTTTCTAAAATGAAGATACAAAAAAAACCGCGAGGGAACGAATGCGAAGGCGAATGAGTTATATAAAAGATTCTAATTATTGCTTAAATAATCAATTGACTTATATTAGTCATATAAGAATAACGCTTCAACCTTAAAGTTACTTAAAGCTGGAATTATAAGACCCAGTATGACGATTTTATAATAGTTAACTATAAAATCATTACATAACTGTTTGTTTTTTAAGTGTTGAATTAAAGGTTCTTAATTTACAAAACATGGCGACTCATCACTATTTTATGACTGAAACGTTTACTCGACTTAACGTTGTATGACCGTCATATAAAATGATTGAGATGACGTTTAACAGACACATTAATACGATTTAAATTATTTATAACTAATGCGTCGAACTGAATACTACTTTACAACTGTTTAGTTGCTGCAAAACTGTTAAAAAGCCCTTACATGTCTGTTAGTTGTATAGTTCTAATATTATACAACGTTTTTGCTACTTGGGATATCCATTCATCGATGTCCGCGCCCATTGTTGTAGTAAATTCATTCATCACGATTTACGCGTCCTAGCTAGACGAATATAAGACACACAGACGTCAGAGGGAGCTGTTGCATTTTATATGTATAGATATGAGCGAGTTGGCAATCTGCAGAATTGTATCTAGTTCATTTTTACTATTTCTCTACATTCTTTTCGCGTGGTGTTTTAATGGATTTCTCATACACTTGGAGTTGGCGTTCGATACGTTTTGATTCTGATGGACGTTCTTGGAGACTTGGCAATTTGTGTACCTATAGGTACTGTCAGTCTGTGGCGAGATTTTTAGATATAATAAATTTATCCGGTATCCGATTGATACCGCAACGGCCTTGTACTGAATTTAGACTCAAGTCGCTGTTTCGTATGGGAACGTCTGATGATAATTCCACCCATCGTTTAGAAACTATATATTTGTAATTTATGGAGTTATTTAGTTTTTTCGGGAGCTGAATGAAAATTCTACTTTTAAGTTATTTCGGTTGTTTTATAAAACTGGAAACTACAAGAGCATACCTTTATGTAGGTACCACTGCCGAACTAATTAGAAACTAAAATGAAAAAAAATCAGCTCAATCGGAAACCGGGAAGTGGGTCAAATTTAACTTGCAAGATTTCATGACATACACCCGGACAAGTGAAACTAAATAAAAGCTTGTAAAAAAAGTAGGTTTTATTGATGATGTTTTATAGTTGGTTAATATTATCTACCTATGTACCTACTTAGTAAAAGCTTCTAGGTACCAGAGGGGCAATTCCACTAATTTTCAAGCAACTTTTGCATTCGCATGTCAGTCGCAATCTGTCAAAAGTGTTACATGAAAAATTAGGTTTTTTTGACAGATTGCGACTGAGTGAAATGCGAATGCGAACGATGATTATGGTTACAAAACCAGTAGAATTGGTACCTACCTACTTACGTTACATTATTTCCACTTGATTAGCTCTATTCTTATAGTAAGTATAAATACGCATTCCACATGACTCGGAAAATCGTAGACATTTTTTTTTCATCACAGCCCTTGAAATACATTCACTTGTTTCCATTAAGTACTCCCATTCTCGAGAGATTTGAGAATACGAAATACGTAAACTGACGTAAAGAGATAAAAAGTTTTGTAAAACTGATTACTAGCCCAAAGCCGGGAAGAAGGGAAGGAAGGAAGGCCTTTGCCCTGTAGTCGGAAGGAATAGGTTAAAATAAATAAATAAATATTACTTAGGTAGGTCGACTCGAAAATCGGTGAAAATAGATGAAAAAAACAGAGACAGTTTTTATGTCGGTACTTGCTTAGGTACTTAATTTTTTGCATACAATAAGAATATGCTGTCATGTTGACCTGGATTATGGTGCCGCATTGACCACCTACTTAATTGTCGGTGCAAAACCGGGCAAGTTAAAATGCCAACGCTGCGCTCAGAAAAATACAGTGACAATACATTATAGATAATAAGTGAAAATACAAAACACGTGATTTAAAAACTCCTCCGATTATTCATACATAAGTAGGTACCTACTATATAAGAAGTAAGCTACGTAGGTATATACTATTTAAAATCTTTACTTTTTAATATTATTAATGCGAAAGTAACTTTGTCTGTCTGTTACCGTTTCACGTTTTAGGGAATGGCTGAACGGATTTAGATGAAACTTGGTATTTTCTGAAGGTAAATGTTGTAATTTAGTCCGCCTTCCCAAACTTTTAGACTACCTAGATTTTTCAAAAACAAGGCAACTTATTTAGATTACCTATATGTCTAAGTCGGCATCCAGACTATTCAGATAGCTGAATATCTTATGAAGTTATTTACACGACACGTTTCGCACATAAATATGACCTACATTGTGTGTGCAAGATTTTATTTTATTTTCCCTAAGTACATATAAGTATACATACATAAGTCAGCATAAAACAGAGCTTTACGTATGTTTTGGGTTATAATAAATTGATCGGCGCACAAAGGTGATACATTATTGGCAGTAAAGCAGATACGTCGGACATAAAAAATATCACAGGCGGGAACTCGGACGCAAACCATGGCAAACGAGGTCGTTAACTTTTACGCAATAGCAATTTGCGGTCGCAGCTATCGATACACCGTGGGGATAAAACATGAAGGTTGTTTCGTCAAAACTACATCATAATATCTTGCCAGTTTAGGAAGTCACTACTTTGGTATACAGAATGAATTTTTAAAGTGTGCATTTTTAAAGTGTGCGTGGATGGCCAAATCCGATTCATCAAAATCGGGCTCGAGACTCCTTTCAGTGTCGTTCGATATTCCTCATACTTACTTAGTTTCGAATTTGGCCATCCACGTACACTTTAAAAATTCACCCTGTATACGGGATGAGTAGGTATACCCCAGATAGATACGCTTGACCGACATTTGAGAGTTCTTCGGGACGAGAGACTGTATGGTTCATAAAACCTCCTTCTTGTAGTAGGTACCTATTATGAAAAATATACTTTGATAACACTTAACCTTTGGGTTAGATAGTTCAGACTGACATTTAAAGCTATGAATAGGAGGGTCCTTGGTCCTTATTAGAATTATGTTCAATTCAGGTCTGCAAACATCGATGCCCCTGGACCGTGAAGAGTGGGCCTCTAGAGTATAATGACTGCTGTAATGGCGATGAGCACCACCACGTCACCCAAGACTTCGCTGGCCAAGCTCGTGCTGTATCCTAAGCCCAAACCCTTCAAAGTTATGGTTTTAGGCCAATCTGGGGTTGGGAAATCAGGTAACATATGGAAATATATAGCCTACTAACTCGTATCAACTGTAGAACCATCATTTTTTAGTACAATAAGTAATTGGTTAAGTACTAAGAAAAGTTTAAAAAAATTTTCATTGGGTTTAACAACTTAATATTATTTTACGAAACTTAAAACTAACTAAAGGCTCTCAAGTAAAAGTTATGATAAACTCCTTTGTGTAACGTAAATGTTGTGATCATTACAGATAGCTTCACTTTCAGCTCTCGTGGTAAGATTCATTACACGAAGATTCATCGGCGAATACGACCCCAATTTAGAGAAGATCTACGCATTCCAAACCGTCATTGATAACGAGATGGTTTATTTTGAAATATTGGATTCCGCTGGAGATTCACATGTAAGTTTATACACGCTGACATAACATTATGTATTTTATTATACAAATAAAAGATTCTGAATACCTACATTTAAAACAGTAGTCTAAACATTTATCTAAAAGCTTATTACGTACGATATCTATCTCTTATCACTCAATTCTGCACTAAACAAACTGATATTGGTTTTGTTACAGTATGAAAATAAACACGATGATTCATGAATGTATTTTTATTGCACTCAGGAAAGTGAATACGCGAATCTCGAGAGCAACATACGTTGGGCGGAGGCGTTCATTCTAATGTATTCGGTCACGGACAAGTGTTCGTTCGACGAGTGCCACCGGCTCAAATTCCTCATCAACTACAACAAGAGGAGACGCCGACTCGCTTCCTCCATGAGGGTTAGTCACGCACCGCGGCTTCCAAGAAAAGCATTCGGTTTCTTTTTTACGAGACAAGATTCATCGCTTGTTAAAACATTAATCAACAATGGTACTATCATCGTAGTCTAAGGTAGGTACACCCAAATGCCATCTTCCGAGTTTCTCAATCAAATCAAGTCTCAAGTCTTTGGTAAAGGTCAGAGTTTTTCAATCAAGCATATTCTACTATTTACGTCCTTCGATCTGCGTGTTGAATAGTCAATCAATTTTACCGACCCGTCTTTAGAGATACTTTACGTGACGGAGGTCGGTAATGCACATCAAATCAGTGAAATGCCGAACACTGAAAACCATTTCCTTACCTTAAGTTAACTTAAGTTTTATTTTACCAATCTTCTTTAAATTGCAGTGTAGCCACCACTCATTACGGCACGTTTTCACAATTTCCGTCAAGAACCATTTAACTAGTTCTCAAAAAAACTCTTTATCACAGGACAACCTGCACGTTTCGACATTCTGATTACAAGAAACACACATTCTCAAAAGAAGTTGTTAAAGAAATAGTGCAGATATTGCAATTTGCAAGAATACAACGGGGGCATGTAGCTTCAGCATAGGTACTTACTTACTGACTGCTGAAGCTACACGCCGCCGCCCGTCGTATTTTAACTACACGTAATTAAGTCAAATTGACTTTGACATTTTAATCATTCATCAAGTTTAATTGAAATCCAATCAACGTTTCCACACGCACGCGCGCGTTGCATTTTGGCTACAGCAGACATCTTCTCTCGACGATGCGACGTCACGTCGCCGTCGCCGTCGCCGTCTCGCGTAGCCAGCGCGCGCGGTTACCGAAGACCGGAGAATACGACGACGGAATACGAAGAAGTAGTGCAGCTACTGCTGAAGCTATACGCTTCAGCAGTAGCTGCACTACTTCTTCGTATTCCGTCGGTTAAAGAAAATCGGTTAAAGAAGTAGTGCAGGTACTGCTGAAGTGTATAGCTTCAGCAGTACCTGCACTACTTCTTTAACCGATTTTGTCTGTTGAGTTTTTTTGAGAATGTGTGTTTCTTGTAACCATGTCAAAACGTGCAGACTGTCCTGTGATAAAGAGTTATTTTGAGAACTGTGTGCTTCTTTGTTTCTTGACGCAAATTGTCAAAACGTGCTGTGATGAGTGGTGGCTACAGTAGGTAAGTACCTTACATTGTGTACCTATTGGCAATTTAAAAAGTTAACGTTCGTTTGCTAATGATCCAATTTTGAAACTCCATTCTTACGCTTCTGATACCGTCTTCAATAAGGCTTCACTTTATTTTCAAGAAGGTCGAGTGGTCTTTTTTCCGACGCCAATAGATGGAGAAAATAAATATAAACAGAGGAGTTTTATTAAAGGAGCATGCTTAGAACGAATTGTGTTCTAATTACTTTTATTTACTTTTACTTAATTTTTTTTTATTTTGAGCTCCTTGGCCTGAGGCTTTTGGACGTTCGTTCGCCTTTACAACTCATCCTAGATTCAAATATCCTGCTAATATTATATGTAACATGTGGAAGTTTGTGAAGATGGATGGATGTCTGTTACTCGTTTCCAGCAAAAAATTACTTTTAATTTGGATAGGTTCACATTATACATGCATACATACATTTTATTATTATATTTTTGTACCGGGAGTACGTTCCCTAGTGAAAATTTTCGGGCAGGAGTCAGCGACTTTTGCAACCCAGCACGTCACAATTGCGGCGATAGAGATATTATTCATAGGTAGGTGTAAGAGGGCACGCCACTATTGCGGCGATAAGCCCCCTCTTTGAGGAGTGGCTGGAGACGCGCCACGGCGTCCTCACCTTCCGCCTGACGCAGGTACTTACCGGACACGGTTGTTTCAGGAGGTACCTGTTTCGGATTCGGCGGGAGGAAACGCCCGGGTGTTTTCACTGCGAGGATCGCCCGGAGGACACGGTGGAGCATACGGTGGAGGTCTGCCCCGCTTGGGCGGAGCACCGCCGTGTCATTGTCGAGGCGATCGACGGCGGCGACCTCTCGCGTCCGGCCCTGGTTCAATCCATGGTCCGGAGCGAGGAGGAATGGGAAGCCATCACCTCCTTCTGCAAAGCAGTAATGCTAGTGAAGGAGGAGGCGGGCCGCGTGAGGGAGAGACAACCCTCACGCCCCAGCCGCCGCGGCATAGGCAGACGCAGAGTCGCAGGGCGATTCCCGGCCACCGTAGGTGCGGGTCTGCGGACGGCGAGCGTTGGGTGGCTCGCCGTCCGATCAAAGCCAGGCCCAGGCCGACGGCGCGTTGTGTTCCATGCGCGCCTCAAAGAGATGTCAGCATAGGAGTAGGGGCCCGTTAGGGCCAAGAGCCTGCCAGGGTTGCGGATTTTGCCCGAAAGAGTTACCGCGGCCCTGGAACGTAAAAGGCACTAGAAGGAGCATGGATGGGTTTCAGTCAGTAAGAGTCTGACAATCCCTCCCGCTCCATCCAGAGCGGAAGGGGTCATTTGATGATTTCTTATCCTTAAAAAAAAGTGTCCTGAATCTAACTCTGCAGCACTGTTTCAGCTGTTGCATGACATTTTAAAACTGATGGTGTATTTGTAATTGATCATCATATTTCTACCTATCTAGTTTCGTTTTCTGTTGGAAACATGAGTTCGTCGGTAATTCGGTATCTGATCCAGACTTCCAAGAATCCAAGAACAAATAAAAGTTGAATCATGATCTTTTCTAAATTGACTACCTGAGCTACCTATCTGTGGACTGTGAAGCATAAAGTTTAAACACATTTACAAGTTTTGGGTTACAGCCAGCGAATCGACTTCGCAAAGTTTAATTAGCGTTCTATCAATTCGGAAATAAGTATATAGGTAGAAATACTCATACTTTGTTACGAAAAGCTTATTTTATAACTTTCTGAAAATGTATCTTCTAATCCTTTTTTAGGCTTCCGTAGTCAACAAGGAACAAAGAAAGTTATAGTTTCGCCATGTCCGTCTGTCCTCGGTTTTGCTCAGAGACGCTAGCAATAGACAGTTGGAATTTGGTATGTGTACCTATACATATATTAATTACCCCGACAAAGTGGTAAAATAAAATTTTGACAAAAAAAAAATCGTACAAATTCCATTGGGAATTAGTTAGGTAAAGTTGTTTACAGCCGTTTTTAGACGTTTTTAACCGTTAAACCGTGACCTCAATTAATATATTCATAGAATCAAACAAAAAGCACAATTCTAAGTCGGCGATTGTGACGTGCAACTACAGAACCCTACACTGCGTGGGGCCCAATACACACTTGGACGGTTCTTTTTTTTTAACGATAGAAAATCATCAAATGACTCCTTCCGCTCTGGGCGGAGCGAAAGGGAGTGTCAGACTCTAATTGACTAAAATCCATCCGTGTCCCTCAGAACTAAATAAATAAATTCCCTTTGCGTTCAAGGGCCGAGGTGACTCTTTCGAACAAATTCCGCAACCCTGGCAGAACTTCTTTTTCTAATGACTTTATTTTGAAAATTCTATTTTCCTAGAAAAGTCACCTGAGTATTATATTTTTATGGCCTTTCATTAATCATTCCAATATTTTAGTAAATAGAGTCTGTTTGTTTTTCATCACACAGCGCACTCGTATTATCTACTCATGTTTTTCATTCGCTGTCCTACGATACGATTCTTTAATTAGGTAGGTACATAAACTATAGATGCGTCTCCCGCACACGCGTCTTTGTTCTTTCTTACAACGTATAAAGTTTTACTATCCTTATGAATATCAGTAATTTACGTATTTTTTGCCTAATCTACTACGTTTGTTTCCAGGACAGTGCCATAGAGACGCCGGTGGTTATGGTAGGCAACAAGGTGGACCAGGTGGGCGACCGCATGGTGACCACCGAGGAGGGCCAGCGACGCAGCAAGGAGATCGGCTGCGTCTGCTTCCACGAGATTTCCGTCAGAGAGAGCATTGATCAGGCAAGTAACTACAACAACAAGGTGGACCAGGTGAGCGACCGCATGGTAATCACCGAGGAGGGCCAGCGACGCAGCAAGGAGGTCGGCTGCGTCTGCTTCCACGAGATCTCCGTCAGAGAGCATTGTTTAGGAAAGTAACTACAACAAGGTGGACCGGTGGGCGACCGCATGGTGACCAGCGAGGAGGGCCAGCAAGGAGATCGGCTGCGTCTACTTTCCAGGATCTCTTTCAAAGAGAGCATTGACCAGGCAAGTAACAACATTATCATATTGAATGAAAAGTAGGTACCTAAATCTAATTTTGGTTCAGGTTACGCCTAATTGAAATTATCAGCGCTTCACTCCTCACAATTTCAGTATAAAGATTAAGTTTCCGACATTTACAACATCATCATTCATTCTGAATGCATGTTTGAAGTTTAAACTAATCCGAGAATACACCTAGACGTGAAAATATTGTGAGTTAAACATGCAAACATAATATTTCTGCAAGTATTCAGAGGAAATGCAGTCAAATGCTTTTCCGCTAAACTGGATACTTATAAAAGCCGTAACGGAAGAACAGGATTTTCAATTTTGTTAAAATTGAAAATTCCATCGCGTTCCCGGCAAGCTCTATGAAGTTACGCGAACGCTACAATGCTATTCATGAAACAAAAACTAAAGGAAGTACCTTTTTTTGTGTTATGTTGGTTTTTTATCTATAGCAAATAATTACTTGCTGCTTCAAGATAGAATGTGGGTGTTTTTTAAAGAGGTGTCCTACAAACAATTATTAAATCTCTAGGTTGACATTGTAGCGAAATCGCTTCAGCATTCAGAGAATTCACGAAGAAAAAATACGTTTTCGCCTGGCATTTGCCTTTATCTGCAAACATCGGAAGTGCGGCCGCTTGGTATATCCGTTCGGTAAATGTTTCCGCATGAATAATCGCGTTTCCGCACTGTCGCCCGAATTCGCAAACCCAGTTCATGTCAATAACGCCTCGGCCAACCCAATCACGTTATAAAACTATGATTCAAGATAATATCGAAGTCATAATTTACTATTTTGTTAAACAAACACATTAAAAACAGCTGTAGGTAATGGGCACCAATATTCTACTCCAACCAAAAAAAGGACAAAAACTAACAAATAATGTTAGCTTTTAATAGCAACAATCTTATTTACGAGGAAGTTCTTTACTGTATCGGCTTGATTTGGCCGCAATGTCTTTTTCATAATTGTCATCAGGTGCCAATGCTAAGTACCTACTACTTACACTGTGTAAGATCAAACAGAAAGACGAGGAATATTTTACGTAGGAGTAGGACCAAGTACTTATGTAAATCTAACGTCTACGAGGATGAAATCTATTTCGAACTAGGTTTTCGATGTCCCATTGTTACACACAATATAATACCATCACGACTGGTTTGATGCAGAGAAACATCTCTATCCCACACTAAGCTGAACGTTCAGTAGACGCCCTTAAGTTTAAGAACACTTGGATTCTTCAAAATGAGAACCACACTTTGTGATTGACAACAGGGCTACCAAAATGAGGTGTCCTTGCCGATCGCAAACACCGTAATTTTACGTATACTTAATATAACAAATCGCGTGTGATTGTAAACTCTTCTTCTCGATAAGGCACGGTTAGATATTGTTTACCTACCCACTATCGAATTTGGGTGAGTTGTTGTATTTGAAATTTTCTGTTCACAAAATATCGAGAGTTTACAATCTCGCAAAATTATTACGAACTTACGCTGCCTGCATACTCCTGTGACGATCTACCGTCTAACAGCATATTGTTGTCGACAAATGAGGAGGGTGTGCTCGTGTATAAATTACAGGCATAAGTATAATCACAGTGAGACTTTATTAAACCTTATCTCCAACATACTGGCTAGCGGTCCAAGTTGTTGGGAAACCACATCTTATCATCTGAATCGACCTGTTTATCAACCATTATAAAGTATTTAGATGTTGAACTGTCTTTGAAATCAATTGGACCCAAGTCCCAAACCACAGATTCGGAAACCCTTATTGAAGTTGAGAATAGGTACCTACTTAGCCGAATTGGTGGAGATGACGCGGCTTTGTTGCTTATTTACATAGGTGCGTAGGTACTTACTCAGTTACTTACTCAACGGCCGTGTAGAGTAATTTAACTTTGCAATCCCACCCAATTTATACGTGAGTCTGTTGCTGACATGTTCGATTTATTCTGCGGTGAGTAGGTAGGTACCTACCTACAATAATCCTTAGGTTCAGTCATCTAAGCTCTACAAACACAAATACTCCGTAAAACATTTTAATAGTCAAACCTCTTCGACCTTCGAATCTCTATTTTTAGAACTTTTGTTTGACCTTTGTTTCCGGAAAATATAATGTTTCGCATTCATAATGAGACTTTTTGTTGAAGTTTAATCAAGTTTCCAAAGTTTCTTAAATAAGTTTAATATTTATTAATTTATCAACACTTGCCTTCTGTTCGATAACAGAATCTTAATTTGTTGTTAACAAATTAAGATTTCAATGAGCACCCTTGCCGCAGCAACTATACCCATCGAAAATTTGACAATCTTCTCCACAACCACAAACAGCATGATAGAGTCAAAGAGAGTTCTCGACATCAGCTTTAATTTGCAGTTGAAGATCGCTCTCGAAATTATAGCTTGTATCGCAAATCCAAAAGGTGTACTGACCATAGAAATAATAATTTATTTCTATGGTACTGACTGACCCGGGTCGCGGGCTATGCGAGTCTTAGGTATACCTACAACGTGTAACAGAATAAACGCAATACCTCCATCATTATGAACAACTTTTACGATGTGACCAACCCAGAAATCGCGAAATAAAAATCAGCAGTTCAGTACATTTTGTCGAGTTGCGTGCACAAAAATGTATGGGGCAGTCAATTTTCGCAATTTCAAATCTATAATTATGAGTACAATGACCCCTTAAGAGCATTTACGCGGTACGGCTTTTCATACAAACTTTGATATCCTTTTTTTTCGAAATTAATGAACCGATTTTAATAAAACTTAGTATGCATGCATACGCTAGATATCCAGGTCTAAATAGTTATCAGAAAACATTTTTGAAAAAGATTTTGGAGGGAGAGAGAGAGCGATTTTAAGTTTTCTATAGAAAGTGAAAAATCACTAAGTATATCCTTCCCCCTGAACTCTTTTTTGATTTTTTTTTCTGATAACTTTTTAGACCTAGATAATTATCTAGCGTAGGTATGCATACGAAGTTTTATTAAAATCGGTTCATTGATTTCGAAAAATAGGGATTTGAAAGTTTGTATGAAAAGCCGTACCGCGTAGGTAAAGGCTCTTAAGAGGTATATTGCGTTTATTGTGTAACACGTTGTATATGAGGGCAGATAATTCCAGAAATTCTACCCTAGAAACATCTAGAAAGTTCGCGTACATACCGGTCCCAATTAGCCAGATGTCGAAAATTCCAGAATGTTCTAGCATAGAAAAGTCTAGAAGGATCTTGACTCTACTAGTTCTGCTACTCGATACTAGATGGCGCCAGCAGTAACTAATATGGTTACGTACCCGGCATTAATTCTGGCGCGTAACAGTATTTTGTATTAAATTATAAAAAAAGGTTAAAATACTGTTTTTAATTTTTTAAATAATATGACAAAAGTATTTTGTATTTCGTATTTTAAATACATGCGAGATAGTATTTTGTAATTTGTATTTTAATTAACAGTAAAGCATATATTTTGTCCAGCTCTGACTGTATTGTTAGTTAATTAATCGGCTGTTTTTATTGTCATGAACCCCAAGCTCGTAACAATAATATACCAAATAAAAAGAACCTGTAGTTTTTATTGGCCAAAGATTGATGCTTCCTGTTTACATGCATGATACTGGTTACTCTACTCAGTTTTATTTTTATCATTCACCTCGTAGGTGTTAGTTAAACGGAACAGGGGGACAGCGAGTTCTGTATCATCTATGGTAAGGATCTATAAATAAGTGAGGAACACGAAATCATCTTTCCGATAAATGTGGATTTCTGAACTTGTACGTTGATTTACAGTTTTAGGGACAAGGTTTTTGGTAACCTTTCTTATTTGGACTACGTATAATGTATTTACGTTCTAAAATATTTAAATGTAATGCACTGAACTGAACTGTTCGACTCGTCGCGCGTCGACTGGTTCATTATAAAGGCAATTCATGTTACAGAGTTGAGTTTACACTTCAAACTCTAATAAATGCACAGGTTTATTTTCTGCTCTATATCAAGTTAACGAACCCGGGGCGTGCGCACAGTTGATGTGACGGTCTGTCGGATGCCCAGGACGGCCATAAAGTTGGCCATAAATGCCATGTATGATTTTCATTAAATATCTATTTACAGCATTTAGTTATTTATAGATGGTTTACGATTAAGGCAGATGCAACTCCAGCATCTTAACCGCTACCATCTAATACATTAACCGACTTGAATAATGTGGGATACTTATCATATTATTATTATGAGATAGGTATCCATACAAAATAAGTTTTGATGCAAATAAGTATAGCAATGTATATTCGCGGCTAAAT
The DNA here is from genome assembly GCA_947386135.1 of Melanchra persicariae. Taxonomy (NCBI): domain Eukaryota; kingdom Metazoa; phylum Arthropoda; class Insecta; order Lepidoptera; family Noctuidae; genus Melanchra; species Melanchra persicariae. Next base: position 10,573,741 of record OX376651.1, on the reverse strand, counting down.
AAGGTTTACAGTGGCTTGTCGAGGTCGAGGTAGGTCAACCAATCCATCATTACGTACCAAGGAGGGGTCTTGGACAGTCTCGGTACGTTACTCGGAAAACAGTTGGTCCCGAAAGACATGGAAAATCGGGTAAGTCGTCAGAAACACGACAAACTAGGAGGTTCGTATTCTATAAGAATAGATAGGTGGTCAGTTGCTCCATGCAAAATACTGGTATTCAGCTTACCATCTAGTGGCCAACTAACATTATGATGGCTGTGTACCTAATTTTATAATTTTGACCTAGGTGTGGGGTGTATTCCGGGATGCGCGTCGTTTCTGGCGCGTGAGCAGCAAGTGGTCGCGACGAGATGGTGACCGACACCCCGCGGCGCTGGGCCGGCCGCTGGCGAGAGCATCTTCAGATACCACGCCTGATACCACCGCAGCACCGCCCTTCTGTAAGTAACTTGTTTACTTCTTCCATCTACAAGCTGGTCAAAGTTATAAGACTTATATAAGCTAAGCGATAAACATGATTAGGAAAAAAGTGAGGCGCTACCGCGCTATTCAATAATATCTTTGATACCTAATCACTATCTATATATCAATATCTAAAATACTAGAGAAAATTGTAAACAGTAGGCTAGTTAACTATTTAGAAAAAAATAATTTATTATCACCAGCGCAATTTGGTTTTAGAGCCAAATTATCCACAGCCGATGCGGTGCACCACCTGACCGATTATGTCTCAGAGGAACTTGGCAAAGGAAACCAGACCCTGGGGGTCTTCCTTGATCTGGCGAAGGCCTTTGACACAGTATCTGTTTCTATGCTTCTGAACAAATTAGAGGCTATGGGAATAAGGGGAACGCCGCTGAAACTTTTTGCTGATTAGCTAAACGACAGAGATATCAATGTGTTAGGATAGATAATATTACGAGCGATGAGTAAAAAAATACTGGTTTTGGTGTTCCCCAAGGAAGCATACTGGGCCCAACCCTCTTCCTGGTTTATATTAACGATTTGTGCAATTTAAACATTAAACAAGGCAAAATTGTTTCATATGCTGACGACACGGCCTTAATATTTACCGCTAAAACCAGTAACGAATTGTACGAATACGCTCAATTAGGTTTCAACACTGTGACTAATTGGCTTCAAAGTAATTTACTAACATTAAATGCTGACAAGACCAAATGTATTCACTTCTCCATGCGTAAGCCTAAATTTAACATAGCTAATCCTCATCTGTTTGCTCATCAATGTGGACTCCAGCCAATCAGTACATGTGATTGTCCTATTATCTCCCATACATGCAACATAAAATACCTCGGAGTAATAATAGACGAAACACTTACTTTCAGACCACATAATGGTTAAAATTAATTGGTCAAAAGAGTGCGCAAATTAATATACGTTTTTAAAAAACTGCGATCTATTGCGAATTCAAACTTAATCAAACAAGTATATTTGGCCCTAGGTCAATCTGTAATCCAGTACTGTATCACTACATGGGGTGGAGCACTCAAAACTCACTTACTCCCTCTTGAAAGAGCTATTTAAGAGAGCCATTTTAAAAGTAGCAAATTTCCATCCCTTTCTTTATCCCACAGTTCTGCTATACAAATCATGTAACGTACTGACTGTTCGCCAGCTTTTCATTATGCACTTGGTATTAAAACAGCACACCATGCTTTCGTACAACACCGAAAATACTAATAAGCGACGGAATGATATTGTATGCGATTCAAATGCGTTCTCAAAATATGTTTTTATAAAAAGATTTTTTTTACATTTTTAGGTCCATTTCTGTACAATAGGTTAAATAGAAAATTAAGTATCTATAAGTTAAATTATTATAGCTGTAAAAAGACAATTGTGCAATATTTACTAAGCATCTCTTACAAAGAGACAGAAGAGCTTCTTTTTGTCTGTAAATAAAACATGACGTGTCCATTAATTTTAGGTTTTAAGTATAGGCAACAAAATTGATCCATTATTGTTAATTTATTATTTTAAGTTGACATAAGCTCAATCTAGCCTGAAACACAGGTTAAACCTAGTTCAGGCAAATAAGCAACTGTGTTCTTTAAATTTTGTGAGATATTTATTGTAAATGTGTCCTATTTTATAAATAAACAATTTATTATTATTATTATATTATTATTATTATTATTATTACTATTTTTTCGTCTATTTACAATTCAGCCCTCATGACTTTCACATAATCGCTCTTTCTTTAATCTGCCACTTGTTTTAGATAGACATCGTTAGCCATGTCGTTAGTAATAAGTAGGCGTTGATTGCAGTTAGCAATGACGGTGATCGTTACGGTGTCGTATGTACCCCGAATACTTTTTTAATAATGACCCACGGAAAGTTCAATACTTATTAAAAAAAATATATGTTTTTGAATAATCCGACATACGAGTCGAGTACAATGACCCTGTAAAACTTTTCCAGCCCAACGAGACCCGTGGGAAACAGTAGGTAGGTACCTACCTACAATAATAGCGCGTTACTGAAATTGTGATACGCGGATATAGGACAAAAAAAAACCTGTCAAGAGCGAGTCGGACTCGCGCACCGAGGGTTCCGTACCATCATGATGATTTCTGAAAAAGTGTGCTATTGAGAGACGTTTTATTTTTCCTGTAATCTTTACTTAAACTTCTATCACATAGAATAGTTTCAAATTTCTCTACGCTAACTTCGGAGATAATTACGGTATTTTTTTCGTAAAAAGTCGAAAACTAGGTATGTGGCCCAATAATAAAAGAAAAAATGATTGAAAATGTGCAAATAGCTCTCTTTTATATGATACTCTACATGCCCGTAGCCCAACATCGAATTTTTAAGACCTCCTTTCAGTCCCTGTTGCAAAAAAAATCTTTCTTATTTGCAAAATAGTTGGGCAAACGTCATCTGAAACTGTTCCAAATTTCAAGTCGATAGCATTAGTAGTTCTTGAGATATCCAGCTGTGACAGATGGACACACAGACTGGGTGTCACCATATAAGGGTTCCTTTTTACCATTTTGGTACAGAACCCTAAAAATCGGCAAAGTGCGAGCGTTAGTCGAACTCGTACGTAGTGTTCCGTACAAATCATATTTTTTACATGTTATTTTAAGTAACACCTCACTTCATAAAGGCTTTCACTGGGTTTATATTAGGTTATAATTTCTGTAGTTAAGTTTCTTTTTTCTATAGGCTCTGGGATCTGTTTTCTTAAATAACTTGATACTTATATTTGAAAATATATTTTCATTTGATACATATATCTGTCGCACGGTACTGTCACAAATTCACAATTTTTTTCCCTCAAAATTTATTTATACAACAACTTTCTGCGTCAGTCTTCGGGTCACAGAAGTTCGTAGGTAAATCGACTGAATTGGTCTAGTAGATTCGAACCATAAAAAGTTGCGTTATTAGAGTGCTTCTCGTCTACTGCATTATTCCAAGTTTCCAAGTAGATAGCTAACCCTCGCGATTTCCCGAACGGATTAGGCGGTTCAACGCCAACATACCGTGTTCGCTACAACCTCAGATATTCTAGCTAGGGACTTATTATCTCGGTTATAATAATGCGTCCGGTTTTAGGGAGGCGATATGTGGGTTGTATGGGACCCTCGGGAATGTACGGTATTGTTCGTACGTACCTACCTACTGGACGAAAATCACCTCGGGAAAATATCGAGAATTTCCTTGTAGGTTCGGACCGGACTGACAATCGTGTACAAAAAGACTTGCAAAAATGTGTAAAAATGAAAGAGTGATCTATAAGTACTCGGTTATTTGATATTTTAGAACCCATAATCATAAAATTCAGCAGATCTATTCAGATATAAAAAACACTATACAAAAAAAATGGAGCTCCGTTTCTGTGAAGTACCTATTTCCAATCAAGTTTTATACTAGCCATTTAACCATCTGTATGTTGTCTGCACTAATGCATTTAAATATACCTTGGTAGGCAGCGAAGATTCGCATGAAACACATGTGTGTGTGATACGTTTCGACTTCAATACAATATCGTTTTCATGAGGAAAATAATATAATGCCAACCTACTCGTCCTCCTAATTGTAAACACAGAAGAGGCATCTTTCTATTCATTTATTGAAATAAGATTTGGAATAAGTAGCTACTTGTACATTATTAGGTACCGTCCCTAATAAAATTGAAATACCTATCTTATCTTCCTCCTCTCGTATTTTTCGTTTCATTAAACTGCGGAGCGGAGACTGCCTGTAGGTACCTACCCTGCGGTAAATGTATGTTTAATGTGTAACTCTCTCTCGATAACTTAAAGCTTTGCTGTTGTATACCCAATCAATCTGTTCGTGAAATTGCTAATATGTTACCATATCTAATGTTTCTGTAAAATTGCTATATGTGACCGATCTAAAAGCAAAAGCGCTATGATCCGACAGAGACCGCGCTTACTACCTAGTTTTTTGAATCCATGGGAAACATAAAAAACAGTGTTGAAAAATTCTAAATAAAAGATATATTTTTCTTATTTAGAATATCTTTTTTAAGGATCTGTCTGGCGGACCGCTCATCACTTTTAGTAACACGATTCAGTCTGAAGTAGGCACGCGCGTGGCCGCTCGCGAGTGGTTTCGTGGTTGGTAATTATTATAATCATCTTATCAAGAAAATCTCCGCGAATTGCGCTAAACAATCTTAATAGCTTTTCATTTATATGTATTAAAAATAAGAAAAACACGTCCGTTTTGTAGATATGAGATTACGAAAAGGGGTAACTTTGGGATTTTTTCTTTCCAGCAAAGTTAATATAATCGTGTTACTTACTAAAAGCGGTTGGCAGTCCGCAAGATCCTTAAAAAAGATATTTCTTTTTTTCAGAATTTTTCAACACTTTTTTATATGTTTCCTTTGGATTAAAAAAACTAGTAAACGCAGTCTCTGTCGTAATGTATAGGTAGGTACCTCGTAAACGTAATCTTCCCCTAGCAGGTGCTTAAACTTGTCGCTTTCCATTTCCAGGTCGTCGATGGACAGAGATGGAGCTAGACGAAGAGGACGAAGTGTGCGTCGGGCGCAGCGACTCCACGTCCTCATCAGGACGGTCGGAGTGCGGCGACGAGTTCCGCGCTCGAGCCAGCACGGACTCGAGGCTTCCTCCCCGGCCGGCGCGGCCCCGCCATCCCTTGCCCACGCGACCCTTCCCGACCCCCGTCAGGAGAATGAGCGTCGCTATGAGAGGGAACAATGCCAGCACATATTGAACACGACTGCTTTGCTACACGACCAAACTTTTGTATGAGTACGAACTACTACTCTAGTGTTATATATGTATGAGCAAACTATTTCAGATGTCTAATTAAACGTGGTCTTGGAAGACAATCTGACCTAGATACTGTGTGAAACTGTTTTAACTTAGTAGGTTTAATTATATTATCTAGATACTTACTTTTAGAACAAAATTAAGAAAATTGTTACCAAATAAATAAGTTATGTACCTACTTATTATTCATAGTAATTATCTACACAAATTCATACATCCACATTTACTAAATCAGATAACCACAGCAAAAACTATGCCTTGAATTTCAGTTTTTATTTTACACTCTTAAAGTAAACTCTTACATGAAATCTACTAAAAAAGACAAACTCAAAGGCTGGCAAAAAAACTAGCAGAATTATTTTCATGTTCCCTGTTTCCGCTTATTACAATTTTTCTTTAGCAATACCTTCCTAAAGCGTAAGTAGCTAGCTGTACATAAAACGATCCTATATTCCGGAACACATTATCATAATAAATCTGTGTTAAACATTTAATAAAACACCCGAACCATTACTTAACATAATTTCAGCATACGAGTACGTGGAGCCCCTACGTAAACTTTGTTTAGCGGTTGCACAACGAACAAGGGAGATATTTCATAAAAGAGAGCGCCACGGATCACTGTTTTGTCACGTTTGGAGGGATGAACTAGAAGCATACTCGTTCGTTGTGTCCTTTAATTTTACAGCGCAAACTAGTAAGGTCAAGATTTATTGCTTTAGTAAACACTAGAACTAAAGAAAACTGCTATGAAACGTAGTTTCGATCATTGAGATGTCAAATAATGTTATCTACCATGGACTTGCGTGCGGTTGACTGTTCAAAGAAGTAGATATAGGTACCGAATACACCGACACAGCAACAAAAAGACGCCAAACTAAATCCAAAGAAAATAATCCCTAATTAAGGAATTAATTAAACTTTCTATATCTTTGCTCATTCGCAAACTCAGCTTTCTGCGAAGTGAGCCTCCTCCTTCCTGGCATTGTTTTCGTACGGGGATCAGGAAACTTTACTCGATTTTCAAATTAAAATATTGCCTGGATAGAAAATCAAAACCAATGAACATATCTAGTCAGTGGATATCATTTCTCCCACACTTTCTTTGTTAACTTGCTTGCGTCACTAAGTTTTATACATATTTCTAGATCAATTTAAAGTTATTTTTCAGACAATCCTGCGTCAGCTGGTGCCACAAAGACCGACGAGAATAGCTCTAAGTTTTAAATACAAAAAAAAATCTGTCTTAATGAGTTTTTTGGTTCCTACTCTCATTAAGAACCAATCAATCAAGTAATCACAAAACAATAAGGGCCGTTCATTCATAAAAACAGGTACCTAGTTTTTATGTTAACTAAAATCAGTGTTTACAACTATATGATTAATTTGAACACTGATTAGTAGGTTCTTAAGTTAAGCTAATATTAAGTAGGTAGTATTCAAACGCAAACACAAGGTTACATTTTTTGTTTTATAAAAGGCTGTAAACTAAGGCTGTAAAGTTTTTTCTGTGTTCCAAAATTGTTGATCTCTTGAACACATATAACTCTACCTGAAAAAATGCAGTGATGTGTGGGAGAATTTTCTACTCAATTTCATTGGTACGGTAGGTACCCATTCTAAGTCATTTACTTTATTCGTCACTCTACATTCATTTGCTTTTATTTTGATAAACTGTTCTTACAACGTAAGATCACTGTGACCTTACATCATACCCCGAATAGTTTTTCAGGAATTATTTTCTTAGTACCTATACCTAAAGAGGAACTGAATTTTCATTTGATTTCAAGTTTAACATTAGACTAAGTATGTAATGCTTCAAGTACTAAAATGTGAAAAATAAGCTGCCATTCAATACATTAGGTACTTATATATTGTTGTTAAAAATATACAAAATATGTACTACTAAATCCTACTATGGTATGTTTAGGTATAAGTGTCGATATGATAATAATGTACCTGATAATGTAAATGTCAGATGTTAACATAAACATGATATGAAATTATTTAACAAAGTAATGTTATATTTTTATTTTCCTAACAAAGTCGTATTGTATCGGATCTGCTGTTCCACTTGAATACACAAAGGGTGTGACGGGGAGGAATGTAACATTTCATTTCACCCGTAAAGATCAAACATAAAGCGTCAGACAGAAGCGGACTTCCCGCAATCGCTTCAAGTATTTCAAATACGTCCTAATTGTGTCTCTGTTTGATTTCATTGGTGGACTTTATGGTACGTACGTTTATGAATTTCTGAATCATACCTAGGCATTAAATATGTTTTAATTTTTTTAAAGTTAGTACCTCAAAAGCTCTTTACGTCAGAAAATATAGGTAATCAGCTACAAGTATACATTAGCAATTAATTATTTTTTGTTTAGTCTAAACGTGATCCCCGGAAGGAACCCAACCGTGCAGAGCGAGCGTGACCCCTAGATATCCTTTGTTTGTTTAACCAAATGGTCACACATATATATGGGTCATATAAATTGATTAATAAAATGAGCTATTTAATTGCGAGGAATGTTTCCTCTAAGAACATTATGATAATGTATCAATATTTTTATTACTTAACATATTCCTTCTATCCGCACATCAAAGGCATTTTTATGAAACAGCCACAGTTCACTAGGTACTATTATAGGTACCGAAAAATGCGGACTAGTACAGAAACGTCGACACTACAGGAAAATTACTCATCTTAAAGGTCAAAATGATACGCCGCTTGCATCTATTACTTTTATCATATTACCTACTCGTCCGAGTATCTAACGGTATTTGATTTGTTAACATTTTCACATGAAAGCAGAAGCTCTCCCTGACCTCTGGTCCCCGAGACAAGATTAGAACTGATCGTCGATCACGTCGTACACGCCATTACGTTATTGGTACCTACGTGTCTCAGCTAGATATACTTAAGATACAATCGAATCGACTGCTTACCCTGAATGCACTCCCACACTTTTCTTGCTGTCGCAGTTTTATCAGCCGGTCGATTCTGTCGACATCTCACGATATACACCTAGGCGGAGTGAACGACAACTGAGCTGTCATTCCATCTTATTTGTATGGTTTGACAACTCACCCGTCGTGCACCCCGCCCAAGTGTTCACTTCGACATGTTTACAGAATCGCACTGCAGATTAAGCTAAGGTTAACGAACACACGTTTTCAGTCCTCAAAAGCTGTAAGTCACCTCTAGGTACTTGTAGTACAGAGTAAAGGTCTACACAATATTCGATTCGAGAAATATTCATCCTCAAATCATATCCAGCCGGTCGCCGGTTTGTCCACGTCGCACCGTGTAAACTTAGGAGTTAGGTGGAGTGAACATGAAGAGAACTGTCATTATTCCATCTTGCTTAAATGGATTAATAGCTTAGTACTTCGTGTTGACTTCACTCAAGTTTTCATGGTGAGAGGACCGCTCAAGCACCGGCAACACACGGTGTGCGCCGAATTAATCGCGAATTTAGTGTTTATTTACCAATTACATAAGATTTATTTTTTATTTGGGAATTTTCACATGTCGGGGCTGGAGTCGTTAACCTACCATTGAAATTTTATAATCTCAATAACAGGAACTGACGAAACAAGTCGCTGCACTAACTATGATGAGCCAACGTCAATCGAACTGCAGTTCAAGAAACGAATAAAAGACCCATAAGTATATATTTCCAGAAGAGCAAAGAACAACGATCAAGAGTCCGTCTAAACAAATAAGCTACGACCTTCATAGAACAAATCTATTGTCTTAACAACATAAATCATGTGCACGATAATATCAGATGATTAATTTGATCTATGGCCTGCAGATTACAGAGGACTTTTGATCAAGTTACTGAGACTAGACAATCACAATAACAATTATATCGACAAGTTATTTATAAGCAAATCATAGATACCTAGATTAGTTGAAGAAGAGTGACACGAGACCTAAAGATCGAAAGGTTATTCATAATGCGGTTATTAAATTGACTTATTTAGACAATTATGCATAGAAATAGGAACAGGAAGACCAGGCACTCGAATTATTGTTACAGTGAGTGGAAGTTCACTAGTTTCTACTTATTCCGGTATGTCAAATCGGAAATTATCATCCGTAGGATCTAGTAGATTAAAGGGTAAAGCCATGTCGGGGAGATCGTAACTCAAATGAACCATTTCTCAAACATCAATGAGATTCCTATCTTATTTTTGTCCTAATGGACAAATATCAAACATGAAATGCGGATCCGAGTCTACTAGGGCACAAGATTTGCTCAATAGGCTTTTATATTTAAGTACCTAACTGCTCCGTGGTAACAGCCGTTTCGTAACCACAAACCCTTCGAAGCAACCATATACAGCCGGATGCTGTATCTATACCTAAATAACTTATCAATGTTATTATGTTCATGAGATCCGGTTCACACTTACTGAGCCAGATCCATTAGTAGGTTCAACTTAAAAGTTGAAAACAATATAGGTACCTAAGTACTTGGTGAGTAAAATAAAAATAAAAGGATAAATTTTTAAACAACATTAAAGTCGAGTGTTGTGGAAACATCTCGCAGAGATGTTTGGCGACCCTACGTAATATAAACTTTTGGGTCCTGAATATTTCTGAACAATGTGTAATTATAATAATGATATACGTAATATTGAAAGCGACTTGGCGCACCTATGGCCGCGCTGTTTAATGGAGCAGACGTGAGGGCCCGGCCTGACGCCTCACCGCAGGATATCGGCAGGGCCGGCACTTGCTGCGGATTAGTGAAACCGGGTCGCGGCGGCACGTAGCGCACGCGCACCCAGTAAGCCAATTATATTCAACTTTCAAATGAAGCCTTCCTATTAAATCAAACCTTTATTAGCCTTCCGTTTTCTGATACATCTAAAGGCCAAACTCTCTCGTTTAGTGACTGTCAGACAACAAATTGAGACAGACCGGGGCAATTTTGACCCTAAGACTTTTAATCTTTTTCTTCTTCTGCTTCTGCCCGTTGACTGCTGTATCCCTGTCCACATGAAGGTATGAGGATAAATATATATATATAAAACCACAATACCAATTATTTTTAATGGCAGCAGTAGATTGTACACATAAAGGTCAAATGAGTTTCAGATATAAGTAGGTATCTACTACGAACGCGCTTTTTTTTTTTTTTTTATGGATGGGAAATCATCAAATGACTTCTCCCGCTCTGGGCAGAGCGGAAGGGAGTGTCAGACTCTTACTGACTAAAACCCATCCGTGCTCCTCCTAGTGCCCTTGCTTTCCAGGGCCGCGGTAACTCTTTCGAACATAGTCCGCAACTCTGGCAGGCTCTGGCCCTAACGGGCCCCTACTGCTATGCTGACATCTCTTTGAGGCGCGCGTGGAACACAACGCGCCGTCGACCCGGGCCTGGCTTTGATCGGATGGCGAGCCACCCAACACTCGCCGTCCGCAGACCCGCGCCTACGGTGGCCGGGAATCGCCCTGCGACCCCCGACGCCCGGGGCGTCTCCCTATGTTGCGGCGGCTGGGGCGTGAGGGTTGTCTCTCCCTCACGCGGCCCGCCTCCTCCTTTACTAGCATTACTGCTTCGCAGAAGGAGGTGACGGCTTCCCATGCCTCCTCGCTCCGGACCATGGATTGAACCAGGGCCGGACGCGAGAGGTCGCCGCCGCCGATCGCCTCGACGAGGACACGGCGGTGTTCCGCCCAAGCAGGGCAGACCTCCACCGTATGCTCCACCGTGTCCTCCGGGCGATCGTCACAGTGAAAACACCCGGGCGTTTCCTCCCGCCGAATCCGAAACAGGTACCTCCCGAAACAACCGTGTCCGGTGAGTACCTGCGTCAAGCGGAAGGTGAGGACGCCGTGGCGCCTCTCCAGCCACTCCTCAAAGAGGGGCACTATCGCCGCAATTGTGGCGTGCCCTGCACTGGGTACTACGAACGCGCTTGCGACTTATAGATATTTGACGCCTTATTAGAATGAAACTACTAGGTGCATGACCAACACATAAGGACACTGCCTACATAACAATAAAACCGCAAATTGTATTTTTGGTAATTATTACCCCACAAATCACGCTGGCTGTTACAAACACCTTATGGTACCTCCTGCATCATGTTGTTGTATTTTTTCCTGTAGTTACATTGTTTTACGTCCGAACAAAGCAAAAGTTTTTGAAAATAAATTCGAATGATTCAATATTTCAGAATCAATAATGAGTCAGACGTTGGAATATTTGTGACTTTTCTTACATAAGTATGACGTAGTCGTCTATTAATTGCACATTGCACATCATTCCATCGTAGGTAATAAGCGATTATTAGCAATTTGCCACTGGTCTTAAACCGTGTCGTTGCAATCCGACTGGCTTTAATTTTATGATGTCCGTTATGTAAGTGTTATGAAAGAAATGGCTTAGCTGACATACTGCACTTTGTTCCACGATGGCCGCTGTCTAGTAAGTAATAACTCACCAGTCCCACGACCCACGCCTCAAGCTCGGCTATTTATAGCACATTTGGCTTATGATCTTAGCAAAACAACTTTAAATACGTAGGTACCTAATGAATATGGATACCAAATAATGATCTGTTAGATACTTATTCTTTTGTAGAAATTAATTAGGCTTAGGCGGCTACTACATTTCCTTGTATTTGTAGTTATCTCCTTGAAACAAAGTCACCATATTTACTAATTAACGATGTGTAGATTGTTTTTATTGCAATGTCTACATAATTATGTTATTAATAAGCTGTTTAAGTATTGCCTTATAATTTAGTGGTGGTTACTACTAACAAATAAATTAATATTTTTAAGGGCTGGGTATTCAATAATGGGGTACCTATTCATAATTTTAACCTTCAGTTAAAATTTCCAAACATTTAAAAAATGCAGGACGTTACGTTGACACTTAAACAAATATTAGGTCGCTCAAATATTATAAAGCTTCTCATATTAATGTTTGTAAGTTGCTGTTCTTCTGATTTCTCGTCACTCGCAGTCAGCGGCTCACTTAGTAATACAATAACGTAAATTAATTATTTTTGTCACTCACTTAAATACAGTACAGTCACTCGTTTAAATACTACCCTTTTTAGAAGTTGGTTATATATTTTTGGGAAAAAAGTTTTTTACTTTTTTTCACCTTTTATTGATGTGAAGATCTTGATTTTTTTATTTTAAGCTGAGGAGGTCACTGGTTCATCTTTGAAGTTCAGCTAATTAACTAAACCCAACGCAAAAAGAATCATCAAGATCGGGTAATAAATAAACAATAAAGTTAGTATGCCCGAATAACATTTACTTAACCCTAAAAACATGAAAATTCAGGTTGACTTGTATGCATCTGCGTAACCCTTCACAACAATAAACAGACATGCGTTCTCAGCAATCTCGGGAGATTTGCTATCATTTATTGAAAATATCGCGAAACAAACATTTTTCCTGGGATCCGATCATCAGATCCTGACCTTCCATCATCAGCTCAGCAACATGAGATGATGATTACCAGGCACAAATTTCTGAATTGCGTTAGAAAATTTTGTATGTGCCTTATAAACTTTGAGGGTTGCCCTCGATTTCCTTGGGATCCCACCATCAGATTCTGATTTGGTGACACTGGGACCAACTCAGGTTAGGTACATATAGCTTTCGAATAAAAAAGATGTTTGAAAATCGGTCCACAGTTGGCGGACAAATCGGGAAACATACATTAAAAAAAAATACACATAGTCGAACATATGTATATAACCTCCTCCTTTTTGAAGGAAGTCGGATAAAAATGTATCAAACTGATTAAAAAATTGAAACCAAGCAATTTACCCAATTCACCTTATAAAATATGGAATATACTTAGCTAATATTCTCAAGCTGCCCTTGAAAATGTTAGCTAAGTACATACCTATTCATATTTATTTTGATAACTATACAAAGCACAATGTTCATTCCAATGACCAAAAGCAGTAAGTACCAACATAAAATGATAGAAAATAATAACGTCGCAATAAATAGGTGGTACAATTCTTAGGAACGTGTAACGTGGGTCACGTTGACATGTGACTGATGAATATTTTATTGCCTCCTCTGCTGCCCACGGGCCACGGGTGCCACAAGTGCACTGGGACACTTCACTTACGACAACTAGTAAACATGTACCTTGTTAACCAATGTCTTCAACGTTACGTGAACGTAAACAACACTTACATCGAAAGAAGTCATACCTTTTTACGCGTTTTTTAGTCTAAATATTATAGCCAGTCATAACATTGTCATCGTAAGTTTGTGTCAGTCTGGCCTCAGCACTTAACGACTCGGCCATGGACGGTTCATCCTGAAGGTGAACACTAAACGAAGTTGTTCATGTTTAGGCTCAAAGCAGGTTTGTTCTCATCGCATTATGTTTGCTACCGTAGGTACCTTAGGTTGAGTTTTGGTCAGAAACAGATTATTTATTACTTAATACCTGGTTTGTTACACACTGAGTCACGTTCAAGGAAAACATAACATCATGGAGACTCGATGTTTCCTTTACCGTCAAGTCAAAGTCTGAAATCAGCCAAACACTGTAGGTAAGCGTGATGATTTCGCTCGTAGGTAATCTGTCTGTTTATAAAACTTGCCTTTTGTTCTATGGGAGAAGGAAGTATTCACGAAAGCAAATATTAAAGTAAGCAGACATCAGCCACTAACATTTATCATTGGGACATTACAAACTATATACCAACAATTAAGCAGAAATAGGTATCTTTTGTCGACTAGCGCAATAATAATAGCTCTAACTATTGCTAATGAAATTTATATTTTATCTGACATTCTATCTTAGGTTAACACGTGTGGTTTATCAACTGAGCCAAAGTTTACGCCGCGGTCATTGTAATCTACCATGATGACGAAAATACGAGTTGAAACTAAAATAACGGTAGTCCGGTACAATCCCTTTTACAAGTAATCAAATAAGCACCTGGAAAGCTAATAAATATTAACGTCATGTAGATATGAGATATTTTCTGACCTAAAGGCGATAGACGCATGAATGCCTCTGATTTGTAAACCTAAATGAGATTTAGTAATTAACCTTATTGCATGTCGCTGAAGTGAAAGGCTCTGTGTTACAACACAAACCGAGTAGAAAACAGGAATAGCGCTTCCATCATTTAATGTTTCCGAGCCAAATCTAGGTTATAAGCAAAAGGTCTTTTACTACGCTTTAAAACAACAATTTCGTTTGAATAACAGCTAGTATTTTAAGTGATTGCCAGTAGAAAATCAGACAGTGCTACTTCAATAACATTTACTACTGACACTTGTATTGTTATTATTTCGGGAACTTTTGCTCATTTAGTACGTGGTTTGTCAAAACGTCGTAGCACGTAGAGTTTGTAGCGAACTAGCTACTTAACAGTCGACAACATTGAACACTGACTTTTATGACTTCACGCCAAAAGATAAAAAGTTCGTAGCGCGTAGCAAACCGCGTAGCAGTTTCCGAGTAGAAAAAAACAGAAATAGCGCTTCCATCATTTAATGTTTCCGAGGCTAATCTAGGTTATAAGCAAATGGTTGCAGTCTTTTACTACGCTTTAAAACAAAAATGTCGTTTAATTATCAGCTAGTATTTTAAGTGATGGCCAGAAGAAAATCAGACAGTTCTACATAAATTAAAACATTTACAATACTGACACTTGTATTATGTTATTATTTCGGGAACTTTTGTTCATTAATGTACATGGCTTGTCAAAACGTTGTAGCACGTAGAGTTTGTAGAGAACTAGCTACTTAACAGTCGACAACATTGAACACTGGCTTTTATGACTTCACGCCAAAAGATAAAAAGTTCGTAGCGCGTAGCAAACCGCGTAGCAGATTTTCAGGCGGCATCATTGAATCTATGACTTCTCGCCAAAAGATAGAAAATTCGTAGCGCGAAGAGAACCGCGTAGCAGATTTCCAGGGGGCAACATTGTTTATAACTTCTCGCCAAAACATAAAAAGTTCGAAGCGCGTAGCAGCTTTCCAGGCAGCAACATTGAATCTATGACTTCTCACCAAAGATAGACATTTCGTAGCGCGAAGAAAACCGCGTAGCAGCGTTCCAGACGGCAACATTGAATTTATGACTTCGAGCCAAAAGGTAGAAAGTTCGTGGCGCGATGAGAACCGCGTAGCCAGCTTTCCAGATGCCGAAATTGCACTTACACTGACTAAAGTGACTTCTTGGCGAACCGCGTAGCAAACCGCGTAGCAAACCGCGTAGCGAGCTACGTAACAAACCGCGTAGCGCGCTGCGTTGTGAACCGTGTAATCGTGTAGTAGCGTTCAATACTTTTTAACAATATCAGTGAAACCTGGTTAACTGGAATCATAAAGGACCTAGATTTTTTTATCACGTGAAGAGGTTTTTCATTTACCCAGTTTCCCAAATAGGCAGGTTATCATGACAGTTGTCTTATTTATTATGTTTGTCAAAAGATAAAAAATGCTGCAATAGCATGTTGCATTCTGTAGCATCTATATATCTACACACAAATCTACATAAGACTTGAACTGTTCTACTTAGTGTGATTTAAGGCCCACTTGAGCTGCTTAGCACTGGACTAACGGTCTAATCCAAGGCTAACTTTACAAATTCGCAGAATGGTCTTAACAGGTAGTTAGCACTGGCTAAAACTGTATTATTAGATAGTGAAATAACACTATCCTTTCAAAAACAGTTATGAAAAATTGACAACTTCTAATGGTCTAAGCTCCCAGTTCTTACGTATTTTCTCAGTCACAGAAAGTGTGGGTTAGAGTTGTGTTAGTATAAACGTTGGTATAAGTATATGTACAAGCCTGCTGGCTTGGTCTGACGGCGACGGCATTATATTATATACAGTAAGTTGGATAAATTTTTCCTGTAAATAGGTAAATTTCCAAAGTACACCTGCCTGCCTGCTAGGGTTGCGGATTTTGTTACCGCGGCCCTGCAAAGCAAAGGGCACTAGAAAGAGCACGAATGGGTTTTAGTCAGCAGAGCGGAAGGGATCATTTGATGATTTCCCATCCATAAAAAAGGTATTCCCTATAAATCAAGTAAGTATTTTGCACTTTGAGGTTCTATGCAACGGGCAGTTTAAATGTTATATAGAAAAATCATAAACTTGTGTGTTTATGGCGTAATTCTGGGACTAATCAAATAGTAGCAGCGTTGGATCATTTGGCTCCCTTAAAAATGGTCGAGCCGAATGGTGCTAGCGTACTTATGCGTCATGTTCGTGAACGGGCGCCGTCAGCGGAGACTGATGGTCATCTCTCAGCTGCCATGGTTTATTTTAATTATTTTTTTGATTTGTTTCTTTTTTACTCCGGACGCTTTTATCCTGCACGTCTTTTACATTCACATATATGTATAATTTCAACATGAATGATGTAACCATAATATTGTAACAATATACTATTTTTAAAAGAGTGTCCGTGGAGTTTCTTGCACGTTCTTCTCCATAGAGATCTACGCTTTGGAACGTGCAAATCAAAAGTGCCTATAAATGGTCTAATTGAAATAAATGCTTTGAATTTGAATTTGAGTTAGTCCGGGCTAACGAAATAGCGCTGTGCAAAAGAAGTCCGTCAATTAATAAGTAAGTTAGATATAGTTAGTCTGGGCTAACTAGATAATTTGTTTATTTTTGCGCAAGTCGCCTTTAATAAAATATTATTTCTTTTTCAGTAAACTGAAAAAATATTTTATAAGGTAAGTACATTATTTCTGCTAGGTGAGTATCTTGGTGTAAACCCGGGATTGTTTTCCAAGAAGTGTGAAATTTTAATTTTATCCGATGAACCTTCTGGGACATCAATTTACCATCCTTGTTTTTAATGGTAGTTGAACGCATAGGCACTCAAATCTTTTCATTAGAATTACCATTAAAAACATAGGTATTACCAGACTGAGCTGGAGGTCAGATACCTTGAACAAAACCCCTGACCTCAACCACGATACTAAACAAGATTCGGATTTCCGACTGTCCGTGACCACTAGCAGATAGTCGGTTGATTGGTACTGATGATAGCAAGGATCATTGGCTTACCGAGCTCTCCTAGACAGACGCACGCAAAAAGGTCACCTCGACTTTATATCGTGACGATGACCTGATTTAAGAGCTGGATCGGGCAGGTCAGTACCCCACGGTAATTCTTCAGTGATTTTTGCATCTAAGTACGGAAGTACTGATATTATTATTTTTCAATAAGCTAAGCCTCTCCCGATGGTAGGGAATATCATGATTACGTACTGCGAAGGGAAAACGAATTAAATCACTACTAAAAGTTACCTACACAACCTTCAAGCGAAGTTAGAGAGCAGCATCTAAGAGCTATTAATATCACTTAACTGCACATCATGAGACGATGTTTATTAGCGGGAACCGCCGAACACCTCGAACCAACCTGGCCTTGTCACGTCCTAGTTTGAGGCGATCAATCAAATGCATTTTAGTTAACATATTGAACACTTCACTGGCATTCTATAAATAATTTACACTTGCCCCAAATTTTCAACAACGAAATTAGGGCAATTCGATAATAGTTCGATATCGTGGCTAAGGTTCAAGTTATGTGGTGGTACGTCACGCGACAATCATGAGACCCCACAGGAACACCCGACTATTTATAGCCGCCGCGCATCTCGTATACCTACCTACTTTTTATTCTTGGGGCTATAAGCGTAAGAGCGAAAACTTCTAAACGCTCGCGTTAGAAACTTAGACAAGGTTAATAATATCGTCCCTACATAAGGCTATCAGTACTCAGTCGTTAACAGTTTTATAAATAACATTGTTTCTTCATCAATCTATAAATAGCGCCAAGATAATGGCGAGCAGATCCCCAAACATGCAGGCAGGTCTGCAGGCGCCATCATGACAGCTTTGAAGCGTGTCTTCACTAATTAAATTGTGGGACAGACAGGAGTGATAACGGACAGAAACAGATTATATTTACGTAAACAACATTAGCATAGTTATCAGATTTTCCTCTTACTATATTAATAAATCTGAGAGTGTGTTTTGTATTTTTCCTGATATTATTGTCCATGGTCCGAAGAAGTATTTAGTACCTTAGTTTTTTGTAAAATCGTACCGATTTCCCAAAAACCATCACGGTGAAGATGATAGTGGTGCCAAAATGAAATAAAGAACAGCAGTGCGATTCTCTAAACATGTCGAAGTGAACACCCGGGCGGGTCGCATGACGGGTGAGTTGTCAAACCATACAAATAAGATGGAATGACAGCTCTATTGTCGTTCACTCCGCCTAAGTGAACACCGTGAGATGTCGACAGAATCGACCGGCAGGTTTCGTAAAACTTTGAGAGGTGTTCAGACAGGTGATTAATTAAATATGTTTATTCTTACCTACACATTATAATAAATGTTGTACCTAATGGTTAATCGCAATTATTGATGTCCGTAAAAGGAATAAATTAGTGCTTTACAACAGTTGACAACAGCATTCCATCATTCTTGACACGAGAAGCAACACAATTTCACTGCAATTAATTCTCATTAGCATCTTCATTTATGCAAACGACCTGTCAATAAATTGTCACCTTGTTTATATAATAGCA
Source organism: Melanchra persicariae (assembly GCA_947386135.1). Taxonomy (NCBI): domain Eukaryota; kingdom Metazoa; phylum Arthropoda; class Insecta; order Lepidoptera; family Noctuidae; genus Melanchra; species Melanchra persicariae. Next base: position 10,554,852 of record OX376651.1, on the reverse strand, counting down.
CCGCTTTATAGAGCACTACTCATTACTGCAAAGAATCCGATGTAATTATAGTGATTTAAGTGTCGATGAAGTCAGTGACTCGTAGTAGCCGCGCGTAGTAAACGCTACAGCTGTCAGTGAACCCCACAACATGGGCAGTGATGGGCATGATATTCCACTATTTAGCCACACAACGCCCATCCCTTACTATATTACACACTTGTTTACAAATAACATATCGATCGCACCTTTTATTGATAAGTTGACGACACATTCGGATAACAGGCCTATCATTATATCCTTCAGGTTTCGACGTCATAACTAATATTTACACCGGTCTATCATCTATCTATCTATCTATCTATCTATCTATCGTCATCTAATTTATAAACTCATAGTCTTATTATGTCGCGGTGATTGCGATGTAGAATCTATTCACTGAATACTTCTTATTTTTAATTATCTTTTTAGCTTATCAATATATAGTGTTATTCCAACGCAATCAAATAATACTTAGGTAGGTCTGGTTTTAAAAAGCAAAATGTAGATACATTATAAAAAGTACCTACTAAAGGTTTGTCATTTAAAAAACCAGAAGTTTGTTTATTTTGGACATTAGATTGATTAGATTGACGTGCTGTAAGTAGGTACCTACATAAGTCAAAATTTTCGCGTAAACCGTGAATTTCTCTGGAACAACAGCTAGCTAATGAGATGTTCGGTTAGCTGTGTAAAAAACCCATTGTAAGTACCTATGTGCGTGTGTTACTGGACACTGACAATATCAAAAATAAGAAACTCGGATTTCAAGTCATAATTATGTTTTTAATTTCCAAATCGTTATACCTGTTAAAGGATCAAAATATGACACATAAGAATGCCTCATTTAACGAATAAAATATAGTAATTTTCCTTCACATGTTGTTAACGTAGATTCTACCTTCCAAAATTCTCCATATCAATGGGAAGTAAGACTTAGAATTTGTTGAGTGAGTAATAAACAAGTAAAAAGCAACCTATACTACCTTACGTAAGTTTTAAACTTACAAGGAACATTTTATTAACAAAATTCGTTGTAAAATGTAGGTACAGTTGGAGTGTAGAAATTCTACAACATGTTCGTTCTATATACACCTACTCCATTTTGACCAAACATATAATATTATATATTAGGTATGGGTGCCGGTGAAACACAATAAATAATAAGAGTAAAATAATGTTAAGCAAGCCCGGAAGTCTGTTGTTCCCGGCATTTTTTTGTTAGGGAACATACAACCTTGGGTATGTTTTGGGATGGGTCTTTTTCACCCTGCCTGTAGTGTATTCAAAGTTGACTCCTGACTCACACATCAACCCTTGGACTTAAAAAGTAATTTTGGACAGAGGTTATCTCTATGATGCAGACAAGAAATCTGCACGGTCCTCACATGTTCTGACCAAGATAATGCCAATAATTTATTTAGACGAGACCGTGACCTCTGAGTTTGTTTCGGTGTTTCTTCTCAGAGTAATCTGATAGTAAACAGACTTAATCTGGCTTTATTTTCTGTAGGCGACTCTTATTTCTCAACAAGGCCAAATTTTTCGAAATACACACTGTACGGTTATGGTAAAGTATCGCTTACTCGTAGGTATACATAAAACTAACCTTTGAGATCCTCGAAAAGTTACCCTGCATATCAGATCAGAGTAATCCCCTGGATTAGGTACCTATAGGTACATATACCTAGACCTATTTGAGGAGTTCATAGGATGGGGTAAACTTATACCACCGTATGCGTAACCATGCAATTTGCCACCAAAATGATAAATAGGTACCTAGAAAATGTTAAGGAAGTAATACCCGAAAAATCAACTGAGAGGAACATACGAGTCTCTACATTTGCAGCAGTTCAGAAGTGTAAACTACCTGCATAAACATAGAAATAATAAATTAACCTGGTCCATATTCCAAATCAGGACATTGTAGACACCTGGCACGTTTTGTGAACGCCTGATCTGTAGCAGACCGACTTTTTTTCGACATACACACTGACCATACCGTCTAATCTGACTCTAAAAGGTGAATTATACTAGATTTGGCTCCAAACGATATTGATGAAGGATGAGCAATAAAATTGAGCAGCACCGTTTTCCCGCCAACTGATAAAGTTTAAAGTTATAACAAATTGCAATCACGTGCTACGCGAACGTAGAGTCATATCGAGTCATCGTAGTGAATCGAACGTAGAGTCATATCGAGTCATCGTAGTGAATCGAACGTAGAGTCGTATCGAGTCATCGGTAGTGAATCGCCCCTGTGACCGTTGATTGTGGTCATTAGAAGACCCATGGCCGAGCTTTATTGTTTGTTTGCCAGGGTCTATTCGGTAACAATTCACAGTTTACGGAACCACTACTTGCAGAACCATATAGTTATTAAAATATATGCAAAGTAGGTATCGTAAAGCTAAACATCGACCCCAATTTTTATACTGACTCTTCCTTCATCAGTTCTGAACAGAACACAATGGCAATATTCATAAATTTACAACACAGTGTTCTAATTCTGCATCAAACGAAAACAAGGCAGTGCGCGGGTACATTACCATCACCAAACAACATGCACTTGGTCAATGACTTGAAGTCACCACTTTAGAGAGAGGTCATAAATGTTTTTATAGCGGAATCAGGGGTGAGTTGTGCGCGGGCGGGCGGAGCGCGGAGCGGTGCGGCGGCGCGGGGCGTGGCGGCTGCGCGCGCGCCGCCCATCTCCGTCTGCGTATAATAAGCGCGCGCAACGCACGCGGCGACTCGCCAGCGCGACCACAGCGGCGCCGGTGCACGACGCGCGTAGTGCACTCCGCGACCTTCTCGCACCTCGCACCAGTTACCGCGGCAAGCGATCCGGCGCCCCGACCACGCCGTCTTGTGACACGAAACTTCTACTGTACAAACAACAACAGACTCTACCAGGACCGTAGTACCTTACAAAGTAAGTGTCAATAATCACTGTGGTTTCATACCAAAGTGTGTTACTTTTATACCACTATTCATTCCAGGTTATATTCCGTTTTAGTTAAAATGTCGGTAACGACTATTGCTAAAGATTTACTAACAAAACATTGCTCAGTATCCATTTATTAACGACGCAAGATCATTAAAGCTTGACTGCTTAACCTAATTAGTTCATATTTTATGTTGGAGCATAAAATCCATTATCTAATGGATTTTATTGACCATGATCTTAGTCTAACTGCATGAAAACGAGATTTTAGACCTTCAGGAAACTAGATTTTATTTTGTGTACCTTATAACCATTTTAAGTACTTAGGTAATTATTTTTGCCATAATGAAAACTGCAATAGAATACTTGGACCTACCTAACCAATTACAAAAATAGGAACATACAAAACTTTATCAGAAATTTTCCTCAGTCGCATCAACAAAATTTCCTGTCCAATATCCATGGTTTGCAAGTTAATTTCACATCCATCAAAACGCACACATTGGCAGGTATACCTACCTATAGGCAGTCATTCGGTTCGTTTTACATCAGTCAGTTTAACTATAGTTAGGTTTAAGGTGCCTCCATCTTAAAATGATTGTATGGCAATACCCTTCTAAACTCAGTTTATCTAGCATCAAAGCTTATAATAATGTTTATGCACAAGCACTGGTATTATTTTATAATGTTGCGAATGAATAATATTTTGCTATTAATAAGAAATCATTCGATTTCGCTATTACCACAATTGATCACAAGATTTTAATACAGTTTCATAAACAAATCTCTGAAATTGACCAGAACATTTAATCATATGGTTTCATAATCTTCTATAGTCTTCGCAACGATACGTCTTCGTGTCTAAAACCCACCAATCAATATAGCAAACTTCACAAGATTATAAAATATCTTGAAAGATTGTAAACCCTCGATAAACTGTCAACTGAACATTTGGAATACTTTTTTACGCATACAAATTTAATGGTCTATAATCTCTCGAAGTCGCAGGAAAAGCTAGTATGATCCCTAAATTTCGAGCGTTGTCTGTTTGTTACCCCATTACGACGAAACCAATAAACCGGTCGCAATGTGAGGTAGCCTGGGACCTGGACCAGAACATAAGTAGGCTACTTTTTATTCCCGAATTGCTTGAGTTAAATCGGATGTTGAATATTGCATGGGAAAATTCAAAAGTTACTGGAAAAACACCTGTGGAAAATGAAGTCCAAGGCGAGCCCGATTTCACAGACGTGCGCGGCACGCAACCGTAGCGCGAATTCAACTCGCACTTTACACCTATCAATTTAATATTCATCTAAAAATTAAAGAAGATACACTATTCATTGACACTATTTGTTTTGATCCAACAAATGCAAAAAAAACATCTTAGCAGATCGACCGTTTTTGGACTGTGAAACATCGCATTTACGAAAAAAATGTGTTGTTTGTCGTCAGGTTTTGATAGTCAAACTTTTAACTTTGATTGTTAAAATAACATCACTCGAAAATATACTTTTCATTTATCTCAAAGATATAATTAGGCAGAAACGATGGCAACTTTTCAGTTTTTTCACAGCCTACCTATTGAAACCAACCTAACGATGGGTTTATCTCTGAAAAAAACTTATTGAAAGTAGGTATGATTTGCCGGTACTAAATACATATTTATTGGTCACTGAAACAGTTTTTTTTTCAAATTGGCCAAAACTGAAACCGAATTTCGGTCAGACAAGGTTTTGTTAGTATACCACGAGGACCATAACTATACAGACTACTGGCATCGGAACGGCATCCGAGAACTACCTGCGGATTTCCCGGGAAATTCTAAATTCTCGTTCCCGAGAAACTGGTGGAGAAAAGTTGAGAAGTCGAGAAATCTTTTGTCTGAACTTGAAGTGTTTTCAGCGAAAAGACTTATTCAATTAGCTATCAAAGGCGTTTTGCAAAATCATGACGCAGCGGATGAGTCGTTTTCGAAATCTATCATAAAAAAGAGCTTTACGTACAGTTAGAAAATACTGGCGAAAAATCTTTGATGAACTTAAACAAAGCAATAATTTTAGTCAAGTGAACTTCAGCTTAAAACGATAATTTCAAGCGGTTTTTTTTGTTCAAAATACGGGGTACATTAAAATTGGCAAAAAGAGTTCCGAGTTCCGAGTACACATAAGTAATTAAAATTGAGTTAAGTTCCTTTTTGTTTCATATAAAGTTATTGGTTCCCTAAAATTTGTTTTTTTTTTGTATAAGTACACTTTTTAGTTATATTCTATGAAAAAAAGAAGATACATTTGTAAATTTGTTTTTCAATTATTGTTTTCCAATTCAATTAAACCTGTCAATGTTGGGCCTCAAAGTAGGGTTTGACACGGTCCGAACCCAAATACTCACTCAATTGAGAAACTTGTGTGTTACTGCCTATTTCTTATTTAAACACCAAAATTAAAAGTACCTAAACTTTAATTTCTCGATTTCCCGGGAAGTCTCAAGAAATCGAGTTCGAGTATTTTTGAGACCCAAGAAATGAAAAACCTCGAGGAGTCCTAAAACCTAGGTGTTTTTACTCCGCGAATTTGATTTGAAACAATACGAACCAAGTCTTGTAAGATTTAATTTGAATGTAGTAGATTTATTCTATTATCTCCAATTTAAAAAATACTATTTACCTACCTGCTTTTCTTCTTATAAAACATAAAAATTATATCTTATCGTAGGTACTTACTTACCTATTTCATAAAAACTATTAAACATCACTAAAATTTTATTTAACGGCTTATTAATTAATATATACGAGCTAAAGTTTTATTTAAACACACGCGATGCGGATTCTATTAAAATTTTATCTCAGTGTAAAGATAAGTCAGAAACGAACAGTTTTAATTACATGCTTATACATCTCGCCTCGCAAGTCGTAAGATAGTTACAATTAGAAACCATTCGCGATAGGAATTCTAAGAAGTGGACGAATCCAGCGAGTTTCACGTTTACCGCCAGCGTTTTTACTGCAGTCCGTCGCCCACGCCCGCCGCTCAGACACATAACTCAGTTTTTACGATCTATCCCTTAAGGAGTATAGAAATTTGTGAAATGTTTAAAGAGAAACGTACGATTGATCGATTACGCAGTTCAATATCAAGATCAAATTCGTACAAACAAAGATGGCTACCGACTAACGTATTGTTAAAGTGTTGTATGGAAGTGTATTTGCTTTGACCATCTAGTTGTTTGAACTTTACCAGGTCAACGTTTAAATTGAGGTCGAAAGCGGTCACTACGGACCTTGTCACATGTGTACACACTACGCTACCCCGTGTGATGATTCCTGCATGACGCTCTACTATCATTCTATTGCAGTTGGAGCATATAGTACCTACGGACAATCATTGTAATTGCTTTGTGATGAAACGTGACTGAGAACGCCAGGCCACAGCTCCCCACCGACACGATGCACCGTTGTCGTAAACATTCTGAAAATACGACCTGCTTTAGTGGAACTCATTGAAAATTCCGTGTAATTCGCATACTATGGCTAGTTGAAATAGTAGAATTAACTCCAATCCACTAATTAAATACCTAGGTACTTATTTAGCAAATGGGTGCAATTAGTCCACTTATGTAATTGTGGATGCCGAAGATATTTCGCCCTACACATAGTTTATTATCCTAACCTGAATATTTACAGCCGTATTCATAAAACTTTTCATTCATTAGTTACTTAGATAAAATACTGTGAAATTCAAATTCTCCATAGAAAATTTTGAATAAAGAATCTGTTTATCGGTATTAAAGCTAAGCAATGGTTATAAAACTTTATGAAAACGGCTGTTAGTTTATATGATAGGTATGTATAGATAGATAGTCTATGGAAAGGTGTCCGGTGCGGTGTGAAGCCAGTGACCGACTCGTCTCACCAATTGGGCAAGCCGACAATACACTTGACCCCGCAAACTCTTAAATTATCTTTTGTTACCTATCGTCTGCCGCCATGTGGCAGCGTCTACCGTGTCTCGTTGCTAAGAGACGCACACGCTAAACTAGTCATGACAGACTTGTTGTTGCGATGTGAAAAATAATAATAAATACACTAGATGACTAGCTAGTCTAGCTAGACTAGACGATTCTAGTAATTAATTTCCTTCCTTAAATTTTGATCTTAACTAGGGATCAAATTATTCAATAATAATATATTTACCTTATTAATATAGCTCATTATAGGAATACGATACTAGGTATCTACTAATTAGTAGATACCCTACATAACCTAGACTTATAAATACCTATATATACAGTCTACGTGTTGCGTGTGCAGCTCAGAGATTTTGCATTGACTCAGATACTGCATAAACTGGTTTCGTTACTTGAAGTGTTCACTAATTTATTAAAAAACAAACTATTGCATATAATGATAAGCTCCAAACCTCCAATTAATTCGATGTTACAATGCAAATGAACTTACACGATCCTATTTAATTTGATAATTTGATATTAGTTGAATTAAAATAAATTCCTAATTCAAAAGCATGATAATCTGTTTACATACTATTCTGCATCTAGTTTGCCATCAAGCTGATGGCACCCATGCACCATGGCATATTTATTCATATCGTAAAATGCAAAGAAAGTGCTTAGTAGATGATCCGCAGCACCGATAAATTGAACATATTTCATTAAAATTAACGACTTCCTGAAAGGCCTACCTCATTACACAGCGGAAAATATAGTCTAATTACTTTACTAAAATCATTAAGCAGTACTTCAGTATTAGATACTATGTACTTACTTAATTTTGCTTAGTTAGCCTATCCAATATATTTTATACATGACCTTACCTAGTAGTAACAGATCGCAACCTTTGTATCTTAACGATAAAGAAGCATCATGCGCTATTTCTCATACTCGATAATTATCTGAATTAATACATCTACGTATAACTGATAGATTTCGAGCTCTATCAACGGGTGACTCAATACTAACAAACTTACGGCGAGTCAGCAAAAATAGTCTGCTATAGAACACTGAACAACATTAAAGCAGGAGCAAGGCTACAGATACAATCAGAGATTCATGTAATTATTCAATCGAGTGCGCGAGCACGAGGCTCATCATGCGGTCCGCGGCGACGCGCTTCTGTACGGAGAGCGGCGCGGGCGCACGGTGCACGCGCCCTACGAGTGACCGGCCGAGTATTGTGTTCTAAACAACTACCATGTCGTTATATTGTCTGATCCTTAATCACAAATTGAAAGATTTTTATGTCCAGTTACTCGGAAGAGGCGAGGTTTACTTTTAATCTCATTAATCATTATGACGCGTTATTATACGACAACTTACTCTGAAATTATAGCGATTATGAAATTAAGATAACAAGTAAATACCTGGTTACACTATCCTTCATCACCCAGTAAAATTAGTAATTGAGTCAAGCGCTCTACCCGCACTGCCACAAACATATGGAGACTATGGAGAGCAATCAAGTGCAGACGAACGTAGACGCGTTCCCGTCTCGTGTGTGCGAGTAGTTTGGCTACATGCACTACATGTACCTACGTGTGTATGTAGATTTCGTTAAGTGGTTGCAGTGCGTCTACTAATACCTACTGGGTTGGTGGCACACCGTGCTTAACTCTCACATTGCCAGCACGTTAGTGCCAGCCTTTAACTCTCTATAAATAGAACTTGTCCTCGATGCGTTATATGTACACACATTCATTACTCTACGATGAGTACCTACAAGACGACGTAATGTGGCACCCACCCTGGATTACTCTCGGAACGGCAATTTATAAGAGGAAGTCGCTGATTTGCATTTTTATGAACGGGGAAGGTGAAGTGAAATCATCGTCATTACTAACTCAGTTTTATTTCAATACTAAATGCATGTAAAACTTGATGGACAAGTACGAATAAAGTTGGTATTACGGATTAATATGTAGATCATACGTTTATATATCAATACAGTTAAGCATACCTATCTACACCAATTAAGCCAAAGTTATGTGATCATTGTCTGATAGTCTGCTGTAATATTTACTATATAATATAGGTACCTATTACCACCACACTTATGATAAACAATAAATAATTATATCAGATTCATAGTCTTTCTAACGTTCGTGCACGTTTTAAGTTCGTGCATACTTTTTGAGACAATAATGTTCACATTTAATCGTATTGTACTGTAGGTAGTATTGTAATTCATAAGTTGCGAAATCATAACTTTGAATGCATACATTAACATCAAAACATTACAAGATATTATGTATGCACTGGGTGGGGCACGTGTGTAAATAATGTGGTCCAAGAAGTATCTATATAGGTACACAAGTCCAGCGGTAAAAAAGATAATATCGATAATTCATAATTATAATAGTAAGCAGCATCATTAGTAAACATCGTGAATTTAATTAATTATACGTAGGTACTTACCTACTATAATTATATATTTCAGTAACGCTTGAACATTACCATGCGGCCACACAAGAACGCTTAATAATTTCAAGTACCTAACATTAACAGTATCAGACCTTCAATCTATTATTTCCTAATGTGAATTGATAAATGTGCATTTCACTGCGCAATCAGTCAATAATGCACTTAGGAAATGAAAAGTCCTTTGAGGGATGCGTATCTGGTATCAAATGGGCGGTGCCGGTGTCGGATTACATGTTAGCCCCCAAAATGTATAAAAGCAGAAATCCTCCTCGAGTTGCTTCCATTAACTATTAGCTTGTAGACGAATGCCATTGTAAAATCCAAATAATGAGAAATTAATGTTGTTTTTTTAATTTTTCAGATTAGTAAATATGCTAGTAAACAAGGCAATTCAGCTAGCGGTGCTGGCCGCAGCCATGCTACTCGAGAGCAGAACAGACGCGGCCACATCTCCCACGGTCCGGTTTTGTGGCCGACAGCTGAGCGAAATCATGAGCAGAGTCTGCCATGCTTACAACAGTCCTTGGGACACACCTACAGGTATTGTTGACATTATTTTAAAAGTTCCCCTAAGTAGCATTCGATTATGTAAAACATAAAGTTCCTCTAAATAAAACAAAGGATTAAACGCCTTTGTTGAACCTATTCAAATCATATCTCACAAATTGGAAACAGTAAAGAAATATAAGTTAAGTTGCCTATGGCATTTAGTCCGCCTTTGTACAGTGTTTTTAATTACTAGTGCATAAAGTTTTAATAAATAAATACTTTTAAAATTGTCACTGGAAAAACGCAGTCTCCATAGTAAGATTGTAATAAATCCTGACTAGATTATAATTTCTCAATATTGTTATGAAAAAATCATTTTGTATACAATCGATTCCATCCAAATTCAATAGTTTCCAATATATCCGTGTCATAATAAGAAAGAAAAAATAGTTTACAATTTCACGAGATATTTTACAATCTTACGGCCCGTTTGCAATTTATTACCCGGTGACATTTACTTAACGTTTCGTAGTTTGCAATTCCACAATTTCTCGGAATGACTTCGAAAGATTACCTATACTTAGACTATCAAATTTGATGCGTGAAGTGTTCCAAATGTTCAGGTCACAATTTATCGAGAATTTACAATCTCTCAAGATATTTTATAATCTTACGGAGTTTGCCATTTTCTGCTGACATAATTATATAAAGTACGTAGTAAAACCAAACACGAATTTAAATACTATCTACTTACTTGCTGAGAAATTCCTCATGGGGTACCTTGATGAAGCGTACTTGGGCCATTATTATTTCTATTGCATTAGTATTTCCGACTTGTCAAATTCATTATGAAAAAAAAATCATAAAATAAAGTACTTAACCATACAACTCAGTATGATAGCGCAATAGGTACATGAATTAAAAATTTTGATTATTTTTTGTTAGACGTGGCGATAATAATAAGCGACTAAACTCCTACGAACAATAATGACCTTATATATACAGCCTAAGTATGATATCCGGAAAGCAACAGATATTGCCGCTATCGTTAACAACAACATTCAATAACAAACTGAAAGGTCACTCATAATTCAATCAGCAACATAAAAATTCATAACAAGCCAAGTACTTGAATCGGTAGGTACTTCTTGCCAAATAATTAGATATGTAATAGGAGTTTATCGTAGAATTCTTATCAAATGTTTTAAGTATATAACAGTGATATTCAACTCTTCTAAAAAATCTTTATGCTAAGGCATTTTTGTAAGATTTGTGAAGTGGCGCCTTACAGCCATTATTTTTAACCACATTTTAACTTGTATGTTTAGCTTCTTTCTCGAAATTAGTATGAAGTAAGTATAAATGAACTAACATACCTACTCTACTAAAAAACTGTTAGTGTTTTTTTATCTGTTTGGACACGGGGTTAACGGGTTACAAGAGTCAAAACTCATCATGTAACTCATCGACCCGGTACTCGTGGGAAAAACTACTTTTGATGATAATACTTGACTAAAAATACTCTTCAATGATGTGAACCTTATTATAGGCGCGTTAATTTGATAATGAAAAATAATATCAAACAAATCAAATAAGGTCCTACTGACCAAGCACTTTCCTTGAAATGCGTAAGTATTGTAAGTACGTTCTCGTAAAGGAAAATATTATTTTAAACTGAAAATCCTTAGGTAGTATTGTTAAAAACAAATTTTCCTGCCGTGCTTATAAAAATATATGACACACAAAAACAGTTTCTTTAAAAGAATAACTCTTCAATAACAATTTGCTTTAAATAAAATAGAAATTCACGATTGTAATATTGCTCAGTACAATAACAGGAAAATGTATTGTCAACACTTATTCATTCTTCAATGCGTTGTTACTAAGTAATAGGCATGTAGATTTATGTACTTACTTTTAAAACGTTCATGTCCAATCAGAGCGGTTATTTCAAATGATTCATACCAGGATCGGACAGTAGGCAGTACTTTGGTAGGTATCTTGTCTCCTGGTCATCATTAAGCCATCTTTTCCAGTTCCATACTAGGTTTTACCACAGAAGCCGTTAGTCCGTCAATCCTCGCACCTTATGAGATCACCATAATCTTACAACCGTCATTTTTGCCTCGTGTACTTAGGTACGTCTGACCAAAAGTTCAATCGTCGGGTTTTATTTTCAGTAGTGGAACAACCTGGATCTGTGGTAAGAAGAAAACGGGAGGTGGGGAACGGTATTGCTGATGAATGCTGCAACCATGGCTGTACGTGGGAGCAGCTTAGTGAATACTGTTCTATTAGTGCTAAGTAAGTGTTGCCGTTATTACTTCTTCGGGCCCATATTCTATTTACCGTATTGTTGTTGTCTGCTGATTCAGGTCCAATCTTCTGAGTTTGTTAAAATTTTAACAAACAACGTCTGCCTTCTGCAGGAACTGTTAAGATGTATTTCCGCAAAAAAAAACTCTGCATCTTTATCTATTATATCAGACTCTTATAAACGATGTGTGAAGCGATATTAATTGAGCATTTAATCACCAACAGTTCAGAATCACCGCTGGAAGACATGGAGAGCCACATCATAGCAGACAGATCAGCGGAGCAGACGGTGTCAGAGTCCAAGGGCGCGGCGAGACCGGCAGCGTCGCCAGCGGCGGTAGGCAGAGCGGGTTACGCGGGGCGCGCGGCGGGGGCGGCGGGCGGGCCGCGGAGCCGCGGGTACGGCCGCGCACGAGCTCGGGGCCGCCGGTGCTGGTGCCGGCGCAAGCGGCGCTCGGGCCGACGGCGATCCTCCCTCATGGGTAACATGGTGTGTCTGTCCTTCGCTGCCGACTTATTCTCTTCATTACAGCTTTGAGATAAAAGCTTCAATTTAAAAAAAAGGCTGATTTTGAGTAAGATTAATGGAAAAATATATTCATTTTTAATTTAACCTTTCAAACAGTCGATCAGACAAAGTGAATTAAGAAAGGCATTAAGAAAGGCATTAAAAATAGACAGTTAATTTATTAAAATGATTTCTGTTGCACTTACTGGTCTTTATAAACAAAAAAGAAATGCAAACAGCTTGCGAAAGGTCAAGATAAACAAGTTAAATAAAAGCTTTTAAAAAAACAAACCTAGATTCCCAGTTAGACCAGACAAGTTTCCGTAACAAAGAGAATAAGAGGCAACGAGTAACTAACCCTCATATTAACGCTTCGAGCATGTTAACTAATTGATCAGTAACTAACATTTTAATGGAACTCAAAATCATTATTAATATGGGTGGAATGATCTCGCTTGTTAGTCCCCAATTAACTAAGAATGCCGACTTGCAAGTATGCTGTGATTATAAATCATTGTTGCGTCACTAATGGTTACCTACCTTTGGGCAAAGTGATGTTAAAAAAGTAGGTAACTGCATGTTATTAAAAACTAATAATATTTATACTAAGCCATATCTGGTCTATGTTTTGAAGTTAAGTGTTCCGATCTTACTCCATGTTTTGTTGTTGTTTACGTCGCTAATTAATAAGATACTAACGGTCATGGCTTTAACTCTGTCACAGACAGACGCGGGGACGCATTGAAGGAGAGAAAATGGCTTTTATTTCAAATAAGTTTCGTAAATATATCAACTTATGGAAAAGGGAGAGTAAGACCCTCGCCCAGCAGTGGGACATAACGGGTTAATCAGATGGATAGATATAGGATCTAACCTTGCAAACGTTTTTTTTTTTTTTTCGGTATGACCACTAGCAAGTTAACACGCAGGGGCTATCAACTGCTTAACCGGACTATCCTGTGGTGGCCTCAAATGAATTTAAGGCCCCCAGCCAAGGCAACAAAGCTAGCTACAAGCTAAAACTACTGACCGCTCGCTATTGGCATTCCCTGTGGAACACGACCTCGGCTTAGCGGCGTCAGTTTGGGACAGCAAGGGACAACAGGCTGGGTCGTTTTGTTATTTAGGGGTTATTAAAGCTAAAGGCTCAGCGGCGCGGGCTGGCTCGTTGGCAAAAATCGGGGAGGATTTTGAATGGGGCGTCGCGACGGACCTCTGCGGCGAAGTCGGTATACGGAACGCGGTCTGTGTTAGTTTTTTCTAAGAGTGCTGGTTTCCCTTCAGCTTTCCTGAATCTTTGTGATCTCGTCATCGGACTCGACGAGTGTATGCCGAGGACGGCGAATCTTACTAATTCGAGAGGGAGTGTATTGTGAGGCCTTTGAAATCAAAGGATTGCTGTGTTTCTCAGCTGATTCAATAAAACTCTTTGCAAGACGTTTCATGAATTGTTTTATTGTCGGGATTTTAAGGTCGACATGAAATCGTTCATTCCTAATAAACCACGGGGCGCCCGTGGCTTTTCGGAGAAACCGGTTTTGGACTACTTGCATCCTGTGGATTTGCTTTGACTTTGTGTGTGCGAATGTGGCACACGCATAAGTCATTATCGGGCGAATTGCAAACGTTTTTGTTTAAAGTCATAATTTCAAGAAACTACACTTACAGCGAACATTGGCTACGGGGTCAACGGTCAATTGTAGTTACTTACTTGAAATAATAATTCAGAATACATTTTTTATGTCGTTATATGTATTTAAGACATGGACACCCATCACGTCTGCGGAGTTTCGCTAGCTAATTTAAATATTTGATCGAGAAGATTTCATTTATGACAACTATGTGAGGATGTCTATAAAACGAGGAGGAAAACAAAAAGTATCTTATGCATAACGTATAGACCAGGGTAGAAGCCTTTAAAAATAATAAAAAGTGAAAAAAAATAATAGTAGGATGAAACCCATTGGAAAAGGTGGGAAATATTATAAAAATGGAAGGAAATAGTTATTTATGATATTAGTGCCGTAAGTTGGTTTTTACAAACGAGTAGACGAATGTAAGCACGAGACGAAGTCGAGGGCTTACCATAGTCACGAGTTTGTAAAAACCAAATCCGCACGTGTGTCATACAACGTTTTTCGACACATTTGCGAGAAAACATTACAATAAGTAGGTAATGAAACAAACTTTTTGTTTCTAGAAATCAGTCGGAAAGTCGCAACAATCTTTGACGTTTCTAATATGAAAATGGCGCGAATTTGCAAAGGGCGCCACCTTAGGCGCCACATGCGCGTGGTGAAAATTAGAACCACATACTTTATTTTTTTTATTTATCTTCTCTCATTTTCTCTATAATATTAAAATGAGACAAACGTATACAGCAAAAGCGCTTCCAAGGAGGTTCGATCATTCAGCTTATTTATTCTCGTGATGTGAAACTCCTTGGTGGAATTCTTATTAATTTCTATGGAAATTAAAAAAAAACCGTAAAGAATACGCGGCGCTATACAACGGAGTTTGCGGTAAAATAGGTACCTACTTTGCCGCACGCTCCATTGTGTGGTGCATAATTTTTAACTTTCGAACAATGCATACAGGCTTCGTAAATGCATTTTTTGAGCAAATGTGTTGAAAAATAATTTACGGGCGTTCCGGTTAAGCAGTTAATATCCCAAGTGTGTTAACTTGCTAGTGGTCATACCTAAAAAAAAAAAAAAAAAAATTACGGGCGATCTGAGGTCGGGAAGGGGATGGGGGTGAGTTTTTAAGGGTAAAAAACGGTTTTACTCGATTTCCAGTAAAACTAAAAGTCCTATCGAAAAAAGTCAAATGGCAAAGTTGTAGGTAGGTAACAAAAAGATCTAAAACTTTTGTATTTACACTTTTTTCACATAACCTCAAAATTTATGTGAAAAATCCAAAAAACCAAGTTTTTGGTTTTTTATTTTTCTTTTGCAAAATTTTTTATTTTAACGAAATTTGGTGAAAACTTATCTTTTTATGTCCCAAATACGCTGTAATTTATTTGATTAAAAATATTTATTTTTTCACCTTATTTTGAATTAATATCGAAAAAACACCCTAATTTTCAATCGAAAATTCACCCGTCAAAATATCAGCTTTTTTCAAAAAGTTGGTATGGTTTCTGTTCGCTGAAATCTCTACTTTCCGATGGTGAAAAAAAAATATATGTTACTACAGTAAATCTTCTCAGAAAATGCAAAAAATCAAAAAAAAACTTGAATTCGAAAAATAAAAGTTAGATTTACGGGCGATCTGATCGCCCGTAAATTATTTTTCCTTTTATTTTTATAATATTCCCCTCCTTTGATTTTAAAAAATATCGACCCTGGTCTAGTATGTGCAAATTACTATTTATAGTCAAACTAGTGTACTAGCACGTTTATCTGCATCAGCCTAATAAAAAATTGTGGACCTACTATATGTATGTTGCAGAAAGTTTTATGTGAATAGGTAGGTACTATAGGGATATAAGTAGTTATGTTAATTTTTCTTGTTTCAGGACCTCGTAAGAAATGTAGCACGCGCTGCTCCCGTGGTGGGCACCGTATCGCCGCTACTCACGTGGGGCCGGACGCTCAACACTGACCTGTCGACGGCCAGTAGGGACGCGTACGTCGTCTACGCCTAATAAAACCCATGGTTGTTAGCAACCGTTGACGACCCTGCGACCAACACTCACCGCGACAAGGCGGAGCAGACTTCATATCGTACGTAACAGATAGGACGACGTGGTATGGTACAATGTTTTAGTGTTCATTATTATGTAGCGATTCATATGATAAGTATTCTTTCCTATTGCAGTGTCAATTAGATTAGAAACAACTATTTATACTCATAATCAAGTGTTCCACTTTAAGAATAGAATTTTTAATGTAATCTAAGAAGTAGATCACATATATTACAAGCACTCTGTATTATAATGCCATAAAATAGAATAAATGGAGGCTTAATCTGCACATACTTTTGTGCTGAAATCGAAGCTTGCGCTGTTAATATAATAAATTATGCCAATTTTCCGTTCTCTTTGTCTTTATAGTTTGTTAAGTAACATTATTATTATAGGATAAAAGTTAGTTATCTAGACATTTTCTTTACATTCTTACACGCGACACAGCGTGCAAATAGAAAGGAAAATTGACAATTCTTAAATTATTTGTACAAATTACACTTGCAATAAAATCATCATTTGCCATAATATACACCCAATTAATAATTTATTATTGTCTAAGATGTGTACCTATATGCTACCAGTAAATCTCCTACCATATAAGAATTAACGATCTCTAAAACATCTGTGATAACTCCAACTGATAAAAATAAATCATTAATTTATGAATTTTAGTTATGTCAGCATTCTAGTTGAATTTATCTTCTTGTGTTAGAAAATGTATGTATTAGGCTTTAAGTAGTTCTAAGTTCAGAGTGGACACTTGTATAATAGCAAGCAGACCTGTTTCTCACTGAGTATGATGGAGTGGTCCAAGAACATTAGAACAGGTTTGCTGTAAGCTTGAACATGCTTCTACTGCGACTGAACTGACTGACTAGGTGGATGCTGTATTAAAATTATCATTTATTTCTAAAAAGTGTTTCATTTCTGTATCATAATTTAGTATATTACCTTCAAAAGTATTGAACACAACTAAATTACAAACAATCGCAAAGTATAAAGTAATTTCCGAAGTTTAAAAATTTACTCAAACAGCGTCTAACAAATGAGTAAATTAATATCCGGCTGTGCTGATTGACAGAAAGCAAACTAATAAATATTGTGAAATAAATATGTATTTATAATTGGATTTTGATAAGGCATGACAAAGGCAGACAACCAAATTGTATTATGGATAAACAAATGCAACTTTATGAAGTAAGTTTGACAGAGATTTTCCTTTAACTTCACCAACTGCAACAATGAATTTTTCATTGTAAGACATGTGAGTACTAGTTACAACTTCTTTTATTTATTTTTTTTGTACTATTTGATTTTGTAATAATCCCCAATTTGAATTAAGTATAAAATTATCTTATACAATAATCTCGTAAAATGCTATATTAAAAAGTTCAAAATTGAGTATAAACTTGGCTTATTACTAAGTACCCAGCTGCAGCAATCATAAATGAAATAAAATTTACATAGTAGCTTGCAATCAAGTTCAAAAGACATTAAATTATGGCAGTAACTTTATAGTACAGCTAACATATTTTGCATTATTTCATAGGCTAAATAGATCACTTAGTAGAAAAAAAATACCAAACTAAATACTTATACCAAATCTCCTTTGATTCTTCAGTTAATGAATCAGATCCCTTAGATAATTTTTTTAGGTCCTTTTCCATGGTTATAGAATAATATTTTTTGAATATCACATACTTTGTGATTAATATAGCAAGTAGGAAAGTTCCTAGTCATAGAGGGCCCTTTTCATTGTCATTTTGATTAGAGTCTGTGTTATTAGCACCTTGAGAACTGCTATCTCTTAATGGTAGCAATTGAAACCTTAAACTGTTACCCTTCATCCTCTTCTGCACTATTTTACACATATTCTTCACTTGGTTTTCAATCACTTGGTATATCTTTTCCTGAAATGAGATATAAGTGTGTATACAATCAAATCACTATTTCTGATCAACGTTATGTCACTAACAAAGTACATTTGAAAATGCCAGATTGTAAACCAGCAACCTTTGGTCCTACCTTTCCTTTTGGTTTAATAATGTTGAATTAGTGCTTAAAGCAGTAAATAACTTACAGATTTACTTGCAGCTTCAGCATCATCTCCAGAAATAACAACTTTGACTTCATATTGTTTTTCAACAAGTTTCATCATTTTCTTCACTCCAGTCATTAAGTCATTATCCCCAATCCTTGAGGACAGTGTTATCAGTTTATCACCTTTAATTACGTTATTCTGACGGGCAGTCTGTTTCTCTTTCCTCTTTGAAAGCTCTTCTGCATGATATTCTGCACTTGTCATTAACCTAAAAAAAATAGGTACATAGATAGTTTCAATATTTTTAAAAGTTGTCATTCTTAAAATTAGTTACTCTTTCATAATGATTTGCTGTAGTACCTAGGTACTTAATTATATAAGCTGTCAACTTACTTGAACACAGGACGTCTAGTCTTGGAATCTACATCTTGTATTTTAACTAGCTTCAAATCCCTCCTAACAGATAAACTCTGAGCATTCTTCAGATCTGTAATGCTAATTGAGTTATCCGGGCTTATCAGAGTTATTCTATTTTCATAGTTTTTCCTTTTGGGTACATCTTTTCCATCAGCCCTAATTATTGTTTTGGTTGTAGCTGTTCGACACTCCAAAAATCTTTTTACGCCCAGTGTCATAACTAATTTATTTAAGTTAAAATAATTCATATTACACTACTTTTAGATGTAAAGTCAACTATTAAACGAATTTAGGATAAGGTTTATTCGTACTATTTCATTAATCGTGAAAACACATAATAAAACGAATTTATCCGAATTTTACAGCTTACTATCACTACATTCCCTATTTCACTACTGGTGGGTGACACTTTTGACTTTCTTGACGTTGACAGTTAATAGTTGACAGTGACACATTGACATGCCAATTGCTATTTTTTTTTATTTACTCTGAAGAGTTACAGTCTTTTGACCATATTGAATGATTCAACAGTCTTGGAACGAAATTAATGAAAAAATAACAGCGAAAGAGTAGTCCAGGAAAAAAATATCATTTCTACTTCCCTCCTTATTAAGCAGGAGACAGAAGAGAGCTAGGGCAAATACGCACCAAGGGATATTTACAACTGGGTTTAAGCCCTGCAGCCCTGTTGCCAAGCACCACGGATTATACATATAACACTAATAATAATGGGTCCTAAACTGTGAGCCACTTTTGATTCCAGTAATAGGTATGGCAAAATCGCTTAAATAATAATAATAATAAACGTTTATTTAAGATAACCAAGATCCAATTTGTTAGTAGTATAATAACTTATAAATAGTGTTAGTAATACGATTTTAGCCTACTCGCCCCTTGCCTGACCCATGAATCGAGGTATCAATACTCATGTGAGCATTAATACATCGACCCATGACAGACAGTCAAGTCTTATACATACACTTTGCAGTGGCCTAAATTATACTTAAAAAAAGTTACGATCTTTTACGCATCCGCGAATTCTGCACCTTGTTTTACATAATATTTTTACTACATTCTTATATGTAAATTGTTTTCAAATACTGTTAAATATGTACAGTAATAAACCTTGTTTAAGAATAAAATAAATAACTATTTACTTATTGATCTTATTTTTTTAAAAACCCCTATGTTTTACAAAAGTCGCTAAAATGGGTGGTACTCTTAATTTAAGCACTTGTAAAATATTATTGTAATCATATTTTTAAAATAAAGCGATCACACATTATTTCTTATCTCATGGACTACTCATAACAGTAAAAACATTTAAAGTACTCCACTCGAGCAAGTCATAAATTAAGTTTTAGTAACAGCGGGCAGAACGCGCAGTAAGCGGTCCAAAGTAACTGGCAAAGTAAGGTACCCATTTTTTTTCGCGCAAGCGATCGATCGGATAATAACTTATAACTAGTGTTAGTAATACGATTTTAGCCTACTCGCCCCTTGCCTGACCCATGAATCGAGGTATCAATACTCATGTGAGCATTAATACATCGACCCATGACAGACAGTCAAGTCTTATACATACACTTTGCATAAGAATATCAAAACCAAACGCTGGCTTTGAAGCAATTTACGTCGTGCCGCCCCTATGGTGGCCCTATCAGCCCAAACAGGTACCCCATAGCACATACGAACCAAGTAAATAGCCCTATAAATAGTTTTTAAGGTTTAAAATGACAGACCTCGAGTAGCTTTGGATATTCTCGTCAAGGCGTAGAAATTCTTTTTCGCTTTTTCACCTACTGTTTTTGTATGATCAAAAAAAGCACACGGATTATTTTCTTTTAACAGGTACGGTGATAAATTTAATACTAGGCCAGGATTTAAGGTTCCCCTTTCAAAGAAGTTGATAGGTTTTAAGCGGTGCAAAGGTCAGACGGTTTCGATCACCCGACTGAGATATTAGACGTAGGCATGTGTCAGCCAAGTTCTCGAGTCCAGCCCGAATTTGCCTGAATGAGCAGCAAGCCATCGTCCGCATAACGTAACCTGTTAATGAACAGCCGCGTGGGAGCGGAAGCGTGAGGAAATCATCAAAACCGAAATTCCTATGGACCGATAACTGAGCCCTGAGGACATCCCATGGTTAGTGCCTTAGAAATGGAATGGAGTTTCGCGGAGCCATTTAGAAAGTACGAATGAATCAAAATCAAAAGTCATTTATTCAAATTAGGCTGAGAGCCAGCACTTTTTGAACGTCAAATATTTTGTTTTTGTGTCAACGGAATTTTTTAACGGCAGAACCAAAAGACAGGGCTTTAAATACCGGTAAAAATTTATAACGTTACCTTGCATTGACAGGAGTTAACGTTAATATTAAAATAACGGTAATAGGTTTAACGTTATTTATGCACCATTTTAACGTTATTCTTTATTAACGTTATTTGTAGTTTAACGTTAATTTTATCGTTATTTTTAAACGGTTATCTCTGTGAGGTGGTGCAGTGTCAGGTTTTATCTTGATCAAAATATGATTCACGAAATTAAAAAAATATGCAAGTAGGTACATAATTATAACCTTAATTACATTTTTTTTCTCTTAGCTACATTTCGGAAATCTAGTTATTATACACATCAAATCTAAGTTCATGATGATGAGTAAATGATTCTTATGGTTACATCTATGTAAATACATATTTGTTATTGTTGCGCATCACATTTTGATTAAATTAGAACCTAACACTGACCTTCAAATAGCAAAAAATACAAGAAAGTTCGCAGACTATAATAACACTAATTATTTTACCGTTAAAACGATAATTCTCGTATTTTACGTTAAATGTTACTTAACGTTATATTACTGGTAATGTTATCAAATACCGGTAAATTTTGTAACGTTACTGTGGTATCACAATTGAAATTAACGTTATGTAACGGTTATTATTTTGTTATTTGGTAACGTTAACAAGGCCTGCCAAAAGACTCGTACTCCAGCTGAAAATGTTGCCTGACCCTGTAAAAATCAATCTTCTGTCACTTTGTTTTGACTGTGATCGGCAAAATGGTGTGTTCGATTTTCTTCCGTAAAATCTCTAAATATTAATTTAATCTTGAGTCTGTAAAGTAATATTTTCTAACTAATTCATGTATTTCTATTTCAGTCGGCACACAAGACATTTATTATCAAGCGCAAGCTTGCGAAAAAGCTGAAACAAAACAGGCCCATTCCACAATGGGTCAGAATGCGCACTGGGAATACAATTCGGTAAGTTCAAGTGATTTTTTTCACCACTAACCCCCGACACTTGTATGTCCTACTATTTATTCTGGTAACCGCACTAGCTTTTGCCAGCGACTTCGTACGCGCATGTACTGTTCTTTCCCGTTCCCGCATACCCCATAGCCTTCCTCATGACTGGCTATCTTAACAAAAATAATTTTCCAAATCCGACTGGTACCCAGATATACTGGAAAGTTTCAAACCTAGGTTTCAGATATTGTGGAAATGATGATAATTATGTATTTATTTAAGTCACTGGATAACTAGGTAATTGCTTGTGGTAAATACAAGACGGTACCTACGAGCTGCATCTGGTTAGACTTGAAGACGACCCCAACATAGTTGTGAAAAGTCCAGGAAGTTCCAACTCCTTAATATTGGAATAAATCTTTTTATTAAATTTTCGATTTAATGTGACTGTGTCATTTTAAATATATAACAAATCCTATCCAAATTTAATAGTTCCCAATATAATTAATAACTGTGCCTTAATGAGAAAAATGAGTTTACATTTCAAGCAATATTTTACAATTTTACCGTGTCTGCAATTTTCCTGTGACACTTATACATTCCTACTAATATTATAAATGTGAAAGTCTTTCTGTCTGTCTGTTACGCTAAAACGTCTGAATTGATTGTCATGTTTGTCAGATATATAGCTTGGGATATGGAGAAAGACATAGGCTTTTTACACGATAACCAAAATCCATGTGGGCAATAGCTAGTAAATAGTAAATAATTTGTGAAGACAAACTATTTAATATATTATTTATTTATTATTATATGAATAGAACAAACATTTGGACAAAGTGTACAATGTTAGTTTATTGTATAACCAGCTGAAGTACAGTTCTCGTCAAATAACTAAGTTAACTAACTCTGAAGTTGGCTACGAGTGGCTGCGTAATAGTAAAAATTACGAACAAACTGCAACTGGGCATGTGCAAGAGACATGGGGGCGGGGATTATGGCTGCGCAATTTTATGCCTCAGTCGCTCATTTACGTTCGATGCATGCATTCGTCCCGCTTGCTCCCGTCTACGTGACCATCTGCGCGATCTTTCCAAATGGCATTATTTTTACCTGTAATAAATTAATCAATGTACATACAACCAAGTTCAGACACAATGCGAATTGTATATTTTTTTTTTTTTTTTTTTTTGCTTTATCCGCGATCAGTCGCAAACTATGAGCGGATGTAGTGCGTGCAAATTTGACGAATTGTATATGAAATAAATAAATAAATGGCTAACTTCAGAGGGGCAAAGTTATTTGACAAGAACTGTATACTAACTGTATTCAATCAATACAACTGGCTGAAACTAATAATCCCTAGGTCTGTGCGGCGGAGTTTTAGGAGTTGGAGTATATACTTCGGGGTACTATGTGAAGCAAAGATATAAATTATAATATTCAGTGGGTTTTTTTTAACTAATTAGATAGGATCCTACAGGATGCCCAAACAATCACACTTATAAATCCTGTATGATCATTTCAATTTTTGATAAAATATGAGTATTTCAATAGCTGTAAGCCACCCGAACATAAAAATAAAATTCCTAAGGATTGCAATAATATTGCCTTAATGAAAATAATTGTGCAACAATCTGGCAATGAGCCCTGAATTTTATTTTGTTAAATTTCTCTGATGTTATATTATACTTGTAACCAAATATGAATTAAACTCTCTTCTAATTAATTGAATTGCAACTATGCTACTCAAAATCTCTAAAAAGTTTGTTTTCCTGAACTGTTACACAATTAGTGACATTGTTTTTTTTTCTATTTCAGCTACAACGCTAAGAGGCGTCACTGGAGGAGGACTAAGCTCAAGCTGTAAGCTTGAAACTTGTAGTATAACAGTTATTAAGCTTAATAAATTCCCCTAACATCTTCATTTGTTTTTATATTACCTATTCTTACCTAACTGACTCAACACCAAAAATATACAGATAGCTGTAGCTTTTTCAGTAATTAACACAGTAATTTCACAGATCTCTTCATTGTACTCAATTAGGTACTCATTATATGAGACCAAACCCGAAATCGTGAAATAAAATCAGCTGTTCAGTACATTTGGTCGAGATATGCGCACTTAAATGTATGGAGCAGTCTTTTTTTTTCGCGATTTCAGTCTTTCACTATGGGACCAAGACCCCTTGTTGAGATATTGCGTTTGTTCTACATTGTATAGTATCGATTGTAGGTAGGTACTATATTTTTGGCAAAAGTAATTTATATTATACAAAAGTAATATATAGTACGAAAAATACTATATTTTCATAGCTAACTCAAATACTGATAAGTATTTTTAAATCCCATACAAGGCTAGAAATCAGCAGTATCAAGGGGTGCTAACATTTTTCGAGCTCGCCGCGCTCACTATCGTAACTCCTCAACTTCTCAGCATAAGTTTACAACCTGACTCTTATTTCTGTATGAAAGGTCTAAAATGTATCTGTTATGGAACGACTTCTGCCAGGGTTGCGGATTATGTTCGAAAGAGTTACCGCGGCCCGGGAAAGGAAAGGGCATTAGAAAGAGCACGGATGGGTTTAGTAAGAGTCTGACACTCCCTTCCGCTCCGCCCAGAGCGGGAGGAGTCATTTGATGATTTCCCATCCATAAAAAGAAAAATTAAGAGACTTCCAGCAGAGGTTCTATATTGGGTTGGTATTTTTTTATGTATGTACACTGATTACTCCCCGATTTCTGCGATTCTCTAATTTAGTTCGATGCGGTAAGTAAACTTGCCATTTGGTCCTGTGAAAATTGAGTCAGTTTGGCTCGGTACCTAGTTTTTATTTTATTCGCATTTTTGCTGACTTGAATGATGTAATTTTTGCGTACTTGGACCACCACTCATTATGGGAATCATGTCAATTTAGGGTTGGGGAAAAATAAAAATTTAGGCCGCCACAAAAAATCAATATCACAACAAATTAGACTCGCAGCACCATCTATCTCGACAGCTGCGAACTAGCTTGACAATTTCCCTCCCTTTAAAAAAAGAAGCAGGTTCAAGCCCCATCCACGACAATCCTGGATCCGCCCTTGTCTCGTAACTACCTACCTACAGGTCCAACACGACATGACCAACCTCTCATTAAATTAGGGTTGCGCACGTTATGTGTTACTCCTCTATGGTTACTCTAATATAGAGTACCTACTAGCTCCTGCCAGCAGCTCCGCCGATTGAAAGTCGAAAAATATCCGGAGGGATTAGGGAACATACTCCCGGGATAAAAAGTATCCCTTGTCCTATTCCAGGACATGGTTTACCCGTGTGCCATGTTTCATCCAAATCGGTACATTAACAGTTTCTTGAGCGCCTGGGGGTTTTCACCTCGGACTTTTGTTACATTGAATGAAATTTAAAAACTCAATCAAATTGTAAGTATTCACTTTAAATTTGTATTATTGTAACTGACGATTTTTTTTTATCAAATCAATTACAGTTCTCGTCAAATAACTTTGCCCCTCTGAAGTTAGCCATTTGCAAAGATCGCGCAGGTGCAGTCACGTACACGTGAGCAAGCGGGACGCAAGCATGCATCGAACGTAAACGAGCGACTGAGACATAAAATCGCGCCCCGCCCCCATGTCTCTAACGCATGCGCAGTTGCAGTGTGTTCATAATTTTGACTACTACGCAGCCACTCGACACAACTTCAGAGGGGCAAAGTTATTTGACGAAAACTGTACTATACATAATTTAGCTAAACTTTCCATCTATAATTTTTAAATTTCATTCACTGTACCTAACCAAAATCCTAGGTTATCTACACGTTTTTGAGGGTAAGGGGGGTAACTCGTCCCATTCGAAACTGGGACCACAAATTCCACCTTTTATAATTTGATAATACTCGTAGGTAAGACGCCCCAGGCACTCCACTATAGGACGTGAAGATGTGTTACAGACAGTTACCTACCTACTTTCCCCTTTATAATATTAATATGGAATTACCTACTCCACATTTTATATATGCGTACCTACTAAAGTATACCTACCTACGCTGAAATACTATATTCATTTGTGACTATCAACTTTGAACTAAACTTATTTCTCTTGAGTGACTAACCTACCCTACCGCTCGAGCACTGCCGGCACACCGCACGGTGGGCTGAAATCGCGAAGTTGGGACTTAAGGATTTTTAAATATATATTTGCATTGTATATACTTATACCATACTTTTATGTTTTGGAACTTTTTTTTTAAAGTAGGTTATTACCCTAAAATTTCAGAGATTTAATTTGTATGAATAAAACAAAGAATTCGATGCATGGTGCATATTATTAGGATTATTATTATTAGTTTGTTGTAAATATTTTGTGCAACTGCATTCCACACCACTCTTTCCACAACACCAAAACCGGTTTTCTTATCAGTAGACGAGTCGTCATTAGTGACGTGCGCCAATCAGAGGGCAGTAAATTTGCAGGTAAAAAATATTTGGGGTAGCAAGTTGAAAACAATGATATCAGTTCGTTGTAACCACCCTTTACATACGGACTACCCGCTCGTTACTTGATTTTTGTTAAAAGTTGATTTTCGAGAATTTTGTGAAAATGTTTAGTGATTTAGTTACTAATGTTGATATGTTTGTGAAATTGAAATCAAGTGGTAGTATTAAGGATCATAACTTTTTATACAGTGCTATCAAGTCAAAATTGTGTGATTTAAATCAAGATAATGATAATTTGCTAAAGGAATTCTGCGCAAAGTATTGTTATAATACTTATAAAAAATGAGAAAATGCTAAACGAAAAGAACATACATTTAGAAGTAAATACAGTGATTGGTTGGCATCGGAGATAGTTTGGCCTGAGTTTATGAAAGATTTTGCAAAAAACGACGACGATCCAGTTCCTAGCACATCAACTACATCTCATGAAAAGGTGTCTGTTGGTACATCAACTCAAGTAAGTCCGAGAAAACCATTTACAGAATTAGGTCCTAAACAAAAAAAGAGACGTACGGAACTTACTACGCAAACTATTGCTTCAGAGGAGTTGTCACATGCCCATGTTTTTAACTTAAAAGCAGAAGGAAAGGAAGATGTTGCTGACATATTACAGCATCTGCTCAAGCATCCACAAGACGTGCAAAAAGTAAAAGATTGTCTTTTTGGAAATAAAAAGAAATCAGTATTCTCTCCAGATGAAGCTTTAGGCTTGTTTTTGTCTTTGAAATTGTCAAAATGGCAATATAATACGCTACGAAAAAGTATCGCAGAAGTAACTGGTACCAACGTATATCCCTCTTACTACGCACTGCAAAATGAAAAAATTAAATGTTATCCACCTAAAACTGCTATTGTAGTAACAGATAAAACGGCTACGATAGAATTGCAGGCACTATTGGATATTACTGTGAAGAGAATTATAATGTCAAACGAAATTAGTGAAACTTGTAAAGATTTGACACTGATTAGTAAATGGGGATTTGACGGAGCTTCGAATCAAGCCAATTATAAGCAGAAAGTTGGAAGAGAAAATGAAGAAGATGAGGACTTTGACGATTCTAGCGTATTTATGGGTAGTTTGATTCCTATCAAATTAGTGTCTAGTGACAGAGTTATATGGGAAAATGATTCCCCAAATTCCTCATTATGGTGTCGTCCGCTGTTTTTTAAATTCATGAAGGAAAACAAATTCAGCATTTTGCAAGAAAAAAATGCGATTGAGGCAGAGATTAACAATTTAGTTAAGACAGTGGTTGATGATTTGACCATCTCGCACAACCTAATACTAACCATGATAGATGGTAAAGCGACTGCAGTTCTTTGCGATACATCAACACAAAGATGTGACATATGTAAAGCTACTCCAAAGGAAATGAATGATTTGTCCTTGGTTTTGGCAAAAGAAATTGATGTCGATTTATATAAATATGGTTTATCGTCGTTACACATCTGGATACGATTCATGGAATGCATTCTTCATATAGCGTACAGATTAGATTTGAAGACATGGATGGTGAAAGGTGACAGTAAAGCTATTATGGAGAGCAAAAAGAGAAATATTCAGGAAGCATTTAAATCCGAAACAGGACTTTTAATTGATGTTGTGAAACAGGGTCATGGTACAACAAATGATGGGAATACTGCGAGGAGATTTTTCGAAAACCCCGATATTGCAGCTTCGATCACAGGAGTAAATGAAGAATTAATAAAAAGATTTAAAACTATATTAGAAGCAATTTCGTCGGGTCACCGTATTGATATATTGAAGTTTAAAGATTATACCGAAACCACCATGGAACTATACATTGAATTATATAATTGGTTTTACATGCCTGCAAGTGTTCACAAAGTTTTAGCTCACGGAGCAGCTATTATTGAAAGCTTGGGTATAGTGCCCATTGGAAAATTATCCGAAGAAGCAGCTGAAGCACGCAACAAAGATTTTCGGAGATATCGTGCTCATAATTCGAGGAAATTCTGTAGAAAAGCTACTAATGAAGATATTTTGAACAATTTGTTAATCAGCTCTGATCCACATATTTCAAAGATACGACACAAACTGGTGCGAAAACACAAAGCCTTTTCAGAAGAAGCAACAGCTTTGTTGATCGTTAAGGATACATTTGTTGACGATGATGATCAAGAAAATTTAGGGGTTTTAACTGAAGACCCGTTATTGTCAGAGCATGGTGTTGAGCATGGTGCAGGCCCCTCCTAAAAATATTGGTAAATGATTTGAATTTTGAATTTGTCTTTGTAAGTCTCACACATACAGAACACAGATTTGTAGTCGTGGATTAGGCCTATTGGGGAGACCACTGATAAAAAAAACGCGCCTAGTTCTCTACCTCTGGGGTGGTGTGGAATAGAGAATACAATAATTATCACTGCTAAGTATTCTGAGATTTAGGTGACTTTTAAGATATTTTCGTTCAAAAAAATCTAAAAAAGTCTAACTACCTACTAAGTCACAGTAAACTACAGTAGACGATTAGATGCAAATAAATTGTACTATTAAAATACTTATCCAACAATTGGAAGAAATTTGAGATTTTGTAGACTTAAATGCGATTTTAATAAGAAAAAAAATAAAAAAAAAAAATTCTCCTAAATCGCAGCAAAGCGCAGTAGCTGACTAGTTGTAAAAATAAGCTAATAAATAGTACTATTTTAATATATACATCGCAGTTGGAGATGTTTTCAGATTTTTGAGATTCTTTAGATTTTATGATTTTTTCTATACAAAAAAATATTTAAAAAATTGTAGTACTAAAAATAATGCGTAAAATAAAAAGTCATAGAACAATAATTTACTGTATTAGATAGTAGAACAAATTTGCATCATTAATCAGTAAAAATAAGATGACTTTATTTTTAATGTCCTAAGTCCACTACGTATATAAATCAACCCACCGTGCACCGGTGTGCCGCGAATTTAAGGTTTATCTATTACGTAAGATTTATTTTTTATTTGGGAATTTTCACATGTCAGGGTTAGAGCGGTTCTTCCGAAAGAGTCGGCAACCCTAGCTCGAACCAAGCCATTGCTTGCAGTTACCTAGTGAAAAGTGTACCTATCTAGCAATTTTTTAGTGAAAATCATTAACACGGTGGAGCATCACTATGAATCGCGCTCGCGTAGAAAATGGCTCCTAATTGTTCCAAATTTAAAAAGGTGGCTCTTGCTTCTGCAGTTTTGTGCGCAATTAAATACGCGGATGAAGTTAGGGGTAGACTGCAGACTCGTTCGTTGCAGTTTGTTTGCACGGCACTGCCGGTCGATTCTATCATTCCATCTTATTTGTATGGTCGGACAACTCACCCGTCATGCATCCCCTTTGTCCCCGTATGCCATATCCCCGTCACGGGGACAGCGGGACGTGATTTATTTCCCGTTGTCCCCATAACGTACATTCGACTAACGGGGAAAACGGGAAGTAAACCATATTTTTGGGTGGTTTAAAAAAAATAACCACGAAGGTGATGGCGGGGTCTGTTCGCTCGCTCACTTGACCCCGCCATCCCCTTCTAACCTAACCTGTCCGAGTCGGGGTGCCCCAAGTCCCGAGCTCGCTTCGCTCGCTCTTACACCAACATAATTTGAAAAGTATATTTAATTTTTACAATAATATAACGGGAAGTCATTTAAATTCCCTTTGTCCTCTTTGACGGGGCATGGCCTACGGGGACAACGGGAATATACTATTATTAACCAGTTTTTTCTAAACTCATATTTCAAAAAAGTACGGGGTCTCAAACTGTAGGTACCTGCTGTTTTGTTTGATAGTGTTTACAAACAATAGTAATAACGTTAAATAAAAACAAGACGAGTATGGTGAAAATCATTTCTATATTTACAACTTTTAATATCAAATCCAATGCACCAATAAAATATATCACAATTTGCTAATACTGAACTGTGCTAAATTGTTCAGAAATTCGCGCCTTCCCACGGAAATATAAAGCTTCGGCTATGTCAAGTAGTGTTTTCTTTGGGGTCATCATTCTTTGATTTTTCGTCTTTTTTCTGCGCTGCAGACTGAGACAGGAGGTCTTCTAATAATAAATCATTGTCGATCAATTCCGTACTGCCCGTTCTCTGTAAAATAAAGATCATTATCATTTTAATTTTTGTTGCTACCTATTAACACTCGATTTAACGCGAATTAGTTTCACCAACCCTAGGCGATTTAACGCGTATACGCGTAACGGTATATAATTATGTAGGTAGGGTAGGTGTAGGGTGGGCGTTTCCTGAGTAAAAAAATTACAATAAAAATCAGGAAACCTTGCTATTTCCGATATTCACGCGGGCGAAGCCGCAGCTGGTAGAAGCTAGTCATTTATATACCTATCCAAACTAAATTATACCATAACCCACAATTTCCTTCTTTTATTATAACAAAAAGTACTTATTTGTATTTTACCTGTTGCGCACTCACAGAACGGGCCATGAGTTTCTGTAAATATTTTTCTCTTCGATGTTGTTCACGTGTGCTGCGCAAACGATCGAAGTCGTCCAGTTCCGGATCCTCACCACCATCTGCTTCATCCACTGAAATAAAAACATAATAAAAGGTGAGCTAAATATCTCGACATGATTAGTAGTAGGTAAGTTCTTGTATTACTACAGTAGGTACAACACCGAATCACCGTGTGAAAAAATAGGGCACAGCAGGGAGTAGGTAATAACAATATCCGATCGAGGTACTCGTAGTCGTAATTTAGGTGGGAATGAACTAGTTGAGGATTCCGTGTACCTTTAAGGAAAAATACGGTGCGGGCGGTTTTCATACTATCAGGAAAACCTATTCAAAAGGTATATGTATTAAACAATACAAAAAATAAAATAAAAAGGTAAATAAGCACATACACAAAGTCTGGCTCCCAGCGGCGCTTAATGACGGGCCAACATCACTGTCAAGTCGTGGTCGCTCATTCGGCAAGCTGAAGGAGTCCTGCGTGGTGAGCGACTGCGCCGCGGGGCTGAGGTCGCCGCCCGCGCTGGCCTGCACGCCCCATGGCGTCGGCGCCGATGATGACAGCCGAGTATCTATAAGTAGACAGATTTTCCAATGAGTAACTGACAGTGACAAAAAAGGTTGGCGCCTATTCAAAAGCCCCTCAGGAATAGTTAAAATACAAAACAATTAAATTTTCTGTTGCTCGTTTTCAGTTAATTTTGGTGCAGGGGGCAGTTAATCAAGGATTTGATTGTCATTTAGAGTGCAATTAAATAATTAGGTAAGTACATACATAAACTCTCGCCTTTTCCCGCGAAAATATGAAATAAAACGCAAAGTTTAGAAAAGAGTAATAATTCATTGGTATGCTATGTTCGTTCATTACTTAGCTCCTGAGCTCCGAGATAGTGATGATATCATAAATTAGTTCTCATTAACACTACTAATTAGAATTTAGTATGGAAACTGCATTGGATGTTGCCTTGTACTAATTTAACAGTTGAATGCGTTATGTTTTACCATCTAGAAGATGATTTATTGTTTACTTTGTGAACAATTTGCTTCAAATAATGAGCCCATGTTGATGAAAAGTATTTCCATGAATCTAGCGTGAAAACATTAATCATAAGCAAATTATGAGGTCATTTAATACTTATTGTAGTTGTTACGTTTTGTACAACACAAAGTAACAAAGAACAGGAAAACGTAACAATAAATAAAACAGATTATCTTACTAGAGTTGGTGTGGTTTGAGTTCCTTGAAGGGACATCCACTGGGTCGCTCGGTGTCTGAGGTGCTTGGGTGAATAAACTCATCGCAGTCGGTCTGAAAATTAAAAAAAAAAATACCGTCAAAAAACCCGACCGCTAATAACGACGCGAAAAAGTCGCTTTTCAAGCAGTCTGACGCAGTTTGTGGCCTCAGATCTGTGATTGAACTGCATCAGACTGCTTGAAAAGCGACTTGTTTGGAACGTTTTAGTCGTTTTTAGCGGTCGGGTTATTTGACAAAGTATTTTTTTTTAATTTCCTACATTTTAGTGATGTGAAACGAAAGAACGCGAGAAGACCATTTAAAAAAAATATAACTTTTTGAAATGGTCTTTTGACGTTCTTTCATTTGATACCCTTAATGCTAAGGTAAGAAAAAATACAAACCAATCCTCCTTTTTTTTAATTTGCGGGCGCCATTTTGAAAATTTTGTCACTACCATAATTCTGACGATTTCAACGACACCTCATATGTCAAAATTCGTCCAGCCGTTTGGGCTGTAGGGCGTGCCAAAGAAATGGACATACATACATAAGCT
The DNA here is from genome assembly GCA_947386135.1 of Melanchra persicariae. Lineage (NCBI taxonomy): Eukaryota > Metazoa > Arthropoda > Insecta > Lepidoptera > Noctuidae > Melanchra > Melanchra persicariae. The sequence goes on along the minus strand of OX376651.1, from coordinate 10,521,969 downwards.
CGAAAAACATTACCCTCCTTCTGACGCAGTCGGGTAATAACATTATTGTAACAGTACCATCCTACCTATAATCAGCCATTCGCTGCTGGTGATAGGTGGAATCTAATCGGTGATACTGCGGTCAATTATCAGCGAAGAAAACTAGTTGCTAACCCGATCTTCGAATGAAGTCTGATAGAATATGCTGATGCCTGTTATTTGGATGCCACCGAGGAGCGTTTAAATCAACTTGAGCGTTTGGAAAATATTTGTTTTGTGTTCAACCTTATAAATACGATCATGTCTCAGGATTTCGCAAGGTACTCAAATGGCTCCCTATTCGACATCGCATGAACTCTCTATTGTGTTTACTATTTAGCATCCACCACCATTGCTTTAAGTTTACGTTAAGTACATAAAAAAATCTATAGAATGTCTATAAAATTCTAATCCTATAAAAAAAGTCTATATCTCTAGTTTCGACGTAAACTTTCATATAAAGTGGTTGCGCTGCGGAGTATCCTTCCCGGCGAAACCACCATGATATAATTATCTATTTACTATACATAGTTGGTATAAGCAAATAAATAGTATCCATTAATTACATTTTGAACTATTGATGACACGGTTGGCGCAGTGGTTGAGCGATCGGCTGCTGCGCTGCGTGTCGCGGGTTCGATTCCCGCACGGAACAAATATTTGTATGGCCTACAGATACTTGTTCCGGGTCTGGCTGTTTGTGTATGTGACTTTGTATGTTTGTAAACGCACCCACGATACAGGAGAAATTCCTAGTGTGGGGCAACGTTTTAAAAAAAAAAAAAAAAAACTAGTCAAATCCTTTACTTTAATCTAGGGGCTTAGCGACTACTTAGGTATTTGGAATGAATAATAATGTCACAATCAATCAATATAATAATGTTTCGATACTATATATTTGCCTTTATTATGTATAGCAATAGACAATAAAAGCAACCGCTTCAAGTAAAAGTTTACGTCGAAACTAGAGATATAGACTTGTTTATTATTACTAGAATTTATACAACGTCTAACAGAAAAAACGCAATACCTCTTAAGGGGTCATTGTAATCATCGTTATGAACAACTTTTAGTAAAGCACCATTCCCGAAATCGCGAAAAAGAATCAGCTGTTCAGTACATTTTGTGGAGTTATGCGCACAGAAATGTATGGTGCAGTCGATTTTTTTCGCGATTTCAGTGTTGGTCCCATAGCAAAAGTTGTTCATAATGATGAGTACAATGACCCAAGCCCTTAAGGGGTATTGTAGTCAGTCATTGTTTCATACAAACGTATTATGGCGATTACTCAACTGATTGATAAAAAAAACCGTTCAGAAAAAAAGTGACATTTATTTATCTCGGCATTATCTAGCCCTGTACAGAAACAAAAAAGATTTTTTTAAATATAAATTAAATTAAAAATAAATTTGAAAGTTATTTGTGTCCAAACTTCCAAATAACACAACTTTGGGCGTAAATAAATAACTTATGTAGTACCTACGAAAATTGCAAAATATTGACCATGAGATAGATTATTTCAAAATTAAACAAAAAAAAAATTAAACACATTCAGCACTTTTTTCATAATTACCAAAATTGTCTTCCAATAAATTTTACGAGCTCATTTTCGTTATAAATGATACGGAACTATAAATTTGTGTGAGCACTAACTTCGTATTGCTCATCACAGCGTTTATTCCTTCCTTTAAATGATGTTGGATGAGATACGTCAACGAGTTCAGTCGTTCGACTAGTGCACCCTTAAGAGATATTGCGTTTATTCTGTTACACGTTATAAAATTCCATAGAGTTTTCTATGTAACTTTTATTCACTTGTTAAAGCAAAGGTGATTCCGCAAGGCAGCATGACATCCTAAAACGCCTCTCTACCTGCGAGAGCGCTGCTCCTATTCCCGTCCTTCTGATCTGATGCGCCTTGCAAGTCGCATCTCAGTTTTTAAAACAAGAGTGCAAGAACACTACTTTTCCGTACCGCCATTGTTGCATGCTCTCGTAAGTATGTATTATTATTATCTTAGGTAGGTTTAATATTATTTAGTATGTATTAGTGTCATATCTATTTTAGAATTATTTATGTATTGTGTTATATTAAAAGTTTACTGTTTTATTTTTACGTATTACTTTTACACACGGTGGTTACATCTTTTTTATTTCGCAAGTATGCTGGAAGAGATTTCTTTAAAAGTAAGCATCACCTTTGTACCTATTTTCTGTTTCCTTCTTCTTATGTTTTTGTTAAATGTGTGTACATAAACTGTTAATTAAATATAATAAATAAATACTTTTTAATTTTGGGGCCTGTTGATGAGTTCAACGAGTTGAAACTGAAACAGGCCACACCACGGACTAAGCTACCTGATATAAACCCGGCAAATTGAAGAATGTAAGTATTATTATGCTTCTAACGCCGCCGCCGTATTTATACTTTCGGAAAAGGCGACTGAAAGGTTACTAAAAAAAAAGAAAAAAAAAATCATCACAAAATAAAACATGCGTTTCACCTTTTTATGGATGGGAAATCATCAAATAACTCTTCTCGCTCTGGGCGGAGCGGAAGGGAGTGACAGACTCTTACTGACTTAAACCCATCCGTGCTCCTCGTAGTGCCCTTTACTTCCCAGGGCCGCGGTAACTCTTTCGAACATTATCCGCAACCCTGGCAGGATGCGTTTCAGTTTGAGCCCAATAATTCAGCATCAAAAATTTCAAATCTTAATCGATGTTACGATTATAAGATTAAAATCATTGATGCTGAATTATTGGGCTTGATTTTGAAACTACCTATTTCAAACACCTCTTACGTAAAAGTACTCTCAAGTACCTACGTACTACGTATCTAATTTGATAAGAAATGGTAATGAGTTAGTTAAGTAGGTAATAACATTTTTAAGTAGGTACCTAAGTGTCTTCATCCTTTCGTCGTGAGTCCGTGACGTAAGTTCACCATCATCGCTCCTTAACATCACACACTGATAACAAGGCACAGTTACAAGAAAACGTTTGATTCACGATCTAAATATGGAGAACACATTGTCGTTGTTGACACGTTAGTATCTATGCACATGGCATGGGATTTTTACTTTACTATTCTTGATTTACTTACCTTAGCTCATACATAGCTGCCACTACCCAATCAATGAAGTTACGAGGTAAATGGTTAGGTATCTAACTAAGAACTTGCTATATGTATGTACGTGCTTACACAGTATGTATACCTGTAATTTAAATTAGTATGCCTAGCTTTCTACATAACGGTTAAGTGTATGTATCTACGTAAGTATGCCTTTTAATGAGGTGATAATAAAATGTAAATAATGAACACTCACCTGGTATCAGGTCGTTTCCCCATCCCCATGCTAGTGATGGTCTGCTGCTCGTCGACCTCCTCAATAATATCATTGGCGATCTTCATACTGCCCCCGCCGGCCGTGGCGGGCTTGTTCAGTGTCGGATTACTCGCAGAGATCGTAAACCGCGAACCTTTAATGTTAATGTAATTAGTAACTACTTGAACAACTGTTTATCGCAGTAAACTGTTATTATGAATTCATTATCGAAGATGACGCGTGTATTAGATGGATAAGAGTCAAAGAAGCTCAGAGTGCTTAGCAAACGGAGTGATAATTGGCACGGTCGATCCGGCCGACATTTCTGCAAACAAATGACTACTAAATCCCTACATTATGTCGCCACGAGGGCTATGCAACACACTTTATTTGCTTTCAACGCAACACATTTATTTTTCTATTTACTAAACCCACTTTCCTATTAATATGAAATGGTCCCTCTCTGGAACAAAGCTATGCTCTTACACAGATATATGAACATGCCGATAGGTGTAGATGATTTCCTAAAAGCGACACAACTTAAACTGAGCTTTTAGCAATGTCTGAATCTTAATGTGACCTAGGGTTGCCACCCGTACTATATTGTATTATATAGTAGGGTACTTTATCTTAGTCCATTGTATTAGGTATATATTGTTACGCGCCAGAATTAATGCCGGGTACATAAAGATAAAAGTTAGTACTAGCGCCATCTAGTATCGAGTAGCAGAACTAGTAGAGTAAAGATCCTTCTAGACTTTTCTATGCTAGAACATTCTAGAGTTTTCGATGTCTGGTTGGTCCGGACCGGTATGTACTCGAACTTTCTAGATGTTTCTATACTAGAAGGTTCTGGAATTATCTGCCGACCTTTATAAGGCCCGCATAGCCTGCGATCGGGGCAGTATTGAATTTGCGATACAAGCGACAACTTCGAGAGCGAACTTCGACTGCGAATTAAAGTGATCAGTAGTGCAATTGTGATTTATAATTAGTGAGTTTAAAGTTGTAATTAGTGTTGATTAATTAAAGTGTAATTTTGGTTATTTAATCGGCTATTTTTATTGTCACGAACCCTAAGCTCGTAACAATATTATAGAAACAAAATACTGTATTTTCAGCGCATACTGAGGAGTCTTTTAATAAAAACTCATTCAAGGCCGAAATACATTAGTAAGCGCTGCTTGGAGACAACTAAATTTTCGAGCTCGCTGCGGTCGCCGTAGCATCTTTCATTCTCTTATTCCTCAAACCATTGCAGCATAACTTCGGTAAGTCCGCAACTTGTCTACTATTTTTACATATATGAAAGGTTAAAAATGTATCAAAGCCGGGTAGCTAGAATATTCGAGCTCGCTTTGCTCGTTCTAGCATTTATCTTTTCCATAAGCTTTTCTGAATACCTGGGCTAGATTGCAAAACCAAATGTCCTGACAGGCTAAGTCCGTTATTCGTTAAATTTCGACGTGTTTGTTTTTGTACCATATAAATATGAACATGAAGCATGATGCTGATTATGATTCTAAACAAACATGTGCATTTTTTATAAATAAAGAAAAACTAAATTATAAATGCGTACTATTTTTATTCCTGATTTTGCCGAAAGTAGGTACCTACTATATTTTTGCAATGAATTACAAAAAATACTATATTTCTCCCAAAAAAAGGTGGCAGCCCTAATTTGTCTCTACTCCCCTGTATTTTGAATAGTGCATCATCCTTAAAGTTGAGTCAAAAATGCCGCTAGCAAAAGGAAATCAACTACATTCCCACGTGCCATATTATGTTAGATCAATGAGAAATTGTGCATTAAGAGTTACCATCGTGTCTCAACAGCCGTAACATACCACCATCTGTCTGTGTTGCCGACGTGCCTCTCTGGTCCTCTTTCGAGAACAATCTCTTTAACATTGAAGTGACGGAGGCGGTTCGCGCCATGGGCGTCTGTTGCAGCGAGGCCATAGAGTTCGTGGAGCCCATAGAGTTCCTGTCGTCGCGTTTACCGCGCTTACTGCCGCGGTTCACGATGAAGTGGATGCCCGATACTGCGTCGTCATTCATTTGTAGTTGCTGTTACCACAAAAACATGTTAAATAATATTCCAAAACATTTAATATAAAAGTATTGTAGGTACATCGAAGAAGGCACATGACATAAGGTAACATAAGGCTAAGTTATTTTAGGAAGGCTGATAATTATCAATGATTTTCGGCGACATATACATGAGAAGAAGATTATAACTGGATAATAGTTAATCTTTATAAAAGAAACAAAACAAATAATGCTTATTATACAGCCACAAAAATGAAATAGAATAAGAAACTTAGTAAGAACCTGTCTCTACATAGTTAGATTACTCAACGGACAAGTAGAAGGTAACATGACACTGACGTTCAACACACCATTAAGAAAGTTTAGTTAAGTAGCGTAAAATCGTCACACATGGCGATCAAAAAGGATATACCTATAGCAAACATTCATGTTCAATAACTATAGTTTTATTTGTGACCATGTCTTTCGATAATATCTAGATTCCATGGCTCTATGAATCATGTTCATGTGACATCAAAACACTGCACTGTTGCATTTATAATCTGCCTGAACAATTCATGCACATTATATTATATTATAATAAATTTACCTTTGCAAATTACCATAATTATAATAATTTACATAGGCACGGTATAAATAAAACTTATAAAGGCTGTTAGTATTATAGAATATAAATAACGATATTACCATGGAACCTTTAAAATGGAAATAATTAATTTTATTAAAGGAAAGAGTTCGACACATTAGGTACTTATCTATTCTAAAGGTTAAATTATTATGTTAGTCATTCTAAAAAGCAGATTTCTTAGTATTGTTATCATTTAATTTAATCAATGTTTGTTGATGATTATGTACGAATATGTTTTAGTATTATCGACACGGACTACACGTGATATAAAAATGTGGTAATAAATCACCCGGACTTAAAACCTGGGTTCAAAGACCACTGAACTTGTTAATCAAACAAAATTGAAAATCCTCAAACCATCCTGAATTAGGCACAGCGAACCTAATGCAAAATTAATTGTGACGAAATGTACAAAGAAAACATGTAAGTAGATAAGATTGAATATGACCTGCAACCTGAACACCGACACACTGCGAAGCTCCATTTATTCCGGGCGTGCAGCATGCTTATAAAACCGTCGAATCTAACCTCTGGGGGGTCGAACTTGTAACTCACGGTGTTGGAGGGGTTCATCTCGTCGATCTTGACTTGCGAGGGCGCCGACAGCACCATGCTGCGCTGGCGCACCGGCACGGCCACGCGCGCCGTGGACGGCTCGGGGTGCTCCTCGCGGTTGTTCTCCGTGGCGATCGTGTACGGCAGCTCCGACGGGAACACCTCGTCCCAGTACTGATCCTTTATCAGTTCCGGATGCTCGTGGTGCATCTCGTCCACGATCATGTACGATACCTAATCAAATACGCATGCATGATTTATCAGTTTCAATAGAAAATTAAAATTATCAAACAATGTTAATGATTTCCATATCCGCCTTACCTGCAAATCTCTGTCTATCAACCAGTTCACTTCAAAGTCATCGTCATCTTCGCCGAAAGGGTTGATAAGTGACTCGGCCACTTTCAGCCAGCCCATATAAAAGAAGAATTCTAACGTAGTAAATATAGGAAAGTAGAGGTCAATATTACTAATGTTCGCTGAATCGTTGCGCTGTAACTTATTGTCTACCCATTGACTGCCCAAGGCAGATGTTATAAAATATGAGTATACTGCTATGGTAACTACCTAAAAGGTGAATGGGAAAATAATTATTTCATTTAATTTTAAGCAATCAATGGCATTTTTGGGAACTTTAGATATAAGTACTAACCTGAGTATATACTAGAGGCACACTTATAGTATCGTAACTGAGGAGAAGTCCAGCTTGTCCTCGGAATTTGTTCAGTTCATCTATAATTGTTTTAACTGCAAAATCGTCTCTTATTCGACCCTCCTTACGGGCTCTCGTTACTATGCTTGTCGCCCAAACTATTGGTAACCTGAAATAAAGAGCGATTTTAGCTCAGGCGTCAATGTGCTAGGTTTAATGCGTATCGAAATGAAAATAGATAATTAAATTCTAAAATTGTTGATGATTAAATCATTTCCTTAAAAAAATATCAGTTAATTGCTGACACGCAGCTAACTGATAACCTTATGAGAATCGAACGCACTAGGATGCTTAACAGGAATTGATATTCACATCAGTAACATGAAACAAACGTATCTAGGATCTGGGATTAGATCATCAATGGTAGTCACGTGATAAGCTTCTGGTGACAAGAAAAAAATGTCATACCAATGTTTCGATGGCTTAGGAAACTTGTCATTCAAATTGTTGAGGATTGTCATTTCATTTTCTAGTAGAAGTCCAGCATCCACGAAGTTGTTGAGCGTAGGGAACCGTTTCTTGACTCGTGGTGAGATCATCGTGAGCACCATAGTGAGGCATAGACAAACGTAGCGGACGATGGTCCGCCGCATCAGACGCCCGCGCTCATCCTGTCCTCAAATAGCAATGATTAACTAAATATGTCCCGTCTGCGATACTGCGCAAGTGTTGCATTCACAATGACTTTACTTAGTTTACAAACAGATTACACAACACACAATATATAATATAAATAGTTCCTAACAACTAACAGTTTACCTAGTACGGAAACTTTTGATTAACTGGAGAAATACTACAAGAGTTAACCTGCTACATATTTTCATGATTAATAAATGTTGCTCAAAACCACTAACAATATCATTGAATGGATTTGGATTTATGTAGTGATTATAATTTTGAAGTACTCGTAGGTACATACCTAGCTATAAAATACTATAATCCATACAATACCTATAGTGTTGACTTTTAATGATAATAACCAACGTCAAATGATTAAATTATGTTCAATCTCGTTAAAATTTAACATGAGTAATTCCGGAATCAGACTTGATAACACGCCATCGTGTTTTTGCCCTGGCTTGAGTGCTATGTCACCGAACTGAATTTCAATCTCAAGGCTATCACGAATTGTAATTGTGCGGTCTAATTTTATTTATTTGTACTTATCTATTTATATTTCACTGAATCTTGCTTTGTTGTAAAATAAACTTTTGTCGGTGTTAGTAAAGCGAAACGTATTCGCCGAGCATATGTTTCCTTTTTTGTGGATACATGCTTGTTTTTGCTTCGTCTGCACCGCGAGAGAGATCTATTTTTACTACCTACTATTTATTTGATTTCCACTAGGTACTCGTGTTTAAACTGATTATTCGACTAACGGATCAAACGAATCAAGAAAACCTTGGCAATCCAATTAAATTCCTTATCGTTGCAAATAATAATTCCTGATAAATGATAGTCAATTCTGATTAAAACATTTCCTCAAATTTTATTTATCAGCTGATTGTATTCACTATTTCCGTCATCGTATTGTTATTTAGTATCACCAAAAAGCATGCTATGCTATCACATCACTCATTTATGCATTACGTATACCTACTAGGTTTACGTAATGTTACATGAAGAGATAAGATTACCACTCAAGATTGTAAGTTATAATATAATGTTAGTCGTCTTGTGAGAAACTGAATGGAAGAATGATGAGTAGGTAATAAGTCATACATGCGGATGTTGTGTCGACACATTAAGGGGCATAGAAACCACAACTATACATAGTTACATGTAGCAAAGATTGTGTTATGCCATGTGGCTATGTATAACTGACCATCGAAACTAGTACTACTAATTTACTGAGCTAAGTATTTACCAACTGACTAATGTATTACCGGTGAGCACTATTTCTTTCTTATCTTAAAAGCTGGCTTTACACCACATATATGCTGACTGGCGATCGGTACCAGAGTTCTAATCCATCTGCAAACCGATAACATCAAACTGCGTCAAGTTGTTTATGTTTACTATACCTAAGGTTCGTAAAGGTCAAAAGGTAAACGTACCTTGAAAAATCGTTACACTTGGTCGAGTATCGTGAATAGAATTTCTACTGGTCAGGAAACTCAGGAATCAACTACGATTACTCAGGAGAGCAAGACAAATTCCTGACAAGCCCAGCCTAACAATTACCGGAAGAACCTTTGTATATCATATACATATGTATATGTAGAGACTTCTAGCTATTCAATGTAATTTACATAGGTACCTACCTACAAAGCGTAGGATGGAGCAAATCAGACAAGAAATATGGGAGTAAAAAGTATAACCAGCATAGCAATTAGTAATTATTGACGTAATTACAAAATAGCATTGTAATAATGCCTGCAGGTTGTAAGTCAGTTTCGTACATACCTGACCATGTATAGATGCTGAGACGAAGACAGCGATGGAGTCAGGCCATGGAATGGTTGTGTATTGATTCCACCAGCGGTTCATCACCACGGTGACGTAGAAACCTAGCACGAACGACAGGGGGATCACATTCCCGTGAAAACTGCAGTAGTTTACAACGCCTTCGAACAGCCTGCGAGAAAAATTACAAGTATTTTTATACTACACACACACATATTATTACTTCATTGTACATTGTTCCCTGTCGATACAAATGTGGGTACAAATTAATGGAAGAATTTAACAATGCCAGCGTGCACATAGTACATTACAACTACGAACGGCAGTAACGTGCCTAAATGATACCGACTCACGATAAAATATTATAATGACCTTGCAACACGTAGATTTCCAAGTAAGTATTACAACTATTTTTATTTCAGGTGCGATTTCTATTAAAACTTTCATTTTATGTTATTTTGGAAATCAATATTGGTTGAAATGTTTATTTTCATAACTTGTACGTAAATGATTGTTTCACAGCAATTTTTGGCTTCCCATGGGTTTCTAACACTGTTCATGAAAAGTAATGAAAAATTACGAAGTGAGCTCGCAGAGCTTTCTGAGAGAAAAAAATGCTTCAAGCATCATATACCCATGTATAGCCCAACATTTCATGATCATGTTTTTAATCTTTGTTTCAGTAAAAGGTACCTTAAAAAACTAGCGTTTTTACGCTCTGATAAACCTTCGAAGGGGACTCAAATACTAAACATTGATTTATTTATTGGTCGTTGTAGCTGCGATTATTTAATTGTGATTATTTAGTTCCCACCTTTTAGAATGTTCATCCAGTAAGAGTCGATATGTCAAATTGAGTAAATAGTATAAAAGCAAGAACACTAGAAGGTCCAGCCATACTAATTTGTATATACTTCCCCGCCATCTGGAAATAAAACAATAGACCGTTATTTTCAGTCTTACATAAACCTCCGAGAGCCTTATCAAACAAATCATTACATGATGCGATAGTTGGTACATATAGCTACTTGTTTATGTTCCTTTTGAAATTGAAATTTAAGAATTTAATCAAGAACATAAAAAGTGCATAGATAACGAATCTACATCTAAAGACTAATCAGTATCTGTAGGTAACAAACATGCTGGGAATAGATACACGAGGTTGAAAACTACGGGGTTTTAGTTAGTCTGACGTTTGAGAAATAAGTGCATAGATAAATAATTATAACAAACGTATGTGAAGAGGCTATCGTTATTGTTACTGTATTCTAGTCCACACACATGCTGGTTTTATGACATTCGTACGTAGTATTAGCATGCGTATTATTGCGTATAACTGTTTTATAGCCTGACACATTAAAATTTGAGTGTGGATTACGTCATTCGAGATCGTGATTGAGGATCGACGAATAAAATGAGAGAAATGGCATACCCTAATATGATATAGAATATAGAATTATAGATTACTTCCATATGAGTATACCGATTTCATATTCAGTGTGATTATTAAATACTGAATGGATCTGTTTGTTTTCCAGGGTGGAAACATAAATGTAATTTTATTTATTTATAATTATGTGTAAGGTATGTCATATACTCATATCATATCATATGTCAACACACGAATAAAGTGTGGTGACGGTCAAGCAAAGAATATAGACAATAATATAGAGAGAATTCTTCTTTGTAAAACCGCAATATGTATTAAATAGTGAGTTAGCCACTTGAGCGCGCTGTTAACAACGAAGAAAAAAAAATGTAAGCAATTAAAGACAAACAATTTTTTGTTTATGTAATATTTAATTAGTAACAATTTATGTTTTGTCTATTTTTAAAATTCGAATTGTGTGACGCAGAATCTACCATGAAATAATATTCTTAAAACAACAAACTTCTTCAAAATGACGTTGACGAATCTTATTTGGCTTAATTTATTTCTTAGAAGCAGCAGACTATATTATTAGTTGCTCATAGAAGTCCACAATTCGTCAAGCTGTGCGATACAGATTATCCACTTACAAGACAATGGATTAATTTATCGCTAAGTCTATACAGCAATAGGTTCCAATTGTATCGGTTTAATAATTGCGCTGGAGTTAAGTTTGACCTTGACTGCGAAGATACAGCATAGATACAGCTGTCGTGTTTGCGATAGTCGTGCAGCACGCGATCATAACTAAACACGTCCGTATGCTGATACACATTGTCTGCCTTGCGATTGTGCCAAAATATCCATTGACACATGAGATCATTATCTTATCTCTTGGTGGTGACTGTGGCGAGCGAGATGAAATCATCTTGTGTTACTGACAACTGAAAATAATAATTCTCTAAACAAACATTATTCTACTTGTTTATGTAAGCAATATCTTGAGATACTTAACATTAATATGTAAAGTATCTATATCAAGATATTGCTATACATTTCATCTAATATTAATATATTAGATGCAATTTATTTTATTGAATGTCAATGTTAATCTAATAATTTTTTTCACGGTTTTCTGCTGTTTTAAATAAACAAGGTGGATTTCTAGTTTCACCAGGGTATGTTTACGAGGAAAATTTATCGTTTTAAAAATTAGCGTACGTAGCGAAAAATTAGTACTCACGAAGCTTTTTAGTTGAATTAAAATCCAAGCTGCTGCTACTTATTTCTGATTTTGTTATTCGCTATAAATATTGTAAACTTACACTAGGAAGAAAACTCGTTTCGAAAATTTCACTTTATATGATAAAGCATCATAAAACGTCTCGTCGTCAGTTTCACGCCACGCCATTCCGTGTCAAAATTTTGTGTGTACTGACTTCGTCATGAATTGAGGTCCACTTAGATATTGTTCGCGACAAAAGGAGTCGCGCGAGCGCAGCTCAGTGTCACGTTGTATTCAGAGTCGGAGGCCGACTTAACTCACTGTATCAACGCTTCGAAACGCTACGTAACAAGTTAATGTAATAGGTAGGCATGTACTGAATCATACCATTTGTTACATTCACACAGAGCATCAGATTGCATACATTAAAAAATACAATGCGTTCTAACGAGCACAGAATAGACTAGACAGTAAGTGCCACTTTTATTTAATCACTTCCGAGTTCTACGTTCCAGTTCAGTTTTCCGAACACGCGGCTTATGAATATTTGACGTTGAAGAGGTAAATCCCGACATACTTATCTAATTAATGTCAGTTAACTACACTATCTGAATATTAGCAAGCGCTGAGGTCACAAAAACAAACAGACAGGATATTACGTCATCCTGCGCCACGCTTTTGGTTTGTGCCGCATTGTGGGTGGACCGGAATTAGCAGTAGAGCTGTAGAGTTCTAAGTTTAAGAATCATTAACCGATTACGTCATAATTGAAGCTACCTAGTATTAAGTAATGGAAAATCCAAAACTGCACAGTGTTAAGTTAATTGTCGAATCTCCTTGACATGTGCGTTGTTTGGTTAGTAGCGCAATCGAATTACACATTTAAATGAACCATCCTCTGCGAATGACTCAGACCATAATCAAGGTTTTAACAACACGCTATCCGCCAGTGTGATAGATGTGAACAATTTTTGTTAAAGTTAAAAGCAGCAGTTCAGAATTGAGGGTAGGTACACACCCCGGTGATTACCGTTTGTTTTGTGTAAACTGAACACTGCTGTTAGGCTTACAAGTTTTTCTCACAAACATGTAATGTTAGATGTAATATTAGTTGAGATCGCGGTCGCTTATGTGTTTATACGGTACACAGTACCTATGGGTATCTGCGTTACTGAATAAAAGAGGCATCGCAGGAGCGTTGCCATCTTAGAGACAAACCAGCGCAGCGTCCAGTGCCTGATTTACCTGTGGCATACTTATAGCAGATTTTGTGGCAAGTACACAAAAAAATAATGAAAAATCTTATCTGGCGCCTGTTCGCTGCTGAACTAATCAGGTGTTCTTGTAAAACTTATAGACCAATATTAAAATCTACTAGGATTTCGATCAACGTCGCTTGTTTACCTAATCAAAATATTTGCCAATGCCAGTGCCAATTTTGAAACCGGTTATTGCCAGCATATTCGCGTGATAAACGAACATACTTAACTTTTACTACTTGTTTTACAAGACCTACCTATTTGTATTGTTTATGAACCGAAAAACCGGTCATTGTTTACCTGTGCTTTTTAATGGTTCGTAGTAAACTGAAACACAACTTTATCGACTTTTTTACTACAACTACCGTGCACAAATGAGGAGAGAGTAATGTTTCGTATGGATATCGCGTCTTTAAAACTTGCTGGAGTACAACTATTCAATGATTTAGAGAATTTAAAGAAGTGTAATAGTATAAACATATTTAAAGCAAAACTCAAGACACATGTAATGTACGTACCCTGTAACGTCGCCAACACGCTAGAGGCACACACTACACTACTATTACACTACTTATTTAAGTGTGATCAACTGATCACTATGGATCTCATTTTATGTGAACTGTTATTTAACTTCTTATGAGAATAAAATTCTTTAAACCTAAAACTAATTAAAATTTTTCGCGAATTAAGATGGAGTAACGCCTTGTTCCTGAGGTACTTTATCGGTCGTTTATCTGTCCTTTAATTTCAGACTAGTTTCAAAACTATATTTTATACTCCTACTATTTTGATAGTATAGGAGACTGTTTTAACGGATCCCTAGAGTATACACTTTGTAGTGTTTTGTTTGTGTTTAAATAGAGAACTGTTTCGTTTGTGTTTATTTGGTTTGGGAAGGCGAAATAGCATTTTTTTAATGGTGGGAAATCTCAGTTTTTATTTTAGTGGGGATATTTTCGTTATGGTATAATTTTGTCGCATCGAACATTATTTTCGATTGTAAAATAAATTGTTATATTGTGTTTTTCTTTTGAGACTACTCTTAGATCCCAGCTTGTGGTAAAATATGAAAGACTATAAAAATAAAATTGATGCGAATACTTAAAATCATTATTTACCTATATGAAATCCCGTTGTCACTTGTCGCATTGTCGCGTCGCGCCTATCTTCTAAAGAAAACAGACGTTATTAGTTAATCAGATTTCAATGATCCATGTCTATTATTTGCATAATTTGAACATAGGTGACGAAGGAATACATTATTATAACGTCAACAATTTCAAAATACAACGTGTAACATAATAAACGCAATACCTCATATGGGGGTCATTGTACTCATCATTAAGAACTACTTTTACTATAGGACCAACATCAAACAGGCAAAAAAACAATCAGCTCAGTAAATTTTGTCAATTTAGGCGCTCAATGTATGGGGCTGTCGATTTTTTTTGCTCGATTTCAGTGTAAGCCCCATAGTGAAAGTTGTTCATAATGATGAGTACAATGACCCCCATGGTATTGCGTTTATTCTGTTGCAAGTTGTATAATTTCACCAGTAACAAAAATTCATTGCATAAAACCTCTACATTACTCTTTGCCGTACGACGAAACACAGACAATATTCTATAGTAAAAGCTGGGCATTAATTTCCTCGTTTTTAGCCCTGTCTGCCTTTGAAGTCTAGGTAGGTATTTAAATGAACACTATTAGCGACTGTAAGTGGCTGACTCGACACTTTCTGGAACTGTGAAGTTAACGCTTTTTGTCATAACGCCATTGGTTGGTTAATGGTTAACGGACAGATAAACGACCGATAAAGTACTTCAGAAACCGGGCATAAGCCTTTGACATGAAATGAGTCGTGACGAGTAATTAAGAATCTGTCTTTAAAATAGTGATTTAGCTAGCAACACTCGCGTATTTGATGTCTTCGGTCACATGCGATCTTCATTAATTTATTACCACTGCTGCAGCTGACTTTGATCAAACAAAAACGAAGACGGGAAAGGTTATTTAAAGTTTAAAGTCAAATCGTTGATTGGCTATAATTACTTGATACGATCTGTGATTGAAATCATATCGCAACGTGACTTGAACAAAAAAATACATACCTCCACTGTTTGCAGTATACTTACTCGTGTTAGTTAAGTAGCAATCATATTTTTCAATTTATATTATGCCGGAAAAAGGCGATTGCCTTAGAAAAGGAAGGAACAAAACGTACACACTCACTCTTTGTGAACGAAACATAGCAAAATGTACACAGTGACTATGATATACTCCGGCACAAACAAAGCTAGTAAATGTAAACTACGAACCAAATATTGTCTGACACTCCTGAATTGAATATTCTCAGTTTCGGCTCAAGGCAAAACAGAGGTGCGTCGCTCTAAACCTAGCGTTATGTTCTGCCATAAATTAACAATGCCCGTAATGTTGAGTACCATTTTATTTCTACTCCGGACTAATAAAATGGGAAGCCGCAATAATGATTTTTGCAGTGATAAAATATTCTTAACTGACCCGAGGTATGAAATTGTAAGTCAAGAACAGGTAATGTGCGAACACTTTGGAAGTTGTAAAACAACATTCCAACAAACAATCTTAAAGGTTTCTTTTACTTTAAACGTGGTATCCTCGTTGCCGTAAAAAAACCTTGTAGCAATAACAACAGTTGAGGTCAGTTTTCAGCCCACATACAACGCGTGAATTGCTGTCATAATCACTTCTATTATAATTACAATATTTTATAAAACCTACGTTGAATAGGTACCGCGTAGCACAGCGTAGGCGTTGCGTAGTACGCTACCACACGTAGGCGTTGTGTAGCACGCTACGACGCGTAGGCGTTGTGTTGCATGCTACTACGCATAGGCACTTAGGCAGTGCGTAGCAAGATACGTCGTGTGGCACCGCGTAGCACGTCGTTGCCGTTGCGGAGTACGCTACGCTGCGTGGCCGTTGTGACATGTGTAGCACGCTACGACGCGTAGGCGTTGTGTGTTGCCCGCTACGACGCGTAGGCACTGCGTAGCACATCGTAGATGTTGCGTAGTACGCTACGTAAGCTTTGTGTGGCACGCTACGACGTGTAGGCACCGCATAGCACAGCGAGAGAACAATAATTCCAACGAGAAAACTAATAGTGAACTTGGTTAGTAGTTGAAAAGAAAACTATTATGAAAATAAAGGGTAAAAAGCACTGGGAGAATTGTTTTCAATAAGTCCATAAAGTTCTACGCATGACATTCGAGAATCTAGAGTGATATTTTCCGACTATTGAAAACACATCCTTGTTATTTAATATATTTTTGTTATATATTATTATACATTAATTGGAATTATAACAAAATAATTCAACGTGTAATACAGGGTGTTTTTGAACGATGCGGTCGGTTTTAGAACAGTCAAGTTTTTTTGCATTCGTTTCTTTACTGTATACCAGATACAGAAAATCACCCTTAAAAATGACCAAGCACTTGTGAAACACCCTGTATAAGCTCAGCGAACGCCAGATATACCTAATTCGTAAATCAGTAATTCATAATCATCAGCGAGTCAGCCAGCAGTCGCTTTTCATGTGACAGAAGTAGGGCTATTATTCCTGTTAGATGAAAAGCGACTGACGGGGAATGTGAAAAAAATATTGCATATCTAACAATCTAATATAAACACATACATTACAAATATAAAACATTTGTACTGTCTAGATCTAGATAATATGAGTGCTCTTAGCATTTTCCGATGTGCGACTTCATGTCTAATTTTAACAAACAAAATGGCATGAAGAGAATATATTATAAAACGATAAAGATAAATTATACAGATTTGACCCGCTTCGAATAGCCGTTTTTGTCAAACAGCCAAGGAAATTTTCAACATGAACAAATGCCGAATTATACTGACAGTGGGGTGCAACTATTTAATATTAAATAGTTGCATGTCAAAACGAAACACGTAATACTTAATTCAATGGAACAAAGAATGAGTATAATGTGATCGATGCCAAGCTTGTGTGGTAAAAGCATAGGTGCAACGTACGTTACGAAAGTGGGGCTGGAAGTGTGCAGTGTGGGGTCCACTGAATAATAAATGTCCCTTGCCTGGCAACCGCGAAGTAAACCATTTCGTATGGCAATTGATTTCTTCAATACGTCGGAAACGCTTGGAACTTGGATGGTTACTGGAATTTCACGCTACTTTCTCATGGGCCAATACGGGTTGTCGGTAATAATTTTATTGGTTGACTATAATAAGTTTTCAGTACGGTAGTTATAGGGATTTTGTAATAGTGCTATCGCGTATTATATTTAGATATAAGTTGCAGTTAGCGGTGGGACTAGGGATGACTAGTATAATTATTTTTATTCATCGGCGTCGTTAATAAATTAATTTACGTACATAAATTACTTTGTTTGGCGTTTAAATACGGCTATAGATAGTAGGTAAATAGATGGGTAATAAACCTTTAATTTGTTTCCTTATAATTATAGTGGTATTATGGAAATAACAGAGTCACGCGAAATATCAATAATTATGCAAAATGATGTCCCTTGCAGTATATTTTTCTTTGTTATTTATTAGAATCTTATTCATCTCTCCGAAGATCGTTGACTCATATATTTCTCTCCCTCGCATCTGTCTGCGTGTACAGCTTTGTTCTTTTGTTAGGGTAATGCGTTAGTTCTAATTACTTAGAATATAATAAGTAGTTTTTATTAAAATAACTGTAAATATCTAAGTATACAAATAAAAAAGTTGCTGTGAGAAAATTAAAGGAAAACTTTGTTTTCATTTAAGTGTTTATTTTCCTCCAACCTTTGGAAACGACCTTGTTTGTAAAGGCCCACTAGATCGTTAAATATTGAAATTATTAATAATATCATCTTACTAGCTGACCCGGCAAACTTCGTATGCCATTTTTGTTCGTGTTTTGTTTCTGTCTTGTAACAGAGATGAGCGTTGTTACCGCTTGAAGTAAGTAAGTGAAAATTAATTTTCACATTTTTTTGTGATTTTTCCGATGCTTTAATAGTTATTCGGGGTGTAAACAATAAAAAAAAACAACGATCATAAAATTCGGTCTAGCCGTTCTTGAGTTAAAAATGTTGTCACTAACCCGACTTTGTTTATTATAATATACACACCTAGTAATAATTTCGTACATTATACATTTAGTTCTTTATTTATTTTCGCAGAAGATGAGTCGTCGATGTAAACAAAGACAAATACACAACTGTAACATGGCAGTGTGGTTTGAGACTGGCAGAGGAAGCTTGCGGTGCTAATACCAATAGACAAATGGAACGCATGGACGTAATTATGTTTCAGTTAATTGGTTCTAAAGGAAAATTCCCGAAATTTCTTTTTATTTTGGGTACTTAACTCACAGAAGGCCTACCGTAGAGACAGCAGAAAATTAAGTGTCGTTTACTATAGAAGTTGTACATACTTATGTACATAAATAACGTTCTATTTACATGGTGATACAATTTTACATCTTCAAGTGAGCTTTTAAAGTACCTCCTGATCTCCAACTTCTCCACGTGTCCTTAACTCAGAAATGTTTATCATGACTATATCATGTTATGTTCTATTTTAGTATGTGTCAAGTAGTTATTCAAAGTAATGGCCTTGTTCCGGTCCCACTATTACAATAGGTACTAATTTCCACTTAACCTGCTAGCGAAATTAAACTAGATTAGCACAAGCAGAAATTATCGAATGGACAACATTTATGAAGATCATGTGTTTAGTAACGCTAATATTTAAAAATGATGATATTCAACAGGTATTAACATTCAATAAAGATAGCCGTATACATACCATACCGATTAGTCTTATCTACATTAAAAATATATAAGTAATGGTGAAACCAAGCTGCCTATTATGACGGAACTGCCCCACCTGCTTGCATTGTTATATTTACCAGACAAACACACGTCTTCGTCAAGCCAGTCGTGAAAATGTTCTTTTTTCGTGTGACACATGACAAAACTTATGAGAGTAAGTAGGTAACGCAAACATTAGTCATTTGCAACGGAGCGGAACAGGCGACCAACGACTGAAACAATAGCATTACGCCGTTGAAGTTTTCTAGTTAGATCGTAATTGATAATCTAATTTTTACACTAGCTATGTGCGAAAGAATGAGACAAAGTCATATTATGCGTATAGTTCTGGAGTCAGTTGCGGCAGCGATGTATCGATCCGCAAGAGCGATGACCTCAATGAAAACACCTTTTACTCGGCATTTTCAAACAGTTCTGCAAAACCCCTTATTTCACAATAAGAAAGCAATACAGAGATAACCCTATCTCCGTTGACTTTATTTGCAATAAATACCTACAACATTTCTTGTAATTCTTATGACTAACAAGGTTGAGGTGGTAATGATTGATCTGGTGTTGTTGAGTCAGCCTTTGGATGAGCCCATATGGTTCTGATGATACAACATACACCGTACTGTGTATTTAAGCAGCGTGGCAATGTAATTAAGGCATTCGCAATGAGTTGCGCAATGCTACAGAATGGAGATAAAATTAGTGTACGAAACATTTCAGTAGAATTGTCACTTTAGTTTTATGTCTAGTAGGTACCTACCAAATGTTCCCAAGAATTGCTAGTAGGTGCCATTCATTATATAAAAATCTTATTGATTAGCAAGGTTTTCAGTAAGATCATGCAAACAGAGCGTCAGTGTTCAGTAAGCAAACATCGGTAGTTTCCATTGATGAAACAAACACGCGACCTTAGCAGGGTACACGATGTACCTACCTGCCTCACTTAACAAGGTATGCACGTATTAAGAAACTCATTTTATTTAAGTTTTTCAAATAAACTGGCCAAGTGCGTGACGGGCCACGCACAGTGTAGGGTTCCGTAGTTGCACGTCACAATAGGGAATATGCATGCAATTTTTTTATTTGCAAAATGAAATAAGTAATTATTAGCTAATTAAATAATTATTATTCTATCTGTCTCGTTGGTTTCTCGATCAATTTTGATTATATTTTCACTGATATTAGGTATTATATTTTTGTATGTTTTGAGATAAACTGTGTAGATAATAAATATTTTTGCATCATGCATATTCCCTGTTACTACCTTTTTTACGTAAAGTCTAACAACTTTATCTAACTAATTTGCAATGGAATTTTTACGAAATTTATAGGTAGGTACCTAACAAAACTAAACGGGAACGAATTATCGTGTTAGTTGCATGTTTACCTACCTAGTAGCTATAGCGATGAGGGTCAGTGTAGTGTGATCACATTTCAGCTAACATAATTTTTGAGCTTGTGATAACACCCGCATGTATCGATCTGGCCGAGGTTCCCGGCTGTCATTTTTACATCTTAAGCAGTCGTTGCGGATTGCCAGAATCCAGAAAATCCGACACCAATCTTGCCAAAAAGTACGTGTTATCCAGTTAATGGGTTGTGGAGGTCTGGTAGGCAGCCGTAAAACGCTGGTATTCAGCTGAATCGGGTTTGCCTGGGAGCCGAGAAAAACAAACACAACAAAACCAGGAAAAATATTGAACTATTATTTTACCTCTTCAGGAATATTGTCCACGCAAAATTAGTGACGTAATTCTTAACATATTATATTTCATTTGATATTTCGAAGCATGTTTACAGCAATCATTTTCAGTGATTCATGACACGGAAAACATGTGTCATTCCTGATTTCTTGAATAAAGTCTCTCATGTCAATGTGATGTTAATTTTCTCTTGATATTGTGCTAAGTCATAGCTATAACTTTAATTTATATTAAACTCGTAAAAGAATTTGCTCTTTTGCCGATGCCATCGATCGAAATACATGCTTCCAATTTTATTGCTACTGGTAGATACTCAGTAAAGTATGGAGTTGTAAAATGCATTTCGTTTTTAAAGTTCGGCTATGATATTTACTGCAAAGATAAACGAAAGGAAGAATACTTATTACTAGGAAATAATTTAAAAACTACACTTCTGGACACATCTATTGGCCCACTTTAGAGTTTAGGTTTCGATGGCCCCTACCGAAATATGATTGCTAGATTGAACAAAAACTGTTGATGCAGTTTTAAACCTGATACATTTTACCATCTTTTTCGATCGTATTGTTTTAAATTTGAATTCAGAATACCATACGACATGGAGCTACGCCTAACAAGTCGGATATGCGCCTTGTTAAAGGCAATTGATTTTTGAATAAAAAACATGTTTTATCAAATAAAGGTTTAATTTAATAACGCGTGTTGCCTCCATGGGCATCTACCACAACTCTCATACGATTAGGCATAGAGTTTATCAACCGCTCTATGAAATTTTGAGGGATCATCTCCCATTCCTCTTCTATGGCAGTTTTCAACTCCTGCATCGTCTGGGCAACTGGCTGACGAGCCGTAACACGTCTTTTTAGCTCGTCCCACATGTGCTCAATGGGGTTCATGTCTGGGCTTCTGGCTGGCCAGTCCATAACTGTGATGTTCACATCCCGAAGATATTCCCTGACGATGCCGGCCGCATGGGCTCTTGCATTATCATGCATAAAAAGGAAATTTGGGCCCACATAGTCCGCGTATGGTATCACGTGAGGTTGTAAGCACTAACGAATGTACCTTTCAGCATTTAATGTTGGCAGCCGTGGTCCTGTAACAACCTCAAGTTGAGTTTTGCCGCTCGCGGATATACCACCCCAGACAGTCCATGAGCCACCGCCATAAGCAACCCTCTCTTCAAAGCAGCATTGTGCGAAACGCTCTCCCTTACGTCGGTAGACCTTCTTCCTTCCATCATTGCCATGTAACACAATTTTAGACTCATCAGAAAAGAGTACACGGCTCCAATCTTGCTGTGTCCAATTTAAATGACTGCGTGCGAAATGAAGGCGCGCTGTTCGGTGGGCTCGCGTTAGTTTGGGCCCATTAGCTGGCTTGTGTGGTACCATATCGCGTTCTTTAAACCTTCTCCGTACAGTTCGAGCGCTCACAGATACTCCGTGGAAGTCGCGAAGTTGGTTTTGTATCTCAATGGAGGTAAGGTGACGATTTCTCAAGCTGGTCGTCACGATGAATCGATCCTGCCTTTCAGTTGTGACCCGAGATCTTGGCCTTCCTTGGCGACGAACAAAGCCGCCAGTCTCTAGGTACCTCCGATAAACATTTCGGACCGCAGATCGACTTAAATTAAGTTGAGCACTCACGTTTCTTTGGCTGTGTCCGGCCTGAATAAGTGCCACAGCTTGGGCGGCGACTTCAGGTGAAGTATCCATAGATTATTGATAGAACCTCACCTTAATGTTAAGAATAAGTAATGTTTGTTGCAAAAAAAGTAAACCAATAAAACCAAGTTTTCTTAGTATTCGATTGTTTGATATCAACAAACAGGCTCCAAATTGTCTTTTGTTTCTTTAAATTCTGTGTTCGAAATTTAAAAAAAGACTATTGAATGAAATTGTGAATGTGCCAGGTTCAAAACTGCATAAAAACTTTTTGCTCGACCTAATATAAAATTTTAGCTAGGACCAAACGAAACTGAAAATACAAGGTGGGCCAATAGATGTGTCCAGAAGTGTATGTCATCTATTGTTAACTACCGTACCGATACGACAAGAGTGCTCTTGACGTAAAATATCTTGGTTTACTAACTCATGTGCTAGCTACCTGAATGACTACAAAACACTTCGAAACTTTAGGTAGACAAGTAAAAACAAACCTAAGGCGTCTATTACACGCTCATGCACATGTCACTCAATTCCAAGTCATGAATGATGAATGAGTTATGGTGAGTATTGGATTGGTGAGTGATGGAATTAAATCGACATTACACGCTCATTCTGACTGATCGTCGGTCATTTCCAAGATTTTACAGGGAATACAATATTATAAGTTCACTCAATATCATAAAGATAGATATTTGTAAAATAAAAGCCTGGTATTGGAATTTTGGTTGCGACGACGAGCAAAACACGTGTTTTAAAAAGAAAGCGTAGGGTGAAATATTGGCTAAAACGGGATTTTATAGCCTTCATATCATAAATCTCTCTAATATTACTTTAGAATATACAAACTTTTACCCGACTGCGTCAGAAGGAGGGTAATGTTTTTTCAAGTGATTGATGGACACACGCCATTAATGATAAGTACTATCCCACTCAAACTCAATCCAATTGACGTGAATTAGTAAATTTCATAAAATAGTTGAACGTTTTCTAAGCCTGCATTGTTGTTTTCTTATAAATCATTTTATTTTAATAACTTGACAAAAAAATACCCCTAGCTCCATGGACACGCCCGCCGCGCCGATGCCAGTAGGTACCTATGCTATAATAAGCACTTTGGTAAGTAGAACACTTCAGGCAAATGAGACTATATTGGACGCTTTCGCTGGTTGATTGACAGCTGGATGTACCTTAGTAGCCAAATGGCAAAAACGGATCCATATTATTTCGTCTGTCCGAATTTTCGCAGCTATTTAACTCAGAGACTATTGACTCTTTCACGATACAATTAGGAAGGGAGGTTCTGTACACCGCTAAATAATAGTGTACCTACTGAAAAATCATTAGGGGTGGCATGTTTGGGAAATCTAAGTACATATTAAGTTGGGGGAAGTCTTTTCGCATTATAGTATGTACATTATTGTATGAACTTGTAATAAAATCTCTTTGGCTATACTTTGTATCTGGCTGGTTTTGGTATCATTGAAAGTTTCAATTTTAAAGAACATAATTCCAAATTCAAATTAGGAAAATGTGTGATTTTCATTTGTTTTTCGTACTGTCAAGATGAGTGAATCTAATGAAGAAATTCGATACATTTTAAAATTTTACTACAAAAAAGGTAAAAATGCAACGCAATGTAATGCAATGCAATGTTTATGGACCTAGTGCAGTGTCTGTGAGAGTAGCACAAATTTGGTTTAAGCGTTTTCAATCCGGAAATTATGATGTAAAAGATGCACGTCGCTCTGGTCGCCCTATTACGGATAAAATGTATGCCATTTTTGAAAAAGTGGAGCAAGATCGGCATATCAGTAGTTACGACGTAGCTGAAGAACTGGAAACTGACCACAAAACACTTTTGGCGCATTTGAAAAAAACTGGGTACACAAAAAAGCTCGATATTTGGGTACCTCACGAGCTCACTGAAAGAAACCTAATGAACCGTGTACGCATTTGTGATTCTTTATTACGACGTAATGAAACCGAACCATTTTTGAAGAAGCTGGTGATGAAAAGTGGATCACGTACGACAAGAACGTGCGAAAAAAGTCGTGGTCAAAGGCCGGTCAGGCTTCACAGACTGGCGAAACCCGGGTTAACTCGCAACAAGGTGATGCTGTGTGTGTGGTGGGATTGGAAGGGCATTATCCATTATGAGTTGTTACCACCAGGCAGGACCATCGATTCTGAACTCTACTGCGAACAACTGATGAGATTGAAGCAAGAAGTAGAAAGAAAGCGGCCGGAATTAATCAACAGAAGGGGTGTGGTTTTTCATCATGATAACGCTAGACCTCACACATCTTTAGCCACTCAGCAAAAATTAAGAGAGTTCGGCTGGGAGGTGTTAATGCATCCGCCGTATAGTCCTGACCTTGCACCTTCAGATTTCCACCTGTTTCGGTCTCTTCAGAATTCTTTAGGCAGTGTCAGGTAAACATCACGAGAGGACTGCCACAACCACTTGTCGCAGTATTTTGATCAGAAGTCCCAAAATTTCTATAGCAATGGGATCTTGTCCCTACCTACAATATGGCAAAAAGTTATCGAACAAAATGGTACCTACATGCTTTAGTTAAATGTAAATAAAGTATATTCAAAAATGTTTTGAATTTTCTTAAAAAATGCGAAGAAACTTTTCCCCAACCTATTATAATCCTGATGTAGGTAGGTACCACTGTTTCTAATTTTATCTATACCATCATTCGAACGGTGTTTCTAAGTGTTTTTTTTCTGGTTCTTAAGATATGCGGTCCTCTTCATTTTTTACTTTGTTTTTCATACCGAGTTTCTTTGCGAAATGCTATTTATGAAACAGAAGTCAAGCAGTATTTTGTTGCGATTATATCGCGTAATGTGAACGCAATGCTAATTATTATAGCTTTATGGCTTTTAATGCTGTACTATACATAAAGCAGAATAGTATAGCGTAGTCTGAAATGCGGTTTAAACCATTTTTTACAAAAAATTTAGAATCATGACAATTTATTACGTAGCAAGACCGAGCGAGGCGACACATTGAACACCTTAGCAATTAGCATACAAACATGAGTAGGATAGCTTTTTTAGGGTTCCGTACCCAAAGGGTAAAAACGGGACCCTATTACTAAGACTCCGCTGCGCGCTGTCCGTCTGTCTGTCTGTCTGTTCGTCTGTCTGTCTGTCTCTAGACAGTTGAAATTTTCACAGGTGTTGTATTTCTGTTACCACTATAACAACAAATACTAAAAACAGAACAAAATAAATGTAGAAGTGGGGCTCCCATTCAACAAACGTGATTTTTTTTATAGAAAATGGTACGGAACCCTTCGTGCGCGAGTCTGACTTGCACTTATTTTTATTAGGTAGGTTTACACATTAGGTAAAGAAATAAGGGTTAAGATGGTACCTACTTTTTCGTTGAAAAGGGGGTGGTCCTACTAACCTAAGGTGTAAGGCCTGAATTAACAGAAAAGGTGTGGTAATGATGCGGCAAAGACGCGGCGCAGGCACGCCGCTCGCCTACGCGGCTACGCCGCGTCGTTTGTGTATAATTCACGACGTGTCGCCTACCTACATTTTGTATTGAAACTTTTAGAAGCGGCATCGTGCCTTACGCCTCGCCTGCGCCGCGTCTTCACCACGCCTTTTCTGTATAATTCAGGCCTAATGGTGGTGGATGGCCGACTGGCGCCCTCACAGATAAGATCTGTGGGCGCCCCCTAAAACTCTTCGCGTTTTGGCAACCCCCGGTTAAAGATGACCCTGCTGCATTCGGACGGTTTTTTTTGCCATAGTTTTTGACAGAAAGCATGTGTAGCTGCAGTCACGAATAAAATAAAGCTCATTATTCCTAGATTCTTTTTCAATTCGATTGTTTTTGTGTTTTTTACCTCATAATAATATATCCGTCATTTATATACCGATTTGAAAAATTCTTGTTTTATGTGAAAGTATATACTTACTTACTTCTCGATTGGTCCTATTGAAATTTTATCAAAATCGATTCAGTAGTTTGGTTTCAAACTCACAAATTCAAATAGCTAGAAAAATATGTGGAAAAATTATCCATGTATTACGAAATTGCGTATTTTTGCTTTCCTGTGACTACTGACTGTACCTACCACTAAAAACTGAAAAATAAAAACTTTTTCACAAAAAAAAGCGACTTCCAAAAAAACTTTCGGAAGTCGGTGTCAAATAACGAAAACATCTTCTGGACCTTAATCGATCATGCACTTAGGTATTGTACTACTTGTCTGGAACAATTACGGCCTCGATCTAGGTAAACGCAAGCTGCGTTTACCTAGATCGAGGCCGTAATTGACTGTGACATCTACAGTGGATTCATAATCCGAAATTTACAGTAAAATTACGGGATTATTTAATTTATCTCTGAGACACTAACTGACAACACGTAAAGGGATTTGTGGTTCGTCTTCTACTAAAGTATGTTTTTTTTAGATTTTTCCGGAGTTCTTATAAGAACTTTCAACCCCGTGAATAGCACAAAATGTGCTTTAATTGCGTATACTTAAAAATAATGTAGGTACCTAGGTATTGGATCTTTTGAGACCAAAACAATAGGGGTATTGACACTTCATAAATAAGTAAACAAGAAACAAACTCAAACAAAACGAATATTTTGTGCCTTTATTTACTTAATTTGCGTGCTTCACTTACCTGTATAAAACTTTTAGGAATGTGCCGAATCCGCGACATGTTGCTACTTCACCGGTGTATGTTACGGTCATTGTTTGTTTTCACTTATTTTTAATCATTAATTTAAAAATATCACAGAGGTTTTATCGGCACAGTTAAATAGTTTTAAATCATTGTTCGAATTTCACTAAACACATCGTCGTACTTGTAATTAAACGAAATTAAATAAATTTTACTAAATAAATTTTACTAACTTAACGGCTCAAAATACATACTTAATTTTTGGTCAATATTCATCAAAATTATGAATTCAGTGTAAAGTTTCGTAACTCACAAATTCTAATTGAGTCGCACTCACATTATCAGGTTACGATGAGAGTTATTACGAGTTATGTATCTTTGTTCGCACCACAACACACTTGCAAACACTGTCTCTAATCACGATGAATTGGAATGAATGAACTTCTTCTTTCAATCAACATGAAATAAAATGAATTTGATAAACACTCTATAGTAGTAAAACTCTATGCTTTTCTGGTCTATTTTTCTCTATGGCAATGTGGCTGCTGGGACTTGTCCCCCGCGGATATTCTAAGCTAGCTAGGTACTTTTTTACACAGCGCGATTGGACATTCGGATTTCAGTGTGGTATACAATGTCCCAATGAGATCATTCGTCGAGTCGAGTTATTATTTTTTGACAGGATCGGTTTATACGTGATATAATTTCCTTTTCCTCACATTTACCTAACAGAAGAGGCTTGGAGAGTTTGACGTGCGTCTTTGAAACTATGTCTCAAGCTCAAGATTTTTCAGTATAAATACGTACTAATACTAAGACTTACACTTAGGCTCAAAGTATCCGCAAAATAAATGAACCGGTTACGAGTACGTCACTATTGAAAACATACAGGCCTGCAAAAAAGCACCGTGCAAGATGGCGGCCTCGTAACTTCGATTTAGAAAATTCTGTAAAAGTGGATTGCATGTTAACGCATTACGTTTATGGATTCGTGAGCTATCTAAAAACATAGTTTTCTGTGTGTTGAATATTTTAACTATTGAAGAGTAATACTGATGTGAATGCCGAACAACTTTCACAATGAGCGAAACTGCCAACAGTGAAGGAGCTTCTGAATCGGAGAAGCCGGTTCAGATTGATGGTGTACAATACCCGCCCTTCCCTGGTATGCATTATTATCATTGAAACTGGATACTTGTTTCACTTAAATTAACACTACTCTCGAGCTGGACTCGTACATATAGGATTGGATTCAGATTGCTCAAGATAGATTGAGGTGGAAAGAAGGAAGGGAGGCCTTTGCCCTGCAGTGGGCCACTACGGGCTTTTAATAATAATAATTACCTACTCATTAACTTTTAGATCCCAAAGATGAAGATTTCGACGAAGATATTGCGGAAGATGAAAGGAAACACTACAAAACTGTTTTTAAAGGTATGCAATACCAATTCAATATTAACGATTCGCATGCTCTATGTCAGGGGTACCCATCCTGTCGATTGCGAGAGCTTACAACGTCAATCAAGGCAGTGATAGATTATAAATCACTTACTACCTAAATATTTTTATGTAGATTGCCGACACTAGTAGTTTGAGCACCCCTGCTCAATGATACAGAATTTACTCAGTTACTTACCATCTTAGATGGTATAATTTTAAACATTATGTTCTTCTTTCAGATCTGAACATAATAAAGGGTATGAGATTACATTGCACAGCTTGTGATCGGCATCTGGGATGTTCGGCACGCAATGAAGTTCGTATGAGAGCTCATCCAATGCTGCGCACCCTAGTGTGTCACAACTGTCACGTTTTTTACAATAGTGGAGAATTTGAAAAGGGTGATGATGGTTCGGAACTATACTGCAGGTGGTGTGGCCAAGGTGGTCAAGTATACTGTTGTTCTGACTGCCCTCATGTCTTTTGTGCGGTAATAAATGAATTGTAATTTCAAAAACAAGTTTTTATCTTATTGAATTAGGATTACTTAATTATGTTTTATTTTTATTCCAACAGAAATGCATTAAACGCAATTTGGGAAGTCCAAAGATCAAAGAAATTGAAAATGCTGATGATTGGAAATGTTTCAAGTGCAACTCTAAATGTCTGTGGGATCTACGTGCATTATGCTGGGCAGTCTTGCGCTTCTGTGACCTTAAAAATAAGTAATACCTTTTCTCAATATATTGTTTTTATATATTTTGCACTTCCATTAACCAGTCATTTTAACAGTGCAGATTTTGAATATTCTCTTACACACTTATCCCTAACTTATAGAGTGCATGGGGCACTCTATATTTACACTGGATAAACTAAGTCATCATGCAGTAAAACCTTTTTGACAGATTTCAAAAAAGGCTATCAATTTGGATGTTTAAACATATATTTTTTATCATACATAAAAAATATCAGGTATATGTGTCATATATTATATAGATGGATTTACAAAATTCTTTGAATGTTCAAAATCGGTTTATTTCCAAAATGACTCTTGTTAAATTTCGTAAAGATCTGGTTTTTGGAGAAAGACAAATAAATATGGACTGTTTGGAATTATTGAGAGGTACTAAAAAGTGTAAAATAAATAAGTTTTTTACATAAAAATACAACCAATTTCCAAAGTTGGTTAAATTTCGAAGTTTGTTGTAAAAAATATTTTATACCAAAAAGTTAGAAAATCTTATATATAATCTGCACTTTAAAGCTGGAAAATGATTAGTTTTTCTGATTGTTCACAATGCATTCCCTTCAAGACTGAAATTCCAAAATTCAGACTTGAAAGGATATTTTCATTTCCAGAAAATTTTGTTTAATATAATATATATTTTTCATAAATAAAAGTATAATAATTTACAGAATGGCATACCAATCTCAAGATCCTCAATTAAAAGAAGCTTACAAGAAGGATTGCTCTATAGACTACTCAGAATGTTGTAAAAGTAAAACAAACAGGCGAGTTTTGAAGACAGAAACTAAAAAGAAGGAAATCAAAAAGGAAGCTGATGCAAAGTCATCTGCAGATGTAAAGTCAATTGCAGATGCAAAGTCATCTGCAGATGTAAAGTCAATTGCAGATGCAAAGTCGGCTGCTAATAATATAATATCTAAAATTCCATCAACAATACAGGTACTTTGGGTTCTTTTTGTTTCTCCACATAAAAAAAACTGATGATTGTCAATAGTAATCCAAAGGTAAAACCAGCCCTTGATAAATTATACTTCATTTTAGGTCAAAAAGTTTGCTGCAGTTAATATGGACGATATAAAACAAGAAAAAAAAGCCCAAAAGAGATCTTCAAGTCCAAAAAATAAAGCAATTTTCGTGAAGAACCCTATAGCTATAGCACCATGTGCAAAAGTACTGAATACCATTAATGTACCGGCGAAAAAGATGAGGGTATGGTTCTTTTCTATTACTTCTATGTTCGCAAAACTTTTGCTACAGAAGCAAAATATACTCATTCTAAAGCCGAAACAGTGACATCTTGAGTGACACTCTTTAAGCTAATAGGGATGTTGATTGTTAAAAAAAATTATAATTTAAATTTGTATCTGGTATTTTATGTGCTAAGGATACTAAAGATCACTATATTTTTTCTTCATGTCTGTCTTTCGCCTTTTCACTCCAAATATAAAAAAACCGGTACCATTATCTATAAAAAACGGCAAAAAAATCACGTTTGTTGTATGGGAACCCCACTTTAATATTTATTTTATTCTGTTTTTAGCTTAGCTACGGAACCCTAAAAATCGTTTGACGCGTTTCCACAATAAAATTTTACTATTTTATTTTATTTTGTTTGGGAAAACAAACAATCGTACAATGTATATTATATAACTATTAGCTTGTTTACACCAATTTCTTCAAATACTAAAATAAATATTTTTGAAACATCCATAAACTCGTACCGTCATACAATTTTTTTTATCAGCATAGTTATTTTAATGAATGCCGAGTTTCAAATTCATCAGACTACAATACGGCCGACGGATCTTGGGAAGCCCGAAGGTAACGTGTTTTATGAACCAAATGTTGGTATGAGGCTACGTGCGCGGGGTGGTGGTCTAGGCTAGAGATGCGACTTACGTAAACACAATGAATTCTTCATTTAATCAAATATCGCAATCGATTAGGTTTATTAAGAATTTATTGATTTTTGTTTATTTATGATACTTCGCCCGCGACTTCGTCCGCTCAGATTTAGTACTTTCATCTGCAAACTTCGACACTCCTCACCCCAACCCCCTTTGAAGGGTCAAGGGTAATCTTGCAATATTAATCGTTACGATCTTTATTCTTTACCACATAGTTTCCTAAATCGAAGTAACGAGCTTTTTCATACAATCCTTTTCACGACGGATTTAAAGATTTTTTCGTAATCAACCCCTGATAACGAAAAAATAGTTAGATCCGTTTCAAATATTCCACTTTGAAATTGTTTATACCAATTTCCAAGTAAATTGAGGCAAGCAGTAATATGCTTCACTAAAACTTCATCACCCCTTTGCACGCGTTGCTACATGGCCGCCGCCGTCGCTGACTAGATGCTGGACGAGGTAGTGACTCGTGTAGGTACGTCGACCTCTAAAGGCGTAGGCAACGCTGCTATCGTCGCCACGCTCAAACCTGTATCGCAGACTAAGAAGGGGGATAAGAAGAGCTGCTGTGTGTGAACCTGCCAACAGGGTTTCGAAACAGCTAGGCCCAGCTACAGGCACGTGTGACGAGTACGGCTTCTTGAAGGTGTAGAGGAAGAAGCGGAAGAAGCCTCCTAGTCGGAACCAGTGCGGGACCCAATATGTTGCGTCCGGAAATACCTATGACGCAGTTCTATTTGTCCCGGCTTCATCACACCACGAAGGTTGAGGAGATCGTGGAGTATGTTCGAGCGAAGACCATCTGGACCTTAAGTAAGGGTCGAGAAGCTGCAGTCGCGCCACAACACGACTTTCAAGTCGTTCGTGGAGCGAGTTCCGACTCATCATATTGAGACCAAGGAAGAGTTTTAGCCGAAGGGTGTCGTGTGTCGGCGATTCCGCGGAAGGCTACGCGCCACCACGCAGCGCAACACGACGCCGCGCCGTCACCTCTTGTAAAATAGCTTATTAGTGGTTTTTATAGATATTTGTTACTATGTAAGGTATATAATAATATGTTACGGGTCTTTGTTACCTGAAGTAAATTATATACATTATTATTATTCCGTTTATTCAATTTGTTTAACTTATTTTGAACATTTTTAAATATTTCTTAAAAACTACAGCTCAAAAACATTGAAAAATATAAAAAATAGTAGCCCACCGGTATCGGGAATAGGGTCCAAGCTACCGGCGGTCAGGGCTCCAGAGAGAGAAACCTAACAATGCGAACCATGTCCAGAAGTACTGCTTTCTGAATCAAGCCCTTGATCCAGCTGCCTAACGAGAGCCTCCTAAGGTGTTGGTCGAGGTTCGTGGCTATTAAGCCGTTGGCTGACACGACTATCGGTACAATGATTGCCGAATTCACATCCCACATATCGACAACCTCGCGAGCCAAGTCAAGATATTTTATTTGTTTATCTTTCTCGGCTTTCACGAGGTTCTCGTCATGTGGAACGGTTATATCTACAATCATAGTTGTAGGAAACCATCACTTTAGCCAGCCAAAACCAAAGTCCACCTTCTTTGTTTCCATATACTGCAACAGTTCTATACCAACTGTGATTTTCATAGTGCATTTAGGGATAGTCGTCGGTTGGAGCCATTACAAATGTCCAACGAGGCCTCTACGAGTTGACTTCGGGCCCTCGTACGCCTACCAAAGGTCGAAACTTTCATTTCATAAAAAGAGCAAAGCTCAAATCCATATGGTAAAGGAGCAGTCAGGTTTCTCGATTCAATTATTTTTGAATCCTCATAAGCCTGGCGTGTCGTCAACTACAGCAGAAACGCGTCGAATCGAAGCGAGTCGCATTTATGCGTCCATCTCTGAAGAATCGAATCGAATTGTTCATTCAATCGCAACTCTTCATCAAATTATGTCGTTTTTAACCGACTTCCATAAAAGGAGGAGATTCTCAATTCGACAGTTTTTTAAATTTTTGTATGTTTGTTCAGCGATATTTTCGCCAATTGTCATCCAATTTTGATGATTCTACTTTTGTTTGGAAGAATATCTTCCCGGACTGGTCCCATTTCAATTTGGTGAAGATCTGATGAAGAACTTCGGAGATAGGTAACGGAACTCAATAAATGATAGGAAACCTATTGGTTGGGTAACCTAAGAATTGCTGAAATCGCATGTTTGTTTATTGTTACAAAACTCCGAGTTTCATTCATAATTCTCCCAATTTCTTCCCATACATTCATCCGACGCTGTAATGTGGATCATCATTATTAAACAATTCTGTATATTGTTGGACAGTGATATCAATAGTTCCTCATTCATTTTTATTCAAATAAAAAGATTTTTATGAGTTACTGTTTTTAAACGATACGTAGGTACTTATAGAAATAATAAAGAAACGTTGGCTGGCGCGCATCCGCTTCTCCGACTGAGGCGCGCTGAGTTGAATCGAATCGCATCGGCGAAGAAATTCGCGCGGTCGATTTTATTCGGCGTGCCGCGGCTCGTCGTTAATAGACGCAGTTTTAAAGTAAATTTATAGGAGGCGACTTTCTGCAATTCGTTTCGACTCGGCTCGGCGAGCCTAGTGGACGTGAGCCTTTACAAAGCCCCCAAAATTTGCTTAATATACGAACTGTTAATCAACTCCAGGTTTTTTTCCGGCCAATCCTTTGCATCAGAATTTAAAATACATGATTTTTAAAACATTACTCATTCGTAATAATAATAAAGTTTACTCATAATGTTATAACATAACACTTGCCAAAAAAAACAGTCAACATCCCTTGGGCTAAATTTTAACTGCAGACCGCATTGGCTTTAGCAAAGTTTTTGAGAAGCGTGAGATTTTTTTGGAGTTTTACTCTTGTGTCACTGGCACCATTTGTGTTTTTAACAGACTTCATTCTTTATAACAATATTATTTGTGAGAGGCTCAATAATAATAAGCGTAAACAATGGCTATACCTCAGAATAAGAGATAATAAACTGGAAACTCGTATACACCTTTATTTTGGTGTTCTAAATGTTGTGTCAAGTCTCATAAAATCTAGGGTCTGCGTCGTAAGTTATTAAAGGTTTATTTCGAAAACGGTTGAGTGCATGAAATAATGTTCGGAACAGTAATTGTTACAATTTTACAATCTAAAATAAAAAACGTTGCAGAGTGGTCCGTCCTTCTATACTTTTTTATTTATTTATTTTTTATTATAATTTTAATCACAACATTTTCATAAATTCTGTATTTGCATCTTACCCATTTGACTGGACTATGAGATTCTCTCTATGATATTTATTTGCTGTTTAACTTATCTATTAGTTTTAATTGTTTTTAATACTGTTACAGTTACCAAATTCTCCCATGATGACACCTATACGTCTTTCAAATGAAAGGAAGCATAATAATAATATGTCTACGTATGCTCGCATACGGCCTAAGCCACCTCAACTTCCAATGGGCATTGCCAATTGTAGTTTCAATGGCTTTGGCGCTAACCCAAACTTTGGAGGAAATCTTTACAACACTATTGCTGATAATATCAATTTGTCATTAGAAAGTTTAACACAGGTAAATTATTATAAATAGTTTTTAGTTTGATATAATCCAATTCTCAGTACTATGAGCCACATTATGCTGCAGATGGTTTAACTATTGTTTCTGCTTCGTAGATAGTAACCCTGTTAGTAAAAGGAAATATTTTTAAATTTGGTTAAAAATAATTTTGTGTTACAGGGATTAGACATGGCAGCTGTTGCGTCTTTATCTCAAAATAATCAAGATGATGATGTAGTGTGTACTCCAGATTTCCCCCTGGAACCTTTATGCGAGGTAAACAAAGGTTTTTCAAATACTTCATTAACAGCTGAAGTATGAAATTTGAAACTTATCGTTGATTATTTATTTTAAGGTTACTGAAGACAATGATGACGATGTGCAGTGCATCACACCAGGTCCAGTTGCACCTCCTAAGATTACTAATCCTCCTCCCTTAGTACCTCGATCTACAAATGCTTCAGCTGCTGAAATAAAATCAGACAATATTGTTCAAATGACAGATAATGATGTAACTGTAAATTTATCTACTGGAGGATTGAAATTTCGAGTGGATCCACAAACTTTATCGTCAAATAAAATGTATCGCCTACCTGACGGACGCATATTTGCTATCAATGCTAATCCCAATATGCCTGGCGGATATTCAGCTACCATTGTAGCAGTTACAGAACCCACGGGCAAAGCAGCACCTAAGGGCGCAACATATGCAGCTAAACTCAGCGCAGTTTCGACCTTACCCGCTGCTACTCCTAAAGCAAATCGGAATTCGCCTCGCATTTTGAAACGAAGTACGCCAAAGCCTACTAAAATAGCAAAACCATCGGAAACATCATCATCTAGGGATTGTGATTTAAATGTTCCTGTAGAGTGGTATAGATACAATTTAATTGATGCGGTTGACGCTTTGGAATATGCTCTCTCACGGCTTCATAAATTGAAAAAAGAAGCTACTACTGTATACTTGCGTACACGAACCGTTAACGAAATGCGGCACCTTCACCGAACATTGGAGCGATTATTGAGTACGTCATCAAGTAGATTTGGCGAAATCCGCGAAAATCTGAATAAAGGACTTAAACAGTACGTATTACGGAAATCTGGTGGTGACAATAGTGAAGACGACGATGACGTAGAAATATTGCCAGACATGGAAGATAATGATGATCCAATATTTATTGACGAAAATTCAGTGGAATCAACTATGAATGGCAGTGAAAACCACGAGGTTGATTTGACCGGTGCTGGTAGTAGTGAGTACAATGATAGTGCAGAAAATACTAAGGATAACAACTTTTCCAAAAGTGACATTGATACACTAAATGCCTCTGTAATTGACAATGAAACAAGTGTACATGGCGATGTACTAGCAGTTATAAGTCACAACAAAACTTACGTGGAAACTACTGCAAACGAAATGAACGAACAAGCTTGTGATAACAGAGATAAAACTGAAATAGATCATGTAAAAGACAATCAAACAGAGAGCAAGAGAAACGAAAATGTAACTGAAAGTAATATTAACGATACTGACAACAATGATGAAGAAAATAAAAATGAGAAAAACGACGAAGAAACAGAACCTGACAGTAGTAAAAATGAAAGTGAGGAGCATGATAAAGAAAAAGAAAAAATAGCTATGGAAGTAGACACTGACCCAAATGAAACTGGTACTAATACACAAAAAAATGCAACAGATGATGTTGACATGGAAAAGACAGCCAAAACGCCTCCCAGAGATGTTTTACCAGGCAATGAAGCAGCTGACGAAGTAAATGGTGTAACGGTAAAACGCGAGAAAAGTCCTGAAAAACCAGCTAAAATTGAAGAATCTGAAGATAGTATGAATAACAAAGATTTAAATGATAAGGCTGATAGTCAAGATAGTAGTGATAAATTGCAAGATGCTGAAATGAGTGAAGAGATGATAGAAACATTGTTGAAAGATGATAGTGTAGGGGAAGAATCAGCATCTAATTTAAAAAGTATGGACGTTTCAGAAGTGCTACAAGACACTTAAATTGTAAACATTTTATATCTTGTTTTAGTTAAGGTAAATATGTAGTAAATACATTATAAGATAGTTAGATAAGTGCAGAAATAAAAATGGTCAAGATATAATAATATAGCAAGCAATCGAAACGAAATTTCTAACAAAACATACCTTGTGTGTGTTAAGTCTTGAGACAAAGTAAAACTAAAATTCTTATGTAGCAATGTCCTGTCCGGCCCCGGCGACACACCGGTGTGTCGCGAATTAATCGCGAATTTAATGTTTATTTACATATACATAAGATTTACTTTACATTAGGGAATTTTCACATGTTGGGCCGGAGTGGTTAAATATTAATTTATTGTTTAAATAAATTAGAACTACTGACATATAGATTTAAATATAAAAATAAGTCATTTATAATAGCCGCCTCGTTTTCAATGCAGGCCTTCAAACGCGCCTGCCAGGGTTGCGGATTTTGTTCGAAAGAGTCACCGTGGCCCTAGAAAGCAAAGGGCACTAGGAAGAGCACGGATGGGTTTTAGTCAGTAAGAGTGACACTCCCTCCCGCTCCACCCAGAGCGGAATGGGGTTATTTGATGATTTGATTCCCCATCAATAAAAAAAGGCCTTCAAACGCGAGAGCCACGAAGCTTTTCAATTGGAGTCCGTTTCGATTCCTTGATAAGGACTCGAGAGAATCCAGGTTTGGGTGAGACTTTCTGCATGCCCTTACCTTCAATTCAGTCTATAAAGAATAATCCTAAGGATTCTAATCAGGGCTCGACGATGGCCAATCTTTACCCAGAATGAAGGCTGACAAAATGGCCTGCAGCCAGCGTTGGGTAGACATAGCATTAAGGGAGGGTGCAGTCCTGTTGGGAAAACCCAGTATTTTCCAGCGAATAGCGTATCACTCAATTATTTAACCACTGCTACCAATATGTCATTTTGGCAATTTTGTGCCTTCACCTTGACGTCTTTCCGTCTTGATGAGTGCTGAACATGACGTACAGGTTGCATGCGCTTAAAAGTTCTGGCGTAAACTTTTTTGGTCTGCCAGTTAGTTTTCCTTTGAAGGCTGTAATTAAAAACAAGGGTGGCCATTATTAATGCCTTATATTTAAAATTTAAATCTAGATGCCAGTAGTTATAATTTATGGAAACAAAAAATTTATATTTAGTGTTGTGACAAACATTTTACTTTTACTTTATCTCAAGACTTATGAACACACGAGTTTTATATCTTAATATAAAAATGCTTATTTGTAAAGAAACCTATTCAAGAGATCGATTCACATCATAAAGCACTGCCCCGGATCGACATCACCTCGCCTGATTTACCTAATTTCGTCAAACAGGCCTTTGTGATGACGTAAGCACGTGACTGGCATGTAGTCTTGTGTAGTTCGTTAGTTCCTTCTATATGACCGACTTTTTGAATAGCGAGAATGAGCGGGAGCGCGGAGCTGCCCAACCTAGTTTCGTCGCCGGTCACTAATGCGCTTCTCACCGTGCAAGCCATGCAAAAAACCACAAGATACTATTTCTAATTTAGAATAAATACGTTATTTAGTCAATTTTATAAGCAATTTTCTAAATTGAACTAATCAATCAATTTAAATACTACGAGTACAGCGTAATGTAAAATAAAAAATACCGGCAAAATAGTTATTTTACTAACAAAAGAACGCAGGCAGCAGTAATCTGTAAAGAGCGCGAAAGATCTGCCTTCCTCTCAGCTTAGTTAGCTTCCGTCTCAAAACAGAGTCAGGAGCTAGTGAACAAAAAGAGCGCACTAGTTCGCCAAGGAGCCGCGAACTAAATAGAGCGCTCCTGGACGCTAACTATGCGCAAGTGTACTGGCATGGCTCAGCACCTGCGAGGCGTCGCACGATGGAACGATTTTTAACCGTCGAAGACGAATGACAAAAACTGGTTGATTCATTTTTAAATAAAAAATACTTACACAAATAAAAATAAATTATAATATTGTTCTATGACTTACGTTTTATCTATTATTTTTAATGCTATGAATATTTAAATTTTTCTTTTGATTGAAGAAAAATTCATGAAAATCTCGCAATTCTCAAGTTATATCAAACAACAGATTAAAGATTTGAATGGTACAAATTATTAACCTAATTTTGCATCTAATCTGGTACCTACTGCTATTTTTTGCGATTTTGGAGATAAACAGTGTTTCTTTTAAGTTGGCCAACAGGTGGAAATCGGAATCCTTATGAGATATCAGAAAACTTTCTTAGAAAACTTAAGTTCTTTTTTGATCTTAACAATTTTGGCACATTTTTTTGGTCAAGTGTGAGTCGTCGTCCATAAGAATGAGGAAAATCCACCAATACTTTTTTTATTGCTATTCGACTTTGTTTCGTGTAAGGATCGTTTCATTGTATGAGAAGAAAAAAATCGAAACTGTAGAAGCCAGTCAAATTTAGCAAAATATTTCTTCATACAATTTATATAAGTAGGTAATCAATTTCATTCATTTTTATGGACAACTCAAACTTGACCAAAAAATTAAGCATGCCAAAATTGTTACCATATAAAAAAAGCTAAAGTTTCCCAGCAACGTTTTTATATATCTCTTATGGATTCGGCTTTGCCCCTGTTGTCCAACTTAAAAGAACCACTCTGTATATTTATCATTCTCTATTCCACACCACCCCAGAAGTAGGCGCTTTTTTTTTTAATCAGTGTTGTCGCCAATAACCCTAATCCACTTCAGCAAACGTTCTTCGTCCTTTGACAAAAGTGTATCATTTAATATTCAGAAGAGTCAGATTCGGGTTCATTATGCAATGATGAGTCCACACTTAGAAACTCCTAAGTTCTCCTGATCATTATCGTCAATAAATAAAATGTTATCGTCAAAAAATAAATGTCTCAGTCATACATAATCAATAAAGCTTGCTTCTTCTGAGAGGGCTTTGTGTTTTCAGAATAGTTTATGACGTGTTTTTGATATAATGTGGGTCAGAACTAATTAGTAAATTAGTGAGAATATTTTTATTGGTAGCCTTTCTACAGAATTTTCTCAAATGGTGTGCATCTTGAATTCTTTATTTCGAGCTTCAGCAGCTTCGGATAATTTTCCAATCGGCACTAAACCAAAATGTTCAATGATAGCTGCTACTTGAGCAAGAACTTTATGTACACTAGCAGGCATGTAATACCAATTATACAAATCAAAGTACAATTTCATGGTGGCTTCGGCATAATCTTTAAACTTAATTATTATATCTATAGCTTGACCTGAAGAAAATGTCTGTAGTATAGTTTTAAATCGTTTAATTAAATCCTGATTAACTCCTGTGATCAGAGAAAATCGGTTTGGACACAAACAAATGACGTCACGGAAGTGGTGTGGAATATCATTGTATGTATAATTATATATAGTGTATTTTGCAATAAAATTCTAAAAATTTGCATTTGCATGGAAAAAATCATACAATATTGAAAGAGGTATAAGTTTGAAAGTAATGGGTTAATGAAAAAAGTCACATGACATTTAAGTATTGTATTAGTATGTAGAATTCAAAAATGTAGAAACAAATTCCTAAGTCCGTACTTTTTGATTTCGTTCCACTGTGTGTCGTCCGGCCCATAACCGAGGCCGAGGCGCGACGCCTCACGGCAGCTTGTGCTGATGCCGAGCCGAAACGAAGCCCTTACGATCCTGACAAGTGTGCATTACAGAATGCTGATCTCGTGCAGTGCTTAACGTGTCCGATTACCTAAAATAACATTCATATTTGCGAATTTTTCTTATTATCTTTTACCGATAAGTGTTCCATTGTTTTTAACGAATTGGTGACACCATGCAATTATGTACCCAATGTACGCAAATGTACTTGCGTCAAAGTGTGGTTTGCTTGTATTACATCTTCTAAGTTTAAATAATGCAAACGCACAAGAAAACATACAGTCCTGACTGAAAGACTAATTCACATTTTTTGTTGACTCTTTCAAATTATCATTTGGGCAATCGGTACTAATAAATAGAAAATACTGTTGCTAGACATCGGTACTAATAAATAGAAAATACTGTTGCTAGACAACTTCAGGCGGTAGACTATACCAATATAGAAATACATATTTTTATACTTTTTGAATACTTTTTGTCAATGGTTTACATATATACGGTGCATGTA
Source organism: Melanchra persicariae (assembly GCA_947386135.1). Taxonomy (NCBI): domain Eukaryota; kingdom Metazoa; phylum Arthropoda; class Insecta; order Lepidoptera; family Noctuidae; genus Melanchra; species Melanchra persicariae. The sequence continues at coordinate 10,480,712 of OX376651.1, read as the reverse complement.
TCGATTATGCTCCTGCTACATCTGCGTTAATTGAATAGCCGTAGTAGTTCAGTTCCAAAAACTTATAGGATATTCTTCTAAACAGAAAAAGGTCCGACCATTAGATTTTCAAAAAATAATGGACACATTTTCTGCCATTTCAAATGGCTAAAAACGATAAAGGTATAGCGCATCAAAGTTCAAGAGAGCTGGCTGGTGACGTCACGTCGATAGTAAAATGGTACCTACTTTCGTAGTGACGTCACGTAGTTTTAAACGCACGGTATCTTCATTTTTTGTTTTCGTGAAAAAATAAGTGTCCAATATTTTTTGGAAATCTATTTGATGGGCTAATTAGATTTTTTCAGCAGAATACACTATTGCTACTAAGAAGCTGCTAGCATCGTAGATAGGTGCATTAATCAACATTCTGACACCAGTAAGTGTCGAAAACTGGCACACGATTTTTTATTATCGCTTAGGGTCAGCTCACACTGAGAGGCGATGCTGTGCGCACTTTAATGCGACTCAATATAGAATTTTATTTACTACACAAAAAGGAAACTACACTAACATTTCAGTGAGAGCGAGTTCTGGGGTGTATATGCATGGGTGCGTACCGTTTGACATAGTAACAAAAGTTCTAACGATCACATGACGTAATTTCATTTAATATAATATTTTTTTAGTATAACGATGAAATAATATAATGAATTATTGATATTATTTCAGTTTACCTAATTTTATATGGTTTAATAAACATTTTTATGACAACCCGACTCGGATAGGTTAGGTTAGAAGGCTAAGGCGGGAGCTCCGCTCCGCTTCGCTCCCGCCTTAGCCTTCGTGGTTATTTTTTTTTAAACCACCCAGAAATAGGAGCCCCCCGAAGCGGGGCTCTGTCGACCTATCTTAGCACAGGTGGTATATACTAATAGTAGTTTATGCAACGACCATATAAAAGGGGTTATAAAAAACACGAGTGTGGGTTTATCACACGAGTGTTTTAATACCTAATTATATGCCGTTGCATACACTATTTTATCTTCACTCATACAGTTGAAATAAAATAAGTGGAAAAATAGTTTATTCCAATATGGCGGATATTCTCATTGCGTATTCGAATGACTGCGCAGCGCGCGTATCCATAGACAAAGATAAAAGCTGGCTCACTGACTTAAGTCAATGAGCACGCGCCAATAAATTAAAAAGTAAAAGTGTGCTATAAAAATTAAAAAGTTATTTTATGATGCAGTTGTTTAAAAATCGAAGGGAAATGTTGAACTGTAATGGTTTTATTTTTTAATTTTACCTATCCACGAAAAAAAAGTAGGTACTTACTTACGTGTTTGTGCATCGTTTTTGAACTCATAATTATTTGGAATATTACGTTGTGAGTGTAGATAAATGTTATTAAAGCAAAAGAAGTTTATATGAAATGTAATATTAGATCACATGAAATTAGGTTATTTGTTTTTTATAGCATATGAAAATTATATCATGTGAACGTTATTTCAAGTGATAATATATTATCTGTTATTATGGCATATATTACACACCCTATTTGCATTCTCTCACTGTGTTTTTACGTTATAGAGATGTGTAAATTTTCGATTGATGACGCTTAGATGCACCTCGACACTTGTGTCAGTGTGCCTTTGACCATTAAGGGGTACAGTTGTTTTATCTCACGAGTGCGGGCGAGCCATACTTGTAGTTGTAATGTGTATAGACACGCGCCTTTGTGTGTGTGACTATCGGTACCGTCGGCAAGACCATCGTTAACTAATAATAAAGTAATTATATTAGCAAATTAAAATGTAGTTAGTGCAAAAAAAATGTAGTGCAGGTAGAGATAAAATCAGTAGGTACCAACTTTGTTTAAAAAAAAAACAAACAGTTTATTATGCATCTAAATATAGTAACTAAGTCTAACTCTACCCCTTTCGTTGAAGCAATGATACTATTTGAGGTATAGTATTTCAATCGGAATCAAAACTAAAGTTTTCTTCTGAATCGTTCTCACTCACTATCTTGCAAATTTATCATTAGTTTGAAATCAGTGTCAAAATATTTCTTATATTCATTTTCTTTTTTAAAATAAACTATTGAATGTATTACGCCATTATATCTCACTCGTTATTTCTTAAGAGGGCGCCGCGCCCTCATCGTTTGTTTGGTTATATTATAATAGTTGTATTATAATCACTATAACGGAAAATAGTGGCCACTCTTATTCGTTTTAGTGATTATAATAAAACTAAACAATTTAAAACTACCGTTTATAATAATATTAACGTATAATCTTGTGGAGCACAACTTAACGTGCTTATTTTTTTGCATTTTCATTCTAAAATAAAATAAATAACAAAACAAACGATGAGGGCGCCACTGCCCGCTCGGCGCCCTCTTAAATACTTTCTTGAGTAAGTTTTTCTGTGTTGGTCATATTTTGTTCAACGTTTCTTATAGCAATATAATTTTTAAGGACCCCCCCAAATGCTCTTAATGGCATTAAGCTCAGGATGGTACGGAGGTAGGCGTAATACTTCAAATCCTTTACTAAACCCCCCGTTGATTTACGCGTTACTACAGGTGTAGCAGCAGCATTATTGACGCCGTATTTATTTATAATCAATTCCATCATTGCCTGGTTGTATTAGATCTAGCGAACTTTGTTTATTAGAATAATAGAAGTTTATAATATGAAAATTACATAATTATCAACATTAAAAACCCTATTTAGGTACTGCCATTGATACGGATGTAGAGCGAGCCTATAATGCATTTTGTTCAATATCCATTATTTTGTTACATTATTAGTTAGTTTTAGCAAGTACAGATACAATAAAAGTATAAATAATAATAATTACCCATGAGTTAATTAGTGTTTCTACGTCCCTAATAGTACACCTTGGTTTTTTTTTATGTTTAGCTATATATCATTCGGAAAAAGTCCATAAGACAGGAGCAAACTATGTAAGTAAATGTCTTATAAAATAAATAGTATTTATGGCACAAATCTCAAGGACATTCATTCTTTTATGGTAGTTATGTATTTTAAATGTATATTTCATACAATTAAATTATAAAAATCTCCATTGAATATTTTCTATCATTCCAACACAGGCTTGTAACTGAATGGGGTTTATATAAGAACATTCCTTTTATCTTCTATTCAGGAAGTGCAATTGGAACGCATCAGCAAGCTACATAACACCCTAACTGCTCGACATGAGCACATACCTAATTCAGAGAAAATTTAAAAAACAAGTAGGTAAATACTGTTACGAGCTTAGGGTTCGTGACAATAAAAACAGCCGATAAAATAACCAAAATGACACTTTAATTAACCAACACTAATTACAACTTAAACTCACTAATTATAAATCACAATTGCACTACTGATCACTTTAATTCGCAGTCGAAGTTCGCTCTCGAAGTTGTCGCTTGTATCGCAGATTCAATACTGACCCGGTCGCAGGCTATGCGGGCCTTATATAGGTCGGCAGATAATTCCAGAACCTTCTAGTATGGAAACATCTAGAAAGTTCGAGTACATACCGGTACGGACCAACCAGACATCGAAAACTCTAGAATGTTCTAGCATAGAAAAGTCTAGAAGGATCTTGACTCTACTAGTTCTGCTACTCGATACTAGATGGCGCTAGTAGTAACTTTTATCTTTATGTACCCGGCATTAATTCTAGCGCGTAACACTGCCCCCTCCTAAGACATGCTCGTCCCGAGCATTATCGGTCCCATAATAACGCGCCAGTCGATCCACATGAACGATCTTAGGAGCACTTCTTGTACCTTTTTGTATGCGGTAGGTTTTGTCATTGATTTTCGTCACAATCCGGTACGGCCCGTCCCATTTAGCTTGAAGCTTAGGAGATTTCCCTTTGCTGCGAACTGGATTGTGCAGCCACACTAGTGAACCTTCGTCAAATCCTTTATTGTTCATTTTGCGGTCATAACGGGTTTTCATCTTTTCAGACATTTGCTGGCCCGATTGTCTGACGTGCTCATAAATGTCATTCATTTTGTTCCGCAAGTCATTCGCATAATCGGTTATACTGCGTGGGGCATCAGGTGGTATTCCGGTAATCAGGTCTGCAGGCAGCCGTAATTCTTTACCAAAGTTTGCGAAAGCTGGTGTCACTGATGTGCTTTCGTGAACAGCACTTCGGTATGACAGCAAAAACGGTTGTATATGCTTGTCCCAATCCCGTTGCCGGTTCTCCACCACTTTTGCCAGGTACCTCTCCAATGTCTGATTAAATCGTTCCACCATTCCATCCGATTGTGGGTGGTAAGAAGTTGTTCTCGTTTTATGAGTACCCATAACTCGACAAGTTTCCTGGAATATTTGGGACTCAAAATTCCTTCCTTGATCGCTGTGAATCTCCAAGGGTACTCCAAAACGACAGAAGACTTCATGAACTAGCTTATCAGCAACTGTTGAAGCTTCTTGATTTGGAATGGCGAAAACTTCCGGCCACTTAGTGAAGTAATCCATTACAACCATGAAATACTTATTACCACTTTCACTTTCCGGAAACGGTCCCGCAACGTCTAGGGCTATCCTTTCCCATGGTGCACCAACATTGTACAACTTCAATGCACCTCTACTATGAGTCTGTGGTCCTTTTACAGCCGCACAAGTTGTACATTTACGACACCAGTCCTCGACATCGTCACGACAGTGGACCCAGTAAAACCGTTCCCGTATCTTTAGTAGAGTCCGTTTAACTCCCATATGGCCTCCTGAACAACCATTATGGTACAACTCTAGAACATCCGGTACTTTAGCTTTAGGGACAACCATTTGCAAATGACAGCTGTCTCCCCGAGCATTTTCCCATTTACGGCACAGGACTCCATCCTGAATCACTAAGCTGTCCCATTGGGCCCAATAGCTTTTTGTAATCGAACTCATCGCTGAGACGTCGCTCCACGTTGGCTTAGGACCACTGGCCTTCATCCATTCCAGAATCGGCTTAATGTCCAAATCTTCCTGCTGTGCAAGTTGTAGGCTTTCCTTCCACTCGTTGCTGAGATCTGTCTTGAACATTCTCACAGGTACGACTTCTTTACCCTCTTGCCTAGTACAATGCTTGCAGTCTTCAGGGCAAGGTCTTCTTGACAATGCATCTGCGTTGCCATGAGTTCTTCCGCTGCGATGTTCAATCTCAAAGTCGTATTCCTGCAGTAGTTCAATCCATCTCGCAACTTGTCCCTCTGGATTTTTAAACTGCAATAGCCATTTCAGTGCAGCATGGTCAGTTCGCAAGTGGAACTTCCGACCCAGCAGATATTTGCTAAAATGCTGCAATGACTTTACTACAGCAAGCAATTCTCGTCTTGTTACACAATAATTCCTTTCAGGTTTCGACAACGACTTGCTGAAGTACGCTATCACAACCTCTTGATCACCATTCCGTTGAGATAATACACCGCCAAGTCCTATGTCACTTGCGTCTGTGTCAACTATAAATTCCTTGCCCGTATCAGGATACCCCAAAATAGGTGTTTTGCACAGACGGTCCTTTAGCTCCTGGAACGCGATGTCGCAACTTTCATCCCAGCAGAAATGTCGCTTCTCTTCAGTTAGCTTGTGCAGGGGTTTGGCTATATCTGCAAAGTTCTTGACAAATCGCCGATAATAGGAGCACAAACCCAAAAATGCTCTGACCTGCGTTTTGTCTTTTGGAACTGGCCAATCCTTGACAGCGGCAATTTTCTCTGGATCCGTGCGGATACCTTCTTCCGACACTACGTATCCCAAAAAACTAACTTGCCGTTTGAAAAGTGAACACTTTTTAGGACTCAACTTGAGGTTGGCACTCTGGATCTTCATGAGCACGCGTTCCAGGTTTTGAAGATGTTCTTCAAACGTACGACCTACGATGATGATGTCATCCAAGTAGACAAGACAGGCATCACCAATTAACCCGGTTAGTACAAGTTCCATCAACCTTTCAAACGTTGCAGGAGCGTTGCACAATCCAAACGGCATAACTTTAAATTGCCACAGACCCTTTCCTGTCGAGAATGCAGTTTTCTCCTTGTCCTTAGGGTCGATTTCAACTTGCCAGTAGCCACTTTTTAGGTCTTATGTGCTAAACCACTTCACTCCAGTAAGCATGTCCAGCGTGTCGTCAATTCTTGGCAAAGGGTAGCTGTCCTTCTTTGTCACGTCATTCAGACGACGATAGTCAACACAAAACCGCATGCTGCCGTCCTTCTTTCTTACCAGCACTACAGGAGAACACCATGGGCTTGATGAAGGTTCTATGACACCATCCTTCACCATTCCCTCAATCATGGTTTCCACTTCCTTTTCACGTGCTACCGGCAATCTCCTTGGCCGCTGACGGATAGGCAATTCTTCTCCTGTGTTTATTTTGTGTTGAACTAAGCCAGTCTTCCCAATGTCAGCATCGTTTGAAGAGAAAACATCGGCGTACTTGAGTAACATCCTCTTCGCCTTGATCATTTCATTGTGAGACAGAGCGCTGCGACAGTCTTCTAAAAGTGTGGTCACTCTCGTTTGTGCATCCTTTCTGAGGGTCCCGGTCGATATATTTTGGCATCGACGCAACCAATCGACCTCCTCGCAAGTACCAATCAGCGTGCCTTTTTCTATAATCTGTTCCGTATCACAAAGGTTCAGCACGCGTACCCCTGAGATGTCGGTAGCTCTGACCAAAGTTCGTGCCACTTTCCATGGAAGATCATTGTTTACCCTTTCCACGAGTACACAACGATGAGTCTGCCCAGAATTCCGAGGAAGACTAACCGGCACAATTGTTTCCGATCTCGGAGGAAGAACAATCTTCTTCAAGCTGTACACATTTCCTGGTAACGCCCCTTCCATGAAAAGTTCCTCTTGTCCACATTTCAAAACTCCTTGCTTAACGTCGATCTCACAACAATTCTTCCTCATAAAGTCTAGGCCCAGGATGCAATCGTCCATTATATCAGCCACGACAACATTGTGTAAGTAGATTCTGTTGCCTAGCTTCAACTCCATCTCTTTCTCTCCTCGGACGGGTATGCGCTGACCGGTGGCTGTTACCAAATGTATGCGCTCTCGATTGTATGCGGAGTCCCCAAGGAACCGATTTACAAGTTGGGAACTGACAACCGTGCGTGAGGCTCCAGTGTCTATCGTCAGCTTACATGGCGTTCCGTTGACCTCGCCCTTGATGATTAGGCTATTCCCATCGTGGGTTTGTGAGATCAAAATCCTTGGGGCTCTTTGAACATCAGCCAGCACCCGCCCCGCAGTCCTGGCTTTTACTCGTTTCCCTGCTGTTGCTGGGCGGTGCTGTTAGCCGCCCTACCTTCTGGAGATCGGTTATCTTCCCTATCTGCAGTTCGCTTAGGGCAACTGGATCGAAGGTGGCCCCTTTCCCCACAGCCATAGCACCTAGGGCTGTATCCTTTAACACGGTCGCGAACTGCAGCCGCTGCAACTTCTCTGACGCGATGGGACCGGTGATCCTGCCGCACAGCTTCCACCTCCAGTGCATGAGCTAAGGCGTCCTTAAGCGTCCCGTGGTGCCCAAGCCTCACAGCAGCTCTAACCTCAAGGTCGCGGATGCCGTCGATGAATGCCTGCACCAGGTTCCCTTCAATGAGCGCAGGTACAGACTGGTATGCTTTTCGAACCAGCTTTTCCACTTCAAGGGCCCACTGCTGCAGGTTTTCACTGCTACGTTGCACGCGATCCTTGAGCTGCGCACGAAAAACGTGTTCCAGATGAGCGTCGCCATACCGGGCTTCCAACGCCTCAAGGAGCTGCTCGTAAGTCACTTCCTTACCGAGAGCTTCCAGGACAGTTAAGGCCTGGTCGCGCAGGCCTAAGGTGAGGGCAGTCATGGCCTGATTTTTATTCCAGCCGTTCGCCTTCATAACAGCCTCAAACTGTATTTTGTAGGCCGACCAGGAAGATGTCCCATCAAACGGTGGCACTTTGAACCCGCGTAGCGAAGGTGTAGTAGCTACGGGAGTTGCAATTCCATCCCCTACTTTAAGGTTGTCCATTGCTTTTTTCATTTCAGCAATCTGGGTTTCAGCTTCTATCAGGCGGTTCTCGTGCTGAACCACCTTCTCTTTTACCACCTTTATTTCTTTGCCGAAAGTGGCATGCAGATCCTTCATGAGGACCATTTGTTCTTCCTGGCGGCGCGCCTGCTCTTCCTTGTCACGCTGGAGCTGTTCTTCCAACCGACGGGCCTGTTCCTCCTGTCGGCGGGCCTGTTCCTCCTGTCGGCGGGCTTGTTCCTCCTTATCATGCTGGAGCTGTTCTTCCAACCGGCGGGCCTGTTCCTCCTGCCGGCGGGCCTGTTCCTCCTTGTCACGCTGGAGCTGTTCTTCCAACCTTCGGGCCTGTTCTTCCTGCCGGCGAGCCTGTTCCTGCAGCATCATCATCAGAGCTCCAAAGTCTGGTGCTGCAGATGCTGGAGCTGCTGTGGATGGGCCGGGCGCCATGGTCGGCAACTGGCCCTCCAACGTCTGCGGCGTTGCACCTCCAAAACGCCTCTGGTCCGTCTCTTGCTGGCGTTGACTTCGGGTACGAATACCCTCCGTGTCGTCCTTCGGTAGAATCGGCATAGTTTAAATATCCCACTTCTGACACCAATTGTTACGAGCTTAGGGTTCGTGACAATAAAAACAGCCGATAAAATAACCAAAATGACACTTTAATTAACCAACACTAATTACAACTTAAACTCACTAATTATAAATCACAATTGCACTACTGATCACTTTAATTCGCAGTCGAAGTTCGCTCTCGAAGTTGTCGCTTGTATCGCAGATTCAATACTGACCCGGTCGCAGGCTATGCGGGCCTTATATAGGTCGGCAGATAATTCCAGAACCTTCTAGTATGGAAACATCTAGAAAGTTCGAGTACATACCGGTACGGACCAACCAGACATCGAAAACTCTAGAATGTTCTAGCATAGAAAAGTCTAGAAGGATCTTGACTCTACTAGTTCTGCTACTCGATACTAGATGGCGCTAGTAGTAACTTTTATCTTTATGTACCCGGCATTAATTCTAGCGCGTAACAATACCAACCTTGATTGAATAAAGTTGAAATTGAAAATAAACGCATCAAAGTGGACAGAGGCTCGTGTCTCTGGTTAAGGGTCCGGTTATTTATTATCAACTTTACTCTATCGAAAACAATGTTGATATTTGTTTGGCAATGAAGCTGTGCCGGATTTGTGTCGACCCATAAGGTCGCACTTTACTTGGCGTATTTGTGAAAATCTTTACGTTATTTTGATAACACCCTAAAATCCTGTACTTATTCTGATACGCGAGGTCCGGCCAGGCTTAGCGGGCTCTTGCACGCCCTGAGAACCGTCTCGTACTCGTATCGGCCAAGCATCGCTAAGCCGCGACACGCTTCGTGATGCCAAGCGCATAAAGTTCGAGATTATACAAATTGATAGGTATCTTAATAAGTGCGCGCCCGGTCTCGGATTGGGCTGTCCCGAAAATTAATAAGCAACAGCCATAGTAGTTCCTGTTTTAACTAGGTACCAACGCGACGTTGGTTCGTTACTACGAATACTTCCGTAATTTCGAGAATATTGAATTTAACTCCCCCCAACTTTTTCTGATTATGATTACTAGGTACAGAAATCATCTATTTTACCCGATTACGGCGGGGGTTATTGTAGGATAGATTTGTTAGTTAACGTAAACTGTCTATGATTAAGAACACACGGTTTAAGTTTTTTTCGATGGATTTATACATTCCAAACAAGATTCAAAAATCGTGAGGTTTTATTTTTAAAAACCCTAGTAAAATTATAAATGTGAAAGTATGTTTGTTAAATAGATAGTGTTGGGCAAAGTTGAATCTCATTCGGATATATTAGGTACCTACTTATCTATTTTAATAATTTTTGTTTGACTGGCTCTTACATTATTTTTATTAGTTAATTATGTGATAGGTATCTGACGCAGTGATGCTATAACTTAACATTTATTTCCTTTAGACATTCGAATTAAAACGATTGATATATTTTAGTTTTAAACTAAAATTACTTGTAGGTAATTTTCGTATATAAAATAGTCTCTAAGTTCCTCGCATAAACGATGTTAGGTTAAACGAAAGATATAGTCTATGAAACTTTTTTTTTTTTTTTCTCTTTATTTTTTAGGGATTTTTATCCTTATAAGGCATGTCAGCCCCATCATAACCTAACTTAAATTTAAACAACGCTACGAACTATTTGCATGCAAGATTTAACATAATGCTTACAAAAAGTGGAGTCATCGACGTAATGCCATTTCATAAACAATTTTAGCGGCATGACTCTCTGGACTTGCGAGGATTTCATGGAAAGTACCCATATTATATTTATTGATTTTGCGAAATTCGGTCAATGACTCCCTTAATGCCTGGTTCTTGACACATTCCACCAAAAGATGCTGGACATCATCGATAACTCCACACACTTCCTCTAGGAAACTTGTGAAAATTAAATGTCCGTGACCCCAACGCCAATCGCTTCCATATTTGGTAAATAATTAGTAGCTGTAGCATGCCCCCTTTTCGGCGCCAGACCACCTTCAAAGTCTTTTTTCTCGAAAACTACTAAGGTACCAATTTTGTTGTTCGAGTTCTAATTAGTACCAATTGAGTACTAATTAATATTTATCAAATATGGAAGCGATTGGCGTTGGTAGTCACGGATATGACACAACAACAACTACATACTAAACTAATAGGTACGTGTACTATCGGACCAACGCAGCAATATGAAAAAGAATTGCTGATCCATGCAGCCAATTTTTTAAATTTATGGGTTGCTACTTAGGGTAATAGTTGATAATTTTCATGAGTACGTAGGCAGGTAGGTACTACATTACCCTAAAGTATACATTTCGTTTAACCTAATATACCGTTTTCATTTATATTCTTACGAAAAGTGGGTAATTTACATAATTATTATAAATCTGGTTAGGCTAATGTGTCAATCGATGTTATCTATTGAGTTAAAGAAGCGGTTTTTGTTTTATTTTTAATGTTAAGTTAATGTGATAATCGAAATGCCCTCAGTTTCGACCTGTTGTTAACTCGATACAACTTATTATAAACTGTTGAAAGATAGAAATACAAAGCCGTTGTATTATTTTTGTCCATTTAAGCAAGTAGGTAGGTACAGCTTTTTTGTTCGACTGATTATAGAACAATGCTTTGCATTTATTTCAAACAAAAATATTAATTAGGTACCACTGAGAACCCCCTGGCCCCTACCCCCTCACCGTAGGTCCTTTAAGGACGCGTTTACAGATGGGTAGTCAAATCACTACTCAACTATAAATATAATTTTAGATAGGTACCTACAGTTTCTCAATAAATGTACCGAAGTGAATTTTTTTACTTCGGTACATTTATTGACTGACTGCTAGGGCGGAGGTCGTGGGTTCGATTCCCACACAGGACAAATCTTTGTGCGATGAGTACCTACGATTATTTGTTCTGTATCTGGGTGTGTAATTTATCTATAATATGTATGTATTTAGAAATATATAAGTATGTTTATCAGTTGTCTGGTTGCCATAGTACAGGCTCTGCCTAGTTTGGGATCAGATGGCGGTGTGTTGATTGTCCCAAGATATTATTATTATTATTTCCTTTATTCATGGTATATACATATAAAATTATATATTTTTAAATATTCCTACAAAAAAAAAATGAAAAAACATTTAAAAATAAAAAAATAGTAGCCCACCGGTATCGGGAACAGGGTTCAAGCTACCGGCGGTCAGGGCTCCAAAGAGAGGAACCTCCTAACAATGCGAGCCGTGTCCAGAAGTAATGCTTTCTGAATCCCTTGATCCAGCTGCCTAACGAGAGCCTCCTAAGGTGTTGGTCGAGGCTCGTGGCTATTAAGCCGTTGACTGACACGACAATCGGTACAATGATTGCCGAATTCACATCCCGCATGTCGACAACGCGAGCGAATCAAATATCGCGAGCCAAGTCAAGATATTTAATTTGTTTATCTTTCTCAGCTTTTACGAGGTTCTCGTCATGCGGAACGTTTATGTCTACAATCATTGCACGCCTCTCGATTCGGTCCCCCACTACATCAGACTTATTGGCAAGTCCTGTGAGTGATGAATGATGGACCGATCCCAGTACAATGTGATACTGCCATTATAGAGAACTGGGTCAGGCACATACCTGTAGTACGGCACCTCCGATTCCACAAGAGAATATTTCAGAGCAAGTTGCTGATGGATAATCCTAGCTACAAGGTTGTGTCTATACAAGTACTCTCCGTTAGCAAGACGAAAACAACCAGAGATAATATGGCGAATTGATTCTCCCGGACGGTGACATGCCCGACATAATGTCAACCGTGCTGTCCTTCACAATAAATCTCCGATAGTTTTTCGTCATTATAACTTCGTCCATAATTGCACAGACAAAACCTTCGGTTTCCCCAAAGAGGTCACCAAAACGTAGCCAGGCTACGGACGCTAACTGATCCATATTATTATTATTATTATATTTATTGAGAAAATTATATTAATAGTTCAGAATCGTACCATGCACATCTATCAACAATTCATGGGAAAAACATTTTAAGAATGCAAAGCATTTTATTTAGTAAACATACTTTTGTGTAAAAAAGTAATGATTTGACTACCCATTTGTAAACGCGTCCTTAAGACCAGGGTCTATTACCAGTGCGCCCTACCCGTTTAATGACTTACGCAGCTGAAACGTGGACACTCAGCTTAGGCCTGGTCCAAAATTCAAAGGTTGTTCAGCGGCGTGCAATGGAGAGAGCAATGCTCGGGGTTTCTCTGGTGGATAGAATTTGCAACGAAGTCATTCGCCAGAGAACTAAAGTCACCGACATTGCGCGTAGAATCAGCATGCTGAAGTGGAAGTGGGCCGGATCTGTAGGCGGACAGACGGTCTCGATGGAGCAGACAGGTGTTAGAGTGGAGACCGCGTATGGGCAAACGTAGTGCGGCACGATGGATCGATAATTTGAAGAAGGTGGCTGGCAGCGGATGGATGCGGACTGCTCAAGACCGGGATGGTTGGCGCTCTTTTGGGAAGGTTTACGTTCAGCAGTGGACGGCAATTGGCTGATATGATGATGATAATAACCACTGAGAATATTTTAGAGAAGGTACGGAATGAAGTTCATTGGAATGGGGAAATGAAATATAAGAACAAAGGCAGTGACGTCATTTTATTGATAAAAGAAACTTATTTCTAAATTATTATACAAAAAGTACGAATGCAAATAGAAGGGTCTGTTTGATGATATTTTTACAAATAAATTCGACATCAATATCGGAAATGAATGATAAGACAACAACACTTAGGTATAATACCACAATTCCGCAATTAAAAACTCACGGTCACTAGACATTAACGGACGATAGATGTGGACTTGTCCAATACAAAACAGTTTACTTACATGTATAATAGAAGAATACTTAATCTAGAAAAAAAATCTCATCTAGATATATAAATTTGTCATGAGAAATTGCTTTCTTTCTGGATATTAAATACAGATCAAAACCAATAAATGTATTGGTAAAACTGTAGATATTATTAATTACTTAACTAATCAAGACAACAAAATCATATTCTCAAGTATAGGTATCATAAAATTCATCTAGTTGACAACTAGGTACAAGCTATTGAATTAGATGCAGCTAGATTGCGATCGATCTATGACAATAAAATTCACCTGTGAATTGTGATGCATCGGTCAGCTTGCCGAATGCCGATCGCACCCCATCTAGATGCACGTTGCTAGCCCATAGACAACAAGCACCATACTATCTCTCATATCTCCCGCTATTAGCTTTTAAAGCTTGTGGGACTACCAGCTGATGCAAAGGTACATTACACCAACATCTTTATTATGACAGACACATTAATTAAATTATTATGCTAGGCACAGGAATTATTTAGAAAATACTTATAAAAGAGAAACAATTTGCATTGACAGTTACAATACGGGAACACTTAAAACAGTAAAATTCGTTCTCATTTTGTTGTCACTTAGACAAACTGCATGGTTTGTGACTTGACTTGTACCTACATAAAAGCAAGTGATGTAGGTACCACCCTTTATTGGTTTCGAGGCGTTATTGTTCCTCAGTAACGGAATTGACCTTTCCGGGAACGTTCCTCGTGGTAGACTCTCATAGGCGAGTAGTTGCCGTTCGATGCTCCGTTCGCATTCAAACCTGAAATTCATACAAACGTTAAATAAATGTGCCTTATATGTAGTAGGTAGGTAGGTACTTAAGTACAAACGTTTCAACAAGTGATTCAGGAGTTGCACAAGAAAATTCAGAATTATGACGCTGCACTAGCAACGCTTTTAGCCACTATTAGGTCTTACGCCTTTTTTGTGATGGCCTGAATTAGGTACCTACCTACTTAGATTAGATTAGACATAAACATTCATAACAAGCCTTTGTCGTGCTTAAGAGTGTTTTGACAACTAAATGTATTTATTGTGCTGGTGCTGATAAATATTACGTCATACCTTTAGCATTAAGCTGTCCATCAATAGAGCAAGCTTTTAGAAATGAATAAAACGCCAATATTAGCATACAAACCGAAACTTTTTATTAAATTTATTTATATTTCAACACCGTACCTAGTTTAAGGCATAATGTTGAGCTTTGCCCTGATAGGTAAGCAGAACCGCATTATTACCTAGTTCACTCTTGTGTGCTTTACACTTGCCAACAACATCACCACTAGCTCACACATCACACTAATATTTTCTAGCGTGCTTACCTTGGAGGAGGTGATTAGGTGGTGATACAGCCGGAGAGGCACACCTGGGTGCCAGCAGCAGGTGGTAAAGTGCGAGGTACACCGCGGCTGACAGGAGCGCCACCACGCCGAGAGCGCGGTACACGCTGCGGGCAGACTCCAGGGGCTGCTCTAGCGTGACCATGCCACCGATTATGGCGCCTATGCATCGACCTGCATTACAAATAACAGTAACCTAAATAAAGCGCAAATTATTTAAATACAACGAAAACGATAAACTGCCGAATGGTCTTCCAATTTTAAACACTGGACTAATGGACTATCAACATTCATTATTTTGCAAGATTGATGTCATCGCCCAATTCGCTACTGATCAATCAAAACTTACATTTTAATTTCCTTAAAAGCCACTCACAAAAAACTCACACTTATCCGTATCCCTTAAGGAAATTAAAATGTAAGTTTTGATTGATCAGTAGCGAATTGGGCGATGACATAGGTAGCACATCACTGGCCACCATCAGGGATTTTAATTTTGACAACACAAAAAAAAAATCGAAATTAGTCTCCAAATATTATTATCAGAATTAGTCAGTCACTGGTTCAAAAGTTATAAGAGTTTCTAGGTAACCGATCTGGAGAGAGTCTCCCAGCTTGGCCCAAATGGAATCTGAAAAGCTAGCGATGATCTGTTCATTCAACAAAACCGATCATCGCTATGTGACCGACTAATTCTGGTATTTGGAGAATAATTAGCGACTATTTTTTTTGTGTTATCAAAATTCAAATCCCTGATGGTGGCCATGCCTGTGTGAGGGACATCACTTACCTATACAGAAATGTGCAATGACGGGTAGAGCTTGACCGGTAGCTGTGTACTTTCTCGGCACTAAGTGACGGAAGTACAACACCGCTGTCACCCACACCAAGCTCAGCGTGAACACTTCCAATATCTCGCACACTACTACCCATGTATAGTCAGTGCTGTACGCCAAACCTGGAAGTTGAAAGTAAATTATTTAGGTCTACTTATTTCCTAGCTCCGTCTTTTCGTAATATCACGCGAATATTTTCCGAAGATGTAGGTATAGCATGTAATATAGTCAGGACTACACTCGTATCCTTATGTAATATTAAGAGAAGAGCCTGTTGCCAGTATATGACAGTCGTTGTTGGTCAAATCCAGACTGGTGCTGAGAATAATAAATTATTAATGAAATACCCATAATATAGTGATGTTAAGGGTATTTCATTAAGAATTTCTTAATTTTTGCCCGGACTATGAATCGCAGGCAGGTAGGCTGCTATTGTGAAAATACGTATCTACGAAATTAATTTTAAAAACCTTATTGGTAATTATATAATTATACATCTTCGTAATAATATTCGTCCTACACGCATCACATTATCTACACTGATGGTCATAATATTGTTTTACCATGTTCTTTAACCTAACCAGCAGGTAAATCAAACAGTAGTGTCAACATAAACATACCGGTATATCGAATGCCGTAGAAGGTGAAGGCCATAATGAAGACGTTGGAATGTCCGATGTAGTCCACGAGGGCTTCTGCCCACCACAGAGCGGGCACGGCAGGCAGGGCTCCGGCCGTTAGCGTCAGACCCATTTCTGATACCGTGCCGTTCAGCTCTTTTACCGTCCTGGAATATAATGGGATAATTATTTTTCAACACATTTGCTCAACAAATGCATTTACGAATATGCATTGTTCGAAAGTTAAAAATTATGCACCACACAATGGAACGTGCTGTTAAATAGGTACTCTCACTTAAGTACATATTTTACCGCATACTCCGTTGTATAGCGCCGTGCGTATTTTTTACGTTTTTTTTTTTATTTCCATTTAAATGAATAAGAATTCCACCAAGGAGTTTCACATCACGAGAATAAATTTGCTGAATGATCGAACCTCCTTGGAAGCGCTTTTACTGTATAGGTATGTCTCATTTTAATACTAAAGAGAAAATGAGAGATAAGATAAATAAAAATAAATGAAAGATGTGGTTCTAATTTTCACCACGCGCATGTGGCGCCCTGTGCAAATTCGCGCCATTTTCATATTAGAAACGTCAAAGATTGTTGCGACTTTCCGACTGATTTCTAAAGACAAAAAAGTTTGTTTCATTACTTATTGTCTTAGAATAATAACGCCTAGAAGGAGAGTCTCATACACGCTCCCTACCAAAAAATGAAGCAACTTTCGTACTTATGTGTGAGTGAGCGGTATGTAATTACAGCCACAGACGTAAAAAAATGTTGCTAGGAATGAACACTTTCCCTAAAATCGGGAAAAATGTTAATATACTTGGGACTAATCATAGATCAATATAAAAAAAAATGTTAGGTACGTAACTTGTCGGTATGTACTTATTGTAACCGAAATCCAAGATGGCGCCGACGAAATTTGCTAACTTTTCGTCATGGGTGTCATTTCCATGGTTTCTGGGGTCGCTAAAACCGATTATGGGGTTAGCAAATTTCATCGCCACCATCTTGGATTTCGATTTTGGCCCCATAATTGGTTTAAGCGACTCCAGAAACCATGAAAATGACACCCATGACGAAAAGTTAGCAAATTTCGTCAGCGCCAGCTTGGATTTCGATGTTGACCCCATAATTGGTTTCAGCGACTCCAGAAACCATGAAATTGACACCCATGACGAAAAGTTAGCAAATTTCGTCGCCGCCATCTTGGATTTCGATTTTGACCCCATAATCGATTTTAGCGACCCCAAAGATCGCGAAAATGACACCCATGAAAGACTGGTCGGCACCCGCGGGGCCGACAAGGCTCCCGCCTCCACCTGCCCCCCCCCCTGGTTGGCCGCCCAGTCTAATGTTCCTTTATTTCAATTTTAAGGCGAGCCTGACTTGAGCGCGTAGGCATCTAACGCTTACCCCAGGCCCCGCAAGGAGTAGCAATACGTAATAAGTTACGATGCGCGGGAGACGCGCGCACCAAGCGCACCGCTCGCTCATGAGTTCACGGACTCGGGTAGGTACTAAGTTCCGTCACAGGATAAAGTAATGCAGTAGATCAACTTGAATTGATTAGTATAAGTTTATTTTGTTTTATTTTTCTATTAAGTATTTTTTAAGGTTATAGATGGATTAAGTACGTATTGTACAAACTTGAATCCAATTACTAATCATTAAAAATCAGTAATAATACTTATTTATTTTAGAGTATATGGTGGATTTAAAATCTGACTGACACGAAAATTATGAATACGAGTACGATACAAAAATACGCGTCGCGCGCTATTTGGCTTTGGTGCGATACCTTCGTAAAAATCAAGTAGTAGGTAGGCACACTTACTTTAGGAAAATTATGTTACAATTCTTGAATATTATAATTCAAGAAAGCTTAGAAGTATAAATGGTTTGGAATTTGCCTAGATGCTATTTAAAAAAAAACAAAAACGTTTTTATATTTTTTAATCAAATAGTTAACATAATAAAAGTTACCAATGCAACTGGCTAAAATTCGTTGAACTGTAGCTGTCTCGGTTTGCATGGACCTAGCTGAGTAGATTGACACGGAATATGGTCCTTGGATTTGCTTGGACCTGGCTGCACAGGCTTATCATTAACATTTTCTTTGTTTTCTTTCAATATTATGTCTCGTATTGGCATACCGCGATTTTGGCGCGGATCCACAATCTCTGGCAATATACATTTCAAATAAAAATCTATAATTTTTTTCTTCATATGCACCCGCCAAAATTCGTCATCTCTTGAAATATTTTCTACTACTAGTTTTCACCGAACCATATTCCAAAAATGCATTGGTTCCTTTCTGTTACATGAAGTTGACCCTGCACTTGGTAATACCAATTACTTTTTTTGTTTATAACCCTGGTATGTTTTATTCTATCGAATTTAAATATATGTATTTTACTTTCTTCAATAGCAGCATTTCCTTTTTCTAAATGCCGTTATTGGACATTTAATTTCAACAATGGTGTCGTTCCCAACTATACCGTCGGGGGTAACCCCAATAAATGAGTATTATTTTGGAGACAAGTCACGCCCTTCCGCATGCTCTATTGCCCTGTAACGCAAATTTTGATTTTGATTTGTTGGTAATTAACAAGTAAAATTTTAAAAACTTACAAAATATCCCTGTTCAATAAAGATAACGGAGCTACAGTGCCAAAGACAGATACACAGGCACACAGACGCACGTACACAGAAACATAGATAGCAAACCGTTATAAATAAATAGGATAGAATTGTAATATGGTGTGTGTTTAATTTCTTTATGTATTTTATGGTGTTACAATAATGATAATGAGATACTACTTTATTCAAATCTATACTAAATAATATTATAAAGTGGAAGTGCGCTAAGTGCGCTGTGGTAATAGCTAATTATACGTAAGTACCATGTACAACAAAGATATTGTTTTTCATTCGATCTAAAAAAAAGTCCGCGACGTTACACCTATATCTATCTCTTATAAATATGCCACACTAAGGCATTTTATGTCAAATAATTTATTTAAAAATTAAAGGTGGTTTTTCAGCATTAATATTAGGCAGGCATATTAATCCTTACTAGCGAAAGTTACTTCATCATCAAGATAATTTTATGAAGATAAACTTTGTCTTTTACAGCATGTTATTTGAACTCACCGTTTAGGAGATAATGTAAAATTAAAATAATTCAACAATATTATTAAATCGAACGGGCGGTGCGCGAGACGCGGCCACCAAACGAGAACGCGTCGAGCCTGCGTGACTGCGTGCGACGCGGTGCAAGAAATTCTTTTTTGTATTATGATTATGAATTTATGATAGTTACATTCATGGGGAAGGCTGTACGGCTATACGGGAACGGGAATTCCTACGGGAATGAAGAGTTCCGTTACCTGTCTCCGAAGTTCTTCATCAGATCTTCACCAAATTGAAATGGGATCAGTCCGGGAAGATACACTTCCAAAAAAATAGAATCATCAAAATCGATTGACAATTGGCGAAAATATCGCTGAGCAAACATACAACAAAAAAAAACAGTCGATTTGAGAACCTCTTCTTTTTTGGAAGTCGGTTAATAATATACAATACAATAGTCAATTAAAAACAGTTTAGTGTATGTAATTTATAATTTCTATACATTTTTCCTCTTGCCAATAAACACCGATAAAGTAACGCATTGGATTGGAAAAACTATCCAAACTGACCACATAGTTTTTTGTATGTCTTGTCATAACTTGATACATTGTTAGTAATTAGTAAGAGGATGGACTCTAGTGTACAGCGCATAAATGAGCTGGTCCGGTAGCCTAAACGTTACCAAAAGTATGTTATTATAATATTTTCATAGGAAATGGTCATACTGTAACACTTTTACACTATTGCACGCGACTCACGAGTGCGCTGCGCGTATTGTTTGGCATAGACGTTGCGGACACCATACATATTATTATTTGTTGTGTTGTGGTGGCTGTGAGTAGGTACCCACCTAGCGTATAACTACACTTATATTTCTTCTCTACATGAACACCACAACATTATTGCACCGATATTCAACTCTCATGTAGGAAATACGAGCTATTATTTTTGCATTTGTTTAGGAGTAAGATAAGTGAAAACGGACATTTCTAATAAATAACAAATATTATAAGACTTATACAAACTCTCCGAAACCATCAAGACTAACGTAGCGGGGTGAACTACCTATTTGACATTTGAAAACAGTAAATCATTGTATCATGTGCGCGCGAGGTGGCTTTATGCACTCTGAAATAGGGTTCAAATTCAATTGTTTTACATACTCGATGCGGTTGGTAAATCTATTCCGCGCGAAAACTAAACCACTAAAGCGCACGTCTTTATGCGTACTGAAATAAGGTTTAAATTAAACTGTTTACACACATGTTTGCGGTGTGGAAATTTATCTGTTTCGTGTCGGTACTTACCTAGTTAGTAAAGTAAATTATGTATATACCTATATACCTTTTTGTTTATTCAGCCAAAGTTTATAAAAAAAAGTAGTCACCGCTGCAACGAAGAGCCGTGACAACTTTTTTTTCCCCCATTTTTTTTTACAAAATTATAGCTACATCTAATAAAAACTAACTATATTACAACTGTTTGAACACTAAATTGTATACAAGTATTATTATAATTTAACCACTCGACACGTGAAAATTCCAAAATAAAAAATAAATCTTACGTAAATAAACATAAACATTAAATTCGCGGCACACTGGTATGCCGGCAGTGCTAGAGCGGTAATCAATTTAGGCTTAGCCAGTAACAGAACTTAGCGGGGGTGGCGGGATCGCAAAAATTTGGCACACGTCCGACCTCCAACACGTTCCGCTCGGGACTAAATGACACGGGGCGCGCTCATGAAACGACAAAATCACTTGATTTTGGAATTAGTGGGATACGTATTTTCATATTTCACATTATGACGGCCGATTTATATCACATTTTTTACGACCTTTATTGTGGTATAAGTTTTATTACTCAAAACCTTATATAACTCAAATGAAATGATAATTACATCTTGATTTTGACTTGTCTTTGCGATTTAATTGGATGCAGTAAAGTGCAAGTAATCGTGTATCGCACGGCCGAAATCGCAAGATCGAAGTGTGAAATATGTAATATATTTTTTTCAAAATTTAAATCCGTGTTGTTTACGAATAAAACACAATTTTACACAATGCAAAACAACGTTTTTCCGGAAAACCTGGCCTTAAGACACGATCTCATACACAGGTTTCGGTGCCGCCGCGTGTCGCGACTATGGTTTTTTCCCATATGAAAACTGCCCAACGCGCCTAAAGAACTTTTCACTTAAAAAAATGCGCAAATTATTTGAATCAACCGTAATTATTAGCTTTCGTTTCATACTTACAACTTTAAACAATAAGCATCATAATACAGGTAGACTCCAACAGTTAGTGCTTACTGTATTATGGGTAATTTTTCTTTACAACTGGCAACACTACATTGTGATAAATTAGGTTATGAAAATTTTAATTTGAAGATGATTTACGTAAAAATAATGGATTTAATGTAAGTACTTACTTGTGAAACGTGATTTTATCACATTTTTTTTGTTTTCCTGGTGTGTTAGAGCATCTTTTTATGCAACAAACTGTCATTTTTAAATATTTCTCGGGAGGTGCATTCAACAGAGCGTGACCTTGAGCACTGACGGCTCGCTGCGCCGAGTACTCCGTATATGGAGTAGTCTGAGTTGCTTTACTTTTGATGCTCGTACTAGGTTTCTAGGCGTTATTATTCTAAGCTTATTGTACTGTTTTCTTACGAATGTGTCGAAAAACGTTGTATGACACACGTGCGGATTTGGTTTTTACAAACTCGTGACTATGGTAAGCCCTCGACTTCGTCTCGTGCTTACATTCGTCTACTCGTTTGTAAAAGCCAACTTACCGCACTAATATCATAAATAACTATAACGGTCACCCAGTGTAAATGATAAATGATAAATGATAAATGATATTTATTTTGTAAGTAGGTTAAACATAACACTTTTACACGTCAATATTTTTTGGTCATTTTAAGCTAGATGAGGCCGGTGTTTCCTAGCTGACTACCCTGAGAAGAAACACCGAAACAAACTCAGAGGTCACAGTCTCTTTTGAAGTCCATACAAATTGTACTGGTCAAATCATACGAGAACCATGTAGGTTAATGTCTGAGGTGGCCTTTTGAGGAAAGTGCCACACAGATTTGAGTGGACCTGTCCAGACAGTGCAAGCATTTGTCAGTTATTATGGAGCTCAAACTTAGAACTTTAAGGAGCTCAACGATTTGACGAACAATACCAAAGTAAGGACATTTGGGTAGGCCGCATAAAAAAAATCTCAAAATGCCAGACATTGTTGACTAACATGAAAGTAAATATAAAGGTAGGTAAGTAAATACCCATGTATGTCACCAATCATAAACTTACTAATTGGATTGGATCAAATATTTGTCTTGTATGTAGGTACTTGTTGCTACATACCGTAACAAGGTTGACCGTGGCCTCTACTTAAGTAGACCTATTTTACTGTCACTTTAATAGTGAACTAGCGATAGTCAGCTGGTTCATTTTATATTTAGGGTGATTGGTAAATATATTGGTCTGTTGAGTAAATAGGCCTGTTATAGATCTAGGTAATACGTGGGTCACACTGAAAGTTTATAGAAAATAAAAAAAACGGAATAATGTAGAAGCCTGTTAATGTTTTTATTGCTTTTCTTTCGAAGTAGTCTCCGTTTCTTTCCAAGCAGCGTCGCATGCGATGGAACCATTGACTGAAGTAGTGGGCCCCACTCTTCTTTAGAGATCTCTTCCACGCCTTTTTCAATCGCAGCCACGGCATCTTCAGGGTATCTTTTATTTTTGGAAATAAATGAAAGTCACAGGTGCCAGGACGAGACTGTAAGGAGGATGGAGACTCAACACCTTCGATAGTCCGCCTGGCGAAGTGATCTGGGAGTGTTTCGGGGTGGAGGAGGATCCTGCTTCTTGGGTGCTGCTGTCTAACATTTTCCAAGACAACTGATAAACAATGACTGACATACCAAACCTGCAGTAACATGACAGTCCTTTTATCTTCTACTAGCACTTCGCCCGCGACTTCGTCCGCGCGGATTTAGTAGGTACTCCACAAACTTCAACGCCCCCTACACCCCCTTATAAAGGTCAGTTTTGGAAAATTAAGCACATTTATTACTTAGCCATTTCTACTTATTCTATGGTCTCAGGTTCAGCGCAACTGTTCACCCCGTTCACCCCGTCAGGAGTTGATTATGCAAAAATTGTTAGGTACATCTGTTTAAATAATCCCATTTTTAGTTCGTTCATAGCATTCCGACGTAAATTAAAGCAAGCAATAATGTCCTCCCCTAAAAACTTGCTGCAACCCCTGCTTCACCCCTTATTATGTATATAGTTTATTTGCGAAAAATCCAAACATTTGTTATTCTTATTGTTTTATCGAAATCATTTTCAACTTCATCGGACCAAGCATTGTTATGATTCTTCCCAGTTCGCTCAAGCCGCGACATTTTTCTTACTCTGAGCATGTTTATTACTGTCGTAACTTTTGAACGAAAGGTCCGATTTGAATAATTTAAAGCTTGATTTACACGGACATAATCAACCTTAATTATCAAACCATTTAAATGGATAAGGATTAATATCATGATACCGAAATCTCCATTTTTTCATATCACCAAGGATTTGCTTGAATAATTTTAACAAAATGCGGTCATGGTGACTTAACCATAATAGTTAGACATATGGTATCGCGGACTTTTTGTAAACATTGATGATCTCTATAAAACTGTAGTACATCACTTTGCTCTATTGTCAATAGATTCCGCAGCGTACGCGATATAAGGATTTTTTCTCACACCTTGGGTTACATTATCGAAGTTTTCATACGGATCCCTAACTTTTTTGAAAATATTCTATAGCCTATGTCCATCATCGATAATGTACGATTCTACTGGTGAAAGAATTTTTCAAATCGGTCCAGTAGTTTCGGAGCCTATTCATTTCAAACAAACAAACAAACAAACAAACAAATCTTTCCTCTTTATAATATTAGTATAGAAGTATAGAAGTATAGATGACAATTGTTGCGAAATGACACATCCATTGCGCAGATTGTCTTTTGGTTTCGGGGTTCGTAACAAACTATATTATCCAGCTTTCATCACCTGTGACGATTTTATATTCGAGTCACATAGCTCCGTCATACTTTTTAAGCATTGAGCTGCACCAAACCAAACGACGGCGTTTTTGATCATAAGTTAAATTATGGGTTAGGTAGGCAAAGCTTTCTGACGCCGCGCCGTAACAGCATATAATTAGTGCATAATCTGCTGTAAATGTGCGCGACATAAAAAAATTCATGCGTGTTGTGATTTTGGAAAAAAACGGAAAAAACGATTCCTGCTGGAGTAAGTAGCTAATTAACTGCCTCCGTGGTCGAAGGGTTTAGGAGTTTGTCTTGTAACCCGGTGGTCGTGGGCGAACCCACGGGAAGCATACCTACTTTGTACCTACTGCAGTGTGGTCACTACATAATTTCTCAAATCACTCCAAGAAATAGGTGGAGGTTTTAAATGTCTTGTTATTTTTTGTTTGAAACGCGAAACTCCTTGATTATTTTTTCAAATCACGTTCAGTAGATTTTTTTGAATGCTATTCGAATTTTTTGACAAAGAAAAAGGTAGACATTTGTTCTGGCACTTGTGTTATGTCAGCGACCAGGAAATCATGTTTTATTCGGAGGAATAATAAATAAAAATTATGTTGTGAGATTTAGCCAGTTGAGCTTAAAGCCATGGTACATAATATGTCCATGCACAACTTGTGAACAACTCTTGGTAAGTTTCTTTTAAATTCCTGCAATCTTTATTCGTGATTCATAGGTTTCCTTGACTTTTTGTGAATTGGGTTTTAATTAGTTCATTCTTTGTCATAGAAGCCGGATTACCGGTTTTATGGTCTGGTGATTGTAAATTGCTGATTAAGCGGGCGAGGTTCCCAGGCTGCCACCCCAGAAGCCAGTAGCAGGGAAGGCTATATCCCCAAAGGATACTGCGGGAGAGGCGCCCCATTCCCGTCGTCAGGAGGACGACGGCGACGGGGAGGTTTACCTAAAAATATTCACCCGAATATATTTTTTTTCTTTTTTCGATACCCACTTTTGGGTTGACGTCGGTTGTCTCTACTTCGGGAGTGAAAAGACATTTTTCGTACGCATTTAAAACTAATGTAATAACGTTTCTTTTTTTTCCTTGTGAGCGAACAAATCATTACGAGTTTCTAATCCTTTAGGAAACCGGCCTTATCGGGTTTAAAATAAAACGAGTTGCAACCGTATTTTTTAAATCCGCGATATTCGGTCTAATAAATTTATTAACGTTCTCAAATTAAAAAAAATGTAATGATTGTCGTAAAGTAGGATAGATCTTTGTTTTATAAGATTAACGGTCACGACAACACACGATACCTATTTTTTTGTACTTTTATATACTAGTTTTCCTATTTTTTTTATTTCATCAAATTTAGTATTTTTTCTTTTACCAAAATTACACGTATTTGAAGCGTAATGAGTGTTTCATTTCTTTGTCATCATTACGCTACACTACACAAAGTTGTTTTCAGTTTGGCTAGGACATTGCAGGCTTGAATCACTTAATTGTCTGATAAACAGATGATTCCGTGCTTCGGTAGGCACGTATAAGCCGGTGATCCCGGCCGCCAAATGGCGGTCATCAAACCATGTCAGAGGCCCTTGAGGCGGTTTAGAAACTCTGACACTAGGGTGTGTGGGTCGTTAGACCTTAATGCCCACACGATAAAGAAAGAAAGAAGTACCTACCTAATGTTGTTCCATGCAGAAAAATTCTAAACGAATAATTCGGCTTTTCTTACTGGCCTATTCTAAAAATTTTCAGTGTGCAATGACCCCCGTATACAACCCGTAACCCCGGTAACTTGGGGACCAATTTGGGTTGTTTTCAAGAAATCGTGTGTTTTACGATTAGACGTTGCCCGTGGTAAGAGCAGGCTCAGAGTTCAGCGAATTTGAGCAAATGTAGGTACCTAATGGAAATGGTCAGAATGAAAAATACTTAGTGTAGCTGCTGGATTACCGGTTTAAATAAGCCTAGCGAATGCTGGTAGCTTGTACCTTTTTGGTGAAAGACGCGGTACCCTCGTCATTGCGTAGATATTGTCATCTTACTACTAGGTATCCTGGGAGATCGAACCAAGTAGGTAGTCTAATTATCTTACCAAGCCAGGTAAGCATCGATGCCACTCCACAGCGTGCCGAGCAGCGCAACCACGGCGAACACGGCAGCAGTCTCGGCACCGTAGCGTCGCACCGTGTTCATCGGCATCGCCAGCACGCCCGTCGCGGTGTGCCACCACCATTCCGGTGTTGATAACGGCATGTGGCTGGAAATGGTTGATGTTTCAGTTTTACGATGGGTACAGTTCTCGTCAAATAACTTTGCCCCTCTGAAGTTAGCCATTTGCAAAGATCGCGCAGGTGCAGTCACGTACACGGGAGCAAGCGGGACGCAAGCATGCATCGAACGTAACCGAGCGACTGAGACATAAAATCGCGCCCCGCCCTCATGTCTCTTACGCATGCGCAGTTGCAGTGTGTTCGTAATTTTTACTACTACGCAGCCACTCGACACAACTTCAGAGGGGCAAAGTTATTTGACGAGAACTGTAAAATGTTTGAGGTAACGGAAAGCACATAGGCTAGGTATGTTCCCGAAGCCGGCAGAGGTTATAGTTTATCTACCTATGCTACATACGTAGCATAGGTAGATAAACTATAACCTCGGCAAGCCAGAGCCTATAATTGATAAACTACCACTAATTTACAGTTTAAATACGGGAAAAAAAACATCACGTTCAGTTTCTGAACTTCGGGCTGCCATTGAGTAATTCCCAACATCAAATAACACTGCTCTTCGAACTCAGCAGTCGCGTTTGTGACCATAATTTTGACCAACGTGAAGGCTAAATGAGTTAATCAACTGTTATTGAAAATAAATCAAATATGTATGTGACACACTCTGATATCAATGGAAGGCACCAACCAACAGCTGGTTGGTGACTTCCATTGATATCAGAGTGCCTTCCTCATAGTTCATTCATAGCGATTGATGATACAATGATGAAGCTCAAATGGTTCAATCAGTGATCTATAGGTATGCCTGATTGAATTTATTACATTAGATAATAATTAAACAATAAGTACTTATTTGTGTAGGTAATTTGCATAAATACATTATGACTATAAGTATAGGTACTTATGAGTCATTCAAAAGATGCAATAAAGCAAATCATCACTTCCTAGTCTACACATTGAAGGCATTAGTGATTCATACTTATAAAAGTACCTACATTGACTATAAGCAGGCACATACACTAGTACACACATAAGTACTTACTGCTCTTGAAATTCGTACCTATAACGTTTAACAGTCTAATATTAACCGTCGTAAACAGCTTTATACTCCCAACAAAGTACTTAGGTACGTAGTTTATGCCTATGAGTGTGTTTACGCACCTATCGAATAGTAGAATAACCGCTCCAATGCCCATGAACACCGCATGGAGAAGGAACGGGATAAAGTATGGGTTCTCGGGCATTGATTCTGCAGCCAGACCAGCGAGAGGAGGGAAAATGGCCAGGCCAAGGGTACCAAATGCCAGCTGTCTGCCGACGTCTCCTCGTCCTAGGGACGTCTCTCTGGTCGCAATCACACAGGCCGTGCCAAGGAGAGCTAACCCTGCTGTTGGCCAGATGTCAGCTAGAATTCTGAAAGTTAAATTAAAAACATTAATTACCTTTTACTACCGGATAACTAAGATATTAGAGGAACTGGAGTTTCTTGCACGATCTCCTCCATAGAATCTACTCTTTGAAACGTGCAATTGCCGCTGTGGAGATAGGTTCGGTGAGTGTGTTTTGCTAAGGAACAATTCTTGCTGTTCTTGTCGCTAGCGCGTCAGAACTAGCTTCATCTATTTGACTGACAGACCTTGACAATTCAAAAAGTGTATTTTGATGAGTAATAAAAATAATAATAATAATACGGGAGGTGTGTATGTCACCGGAAAATTGCAGACTCCCTAAGAGTACCTATTCTTAGTTCTATAAGTATTCAAATTATTATGGGGTAAGGTGGGGCACATTGTTACATGGGGTATACTGTTACAATGCAAGTACCTATCTGATCTCTGTTTCTGTCATTCACTTTTATAATGTTGGTATACAGTTTTGACAAGCTCCTATGAGGCCATCCTGAAACAGTAGCCAGTGCCTCAGTTTGTAGGTACCTCGTTTTAGAGATAACAAACAAAAAACGTATTTGAGTGATCAAACGCAGAAAAAAACACGTCAAAGTTTTTCATATCTTTCCTGGTTTATTATACATAGGTAAGTAATTATGATTTTCCTCTGTCGCCTGTATATTGTAAATATATCGTAGAAGACTCATTTGACATTTTTTTTCGATTTGTCTCATCTGGGGCACCGTGTTACGGGGCACTGTGTTACATTGTAAAAATGAACCTCAAGTAACAATTTTTTTTTGTAATAAACCTAGGTTTTCAAAGAAAATGAAGCGAAATCGTAAGCGGAAGTCGAATCACGGTCTTTGTAAAGAAAAAAATAAGAGAGAAGCCATTCTGATGGTAGAAACTGGGATAAGTCTTCAAAAAGCAGCAAAAAAAAAAACAAACATCTGGCAGATTTCATACGTTCCCAAAGAATATTATAAATAAAAATATTTGCTAGACACGTTCTCATAATTTATTTTTTATATTATTTGGTGTTGTAACATTGTGCCCCTCGCCCTTTAACAGAGTAGGTACCCCAGATACGGGGTTCCGTGTTACAATCGACTGATGTAATTGAAGTGCAATTTATATTATGTAGTTGCTAACAAAAGTCATGTTAGTCATTTTAAGTGAAGTGAGACTAGTATAAGCCAGTTACAGATTGATAAAATAAATATTTTCGCCGTTACACTGGCTTTTGTTTTTTTTGTAACAATGTGCCCCACTTTCAATAGAGCAATATTCGGCTGAATACCGAGTAGTTGCCGAATAATCGTGGCATCTCTAAAACATACTCCCTGGGTGAAAAGTAGTATCCTTAGATGTGCTATTTCAGACTACCTATCTAAGTCTTTGCCAAATTTTATCAATAACCGTTCAGCCGTCTAGCGTGATTGAGTAACAAACATCAATCTAACTTTCGCATTTATAATAGTAGTAAGATAAGATAGACCGACCTTACAAATAAATACGTCCAGAATGTATAACTTGGGTCCCCGATGATAAGTCGGC
This sequence comes from Melanchra persicariae, assembly GCA_947386135.1. Lineage (NCBI taxonomy): Eukaryota > Metazoa > Arthropoda > Insecta > Lepidoptera > Noctuidae > Melanchra > Melanchra persicariae. The sequence goes on along the minus strand of OX376651.1, from coordinate 10,451,033 downwards.
ATTCAGCGTCGGCTAATACGCCATCGGGTTCGTCATAGGGGTCGAGGACTAGGCAGCGCACCGCTGGCCTGCACTCCTCGTCATCAGTAACCTCTGCCAGGCGGTTCGGTGGAACCTGGCAGTTCGACGGGCCCGCTAAAATATAAAGTCATGAATTAAATATACCTACACTAAGTAGACCCTCTTTTAGTACCTAAGAACTTCGTCTTTTTAGGGTTGTAATATCAAAGTATTAAGTTGCTAATTATCGACGTTGTTGTGGTTCTACTTATAATGCATGGCAATTACCTACTATTGGTTACTATTATCTAATTAAGTCCAGCAGATATCGTGAAAATGAGGGACAATAGGTTCCTAGATATCATTCATAGTAGGTAGCTTGCTGATTACTTACCTGTCCGATAAGTGCACCAATCTGAGTCGACGGTGCTGTTGTCTTCAGGTAGTTCAGGTGCCAGCAGAGAGAGAGGCACGCGCAGCCTGGCCTGGTGCTGCATGTAGACCAGACATTGGCCGTTGTAGCAAAAGTGAGGAGGGTTCACCTCAAATGGCATCGGATCCTCATATTCCGTTACTGCTGGCTCCGAAGTCTAATAAAAAGTATAAAAGTTTTAGAAGAACCCGACCGAAAATCAAAAACATTGAATAGGTACCTAGATTTTTTTACCAAAATAAGCGATAGGTATAATCTTCTGTAGACTGTAGGTATATCTACAATGTAGATAGACGTTCAGAAGAAAATTGTATAGATTCTACATAGGTAATAATGATTCAGATTCCTATTAGCAATTGTTTTACAACACACAATGTGTAAACACAATAAATTAGCATCGTTATCTTATCGTTAGTGAATTCGTTCTGAATTTTATCGCTTCTTCTAGAATGAATCTGACATGGATTGTCAGATTGAATGACAATGAATGGGTCACTCTGAAGGGATGTAGTCTATACTTACGCAAAAAAAAATATACCTTACGTTCATGGATATCTAAGTCTAAGTTTCTCTAGAATGGAAATCCAAGAGTCGGAGATAGCTGTTGGACCTTTGACTTGGACTATTACTTCGGTCCCAATAGCGTGCATTCAGGTACTTACTGTGTCGTTGGCTACAGTGAGGTACATAGGGCTGAGGGTGGTGGTTGTAGAAGTTTTGTTGAAGGGCTGCTTCACCCAGGTCATGTTTTCGTCCGCGCATCCGTACTCGCATGCCGTCACCGCCAGCACTCCTGTCTGTGAGAAGATAAAGGTGAATTTTGTGAAAAAGTTAAAAGCATTCCGAGTACGATAGCTGATGGTTTTGTGATTTTCAAATGGCTGTTTGTGAGTCGTGTCAGTGAGTGTAGGTACCTACATTCGCAAAACGTGCATATAGGGGAAGCATGGTATGGGAGAAACCATTGCAGTATTCATAAAATAGATAAATCATTTTGACTGACCTTCTCGCCAGACCAGCGGTTGCAGCGCATGTCCTCCTTGCACACTTCTTGCATGACGTAAGCACTGTCTTCATCGCACATGAACAGGACATCAGGACGTCGAGCCTGTGAGATACAGTTACATTTTAGAGCTTTCGAACGTACGTGGCAAATATTTCCTCGACCTAGAATACTACTTAACATGTGTAGGAATCTTAGGTAGGTAATATTGCAATGTTATTGAAGAAATTAGTTTTGGAAACCGAGCGTTTCCTAAAACCAACACTATTTTTGAGATTCAACAAATTGTTTTTAAAAGACGAAAAGATACGGAAAGATGTCCGTAGAATATCAGAATCACATTAGGTAGCGGTTTGGCAACGAAGCCATATTTAGTCAAGTACCTAGATAGGTACTTGACTGTAGCTGAAGTTGATACTTGAAGTAACACCATATTTACGGATTAATAGCGATTACTAACATTGTACTAAGTACTTACAATATTGAGCGCAAACTGAAATCATAGAAATTACAAAACATAAAACATAATAGACTGTCTATACCTCATGTCGCTCTGTATATGGCACAGCAAGGAGTAGCGTGTAGAATATAGCGCTGAGGATGAGGCAGGCAGCTGTGATGACGCGCAGCAGCCGCCCCGAACCACTCGGTACGGCGCCTCCACCAGTTGATCCTCGCCCCACTGATAACCTGCATACGAATAAAGATGTTCAGAGTTGGAAAATTTTAACGAAAAGCTGAAAGGGACAGACTTTTAGGAGCTTTAATATTTCTCAAAAATGACACAACAACAGGCGACTAGATCAAAAGCACGCGATGGCAATTTGTCATAAGGCAAACCTTGATCTCTATGCCTAATAGAGGAACAATGGATGACCATAATTACATTAATTACTTACTTATCAATGAGAGGCCCCAACACGGCAGGGCCGAGTAGCGCAATACATGGTGCGACAGCTGATATGAGCCGAGCTTCTCCCTTGTCTAGACCCACTGACAGCATGTGCAGTGGTAGAAATGGGAATATGCAGCCAATACCTAAGCAGAGACAACATTTATTTAGATGAAAAGAGGACACAGATTAAATTGAAGATGAGCCGCCATTAATAACACAGTATGACGACTTATAATGCGACGCTAAATAAATTTTTAAGTATTAAACTGAGTGCACGCAAACATCTATGAAGGAGTTGTAAGAAATATATGGGAGCATATGGGTCATACTGGCCGCAATGCAGTGGCAAGACCGAGGTGAATGGTCCCTAAATCATTCGATAGGTAGCAGTCGCCGCTCCTTAGAAGGGAGGTTGCAACAGAGCGACTTGAATTATTGGCCGTATGTACTTACCAAACCGTCCGTGATGTCTTGGACGACTTTTTATAAGCGAGTCAACTGGGACTTGAGACAATCTTGTTCTTATTTTGTTGCCCAAGAAAGGAGCGAACATGCGTGGATTATTTATAAGTACTGCAAAGTGATTTACAAGTCAAGATTTTATCTCAACACTGTATTAAAACCTGTTAGGTTTTTGTTTCGGAGACTCAAAGAGTTAGGAGACCTCCAACATCGTGATCGATAATTAAGTTAAATGTACAAAATCAACCTTATTAAGTAAATATCAAACTATAAACACTAAAAATAAAAATCCTAATAAAGTTAACCCCAAAATATGGCGTCAAAAAATTCATCCGCATCGCTGTCGACTGGAAGTGTGCCCAATAGACGGGCGTCATTGCCACGCCACGTTATATTTATTTATTTATTTATTTAGGGACAAAAAACAGTTACATGTTAGGGTCTAAATAAAACTATAAGTATAATAATAACTTGGCAAACACATAACCCACACCATTGTCCACGGATTCATATATGAATAAATAGGAGACGGAGGAGTATTTGTTCATCGTGTTAATTCATTTTAGATTTTATTGTGATAGAGTACTTATAGCCATATATTTAAATTTTATACTAGAAAGAGAGAAGATATCTATATCCATGAAGTGTGTGTTATAGGTTTCCACAAGCTGACGAAGTGGCACACGCGCCCCGGCGTTGGTCCTACATGAATCCACATGAAACAGCCGGGGCACGCGGGCCGCCCGTCTGATAACATTTCGGGGTACCGTATAGCGCAACTTATTTGTGAGTTCGATACAATCAAATCTATTGTTGCACAGACCATGCAGCATCATGGCCACCAGAAGCAAGCGCCGAGACTCTAAACTTAAAACATTATGTTGCCGTAGTAATTGTTCGTAGGGAATCTTTGAACGATAACATTTATAGTTCATTGTGCGTAGGAACTTTTTCTGCACTAATTCTAATTTGATGTTATATTTGAGGTAGAACGGTTTCCAGATAGGAATGGCGTATTCCAATTGAGACCTTATCAAAGTTTTATATAATACCAAAAAAGTAGAGGGTCGCACAAAGTCTGTAGATGATCTAATCACAAAACCGTACATCTGAAAGGCTTTATTTATTATGTTTTCAATATGCAGGTCTATGGCAATGCTTATATTTTGTCCAAGTTGAAAGCCAGCCCTTGGGTCACGCGAAGTGTCAACTAAGCGTCTTGAGAGATCTTTAAACAAGTTATGAGCACTCGGACCCCATTGCACGACCCGAGAGTTTCAACCCTCGAAAATATAACTACCAACGAGGTTGTTATAATTCGGATTAATTCCGCCGCTTGAGGTTCTCCGCAGCCGCAGCGGCAGCACCGACACAGCACGAAGCTAGAAAGATGGGATGGCGCAAGAATATATCGACACAAGTAGCGTCCCACGCTAATGGCCTACCCATCTTCCATGGAAAAGAAATGGTCAAATTCAAGTCTTGATGAATTTTTGTGCGTGTATGATTGTCTGTCTACACTTCCAATTATTTCCAGACGACATCGAAGAGTCCTTTGAAACCTTACCCGAGAGAAAACAGAAGAGCACGCATTTCAGCGTGATGAGGTTCTTATTGACGAGCTGCTTCATCTTTGCTGTTTTTGTCGTTATTTGAGACGGTTGAGTTACTCAAGCATCTTGTATCTGAAACAAAAATAATATTTTGAGAAATAGAAGCCCGAATTACCCTATGGGTGATGTTAAGAAACAGACTGGTGTCCTCGGGGCATTTCAAGTGCCAGGTATTTCCTTCGCAAACCTCTTAAAAAAACTTAAGATGCTAATTAGTTTCCTTTTCCTTATTATATCTTGAGACAAATGTTTCCGTCGACTTTTTTTGTTATTTCAGTTCAGTTTGATCCATGTGATGTGTGCATTTCCTACGAGTTTGTAGAAAAATTGTAGAATCGATCCAATTTGTAGAACAAAGACAAAAAAGTTAGGTATGGCAATTCAAAGGGGTCCCTCAGTCCTGACAAAAGGGTTTCTGTATCTCGGTAAATCGATGCAAATTCATGGTTTAAAATAATATCAAAATTTAGTAGAAATACAATTAAAAATATAATAATAGGTATATACAATATTATAATACTTAAATATTATTATATTTTTTTTCCTACTTCTCCGCTGTTATTTTATGATTAATTTCGTTGCGGGATCCAAGACATTTAGAATCGTTTCTCCGGGACTCGTCGAGCTTCACTGACTCGGCGTTTTTTGGTGGTCGCGTTTCACTATTGATTCTGGCTTTCGGAGTTTCAGTGGTTTGGGAATGTGTGGCGGGCTTGTCCCAACAAAAAAAAGAAAAATAATACAATTAAACACCTCCTCCAACATTCAGCACGATCAACGAACGTACAAAGATTTTCCCTCAATACACTGATATGTCTGGACTGAGGGTCATTGCGTTCTGACAAACTGGCTATGTTTACAAAATATTGTGTATACGTGTGAAAAGACAGATTAGCAAAAACTGTAATAAAAACTGAAACAATCAATGCAACGTGTCTAAAGAATCGGGGCCACGGCCACTTATTTAAACGCCTACATCACCGGCGTCTCTTAGTGACAACCAATGCCAACTGTTATAGCATTAAAATAGATGCCATGTGATGACTGTTGTAGTGATCTCATCCTGAACGCAACACTGGACCAGCCGACTCATAAAAAGATCGCTAAACATGGCGTGCCGGCCGGATACTCGTTGAACCTACCAACCTATAGGACCATTAATATGCAGGCTGATGCAATCAAAGACCTTGTCTCCTCACATTTTTTTGATTCCATCAATATTTTAAACGTATCATGTGTAACTTTCTAGTAACACAAGGCTTTCAAAGCATAATGAATACTTAATGATAGAGTACCTATAGAGTTATCTAGAAAGAAGAATGGGTTGCCGAGCCCAGAGTATATTGTGCCGAGCCGTTGCATTTCTCTTGTTGTTGAAGTGCACATTATTTTGTTATTATTAAAAAAAAAACTTTTATGTACAAAAAAATACAACCGCCTTCGAAATAAAAAAAAACCGGCCAAGTGCGAGTCAGATTCGCGCACGAAGGGTTCTGTACCATTATCTATAAAAAACGACAAAAAAAAACACGTTTGTTGTGTGGGAGCCATTATTCTGTTTTTAGTATTTGTTGTTAATTTTATATAGCGGCAACAGAAATCTGAAAAAAAATCAACTTCAATATACAGACGGACAGACAGACACACGGACAGACAGACGGACAGCAGTCTTAGTAATAGGGTACGGAACCCTTAAAAACACTACAAAGTATAAAATTTGATTTGACTTTGAATTGGCGAAAATATTGCTGAATACCTACTTGTTCAGCAATATTTTCGCCAATTATCAGCCGATTTTGATGATTCTTTTTTATTGTAAGAGTATTTTCCCGGACAGGTCCAGGTCCCATTTCAAAATCCCGGGATTGCTGAAATCGCATGTCTGTTTAGACTGTTTATTGTTTACACATAACGTCACGCCGCGCCGCCCGATACGCTGTGAAGGGGTACGCAGAGGTACACAAGTCAACCATGGTTTTGGGGCTATCTATTCGGGCATAACTTTATTGTTTATGAACCGATGTTGATGTTTTTTTTGCGTTGGGTTTACCATTTGCATTGAACGTTGAACTTCAACGATAAACCAGTGACCTCCCCAACTTAAATTAAATAATCAATAAAATCTAGTAGGTAGTGGCCTATTTCATAAAGCTTGACAAGTCGACAATTTGTCAGAAATTATGACATTTGTCGGATTGTCACGACAATTCCCGTTTCATAAAACTTGACATATTTATAATTGTAGACAGGAACACAGTGGTAAATTGTCACTATTTCTTGTTTGTTTCTTATAACAATTGTCATTACAAGTCTTGTATAAAACACCTGTCGGTGACAGGTAAATGATTGTCGGTGACAGGTAAATGAATGTCGGTGATGGGTTAGGACGTTAGATTATAGGTTAGGTGGTAGGCTAGTACATCTTAAGTGGATTGCGGTATCCACTTGAGATGTACTAGCACATTCAGGTTCAGGAGTTGTTATAATCTCATCCAATGTAACGCACTTAACAGCTGTTGCACAGGTTCAAGAGCTTGATTTCTCTTAGTTGGGTGTTGCAATTGGCCTCCTACTTTAGTCAAAATATATTCTACCGACACTTTACTGATACGGAATTTTTCGTTGAATGTAATGTCGGTGATTTCTAAAGAAAAGTTAATTCTCTCCTTCGCATATTTTGTCCTAAATAATAATCGTCACTGTCACTACTATTATCACTGCCAGAATTTAACATTTTTACATAAGTAGTGTTTTCTCCGTGACTTGACACTTGTCATAAATTCTGACACAGGCCAAGGGTGCCTATCAAAAATGTACGACAATTCGACAAGTTTACAATTCCTTATTGACAATTATGTGTTTCATAAACGACAACTGTCAGAAAGTCCTCTACAATTTGTCGAATTTTCATTGTCACCTGTAAATTTTTTGAAACACTAAATTGTCGACTTGTCGTGACAATTTACAAATATGTCGGATTTTCCGATTACAAATAAATCAGACCAAAAGATTTATGAAACGTACAATTGTCGCGTTGTCGACTTGTCACCTGTCACCTGTCACTGACAATTGTAAGCTATAAGAAACGGGGCCCCAGGGGGTCGAGTCTGCTATTGCAATCGTGTCTCAATGACCGGTCAATGGTCGATTTTTGACGTATAACGTCAAACTTATGACACATTTCCCATACAAAAACTGTCAAAGTTGTCAAATATTCGATCAATGACCGGTCATTGAGACACGATTGCAATAGCAGACACGAGCCCCAGGTCACTACCTACCTTACTAGATTTTATTGACTTTTTTTTTTATAGATATTGATTTTAGGATTGACATAAACCTAACAATAGGTCACTGTGACCTATTGTTGGGTTTATGTCAATCCCAACGCAAAGTAGATAATTAAGTATTTAATTTTTTTTTTATTTGACATAAACCTAAAGTTAGAGATAACTTTGGCGATCAATTCTATCGAGGATTTTATTTTTAAACATGTTTCAGAAACAACAGTGTTCTTTAAAATATAGTTAAAATTAACATATATTTTTTCTGCAGCTTGAAACTAAACAGATTTGGCTAAAATTGCGTTAGAAAACCAGCAATTTTTCAGTTTTTGCTGATGATTACAGCGCCTTAATTTTTCGTTGGTTATAAAAAATATAGTTAGTGTCTGTTCTCTGTTAGTTTTATGTTTTTAATAGAACATATTATAGAACCATAACAAGCATCACGTTTTATGTTTTTAAAAATTAACAGACTCGTTGAAGTTTAATAAATTAAGGACTTAACCTGTCAAGGTATTTGGTTTTGCTGCCTAGCCCAGCTTTTCAAAAAAGCATAAAGAAAAAATAAATGCTAGAGCGAGCTTTTCGAGCTCGAATATACTAGCCTTCGAACAGATACATACCTACATTTCTTGACTTAAAATAATTAACTTTTAATTTACGTCATTTAAAAACTCGATATTTTTTATGTAGAAAACTTATGAACTTCTCTATGCTTCTACATCTAGACTAATATTATAAAGAGGAAAGATTTGTATTTTTGTATGTAACGAATAAACTTAAAAACTACTGGACCGATTTCAAAAATTCTTTTGCCATTAGAAAGCTACATTATGACGGAGTAACTTATGCTATAGAATTTTTTCAAAAAAGTTAGGGAGCCGTATGAAAACTTCGATAATGTAACCCAAGGTGTGAAAAAAGTACCAAAAAATCCTTATATCGCGTACGCTGCGGAAACTATTGACATTAGAGCAGTCTACAAAAAAATCCGCGACACCATGTCTAACTGTTATGGTGGTCACCATGACCGCTTTTTGTTCAAATTATTCAAGCAAATTCCGGGTGGAGTGAACTGGGGAGTATCTTATCATATGGGTGCTTGGTTCTATGAAATTGAAACACGGCATTTAAATGATTTCGATGAAAAATAAGAATAACAAATGTTTGTATTTTTCGATAATAAACGACATGGTAAGGGACGAAGGAGGGATGATACAGTTTGTAGGGGAGGACATTATTGCTTGCTTCAATTTACGTCGGAATGCTATGAGCAAACTAAAAGTGGGAATTGAAACAGATGTAACAATTTTTGCATAATCAAACCCTGACGGGGTGAACGGGGTGAACAGTTGCGCTGAACCTGGGCTCGAGACAAGGAGAGATTCTGTCAACGGTAGCGTGGCGAAGGTGTCAAAAATGTATGGGATTGACAAATGCTATCGCATTCGCTAATTGAATGGTACATTGTCTAGAACCTACTGAGACCAAAGAATAAACAGATATGGCTAGGTAATGAGTCGCGGGCAAAGTGCTAGTAATTTATATAAATTAGATGGTCTACTGTATTTTCGGCCTTACCTAATACTTACTTTATTATGGATTTTAATACTACCAGTAATTGAGTTAGTAATTTATACCAGTGTCCAGTAGGAGCGTCAAAATATACTTACCTAGTATTTTTCGTACATACTAGGTATATTATTTATCTTAATAATAAGGAGTACAATTGACTAAAATATTGTACAGTAATACTAATATTAATATTTATAGTACGGGCAACCCTAATCACCACCAAAGCGATAAACAAAAAACTTGTTTACAAAAAATACAACCGACTTCCAAATAAAAACACTACAAATTATAAAATAACTCGAAGTCGGTATCAAAAAACGAAAAAAGAACCAAAAACACCGACTTCTGAAAATAAAGTTTGTTTATACTTTTTAGTGTTTTATATTATATTTGGAAGTCGGTTGTAAGTACCTATTTTTTTGTAAAAAAGTTTTTTATTTGGCTTCACTTGTTAGTGATTAGGTCATCGATGGGAGGAGATATCCAATTATTGATTGGGTCCATTTTCAGTGCGATATCTAGTCTAATTTCATTTTGTAACTGGGCTGGAATGAAAATTACATCACGTTTTAAAAATATGACATTGGTCATTCTTAATCTCCCACTTCATATTAAATAGTTTCCGAGTCGTAATTTATTCGAGGTTATCGGTGTTTATGTTGTCAGTTTTATTTTTATAACAAAGAATGTTAAGTAAGTAGGTGCTTCGATCATATTTCAGAATAAAGACAAATAGCTGGTACCTAAACTAGGTACCAGGTACCTATTGATCGCTTTTCGTGAAATCTCTTTTGGATTGTTTTTCTTATCAACTTGTTAACAATCACAGGGTTTTGGTTCTGTTACCACAGATTAACTAATAGTTCCTTACGGTTATAATTATGCCGAGTAAACAAAACTAAATGAGCGTGAACTTAGAGTCAGCGAGCAAGCACTTACTGAAACAGCACTTATTAAAACCATTAGTCGAGTAAAACATTAGCGGAACTTTTCTTTCACCATTTCGTAAGAGTCAGTCAAGACTGAAGAGGGTCAAACGTCGACTGTTTGGGTTCATGATTACTTCGACGCCTGTTTACCAAAGGGTATCTTATTATTTCCGTGGCTGTGTGTAACTGGGTTACGATCGCGTAAACATTTAAAACGTGATCGTCCCATACTTTTTCACGACAGCTGTTTCGCCTGTGGCATACCGCCAATTCGGAAAGGAATTTTTAACATCTATTGAGTTTCGTTTTAATAAATTAGTTACTCTAATAATTTTCCATAAAACAGGAAATATTTAAAGAACTTCTTCTGTGCATTTTGAGACACGGCAGTTCCTTATGCCATGCTGAGTTCACACATCTGACTCATTTCTATGAAAAGAAATGAAAGGCAACATTAGGTAATTATTTTTTCACACCACCTGATCGAAAACGTCAAATTATATGTCATGTCAACCTAACCTAAAGTGAGTCATTTTTGGCCGGTGGCACTGCCGGGCAATAATATTGTACTGGATTTCATTATAACCCGCTGGTCAGTAATGTGATTTAAATTTGGAACCTCATCTGTCTGCTCAATTGGCGGTATATTAGGTACTTACAACGCCTTCTGTCTCTGTCTCTCTCTTTCTGTTCCAGAAAGAGGAAAGATATTCTCGATACTCTTACTACTTAGGGATGATATTCTCGAATTTCTACAAAATCATAAGGATTGAAGACAATATTATAAGAATAATTGGTTATGTACGGATTATTGTATAAAAGGATAAGAATAACACTTAAAACCCATTTATAGTCGATTTGTTAATTTAAAAACTATTTTCTCGAGCATCTCCTATGACGTTCTAAATTCAAATTGCATACAGCCAAGCGTCCGAACCCATTCTACCAGCTGATATAAAGCTCTGTATAAAGCTTTGTGTACACATAAATTGTATTAGGTTGCTAACATTAGGCCTGCACATATTTACTTACTCACAGAGAAGTAAAAAAAAAAACGAAAATCGAGTTGGTCGTGGCCGCTATGTGGTAGGTATACCGAGTGGAACGCAAAAAAGGCGCGGATATTGCAAATCCGTATGGTATTAAAACTAACTTTTTTTTAAGTAGATATACAGTATAGTTCTAAATACAATTATCTCTACTTAGTGTTTGTAAATTTAAAATATTTTGTTTTTCGTGTTATGGCTTCTTATTTTCTCACAGGAGGTGTGAAAAGTAGAGTATCCTCCTCGGGGATAAAGGTGTCTTTGCCTTGGGCTAGCTTGAATCCCTCACTGCATTCAGGATTCTTGTATTAACTCCCTCGCTTCGCTCGTGAGTTAAACTCTAAACCCCCTCGCTACGCTCGGGAGTTAACTCCCGAATCCTTCATTGCGTTCGAGATTCAATATGACGCCCGTGACACAAGACACTGCTTTATCCCCTGGGTGCATAATCTACTATTTTATGTCATCCTGCTCAATTTATTCTAGGTAGTCCTCCATCGTAACAATAAAGTTAGGCATTTCTGTGTGCGTGTTAGAAGGTTGTTTTGGGTAATATAAGCACCGAGAGGGCACGGCAGCGGTCGATGGCCGAAATTCGGCAAAACTGAGTGACATTGCGAAATTAAGGTGACTAAAATAAAACGAAACATGTGTATGTGACACTATTCACGTTAGAATGTTCGTTATTCATGGGTTGCGGTTTGTCAGCAGAACAGTGGCAGGCAACGCATAAAACAGACTGCAATCATGAGCAGTCACCGTAACCGACAGACACGATCACGACACAGCTGCTGTTTGTGATACGATTTTTTTACCATAAACATTTTTTTCCCCTGCGTAAAAAATATCATTGTTATCTTATCGTAAAAAAAAGCTTTCTAGTCTACAAACTTTTTGCTGATAGTTTCAAAGGGCTTAATCAAAACAGCAGTGCTAAAAGTAGAGCTAGTAAAGTAGAACCAATGTTTATGTAGCGTTATGTATGAGTCAATGTTACTGTTACATTACATTACCTACCAATTAAAATGCGTTCAAAGGAAATACAAGCTAAACAACAAGAATCGTTATTAATACTCATGATGCTATTTCTAAGTCGGTACCGAGAGCAACAAAACAAGCGGATGAGCACCTAATCGTATCAGTTTCTTTTTATCTTGATCCAGTTGCAAACTTGCAAGATAACCTAACGTGTTGATCTCAATATTTTAACCCTAGAAAGATAATCATATTTAATAATCATACGTAAAATTGACTCCTCCTTTTTGAGTAGCTGTTATTAAAAAGGTTTGTACTGATGCAAGTAATACAATAAATATTTTTTATCTACAACATATAATGTAATAAAAATACTTATATTTATTTATTTATATTTATTTATTATTAAAAAAAAACCGAAAGTTAAAACTTCTCAAAAAATTAACAAAACATAGGAACTTCACCTTTCTTCTAAAGTTTTATCATATTATCATCTTCAATCAGTACTTTTTCTTACATTCTAAATTAAAAAATATAATATAATGTAACAATAACTAGAAAATACTGCAGAAAAATCAGCCAAAACACTTTAGGCACACATCAATGTTATGCTCTCGGCAAATAAGTCTTCTTCTTCAATACAGTCCATTTCACAGGGAGTTGCCGACACTTCTTCCCTCACTTCATCCGCAAGTCCTTCTTCCTCATCGCTCTGGACGTCATCCTCGCTCTTATGATCTTCGATTTCACTGTCGGTGTCAGGTCAGGGTGGCTCCTCATCACTCTCTAAAAGAGCAGACAGGATATGGTCTTCATCCAATTCTCTAGTCCCCATTATGTTGTGGCAGTATCTAAATACCTATAAAATAAAAACAATATCAAAAATTTAATATAAACCACTACCTACAATAAAAATAATTCAAATAAAAATTTAATCAATTATAGTAAAACGTCACGCAAAAGATAATCATACGTAATTTTGACTCCTATGATTTATATATCTCAAAATGGCGGGCACTTACCTCAATGACGCGGTCTCCTCTCGCTAGCTCCCAACTTCGAGTGAGATGTCTGAAACGCACGACTCCGGATTCGCGCTAATTAAAAAGAGACAGCAGTATTTCATTCGCGCGGGAGTCATTTTGACGTAAATTATCTTTCTAGGGTTAATCTCAACCTAGTGATGAGATAGGTAACTATTCAAATAGCAACCGAGTAGGTAGGTACTCGTACTGAAGATGCTATAAGTACAAGAAAATCTGCCGCGCCAGACACTCATTTCAACATAGATCAATGCAGCTGGTCTTGGATGCAGCACAGAAGGATGAGGGCTTTTTATTTCGTGATCGAGAGCATTACTATACCTAATTGATAAACCTACAGTTCATATCGTCTACAGACGTTCACTATTCATTCACCCAATGCGTGTTATAAGAAGATATACTTAGGTCACTGTAATTGATTGAGCGGAGATGTCACAGTTGTCGGACCAATTTAATTCACTGTAGTCTGGCTAGCCACTTGTTTATACATCGCCAGTTGAGTTGTGACTTATACATATGTCTACATAGAAGTTATGTTTGTAGCGGCCTCACCACTATGCGAAGTGGAAGGAAAAATCGATAAAGTAAGCGATAGAAACTGGAACACCATACTTTGACTTCGCTGTAAGTTGTTTCTACCTAAATATAATTTCACCTTTCCATGCATACCAACAGCAAAGCTAATGACTATGAAATGTTTTGATATTTTCCCTATTATACATTAGAAAGTATAGGTATTATGTATGATTCTACTGCAAGATATTTTAATCTTAAAACAGGACTAACGTGTAAATATCGATGCCGTTTACCGGCCAGTAGAAAAATAATAGGTAGGTATTAAAAAAGTTGCAACTTATGATCTCCAAAAAAAACTTTTTACAAAAAAATACCGACTTCGAAACAAAAAACACTAGGTAGGTACTTGAAGTATAATTTTGAAAGTCGGTGTTTAGGTTGTGTCTTCGTTTTTTGACACCGAATTCCGAAATTATAGTTATTTAATACACTACAACCATATTATAAAATATAATACAACCGTGTATTATTTTTATAAAAAAGTTTTTTTATTGTTCACTTTTTAGTGGTTCAGTGCGTACCGGCCTGATGATATGTTGTGAACTGGTGTAAACAATAGACAGACATGAGCTTTCAGCAATCCCAGTCCACTTGCTATCATTTATTGAGGAGTTCCGTTGCCTATCTCCCAAGTTTTTCATCAGATCTTCACCAAATAAAATGGGATCATTCCGTGCTCTTCCAAAAACTACCCAAATCGCTTCAAGTGTGCCTATACAATTTTAAGAGTTTTCTCCATTTCTCCAGGATCCCATCGTCAAATCCTGACTTGATGATCATGGGACCACCTGGGAAGTACCTATACCATTTCAACTAAAAAAAAAAAAAAATCGGTCCAGCCATCTTCGGGTAGGTATGTACCTAATCGGGGAGGATAACTACATAAAAAAAAAGGTTCCGACGAATTGAGAACCTCCTCCTTTTTGAAGTATGTTAAAAAAGAACCAAAAGAAATCCGATGGGAGTTTACATCTATAGACATTCCTGCAGTAAAAATATAGATATATATTTAGCGTTTTCAATCAAAAAATGGACCTACGCACTACGCAATAAATGAAAGTTTGATCGCATGACTGAACGACATCAACGCGAAGATATCATTTCAAATTCCCATTATTTTAGTAAAATTATTTTTGGGCAGGGGTTGGAAAAAGTGAGGGATTAAGTAGGTTCTTTTGAATAATTATTTAGTCTTTAAATAGATAAGACAGCATAGTCACATACAAGTATAATATACCTATAAGTAATTGCCCAGTGGCAGTAGGACTACTTTATTATAACTCTATATAAAAGAGCAATAAATTTCAGTAACAGCTTCTACATACCTACTCAACATATTTCGGCATTCTACGAGCCCTGCTGATCCTTCCTGTTATAACCGAAACAACGCCTGATACAACTAATTCAAAATAATTCAAATAAAAACTGCCATTCAACGAAAATCCTAGAGTAAAGGCTTGGCGTCCTCCAAGGTTCAATACTAGGACAGATTTGTTTCTTGGGCTGCTGCAGATAGGTTAATGAACCTTCACTAAACCTAATAAGTAGGTACTTAACTTGTTACATAAGTAATATCTATGAAATCAGATAAACATGCTTAGGTTAGGCTGGATGGTGCAGTCGAGCTGCCAAATGTCAAGGATATACCTAAGAATAAAACTGATAGCGATTACGCACTCACTCACAAAAGACAAAAATTGTCGGACATGGCGAACCAACCGTGCTAATTTATTATTTTAACCGAGTCGGTTAATATTTTTAGCTTCCATGAGCCGAATGAAACAGCCGAAGCAACATTTGTTTGTAATTATGGATTCATGCTCGAAAATAATAAAAGCAAGTTAACGACGACGTTTGCTGTTATTTTTAGGCTTCATTTGTGTGACGTATTAATAAAGTACAAGCGGCGCATGCACGTCACGGCATTGCTTGCCCAACCGCCGGCCGGTGCGGACGTGTATGCGCTCCTTGGTGAAACGAGTGTGTGGTTTTGATTTACGAACCCAGCAGCAAACGAGGACACCACAGTGGCGACGAGCCTCAAGTAAGTGGTAAATTATGCTGCTATATGAAAAAGGAGGGAGATGAACTCACGAGCACGAAAAAAAAAAAAAAAAATGAAACACTAATAACAACCTCACGGTTTTATGGTGCTATCGATTAAGTGGTATATGTATCTATCTGTCCAAGTACTATTAAAACAAATGACTAGACATTACAAATAACAAATACAGTGTTATTTGTCTGATCGATCAATGATAGGTTATTATTATCATTGTCATGAAAAAAAGCAATGAATACTTTCTAAAAATAATTTCTATCATAATTATTGTTATATTCTTGACTATAGCCGTGGATATTTCTAAAATAAGTTAAAATTAAAATTTTAAAATAAGTACCTACTCGGTGGTAACAGTCTTCTTATATCTTGAGACGATAATTTCGACGTAGGTACCTATTAGTAGAAATTATAATAAGAAATACCGTGTACTATGTGTAAGTCCGCGTTAATGTAATTTATCCAGTGAAATTTTTTATTTAAATGCCTACGTAGGTATTAAGCATTTTCAGTGCAAAATTATAATTCCTCACTATTCATCACGTTCCCTTAAGTTAAACGATGTTTTAAGGTTGAGATACCTAAAGCAAATGTCGTTAGTAATATTAAAGCAGATAAGTCAAATGCATGCAATCAATCAGCGCAATAGGCACATGTACTACTTATTGATACAGGTAGGTAATACAATATGCTATCATGACAAATGTACCAAAGTGTATTAGTGTATGTTGCCAAGGTGCAATAAGGTGCCAAGGAGCACAAAGTAGTATTTTTCCAAGGTGAATCAAGGGGCCAAGGAGCATTAAGGTGTAATTTTGCCAAGGGCATATATATCCATAAAAAATGCAAATTACATGAATCAATAATTGATTGATTCCTTTGTCGTTTTGAAATTTTAGCAACATTAAATATCACTAAACCTAATGTAATAAATGTTACCGGCATAACCCATATCTACTTCGCGTAATAAAGATTTATATCACTCCAGTGGCGTAGCGTAGTAGGGGCGAGGGGCGACCCGCCCCGGGCGGCCCCTTTAAAACCTAAACAAGGGGGCGGCTGACACCCATGCTAAGCCACTGTAATACTCATTCTATTATTGTCCATTTACGCCGCATCTAGCTAAAAAAAAATTACAATAAAATTCAATTCAGGGACATAATAATGTGTAAATTAGACATATATTGTAGTTTATTCGTTATACAATCATCGTGGTAAAATATATCTAGGACTTATCTAGGATTTTGCAGTGTGAGAACATGGTATACACATTTCAGATAGTAATTTTGGATAAAGAAAAAAAAAGTAAAAAAAAAAATGTTACAGTGAACAGGCTCCTTCGGGGTAAGCTCGCTCCATCGTAAACTTTGTCTCTGTCATATCTGACATTGACTAGAGTCAAGAGCAAACGCATCACAAATAAAAAAAATAAAAAAAAGATTGGGTTACAGATAATAACAACATTACGAGGAAATTTAGGACCAGTAATTTGTATTTTACTGAAAGCATAAATAAATACGAAACACCTTATCCAATGGCGCCAAGGGTGCAATAGAAAGGCAAATCAATGGCGCCAAGGGTGCAATACAAAGGCAAATTGACATTGTTTCAGGTCGCTCAAAATGTCCAATTTACCACCGGCAGAACGCTTGCAATGCGATGGTTGTTCCAAGAAAGAAAGAAAATGAGTTTATTTGGCACACACATATAAAACTCATAGTTTTATCTTAGTCTACTTATACATTGACATAATGTCGAGTAGCGTATTTACAGCCCACTAAAAATATATCATACCTACCCACATTAAAAAAAAAAATGTTTTTACTTGTTAACCACATTTACAATTATTAACGTTTTTTAACAATTCAATTGGGTTTGGACAAGGTATGAAAGATGTATTATTTTCATGGTTACTTTTATTATATTATTAACGACAATTACATCACAATATTGAAATTAAAATCAAAATCAAAAGTCATTTATTCAAATTAGGCTGAGAGCCAGCACTTTTTGAACGTCAAATTTTACATACATAAAGACAGTGCCCCAAAACGCCCACCCGTCACCACTTCCTAGTGTTTTAGATGGGAAAAAGAAGTGGCGCAACTAACTCCCCTGCAACAGATCTGGCTGTTACGTTTTAAGAACTTGAATTAAACAATAGTACGCAAAGTTTTTAAGACACAGGAACAAAAATAAATATGTATCCAACAACATGGAAATCATAAACTTAAATAGTATTTACAACATGTTAGCTAGCACACTCCATTATACGAGTACCATTAAAAAAACAGGCAATGGTAGGATTTAGCGATTAGGTACTTATCTAATAGTATACTAGCACAATTTATATTGAGAGAATCATAGTTTTATTAAAGGTTTACCTAAAGGAGCAAGGAGCTCGTGGCTAAATTATAACAGCCGCACGGGCCAATCTTCAAGGTAAAGCAACGCTTGTCGAGGTGGGTCTGTGGATCTTAACATACCGAGACTACTCCGTGCCTCGGAAAGCACGTTAAGCCATTGGCCCGGCTGTCATTTGTAGACCTTTGGCAGTTACGTTACGAATTGTTGGAGGCCGGAAGGTCTGACACCGCACCGGTCTTGCCATGAAGTACCGTATTACCT
This sequence comes from Melanchra persicariae, assembly GCA_947386135.1. Classification (NCBI taxonomy): domain Eukaryota; kingdom Metazoa; phylum Arthropoda; class Insecta; order Lepidoptera; family Noctuidae; genus Melanchra; species Melanchra persicariae. The sequence goes on along the minus strand of OX376651.1, from coordinate 10,432,512 downwards.
AGCCAGTTAATGAGTTGTGGAGGTCTGGTGGGCAGCCGCTCCACGTAGAATGCTGGTATTCGGCTGAATCCGGTTTGGTTGGGAGCCGACCCCAATGTAGTTGGGAATAGGAGTGTAACGAACATATTGGTATTAGTTAAGAGATTAGTAATATTCTATGGATTCACGTATCAGTAATCCGACGAACTAATATATGCTAATATGCTAATGCTATTTTTTTAATATTCACATAATCCACAGATTACTAATATTTACAATAATCTTTATCATAATCTGGGATTCCATTCACTTGACACGGATCGGTGGGATTAGACTCACTCAATCATTCTGACATTCGTGAAGTGATACGTATTAATAAGTATTAGTTAAATATTACTGATATAAATGTTAGTTAAAATATTATAATATTTCTAGACTAATATATTCTTATTGGCCAATACTGATAAATATCGGTATTAACCCATCTTTAGTTGGGAAAGGGCTAAACCAGTGATGACTTAAAAAGCCACGCAAAGGGTAAATAACTCACAGAGGGCCACGCAAAGAGTAAATAACACACAAAGGGCCACGCAAAGAGTAAATAACTCAGAAAGGGCCACGCAAAGAGTAAATAACTCACAAAGGGCCACGCAAAGAGTAAATAACACACAAAGGGCCACGCAAAGAGTAAATAACTCAGAAAGGGCCATGCAAAGAGTAAATAACTCACAAAGGGCTACGCAAAGAGTAAATACCTCACAAAGGGCCACGCAAAGAGTAAATAACACACAAAGGGCCACGCAAACAGTAAATAACACACAAAGGGCCACGTTAAGAGTATCTTTATATTAGGGCTACGCAGTTGTGTGTTTCTGTTAATGATTTTCAGTAAAAAGCCACGCAAAAGTAAGAGTCAATTTTATTAAAACCCAAAATGACTCATGCGTCATCCACACTCCCAAACTTCCTGATTGCGAAGATGATCAGAATAATTGTCGACACTCGCAGGGAGAAATAGAAGAGGGCTCTTGAATTTAACACATTGCCTGTCAACATCGACAATCCGGCGAAGAAACGAGCTACTCTCTACTACGTTGGGGGAATAGCACTACAAACAAGAAGTTGACTATAATCTTCCGGGTAGATTATAGTCAACGTTCATGCTGAAGAAGGGGAAGGTGTCGATGTCTATGCATTAGCTCTAAAGAAATGAGACAGTTCCTTAAGTTCGAAACAAAGTCGGATTAACGAAATTTATATTTTCTAACAGAAAAAGAAAACATTAGGAAGTAGAAACATTTTAACGATTTCATTAAGCTTGAGAAATCATGCCGAAAAAGGTCAATTTCAACAAACAATTATCGACCAAAACACTGAAAAGCGTCAAATGTAAAGTCGAATGTAGAATTGAATGTAAAGTCTAATGAAAAATCACGTACAATTTTACACGTAGAGTCAGATACCTTGTTTTTATTTTCTTTATTCAAAATAATGTGATTTCGATGACTATTACTGGTGCTTGGACTAGGTAATCACGAATACTAGCTAATCGCGGATCAAACCTAAAAGATTTGTTTCAATGAAACCATTTACAGCCACTGTCGGTCTGTCAAAGGTTTACTGACTGAACGACATTAGAGTGACATGGAATAGCTCTGTAACTTGAAAAGTTTGTAGACCAATTGCCATAGAGATTAACGATAGCAAATCGTAACAAGACGCAATAGGTGCAATATATTGCGTAAAAGGAATCTGTAGAAATTGCGAGACCGTTATTATTGATGTTTAGTGATGTAAATACTAAAGACGATTAGATGAGGTCCGTGAGATTTCATTAGAGAGTTTTAAGCGCTGTGTGGTATAAGGTAAAGCTCAATTTGATTGCACAGAAGTTAAAAAAAAAAAAAAAACAAAAATATCCGTGAACGATTTCGTGTTATTAGCAAACTAAGAGTGAAACTGGATTAATTAAAATCCTAAATTCAAAGGTTCATTTAAGAATTGTCAAGTAGATGGACCTGGGTATACCGACTAAGGGCGCTTGACTCTAAGCGAATGTATAAATACCTCCATGATCGTGTGAGAAGAACCCCCGATCACTGCCTCGAGACTTAGATGACATAGTTGATGACAGTGATAATGAAACCAAGTCTGATGGCTTGTTTACTAAACTCTTGATCGCACCTCATGAAATGACATGAGGCGATGGGTCTCCAAGGAATCGTTGGTACGATTTCTGTCTGTGCACCAAGTACATAGCGCTTAATGTGTTGTTGCACATATCGTGCTAGATATTTTCAAATTGTTGGTGAGATTCTGGTCTGTGTTGGTGCACAGATTATAACGGAATTTTCATGAGTGAGTATGCATTTCAGAAATTTATTTTGTTTGATCGGATATCTTTCCGTTGAGTAATGTTGTGCGGGGAGCGCTGTGCACGAAGCCCTCATGACTGGATATTGTACTACACCCGAGGATGGGTGCTAGTCACGGATGGCAGTGTCGCGGACTCATGGCACTACGGTATAAATGACTACGCCATTCGCTGCTGCATAGAACAACCAAGGGTGTAGTGTAGACAAAATCAAACTGGTCAATTTATGTATTAACTTTATAGATGTACTCTTTCTTTTTTTTGAGTTTTTATTTTTCTATTAACCCACACACTGTTTTATTAATGGTTCCAATATTTGTAAATATGTGAGTACCATGTACTTATAAAGAAAATGAAAAAGTTTACCTCTGCTGGTAATACTTTGATTTCTATAAGTAGTATACTCTAGGTGCATCAACCTCACATATATCAAAGTTAATGTGTGTATTCAAAATATTGTAAAACATTTATTTGAAAAGAGTAACTATGGAGTTTCTTGTCCGTTCTTCTCCATAAGAATCTACCTTTTCGAACGGATAGTAGAGTCACCTTATTTTGTATACATAGTATTTGGATGTAACTGATGACGTTCAAAAGAGCCGTTTGATGGCCTTATTGAAATGAACGTTTTGACTTAGACTTTTATAAAAGACAGTTTGGAAAGCAAGTGAAGGAAAAAGGGAAAAGTATGGTATATACCTGGAAATAGGGGAAAAATTATTATCAAACAGATGATTCAGAGGATAAAAGTGATTCGATAGAAGCAAAAGAATAGATAAATAACTCTGTTAAATTGTATAATAAGTATTCAGTGGAAGATTAATTTTACCTTGTTATAAACTATAGAATGTGGAGAATTAATTGACTATTTGATAATTAAGTATAATTAATCAGTTATTATATTTGTTTGTTTAAATTCTTATGTAAAGGAAGAGGTGTGACGTATTAATAAAGTACAAGCGGCGCATGCACGTCACGGCATTGCTTGCCCAACCGCCGGCCGGTGCGGACGTGTATGCGCTCCTTGGTGAAACGAGTGTGTGGTTTTGATTTACGAACCCAGCAGCAAACGAGGACACCACAATTTGGGTTATTGATATTCTGTATACCTAATGTTTCCAAAATGTTATTATAGATACTCATATAAAATGGCGAACCATCTACCAAAACACAGAGGAATACCGAACTGAAAGAAAAAAAATTGGGTGGGTAGATGTTATTTACACCTTATGTGCATTAGCACATGCATTAGCATTAGTTATTAGTGATTGAGTTTTTTGGATGAATAAATAATGTATTTATTAAAATATATCGATAGCATCACCCGAGAAACAATCGTAATATTAAATCAGTTCCACGTATTACTTACATACAATACAATACAATAACAACTAAGAAGTACAGCACCTTGAACGTGCCTTGACCGGCTGAATAAGGACAGGTTTAAAGGAGCAGAGGCTTACGGCAACAGGCTTAGGGCATGCCGTGTGCTGACTTGTTATATTATAGTCTGTTGTACCGGGCCCGATGGCGTCACCGCTATAACCGGCGAAGGTCTGTTGCCTTGTGCCTGAACGCGACGGTGACGCCTGCGCGAACCGAGGCGCTTCACAAATATCACATAATTAAATTATGATGTAAACGACTCTGATACAACCGGTCATTTATAAACTTGAACATATCAATGCTCACTCACACTCAGTTGCTAGTGAAGGGCTCTAGGTCGGAAAGTGAAACGTTACTTCCACTTTCGTTTTCCAACAGCACTTTGGAACCTTCAAACTTACGAGTCTAATGTTTGGCTAACTGAGTTGCAACTCTTCGTAGCGTGCATTCAAACAGCTTATTACGATACATAACGACACTGATTGACTATTTAATTTCAAATCACGTTTCTCATTACAACCGTCTGATACTAAGTGGACCTAGATGTTTAAGTACCTATATCTTTGCAGGACAAAAAAGTACATTTACGATTCAGTTATTTGTAAAATATCGATATCTCTACCAGTCTCGACAATGACGCCTTTCTACATAATATAATGCAAAATATTATCTAGGTAGGTACACAATATTTTATAAGTGTACCCGATAATGATAACCTTTCGCTTCATAAGAACACTGTTCTGTACTACTTATCTAGGTATTATAAAAGGTTTACTTAATTCAGAGTAAAATACTCGAAACGCAGCTAGGTTAACAAGTTCCTAAAGTTAGTGTGTTCAACAGTTCAAGAACAACAACAGCAACTGGGTCTGAAAGTTTATCTCAAAACGAATTTAAAAGAAACTCTGTCTGTAGAAGTTATGACAATCTATAAAAAAATATTTTATGGCTGTAGAGTGGATGAAGTAGAAAAAGTAGAGAATAAGTACCTACATAGATATAGTATAGACAGGCCCTGGACGGTACCTACATCTCGCGACTCTATGCAATTTGGCGATTCACCAACATTCCTGCTAGGCCACTCTTCCGCATGCCCCCGGCCCCGGTGCTCTTTTAATCATAGGACACCATTTCATTTGATACGAATGAAAACTATTTTCATTCCAGCGTTTGCAGCTTTGATTTAGGTATTTATTCATGTCATTTAATGAATGGGTGGCTTCAAAAGTTGGAAGACTATCCAGAAACATACATTGCTGTGAGTGAAAATAAACAGTTTCTTTGGTGTCAATCAGATTCGCTTCAGCGGAAGACGATATTAATTAGAATAAATGAAGGGGAAACAGGGCTCGTGAATTGGCAGTTCGTTGAACTGCCAATGATGTCCGGTCGAGGCACTCCTCTATACATTATAATACCCAGCGGAGAGTGTAGGTTGGCGCGTCTTTGCACCGATAAGAACTCGCGCCGTCACGCCACGCACATCTGGGCCATACGTCGCATTGTTGCACCTACAACTACTTGGGTACAAAGAAATGCTGGCACTTCGTGGTACGCTCAAAGACCGAAAACGCTCATTGAAAGAAAAAACAGCTCTTTTTTTATTAGGTAAGTTCCACGACGCGAAATTCGCGATAAGGCCGTTTGAAAGAAGCCACAACGCGTTGTGAGCTGTTTTTTTTGTTCAATGAGCGTTTGCGGTCTTTGAGCGTAACCATATTATGCACTGGGGGCCTAGACAAAACACTTTTCTGTAGCGTTAACGTCAGACGCTGACGACAAAATGTATGGGAATGACATTAGGTGTGGAAACGAAACGTCATCACCTAATGTCATTCCCATACATTTTGTCGTGAGCGTCTGACGTTAACGCTACAGAAAAGTTTTTGTCTAGTGGGGCTGAAGTTCTACGACCACAAGGAGATAGAAAACATGCTTATTTCGATAGGTCTCTCTAAACTGTTATCTCGCAACTTCTCATAACGATTTGAATAACAATAAAGTAATTATACCTACTCGGTAAGTAACAACTCAACGTGGGTGTCAAAGATACATCACGTATTGCTCAACAGCATCATTGTTACTTTTGTAACACATGCTCTGTTTGTTGGAGACGAAAGGAAAACGACCAACAATGTTGTTGAATGCAAGTGATTCATTTGGTAAGTTCTCGGTATCAATTAGACGCCGACAACTAAGGCCATGATTTATTATTTCGATTTGTATGACACAAACAGCTTTTACAGCTTAGGTATCATTGACTGATTTGTAGGGTATAATATTGTCTCTTTTTGTACTCGACACGTCTGTTTGTGGGGCCTGGCCTGGCGCCTGTATCATAGAGAAAAATCTATACTTAGAAAAGGTTTAATAAGCGTTTACGCCCTACGGCATTTCATACAAACTTTCAAGCCGTTATTTTTTTAAACGAATGAACCGATTTTAATTAAATTTGGTATGCAAACGCTAGATATTCAGGTTTGGGGGGCCAGTTCTCGGGGAAAGATAGTGTTTTTTCACTTTCTATAGAAAACAAATATGAGTCTATGAGTAGGTACCATAGCATGGTGGCTACGGTGGCAGCTGCAACCGCTAAAGTTTTTATTAGCACATTGAACGGAAGTCGTGCGTGATGCCATTATTACTACACAAAATGTGCTACCTATATATTTTTTTAAACAATCGACACCAATATGGCATCCGTGTGAACTCAACACATGTCTTATCCAATAAATCAATTAGAGACTAACATTTTCGAAAATTGTTCTTGCTATTTTTGTTTTTTGGATAATGCTGCACTAGCAACGGCACAAAGTACGAATTCTCTCAAATTGAGATGGACATAGATGACCTCACGGGCTCGTCAGACCCAATTTAGATATATGTATCTGTTTACGACGTGTTTCGCTGAGGAGTGGACTGGAACGGCATCGGCATTAGCATAATTGGAGGTCAGCCGCAGCCGCGGAACCGGTTAGTTCGTGGTACGAACATGACGTCATCACTGACATCACCATATATTATGCCATTTCCATAAAAATAATGAAAGTTGAAACTGCTGGAAGAACATTTCAAATGGAATAAATGCTAAACTTCGTCGGAAATCTCTCTACATAACATAAAACGTTACGTGTTGCATATAAACTTGATTTATATTATAAGTAGGATAATAAGCAACGGTTGTATGTTTTATAATAAGTATTTTCACATCAAGACTTAAAAAGAAAGTCTAGTGAGACTGTGTAGGTAATTGTTTTATTTTTAGTTAATTGAGCAACCTCTCGCTTAATTAATTGACGAGTCGAGGACAAGTAGAGAGTCGGTTTAAATATTTATCGCCATTCATGCTGTGAATAATCTGCATTTCACCCGTAGTCACTGAAAACATTCCCACGTGTAATTAAGTAACCTAATATAGCAGTGTAATACACGTAGGTACAAGGTGCGGCCTTTCACCTAGTTTTTATTAATTAAACTGTCATCAACAGTCAACACAAAATCTGGTATTTAGGTCGGCGCACCCACGACCCACAGTGGTGGTCAGGCCCAGCCCTATGATGGAACTGCCAGGCCGCCCGCCTTGCCATCAAAACATACTTACACGGGGTTCTATAATAATCATAAAAGTGTTATTATTCCTAGGTAGGTACCGTGATAATTAATAAAGTACACGTACTTCAGTCCATTTATTTTATAGTCCTACCTCTGTTACGCGACTCTAAATATAGAAGTGACCCCCAGTATTGAAAATTGAAACTACGCGAAATCTTCAGATTATTTTGTTCATTCTCTCCGAACATATCTATTCAGCAATGAAAACTAGTCGTATTAGAGAAAATTGTGCTATTATATTAAAGGGTTAAGAAAAGCCAGTCCGAGATCGTTCTAAGGAGGAAAATGAAGATAGCGAAATACTCAAAGGAAATATACCTAACTAGAACTTGGTGTACTTATCTAAGTAAATAACGTTTGTTAGTTATTTATTACAACTTGCGTGGTTCGATTCCGGCTATGACAATCTGCCGGGGATCGAACACAACGCAAAATTAAAACGCCAAAGACTTATAGGTTTCGAACAATAGGAGACTGAGGAGGAGGATCAAATACTGAGAGGCATTTGATTCTGCCCTGAAAGTCAATGTTTGTTATTTCTTACAAATAGGTACCAGAGCGAGCCTAATGCATCTTTAATTATTCTGAGACATCAGTGACATGGAAATGAGATAGGAATGCAGATGGGCATAGGACGCAGAATAAGTAATTATAATCCTATCAAAACAAAGAAATCTAAAGCCATCAGCCAGATAGCCTAGTAGCCATAATTAATGCCAAGTAAAATAATAGCTTAAGATTTTTTCAGCAACAGCTTTAGCCAGCTGAATTCCTGGAAAGCTTTGAGACCCAAAATAGCGCTTCACTGCTGGCGCTGCTTTGAAGGTAAACTCGCAGAAAAGCTAATGAAAGAAGGTAAGTTTATTGCAGTGGTAGCATTGCAATTTGCAGTCAATGATGTATACAGTAGAGTTAAATTAAAATGATCTTGAAATTGATGGGTCATCTTACAGAAACTTCTTACTTGACTAATATTATGATGAGGCCAAGTAATTTGTTTGTGTGATATATAAGATATCTACGAAAGTTCTTTCATCTACCTATAAGGTTAGTTTCCTATTTCTTTGCCGTCGAGTGTTTTAGCTGGGGTCTTAGGCTACTATTTAACAGATTTCAAAAAAGGTTATCAATTCGAGTGTAATTTTATATTTAATAAAATTACGCTGCAACATGCTACACTACAAGCATGTTGTTTCAATGTTTGCATGCAGTTAGGCTCTAGCTAAATAAGCTAAATAATCTCGATGAAAATTTCAAAAACCGGCCAAGGTCGTGTCGCAAACGGATCCTTGGATGGAAAAATGGTTTTCACACACCGTCAATATTTTTAACGACCTATCCAACGACACCCCACACCATGGGGATACGATAAAAAAAATCATCGCCACTTTACGTGTAGGGGGTTAAAGTGATTTTTCTGAAGTTTTCTAAACGCGTTTTTCTCTTTTCTTTTGATTATTCTGAACGATTTCTTTTGAAAAATATTTTTTATAGTTAACTCTTTCTTTTGATCCCATTTTTATCTAATTAACCACTTAATTAAAAAACCTAAATATTTTTTACAAATTATGTAAATCAACTTGTTAATTTTTAACAAAATTTTCGTTGAAAATCGGTTCAGTTTCGGGAAAATCTTGCAACCGAACTAATGATTATAGCCTTGCTATTAATGACAGCGTAATTAAATTAGATTCCCAAGTCGCCGCGGCTTTTGAAAATTTCTTTGCAGAGATTCCCGTATCGACAACTAAGTCTCTAAATTCATCACCCACTGCTGCAGAAACGTTACTTAAAGAAAACGTCCCAGTTTGTGATGCTGAATTTAAATTCCAACATGTTACTTGCAATGATGTAATAAAAACTTTTAATTCCTTGAATTTCAAAAAGACGGCAGATTTATGGGGTAATTCTGTTGACCTTGCTAAGTCTATTATACACATTGTAGCACCTATCTTGGCTGTTATTTTTAATAAATGTATTGACCGTGGTGAGTTTCCTGATCTAATGAAATATAGTAAAATAATACCATTATTTAAATCGGGTAGCACATCAGACCCTACTAATTATAGACCTATATCAGTGCTACCTACTTTTAGTAAAATTTTTGAGAAAGTTATTCTTAATCAAATGCAAAGATATTTTAATAAACACAAACTATTACATAATAAACAGTTTGGTTTTACAAGGGGTCGTTCAACAACCGATGCTGGTGTTGAACTTTTAGGACATATTTATAACGCATGGGAGGACAAATGCGATGCTTTGGGAATTTTTTGCGATTTATCCAAGGCGTTCGATTGTGTTCTCCATGAGACATTAATCAGGAAGCTCCACTATTACGGAATCCGGGACGCCTCGTTGAATCTTCTTACTTCTTACTTGAGTGATAGGATTCAGAGAGTCGATGTGAACGGTACAAGATCTCCCGGGTCTGTAGTCAAGATGGGGGTCCCCCAAGGCTCAATTTTAGGTCCTTTTTTATTTCTAATTTATATTAATGACTTGCCGTACCTCATAAAGGATAAGCACGATATAGTGTTGTTTGCAGACGACACTTCACTTTTATTTAAACTCAAGCGTCAGCAGCTGGTTACTGACGATGTTAATAGTGCCATCGCAACTGTAGTTAACTGGTTTAATATTAATAATCTTCTGCTTAATGAAAAAAAAACCAAATGCATAAAGTTCACGTTACCACATGTTCGACAAGTGAACACTAGTGTGTCAATAAAGGGGGAAGAGTTGAAACCCGAAGATACCACTGTGTTCTTAGGCATAACTTTGGATGCGAAGCTACAGTGGGGCCCCCATATAGATAAACTGTCAAAAAAACTTAGCTCTGCAGCATACGCCGTTAGAAAAATTCGTGGTTTAACTGATTTAGAGACAGCCCGTTTAGTATACTTTAGTTACTTTCATAGTGTGATGTCATACGGCATTCTGTTGTGGGGAAATGCCGCCGATATTCAGACAGTATTTGTATTACAAAAAAGGGCTGTTCGTGCAATTTATAAATTAAGTCCTAAACACTCCCTCAGAGACAAATTTAAAGAGATTAATATAATGACTGTGCCCTCTCAGTATATTTATGAGAATCTTTTGTATGCACATAAAAATATTAATCTATTTAAAAGATACAGTGATATCCATAACGTAAATACTAGGAACAAACACAATTTTGTCATTCCTAAAACCAGGCTCAAAAAAATAGGTGGTTCATTTAGATGCCAATGTATACGTTTTTATAATAAACTCCCTAGCCATATTCAAGACCTTAGTATGAATAAGTTCAAATTATTTATAAAACGTAAGCTATGCCAGAAAGCTTTTTACACAATTAAAGACTATCTTGAAGACACAAAGGCTTGGGATTGAGCTGCTTCAATGATGTACATGGCCTAATGTTATATACCTTTTTAATTTTTAGAAATTGTCTTTTTTCTTTTTTTTTTAAGCTCTGTTGTATACTTTTCCTTCATCTCGTTGGTAAATTTTGACATGAATGTTTACTTTATTAAGTATTCTATTTTATTATTTTTGACATGGAATATTTACTTTGTAAAGTAATATATTTTATTTTTATTTTTTTCAATTTATTATGTTTGACATGAATACTTACTTTGTAAAGTATTATTTTTTTTTTATTATTATTATTATTTAACTCATTTTGTGAATATGGGGACCATGTGGGTTATTTTCTTCTTATTTTTCTCTTCTTTGAAATACTTCTTCTTTGAAGTATTTTTAACGAGGTCTGGCAGTTTGAGTACTTAAATGCGGCCTACACAAATGTCCTTTCTTTGGCATGTTCGTCGGTTCGTTGAGCTCCTTTATGGTTCTAAGTTGAGCTACGCGACTTCTGACCAAAGCTTGCACTGACTGGACGGGTCCACTCAAATCTGTGTGGTTCTTTCCTCAAAAGACCATTTCAGACACTGATCTGCATGATCCTCATATCGTATTGTGAATGTGGGGACCATGCAGATCGCTATGATAGGGGTTCATTTCATGTTAGTCAACAATGTCTGGCAGTTTGAGATTTTTTTTATGCGGCCTACCCAAATGTCCTTACTTTGTTATTGTTCGTCAAATCGTTGAGCTCCTTAAAGTTCTAAGTTTGAGCTCCATAATAACTGACAAATGCTTGCACTGTCTGGACAGGTCCACTCAAATCTGTGTGGCACTTTCCTCAAAAGGCCACCTCAGACATTAACCTACATGGTTCTCGTATGATTTGACCAGTACAATTTGTATGGACTTCAAAAGAGACTGTGACCTCTGAGTTTGTTTCGGTGTTTCTTCTCAGGGTAGTCAGCTAGGAAACACCGGCCTCATCTAGCTTAAAATGACCAAAAAATATTGACGTGTAAAAGTGTTATGTTTAACCTACTTACAAATAAATATCATTTATCATTTATTTATCATTTATCAGTTGCCATGCAACGAATTAATTTATTGTTCGAGAGGTACTTCAACCTACCCTAATTTTTTTTTTCATTATTTTATTTTACCACTTTGTATAGGTGCCTTACCCATACAAAATTCCAACTTTGTAGTGCTAAGCGTTTCTGGGCTGAACCGCGGATTGACAGACGGACATGGCGAAACTTTAAGGGGTCCTTGTGGACTACGGAACCCTAAAAAGTGGCTCAGCAGTTTAATAAGTAATCGTATAAATTGTTAGATGGCAACATAAAAATGGTTATGCCCGCATAGATAACCTTAAAACCATGGTTTACTCGTACACATCTGTGTACCTACCCCTTCACAGCGTACCTGCGTGATGTTATGTTATGAACTGGTGTAAACAACATGTGATTTCAGCAATCCGGGCAGGTTTGATATCATTTATTGAAGAGCTCCGTTACCTATGTCCGAAGCTCTTCATCAGATCTTCACCAAATTGAAATGGGACCAGTCCGGGAAGATACTCTTCCAAACAAAAAAATAATCATCAAAATCGGTTGGATAATTGGCAAAAATATCGCTGAACAAACATAAAAAAAACAGTCGAATTGAGAACCTCCTTCTTTTTTGGAAGTCGGTTAAAAAGGGAGAATAAGAGTTTTATCATTTTGAGGTTGGGCCAGCCTAACGTGGCCTAACTGTGGTAGGCGGGGTATGATAGACGACATACGATTTAAGACTAACAAGTGACAACTTTTATTCCAAATATTAAGGCGCCCACCGACCACCTTGCTTTAGATTTTTTTAAAGAGTTAAAGAAAAAACTTTATTTCTCCCATTTTAGTCATTAATTTAGGTAGGCAAGTAAGTACTTTTTTGTCTCGAAGACATGCACGCTTCCTGTGGGATAGACCAAGAGCTATGCCGTGGGAAAGTGTTTTACGTAACTATGCATGACTTATTAGTATTACTTATGTCATTTTTAATGTAGACATCGGAGTAAAAAAAAACCAGCCAAGTGCGAGTCGAACTCGCGCACGAAGGGTTCCGTACCATTCTCTAAAAAGAGCCCCCCTTAAATATTTGTTTGTAATTATTTATTTTTAAAGTGGATGTATAACTGAAAATTCTGTTAACATTTGTGAATACCTTTTTCTGTTTGTTAGTACAGACTATATTCAAAACATTTAATTTATGTAAGTACCTAGATGCCTAAAAGCTGATGACCAAAAGCACGAAAGCCAACTGGAACATTTTGCCGTTATAAATAAATAGGTATGTTAATGTTAGTAGGTACACTTTATTATTTTATGTTACAAAACCTGTTTCGAGTTTTATTATTCATTCACCCGCTTCCTCTGTCCTCTGTAGTCTAGTCCAGCTTCTCAATCTTGTTTTAAAAAAGTGGGTAGGTACCTATCAATTGCATTCACATCTTATAAAAATTATGTTGCCATTGGAAGGTCTTGGGTAAATTCATCTGTAAAAGTAGCGTAGCATCGCTTTGTTTATCGTTTAACTGCTTCAGAATGCACAGAAATAAAACTAACAAAAGGTTAAGTAAGTACCTACCTATTAAGATTATCAATATGACTTACTACGGGCTACGGCAACTATCTACCGAGTCTTGTTACTTTGTGAGTGACATTGCGCAAAAGTACAACTTCTGAAGAAACTTTTTTTTTTTTAGGAATGACCACTAGCAAGTTAACACGTGTGGTGGCCTCAAATGAATTTAAGGCCCCCAGCCAAACCCCACAGTATGATTTTATACTTAATCTGAAATAGCCACCCGCCGTGGCTTCGCACGGGTGCAATTGTACACATAAACCTTCGTTTATCTATCGCTCTTCCTATTAATTAGTGAAAACCATAGATCCTGTATAGTAGGTATCAGCAGTGCGATTCTGCAGTGCGTTTCTGTAAGCATGACGAAGTGAACACTTGGGCGAGGCGCACGACAGGTGAGTTGTCAAACCATACAAATAAGATGGAATGACAGCGCTCTTGTCGTTCATTCCGCCTAGGTGAACACCGTGAGATGTCGACAGAATCGACCGGCTGAAAACATGTCGAAGTGAACACCTGGGCGGGGCACACGACAAGTGAGTTGTCAAACCATACAAATAAGATGGAATGACAGCTCTATTGTCGTTCACTCCGCCTTGGTGAACACCGTGAGATGTCGACAGAATCGACCCGTTGCAGTGCGATTCAGCAGTACAATTCTGTAAACTTGTCGAAGAGAACACCCGGGCGGGGCGCACGACGGGTGAGTTGTCAAACCATACAAATAAGATGGAATGACAGCGCTCTTGTCGTTCATTCCGCCTAGGTGAACACCGTGAGATGTCGACAGAATCGACCGGCTGTAAACATGTCGAAGTGAACACCTGGGCGGGGCACACGACAAGTGAGTTGTCAAACCATACAAATAAGATGAAATGACAGCTCTATTGTCGTTCACTACGCCTAGGTGAACACCGTGAGATGTCGACAGAATCGACCGGCTGTAAACATGTCGAAGTGAACACTTGGGCGGGGTGCACGACTGGTGAGTTGACAAACCATACAAATAAGATGGAATGACAGCTCAATTGCTTAGGTGATGTCTACAGAATCGACCGGCTGTGGTTTGAAGGAAGAGATAGAGATGCGGCAACTTTAACGGTTTAACCAACCAATATTTCAGAATTTATGAGTGCGTGAATCCGGGTCATTCTCAAGTAGAAGCTAACAGTGATACCTAACACTTTTTTATGAATGACAAATAAAAAAAACAATTGACATTTAATTTGTTGCAAGTTTTGAGCTCATCGCATTCGAGTCTTTGAACATTTACAATACGACAGAAAACGGACAGACAGACAGACGGACAGCGGAGTTTTAGTAATAAGGGCCCGTTTTTACCCTTTGGGTACGGAACCCTAAAAACGACGTTGGCCTCCTCTAGTCTTTACATAGGACCTGTTTATGGTTTGGATATTTTATAAGCACTTAAGTAAAAACCAAGACTTTTCACCGTATCAGTGCTTAAATACCTCCGGTATATCTACCCCTAATGTGAAACGGTGCGGTGTGTTTGTAATTAAACCACCTGCCAATAAACCTGCTTTTAAAATAAGACTAACATGCTTCAACAAAACCAAAAGAACCCTGCTCACTCTCTACAGAAATCCGCACTAAACTTTAACAAAGATACGGTTTGTACGCAACATTCATAAAATCAAAATAATAATATATTTACCTCAGGACGATAAGTGTTTTTAAATGTCAATTTTCATTCACAGAACTACACTTTTATTTCAAATCCGCAAAATTCATAGTCACACAATTAGAACTTTTATAACACTCATTCGACGTCCGACCAGTAGGAGAATCCAGTTATAATTATTATCAAAGTTCGCAAAGTATTGTTCGAGCATACCGTACGGTCACATACAGAGAAGAAGCGCGGCCAGTCGGCGGGTCAAACGCGCACTAAACTAAACTGACTAGTGACTACTGCGTGCGAGCCACAGAGTACTTTTCTGCGAGCGAACCGAATGCCTCCACAATATGAGCCGAGCGAAAATGTTAAAAACTGCCGCGCTGCCTCTACACTGGCCGGCCAACGGGGGCCAATATTCAACGAAATACACAAATCCATTGCGTTGTTCATATGCGAGCGCAGCATGAAAGTAGTTCATAATAAAGCAATGGACTCGTTTCAAGTGCCAAACTGGGCCAACATGCAATGGCAGCATAATTTCACTGCGCGACACGCTTGGGCGCCCTACATCGTTGGTGAAGGTTTACAGATACCTATACTATATCTGTGACTTTATCATGCAATCGCCAGCTACGTCAATTTCTTTTAGATGTAGCTTTTTCAATCTCATAAATAGAAGTTGTATGAATTAAATATCTTTCTTTTCCGCTGATTCGCTGAACCACCTATCTACATGGAACGGTAAAGTGCCGAGGTACCTATAATACCTACTTATCAATCAAAAATATTGCAAAAAAATAATGGGTATCTCTTAGGTACCTACCTACCTACACTATAGCAGTAAATAGTCCTTGTGTCGTCATTACCTTTTATCTTATGGTACGATCACAGACATAGACATCAACCCAAAACCCAAAGTGCCCACTTGCCAATTTGGGTTGATTGATGTTTGGGGAAAGCGGGAATCGAACCCACAGAACTCCGCCACCGCAACTCCAATCATAGGTAACTCCAATCAAGGAATTGTAGAGTATAATTCGGCAGTAGGTAATCTAATATTTAATCCAGTTTGAAAAAAAAAATACAGGCAGGATCGTAGATCAAGAAAGATATTTCCACATTACAAATTCTTGTGTCACGGTAGGTATATTCTTTGGTCACGGTCCCAAAAAGTGTCATACTATTTTATGTAGGCTGCTGCAATTTGAATGAAACATTAAATGATAAAATCATTCATCATAACACGAGCCTACACACAGCTGGTTCCACAATGCGATGTTTCAGTTATAATCAAACGGTCTACCAAATTCAGCCATTCACCGTGCTGAATGTGCGAAAAAAGCCAAAAACACATTTATTACACCTCATGGTGTCATGGCAGTTTTCTGTATTATACCCATATTATACCCTAAGATTATACCACTGTTTGTCATTACATTATCTTGCAAAAAAAGATAATATTGAAATCGAAGTTTTGTTAGTTGGCTGGCCCAATCTGCTAGATCCCAGCAATTGTTTTTTTTTCAGGAGTAACAATGTTAAAAAGCCTCGTTGTTCCATAGCTGGTAAAAAAAAATGTAAATGGCAGCGACAGGGTTACCAGTTTATTGGTTTTACGACCAATATAGGGGTAAAACTTTTACCCCTATATTGGTGGTATTACGTGGAACAGTTGACGCTATTCAAATGTATGGCCAATTTAATTGTACAGTTGCCATACCAGCACATCAAGCAGCAACAATCTGACAATTTTTATAAAAAGATTTTCAACTTTACCGTCAAAGCATTAGGTTCAAAGACTACAATAGTATACTGGCTATAGACAGGCAACTCTAGCTTATTTTTTAATACTAGGAAGTGGTCGAACTCAGCGCCATCTAGTTTTTAGTTAAGGGAACTAGACATGGGCGTTTTCGTATTTAGTTGCAAACGGATATGTAACCGATATTCAGTTTTTATATCGATATCGAAAACCGTTTTCAGATATCGATATCAGTAGTACGATTTGCACAAGTAACTGTGAAACGAACGAAACTCAAACTAACGACAAACGCAAACTCACACTTTTACCGTTAATACATTGATATAGGTACTTTCGTTTTTTGTAGTTTAAAAAGAAGTTTAAAAAGAATAAATTTATCAGTTTAGCTTCTTGAATGTAAGTACGACGATTTCCATTCAATAACCAATCACTAGCCGAAGTTACGTAATATTCGCTTCATCACTTTTACGCCAGTAAAAAATTGAATGGTAAGACAGAGACAAAGCGAATAAAAACCGTCGATGTTAAATCGCTCGTGATGTGAAGTTTGCGTTTTGTTCGTTATTCGTAGTTCGTTCTCGTTGTTCGTTGTTGCGCTTTGGATAAACCATAACTCGATGAAGTTTTTGTGAAAACGGTTATGTATATTTAGATATCGATATGGTATGATAATAAACAAATATCCGATATAAGTTACGATTTGATATATCGAACCCATGCCTAAAGGGAACTAATTTATATAAGTAAATGTATAGTTTGGTAGGTGTATAGCTGCTGTCTGATCCTTTATGATATTAGGTAGAGATGAGTGTATAAAGGAAAAAAAAACACATAATTGAATATTAAACCATTTTATTTAGAAAAACATCACACATTTACAATAAAATTTTATGTTCGCCTTTTTCGTCCCTTATGATTAGGGTAGTGCCGGTTAGCCTTTTCTTTCATTGAATCGTTAATATCCTAAAAGGTTATTTTGCCAGTGAGAACATTATTGATATCTTTGCACCAGTTGTTTACAACAACAACAACACACACAACACGAACGTACGAACGAATTGTAACGCGGCTCAACAACATGGAGAAACGAAAGCTCAACTCAACCTGCAGATGCACTAGCGAAACAACAAAAACTCTATTGCAAAAGGAAAATAAATGCGCACGAGTAGTTACACTCTCACGCAGCCATTTTCAATTCAAGTGTGGCCATTCAAAAACAAACTTTTGCACGTTTAAATACCAAAATATAACTTCTTCACTATTAAAGGTCATAATAAAAACCTAATCATGTTCTAATTCATGTATTCTATTATTTTTATATAAGAAGATCATGAAAATATATTATTTTTCTTGATTAATGTTACAAAGTAACTCCCACAAATAAAAAATTAACCGTAACAACACCGCAATTTGTTTCCCTTAACTAAAAACTAGATGGCGCTGTTTTCAATAAAAAAATGGAATTTTAATTTTGTTCTAAGTTGCCATAGCATGATTAGGTTCAAGGCTAATTTGGAAAATTTGATAGTTTCGGGTAGCTTGATGTTGCTGTATTTTTAACACTACACTTTTAACTACTTTTATACTAACTTGTTTTAGTGAACCACTAAAAAAATAGGGTTAGTTAGCTCTTTTTATAATTTTGAACGGAAGCGTGTATCGCACGCTCCAGTCCTACCTGTAAATTGCTAGCTTTACCGTTAGAATCGCGTGTTTACATTGCTGTAAATATTTAATATTTACTTTAAGATTATGAACGATCGCGAAGTTCACTCCAATGGCAAGGAGAAGAAATTGCCGTACTTTTTATTTTTCTTGATATTTAAAGGTAAACTTCATTTTAAAACTGACAACCCCCGGCAGTGGTTGACCAGCCAATAAATATTCTCTTTGCTTCGCAAATCGTGCAAAACTAGAAAAAAAAACTTGCAAAAGATTTTGCTGCAGTACCTAATTTACGGCAAATAATTCAATCCTAGAAAACATGTAATACATTTTATTGGCCTAAGTGATTGTAGGTTTTGTAGAAGTCAAAGCTTTGTATTGTGCATTATAATAGTTTCCATTATTACCTTCGCTAAGAACTAATTTCTAAATTGCTTCATTTCATCGATATTTTTTTTCCAAAAAACTTTTAATTATTGCTATGAATCTTATAACTGAATGCAGCAAATAAAAACTGAATGTTATGGCTCCTGGTAACAACGAGCGGCATCCAGGTCATACGGGAACCATACCCAAGACTAAAGTGAGAAATAATTGTAATGTTCCCCAAGAAGCAGTTACCCCAACAAGGAGAGACATGACGACCAATCTAGTAACGGTGAGATCTAGCTACTGCATAACAGAATTACTTTCTCAACATATCTTTGCACAATTTATTTGCATGCCAACATAATTTTACTTGTCTTCACAATATCTTGATGAGTTTTCTACCTCGATGTCGCTATAAAAATGTGATCCTTTTTTGATTTAGCTGCAGTTTGTATTATGGCATATTACTGATAATGACAGCACTATCTAAATACCTTTGTAAGAACAGGCATAATAAGCTAGAAAACTAAACAACATATTGTTGTAATGCTTTCACCTCCTATTTACCTCACAATATGCATAAAATTAGGATAAAGATGTTCTGGTGTTGAAGATAGGAAAAATATTGAGCCTAAGACAACTCAATGATTAAACTTGCTTCCAAATAAATTGCTAATTATTAATAAGCTAAATTAACCAAAAGTGTTCTTTCTACTTTGTTTCCATTTCCACCATAAACAACACTAAATAAAAGGCATCCCTCAGTGCATATTTAAATACTGTCATAAAAAAGTCCTCCGGGTTTGATAAAATCTTATAGAATTGTATTTTATATACCAAACAAACTTATTAAAATTTATATCTACTAAATACCAAAGGATCACTTTATTCAAGATATTTATGACTGTAATAAATAGCATTATAACAATTCACTTTCACTAAAAAGTCCTTCATTTTGAATAATGAATGACACTATTGTTCTCAATAGAATATCTCTATTTCAGAACAACTTTTGTTTTGCTCCTCCCAATAGAATTGAGTTATACTATTCATGAGCAGTAAATGATGTCAAATTCAACAAATTAAGTAGTAGAAAAAATAACACTAGGAAAAAAAATCCTCGGACAAAAGATAATGCATATTACATACGCATTATTTATTATCCCTGCAACAATGTAAACACCTAAACAAACTTGATATAAACTACAAACTATTTGAACACTAATGAAAAATAATAACAACTGGTGTGTTTCTTAGCAAAGCTTGAACACATGTGAAGTTCGTATGGGTTTATTTTTGGAAACCTGAAAGATTCATGTATTTGAATCAGTGCCAAGCTGCTATGGTTTGTGACACAGATAATACTGAACAGAAAACAGTTCTGTTCCTTTTATTCTGAGTAAATTAATGTTAAAGAAATGGTGTAAAGTATCCTCAATGCTGAATTTAATTAGCATTTATTGAAATACCTTATGGGAGGTTGTTTTTCCAAATTTAGTGCACCTAAGGTGTGTTCAGTGTTCAGTTATTATACTGCATATTTTAAGAACTTGTGGGACATGTGATATTTGAAAACAATTATTTTTTAGACATCTCTTGACTGGGTGCCTGTCTCTGAATACAACAGTCGCACCAACTACAGTCAATCAAGAAAACCAACAAATAATACATCAGATCACGAACTAACTGATTTAGGTAAGCTAATTTTATCATATTCATGTAACCAAATTTAGATTTCGGATCCTGGAATATAAATGCGTGTTTTTGTAGACAATTCCGTGTCATTTGAGAGTGGATTTGGAAGATTTGTTCCTGTGAGACCGCAGCCACGCGCATTGCCTCTCAACGTGCAGAATCGCGAGAATATATCGGCTGAACAACATGACGACGGCACTGGATCTTCAATATCTGGACACACTCTGCACCCCTATGTGCACCAGATGCAGAATGGTAACCATTTAACTGTTATTTTCATTAATTAAATATTAATGTGCTTATTATTACTGATATTTGACACTGTAACATTTGTCTTGGGCTGCGTTTAAGTAAAACGGAGAAATGTTGGCGGGATAAAAATTATACTGGCGAGGGTTCGCTGAACGGAGTCATAGGTTTTTAACAATGTTAGCTAGCATTCAATCTGTCAATCATTCTGCCCCTTTATCTACATCAATTTGCATCATTATTTCATCCGTGATCCTGGCTCAATACAATAATATTCCATGATAATAATAATAATAATAAATCATTTATTTGCATAAAACATGGTATAAAATGGTGGTAAATAAAATAAAAAGTACAAACATGTTTTGCTATGTTATAGCATGCAAAATTATTTTTTTGCAAATCTAATAATAACGAAACTTATCAACATTTAGCATCCATAAACTCTTTCAAATTATAATAACTACGTTCACTTAACCACTTATACAATTTAAGCTTTAGCAACCTTATATCTAGAGACTTAAAATGGCTAGGCATGTGGTTATAGATACGCACACACATTGCTAGGCACTGCCTAGCAATGTGTGTACCAAGAATAACCAAGAATAACCAAGTACAATAGAAACTGCCTAGTAGGCAGTTTCTATTGTACTTGGATATTCTTGGTAAATCATGAAAAACCAATTTATAGGGATCTCGTCTGTTGCGAGGACATACATCATTTGCTGTCTTGAAAAGATTTTTATTTCTAGCTACGAATATACATGTCTCATAAATATATAGAGACGGCAACGGTAGCAAGTCAAGTTTTTTAAATATAGGTCGACACGAGTCATCCGGTTGTAGTCCATACATAGCCCTAATGACCTTTTTTTGAGCCACAAATGCTCTATTCAGATCGACACTATTACCCCACATCACAAGGCCATAGCGTAGCAATGATTCCACGTATGCATGGTATGATGTTACTGCAGTTTTTATGTTAGTAACATTTCTAAGTTGTTTGAGCGCATATACAAACTTATTAATCCTAGTGCTTAAATTATCTACGTGTTCCTTCCAATTGATATCTTTGTCTATTATAACTACTTGATGAGTAACTACTTGTTTTAAATATTCGTAACCTAAATCATCAGGCGCTAATAATATTCACACCCTAAATCACCAGGCGCAAATCGAGTAAAAATGTAATAACAAACATGCGACATAAAAAGGTCGCTAAAATTCATCCTAACCAGGTGAAAGCTTATACTACCAGTGGACGCCCGTGAACGGGTCAGATAAAATTTCAGTCAGTTAAATTTTTTGCCTCGCGGTGTGCTTCAACGGGGTGTTTGACGTGTAATGAGTATAATATTTTGTACCGGATTGCTGTTGTAACATTATGTTCAATTTTTTTTTATAATTGTTTTAGTGTCCAACCAAAACCGAAACCGAATTTCGGTAACGGTCTCAGTTTCGGCCGAAACCGATCATAGCTATGCAGTCTTCGACATTTTCACTTATTGAGTCAACATAAATGATATTTATTTTGTAAGTAGGTTGTAAATAACACTTTTACAAGTCAATCTTTTCGGTCGTTTTTAAACTAGATGATGCCGGTGTTTCCTAGCTGACTACCCTGAGAAGAAAGACCGAAACAAACTCAGAGGTCAAAGTCTCTTTTACATAACAACCCCTCATTAAAAAAAACAAATAATTTCGCCTTAAAAATACTTAAAATAGGTGAGGTGTTTATTTGAGTATAAAGATTCTTTTGAATAATATACATGGTTTTTTTTTAATATTAAACATAAATAAGTTGTTACCTAATATCACCATAGTACTTAATATTTAAGTAATAAACAAATCACTTTTATCTTAATTAAGAACAAATTACTTCTTTTATACTTAATTCGTCAGTTTGTATGACACTTCAACAAAAAACAAAAGCAAAGTCAAAACGTTTATTTCAATTAGGCCACATTTAAAATAATATGTAAGTATAAAAAATAAAGTGACTACTGTGTGTAAAGCTAAACGACTTAATTATAAACTAATCGTAATCATAATATTTGCAAGCTAGTCACGACATGAGTAGGCACGTGGACGCGGCAAAATGTCTTTGTCGCTTAGATGGAATTTACCGCGCCGAACATGACCGAGCACAGCGCGAGAACTCCCGAATGTAGTTTCGGTTCCGGTCGTAGTTTCGGCAGGTTTGCCGCCGAAACCGAAACTAAACCGAAACCCGTTTTTTGCCGAAACTCGACCGAAACTGAAACCAAATTTTCGGTCGGACACTAAATTATTGTTTAATCTAGTTACTTGTCCAGAAGCATTTTTTGTATAATAACTAAAACAATTTTTGACAATTGCTTTTAGGCCTAATTCCTCACTCCAACCATGCATCTGCTGCTGTAATGATAGTTAATCCAACTACACCTAATGCTGTTACTGGAAATGTGTCTCAACCATTTAATGTAAGTATTTTTGTAGTGTTGATAATCATAATAATTTGAAGGTCTTTTATTTTATTTACTTACCACCGATTTATTCTATTTTTAGGCGCCTAATCAAAACAGAAACAATCTTACAAGAAACTTGAATCCTTCTCGAAATAATTTCGAAGGAAGCCACGCAAGCAACAATAACACTACGCCACCTATATCCAACTCTAGAACTGGAACAAAGACTGTCAATCTTATTAACAACATGTATGAACAGGGACAAGGAAGTTTCAATAATCTCAATGAGAGTAATCATGTAAGTAATAGCCAAATATATAAAGTTGCATACTTCAGTCATCGTAAAAGTAAATAGCCAGGCCTGAAACTCCAGATTAGAACCCAGTATATTTTCGTTTTTAGGTTCACAGAGAGTCGGCACGAGCCTTAGGAGAGGCAATAGCTGCAGCTTGTCCTGATGCAGCAGCTGTAGAACGTCGGCTTGGACAGATACGAGAGTACATCCGAGTTACTTCGTCTCTCGTTGATACTATGCGTAACTCCGAAGAAGAGGTATGTGCATCATTTAAATATATTAAAAAATAGGCATAAGATCACGGAAAAAATGGTTGATATTATTTCTAATTTAGGCTTTTATCGAACACACTAAAGAAGAATATGATGAACTGGTAGAGATGGTAATGAAGTTGAAGGAAAGCGAAACTAAACTGGAACATATGTTAGTGGATAGCACGCCAGAAAATGTTGAAGTTCCTGCTGAGGAAACTGACGGCGTTATTATTGTGGAAATACCAGCAACTGATGATAATGCAGAGGGTACATCTGAACCTTCCTCAGAAACTAATTTGAGCCCAGTTTCCAATGTTAAAAATACACCTGACGTCATAAACAATAACTTGACGAAAAAAGTTACTAACATTGAAAATGAACAGATAAATAAATCTATGCATAATATTAGACATGAGGAAGAGATTCATACACAAGAAGAAACTAACAAATGTTCTGATGGCACTATTGAAAATGCTGAGCACTTATCAGGGCCTCCTGACAATTTAGGAGGAACTGAAGAAAGCAATAAGGACAATAAAATACAAGCTGTTGATCAGAGCGAAATAAGAAAGGATGACCAAGAACTAAAAAATATGTTGCGAAAGAACATACTTTCTTGTGTGGAGAAAATAACGAGGATAGAGGAAATGAAAACTCAAAAGAAAGATCCCAATACCAGCAATCAGGTTTTTGTTTGTTACTGTGAACTATGGAGTGTGTCCCTATGTTGTGAGCCAAAAGATCCATAGCATGAAATGGATGCAATCTTGGAGCAGAAAATAACCGTCTCTAATACCTATTACCATACTCGAAAATTGCCATTTGATACTTTCTATTGTGTCAAAGCTGCTTTCTAGCTTACCTTAGACTTTCAGCTTTGATTTGTACTGATAGTGTTACTGCTGTTTTATGTGAATATAATGTAACTTTATAACAATCATCACTGTACAGTTTGTGCATGTTAGAGGCCAATTTTCCTTCTAGTCCAAATAAGGAATTAATAGAGATAATTTAAAACTCATTTTAATATAGTTATAACAAAATAATGTGTGAAGGTGTTACCTTTAACACATTAACACCTAAACACTTAGCAAATCACGCGCAAATCATTTTCAGCAGGCAGAAAGTCCGCAATTGCAAAGAGGGGCTATGCATCTGCCATATCTATAGTTTTACCACATCAGGCATAATAGTCTTAAATGGATTTGGACCGTAAAATACAAACTTTATAATCTAGTCATGGCAACCTTTAAAAGAATACTACACCTGTTTGTTTTTGTGTTTCCCTTCCAATAGATCTGTTTTAGTGTTATTTGTTTTTTTTGGTTCAATGGTTTCTTTAATTTTATCATTTTTGGCAGGATGTAGTAACGCGACCGGTGTCTGCACAAAGCAATGGCTCGACATACAGTGACAATGAGCTGTGGCAAAATGAAATAAAAAATAAAATGGAATTGTCGCAAATGCGTTTGGCAGCATTGAAACAACAACAAAGGAGGCTCCTGAAATATCAAGTGAGTTCGAAAATGAATGGCAAATCTTATCAGACTTGTGAAATGAAACTTAATACCTACTAAAAACTTTCAGGAAGAAGCTAAGCATCAATTAGAAGAAATGAATAGAGAAAGGGAAAGGGAGAGACAAGCCCAGGAAGTACAGCCGTCTACTTCACATGAAAATTTTGGTGCAGCACAAGTAAATATTTTCACTCAACATATTGTAGCTCCCTTTACTGCCATCGCTTTGAACAGCAATATATTTGACATTGTTACTTTCAGAACCAATCACTGAGCGGTAATTACCACCATGCGAATCGAATGTACGCCGCCAATCAACAGATAGGCGTGGCGACCACGTTGCCGCACTCTTCCGAGGTTCTGCATGTGCCCCAAAACTTGGCGGCTAGTGTAGACACTGACCACGGACATTTGGCGCATTCTACACATAGCCAAGATGACAGGTTCTCGCAACGTGACGCGAATGTAACTGGAAGTGAGGTAAGTTTCAAAGTCCTAGCGGCCGTAAATATGGCCTGATGGCTTTGTAAAGAAAAGAGTTTGAATGAGGTAGTAAGCAACATTGTGTTTGATTACAACTCACGATGCTCTTTTAATGTAACAGGAGGCGGCTGGAGCCGGAAGAGACAGCGAAGTAGATGAAGACGAAGTGCTTCTAAACGAGCGAAGCCGTATTCTACAACTAAAACTTAGAGAGCTGCATATGAAGAAACAGCACATGGAAAGTTTGGTGTGCACACATTGTAGCTTTCGTACTTTTTTCTTCAAGATCCAATGTTTCGAACATAAACGATCATTTTATTTTTGTTTGTAGGTCCAAGAATTTCAAAAGCTGCAAATGGCTACACATCTAGAGTCCGGTCATAATACATATTCTAGTTCTGGCGAAGACAGCGGCGACGAAGAATTGCCACGGAAATGTAAATATAAATATTTGAAATAATTTCAATGGATATGATTATGGTTTTTTCTACTATAAAATAATGCTGAAATATTTACTATTCTTGCAGGTAATAAACCCGCAAGCAATAACAAGAATGAAGATCCTTTTAAACTCATGGAAATAAAGGCTATCAAGACTGCTCTTCAAAAAACAAAAGGTAAATTAATAATCTAGTATTCCATTACATGAAATATCAATGTGTCTTACTTACTAACATGAATATGCGTTTTATTCTAGACTTGATGAGATCGGTGGAAAACTACGAGGCCGAACATCTTTCGTCGGCTCATGATGATTCATTCAGAGAATTATCAACTCATTCGAACATCCATGATAAGTAAGACGAACTTGCTATTTAATATTTAAGAGGGCGCCGACCAAACGTCGACCGCGCAGTGGCGCCCTCATCGTTTGTTTGGTTATTTCTTTTATTTTAGAATGAAAATGGAGAAAATATGCAATTTAACCACTCGGGCCCAACATGTGAAAATTCCCTAATATAAAGTAAATCTTATGTATATGTAAATAAACATTAAATTCGCGATTAATTCGCGACACACCGGTGTGTCGCCGGGGCCGGACAGGGTTGTGCTCCACAAGATTATACGTTAATATTATTATAAATGGTAGTAAAGTTAGTATGGGAAATATTTCAATGATTTTTGTATTGTTGTAGTAAATCCGAAGGCGGTGGAAGTATGGGTGGCTGGTCTAATGACGGCAGTATGTGTCGTGTACGGAACTCGTTGCCGCAACGTCATAAGTTTACCAACGAACAGCACTCGCAACAGCATTCACAGCAACTTCATTCGCAACAGCAGCATGCGCAGCAGCAACATGCGCAGCAGCAACACGCGCAGCAGCAACACGCGCAGCAGCAACACGCGCAGCAACAACATGCGCAGCAGCAACAACATGCACATCAGCAACACGTGCAACAGCAGCAACATCATGCGCAAGCGCAGCAACATTCGCACCAACATCACGCGCAACAGCAACACCATGCTCAGCCACAGCATCATGTGCAACAACAACAAAGTAAGCAATAAGTCAGTAGACTGGGTGGGGGGTTGGTGGTGACTCGTGGTCTATTGATGTGTTGCATGGTTGGAAATATTTTGCTATGAGTAGACAACATCTAAGGAAACATGAACTATTCCTCGTTTTACACTACAATACAATATTTTCTGAAAATATTTTTATTGATCTCATCCCAGGTCACGAAGACAACATAGCGACATTACAAGAGTTAGCTCAAGAGCTTCGCATGGAAACCGAGAAGATCATGGGCGAGCGCGCACGCATCAAGGATATGATCTCTAACAAGGGTGAGCTATGTCACTCCTAAAAATATAAAATTTATTTACGTAAGCAACTTTTTTAGATTTTTCATATTCCTTGGCTCTGATTCTGAAATTCTCATATCGGATTGATGTCCCTGAATAGTTATAGTTTTTCTATTTTCGGTTACCTATGCTGATGTTGTTGACAAGTCTTTCCAACTTTAGCTTTTAATATTCTGACGCAATGCCTTGTTTACTTAATAATTTCAGATCATTTATATTCTATCGCCACTTATGTATCTATTGAGAGTTATGTATTCGTAACGTAAGCAAATTTTTTAGTCACAATTTTTTATGAAAAGGTCCTTAAAAAAATTGTATGCAAGGGAATTTGAACTTAGTTATGTATGACATTTGGTTTGTTGTTGTATTCTACTAAATTGAGTTATCCTTTCTCAGAGGTTAGCCGTAAGCAGAAGAAAGTGAACGAAGAAGTCCGGGCAGGTCCGAGCGGCCAGCCCGGGCCGGCCGAGCGGCGCCAGATGCAGCTGCGCGCGCTACTGGCTGACAAGCAACGCGAACTGGAAGCGCTACTCAACAAAGAGGTCAGTTCAAGTTAAGAACACGCGGACGCGATAAGGTGACCACAGAGCATCTCATGTTGTTGGTGCAGGCTGTAAAAGCTTGGCGTGTTTTTTTGTGATCAAAACAATAGACGATCTCTCGTTAGCTAGGCCGTTCCGATTCTTTGCGCTATTCGCCAGCCAGAGATACTTTAGTATGGACGCAAACGGCGTTTTTTCATATTTCATACTCCTAGAGGAGCCGCCTTTTAGGATGCACCAGTTAATTATTTGTTTCTATAGCACATATCACATATTTTGTCGAAATTTTCACTAGACATTTTTAAAGCCGCCTTTTATATCTCAATACGGGTGTTGTTATTGTTACAGAAAGTGCTATGTTCAAATCCAGAACCCCAAAATATGAAATCAGAATCACGCAGTGCTTCAGTCGTCAACCAATCGTACAATAGGTATGTTTTTAGATTTATTTATTTTCGATCTTCAGTCGTAATGTTCTATTTAGAACTAAATCAGATTAGCCAAACTGATTTATAAATTTTATATTCCAGTGAGCAAGATCGAATCAGCGAACCCGAATCCAGATCTGAGCAAATATTACTAGATTCCCAGGATTCCAGAGAAACTGAGAATTTCAGGGTAAGTCTAACTGTTTGATTCAGTGTGGTCATTATGTGTCTGTAACTTACGTTTGTTAATGTTCTACAATTAGTTCCCACACTGTGCCAAGGCAGTTTAGGCTTTAGACAAAATCCCTGTCCCCATACACTCTGTGAAACAGCATCGTCTGAATGTATATAATAGGTCTTTACCTATGAAATTGCCGTTTTGTATGAAAAAATTTAAACGAATTTTTTTCGAGAAATAATAAGTCGAGACACACTTTTAGTTATTAGCCACGTGATCAAACTTCTCATTTTATAACTAAGCAACGGGAAAATGTGATAGCCTCTAATAAACTAATTCGTCTTTTTTACAACGCCAACTAAATATTCTAAGGAAAGCGTCAAGTAAAGATCAACAATTATATTAACTTGTCCTTTTTATTTATACATTGCCATCTAATTACTAACTCAGCCACGGAATTTATATCTCATCACCATTTTACAGCGAGTTCGGGATTTGGGGCACTCCGACTCGGACAGGTTAGGTTAGAAGGGGATGGCGGGGTCAAGTGAGCGAGCGAACAGACCCCGCCATCCCCTTCGTGGTTATTTTTTTTTATGATACTAATGAAATAGAAGCTAATAGAATA
Organism: Melanchra persicariae; assembly: GCA_947386135.1. Classification (NCBI taxonomy): domain Eukaryota; kingdom Metazoa; phylum Arthropoda; class Insecta; order Lepidoptera; family Noctuidae; genus Melanchra; species Melanchra persicariae. The sequence continues at coordinate 10,403,225 of OX376651.1, read as the reverse complement.
TATTTTTTGATGTCATTTAATAGCGCATGCATCTTTGCCAATGCAGTGGCAGTTTATTGATGCCCTTCTTAAAGAAATCAGCTGGACGGGAGGCAACAAATTCTTCAAAGGCATTTTGTACTGCCTCTCGGGTATTGAATTTTTTTCCCGCCAAGAAGTTATCCAAATTCTGGAAAAAGTCTGTAGTAGTCTGTAGGCGCAAGGTCTGGTGAGTAGGGCGGATGACGGAGAGCTTCCAACCCCAGTTCTTGCAACTTGGAGACCGCCTGCTGTGCAGTATGAGGTCGCGCGTTGTCGTGCAGGAGCAGCGGAGACGAGCGATTGACCAATGCTGGTTGGAGATGTGCCAGCTTCTCCATCATTGTGTTCAGTTCTTCACAGTACACATCTGCAGTAATGCTCACCCCGTTTGGTACGAAGCTGTGATGAATCACACCGGCGCTAGACCACCAAACAGTGACCATCACTTTTCTAGGGGTAAGTTTTCGTTTAGGGCATTGTTTAGGTGCTGAACCAGGATCCAACCAACTTGCTGAGCGCTTGCGGTTATCAAACAGAATCCATTTTTCATCGCAGGTAACAATGCGGTTCAAAATTCCTTCATTTGTGTGTCTGTTGAGCAGTGCAAGGCACGTCTCGACGCGTACTTCGCGCTGGGGATCATTGAGTTCGTGGGGCACCCATTTGTCAAGCTTTTTTACCTTGCCAATTTGACGCAAATGGACCAATATTGTTTTGACGCTAACGTCGAAAGCTGCTGCTAATTCAGCCGTAGATTGTGTATCATCAGCTTCCACAATCGCCTTTAATTCGTCATTGTCGACCAAAGTCTTCGGACGACCGCGAGGTTCATTTTTCAGGTCGAAATTTCCAGAACGGAAGCGAGCAAACCAATAACAGGTGGTGCGTTGGTTTGTAGTGTTAGCTCCGTAAACGTCGTTGATGTTGCGTGCCGCTTGTGCCGCGTTGCTGCCACGACGGTACTCATGTTCCATAATTACTCGAATTTTTAACGTATTCATGATGACGAAAAAGATTGAAATGCGATGAAAATCAATAAACAAATGACTACTTTTGGAAAAAAAACCATGTTTTTAAAATAAAATTAATTTGAAATTAGAATTCTTAGCCAAACAAAAATTATTTTGTTTTGAAATGGCCAGTACTGCAGAACGGCAATTTCATAGGTAAAGACCTAATATTATGAAAACGCCTTTAATAGTTAAACCGTGAGTGATTAAAAATGATTAATTCGTGTATTTTACGTGTAGGGTGGTGGAGACAGCGCCATGGGTGGAAGATCGGCCGCGGCTTTACCGGCTCACATGAGCAGCGCCTACGGAAGCGACACGGACAGGCAAGTACTCCCTGAGGTGAGGGCAGCTCACAGCCGGTGTGGGCTGACCCGCCGCGCACGTGCCAAACATAACCCATTTGTTGATCGTACTGCGTAGCTCACGTCTTGTCAGGCGGCGTCGCCATTGATTTGGATTTGGTTCTATTCTATGAGTCATTTCTGTTTTACAGTGCATCCAGAAATAAGTCGAATCAAAGAAATCGGGTGCGACGGAGACAACCTCAAGAGAGACAGCCAGATGAGAGTAGCGTTAGTTGATTGTCTTTATTTAACTGTATAATACAGTCCAATTTAGAATACTTAGGATATTAATTAACTTTTATGTATATTTTTTTTAGTTATCCCAGTCGAATAATACGAATCAGAATAGCCGTCACGAGCCTAGAGTGGAATCGTCGAACGTCAATATGGTTCCACCAATTTCCCAAAACAGTAAGTTAAAACTTCTAGACGGTCCACTGACCGAGTCAAGATTTTCACGTCATTCTATACTTATGTTCTTATGATGAGTACAACAACCTCTTAAGGGGTATTGTGTTTATTCTGTTACACGTCGTATATAAAGTTGTCAGACTCGATCTTTTAATTAACAGTTTTCGTATTTTTTTTAAGTTGGAGAAAATCCTGGCAACATGCCTTACCCGCATCTGCCTCCCCCTGGCTGGAACACCAACAATAAATCCAACCAGGTAAAGTGAACTTGATAACGTATGTGTATTTGTTATGCTTTCTTTAAGTTTAAGTGGACATATACTGGGTAATTTTTTTTCCAGTGCGCAAACTTTAAGAACCACTTCTGCCCATGTAAATGAACAACTTTCCCCAAGAAAGCCATAGTCAATTCCTAAAAAAAAATTGAGTCTCCCATACAAATTGTGGTCAGTTGATGACAATTTTGTATGGGAAGTTCAAATTTTCACAAATTCAATTTATCAACAAATCCGTAAATTAATCATTAGAAAATGACAAAAACAAAAAAAAAAAAACAAATTAGAGTATAATAATATTGTAAATACACTGGGTGTACCTACAATACGGACTCACCCCACTTTCCTTGGCAAATGAGAACTGTCGCAAACCTGCGGTGCTTGACACTAACGATCGCAGGGCGGTATGGCAGAGTAAGGAACTTCACGGACGCATTTTCCGGGTCCGACATGGATCAATAAGCGTTTTGGTGACCTCTTTGGGGAAACCGTAGGTTTTGTCTGTGCAATTATGGACGAAGTTATCATGACGAAAAACTACCGGAGATTTATTGTGAAGGACGGCACGGTTGACATGTCGGGCATGTCACCGTCTGGGAGAATTAATTCGCCACATTATATCTGGTTGTTCTCGTCTTACTAACGGAGAGTACTTGTATAGACACAACCTTGTAGCCCTGATTATCCATCAACAACTTGCTCTGAAATATTCTCTTGTGGAATCGGAGGTGCCGTACTACAGGTATGTGCCCGACCCAGTTCTCTATAATGGCAGTATCACATTGTACTGGGATCGGTCCATCATTCATCACCAGTGATCGGAGTAGGTAGATTGATTTTACGTACTTGCATCATGAATAGTCATGGAAATCATAACATGGATAAGCCTTTTTTCCGGGATTTCATTTTCGTACTTACGGGATTGAATCAAATATTGTGAATGTAACGATTTTTAAACTACTACATTTGAATTTTATGGAATGCGATAGTTAAACGTTTAAAATTGTTTTTTTCTTATTTATCAATTAAGTACTAAAGTGAATCTTACTATTGTGCGTCCATTCGAAACTTACATATGACTAATTTAGTAGTTATTTCTTCTTTTAACTATTATTAGTAGAGTCTTGCTTTACGTTTGCTACGTTTTTACTCAAGTTTAGCCATGCCATATTCTTTTTTTAATTATAGAAGGCCGATCACATATTCTATTAAAAAAAACAGCAAAAGGGTTAAACATTTCTTATTCATATACTCTTCATCCTACACATTACAATATTTGAAATTCCTAAAAAATCTTAGTACAAAATCCCAGACTCCCGGAGGCATATCCGTATTAATATATACGTGCCAGTGCATCGACCCCAAATCAATCTACCTACTCCGATCACTGTTCATCACTCACAGGACTTGCCAATAAGCCTGATATAGTGGTGGTGGACCGAATCGAGAGGCGTGCAATGATTGTAGACATAACCGTTCCGCATGACGAGAACCTCGTAAAAGCTGAGAAAGATAAACAAATCAAATATCTTGACTTGGCTCGCGAAGTTGTCGACATGCGGGATGTGAATTCGGCAATCATTGTACCGATAGTCGTGTCAGCCAACGGCTTAATAGCCACGAGCTTCGACCAACACCTTAGGAGGCTCTCATTAGGCAGCTGGATCAAGGGCTTGATTCAGAAAGCAGTAAGTACTTCTGGACACAGCTCGCATTGTTAGGAGGTTCCTCTCTCTGGAGCCCTGACCGCCGGTTGCTTGGACCCTGTTCCCGGTAACGGTGAGCTACTATTTTTTATATTTTTAAATGTTTTTTTAAAGTACCGTGTTACCCAGTTAATGGGTTGTGGAGGTCTGGTAGGCAGCCGCTCCACGTAAAATACTGGTATTCAGCATAATCCGGTTTGACTGGGAGCCGACCCCAATATAGTTGGGAAAAGGCTAGGCAGATGATGTTGAAATGTTTTTTTTCTATTCTTTAAGAAATATTTAAAAATGTAATAAATAAGTTTAAAAAAATTAATAAAGGAATAGTTAAAAATAATTTGTGCGTAGTGAAAATATTGCAAATGTTTGGAACGGATAGTTAATCTATAAAAAAAAATCCGTGATTAATTTTTATTAGTTACTAGTGGCCCGCCACGGCTTCGTCCGGATGTTTTTTTGTAGGGGAGGACTAAGAGAGGAATTTCCGAATTTCCTGCGGGAACGGGATAAAACGGGCTAGGCGCGTTTTGCAACAACTATTTATTATATTTTTCGAGATGTGTGGTGTTTTCATAATAAATCTTATGATTCATTGTTTGTGCCATAGATGAATATCTTATACCATAAATGGTTAAAGTTCATGTTGTTTCAGGACATGCGGAACCAGTTCACTCAGAACAGTCACTCTCAAACTATGGAGCGTCTCATGGGCACGCCACAACTGTCTTACCCGCCATCAATGCCGTTCAACATGATGATGCCTTATAGTAAGCAATTTGATAGCATTAACCTGTACTACATTAAGCTTGCATTACTTTCCAATAGGGACTATCCATCAGATACATGAATTAAATGAAAATGGTAATGCAGTTTCTTAGAGTATTTAGTGTGTATCATAACGATTTGCAGGCTGCAGGGCAAGTCTAGGTCATAGTTTTTTGTAGACCTCGGTATTCTATTTGCCACTCATATGGCATGTTCAAGCAAAGCACGCAAGACGCGCGGCGGCAACACGCGGCATTCGCTGGACACCAGCTCTGCCGCGCTGTCTTAACGTATGGAGAAATCTACGCAGCCAGCCACGCGCGGCAGCCGTGCTCACATTACGCACTCGGTTTGGACACGCCTTAAGTTGAATGTCACGTGTCATAAAACGTCAAATTCAATGACATAAGTAGTTAAATAGTTTCAAACATAGTGAGGTTTCTGAAAGTTTTTTTTTTTAATAATTAGTAAAGCAGTAGCTCTTTACAAATTAATATTGGTCTGCTATAGGCTTGTATGTTAACCCCCAGGTATGGTAGGTGGTTGCAGTTGCGGCTGCGGGTTCTGGGGCGCGTGGTGTTGGCAGCAGCTCGTCATGCAGCAGCGGGAGATACACCAGCTGAGAGACCAACTCAATCATGTAAAATTTCTTTTTGAATGATTTTATAACCTTCATTAGTTTTTAAAAGCGCCTTTATATTCTATGGTGCATGAAAAGAGCCTTCCCGAGCGACGTTGAAACTGGGCACCCAATCCCCCAAACGTCCGGCACAAATTCTCTCTGAGCTCTCACGCGCTACCAACTGCGATGTACAAGAAACCGACCGCAGCCAGGATCGGAGAAGACCAGAAATACCTGGCCTAACACTTGTAGCTGAACTCCGAAGTTCACCCAAAATACGGGAGTGATGTGTTGGTCAAACCCAGCACAGCAATAGTGTCCATCACTACTCTATTGACTCAATAGAAGTCGTGACTATCGATACTGGACATTGCACTGTTACATCTGTCTGCAAACCAGCGGACCAACCTTTCACAACCTTTGAGCTCAACTGACAACTTCAACGATAGGGAATCGAAAATCGTCGTTGGTGATTTTAATAGCCACAATATTGCTTGGGCTACCAAACCACAAATCTTGATGGTTTCGTCGTCGAACATTTGGCCGAAGTAGAAAACCTGGCTTATTACATGACGCCAAACTCTCAAAATCTTTTTCAGCGGTCGGTGGAAGTGGGGTTATAACTCTGATCTCATTTTCATCAGTGATAACATCAGCCGCCTCTGTGCAAAAACTCTGTGCCCGCCAATACCAAGAAGTCAGCACAGACATGCAACATAGCATGCAAAGTCTTTGGCGCGCTTAAACCAACAGCGGTTCCTTTCAGACGTCGGTTTAATTTTTCCAAGGCTAACTGGAGAAGTTTTTCCCAAGACTTGCACTTTGTGAAAACGGAATGATCTATATTACGCCGACATATACCGAGAGGCTGCCGCTCCATGTACGTACCTGGCTTTAACTCGGGACTCATCAAGATTGCTAGACGCCTACGAATCCCTGTATGCTGAGAAAGCTGGAGAGGAGCTACTATCTAGGGTCAGTGGAAACCACAGACAACAGTGGCTTGAAACAGTGGAAAGCATTTTCAGTGTTGGTCTCATAACAAAAGTTTTTTATTTATTATGAGTACTTTCACCCACTGAAAGTAGTAGTAAAGTATATATAGCCAGCGAGTTTTTTTTAGTGTAGCTACAATAATGGGCTACAATTAGAAAAGTCACTGGGTGAACCAACCAACTCGAGTAGATCAGGTAGCTCATCAACTTGTAAATGGTAAATCTCCCAATGAATTACCAAAACCCTCCTATAAACTTACACAGTATAAAAACGAAGAAAAAAATCGAGTTCCGCAACAATTTACTCAATCTAGTCAATTGTCGTGCTAGCAACACGAAGAAGAAGTACCTGACTCTTATATATTGCTAGATAAGCTTTATTAAAAAAACGGAACCGTAGATGATCCTCAACGACGAGTTTTTTGTACGAGTTCCTACGATATTTAAAACGAAACAATTTTAACCTGTCGTGCGGTTGGCAGCAAACAACGCCCAGATATATATCCCATCCATCCACCCATATATCCCAGATAGGCACAATCCAGGATTATATCAAGTTAATTTCGTTTCGATAGGAAGGGAAGGATTTTTTCAGTACCTACGAAACGTCATAGTCATTATAATAATGGGTACCTACCTACTTATAGTATGAATTACTCTATTAATTTGTTGTAGTTGGAAGAGCGCTGGCGTGCTGAAACTGCGTCACATACGCTAAATAACCAAGTACCCCCGGGAAACAGAGCCAATAACTATTGGGATAACTTCCGCAGGTAAAGATTATCATTATGTACTTTGTAGAAAATGTAGTAAGAGAGCTGCATAAAATAATTGATAAAAGTATTTATTTACTTGCTTTTCTCTTTTCAGATATTAAGAAACACGCATTATGTTTTGACTTATTATAATTTAATATTTAATTATATTATTACATACACCGTATTTATGTATTTAATCATATACTTCAATCCAAAAATATCTAAGGGTGAGAATAGTGTTTGCCCTAGATTTTTTTTTGTTTGTGATCGTGTTTTATATTTCATGCTTTGTAATAAGACTAATCATAAATGCCTGTGTGTTATTATGTAATACTCTTATATGAAGTTGTACACTAACATGACAGTGGTATTGAATTCGGCTTGTTTTATCATAATAACACTAGTGTAATGAATAAAAAGTAAAAAACGTATATATTTTTCTTTTTCAGTTATTCCCGTCAAAATCTTCTCTCCGCCAATAACAAGGCAAACGCTGACGGCCACTTAGGAGCCGGGCCCGCTCACAACCCCCATCCTTTAGTCGAAAGATCTCATAACACACTCCATCGTACCCCCTCCGACACCCCTCCCTGCATAACGCCCAAGAGGAATACCAACGCTACTAGCTCATCACATAACGCCGCGCAATCGGCTCAGGCAAATAACGATGATATACCCAACAGACATACGAGACGAAACGTTGCCTACGAAAGGTCCCTTTCATTCTCATCTGCGCCCGACGTACTGAACGTCAATCAGAATCCAGACACCGAAGCGACGTCTGCGTGCCACTCAAGAAATATAGACGAAAACAATGTTACTAACGTTTGTAACATCAATATAAATCGCCAAGAAGCTCCATCAAACTCTTTCAGAAATTTAAATATTACAAATCCAATTCCTGAGATTATACAAGCCCATGCTAATAATTTAAATACATCAGCTAATAGTAAAAAGAAATCGTCTTCGAAGTTACCGGCTAAGAATTCAACTAATCGAAGAAATTACTCACTGGATTATTCACAAATGAGCAACATTAACATTGCTAGTACATCCGAAATGCCCAATCCTAATTTAGCGTCAACGAGTCGCGAAGTTCAAGATAAGGCTACATCAAAGTTATTTGATCTGCTCAGAGAAAACGTGTATTCTGAAGTGACAGCTCTCATTGATGTGAATGAATCTCACCCTGATTTTTTGATACAGCTGTTTCGAGAACTGCAATTAATTAGTTCTGATGCGTTACGACAAAAAGTATTACAATCGATACGTAACGTCCTGTCTCAGTACAGTTCTATTATTGAGAGTCAAAGCAATGAAATTGCGCATGAAGAAAATAGACAGGAATCGGCTTCAACAACATCTGGTGAACCTGGCACATATAATGATTGTAATTCATTAGCAATTCAAAATATTTGTGGAAATGCTCTGCAACTTGATAACAAAATAGTTCGCTTTTTGTTATTAAAAAGCGATGAGACTTGTAGCACAGATTTCTTGGAGACATTAGTATCTCTTATATTAAGCAATGCTGCCGACGGAAGGTATACTCAACAAGCCAAGAGGAGGCTTTTGGAATTGCTTTCTAAATACGAGGGTATGCGAGTTTGTGATGTTTCAGGAGACATTATTGAGAATTTGCCTGTATTCATACCACATAGTAACGAAAGCGAACCCACTCAACTGACGAACGAGCTATCAGAGTCTTCCATTTTGCAAGATGTCGCTGGTTCTTTAAATTTATTTAGTTCAAGCGACAGCCAGTTGCATCAACTAAATGCATGTCCTTACGATTTGTGGCCGGGGCACGTCCATATGGATATTGAGACTTCGGACATGAACGACAACAGTCCACGTTCTAGTCAAGAAGGAAAAGTCGATCTCTTAAATTGTTCGGAAATGCATAACGGTGATTTGGCCGAAGCTGACCAAACGTGTCACAATGAGGTGGATGACGGTGGTGCTAGCGGACATGACGAAGCTGCAGCTAATGCAGAAGCTCTGCCGGACGTGGTGGACACTGAAGAGGTCACCCCGACTGAGGTAATGCAACATGTATTGTACTGTAGATGCCTGCCATTAATCAATTGTGCTAATCGCAATGAATAGGTACTTTTATACCTTTTGTCTAACATTTTACAGTATGTTATGTACCATTTCTTTGATGGGTTTATTTCAAAACGTTTTCTTATCAATTAAGTGGTTCTAAATAGTTAAAGGATTTTGTATTGAAAATAATCAGCTAAAATCGGTTAAAAATGTTAGTAGCCATCTAATCTAAGTGATTGTAATCTAGCTTTGCTTCGTCTTTATTTCGAATTCTGGAATAATGTCCTATTAATATACTTATATGTACGTATTAATATCTATGTATATAAAATGGTCCATACTTTACACACATAACTAAACATAAAAAATTGCGTAGGCTACTTTAGATTTAGATCTATTCGTCTTTGTTAAAATACTATTCACGGTCTTCGCGCAGAACATCATGGTGAAAAAAAATTTTTGATTCGTAGGTTCGATTTGCAATACGTTCCTTGTTCTTTAAAAATGCTTTTAAATGATACAAAATAACCATACTTGGCGTTATACAACAATTAATACTGTATACTTTGCTTTTACTATTTTAAAAAAGTATTTAACCGTGTGATTAATTAGTAACTAGCTTCTGTCAGCGGCTCTGCCAGCGAGAAAGTGGCTATTGGTTTTATCCCAAGGGAATGTGATCATCATCTCCCTGCCCTTATCCATGTTACTTCGGGTCAGCGCAACACGTTTTTTTTCTTCCATTTTGTCCTGTCAGCAGTCACGCGTTCACTAACTTTCACCCTTTTCTTTCATATCATTCCTTACACAATCCATCCATCTTTTCTTTGAACTCTCCTTCCATCCATGTTTATATTCATGCGCCACTTATTTCGTAAGTATACAGGGTTACTGGTAATTCGACGTATATCCGTCAGGGGCTCATAAGGGGGCCAAAATGCAACAAATTGAACCCCCCATATGTATGGCCGAAATTCAATAGTTTTCGAGATATTTGAATTTTAAGGGTTTTTCGAAATTTACCCAAAATTTGACATTTAATTCCAAATAAAAAAACCTACATACCCATTTAAGGGTACCATTAAAAATGATGTTGTAGCTGGCACTTCAATTAAGCTATGGGCATCATTAAAACTACTTAATTTAACAAAATAATTAAAATAATGACCGAAGTAAGAATAATATCTTACCAATATTTTCATTTTACGCTTCAAAAATGTTTTCTCGTCATAAAAAATTCTATGACATTAATCGTACAAATAACTAAAACAACTTGCCTATTCAGTAGGCTTTCCAAAAAGGTATAAAAGTCAATTTTAAAATACATAATTCGTGGCATGGCATGTGTTTGAACCGGCGCGGGGAGAGAAATCATCTGTGTTCTTAGTTTATCATCCTCGCTAAAACAACCGATTTTACTGGCGAAATTCTTCCTGATGGGGCGAGGTGTGCGGGCCGGGGAGTACACGGTGTTTGCTGCGCTCGCGTCGCCTTCCTTAGTACAGTTCGCGTCAAATAACTATGCCCCTCTGAAGTTAGCCATTTGCAAAGATCGCGTAGGTGCAGTCACGTAGACGGGAGCAAGCGGGACGCAAGCATGCATCGAACGTAAACGAGCGACTGAGACATAAAATCGCGCCGTCATAATCCCCGCCCGCGCATGTGCAGTTGCAGTTTGTTCGTTTTTTACAGTTCGTGTCAAATAACTGTGCCCCTCTGAAGTTGGCTACGAGTGGCTGCGTAGTAGTCAAAATTATGAACAAACTGCAACTGCGCATGCGCGGGGCGGGGATTATGACGGCGCGATTTTATGTCTCAGTCGCTCGTTTACGTTCGATGCATGCTTGCGTCCCGCTTGCTCCCGTCTACGTGACTGCACCTACGCGATCTTTGCAAATGGCTAACTTCAGAGGGGCATAGTTATTTGACGCGAACTGTACTAAGGAAGGCGACGCGAGCGCAGCAAACGCCGTGTATTCCCCCACCCGCACACCTCGCCCCATCAGGTAGAATTTCGCCAGTAAAATCGGTTGTTTTAGCGAGGATGATAAACTAAGAACACAGATGATTTCTCTCCCCGCGCCGGTTCAAACACATGCCATGCCACGAATTATGTATTTTAAAATTGACTTTTATACCTTTTTGGAAAGCCTACTGAATAGGCAAGTTGTTTTAGTTATTTGTACGATTAATGTCATAGAATTTTTTTTGACGAGACAACATTTTTGAAGCGTAAAATGAAAATATTGGTAAGATATTATTCTTACTTCGGTCATTATTTTAATTATTTTGTTAAATTACGTAGTTTTAATGATGCCCATAGCTTAATTGAAGTGCCAGCTACAACATCATTTTTAATGGTACCCTTAAATGGGTATGTAGGTTTTTTTATTTGGAATTAAATGTCAAATTTTGGGTAAATTTCGAAAAACCCTTAAAATTCAAATATCTCGAAAACTATTGAATTTCGGCCATACATATGGGGGGTTCAATTTGTTGCATTTTGGCCCCCTTATCAGCCCTTGACGGATATACGTCGAATTACCAGTAACCCTGTATATTTATAAAAGCCATCCGTCCATACAATTTTTTTTTTGTTTTGTTTGGACGGATGGCTTTTATATCTGATACGGAGTCCTGAATGCGCGATTTCTGATGCGCACTTGGCCGCTTTTCTTATTCAACACGATTTTTTACTAATTGGATGTTCTGCATCAAGGCCTTATTTACCTACTTCTGTGTTAAGAAGCCTCATTTACACAATGCAAGTTCATTGCCTGTAGACTATGACATACAATAATTGAAGCATTAGTAATTGACTAGCACCGACTGAACAACATACGATTCTTGCTCAGTACGGGTAATTTACAGTTCAAAACGTTAGCTACTGGTGTAAACAGTGCGTAGGTACAGTACAATAATTGGTAATATAATATTCTAGTGCAAGTGATTTTGCATAAAAAATCGGTACCACCATCCACAGCTCCACCTTACATAGAGTACGTGAACGCAATTGTTATTGCGTTGATTTTTAGGGTTCCGTACCCAAAGGGTAAACCGGGACCTTATTACTAAGACTCCGCTGTCCGGTTTATTCCAGAAATCCCTACCTACAAATCCCCACCAGTGGGGATTGTTATTTTATTTTCCAGAAATCCCCACTAGTTAAATTTGGAGCACCCCGACTCCGACAGGTTAGGTTAGAAGAGGATGGCGGGGTCAAGTGAGCGAGCGAACAGACCCCGCCATCACCTACGTGGTTATTTTTTTTAGTTTATTAGGCTGAATTTATTTAACTAGTGGGGATTTCTGGAAAAAAGAAATACAATCCCCACTGGTGGGCATTTCTGGAATAAATCCGCTGTCCGTCCATCTGTTTGTCACCAGGCTGTATCTCATAATCCAAAACCTAGCAAGACAGTTGATATTTTCACAGATGTATTTCTATTGCCGCTATAACAATAAATACTAAAAACAGGATAAAATAAATATTTAAGTGGGGCTCCCATACAACAAACGTGATTTTTTTGCCGTTTGATACTGGTACGGAACCCTTCGTGCGCGAGTCCGACTCGCACTTGGCCGGTTTCTTGTATAGCGATTATTGCACATGATAAATACTGAAACTAACAATGCTAAAACGAGCGAAGCGTGTTGTTTTTTTTTTGTTTCAAATTTGCTGAAACTTGTAGTGTAAATCGGGCTTGATGGTGACGGTCGCTTATTCATACATTGTTGGTACAGAACATTTACATGGTATTATTTTAGAATTTAACCTTAGAAGCACTGTTTTAGGTCTTTCAGTATCTTAGTGGCCGTAGTAGCTTCAGATCTTCAAATCTATATTCTATGCACTTTATTATGTGAATCCATATTTGTCACGTTTTTATTATAATAAGTAGTTTTTATATTTTGTAATATGGGACTCTTGTAATAAACTGAAATATTCATAAACGCATTTTCACTTATGAGGAACCACCAATATTACAAATAGAAAAAAAAAATCAATTCAAAAAATTTAATACAATATCAGGTACAATGACAGAATTATCATAATTAATTATCACAGACACGGTTTTTTGGATCTAACCACTAGTTTTAGTAGTATAACACCTGCACACTAAATACCAATCTGCATGTTAAAGACAATCTGTAAATTGTTGGTATGTTTGCATTAAAGGCGGAAGCTGAGTGGCTTGGACTTGACCGTGTGCCAACAAGGCTGCACATGGAAGAATCATCTGAAAAACAGAAAGGTGAAGTTATTACACTATAAAAGTAGAGTAAAAACCCAAACTGAACCATTTAAGGCATTTGTTGTTTGAGTGTATACTGAAATAAAAATACATCAATTAAAGCTTCATTAACTGCATCTGGAACAGAAAAACAAAGTAAATTGAAATAATGAGTGTTTTCTCTTTTCCAGATTGAACTGAGAAGTATGGTGATCCCCTGTGACTTTAGTATTATTTAATGTTATTGTTGTATCCCACTTTTATTATTATTTAATTACTCCTATCCTTTACATAAATACTTTGTGTAACATAATATATAGTATATATATTAATAAATTATCTTAAACAAATACGTTTATAATTAAAAAACACCCTCCCTTTACGTTTGCATATTTTTATTAGAAAAACCTTACACTATTAATAATAAGAATATTATGCACATATTTGTTAAATGTACAAAACTGCATTTCTTAGGGTCCCAATCACTTTAAAAAAAAATATCACACATCAAGAGTCACAGACACTGTATCAAATGAAATATATTTCCTCCGTGAATGTTCCAATATAAAGATTCCATGACATCTTCTGTACTTGTGTCCAATTTCACTGTCTCATTTGTCTCAGGTTCAATGTTTTTCTCTCTTTGTACTTCTGCAGATAAAATGATAATTTTCTAAATTATTTTTGTCTCTGGAGACATTGCAGTAGAGATTAGATCATATGGACCATGAGACAACGAGATATATCTGGATTGTTGTGTGTTGGACGTAGTAAACATGGATTGTAGTTGGAAGTCGATGGCACCATACCCTCTGAAATAAATTCGAACCTCATCACACTGGGCCTCAAGTTTCTGACAGGAAGCCTCCAAGCCAAGTTTTGTTGCTGTTTCAACTTTCTGCGTATCATGATTTTATAAATTGATGCTGACGGATACCTTTTTGACCCAAAGGGTAAGCTCATTTAAAACACGATCTCAATGTCCAGGTATTTTTCTTGTGGCGACTTCAATTTAGGCTGACCGCTCATTGAACGCAATAGCGTTGCGTGCTCACCGCGGCGGTGATAAGACCCGTCACGCGCTGTGCCAATAGATACCGCGCTTTACTGCTTGGGGTAACTTGTTCAAAAGAATCAATCTTCATCTTATTCCGTCCAGAAGAAATGTTTTCACGAGTGCGATTTACCCTACATGGCGAAATCACACAGGGCTCAACACAACACGTCACAGTTGATAAAATTTTACATAATCGTACCGCCAGTGTGCTCTAACGCTTACTTGAATTTGTATTGGCTCTGCTTTGGTACACAATAAAATCAGCATCAAAGCTATAATATAGATTAAATGTGGATAGAACTCTGTGATAAACGCTCTGAACCTCCATCGATGAGCAGTGTTGTAGTCGTCCCTTTTACAGCCAAGAATTCGTAGTGCGGTCTCCAATGTGCGGTCAGCATTAATCCTAATAAACTGACACAGGCAAAATTAGAGGAAACCACATACCTAATAAAGAAAGCGATTTCAAATAAATTATGGTCTCAAAATTCAATGTTCTTCGTACTCTAAAAACTGGTATCTGGTATTCTTCAACCCAGAAATAGGTACTTAGGTGGGTACTTAACTAATAACGAGTAAAAAAATGATTGTTTAAAATTAATAAATTCTTATTATGACATCCTTCCTCTAGTGTTGCCAGTGTCATTGATCGAAAGTAATTCCAATGAGCTTAGCCTACAGGACAGATATTCTACTTACATAGAAGCGTATTATTACATTTTTATTATTATTATATTAGATGTAATGTTGCATAATTGTAGGCCAATACCACAGAACACAGATACACCTCAGGCCACGTCAAAAAGCCAAAACTTAAATATAAACGGAGCATTGCAGTTTACCCATAGAAATTGACGACAACTGAGATAAAATTCTCACTTGTCGTCAATTTCTGGCTATGACAGCCGACTTTTGTGCTCAGCGCGCACATGGGGTGGCGATTCCGTGCTCTATGGCTATCCAACGTGATACAGAATAAACACAAAATACAAACATACTTAGGCTGATGAACACATTACCCGCCCTTGCGTCGCGCAGTCGAGTAAAAAGGGGCGTACTCAACCCGACATTTTATGAGCTTAACTCTGAACTGCGGCATTTGTTCGAAAATTGCGGAATTTATTCGAAAGAGTCACCCTGGAACGCAAAGGGCATAATGGAGGAACACGGATGGGTTTTAGTCAGTAAGAGTCTAATCCCTTCCACTCCGCCCAGAGCGGAAGAAGTTATTTGATGAACAGGTAATTTTTTTAGGATTTCAGTGTTGATCTCAGTTTTTTTAGTTAGGTCGGTATTGTGTTTATTCTGTTACGTTACATACATGTATATTATTGTACGGCAATGTGTATTACTATTAGGAACAAGGATTGACGTATTATTAGATCGTATACGTTGACAGGACAGGACGGGGTTTGAACTAAATTCTTTGCAAGCTGGCTATAGTTATTATGATTTTTCTGCAAAGCTGTGGCTCAGAATGCAACTGGTTTATACAACGTATAAACCATACAAAATACATAATAAACGCAATACCTGAAAAGGGGTCATTGTACTCCTCATTACGAACAAGTTTTAGTAAAGGGACCAACCCCAAAATTACGCACATAAATGTATGGGGCAATCGATTTTTTTTCGCGATTTCAATGTTGGGCCCATAGTAAAAGTTGTCCATAATGTAGTACAGTGACTCCTTTTCAGTTTATCTGGTACACATGGAAACTAAAATAACTATGTCTGTGGATATGGTCTAATGTCTTTGACCGAGACGACCGATCCCACAAGATCGGTCGTCTGAAAGGATGTCCTTTACCCATATTCTGCCAGTATCATTATGCGCCGCAATATAGAAGAGAAATAGTGTATTTCTTTATGGTGGAAAATGTTAAATTGGTAAATAATTATTACTACATATTTGTGATCAAATTGGTGGCATAAACAAGCATACCAAAATCCACACGCAAGTATAACATTATCTATACAATATCAAGAGGTTCAAATACGGTTTAGGCCGGCATTTGCGCAAGTTGACTTCGGCAACAGACCAGTACCGGCACTAATCTAGCATTTCAGTACATCAGCATCGGCATACCCAACAATCCGGCATGCTCAGCCTGCGCCTATCCCACTATATGATCCCTTATTAAATTAGTACATATTTTTCAAATGCATAGTTTTATTCAAATAAGTATTTTGAATGTTTCTAAGCAATCCAATAATCCGGCAAACCCTGGTTTTCAATGGTGTTGGTTAGTGAAACTTTACTGTACATTATGGTAGGTAAGGTATAGTATTATTATGGGGCCGTCATCTTGCGCAACCCAAAATTTTAGTTCATTATCTCACCTAGCAACACTCAGAGTAAGCATTGAAAAGTTTCCCTAAAACATAGGTAACAAATATGGAACTATTGTATCAATTATAATAGTTTTCACGAACATTGATTCTTGATGTTAAAGATTTTTATTTATTACATAAAACTATTACACTGTCAAGTCAGCAAATCTAGAAACCGATAAAAAATATTCACAATTTAGTAACTACATTTTTAAGTGAATATTTTTAATCAAGATTACAAACCACTGGGAAATAATGTCAGTCCTAACCATATCCTGTAACTCATTTATGTATGGTCGCCCTCATAATGCTTTACTTTTTAGCTTGACTGACTCTTGCAGACCATAAAGCGTCAAGCAATATTTTTGATTATGATAGCAAGACAGTTTCAGCTTTAGTTTCATTTTACAAGGAGTTTTTTGTGAAAAACGGTAAAGCAAATATGAGGTCAATTAATAATGCAAATGTATTAATTAACAAATCATAGTGTCAACTCATACAGAAGGTATACAGGGTAAATTGGACTTTGAAGTAAATACTAACTGTTTATAATAAAGCAAAATGATCCAGTGCTATTTTCGTCAAGTCTCATTTTTACCATTATCATAAAAAAGGAACATCATCATAGAGAGCTTTTAACACAGTATTTTAACAAATAATAATTGTTTATGTAGTATGTTTAAAGGTCTGACCCATAATAAACAAACAGTAACTTTACAGTTCTAAGCAAAATAATATTTCCAAATTACAAGTAATTGTGTTGGGATGAACTCAAGTTGCAAAATTGAATTAAATGAATGGTAAAATAGTTTAAAAGAATACATAAAAAATAACGTTTTTTTTTTCATTTAAATATTGCAAATAAAATTAATGCTATGACAAAACAATGCTTAAAAGTTTAAGACTTGAACTATATGCATAATTATACACTATGCATAGTACAGGTTCTGTCAATTTCGCTTATACCTATATATTTTATTTATTTATTAAAATATCCCTCAAAATGACAAGTTACTGAATACTATTAATTTTATTGTGAGTCAGACCTATAACTGTTTTTATAAATAGATTTTAATTAAGTACATACCTAGTCCTAAAAAAATATTAGATCTGGTAAACTAGCAATTCAAACAAAGTTTTTATGACTATCAGGTAACAACAACATACTTACTGCAAATCTTCATGAAATAGGTTCATGAAGATTTGCAGTAAGTGTGTTGTTGTGTTTAAGAAATTCAATTTCTGAGAGGTTATCTTGCAAAAATGTTTAGCAACAAAAATCTTCTTAAATTCCTAATAATTTTACAATTAGTAAGCATTCAAATAATGGTGCAACTTTAACAATATAATCTACACAATAGTAACAATAACGATGAAGCATTGTGAAACTGCAACAAAACTTAAAACAAAGAACTATAGGCGGTAGGTACCATCTGCAAGTATAACATGGCAATGGGAGACTTCCTACAAAGCAAAATACTACAGAACAATCTTGTTGCTCTACTTAGGTAACTTTACGCAATAAGTTGTGATATAAGCATATTTTGGCATGTTAGGTTATGAAACCCCACTGAATTGCATTTTTTTAAACAACCTTGAAAATTTTATGAATTCAGAAAGTTTTCCGTAATTAAACGTACCTTCTCGAAGACGCTTTCTTTGTGGAAGTTCTTCATCATCAGCGCTCCGCTTCCTTGAGGTTGTTTTGGAAGGCGCTCCGTCAGGAAATTCCAATTCAATCATTTCGCAATCAGTGTCAACGTGGTTGTTTTCAGGTTTTTTCAGGTCGTGATAGCCATAGTAGCAATTTGTGGATATATGCACATTCTGGCATTGGCCTATTGATTGATTGGCATTAGTACAAATTTGGGCGGGACGCACGGCGTCAAAATTATTTCTAGCGTCTTGCAGGTATGATCCGATGTTGCTCGCCGGCATTTTCCAGACTTGTGTTTGTTGTATAAGGGAGTGATGGATGAGTTATAGCGAAAAAGTAACGGCACAGCAAACCACATAAACTTAACTATAAGCTCACTCATACAGGTCAATGAATTTGAAACAGTTCAAGCTTTATTATGTGGTGATGCGGTTAATGATGACTTTTCGAAGTCAACTTGATTGAGTGAATGAAATGAATGAAATATATCTATTGAGTGAGGCTGGTGAGGCATAGACTAATATAAATGAATGTACAATAATCATTGGGATAATGAATATTCACAGATTATCACTACCACTGTCCACTTGTTCGCCACAGATAAGTAATTTCGTTCGATAATGGTCACTCCGTCGTCTACCATTGTCGTAGTTATTTGCCTTATCACTTCTGCAACCACTTTACTAATCTAATGCTCGAAAGATAGCAAAAGCTGCTAAGTTTCAAGTCTGTACGCGACTCTCCAAACTCAAAACTCGGTGTGGATATTACTAAACTGTCGAAATTATCGTGCATTGACTTCACAGTTTACTATTGTTATTCCATCTCATCCAGTTTGGTATTAGAAAATATCATTAACTACGAAACAACCTACCCTACCCTACCCTACACCTACCCTACACCTACCCTACACCTACCCTACACCTACCCTACACCTACCCTACACCTACCCTACACCTACCCTACACCTACCCTACACCTACCCTACACCTACCCTACACCTACCCTACACCTACCCTACACCTACCCTACACCTACCCTACACCTACCCTACACCTACCCTACACCTACCCTACACCTACCCTACACCTACCCTACACCTACCCTACACCTACACTACACCTACCCTACACCTACCCTACACCTACCCTACACCTACCCTACACCTACCCTACACCTACCCTACACCTACCTTACACCTACCCTACACCTACCTTACACCTACCTTACACCTACCCTACACCTACCTTACACCTACCCTAGATCTACCCTACACCTACCCTACACCTACCTTACACCTACCCTACCTACATAATTATACCAGCCCAAAAATACTATGACATGTTTCTGGTCTCCTGGTATTTGATGTTTCTGGTCTCCTGGTACTTGTAAATCTGAAGTACTAAGGTAGCAGCGGCTCTGAGTTTCCACTTCCTCCTCAGTCTCCATTAATCCATGCCACTTACCGGGATAAAAAGTAGCCTATTTTTTATTCCAGGATATGAACTACATGTGTGCCAAATTTCATCCAAATCCCTTCAGCCGTTTTTGCCTGATTGTTACACAAACATACAAACATACAAACATACAAACTTTCACCTTTATGATATTAGTAGGATTGTGTGCATCTCATGCACCATCGACCGAGAAGATCACATGAACATCACTCCATTCCCTGTCGGCTAATCTGTGGACATTGCGTCATGTTTGCACTGATCTGTCACTGTCATTCAGTCTGTCATTGATCATATCATCCGTCATTCCGTCTGATGTCATCAGCTTACGACCCTTGAATTAATAAATACGAAAATAAATGAATTATGTTAACGTTAATAATAGTTGTTAGGCGATAATCTAACGTACACTTTAAGTTTAGAATGTATATTTAAACAGAATACTGTAGGGGCTCTAGTTTTTTTCAAATTCATGTGACATTATTATTACCTTCAAGGTTGGACTTTTCGTATCATCAAACTTAAACTATCATGTTGCCTTCGGTAGCCGCTAAGTGTTTCTACAGAAATCTAAGTAGACATTCAATTGAAATAAAATATTTGCATTCATTATGCTTTGCTGCACCCAGGATATTTCGGCAAGACATTTTCCACAAGAGCAAGGAGTTATGGAGATGCGTGCACACTTCGTCGTATTTATTGGATAAACCTATATCCAAAAATGCCCTGCAGTCGGAAAAAGCGTCATCTGATGGCGAAAGTGCCAATAAAATAATAAAACAGAGTGTTACTGGAGACATCATAGTAAAGACTGAAACTGATGACAACAAAGTTGTCACTAAGGTTACTATTGAGAAAACCAAACCACCAGATAAACCAGAAGATGAACTTCAACCTCAACCAGGTTACTTTCTTATAATTGTGATTTATTTTGAATTTTGGTTGTTCATTGTTTAATATTGTCAGTTTTATGTAACATAATATGTCACTGCTCAAATTCCATTGAAACATTGATGATGCTTCAAACAAACTTTGATTGTAAGCATATAATGTTTTTTCTAATAAGATTCCTTTAAAAGACTTCAGATTAAAAAAAAATAGATTACATAATCTGTTTTAAATTATATATAAATAATTCTGTGTACCTTTTCCATTATTTTAATGTCAATAAGAAACAAAAACAAACTAACCATAATTTGATTTTTAATAAGTGCCTTTAACTGACAAATTTTAATCTTTCCAGTTAAGAAAAGGCTCCTTATAGATTTTTCTGCCTCTTACACGGAGCGTAACTTTATAACTCCGATGAGAGCAATGACAGAATATTTACTGAAGCAGACTGATTTGGAGTCTCTACCAAAAGTTCTTAGAAGATCTCCATATGAAGCGGAACCGCCAATAACCGTGTATTATCGTAGAGATGTTGAAGCAAAAGCATTTGAGGTATGTCCGATAAATAGTTCAAGATTGAAGCAACCTTAATGTGGTTTCTTTTTTTTAATTTTAACTGCCTCCATGGTCGAGTGGTTTAGGCGTTTGCCTTGTGATTGTGGGTTTGATTCCCATGGGAAGCTTACTTTGTAAAGTTGTTTCCAGTTTGACATTGCAGGCTTGAATCACCTGATTGTCTGATAAAAAGATGATTAAGTGCTTCGGAAGGCACATATAAGCTGGTGGTCCCAGCTGCCAAATGGCGGTTGTCAAACCATGTCAGAGGCCCCTGAGGCAGTTTAGAAACTCTGATACTAGGGTGTGTGATGTGTGTGATGGGTCATTAGACCTTACTACCCACACAAAGAAGAAGAAGAAGATTTTTTAATTCACTAAGTATATAAAATACTGTATTCAAATAATTTTTCAAGCGAGCTTTAATGGCCAAATCTGAAACTATGAGGAATAGCGAAAAATAGTCTAAAAGCTTCAGGTCCGATTTTGATAACAGCTAAAACTGCATCATTAGTAATTGCTAGCTACGACAAACCTAACTTTTGAGTTGAGAAAATTGTTTTTCCAGCCATAGATGTATGTCACAGTCACTTCTTCAACTGCAAATATAAGTTTGTAATTGCAAAAAGTGTTTTTTTTATGTGGTGGAACTATTACATTTTCAGACTTTTTCCTTTACACGTACTGTAAGACCTTGCTTCTTACCAAATTTCATGAGTAGCTCAATGGGAAGTCTCCTATAGGTCTTGATTCCCTTGTGAGCGTCAAAACATGCGCTATAAACAGAGCTTAAACGGCCTTCTTATCTTTAGATTGCGTTGACTTTGAAGTTTGATTTTTTCACTGCTCCAAGGGGTAGCAGATCTGAACATTTGATATTAATTTCATTTCGTTCCGTTTTTGCTGACAGGTACAGAACCCTAAAAACCAAGATTGTGAATATTATTGATTGTGATTATGAAACTCATTCAGATTCAGATTACTTTATTTGCTCAAACATGTGTGTACATACAATATAAGAAAATGCATGTTTGCCATTTTATCATGGTGTGCAAATATAATACATGTTTGGAATTAAATAATAAAAAAATAACAACAGTCAGTAACATTACCAGTGCCGTCCTAGAAATATAGTGCTGTAATAAATAACAAAAATTAGATTGATTGATTACATAACTAATTAAGAATAAATAGGAATTAAGTACATGCAAAAATTCAAATAATTCAATGAATTAAGAAATATAATACAATACAATGTCAACATAGGTCCAAAAAATATCAATAGAAAATAAATAAAAATGTCAATGTAATTACATCACAAATTAAATTAATTTATAGTAGAGCATGTCAATTTAAAATGATTCCCTTAAAAATTCATTCACATCGTAATAAGATTTACTAACTAAAAAAGACTTAAATTTCCTTTTAAATGCTTCCACGTTTAGCTCTTTCCACCTATTGGGAAGCTTATTGTAAATAATGGGAGCCATACAAAAAACACTCCTGCGCATAATTGGAGTGCAGATTTAAAAATGTTATCTTGTAAAAATAATCCTTATCAAAACTTGGTCTGTATTCTGTAACTGTACCATATATAAATAAATAAATAAATAAATAAGTGCAGTCCGAGACCTATGTTGACAGAGTTGACTGTTATCACGTCTATTTCTAGGAAACAGGTCTGCCATGCGGGGAAACAGATTGGGATTTGTTTTAACGAATAACGCGATTTCATAAATATAAATTGATGGTAAAGTCAATATCTTGTGGTTTAAGAAAAACGGCTTGCAGCTATCAGTCATTTTTAATTAAAATATGGATCTAAGGCACTTTTTTTGCGCTTTAAATGCGATATCTCTATCTGTAGACATTCCCCAAAAAATTATGCCGTGTCTGATAATGGACTCAGCAATGCCGTAATAGGCGGTTAATAGGGCATCCGTATTTAGAATCCGCGATAGTTTATATAGTGCGAAAGCACTGTTACTTAGTTTTTTGCTGATTACCTCTATGTGTGCTTTCCAATTTAAATTACGATTTATAATTAATCCTAAAAACTTAGTGAAATTTACTGCGTCAATTATATTATATATTATATTTAAAAAATTGTAAATTTTAACTGCCTTTTGCTGAAATGCATTATCACTATTTTATTTAAGTTTATATTGAGGTTATTATTTTCTAACCATAAAATCGCTTTGTTTAGTGTGTTATTTATGTCAGTTTCATACATATGCTTATTGGAATGGTTATCGTGCATTTAGGAAAATCGTTGATGTAAAGGATAAACAACGGTGGTCCTAATACGCTTCCTTGTGGTACGCCATAGTTGAGGTTACGCTCCCCAGATGTAAAAATAACTTCACGTTTAGTGTTCGCATTAATCGTCGTTATTTCTGTTGTCTGCTTCCTGTCTTGTAAATATGATTTCAAGAGCTTTTGTACATTTCCTCTTACACCATACGCTTTGAGTTTTTTTAATAGAATACTTTGGTGAACATAATCAAATGCCTGCGTCATGTCGCAGTAAATTGCACAGATTGGTACATTTTGATCCATATTTATCATGATTTTGTGTAGAAAGTTTTATTTTTTCTAAAACCGTTTTGCTCATTACAAAGTATATTATTTTTATCTAAATACGTGTCTAACTGTCGAGAAATATATTTTTCAAATATTTTAGAGAAAATGGATATTAATGAAATTGGTCTGTAATTTTGCATCAAGTGTTTCTCTTGCTTCTTATGTAATGGCTTTACTATTGACTTTTCAACGCATCAGGAAAAATTCCTTCATAAATACACAAGTTCATTATATGACACAGTGGGCCACATACAATGTCAGCGACAGTTTTAATAATTTCTGTACTAACACCATCATAACCTACACTCTTCGTGTTTCTCATAATTTCGGATTTGGCCATCCACATCCTGTTGACAGTTACACTGCTTTTGACGTGGCACATGGAGTTTTGCAAAATGGCGTTTGTTAGGCTAGCCTACTCGGGCCGCAAGGTTCCAGGTCCAAGCGGTAGGTAGGGTAAGGGCCCCGCGCAGCCTAGGGCTTGGCTTTTACCGAAAACGCTTATTTACAACCTACATATTATACAGTTAATAGTTCTTTAAGCGTTCAAGGATTTTTGAATTCACTCCGCTCGCTCTTGCATTCTTCACTCTCCAAGCTCTTGAGATTTCCTGCATTAGTCAAAAAACTTTCTTTTGTTTAAGTATGAATGGTCAAAAGCAAATCAAACCTGTGCGATGTGGAATGCACAGATTTTCGAGCTAGCTTTGCTTGCTCTTGCATTCTACGCTAAGTTCTTAAGCTTTCCTGTATCAGACAACAAAGTAACTTTTATAATTTTGAGCATGTAAGGTTAATAGAACATAAAACCTATCTGAGACAGGGTGCAAATTTTTTCAAACTCGCTCTTGTATTTTATAATATCTCAGTTGTGTGTTCAGTGACGTGAGGTTATGTCAGCAAAGTTACAAATAATGATAAATACATATAACTTATCTGAGAGGGAAAAGAAATGTTTGCACCCCGCAAACATTTCTTTTCCCTCTAAAAAGTGGCAACCCTGCTAACAATATAATTAATCATTTGTATATTGCATTACATTACATATTGCATTGCAGGAGCTCGTGACTTAATAATTTCAGTCGCACGGGTCGATCTTCAAGGTTAAGCAACGCTTGCCGGGGTCGGTCTGTGGATGGGTGACCATCTTAACATATCGAGATTCCTCCGTGCCTCGGAAAGCACGTTAAGCCGTTGGTCCTGGCTGTCATTTGTAGATCTTTGGCAGTTGTTACGGATTGTCAGAAGCCAGAAAATCTGACTCCAGTCTTGCCAAGAAGTACCGTGTTACCCAGTTAATGGGTTGTGGAGGTCTGGTAGGCAGCCGCTCCACGTAAAATACTGGTATTCAGCTGAATCAGGTTTGACTGGAAGCCGACCCCAATAAAGTTGGGAAAAGGCTAGGCAGATGGTGATTTGTATATTGCATTATTTGTATAGGGCAGGAACTCATGGCTAAATTATAACAGCCGCTCGGTTCGATCTTCAAGGTTAAGCAACACTTGCCGAAGGTCTGTGAATCTTAACATACCCAGACTCCTCCGTGCCTCGGAAAGCACGTTCAGCCGTTAGTCCCGGTTGTCATTTGTAGATCTCTGGCAGTCGTTACGGATAGTCAAAAACCAGATAATCTGACACAAGCCTTGCTAAGAAGTACTGTGTTAGTTGTGGATGTCTGGTAGGCAGCCGCTCTATGTAAAATACTGAGCTGAATCCGGTTTGACTGGAAGCCAACCTCAATATAGTTGGGAAAAGGCTAGGCAGATGATGATATTGCATTTTTTGCCAATATTATCCCATCTATCATTAAACCACCCCAGGGCTTGTGGGAAGCCACCCAGCCCCTCCAGCCCAGTCCGACCCTGAGAAGGTAAAGTTCTCTTTCATTCACACTATGTATGAGAGACAGAGAGGAAAAACATATTGTGTGCCAGTGTGCCAATAAGGTTTATGTAAAGTAGCATTTTGTATTATGAAATGAAAATATAACTCACTTTATAAACCCTATAGGTTTGGGGATCAAAAGAAGCACTTGAAAAGGAACTCTTGAGAAGAGAATTAGACAGAAGAAGATATGAACAAGGTATTTATTTGAGAAATAATTAATTTGAACCTAATTTCTAAGCAACGTTTTTTGATAATTTGCAACAAGAGAATCTTTGAAAATCTATGATGTTTTCTATGTATGTTATCAGTAACATAATAACATGGGTACCTGTTTTTTATTTTATAATGTTAATAACTTGTGAACTATAGTAGCTAAGTTATAACAGCTGCATGGGTCGATGAAAGGGATGGCGACCAAGACCATTAATTTATACCCCTCCATGTTATGAATACGTTTAGCTGTTGCTGCTGGCTGTCCATCTCAAGGCTGATAAAAGTATCGTATTTCTAATGAATGGTTAAATTATGAGTTAAAATAGGTTTCTCCCTTGCCTATACAGGGTGTTCCAGAAATATGTGGTCATATTTAAGGATGATGTTATGATGATATACATTAAGGAAAAAATATCAAAATATAAAAAACTATCTGTCTCCCGCGGCTTCGCTCCCGTCAACTGGCTACCAACCTACCTACCCTACACCTATCCTACACCTATCCTACACCTACCCTACACCTACCCTACACCTACCCTACACATACATGCATGCAAATAATTCTATTTTATTGAGGTATTTCTTTCCGACTTGCTAGACAAAAGTTGTGATAGCTCGGTTAATATACATGTTATAAAAATAATTTATAGCCTATAGCACTCAGGAATAATGTAGCTTTCTACCAGTGAAAAAATTTTTGGAATTGGATCATTAGTTCTAGAGATTACCCCCTACATACAAACTTACAAATTTTACCTCTTTATAATATTATTATTTGTTCACCCCGTTCAGCCCGTTAGGGGTTGATTATGCAAAAATTGTTAGGTACATGATCTGTTTCAATTATCCCACTTTAAGTTTGTTCATATAATTCCGACGTAAATTGAAGCAAGCTATAATTTCCTCCCCTAAAAACTTATTCACCCCTGCTTCACCCCTTACTATGTAGGTATGTACCTAGTTGATTGTCGAAAAATCCAAACATTTGTTATTTTTACTGTTTTATCGAAAACATTTAAATGTGTGGTGTTTCAACTTCATCGGACCAAGCATTGATACGATTCTCCCCAGTTCGCTCAAGCCGCGACATTTTTCTTACTCCGAGCATGTTTATTACCGTCGTAACTTTTGAACGAAAGGTCCGATTTGAATGATTTAAAGTGTAATTTACACGGACATAATCAACCTTAACTATCAAACCATTTAAATGGATAAGGATTAATATCATGGTACTAAAATCACCATTTTTTATTTCACCATGGGATTTGCTTGACTAATATTAACAAAAAGCGGTCATGGTGACTTATCCATTATAGTTAGACATATGGTATCGGGGACTTTTTTGTAGATATTGATGACCTCTATAAAACTGTAGTACATCACTTTGCTCTATTGTCAATAGATTCCGCAGCGTACGCGATATAAGGATTTTTTCTCACACCTTGGGTCACATTATCGAAGTTTTCATACGGATCCCTAACCTTTTTGAAAATATTCTATAGCCTATGTCCATCACCGATAATGTAGGATTCTACTGGTGAAAGAATTTTTCAAATCGGTCCAGTAGTTTCGGAGCTTATTCATTTCAAACAAACAAACAAAAAAACATACAAACAAACAAACAGACAAATCTTTCCTCTTTATAATATTAGTGTAGATTATTATAGAGTATAGATATTAGTATAGATGAGATTTTTTTCAAAAAATTCGCCCAGAGATAACAACTAAAAGCTTCCGAAGAAATGACTTTTCTAGAAGTCTGGTGCAATTGGTGACGTCAAATCTGTGATTGAACTAAAGTAAATGTCACCAACTGTAACAAACTGCTTGAAAAATCACTTTTTCGTAACGTTTAGCCGTTTTTTCTTGTCAATTTTTTTGGAAAATTTCTCATTTTTTATGTTTTGATATTTTTTCGTTAATGTATATCAGCTACCCTACATCACCCTTTAATATGACCACACCTTTCTGGAACACCCTGTATTTTTTTATTTAAATCACTTGCGAAAAAAGATAATGGTACAGTCAAAGTGTTGCTGAAACATATCACAAATAGAAAGCAAAACAGTAAAACTATTATTTTACAGATGTGTTTACCGTGAAGAGGCGGCTAAGGAATTATAGAAGGGAAATGAGCCACAAACGTCTTAGGCATGGAGTGGAAGAACAGGGATTAAGAACTAGATCTGGGAGGGTTGTACTCACAGCTGTGGGGATGTAAGTTATGAAATAAAAAAAAACACAGTTTACACAGCACATACAAACTTGCTAATCCAAAAACTTGGAAATGGAAGATTTCTATTTTACCAACCGCCAACGAGTATCTTAAGTACCTAGGAGTCAGTACTTTGGACTTGAGAGTATATTATTATGAGATACCAAAATAATATACCTAGCATTGGGATGCTAGGTATATTATTTTGGTTATTTGAAATTTGATAATACTTATTTGTGTTCATTTTCAGAAATGGTTGCAACTTTCTGTTTAAACTCTGTGCATGGCTTTATACCGGATCCCACAGTTTATTCTCAGAATGCATCCATTCTCTTGCGGATACCGTAAACCAGCTGATCCTTGTGTATGGGATACATAAATCTGTCCAAGTATGTTTTTTATTTCTGTACTTATTCATTATATTTAATGTATATTTTGTGTCATGTTTTCATATTAGGGCTTAGTGCGAGTTTTTTAACGTAGGTACTCGATCGCATAAACATTCGCTTTGTCAAAAAAAGGGTTCCCATTATTGTTACCAGACGGCGCATATTCAGTTTCAATACAAATTGAGATGTACGCTGGCGCGATCGTTGAAAAACTCGCACCAAGGCCACTGAAAACTACAGGGTCACGTAACTAATTGGAAATCTTGGCAAGTTGTGCAAACCCCAATGATTTTATAATCAGCCTCTATAGTTAGAATATTATGAAATACCTAAGTTATGAAAATTATGATTATTACAGATGGCAGATTCTGCACATCCATATGGGTACACAAACATGAGATATGTCTCTTCCCTCATTTCTGGCGTTGGAATATTCTGTGTAGGATGTGGCTTATCTTTCTACCATGGTGTTACTGGTATTTTGGACCCCCAACCCCTCCATGATTTTTTCTGGGTGAGTACATTAAATTCCGTCCATTATAACACCCGCCTTAGGAGAGCTAAAAGTTCTGTGTAATGACTAACATGTGGGTGAAACGTTTCTGTTTTTTTTTTCACTTATTTAAGTATATTCTACAATATATAATTTTCTTTAGGCCTATTTCGTTCTCGGAGGCGCTGTCGTGTCGGAAGGTGCTACCTTGATGGTTGCTCTAAATGCTGTTCGGAAAGGCGCTAAGGAAGCCAACACGTCATTATACGAATACAGTAAGAGCTTGAATAAGTTTCAAAAGTTTTGACTAGTGCCTGGAAATGTTTTATTTAAATAAATATCCTAATAAAAGAGTAACGGATCTTCGGCGTACAATTTACATTTCCAAGCTATAGTTGTCTTTATTTTATATTTCAGTAATGCGAAGCTCAGATCCGTCAGTAAATGTGGTTCTGTTAGAAGATACTGCAGCTGTAGCGGGCGTGATATTAGCTTCGGGCTGTATGGCTTTATCACAGTACACCGGGAACCCAATTTATGACGCTGTTGGTTGCTTATTAGTAGGAACCTTACTTGGTGGAGTCGCTTCCTTTATCATTCTTACAAACGTGGGTGCTCTGGTTGGCAGGTAATTATTGATATTTTTGACAATAATCTAATATCAAGCATTCTTACTATTTTTTTACTAAACATCACTTAATTTCGAATAGATCAATACCGCAAGAGCAATTGGATGAAATAAACAGTGTTTTGGAACGAGATTTTATGATAAGAGCTATTCACGATGTCAAGGGCATAGATATAGGCAGTAATCTAATAAGATATAAGGTAAATATTCCTTATTTGTGTTTAAAGATGCCAGGTCCCCATTTTTCCTACAACAATCTTTCCGTTTCAGGCTGAAGTTGATTTCGACGGCAGAGCACTAACAAGGTCATATTTAGAGAAACACGACTTGAACGCATTAATAGAGGTGAGGGTCTGATCTTGATAAATGCTATTTTTAAGCTGAATGGAAAATAACTCCTTATGAATAATTTATATATTTTATTTGCATAATATTTACGGGAAACTAAGTACATATTTAAAGTCAGTGACGTATGCATTCAATCACTCATTACGCCCTTTTTATGAATGGGTAATCATCAAATGACTCCATCCGGACTGGGCAGAGTTGAGTTACTAAAACCCATCCATGTTTCTTCAATTACCCTTTGTGACCCAGGACCGCGGTAAATCTTTCGAACAATCTCGCAACCCTAAAGTCGTTATGCCTTTTTACGAAAAAATAAAAAAAACAACAACGCTGGTGGCAATTAGGCAACGTTGTGAAGCTTTTCAATCCGGAAACCCGGGAGTGTCAATACTTGCTAATCTTATTTTATATGAACCATGTAATTGTTTCAGGATATGAAAAAAGTGAAAACCATTGATGACGTTGAAGCATTCTTACTAAAACATGGTGAAAATATTGTAGATATGTTGGGCGGAGAGATTGACAGAATAGAATTAAAGCTACGGGTAAGAACGTTGCAAATAATACTTTTTAAAACTTAGGTATTATATTTCAACTGGCATCAAAAATAATTTTACTTTTATTTTCAGAAAAAGTTTCCGCAAGTTCGGCACTGTGATTTAGAAATACTTTAAGATTTAGTAACATATGAATGTATTACATACATATAGGTATTTATGAAAGCTGTAAACTAGTCAAACAGAAAAAGTCGCCGCAAAAATCCGGCGACAGTATTAAGAGCTGCTTCAATCAGATTGATCAAAACTACATGAACCAGTTTGAACTAGAAAGTGCACACCCAAATCAGTAGCATCTCATTGCAAGGACAAGGACTGTAATGCTATTAATTCAAACACCCAATATCCTTGTCATAGATAATCGTAGGAGTGTTAGAAATATAAGCTTTGCTACCTTGCAAGTACAGCTTACTTAACTTTTAGTAATCTTACAACTATTGTCGATTTGGAGCATTGGTGCTTAAAGAAAATCTATGACCTGTATAAATTATATAATATCGTTGTATCTACTTAAACAGTGAATTCAGATTTCCCATCTAAATAATACATTACTAGCACCTAATGTTTATAAGAGGTAGGTTTTGGTATTTATAAATTAGCTTTTTTCTTGGCTTGCTTGGACTAGGTATATTATAGCATTTTTCGTCTTTACTCTATGGCGGTGGGCGCTCATATCTGGTTTCAATGTAATTGCCTTCAGGAAGCTAGTTTATTGAAAGTACAAATTAAATCGATCATGATAAAAGGAAACACGGGTGGTCTTTTCTCCATAAAAACGCTCTCGCCTGTTTTCTTTCTGGTTAATGACCATAGAAAATATTTTTTTACAGAATAATAATTATTAAAAACTTGCATGTCCCTATGTTTTCCTTTTTATTGATACTTACATTATTTTTATAAGCACTAGAAGAACCCTTAAAAAATGCTCAAAACTGCCTAGTTAGACCGCTGTCAACAGAGGCCTAGTGTACAAATTTAACAACTATTAATTTTAAAAAAAGAAAAAGATAGGGACACTATATATCCTCCTTATTCAGTTTACAAAATATCTTTTAAATTGGTTTAATATTGGAGGAGGAAATAGGCGCGAGCCAAACCTCGAAATATGACTTTTTACTCAGGCTATTCAGTCGGATCTGCAGTTGTCCTTATCGCACGAACCGGACGCCGAGCGTTCGCAGAGCGACAGCAATAGTTTCTTCAAATACCTAATTTTCAAAAGTCTCTCCACCCGCATTTCCTCTTAATATACAGTAGCAATGTGTAGTGATCATAAAAAAAATGTCTTTAAGACAAAGCTGCTAACTGAATGGTATAAAATAATGATTTGGAAATATTGCAGGCAAATCTTAACATGTTAAAATTATTTGTTTTGTAAATTTAGCTAGATTGGAAGACATTCCAGAAAATCGATCGCTCCTTTAACTCGTAAGGCGTAGGGTTTCTCCACTTTTATTGTATCAGTCAGTGCGCCTTGATTTTCATTAGTCACAAATTTAGTTTCCTGATTTAATTGTTGTATTTCTCTGTGATCTAGGAATGTATTTTATGTATGTAATCTATAGTGAAATAAGTACCTACTGCATAGGCGTAAAAGTAAAAGTTGTAAGCCCCGTATGTTCTGTCTTTGTGTAAATAAACTGTTATAATGTGTATTGCGTGTTTTATTTTATTATACATCTACACTCGCGAGCAATAAACTGGAATCACTTCATACGCGTCTCGTGGTTCGCCTCGCGGCTAGTCTCGCCGCTCGCTGGTGTGAATGCGGTATCAGCGTACTATCGCTCGACAGCTTCATCTGAGCCAGTCTTGTCTCGAATACAAGAGGTTCAGGTAGACTGGAAACTTAGTCCGGAGACCAGGATCTGGACGACACCGATGCACTTCAGTGAGATATGGCTGATTTATTGTCACCTCTTTTGACTTGACTATTGCTTGACCCCAAAAACGCCAGCTACGGGACCCAAATTGTCTCCAGCCCATCAACAAGCCCGACTTTAGTTTGATCGCGATCACTTAGATTGGGATATGGAGCCTAGTCCCGTTCTCAGACGTAGAGCCTATTAGGATACCGGGGGAGCGATTCGCACAATGCTGGGGGTCTACTCTCTAAGCCCGAAGTTCGTAGTTTCGGCTTTAGTGCCGGGCGTTTTCTACTCCCGTTTAGTCCCGAACCCGAATTATGCAAGGCCATGTGCTCACCTACGCCGGATTTATTGGCGAAGATTTCCTGCTAATGCACGATAATACCCACTGCCACACCACTGCAGTGACTATAGACAGTACCTATCTGGAAGAAGTCGGGATTCTCACAAAAGACTGACCAGCCCTGAGTCATGACTTGAATCCAATTGAACATACGTGGAATGAGTTGAAAAGGCGGGTACGAGGGAGATGCCGAGCTCCGGCGTCGATAGAAGACCTATAAACTGCTTTAGTCAAAGACAGGAAATCCCACAGGATTTTATCAGAAAACTCATTCGGTCAATGAAAAACCGTTAAGTTACCATGGAGTCATTAGGGCCAGCGGGCGTAAAACAAAATATTGAGGGGTAAATAACATAAATTGTAAGTAGGTACTTACCTAAATAAAATTTGTGTCTTTTCATATTAAGTACTTCCTATTCATTTAGACGTCCACAACTTCGGCCTATTGCAATACCACAATCCATAGTTGCAGAGAAATAGTAAGTGTTTTGAGCAACGCGCGAAGAAATGATTCCAGTTTATTGCTCGCGAGTGTATATTCTATTATGTTGAATCAAATAAAATAAAGCGAAACTCCGCAGACGTGCTAGGCATTGCTATGTTCTAGCGAGATCGCCGAATTAGATCTTTCATGAAGAGTTCGGCCATTTTATGAAATTGATAATGGCCAACCAACTTTGTAATATTTCATGAAATGGCCAGTTCTTCGATCTTGCTACGCCATAACTGAATAGCTCTATTCCTAACTATATTGGGGATGGAGTCGGCTTCTGTTAATAAAAAAATGCGCCAAGCTGAGGAAGACTCCAGTTAATAGTATAGCAGACTAATTCTGATATTTGGTGACTACGTAAATTTTTGTGTTATGAAAATTAAAATCATTGATGGTAGCCATGCCAGTGTCAGGGAGACTGGCTGCAACATACACTATTCTGAACTACTTACGCAACGGATTTTAGTAAGATTTTCATCACCAGCTAGACAATTTATTCTACAAATAATAAGAAATCTCCGTATTTCGTCGTCTTCAGAACAATTCTAAGTAGGTAGGGGCAGATAGCAAGATAATAATAAAATCATATTTATTTATACTTTATTTAGTATAAAATATAACAACTCCATTTAACTTACATGCTTGATATTAAACCATGATAATAAAATGACGTTAAGCAAATTAAAAGACTCTCGTATTAATACGGAATAAGTATAAAAATATTTCAAATTCAATGTTGTTTACAAGTTTTCTGTTAAATTATTCTGCTTTCGGGCGACATTTGTGGGGTTAAATCATAGTACCTATCTAGCTTAACAAAATGGCGGAAACTAACAAACATCCAAAACATTTAAACAATTATAAAATATGATGTACGTGTTGTAACCTAATCCTAGATAATTATCAACTTTTGATCAAATAATCACAATTTTTCCGTCCAAGTTGAGCATAATTGTTAGTCTTTTGTTTTCAAATGGGTTTCAAAGTTGTGAAATATAGTTAAAAAGACAAAAGGTTAAGAAATGAGGGGCATTATTTTTAATTAGATACATTTAAACATGGATCCTTAGTTAAATATTAAAACAGGTTACACCTAAGCGTTATCTGTAGGAAGTCGGTTAAAAATGCATGAGTGTGGAATCTGAGGGCTTATAGAAGCCGATTATCACAGCTTTCGAAACATAGCTCTAACTATTGGCAGCTAGAAACAGAATAATGGGATTTTTTATGTTCGAAGACATTATATTGAATTGTTTATACTACGACTGAGCTCTTAAATAGCAGGTTTCGTCTGTGGCAAACAAAGATTATAGTGAGCAGTTTTGTTCCAGAAGTCGGAATTTTTCCAGCCACACCAACCCTTGCTGACAACAGTGGACAAATCTTCTGCGCCCGTGTAGTGCGGATCTAAGATCAGATAGCGGATGTCATTAGTCGCCGAGTTATATTCTACTCCCAGAATTGTATGTGCCAGTACTCCGCCACCTGCAAAAAAGTAAATCATTTTATTATGTAACTAAGACCATAGAACACAGTAAAACAAACATCATCAGCCTTCAATTGAGTAAAAATAATACTCGTATATTTGAATTTGTAAGA
This sequence comes from Melanchra persicariae, assembly GCA_947386135.1. NCBI lineage: Eukaryota > Metazoa > Arthropoda > Insecta > Lepidoptera > Noctuidae > Melanchra > Melanchra persicariae. The sequence continues at coordinate 10,368,467 of OX376651.1, read as the reverse complement.
TTTAAAGCATCACTTGACCCTCGAAAAATTTCCAATTCAAAGATATGATAAACTTACCAATCATAATTGGACTTCCATGTGTCTGGAAGTGATGAACTAGATCATGAGCGTAACTCTGTAATTCAGCTCCAGTATTAGCGAATATAATCCTTGATTGAACACCTAAAAGTGTTTCTAAACAAAACATCACTTCTGTGGAACCTATCCATTGCTTTGATCCTAAGAACGAAGGCTGCTTATCACCAATGTTTACAAGGCACTGTTGAATATCTCTGTGAGTTGGTATATCAACGGATGTGTATCCCTGGAACCTGGAAATATAACAACAAATATTTTAATGTTTTTTTGTTTACCGAAACATACAAAGAACTTTGAAAGAGATAAGTACAATAAACACTTACCTAAACCAAGAAAATATAGTTTGCATGGAGCGGTAGGCGCAACCCCATCCGTCATCATTGAAGTTGTCCTGCATGTAATGGTGGTAGGTGTACCGCCCTCGCACGAGGGCCACGCTGACGTCAGGCTTCGACGACTGTTGTGCTATAGCTTCGTGAGGATTCACTAACCTTCCGCCGCTTTTATCAGAATACGCATTACCTCGACGGAATAAGGGCCTATTCAGGGGCAAACCTAATTGTTCGTGCAACAAACGCCTTTCTTTTTCTGTAAATATTTTCAAACATTTTATTTATAACATAATAAATTAATGAAATAAAAGATAATTATCCGTATAGATTGAGGAGCCACTTCAGATTTTAAAAGGCAACTAACACCCTTATTTAGCAGCAAAGTAGCTGATTTTGCAGCACAAATTCTGAATTCATTTCAGCACTACTGGACCCAAATTTTTAGCAGGTACTATACACAATTGCTGCTAAATGATACACAATTTACAATAATATTCATCTATTACTTAACGCGTTACAGGTGGATCCTAAATTCAGATGTTTAGATTGAGGAGCCACTATTACATTGATATAACTTGTGATATATTTTGCTGCTAAATAAGGGTGTTAGTAGCCCTTTCAATTCTGACGTGGCTCCTCAATCCATACGGACATAATAAAAATGTGGTCATGCTCAAAATATCACAACTTACCCATACTTTCATCTGGTATGGCTTTAGGTACTACTCTAGTGATAAAATGCCCCAATTCTTGTGGCAGGAAGTGGAAAGTTTCAGGTAAACGTAGCCCAGCACCATCTCCAATGCCTTCTTGGCCTGAAAAAATTTTTTTTTTACAATGAACTAGAATGGCTGAATGAAATGTTCATTATAACAATCTAAAGTACATGGTCAATAGAAAAAATAAGAATAGCATTTATTTGCATGAATACCAGTACAATGAAGCACATCAGGTTTTAGAAAAACTTCGCTTTTTTGAGTATTTCTCACACAAACCTGGGAAAAATATGCCTTCTAGGTTGGATCTGCCATAAAGCTTTGTTTTATTAATTTAAGAAAAGTTACATAGAAATATTTGACACATATCTCCTGCACACACACTGTAGGTACAGTTTGTCCGTTTGTCGGTAGTGTTCTCGAGGATACAGTTTTGTGTTGTCCAAGTACTTATTGCCTACTTAATTCTACATAAATCGACGCAGAGCCAACATAAAAAAAAGTTATTTTGAACTTTGTAGTGTTTTTTGGAAGTCGGTTTCTTTTTTTTGTTTTTAAGTCGGTTAAAAAGGGAGGGGTGCCACCGAACGCCCCTCGTCGGAGGGAGACAAGCAACCCAGCGCGAGCGAGACGCCGCAACGACAACAACACGCGCGCGCATGCCAGCCCGGCCGACCTTTGCCTACGTCATTATCATTACATAACTACCAGCGCGAGCGAGACGCCGCGACGACAACAACACGCGCGCGCATGCCAGCCCGGCCGACCCTTGCCTACCTCATTATCATTACATAACTACCAGCGTGAGCGAGACGCCGCGACGACAACAACACGCGCGCGCATGCCAGCCCGGCCGACCTTTGCCTACCTCATTATCATTACATAACTACCAGCGCGAGCGAGACGCCGCGAAGACAACAACACGCGCGCGCATGCCAGGCCGGCCGACCCGTGCCTACCTCATTATCATTACTATAAGTTCTTACGCTAGGGACACAAATCTAAATAGTGTTTACGCAGGACATTTTTTAAGGCATTTTTAGATACTTACTGCTTCAGCTGTAATTTGCGATGGTAATTCATTTAACAATGTTGGTATTAGTCATTGCCGCTACCTTTGACCAAAATAATTTTTAACTTTAACAACAAAACCGAACACAAAATAAAGAGAATGTTTAACAAAGAAACAAATATTTAGTATTTGTTTCTTTGTTAAACATTCTCTTTATTTTGTGTTCGGTTTTGTTGTGATGACCACGATGTTCTAAGATTAAGATATTCTACAGATTTTAAATAATTTTTCGTACCTACTCCTTATTAATACTGTATTTAATTGCCTTGCTTGATAATAACATTAACAGACGAATTTATTTTTATTTTGTTTAAATGCACCGGAGTGAGACGTCAGTCCATAAGCAGCCAACCCGTAGTTTATTGTTGCATCTGCGAGTTTCGCTTACTAACTATATATTTCAAATTATTTAGTTTCTCTAGCACCTACTGAGCGCAGCCTACTACATACAGTGTACTCTACATGTATGTCCCAAGTAAATCGTTCATCAATTGATAGTCTTATATAGTGATGTGCCGTTACCATTTTTCTATTACCAGTAAGTTACTATTAATACCGGTAATCTTACCTAATGCTGGTAATATTGCTTAACATTGTCTAGTTGATTTGTATAATTATGTAATACCTATTTGTTTAATATGCGCACGCACAGCTGTTGTTAGTTCGCTTTTCGCACTTGTACAAGTTGTACAACGCACAGCACAGCATTTGTTTCTGTATGCTATAGCTATCTCTTTCATTTTTATTCGGGGCGTGGAGTGCGCCGCGCCCGCTGCTGACGCGGTGACGCGTCCATCTGATGCGTTTAATTTAATTAGTCATCATCTGCCTAGCGTTTTCCAACTATATTGGGGTCAGCTCCCAGTCAAACCGGATTCGGCTGAATACCAGTATTCATAGGCATGTAGCTAAACGGTTAATTGGAGATGATATCAACATACATTTGGTTTTATTTAAATTGATAAGAATGCCATTACACCCTTACTTATTGTATTTTAAATAATTAATCCATACATTGAATAAAATATACAAACCTAGTTGCTCTATTAGGATGCTTTCTAGTAATCTGAGTGATCTGCAGGCAGCCTCTACAAGAACAGTATAAAGTTCCAATAACTTCGTGTTCCGATGGATTATTGCCAAAGTATCTATTCTCAGAGGCATACTGATGCAAAATGCAGCTGAAACAATTTAAATTTATGTAATACATATTTTTCACTTTTAAGGCATTTGCACCTGCTAGCAACTCACAAGGTAAATTACATGGTGTATACAATTTCTCGGTTTTATTGTTATTTCTTACGTTTTCTTTGAGTTGTCATCATTTTAACGGCCGTTTTCACAAGCTTGTCTGACAAAATATCCTTTGTTGTTTTCAATACAAGATTTATAGGTACTATCTCCTGAAAAAAAAAGAAATTTGTTTTAAAATACAACTAGTAAAAAGTTACCTGCAACACTGTTCATCTTGTTTGTTACGCTTTGACGCTTATTATATAAAATTTACTTATTTACTTCGGACAAAAATAAAGTCCATTTTGTTAGTAAAATACCTTATAACTAGTGCAGGATGTGTGAGGAATAAGCTACCTGCCCATTCTCTCCACATTATGCCTCAGAATAGGGGAGTAAGGATTCTTCACCACAGGATTGCTGTTTTGTCACTGACCCGCGTTCTACGCATCAGTTATGCGACTTTTTTGCGCACTGCATGGAAACCATCATAACTGAATGACGGTTTCCATGCAGTGCAGAGCAAACATCTCCGATGCACTACAGAAACGGGGCAGTGTCAACAGCGTCCTAAAAACATTATTGTATTGGACGCGCAAGACATCTAGCGATCTTTTGGAGTAGTTGACCCAAAAACCCTCGCGTACAGACCTTGACAAAACGCCTTGAACAGTGTGATTTATACTTGGTCCGCACGAGAGATTTTTTCTTTTCTTTTATTTTAAGGACTTTTATTCTAGGAACATGTAAGTCCCGTTGAGCCATAACTTAGCAAAACAACAACACAATTAATATTAAATTAATCTGGATTTTGCTATTGTCTTGGTGAGATTAAGCACGCGATTCTTAACCTCACAGTTTGTTCTGTGTTCAAAATCTGTTTTTGGTGACTGTGTCTATTGTTTTGTGTTGTCTGGTGTAGGAACCTAGTTATAAGGTTAGTATTTTAAGCTTCCTTGGCACTCATTTCCTAGGAAATGAGTGCCGAAGAACCCCCTGACGGGGGTGGAGGAACACCTCCAGATATAGAGATTTTGGAGTGCTCGCAATTCTCTGATGATGGTCGTGTAAGGTCTGACATAAGAAAGCGCCCCGGAGGAAGTGAGATTTTTGTAGATGCGAAAAGGAACAAGCCGCCGTCTGATTCAATTCAATCAGTTTACACTAGACCTGGATTTGAGAGCGACTCCAAAGTACTCTACAGTGAGTGCGACAGAGCACCCTTCTCTGTTTTTGTTTCCAGGATGGAAACTGACCCTAAGCAAGGCCTTACCTTAAACTCCTTGAGGTTTGCTCAGTTTATTCACAATAAAGGGTTTAGGGGTGTTGTTCAGGGCAGTGTCAAGTCAATGGGCCGTAACAGGATGTCTGTTGATTTTATTACATTTAACGATGCCAATCAATTTGTCAACAACCCTATTTTATTAGACAACAAATATGTGGCGACTATACCACGTTTCCATGTCACACGAATGGGAGTTGTTAGGGATATACCCACAGACTGGACACTGGAGGAGCTAGTGTTAGGCATAGAGACACCACGTAACTGCGGGGAAGTTATTAGGGCTAGGAGGCTTAATTTTAAAAATAGAAAAGAGGGTTCAGTTTCTTGGTCTCCTTCAACAACAGTAGTGCTGACTTTCTCCGGCCAAATGCTCCCAGAAAAAGTATTTTGTTATAATGCTTCGCTGCCTGTTTCTGTGTATCATCTTCCCACTATTCAATGTCGTAACTGTCTTCGTTTTGGCCATATTAGCTCTCAGTGCAGATCCAAACCTCGTTGCTACCGATGTGCTCAACCACACCCAGGTGATAGCTGCAATGTCCTGGATTCACAAGCCACATGTCTGTTGTGTGATGGTGGAAGCCATAAGGCTACTGATGACAAATGCCCCGAACACTCAAGACAAAAGTCAATTAAAATGGTAATGTCTCAAGAAAACCTAAGCTACCGGGAGGCTTCAGTTAGGTTTCCCCGCCCTAAAGTATTATACTCAAATGTAACTGCTGGTCCCACCATATTCAAATCATCTCAACCTCTTCCTTCTGATCCCCTTCTTCTCTCTGCCCCTTTTAATAGTCCTACTTCCTCAGCATACTCAACCCCTATGAAGTCTTCTTACACCAAAACTGTCTATCGAGCCCCAAGACCTAGACCGGAGTTGGGCAAATCTTATGATACCCAAGCCCATAGGTCAATGGTTTATACCCCTACTTCTTCTCAGCCTAATGGCTGTGCTTTTAATTCCCCTTATGTTGAAACCACTCCCCTACCCACCCCTAATGACAACTTGATAGAACTCCTGGCATGCTCCCTCATTAACATGCTTTCTAAATTTAGTGACGCTATACCGGACAATGTCGTAATCTTAGTTCAAAAACTCCTCGAATCCTGGACTCGCCAAAATGGAAAAGATCCTTCAGTGGAACTGTAGATCAATTCGCAGGAAAAAACACGAATTGATTTATCTTATTAATCGTTTCACCCCCGTCGTCTTTGCCGTGTCGGAGACGTGGCTCAAGCCTGGAACTCCCTTTAGGATTCCTGGTTTTTCATGTCTTCGGGACGATAGAGATGATGGATGGGCGGGCTGCGCCCTATTAGTTAGCAGATCTATCACTTTTTCCGAGATTCCTCTTCCCCGTCATGATAATGGCCTAAATGTTATAGCTATTAGAGCCATGGGCATATCCTATGTATCTGCCTACATCCCTCACCCCACTGCTAATCTTTTGTCTGAATTTAACTCTATCCTTTCTTCTATCCCATGCCCCTTAATTGTGCTAGGTGATTTTAATTGCCGGCACACCCTTTGGGGCTCTCACTGTAATGACCCCGCCTCTAGCTTTTTGTTAGATCTCTTGGATGACCGTAACCTTTGCATCCTTAATGATGGATCTGCTACTCGTAGGGTTTCGCCTACCCAAAACATCAGTGTCCCCGATCTTACTTTCTCTTCCCCTTCCTTAGTATCATCACTTTCCTGGTCGGTTCTTCCTAATTCTTACGGGAGCGATCATTTTCCTATACTGATTTCATTTCCAAGTACTCATCCTCGTATTCCTCCTATTCCACCCCTACAAAAATATCTCCTCTCACAAGCAGACTGGTCTCATTTTGCTTCCAAATTGGATTCAGAGCTTCAAAACTTTCCCTCAATAAACTCATCCAATTCCCTCTCCGTCTACAATGAATTTGTTGATTGTTTGTTGAGAGCGGCCGATTCCTCAATCCCCTTGAAGAACTCTGCCCGCCAACAAACTCCTTCCCCTCCTTGGTGGGATGCTGAGTGCTCTGATGGCGTTCGTAAACGTAAAGAGGCAGAAAACATTTTCGCGTCTAGTTTAAACATGCCCGATTACCTTAATTTTAAAAAGACTTCTGCAAGAGTGTGCAGGTTATTGGCAAAAAAGAAGAGATCTGGCTGGCTCAAGTTTTGTGAGTCACTGTCTCCACGCTCTCCACTTTCTCTTGTATGGAAAAAAATTAAATCCTATCGCAGAGCTTGTGATAATCAGACTGCCGTAACCACAACCAATGACCCTAGCTCTTGGTTGGAAGACTTTATTACTAAATTAGCCCCGCCTTTTGTTCCTAGTTTTGAATGCCTTCCAACTATAGATCCCCCTTCTCCCTCTCCCTCTGAAAGTTTCGATGACCTTTTTTCTTACTCAGAATTGACATGTGCCCTGGAACATCTTCGCGATTCTGCACCGGGTGTCGATGGAATTCCCTATTCCTTTATTTCCAAATCCTCTTCAAACTGTAAATTAGTCTTCCTCAACCTAATTAATTCCTTTTTCGCTTCTGGTCAAGTTCCAGAGTCCTGGAAATCCCAAATTATTATACCCATATTGAAGCCTGGGAAAGACCCAAAAGACTCTGCCTCTTATCGTCCTATCGCCCTATCCTCTGTATTGGCTAAAATCATGGAAAATCTCATCAAGAACCGACTTGAATGGATCTTAGAAACCAAAGGCATCTTAGCCAGGTCTCAGTTCGGTTTTCGAAGAGGCATGGGCACTCTAGATAGCCTCAGTATTTTCTTATCTGATGTTCGTATTGCTTTTTCCAATAATGAAAGTGTTCTTGGTGTTTTTCTAGACATAGCCTCTGCCTATGATAATGTCCAACTTCCAATACTCAGGCAAAAGATGCTTCAGCTGAGTATCCCTGCGAGGATGGTCAATATCATTTGTAATCTTCTTATGTCCCGCTCTATTTCTGTCCGCCATCAAAACACCTTCTCTCCATCCCGTCTAGTGTGGAAGGGACTGCCTCAGGGGTCGGTCTTAAGCCCTATCCTGTATAATTTATATACATACGATTTGGAGTCATCAGTGAACTGTTTCTGCAAAATTTTACAATACGCCGACGACATTGCACTTTATTTTAGCTCAACATCCCTCTCCGATGCCACATTTCGCTTAAACTCTGCCCTTCAGTATTTAAATCAGTGGCTTGTTGATCATGGCCTAAACTTGTCTGTACCCAAGTGCAATGCAGTTGTCTTTTCTCGTAAACGTAACATTCCCCCCATAAACCTATTTGTTGAAAACGAACCTATATTGATCTGCGATAAGGTGAAATTTCTTGGCCTCATCCTTGACTCCAAATTATCTGGTCTTTTTCATTTGGATTATATTTCGAAGAAATGCGAAAAAGGCGTTAATGTACTACGTGCGCTCTCTGGAGTTCGCTGGGGAGCCCATCCCACTTCCCAGAAAATTCTGTACAATGCCATAGTTCGTAGCCACTTTGACTATGGAAGCTTTCTTCTAGAACCTTGCAGCAAGATAGCCCTTGCTAAACTGGAAAAGATTCAGTCCAAATGTTTGCGCATCATCACGGGTGCTATGAAATGCTCCCCCATTAACGCCATTCAGGTGGAGTGTTTGGAGCCCCCCCTTCATTTACGTAGACAATATCTCTGTGATAGATTTTTTTATAAAGTCATCCAAAATAAATCACATCCCCTTCTTCCTCTTCTTCGTACTCTTTTTGAGTTAATCCCATCGTCCCGCTATTGGTCCCATAAAAATCCACCTCTCCTCGTTAATAGCTTCAGTAAATTTTATGATATGCACATTTCTTTAGTCCAATCAAGTATGAACTCCTTATTTGAAGTTAGTTTTGATTCTTTACTCTTTCAACCTAAAATTATCCTTAACTTTGGTATTTCGAAACATGACCCTGCTGCTAATGATCAATTCAAAAAAATTGTAGCAGAGGACTGGCATGACTGGCTTACGGTATTTACAGACGCGTCGAAGCTGTCAGATGATAGCAATGTCGGTTCTGCTGTGTGGATCCCAAAATTTAGAATAATCCTCAACTTTCGTAGTTCTTCATTTGGCTCCATTTATACTGGGGAAGCGATAGCTCTTTTGGAAGCGGTTTCCTATGTTGAATCTCATGGTCTCAACAAATCCATAATTTTCTCGGACTCTCTGAGCTGCCTTCAAGACTTAGTAAAATCTCCTTTTCGTTCTCGTCACAATTGTCCCCTTATCTTACGGATTAAACAACTCCTTTATAGATGTCACTGTTTAGGCATAGATATTGCAATGGCCTGGATACCTAGCCACTCTGGAATCGTTGGTAACGAGAATGCGGATTCGATTGCCAAATTGGCTACTCGGAATGGGATCGAATCTCATACATCCTGTTATGCTCGAGATTTGCGCTGTCTTGTCAAACCCAAGATGATGAATAGTTGGAACACACACTGGCAAAGAACTCAGTTACTGAAGGGGAAATTTTATGGCTCCATCCAACCACATGTCCCCCCTAAATGTTGGTTTAGCAAACTAAAATTTTCTAACAAACTGGCTACCTCTGTCATCATTCGACTCCGACTTGGTTTTGTCTGCACACCAGTTTTTTTAGCAAAAATCCGCGTGAGAGACAACTCTTTATGTGAATGCGGGCTAGACGAGGGTACTCTGGAGCACTTATTTTTTTCCTGTCCTCGTTTAACTATTCCCCTCTACGACTTACTCCCTTCTGATATTCCCCGCCCAATTAACATTCCTTTCCTTTTAACTTTAGCCCACACCCCCGCAGTTAAAATTCTTTATAAATTTATTAATATTAATAAAATCCAATTATAACTATTTTTTATTTTATTCTTTTATTTAGATAAATATAATATATATTTACTTTATGTTTTAACACTTATATGTGCCGTCTTATATGTATTAACCAAGAATGTTTTGTCCTTTTTAGTATGGTGAACAATGGATGACATCGCTACAAAAACTGACCAATAGCCGTTTAACAGTTACCGTAATCGACCATTATCCATCTCGTACCTTGACATTGGCAAAATCATCGAATGTTCGTCGATGGAGCCATAACCATAAAAAAAAAAAAAAAAAAATTAAATTAATCTAAACTAATCAAGGGCATAAGTAACAAGAGTCTCACTGACGCGTGAACATTTTAAATAGGTTAACGAGAGAATCTACACGGGCCAACATGTTGCCTCGGACCGCCAGTGCCCTACGTTCCCCTTCAATGTCAACATTGTTTCTAAGTACTGAAATTGGCGAGAAACTAGGTTCATGATTAGGGCACTTACCAGCGGCCTTAAAGACCGTGTATTCGCATTTACGGACATAGTACACAAGGCCGTGCAAGGCAGCATACTTCTCACAGACCATCAGCATTTCTCTGATAGATCCCTCAGTCGGACCCAGCAGTATCATATCATCCGCCTAGCTGATGCTAATACTAACTCCACCAACCCGGCAGCCGACACGCATACTACTGAGCTCGACTATGAGATCATTAACATAAAGGTTGAAGAGCCGTGGAGACTTCAACCCCCTGTCTCACATCGCACTCCAACCCATATGGCTCTGAGAACGTTCCCGCCCATTTTACATAATTCGTTTGGTTCGCCTACCAATCCTGCATGAGCTTAACTACTGGTACATCCCTGTCCAGAGCTTTCTCCAGAGGGCATCATAATGACACCAGGTCGAAGGCTCTGGAGAGATCCAGGAAGCAGGCACTTTTTCATTTTTTTTTTATGGCTGGGAAATCATCAAATGACTTCTTCCGCAAAAATCAAGCGTACTGTTCAATATTTTAGCAGCTGTGGTTGCAAGGGAGATTATAGTAGTTTCCCTTGTCCGAGATATCCTTTGTCCTGTTTTTTACGATAGTTACTACAACAGTTTGCACCAGCTCAGCAGGTGAATGAGAGTGACTGATGCACATTATGTAAAACCAGAACTGGACCCTCCGCAGGTGAACTCCCGCATATTGAAATGCTTGATGCCGAGTCCATCGTGGCTGGGTGATCTACCTCTGCTCAAGCCATGAATGACGATGTGATGATGATCTGACTTGTTTAGTTTAAAAAAGTGTGGGTGGTTCGACCCCCCACCCCCACTCAGCATCGGCCAATGCAACTTAAAGGCCCAGTGGAGACTGCACTTTAAAATGTTCCATAAAAATATTTGCAATTCCACCCGGATCATAGGTATTAATGCGTACTTTAATCAGTACATTATTTTTATGTATCATCAATAGTATTGTCAGCGCATGCCAAATAATGAAATTATTAGGCAAAATTTTGTTTCTTTGGATTACACTACAGAAAATAAATAAATAAAGTAGCTTTCTAATGGCGAAATAAATTTTAAAATCGGTTGGGTAGTTTTGGAGCCAAATCGTAACAAACAAATAAAGCTTTCCCCCTTTATAATATTATTACTTTAGATATATCTTCTACAAAACGGTGTCTGTTTTATTTTTGTAAAAGTGGTCGTAATTCTGGATCTGGATTGATCTGATTTAAAAAATCTTGCACCTTGCTGAGTGCCATATGTTATGTAACCGGCAGAACCTGGTTTTGGTTTATAAAGAACAGAACATTTTGAAAACCACATTAGTAATTGTTGTAAATTTTTTCTTAAGTAGTTTCTTGTAGATTAAATTAATTAATAAAGTCATACTTACTACAGTATTTGTAATATGCTTCTTTTTCTTAGGTTGCTCTGGGCTCATTGAGTCAACCAAATCTCCTATGGTTGCCTCTATGCTGGTGCCAGTCAGGCCCACATCTGACGCAACACCAAACAGGTACACTGATGTCCCATCAACATGGAATGACACTTGGCCAGATGCAATCTGTGACAAAATAATGACAGCATTACAGGGGGTCGATTCTGCTATTGCAATCGTGTCTCAATGACCGGTCAATGATCGATTTTTGACGTATAACGTCAAACTTTTGACACATTTCCCATACAAAAACTGTCAAAGTTGTCAAATATTCGATCACTGACCGGTCATTGAGACACGATTGCAATAGCAGAATCGAGCCCCAGGATGAATGAAGAAGAGGCATGATATGTACACATCTATGGAAGTACAGTTGTGTAAAAAGTATTATGATATCTACATAAAACTTACATTATAACTGTAAAAAAACAGTTGATATGTTTGTTTGTTACCTATTCACTTTTAAAGGGTTGAATTGATTTGAATGAAACTTGGTACAAGGTAGACTGTGTCCTGGAAAAGGACACAGGAACCTTTAAATACAGGAAACTTTATAATGTCTAATTTTAGAACATAATAAATTGATAAAATTTTCTATATAATAATTGGCTCCTTATAATAGAACAATTTAAAACATGGTCAATTACCTTTTTCCTCTTATTCTGCAGGATATTTTTGACACCAGATATTGTTGCCTCACAGGTCAGTGGTAGTATTGTGTTCAAGCGCACATGTAGAAACTGTTTCCACATGTCATCTGCATTCAACACTTCATATTTGGTCTCTTCAAACTTGTCATGGACCAGAAAATGAGTTTTCATTTCTTTCTTTTCATTGACTATCATTACCAAAGGATTGTCTGTTATATCAACATCCTGAAAAAGAAGTACATGGATAGTATACAAACAAATTAAATCTGATGTGTAGAATATTAATGAATGGAGAAATTGTATCAGGTTCAAACATGGAAATTGTATTGTATACTGTCAAAACATACAATTTCAAGTTGAATAGCTAAAGCCTATACAATTATTTTAATTTGTTATTTATTGCACAATTTATACCCAGAGAAAGCATTTGGGAATGACAAGGCAATAATTACCTGCAATATTTCTTTCATTGTCGTTCCCGTAGTCAAAGACTCGCCGAACCTTACGACGCCGCATAGTTCTATCTCAGCAGGAAGGTTGAGCAACAACTGCCTATAGGTGTTCTTCTCATTTTCAAACAATTCTAAACTCAGTCCAACCACAAGCAATGTGCCATCGTACATGAGGCCGTACAGACATCCTGTAGTTTCATTCGTGTCTATAGCAGACAGCCTCTAAAAACGACAATAATCAGCGTCATTAGGAGATATTTGATAACACAGTATATTTAAAAATATCAATCCAAATATGTGGTGACTTGAGATGATGACGTATGTAATTAAACAATGTTTTTACATAAGTTTAATGCACCAGTATAGATTTAAATTGAAGGCAAGCACTTTATTTACTTGAATAATCAAAATTTAATACTTTACAAAGCGTTGTTTTTCCAAAGTAAAATAGTTTACCTCAATAACATAATTTGATATTTTGAGACGTGGTGACATTTTAAAGGAATGTTACCAGCGGATAAATCTTACTGTCATTTTAATTTAACCATTTCGACATTGTTGCCAAGTAAATATTCAATATTTATATATTTTTTTCTTTCCTATATTCCGAACTTGTTTTCTATACTTATGCTCTATTCTATTAGGCATGCTAGCACAAAAAGTATTAGAGAACTCTTGTTTGTGCTAGCGGAAGCGGACTCCCAAACGAGATCTTTCTTAGTTAGTTAGAATCGGAGTTAGTTGCTATCACGTTAGTTGTTAGCAAATGTTATGTTTCATGCATAATTGTAACTCTCTAGTTTCTTTGTGCAAGTGGGCCAAAAACCAATTAACCGGTCAAGCTCCGCCGACACACCGGTGTGTCGTATTGAAAATGTCGCTGAGGCACACCGGTGCGGTATGTTGCCAGATTCAGGCGTTTTAAAACTTTATTATTACTATAACGCAAGAAATTTTATATTTATTAAATAAAATGCGGGCCCTTAAAACGGACTGGATTGTTGTTCAGTAGTTTCGCACGCGCGATGCGTGACCGGTACCAATATTACACAGCCAGTCATTCCACTCGGAGCCTTTTCTTTCTTTTTTCTTCAATGAATTTCCCAGAGCCCCCGAGCTAGAGATGGGTCGTCGACGTAATTTTAGTTAACGAAACTAGACCGTTCATCATCGTTCATCGACGAGTCGATCAACTAGTTAAATTCTACGACTAGTTCACGTGACAACGGGAGGCGTTCAATCTAAACTTAGCGACGATGTCTACGGTGCGACTGTGTGAATATGGCTCGACTGTGGACGGACATAGTTGTTGAACTGTTCAAACATAGTGACATTATCTAGCCAGTCTATAGACGTACTCACTCGCACATTATACCATTTCACTCTAACATGTCTATTTAATAAAATCAACTCTCTTCTTGAAAAAATAAAGTTCAAATTAGTTTTCTCGGTGAAATAAACGAACGTACGTAGTAACCGACTAAGTTCAGGTGTCGTCGTTGCGGTGGCAGTCAATAGGAATGTGGTGAACTTTTGATTTAAGCCGTCCATGAATCGACTAGTCCACGCTTGAACGATAGACCGTCCAAACGTTGATTGGACGTCGACCGTCGATTTAAACCGTTCGTTGATTCGACGCCCATCTCTACCCCGAGCGGTCTGGGCGGTGCCGGGGGGCAGTGTCCGATGCTGACTAAAACCCTCTTGAGTTTCTCCAAATGCCATTTGCGTTCCAGGGCCGCGGTAACTCTTTCAAACAATTCCGCAACCCTGACAGGCTCTGGCCCTAGCGGACCCGGGCCTGGTCCTTATCACGAGCCACCCGTCGCACCGTAGGCGTGGTCCACAGGCACACGCCTACGGTGGCAGGGGCGTGAGGTTTGCCTCTCCCTCACGCGCCCCACCACCTCCTTCGCAAAAGGAAGTGACTGCTTCCCATGCCCTCTCGCTCCAGACCATGGTATTGATATAATGACATTTGATGACTTCCCATCTAAAAACAAAGTCAGAGGCCTACCTCGGCACCAACGTCATGCTAATTCTAGTCTCTTCTTAAATATAGTAATTTATTATCATGACTAGCTTAGCGATTTTATTTTAATAAAAATAACCTTTTACAATAAAATTTCATTTTCTGCTTAACTGTACATAAGCGTCGGACAAGTTAGGAATGAGTCTAGAGGCATATACAGTGTTGTAAGTATTAGGGATAGCGACGAATTAGACTCATAACCAGATTAGGACCTATACGGCCAATGAAAGAATACAGATGCTACATTTCATTTATTATTTTCCAATTCATAATTTCTGATGCAGACATCAACAACTTCTTCAACCACTTGAGCTCTTTCCTTGGCTATTTTAAGAGCCTTTTCTTCACATTCTAAAGAAAGGTTACAGCCACCAAACTTTTGAGAGCTGCAAAGAGCACTTTTGTTGTAGCATGTTATTAAATTAGCACCTATGCCTCCACACATTTCTTCTTCATATGATGAGGGGTCTGCTAAAACAATGTTGCTGCAAAAAATAAAGGTGTACTTTCAACGGTACTTATTCATTGTTTAACGGTATTTTAGCCTTTTCAATTGATTAAACTTTTTATTCCTCAGGTAAAAGTTATTAGTATTGAAAAATTGGCCCTTATCATAAAATGAATATTCCTGTGTCCTAAGGATCCAAATAACTGGGCTAGGCAAGTTATTAAACAATATTGAATTAGGTCATTTTCCTGGCTGTTCAATCAAATGCCAGGATGTTACTTCAAGATATCAATTATAAAGTGTTTTCGGTAACAATTAGTATAGACTCGTAGTTCAGTGGAAATAAATGTTGAATGCTTTTCAAAATTTATTTCCTCTATTCTATTGTAATGACCATTTTAAACAAAAAGGTATTGGAATCCACTGTGGTATTAAAAAAAAAATGATATAAGACAATAGTGCCGACATCCAGTTTCTACACAACTGACTTTCTGATCTTTTGTAATCATTTTACAATGGTTGTCCTTTGCCACTGTCATCTCGTTTACGAAAATTGTGGCAGTATAAGCATCAGTCAGCTGTACTGGTGCCTTGTTTTAGATAGTCCACCACAGCAAAAGTATTAATATTATTTACCTTTGGTCATGTTTGTACAAAGCAAAGCTTGTTGCCACTGGTAATCCATGAACATTCAACTTGGTCATTACGCTTGTATCTACAGATACTTCTTCAGTTTCTGGATCATATGTCACCGTAGGAAGAGTTACTGAAAAATGGTAAACTGATTAGATATTACTTATTACTTAGCATATTTGGTTGTCTTCACTAGTTTTTGTTTCGTTTTAATTAATTGCATTGTTGAAAATTAAATTCAACTTACATGTTTTTAAACTGGCCATCAGTGTCACGATACAGGCATCAACCAAGCTACCATCATTGTCAATGCAGACCATATCACAATAGAGTACCCATGCCAACTTGTCATGCACTATACACAAGTCTTTTAGATCAATGCATTTAGAATTTGTGATAATGTCTGAGACCAGGGTACTGGTGACTTGTGCACTGTCTGAAGGCGGTCCAGGTCTATATTTGGAAGAACATAATGGTGGTATTTCTACATTTGTCACAAGGAAACCCACATCTGGTTCTTCTGCTTTTGGTGTTGCTAGTTCCTACAAAGTAATTATTGCTTTGAAGTTTGTTTCATCAAGATTAAAAGTTTCATTCAAGTGTGTACTTGAATTAAAATTTTAATTCATTATGATGGGACTGAAAATTACCAGCTTGATTCCACAAACAACTGTAGTGTTCCCGCATTTGACTACCGCTGAAGCATCTGCTGCTTTTATAGAATTAACATTCAATTTAATGTTTCGTTGTTCATGAAATGCTCTTCCGTCTGGCCGTATCGTTCTCGTTAAATAGTCGTTGAAATACTTGACCGGGTGAATCAATCTGAAAATAATGGGAATGGGATTCGTTTTAGTTAGTGTGCACTTTTGATACAAAATTAAATAGTAATAGCTTATCGGTAAAAATAGTTTACTTGTATATTTCAGCCATATTCTTATTGCAAATATCCCGTATAAGTTAGTTTTTCAACTTTTGCATAACATCACAAAACTTCTCGTTCTCAAGATTTTGACCCACAAAAACGTGTTCGATGTTTTTGTTTGATTTGCAAACTTGACAAGTTGACGTTGAGATTCTGCAATATTTTGGATTTTAAGGCCAAGAACAGACATACCCCTTAAAATTGAGCCTTGCTTGAATAAAATACTCAACTAAATAGTTTTTATTTTTGAAACTAGCTTGTTGTTTGGGAAAAATGATTTTAACGGAAAATAATCATGTCTTAACACTAGAGGCGCTAGTTAAATAGATTTCTTACGTGATTTTTCAACATAAAATTATTGCAGAATTATAAAGTTTGTGAAGTAAGCTTTGTTTTCGTAACTTTTGTTTTTTGTAACGTTCATCTTATAAACGGCAGACGGTAGCATTTTACTTTGTCAAGTAATAAAACTAAAATAAATGGATATTTCAATTTTAACGATTTTACATTTATTTGCATGCGCTAACTACAAACAGCAAACATTGAATAAGGGAAATAAAATTGTGGGTTGCTAAAACGAACCTTTACAACAACACAACTGTCAAAATCGCTTGACATGTGTAACTTGACTTTGACGTTTCTTTTTTGATTTGGTTTGGTGCACGAAGCTCCAAGGTGTGTGTAATAATGAAAAAATCCAATTTAATCGTCTTAAATCTAAACCGGAATAACTAAATTTAGTTATAGGAAGTGTTCTTAATAGCCGATTTAGGTCCTGTGAGTCTTATTTTGTGAAATTATTTCAGATCACAATGGCAAAACCTAAGGGAGAGAGGAAAGGCAAATCAGCCATCAACGAAGTTGTAACTCGTGAATACACTGTTAACCTACACAAACGGCTTCATGGAGTCGGCTTCAAGAAACGCGCTCCCCGCGCTATCAAGGAGATCCGTAGATTCGCAGAGAAACAAATGGGAACTCCCGATGTTCGTGTGGACACTCGCCTAAACAAATTCCTTTGGTCAAAGGGAGTCAGGTGAGGAATTCAATAATTGGTTATATTTTGCAATTCAATATAGAAGCTTAGCTCAAGGACTGGGTTGCAAAAACACCACAAATATGAAGTAAATAGTAGGTAACCTTAAAGTTGCAATGTTTTGTCAACTACTTCAATACTAGTCTTCTCTGTTGTCAATGAAATTGATTCCAGTATGTGTTAACACTGAACAATAGCCAAATAGTGAATCAACCTTTATCACCCCTGTATCAAAAGAATGTGAAAAGCAAACATTTCTGAAAATTTATTGAATCCATTGGCGGTTGACTCAATTTTTTTAATGTGTTGCTTATTTAATAAATGAGAATTACTTATTTGATTTGAATATTGATTGATTTGATTTTGTAATGGCAAAGTTAGTTTTGTATTAATTCAAATAAAGGTTATTTCGACTGTCTGGAGGGGAAACAACAGAGAAACCATTACCTTGAATCATGTATGATTAAAGAAACCAAGTTAATTGCCATAAGAACTAACTCAGTTTTATGAGTCCTAAAAATGTTTTTAATTCTATTTCAGAAATGTCCCATTCCGTGTCCGCGTGAGGCTGTCCCGCAGACGCAATGACGATGAAGACTCTGCGCACAAACTGTTCACCCTCGTGACCTACGTACCAGTAGCCTCCATCAAGGGCCTGCAGACAGAAAATGTTGACGCTAGCCAAGAATAAACACTAAGTTTAAGATATTATTGCAGTTTCTTTCCAAATCCTGGCTAGTTATGAACAAGATAGAGTCGAGTTAATAATTAGGCATAATTTTGCATCCATGATTATAATAATTATGATACACTTTTTTAATATTACAGCCCTATTCATAAAAACTTTTTACCATATGCTTTGTTTTAATACTCGGGTTAGTAGATTCTATTCAAATTTTATATGGAGAATGTGAATTTTGAATTTCTAATAATCAGTATTTGAACTAAATATATGGTTAGATTTTTGATGAATAAGCCTGTTAATTTTTATTCTGCCAAACTAGAATCAAGAAACAACTGCAAAAGACAACACCACAAACCAGATACTGTAGATGATCTTCTATTAGCAATTTCTCGTACTAAATTACCAGAAATACCTGTGTACATATAAGTTAAGGGTGAACCATGCATTTAGCATGATTAAAAAATGACTACTATTTGTCATCAACTGGATTAAATTAGTGTAACTGTAATATAATTGATTTTCTTTGCAAGTCAAAATGAATTCTGGCTTAATTTATGGCTTAACATTATGCAATATTAATACAATATTTTATTCTTCATTTCTTTTTACATTTCGAACTTTATTGAAGTAAATCCTGTCATTCAGAACTATAACATTCCAGTGCTGGAGAAAGTGTCATTGAAATATGCATGTCATTGAATGATCAATAAATGTTTTATTACAGATTTTTTTTACTATAAAAAGTATTAAAGAATTTGTTAAATGTCTTGATAAGCGACAAAGATATTAAGTTTCATAGTTAATAGAAAGAGAAGTGCAACATAGACTGCCGTCATAGTTTAGTATGTCCATACACCTACCATATAAAATGGGGTTTTCACCAGAGGGACACAATCATTATTCTCACTAGTTTTTACACCACGTCGCCAAATATCAAAATTAGTTGGTCACTCGTTTTAAGGGTTTATAGGTGGCTGATCTGGAGAGTCTCCCCAGCTTGGCCCAATTTAAATCTCAAAAGCCAAGGCACCTAGTGATGATCTGTTTTCTCCCAAATTTAGTCGGAATCAGTTCCCAAATATCAGAATCTGTCGTCGGTCACTGGTTCAAAAGTTATAAGCGTTTCTAGGTGGTCGACCTGGGGAGAGAATATCCCCAGCTTGACCACAATTGTGATTATTTAAATGTGGGGTGGATTGTCAAAGTCCAAGTCAAAGCATTTATTTCAATTAGACCATTTCAGGCACTTTTGAATTGTCAAGGTTGGTCGGTCAAAAAAATGAAGCTTTTTGCACGTTCCAAAGCGTAGATCTCTATGGACAAGAACGTGCAAGAAACTCCACTCTCACACAGTCCTAAAAAATAATTTGTTACAAAATTATGGTTACATCATTCATATTGAAATAATACATATATGTGAGAACAATGTAAAAGACGTGCAGGATAAAAGAGTCCGGAGTAAAAAGAAACAGTTCAAAGAAATAATTAAAATAAACCATGGCAGCCGAGAGATGACCAGTCTCTTTGTGAAGTGGTGTGTGGATTTTTGAGACTAGGCAGTACGGGCAGGTACAGGAAAACGGACGTAGAAGTATAATTTTTGTAAACAATCGCGTAAACATGACAAAAAAATTCAACTAGTTAGGTACTTAATTTAAGCAGTTTTTTTAAGTGAAAACTTGCACTTTTTGGGATAGGTAAAAAATGTTAAACTCGCGTCAGGACACGTGACCGACAGGACACGTGAGCTGATCGAAAGTTCGTAAGACGGATTATGTAATATAAATATTGTCATGTTTGGGTACAATAGCGCAATAAATGAATATTGTATTTAACCACATAAATTATAGCAATTCGTGCGAAATTATTCCCTAACCATTCCAAAAAATATTCAAAAATGCACAACGTTAATGTTCAAGTTTTCACTTCTGCCGGCACTCCCGAAGTGCAACCCTTTGTTTTTTTTATTTTACATAATTCATTTCGACCATTGTCAATCAGCGTGTCAAGAAAAAATGAAATGATATATACCGTATTGTAATCCATACAGCCGTGGCTAAGTACGAGTTTGACTACTTCAAGGGTTCCGTACCACCTCAAATTTTTATTTCTATACCCTCGACTTCTGCGTAAATTCAAACACTTGCCAGTCAAACTGACCATTGACTCTGATTTTGTTCACAGTTTAATTTAATTTATTTATTTAAACTTTATGTACAATAGTGGTACATGGGCGGACTTAATGCAACAAGGCATTCTCTACCAGTAAACCTTTGGGTTGACTATTGTAAGTTGCTGTTACAATAACATCAGCTATCAACCAGTATAAGTCCCGTCAGCAGTTTCGGAGATTACCTGTAACATAAATATAGAAAAACAGGTACCTAATAAAAGATTTTTGGTATGTGTGCGAAAATAAGTTATTTTACTAAATCCATAATGCATAAGGATTTCGTAAAAAAAAACTGTTATTTTGACATTACAAATATACACTCCAATTTAAAAATATGGTTTGAAATTAAGTAGATTGAAAAAGCTCGTGTTTGACCACTATCTCACCTGATGGAAAGTGACACAATTGAAATAAAACCTGTACCTATAATAAAACCAGCTATTACGGTTCTAACGATACACCCATGTGACAGCCATACAGACTGCTTAGGCTTAATAGGTACCTAATATTTCTCGTAGCATACTATAAAACTTAAGTTACACAGGGCAGAACCCAAAGAATCGTTGGTTTGTCCTAATTATTTTTTGGGCCTATCCCAATCCCATCTTTGTCTATCTTAATCCCTAAAGAAATTGCCTGTATTTGCGCAAGCCATCCTAGAAATGTTAGGTATTAATAGGTAGGAAAAGGTCTTCTTGAACAAAACGCTCCTGACCTATCCTAGTTATTTAACAGAAGCCATATAAGCTACGTACCTAAATCTCGGGGACAGGAACATCAAAGAATATTCCCATCATTTGGGAGTAAGGCTCTGCTTGCTTCTACTTAATAATGTAACCGCTCCATTGTGCACATATGTTGATACACAGATACATAGGTACATTGTTACTTAACGCTTGTCACTGTTCTGCAGGATGTGGCACCGGGCGGAGGTGTGCGCACCCGGCCGCAACGCTAAGCCTGCGGTTCACTTCCATTAGTACGGCTAAATCCATTACAGATACATCTCGCCTTACTATCTGTATTAAGTGTTCGTCTTGTACGTGTCATATCTACCTGTGTGAGAGATTGCACCTTCAAGTCATAGGCGTAGAGCTATGGGATCTCTGGCAATTGCGTAAGTAGTGTTGGAATGTTCTTTAGCTATAGTGTTTCGATGTGATGGTATGCGGGCTTTCTGTCTTTGAATTAAACCGGTTCCTTAAAGGCTTACTTTTTTTGATGTTACATAAAAAACGAAAGAGTTAAAGAGTTTGAATTCAATCGAACACAATGAGCAATTTATAGGTAAGTTTAATTGCTGAATTTGTTATGAATATAAACTCTTAAATGGATTAAATGTGTACGTTAACTCAGTGTAAGTTAACTCTACCTTCACTAACTTCTGTAAGATACAATTGAAGTTTCTTGGTCACCACAGAAATGGTAACTAGCTCCTGTAACATGAGTACTCCAATTACATTCTAACCAAAACGTGTACGAAAAGCCGTAGTCCGTGGTTGTCTACGAAACCGCTACGAACGTCCGTAGCACTCGTAGGCCTCGTAGCACGCTCGCTACGGCGCGGCGGCGCTACGTGTGAGAAGGATTTTGACGCATTTTGTAGGGTCGTGCTCTAGTGTCCTTTAGGGACTAAGTTCACTTACACGTTGAGGACAACACTGTGACACTTTATTTTCGACGAAGACTGTGTATGGTGCTTGAGACTAAGATGCTGTTATGCAATGACCATGGCAGACTCTTTCTCCGTAAATTCCTTGGTTTTATTGTCATCAACTAAGGCGTATATTCATGTTCTTATAATTAAATAAAGTAAGTACTGCCTGCCTACCCCAATGACTACTTAACAATAATATTTATTTATGCTTTTGACAACAATAAATTAAGTAAAGCGTAGCTTACTTAGGAAAGTTAAGAAAGTAGGACAGTTTGTTTGAAATACCGCAATCTATTCTCAGTTTGTAAGTGGAAAAGTTTTTGTTGGTTCTTCCCATGGGAACTTTTTGATTGGTCACGATATAAAGAATCCCAAGTTAGGCCCTTATGTCCTGTGGCACCGTTGTGTAAATGGGTAGTCAATTACTATCGTTCGATGTAGTAGATATATCTACTTTTTTTAAATTAACAAATGACTAGGAGATTGTGAGGCTAAGGATTTGGTTTCGATACTTCTCTGTCTCAATCAAAATCAAATCAATCACTACGGATAAAAAAATAAAAACTTAAGAGGTGTCAAGGGACACCCGGATGGAACGAAGTTCCTTTCGATTAATTAGTGATGGAATTGTAATAAAATTTTATTTTTTTTAAGTTGTACGCACGGCTTACAACTATGGCAAAAAGTGTCGTTACAACTTTTGGTCTTAATTTTTCCGTCTAGCCCCCTTTCGCAACGCGTGATAAGGAACTTCGTTCCAAAAACACGTTTCTAAGGACGAGTTCTTTTATCCATAGTGACGTCAACCCATAGACAAAAACTGGTTTCTTACTCTTCTTCTACTTCTTTCTCAAATAAATAACTATTTGTTCAAAACTAACGGTTGGTTGAGATAAAAAAAACTCGCCCTAAGTAACATAAGCTGTAAGGCTAAAGCATACCTACACGTTTCCTACCCACCGACAGCACTTTCATAACGCTTTGGACAAGTTAAAGTAGGCAAGAGCAATGTTTCTGTACTCGTACATTGAGGTATAGATCCGTTCGACTCGTTCCAACAGCGCGGCTGTGTGGAGGGCGTAGGAATGTGTAAATTATGACACCCGTTTGACCTATTAAAACAAAATAAAAAAATTCAGCCCGTATTGCCGCCGGGGTCCGGCTGAAGCTACAACTTGGGCTTGGTCTTCGTTTGGCCATGTTAGGGAGCTAAGTAAATAAAGATTAAAATTAAGATTAAGATTAAGATTATTTTAATTTGATAAAGTTAAGCGAGGGTTGGTCCGAGGTGGCTCGGGACAAAAATATCTGGAAGGAGTTGGGAGAGGCCTTTGCCCAGCAGTGGGACAGAATAGGCTGATAAAAAAAAGGTTTTATCGTTTAAGGTTGAGAATATTTATTTATTTATTAAAGTCACGGGCGCTCCGGGAGGGGGGGTGCACTTGGTCCTCCCTGGCTTTCAATAATACATTCGAAAACAAATGAAGAAATTAAAAAATATACATAAGCCGGGCGCGGCTCCGCCCGCGTGATTGACGAAAATTATCCCAACGGAACATCCCGGGATAAAAAGTATACCATGTTGACACATGGTATTTTTTAATATTGACAGGTAGATTATAGATTATAGTCTAGAATAACTTCCAGACTATAATCTACCTGTGTGCCAAATTTCATCAAGATCCATTCAGTAGTTTTTGCGTGAAAGAGTAACAAACATCCATACATACAAACTTTCGCGTTTTTAATATTAGTCAGAAAGTGAGTAGGTATTAGACATGGGGAATGTAGTAAAAGAGAACCTCAAATCTTGCCTTGCACCCCTCTTCTTTAGTTGTATTTCTGTGTGAATGGGCAATAGAAAACCCATTATTTTCGAAGCCGGATTTTGAAGATGAAAATAGTCCTGCCGGCACTCATGTTAAATCTTTATGCAATAGAAGGTAAAAACACTGAAACAGAGAAAAAAAATAGCGTGGTGGGCTTGTCCCAGATAAACAAAGATATACTTAAAACGAGTATACTTATATAAGTTAATAGATTTAGTAAATCTGGTAAGGACCTCTATCACACAATTAACAGTTTATCTGTGAGACGTTGTATAAATCGACCAGAGCGCCAATTCTACTAATTTTTAAACAACATTCGCGCTCACATCTCAGTTGCAATCTGTCAAAAAAGCCTTAATTTCCATACATTTTTGACAGATTGCGACTGACATACGAATGGGACCGTTGCTTAAAATTAGTAGAATATTTGCACTCTGATTATGTTTCATTTTACAGATCCTCTGCTGCTGCTGTTGTTGACAACTCTATAAATGTGCTCCTCAGAGGCTGGTCAAAGACCTGAAGGTTGTGCCAAATAAATGCAGGTATGATTACAATGATCATGCCACCTGTGTCTTCAACGGCCGAAGATATTTTGTAGTAATATAAATCAAATACGTTTATTTGTGGTCCTCCCTGGCTTTCAATAATACATTCGAAAAAAAATTGTATACGTTAATATAAGGTTGCTTATTTAGAGTGTAAATTATCAAGTTACTCATTTATTAGCTAACAGATCGCCAAGTCTTCGTGAACTCAGACAACTGGAATCTAAATTGTCAGTTTCCGAGAAATGATTTCTAATAATCTTACAGCAACAATACAAGGAAGAGAATAGGCAGTTGAATGACCTCGACAGGTATTGCGGTTTCATCAACCTTCTCCAAGCTGAATTCCGTTTCAGTAAGCTGGTTATAGCTATCTGTTTGACGCAATTCAGTGACAGGTGTGAATATAAATATCCCTTATTATTGACGCTAAGGTCGCAGAGTTCAATGTTCAATCAACAAAAATAATTAGACTTTGGCTTATCTTGGGTTAGTAACTAAGTAAGCTATCCTACCTCGTTTTTAGTTTATTTTTTTTTGTACTAATTGCTAGGAGTCGAATCATAATATATTTGTATAATACATAATATATTGTACTCCGTGTACTCCGGATGTAATGCCACACATCCGGAGTACACGGAGTACAATTCAGAAAGCTTTGTAAATCCAACTAGGTAGGTATCTATTTTAAAATAACGGGAAATAGGTAGGTTACCTATAAACCTGCTGTTTGGCATTTTCTGGTGCCAGTGACGATTGATTGCTTGCTGTGCCTGACGGCTTGACGTATTCGACGAAGCAACGGATATCTAGGTAGATGTGTTTTGTATGTAAAGAGGGGTTGCTAAACTTAGATCGAAAGTTCCGAACTGCGGGCGTTTAATCACGAACTTTCCTTAAAAGCGAGGGCTTTGATCTGACTCCAAAGCTCCACTAAAACGTACAAAATTATCTTTGCCCACTGAAAATCAGCTGTTAACATAAACAGTAGCATTCTATTCTAGAGTCTAAAGTAAGGAATAGCGTGACTTTCTCCCGTTTGTGTCACCGACTTTATTTACATCCGTGCGCCGACGCCTGATAAAGTTAAAGTATTAGCTGGATATGTGTCTACTTACTGGCACAACCTGGGTGCACGTATGAAAAGCTACATTTTATTTTGGCTATCTTTATGAGGAATGAGCAACGCCTTGGGAACTTGTTTCCGTATGTTTTAAGTCTTCTTTTTATAGGTATATGACCTGCAGTGCTTATAACTTGGGTCATTTAAAGGTACAGTACAGGGTCAGTTCAAAGCTTTCTTTTTGATTTTAATTAGCTTGAAATAGTATTCCGTCTATGTTCGAAATGAATTGATTGGAGCAGGAATTTTGTCATTTAAAACCATTTAACTAGGTACTCGTACCTGTCTCCTTATGAGCGTATGGAAAAGTTTTCCAAAATAATATTTCGGCCAATACACAAAAATGGCTAGCGCGTGCTGTAAAAGATCGACTGAATAATAGTGAACACATAACTCGACAATGTATTGCAACGTGCATTGGACGTGTCAACATTTTGCTGTGAATGGATCTTTATTGTTCGTGTTTCATAGTAATAACAATGTTGAATAAATTGTGCCACAATCAAACATACGCGATAAACGTAAATTGCATGTCAGGTAGGTATTACAACAAATGTTTGTACTTAGGTACCTATAGGTAGACGGAGCCATAACCGTACCGTAGGTATGCGTAGTTTAACCAACCATTGGGGCATAGACCCTGAGATAATTGTGCTCAGCCCAGACTAAGCAATCATGTATTAAACAAATGAAACAGATAAAACGGTTAGGTAGAAGCACAGAGGCACCAACTGATTTCTAGGGTTCCGCACCCAAAAGGTAGCCAACGGAACCCTATTACTAAACCTCCGCTGTCCATCCGTACGTCCGTCCATCCGTCCAATCGTACGTCCATCCGTCCGTTTGTCCTTCTGTCTGTCAGCGGGCTCTATCTCAAGAAAAGTAATAGGTAACAGGTGAAATTTTCAAATTGTGTATTATTCTATTATTATCCTATTACCGATAAAACACCAAATGATAAAAATTAGATAAATTAAATTAAATTCCCATTTGAGAAACGTGTTTTTTTACGGTCCATGGTACGGAACCCTTCGTGTGAGAGTCCGACTCGTACTAGGCCGGTTATAAGTATAAACTAACGGCGTTTGAACTTCCGTGGTTTATCCACAGGTACCGTGTATTTTCCGGGAAAAAAGCATAAAATAGTGAGGGATAGGGTAGCCTTCTATCAGTGAAAAAATTTAAGGATTCGGATCAGTGTCTACCTACTTTCAGAGATTGCCTTTTACATACATAAACAAACAATTTTACCTCTGTATTACCTATACTCCTTTAGATAAGATTTAGATGACAATCAATCTGCGTAACCTTTTCCCAATGTAATGTGACAATAATACGTTTGTTGTGGTCGGCTTCCAGTCTACCCGGATGCAGCTGAGTACCAGTATTCTAGAAGGAGCGACTGCCTCCACAACCCATTAACTTGGTAATACTAGGGCCTAGCACGAATGTTTTGACGTGTAGTAACGTAACAGTATCGTTAATGTGAGTGAGTTTTGTATTACTTAAATATTACTCGTTTCGCACATAATATAATATTTATTTTAATTCATAATTTTGTATGATACAAATTACGTATGTCGCATTAAATTAAACCAAAATAGTATGGGGTTGTAGTTTTTTATATTAAAAATTCACTTACGTTAACCATACTGTACGTCTAACATTCGTGCTAGGCCCTCTGGTGTCATATTTTCCGGCTTCTAAATAGAGCTACGGCTTCACGGAAGAGTCTGGTATGAAGTGGATGGTCACTGGTCACCCGATGGACCTTGAACATCGACCCGTGCGGCGGTTACTCTAGCCCACAAAAGCTGAGACGGTTATGTGGTAAACTGGTAACCGTACGGTACGTTACACAGGTCGTATTTATAATAAAAAGTCAAAGAATTAAACTTGACACCGGATTTCGACGCAGTCGTGAGAATTTGGTAATGGTAGATCAGATCCATTGCAGTATCTCCAATGCTACTAAAAACCACAAATCGTATTGATTTAGACCACTATAAATATTAAGCGAAATGTTCCTCTGTCGTTTGTTTACGTTGAATCGTTTGCATTCCCTTTAGACGATCTTGAGGTACACCGAACTATCTGCTCCGCCTATAAAAGCTGGGTGTTGATTAAAAATGAATACTTAATTTCACTTTACAGAAGGCGTAAATATTTTATAGATAAGTACGCAATGTTAATAAAAGCGGTATAATGGTCGGTATGACGCAGGTACGCGGTACGCTGTCGGCAACACAATAATTATCGGATAATAACGCGCCGATGTTAAAACTTGCGTAATTAGGGCAAATTACTATAAACTGCGTAAAAGTATCGAATAAATTGAACTTTTCTCATTAATACGGCGCCGTTGAGTCTGTTGAATTGACAGAATTGTATTATATGAAGCGGACTCAAATGAATATTATCTGGATGGAAGTTACTTTACTTTTATTAATTACTAACTTTTTTTTTAATTCGGAGCCTATGGAAGGTACCTACGTTTTAGCGGTGGCAATAACGGTTATTGACCCCTCACATTTAGGTTGGGTACCTATTGATATTCTTATTTTATAAAAAACTTTTTTACTAAAAAATACAACTGACTTCCGAAATTAAAGCTATTTTATACTTTGTAGTGTTTTTTTATTTGGTAATTTTGAAGTCGGTTGTTTTTTTATATTTTTCACTTTTTAGTGGTGGTAGGTACCTACCCCACAACTAAATTGACATTATTCAATGAGTGGTTGCACTATTTGCTGTTAAGGAGTTACTTCGTGTGCCTTCGCAGTCCAAGTCCAGGGCAGGAAGTCTTGACAAAGTTACCGAACGCCTACTGACCGAATTCGGTCGATAAGTCCTAAGGCCGCTCGTACACAATCTCGATCGCGATCCAAGGATCAGGGGGCCAATTCTACTAATTTTTAAACAACGTTCTCATGTCAATCGCAAACTGTCGAAAAAACCTATTTTTCATTCATTTTTGACGGTTTGCGATTGAGATGGAAATGCGAATGTTGCTTGAAAATTAGTAGGTACCTAGAATTGGTACTCAGATCATTGACTATGATCGTGGATCGAATGCTGTTTGCGTTACAAAAGCGAAACTATCACCATTGTAATAACAATGGTTTTCATTCTGAATTTTCAAGTAAGTATTCAAAATGAAAACAAATGTATATGTTTTGTATTCATACAATACAAAGAAGCTTTGCTCCTACTTACTCTTATTTCTACATATAAGTCTTCATTTCTTTCTCTTTATTTTACAGTGTCAAATAACTCAAAATCTTGAAAAAACATGATTTTTTTCCAGTTTTAATGATTGAAAAAGTGATGTTCTTATACATTGTACTGAATGCAATACTTTTAATGATAGCCAGCAATACTACTCACATCATACAAGATATCTTACAGCCAAAATATTCGCCATCACAGAGTTGTTTACTACAAACGTGACCTCAAAGGACGTAGGTGAAACATTTCATATTAACGACTCAGAAGTTATCTCGTGCCATTGTCAAATCGTGACATCTTAGTTAACACGGTTTTGTAACTCAAACCACGTGCGAAGAGTTACTACTATCGACTTTGCCACGATCCAACTTACCACCACTTCGGCACAGTTCGCAGTTTGACAAGTAATTAATTCTAGAGGTACGTGGCGCTAGTAGAAACTAACGAAATTATGTGCATTTTTGAATAAGTTACTTTCAATATTTTAATATTTTGAATCATCGTGAATTCAATGCGCTATATTACTTTAGCCCGCACAGATTTGTTGCTCATTTTCAGGTGCGATGCTAAGTGAAGATACATATTACTTTGTTGACATTTTGAAAATAAAACACTGAGTTATATTTCAAATGGCATCTACCCTTCGTGCATCAACCCTCACAAAGCCATACAGCTGTAATGATTTACAGTTGGAAACAATACGCTGCACAAACAACGCCAGGACAATTCGTTTTCCTTCGTTCATTTTTACAACTTGATGATACTTGTGACTTTGCATTGAAAAATACTGAATCAAAGAACATTACACTTGCATAGAGTTTACATTTTATACTCTCATGTGCAAAAGCAAGCTTAATTTAGTCTGGTCTGTAAATCTAGTACCTACCAAATATATTTGAAAATAACAATGAAACGAAATATTAGATTTAATCACGAAACTCGAACATGTACCTACTCGTACTTTGAATACTAATGAAAAACTGTTTTATGAGTAAATCGGACCAACTAGAAACTCCATAGCATAAAACTTCACAGGCTTGTACTACAGTGTTTTACGGAACAAAAAAGTAAATATAATAATGCTCCGCTCAGGCTTCAATCGCTGAATGGTTATTACTAGGAAGGGCAGCCCGAGGTATTATCTCTCGCGCTTGACCGAGCTTCGATCACTGCTTCGACGACTCCCAAAGCCTTGTTAAGGCCTAATGACACGAGCGCAACCGAAATCTCCACTTATTTATACCTTTCAGCGCTAAGATAGCTCTCGAAATGATTCAGGTGATAATCGAGTGAGCGCTTTATGTTATAGAGATAGTTCGAGAGGTTTATGTAATAATATATCAGCTATTTAGGTGCTCGTTGCCATTGTTGTTTCTTCAGTCATTTGGGTTAAGCGAATTTCGTGTAAACTTGTCTTTTATGGCCACTTACTATATTGGACCCATGCCTAAGTAATCTCCTACAATATATTGGCTAAGGTAAGTAATTAATAAGAGGCCGCTTGTAGCGGAAAATGGGAAAATTGATATTTGATAAAAAAATAAAACCGAGTCGTTATGAGAACA
This sequence comes from Melanchra persicariae, assembly GCA_947386135.1. NCBI lineage: Eukaryota > Metazoa > Arthropoda > Insecta > Lepidoptera > Noctuidae > Melanchra > Melanchra persicariae. The sequence continues at coordinate 10,338,035 of OX376651.1, read as the reverse complement.
TGTTTTTTTTTTATTATAGTGCCGAAAAGTTTGTTCAGTTATCTAGAGTACCAAAGAACCTGAAATAAAGTGTTCAAATATTTACGTTTCGTACAGCCTAAAGAGTTGGTGTACGTCGTGCCAGCAATCAAACACAGATATCATCTACCTCGTAGATCTAATAAATGTCCTGTGTGCGCGCGAACGGAGGCGTACCTCCACCTAAATTATGGACTATATTTCGTGTTTTTTTTAGTTCCACAAACACATACTTTTCCGACATGCTGCATGTCATTTTTATACAGATTTTTCTTCTGAACCATAGTCTATTTTGAACTGTAGATTAGTAGTTTTGAGAGGATTATCAATACTGTTTCGAAAACTAGGTCGTGTTGTTAGATTTTTTTCGTGTTTGTTACGAATGACGTAAGCCACCGAAGGTATTTTGTTGGTTGTCTCTATGTTGTTAATGCGCTTATCCTGCATCGTGCTGCCATATTGCGTCAAGCATTAATCTCCTGTGGGTATGTTCGTTATGGGGTAGGTAGAAGGAGAAGCTTTAAGCCATATTACCTGTACACATCAGTTAACTTCATAGCATAATAATATGTAAACGGATGAATCTGGGTTTTTAGGGATTTATAGATTCGAGCATTATGAAAAACTTTACTGTAATAAGGAAAGTAGGTAGTCATTAAAATGAAAATTAACTTTCGATATTATTGATGCATTCGAATCATTAATTTCATGATATTTTTGCTCTCATAAATAAACTGTCAACAAACACCGGGTGATGGCAGATCCGTAACTCATTTCCTCTTCCTGTTACAAGTATAACTTACATATTCTGACACGGGCGCGACCTACATAAAAGTTTTGGATTAAGTACAACTCAGCTCAGCCGGCTGGCAAAACGTACGAATAGATAATTTACTGTTAGGTGACCTTCAGCGGATTTCAGTGGGAGATATGAGAAGGGGAGTTGCGCCGGGAAGACAATGTCGTACATATTTTAAGCGGGCACGCCCCGTTCGCACAAAGGCGTAATTTATAGGGCCGCGCGGAGACGGGTGCCTGAGTTATGTCCCGACGATAGCGACGAGCTTTTAACTGCCTAATGGAGCGATTTACTCAGACCACCTTGCGCCCGCTCCGCTGTTTACATTGAAGCACGCCGAATTGGGCAGATAACGACGGTGGAATTAATTCTTGTTTGTACCTGTTAGAAAAAGATGGATATTTCCGTGATCTTCAAATTGAATGAATAATGGATATCGTGTGGTGTTATATCGGCGTAGTAGACGCTGAAGTACGAGTAGTTGGTAGTCTGGCGACGGCGTGTCGGGTGGAGCGCTCTGACTATAGTAGAAGAGCAACGCGAAAAGTTTTTCAATAAAACATAGCCCTCTGAGACAACATTTCAATGGAGCGCCGTGCGATGTTTACGGCCCGAGCGCCGCCGCGGCGCTCCTCACACTCTGCAAAACAATCCAATCCGAAGGTATTGATCAAATTGTGCGGGTACACATACGTGTAGCACAAACCAATTGAAATAAATAAATGCCATTCCAGCCCCTTAGGCTAAAGCTTAACACATAATCCTTCTCTGCACACATTCATTTTTTATCCGTTTGATATATCATTTTTGCTTTCGAGCGACTCAAAGATTAAGTCTTGTGATCTTGCAAAATTTGACGAAAATGGATTTTATACACTTAATACCTGTTTAAGATGGGTACCTATGTCAATGTGAGCAGCCAGATGATTTTCACAACACATAATTTTGTTTATTACGATAAAGAAAATGTAAACTCATTTCAAAGTTTCGCCAATCAAGTTACTTAAAAGCTTAGTAAACAGTCATTCATTGTTGTTATGTAAGTACATACAGGAAAAATCGTAGAAGTAACAAAAGAAAGATTTTACCCCGGAAACGGCCTCTGTGTTTTTGTTCAAACTTCCGGCATGTAAGTCCTCTACAGGTCGAATAACACACTTTTATTCGTTTTCCTGAAAGAAACTGAAATAGCCACCACGTACAAAACTGCATGATTCGCGAGAAAGTTAATGCGGGGTCTACGGGCTACTTATATTTATTTACAAACAGCATTTCTTAGATTAATTTTACGTTCATAAGCTTTATGGGCTATTATAAGACAACATTATAATTTATTAAGAGTGCAACAAGTTACATATTACAAAGCCGTGATAAGTGTAAGATTTATTTCATTGCTTAAATATTTTATGACGATGAATATTACATTTACCTAAACAAAAATAAATCATGTAAAGCTCTTTCATGCATCTGTAAAATATTGTGTTGTATTTAAACTGCAAATTCCCTGAGGGTGTTGTTATCATAAGTGCAAAATATGGTAAGCCTCTCATATCGAACCAAAAGAGAAGTGTGCAATGACCCAGATGCTTGTTGCATTCTCACCCGCCGGCGTTTCCTTAGAACACTTACATACATGCATATGTTATGATACTTAGAATATACATATGTATGCGAGTGAACCTTGGTTCTTTAGATCAGAAAGATCCGTGTGTTTTGTGAGCGCTCGCTGCAGCCAGCTTTTGTTGCGCGTTTTGCATTGCAGGTCAAGTGCAATCCTCGGAGATTGCTGCAGGCTACGCGCGGAATAACGTAAACCATTTCAAGAGCCTAACGACCGTAGGTACATGTTTCAACTTTCAACCTCACGTATAAATTACTTTAACATTATTTCTCTTATCGAGTCTACGTGACCTCTATTCAATAAGACATCGCCTAATCGAGCAATGTAACAGAACATCGGATAATAATTGTCGTATTAAGTGATTCTCAATTGTCATTAGAAGAAACAATTAGGTCGGTAGTGGATTACTGAGGGTGATTGCGTCGCAGAACGAGGTATTTGTGTCACATCGAGCGATCGATCCGCCCACTCCCAGCCAATTACTGCCGATACACGACCGAATATTGTTCTCGATACACCCGATACAGCGAATACTGTGGGGTTATACTACAGAGGGTACATTCACGCGAACTCCCGATCTCTATATGAAGCGCTCGGGCAGGCGCGAGGCGGCGACACCGCGCGATACGGCTCGCCGACTGTATCTAGTTGTGCCTTTGTCACGGATATCTGCACTCCAATGTTTTGACGATAACCCAATTGAATGTTCGTGATCTGATCACAAAACGTCTACTGTGCGTTTTTTATTTTCCTCCGCAGCGAGATTCTGTTGAAATGCGATACGTTTGGGTTTTTCTTCTGGCAAAATATGCAAGGCTTGCCACATAGAATTGAGTACGAATCGTTATCTTATTGCGTTGGTCATTATTAGCTGTTATTGTCTTATTTTGTGAAATTGTGAAAAATAACCTTTCACAATTACAAACTACTTATTGTTTACAAAATTATCGCTTAGATTTGCTCAAGCGCCGAAGCCCACGATAGTGATAACAACAGTAAGATAAGGAGGATATTGAACGGCCAGTACAAAACGCGTCACGCGTCAGTCGGTATAAAGGTGATCGCCGAGGAGGATTCTTTATTGTGTGTATCCGATCTAGTAAACATAATGCCGGGACTCTTGGAACCGCAGAAAGTATTACCTAAGTCAAATGATTCCATTGATTCGAGCGACTCGGACCAGGAGATACGAGTAATTCGAAGAAGTTATGGATTTTCAAGTTACGTTCCTGAGGAACCTGTTACGTCAGACGAGGATTCTGATGACTCCGGGGGAGGCGACGGGAGGTTCTCCCGAGTGTTTGTGGTGAACCCAGATTCTGATGACTCGTCTTCTGACTCCGAGGATAACGCTGACAGTTGTGATGGCATAGACTGTGATGACCCCTATGACAAGAAATCTGATAGTTAGTAGTTGGACAAAATGAAGTGAACGTGTGACCCTAAACAAAAGAAAGTTGTGCACTAAGATCCAAGAAGACTCAAACATTATTGGACGCAGTTAATATTACAGAAGAGTGTTCTGTTAGTCGTTACGAAGATATCAGTGATGAAGACAGCAGCCGTTACGGATTCAGATAACATAAACTTTTCTAGTTTTGTGCATGCTTCAAAGTGTATCTAAAGATTAGTTTAATAAAAATGTAAGTCGGAGTTAGTTGTGACTAATGATCTAGATAAGAAAAATAACAAAGATAAGTGACGTTAATTATTATTGATATTAAGGTAAAATCATGTGATAACTCCAACTATGATTCATTGGCGGACGTTAAAAAAACCCTGTATAAACAAGACAAAAGGGTATTGTCATCTGTAGAAATTACCATGATTCATAAAATAAATTCCAACATTATTGATTGTATTAAAAATAAACCGTTATCGTAATAATAAGCCGGAATGAAAACAATTAATTCTAAAATCATCTATTGAAAATGAATATGCGGAATTTCAAACGTTATAATTATAGTTTTGATGCAGGCAGATTTGTTTAATAAAAATAATGGAATTAACCAATTATATTGTAGCTACATTTTATTTCGTCCCGCAACCAATGAATGCTAAAATAATTGTGGAGCATTAGTGGGGGCCATGTAATTTAATTGCACGCGCGCACAATTGATATTTATTGCTGCAGCATACTTTACCCACACATAATACTTGTTTCTGTTTACAAAGTTATACTTACTGTTCTAAATTCGGACAAATTGTGAAATAAACTTGTAATTTCGTTGTATATTCTACTATTAAAAGTTTTTTTTTTAGATTTGCTTTTGTTCGTATCTTTTTTAGTCTCATCATCATAAAAAGTACTAAACCTTTCTCGGGTACTTTTTGTGCCAGCCATACTCTTTGGTGTCAGCCAGCTATAAAAAAGAAATCTACATAGTAATTTAATACCAACGTATGCCTATAAACCTCAGTCAGGCCTAGATACAGTTTCACGTGTCACCAATACAAATATTCTTTTTGTCATTGCCTGTCACTGGCTTTTTGAATCGAATTCTCGTCAAAGAGCCGTATCAGGCTGTATGTAAATAAAAATAAAGCAAAAACCTTTTATAGACACAGAAAAACAATGTACCTAATCGGAGTAGTTTTGAGTAAATTAAACAGTGACGAAAGGGATTGGGTCGGAGACGGTCAGTGATTCGGATTTTCCGGGTTCCTATGTTAATGCCGCGAATTCCAATTAATTTATTCAGATGGCACGTTTGTAGGGAAACTTTATTTGTGATACGTTTTTACAGCAACAATTTAGATTGAGATTTCTTGACAGCATAGGATAATGATGTTAGGCTTGTTTTAATTTAGTAGCAGGTGTGAATGTTCAGTTTTAATGAAAAAATAAATTTTAAAAGTGGCACATGTTTCTTTGTCTGATTTTGTCATACGACTCATAACTACTATGCGTGATATTCTGCTCCATCTTTCTCGCAAAAATTATCATGGTCTATGATGGACTGATTTGAACTAGAAAATATGTATAGCCACTGAAAAGCTTTGTTTTAGCAAATCCATAACTGGCAAAAAAATTCAAAACTACTTTCGTTTAAACACAAAGAGAGATAATGTAAATATTTCGAAGAAACGTCTTCCATTAGGCTGAACCTGTGTAGGACTAAGAACTCAATAACTCCACTCACCCCGAAGGACAAAAGAGCGTAAACAAAGTACCTACCCACCTAAACATGACTAAAGTCGGACAAAACCTGAACTGAAGAAATACAGAAATAAATAACCACTCTGTCTTGCCTCTATTTTTATAAATGAACGTAAGACGTCACGAGCTTATATTTTGACTTTTCATATTTTTTTACTGTAGCACATCAGACGCCGTTTGCATATATTTCATCCCATAAAGAGGCTTTTAGGCATAATCTCGTGTTTACAAACTCATGGTGGGATTTATCTCTCATATATTCTCCAAGTCTGTGACGATGGGATGAAAAATACCCTTTTGCATAAATAGATTTTGTGATTATTTATTTATTAACAAGGGGCTTGACTAAGAGCTTATCTTTAGTGATTGTATCGCAAATCTGTCTAACCTACGTGACGGCCCCAATCCGAACGGGTTTGAACGGAAGTAAACCTAAAATTATACGCTGCTCGTCACCCAACTTTGAGAATTCAACATTTCAGTTTTTGTACGTACCAAAAAATGCAGCTTCGAAGTTTTTTCGCCATATTCCAACTAGTAAAAAGCAACACTCGTTAACTGCTCCAACTACACAAAAATACTTATTTAAACTTTGCAGAATTGTTTTCAGATAATGTTTCCTCTACACTAGTGAGCAAGTATAGAGCTCAACTCAAAGCGACATCAACATATCAGGTCATTTTTTTTTAGTTCAGAGAGCTCTTTACAGAGCAAAAAAGACACCGAAGATGCAGTGAAAACCTCGTTCAAAGAATTCTTTGACTCTCGTCCAGGAGATTTCCGCGCCAGTAGCGTAAATCAACTGCCATTAAAACGGCAAAAATGATGTTCTTTGAACAAATATTTTCGTTCAGATCTTTTGCTGTATTTTTATCATAAAATTCTTCATAGGTGAAGTGAAAAGGCGGCATAAAACATAATTCAGAAGTATAGAGATTAGTTTGTATCGGTAAGCCAGACAACGAGTTTCGAATCAATCTTTCAGTTGACTTTTACAGCTAGAAAATGAGCAATGGGTACCTTCATGTATGGTATTTTCATGTTGTTTTCTATTTTCTAGATCACGGTGCTTTCGAATATGATGGATTAGTAACGCAAGAGCAAAGATTACTATTGGAAATTTCGATTGGTATTTACGAAATGATTTCATTAGTGTTTTCGACTAACATTGGAGTGATCGGCTGTAAAATAAGCACGTTAACGTTGCGCCAAGCGTTTAAAGTACTTGGAGTTTAGTATTTGTCTTTGTAGCTTTGTGATAACGTCGTGTTTTCCACATAAGTATTAGATGAGAGACGCTCACCAGGCTTCCAAAACTGTGCCAACTAAAATCTAAAATTTTGTCGTGACTTTATTCAAATATCCGGCTTCAGAATTGAATTTAAAAATTCGTAGAAGCGGGAAGAAGTCTCATTAAGGTTTAGTGAAAAGATGCTTAACTAAATAATCCTGGTAGGAGGTGCAGGGTGCAGTGCGGCTTCTAACGACCCTACAACACTCGAGGGCACTCTACGCTTCAGCTGCTTCGCGCTCATGCACTTTTCAAGTACGCACTGTTTATGCTCTAGTTCGGTTCAGAAACTTACATTTAGCCGCAGACATCGCTTGTTTGGATTTGAATATCGAATGCGTTTGTGTTATTTTTTTCTGAGGGCAAGAAGTTTTGTTTTGTATTTTGTTCTTGTTTTTAAAATGCAAGACGAAGAAAGAAGCAAAGCAATGCTGCAGCAATGCCGACTGAAGTTTGTTTGTTGTTTACATTCTGTCGATAATGTAATTTATTTTAAAACTCTTGTTTTAAGAACCCATAATATTTAATATTTAGGCTTTGAAACCATTTGTAACAGTATGCATTTAGATAGCATCCATACAAGGTTTAATTATGGGAACTGGGTACACACAGCAAACTTATAAACGCGTTTCTCGATACTTACTGGCAAATTATCAGTAAACTCTCAAAATCAAAATCAAAAGTCATTTATTCAAATTAGGCTGAGAGCCAGCACTTTTTGAACGTCAAATTTTACATAAAGACAGTCCCCCAAAACGCCCACCCGTCACCACTTCCTAGTGTTTTAGCTGGGAAGAAGAAGTGGCGCAACAAACTCCCCAGCAACACATCTGTCTGTTACGTTTAAGAACTTCAATTAAACAATAGTACGCAAAGTATTTTAAGACACGAACAAAAAAATAAATATTTATCCAACAACATGGAAATCATAAAATTAAATATTAAGTATTTACAACATGTTAGCTAGCACACTCCATTATACGAGTACCATTAAAAAAACGGGCAATGGTAGAATTTTGCGATTGAACTGTGACTCGAACCACACGTGTTATACCAATAATTTTTAAACATTGTAATGAGTAGAATAAGTCAATAAGTAAATTAAGTCAATTAGTAAAAGACAGATTGACATTCAGTCTAATATAGAAAAAAAAAAAAATGTATATAAAAAAAAAAGAATTATATGAACTCATATAACCTGTCATAAGATAACTAATAGAGAAAGAACATGATAAAATTACATTGTCTTGCGTTCAACACTGCGACCAACTATTCTTATCGTCTAAATAGTCATTAATAGAATAGTATGCCTTTGAACAAAGGTTAGATTTAACTTTAGCTTTAAATGAGTTAAAAGGCAGGTCAAGAAATCAGTGAATCTCAGTGTAATAAATTCAATAAACTCTTGAATAGTACTTGGTAAATTCTACGAATTTCACAGTTTATTGTTGTCCATCCATAGAAACTAATCCATTTATCCGCGCAAGTACATGTAACAATCGCAAACTACAAGTGATTTATGTACGTACATGTACCGTTTAACCTATTCCGGTGGGTGACTGTTGTGCATAGCCATTTGATTGTAATACATTAGATAGTTGAGTGGAGGCGAGTGAGTGTTACAGGACGGGCCGCATGCAGGCTAAGTGGAGGCATGCTCAAGATATGAAGAGCTCTTGCCCCCAGCCTTCTGCACGCCGAGGTGCGATGTTTATGCATTATGTATCACTACGAGGCTGATACTTCGTGGCGAGTTTTGCATACAGCTTTTGAACAAATTCTTTAAGAAATTTCGTGTAACGTATAACAGCACTGTATATCATTTGAATTGATGTTACTGCCAGAAAGTCACGTTTACATGCAGATAAAATTAGAAACTGAGCTAAAAGATGAGCCCAGTCGCAAGGGTAAATTGTACTGTAAGTAGTATTACGAGTAGTAAAAGTTCCCGGCCTTGGCCTATATCAACATCCTTTATTGACTTTTATGACTTGTTCAGTTGTACGCAGTGGAAGTAAAGGGAAAACATAATCTGAATCCCAAGTTTATCGATAATTTTATTGGGGCCATTAGCAAACAAGTTGTTTTCAGCGTTTTCAGACGTTTCAAGGACAGCTGTCTGAATGGGATGTTTCCCTAATTCGAAACATGATTATCAGAACCTTCAGATTACTTGTCGTTGGATGATTGAATAATGAAGAGAGATTCGGACCGCAATCACATTGTGTAAGATTAATGGCTGGTTCCTGTTGTTGAATGAAGGCGACTCGCTCGATGCTAATTTCGCCGATGTACCGGACGGGTGACACTTTAGTTTCCTATTACACTGTTTGTGCTCTGACATCGGTTTAATTACTTGCCATATGCACATTATTGTTAATATTGCTTATCTCTGTAAATTTTACTGCTGCTGAATTACACATTGTTTATTTTGTTGAACAAGATTTTACTTTATCAATGAATGAAAATGGCAATTCATGAAACCTTGGAATTTTACGATGGTGAATGTTATTTTTTAAGTCTTAAAATAGCAAGGTCAAACAAACACAATCCATAATATACTTATATGGAAATCGTAGGTCTTTTACATTTAACGTTATGTTTCAAAAACAGTTCAAGGGTAGGTAGTTATTTTCATCAGAACCAATTTTAGCAGTGGGATTAGTCATCAAAATATGGGAAGTATTAATAAAGGATCCTTTTCCTGGCATTTACTTCTCCCAAGAGTGCTGGGGTGGTTCTTTCGTAGGCGGCGACCAAACAGGTTTTACTTACCGTTTTGAAGATTGTTTTTTTATATCTACTGGGACTATAAGATTATTCTCAGATGTTTTATTTTTACTTAATGTTCAAGTTCTTGATTTAAAATCATTTTATCGGTGCATAGCAACTATTGTTTAAATAGAAACACATATCAACATAATTACATTCCAACAGTTACTGTTTTCTGCTTAAACATAAACCATTTAGTTAATTTGCTAGGCGCGGTTCGTGATTAGCGCTTCATTTTGTAACATGTGATTTGGAACAGTTCCGAATACACCACAAGTATTACTTCTGTACAATTTGTTCGGAAATATACAACTGTACGATTTCTACAATAATGAAATGAAATTGTATTTTTTGTAAAGTAAAACTGATGAGACGATGTAACATCAAATTGCGCGGCGAAAAGAAATGTTAGTATTGTTATATATTAATGATATATGAATGCGGCAGTTATGAGGTATACGTGAATGTATCGCCATTGAAATTTATTGCTGATTCACGTCCGCCGTACTGTGTTGTTATTTCAGTTGAGTGACTGGGGTGAAGTGAAATAAATGAAACTATGTTACACAGCCGATTGAGCAAATATTTCATCAACTTGTTGCCCCAAAGGACATGGAAAAAATCATTGTTCCTATTGCCGATAGCGTCCTGCTGCGAAACTTTAATAGAGGTAGGGTTTGGATTGGATTCTTTGTTTCGTTCTCGCCGGAGTTGGTAATGAGTAATGTATGGAGTTCATTGTTGTTGATTAACGTCCTCAGATAGCTATCTTATGTAAGTGGTACAGCACTGCGTTAAATGTGTTGCATGTCGGAGGGCCGCGGGCGCCGGCTAATCGCAGCGTCCACGAATATTTACTGTCCCCCGGGAAGCGTCATCTGATAATGTTATATTTGGTCCTGCTGGAAAAATCGTTGTTCATTTCAATGTCGCGACATCGCGTGACATAAATAACTCGATATTTGTTTAAATCTTGAAAGGCTATAATGTGAACGTTCCAGTTAGGATGATTAATGATAACGGCTTGAGCAGCTGTTTTATGAGCTCTTTTATTTCAATGTTTTTGAAAGGTTCTTGGGTATCAGCGAAGTACCTAATTCGCTTATTATTATGTACCAATCCTGTTGATTGATGGCAAATTGATGAATTACCTAAGAGGTACCTATTACTTATTAATGCAGCTCTAGTACTTCGTTCATCAATGTCGAAAGTAATTTTGTGGATAGTGTAACATACAGTTAGAGCGTACAGAAATTACACACACAGCGTTTGTTAGGTGGCCTGAGTAAACATTATAGTAATATATCCGTGTTGATTACGTTGTACGTGGGGCTGGTTGAGTGATTGGGCTTCAACTTTCCAATCGATACGAGTCAACAGAATGGACTAGCGTGTACAATTCCACTGTTGTTTGCTTTGTAAAGGCTAATGAAAGTATTGAGAATCGAATCGCCGGGAATTATTTGTAATTGTCCTTTTTAGGTCGAACATTATTTGGAACATTTCAACTGGCTGTGATGGACGGAATCCGTTTGATAATTCACATTATTCGCTGCACGACTTGGCAAACTCTAAAACAAACAACTAAATTAATAAATATAATATCTCCAAATAATTATGACAGGCAAAACTTTGTACAAAGCCGACTGAATGTATGATTTAATCATGTATTCAAAACTATAACATCGTTAGGGTCGTAGAGTTGCCCGCTGCCCACCCTTCGGGCGTTAAATGATGATCACGTAAAAGGCACAACATTAGTACAATAAAGTGGGCCTGTTGCCCATAACAATCATAATATACGAACCCTTTCGGCTTAACAACTGGGACCACCAGTCGTTGCCGAGCTGTGTGCTTGTTAAATGTCAACACGATATTGTACAATTTAAAATGTGTCAGATAATCTCACCGTTAAGATTTGGCTGGGTTAACATGATTCACTTTGTTGACAGTGGCTCATGTTTGTCTTCGCAACGGTTTCAGATAAACTTTTTTTTTCTATATTTTATTTAATTCCGCTCCAAGCTCTATAACAGCATAAATAAGACCTTTATATCTATCGTTTGCCCCGTAGTCTCCTGAGGAGGAAGTTGACTGAGTGGTTGAAAGCAATGTCATATGACGCAACTGAAAAAAATGTGGAAACTTAACTTAGCTAGCACAAACACTGACACACACCCAAAATCTCACTCACATACACACACACCCCCACACTCCACAAAAAGCACACACATCCCCACACACACCATCACTCCCACCCACACGCACACTCCCACACCCCCACTGTTTTTTTTTTTTATAAATTTACTCCTATGTTAGTATGTTTAGAATAAGTCTGGAACAAATTGTTTTCCTGTATAGATAGGCGTTGAAAGCTGCGACACAGTTATAAACTTTTGTAGCTATCATCGTTTTCTTTGTATAAGAGCCAACTGTCTATGTTCCAAAATAAAAACTTTTTACTTTTTTAATTTAATTGTTAATTGTTAATTAAAACGGTACAACACGGCCTCACATCTGGGGGAGGGTCATGTCCAGCAGTGGGCGTCTTTCGGCCTGATATGATGATGATGAAACGGTACAAGTCCAATTAAGTGGATCAATTAACATAGAATTACAAAACTTATGATCAAAATTATGCTAATTTTCAGTACTTTAAATGCTGCACACATAGGCATTTGGTTTCCATCCCTACGTGTTGGTTCTTCTGCAAACCTAATTAATCCACTTAACTAGTTTATTGCTTACAGCTAGATATTGGGCAATATTTTGCTACAATGTATATTCCCATATCGAGAATAAAAACATATTGTATAATCAAAACAACGCATTGTATGTATTTTAATTGAATTGTAACGGCGAAGGTCTGCCTCTACTACGATGCCCTATGGAGGTAAATTAAGGTTAACATCTAGGTACAGCAGTTATTTTAACCAATAACGGTCGGTAAAATAAATAGATATGGAACCGGTCATGTGTACTCTGCAGTCTTTTACGTGGCGCTCGTGGAGTGACGACTTGACGCGGCGTAGCCAGCTCGTAGCGAACTCGTAGTAAACTCGTAGCAAGCTCGTAGCAAACTGGTGGCTGTCGTAGCGACCATAAAAATTGTGAGCAAAGACAAATATCGGAATTCTTTTTATAGGCGGGGGCGAACTCACTTATCTGATAGTTGTATCTAGCTTTCACTACAATACTCGTCAAACTTTATGCTTAGGGCATAAAAACATGTAGATATGATTGGGATCAAGAAAGCTGCTGACATAAAAAGAAACAATCTCCTCTAGACATTGGAAAAGATCTGCTACTTGAAAAGCCTCGTCTGTAGTCTGAACGCGGATGCTGACGAAGATTACGAGTAGCACTAGGCGGTATTATCGATTCTATTCAGCTAAGAGATGGAACACGGCTAACTTATGATTGATTTATTGATTGAAAACCGGTATTGTTAGACAAACTTTTACTTTGCTATAACTAATTAACCCAAAACAAACAAAACGCCATTGTTAAGACTAATAAAAGCCACAATATTGATTAAGTGTACGTTAACCAAACGCTGAAGTAATAATAAAATTATAGCATTTTATATCTCCTTAAATATTTAATTAAATTTCACCTCACCAATGTAATTATACGAATCGGCTTAAATTATATTGACTCCGGTCGAATAAAAGGTACCGTAGTGTACTCGTTTACTGTTACTCATTTCAGTTCATGGGCTATTTCAACGGGCTCTAGTGCTATCGTGTCTTCATTGCTCCAGTTTATTGGCCGAGGGACAAGGATCGTACATTACTAATGGCAGACATATGTATAAGGACAAGAATACAGTAAAAAAACTGTGGCAATTCTTGAGGACCACTTAGTCTTCCAAGTCATTAGCCATTTCGTAACAAACACCAAACGTTGATAGCTTGATAAATCCATTACGAATCGTACGACAATGAAAGCAAGAATTCTTCCAGTTCTGTAATCTTATCGAGGGTTTTTTCGGAATCCGCAAGGCCGCCAAGCGGTGTCAAATATTTTACGGCACAAAATTAGAGTGGTGGAATTTTTGGGGAAGTTCCCCTAAACGACGCAAGTTGTGCGCTCGTTTGATGTTCAAAATTAAGGCCACATACGAAAATGGGAATTTCACATACTTTAATAACTCTCGACGCTAACAGCTCTTGTTAATAGTGTTGTGTCATGACTTCCGGATGTGTGCTTTTTATTAGATCACTGAAATTATCGCATAGGAGAAGTTATTACTTATAACAGATTATTATTCAAGTTTGGTTACTGAAGTGTAACAGTCGCCTTACATTGGAAGTAGGGTCTGTTATGCCAGCTAGGTAATTAGGACTGTTGTAAGCAATAAAGTTAAAAGTTGTGGAATTGTTCCCTGCGGCCTTTATCGCAATGTGCTAAAATATGTTTGAGGTGCAAAAACGGACTAAATTATTTGGAATATTCAGTCTAATAAACCTTATAAGGTATATTTAAAGAATATTTTAGATTTTAGGTTACTTATAGCAAATTGAAATCTTGATTTTACATATGAGTATTTATGTATGTATCGCGTCCAGTCATAAAAAAAAAAAAAAAAAATATAAAAAATAAATTATATAAGTATGTATATCAGTTGTCTGGTTACCATAACACAAGCTCTGCTTAGCTTGGGATCAGATGGCCGTGTGTGAGTTGTCCCAAGATATTTATTTATTTATATGAATGGTCGCGATTAGAATAATTTAAAAAAAATGTATCAACAAAGACGCCAGGAAGCAAGTTAGGTAAGTAGGTGTGATCGTTATAAGATTTTTTTAGGATAACTAAACGCTACGGGCATTCTGATAGCTAACTGTAAAAGAATAGATCTAAGTTAAAATCAATATTGAATAGAAATATGTTATTACAAACTGAAGTGTTTTTTTTACTGTTTGCATTAGCATATTGTTTACAGTCGAAGTAATGTGACCTACGTCGTTTTATTGTCAATAAAGGCGAAAGCGAAAACAAAATGTAACTTGAAATATTTTTCTTTCTTCTTTATCTCAAAACGCCAACCGGGCAGATATTTGGTTTATATTTTTGTCCTGGCTGTGAAATAAGTGTGTTAATTAACTTCTTGGTCAAAAATGATTATTTTTAAAATCGACAGTGGACAGTGGTGTGGTTTGAGCATCGTAACAGTTCATCTTACAGGCCACATGGAACTGTCAACCACCATTCATATTTAAATTACTTGGCAGTAACTCATGATAATATGAGGGGGAGGGGAGGGCTATAAAAATATCAAGTACAGAGGCTCTCCGACCTCCATGGGCCGTCGAATGGCCGCCTATGTGCGTGTTGTTACCGGCGAATATTAAAATATTGTGTGCTATTGTATCAAATGCTCGTCGCAGGTGCACGGCCCAATACCTACGCTATTGGGTAATTTTGATATACGTAATATGTTTTGAGCAGTTTTTCATCGACGCAAGTCAATTATGTTGATACTTTTTTGACAAGTAATTTAAGTCACAAAGCCGTCCATTATATAATGTTAACCAAAATATTAAATAGTAGCTACAAAATATGAAAATTCGGGCTGGAACACGGTAACATAAAAAGTGTTTTAGGAACGTGCTCGTGGCGTTTGTTTTATGTACACATAAGCACAATAAAAACCTAATTGGTGAAGCGCTTTGAATTAAAAAATGTAAATAACATTACGTATAGGGCAGAGCGGCAGGAGCGGCGGGTATCGCCTGTGTCGGATGACCGTCGTAATTATTCTTCCGCGCTCCGAGCCTCATCATCGTCTATTAAAATTCATCCATATACACGACCTTTTCCTCTATGAATAAAATTATTACATTAGATGTATTATATGTTAAAAACCTCTGCATTATTTTCATACTTTTGATGGAAAATCTTATAGGTATTTTTTCATTTTTGTTCATTGGTTTCAGTTCGTACTTAATAACTCTTTAACGATAGGATCCGAAAAACTTCTTCAAGCGGTGGGATATCCAATTATGCGATGTTCAAATTAAGCGTAACGATACCTCTCGAAAAAATTATAGGCAATCTAAAACTCATTGAAAAATGCCCGAAGGTGACTTTCTTACCGGTAGGCAAGGCAACATTACAGTAACGACATATTTGGTAGAAGCGCTCTTTTGAAATTTGAATTTGAGCGGCACATTACTCTGTAAATGACTGGCTATAAAGACTTCAAACGCAGGCTAATCGTGGCTTCCGACCTTTCGGGGCAGCGAAGAAGGGCCGCAAGTACCTGACAAAACGTTTCCTTACTTATTGAACATCCGTATTTTAAGTATGTGTAGGGTCAAGTGTAAAAAGACCTTTTTATGAATCAGGAAAAAATGAATTATAGATAGAATTTGAATGTGAAGTATCTCCACGTGTGGATACTCGTATGTTCTTGAATTTAAATGTTGTCAATTTTTTCTTATTGGCTGTTCAGAGGGTCAATTCTACTAATCATAATCATAAGCCGGTGGTCCCGGCCGCGGCTGTCAAATGGCGGTCGTCAAACCATGTCAGAGGCCCTTGAGGCGGTTTACAAACTCTGACACTAGGGTGTGTGGGGTCGTTAGACCTTACTACCCACACGAAGAAGAAGAAGACTAATTTTTAAATAACATTCGCATGTCAATCGCAAACTGTCAAAACAGCCTTAATTTTCATACATTTTTGACAGTTTGCGATCGAGATGCAAATGCGAACGTTTGAACAAATTGCTTGAAAATTAGTAGAATTGGTACTCAGGTCGTATTAATAATCTATCATCAATATTTATAAAACTCTTCCATTACTGAGTGACTGACAGACAACGCACAGCCGAAACTACTGGTCGTAGAAAACTGAAATTTGGCATGTAAGGTTCCTTTGGGAGTGTAGGTGAGCACTAACGGGAAAAAACGGGATATGCGTGTACGAAGTCGGGGGCAAAAGCTAGTGTTTTATCAAATGTTTGTATGTTTTGGACTGATATTTTGCTGATAACCGCCCACGATGATTAAACATCGTAGGTTTTAAATAATAAACAAGACGGTTATGGATATTTTCAGTGGCCTTAGCCCCAGAGCCGTTTCAAAAAACATGATAAACCTACATTCGTTACAGTAATGTTTAATTAGTATATTCGTGTAGCCTAAGAGTCAAATGTTCACATTCGATTGCCTCACTAACTATAGAGCAAGTTTAGTTGTAGCAAGTTGATCATATTTCTTAGTAACGCGCCAGCTCTTGGTAGACGTTTTGTTTTCATTATAGCGTCAATTGGCGGGCGCCGCGAGTGACACACGGCTACACAGTTCACTGCATCAGCGTTCTGCAGCACAGAGGTGCAAGTTAAACTATACAAACAAACAAACAGGCAATAGACCTCACATAAAACTGTTACAGCGGCTCTGGCCGCCGCTCCCGGGGTAATGTTTCATTGTGCGAAATGCTATAAAAATCGTCGTAAAAATTTATAAAGCTACTCAATAAAACGAACACTTGGAATTTTGTGAGCTTGAATATTACTTCAGGTTAGCATCGAATAAAATACGTCTAAATTGTAGAAGTGGAACAGTTTTTACGATTGAAGTGAAAGCATTAGATAGGGGACTATGTAATATTTAACTGTACTGTCTGTACTTACCTGATTGTCTAAAAGGCCGTTATGTTCTGGATTCTTGGACGAAAAATCTATCGGACTTCAGCGAAGCGTGCGCTCGTGTGTCTCGCGCTACGTGTCGGCCTAGTTAACTCTCTTCCGATGTCTTGGCATAGCGCTGTGAATAATTGTGCAGGTGTGATATTCCTATTAGCCGTGACCATGTTCAAGAAACGGAACAATCTATCATTACGGACCTGAAAGCCTTCATTGATGGCATGTAGCCTGCAGTTGTTTGACTATAGCAGAGCCGCAATAATCATCGCTTTGAATCTCACTAACGACCTAAATGTAAAGCTTTTTACAATGCCTTCTACTCTGTAATTCGGGTTTCCTGTTGATAAATATGTAGGTACTAGATACCCACACATTGTAATGAAAGATGATCTTATCAATGTCAGATGGTATTGAAAGATTGTGGGTAAATAACCGTAACACTCTATGTATTACTAAATTACTTGATAGATATCAGAGATTTTTTCATTCATCATAATATTATATTTTAATATCCTTTTGACAACAGAAACACAATAAAATCAAGTCCTGTCCGATCGAATAAAGATTGTATGTCAATTACGTAATTTATTTCCCTGACTACGTACTCAGCATTCCAAGCAAATCCTCTTTACAATAATAGTAGGTATGATATAATTACCTACGTACTGTGTAGTGTGTCTGTGTAGTATACATTAACGGCGATAATGTGTTCATGTACACGCGGATTATGATTTGGAATTAGGTATTGTGTGTTAATTGAGACATAGAGGAGGCGCGTGTCTGCACACACGTCTATGATTGTCTGTGATCGCGCATGATATGCGCGATGAACGTGTACGTACGCGCTCGGCGTGCACTTCGCCTACTCTTCGATTCAATTTTATTTTGTCTGTGCGTCAATGTAGGTCAACGTCCGACGACGCTCAATAATATACCGAGTAACTTTTAAATAAAATATTTAATTACGATTGCGTTCGCTTATTCGAACTACTGCCGGAGCAACAGCATTCATTAAAATATTTTATTCAGTATATATTTAAGCTCTCACACAAAATACAAATCTGATTTTGAGCTTTGTGAACACTTTCCAGACAATATTAGTACCGTGTCGCTTTTTGAAAAGCTCTCAGTTTTGTTCAGTTTATCGTGTAGAGTACATAGATATCCAAGAAAAATGTTTAACATAACATGCTGAGTAAAATATTAGGTTTCAAAGCTGGGCGGGCGGAGCGCCCGCGCGATGGGCGGTCTTACTAAACACAGTGCATGCTTCTAGGAAAGTTCTTTGTTCACTTTTGATTACGAAAAAGTACAGAAAAGAAGTTGTACCTGTACAAAGTACATTTACATTGTTCTTTTTAAATAAATAGTGTACTATTTTCACGTTAATACTAGCGCTGCTTCACAAGATAAACAGAACTTTGTTTGTTAGATAACCCAAATTACAGTCCGCCGCTGTTACAGTACCTACGTACTAACAAGCGACTAGTTAAATGTGAAACGACACCAAATGTTAAATTCGTCTGCTTAAGATATGAGATGGTATCTGCTGCAAGCTTTCGGCTTAGAGCAAGTAAGGAAAAGCCATTTTACAGATACACATTTCCTAGAGATTCGCGAAGGTACGCGTAAAGATAAGAAGAATACTGCTGAGATAAAATGCATTTCGTTTGCATAGCAAGAGTTGTTCCGGAAAAGTTACCCGCCTTATGTAGGCTTAGTGCGGGGTGCAGCTTCATTTGCGTCGGGTATGCTAATAAGATGTTCAGCGCGGAGCAGTCAGCAGTTTGACTGCGTGGCAGGCTGCACCTTGAAGGTGCGGCGCGAGGACCCGTGGCGAGGAACTTAAGGGATGATCGGCGCGGGGCGCGGGGCGCGTCAGTGCTGCCCGCTACTCCGACGCGAGCGAACGTGCGCGCAGCAGCCGCGGTCGCTCCGACAGCCGAGCCACGACTCGTGCCCTGCACGCTCGTTTATTTAATTAAGTGTCGCATAAACTGAGAGCTCACGTGGATGTTGCCTTATAAGTTTCGTGAAGTCCGAAATGATACAAGCTGAGTCAGTTGCGCGACACTAAACTGGTATGCAAGTATTTTGACGTAAGAACAGCGTAATTTTAAGAAAGTTTTTTCATTAAATATGAACTTTTGAGAGTTTTTCGTTTGTCTAACGACTTTATTGTAAATGAAAATCGTTGCTTTTCAAGTATTATTTAATTTATAACAGCTTATTAAGTACTCTTCTGAAAGTTTACTAATTCGTTGCGTTCGGTTTTGTTTTGTATTTTTGCATTTCGTTAAGCCAGTCAGCTGTATAAATCAAAAGTCGAAAACTTATGTTACCACTCAAAAAACATATTTTAGAATATTTTAAAGTACATACTTTTCCATCACTGTAGATTTAAAGAAGGTTAAGATGTTTATCGTTGTTTAGCTTTTCTCTTTGCTAAAGCAATGGCGTAGCTGACAATTAATCTTTGTTATTTATGAATCTTTCGTCCAATTATACTAAAAACTTCCATGGGAGTGGTGTTGGTTTTGCAGTTGGCCATTGACAGGCCATTACTACGATAAATTCATGAATATGACAGGTGGTATACTGACACAGTTGCATACCTACGAATATCAAATTGAGCTGGCTTTGTGTTTGGGTACTGGCCCAGTACAAATATAGAGCATACTACAGTGTTTGTATATGCGCATGTTCAAAGGGTATGAGGATTGTTGAATAAACATGGGTAATTACAATCTACCGTAATATATGGGGTTTCTTCGTCCACTTAACATAAAGCAAAACAAATGTTATATTAATTTGAATTACTGCGTCTTGTTGACACTCGGGACTACTTGCCACGGATGGTACATACTCGTGTTTAGCGACTGACACCGGAAAATTATTTGCAAGCTCAAACTCATGAGCCTATGGGGCGTGCCTGAGGGAAAAGCGCGGGATCGCGAGTGTCCCTGAACGTCAACCTGCACGTGGTACCGCGTCAGTAACCAGCCATTACAGCGTCTGAATACGAGTATTTATATAAATTGCCAGTTAAAATATTTCAGATCGTTGACTGGGAGTGTCACCCGAGAGAATTGACGGCTCTGTGGTAACAGCTTACCAGGTGACTGCCACCATTACCTCACGTATCGTCGTGGAGACGTTTTCTAGCTACGTACTAAAAAATGTACTATCGGATTTCATAAAAAAAATATTACAATGAAACAAACATTCCTACTCAATAGGATTATTAGCTGCGGCTCGTGCGTAGGTAAAAAACGGAACCTTATTAATTTTTCGAGCATCATAGAGTCAACGACCTTCGGCGCCGAACTTGCGTAGTACTCGTAAATATGTTAATAAAGTAAGGCGACCCAAAACCCATTCAGTTTCGGTCGTAATTTCCATGTTACTTTGTAGGGGACAATGGATATCCATAGTTATCTACAGTTCATCCATAGTTTCAGAACGTGCCACCTAACGACGATATAGAACACTTTAAGTTATGAAAACACTTCCTCCTACTGTTGCTTGGGGCTGTTTGCTTTCTACTTAGCTTTTATAGTTCTGAGAAGTATTAAGGATATTATGTTTGAAGAATTAGAGATGAGTTGTTTTAAGGGATTATTATCTTTCAAACTTATATTAAAAGGAAGTAAAATTGTTTGTAATGTAGGAGGAAAATCTCTAGAAGTACATAGAAAGCTACACTATTGCTCACTGCTGTAAGCTGCTTGGAGTGAAGCCGCGGGAAAAACTTGTTCCAATGTAGTCCACAGTAGTACATAACTCTAAATATGTTATTAAATTGTAGGGGTACGTGGATATACCGGGGTAATCGTGATGTTATCTGAAAAAGTACCTAGTTCTTTCCCGAATTTAATAATAGCAGTCCCATTCTTTATGCCCGTACTACTAATTTATGATTCAAATATTAGGTCTTGGAAGCTCCTACTACTTATACAATATTGATCAAATTATTTGCGATTTAGGGTCTGAACTCAGGATCCTTGTTGAGCGTTCTGGAGCTGTGCCTGTTTCTACCGGACTTAAGGGTAAATGTTACGGCACTTGATGCAGATGTATACATTACACTTATCACTGCACTTTAGACGAATACAGATTACACTCTAAACCTCCATATACAGGGTGGAAAGACGATGCCATTAATTTTTACTCAAATATAACACTTGTCTTTAAAAGTAATACAACTGCATTCAAATGTTTTTAAATCACATGCCTGAACTGGAATATGAAAAAAGATCATTCTGTTGTTTTATTAATTGCATTCGAAAGGGGCATTCATATGGTGGTCAAGCCTCGCTCATTAATATGGTATAATTATTCTTAACGATCAAATTGCCTTCAACGTTTCACCCTATACCGTGCAATGCGTTCGGGACACCTGAACTCCAGGAACCTCATGAAGCGTAAAAGTCAATGACGTTAGTCGCAGGCGTTTAATTTATGTCAGTCTACTGCCGCTGCATAAATATATTTGTTGGGAAATTCTTTAATTTTTGTCAAAAAAACGGAGGTTCCAGAAAAGATCAGTATTAAAAGAAGTAATGACATTACAGTGCCTTTACAGGGAAACAGGATACAAATTTAATAACACTGATGGCAGAAATTTACAAAATATCTCGTGTGGAATCCTACTTCCTACTAATATTATAAAGGTGAATGTTTGTATGTTTGTGTAACAATCAGGCAAAAACGGCTGAAGGGATTTGGATGAAATCTGGCACACATGTAGTTCATAACCTGGAATAAAAAATAGGCTACTTTTTATCCCGGTAAGTGGCGTGGATTAATGAAGACTGAGGAGGAAGTGGAAACTCAGAGCCGCTGCTCCCTTAGTACTTCAGATTCATAAGTACCAGGAGACCAGAAACATCAAGTACCAGGTGACCAGAAACACGTCATAGTACTTTTGGGCTGGTATAATTATGTAGGTAGGGTAGGTGAAGGGTAGGTGTAGGGTAGGTGTAGGGTAGGTGTTAGGTAGATGTAGGGTAGGTGTAAGGTAGGTTTATGGTAGGTGTAGGTTAGGTGTTGGGTAGGTGTTGGGTAGGTTGTAAGGTAGGTGTAGGGTAAATGTAAGGTAGGTGTTGAGTAGGTGTAGGGTGGGCGTTTCCTGAGTAAAAAATGTACAATACAAATCAGGAAACCTTGCTATTTCCGATATTAACGCGGGCGAAGCCGCAGCTGGTAGAAGCTAGTATATCATAAATTCACATTAAAGTAAGCACAGCACGGATATAACTGTGAGCACCTTTTACTATCTCATCTTTACTTTTTAACTTTATTTGATTAAATGTCAAAGTAGGTATTAATCACAAGTAACCAATCAATGAGTAGGCAGAATCGAATAGCTGAGTAAGGATTTGTGGAGACAGTAAACATACAATTAGAAAGAAAAGATAACCCATAAAGCCTTCGAGCCGGAATTGACGTGCTTTCGATAAAGCTAACGTCATGATTGCAGGTCTATTCGTGATATCTGATTCTCTATTTTTTATCACGTGTGAACATTTTTGCAATCGACCGCTGTACGTGCATGCAGCCAAGACATTAAGATTGGTTACGCTTTTCCATTTGACTTTCCATGTGGAAATTGCGTCTTGTCATGAAAGGAGCTCTCTGAACCTTTTCAGGTTATTAGGTTATCATAACTGCCCTTTTTCTCGTAAAGAATTTTGACTTTTATTACCTCTAAACTTAATCGGAAACAGGAAAATGGTAATTTTTTATGCCTTTTATTAATTTAAATTATTGGCTTTTAAGTACATACCACGCATTTCCGGTTTTAGTTGATTCAGACGATTGTAACTTTAAACCGGAAGAAATAACGAGGTTTTTAATTCATAATTGACTTACAGTTATTATAAATGAATTCATAGCTGACATGCACGTGGCGTAGCTTTCGTGAATTTTGATACCACAAAAGGAATTGGAAAACGAAAGAAGACAAAAAATAAGGAAAAAAAACGAAGAAAGAAAAGAGACAACCTGTTAATTTAATAGAAAGAGTTGAAAGTGAAAAACACAAATTCAAGAGCTACTCAGTTAGCAAGTCTATGCGAAGAATGCAGGCAGGTTGGCGTTTAGATTTCCCGCCCAACTTAACGATGATCATAGTTCATTCATTATAAGAAATAATTGTATGTATGCACAGTAGTCTATGTTATAAACAAGAAAAGCCTTCGAAGCTCCACCTGCAGATTTTATTAATTAAACATGGCATTAAAATAATGGTCCATGCAATGTTACGTACTGCTTATTTTTAAGTAGTCATTTGTTATTTTTAGATTTGAATAAAAAATCCGGGCATCGTTTAGTGACCAGCCATTTTAAAAAAAAACGGCTTGTCCACTGAATACGATAAACCAACATTCAAGGATGTGCCTAACAGTAATCTTAGATCTAAGTATTCAAGCGTTCCCTTTTGTTAGTACAATTCCTACTGGGTGGGCTTTCGACGCTATTGAATGTGAGGCCTTATCCTCTACTAGGGTTGTCAAATGTGCAACTTCGCGAAATAATCCTTGTCTCTTTGAAAGTCATGTCAGCTAAAAATTAACGTAGCCAGCCTTTTGTGAAACATTTTTGCTTTTCACTTATATACAATGGCCTCGCCAGCGATGCGACAATAGCGGGGCAAGGGATGCAATTTTGCAACACTTCTTTTGTTTTTAATTTTAATTCATGTCATAATAAGTGAACATTTGTTTGCATTTATGATTCAGAGAGTGCTGAGACAGGCTCTCGTATATATGCTTTTTATTTACGTCGGAATGGAAATTCGTTTATTTCAGATTGTTTATGCTACGAAGGTTGTTGTTGTAAATGTTGAACTTACGAGGATCAGGGGCAACTTTCACGTAAGGTCACATGTTCTTAATTTCAATTACTCATTTCAGAAATCATTCTGAAATGAATATTTGAAGTAAAGAACGTGTGACCTTTAAGGTAGGGTTATTTAGCCAAACTAAGACAAGTTTTCGAGTGAAAATAGAGTTGGACCCAGGACTCAACTTCAAATTTTTATTCAGAAATCGGGGTAACACATGGATAAGTTAAAAAACTTTTTTACAAAAAAATGCAATTTTCACATTCACATGTGCGTTTTCCTTCACAGCGAACCGGCCGTGATGTTATGAACGGGTGTAAATAATAAACAGACATGCGATATCAGCAATCCCGGTTCATTTGCTATCATTTTTTGAAGAATTCCGTAGCCTATCTCCGAAGTCCTTCATCAGATCTTCACCAAATTGAAATGGTACTCCGTAAAAATACGCTTCCAAAAAATACCCAAATCGCTTAAGTGTGCCTATAATATTTGAAGAGTTCCTCCGATTTCTCCAGGGTCCCATCATCAAATCCTGACCTGATGACCATGGGACCACTTGGTCCAAATCCAAAATCGGTCCAGGCGTCATCATCGAGTAATCGGGGAACATACATAAAAAAAAGATTACGACGATTTGAGAAGGAGGAGGTTCTCAATTCGTCGTAAACTTTTTTTTATGTATGTATGTATTGAATATGGATGAGGAAAGGTGACTCCTACTCCTAAAAGACAAAAGAACTTTGAGTCTAACTTTTACTTCCATGGCTTTTTTTTTGGTTATGGTAATAACCTTATTACCATAACCAAAAAAAAGTTCTTTGGTCTTTTAGAAGTAGGACTTACCTTTCCTCATCCAAATTCAATGTTGACTAACCATATAATTTTTGATGCAGATTTTATAATACTTTTTAATGGTTCGATCCATAACAAACGTAAGCTTCATATAAAGCAGCCTTATTGGTTAGCTATAAGGTTCTAGGCGGCTGCGCTGCAGACACTAATCCGATGCACCATTGGCACGTCGGATTGGCTAACGCAATCGGAGTTCAGCCATCGGATTGGCTAACGCGCTTAATTTCTTAATACGTTGTGTACCCTAGCCGTAATGTATTTTGAAGGCCTTTCAGGCATCGACGAGGATTTGCCATCTCTTCACAGTTACCAGAACTTCCACAGCATAAGCACTATTTAGATTACCTCAACTTTAAGCTAGATTCTGCTGGAAATGTCAAGGTAAAATCACAATAACGCTACAATGACAGTTGTCTGCCATCTCGAGAACCATATAGTGGTTCTCGACATGGCAGGCAACTGTCTTTGTAACCCGCTTTGCTTTTAACTGTTGTAGTTAAACTGGGATGAGAAGTAGCTACCTCACCTTTAATAAAATAGAAGCTCGTCTAAGTCTTTCGTCGAAAGACTTAAACGTATCACGGTAATACCTCTGTTATTAAAAATTCTTCATAACTAATGTTAAAGAAAGCTGCATGTAGACATTTTAAATACGTGACGGTGACTACGCTCAAGTGAACGCTCTTTAATACGTATGCAAGGTGCAGTACGTACACGGTGTATTTTTCATTTGAGATAAGCTGAATTCTTGCAAACTTTATAAGACATTGATACTGGGTCTTCTGTCCCTGTCAACCCTGCGCCGAGGGGTGAGACACTCACGTCCTTGCCAACTATTCCGGGTTTGACGACTTCTAAAACTCGATCACATTTATATTCAAGGACTCGTTTTAAATTGCTATTCTCAGTATTAGAATAGATGAAAGTTTTACTTTGACGTAAGATCCAATAAGAAGTTTCGATTTTTAAAGCCTCAGTGTAGGATGGGATGATACTTAAACTTTTAAGACATCAAAAGTTACTTTTTTCGCGAAACTTTATGGGGAAGTAAAAGAACATCAGCCGGTATTATAATATGTTCATGCCCGTAATATAATCGGTAACATAACCAACTTAACATGTGTTCAACAGAGAGAGAATCATCATAAACAATAAGTACGGCAAAAAGTTGATGAGAACAGTAGCTTTTCAGTTACAGTCACACCTTGATAACTCAGGTGAAGTGAAGTTAACTGTGACTTGTTTACATAATCAGCCAGCAGTTTGTTGTTAGATATAAGAAAACATATCTACACATATCAGGTACTTTCTTGGGAATATTGCTCTAATCACTGCGCTTTGCAAACGTATTAGTGACCATGATAGGTTGTTATGAGGGCCCAGGAGGATTACATAATCCCTACCGCCTTTTACGACACCCGGGAAAAAATAGGGGGTGGTCTATTCGTTTGCGGAAACCATACGACCAAAACAAAGAATATATTAGGTGCTTATCGCCCCGCGTTTATCGTAAAACCCGAATGGGGGAAATTATTGCTGCACAGCTAGATAGGCAATGGGCTGGCAAGCTGTCACTGCATGGCGTGATGTTATCAACTTTTAACTCGCCATGCCTGCCAAATGTGGGTGTTATCACTGCGTTTAAACTGTTAGAGATCATAAGCATGCACTTCGAAACTGTAATTTTACTAATTTCTGCCGATATTTTGGTTTTAGACCTTTTCCCGGTACTACAAACAAGGATAGAACCTTGATCATAACGATTGCTCACTTCGTGT
Source organism: Melanchra persicariae (assembly GCA_947386135.1). Lineage (NCBI taxonomy): Eukaryota > Metazoa > Arthropoda > Insecta > Lepidoptera > Noctuidae > Melanchra > Melanchra persicariae. Next base: position 10,311,237 of record OX376651.1, on the reverse strand, counting down.
TGTTTATTTTCTATCACAAGTCCATGTCTCCTCACGTTTGCCTTGACCGTCTGTCAATTCAGTCCGAGATCAATTTACCAAGTCAAAAAAAAGAAGCACGAGCTTGACATACTATTTTTCAAACCTGGAATTAAAGAAAATGGTTTGTTGACGTTCCCTAATGTGGGAATGAAAGCGGACTAGCGGGCAGCTGTTTGTTATACAGAGCGCGTTGTAAGTCAACAGAGGAAGTTAGGTGGTCGGTGCGCTCATGCGCCGCTAACAACGTGTTATTACTTACACAACTTACGATTTTCATCTAGTTATTGTTAGAATTTAATTTGGGAATACTTCTTTTATCTGGAGAAGTTTTCTTGTATGTGTTTTATACAATCGTATTCGTAATCTAAACCGCAAGGGTCGATCTGAGAGGTTAATAACGCTGTATAACAAATGGTGAGTATTCTGTGCCTCGGAAAACACGTTAAGGCGGTGATCCCAGAAGACATTTGTAAATCTTTGATAGTCATCATATATCATATGAATAGTCAGAAACCCGAAATTCCGAAAACCAGTATTACCAGGAAGTAACGTGTCACCCAGTTGGCCATGGAGTTCAGAGACGCAGTGCCTCAAGTTGACAGCGATAGAGTAGGGGAAGAGCTACATATTTGAGCAGATTGAATATTCCTAATTTTTTTTTCTGGTTCGCCCCAGAAATATTCGTGCATTTTTTAAATGTGTTTTTCACTGAATAATAAATAAAAGATTAAAACATCTTTGGAGTCGATTAGGTGATTGGGAAAACGTCCCATTCGGAAACGGCGACATTTTCACTTCCGTGTACTGAAACCGAAGAAGTGGAAGAGAGACGGTCGTCATTTCCGAGTGTATTGTCGTTTCCGGTGCGTTTTCTATAGACGTGCTACAGAATATTGCTAACGTTTTGCCAGTGGGAATCTGAATTGGTCTTGTTCAGTTTATTTATTTGTGTAAGAGGCACCGTGGGTTTTTGGAATTTTGAAGTAGGTTAGTTGGTCTACGTCTCGTTATTTTACTTGGATTGTTTGCGTATGAATTTCAGGTACGAATAACTCATAAAGTAGGTAGGGCTCCTCAAATCTTCTAGTAGGTACATGATACCTGGAATTTAGACATTGTCTTTGTAATCAATTTCAACTATAATTTTATCCTTAAAACTTTATTTGCATAAATAATAAAAATCAAATATCCTACCTAAGTTAACCCTAAAATATGGCGTCAAAAAATTCATCCGCATCGCTGTCGACTGGAAGTGTGCCCAAAAGACTGGCGGCATTGCCACGTTGTATGGCAATGCTTATCCTTTGTCCAAGGTAAAAGCCAGCCCTTGGGTCACGCGAAGTGTCAACTAAGCGTCTTGAGAGATCTTTAAACAAGTTATGAGCACTCGGACCCCACGACCCAAAGAATTTCAACTCCAAACGGCTCGAAAATGTAACTACCAACGAGGTTGTTATAATTCCGCCGTTTGAGGTTCTCCGCAGCCGCAGCAGCAGCACAGCACGAAGAGCTAGGAAGATGGGATGGCGCAAGAGTATCGACACAACTAGCGTCCCACACTAAAGGCCTGCCCATCTTCCACGGAAATAAAGACATACCGTTCGGTCGCTTGCCATCGTCGCGTGCCAGGCCACTGGGTTCTAATACAGCCGGAATGCCGACGGTGACAAGAGCTCGTCGGATGATGTCGTTAATATTCGCGTGCCGCGCTACGGCTGCATGATAGGCCGTGGTGTCCGAGGCTGTTGACAACTTCGTCACAGTGGCAGCGATGAGGAGAACAACAAGGAGCGCCAAGACGCAGGCAGGCAGCGAGGCCGAAAGTAGTGTCGTCGAACAAGGTCTTTTTCAACTTGGTCTGAATTTCCGGATTATGCTGTGAATCGCGGTAATTCTTTCAAAAAATTCCGCAACTAGGGTTGCCGCGGAATTTCAGAGCTACTGCGGCCCTTGGGCACTGAGAGGATCGCCCGGCGGATACGGTGGAGCATACGGAGAAGGTCTGCCCTGCTTGGGCAGAGCACCGCCGTGTCCTCGTCGAGGCGATCGGCGGCGGCGACCTCTCGCGTCCGGCGCTGGTTCAATCCATGGTCCGGAGTGAGGAAGCATTTGAAGCAGTCAACTTCTGCGAAGCAGTAATGCTAGTGGAGGAAGAGGCGGGCCGCGTGAGGGAAACACGACCCTTACGCCCCAGCCGCCGCAACATAAGGAGACGCCCCGGGCGTCGGGAGTCGCAGGGCGATTCCCGGCCACCGGGCCTGCGGACGGCGAGCGTTGGGTGGCTCGCCGTCCAATCAAAGGCAGGCCTTGGTAGACGGCTTTTTGTGTTTCACACGCGCCTCAAAGAGATGTCAGCATTGCAGAGCCTGCCAGGGTTGCAGATTTTGTTCGAAAGAGTCACCGCGGCCCTGGAACGCAAAGGGTACTAGGAGGAGCACGGACGGATTTTAATCAGTTAGAGTCTGACACTCTTTTCCGCTCCGCCCAGAGCGGAAAGAGTCATTTGATGTTTTCCCATGAAAAAAGAAAATGCTAAGAATCAAACTCACTTCTCACGCAAAAAATACTGCATAACTAAGCCTAAAGAATCTAGGTACTAAACACGTAGTTACTATGTGTTACTAATTTTACATGTTAAATTTACGAAATACGCGCGCAGGTAACCTCAAAGTTTCCAGAAGAGTAGTAAACCTTAAAACTATACAGCTAATGTTCCATTTATTGTCTTTACATTATAGTGAACTACAATGAAGTTAGTGCCAAAAACTGAAACTTTGGTACGTCGGGTTTGGGCGAAGCCAACGAAAAATTTTTTGTGTACTTCACACAAGTTCTACAAATACTGTTTTATCTTTAAAATCTGATATTAATATTATCAACAGACTTTGATATTTTATTAGTTTCAATCTACACCTGTTTTCGGTTAACTGCTGTTTGAATAATTCTGTACCAGCTTCTATTTACAGAACTGTTTCATACGATGTTACTCATGCTGGGATGTCTTGGCAGATGACATCATGAAATATACAAATATACTGTGCTATAATGGCACTTGGCCTTTCCAAAGTTTTAATCCAACAGTTGGTCTGATACCATCCTCTTGCAGGATAAGATTTCGGGAATGCCGCTTCTATATTGCGCCAACGTCTGGAAATCGTTTTGCAAACCTTTTTTTCTTGAGTCCTTGATACTTTTCAAACTTGCCAGTTATGATCCTGCAGGTGATGGGTAGCCGTAGCTGCTATTAGAATAATGCTGTGTTTTACGATACGACGTGTCTTTTCCTGGGAAAGTTTAAGGAATTTCTTTTTGTAGACGAGACTAAGCAACAAATCGACTACAAAACTCGTAGCTGCGAATTAATAAGTATTTTATGTTCGATGCATTATTCCATTTTCTCTAGTCCATTCAGGCCATTGTATTGAACTCGTATTGTATGGGCACCATTTGCAACTGCTCAATTTATTATTATGTAGGGAATTTCTTTATAGTTGTATGAAAATTTCAGCATTGTTGTGGTTGTATTGTATTTTTGCTGTACGCATGCGTATTTCAGTGGTAAATTAACTGGAATGTCAATTGCAAAGATACTATGTAGACTATGTTGTCAGTTAGTTGTCTGTTAGTTATTATATTGCTGCTAATCACACATGTCAACGATAACTGCCGGTTAAACACAACAGCTGCTGTATATATAAAAAGGTTTTTACACAAGTTTTTAAATGATAAACCCTTTATTTCGCATTTTGAACGTATAGATATATCCTTCATTTGAATTTCTAGTCGATTGTATAATTATACTAGTATTGAGATTTAATTAATTGGGCTATGAGACACAAATCAATGACTAAATCTAATTCTAATTTTGCATAGAAATGGCATAGATTTCGCATTGCAATCGACATGATCAATTAACATATTGCTTAATTTGTGTGCCAGAATTCCTATATTCGTTGACGCAGTGCAATTAATTTGCAAATGTGCGGCTAATTATGTTTTCTATTCGAAACATGGCGTTGTATTGTTCTGGCTGTGTCCGCGGCCATTGCCATCAAAAGTTTTCAGGGATACCTACTTTGCGTCAGTCATATTTCTGAAGTCCCATGCAAGTGTGCCGTCAACCAGGCACAAATCTCGCTGCTACTGCAAAATTACAGGAAAATCCTAATATCACTTTGTCCAACCTGAATATCGAACCCAGAAGACATTCAGCTGCGGCGCTTGAGACCCGATGACACTAGACCAATGATAAACTAGCATATCTACCCCGTCTTTCATGTTAATCGCATCATTTGATTCTGCGTCAGTCCTTTAAAATATTGTAAGCGATTCCAATAAATCTTGGGACCACTGAGAAATCACAATTTTGTCACAGTGTCTTCACAAGTTGAGAAAAGGCAGCGACCCGAACGCGTTTCTGCCACATGCTGCACAAAGCGGTACAATTTATGATGGTATTGTCAGTGTTAATAAGATCTGACTTGAAGCCGTATGATTTATCTTTATCTATGTTCAATTTAAGAGAGCTTCACTATTGTTTGTCGTTCTACACCAGACATTGAAATCTTTACAAAACTTATTTCGATTTCAAATATTATGTATTTGTGGTGCACCTAGGTACTACAGACTAGCCTTTTAAGCCCAAATATTGATTTTAATTACTCATTGGTACGTTAAATATAATGGATACTCACTATCAATAGACTCAATAATTTATTGGTACAGAACGTTTTTGCATTAAGTGCGCTTACGTGCCACTACCTACTGTAGATAAAGTTTAAATAAAATATGGCAAAAACAAATTGGTGAAATATTTTTTCGCACTTGATTCTCTAAACTCACACAACATCTCAAACAACAACTTCACAAAACAACGAAAATTTAATGAGCAAGATCGACTTGCACTAACTTACACGTGCCACTTTTTTCAATATGATTTTTAACTCACTCTGAAAAAACTCAAACAGCCGAGCTTAAAGCTTTCCACTAATAAACCTTTTTATTCTTCACCTAAAGCTACACTTTGGCCGGTTCTTTCCACCTCTATCTATTAACAGCCAGTTCTTTGACCTTGCTCATCCACGACCTTCGCTTTCTCCTTGATCTGTGTGATACATCACGAGGTGGAAAAAATGAAGGCCAGAACGCGAAAAATACAGGTCTGGGCCTCGGTCTTTGTCTCCCACTTTTTCCTTGAATCTTTGCCGTCATGATAATCTTTATGAATGAGTCGTGGTTTATATGTGTTTTTTTAAACGAGCATGCTAAACCTTGTAACACGTATTTTCTGAAATTATAGTCAGTGGTGTTCGCCAGTTATGATAAAGTCATTATCACCAACCTTGAGAACAAATCTAGACTCCAGTCACTTAGAATTATCTAATAGAAAACCCTACTCACACCTGATACATATGAAATAAGACAGCTTCTCATAAAGTCAGTCGTTACGAGTATGCATCATATCGCTTACTACTTGATATTCAGAGCTCAGTTTCATACCAGATTCAACTTGATTTTAAGTTCGGTCTACTTGCATTTATAATGCACACAAGATCACTTGCGTCGCTGGTTGTTCAGCTTGTAAGTTTGAACGTAATTGCCCTAGAAATGCTTGACACCGAAATATGTGCCTATTACTATAGTATCTACTATTAGTACTTTGAAATCTATTCATTATCCGTGTACGGTCGCATTTGGGTTTATTCTGTGCGGTTTATTATAAACAATGCCTAAAGTTGAAAGACGTCTAAATTACAAAAATATATACCTAAATATATGTTTACATAACCTAAAAATATAAATATATATATATATGAATAATATGTACTTATCTAAAATATTGTCTGAAAATTGTAACGAGTTCACTCAAAATAAAATGCTAAATTAGAGATAATATACATCAAATAAAAAAAAACAATAGAAATAGTAAGAAAAAAAAATCTAATAAAATATTTCGTTCATACAATAACAAGTGTAAGTTATACAAATATTCAAGCGATTACCATCTTTCTTGAATAACATTCGTATTTTTTGGATGTTTAGGATTATTCCCGTGGAAAGCTTAGTGAGTCTGACAGGTACGGGCTGGCTATAGTTATTACATATTAGCACCAAAAAATAATGAAATGTAATTAGTTGCAGGTACAATTACGACACTAATTGCCCATATAACACACTAACACTATTACACAAACGACGAGTGGATGAATTTGTGAAAGAAGAGTTATCTCTTCTTCCACAAATTCATCCACTCGTCGTCCGTATGCCACCGCAGGGACGCAGCAGAATATCAGCATTAGGTCAGGCCTGACACATGCTGAGCTGGACTCCCATTTGGTGCAACCAGTGCAACCTTGAAAAACACACCGCACTATCTATTACTAGCTGTTTTTCTCTGTTTTTTTTTCTAAGTGTGACCTGTGCTGTGCCATAATGTCATTTACTTTGTTTTTAACGTGTTTGTGTATGTTGGCACCCCCATGGTAAAATTATTTACCATTTATCATTTTTTTTTTTTTATTATTATTATTATTATTTTGATATTTGTAATCGTTTTCATTTTGTTTAGCTGATCAGCTTTTTTCCAATTTAATTGTTTTTTTTTGTAATGTATTTTTTGTTTTGATTCATAATATATAAGTTTTATCTATCCATTTTTAATATTTTTTGAAATTCTTATCTAAGCATCTGAATCGATATGTTTTTACTTAATAAGTAGTAATTTTAGTTTGTTGTTCGGAGTCCTACGGAAAGATATTTGAGAAAGGAAAATGGCCGGAATTGCCATGCCAAAACGAAAGAGCTAATAATTTTGGACACTACCGGAGTTAGTTCCGCGGCAACAACCATGCGTATGTACTCTTTTATACTTTCCTGTAAAAACTATAGTTAAGAAGAATGCTATGAGTATATTATGACATCGTTGCATAACATATTTCATTATCGTGTTTTGCCACTAACTTTGAAACAGCGGCACCGTAACATCCAGTTTTCATATTACCCGCGACAAGTTGCATGTTCGGTGTATTTCTTGTTTAATTGCAATTCACTGTAATGAAAAGACATGATGGAAGTTGAAATGTAATTCTACCTTTCAGTAATAATTTCTATTTTCTAGTCATTAGTTTAATTAGCCCGTCATGCCATGTTATCATCTCCGAAATGTAATTAATTTAGATTACTGGGTAGGTAAATGGTCACGGGAACTTTAATTTAATATCGTATCGTGTTTCCGTAAATTAGTTTATTTTGTGTCTAATATTTGAAATTATTTGAACAGTGTTTCCGATTTTAATATCGTGAGTGTCAAAATATTCAAAGTTCGTTTGTACAAAACATTGTTTTTACTTTTGAGAATCTCAGAATGCTTTTATTTTATTGGTAAACGAATATACTATCTGTAGTAATTGGTCACTACTGTCTATGGATATCTAAAATCTAGAGGCATTATTCTGAATTAGGCCTAATCCTCTAAAGGCTCCATAGACAGAGGCGCCGGAGGTTAATCTAGCATAGAGTCAGTTTCAAGGAGTGATGCCCTAACAAGAGTGATCTCGTAGCTTTGTACGCGCGGTCTCTCTAAGAGAGGTGCTCTTCGTTTAATTATAATCTTGCGGACGAGGCGCTTTTACCTTATACATAATATTTTTTACTACAAAGCGTACACAGACTAAACCCTCGTTCGCTTGATATTAAGCTTCTTTGTGAACTCCTGGAAAAGGTGTCTGCAAAACAGTACAGATTCTAAGAACGACTCGTGTGTCACTCTTTTATAACAATTCCTGGCACTGCAAACAATCTATTTTTATTGAAACACTTTTCAGTGTGTTTTCCTGAAATATTCTTGAAATCAACAAAGCAATAATACAATATTCACGGTAAGTCAGTTGGTTTCTATGTATCTAATTACTTTTGTAAATTTAATGCTTGAATCCATTGATATCTTTCCTAATACCTTGATTCGGCCCCAGGCAACCACATCGAACAAACAAATAAGCCAGGTAACTGACACCGATAAACAAAATTTGAAAGTGAAACCCAGTATTGAGTTTTCGAAGAATATCATATTTTTGCGTACCCATTCCGCTGATTAAAAATTACTTTGTTTACTTCGAAAGCCCACCTGTTCCAGTGCTCATCATCAATTGTTGATTATGAAATACCTGGGCACAGTGAGACATCTATCATTGTCTAGTCGGCAGTTTGTCAAGATCCTTGTGATGGAGCCGCGAAACACGGTTACCCATTCCGTGTTTTCACAAGTAAAGATTTCCGTAGACAGTAAAAATGTCCAAACTTTTGCTAACAGCAGCATAACGTAGTGGCTGTAACTTGTTTTGGAACATGTTTAACGGAATTATCTTATTGTTTGCTTTCGCGAACCAAGCACAAAAGAGAACAGTTGTTTTCTTCTCGTTACTTGCATTTCTCACTCATGATAAGTACATTACAACTGCTATGTGTAGACGTTGAGATTTAACAAAAGATTCAAGTCATTAAAAAGTTTATTTGCGTTCATGGAATACTGAGAAACCGCATTAATTTAGGTTCATCAGTATCACACGTATGTTTAATTAATTGTATGGTTTACAAAGATTATTGTATTTTTACATTCGGTGAAACAAGGAATTTGGAATGCAATACATTCAAATGTTGGTTTAATAGCCGCCCTCGTTTATGTGGAATTCACAAGGAATTTCACTGAGCGATTTACTGTTTTGAGTGATGTAACTGGAACATAGTTTGCAAGGATTTGATTGACACGGGTGAGGGTGACGGGTAGCCGCTGAGTGGGAGGCCGGCGGTGCAGGCCGCGCGGTCACGTGCGTTAACGTGCTCCCTCACACATATAAAACATCCTTTGAATCACGCTCACCTATTCCCCGACATATGCCCTCTTGACATGGCTTCCAATCTGTAAATATTTATATCATGTTGACACACGTTCGTATGTAGTGTGACTATGCAAAGTCAATTCTCCTGCGTCACCTTGTGAAAGGGAACCGGTGCTAAAAATATTATTTTTGACATTGTTTTTATGGTATGTTTTTCGGAATATAAACGAGCTGTTGGTGTGTGGAAATAATTTATTTTAGCTGAAACAGTTTTCGATTCGATGCTTCTCTATTACAAAAAAAAAAGAGGAATGTAAGGCATGTTTACCATGTTTACCATGATTATCATAATTCACAGGCTTGGCTTTCGTTATTTCTATGTTGTTTAGAACATACTCATTCATAAGGAGTACGTATTTCGATCGTCGTCTCTCACTACACCCATGGGAGGTAAAGGATCGTCCTATTTGTAACCGAGGCCTTCCTGTCAAGTCTATAAATAAATTATTTTAACAAGCGGCCCACAACTAGTTTGCACGTAGCATTACTATAGTATGTAAGTTTATATAGACACGTAAATATAAATATGTCACACGATTTCGATGGCCGACACTCTTGTTCGCAGAAGTGCGTTCGTGCCGTCCGATTTTTCCACGAATTGCCAGACAAAATGGGATTCATATTTACCGATATTTGCTCTGAAATTGGTAATCGAGAAAATTTTGCATGAAATTCCAAACAGAAACATACCCTACCATAGGTATTTGGTAGGTAAATGCCACAACTTAAATGAGAAGTCAGAAATGTGGAAATAATTTGAAATGGGTTATACTGGAGCTGATTTGCAACAATTTTGACTGTCAAAAATTTGTTGAAACGTCTCTCTGTTTTGAGGTAGTTTCCTCCAGATTACAGAGACACTATCTGAAATGGTACGAGTATGATAGTGCGCTCTATTATACTATAAAAAAACTCAAACCATCAATCGACAGCAATGATTCAGTCAGAATTTGGTACACATTCTGTGACCCAAACACGAACGCGTAAAGACATTTTTTTTAAATAGCTCAATTCTTTTTGAAAATTAGAATATTTAAAGTTTTCCCAACTGTATCGTGTGACATATAAAATCCAAGGGCTCATTGTCAGGATCTCGAAACTATTTTATTTTTGAAATGTTTAATTCCGAAGTTATTAAAGAAAACAGATGATAATTTACCATTTCCCCCCCATTTCCTAAACTCCTTATAGTTATAGTTTAGGAGCTCCAAAACTATAACTGTAAGGAGTTCATTTTATTTAATCATTGACATTGAATACAATTACTTTGTCTAAAACTGTTGGAATACTATCGGGGTATATATGTGTAGGTATCTGGTACGTAGGTTATATTTTGTTCATTTGCGTGTTGATGACTGTTTGTTATCTCTGTGTCGCTTACGTGAGCTGCCTATAGCTTTTGTGAATTTTATGACGATTTTATTGCTCTTATGTGACTCCGTTTTATGTTATATTGATTAGCTCGTTTACTTTAGAGGAACATGGCCTGGCATATAAAGTAGGAATATATAAGTCTAAGCTTTTATAGTCGGGGATTGATTCTAGCACTCTTATAATCAATAAATTTTATGCCGCTCTTTAGTCAAGTATCCATTAAATTACGATAAAATATAGCAACCTGTTACGGAAACTTTCATCTAGATCTACTGGATGGCAAACAAACTGGTCGACATTGTCAAACTTGGGTAATACACACTTTTAATCGTGTAATAAAAGTATTTTTGCGATTCGTCCAACGAATAACAGCCGGAATTCCACTCACTATGATTGTACAAGCTGTCAAATATTAACTTGTTTTAGGGAGCAACGGATTCTTAGAATCGGAATGAATTTCAGTAATCCGCAAAGGTGCGATAATATTAATTCAATATTTAGTAAATCAGATATGTGCTCGCACATTTTCTGTGAATATTGTGCAACTAGAAATTTCCGGGTAGCCTCCGTTTGAATATCGCTGGAACCGGAAAGCAGGTAATCGGAAGTCCGAGCTTTCGGTACCGAAAGTGAGCTTACTAACATCCCCAGCTTGAAGGCTTAAATGATAATACGCGTTTAACGTATCATCACTAAGCCGGGACTAGAAACGGTTTCATCCTTTCTACCATAGTGAGACATTCACGAAACTTAAACAAAATGTTAAACCTGAAATTCTGCACGTTTTACGTGAATGTAAGTCACTGATGCATAAACAAAATGTGCATCTGGGGAGCATTATGTTAGTCACATGAACTGGGACACAAATCTTCACTAAGAAAATTCAACAGTTCTTAGCAGCTGTAGGTATCAGTGAGATTTCTAAATTAAACTGTAGTCCAGGTATAGAGACTTAATAATGTGGTCCGTTTCAGATCTCGTGATTAAGAAGTACTGAGACATTTGTACTGATTGAGACGTCGCCTGGTTTCCTGATCACCTTCCTCCGGGATGAAACGAGATAGATTGTACTAATAGAACATTGTTGTCGTGTCTAGTATTTGTGGAGACCAATACTAGACACGAAACTGGGGGTAATCTTTCTTCTTATTCGATTGTACACACTGTTTAGGGCATACTATAGGCAGTAGTAGAGTTCACCGAAAATAATGAAAGACACTTCATTAGAATCTGGGATCACACGAAACACTACTTTGAATTTTCCATCACACGCCTGATTAATTAATTTCCCTGGAGCTCGCAGTGACAGGACTGAGCCTGGGAGATTTTGACTGAAAAGCAATGCGTGCAAATAATACAGCATAGGTACTAAAATAGACAGGTTTCTAGGTTAAAAATACTCTAAAACAGGTCAGAATACAAAGCCTCCTCCTCCAGATCCTGTTTTATTAATTAATAACATTAATGAATTACGCGGTAATTAATTAATAGTGTTCAGAGCTTACATTAATTCTAATCAAAGTTATCATCAAATTATTAGTATTCATCGTAGCTGCATCATTAATTTCCGCCGTTTACCATGTTATTCCTGAAATAAAAGAAGCGCTGTGCCGCTGTCCTAATTCGATTGAATACCTTTCAAAAGAAAGTTAGCCCGATGCCATTGTTGTTGTTACTGTACCTTCATTGTTACAAGCTTAAAATTTAGAAAGAAGGGCAAGTGATCAAAGACAAAGCCTTTCCAGTGCTATTCTACTTTATTATCAAAAAGTTTCATTAAGGAAAAGTTGACGGATGTTTGCCGGTTTATTGTCCAATTCATTTGTGTGGAAGCGAGCACAAACCGCTACGGTAAATAATGGAAATGCTGGGACTCTGTCGCCTGGCGTCGCCGCGCTGTGTTCACGCCACCAGATTATTGTGCACTAAGTTTGTCTTGCTCGTTATGCTCTAACAGAATACGAAGAACAAACTTTGTTATTGCTGCACTGATAGCACGTATTAAACAACGCTCTACATACCCGTATATTAGCTGAGCAGTAAGTTAACATTAAAATAGTGCTTGCCTTTTCAACAAGTTTTCCTGTCATGGGAAAGTTAGTTGACCTTCCCATGACTGGAAATATATAGAATAATTAGTATATTTTTTCTTACAATACAGATAATATTAGAATAATAAAATTGTCCACCCACGCTCGGTTTACAGTATTTTTGTTTTAGAAACATTTTCATGTAAATTGAGGTATCAAGGGTAACTGAATTTATCAGCTACCTATTACGGCTACAGCGTTAACTGCGTAGTAACTTCGTTACGAAATATTATAACGTTGCTACGCACGATAGCTCGAAAATAGTTTAGGTCTAGTTTATTTGCCTATCTAGAATGATACTACATTTTGGAAGGTTGTGTGGTTTTTAGAAGGGCTGTTTATTTGGGTGTCGTTAAATAGAGTTGACAAGGCTTTTGTGTCAACAGGATTTGTAGTATCACCCTAAAATCGAATAATGAAAGAGTTGTGAACTATCCCGAGTGCTCGGCCAATTTCTTATGGATGGGTTAGACTGATGTTCAATGTAATGGTCTTCTAAGACTCACACATTCGCAGTACTACAACATTACTGTTACCTACGACTTTTATTCGCAGTTTTTGTTACCTGATTTTCAGCATATTTTATTTTTCATTCAATGTTCAGTAAAAGCTAAAGTAAAACCCGCAATTTGCCGCCAGTTTGTCATATTTAATTACTGTCTTGAGAACAGCGGCACAGACGATCATAATTTAAGTCGGATTGTGGTAGTTGGTACGGAACCTTAGCGTGCGGGATACGATTTGTCCTCGTTTGCTTTTTCATACTGTGCTGTGTGTTTACTTTCTGGTTCCATTTTAGAAAAAAATAAAAACTGTTGAGTCCGGCAATTACCGTATGAAATTGTTAGTGTGTAGAAAACCTTCTTTCTTTTCGCGAAAGTAATATATTATTCATATTGTTTCAGGAAATTGGTGTTCGCGCTGCGATCAAGTGAATAACAAGGCACGTGACATTTGCGTGACTAAACACAAGTTACTGATCGTAGTCAATTACGAATAATAAAATAAGTCTTGAGTGATTCTTGTTTAGGATAGCGCTATATACTCGTAAAATGCTTTTACATGTGTTGTTTGTTGTCTCCATTAGTCTCTAATCGTCTAGCTAATAAAGACTAGGTGTGCCATTCTTTCTAACTGTGCAAGTGTTTTGTGTATCAAATAGTCAATTAAGGACTTCGCAGCGGAAATTTATTACGAGGTGAGTTCATGTTCAGATACCTAAATTTTATATTAGAAACACAAATTGTTAATAAAGTTAAGTGGAAAATTATCATGTTGATATTGATTTTAATACGAAACTCCGCAGAAAAGTATAAATTACATAATTGCGGTCGTTTACAAACCAATGAAATAACTAATTTATAAAACTACCTAACGGAATGAATTTTAGTTTATTTGAACTCAAATTTTCGCGGTTTAAACTAAAAGTTATATCCCGAAGATACATGGGTAAGAACGTTATTCATCGTTCTAAATTATAAATCTTTTTGGATGCTTCGCAGTGGAGCAAACAAACTTCGCCAAGTTTGGTAAGATCGAGCTGCAGCGCTTTAAAAATCAACATACACAGTGTACATACATACAGCCTCTATAGCTCAGTGGGTAACTGATGCATAATATAAAATCTGCGCTCGCTTGGCATTACCACCTCAATTTATATTCCCGTGTAAATCTTGCTTATTTTTTCCCACAGTCAGCGAATTTTATCCAACGAATTCATCTTAATCAACGCAAACTTCCAGGCTTACGAATACACAACTTAGGAGAAATACTAATTTACTTACTTCAATTTCTAAGTTCTTAAACGCCTAACTTTTAATTCCTTTCTTTTAAGAACCATTTAATTCCGAAGTATTACAAATTGAGTAAAACAGGAAACTAATTTGAATCTTCCTCTTAAACATTCCACGGAGAGGAGGGGCTGGTTGCTAACACCTTTACGCATTGCCATAATTTACATCAAGAAAATTATACTTAGTAGACTGTGACTCCCATCACGAGTATACGGTATGTGTGTGTGGTGTACTGCCAAGCCTATGAAAAGCTCATAAAATTAATAAAAATTATCGAATAAACTTATCTCTCCTGTTTCCAACTGTTATAAAATATGATAGTCAACAGCCGCAATGCAAGTGGTGAAGGTTTCATTTAGTCGGAAATGTGGAACCGTTGCTAGCTAAATATAAATTGCACCCGCTTGGAATTACCTCTACGTTTTATGACACAAACGAGAAAAAAGTTATGCGCCATCCGCGTCTCATCGCCTCATTTTACACTACATTTTTTCCCCTAATTGAAAACTGATAATAATTTATCCTTGTATTTTTACGGACCTAAAAAATTAACTGTTAATTATTATCTTTGTATTACATTTCATTTTAATTAGTTCCATAACTACAATTAATTATCTCCACTAAATGTAAAATACTTCAAGGCTGCAAGTAATTGTTTCATTTTTGTTCTGAACAGACTTTTAATTAATAAGTAATTAGATAGATTGTAATTAAGGTGTACCTACAGTTCCAGGTTTTCTTTGTATTAACAGTTTTGTTATTTATGTAATCGTTGAAATAATTCCAGTCTTTGTGTACGTTACGGCGCTGTTGTACGAAGAATTCAATGCATATTGATAGCGATTATGCTCTTTTCACGTAAATCTGTTATTGGTACACGTTCCATTTATAGGCAGCAATTCGGTGAGATAGATCGGATTCGATACTGAATACATACGTACGAGCCCATGATATCTAGGCCAACAATAGTGAAAGTTGGGATTAATATGGCGATGCAGAAAAAAGGATTTCAAATGTGTGGTAGGCAGGAGTTTCCCTAATTAATAACGTTTTATGTAATATAATACTTCAATACAGCTCAATCACGCATGAATGTAGAAGTGTACAGTTACTAAAGAGCTATTTCCCTCTCTTACATTTCCAAGATTGTAGGGAAATAATTAGTTTCAGGAATTGGGCCGCAATTTGACAAGTGACAAAACGCAAACATACCTTGAGAGCTTTGTCCCTGTGTGCTTTACCGAGACGTTATTTAGCCAAGGAGACACGTTCACAATCTGCCTTTTCACAAGGGGACTCCATCACAAAACTCATTTGGCATTCAGCCACCTACAATGGCTCGTGTGGATGCGAAGCGGTTTAAAATACCTGCTTTTTTGCCGAAACAAGTTGGCACGTTCAAATTCGAATACGACGCTTTAAATAAAAACAAATGAATTACAACTTCTTAAAATAAAACCTACACCGGTGTCAACTTCATTAGTTGTATATAATCATCTTCCGCCTACATAACTGAAAATGTAATAAGTTGCTGAAACGTGATTGTGTTCGTAACTGGTTATTTTTTCAGCAATATTTAGACGGGGAAAAATGACTGTTATTAATGTCTAACGAATATTTTACGAAACGCCGAAAAACTTATAAATGGTCGGGATTAAAATTTGCCTGTTTCGGAAAGAAGAATTTATTTCGTGTCAAAGGACGTTCCAAAACTTTGATAACGCTTTTCCATGACGTTGGAGGTCATTTAAACATTCTAAGCTTGCACTTTCAATTACTGGTAAAAGAAAGTTTAATTTCATTTCCAGAAGTTGACATTTTAATTTATTGAAGGCTCGTCCAGTTTTACTTATTTCATAAGCTTGTTTATTTACTTAATTATAAAACTTTTTTTATTATTGATAGGCACGCGCTTGACCACTATCTCACCTGATGGTAAGCGATGATGTGGCCGAAGATGGAGCAAGCTTGCCTAGAAGTAACCTATTCACTCTTGACTTAAAGACTTCCTGGTTGCTTCAAATCCGATACTAATGATTCATTATTTTTTCTTGAAAGCTTCCACATTCACACTCAAATCCCAGGCTCGAGATTATAGAGCGTCGTGATTTAAGCAAAATAGGGCAAAGTAAAACAATGATTGGGATAAATATCTCGGTTGGATGATTCGGCAGCAAATGGTTCGTTAGTTCGACGGCAGTGTTGAGCGCGCGGTGCAACCGGCTGGCGGAAAAACTGACGACGGCAAATACAAATCGCGCTTCCTCTACGCCACGCGGCCTGTAGCCTGTAGCCTAACATACACTACATCACAACGCTAGCGTATTTTGTTGTTGTTGTCACTGCCAACACTGCGAGTACACACTCGTCATCCACTCATAAGCGCACATATACCTGCATGACGATTCTATTTACATTGACACACTTTTGTTTATTCAATTCCTAACGTTTCATTTTGCCGGCCGCTGCTACGGGTACTCTCCCGAACCTAAACTCTGATTAATTTTTAAAATTTGATTTCCTTTTTGTACAATTTAGAACCTCATTTGATGCTCAGGTATACAAAACATAATTTATGTATAAGCGCAAATCGTGTTATTTTCACGAAATGAAGTGTTGAATTGACAATGAAGTTGTTTTTGGAGAAGTTTCAATTGTGTCGGCGAAAACTCGAACACATAAAACGAAATTACTATTATTGTCATTGTATGATAAAATTGTGATACTTACCGGTAAAGTTGTTTTATATAAGGGAATGTTTATTTCGAGATATATACGTGCCTAATGCCTTTATTTATACCTTTGAATAATCGTCTGATTGAAAAACAAATATAGCGCGTGCGTGAGATTTCATTATGGTTTCTAAATGGAAAAACTGTGTACGGTTTGTGTCATCGCATATTCATGGGGCATTTTCGTGAGTCGACCTCTCAAGATTTGCGCACCGACTAAGTAAACAACGTCTAATGGAGGGATTCCAGGAGGTTACGTGACGTTTAGAAACATTCAATCCTTCGTAATTTATGTATTAATTTATTACTTACCTGCGACAAGCCGGTATCGCTCGTATAATGGCCCTCTACGTTTACGATAGCCATATTTTTTCCGAATTTACGTCGTTATAGTATTGTCGGGAAAAACGTTCATTTTGCTAAGTAAATGTTTGTTTAATCCACGGAATGCAATTATATTAATAAATGTATTGTGAAGTGTACTACATATTTTATAGTAGTATGCTTTTTTATTTCATTGGGCCGGTCAGCTGTTCAGTTTTAATCAGCCTAACCAAGAAAGATGCGAAAATAATGAAAAGAGAATGCACGAATTGCCTGAAAGTACACTGAGGAGATATGGGGAGCGGGAGGGAAGGGATCCAGGAAGCGGCTTTAATTAATATGATTTATACTTGCCACTGTTTATTCGCAACCTGTTTTGTATGTATTATTAAAATGAGACAAAACAAAAATATCCTATCAGAAAATAAATTGAAATGCCATGGATACATGTCATCAATGACTTTCATTTCTCTCAATTTATTTGTAAATAGATCCTCGGATACATTCGTATCAATTTCGAAAGGTAATCTCGTGTTGAGTCAACGTCAAGATTATTTCCCAAATATGTTTACATTTATTCAAGCGTAACAGAAGCCGAAGTGTAAATATAATATATGTGGAGTGAGTAAACAATTGTTTACGTAACCGAAGTATATCGAAGCAAAGTGCTCCGGTTAGACTGACGATAATTTTTCGCGGAGGCGCTTGTTAAAGTTTTATCAGAAGCGAAGTTCAACGGAGCGTCTCGCGTTAGCATTCAGAAGTCACGGTTTATTGCCAACTTTCAGTTCAGCCCAGGTACTGGAATACGGAGGTCTTTGTACAATACATGTGTATGTATTCTCGCAGCGAGAGGGCGTGAGTATCAGTCGCAGTTTGCCTAGCCGGTCAACTACACTCAATTCAACACTATTGCTATTTGACATGAAAAGGAACTGAACATGGCTGTATTGCTTGGCAATATTTTATACGGGATATTTATGTCTCGCAGCTAAGAAATGACTACGGAAGCTAACTCGCGCATCGGATGTAATGTGTCGTCATATTGATATAGCAAACACAGCATTCTAAAATATTTCAAATTCAACCAAATGTTATGCTTACGGAAATAGTTTGCGTATTTCCGTATCCATCATATACAATTTTCACCGTCCTATAGAAAAAACTTGCGTGAGTTGAAATTGTTTTATGGAAACTGATGAGTATGAGCCAGGCGACACAATTCAATTCAATTTTAAACTTTTGATGCAATATTGCTTCCCGTAAGTATTATACTAGCAAGAATGATTTTCAAATTCTTTCTGAATAAAATCAGCCATTATTAACGCAGCAGCACTCTCATTTCACAAAGCTGCATTTGTTTCATGAAAATATATGCAATTAATTCAGACAAACAGGTGGCGTCGCAAATTGCATGGCGTTACTGCAATCTTTTAAGCAGCCTTGTATTTTTATATGATATTCAAGAGAAATTAAAATTAATTCTATACGAGTCTGTTTTAATCCAAAAAAGGAAATAGAAAAGAATTTCCAGGTCCATTTTTATTTTAAAAAGAAAATAGAACACCTCGGAAGCGTTTGCTTAGGCAGCGCTACAATAGGAATCATTCGATTGGAATTCTCGATTAGATAAATCTCATAGTATCGAGAAGGTTCCGATAAACAAGACTTATTGAATTGAACGCGCGGACAATATGACCGAATGGAGAGATGCGGAAGAGCGGACTGAACCGCAAATATAAAGTTAGCTTGATTTATATCGAGCGCTGACAATAGTGATTGATTCGTACCGTTCTGTTGGAATGAGGTCCGGACCACCGACTATGCGTACCTTTGGACATACATTTCAGGTATTCATTACTTAAGGGTATGTATAGGAATAGGTAGATTTATTTTATTTCAATGTCAAACGGCCGATGCCTAGTGATTCAAAAGCCAAAGGTTTTTTTTTCCAATATAGATACTAGATAAAATCAATAAAAGAATTATAACAGAAAACATTTAAGTTTCCTTGTTGTGAAGTTAGGCGCAAGACGTTTGATGCCGCTACTACCTACCACCTAGAGTTTAACTTTTCATAAAACGCTTGTAAATTGTTAATGTGAAATGAAAACTTTTGATCTTATATGGCAGTTGCTTCGTGTACAAGTTGCTCCGAAACTTCTAACATAAAGCTTGCCCGCGCGCATCCAATCTTTTGAACGATGCAGGATCTTGGACCGAATACCTAAATGTGGGGCGGTGAAGCATTTCGGGAACATTATCAGTTTAGCTTCCATTTAACATACATACGAACTCCAGTTTTGGTCCACAAAGTTCGCTAGATTACTTGTTAGATAGCTCGTAACAATTCATTCGCTGGCACGTACTATTACTACAACTACCATTGTAACTCCCACACTTCTTTGAGAGGGGCCTAGTAATAACTTTCAAGTACATTCCCAATTGCTACTTCACTGCGATCAGAACATATACAGTATAATATTGCTCTGAATTTCGCTAAAGTTTTCATGCTGCTCATTGTTGAAAAGGTTTACTCTTGCATTGAATTCAATGAATAATTTCATTGTTGTTAGATATTTAAAGCATTTATTTAGCGAAGTTTTGTTGGTTTTGAAACAATGGAATGAAAATGAACTTGTTTACGTTTTCTGTATAATAGTTAATTAACTCGCTGTATTTTCAATACAGTAAAGGGTACTTTTGTTAAGTATAGGTACGTGCTGATTATTTTAAGAGAAATTAAGAGTTTTCGCGAGACTTAAGAATTTTAGAACGTTTTAAAGTACTGAACAGGCTCCTTGGGCACTTATGGTACTAAAATTTGGGCTATTACGCGGCTCGTACATCCCCGTGTCCATCAGTCGAGTAATAAACACCCTAACGACACTTGTTGTGCTCCAATTACTGTAACAGACCTCTTACTGGAAACAAATGAGCGGAGCCCCCGACATTGTTACGTCACCAGAAGTAAAACCCTCCAAACATCGATTTACTCTTGATTATTTTCATATGAGTAGCTCCGTTTCAGACTTTTACGACTATATACGTCTTCTGAGAGCGATAACTTAGTCATTTTATGCTCACCCCTTCTTACTCCGCCGTACTTACGTCGAGAAGTTCAACGTGTGAGTCCCCGTGGAGCGTCATAAACACGCATATCCTTTTCCATCTTCCATTTGAATATGTTTTTCTTATGCCGTCTCATATAAGTAAATTCATTTTGACCTACATTTATATTTCATTAACTGAAAACATAAAGCCCGCTTAGCATTTTTTCAATAAAGGTTTACAAGCGTAATAAAAATCAAAGTGCTAAATAAAATGTAGATTAAACGTAAGGTGAAAAACAAAAAGTTAGCTGGGGTCGCCGGTCGGCGGCGAGTCGTAAGGGGCGGCGAATCGGTCGCGCGCGGCACTTTATAGTTTTAATATCGTGCGGTCTGAGGTCGTCCGAGTTATGGCGGGAACACGCTTTTACTACAAATGCGTGTCCTCTGAACTGTTTCATCGGAGCTGTGTACTGAACAAACGGAACTCGTACAAGTTAATATACCAACTGCTTGATTCCTGCCTCCGCTCTCACATCGGAACTACTCGGTTCCAATGTTTAGTTGCGTAAGTCGGCCGCTATCCCGCTCGTAACGGTTATTTCAAACGAGATAGCGCGATATCACATTCAGTATTACGACTATGGTTTACAATAAACAGATTTCCTCTGTTGCGGTTACAATATCAGAGTTGCTAGTGCGACGTATTGTGTCTTCAGTAGTAATTAAAGTACAAAAACAAAGCCACTAAGTAAATTACGTTCATGTCGCGTTTGTGCAAACAGACAGTGGAACAACTTCACGTAGGGCATGCCAGAGCCAACGTTTATTTAAAATAAGCGTTTTATTTGCTGCCTTTCCGTGTTAATGTAAAAAAACCTGGCACAAGACTTAGGTAGGCGCAAGTTATTTTCGTTTTATATTTGGTGGAGTCGCCCGGGGCGCCCTCTCTCGGGGCAGATAACTTCGTATAGGCTACGTGCTGCGTCCCTCGCTGTCGGGACCAGTTGACCTGGAGTGCCTCTAAACCGCAATGCAAGAAAACCGAATTAGTTCTACTCTCTATAATTTGTCCCGTATTCGTGAGCATCTATTTTTTTCCTTACTAACCAGAACTTAATCACGTTTTCATTAAAAGTGGGTAGTTACGTGTATTCTTTTGCAGCGGAATTCCGCATTTTCGTATTTTCAGCGTAATGTTTCTATTGGAATCCGGAAATCGTTACGTAATCTTCTAATTATCTGATTGTAAAAGATATTTTGACCTACTTATGTAAGTTTACAGGGTTATTTGTAAAACAGCAACTTTTACTATGGGACCAACTCTGAAATATCAAAAAATAAATCGGCTGTTTCATACAAATTGCAATATTCACCCGATGAAAATGTATGATGAAACAGTCAACATTTTTTCGATTTTTCAGGGTTGGTCTTGTAACAAAAGTTGTTTATAATCATGAGCACTTTCACCCACTGAAAGGTTGTTGGTGTTTTACAAATAACCCTGTATATCTATTTATTTATTTTTAAAGTACAGTCCTTTGGCTTATTTTCAGGCATTCCTAAATTAATCCAAGTGACTATAAATTATTACGTGCAGAAGAGTTTTATACGAGCTGAAAATCAGATAAAAACCCTTCCTAACTCGCCGGCACCCAACTAACACCTTCCACAGAAAATACGATCAAAGTAATTACGATAAAAGATAGAGCAAAGAGTCCGTATTAAAGTAAATACACTCACATAATTACATTAAAAGTGGCTATCTAGCCAAGCGTCGGTAACCAATTACGTGGTATCGAGCGACTGGGGAGAACTAGCACTGCTACCGGCTCCCTTACCACCTTTTTGCATGAAATATTTACTCCAGACATGAATTAACAATTATAAATTTACACCGGGGACCAAAACACCGTAAATGGCCTAAAATCTCAGATTAGGGTAACAGCGTTCTTAGCGAAAATGTCTCTAATATGATTTGCGGTCGAGAAGGTAGGTACCTTACTCTCTTTGACATCGTCTACCATTAAATTCAAATATGATTCAGACTGGATGTTTGATTAACTTCGACAGCCGAAGTTTTCTCCTTCGTATCGCATATCATCTTAGATAGAAATCAATTTCAAAAGACGTAGGAGTTTCTCGTTTTATTAGCGTCCATTTTTAGCAAATTGTAAATTACATTAATGGAAAATAACTATGTTTACAGTTAAAGTTCGGTAACAGTTTTAAATATCAATTACATGAGCGTGGAAGCCTTCAACCTGTAATGGCCACGTTAATCTTAGAACCAATAAATTACTATAGTGTTTATTTCCGTAACCCGCCATATACCTGAAGTTGTGGCCGATTCTAATATCACATTGTTTCACAACGAAAAACTATTACAATAAACATGTAGGGGTAATTAATGTAAGTGGTAATTTAGTCGGGCGGGGTGGGAATAAATTGCGGTTTGGGAGACACGAGTCTATAAAGTGGGACGCAAGGTGACGGGACGTGGGTAGTGGGTACAGTGTGCCCGCGTCCTATATCCCGCCTTTTTTATGGTGGGACGCTATCGAGCCGCTCATCTATTCGAGACCTTAGATAGTGGATCACGCACGCATGAGCGGCTTCTACACAAAAACTTGACCTATTTTAGTGACATAAAATGCAACTACCAATTGAGAAATGTGGCTTCGGTATTTTATTCAGGTCAAGTGGTTTATGTGAACTGAATGTATGAGATCCAAAGAGTTATGTGCTCACCAATGGGTTTTCTAAGTTATTGAAGTGGAGTTTACATTATCTTTTAAGATTAATGCATTTTGATTGAAAACGTCCTACCACAGTACTTTCAAACTGCCTTTGTAATTATAACCTGAAATTTTACAGTGGTCCGGACCGACGATGACCGCATAAGTCATATGCATGTGCCGCCCTGACAAGTGAGGGTACCGGCTGGGGGCTGATATAGGCTGGAAAATTTAGCTATCAGGTAGCGATACTATGAATATGTCTACATACAGTATAATTTTAACCCTTTGTTTGTCAGAGTATGAAAAGGATAGATACAAAAGAACCTTTGAAAACTATGTGAACATATTATTCCTAATACATCATTCAACGCATCATATAGATACGCTGATACATCAAAATGGATAACTTTGTTTACGGTCAAAGTGAACAAAACAAATAAGTATTTGGGAGGCAGTTGGGAATCTATAACTCAATGCCAAGTTTTGCAAAGTTTGCCAACTCGTAGAGAAGTTCTCCGCTGAGCAAACAGGCTACAAGTCGAAACCTCCATTTGCCGAGTTACCTGTAAACAAAAACAATTCATTTAATACCTAAAAATATCTTCTATGATGATGTTACAAACTCACTTTTGGTAAGATTTTTTACTTATTAACTTTTTGTTTTGAAGAAAATGTAGAGAAAATACTTTTTCTTTCTTTAATATTGTTGTAACGTAGCAACAATAGGACTGGAGTGGACTGGTATATTGTAAATTAAATATCTCTACCGAGTGTTATTCGAAACTGAGAACCTATTATAAAAAGATATGTAAACAGTGGATACATAAATAATGTATATAAAACATTCACAAATCTTTTTACTTATCGACCATTACTGGTCAAATGAGAACAGCTGTATACATTTTATTTAGGTTTTAGTTTAGATTGACACATTGAAGTTGAGCTTTTTTGTGTGTACTCGAACAAAAATATAGGCAAAGCTTTCCAATAATATTGAACGGTATGTTTGATTTCAAGTTCCGAGAAATTCCATAGTTAGCCAACATAAAAGTGCGTACTGTATCGAAACAAAACTCGTAGATTTTTTTTTATTCCTGTAATACAATCCATGGAAATAAATCTCGATTCTGAATATTTATACGATCGTATTACTTTATGTGACATTCGAAAGTCACGATTTGTCTGGAGAGACGAATGAAAAACTAGACTCGGGAAAAGAGACACGTGTGTAACACGAAAATATTGCTCATTTCGTATGCTTGGCACAAGTTCACAACTTCATGTTCAAAATGATCATCTAAACAGTTTTTAATGGGCAACAAGAAATAGATTAAGGTGGGGCGACAAGAGCTGTTTCCAATTTGGACGAGGCGAACTTTTATGTCGGCAGCTTTACGTGAGCTGAAACGTGAGCAATAAGATTAAAAATAAATTATGTTCCGTGTAAGGGCACCCGTAAAGACGAGAAAAAGATACGGCTTAAGTAAATATCTTTAAAAATATAAAAAATGGAATCTCCGTTTCTTCTTTATCCCTTCCGAGTTCTGCTACACGAAAATGTTAAAATTCAACTTAAAATCACGTTAAGCTGGTGACCCCATTTTCATTGCTTTATCCCCGTACCTGGCTTACCAAGTAGTTTCATGCGGTTGCCAAGGAAAACCGCGAAGTACGTAGCGGCGGTCGTCGAGGCCTGACGAAAGTTATACTTAAGTATTGAAACCCGCATGAACAAAAGTAAAAGGCGTAGGCGTAGCTTGAATTGACTTGCTTCAATGTTAAAAGCCCCGTATTGTTGTAGTACTTTATTAGCGAGATTGCTATCAGTTATATTGGTATTCACGATGTTATAGCCACTATATTCTAAGGAGCTTACTAAAATATTCCTAGAGCGTCATAAGGATCCTTTTTTTCTCGAATATGTTACAGTTAAATTCGACGGTTATAAAAGCCTACACTATTTTTTTAAAATTGTTTCTTTGTTTTCTCTGCAAAGTATTTCAAGAAAAAACACCTACCTCTGCAATATCATTTGACATACTTGTCATTTTGACGGTTATACAACGTTCATTGCGTTATTTACGTTGTTGAGCAGATGCATTTTTCAAACATATGAAGCAATGGATGGTGAATCTTCAAAATACTTCGGATTACGATAGAAAGTGTGATCTATAATTCTGATTCAACATACCAAAGATCATTTATCATTTATAAGGTACCGATGCATCATCGTTACAGAGTTAGTAACTCATTACGTTTATGTGGAGTCCTGATATATGTGACGTAACTGGTGCATGTTGCTCAGGGTGCCAACGCACGTATCGTACATAGCGAGATACATTCTGTAATGAATCCTAGCGAGGCTTGTTGTATAGTGTTTACAGCAATAAAGAAGGTACCTATGGTATCTTACTTTTAAGAGACCGAAACATTGTAATTAGTAGTCGTTGCATGGACCCCCAGGCTTTGAATGTCGCCACCAATTTTGATGATTGGATAATCTTTTAACAATGGCATGATCTAATAGAATAAGAGTTTAATTTAATTTTATAAGAACCGCTTATGATTTGTGAAGTACGTTCAATCCGCAATACCTAACATGTTAGAGTGAGTTTTCAGAATAATGGATACCGTGTTTTTCTATTTCGCACATATTCTGTGCTCAGAATCACCATGCCCAAGTTTAGCTGGTTTCAATGATCCCCGTCGGCTCTTTTAACTTGTGTTTTTATCATGAACACCTGTACACGTACGTACGTGTGTATCGCTCCCCGGAGCCTGCAGTAAAAGAATCAAGCGCCAACAGCCACACAAACAGTAATCCCATTCCAGAAGTTTAAAATATTTCATTTGCGCCATTTGAACTCGCATGCGAATATTAATCCAAAGTTATTCAGAGTTATTGAGTTAAATATTTACTTTTAAATGGAAAGAGGATCAGAGGGACGTTAAAAGTTTTTTCTCGTAGCGAAAGTTTAAGTTAGAGCTGTGAACAACTGAGCGACTGCGGTTTCCTCGACCTGAATAGTTTAGTGAAATTCACCGAACACCACGCTGGCCGCGTGCCGAATGTTGCAGTTAAATAATTTGTGATAACCGCTTTCATTTATTCAACTTTCGCTCGAGATTTCCATGAGTAATTGTCTGTTTCAGCTTTAAATGTCGTGTTATTATCGCGACGATGTATTCGCGCAGATTAATGTTTTAATTGTGTTCAGACAGAGGTGGCGGCAAGACGTTTATTGTGCGAACTTTTTACAACTCGCAGCTGCTTCCCTTCGCAATTTGCCGGAGGCCGCAGTAAAAAACGTAACACAGTTTACGACTGTTAATAGTCCCCTACTATATTAGTTAATATTGCGATTGAAACATATCGATGGCACATAGCTATCGCTTCGAATTATTAACTGTCAGACAATCTATGAAAAACGGGTAATTATAACCAATTTTCCCTTTCATTGCCGTCGTGTATTGTCTCTCATAACACAGGCACCGACGTTCTGTCGTTGATTTATTAACTTCCTTATGTTCGCGAGGCATTCTCGGAATTTTTTGTCTACTTACGGGAACAGAATTATGTGTACAAAAATGTAATAAGATAATATTCTAATATAAATGAGACGTCTTTTTAAATTGAGTCTGAGTGGCGGGTCAGATTAATGTTACTATTAGATTTTCCTGGGCCGCGGCAGGTATTTTTTCCAGGTTGGTGTGCGCCATATAAATGTGCACGCTAATCTATCACGCTGCCTGTCGGTCGACGTGTATTAATGGAGTGTGAATAAATTTGTAGACAACCTAGGCTCCGGGCGCCGGCTCCCGACAGCTGTACCCATCTTATCTGATCGGATTACATTGTACACTTCGATTTTGTAAGACTTCTAAGTAATAGCTACAAAGCTTCCTCTTTGATGTTTGTTATTCAAGCGTTTTATTTTTGTGAGGTAACTTGTGTACTGATTTTCTTTGTTCTTTTCACTGGCCAGTATCTTTGTTTGTGAGCTAGATTTGTTTTTTATTCTGCTCATTCTTGGTCAGTTTTGTTCATCTCAACTTGTAATGAAGTGTATTTACGAATGCCTGTGAAGTGAAATCATTGACAATTCCGTGCGCAGTGATTCCAGTACCGCTAACATGATCCTCGGTCTCTGCTTGTTCTCTTACAATTATGAGGCTTTCAGCTTTCTCAGTGGAGACTGCGAAATTCATTACTTACGTAGAAAGCCTACGCTTTTATCTCGAAAGATGTGCTTTTGTAATCACATTACGCAAATGAGAGCTCGAGAATTCATGGTTGGTTCGGGATAGGGTCGTGATCCCAACAAATGTCTCTTACCCAGCTTGACAACTAAATCTCCTGAAGCTACATTTATCAAGAACAATCAAACTGCTCTGTTCCTGAGTCAAGCAGGAGTAAAGGAAATAACAGTGATAATGCTAGAAGACAAGACCTTTTTTATATATTCGCAAAATAATGCTTCCGTTTGTAGTATTAGGCATATTCGTACCTGTCTGTCTGCGCTTACTTTGTGACGCGAAATCTAACGGTATTGCAAAACAGATTTTGCACGCAGTATATTGGGCGCTGAAAAACTTTTTGATGGGTTTTCATAGTTTAATAACAATAACTGAAAATAAAATCACATTGCGGCATGTACACTAATATACTCGTATAGTAGATGGAAGCTACCAGTTCAATAAAATACAAATCGAATCCCTTGTGAATACACGTATCGTGTGTTTCAGCTTTATGATGATAGGTTATCAGATATAATTTACCACAATTCCACATGGCAATGGTCAATTTAGAGATAATAGCAGTGTAATTTGGCCCAGGCCGCTCTACTGGGCTAACATTACGGTATTTCAAAAAACGTTAAACTAAGCTAAAAACTGAAATAAATTGCATTCTCATTACCATTTACGGAGTTTGGCAGAAGTCCTGCGCCGCCAGGAGAGTAACTCCATTTCCTGCTACGTGCTACGGCTGCTACGACGTAGCTCGTAGCCTCGTAGCCGTAGCTATCGTAGCCGAGTGCCTGCCGTTCTGAATAATTGCTCATTTTGTTTTTATCTTGTAGTCGCATAGGTAACAAGCACGAAACATGAGACAAAATCATAAAAGAATGATTCATTGAATATAGGTTAAAACTATTTACTGATTTAAACCAATATTAGTCAGGTGTTAATCACAATATACATACCCACGTCATCACCATTGGTCAATTGTTAAGTTTTCTACGCGTGACACACATTAGGAATTATAAGTGCCCTCTTTTTATGTTCCATACCAAAAGGGTACATAAAATCGGAACCCTATTACTAAGACTCCGCTCTCATGAACCGTTATAGTTAGACAGTTGAAATTTTCACAGATGATGTATGTGTTGCTGCTATAACAAGAAATATTACATACAACAAATGTGATTTTTTGCCGTTTTTTTATAGATCGAGTTCGACTTGCACTTGGCCGGATTTATTTATTTATGCATGAACTTTAAATACCTACTTATTAGGACGACCTTTAAAGGTTTCCATTTTTATAGTGTTATTGAATCTGTGCCCAATAATACATTCTTGTAGTACTCGTTCTAGTACTCCTTGACTACAAGCAAAACAATATATTACGCTAGCTGAAAGATACAATTTATGTATCAAAACAGTTCCTTGTTGGTCTAGAAATACGAGAATAATAGTGTAATAAGCTTAATTTCTACCCGGAAAGCGTAAATTCCAACAGACAAAAGTGGGTCAACAAGCATTATTCGAAAACTGACAATACTTAGAGCGAGCGCGCATTGCAGATTTTAAATCGTCCAATTCAAACTTTTTCTAAACCCAGAGTCGCTTCAGAAATATAGCTGAACTCCTGTTTGTGGCGTTTCTTTGTCGGTTTAATTTGTCAGTTGTACGAAGCGATGGTTATCTTCATGGCTCATTAAGTATCCATCCATATTCAGATAATCCAGTGAACTTACTTTAGAGTACGATTTAATCCTACGCAGATACTAGAAATAATAAGATTTCTGTAAAAATCAAAAACTACCACATAGTAAGCTGATGTTATTTATTTATTATATACTTTATTTATTGTACACATTATAACTAAACAGACATCCTACTTATTTTGTAGATAAACTGTACGGCCTCTAAGTTACTTTTTAACCGACTCCCAAAAAAGGAGGACGTTCTCAATTCGACTGCATTTTTTTTTTGTTTTTTTTTTGTATGTTTGTTCAGCGATGTTTTCGCCAATTGTCAACCGATTTTGATGATTCTTTTTTTTTTGGAAAAGTGTCTCCCGAACTGGTACCCTTTCAATTTGGTGAAGATCTGATGAAGAACTTAGGAGATAGGTAACGGAACTCTTCAATAAATGATAGCAAACCTGTCGGGATTGCTGAAATCGCATGTCTGTTTATTGTTCACACCAGTTCATAACATATCATCACGCCGGTACGCTTTGAAGGGGTACGCAGATGTGTACAATCCAACCATGGTTTTGGGGTTATCTATTCAGGAATAACTTTATTGTTTATGAACCGATCTTGATGATTCTTTTTGCGTTGGGTTTAGTTAAAGCTAACCACTAAAAAGTGAAGAATAAAAAACTTTTTTACCAAGAAAACAACCGACTTCAAAACAAAAAACACTACAAAGTATAAAATAACCATAATTTCGGAAGTTGGTGTCAAAAAAACAAAGAAAAACAAAAAACATCGTCTTCCGAAATTATAGTTATTTTATACTTTGTAGTGTTTTTTGTTTTGAAGTCGGTTGTTTTTTTGGTAAAAAAGTTTTTTTGTCGATAATTGACCGCGTAGGAAGTAGCAAATACACTTGAAAGCTCCTCCATTATGTTTACTTTATTATCGACTTCCGCACTCCCACACAAAACAAAATTATCGGCACAACGATACAACCGACATTCAACTCGTGATGTGGGTCGCATGTGAAATGAAATATCAAACAGATTACCTCTATCAATGATAATAGACACGCTCAAGCTCGAACAGAGTGCGCTCCTCGAAAGATATCTCTCCTCGAAATGAAAGATAAACGATCGAGGAATGCCGAGGTGTTATGTAATGGACGAAGTAGTGACGAAGGCACCGGTACAAAAATGACGGTATCAATTAAAAGCAGGCAACGCAGGGCTGCGCCATCCATCACGCGGCCCGAACGCTGACGCGGACAAATGAAGTGCGATTTGATCCGACACCCGCTGATCCTACGCTCATTCACAACTTATGCAGTCACTAAGAAAAACAAAGAACCCCACCTCATTAGGACAGCTAAGTCTTATGTTTTATTCACTATGGACGGGGAAACGACTAACCCAACTAATTTAACTTTTAAAACGAGTGACAATTTGTTCAATTCAGAACATTTTTAATAATAGAGCTTGTCGACTTCGGAAGCAATTACGTGGGACTTGAAGGTATTTAATGCTTTTGTAACTGCTCGGATTGCCGTTGTTGCGCGTTATAATAGGTTTATTAATGTTGCGGATAACAACTCGGTGTGTGTTAATGCCACCTTCGTATTACAAACGTAATGTCTGTTTTAATGAGCATTGGGCATGGCTTTATAGCATTTGCTTTTACACGTTCACCTTACAAGAAACACCGCATGTTTAATGTCTCACGCGCAGGACTGCTCTCGATGATAGCCGATCGTGTGGTGAGTTTGTTTCGGCCTAGTCGGCCCAATGTAAGGCCAACTCGTGGCGTCAGAAAATCGTGCTGTTTGCGCTGTCCTTACTATACAACGTTTAACAGAATAAACGCAATACCTCTTAAGGGGTCATTGTACTCATCATTTTAAACAACTTTTACTATGGGGCCAAATCCGACATTGGGTAAATAAATCAGCTGTTCATTACATTTTGTCGATTTCAGTGTTGATCCCATAGTGAAAGTGGTTCAAAATGATGAGTAAAATGACCCCTTTTTTATGGATGGGAAATCATCAAATGACTCCTGCCGCTCTGGGTGGAGCGGAAGGGAGTGTCAGACTCTTACTGACTAAAACCTATCCGTGCTACTCGTAGTGCTTCTTGCTTTCCAGGGCCGCGACAACTCTTTCGAACAAAATCCGCAATAAGAGTTATTGCGTTTATTCTGTTACACGTTGTATAAGTCAACTAGCTTCTGGTAGAGCCTTCGCCGCCAAGTTTCATCCAAATCCGTACAGTCTTCAAGACGTGAAGAGGTAACAAACAGACGAACAGACAGACAGAGTTACTTTCGCATTTATAATATTAAGTAAGGATCAAACCATTGATGGCAGTAGGATACTGTTTTACATGTGCGATTAAAATAATTGTTTTCATGTACGAGTTCAAACATCTAGATTGGAAACCAATATGACCTGCAGATTAGACAAATATTTGTCTAGATCCCAGAGCCCGCCTGACCTGTAACTAAGTACAAAAGCTGCGCTCAGCGACTCCGTCATTTACATCGTCAAATATGTCGGGCTGAGGACAAGAGCTATTCCACAGAAGTTCAAAAACATCAAGCGGCTTACTTAGGTCCATTATTTTTATATGACGTCCAATGTTACGTAAGTAGGTACTTACATGGAGTAGTCGCATATATCTTTTGTATATTCTGCTTTTGTAGTTATAAAATAGTTAATGTATCCCTGTCTGCAATATCGGGTTTCGAATAATTCATATTACCTACTATGTATTTTTCTGGAATCTTTATCGTCTTATTTTCTTTCAATTTTTGGACATCTATTTAAAACGGCAGTAAATATTGATATTACATTGCGATGAAAATGCTCATTTCTACCGCATCTGATCCAAGGTTTTCGTTTTTCACTTTGTTTAGTGACAATTGTGAGGGCTTTAGAGCTTTCTGGGCTTTCAAAGCGTCGTTCACTCCGAGCTTTGTAAGGATTGCGGGTATCGAAAAACGTCTATAGTCTTGATGTTTTCGACGGAACAACGCGAATGACTGAGAACGATAACGATTTTTCGAATAAACGTCAACGATGGCAATTTTCTTCCTCTCGTATTTGTTTTATTTTTCACGATATAGCGACTGGTCTCGAAGCAGATATTTCGCTGTGAACAATTTTACAAAGTTGTTGTGTGTTAAAATTTCCTGTGCCGGGCAGAAGTTGCCGTGAAAAATAGCAACAGAAACATCGCGTTCATTATCATCTCGCCTTAATATGATGAGAGTTGGCAGAGTTCCCGAACTACTACAGCGGATAATTCTGTTTTCGGCTACGTGCTGTGAATTATTAGTGGCTACTCCAGTACGCCGACCAATCTTAGCATTTTTTTCTGTCCAGCATTTTCCGTGCATATTACAAATTAGTTGCATTTCTTTGACGGCGCTGTTTCATTAGTTAAGAAAGCAAAAAAGTAAATTATCATGACATTTCGTGAACTCTCAAACTTTGGCACTTACGTGAAGTTGAAACCTAATAATTATCTAAATGTGACAAGGCGTGACAACCTTAAAATATCAGAAACACCCACTATAAGTGCCAGTGATCGATTCGTCTAGACAAGTTAATAATTTTATTCAAACGCTTTACTAAAGACAATCGGTAGATATGTAGAAGCATATTTAGTTAGGGATCGTTGATCTCAAATCTGAGCATTGACTCCAGTTAGCTGGTAAGAAAACATATCTTACCGTTCCATCGAGAATTATTACAGCAGAACTTCGTTCTGAAATCTTTTTACCTTAATAAAGTAGAAAGTGGATGCTCTCCTTTAAAAATTGGATTTTATTATCATACGTATTTTTGTACATACATACATACAGTACCTATGTTGGGGATATAATGAACTCGAGTTCGTATACAAGCCGAATATATTAAGGGTATACAGGTTGAATTTTTAAAGTGTGCGTGGATGGCCAAATCCGAAACTATGAGGAATATCGAAAAACATTGAAAGAAGTCTCGAGAACGATTTTGATGAAAAGTAAAACTGCATCATTGGATTTCTGTAAAATCGGTTTTCCGAACCAGGAGTCGATCCGGTTGACACCATTCGAAAGTGTCATCATTTTGAATAAATATTTTTTTTATTTTTTTCAAAAAACTATACTGCAGTTTTAGTTACTACAACTGCATCATTGAGTTTTTGAAAAAATATCAATAACGGTTTAGGTAGGTGGGTTTGGTCAGAAATTTAAAAGTAATTTGTTAAAAAAGAGCGCTTTCCTCATGTTTGCCATGTGTCATTTTTCCAGAATTTGATCCTTATTAGCAATACTTTTGGATGGTGTAATAAGACATGGTGTGCTTTTTTTTTTCAAAATCAACCGGTTCTATTCCTGGCTAGGAAAACCAATTTTTAAAAAATACAATGATGCAGTTTTAGTTTTCATCAAAATCGGGCTTGAGACTCCTTTTAGTGTTTTACAATATTCTATTTAGTTTCCATCTATATATTCTATTAGTTGGCCATCCACACACAATTAAAAAAAATACACTGTATTATATATTATACATAGTCTCTATACTAATAGATTACTAAACAAATTCCCTTAACACAGTTTAATGGCGTTGTCCTAATTTATTTAACGTCAAGAGGATCGGGTGACGCTAATTTGATTGTAAGTGAATTAAGGGCGTCTTAAAGAATGATGTGGCCGCGTCCTTATGGTGAGCGAGCAATAAATACATCATGCGAGGTACACGTCACCAACGCTACGTTTCTATCTAATATATTACAGAGCAGAGTGAAATACTTAGCTCACAACGATATTTATGTTCCTACGACTGAATTATAAATACGTTATGATGTATGAGCGGTATTTTATAGGTGATAATGTTATGAGAAACATATGTAAGTGTATTTGCAAGGGATTATAACTCAATGTTGACTGGCGTTCGAGAGGTTGTGAGTTTACATCAATGTTAGCTCTGGTGGTTACACCGTTTACTACTCTAATAAGCATGTTCAACTTAATTAAATGCAAGAAAACAATGTGTGATTTATGTTGATACCACTTGACTTGACATA
Organism: Melanchra persicariae; assembly: GCA_947386135.1. Taxonomy (NCBI): domain Eukaryota; kingdom Metazoa; phylum Arthropoda; class Insecta; order Lepidoptera; family Noctuidae; genus Melanchra; species Melanchra persicariae. The sequence continues at coordinate 10,277,219 of OX376651.1, read as the reverse complement.
ACATAACGCCTGCTTTCTTGGGTTAGGCAGGGACATACATACAACTTTTGCCAGTTATGTTTTTAGCTTGTAGCTAGTTTTGTTGCCTTGGCTGGGGGCCTTAAATTCATTTGAGGCCACCACAGGTTAGTCCGGTTAAGCAGTTGATATCCCAAGTGTGTTAACTTGCTAGTGGTCATACCTAAAAAAAAAAACCCACTTATGTTTTTGTCTCGGGTGCGAGCTTATGACCATCGACCTTTTACACCCGATTGGAAAACCTGCCCGACAAAGGCTTTTTCAAATTCGAAAAAGGTTTGCATACATTTTTAGTATTTTTTTATTATTTTATTTATTTCCTGATCATTCATCATCCATATTGTATTAGTATTCGAACTTACAAACGTTACTTACAAACAGAAATATTTACACACTAGCATGTTACCGGATCCGTGTCAGATTCCAGTCTATTACAAACAGGATTTCAGATTCATTGTCAACCATAGTAACCAATGTAGTCATCCATCAAAACCTGCAACATAATAATTTGGTTATACAGTATCTACAATATTGCCGGGAAGTACTGCGCCGTACATTGCAAGGTATACTCCGCCGGTATTGTTGCAGGAATATCGCTGCGGTAACGGTCCATTCAGGTTGCATCTAGCCACAATTGGTGTATACCTCCCCTTGAATGCACCTCTTTTACCGACCTGAGTCTGTCTTTATCTACTGATGACGTGTTATCCGGAATATAGGTTAAATAAATATTGGCGTTGTGCATTTCACTGCTTGTATTCAGCCTTTTTATTTTAAATATTAAATAAACATTGTACGAACGGAATATCTGTGGTGCTGCGTTGGTTCCGTTTTTCTCAGTCAAGTTTACTGATAAACTACCGAATAAATTGAACTGTGATTTTGATTCCAAATATTTTTAACTGTGGAGGCCACGCCACAATTATTTCGTTGCTAGGTTACGTGTTAAATAAAACCTATTAATTAAGTTTCAAACTTGAAAAATTAGTAGTATCTATAAGTTTCGTGCCCGCGAAACGTCCAAATATCCAAGGTTGTCATCGAACAACGTCAAAAGGAATAAGTATTTAGTTACGAGCGTCGAGCGTTGGGCGAATCTATTGGCCTTGGAGGTCGACCGGCGGCGGCGGCGCGGCGGTGGTGGTGGTGATAATTTGTAGACATACAGATAGATGGCAATACTTTTAGTTGGATAAACAGGAATCGTGTTTTGGTGTACAACGTTCCAGTCATTAGATGGTAGGGTCGTTCTTACCCTTTTCAAAGTAGCGGTGGGCGCCTGTCGGTGGCTGGTGAATTATTTAGCAGGCGCGCGCCACCGACCTCCGTGCATGACGTTTATCACGCGTCTTACCAATTATTATCAGTAACACATTGCTGGTTCGGTAATCACATTGTTATTTGACGAATAATTTAAGATTTGTGTGAAATGTTTTGGGTTGGAGATGAATTGAAATTCATGAATGAAGAACACTTCCTTAACGTTTTATAATAAAATATTTGTATCTTAAAAATCGTATCGTATCTAGTGCTATCTAAAAAGATGGTTAAGTATCAGAAATAAGTGATTTTCACATTACACTGAAAAGACCTAAACAGAATACAACCTACAATTTTAGAAAATCTGTAAGCAGAAGTACTTATTAGATACAGCACTTTGGCAACACTGTACAAGGTAAATTAAGCACCAAACATACCCAAACCCAGCTGGTTGAAACAAAACAAAAAAAAAAGAAAATATGAAAATTTTTAGGACAAAACCGTGTTGTTCCCCAGACACAATAATTAGGCTGTCACTTCTAATTTTCCCTTCCCTTGTCGATGTATGGAAACATCTTTCATTCCAATGACATTTATGTTCATATCACTGAATTATAAATAAGGTATGGCCGATGTTTTCTAATAAAGTAATAAATTACGCGTGAAGCCTGAAAATAATTAATGAATAAATTATTGATTTTGGGGCCACACGCATCGCTGAAGATTTCTTATTCTTTTCAATTTTGGTGTCTTGGCTGTGATGGATTATACCTATTACATTAAGGTTAGGATTTATCTTCGGTCGTTAGTTTTATCTATATTATTCTATTTATTATTCTCATGGCTAAATTATAACAGCCGCACGGACCAATCTTCGAGGTTAAGCAACGCTTGCCGAGGTTGGTCTGTGGATGGGTGACCATATTAACATACCGAGACTCCTCCGTGCCTCGGAAAGCACGTTAAGCCGTTGGTCTCGGCTGTCATTTGTAGATCTTTGGCAGTCGTTACGAATTGTCAGAAGCCAGAAAATCTGACACCAGTCTTGCCAAGAAGTACCGTGTTACCCAGTCAATGGGTTGTGGAGGTCTGGAAGGCAGCCGCTCCACGTAAAATACTGGTATTTAGCTGAATCCGGTTTGACTGGGAGCCGACCCCAATACAGTTAGGAAAAGGCTTGGCAGATGATTCTGGTTCATATTTATGAGAATCATCATACGCAAATTATGTCCATAAGGCTAACCATTGTGTACTTAAGTAAATAATGATTCAGAAATTGTTTTAAAAGTTATTAAGCAAATCTGGAGGCTAAAAATTGGATAGATTAATTGACAAGTCTTGAACAAGGCTTTGTCAATTATTCTAACCTATTTTTAGTCAAAGTAACCTTTATTCGAAATGTCACCCGAAAACGATAATATCGGTAATTAGGTACTTGTTAAGTAGAAGTTAAATGCCGAGTTACCGAAACTACTTGACTACGTTAATTGGACATCAAATTAGGTGCGTATCACCTTTCGACACCCACGCCGATAAAGTCGATAAGAAATAATTATACAGTGTTAAATTTTATTTAAAGAACAGTCAATGATAAGTTAAATGTCATGGCATGCTACAAAGTTAGTGTCGTGAAAACCAAGATCGTAAATCTGAATTAGTTACTGATGCAAACTAAATCTTCTACGATGAAATTTCAGATAGTTCATACAGATAAAATACAATATAAACATTTGAAAACGTACAAATAACTAGTTCTAATTATTATGTAGCGAGTACACAAGAACTGTTCCCAGTTCGCTGATTGCGTCACACGTAAATCATTATGATGGCGCAATCATACTCCTACATGAAATAGGGTAACGAAAGATATTTGTTCACTAAAATTAGAGACAGGGCCCCGAGGCTTATTGGCACATCATCCGTTATACTACGCTACGAGTGTGTGCTTTGCGAGCTACGCGGCTACGTGGCTACGACCGCTACGCTCGTAGAACTCGTAGCACTGGAACTCGTAGTACAGAAACTCATTGGTCGGTTACCGCGCCTTTCGTATGTATTCGGCTAATTTCGGATTTTTCTTGTTGAATAAACAAAGTGGTTCACAAAGAAATGTGGGTACCATGTTTTAAGGCTTTTAACCAATAATCTATGATAAAGGAATACTAATACTGCAGCTGCTAGTTTTCTCGTGAACGAACTGTTTGTCAAAGAGAACTGTGGAAAACGTTTACTAAGGAATTGATGAATACTGAATGGATAGACGAGCGAACTATTGCTATTCATCTGCAAACAATAGTTAAATCCAATACATATTGCACGATGGATTATACAGAGCTGGGATCAAATACCTTCTATGCATATAGGAAAGATTGTTTTGTACATACATATGTATATGATATTATTAGCATACATACAATTCTCTACAAATGAGATTATTTTAATATCTATAATCTATATTTTTTGGGATGCATGAAGAAGCCTCTTCGTGTAGCGCAATGCGTTCCATCAGGCACTCTACTGAACCGAGCGCTCGACGCATCCTGGACAGTATCATCTAACACCATATAAGACTGGCCAATCCTTCCCTTGCGGTGGTAGGGCTAACGCCCGCCTGGTTCGCAACCACCCTCCCACCGGAATCCGACGTCAAGAAGCCTGTTGTGTGTCGTCGACGGGAGTACCAGTAGCTCCAAGCTTCTTCTGGGCACGCTCACTCCATCATAGACCTCATCAGGGGCGATCGAGGTCAAGAGCTAGTCTATTCCTCAATAAAAACCAAATAAAAAAATCTATAATCGGCTTCGCTTGTGTTGATAAATGTAACCTTTTACTGTCTCCAGGTTCCCATCTATCTCTGCACCAAAATTAATCAAAATCGATTTAGCGATTTAGGCGTAAAAGCGTAACAAACAAACAAACTCACGCATTTAAAATATTAGTTAGAATTAAAATAGCGTCCATCTATTGATACGTAAAGAGTTATCTATGTATCCCTTATTTAAGCATTGTAGTAAGAAATGTGGGATTTGACATTTTTACAGTTCAACGGAGAAGAAGATCTCATTTTTACGTTCCAATTTCTATCACTAGGTAAATACTAGTAGGCGTTTATAATTGAACACCGAAAAAGTAACACAGTCTTTGATCTTAGATTCAATAGTAAACTTGATTCAATACTAACTTGATTCAAGTACTTACTTGCTTCATTCAATTGACTGAACATACTGTTTACCATACATTTTATCAATTCACCTCCCTGATAGTCGATGAAGCCTTGTTTAGTTCTCGATATCTAACTTTACATAACATGTTCTCATGTAGGAGTTGTTAAACTGAAACTATTAAGAGGTTACTTAGTTCTCTGTTTTCAGCTCAAACTATAGAATGTTATGTAATAAGAGTTTATGTTCTTTGAAACCATTATACTGTAAATAAGCTTAACTAAGTAATGTATAAATGAATACATAACACTACAAATATTACTATTTTAATATTTTTATGCAATATAATAGTATGGTGCTTAGTATCTGAGTGAGGCGATGTCTGGACTTTTTTAAGAGAAGGTGACTCTAGTTTAGACAGTTCCCATTGTAATGGACAGGAAGCAACGAAATCATCTAGTTTTTAAGGCGCTTCCCTGATCAAATGACCTTGAGCATTCGTTCCCTCTTTGCCGCACCCCAACAACAGCAACCCTCTACAATACTTCGTTCAACACTACTAGCGCCATCTAGTGAACAATTTACGAATACAAGTAAAAGTCACAGACCTTAGAATTCACAGACGGCGAAGCAAAAAGGAGGGTTATGAATTTGACCGGTATGTATGTGTATGTTCATCTGTTCACTCACAACTTCTAAACCATCAACCATTCGATAGATGATGATCCTGATGGGTCGTGATCGATATCTGAATGAATGAATGTGGCGAATTCGGTCAAAATGAAAATCCAAAATTGCGGCTGCAAAAACTTTCATAATTTTTCGTTATGGGTGTCGTTTTCATGGTTTTTGAGGCTGTTAAAGCTGATAGTGAAGTAAAAATGAAAATTCAATATGGCGGCTGGGAAAGTTTTGTTTTTTATTTAAATCATCGTGGAAGAAGGAACTTCGTTTCTGACATTTCTAGTTTACATATCCCTAAAATCTAAATAACGGGTACATGTAAGTTTGTTTACGTCCGAAGGTTCGTTAACTACACTTCTATCTATAACTGCTGTCAACTCAATCTCTTTATTTAATTGAGGTTCAATATTTTCTTTATTTTTTTTCTTACTCCTCATTGCCTTTTCGATGAATGAAGGATTTCTTATATTCATACCTCGAGGGTACCGGGGGTCGAGTAATTCTGGCAACAAACAATCTACATAAAATGATGAAAGCTTTTCTTTCATATTCTCCTTCCAGAATTTATCGTCTCTATCGATGTATTCTGTTTTTAGCGGAAGGTTCTCATTTGACCAAACTGCAAATAAGCACTTTGATCGTTTAGTAACGTGTAGTTGCCCCTGCACTTGAAGTATCAAGTGCAGGGGCAACTACAAGGGCTAAAAATCAATGAAAACCACCAATGGTACTAACGATTGGTGGTTTTTATTGATTTCCGGTCCTTTTTTGTGATTTTCCAAAAGCTCACTTTTCTTTTTTTATGGCTTCTTCTAAACCCAATTTGAATGCCGTTATCGGGCATTTTATTTCAACAATAGTGTCGTCGCTACATAAGGCATCTGGAGTGGTACCTAAAAATGGCAACTCTTCGTCAATAAATAGACCACAAGGTTTAATTTTAATATTTTCTTGCCTTTCTAATTGCTTGATAGTAATGTTTTCATTGTCTTTGCCATGTTTAATTGACGACACAAGGTCAATGTTGGTTTTGTACAATAAGTCTCTTACAAAGTTATGACAACTTGTATCATTTCGCCGTTTGACAACTTTTCCAAAGTTAGAAGCGGTTAATAGCGACCTACGCAACTCTGGCCAGTCGCTGCATTCACATTGTAAAACGGTTGTCCGTTTGATTAAACTTCTTTCCTCATCAGTTTTCTTTAAATTTTCCATAACATTTTCTTTAATTTTATTGAAAACATCGATTGGCATGTCAGGTTTTGTGCAGTCTTGATCATTATTGTGGTCCTGTTTCGATTTTTCTAAGAACAAGGCACGCTTTTTGGTTTCCTATTTAGCTTCATTTTCGCATTTTTGTTTATTCTTTTACTTTCTAGCCGTTATATTTTGCCTTGAGGGTTGTTTCCTTTATTAATAGATTTATATAGCAGGGAAATTTAAAAATTAAATTACAAAGGTAGGCATTTAGCGGAATAAAAGTAGGTAAACTTTGCATAATGCATCAAATTACTTACAGAATGTCATTCATATAGAGCTGTAGCTTACTTGATAATAAAATGCTTCTTATGACAATAACACAATCGTAGCGTCTTTTCGCAGTAAAAACAACGGTTAATAAGTAGGTACATATACTCGATGGTAGGTACTCATATAATATTAAACATTTTTAATATATTACGACTGATACTGATATGTGAATATGCGAACGTTTTGAAAACAAAACACGGAGGGAAGACGACGAGAGCGACACGGCCTCCTCGTACGAAAGCGCGCAGCGCACTGCCGCCCGCACCCCGCATGCCTTTTTATCATAGAATTCACACAATTATCTTAATAAAAAAGAAAAGCGATCTTTTGAAATTAAATGAAACGTGAATAATTTAGATTTTTAAATTACCTATCCATTAGTCTAATCCTCAAATGATTAGAACGTTGCCTTTAGCAACAGATACAAGAAATCAATAATTTTAGTCATTTTTTAAAAATCTATTTTAAATGTATTTATAACACATAAAAACAAATTAAAACATGGAATGTGATGATAGGATATCAAAAATTAATAATGTGCTTTTAGATGTAGTTTATTTCTCTTATCTAATGAGTTAATAGCCTCTGAATAACGAAGAAAAACGCACTAGCGCAAGGTTTTGGTCGGGGTAGAGCCTTAATTTGATGTATAAATGTTTAAAAAAACTTTACTAGCTGCCGCCCGCGGCTCCGCCTCGACCTCGGCCACCGATGATGCGAGATTTTATTGATTTTTTATTTGTTTTTCATATTAAGTCCGTTTATGTGTGAAATAGTAAGGTGCCAATTACACGGAAGGTTTTGCTGTCGGTTTAACCACAGTCAAGGCTGTGACTGACGGATAACCTATTGTCTAATGCAGGGACTGATAGTTGCATGAAAATGATTGACGAAAATCTGGATATTCAATCAGTCACATCTTTTAAGTGAATGTTTCTCATTTTTATATGTTTTTGCAATGGGGTCCTTATTTTTTTCTCGAATCCCGTATATCAGTCAACAACATATCGTCGTCATATTTAAGATTTTGTTAAGTTTTAGGTAATGTCGATTCAATTCCATCACTCACCATCAGTCACTCGTTACTAATGACTTTTGAAATGGAATGACGCCTGCATGAGCGTGTAATGGACGCCTAAGAAACATCCATCCATCTACCCGCACGAACATTCACGTTTATAATATAAGTTGGATTGGATATGAAGGAACTATAAAGTATAGACTTACTACTAGATGTATATTATACTTTCTGACAGTGTATGCCGAGCCAGTGTGATCGCACACACGTTTACGGCACTAGCTATCCTCAAAGTGTAATCTTATAATCGTCTTTTACGACACCCACGAAAATTAATGAGGTGGCCTTCCTCGTAGTGAGACAACGATTTCGACCTTGTTTTGATTCGGTTTTACGTCGTAGGTAACTCCTATATCTATATAAAAGGAGCTCATAAAAGATTAGAAATTATCTTCTACCAACGGCTTCGCCTACATACTCCCAAGATAAAAAAGTGTATGTGCTATTCTAGACTATAATCAATCTTTGTGCCAAATTTGATTGAGTAACAAACATCAATACATACATCCAAACTTTCGCATTTATTAACTACTAGCTGCCGCCCGCGGCTCCGACCGCGCTAATGTCGATAATTATCCCAAGGGAACATACTCTCGGGATATAATCCTATGTGTTATTCTAGACTATAATCTATCTCTGTGCCAAATTTCATCAAGGTCCATCCAGTAGTTTTTGCGTTAAAGAGTAACAAACATACATACATCCATCCATCCTCACATACTTTCACATTTATAATATTAGTAGAAAGTAGGATAGTATTTATAATATTAGTAGAAAGTAGGATTGTATTTATAATATTAGTAGGATAGGATAGTATAGGATAGGACTAGATTTTGATCAAAGCTCCGCCCGCGTGGATATCGATTATCGCGTCAAAAAGTAGCCTAAGTCCTTCTCCATATCCCAGGCTATACAACGTGTAACAGAATAAACGCAATACCTCTTAAGGGGTCATTGTACTCATCATTATGAATAACTTTTACTATGGGACCGACACTGAAATCGCGTAAAAAAACAGCTGTTCAGTACATTTCTGTGCGCATAACTCGACAAAATGTACTGTACAGCTGATCTAAGTGGTATTGCGTTTATTCTGTTACACGTTATATATCTGCCAAATTTCATGACGATCTGTTCAACCCTTTTAGAAAAAATAAACTCACTTTTGCTTTAAAATATTAGTTAGGATATTAATAGGAAGAAGATTTTCATCATCTATCTCACTAAAGACACAATTAATCGGTCCCGTAATCGCATCGCGCAGAGCATTAAAATTTCAATCTAAGTAGCGAACAATCTAGGTAAAATTAATTTTAACTTTGAAAATAAAAATAGTTTCCTATAGAGTCTTAACTTTTTGCTAAGCTCAAGATTACCAGACCGCGAAAAGGCAACGGACTAGCTAACATGCAAGGCTTTTATCTTCAAAGGTGTGCCGTTACAATGGCGGTATTACGCAAACGAGAGCTCAAGAATTTACTGTAGACGGTGCACGGGCTCCGACGATATAATGAGATGCGAAAACACACTGATATTTTGTAAGTATAACCTGCTCGCTGCAAATTGTTTTGACTATCCTCTTGAATTAATTTTGTGGATGTTTAAAGTTAATGTTATAGAGTATTTCATCAACATAGGTGTGACTTTTTTTTACTGTGTTTAAACATGTACGTAAATGAAAAACAAATATAAACAATCACGCCCGTATTCACCGGAGGGTTAGGTAGACGTGAACCTGCAGTACATCCACATTTCGGTAGTTTATGTTTTAAATCCTATGTAATAGGGAGCGGGCCAATTGCTTTCTACCGTTCGCAAATCCAAACTTCGGGCTACTACTGAGAAATTCCTGATGGAGAAACCCAATAGCATTTTCTCCGACCTGGGAATCGAGCCCAGGACTTCATATTCGGCACTATCGCTTGCGACCACTACCAACAGGGCAGTTTGTATAAATGGCTATTTACACAGAGGCTTTATAAATAAGGCAGAATTTCAATTCCATAAATAAAACCAAACTCGGGACTTTTCGTTTGTATTTTCGAAATGTGATATTTTATGCCTGGCTTTTGTAACCGAGTGGCAATTTTATGCATGGGATATATCACAAAGGAGACATCGTATTTTCCATTTCTGCCTACAGTATCAGTATACAATAAGTCAACCAGGATAAGGTCAAGTGTATACGTTGCGATAGTTTTGTATTCCAAACAGATACAAAGATTACGGTAGGAAATCCACACGGGACCAGTGTATCTGAAACGAAACCTGATCACATTTGTTAGAAAAGCAATAATATTTTTTGCAATCCTCAAATTTAATTTCCAAAGTTTTGATAAATTAAAAAAATAATTCTCAACCAATTCGCAAAGTTCAAGCCATCAAAATTCAATTTTATCTGTTACTGAATTTCAAATGCCATGGTCAATTCCAACTCAGATATTTCGGGCAGACTTTCGCATTTGCAAGTTTGAATTACTCAAACGCTAATTGCGGTTATTCCATGAAACCTGACATCAATTTCGCAAATAACAATTTGAGTAATTTGGTATCGAACAAGCAGAGGCATTTACTGGGGACTGACGGCTCGAATCACGCCGTATCTTTCGGCCACTTGGAAATTTTGAACGTTCGAGACTAATTGACTCGCTGCCGAAGCGATCGATGTTAGGAAGCCCATTAGGCAATTACATACGACCGACCAGCCTTATACATTATTTAGCCATTTAGCGGTCTGCTGTATCACGACTACTCTTTCACTTAAATATTCGAATGGGTCAACTGGAGTGACATTGATGAATCGCAATAACTACTGAGCAGATTTTGACTACTTTCGTGTACATACTTGTATGTCGTTAATGTCAAAGACACTATCATCATATAATCTTCAACGCGCAAATATATGCGAATTTGCATCGACCGTAACTTTTGCAGGTTTGATGCCACGTTGTGACAATTAATGTAAATAAAGCTCAGTTTACTTGTCTTATCCTGTGAGAAAATAGGAAGAAATATAAAGGTACGTTACGTAGGCAAGATATATAAAATACGGAAACAGTTGTCTGTACGTATAGTAAAAGGTTTCCGAAACGGTTTGGGAGAGGCAGTTGTGCGTCAGAGGTTTGTAGGGAAGTCGTCGCGTCCCCGCAATAATTTAGCTGTTGCGGGCACAATGACGCCCGGGCCACATTCTACGTTCGTGTTCGCCTGACAGTTGCGTACCGCCGCAACATAGAATATCTGAACATTTTGAAGCGACGGCTTTTTAAGGTGTACGTAGACAGCAGGATCATACGATAATCCTAAAATGCTACTGTATTGTTCGAATATAGTAAAAAATTATGAACAGAAGGAACCCATTATCTGCTTATTTATAGCAAGTAAAAATAAACTTACTTAATTCTTGACTGTATGTATATCAAAATAAAGTTACTTTTTGTATCTGTCTGTGTGTCCACGATGCTCGGATTTTGATGCGGTTTTCACCATAATTTAGAGAATTTATGTAGTCGGGAGGCTAGTGTGAAATATAAGTTTGATGCTTTGTGGTTTTAAAAGCATTTTAGTCTTAGCTTTTCAATAAATATGAAACACTATCTGCCACGCTAGTATTGTACCCTCATAAAATTAATTTGGTCATAACAATTTGAACCAAAGAATGCCGAAGAAAAAATATTCCTCGAGATTATAATTTTCCTCTTAATGTTATAAATCATGATTCTTGTTTAGAATATAACAAAATCCTTTAATTACTTCGGCCGATAGACCCTTTTTCTCAGGAATTTCATTATCTTTTCCCCAGTTGGGATCTGATCAAGAGATATTATCTTTTTAATGTAAGCTTCGTTGATATGTGGGTATTACATAGGTATTTGTGGGCTTTGTATTATCTAACGATATATTTATTTTATCTTGAGCATCTCATTACTTGTATTATAACAAGTAAAATGATTAATGGCCACTGTTTAACTCATGATATACTTCGTGGACAATCAGACTGCTCGCCACTACGTATTGTGAAACCGAAAAAAATGATATTGTTTTATACGGTACATTTTTGTAAAATCCCGCCAGTGACACAAACGTAAACAAACAGCGAGTTAGCTGGCAATCAGGTGTGTCATACACAACGTGATTGCTAGCACAACAGTTGTAACTCGTAACAAGTCAGCGACAGTTGGCGGCGCGTCCGCAGAAGAACAACTTGATACACGGCTCCAGCTGTCTAGTATTTAGCTTGTTATGCGGCCGCCTTCACCCGGCGCCCGGCAGTGCCCACCGTCTCTGCAACTCTCACAAACTCTAAATAACAAAGTGGGGTGAACCATCCTTCGCTGAAAACAAATAGCCGACCTTTTGCCTTCTTTATGAGACCCTTGTTAACTTGTCCTTAATAAATTATTTATTTTGCGCCGCGCGACGGTGTTACTGCTACATTTTTGTTAATTTTATTTATTATTTTCGAATAAGTTTTTACGGGGCGGCCGATTAATGGCCGGAATTTATTATACTTGCTAACTTTTCGGGAATGAGCGGAGAGATCTTATAGCAATTTACTTTTTATGTCAAGCTATTATTATTTGTTATGAAATCCTTTTGTGTAACGGAAGAAATGACATCATTGCCGAGATATATTAATATGTAACATTTTTGTGAGATATAAACGTCTACGATTATGACGGTTACAATACCTATCTGTAACAACAACAGTGCGGCAATAAGGAAACACAAGAATAATAGTTTATCAGTCAAACGACTGATAAACTATTATTCTTGTGTTTTCCTTGCTAGTTGTTAAGTCAAGTACGGAAATGGCCTACTTAATGGTGCTCAATGTTGTTGCTTTCACTCACTGCTTACACACGATTCTATTCAATAAATCCAATGCATTATTGCTACGGATAGGTACTTATGTTCTAGAAAACCAAGTTTATTTCTGTCATTGTGCGAAACTGCTGGACGGTTTTGCGTTTGACTTAAACAGGATAACAGGCTAATCAGCATACAACGTAGAACGCTTGCCCGCGGCCGAAACCTGTGCGTGTAATATGTACACATCGTAGTAGGCTACGACGAATCTGCAAATATGGTAGTTAACTACTTGTCTCATATGAATAGTTCAAAAGAATATGAAGTAAAGTGCAACTGACAGGCTAGGCCTTTACCCTTATTTAATTTAAAAACCAAGTGTCGTTTTAATAAAAGAACCGAATTAACAATTTAATTAAATTCATTACTTGCGTCATTGTGTTCACAAAAGAGTGATTGCGTCATTTTGCGACACTGGATCTGTGCAAAATTGTAACATAATGGCCTCTACGGGATTCTACAAATTAAATAGGGAGTTAAACCGCCGGCTATTATGAAACAAAAGAAAACACGAGCATCGATTGATGATGATTAACAAGCAGTTTTCAAAAACAATGTAATTGTTACCCTTTTTATCGAACTAAAACGTCCATAAGTAGAGGTTTTATCACCATAGAAACGTTAATATATAGATGGAAAACAATGTGTCGTGGGGCGGTATGTACTCGTATTATAAAAGAAGGTAAATAACGGCGTCGACGGTATATTTGCCGGAAAGATTTTCCGTTTCAGTCACACGAAGAAAATGTGTTTGATTTATCAGCACTTGAGGCCGGACCTTCCGTTCGCTATAAATTTTATTGTGTTATGATTTAGGGACGCGTATGCGATTTTATGGTAAACACTTTGCTCTTTGTGTTCGTTATGTGATTTATGTCGTTCTCGGCTTAGGCCCGATGTGAGATGCTGTCGAAGCTAACCGATCTGAATAACAAACTCTGAATTATGGCTTTATCTTTCCACCATTCATAACGTTTATAATAAATGATGTAACGACATGGCAGTAATGCTATAACACGTCAGTATGTGGCATTTTTTGACGCGTGGTAATCGTATCGTATATTGCTCTGAGCCGTAAAAGTAGATATTCATTTTATTTAAAACGCGTTTGAAATGGGTTAAACCGAACACATTTTATGCTGTTTTTATTTTACTATCAAGTGTAACATTTAACTAGAATGGCTTATTTTAATTTTTGATATGACGAGTTATTTATAATTTAAAGTAATGCTTGTCCTTCATAAACTTCAGTTTATGAAGGATTATTTTGAGTGGTGAAAACATACAGAAAAAAAATTCGTGATTTATTATTTTCAAGAGTCTGATAAAGTTCGAGATAGTAATCGATATACTTAAACATACTTAAATAAGTCATAACTGGGATACAAATTAATGTCGAAATGCCCAAGTTTCAATTATTTACAAAACTAGGTAGATACTTACCTACGGCACGTCCCTAAGAATCTACATTTCAATATTATTAGTAAGTTGTGTCGATAAATTTTAAGTAAATATACAGTCAATTAAACTAAGTAGGTACCAAAGTATATACCTTTGGTATCTACTTATTTTTATTGAAGGCAGAAGAATTTATTATAGCCTTTGAATTCATAAGTTTGCACTTTAGATTTAAATTGGTACAATAAAACTATTTACAGCGTATATACGTCTAAAGAACTGCAATTGCAGTAAAATATCGTTCTGAGTAGTTGTTTCGAAGTTCCACGACTTCTACGATGTTTCCTCGAGCATTGACTTTCTGATTTCCCAGTAACCGAGTAGCAATACCCAGAACATAATAACATATCACACCTAGCTAATAGAGATCGCTTTCCGACTAAACTCGAACTTCAGTAGTTACACTTCCATATTGGATTTACAAGCTATTAAAGTAGGAGTATAAGAATTAAGCTGGCGGCCAGAATTAATGGCGCAGCAGCTTGTTAATCCGATAGCCGTAATGCGCTTACTCTCAGATACTATTAACTTTAAACCATTACATGTTTTATGGACCACAATTACGACACATTTTTACCCAGCGGAGTAAAGTCAACACTACAACATTTAAACAACTGTACAATAATGTGTGGGGTTCAAACACATAAAAAGACATAGGCGTATAAAGTCTGACATAAAGAAGTCTTTGTTTAAAAAGGTTCGTAAAATAAACCTCTATCTTTGTATATAAATGCAGTGAGTGTACAAACGTTGCTACAGCGGGTAGATAAGACGCAGTGAACTCATTACGGCGAACAAGTTAAGGCGCGGTACGCACTGCGCGACTGCAACTGCTACAAGATTTACCGGGAGCACTGCAACGGGATTGGGCATTCATCGTCCTTGGCTGCTGGCCGCATAATGTGTCCCGGGCCTTAGTCGTTCGACGCCTGGGGGCATCGAGTGTCTTAGAAGGCTGTTATTTTCGGTAGTAGCAGTTAGTAATTACCTGCTTGCCTGTTTGCTGCTGACAGATCCAATTACATTAAAGGGATCGAACCCCATTCCATTAGGCGGCACACTTTGTTACTTCAACAAACGTATTGTTTTTAGCCCGCGATTGTATTACGATTACCCACGTGTATTAACTGTATTACGCTTTTAGTAAAATAAAATTTATTTTACTTTGAGTAAAGGGGTTTGTCTTTGAAGTAAGATCTGAACGTTAGTAATTTCGGATGTGTGAGGGTGTGTGATATTGAAAGTGTTGTTTGTGATGCCTGTGGGTGTAACTTATAATATTTCTACGTAGGTACTTGCCTACGTACGTTTTATTTATTTTAGTTTTTACGAAATTTGAATACCTAATCCCAGATAAAAATAACAAAGCGTCTTTTCTCAACTTTTACAGTAATTTTTAAAACCAATCGATAGTATCCGCTCAGTTTAAAACTAACATGGAGGGTTTATTATGGCGAATGATGGTGGGCCATTCTTTTGTGAAGGTTTGATTCCGGCATGGAATTAATAATAACAGACTTATGTATGCCCATAAAACAAGCACAGATATTTCTGTTCATGGTTTAAGTAAGCTTATAGCCCGCGACACAGTTCATAGGCCCGATAAATGTGGAATAAAGTACATTGACCTTTCCTTAATATCTCTTCGTAGGTACCCCCGGACAGTAAATTATGAATCGTTTTTCACTACTACAAAAGTAAGGATCAAGATAGATGTCGATTCAGGACAGTTTTATGTCATTATTTCTATTTTTGAAATTAAGTGTGTCAATAAATGTGGGTGGGTCAGTGACCGTTATTCCACAGTTATCTGGCGCCTACTCATAGCTATTCAGGTAGTGAATTTAAATGGAAATGAATCTAATAATACTTTGTTGGTTTTCGCAACCAATAAACGAGAATCATTCAATCATTCAATCATATGAAGAGACTGAAGATCTTCTTACCATTATCAAGTAGCTTTATCGCTGTATTGCTGTAAATTTAAGAGAAGTTTAGTACGAATTTTAAGATCCAACTTGTAATAGCATACCATATTGTTGTAAATTAGTGTGAGTAAACATTGCTATTTAGGAGGAATCAATGGACTCCCAAAATACAGGCATTCCTTGCCTAGTTTGGGGTTCCAAGGTCTCAACTAAATATTTACCCATAGATTAAAAAACCACAACAATTTTTGTACACAGGATTTTGATCACAGATTTACTATGTTCGCCTTCCTTGTTTATTATATCTATTGTACCTACCTATAATACTAGATTGTTTAGCTCTTGTGTGTAATTTGAAGTTATTGGCTCAATAAATTATTATTAAGTTACAAAAAAAAAAAAAACAAGATTTTAGTTAATAATTTTGCCATTTATGACGATAAAGCAATTAAAGAATTAATACCATTAAGATGTTGCTCTCTTCGCACTTTGTAAGGGTAAGATAACAATTTAACGTTTCAGAAGATGCTCAACGAACATCAAGAAATCTCATTTTAAACGTATACATTTATAAAAAGGTTGATATGATAACACAAAGGAAACCCTCGTATAATCTCACCTCCTCGCGGAGTAATGATGCGAAGCTCCATCCTAAACTAACAAGCCTGAACATAGTGATTATGAAATCTCTTTTCTCGAGAGATGCTCCGAGTATTTAGAAGTCGGTACTATGCTCCATCAATCAGTTTACCTAGCCTTGTCCAAACTATGGTTGGGTCGGCTTCCAGTCTAATCGGATGCAGCAAAATACCAGTATTTTTTCATGGAGCGACCGCGTATATGAACTCTATAGCCCGGTAACTGGAAAATATAATACCCCTTTAGGTTTTTTTATGGATGGGAAATCATCAAATGACTCCGGTCGCTCTGGGTGGAGCGGCAGGGAGTGTCAGACTCTTACTGACTAAAACCCATCCGTGCTCCTCCTAGTGCCTCTTGCTTTCCAGGGCCGCGGTAACTCTTTCGAACAAAATTCGCAACCCTGGCAGGCTCTGGCCCTAACGAGCCCCGTCTACTATGCTGACATCTCTTTGAGGCGCGCGTGGAACACAACACGCCGGTACAATACCCCTTTTCAACTTCACTTTGTTCTGTAGACTCGTGTCATAGTTTCTGGCTTCTGATTATCTGTTACGGCTAGACTTGCTTTTCAAGGCGCGGAGGAAACTCGGTATGTAATGGATCCACGCAATGCATCCACGGACCGACCTCAGCAAGCGTAGCTTCACCTCAAAATTCAAGTCAGTTTTTTTATGTTTTTTTTGTATGGATTGAGCGATGAGCTCTTCCGCTCTGGGTAGAGCGGAAAGGAGTGTCAGACTCTTACTGTATAAAACCCATCCGTGTTCCTCCTTACGCTCTTTGCGTTAGGGCCGTAGTGCCTCTTTCGAACAAATTCCGCAATAAGTTCGCGCCGTGCCGCTGTTATTATTTAGCCATGAGCTCCTCAATACGTAACATGTTCCATCGATCACTAGTTTAGTACATCTTTGGGCTGTTCATCTTCGGCAGCTAGTTACATTGATCGAGTTCTTTTCATAAGAGGCAAAAACTGATCAGTTTAATCAAGCCGGCAGCTGGGCGTCAATCAAGTTGGCTCGTTACCTAAACGACCAGTGATTTTCTTCCGCTGACCGAGCGCTCAGCGCCATTTCAAACTAGACTTTGATCAAACTCATTTGTTGATTAGCAACTTTTATACAGTCGTTTTGTATTTCTATTCAATTATTTTGCTTTTCCAGATTCAGTTTTTATTTATTTAATAAAAATGCTTCATTGAATAAGCTTGCGAAGGCTTTGAGACAGTTTTCTTTGAAACATATTATTTATTCGGTAAACAGATTTATAGCTAGCATAAAAAGTGTCATATATGTTGTTGGTATAATTCTCCAAGTTATGATTCATATCTGTGTCAAGTTTCAGCAAAGTTGGATGAGCTATTTCGTCGTAATTGCGTAACATTCCTACATGCTTCTCAACACATTTGCTTTCGTTCCTAGAATGTCATTATTATGTATTTCAGCGAGGATATTCATCTAGTTAGCTATTTACTTTAACTTGCCAAGAAACCTTGTTTAATAAGAGCTTACGGTACCTTTTTACTGGTTTGTTATTAGTGAGTGGGCGGAACTATGGATGCTGAAGGCGTCCGTTTTCCTGCTGAGAAAATGTAGTTGCGATTTCCTATCAGGAAATTATTATCATTAAACTGGCAATTTACTCAGGGGATATCACTTAGGACACTAATGATGTCATCAGAAATCTGTGAATGTAATTATAACTGTAAGAATCAACCATAAATTTACTATAAGCTCTAATACACCTAGTTGTACAATAACATTGTGCTGGTCAGGCCGGGCCAATACCAACCATGCTGACTGGCTACACTATTCACCGGGGTGAGGAATTCCCACAAAGAAAACTTAGTACTAAGATCTATAAGACGACCTCCGCCACTTATAGATATATTGTCCGTGTGTTTGCCGAGTGTAAGGGGAGTAGGTTACACTTGGAACAACCGCGAGTGCTTAAGTAGTGCGTGGCTATCGGCAGTTACTTTCGTGTTCGTGTGTTCGCCCACTGAATGCATAAGGTTACGTTAAAAGGTTAAAGTTTTGATAGCAAACACTTGCAATGTCATCGCTTTTTATTCTATTTGGACCCTTTGACTTTCAGGATTGTAGTTTTCTTTGTAAATATTGATTTTCGCGCCAGCGAATAAATATATGTGTTCACTCTCTCATAATTTATTTGCACGTTAATTAATTTAAGATAGGAAACTGGAACCCGTTTAAAGTAAAACCCCGTGTTATGCAAAGATGATATTTACATTAATGGACTTCCACGGACCCTGCTCCGCTTACTAAACCAAGTTTTCTAGGTACATCTAATTTTGTCCACAAATTATTGAATATGCGGACCGTTATATCAACGTCATAGCTTTTGTGACAGGGTCTCAAGTAAACGGCTTATTTGAACCCGGCGACAAGAACCGATGTTGTAATTCTACGACGATTGTGTAAGTTCAAACGTGGCTATTATTTTCAGTTAGTTCATACTCTCATGAATTATTCCGCGGAAACGCTATTGTGTCGTACATACCAAAGTCATACTGTAATAATTGATAACGTAGTACCGTTGAACATACATTTTTCAGCACTATATATTCAAGGAATATGAGTGAAATAATTTTGGCACTCTCTTACCGAGAATATTGTGCATTTTGTCCGCTGGCCCATACAGCTACGTGAAAGTGGTAAATTCACAAAGGAATGCCTGGAATTTGTCCCCTAGCTAGATAAAGTCTGAAATAAATAATATTTCATAATATTATTATGGTAATTACCTCAAGCTTTAATGTACCGACAATTTTGGCCCGAGCGCACTGAACAAAGTTAAAATGCAAGGTGAAAATATAGTGGCGGGTTGCACAGGACCAATGGTATCATTAAACATGTCGAGCGGCGACGTTAGTTAGTAGATAGGTCCTATGTAACAGTAAATAAGATGCAGTAATGCAGTGCGACACCGCCGCCCGTGATTACCCAGTATCGCACAGAAGTACGGACTATAATGATAGCAATAATTTGACCGTAATCGGCCGCATGCCGCTTTGTAGTCGCCTTGGGAACCAAGTCCGATTTTAAGCTGGCTCTATTTTGCGCATCAGTGGACAACTATCTGAATCAACGAGGATAATTGCCGCTGTTACGTCGTTAGCTTAATAGAGAGCCTGCAATAAACTTTCCGCTCCTGCGAATATTTTATTCCAGATCGAACTTTAAAATCCGTTGAAAGAGCCGTAAACGCTTACGTAAAGCAGGAAGCTCCACAAGGAAATATTCATAGCCAAGTTGCGCTTAATTCCGTTTAGTTCCGCGATAAACTTGTAACGGTAATTAAAATAATTTGGCGAGACAAGCAAGCGAACTTAGTAGTGACGCGAATGATTTAGTGACCTTGTTAATGGGTTAACTTCATCAAACTTAGGCCCGACGCGCTCTGGGACTCCCCGTTAGTCCGCCACCGGTGTTTTGATTCATTTTTATTTACATTACGTGTTACATCACCTACATGCATGGCTAGCGCAGATTCTCATCAATTTAATTATGGAGATGGACGTTTAGACAAGATTTACTCCTGGAAATAATGCTATCTACCCTATTACCGGAGTGACAAGCTGACTTTTCCTCATAGTTAACCTTTATCATAAATCGCCGCACGGCTCTATCACATCACGTTTTCATGCAAACGTTTTACAGCAGATTTCGTTCACAGTGATACTTACATTTATCTGTAGTGAAACGGGAGGCGCTGGAAAAGATTTCTTATATAAAACCCATTGACCCAGTGCAGACGTAACTCAGGGCGGTGAGCACGGGACACGCGGACAATAATGGCCGCCATAATTTGCCTGTAATGGGCCTTACACTATCGCACTGTCAGCCCTACCAAAAATAAGCTTCTTTCACCTAAATCTTATGCGAGACAGAGAGATGAATCTCTTTAGTACACTTTTAGCGCGTCCTAATGTACGTGTGAACCTGTGAACGCATACATAAGATTTATTTTATTCGTTCTTATTTAAGCGGGAAGCAGCGGAAACGAGGGTTTTATTGTTGAACAAGAATTCCAAGTGGTAAAGGCCAACGCTTTACCGAAAATCGTCTAATGTTGGTATTGATTACTTACTGTATCAAAATCTGAACACGTACCTACCTACCTTCGTAACTACATGATGTAGTGTTTCCCAGACAATGCCTTGTTCCACTCGGTCTCACAAGCCTGACAATGATGTCAGTGAGCACTTTGTATGAAAATAAGAGATCATGCGTAGCGTACGCGGAGGGTTTAAAAATGTTACGTAAGATTTTATTATCAAGGAAATGAAAGAAGTGAAGTGTTTCCTTATCTTTTATTCGGCAGGATTTTGTTTCTCTGCAAAAAGTTTCGCAGCTGCATAACACTAAAACGAGTGCTCGTAAAAAAATAACAAAACCATTAAAAGCTTCATAACGTGCTGTTATCTATTGGGAAAAGCCTGAAACAAATGCGTATTTTTCAGCACCCTCGTGTACTGAAACAAGTTCCCGATGTGTCAATTACGTTCGAACTAGATTTACGAATGTAGAGTTATTTGTATTCGCAAGTACCTAGGATCGTCGCCGAGACTTTGAGGGATAGTGTGAAGACGGAGTGCTCCCGCGTCCTCCGGGGACTCCTTTATCTATGGCGGACAGGATTATTATGGGGCTGTTTAGACATGTTATCATATGTAGGCCATCCATCTAGGGACTCGTAACGGGACTTGAGGCTAACAATATCGAAGCTATCAATATTTTTATACGCAATTTGTAAGTAATGTGACATGTTATACCTACATGGTTGTATTTTGTTCAGCAGTAGATAATGTATTGTATTTTTTGACATGAAAGAAACTTTCAGTTTTAGGTCAAGAATTTGTTTGGGAATTTGGACTTTATATCTTGCAAAATATAGCGTTGCAAAGTGTATGATGATTTTCTGAAGCATTTTCTACCTTAATAATTACCGAGTTATTAGGGCCCACTTAGCCTCTCTGAGAAAAAAGATACTTAAGTACTTACGTCCGGCGCTACTCTGGACAATCAGCCGTACCAAAGAAGACCAATTTATTCTCCAAGTTTTTAAGTAAAGATAAAATATTATGACGTAAATATTTAAGAATTTGTACCCACAATGTTTTATTAAAGTTGTAGAAGTTCGCCACAATAGCGTTGTCTTTGTGTTACGACAACGTACATACATAAGTCGAGTTGTCATGCCAAGTTACAATATGAAGCCAGCACGAACGTGTAGATATTAATAAAGCTTCTTGTCGTCTCATTGTTAAGGAAGTCCCCACTATTAAATGAGAAGGTAATTATGGACTAAGCACAGCGGTACTGTTTTTATATGTACGGTTCTCGAAACCCTAAATATGTGGGAAAACGAAGTAAAAGGCGTGGTCAGTGGAAATGTTCTTGAAGCTCGACGAGCCTCTATCTTAATTAATCTCGAGCCGGCCTGCGGTCTTTATTACAACCTTCACGCTTCGTTTAACAGCTTTTGGGAATCAGTCAATTTGAAACATCTGTTCCAATAAGCCCACATTTGGAACGTATTTTTGTTCATATTGCGAACAATGGCAGGTCTTGCCTAACCTATCATTTCTATCTATATGGCGTGTTTTATTTTTGACTAGTGAACTGTAGCTGATACGCCATCACACACGAGTCCTACATGCATGAATTTAAAATATTGCTGAAAGTAAAAAGAGCTTGAAAGGTGAATTCAAAAACAGGTACCTTCATACCTATGTATGTATGCAGATAAGATTTTCTTTCATGCTTAGAGCTTTTATGTCCTTGTTTAAGTCAAGTCTAAATAGACTCATGTTTTTAGTTCTAAATAGGAGCACTGTTTAGCTGCCTTTTCTTGAAACTGTTTTGTAAAAGTAGCTCATTTAAAAAAAAAAAACAGCCGTTTTTGATAAGTTTGGATTTAGAAAAAAAGTTGTTCCATATACTATTGTAGTCTTTGGTTGTTCCATTGTCTTACGATATTAGCTAGGTAGGTAGGTACCTACCTACTTACTATTTTTTATTAATATTGATAGGCACGCGCTTGACCACTATCTCACCTGTATCTCTTAGGTACTTACTTTAATCTAGTATCCTTGTATTCGATTCTGCTAACAGAAAATAAGAAAATCCTGTGTTTTCAGCTAGTCCCCTTTACTAGAACCAAAAACGAGAGACAGATGAGTCCAATGTTGTAATGTCACTTTGATGTCTCTCCTACCTATTTTAGTAGGCCAAACCAAAGCTGGTCGTGTTTCATACGACGGCTCACCACACGTCTGCCCCATTTGTCTCGATCCTCTGCTGGCTTCGCCCATTCCCTATGATCAATGGCGAATGTGGCCATGTCTCGTCGCACAATCTTCAAGTTATAGTGATAAGTATAAAAAAGGAAAAATATACTTAACATCGTATGTAGGCAAAATTAGAATATATTGCTATGTTTTTTCTGCGAGTTACTGTAGCGTAGGCCTTGGATAAAAGTGGAAGTCGGAATTTTTTTCTTAAATAAAACGTTATGAGAGAGTAGGTCCCGTTAAAAATTCTTGCTTTTTGCAATACATACCTATAGGTACGTAGCCGTAGGTAATTTTTTTGTAGGTATTACAAATTTAGTTAGTCGTCTCTTTTGGTTAACAAATCAAAAATGCTAACGGTACATTTGGCAACAGATTTATCGATTGATCAAATATTCAGGTAATGAAAAAACAAAACTTTCAGAAACCGGAGGGAACATAGGTAAAGTGTAAAATATTAAACCTGAGGTACGGGAAAAGGCACTCAGTCGATTTCTAAGACAAATATGCTAGTAGGTATGCCTAATAGTATGCTATTAGGTGTACCTACTAGCATATATATATCTAAAATACCATGGTATACCTAATACCTACCATTGTATTTTCATTCAAGTTTTCAAACGTAACAGATTTGATGCTGGAGAGTTTGTTATGCCACTTCTTCTTTCCAGCTAAAACACTAGGAAGTGGTGACGGGCTGGGCGATTTGAGGGACTGTCTTCATGTAAATTTTGACGTTCAAAAAGTGCTGATTTTCAGCTTAGTTTGAATAAAGGACTTTTGATTTTGTTTTTACAATTTTGGATATAAACTTAAGAAAACAAGATTTGTACAAGCTCCGTCAAAGCAAAAGCTTGAATTAAGATTCCTCCATACATTAGACCTGAATACGTCGTTTTTACGTTGAAAGTGAAACACAATAAAAGTAGTCGCGCCACGTTTGTGAGTTCGGCCAAACGAGTTTTCCATTTGTCTGAAACGAAGAGGCTGAACCAACATGGTTCAGCGTTCGTTTCATAGAGGGCATCGTAGTACAGGAGAGATACAATAGATGGCGCTAGTAAAAGCTCCTTGTACTAAAAAGTTCGTGGCAACGCTAACAGATGGCGCTGCCAACCAAATGAACAATCTGTGCTGAAATCAGCTGAATGGCGATTCGATTTTTTTTTTGTACGTATACTTTTGATAGGTATGATCTACTTTTTTGTTTTTTTTTGTATGGTTTCCTTATGATCAAAACAAACTAAATACTTTGTTTAGAATTTAATATTATTAAATAAGTAGAAACAAGTTTCATTCCCTTGCATCAGTCAGTACAGTACCTACAGATGGAGCATCGAGTTAGTTGATTATGACGCCATCTGTCGGTTCGTTGAGACTATTCGCTAAGTGTCAAAATGCACCACAAATTGAGATTGACGGGTGAAGCTTGTTGATAGGATGGATGATGGGCCCACAGATTTATGTTGTGACAGCAGAATGTCTCGCCTTTATTGTAAAATATGTTAAATCCAGAAACGTAAGATTTATGTCCTACAGCAAATGCTCTTGTAAATAAATCTAAAGTCCCCAGCTTTTTATTTTATCCGTGGTTACAGAAGATACCCTTTTGTTCTGAGCGAAACGCACACCGTTTATAAATTAGTGTCTGGGGACAAACTTAATTATAAAAGAAGTTAATCTTTCCGGTTCCCTTCTTTCCAGCGAATAATGAAGCATGGTCTCAGTTATCCCGTACTTGGCACGCAATCACAAAGCCTTTTTCTTCATTATGTTGTACTTTCTTGGAGGTTTTTTTTTGTGAAGTTTGTGCCATTTTAGTTTCAGCTCAATTAATGGTGTTGTGGTGAAGTACATCATACTTAACTTGGTTTTCTTGCATAAAAATGCACTTATGTGATAACAGGAAAACGCTTTAAACCCTGCAGGATAGGTACCTACCTAATCGCTTTCAGGATTTTTTCCATTCAACTTCAATCACTGGTCACGAAATAGAAATAGCGCATAGACGCCTAAAAATACGAATACGAGCAAACATTTCGCTCTGGATGTTCAAGGAACACCGTGTATAGACTCCCCACAGTCCCCGCATGTAGGCTGTGTGTGTGTGTCACACGTGTCGCTGGATAGGCTGCGCATTGTGTCGTGTGAAGTTGTTTTTAAGGCCGTTGCTGCCCTCAGCGAGTGGCCCTCTGACACTGCCTGTCAATATCGAGCCCTTGTTGGAAAACTTTTCAAAATTGGAATTCCGAAGTTCAGAGAAACGTGCCGGCTCGCAGCGGCTGCCGCACGCTTCGTCTCTCAAAGGAAATTCGGTAACGGGCCATGTATTTACGCTGGAATTGAATTATCTACTGTGGCGTAGATTATTGCATTTACTGAGCGTGAAATTGCTAAATACTGAAAACGAAAAACATTCAATTATTCTTGGTCGTGTTTTTTTAAACACTCCCCTGAGTTCGTGAGATTGGCGTACGTAAATAACACAATATCTTAAGCGAGTTTTCGGATCTCCTTGCATTCGTTAAAGGCGCCTGGGTATTTCAGCTGTTTTATTGTGAGATAGCAGCTGTGTTTTCTTTGTGAAAGGAAGGTGTAGGTTTTACTGAGTATAGGTATATAAAAAATAAATAAGTATTATTGGAGAATAGCTAAATTATTTCTCAAAGTCAGAAATTAAAACCCAACATCGATGTTTATCAATTACGTCCACTAAAACAGGTAACACACTCAACTAATAGGTATAATGTACAACGGCAGTTGTTTGCAAAGCTTTAAGGATGATATAAAGCTGCTCGCGCTCTATTGGACAGCGGAAATGAGTCTAAAGTTGCATTGCGGGGATTAAACTCGACCCAATTAAAGCAGGGACGACTCCGTGCCTGGCTCGCCTCGATATCAGATTAGCTGCTGACTGGATTACATTAGAGCGTCATACTCCACGGTATATACTAACAATATCCGACCAATTATGGTGAGCGTCCCATTCAATAGTCATGGAGATTAGGCCGTCAACATATTAGCGCTTGCTATATATATGTTGGTAATGCGATTGTGCTGTGATATCTGCTGGGAATAATGATGTGAGATTGTTGTGTATTAACTAGGTACTTATTTATAACTTACTCTCTGTATTAAATTATGTATCGGTCCGGTAATTTATATAAGCCTCGGGTCAGTCTGGTGAAGAAGTTAACCAGCTGGTTTTTGATTTGAGCAGAGTGGTTTGCTGAAATTCACATATTTTATGTCTAAATTAAAATTCGATGTAAATATCCAGAACAATTGTACACTGAAAATACATAGTTACACAACTTTATTAAATTCGTCTTGAACAAAACATGTTAGTTCTCAAATGATCTTTCACACTGGATAATAAATATCTATACTAATTATGTCAAACAATTTTAATTTAATTATTACCTATGCTACCTCAGTTAACGCTAGTCCTCTTCATATTCGACCTTTCACTTTCAGGGGCAACGTTTCATATTTGATCTTAATATATCGTCGGTGTGCTCCTGACCTTTCATCCTCTCTATTTTTACGTTCGAATATTATTTTAATGGTACATAAAACCCATTTACAAGTAACTGGATAGGTATCTTCATCATTTTAATTATTATGTATAAAATCTTTTTGGGATGAAAAATATCATTAGTGAGACGTAACGTGCAATAAATTAAGTGAAATTTTTGGTTAATAAATAAATTGCAGTTTTCCATTACAATGATTTATTAATATTTAAGTGTTTAATGGTGTGTGGTCTATGATGAGCTCATTCAAAGTTTCAGTCTGCGTGGGCTCCACAGTAACTAGCACGGGCAGAGTATTCACATTGTTAATCTAATGCTCTTCAGTGTCCTGTGAGACAACTGTGTGAGACATTCATTGGATTGTGTTAATCTCCGCTAAGTAGGTTCACTTAGACATTTATTGAATTATTTGGCGCTGGTATATCTGTCGCTTTGTGACAGCTACCAGCTAGATACATAATGTAATATATAGTTACAACGCTCTATATTTATGTTAAACTTTTTTCATTACTCTCGAGAGAGGGATCAGTCAATTAACTTACTCAAAAAGACGGGCATTTTTGTGTAAACCATTTTCGAATAAAGCTTAATCAGGCATTAATTTGATATGTACATTTAGTACAGCTAAATACGGCAACAACATCAATAATCATGACACTTATAATTTATAGTCGGCACGTAAAGCCGCGTTAAGCCTGGTAATGATATAGGCCATCTAATTATAGGTGTGTCATAAATTAATTAACTCCTAATTGTATTGGCTTCCATCTGTCTGCTGCTACAATACCCGTCACGTATCCTGGTGCCTGGTTAATTCGCGTATTCAGTCAACCGAGCAACTCCGCATGATTTACATAGGCACATTGTTCTATGTATTTATATACCTACTCTATTAACACAATACGTATCAATTCGTATAAATTTACATCCCATTTCGAACATTCAATGATGAAATATTTAGTTTTAAAGTTTTATTTATTTTGCATTAAAGTTTCTGGTTTTGCAGATCGTAAAAATGTAGAAAATCAACTGTCTATAGTTGGTCAATATTCAGAATATCGTTGGGGTTGTGTTTTGTTATAAAATACACGTTAATTAAACTTGTAGATGAAGTGTTATGACTAAGTTAGTACATAACCATTAAGGTAGCCTAGGTTCTCTTCAGGCTTTAAAACCTGTGCTATATGATTTTGAAAATTGAAAGTTTTTCTGATATATTTGAGTGGTGGGCAGTTGCAAACCGTATTATCAATACAAATTATTCGTTTTTAGTGTGTTTGCATTGTCGACAAGTATTACCTATGTATTATATCTTCAAGTATCGATACCAAGATAAGACAAAGTGCTTCGAAATGATCACGGGATTGGAATTGACGCATTACGTATCACTATAACATTAGGCTACATGATGTTTTTGTAATTACAAGAATCTAGGTATCCTGGGTAGGTACTTGAACCGAGGTCTATCTCAAAATTCGCGTATGCAGTGAATGCAGCGGATTCAGCACACGTGGACGGCCAGCCTGCCTGCTGCCTGTCCGACCTACTCCTACGTGCGGCGACTGCGACCCACACAAACGATCCTAACTGATGTAGGTTTTTGATCACGTACACAAATAAATTGTGTTTTCCCTCAAAATCTGATCGCCATAAGTGTTTCTGCAAAACTTATTGTACAACATTTGATTCGTTTTGTTCTCATCAAATTCCTGTAACACAACTTTTATTCTTAGATTTAGTTTTAGTTTCAAGTTATTCCGAATAAAATTGTTTTGTGAAAAGGGTTTCTTGGAAAATCTATTCAAGTATGAATTGAGTTGTTTCGGAGAATTTATATCGGTGTTTTATTATTAGGTTTGTTAGCAGTACTCAGGCTCAGTGGAGATTTCCGTGAAACGTTAATTAATCTGTGGCTTTCATACCAGAACTGCGAAGTTCGTACTTTTCATGGAAATATTTAGTGAAAACGGGCATTAGTAACGCAAATTCGAAATTAATTATATAGAAAGCAACACGTCATTTCCTGCTAAAATTAATATCAGTATTCTAGTAGTCGTTCATTTTAATTTATATTCAGTAGGTATAGAAGGAAATTCAGTGAGACTCTATTTACAAACTACCTACTTTCATATTGACAAAAGAACTGTGTGGCAGGTATTGGCATATCATATAGATATGTAAGACTACCCGGTCAGCCCTAACATATTTCAATCAATCACATAGACATGTTACCTTGTGATGGAATTCTAATAACAACGTAATAATATACAATTCCATAATGTGCATAGCAAACATGCTGCATTAAAGCTAGCACCATAATACTGTTCATAAAGGTGGAAGCACCTATTACATTCTGCATCGACGTAAACTTACCGCACGATAGCCATTTCAAAGTTCCCGTATAGTGATAAACAAGTACGTTATAAGTGTAACAACTTCATGAGTTTAACGTTAATCATGGGAGATTACGATCTTAGCTCGGACGGAGGTTAATTTACTAACTTTGTACACGAGTATGCAAAGTGACTTTAGAAGGTCAGTTGGAGATGCAGTTTTAATAGGGAGGTAGCGTCAGCATCATGATTCACATGCCTGTCTTGCTCGCTATTGGCCTGACGCTTATGTTATACGTGACACGGAACCGCAATCCATGTTACAACACTATTTCTAATATCTTTTATTTATAGAACGACGTATGCTGAGATTGCTAGTAGCGGGCATGGGGAGCAATTTTGAATTTTATGCAGAAATTATTTTGTGTGCTTTTGTAAATACGTCAGTTTATGAATGGATATTATTTTTCAGTGAACATTATTTCAGTCGAAAGTTCTTTATTAGAGAGCCGCAAGAAAAAAGAGAGGGAGCAAGAGTTCTGTACTACAGGTACGCTCGCCTGTGGCCCTTCGAGGGTTACGGGCACACACAACTGGGTGATCTTGTATTGGTTTTTGCTACCTATGAATTTGGCTTTATATTTTTTCTTTTTTTTTTACAACCAAATAATAATAAATACTGCCTTTTTCCCGAGGCTTCGCTCGCGGTAATATAGATGTTTGGGGTCATCTCCAGAGTCCCATTTATTTCTGTACCAAAATTAATCAAAATCTGTTCAGTGATTTCAGCTTTAAAGCTTAACAAATAAACCAACTTTAGAATTTTTATTAAAATTGGTTAGGATTCATATATTTAATTAAAATAAAAAAGCAACGAAATATTGGTTCATTACAGCATAGCTCCTGCCCAACACCTACCGCTAGCTATGATTATGTTCGGACGGACATCACTCGCATGTCATCGGCTTAATGTAACTATCCGGTAATGATAAATGGGAAAGCCGATCATGTGCAAAGTGAACGTGCATTGTCTGCCAATGAAACGTATAATATCTACGTGTTGCTAGATGGGAAAGAAGAATAATAGAGGTATTATTAAAAATGACTAAGGAAAAACTAAAATTAAATGTAGGTATTATTTTGAAAACGCAGGGTTAGTTTAAAATATTAGTAGAAGCTTCGGGGACGTAAGCCGATGGATATCAATAACTAATGACGTTAAAAATAAAAAAATATTTGGAACTCAAAATTTAAAGAAATTAGATTATTTACGTGGGTAAATAATCTACCTCAGGGTCTGAAGTCAGAACCGTGGGGTTCTGACTTCAGACCCTGAGGTTAGTTGTGAATGAATCCCTACTTCCCTACTAATATTGTAAATGTGAAAGTAACTCTGTCTGTCTGTAACGCTTTCACGCTAAAACGGTTGAACGGAGCGTCATGAAATTTGGCAAATATATAACTTGGGATATGGAAAAAGACATAGGCTACTTTTTTATATAACCGACATCCACGTGGGCGTAGCCGCGGGGCAAAAGCTAGTAGTTTATAATCGATCGATATCCACAACGTGACGTCAATGGAATCCCGAATTAATTGATTTGACAAAATGCACCACACATGGGTAGATAGATAAAGCATTTATTTGATGCATCACAACGAAAACAAAATAGTACAATTCACAAAAGCACGATTTAATTGTAGTCTGTTTGTAGGAGTCTGTGCTTCCTGATAGCTATAACCTTGGGGTCTTTAAGTCAAGAGTGAACAGGTTACTTCTAGGCAAGCTTCATCGTCGCTTTCTATCGGGTGAGATTGTGGTCAAACGCGAGCTATACAATAATAATAAAAGCCGGCCACGACTCGCGCACGAAGGGTTCTGTACCATTATCTATAAAAAAACGGCAAAAAAATCACGTTTGTTGTATGTTGCCCCCCTTAAGTATTTATTTTATTCTGTTTTTAGTTGTTTTATCGGCAACAGAACTGAAATACATCATCTGTGACAATTTCAATTGTCTCGCTATCACAGTTCATGAGATACAGCCTGGTGACAGACAGACGGACAGACAGATGGACGTCTACAGACGGACAGCGGAGTCTTAGTAATGGGGTCCCTTTTTACCCTATGGGTACGGAACCCTAAAAAGGTGAACCAAAAAAAATAATAATTAAAACGAGCACAAACATCAAACTAACTAGCTTTTGCCCGCGACTTCGTACGCGCATATCCCGCTTTTTCCTGTTGCCGAATAGTCTATAGCCTTCCTAATGAATGTGGCTATCAATCAAATAGGTATAAATAATTTTTGAAATCCGACTTGTAGTTCCAGAGATTAACGCGTTCAAACAAACAAACAATAGTACAGATTACAATTTACCGTGGTGGTACCAACATTATAAAAAAACACGTTGAAATAATGAAAGTGACATTATGTGACAGGTAGGTAGTTAGCAAAACAAAACAAACAGAAAAGGACAACCACAGTGCGGTGTGCGCTTCAAGGTTGCACCAAATTGGAATCCAGCTCAGCATATGTCAGGAAAATAGACCTGACGCTGATATTCTGCTGAATCCATGCGGTGAATACGGACGTCGAGCTGAATTTGTGGAAGAAGAGTTATTTTTGTGTTAGCGTTATGTTAGAGGAGAATTTCGTAAGTATACTTGCAATTAATTACATTTATTCATTGAAGGCGATGCAAGAAATCGTACTCAAATTGAAAGATGTGTCAGTGTGTCGATTACTTGATTTTTATAACTAGTATATAGTTTATAACATTTTAAGTAAACGTTTAAAATAGGTTAACAATAAATACATTTAAGGAAGTAATATTAATATGCGTGTCATAAGAGGCATAAAAGGTACATTTACAAGTCTTTGAAGCATCAAAGTCAAAACGTTTAAACGGCACTTTTAAACATTATCATCTACACTTAAAATAATATGTTTAAAAGAAAATAAAGTGACTCTACTCTCTCATTCTCATATGGAGAAGAACGGACAAGAAACTCCATAGTTACTCTTTTCAAATAAATGTTTTACAATATTTGGTATACAAAAAGAATAATTAACAAATTATTACATTGAGTATAAGCCCCACTTTAATTTCGTTTTGTGTGCCGTCTCCCTGGAGATCCCTGTAGATCATGTCGGTTTAATTTAATCTGGGCTTCACCTACTCCGCATTCGATCAGGCAACTGGTAAACAATCTCTACTTTGTACGTTCCATGAACAAAAAACAAAAACACAATATCCTCCTATACGCATCTCCGATATTTGACCGAGAAGAAATGGGTCGCTTCAAATTCTCCACAAGGGGTGTTTGATGGCCCGTGAAAACAAGGAAGGTGAGGGCAAAACATAAAATTCCTGAAGGGTTTAACTGTTATCTGGGTTTTACACCTGGCCTCTGCGATAGATAACTTGACCTTAATAATTCTCGGTTTAACAGTCACTAAGTAAGTAAGTACGTTTAAGCGTTTTTAGCTGTTTAGACAAGTGAAAGCTTTTGGGTGAGGTGATAGCGGAAAGTGACTGTGCTACTTTCAAAGTCAAAAGGATGTTATAACTGAGAAATAGTTTTTTTTTAAGATAATTTTTATTCAAGTAGGCACTAGCAGACCAGACACGTCATTCTGTAACGCACGCTTTAAATTATATAACTAGTTCGTTATCATTATTTCGCGGACATTTGTGTGGGTTACACGTTCACCTAGTTTTAATCTTTTTCCTTATACCTTAATTGTAATGTGTAACTGTTTTATGTCCCAATAAAGTAAAAATAAAAAATAAAATGAAAATAAAATAAAGCAAATGGACTGTGGCAGTGACAGCTAGGAACAATTTGTATCGGATAAAGTGAAATTTCTGTGATATTGTTCTCTTTTTAAGAACCTTTCTCAGACTTCGACAAATACATGAAAAAATAATAGCTGACTATTCAGCTATTATTTTTTCATGCATTGGTTAAACAAAACTCATACTAGCCATTCATTTCCATTTATATAGATAAACCAATTTATAGTTAGAAAACACCATAACGAATACCATCTCCGGTGATGAAATGGGTTTTACAATATACGTACCTTTGTATGGTAAAAAGTATTCCCAGTGTGGATCAATAAAACCTAGAATAAACACTCTTCAAACAAATAATAACACTCGTATTTGCAACAGGATATTAAAGTTTCTATGGGGAAATCAAGTGGTAAGCATATTGTATCCGGAATGCACGGACTAAGTCACAGGCAATAGCTAGACTTTATAGTTTTCATAACTATACCATACTTTAGGGACAAAACAGAGAATGTGTACTCGTTAACGATACATTTCGAATGACGATTTGACGTTTTAATTTAAATTGAACAATTCGATTTCGATGAAAACCATATAAACATGTCACAGTTTTTTTGTTTTTTTTTTTAAAAAGACGTTCCTCACTAGGAATTTCTCCTGTATCGTGGGTGCGTTTACAAACATACAAACTTACATACACAAACAGCCAGACCGGAACAACTATCTGTAGGCCAAACAAATATTTGCTCCGTGCGGGAATCGAACCCGCAACACGCAGCGCAACGGCCGATCGTTCAACCACTGCGCCAACTGTGTCATCAAATTGTCATCGTTGCGTTTATATTATATTATTTTCATCGAAATCGAATGGTTAATTTTTAATTAGAAAGTTAAACGTCATTCGAGCCAGGGGGTCTATTCTCTAAGACCGAAGTCTGTAGTCTCGGCCTTAGTGTCGGGCGTTTTCTACTCCGTATCACCTAGGGACTTACGATTAGTCCAGAACCCGCACTAAGAACAACTGTCAAATCGTGTTGTCATTCATTCTTAGTTCGGGTTCGGGACTAATCATAAGTCCGTAGGTGATACAGAGTAGAAAACGCCCGACACTACGTCGTACCTAGACGCAGTGCCGTGTCGTTTTTGAATCTTCTTCTGTTTTTTTCCTACATCAATGTTGTGGCGGCATCTTTGGCTGTAGATTTCAACGGCAAGGTGTCGTGTCTTGCGTCTGTGTTTTGGACGTCAGTTGTTCAATTGTATTTATAAAACTTTTAAAAAAATCTCTTTATCACGAATCGTCACTTCCACATTCAAGTAAAAGTAATAAATTTAAAAAAAGTCCAATATAATCCCGTCACAATAAGAGTAAATATTGAATAAAAACAGGACAGACGCTTGTCTGTGAAGGGAAGCGGCGTATTTATTAACGCTGTGAGCTGCGACACAGGCGGGTAAACACCAGCCTACTTTATATTAAACCGAGCGGTCCATCAGACGAGACGTACTAGCGGAGTAGACGGGGCTCATTAATTAATGTTTAATTAATAGCCCGATAGAAAAAGTAATCAGTAAACACGAGCAAATAGAATTAAGATGGAAATCTAATGAGGGGCTAATTTAATAAGGGCTTCTTTTGTGCTTCGGTGGAGTAAGGATCGAATTAAGAATCGTTTTCTGTTTTTAATTGTTGTTGGTTTCTTTGATGGGATCGAAGATTTTGAGGGGAATCTTGGAAGGAAAATTGTTCATGATTGGCAGGAATTCTTGTACCTAATTATATGTCTTTTAAAATCTTTTAAACAAGTTGAATAGTTCATACATTTCTTTACACCTTGAGGAATGCTTGCTCTGGTTTAAATGACTGTTAATAAAATAAAAAATAAAATAAAATAAAAAAGCCTTTTATTTCTTGCGAAATCACAATTACAGATACATTCTTATCATTTTTTATGGTTTGATACAATCAGTATCCTCTATTATTGTTTTTGTTTCTAATTTATTATTCTTAATTATTAGTTTATTTATATTAATTAAAATCTACGATTTTTATTACTATTGATTGTTAATAATTTATCTATAATATTAAACTCTCTAATATTATGAAATTATTAAATGACTGTTAATGCCAGATCACAATCTACTAACTAAATCAACAAGGCTAGGTCTGAGTTAAATTAAACTAAAACGCACTTTAATTAAAACATTACTTGATTTCAATTCATTCTGCTCCAAGTAGCCAGAAACTTGTTAACTCTTAGTTCATATTTTAGTTATTATTTCGAAATATCTAAATCTTCATATCAAGCTGACCAACCAGCCATAGATATAGATAAATTCTTAACAGAAACTTTCCCGAAGAATTTTTATTAAATCTCAATAATGTCTAAACAATTCGTATCTCTGTGGAATGTCGGCGAATCTATAATGAAACCGCCTCTGTTTATTCTGCCGATACGAAATGAGAAATGAGTGCAGTAAACCTTAACAATTGCCTGCCTTAAATACAATGTTCACTCCGTATTTACATTTAACGAAAACTCATTAGATTTAATCTCTTATCCTTAATACGAAATAAGCAATTCCTTGATGGTGAGGTGTACTTGAGGGTTTGTTTACATTTAGATCCGTATATTATGTAGTGGCCGTTTATTTTGGTCTTTCTCTATCTCGTGTCTATGAGTTATAGAAGAAAGGGTCAGGCATTTTGCATCAGGAAAGCTGCCATATTAGAAGAACCTACTCGTAAGAAGTCTCCTTATTACATCATATAGCTTTACTAACATGTGAAAAAAATATACCTGGATAGACCTATTTAAAATCGTTAACACGTACTAGCACTACCTATACTGTTTCCGTAACCGAACCCAATTAATTTCAGAACAACCCTAAAACCTCGTTTCTCACATTTTCCCTGTATCGGAGACATTATTATGGATTAGTGTTGTGTTATTGTATTTATTACCATTAATGGCAACTATTTTCCTGGATGCCGGTGTAAGCCTCCTCATAAATGTATTGGTACGGAGGAATCTAAATGTCTGTTGATTGTGTAGAGTGGTCGTGCAATGTAATTGGAGGGTAGATTCAGTTTGCTTGATGCAACAATGAAATTGTATTTTAAATTGTCGGTGGGAAGCAGAACTGAAGCTTGTACAAATTAAGTCAATACAAGAAATGATGGCAAGGAAGGCGCGGAGCGCGGGCGACACCGCGGCACAATCCACTGGATTAGGGCTCCAACACGCACGCCCTCTGGCGCAAACTTCCTATTTATGTAGGGTCGCTAACCAAACGACTTGTAGGCTCTTTATTACAGTTGTTCTTTTCCGTTCACGACGCTGTAACTGCTTTGATAAAATATCGTGTCGATTTCTTTTCTTTGAGCAAGGGCTTATGTTTCAGCGGGCAGTGGTAGATCTCGAATTAACGAGTGCTAAACTTTTTTGGATTGTAAATCGTTTTTCATTCTTAGGGAGGGTTTTATTTGTTTTGTGGAAGTTTTCCATGTGATGTGATGAATGATATGTTTACCTGCATTTAGCGAGTTGGTAAACGATCGCTGTTTTGGTCCAGTATCTAAAGACACCTTTATTTGTGGATACCTTCAATTCCAAGAAAACTGAACGCGATAAGAATTTAATTTGCACGCACTCGTAACGAAATTTTTAATGTTAGTCATACTATCTAACCGACATCAACATTTGCATTTTGCACGCAGATTTCGTTGTGTCGGTGATGGAAGCTTTCATAGAATAGAAGTTGTCCAAAGATCCCTGTTGTAATTATTGCTCCTTCACTGATGATCAAAAGAGATTACAAAGGCGAGTGCGATTACTTGAACATTTTTTTTATTGTTCGCAGATGTGCTGACGAAATGTCATGAGCACGTCGAGGATGGAGCGGCCAGGCCGGCGCGCGAAGGCCGGCTCGCTGAGCGGGCTGTCGGGCGGGCTGCCGAGCGCGCCAGCCGGGCCCGGCGGCGTGCGGCGCCAGCGCTCGCTCGAGTGGGGCGGCGACAGGTAACGCTTGCTAACTAAATTGTAGACCCTTTAATGTGATCTCTCTTTCTCACTCAGAAGGTTTGCTGTGAGAAAAATATTCTTTGAGTTAATAATAATAATACTTTTATTGCAGACAAAGTCCATAAGGTTATTTTATTAATTTTATTTTATTAAAAAAATAACTTAAAAACTAGTGTTAGTAGGTACAGACAACAACTAAAATATACAGCTACTCTTTTATTATTATTTATTTATTTATTTTCTCCCACAAATACAATGCACACAAAAAAACCGTTATTCAAGCAATGAGCATGGGAGACAGGAGCCCATACTAAGTAAAACCTGTGCTATGGGACTCCTGGTCTCCTCTTTAGCGTGGAGCTGCAACCACCTCTGCATCATCGGGGAATCCCATCGATCTGCGAACACACTGAGAATAGTAGGTACTGCCGCGAAGACGCGTCATCAGAGAGGTACAGTTTAGTACTTCTCAGTACTTCTCTGGTGACTCGTGTTCGCGGTACTTTGTAGTACTTTGTTTAGGCAACAATATCGATAAATTGATGAAATTTAACCGTTTAATATCATTAGTATCGGAAAAGATCGATACATTTTTTAATTCGCCCATACCTAACAGGTACAGCAGCAGCGACGACGACCGCCCCCCGCAGCCCCCGCCCCTGGCCGACCGAGTGTTCGCCTCTCTCCTCGCCCAGGCCACGCAACAGTTCGACAGTAAGTTTTGCATGTAATTAATCTCCGATATTGAATGTCAGCGCGTATGAGACTGGCAGATTAAAACTGGAATTTATGTTCCTACGAGCCATGTTGGGTTTTTAATATATTCCGGCGATCTTTCACTTCTGAGAGAGTAAAACTGGAATGACAAGATTTCGTCAGCGTTTGGTACAGCACAACAGCTCTTATTACTCACTAATGAAAGTGGACGAAAGAATATCTGTACTATTCTTGATAAAAAAAATAAAAGAGTAACCGTGGAGTTTCTTGCCGGCTCCTCCCCATATGAAACGATCAGCTTGAAACGTGCACTAGTTTCTGACGTTTTATAAGTACCCATTTAAGCCTACGTGAAATAAAATACTATAAATAGATTGAATACAACTGCGGACAAGATATGAAATGTACACTATTTTTTATCATTGGTTTAAGAACACACACCACGCGGTATAGATCCGCAGCGTAGCAACATCAAGAGATGTTGCTACGCTGCGTAGCTAAGCTACGCCGTAGCAACCGCGTAACACTGACTCGAAAAAATAGGCTAATTTATTGAGCTCGAATTAACGTTAAATGTTTTATTACTAGGTAATAATAAATCGATTACTAGCTAATGCAAATCAAGTTGACGTCGTTTTCGATCCGTGTATTTCGACACATTCAATTGCTACAACTAATTACTACTAGTACACGGCAATTGAAAATATTCATAAGTACGGGTCTTACTGAAAAAGATAACGTCTTGTGTTTGCGACTTGTGTTGGAACGTAACCGAAACGTGGCGCACTCAAACTTAATATTATGACCTACGTTTGTAAGTCCTAGTGGCTATGGCAAAGTGGGATCAGCCAGGAATTTGTTATTCACCAAGTGACACGGCCGAAGGTCCGTGCTGAGCCCTAACAAGTGGGATCATTAGTGGGGCTAGCAGGAGTGGCGGGGGGGGGCTGGTGTGGGGCACGGGATCACGGCAATTGATAGGGGAGCGCCCTGCGGTGAGCTTATGAGGAAAACTTTACACGTAAACCCGACGCAGCCTCCGCTCCGTCCGTCTGTGACACAAACTAAGGATTTAATGAAGTCATACAGATGCACAGCGGAATTTCTGTTTGCCTTCCAAATATTTTTAGACTCGGATGTACTAGCTTGATCTGGAAATTACAATAACAGTAGCAGCAGTTGCAGTTTCTTACGAGTAGTAATTTTCTTCAATCACAAACAAGTCACATGCACAAACAACTTACCGTGACAACAAACTTCTGTCGGGAATCGAACACAAGTACCTAAGCATATAGGCAGGATGCTCCACCGCTGCAACATTTGGAGAAACAAACAAAGTTGTGGAAGTCAAGTGAGGGAAGTAAGTTTGTTGA
Source organism: Melanchra persicariae (assembly GCA_947386135.1). NCBI lineage: Eukaryota > Metazoa > Arthropoda > Insecta > Lepidoptera > Noctuidae > Melanchra > Melanchra persicariae. Next base: position 10,238,490 of record OX376651.1, on the reverse strand, counting down.
TCAAAGTCGATGTTGTCGGGCCCCTTGCTACCTACAATTTTATTAGAGAGTGCCCAAAAATTGCGTCTTCTTTTGTACCTAAAGAAAAAAAAAATACACAAAATAACTCGATGGATTTGGGAATCACGTAAGTTAAATCGCTTGGATTTCTACTGATGATTTGTCCTTAGGTGCTAAAGTAACCATCAGTGTAGCGTAGGTAAACATCATTTCAAAATTGAAACTAAATATTCATGAAACATCTCCCCAGGTACATATTTTTCAGTCTAAATCCCTATTTTATAATGTCACGCACGAATCCTACATATCGATTGCTACAGAATAGAAAGGATTAACAAAGCTTCAGTCATGATAATAACCCTTGCGAAGCGATTCACATGTGTAACGACCCATAGAACCTTACAACCTAGACAATAGGAGAGCTTTTTGAATGGCCGTGCACCGATAAAGGTTTAGATCGAGCTTATGACGAAAATTCGTGTGTCGCACCGATGAGAATAAATGCTAGTCGTTGGTCCAAGCTTTGTATTGATTTGAATGTTATGTAACCTTTAGCTTGGACACGCTTTACGTACAATAAACCATTTTTTTCTATAAAGAAGGCTTCAGAACAACATTTGTAATCATTTGGAGATAATGTAAATGACACGTTAAAAGGTTACGTGTTTTATACGAACGCCGAAAATGGAGGGGTATTTTATTTATTTTAAGTTTTCTGCCCGATTGATATCTGCAATTATGTCTGGATTTTTAGTTTTAATATTAAAACATTGTGATATAACAATAGGAAATCAGCGGTCAACATGCACATGCATAAAATCGAGTGCGAAAAAGTCATTCTTATTTCCTCACAAAATCAGCTCCACAATAACGAAGAACGTCATCACATAAATAGTAGACACATGAACTCCGCACATTAGTTTTGAGCTACTACATAACACAAGTTGGAAGCTCAGCAAGGTAGTTTAGTACACAAACAGGTACACTGAACTACCAATACTAAATCTTGTGTTAGTTTAACGTTGTTTCATATTTCCGCGGCTTGCGCGACTATATTTACCTAACAGAGCGTAACATTATCATAAAGGAATATCATAAAGGTTCATGTTGATGTTATTGCGGCTTACATATTGCCTTTTAGTTTACTTTACCTTACTTCATATTACATAAAGACAACGATAGCGTTATCTTTTTGACCTCCCTGTAGCCAGGTTTATTTAGATGAATCCTTTAATGTCTTCTTCCGAAGTAGATCTTTATCAACTGTTTGTACTATACAAGATATTTTCGTGGTATCGGTTTTCTTTTCAATGCTAAGCTTCTCATTTATTTTGGGGAGTTTTGTTTTCATTTGTGTTGTAACTAAGGAGATTTGAATCCTTGCTACAGAAAGGAATATTATATAGAAATGTTTTAGGTTATATTTAATACTGAAGTGGCTTTTTCTTTAAATCACGGTTTTGTATAGGTACCATATAAGAAACCGTTATCTTACAAATAACGACCAATTTCTGCCAAACCCATTAATCCATCTTTAAAAAAAAAACAGCCAATTGTTAGTCAAACTTTGACGACATGGTTGGCGCAGTGGTTGAGCGATCGGCTGCTGCGCTGCGTGTCGCGGGTTCGATTCCCGCACGGAACAAATATTTGTATGGCCTACTGATAGTTGTTCCGGGTCTGGCTATTTGTGTATGTGACTTTGTATGTTTGTAAACGCACCCACGATACAGGAGAAATTCCTAGAGTGGGGCAAGGTTTTTTTTTAAAAAAAAACTCGCGTGGTACGAACGATCATATTTTTATTATTTTTACGGGTGCCGCTCAATATTTGTAGTATCATTTCGTATAGGTATCTAATACTGAACAAAGAGTGAGCGGGGTCAGATCGGTAACTTAGGGCGTCCCGACAGGGATTGTTAGATTCGAATGGGATGTCGAGAGATACAGTGAGCGAGCAAAGCGAGCGAACTTAGCTCCCGTGATCCCATTCATGTTAGGTTCCTTTAAACCCTGCAGACTAGGAACAGGAGCCCTCTTTTCCTGTCTTTTTTCATTCTTCTTGGTCGCGACAGTAATTTAAGCCGATAATAAAATTATATGCAATGACCATTAGATCAAAGAAAGTTTATACAATATGAACTTTATAACTTTTAATCATTAGTTTAAGTGTATGTTATATTAACTGAAACTTTTATGAAATAATTTATATCTCATGGAGGTATATCATAAGATGTTATAGCAATAGGTGATTCTAATAAATGAAAATCTTAAAAATCGAAATTATGTTATTCGTTGTAATGATAAAGTAGACACCTTGGTTCTTACACGTTACTTTAAAACTATATACTTTCCTGTAATCTGAGGGCCAATTCTACTAATTTATATGCAATGTTCGCATTCTCGTGTCAGTCGTAATCTGTGAAAAGCCACAATTTCCATACATTTTTGTAATCAAAGAACTGTATCGGTATATTTGACAAAGTTTAAAATGTATACATATTATTCAGTAGATAGGTAGCTGATTCATCCCGTCTAGACCCATCCGTTTGTTTTCACCCAAAGCGATTCGTTTTCTAGAAAAGAAAAAAAGGGAAGCAGATTTTATTTTTAATCGGAGCCTGTTAATTATTCTGCCAGTAAATCTGAGACGAAGTTTGTCTACAGAGGTTCACTTTTATTTTATAAATAGAAAAATACAAATAAAAGGCTTGTCCTTAATTCTTACAAAATTTAAAGATTGCCTACAAGGCTAGGACTAGTGTTTTGTGCAATACCTAAGTACTCTGTAATTATGACGTAAGATGATGATTGCTTTTACCTTACAATGACTAAGTTGCAGCACTAAAAAAATCCCGTACACGTACTCACAAAAAGCTTTGGAAATATTTAATTCAATTATGCGCACAGTGAAGTGGAATTTCCTACTGGAGTCTGTGTTGCGAATGAATAGGACGGTAACTTTTTAGCAAGCCATGTGAGATAGTGATCACAGGCGACGGATGTTATCATAATAATATACCTACTCGCACAATAAAAAGGTCGTGAGTTTGTGAGCTATTATTTTTAAGTAAGTACCTACTTTGATTAAGATTACCATACTAAAATACACTAAAATATACTTTTCTTTTATATCTGAGAGCGTAAGGAGTGAAAGAAAGCATAATAGTACCTCCTTTTCAATAAACAGGCTTCAGGCTTCAAGTTCAATATAAGATTTTATTAAATTCCCGATGACAAGCGATTTATTGGAAAAATAATGCCATTGGAGATTTGATACTAAATACGTAAAATATTGTTTGAGTTTTATTGAGAAATCAAGCGGCGTTTCAGAAAATTAAGGAGTTATGCGCAAAACGTATCTAATACACATATTTTTTAATGTAAATCTTTCAGTAAGCTTGCTTACCTCTTTTTGAAATATAATTTTGTAGTATCTTTATCAAAATACTCATTGTGTAATTTTATCATCTAGATTCGATTTTTTGTGACTTTTTGAGGAAACTTGAAAAGAAAGTTATATTTATTTATAACTAGCTGTGCCCGCGACTTCGTTCGCATGGATGTCAACCCTTGCGGCTGTTATTATTATTGTCTCCTCATTCCTCAGGTTAAGCAATGCTTGCCGAGGTCGGCCTGTAGATGGCTGACCATTTTTACATACCGAGATTCCTTCGTGCCTCAAATAACATGTTAAGTCGTTGATCCGGCTGTCATTTGTTGGTCTTTGGCAGACGTTACGGATTGCCAGAAGCTAGAAAATCTAACACCAGTCTTGCCAAGAGGTACCTACCTATCGTGTTTCCCAGTTATTAGGTTGTGAAGGTCAAACAGGCAGTCGCTGTACGTACCTAATTTTTTTTTTTATGGCTGGAAAATCATCAAATCACTTCTCCCGCTCTGGGCGGAGCGGAAGGGAGTGTCAGACTCTTACTGACTAAAATCCATCCGTGCTCCTCCCTCGTGCCCTTTGCTTTCCAGGGCCGCGGTAACTCTTCCGAACATAATCCGCAACTCAGGCAGCGCTTTACGTACCTAAAACAATGGTATTCAGCTGAATCCAGTTTGACTGGAAACCGACCCCAGCATAGATGTTGAAAGGCTAGGCAGGCGATGATATTTTTAGTACCCAGAATGAATCGACCCAGTAAATCGTTATACGTATTTTTTTGTTTCGATCACTAAAAAAAACGTTAAATGTGCCCAAAACCATTATAGGATTAAAATACAATTTAACACATAATTAAGTACTCAAAAACTCGCGAAACTTGTGGTTATAGGAAATGAAAACAAAGTTTTGTTTTATTTTTTAAGTTTTTCTAAATAATCGTGCCGAGGTCAAGGTCTGTGGATGGGTGACCATCTTAACATACCGAGACTCCTCCGTGCCTCGAAAAGCACGTTAAGCCGTTGGTTCCGGCTGTTATTTGGCTGTCGTTACGGATTGTCAGAAGCTAGAAAATCTGACACCAGTCTTGCCAAGTAGTGGGTACCGTGTTACACAGTTAATGGGTTGTGGACGTTTGGTAGGCAGCCGCTCCACGTAAAATACTGTTATTCAGCTGAATTCGGTTTGACTAAGAGCCGACCCCAATATAGTTGGGAAAAGGCTGGGCACATGATGATGTTAAATAATCGTGCACAGTTGAAGGATTCAGTCACATTATACCAAAGAAAAGTTAAATAGTTGATTGATGTAGGAATGAGCGAAATTGAATGAACTTAGATAACATAGACCGTAGTACACGTCTTTTATGAATAGATGGGTACTTTTTTTTTTAATTTACGAACTTGGACTCGAGACCCAGAGACTTGTAAGTTTTTATGAGACCGAACTTAAGAACGTTAAATGCCTAGCGAGCGAACATCAATGTTGCTAAAAATCGTGTGAGAGTCATAATCTGACGGAAAATCTTAACATCGCGATTCAGAAAAACGTGTCATCGGTGCAACGCCATCTATCGACCATTTGGTAAACTGACAAAATATAAATTGGCATAGGAAAACGTTAAATAAGGAGCCCATATGTAATAATAAGTAACGTCATGGTATTTAAATGTTCACTTTTATTTTAAGTTTCACAAATAACTCAACAATTTGTTTTGATTTTATTTTCATGCTTACCTGCATTTTATCTTTCTCAATAGATGGCGCCTAAGAGTCGGTCACCGCAACGCTTAGCGCTGTATGAAGTTCCTTACTAAAATTAAAAATTCAATATTATGATTTTGTGGGTCGATTTTGATGAAATAAACGCTAAATGTTACTCGGGTTAACACTTAATATTTTTAAGAACTTAGCTTTCGAATCCAATCAGTGGTTTTTGCGTGATGCTGACTCAAACATATGGACAAACAGATAAACAGACAAATATTTCAAAAACGGCATTTTTGCGTTTTATACCTTTTTCCTAACATTTTTCAGTTATTTTTATGCGAAAATATTCAATGTACAGACACGGCAAATCTAGGATTTTATTATATGTATAGAATAGATATAGATTATAGATTTAGTGCAGCAAATAAGCCATTTAAGCTCAGTTTATTTATTTATTACACTTTAGCAAATAAATGTACAGAGGCAGGCTTAATGCCATAGGCATTCTCTACCAGTCAACCTTTGTATAGTAAGTTAATTAAAACCTTTCGCTCTGTCTTCTCACAGCACCACAAAGATTCTAACAATATTGTCTCCTATCATCAGCAAGCAAGTCCAATCCAGTGTCGGTCTCCACGAGCGCGTTGAGCGTAGTTAGCATACGCGGTATGGGAGAAGTGGATCGAGCTCCAGTGTGACATAATCTATCTATCTATTTATTCAACGTATTTGCCCTCCTGCTGGGCAAATTCCTCCCTTTCCCTTTTCCAAACAACTCTGTCATTTGCTATGTTGGGCCAGTCCTTTCGGTCGAGCTCGTCCCGCCATCTTCGCCTTGGTCTGCCACGATGTGTTTTGGCATTTAGGTAAGGAGAGCCATTCGGTGGTTCTTTTTCCCCATTTCTCGTCTGATATTCGGTAGACATGTCCGGTTCAGTCCCACTTATGCTTAAAGCGGCCTTTTGAGCAACGTCCATGATTTTGGTTTTGGAGCGCAGTGTTGTGTTCCTTACGCGGTCCGATCTTCTTTCAGAAGATCTATAATTGACCAATAGCTCCTCCAGGCGCTTTTGGTTCGTCGAGCAACTTCTTGGCTTGTCGCGCCTGGAAGGAGACTATTTGGACCAGATAGATATAGTCTTGGACATATTCAATCTCCTCATCCTCAATGTCTTATATCTATAGTCTTCTTTTTGTGCTGTTCGTCAAAAACGGTAGAGCTTTCTAGAGCGATTGTGATTATTCGGAAGAAATAATTGACACAGCTCCGCATGCAAGTCCGACATGCATCGGTGTTACCGTGAAGAATTTTACAGGCTGTTGTTACTTGGTCAACAGCCCGCCAAACTTTAAGAGAATTAAAATTCAAACGCCCTAAAATAAACTGTGTAGGGTTCCTACATAATAGAAAATATCTTGTATAAGAACCTGAGAAACGCTTTTTGAACTTTTTCCAGCATGAGTGTGTAAGTAACCTCGTGAGGATTCCATACACGCTGGTTTCAAGCTTGCATCGGACTAAAGCGTTAAACAGGAGTTTAATAACTGCTTGGTTTTTAAAATTTTAGCAGTTGCGTAAAACAAATATATTTATGTATTTTAGAGGATACTTACTGTGTCAATTTAATAAAATTATGTTTTTTTACAGTGGAATACACTGTGGTCGATTATTGACGTTGTCAAGAACCACAACACCAATTTCGCATTGTGGCTGTTAGTGTTTAGCATAAGCCACCACAAGCTATTATTATAATGGATTTGTAACATCATTATTAGATCCAGCGTATTAGTTCAGTTCTGTCACTGTGGGATGTGGATATTTATTGAAACTGAATTTATGTTAATATTCTTTGAACTATTACGACAGGATTAGTAGCTTTAGAATTTCAATGTGTGAAAAGAATAGAACATAACATAACATAAACAGAATCGTTTCGGGTTGAAATATCAATATTTTTTGGGCCGTCAGCGGGTAGTTAGTCGTCACTTCACCTGGCCAATGCGTTGGCTCTTTGTCGACCATAGAATCAGTATTATCATTCAACGTGTCATGCTGTCAAACTTGTTTTCTCATTGATAGCGATGCGAAAGATTTTTCGTTGAGTTCTTCTCCCTTTTCTCTTTAATACTTCTACCTACATAAACCCTTTGTACCTATTGTCTGTTTTCTTCGGGTCTAGTTCATAATATCGACAGTCACTACATCGACGGTCACTGTATCGAACACGTTCCATCGACGGGTTAATGAATCGAGAGTACTCCACATCGATGGTACGCTACATCGACAGTACACCAAATCGACGCTACATTACATCGATAGTACACCATATCGATGGTGTTTTTAAATAACTAATTAATATGAATAACTGAATAATATATGATTTTTTGACTAATTAGTATGGTAAATAATATAATGTGAACTTTTTAATAAATATTATTATTTGGAGATATTTTTAAGTTAATACTATAAATGTTATAGTTATTGTAATAATAACTAAGCGTAGGACTGAATACGGATTTATGATTTTTCAACCATTTTATGTGGGTTACATAAAAAAACAAGCAATATAATATATCATATCTACAAATTTAACAAATTGTAATTAAAAACTTTAAAAAAGCTTGTTTTTTATTTAAATCTAACTCGGGTCGGGCAGTCGATGCAGGGTACCGTCGATATGGTGTACTGTCGATGTAGCGTACTATCGATGTGGAATACTGTTAATTCATTAACCCGTCGATGAAACGTGTTCGATACAGCGACCGTCGATGTAGTACCTGTCGATATTATGAACTAGACCCGTTTTCTTCTTCTTATCTATTCGTTAAATGTGTGAACATATACTGTTAAATAAATAAAAAAATACTTATTGTCTTAACTGAATAAAAAAAAACCCCACATTCAAGACTGAAAACCATAATTTGTAATGTTGTAATACCTAATGCCGAGCACGTCGCGTCGCGCCGTCCGACATAAACAGAACAGCGAAGCGTTGTATAGGTACGTCGCACGTTAAGTATTCATCGAAGCTCAATAGTCACGAGTGTACCCACTACCCAGTACCCAGTAAACACAGCTGTATATCTTCGCATCGCCAGCTGTAAAGGCACCGATATCACGTGTAAACTGCACGGCAATAATGTCGGGTGCTCATACGGGGTGTAAATATGCACTTAATTGGATGATGCCGTATAACGGCGCATACGGCGCATTCGGCCCGTATGCTACATATTAGTTTCGACAATTGCCGGTCTGTTGATAAAGCGTCACGTTCGAGAGCTACGGGCGCGGTTGCTACTATTTAGCGGTAAATGTGTTTTCTCGAAAATGTGTGCAATGAAAACTAGCTGAACTAGGTATGAATAATTTCAGTGCAGGTTGAGTTGAGTCTTAGTACCTCATTATTTGTAACTATTTCTAGATATGACTAAAGTTCAATGTTAAATAACGATTACTAATGAAATAAAAAAAAGGTTTCACAAAATCACTACCTATAACTTAATCTACACAAATAACTTGAAAGTGTGCACTTGTTCAACTAAGTATCAGTGTATCCAATGAAGTGTCTGTTCTATAATATAACAAAGTTAATAATATTATCTAAAGAAGAATCAATTTATTTCTTATGTTTTCATAAAAAAAGAGTTGATCCCAGAAAATCTATTACAATATTCAATCTAAGCTTTATTTTTCGTTTTCTAGCTGCGAATGTATCTTTAGGCAATTTGTTAGAGACCTAAACTACTAGACTGGATACTTGTTTCTCGTCGCTGACCTTTGCCGCTTATCCCTCTAGAGACGATTCCTGGGATTTTAGGACCAGAAACATTCCCTTAACAAATATTGAGAGCCTTTTATTTGAGTTCGATATTTAGCTCAAACTTACAGCAAGATTTAATGAAATAAAATGTTATTCTTTTTAAAATAAAATGTCTACGTACCTACGAGAATTCAATTATGAGAAAATTGCCTTCTTTAGGTGTTATTCAAAATGTATTTACAAATAGATTGCTTCTTCATAAAATGTACTAGTTCTTCAATTTTGAAGCACTACAACTTGTTCAGACTACTTGCTCTAGACTCGGTGTTTGCTTAGAAACACGTCATTGTCGTGGCATTTGATACTCGGAAAAACCATTCAGTTTTATTAGAGGCTAAAATATTATAACATTTGAAAGTTGTGAACAACAATATTTGCTGTGATAAATTGAGTTATTGAGTTCCTCCAAAATTCAGGTGACAAAAATGTGCGTACGGATACAATAGTACCACTTCAAACCTGATTGTTCATTCGATCATACAAATGCACGTCCACGTTCATTTAACTCTTTGTTCATTGTTTTTCCCTCTATTGTTCATAAAACTAAATTAAACAGCTTGCCGCTAGGAAAAAAAAATCGACTCTTCTATTCTCAGTTGAATATAAAGATTTACCAACAAATACACTCAAAATATTATATTATATTCACCCACCTGTATTTTTATCCATCTCAGTGGCACCTAGTCCACATAAAACAGTTCAATATTCCTATTACGTAAACATTTTCCAAAAGTCCATTCTATGAGAATTTCAAATTTTGTTTTGTTCAGACGAAATCTTTTATTTATAACTAACGTTGAGTACAAAGTTTAGTATCCATCTCCAATATGAGATTCATATGACTGTGAATAATTTACGTTGATGCAGTGTGCGGGTTCCTGAGGTCCGCTCTGACATGCAAATGGCGGCTTTTTAGGTTGTTGCCGGCATTACCTTTGCGATGGCCACTAATGTGATTAGTCTCGCCGCGTGATGGCATTTGCAGAGCTTTAGTGCACGGCTACGTCGCGTCATAAATGCGTTTTCGGAATTTGGTAATCGATGTGTCTGTCTACTGCCACTGCTAGTGATGGCGTAATTGCTGTTCCCAGTTTGCGCTATTGTACAAACAAACAGCGTATACAACCCTATTTTCGTTCACTTTTTTCTGGATGACGCGTTAAAATTAATAACGATAACAAATTGTTATCTGTGTCGTGTCGCAAAAAAGATTTACAAAATGTTTCATGTATGAGTCCTAATTTATGCTGATTTGGGGATGAAAAAATAATAAAATGTATAGGTATGCTATATTTTTCATGCGCAATCAAGCGATTTCGGTGTATTTCGGGTTGAGTGATTTTTATAGAGGTCTACAAATATGTGTGGCCCATTCATCATTTGAAAAGCCTACTTACGGACTCTGTCAGAGGTTTTGAATAATATTAATTAAATTAGTAGATAGAGGAGCTAAAGGCTTGAATTCTTAAGAAGCAGTCAAGGGCGTAGACTATGTCGGTACGACCAACTTTCAGTCGCCGACTCGTCTCTACTTTGAATACATTTCACAAACCTACTCGTATTACATGTAGGTATTGATGGCCTTACTTAACTAATTCATACCAATGCATCCATTTAAAATATTTAACGAGTGGGTAGTTAAGTTATTAAACAAACCCAAGATTAAATTGTGTTGTTAGAAAAAATCTTTTACTTAGGTAGGTACTTCCATATACACTTTCTAAGAGGTACCTACAGGTCCTTACCTAATTGTAATATCATGCTGTATAATTTAATACATTAAACATCATTGTTACTTATACTCACATACTCCAAAACACTGAGTTTTAACTCTTAACATTTTATAGATCACACTTATCGTTAACGAGTTCTTCAACGAAACTAGAGCAGGCAACTGAAAAGTTTAGTTTTAAAGCCTGAGCAAAAACTGATTCAATAGTGGTTACGAGGCCGAAGAGTGTAATATAACGCTAATGTAAGTGCTCAGGTGAAGTTTTATCTTAAAAAGATCGACTTTTATTCAAGCAAACAGAAAATTCATCTTCTGCCTAGCCTTTTCCCAACTATATTGAGGTCGGCTTCCAGTCAGACCGGATTCAGCTTAAATCTAGCATTTTTACAAGGAGCGACTGCTCTCTGACCTACCGTGTTACCCAGTAACTGGGTAACACGGTAGGTCAGATAGGCAAGACTGGTCAGATTTTCTGGCTTTTGATAATCCGTAACGACTACCAAAGATCTACAAATGACAGGCGGGACCAATGGCTTAAAGTGCTTTCCGAAGCACGGAGGTGTCTCGGTATGTTAAGATGGTCATCCATCCACAGACCGACCTCGGCAAGCGTTGCTTAACCTTGAAGATCGATCTGTGCGGTTGTTATTAATATTATAAGCCACAAGCTCCTCAGTCAAACACTTTTTACTTGTTTTCTGAGAAACCTGATTGGCTGATTGGCTGTTATATAAGAAACTTTGACGATTTATTCTCAATCTTCATAGAATATTAAAATGTGAAATAGCTCCGGTGGCGGCGTGTAATGGTAGTCGAGATTGGAAACCATAAGGCGTCTGGTAGTTTCCATTTCATTTCGTATTTTTCTCCTTACACAAACGGTATCGGCGGTGTTATTAGAGGCAAGCCCAGTAAGTACGCAATATCTCCGGCCGCGCTCCACAAGAATCCTCGCCGAGGCTATGCCCCGTTATTGCATGGAAATTCTTCGGCGTGCAACTTCATTGAGCGACTCTCTTTTGTATAAAGGTTTCCGCGCAATGTTCCACGGTTATTGTTTTTCAAAAGCGAGGGAGGCACCTGATATTACCTTCCCTGAATCACAAGCAGTTAGGTTTATTCAATTAAGCTTGTGTACGCGACCTTTGTGTAGCGGAATGCCACTCAAGTGTGAGTGAGACAATAACAGCGCTGAACTTCTATGAGCTGAAAGGAATGGCTATTCTTGTCTGTTACTTAAATATATAAACGATTTGCGTTTGTTTCTCTTCTTTTTATGGCTTTCCGTAGCGTTTGTTTGGGATAGTTTGGTTTCACTGCTTTATATAAATAGCCAGATAGCAGCTTCATCGACTCAAGCAGTAACATGAGCGTTAGTTGAGTGTAGATTATACGTAAGAAGTTATTTCAAAAGTCATGCAAGCCTGAATGATAAGTGAAAATCATTGTTATCGGCTAAGTGAAAACCTTTTTCAGTGCATTTTGTGCTCATACTGTGACAGCCACGTTCTGAGGGGAGAGGCATTACAATACCTATAATATTTCTACTTATAGATCTCTAAAATGGTATATTTTCGGTGATAACACGATCCGCCCATACAGTATCATGGAAGCCGATATCTTTGTAAGCTTAAAGGAAATTCGGTAGAATTGTGATAAATGTTCGCATCGTGACAGGTGGCTTTGTACAGAAGGTGGCACACCATATTGACACGTCGCATGAGCGGAACCGCACCATAAACATAGTGAAGCTACCTAACCAATTGATTGATTACTTTAAAAGCCTTTTTCATGTGTCACATGATGATGACTTACCGAAGTTATTATTTGGAATGTAACGACTTAGGTGGGAAGATAATGTTGGTTTTTCATGGACTTAATAAGTAGGTAGAGAGAAATGAGTAATTTGGTGCCTTAGGAATTAAAATTGATTTGATGAAAAACCAGACCGTTTCTAGTGACAGAGTTATTGTGTGTTTGTTTATTGTTGCGATTTTAATTTTTGTTTTATTTATTTGCTATTGTACACCTTATACAGTGTAGTTTTTACAATTGAAAGGTTGACTGGTAGAGAATGCTAAATCCCGCAGATCTACCACTACTGTAGGTACATAAAGTTTCAATAAAAATAAATCGTTATAGCATTGTCACGCTATTTTATTTATTGTCTACATACACTTTAGACGACATGCTAAAGTAAAAATTACATAAAATAGGTAGCTAATTTTATAATTATTTAACCAACTAACCAACAATCAAGTTAAAGACAATAAAACACATGAGCTCCAGGATTGACGTAACGCGAGACAATGCCACGCTATCATCGGCAGCGCTTGCCGCGAGTACCCACCCAGTCCGTATCTAATGAGAGCGCACCCTCATCAAACAGGGATTTATGTGGCTTCACGAATTAAACTAGCAGTCGTTGCACTGCGACTGACGACAGCCACGCGATTGTCGCGCGACTCGGCCGCCATGCGGGCATTATCAGCGCAGATAACCGACCTTCGACTAATACAATCGACTGATGTTCGCTACGAATTAACACTTTGGTTCCCTTTGAAGTGACCTTAAGACAGATTTGTTTCAGAGATACAGACCCCCACTAATCTCTATTTAGTTGCACACAAAGCACCACAAAATAATATTCAGTAGCATTTTATACTAATTATTTACTACAATTATACTTATCTCCACTTTGCAGAACTTCGCAACTTAAATCACAATCATAATTTAATATTTTATGGTGAAGACTAATATTTGTGCAGTTGAAGCACCTAAAACAAACATACGAAGAATAAGAAATTAAAAGAAAAGAGCTCTCGAGAATATGCGTCGAGAGAAATCCTATAAATCTCGTAGAGTTCAATTGCAGGGTAAATACTTTCTTGATAGTCCTCGCTAAATGCAATTTACCCTTGAGAGGGGACTTGAGCTTTCTTTAAGATACTACTAATAATTTATACGCGTGTCTGTAGTGCAAAAAGAAATGGGGAAATGGAATGTACAATTTTCTATTTCCCACTTGAAACGGTTTTCATGAAACAAAGCTTCCAACAGCGTCAGTTTGTAATATTCAAAACGACGATGAAAATCTTCAGAATAACTCAACTCCTAAGTGTATAAATATCCAAAATTATTCCCTTTATCATTCAAAAATAATTCATCTACTTAACTTTTTCTTTTATGCTAAAATTCTTTGAAGTCGAGGAAAGCTCCCAAAAAGTAATTTTATTAATTACGAGTCAGGAATTCAACAAAGTTCCAAGCCGGAGAGGTCCTTTTCTTTCGCGGAGCGATCCATTATCTTATGAAGATTTAGAAATTCCTGCGGTGTGCGTCTCGCTCGTCGCGCCCCGGTGCCGCGGCGCGGTGCCGCGGAGCGGTGTCCCCCGCAGACGACGCAGACAACGGATGCTCCACAAAAAAACAAGCATTCTTTCACAACTTTTATTAAATTATGCATATAATACGTATGAATCACTAACGACGCCGACGCTCATATAACGTATGTTAAACATAAACAACCAAGTTAATGCAGGAATTTTCGTTGGAAACTTAAATACGCGTGGGCCTACCGAAAGTTAATAAATACATTTTGGAATTCGCATTAATATGTTAGGACAAAGGCCACAAATCGCAATGTACATATTTCGTCGGAAGGTTCGGCAAGTTGTCGGCGCGGCGCGGCGAGCCGCTCTGAGGAAACAAAGGGTGGAGGGTCGCCCTGACTGCCCCACGGCCATTTTCTCTGTAAATGTTGCCGTACTTCTCTTTGTCGTTTTGTTCGTCGGGAGGTTACGAGAGGGCGCCATAGACAAGCTCATTTACCCTCTTTACCAGAAAACTCTCTAGTTGACTCCATGAAACCGCAAGGTTGGCGGGAACAGGTAACTAACTTTAACGGGTCATTAACATTGCATTATGTTTTATTTGCAAACCCGATCATTATATTAATGAGACTCTCACGTGTGGGCTGAAGTTACTTCGTTTACTTGTTCATTCATTTAGGTAGTGTGTGTAGGTACGGATTTTGATTAGAGGCATGTATCTACATAGGTACCTACTCTACTCAAAGGTAATACCTACTTACCGTTGTGATTTATCTAAATGCAAATGAATGAACCTGAAAAGTTCGGTCTACCTCCCCTTTGAAAGTTCACAGAAACCATTGAAATAAACTAGTATTGTTTATTTCAATTTGTTTGAGCCAACGGCAGGATTGCATAGAAATTATTGTTTTATACTTCAACAATACATGCATTTATGGATGTCGGATGTCGTTGTAGACTTGCTGAAGGGGACTCTTTGCGTCGGAAAAGTCTCATCGATTGCAGAAATAAACTGTAAGGGTGGAAACACACGTCGTGTTCGTCTCGGGTTGCGACGACGACGTGCTTACGCATGCATAGCTAAGCACGCAGATCTGATCGCATCCTAACTCGCAATGCGCATAAATGCAATCGAATCATGACAGCTGAATGCGCATCGAAGCTAATTAGCGATTTCGCCCTAAATGTGTCACAATCTTACTCTCCTCAGTATAACTACGACAGTCTAACAATAACACGCATATAGATAGATCTTTACGGTAAATAATGAATATTAGGCGAGGAGTAGCTATCTAGTTGATTATTCTGTTTAGTTACCCAACGAGGTTGATTGAATATTTTACAAGATTGCCTAGCGGACAGGCAAGTTAGATTTGCGAAGCTACATATTTTATTATCACTCAAGTTATGGTATTGAAGTGAATTCAAAGTTCTGTGACATAAATATGAACACGAATAAAAATGTTTCTAAGTTACGTATCTATAACTATATACACACACTTAAATAAAAGACTCAACTAAAACTAAAAGTAATCTAAAACATGGCGTCGAAAAATTCCTCAGCATCGCAGGCCACTGGTAATGTACTCAAAAGGCTGGCAGCATTGCCACTTTGTATGGCAATGCTTATCCTTTGTCCGAGGTAAAAGCCAGCCCTAGGGTCACGCGAAGTGTCAACTAAGCGTCTTGACAGATCTTTAAACAAGTAATGAGCACTCGGACCTCACGACCAGTTACGTTGAATTAAAAAAAAAAGTTACATTGACCATCGATAAATTTCATCAGCCATCAGCATGTTGATTATGATTCCATACTCTTTCAAAATTAACTTTGGTAATATCGTTTGCCTTCGTAGCTACAACTTGCTTTTGTGTTCATTTATTCTCTGATAGAGCAATCGGCGTAACTGTAACATGTCATGATTTTGCAAGTGCATGTACCAAGTCTTGCAGTAGCACCTTTGTGCATTCATTAAATACAAACAGTGACCGCCTTGCTTCTCTGAAGTGGACCGACGTATTCACAGAGACAAGCTTCTGACTATATCTAACAATGCGGGAACTGACCATAACCGTGTCAACACTGATTCAGATAACTGTTAGCACAAACATATCAAGAAACTTCTTTGGTTTCCAACTTCGTGGATAAAATTCCTAATATAAACAATACCGACTCGTTGGTATAGCTAGAGGTTGCATGCGCTGATCCTGATGGTATGAGATCCTGGGTTCGATTCCCGAGTCGAGTAAAGTGTTATTGAGTTTTTACATCTGGGATTTTTCAGTAGTAGTCCGATTGCGAAATTTGGGTATACTTACTGCCTAAGCCCTCCGGAATATACAGGCTCATGTCATGTTTTAAAACAACAAAATATCTTCATCATTTAAGTTCTTGTTTAACTCTTAACGTACAATTAATATTGCACAATATAATACTCTATCGCGGTTTGAACGCAATGCGTTAGTTCTGGAGCTTGAAACACTAAGTACACAGGACCCACTAGTGGTACTAACACTAAGTAGGTGCACGGACTTATGTATGAACAAAACTCGAATGTTGCTTCCTGCAAGTTTTCACCCAGTTAGGAAAGCGTGACGATAGTTTGGTACCCTATAGTGTTACGTCTTATGTATGGTACAAAATAAGTTAAAAGGTGGTTTCCGAAAAATACCGCCATTCATGCCTGGCTGACACAGGCGAGCTACTGCCGCGTCCGAATGATACGAGTGGTGTGCGAGCTGCTGTCATGTGCAAGTACCTGTCGGCGAGCAGGCGAGTGAAAACAAACAATGTTGAAGTAACTTGGATACGAGCTACTATCCAACTCGCACGTGGCAGTAACTCATAAGACACGTCCAAACGATGCTGACTCGCACGCTAGCTCGCGCTTTGTAAACTAGCCATAACAGTTTCAGCTATCTACACCTTTTCGTTTGAGTCTGAGATTTAGGGACTCTGTTAGGATTGACACGACACGTCAAAGGTGCCTGCAGGCGTCCAAATATCGCACCCAATCCAATCTGCAGGAAGATTAATTGGACTACCGGTCAGATTCGCAAAATAGGTGTGAAATTGAGACCGCTATGTATAGCTCTTTGGACGTTGAGCACGTACATTATATAGCAGGAAGGATTATTTGTATGTCTGTCATGGACAAAGTGATAACGTTATTGGAAATAGAAACAGAAATGCAAAGCTTCACGCCTATAATTTTATTCATGATGATTTATTATTTATTTGCACATTTAAATTCTAATTGCACGCTACAAACCTTTGCATAATTTCTTATCTCGTTTTCATATAAAAGCCTATAAGCGGGAGAGTGTGTGAATGTTCGTCGCGTGCGGCTATAGAAAATTTTAATAATCCCCATAGGTTTGCGATGCGATGAGCGAGCCGCACGTGTCTCGGATTACGCGTAATTGATGGTCCCCGTGTCTAATCTCTGCACTTTGCTCCCAGGCCCCCACGTTCTGTTTCAAAAAATATTTCACCAAGTTTCATACCTACATTTACTTTGACAACTAGTTTCTACCCTCTCCGATCAATTCAGATTTATTTTTATCCGAATACAGGTTACTCGAAACACAGTTGCCCATATTCTAAAACTTGCTGAAACGATTTTGCTTTTAACACACACATACAGTACCTACACTTTTATTACATATGTATTAACATTTTACGAGGACTACATCGTTATTTGAGATAAGCGGGTAATATTGGGTAGGCAATTTCACGAAATAGGGTGTCAGATATATTTTAATTATATGGTTCATGTGTAATACTTGTTTGGGCTAATTCACAGAATTTTGATGTTAACAGGCATGGTTTGATATTTAATTATGTCATAGATGAGTCTGTTATATCTAAACGGTGGAGTTTAGCTGAAGTGCCGAAAAATATATAAAGAGTTAATAGAAAAATTAAAAGAAAAACCCTGAAATTTGTGTAGCATTAATTCGTTAATCTCGTAATTTAGCCTGAGCGCTCAGTCGCTGGCGCGCGCCGAACAATTCGCGTGAGCTCCTTATCTGCAGATATTTAAATTCCTGCCTGAGCCTCAGAATAGTTCAAATTAAATGGACCTTGTAAATTAAGTGTTGCTATCACGCAATCCCGGGGAAATAGCTCTAAGTGGTTTCAGTACGATCTAATATTTTATCTTGCTCGACTTAATAGCTAAGTTAAATAATCTAGACAACATTCCCGCGATATGTAAACAGATGAAGTTACTGGAACTTGGGGCTCAGATTAATTTGTCGATTGCTTGATTAAATACCTACTCTAATTTAAGTGATCTCCAACCAGACAGATTTATTAACTTAGAATAAACTGAGTATTGAATTAATGAAGACTTGAATCTAAGATATCATATCTATGAAACTAATTAAGTCGATTTTAGGATTTATTTGATTTATCACCAAAATAATTATAAAGCTTATCTGAGCATTGCTTTGTAGTTCTCAGACTTTGTAGATGGCATTACTCACGACATTGATTCTGCAACTTATTGCTAAAAAGTTGTCTATTTAGTGATCTGTTCACAGCCCCGACTTCTAAAAGAGTCTTCAGCTGAAACTCTAAAAACCTTTTAGCTAACTAAACCTCTTTTACTTAACTTAAAATGTAACTCCCACCACACATCAAAGGTTCATACGTCATGAGAAGTCTCACAGAGTTCTCAGTTCGTACGAGTATTCCTTCGGGATATACACCATAACTCTTCCATACGTAATGTATAATTTTGTCTGCGATTATATTGCCGAAAAACAAAAATAGGTATGATGAGAACCGACAGACGGCAGCGGGGCGGGTGCGGGGCGCGGGCGTGGCGGGAGCGCTGCGGCGGCGGTGCGATCACTCTCAGGGGCAAACAGCGACGATTGAATGTGAAAATTTAATTCAGGTCATTTTCATCGCAGGAGTAAAGGAATCTATTATTTTTCCCCAAAGAAGACTATTACTCAGCTAACATTTTTTAAATATGAATTTCATAGCGTCGGGATCTCCGTTTATTTATGCAGTTCACGTCAGCTCCACTGCTCCCGGGCTTCGTCAAGGCTACTACTATTTGTTAATGTTATCACAAATGCTTGCTATTATGCGAAAACTTTTTATTTTTGTTGAAATCTTCCCGGAAATCTTGGGGAAGTTTTCGTAAAAAAGCAATACGTGCATTATGAATGTATTTATAGGTACAAGTCTGGTGAGAATGCGCAGTCAGGCTGGCACGACTTTGAAAAATGCTAATTTGGAGCTCGGCTTGGTGCTGAACCTTCCACCGACAGCATTTAAATGCAACCTAACTTGTCAAACTTTGGCGGCTTACAAATGAACGCCACTCCTTGGTCTCGGCTTGAATAATTCTAGACCTGGAATAAAATATCTGTTTCATTCCTTTGCTTATAAGATCTCTGTAAGACTGTAGCTATAGCTACCCCTTACTAAGTGATTTTGGTAGAACACAATGTTATAAGTAATGGAATAATAAAAATCCATTAGTTTTCTTTGACTTCTCTATTTACGTTTACCACAGCAATATGTAGGTATTCCCAATAGCAACAATATAGTTAGGTGAGTAACTGAGTACCCACTTGAAGTATAATATTTTATTATGAATTCATATTTACAAGCTCACTGCCTACGCGGAGACGTTTAATAACTCAGCCGGCGACGGCTACATGGTATCTCTCTTCGATTAAATTAGTCGATTAAATTTTCATATTCAATCTTGAGTTGTTTACTAAAGGGAAGCATCGCGTATCTGAACCAGATATTTTGCCATTCGAATATCAACCTAAAGATTGTCTGTATAAGATTATTAATATGTGTGTGATAGCGAAGCCTAATAGTTAAATATTCATATGATCTTTGATAAGAAAAAAAAACAGTCGAACTCACCAAATATTTCCTGCATTTCGGGTGGGACGGGAAAGTCGTATGTTGAGTCTTTCCCAATACTTGTGGCATAGTGCTACTGGCTAAGCCATGAATTGATAGTAGCAATTTTTTATTTATTTAAAATTAATAGTATTTTCATCGGAAAATACTATTAATTTCTGTGACATAACATAATGGTATTAGAATAGGAGTGTCCGTTTTTATACTTACCTAATAATGTGCAGTTTCATACAATACTTTATCTAATATCATCAAAAACGTAATTTCTATAAATATGACGCGTTGCCATTTTACATAGGGTGCTACAGATAATGTAGAAACTGGTTGAGCGCGTTAATTATGAACATCACCCTCTAATTTTGGACTTGACCATACGCAGTTATTATAACGTAAACATTGATAATGACTTATTTTTAAATTAAAATAACTCTCATTAAATTCCGTTTTTTTAGTGAGCCTGAACTAAAACCTATGGATTGACACTATGGTCGAGCTGTACCTACTTTTTAGTAGAAAACAAGTTTTTTATTCGTTTTGTAATGGTAGGCGCCTGTTAATCTTGCAAAAAGTACATTGCCCTTTCCCTAATATCCCTTCGTAGATACCCGAACAATAAAATTAATGAACTATTTTTCATTATCAGAGAAAGTAAAGGATCACGATAGAAGTCGATTCAGGACAGCTTTATGTTCTTATTTATGTTTTTGATATTAAGAACGTCACCGTTATTGCACATTTATCTAGTGTCTAGGGTGTCTACCCTTCGAGGTGATCGGCGGCGGCTTCGACCTCTCGTGTCCCGGCCCTGGTTCAATTCATGGTCCGGAGCAAGGCGACATGGGAAACCGTCACCTCCTTCTGCGAAGCAGTAATGCTAGTGAAGGGCACTAGGAGGAGCACGGATGGGTTTCAGTCAGTAAGAGTTTGACGCTCCCTCCCGCCCCATCCAGAGCGGAAGGATTCATTTGATGACTTCCCTATCTATAAAAAAGGGACCCTGTAGAAAGTGTTTTATAAAGTTACTTTATAATTATATTATAGTTGTCAGTTTTCATAATTCGAACTTTACGTTAAGGGAGTAAATACAACTTCTTCAATACATAGCTGTGTATCTATTTTTAGTTTGCTTGTCAAGTGCGGCTAAGCATTTAGAACCAAGAATATTGTTTAGTATTACTGAAAAGATGTTAATATTTATGTAGACAACAATTTATTTCAAAAGTGCTGTGAATAGAGATCCTCATTTTGTTGTAAATATTTAGGTTAGTACAGACTTTTGAAGGTCGTCTGAAGATAAGTAGTTACCATTTCCATATTTAACATTGTTCTTACCTCCTAGATTGTGTTTTAGTAGATTTCATTCTGAGGAGCTCGTGGCTAAATAATAGTAACAGCCGCACGGGTCTATCTTCAAGGTTAAGCAACGCTTGCTGAGGTCGGTCTGTGGAAAGCACGTTAAGCCGTTGGTCCCGGCTGTCATTTGTAGATCTTTGGCAGTCGTAACGGATTGTCAGATTTTCTGTTACCCAGTTACTGGAGGTCGGATAGACATTCACTCCATGTAAATACTAGTATTCAGTCAAATTCGGCAGGACTGAAAGCAAACCCCAATGTAATTAGGAAAAGGCTAGGCAGATGATGGTGTATGCATGTATTCAAAGTTCGTTCTAGAGGTCGCTTTTTCTTTTTTTTTTTTTTATAGGATGGGAAATCATCAAATGACCCCTCCCGCTCTGGGTGGAGCGGCAGGGAGTGTCAGACTTTTACTGACTAAAACCCACCCTTAGTCCTCCTAGTGCCTTTCTTCCCAGGGCCGCGGTAACTCTTTCGAACATATTCCGCAACCCTGGCAGGCTCTGGCCCTGGCGGGCCCCGTCTCCGTTGCTGACTGCTCGTTGCTGACGGCGCGTTTGGAGTGAAACGCGCCGTCGACTCTGGCCTGACCTGATCGGACAGCGAGCTACCCATTGCTCGCTGTCCGCAGGCGTCAGTCACTGCGCCTTGCCCAGGAGCGTCAGTTCCTGAGAGGCGCAGCGACTAACGTACGTCTGGAGGAGGCGAAATGGGGCCATTACTGGCACTCTATTCTAACCCCCTCCCGAGCAGTTGCAGCGGCGGCGACGGTGGCGGCGGCTGCGGCGGAAGCGACGGCGGCGGCGGCGGCGGCGGCGGCGGTGGAGGAGGGTTTCTTCCTCCACCGAGGGACGCCCTAAGCCTTTCGGCTAGAGCGTCCGCGGCCGGACCGCTGTCTGCTCCAGGGATCTCGAGCATCCTGCCCCGGTCATGGTGACCCTGAGCCGGAGACCCCCGACGATGCCAAGCTCACCGAGGTTGATGGCCTCCTTGGCCTTGGTGAGCGTGTTGGCATACGTCACGCCCCTCTTCACCGCGTCCGGCTGCAGCGTTAAAACTACAGCCGCGGTCCCCCGAAGAACGCGGAGCGCAGCCGCGACGCCTCGCGCTCGCTGCCGCCGCCTTCTCTCCCGCCTCTTTGCTGCCCTGGCTGCCTTTCCCGCCTTCTTCTTCTCCCCGGCCACTTGCCATTCGGCTTGAGCCGGGGGAGGTTCAGAAGGCGAGGAAGCCGGGGGGAGCTGCTGCACGGCTGGCGCAGAAGCCTTCGCCGTCCGCGCAGCCGCCCCACCCTTCCTCTTCCTTCCCGGGGCCGGGTCCGGTTTTCCCGACACCGGCTTCGCGGGTGCCGGCCCGGACCCTTTGTCCTGGCCGGACGACCCCGGTGTGGCAACCACGGCGGCCGCGTACGACGCCGCCTTTTTCCGGCCTGGAGCCTTCCCACTCGCCGCTAACGGGGGGCGCAGGACGATGCCCTCCAGGACGGAGAACCGCGCCTGGAAGGCAGCCATCTCCTGCCGCACAAGGTCCAGCACCTGGCCCTCCTGCGGCACGGGCTGGCTGTCCTCCTTGCGCCCCCCTTTAGGCGCCCCCTGTGGGCCGGCTCCCTGAAGCCTGGCTAGGTCTGCTCGGAGCCCCGCGTTCTCCCTCTGGAGACGCTCGGTGGCGGCAGCCAAGCGGGCGACCTCCACCCGCAGCTTGGACAGCTCGTCCACTGGAGGCCCACCTCGGTTAGCCTCCGCTGCCGCCAGGATGGAGGCCAGCGCCGCGCTTATGGCCTTGTTTTTAGAGGAAAGTTTCCTCTTCAAGGCCACATCGCGGATCGCGGCCTCCACCACCTCCGCAAACCCGGCCCTCCGAACCCGCTCCTGTCCGGAGTCATCCGGCTCACCGCTGGAGGACTCCGAGCCAGGAGCCCCACGACCGCCATCTTCGGGGGGTCGTCCAGCATCCTTGGAGGCAAGGACTCTGCCCTTGCCTCCCTCTCGGCCCTTACTCCGCCTGCTGGTGGGGATTTTACGGGCCGAGGCCACCTCTTCGCTGCCGGACGACCCCCGTCCTCCTCTGATTTGGGCCGCTTGCGGAAGGACCTGGAGTCCTCCGCAGCAGCCCCCGCCCCCTCGGGTACAGGGCTCGCCGAGCTAACGGTCGCCAGGTCGTCGGAGTCCAACTCGGAATCCGACTCTGCACCCGCGCGACGCTCAAGCGAGCCCTCCTCCCAATACAGCGCGCCTCCGCCCGCGCTCCGCCCGACCGATTCTAGAGGTCGCTAGCGCTACGAACTGCTGAGCATGAGGTCCCAGGTTTGATAACAAGGACGGCCAAGTGGTAGGTAGTGACTTCTTCTGTAGATATTTGTGAATTGCTCAGTAGAAACCGAAAACAAATTAGACAGATTTATTCCTGGTTGATGGCAATTTCCTCGCACACTCGTAGGTACATATGGGACTTACACGTACCTAACTGATGAAATAGATACCTAGACGTTGATGATATACATAGGCATTATGTTCTATGCCGACACAAATCATTTTAAATATTTTGTTTAAAAATAGCATAAAAATATAGATTTGATAAGTTGGCAACCAAAATTATCCCCTTATTTATAACCTTAGTATGATGCGAGTAAATAATTATCATAATTCTTTATTTTGTTACTTTATAGTCGTCTAATTAATATATCATGTCTAGTTTGGACTCAAAAAGGGTTTTATAAAGTTTTAATGTTTTACGTTTACTGAAATAATTTGAAGTAGCAGTATAATAAAAACAAGTACATTGTTCTCTTGAATGGAGTAATATTATTACTATTGTTTCAATGTTCATTTTCAAGCATATTTTAAGCCCACGCTGTGTAATTCTTCATAACATTTGGTCTACCAATCTTTGATCACTTTTGTGATTTTAGTTTCTTTTTAGTATGGCCATTGTATTAAACCATCAACTTAATATAATTTTTATACGAACTTTAGAAAGAGGAGTTTTCTTCGTTTTAAGGTGCTCCCTCACCTGGAGCGTTCGTCTGTAATATAACATTTCACATTCGATTTTGAGCATTACATTACAATACCACTGATCACTGAGCGGGGCGTGCTGCGCGTCCGCGACGCGCTCCGTTACAAGTTGTGCGCATTGATATTTTAAGTTGTATCCAAATATTACACATTGTATCATCAAGTTGGGCGCTGTAATTTTTCCAGTTCTCTTTCCTCACCAATGTAATGCTCGACTCTGTAACGTTACATTACAGGCGAATGCTCCAAGTGTGGGACCACCTTTATATTTCAGTTTTTGAAATAAAGAATGTAAATAAATTTCCTATGTGGATGAATGCCGTTATTGTCAAGTTTAAACAAAACAACTGGAATACTTGTCCATATGAGGTAGAGACCTACCTCTGAATTGGTCTTTCATTCATAATTTAAGCACGATTAGGTAGGTACGTATGATAGCAAAGTTCATACGATAATCTAATCTTAAACTTGATCATGTATCACAAGCATCATGTAAGCATAACCGTTTGTTCCCGCTACGCCACGACGCCTAGTCTCCACGAGCGCAAAATTTACCCATTCCTTTCCCGAAACTAGCCAAATCTGAAACTCGTGTTCGAAGATACAGCTGACTGTAGCCTAAAACTGAGCTCGTTGTACCTGGCGGTCGCTGTCATTAGCTACTTGAATATGTCATAACCATAAACCGTAACAAATTACTCCTATATAAACACTGCGGAATAGGAAACGTTATCTGGAAAATATTCATGTTAGGTGTATCCACCCAAACTGCGTTTATTTCCTACATAATTTCATTTCGCCTAAAGTGACTTTCAGAGGTTGTAATGCTAATTGAGTTTGTAGAATCGTTGAGTAAACTAAAGCAAGGTGTTTAGTTTCATACAGCCGTGGGCTACACAGACCGAGCCGACTTAACTTTCATTAAACGCTACATCCAAACCCTTTAATATTATTTCAGTTGGGAATTTTGAATTGTTAAAATTTGTTTTTGTGTGCATACACACGAGATAAACAAAGGGCGGGCCTCTCTTTATAAACATGCCAATGAGCGATGCTGATTCACTTACCGACTTACGTTTATATTTTTTATGCCGACTACGCCAGTTCTTTTAACATCTTTTCAACGTCGACTTTCGAAAAATATTAAAATGCTTTCCCTAAAGTTACAAATGACTGCGTCTCTCTGCTTATTTTCAATTTATTCACGTTTCGTTACGGAGAGCTGTGTTAACGTTGCCAACAAATTTCCAAAGTATTGCGAAACTTACCAATCTCAACGAGTATTTTTAATTCATTTTCTTTCGCCCAACAACTTTCTTTTATACCCATTCGTAACAACATAGGCACGGTGTAGTTACAAGTTTACTAAGAAATTTTCTTTGAAGGTGCTTATTTAATACATTTTCGCGGATTTGTATGACATTTTTGGAACTTCAATGTGAGTCAGATTGGGTTTTCTTGGAACCTTTAAAGAGTGGTAGGTATGTCCTGCTTAACTTAAATAATATTTGATAAAAATAAAATGAGCTCATGAATTTTGACTTCGCGATCTTTTTTAGGGTTTCGTACCCAAAGGGTAAAAACGGGACCCTATTACTAAGACTCCGCTGTACGTCTATCTGTCCGTCTGTCTGTCACCAGGCTGTATCTGAACCGTGATATAGCTATCACGGTTCAGATCTGTGACAACTGTCTAGCGACATTTGTCACAGATGATGTATTTGTGTTGCCGCTAAAACAACAAATACTAAAAGCAGAAAAAATAAATATTTAAGTGTGGCTCCCATACAACAAACGTGATTTTTTTGGCGTTTTTTATAGATGAACGGAACCCATCGTGCGCGAGTTCGATTCGCACTTAGCCGGTTTTACTATTCAGTTTTTAAGATTTTGTTTAGTGTCTTTCACCTACTGTTGTATAAATATTTTTCATAATTTGATACCACAAAAATACCCCATGGGATAAATGCAATTTATGAACAAGGTTTTGGGTCCGAGCCATGCAGGATTGTGATGTTATTTTTTTCGTGCATCCATAGTTTTTGCCATGTTAAGAGGAATTATTTGAACAGGCCGTTGCTCTAGCCTGCAGGCACATAATAGACAGGGCCAGTAAACCTACTTTAGCTACTTTCATGATAATAAAAAACGAACGAATGAGACCTCACATCCTATTCGTGAAGGTCGTGACTGAAAAAAATACCATGACTGTGCGTGTGCGCCTGGCTCTTGTCAAGTGGATGTGTGAGAAAATATCGCAGTGGTTTATTTAAAGATTCTTCCTGTCTATATCGCCAGCTAGTCAACGGTAAAGGGCAACGTCCATTTAGTGCCTGTAATAGACAGAAACATGCAGAAACAATTAATAGTCCTAAATTAAAATAAAAATAACTATCACTTTTTTAAAATAAATTGACCGAATTAACAATGAGTAAATGATATTATATAGTAGTAACATTTTCTCATACTGAATGATTAATATTTTTAATGTAACATACCTACTTAATAAATGAACCTATATAAGTGAAGACTATTGATTTCTGTAGTGTAATAATGTTATTTTGCTATCGACTCAATCTGCGAATTCTCAAATCCTATTAATATTCAACTTGACATTATGCAGATATTGCTTGATCCAGTTTATCCATTTAACAGAATTTCATCTTGTCATAAACTTGTATTGATTAAAATGACTGCACTCATTATCCTAAACGTGGCATTTTTATTAAGCATATTATTGTAAAACTGTTTTGCAGGCCTTAGTTAAGGTAGTTAGTTAACTATTTGAAACCTGTATATAATAACCGCAGCAAAGAATAAGTGCCCTAAGAAACCTTTCAGTAGTTGGCATGTGTAGCAGATTTATACTTTCTGTACAAATAAAGAACTCTAACTTATTTTTCTATTTAAAATAAAATACGTATAGGTAATCCAATTATTTCTTAGTTTGTTAAACTAGGAAGAAAATATTTAATTTGATATTCGTCTACTTATTTCTTATAGAGTGTGTGTGTATTTGTGTTTTTAGTGGAGTTTAGTGTTAATTTGACATGAGTGACTTTCAGCCGAACTGGAAAAGCGAATAATTCTTAACGAACTGATTTATAGAATTAGTACACAGTTATTACTAATTATAAAACGACCTACGTGTATCGTAAATCTAATTGAAATAATCTAAGCATGTCATTGTTATTAAAACCAAATTATTTTCAAAATGGAAAAGAAATCGTAGGCTGTAATTACACATCCTTTGCCTTTCCTACTAACATTTGACATTATCGCATTTAGTTTGTTACGATGCGTCGCATATTTAACTCGCTAACTTTAACATAAACTGTATTTTGGAAAAATGTTTGAAACAAGCGTCTACCCAGTGTTATAATAGTTTATAGTTGAAATGGGTTTCCTACAATTTGAAGTGCAACTTGCTGTACGTAGTTTAATTTTTTTTGTGACATTCGTCTTTGGAATATAGATGTGACTGAAGATTTTAAACTTAATCATCACTCAGATGCGTAGAAACATAAATAAATACACAAACAAAGGGCTCAGTGACGACGACAAAGGAGTACCTACGACTGTATATACTGGGTAATTTTTTTTCCAGTGCGCAAACTTTAAGAACCACTTCTGCCCATGTAAATGAACAACTTTCCCCAAGAAAGCCATAGTCAATTCCTAAAAAAAAAATTGAGTCTCCCATACAAATTGTGGTCAGTTGATGACAATTTTGTATGGGAAGTTCAAATTTTTTTTTAGGAATTGACTATGGCTTTCTTGGGGCAAGTTGTTCATTTACATGGGCAGAAGTGGTTCTCAAAGTTTGCGCACTGGAAAAAAAGTTATCCAGTATATATAATGTACCCCCATGGAACTGAGTTTCTGTGTGTAATAATTCCTGTAGCAATTGTTCATGTGGAAGTAAACAGTTAGATTAGGCCTTCTGCGTTCTCCTTCTATAGCGCACGTTGTTTGACGAAGTAGTGGAGCGGGTTCGATTCGCCGCGGGCCGACTCGCGCCGCGCCCGTACAACCTCAGGCAACGTATACATTTTGTTTGTTATTGTTTAGAATTACCTACCCAAACAAACCGCCTCATAAATTCCAAACTTTCCGCCCTTAACTTTTATACTGACCTATTTGTATAAAGTGTTGAAAATTATTACTTAGTCATAACATAACTGAAACGTTGGGAGTTGCGCAAACTTTTTATGTAAAAAATGTGGTGTTAATCTTGTTCGTAGTAAGGATTTGAATATTAATAAGTATGTTTTATTTATGATTGAAGGCATGTCTTTGAAAATACATGTATTTTCAATTGAAGCTTTGTCATTAATCACAGATTTACGTAGGTTGCCACACAAACCTTTGGGGCAACAAATCTGATTTAAGTCTAGACCTAGATCATAATTGGTCGTTAGGTAATGGAATCAATCTATTAGAAGCGTTTTCAATTATGACCAGCATGTGTCCAATAGTCATGACAAATGAAGAGACCCTAAGATTAGGCATGACTTAATATTGTCTGACCTTTGTCTGTCTCTTTGGGCCACTAACCTATTAAGTATTTAGTTAAGTAGGTACTTCGAAATGCGCCAATAGAAAGCAGGCTGTTAGTTTGTAAGTTGTTAATACAATTCCTACATTTGGCACAGATGAGCAGCGTCGTATCTACGGGTCGGAAGGTGGGGAGGAACTGCCGCGGTACGCCAGCAGTCCGCAGCGGCAAGCATCTCCCTTTCCTCACGAGAGCACCAACAGAAGATTCTATAGAAGAAACAGGAACTCGAAAGGTATGTGCAAAATAGACTTATTTTAAAAGATCCATTTATATGCAAACGAAGTGATTGTAGCTCAAATGGAACATGTTTACACAAATATGGGAAGTTGAATTTGCAAAATCAACTTGCATTTAGGTTAGGTTTAGTTTTTAAGTAGGTTTTATTTTATTACTAGCTGTCCCCCGTGGCTTCGCTCCCGGCAACTGGCTACCTACCCTTCAAATACCCTACACCTACCTTACACCTACCCTACACCTACCCTACACCTACCCTACACCTACCCTACACCTACCCTAAGGATTCTTAAATTTTCTAATTTTCCGCGAATTTTTTTTTTTTTTTTTTTTTCATAAGAACCTTTTCCTGACAATAACAAACACAACAAAAATAAAAAGATAAATCGGTCCAGGGGTTGTTGAGTTACGCGCTTACCAAGACATTTTGCGATTCATTTTTATATTATAGAAGATTATTATTAACATGGCGACAGATCACTGTGTAACAAGAGACAAAGATATTTACACCAGTTTTACACCTATTTTGTTAATCTTATTATTGTAGCATGGCGTTATTAACTCCATACTCTAACATGCCCTATGCGCGGCGACTGCAAGAATACGCCCCCGTCAGCGACTGCCGCCAAATGTCAGTGGACTCGTGGCCACGAAATAGCAAACAACTTTTCCACGAGACGTTTTGTTAATTTTTCCAATTGTTTTACTTTTAACCCTGTTTGTGCCTTGTTTTTATATTTATACCATAATATGTTTACCTCCTGATAACGTGCCGAACTCATTCAATAGCCCATAAAGGCAACCCTGAGAAACTTTCACATTATTGTTTTTTTGCTTCCAGGTGAGGAGATATTTAGTGCAGAGCCGGGTGGGACTCTGCAGCGTCGTCGACGTGCTGACGAGTTCCCGCACGAAAACAACCCGCGCAATGCACGACTCTGTCTCAATAACGGTATTATTTTTGTTTTACAATCGTATACAGAGCTTCAGGACCCCCCCCCTGCCTTTCGACAGTCAAGTTATTGTCCTTGTGCAGACCAAATTTAACGTACCTACTTAACAGTGCATGACGTAAAGTAAAAGAAATAAGTCTAAAAAAAATATAAGGCTCTTATAATTTTAGTTAAAAGTGTCGTTGAATACGGAATTTTTATTTTATTTTTTTATTGAGGAATGGGCTTGCTCTTGACCTCGACTACGCCTGATGGAAAGCGATAGATGAAGTCTATGATGGAACGAGCTTGCCCAGACGATGCTTGTTCACTTTTGATTTTAAGACAGACGGGTTATAATTATGTGGTCTTGCATACATATAGTTGCATACATACATACGTATATTATTTTAAAAGTCAGGCTGGTTGATTCATCATCATTATCTCTCTCCTGAAAATATTAATTCAAGTACCTATGGCTCTAGTAATGTAGTTAGTAGTTAAACAACTTTTTTACGTTATTTAGGTCATCCATCGACTTAAATCACCGAAGTTTGAGCAGGAAAATGTTCTAAAGCAAAGCAAATTGCCTGACTACCAACCTGCCTGTAGTATTTGTTCGAGAACCCAAATAGATTATCCCAATTACAGTTGTTGTACTCTTAGCAATTGAGGAGTTCCTTCGCCTAACTTTGAAGTCCATTATCAGTTCCTAATCGAAATGTAGAAGTGGAAATAGAGTGCGGATTGTTTGAAAAAAGAAAATCTTGAACTGTTCATTATGATGACCTATAAACAATCTGCACGTAAATGTTTGAGACGATTGATCTACTATCTATCTACGTACTCAATGATGGATGTATAACTTCTCAACTAGTTTTTGCCCGTGGTTTCGCTTGCGTTAATATGTATTTTCGCATAAAAAAGTAGCCTACAGGTCTCCAGAGTTTCGTCTATCTCTGCACCAAAATTGATCAAAAGCCGTTCAGCGATTTAGCAATTTCGCCGTTTTTTTTAAATGGCAGAAAACTCTCTTTTTAGTAGATACACAAACTAATTACACTATCCGCTAACCCACCCTATTCAATTGATATAAATGCACCACATAGCTCCACAACAGGAATGTAATGATAACTGCAAGCATCAGCAATAATAATGGCGTCCCGAAATGTAAGCTATGGACGAGGTATTACACATATTCAGTGTCGGATTCCAGTTTAGTTATTGTACTTAGGCATTCTGTAGTATACCTATTATGAGCGTATTACGGAGGTGGGTGCATGCCTTTGATAAGCATGCCTCGCATAGTTGCCCCGACGCATGTGACTGGCGCGAAGGTACGTGTAGACAATGAGCTAACCGAATTGTATTCGTGTTTCGGGAGACGAACATCGTGACGTCATTATTGTGTTATTAAATGGTTGCGGGTTTGTACTTGATTGATTTGTAGTTAGGTTTTTCAGTTGCTAGTTCTATGGTAGGTGCCAGATAAATGTCGAATAACGGTCATTGACCCACCGGTTATTGACAAATTTAAATTCAAAACCAGAAATAATGACATAAAGTTGTTCTGAATCGACCTCTATCGTGATCCTTCCATTTTCCAGTAATGAAAGCGATTAATAATTTATTGTCCGGGTGGGTACCCGGACAATAAATTATTAATCGCGTACGAAGAAATATTAAGGAAAGGTCAATGTACTTTATTCCACATTTTTCTGGCGCCTACCATAAGGATAATAACATGCATCCACAACACAAAGCCACTTAACCAACAAGGAAATGTATGAAGAATTGCTGAATTCTATCTTTTCCTACTTTTATTAAATGGTTTTTTTTTACTTTCAATTCTGCCTTTTTTTCACTTTTAGTAAACTAATACAAATTAATCCTTTTCAACGGTAATTTGATGTATGGGAGCACTCAAATCCCCCATATTCAACCTACATCTGCTGGGACCCATCCCAATTCTTAGTAAGACGGACAACGCCATAATAGTCCAAACGAGCCTAAAAGAATTTCACAAAACTTCAAATAAATATTCAAAGCACCAAAACAAGCAACTAAGGGTGAGTTTTTGATCCGCAGTTAACTCAAACTGTAGTCAAATATTTATTCAGTTTTCGATCAATTGTTAGTTAGTGTAAGCTAAAAGATTTTTATTTGACCTTTGGCCAAACTAGCAATGTTCGCAAAAACGACCTTTATGATAAAAAAAACTTGCCTTAAAAGAAACAAATCCCTACCTAAGTCTACCATATTTGCAGCTACTCCAGGCAACGGTGGTCAGGCCAGCGAGCGCGAGTGCGACTCACCACCAGAGCCTGCGCCCCCGGAGGTTCCTCCGAGAGGACCCAGTCTTCACGTCACCCTGCGCCACCGCCCCTGCGAACAGCCAGCAGAGCCTGATCGACTGTACCTGTCGGAAGGTAAGTGTGGATTAGTAGTGCCTATATTTAGATGTAGAAGAGTGGTAGGCTACTAGTTCCCCAGTAGCGGCGGAATAGTGATTGAAAAAAAAAAATGATATTGATCCACGATACCGATATGAGATGACACGATACGAGTTGGTAGCTGTCTGAAAAGAATATGTAAATACAAAAGATTAAAATTTATGTCCATCATTTTTTGTTGAATATCTTCGCATAGATTTTGTGTGGAAAACTTATAATTTCAATCAAGAGAATAGTCATACGTTAAACCCTGCGTGACCTTTATATAAAATAATTAAGTTACATTTGGATGCCTTACAAGGTATTTTAATTTGTGAATATGTTGTGACGAATAAAATTAACTATTTTTGATAAAACTCTCCAGAAAAACAAAAATTAAAACACATAATTTATTTTTGAACAGGTGAACGAGTACCTGCAACACATGTTGCACAGTAAAACATAAACCATTTTTATTTGTAGATTTACGTATACCTACGTTATTTTATAAGCTCAAATCACAATTAGGAATTACGGTTTTGTATTTTAACTATAACACAAGGTAATAAGCTGGTATTGTTAGAATGGGTAGATGTAAATAACTTAATCGGCGCCCTGTTGTACTTTTATGTGACATACACGACACGACTAATGATGTACTTGACCACCAAATATTGGTTTCGACATGTTTTCGACCTATAAGTTCAGCAATTGTGTGTATTATTATAAATAAGAACCAAAAGGTGATAGAAGGGCAGACGGCCATTACGATATGAAGTGACTTCAACATTTACAACAATTTCAATATCTATATTTTAATCATTACTTTAACATACGTAGGTATTGGCATAAATTGTATTTTTATTCTATAGAAATCCCATTTAACTTTGATAACTTTTCAGCGCTTGAAGTGAGCAAGTTCGAAGAAGGACGATATTGCTTTTGAGGTTCATCAAAATAACTTAGCAATAACTTATAACTGTGGTTCAATATACACATTTTGAGATACGTATTTAATTTCGAAAAAGAAACAAGTTTAAAGAACTGGAACCCGACTATAGAAAAATAAAAGTGAAATTACGATACAAGGAAGAATTTCAGAAATAAAATTAAAGTCGTGATTGAACAACTGCATCATAAAATAACTTTTTTAGTTTTTATAGCACACTTTTACTTTTTAATTTATAATTGACTTAATGTAGAAAAATAGTGTCATTTTCTATGGCGCGCGCTTTGCAGGTCATACGCACTGAGAATATCCGCCATACCACATATTTTTTCCGTGGCTGTGAGTTTGGAATAAACTATTTTTCCACTTTTGTTTTATTTCAACTGTATGAGGGAAGATAAAATAGTATACGCAACGGCATATAATTAGGTATTAAAACACTCGTGTGATAGACCTACACTCGTGTTTTAATAACCCCTTTTATATGACCGTTACATAAAAGTATTTTTTCTTAATTTTCAAATCATCTATTTACTTTAATTACTTCACAATAGATTTCTCAAGTTATTAAAACATGTTGGTATGATCAGTTAAAAAAATTAATTGGGTAGTTATTTTATTTTCTGGTTGTTGGTAAATTACTACAGCAGTGAAACATGAACAGCAATAAAAAATAAAATTTAGGGGTTAAGTCATCCTAAAATAGGTTCAAAAATTATTCAAGCAGATAATAAATGAAATGAGTGTGTAAATGAATGGCCAGTAAAATGATGGAATGGACAGTTTAATGACCTGCCTAACCAAGCAGTGGAACATAGGGAACATTAGCTTAGGGCACCCCGACACGGATAGATTACACTCGAATGCTATAGTGGCATGCATTTT
This sequence comes from Melanchra persicariae, assembly GCA_947386135.1. Lineage (NCBI taxonomy): Eukaryota > Metazoa > Arthropoda > Insecta > Lepidoptera > Noctuidae > Melanchra > Melanchra persicariae. The sequence continues at coordinate 10,204,250 of OX376651.1, read as the reverse complement.
AGGTTCCTTAAAACCTGTGGTCTGCAAGGAACAAAATATAGTCCACAAAAGTTTTAGAAGTTCACTCTTTTCACCTCAAAACGGTCATTGATGCAAACTGATTCTAATAATGCTTATTATTTTTCAGTGCAAAGAAAAATTATGCAACAAGTTTTGAATATCTATATGTTTAGTTTTAGTTTAACACAGTTTAATTTTCTTCTTGGTTTTTTGGGAACCACTACTTTAAACCTTGCAGACAGAAATAGAAGCCCCGCTGTGCGGAGCTCCATTGTCGAGGTTAGAATGTCGGAATTGATTGTTGTTTGAATTTAGACTCCTCACCGACTAAATCCGATTTGTTAACTGCCCATTAATAACTGTTTAAATATTTATTTAATTGCCCATTTCAATATTTCTTATGAATCATTACTATTTAGTCTACCTACTGCTTAGTTTTTTGTAATTTTTACCATATCAATTCTACAATATATAGCAGCCGCTTTAAATCAATGCCATTTTAAAACATACAAACTAAAATAATATGACTGTACGTCTCTACGTAGTTTGATCTCAAACCATAGCTATGCACTGAAAAACTAAACTTGCCGTACAAAGGTTTATTTCTATAAAATTTAATAGAGGAGCTCTTTTGGGTTATTGAAGGGTTTCTTGATATTTCTAAATGAGTGATCCTGTTTGGAATATCAAACTTATCTTTTGGATTCTTGCAAAAAGCGAGTTTAATAGAATGCAAAAAATATGCTAAAAACATTCGAAAACAGGTTGATTTGTAAAAAAGCTAAGGTCTTACTTAAACAAAAGAAGTCTTTCACAACTACAAAGAACATAATAATACACAGAGCATTCATAGCACATACATTGCTGCCGAGCCTGCAGACTTGGCTAATTAAGTTTCTCCCGTAAATGTAGAAGCGCGTTAAGTAGGCCTTGTTCTTGTGTATGTACTTCGGAAGTTTAATCGAATCGCATCGCCGTGGGTAGTAGACCACGCCGCGCGCCGGTGCCAGAGTTTCCTCTCTGACAAATTAGCCACTTGATCTATGCTTCCGGCGTGTATACGTAAACAACTTGGACTTTAATTTCTTTTACTTCTCTCTTCGACGGCCTTAGGGTTCGGCCGGAAAATTAAAATGAAAATTGCTATTGGATTATTTTGCAGGAAAATCTTGGCGTTATTTTTACTGCTATGAGGGATGTGCGTGAAATGTTTTTTATATGTGTGTATTATTAATTTTTTTAGTGTTAAGTAATATAATAATTTCGTCAAATCTGTGTGACATGTAGCCATACTATACAATCAATTGTTTAGACCGTTTCGCTTTAAAAGCTTGAAAAACATATATATTTATTTTTATTTCCAAAGACATTTTACTTTTGAAATACAAGCCACTTCGAGGCGAAGTAAATGGCTCAAAAATGTTGGAAAAGACTAATTGTTTACCCAAACAAAGTCTTTAGATAGTACAGAACCCCCGGCGCGGTAAACTTCCTCTTCTCATCTTTCCCCTTGTTTATACTTTTCGTTTTCATTAGCTTCAAAGCTCTTGCAACATTGTAATGAATTTTTTGGCTTGCTGAGGCCAGCTTTGTCCCCTGAAATTTTATAGCGTCAGGTTTGAACGTAACAAACCATAGGTCAAATACTTAGTCTTAGTGCCGTGATGAAAGAAGAAAGAAAGAAAGCTGGTAAATTTGATTTGGGTGAGAGGGGCAGGATGAGGCGCTTTGATGTGGCGGGCTGGCGGGCTCGTCGCGCGCCTAACCCGCCTCGCTGAAATGGCGCGCACTTACACAGAAACTCTTACCGTAATTTAATTTTTATGATAGCGCATTGTAAGCGTCCCCGGGACTTTCATTTGGAGTTTGTTCTCACTTAACTTAGATCTCTGACGCCCGTGGAATACCCCTTAAGTTATGACTCCCCTAATTCTCATAATGATACCTTCTGGAAGAGACATATTTACAATCGTTAAACCAACGTCGAAGTCGTTCAAGTAGGTAGACACCGAAATGAATTAGGCAAATCTTGATTCAAACAAGAAAATAGCTTCAAAAGGTCTCGAAAGTTTAATGGAATCGAACAGGCCGGGCTCGAAGTAGTCGGAAGTTTGCGCGGGTGACAAATTGGGCACTTGACCCGCGCGCCTCCGCCGGCCGAGCCTCCCACTGCTTGTTTCTCGAGGACCGTAATAAGTTTAACTTAAAGTAAACTATATTCCATTCCATCTAATTTGCCGTCGCGCTACGCTCCTGCGATACTTTTTACAGTCTCAAATTAACATTTCTATTTATTCCGCTAAAAGTAATTCCAGGTGCTGTATAATTCAGCGCTGCAGCTCTGATTTCACCTGACGCTCTTATTAGTGTTAGGATTGCTAATTCCTTTGATTTAATATTAATGTCCTTGCGTAGGACGGAAAGGTAGTAAAGGCGTATTTGTGGATGCAATATTGTTTCGTAAGAGGAGATGGAATCTCGAGTCCGGAGTCTTGCTTGAAAATTGAAACCTCCTCGGAGATTCGCTGTAATTTAATTTTTACGATGCCGTATTGTTAGAGCTTCCCAGAAGCGGTGTTTGCTGTTAAAACTCAAAACAGTCGTCTTTGACTATTATTGTAATGCTCTCGCTTGAATTAAACAACGGCTTTCGTACAGTAGCGAGATCTGTGTGGCTTATGTATACTCTGTTAATGCGAAACGTTGTTATTGGCGCTAATTGGACTCAATATGTTATTATTAGGCACACTCATCTTTGTTTATTTAATTGATGATTATTTACGAATTTCGATACTGTGTTTTGTGTTGGTCTCTACACGTAATTGACTTATTATATTTATAAATAACATGTTATCGTTTGGTAATATTCTTAGCGATTTTCCATGTTTTTTTATTGACAGGTAAGTATAGAACATCGTAAAGGTGGGTACTGACCGGTGTTACGGGGCGTAATGTTACATGTTACAAAGCGAGCATTCGTGCAGTCAGTAGGTACGTGGAAATATGCGTATGTTAGATACATGCGTATCTGTGTTTTGTTTTACACGGATTTTAGAACTATTAAGTTCTGTCGAGGTAGTGTTTTTCGAACGTGTGTGTTGTCGAAGTATGTTCTGGCGGACTAATGCTTGTCGAATATATGTTCTTTCGAAGCAATGAGTAGAGAATTGGGACCGTGTCGAAATAATTAATTGTCGAAATTTCAGGATGACACCCAACATAACATGCTCGTTGCGAATGTTACATTACGGCGCGTAACACCGGTTAGTACCCAGCTTTACACGTGCACTTTGATTTTGATGTCGGTTGAACCTAATTTTCTCTCTCTAGTGACAGTAAAGTCAGCATTTTTGTATGATAAATCATAAAATATCATTCAAAAATACTGTCTTCCTCTTGTGCTTGCTCTGTTCTGTTTATTTTGCAGAACGTCAAATGTTTTGAGGCTTTGTTTTTTTTTAGTGTTGTGCGTGTTATGGTTAGGGTCCAGAATAAATAATATGCAAATTTGAGGTGTACTGAATATGATAAAAATTTATTAAAGGATCACAATTATTCGGTTATATTATTACAGTAAAATAGAACGTGGCTGGACGAAGGTATGTAAACGACTATAGTATGCGCCAGATAAACAAAGAATAACGGTCATTGACCCACCTACATTTATTGACACACTTAATTTCAAAAACAGAAATAATGACATAAACCTGTCCTGAATCGACATCTATCGTGATCCTTACTGTTCTAGTAATGAAAAACGATTCAAAATTTACTGTCCGGGGGTACCTACGAAGAGATATTAAGGAAAGGTCAATGACCGTTATTCTTCATTTATCTGACGCCTACTATAGCGTACCCGGCTCTGGCGTTCCTTTACATTATCAAAAATGCAATTCAGCGAATCGCATCGCTAGGGTCGCTACATTAGTATTTACAGGCTCACGCTTGACCACTATCTTACCAATGCGGTAAGCGGTCGATGATGAAGCACGCTTGCCTGGAATTAATTTATTCAGTCTTGCCATAAATACCTCCAGGTACACAAAATACACAGACTCCAGCAAGGAATTCCACTCTTTAGATCGCGCACGCACTATTTAATTATTTCCAAAACGTTTTGTGCGAATGATAGGTACCTACTTTTTACTTTTTTTATAACTTTCTGGTACATTTTATTATATAAGTTCTTTGGACTTTCATTATATTCCGCCTTCCGCTTTATACTTACACGTTGCCGTGTTTATTTCTTCCTCTTGATGGTGAAATAAAAATGTTAGTACTCCGTATAACTTTGCGGTAAAATTGATATAACTCTAAATGTTCATTGTTGACATTCTTCTATCTCATTTGAAGGAATTTTCAGGACAATGTAGTGACATGTTGTATGAAATGCATTTTTACGAGTAAATCATAACTCATTGATACTGGTCTCTCCAGGGCTTTTATAATTATAGACACTTTTTATTACAATTTTAATATCGACAACAATAAGAATTAATACTGTTTAAAGTTTTCATAAAAGCACAAAACTTTATTCAAATTCTACTCAAGCAATTAGGTACCTTCTCTGTAGTTAAAAAGCAAACACAGAATCCAAGATCAAATAAATTAAACACAAGTTAACAAAAAAAAACTGCTTTTCTAACTTTACTACGATGAATTTAAATAAACAGCGTAAGTAAAAATCTGCAGCTGTAAGCATATTCATAAACTTTTAACCGCTCATAAAAATGTCGTCGTTCGAGATCAAATCCGACATTGTCGTGTCGTGAGTGAGACTGGAATGTTCTCGATTCCCTGCTCGCGAGAGTTTTAAACATCCCAGTCCGGAAGGCACTTGAGTGCTCATAAAGCACTCATACCAGTATCCGTATAGATTCTTGTCTACTTGTGTTATTTGCCTCACTCGGGGTGACTTGATACCAGATTTATTGGATCGTCAATAATATTTGCGCGGTTAACCTAAGCTCGATAAAAAGTTATGTTTTTTGTTTGTTTTGCATTTTAAAATGATAATCAAGAACTCAACTGTACCTACATTGTTTCTTCTATCTATTCTAATTATTGTTTTCTGCAATTTTCAAGTGCATCGAGTATGTTTTAGTTAAAATATTTATTACTTGCTTTTGAGGCGACTTTGCCCCCGCGTTATTCTTTATTTTCTCAAAAAAGTAACCTATAACCGTCTCCAAGATCCCTTGTATTTCAGTTCAGTTTAATTTAGGCGAGAAAGTGTAACAAACTAACTCTTTCTCGAGTTACGATGTAAAAACTCAAGCCTCATTAAGTTTCCAAACAAAACTTTCATATAGCACTTGGGAATCCTTACTCATTCAAAGACATAGTTACGCAGCCAGATGGATTGGCCTTTTCTTAGAAAAGACGGATAAGGAAAACCGGCGAGTCGCGGCAAACACGTCATAGAAAGAAACTCATGATGTTAGCACAAGATCTACTATAACAGATGACATCAAGTAGTCCGCAGTTATAAATAGTTGAGAGACATTATTCAAGTAACAAGCGAGTGTGCGATACGTCACACTAAGTTGGAACACTTTAAAGTTTTTCCTCGTCGCGCGGTGCAGATCCGTCCGCGGAGAAAGCGGGATAAATGATTGATGGCGGACCTCCAAGTATAAACTCGATTATCCGTTGAGACGCGAACAACTTACAAGTTTTGTGTAACGATGGATCAGGATTATTTGAAACTTTCCCCCACGGGAAAAAATCGACTCATGACAATCATATTTGAGTTGAATATCAATGACAATCGCGTTTTGATAAAATATATAACAACGCGAGATAAGGTTATGCTGTCTGTCATTGTCCTAATAAAATGTTTTAAATTAATTAAAATGAATTTTAAGTTTAAACTTGACCTTTTTTATAATTTCTTTGGTATCTTAAAAGAAGCAATGCTCATTATAAAGATATTGTGTTTGGCAAATTTAAAGTAAGTAAGTACTATTGAATAAATCTGTCGGTCGGTACTAATCAGGGTACATTGAGAGAAAGTTTCTTGGAATTGAAAATCTGAAAATTTGATCACTTTTCAAAATGAGTAACAGAATGCGCACTAATGACGAGGTGGGGTGAAAACGTAAAACCGAGTAGGTTTTGCTCCAACTTTGCTGAATTATTAAATTTTCCAATTTTCGGCGCGGACTTGTACCTAATAACATTCGTAACTAGTAACACAGTATATTGAAATTTTATTGGCAGTATGTTTCAGGTTTTTATATGCTACCTACACTGCTACCTTTAAATTTAACGAAATATGAAAGTTTATTTAAAACAATAATTAATATTGCCACGATGATCACACTTACCAATTTAGTGGTTTTGAAACTGTATGTTTAGAGCATCATTTTCCCTATCTTCATCACCTGGCTAAATCATATTTATCAACTTCATAAATCAAATCGCCCCAAACAAGCAACGGAACCCGAAACCACTCTCCTTAAAACTCTTCCCAGACATCTCGGTTTATAATAAAGGGATACTGTTGAATGTTTACAAATAGTTCTGTCTAAATATTTAATAACAGTAATTCCATCTAAGGGTTTAAAATGACCGAAGCCTCGGCGGTGCTCATCCGCACTTCAATATTAGTTTGTTCTAGAGGGACGGCGCGGGCGGCGAGCGACGAAGCAAAATTGTTTCACCGTTTATTATTCCGAGTTTTAATCAAGAAAGAAAGTCGTGTCGGTCGACTGCGACGTCTGGGAAATATCCGAGATGTCGCCACTGTGATCCACCCCGTCCACATTAATCGTGTGTAAAATATCCAGCAAAAAGCTCATAACGAGCTCACTCGTTTCTCTTTCTGCGCTGGACTATGTTTACGAGCAACTTCGTGGTAGTTACACTAACTGCAGACAGTTGCGACAATATAATAGCCAGTGGTGTAACAAACATCCTTAACATAGTGTTTATTATGAAAATTTCTTTGTTGAAATGAATGGAAGAAAGTTCTGCGGTTATTGCTCTTACCTTTGTGCTACTGTTCGAATTTATGTGATCACTTTTGTTTATTGGTAACATAAGATCAGTTTTAGTTTGCCATGTCTTCGAAGATATGTGGGTAAAAATAACAAGCAATACCAAAAATAAATTGCATATTTTGATAGAGCGTGCGGCGCGTCACTCAGGTGGAAACTAGAAATGTTCGCATTCGTATCGTAGGGGAGGTGTCTCGACGACGCGACGCACACCCGTGCGCCCGTGCGCCCTACTGTCGCTCACAAATGCGATTTATTCGGGCTACTTTGCAGACTCCATTTTGTTATGTTTCGTATTCGGTAAACTAATTCAGCGTGAAGTGCAAAGGGGATTGCTCCTATATTGCTGATGTCAAATATTCACACGCTTCATATTTTGATAGAAACAATACGTTTGCGTGTTTCGACAAAAACTTCTATTTCTTGTAATGACAAAAATCAATAGCTCCCTATCTATTCCGGTCATGTCGCACAACAAAGTATCAGCCGCTTGCGCTACTCTCATTTACACTTAATCCTATTTGATATATTGGGCCATTACGAGCGCTGTCCCGCTCGCTACTTGCTCAGATTGTAAGAAAATACCAAGTAACGACGCCAGTATACCTTTATAGTCAGTATACCTTTGTAGACGAACGGCAGTACCTACGTACAGCAGTACCTACGAACGGTAGTACCTACGAACAGCAGTACCTACGAACGGTAGTACCTACGAACGGCAGTACCTACGAACGGCAGTACCTACGAACGGCAGTACCTACGAACGGCAGTACCTACGAACGGCAGTACCTACGAGCCAAACGACGAACACACAAAAAATATAATACCCATCCCAGCGCCAATGATCAGGAACAATGTCTCTTCATGTATGCGTAATATAAGCAATTTACACATAAATTGAAGATACGAAAGTAATATTGATTGATAACCCAATTTATGATGTTCCCGAACTGGAATGTGTGTCGTTCGGGAGAGTGCCGCATCTGAATGACAGTTTATCATACATTCTTCTGGGTGCCGTTTCGCGGAACTCGAACAAATTGGATCGCACTTATCGGAAATATAATACGTATCACAGTTAAGTGCAAGGTACTGGCAGCAAGATGCGCACTGCACGTCTTTCATATAAACGATTCGCTTACTTGCAACATGATATAAATGGTGTTTCTATTTTTAACTGAACACTTTTTCCGAGTCCATGTGTAGGTTTTGTGATTCTCGGTGGTGTTGCTATTTACGAGAAAGATGGATGAGTATCAGGGTTGGCAACTTTTGTATAAAAAATCGGAGTGAAGTCGAAAGGGTCGTCATCATCACCCTAGACATTTCTGCACGACCTGTTTTTATAGTCCAAAAGTTTTCTCGATGATTTATGTTGGTATTTGAAAGTCCTTCGAATAAATTTTCTGAAATTCTGCCGAAGGGTAAGTTTGTCTAGCTCTGAAATAATTTGAATTTACTAATAAGCGAACGACGAACTTTACTCTTACCAATCAATATCACTTAAAAATACACGTAGATAGAAACTTCTTCCACGAAATCCAGAAAGTAATAAACCAATTTCAAAAAGTCCTATTCAATAAAAGTAAATAACGAATCTCTGCGGCGGTACAGATAGAATTTCCAAAAAAATAAAACTCAATACGCGTTATCAGGTTCCGGTATCAATCTATTTTGTTTGCACGCTTCCCTTAATAAAGGAGGGAGGCCTTTAAAGAGACTGCAGGAGAGAGACTTTAAAAGGAGACTGTAAGTTGGTTTTAAACGTGATACATTATGAAGGCGGCGCTGCTTTAGAGCTTTCTACGGTATCGCTTGCGGGCCGCGGGTAATGATTGATGTGCGCCGCGTCGCACGCTATCGCGTCACACTTTCACTTAGCTACACCGAAAATATTTTACACATTCCGTGCCAAATGTCGGGTGAAATGAAAACCGACTCAGTGATGCGCGCTAATTGTTGTTTATGTATTTTTTCTTAGTGGCTTGTCTTACTTATTCGAATGTGAAAGTGCACTGTAACACAAATTTATTTCGAAAGAAAATGCGCATTTGTCAGCATTTTCGCCAAATAAAATGCCAAGAAACTTAAATCCGTTGAATATGTAATAAAATCAAAAAGATTTCAACTCTCGTGTGTGTCGTCTAGACATTCCAACGACACGTTTACAAATCAATGAACTACAAAAGTACACACCTTGAGACTTTTATTATAGTATCTACTTTAATAATGTTGCCTTGTCGCGCATCCCCATCGGGTGCGTCGCCGTCGGTCTGTTGCTGCAAACTCATAACATCATAAATACGATTCAAGGAGAAAGTTTCCCGACAGGAATCCGTGTCTGTTTGTACATCATTTCCTTATTTCAAAATATTCAAATGCAGGGTCTCGGTGCGAGTAGATATATCACACTGTTAGATTCAGCTTTGAGGAAAACTTTAAAGAGCCGCAAAGGTTCATTTGAATGGAACTTGGTGTATAATTTGCATACTTATTTACATTATCTCTGCAGCACACAAGTGGGGCCCTTTCATTATCAAATTCGCAACACAGGGGCGGCGGGCGGTGCGCCGCCTGAATACAAACTCCAACTTGAAAGTGATTATCACCAAATTCCATGCAAAAAATATCACCCGATTAGCGACGCAATAAAACTACCAGTAAGACGACTACAGAAATATATGGAGTAGGCAAACAATTACAAAAATACAAAAGTTTGTTTTCGGAATACGTTTTTATCGCAGACAAATGAACTACAAATAACTGCTTACGTAAAACATAAATCAAGCAAAAAGTTATCGTTTCACTGAATGCTTTTAAAAAATAATATGAAGGACTTAGCAAAAGAGATCTTTTATTTTTAGGATATCAAATAGCAATTTGCTATAACGAATCTAAAGGTCTACGAACTCTCGTAGCGCGGCTCGCGGCTACGACTGCTACGAGTTGTCTGCTACGCGGCTACGGTGTATTATAAAGTCAGAGTAGTGAGAGCGAAGGTTAACGAAGCTTTTTCTCAAATGGAGATGCAATTTCATCCATTTTTTGTGAGTGTAAGTTGAGGGTCGTGGACGTGGAGATAATTAAATTCAACCCTTTACTGTGCAAAGCAAAGGAAAGTCTCGTAAATTAGAAAACTAAACTGCGGATCTCACCCCGGGATTCAATTAGCTGCTAATCATATCTGGAGGGTGTGAGCAGATCGATCGGGGCTACCCTTCCGTACACATCGGCTTGTACATGACGGGACTTCTAATAAGAGGTTTTTTGTAACTGCGTAGTAAGTAGTTATTATTTTTACTTAGACATAAATCGTTCGTGTTTTGATGTAAGTATAGACTTGAACATGTTTGTTTATCAAACTGGGAAGAATGTAGTCTTGATATCAGTGGCTGAACAGAGTGGCACCTGCATGCGGCGTCTATCAAATAAATGTAGCAAAATATAGGGTTCATAAAAGTATCTTTGTTGCTGCGAGTACATCCGGAAACGACACCAATAGCGAATGCACTTCAACGGGCTCACATTTCCGATCCCTTTTCAACCGCCGCTCGAGCGCAGGGCTTCTTTCATAGCTATCTGTCGCTTTCTGCAGAATTTTACCAAGTCGTTCAACCGTAAACTTGCATCGCACTCGTGTCACGCTGTATTGCAAACTTAATATCGCGGCAGTAATGCGCGATTTTGAAACGCAAACTTTAAGTACTGCACTCCCATGGCGCTCTTTCATTTTAGTACTTATCAAACATGAGTGAAATAGTCTGTAATTTAGTTCTATTGCTTGAGTAGCTGCACTGTAAACACGTCCCACGGTGACGAAGTACAGGAGGCTAACTATTCAACCGCCGCAAATAGTTGAAAAGGAACGTATTGTTATCGCACGTCGTCGCCCGAGAATGTGAACGACAGAAAGTTCAGCGACGATTATACCACGCAAACTATCACGGAACACCAAACTATTGACCTGAACTCCAACATAGACAGCTTTTAATATCATGAAATTGCCTCGACATCATTTAGTCGCTGCAAATATTACTTTAATCCCACAGCAATAAAGTTTAAGCGTCTGAGCTTGCGGGGAATGCAATAAAACCTTTAGAAATTAAAGGCGTGCTTGCGAAATCTCTGTTGTTTCTTTCTAACCAAGGTCAGGCGGTGTATGAGTCGTGTGTTGTCTCTATTGCGTGAACGTCGCGTTTATATTGCGGAGGCGGCTGCAAGACGACGCCGATGAAAATTCTTGGTACCTCAGTGTTATCTTATGAGGCAGGTTTACGTTTAATATTATGTTATCATGTCAGAAATAAAATGATAGCTGAGGGCGGGTTTAATATAGTTTATGAACTACGAATTCAAATAGAATGTTCTCTCATGTGTGGCTTTATATTGAGGTCTTGACAAAGTTAATATTCTACCTACGAGCTAGAATTTTGAGATTAGATTAGATTTGTGACTGGCGATATCATTCTATTATTTTGAAGTAATTTATTCTTGAAGATTAATTAAAAACGTTAAAATCGACAACCATTCCCACCACTAAAATAAAATTCAATCACTGAAAACCCTTTTCTTAAGTAATCGCGGCTTCTGTCATCAATCAAGTAGGCCTTGCTTTGATAATAGAACTTTTCTAAGTCACGTCTATCCGTAATATATTTTACCAGACTGACAAAACCTAGCTTCGGAGTCCTTAACAGTTCTTTTTTACGGCGACTATCCCCCTGAATGTCCTCACCCAAAGGGCGGGGTTGTCAGCCCTGTAAAAGCAGGTTTATGACTGACACGTGGCGAGCGGGAAGATGTCGACCGAGCCTACCATATTGATCACACTAAAAACTCACAAAACTTACACGTTCGGCCAAGTGTGTAGTTCGTTTGTGGTTTGTTGACTATTTTTAGTAATCGAATGGTTACTTTTAGGAATATGCTAATATAAAAGTGTTTCATAATCAAGAAAGATGATTGCGGAAGTAAACTAGCACATTTTAATAATTCAAATAACTGCTACATCTATCATTGATTTAACGTATGTTTATATTTGTATTCAAATAATTATGATTGTAGATAATTTGAAACAAATATAAACATACATTTTTACTGATAAAACATGATTTATGTAACCGTTATTTTGATTGCCTTTGTTGACTAAATATTATTATTTTCATTCAACAGAAATGGGCATACATATTTATTCAGGAAAGTGTATTTTATTTTATTACAGGGATATTTACTTACGATACTTCGGTCGAACCAGGTTTATTTGTTGTAATAACTTTGTACTTATATGATAACTGTATCTCATTCTTTATATTGTCTTCTGCGAGCATTGCTTTTGTCTGGCTTCTTTTATATTTATTGGAGTCTACGGTCTAATTGACACTTTTTCACATTTCATTAAGTTCTACGTTGTCTGAGTACCCACTGTTACATTATTAGAAGTCTTCGTTGGGAGTGAGTATGCTCTTGAAAATGTTCTTAATTAAGTTGGTACCTATGGTGTGTCAGGCATGATTGGTTTACAAAAAGAGATTCTAGAGAACTTAAACGAAGCTAAATATTTTTAAACAATAAGAGCATAGTAGGTATGTCTTGAAGTAAATAGAAAAATCATAATGTGCCCAAAACTGCAACGTCAAAAATTGCCTGAAAACAATTTTTTACACTAGAATTAATAGCCTATTGGGAAACATAAGTACAACAAGCCGCACGGCCAATTTAGTAATAATACCAAATCCATCACGCTATCGTGGGCCGGTGAAAAAAGCTATTGGTTAAGTTTTTCCTGTTATGATATTAAATGCGTTGCGCTATATTTGTCAACAACCAAGAGTGATGGATCGTTTATAATTTATTTCTTCGTATGGATGCCACCCGCTTTACAAGCAGCGTCAGCAAAATTGGCTCCTTGGGGACTTTTCCTCCAATTATCGGTGAACGTCGGGGTCGGCATTGTTGATCGGTATAAAATACGATACGAAAACCTGTCTTTGTGCGTACCGAAAGTATATTAAAGCGATAAGGGTAAACAAATTGCAATACTTGTGGGCCTTATTACCCGTCACATCAATCATAGAACCCCAGAAGTGTACGGTTACGCTGCTAACGTTTCGTTTCGAGTATCTCAATCGTGAGCGTTCGTGTACGTACGCTAGTATGTTGGGAGCGGTGATTTTAATAGCTTGGAGGGATGTAACCTATACCTCGGTAGTTACAGGCATAGTCCAATATGAAATTGGGGTAGTTTTTAGCCAGATTAGGGTGTAACCATCACAGTAGCTGGCACTTTATAATTGTTTCTCTGAGTTTGTTTCGGTGTTTCTTCTCAGAGTAGTCAGATACGAAAAATCGGCTCATCAGTTATACCTACTTACGAAAAAAGATAAACGTTTGAAAGAGTTATTCTAAACTTATTTACAAAATAAATACCATTAACCATTCAGGTGGCGTTAAAATAGTGAATGAACAAAATCATCTTTTCCTTTCAAGAATTCTGCGGACTCGCTTTTATTATCAGCACACAAACGTTTCAATATCTACTGTGAAACTCTCAAAGTGTTTCTATCCTCGTAGTTACCTACGTAGCCCGGTACTCAGAGCCACTTCGTCTGTCGTCTGACCGCTGCAGTCAAGGAAATTAGGTTTTCGCCGGGTGATGTTATCAGTGGCCAGGTGGATGCGGCGTCTGCCTCAGCTATCTCAGGTGATAGTCTCACTGAATAAACTTATCTTATCTTACTATTCACTGTATTCAAGCTATGCACCTAAAATAAACTTATCGCTGTAGACAAGTAATAATTTCAGCCTGTCATATTCGCACAAAGCACATGAAAATAAAAAATAACGAGCACAAAACAACATAAAAAGTAACCTATCCAGACAACAGAAAAAAGGACGAAAAGAAAACTCTATTAATATCGCGTTTAATCATGGACGCCACAATAAAAAGACAGGAGTAGACTTTATGAGCAACCTGTTTACAGTAGCAAATAATAAAAAAAAATGTAATCGACGGCATGACGTCACAGGCCAGTGAGCCGGAGCGAGCGCCGCCCGCAACGCTCCACAAATACGAGAGATAGCCTCGTCCGGAAATTCAATCAGCTAGCACCGAGATTCGATCAAGATTGGGGTAATTAAAATACCTAACTTTTACCTAAACACACCTTTATAAACACCATACAGAGTTTCACGTTCGTACTGGAAGCAATACAGTTTCATTTACGATTTCAATTCCGACTTTGATATCGATATGATTGCCAATGCCGTTGAGTGCTGAAAAAGGTTTTATTACGTACTCGTAACACGTTAGAGAACATAGATGGATTTGACTTTTAATTACGGTACGTTATCCCACACGGGTCCGATAGTTAAAAGGGAACGTGAGACCGAGGTGGCTCTCGACTTATTTATTGTCCACTATAGAAATTCAATATGGAGTCGATCCGACGACGCGGTAGAAGGTAATTAAAAATACGTCACTCGCAGCCGACCTTTCAATTCGTGCATATGTCGAAATTCGGAATGAATCATTTCCCGTTTATATTTCTACGTTACCGTCGAGGCCGACTCCTATTTATTGTTAGCTGATGGGAAAATACCGCGGCTTTTTGTTAACTGCGGTTAACGAATATAAATACGTCGATAGGTGTCGCCATTGTTGTCAATAAGCATCCTGTTTGCTCGCATCTCGTATATTGGGTGCAGTGACTGTTATTGTTGTGCAATGATCAAATGCGATGCTGCGGTACCTATTCAGTTTGATTACTTGTCTTGTTTGCTTGTTGGCTAGTTGGCTGGGCAGTTAATACTATTAACCGTAGTTTATTACGATTAATTTTGGCATTGCGGTTGGCATATTTCAATATGGGTTTAGAAATACGGGCACTTGAGTCATTCTCAGTGCTGATAAACAAACACTATGTACATAACGGAGTATCAGCATGGGCAGCGGAGCGGTCTTTGTGATAGTCATCCATCATGGGCGTGTTATAGAAGAAACGTTGAAATAATAGCACGTTTGTGATTCATAACAGTCACTCGTTTTATTCGATTACATTTGTAAACAAAATATACGGTAAAACATAAGATGAAACTATATTATGAGCCAATAGGTTAGCACGCGTGCACTTCGTACGCTGTCTGTCAAAAGAATGCCAGCTGTCACGGCGTAGACGCAAAGTTGCTACCCTATTCGGGGTCACCCGCTCATATTTTATAAATCACCATAATTATATTTTCGACCAATTGAAATAAATCACCATTTTAATATTGAATTTAACAATAATTACTGTTCAACAAAATAACACAATCAGTCTCTCATCTTAAATCTTGGCTTAACTTTTAATTTAGCTGCGCGCCGTCGTACATATATTAACGCAACAATGTTTGCAATAAGTACGTAACTCTCAAACAAATAATAAAAATAGTAAGTAGGAAGAATATTTTCATTCTGAATACGATAAACTCGCAGGAGAAGCGGAGAACCCTTGCAAATTCGCGAACGATTGCAATTGCAAGGGGCGGAAATTCAATGATTTGATCAATGGGGATGGGTGTTCCGTGTTAGCTATCAGGGCACTTTGGGCGCGGACAGGCAACTGATGCTACCTGACTTTATCATCGGACCTACACAATATAGGGTAAATTGTATGATTTGATTTTAGAAGCTCTTTCAATAAGTTTGTATTTGTCAGCGGATTATTACAAACACCGTAAGTTTGTTATAAATCTTGTAGGATTATAAAGTCTCGATATATTGTGAACAGATAATTTAAAATACAATAAATTCCCAACCAGATTCGATAGTCTAAATCTTATCGAGAATACAGAGTTAACAATGTTACGCGATTTATGATAAAATTACAGTGTTCTTATTGAACACTGAACCCCTGTACACTACAAAAGGAAAATTTTCCTTAGAAGGTAGGTAAGGTTGATCAAAAATCTTAAACAGCTTCGGTAGACCGACACAAAATTTCTTACAACAAAGGTCCTGTATCAATGTTGTAACGTAATAGTGCTCAATATCGAATCCTTTCAGATACAATACAATCCCTTTTGTTATGCTATCAAGATCTCCCGACCAGCCGATGTGAATTTAACACTGGGTAGGTACAGTTATAACAATATCTATCATATTGATATCGCGAGCAATAACGGTATTATCTGGAGCATTATTTCGTCACCAAGGAGATGTCTTATTATTCACTGAACGGGAACGTCTATGTTTTGGTTTGCGAAATTAACTTTAGGGTTCACCCTAAAGGGGTATTTCCTGACTCCAAGGGGAGACATCCAGATTAATGGTGTTAATAAAACACATCCGTTAATTGTAGACAGTTGTTTGGGGAATTAATATTTAATAACATGATAGTTGTGTGAATGTATCTAAGTCATAAAATAAACTCATAACAGTTCGGATTATTAGGTACAACAAACTCGTAAGTTTTTCTCAGGACACGTTTTAATGAGACTGAGCGGTTCGAAAACCAACTACTAAGCTCAATTTTTAAGTATTTTTTTTTCTAGAACTGGGTAAGTACAAAAACATTAACTAACATAAGTCTAGCCTATTCCACAACTTCAATAAGCCTAAAGAATTATTAGATCTGCAGACTTACGAGCGCGGTAGGTCACACGAGCTCCGCGGCGTACAGGCAATAAGTCTGCAGTACTGAATGACCTGAAGGTAATACATTAGTGGGGGGCACATCTGGTCATCGCCGACGAGTGCTGCGACCTGATTTATTCTTCGTATCCATCACTGGGCCGCGTACAGCTGAGGCGTCTTGTCTCCCCTCTTTCACTTTAATCGTTCCGCACTTTTAGAATGACCCGCTGTCTCGTGGCTATCTGCTTAAATGTATTGCGTTTGGGCCGGCTTTTTGTCTTTTAGGCGGTCATTTAGAAATAGATAGGTGTGTCAGTTAAGAGACTCTCCCGGGATTTACTTTCCGTGAGCGTTATTTAGTTCATGCCAATTTCGACCTTAAAGGTTTGGTAAACACAATGCAGGCTGCATTTCAAATAAAATTATCTGAAACTAGAAACTGAGAAGATGAGTTGGACAATATGACTCCAAACATTCAAAATGAACGCAAAAGCAATACATACAGAATAAATGTATGTTTCGTAGATTCACCTGTCCGATTAAATTCCCGGCGGCTAGCGCCCCAGACTAATTTAGCGTTAGTGGCACAAATTCGTTTAACATTTAAATTATATTCTAGCTGCCGATTCAAACAACTGTGTCCTGAATTAATAATGTCGAAAATATTTAGTGGCACACAATTTCGCTAGATTTTCAGATTGCAATTTGCATGTTAAACGTCAATCCGTCGGTGATGCGTCGGGCCCCTATCGCTGAATATTAATGCGACTACGAGATTTTGTTTTACTTTGTGGAAATTCGATTATGATGCAAAGTAGGTGACAGCGCAGAGAAACTAACGTAAAGGCATACGCTCGCCCGCCGGGTCGACCTCTGTCCAGAGCCAGGCTCTTCAAAGTCATGTCTAAGTCTCGTTTCAGATCTTGAGCGATTTAGGATAATCAGATGCGTTATTTTCGCTAATACACTTATCTAATATGAATTTTACGAGTTAATATTTCATTAGGTTGAGTCTGAAATCCATTATGAGAAAGTTTTAATCCGCCTGAGGCTCGTGTTGGTATACTATGTACTTAGTCGCACGATTTAATGTGAAATCTCATGTGATGGATACTCTAATTGCATAAATTTTGCTGAATGAAATTGTGAGATTAATAAACGGTTTATGTCATGTCGAGGCTACGTTTTTAATAGGCAGACAGATAGACGTTAATGCATGATGTCCGGGAAATGAAAGTGAAACATGCGATGTTAAAAATTTGTTAAGCTCATGGGAATAATGAGTTATGAAGTTAACTTTTGCTAGATAATAATAGTTATTGGTGAAATAAAAAGCTTGCCAACAGCATGTCTTTGACAAAAAAAAAATACAACTAAAATTGGTTTTTCCTCTAATTACCTACTCAGAGATTGACATATTTTTTCTTCTTGGCATTTGTCTAGAACACATTACTGATACAACATTAGCATGTTAGTGATATTCGAAAACAAACAAAAGAAACTCAAAGAATCCAGAAATAAAATAAATATTAATAAATTATTCTATTGTTTTATATTTGTGTTATATAAAACAATAGAATGATGTTATATTATGATAAAACATTCAGGCCCAATATTTGCCCACTTACAAAATAATAAAAGGTCGTGCCTGGATTTGAACATACATTATAACTCTCATTTTAATTCGTTCAGACGGATGAAATAACGCAAATAACTTTCTTATATTTATGTATATGGACGCGTGAAGGATTTACAAAACCCTGTGGAAGTTGAAATATTAGTAAACAAGTTATTATCATATTCCTGAGGCATAGGTACGCATATCTCACGGTTGGCATATTAATATCGGATGAAATGTTGGCGGATGTAGGCATTGGCCAAACTTATTGACTTGGCGGAGTTTGCCTTTAGATGTTTCATTCAGTAGGTTATAGGTTTGAAATTAACTTAATAGAAAAGGGGTGTTTCAGTTACAGCAAATGATTAATATACAAGGTGTAACAGAATAAACGCAATACCTCGTAAAGGGTCATTGAACTCGTCATTATGAACAACTTTGACTATGGGGCCAAACCCAAAAACGCGAAAAAAAATCAGCAGTTCAGTACATTTTGTCGAGTTTTATGCACAGAAATGTATGGAGCAGTTGATTTTTTTTCGCGATTTCAGTGTTGGTCTCATAGTGAAAGTTGTTCATAATAATAAGCATAATGACCCCTTAAGAGGTATTGCTTTTATTCTGTTACACATTGTAAAGGTACTTATATTTTTCTATTTTATTTAATGCTTTAAAACAAAACAGGTGAAAATAGAACTAGCAAGTATAGAAACTTTTAATAATGAGTGAACTCCTATGGGGTTACTCGACGTTAGTTTTTAGAACATTTGCATAGGGAAGGAGATAAGTTATCCTCGTACTAATAACCCATGAGGAAAGTCCTATCAATAATTCCTTCTGTTGTACGGTCCTAAAATCAGGGTTTACTATAGCTAGTGTGAGTTTTTTTCTCAAGAACACCCCTAAACTACCCGTAATGGTGTTTGCTCCTCGGAGGGAGAGGTCAACTACTATTTAATCTAGCGTGAATGATTTATTGATGTTTTGAAATACTGTAGGTGAAGACACTGTGACCCCACTTTAAAAAAATAACGTCACGTTTAAGAGAGCCAAGAAACATAAAGATTTTTTAATGTCTCCATTAAAAAATTAAATTAGTGGATATAATTAAAATTAATCACGGATGTAAGACAGCCTGGACGCCGAAGCTTATAAAAAGTGTTTTTTTTGCGTGTTGATCAAAATATACGCCTCTCTTAATGAAATTACTCAAAAGTTTAACCACCTGTTCCGAGAGGGATGAACAGGGCTCGCGGCGAGGGGCGCGGGGTGACACCGGCTCTTGCCGAAATTTACCTACTTGCTTTAATTAGCCTTGTGTAGGCTTACGGACGGTCATTTTTCTTGTTTAGCCGTAATTGATAAAGGGCGCGCTAGCCCGCGCCGACCACATCAAACGCTGCACCCAACATTCCCGTGTTAACATGCCAACCACACTTTATGGCCTCTCCAATAATACACAAAAGTATATTACCGCTGCCACTACTGCTACTTATTGTACTACATTAAATCATTTTGCAGTTAGCTTTTCAATTTGTCTAAAGCATTCAGCGTTTATATAGAAGCTACAGACATGATATCGTGTTTATGTATAAAATTTACATACAACCATGCTTTTAAGTGGATTGAATGAAAATATTAACAAATTGGCCTGCAGCTGGATTAAACAGTAAATTCTCATATCCTCGTATTAACGTTCCCCCTTCGGTGAAGGGTGACTGGCCCTGTGGGTCTGCTAGGGGATGCAACCTCAGCAATTGCGTTAAATCAGCAGCACTATTGGATTAATATCTTACCTACCTTACTGGAGCTTTCACTCTATAAAAATCGGTGTATCCGTCAAGTTTCACCGACGACTGTGTCTACAGATACGCAAATAAATTTAGTTGTAAGTTTTCTCGGGGTGATCGATAAGGTCGAGTGATTTGATTTGGTCGTCGAAGGCCCGACTCGACGAGTTTCTTTTTGAGGGAGGCGCCCGCGCGCCCGTGCCTACAGAACTGTCGCAAGACCAATATTGCCAAGGAAATTAGTTTATGTAAAATGTAGAACAGGAACGAAAAATATCTAAAGGAAAAGTGTAGAGGGAATATTGAAATCAATTCAGTTTGCCTGTTACTCCTGCGTTATAAGAAGTCATCTTTGAGAAATAGAATTACAATGAAAGGAATCCGGGGACTTTTATTTTTATAGACGGAATATTAAAAGTGAATTAAGATGGCGAAGCTGCTTTAAAAGAAGTGACGTGAGCAGAGTTTATGCAAATGTGGGCACATCTACTTGGTGCGTTATTTGCATAAACAATTAAAATATCAATTGCTCGGTAATCGTTTCGGTGAACCAACAAATTTCAATTAAAGCTCTAACTGTGGATGTGGAAAATTCATGCCACATACGAATTTAATTAAAATTTTCATACATAATAGATTTACTGGCATACATTTTGGCAGATGTGAGGTTCATTTACCAATCTGTCTTTAAAAAGTAGAAGTGCTTGAAGGAGAGTAAAAGTTCTTCGGCAAAGTTTTATTTAATACAAAATATTACCTATGTAAAGATAAAAATGTAGGACGGTTATTGTTTATTAATAAGCCAAAGGCACACAAAGGGCGGCACGTGGGTTCATTATTTCAGCATGCATAATAATAAGCTTTCACAAATAATGTGATGCGCTATTTGATCGGTTAATTTTCACGGACATGACTGAATAATTTAGCGAATTAAATATGTACTGTGGCATTATCGTATCGAGTAATGATATACGCTGCATGAATTAATTGATTATTGTATACCTACATATTTTAAGTTTCGATATGCATCTGTGTCGAATACAAAATTGTCGTGTCGAAAATCTTTAAATCTATCATTCAGTCGGCCTACAGGTAGGTTCAGAACGTACAGATTCCTTTTTTACAGCGATTAACAGATTCAATTTTAAATTCTGCAAACTTAATACAAAAAACACACATTCTATTATCACACTTTAGTCTATTATATTATTCACATTCACGCCACTATAAAAATAACAACAAAAATCTAACCGATAAACACGTAAAAAATACCTACACTATCAGCACCGAACACATTGGATAATTGCGGGTACTGTTATATATTTCACTCCACACACTCCACTTTTTTCACGACATTATTTTGTTTTTGTCAGCGCGTATTTTTTTATATATATTAATTTTATATACATATATGGTATTTTAAATTCCTGTATCTAGCGTCGTCTTGGCGTCCGTACGTCACTGCAGGGATTCAGCAGAATATCAGCGTCAGGTATACTTGCCTGGCACATGCTGAGCTGGACTCCCATTTGGTGCAGACTTGAGACACCCACCGCACTTTGTATGTTTTATAGCCAATACCGTCATTACAACAATGTCTTTTTAATTTTTTATTTTTATTTTTTCTTTCTGTGTAGGTATTGGAAACTTGTTGCAATTTCTGTACTTATTACTATGTATGTGTCATATGTGTGTGCACCAAATAAACGAGTTATCTATCTATCTATCTATCTATCTATCTATCTAAAATGAAAGCTTGACATCTGAATGTAATATATTTATTAGTGAAACATTAAATTATGCAAAGTCATGGCGGCCCGCCAAGACTCAAGGCTGCGTTCGGATGCAGCCGCTGCACATCCAATTATATCTCAACCCTAAAATATGAAACATTGCGTCTAGAATACAAATTGCGCAAATAAATCAATAGATGTCTACTGTCTACGAGGAAAAAGTTTCAACCTGCAGTGAAATATTAATTAAAAGACGAAGACAAAATGTTGCTTGTCTTTTGTTTTGATTATGTAGATTTTAAGCCCCCTATTCTTAAAAGTTGTACAAGATTAAAGGCGTACTAAAACGCTCCGTTATTGAGGTTTACTATTATAAATTCAAATGAATATGTTGGTTTTTCCAACTTCATATTTACATTTCTTTAAAACTAATTAGGCTCGTGGTTTGTCGGCTTAACGGTATGAAATTATTCTATACCATATTCAATCATCACAAAAACCGCTACTATAATAATAATAATAATTTCAATTTATTTCAAGCAACAAGACTCATAGTGTTATTAACAATGCACTTACAAACTATGTTAGTAATACACTTACAAAAATAGAAATACGGAGTGACATCATTGCTGCAAGGTGACAGGCCCAGCCGAAACCCTGCAGCAGTGGTTCACAAACGCACAATCCAGCCTGCTCGCCATCATAGACAGGATGCTGTTGGCGCTGCCCCGCACCCTACGGACCAAAACCCTATGAAAATCAATTCCAAAAATAGCCGACTAGGTTTTTTCTGCGGTATCGCTCCTGTGGAAAGTACCGCCGGTATTGAGCTTTTTTATTGAAAAGTAGCCTGTGACACCTTTGTCATTACTCATATTTTAAAATAAGTGTGGTTTTATATAACCCGTCTGCCTTCAAAGCAAGAGTGAACAGGCATCTTCTGGGCACGCTGGCTCCATCATAGACATCATCTATCGCTTTCCATCAGGCGTGATCGAGGTCAAGAGCAAGCCCATTCCTCAATAAAAAATGTCAAACAGTTGTATTAATCTTACTATTGAAAAATCAGCCCTAAGAGATACTGTACTTAACTGTTTTATTAACAAAGAATTTAATCTCCTCACATTATTAGAGAAAATGCAAAATTCAGCTCTCCGAACACCTAAAACGAGCAACGACGATAGTGAAGCGAACGTATTAATTAACTCCCCATAGCAGTACGCCACCTACGCTCATAGATTTTGGCTGGATCGCTTTCAAGCGCTATTACATGCGGCTTGTCGCAAACTTGGATGAGGAAACTTCAGTGGTGTCCATTACACGTCTTATTACACTGGCGGCCTGTCATGTGCCTGCTAGTGCTACCAATAATAGTGTGCCAATAAAACTGGCCCGACGTTATCATGGCCGTACCTGAGTTTCTAGCTAATAACTTGAGACAACATTACTACATTTGTGTCTCGACTATTATGTTATTGGAAAGTGACATCTAGTATCGATTTATAACAGTCTATCGTATCTTTTCTTTCATTTTGCGTAGATTTCTGTAAACAGCTGTGACTGCTATTTCGCACGCGTTGTAGTTCTTTAGGTGCCTTTTACTCAACCGTAAAATACAATTGACAACTATACAGGGTGTAACGGAAAGGTGTATCATATTTTAAATACTACTTCTGCCGATTTAGATGGGCCACTTTATCCGAGGAAGTAATTGTAATTCCCATAAATAATAAGTAAATTGTGCATACTTATTTTGATCTTCTGATGATATCTTTACCAATATAACTACACATTCCTGTTACAACCTATTTAACGGAGCTGTTTTCTAAAACAGTGGATTCTAAAATCCATGTGAGTCATGCTCATATGCCTACCAAGTAGCTAACTAGGTATAAAAAAAACAACGGGTTGCACTCCGGGAGTGCCGGCAGTAGTGAAAACTTGAACATTAACGTTGTGCATTTTTGAATATTTTGGAATGGTTAGGGAATAATTTCGCACGAATTGCTTTATTTATCAGTATAAAAGTACTATCATTTATATGATTAAATATAATATTAATTTATTGTGCTATCGTACACAAACATTACAATTTACATTATCCGTCTTACGAATTTATTCGATCAGGTCACATGTCCTGACGCGAGCTCAACATTTTATACCCATCCCAAGTGCACAAAGCCGCTAAAGAAGCTTTCATTTAAAAAAAAAATTAGGATGTGCCTATGAATTAATATGTAGAAGAAGGAGGTGGGAACACGCTCAACAATTTGTCGAATAACCTTTTTCTGTTACAAGACTCGTTGATCCTCAACTTCGCATTCGCTGAGTATTATCACTGACATTTCTCAACGCCAAGTGATATCTCCAAATTAAAAAGGAAAGCCTGGCATACCTCCTTGTTACACACACAGCCATACATTAGAAATACGAAATAAAACGTGTAATATCCGAACGTAGCGGAATCAAACCGCCCCAGGAGAAATACTCCGCCATTACCCATGTGACAGGAACTTGTAATTGGTTTTTTGTTTCTATGTAAATTTCCATCCGGCTTGTGAGATTAAAAGCTCTTATTTAAGAAATGCCTATTTGCTTTATAAGCCTTTATATTATGTTTATTAGCTTTGCTTGTGGCGACGCTCGCGTGAAAAGTGTTTAAGTTTTTATTCAGACCTATTCTTTATTCCTAGTTAGGTAGCGGGTTTCAACAACATCGTATTTTATAAAACACTCTTTTTTAAGTGTTAGGTACATTTTGTTACAAGTGTTTTTTTTTTAAGTTGTCACAAAAATTGTTTTAATTGTAGCTTCATTAATAGTAAGTTATTGGTAAGCTTATGAGATTACATAATGTAATCTTATAAGCTTAATCGATTAGGTACATAATAAGCTTACCAATAATTTACCATTAATGAAGCTACAATTAAAAAAAAACAATTTGTGACAACTTATACACTCCTTTAAGGAACCACAGGGTTTTTATTACATATTGTTTTTTTTTAAATGAGGAAAGCGATAGATGAGGTATTACCTATGTCATTCAAAATATCATCTTTTTAGGTATTAGGTAAACACGAATTAATAATGAAGTGAAACAAACTAGTTACCTACTAAAGTTACTGACATGATTTCTCTAATCATATTAATCAGATTATATCGTGATAGTTATAATTGCTTTAATTGCGTTATCACACCAGTTGCGAACAATTATTAACCGAACAATTTCTAATCAGGTAACTTTTAACGTTATTATAAAATAACCTTACCTTCCTAAAAAAAGAGTTGTTTTTTTTTAATAAAAATTAATCTACAGTTGTTTTGGTGCGATGCTAAGCTTAAGAATTATAATCACCACCATTTAACAGCAGTGCAATAAAATGCTAGCTTGCTAAAAATAGAAATGCTAAGAGTCAGTCTAAAATCTAGGTAGCTCAGGGTAATGTTATGTCTGTGATGTGCACTGTCAACATTTGTCGAGTTTGCAACTTTTGTCGCTCTGCAATTTGTTTATATTATAAAATAAATGAACCAAGAGACACTTTGTATAACTAGCGGCCAGACTTTTAATTACCGAACGCTTTATAGCTTTTAATCTAAAGGTGCATTCAGATTAAGTGCCATATTATAAAACTTTTGTTAGTAACACGTTCATACTTTTGGTGTAACACTTATAAAAGTTGACCAATTCACAAATAAAAATGTAACCAATAAACGACATTTCCAAGCCAGATTTCTGCTTGCAAGGGATTGCGTGATTTTGTAACAATTTAGTCTTGCATGGCAAATGCTAGCCATTGATTCTGTATGCGGTCCCAAGTTGGGGGGACAACTGGGCCCCATCAACTTGAATGGCCCAGCATGGCGGCGCGGTGCACACTGTGAATGGCCACAACCGGGCAACATCCGGACACACTTATTTGTTCGTTTGCCTTTGATGCTCAATATGGCGTCTGCGGGCAATTTGGGCTTTCATCATGTAGCTTTTATCATGTGTTGATCTGTGTGTTACCTATTATTAGTTATTCGCAAAACTTTTATAGGGAGTTCCAGCGTAGTCAGATTCAGTTAGATGCAAAATGTACCTGTTCCGAATATTTAAATATTCAAGTCTCCCTAAGCATGAGGGTATATGCGTGTGTCACAACTTCACAAGGCATGTTATCAGTTTAAGTTAGATTCGTAGATTCTGGACCTGATATCTTGTCTAGTTTAATTTGAATCTATAAGCCCCACTGTACTGCCTTGGACATTGTTGTACTCAGCAAGAATATCATAAAGTGTTTGTCTGAGTAGCTGTTGTTGACTAAACACTAAAACTATTGAGTTTGCGCCAAGCTCATTGTGTACTCTCTGTATGTTAGCAAACAAGAACGAGCTTTCTACTAAATGGAAAAACCATCCATAGCTTTCATACTTTTAAACAGGAAAATTAAAACTGACAAAAAAAAATAAGCATTTTACTATGTACCTACGTGTAAATTAAGGGTCTACAAAATGGCGACGAAAAATTATCGTAAAATTTGAATTAGAGCTAGGAACGAGTAGTAAAAGTTATGACCGGAGATTGCCTGTGTACATTTTTGTTGATAGTTGTATTTATAAACGAGGTCCAAGTTTACAGACCCTCGCTTGTCTAATGGAGCCGTGGCCTTCCGGCAGCGAGTCCAAGAGGCATTTAATCTTGTGCTGAATTATGTGTTGATGTCGGAAACCCGGAAAACGCTCCCTGTCCGCGCCCCAGTAATTTCACTTTTTATTATGTGCCTATTTGGTCGGTTTATGCATTTATTTAGTGGCTTCATTTTACTTTTATAATTAATTTTTGGACGCTGCGGTGGCATAATTTTAATTGTGTTTGTAATCTGAGAGTAGGTTCCTGCCTACTTACCCTCTTGAGTTTTTATAGTTTAGTTTATAGTTAGTGTGTACTTCACGCTTAAAATGTGTTCACATTTATCTAGTTTTACTCATGAGCTATATTATTATTCTGGAATATGTGTGAGCAGCACAAATTTCACAATATTTCAAGGATTTAACGTGTCTGTAGCTAATTGGCTAATGTAATAGGAATCTCAACTACCTACTGGTAGGTAATTCCAAATACATCACTATTAGGTATTAGTACCCAAGCCTGATTTGAACTCTTCTTGGATGCAAAACAATCACATCATGGAGTAACATTTAAAGATTCAGACAAGTAGAGAGTCTCACCGTCAAACGTTTATATTTAAATGCAATTACCGTCTTAAAAACGAACAGTTCCATGGATTACTTACCTGGAAAACGTTGATCAGCTAAACCTTGTTACTACGCGTCTCCATCATACGCTAACAATGCAAACTGTACCTAAGCAGCGTCAAGTAACAGCTAGTATTTACTCATCGTACTAGTTACACCGTTCATAGTTACGAGTTACCTCGTTCATAGGTACCAGTTACAAGTAAAAACAAGGAGTGCGACGTAGCTGTCCGCAGGAGCGTATTCCCTGATGTAATTACTGCGAGCTTGCCTGAGCGAATCCTCTCTAACAGTGTAACACAATGACCGATGTCCGATCGTCACGACGCTCCCGCCTCAGTGTATGCCCCCGCTCCCGCTTGTGCTAAGCGAGTTGTGACGCTCCATTGCACGAGTTATAGAAAACGGTCTCATGCAACTAGATTATCGGAACGACTCAAAAATATCGTCGGCTGGGCTACTGGGGCAGCGTTGTTGACTAAGTTTTGATCTAGGGGTTTTGCCTTCTTCTTACGAATTAACCGTTTTATTAGATTTACAGTGTTGTGATCGCAAATATTTAGCACAATAAAGGAAGTCTTCCTAACATAAATTAGATGTGTTTGTGTTACAAATCATCGTAAAGTAACTTAAATAATAACTTAAATCTGAGTAAATATTTATATGAAAAGAAATTGTACAAATAAAGAATATGTACGAGTTCATATGCCAATTGCCAGGCCTTTTGTTTCAGAATCCTAGTTATTTAAGAGATAATTAGTTTATAGCATATATTTCTGTTACATTTATTTAATTTAACTTTAGCTTTGGAATGTTATTAGTACTTATGTATTTTATTGGATAGTTATGACTTGATTAAAATTGTTAATTCTTATTGTTAGGCATCATTCGTTTTAAATAATGATTAATCTCAGTATTTAATTGTTAGTGGTGCGATACATTTCATTACTAGCCTTTGCTGGTGATTTCGTAAGGCGTTTGTCAATAATGAAATATACCTTGCGACCTTTTCTCAAACCTACCAAATATACATAAAAATGGCATGTATTTAACGCGGCGACAAACTAATCTGATATAGGGTTTTAAAAATAATTAAAATGGGTAGCAAAACTAATAGGTTGACAGCTACAGTGAAGTGGCATTTTAAGTATAAAGTAGCGTGGCAGCTTTATATTGAGTTGTAAGCTTTGTTTAAATTTAAAAGGGCAGTCATTTTTTGGTGTGGCAACTGAATTTATTATTAGGCGACAACTTGACGGTGGATAAAAACTAGAAAATAGGCTTTCATCAATTATACAATATGGTTGTTTATAAAATTAATTGGGATGAGAAGAAAATATGAACATGGTTATAAAAAAAAAAAAATATTTTTGGGTGGTTTAAAAAATTGTTAATAATTTGCGCTTTCTTTTAGTTTGCTATGTGTTACTTCCCAGAATTTATAATAATACAGGTGTCTTAATGTTTCAAATTCAACCGGTTTGATTCCTGGCTAAGAATAATGACTGTTAAAAATCCAATGATGCAGATTTAGTTTCCTACAAAATGGGGCTCGAGACTCCTTTCAGTGTTTTTGTTATTTACTCGGATTTGCCATCCACGTACATTTGAAAAATTCACCTTGTATAAGTACTCGTTTTGCAGACCGCTAGAATATTTTGGCTGTTTACGTATACTTTTTAAACAATTGAAAGAACATGCTCTCAAAATTTTAGCCTTGCGGGAGCAGTTTCTGATTTAATATCCCGATGACAACTTTGCTATTATCTGGCACATACTTGCAACCCTCAAAATAGGTTGGCAATTTTTTTACACTTTAAAATATGTACAACGTATTAAAATTGTAGCCTTGTGGAAGGGGCCAAGATAAAAAAAAATACATTTTCAAAAATTTAAGGGATGATGCCAGAACGGTATTTTCTTAATTGACCATTAATAAAACATCATCTCAAAATTATCTAACTTTTGTGGGAAACGGGTTAAACGGATGGTTCAGTAGCTCTTCTTCTACAAGTATGTTTACTCCGTTTACTCACACGGGGGACGACATAACGCATAGAGCATAGTAATAGATTTGACATAACGTCAATTGAACGACAGTTGCTGAAAATTAGCGCCTTTGATTGTTGGATTTGTCCAGAGTCACGGCGTATGCTGAGCAACGACCGATTCTTGCTCGGATACGACGCGCAACTTGGATTTATTTTGTATTTTCGATTATTTATAAATTGCCTAAATGTCTACTTCTATTATAATTATGTTGTTTAAATGTTGTCACTGTCAGTCAGTGTCGGACGTCATGCCATACATAGACAACTGCTGAACTGTGTTCTTTTTTGTCTGTGGTGTGACCAGAGACTCGTTGCAGTTAACATAACCGGCCCGGTCCTGAAATAGCTTGACAGCAAACAGGTTTCTATTTAGTTTTTAGTTAGTTAATAAATTAATTTCTTTTACATTTTGTTTTTTTGTGCGTTATTACTGGCGAAACAAACGTGTTTTTTTTCTTTCTTTCTTTATGTGGAAAAAATCAATCGTAGATAGGAGAAAATCTAGAGGTGAGTGCTTACGCTTTTGATATACATTTCCTTTGCTCTCCTTATTTTCATAGTACGTTTGAATCATCAGACGATGCATCGTTGTTTGATATAATATTTTGTATGTAAAACCTGGCATTTAAATTGTTTTATTTTACTAATTTTCAATTTTTTATTAAATTATAAAACCGAGTTAAATTTTTCAGTTTCATCGCTTCCAAATTTCAACCAAAATATTTAGAAGTAGGTATATCAATAAAAATATCGTTTTCATGGAAGTTGAAAACGTTATTTAGTAACTCCACAACCCCGAGCGCTGTTCTGCTGGTAATTCAATAACGCTTGCAGGCAAACGCAGTTACGGCCAATTAAAAGTATGCCACTCACTCACCGACGGATGGTGAATCGAGTTACCGCCCCTACGGGAGGCAAACCTTGAGACCGGCACAAACAAATAACTAAGAACGCTAGGTAATTAAAGTACTCTTTACAACTATTCTCATTTGGACGCACTCAACCGTGTTGTCATTGTACCATTAAATGGAGATAAGGTTAACATTCGAGAGTGGCTTATACGGCCTATTCGGCTTAGGTTAGAAATTCTAAAAAAAAATAATAAATATAAAATTAGGTACATTTCATAAATTTAAAATCTACTTCGAACTAAACATTATAAATGGTGGTTGAATCCTTTTAGATCGACTTCAAAAGCGTTTATACCGGCTTTTGCATGATACATCAGAATTTATCGACGCAACGAAGCAAATAGCATTAAAAATTGACGGCAACATCGCATGTATCGCAATTAAACAACGATTTCAATTGCAACTCTATAAAATTTAAATAA
The DNA here is from genome assembly GCA_947386135.1 of Melanchra persicariae. NCBI lineage: Eukaryota > Metazoa > Arthropoda > Insecta > Lepidoptera > Noctuidae > Melanchra > Melanchra persicariae. Next base: position 10,173,873 of record OX376651.1, on the reverse strand, counting down.
AATTGCATTTTTTATAGCCTTTGTTTCCGAGCAGTCCGTTCAGTGCTCGCTTGGGAGTGCTAAGTTCAGTCCTGAACTGTAATGAGATTTTTCGAAACTTGTTTGCTCTCCCAGACATTTATTTTTGTGGATTCGTTATTTAATAGGGATTTAGAAGTCTACGAAAACGAATACTGAATTAGTTTGGCGTCATTTGAATTTGAATATCGGAAGATTAGAAAGCCAATTTAAGTTTTTACTTCATGATATTAAAAAAAAGCCGGCCAAGTGCGAGTCGGACTCGTGGACGGAGGGTTCCATATCTATAAAAACGGCAAAAAAAACGGCACTTAAATATTTATTTTATTCTGCTTTTAGTATTTGTTGTTATAACGGCAACATAAATACATCATCTGTGAAATTATATTTGAGTTGATTGAATGAAAGGTAAATTGCGGTTTACGACTTATGACGTATTAAAAAAAAAACTACTAACTAGTTCTCGTTCAAACCAATTTTTGGTGGAAGTTTACATGGTTATGTACCTACATCATATATATATTTTTTTTAGTTTTATCATTCTCTTATTTTAGAAATTACACCGGCCGGACATATTTTACCACTTTGGAAGTGTCTCTCGCGCAAACTATTCAGTTTAGAAAAAAAATATTTCGGAAACCTCATTTTTGAAGACCTATCCATAGATACCCCACAAGTATGGGTCAGATGAAAAAAAAAATAAGTTTCAGTTCTAAGTAAGTATGGGGAACCCCCAAACTTTACTGTTTTTTTTCTATTTTTGTGTGAAAATCTTAATGCAGTTCACAGAATACATCTTCTTACCAAGTTTCAACAGTATAGTTCTTATAGTTTCGGAAAAAAAGTGGCTGTGACATACGGACGGACAGACAGACAGACATGACGATCTGTAAGGGTTCCGTTTTTTGCCATTTTGCTACGGAACCCTAAAAACATTGTTTTATAAATGCAAATTAAAGAATAAAATTAAGTTACTTTTATCAGTAAATATTCTGGTGTTTCAGGTGAACAATAAGAGACCTAGTTATGTCTGGCGGTGCGTCAGACCAATACCTAATTTAAACTTGAAATGAGGTTGTTGAGCGCGAACACAGGACTTCTTCTCTCGTGCGTCTGAATGAGACAATGTCATTAAATTAAAGTTTCATTTGTCTTCATTTGCTAAACAATAGCAATTATACAAAGCCCCACAGCGGGCGAGTAATCAAGCGTCCCTTTAATTAAGTACAGAAACAGTGCCAAGTAATTGGATCTGAACAACTGAGTAAACAAATCGAAATGGTATATAAATGGTGGATAAATCTAACAAACACCTCTTTTGGCGTCGGTAAGCAGTGCTGTAGGTACCAGTAACGGAACGCTTTACTTATCACATTTTCTACATTTTGTCGGGTTGATGTTATAATGAGTTTGGAAAACAACTATTTCCACATCGCAGTGTCCTAAAGTAACGTGGAGCTTCGAATCAACAAGTCGTACTCGATTGTTCCGAGTAGTCGTTTTTATTTTGTTGTGTTTCAGCGTCATTGGTTTTTCTTGGTGATAGAGGAAAGAAAAGATAATACAAGAAAAAACACTCAATGTGTTACTTTTTAGATATATCAGTGCATTCCCTACTTCATACGCAGAGGTATTCTAACCTTATGTCAAACTTTGTCGAATGCTTGTTGTTCAGTAAGTGCTGGTCGCGTGCAAGATCCATAAAATTAAATTTCCACGAGTAGTAAAGTAGGAAAGTAATATTTAGAGAATGCATGAAATTCATGTAGCAAACATATCCATGAAAATAGAAGATGGATGCACTACCGTATTTTAATGAGTAAGTTATAAATGTGACATTTCAAACAATCCAATTTGTGTGAAATAGTAGGTGCACTTCTTTTATATTTGATGAGAGTCCGTGTCCCCACGTCCCACGTCCGCGGCGGGCACGCTACACTAGTACGACTCGAGTACGTTGCACCCGCGTATTCATTTCCGGCTTCTTGCATTTTTATAACATTTATACACTTGCTATTTGCCCCCGTAGGCTTGTAGGGTTGCGCCACAACCACTCCCCACATTCAATACACTTTGAATACCCACTTACCCATTACGGATGTTTCGATTTTGATACGAATTGAGTATAAATTACCATAATTGCCCACTTTAAGAAATAATTACATGAAATTATACAAGCGCGTAAACTCTACGAAATATTTTTGTTGAAATGCGAAACCGTTTATTTTTTGCTGGGTTTTAGCAAGATGAGTTAATAATGAGGGTCCAGGCATATAAAAATGAACGGTATATTGGGACGAAGTGAGCTGAAATAATAGCAGTTAGCGTTAATGCGCTTCGCAGCCCTACAGCGCCACAGCGCAGTTAAGCGACATCAGGCCGCTACGTACATATTTATATTCATGGTCTGAGAACCTTTTTATCCGCTACGAAATAGTTCCTCAGCTATTTTCATGTATGTTCCCAGAGATAGCAACAAACAACCTTACTTTTTTCGCTGTTCGCGATTTGATTGCAGGGATTTACTTTTATGATCAGATTTATAGACAGTTTCAGCAAGATTTGCCGCTCGGCACAATTTTATACAGCCGGGGGTGTTTATTTAAAATGATGTGAATAAAACATGTAGTAGGTACCTATGTACTTACCTATCTTTTTGAAAGTCTACACATTTTTAACATTATTTTTACAACTTAAAAAAATCTAGTAGCAGATAATAATTTTTGCAAAAGTGATATAGTAGCTGGATATAGCGTAATTCTTTATTTGTTGGGCCTAGTGGCCTCATTTACATGTTTTGGCTCGGGAAGCGTGCATCCTGCCCCAGTGTCTCAAGGAAACTGTCCGCGGAGCGTGTCCTATTTACTACCCCCTTCCCCACCCATCGCGGACGCGTATCGCAAAAATCCAAATTACTTTTAGTTTTCAAGTGGGGTACGGACGATTTTGTTACCCGTTGACCTTTAGCCCCGCTCTACTTATAGGGTACTGAATAAACTTATTGTTAGAAACTTTAAGGCTCAGGCTCAATCTTCAGTTTGGAAACGTGCCTGAATTTTAAGAACATTGTTTTAATGAATATTATAGGTACCTATCTGTCAGTTTAGGTTTTGCGTTACAATGTAAGTCATGTGGATTTATTTTATCCTTTTTATACTTAATTTTAAGTAAACAGTCTTTATTATACAGGTTGTTCAAGAAGTGCGTGGTCATATTTAAGGGTGATGTTGCGTAGCTGATTTACATTATGGAAAAAATAGTGAAACAAAAAAAGCGACATTTCTCAAATAATCGACCTCAAAAATCGACTTGTAAGTTCCGAACAAATGACTTTTCAAGCAGTTTGTTACAATTAGTGGCATTTACTTGAGTTAAATCACAGTTTTGATGTCATCCACTGCATCAGACTATTTGAAAACTGATCTTTTTTTTTTTCCAGATTGTACATAAGCTACCCAAAATCCCCCTTAACTATGACCACGCACTTCTGCTTCTCCTTCTTCTGCTTCTGCTTTCTTTCTTCACCATGTATATTAATGTGAGGTGTCACATTACTATACAGGGTGAACTTATTAAATTGTAATAAGGAAGTCAAAGTAAGAAGGTACGAAAGTACTGAACCCTTTTCTTCTGTCAACTTTTACGACATGCGAGGACGGGGACTGACTAAATAATCCACTAATAAGCGTTATTCGTTTCAACGTCCGGAATTAGCGTTAAGCGATGTAAAATATTCAACAAACACATTTACAATACATTGTTTCTTTGTTTGATTAATGAACAGCTCCATGACCGGTTTAGCGGTATTCGTCCCTCTTTCAACAAATGATAGTAATTTCCAAGCGGAAATGCATCGAAATGGCAAAATGGCCTGCTAAGCGTCGTCCATTTGCTCAGATTGCTTCTCGTGTTCAAATTTTATATCTATCACTATATTTAATAGTGTTTTCGAAAAGCTATTTCAGCGAAATATTTTTCCGGTATTTCATAAAATGCTGAAATATTTTTATACATTTTAAACGCTATTTAGGGAATTTGCGATGGACTACGCGTGCGATTTTGTAGTCTATTTCGACAGTGTATTAACTAATCGATAGTATTATTGACTTTAGTCTACTCTGCGAAGGAACTTAGGCATCGCATCCAGGCAGGATATCGGTCTATCTCTGGAAGGAATTCACTTCCATCTCGATAAGCAAAGCTTAATTTCGAAATACACAAATTCATGCGATGGATCGCATATTCTTTAATTTTGTCCTTTCAACAGTATTCATTAGGTACCTACTATGTAGGTACGTTGTCAAGCAGACGTTTTTTTTTTAATTATGATGCAATGGATACGGAATTCCTTTCAACTGTGAAAGGTCGCCCATTGCACAAATTTTGTTTTAGTTTGTATAAATAATAAGCGAATATTATTCCATGTCAAGTTCTGCAACTGTGCTGAGTTGCAGAGGATCGAGTTGTTAAAGATGCTGAATAAATCCTTGAGAAATAAGAAAGTCTTTCAGCTGAAAAGATAATTTTGTTGATTAATAAAAACATAATACCTGACAAACTCAGTAAATCAAACTTAAATTTCTATTCATAAACTCAAGCTAATTACGATCGTTACCCAAAACAATACAAACAACGAGTCCCGATTCATGTTAAACCAGGTACTTCACCTCCGTACCGTACCTTAAGACTATAATCCAAAGTGAGTTTCCCTCGAAGCATGACTACAAATCCGCATCTGTATTGATGTTCGAAGACAGCCATTATTGGCGCTTTGCTATGCTCTGTAATCCCTCGACCTCAGCAGTACTTGTGACACGGGGCTATACGGCTCGGATGCGGCACGGTTCGGCGTGTCACAGTGATCGTCATTAGCTGTAAATATAGTGTATCAAGTGTATGTAGTTATTCCGGTTGAGTTACTTGTGTACTGTGTGTTGAGTGACATTACTATCGACTGACATTTTTAATTGTCCAGTTCTGTGTTAGTGTTATACAGTATTTAGTGGTTTTAGTAATTGGGTATATGTACATAATTGTCTCAATGTACATCGCAAAGGGCCTTGTTCTTAAAAAAAAAATAGGTTTACTGGTTAGCAAATTATTTATTCAGAAGAATTTAAATTTATATTTTTTATGTGTCTACCCTCTTTTACATCTAGGTTAAAAAGGGGTTCTTACCCCCAATTGAACTTATTCTTGTGTTGAGTTACCAATCGGAAGTTGCATGAAAAAATGCTTTATTTATTTTCATACATTATTTTGAAAATAATGTTCTCAAGCTAAACGTTTGGAGAGGCAATATTTCAATCTGCTGGCACACAGTCACGACCTCCCGCGGCCGCGGAGGCGTACTACTCGTACGTACAAATAAGGGTAATTTTCAGAGCCGAAGCAATATAAATTGAGGGACTGGCCAACCTGGGTCTAGAGTAGCATTAATTGAATAGATACGTCCGTTCCTTGCCTCAATCCAACCTTAATCACACTTGAAAAGGCCGAGAGAAGCCAGCTCCTCGCAACAAGCTGCTAATCGTACAGCGTATCGCACTCTGTGCTTGATCTTGTTAAGCAACTTCCACTTTACAGTGCGCCGCCGCCACTCACTCCAGTTTATATAAATTGAATAGAAGATATTGTAAAAAGAAACAATTACCGCGAGTAATTGTGCCGGGAAAGTGGTGTTTGCTTTTTAAAACTTGCAAATTGTGTTTAACTGTTGGTTTAAAAGTGCAATTAAGTGCATGCACGTAGATATTAAGCAACCGATTATATTACCATTTTGTAGCACATAATAAGCATTGGCATTTTATGAAATCTCTACGGAATTAAAGATACTATTTTGAATGTGTAAGCTCAAAAAAGCATTGAGAGCCACTTAGTTACTTTATTACTTCGACAGTATGAATAACTTTTGTGAATCCTTTTCAAACATGACGTAGAAATGTATCGCAAGCCTCCTTGGAGCTGAAAATTTGAAATATCTCGAGAGATATAGGTAAGTGGTAATGCGGGGTTTGTGAGCCTCCCGAGGGATCACCTACAGGTCATGTAGCCTTCATATTCCAAATGGATTTTCTTTTACACTCAGACATCTTTGAACGTACAAAGCTCTACCTAGATGCCTAATACGTTACGATGGATAAAATAAAATGACAGAATAGTTTTATAGAAATGGAAACGTAGAGTAACCGTTAAGAAAAATAGTCGCTGAGATCGGCGATAAGTATAATTGAAAATAAAATTTTATTTCAACTGAACATTTTTGTCAAAGAACATTAAAATAAATGAAACCCGCAGTTACTTTTTAATCGCAGACGAAATGAAATTAGCGCGGTCCGGCTATCCGATGAAAGTAAATTAGTTTTCAGTTACAGCCTAGGGGGCCGTGGCGAAGCAAAATCAAACATTGTTTCTATCTGATCTGGTATCAGTGAAAGCAATTACATTTGCCATAAGTGTTCGTTCACATTTGCAATTAGCAAGTGGTCCAAAACCGTGCAAATCGTTAACCGCCGCCGCCGCGCGCCGTGTCTTTGCATATTCATAGCCTGCTTAAAATATTTTAATACGGGTCGCCCCACGCCCACATCTACGCTTTCTACAAATGTTGATTTCGCTATGGAATGAATAAAAATGGAAACGAAAGTTGTTCCTTCTCAGAGAACTCTGCCTTGGACCACACTTAATATAATTCTGCTACGTTCTGGGTAAACTGTGAGTAAATGAAGTGCTGGTAATAAATCTTCACATCGCAAGATATTTTTATCCGCTTTCTTTCAGATTTAAATATCTTTTTAGAATTTTTTTATTTTCCTGCTGGAGTTGGGGATGAATGAAATACATAGCAAGTCTTTCAAAACCAATTGAAAAGTTCATTTCGGAGCTTTATTTGACAGATGATGTGAATCGTGGCATTGCCTGCTTATTTACTTAATCATTGTTTAGTTCGGAAATTGTGCCTACGTACCTACCTACACTGCTAAGCTTGGTTAAGGAGGGCGTGTAAATAAGGCCTATAATACTTCTCATTCGTACCTAATATAATCAACACAAGTCGTCGTAATGAAATCCTTCCACATTTCTAGTAACTCATGCATAATGCCGGTAAATATCATGTTAATATACCCACTAGCTGTTATTTAACAATCAATTTGCAGAATTGTGATGTTGTTAAAGCGTAGGTATTATTTCAGAGTCAAGCGATCATAATCATAATATTATCCACTCAAGACGGTGTCTGGGCTCTAACGTTTTATAATTTTCCACTCTTTACTCCCTGTTATCGAGAATTTCTTCCGCTCGCGCCCTCTTCCTTCCGCGAATCCACTTGAAAGGGTATTTAGGAATAAGGGATCCTTAATTGGTACAACGAATTTATTTCACTGCGAGTTTTCGGCCTACATTCTAGACGATTATACAAAAATATGGCTCGGAAATTAAATGTCCAATTTAGGCCTAATAAAATCAATTCATGATTGTGAACGGAATATGTCAATGATGCTCTTTGTAGAAATCAGTCACGCAAGCCCCTAGCCCGGAGCCCCAGGCGACGTCATGACAAAGGTGAGGGACAATTAAATTATAGTTGGGCTTAATTTTCCACGGTCGCGGGTCTTCTCTTGTCGATGGAGATTTAAATGAAGCTGACGAGAATTTTCAATTAGCGGGGACACTGAGCGATGGCTGACAATTGTCTCCGGCGACGCCGGCGACGACCTCATCCATCTACATTTGAGTAACCAAGTGAAAAAGCAATGAGCCGCGCTATTACCTCTCTTTACGAATAAATCTTGAAACAGATTCCAACAGCCTTTAGGCATGTTTAGAGAGGAACTTAGGAGGATATATTCATATCTACTGCAACCTTACAGTAGGTATAATGTTTATTCATTAAAATTTCGCAAACAATGACACTAAAGAGTGAATACAGCAGACAGAAATAAAAGAGCGGTTTGAGTTTCAAAGTTAAAAGAGAGCAAGAAACAAATGCATGTGGCTCCACCTGTTTGTCGGGCAGTTTTATTTTAAAAGAGCCTGTGGTGATGGCCAAAAGTACTTTAGCAGACAAAATATTACGTAAGTATAGAATCGTAACAAGATACCTTTTTCGAACACAAGAATATTGTAGCACATTAAAATATGTATTCTTTAGTGGCTTACATAAAATCTATACCTACTTGTAAGATTTATAATATCTCACTAAGACAATGAATAAGAACTTGAAATATGTAAACACCGCTCGTCTGGAAGGTGACCGTGGTTTTGCGGACCTAATTCCGTCCCCTCGAACGCGTAACTGCGTTTTATGACGTCATCATCGTAATATAATGACGTGCTTGTGAATTGCCTCCATTCTAAATGGCCAGGCCCAGGAGTGTAATACGATATGCATGGTAGTCTTTCATGATATAATTTTGAATTATATTCAGTTTGTTTTCACTTGTTTTTGTTTATATCCGACGTTAGTAGCTGTTGGTACTGCGTAATTAAAAACCCGTCAGCCCCTGCAATCATCTATGATTGTGTATATTTAAGATGCGACTTCAAAAGAAGCCAGCGATTAATTACGTTGCAGAACAAACTGCGTAGCATAAACCCGTTGTAGGCCCAGTGTTATTGGCGCGTGCGTGCAAACATTCCCTTGCGCTCGGACTTCATTTTCCGCAGCCGACACATGTCAGAGCGCGTCACACCACATCCACGCCATTACCATACGGCCGCACAAAGTGAACTGCGGAAGGATCTCCCCTTTACAACTCATAAATAGGCGACATGACAGACTCGGGCGTGGTCACTGTTTGATTAAAATGTAACTTGGAATTGCGCACAGCGCCCTCTTTTACTGAAAAGGCTTTAATACTATATGGTCGTTGTGACGGTGACGTCGCTTTAATTACTTTTGCTCGGTTATGCATGAGTGACGTTATTAAATAGCCCTGCGGTGGTATCGTAAGCGATCGTGCAGTGCGCTCCGGACCGATTTCTAAAGACCTACAGACAATATTAATTACTGCGGACGGTAAAGATGAAAGCAGTTAAATGTAGCACACGTGTTGTAAGTATATCAAGAATAGCAGAATTATGTACTATACGAGGAAACATTCCATATTAAACAGTTTTCTGGGAAATCGTACTTTAGAAATGCCTACGCGGCCGTTTGTGTAAAAGGGAGGTTCTACGAAAATCTGTTCATTGTTGGAATACACGTAATTTTTTAAGGAAATCTACTTGTTATTAAAATATACCCCGCATAGCAATCAGTGAATTTAAAGGCTCTTCATACAAACTTTTAAGTCCTTATTTTTCGAAATGAATGAACTGATTTTAATGAAACTTGGTATGCATACGCTTAATATCCAGGTCTAAATAGTTATCAGAGAACATTTTAGAAAAAGATTTTAGAGGGAGAGAGAGAGCGATTTTAAGTTTTCCATAGAAAGTGAAAATTCACTATATCCTTCCCCCTGAACTCTTTTTCGAAAATTTTCCATATGATAACTATTTAGACCTAGATATCTAGCGTATGCATACCAAGTTTTATTAAAATCGGATCATTAATTTCGAAAAATAAGGATTTGAAAGTTTGTATGAAAAGCCGTACCGCGTAAACGCTCTTAAGTACATAAAGCTTCTTCCGGTCTTAATAACATACTGTTTTATTTTGTTTCGTTTCTTCGGGTCCAAGTAGTCACGCCAGCGTTTCTTTGGCCTCTTTGGCATGGGCTTTTGACCCGCCCAGGCCCACTTAAGCCTCGCCAATATCGGCGACGCCACGTTACTTAGGTATTTCTTTATTAAATAACTTGCTAACTCTTTTAATGTGCAATTTTTCCAATCACCAATTGCTCCAGCCGTTCTCGAGTTTTGCGCTTAACAACATATTTAGCAATTCACTTCTATTTATCTTGATAATGACATATCTAATTCTGAAATAGAAATAAAAAACGTGAAGAAGACGTGTGCCTGAATAATAAGTTTATCTAAAATAAACAAGAAAGTAATGATATTTTATAAAGTATCCCATATACAAAGAGTACCTAAACGTGCGAGCACTTAAATATCAGCATTGTTCGAGTATAGTAAGATACTTAAACATTCACCTTTGTTTAAAAAATCTGAAATGTTGAGAGCAATTCTAAGTACTTATGTTTCAACAGCTGAATACTGAAATATGTGTAGGTACCTAATGTATGTATTATTTAGCAGATCATTCAGACAACAGTTGCGCAATGTCGTTACTAAGAGAACTAAGATTTGATTCATAATTAATTTCGATAGCTGCCACGTGAAAATCATTTGATAGATAAACTTAAGTCGGCACATGTGTCCTTATTACGTAGAACTATGTAGAGTATTTAGACTTCGCAGATAAGTTTATTCCAAATGAAGAAGTTTCAACAAAGATCTGTTTATTTGATAGATTTCGTACTTCGCATTTTTACCTATCACTTTGTACTAACACACACGAAAAAAAAAAGAAATTAATGTGTTCTTGACATTATAAAAGGCTCCGCCTCAAAGCGATTTCACCTTTTGAAACTTAATGCTTCTGACTTCTTTTGAACTGTAAGGAGACGTTTTAAGCATAAGAAATCACATAAAAAGATTCGCTTTAAAACTGACGACCTGTTGCTAGAGCGACGGCCGCTTGCGACTTGGGGAGAATTGCCCACGACGGCAACATGCTCGCGTATTATACGGCGGGTATTATTAACCATGGCAACCACCGCTGCCCTCCCTCGCCCTCGACAACTTTTTCAAAACATCACAACTTTGACGTCTGATCACCTATACAACGCACTTTATAATCTTTCGTGCGTTTGTTCACAGTCTCCCTCAATTTGCAAGTTGCGAACAGCAGGGGTGTGCCGCACGCCAAATAGACGACGGGATTATTTTTGTGTTTGACATAATCATAGTGACAAATGTATGCTTTAGAGCTGTCACTTTGACGTGTTCGTTTTGATAAACATCTTGTGTTCATGACGCGGCAACGCAATTTGAACATAAACAAATACACAATAAAAAAATATTCATGTTGTTTAGATGAAAACTACGATAAGATTTTATAAGCGGTAGACAAGTATTTTAACATCGATGCATTTTGTTTTTTTTAACCTCTTAAGTTACTCTCGTTACCTATTAGGTAAAGGAATAATGTTTGGTAGGTAACGGAAAAATAAATACATATTCAAAATTTGATTCAAAATATTTTGACGCTACGAAACCCTAAAAAGACATTTAGCACTTAAAATATTATAGTTCCGTTCATTTTAGGTGTTCGCGCTCAAATAATTACAGGCAAAGTAACAGATGTTATTCCCATTAAGTGTAGCCCTCATGTGCTGGGTCACAGAATAATATCAAAACTGGGATGAGTGTAGCTGTGGGCTTAGTCCATTGAATGGTGAATGAATGGCATGGGCGCGTGACCGCAGCTCCCTACAACTGGGGTCTAAAGAGGAGATTATAACGAAAAAAAAACTCCTTTCATCATTGCTTACACGCGATGTTCCTACAGCTCAAAGAAAATACATCTAACGGCAGTCGATTACATACATAAAAGGTATTTTCATTCCCCGTAAAACTTATAATTTGAAATGGCAATTTCACACTGAGATATAATCAAAGCATCGACAGCATTGGCGGACTCGTGCCGACTCTGAAAATACAAATTTATATAATCTGACATCGATCAAAGTTCGAAATTGGAAATTGTACTTGCCTACCAATTCCCGTCAGCGAAAATGCCTACAGAATTTCGTCACCACAAACGCGAAAGTTGCTCTGGTTGCTTGCCATCAAAAGTTAATTTGAGAAACATGACAGGCAGGTACATATCGCTAACCTCTCGGCACGAAAATTGCAAAATTATCTCTCGTCTTTATCTTCAAAGAGATGTCATCCCCATCTGCGTGGCGGGGCCAGTTTCAAAGTTGTTTGCGGCACCGCTGGAGATCGTTCTTATTATAAACATGTTGATGTTTATCCCAATTCACCTGTCTCCGTATAATAGAATGATAAATATAGCTTCTAATTGAAAGGATACACAATCCGCTTCGTTATGTAAACGTCATCTTGACTGACTTGAGATACATACTTGTTTAATTATAGGAGAATAAACATGACATTTTAATTAAAACTGGACATGCTCACGTAGTGTTTTCTGTAGTCTCGTAATTATAGTCCACAAGTTAAAGCAAAATGTAGGTACTTTCAGGAAGTAAGGTAAATTAATGAAGTCCGATAAAAGTTTAATCCAATAAAAATAATTTGACAAGCGCTTAAAATGTTCCGAACAATTTTAAACAATTTAATTTTATCGATATAATTAATCTTGCCTATATTTTCGACTTAAACTTCGTTTTAACTCGCCTAAGTTCATGATTGGATATTTATTAAAGTAAATTCTAATTATTTTTTGTTAATAAGTATTTAGTAATTTTATATTACTGCTAATGTGTAACTGATTAGATTCACATTAGTGAAGGTACATATGTTACCATGTCACCAATTCAGTAGGGTGATAAACTAAATGACTATCCCAGTGACGTTGGCATTACGTAAACTATTTACATTGAACAAAGAAACTAATACCTGTAATGTTTCATTAAAATAATCCCCTTAGAAAACACAAATTCCACGTAATATTTATTCAAAAACTAACCCACTTACTCGAGGTTACGGCATAGTGGAGCGCAAACTGGGTACTGGCATCAAAAACTATTTTGTTCGAGACAGGTCAGAGTTTTGTAAATTAATTCGGTGGTTCCGAGCTATTACGCAAACTGTCAGCGCAGGTGCCGACCCACTACTTCAGCAGGCACGGGATTTGCATTCCGAAATACTCGTACTAATTTAACTTCTCTGTTAGCTAAGTCAAACTAAACAACACACGTAGTTTGGCTTACGAGAGTCAAACAATTCCATGTAGCGGCGGAACCTTTCACTGTCATATTGAAATTAGTGCAATCGCTGCACTTATTTACCGTTCTGTTGTGGGTACCTTATAGCTGCAGTGCACGCGAAAGGGGTAGCTATCTTCGCACCAATTTCAGGTTTCATTTGCCTACGTACACATTCAGGGAACAAATTAAAGCCATTGTGTTAGACGGATTATGGAGCGGCGTCCATTTATATGTAAAATAGTGACGCGTCGATCGGAGTCAGTCAGCCGAGCAGCGAGCACCCCCGCGCGCCGCGTCCGCAGCCTGCCGACACACACTGATCATTGTGTACCTACCTATGAGTTTTACATATTGCCAAATCAATGTTTCGACAGTAAATTGTCTCGTCTGAAGGCAAATGTTGAGCCTCAGATTACCTTTGAAATGTTTATTTTCCCAAGAAAGAAGGTAGTAAAATGTTGACTGAGAACATTCTCAGTTACACTAAGAATTCTAGTTCTGAATTGCAGTTGAAAATATAATGTACTTATGAAATCATGCATCATGCAATTTGTCGTAATATTTTTACAAGCTGTATGTGCACTGTATTTTTGTGTTGACCATGTTGTGTGTTATAGAACATAGGTAGATACGCACAAAAAAATGATTGCTTCAAATAAAATCAAACCTTTGTCCCTAGATAAAACTTTTAACCATTTTAAAAACCTCATAAATTAAAATAGCTTCACCTGTACCTATATCTTAAAACTGAAGCACATGATTCATGATATTTCTACAGTCTTACAAAGTATTCAACATAATTTATTGCAGTGCAGCTTTAAAACAGATTTATAATAGAGATTTTTGACAGTGAATAACTATGTCTAATATGTCCAAGTTCAAGTAATCAAATCTAATGAAATCGTTATCTATCTGCAACCTAAGCAGGTGTCATTAATAACATTATTGTGTAGTTGAGACAATGACGACGTGAATGAATGACTTGAATGAATCGTCTGAATGAGTGTGCAAACAATCGCGATAAAGGCTGGTTATTCAAAGGTTTGGATTATTGTTGGTCGCCGCTGTGAGTTTTGTATGTAATAATAGTAAGTTTGTGTTGTAGTTGACAGACAGCCAGTTGTTGACGTGAATAAAGTTTTCACAAACAGGTTCTGGGCGCGCTGAAATATCGCCACTTGCAGGCGGCGCAAATACCGAGGCACGACGCCGAGCTACTAACGAATGCACTGCATTCGTAATAAAGGAAAAGAGTTTATCGCACAATGTATGACTGCTGAGGTCCCGATGTTACATATCACGTGGTATGTCGGTTTTATACTGGTGTACTTATGTAAGAAAGTTATGAGACATACCTACCATATGAGGTGGTTGACTTGTTCAAATATTTAACGAGAAGCTATTCTAATGAGGAATTATGGCGCGCTGTAAATTAATGCATTTCAGTAAACGCAGGCACAAATGACTCATCTCCGAATGACTAGCGGTTGTAGTGACAGCTCGACAGGGTGTTGACAAATTTCAGGTTTCGTAGCACCGTAGCGAGCTACGCATGCTACGTCGTAGGCACGCACAAACTGTGTATATTAGTACGGTAACACTAGCTGAGATTTTAATCGTCGCATCGTAGACATTGTTAATAGTACAAGACAAAAAAAACCTTCTGAGTACTAAATAAATTTCAGTTGTAGTATTTTTGTACAATATTATACAGATGGAAACAGTAGTAATTAAAATTAGAGACAGATTATAGAATTTTGCAACAATACTGACTGACAAAAGGCCATCCAGGGACTTCGCGCGGTACGCATTCTATCATGATTGACGTGATTTCCTCACACAGACACAGTGCACTTTGTGTCAGGGATGTGCGTCACTGTCGCCTCTCAGCGCGTCCTGACAGTCCACTTCAACACTGCTGCTAATGAAATGTAAATGTTCCAGCGCTTCGCCTCCACCGCATTCCTAGCTCCATGAATTTCGCAGCGGCAGACAAATCGTATCGCCTCTTGCTTCGCGTTCGTTAGCCGTTTGTTCGTGGATTTCGCACACAGGTACTTACATAGGTATTTACGTTTCAACGCGTACGCTACCACTGCATTATATCACAGGCATTCGTCACTCGGAAACGAATTGCTTACATTCGGGAGCACGTTCAAAAGCTTTATTTAAAGCGATCAGAAGATGAATCGATGAGCTATTTCTGCGTTTTGATCGAGCTTTACAGAAAGACTTGTAAACTTGTAGAGCAACACCGAAATCGGAAGCCTATTATTAACGAACTGACAAAAGCAATATGTATCGAGTTATTAAAACGTCATGATCGTTAAACAACCGCTTTATTCAGCTTGAACCGATATATCTGGCGCGGTTGATCCATCAATGCTGGGATCGAGTGACGTTAGTCGAGACTGACGTATTACGTACAGCGATAGAGATTTTATTTTAATTATCCCGCACGCCACGCTATCGGGCATGCATTATGAACGCGATCAATTTGTTTATTCAGAAGGTTCGCAACAAATTACAGCGATCGTGTACGATGGATTATGTAAAACGACACCCATTTGTATGTAAACTAATGGTGAGTGTCGCTGTGTAGAGCGACGTGGCGACGCGCGACGCGACTGCGACGTGCCTACTTTTATTTTTACATTCATGTTAGTACGTATGCTGTAGGGACCTTTTTTTTTTTTTGGATGGGACATCATCAAATGACCCCTCCCGCTCTGGGTGGAGCGGCAGGGAGTGTCAGACTTCTACTGACTAAAACCCACCCATGCTCCTCTTAGTGCCTTTTACGTTCCAGGGCCGCGGTAACTCTTTCGAACAAATCCGCAACCCTGGTAGGCACCTACTACATGAATTATTGCAATGTTTTCGTTTCATATCAAGACATATTGTTGTAGACACAATAATGTAATGTAACAGCTACCGTCAAAACAGATTTTTATCAAGATAGGTACGAAGGTAAATCCCCTCAGACATCATTACGTCAACAATAGACAACAGCTGTTCCAAAGTAGTCTAGCGATGCGATGTTATCAAGCCTATTGTAGGGATAATTGCTGGGACAGAAGTCTGTGTGTACATGATTTTATTTTTACATTTCTATTTGTAGAAACAAACACCCAGTTAGCCTTCGTTATCCAGTCACTTAAAAAGTCTTGTTAAAGTGGACCGTCCTTCCAGTTGAGAGAATCTCTATACAATTCTTTGTTATACGTGGGTATAGTGGCTCTCGTCTGCTCCACAATTGCAGGAGATATAATAATTCCGTCTAGAGGAAAACCTTATACTTACGATAAGAAATTATTTCCACATTGTTATGTTTACGGATCAAAAAACTTGATGTATTACATTTAGCTAACTGGACATTACAATAATGTACGAGTAGCTTTTATTATTTAGTAGGTTTTTTATATGGCATGGTCTGGAAGGTAATGTTTCATGTCAAGCGTACAAATAGCCTTACAAATTAAGTGAATTGTAGCATTCGTAGCAGCCGGCTACGGAAAATGAGTCACTGTGGGTTTCGTAGGCGATTGGAAAACTCGTAGCAATTCACAACTTTGTTGTGCTACGCGAGTACTGACATTGTGGTTTCGATTCAAGCGTAGCTCGCGTGCTTTATTCATAAGAGCTAGTCATTTATTAATGCTTTATTTTGACAAGAAAATAACTGGTTGTTATGTTTCATGTAAATAAGGGGTTTGAGTATGACTATCGCTTATATCTAGGCACTTTGTTCGTATATTATTACTTACTATTTAAGTGGTATTAAGTGAGATCTTTGACAGACATTAATGGGAGTCAAAATTCAGAAAAAAAAATTCACCAGTCTTGCTATCGTCTTACTTAGTCTGGGTTGTCAGATTGATTTATTTATATATACTTTATTGTACACCAAAATATAGACACATAAAGAAAACCTTCAACTAAAAAATATACATTTGGCGGCTTTATCGCATTACGCGATCTCTTCCAGGCAACCTGGTATGGAAAGAGATAGCCTGGACCCGAAATGGGGCTGCATTTGGTGCAGATATAAAGTTCAACAATTTTATATTACAATTGATGTTGGTTAAGAGGCACGGGGAGTCAGAAGCCAGAAAATCTGCCACCACTCTTTCCAAGGGTATCGTGTTACGCAATTACTTGGTGCTGGAGGCAGACAGATAGGCTGTCGCTCTATGTGGTTTTCAGCTGCATCCAACTCAGTTCACTAAAGACATAGCTGATTGATATTGGCTAAGAGGCAAGAAAAATCATTCAGTGAAACGAAAACAAAACCGCATAAACTATGTATCTCATTGGTCCAAATTAACCGAAGTGGCGCAAAAAAGGACAGCGTTGTCTAATCACCGTCGTCCCCGTTGTGTCGTGAGGCGTCGGTGACGTCGTATAATTGGCACACTTCCTACCGCTGACGACTTACACGGCTCACTGCTCGCAATCAATTGACGGAGCCCAGCCTGGATGGCGTGACTATTCATGGGTAAAAATATCTACATTAGCCTCGCACTTAAAAGTAATAGGGTATTTGACTTCTGCTAGTATACAATTGTTTAATCTTATTTTGTGAAAGTTTTAAAATTCGAAATTGTAATAACTTAAACAATGGATTAATTCCATTATTTAAGTTATTTCAATTTCGAATTTAAAAACTTTATGTATACTTTTTATTTTAAATTGAATCATCATATGCCTAGCCTTTTCCCGACTATATTGGGGTCGGCTTCCAGTCAAACCGGATTCAGCTGAATACCAGAACAAAAAATATCAAAAATTTAATAACTCTTGTCTTAAAAACACGAAAACATTAAAAATGGTCTTTAAACTGTCAAATTACTGAATACATTTAGAAGTCAGGCTATAGTGTTATTCAGTATACTAAGATATTGTAGATAAATCTGTTTTGTTTTTGCATAGCAATAACAGTCCTTTTTACTCAAGTAAGTCACGTTATGGGAACCTGAAAAATAAACCATGCGCCTTTTTCAATATTAAAAATATTTATAAGCATGATAGATGTCGATTCAAGATTGCTATAAGTCATTATTTTCGTTTTAGAAATCGAGAATATCCATGGAACGGGTAAGGGCATCGACCAGAGCCATTTTAAAATGCACAAATTGCAGTGCATGTTTTCTCTAGCACTCAAGAATGAGTTTCTTTCAGTATTTGTCAATTACCAAGTTGATTGATTAATTTAAATTTTACGTTACGAGCCTAAGTTCGAAATTTAATAAGTAATCAACGTTTTTATGCATGAATACCTAGGTATATGTATACTTCGAATTCCTAATCCAAACATAAAAGCAGTACTGTTTCTTGGATCTTCGGATTGGGGATGATCAAGATATTCGTCCTTTTGCACAGGTCAGCGAACAAAGGCCGAATACTCTGCGTGCTTGCATACTGGCACAACACACGGGAAGCAAATGTGTAGGGGATATGTAAGCCTAGTTTCCTGAAGTCAATAATTAGAAAGGAATGTTGACAATGATACTATACGGGTACTGAGTAGGTACTCAACGCAGGTTTTTGACTACTTAATTGAGAGTGAAACATAAAAGAGATTCATTAGAAAATATTGACAAATCAAATAATATGGGTGCTGGGTAGGTACCCGGTTTTTTACTCCAACCTTCACCTTGAGAGACAAAACCTAAAATAAATAGATTCATGATAAAATAGTGTGACATGTCATGTTTCTGTTTAAACAGTGAAATCTAGACAGCCGGTCGATTCTGTCGACATCTCACGGTGTACACCTATAGGCGGAGTGAACGATAAGTGAATTGTCATTCCGTCTTATTTGTATGGTTTGACAACTCACCTGTCGTGCACCTCGCCCAAGTGTTCACTACGACATGTTTACAGAATCGCACTGCTGTATGTTCATCGAACTGGTTTCAAAACGCACGTACAATGCCTTTAAAGTTTAAAAAAATTCGTATGTTACTGTACCATCTAGCTGCTTAATACTTGTATACCTATGTTTGACTATGTTAAAATAGTAATTTATTTCCTTTCCGGCCTTCCTCTTTACTTTGAATGATGAATGATAAATAAATAATAGCTTACTTTGTAGGGATTTAAGATTGCCTAAGGGATTTTATAAGTAGATTGAGAGATTTAGTCCATTTTGTGCCTACTAACTTGCTTGTCAGCCAAACGTTTTTGTGACGGCGTTATTTTCATATTTTATAGTCGTTTATACAGTTATACTTCGAAGATACTTGTACTTTTTGGTTTTATCAGAACCGAAAAAATTAAAAAGAAAGTAACGATAGTCACTCTTGTCGATGTTTTATAATCAGTTAAATGATGCCAATTCTTCAAAAATATAAATAAAACTTTTTTTGGATTATTTCCTAATTGCATGGAAGAAAGGCACTGTTTCCGAAGTAACCGTAAGCAACGTGTAACAGAATAAACGCAATACCTGAAAAGGGGGCATTGTACTCATCACTATGGACAACTTTAATTATGAGACTAACCTCAATTTCGCACAAAAAAAATCAGCTGTTCAGTACATTTTCTCGAGTTATGCGCACAGAAATATCAGGGGCGGTCGATTTTTTATGGTATTGCGTATATTCTATAACAGGTTGTATTATAAAGAAGTGAAATAGCATTTTATTTTGCATTTTTTTCCTCCATGTTAGGGTTTATTGCGCTTTAAGGCAACGTATTCCGGTTTGATCTCTTAAAAGCGGTATAAAGAGTATCGGTAAAATGTTTTAGCCATAAAAGTGCAAGAAGGTGAGATGTGATGGATTGACGTCATTCCACTATACTGTGGAGTGCATTACCGTGTCACTAGTGCGATTTTTAAACACAACTTCTTACTTTATATGATCACGTTACCTTTAACTTACCTTTCAATATGATGAATTGATGGAAGGGTGATTGGCAAGGGTTTAGATTCAATTTTATTTTTACTCATGACATAACATCACGCCTGTATGACTCGAAGGGTAAGGCAGAGATGTAGTTGCTTTTGGTACAAACACATTACGTTTTCTTTTTAACCGACTTCAAAAAAAAGAGGAGGTTCTCAAAACGATTGTATTTTTCACATCAATGTTTACCATTTGACACAGCACAATAAATTGTTGAAAGTTTCCAAATAAACAAGCAACGAAATAAATCTATATTGTAAGTAACAATATACAGGGTGTTCCAGAAGTGCGTGGTCATATTTGAGGGTGATGTTGGGTAGCTGATATACATTTAGGACAAAAATTGCAAAACAAAAAAAAATACTTTTTCTCAAAAAACTCGACCCGAAAAAGTGACTACAAAGCCTCTGCCTATTCAAAATTTAAGGTGAAAAGACACTAGACGATATGATTGTCAAAACTCTAAAGAGACCAAAATGAATGAATGAAATGCCAAGTTTTTGACAATCGTTATCCTAATATATAAAAATTCTTCCATTACTGACTGAGTGACTGACAGACAACGCACAGCCGAAACTACTGAGGGCCAATTCTACTATTTTTTACGCAACTTTCACAGTCAGTCTGTCAAAAATGTAGGAAAATCGAGACTTTTTAACAGTTTGCGTCTGTCATGCGACTGCAAAAATTGTTTATAATAGTTTTTTTTATGATATTAGTGCGGTAAGTTGGTTTTTACAAACGAGTAGACGGATGTAAGCCCGAGACGAAGTCGAGGGCTTACCGTACCCCACCAACCGTGTCTCCACGTTGCCGTCGTGGTGGGGCTTGCGTGTCTCAGTGATCTTGGGGGCTTTGCCGGTAGAGCCACTCATGCCGGAAGGTCCCAAGTGAGAGACCAGACCAAGAGAGACACAAGAGGGGCACACCGTTCGGAGACTTGAGCAGTGTTCGGGTCCTCGGACGGTGTGCGTCTCATTGGCTTGCTCGCTGCTCTCTGGTACGCGTCTGATCATCAGACGTGACTGTGAGGGCAGCGAGCAAGCAGTGAGAGAGAGGGGGAGAGGAGGGGAGATAGGGACCGCACCCTCAAAAAGGAAACCATGGACAGGCCTGATAAACAGATACTACCCCAGGGCGGTCCGGACTGCACAGCAGTCCGGGAATCCGCCACGCCTCGTGCGTCAAGCCCCTCGTATTCTGGGGGGGGCAACAGGGCTGTCCGCACTCCGCTTGCCAAGGGCAACAGTGGCCGAGGAGGCCCCCGATTCAAGCCGTCCTTTGAGGACTTAATCGGGTTTGATTTTAGCTCGCCCGACAAAGTGTCGGTCGGGCAGAGCGCGGGAAGTGGCGCGCTATATTGGGAGGAGGGCTCGCTTGAGCGTCGCGCGGGTGCAGAGTCGGAGTCCGAGTTGGACTCCGACGACCTAGCGACCTTTAGCTCGGCGAGCTCTGAACCCGTGAGAGCGGGGGCTGCTGCGGAGGACTCTAGGTCCTTCCGCAAGCGGCCCAGAACGGAGGAAGACCGGGGGTCGTCTGGCAGCGAGGAGGTGGCCTTGGCTCGGAAAATCCCCACCAGTAGGTGGGGCAAGGGCCGAGAGGGAGGCAAGGGGAGAGTGCCCGCCTCCAAGGTGGCTGGTCGGCGAGCCGAGGTGCTCGTCGCTGACGGACGACCCCCCGTAGAGGGCGGTCGCGGGGCTCCTGGTTCGGAGTCCTCCGGCGGTGAGCCGGATGACTCCGGACAGGAGCGGGTTCGGAGGGCCGGATTTGCGGAGGTGGTGGAGGCCGCGCTTCGCGATGTGGCCTTGAAGAGGAAGCTGTCCTCTAAGAACAAGGCCATAAGCGAGGCGATGGCCTCCATTCTGGCGGCAGCGGAGGCTAACAAAGGTGGGCCTCCGCCGGACGAGATGTCCGAGCTGCGGGCGGAGGTCGCCCGCTTGGCTGCCGCCACGGAGCGTCTCCGAAAGGAGAACGAGGGGCTCCGCGCAGACCTGGCCAGGCTCCGGGGAGCCGGCCCACAGGGGGCGCCGCAAGGGGGGCGCAAGAAGGACAGCCAGCCCGTGCCGCAGGAGAGCCAGGTGCTGGACCTCGTGCGGCAGGAGATGGCTGCCTTCCAGGCGCGGTTCTCCGTCCTGGAGGGCATCGTCCTGCGCCCCCCGTTAGCGGCCAGTGGGAAGGCCCCTTCAGGCCAGAAAAAGGCGTCATTTGCGGCCGCCGTGGCTGCCACACCGGGGTCGTCCGGCCAGGACAAAGGGTTCGGGCCGGCACCCGCGAAGCCGGTGCTGGGAATACCGGACCCGGCCCCGGGAAGGAAGAGGAGGGCTGGGGTTGCTGCGCGGACGGCGAAGGCTCCTGCGCCGTCTGTGCAGCAGCTCCCCCCGGCTTCCTCGCCTTCTGATCCTCCCCCGGCTCAAGCCGAATGGCAAGTGGCCGGGGAGAAGAAGAAGGCGGGCAAGGCAGCCAGGGCGGCCAAGAGGCGAGAGAGGAAGCGGCGGCAGAAGGCGCGAAGCGTCGCGGCTGCGCTCCGCCCCCCGAAAACCGCGGCTGTAGTCCTCACACTACAGCCGGACGCGGCGAAGAGGGGCGTGACGTACGCGGACGTGCTCACCAAGGCGAAGGAGGCGGTGAACCTTGGTGAGCTAGGCATCGTAGGGGGCCTCCGGCTCCGGGTCACCATGACTGGGGCCCGGATGCTGGAGTTCTCCGGGGCAGCCAGCGGCCCAACCGCGGACGCTCTAGCCGAAAGGCTTAGGGCGTCCCTAAGCGCGGACGATGCCCGAGTGTCCAGGCCCACCAAGCGCATCGACATGCGCATCTTGGGCCTGGACGACTCCGTCACGGAGGCGGAGGTGGTGGCCGCCGTCGTTAGGACGGGGGGGTGCTCAGCAGAGGAGGTGAAGGCGGGCACCCTACGTCCTGACAACACGGGCGGGCATGCGCACCATTGTGGTGAGCTGCCCCGTGTCAGCGGCCAAAACCATCTCGGAGGGCCGAAGGTTTTTGGTGGGTTGGGATTCCGCGCAGGTCAAACTGCTGGAACCCCGACCTCTGAGGTGCTTCCGGTGCCAAGTGGGCCACCATGTGGGCGCTCAATGCACCTCGGAGGTGGACCGCAGCGGTCTATGTTTCCGCTGCGGTCAGCCCGGTCACAGGGCCGGCTCTTGCGACGCCGCGCCGCACTGCATAGTCTGTGCGGCAGCTGGCAAGCCGGCCGACCACTGGGCTGGGGGTAGGGCCTGCGCCCCACCCACCAAAGCCGGAAACAGGAGGAAGCCCTCCGCCACCGCCGTCTCTGCCGCGACCGACGCCACTGCCGCCGCTTCTTCTGCCGCCATTGCCGGTTCCACTGCGGCTGCTGCTACTGCAGCAGCCGCAGTGGAGCCCCTACAAAGGGCTCCGGAGGGGGCTGAAATGGAGTGCCAGTAATGGCCCCATTTCACCCCCTCCTGTTGAACGCCAGCCACTGCGCCGCCCAGGAACTGATGCTCCTGAGCATGGCGCAGTGACTGATGCCTGTGGACGGCGAGCAATGGGTAGCTCGCCGTCCAATCAGAACAGGCCCGGGTTGACGGCGCGCTGTGTTCTACGCGCGCCTAGCCAGCAGTCGTCAGCATGGGTCGGGGCCCGTTAGGGCCAGAGCCTACCAGGGTTGCGGATTTGTTCGAAAGAGTTACCGCGGCCCTGGAACGTAAAAGGCACTAAGAGGAGCATGGGTGGGTTTTAGTCAGTAGAAGTCTGACACTCCCTGCCGCTCCACCCAGAGCGGGAGGGGTCATTTGATGATTTCCCATGCAAAAAAAAAAAAAGGGCTTACCGTAGTCACGAGTTTGTAAATATACCAATTTCCGCACGAATGTCATACAAGGTTTTTCTACACATTTGCGAGAAAACAGTACAGGTAATATTTTTTTTTTTTTTTTAGATATCAGTCGGAAAGTCACAATAACGTATCGTCTTTGACGTTTCTAATATGAAAATGGCGCGAATTTGCAAATGGAACTAGGTACATCTTTTTTCTTTAATTCAGCTTAGTTATTTTCATAGTGTGATACCTACTCCTTGGTGGAATTCTTATATATTTTTTATGGAAATTAAAAAAAAACCGTAAAGGATACGCACGTCGCTATACATCGGAGTATGCGGTAAAATATGTACTTAGGTGAGAGTACCTATTTAACCGCACGTTCCATTGTGTCGTGCGTAATTTTTAACTTTGGAACAATGTATACAGGCTTCGTAAATGCATTTTTTGAGTAAATGTGTTGAAAATTTGTATTATTGGTCATTGAAAACTGAAATTTCGCATGTATGTTCCTTGGGGAGTTTAAGAGAGCACTAAGAGAGGATTCCTCGAAATTCGTACGGGATAAAATGTTACTTTGTCTATTAATAGGAATTAGGCAAGGTGTAGGGCAATACATAAAATGTTCCTAAATACTTATGTCTATGTAAGTTGTTATTCGGATCACATTAGAAATGTACTCATCTTTAATTATATCAATGTGTCTCCGATATCTATGCCCGTTCGCAAAAGTGTTTACATGTACCTGTATACAGGGTGAGCCATTAAAAGGTGCTTCACACGTGAAACGTTCGTATCTTCTAATGTGAGACAGAGGAGGCCGGATGTAAGGTCATGGTTGGCTATAGAGCTTATCGCGTACCGCAAACGGCGACTTAAATGTTTTGTGCGCCAGTATAATACGAAAGATAACCGTTATAGCACATACCAGCAACGGTCTTGAAATTAAAGCGCAAATATTTGTACGACTATGAACGAGCTCAAAGTTTGCTGTGTTATGCATTCAATTAGACAAACTAAGATTAATGACCGATCAATCTACAATCACAAAAAACAATACTTACTCAATATTTAAGGAATTTTCATAAGATCCTTCTACCTTCAGGAAAACGCCTGCCGTTCTATTAGTACGTGGGTATTATCGGAGATTTTCCTCTTCAAGCAATTATTCATCCGACACTTTGTTCCAAATATAAAGTCTTGAAGGGTTTTCATCACTAAAGTTAATTCGCAGCATCTTCACGGGTGACATTACATAAGGTTATTTCCAAGACATTTCGCACTTTCTTAAGATTCCTTTTCCAAGAATGTGAGAAAACCCACGTAATTAATCCTGGCCGTGTTTCGTTCCGAAGTTCTTGCCGTATTACATGTATGTTGTAGAAATATATATATTCAAGCGACTGCGTCACAATTCGCCTGCGACACAGTAATATAAATGTGAAATTACTCGACAATTCCACTGTGAGTGGAATTGTGATATCTGTGAGCTAAAGCTCGGTTGAAACGTTGAAGCCACTGGTTTTTCTGAATAGGGCGCACTATCTGTCGTGACTCTACGAGCATTTGCTCACATTCAGCCTTCACCAAAAACTATTGTTTTAAACTTTAATCATTATGTCTGTTACCCCTACATTTAATTTCGTCTAGCATTTTGTTTATTTTTTCAGCTGGAAGAGACAAGCCTAATTAAAATGTTTGTGCAACTAAATGCTTTCATGATTCAAAATGGTGTAAGAACATAGTAAGAAAAACGTTATTTTCGGAACAAAGATTTGTTTCAAACTAGATTGCTAATTAATGACTATGATGTTGTTAAAACAAATAATAAAGTAGAATCAACAACCGAATATCTCGCGTAATATTGCCGTCCAAATAAAATAAATACTCTTGTGCAAAATTGAATTTTTTTATTCTTAAAAATAATCTCAGCCCCAATAAATCTTACTTAGACGCAATAGTTCTGTCTCGTAAACTACAATTTAAGTATAAAAGTAACATTTTAATATAGGGAGGTCTGCACGAAGTCTAATCTAATATTTGCTAAGCGAACTCACAAGTTCCAAATAAAACGTATTTTTTTGTCGCAACTTTCAGTCTCGAAGGCACTAATATTATTTAAGTTGACTTCTTCGAAGCTGCCTAAGTGGCAACTCCTAATTTAATCCTCAAAGTAGGGACGTACCCTTGATAGAGCACACTTATGAAAATTGGCTGTTACACGTATCTGTTACAGCAAATAAGGTTGTGTAAGTATGTATAATCTGACAATAAATATAACCCTAAAAGAGCCATCGTTATCAGGCCCATTTTCTCTCGTAGGCTCTCGCCGAATGTCAAATATATAGGGTTACATGATATCAGTCTCGCCTCCCTAATGGACACTTATAAGGCCGAGTGGGCCCTTTCAGTGTCGGTGTTTTGACACCCTTTAATATAAGAATGAGAGCCTTTCTATTAGGTATTCACGAAATTAGGCGACCACATATTGATTTTCCTTACATTACGTCGGGCTAGACTTACAAAGTAAATGGCCAGCTTTTCATGATCGGTACTGTTAATGTTAGAGACTAATAAAATTTAAGAACTGTTTAATATTAGTAACTCAATGTGTTAAGTATGAATTGTGGGAAATCATGAAAGTACACACAAAGCTCATTTTTACGTAGTACTTTTCATACTGCAGAGTATATTTATGTGGTATTCACCTCCGATAGCAATAAGCTTTGCTTTCGCTGTTTTTCACAATCTTTCTCAACGTTCACTGCTACTTGTATTACATGTGCTGCTATTTTAGCCAACACGAGTAGGTAATATAATTATTTACTGCTTCAATCGAACTCCAAATCGACTTGTATTTGACGTCGTTACAATTCTGAATTAAATTCCTTTGAATTTATCACAATATTGAAATAATAATCCCCGTCTTCGCCTTGTTACGAAACATTTTGATTTAGTTTAATTGGCCCATTATATTTACCGTCTTGTTCCGCAAACCGTGGCCCGTGGGCCCTAGCCCTGGGGGACACAGAAGCATAGCCACTAGATGCAATTAGATGAATGAATCGCGTGATCTCCGCCTTTATCTTCTATCTCAGTAACTACCAGTAATAACTACTGAACAGGAATATAATAGACGGGAAAACATTCCGACGGGATAAAGGCTTCTTTGTTGTAAGTACGTTTCCTTTGCTTGCTTTTAAGGTGATTGTACAAAGCTCATAATTATTCCTTCAACTTTAAACATAAACTAAAGTTTACAAAGTAAGTTATAAAACATATTTTTGTAATAAATACGTAGCGTGTTGTCTAAAAACCTCTTTTACTAAGAACACCTAATATAATTGTACTGTAAATCAGCTTCCTGGAGCATACTCTCGCTTCTGTAAACTAGTTTGGCTTGAGCTTTCGCGTTTTTGTCACCGCCTGTAGTACATTTCCGTGTACCGTTCACGACGGAAACAGCCTTTCAGTGTTCACCTGCAAATGCAAAGAAAAATTCCATCCATGTGACTTAAAGAGTTGAACGTTGGCTTAAAGTAATATTTTTCTACGTTTATTCAACTTTAAAACTCTTGTTTCCAAACGTTTTCGGAACTAGTGTAACGCGTTTCGGAAACATTTAAAGCCACGCAACACGAAAGAACACGATTTAAATGTATTAGCTGCCCTATTTAACGCCTGTTAGATATAACTAGAGGTGTGAAAGCGAAGGGAAGTGAGGCATGTATTTCAGAGTGCACTTTTATATAATCACGTTGCGTTGATTGCTGGCAATATAAGATAAATATACTCGTATATAAGGTACGAGTAGCATAGACAAAACATACATATATATGTATCTTATGTATCCTGCTCATCATATCGTGTCTCATTAATTCGGCTGAAAGAGAGGATTAGTTCTTGTATAGGCGGCGAGTTAAAAAGGAGGATGGAAAATTAATCATCCCCTTGCATGAATGCTGAACGTGTTTTGGTATTCATTCACCATTTTTAACAATTTTCTTGTTGGATAAACACTGAATTTTGTGTTTGTTTTTAGGTTAGTAAAACTTTCTAAAATGCTGGATGCGAGAAGCATAAGACCGGTCGTTGTAGCGAATGGCAAGCCTATGTCCAAAAGTGGACTTCTTTCGGCAGAAATGAATCCTCAAGGTCATGATTCTTCTCAATTAATGACAGTGAGGATTGAAAAATTTCACTGTAAAAAAAATACAACCGAATTGAGAACGTAAAAAGCTTAGTGAAGCGCCCGTCGTTGCGCGAATATCGGTTTCGCGCGACATTCTCGGAATTATCAGATTTTCTCATATCGATGCCTGATTTATGAAATATCTGCAAAGGAAAATGATCCGACGCATGGCCCGGTTGTGCTACAATGTGATTGCCTTATTTTCCTCCTCTTACGGTCTTTACATGTTATTATCGTATTGACATCCGACTTGCAAAGGTTATCTGTATTTATTGGGAATCCGTTTACTAGATATAGTTATTGTATATCGGTGTTATGCGTTGGTCAGAAGATTCGTGTTTATTATTAATCATACTGCGTATTTTTGGCTTCGGAATTGAGGAAAGATACCGTTTATTTATTTTCGTTAAGGAGAAAATAGACGATATCCTCAAATTAGAGGGTATCAGCTCATTAGTGTATGAGACTAAGTTAACATATGGTTCTATCAAGCAAATTGAGTCAACAAACTTATTATTTAATTGCTACAATAAAAGCCAGTCCTAGCTAGTTTTTTGTCCTCAAGGTATTTAATCGCAGATCTTTTGTTTTAAGCAATAAAATACCGCACATTTATTCATATTTAGTAATTAATTTCTACAAAAGAGCTCATATCTTACGAATAAGGCTCAAACAATTACTGTTTGCTTACACCTACATAAACGAAGTTAATATTTACGAATTCGCATAAAATTAAATTAAGGTTGTAGACAATAAGCGCTGTAGCGGTGAAGCTATTCGCTGACGCGTTATAAAATTTAATTTTAATCTGTGGGCGCGAATGGGATAGGATTTCACCCTTGCTTATCTGTGTTATGTCATAATGATCTTTGTGTCACACCGCCATGTTAGGTGACATCGGATGCCATGTAAGCCTTTTTGTAATAAATTATTATTAATATTTTGTGTACAATTTTCGATGCTTAAAATGTAATATTTAAGTCATTATTTTTGTACGAACATTAAAAATCAATAATAACATTTGAATGTTTATTTAAAAGGAGAGCTAGGTATAAAGGCAAACATTTTTTTGAAAAAAAAAAAAATAGTCAATATACCTAGCCTTTCTCCAACTATGGATGGTCACCCATCCACAGATCGTAATCTTGAAGATCGACCCATGTGGCAGTTTTTACAATATTAATCACGAACTCCTCAATAAAATCATTCAGTAACTTCAAAAATACGATTCTGTACTTGGTGATAAGCTTCGTTACATTGCAGCTTAGAAACAATTTCAGTAATAGTAACAATTGGAAACATTGGTATTGACTGTCTATGAACTTTAAGAACAGGCGCGTGCCACAACACAAGCAGACAGCAGTCCAACTTTAGTTTGTTCTCGAAATAATTACCCACTTTAGCTGTGCACTTCACATTTTAAACAAAATTCAGGTTTTACTTACTCGAATATCAATTGACCTACTGTTTTGTTACAGGATAGCTTTGGGCTGATATGATGAAAGATAGAAGTGATTGGTTTTTTAGTTCGATTTTCAAAGGTACCTATCAAACTAAAATTTATATTTAGAAATCAGTAATTGATAAAAATATCCATTAGATTAGCATTGTCTGTAGCCAAAGGCAAAGGATACGATTCCCAAGTCAATAAAAAATAAATTGAATATTTTCTATAAAAATCCCGAGATTGTAATGGTAATCATGATAGCTAGATTTCTCATATTCACATGAGAGTCTCTCCCTGTTCTCTCTCCCGCTTGATTAGGAGTCATGTTGAAATTACGTTTTTTCTTGCTCCTCCGCTGTTCATTTTATTCGTTTCGTTATGATATCCAAAACTGTTGAATCGGTTCTCCGGGATTCGTCGCTTCATTGACTTTGCCGTTCCTAATGGCGTCACTGTTTATTCTGGATTTCAGGATTTACAGTAGTTGGGAATAGTCCTAAAGCTCAATTAAACTTGATATATAACTACTATATAACTTCTTTCCCAACCTTAAAACTACCTCAAGTATTACCAATGGTCGTGTCATTTTACACTTAGTACAAGGACTATAACATATCTAGAAATAAAAGAAAACCGTAAACGATCGAGACGTAGTAAAATTCAACCGAGTGGAACCTCTTAATGTGGTGCTTGAAACGAAGCCACAGACAGCGGTAACTTGGTGGCTATGACTATCCGTGTAGTACGACTGTAAAAAGGTCACACAGTACAAGGATGTGCATGTTTTGTTCAAGGTGCTTATCAACCGTATAATATGATTGAAACTAGAAAGGCTTGGAGACAGGGAACTTTCAAGTTGCAAACCTACTATAGAGCTTAAGTAGCTTAAGCAAGCATAAAATTTCTGCAAAGAGGAGTGGGGCAATTCTATATACTAACTTTTAAGCTAACGTTCGCATTCGAATCTCAGTCCCAATTTGGCAAAAAAGCCTCATTTTTCATAATTTTTTGTCAGATTGCGATTGAGATGCGATTGCGAACGTTGTTTGAAAATTAGTGGAATTTGCACTGACATTGAAGACCAACGTTGAAGACCAACATTGAAGACCAACATTGAACACCAACATTGAAGTTACCTATGAAGAATTCAATAAGCCAATGATTTTTTTGGTACAGCATCGCTTGAAGCTCTCATTCGCATGTAGAAAACGAACGTGAAAACATAAATAAAAGGACGCTCCCGTGCAATATGCAACGGTCTAGTACACTTTCACTTTATCTTTACTTTTATTTTTATTCTCACCGAACACTCTGAAGCAGCCCTTAATTACTACAAACACACGTATACAAGCTCGCGCCTTAAGCGCCGTTTACACGAGGCGAGTTTCTTGCTTGCAAGTAGGGTTCGAGATTGTCTTGGCAAGACTCTTATACTCTTATTAGCGAGACAGGAACAAAAACTCGAGTACAATCTACTCAATAAAATTCATTAATTCACTGCTCGGCTCGGCGCCGGAACTCATGGGTCTAAAAGCATACAATTTTATCCAGTTCTATATTTATAATTTACTATAAAGATAGTTTGGTTTGTTCGTGAGAATTAAACCAAAGAGTCAAGAACCAGGTAAAGCTGTGGCTCTGCCATGCTGTTACTAATCTTACTATTAATGAATGATTTTTGAATACTTATTATAGCAATAATCTTCAAACAAGAGGTTGAAAGCTTGTTTGTCAGTTTATCATTTTTACACACACGCACATAAGTTACTACGTCATAAAGAAGTCGCCTGGTGTATTTCTTGAACTGTAATTTGGCAAAAAAAAACGTATTTTTGCTTGTCAATGAACTTTTGGACACCTATGTATCGAACGTTATGTTTACACTTCTCCACTTTTAAATCTTTTTTTTTTGCGATATTCGCCCATTCGAGACAAGAAACATTCCAAGTATAAATGTCCCCTGATCCTCAAGAAGTTAAAGTCGGTGTCTTACACGGCACATGCAGTGCTTCAAGCCACACCGGGTCGGGCACAGAACTCCCGCGTCAGGGTGGTTTGTGGCTGATTGTATGGGATTAAAGGTGTTCCTGACGAATATTAAATATCACGACGTAGCTTAGCATCGACTGGGAGACATGGTTAGTTATTTTGTGTATTGTTTTGTTACTCTACTGCAAATAAGTGTTTTGTGTTTATTGTTCTTTGGAAATTGGAGTAAAAATCTATTTTACGAGTTACGAGCATTTGTGTAAGGGAATTATTTTACACCATAAATTAAAGAAATATTTTTAGATGAAAATATATTATTCTATAGTGGAACTTCGATAAAGATGTTGTAGCAATCAAATCAAAACAATTTGTTAGCGTAATTATCATTAGAACAAGAACTTTCTAAATGGAATATCTAAAATGAGAAATATTTTTATTGTGTTTGAATGTCATTGGACTTTTTGTAAGTCTTGGAAACCAACAAAGTAAACCAAAAAGAAGAAAGATTTTTACATAATGCGGCCGCCATCATTTCGTACATAGGAATACCTACCCTTTTTCTCTTATCTCACATTTACGGCGTAAACAAAAATTGCGTCATATTTTACAACCCCTAGCTTCACACATAAACACAACGCATTCATAAATCATTAAATGGTTTCATACGAATACATAATCAGGCAAGTAGGTCGCATGGGGCCATAAAATTTATTAGCTTATCAATACAGTACCTATACGTGCAAATATGTGCGCCAATAACTATAAAGAAAGTCAATAACGTTGTTATTATTCAGCGTATACCTCTTCTTAATAAGAAAACGTGTATCTAATGCGGTGTTTGATATTCGCATCATCTGTGTATGCGGTGTCGTAATGGCGGGGAATCACAATATCTCGTTATAAGCGGGCGAAACAAAGAAAGGGACGCGTGCTTGGCATGCCAACCCCGCGCCAGCCGCGCCAACCTCGCGCCAACCTCGCGCCAGCCGCCCGCGCTCTCAAACAGCTGAAAATCTATCGAAAGGTGCGCTCTCTGGGTTATATCTTTCACGTCATTTATTTACAAAGGGTTGTTGTGTATGTGTACATGTCAAAGGTTAGTGTTTAATGTCGTGTTTGTGCAGATAAGATTGTTCCAGATGAATAGGCCGCCCCGCTATTCGAAAGACATGCTACTTGTATTGTTATCGAGCTGACATACCTACTCTCCCGATGATTGCTAAGAGTCATTACAATATCTTTTTAAAACAATGCAAATGAACTGTATTTATGTTCTCCAAAAAATAGTCTTAATCTAAATCTCACAAAATGAGAAATGAGTCCCTAAAAATATTTAAATGAAAAATGTTTGTAGTCCGCAACTCAGCGCTGAGCTGACTTCAAGGTCGGTATAAATTTGAGTAACAAGCAAACCAATCAGTACTTGTCAAAGTGATAAATCTAATAACTCAGCGAAACACTAATTCAACTAACACTTGGAGATAAGTTTGGTGCCGCTAACACGTAAGCTTAACAATTTAAATATCTGAGATTGAACTACGACTCCATTTGAGTTATTGTATTATTTTAATGGAATTTGGATGAACTTTAACCAGTCCTATTTATTCCAGAGTTTAAAAAGATTTTACCGTAATATTAAACATTATTTATCCTTGATGATCTACGAATTATTTTGCTATCTCATTACTTTAGTGCCAAGGGATGCAGCTTATTTACGTTATAGAGCGTTTATGAATTTACCATAAAAAACATTTTACCATGTAAAACTTGCTATTAGAATATACAATTTCTTTTTTAAGGTATGGGTACAGTGTATAACTCTTAAAAATGTTTGGCAACTGTCCGGTAGTGCTAAAAAATACAAGCTAAACAACAACTGTCGATTTATTCATAAAATGGTCTCTGTTACCTCAATGCTGTCTACAGGATGTTTCAAATATGCACCGTTATGGCTTGCCATAACAGGTTTTTTAGAAGCTCATAAACGTGATTTCCTAAATCCATTCTGATGTTATAAGTTGATAACTTATAAGTCTACGGAGGTGTTAAGTTTTATCTTATTTTTTCAAAGATTGCATTTTAAACTAAGAAAGATTCCTTCTCATGTGCTTGCTTACTACAGATTTCTTTTGAACGCGGTTATTATTAAAATGGAAAATGCAAGAATATTATTTTTATCATTAGTCCCATTGCAAGATTTTTTTTCTGCATGGAGTGACGACAATCTTAGATTTGCAACACATGTTATACAATACAGTGTATCGAGCTGTATTGTATAGGATATGTTAGCAATGCAAGTATTCCCAAGTGCGTAGGTATCGCTCAGGAGTGTAATAATACTTGACGGAGTTTGTGTTTTTTATACTTTTTTTTTTATGGATTGGAAATCATCAAATGACTCCTTCCGCTCTTAGTGTCAGACTCTTACTGTCTAAAATCCATCCTTGTTCCTCCTAGTGCCGTTTGCGTTCTAAGGCCGCGGTGATTCAAACAAATTCCGCCACCCTGGCTGGGCAACTGATAGCTACAACCTGAATGTCTTTGAGTCAAGGGTAAGAACCTTCTCACCTTTGACTTATAGACAAGCAAGTGGGTATGCTCCATCGTCGACCACATTATCGCTTAGCATTAGGTGAGTTAATCTAATAAAAAGCATACCTTCGATTACTTTATTGATAGGCTCGCGTTTTCGATCACATCATATCTTACCTGGTGGTAAGCTATGATGTGATCAACACTGGAGTACAGTACAACTATTTTCTTAATGTCCCTCGGCAATCATCGCATTTCCGAATACAAACGAATACTAATTTCCATGCCCATCAATTATTATATTTATCGTGTTTATTAATTCAAATTCAGAACTAAGTAAGTTATTGTTGTTTTATTTTGATTTTCGTGTGAACTATATAACAATAAAGTACCTACTTAGTTCTGAATTCAAATTAAATTCGTCAGATTAGTATTCGTTTTTAAATGTCCCTTGGCAATTCCATTTCCGAAATGCGATGATTTTAAAAAAATAGTTGTTACGATAGTAAAGAGATTAAAAACTTTATCTTTATGCTAGGTTTAGCATCCATAAACATAAAACTTAGGTATTTTAGTGCCTTAGTTTAGGATTCACGTTCTCTCAGTCTCTAAGGTATTATTCACGTAGGTTTCTATTTAAATTAGCTGTGGATATTAAATTGTGTAAGTCCTACAAATGTGCCTAATTTAATGCCTGTGACTTAAATAAAATTGCGGTTTAATTACTCGTAAAACCCAGTACTATGCCTTATCTTTAGGACATAAGTCCATGGTCAAATTAAGTTAGCTAGCGAAACTCATCAGACGTGATGGGTAAATATTTATTAACTGTTTATGATGTAATAAGTACATTTAAATAATAAGTAAGTATTTACCTATTATATTCGTGACAATCCAAGAAGTCGGATTTGATAGCAGAGTAGAGAGAGATAGAAGATCGTTTTACCACTAAGTGCGAAAGAGATTTATTTCATGTCTCTTTCATACTTACCAGTAAAGCAATGTTTTATCCTGCTGTCAAATCCGACTTCTGGATAAGATGAGGATTTGTCAGCATTTGTGGATGAGAGATTGTCATTAATATAGTTTATTATACTAATAATAAACTAATAGGCAAATATTGCAAAACATAATAAAAATATTTTAATTAAGAAAACTCATAATATAATAATTTTGACGAAAACCAAACTAAATAGATATGAGAGGACTTGAAGTAATTTTCAATTTTACGCTTGAATGAAAATTTACTCTCATTTCTGTTGAACATTAATAAATAGGCACCAACTATAAATAAGATGGGATTGATGTAACGTAATTGTTTATGCTACTGTACGAAGAAAATCTTCACTTAATCTACCGGAAAGAAAATAAAAACTTAATTTCATAATCATCTTTACAATTGCCCCGTCCAAGTTCAGAGTAAATAAAACCACTTCATGCAACATCAGCTGCCTCTAGAACAAGCACAGAGCTGCCAAGGGAAATGCTTTATTGTAGTACATTTATCGCAGAAAAGTTACGAGCACATACATCTCTTACTAGATCTAACCCATCTAATATTTTATTTTCATCAAAACCTTACTGGGAAACTTAAATATGAAATGCTCAACTACTTGCAGGCATAGGTATAATCTTTCTTAGGTCTTAGATAGAACAACCCATCATTTTTTTCGTCATCCCTCTTTTTTTTTTTTATTATTGATAGGCACGCGCTTGACCACTATCTCACCTGATGGTAAGCGACTATCTTTTGGTGAATAGATACTTTTCTTAGGCCTAATTGCACAAGCCAGAGTATTTTTAAGTGAAAACGTCTTTAGCGGCGTTGTGCACTTTTCGGGATGGGTAAAAAATGTTAAACTCACGTTAGGACACGTGACCGTCAGGACACGTGACCTGACTTGATCGAAAATTCGTAAGACGTATAATGTAATATGTAATATAAATTGTCATGTTTGTGTACGATAGCACAATAAATGATTATTGTATTTAACCACATAAATAATAGTACTTTTTATGGTAAATAAAGCAATTCGTGCGAAATTATTCCCTAACCATTCCAAAATATTCAAAAATGCACAACGTTAATGTTCAAGTTTTCACTTCTGCCGGCACTCCCGGAGTGCAACCAAGTTTTTTTTTAATTCAGAGTTAGTTGCTAACACGAGGTTCTATAAGAAATATTTCATACATAATATCCCGGGTTAGAAATAACTCAGAGAAGATAACTCTGGTTTGCGTTAAGGCCTTACTTACCTTACCTATTTGATATTTTAGCTTCAAAGCCTGTTTTTGTATGACGTGGTTTGCTTTTTAAAAATAAAACTAAAATCCTTTTTAGCGCGAAATAAAAATTTTGGTCCAAATGTCTAAGACCTTAACGTAACAAAAAGGACAAATAATTGGTTTCCGCTACACAAGCACTTAAAATTGAACCATATTGGCGTGTAAGTACATAGGTACCGTTTACTAAAGAAAAATGAATTGTGATTGTTTTTACCATTAAATTGGCGGCGAATAGGGCGTATCAACGTCACGCGAACCGAGCCCAGCGTAGGTACTCCTTAACCTAATTCTGGCATTCATTTCGCCAGCTCAGTCGTAAAATTTTAATAGCTGCAGGAAACCATCTTGGAAGATGGAAAACGAAAGGTACTTTTTCGGCAACGATACAGAATATTATTTTATATTCTGCTAAAATGAAAAACTTTAAATAAATCAGCCTGTATGTCAACAGTTGAACTTGTTCAAACTTTTTTTTTTCTTTTTTTTGTATTTTATTTTCGTATCTCACTGCATTTAGTGTGTTTTGAAGTTTAGAATTTACTCATTTAATGTTTAATGTCTCATCGGATGGAATCCCCTGAAAAGTCTGTTAAACCGAGAGGCGGTTACGCTACGCTAGTCCTCAAACAGAAAAGTAACTTCAATCCAAAAGTTTTCTATGTAGTTTTTTCGAGTTCACAAAACAGGTGAAGGAACCTCTCAACAGTGTAACTGTAGTGCTTTTAATAGAACAGTCAGTGTTCGTTTTAATTGCTCATGAACACGAATCAACTACACAAAGTCGGAATATCCCATTTTATTGTCATGTACGTTAATAAAGAGGGACTGGTATAAATCCGTTGCCTGCTCATTTCTTAATTGGATTCTCAAGTTTATTTTATAGACCGATCTACTTTAAATAGGTACTACGATATTCGTTTTACGACACTGAATCTGTTTTTACGTGGAAACTGTTCTAATTATGCAATAAAATATTTTATTGATTCTATTACGTTTTATTGTGTTTGCGCAGTAGGTAAGTGGTGTAAATAAAATGTTGAGTAAGTACAATACTTGTTTGTGACTTCAAAGTAGAACTTGAAGACTTCACTGAAGAAATAACTCTCTCTAGATTTTTAATTCTGTGCCGAGTTATCTCTATTGTTAAAATTGGCTTTAGAAAGTAGATTTTAGCCATGCAAGTTCTAAGCTATCTCTTACAAATATAGCTTTACCAAGTGCCTAGTATTTTTGTTATTAACAGTAAATTAATGTACTATATTCAGGTAAATTTATTTCATAATACATAGTATAGATACAATCCAAATGAAGAAAAAAAGCAAATGGCAGTCGATACAAAAAATATTGTGACGGTAGTGTACCTACTCCCGTCTCACAATTCAGCGCCTACATGAATTGCCATTCATACCAATATGTTGAGCCGTTTAGGCTGTAAATTCGGTTGGCAACATCGCGTAAAAAACATTAGTCTCTTTTCGGTTCGCCGTATACATGTAAAAATTGCTGTGAAGCAGTTTTATAGATTGCTTTAGATCGCTTTTACAGCAGCCACGCGATCGGATGACGACAAAGAGCTCGAGCGATTGGCGGAGGACTTTAACAGCCACCATATATCTGGCGCATCCTGAACCTCCATACGAACCTCCGGAAGTGCCCATAAAGTGGACGTTAAAACGACGACTCTTTTTACACTTTATTATCATTGGATGTGAACGCCGGCTCAGATTCCTTCGCAATTTACCGCGCCGCGAAGAAGACACTCTTGTCGGACGCGTTTTATCGCAAAATCGATATAACTGATTATGGACGCGAGCTCTAAAGCGTCATGGCTTATGAACTTCGCTTTACGATGGACATCGAATCGCCATTTTGGTGTTTCACGCAACTTATACAACAATGGCTTTATATTGAAACGATGGAGCGAGTCGCTGGTTCCCTTGAATCATGCTTGTTTAGATCAAAAATACACAGACGAGGGAGGTATCAAGGAGGCTTAGCGGCGCAGGGCGACGGTGTCAGGGCCCTTGGCGGTCAGGCGATTATGATTATTATGCTAATAACGTATTGTGAGTTATCGTCCATTGATGCCCGACGCCGGATCGTGGAGATCGAGTTACGTAAGTTTCGGCCAAGTTTTAAGACCCTGCCGAAGGCCTCTTACTAACTATCTTCCTTAACGCCTTAGTTAAGAAGCGCCTTATGAGAACTTTGACGCCGAGATTGAGGAAGCTATTACGGGATCCGTTCAGATAGATATAAGCAGGATGTCACTTCCACGCTCGACTTTGTGAAGTTGTTTACTTTGATGGTTCAAACTTTCGTCTAATTTATCTGAAGAGACAGCATTAATGGCACTTTTAATTTTATTTACGCTTATAATGGTAATGCTAATGAAATGATTATGAAATAATGTGTAAACAACATAAACATTGCGAAAGACAAAGAATGCGAAGAACGCCTAATCCTTGATTATTATGTGTCTCAAAGTTCTTTTAAAAGGAGATTGAGAATCACGGTAGGCGAAAGAAATGGAAGATTAAATATTATCTTGAACAAATATTTGTGTAGTGCACTACAGTTACTAGGTGGAGTTGGGCATCGGATCGGGCAGTGGTTGCATCCCGCTCTATCATTACTTCCGCTCCGCTCTCAACTGGGGCAATCGATAGCGGGGGGCGAGAGGGAGGGGGCCCCGGCCCGTGGCCCCCCTGTATAGCTCTTCGCGCGCATCACTCGTGTGACAATCGCTCACGCTTCGCTCGTCCATCGCTCATCGCTCGCTGTGTGTGCCACGGACCTAAACAAATCCACTATAGGCAGTGGTCGGTACGTTACCTGCATGTAGTTTATTAAAATAAATTGTAGGTAGGTACTACAATATTGAAAGCGATATTTTGTTGTTAGATGAATTAGAAGTATACCTAATAGCAATCTCAACGTATCATACTAACATTTTATTTAAGCTAAGTAAAGACACTTCCACTAGTCCATCCCAGTAATGTTCCGGTGTTCTTATCGGACAATCTGTTAGAGAAAACGAAAACTTAAAAAAAATACAAGGTTTTGGATAAGACGATTTTTAGAAGGCAAGTTTCCTTCTTCGATAAAAAAGCCTAGGAGTAAGTCAAACAATTTCCTTACAAATTAGATAATGCAATTCAATAACGTGCTGAAAAAAGCACTCATTGTCAAATTGCCTGTGAGTCCGCGTTCAGAATTATACTATAGCGACTTATAGTAGAAGTGAAAGTGTCTTTAACACCTTCAAAATAAGATCTTGAATAAATCAGCTGTTTGTCGTCACACGTAAGTTACAGGAATAGATTCAAACAATAGGTACAAACACAATATAGTCTCGTAAGCAAACAATAAACAAAAACAAGTTAGAATTCCCATGAAGTATTTTACTAAACATCAATAAGTCATAGCAGGTTAGGTATAAACATCAAAAAGCCATACAATCTAATCAAAATTTTCAGATTATTGAACTGTTCATAGGTTCATGGACATATCTACTAGGTACCTATATTAGTAAAACTTTCAAAGAAATGGAATCATGAATCAAGCTGATTAGAAGAACTTTGAAGACTTACAATTATTTAAACCAGGTCTATAAAAAACCGTAAGGCTGAATATGAGAATATCCATGTTTATGGTCTCAAGACAATCAATTTCAGAACGTTAGAAAATAAAAACGTAATTTTAATCACAAACCTATGCAAGTGAAATCCTTCAAATAAGAGATCGTAGGCACCGCACAAGACCGGTCCGGTAATAAAACGTTGCCTCCGAGTGCACACTAAAAAACGTGCGAACGCGGCAAATTTTCAAAATGGTCGTCGGATTATAAAGAACGGGGGCCAGTTTACGTCCGACCTCCGACCCGTCTACACCTGTTCTCGCAATCACTGCAACTCCACTCTCTCCTCTAATATTTATTACGCGTGAATATCGCATGCTCCTTCTTTCGTTCCTTCACGAACTGATTGCACAACTCTCATGAGCTACCGTGGGGGAACGTAAGATGTTAGCGCATCATAAATATTTATGATATTACAAATTTTTTTCATAAAAGCACACACTAGACGTCAAATTATTTTTGGAACGTAACGTGAAGTTATGTTTGTAAAAAAAATACTTGTTAGCAGTTTACGTTCTATAATAACCGTTACCCAAAGTAATATTTGTTTTTCGGAAATTTTTCTCAACCTACAAGAAAAATATTTTCCACCCCTAGCAGACTCAAATATTGAAATCGAATATCCAATTCTGAAAATAAATCAAGCTTTTAACTTTGACAGAGGGATTTGTCTTTTAAGTAGGTCAAGGTTATTAAACATTTCTGGAGTTTGTAGGTTCTGTCTCAGGGGATAAGCAGGGCAGAGCAAGAGTTGAGTAAAGCCAGTGTATGCACACAAAAGTTTACTGGTCAACTTTAGATTAAAAGTCAGGTTTGGAACAGTAATTTTCGTTTGTTTTCGGTTCAGGTTGACGTATAGGGCCAGCTTGTTAAAGCTTGCTCTGACTTTTATACATATACTAGCTTAGCCCAGCGGCTTCGCCTGCGTGAAAGTCGGAGATTTTCCCAAGGCAACATACTTCCGGGAAAAAGTATCTACGTCTGAATCCAGGACGCACACACGTGTGCTAGCTGCTTACTATTAAGCCGTAAAGAGTAAAGTAATAAACTATCAACATTATTCTAATCTTACATACAAACTTTAACACCCCCAGAATTGTCTTTTGGGGGTAGTAGAAAAAACTAAAAATAAAAACCTATATTATTTACTTCGGCCAGTATTCGTACCAACTTTAACGTACATTGGCCTAAGAATACGATTCTTCCGTACAAAATAGTATTTTGGGGGAAGTTACGAAAGACGAATAAAGACAACTTTTATTATTTCCTTCAGTCAAAGATCACTTTTAGCTATAAGGCCGCCCACTGTGTCACCCTATGTAATGTTTTCTTCATTTATCTGTTCTGTAACGTAAATAGTGTACTTATTAAAGAGTATTCTATTATATTCAGCCAGTATTTGTGCCAAGTTTCTCATACATCGGCCCCGGTCGGTACAAAACTAATACCTAATGAAAACTAATATTATTTATTTAGCTTATTATTTGTGCCAAGTTTCATGTGTATTAACCCAAAGAATATAAATCTTCTATACAAACTTTAATACCCTCTAAATCGCCTTTTGGGGATGTTCCTGAAAAACTAATAATGACAACCTTTATTATTTAGTTTGCACAGTATTTTGTCCCAAGGAATCAGATTCTTCCATACAAACTTTAACAACCCTTAAATCGTCTTTTGGGGGTGTTTGTGAAAAACAAATATAGGCAACCTGTATTATTTACTTTGGTCAGTATCGAGTTTCAAGTATATTGGCCTAAGGAATAAGACTTTTCATACAAACCTCCATGCTGCTTGCGATGCAAATTAGCCGCGTCCTCTAGCCGCGAAATTTGGAAGTTTTAGTTAAGAACGACACTTGCCCGAAAAAAATCCCCGAAAATCTAAGTCAAATTCCCCAATTTGGGAACAAAAGTCTACTGATTCCCCACAAAATCATCTCATTTTTTTTAGGAAATGTAATAAATTTCTAC
Source organism: Melanchra persicariae (assembly GCA_947386135.1). Taxonomy (NCBI): domain Eukaryota; kingdom Metazoa; phylum Arthropoda; class Insecta; order Lepidoptera; family Noctuidae; genus Melanchra; species Melanchra persicariae. Next base: position 10,132,175 of record OX376651.1, on the reverse strand, counting down.
TCTTACATTTTTTTTACTTCGATTTTTTTCCTTTTTATAAAGACCTTTAAAATTTCTTTTCAGAAAAAAAATCCTTTTTCTCGATGGAGTAAATTTGATACTACTTGATACTAGAGGGAAATAATTAAAAACCAAGCGTTTTTACTTATTTCCCTTTTTGCCATAAAATGTACTATAGTGTTTGTATTTATGATTGCGGTTCTCTGCTTTAAATATTTTAAGAACACTAATTTTCGCTCGACATTTCGAACGCTCAAGAACCACCGAATGGCTCCCATTAAATGCCAAAAGACATCGCGGCAGACCAAGGCGAAGATGGTAGGACGAGAGAACGAGCTCGATACCTACCGAAAGGACTGACGCGACAGCAAATTACAGAGTTGTTAGGAAAAGGGAGAGGGAGGCCTTTGCCCAGCTGTGGGATAAAATAAGCTAGATAGATTTCTAACGCATCGGTTAATAAGCGATAGAAATCAATTTAGAAAAAGGGAGTCATTCGATATCCATGAGTAACCCAACAAAAATGTTAAGATGAGTACTTCGATTAAGTGTCCTGACTTGGCCCGGACTATCGATACTCAAAATCCCCGCATATTGCCAATCCCCAATCAACTTGAGATTTCCCGCAGTTTGAGAAATTTTCCACACGTTGGCAACGCTGTACGAAAACTGTCAGTGTCGTTCTTAGACAGCTTCGTAAAATTTTTACACTAGAGGCGCTAGTTAGAATCTTTCCATCGCCAATATTTCAGCCAATTAGGAGATGAATTTTCAAAAATCCTTTCTTATCGGACCCCTACCTACATCACATAAGGAATACGTCTCTACGATCAGTGGTTTAGGATGTGCGATGATCCATCAGTTAGGACAAAGCATTTTAAATATATGGGTAAATTATATAATAATATTTTTTTATGATATCTTTGCGATACCTAGTCATATTGATGACCTACAGTTAAATAATTACAACAAATTAAAGACCCGACGTGTTGAAAACATCACACAACACAGAAAATATGTCGTATGCCTGGAATTACTTCCTGCACTTACGCACCAAAAAAATTCACTCATTTTCACGGTAATGCTAAAGGTACTCCAATTAGCATTTAATTATTAATAATCGCGATTAATACTAATTGCGTTGGTAGTTGCTACGCACGCTATAGCTCATTTCCATTTAATTTGTAATTACTATTTAGTGGGCCGAGGTACTATAACAATATAATCATCATAATAATAACAATCAAAAGACGTCCACTGTTGAACGTCCTCCCCAGGCTGCCGTTATACCAGTAATGGCCACTTGCATTTTTTTTAATCATTATAGCTTGACAATTTCGTATTTGAAATTGTGGCAGCTATTTGGGGAAATTCTTTTTACGTTGCCCGATGCAATTTGTGAGTGACAGATTTTTTGGAGATGCTGAAAGCTGTCGCGAATTATTGCTGAAGTTTTAAGTGTATTCAACAATGCCAATACTTAAAAATAAATAAAGGCAGCTCGTCATAAACTAAGAATAAATAAATCTCCATTGCAAACTTTGTTCTTAATAAAGGAAGATAGTAAAATTAAAAACTAAGCTAATCGCAGAAAGTAGTGCTTAAAACTAAAACAAACGCAGCGGTTCGATTCTTAAGGGACCGCAAGCTCATTACATTATTGTTATCTAAGCAACCTTCAGTCGGCTACTATATGGAGGTTGTATGGAGTAAAGTGTGGCCAGGCCGGGAGGGCTACAAGAACAAAAGCCTCCGTAATTAGAGCGACCGCGGCAATACATAAATAATTTGCCACACGTACGGCTTTGTTCAGAAAACAGCTTTTTATTTAATGCTGTTATATCAAGAAGAACACTTGGTGTGCTTTTGATGGCGGTAATCCTCTATCCTTTTATCCTTACGCACAGGTATCCATTGTTGCTGGAAACTGCCTTTGTTTATACTATATCAACAATTTTATGACCCACAAACCTCGTATAATTTTGTTTGCTGTACACGTTTTGTGATGTAGCTTAGCGTTATTATACAGACTAATGAACATATAACGTATTCCACGGCCACTTCGAACCCCTAGGACTTATAGTATAACGAGCATAGCATACTGGGTTTACACTGCAAGCTTTACTTTGAACAAAAACCTCGACACACCTGCCTATAACAGGAATAAATCTGATATCAACTTTAAATAAACGTGAACAGAACAAACAGAAGTCTTTCAAAACATAAAACCCGATATTCCCACCCGATACCTTACAATTTCACCCTTTGTTATTTCTATACAAAAATATATCTTTGGTAAACGGAGAGCTATGAAATATTTGACGGTAAAATCCAGTTACCGGAATGTCGGTACGGTGTTAAAGGAAAAGAAATTTTAGGCCAGTTCGCTTAATGAAACAAATTTTCAGGGCAGGGACATTTAAACCGTGAGTAAGCCCTTTGTAGTGCGTTGGGCGCAGTTCGCCGCCGCTTTTGTCCCAAAGCCGACCGACCCGCGGCGACACTCCTTTGTGCTGCCTTACAAAATATTGCTAATTATGATTAAAAAGAAACTTCTGCACTTCTGAGGAAACCTGTTTGTGGCAGGCCTTCAATTGTAAACAAAATAAAACCTAAAACAAACAATTCTAATTTCACAGAATGTAAATCAGATAAAAAGTCTGGGAGAACTTTTGTGTTTGAGTTTATTAGTAAAATAGAGCAATAGAATAGACTTTAGTTTAAGGCTTATCACAAAAACTAAAACTGTATTTCAAATGCATTGAATTGTATCACATTTAATAATGCGTCACGTACGAAAATCAATAAGATTGTCTGTTTTTTGACAACAGACACGCTTCCAAACTATAACTATTTTAACTTCGCAAAGTTATAATAGTAGCTTTAATGAGAATTTGACTCCTTCATTAAGGTTTCTGCTACACTATTAAGTTTTGGCTGAACAGCAATTTGGTCGACGAGGTTAGATGCAAGTAGTAGTAGATACCTATATCTTCCTCCTAGACATCCAAGTACTTGGAACAGTTTGCGACTTTCAACTACATATTATTAGACTCTTGTAGCTTTTCATTTTATTGAAGTTATAGCAAGTAAATCTAAGCTTCAGTAGGATCCCAAAACTTGGCCAAAAGCATCCGTTACAAATAGAAAATCCAATAACTTCAAAAATTTACATTTCAACGATTACTTACCGGTTAGTATGTTGCATACCAACACTCAAATACGATATATAAACAAAGGCCTGACTGGTAAAAAATGGCCTTTAGCTTTCCCCCAAATATTTGGCCCTCGACATAAGTTATGTCGTCAACGTGACCTACAGTCTATGGCTTAGCAGTATTAGAGGAAAAAAAATCGCTACAAAATTTTACGTCCGCCGTGTGCCTCCCCCCTAATAATGTCTGCTTAAGGGTGGCGGTAACATGGAGTACACATTTACGCTCCGTTAAACGGGGAAAGCTTTTTTCGTGTTTAGTGTCACAAAAACTGTTATTAGCTTGAATTGTGCCAGTAAGAGCCACCCTGGTTTACGTGGTCATAAGAAAAAAATAAGGAAATGCTTTAGCATATTGACAGCGGCTTCCTTATATGTCAACCTAATAAAATCTTGTGTATGTAATCTTGGGGAGGAAATTATATCAAATGTTAATTTTACTGTTTCTTGGTTTTCTTTTGGCGAGTTCCCAATTAATCAGTTGTTCAGTACCTACATAGAAATCGGTCTCGTAAAATTAATACATTTATAGAAAATATTTTTGAAACCTGAAACCTTGTCAGTTCTGCTGTCGTTTACTTTTTCCTCCTTAATACGCATTTTTTCTTCTTTAAAAATACATCTAAACCCTTCTGCCACCGATAAAACAACACAACAAAAGCCACATACAAAACAAACTTTACATGACAACACCTGGTTCTGCTCCCGCGCCGTTTTATTGTAGTAAATCAATGTTGATGCCTCCTAATGATAAAACCGCCATCTTCCTGCACTTATTGACTAGGCTTGACAAACTCCCTTAATGCGAGCATTGCGTGGACAGAAATGGACATTCGTATTCAGGGAAGGGAACATCAAGACCTTTTAAGTGTCCCACTGCCCATTATTAATGAAATAACAAGTAAATTATTCAGATTCTGAAACAAGTTCCTTATCTTTACTGAATAATTGACGACAGACATTTACAAGTACTTAAAGATTTTTTGATGCATATCGAATGCGTCATAAGGTTTCCGATCCTTCGGAATTTATAATAAGTAGCCTTTTAATATGGCAGAGCATCGCACAGGCTTCCTATCCCAGGTTATCAGCAAGTCGAGAGGCACCTTGTGTAATCTGGATATTTCAATTCTATCCAGCATTCCGGCCGGCGAATGCCCGTACATATTTGAATGATATTTCCGGGATTAATATCGATAACGGTCTGATACATTTTATGATTGGAATAAAAAGTTTCATAGGTTGAAACGGTAATAGCGTGGTTTATTGTGCGTTAATATAGGTAATAACTAATACGGTTGGGTTTATCACCGCGGCTGTAATCGTAAGTGACCGCACCCTGTCGGGACCGCGCCTCGGCGCAACACACTAAAGTAATGCCATGTCATTTCATGGCTGGCAATCTGTGACGAATGACACGTGCACTATACAATGTACATACATCCACTAAACACATGATTACACACTTGCCAACCAAAAATTCGACACATTATAAACACCGTGAATTTTTGTTGTCAGCTGTGTCAAAAAAACTCTTTCTTATTTAATTTTTATCACTGGAAAGATTTCAGTTTAGTCCTTGGGCTCTAGACAAGTGACATTCTGTCAGCGGTAGCGTGGCGAAGGCGATTGTCAATACGTCAAAACTGTATAGGATTGACAGATGCTATCGAAATGTCACATGATCAAATTCCTATATTTTGGCATTTCGACAGTCGCATTCGCTAATCGAATGGCACATTGTCTAGGGGCCCTTGTCAGAAAGCTATTCAAAATGATGGTCTAATGCAGTCGTAACTATTAAGTTTAAATTCTTGTCTTTTTATTCTTTGACTTAGTTTTAAACTTAGGTTAAAGTATGTAAAGATCTTTTTATTTGAAGAGATTTCCTACTACGTTATCTATTTAGGAAAATTCCACTATTCACGGAAATGTTCGTGAATAGATTGCGGTCATTTATAACTATTGCGGATGTTTCATTTCAATACGATACTCCACAAACTGTACTCGCAAATAGGTCAGGTACACTCCATTGAAATTGTATGTGATTGTAAAAAAGTTCTTAGAAGTAGGTAATTCTAACGTAGTTGTACTAGTCAGTAAATTGTTATTTATAGCCTGTTTCACGGAAACCAACGGTGTAATTACCAAGTGCAATGAAACGCAAGCTTAATACACGTTACGCAACAACGTAATCGATATGACCCATTTGTAACAATTCCAACGAATCATGGAAGGGAAATTTAGTTTCACGTCAACACGGGCTTTTCTTTTCGAAATTCAATAATATTGGGGCGCCGGTCTGTTTTGTAAGGAACTAAACAAAATATAATAGAGTGGAGGCTCTAAATGCTTGGCCGGGCGGACGCAGGAGTGACGGCGGCGGCGAGATGGGCGGTATTAGTTTTCGCCACATTGAACACGTTGTGGGATCCAACTTATTAGGAAATGTGATCATGCGAATAATACTCGCTTCATACGTTTTATTGCGTTAGGGTATTGGTTTCTCGCGATACCGTTCGTCATATTTCAAAATTAATATCTTTAGACAACCGCGAGAAAGAATTCTATTTCGATTTTCCTCACAAGCAATATTAGGTGATCCGCAAAAACCGAAAAGCCTTTAAGGCGATGTAAGATACTGTTCACGATATTTACGGAATAGCTTATGAATAGGGTTTTTGAATATTTTTGACTTTAACAACGTGCTCATCCGTCGACACTGGGTCACGTTTTTTCGTCTCACATGGAAAGAACGTCTAAGTACGGCGTACACAACAGATGGTTTCGTATTTCGACAGCGTCTCGCTGATTCTGATTATGTAGATTCCTTTACAGAGAAGATTTTACGCAAACATACGAATGAAGATCGAATCAGATATGCATGGGATCAGTTTCTTATCCTTGGGAAAATATGGAAAGATATTCCGTAAATAAACTTAAAAGGAACATATTTTGGCAAACCGAAATTCTGCGTGTTGTTGTCAACTTTGACCAGTTTCATAGATAGAATGATCGTAAAATATATTGTATGCCGCTGTTCAGCTTGGAATAAAATAAAATACACAGCCAAAACGTAAAAGCGAAAATGAAAGGATCCCTACGAAAATGTATTACAAAAATATCTTTATTCTCGGGAGCTGACTCCATGATAAATATAAAGATTGGTAGCCACGTTTGAAAAGAGCTGCAAACACCTGTTGGACGTCAGCATATTCCAAGTAATGTTTTAAAAAATCATTAGTTCGTTAGAGCACAAGTGGTAGTGAGGTTACAAGGAGAGTCCACCTCAAATCCAATCGAGTAAAGTGCGCGGTCTCTTGGCGTCTCCGTGGAGTTATTTAGCTGAAACGTTTCGGTTGTTGACAGGAGTTGCGGTATCGGCTATTGCAATATTGAGTGGCCGCACTCGCCCACATTCTGTGTCAACACGTACTACATTAAACAAAGAATTTCAAATCCTTTCTTAAATAACATCTTCGCATGCGGAATGTTTACTTAGATCGTTAAACAGAAGTATTGCTACTACCTTGCTTTTGTCGCTATTTGTAGCCAGTAAGTACAGGGAAACAAAAGTTAAACTATAATGTGTTCTCACAAGTAACTAATGGATGTTAAGTTTCCGTAGGTACTTAAGCGGCCAATTCTTGAGGCCAGACTACTTTCTGAGTACACATTAGTGGGTGCTGGCGGGTGCTTTCTTGGCTAAATCTTAACTATCTACTTAAGTCAGTGTCAGGTTGAACTTGCGAACGAATTGAATAAGCCCCTCGCTCGCTCCTCCCTTCCCTTTATCTGCTTTCATTACATGAGCTTCACTCTGAAATTCGGTTCAATTACTCCGTAATTTGGTGAATTGACGTGGCATTTTGTCAGCTTCCCCGCGTGTTTTGTTTAGACCTTATACACTTCAGATTTGATGACGACTTAGTTTTGACCAAGAAGCCTTACTTTAAGCAATGGTTAATTATACCGTCATAGGATATTATCGTAAATTTCGTTTGTGTATAATCATATTTATATAAGTATTCGTAAGCCCTCCTAACTGAAATGAAAAGCGCTCTTGTTTTCTGTTAACATTGCGTAAACACAGAAACAAAATTATTTGTAACACCCACTCGCTTATGACAAACTTAATTAATAGCGGAAATTACATCGGGTTGATAAAATTAGTGTTAATATAAAGTTTATATCCGATTCGTTCAACTGCGGGCGCACTGCAATATCGTGCCATAAATGGTTTATTGCACGAGTGTTGTCAATTTCGAGGAAGGTTCACTTCCGCGAATTACTGACCAATGAAATGCCAGTGTGACGCGTCTCCCTCGCCGTAATAATATAGAACACGGCGGTGTCCTCGTAAAAATATGTTTAATGACGTCATAAACATTCGATATGTTCGCGCGGCGTTGCGCTGAAAGCCTGCTCTCGCTAAAAGTATACATTATATGTATCTATAAATCCGTGAGTGTTCCATTTATTACCCGCCATGGCTCTATCGATACTAACGTTACTGTCACATTAAATATTTATTGTTTGCCTACGTACTATTGTATATCTGCAGTCTAGCAAGTCTTGAAGTTCAAAGGAGGCTCATTGACTTCTGAAAAAGTTTGCAATATTGTTGGAGAGTCACTTATGTGTGCTTAACAGTCGCATCATTACCCGTAAATAGAAGTTGTTCGAAAGAATTATAATGTGAAGTTAGAATATAATAACTACAATGGAAGTTTCACAAAGGCAGATTTTCCCATTGAATTGTCTCGAAATTTCCCGAAGCCTTGCGTCCGCCCCCTCCCACCCCCCTCGGTTCGTCTCCTCGACGCTATTAACCGCAAGTTTCGTTATTAGCGACTGTGTTGGAAAGTTATAAGGGAATCACCTTCATTTAAGTTCAGATTAAATTCTTACTGTGATTGAATAACCGCGCGTCATTAGTTTTGTTCACGATACTACATCTACCCAGAGATGTATGTGTGAGTATGCAGATAGTGTTGGTGTATGATAGGGAACGGAAAACATTCCCATTATACGGGATATACCTAGACATAATATATACCTATTGGTATGTAGGTACTATAATTATTTCTGAAATCAAAAATGTTCCACCATTAGCGAAACTTTGTTGAAACAGTTTTTTTAAGTCTTACATAGGTACAAAGAAACGTCGGAGTACGAAATAAAAACTTAAAAAATAAAACAATATTTTGTACAGAGAATTACCGGAGACACCTACTAAGTTATTTATAATAAGTCCATCATTTGATTTTTAATTAGTATAATATTCAAAAATGAACAATCAACCTACGTTAAATAAATACAAGAAAGTGACGGTAAACAATAAATTAGACACAAACTTTGGGAAAACTCGGTACAATCTTCAAAGGCCGTAAACGAGATCAAGTAATTTAAGCCGAAATAAGCAAAATTACACCGGCATTGTCGGCTTCTCAACAACGTACCCGTAAAGCGTTTCCACAAACGTTTCTTACAAATTAATTTTAATATTTTAACATCATCACGGATAACATTATATACAAAGTTACGATATTAGTGGGATGCAGCTTTTTACGTCATTTGTATGGAAATCCCGTCGTGGTCGCGGAGCTGATGTCCTTCCCGGTCTTTGGTATTCAGGGCGCGACCGTGTAGGAAAATTAAGGTAGGCCGCAACGGACATGTGGACTTTGATTCCGTGCCGATTTTTGTATGTAAAAATAGCGGCCTCCTCATATGGTATTCATAAAGGTTTGCGGCGCAAGACACTTTACCGAGAGCCATTTTGTAAGTTTTGCTATCGCCGTTTATATTCCACAATACCTATTCAGTATCGTACCCTTTTTAATAAAATAAAATTGTAACAAATAAATAATATTACCGTAGTAAAAGTCTGGGGAAATAGAAAGGCCTTTTAGTAAACAAAGGCAAATTATGTAGGAGCCTACATAAATTATACGAGTGAATTACTTGTTGCAGCATTGAAATCTTATCGCTTATCTAATAAGATAAGCGATAAGATTTCAATGCTGCAGATGATTTCAGAGCTTTGCTAATAAGTAAAGCTCTAATTCAAACAAGTACTGCCAAACGGCGTTTACTACAAATTGTTTCGCCGATACCAATCGTACTAGACAAGTGTACATTTGTAAATGTGTGTCGAAGTATAATTTGACACACCTACTTTTATTACAGGGTTGTGTCCATTAGGTAACAAAGCAGCGACATTAATGGCTGGTGATTAATGAGTTGACTCGTTAGGTTTCTTGTTTGAACAATAATTACTTAGTGTGGAGCTAAATCAGTGTGGAAGGAGCATTTTTGCCCGTCGCCATCGTCGCCCGGAAGCACTCCCATCCCATCATAACTTTCCAAACTTATCTTAGTTAGTGGCGATCAATTTTCATTTGCCGCCGATTACGAATTTTCTTTAAGAGATAGAAACTAATGCTGTTATATTGTTACCGTTTGGTGTTAAGGTCTTAATATTTGTTTACGTTTGACATTATGTTGTATTATAAAATGTGTTCATTTACCTAATAAAATACCTGAGTACATAAGTTAGGACACGTACTGTGTATTAAATATGTATGTAGTTTTGGATATATTATTGTTTCGCCTATTCAAAGTCACCTAAAATATTGAAGTTACTGCACCGATATATACTCAATAAACATCAAGTCGTTAATCTAGGAAAAAAGAATACAAGCTAAGTTTTTTAGTATAAATGATCTTAACTTACATATGTGTTTAGGAACATGGGATACTAGAAACATGCACCTATAGGCAGGTAGTAGATTTTCCATATTCCACATTGCTCCCATATGAAGGAAAATGATACCTATTCCCATCATGAAAAAATACTACAACACTAATCCTAAGAATATTACAGTCTACTTCAAAGAGGGTCGCTCTCCCTGTGTGAGGGTACGGCATAAATTAATAATGAAACATCGCATCTTCTGTAATGAATAACCGGGATCCGCCAGATTTGTTTTCATTTCTTCCGCTCAAGATACGTATTTACATATTACACAAACGGAAGACCTGCGTAATACATTTGGAAGATGATAAACAGAACGGAACTCGGGAAGTTATAATTTACAGTATTTCGACGGCGGCGAGGCAGCCAGGGCCCTATCAGCCCGTCACGTCAGCTTCCCTCAGGCGGAGCATTTATCAAAAAAATTACAAATACACCGAAATGGCCCTCACAAATTGTCTAACAAACTGAAATTGATTCCACTCTTTGTCGGTCTACACGTGCCATTTTCCGGGTCTTTAAATATGTTTAGTGATATTTTATACACAACAAATATCTTAGAAAAACGTTATCTCGGCGTATTCAAAGTCTCTTCCCATTCATAGTTAAAGAAAATAGGCAACAGTCCATTTTGCCTCGTAAGATAAAACTTTCTTTTCATGAATAAAAATCAATACACAAAGTCCGCAGGCATTATCTAAAAAGGCTACAAAGCTCTTTCAGAGATAAAATATAAAACGAAATCCTCTTCCCACAAATCATTGATAAATTTCTTTTTACAAAAAAAATAGGCTACTCACATAAACATCAGTCAGGAACTAGGATAACAAAGTAAATAATTCATTAGATCGGTGGGACAACATGGAGTATAATCAGGGCCGTTGGCAAAAACGGTCTCCAATAAAATACTCGTATCTTATGGAGGCGTAGGAGTGGCGAGCTCGGTCTTCGATCTACCATCCGTCATGCTCAGTCGTGGGCAGATTGATCGCGGGCGCCGGCCGCACGCCCGCAGCACAAATATAGCGAGGAGAGCACCGAGGAAACACTGAGACAAAAATGGTGAGAGCAAACAAATGCGCTGTCGATATCGTGACAGAAGGATTGATAGTGGAGAGCGGTCTCCGCGTCTGAGACCCGCGCCTTCGCTCGCACTTGCCGCTGTCACGCAAAAAACTGGTGTAAGATAATGGTCAGTCAGCAGAGTTCAGCTGACCACATTCAACAATTTTTATTGAGAGAAATACATGATATTACTTTGAAAGTGAATAGAATATCAATTGCCACAGAGACTCGGATTATCTTATTTGAAACTCAAAGGATTTGCCTTGGTACGTAATAAAAATTGTTGAGTATTATTCATTGAGTCAATTGAATATTTTGTGAAGTTGTTGAACATCCAACGTAGGTATTTGAAAGGGTTTCAAGGTTGTTGTTGTATTGAAATTGACTGATAGTTTTACTAGGCTAGCATTTTGTTAATTTACATTTCTTTTTCATAAAATAAAACAAGTTGATTGTTTTCTAGACAAACGTTACTAAGATCACAAACGGTTTACTTGTCCCTTCTGTCAAAACATTATTGATGAAATGTTAAACCTTAATCAAACATGAGACCCCGATATCGACACAAAAAATGGAAGGCCGGTTTTATATTACTGAGCAAGGCCATTTTCATAAATAAAATAACGATTTAAAAAATGTGAGGCCTTATCTTTTGGAGGTAAAATATTTTCCATTATTCTACAAGTTTTACGATAAGTGGGAAACAGTATTCCACTGTCCATACAGAACATGACAATTTATAAATATAAATACTTGATACGCTGTGCATATATAGCTTGAAAAATTACACTACCTTTTTTTTTATTGATGGGAAATTTTCGAATGACTTCTGCCGCTCTGGGCGAAGCGGCAGGGAGTGTCAGACTCTTACTGACTAAAACCCATCTGTTTGCTTTCCAGGGCCACGGTAACTCTTTCGAACAAAATCCGCAAAAAGAGTTAGTGCGTTTATTCTGTTACTCGTTGTATAAGTCACTATCTACGCCTACTGTAACATACAAAAGTAAATTCTGTTGAAATTCTTCATTAAAGTTACCCGAGTCTGTTTTTCCTGATAGCTACAAGAGTAAACAGGTTACTTCTAGGCAAGCTCCATCGTCGACTACATCGTCGCTATCCATCGGGTGAGATTGTCATCAAACGCGTGCCATACAATAATAATAAAAATGAGCCTTGTTCAAATGATCTACTTAATAACTATCATTTCTCAAGCAATAAATTACCTTATTAATGCATCTATAAACCAATACCCTTAATGTGATTATAGGAAAGTAGTATGTCAGCATTTGTCGTCAGATTCCTGTTGCTATAGTGATAGAGGGACAAACAACTATCGTCTTGTTTTAAAGAGACCATTATACAGAACGTGTAAATAAGGCTGAATTGAATACATATCCAACGAAATCGCTTAAGACAACATTGAAAGAAAACATTGTACTGTGTCAGTAGGTACTGCTTCCTGAGGGCTATTCTACAATCTGTCAAAAAAAACCTCAATTTCGATACATCTTTTACAGATTACGACTGAAATGCGAATGCGAACGTTGCTTGAAAATGAGTAGTAATTTCGGAAAACCCTCATTGTCTAAACATCAAAAATATAGGTATAGGACTAGCTGACCCGACGTCGTCCTGTCAAAAATGGCGCCTGTTAACTCAGGATTCATTTGATTTGTGTACCAAATCGCCTAAACATAGTGCGATCGCCTAGAAATAATGCGCCTGTAGCTTTAGTTTTAAGTCTAAGAATGCCCGTAACGAAAAAGAGCAGAACCCATAAACAAGCAAAGTCTGTCAGCTCTGCATGTTTGTTGCAGAGTTCGTGATGTCGGAAGGCGGCGCGAGCGGCGGAAACTATCCTGCCAGGTCGCCCATATCCAGCTCCACGACGGGTCACTCCAGCTCCAGTCATCACAGGTCAGCACTTTTATTGTTACTCGCTAGCACTTAATAATTACCAACGTAACCCTCCTCATGATGATGATGATGAGGATGATGATACCATCCAGCTGATTTCGGCCACAGCGACTGCGTTCCTTGGCTCTTCATGGCGGTTACGAGCTCACATTCGTTGGCATTTTATGTAATCTCATGTGACTTGCATATCTAACTTAGGGCGAAAAACTTCGCCCACAGAGCGGTCACGTCAGAACACCATTGACGAAAAGATAAATGATGGCTGTTGAAAGTCTATAGCTCTAGTATATATAGCTATAGTTCAGCATTCAGCGGCCCCCACCTCATAGTTCCCTGCTGAATCTAGTCGAGACCTTTCCGGATCAACAGACAGTCCCAGATACATCCTTCTTTAATATGTTCTTCATTTTACTGTAGGTTTTCTGATTAAAAAATAACTTCGAATATATTTTTTCCGGAACAAGACTCTACTCGCTTTATTCAAAGCCTTCTAAGCGCACATAAACAGTTTAAAATTACCACTCATGACGAAATTGATTCACTTAGTTACACTTTACAAGGTTAAAACAGTCCGTAAAAAGCTCAATACTTTAACAAAAGCTTTTACGTAATAAAGTCACCGAATATGCACATAAAAGCCCACAAATTTAATAAAAGCATTTTTTGCTATAGAGTGCTATCCTGCTGAAAACCTTTTATTAATGCACTTATATTCTAAAATTTTCCTTTGAACCGCCCTCCAAAATTAATCTTAGCTCTCATCAAAAGGATCGAAAATACTCTGCATTCCTACCGTATTGAATGGAGGAGACAGCCAGCGCCGCCGCAACTACACAATATTCAACGTGTCGGATTCAATAAGGAGCAGTGTGCTCTCTAATTAAATATAATCGCTGTAGCCTTTAAATTCTTTAAAAAGAGAATCTCGAAGCTAATAAAAAATTGATGGAACCGCCCGGTCGCCGCGCCAGTAAAAGTGCTTGTGACGGTCCACATTAATTTAAACTTATCCGCGAGAAAATACTTTAAACTTTAGAATCGAGAATGTACTCTAATTTACATTTTTAATCGTAGTTCTGTTTACTTCGTTTTATTTAGCGCCGAGCTAGGGAAATTAGTGGCTAACTTAATCGCAGTAGGTATTTCTTGAGCTTCTTAGAATATTTAAATTACGTAATTTGCTTAGGTTAACTGCAGCTGTTTTTAACGTTTACATCGGTTTATATGTGCGAATGATTTAATATTGAAGTGCACGCTTTTTGCAGAGAAAAGGGAGTTTTTTAGAAGTGTAATTAACAAAATGTCATCAGGAAACGGACGGACGGTCGTCACTAATGCATTACGGGTTACGAGCCGTCACTGCAGACAGCGCAAAACTGTTGGCAGGTCAACAACCCTACTGCATGTAACTTCAGTTTTTACTTGACCTACTCGTATAAGAACAATGGACTGGTATCACTGCTCCTTCTACTTTTTGGAACTAGACTAAACTTTTAGTTCGCTCCAGTGATTAATGTTATGTTGTTTGTAATTTCGTTATTTGGCGAGGTAAAGCTAGGTTTATATTTCAGTTAACAGAACCTTTAACATTTAAAGGATACATAAGTGTGATATAATAATAATAAAATCTCATTGGCGCTCTTGCCACCAAAACTGTTTTCAACACCATTCTCCAAAGACCATCATGAGTTTCGTAGACTAAATCAAACCTAAATTGTTGGTTAAACAGCGGCAAATTATTCAGAAACTGCATACGTTATAAGTTGATCTATGCAAGAGGAGCCCGATCCTCCCCTGCGACGTCACAATTTTATGTAATTAACGTCCGCCGCACCTACGGACGTGGCTGGACGTGGCTGGACGTGTTACGGCACACGCCGCTTCTGGCGGTATCCGAATACATTAGCCACGATATACGTGCTTTGACTCGCAGAAATTCGTTCGTTAAGTTGCCTCCCTGGAGGCTTCTGATGTCATGCCCTGACCTGCTTGCCTTCCCACAACCTGTAGATGAGATCTATTTGTCGAACCCTTAGATTTCTTTTTTACTTTCTTAAGTGATAGTTAGCCTGCCTATGTTTCGAATGTATCTTAGTTGTTGCTAATATACACTACCGCTCAAAAGTATTTCTCATTGTATAAATTCATTGTAGTTTTATTATTATTTTTGTTTATAGTTTTGTTATGATTATTTATTAGCTACAACATCCGTAATTGATCAAAGTAACCAAGCTCTCTATTTCACCACATAACCAACAGAGGGCGCTGATGCGATCAAATCAAACTATTTTAGCACACTTACTAAGTTTACGAAAACACTGTCAAAACCATGGAGGAAATAAAAATCATGCTGGAAAACATGCAAAAAGAAATGAAACAACAAAAGATTGATATGCTCGAAATGAAAGAAGACATAAAAACTACAATTATCAGTAATTTAAATGACAAGTTTATGAGCTTGGAAATTAAAAATGAACATCTAGAACAGAAATTAGAGGAGCATTCTGCAGCTATCAACAATTTAGAAAGATACATGAGACGTAAAAACCTGGTCATATTTGGGGTGGAAGAAAGAGAAAAATCCTATCACGATTTAGAAAAAGCAATATTAGACATATTATTAAACTATTTTAATTTACAATATGAAAATGGTATCGAAGCGGTCAGAAGACTTGGGAAAAAAGGCGACAAAATACGTCCTGTTGTGGTTGCGTTCAGCACAATGGGACTAAAAATAAAAATCCTGCAAAACCAAAACTGCCTGAAAAACTCACCATATTATATAAAACAGGACTACCCCCTAGAAGTCTTGAACAAACGCAGAGACCTACAAACCCAATTGAAAGAAGAAAGAGAGTTGGGCAATAAAGCTTTTATAAAGTATGACAAGCTCGTTGTATTACCCAACAAAAATAAAAACATACCACAATACTATACAAATAAAAGGATTCTATCTGAATCACCCGAAGCAGTGACACTCAATAGCCAAAAAACCACAGTAAGAAAAAAACAACCTGTAAAGAAAAGCAAGACAACTACTTTGAAAAACTACATCCTACAAAAACCTAAACTTGTGTACAACAAGGAAAGTACTTCGCAAGAACAAGCGCTAATGGTAGAGCACTATGAAACAGAATAGCAACCACAGAAGGCCCCTCCCGCTCTCCCAATCCGGCCGGTCCCCGTGGGAGAAAAAGACCAAAACCCTTCAGAGACAAATACCTCAAATCAATTAGAGCCTAAGAACAATAACCTATTCTATATTGCGACCTACAACGTAAGGACTCTATCAACACATGCCCGCCTACTAGAATTAATGGATGCCCTGAAAAATACCAAATTTGATATAATTGGCCTGTCTGAAACTAGAAGGCTAGGAAATTCAATTCAAGAATATGAAAATGTTATCTTCCATTACATAGGAGAGACCCCAGGCCTTTATGGTGTGGGTTTTCTCGTGAAGAAATATCTCAAAACTCACATTGAGAGCTTTACTGGTCTATCCGAGCGAGTGGCGCTATTGACGTTAAATATCAACAATTTCAAAATAAGTATAATACAAGTATATGCCCCAACAGAAGCAGCTAGCGATACTGAAATAGAGTGTTTCTATGAAACTATCGATAAAGCCCTAAAAATTTCAGAAAAGAACATAATAGTCATGGGGGACTTTAACGCCAAAATTGGTCAACCAAAACCAGAAGAAAATTTAATTATGAAAAACCATGGTTATGGCAGAAGAAACATCAGAGGCGAACGACTAATAGAATTCGCTTATGAAAACAAACTTTCAATTATAAACACTTTTTATAAAAAGAGGAATAATCAAAAATGGACCTGGCGATCTCCAGACGGCAACACTAAAAACGAACTAGATTACATACTGACAAACCTACAGAAAAACGTACAGAATCTACAAGTCATCAACTTGAATTTCCCTACAGATCACAGATTCGTAAGAGCAACATTTCATATACAAAAACTAAAGGTAAACAGAACGAATTATGCCAACAACTCAAGAAGTTCACTAAAAAATGAAAAAGAAATATCGAGATATAAACAATCACTCAATGAATGCAGAGAAGACCTTATGAGCTGCCAAAATATCAACTCGGTACAGGAATGCTACGACAAAATAGTTAACATTTTAGAAACTAGTTTGAAGAAAGCCCTCATACAAAATAAATATAAAGAAAGACACAGCGTGATATCAGCTCATACAATAAAACTTATACAACGTAGAACTGTTTTACAAAAAATAAAACCAAAGACACGAGCTATGAAGAACGAATTGAAAGCACTCTATAAACTAGTAAGCAAATATGTTCGAAAAGACTACTCAAACCATCGAAAACATACCATAGAAAAACACCTTAATTCCACAGGAGGTATAAAAAAAGCGTACAGGGAACTGCGATCTCATAAGACATGGATAGAAGGACTCCACGACTCTCAAAGAACAACACATGACCGAAAAGAGATTCTGCACATAGCAACCAATTTTTATAAAAACTTGTACAGTTCCCCAGTACGCCAAGACATAATATACCAAAGTGAATTAGACAACGATGTCGAAATAAATCCAGTGATTGAAGCAGAAATTTTAATGGGAATGAAAAGGCTAAAAGAAGAGAAGAGCCCAGGACCTGACCGAATAACTAACGAGGCCATAAAAATAGCTGGCGCTTACTTAGTAAATCCTCTGACACATTTATTTAATTTGATATTAAGCTCCTCCGTGACACCTAAACAATGGTCTGAGTCCAATATCATCTTGTTGTTCAAAAAAGGTGACTCGAAGAACATAAGCAATTATCGACCCATTAGCCTTCTCCCATCTTTTTATAAACTATTCTCATCAATTATAGAGAAGAGAATCAGTACTACGCTCGAAAAAAGTCAACCGATCGAACAAGCTGGTTTTCGAAAGGGTTACTCCACAACAGACCACATTCATTCTTTGGAATTACTGGTCGAAAAATATCAAGAGTACCAACGTCCACTCTACATAGGGTTCGTAGACTACCAGAAAGCTTTTGATACAATACTACATCCCTCAATTTGGAAAGCTTTACAATCACAAAAAGTGGAAAAAAAATACGTGCAAGTCTTAAAATACCTTTACGAGAACAACACTAGTAGAGTGAGGCTGGAGACCGCAGGACCACCTATCCCCATCAAAAGAGGAGTACGGCAAGGGGACCCCCTATCGCCTCGAATCTTCATAGCAGTACTGGAAACGATTATCGGAAAACTGAATTGGGATAAAACAGGTATATGCATAGAAGGAAAACATATTAGTCACCTAAGGTTCGCCGACGACATTGTCCTTCTTTCAGAAAATAGCACAGAGCTGGAGTCAATGTTACAAGCGTTACAACAAGCAAGCAGAGAGGTAGGACTAGAAATTAACCTGAGCAAAACAAAACTCATGACAAATGCCGTTCAAAACCCTATGTATCTGGACAACACGCCAGTAGAGTACGTTTCAAGCTATATGTACCTAGGCAAACAAATTTCTTTCCAAAAACTTAATAACGACGCAGAAGTAGATAGAAGAATAATAGCGACATGGAAGAAGTTTTGGAGTCTGAAGGAAATTTTAAAAAGTCAGATGCCAATGAAAATCAAGAGCAAAGTCATGGACTCTTGTCTTTTGCCTTCACTAACCTACGCCTGTCAAACGTGGAAGTTCACACGAAGGGTCAAACATAAAATCACGTCCTGCCAACGAAGCATGGAAAGAAGTGTCGCAAAAATAAGGAAATGCCAGAAAATCCGCCACACTACTATCAGGCAAAAAACAGGAGTGATAGATGCTCTCACCTACGCTCTAAAGTTAAAATGGAGATGGGCAGGACATGTGGCGAGAATGATTGACGAGCGATGGACAATCCGCTTGACATCATGGCCAGGTCCAAGAGGCACTCGGAAAAGAGGAAGACCTGTTACTAGATGGACAGACGACATCACACGAGTTGCAGGAAAAAATTGGCTGACAGAAGCCAAAGATCGCGACCGCTGGGGTTCTCTGGAGGAGGCCTTTACCCTCTATACTTGAGGGGTTCATGCATGTAAATTTTTTATTTTTATTTAATTTAAATTTATTTAATGAATATTAATATTGACATTTAATTTATACGTGTATTTGGATTATTATTTATAATGCAATCAAATTGAAATTTGGATTTAATTTAAATATTTAATAATTGTAATTTTTAATGCAATCAATTTTAACAAACAAAAATGGAAAAAAAAACATGTATAAGTATTCAAATGGAAACACACATGTAATAATGCGTTCCTACTACCTATCATTGCATGAAATAAAAAGGCTTTTTTATTTTTATTTTTATTTATTTTTATTTTATTTATTAGCTATTTCTTAAACATAATAATAGTTCTAAGATTTGAGACTGGACTATGCTCACAAAGCTTTGGCCACTCAAAAATTCAGTGAACCAGAGAGCTTATTTGTTTTGTGATGCTAAATAGGTACCCAAGAACAAAAGTTTGTTAAGATATTCAATGTTATCATGTATTTCG
Organism: Melanchra persicariae; assembly: GCA_947386135.1. NCBI lineage: Eukaryota > Metazoa > Arthropoda > Insecta > Lepidoptera > Noctuidae > Melanchra > Melanchra persicariae. The sequence continues at coordinate 10,112,673 of OX376651.1, read as the reverse complement.
TGTCTACAAAAATACAACGACTAACAAGTATCTCTAAAAAGTCTGCCACCAAAAACTCCACTTACTTTTTATGTTAACTATGTAGACAAGAAACTTCTACAAACCATCCAGTATTAAAACATGTCAGAACTTCGTGCGCGATTACCTACAGAATAATGAAAAGTCTAAAGATATTACACAATACGTGGTGAGTTCTCAAACGTAAAACATACAAAGTTTGTCGTACAGCATGTCGCCATCGATTGGCTTCAGCACTATGTGATAAGATGAAAAAGTCTAGGAATAAGCCGGAAACTTTGGATATTGAATTGAAATGAGTTTGGCGAAATAGCTTAGGCGCTGAACCGACGGCCTGTTTACGAGAAAGGTGAAATTGTTACGTCGCCTTTTCGGCCACTTTACTTAACTTGCTTTTTAGAAACAAAAAGCTGGTTTTCGTGTGATCCTGTTTCAATAAATGTCATAATAACAACACAACGAAAAATGTTTTTTAAAAAAGACGTTATTCGTTATTTCAATTATCCGTCATAATCATAAATATCATTCATACGTTCACGAAACGCTCAATAGCGATACGTCTTATCTTCAACATATTAATATCGTGGAGTCATTTCTGTAGGTTTACCACAAAACCTTATTGCGAGCTTCTTGCTCGGCACTTTATTACTATATACCGCTTCGAGACTCTATTCGAAAAGCTGTTTTCCACACGATGACACTTCATAAATTTAAATCAGAAAAAAAGAAAAATCTACCTCCATTCGGGTGGTGGGAATGGATATATATAAAGATAATTCCGAATCCTATAAGAGAGACATAAAATTAGGCGTAGTACTTTCGTAGCATTCGTAGCATTTCGTAGCGTTCGTAGCAGATCCGTAGCAGTTTTGCTGGTCAACCGACACGTCAGGCGTATGCAATGCAGGAGTACCAGTGCCGCAGCGTGCCACCGAGACACGGAAAATGCTTTAGTGAATCTATTTACCGCCAAAACCACTCCGCTTTTTTGTTAAACCTTAAACAAAATGCTGAAACGCAATTTTATCTTTTAAAATTAGCATTTTTAATGACAGCAGCATTTTTATGTTTTTTGCTACCTATTTTTAATATCACGAATGTTTTGTTCTAGCTTTGTAGTTAATGTTTTGAATCGTTACAAGTTTTGATCAAAGTAAAAAGGTGCTTTGCTTGTTTCTAAATACATAGATACTTTTTCTTACTAACAAGTGCGTATTTACGTTTGCCTTCATTGCTTAATACAGTTGACTCTAACAACACAAAGAGGCTCAAAAACCTTTTCTTTAGAAGCGTTACTTCTAAACTCAGCATAGGACTTACAACTTAAAGATTCTTTGAGCTTAAACCTAAAAGGATCACTTTATTTATTAGTCCGGAATACATTATCGAAAACTGCGTACACAATGGCATGTATCTTCAATCATTTTTCATTTAGACAAACATAAAAATGACGAAGCTTAAAATAAATGTAGGAATAATTGATACGGTGCCTTATATTTCGTCAGAACATGCGACGGCCCTAACATTAATATATGATAGGGTGCGAGCCTGTGTGCGCACAACTTTGCTTATTCACGCTACAAGCCGGCTATTTCCGAACGCGTTAGCTTTTAAATTGATCCCTAAATAATATATAAACTATCTTTAAGCACCCGATTTTTTGAAGGTTTCTTGGTTTATTTTCAGACAGGTCTTCAAGAAATTCTGAATAACTGACCTAAGGAAAAGTAAGTCAGGCTATTTTGAGTAGGTTGTGAGAGTCTAGTCTTAATACTTCCTACATCTACACTAACTTTCTCCCGCGGCTTCACTCTCGTGGAACCATGGGATTGGGATAAATTAAAATGTAGTTTATGTAGTAGGTTTCTATTGTGAAAGATTTTTTTAATCGTATCAGTACTTCCAGAGTTTACCTTTTACAAACGTACAAACGAAGATTTTACCTCTTTGAAATGATAGCTTAGATTTGGTTACTAATACGTCGGCGGGCAGAATTCTTGAACTATGTGGTGTCGAATTCAATTTCCCTTCATCGATGTCTATAATATAAGCATTTCTGTTTTGTCTTTATAACACACAAGCCAGAAAACACCGCGATCAATAAATTGGTCTTAGCGACAACAGTTGATCCATTGCTAATCTATTCTATAATCTATCTTCTATAATATAAAAATGAATCGCAAAATGTGTTGGTAAGCGCATAACTCAACAACGCCTGGACCGATTTCACTTTTTTTTTGTTGTGTTTGTTGTTGTCAGGAGAAGGTTCTTATGAAAAAAAAAAAAAAATATTGCGCGGAAAATTAGAAAATTTAAGAATCCTTAGGGTAGGTGTAGGGTAGGTATAGGGTAGGTGTAGGGTAGGTGTAGGGTAGGTGAAGGGTAGTTAGCCAGTTGCCGGGAGCGAAGCCACGGGGGACAGCTAGTAATATAATAAAGCTGAAGAGTTTGTTTGTTTGAATGCGCTAATCTCTGGAACTACCAGTCGGATTTTGAAAATTCTTTTTATATGTGATAGCCACATTCATGAGGAAGGCTATCGGCTGTACGGGAACGGAGAGAAACGGGATATGTACGTACGAAGTCGTAGGCAAAAGTTAGTGGTATATAAAACCGTGTTCACTCACGTATAATACCTAAGCTGTTTTGTTATTACTCCATAACTTCTTTGATGTTTTGAACTTACTAATGCAATCTCCAGCACACCACATACCTCGTGCCACAAAGGGTAGCGTTTGACTCTCACCCCTTAATGGAAGAGTGCTACGACATACCATTAGGTGCATAGAATACGTGTTTATATTATAAATTAGCTGTCTGATGTTGTAAATTAGAAAACGCTCCCCTTGTTTTTGAACTTATACATAACAATTGAACGAAATACACGCAGAAGGAAAATGGAAACTCCTTAATTTTGTTTGAGCACCACCACGGTTCGAGATGACATCATTTATGAAAACTTGTAAGCCTATTATTAGATAATTCCGTATTTTTAACCGACTTCTAAAAAAGGAGGAGGTTCTCAATTCGGATGTTTGTATTTTTTTTTTTTGTTCGCGCATAACTCCGTCGCTTGCCAACCGATTTGAAAAGTTCTTTTTCTATTGGAAAGGGTATACTTTCCAAATGATCCCATAGAAATTTTATCAAAATTGGTTTTGTAGTTTGGTTTTTAAATCCAAATAGCTGGTATACGGAATTGCGTATTTTTGCTTTCCTGTGACTTTCCTGTGGTGGTGTGGGGTACCACTAAAAAGTGAAAAATAAAAAACTTTTTAACAAAAAAAAAAAAGACCGACTTCCAAAAAACACTACAAAGTTCAAAATAACTTTAATTTCGGAAGTCGCTGTCAAATAACGAAGAAGCAACCAAAAACACCGATTACCGAAATTAAGTGTTTTTGGAAGTTGGTTTCTTTTTTATGTTAAAAAGTTTTTTTTAAAGAACGTTCACATTCGCAATCTGTCAAAATGTAGGAATTGTGATTGAGACGAAGAGACTGTGATCCGAATGAGAATGTTTCAATAACAAATGTTTAAGTCGCAATATTATCTCAACGACAATCTATGTCAAAATCCTTGCAAAATTTATGGAAATTAAAGGCCTGCGCAGACGAGGGACTTTTGTCCGCCATAATTGTTATTTGTAATCGTTTTTACCGTGTGGGTGCGTGATATTTGTGTTAAATAAAAATGTAAACAAACACAATTGGCGTGAAACTTCGGCTTTGGATAACAAATAACTTCATTACCACTAAATATTTAGTTTGAAATATGGATTAATTTTTGTCTTTCTCAGACAAAAGTCCCTCGTCTGGGCAAGCCTGAAAGGTGTTTTTGACAGTTTACCACGTGCTCGCAATTGCCCGTCATGTCTAAGATATTTATATAAAATATCCACCACCACTCAGACACTCCCAGACTGATACCAAATCTATTAATAAAATCCCAAAAAATAACTAATATTTTTACTTACTCTAGGGTTAATATCTAACCCAGTTATCAACTAGTCGGAGTCTTGTCTAGAGTGCTTCAAACAAATCACTTACTTCACTTTATTTTCCCACCAACTTAAAAACATCTTTTAGTAAAGCGATCAACATCAAACAGCGCACATGGTGTTAAGTTCTCTCGTTTAACGTTAATTACCATTACCAAATAAAAAGTTAATGGCTTTTCAAGAAACAATAAACTAAAAAAGTTTATCAATGATATGATCCTCATAAAACAACTAGTTTAAACCAGCTGAGTCATCTCGTTCATTAGTCACTGACCTCAGGAACAAGAGCCGGGGTAATAAAATAACCCCTTTTACAATGTGTTAAGTGGAAACGAATCATATCCTATCATCAATCATCATTCCTCCCTCTTCAGCAACCTCGATCAAATGGATCCCTGCTTGTTGTGTTAATTTAATTTACTTATTAATTTTATTTGTTTATTAAAAAGATAAAAGATGAGCGGCCAGCCCTGTTCCTAGGGTAGCCTGGTCTACTACTGGGTACTGTCAAAAAACTTGTCGGAACCTCTGACTTGCATTTTTGAAAACGGATTATTTGCTGACTAATGTCAGTATGCAACCTCAGGTCTGGTCTTATGTCCATGGCCTGATCTTCAAATGTTGTTTAAAATACTCTGATTGTTGTGTATAAGTTTGAAAATTTGGTACCATTCATTTTTATTTCATTTCATTTGATTAATTATTTCCCATTCCGCTCTGGGTGGAGTGGCAGGGAGTGTCAGACTCTTATCTACTTTTCACAATAAAAACGAGCTTTTACAAGCAGCAAAGGACATCGTCTTAAGGGCGCCCGCATGCCGAAAATAGACTCAACTTGGAATTTGTGATAGTTAGACCCACCTGTTACTTAGGGTCTGTCATTATCACGACCGCGGTATCGTCATTGTCATAGGGTTTGACGGTTTTGATCAAACTTGTTACGGTTACCTTCATCACGATTATTATAATTTTGACCTCTTTTTGGCATCAAAGTTTTAGTCACTAGGCGGAGTAGATATTCAAACGGAGATATTGAAACTTTGAACTTAACTAATACAAGAAAATACTGTTCTGTCAGTAGAACCAGAATGTACACGTAGTTTACCTATTATGAATTTTATTACACACTCTCAAGAGCGTGTACCTAACTAATTAGTGTAAAAAAGGAAACTAACATTAAGGTTTAGTTTTAGGTGTACGTTTTCCTGGTGAGGGGAACAAGTGGAGTGTATTTACAAGACACATCGGAACTGTTCATTCGTTTCACATCAACCCGTCACTTACTAAAGGGAAGCAAAAAATAAGAGCGCCTGACGGCTGACCACATGCAGACGTGTCGCCCCCCCTCCCCTACACGACTGACCTCTCACCACACCCCCGTCACCTCACGTGGAGTGACTGACGTACTAGCTTCAAAGAAGCTCCATTAACCACCAACTTTAAGGGCTCAACGAAGATGCGAACGCGTTGTAATAAATAAAGCGGTTGAGACAGATAAATTATCTTTGACTTGCGCAAAGCTACCCTTGACAAATTATCTGTCATAAAAGCTAAAAACAAATTTGTTTCGAAATGGAAAACTTTGTAAATAACAACTCGAATTGTTTTGCAAATCTTTATAAATATGAGTTGCTCAGATTTTTTCGCATCAAACTTACTAAAACGTATTTATTACTTTCGCAACTCGTTTATCGATTCATTATCGTGGAGCAGGCTAGTGGACGTAACTTGAAGGATACTTATTTACGTGGCGGAATCGGAAAAGCGCGGGAGTTGATGTTGTTAAAGTTTTAATTGCTTTTATCATGGCCTCCGCTTTAGAGGGTGAATATGCGTGAGCACTGTGTATGGAGTTATCAAATTGAATCTTTTAACGGGCAATAAATTTATTACAGAGCGCCATTTAAAACTTAAATTCAGGCAAAGCAGTTACGTTCGCGGTTAACACGTATCCGGTGGTAGTTAACATTTTCCGGTAAATTTCCAATATAATGCTATTATGGTTGTTTAAAATTATTAATATGACGCGGTGTCAGTCACTTAAAATGTAAAATTTATAAAACCACTTTTAGCGTTAATTCTGAGCTCTTTGGTGGCATCAGTCCATAGCATTGTTTGTTTATGTACGTGAATATGTGATAGACAGACAGACAGGTACTAATAAAGTCCAGTTAAAACGCTGAATGGTTGGAATCGGGAACAATATGTCATAATAATTGCACGGCGCCCCTTCTTCGGTGTGCATCGGTAGTCCCGCTATTGTCCTGTGCTATCCAATTAACATGAAACATGTCAAGCGTTGATGCAGACTGATGTTCCGCTGTGCCACTAATTATCGACCTTTTGTATTAATAATACATACGAGTATTTACGTGACTGTCAACTTTGAATGAAACCTCGTGTTATTATGTACACAGAATATTGATATGGACACACACTGACTGCCACTACGCGATGGAGGGTGTTGTAAATTATTGTTATTCATTTCAAACACATTACAACCAACAACCTCAAGAGAATTGAATAAAAAACAACGTAAATTTCGTCATTAGAAACCAACGCAAAACCTTAAAACATTAAACATCATAAGCTATTCTCCAAAAGGAAATAATTATATGAAAGTTATAGCAAAAATCGCTCATTACTGAGATACCTCCGGAACAAATCATGCGTCCTCATTGAATCCTCTTACGTTAATCCCTCTCCCTCCGAACACATAAGCCGAGCAATAGAGATATGATAGACGTTATTAATTAGATGTCGTTACGTCTTATGCCATTTCATTGTTGGAAAAACCCATAGCCCTAAGTGAGGTTGCCTTGGCAACGCGACCCGGTACGTCGTGAGCCGACGGCGCGTGGCGTGGGCCCGCAGGGTAGCACGCGTCTTATTTTTGCGGTATTATTTTCTAAGAAGGTAAATATCAATTAAATGATAGTACGGGGACTGAGAACGTGTAATTGATTAAGTGAAGACTTGAATTAAACTACCTCTAATATGAGAATGCAGGTCCTCCCTCTGCCACAACATAAACAAAATAAAAAAGCTCTTAAGCAATAATATCGTTATTCATACTAATGAAAATGAGACAGTAAAATCGTCGCTATAGACATTCCCCTAGTTAGGGTACTACGCATCCCATAGCAACACCCCTTGACCACGTGCAGTCTGTCCAAAATGGCGTACACTTAGCGCACCATAAAATCTGTACAGATACCGATCCCCTTCGACGATATAGATGAAGTGTAATGGATTCACATCGCCTGTCAAAATATGAGGGCGGATCGCTTTTACAATAGGCCCACCGGAAAATTATGTAACGTCCATTTTACAATTTACTTTGCCTTCGACTTAAGGAAGAACCACTTTTTTTCCATCAAGCGAAGTAACACGATAAAAGTGTTGTTTTAATATAACGCTTAAACTGAAACAAAAATTGTTGAAAGTGTTTCAAAAGAGAAGTTATAAAAATATTTGAGCCTTTTATATTTTTATGATAATACAAAGAACACTTAGCAGTAGCCTAATGATATTAAATTTTCATGAAAATGATATATCTTCTCATAAAACTACTTTAAAAAATGGGCTTACAATTGTTTAAATACATATTTTACGACGACAACAATAATCGCTAATAATAGTCGGTCCATTTTACCGACAGTTTTGTATTCAATTATACGATTCCACTAAATTTACTTGCCAATTAGTTGTCAGCGAACAGTGGCTGCAATTACCTGCGTTATTGCAACCAGACTGTGAATTAAATTTTATTTTAAAACCCCGATATCCGAGCGGAGAGTCTACTGTTACGCGCCATTTCATGCGTAATTTGATATTCGGATGACAAATTAGTTGGCCAACGCCGGCGCCGGGTGCACAGCGTTCGCTGAAATTACAGGGAAGGCTGCGTCGATGAAGGGCCGCCCAGTCCGCGCTGCAGCCACATGCCCGGGGAATGCGGGACTGTCCTGGAATCTGACACCGCTGTCTAGTGTCCAAGATTATACATATTTTGTTGAAATTTTTTCTTTGATATTTTATTTAAGTTTAGTGAAGGAAGTTAGTGGTTTTAATGAAGACTAGAGTCGAAAGTTACAGTTTTATAAATCTGTTCATTATCTACAACAACAACATCATCATCATCATAACAGCCGAAAGACCTCCACTGCTGGACATAGGCTTCCCCCAAGTGTCGCCACAACAACCGGTCCTGTGCACATCGCACCCCCACCGGGGTCTTTGGTCCACCTTCTCTACATCAAACCATAGCATTTCACCTTGCACGTCCTAAATCTGTCATTTGACAATAATGCAATTTCTCAACCATATTAATTTCCACGAAATTTTCCTTATCTCACCTGGCAACCCTACCGGCGCGTCCGCTCCCGCCTGCGCCTGCACTTTCATCCGCCGCCGCCAACTTGTCGACTCTAATTATAGTTTCCTTTTAACGCACTCCACTTTGATTCTAGAGCTCTAAAGATTAGAGAAACATTGCTAATTTGACGCTGTAACACGTTCTTTTAGATGCAGATTACGGTAGATAGGGATGTTAATTTATTTAACGTAGATTGCTGACTTTATTACGTTTTAATTGCGGAGTTTGTTTCATTAGGGCAACATACAGTTGTTTTAGGATCTGGTAGGTTTAATTATTTCTGAGTCCAATTTTTTTTCCTAGCATGTCTTAGCGATTCATATTTCTGGGGAGTTAGGATACTATTAAGAGCGCCAGTCATTTCGTCGAAGGCTTGACTCATGCTTAACGTGACAAGTGGGGTTTTCTTGCACTGTTCTCAAAACATAATGCAAGTTGTATTTTTTATTAGGAGGCGTAATTGCGTTGAGAAAAAATATTGGTTCGCATAGAGCCTAATAAGAGACATTTTTGTGCGACATGCGGCAGTATGCTGGCAAACCAACGCCGTGGCTTTATTCTGTATCTGAGGGGAATAAGGAAGAACAGTTTATTCAATTTGATAGCAACAAAGGAACGACAAAAATATTAGTAGTGAAAACAAAAATGTTGAACAATGAACGGCTTCCTTCCCGGCAGGCGTCGACGAGCGGTAATTGGACGGCCGTAATTACTGCTTGCTTGTAAAGCCATCATCTTATCATCTCCGAAAGGGTATTAGCGAAAAACACGACCTAGAGGGGAGGAGACGCGACGCTACACGACCGAGCTGTGGGAGGAAGACAGCCCGCGACTTAGATGGTTATTAATATCTTTAGAGGACTCGGGAAATAAGCGACGGCCTCTCAAAGGGTAGACGTCAAAACAAGGCAATTATGAGATAGGGTAATTAGGTTTATACATAATCTTTATGTTTTCGGGATTACGTTGCTTGAAAATTTGTTGAAAGCGCCTCGTGGATGACACTAAATTGGACGGTGAACATTTTTTATACGATTTATTAACTAAACACTTAGTACTATCTTCAGGTTCGATCGTTCGCTAACTAAATACAATTTGCTCTAAACATCATGTAGACTATCACTATCATTATAGTTTTCATCACTTTATATTATTTTTCTAGAAGTCCTTTGAACAAGACAGTCACTGAATAACGACTTAAAGGCGTAATGCGAATACCCAAGTAAAACTTTTAAATAAAGTCAGGACGCAAAGCCACTGCTCATGAGAAAAACAAACACTTTTTCTCTAAGATCCCGAACATGAAGATACTTTAACCAATATGTTTCCCGACATAATATCTTCTCAGTTAATCATTAGCTTCGTGACGGAAAAAAATCTTGAGGTAAACCATGTTCATAAAAAATCTTACGTGTTTTCCCGGAAAACGGCTCGTCTGTGAGTCTTTGAACTTAAAGACACTGCGATGTAGGTGATAGTATAATTTTGGTCGATATCTAGATATTATTGAATAAGAATATTTATTGATAGTAGAGGCAAAGCCTAAACCATAACATAGCAATAATTAAAATAAAACCTCATGTTAAATTTTAGTTTTTTAATTTATAACGCAGTGCCAATAAATAATTTTAATATACTATCGAAAATATCACATAACCTACTACTTAAATAAACAGCAATCAGTAGATGTTCTAAAGTTATACTAAGCTACTATACTAAACCAACCAAAGAATCACTTTCTACTTTGTACAAATTCTAAAATCAATATTTTATCTGTTTGAAATAGGCAGTTTGTTCTAAACCGTCTATTTTGTTGTAAAAATTAAAGCGGTGTGAGTCAACAAACCCGATATCGGGCCGTGAGGAGCTCTGAGGGGTCTGCCACCCCTCACGACAGTGACTTGATGACTTGTCACCTCGACAGATTTCACTGTAATCAGTTTTTTGACAAATCGTCTCTACCCTTTTTGAATTAAGCACAAGAAATGTGAAACATAATTTGACTGCAATATTTTAATTGGCAGGTTTTGTTCATTAATTTAGAAATGATAACGTCGTCATTTGAAGGCTAAGCGAAAAAGTTGAAAAGTTTTTTCCTACAACATACTTTAAAATGAATTGCAAAAGCGGTTTTAAAGTTCGGGATTCTCGAGCAAGTTTTATGAAGCTTGGAAAAAATCACGTCTACAAAGAGTCAAACATTTAGCAGTTGAAACAAAAAGAACAGTCGGCAACTTAAATCTGAAATGAACACACACCTAAAGGCGTTTAAAATCTGAAAAACAGTTTTCTATTTAGCTCGCAATGTGTTGTTGAAAATTCAAGTTGCAGTCTCTTTGTCACGCTTTGACTCACTTTGGTACTATATAAAAAGCTTGGGTCGAAAGTACGCGTACATTTATGAAAGCTAAAAGAACAATTTTGTTAGGTGCCCGTTGGAAATTCCCTGACTTCAAAGGGCGTTTTAACAACGCTCTCTCTTTTATTTTATTGCCTTTACAAAAAATGTATCAAAAAATCTGACTGACTTTACATTAACAGAAATATTTTAAAAGGCTGCTGATGTTTGATATTTCTACAACAGACTGGATTTAAAATACAGTTCTTTTGTACTATTTGGAATTGTCATAAATTATGTGAACGCTTTCAAAAAGGCACAAATGTTTAAAATAATTTTCAGTAAAAGAATCCCAATTGTAAATCTGCAAATATGATATCGATCAATAATGGTTATAGGCATTAGAAAAGTTGAGATAACCGAGCGAACTGATCCAATTTGTTTACTTGAAGTGCTACGTCGGCGTCGACAGTGCTACAGCTTTATTTCGTTCACTACAGAATTACGTAATATTTAGATATGCCTCCCGCGAGGGCAATATTATTCAATTTTAGTTGAAAACGAAGGGCTACGGGGTTTGATTAAGTAGCTCCTGAGTGGTTTTCTTTACCTTAATGTTGTATACTACTAAAACATAAATGTTCTAGACGTAACAAAAATGTTGAGTGTTACATTGGAAATCATAGACAAATTAAATCATTTTTATTTCAATTGTTTATTTTGTCTTTTTATATCAACGCAAAACCCATTTTATATGAGATCGCTTAAAATAGATTGCAATGTTTTCGGTTTCAAATACGAAAAAGAAAAGAAAATATTGGCAGAGTCATTATGTTTTACAAAACAAAAACGAAAAAGGCTATTTTCTAGGTTATTCAATTATTTCTGTAGCTAATGGTTTTAGTTCGCAGAATGTATTTTAGTGACTGAAAAGTCCTTTAAAAGTCATTAAGCCCATTGTACGTATAGAAACAATAGGTGGGTAAACATATGACCGCACAGGCTTACAGGCTTTATAGTTATACATATAATAGATCACCCGTAGCATCCCTCCGACATTACTGCACCATTTCCAAACACCTGAAACTGTTTGCCCAACACATATAAGCAATCACCGAGTCCGATTTCCAATTTGGGCAAGAAGTTAACGTCATAAAACTGAGAGAACCTTGCGGACTCGCACGTGGACGATAAAAAGGAGCGCGCAAACCAATTGCACGGGACAACCAGTTCTCCACATAATTAGATAAACTTCCCCCGTTCTTAGAATACTCTCTTGACTTGAAGCCAACTTAATTAGGTTTATTGTTCATTCTTGAACACTGCTCCTAATTTATATTTCGTTCTAATAATTCTGGCCTAGTTTATTTCAATCTGTACCGTCTCGTAGAGTTGTAAGCATGGGTGAATTTTTGACTCGGCGTATTTATTCGGTAAAAACTTTAAATTGCTTCCGACCCAGTTCGGGCGACTATTGAACCAATTCGCCAATTGCCTACATCCGAGGCTAAACTCTCTCCTTGCTTATTTATTAGCGCGACAGGTAGGTATAGGTACTTTATGATGTACCCAATTTGTAGTTTAGTGTCAGTACACATAATTGCGGTTATCATGCGTAGTAGTTACGAGTTCTAGTTATGATTGGACATTAAAATATTATTATTATGCCTACCACGTAACTTGGTCATGATGTCCCTCGAGAATTCCTCTAAAAATAATTTGTTCAGTTCAAATTATAACTAATTAAGGGAAGACTTAATTATAAGTGTTTACGTTTTATGATGTCAAGCTACTTTGAATCCTCGAAATTGTAAACTCATCACGTTATCGATTAGCCCCTACAGATCACAAAATACTTATTATATAAGGGCAAAGAACCTTCGAATGGGTACCGACTGACAGGAACTAAAAAATAGCTGTTAAACTGTAGAGATTTCAGATTATGCTTAAATAACTTCTTTTTCATAATATCAGTCTGAAAGATATTAAATCGATTAACCATGTTGGGGCTTTATCAGTAGCTACCGTTTGGAGCTCCTGCTGAGGTTTTACGAGCAATGTGTCGCGATGTGAGAGCTCCGGCTTAAGAGAAAGGCACTTTCTCAAGGATACCACTTTACAAAGTCGCTACTAAACTCCTACACGGTTTATTTTATTGAAAACTGTTCTATTTTTATAGTTTAAATAATTATTTTTAAATTTGTTTTTATTAGTCTCACCCCTTATGTCTGCCGGCAGACTATTCAACAGATATGGTAGTCGATTTTTTAAAGTTCTATCACCAAAGTAATTGGTCACTCTGGGTACATTGAGTCTGTCAGCAGCCATAGATCGTGTATTACAATAAAAATAATTAATTACATACGTTATGCTCTTGAGTGCCATGATGGTTAACTGTTGTTAAGTTTTTTGAGTAACAAGTAATTTTAAGAATCGTATTTGAAGAGCTTCTAATTTATTTAAGTTAGTTTTGAATGTTAATCCATAGCTACTATCCTTAGCTACTTTGTACTCATTATTATTAATATTTTTTATATGGGAACAACAGATCGCAAAATAAACAACTACCCCATACAGTTATGTTTGCATAACTCCAAAAGTTAACTGATCAGCTAATTTGTAGATAACCAATTGTATTTTAACAAAATGTGCGGTTCCAAAAAGTGCGTTTCATGTGTACTTTTTTAATGAGTTGAGATGAAAATAATTGTACAAAACCACAAATCAAGCCATAATAATATAGACATTAAAATTCATAAAATAATTACTGAACATTTTCTTAAAACCCTCCCCGTAGTCGGCTAATAGAAAAGAAAGTAATTAGCTCTGAACTAACAAAAAAGATATTGACCTTTCATAATTACAACTTATTCTAAAGCTCTTAAACTAGAAGAATGTTTAAATTATTTTCTAATTTTAATTTGGAGTAATCGAACCAACTGTAATGAGATCAATTTGTTCGTGAAAAACTTTTCTTTTTTGCTCTTCGATGGCTTTCTCTAGACATTTGCATACCAGTTTAAAATAAGAATTCTGTATTAAGTTAATGTTATTGGATTAAGTTATAAGTTTTAATAATCTGGCTCTATTGGTCTGTAACGATAGCTGCGCAAGTTATTGATCTGATCGCAAAAAATCTTTGCAGTTAAGGGAGAAGGAAAATAAGTTGTATTGTACTCCGATCCCGATATTTCCTTTTAATTCATAATGAAAGTGCAGCATATGTTATGTTTATTATATTCGTGATATTGACGGTGATCAATAGCGTCGTGTCGAGGGGTTGGTAATGAGATCGGGTGGGAGGCGTTCGCGCGTGGCGCCAAGCCATCCGTGTGAATTTCGCGGGCTTAAACGTGCGCACCGACATACATACTCTTCTATATACTAGAGATGGACCGACTAGTCGCCAACTAGTCAGCCACATTTAGTTTGTTACTAGTCGGCGAAGAGTTGGCAAAAGATGCGACTAGGTGCTTAATAAGTCAATGAAATAAATTGTCTGTTCTTACACTATATTGTATATTTGTTAAGAATTTAAATCAATTTTACTAGTACAGTGCGTAGGTAATACTAATATCAATATAATATATAAATTTCTTCCGTTACTGAGTGACTGACAGACAACGCACAGCCGAAACTACTGCAGTGCGATTCTGTAAACATGTCGAAGTGAACACTTGGGCAGGGCGCACGACAGGTGAGTTGTCAAATCATACAAATAAGATGGAATGACAGCTCTAATGTCGTTCACTCCGCCAAGGTGAACACCGTGAGATGTCGACAGAATCGACCGGCTGGTCTTAGAAAGTAGGGGAGCACTAAGAGAGGATTTTCCGAAATTCCTACGGGAACGGGAAAAAACGGGATGCGCGTACGAAGTCGCGGGCAAATTTAATTACTGCAAACATTGCAAAATAGCTTCTCGCTAAACTAGTGGAAAGCCCCAGACACTGTCCAGACACATTTACCTAAGTATAGTCAGTGACTAGATGGCTGCTAGTCGGCCATTTGATCGCGGACTAGGCGTCTAGTCTGCTAGTCGGCCAACTCCACAATCGGACCATCTCTACAATATATACATTTTTGGTATAGTAGTGGAACCTGAACATAATGATATCGGAAAGCGCCTGCGGCTCTGTCCATGCTCGAATATCGAGCCGGCGAAATTGATTTTAGTTTGGCATTATTAAGTCAAATATTTAGGGTGAACCCGCTGCTGCACCAGCACTGCTTCTTAATTGGGTGTCAATGAGAACAGCTCGTGGTCGATTATATCCCTCTTCCATTTTTTGTTTTTCGAATAGTTAATGTTAAAGTGAGTTGGAAAGGTGTAACATCCACAACAAGTCGAGCAGAAAACCTATCTTAGTCCTTTAGCATAAAAAGGCACACTCTTTATGTCAATTATAATTAACTTCAAAATTATCATTAAATTATACACAAGCAAAACAATCTTAATTACGTTTTATGACGTACCGTTTAATCTTAATTGACATAACAAGACAACTGCAGCGAAAGTGTAAAGAAAGAAAAATGCGATGCACGTCATAACGAGGGCTCTCGTCCTTTGCTCAGAAGTTTTGAATAATGCTCGATTTAATTGGTTTGAACAAGAGTGCGCATGCACCCACTACGTCCACCTATTTAAATTTAGTTTAGGAGATTAATTAATCCGGGAGCGCTGGGATGGGCGTGCGCGTTCCGTCACAACCGTCAATGGCACCCGTCGCACTGTTTTATTCTCTCACTAGCGCCATCAATGAGAGACGCAATCGAATTTGCCAAATGACGCTCACACTAAATTGGTGAAAAGTGATTGATTGAAACGCTCCGCAGTTAAAGTATTTTACACGGGAAATAATTGAATCTGAATAATTTAGAGCGACAACACCATACGAATGGATGGATTTCGGAGTTCAATATTTCCCCCAAGACATAAATAGGACGATATTAATAAACGTGTATCGGTCGACAGTAACTCATAAGCATGCCAGCTGACATAGACGCTTCGTGTTGAGACAGACGGTCGCCACTCATTGACTCGACTTGTTCATACGTCAATTTCCATAACTTCCGCTGGGTTTTTCTAATCATAATTTAAATACTTAATGTCTATTTTTATAAATAGGAAGAGTTAAATGAATCTACTAATAATCTAGTGTACCTTTCGATTGTTTTGGATTGTTGGAGAATCAGAGGAGAGAGTATCTAGAATAGAATAGAATAGAGTACTCTAAATTATGTACCTACACCATACAAGTAGAACCAGATCCAGTGTTTTAAAGTTTCAATGTAATTAATAAAAAACATGCTAATGCATGCGATTTCGGTCATCGAATATTTATCTGTGAGCAATAAAATGCATCAAAAAAGGTTCCCTTTACAAAACCTGTTGATTAACAAAAATCGATCCTGCGAATTCAACATATCTTTGCTCGGACGGAATCACGTTCTACAGTGATATTTGTGGCAAAATAATATATCGCTGACACCCATCGATAACTCTCATTAACCAGCATTAAGCTCAAAATTCACAATGGCTTTCAATTCGATGACATGTGAAATGATGATGAATTGTGTCACATTTTCGTTTCCATTGAAAGTGCAAGCGTTGGGTTCCTACATATAGCTATTGGATGACGATTCTTGAACCCCCTGTATGACAGCACTCTTTTTAATCCAGTTACGAGGTTTCCAGGAGCCCCTCTGGTCAGTGGTGGAAGGCTGCAAGGCTTGACACCCAATATTAGCCTGATTAACTATGAAACGCGCGCACGCTCTGCAAAAAGCTTTAAAAACGTCGCTGTAACTCACTTACCACACCACTGGGACCCAACTATGATTCACTGATGGCACGACTCGAACTTAACTTCAACTAGTTATTTTTGGGAGCTAGATTAAGCAAAACTTGGAAGTCTGGCAGTAATTGAGTTACTGAATTAAGTCCATTTGGTGATGAGTTGCAATTCCGGGAATGTGAGATATCAAGCTTTGATTCTGTTTTTGAGGTTTTAGTAATGATTAAAAAGAGAGCTAAGTATGATTTTTAAGCGAATGTTTTATAAGTAGGTGCCTCTTTCCAGTTGACTTCATGTTCGTATCCTTTTGTAATAGGTTCTCCGATTATTAATAAGGAAAATGTCGCACGCAGTTGTAACGGACTAAGTCGAGCTCGAAATTACTTGTATCCAAAATAACGCTTCTCGGTAAAAACTACGGGAAACATAAATATTAAATAAACACTTCCTACACCGTACCGACCCTCGTGAGTAATCCCACGTTCATGCATGGGTTAAAATATAATAATCTTGTCCCATTTTCGCCTAATAAAGGACGGGGTAATTAAAATCACCTTAAAGGGACCCTTTTGATACGAAAAAAGATGCCAGCGAGCGATGCCACGTGCATAAGTTAGTATAATAAACCAAATTTTATGCTGAACCTCCTACATTTTGAAGTCTTATAAATATATTTGGATATCTCAATAACGGGCGCGATATTAGAATGAGAATTGAAATGTAGACTTGTAAATAAGCTATCGTGTCTTCTACGTTGTCAATTACATTTGAAAAGGGGTTTCTTTTTACTATCAATGTCAGACGTGAAAAGAATTTTTGATTCGGGTTTAGATTTACTTTAAAAAGTGCCCTTGTTAAATGTAAATTTACACCTAGGGTGAAATCCCGTTGTTAGCATTGTACATAATTTTACTTACTCATGAAATGCCTAATTTAAAAAAGTAGAAGTAGTAGTCTTAATTTTTAATCAAGGTACCTTAATTTATTCTTATCTTATTACTTTTTTTTCATAATTTACATGGAAATGAAAAAGATACAGCCAACAATTCAACGCTCTTAGCGTGATGAAGTGAAAGTAAAAAGGTTTTTAATTAGTTGAGTTACAAAATTAAGAAATGGTATATAAGGCATCATCCTTATATACCATTTCTTAATTTTGTAACTATCCAAATATTTGCATAGCTTTTCTTTATAGATGGCTAATAAGTGGGATTTGTTTCGAGTGAAAATATTTGCGAACTCATGGTAGCTCCACTGTAACCCGACGATAATTAGATATGGCGCGCTTTTACAGCGCAGCGATTCTGAATACCGACCAAATTGCGCCCTTCCAATCCTGTTTATGCTACGATGGAACTCCGACGGTTCATTTGGTCACCATTTTTCATTTTCATACAGTGAAGTTTTTTGTACAAAGCTTCTAAAAAATTCACGCTCGTGTTTCAAAACTGTCGACATGTGTATTCGGTCCAAAAATTGCAAGAATGGAGATGCTTTTGTCTAAAACATTTTCTGTTTTAGTAAATCAGCTTTGCAGAAATCGTACGAAAATGCTTACAAGCATCTTTTACAAACGATCAAAAATGTAGGTTTGTCAAAAGAATACAAATACGCCACTGGGAATTTTCTAACATGTATTATAAATATTTACATTCAATGAAAAGCCTAGTTTTTCAATATCAATATGAATCAAAACGTATGTACATTCAATCAAAAACATGAAAAATCATTTTTAAGCTGTACAACACTAATTACTCGTTCGCAACAAGTTTAATACTTGAGTGTAATGGGTGTATGGTATCAGTGCGGTAGCACGAGTGGCTAGGGCCCTCGTCCTCCACATTCCGGCTGGTTGATTAGCTGGTCGTCGGTGCCCCCTCACGGCCCTCTCTCGCCGCCCCTAGTAATGCACACCTGCAGTTTTTGGCACTGCAGTTCCGAATGATCGAACGGATATGAAAGCACCGAAATTGTACATACACTCGCATGTAGCACGTGTGTGCACAGAGAAGCGGACGATTGAATATTGAATGCCGAGGTGTAAAAAACAGCAGAGATACGTAGTAAACTATTACAGTTCCTAACGGCAGAGCTTCAGCTAAAAAGATGAATGATGATGATAAATCGTTTTCTTACGTCTTTTGAAACTGGTGATTTTAGGAGCCCCTCCGATAATATTGTAAGTTTCTCTATCTACACCGAGCGACCACCGTCTTTACTCTATAAAAGATTACGATGTTATTCAGGAAGTTGCTGTTTACCGTCTTTTAGATGTTATCATGCTATAGTCACACCTTATGGCGCCCACTTAAAGAGATGGGGTAGCCTATTATGGCGAAGTAAAATCAATATAATTTCAGTATAGCTCTTTAAATCGCAAAAGGTTGATACCCTAATAAAATATCGATAATAATCTATATAGATGCAATAGTGGATAATATTATTAACGCAATAAATGGAGTCATAATAATAAAACTGTTTGCCAAAGGGAACCAACAAGTGACAAGTAGAGTATAAGTATATTTTATTTACTACTCTCGATATATTTAATGCTCCATTAAGAACTTTACGATTTTAACCGTAAAGACTTAATCAGACTTCAATTGTTTTTACGGACATATTAAAGACATTAATGCAATGAAATGAAACTATTGATATGACATTTTAGCACCTAAAAGCATTGGGCGGTGAAGTCTGAGTTGAATATATTTATGACATGATAACCTTGGTATTTAAAATCGAAAATGGTGACAATTGGATCCCACACAATTGGAAGTAGTAAATATTTTATCGTATTTCCTAAGACCGAATGCCAAACCCAAGCCCAAGTCCTTAGCCCTAATGCCAATGGCATCATAACTGACAGAATAACAATAGCATTGGCGGCTTCGTTCACTTCATTTTTAGGGTTCCGTACCCAAAGGGTAAAAATGGGACCCTATTACTAAGTCTCCGCTGTCCGTCTGTCTGTCTGTCTGTCACCAGCCTGTATCTCATGAACCGTGATAGACGCTATGACGACAGAAGCTAGACAGTTTAAATTTTCACAGATGATGTATTTCTGTTGCCGCTATAACAACAAATACTTACTAAAAACAGAAAAAAATAAATATTTGAGTGCCCGGCTCCCATACAACAAACCACCAGCAAGCCGTTTTTATAGATAATGGTACGGAGCCCTTCTTGCACAAGTCCGTCTCGCACTTGGCCGCTATTTTTTTCGAATAAAATGTCACATCTCGGTCAGAAAGTGTACGCTTTCATATTTTAGTTCAGTAATTAGAAAACAGTGTTAAATCGAAAAGTTTACATCTCTCGCTAACCAAAAATGTGAATCATACATTCTTCAAAAATCCTAAAACATTTACACAAGGATCAATACTAGGCCTACGAGTACGTGTTACCCAAAACTTCAAAGGGTCAACTTGACAAACATTGACTCATTTTAGTCTAAATTTTGTTTAGATAGGTTTTGGCATGAAACATTGAGATCCGAAATTGGAACTTTGTCACGTATTCAGTTTCTAACTGACACAGACTTGTTGCCTTTTCATTAAAAAAAAAATATCTTTCTCTATCCATTAGGTAAGTCACTACTAATTTTTAATCTTTTTTGTCACCGTCATTTTTAAAGCCAGTGTAATTTATGTCGCCCTATTTTTTAGCTTAATACCTAACTATTCTTTCGTTTCTTTTGGCATAACTTAAGCTCAACAATGATAGGGGATTGAATTTCATGCGGAGTTTTTTTGCGAACCAAAGACACGAATTTTTGTATTCTCCATCCTCATTCCGAAACATAACAGTCACGCTTATTTTCGGGCTTATGGCAGTTTGATATAATCCTTTGCGACGTGCATATTAAGGTTAACTAATGTCACTACACACAGGAATTTTATCTTTGTTGGACGTGTAACATCTTCTGTAACTACGCTAAATTTACCTACATAGTATTAAGACTTACTTTGGCCATTTCAAGTATACCTATTAATCTGAGTGATTTTACCTTCAACTACAAAGTATGCATCTGATTATTATAACTTACTCGGATGTTATAATGTTCAAGCAAAGCTCGCAATCATCAGTTTTGAAGTAGTCAAGTTTTATCTGTTTCTCAATAAGACATGTGATGGATTTGCAACTGCATTTTCCTAACTTCTTTTACTTATCTAAAGTTTGAAAAGAACCTATCAGTGTCAAAGACAAAAGAAAAAGATCCACAACAATAAATTATACGCGCTTGATAAAAAGCCTCGTTCGATACAACTCTCGTACTAGCCTGACCAAAGCATTACTGGGCTCAAGTGAATTGCCGGAGGAGCCTGTCACGAAGTGGCTGTATCAGATAACTCCGGTAGTTTGTTCTTGGAACGTCCGTGTCATTTGTCGTTTGCGTACGGCGTGCGACTGAGACGGTGTTGCGTCGTGACTGCGTAGGAGTGCCACGTTCAAGCGCGAAGGCGACTAATCTGAAGGAGGCATTGGCGTAGTTTGAGATAGTGATAATATTCTGACTTTTATCTTAGAGTGTTGTTATAAGAGCCTCCTTAGGGCTCTGGATAAAGTGAGATTCTATCAGCGATAACGTTTGTTACAAGGTCTTTATATTTGCGATTGACCAAATGATATTATAGTAGCGTTAGTCAATCTACAGTTTGGACTCTGGCTATCGCTAATGACTCATCATCATATGTCATTGCTGAGACTCAAGGCAAAGATACATTATACTTGATTGTTTTTTTAAGTATATGCTACTGGCAAAACCTGGGCACGTGGCCCTTCTAAAATTGTTTCTACTACCTATAATACATACATATTTTACAACTGATTTGAGTAACTTTCCACACACACAAGCCGAAAGGACTGTTTATATAAGACCTGATACTTAAGATAGTTCTGCATAATGTCCCTATCTCAATAAATGTGTTTCGTATCTAAGGGACTTTTATAGTTCTTTAGTTGTTTCCCAACAGAAGGAAATAGCACTTATAGTGCAATGAAAGCCCGAACGCTCCCGGCGAGTTCCGTTTCGTTATAGGTTTTCTTATCACAATGGTTGATCTTTTCTAAAACCTATGGGAAACTATTTGCTTTTGATTGGAAATCTGTGACTACGTTTTTTGTATGCTTAATAATGTTATGACTTTTTTGTTCTTTTGTGATTTTCTTGCGAGTGACTCTTTATTTCTTCCAAAACTGATATCGTAATAGTCTCCCTGTAGTTACTTTTTCTTATCTTGCCTTTCCTAATTATGTTAAATTCTAATGTATAACAGCCCCAGAATTATAATTATTTCGAAATTCATCGTTACAGACTTAAATCAACCAGCTTTCATTTCTCGATAAGATTCTGAGAACAGAACATTCCCGGAAACCGAGATCAAACGTTCAAATGAACGTGCAAACAGAACTACTTTTCAAACTCCAAAGCCATACAAACTGATGGTTAAAATATCTTATCCAAGTCTGACGTGAACCACGATCCTTGTGGACTTCTCTGCCCACGCATCTTCACCGGGAAAGGAATAAACTTTGCGTCGGCGCATACATTTCGTGCATTATGCACTCACTAATATATTACCTAGGTATGCCACAGGCATTTTTCCTTAAATTATGTTGCTTTTAACATTTGCATTTGAATATAATCTTGAAGTGCAACGCAGAATTATGGGGCCTAGATTATTAAGTTTCATATCTATAAATATTACGGTACATTACAAGAGAAACCCGGGTCTATTCGATCCGGTAATAAGCTGTCATCGTTTTCTGCGAATTATCGAGCTATGTTACTGGGAAATGTTCAGAATTTTTGAGCAGAATGGGAATTGGGAATTAGAAAACAATAAGTTACAAAAGATTGTTGCTGTCATCAGAAAACCGGCCTTAAAGTAACACGACGTTGATACATTTATGTTGTTTTTCACAGTACCTAATTTAATAAACGATGATATATTATTGGAATAATACGGTGCAATTACCGTTTACTGTAAACATTGTCAGCAACGTTTAAGTTTGTATGGACGTACAACGCTGCAATGGCTGTCGAAACTATTCACGACGCTCTCCACATTGCATTCAAATGACGGTAAATATTTGTGCTCTACGCTCCAGTTAACCGGCACAACCGATAATTAGGCATCCGAAAATACACCGATAGCCTGCCAGTGCACGTCTATGTGAGAGCTTCCATCCGCTGAATAAAAATATATTCCGGCATTACGTAGAATAATTAAAATGTCCCTTGAAATATTCAAGAATTAGCAGCTAAGAGACTTCCGTATCCGTTTGAAAATCAACTTTATACGGGCATTCGAATGAATAAAGAGAATTCTAATCAACGCTCGCGTAACTTTAAATGAAGGTGAACATTTTTGAAACCTTTATCCGTAGCTTGAAAATTCAACCTTTATTTGGGACCGGAGGGGACTTATCAGGGCGTTTTTCAAATAACGGCATCAATTCCGCGCCGGCATCCTCACCTGTTATCTGTTTCTCTTCCTGCAGCACACAAAGCGTCCTCGTGGGCGGCATTTTAGCGTTACGCGCCCATTTTGTTACACTCGAAACACCATTACCGTCTGCGTGTGTCGCGCGCGGGTCACCAGCCACATCTACGCCGCTCAAATTATGTTAATGATCGCCTGAAAAACCGTAAGCACCTACGTCGTTAAATTTTAAACACTTTTGTCAAATTAAAATTCTGTTTTTGTTACAGGTACTCAGTTCCAGAGGCATTTTATATTTTTACGCAGCGTAAGTATACCTATGAAGAATATCATCGAGCTCGAAACTCCGCAACTATGAACTTTATCTAAATAATTTAAGCCGATATATCTTTGTGAGGCATCTCTTTGATGTTGGATTTCAACGAGCTTTAGTTGGCAATACGCAAAAAGTTAACTAACAAGCCTACAAAATACTGGTATGATTTTAACGAAGCTGAGTTTGAATGAAAAAAATATCACACATCGTCAGCGTACCTGCGCATTTTTGTATTCAGCGGGCTTACTGAAAGAATGCAAAACATTTCATAGAATGACCTACTTCGAATATCATAGTAGGTACCTACCTAAGCTCCGTATCAAATGTAAAACAAATGCTGTGAGAACTTTTATTAAAAATGTAACACGGCTACTGCCGCTTGTAGAGAGAAAAAAAAACAAACAATTCATTTATCCGGATAGGGCCTATCTGAAGAGTTTTCCTCTTTATATGTCAGAACAGAGTTAATCGGAGAATAGCGTCGGTAACTTTGTGACAGGCGGAGAGACGCCACCGCGGAAAGTTCAGCTCTACTCGCAATAGCTAGTTAAGCCGGCATTCTATGGTATGCGTCGATTTATTTACCTTTTCGCTCGCGACGCCTCAAGCGCGCCTCTATTGTGCTCTGCCTACGGTTGTCAAAATGTCCTGAACTGCCTGTACCGTGCATTGAACGACCCGCATTTTGCTGAATCATGTTGCTCACGGTATGCACGACTCACACTGCATGAAACAGTATCGAACAGCCACTAGACTACCAATATGTTCAACTTTAATTTATTACCTTCTGATAATAATACACAAGTGTAGTAAATACCTGCATGAAACTGCGGATATTTTCAGTGGAGTCTCTCACCCCTTTGCTTTTGGCGGAGGACTTTCATTACGAACTTTTTTAATCGTCCTTTGTCCCGCAGAAAAAAATCCGTTGTGATGCCGGCAGAGACGGCGTGTCCCGCCGCGTTGCTGTAATTAAACTGACACCGACTCTCGCGGGACGAGTTTTGAATGTTATTAGAATCTCTTTCGCGCCGTCGACTCTGATTGGAAATCTGTTATGTTGTCACGCAAACACAGGCAACTGTCACCGACAACGACGCTTTCTACTCCTGCCTTTAATTATGCAACTATAAATTGAGAATGTTTTAACTTTAACCTGTCCGGCCCCGGCGACACACCGGTGTGTCGCGAATTAATCGCGAATTTAATGTTTATTTACATATACATAAGATTTACTTTATATTAGGGAATTTTCACATGTTGGGCCGGAGTAACATTAAATAGGCAGACCTACCTTTGCCTTTCAAATATTGAAGCATTCAACCAAAAACCTAATTTACCTGTTCAAATTGTTTGAAATGTAAAGTTTCATTACTTATTCCATTTGGTAAATTTTATTATCAATTTGTTTCTAAATAAAGTGAGGAATGATATTGTTTTTAAGTTGAAACTGCTGAAGTGACCTGTCAAGAGTAATGAAGTTGACTGTTGAGCGAGCAACGAGTGTGCTTTTAATGTTTCTGTTTAGTGGTGTCGCGCTGCGAGTGTTGATATGATTCGCGCAAAGCAAGTGGACAGTCACCTCGTGGCTCGTGGCTCGTGGCTCGTGCAAGTGAGCACGGCACATTGGACGCGTGTTGACAGTCCTCGGCGCGGCCTCGACAAACAAACATATTCTGTTGACTCAGCGACACATCGCTGTATGCTTTGAATTTAAATTAAAGCACCAATGGAAATCGAAATTCAGGAACGTGTCTACCAATTTTTGAACGTAATTAAGAATTTTACCATCAAAGTTTTCGTCGATGCTGCTGATTACAACACTTGTAAACAATGTTTGTTTTCTATATGCGTTATTAAATTAATAAATGAAATCAAATAAACCATTATTAAACTTTCAACCCTAATAATTAGTAGGGTTGTAAACTACAGCGTTTCGTAGAATCTAACATTCGTTATAAAACGTTTATATATTTATTGCCCGTCAAATAAATATGTCGGTCTATTTCACGAATTAATTGGTTATCCTTAATCCTTCTGATGACAAAAATGTTAATAATCGTCGCTTGCTATATATATTTCACAAATTAGGTGGAATTAATAAATTTGTGAGGGTTTTGACAGACGCGCGGTTCTGGCGAGGTGCGCGGTGCTGGCGCGGCGCCAACATCGCCACTTTCCCTCGCCCTCGGAAGCTTCACTCTTAAACAGTCTAGTGGCCGGACAGAGCACATTGCCTCGATTTCCGAGAAATTGACGATTTCCAGCTACGTTCAGAAACCGGCATCGGAAATATTTTATTAGTGATAAATTGCTGTGTATAGGTGGAATTGATGGTTCAAATAAGGATTGCAGAAATAGTCACAATATGTTGAATGACGTCACAACCGCCGGATATCCCTGAATCGTCAACTCAGCTAAGTTTGCGTTCTATTTCCATAACGTCTGAAACATTTTTTGATTCAATTTGTAGTTCTGTTACCGTTATAAAAAATAGTAACTTTAACTGTACTATTAAGTAGGTTTTTTTTTAACTTTGTTCCACCCTAAGAATTGCTCCGTGGGTGCGTTAAAAAACATATAATCTCAAATAAACAAACCGCCAGACCTAGAACAACTATCTGTAGGCCATACAAATATTTGTTCCGTGCGGGGATCGAACCTACGACACGCAACGCTGTACTCAATCGCTCAACCACTGCGCCAACCGTGTCGTCAGATTTTTATTCAGTATTTTTCCCTTGAAACGTGATCTAGAAGTAGGTCCATGCTAATAAACCTAAGTACATCATAGCGATTTCACGAGCAATTTCTAATGGACATGTGACATTCCTAATCCTCATCTAATATTCAAGTATCAGGCATTAGCTCGCTGCATTATGCATTTAATACGACATGATCACTAAACTTTACTTGTAAGTACGTTGTGTTGGTAAAGACGCAAACGGTCAGTTTCTCTTAGAATTAAATAGCCAGCAATATTAACATAATCTTGCTTGTAACGTAAAATTAGGTGAAAAATAAGGCACAATGTGCATGCTCCATCCGCGTTTTAGACCCAGTTATTCGAATGAAGATTTTTAGAACATTATTGTAAAAAAATGTCTGACTTGTGTTATCTACATGTGATTGGTTGATTGAGTTTTCAACAGCCTGTCACAAATAAAACGCAAGTGATGTCGAAGGTCGATATTATTTTTCCCAAACATTGTGTTAGACTTTTAGATTTTCAGTTTGTGTGTTTATTTTATTTAATAATTTGAGATTGTTTATGTCGTTAAAACTAAAAAAAACCGGTAATTATTGAAGCAATAAAAGCTCTAAGGATGATCGTTATAATAAATTCGCTGTAATCTATGGATAACTAACTCCTACCAAATGGTAAAATTATTACAGGTAATAATAAATAATTATTACTTAGAAATATCAGTATTGAAAAAAAGCTGCGTTAAAATTTATGCGTAAAATAAAGTAGGTATGTTTATTTTATCAGTAATTTCAGTCAACGCCTATGACTAAGATATTTAAACTTAGAAAACATAGCCACAAACATAGCTATTTGTATGTTCGTCTACTAATGGATATCGGAAATACTACTAACATTATGCAACAACACTAAATAATTAATCGTTCAGCGTAGCTCAACGCCACAGCAGTGCATCGCCAATCACTTAATTATTAAGACGCCGTGAGACCCTATCGTTGATTATGATACCTCAGAACATCATTGCAATGGAATTTTTAATTAGGCATGTTATCCTGTGAGGTTCTGGTTTGTCTACTAAATTATCTGCACAATATTCGTCGCGGTGTACCAATATAAATGTAGTGAAATGAACTAGGACTGGTCCGCAATGGCAGAGGACAGATATGTATGGAAAAACGAAGGGAGACTTTTACCCGGCAGCAGGGCATAACAGACTAATTTATATTCATTAACATCTTCACTTTCTTAACTGTACCTATCTCAATTTATTAAGGGTAGGCGCTACATCTCTTCTTCTTCTATACTTCTCTATTAGTGAACATGTCTGTACAATTTAACCCTTTCTTAGCCATTGTATTATGTATTGAAAAACATCAACGCTTATGAAATTACACGTTAAAACATGTGTTCAATCTAAGCCTTGTTTGAGGAGAATTTCGGTCACGAAGGTTAAGGCTGAAGGTACTTACCTTCATTCGTTGGCGAGGGTCGGTGGACGGTGCCACTTCAACTAAAAGAAGAACATTGACAGATATAAACAACTAATTTTTGCCCGCGGCTTTCTCGCATAACTACAACAGTCTCCAAGGTCTCATCAACATAATCTGCATCAAAATCAGTTTGCGATTTAGGTCCGAAGGCGAAACAAACAAACTCACTTTCGTTTTTATAATATAAGTTAAAATACAATATGGACAAAATCATAACATTATGTAATACCTACATTATGCATGTACCTTTATATGAGCATGTTCATACGTACATGAATGCATGCATTGGCTTTAATTTGCCGCTGAGATAAATATGCTCCTGAAAACATTGTTCGTATCAAATTGAATGTGTATTGAATGATGTATGATCTCAATTTGTGAAATGGCGTGCATTTACGCGATCGTTTCGGCTCGCCAGATGCCAAACAATGACCGACGCTCCACGTTTATTTATTATAAATGACAAATTAAAAATTAATATGTTATTAATCAATTTATATAATTGCGTTCCCAAAATAAAAACTCTTGTATCACCATTGCTATTTTGGTGCCCCGTACCTACCTACTATAGAAACAAACAACTGTCAACATAATTTTGTATTCATGACAAAATTATGCTAAGTTCGGACGTAAGAACTGTGACTATAGTAAATATATGCGAGGAGGAACATAAAGGTTCATACTTATTTCTAACGGAACAGTTGGGTCAGAGAGATCAAGCGCTAACGACCATGCTTCTAGAAGCCATCTAATAAGTGAACGGTATGCAGTGCGTCTATTTTATGTTATAACTTGTGACCCTTGAGTCACTTGGTTCACGGTAATTAGGACTATTTAATGTCTAGCCCAAACCCGTCTGTAATAAGCTTCAAAGAATGTTAGTCAGTTCGCCAATGTTAAGTTTCAAAGTTATTTATTTTCATCGTCGCCGCGTCGTCGTTGTGTTATTTTTGTTTTAATTTCCGTAGAAATCAAAAGAGCATGAGTTTCAAATCACTACTACAATTGCCAATCCATTTGCTGAATCTGATGTTTAAGCAATGTCTCACTATAATCCCTTTTAATTGCAAAATCTATGGTGCCAACCTTATATCACGTACATTTAATATGAACATAAACCCAAAGAAAATTCCCCTTCATGATATTGTTATTGTATGTATATTTTTATCCTGTAGGGACTACAGCAGGTTGTGCTATAAACAAGTTAAAACTTGCAATAAAAGGTAACACGAGGGGCGGTCGGTGCGGCCCGGGGAGCAAGTGAATCGGAAGCGCGGCGCCAACCGGAAAGTGCGTAGCTCCAGATTCAATTTCCGCTGCCGGTCGCGTAATAAGTCCACTATTCAGTCTGTGTGTTCACGTAGAAAAAATAAATTAAAAATCTACGGATTTTCCAAGCATTTTCTTGATATTTTCTTCGACTTTTCGATGGGTGAAAATCGAAATGCGAAATACTTAATTTATTAGAATTTATCTAAAATAGAGACAAAAATCGGCTAGCATTATTAGCATCCTGGTTTAAAACTGAACACAATATAAGTAGATAATTAGAACACACGAGCGACACAGACTGTTCATTCCGCCCGTCGAACAACTTTGTGGACAGAAAAAACAACCGAAGTGGAGCTCATTCGTGGGCTTATTAGAGGAATGTATTACGAGAACGCCGGTTTTATATCAGAACTTGTAAAACAACGTACAGAGTATGCGGCGACTTTGCTGTACAAAAGGAATATCACGTGCAAGTAAGCAACAAAGCGCCCAGTACGCGCGTAATTCGATATTCTCGGGTTGAATGATCCCATATCAACGCCGAGAACCTTAATTCAGCTCTCGACGCGACAGAGGCAGAGTGCACTTGGGCGTAAATAAAAAGTTGAACGTCGCTGTAACGAGAGCCGCGGCAGACAATGACGCTAGACAATGTGTTAGCGGAATGACACTCCACCGCCACTAGGCGCACCGCGCGCCCTTACAGTGTCGTGTTCTCACTGCGCTCGCCGAACACAACCCTGAGAAAACACTCGCAATCCAATATTGAAAAATATGAAACATCAATTCATGTAAGTACCTCACCTTACACGGAGAGGTAGAATCTTTCCTCTCCTTTAGAAATATTGAAACAATGTTTTACTAAATATTAGGAAAATATTTCATTAAGAAAAAAATTTACGACCCAAGTACCTAAACGCTAAATTAGAAATCAAATTAATCTCAAGCTCCTATTAAGAACAAGGCACATTAATTACAAAGTAAAATTCTAAGATGGCGTACTGAAGTAAATAAGACCGATGAAAAATTCGAGCAAATAAAGTGTGAACAAATTATTCTGCAAAATTTGAGTTGAATAGTGTGTGGATAAACCGCGATGAGCTCATGAGCGACCCTCTGCGCCGAACATTACCTCAGTACTCGTGCTCAATGGATGGAGCACCCTCCGCCGACACCGCATTCCCACTGCGACGCAATGCCAGTCATCAACATCGCCTCTGTCAACTTCGCATTTTCTAAAAGACATGAAAAGGTTTTTAAAAAGACTCCTTCCTCTCAAATATTTCACACTTTATAAACGTCTTTGAAAGGGAAATATAAGTTTTGAAAAGGCGCACTCAATACTTCCCACCTAATCTTAGCTTTTGTGTTCAAGTTGTTCAATATAGTGGAGTGTCAAAGTCAAAGTTGACTTGATGCACTTACGAAAGGTCAAGAATTTAGTTTGGCAAGATCATAGGTACTTGTTTTTGCATGTTCATTGTTTAAATTTGAATGAAAGGCATCGAGTGCGGCCATTGTTATAAACAGCGCGCTGCCCGTTGTAATTTACATGGGCGGCTATCGTATTAACGATGACTGAGCGGTTTCTCTTAATTATCATTTTGCACGGTTCGTCAGGCACACGCTGGCTCCTGTTTCGAACACCACACTGTTACGTTACGTATAGCTATCACGGATTTTTGATATCCACAATGTTTGGACTTTCAATATATTCTTTTTTTAAATAACGGAATATACTCCTAGGTTAGCTGGCTCCTTTAGGTGCAACATGAGTCAAAATAAATTCTATGAGGTTTATTTCATGTTTCATTTATATTTCATACTTCCTAGTTATTTTCGTTCGTTAGCTTCTCTTCCCGACTGCTTGATTGTTATTTATTTACATTGAGTCAATGCACATTCTCATTTGCGTGGCATAGATCGAATGCATTTTATCAACCATCCCTTACGGCATATAAATGTGCGTTTTATGTAATTTTTGATGCCTGATTGCGACTAGGTTGTGGAACATCTGTTTACGTCCATATTTTATTTTAATAGATGACAAACTATAAAGTCGTCTCGTACATGACGTAGAGGGCTTTGATGCACTAAGAAACACGATAGCCACCAATATTCCAATTAGATTTATCATGTTAAAAATGTCTGGTATGTTTCCAATTGTGGTTTATTTTTATTGCTATGGTATTTCTTTTGGTTGGTGATTGTGGTAGTCGTGGTGCTTAATTAACTGTTCCATCTATATTAACATTTACAAAGCAGAGCGATCGGCTCTCGGTAGTTTCACCGGACCGAACCCGCGCCCTGCCCGCTGCCGACACTTCTGCTAGTTTAATTGTTTATTCAGATACGGGGAACTTCTCGAATTAGGTAAGCCGGAATAGCCGCATTAATTAATATTTGTGTTTAAACTGTCTCCGTGCCCTTGAGTGATTAAGCGACCTTTCAAATAACAGTTAGTTGTAGACAATTACTGTTATTTGCGCCCCAATTTCTATGACTAGAACCTTACTATTGTCTCTGGATTGTTTGATTTGATTTAACCAAATTATTTCTAATGAAAAATATTTAGAATCAAATTCATTGTTGTACCTAATATGGCCGCCCACTTTCCAAACAATTGGGAACTGAAGAGTTTTTACGATTATCCTCTCAACAATGGAAATATGAGACAATATTGGGTGTATCGTAACTCGATCTTATCATCTCGCCTGCTAAAGAGGTGAAACGAATCGTAAATAATACACGTGAATTAACGAGACAAATCCTTTTGTGTTTTGCGCGCCGTATTTATGGGGATGAAGCGAATATCTCGGTACTGTCGAACAGCTGTGCTATTATACCACGATTATTCGTATGTTTTCGTACGTCGCCCGAAGGCAACAACGTAATAGTTATCCGTTGAAAACATGGCGACATCTGTGAACATGCTCGAGTTCAACTAATATAATAACACGACCGTAACTCGGAGCCCCTGGCAACCTGTAATGAAACAGAAAGAATCGTAGAATCTAAATATTGTATCCGTTCTCAGAATAAATCTTGAACGGATTGATATTGGCAAACAATATATATTGTTTCTGCTGTATGAATCGAATCAAACACAACTGATATAACATGCAACATTTCCTACCTGACATTGAATTTAAAAGGTTGCACAAAAACTGTGTTATTGTATGCTAAATTTCATCGATGAATGCATGAACAAATAAAGTTGTGCACAATAAATTTGTAAGCGATTCTTCCGTCGGAGAGAGAGAATGTTAATAGCTCTTGAAAGCCAGATAAGGATGTCGCATAATCAAATATTCTGGAATCCTTCTTAAGAAAGAGGCCGGGCTCCGGCTCGGAGCTCGCGGAGCGGCCGTGCATAAGCAACAATATCGGTTCCTTTAAAGGATAAAGGAGACTCAAGGACGATTCGTAATCCGCTCGAAAATGTATTGCAACTTATCTGTTCCCAGGTAGTCGGACAAACGCCCGGAAACCGCCACCAACATTGTACAAATCTTCGGAGATCGATGAATAAATAGAGCTAGCAGACTGTAAAACCAAATAGTAGATATCGCAGACATAAATTTGAAGCAGAATATAAACCAAGTTTTCTTATTTATAATGCGACAAATGTTAGTTTTATGATAACAGTGTCGCCTGAGTTATCGTTACCGTGCCATGCTGCCGTGGTATGTTTGCTGGATTTACTGTCCGATAGGCCTGGCCCGACGTGTGGCTTGCTACTGTCTTTGCTCAGGTTAACCTATTACCAGAAACAAGAATGTTTGGTATTATTCCAATTTCTCAACCTTTTATACCTACTTATTATTGGCAAAGTTCTACCTCAGTCTCTATTTATGAAAATTTATTGCACGAAAATTGGCCATCCATGAACCGTAGATAACAATCTGTTAACAAACAATACAATATGTTACGATTTAACAGTTTCAAAAGTGAATGAATCCACATCAAAGATATTAAAGCTGGCACTTTAGGGTGCATCGGCAAAAAAAAAAGATTACAAACAACATGACGTTTGGAAGTTGGTGCGTCGGACGCGAACCCGAATCGTCGCACAATGCGTCATTGTAGTCACGGCATAATACGCGGCATTAACATTTTGTACAGCGATTCACGTCAATGATGACGATTTATTGTCGCACTGTCGCACCGCGACTCTATGTGGTATAATTAATCCTACATTTTTTATCTCTCGCGATGATTTAGGTTTGTTGTGAAGTTTGTTTTGCGGAGACATCTGCCGACGACGTCGCCATTGTTACCCCAAGCTCTCCTCAGGTAAACCAGATAATGGCATTATCTCAGAAAGAGTTGACATTTCTTCGTTTAAACTTTTGTGGAGTCGAGTGTTTTGACAATGCTTGTTTATTTAGGAGATTTATTCTCGAAACGGCTCTCATTAAGATAGCGATCTAAAATAACAAATTGTATTTTAAAACGGAATGTTAGTAGAGGAATCAGTTGTTATTCTATTTCTGGGGATTGTTTATTGCTGTCACATAGTTTTTTATCTTTATAGGTGTACATGCATATCCTCGAGTCACGCAGAGTCGATCACACTCCCATACGAACGGACACGTTCATTTATCGGGTAAACAAAGAATTTATTGGTGTCGTATAATTTTATGTTCTAAACAAAGGCTCGTCAGGCCTCCCCCCCCGTCCCTCTCACTCCGGCCCCGCATCACCCGCTGCGCATGCACTTGTTCACTAACATATGTCTACAAATGCGTGTGTTTATGTTTTCAGTGTTTACATTAACCAATCTTGTATAAATAAATCTTTACGAAGAAGTGAAGGTTTGACACTGAGTTTATAGTTACAAAATGTTAAAACTTAATGCATTACCAAAATACTTACACCTGCTACGTGCGTATTATCAGAGACATTGATTAAAGACGCCAGGTCAAATGTCGGTTCTTGTTAAATCGAATAGGTAAACACAAAAAGACCGCACATCATTCTCTGTGAGAGCACAATGTGGTGTTAAAATCAATTGGTCAAAGTCATTTATGCATTCATTGCGGCGTTGAGCTCGTGGAAACGTCTTTTGAATCCCATTGTTGAGCTGGACTCCAACTGTGACGTCGCCGATCTCGTTCCGCCCGTCAATCTGTGGATCAGGTACCTCCCAGAACTTACCTTTTGAAATTACAAAAACCGAAGAGCTTGGCCAAAATATTCACGCAAAACGCACAAACATTAAAGAAAGAAACAAAAACAGACATTAAAGGGTTCAACATCATGATTAAAAGACATGAACTCATGATCAACCAGTTAGGGTGGCGGCGTTAACATTTTAGAGTCATAAAACTAGATTGTGAATGTCCTGTGGAAAGTAGAACGCGAGATCCAATCCGAGTTTGCAAACAAGAGAAGTTAGGGCGGTGCGGGCGCCGCGCGCCGGCTGCGGCTCGGCAAATAGGTCCGCACCGCGCCGCGCCGATAACACGCCGTCTCCTGTGACTTCTATTTAAACAGACAGGGAAACGCTCACAGATTAAATCTTTCGCCTGTTTATTTTTCTTCCCGACGGACTTTCGACTAAAATATATCTGAGAGCAAGATGACAAGTAGACTTATCTCTATCAACGCTAATCTAAAGGTGGAACGAATTTTAAAATGCTTGAGTCGTTCTCTTCCGACGAGCTCTGAGCACTGAGCAGCGCTGGTCGGATTATGAGAGCTTTCAGCCGCATACAGTTGTGCCGCGACGCGGTTATTAAGGTAGCAGCTTTGTTTGCGCATTCGGCGATTCAGCGCAAAGCTTTCGGTAAAATATTAAAACATGAACGCCCTGCTTCACTCACCACTCAAAACTCGTTCTTTTGATTCTGGCATGGGTTATTCCTGCATTCACCTTTCGCGGCAACACTGTTTTTCAACGGCAAGTACCTACTGGGAGTTTCGTATGTATGTTTCACCTGCAGCGTCCCACTTCACTGCTTTTCAGTTTTCACAAACCCATGCTGAAATAAGAAACTGAATTAATACTTGATTGAAATAAATATACAAACGAAATGAAGGGCATTTCTCACATCTACGCGAGGTATTATTTCATAATGTAATCAGTAATTATTGCTTTAACGAGTCCGCCTTTAATTTGTTAGGCGTTTTAAACGGCTTTGCGTATTTGAATCGCAAATTTCTTAGAATATTTCAAGAGGGTCGCTGGCGTTTCGAGGACATTATCTCTTCATAAAATTCAAGATCCCGCTGAGTATTTCATTGTATTTCTAAATTAAACTTTAATATGGCTCAACTTAACATGAGCCTTTATGTAACTCCGGTAATCTCACAAATTTACGGTAAGTACACACGAAGTAGGCATACCTAGCAACATTTCCGTGTGTTGTGCCCAGAATTAATTTCGCCTTGAGGTGTAATAGACGACAAAATGTCATATCACTTTTGTAGAATACGTTCCTTTAATTCCCAAAGCGTTGTATCTCAAAGCAACTTCGCCTCTGAGAATTACAGAAATATTTTTGCCATATAAACGAGTTAAATACTGTATTATATGGGTCTACCTTTGCTTAATCCGCTCAGATGGCTAATCTCCTCCGGAGAGGGTAAAGTGCACGCCGCCGACCGGAGCCGGGAGTTATACCTATATTATGACCCTCTACATAAACATTACATTAACATTAAAGAGTGTAGTGAACTATCTCTGGCAGTCACATGAAACTATCATGGCCGCATTTATGTTTCATGAGTTTATTTCAACGGCTCCTTGAGTCCTAAGCTGACATAAATGTAAGGAAGAGGGATGTTTTGGAGAAGTCGACTTACTTCTTCGATTTATGATATTTTTGCCTTATTTGTAGTGACTTTTTGTCAGCCTCCTTCGAACAAAAAGTCATACTTATGCAGAAATGGAAACCACGTCGCAAATAGGTTTCCGTCAAAAGTGTTTTCCTCAACCGTTATAGACGGAAGTAGTGTTGAGAAACATCTTGTCTACATCCACATGTAAGGCTACGTAGCAACGTTACTATATTGTTTAGTATCCGAGAGCGAGACACAGGAAGTAGGATCGTGTCGACATCATGCTTGCAATCAGGCGCACATCCGTCTGATACGACTCTGTCTTTGTCGTCACTCATTGTGTACCGACTGGAAGCGCCTTCAGGAATTAACTGCATGTGGTCAAAAACGTTCGCGACTATCATCAGAAACATTTCCTTAATGTGTTTGTGATTTAGGCACTGTTTGAGGACACACCCGCACGGCACGACAACCCTTTGCTTGGCCCCCAAAGGCGTGGCCCCCCTGGAACAAACAAACGGAAGTGAAATTGAGAGGAGCGCCCGGAACTGGAGGTATACCTTTTCATTACAGAATCCCTTTTTAATTACCAGGGCCCAAATAAAAATTGTATTTTTATTTCAAGTAGGCGTAATTGAAAAGGAAATTGCCGGGCCCGGCGGCCGCACACCGGCGTCGAATAAAACTTTAATATAATGCATAAGGCCCTTTGATCTCCGCACTCCGCTTGCATTAAATCGCAGAGATGTTTTCAACTTATAAGATAGAATAAAATCCGGATGCCACTTTCGTTTCAGAATAAAAATAATATAAAAAGACTTTTGTGCGATTTGAAAAGTTCAAAAAGTAACGTCGCCAATAAAATTGTTCGTTTATGAGTCAAAAGTCTCTTTATTCTAAGAAATCGCGAACCTTAGAAGTGTCATAAATTACATGTGAAATAATAAAAGAAGGAAAATCTTTCACCCGCAAACGCCGCTTGTAACGTTTTACAAAGACCTCCGCCGCCGCCCCCGCTCCGCGCGCCCGGAAGATAAATGTCGCCTGTAGCACGATCTACTGTCGGTAAAAACGTGTCTCTAATAAAAATCCACCGCGTTCGAGGATCCCTATAAAACGCATACTTTTCGGGGTGTTGAGTTAAATAAAATCTTTTGCCGCCGTTCAGGAGTATGGGTGAAATTCGAATTTACATTTCAGATAGATGATCTTCTCGGCAACAAAGATAATTGAATACAAAGGGAGGGGAGATTACAAAAAAAAATATCAACAATTCACTCACCTTTGGCGGACAGGAGGAGGGAAACAGTAGATCGGCAAAGGTAAGACATACGGTCAAAGGAAAGATAATAAAGCGTTGTATTTTCATTGTAATCCGCAGCGGAGTCGGGCGAGCCGGGGGATTCGGGTGACGGGGGGGCTCGATATCTAAAATTACAAGCCTGCACAGAGTGCCTATCTCGAGGCACACCGTTCTCCATTCCTTTATGTTCAGCTGCCACTTTCAGACATACCTACCTCCATTCAAACTATACCCCAGACATTACTTGTCTTACCATAGATTTGGATGAGCATTTCTATAGCAGCGCTTTGAAGTTGCAGATGTCGTGTTTAAAATAATTAACGAAATCTGAGTATCTGACTTCGGCACGCGCTTCGGCAAAACATAGGTAGGTTGAGTGTAATTTTGTCTGTATCGGCAAAATTACCTTCTGTACTTTGTGAGTAACATTGTTTGTGGATATTCTGTATCAGGAACCGCCTGCCACAATAATGACAGCCTGAAGCCGTGTGGAAGGTGTCAGACAATGCGGTCGCGTGCCGATGCACCGTATGGTCATTTTGATGCACCTACCGTCTAGAGAAACCTTATTAAACTGGCGAGCAATTGTTTGCATGCCTTTGATGCACTTTACACGTGCAACCACAGCTGCTAACAGTGCTTGTGCTTTTTTATTTATTTTAACCTGAATTCATTGTCCTTTTTAGAGGGGAAACCTTAATGTGTTTAATTAGTGTCGAGAAATTGCTTGTATCACTGGAACACTCTTGTTTTATTTAATTAAAAACAATACTTTCTAAAGGCAGAGACAATAAGACAAAGAGCTCATGAGAAGCTACAAAAAAAGAATCTACTACATCAAAACGCTGACACGTCGCAAAAGACAGCGTAACATCGTATTCCACACCCGAACGGCATTAGAAAATTATTTCGCAACCTAATAACTGTGTCATATATCCAATTTTGTAAAGAAATGTGCGAATATCTGATGCTATTTTCCACACTGATGCTTTTCCAAGACTTATTGTCACACAAGGGCTTGGAATATGAACAAAGCAACCGAATCGAATGTAATAAAAATCACTTTAGTATTACGTAGCGACGGGAACGGATGTCTATCGCCATTGTGACACACGATGCGGCCTCGATAGATGTCACAGGGGAAAAGGCTGCGTCGAACCGACTATTATTTTTGTACGACAAAACAAAATTGATTGTTCGATGTCGCGACTACATTTCATACGGGTAGTTTAATTTAAATATAGTTTGACCTGAAAAAAATGGGCTGTTTAAACAATTGGAAGTTAATGCTCACTATTGTAGATTTTGTCTTTTTAAGCCTCATCAAAACCATTGAATGAAGTATATTTTTCCTACTAGAAATAGACAGGCCTTTAAGGTTTGTAACGTTGATATATGTAGGGATATTATAAATTGCATATCAAATAAATAATCGCCTATCAATCGAACTCATCATTTATATTCTTTTTTACATCAAATAACTTACTTCACTACAAATAAACTAAAAGTTTAACAAAACTCAAACTGCAGATAATTCGAAATCATACATCAATATGACATTACTTTTTTCCTCATAATGCAATACAGTTGAATTTATTTTTGTACAAAAATACTACATACATAGCATAAATACTGACTGCACAGCAAATTTTCCATATTTCATAGCAAAATAACTAACTTTGACTCGACATTGGGTTACGGTTGTTATATCAGTAGAAACTGGATGCAATCGGGACTTTAGGGCACTCCGACTCGGATATTTTTTTATAAACCACACAGAAGTAGGAGCCCCGAGAAGCGGGGCTCCGTCGACCAAGCCCACCATCAACCATGCATAGAATATTTTAAGGTTTGGCTAGGTCTATTCGATTTGGATAGGTCTATTAGATATAAGATTATTAGCTGTGCATTGATGAAAAAGCTTTTGCTTTAGGAAAAACCGCTGTACGCTGCGAAAATAAATTGTAGTGTTTTTAGTGATATTTTGAGTTGAATATTTTGCTGTGCAATCAGTAATTTTGATGGGAATTCGGAATCTTATTGCATAGAAAAAGGATATTTTTTGATTTGCGTTTAAATACTACCCATATATGTATAACAACGTAACAAACCTGAACTCCTTACATTTTGTTAGCATTGTTCTTCTCACAAAGTTTAAGGTATATTTAAGCTTTTGAACAATGTCTCGATAAAATCAACCCACAATTCGAGTTGATAAAGGTCAGACAAATGGATGAAAATAAGTTTAATGGAAAACTGGGCACTTTAAGCAGATATCTCTGTAATGCATTACACACACTTTGCTTTATCTTGTAAAATCACCAATTATGATTTTAGGGTATTCATTCTTCTACTACTAATACTTAAACCGCAGTAAAAGGTTTTTGCACTATCATTCGTGAAGACTATATCAACGTTTCCTTTAAAATATTAATAGAACCATAACCTTCCTTAAGAGTTTCCCTACATTATAAATATGGGTTATCTCTGAAAAGATATTTTCATTAAAATCGATCAGTCCAGGAAAACGGATCCAATATCTATTTATAAAAAGCTCACTCATGCCTAAAAGGTTATGTCTTGTTCGTGTTTCCAGTTGACTAAATATAGATTACAGAATCGAATTTAGCCCTTAGAAATTATAATTGATAAACTTATTAGGAAGAGGCTGGCTGCCTCACGTGGGAGGAAGGTGGATAATTCATTTACCTCCATTAAATGCTAGCGGTTTCAGCGGCTTTCACGTGACTCACTTATTTAATTTTCTTCGTTCAAATGTATATTATCCTCGTTTAGTTCTCATGTTTTAAAATTTAGAATAGTTTAGATAGAAGGAATAATAATAATATATGTGTGGTGAAAAATTAAAAAGAATGATGAAAATCGGTTCACAATTGGCGGAGAAATCGGTGAACGTATAAAAAACATACAGTCGAACATAATATAACCTCCTCTTTTTTGAAGTCGGTTAAAAAGAAGAGACGGTTCGGAACGAGAATTGAAGAAGGGCGTGTTGCGCCAAACCTTAGTACCTAAGATAGGACAAGAGCCTACTGGGAGACGAAGTGACACACGATCAGCGAGAGCGACAGTGATTATTATCCCCGCGCCACAACACCAATTTCAAGTCGTTTGTGGTGCGGGTTCCGACACAACATCTCGACAGGTTTCTAAAGGAAGAGTTTTGGTCGAAGAGTGTAGTCTACCGACGTTTTCGTGTCAGCCTAGGCTACTCGACACCACGCAGCGTAACACGACGCCGTCACTTCGTGATGTCTTAGTGTGTATTTTATATGGGCGACAGTTCCCTCAAATAATGGAATAATCATAATATTAAAAAAAAAAAATAATATGTAAGGCAAATTAATAAAGAGAATAATAATTATTATTATTATCTAAAAGTCAAAAAGGTGTAGCATTGTCATACGCTACCGAAATATTGCGCGGAAAATCCCAAACTTAGCATTTCGACAATCGCTATCGACTAGTATGGAATGTCACTTTGTTGAAAGCCCAAGGCTTGGACGGTCATGATGATATTTTATATCTAATCAATTTCGCATATTGTAACACTATCTCTACGTCCGCTAAAAATCTGAAAGTAAAATTACTTTTCTTTTATTCAAATCAAACAAGTATTTTCCTTACGGTTTTCCGATCCGTCCAATTCAGTGTCAACATTCCCGATGAACTTTGTGGAGAATTAATCTTATCAAAACTTCTTCTAGCTATTCCTAGAAACTCCAAACTTTCGAGGAATATGAAAAGTGACCTTTTAAGACGACCTTTGAAAACAAGCCTCAAGTTAAAGATAATAATTCTCGTATAGAATTGATGATATCTCTCGGATTAGAAATGTCAGGATTATCATTATTGACCAATCTCTGCCAAGTGTACTAAACATTTAGATTTTGGTTCCCATAAATAGAGCGCTGTATAGCTTTACAATCCTATAATCATCATCACATAAATATCTTCGTAGATTTCTCACAACTACACTATTATTGGACGGTAAGCCCAAGTAAGCGACGCAATCCTTGTCCAGTTAAGAGACATATAAAATAATGTGGGTCACTTGAGTAGGCATGTCGTAATCGTAACGTCTCGGTTCCATGCTCGTCACATGCTCGTCCCCATGACTGATGCACTAACTATAAATTAATCAATTCCGATGTACAAACATAAAACATGTAGTTAAATGTCAGTAAGAGTAAGGAGGGACACTCGACGATCTCACTCAGTTATAAGTATAAGTAAAAACCGGTCGGGCTGGCCGCACATTTAATTACAGCAAGGTACGTTGGTGACGTCATATTACTGTAATGCAAAGAACGCAATCACCTAAA
The DNA here is from genome assembly GCA_947386135.1 of Melanchra persicariae. Taxonomy (NCBI): domain Eukaryota; kingdom Metazoa; phylum Arthropoda; class Insecta; order Lepidoptera; family Noctuidae; genus Melanchra; species Melanchra persicariae. Next base: position 10,071,475 of record OX376651.1, on the reverse strand, counting down.
TGAATCTGTCTTCCCCCGAACCATGTTGACACATACACACAAGAGAACCTTTGTAAACAATGTTTTTGTGGAAGTTTGGTCTCGGGTAGTGTGACGAACCCGTAAATTACACAAGACTTAGTTCACGTCAATATTTAGGCAGAAAACGCCAAAAATCTACCTTGGTGCTTTTAGTCGTCTTTTTTCGTCGTTTTTCGTCCTTGGAACACCTGCGATCTATATCATTAGATTAATAACGAGACGTGAGAGCGTACAAACAAAACAGTTAATAAAATATTTATGGCATTTTTTATTTGTGAGGATATATTTTATTTGTCGACAGCTAGTGGTGTGTGAAAAGTGAATGTAGAAGAGGCGTGCGGGCGTGCGGTGGACGGATCCGCGGCTTGTAGAGACGCGTGCCGCTTAATGACGTCATGGATCCGCGCCGCGGGGGTGAGCCGTTCGCACCCCGGCTTTTTACGATTCCAACTTCACCTTTTATGTCACAATACGAGTTTTATAGCTTTTATGAAATTCTTTACACGATTAAGCTGTGACCCCACTATGAAGAGCACACCATACCCGGCTGTTAAGTTTTTTGTTAATACAAATGGTCTAATTAGTCACACGCAGTGCATTAATTGGTATGATAATTTTTATGTGTTACGAAATACTACATTTAGACAAATTGTCGTCGTCAATTTACACGAAAACTTTACCCACACGTGTCTCTCCCTAAACATACATAAAATGTGCTTATGTTCCTAACTAAACATTCCCATCGTTTTTCGGCACTAAATATTAAGGCTTTTTTTTTCACTAGTTAAACGTAAACATTTTATTAGTTGTTCCTGAAACAGTTTTACGCAGCAGACCGTGATGCCTAGGTACAGTCTGACTGGACGAGTCTAATCATAAAGTTTGATGGTATTATGATGATATAAAAACTTTATGGCAGACCATACTTTCAGAGTTTCGTATGAAAGATAGTAAAACCTATTTATATGCTCTTAGTGGTTTTTGACGCAACGTTAGTTTTTGTTGCGAAATAAAATGTTACCATTCAATAACGTGCAGTGCAGTGTGTGGTCTGGTAGGCAGCCGCTCCACGTAAAATACTGGTATTCAGCTGAATCCAGTTTGACAGGGAGCCGACCCCAATATAGTGGGGAAAAGGCTAGGCAGATGATGATTCAATAAAATGCACCTAATGGTTATTCTGATGATTCTACGGCAGATCTTGAAACACATTATGATTTCGCCATTCTACTTTGTTACGTCCTTACTTTGTGCTTTGTTGAAAAAATTTCAATTCCCAATACTTAATATACAGTTCCAAGCACAAATAGACTGCATATTATTATCAAGATTAACTTTGCTGATCAACCTCTTCAGTATAACCATGTAGACAGCAACAATTTCTATCTATATTTAGCAAAATATCTCCAATAATTCATGCTAATAAAACAAGATAAACAAAATATTACAAACCTACTCGTGCGTCTTCCATCGCCAAACGATAATCTCTGTTTTAACTTTCCGCCGTAATCCACCAAAAATCCGTCGGCAAGTAATTTTGTCCTTAATTGCTCCACACCAAGTTAAGAGAGTATCATCTTCTCGTAAGATTCTCGTTTTTCCCTCACCTTGGAAGTGCGTGTAATAAAATATCGCTCGTTTGTACGTGATGAATGACGCTGTCGCTGGCGGCCACGTAATTGGGTGTCGAAGTCTAGGGCTAAAAGCATACACGTGTCGATCGACCGCCATCTGATAGGCCATTGTCTGTGCTTTATCTGGGTACAGAGTGTACACAATAAATCGTCCGTGTACCATTGTGTTGGGCTAAGTGATGTACACAGTCGCGATCGAGGTGTGTGAAATATCGCCCCGGAATGTTATTAGAACGCCCGTATACTGAATCGATCCACGGAATTTTCTGCTTAGAAAAGGAAGTGTTTGCGAGCCGCATATCCAAGTTTGGTAAGAGATAGACGCCGCCTCTTTGTAGTTTTTGTAAGCATTCACAGAAAGGAATTATTCTAATCGTAAGAATCGCATTGTGTTTGAACTCTGCTTTAAAAACTAAATAGGTACATGTTAGCGCTAAAAAGGAATTAAACCTTTTAAGTGGATGCACGTTTGCTGATGACACTGTAACATTCCCAATTAAGCGAAGCTATAAGCACACATTATTTTTTATTAGTCATACGCGCCCTTATTAGCGGTCGTGCTAAGAATAATAAATGAGCTTCAAACGTATGAATTATGAACAGTCAATACGGAATAGAAATAGCATCTCTGAGGTAGCACAGCTGGCGGTTATTTCGGCCATTCAAATGATTTCCTCTCGTATGGACGGAATTCACTGACGTATTTATGTGAGTGGCCGGAGCCTCGCAATTATACCTAACACCACTCAGTCAATTGGTGTCAATCGCTGATAACTTTAGCACTCCATAACATTTACTTTTTATGATCATGTTATTTCAGTACTGGTTCCCATTTCACTTAGTATTTTATGCAACTCATTACAATTTATTAACGAGAGTGTGACACATTAGAATTCCTGCTAACATTAAATATGTATGTGATTCACTGTAACTTCATAAACTTATTCCTTTTCTAGTATTAATGTGTGCAACGCAATAATTATTCCAAGAATGGTGTTGCTATGGTATTATCAATAAACGGCGTGTCAGTCGGAAGTGTGGACACACGGCGGCGTGGCGGCGGCGTAGCGGTGGCGTGGGACGCGTAGTGAGCGTTGCTTAGAAACGCCGCACCTCTCCCCTGTATACTATTCCACCACTTCTTATTTCTCTCCTTTTCACGCTCCACTATAATGGGAATTTTTGAAATTGCAACAATACACATACGGACCCGCTCCAATAGCGGCTAGAAATGTTTGCTCTTATTCACTTCTATTTAGTGGGGACCGAGGATATGGAGTTTATTTCAGTCTTATATCAGAGTTATTATCGTTTTTGTCGTGTTGTCTGCGCCAGCAGCGGCCGTCGTTAGAAGCTTTGAAGTACAAGTATTCAGACACTAACTAGTCTTAATTGGAACTGCGATATTTACTGCCTCTAGGTCCTAGGTGAATTTCAAAATATTTACGCTAAATGAAGGTTTGAGAGATAAATTACATTTAATTTCCAAACAAACTGTAAACTCGCGGAACATTCTGAATTCATGTAGATTAATAGGTAATTTCTATGCACGTCATTCTTACCCGTGACCACCGGAGCTGCGAAGCGCATTTTCCATAACTAATTTTATTGCGTCAATAAATCAACTGGCAAGTAGATAATTTATTATATTGAATTAGAAATAAATTTCTGGGTGCATGAATGAATGTTAATATCAATAAATATCGATCAGTCAGTATAGTGACCACCTGTCTGGGCAGTGTGCGTGGTGCGCAGGCGCGCTGCGGTCGACGCGGAAACGGAAGCGCACGCGCCGCTCCGGTCGCCGCACATCTGGCCTTTACATCCTCAATAAACCTTAAAAGTGTTAAGACATATAATTGTTCGCACCTTGATTATTATTCTATAACTTATTTAAAGTATACACGTGTAACATTTGGTAATTAATTAGAACACATTGTGCAACGTCATATTAATTAGTAATCGTGCACCGCTGAACGTTTCCATAGCCCTGGTAATAAATATGAGCCTGCTGTCATCATTGATATTTAACAAATACAAAATTAGTTGTATTTACCTCAAAATTCAGTTACAATAAATCGTTTCACAAAATACAGCAAACAATCATGAATTGTGTAGAAAATACTTGTTTAAAACCTTTGTGAAAATAAGTTCAATTTCCACGTATTTTAGTTACATTTTGATTAAATTAAAACGTTAGTATAGGTTTTACATCGAAATATTTTGGAATGAAAATACGAATAGTAAACCGTTCTTAACGTTCGGAGACTGAAACAAAAATACATCACGAATCATCATCTGCGTAGCAAACTGTATTGGGGTCGGCTCCCAGTCAAATCGGATTCAGCTGAATACCAGTAATTTTACGTAAAGCGGATGCCTACCAGACCTCCACAACTGGGTAACACGGTACTTCTTGGCAAGACTGTAGTCAGATTTTCTGGCTTCTGGCAATCCGTAACGACTGCCAAAGATCTACAAATGACAGCCGGGACCAACGGCTTAACGTGCTTTCCGAGGCCCCCCGTGCCTCTGAAGCCGTTGGTCTTGGTATGTTAAGATGGACACCCATCCACAGACCGATCTCGGCAAGCGTTGCTTAACCTTGATGTTCGACACACGCGGATGTTATTATTTAACCACGAGCTTCTTTAGTTATGTAATTGTGGAAATTCGTATCTACGAATTTCCACAATTATTTACATTTACAAAATTTTCATTTGATTTTATTATGAGAAGATATAGAAAAGATTCGGAATACTTCGGGTAACCTCGGGAAAGCTCGATAGGTATTTTTTGTTAGCATAATACGTCTTCATGACGGCGTCGAAGATTCAACCAAGTGTAACAAGCCTCGTGGGTAGGTAGTTTGTCTTCATTCGGAGCTGCAATTCATTTTTATTCATTCATCGCATTTGCAACCGAATCGAAATAATACAAGCATGTTTGCTCGTTCCATTATTTCAGAGGATCCTCTTCCCATTGTAATTAATAAAGTAAACGATGGTTAACTTTTCTCATTAAGTCTGTTATAATTAGCTTCAGTGAAACTATAATATCTGGGTTCAATTTAAAGTTGTTTGACAGCTCGTTGGTTTCGCAGCTGGGTTTCTGGAACTACATACCTACAATACAGAGAATTATATGTATGTATTCAAATTTTGATACTCAATGCCTTAATCTTCTCCGTCCAGTACAAACGACGTTTTGCATGACAAGGATAAAATACAAACTTCAAAAGCGTGATACTTTTTGATTTTATTTATTTTTTCACAAATCATGGTTACTATTGTAGTTACTACAATATGCTATTACAAATACGTAATTATCTATTTATTATATTTTTTTATATAGTAGTCAAATAGGTACCCTATTACCGACAAATTTTGACTGATGACTTGCATCAGCAACACTTATCTCAACTACAAAAACACCAAGATCACTGCTTTCAATATTAATACCGTGCACCTTCTAAACAAAACCTCCTGAGTTATATGAACTACTTTATATGTATTTTAATCCACATTTTATGGCTTTGTGCTCACTTGTACAGCTTCAAAACAAAGAAAAGTTTCAGCTTTATAAAGTTTGGCACTGTGATTCGAGTAGTGGTTTCACTTGCTGAAAAGCCCTAGATGCTCTCGTGAATGGCGTAGGTATGTAGGTTTATTTATCTGAGCTTTTGTACCAGAATAAAACTACAAACGGACAGATGTACCTACATATCTTCTCTCCATGTGTTCTTGAAACACACATACATATAGAAAGCTTACAATGGTGGAACGATAGCTAGTGTTGTTGCGTATTCCGGACGAAAACAGGCCACCATATCTCTCTCACCTCAATGCATAGTCGAGAACTAAGAACTTTTCGATGTTCAAGGCAATATGACCTTTAATCAAATCTCAGAATATTTATATCATTATAGGGTATAAAGAAAATTGGTTAAATCAAACAAAAGAGAACGCAAAATCAGCCTATCATGTTCCGACAGCTGGGACACAGTCCTCTTCTATAGTTATGATGAGAGAGGGAGTCAAATACGCATTTTGCCCAAAATATCTAATTATTGAAACATTTAAGAAACCCACACGAAACCTAAAAATGAGTAAGTATATAACACGCAGGTCAACCAATAATTTATTCAAAGAAATGTCAAAACCGAACTAGTTCGAGGTGGCACGAAGAGTGCCTGGAAGGATTTTATTTGGGAGATTCCTTTGACCAGCACTGGGACAATAGAGGTTGAATAAAAGAGCTTAAAATCAGCAGTCTTATAACATCCTTCATTACAATGACAGCCCCAAAACAAAAATCCTACTTTTCGCATCATCAAATAAAAGAACTAAAATCTGCCATAATGCTAAGATCACACGGGCGAATATGCTCGACGTTTTTAGTGTTCATACGAGCAATATCGAACGTGTAGATCGTTCTAACTTGAGACTTATTGCTCGAAATCGAACTAAAATGTTTGAAAAGATTCACGTGGCCTAATTTATGTTTGATGATACTTGCTCATCGAATATCAACGTACGTGTAGAAACGACTTTACATTCACAACCTTTAAAAAAACAACAGCAAAAGGCAAGATCACATAGGTAACATTCAGTCTTTCGAACGACATTGTGTTGTATGCAAAGGGTGCTGCCATACTGTTCACAATGCCGGCCGCGTCCACCGACGTACAACTTCGAAAATCGACTTTCAATGGAAGTTTTCCACGTCACATTTACATTTATACAAACAAAGTCTTGAAATAGGTAAACGTAATGACATTCATTACAGTTTGTTGGAAGAGTATAATAGGAATACGGGAATAATAGTGTCTGTAGGTATGTATATCTATATATTATTATATTATTATATATTATTTTTTTAAGTATATAAAATGCTTTGTCCTGACTGATGGATCAACGCACAGCCTAAACCGCTGATCAAAGAGACTTGAAATTTGTAGGAAATATTTCTTATATGGTGTAGGCATCCGACGAGGATTTTTGAAATTTCATCCCCTAAGGGGGTGAAATAGAGGGTGGAAGTTTATTTGAAAAATCTTATTCCTTGAGTCAAATTTCTTGAAATTGGTACAAATATTGGCCAAAGTGAATAATATAATGATTGTCACTATTAGTTTTTCACAACTACCCTCAATAGGCGATTTAAGGGGTGTTAAACTTTGTATGTAAGAATCTTATTTCTTGGGCCAATGCGTGAAACTTGGTACAAATATTGGCCGAAATAAATAATAAAGGATTTAATTATTAGTTTCTTAACAATATCCCCAAAAGACGAATTAAAGGTCACACCCTTTAATTCGTCTTTTGGGGATATTGTATATTATACAAAAAAAATCAGCTGTTTCATACAAAAGTTCAATACCTACTCGACTAAAATGTATGAAACAGCTGATTTTTTTTTCGTGATTTCAGAGTCGGTCCCATAGTGAAAGTTGTTCATATTCATGGGTAGAACACCCAGTGAAAATTTGGCCGGTCATTAAAAAATAACCCCGTGTTTAAATCCGATTTAGAATTCGAAATTCCATTTAAATCTCATCCATATCGAAACTCCCGTCTGCAACATCTCACAGCAGAGTAATGCCAGCAATGCAGCCCAACTCCTGCACGATTGTAAACTCATAGTTTGGGATGACAGCACAATGGCGCGTAAAGGGGGCTTCGAAGCACTGAACAGAACTCTTAAAATATCAGAGGAATGATAACGTAATGGGAGGAGTTATCGTCCTGTTAGCTGGAGACTTCCGTCAGACCCTCCCCGTGGTGCCGAGAGAAGAAGAAGAAAAAAAACTCCACCTTAAAAAAAACATGCGAGGACACTTAAAGGGCGATATTTGTGGTGGACAATTAGCCAATCTCCTTCTTAAAAAAGGGAATGGAGAATACCCTGAAACTGGGGGCAAGATTACACTTTGGTTTCGACGGTTGACGATCTAATAGCCCAAATATAGGTTACCCAGACGACCAGAACCTACTCAGCAAATCCATGGAGTGGTTATGTGAACGTGCGATTTTGACACATAAGAACGATCTGGCTTCTATCATTAATGACACTGTTGATGGACTTCATAAATTAAAGTTATTTTGTGCTTTGTAGTGGATTTTCTTTGGAAGTCGGTGGTATTTTTTTTTAAGTTTTTTTTCATACATTTTTGACAGATTACGACTGAAATGCGAATGCGAACGTTGCTTGAAAATTAGTCGAATTGGCTCTCTGGTCTAACCCACAAATCTCGGCTGCTAATGAAACGGTCATCACAGTACTAATGAGCTCTAATTTTCAGTCGTTTTCGTGTTTCTCAGCTTATCTATTAGATCAAAGACTTTGTTATGAAAATACACTCACCTCAAATGTGTTTATTCGAGCAATTTTGCATTAGTTTAAGAGGCTTATTAGATTTCGGCATTAAAGTATTAAGTTTTTTACACAATTTTAACATTTTATCAAGTGTATCAACCAAGTATTAGATTTAATAATTCAATCATTTAAGTAAAGGTTTTAAAAACTTTAGATTAAATAAGTTTGGCTGAGTTAATACACTTAGGTATTGTCTGAAAACAAACAGTACCTTTCTTCGCTTTCTTAGGTAATATTTTTTTATTATAAGTAGACCTTCTATACGGGTTTTAAATTAAGAGAGACTCAATTCATCTAAAACTCACTTGAGACGTTATTTAAATAAAGTTTGAATGGTTAAGTTAATATCTGTTATCCGAATATTTTCTAGAAAAATATAGCTACTTACCAGAGTATTTATGTAAAACTTAGAGAGGTTTTAAACTTGTTCACTGTATTGTACATAACAATTTATTATAGAAATAACTAATTAATGTGTAATATAAAGTACTTACCTAGTTTTTCCTATCAGAGAGTAAACAAGATCGCTTGAGAGTTCAGTGCCCTCGTCATCAATGCAGAGGTTGCATTAAACTTTTTCCATTGTCTCCATTGATGGATTTGCATCAGAAAATTGCCGGGATTTTGTTCCCAATAACTTCCAAGAACTTAATAAATATTATCTCATGAATAAATATGAAATATTGTGCGAAAACGCTTATTATCTTGGATAAAGAAAGAAGAACTTGTAAGAGTCTGCCACTTTTTATTTTTATATGAAGCATACTTTTTGTGGTAGTTAGGTACTAATAAATTCTATACTATTTTCGATACAAATTCTGCTTATTCCAACCGAATTATTATTCTGGTACGAAATCTATTATAGACAAAGTTTAATATTTAAATATGTATAAAGGACCATGGGAGGCGGACCCATGAGCACACCTAGTCCAATTAAGTATCATTGTCAAAAGCAATTTGTAGGCATTTGCATATTACCACCCGTCTATCATACATTATTTCGGTAATAACTATTCCGGAAGTAATGTTTATGGACGTACCTACGTATTAATGGAGGACCAGAATACCACAATGTACTGTTTTATTGACCTTAACACTGATTGTAACCTAGTTTAAGAATGACACACTTGCAAGCGATCTTATTGTCTCCGAAAAATTATGAGGTCCAGAGATTGGCCCGACTTGGCCGAATGAACTCATAAGTGGAGCAACAACGTTTTGTCGAGCGACTCGTTATTCCTACCCTTTAACATGTTTCTTCCTGTGCCGAGTTTCCGGTTAAACGGCGAATTCGGCGCGTGCGAGCGGCCAACCTGACCGATTCGATTTGCTCTAACGCGATAGTCACACATTCAGCTCCCGCCGGACCGTGTAAGTGCTCCATTCACTACGGAGACCATTATTAATACATCCCCTCCCTAGTCGTCTCCTCTCGAGGCCCTCATTGTGCGCCGTTGCGAGTTAATCCTCCGTCCGGCAAAGATCGGCGATCGAATGCGACCGACCCAGCTTTGTGAAACGTAATAGGGTCCTACGGTTAAATGCCGCGTGTAATTTTTGGTTTGCGATTGTAATTATCTATTGAATCGTAGTACTTCGAGGGAAGAGTTCAATTATCGCGCGACGGTCCGGCGGGCTGATTGATTGGTTTTGGCCCTGTTTGTATCTGTCAAGCCGACGGACGCGCCACACCACTACATTCTACACTGAATTAGTGAAGCGGCGCGCGCCCACCGCGTTGTTTTATCAGACGGACCGGACCGCACGCTGCAGGTGCGACCTAATCAGGTTTAGCAAATGCTTAAATAGCGCTCTTGTTTAACACATAAACGCTCTCATAAAACTTCGTTGCCCCCAATAGAAAAAATATACAACCGAATTCAGAACCTCCGCATTTTTTAAGTCGGATAAAAATAATGATCTCAAATAAGAAGACTGTCGTCAGGAGCCAAGTTGTAAATTGCTCTAAACGGATCCGGTTCGAAATAGTTCACAATGTAGATAATACAAAACGGAAACATGTATCGAGAAAAATAGATGAGCTGTGAATCGATTGAGTGCTGTGTAGTATCGAGCGTCGCGACGGACGAACGGACACCTCCCAAAGGAGTTGCAGAACCAAGCTCGGCAAAGCAATTTAACCAATTTAATGTCATTCGCGTCTATTGACGGGCTCCCGCGCTCTCAATTTAAAAATAGACGCCATTGTGTTGCCGGCGCGAAAATGTTGTGCCGTAGAATATTCTAGCGGTATCAAATTGTACAGGCTTTCATCACTCCGCCGAAAACGCTTTTCTTAGAATATGATTTAAATGGCAGTTAAATAGTCATAACCAGACGCTGCGACGACATACTTATACCGTAATAAAGTAGCAATACGGCCCGAAGAAGAAATTTAGTATCGGGATTAAGTTATTTTCAGTTATGACATCAAAGTCTCCGTATTTCAGTTCCATCTTCTGCGCCCACAAAGTATTTAAGACGTTATTTTGAAATAAAAATCACACATTCCATTTATCATTTTGCGGACAGTTTATAAATCCAGCAAGACAGCCATGTTTGATTTTTCAGTTTTGTTTAACTTTATTTAAAGTAGGTACATACCTATATCTTATGTTAATAGTTTTACTGTGATGGTAATATAAAACATACTGATTACTAATTCAATGCAAAAATACATTGAATTTCGTATTATTACTTATCTAAGCTAACGACAAATTGTAACTTTAGGTACACGTATATTTAGTACTAGCTGTGCCCGCGACTTCGTTCGCGCTTGCTTTTCGTGTTTAGGAAGATATTAAGTACACAAACTCACTAAATGTATATAGGTACTCATCGTGATTATGACATGACTTACAAAATTACGAAGAACGAACGAATATTAACGCTTAAAACATTTCTTTGTAAACAATATTACTTGTTATGTGATATTCATCAGTACGTGTATACGTACGTAGGCTTTGCGCGCTGCTTACATGCGACAAAGCGACATACAGCCTGACCGTCCCAGATACAGGACTACCGCAGATCCACACCAACACGACTAATAGTTTGTCCCTGAGCTTGATTAATGGTCATGCCGAAACTATCAGAAGATAAGTCTCCGCAGAGGACATGGTGGAGCATACGGTGGAGGTCTGCCCTGCTTAGGCGGAGCATCACCGTGTCCTCGTCGAGGCGATCGGCTGCGGCGTCCTGGTTTACTCCATGGTCCGGAGAAGAATATAAGAATGAATGACAGCACGATTTGATAGTTATTCCTAGTTCGGGACCAATCGTAAGTCCGTAGGTGATACGGAGTAGAAAACGCCCAACACTAAGGCCGAAACTACAGACTTCGGGCTTAAGAGAGTAGACCCCCTCAGCCGCCGCAACAGAAAAAGACAACCCGGGCGTTGCGTCGGGAGTCGCAAGGCAATTCCCAGCCACCCTAAGCGCGGGCCCGCAGATGGCGAGCGTAGGTTGGCTCACTGTCCGAACGGAGCGGAATTTGTTCGAAAAGTCACCACGGCCCTGGAACGTTAAAGGCATAAGGAGGAATACGGACGTTTTTTAGTCAGTAAGAGTTTGACACTCTCTTCCGCTCCACGCAGAGCAGAAGAAGTCATTTGATGTTTTCCTATCCATAAAAAAAAACCCACAACGGATAGAGTAGAGTAGAGACTCCGTTGTCCTGGCTAAGTTTGCAAGCCTAGCTCCGCCCAAATGTACAAAAGCCACCAGTGTGCTTCACAGGTTGAGCGGAGAGACGACCGATAATACTCAACCCGCAAGGGAGTGATAATCTGAGATAAAAGTCAGCTCAATCACTTAGCACTCACAAACCTATATTTACCACCTGTAAATGTACATTATGGATTGCAATAAACGATTTGATTTGAAACCTGCACCTCACCGTTCCGAGGATTTTTTCACGTCGGAAAGTCATGGCCAGGATGACGTAGCCGGCGTCGAAACAACCTCCGCAAATTGGGGAGTCTGTAGTGCATAAGTTAAAAAATTTTAAGGGCAATGATCCGTAATTATAATCCCTATTATAACGGAGGTAATTTTTACTTAAGCTGAGAAGTCAATTAGTTAGTCACGTTTATAGACTTGTCATTGCCATTTTTCACTTTTTTCACCATTTGTTGTCATGAAGTACAGTTGTTCTCTGGCAAATTCATGCACGAAACTGTGTGAAAGAAAGAAAGAAGGAGGAGCGGGTACGGGTCCAGCACTACCATCTCGAAACCTATCTTGGCGAGTTCTTCTGTGGCGTCATTGCCCAGGGATCCACAGTTCCCCTTGAAGCTCTGGAGTGTGAAACCCGCTACTGGTAATTTCTGGCCCTAGGCTGGTCACGACGAATCACCAGCTGACTGGGAATTGAACAGTTTTGTTTCAAAATTAACAGAAAATAATTAGGAATGAGGGAGATCCTGGGAAAGAAATCCAAGAGGTGAAAGTCTTGAGCATCGAAGCTGAGTTTTTAGCCTTTCGGTTTTCTATCGGTTGCATTTTGGGGAGTGTGCGACGGAATTGCATAGTTTAATTCCGCCAAGCTCGTTCCATCATCGGACCACAAGACGTACGGCGGTACGCCACCGGTACACGATGGACCTCACACCCACATGAACAAAACGTTTTGGAAACACATGGCGTGGAATTCCCTGACTGAGTCCGTGTTTCCGGATAGTTACAGCCTGGGAGTCTTATCAAGAGTGAATAGGTTACTTATAGGCAAGCGTGCTCCATCTGCGATCACATCATCGTTTGCCATCAGGTGAGATAGTGGTCAAACGCGTTCCGATCAAAAGTAAAAAAAATGAAAACAAAGTCAGTGGAGCAATTTTTTTTTTTGCATCAAATGCGTAACGCCTTGTAAGTATCAAAAGAAGTTTTAACTAAAATATACTTTTTGGTGTAATTCTCGTGATGTTGATGGTAAGTACAGTTTCGCTCAACAGATGGCATTGCAAGTGTCATTAAAGGTACTTACCCCTACTTACTATGTATGTAGATAATAAGTTGATTTCTTCTAGATTGCCATAATCCTATCAGGTTTATGTGAATGTTTTCTACATCAGTTTTGTATTTTTTATCGCGATGCAAACGAAACAGAATACATATAAACAGAAAATAGGTTCTGCTTGTCTTTCTAAAAAGATATGCAAAATACAGCAATAACATATTATTAATATTTGAAAATATTAGGTTTGGTAGGAATAAAAAAATAAGGAAATAAATAAAATAAAAATAATTCAAAAATAATTACAAAATTTGTGGGATTTGAACCCACACCTAGTGTTTCGAGAGGCAGGCTTTAAACCAACGGACTATGAGATCTGTTGACAATTGATTAAAATAGCCGATAGATTAGCTCCCTGAAAGGGTTCCACATCAGGTGCTCTAGACCTTCATTTTTTTTATGTCGACAGACAGTACTCATCATGTTGACCAACTATTCCTTAAGCGGTATATTAATATCTCTTATAGATTAGCCGGGCTGCTAAGGTTCCACGTCTTGTATTCAGATCTTCAAAATAAATTATAGCCTATATGTTGGCGAGGACTAATAGCTATACAACAAAAAAAGTTTCATTAAAATCCGTCCAGTGGTTTTTGCGTGAAAGACGAACAACAGACAGACAGACAGACAGACAGACAAGAAAATAAAAAAAAATATTTTTGGCTTCTACTGTTTGTATAAAGCACCCCTGGAATATTTTTTTTTATTTTCATTCAATGTACAGAATTGACGTCTTCTACAGTTTTATTATATGTATAGATATAACTAGTGTGTAGACGTCTTGGGTTGACTTGTTAAGTCTACAAAATGTTTTAATAAATAAATAAATGATAAATACCTATATATGACAAATAAGAGTCAGATGTTGTTAGTCAAATGAAAGGAAAGACGTATACGCCAACCTGTCACATTTACACCTAAGGCTCTAGACACATTGACATTTCACAATATTGTTAAAAAGTCATTGAACACCTGTCGCTAAAATGTAACAATCATGTAATTGTTCTGACATTTATTTCGTATTTGGCCTATACTAATTAAGACCTAGATTACATGTCAAGTGCTCAATCCCTTATTTTGATAATCACCATCGTTGATTCGAGCTGTACGAATAGAGAACAAAAAAAGAGACAAATCTATATTGAGTACAATAACTAGGTTTAAAATCAAATTTTAATAGGTATGGGACAAATCCTGAACTACCGTAAGATAAAAATCTGCTGTTCCAAGGTGTATACCTACCTATGTAGCAGCTGACTTTTCAAATTAAGTTTATCATATAAGTTATGCCTTGTTGTCTTTATAGTATAGATAACATCTAAACGCTCAAACTTAAGACTCAACGCCGTTTTGAAAATCCAACAATGCAGTAGTATTTAAGAATTCGTTTATGTGTCACCTGAGAAGACAAACATTCGTATTTTTAGAAACCTAGCTGTTCTTGCGATCCATGTACTAAATGTAAGTAGAACTGTAAAATCGCTCAAATTAAATATTTCAGTCGGTCATCGAGATCGCGACTCACTCGCCACCGTGCGCTGCACAGCCGTACAGCCGTCTTTACCTCGCTCCTCATCAATTATACAAGTGTCTGCGTCCTTTATAAAATATTTACTATTCTTACCTTCGCCCATAAACTAAGGGTACTGATTTAGGTGACTATTATTAAAGTTAATGGTTATTTGATTATTTGAATTCATGAAATATACAGAGAATCTGGTCGTTCTACAATGTGATTTAGTTAAGACCCCTAATCTGGATGTCTCATTAAACGGATCGTAAAATAAACAAACTAAAACCACGATGAATATTTATATTCAGACCAGTTAAAATATTACAATGACAGGCGTACAGCCCCGACCCGCATTGGCCATAAAAATGGATTAAAAGTGACTTTGTTTTGTAATGAATGGGAAATCAAAACAACAGCTCTGTCAACTAATTTTGTAGCTACAATATTTCCTTTATCAAAATTATTGCATGAAGACTTAGAAGAGTAAAATATAACCCGGATAACGTCAAAACAATTCAGTACTTTAATGAAGAACATTCACTTCTAGAGCTTCATAGAGCGTGCAACTTATTTGGACGAAGCTAAACAAGTATAACTTGGTTCAACGTTTAAATTAAAAGGCCAACCTCACTGGTATGGGTACGTATTCAAATATATTCATCGGTATGCTGACAGAAACCATGCAGTGTTACTCTAAAACACGTCAATTAGTAAACAGGCGTAAACCACAGGCATTCGGTCGAGCAGCCGCCGCGCGAGGGTGCCCGCCATCTTGGATCGGGGGTCAAATTAAATTGACATGTGGTTTGTGCAGACATATTGTGCTCGCTTGGAAGCATTGTGTTGACACCCCTAATTATACAGGTCCAACGATATGAGTAGATAAAGCATGGTAATTAACTTAATACCCATCGCGGATATAATTTGACCCGGTTTGAAGTTATTCGACGAATTGCGCTCCCATTCTATCACGCATAAATAGTTCGTTGGGTGCTAACATTCGATTCTACGCAAACATTTAAATTGTGTACAAAATCACTCCATAAACCACATATTTCCCCTGGAATTTAATAACAATACAATGTTATAACAGACGAAAATCCTATCAAATGTTTAACATGCAAATAACATTTTCATAAAATACCTTTAATGTTATGCAGCCCGAGGCAACGGGCGTCTAAATTATAAAACGTGGTCCACGGGAAGAGGACGTAATATCGCCAATATCGCCGCTCGAAGGGAAATCTTCCGAACGTTGTCGTTAAATGATCGCATCTCATGGGCGCGCGCGGTGCGGCGGCGGTGCGGGCAGACGCGGCGGCGGTGCGGGCAGACGCGGCGTCAGCGACCACCGCCTCCTCAGTTTAGCATATCGGCTGAGCTCGCCAAATTCTCACCGAGACATAATATAGACGTTCAGGGGCGCCCCGTGTTAAAGCCATTATTGAACCCTAATACTATTTTAAAAAATGGCCATCCTAAAACTGAACGCCTTCCGAGGAAAGCTGTTCGCGAACAGACACTTAATAGGATTGGATGAAGATGGCGGAGTAATAAAGCGTGTTCAGTAATGTATTTATAGAAGATGTGCCGGCATCGCCTCGTTGCACGGATCGCCTTCAATTTACTGTTCGAGATTACGATTAGCTTTCGATCGAGCTTTATATTAAACTTGCCGCCGGGGACCGACCGACCCTCTAACACTACCTAATACTACTGCAAAAATATCAATCACTATATTTCTGACTAGCTTATTACCACAGCTTCGTACGCGCATATCCCGTTTTTTCACAAAACCCTCTCTTAGTACTCATCTACTCTCGTCAAGGAATACATATCAAATTTAAGCTTTCTACGACCAGTAGTTTCGGCTGTGCGTTGTCTGTCAGTCACTCAATCACTCAGTAACGCAAGAGTTTTATATATATATATTGATTGATTTCTGTCGTCACAGCCTCTAAACAACCTTCATAACTTTGTTAATTATTGTAATGGAATAAATACATCGTGATAATTTAATTAAGCAACTAACAGTCGTAAAAGGGCATTTGGGGAAGTCAGATTACACAAGTTACACTCAACTAGTTCACTAAAGTTGTGTTCGCGCGGCGTGCACGTGCACGTAAACTTTATATTAGTTTAATATACGTACACGTTACACCAAAATGGTATTTATGAGGTGAACCCTAACAACAACATAGTATTATGCCAATAGAATCAATATCAAATACAAATTAATTACTCGTGCTTGTAGAACAACACAAGGGGTGGATTCATTGGATTTGTGGACATCAGTCGGTATCATTACTGTGATACGAAAATAAACGAATGTAGATAATGGACGGCGGGATCAATACAAAGTAATCGCAAGCGGATCCAATAAGCCCGGCCAAAACAACGGGGGGTCGCATCGGACGGGATCGGAGCCTGCGAGCCGAACATGGGAAAACAATATGGCGGCATGCAAATAGCTCGGCCATTATCGCACCTGGGCAGCGCGAGCCGCCCGACGAGTAAACAAGATTACGGGAATTGAATGGCTAATTAGGGGAAAAGAAGCGAGCCCAGCAAGCCTAGCGACCACGCTGAGTTATCGCACCTCGTTTCTGCCATATTTCACGACGCTTAACTTGCCTTTATTGTTTGGCCGCCTGTTGTTTAGCTAAAGAGCCTTGTTAGCTTATCTCTTGAAGCCTAGGTAGGCTGCATTAACTGCCGTCACAGCCAGAAGTGAAGATTTACTGGATACACACAGCGTCTAACACCGCTAAATAATAAGTGACGCGCGTTGCTAAGCTGTAGCGGTACCGGAGCTCGTAGAAATAAAAACACTAAGATACACAAATTGATGATGCACAGTCGTTGATGAAAATTTAATTGATACGTTAATTAATTGTATTATACAGTGGGTATGAATTTATATGACCCACATCACAGATAAAAGCATTAACAAGGTAAACGTGACGACAACCAAGTTACGCCGCAATATTGCTTTTCAATAGAGGACCGCAGAGCGGCACCACTCCGGATCACACAAGAAAGCACTTTATCATTATTCAATTAATTAATTAGTGACTTTTATAGATAATAAAGAGAGTGTATTTACGAGTCAGCTTCGTTAATTTTACGTTATCTGTTTAATTGTATGAGCCTCCGGCGTCGTCAGCGGCGCATTATCGGGGTATCACCCGAGCCGTTATGTTCCTGTTATATTATCCTATGATATGTCGATCAAGCTTAAGATGGACATCGTAAATTCTTTAATAATATTAATAGATTATTTTTATATCTAATGTAGCCTATTAATTTTATTAAGGCCCCCAAAAAGTAACTGCATTTTAAAATCTGACTCAAATGAAGTGTCTTATGCTGTTACGCGCTGTTCATGTGTTTAAATTCTCTACCGATATAAGTACATATCTTCTTTACATATTGTATCCCGCAAACACAAGTCGTAAATGTCAGCCTAGAACGACGTACATTATGTATCTGCAAGTCGATTTTGCAACACAACAAGCAAAAAGAGATGTCACTGCCATCATTTGTCACAGCCGTAAATCTTATATCATCCACGCATAATGCGAAAGCATGAACAATTTCATTTATATTTGGAAATCTCACATGCAAAAACGATACGATCTATGCCATTCTTGGGCAAATTACAATAAAGCAACCAACAAACAAACGGACACAGAAAGCAGTGACAACAAAACAAAACGTTTGACCCTAACGTGATGACCGGTCTGTCTGTCATGTCACTCTGGCTTTCATTTACGGACTCGATATGATTTAGAGAGGTTCGTCCGCTACGACCGACGACTTCAAACGTAATTTAATTACATATTATAAAGCATGTCTGAGCCCACACAGAACCTAGTCACTACAAGATTAATGAATCCCAGCGATACAGATACATGACTTATTCTGTTCAAGCGGCCATATTTAATGCCCACGTTTTCATGATTGCAGTCATTTAGAATGTTGCGTCGCCATCCTCGCTAAATACCTTCGCTGACGTCCAGGTTTATCCTCCACTCAATTTCAATTATATAATATTACTAATGAAATATATTTATTTCTTTCTGTCGTTTCTTCTGCACAAATTCCTCATTAATTTGTGAAAAGCTTTTAGTGACCCAAGATCCCGAAAGCCAAACACTTTGTCTAGGAGAAGCCAGAAAGTTCTATAATTTCTTTGCCGAGATAAGAGGCGAAAGTTCACGCAGGAGCGGAGATTTATGACATCACCGTCGTTCCTTTCACTAAATAATAAAAGGCCCGCTGTAAAACGCGGTGGAGGCATAAAAGTTTTACGTCCATACAACCCGTTGGTGTACGTAAACGGAGCATGTAGGGCGCGTCGTGTTAGGACGTCAAATCTCCATAAAGAGTAATCAGTGTCGGCACAATAGTCCGTTGCCTCATAAATTGTAACGCCAACGTACGTTAATTTTGTCTAGATCCGCGTCGGGCATAATTTGAGCTCGGCCCGTCCCTGAGACCAAAAATTATGAATATAATTCGGCATAAACAATATAATAGTGACTTGTTGCTCCACTCTGCGTGGCGGCTGCGTGAACGCGGCGTTGTCGCGGTTGCGTGCGGCTGATTCCACAACGTGACGTTATGACAGCGACATCTGGCCCGCTGTGCGACTAAGGAATTACTATTGCTCCATTTAGCCTGTCGTGTAACAAGGATCGCTTTATAATTAATAACAATAAATAAATTAGTTAATTTAATATTTAATGGATAGGAAACATAATTATTGGAATTCCACGTCGATTTTGAAGTAATTACAAAACAGTTTCTCATCCTGCGCAAATCGCGAAAGTGGAATGATAATAGCACTTAGTAGAATACCTAAGGTCATGGACGTGACCTGAAAAGGCCTCTGTATACCTACTGAAATTTCTTAAGCAATGTTAGAATTTCAGGAACAAAAACTAGAGCCAAACCTAGTTAATCATTCATTTGCTTTAGATTAATATACAATTCAAGGTCTAAGTTGGCTTTAAGCTATATCCCTTTTTTTAATTATGGGAAATCATCAAATGACTCATTCCGCTCTGGGCGGAGCGGAAAGGATTGTCAGACTCTTAGGTACTGACTAAAACCTATCCGTGTACCTCCAAATGCCCTTTGCGTTCCAGGGCCGCGGTGACTCTTGCGAACAAAGTCCGCAGCCCTGGCAGGCTCTGGCTCTAGCGGGCCCCGTCCTCTATGCTGACATCTCTTTCAGGCGCGCGTGGAACACAACGCGCTGTCGACTCGGGCCTCATCTGATTGGACGGCGCGTTACCAAACGCTTGCCGTCCGCAGGCATCAATCACTTCGCCATGCTGAGGTCTTGACGAAATAAGGCCGTTATTGGCACTCCATTTCAGCCCCCCTGAGCCCCTAGTAAGGGCTCCACCACGGCAGTCGCAGAGGCAAGATATACCCTAGGCTTTAAATTTAAAGGTCAAGAGTACATTATTCTATCGAACTAAACAAAAACAAATAAGATAAAACATATAAAAAAAAGAATGAAACAAATTAATTTTCTATTCTATGCAAAGTGTGCACCATAGATTGTAATTCTATGAAAATGATCACAAATATAACTTTTTCTGTAACAAAACAACTATAGATCGTCCATTGTTTTTATTTCGTAGTAGGGTTCAAAAATTGTAAGTTATAGTCTAGGAGATATGAACTTGATACACGAGCATTTTATTCTGTCTATGAATTTAAAAGCGTTGAAGGATTTAGTGTGTTTACTTTCCGAGGATGGAACAACTTGTCCCGTTGTAAACAGATTTAAAATTGTAAGCAAAACCTAAAATTAGACGACTATGATTTATTACGGTTTAAAAGATGTGCTGATAGACACTTTTAAAGAGAGTTTAAAATAAAATGATGTTTTTCTTATACCGTGCAGCGATAAAAGTGGATACAGTTTTTTTTCAGGGTGCAATACTTTTTTATTTGTATTGTAATCCGAATATACTTTGCCGTTTTATTACATCATACTTTTGTTATTCAATAGCCGCTGAATATACAAAGATTAGCGGCTTTCCATTGTGTGTAATACTTTTAAATCCCCTACAACCGTGTGTGTTTAACAAAAAAAAACACATTTCTGTTTGCATTTTGACAAAAATCTACACAAAACAATGAAGGTTCCAAAATATTCAACTTAAAAGTCATTAAATGAAGTCCATGTTTGTGTTTCCGTGTCTTATCAGGCGATCGGTCGCGTTCCTGCTGCTTGTAAGACTACCAGATTATAGTTAAACATGTGATTGTAACCCGATATGACACGCGAGAGCACGACGGCCTTACGAACGTGTTGTAATTCAATAACCCGCTCCACACCGACTAATGGAGGGTATACCTTCCAAACAAACACTTTCAAAAGCTTTGCCCTGTTCCTATATCTTACTAAGCGTTATTGGCTAGTGATGAGATTCGATTTTCATCATAATCATCATCAGTCCTGTTTCAAACTGCGATTGTTGACCGGAGATTCTGACGTTCACAACTATTGCCTCAACAATCGGTCTTTTACTAATGAAGCATTTAATCTCCATAGTTTCGCAAAGCTTTGCGTGCATCGGCGTAGCATGGCGTAGTAACGCGTAGCACGGTGTAGCAACGCGTAGCAACTCGTAGCATCGCGTAGCATCGCGTAGCATCGCGTAGCATCGCGTAGCATCGCGTAGGATCGCGTAGCATCGCGTAGTAGAGAGTAGAGTAGAGTGGGACTCCCGTATCCGCACTTAAACTCTCATTCGGTCCGTTGTGCGTAGATGTCCTGGCTAAGTTAGCCAGCCTAGCTCCGCCCAGAAGCACAGAAGTTTCCTGGGAGCTTCACAGGCTTCGCGGAGCGACCTCACCGTTCCGAGGATTTGTTCACGTTGGGTAGCCACGGCCTCGCATTCCAGGATGACGTGGGCGGCTGATTCTTCGGCGACAAAACAGCCCCTGCAAAGTGGGCTGTCTGTGGCTATGTTATAAAGATGTTTGTTTAGGGGGTAATGGCCCGTAATTGTCCCTATTATTGTTCTGAGGTCATTTCTACTTAGGTTGAGTAGTCGTTTTGTTAATCGCGGATGTAGACTTGGCATTGCCATTTTTGACTGCCTACAGTCAGTGGTCCGTGACCATTAGTTGTTATGGTGTTCAGTTGATCTCTGGCGAATCCATGTACGAAACTGCGAGAAAGGTAGGGGAAGGAGTGGGTAAGGGCCTAGAACTACCATCTCGGAACCTCTCTTCGCAAGTTCGTCTGCGGCATCATTGCCCAGGGATCCACTGTGTCCCTTGATCCACTGGAGGGTGATCCTGTTAGACAGCGATATACTCTCCAGGGCGAGACACTCAAAAATTAGTTTACTGTTGGTTTGTTTGTTCTCTAGGGCTTTCAGCACAGCCAGGCTATCAGACACGAATCTGATTGAGTAGCTGTGTATTCCTAGACGCTTTACGGCTGTTGCGGCTTGTGTAAGGGCGACACACTCGCATTGGAATATCGAACTGTGTTCGCCTAGTCGTAAGTGAAAGTTAATGTTGAGGTCTTTTTTTTTTTTTTTTTTATAGGATGGGAAATCATCAAATGACCCCTCCCGCTCTGGGTGGAGCGGCAGGGAGTGTCAGACTTTTACTGACTAAAACCCACCCTTAGTCCTCCTAGTGCCTTTCTTCCCAGGGCCGCGGTAACTCTTTCGAACAATTCCGCAACCCTGGCAGGCTCTGGCCCTGGCGGGCCCCGTCTCCGTTGCTGACTGCTCGTTGCTGACGGCGCGTTTGGAGTGAACGCGCCGTCGACTCTGGCCTGACCTGATCGGACAGCGAGCTACCCATTGCTCGCTGTCCGCAGGCGTCAGTCACTGCGCCTTGCCCAGGAGCGTCAGTTCCTGAGAGGCGCAGCGACTGACGTTCGTCTGGAGGAGGCGAAATGGGGCCATTACTGGCACTCCATTTCGGCCCCCTCCCGAGCAGTGGCAGCGGCGGCGACGGTGGCGGCGGCTGCGGCGGAAGCGACGGCGGCGGCGGCGGCGGTGGAGGAGGGTTTTCTCCTCGACCCGGCCCTGGCGGGTGGACCGCAGGCTTTGCCCCCAGCCCAGTGATCGGCCGGCTTGCCAGCTGCCGCACATGCGAAGCAGTGCGGCGCGGCGTCGCACGAGCCGGCCCTGTGACCGGGCTGACCACAGCGGAAGCAGTGGTCACTGCGGTCCACCTCCGAGGTGCAGCGTACTCCCACGTGGTTGCCAACTTGGCAACGGAAGCACCTCAGAGGTCTGGGCTCCAGCAGTTTTACCTGCGCGAAGACCCAGCCCATCAAAAGCCTTCGGCCCTCCGAGACTTTCTTGGCCGCCGAAACGGGGCAGCTCACCACTACGGTTCGCATGCCCGTGTTGTCAGGACGGATGGTGCCCGCCTTCACCTCCTCTGCAGAGCACCCCCCCGTCCTGACGACGGCGGCCAACACCTCCTCCTCCGTGACGGAGTCGTCCAGGCCCAAGATGAATGTTGAGGTCTAGGGAGTGTACGCCAGCCCCTGAACCCTGTGGAGTTTTCGAGCCATCCGTGTAAACGCGTACTTCATTGACTCCTGACTGATCCCTTTCTTCCTCTGTTGTTTGTATGCTATAGCTTTTGTTAAACATGAGTTTATTCGGTGTCCTATCACACGGGGCAGCGATGAGAGGTTGATACTCGATCGCCCGGTCCAGGATGCCAGCGTGAGGACTGGTATGGTTCTTGCCCCATATGCCTAAGTGCATAAGCCTGATGGCTGCTAGTGCTGCCTCCTGCTGTATGTATATGTTGAGGGGAGTTAGATGTAGGGCTATCTCCATTGCTGTAGTTGGGGTTGTCCTCATGCAGTCTGTGATAGCGGAACAGGCTAACCTTTGGAACCGCTGGAGCCTAGAGACGGTGGTCGAGAGTTCAGTCCTCGTCCACCAAACCAAGGCACCGTAGGTCAGCATTGGTCTGATCACAGCTGTGTAGAGCCACAGCGTGATCTTTAGTAGTAGCATCGCGTAGCAAAGCGTATCAAAATGTAGCACCGAGTAGCTCTGCTAGTTCGAGTTTTTATGGTTTCGTATAGCTTTTTGTGTGAATATCCATCCGGTACGGTAGGTAAAGGAACTAAACGTTAAATATCCTGAACTCCTGCCAGCAACCACTTTTCAGGTGAACAAAGTAACAACTGTAGCAAAATATTCCGCTTCGACTCAAAAGACCTTTTAAACGTTTCGAATTAAGATCACGCACATCCAGCTTCCATACAATGAAGTGACGCGAGACCTACTTTCTGTTGGTAATTACTTTGTTACTTTAAATGCTCCAGCTCTCGGCTAGATAGAAAATAGTACTTTGTTCTGATTAACCTTACGTTAAGTCTTCGTTCTCTCTAGTTCATCTTAATTAGTCTCAAATTGTTTGAGCTAATTTGATGTTAGCACTAAAACACAGACATTTGAAACTTCGCAGTAAATGGAGTAATCAATGGCAGTGTGTAAGAACTCATATGGCTCGGTTCCCTCAGATTGCTAGACGATCTAGATTGCCTGAGGTTGATAGGCTATTATCTATCTGTAGCCACATCGCAATCTGAGAGCTCGCAGAACTCACGTGTGCCAATAACAACAAACGTGACTTCAATCGACACCTCCCCGGCTTTCATCTGCCAGTTCCATGAAAAGGAGAATGCGAGAAAGGCACACAAGATTACGTAAGCGGATTATTTTAATCCCCAATCACTGTAATGGTAAAACAAAGTAGTGAATGGGCTATTTTTCAATATTATTTCGATATAAGTAGGTTGTCGCTTGTCCATCCGCCAGGCGGCTCTATCGCGCGATCAGCCGCGCCGCGCCGCGCCCGCGCGCCCGCTCGTGCGGTGACAAACAACATTCGTGCTCGACATTTATGCGACGTCATGGCCCTCAATAGAAATGCTTCGATTTACGTTCCTCTTCTACTTTTTGTTAGACGTCTTTTTATTCATTCCGTGGCACAAGCCATTACATAAAACTGTTATACCTGAGGCACTGCTGACGTACTACACAGGATCGTGTGATTGCCGCGAGTTTCGCTGTTGTCAAGGTAAACTGCGAACTATTTGCAGCGCATCCCTTGCAAAAGAGTCAGAGACAATACAATAACATGTTTCATAAAGCTGTTTGCTACATAAGTTGGAGAAGTTTATTTTTATAAATTCATGTGAATGTTGGATGGGTTCTGGATTTGTTTCGCTGTCTGCCTTGTGTTGGCGAACCAGGCCAATAGAATTATAAACAAATTTGGTCGACAAATTATGCAACTATGTGATAGTCAGAAATAGTTATATCAATCAGTAAAAATGACAAGCTTGTAACAATTAACCGATCAGAATCACACAGAAGCTTCACTCGGAAAACTGATAATAAGAGTTATCAGGATCGAAGAATGATCGTTCGACGTTCCGTGATTAAGACAATCCAATTTCCAAAACTGGAATACTCCAGCATTAGATAGGTACTTAAAGAACGTCCAATTTAAATGTCTTCGGCAAAAATTGAAGGCAATACCAGCCGAGATCAAAGCGATAGCGGCGCTTCAACTTTTTTGTGGAACCGATACCTACTCTTCATTTCCTTTTTAATACGGATTCAATATAGCGATAAGGACATCGGGAAATTTTTACAGAAATCAATCTTCGTGTTATTGAGACGTGTTTATGTTGTGTCGAATGAGACGCAGGTGTCCATTGGCTAGAGTTTACAAGATGAATAAACATAAACAATGGTTAGAGGATTGTAGTTGTTGAGCATAACGAGTGAGCGTCGATCGAGATTGCAGCAAAGACAATGCCTTCACGGTGGCGGGTTGTAGGGGAGCCATTTGTATTCGTAATGGTAGATCGAATTTCGTATTTGTTCGTGGGGTCGTTAGCAGCACCTTCGCGCTTGTTTATAAAGAAAACAAAACCCTTTATCCGGCGGGTCGCGGGGGCGCCGAGCGCGGCTCGAAACCTTACTACCGCCGCTAACTACCCGCGCTCTATGAATACAGAATAATATTATATTTATCATCTATGAACACGAACTGCTTGATATCAGAGTAGCATAAATTTAGTATTACACTCTAGAATACAGCAATAAATTACAGTCGTAGTAGAAGTACAAACAAATCATAAGATTAACATATGCAGATAACATTATGCACATGTATTATGCATTGCTGACTTATATGTAGGTAATATTTATGTATGTAAGAACGTAATCTTAAATATAGCACAAAATTCTAAAGAAAACACTAAAGAAGCAGAACATTAAGCTATAACTATAGCTATAAAATAAAATGCGTTTATTGATGCAATTTTACACCCATCGCTATTCGTTCCTCATTAAATAAAATTAATTAAATACTTAATTATAACAAAAACATTTAACATCTACACAATTTATCTAAAAATATACAAAAATATAACAGTAACAGTAAAAATAAAATCAAAATTGATCGAAAAACCAACGAGATATAACTATTTTAGACTAATATATTTGTCTCTCTCTCTCGCGAAAACACTATTTGCTATGGCAGCTAAGGTGTCATGGTAGTTGACGTCAGAGTTCGTATCGGACTTCTCTTTCTAATTGTCAACTTTGTTTTTTTTTTACTTCATCGCTGATGAAGGTATTTTAAAAATGATTTCATAATTGCTTTCTAGAGCTAATAAGTATTTCATTTTGCAAATAAAAAAATTGCATGCATATTCCTAGTATCAATATTCAATTTATTTTTCAAAATGTACAAATCTCGTAGCAATCGCCGTAGCACTCGTAGCAAAATATGATGACTACAAAAACACATAACAAGCTAAACTAGTTTCACATTTCCTATTCAAATTACCCTTTCCAACTCAAGTAATGTTAGTTGGTGTAATCATACACGACGAAGCTTACACTGTGATGCACACTTACCACGAAGTAACAAGGTATTCATGTTTTTACGTTGTTTTAGATCGTTGGACAGATATGGCATACCTAAGGCCCAATAGAGCGTGAACTGAAGTCACGCGCCAAGGATTTCGGTACACACATCTTAAGACTCGGCACGTCGTCATCTCGCCTATAAAGCTCGAAAGCCTCCTACAGCCTATGACGTAGCCAGCTACGCCAAACGTAGACCATCGATTGTTTTCACTAACTTAATATAATGTTACATCGGATATAGGGACCCGAAATTGAAGGGTGACTTTATATCCGATACGGGATTTGAGGATTTGTAAAGCCAATTTCAAAAGCCGTTATGTAAGTTTTGAGCGTCAAGGGCAACGTCTGTTTACAGATTGTTCTGGCATAATAAAAGCTTTTTTATAAAACGGTCCAGACGCTGATTCTTTTTTTGTGCTGTCGTTTATTTTGTTGTGATCGGTCAGAATTGGTCCAACGTGGAACGTCACGAGCTGTGCATATGCGGTGTCAAGATCACGTCGGTGTAGCGTCGCGCCGCCGCGGGTGACACGCGCACCCCCGCCGCCCCCCGCCCCGCCGCACGCCACCACCCGCTGTCGCCCTCCTGTTACCCTCAACCCTCGCACCACGCATGCTCCAATTATAATCTGTTTAGGGATGTCTATTGTCGATTAAGATTTTTTGTTATGCAAATTACTCATGATTTTTTCTAGACTTGTAAATCGACTGTGTTCTACCTGAGTATTGAAAAACAACCCTACCGAAACCTGAAAGCTTATTATGAGTTTTATTTCTTACCGACCACAAAAGAACAAGACACGCGTCTCATAGAGTAACCTCGAGCTTTCACGTATCTATCGTGCAAACTGACAGGGTTAAGCACGATATCCACCCGTGGCGGATAACTCGATAGCTCGACATGGGATAGGGCGGCATTATCCGTCGGCGATGGCTGCGCGCGCAGCGGCGTCGCGCGGAGGGCATCAAATCGCCTGCGGAGGGCGACCGAGCCGCGCGCGTTCGTAGTCTCCCGCGCGATACTCGCCACAACACCTCCGACGACGGCGAGGTGCGCTGCGAGCCCGAGCGACTGTTCGCGGTCACTGACCGATACGCCGCACA
This sequence comes from Melanchra persicariae, assembly GCA_947386135.1. Lineage (NCBI taxonomy): Eukaryota > Metazoa > Arthropoda > Insecta > Lepidoptera > Noctuidae > Melanchra > Melanchra persicariae. The sequence goes on along the minus strand of OX376651.1, from coordinate 10,043,842 downwards.
TCACAACACGCTTGACCCGCGCCCCGTGGCGACCCGCGACCGTAGGCCCGCGCCTCCCGAGCGGCTCCATGCTCCAAATGCACCAGGTAGCCCGGTGCCGAGTCCCGACCCTCGTAGCGTGATACCCAGCAATATTTCCGTAAGCGGCGCAATATCCCGGACTACTCGCTCGCTGTCCAACTTTAATTCGCTCTTTATTGTTTTTCGGTGTTTATTGTTTTCCTAAATGTGTTTTCATCGCTGTAAAATTCCTGGAATTACAATGTACTTAGTCGGTCGTGTCAGTGAGTTCGTAAGGGTGCCTTTCAACGCAGGCGTGAGTTATTCATGGATTGCCTCTGTTACTTCTACTTGAGCTTTTGGATTAATAAAAATGTGTACGATATCAATCTGTTTACATGGATTTGTCTTTGATATGCTGATCAATTCATGTAGATAGTAGTTTAAAATATCATACGATTAAAGAAATTAGTAGTCACTGATATTTATCTCAATTTCCAGTAGTGGGAACGCATGAAATAAAAACTGGAAATTTTATTCTAAACGCATTCTTATTTGGATGATAAAATCTATCACCATGTGACCGAAAACTTGATAGAGTATTTGGGATAGGGGATCCTTTCTTAGAGTTACTTACGAGTGTCATTATTGGCAAAACCATGTAAGCTTGCCAACTGCCGAATTCGCAGAACAATTTTACTGCCAAAACAAATATGTACTGACAATTCATGCATCAATTCGGTCACATTTTTTACGATCCGACTTTATGTAAACATAGCTATATTTACTTTCAATACAGATAAGAACAAAGTAAATACTTTCTTATACTGCGTGGGACTTTTACATCAAATCATAAACATGCTGTCGTATTTATTTATTGTTTCAATAATTACGTTTGTCATCACGTCGTTATAAACATTTGGCTGGCATGTGATAAGACCCATTTACCAGAGGGTCGTTTCTACTTAAGCAACATTCGCATCTCATTCGTAATCTATCAAAAAAGTCTTAATTTCCATACATTTTTGACATATTGCGAACGATCTGTGAATGCGAACGTTGTTTAATAATTGGCATTAAGATATTCTGACTACATACTGAAGTAGACGTAGATTTTTAAATGTCATTTGAAAAGAGGTGAAAAAAATTCCAGCTCTCCTTGGAGAAATTGAAGTTAGAATTTACCAACCAGAATCTGCTAATTAGAACTATTAGGTTATCCAAAGAAAAGCTAGTAGCTTACGTTTTCTAACGTAACATTTATTAATTATAATATTAAATTAAAAGCCTTTTAGTTATGTAAAATTGAATATATACATAAATTTATTTCTATAGAGTGCAAAAGCTTAATGTATTATAGAGGAATGTTATATTTCCAAATACCTACCTCTACCTACGAGTTAATTATGAAAAATGTTATGTTGTAAAATAATGTTGAATTATCACGATAACAACATTGTCAAATCCAAGTTTTAAACAAAGATAAAACAATTAACTGGTGTGGCCTTAAAAAAATGTTTTTTTTTACTATTGATGGGCACGCGCTTGACCACTATCTCACCTGATGGTAAGCGATGATGTGGTCGGAGACGGAGCACGCTTGCCTAGAAGTAACGTTTTCACTCTTGACTTAAAGACTCCCTAGCATAGGTTGTAGCTATCAGGAAACACAGAATGTTGAGTCGAGAGTTAGTAAACAGGGACAAAGTTTACCGGTAATTCGATTGTAAAATCTTCTAAAATTTCACTTCAACTAAGAAAACGATTTCTAAAAGATAGGTACTTCCCTTTTAGCAAAATCTAAGTGCCCAGGTATTTGTATTTGCCCACTGTTGAGAAACATTTAATAAGATACATTTCACACATACTATAGCAGACATATTATTATGTTGTCATAACAGGCTGTTAACATCCACTGCTAAAGATAGTCTTCTTCATTAGTTGCTAAAAGGAACTGTCGTAACAAAATACAGAGACAACTCATAGAAACACCTAAAACACCGCTCATTAATTTACTTTTGAACTTAGTTAGATTTTATGTCGCCGCATAAATTGTCAGGCAAAAACGAAAAGTCATAAAGCTGGCTAAAAGTTCTGTCTCAGACAGAAACTTGTTATTTTCACACTTTATGTAGCACTTAAAACGACTAAAGAAAAGGATTAACACTCCGTAAAGCGCGTTACTTCTGTCTGCAATCAAATTTTATTTTACTTTGCTTTCAAGCACTTTGTCTATAAAAGCATTCTTTCTCATTACAAAAACACGTGATTATTTTTAGTTAAACACCATTATAATTGCTGGGTAACTACCACAAGCTTACTTAATCGTATGATGGCACGACATAAGTATAGAGAAGTTTGTCCAAAGACGTGCAGTAAAGTCTCACGGCTGCTATTAACGATGTGGAGCCATATGCAAGAACCAGCCAGCGGTGTAGGTATTAACGGCAACTTGAACTCAAGCCCGGACATCAATTAGGTTCGACTTGTTCTCGCAATTATGTGCTCAAACTAAATTGCTGGAAGATTCGTCGGACGCTAATGGTTCTAAGTTTCCATGACACATGACTCTGATAGCACGCCGCGCTCGTGTTCTCACGCCAGCGTAGCACGTTCTAAGGAATCTATCACGTTTCTGTCAATTCATTGTTCTTCAACACGTATCTTGTCGTCTTTCATATGTCACATGTCAGGGTGATACGTCACGCACGGTGTGGTGGGTTAATGTCGCCGGCTAATGTTGTGGTGGCCGACAAGAGGACAATTTCCGGGCCCGCCCCTACCTTCCCGCCATTACGTACTAGAAACAATTCCATAACCATTATAATCATTAATGATGCCGCGCCACCATTAAGATTGATATTCTCTTTTCATCATTATTTACTATCTGAAAGTCAATATTTCAGAACACCGCAGCTCGTCTCCGCTTCAATCTTTTTTGATTTATTGAAGAACTTAAAGCGTTGTTTGTTTCAATAGTTTACTAGTAAAATTAATTACCGCGGCGGACACAATTTACTGGTAAAAGTGCTGAAGTAAAGTAAAGCTTAGTTCGGCGTCTGTCGGTCGATTCAAGTGTCTAGTTCAGTGTGAAAAAACATTTGGGTTAAACCGCTTTGTTTTTGTTGAAAGTCTGCAGGCGACAAAACTCTGTGTGCTGACAGATGCAGGGCTAATGACAAATTAACCGTTAAAAACTCGCGGAAAGGCGGGGAAAAGAGGAAAAAACAGTGGGAGTAAAAAGTAACGAGTCGTGGCTTTTATCTCGGAGCGTGTTTCGCGAAGACAGCGTTTATTTTGAATGACGGAGTCCACTCGGCGCAGTGGGACGCGGCCCGGCGACGGCGGCCCCACGTGTCCGCGCGCCGACACCAACTTAAATCAACCGATGTCGGATGTAATCATCGTTTACTGAATCAAAAACCGTTTGATCTCTATTTCAAGCCTTGTTGGCGTCTACTTCTAGTTATTTGCATTAAAATTCCAGAGTATTATAAAATGAACATAGGTCATAATGATAGATATGCACTCCGTAGTCCAAAATTATCTGATAGGACCTATGTTACATCCGTGGAAAAACTAGACTATTTGTGTAGCAGCAGACATTTACTGCGATGCGGAAATAACAGCTCTTAGCACTAGGTAATTGGATGATAATATAATCGATAGAGAACCATTCCTGAGAATTTGAATGAATAGATACGGTTGATGTCAAGTCAATGTATGTAAACAACAGCTATCATCGACACCCAGTAAGAGATTCGCTTCGCACGCGAGCGTGGATTGCTCCCACGATAATTACATCAAGTAATGTGTGCAGCAAATCATACACTACGAAATGAGGCATAAAATGTTAGAGCTGAGGCTTGGGAACGAGACGGGCGTGCGTAATTACCCGACGAGAATGTGGCCGAGTCCTGCGGCTCGAGCGGGCTCGGCCAGCCTCCGACCGCGTCGCGTCGCTAAACTACGAATAAAGTGCTCAGTGCGGTACCCTTAACTCGTTAATTACACTCGGGAACTTAATATACTTACCCGTTTCAAATTTTACAACTTCGAATAACTGTAAGTGTTCGCTACCAAACGTACTCGCACTTAAGACAATATTTTTAATGAACGTTCTTCTGAAGGTTGAGCGATGTACGTCGAAGTACTCGTATCCTCGGGGCATCTATTAAACGGACAGGAATCGTTTCCCACAGCCCGCTCCGGCTCGTCACGGAATCAATATCGTCTTTTATCTTATGAAACGTGCTCCACATACACACACAGGCACACGGGCTCACTCGCTGCACGCACACCCCGCTCGTCCTAGGGTTGCTAACGTACAGAATCAAATAAACAAATACTCAGGCAGATAGCGATAATTAATCCAAATTTCTTCGCTCTCGCACGTGTTTGTTCGCACGCTCTCTAAAACTCGGGAGATTTAATTAAATCTCGCTCTCGAGTTGTGATATTAGTTTTCCGTTTAATTATAATTAATATGTTCGTGAATCATGTTTTTGTCGTTGAAAATTGTTGAGACTAGAGACGACTCCGACTAAAAAATATATATAAAAAATGTGAAAATAAAAATTTAATAGCCTCGAAAATGCTGGTTAGTTAAAAAAACTTGAAACACGTATTCCTACTATCAGTGACATTTGTTCCTGCCGCGTCGTAACTCCGAACTTTTACGCCAATTAAAATAGCTGAGTAACTTTTTGTAGCGCAGTCGACTGACGGATGCCGAAATTTATTTGGGCCAGCCAGTGAAGATTAATACGGTTCAAACGAACGAGCGCCTTGTTAATGTTAGTGTAAATACACTGACTAAAATGTGTTTATTAGTCTACAACTGCTCTGTTAAAGTGTGCTATACACTTTACAGCACTCGAAATACAAACAATGCTGTGTAATTGGTGCAGTGTTGTTATGCAACATTGTTTTTACGTTACGACTACTGCTCGGAGTTGTTCGGAACCAATAACGAGCCCATTGTGAGGTTTATTTCTGTTCAAATTGAAGTGGCATGTACTACTTATCTATAGTTAGCGGGGAGTAATGTACGGTGCGCGGCGTATGTTAGAGTCAAAGCGTGCGCGAGCGCAAGTTCAAGTGCAAGAACAAGCCCATACATACAGGCGGTCAGAAATACATCAGTCAGTGTATGGCATGGGAAAACGTTGCCGAGACGCGGCCGCTTCCTACTTGCCTTATATGCAACTACCGCTATTGCACAAGCATGCTTACTCACGGATCCATCGCCCCGAGATTTGTTTTCGAAACAATGTCTATTGTAAAGGTTTTTTTCACTGCACCCTAAAAGAACAACATTAACAAAGGAATAACAATCAGTTTAAAATATTAGGGCCATCCCTATAACTCCCTCAAGTCATAAATATGGAAACATTTTCCCATACACTTTACATGGTATATCATGTTTTTTTAGAATACCCTAAGTTGGTACGTTGATTACTCGTTAATCAAACGAAAACTCTAAGCAGTGTTCATTTAACGAATAAAAACTTTAACGAAGATTAATACCTAACCTAACCGCTAAAGAACTTACAATAACAAATGCCGATCAATTAAATCGATTTCAATAAGCTTTGCATCGATGTTTACAATGTAGATCGTAAATTAAGAAACAATATTCCCTGAACATTTCAAAGCTTCTTTGAATTTATACGCGCACCCACACAACTTCACTTTCATTAGCTACTAGCGAGCTCCGGTTTATTATTATTTCTAACAAACGTCTGTTTAATTGAGAGTACTTCAAATATCAAGTTGAAGATTTGATTGAACCCCATTGAACTCGGTAGTTACAAATATTCGCGGTTTGAAAACTCGAGGAAAATCCAGTCGGCGGGCCAACGATAGACTCCGCTCGCCCCAGTCACACCACACAAAGTTTCGTCACTGGGGCTTTAAATTCCCTAATGTTTGTCAAAACATACTTAAATCTGTCAGGAGGCGCTTAAATCAATTTATTATACAGGTACTCGACGACACTTCGGCAACGAGCATGTTTACCCGCATGTATGTATGTAAATCTTGCGTTCCTTGCTTCTCAAAAAGCCGTATGGAAAACTCTAAGCCTCTTTTATATTCTTATTCCTTATCCTTGTGGGATAATTCGGGCCCATAGGACAGGTTTTTACATAATTTTACCCCATCCCTTTCTATTGGCAGTCCGCTTTTGCCGAATCACATTTTTTTCGTGAAATTTTTATTAGTCACACGGTAACGCGTCTCTAAATTAGAAAACATTCAATAAATCACACGGGCGTAATTCAATTTCGGCGATCGTAAATAAAATTTGTGCGGAGGGTATGTAACGAGTTTTAAAAACAAACATTTTAGAGAACAAAAAGGTTAAACGGGTGTGCGCCCGCCGTATTTGTCGCGAACAATGTTTGTGGGGGTAATTGTTGGAGATGCAAAGTGCTGAGATCAAGCAGCCGCCCGCTGCCCCGGCTCGCAGTCGCAGCAGGGAGCCGCAGGTCTTTGAACTAAAACCACCGTGCATACACATGCACTGTGCACTGTGCAGCCTACGTCAGTTCTCTGCTCTTATTGAGCTTTACTTGCTGCTCGTTAGTACGAAGCCGTTTATTATTATGGCTCTATAACATTAACGTAATAGTTCAGGTGATTCATGAGTTTTTGTACATGCGTTGGCGTCAAATACCCTTCATCTTATTAACTTTAAGAATAAACGTCAAAAGTCAGTAATTTGAACATAATTTACTTAATAGGAAATGGTTTAGCTAATTCACAGATAAATATGTATAAACAAAAGATCCATCGGTACGACCCCGTGCTTATCTTATCATTCTCGATAGGTAATTTAGTCAGACGACCCCGAGCTCGTCCGAGCCGACCCTCGTCCACTCGATAATCGTATCGATTAGATACTTTCTCCTTTCTCGACTCTACTTCGATTACCTTGCATTCTTTTTACGTGACCTAATGCCATCATTAGCCTTCCCACTTAACGTAACGGAAACAAATCTTCTGTATTCGAATATGAAACTTGGAATGTGACTAGGAGTCTCACGTGTCTATTCGATAAAAAAGCGAACCATGTGTTACTAATACATTTAACGAAAAAAAATCGATAAATCGTCTAAATATGAAATTCGCAAAAAATATGAATAGCTTCGCGGCAACTCACAAAAGGCACCCTCGGCTCTACAACATAGATCTTATTCACACTTTACACAATATTCTTAGCAACAATGGGAAACTCAACCGCACGCCGACATGTTGTACACGGGTGTGCTATCGTTGTGCACGTCAGGTCTATCGTCCCTCGTCTTGCGTATGTTTCGGGTTTTTTGTGCGCGAGTCTAATAACTAGACGAGCTTGACGGCACCTCGGCGCGGGCGCAAAAAATGACAAAAGCTCAAGTAAGCTCGCAGGCGCGGGTCGGGGCGGGTCGGCAGGCGCTCGGGAGATGCAACGGACGGCTCGGCAGTCGGCCGCGAACACCCGCAGGGCAACCACCGTACCACCAGTATCGTGAGATCGAAATACGCAACGAGTTTTCTCAATCATCGTAATTTTCTCCTTTCAGTAAAAAGCTTTTAAACCGACAAATAAAAATAAAAGTGCACACGGAAATGTGGAAAGTAAACATTTGAACTTAGCAGTGGATTTTCTTTAGTTTCCATTAAGATGAACGTATATGCGACAGTGTAACGATGTAAGTGTTAAGAAGACGCTACAGTGAAATGTTGGGTTTGGAGATCAAACAGTAGTGAAGTGGACTTGGACAGCAGGATGACGATGAAATCGCTGAAGTACAGCGAGCGGGAGGAGATGATGGAGGGCTTCAGCCCCGTGCCCCCTCCCCTCCCGCGCAGGCAACCCGTCAGGAACATCTACGCGGAACCCTTCGTAGACCCTAGGTAAGTTGCAGCTCATGCAAGCCAGCCACCAACTAACATAATACTTACGTCTACATGGTGCAGGTAAGTATGCGACTAACAACAATAGCTTTGCATCAGTGTGCAGTCACAATGTCTAAATGACAGTGTCTTAAGTTCTACTTGTTTTTGTCTATCTTCATTTATATCAAAACCTAATTACGTAAAACCCCTGTATACAACTTGACTAAGCTGTCCTAACGTAGGTATACACATGCTGAAATGTCAAAATAAAAAAAAACAGATGATCGAGGTGCTAAAAGCTCAATCTTTGTGATTTGTTGACGATTAACTCTTTATTTTGGATCTACAGACAAATACATAATAGTCTAAGATAAATTCTTTAAGCTTTCGAGATAAGTAAGTAACAAAACTATGAACTCAAAAGTAAAATATTCAACAACAGTAAGATAAAACACATTAGTGAAGCCGATGACAACTCACATAAATTACTGAGCTTTGATAAAGCCGACGTCGAGATCACGGGACAAGTTCTTAATCATTTCGAAAACATGACCATTGTGATAAATTTTGAATTATTTGAAGTCCCTTTTAAGACAAAACCTTCCTTACATTAATACCGCGCCTTCTTGACAACTTAATATTTGATGATAAGCCATATCAAATGGGAAATATTAAAAGGAAACTAAACAAAATAAGGAAAATGTACAATTCAATTGAATATTTGAATCAGTTGACGGCACTTGTTTACCTTCCCGACCCCAGCTCACAAAGGGCGGGCCCCTGTATTCATGGCCGCAGTTCAAAGTAATAATAAAGAGCCTGAAGCCAGAAAACATCTATTTCATATACCGCACGACTACATAAACACGGGCCTCCCTGAACCCCCTCAAACCTCCGAAGACCACAGAACATTATTAAAGTAAGGCACTACACAAAACTAATTCTGCGGCTCTTATTCGGGGTGTCCTTTGGGGTTTCCGATCGGAGTTCTCACAATAAGAAATTCCCATTCCAAAATGTAGTTTAGTAGTTTTCCGCGGGTAAGGGATACTCCACAGTATGCATATGGTGTGTGCGCTAATGGTGGAGCAGAAGAGGCGAGCGGATGTGCGGTTCTATATGCTGCCATAAATCATATTTTTATACTTGGCGCGCGGTCGGGCGGCGGCCAGCAGATAGCGCAGTTACTGCCATCTGCGACACCCCAATCGCCGCAGCTTAATTTCAACAGATTCGAGGGCGAATCCCAACTATTAATACCGCAGTATCAATACGTAATGCTCCGACAGTAATGAAACCGAACACACGCTTCCACCGTTATCTAATTTCGTTGCCGACTTTTGTATTAAATGGCTGTCTATAATTGTTGATAAACGTACGTTAATATCGTAAAAATAGTTCCACCTGTCATAACTCATAAGTAATCGCACCGTTGGCCATTAAAGTAACCAGGTCAGAAATGAAATTTATTATTGACTTGTTTAATGATAACAATTTGACACGCTACAGCGATGATAGATAACGGAAGCATCATTTGACGCCGTACTAACGGTGAGTAAAGAATGTAATTTCCTTTACAATGTGTTAACAAGGGCCGAACATCGAGGCAAACTATATGACGGTTAAGTGCACGCAACAATGGTGGGTAGATAGCATCGGCGCCCTTCATGGACAGGCGCGCTCGCCAGTTGCCAGCGTGCAGCCACTTGCCACGCTTCGACAAGGAAATTGACATTCAAAGGTAACCCTCAGCTTGTCAGCTTCGCTTTTTTCCACGCAAGCGCAACTAAACGTGTCCTCAAAAGCATAACTTAAGGTAACAAAACAGAAGTGAAACCAAGTGGAGAGTGTGGGTCGATCTATCATATATTATTGAAATAGTTCTCCAGTGTGTACGTATCCAATCAATTTGTATCACAATTGCTTTGATCGTGCTCACGATAATCATAACTTGTTGGGTTTTTGAAGTAGAATAAAAAATTAAACAGACAATGCCCGTTTTGTTAACTTCTTTATAAGCGGAAAGAGTGTGTCCGTGCCGTTAAGTACGGTGTGTTTCATTAGAGACTCTAATTACGGTACAAAACGTAAACTTTCCCAAAAACTTAAACGTCTTCTCCACACACGACATAAATGTGTTTACAATTAAGAAAATCCGTCACAAAATAACTTGAAAGCGTCAAAGTTTAGTAATTAACGTCGGTAAGTAAACATGAGCAAATGCGCCATACGTCTGCAGAGACACGATCGCCAAACTGAGGAGTTGGGAACTGGCGGCAAATATTTGGGCATATATGGAGCTGGGAAGTTCGGCCGAGCAAGAAATGATTTCCATACGGCCCGGACAACGCAAACACAGTTCACCCATCAAAGTCCAACACAAACTTGCAACTTAGTTAATAGCGTTTATACGATCGCAAACGTTCCTGCCGACCGGGCGACCGAATTCACATTCGCTTTGTGCATTGCTTCAATCCAGGGGGTCGATTCTGCTATTGCAATCGTGTCTCAATGACCGGTCAATGATCGATTTTTAACGTATAACGTCAAACTTTTGACACATTTCCCATACAAAAACTGTCAAAGTTGTCAAATATTCGATCACTGACCGGTCATTGAGACACGATTGCAATAGCAGAATCGAGCCCTTGTTCGGTTTGTTAGCTGCTTTCGTATTATCTTATAATGTTGCAATTTGTGTACAAACTGCGAGTTTTGCCCCAATTTTCTTGTTTTCTTGCCAGAGAAAAATAATACAATATAGTTTGCGTTGGATCGGATAGGGTACAAGTATCTGTGTTTCTCTAGCCTTAATAAAATTGCGAACACCCGACCAGTCCCCTCATCTGAGTTGCTGATTCTGCGACGTTAGCGGATTTGCTTACTAACCAGCTTGTCCTCTACAATTCTTAGAAAAAGCAAGATTTCCCAACATTATTATTAGCAGTAGGTACAGAAACAAGATCCTGCCAACCACTGTGTTTCTGTGTTCACATTCAAGGGTGGTCCATTCTCAGTAGTTGCTCCTTAAAATTATTCACGGTTCTACAAAGCTAAAGAGCTCGTACGTTTGACTAAACATTTCCAAAACCACGAGACGTGAAGCGTCTAACTACAGCTGAATGCACATCTCAATAGAATATGAACTAGCTATGTATGCCATCTAACAAACGGTAGCGGCGACAGTAGACAAACAAAGCTTCAGTTGATTGCTAATAGTCTGTCGGTTATTACAAGCAGTGAGATTGTACAGAGAAAACTGTGCTCTATGATCCACAAACTACTACACAAAGGGTTTATTAAACATTTCCTTCTTAAAAAGTATCGCACTGTTCTGTCTCACTTGAAAATTTAAAATGTAATTAACTCTATCTATGAAGCGCTCACAATCTAACCCTTGAACTTCACCCTGAAAGCATTCCTCTCCCGGCTCCCAAGCCCATTAGGCATGTTCGTGATCGATTGTTTATTATAACTGGTGCAGCATCTTATTAATAGTTCGTATAATTAGAGGAAACGCCCCATCAAGCTTCACCGTGTGTCCTCGGCGACTATGAAAGGGGCACTGAATACGCGCGGCTCGTTCAAACCAATCGCTGCCAACGCAGGAAGTTCAATTATCTTCCTTCGACTTTAACGCATAATGTCGACACAATCATTTCATTAAACTGAATCTTTGTGATTCAATCGCTCATAATTGGACTGATCAAACGGACCAATTACTGGACGTCCCTAGATGAGTGTATGCAATATGCGTAATTATAGGAGCAATGATACGTAATGGAACTTGAACGCATAAATTAATAATGCAAGTAGTACAACGAACTTTGTCAAAGAAAAACTACTCGTATTTCGAGTTAGTTTTATTTTATAAGTCGATTCCACGTGAAACTGCCTCTACGTAATCATTAAACAAAATAGTATTTGTAGAAGCTTAATATATTTCACGGATGATTCACTCCATACCTATATTTAAAACACTCGAAATACGAATGGATATGAAACGCCTGCTCTGTGTAAACAACATGATGGAATCATAATATTGTCTTTCAATCCAACTGTTCCGTATCGAGAATTTGTCAGTGGAGCACAACAAAGCTTGTCACGGAGGTATGATGCAGCATGTCCAACAAAGGATAATCCAGGTCCACTGTCACAAAGTTGGACATAAATCTTTCATGTTGACGGCGATCGACATCTACTGCGTGTCTGCGTTCCTTACCAACACACATAATCTCCCGCTGTCGTCGACTGTCCCCTATACTTATTACTTCTAGCGTTTGTAAACAAACCACTTTTCGTTTGAATAATACACTCGTCGAGGTGAGGCACCGAACACAATGGCGACGCTGTAATAGTTTCCGTTTTGAATAAGAGATGTCTATTGTCTCCTTTCATATTGATTGAGTTCATCTCTTATATTACGACAAATACCAGGCTTCGGAAATTGTTTTCCGGTCAAATTATGGCTAAAGTAAATTTTTATGTCGATTGAAATTTACGGGGAGATACGTAGTGAATCATAATCAGCTACGATATTGGTTTCAGTGTGAGCAGGTAGGTTCTGAGAATCGGTAGATGGAGAGGTTCATTGAACGCGTCGAATAATGAAGTTCTATTAATAGCGAGGCGATATTTCGTCATCTCGGGAGACAGCGCATATTGGTGTGTGACAGTGACACCGGGTATCAGTGGAATCAGTGCTGTCGCCAGATATTTCGGTGCACCGGCAGTCGGCGGACGCTTATCGGAATAGGGTATTTCAGCCTAACCCGTTTTAAAAATAAATAAACTGTGTCCCGTCCGAATAAATACAAGGCTCGCTTTGACACTGCTTCCTATAAATAACTGTAATGAATAGGCGGTTGGCGGTCCCGCAGCAATATGTATGTAATGTGGCCGTTTCCTCGCCTGGATTTATTTCTCTCCTTATTTGAATATTTTATAATTGAGAAGGACATGTTCCTTTATAGTGTCACAATGGTGGGACGTCCGTGGACCAGCCGGTTACATGAAATACTGTAGAGAGCTCACGCGAGCACAAAGAACTTGGTCGTGTTGGTGAACAAGGTGCGTCACATACCTAACTGTATAATAAGTACCTACATTATATTGTGAGCATATAAAAACTCCAAAACCTTATACAAGCGTGTCTAATTGCCGTAAATGCTTATTTATAACTTCATTAATAGCAATATTAACCGTTAGATAGATAGGTAGATAATAGTGTCACGCGCGTTGAGGAACTTGATTTTGTGTCATTATAATAGATTATTAATGCATATTGAGATATGCTGAATACTTATTTATCGTTATATAGAATCTTTAACGTTTCCAAGATTAATCAATGATAATCATTTTGAGCTAGGTACAAGTTACAACGACCTATAGTATCTTATTATGACAGAACTTCCATGGAAAATAACACTGGCAAGGAATGAGTTATTTTATCTATAAAACAATGGTTAAACACCTGCAATTATGTATGCACCCTTAAAAAAATTGCATTGGAATTATTCAACGGTACCTGTGCACCTTGTTTTGGCCTTGTTTCTTGAAAGCTGCTCTGTATAACAAGACATAATTATAAGTTAACTGTAATGACCAACAAACACCTAAGTAATTAGCATGAACCCTTATCTTTATTGCCTACTAACACAAACCTATTGCCTAACTATACCCATCCAAATTTATCTACAAACCTTACCTCTATCATAATAAATCTACTCCAAAGTTTATTCGCAATATTAAAATAATCCTCACAAAACGAAACGTATTTCCCATTTTAAGAACCTTCGTAGTCCACTTGGACTGGCTCCTAGTGTTTCCGATTACCACAACTTTTCACAATGTAATGTTTCCCGACGTTTCGTGATATTCGAGGCGAGTTTTTGATTCGAGAACACATATTTGGTGAGAGTCGACCAAATAACGGACCACACAGGGTGGCTGCATTTGTCTGAGCTGCTCTGCTCCCCGAGAGATAACAAACGCGCTCGCCGCTCTCAGCTGCACTTATCTAAACACTTAACTCGAGCCATACATAAACAAAGCTGCACCCTAACTCACTTTTTACCACTCTTTCGTCTTTTTTTACCCTTTAGGGCTTCGCGGCATTGCATGCTTTGCGTGCCGACCGCCTTTGTTTGTGTCCGGAAATTCATGCATTTTGCCGCAATGTGCAGTTAAAGGAAGATACTTAAGTAAAGAATGACCTTTCCGCTTTATATATGACGAGTCACCGCTCCCCCGATAACAGGACCCTCAATTACTTACCTTCGTCCCATTTTAGTGAAAACATTATTTGTCCGCTATTAAATAAAACACATTACCGCCGTCGAATATAATTTCCAAGTATAAAAAACCTTTTAAGACAAGCGCCTTAAAAAGGTGGACGACGAAATCTTTCTAATAACAGTTTTGGTCTTGTCCAAGGTACACGTCATCAGGCGTGACTAACGAATGGCTCGCCCTACAGACCCTAAATTCAGAGTCGTAAGTATCAGTGACACGACAGCGGCACAGCGCCGAGGTCGCCAGGCCGGCATCGACGAAGGCTGCCGAACATTACCATAACTCTCACCGACCCATAAACGTAATTAGAGACACCAATAACACACCGAACACTTGAAACACATTAATCCCTTTTGATTAGGGGTCAACGATCTTGGCTGTATATCAAACATGACGAGGAATCCTGATCCTAATACAGTTCAACTTGAACAAATAAAAATAAACGGAGCCACCGTGACGATTGGATTAAATAGTAAACAGCGTATGCTCGGATGCGTCAGAATTAAGATCTCCGATAAGGCGAGATAAGGGCTCTAAATTAGTGATCTCAGCAAGGCTTAAAAGATTAGCGTGACTAATTACTTAAAATGTATGATAAAAAAGATGTTGCTTAACTTCGATCGGCGATGGTCCCGCCTGACATGTAAAACTCGTAATTATCTACAACTATGTAGAAACGGTACATACTTAATTTAAACCTTACAACCATTAATAATCCATACAGAGCCATTTAAACTTTGATAGAGATTGATAAATCTATTAGATATGACTGACGCATCGTTTAAAAATATTTTGGTTCGAGTAATCATAAAGTGTCTGATTTATTATAAACTCCTTATGAGCATGTTATGTTTTGTTTTCATTAAGCGAAAACATTAAAATAGTTAACTTCCCGAAGAAGTAGCATAACGGCTGTATATGGGTTTAATATTTCTAGTATTTGCTTCTGTTTCACATAAAAAATTACATGGTTCCACATGATCAAGGGTTAACTGGCATTATGTATGCTCAGTAACAGTAGCATTATAAACTACTTCAATCAAACCCCAAGCCCTGGTACTATCAATATGTATAGCATTTCTCCCCTATACCATTTACGTTCTAATCGCATTATAACATGACAGCAAAAGCCGTTAGAGGATCCAAGTAGTTTTTACTATCCCTTTTTGCCACCTCTGTGAGTTCATAGCTCTTCGGTTGGCCCACGACACAAACGTCCATAAACTCGTATATATTATTGCGGCGGCAAATCGTTATTCTACTAAATGCTGTAATCTTTTGAGGTTATTTAATGACCAGCATTTTTATTAACCGACGACGTTTGATTAACTTACTCTGGATTCCATTTCAATACGTAGGTTTAAAAAGTAAACTGTCCACTACTGAATAATTTAAATGAGTTGTAGTTAATTTAAAATGTTTGATTCATTCAGAATGCAACCCGCAGCATCAGGAATCTCTATTTTCTGTGTTAAAATAAGTATATCATGTTACATGAAGGGGCCTGCATAAATAAACAGCAATTTATTAAGTGAATTAAATTAAAATTAATTGTAGGAATTGGATCATCATCAAAACTCGATATCTCAGTACAAAGACAGACTAGCTATAAAGTAAAGTGAGCAGCTAGTGTCATAGTCCTGACAACCTGTTTGTCTTCTCACAGTTTCTAAATGCCAATCTTATGCATTCATCATTAGCGGACGTCACAGCCATTAAACGTGTAAATATTCACCGCGCAAGTAAACTGCTTTGCAATTCAATGGGTTGGTGCAAGCAAACGAATGACCCTTATCATTTGGCGTGGCCTGGTCAACCGTGCGACGGACGTACCGACCACTTTTATACGTAATAATTTATAAGCCGCGGCCATCTTGCTGAAATATGGACATTACAGCTGTACGGAACAGCGACCTGCTTTAGTTTACTTTTACAACAAATGAATATTCAGACCACCAGTCTTTGCTTACTGAACTTACCTTCCACTACCAACGTGACATAGCATTTTTACTATTGTAAAATGCAAATTGCTAATTCAGCAAATTGCACGATTTGAAATGCAACTATGACATTTTCTTCTATGGAATTATAGCAAGTAATAAATTGCGGGTAGTACCAAATGACACGCCATTATTTTGAAATTGAAACCGACCGTGCTTAATTGATAAAATATTACACATGGAATTGTCGTTTAATACATTTCACGGACCATGGGGTTGGTAATAGGGAAAAAATGTAGATGAGACAAAATGTCAATCGTGTTTAATTCAAAGCTAGGGTTCTGCTGGCTTGCCGGGACATGGTTAATGTAGTGCAACAAATGAGTCGCGCCCTCACTCATCTCTGTGGTTTTTGTGTCCAAGTGTGTGCCGTAAATGGCAACCCGTTTTTGCTCCTACGCTGTTCGCTTTTAAGTTGAAAATTGAATTCAAATGCACTCTACTGCTACCATTTGTAGTGGCGAAATCTTGCTCACCCCTGTTACTACGTACTCTTACGTAGTCAATAGCTTGTCTCTACCGCTGTGACAAGTGGTGTAGTTTATATTGGTTCTCCACTTTTATTGCTGTTACTGTTACCGAATCTCAGAACAGAACAATATTTAATGTATTTTTTATTTTACGATTATCTTCGTTTTATAATGGAACTTGAATATATTTCGGACCACTGGTATCTGTTTAACGTTATCGCCCTCAGTTATCGCGTAGTTCAAATTAAAGCAAATGCCCTTATCGATCGCTTTGAACTCGAAGTTATTTGTCTTTCATTAGGCCCAGATCGAGGAAATCCAGTAATGGATCCTCATTTGTATCTTCCTCTGTATAAATAATGGCGTCGAGCGACGATCCGCACGCCTCGCAGCCGCCCAAAACAAATATAATTAGAGAGACATTGTCCCGCCCGACTTGTTCCGATATTTAACTATAAACACAGCTTTTGGTCTGTGATCTTTTCCAAATTGTATACCATAGATTTGCCACAATAAATCATTATTAAACAATGATTTATTGTGGCAAATCTATGGTCACAGACTCATTTTGACAACTCTTATTTTAACACTCCAAATTTGTTGTGACCGGCTAACTTCAAATGAAACCATACATAGAAGGCAATATCATCTAAAGTTTCCAACTAGGCAGACCGCTTCGCGCTCACAGTTCCCATTATTTTGAAAGTTATTATGAAAAGGCAAATGTTTGGAGTCCTGACAGCTCTTGTCCTCGCATGCTTGCTTGAATGCTTGATAAAAGAAACTTTCAACTGAAGTAAATAAACCACTAAACAGCCAAGCGTTCGTGGTTAGTTCTTCGATTATTATTAAATTTGAAAGAAAGGCAAGTTACACAATTCTTCTTGCCTACAGTGCAAGACGTAGAAGCTTTTGACAGATTTAGCTTTCTAAAACTGAAGCAATATAAGGAAACGTAAAAATAAAACAACCCAAATCACATCGGTATTTACACCCAATAGGCCGTGAAAGTTATTACACCATGACCATGTGCGTGGTAAACAGAGCAAGGGGGTGCTCTATTGGCAGTACCCATATCAATGTATAACGAAAAGCGAACACAATCTATTATCAGAGGAGGTGGGGGTGGAATGCGATAAAATTTTTCAATCAGGCAACCGCCGAAAAATATTTACAGTGTAACCCGAGGCAGCAAGCGGGAGGACAATATTGTGGAGCGATAGGCGAGAGGCGCCCGCGGCGCTGGCGGCCGAGCTCGGCGGCGCCGGCGCGCGCGGTGTGCTGCGGTGCGGGCCTTCCGCCGCTTTGTGCGCCCACTGTCGAAATAATATTGAACTCCGGGTGAAATACGAGCGCCCGCGGAGGGACGCCTCCTGCGAAACCGTTTTTCCGTTTCGCTGAACAATAGCAAGCGTTTAGTTTAGGACTCTCTGCCTCACGGAATCGGGTCGCACAAGGTGATAGGTATTACATTTTTATGTCAATGCGCAAGATAAAACTGTTTTATTAAACTTTATAACCCACATTCTCGTTCTACTCACATTAAAGGAGGAAATTTCATGACTTGCGAAACAATTACGTCTCTATTTTATATGCATCGCGTCCGTTTCAAATCACGGCCATTAGGTAAAGTCTTACCGTTTTTGCCCAACCGGGGCTATTTCTTTCAGTATTTATTGCAGTACTTAATTTGCATTTCTCGGGTATTACCGTAATAATATCTTCAAACGACAAAATCGGTAATAAAAGGCTATCGCATACGGCTCTCCGTTAGGTATGGAAATTGTAGGTACGGGCCGTGAGTCCGCCCCTGCTGCACAGCTTAGCTAATGGAAAATTGTTTATCACTATCGGGTTTCTGCGCGTGAGCACGATTATTTACGTGCGGGCCCTCGCAGTCTGCCCGCCAACCAGTAATTGGCCGCTTATTCGATATCGCTTCCATTCATTCCCAGCGATAAACCTGCCTAGTTGTGCCTAGGGCGCGTCTACACTGACCAGTAAGCTCCTAAGATCACATCGCGTAAGACTATCTCTATAGTTATGATTACAGATCAGCGATATGAATGTTTAAATAGCTACTTAAATGCAAATATCCTGAAAACTTAATATTAATGAGAGTTTCGAATATGAATATTACAATGTTTGTGCTACGCAGTATTCAGTTCGTAGCAAAGTTCGTAGCCGCGCGTAGGCACTTAAAACATAAACATATTTTTAATCCGTTTGGTTCCGTGATCCGTGATTCTAGCGTTAGTTAAACTAAACGTAAAATGTAAATGTTGGCACTTCCGTCGTCTGATATATTTCTAGGAAAATGATATTCGCTAAATATACACGAGTGGGCGCGTACTTGCGCTAGCCGCGGCGCGAGCTCTCCCATTCATGAATCAACTTCAACATTACCTAACCGCCACACGAGACGACTAAAACAAACATCACGCTATGAGAGTTATTAATAAGAGTTGCGAGTTCAATGAATCCGAGCGTATGTACCGTATTTAAATCGCTGTATCATTCCGATGTGCACCGAACTCATACACTCGGCCCATCGCCACAGATTACTGCAGCTCCACATTTAATGAGCACAAAATCCAACCCAGCTTTGCGGAAATCAATTACAATATCAATTTATATTTATGAACTCATCCAGCGATCTAAACGATTGTATAAACTTAATTGACTGTCATAGTTAGCCTGGTTTATTACTTCAACGTGTAATTAATGTAGCTATAGATTAAACTCTCCGTAGAAAATTCTCATTCGTTCGAGAGGCCATTTTGACAAATGTTTTTAATTAATCCGTTGGGTGTGATCGGTGTCGAATAAGGCAGCTATTTAAGTGGACAGATTCCAGGCGTGGCAGACTGCGGCTGCGGGGAGATGTATGAGCGCCACTTCTTAGCGTTCTGTTTATTTTGAATTTGCTTTTTTCTCCTTTTATGATTCTCGTCTGTGTAAATTCCTCGTTTCGGAACGCTTCAATCTAACTTTCCGCTTTAAATAATAGTAAGCAGTATGTATGGATGATAATTTTATTCAGTTTCTTTGTAGTGAAAACGTTCGTCGAGGGAGGAAATTGGCATAGCGGGGCGATGCTATTGTTATACATTTCGTTTTAAATTGGGGAGCTTTCTTGAATTTACACCCGTGACTTGCAATAGGAGGGTGCGGCGAGGGCTCCTCAGAGCTAAGGCTACGTGTTTGTATCGATTGATCCGCCAAGTGGTTTATTCGGCCACCTTTTAATCTTTCTTTTGTCGGACACTTGAATAAGTCTCTTATAAGAGGCACCCTCATTGTAAATTCCCCGTGAATGCCTTTTACGTTTTAATTTGCGTTCAATATGAATTATGCGAAACAATCATCATTGAAAGCCTCGCCCAGGTTCGAGGTTCAAGGCGCTTGTTCCACGTTTATCTCATTGTTCTTCATTCAGCCGACGAGGCAATTAGTTCCGAGGTATCTTAAAATAAACTCGATATCGATGCAATAAAATGCTGTTCGTTTTAAAATAAAGCCGATAACATCGCTCGATCGTTTTCGACCCTCACAATGAATGTGGGGGGCGTGTTGAAGTCGACCACAAAAGGAAAACTAAACGTTTATATTGAGTAACGCAACCTCACCTACAACATCGATGAAATAACTCTAAGGTTTTACAAGTCTTTTTAATATAGCAGAACCAGTCAGAAAGCACACAGCTGTGTGGACATCGCTTGTCATGGTATGGTGCGAAGAAATGAGAAAAACGTCGTGAGGTTTTTTTTTAATTCATACCTACTCAAGTGTGGATATTTAAAAGGGTGGAGGAAGATCCAAGAAACGATGGCTGGATTGTCTGAAAACTGATATGGCTTGAAGGAGTTGACAATTAAGATGATTACAAAATAGAAATGTATGATGAATGATGAAATAAGAAGACTTGCTACCTACGTCACTAACCTTTAATGTGTATGCTTAAAATAACAATGCTCAGAATCACAAATAATTTAAATTCCACAAGTTCAATTAAGTACACACACAGGTCGTTGTCCGTCGGTAACATTTAAGCAATATGGTGTCTATTGCATAAATGTCGAGTGTCGTACCAGTTTTTAGACGAAACTTCAAGAGTCATCTGCAAACCGTTTACGAAAATAGCTTTCGGCATGTCGTCGACAACCGGTGAACCGGTCATATGCCACCTGTTTCACTGCAAATTAACTAAATATAATATGTTGACATTTCAATTACATTACAAACGATTAAGCGTTAGTTTCATAACGGCTAACGTTATTCATATTACGCGATTCACATAAACACTGAAAATTACAGCCGTTTGGCAAATGTTCAATGCAACAATTTAAGCTGAAAGTGATTTTTCGCTCACGACAAATTGTTAATCTGTTTTCTTTAGTCGTAGTTTAAACTTCTGATATTTGTTTTCTACCTACATTCTTTGCAAGTAAACAAATATCGGCACTTGACCAAGCAACCATTAAAACAATTGAGCGGCCAATCATTTTAGGGCTAAAAGCGTTGTGGTTAGCCTCCGCAGCCTATATTTAGGGGCGCGATGCAATAAAAGCACATCGCTGTCCGGCCCATTCCCGCACGACTGTGCAAGATAAATGGAAGGTCCGGGCTCCGGGCCCGGCGCGGCCCGAGCGGCCAAGGAGACGCGTTCTCACGGCCCGTGCTGCGTTTCTTTCTTTTTGTTTCATCTGGTTTCCGAGTTAGAGGTCGCCGTTGCTCGCTCAGAGACTAGAAGTGACCGCTGCACGCGCGATTGCAGCGATAAAAACTATGCGACAGCGGCGAGCCACGGACGACTAACGAGCCTTCACTTACCTGCCGATGTTTTTGTAATGCACCATTCTTATGCTACATTACGATTCCCGTTACTTCCAATGATAGTTACGTTGCGTTCAGTAATAACGAAACCATGTGCTAGCGTCTGTTTGTGTGTCTCGTATGTGTAAACTGGTCGGGGCTCTCTCTGTTAATTAGACACGGCTCTCGCACGGCGCAACACCTCTGCTCATTATTTACCGCTTCATTAAGAGCTCACTCGACGAGCGCCTGTCAAAATCTCGCCGAATGCCGTCCCGCGTCCGTCCGTCGCCGCTTGAAATATCGCAGCATTGTCCTACAATAACGCTGTCGCCGGCCTCGTTAATTGTCTTAGTCGACTCTCTCCTTCGCTAGATCTTCTTTATTTGAAAGCGCAACTTTTGAGCTCATAAAATAGAATGCTCGTTTCCGTTCCGAAACGAACGCATTGCGGTATTGCGCAACATTTCATTACTAAACCACAAAATCTCTTTTAACAAAAACAGAATGAGAGCATTCAGCTCATTTCGGTAACGTGCGGACCCCGTGCCTACCGGCCGGTAATAGCAGCAACGTTAGATTATAAACAATAAAATCCATTACTCTAATGATGATGGATTCAAAAAATCAATTTCGTTTACAGTTACTTATTTATGAAATGTCGGCAGCATTCGCAATCATGACTTGTATCGTTCGTAGCCATGTTATTTTCATTATAATTTATGATATATGGGCATATTTTTACTTGATTTATGTTAACGCATAATCGTTGTAGGTATTCAATATCCTTTCGCAAATAGATAGGCAATCAAGCCCCCGACCCAAACGAGCTTTCAGAGAACGACTCGTATTACGCCCATACATGACTAACTCTAAAGTTAATTATACATTCATTAATTATATTTCCCAGATCATTTTATCTAATTAATTCTAATAGACTACAGTAACCGGATCTTCTCGCAGAAATTATAAGAATAAACTGTGAGAAACAAATCGTTATAAAGCTCGTCTAGGTTGAACTAGTAATTTAAGTTAATTATATGTTATTGGAACCAAAAGCCTATTATTCAAAATAGCTTCGATTTATTTCAAATAACCACTTGGTGCTAGCAGGTGTACAGTTTCAACACCAAGTTAACGAAGGAGGAAATTGTGCGTAAGTTTAGCATTTTTATACGCACATTTCCTTTGATGATAAAAATAAAAGGCTGTGAATATTTGACTACAGTAAAGCACCAAAATTAAACATTATTAACCCCCAGTATTATATACAAAGTCCACATAATGTACAAAGGCGGCGGACATTTTAAAAGCCATTTAAGGCCAAAGTCTGCGTGCCGGAGCATTGTGATTTCTGTACACGTTTTAATGAATTCGTCCTTCCGAACGTTCCTCGGGCTCCTCGGCCGCTATTCTAAAGAAAATTACAGTCGAGAGCCTCCTCCAAACAAACCCTTTAGGAGTCACGCTTCGTTCTTGCTAAACTTGCTCCAATTATTTCTATTCTCTTTTTGCTTATTCCTTTATGCGAGAGGTCATTATATCGGCGTCAGTTGGTGAGCGCCTCGGACGCGCCATATGTTCTCAGCTGAGCCTTTAAATTTAGTCGTGACAGTGAAGTTCGGATAATTGATTAATGGCTCACAGGGCGGACGTGTTTAAACGCCACGGTCATCGTTTTTTTGCCGGAATCCCCGGTAATGATACGTTCTGATTGTCTCGGAGGGTTTAATAAAAGAAGCGCCATATGGCGCGGGCCACAGATTCGCTCCGCCAACAGTTGGTCATAACATGTTACGACATCGATACGAGTTCTCATCTACCTGCTATCATCAGAAACTTGATTTTTTACGCATTTAAGGTTACGGAATAGAATTCCAACGTTTTCAATTTACACATGACATCTGGGTCACCTACTTGTAAAAAGTTTTGACATATTATTTGTGTTTTTTCATCTGTTTTACTCCGGAAAGTTAGCAGAAGGAAAGTTTAAAATTGACCTAATTCTAAATATCCAATTAATAAACGTCATCCTTGTTTACGGATCCCAGAGGCCACAAAGTTTTAAATAAACAAACAATATTGGAGAAAAGTGTAAGAACTCTTGTTGTTTTGATGTTTAAAAGGCTCAACATCTCACATAAAATCTGCTCTATCTCAAGTATGGTCAAGTTATGGCCTTTGAAGTTTATCAAGGAGGAAATTACTTGAGATGGTTTACAGCGTTATCTAAAACAATAAAGCTTCTTGAACATAATATTATTATGTCTAGCCCGAACTGTCCCACAGATTGGCAAAGGCCTTCCTCCATTCCTTCCAGGGTTCCCGGTGCTGTGCCTCTTCATGCCAATTCCCAAAATAGACCTCCAAGTCGTCCCACCATCGCCTTCGTGGTCTGCCGCGGTCAAGCGATTTCAGGGCACTATTTTTTTATTTTGTAGGCCCACCTCTCTATGGGCATGCGGCAGCCACATCAACAATCTGTGTTTTATAGCGCAGCGATTTGTTAATTTTACATCAAGTACACTGCGCTTCAAAGCACGTTGGGAAACCTTGAGTTTGGACTTTTGGATTTTAGTCAAACACCAAGTTTGTGCACCAAAGGTTAAAACGGGGAGAATACATATTTCCATGAGCTTCCGCTTAAGTGGCATAGGCAAAGTGTCTTTAAATAGTTCTTTCATGGACCAGTAGCTCTTCCAGTCATTGTCTGTTCGGCGCGTTATTTCCTTATCTTGCCTTGTATGTGAAAGTCACTAATTGGTCCAAGTAGAGATATTCTTAGACAAATTTTATAAGTACTCTCCCCGCCTGCGTGTATGGTCCTTGTAGGACTGTTGGTCATGATCTTGGTCTTCGACATATTCATCTTAAGTCCAACCCACATCAAACAACATCAAATATTAAGTACATTAACATCAAAACATTATTTACTTTAATTATTTTGATCTTGTGTAACGACAACTGCTCCACTACGTATGCTTATTTCTAGATTCCAATGTTCTCCCACCCCAATTTCCAAGGTCCTCGACAGTCGACTTTAGCTTTAAATCCAGTATATTGTGCCACAGATTGGGCGGCGCGCCGATGTCGAGCGGGATGGGTGGTGGCACGCTGGGTAGCGGGCACTGCCAGCTGGCTAACCAGCCGCTGGTAATGCCGGTGTTCCCGCTGCGGGCCAGCCAGCCCAGCCCGGTGCCCGTGTACTCACCCTCGAGGTTCCACATAGACAAGCGGTGCCAGCACCGATGCACGTGGAAGTGCCTCGCCATCGCCATGATATGCCTCTGCGTCATCTTAGCCGCGATGCTCGCCTACTTTATAGGTAAGTTTTTTCTCTTTTTATATATATTTTTTCCTCCTTAGCCGCTTACGCGTCCCAACCGCGCAAGCGATGCTCGCAGTGTTGTTTGGGGATTGTAGTCAACAAAAGACGTGTAAGGCAAGAATATTAGTGGGAAGTACAATCCCCGTATACGCTAAAGTGGTTAGAATGTTCCATTTTCACCAATGCAACCAGCAGCACGTCCATGAAAACAGTTTAGCTCTGACAGAATCTTTATTTCGTTTCGATTTGCAGCTGATTGTACATTGGTAAATTTTCGGGTTTCTAAGTCCAACATCATCATCATTATGATGATGCATCAGCTCATAATGATCCCCTCCTAGAAAACTGACTCTTAAGGAGCATAATAGTTAGCACAAGAGATACCCACTTGACACTGTCCCTTAGTCACCATTAAGATGGGTCGCTCTTAATATGTAGGTACACTTAAGTGTCTACTAATATAAGATTTAAGATAAATATATGTTCGTCATGTCAGTTTGTTAAGGGTTCACTTTCTACATAGAATGACATCCACGTAAGTGTAACATGTTTATAGTAGCATTAATTATACGCTAAAACCAATAAATCAAGATGAGTAACTAGATTCTATTTAAAATGGTAGGCACACATAACTTTATACAAAATATGAAATACCTAATACTATCGATATTTTGATATAAGGGTCTAAACCTAGTTATTCTGTGACTTACAAAAGAAATTTAACCACTGACAAATAAATTCGCACTCCAATATCTGTACTTAGAAGTATGAATTTCAACAATATACCGCAATCACTACCTTTGTTTTACCGAGTAGGTACCTACCCATAATTTCATTTAATGAGACAACAATTGACTTGAGACAACTCAAATACGATTCGTTACAGGCAACAGTATTCCAATAGGGGATTGCAATCTTACAAAATCGAACTCACAATCTCACGGATTTTCAATTTGCGATCGTTCAAAGATCACGTCTATTTGTTCCCACGTTAACCTTTCTCATGTAGGTAGGTAAATGACTATGTACACCGACATTAAATATATCACCACATAACATCTCTAAAAATATATTTTAATCAAATGAATCGAGTGTCTCCCCTATCTCTCTTAGCATCTCTATGGTTTGTAAGTATCATGAACAAAATTATGCAATTCATGCATTCTACGTCCATTAAGTAAGAAGTCTGTTGCAATTCCCAACTTCGGAAACTTATAACTATTGTACTTAAGTTTGATTGAAAAGTTGCGGCCTGATACTTATGAGCAAGCGGACTTATAGTTTATTCGTTCTTTGTTAAGCCTCAAGTATCCGTAATACATTATACATACAATTATAGTGAAACTGCGAGCTTCATCTACATTTCTCAATGATTTATCAAAGTCTACAGTTAACGAACTCCAACTTCGAATGACAGTTTAAACTCGGCAGTTAAACTAACTCCGTGTAGGCTGTCTTTAATATTGAAATATCCAAGTACGAGTTACACTGACGATACATCTTTGTTTCTTAAATCACAGCGGGATGTACGGGACTCTCGTTAAGACAGTATTTTTATTAACTCGCTCGGAATGCCGATTAGAATATTCATAATATTATTCTTTCACAATCCATTAGCGTTAGTGAACGGCCTTCGTTGGGCCGTCAGAGACAAAAGTTTATTGTGACCATGATGACGCCATGTGGCTTAAATCCATTTCGATATACGAAAATAAAATAAAACGTGTGTTAACCTATAGGCATCGGTTAGCCTTTTAGTAAACTGACTCCCACGTTCGTTACAAAGGTAATTTAATTTAGGTATGGATCCGACTGTGGTTAAACAATCCCGCAAAATGTTGTTGGTTGCGATGCCTTTGTTGTCCTATCAAAAATATTGCCTCCCATTCCAATTGCTATGTGGAATACAAATTCAGACTAAAACTATTAACGTTATTACATGTCTGAGCCTAATCCTGCGAGCTCGCACTCTGATTGTTTTACCAGATTACAAAGCAATGTAAAATTGCACTCGTATGCTTTTATCCCCTTAATGCCGAATCGTGCCTGAAGCGGGATTCCATCCAATTAAGGGGCTAGTTCTCGTACTGTATGATTGGAAACCGACAAAGGAATAGCCCTCGAGGGCTCCACAAGATTATATAGTCCCTCGGACTTAACTCTGCACTGAAACAGTAGCAAAAATTACTTTTGCTTTTATAAATTGCAACCTATTTGTGAACTTTAAACATTTCCAATGAACAAAGGAACTGTTTATTATTTCATGGTAGGTGCAGTAGTTGCATTTCCACAGCGCTATCTACTTAGTTATTTATTTTCACTGTTTACCTTTGCATGTAAATTCAACACGTTTTATAACTATAGAAAACAGTAATCATACGTCGTAAATGCTTGTTTAAACACCGACACCGACTTCAATCAAAGTCTTTTTTCGTGTTGTCCAAAGTCATGCTAACGGAAAACAACCATAAAAATACTTTTATTCATTTATCGTTATACGACTAAATCATAATAGAAAAATATTTCCATCATCACACCGAACTCAATTACTCAAGGTGATAAATTCAAATATTCACTCGGTGCATGCAAATGAGTTGATTAAACATTGATGTTTCAACGAAAACAGTCGTTGACCATTAGTCTTTTATCATTCTTTGTTTAGCCCGGCATCCACAGAGAGGTTCGTAAAAAACAAAACAAACATCAGAAAAATATAAATGATGCGCCTAACGCAAGGCAACGCGCTGCGTGCCTCGGGCCCGCGCCCATGTTACAGCCGTTATAAATTATCTTACACTTCCACGTCCCATGTTATTCCACTACGAATACATCAGCCACTCGCAATCCCTGCGTACCCGTTACCCACCAAACGACCAATCATAATTTATACAAGCGAAATGCTTCATAAATCGCAAAAATAAATCCCTGTTTGATTTAACGACGAACAACTAATCCCTTCCTTGCGGTATAATAAAACAATACATTACATTTTATATCTAATGGAATGGCACATTCTCTCAACTGCATGTAATGCTTATTGCCGCACTGAATGTGTACCTACATGTAGCGAAAGCATTTTGCGCTAACGACGGAAAGACACGGAACTTCATAAAGGACCTTACACAGTTGCAAGTGTATACAAAAACAGCGGTAAAGTGGATTCTATGTTTGTAGCAACCTCGTTAGGAGCTTAGCCGAAGAAACTTTACGTTACGGCCTTTCAGTAATACAACACAAGTGGTAGAGATGGGTCTATAACTTATGGCAATAGTTACAATCAAGAAAAGTAGTCCATTTTCTGTAAATGATCACAAGCAATACTCCCAAACCGCGGGCACGGGAGGCATCACAAAATAACATGAACCCGTCACGAGTCGCGCCCGCTGACGACGACGCAATACTTTTGGCCTATATTCGAACACACATTCACCCTGCCGAAGCCGAGCCCTCGCAATTACTATAACAACTCGAACGATAATGACTGTGTATTCTTCGTAACTCGTTATTACTGAAATAATCATCCCGGCACTACTTTACACTCGTAAAACATTAAAGCTTTTGTTCTGTATTAAATTATCGAGTTACTCGGAAACACTAGTCCGACAAAAGTGTTCAGTTTTCCATTAATGACGTAAGCACTCTCAAAGAAGTTATTTCCGAAATTCGGCCCTAACGAGGGTGAGGAAGAAATGTGTTTTACTGTCAATGTCGCGGAGCTATTTGGCAGGATAAGAAAAGGAAATAAGTGCGGTTAAAGCGCTGTATAAATGTGGCCACTCGAGTTCCAGGAATTCCTAAGTTCGTTCAAGTAAAAACACTTAAGCATACAGTCAATAATGTTCTTCGCAATAAAGCTGTAACAGAAAGATTACGTTTACTTAAGTAGGAACATAAATGAACTCCAAATTCTTTTATTGCGTTTTTAACAACTAAAGTTGGAAGACATAAACACATTCAAAGTTAGAACGTTTCAAGTGGTAGTAGAGTTGGCTGTACATACAACTAGGTATATGTATGGTTTGCACCTACTCGGGCGACGTCACGCGAATCCCGTATAACAGTGGTACATTCGTAGAAACAATATGTCGTTGGGTGCACAGCCGCATTGCCATTTACACTGAAAGTGCTCACTCGCTGTAATGTCGGGAAATTACTTTTGTTTATTTCCCTTCAAGCGAAGTCTTTTCAAAGTGGAGGGTGGCCGCGGTGGCAAATTATGTACCTAATGCCGACTCAATTAGAGGCTTAAATGATCATTTATTCCGAATTAAATTGCTTCCTGTACTCAAGGATATTCGTATAGCTTCAATAACACTTGTGTATCCTAATAAATTTAGTTTTAAAATGTATCTTTAACAACTCAAGTTAATAATAACTTTGAACTTCTATATCTTAGTTCTAATCTAGAAATAAAAGATACACATTGAGTCTATCAGAGTTTTGTTATTCCGTTCCATTAGTAAACTAAGTTGTTTTAATTAACGGTTCTTAAAACCTTTTATCATATCGATTTATCCTCATTCTAAGGGCCATTTTCACCAAGCCAAACTGATCGCGATCAGCGTATAAACCACGTTTATGAGCTGTCAGTGTCATTATTTTTCTATGGAATATTGACGCTGACAGCTCTTGAACGCAGTTTACATGTACTGATCGTGTTCAGTTTCATTGGTGAAATCCGCTCTTAGTATTGCTTACTTCATTTTCAACTAAGAAGAGAAGTATTTTGAAAAAACTAAAATAGACAGTGAAGTTTTTGGACTCAGGAAAAGTCAGCAAAATACTTATGAGAATTTTTCAAGCGTATCAGCGTTTAAAATAGTAATTATAAACGCTCCTCGAATGTCTAAACTATAGTTTCAATTTAAGTTAAGCTGGCGTTCTATTAAACAGTTTGAGCAAACACTAAATAATACGCTCGAAGCACGCTACGTGAACCGCTAACAACTTCACTACAGTTTCGGCAACGCGTTCTACTTCAGCTGAAACAAAAACTTCTTTACATACATAACTAAAGGTCTGAAGGGTTTTCCATTATTGCTATTATTAGGCAGAAAGCACCATTGTTTAGGTAGGTACCGGAAATACTAATAATGTGGACGAAAGGTTTCTCATTAATGAAAAGCCGTCGGTTTCTGAAAGAAAATCGCTATTAAACTTTATTTTTTATTTCACTATATATGTTATAAAAAATAACTACCTTTTAAAACGACGGTGATGCACCATACTCATCCCAAGATATTTATCCAAACTCACACAGTTTATATAAAGACTCAATAAAATAAAGTCAGTCGATGCTTCTTGAAAGTAATGTAATGAACCGAGTGGATGTAAGGTGTCTCAAGTCAATGAGGCTTATCGTATCGGATCTCACTTCATTTAGAGACCCGTTAAATTATACAGGCGAGATAAGGCAGCATGTAGCATATCGTCTATCGATGGCAGCGGCGACCTGTCCACTTCAAAACGATATACGCTTTTTCTAACACGGCGACACACACGCCTCGAAATTACCACATTTAGATTTCCGTAAGATAATATCAAAATCAATGAATCTGTTAAACGCTACATATTTAACTATTTTACTTTCGAAGTTTCGTGTTCGACTCCAAATTTTTTACTGAACTTTCATTAAAATAATGATTCGAAATAACAATAAAATATTATCGAACACGCCTCCTGGCGTTCCGGATTTGTATCAAATAAAAACCGGGTCTGTAGTTTAATCCGACATAAATCTCCGGGTTTGCGCCGGTAGTTTTAGTGATGTAATGAAAAAATGTGAACCATCTGTTGCACCCTTCATTACGTGTATGGTGTATGAATGGGGGCAAATACAGCGCCGTCAACTTTTTAATGTAATTGAAAATGTGAGGACCCCAAATGTTTTATTAAAGCTCTCCCCGCGAGCGTTAACGCTTCCGAAGTGGCTCGCGCGCACGTTTGTCGCGAATTGTGATGCTTTTGTTGTAAAAATAATACTGTTAAATAAATAACAAACCACTGTTTTGTTTAGCACGCTAAAATATATAGGGCAGCTTAAAAAATAGAACGTGGACAACTGTTTTCTCGAAAGCTTATCCGTAATTTATTTTGGCCTATACATAACAACATCATTATTCTGTTACATTAAATAATCCTTTCTGTAAGTTCTATTAATCAGTAAAACGTAATAACATTTTACATCCTCTTGTAACCGGTACTGTCCATCTTTTTATACTTGCCTTTTTTTTGGCCTAACGTATCGATTATACCTGCTGATTTATTTCAACAGCTTAGGACACGCTATTTGTAAGACCACTCAGTGGGTGTCATAAAATTTCTTATATCTACTTACGCTGTTATTTCATAAATAAATCCAACATAACCCATTGCTAACGAGTTTCATGAAGCATAACTTTATTTAATGACAAGATTTTATGATGATGTAATCAAAATTTGGATTTGTTTGTCTTCCCTGAGAAAATGGGGCAAACAAACCGCGACCTCGTACGAACACAGTTAACGTGCGCAAGTAACAAGGACAACGATATTAGATCCTGCGTGTAATGAAAGGAGACAGAACACACGGACACGGGAAGATTTATCACGTGACTAATGCGAGAATGTGCGACGGCGCGTCCGTCCCGACTCTCGGGGGACACTATCAAACGAGTTTCGCTCCCCCAACGCACGATGCAATCTATGC
The DNA here is from genome assembly GCA_947386135.1 of Melanchra persicariae. Classification (NCBI taxonomy): domain Eukaryota; kingdom Metazoa; phylum Arthropoda; class Insecta; order Lepidoptera; family Noctuidae; genus Melanchra; species Melanchra persicariae. The sequence continues at coordinate 10,012,363 of OX376651.1, read as the reverse complement.
TGAATCGTATTACAATAAATTGTATTAACTCGAAAAATAGTGGAGATAGCAAACATAGTCCATCTGCACACAATCGTCGCTTGCATCGGCCGCCGGCCGGCGACCTCGGCTCCTCGAGCACCCTCCATTTCCTCCCCGCCGCCGCTCAATACACAAAATTTATAGATTTTACGAGGGATCATCGGCAAAAGTCGCGACTTACCACATTGTCATATTTTATTTTCTTGCGAGGAAATTACGTCATCTTTGCTCGTTTATCTGAAAACATTGTGTACGATGTGTGTTATTATTTTGTGAGTAGGGCTCTATATAACTGAATATGATATTGGTTGGGGTTTGTCCAAATATGTTCAGCTTTCATAAAAGTGCTACCTATATGTTGCGGGTCACTCTTACACTAAAATAAACCTGTCGAACATCAATGACCGTTCAAGTTTTTATTCATATTTATGTATGACTGTTTGTTGAAATCTGTTTATTTCCATTCCATCAATATTTGATGCGGGGCAATGCACTAGACATGTTTTATGCTTCAAGTCTTTGAACTCAATAATATATCTCATTTTAGAAGTATGATTTTAAATCCATCTCGACATACGCATGTAGCATTAACACTGAATATAAATTGCCTGCTTAAGTATTGGTTGTTAAGCCGATAAAGGTTATTGTCATTGAACTATCTACCCTCAGCACGGTGTAGTAAAGTTAAATTGTCCAATCCTCAGCGCAAACGGCCAAATGGCGTCAACGTTTCGCGATCTTATCTGAGAGTAAATCTTGGGGATAGATAGGCAACTGTTGGACCGACCAGATAACTTAATTGCTCCGATACCGCCGGGTTATCTGCACAATAATTATGAAATGTAATTGCAAGCACTTGACAACGTGTCACAGAAAATATTCACACATAAAATTTAATTAGTAAATTGGCTCTACAAAAACACGACCACATGTCTCTCGACAAATTACTGAACATGTTAATTAGCTGGAACAAAATCTGGGTTGCGTCAATTAAGTCTATATGGATTGATATATTGCCCTTGACGCAACGCACGACATATTAGGCGCACATCCTGCGCACGCTCCGAAACAAATAAACGTTGCATCCCCATCCGAGCACAAATCCTGAGCGATCGTGAGCTTCTTACTAAACTAATAAATGAACGCAATAAATTCTCTTTACATTACTGACATTCAATGGCTCCCTTGCAGTTTCTATTGAATATTTCGTTGGCATTAAAAGGGAAAGTGCCTACTATACATATTTCAGCGCTTTATAAAAAACATCGACTACTAATAAATTACATCGATACGATCTTATTTGATGCTTCAGTAGCTTCAAAATAAATAGTAATTTCGTCAAGACTCGTGTCATCTCAGCCCGTGCTTTTCTTAGTTAACACCGTGAAGAATTATCCAATTAGATTGCGTAGCGCGGCATTTTATGATCGATTCGATAGCCAGCAACTGTCGCATAATGAGGAGACAACAGCATTCTCCCGAACAAGAAATGGTTGGGTGTCGACTGCCGAGCCACCTACGTGCTTGCTGAGCACGGCCCGCGGCAGCGGAACCAATCGCTCCGTCACAGCGCCACGAAATGCAACGCAGCCGTGCTTCGCTTAATTAAAACTCGACGGGACATCACGTCGCCTACCAAGCATTCATACACCTCTTAAACTTTAAAATGACATCTCTTATTGTGTCTCATTTCGTAACACATTGCACCCAAACGACGCGGACGCCCGTGTGAACTCTAATAGAATTACTGCTCGGCTTCTGGGCATTATCGATGTGAGCCATCGATAAGAAACAAACTTAACGGAAACTTAATTGGATGACTGGCTTCGAGAGAAAGATTTGGATCGTAGACATTATTTTCGATTGAATATAGGAGTACCTAACGATTTGAAACTTTGTTTCAATTTTACCATTTCTTTGTTGCAGCGTTATCGTCAATTAAAAGTAATATAGACAATTCAAATTGCATCCTGGTACAAGATGTAAAAGCAGTAACACATGCACAAGGAATTAGGGATTCTTTATCAACGTCATCACCTTCAGACGGTAAGTTGAATCAATATTTGACTTTCAAAATGTGCTTATATTTATTTTTGTACTTTCGACATGTTCAAGAGGATGTAAAAGATTTCGCACGTTTTATTGCAGAATCAATATCAACTTCGTCTTTAGGCGGGTGGTCAACTACAGCGGAAGCGGCGCTAGAGTCGGTTGTGATACCACAGCAAGCGCAACAAGCCGCTCCGCCGCCTTGGTCACCCGCGTTAGAAGTAAGAGAATTCGACGAGTTACACAGTGCAACTATACCTGCTTACCAATTTTGGAGTTCTGAATTCCGCAACAAGCAGCCCGCCTACGTTAGCCTTAACTTCACAGTTCCCTGGGGAGCTAATTTCGCCGTATATGGTAGACGAAATGTAGCTCCTAGCGTAACACAATACGACTTTGTAGAATTCATTCGAGGCGGTAGGGTCGACCACAGATTAAGGCGTAGAAGAAGTCCGTTCAGAGATAATCCGTTCCAAAGTAGTCTTAACGACTGGGATGCCCTACTGAGCACGATTAACCCACTGCATAGATGGAACCATACGATAAGCAAAAGGTCAACGGATATGAGAGTAAACGTGAGCATATTGCAATATCTCGACACGGGAAGATGGTTTATATCTGTTTACAATGACGAACTGCAGCCACACAATGTTGAAATGATCGTTTCTGAAGCGGAAGGAGTCACTAACTCGTGTCCAGATGATTGTTCGGGTCACGGATCGTGCTACCTCGGGAAATGCGAATGTATGGACGGCTATGAAGGACACGACTGTTCGAAAAGTAAGTAGAGAATAATTATTTAACGACTTTTTATTATCTTCGTAAAGATGTGCGTAAGTTATAACTCACATTTGTTTTCGCAGGTGTATGCCCAGTTCTTTGTTCGGGGCACGGCGCGTATGCAGGTGGTGTATGTCACTGTTTGGAAGGGTGGAAAGGTCCGGAATGTGACGTTCCAGCACACGACTGTGAGCCAGCCGACTGTTCCGGAAGAGGTCAATGTATCGCCGGCCATTGCCACTGCAAGGCTGGCTGGAAAGGACAAAAGTGTGACGAAGGTAAAATATTTTTCAAACTAGAACAGAATTTTCGATTGTGATTATGGAAATCAGTATAAATACTGACTTATTAATGATGTACAGAGGACTGCCTTGACCCAACCTGCGGTGGTCACGGATCGTGTGTGCGGGGTAGATGCGTGTGCCGCGCGGGATGGCGAGGCGCCTCCTGCAGTGAACGTGATGCGAGGGTCCAACGTTGTCTTCCCGCATGTTCCCAACGTGGCGTGTACGACCTAGACGCAGGGAGATGTGTGTGTGACCCACTTTACACCGGAGATGATTGCTCACAAGGTATAGACTACAAACAAGTTTTATCTATTAACTTGCCTTACTTGTACATCAGCGTTTTAACTGCATTTCTTCCTTATAGTGGTATGTTCACTGGACTGCGGGCCGCACGGTGTTTGTGCCGAGGGAGTGTGTCGATGCGATGACGGCTGGACAGGCTCCATGTGTGACCAGCGACCCTGCGACACGCGCTGTCACGACCACGGACAATGCAAAAATGGCACGTGCGTGTGCACGCAAGGATGGAATGGCCGACATTGTACTTTGCGTAAGTTGGGACATTCGTATTGAATTGAATAGGTCTCTAATTGAATAGGATTCTTTGTTTCATGCTGCACATATTGAAAATATGGAAGGATCTCCGACTTTTCTGAATCCGATTTTGGAAACTATACACTTTTTTATTTCAAATGTATTACAAATCAAGGCATTACATTACACTCCTAAATGCAATGTTCAGAAAAAAAACATTGCTTACTGCCACTTGACTAATTGCTCAATGTAAACAGCTGGTTGTCCAAATGGCTGTACTCGTCATGGACAATGTCTCCTGGAAGATGGAGTGTACCGCTGTTCGTGTGCGGACGGCTGGGCCGGCACCGACTGCTCCATCGCACTCGAACTCTCCTGCAACGATAACGAAGATAACGATGAAGGTAAGTGCTTTTCTTTCACAGAAAATAGGCTCAAAAAAAAGCCAATTCCATTTAAAACAATCCAAACAAACCATATTGGCTGTCACTTGACAATGGCTACACTTTTGAAGATGGCATGACGGACTGCTCCGACTCGGAATGCTGCAGTCGACCTGAGTGCGCCGAGCACATCATGTGCTTAGCTTCCAACGATCCTGTAGAAGTACTCCTCAGAAAACAGCCGCCTTCTGTCACCGCCTCCTTCTACCAGCGCGTCAAATTCCTCATAGAAGAAAACTCTGTTCAGAGCTACGCACACATGGACGAATATTCTGAAAGGTATGTGTAGCATAAGAAACGTCTGAAATGTTAACAAACACCAAATCACTTCATGTTTGTAAAAGATGTCGTTAGTACTAACATGATACTAACCATTTTAGGATCAGTAAACTAAAAGACAATACAACGATATCTTTTGCACCAGTTGGTTTAGGACTGACCTGTCGGTTTTGCACAATTCATGAATAATTTATATTTGCACTTTACAATGATTTTAGATCCGTGATATCATCGCCGTACTGTAATGTATATCCGTAAGAAGAAGATACAAAATTCATGATGACATAAAATAATTAGGAACTAGCACCTTCACCATATAATTCCCGCTCATCTTCCTAAACCTCTCCGAGGATTTGGTGTGGTTATTTTAATTTAATTGATAACTTCAAATACTTTTATAACTTACAATTTATTTTCTCATCTGGTGGAAGTGTTTTGATTTTCCTCTGTTTTCTCGCGTGTAAAAATTATGATTTATTGTTTGCGATCCTAGCATGGTTATGTTTTACCATTGAAGTTTTAATTTTCAATTATGAGTTTTTGTATTTTATTATTATTTTTCACACCAGATCCGATGTGTTGTGTATTGTCTAATGTTCATCCCTTGTGTGTGTCTAACCCTACCTGTTTGTCTAAACAAAACAAAAGCGTATTATGAATAACAAAATGAAATTAGAACTAAATCAGCGCTCAAAAGCTTTCGAACAGTTTTGTTTGTCTTCACAATAATAATAAAATAACTTTACCTAAGTAAATAAGGTAAAAGGAATTAAACTTGAATCATGAAAGCATTATTTAAATTATAAATATATACTTACTAACAATTTTAATAAACTTACAAGTTCATATTGATATATTTTTTTTTACAAAACAAATATTTTTATACCACTTGCTTTAATACTTTTATAACGATCCATTAGAAGAAACTTAAACGCGACTTTCATGATCTAAGTTGGTAAACAAATTCTTAAAGTTTTTATTTGCCCTACTTTATACCGTGTGCGTTGATAAAACTTCGAACGATCTCTTAAATAAATAAGACAAAGCAAAACTGAATAATAAAAGTAGTCAACCCACCTCGCTTAATATGCAAAAGCGCCTCTAAAAGTTTGTTTGCATTAAAACACGAGCCGCTTCACTATTTTATTTAAGTTCAAAAGTCTAGAGTGGTTATATTGCGTTCTGGCATTTGTTCCATCAGCCCTTGTTTTCGTAACACATGACGGGTTCCTCCAGCATTAACCATCCAGCATGTTTACTCTCCACGTTCAATCTTTGGTGCAACCTACAACTGCAACTTTTCCAAATTAATTTGAATTGAATCACAATGCATATTATTACCTATCGATCAATAGTGGTGGTTGTTCTAATGCAAACGGGCTTCGTCTGTGAATCGATTCGTAATTAACCGAACTTTGATTGGTAAATACAGTGTTAAAACGCAAGCTAACCAATATAGACGAGTGCAATCGGCCGGAGCGGTTGCAAAACCGGGGTGGGGTTGCACTGAGGGATGTAGGTATCTGTGTAGTAATCTGTCCTGTCTTTCTGTGTCCCTGTGCCGCCGTGTGTCCGCCACTCCTAGCGAGTTCTGGAATTCCTTTACACCATGGTAAGTGTCAGTCAGCCCGCCCTCGCCCCTCAGTGTTCAGTATCTGTTCACCTCTTCCCTTTTGTTGCGAATCCTGCATATGAGTGTGATGCCGGTGACCTCCGCGTGTCCACTACAGACACGCGGACGGTGCCACTGACGCTTTTTCACTTTTCGTTCAATCCTTTGTCTGTATTCGTTTCATTCTCTATGTGTATGTAACATCTGTATGTTTGTCTTGAATGTTTTCGTGTGACTGCGACAAAATCCTCGCAATCTCAGCGTAAATCAAGTACCGCCGACGGTTCGCAAACGCCGCGTCTCTTTTCAAATATGATTTGCCGCAGTCACAATTGTATTTTGTACTGTTTATTTGTCTCGTCTACTGTGCTTATATTATAGTTCACATATATACTATGGAATAATTTTGTTATACTATATGAAACTTAGGAAAATCATTTACGCTTTCACGCAAAACGTTTTTAACACAATCGATAGGCGTAGGGCTTGCAAAATATACAAATCGACGCGAATTGTATATTATCAATTGAGCAAAATTTCAGCGAACACGCAAATTAAGCTTCAAATAAACTTACCCTTTTATGTGTTCCTTACCCTTTGTCTGCGTCTTTCATCTGTTAACCAACCCCCTACCCTTCGCCCGAGCTCTTTATGTGTTTAGATCCTCACCCTTTGTAACTAACCAAAACACAACTTATTTGAATGTATTCCTACTACTTCACAGCGAAACGATAGCAAAATTGTCGACATTGTACATTACAACCATCGCTTCCATTAATCAGTCATCGACGACATTTTATTACACTTTGAAATTGGTGCAACGAACGTATTTTTCTCGATTTTCTTTCATCGCTTTCAGAACTGTCCGCCTCTGCACCAGCATTTATTACTGAATCTTCCGCATTTTGATGTCTGAAGGGCGGTACAGTTCTTAAAGCGTTGTGTTTGATACTGATTTCAGTTTTTGTTGTTTCTATCTCAACCAACTGTTAATGTGATTACCCTTTAAATAATGTTGAATTTATTATAAATGTCAGAAATATATAAATAATATTAATTACTTGTCCTCTTTTCAGATACAACGTAACTTAGTTAGTCTAAACGTGTTTATGATATTAATTTAAAAATGCCCTGTAACTTGTTACAGATAATATTTTGGGAGGTGCCAATCTACTTACAATGTTTCCTTTTAGGTATATCTTTGATAACCGTATCGTATGGCATTTACTGTCGGCCTTCGTGGAAACACATGAAGAGGATGAAAACTTTTACGATATCATTTTCTTAGAAGTGGCATTGCTAAATACGTAGTTCTTGCTATAAGAAAAATATTTTACCACTTAGCTTTACACATAAATATTTTATTTCTTTTTGTTGATTGAACCTATGTAGTGTTTTATACGACATACCTAAATACATTTTACGATATTTTTGAATGCGTTCTTCTCAATGTATTTCAGTTGATACATTCTCGAGGACTGAATCTTGACAAAATATCTGTTATAATAATTCAATAATATGTATAGCTTAGCAAAGAGCTTTTTGCTTATCAACGCGTTTCTATGGCCAAGAAGCTTGCATTTACATTAATCATAAACGCAATCGTGATAATAAAGTAGGTATACGTTACTCTTTTTATATTGTTGACGTTTTATGTTAAACATTTTATACCTACGAATTTAGAATAAATTATATTTTGACGTCTAGCGACATTCAGTCTTTGTATTAGCTAAGATATCTCGTTATTCTCTAAAATAAAACTTAATTGGAATCTAAATTTCTAAAAACACAAACTAAATCTTGATTACAAAAACGACGGTCTAAAACCGATATCCGACCTACAGTTGTTATGTTAATTAGCACTAAAAGTAAACCTAATCTCTTGTTGTTTTCCGATCGTTTACGTCGCCATTTTACTTTGTGCACTTTCAGCAGACAGATTTTTGGCTCCGATATCGGGTTTCACGTCGTATTTTTAAAGCTTTTTGCGCCCCCTGCGGAGAATCGCTCCGGGACTCCGAGTGAAGCGCTACATTAAACGAAAATCTAAGTTCACGCGGATAAAGCAGTGAAAACAATTTTCCTTAAAAATATTAACTTAGCTAACATTTTGCCTATAATCAACCACACAACAAAAACGAGTAATTTCCTTCCAATCTCAATATTGATGATTCCGCGAAAATTTCTTGCACCAATTTCATCTCTCATGAATATGTAACCGAACATTCAAACATGAAGTAATATAACAAAATTGATTGACTATGGTTTGTGTGGCAGCTGTTACATGCATACATACCTTTCTAGGTAGATTTCCGTTTACGTTACTTTCTATGGTAATTTATTTGAATAAAATTTTGTTTTTATTGGCTATTTAGAGGATCCTTAATAAAATGTAAACAGAAATGTGTCCTAGAGAATTAGCTGATCCTAATACGAGAATGTGCAATGCTAAGACTTCTTATTTATTTTATTTTTCGATATTATTTTCATACTTTACTTCACTCTCACAGCGTTTACACTCTGAAATATGAAGCATAGCACGAGACCTCGCTCAGAGTTTTATGATCGAAGGTGTGCATTCAACGATACGGTTCACACATAATTTTTATGTCTTCTATCTTTTAAATCAGGGGCTATTGCTGGATTTCTGCCATGCATAAAATACAAAAGGCTTTAAAATAGGTTTTTGCCTAGTCTACTTCACAGAAGAATAAACAAACTAGATACTAAATTTAAAACATGGATCAGAGTCTGCTCTAACTTAGTTAATACTTAATATTCCAAAACGTAAACTTCAACTCAACTCGAACTCCAACTCCAACATGAGCACGAAAATGTCAGTCACCCAAATGTTTTACCCGTAAAGCGCACACGGTGACTTTTGTCACCCAAATTTAGCTAATGGAATTTTAAATAGTTTAACCCATATTGCTTTAGTACTACGTAGTATTTTAACATGCCGAGAATATCTAATTGACGTTTTCATACTCGAGAGATAAGCAAACAAATGCAAAAACTTCAATTTATAACAAGCTCCGATGTAGTTGGAGTTTACGTTTTGAAATATGAGCCTAGTCTTTTTATATTTTTGTCGTCTTAAAAACCTCAAATCCATTTTCGTGCAAAATTATTTCCCAACAAACACATCTTTAATTTTCCCTTGATTCAATACAAACAATTTATGAACCCCCACTGACCCCCACGTCCAAAATGTAACAGTAGCCTTCGGTAGCCTTCTTAGTTCTTCGTTGTGAACCGTATCGCTGAATGCCGGGTGCTGTGGCCCGTGGCTCGTTCTGACGTGAGCTGGTCTGTGCAGCCGAGTGTCGGTGATGAGGGGGCAGGTGGTCTCCCCGCAAGGCCTCGGTATCATCGGCATCAGAGTCTCCGTGGACCGGGAGGCTCGCTTCGGATTTACGCTTACCAGACAGGGTGGATGGTTAGTAAACAACGAAGTGATTCTTTCTTTTTCGTAAAGTTTTGTCTAGGTCCTCATTGCTGTATGGTATCGTTGGTAAGTGCACATCTTCGCTTCTACATGTCATGGTAAGTACCTATACCTACGGTGTTCTAAGGAACGCGTTGTTAACAACAACTGACCCCGTAAATAGTTTTGTTCTTATCTGATTTTTATAAATCATCCCCAATCACCTGAAAACCATGTGATGCCGTGTGATGTGACCATGTGATTCATGCCTTTTCTGTGAGATCTTCAGATTTACATTGGTGACAAGTAAGCATTCAGAGCTTTTAACCTCTTGTTACGAGTACATAATCAAATTCTAAGTTATACCCACCATTATTGTATAGATATTGCGAATCCAAATCCTCTCATAAGTTTCCTACCTAGGCATTTCAAGGATGAATAGCTTTGTAACTTCATAATGGTACGGATTCTCTCAAAGTTTACCATAAAAGTTCAAATTTATTAGTCTACATGTAATTAGACACATTATTTTAATAGCATTGAAGTTCTTCAGTATCGTTTTTTATTTATTTCAAGTTACGACTTAAAGCTGCCAGTGACTAGCTACGCTAGACCGTTAAGTAATTTTAATTGTTGTGTTTACTTCAATTAAGTATCAACCGACATTATAGCATGAACCAGGAATTTTAGTAATTATAGTCGTTTGAAAACGCCATCCATTAAGAAACATTTAAACGTAATTGTTTCACTTAGAGAAAAATACGAGAAAATACGTAAACACTCATTTGGTGAATCAGTAACGCCACTATCACGCGGCGTAAATAAACGAACAGAAATAAAATAATTTGGCATCGAGCTATCAGAGCAATCACCATGTCAAAACAATGTGTAAATATTAACTTTATAACGTCAAGGAATTAAAAAAAAACTATTAGTCACGTCGATCGTTGAGTCACGGAACTAAATCGTCTTAAAGAAAGTAATTGAACATTGCGTGACAAACGGAGATATTTGAACAAATATCTATACAAGCATTTGTGTTTATATGTATAGGATCGTCATTAATTTTCGGACACGGTACTTGATATTGCTTGCACGTACGTAAGAGCATCAAGTATGAAATCGAATTAGGCGGCGGAACGAAACCTGTATCATGTGAACATGTAATCAAATAACGCGTCACGTTTAAGCTTTTAAAAATCAATTACCGTAACTCAGTAACTGTTTACGTGTAGTTTTGTTTCCGTTTTCCTTAGAAATATATCAGTGGCTTCCCTAAATGAACCTGTACCATCTAATAAACAAACGGGTTTCCTAATCAACGTAGTTAAAGTTCAAGCTACCTGGCAATAACATTTTCAGTTTCAGTAATGAAGCACGAATTCCAGCATTCTTCGAATTAAATAAAAAGTGTTCGCCGTCTTTAATTTTCTATTTCTTCTCGAGATCGTAAATAACGTCACGAAACGTTTGAAAAAAAATCTAACGGGAAGAAACGTCGCATTTTTTCCTTTTATTGGAAGTGCTGATCATCAAACTAAACCCCTGCTCAACACGTTTCGATAACAAAATCTCATTAAATGTAAAAAAACGGCGAGGGAAACAAAGAAAAAACGTGAAAAAATATTGTACGGCGTTGCTTAAATTAATGATAAGAAAAATATTATAAGGGATCATTAAAGCGTAGGAACGGAACGCGAGTACCGACCTGCGGCACTTGTAACAGCATTTGTACATTATTAACTGCAGTTTTATCGTGTTAGGACTAACGAGCATTTTACACATTATTTAGTACCTACAGAGAGGTGAACGGGGCTGCAGAAAGTTCTGAATAAGTGCCTGTTTATAAACAGATAGATGAGCAAGCGCGTGGAACAGAAGGCCAATAGGGAACATGCAATATTTCCATCTTGCTTTCATGTTAAAGAATTCCATGTAAAATAGACCTTACTTAAATAGCGCGAAAACGGACGATGAAGTCACTCCTCTCTGTTACTGCTCATGAACTGTCTTGACTCAAAGAAGTAAGGTCGACTTTTCGTTGTCTTAACAGCAGTGACGTCACTAGACGCTGATTGTTGTTTTTAAATACTTTCCGTTTCACGTTATTTTAATTCGTAATTATTGCTAAAAGTCAATATTAACTAAAATAAAAACGTTGCAATGTCCATTCTGTTATACTTTTTATCACAAAATTTTCAAGAATTCTGTATTTGCATCTTCCCTATTTTTTTACTAAAAGCTTGAACGTTTTTTAAGTAAAAGCATTGGCCTATTCCAGTCGCAATATTACGTCAGCGACAATTAATTTCAAAAGCTTATCAAAGTTTAGGGAAATTGACAGTTTGTGAGTGCGAACGCTCTTTAAAAATACGAGTATTGCCCTTCAGGTAAAAATTCAGTTTATTGCAGTTCAGGACTTATTTTTCCAGTAAAGTTTTCATTTCATTAGGATAGACCTACTTCTTCATTTAAGAATTCTGGACAAGACTTTCGAATTTACTCCCTTAATCGGAAAGTTAATGCGATTAAATTCTAAACTGAAGTAATGAGGGGTAACGATGGCGTAGGCGTAACTTTTGGGCTAAATTGCGACATTTCTGGAAACAAAGTTGTCTATAGATACCTGCTTTAGGAACAAGGCATAATTTACATAACTTGGGATTGGGTGACTCTGAAAAAAACGTTGGTATGGTATGACTTTACATTTTGATGTTCCAGGTTCTGATTTACCTAGATATCAGCTAGATCTAGATTAGTCGTTTTTTCAAATTTACCTTCCGTTTCTTTACGAAAGTAGGTGGATAGATATCTAGGTACTACCTATGGATGCCAAACGTTTCGGAAGTTACAAAATGTAAGGACTAGTGCAACTTTTAGGCTTAGGTTATGCCAAGAGCCAGGCTAAAGTTGAGATTGCGCATTTACGTTGATTAGATATCCGGGTTTATAACTGAAAATTTGTTTTACTTTAAAGTTAATGCCATGTCGAAAACACAAAGTAAAAATGAGAATGGGTGCAGATCACAGAAACCACATAGCTGTATCACATGGTCTGGCTCTGACAAAATAATCATCAACTATCCTTACGCCCATCTATTCTAAAACGTTATGTGCCGTCATTCAGGTTTGACGTGCTGGTGAATGGAGGAGGCGCCGTGACCCTACAGTTCCAGCGATCACCGTTCAAGCCTTTGAGGAAGACAGTCTTTGTGCCATGGAACCAGATCGTCGTCTTGCCACCAGTGCAAATGGAACTTAGTGACGACAATGTGAAAGTACCAACGCCCAGGTGAGCAAGGTTTTGTTGATGAGTTAATACTAACAGGTGGAGGAAATACAATATACTTATATATTTTGGTGTTGGTGTTTTATTTACCATTTTTATGCTGTAATTAGTTGACTGTTTATTCGTTCCCTTGAAAAAATACTAATGTTTTAAATGTTTATGGTTGAAGAGTCGGATGGTTCTAAACCCTGTTGATTCAATACCCCTTCATATTTGTACTAAAATCAAATCCAGATTTTTCTTTCGATTATTTTAACCAATCATAATGACTAGGGCTCCACCTCGCATCGGCTGGTCGCCAACGCCACAATGGTGGGAATCTGAAACTCCGCCTTGCGCTGCACACGACCACGAGCGACTAAGACCTGAAGTAGTGGCAGTACCACCGCTGGCAGCGCCTGCTGCCTCATCTGCTACCACTACCACCGTCATTTACCCTGAGGCTCAGGTAAGATCAGTTAGACTTAAATAATCTCGTTATTGCCTAGGGAAGGCCGCATACGTACGATTTCCTGATTAAATTTTCCGATGAATTCAAATTCGAAATTCCGTGAGACTAGCATAGACGTTCGATTTTCCGTTCTTCTAACCCGAACGGACGGCTTGTTTTCTAAAGTAATGTCAGGTTTTTTTCCCATTTGGAAAATAAACAAACGTGTGCGCCTAGTTGAACATTTTGTATGTAAGGCAATCATCATTCGAGTCTCCAAATCGGAATTCCTTGGGCTCTAGACAAGTAACATTCTGTCAACGGTGGCGTGGCGAAGGCGATTGTCAATACGTCAAAAATGTATGGGATTGACAGATGCTATCGAAATGTCACGTGATCAAATTCCAAAATTTTTGGCATTTCGACAGTCGCATTCGCTAAATGAATGGCACATTGTCTAGAGTCTCTTATCAGGAAACCGAACATATACGGCCAGCCTAATTGCAATAAGATTACAACTGTCAGTCGCTCAAGAAAAGTCACTCACGATTGCAGTCAAATAACTCAAAAGCTAGTTTATTTTTGGTCAGGAACATACTTGAGTTTCTTTGTAGATTCATGAATAAACGAACTTGTCTAAATACATGAAATAGAATTCAGGCGACAATCAAGTAACTATTTGATTATTATTTCCAGATTGTAAGCGAATCTATCGGCATCCCTGGATCATTGGTGAAGCTGACATACCGCTCATCGCAATCAGCTGGTTACTTATCATGCGTACACGTACAGCTGACTCGCCGTGTGGTTCCAGCATCCCTCATCCGGGTGCATGTCCGCGTTGAGATCGAAGGCTCTTTACACACCCATACCTACGAAGCTGATCCTGACTTGACTCATATCTTCGCGTGGAACAAACGAAACGTATATAAACAAAAGGTAAGAGAACTCACACCACTTTAAATATTTCTGCACTGAACTGCAAAATCGGATCAAATCGAATACTTTAAAATGTATTATCGGAAGACGTTTCTTGACGAATTTGTTTATCATTCCAGGTATACGGCCAAGCTCAAGCCAAAATATCAATAGGATACGAATACACATCATGTTCGTCAATTGTATGGGAGACACAGACAGCGACATTGGCCGGTTTTGATGTAGATATTTCAGATATTGGGGGGTGGGGACTGGACATACACCATCATTACAATTTCCATGAAGGCATTCTGCAGAAAGGCGATGGGGCACTTCTTCATTTGAAACAATACCCCAGAACTGTTCAGGTAAATATCAAGTTACAACAGAACCACCTTTGGTTAGAAAAAAAAAGATCCTTTTCATATACCTGTTTTCGATTAACATTTTTAAATGTACTGTACGGACTTTTGTAGGTGGTTATGGGAACTGGCCTTCAACGATCGTTAGAATGCCCTGACCACTGCAACGGCAAGGCAGCTGATGCTCGTCTCCTGACTCCCACAGCACTGACGTCAGGACCAGATGGCTCCTTGTATGTTGGCGATTTTAATCTCGTCAGACGAATCACTCCTGAGGGCGTCGTTACTACTGTTCTTCAACTACAGTAAGTATAAGCAGAAGTGTTATACTACGGACGATAGAACCGGATAATTTTTCGTTAACCAATGCGATTAAGACACTAGATAGGTATTAACCAAATAATGTTTTTCTTTCAGAACCACTCAAGTTGCATATCAATACTATATCTGCATATCACCAGCGGATGGATATCTCTACATATCAGATTCTGAGAGACACCAAGTCCGAAGAGTGATAGCTTTAGAAAAAGTGCGAGATCCTGCCACAAATTCAGAGGCTGTAGTTGGTAACGGGGATCGCTGTGTACCTGGAGATGATTCCAACTGTGGAGATGAAGGACCAGCGATTAAAGCAAAATTGGCTCATCCTAAAGGTAAGCCAATAAAATGAGAAACATGTAATGAATGAGGTTTTTACTTTATCATGGTAAATTGTTGTTTTATTAATTTTTTCTGTCCCAGGCCTGGCAATTGCAGCAGATAGAACAATGTACATTGCAGACGGAACAAACATCCGAGCAGTTGATCCGAATGGCATCATACACACTCTTGTAGGACATCACGGCCACCACAACCACTGGTCACCAGTTCCTTGCCGCGGAGCAATCCCACCTTATGAAGCACAGCTTCAATGGCCAACAGGAGTAGCCTTATCGCCTCTTGATGGATCCCTTTACTTCATAGACGACAGAATCATACTGAAACTAACAGTTGATATGAAAATCAAGGTGGTGGCTGGACAACCATCACATTGTCGAATAGGCAACGATGGGAAACCTGTAACAAAACCCACCAATCGAACAAATACTGATATCAGAGAAGATTCAAGTTTAGGCACAATTTTGGCCATAGCCTTTGCACCAAGCGGTATTCTTTATGTGGCTGAAGCAGATTCGAAGAAAACGAATGCAATAAAATCAATCGATCCATCTGGCAAAATTATGCACTTCGCAGGAAAAGTTCAGGAGAATTTGAAGGAATTGAGCTGTGAATGCAATTCATCTGCCTCTGCGACGGCTGTGCCAACGAATTCGAGAGATGATGCTGGATGCCCATGTAGACTCAGTGTTGCCGCAGGTGACGAACCACCTACAAGCACGGAAACTTTACTATCATCCAACGCTAAATTTCAAACGATTTCTGCTCTTGCTGTTACCCCAGATGGAGTTCTAAATGTTGTTGACCAAGGTAAATGAAGTAACATCAAAAGCAACACAGAAGAACGTTTAACCTTTTATCAAACAAACTTTAAACCATATCATTGTTTCAGGATCTCTTCATATACTGGCTCTAAAACACTACTTGCCAACACATGACGAAAACGGAGAATTCAGAATACCTTATCCGCCCACTTCAGAAATATACGTATTCAACCGATATGGCCAACATATCACTACTAAAGACTTGACATCAGGAAAAACGAGATATTCATTCTTGTATTCAAAGAATACAAGTTTCGGTAAGCTGTCAACCGTTACTGATGCCTCTGGGAATAAAATACAATTACTCAGGGATTATAGCAATATTGTTAGCTCTATCGAAAATACACAAGATCATAAACTCGAATTGAAGATATCTGGAATTGGCTACCTTACCAGGATAGCTGAGAAAGGTTCAACCGAAATGGAATTTGATTACGATGCCAGTACTGGATTATTAAACAGCCGATCAGGGGTAAGTTATTTGACACAGCACAAGTTTAGATACATCTACGTTGATTGACTTTGTTGATACTTTATATGCTAATTACCATATTATTTGTTTTTAGGCTGGCGACACCGTAATTTACAATTACGACGAACTAGGAAGAGTTACTAAAATCATTATGCCCTCGGGTGAGCAAGTGCACATTACCTCTGGCCTTGCGAAGAATTACGGGTTAGCGGTCACTGTGTCAAATCCATCAAGTACTATACCAGTAGGAGTTGCGAAGAAATGCGAATACGTTTTACATGGTCAATCGTTCAAACAAATAACGATAAATAATGGCAAGCAAATAACTGAAGGTCGAATTTATACAAACAACACGTTACTCCTCGAAACACCATGGGCAGGGAAGTTTGAGAGCATTGCAGCTGCTAAGCATCCACTACTAGAAGCTGCCTTACCTATAGAAGCTGAGATGCTTCATATGTGGTCACATCAAACTACCACATTCGGAGATTCACTGGTAAACAACATGTACTCCTTATACACATTAGTGGGTGATGTACGGAACCCACAGCAAACTTTGAATAGAGAAATATGGGTGAACGACTCCAGGGTGCTTATAATTGAATTTGATCAATTCAAGAGCCGCGAAACTTTCTTCAACGCAGACAGAAACCCACTATTTACCATCTCTTACGATGTCGCTGGACTGCCACTTTCGTTCAACCCTCACGGAGCTGGTGCTACTCTTAATATTTCATACGATAGATTCTATAGAATTAACGGCTGGAAATGGGGTGACACTGAAGAAAGCTATAGCTATGACCCTCATGGAATGCTTTCGGAAATAACGAGTCCACAAGACGGCACAAAGTTCATTTACTATAATGAAGGTAATCTTGTTTCCAAAATAAGCTTAGCCAGTCAAAGAAGCTTCAAATACAAGTACGATGATGATGGTGGTTTGACCCATGTTATCTTGCCTTCGGGATCAAACCATTCGTTTAGTGTGCAACCGTCGATTGGATTTTTGAGAGTTACGTACACACCACCTGGATCTTCAAAGAAATATTTGCAACATTATGCTCATACTGGAGAACTTCTTCAGACTGTATTCCCAGGTGATGGTGCCAGAGTTGTTTATCGTTATTTCACAACTAACAAAGTTTCTGAAGTAGTTCATGGGGATGGTCAAACACAGATACACTATGCAGAGACGAGTGGGCTACCGTCAGAAATATTACATGTTGACCGTGACGTAGACTACCGATGGGAATCTACTTATGCCGGTGGATTGCTCACTGAAGAAAGACTTGATTACGGTGCCAAAACTGGACTTAGCAACGCGAAAATTATTTACGAATATGATAACAATTACAGAATTACTTCCGTCCAAGGTAGAATTGGTGGACAAACCCTAATTCCGCATCATATTGTTTACAATAGCAAAACTGGTGCTCCTGAAATACTAGGTCAATTTACAGTATCTAAACAGAAATGGAATGAAACTTCAGTGTACGATGGAATTGCAATGTTCTCACGTTTGCTAAACGATCAGTTCTTAGAAAAAGAAGTTACTGTGAATATCCACAGGATGGAAGTATTCCGAATGGAATTCTCTTATGACAGGCATGGAAGAATATCTCAAACGCGCACTCATACAAGAAATGTAGGTGTCAATACATACACGAACGTGAAGAACTATACTTGGGACTGTGATGGTCAGCTGACAGGAGTAGAGGCTCAAGAACCATGGGGCTTTAGATACGATGATAACGGAAATATGCTCTCACTGACTTACAGAGGCAATACGATACCAATGGAGTACAATGATATGGACCGCATTGTCAAGTTTGGAGAGGGTCAATACAGGTATGATAGCCGTGGTCTAGTATCTCAAAATGCGAGAGAAGAAAGGTTCCAGTATAATTCTAAGGGACTCCTGATTAGAGCAACGAAACGAGGACGATTTGATGTTCGATACTTTTATGACCATCTCGACAGGTATGTAATAAAAAACCAAGTAACTTGTTTTGAAGATGTTTTCATGAGATCATGTGATTTAATAACGCTTTTGTTTCAGGCTTTCTACTAGAAAAGATAATTTCGGAAATGTGACCCAATTCTTCTATACGAATAAAGACAGACCTCATGAAGTCAGCCATATTTATTCACCACGTGAGAATAGATTCATGACCCTGGTCTATGACGACAGAGGGCATCTGATTTACACTCAGGTATGTAGCCGTACAACAGTTAGTTAAAAAGTATTGCTTCGAATTAACCAACCTTCTAACCAATTGATCTGATTTCAGGTTGCTCGACATAAATATTACATCGCCACAGACCAATGTGGAACACCAGTGATGATTTTCAATCAATATGGAGAAGGAATAAGAGAAATCATGAGATCTCCCTACGGCCATATAGTTTACGATTCAAACCCATACTTGTACCTTCCGGTTGACTTCTGTGGAGGGCTCTTGGATCAAGTGACGTCATTAGTCCATATGGCAAATGGAAAAGTTTACGACCCACTGATTGGACAATGGATGTCGCCATTGTGGGAGAATCTCATCGAGAGAATACACAATCCAACTCAGTTACACCTGTATAGATTCAACGGAAATGATCCTATCAACGTACGGCCACAAAACAAAAAACCAACAGGTGAAGAACTGAATCAATCATCATATATGTTTTTATATTTCTTTTTTCTTGTGTAAGTACTGATTATTGATTTTTGCCTTCCTAGATCACCTGTCCTGGCTGAAGTTGCTTGGCTATGACACAAAGAGCCTGGCGCCACAGCTCTACCCTGACGAACTACCCGGCGGGTCGGTGCTGCCCAGCATTCCTCGTGGTCGGCCAGTGTGGGGCACCGCGCCGGCGGACACCAGCCCTGGCCTACCTTCAGCCATGTCTCTGCTACCGACCGTCACCATAGAGTCAGGCTTCTTATCACACATGTCGAACAAGAGGATAGCTGACTTCAGAAGCCTGTCGATACCGGCTATGTCAGCACTTAAGACCGATGCCTTGAACCTGGCACCGAAACGCATCGGCTCGGATTCTGAGCCGCCGTTCGGTCGCGGCATCTTAGTGTCGCGGAACTCCCGCGGTCGCGCCGTCGTCACTACTGTACCGTCGGCCAACGCTATCTACCGCGATGTATATACCTCAGTTTTCAATCGATCCCATCTACTGCCATTCTCATTCGTCGTTCATGGCGATCAACAAGACGTCTTCTATTTCGTAAAAGAGGATACCTGGCGTGCTGCAGACGATAAACAACAACTGAAACGAATGCAAGGTAAATTAAATGTGACATTCCACGAAGTTGCCGAAGGAGGACGTTCTTACGCGGACGTGAAAATACACGGAAAAACAAGCATAGTGAATTTACGTTACGGCACTAGTGCGGAACGAGAGCGACAACGACTGCTGCACCACGCGCGCACGGCGGCCGTTCGCAAGGCGTGGCACCGCGAGCGTGAGGCGCTACGCAGCGGACTCGGTGGATCACTCGACTGGTCCGCAGCCGAATTAGATGAAATCCAGAAGGCTGGATCAGCAGCAGGCTACGAAGGAGAGTACGTGCACGACGTGGCACGGTACCCAGAACTAGCCGAAGACCCATACAACATTCGCTTCGTGAAGAAGCGCTCGGACCGCGCCGAGCGGCGGCGGCGGAAGCGCGAGGACTGCCGCGGGGCCTGGTGGCTCGCCTGGGACGAACTCTGCTAGTGACGTGCCGCCATCCATATGCCAAATGGTGTGAATGTGAAATAGGTGTGTGCAAATGGTGAAGTATGGTCGTGTGAGTGTTTGTGGAAATATATTTTGTAAATAGTCTCTATTAATTGTTAATTGTTGATGTATGTATGTACGGTAGATGCGAATCCCTATCGCTGTGTAAATAATAAAATTTAATTTGCAGGGAGAGAATGGACCTTTTGAGAGGACTGATATTAAAAATAAATGTAATGTATGTATAAATAAGATTTATGTGAATATGAAATTATTTATACTTATTTATCGGTAAAAAAGCTTCATTGTGTCCAATGTTCTTATAAATTTAGATGAAGACTATTTGAAAGAATAAAAGGCATACTTTTTTAACCAAACCAAACTGTACTTTTATTTTTTATTTGCAAACGCAATGGATGACCTAGGCGCCTACTGCAAGACCTGGTTCTATGTAGCTCAGGAAAAGAAGACCTGGAAGTAATTGGGAACGGCCTTTACCCAGCATTGCCAGTATTAGAACGAATATAAAACAAACGCAAAAAAAGACAAGATGGTTTTCGAGACTTCACAATATGTATCGCTGGCAAGAATACCGCCATTTCCAAGGTCGGCCTTAACATTCTAAGCGCCCCCCGGGCTAGTCACGCGTTTGGCGTCCTTTTATATTTAATTATATTAAAAATAATTTAGTTAATAGAAAAGTACAAATGTGTTGTAGGTGTTTAATATCTATACTAGTAAAATAAAGCTGAAGAGTTTCTTAGATAGACGCCATAGAGCGACGCCTTAGGACCACGCCCTAGAGCGACACCTTAGAACGGCGCCTTAGGACGACGCCTTTGCACGGCGCCTTAGCGCGACGCTGTAGGACGACGCCTCAGGACAACGCCTTAGACGACACCTTAAGAGGATACCTTAGAACGATGCCTTAGGACGGCGCCTTAGGACGACGCCTTGGAACGATGCCTTAGAATAACGCCTAAGAGCGACGCCTTAGGATGACGCCTTTAGAACGACGCCTTAGAACGATGCCTTAGATTCTAAGGCATCATTCTAAGGCCTCGTTCTAAGGTTTAGAACGACGCCTAAGAGCGACGCCTTAGTACAACACCTTAGGACGAAGCCTTAGAGCGACGCCTTAAAACGACGCCTTAGAGCGACGTCTTAAATTTACACCTTAGGACGACGCATTGCTATGACGACTTAAAATGACGCCTTAGAGCGACGCCTGAGGACGACGCCTTCGCACGACACCTTACAGCAGCGCCTCAAAACAACGCTTTAAAAGGACCCCTTATGACATCACCTTAGGACGACGCCTTAGAGAGACGCCTTTGGAGAACGCCTTAGGACGGCGCCTTAGAAGGACGACTTAGGGCGACGCCTACGGACCACACATTAGAGCAATGCCTTTAAGCGACGCCTCAGAACGACGGCTTAGAACGACGCCTCAGGACGATGCCTTAGAACGACGCCTTAGAAGGACGCTTTAGGATTACACCTTAAACTGACGCCTTGGGAGGACGCCCCAGTACGACACCTTAGAACGACGCCTTAGAGCGACGCTTTAAAACGACACCTTAGGACGACGCCTGGTACGATGCCTTAGAACGACGCCTTAGAGCGACGCCTTAAGACGACGGCTTGGTTCGACGCCGTAGGACGACGCCTTCAGGCACCGCCTTAGAACCACGCCCTAGAACGACGCTTTAGAACGACGCCTTAGGACGACGCCTTAAGACGCCTTCGGACGACGCCTCAATAAATAAAAATTTACAGGCTTATTCATAGAACTTTTTATACATTACTGTCTTTATTAGTATGGCCACTGGCAGGTTAACACGCAAGGGCTATTATTAACTGCTAAACCGGACTATCCTGTGGTGGCCTCAGATGAATGCAGGCAGGGCAAAAAGCTAGCTACATACTAGAAACTACTGACCGCTCGCTAAGGACATACCCTGTGGGATACGACCTCGGCTTAGCGGCGTCAGTTCGGTAGGGCAGCAAAGGACAGGCTGGGTCATATTATTATTTGTGGGATTTAAGACTAATGGCGGCTCAGCGACGCGGTCTGGCTCGTTAGGCAAAATACGGGGAGGGTTTTGATTGGGTCGTCGCGAGGGGCCTCGACGGCAAGGCCGGAACACGGAACGCGGTCTGTATTTGTACTTTTTAAGCGTGCTCGTTTCCCTACAGCTTTCTTGTATCTTTGTGATCTCGTCATCGGTTCGACGAGTGTATGTCGAGGACGGCGAATCTTACTAATTCGGGAGGGAGCGTACTGGGTCGCCTTTGAAATCAAAGGGTTCCGGTGCTTTTCTGCAGATTCGATGAAACGCTTGGTAAGGCGTTTCATGAACTGCTTTATTGTCGGGATTCTGAGGTCGACATTGAGTCTTTCATTCCTAAGAAACCACGGGGCGCCCGTGGCCTTCCGGAGAAAACGGTTTTGGACTACTTGCATCCTGTGGATTTGTTTTGACTTTGTGTGTGCGGATGTGGCACACGCATAAGTAATTATCGGACGTATTATTTTTTTTTTTTTTTATTGTTGATGGGTTTGCTCTTGACTCTAGTCAATGTCAGATATGACAGAGACAAAGTCTACGATGGAGCGAGCTTACCCAGAAGGAGCCTGTTCACTCTAACTGTGAAGAGATTAGGGCTGTAAGCTTTTGGAAACACAGACGCAGGCAGAGAGTTCCACTCCTTTGCTGTGCGCATTATAAAAGACGTTAGGGATGGTAAGATGCAGTGCGTCTGGATGTCCGATGGTAGAAGGGGGCCGGTGGGATGAGGTCGTGGAGTTCTTGGGCACACTCACCGAAGTACAATCTGTAGAAGACCGATAAGCAGGCAACCTTACGGCGATGAGCCAAGCTATATAGCTTGGCATCCACCAGTTTTGCGTCACCGATGAGCCTCTTAGCTCTGCGTTCCACCGAGTCAAGCGCGGCAAGCTGATACTTAGCTGAGCCATCCCAAAGGTGGCTACAATACTCCATGCAGGATCGGACTTGTGCTTTGTAAAGGGTTAAAAGCTGTCCAGGCCTGAAGTATCGCTTCACCTTATTTAGGATGCCCAGCTTTTTGGCCGCAATTTGGGCTTTGTACTCGATGGTGGCGCCGAAGTTGAGACTGGATGTCAACTCCATGCCTAGGAGCTCGAGCCGATCAGTAACGGGAACAGATGCACCCCGAAAAGTAGAAGTTTGGTCAAAGCGACTCCTTTTTGCGGTAAAAAGACACGCCTGTGTTTTGGTGGCGTTAAAAGTGACCAGATTGTCATCACCCCACTGGGAGACAACGCTTAAGGTCAAATTTGTCCACTCTACCATGGCCTCTCTCAAGGAACGGACTTCATCCCCGCCGGTTGTTGCGCTGGACAAGTATCTCTCTGAAACCGTACTGTCATCTGCGTACCCAACAAGACCAGGCTGAAGTAGGTCATTGATGTGTAGCAGGAAAAGAGTTGCAGAGAGAACAGACCCCTGAGGAACTCCGGCATCAATAGCCATAAGGTCAGAAGAGCAGCCGTCAACGACTACTCGGATCGACCGTTCATTTAGGAAGTCTGATATCCAGCTACAAAAACCAGCTGGGATGCCATAAGCAGGAAGCTTGTTGAGTAGACCTGCGTGCCAGACCCTGTCAAAAGCCTTCGAGATATCGAGCGACACAGCAAGTGCTTCGCCGTGTCTCTCGATGGCTTCGCCCCAGCAGTGCGTGACATACACAAGATCACCAGTTGACCGTCCCTGGCGAAAGCCATATTGACGGTCACTGAGGAGATCATTGTCTTCAAGGTAGGTCAGCAGCTTACTGTTCAGAACCCTTTCCATAACCTTGCATAGGATGGAGGTAATGGCGATTGGACGGTAATGTGCAGGGTCAGCACGGTCTCCCTTTTTGGGCACCGGTTGCACATTCGCAAGCTTCCATGATTTCGGCACCGTTCTTTTTTCAAGAGAGAGGCGGTACAGGCGTGTCAACACAGGAGACAGTTCAGGTGCACATTGCCTCAACACTCTCGCTGGAATGCCGTCAGGTCCTTATTCACGTCTAGACTGCACAATACTCTTCGGACCTCTTTAATGTGAACTGCGATCTCCGGCATCGAAGAGTCACAACGAGGTAAAGTTGGTGGTTGCTTGGAGCCAGCGTCCAGACGTGAATTGCTTGCAAAGAGAGTGGCAAATAAATTTGCTTTCTCTCTTGCAGAGTGAGCCAGGGAACCATCAGGTTTCAGCATTGGAGGCAAAGTGGGTCGACAGAAATTCGTTTCAACCGCTTTCGACAGGGACCAAAACTGCTTACTACCCGGAGGGTGTGATGCTAGTTTGGCCCCGATACGTCCGACATGGTCAAAACGTGCCCTACGTAAAACCCGCTTGCAGAACTTGGCAGCAGAATTAAAGGCTCTTTTCCTCGCGCGAACCCTTTTTTTTTTTTTTTTTTTTTATGGATGGGAAATCATCAAATGACTTCTCCCGCTCTGGGCAGAGCGGAAGGGAGTGTCAGACTCTTACTGACTAAAACCCATCCGTGCTCCTCCTAGTGCCCTTGCTTTCCAGGGCCGCGGTAACTCTTTCGAACATAGTCCGCAACTCTGGCAGGCTCTGGCCCTAACGGGCCCCTACTGCTATGCTGACATCTCTTTGAGGCGCGCGTGGAACACAACGCGCCGTCGACCCGGGCCTGGCTTTGATCGGATGGCGAGCCACCCAACACTCGCCGTCCGCAGACCCGCGCCTACGGTGGCCGGGAATCGCCCTGCGACCCCCGACGCCCGGGGCGTCTCCCTATGTTGCGGCGGCTGGGGCGTGAGGGTTGTCTCTCCCTCACGCGGCCCGCCTCCTCCTTTACTAGCATTACTGCTTCGCAGAAGGAGGTGACGGCTTCCCATGCCTCCTCGCTCCGGACCATGGATTGAACCAGGGCCGGACGCGAGAGGTCGCCGCCGCCGATCGCCTCGACGAGGACACGGCGGTGTTCCGCCCAAGCAGGGCAGACCTCCACCGTATGCTCCACCGTGTCCTCCGGGCGATCGTCACAGTGAAAACACCCGGGCGTTTCCTCCCGCCGAATCCGAAACAGGTACCTCCCGAAACAACCGTGTCCGGTGAGTACCTGCGTCAAGCGGAAGGTGAGGACGCCGTGGCGCCTCTCCAGCCACTCCTCAAAGAGGGGCACTATCGCCGCAATTGTGGCGTGCCCTGCACTGGGTTGCGACAGTCGCTGACTCCATACCGCCATGGTGTCTTGCCGGAGCTCCGTCCGCCACGCTGCAATTTGCCGCGGCAGCGGAGTTTCGCCCCGGCGTAGCGCCTCCACGCGCCGCGCGTGGACGTGCGCGAGGGCTCTCGCCTCCAGATCCCATGGCGGCAATCCGGCAAGGAGGCTCGCCGCCTCGCCCGAGATCGTGCGGTATCCCCGGGTCAGCCGGATGGCCATGACCCTTTGTGACGCGTTCAATTGTCGGGCTGGACGCTTCTTTAGCTCCAGAGCCCAAACTGGGGCCCCATAAAGGGCCATGGACCGCACGATCCCCGCATAGAGCCTCCGGCAGGAGGCGTTTGGACCCCCTAGATTGGGCAGAAGCCGCTTGAAAGCAGCCCCGGCCCGCCCCAGTCTGGGAGCCAAACGTCGGAAATGCTCGACGAAGTTCCATCGGCTATAGAGAACGAGTCCCAGATACTTGATCGTCGACCCGACGCCGATGTGAACCCCTCCTACCGTTATTTGGGACCCCGGTGGTGGCTTGTTCCGAGGACCATGAAAGCACATGGCCTCGGACTTGTGCAAGGCCACCTCGAGACCCAATTGCCGGATTCTCTCAACGACTATCGCAACCCCGCGTGTCATTAAGTCGGCCGCCGCCTGGTGCGACCCCCCCTGAGCCAGGACGAGCGTGTCGTCAGCGTAACAAATCACGCTGACGCCGCTAGGGAGGTTGGCACGCAGCACCCAGTCGTAGCCGATGTCCCACAGACAAGGCCCCAGAACCGAGCCCTGTGGAACACCGCACGACATCTCTCGCCGAATCCACTCTCCCTCGTGACCGGGGTAGATGACGGCCCTATCCGTCAGATAGGCCTCGACCACGCGACGGAGGTAGGTCGGCATCCGGTGATACCGGAGTGCCTCTCTAATGCAGCTCCATGGAAGGGTGTTGAAGGCGTTGGCGATGTCAAGAGACACCGCCAAGACGACCCTGCCCCGGGATACTGCTTCCCCCGTCGTGAGAGCTCTCACGCGCATGATGGCATCCACCGTCGAGCGCCCCGTGCGGAAACCGAACTGATTATCTGCCAGATCCGGCCCCACCCTCACCAGGTGCGCGACGAGGCGGTTTGCTATAACTCTTTCAAAGAGCTTGCCCACCTCGTCGAGCAGCACGATGGGCCGGTATGCGGACGGAGAGTCCGCAGGGCGCCCCGGCTTCTTAATGAGGACCAGTTTCCCCGTCTTCCAACGAAGTGGGAACTGGCCCCTCTCCAAGCATGCGCTTAAGAACCCCCTTAGTCGAGGCCCGAGAGCCTCCAAGGCCAGGACCCAGGCTTTCCCAGGTAAGCCGTCAGGTCCTGGGGCGGTGTTTCTGGCCTTAAGCCGGTTGACCGCTACTCTTAGGTCTACCTCGGTCACTTCCGGAACGTCGTCGTCGTCGTCGTCGGAATGGTCCGCAACGGGCACCGCAGGTGGCGGAGCCATAGGCGGAGGAGTGTGCTCCCCTCGCGAAGGGAACAGAGCGCTCACCACGTCCTCAACAAGCTGGGGCCGGAGACTCTGCGTCAGCGGGGGGGCCCAGGTGCGGAGCTTATCTCGCACCATTTTATAAGGGCGTCCCCACGGGTCCCCGTTCAGAGACTCTCGCGCGAACCCTACGTGCTTTAGCCTTTCGGTCGCGGGCCTTGATCCAGGCTTGGTAAGCAGACTCTTTACGGGCCTCTGCGTGGGCGCATTCTGCATTATACCAAGGCCGGGACTTGTGACCGAGCGGGATGTCGGAGAATGGAATAAAATACTCCATCCCCTGCCGAATCACGTCCGCAATCACATCAGCACAGCACGAGGGGTCACCCGAGGAGAAGCACACTTGCCGCCAAGGATAAGACGCAAAAAAGTGCCGCATCTCATCCCAATCTGCTGACTCGTATCGCCATACTCGTCTCGTGCCCCTAGGACTCTTATCTGGAGGAGAGCAGGTCAACACGGATTACGTATAGTGTAAATGCGCAGTTTACCATCAGACCCAGGGTCTTTCTTGGGTTTGAGTTTCCCGATAATCTCCTTCACCTCGTCTGGAGTAACGGGGGGAGTACTCGGGGTCCTCAACGGGAGGGAGGGAAGTCCTACGCTCGACCTCAGCGTCCACCTTTGCGAGGTGAACCGAGTAGGTACTAGGGGAGCATTGAGACTCTAGGCTGTCGGCCAGGCATTCATTCAGCTTTCTCATTGTCTTCGAAAGTGATGGTGTTATCGGGGCGTGTGAGGGGAGGTATGGTTGAAATTACAGAGGCGCGTAACTTCCTCTGGAGTTCTCAGAATTCCTGGTGGTTGGGTTCGAGGTCGCCAAGCATCTTATCCCAGCGACTGTTACGCAGTTCAGCAATGGTGCAATGCACTACTGAGTTAAAATACTGTTTATCTAAACTTACAACATAATGTTTCAAATATGAATTCAAAACTATTGTATGTATAAACACCTGCATAATAAAATATCTTTTTAATTTTTAAAGCACACTTTTACTTTTCAATATAGAGGTGAAGGATCTGGGCATTTGCTTCATTGCTGATTTACAATTTAGAAAACATGTTTTAGTGGTTTGCAAAAAGGCGTACCGAAATCTAGGTTTTCTATTACGACAGGCTAATCAGTTCACGAATATAAGTTCTTTAAAGCTTTGTACGAAGCACTTGTAAAGAGCCACTTACAGTACAACGCGGTTATTTGGGAGTCCTAGTGAGGCCAAATATAGTACAATGTTATAGGCGTTATAGCGCAACAAAAATAAATATGTTAGATTTATGTATATGAAATTATATGGCGTTTATCCGGGATATCCTCTGCTACATCCAACCTTATTTATTCATGGTATGGTGGGTTATTTTAAATTAGAAATAAAGCGGGAACAACTGGGTGACAACATTAATACCTGGGTATTAAGACGAGTTAATAAAATTCAGCTGTATGTGCCGGACGAGTATGTGAGCAGGCTGCTGGTGATGCCGAGCGCGCGCACCAACTTACTCCAGCGCGCACCACTGACGCGCGCGCAGTGCACGCTCAACGCGGTGGCTGAGAGAATAGACTTGTTTTCTTATTCACTGAACGACTTCACTATGATGAATTATACTTAGAGTGTTATGTTATAAAGACGATTAAGTTATGTTTTGTTTGTTCTAAAATCTAACATTATTTTACTAATGAATGTAAGTAGTAAAAGCGTTTATAAGAATTGTTTTTATGTTTATATGTTTATTAATTATTAGAGTTATGTTCTGATCTCAGTAGGTATGTATGCACTTGACTATCGCCTGTAAAGATAGTTTTAGGTGTTCAATAAATAAATAAAATTATGCTTCCAGGATTTTAGCACAGATTAACTAATCACGGAACAGATAATTCACTCCATAGAACAAGATAGATACCTAACGCTATAATTACCTACAAAAATATTACAGGCGTACGGGCACGCTAAAATGTACCTTACGCTGACGCCCGACATTATCTACTACGTCGTATGCCGTGATGTCGGGCGATCACGTGCGTCATTTTACGCAAAGTTAGGGCTGTCTATGCTAAGAAATGATTACAAAAAAAGAAATAGGTAGCTAAAAAAAGCAGAGATTTTATTATAACATGTTTGTTTTGTCCAAGTCCGGATTTTTTTCAGTTCGGTTGCCAGGTCGGTACTTACAGCTGTTTTTTTATCCTGCTACGTAGGTTAGGTAATGCATTTTCTGTTTGGAGGTCAAAACTCAGCCGCCTACACTGCAATATGCACGAGATTCAGCCATTATTTTAGGCGCGAGTGCGGTATGCACTCGAGCAAGCGCGTGGTAACTGACTGGATTTTGTTCGCCCAGGCGAACGCGAGCCGTACAATCCATAAAAAACAAATTGTTTTGTGTAAAAGTTATTTATTTATGTTCGAACCGTCAATCTTTGAACAACGTATTCAAGTTAATTTTACAATATCAATTTTATACACAAAATCCATGTCAACGCAATCATAAAATTTTATTGTACACCATTTATGATAAAAACGTCTGAATGCATTATCACATGTCATCTAAAATAAAATAATATTTACAATGTAGTTTAATCGACCTAGTTGACACTGAAAACTTCATACAACCTCGAACTGAGTAATATTGTTTTATTTATAAAAATCTCCTTTCGAAAATATATACAATAATTATTTCTTAAATTATAGGTACATTCGCATGTTCAAATAAACTTTATGTTACAATCGTCTACATATTGAGCTACATGTCCGTAAACAAATGAGATCAACAAAACGCACAGTTATTCATCTACACCTCCACTTATGCAATATTTGTGTTAATAGCAAAATACGTCCACGCAATCTATCATACACCTAGGAAATACAAATATCTACAAAACAAAATAGTTCTCTTATTTAGGCATGTCACAGAATGCCAGTATGAACACATCTCGTTAACTAAAATAAATAGCAAATACAGCGTCATCGCTACGTACGAGTACATAATAACTGTACAATAAAATATATGAAATGGTATGCCTATTGCAGTATTTCGGCAAGTAACATTATATTTAATATAGTACATAAACATAATGATTGTGCGTGTGCAAATGTAACAATAACTAGTAATTGTAACATAGTATAGAACAACTAGTAGGACGTAGTTCATAAAGGAAACCGTTTCGTTCATTCAAAAAAACCTTTTTCCTATTAATATAGTGGCAAAGACATACAGAAAACAGCCAATCCCTGATTGATAGCTGCCCAGTGCACTTATGAGTGCTCAATGAACAACAAACTCTTCTAAATCCAGACATATTATAATTCAGTGTTAATGTAAGCCACAAATATTTCAAATTACAAAACTCCATATTATGTACATACTGACCGACTGTCTCTTCTCTCCGAACTTTTCAAGCACTCGATGAAGTGTAATGGGCAGATACCAACATATCTTCAATTGTTACCAATATCATGTACTGTTAATCTCTAAAACCGTATGCTTGCTATATCATGGCAGAAGGAACGTAGCCACATCAACAAACTTGTTAGTTGCTTATAACAAAATCGACCATCGCGTCTAAGAAAACACTTCAAAGAAGATTATGTACTGATAATCTCTTTATAAGCAAGATATTGAAAACTATCAGTTCCAATACATCATCAATCTACATTGCATTGTTAGATTTTTATTCGTTAATTGTGACGTTAAAGGGTTTCGTAGATTACAGCAACAATTAATATATTTAAACTAGAAAAGTACATGCTTCGGTCGGTAATCATCGTATAATAACGCCGTTTGACTACTATATTATTAATTTATTGCTGTGTAACAAACAATACTACAACAAATTACGTATCTCCATTCATATTATCTTTCAAAAAAAAGCATTCATAGCTTTATGATTCAACAGCAATATAAAGTTATTTACTTTTTAAAAGTTCATGTGTATATCATATTTAGCATCCATAGTTAAATAAAAAAGAACAGATTGTGTTATTCATTCGTTCCACAACCAACTTTTAAATAAATTTTCAATTCAGACTAAAAATAAATACATTTATACAGAACTTTAATCTGAAATCCACGAAACTCGATAACGATTACCTACTACCTACCTACGTACACATACCAACACAAATTTCACATACTCTATATTACACCAACATACACAAAACATAAAATCAACATTCTTACATTCCAACTATATAGCTGTGATGCTTACACGAAACTAATATAATGCATATTTACAACTTATCTAACACAGATTCATGAATCACTGCAAAGTGTTGTACTTCATTAAGGTCCAAAAACGTTAGTACTAGGTTGTCATGCCAACAGTGATTTAATTTTTTTAATACTGATTTCGCAAATGTTCTAGTGTAGGTGTTAGTCAAGGATCACCACACATTATCATACTCTACTCAATTTATTTTACTGTATATTTTATCGCCCTGTGTGCTGTTCTGTTTAACTAGCCAACTCTCTAACAACGTTTATATACAGATGTTGCCAATAATACCAACCACAAAATAAAATCTTTACTAAGATAATTATATCCGGATTTATCAACAATCTTATTTTACTATGTAGTAACACTTTTATCTTTACTCACAATTCATGTCATGATCCCAATCACTTTCAATGTTGCGTTAAAATTTAATTTAAATTTCATACATAATATTATAATTTGTGACATTTTAATAATAAAAATACATGATTGAAAATAGTATATTATGATAAATAATTCGAATAAAATAAAATGTGTCAAAGACATGATTAAAAACAAATAATTGCATTAAGTATTGTAGACCATTTACATGTAGTGTGATGAGAACTGATAAATTTAATATTAGCTATCTATAGGCATAATAGCAAGTAATGACATTGCTACGTTATAAAAATTCAGTCGTTGTTTCAGACATTATTGTATTGAATATAGCAACATTGAGGATACTACTTAAATAGATTTTATATTGAAACTAGTTATGTATTAGAAAACATTTACGGTATTGACGGACCGTAGCTTAACCAATGTTAATTCTAACAGGAGTAATAATAACAACTGCGTGACGTATCATTAAAACAACCATATTTCAACTATTGCATGCACGCACATATCTAAGTTAAGTCTATTTCTCGAATATCGGTGTTTAAAAATGGCCGCCGGGGTACGTATGTAGATCACAGCGTGTATACTGCGCGGCACTGGTCACTATGTCATTAACGTTATAATAATTTAGCTAGGGTTAATATTTACAGTATATTTCACTAGAACGTGGCGCGCGTGACGTCACTACGAACTATCCGCGTTCGATTTCCGTCGCACTTGCTGCGCGCTCAGCGCCTGCGCTTGCGCCTGGCTTATGAATTGAGACGTACCTGCGAAACACATGCTCTCATTATTCATAATGAATAAGTTACATTATGCAAGACTCTTGATTGGCGAGAGTGGCAATATTTAAGATTTTTAGAAAGCATGATCAAAGAAAATTGCTTATGACAGCCAGAGGGGTTACCAAACATTCTTATAATATCATCGGCAAAAAGTAAAATTTTTCACGAAATGTCACTTGAACAATGCATGGTACAGTTATTCATTACGACTGATTTGTTTTGCACTGCAAATGCCTATGACAGGGTGGATCCCTGATCAGCGCTCAGGAATCAATTGCGATATTTATAAACTTTGACACAGACAGGACAACAACCGGTCCTGTGCGCTGTCCCTGCTACCCGCGACCCTCACCAGCTGCACGCTCCACCTACTGGCAGGCCGCACCAACGCTGCGCGCTGGTCGCCACTCCAGAACTTGTCGCCCCATCGACCATCTGTTCTGCGACCAATGTGCCCTGCCCCCTGCCACTTCAGTTTGGCGATTTTTTGGGCTGTGTCCTAGAATTCTTATCTATAAGGTCATTTCTTTTGTTGTTACGTTTCCGATACAGACAATCTTCACGTCTGGCGAGTTTCACTAGGTACATAGTATAATGAGAGACACTCACCGCTTTGCTGCATATTCGAGGGTGCGGGCATTGCAGGCATGGCGGGCGGCGCGGTGGCGGGCGCGGGCGGGCGCGCGGGGCGGGGCGCGGGGCGCTGCGAGCGGCCCGCGCGCACCTCTGGAGAGTTTCACTAGGTACATAGTATAATGAGAGACACTCACCGCTTTGCTGCATATTCGAGGGTGCGGGCATTGCAGGCATGGCGGGCGGCGCGGTGGCGGGCGCGGGCGGGCGCGCGGGGCGGGGCGCGGGGCGCTGCGAGCGGCCCGCGCGCACCTCTGGAGAGTTTCACTAGGTACATAGTATAATGAGAGACACTCACCGCTTTGCTGCATATTCGAGGGTGCGGGCATTGCAGGCATGGCGGGCGGCGCGGTGGCGGGCGCGGGCGGGCGCGCGGGGCGGGGCGCGGGGCGCTGCGAGCGGCCCGCGCGCACCTCTGGAGAGTTTCACTAGGTACATAGTATAATGAGAGACACTCACCGCTTTGCTGCATATTCGAGGGTGCGGGCATTGCAGGCATGGCGGGCGGCGCGGTGGCGGGCGCGGGCGGGCGCGCGGGGCGGGGCGCGGGGCGCTGCGAGCGGCCCGCGCGCACCTCTGGAGAGTTTCACTAGGTACATAGTATAATGAGAGACACTCACCGCTTTGCTGCATATTCGAGGGTGCGGGCATTGCAGGCATGGCGGGCGGCGCGGTGGCGGGCGCGGGCGGGCGCGCGGGGCGGGGCGCGGGGCGCTGCGAGCGGCCCGCGCGCACCTCTGGAGAGTTTCACTAGGTACATAGTATAATGAGAGACACTCACCGCTTTGCTGCATATTCGAGGGTGCGGGCATTGCAGGCATGGCGGGCGGCGCGGTGGCGGGCGCGGGCGGGCGCGCGGGGCGGGGCGCGGGGCGCTGCGAGCGGCCCGCGCGCACCTCTGGAGAGTTTCACTAGGTACATAGTATAATGAGAGACACTCACCGCTTTGCTGCATATTCGAGGGTGCGGGCATTGCAGGCATGGCGGGCGGCGCGGTGGCGGGCGCGGGCGGGCGCGCGGGGCGGGGCGCGGGGCGCTGCGAGCGGCCCGCGCGCTCCTCTGGAGAGTTTCACTAGGTACATAGTATAATGAGAGACACTCACCGCTTTGCTGCATATTCGAGGGTGCGGGCATTGCAGGCATGGCGGGCGGCGCGGTGGCGGGCGCGGGCGGGCGCGCGGGGCGGGGCGCGGGGCGCTGCGAGCGGCCCGCGCGCACCTCTGGAGAGTTTCACTAGGTACATAGTATAATGAGAGACACTCACCGCTTTGCTGCATATTCGAGGGTGCGGGCATTGCAGGCATGGCGGGCGGCGCGGTGGCGGGCGCGGGCGGGCGCGCGGGGCGGGGCGCGGGGCGCTGCGAGCGGCCCGCGCGCACCTCTGGAGAGTTTCACTAGGTACATAGTATAATGAGAGACACTCACCGCTTTGCTGCATATTCGAGGGTGCGGGCATTGCAGGCATGGCGGGCGGCGCGGTGGCGGGCGCGGGCGGGCGCGCGGGGCGGGGCGCGGGGCGCTGCGAGCGGCCCGCGCGCACCTCTGGAGAGTTTCACTAGGTACATAGTATAATGAGAGACACTCACCGCTTTGCTGCATATTCGAGGGTGCGGGCATTGCAGGCATGGCGGGCGGCGCGGTGGCGGGCGCGGGCGGGCGCGCGGGGCGGGGCGCGGGGCGCTGCGAGCGGCCCGCGCGCACCTCTGGAGAGTTTCACTAGGTACATAGTATAATGAGAGACACTCACCGCTTTGCTGCATATTCGAGGGTGCGGGCATTGCAGGCATGGCGGGCGGCGCGGTGGCGGGCGCGGGCGGGCGCGCGGGGCGGGGCGCGGGGCGCTGCGAGCGGCCCGCGCGCACCTCTGGAGAGTTTCACTAGGTACATAGTATAATGAGAGACACTCACCGCTTTGCTGCATATTCGAGGGTGCGGGCATTGCAGGCATGGCGGGCGGCGCGGTGGCGGGCGCGGGCGGGCGCGCGGGGCGGGGCGCGGGGCGCTGCGAGCGGCCCGCGCGCACCTCTGGAGAGTTTCACTAGGTACATAGTATAATGAGAGACACTCACCGCTTTGCTGCATATTCGAGGGTGCGGGCATTGCAGGCATGGCGGGCGGCGCGGTGGCGGGCGCGGGCGGGCGCGCGGGGCGGGGCGCGGGGCGCTGCGAGCGGCCCGCGCGCACCTCTGGAGAGTTTCACTAGGTACATAGTATAATGAGAGACACTCACCGCTTTGCTGCATATTCGAGGGTGCGGGCATTGCAGGCATGGCGGGCGGCGCGGTGGCGGGCGCGGGCGGGCGCGCGGGGCGGGGCGCGGGGCGCTGCGAGCGGCCCGCGCGCACCTCTGGAGAGTTTCACTAGGTACATAGTATAATGAGAGACACTCACCGCTTTGCTGCATATTCGAGGGTGCGGGCATTGCAGGCATGGCGGGCGGCGCGGTGGCGGGCGCGGGCGGGCGCGCGGGGCGGGGCGCGGGGCGCTGCGAGCGGCCCGCGCGCTCCTCTGGAGAGTTTCACTAGGTACATAGTATAATGAGAGACACTCACCGCTTTGCTGCATATTCGAGGGTGCGGGCATTGCAGGCATGGCGGGCGGCGCGGTGGCGGGCGCGGGCGGGCGCGCGGGGCGGGGCGCGGGGCGCTGCGAGCGGCCCGCGCGCACCTCTGGAGAGTTTCACTAGGTACATAGTATAATGAGAGACACTCACCGCTTTGCTGCATATTCGAGGGTGCGGGCATTGCAGGCATGGCGGGCGGCGCGGTGGCGGGCGCGGGCGGGCGCGCGGGGCGGGGCGCGGGGCGCTGCGAGCGGCCCGCGCGCACCTCTGGAGAGTTTCACTAGGTACATAGTATAATGAGAGACACTCACCGCTTTGCTGCATATTCGAGGGTGCGGGCATTGCAGGCATGGCGGGCGGCGCGGTGGCGGGCGCGGGCGGGCGCGCGGGGCGGGGCGCGGGGCGCTGCGAGCGGCCCGCGCGCACCTCTGGAGAGTTTCACTAGGTACATAGTATAATGAGAGACACTCACCGCTTTGCTGCATATTCGAGGGTGCGGGCATTGCAGGCATGGCGGGCGGCGCGGTGGCGGGCGCGGGCGGGCGCGCGGGGCGGGGCGCGGGGCGCTGCGAGCGGCCCGCGCGCACCTCTGGAGAGTTTCACTAGGTACATAGTATAATGAGAGACACTCACCGCTTTGCTGCATATTCGAGGGTGCGGGCATTGCAGGCATGGCGGGCGGCGCGGTGGCGGGCGCGGGCGGGCGCGCGGGGCGGGGCGCGGGGCGCTGCGAGCGGCCCGCGCGCACCTCTGGAGAGTTTCACTAGGTACATAGTATAATGAGAGACACTCACCGCTTTGCTGCATATTCGAGGGTGCGGGCATTGCAGGCATGGCGGGCGGCGCGGTGGCGGGCGCGGGCGGGCGCGCGGGGCGGGGCGCGGGGCGCTGCGAGCGGCCCGCGCGCACCTCTGGAGAGTTTCACTAGGTACATAGTATAATGAGAGACACTCACCGCTTTGCTGCATATTCGAGGGTGCGGGCATTGCAGGCATGGCGGGCGGCGCGGTGGCGGGCGCGGGCGGGCGCGCGGGGCGGGGCGCGGGGCGCTGCGAGCGGCCCGCGCGCACCTCTGGAGAGTTTCACTAGGTACATAGTATAATGAGAGACACTCACCGCTTTGCTGCATATTCGAGGGTGCGGGCATTGCAGGCATGGCGGGCGGCGCGGTGGCGGGCGCGGGCGGGCGCGCGGGGCGGGGCGCGGGGCGCTGCGAGCGGCCCGCGCGCTCCTCTGGAGAGTTTCACTAGGTACATAGTATAATGAGAGACACTCACCGCTTTGCTGCATATTCGAGGGTGCGGGCATTGCAGGCATGGCGGGCGGCGCGGTGGCGGGCGCGGGCGGGCGCGCGGGGCGGGGCGCGGGGCGCTGCGAGCGGCCCGCGCGCACCTCTGGAGAGTTTCACTAGGTACATAGTATAATGAGAGACACTCACCGCTTTGCTGCATATTCGAGGGTGCGGGCATTGCAGGCATGGCGGGCGGCGCGGTGGCGGGCGCGGGCGGGCGCGCGGGGCGGGGCGCGGGGCGCTGCGAGCGGCCCGCGCGCTCCTCTGGAGAGTTTCACTAGGTACATAGTATAATGAGAGACACTCACCGCTTTGCTGCATATTCGAGGGTGCGGGCATTGCAGGCATGGCGGGCGGCGCGGTGGCGGGCGCGGGCGGGCGCGCGGGGCGGGGCGCGGGGCGCTGCGAGCGGCCCGCGCGCTCCTCTGGAGAGTTTCACTAGGTACATAGTATAATGAGAGACACTCACCGCTTTGCTGCATATTCGAGGGTGCGGGCATTGCAGGCATGGCGGGCGGCGCGGTGGCGGGCGCGGGCGGGCGCGCGGGGCGGGGCGCGGGGCGCTGCGAGCGGCCCGCGCGCACCACCGGAGGGGCCGCGCCGCGCACTGCGCCCGCAACGCCGCCCACCCCGCCCACCCCGCCCTTCACGCCGCCTGACATTAGTTGCGCTGGAAACGAGACCATTCATGTTAAACGATTATCAACTTAGTATAGTGTCTTTTAAGTTGATACTGGTAAGGCAATAGTTTTAGCACACCCAATCAGAAATTTAGGTGATAAGTAATCCGGACCAGCAGACTTAAATGGATCAATTTCACCAATTAGCTTAACGATAACATTAAGGTCAATCTCAATTGAGTGAATATCCGCGGGTATATTGGAACTTAAAGTAGTTAGGGGAGGGCAGTAATTAGTAGGCACATCATTGATAGGATCAAGAGAAGTAGAATAAAAGTGGGAAGAAAATGCGTTACAAATAGACTCGGGAGAAGAAATCGTCACATCACCATACTTGAGGAAGCTGGGCATTGCATTGGACTTAGATCGCTGCTTCACAAAGCTCCAAAAGCGTTTAGGATTCTTTTCAATTGAGGCCTCTGTAGCTGCTAAGTAGTTGGAGTAACAATCCGCTTCAAGTACATTAACCCGCTCACGTAGATGCTCACGTAGATGCTCACGTAGATGCTCACGTAGATGCTCACGTAGATGCTCACGTAGATTAAAGGTCGCCTCGTCAGAAAGTCTGCCATACGTCTTAAATTTACGGAGATATTTAGCCTTCTCCTTAACCAAGCGTTTGAGTGCCGGAGAGTACCAAATAGCTGTGAAGAACTGTCCTAGTAGGGACAAACTTATTCTTAATATCTCCTATAGTCGCATAAAAGTAGTTTACGGCGTCATTAAGCGACATGTCAGAAAATACGTTCATCCAGTCTATACCTGCTATTTCTCTGTTCTTATATAAATGAAGTCCTGACATGCATCTAATACAACATTATTTTAATGAAGGGGCACATGTTCGCGGTAGGTGTTAAAGCTTCACATGATACCTGAAGGCGGCAGGCTCCGATAGAGATGGTGAGACGGCCTAGACGCGTACCGCGCGGGCTGGTACGTGAATGCATAAAAATAATTCCTGGGACGCCTTTGCCAGCAATGGGACAAAATGAGCGAATATAAAAAACAATAAATATCGAATTCTTCTTACCGATAGGCAAAGAGAGCACCGACGGTTGATTCGTGAGTACGACGGAAGTTGTAGGTGGAACTGACACCAGCAGGCCACTTGGCGCGCCAGACACGTTCAGTGATAACGATATCGGCGCGGAGAGACCTGGGATCTGCACTTGTACGTTCTGAAGACCCTGGATGCCTTGGAGACCTTGGAGGGATGCTAAACTTAAGCCCTGAGAATCAAGAACACGTTTTCATAAGTAGATGTATTTTGCTAAACCGTAAACAGCGTCATTTTATCGGGTGTTTCAGAAGCGCCTGATCAATTTCAAGTCTAATGCAGTTGGTGGCATTTATTTTAGTTCAATCACAGATTTGATACCATCAACTGCATCACACTGCTTGAAAAGTGTTTTGTTTGGAACTTTTTAGTCGTTTTTTATACAAGTATTTCTTTTTTCTTGCACATATTTCTTTCCGGTACATCCGATACAGAAGATCGCTCTTAAAATATTACCAAGCATTTCTAATGAGGACGGCACGTCTCAGCAGCCACCTAGATACCTAGTGGCTACCGTGCTTGTAATAATAACGTTTGCACAGTTAACCAACTACTCAAACCACCTTTACTACTAAGTCATCAAGGCACTATCAAATTCAAATTACTACCGCTACTACAATCTGCCTGGTTACTTGAACGGCGTTTCGCACAACTATTAAGAACCCAAGCAACAAGCTACCTTCACGTACATAAACCTGATGGACCCTAAGAATTTGAATCACATAAATGCGATAAGTTAGTTAGGAATAACTTATTTATTAAATATTGCTGAATATACAGGGAGGTCTCCAATAACTCAAGATGAGTATTTCATCGTGAATATCGAGGTGAATGTGGTGTGGAGAGAGTAAAGAGATTTGGAAGGAGGAAGGCAAAGGAAGCGGATAAAAGAATCCGTTACCTGCAAATGGCACACAGGTTGTTGCTGCGATGCGGGCGCGGCAGAGCTGTCCGGTCCCATCAGTCGCTCTAGTAACGCGCTTTCACTACTCGACACGTTGGTCGCTTCATTCTCTCTCGTGTAACCGCTCATTACTTGGACACCAACACCCTAATAAACGAAATTATAATATAGTGTAAAACTCGAATATTTGTTGTAGTGTTTTATAATATTCTGCTGGTGTGCAAAACAAAATCTGCAAATAAATAACATTTATTTTTACGTTAACTTTACTAACAAGCAACCTTCAGGAAAGTGCCAATTTTGCTATCCTGAGTGGCTTTGTGTGTTTAACTAAATTAAAGCACATTAAGATTTCCCTTCCCCTATCGTCGATTTTTGATGGTTTCCGTTGTTACTGTTACTAAGTGTTACATATATGCCATAAATAAGCCTTCCATGTAGCCTGCAACCTATCTACTTACAAACTTAACGCAGAAGAGTTTATGGTATAAATAAACCCATTTACGGCATTGAAATGTAATTCCTATAATGTTCATAATACAAGTCTCACTTGCTGTGTATACGTGGGTAAGGTATGCGAGGCGGTGGTGGCAGTGATGATCCTGGCGCCGGCTATAGACACTCGGCCGAGCAGCTTGTGTGCGTCTATGGTTTTGTCTGCGCTAGAGGTGGCGTATGTCATGGTGGCCAGCGCACTGTTCAGTACACATAACTACCTACTACAGTCTCACCTGCTGTGTATACGTGGGTAAGGTATGCGAGGCGGTGGTGGCAGTGATGATCCTGGCGCCGGCTATAGACACTCGGCCGAGCAGCTTGTGTGCGTTTATGGTTTTGTCTGCGCTAGAGGTGGCGTATGTCATAGTGGCCAGCGCACTGTTCAGTACACATAACTACCTACTACAGTCTCACCTGCTGTGTATACGTGGGTAAGGTATGCGAGGCGGTGGTGGCAGTGATGATCCTGGCGCCGGCTATAGACACTCGGCCGAGCAGCTTGTGTGCGTTTATGGTTTTGTCTGCGCTAGAGGTGGCGTATGTCATAGTGGCCAGCGTACTGTTCAGTACACATAACTACCTACTACAGTCTCACCTGCTGTGTATACGTGGGTAAGGTATGCGAGGCGGTGGTGGCAGTGATGATCCTGGCGCCGGCTATAGACACTCGGCCGAGCAGCTTGTGTGCGTCTATGGTGTTGTCTGCGCTAGAGGTGGCGTATGTCATGGTGGCCAGCGCACTGTTCAGTACACATAGCTACCTACTACAGTCTCACCTGCTGTGTATACGTGGGTAAGGTATGCGAGGCGGTGGTGGCAGTGATGATCCTGGCGCCGGCTATAGACACTCGGCCGAGCAGCTTGTGTGCGTCTATGGTGTTGTCTGCGCTAGAGGTGGCGTGTGTCATGGCGGCCGGCGCGCTGTTCAGCAAGTTAAGGATCGTAGCATTACTGCTAGCTGTACTAACTGCTGATTTCGCTGCGTTCTGGCTGGCTGCTGCTGAATAAAATGTTGGGGTTATTATGGTATATTCGTGTTGCTTTAACTGTACCGCTTACAAGAGAGCAAAAGAGGCTTTCAAATTTTAATTAATAAAATTATATGTTCGTAAACTGGGTAAGTAGGTACTATTTTTGTCGGGTGCACTCATTTAGTATAAGAACATTTCTATTTTCAAAAGCATAACGCTCAAATGATATACAAATTAGAGTCGGACCCAACGGCTTAACGTGCTTTCTGAGGCACGGAGGAGCCTCGGTATGAAACGGATGGTCACCCATCCACGGACTGTCCTCGCCTCCAATGCTTTGCTTAGCCTCGAAGATCGCACCGTGCGACTGTTATTATGAGTATTTAGCCATGAGCTCCACAATTTGTTTTATCATTTCAAGACATTTGCCTAGAAATAGAAACGATGATTAAGGACAGACATCACATTACTGTTTGTTGACAATACTTACCTTGTTGGAACTGTTGCGCGGAGTTCATGAGACTAGTAACAAGCGCGCTGATGGCGGGGTTCGTTGTCCTCGGCTTGGAGATGGTGGCCTTCTGCTGTGTCGTCGTCGTGTTCGTGTACTGGATGTTTTGTACCTGAAATAACGCCATGAGATCTTGGAACTTAGTACAAGACGAATTATCTTTAACTAGCAGCCCGCTCCGGCTCCGCCTTTGTAGCAGAGCATACGCATCATATAAGACATTTTTAACAATCATCGTACATTTCAGCCAATTTACACAAAATTAATTTAATTAAATACCTAAACCTTCCTCATTAATCACACCGTCCATTGGTGAAAACCGTATGAGAATCCGTTCGGAAGTTTTTGAGTTTATCGCGTAGAGAGATAAACGCGGCGCGGGGGAGTTTTTTGTTTTATACAAATACAAAATCATTTATTTGCATAAATAAGGTACAGAAGGTAAGTAAAATGTACAAAATTGTTCTCTTTTGGATCGAACGGAACAGAGAGTTAAGTCCCACATACCTCCATTGAAAAGGGAGGATCCTCCGACCAGACGGATGTTGTGTCTGATGGGCAACTGCCCGACAGTTGATATTCGGGCTTTGTATATGTTCTAATCGCACGGTAAACTCCGATATCGCGATTTAGGATCTTGTCAAGTTAGTTCGCAGCTGTCGAGATAGATGGCGCTGCGAGTCTCATTTGTTGACTCTGCTACGTTGATTTTTGTGGCGGTATAAATGCCGCTACACTCTTATTCTGCCTTTAATTTCGGCGTGCAAATAAAAAATAAAGTTACTTTTTTTGACGGTTGACGTGTGTCGGGCATGTAACCGTCCGAGTGAGTCCATCAGACATATTGTCTCTGGTTGTTCTCGTCTGGCTAACGGCGAGTACATGCACAGACATAACCAAGTGGCCAGGATTATTCACCAGCAACTTTCTTTGAAATACAAACTTGTGGATTCTGAGGTACCGTATTACAAGTATGTGCCCGACCCAGTTCTCGAAAATGTCCATTTCACTTTGTACTGGGATCGTTATATCATCAAGTCCGATATACCTAATGGTGATAGACCGATTAGCGCGCCGCACAATGATAATCGATGTTACCATTCTACATGACGAGAACCTCGTGAAAGCTGAGAAGGAGAAACAAATCACATCGAACTAATTTTGCATTGTATAATTTCATGCATTAACGGCACATGTGTGAGTACTGTGTACCTTCAAGTCAAACTATAATTTTTGGGTAAGACTTTAATGTGCCCTGGCTGTTGGGAGTGTCATGCTCACTCAAGTCTCTCTGATGGTGCAGTTTGTGTTTCATTCATCATTTGGCTCCGTCAGCTAGGACTGGTCATCTCTCAACTGCCACGGTTTGTTTTAATTTGTTAGTATTTTGAATTGTTCCTTTTTGGCTTTTGTCGTGCACGTCTTTTTACATCGTTCTCACATGTCTATGAATAATTTCAACAAGAACAATGTAACCACCACTTTGTAATAATTAATTGATTTAAAAGAGTGTCCATGGAGTTTCTTGTACGTTCTTCTCCATAGAGAACTACGCTTTGGAACGTGCAAATAGCTTCACCTCTTTGACTGACCGACCTTGACAATTCAAAAGTGCCTTTAAATGGTTTAATTGAAATAAATGCTTT
Organism: Melanchra persicariae; assembly: GCA_947386135.1. Lineage (NCBI taxonomy): Eukaryota > Metazoa > Arthropoda > Insecta > Lepidoptera > Noctuidae > Melanchra > Melanchra persicariae. The sequence goes on along the minus strand of OX376651.1, from coordinate 9,969,367 downwards.
GACTTTGACTTTGAAATCAAGTATCTTGAGTTAGCTCACGAGTTTATCGACATGTGGAATGTGGACTCGGCTGTCATTGTGCCGATTGTCGTTACGGCCAATGGCCTGATGGCCAAAAGCTTCGACGGCCATCTGTCGCAGCTGGCGTTGCGCAGTTGGATAAAGGGCCTGATACAGAAGGCCGTACTTCTTGATACGGCTCGTATTGTGAGGAGGTTCCTTTCTCTGGAGCCCTAACCACCGGTAGCTTGGACCTTGCTCCCGACATTGGCGGACTACTGCTTTTTATATTTTTAAATGTTTTATTTTATGTTTTATTGTTAAGAAATATTTGAAAATGTAAATTTGTATGTACAGAAAAATAAATAAAGAGATAAAAATAATAATTTATGACCGTGCAATTTACAAATTATAATCTAAAAACTCATGTACACTTTAAAAGCATTTTTCAATTAAAAACCTCGTCAAATTGTTTTTAAATCTTGAAAATTGTGCGTTTTTATGGAACTTGGTATTTTGTTATACAATTTTAAGCACATAATAGGTATAGCTGTTGTTACCTGTTAATGTGAGATTCGTCCTCGGTTTAAATAACTTATTAGTATACATAGATCATACGAACATGTAATGAAGATTTGAGAGAGTGTGAGTCAACTGCACTTTCCATGTCCACAATTGCTTTAGCATCTTTCTGTCATAGACATAAAGGAGGTTTCTACCGTTTGTGGTTCAAGTGTTATACATAGTTGTCCGTGATATATAGGGTCCAATTAAAATAGGTGGACAAATTTTACCACAGCGCTCAATAGGTCTAACCAAAGATATCCAAGCAAAAAAAAACACTGATTAAAATGATTTTATTTTGACCTACAATATAATAAATACCTGGCACTCTAGAATAAACACATCCATCCAATAGGGGTAGGTATGCGGTGACGTGGTCACGTGCGCCTGCACATTTGTAGTATCAAGGGATGTGTTTATGCATTGGGTAACCAACATTTATAAGTGTATTTACGTTCGCTGATTATTTTAATTGTTATGTAGGTATCTAATGCGATTCTCTTATATTTTTTTTTTTACCATTGTCCTTATTTTGGTGGTCTGAATGATTCCTAAAACTTTGTCCACCTATTTTAATGGGTTTACCTTATATTATATAAGGTAAGTAATAAAAAAGATACTTAGCATTGTCCAATATATAAGTTATATATTGGACAATGCTAAGTATCTTTTTTATTACTTGCATGAGTTTTGTAAATGTTGCTAAGACTGGAAAAATAGAAGACAGGTAGATTTACGAGGTCGAACTTGAATTAATTCAAACAAAGGAGGAAAATTGTACGAAAAAATGTCTTATCGCAATAAGCGGCTTCTCCACATCCTTATCAGTAAAAATTTCTTAAGTCTTTTAGAGTTACTAACTTAAAATTGTATTCAATCGATATTATTTCTTTCTCTGGAATGACATTTCAAATATTCGAGCAATTTATCCATACTTCCACACTAATACCATTAATTTAATTTATACCGCAAAAAGGAGTCGTTTTGACCAAGCTCCTACTTTTCGGAGTGCATCTGTTCCTGTGACTGATCGGCTCGAGCTCCTAGGCATGGAGTTGACATCCAGTCTCAACTTCGGCGCCACCATCGAGTATAAAGCCCAAATTGCGGCCAAAAAGCTGGGCATCCTAAATAGGGTGAAGCGATACTTCAGGCCTGGACAGCTTTTAACCCTTTACAAAGCACAAGTCCGATCCTGCATGGAGTATTGTAGCCACCTCTGGGATGGCTCAGCTAAGTATCAGCTTGCCACGCTTGACTCGGTGGAACGCAGAGCTAAGAGACTTATCGGTGACGTAAAACTGGTGGATGCCAAACTACATAGCTTGGCTCATCGCCGTAAGGTTGCCTGCTTATCGGTCTTCTACAGATTGTACTTCGGTGAGTGTGCCCAAGAACTCCACGACCTCATCCCACCGGCCCCCTTCTACAATCGGACATCCAGACGTACTGCATCTTACCATCCCTACTTTGTAGCTATTCCACCAATTCGCACTAAGCGTTTCCAAACGTCTTTTATAATGCGCACAGCAAAAGAGTGGAACTCTCTGCCTGCGTCTGTGTTTTCAAATGCTTACAACCCTAATCTCTTCAAAGTTAGAGTCAACAGGCTCCTTCTGGGTAAGGTCGCTCCATCGTAGACTTTGTCTCTGTCATCTCTGACATTGACTAGAGTCAAGAGCAAACCCATCTCTAATTAAAAAAATATATATTATATAGGTATATTTATAAACGCGAAAGTAACTCCGTCTATCTAATTACGTTTTCACGGCTAAACCGTTGAACCTATTTCGATTACGTCGGATACTTTTTAGTAGTTTTGCCGGCGAAGCCAGAAGCTGGCAAAAGCTGTATAATTACATTATGTAAACTATAAAAAAACATATATGTTTCCCTTACCTGCGACGTCCCAGCAGTGGACATTAGTGGATGCTGTATGTGTATGATGGCTGACTGCATCTTCTGAGGATTGAGCGGTTGTGGAGGATTCGTCAGCTGTTGTGCTAACAACTGATTCGTGGACGCCTGCGGTCAAATATCACATGTATAGATCAATTTAGCAATGACACTCCAAAGCGAAAAGAGTGAGACAGCGTTATGAGACAGGCAAGCGGGAGAAAGAGAAAACGTAACGATCACAAAACTTTGAAAAAAAGCCATCGATAATATTCTGCACATACGACAGTTTTGATTTATCCTGCTGAACAAAAATGAGGATACTTTTATGCAATTGCAACCTCGTGTGTTGCTTTTTTTTAATATTATCGTTTAGCTTTTATCGATCGAGGTAATCTCACCAACACACGAATCACGCTGCATTCCAGGCATCATTACATGCTGAAAATGAGCTTTACAAAAAGCAATTTGATCTAAGCTCTATGAACGGGTTATTTTCGCCTTGTTAATTCCTTAATCGATCAAGCTCTATTACAATAAAACACAAACCTGAGGTGATAGCAGCGGCGCTGCGAGTGACGGTTGCTCCTTGATCGCTGTGTCACTAGTAGTGATGACGTTCCCCACTACGTTGCCCACGACTGTGCCCACGTTGCCCACTATGTTGCCCACGCTTCCGACCACATTCCCACCACAAATACGCACCTGTGGCGAGAGCCGTGGTGTCGTAGGAGAGGGTTGTTGCTTGAGCGCGGTGTCGCTCGTGGCGGTAACATTGCCCACTACGTTGCCCACAACGTTGCCCACGACTGTGCCCACATTGCCCACGTTGCCGACCACGTTTCCTACGGTTGCCACGCTACCCACTTGTTGTAACTGCGCCTGCTGTGAGACATGTTTTTATTATAGTATTTAGGTGTACAGGTGTTCCAAATACTGAGATCCTAAACTGAGGGACCTTGTGGTCCACAGGGTATCCAATATATGTTCAAGGTATTTAGTTACCCCAAGTTGTAGCAGCTCATACGCCAAGCCAACTAAATATATTGTATTGAATTGTAAAAGAAACTGAATTTGAAAAGAGTTACTGATGAATATTTGAGTTTTATTTTAAACGTGATTTTACTGTTATGATGTTACAATGACCAATTAATATACTTACAAGTATGGGTAGCTGACGAGCATTCGTATGAGTATTTGTTGTTGCTTGTATTGCAGCAGTTCTGCAAATTATAGGAAAGGAATTAGAGAACCCCTACCCACATTATAACTCTCAGTATTATCATCTGTTTTTCCCAAATATTAGTGGGTCGGCTTCCAGTCTAAGCAGATGCTGATGAATACCAGCATATTACATGGAGTGACCGCGTATCTGACTTCCATAACCAAGTTAATAGGTACCCGGTACCAGTTACGATACTCCTTGCCGTGACTGGTTGTCAGACTTTTGACTAACTGTAAAGTCTTTCGAAGATCTACAAATGATGCTTCACATGCTTTCCGAAGCACGGAGGGGTTCTTGGTATGTAATGGATCCATCGACGAGCCGAGCTCGGCAACCAATACTGAGACTGATACCATCATTTAGCCCTACATCTCTAAACTTCATAAAAGTGTCGTATCTTCACGTGCGTATATTGGTTTAGCGGACTAATTGCAATGAAGACATGAACCATTGATCATCGTCGATTGACATTGATGTTGATTTATTATTATGAGCCTGTACTGTCCCACTGCAGGGCAAAGGCCTCCCTTCCTTGCTTCCACTGTTCTCTGTCTTTTGCCACATCTGGCCAATCCTTTCGGTAGGAGTCTAATTCATCACGCCATCTCCTCTTGGGCCTACCGCGTCGCCGGTTCTTGTTTGGAACCCAATCAGTGGCCACTTTTGCCCAGTTCTGTTGCGACATGCGGCAGATATGGCCAGCCCAGTTCCATTTTAGATTGGCGGCTGAGTTGCCTACGTCTGCGATTTGTGTTTTGGAACGAAGTATACTGTTTTTGATGCGGTCTTTGATTTTGACTCCAAGAATACTTCGTTCCATTGCTCGCTGGCAGACCCCGAGTGCGGACTTTTGACATTTTGTTAATGACCACGTTTGCGCTCCGTAGGTGAGGGTAGGGAGGACGCACATATCCATGAGTTTCTTTTTGAGGGAAAGTGGAAGTGCTCCTTTCATTAGGTGTTTCATCGACCAATAGCTCTTCCAGGCGTTTTCGGTGCGTCGAGCAACTTCTTTATCTTGCCTCGCCTGGAAAGAGACTATTTGGCCGAGGTATATGTACTCATGGACATATTCAACCTCCACACCCTCAATGTCTACTTTACGTTTCGCGCTATTCGTCATTAACTTCGTTTTCGTCATATTCATTCTGAGTCCGACCTCGAGGCTGGCGTGGCTCAGTTGTTCGAGCATTAGACTTAACTCAGCCGCTGAGGAAGAGAAAAGGACTATGTCGTCGGCGAAGCGCAGATTTGTTAATCTTCTTTCTCCGACAACAATGCCCTTGTCCTGCCAGCGTGTATCTAAATTTTTGAAGACTTCTTCAAGCGTTGCTGTGAAAAGTTTTGGAGACAACGGATCACCTTGTTTGACTCCTTTACGGATTGGAAAGGATTGGCCAGTGGTATCTAAACGTATGGCTGCGGTACTGTGTAGGTAGATGCATTTTAATAGTTGGATATAAGTGGGTTCTATTCCTTGTTTATTGAGTGATGTGAATATGGCTTTGTGTGATAAACTATCAAAGGCTTTGGAGTAGTCTACGAACGCGAGGTACAGTGGTAAGTTGAATTCTTCATGTTTCTCTATCAACTGATTCAGAGTGTGAAGATGGTCGGTCGTGGATAGGCCACGGCGAAACCCAGCCTGTTCAGGAGGTCGGTGGAGGTCCAGTTGGCCGGAAATGCGGTTTTCAAGTACTTTGATAAAAGCTTTGTACAAGTGTGAGACAAGGCTGATAGGACGGTAATTGCCTATGTCTGATTTGTCTCCCTTTTTGTGTAGTAGAATGATGTTGGAATGACAGAAGTTAATAGGAAATATGCCACTTTTTAAAATTGAGTTAAATAGATTACAAATGTATGGTAGTAAGAATTGCTCTCCAATTCGCAATGCGTCGGTTGTAATGCCATCTTCCCCTGGACTTTTGTTGTACTTCATGCCACTGAGAGCCCTATGAACTTCATAGCCAGTTATCACAGGGACATCATCAGGGCATGAGTAGACTTCATCTGCGAGCTGGGAAGTTGTGTCGTCGTCTGAGTAAAGAGATTTGTAGAAATGCGTGCAAATTTGGATTAATTTTGTTCTATCACCCTGTCTCACACCATTACCGTCCCTTAAGTGGGTTATAGAAGATCTGCCTGCTTCTATACCCCGCATGGCCGACCTCAAAGAACGGTTGCTTGTTAAAGCGGAGTGAGCGAGTTCGGTGTTGTAATCTCTGATATCTTTTCGAATGCTCCGCTTGACTTGTCGGTCTAGCTGTCTATATGTGAAGGATTGATAGGACTGATTCTGTCTCTCCTCTATAAGATGAATTGTGTGATCGGTAAGTTTTTTCTGCTTGTTTTTGGAACACTTTATTTTCTGACTAGCTACTGTTATGACGTGTTTGATGTTATTGTATTGAATTTCTGTATCTTCTGAATTTTTAGACTCTAGTATGCTGAAACTGTTTTTGATGTGTAGGTTAAATTTTTCTTTGTTTGCAATTAATGTAGTTTTGTCGATACGTTGATGTGACTTTTAAAATAATAAGTGATTATTATTACATTAGAGAATCGTATCTTAGTGGGTAAATAGATGGTTTATTGTATCTTACACGACAGGCACTGTGGTTGCGTGAGTCTGGACAGTTGCGACGCTAGCAGCAGCTGATCGCTGCTGCAGCAACAGCTGTTGACCCTGTGAAACGAAAACACGTGAGATCGGACCTCGGAAAAAAAATAGAGGCAGTCAAGTGCGAGTCAGTCTAACGTACAAACGGTTCCGTATCATTGAGACATTACATTTTACACAATGTCATGATTTTATTTAGGTCCACGGAAAATATCTCGCTAGCAACGAAATATGCAGCGTGGCAAAACTCTGGTGCGCAAATCCGACTCGCACTTGACAAACTAGAATACTTGGCAGATTGATTAACTTTAACTTTAGTGCTGAATACATCCCACATGTGATGCTTATAAGTATTAGTATAAAAAACGTTAAGTAACGAATAAAACACGTTTCTTGTCGGCTGACCATTATCCCCTTAATTTTAACCATCTAAGACCAAGTTCCTTTAATTTTAAACATTTTAGTTTTTTTCTTGTTATAGCGAAACAGCTCTGTGACAGATAGACTGAACGCGGAAGTTTAGTAATAGAGTTCACCTTTTCACCCTACGGGTAAGAAACCCAAAAACTCTTTTAAAAAATTCTCGGTATTTTAAAATTCGCAGCAGGTTAGTAGGTACCACTTTTAAGATGAATAATACCTTCGAAGTGTAACTGCACGAAACAAGAACACACAAAATGCTGTTGTTCCTAAAGCTGCCCGTCCATTGACGCGGAGTGAGGCAGAGGAGCGGAGCGAGAGAGTAAAGCGGAGCACAGTTGCGGATTCAGACACAGTTCGCAACCCCGCTCCGCATTACTCCCTCGCTTCGCTCAGCGAGTAATGCGGAGTGTGCATCAAAGGAGCAAAGTTCGCTCCTTTGATGCGAAGCGAGCTAGGGCGGAGTGGTTTTACCCACAGAACAGATAAAGAAGGTTAGAAGGGCCTTGTGGGCGGGGCACGCGCGCCGCGGTTATGAGCAAATGCTCAATATCAACCGAAGTTTACTTTACCGGCCAGCAATCACGCTCTTGTTTTGACAGCGTACGTAAGCTCCGCAAAAATATTAAATTATGCCGTCTTGCGCTATTATAACGTGTCGGAAAAGAAGCCAGGTGTGTAGTGTAGCACGAGGAGGGATTTCTTTCCACCGGTAAGTCCAAAAACATTGAAATACTTGTGATATTTGTAATTATAACATTAGCATTATGAAGTTTGTAGACAAAAATGATATAATCGCAAGCAGACGAATAGTTATGTATTGCTTGCAATAGATGGGTACCATTTTGCACTACTTGAGCGATCGCGCAATGTATTACGTTCACCGCGAGAGTCCCGAGACCAGTATTAAGTGTATAATCTATGGTCCCGAGGATTCATTTCCAGGAAATCTAGGCATCGATAGTGCTGTGCCAATTTGTAAACAATGTCGATTATTACTATGATACAGTTGATTATTATCAATAGTACACTTTATAACTAAAATAATATTATTTATTACGACCAATTAGTAACATAGATTTTGAGTGAGGTTTTTGTATGTTTTTGCAAGCGTATGCTACTTAATAAATACGTATTATTTCAGGGACAATAATTTTTTTCTTTTTGAACTGGTGATAAGTACCTGGAAATGTAAGGTTGAAAGGCAACCGACTTTCTCTAATAAACATGGTAAATATTCCATTTTAAATCCTAATATTAATAAGTAATAAAATTGGTTTTAAAATTCAGTTATGTATTTTTTATTTGATCCACTTTTATTTATTTGTTTCTATATTCGCATGAATACAAGTTTACAACATGCATTACAGAAGTCCACATAGTCAACAATACGTGCAAAATAAAAAGCAAGATTACATTTATTTTATCGATATCAACTATCGACCTTTTAGTCGCCCACCCTAGCGTGCTTTTATGCGTGCATGACGTACGTCAAACGCAGTGATTGCATTAGTGTGACAACCAATAGCAAATTTACGATCTAAGTGCGTGTTGTTTATTTGTGTGCGTAATCCGCTTAGGCATTGGTCTCTTGCATGTAGTGAAGTTAAAGAGTGGGAGACAACGGCGACGCGCGTTCTGATACAAATCAGGAACTATTTCCTTTCTAACCTTCTTTATCTGTTCTGTGGTTTTACCGACTGTACGGAGCTAGGCAAAGTTCACGCGACGAGTAATTCGAGCGGGCGGCGGGGGGAGATCTGTTCAGTTTTACGCAAAATTCCCCGTTCCGCTTCCCCGCTCCATTGCCTCGTTTCGCTTCCCGGTTTTGTATGATTTTTAAACTAGTTCGCAAATCCCTGTCTACTGGAGCGGAGATTTTGTAATTCCACTGGTTAATAGTGGCACGGCTCCGCTCCGCTCCTATCCGCTCCAGTGGATTGTCAGTCTAATAAGTGGGCTGAGCCACTGACCTTGATTGTGGTACTCTACACAACAGTAAGTAGGTATGTGTGACATTCCCTTACCAATTCTCTCATTCCTCCAGTAAAGGACACCCTCGGTAGTTGTCCAGGCACGATGTGTCTTATCCTAACTGATTTGCGACCTTCCTCTGTGAATATCTCCGTGAACTGCTGTATGTATTTATTTGCTTGCAGTCTTGACCCTATAATACAAATTAATTGTTTATTATTTTATCGTAAAGTTAATCAATTCGTAATGAGGCAATAAAATAGAAGGATAGCCCAGTTAAGTAATTAGTTACGTGATTGTGAAAACAAAATATAAGTATTTGATTACTAGTTTTACTACACAGTACTTGTCCAGACTTGGTAATTAAGGGAGCCATCAGAATGCGGTCCATCTACGTAATTTTTACATAAATTATTTTGAATGAGGTTTTTGACATATTTTTAAGCAATGATCAAGGTTGGTCGATTGCGGTCTAGCTGCACCCTTAGTTACTTATGATGGGTGGAACTGGGCAGGACAAGTCGTATAAAATTATAAAACATAATTTATTAAATAACGTACTAACCTAAAGTAAACCGACATGCAGCACCATTCCTCTCCCCCTCAACATGATCTCTATCCACATAGAGCTCTCCAAGGAACTCCTGGTCGGACGGCCTCTGCAGTATAGACAGCTTGATGTGGAAGAAGCCGGCGCTGGCGTGGGGCGAGGTCTTCTCGGTCTCGAGGATGTACTCCTCCACCAGCTGCGGCTGGCAGTCGGGCGTGGGGCGAGGTCGCTCGTACGCGCGAGCCAGGCGCAGCGGGCCGCCCGGCTCCGACGGCACGCCCAGCGATAGCGGATCCATTTTTGGTGGCTCGATTGGTTTGAACACCTACAATAAAATATATTTATATTTAAATTTCGAACATCCTTGCAACTGCAATTGTTCGAAATTTAAAATACAAGAAGGGAATTGTGAAGGAGCTTACCTCTGGTGGTTTTTTTGGATACTTAGATGTAAGTCTCGTAAGTGGCACTGCTAATCTACTATTTTTCGCTCTTTGACGATGTATTAAGTCTAATATTTCTAAACCATGATAATGTGTAAACTGATCCAATTTCCTTTTGCGATTTACTGCAACCTAAAATAAGAAAATACAATTTGGTTTATGGTTGAATAAATTTTCATGCACAATATTGCCTAACTACAGTTCTTAGTTCGTGGGTAGCCTAAAGTTCAGTTTCTCGAACGAATATTAACACAACATTATCTAGCTATGATTGGTTGAATGGGTTTTCAACAGCAAATCGCATCACTTGCGTTTAATTTTTGACCAGTCGATATTTTTTTCTAGAAACTGGTGGTCAATATCCTTTGTAATCTTAATGTCACTTTTACTTGACAGAGTCAGGTATCAAGGCTGCAATTTACTCAATGAAACATTCAAGGATACATTACACTGTTTTTAACAATTATTTTCCCTATATGGCAGTCTCAATAGACCTCCCTGAACATCATACCTGTGAGAACCTCTTGGCCTGCCTCCTGATGCGGGGCGTGTTGAAGAGCCGGGGCGCGGCATGCAGCCTGGCGGCCAGCAGGCCCACCGCGGGGCGCGGGTCGAGGCACAGGGGGGGCGCGGCGGCGTGCACGAGGGCGGCCTCCACGGCCTCCAGCGCGCCGCGCTCCTCGCCCGCCCAGCCGCACCGACCGCCGATGCACATCGCGTCTGTTATTATGCTCTGGTGGACAAGTTCCTCATTGTACAGGACACTTTTATTTCTCATTCTTTCAAGTCAACACCTTTTGAAGCTTCTACATGGACTTTAGCACAGAAAAATATATTTTATAAGGTGAAAATAAGATCAAAATAGTTTTAACAATTGGTGACATTGTAAAAATTATTTGGTAAAGAGCAAAGAAAAAACTGCTAAGGTCAGTTTTTCTTTACTCTTTAAGGTCAAGAACATAATTATAAACAGGTGAAAAAAATATTTTTCCTGTGACTGTACATACCATTTGCCTAAAGACAGCACAATTTATTAAGTGAATTGAATTTACAGTAATACATAATTTTGGGAAAAATATTGTCTAAGTTCTGGAAAAGGGGGAGCATGTCTTTTGCAGTATGACAGTTTGGCACAAAAGGCACTTTTACCTTTATTATTTTTGTTGAAATTATTATTACCTACTAATTCAGCAATACTATGATTTTAGACATTTTTATTTACTTATACAGATTTTAAATAAAATAGATACAATATCTAATAATGTGACATTGCTATCTTAAGGTATTGCTTATAATAATATTTAATATGTCAAATATTATAATTACTTCGAGTTACTCCTCTACTTCAATTAAACAATGAAGAATAGTAGATCTAGGCATCACCTAGATCTATCTGGCGAGAGAATGCCATCGCATTCTCTCGCCAGAAGAAAATGTGTACAACACAAACCAGTGCTTCTAGCACTCATTACTATTTAAAGCTAATTAATGAAAATTCCCAATTTAAGGCCTAATTTATAGTACTAGTTTCTGAATATTTCCCCAACCTACATAATTAATCAAATAATTTGACATTTGTGACAGGACAAGATGAAGATTCATTCCTTAAAATGATAGCTCTATATAAGCAGGTAATTAAAATGATCATAGAAGCTACAATAACACACATGGATCATCATCATCTGCCTAGCCTTTTATTATTTTATTTATTTATGAATGGGCTAGCTCTTGACCTCGATCACGCCTGATGGAAAGCGATAGATGAGGTCCATGATGAAAGCGAGCGTGCCCAGAAGATGCCTTGAGGCACTGGTACTTCCACGCGTCGACGAAACACAGCAGGCTGCTTGACGCCGAACTCCGGCGGGAGGGTGGTCGCGAACCAGGCGGGTGTTAGCCCTACCACCGCAAGGGAAGGATTGGCCTTTTTCCCAACTTTATTGGGGTCGGCTCCCAGTCAAACCGGTTTCAGCTAAATACCAGTATTTTACGTGGAGCGGCTGCCTACCAGACCTCCACAACCCATTAAATGGGTAACACGGTACTTCTTGGTAAGACTGGTGTCAGATTTTCTGGCTTCTGACAATCCGTAACGACTGCCAAAGATCTCCAAATGACAGCCGGGACCAACGGCTTAGGCCGGGACTCCACCAAAGCGGAGAGGAGAGATGTGTTGAATAAACCAATCCGGTAGGCTAAGCGGAGAATAGATGTGGTAATAACGAAATCGTGCTTTTCGAGGCACGGAGGAGTCTCGATATGTTAAGATGGTTACCCATCCATAGACCAACCTAGGCAAGCGCTGCTCAACCTTGAAACGGCCTGTGCGGCTGTTTTAATTTAGCCACGAGCTAAATAATAACACACATGGATATACACATATACATATACTATACATGAATTTTTAAAGTGTGTGTGGATGGCCAAATCCGAAACTATGCGGAATATCGAAAAACACTGAAAAGAGTCTCGAGCCCGATTTTGATGAAAACTAAAACAGCATAATTGGATTCTTGATAAATTCAATACCTTACTTACAATAATTTTGGATTTGGTAAAAATGATTTTATTTCGAATACCTAGTTACAATTAATTTAAATTTTGGAATAATGAAGCTTTTTCTTATAAGTGTGATGTTGATGGAAAATACGGTTTTGAAATATTAAGTATGGCCCAGTATTCAGTGACGGTAACACCATTCACTGATGCAGCTATAAGGTTTGCATTTGCAAGTGACAGCTTCAATATGCCGATATTGAAGCTACAGATATCTACATACCTGATTGGTCGGCCTTAAGAGTACATGATGAGTATCACAGAGGAAGCTAGGATATGCCTGTCTGTAATCTCTAATTTGTGCTATTATGCATCCAGAGTAGAACAGACATGAGTGTTCAGTCTCCAACAGGTCTAGCAACACTACGGGCAGCTCTTCATTGTCTATGTAACTCAGTAACTCCTCCTCTTCATATGGCCAACGGGGAGTCTCTATTAATGTCTCTTCTTGATTTGATGATGACTAAAAAGACAAAAAGCAATTAGTATGTAGAATATAATACACTATGTTATCTATACCTTATAAGCAAAAGATAAAGAACAAAAAAAAAAAAAAATGATTAAGAAAACATTACCTAAGGTGACGTGATGGGTGGCCTTATTGCTAAAAACTGTCTTTTATTGCAAAGTATACTTTATCTTATTCTTCCTAGCATTAACAATAGGAATTAAGGAAATATTAGCCTTTTGGAGGCTTTCATTTGCAACTTTTGCTTTTTGTGAATGTACACTGGGTAATTTTTTTTTCCAGTACGCAAACATTAATAACCACTTCGCGCATGTAAATGAACAACTTTCCCCAAGAAAGACATAATTAATAAATTCCTAAAAAAAAAAATTGAGTCTCCCATACAAATTGTGATGAGTTGATAACTATTTTGTATGAAAAGTTCAATTTTTTTTATTATTGGTACTGGTTATATTTTTAGTGTGTATAATTTCTATTTAACAATTTGAAGCCTGATCTCAGTTATTACAAGGAATACATAAGATTTACAAAAAACTGCAACCTTATCTTATGAAGTAGGTGCTAAGTAAATGAATTATTTCAGCAATATTATTAGGTGACAGTTTCCTATCAAGCAGCATGACCGTAACTAACCATAGCTTGCTTATATGAAAAGTTTTTGCCTTATAAAAAGTGCCTAAATATACTTGAGAAATTTAATGGATACTACAATAAATAAGACTGTGATTTAAGAAAGTTTGGAGTGAATATAAATTATGTTAGGATTGATGAAGATTTATGACAAATTATAAGTTAATTTGTCAACTAATCAAAATAAATTTTATATTTGGTTAGTAGGTCAATGAGGAAATATTTCCCTATTACGTTTTCCTAGGTAGTTTTGAGGGGGTTACTTACATGACCATCAGGTGGATGTAGATATTGTGAGTTGCCATTTACTTTTAAAGATAAAGAATATCCTTTATTGCCTGGATACAAATTTATAATTAAGGTATTAAGATTATATATTGCTAATAACTTTTCCAATAGATATGATGTGGTCTTCAGGCCTTGCTGCAATATTAAGAAATTGAAAAATTACTTACAACTAAATAATTATCATTAAGATTTGCTTATCATTACTATACTGTTACTATTCTCTTTAGAAAGGATTGCTAATATACAATAATATATAGCTATATCAAGCATTACATGAGACTAAAGATAATTCATTACTGATGTAAACCATCAACACTCTAATTATGATAACATAAAAATACAACTCGTGATTATAATAGATGTAAAAGTAAAGCTTTAAATATTCTTTTCATTTTAATTTATATAAAAAGAATATTATTTGTTATCAACACCATACACTTTCTAATTTCATTTTAATTGATATTTGTACATTTCCAGTGTTCAGGGCTATGTTAGTAAATAAGAGTTTGGTGTGGAAATCCTGGGTATGTAACTGGAGATAAAGACAAATAACTATATGAAATAATTAGTACACATTAATCTTAAGCTAAACGGACTGGATTAGTACTTACGTAGTTCCCCTGTAACGTCTCATCTCTACTTAACTCGTTGTAAAGTTCATGAAGTTTTTTAAACAAATCAAACTTCTCTGTCGCTTTGGAAGCAGAGCCGGACGAATTACGTTGAAATTTCATTCTAGACTCATCAACAGATTCAGCAAGCTGCATCTTATCATGGGTCCAAGTCATTTTGTGGTCTGGGACACCACTGTTGAAATGTGATAAGTTTGAGTTCACATGTTTCGCCCGGTTAAGTATTACCTGAAATATTAATTATTGATTATAAACAAACCTGTAAACAAAAACAGTTAGATAAGTAAAGCTCGGATATTAAATAGAAGAAAGCAATGAAATACCTCAGCTTCCAATGCCGCGTGAATTAAACCATCCATAATGTCATTAATTAAAACAAATATGTAAGTGGCAGTTATTTTGTTTTATTTATTATTTCATATTAACAGTTTAGGCCTGAGTATTAAGTCATGATTTTTACAAAAACTAATATGCTTTATTTATGTTTCACACTGCATGACAGTAAAATAACATGTCCAATGTCCATCAACAATTTTTGACAGTATATGTTGTAGATAATATAGAGATGTCCGTGCTGTTTTTTTTAATCGATGGTTGTATTTTAAACGGAAAAAAACATTTAAAGATACATAAAATGTCTGAATACTTAAATATTTAAACAGAAAATAATGTTTTTGTAATTAAGAAGTGCATAGCGATAGAAAGCTTTAAAAGTGTACAATTGGCTTAAAAGCTCTGGTTTTAAAGTTCAAAAAGAAAAGTTCAAGAATAAAGTGTATTCTGCCTCAATGTGTTAATTTATTTTTGTATATACCAATAACTCAACCAATAAGTTATCAAGTTTTTCGTAAAATAATAAGTAAATACAAAGGAATGTGAAGGATAAAAATGTCAGTCTTTTTTTTTTGTTGATACAAAAAATGTTTTTTTGCTAGAGTTCCAAATTCTTTGGGGTAGCGTTACATGTCTTCGTCCTCTCATACACCTGTATAGTACCTACACAATAAATAGGTACCTACATTAAAATTAAGCACCTAAGTAGTTACCTTTTTATGGATGGAAAATCATCAAATGACTCCTTGGTTCCTTGGCTCTGGGTGGAGCAGGAGGGAGTGTCACACTCTTACTGACTAAAACCCATCTGTGTTCCCTGCCCTTCGCGTTCCAGGGCCGCGGTGATTCTTTCAAACAAAATGCGCAACTGTGGCAGGCTCTGGCCCTAACGGGCCCCGGTTACTTTGCTGACATATCTTTGAGGCGCGCGTGGCAAACAACGCACTGTCTTCCCGGGCCTGGTTATGACAGTGTCGACGACCCGACGCTGGCCGTCCGCAGGCCCTGGCCTACGGTGAACGGGAACCGTCCTGCGACTCCCGGGGCGTCTTCTTCTGTTGCGGCGGCAGGGGCGTGCGGTTTGTCTCTCCCTCATGCTTTCTGCCTCCTCCTTCACCAGCATTACTGCTTCGCAGAAGGAGGTGGCGGCTTCTCATGCCTCCTAGCTTGGGTTAACCAGGGTTGGAAGCGAGTGGTCGCCGCCTCCGATCCCTGATGTCTTTAGAAGATTTTCCCCCGAAACTATATCCATGCCAAGTTAGTACCAACCTAATTATAATATATATGGATGATTTTTTAATCTGAAGTACCTACCTAGTTGTTTTAATAAAAAACCCGAGTTTCCCATTAAGGATCTATCCGTTATCTGTATCTTCTTCTTATACATAAAAATCAATTGCTGTTCGTTAGTCTCGCTAAAACTCGAGAACGTCTTAACGGATTTATCTTATCTTGGTCTTGAAATGTTCGTGGAGGCCTTTTTTTTTTTTCGAGGATGGGAAATCATCAAATGACCCCTCCCGCTCTGGGTGGAGCGGCAGGGAGTGTCAGACTTTTACAGACTAAAACCCACCCTTTGTCCTCCTAGTGCCTTTCTATCCAGGGCCGCGGTAACTCTTTCGAACATATTCCGCAACCCTGGCAAGCTCTGGCCCTAACGGGCCCCGACCCATGCTGACTGCTGCTGGTTTGGCGCGCGTAGAACACAGCGCGCCGTCAACCCGGGCCTGTTCTGATCGGACGGCGAGCTACCCATTGCTCGTCGTCCACAGGCATCAGTCACTGCGCCATGCTCAGGAGCATCAGTTCCTGGGCGGCGCAGTGGCTGACGTTCAACAGGAGGAGGTGAAATGGGGCCATTACTGGCACTCCATTTCAGCCCCCTCCGGAGCCCTTTGTAGAGCAGCAGCCGCAGTGGAACCGGCAATGGCGGCAGAAGAAGCGGCGGCGGTGGCGGCGGTCGCGGCAGAGGCGGCGGTGGCGGAGGGCTTCCTCATGCTTCCGGCTTTGGCGGGTGGGGCGCAGGCCCTACCCCCAGCCCAGTGGTCGGCCGGCTTGCCAGCTGCCGCACAGACTACGCAGTGCGGCGCGGCGTCGCAGGAGCCGGCCCTGTGACCGGGCTGACCGCAGCGGAAACATAGACCGCTGCGGTCCACCTCCGAGGTGCATTAAGCTCCCACATGGTGGCCCACATTGGCACCGGAAGCACCTCAGAGGTCGGGGTTCCAGCAGTTTGACCAGCGCGGAAACCCAACCCACCAAAAACCTTCGGCCCTCCGAGATGGTCTTGGCCGCCGACACGGGGCAGCTCACCACAATGGTTCGCATGCCCGTGTTGTCAGGACGTAGGGTGCCCGCCTTCACCTCCTCTGCTGAGCACCCCCCCGTCCTAACGACGGCGGCCACCACCTCCGCCTCCGTGACGGAGTCGTCCAGGCCCAAGATGCGCATGTCAATGCACTTGGTGGGCCTGGACACTCGGGCATCGTCCGCGCTTAGGGACGCCCTGAGCCTTTCGGCTAGGGCGTCCGCGGTAGGGCCGCTGGCTGCCCCGGGGATCTCAAGCATCCGGGCCCCAGTCATGGTGACCCTTAGCCGGAGGCCCCCGACGATGCCTAGCTCACTAAGGTTCACCGCCTCCTTCGCCTTGGTGAGCACGTCTGCGTACGTCACGCCCCTCTTAACCGCATCCGGCTGCAGCGTGAGCACTACAGCTGCGGTTTTCGGGGGGCGGAGCGCAGCCGCGACGCTTCGCGCCTTCTGCCGCTGCTTCCTCTCTCGTCTCTTGGCCGCCCTGGCTGCCTTGCCCGCCTTCTTCTTCTCCCCGGCCACTTGCCATTCGCTTGTACGGACGGCGCAGGAGCCTTCGCCGTCCGCGCAGCAACTCCACCCCTCCTCTTCCTTCCCGGGGCCGGGTCCGGTTTTACCGACACTGGCTTCGCGGCCCGGACCCTTTGTCCTGTCCGGACGACCCCGGTGTGGCAGCCACGGCGGCCGCGTAAGAGGCCGCCTTTTTCCGGCCTGGGGGGGCCTTCCCACTCGCCGCCGCACTCGCTAGCGGAGGGCGCAGGACGATGCCCTCCAGGACGGAGAACCGCACCTGGAAGGCAGCCATCTCCTGCCGCACAAGGTCCAGCACCTGGCTGTCCTGCGGCACGGGCTGGCTGTCCTTCTTGCGCCCCCCTTGAGGCGCCCCCTGTGGGCCGGCTCCCCGGAGCCTGGCCAGGTCTGCGCGGAGCCCCTCGTTCTCCTTCTGGAGACGCTCCGTGGCGGCAGCCAAGCAGGCGACCTCCGCCCGCAGCTTGGATATCTCGTCCGGCGGAGGCCCACCTCGGTTAGACTCCGCTGCCGCCAGAATGGAGGCCATCGCCGCGCTTATGGCCTTGTTCTTTGAGGACGTCTTCTTCTTCAAGGCCACATCGCGGACCGCAGCCTCCACGACCTCCGCAAACCTGGCCCTCCGAATTCGCTCCTGTTCGGAGTTATACGGCTCATCGCCGGGAGACTCCGAGCCAGGAGCTCCGCGACCGCCATCTCCGGGGGGTCGTCCAGCATCGGCGAGCTCCTCGGCTCGCTGGCCAGCCTCCTTGGAGGCAAGAACCCTACCCTTGCCTCCCCCTCGCCTCTTACCCCGCCTGCTGGTGGGGATTTTCCGAGCCGAGGCCACCTCCTCGCTGCAGGACGACCCCGGTCGTCCTCTGGTCTGGGCCGCTTGCGGGAGGACCTGGAGTCCTCCGCAGCAGCCCTCGCCCCCTCGGGTTCAGAGCTCGCCGAGCTAATCGTCACCAGATCGTCGAAGTCCAACTCGGACTCCGACTCTGCACCCGCGCGACGCTCAAGCGAGCCCCCCCTCCAATATAGCGCGCCTCTTGCCGCGCTCTGCCCGACCGACGCTTTGTCGGGCGAGCCAAAATCGAACCCGATCATGTCCTCAAAGGACGGCTTGGATCGGGGGCCTCCTCGGCCACTGTTGCCCTTGGCAAGCGGAGAATAAAGGGCACTTTTGCCCCGCCCAGAATACGAGGGGCTTGACGCACGAGGCGTGGCGGATTCCCGGACTGCTGTGCAGTGCAGTCCGGACCGCCCTGGGGTAGTGTCTCTTTTATGGTGCCTTAATTCATGATTTCCTTTTAGAGGGTGCGGTCCCTATCTCCCCTCCTCTCTCCCTCTCTCACTGCTTGCTCGCTGCCCTCAGTCACGTCTGATGATCAGACGCGTACCAGAGAGCAGCGAGCAAGCCAATGAGACGCACACTGTCCGAGGACCCGAACACTGCTCAAGTCTCCGAACGGTGTGCCCCTCTTGTGTCTCTCTTGGTCTGGTCTCTCACTTGGGACCTTCCAGCATGAGTGGCTCTACCGGCAAAGCCCCCAAGATCACTGAGACACGCAAGCCCCACCACGACGGCAACGTGGAGACACGGTCGGTGGAGTTCGTGGAGGTCTAGGGAAGGTTTAAAAGGTGAGAAAAATTCGAATAATCACTTTTATTTTTTGTGGGTAGGTGTAGGGTAGGTGTAGGGTAGGTGTAGAGTAGGTGTAGGGTAGGTGTAGGGTAGGTGTAGGGTAGGTGTAGAGTAGGTGTAGGGTAGGTGTAGGGTAGGTGTAGGGTAGGTGTAGGGTAGGTGTAGGGTAGGTGTAGGGTAGGTGTAGGGTAGGTGTAGGGTAGGTGTAGTGTAGGTGTAGGGTAGGTGTAGGGTAGGTGTAGGGTAGGTGTAGGGTAGGTGTAGGGTAGGTGTAGAGTAGGTGTAGGGTAGGTAGGTAGCCAGTTGACGGGAGCGAAGCCGCGAGGGACAGCTGGTCAATTATGATTTCCAAAGAAGTTTTTTGTTTTATTGAGACTAACGGGCACTACGAGCCAATCTGTACCTAACAACTTATGTAGCGGCATTTTTAGCGCCACAAAAACTAATGTAGCGACATCTATACCACCATATATTAACTAAATACAAATCCTGCATTGCGGTATCAGAGTTTTCCGTGCGATTTGAACAATACGACAGCCCAAATATCAACCATTGGGCAGTTGCCCACCAGACACAACACCCGTCTGGTCGGAGGGTCCTCCCTCTTCAACGGAGGTTTGCGGGACTGTACACCCTGTTCCGCCTGGTTCACAGACTCACAATAGGGTCACAGGACGACTTCAGTAGGTTGCTGAAATCATACATTGATCATGTGTAAACGCCTACTAGACGACTCAGTTCTCATTCGATGTCGTCAAAGTTTGACATAGATCGACATGGACGCTTGTAAGTCAAAGACAGCATTCGCCTCTGTGTAAAACAATTTTTACTGCACTTCTTTTTAGGGTTCCGTACCCAAAGGGTAAAACGGGTCCCTATTACTAAGACTCCGCTGCCGCGCTGTCCGTCCGTCTGTCTGTCACCAGGCTGTATCTTATGAACCGTGATAGTTAGGCAGTTGAAATTACAGATGTATTTCTGTTGCCGCTATAACAACAAATTCTAAAACACAGAATAAAATAAATAATAAACGAGCAAAAAAATTACGTTTGTTGTATGGCCCCCATACAAAAAACATGATTTTTTTGCTCGTTTTTGCTCGATGTTGATAATATAATTAAATTAAAATAAAATTAATATTTAAGCGGGGCTCCCATACAACAGACATGATTTTTTTGCCGTTTTTATAAATAACTAGGACTTCACCCGCGACTTCGTCCGCGCGGATTTAGTAGGTACTCTACAAACTTCAACGCCCCCTATACCCCTTTATAAAGGTTAGTTTTGGAAAATTAAGCACAACGATTTTCGTTATTTTTTTCTACTTATTCGAGGCCCTAGAGCTAGACAATGTGCCATTTAGGTAATTAGCGAATGCGACTGTCGAAATGCCAAAATGTAGGAATTTGATCACGTGACATTTCGATAGCATCTGTCAATCCCATACATTTTTGACGTATTGACAATCGCCTACGCCACGCCACAGTTGACAGAATCTCACTTGTCTCGAGCCCAGGTTCAGCGCAAATGTTCAACCCGTTCAGCCGGTCAAGGGTTGATTATGCAAAAATTGTTAGATACATCTGTTTCAATTATCCCACTTTTAGTTTGTTCATAGAATTCCGACGTAAATTGAAGCAAGCAATAATGTCCTCCCCTAAAAACTTAATCACCCCTGCTTCACCCTTTATTAAGAATGTACCTACCTAGTTTATTTTCGAAAAATCCATTTGTTATTCTTATTGTTTTATCGAAATCATTTTCAACTTCATCGGACCAAGCATTGATACGATTCTCCTCAGTTCCCTCAAGCCGCGACATTTTTCTTACTTCGAACATGTTTATTACCGTCGTAACTTTTGAACGAATTTTAAGTGTAATTTACACGAACATAATCAACCTTAATTATCAAACCATTTAAATGGATAAGGAATAATATCATGATACCGAAATCACCATTTTTTCATATGACCAGGGATTTGCTTGAATAATTTGAACAAAAAGCGGTCATGGTGACTTAACCATAATAGTTAGACATATGGTATCGCGGACTTTATTGTAGACATTGATGACCTCTATAAAACTGTAGTACATCACTTTGCTAAATTGTCAATAGATTCCGCAGCGTACGCGATATAAGGATATTTTCCCACCTTGGGTTACATTATCGAAGTTTTCATACGGATCCCTAACTTTTTTGAAAATTTTCTATAGCCTATGACCATCACGGATAATGTAGGATTCCATTGGTGAAAGAATTTTTCAAATCGGTCTAGTAGTTTCGGAGCCTATTCATTTCAAACAAACAAACAAATCTTTCCTCTTTATAATATTATTATTATTATTATTATAATATTGTAATGTAGATATCAGTAAAATACTAAAACCTAAATAATTATTGCACCAATTATTGTGTCAGATTTCTTTGGGACTTTCGTCACGTACCTAGTAACTAATAACTTGAACTAACTAAAGGTAAGATAATTGAAACAGACGTACCTACCTAACAATTTTTGCATAATCAACCCCTGACGGGGTGAACGGGGTGAACAGTTCCGCTGAACCTAGGCTCGAGATAAATGACTTTCTGTCAACGGTAGCGTGGCTAAGGCGATTGTCAATACGTCAAAAATGTATGGGATTGACCTTCGATCAACAATTACAACTAGATATCGGGTCGATGCCAAAATAACGACTCGGCAAATAACAGCTCACTTGAGATGTGAGCTTCTTCTTTTGTTTAGTTTGCTTGAAAAACAGCCAATGTAGACGCGTTTCACAATGCCACAACGTGTTATCAAAAGTTTCAAAAATAAAAATCAATTTAAAGGCCGGGGTGTCTTCGTTTCGGTAAGCAAAATATAATAAATTATATTAAGCTTTAAACTAATAAATTATATCAAATTTGAATAAAATTACTGCCACAAATGTTTGGCCAACTATAGCCAACAGACGCGCCAACGCCTTTTGTGTAACAGAACAGTTACATCCATGGAGTCGATTTGTATTATAATATAATTTTTAATAATTTGTTACCTACCAGAACTTCAAAATGGGTTATGCTAGTTATGTGTTTGTTTTTTGGACTCTCATTAAATACTTAGCTGCACGCTCTGCTTAGCGTTTGTGGACTACGAGAAAGCCTTCGATTCGATCGAGACTTGGGCTGTGCTGCAGTCTCTCCAACGGTGCCAGATCGACTCTCGGTACATCTAGGTGCTGAAGTGTTTGTATGAAAACGCCACCATGTCAGTCCGACTTCAGGATCAGACATCAGAACCTATCCTCCTGCAGCGGGGTGTGAGGCAGGGAGACGTAATTTCTCCGAAACTGTTCACGGCCGCAATGGAGGACGTCTTCAAGGTTTTGGACTGGACAAGGCTAGGCATTAATGTCAATGGCGAGTACATCACTCATCTTCGATTTGCCGACGATATAGTCGTCATGGCTAAGACCACGGAGAACCGCCTACAATGCTCGATGACCTCAGTAGAGCTTCCGAAAGAGCGGGTCTTAAAATGAACATGGACAAAACCAAGGTCATGGTAAATACCCATGTAGCACCCACTCCTATCAAGATTGGAGGCTCTGCACTCGAAGTGGTTGATGAGTACGTCTACCTGGGACAAACGATCCAGTTAGGTAGGGCTAACTTCGAGAAAGAGGTCAACCGTCGAATCCGACTCGGCTGGGCGGCGCGCGTTCGGGAAGTTGCGCGGTATCTTCTCGTCTCACATACCACAGTGTCCCGAGACGAAAGTCTATGACCAGTGCGTGTTGCCAGTGATGACCTATGGACTCGAAACGTGGTCGCTCACAATGGGCCTCATCAGAAGGCTTAATGTCACCCAAAGGGCAATGGAGAGGGCAATGCTCGGAGTTTCCTTGCGTGATCGAATCAGGAATGATGATATCCGCAAGAGAACCAAGGTTACCGACATAGCCCGAAGGATCGCCAAATTGAAGTGGCAGTGGGCAGGGCACATTGCTCGCAGAACAGATTGTCGATGGGGCCGTAAAGTTTTGGAGTGGCGACCGCGTACCGGAAGACGCAGCGTTGGAAGGCCTCCCACAAGGTGGACCGATGACCTGGTGAGGGTCGCGGGTAGCCGATGGATGCGAGACGCACAGGACCGGTTGTTGTGGCGACACTTGGGGGAGGCCTATGTCCAGCAGTGGACGTCTTTCGGCTGATATGATTATGATTAAATACTTGGCTTTTTTTGTTTTATTCCTTATATTTTCGGTTAATTTTCGTTTTCACGACGCATTTTTTTACTCGCATATGGTCGTTTAAAAATGTTAAACTATTTTTTTGTTCTGCGGGGGAGGAATTCCTGGTGACCTGTACGACAGGTTTTGTTCAAAAACCTACTTCAGGCACCAGTCTCTTACAATGGTATAATATAGTTAGACACATTAATTTCAAACAATGTTATTTTTAAGGCAACCAAGAGAGAATAAATGACTTCAAGTTGATTACAAAGATGTTGCATTTAGTGAAATTTTTATTTGTGATACCCAGCGATAGACACCTTGGCCAGTCACCGACATTAAATACATTTGAAAAACAACAAACGTATTTACGTTTTTGTGTACGTCACATAAAAACACTGATAATGTAAATAAACATATTGTACACAAAAACATAACGCTTATGAAATAATAAGTATGGTATACCTACTAACAAATATTACGTTCAATATTATAAATTATTTTAGTGTTCAACGCGACTCCATACCGCCTGTAGTAAAATTCGTAGAAGCAAACAGAAACGGAACAAAACGATGTAGGTCCTGCTCCACAACGCCACTAGGCAACCACTAGGGGGCTCAAAGTAATCTGTTAGCATTTGGTAATATTGTTGGTCCGGCTGAAGATTGTAAGAATGCTATATTTTCATTGTATAGACTCAACTTATTTAGCGTTGTATAATTTCATGCACATGTGTGAGTATTGTGTACCTTTAAACTATAATGATCATTTTGGGTAGGTCTTTGACTTGGAATGTACCCTGGCGATTGGGGATGTCATGCTCACTCAAAAGTCTGGCTGATGGTGGCGCATGCGTTGGATCATTTGGCTCCCTTAAAAATGGTTGAGCCGAATGGTGCTAACGTATGCGTCATGTTCGTGAACGGGCGCCGTCAGCTGAGACTGGTCATCTCTCGGCTGCCATGGTTTATTTTAATTGTTGCTTTTTTACTCCGGACTCTTTTATCCTGCACGTCTTTTACATCGTTCTCACATATATGTATAATTTCAATATGAATGATGTAACCATAATTTTGTAACAAAATATTATTTTAAAAGAGTGTCCGTGGAGTTTCTAGTACGTTCTTCTCCATAGATCTACGCTTTGGAACGTTCAAATAGCTTCATCTTTTTGACCGACCGACCTTGACAATTATTCAAAAGTAGGTACCTATAAATGGTCTAATTGAAATAAATGTTTTGACTTTGACTTTAGGTCGCAAGGTAATAACGGGAAAAAAGTACTTTACTTGTTGCTTGTTAAGATTGATTTCACACTACATGTTATATTTTAACAAGATTTTGACCTATGTCTTTCCTTTCCAAGTGACAGATTCTTTGGACGTTTTTCGTGATGAACAATCGTAAGTTTATGATAATATTTTGAAGATTTGTGACTTTATCACTAGGTGCCAAGGTTGTAATTCGTTTGAACTTAAAACTGTTTTCTCAGTTCGCTAGTAAACAAATGCTAGAAAACAAAAGCTGTTACTCACACGGACAGAATTTAGCTTTGATTTTGTACGTGACACGAATTTTATTTGATACTAGCTTTTGCCCGCAGCTTCGCTTCCGTGAACTGACTACTCTACCCTATCCTACCCTACTCTACCCAACTCTCCCCTACTATACCCTATTTTTTTTTCTTCATAAGAACCTTCTGACAATAACAAACACAACAAAAAAAGAATTGGCGAAATCGGTTCAGTTATTCTCGAGTTTTGCGCTTACCAACACATTTTGCGATTCATTTTTATATATAAGAAGATAGGTAAATAAACGATTGATATAATTTTAAAATAACTGATTTTTATCCGCCTAACGTATGTACATTGAATATAAAATCGTTAGATATACCACTCAAATGACATAAAACCTCTTTAGTCTAATATTATAAAAACGCCTAAAATCTTCTGGGCACGCTTGCTCCCTCATATACCTCATCTATCGCTTTCCGTCAGGCGTGATCGAGGTCAAGAGCAAGCCCATAACTCAATAGAAAAAAAACACAAAGCATAATTGCATAAACTTTAATACACATTATAACTAGGCCATTATTTTTGATAAGTTGTAGCCTGCAGTTGTCACTTGTGTGCATAAATAATCTATATCTATTCTATATACATATAATAAAAATGTAGATTTGCCGTGTCTCTACATTGAATATTTTTGCATAAAAATAACTGAGAATTGTTAGGAAAAAGGTATAAAACGCAAAAAATCAATTGTTGATTGTCTGTCGGTTTATCTGTTTGTCCATATGTGTGAGTCAGCATCACGCAAAAACCACTGATTGGATTCAAAAGCTAGTTCTTAAAACTATTAAGTGTTAACCCGAGTAACATTTAGCGTTTATTTCATCAAAATCGACCCCCAAGATCAAAAAATATTGAATTTTTAATTTTAGTAAGGCACTACATACTAGTTCATACAGCGCTAAGCGTTGCGGTGACCGACTCTTAGGTGCCATCTATTGAAAAAGATAAAATGCAGGTGTGCATGAAAATAACATCAAAACAAATTGTTCAGTTATTTGTGAAACTTTTAATATGTAGTAAAATAAAAGTGAATATTTTAATACCATGACGTTACTTATTGTTACATATATGGTCTCCTTATTTAACGTTTTTCTATGCCAATTTATATTTTGTCAGTTTTCAAATTGTCGATAGATGGCGTTGCACCGATGATTTTCCGTCCGATTATGACTCTCACACGATTTTTAGCATCATTGTTGTGTGCTAGAATTTTTACGTTCGGTCTCATAAAACTTACAAGTCTCTGATAGGGTTTCGAGTCCAAATTCGTAAATTAAAAAAAGTACCTATTCATATATGACGTGTAGGTACCTACTACTTACGTTATCTAAGTTCATTCAATTTCGCTCATTCCTACATCAATCAACTATTTAACTTTTCTTTGGCATAATGTAACTGAATCCTTCAACTGTGCACGATTATTTAACATCATCATGTGCCTAGCCTTTTCCCAACTATATTGGGGTCGGCTTTTAGTCAAACCGAATTCAGCTGAATAACTGTATTTTACGTGAAGCGGCTGCCTACCAAACCTCCACAACCCATTAACTGTGTAACACGATACTTCTTGGCAAGACTGGTGTCAGATTTTCTAGCTTCTAAAAATCCGTAACGACTGCTAAAGATTTCCAAATAACAGCCGGAACTAACGGATTAACGTGCTTTCCGAGGCACGGAGGAGTCTCGGTATGTTAAGATGGTCACCCATCCACAGACCTTGACCTCGGCACGATTATTTAGCAAAACTTAAGAAACAAAACAAAACTTTGTTTTCATTTCCTATAACCACAAGTTTCGCGATTTCTTGAGTAGGTACTTAATTACGTGTTAAATTGTATTTAAATCTTATAATGTTTTGCGCACATTTAACGTTTTTTTTAGTGATCGAAACAAAAAAATACGTATACCTAACGATTTATTGGGTCGATTCATTCAGTAGGTGCTAAAAATATCATCGCCTGCCTAGCCTTTCACCAACTATGCTGGGGTCGGTTTCCAGTCAAACTGGATTCAGCTGAATACCATTGTTTTAGGTACGTAAAGCGCTGCCTGAGTTGCGGATTATGTTCGAAAGAGTTACCGCGGCCCTGGAAAGCAAACGGCACGAGGGAGGAGCACAGATGGGTTTTAGTCAGTAAGAGTCTGACACTCCCTTCCGCTCCGCCCATTGTGGGAGAAGTCATTTTTGATGATTTCCCATCCATAAAAAAGGTACGTAAAGCGACTGCCTGTTTGATCTTCACAACCTAATAACTTAAATAACATAAATTAATGCCCAGCAGTCCGGACGAGCAGCCATCTATGACCACTCGAATAGACCGATCCCTCAAGAAGTCTGCAATCCAATCACACAATCCGGTGGGCAGACTGAAGGAGGGAAGCCACAAAGTTGTACCTAGATCTTTTTATCATCTACAACTTTGCCATTCAACTTTTTTCCATAAGACTTGTAGTTTTTCCGGAAATCGAGATAAACCGTTTTTTATCCTTAAAAGGTCACTCCCATCCACTTCCCGACCTCAGATCGTCCGTTATTTATTTTTCCTTTTATTTTTGTTATATTCTCTTCCTTTTCCAATGGTTTCATCCTACTATAATTTAATTTGTTTAAAAAATATCGACCTTGGTCTAGTGAGCGCTAATACCATCTGCGACGATAAGCTCGTGTGGGACCGCCGCCCGGAGTCCTTCAGCGCCGGAGCCGTGAACAGAAACCATGCCTGCTGCATGCAAGTTGCATGCTCGCTTGCATACTGCATGCTTGCTTGCATGCTGGATGCTTGCTTGCACACTGCATGCTGGATGCTTGCTTGCACACTGCATGCTGGATGCTTGCTTGCACACTGCATGCTGGATGCTTGCTTGCACACTGCATGCTGGATGCTTGCTTGCACACTGCATGTTGCATGCATAGTGTAGGTATGCTTGTTTGCATGCTTCTTACATGGAAATAAAAACCACATTTATGTTCATAATCAACTAATTTCTGCAAGGTGATAGATGAGTCTTTCTATTATATTTAAAACGAATCGCCATCAGAAATGAACTGCTACCAGAAAAGTAGGTTAGGATATCGCATTATTTTTGTGAATGCGGTGTTGTAATTTTATATTTTTTTATATCCATTTTATCAAAGGTGATATAAATAATTGAAAAGTTAAAAATGTGATATGATAAATTGAAAAGTTTAGAAATTGTCACTCAATAATTATTTTTTCTGGGTAAAAACTTTTATATTATTTTATATATTTATTTTTTGTATTTTATGTTATATTAATGTTTATTGTTTTATTCTCACTCTATAACTTTTACACACGGTGTCTACATCTCTTATATTCGTCTTTCCTTTCGCAGGTATGCTGGAAGAGATTTCATTAGAAATAAGCATCACCTTTGTACCTATTTTTCTGTCTCTATAATCTTATCTTTTGTTAAATGTGTGTACAAGAACTGTTAAATAAATAAATATTAAATAAAGAATGTTCGATTTGTTATTCTATGATATGAATATTCTAACATTACTTACACTTCATGTGAAACAGAAAGCAATGAATTAAATTTCTTCAATGTAAGTTTTCTGAGTGTTGATGAAATGATAATATGAGAAAAATTTTATGTGAAATGAAATTCTATAAAACTATTGGCTATAAAACAACATACAACCTGTGTATTACATACCACAACCCCAATTGCTGGGGAGTTTGTTGTGCCACTTCTTCCCAGCTAAAACAGTAGGAAGTGGTGACATGTGGCTGTTTGGGGTTACTGGCACTTAGCCTAATTTGAATAATTATTTTTAATCATTAATTGTTTGACAATGAGAAGGACTATGTCCCGGCAGTGGGAACATCAAGCCTAGTTTATGCTAAGTGATGTAAGTTTTGAGCTGGAATAATAGGATACAATTTAAATATAGAATATATTTATTACACTTAAAATACAATTACCATAATCAATTGTCATTTGATGCCATATGTCTTATAAGATTTGATATAAACTTATCTATTTTTCTAACATCTTGCTGAACTTCGGTTTTGTATTGGAGACACTGTAAACAAATGAAAAATAAAGATAAGAAAGCAATCAGTGGATTGTATTTATTATATTAAATCCCAAGACGTTGCTGACCTTCCTTGGATTGAATGTAACATTTGTCCCACCTGCACGTAAAATATGTGCTTGGTCGGTCCCAAGTTGTGGGAACCAGCTTGATTTACATTCATACATAGGTACATAACCTCTATTGTCCGGGAGAAGCAATTTAGTTAGTGGTTTACTGGGACCAATTGGTCCCACCCAAATGAGACACTCAAACTGTTAAATGTTGTAATCCGTACTAATATTATAAATGCGAAAGTAACTCTTGTCTGTATGTTACGCTTTCGCGCTAAAACGGCTGAACGGATCGTCATGAAATTTGGCAGATGTATGATATTATACTCTTTCATGCTAGAACTATTGATGATTTTGATGAAACTTTACAGCAGCTTATAAATCGGAATAACACAGAGGCCTTAATATAAAGGAGACAGTGGAGAAGTACTAATAACATGCGGGCGGAAGCTATTTTCATAATAAGAAGAGAAGAAGTGAAAGATAAGCTTTACAATGATCACAAAATATCTGTGAAAACCTTTTCTACCTGAATGAAAAATATAGCTGCAACATTATAAATCAATTACCTTTTTGTTATCCGTAATTTTAACAACAAATGCACCCTTCGTATGAGAATATTTGATACTGTAGCGAGTATTCATAGGGTCCCTTAGATACAACATCTCTGCAGATTTTTCAAACTCTTCCCAATTAGGTATAAAAGTCATTTTTTGATTATTTCTTGCGTTAATATTTAAATCGCGTGATCATCAATTCACAATAATTGACATTTATTGGTAGATCTTGGTTCTTTCCAGAATTCTTTTGAATTGAAAAGATCTCACAGACACATTGTCAATATTCAAGAAAATAGGGCTGTCTGTCTGTAACGTCATTTTCTGAAAATAGATTATCGATATAATGCCGTCTTTATTTCTTTAACTCTTTAGGTTTAGGTTTTTGTAGTTTCTTTATTCGGAAACATTGTTCGAAAATGTGAAAAAATATCATGCGATAGCACACAAGTGAGCAGTATTGCTGAAAATGCTTGGGGCCGACTAGTCAAGAACGTCTACTCAGTAATTTAAAAACCAGTGAAAATTTTTCACTAGCGAGTGATTCGTCAAATAGGTAAGTGTGTCCATTATTGATAAAATATTTTTCATTTTAAAATGGCATTCAACTGGTTTATTAGACTACAAACCGACCGCATGTTCGAAAAACGATCGCTTGGAAAATGGTGGCGTCCTTTTACGAAGTGCCGTTGAGATAAATCCCCACTTGAAATTGAAAAGTAGCAGATTTAAAAAAATGTAGTTATTATAGCATTACGTTCAACAACGTACATTGCTGACTAAAATAGCAAGACAATTAAAAATCTACAGCAATTGAACATCTATAAATTCTAACTTATCGATACGGTATGTGCAAAACTCAGTTCAGTGTTCTTCCCTAGAACCACATGTCAACAAATGTCACGTCACAACAAGCAATGTCACGATGTTTTTTTAAAGACTGAATTGAGTACAGGGGTTTATAGTTTTGGCAAAATGATGAATGTTCTTTTTTTATTCTTAGTTAGTACGTCAGTCGGCCACTGGAGATATATAGTTGATAATCTCGTTTACAAACTCAGCGATATTACCTACAATTCCAAGATTATTGACAGTGAAAGTGAACAGTGTAAATAATGTTACATAAATGGTCGGGGAGCCAATTTTATTGTACTAATTTTTAACAACGTTCGCTTTCGCATCTCAGTCGTAGTCTGTCAAAAACACTCAATTCCATACATTTTGGACAAATAGAGACTGACATGCGAATGCAAACGTTGTTCAAATCCGGCTACTCATTATAAATTTTATAAGGTTATTAGTTCCTTTTCTCATGTAAGAGTTTATTTTGTTTTCTTCGTATGTTAGTAGTTTAATTGTTATTCTTTATGATTTTGTTTTCATTTCAATATTTGTACGCCTTCACGGCAAAACATAGCGAACTTATATTACCTAATATAAGATCTTTTAAATGTAAAAAACCTATGTTTCACAAATAAACGCTGATTCTGATTCTGATTCATACACTAGCAGCAGGGGCAATCTAGGTGTAAATAAAAGTGGGGATGCCCCTAATCGCCACCTTAATGTGTTTAGGCAAGCAAGAGCAATTTTCTAGATCTGCATCTAGGGGCATCGCGCCACGAGGAGCTAGACTATCCTTGGTCCCTAGATCGCTCCTGCTACCCTGCTACCAATGTAGCAGGGTAGCAGGAGGAAAAAGTACCCCGATCGTGCTACACACGGGTCAATACCCGTGTGTAGCACGATCGGGGTACTTTTTCATTTCTCAATCAGTTGGTTCGTAGTTGGGGTGGAGTCCGCAGGAGGCGTCCACAGTAGTGCGCCATGCATTGCGAGCTGTCTTGAGCTTCACGCTTCACCTCGCTACACGTCTTGATACGATGCTCGTCGTTTCTGCCAACATGGTAAGTCGCCAGGTTTAACGGGGACCGGGGACGCCACGCTTTCTTTTCCCTTGAGGATTACAGTCCATGACCTGTTTTGGAATGTGATCGGAGCGTGTTGTGACCAATCCGTCTACACATTCGACGTTTGATCTAGCGGTTGATCGTACTTTTTCACCAGTAGTTCTGTGTTAAAAATGTTCTCGGGCCAGTAAATTCCGAGAATGCGACGAAGACATCAGTGTTGACGAAGACCTGGATTAATACAATGGACCCTCAGGTCATTTTATTACATTCATATTTCAGTAAAATCTATAACCCAAGCATAGGTTGACTAACTTCTAACCCTTCCTACCACGGTACGGAGAAATAGGTAAAATCACAGGTAAGAACTAAAATATAAAAGTTTTTACGTGATCGTAGCAGGTGGCGTTCAGTTTCGTGTGCAGATTCTGAGTACCACCCCCATGGCCCATGGGAGAAAGGCGTAGGTAGTAACTAGGTACTTTTGAAAAATTGATCTCGCTTTTAGTTTTAGCTGCGCGCCTTGAAAAAGCGCGATTATTGGAAAAATCACACACAATGAGAAAGCAGGATTCAAGTCAACTCAAGCGAGCCTGAACATTGTACCCGTCTGTAATGGTTAATGGTTTCATTCTGCTTCCATAAGATTCTTGATTCCAGATCAGAATATCAGATTGCTTATTCCAGTCCAAACATGTGATTATCAGCACTGCATCATCGTTATTCTTTAGATTTCTGTCATCATCCTTCATAGAAAAAGTAGGACCCTCAACTAGGCAGGTGTTGTTTCATTTCCGTACATATCGCAGTCGTGGTAGAACTGTAGAACTGTGCTGATTATTCGAATGTTTATTTTACTGAGGTTTTCCAAAAAAAAAAATAAGACGGTTAGTGGGAGATAAAAATAATGGCAACACTTAAGCCACAGACAGCGCAACCATCTACGCAGAAAATCAATACACCGTGATGTATTCGCCTTTTTAAAATGAGAACGTGACAAAACATTAATTTAATTCATCGAAGAAACCACTTTTATTTAAAAAAAATATCTGTTGAGACTTGATGCTCATTTTTTATTTATTTACAAAGTGATGAGTATTCTCATAGTTACGGCGTGGTAGAACTTTCTGCGCGTAGATTATCAGCTTTTCCTTCAAATTATAAACTGTTAAAGGTTAGTAAATCATTTTTAATGAGAACTATTTATTGAAATAATTAACCTATGGGGAATTTTGGCCATATTTGGGTAAAAACGTGTTGATACGGATTATCGACCTTCGCCATTGTCTGCATGGTGCATTGCGTTTATTGTGCCATAGGTACGTACATCGGTAGTATTCTATGAAGCCATTTTGACGATATTATTTAAGCTTTTTTTTGCATTTAACTGTGATCTTTAAATGCTGCTTTGTAGTCGTTTTATTTTTTCATTTTTGTTAAGTAAGTCTGTGTACTTTGCGTCTGGGATCTTTACTAAAATTCTAGCCTAGCTGCATACCAACACTTCACTTTTTCTCATGTAATCGGCGGCAAATTTATATTTTGCAATTTTGACAATGGATTATGTATCGTGTAATATCGTGTCAAAAAATTTTAGCCCTTTGTCACCATCGATTTTATAGGTACTACCAATGTCATAGCAATTAAAGTTATCTGGTATCTTAGATTGATATCTATTCTGCTGTGTTGTATCCTCAGTTTAATTCAAGTTCAGGTCTTTCAATAATCTCATTTTATGAAATTAAAATATATGTATTACTTAATAAAAAAAAACTTACTTACATTAAAAAATCTGTTAAAATTAAATCAATAATATTGGTGGGTTGGGTAGGGGTCTGAGAATATCAATGGAGAATTACTCACCATTTTTTATTATTAAAAGGTCATAGAAATACATTGAATAACTTTGAAGTGTGACCTCTGATATAGGTGTTAAGGAACCTATTTTTCAGCTTCACAAAATTCAATACCTTGAAAACTCACAATGAGAAAAACAAAATAATATAAGTACTTGCCATAATTTTTAGCATTTTACAGTAGAACATTTTGTTACAACATAACCATATTTTTGCTCTTATCCCAATTTTTTGCAGTTAGTGCATTGTGTTCTTGTTTCATATTTCTCTGCATCTCGGCAGTCACACTCTTTCTATAGCTTTTTAACATCCTTCACCTTATTTAGTTGTTGTGCTTTAATTTTTGCTGATCAAATAAATACGAAATCATAGATTTAAAGTGGCATCTCTTCTCTGATAGACTGTGGAGATAGTGTGTGATAGTGTGTGGCTGGTCTTATAGAATCTTACTAACTAACCTAACCCATACTTGAAACTACATAGTTTGAAGCCATTTCATGGTTGCTCTCATCATCTAAATACACTTTTAAAGAAGTGTATTGCAGGCTAATATTTACTTTTTTGTTTGTGCAAGTCCCTATATTTTTTTCTTTGAATAATTATGGCTACAGCCTCGTCTTATTATGATTTGAACATTATGAAATTGATTTTTAATATTTTTTTCAATTATTTGTATGTTTAGTATGAAAAGTCAACTAGTAGTCAACAATTAAGTGAATAGAATTGGGTCTTCCTATACACATTAAAAAATATTGGAACAGTACAAAATTACATAAAAATGTTCCTTGAGAATGGTTATGTAATGCTTTTGATCATAAGCCGAAATTAAAAACTAAATGAAATCTAAGAAGGCATGGGCCTGGCCTAAGTGGTTTAATTTATGAAGAATAAAGATATTCACAATTTGATGTGCCTGTTTTGAGATTGATAGAAGTAGTTATAAAATTCAATTTCAGAAAACTACTTCACATCTGAAGCTAGAAAAAAAAACAAACAAAGCTTCAATGTAGATAAAAAAACAGAAGTGCAACTACTTATTGTATTTTGAGTATAAGTGCAATTTGCTTTGCCTAAGGTTAACTGTCCTGTGCAAATCATAAAAAGTCAAGGTCACACAGCCCTGTGACTCCTCGGCAGCCGCTGCTAGAGGCAGGCGGCATTATCAACACTTACCATACAAGTTAAGTGTCATTTTTCCCCAGTAGAAACTTAGCCTTTGTGTGACAGTCCCTGACAAATAAAAGCTCAATGCACTTTTCACACAACTAATTTTAATATTCCCAGTGTTTGTAGCACGCGGTGATACTGATACTGTGCTTAGTGGTCTAGGCCTATTTTTGCTTACATTAACATATCTTTTTTTTTAAAGTTTTAAAGCATGTGAGCCTGCAGTGCGATTCTGTAAACCTGTCACTGTGTAAGCCCAGGTAAAGGGAACGTTAAGTGAGCTGTCAATCCATACAAACAAGATGGAATGACAATAAAATAGGGGCATGGCCATGTACTGTCACCACTGAGCGAAAGTCTTGACACAATGAGTGCCCGAACACGGATGGCGCCGTGACCCAGAAAGAGGTGGCAGGACAACCTGGACACTTACCGTGAGGTACAAGGTAGTGCGGGAAAAGAATTCCTGGACAGACTTGGGAGAGGCCTCTGCCCAGAAATGGGGGTGGGACCTGAGAAGCAACCAAAAATGGGCAAAAGTAAAGGTCAACTTACGAAGCTTATGAAACCACAAGCCTTAATAATAATTTTATTTTCTTTTTTCTATAACAATTAATGTTGTACATATGGTGCAAGCATACCAGTACTCATATTTGGTTTCTGTTTCTTCCTTGTAGTTGTGTATGTACTGCCAGCTGTTGGTGTACCCAATAATAAATAAATAAAATTAGAAATGTAACTGAACTCTTTTTTACCCGACTCGCTCGCAGGAAAGGGCTTTTTATCCTTAAATATGCATTATTTACCCTTTATATCAGGCAACTGAGGCCCATTTGTTTAAAGGCACAGTTTAGATTAATCTGTCAATAACTATTGCATTGAACTAAAATAATGTCAAGCTTGTATTTTAAGTTTACCTAAGCTAAATTAATTAATAAAAATATGTTTCGTGATTTTGTGTAGATAGCCACACACCTCTTCTGCTTCTTCTTTTCTTCTTATGGTCTTCCATGGTAAGCCAAAAAGTGCCTTTTGGAGGCACTTTTCAAGCGCATCAAATTCAAGCTCTGATATTTATTTTTCCAGATTCTTGTTTAATAAGGTCAAGGATATATTCATTATACACCAACATAATTGTAAGTTAAAATGGAAGAAATGAATGGGGATCTTTATGGGGGAGGTTTAGTTAGTCTGGGAGATGAAGGTTCTTTGGAGTCATCTGACAATGGAAAACAAGAGCAAAATTGTAAAATTTGCGAGTGAGTAAACAGTATTTTTACAGATCAAGAGATACAAATCAAATAGCTTACTAAGTGATATAATATTTTTTGTATTTCAGCAATAAGCTGTGCAGTCCTCGTGTATTGTCTTGCCTTCATGTATTTTGTGAAGCTTGCATTGACAAGTTGATGGTTAATGAAGCTGGTGATTCTCTAAAATTTGATTTGGCTGTAGAATGCCCAATATGCAAACAAGAAACCAAGGTAGATATTCGTTTGTGTATTTAAATGATCTTTCAATTTGCCCAATGGTTCAAGTAACACATTTAACTTATATGCACTTTGTTACCAGATACCTGGAGGTGGGGCTGCATCCCTTCCTTCCGATTATGTCCTTACCAATATTTTGGATGTGTCTGCTATGGATCAGTCTGTTGTTTGCACCTGTTGCAAGAGTAAGGAGCCTGCAGTTGCTCGATGCACTGATTGCTCTCATTTCCTATGTTCCAACTGCAATTCTGCTCATGAATTCATGAGATGCTTTGAAAATCACAGAGTAGTACCATTTGATGCTCTAAGGTCCTCTAAGGAGAAATCTGCCGTGCATAAGCCCATATTTTGCGCTCGTCATGCTGGAGAGAGTCTTAAGTTTTATTGTTGCGAATGTGAAGTTGGTGCTTGCACTGAATGCCTCACTGTGGATCACAAAGTAGGTGAACATCGTTGTGAGAGAATCGTTGATGTCGAGCCTAATTTACGTGCTGAATTGCGCAATTTCATCGTGGAAGCTAATGCTCGTGCTGCAACAGCTGGTAGTGCGTCAGCCAGGCTTGATGATGCGCTTGGAGATCTGCAACGTCAGCGAGACGAAGCCGAAGGTGTCATCAATGAAGCTTATCATGCTTATAAAGCTGCCTTGGAGAGATGCCGTGAAAAGGCTCTTGAAGAACTTGAGCGTTTGCATAAAGAAAGAGAACTCAAGGTAATGGATCTCTTTGATCGCGTCGATAAAACTGTTCAGCGCATTGATTGTGCCTGTAAATTCGCCGCTAGACTCCTCCGCCGCGGTGATGGTACTGAAATTGTGATGTTGAAAAAGACAGTTGCTTCCCAGTTTGCCCGTTTGTTGGAAGGAGCACCAGAATTCGATGTTGACTATTCATTGGAGTTTGTTACCAAGTTGGATAAGTTTGATGCTATTTCTGAAGAAACTTTTGGAACATTCCGTACAGAATCGACTCGTGCAGAAGAAAGAAAACGTGCAAGCGAGTCTTCTGCTATTGTATCAGTGACATCAAATTCTCATTCTCCAGCTGTGTCTGTGACTAATGCTCCTGTTTTTGATGATTACCCGATGGGAGGTGTCCGCCGAGTTACTGGTGTTGGAGTTGGAGGCATGGTTGGAGTTTCGGGGGTGTCGGCAATTGGAGTACCTGGTGTTGGAGGTGTCACAGGAGTGGGAGTTACTAATACCAGTGTCATTACTGGCGGCATGAATAGTGTACAGGGAGTCGGCGGAGGTGTGTCTGCAATGCCGTCTATGGTAGAATACAATTTGCAGCAGTTGGCTAGTATTGCTGAAAAAGATGTACCGCCGCCTCCTCATGCATCTCCAGCTCCGACTTTTACTCTTGCTGAACTACTTGCTGGTGACCTGAATTCACCTCAGGCCTACAACAATTTACAAGCTCTTGCTAAACTTGGGTTGAACACTGGTAAGTCTCGAATATAATTTGTCTAAATTTTCTTCAACTTTGGAGATGAAGATATTTTCTTATCTTTATTTTTGTGGCTTCTTTCAGAAGTAAATGGTTTTGGCGGTGTCGGTGGAATTGGCGGCGTGGGCCCTCGTGGCGTGTCTCCAGGAAGACCTTTGTTGACTGCTGCAGAGGAAGCCGCTCTTGTACCTCCTCCGGCACCTCTTGTGCGTGCCACTAAAGCTACACCTATGCATATTCGATTCAAGTTTGGCCAACTAGGCAGTGGCAAAGGGCAGTTCAATTCCCCTCATGGGTTCTGTCTCGGAAACGATGAAGATATTATTGTCGCCGATACTAACAATCATCGCATCACGGTATGCATATATAAAAAAAAATAATATCTTGGGTAATACAAGCCTACTTTATTTGCGAAATTACTAAAAAATATTTTATTTTAAGGTATTCGATAAGTCGGGAACTTACAAGTTTAACTTTGGCATTGCTGGAAAGGAGGAAGGCCAGCTGTGGTACCCACGTAAAGTAGCTGTCGTCCGTGCCACCGGCAAATTCGTCGTATGTGATCGTGGCAACGAGAGGTCCCGCATGCAAATTTTTACCAAAAATGGTCATTTCTTGAAGAAAATTGCTGTAAGTATTGACAATTAAAAAAATATTACCTAATACTACTAAAGGTGATCCAAAAGTAATGATAATCGACATAAAAGAAAAAAAAGAAAAGGTTCAAATTTATATTTATTTTTCGAGATAGACTAGAAGTCGATACAAGCAGGTTTTCAAACTATATTCCACAAAAAAAATTGCTAAATCCCTTTAAAAACTCCTAAAAAGCAGTGACCACTACACTATCTTCTTCAAAATTCATGCCCCTGAGGAGTTTCTAGAGCCGCAAAGAAGGTGAGAGCAAGGGGAGAAGTATTTCTGAAGCAGGAAAAAAAAGTGAGATAGGTCCTGCTCAGTCTGGTGCTCTTCAAATTTAAATGTCAAGTGCCTCGATTTTTGTATGACGCTGAACACTTCTGGCACTTAACAATTGCAACTTTTTTCATATGCTATTCGTTTGTAAAGATCCATTTAATGCTACCATATTCCAAACACAAAACAAATTATTTTCATTGCTGTGAATGCTGCATGTAAAAATACCCAATTATAATTACTTTTGGATCAGTCCTCGTATTTATTTGATCTGAGTCATAATTTGTGTTTTAGGTGCGTTTCATCGATATTGTTGCTGGTTTGGCAGTAACTGCTGAAGGCCTCATTGTGGCCGTGGATAGTGTGACACCTACAGTATTCATATTGTCTGAAGAAGGCGACCTCATGAGCTGGTTTGATTGCAGTGAGTGCATGAGGGAGCCATCTGATATTGCTATTAGTGGTAAGTAATTTTTTAAAGTTGTGTAGGTACCGGGTAAAACGAGTTGGGTAGAAATGCAGGGGTGAACAAAAACAACAGATTGGAATTTTCACGATATTTAAATATTTTTTGCAGCAATGAAGAACTCGCAATTTTTAAACAATATATTCAATAAAAGTTTCGTTTTCATTCGTCTTATTTACATAATAATTTGATTTCAATTGATGGTTCAAAGTATTATATATTTTTAAATTCTCAGAAAATTATTTAAGTACTGCTTTGTATTTTTTACATTGCTGACATAGAAATAAAATTGTTTTGTTACATAGGTTTCTAATATCACATACTCTATATTTTAGGCAAGGAGTTCTACGTCTGCGATTTTAAGGGGCACTGCGTAGTGGTTTTCGACGATGAAGGGCGTTTTCTACGCCGTATTGGATGTGAGAACGTCACAAACTTCCCGAACGGCATTGACGTGTCTGACGCTGGTGACGTGCTCATCGGCGACTCGCACGGCAATAAATTTCATGTCGCCGTTTTCTCGCGTGACGGAGTTCTCGTCACTGAATTCGAGTGCCCCTATGTCAAGGTTGGTCTTACAAGTGTAATCAATTATGAATGGATTTAATAAGAACTATTTAATATTTATGAAGTTGTTTTACTAATAATTGTGTTGTTTCCAGGTGTCTCGCTGCTGCGGATTAAAGATAACATCTGAAGGTTATATTGTCACTCTGGCTAAGAATAATCATCATGTTCTAGTCCTCAACACTCTTTATATTGTCTGAGGAGTAACTCGATGGCTGTAAGTCTGCATACTACAAGATCTCACATTTATTCCCTATATTTTATATTAATTGCTGTTTTTACAAAGCTTAACATTTTTTGCTAAACCAGTATTTGACTACTTATTTCGTTATGTTGTGTTAAATTTCATGTTAGTCTGATATTTTAACACTCTGTCCATAAGCAGTGAACCATAGTGATCCTAATTTCGGTATGCTTCGTGATTTTTTTGTTTTATGGCATTCTAGATTTAGACACTATATTTTTATTCACTGCTATGGATAGACTTAAGTCATTATTATTTCCAAAGTACTGAATACTTGCGTATTGTTTGGGTTTTGTTCATCTGTCATTATTATTTTATAATTGCATTTAGTTCTAGTAATGGAAAATCCAAAGGTTAGTATATAATATTCAACTTCTATTATTTTCGTTATAGTCCAATTATCAATTTTGTTATATTTGGTCATGGAAGATAGAAAAGTTTCGGATTTATTTTATATCTGACTATAAAACTACGATATCTAATGAAGCGGGTAGATACGGACAATTTTTATTTTAATGCGTAAAATCTAAGCTCATTTTTGTATAGTCAACTCCACTCAGATACATCCGGAACTTCCTGCATAAGAACAACCATAACCAAATTTAACTAAACAATTCCCATCGACCGGACTTTTATTTTGTTTCTAAATTTTAGCAGCTGGTATGGTTCCTAGTTCGAGTGAAGTTTAAACATGTCAATTAGGGGACTGCGTGGGAGTGTCGCCTCAGAAAAATGTTGATTTGTTCGATTTTTAGCCCGATATACGTACATTTTGTTTTTTTTATTATTGATTTTCTTGAATATCAGTCATTTGCAGAATGAGAACAAATATGAACGCACAATTGAGTTTATTAAAAGTATAAAAATTTAGTCTTGTCATGACCAAAGGAGGCGACACCATTATAACGTGCCATCTAGTTTAGGTTAATCTCGTATACAATATTATATATTGTCCGTTAAAATATATTTACCATTTACAGAATTCTTGTGTCTATACAAAACGTTTTTCGTGTACTCTTGTTTTAAGAGCCTATTACATATTTGAAAGATTTTTCGTGAGTAGGCATTACAGTATACATTGTTAAGAATTGGTTTATTCTAAGTAAATGTCTTAATGATGAAACATTGTAATGCATGCTGTATTATTAGAGAACCGCTATAAATTAACATTGCAATAATTTTGTACAACATTGTAATTTGGATAGTTAAACTTTAATGTAGACAGTTAGTTTATCTGGCATTTTCTTGTATATAGCGAGCTTCTACAAATTTTAATAGTAATGCAAGCTTAGTCTTTTATATTAGTGCACTTACATTGTTGTTGAAATAGTCACTCACACATAAACGAAATCATTTGCAGTACCTTAAACCAAGTATTATTTAAAAACACCATGAAACCAAACCAACTAATATTACTTGTTATGTACATGAATTTGCCATTATAAAACGTTTCTACTTATATGTTCCATGAGTATACAGTTCGCCAAATTATATATTTTTAGAACTATCCACATTTATATTCAAAATTGAGAATTCATAGTTTTAGATAGTAGGTACAAATGCGGTTTATTAAAGCGATACCATATTTAGATATATTCACAATTTACATCATATTATGTCCCGTGTTAGGTTTCCTAAAATTAGTATTTAGGAAGTGGGGACACTGTCATATAAAATCCCTATTATTAATATGGTATCAAAATTGTAATACATAAGTAATGGTCAGATACAATTTTACTTAATACCATAATTAATTCCAGGGATCCATGGTCTTCCAAATATATTAGACTATTTGAACGAATTTTCAGATTTAAAAAGCAGTTGTCGTTTGTTCTACGAATAACGTTTAAATAAGTAATAAAGAAATATGAAGTTTATTAAACCGCCATTATCAAAAAAATTCCACTATAGCCGTATAAAAACATAACGCTCCTTTTTTCGGGCAGTCGTGTAAAAATGTATTGTACATGACCATTATTTTGTTTTACATAACACTGGAAATAGTACTTAACCAGACCACCTAAAATTAAGTGTGATATTTTACCAATATTGTTAATGTCAGTTTTAAATGCTCTCTAATTTTATTGGTTTGAATTGTTTCAAATTTAATTCCTCAATTTCCAAAAATTAAGTGCATCTCATTGAAAAAAAAAATACACCCTCATGTTACTACATTGTAATTAAAGTTTAAATATTAATTAGTTGATAGTCAGGCACTCTCTTCGTATTGCTGAGCCATATAATTTATACTGAATAATAAAATCATAATTGAAGTGTAACTTGTATGAGTATGTGTACTTAATTAGAAATAGGTATTTATTTTATGTATTTATTTTGTTGTGTATTGGAACAGTTTTACAATATTCGATACGCAAAATTAGATGTGATATGAGCAATAATAGAGAGACATAATGAACCAACACTTTAAGACTTACATGACTCAATATTTTGAAAGACACGAGCAAAGGTGACGGGGCGATTGAGCAACGTCAGATCTTTGGAAGCCAGTGATAAGTTGAATTTTGACATTTGAGTCTGAATCCTCTATTGATTAGTGAGTAACTTTTGGGTTTATTTTTCATATTGTTTTTAAGTTATTTGTTTCAGGATTTTTGTCCCAATAGTATTAGGGAATTTTATTTTCTTTATTTTAATTATTTTAACTAGTTTAAAATGAGTCTACATACCCCTCGCGGAAGAGCAGGTGTGATTAATACTCTGATTTTGTCGTTTTATTGTTTTGTTTAATTATATGTTCCGGGCCTATATTATATAAATAGTATTTTTGGCCAGTGTGTTTAGGCCTTAGATTTACGAATTTTTACTGCCAAATTATTTTCTTACGATATTTGTGCATGCACATAGTAATTATTTTATTGTATAATATTTGTAAAAATTAGTTATTAGTTGTTGCCAATTTTTTGTTTTATTAATATTCAGGGTTTTAATATTATAATGTTCAATTTTAATTCGTTGTCATTGATCAAAATTATTGTGTGTTAGTGAAGTAAAATTAACCGAAATAGAACTTATTATTGCCCCAAAGGGAGCGTTTGACGCTATTAATAATATTGCTTTAGGGTTGCATAAAATTATTAAAAAAAGTGGTGTGATAAGTTTTGGATAATTTTACAAATTATACTATTTTATGTGTGGATTCCGATTTAAAATTCGAAGTCAAATATTTTATTGTTACAAACCATTTTAATTTTTCACATTGAACATTTTAACTACTATTTTTTTTATTCAAAAGTATTATCTTGTCAACGACCCCCCCGTATATCGTTAATTTTGGTGATATGGACACTTTCCTCTTTTCTTGCCATGTATTTTATGTAGGGATCAGCGTAGAAATGTTTAGTAGGTACTAGTATTTTTCAATTGATATACACACATACAGTATCACAAGTTTGCCTATATGGTGGTGTTGTTTAGAGATGTTTATTAGTGGTTGGCGCGGGCCGCGGCGGTTATTCGTCGCGTCTGCTTGGCTGTATAATTTGCCGTAGCGAGTAAGCACTATGTCATGGATGAATGGCAGTCAAATGGTATCTATTGTCCATTGACATTACTTGATAATAATTGTATCATTAGAGTACATTACAGTAGCCTTTCTCGGGAATCTTAAAAGTTACCTATATACACTTTAAAGCAATTTTTGGTAAAGATATTTCTCTTGAATCTATATTCCCTTATGTATCCAGCAATAAATTACTTCAGTAGTTGTGTAGTATCACTTTATATGGCACTGATAACTGCAGATTTCCTTGTGTATAATTAAAGCTCTTTATGTGGATCGCCACGCGTTGAGAAGAACATGTCAAGGACATTTGCATACTTGGTGCCAGGTAATGTGATAGAAGTAGGGTACGCAGCGCACAAGGTGAGCTCTAATGTTACCCTCCCTATTGGAGGTGGGCGTATTGCCTATTAGTGGCACCAAGCACAGCTCGACGGTCTCGGTGGAGTGTTGTGGCGTTACAATTCAATTTTGTTCCAACTTTGAACCGTGGGTGGGATTAAGATTATTTCTATTAAACCTACCTGATTATTTTATTTCGAAATGATTCCAATTAATACTTGAAAGACGGCATGCTCAAACGATAATATAATTTATTTTAACCTTCACCCACAACCAATATAATCTCCACTGTTCTAAAAACAACATAAATAATAATAAGGTTGTGAGCTCTATTCCCATTGGAATTTTAAGCCACATGTGTGCTTGTGCAATAAATATCACAGTTTGGATCTAGGCTTTTAAATTATTATAGATTATATACATTGTTGAGCTGATTATAAAAATTTAATATATTATTATACCTTTTAATATTGTTAAAGAATTCTAATTGCATTCCACATCTTAGAGTGAACGAATTTGAGATGACCGTTTTCAGTCTACATTATACAATTTTTTTTTTTTACAATTGTAGGATTATTAGCAGTTGCCAATGTTTTCCTTTAGTCAGTAAAAGTACAAATATTTTAATATACAATCTTGGTATTTACGTATTGTAGTGATCTTATTTTTTGATTCTATAACTATAAGCATAATTTTTTTCTCTTAAGCGGCCATTCA
The DNA here is from genome assembly GCA_947386135.1 of Melanchra persicariae. Lineage (NCBI taxonomy): Eukaryota > Metazoa > Arthropoda > Insecta > Lepidoptera > Noctuidae > Melanchra > Melanchra persicariae. The sequence goes on along the minus strand of OX376651.1, from coordinate 9,925,198 downwards.
GGTATTTCTTCATCTCACAAATTATTCAGTAAACAACAAAACATATCATACCGAATCAATTTAGTTTACATAGAAATTGTCTGCAACTCCCGTGATTTTATTCTCCTCATTGGTTTAGATGTTGTTAAAATGGCTATTTCTTTTTTTTCTTTCAATGTAGATTTAAGTATTCTAAGTTACACTGTCTTATGTTCTTGTCATTTTGTTGAAATGTGAAATTTATTGTAATAGTTAGTGTGAAAGGTGCAAGTTCCAAATGCATATTTTAATTTTGATCCAAAGATTTCATTATTCCTTTTATTTTAATTATTTAATTCTCATTTTGCGGAAATGACATTTGTGGAGTAGTATGCATTGGTATTTGATACTAGGAGTAACATGAATTATTCTGTAGAGTTGGTGCAGCCGAGCAAACCTCTACTAATATTCACTTAAGAATATATTGCTCAATAATTTAATTCTGTTAAAAGTATTTTAAACCTAGTTGTAGTCCACCGTGTGTTTAGTATGGATGTGGACTCCAAACACGAAATTATATCTAACAGACAATACCCTCCGTAAACATTTGAAAGAAATTAAATGTTGAAGTTTTTATTAGATGTAGTTGTTTGCCTTCAAGGCGGCTTGCCGCAGAGTGCAAGCTGCAAGGGGCACCAGCAGCATCAGCACATGGGATTGCCACTGGCTCTGAAACCATTATACTATACTGCTCATTTTGTAATAGCACAACACACAAGCTTTGTCCGCATAAGTCCAGTTTTATCCGACATATCTTTCTCATCAAATATGTTCTAATGTAAAAGGTTTGGCAGTTTATATAATGTCTTCAGTGTACCTTGTGTGATGGTGTTGACTGTTATTGTACTATTTAGCCCCACAGTCAACGAAAATAATTGTTATATAATCCATACAGGAGTCTCTGCTGCATTGTGCCTAGATCTTAGAAGTTAATGGTATCAAGGTAGAGTTAATCTCAAATATTTTGGCTCTTTGAATATTCCATGATATTATTTTTGTTTTTCATGAAAATGTATTTACATTATATACATACACCTAGATTATTGTATACAATATGAATATACATTGCGTGGTTTGTAACTTGATGTTTAATTATTTTATCGTAAAATTAAGATGCCCAACTGGTTCTCTGTCCACACCTACGAAGATGTGGAGGAATTGAGTGTATTCGATAATTAAACTTATATTATTCAATGTAACTGATGAATAGTTTGATGTTTACTGTGGACAGAATTAGAATTTATTTGTTTAACTGGTTGCACATCTTACTTTGACCAAATTCTTTTTACCGCTGAAGTTACTTGATAATTTGGATGATTGTCATTTTGCACTCTTTCTTTAACTTTTTTTAATGGCGAGTGCAAATTCTCACGTGACATTAGCGGTTTTTATTAATAATTATAAGTTTTATTAATGTGAACTGTGGCCAGGATAACAACAGCAGAGCAGTGTAATTCAGAGCCTGCCTAAAATATATTTTTGTCATGATTTTATTTAGGTATATACATGTTATTATTCACATATTACAGTTTTCTCAATATTAGCTTGTATTTTAATTAAGAAATAATCATATTTAACATTGCCAGGTGATCAGCAACCTGCACTTTAATATTTTTGGAAACTATTGAACTTAAATTGTACTGACTTTATAAATATATTTACTTCAATAAAGATTTTCCATGCCACTAACAAGACTTCTAAATTATTAAACTTGCCCGTGTGTAATTATTGAAAATCGTTCAACGAAATAGTTAGCGAGTTACTAGGACTACATAATCTTTTTAGTGCTTGTTGTGTCATGTAAATAGGGACCCTGCGATTTATTCCATTTTTTTAAGGATGGCTAATCATCAAATGACCGCTTTGGGCGGAGTGGAAGAGTGTCGGACTCTTACTGACTAAAACCCGTCCGTTCCTCCGAATGCCCTGAGTTCCAGGGCCGCGGTGACTTTCTAACAAATTTCGCAACCCTGGCAGGCTCTGGCCCTTAGCGGGGCTTCGTTTACTATGCTGACATCTCCGAAGCGCGCGTGGAACACTGCGCCGCCGACCCGGGCCTGGTCCTGCGACTCTGGCGGTCTAATTCACCCCACTAATGTTCGATTGGCAGACTTGAAGCCATCGTAGTTAGTCCACCTCGTTATAAAATTCTCTTTAGTTATCCTTGTTGTAAGTTTAGGACCGGTGTCCGGTCAATATGAAATACCGACCAAACCCCAATATTTCAGCAGTATGTTTAAAATTTCACGGAAAATATTACAATAGACCTGTGCTGTCATCGTTCCTTCAATATCTTTCAATCGGCCCGTACTATACCAAGAAAAACACCCAAACCATGACACTCCCACCGCCGTGTTTAACAGTCGGCTGCAAGTACTTGTTTCTCATCGATTATTGTCATAATCATCTGCTATACAGTACCTGCAGTTTGTCGACGTCAATTTCCTAATAGTTCGAATTCTGATTCATCGATAAACACTACTCTCTTCCAAATACTTTTTGGCAAAATTTAATCTTCATCTTTTATGGATGAGTTGACAAATGTTTCTTTCTGGCAATGTAAGTTCGTAAATTTGCATCATGCAGACGTTGCCTGATACTTATATAGTAGTTTTAGAAACCAAAGTTGCTTGTTTCCTGTAACAAGATATTTTATCTCCCGTACCACGAGGGATTGATTTTATACTGGCGGACTATTTATATTAGCCCTAGAACGTCCCGACCGAAGCCCATCTACAACACTAGCTCATTCTTAACTCTTCTTTATTATTTTTCGTACCTTTTGATGCACTGATAATGGAAGTAAAATATATTTCGGGGAAATCTCTTCTGTACCTACTGCAGTGTGGTCACTACATAATTCCTCAAATCACTCCAAAAAATAGGTGGAGGTTTTAAATGTTTTTTATTTTTCTGTTTGAGACGCTAATCTCCTTGGTGATTTTTTAAAAAACGACAGAGGGGAGACTTGGAATGTCAGAGATTATTAATTGAGACATGGAAAAATAAAATGGTAAAAATTCTGGAGTTTGAAATATTCGCGTGTGCACATCAAAATCTATGTGTTGTAGATAAGAAGTGATAAATAAATCGATAGGCACATGTAACGTGCTGCAGGTTATTTTTCGTGTTGTGATGCACCGTGGAATGTCGAATGTTTTGGAGTAAGCAAGTTTCGGTTTGAGCAAGAAACCGGGTTACCAATTTTATGGTCTGGCGATATAAATTGCTGTTAAGCGGGCGAGGTTCCCAGGCTGCCACCCGAGAAGCCAGTAGGAGGGAAGGTTATATCCCCAGGAGGATACTGCGGGAGAGGCGCCCCTTATCCGTCGTCAGGAGGACGGCGAGGTTTACCTTAAAATATTCGCCCGAGTATATTATTCTTTTGTCGATACCCATTTTGGGTTGACGTCGGTTGTCTCCACTTCGTGCGTGAAAAGACATTTATCGTACGCTTTTAAAACTTTATGTAATAACGTTTCTTTTTTTTTCCCTTGTGAGCGAACCAATCATTACGAGTTACTAATCCTTTAGGAAACGGCCTAGGTACCGGGTTTAAATAAAACGAGTTGCAACCGTATTTTTTTTAATCCGCGATATTCGGTCTAGTAAATTTTATAACCTTCTCAAATTAAAAATGTAATGATTTTCGTATAGTGAGATAGATCTTTGTTAACGGCACGACAACACGCAATACCTATTTTTTCTGTACTTTTATATACTAATTTTCCTATTTTTTTTTATCATCAATTTTAGTATTTTTTTCGTTTACAAAATTATACGTATTTGAAGCGTAATGAGTATTTCATTTCCGTCCTCATTATAACGCTACACTACCTACTTACCTACGTAGGTACTAGAATACTGTATCCGACAATACATACTAGTAGTAGTTAAGATTCCAATCATTTTAACCGTGGATTTTAGAAGATACCCATGTGACATCATTCATAGTCAATAAAGTTTAGATGACAGGTAAAAAATCAAAACAAGATATAGGTACTAAGGTAGATAAATAATTTTATTTTTGACTTGATCTTCATAATTTTAGTGCCTGATTTGCATTTAGACAAAAACATCAATTGCATTGTAATTTCGTTAACAGTGCTTTATTTACAGATACAAACGTACCTAAACAATAAAAAATATTTTAACTGGTCAGACCCTTATACTTACTATCACATTATTATTCACACACAGTGTTGTCACATTTATAAACACATTCGCCGGCGATCCAAGTCGATTCAATTTTTATTTTATCTGGATGAAGCATAACAAAGTCGGCATCACATCCGAAATTTAGTTTCCCCTTTCTATTGTCAATCCCCAAAGCTTTAGCAGGGTGTAGGGAGGCCGCTTCTAAGGCGTATTCCAGAGAGCAGTCTGTAAAGTTGAGATTAACAATTAAAAACAAATACAAAACCTTATAGCACAGATCGGAATAGGTAAAGTTCGAAGAAGTAAGTAACATGAGTTGATAATACCTCATCTAAAATCCCGGAATCATAAAACTGATAATTAAAACCAGAGATGATGAAAACATGATCTGGACTTGAGTATAGTTACAAAAAAATATTTGAAGAATCATATTCCAATTTTATAGGTATGTAAAGCAAAGCTCTTTATTTTAACAGTTTGAGAACGGAACTCTAAAAACATAGGTACCTAATAAGATTCTTCAATGTAATAATTTAGTTAAAATTTCATAAGTCCCAGGATTCTATGGTCATGTTTCATTTTAGGGAGGGATTTTAGAGGAGGTATTATCAACTCTTTATGTCACTTGTTCGAACTTTAGGTAAATATAGTCTACCTATTCCGATCTCTGCTTAATTACTGATGCTAAGCTTAAGCTGATGCTTAAAAAATGCTATTGATGTCCATAAGAACTCTTATGGACATCAATAGCGATTTTTTAACATACCCAAAGACTGTTTCAACGTTGCAACACATTCATCTAGGCCAGTAGTACTGCCGCAGAGAACTTTAGTGCCGGTTACGTAGGCTCGACCACCCTCTACGGTGACGTGCTGTGGCCCTATGTGATAATTTCCGTCAGCAAGGCCTTGAGCAGCGACTGCATCGCTCACCAATACTAAACCTGGGTGTAGAAAAAAAAACAATGTTACAAATAGTAAGCAACTAAGACAGAACTAACAAAAAAGTCGATTTTTAGAAGTTGTTTTTGATAAAAATTGGAATCACGTAGCTGGTAGCTGGTGAAAGCTACCAGCCAGGTAGTTCCAGAGATTAGTGCGTTCAAGCAAACAAACTCTTCAGCTTTATTATTAGTATAGATTTAGATTTTTAAGATTTCGTGTTCATACAGATAGATTCCTGTTTCATGTTACCTTCAGGGTTAGTTCTGCTTGCTATCCGTAAAGCAGCTGGGTGGGTATGGATGCCGTCGGATATAATGCCGTAGAACACTTGCTTTTGCGTTGTGGACGCCAACAAGCCAACCAGTCCAGGATCCCGGTGATGGAACTTAAAAAATGATGATTGATGAAGACTGTGTTCAGACAAGTAGAACAACAGACACAGTCTGTGCACTTATATACCAAACGTGTGTTTCTGAGACACGCACGTATGGTATAGAACTGCAAGAAAGTTCGCATCATGCGCGCTTTTTTTCCTAGTGTATGTCGCAAGATATGCGCACTTGGATATGAGCAAAGGGAAGATTCACTTTTACTTGCTTTTCTAAGTCTAGTTTGTTTGCACCTAATAACAATATAATATATAAAAAAAAAATTGTACATACCAATGTGAGGTGTCTTTCGAATACCAATTTCAAGTAGGTATCAATAGGCTCAAAAATAAGCTTAAAATTCGTGTGAAACGCTTTTATCAGAAAAGCATACCTAGTACAATTATTATGAATATGGTCCTAAGAATTTGATCATCAGGTTTGATATTATGTATTTTGTTAGCATGTTTGAAGGCTTTACAATAATATAATTTGAATCTACCTAATGATAAAAACAATCAAGGCTAACATTTTTAGCAGTACAAAAACTATTGGCAAACCCCCCCCAAATGGTAAGCACAGTAAAAAAAATGGCCCCTAGTGCCCGGCAGCGCGTCTACCCTTGACTCCGGTAGCGGTCAAGATTATGACGATGCAAGGGGTGCTAAGAATCCCCGGAGTGGATACGGCTACCGTAAAAAACACCGATGACTGGACCTGGCAACATTAACCCTCTGTAGCGCCGTGTGACATTTCTGTCACAAACCGATTCCTTGCCAATTAAAATTAAGATATCATTTCAAGTCCTTTTTGAGTCAGTGTACCATACCTGCGACAAACCAATGTAACGACGAAGTGCAACACAAAAAATGTAGATGGCGTTAGTGTCGCGTAACATCAGTTGTTTGTCGACCGCTCGGTTCAAACTACCTACTTGCTTTTGACAATTTATAAAAAATCGGAGAAAAGTAGAAAAACGTGGTAAATCGTGTGCAGTTTCGAAAATATACAAGGTGAGTACATGTTCTTTGTGGTGTAGTGTGGGTTTTTATGTATACGAGTGTCTTCAATGAGTTTGACTTTCTGTCGTGTTTGTACCAGAAATGTCACATTGCCTAACGTGGGTAATTTTTTCTTCATGAAGGGGCTTCTAACATGATTCATTTGCTTTCTTTTTAGAATGGCTTTTCGACCTCTTTGAGAAAACGACTTATCCAAGGTATTGAATACCTATGAAGACAGTGAAGATGGTATGGAAGATGACGATGACAGTATTGCAGATCCTGATTTTCAAGCTGAGAATGAGGTGGAACAAGAGCAGTTATCTAGCGATGGAAATGAAGATGATGAAATGAACCTTGTCGGTACAAGGTACACAACAAGTGAACTGCCAAAAGCACAAGTGAGGAGGTATGACAAGAAGACCAAGCAGTACATAACAATTGATTGCCCAAATATAGTTGGTGAATATAATCGCCACATGGGTGGCGTGGATCTAATCGATAGCATTATGGGATGCTACAAAATACGGCTTCGCAGTAAAAGCTGGCAGGTTCGCCTGTTTTACCATGTATTGGATTTGAGCATGGCAAACGCCTGGCTTCTTTACAAAAGAATTCATAAAGCAAACGGTTCGCAGGAAAAACTTTTGAACGTCGTTCCAATTTCGAGCCGAAAATCAGCCGAGATTTTCGGCTCGAAATTGGAACGACTTTATGTAAGCTTGGTGTTCCATCCAAGATGAAGAACCGTCGATCTATCGAAGACGAGCTGCAATCAAAACGACACAAAGGTCCAGCGCAACATGTTCCTCCAGTGGCAATAAGGCAGGATCAGACAGGACACTGGCCTGTCTGGACAGAAAAGAGAATACGCTGCAAATTTCCCAAATGCTCTGGTGTGTCACAAACCATGTGCGAGAAGTGTGGAGTTGCTCTATGTTATAATTAACACAAAAACTGTTTTAAACAATTTCACTTATGCTAAGTTTTACAATTGCCTTTATAATGCAGTGTGACATTTATGTCACACTCCCTTCAAATATGATTTTCTGAAATAAATTAAAATATTAAGGTTTTTCCAGAAACACGTGTATTTTTATTTCTCGTGATGAACATTTTTCAATATTTATTTTAATAATTGGAGATCTTGACCTACAGAGGGTTAAACACGAGAACACTCCGGACCGACGAGAAGATCACCGAACTTGAGGAGGAATTGAGCAGGTTGCGATAGAGTGTTGTGGGATTGTCTGAAGTCCGAAGAGAGGGGGAGGATACGACGATTCTCAAATCTGGCAACCTGTTCTATTTCTGGGAGGGAGACCAGAAGTCCCAGGGTGGTGTCGGGTTTTTCGTCCACAGGTCCCTCGTGTCCAATGTGGAGAGGATCGAGAGTGTGTCGACCAGGGTGGCGTACCTTATACTCAGAATATCCTGAAGATATTCGTTGAAGGTCGTACAGGTTTACGCCCCAATCTCAACACACCCCGACGACGAAATAGAGACCATGTATGAGGATATATCCAGAGCTATGCATGGTCATAAAACTCATTTCACCGTGGTCATGGGGGACTTCAACGCGAAACTGGGCAAACGTGACGGTGACGAGCTGCGAGTGGGGCAATTTGGATATGGACGTCTGAACCACCGGGGACACCTACTGGCTAGTTTTATGGAGAAGGAGGGCCTCTATATGATGAACTCCTTCTTCAAAAAGCGTGATCACAGAAAGTGGACCTAGCAGAGCCCCGACGGTGCAACTAAAAATGAGATTGACTTCATCATGTCGACGAAGAAGCAGATATTCAATGATGTCTCTGTGATCAACGCGGTGAAAATCGGAAGTGATCACCGCATGGTAAGAGGCACATTGAATCTAAATATCAAGCTGGAAAGGTCTCGACTGATGAAGTCTACGCTCCGTCCAGCACAGATCCAGATCCAAAACTCCGAAAGCTTTCAGCTCGAACTTCAAAATGGTTTCGAGTGCCTAGGGAGCTCCGTAGACGAATACAACGATGGGTTCGTGGAAACTGTTCATACGGTCGGGTCTAAGTTCTTCAAGACTCGCCGTACAGATAAGACCAAGAGGCTCTCAGATCCTAGTCTCAAGCTCATGAAGGAGAGGCGGGAGATGATTCTGCAGTCTTCAGACGATGCGTGCAAATACCGGCAGCTCAAAAGATTGAAGACGCGATAGAGCGGAATAAAGGCTCCAAGGTCTTTGCAAGAGATTTGTCTATTGGGCAGAGCCAGCTCACAAAACTGAAGACCGACGATGGCAGAACCATATCCGCCAAATCGGAGCTTCTGAGGGAGATCGAGACATTCTATGGATAGTTATACACGTCAATGACCAAACCCTAGCGAACGACCCAAGAGCTAGATTGACCCGGCATTATACCGAAGACATCCCGGACGTCGGCCTGTATGAGATTAAGATGGCTCTGAAGCAGCTTAAAAACAACAAGGCGTCGGGTGAGGACGGAATTACGGCCGAACTCCTGAAGGCGGGTGGAAAACCAGTCCTTAAGGCCCTTCAGAAACTGTTCCGATTCCGTCATACTCGAGGGGAAAACGCCACAAGCGTGGAGCAGAGGTGTGGTGGTACTCTTCTTTAAAAAGGGCGACAATGCCCTGCTTAAGAATTACAGGCCCATCTCACATCTGAGCCATGTCTACAGCTGTTTTCCAGAGTCATCACAAACCGTCTCGCACGCAGGTTTGACGACTTCCAGCCTCCCGAACAAGCCGGATTCCGAAAAGGCTTCAGCACCGTAGACCTCATACACACGCTGCAGCAGGCTATACAGAAGACCGAAGAGTATAATCTGCCCCTCTGCTTAGCGTTTGTGGACTACGAGAAAGCCTTCGATTCGATCGAGACTTGGGCTGTGCTGCAGTCTCTCCAACGGTGCCAGATCGACTATCGGTACATCGAGGTGCTGAAGTGTTTGTATGAAAACGCCACCATGTCAGTCCGACTTCAGGATCAGACATCAGAACCTATCCTCCTGCAGCGGGGTGTGAGGCAGGGAGACGAAATTTCTCCGAAACTGTTCACGGCCGCAATGGAGGACGTCTTCAAGGGTTTGGACTGGACAAGGCTAGGCATTAATGTCAATGGCGAGTACATCACTCATCTTCGATTTGCCGACGATATAGTCGTCATGGCTGAGACCACGGAGAACCTCCTACAATGCTCGATGACCTCAGTAGAGCTTCCGAAAGAGCGGGTCTTAAAATGAACATGGACAAAACCAAGGTCATGGTAAATACCCATGTAGCACCCACTCCTATCAAGATTGGAGGCTCTGCACTCGAAGTGGTTGATGAGTACGTCTACCTGGGACAAATGATCCAGTTAGGTAGGGCTAACTTCGAGAAAGAGGTCAACCGTCGAATCCGACTCGGCTGGGCGGCGTTCGGGAAGTTGCGCGGTATCTTCTCGTCTCACATACCACAGTGTCTCAAGACGAAAGTCTATGACCAGTGCGTGTTGCCAGTGATGACCTATGGACTCGAAACGTGGTCGCTCACAATGGGCCTCATCAGAAGGCTTAAAGTCACCCAAAGGGCAATGGAGAGGGCAATGCTCGGAGTTTCCTTGCGTGATTGAATCAGGAATGATGATATCCGCAAGAGAACCAAGGTTACCGACATAGCCCGAAGGATCGCCATATTTTGAAGTGGCAGTGGGCAGGGCACATTGCTCGCAGAACAGATGGTCGATGGGGCCGAAAAGTTTGGAGTGGCGATCGCGTACCAGAAGACGCAGCGTTGGAAGGCCTCCCACCAGGGGGTCGATTCTGCTATTGCAATCGTGTCTCAATGACCGGTCAATGATCGATTTTTGACGTATAACGTCAAACTTTTGACACATTTCCCATACAAAAACTGTCAAAGTTGTCAAATATTCGATCACTGACCGGTCATTGAGACACGATTGCAATAGCAGAATCGAGCCCCTGGTGGACCGATGACCTGGTGAGGGTCGCGGGTAACCGATGGATGCGAGACGCACAGGACCTGTTGTTGTGGCGACACTTGGGGGAGACCTATGTCCAGCAGTGGACGACTTTCGGCTGATATGATGATGATGACAAAAACTATTGACATTTTTAAGTATTTACAAATAAAGTTGTAGCATTAAACTTACCGGCAACATAGCATTAAATAAATGAGTGATGAGATTAGCTCCACATTCAATAGCTTTTTCACCCTGAGCCAAACTTGCAGTAGAGTGTCCTACTGCTACTTTGATGCCCACTGCAGCCAATTCCTTAATAGCCTCCAAGGCACCAGGCAGTTCCGGGGCAAGAGTGACTATGACAACATTATCCAATGATCCATAAACTTCTTCAATAGTCTTTATACCCTGGAAACATTAAAATTGAAACATTCAAATACATGAAATAGGTACAGTTTAAAACAAACAAAACTTATTTTCTGTCAATGTCTCTTGAAGTTTCAGTTCAAAGCAAATGAGAATAGGCATTTTATATTGATATTAAAACTAACATAGGTTTTGTGATAAGTGTGTGTCCCATTCCTTATCAGTTGTGGTAAATTGTGTATATTATTGTGGTTTAATTTCTCAGAAGAAAAAGCTTATTTTCATGTTGATGAACAAACATCCTTTATTTTATAGTGCTGATTTGTTTACAAATGCAAAAGTAAATAGAGTTGATGATACTTAATATATAGTTGAGCAATTGATAAAAGTACAGTGACATTTAAAAGGTTCATCTGTGTTTGTTATTTACAACTTACAAAAAGTAGGTCAGTGATAAACGCTAACAAAACTGATAATGCCAATAAGTACCTACTGCAGAATTGTTTAACTACAATAAAATGAATGATAATAAAATATTGCGATGTTTTACTGAACAATGCCTTTGTTTACACCATGTTGTTTCATATCACTATGAAGATAAAAAGCAATTGGTCAATGTGTGAAGGAGAAAGAAATTATTATGAAGTGCTGTGACAGTGATTTTGATCATGAAGATACAAACCTTGTCAGGTGTCTTAATGTATTCCTCCATATGAGCCCCCTTTTTAGCCATATTAATAAATGGCCCTTCTAAATGCACTCCCAGTACAGTGGCTCCATGTTGACCACCATCAGTCTTTTTAATTAAAGGCAGGATTTTTCGGTATTTTTCCAAATCAGAAGTCACCATGGTTGGGCAGAATGAGGTCACTCCATGAGCAAGAAGTTTCTTTGACACCTTCCTGATACCATCTTTGACATTTTCTGAGTCATATGAAAAGTCAACACCCCACCCACCTGTAAACAAAAACGGTTATATTTTGGAAAGTATGGTACCTGTTTGGTTTCAAAATGGTATTAAATGGACTGATTCATATAAGAATCTAAACAGAATATAAAACTTAAATCATATGGAACATAAATATTTTTTCTGTATATTATATACTCTTGTTAGTTGTAAATGACTCATTATGTTCATCAATTTTTATTATTCAAATGAGAAAAAATACAAGCACACATAGTTACAGTAGTGGAGTACCTACATAGGTCATAGGCATTTAATTTGGTCAGTCAATGAATGCCTTAAGTATAGGTTTTACACAGAATATTAGTAATCTGCTCCTTAACAGCAAAACAACAAAGGAAAAATTCGCTATAATTATTGATTTTAAAAGAGTGACCTAAAAATGAAAATAAAGTTGTTTTCCGCCAAATAAAACATTACAAGATTGGTAATCTGAGTACAGCGAAATTATTATTTACATAAGATTGAAACTCACCATTGATTTGTATGTCAATGAACCCTGGAGCAATCAGCAGTCCTTCGCAGTTTACAGTTACATCTGCATGTAGTTGCTCCACATAAAATACCTGTTCAGGGTTCTCGATTTTGCCATCTCTTATCCATAAGTCCTCCTTTATAATCTTACTATCACGAAGAATAAAACAGTTGTGGAATCTAGTTAAGCCTGATTTAGGTTTCATTATTATTTTAGTAAAATTAAATTATTGAAAATTAGTGCAAGAGAAGTGTTTATATTTGCGAAGAACCGGTAACAAACTGAAAGTGACATGACAATACAGTGACAATTTGACAAACAATCATAAGTAGAGGTATATGTCAGTTGTCAATGTCATTGGTTGACTTGACAGCAAGTGACAATGCTTGACAGACTGGCGGTGCCGTTTTTGTCGTAGATGGAGAATGAAGTACGCATCTCTATTCTCCGTATACGGTTTTTGTAAACTCTCACTGGGCGGCAGGAAATACATTTTTTTTAGCTATTTCAACTGTTCTTGTTCCATCAAAGATTTTTTGTTAGTTTTGTTTTCTTTAAAAAAAAAAATAACCCTGATATTTATTTATTTAGTACATGGAGGACTAACTGCTAATAAAAACAAACAAAAAAGGTAACCATAGTCACCAGAAAGCCAATTTATTACAAATCCTCACGAATAGACTTATAACAAACTATCTTTTTGCACATTTTTTTCGAACCACCCACAAATAGGCATCCATCGACTACAGGGACCCGGATGAAAAAGGATAAAAATAAATAAATGTCCCACACATAACAGGCTAAATGAGATTAGATTAGAATAGAATAGGCTAATAAAAAAAGGTATTTTTTTCTGTTGTGTTGTTTATGCGGCACTCCAATCTACATCTACCTACTCTGTATCGGCCCCGTTCGTACCTGGTCTGGACAGCCTTGGTTTAGACTTTTTTGAAAAACAAGACGTTTAAGGGTGGCAGGCTAAAAAAGTGTGCAGTGCTTATTTCATGAAAGTACGGCAGTCTGCCGCATCAGGCCATGGCCTAAGGCCTAAATACGCACTTAAAGACTACGATGAATGTCAGTGAATTGCAGTTTTGATTGGAGATGATGGTAGCAAGATGTTAGTGTAAAATCCTCAAATATGACCTAGGTACTCCAACCTCTTTATTATGGTCAATAGTATAATACCTACAGGTAACCCTTGAGGCCAAACTACACCTAACTTATATTCTTAGGGTACGTTCAGATGACAAGCGCTTAACGCGCGTTGAACGCGCGCAAAATTTTTGTATTGTGTTCACATGACACGCGCTTGTCAGGTGTTAGATAAACACGCGTTGCAACGACCGCCATGGTTCAGTCTTCAATAGAGTTCTTACATTTGTCGAAGATGGACGTAGAAACAGTTTTAACGGTTATTCTATACCGAGACGGCAGAAACGACGCGACAGAAGACGGAGATATTATCGCAGGACGTTTCTCTATTTCGTCTATAAATAATTCCGTATTAAAAGCTTCAGTTTCCATTTCGGACGATTTTTGGACGAACTGATACTGAATACGTATATCCGCGTCGAAATCGCGCGCTCAACTGAACGGAAATATAGAAAACCAACGATCTCAAAGCGCGCGTTGGCACGCGCTGACAACAGTCGAGCGCTAGCACAGCGTTCAACGCGCGTTAGCATGTGTACGACCTGAATAAAATGTATATAGTTGTAAACGCGCGTTGAGCGCTTGTCATCTGAACGTACCCTTACAGTTTATACCTTTGAGAATAAAGTATTTCCCCGCAAGCTCTGGCAACTCGACATGAACACAAAAATAATTTATAATAATACTTAGAGCAAACGAAAGTAGACTGAAAAAGCGCGGCAAATTTAAAAAATATCAGTATAGCAACCCCAAAATTAGTATGACATACTTAGAATAACCTAATTTGATACTTTAAAATAATTTAACTTCCTCCTTTTTTGGAAGTCGGTTAATAAGTTACCAAGTGAGTGATGAAGTTTCGAAATGCAAAATCATACTACCTTCAATGATCCAAATGAAAGAAACAGTTTTTTACATTTCGAAAAATCAGTTTACTTCGTCTGAATCAAAAATACAACTTTAGATATTATGTAACAATCTGATTTAAAAAAAAAAACAAAAATATGCTCTAGTAATTTTAGTTTATTCACTGCCATAATTAAAATATGAATCTAAAACTTCTATGCGAAAAGATTCATTAGAGTCACTGGAATCACTGTTTCCCACATTATAATAAAACTTTCTAAATATTATTTTCTGTGATTCTGTCCCTTTCTTTATATTTATTTTCAACATGTATGACATGGTCAGTCATTTTCTTCCACTCCTCTGGAGTTATGGTTTCAAATGATTATTTTATAACTCAATATGTCCACTGCGGCCAGGGCAATATTTTTACTTGCCACTTTACGTTTAGCCAAACTCCATACCAGCTCAATGGCGTTTAGATTGCAGTGATAGGGGGGAAGTCGTAATACCTCATGTCCATTCTGCTTCAGAAGTTCATCAGCTTCATATACTGATTCTGGTGTGTTTCATTTTACAAAACATAGGAGCTCTGCTTTTGTGTGATAATCTTCAAGTGGAATATCATTAGTAAGCCATTCTCTTATGTCGTTTTTGCGATTTTGTGATGTAGGAGCTTTATTTACAATGATTGCATGGTAACTGGCGTTATCCATAACTATTACACTAGGCTCATTTAAATTGGGTATAAGCTTTTCTCTTAGCCATTTATTAAAGTTTACAGCATTCAGGTTGTGGTGGTAGTCCGCCATTTTCGATTTAATGCTTAAGACTAACAATGAGTTTGGCACAGGGCCTTTCTCCGATCCAGCATGTACCTTTTCCCTGTTGAAACATTTTCAATAGCACCACTTGTAGATGGACTTTGCCAAGACTTTTTTTGGGCTTGTAGTTTTTATGAATATAGGTCTCATCTAAGTACATTATTGACTTTCCTTCTCTACGTTCAAAGCCATGGTTCTTAAAAACCGATGTCTCCTGGCAGATATGTCATAACGTTCAATTAACAACGAACGCTCATTCTTATTTTTCTTAAATTCAAAGCCATTAATTAGACAATAATAAGTGGCGAAGAGTTTCCCTGCATCCATTAAATCCAATGCGTTCTTTTAATTCCACTAACAGAGTTTTCAATGTTTTGTTTTTTGAGTTTTGTAAAAATATAAATAATAATTACGAATTCAAACAAAGTATCAACTTCTATGCGTCATACTAACTTATGAAATTCAACACCACACGTAAACAATCTTGTTACAGGTTGAATTCAGAGTCTTTCTCCTGTTGTTTTTCTTTAAATTTGGAAATCATGCGAAACAACATCTCCCTCACTTCACTTTTAATAGTTTTATTCATTTTTAAGTAGGAATAATGCTCAACAAGATCACAACAAATTACCAACAACACGTCATCTTGTTTTGACAAATTGAATTTGACATTTGTCTAACATTGCCATAAACAAAGTCTGCAAATAATTCGAGTGTCGACTTTCGTTTGCCAGACTATAGCATTTTGTTCTTGACAACACGGGCCACGGACGTTTAGTTTCGTCTCTTTATTATTTTTTCGTTTAATTATTTCATTTACTTCGTTGGCGGGGGGAAATGAATTTTAGTTACATTTTTTTGGCTATTTCAACTACAAAAAAATGTGGTAAAATGAAGTTACATACATTTTTGGGTCAGTGGGTCATCTTAGTTTTGGCATAGCATGCAATGTTCAAATGCAACTGTTCGTCAACTGTTCTTTATTGTTTTCAAAAATTTTATTGTTCGTTTTTAGTTTTTTTTCAAATTACTATTTATGTTTTTTTTTTTGCTAGGCTACTTTTGTGTTCCACTGCTGGGCAAAGGACATTTATGAATTATTTTCCCAAAAAATCTTAAGGATTGCGTAATTGTGGAAGAATGGGAACAAATTGCGGGCCGTTCCTTGGACAGCCTGCAGTGCGATTCTGTAAACATGTCGAAGTGAACACCCGGGCGGGGCGCACGACGGGTGAGTTGTCAAACCATACAAATAATATGGAATGACAGCTCTATTGTCGTTCACTTCGCCTAGGTGAACACCGTGAGATGTCGACAGAATCGACCGGCTGGTCTAATCTATCCAAAGCGTAGTGCTGGAACGCGCTCGAGTTCGCTTCGCATGCTCTTGAATTCATAATATGCAGCTTTATGCATGAATCGACAAAGTAACTTCTTTAAAAATGTAGGTAGTAAAAGTAGCCTCGAATGTGATAAATCCATTTTAACAAGAAAATCTTATCTATCTGTAGGTACCTACTCGTACGTGGAATGCTATAATTTGCAGTTAGAAGTTAGAACACTTGCATTATGTGTTGTCGTTATTCTGAAGCTACGTATGAATATACGTAGTTTAAGGAAGAGTTTTGATTTAGTTGTTCTCTATGGGGCAGCAAACATTACATGACCCGGGGCGCCAAATATGTTAAATACGTTACTAGAGATCTTACAGCTTTACGCCAATTCTTTAGTTTTTGCAGACTAATATCATTGGTAAGATAGGCAGCATCTATAGAGCAACTTTCTGTAACCAATCTGAATTCTATTGAATTTTGTCTGAATTTATTTTATGTGGTTAAATAGGTAGGTATATACCTACTACCTATTCACTATAGACTCACTATAGAGCTCCTGCTCCGGACAAAACTGTTGATTTACCTGGTACAGCACTGCTGTAACATTGCTGTATTGGCTTGCTGATACACTTGGTGGCTTAGGCCTCTGTACGAACTGTGACCTTAAAGGTCTGTTCGATTGACTATATTTCTATTACTTATTGTTTATATTGTGTGTTCTTTAAAGTGTAATAAGACTCTGTTATTGATATACCGTCTTGTTAATCCCAATAAAATGGGGACGCCAATATCCTGAAACTACCTACCCGCTCGAACTCTCCCCATATGTTCCTACAAGTTAACCTTTCAACTTAACGGAAATTAATATCAGCTACTTACTTAAGGTAGGAACTACGAGGTTCTTTCATTTCACAGTGGTGCAGTGTTTGTTCTTCTTGATGTTTTTTCATCACTATATAGTCTGCAGTCAACCAATCTGCATAGCCTTTTTTTGTGATTTTACTACTTACACTAAACCATACCTTGCTACATAAACCTACTACACACCCACACAATCTCGGATACTACATATAAGCTGCTACGATTTACAACAGTCTAGCTATTAATCCTTTGTATTTAAACAGTAAGTGGCTTCATACGACACTCTAAAAGGGTTGGCTTAGTCTTAGCTGTGGGTCCTATATAACAATATCTGGCAAGCCGGGCTCGACAAACTTGATCGGCCTTTGCGTAGCGCCTAAGCGGTTTTCGCGGTCAAACGGTGGGCGGGAAAAAGATATGACCTTAATACCTACTTGCAGTAGGCCTGTTTTAATACCGGAACTAAATGAAAGGCTGACGTTTTTAAAATCAAACTACTCGCTTCCAGACATTGCGAAAAGAACACAAAGCACGCACCAAATACTAATAACGCCCTCTAAGGTATCCTAATTATAACATAACGTTCTAAATGTTAAGATGGACAAGAAAAAGTAGGGAAAGGTCAAGATAATGTAAGTTAAATATTGTGATAGGCCAGGTAAAGACGACACCCTCTCAGAAAGCCACAAAAATCGGTGCAAAAAACCCGTATTTGTTTTCATTACAAATGTGGTATATTTTCTGCTCAATACAGACATCCCCAATATTAACTTTCTTTGCATGAAAAGGGAACTTTGTGGCGCCTATGTTACATGTAGATACAATATTGTCTGTTAGGTACCAATAAACGTAGGTATGTGACATATATTTGATAGATAAGAATACGGACTCAGCTTCTTTTCTATTAACGATCTACCTCCTTCTTTCTTTATTATTAGTTAGTGAATATAACGCGGTAGGTGCCTACTTTAAAATTTATTAATTATTGTTTCTTCATGCATGATGTCCTGGGCGGGAAGTCTCGACATAGTTACCGATCGCCTACCGACCGAATTCGGTCAATAAGTCCTTGTACACAGTCAATCTAGAACGTGATCCACAATCAAAATCAATGATCTGATCCGTCGGTAGGTCCAGGGCCGGGTCCGGGTAACCAGGGCGGGAAGAATCCTCCCCGTTCGAGGCTTCCCGCCCTGGTTTGTAACAGGAGGTCTTTTTCTGACAAAATGTGGATATTTTAAACGTGTTTATCATATTATTTCAGCTCTAAGTCCAGCAGGGTTCACTCTACGTATACCTTGTCTTGACTGACACTGTGATGCCTAGTATTTTTTAATAAACGTATTTTTTTATCCACATGCCGCATCCGAAACTGTGAAAAAGCTAACTGCCGTGATGACTTACCTACATGATTTGTAGCGAACATTACTCAATGGGTGTTATAGATAACAAAAGTCACTAATAGCGTCAACTATATGATTTTTTTTTGTATATTTCGGAAAAATACAAGAACAACGTTTACTGACGTGTTAATTTTCTTGTCAATTTTCTTAAAAACGTTTAATTTTATGAGCACATGTCTCACTCGCCGAATTATCCTAACCATTTATTGTACTGAAAATATCCTTATTTATTTATCTGAAATCGTTAATTATTGCAGTCACTTAATATTGTAATCGGAATATTTATCTCAAATGAGCAGCAGACGAAGCAGCGGTTGCAAGAGTTGCGACTGCGCGAACTGTGGAGGAATGCAGCGCGTAGCTCGTAGCTCGGCGCTACGACAGTTGGCTTCCCGCGGCTACGGCGCGTGCTACGGACCCAGTCGTAGCTCGCCACGTCGGCTCCACACAATCGCGGACGCGTAATGTTCACACGCGCGTGATTGCATGATTATTGCTACTTAACAGTGACAGCCCAAGTGATTAATATTAACATTAAAACAGGTGAACTTTGTTATGTTGAATTACCTCTGTGTATGTTCCGCGTAGCTCGGAAGGTTGCACTTTCTTGAATAGAAATTTTAGTCCCCGTGGAATCGAACTTTTCGTATCTCTATGACTGTTATTTGTCAACTTTTTGTACCTAATGGATGCGCTGTTTCTTTCCGATGGATCTGTTTGAGAAAGTACTTGAAGTTCATTTTGTGGATGTGATATGATTACCTAGTTATTTATTTTGTAGATAGAGATATTAATATTTAGTTTTAATGCTTTCATTATAGGTACCTATTTTATTAACATTATCTTTTACTTTCTTAAGTTATATTATTAAAATGCTTTATATGTTGACGATATTTAACATTTATGGCTTTTTAGTATCTCGCAGTAAGTCTGGGCTTTTCAAATCGTTATGACTAAAATCCCGAGCGATAAAAAATATCATTTAATTTTCCTTTTGGATTTTAAGAGAAAAAAAGATAACTGAAATGAGAATAAAATTCAATAATATATAAAAAAAACTAAGAAATAAGGAGGCAAACGTCTGCAACGATAACTGACTCCATCAATTGATCGATCGAAAGAAATATAATAACCAATGAGCTTCTCCTGGCTTATTTCCAATTACTTATCCTTGATAAGAAACATAATGAAGAAAGGAATAAATATTTATCTCCAGGCTTAAGCTATAATGTTTTCTTTGTGATTGGCAGACGCATGTTGGTCTTTTATTGATATTTTTTAATAGAGACTAGAGGCAATCAGCTCACATAAAATTGAGCTGAATTAAGAAGATACGGCGTACCTAGCTACCTACTTTGAACTTTAATCAACGATTAGGTAGGTATAGGTCTATGTCATAAGCACTGATCACACAAGGCATTAAAATTTTTGCATTGTAATTTCTGAAATATTTAATTTAATCAGTAACTATTTCATTTAAAATTTATCTTTACCTACGATACATTTATAAAAAAAAAACCGAAGGCATAACGTCCGATTCCTATATTTTCTAAAAAAAGACCCGACGCGACGAGTCTACAAATGGAAATTAGGTTTGGTTAAGATTTCCAATCGCAACTTAAATCGTGTTGCTTCTTTTGAATATCTTTTGACAAGACTACAGGCAAATTACACCTGAAACTAAACTGAAAACGCGTAATGTTTTCATTCTTCTTAATTCTTTTTTGTTTATCATAGCAACTTATGTACAGTGAAGAAAAGTTCATGTATAAAGGCGAGCCAGTTGTGTTAGTTTTCATCCTTCAAAAAATATAATTTGAGAAAATCATGGTTCTCTTATAAAAAAAAGACTTGCCAAATGGCATGAAGTAATATGACATTCCGTATTTCTATTTGATCATACAGTTAAAAGAATCAAGAAACATTTGGATACACTTTTTTTGTAGGTATATTCTTTTCAAGCACGTTTGTTCGCAGAATATCGGCGTGACTATGAAACTAAACCAACATTCTATGACAGCGCGAAATGATTTATGTCATCAATGAAAACCAGTAAGATTTGTACCATGACTGTCGTGTTTGACAAGCCTCTTCAAGCAACTGACCGTCTGCAGTTGCCTGATATCGAAAAAGGGATCAGACACATACAGACTGACATGAGAGCCATAACGCGAGAAATATCTGTGTTGGGGTTACCCGTGTCACTTGTTCTACTGGTTTCAGCAAAAATTATTCTGTTAATTATTCCATTTGTTAGGTTTATAATATAAGCAGACTGTATGAGTAGTCTTACTGCCTTTTATTAGGAACTAGCTTCCGGCAGCGGTTTCGCCCGCGTGAGACACGAAATGTGGATTTCGAGTCTGACGTGAGCGCCAAGGGAACATACTCCGCGATAAAAGTATTCTATGTCTTTTTACAGGACATGGTTTACGCATGGAACGTGCAAATAGCTTCATCTTTTTGACCGACCGACCTTGACAATTCAAAAGTGCCTGTAAATGGTCTAATTGAAATAAATGCTAATTTGAATTTATGTTCCAAGTGCCATCCAAATTCTTGCATCCCGTTAAGATGTGAAGAGGCAACAAACAGGTACACAGAGTTCCTTTCGCATTCATAAAATTAGGATGGGTTATTCAATTGCTGCCTGTCCACGGATGCAAGAATAGCAAGCACCTCTGCTAAGCTTTAAAAGACCAGGGTTTGAAAGTACGATAGGTGGTTCGACGACTCTCTCTACGGGAGAATTTCTTGTGCAACTGGATTGTCATAGGTGTTTATCTTTTCTAATCTCCTGGCTCTTTCGATTAATTTCACAGTCAACTTTAACGTCATCTTTAGCGTCATTAACTAGTAAACCCTTATTCATAGTTATTTTAATGCGTCTAAAAATATACTTTTACTTTAACTTAAACTATAGATACCTATCTGTATTGACGTATCTTGAAAATAACAAACAAATTACTATAAAAACTAAAATTAAAAAATAAATTGAAATAAGAAACAAAAATAACAAAACGTGGTCAGTTGGTAATGTGGTCAAGAGACTGGCGGCATTGCCACGTTGTATGGCAATGCTTAAACTCTGGCCAAAGTTAAAGCCAGCTCTCAAATAAACATTGATTAATATTATATTATAGCTGAAAGTTTAGGTACTCAAGTCAACTATTTATTAGTTAATAGTATAAATTGGATATTGAAGTTTCAACAAAATGGCGTTAAATCCACGAGAATTAAATTAGCAGAAACTGTCATTCTTCTTTGGTGTTTCATTGCTCAAAAGAATTACCTAGTCAAACGATTTTCTTAAGACGCTACTTATAAGGTAGGTAACTGAATCGTAGACAATCAACGAAAACTATAAATCACAATGTGTGGCTATTGAAGTATTGGCCCATATAATTCCACGGTCGAATAGTCCACATTTCATGGTTTCTTGAGTAGGTCACCATCGATAGTGTATTTACCGAAATCCCGATACCTCTTTCATTTTCTTATTTCGGTATTTCCCGGTTTCGATACAATTCTCCTTCAAGAACCAATTGTTTCTCCACCGCTGTGAATGCTCGCACACAGTTCAGTAAAATTTTATTAGACATATCAGAGTGAAAACGTATCGCTATTGGTATTTGAATGGAGCCTCTTTTCAGGCAGACATTCGAGTAATAGATTCATATCTGACTAGATTATTACCGATGCTATAAGAGGTACCAATTAAAGTAATTATAGGTAGTTAATACTAATCGAAGACAGTTTCTATTACGACGATTATATTATGTGTCCTAGCTGGAGTGTAATGAATATATTTACCTACCGTGGTTTAGCATTCTACTATATAGTAAAGTAAAGTAAAGTAAAGTTTTTACTTATTCATAAATAAGTAAAAACTTTACGAGTAGGTATATTAGTAAGGCTTTTTGTTTTGCCATGGTTTATTTTAATTATTTCTTTGAATTGTTTCATTTTCACTCCGGACGCTTCGCTTCGCGTCTTTTATATCATTCTCATATATATATATATATATATATATATATATATATATATGTGTATAATTATCGACTATACGCTTATTAGGTGTGATTGATAAAATGTATTTTTTTAAATTATATAATTATAAACAATAAATCACACGACTTAGTGTGACGTTTCCAGTTACAGGTCGGTTCTCTGTAAAATGAAAACACTTACTCTAGCCGATTTGACATCCACCCACATGAGAATTCGCTGTTACAAGAAGTAATGTGACGATATTGATCGTTTTATTTTATCACCAGTTTTGTTGTTTTGTGTTTAGATTTCTTTGTAATTTATCAGCTCAATCGAGTAACGCTTGAGACAAAACTTGCCATTGTCCTTTTGGCGCGCGCATCAATTTATTAAACCGGACAATGTCTACTTAAGTTCTCTCCGGGAGTCCGGATTGCGGAGCCCTACAACCCTACCTTATTAATGTACCTCATTAAGTTATGTTTGTTTAAGACTCTCGGGTTCATATTTCAGAGCAATTATTTTATGTAAACTATTTAAATAGAAAGGATTTATTTTTATCTCGTCGTCGTCTGCGAGACTGGGGACTGGGTAGTTGGACGCAGGTTCATTTATCTCATTCGGTGGGGTGAATAAGGATGTAGGTAATGCATCACACATAGCAGGTATTCTTTACTTTTATCATTCGGAATAAAGTAAAAATAAAATAATGCATTTAACGTTTATTCCGTTAGTCTCTTAACGGAATAAACGTTAAATGCATTATTTTGGCTCAAGTGCCAAAACCCGTTTTTGTATAAGGATCTAGCGAACGAATGAATTACGATGACCGTTGTCGTCCTCACATAATTCCTGCATGTTTTGGGTGGAGGTAAGGTGTTTAACACACGCGGGAGGTTAAACATTTATTCACGAACATTATGAAAAATGGCTTTATGATATTATTGTTTTTTTTTAAACAACGATTTAGATAACGAATTTGTAGGGTCATGTGCGTAGAGAAATGTTTTTAAATTTTTGTACAAATGTTTAGCCCTAAATCAAATAAAATAATTTATTTCGTTGTTACGCATTTTCAAAGCTCGAAAGTTACTACGTAGGTCCCGAGAAACGCGTACCGTTTCGTAGTGTTTACTCTAGATAAGTTTTACGATGCTCGAAAGTTGATAAAAAGTGGATATGTCGCAGCCAACTAGCTGAATCAGCCGTTTAATTGGTTTACTAGCCTTTTCATTGAACTGCGAGCTTAATGAGCGACATTAGTGACATGAGCAAGTCATCAAGCGATATTGAACAAAAGATGTCACATAAATCGCTGAAAAATCGGCGCATTTAAATGAAAAAACTAGTCAACCAATTGAACGGCTGATTAAGCTAATTGGCTGCGACAGATACATTTTGATATATAAACATATGTCATTATACTTACTTCAATCGTAACGTCGAAGAAGTACCTAAGCATATCCAAAAGTAATTGCTAGTCGAAGTTTAGCGAGATGTAGGTACTTAGGTTCAGAGTTAGTCTCATACTTCAGTTCTAAACTCTGCGCCTTCGGGTTAGCCACTGGTCATTACGACTCGAGTGAGTCTTAGTACCTTCCTTAGTACACATATTTAATCATTGTTGCCAGCACAAACCGCGTCGGAGAACAAAAAAGTGTCGGTGGCCGCGGGTTGTGACAGTGACTTATGCGTCGTCCGCCCTTTCGCCGCCTTCTTGGACTTGTCGCTACTCATTGCCTTGAATTGTTAGCTAAATTTATTTTTGGCTTAGCCATTTCATTCTTCACGTGGCAGTGTAGCCGGGAATTTAATTCACTTTAGTTTTTGCTTCGCCTTAATTAGAACGTAGGTATCCTGCGACGATTTTATGACGAACTGAAATAAAAAGTGACGAAGTTTACCTAGTGACGAAGGTATTGAGGGTAAGTAGGTTAAACAGAAGGTGGTAACGACTTATACTCTTGTAAGAAACCACCTCACCGCAGGCGTATTGAAAGAACCAGTTTCACTCAGCTAATGATTTAGGTACCCCACTAGTTTCTTAGAAAATGTTCACTAACATCTAGCGTCCTAATATTTTACTGTTAAGTCAGGTGGTACAAACCTTTACGAAATATAAAGGCCGGAATTTATTTATTAACCTTTTAAAAAGGTTTCGGAGTCAAGCCGTTACTGGTAAGTCTTTCAAGGTTGCGAACGACGCGCTGACTTGAATTTAAAATATTTCGGAAAATTAATTTATTCTTTGGAATACAAAGTTTAGTTTTCAGTTTTATTGGAATTATTGCGTGATAAGGAAGGAAACGCTCCAAGGACACGAGAACAAAGGAGGTCAAAGGACGGATACGGTACAGGCAGCATTAAATCCGGCAGTTTTGAAGAAGCGTCACCAACATAGGATTCTTTTGTCCCACAAGTATAGGGCAAAGCTTGGCAACACCATATCCGGGTTCAATATTGTCATTCTGGGATGCTCTGGCGATTTTTAAGCGCTCGAAAACGCGCTCTGGTTACGTGATGTGCCATCTAACACAGAAATCCGATAGCCTGCCTGTTTGTTGTTCAAACTCGCCTCAGCGAAAGTAATGGATCCTAATGGAATTTCACATGCGGCAACATCAAGCCTGCTGGAGCTCTGATATATTTACAAAGAATATAAGCAACCTTTTATTTTATTAAGTCGTGGAGATCCCTTGAGGCTGAATACAAAATCAGGCCAAGCTTCTGGTAGTAAGGTGGAGGACTTTCTGAGTGTCACCAGTTCTCTCGAAGTGAAATGTGCTTTTGTAAGTGAGCCGATGCGCATTGCACATACCCGGAGGTACTGAAGTGCACAATGTACATTGTGGTACATTTGTGTGAAGCTTGTTCTCTGTACGAAATCTTCTCTTGTGCCCTGGCTATAGCGCACGAATGCTAAAAAAATATCCTACGAAAATACTAGAGACAGCATTCAAACCAGGATAAAAGTAGCATAGTTATAGTTTTTTTAATAAGCTATAGTTTTAATTGAATTTTTTTTTATTATTGATAGGCGTGCGCTTGACCACTATCTCACCTGATTGTAATCGATGATGTGGCCGATGATGAATAATTGCCTGAAATGAGATTATAGTAGATGCAATTTCACAAAAAAAACATAGTAATAATCGTCTTTTCATGACTGAAAGCTTATTACTTAGTTGCTTATCAATACGAGTACTGTCTACTGGATTAATCTATGTTATTGAAATACTAATAAAAACATTAGATTATTAAAGATGCTCAAACGTAGTTTTAAGGAACAAACAAAAAATACTATGAGGTGATTAGTATAGTATGAAAACCTTTTATATTAAAATACAAAATAAGAAAACAATTTTATTACTATAAAGTGCTAACGATACATTGACATTAAAGTTCTTTGTACCTCAGAAACTGTCATGAAATATTCCTAGAATTAATTTTCACGTTATAACAAAGAGTAGACTAGACAGCCATCCGATTTCTCAATGTTTCATTTAATTTCTTGAACGAACAAATTTAAAACGTCCAGCACAATATTCTTGCTGAAAATGTTAGAGTTGTACATTGTACAGTTGTTATCTATGAAATTCCTTGCGCCATTTTTACGTTGGCTTATTTTCACAGGAAAATACAGGCACGATCGCGTGAATTTTTCATCGCGATCTTTAAAGAATGTTACTAATTATTAGGCTTTGTGAATATAGTACCTACCTATAAACAGACCAGCCACGTGTATATGCTACTCACAGGGCAGTTAGAATCACAGCAAATTACCTACAGTAAAATATTTGTACCTATTATCCGTAAGCAAAGTACCTCCAGTAACAATTTCGCAATTTTACGCGTATTATACTCTGTTATTTAAGCGAATCCCTTAAACAAACATTGTGTAAGTAATTTTACTACTTTGTTTATCCCTAGCATCTATTAGAGTAAATTGTCATTAACGCAGGAATCTAATGTCTTGAGTAAACATGTCTCTAATGACGGCCGCGCAGTCTGTGATTTAATTAAAATTCTCACGTTCATTAAATATGTCTTTGTACGTCGACATTAGGGGCTTGGAAACTTTTTGTCAGGGTGACCTTCTTCCTGCCTTTTTTATAAGCGCCTGGGATGCTTGTTTCTGACGCACTGCAAAGTGCGAACACATAAAAAGTGAAAAGAGCTTCTTTAGGCCGAGCCTTTTTAATGCAAGTAGTCTACACTAATATTATAAAGAGGAAAGATTTGTTTGTTTGTTTGTTTGTTTGTTTGTTTGTTTGTTTGTTTGAAATGAATAGGCTCCGAAACTACCGGACCGATTTGAAAAATTCTTTCACCAGTAGAATCCTACATTATCGGCAATGGTCATAGGCTATAGAATATTTTCAAAAAAAATAGGGATCCGTATGAAAACTTCGATAATGTGACCCAAGGTGTGAGAAAAAATCCTTATATCACGTACGCTGCGGAATCTATTGACAATAGAGCAAAGTGATGTACTACAATTTTATAGAAGTCATCAATATCTACAAAAAAGTCCGCAATACCATATGTCTAACTATTATGGATAAGTCACCATGACCGCTTTTTGTTAATATTAGTCAAGCAAATCCCATGGTGAAATAACAAATGGTGATTATAGTACCATGATATTAATCCTTATCCATTTAAATGGTTTGATAATTATGGTTGATTATGTCCGTGTAAATTACACTTTAAATCATTCAAATCGGACCTTTCGTTCAAAAGTTACGACGGTAATAAACATGCTCGGAGTAAGAAAAATGTCGCGGCTTGAGCGAACTGGGGAGAATCGTATCAATGCTTGGTGCGATGAAGTTGAAACACCAAGGCATTTAAATGTTTTCGATAAAACAATAAGAATAACAAATGTTTGGATTTTTCGAAAATCAACTAGGTACATACATAATAAGGAGTGAAGCGGGGGTGAATTAGTTTTCAGGGGAGGAAATTATAGCTTGCTTCAATTTACGTCGGAATTCTATGAACAAACTAAAAGTGGGATAATTGAAACAGATCATGTACCTAACAATTTTTGCATAATCAACCCCTGACGGGCTGAACGGGGGGGGTGAACAGTTGCGCTGAACCAATAATGAGATTTGTTGTGCTTAATTTTCCAAAACTAACCTTTATAAGGGGATATGTATAGGGGCGTCGCAGTTTGTGGAGTACCTACTATCCCCACGCGGACGAAGTCGCGGGCGAAGTGCTAGTATAATATAAAACAACAAGAGATGGATAAATAGCTAATGAAGCCACGCTCATAGTGTCGCGTGGTTCGTAAATAGTGATAAGTTTGGCTCATTACCTATGAATGCCATGGCGACCTATTTACTTTAATTGACCTTTACAACACGCGTGGGAAGTGAACTGGCAAACTACACATGCTTTCTTTCATTTCCGAAACACTATGGTTGTATGGTGTTTAGTGAGTCGTAAATGGTCGTAAAATTCAAAATGATAAAAGTGGAGTTTAGTGAATAGGTTTGGGTTATGAAATATTATTCATGTGCGGGCGGAATGCGGCTGTTTCGTTTTGACATTCTGAAATATGCACAGTGTAAGTGCCGCTATTTAAAATTTATTAGGGTTCAAATATATAATACAGTATTAGATTTTCAGATGGTGTAGTCGATTCGTATTTTCAGCTGAGCGTGTCTCGGCGAGTGACATTGGCAACATTTTATCGTTTCACATATTCATAAAACGCCCGTAGCTATCATTTATCAGGTGTTGTACTCCGTCGGGGGCAAACATTTTACAAAACATTTATTTGGTGTGCTTGCAGAGATTTACATGTGGGCGACGCACATTAATCGTGCGCTGAGCCCCAGGAGGAGCATTCACTATTAGTACTCGCATTTTAATAGACGTGTAGCACAAAAACGGTGTAAGAGTTTTTGCACCTCTCTCATTACGCAGGACAGTAAAAAAATCGCTCTTCCATAATTGCGAAAATCCACAGGCTAACCTTTATAGCACCGGTATAATTTAACCTGGGTGTAGCTGTGAATAGGACCGGTATGGCTTCTTTTATTGCTGGACCCGGATGGATAAATACTTTATTTTTATGTAGATCCGTAGTCGTAGAAGGCCAGTTTCCATTATCTATTTATATCGTTAAAAGACGTCCCCTAAACTGTTGGAAGTTTAATATTTCTTGCACAGCTTTGTGAAGATAATCCTCACAATCCCTCGAAGCATACCTATCTACTTTCAATGTTACACTCGTTTCGAATATCCATACAAAAACTAGTACATTTTATATTTCAGTTATTGCTTTAGCCGTACCATATGAGATCGAGCTCGTGGAGCTTTTTTAAATTTGAATTGAACCTAATTGAATCCAAGAACTTCATACTACATTCGTGCTAGCAGGTCGGTCTTATAAAATCAGCAAGATGGAAATAGCCTTAGCCTATAACGACGCTGTAAATGATAAAATCAATGGTTTGTCAAACCGGCATTTAACAATAACTGGGTATATAAAATCATCGTAAAACATGCCTTTTGAATTACACTCCCAATGAATCATTGGTACAACATGTGCCGATAGGTAGATAGGTACTCCGTTGCATTTAGTATGTGGTTACATTGGTAATGAGGTCTGTAAGGCCCCCATGCCGTCGGACGCGAGAGGGTAATCCGGGAGGGGGACGTGAGCGGTCACTCGTGGATGATCTATGCGATTTTTTTATAGCCATTTTACTATGAGTTTCATATATTCCGTAGACAAAGGTTAAATTGTCAGCCTCGTTTAATTTTGTGGGCAAAGGAAGTGCTGCAATATATATAACGTTTCGCTGAATGGCATTGTATTTATACGTTTCAAGTTGTTATTGTGGCTAACGGTTGGCCTTTGATCCCGGGGAGGCATCAGAGGTGTATTAATTGCGTACGGCCACACTGCGCTGATGGCGGTGTTACATCTCAGATTATCATGCTGGTGTACAATTAGGAGTATTCTGTCAGCGTGGATGAGCCCAATTCCGGAAAATCTAAAGCACAGACGCTTAGAAAAATCTGGTAGATACTAGGATAAAATTCATCTGAAATAGCTATTTTCTCTGCAAAAGAATTGATGTTTGCCCTAAATTAGTTACTAAATGTTTACTCTAGATTAAACTACTTACAATACCTTATCTACATGTTAAAAAATCACCTAATTCATTGAAATGGATATGCGAAGGCGATTGAAATGTGCGGTTGAAATACATAATGTTGACCAACGTAGGTAGTATCTAGGTACATAGCTACGTAAATATCACATTCATGACATAATTTGATTTCCGTTGCGTTAATTAAAAGTTGTGCTTTATTTATTAAAAGCTGAACACAAAGCACACTCATATTTTATTTCCTGAAAAATTCATTGTAAATTCTGTAGGTGGGTTGGTATAAATACTACCAAAATAAATAATACGTATTACAAATCTTGGTGCAAGAAATGATTCAACGAAGTTTGAATAAAAAATGCAATAAATTAAGTAAATATTTACTCGTATTTCACAAGTTTTCATCTGATAAGGGGTTTATTCTACCTCAGAGGATTCAGATACGAGTACACCACATACCTACATACGTAAGTAGGAACACAACTTTACGATTAAAACGTTATTTACATAAGTAGAAGCTATGTGCAGAACTACTTTCTCTTAAGAATATCCTGTATATGGAAAACGCTCCATTGGTAGTCACTATATTTAAGTAGAAATAATAACTGAGCTGTAGGTTTCCATGGATCTAGGGTGTCCACCCCACGAGTGACCCCAGGAATGACGGTGACACAGTGATAATGTGCTACCCTGCACAACGTGGCTCAGGGGAGACCCCTTAACAGTCTCCCCTGGGATGAGCCCAACAGGCTTTGCACAGACGGGGTTCCGAAGAGGTAACGGGGCTTCCGGGTACTGATGATGATCAGGGTGTGATTTAGTGAGTTAAAAATCCCACACTCCTTGGTCTTTTTCTCGAAAGTCCAGGCGCCTTTTGAAGGTTTCACTCGAAAACAAAAAATATTTAAATGGGTAAATGTTATGGTGCCTTTAACAAAGTTTATACGAATACTCCACGAGTATGTCTCTATGCAGAGGGTGCAATAAGTTTAATATCCGATGACGGAAGCTTCTACACCAAATTTTAGGCACCGAACACAATAATAGTGGTCAACCATAACATGCCAGTAATTGAAACGTTCCATACACTTATGTACAAAGTTGTGCTATGCACACACTTGAGACTGGAGAGCGGCTGCTAATTAAAACAAGCGCTCTAACGCTTTCCTCTAATTCTGAAAGCGTAACTATATATGTATGTGTGTAATAAACTTATATGTGCTAAAGTAAAGACGCGCGTTTGAACCCAGTACGGAGCTCTAGTATTCGTTAAATGAGTTTTATTTTTGCTTAACTTTGACGATCCTAGTCTTCAAATACACACTAAGAATTTCTACTTTTGAAAGCGCGCTCCAACTTACTACTCGGGGTGGGTATGCATGTGGGATGTGGGGAAGCACACCTTTTGTTTCCCAATCTATTGTGTGTTAAACAAAAAGTATTTAACTATTTATATCCCAAATAGGTTCGTATTTTCGCTGTTAACCCACAGAGTCCTAAAGTATTAGCTTTTTAGTGCAGAGCTATAGACGATGTTAACAAAAGTTTTTGAGTTCCTTCCTATCTTAAAGGTATGTTATTTTGATGTAGAAGTCACGTTTACGGCACTTACAATAAGCTTTAAAGACACATTTATCTTTTTGCTATGGTTAGATTAGATTAAGAAGATAAAGTGTTTTATTGTTGCGCGCGATATCAACAAAAGGTTTACCTAGGTACTTAAACTATTGACCCAATATTGTATGTCGCAGCCAACTAGCTCAATCAGCCTCTAATTGTCGGCCTAGCCTTTTCATTGAACCGTTTTGCGCCGTTTAATCATCGGCCTAAGTGACATCCATAATTGAACAGCTAGGCAAATGACTTGGTTCAATATCGTTAAATGAATTGCCTGGCCAAGTAGCAGAACATAAGCACAGGGAGCATAAGGCATCCTCAAGAATAGGTTAGGTTCGGATGGTATGATTTATATGCCATTCAAGTTAGGTTCTTATAAACCCTGCAGACAGAAATAGGAGCGCCGCGCAGCGGGGCTGTCGTTGAGGTTAGAATTTTGAAATTAATTGTTGTTTGAATTTAGAATTTCCAAAATTAAATTCTAGGTCTATATGAAAATCTTCCGTTACTGAATGAGTGAAAGAAGACTGGGCTTTTTGTCCTATCGGTGGCCAGTAAAAAAACCGAGTTAAAAAAATGTTTCACAATGATGGCCTTGTGCGAAGTCGCATTATCGTGGTGCAAAATCAAAAGATTTTCTTTCCATAAATCTGGCCTCTTTCGTCGAATTTGCTGTCTTAAACGCCGCAAAATGCTAAAATAATATTGTTTATTTGCCGTTTGACCTTCCGGAAAGAATTTCGAGTGCACGACACCGCGATAGTCAAAGAAAACATGACTTTGACTTTGATCGACTTTGGCGTGGTTTTTTAGGTTTCGGTTCAGTTGGAAGGTGCCACTCCGAAGCCTGTTGACTGGTTTGCATGTCAAACTCGTAAATCCACGTCTCGTCACCAGTAATAATGCGTTTCATGAATGTTGGGTCGGAATCTACTATCTAGTTCTAGCATGGCCCCAGCGACTATGCGATTGAGTTTTTGGAGAAAATTCAGGTCTTTTGGGACTAGCCGAGCGGCAACATGTTTTATAGCCAAGTGATTGTTTAAAATGATTCTGATCGACTCGTGAGACACAGAAAGTTCAGCAGCTATCTTTCTCAAACTTGAATGAGGATTTTCAGTCACTATTTCCTTCACTTTTGCGATAGATCGCGTTTTGCGATCTTCAGTTGAAGACGTTGATGGCCTACCAGAGGGAGGCAAATCTTCCATCACATCTTGTCCGGTTTTGAATGCATTGTACCCTTAGATTGTACCACTCATAAGCACGTGCTTTTGATAAAGTGGATTCATCGTAAGCCTTCTGTGTAACATTTTCAGCAACTCCAAACATGTTCCAAATTCCATTTGCGATGCAAAATTTCAGACAAACTGTACGATGTTTTTGTCCATTCTGAAATTCACAACACACATTAGAGATGATCCAACAAGAGACGGCACTGTATTTAATCTAAATGACAGATGCAACTCAAACTCGGCGCCAAAATAGAACCAAACTATAGCAACAAAAAAATAAATAAATAAATTGAATTTGGAACCATCAACAGATGATTAATTCCCGATACTTTTTTGACAGAATGTATAAAAATAATAGATAATTATGAAAAAAAGGTAAGTACATACATACATGTAAGTAGGTACATATTGGGTCTGTTACTATTAGTAGTTCAAATATCAAACTCTATTTAGGTGGTTACACCTATAAGGGTCACAATCTCATTAACCATCATACAACCATCTTTCTAGAAACTACCTACATTTAAAATCATGACAACAAAGTATGTAAAAAGGCTGATATATTACTAAACTATCACTAGAATCTGTTTAAATATACATAGGAGAATTTATATCGCAGCATGCAACAAAGAACATGTGTGCGAGATATCAAGAATACACCAGATTAAGCCAGACTTCGGGGAATTGTAGCCGGTCTTGCACTAAATATTACAACAAGAACAGCTATTGTGTTCCCGACGTGTACCTATCTCTGTATACCCCACATTATTTTAATTTACAAGGAAAAAAGAAATATAAAAAGTCTTAGCTAACCCAATTCGTCTTACTCTAATTTGCATTTTTATTTCAGATAGGTGCCTTCTAAACGACTGTTGTATTTGTAGGTGTAGGGTTCCGTAATAAAAAGAAACAGAAAATCTCTTGATGGCGAGATTTGAGGGTATGTTTGTCTGTCCGTATTTGTTTCGGCGATTTATTCCTCAAAAGTTTTTCATCGAGCTTGAAAACCACAAGCTTAATAAGTTTCTATTTAGATGTTTAAAATTGCATTAAGAGTAACAATAAATAAATTCTTTGACTTGAAAGTATTGAAGAATAAAATGCGGGTCATAAACAAGCTTTTCAAAACGTGCAGTTTCACCGACTCCAAGTGAATTCAAAGAATTTTAATTGAAGTAAAATATCATGTTTCTGATTTGCTCCTGAAAGTTCTATTGGATTCCAACATCTTAGTATTCAAGAGTTTCAGAAGTTTCTCATAATTTCTGTCATATATTATGCAGAGGAACTAGACTTCTTAGTAACAATGATTTCTCTCATTTTATAGCCAATGCTTTGACAACATTACATTTGCTTAAAAAAAATATAAGTTTTCGTTATTTGTAATACTCTTATATTTTATAAACTATACTATAAATATTTACATTTTATGGCTCATTTTTTGGGAGCGTCCTTTAATTAAAATATAAATGCGCCGACAGAGCAAAGTAATGGCGGCTAATAAGCTTTCGGGTGACAATGGCAACTCTAAACGCGCGAACAATAAAGGGAAGGGAATAGGCAATAACGAATTTTATGATTCTACGTCATAGGTTAAATGCTTCGGGTAAAATGTACAGTACAAATTAAATACCTAACTAAAATTAACGAGCGTAAGGGAATCTCGCCATTCTTGTGGCTCCCTGGCACTGTACTTTAAACACGTTTTTGTATTTTCACCTCAGGGATTTTATTAAAAAGAAAGCCTTTTTTCTTACGTATGTGTAGCCACCCGACATTCCGTTTTCCGCCTCGTATTTTCCTTCAGAATGCAAGATAACTTAGTGTCTTGAAACAACTTGATGCGTCTCCGACGCTACGAGTCCCCACAAGAACGTGGCTTCCGTGCAATAAATCTGATTTCACTCCGACTTCGTTCTAACATCTGATAAATAACTCGTTCCACTGTTAAAAATGCTTCAAAACTTTAGATGAGAGATTTTACAATTGACAATAGGTACCAGTGTTTTGTTTTCGATAAAGTTCTACAACTACGGGAAACTTGAATGACGTAAGTTGGGGAAGTCCGCCTTTCAGCGAGTGAACGTGCAAAGCTTTTATTTTGTGCTCGGGTATTGTTACAAGAATGCCGAGCTGCGAGTCGCGAGCTACTGTGAATGTTAATCAAGTGATGAGGAGAGAGAACGCCGACGTCCATCAGTTATTCGTGTCATAACTATGTCCCCGTCGAAACTCTTTTAGCAGCCTGACGCCTAGCGGCCGCTCCCCTCACCGGTTAATATTTAGTTGAGCAGACAACCAGGTATACGAATACCGCCGCCCGAGCTGCTCCAGTCACGTGCCATTTCCAATTTAATTTTGGAGTACTTGTGATGAAATAGACAGGCTACAACTAACCCACTTAGGGACTTAAAACAACAGTTAGTAACAGGAAATCCTACTTTGTGGACTTTGACAACTTAGTTGCTGACCACGCCACTGAACAAACTAGTAACTAGCAACAGTTTGCGATAGTACTCTTTTTTGAGCGTGGCTCCGGCAACACAAAATAATATAACTGAATACCTAAATTAATAAAATGAAAAAGTGGAAACGCTTTGCTGTACAAGTGTACCTACATAGAATCAGTTTTTTGAGGAATTACAGATTCGGAATTTCAGAACTCCAATAAAATTAAGAATGTTTTAAAAGCTTTTCGGGCTTGAATGATAATGGGGAGCCGGTCGGTTTGCGAGGCGCGAGCCCGAGGTGAGAAACAATACGCCCTGGGAAAGATTTGTGTTGTGTTCGCGACATACGTCGTAAACCAGCTCCTCCACCGCGCCTCTACCGCGCCTGTACCGCGCTGCGCCACGTCGCTGCCGCACTTCCCTCTTCATACGTAAGTTCCACGCACACACTCACACAAGAATTACAGGCCCCGTAAATATAGGGAGGCGTAAAGTGTCAAGTTTCGTGACGTTTTATGAAAAATATTTTTATACAACCACAACTTTATTTTTTTAAGTGCCAATGGAGCCTTTACCTTTGTTACATTTTTAAACAAAGTTATTTTATGAAGTTGCAGCTTGTGTACACGACGTACAGGTATTTTTGTTTTATTTTACTACAGGGCTTTATTAGCAACCTCAAATAAAGGTATTTTTTTTCCATTATGTTACTTATTGTACCTACACAATTGAATGTCAACAAGTCATTTGAATATGAACCACCAGATTGTAATGACTAGTTGGTCATGAAATAGCTCCAATTGAACCAAAATCTAATGGAATTTTTTATTTGTTAGATCTGTAAAACATTTACCTACCCAATTGTCAATTGATGATACTTTTAAGCATCAATAGGAATAGGATATTGTATATATTGTATATCCTATACCTATCGTTATTTGTGTTCCACATGTGATCACGCACCCAACATTATTTTAACGTATCGCAAAAGTGTGATTTGTTTTATTTATTTTCGAGTAACGTTTCGGCAAGTGGTGTTCGGTAAGGGCCCGGTATTATTAGCCGACACATGTAATCTTATACTCGTCTTGTATAAGATTATATGTGTCAACATCTACCATCTCGTTTATCTCGGGATAATGGAAACATTCCGCGGTCCCGACACCAGTTAACGAAAACAATTTTACCTTTGTTACATTTATTTCAACGTCATATTGTTAACGTGTAAATTGTTTCCGTCATACGTTTTAGAGATAATTGCTGTGTTTTGTACCTACTAATTAGTCGGTTAGAATGGATGAAATGTTTATTAATAGAGTACGATGAATTCAATTAGGTAGGTTTATTATTTATTGAAGTGGCGATATAGAATGATCATTGTTATTTTTGCAAGAAGATATAACGAACAATCCCGGTTTCAGTTCTACAAATCTATAAGAATAGAATGTCTAGTTCTAACAGTATAACACCTATCCAATTCAATATTCAGAGCATGAGGCGACAGTTTTTACTATACCCAGCTAATGTCGTAGTGTAGTTTCTTGTAACACAGTTCCTTCAAGAAACCAGCTTCTCAGTCTTTATCTAACCATCCGGCGCTGTAGTTGTTTTAACATTTTCTAAAAGAACACCTATCTGAATACTAAGTTGCCTAATCTTGAAAGCTTGAAGTTCCAGACTTACAAACCCTAATCTTCATAGCCATTCCTAAGAATACTCCTAGACCACTGAGACGATTACAAATTACGAAGCAATTTGAGACAATGTCGTAATACTAAACTCGTAAATTACAAAGTGGGCACACCACAAGCAAAGTTTGTCAAGTTTCCAAATTATGTGACTGTGTGCACCCTCAACCCCTGGATATCTCTCGTGATCTTCACAATGTACGAAAGATTTTCCAATGTAAAACCTTCGTTATTTTTTTTTAGAATTTCGTTATTTTAATTTACTTAGACAAAATAACTCAGTTCTAATGATATAAACCTACTAATGTATAAAGTTTTGAAAACGCAAATTAGTCTTAGAATTTAATTTACAGAGTCGCATCATTATGAATGTCTTGAAATTATATTCGTAGACTTGAACTTTTCATACGCTCGCAGTCTACTTTTCACAATTCATTAAAAAATAAAGGTAGGTCTTTGCTTTTGATTAGTAAGTATCTTATTTTTTAAATAAAGCTTAATATGTTTTATTTCTAAAAACAAAGTGGTTTACGGACAAAGGTTATTTTTTAGATAATGTCGTAGCGCTAGAGACTTAACTGCTTTCATCGATTCAGTTAGACCGATTGCCAGCAATTATGGTGATCCTCGTTGGGTATTAAACACACAGTGCAGAAACAGGAACGCTAAAATAAAGGAAAATAGCATCAAACTGTGGTTTTCACCAATGGAAAAAGAACCTTTGCTATTTACATGATTTTTGACAATTGTTAATACCTACTTACTTTAGGAGTTAATGTCCTAATGATGTCAAAAAATAAACTGACTTAGAATTCCAGTATAATATTCGGTATTATGACTTATGATGGGCCATTGAAGAATAGTTTAAAATCTTTCGACTAAAACCCAGTCACATGTTATGTTGCCTTTTCCGACCTCTAGTAGAAAGTCAGACAAAGTTCAACAAGTTCGGCAGACGTTTATTTCATTTTACAATTTTATTTTTCTTATAAAAACAGCAAATTACACTAACCCTAATCCTAAGCTGCATTGACAGACAAGCATTTGTAACCACTTTGTGAGGCTGGCGTTGAGCCTTTAAAAGCTTTATACGAGTATTATACAGAAAAGATTAGAAGAACTTTTACGTTTATGTTCGGCAGATACAACGTGTAACAGAATAAACGCAATAGCTCAAAAGGGGTTACTGTACTCATAATTGTGAACAACGTTTACGTGACCAACCCCGAAATCGTGAAAAAAAAATCAGCTGTTCATTACCATACATTTCGTCGAGTTATGCGCACAGAAATGTATGGAGCAGTCTACTTTTTTCGCCATTTCAGTTTCAGTCCCATAGTAAAAGTTGTTCATATATTAATGAGTAGGTACAATGACCCCTAAAGAGGTATTGCGTTTATTCTGTTACACGTTGTATATTAATATAACTTTTTTATCAAGCTAACAAGAGAAAAAGTATCATTTACTATCCGAGTGCTAAGTTTAGTTTGCAAAATCCGTAAAACCGGGTAATGACCAGTGTTAATGTAACATTCGCAGCGAGCATGTGAAAAACAAACCACATAGGTACGCATGTAACATGCGCATGTTCGTGCTCGTTTCCACATACTGACTGCACGAATGCTCGCTTTGTAACATGTTACATTACGCCCCGTAACACCGGTCAGTACCCACCTTAAGATTGTAAAATATCAGTGCCTGCCAGGGTTGCGGAATTTGTTAAAAATAGTAGCTTCCGCGGCCCTGGAACGCAAAGGGCATTCCGAGGGGCACGGATGGGTTTTGATGATTACCCACCCAAAAAAAATACTCGTTTTTTAAATAGATTGTAGTTTTAGTCAGAACCATAAGTTCACTTGGAAGAACGTATTTCAGTAGTCCATTGACAGTGCTTGTTCTGGGAATCAACTTGTAGAACCTTAAATGAGTGGTAATAAAATATTACGAACTTACTCCTGAATAGGTTGTTTGTGTTTATATCGACATCATTATGCGAATGTTCCCTTTGTTTACAAAGCTGTGACCGTTTCAAAAAGCCTTTAATATGTTTATATATTTAAGGCTGTATCCGTTTATATTTTCTTTTATAACATTATACTTTGAAGTCCTCTTTGCGAATATTTTCTCTTGTCATAAACACAGCTATTTATACAATTAGTTGGGTAGTTCAAAGGCCACGTTTGTGAAGTCTTCGATGAATATCGCGTGGTCGTGGATTCATATTTTTATTTTTCGAGGTCTCAAAGCGCTGGGAATATTTATTGGTGAAAATGTTTGAGGAATATAGGCTCGGGGCGTCCACATATCATGGCGGGCGCTCTTGGTGCGCCGACATGACCCGCCACTGCTATGAT
This sequence comes from Melanchra persicariae, assembly GCA_947386135.1. NCBI lineage: Eukaryota > Metazoa > Arthropoda > Insecta > Lepidoptera > Noctuidae > Melanchra > Melanchra persicariae. The sequence continues at coordinate 9,886,044 of OX376651.1, read as the reverse complement.
TGATCGTCCGCTGCCGGGAACCAATTAAACTTGTCCACTACACTGGCAGACATAAAATTTAGTAAGATATATGGAACATCAAACATTTGCCCAACTAAATTTGAAGGCAAATTGTATTCTGGATCCATCGGACTTGTGCGTGACAGGTTGTAGGGAACATAATAACAACATTCCTATTAGGATCCTTGTTGGTGGGTACGGAAGGTTAATTGATGTGTCAATGTTTGTTTCATATCGCTTTGCTAGGGTCCGTTTTGTTTGATCTTCTACTTACGTAGGTACCTATCAGATAGAGTCTAGTATGTCAGTTTATAAAATGTAGGTATAGTGGATCGATAGGAAAGATAGTACTACACCATCACTGCATATATACTGTCTTTTCTGTATTACCTAGGCTAGAGATTGTCTGATCTACATGTTTCGCCATTTTAACGGCTTATTTTAATCCTTCTCTTTATAAGTAGCGGTTGCACAAACTGCCATGATGCCATGTCATGGGGTCATAAACTTACAGCACCTTATATTCTCTCAGTTACCTTCTGAAGGCTCGAAACCATTGATGTAGAATTTCACTTACCCAAGTTCTTTATAAAAGCATCTTACAGCAACTTATCTTATTCTAAAATGGTAGTTCCTACCTACATGAGTGTTGAAATCAATCGACAACCAAAATATGACCCATTGACTCCATCCGAAATATTAATACTTACCTCTACGGAGGAAGGTAACGCGTTATGATTGCCATCCCGTGGTATTTTATAGACATTTTAAAATCCTTTGAACACGTTATCATGCAATAAACGGGATAAATACGACTATAAAATAGGAATTTAGTTCGTAAAATACCTATAAGATGGCGAAATTCATTTTATAGTACATTTAACTGATCCCGGCTGTCATTTGTAGATCTTTGGCAGTCGTTACGGATTGTCAGAAGCCAGAAAATCTGACACCAGTCTTGCCAAGAAGTACCGTGTTACCCAGTTAATGGGTTGTGAAGGTCTGGCAGCCGCTCCACTTAAAATACTGGTATTTAGCTGTATCCGGTTTGACCGGGAGCCGATCCCAATATAGTTGGGAAGAGGCTAGGCAGATGATGAAGTGATAGCAATTCTGAGTTCCCTCGTTGGCAGTCGCTACGTCCCCGCAAGGGGACGTGGCGAGCGGTAACAGGGCTAGGCCCCCTGCCCGCGGGGGCACCCCTCGGCCCGTAACGACGGGCCCGTCGTTGTGTTGCTCCTAGTGAGCGGAGCTTCGTCGGGCGCGCGCCTACCCGAAAACGAATAGCAACGCACGCCCGTGTGAGTGCTGACTGACTGACTGAGTTCCCAACTTTCGACGTGTTGATTTATAGGAAAATAATATAAAGTGCATGGTTAACTCAGAAGTCCGCACTCGGTGTCTGTCAGCGAGCAATGGAACGAAGTATTCTTGTAGTTAAAATCAAAGTCCGCATAAGAAACAGTATGCTTCGTTCCAAAACACAAATCGCAGGCGTAGGCAAAACAGCCGTTAATCTAAAATGGAACTGGGCTGGCTACATCTGCCGCATGTCACAACAAAACTGTGCAAAAGTGGCCACTGATTGGTTTCCAAACAACAGAAACCAGCGACGCGGTAGGCCCAGGAAGAGATGGCGTGATGAGTTAGACTCCTACCAAAAGGATTGGCTAGATGTGGCAAAGGAAAGCGAATTTTCCCTGCAGTAGGACAGTACAGGCTCATAATAATAAATAATAATGTTAACTGGTCAAGTCTTAGCTTCCTCATACCTATACTCGAAAATTCAGCTGCAAAGTGCACAAGATCCATCATAATCCATGAAGTGTAGGTTGTAATAATAAACAATTACCTTGACTACCTGTGGTTCCTTCAGTAACACTTAAAGTGGTAAAAAATTAAGTTAGGAAAACACGATTTTCGGGTGGACAAGCCGATAAAATGAAAGAAAAAGAAATCATTGTTTTACTTGTCAGGTGACGGTCAAATAAAAACATGGCCGCGAAGGGATAATGCCGCCTGTGATTTATGTTAATGTTAAACTAGCTATGTCACTTTACCTAAAAAAACGTAGATAAAAATGTTACTTGATAGTTTCAGGAAAGAGGAAAAACTTTGAATATTGTGGTTGTTGCCGTGCCATGAAAATATTGTACATTATGTTTGCCTAGAAAATAATTTCATTTTCCACCCTAGCTTCATTTTTAGCGGAGTCACAAATAGCGTTAAGCTCTTTAAAGTAACATATTTTTAAAGTCTTTCCCCAGCTATTTTCCAACACATTTTAATATGGCTCTTAATTTATAGGTGCCTACATAACTTTATATTTTATCTCTTAAATTGCTTTCTGCTGCATGATTAGTGGCGGTGGTCTATCCTCCAGTGTATTCTACAAAAAGTATAATTTGTTTTGCGAGCAATTTAAGCGTGGTTTAGTTTAAAAGCGTATGCGTCTTTCTTGGGCGGCGTAATGGCGCTCCGGGGGACTATTCTTTGCAGGAAATCTCCACGCGAAGTACAAAACATATTCGTACAATTTTAAGTTTTTGGCATGCAACATGTACATTATTCAAAGCGTTTTGTATTACGAGGAACCTCTTCAGACGTGTGTCATCACGTGTAAGCCTTTATCGTAGGTCTTTCAATGTTCCCGCCGGTTTATTTTCGACTACATTCTGGAAAGTGGCGCTTTGTATTTTACTTTTGGCAACGTTTGGTCTTATTTCATTTAGGAGTATTTTGTTACGAATTTTACGTTTTATTAAGAAGTTGTAAAACTTTTCACTTTTAATAAAGACTTAGCTTTGTTCTGCAGATTCATATGAAACACAATAGTTTTGGAGTCTCGTTTAAATTGTTCCTAGTTTTTAAAGTAACAATGTGACAAAAGCTCAACAACGCGTAGCGTGCTGTCTGGCTTTAGTCGAAATTGTAGTCACAGCAATTTTATACAGTTCGTTATCTTTCTGAAAAAGGAAAACCATCATGTTGCGTAGGATACCTGCCTATTAGACATGGAACGTGCTTTATTAATCCGTGACTCATGAATTTAACACTACCTCGAATACATACGGTAAGTAGGTACATGGTGCAGGTTTATGTGCTACCTAGTACCTGTCATGTATTCGGTCGAATATGCGGTTAAATCTAATTATAGTAAAGGTCACATAGTTGTCGTGCAACCTGTCAAACTAGTATGAGCCACGAGACAGTTATAAGTCAAAAACTTGTGCCAGGAGGGAGCCGGTCCGCGGGACGACAGCGGACCCATCATCTCGACATTTTCAATTTCCGTTTAAGTATAATTGAATTTTGAATATGCGCATTTTTCTTTCACTGGGAGATATTAAATTTTATCAATTTACATGTGCTTTTTATTTGCCTTGTCAGTGCCGATCCTTGCAGATATTGTACCTATGGTTGTTTAAATATCCTTTGAAAATCTGAAAATCTAGTGTTAACCGGTAATCTTGCTCTATAAAGCACTTGAACAAGTTTCTGCAGTTTGCATTCAAAGGATAACATTTTGCCAAGTTAACTACATGATAAAATAAATTAAATAAAACAGAGTCATTAGAGGCTTATTCCTCACAACTTGTAAAAGTTAACTGGGGGAAACTGTTTATAAACTGCGCAAAAGAAAGAGTAAACAAGTTGTTTCCAATTGTGTAGCTACTAAAGCAATATTTAATCCAACTTGTTATTGCTAAAGCTGTGGTTTTAACTGCAAACAATGGATTCCGTGTTTGTGTAGTTAAAAGAGCTGCTCGCCCTTTACGAAAAACATACGCGGTATCATAATTTATGATGTGTGCTTGCGGGCTTAAAATGAGGCCACCCATCTCTTTTCGCGGTATCGTAAGGCCGTAAGGGGCAACTAAGAGATTATCTCCATCTACCATCAAGCTAGAGTCAGTATTTCGACGCAAAAATATTGTTATTCTAGGAATTTTGAAGGTTTGCTGTAGATTCTCGGATAAATAATTTGAAGACTGGCCAGGTTCAGACAAATTCATTCATTATAGGTATGCCTGCGATATGGCTAGAATCAGATTCCATTTTCAAAACCCCAGAATAGCGAGCGCACGTAGGATCGCACGGGATTAATTTGCGGCCGAAGTAATGCGATTAGTGCGTTCACGGAAGTAGATGAAGTAACTGTTTAATTATTTGTTGACAGGCAGCTGTAGCGTGATGGCGGGGCTCCGGTGAGGGCGCGCGGCGGGCCGGGCGCTGCGCCTGCGTCCGCCCATGGCCCCGGCTCTCCGACTCAGGTAAACAGTCACATTCCCTATTTAAATGCTTTTGTACTAACTATGATGGCATAGTAATAAGGAATGTTTGGACAAGGCCCTTAATCCTTCAACGCCTTTACATTTTTAAAAGGCTTTTACTTGAAAGCTTTAGGCAACTGTAATACTTCAAATGGTGTTTTTGGGAAATGAATTATATTAAAATGATAATCAACGTCTGTTTAAGATAGATAAACAATTATAAAACGGAAACCAAAGTGCGGTCAGTGTCTCTAAGTTGCACCAACTAGGAGTTCAGCAATCGAGCAATTATAAATATGTTACAGGTAATAACTCTCTAAATCCCCCAATTTCTTAATTATACGTTTGTCGATAATGTTTATTGTCGTATAAAACTTGATTTTTAAAGATTGCGACTGAGATGTGAATGCGGACATTTCTTAAAATATTAGTAGAATTGGCTCTCTAATCTTAATCGAAGTCAATGTTTTATACAAGTACCTATCTTGGGAGCGGTCGCCGACTCCGTCACATCAAAGCTGTGAGCTCAGTACCAATTCCACGTTGTTTTCATTCGATTAAAATTTACGAATAAAGGTAGGCTATTGTAACAATAACACCTGGGAATGTTTGATGTTTATTTATTCTGTTATTTCGAAATGACTACCCGTTCGCATTGCGCACGAAATTTTTTGGTATTTCGTATTTATACAAACATGCGGGAGCTTTTTACTGGAAGTCCAGTTTTATGAAACTTTGCAAATATGGGTGCAGTATTTGAGGTGGAGAAATGTTCGGAATAAAACTAACATACAGCGTGAATTTTTTAAGAGTCATGCGTGGATGCCCAAATCCAAAACTATGAGGAATATCGAAAAACACTGAAACGAGTCTCGAGCCCCATTTTGAAGAAAACTAATTTTGATGAAAACTAAAACTGCATCATTGGGTTATTGAAAAATTGGTTTTCCTAACCAGAAATCGAACCGGTTAATTTTGAAAAAAAAAAACACCCACATTACAAAAGAATTTTGTTAAAAATGAGCTCTTTCCTTTAGTTTGCCATGTAGTAATACTTCCCAGAATTTGATCCTTATTAGCGAAACTTTCGGATGGTGTAATAATACAGGATGTATTTGAATGGGATTTATTATATTCAAAATTATTCTTTCATAACATTTCGAGAAATTCTGCAATTTTCTGGTGATATATGTATACTATGACTTACCTATCAATTTCAATCTATGTGTACTAGTATCATTTGGTTAAGTACATCTCATATGCTCACTAATTTCTACAGATTACGTCAACCGGTAAATATCCAACCGTTGAACATAAGCCTTCCCATACCCTGCCTCACCGAGCGGCTCTAAATGGGAATTACCATAATTATCCATCGCGCTTCAACGGTAGATTGGTGATTGAATTCCTACACTACGTCGCAGTTCCACTATTATTTGTTTCCTACAGCAATTTAACAGATAACTCACAATAACAGTTTGAAGTAATAACGACTGGATACTACATCTCAAACTTTGGACCTCCTAATCGTAAAGTTTGGCAAACTGTTGCGTTGAGATTCATTATCGAAGCGAAATACATTGAACTATCAACAAGCTTGTAAAGTTCGTATTTCATAGTTTGTTAGCACAACAAAGTGCTAATTCTTGAAACTTTCGAAGGTAAGTCTAACGTACAGTAATATATAATAGATTTCAAATAATTTAGTTCACAATTTCGGCATTGGCAATGCCGCCAGGTTGGGCATTAATTTTTTGATGCTATATTTTAGTTTGTTGTAAGTTTATATTATTTGGTAATTTTAGTTATTGTTGTAATTACTTACATTAATTATATGTTAACAAGAACCAAATCTGAGCAGGCTACGTTTTTTATTACTTCTGTTTTAGTGTATTCGACTAACATTTACAAGTTAACAAGGGTAAGCTCCTTGAAATGAAACAAAATATCACAATATTCAAACCAAATACAAAAGGCACTCGGTAATCAAAGAACTCCTCCACATAGCTTTCGGTTACATTATCTTCTGCTTTATTTCATTTTTAAACCTTGTGGTTAGCTTTGTTATTGAATATCGTCCGTAAAACTACTTGAAATAATTGGAGTAATTTACACGAACATCGAAATATCTAATGACCTCAGTTTATTTAATACTAGCTTTTTTCGCGGCTTCGTTCGCTTTTAAATAGATTTTCAAAATAAGGGCTAATGAAGATCTATCTCTGTATCTACCAAAATTCATCAAAATTGGCTCAGCGATTTATGCAGAAAAGCATAACAAACAAACAAGCAAATAAACAAACTCACTTTCGCATTTATAATATTAGTTATGATGTGCCAATAATAAGTTGTAACTCTTGGTTTGTTTTCAACAAACAATTGTTGTTATTCCTAAATGTTCAGGACGCGAAATAACATGTTGGAGAACGCAAAACTAGGTAAGAACTTGAAAAATACTGGTTTAAAAACGAACTGGAATACCTAAGGAACCACAAGTTTGCAACTTCGTAATATCTTCCACCTCTAGATTTTACGGGAACACGCTGTTGACATATACGGGTGCATTGATCATGTTCGGTGGCGATAGGCTACGACCTGTCATAACTTATACAGCCAGCCTTTGACCCCGCACGATCCGCTACGTGGCTTTAAACCCGCAAACACTTTCCGATCTAGCGTCAACCAATCGTCACTCCAAATTACTATGACTCTGCGACTAGCTCGCCTCCGCATATGTGCGTATATATCCAATTTAGATTGGGAGATCATCCCCCGATATCGTTGACGAGAAAATAAGGATGTGTTGCGACCTTAAAAGGTGTTGTGTACTTATCTGCATAAATTGCAGTGTCGATAAACCTTTAGAGAGATAGAAGCATGTGACACAAAAACGTGAGGAATTCAGCAATGTGTCCCGACATTTTGGGTGTCATGAAACTGTTCCCTACTGAATAACTAGGAACTCGTTTTCTGCAGTAGACTGTTTTCACAAATGAGCTGGATATTAGGATAATATTTCTGACATTTACGCGGAGTCTAATAATCACGCGCCCCTAACGTGTAACGTTAGTAAAATGAAGGTACATTTTCAGTACGAGTTTCAGCTGCGGTGTCGGCGTACAACCGTGACACCTGAAAGGTATTTAAATTCGTTGGGATGTGAATATCGTTAATCGGTTTATTAAGTGTGGAACGCTGAGGTTATTGTGAAAATTATGCATGTTTATCTTAGCAGAACAGGGAATATACAGGCTGTTTTTTTCAAGTGGGCATGGATAGCCAAATCCGAACCGTATTTTGTTAAAAAAAATATCATTTAGTTTGCCATGTGTTATTACTTCCCAGTTTGATCCATATTAATGTGTGTCGGAAGGTGTAATAATACAGTGTGTGTTATTTTTTTCCAAAATCGTTTCGCTAACTGTCTAGGAATATTGATGTTTTCAAAAATCCAATCAGTCAGTTTTAGTTTTCATTAAAATCGTGCCCGAGACCCTTTTTTTTTAGCATTTTTTTGCGACATTCCTCATAGCATCGGATTTGGACATCCTACTACATCCTATTGTTGTTATTATGTCAATGGTTTTTATATATCATATCATATCATATTGGCACGTCGTTTGTCATCAGATGGGTGTTGCGGTGGTTGGTGACGGCGGCTGCGTGGGGTGCGCTGTGCGGCGGCGGGCGTGCGCACACGCCTGCTCTCACGCCTGTGCTCACGCCACCCTGCCCCATGCACTGCATCTGTCTGTCACAGTCACAGGTACCTAACTTTTATTTTATCAAGTCATCAGAAGGGTTCTGTGGTGTTTGGTGACGGCGGTAGCGTGGGGCGTCCCGTACGGTGGTGGGCGTGACGCCACCCTCCACCACGTACAGCATCTGTCTGTCTGTCAGTCACAGTCACGGGTATCTTTAATTTTATTTGATTTTAGGGTTCAGTACCCGTAGGCAAACCGAAGGATCCCTATTACTAAGTCACCGCTCATTCCGTGGGGCTGTCAGCGGGCTGTGTCTTATGAACCATTATAGATAAGTAGACAGCTGACCTTTTCACAGTGTTTTTTTTTAATTTTTTTTTATTGAAAAATGGGCTAGCTCTTGACCTCGATCCCGCCTGATGGAAAGCGATAGATGAGGTCTATGTTAAATATAATCAAAATTAAATTAAATTTATAATTAGAGGGGAGAGTTCCCGTACGGGTTCTAGGATTTGCAGCAGCGGAATTGAACTGAATTTTAGAATTCCCGGTACTAGAGCATACGCAGTACAGGGAAAATTCCGATACTTCCGGTACTCCAGAAAAAACTTTAAATGCTTATTTGTGAGCTGATGAAAGCAGGGGGTGTCCCCTCACAAGAACCCATTTGAACTCTTCGTGTGCGATTCTGACTCACGGCACGGCTTGACTCCATCTTACCTGATGATAAACGAGGGGTGTGGTCGACGATAGAGTATCTTGCCTAAATAGGCAAGCGTACGCGTGAATAGGTTAATTCTAAGTAACCTATTCACTCTTTTTCGGATATTATTAGTTATCACACAAAGGTCGATTTAAACCAATCTATGCATTCGCTAGCGCCCATTTTATTCTGACTACTCGTATTACTAGTATCCCAAATTATTTGAATATCTGATTTTATCTTAAAAGTATTAAACAAAATAAAGCTCGTGCAGTAAAAAGCGTTCTAGTATGCATCTTTTTGAATGGCACCTTACACAAGTGTAGCGAAAAGTTAATACTGCTTTGCTTCCTGATTCAATACCTAATGTAGTTAATATGTTAATAATAGTATAATTATAGTATAAGTATGTAGGTAAATGATTTGCATAGGTATACCTAAATCATAAGTTAATAGAGAACTTAAATTGACCCAAACTTATACTGTTAGGTGCTACAAAATGATTAACTCTCAACGCCATGTTCCACGCTGCTCCGCCATCTGCTGCTCACAGTCGCTTATGATAATCCACGAAAATATACATTTTCATTTTTAGATGGACAACTCCGTTATCTCGGAAAAGTTTTCAAGCAATTTAAAAATATAAAGCGTTCTCTAATTGCTGCCTATTTAAAATCAACCGTCATGAAAATATTAGCCGTGAACAAATGTTAGAAAATATTACTGTACTTCTTTTTCCATCAAAACTAAACCTCATTTGTTTCTGCAGACCTTGTTGCCTGTAAACAAAAACGGATCTCTCTGCTATTACCTGAATTCTACAACAATTTCCAATCACATTATAAACTAATTTCTCAGTTGCTCAGTTCACCAAATTTAATACTATTTTACGGTAAAAAGCTAAAGGCAAAGGAATCTTAAATTATTGGGTTAGATTGAAATTAGAGACTGTAATCTTCACGATTGAAGTCCGCTCTTGTCCCGGCTTTTCTGTCGGAGGAATTGTTAGGTTTCTTTTCCGGGAAAGATAATTTTCAGCCTTTATCAACGCCTATTTGTTTAGAACTCTTTTACTTTCAATGTATATCTTGTTACTTACTAGTATTACAGTGCCAATAGTCTATAAAGATTGATTATATTCTGAAGCATCAAGTCAGTCTTCTCAATTAAAAGTCCTTAAAGTTCTCAAAAGTAGAACCTGGGATCCAAGGCTCTCAGTTTGTTAATGTTTTCACTTTTTCTTTGGCAAAGTCTAGTTGTATTAATAATTCAGTGTCGCAAAACGTGTCTCGTGTCAATCGATTTCATGGACAAACAGGCCACTAATACACGTAAATTGAATTGATACGCACCTTCTAAATTGAATTGGAGCTTCGATATCGACGCTTTATATGATTGTACCTACAGGGATGAATCAAATTGATATTTGTTTTGGTCGATTATGTGCGAAGCTTAAGTTTGGAACAATTCAATCAAAATATTATGGACTTCGGCCTGCGAACGCCGATGACAATATTTCGAGAAGGATTAACCTTATTGACCGAGCAAACAGTGGAAATAATGCTTAGGTCGTGACACGGCGAAACTGATAATTCAGTAATTTTGTAGGATTGGTATTCGTCACGGACTCTGTGCTGAAAAATATTTGAAGAGGATTGAGCGTTGATTACAATGTGAAATCTTTACTGAAGTGTGACTGTTTGGCGGCAGGTGGTGTGCAACAGCGCGACGCTGCGCGGCGTGCCATCAGCGCTGAACGCGGGCGTGACGCAGTTGTCTCTGTCGCGAGCAGACCTGCGCGTGCTGCGCTCCGACGCCTTCGCGCACCTGCGCCAGCTGCGTCGCCTGGCGCTCGACGCCTGCAACCTCACGCGCATCCGCCCCTTCGCCTTCCGGGGCCTGCCGCGCCTGCGCGAGCTCTACATCCAGCACACGCCACTCGCCACTGTCGATGCCTTCGCGTTTGCTGCTCTACAGAACATCACTTCAATCGTTCTGACACACAACAGGATCGCTCAAATCGAGGGATACGCTTTTGCAGGAACCAATTTTATAAAGCTCATTTCCCTACGGAATAATCCAATTAAACGTATATTAGCGCATGCCTTTTCGGGGCTTAATGACGTAGCGCAGATTGAACTCCCATCCGGAATAAGATCTATAGAGCCTCAAGCTTTTGCTGGGCTAGAAGGGGTCGGAGTACTTGAACTGGCGTACATGGATCTACCGGCGGTGCTGCCCGACACGTTTCGTGGACTCGTTCGTGTCGGCCGGCTCGCTCTTCGGGAATCTGATCTTGGAATAGTGCGGGTCGGCGCATTCGACGGTCTGCAGCGTATCGATATATTAGAAATTTGCAACAATAAAATCGATGGCATCGAAGAGCTCTCCCTAGTACAAAACAACAGCGTCACCACATTTAAATTAACCGGAAATCACATGCTGGAGACGCCGGAGGCGGTAATTTTAGAAGTTGAAAATATAGTGATACGCGGGAATCACGTGCCGTGTGAGTGTGGACGGGACCCTCTCGCTAACCCGCTGGCCCTGACGGATGACTTCCCGGATGAGAATTTTTGTATATCGCCATTAAAAGTGCGCGGTCGCAGCCTGGGCAGCGTAAGCGCGGGCTCCGCGGGCTGCCGCGGCGAGGCGGGGGGCAGCGCGCGCGCCCGCGCGGCCGGCGCCGGGGCGCGCCCGCGCGATGCGCTCTCCTCGCCGCGCCTGGCGCTCACCGCGGCCGCGCTCGTCTTTCTCGCGAGTAGTTAACCGCCCTCGGTGTTCAATTAAGTGAGTTGTATCCATTTGTAAATATTGTAATATATGCGAGTGAACATAATAATGCGAAATTTTACATTGAAAGGGTCCGTTCATTGTGTATACGTTGGACCATGAATAAAATTTGCCTTTCGAAACGACTGCTTTTATTTTTATCTTACTTCCCTTGAACACAGTGTCGTGATATATCTTCTCATTAACAAAGGAAACTCAGAATGATCGATCCGTAAATCACAAAGGTATTTGAAGATTTATGGCGGAGTAAAAATAGCGTTTATCTGTATTTCTAGTCAATTAGCAGACGACATCAGATAGCGGCTGAGTAATGTCCCGGCGGCGGCGGCGAGCGCGCGCTCGACCGCTGTCCGCTCACAGGCGCACAAATATCGTTTGTTCTTAACTACTGGAATGTGAACTACTTACTCGCCAGTATAAAATGTTGCAGTATTCATTTACTTTCATGAATTTCACGTATCGGGAATTGAACATTAAGAATCGTTATTATTTTTCACACATTAGTATATCGAGTCCGTTGGTGCTAATACAGATAACGGATATCATCACTTGCATATAGAAACCTAATACTATTGCATATATCACACTGAAGCTGAAATCGAATGGTATCGGCTCAAACATAGACCGCTAACCAGTTTAACATACATTAAAATCGTTACGGTTATGATTTAATTTTTGCGTGAGAGAGCTAATTGGTATTCGAGTGAGCATTCGGTGCTGAAAGCCGCGGCAGTGGGAATGCACAGAGCGCACGTGCGCGGCCCGGCCCAGCGGCCCGGTGGCACGGCGGCACGGCGGCACGGCGGCATGGTGCGGCCCGGTCCGTGCCGGATCCACGCACTCCACACACACACCTTGATTGTCGACAGCATGTCACGGCTCATTAGTGCGCTATCGATCCAACGCCCACTACATAAGAGCGCACTCCCAACTCCCAGTGCCTCAATTTCCACCACTTCACTCCACTGTACATAATTCGCAACGTCCGATACAATACTAAGGTTGGCATATTCCAGACCAACAATCGGCTTTCCCCAATTTTACATCTAACTTTCAATTATTTATGCATCAAAGCGATTTTCCGTCCCATTTCGTTGAATCCTGCCTGTAATACCATTGTGAATGCCGAAAGGAGGAGCAAACTTTCCTCAAGATCTTTTGTTGGCGATACACGGTTTTGTAGATTTTACGCAATTCTATGTCTTAGTTGAATTTTCTGGAATAGGTAATGCGAGGGAGTATAAAAGTTCAAACTCCTTAATCATCGTTTATATTCAAGCCATGTCTTCTTTATAAAATATACTTTCACTTTTCACCTAACTATACAAGTCCTGACATTGGTGTTGATTGAGGGTCGGTGTGATTTGAGTTCGTGCTACGGCGTAGCTCCGTAGCGGCGTAGCGGCGCTACGAGTCGTCCTAATGACCCGCGGTTCTACCTGCACCTGACGGCTACAAACATAAAAAGGGACTGAATAAAAGAAAATATTACTGTGATGATTTTATATCTGCGAAGAAAAGTACCTCGATATTTCATTTACGTATTTTCCGAAAAATTGTCAGAGTAAGATGGCCTCATCAGAGAAATATGAAAATAAATGAGACTAACTAAGATAAGTTGGTGAGCGTAAATGAACGGTAAGATAATGTAGTGAATTGAATATGGCTAGAACACAACAGAGGAGATAAACATTGTAAATAGGCCATTGATGCCTCGGAGCGGTTACATCTTTTGAAGCAAACGAGTTTAGGTTTATGAATTTTGACGAAGCGTAGAAATAATTATGAAAGGGTAAATGTAACAAGCAACTGAGTTTGAAATAATCTGCTTTTGAAAACTACAAATTTTATGAGAAACACTGGATTTTAGTTTCATTTCATGGGGCTTAAAAGTTTGTACCTTAATTATAAATTAGCAAACTGATTGGCATTTGGATATAAAACGTATTTTCAGAGATGGCTAATTATACATATACCACGTTTCAAGTTACACATATAAATGTATGTTCGAGTATGTTTCATAAAGCAGTGCATTTTCCTATAAAGCAACGATTGACGGCAGCATACCTGTGAGATAAGGGGAGAATTTACGCCTTTACATTGTGACATAACCTTATTTTATATCTTTTGCCATCGTTCTGAGAAGGAGATCCTCAATTTATTGCCACTGAGATATGAAACCTCTTTAACTAAAAACTTCAAGGTATTGTGTGCTTTATAGAGGTATGTGGAAAGTAGGAAGTATGTAATACCTACTTGAATCTAACTTACTGCTTTTAATCGTTTAGTTTTGATGAAACTCGTAAATAGATAAGTCTGTGACATGATCAGTCTGCTACCACCATGATCCCACTGCTACTCAAAGGACTATCCATGACTTCCAGATCTTTCGATCCAGGGCTCATGTGGACCAGTGATCTTTAGATTTGTTGAACTGGTTCCTCCATCTAAAGAAATAAAGAAAACTTGTTTATTTGGCACACACAGTTACACACAACGTTACAAGTATGTTACATTTATGAGAATTCATAATTCGAAACAATGAAATTATGTGCTCCAGCTGTGCCAAATAGGTCCAGTTCAGCAAAATGCCAGAGTACAAGGATTTGCCTGACGCTGATTTTTAACTGAACCTTACGTCGAAGTGTCTGCTGCGAGGTCTTTGGAATGTGTCAGGGCTCCATATAGTGGTTACACAAGTCCACATTTTAAAGAACTTGAAGCATTATTTTGATCACATTTTTCTTAGTAAACTTGTCATTCAGATCGAAGATACTGTCGCACATTAAGTCCGTGGAATTGAAACCCTTGGGCTGGACAGAGGTAGCAGCGTTCGGGATTTGCTTTATGCGATCTTCTATGGGATCAGTCTGCACCGGATTTTTCCCGAGGCGTTATCTCGTCCCACGTATTTCATAGGAAATCGGACGATACAAAAACTACGCTTCCCTAGATCGCTCCGGACCACCTTTTGTCTGACGTTCGCTTTTACGCTAACGTACTTTTTTTAAATAAAAGAATCGAGTAGTACGTTTTTATGGTAGAGTGTATCTTTTTATGAGGTTATAGAACGCAGTTTTGTATTGAGACAGCTTTTGTGTCTGATACCTCATAGATTATGACCAAGCAAATTAAATATCGTAAATAAATCTGAATTATTGACTAAGAGCTAATTCTTCAGTCTTATACCTGAGGAATAAAAACGGCGGTCTGGCAACTTTTGCATAGAGAATATGTCAGTTAAAGATAAATATCTGGCTATTGAAAAATCAGCCCATAGTAAGTGAACCATTTCTATTTATTCAAATGAATTGAAGTAACAAGAGCGCAACAGCAAATATTTTATGCACTAGCGTTTGCCTGGGACTTCGTACGCGCATAATTCGTTTTTTCCCGATCCCGTAGGAATTTCCCGTTCTCGTATAGCCTCATGAATGTGGCTATCATATACAAAAAGAATTTTCCAAATCCGACTGCTACTTTCAGAGATTAGTGCGTTCGAACAAACAAACAAACTCTTCTGCTTTATTACATTTGTATAATATAGTGTAAAATACTGGTGTTCAGCTTATTATTATTATTATTTTTTTTTTATTATTGATAGGCACGCGCTTGACCACTATCTCACCTGATGGTAAGCGATGATGTGACCGAAGATGGAGCACGCTTGCCTAGAAGTAACCTATTCACTCTTGACTTAAAGACTTCGGGGTGTAGCTATCAGGAAACACAGACTCTGGCAGGAAATTCTACTCCTTAGCTGTACGCACAATGAATGTGTTCCCAAAACGTTTAGTGCGTGTGGGTGGGATGTGCACCATGTACCGGTGGCGTATCGCCGTACATTTTGTGGTCCGATGTTGGAATGGGCTTGGCAGAATTAAACTATGCAATTCCGACGCACACTCCCTAAAATGCAGCCGATAGAAAATCGACAGGCCAGCAACTCGGCGTCGATGCTCAAGACTTTGGAGCTTTGACTCGACGAGCCTATCATTGCCAATGATTCTCTTGGCTCGTTTCTCAATTGACTCAAGGGCATCGAGCTGGTATCTGGCAGATCCGTCCCAAAGATGAGAGCAGTACTCCATACACGATCGAACTTGCGCTTGATAAAGTTTAAGCAGCTGTTCCGGCCTGAAGAACTGTCGCACTTTCGCTAGGAACCCCAACTTTTTGGCAACCACTTGAGCTTTAGCCTCTATGAATGGACCAAAATTGAGGGTAGATGTTAACGTAACACCAAGAAGGTAAAGTTGGTCGGTTATTGGCACGGTTACACCTCGGAAAGATGGAGCTGGGTGAAATTGGCTCCTTTTAGCGGAAAAAAGACACGCCTGGCAGGCTGGCCGGCTGGTTTTAGCAGCATTGAACTTGACCAGATTGGCATCGCCCCACTTGGAGACAGCCTGTTAGGACAAGTTCAAGCGCTCAACCATAGCCTCTCTGAGAGAGCTGAATCCGGTTTAACTGGAAGCCGACCCCAATATAGTTGAGAAAAGGTTAGGTAGATGATGAGTATTGGTATAGTATAGTATAGTATAGGTATACATATAGACGTTATCAAGCAAATGTGTCTAGACCACTTACGTCGTAATCAAAATATATGTTTGAGGAGTTAACAGAAGTGTAAGTGGCAAAATCCAGCGGAATCGATAACAAGACAAGATAAGGATCAAACTGACCTTCAAACAATAAATCCATGTTGAGAAGGGTAAAACGAAAGGGAGGAAGTTTTTACTTCGGCCAAAGTTGCTAATGATAAGTATAGTAAACGTCTATTTTTACAAATGTATAACGAGCGAAGAGTTCGTGAGGAGAGGGCAAAACGACTTCCGATTCTGTTTCTATTCAGGGAGAGAACTGCGAAGTTTCAAAGATATCTTAGTTAAACGGAGCTAGTCTGCGATCCTGCATCTCCGTGCTGAAATAGATAGCTGTAATAAAACTAACTTCGTACTATTTTATATCATGTTTTTTTTTGTTCAGAACAGTTCTTCGTATGGCGGACTGGACTTATAACTAAGATATAGCAGGAATAATATAAATGCTGGAATATTTTTGAGTTCGTTATCGCGTGACATGGCGCCTTGTATTTCAGCCATTAAATGCAACGTGGAGTGCAAAGCATTCATCACTGACACTCTGTGGGGTATCTTTGTTATCTCACTAGAGAGAACAGACTGGACTTTATGACACTGAATACTTTTATGCACAAAATACACAAAATATGTGTATCAAAAGATGAGAGGACGAATACGCATTCTTTAATCGCCTGTAAATAAAATAAACGTAATTTATTTATTTTACCTTGAAGAGAAAACAGAGTATCCTTTTCTTTGCTGGGAACCAAAAGAAATAATATGCCTACATAATTCAGCTTCATCGGAGTAATTCGTAAAAGTCGATTGAATGAAAGAAAGGCCTTTTTTATGTTGGTACCTAAGAAGTCTAATTCACTGAGTTCTACTCTACACCTGGCTAGCTCTTGTTTATTAATCATGCTGTCGGATATACAAAGTGTCGGATCTTCAATGGTTTTTCGCCGTTAGTGATATATTTGCTTTCAACTCAACCGTATTTATATGGTGTATGATGAATGAAACAATAAATTTTGTTTAAAATAAAGCCAAACTGACGGATACTTTTCCTGGCTGCTGTTCAAATTTTAATTTTGTGAATATTGAGCCGTCGTGGTTACGGGCGGTCGCCTCATCCGTGGTCACGGGTTGTCTACCCGGGGCGGTGAGCCCTGTAAAGTGCTCCAAATGTCAGGGAAATTTAAATTTAAACAATACACTTGATCAACAGGGCGAAAACCTTTTCTTCTATAAATTAAATAATTCAAAACCCTCAGAACCATGGTTGATTAAATTAACGATTGGAATAATGAAAATGGGCTACTAACGTTCAGAAAAGTAACGTTTGTCTCTGAGCCGAGATTTTCCCAATAGGAAGATAATGTTAAAGATATACCTCCCTCACACACATTGAATCCCTTCAATAAAATATAAAGTTGGGTAATAAAGAAGGAATAGGTGAACTCATTACACTTTTTTGTTTAGGTACCTACTTGAAACCCGACAAAATCCAATATGACGCTGGCGAAGTTTGCTTAAACATCAGAAAACGTAACCAGACTCCATGTTTA
Source organism: Melanchra persicariae (assembly GCA_947386135.1). Taxonomy (NCBI): domain Eukaryota; kingdom Metazoa; phylum Arthropoda; class Insecta; order Lepidoptera; family Noctuidae; genus Melanchra; species Melanchra persicariae. Next base: position 9,868,419 of record OX376651.1, on the reverse strand, counting down.
TTCCACAAATACTTACGGAAAGAATAAAACGGGAACCCCGAATGAAATTACAGTAAATTAGAACTGAGTAGCCTTTAAAATGAGTTGGTGCTGATATTATAATTGGGTGAGTCACCCCTGCAAATTGAATTATCTGTAGGGAGCATGTACGGTAAGCTACGATGGCTCTTCATCTCAAGAACCTGCAGTCGACAAGTGGAATCCGCCAAATTAATTATGATACTAGGTACGTTTTACTGATTAATTGACCAATTATTTTTAATAAACGAATATCTTTCCGACAGAATAAAACCGTTTTAACAAGTAAGTTGTTTGACAAAAGAAAAGTAGAACAGTATTAATTTCTATTCAAGATACTTTTTGCCATCTGAGAAGAAATATTGATTATTGAGTTCCAGGTAAGCCTATAAATTGTCTGCCGGAGTCTGATTGTTTTACCTTAATTCAAATGCTTTCCAAGCATCTATTTTCGAATTCAAATCTCCAGAAATACAATTTTAGATCAGATACGAAATTGGATAAGGTAATATAAAAAGCACTTCATTAAAATATAAGGTATAAGGTGTATAATAACGATAGATATATTTGGGTGACAGGCATTTGGCATTTATTGAAATAAAAAGTGAGCGTCCCGGGTGGCAATGAGGGTGACAAAATTGTGAACATTACTCATGGCTTTTCGGGTGCTTCACATTGATTGTTGAACGTCCTCGCTTGATGAAATTATATAGTTCACTGTACTCTGGTTTTATGAAGAAAATAGGTAATATTATATGCTTTGCATACGAAACTAAACCAAGCTATACCTTTGATTCATCAGGGTTGTGGAATTTGTTCGAAAGAGTCACCGCAGCCCTGGAACACAAAGGGCATTTGGAGGAACACGGATGGGATTTAGTCAGTAAGAGTCTGACACTCCCTTCCGCTCCGGAAGGAATCATTTGATAATTTCCCATCCTTAACAAAAAGCTATAAGCTATAAGTATGATAGAATTGAATGGCTGTGAATAGTAAGAACAGCTAAATAATTGCCATTGAGATATAGTTCATTATCTGAGAGATTATTGAGAATACTCATTGAACAATGACTATGAACTGAATGTAACTGTTTTCTGGAATTCGTCACGCACATGATATCATCATCATTATTATATAAGCCTAAAGACTTATACCGGATAGTCAAGGCTAATCAATAAAACTTCACATAAGCATTATTTTTGTTAAACGCTCTCCGCTTCTACGCTGTTTGTTATTGTCCGATCAATATGGAAATAACTGGATGAGTAATTTGCCGGCGCATGTAATTATGAGGGGAATGCATTACCAATTAGCTTCAAAAACATAATTGGTGTGATATTATTGTGAGACACAAAGTGGTGCCGCATCAATTACGTTAATGGAATTGAACGAAACCTATTTTTTATTAAATTAAAAATCATGCAGAGCTTTAAAACATTCTTTGTTTTCAATATCCAAATGAACCATTCATGAATCGTTTTCAATGCGAGCATGAAAAGATTAACTGGATGCGTATTGTAAAATAGGATTTTTCAATGAATGCTTGCAAATATTTGGTGTACATACACGTTCATAAATTCATGCCTTTTTCCCATGATGGTAGGCAGAAACAGCAGAATGTCACCTGTTACGATCCATACATACCTACTCCTATAATGTTTAGTAAAATTTAATACGGATATTTTTACGCACGTACAATGTTCTTGTACCCTACTCCGTTGCGAAATTGGTTATCATGAGTGTCATAATCCCTTATGAAAGAAATAAAATTTGATAGGGATGTATATATTTTTTTTATCAAAGAAATGTAACCGACTTCTAAATGAAACCTCACACCTCTACAACAACTGATCTTTCTCTCATAAGATCTTTACCAAATTGAAATGGGAGTACCAGTCCAGGAAAATACTCATCCAAACAAAAACATCCGAATCCGTTGACAATTGGCGAAAATATCGCTTAAAAACATTTTTCCTGGGGTCCCATCATCAGATCCTGACTTATACCTTCCATCTTTAGCTCAGCAACATGAGCATGGCACAAATATCTGAATTGTACTCAAATGCCCTTCTCGATTTCCATGTCAATCATCAGATTCTGACTTGGTGCCAATGGAACCACCTCAGGAGTATAGGCTTTCGAAAAAAAAATAATCACAAATCTGTCTAGAATTGGCGGAGAAAGCGGTAAACATACATAAAAACAATACATACAGTCGAAAATTTAAACTCCTTCTTTTTGAAGTCGGCAACAAAAATATAGAGAGTACCTAAAGTATTTTAATATTTTATTAAGTTAATTTATTGCAACCTCGTTAGTAAGAAAGAAATCTTTTATTAATCAAAAAGCTTAGCCTAGTCTGTGTTGCTGGGGTCCTTAAAAATTGAGTCATTACGAAAGTACGGTGCTTCTATTTTTACTCAAAAAGGTATGCTGTGCGGCAGTTATTTCAGTCTGTAGAGGTTTGATGGTGTTTGACAATAAGCTGACCATTTGCAAGCCACTAGGCTATTATGGTTGGAGTTTTTTTAGTTTTGAGCGGTAAATGGAAAACCAGGAGCTCTGGCTTTAGTGTCCCTCTTTTCACCACCAAAATACAGTCTCTGCGGCTAGCTACGACGTGCACGATCACATGAAATCGCAATAATGTCTGCATAGAAATGAGAATAATCAACATCAGTCTCCGTTGCTACCATTTTACTTGCTCAGGAAACAAAAATCCAGCTTTTTAATACAATACTTGCTTTAGCTCCCTACTCCGTTCGAATACAGAGTACGAATCTAAATTTTAAGTTTTAACTGGGTTGTGGAGGTCAGAAATTCGTTCGATGTAAAATACTGGTTTACTGGTTAACTAGACTAAAATAGATCCTAAAACAGTTAGAAAAAGTCCAGGCAGATTTATTGACAAAGATCATTTTATAAGTAAAATTCTTTTGTCGAAGACATTATATTTTTCTTTCATTGTTATTTCTATACATAGAAACCTTGTACAATTTACTTTTTACAGCGTTCGGCCATGAGACAAATGTAACTTACAAAAGATTTAAACACAATTGCTCCTACATAAATAAGGTTAAAGAGGTTTACTTTAAATATACCTCTACAAAGTTACCAATCACGTTCACGACTTTTTTCATTTGTTGTTGAACTTAAATTGAGTTTCATCTCTTCTAAATGATTTGTTAAGCTAGAAAAACAATTGAAAGCAATGATCGTCAATTTTTAAATATCGATTATTCTAATTAGGATGAAAACGAGCTTTCTTTGTAATAAGACGTTTATTCGGTGTATCCTAGAAGTTTATTGACCAGATACATAGGTAAGGATAAACACAGGCAAGTTCGAACATAGGTACGTAGTTGTGGTGATCAATCATGTCGCAGTCTCCGGGGTGAAAGCACAAAAAGTAATAGGTCAAGTGTGAATAGTTTACGTTCTTATTCTCACACCTGCAGATGGTTCTTTTAATTATGTTGTGATTAATTTGTTGGTTCAAAGTTGATAATGTTCCGAAACCTATGCATCATCATAGTTAAACCTTTAAAAACAAGCAACTGCGTTCCCATGGCGTTCCGATCTCCGGTCGATCTATATCTATGCTTGAACTTGTTAGAGATGAAAACCACACAAATCAGTAACAATATTTTCAACACCCAAAACGGATATAAAGAGAAAAAAAAACAAGTCCGTTAATTAATAGGCATGGCTGCCGTTGTCAACAGAGCGGTCTCTGCTCTCATATTTCGTAAACACAGCGAAGCGAAAAGCGTGGAACTGAGAAGTGTCATTCGATATGCGATATTCAGAAGATCGATAGTTGTTAGAATAAAAGAACGAAACGGACAAAGCAAGTAAAAAAACTAACTGGCACGAAACAATAGCCGTTACGAGCGGCGCGCTGAAAGCCCCATGAGCTTGGTGATTCGTTAGCAAAGAGACAAAAAACGGCCAGCCGCGAATTTGTTCTACAGAGGAGGTTTCGCACCTGACATTTAAGTATGATCCTATTCAGGATTACATATTCCCTTGCGGCAGCTGCGACGCTGACAGAGCTGTCGCCGGGGTGCCGGAATGAAATGCGATGACGCGAGTTCTAATCCGGTAATAATAAAAATGTATTCTCCCTTTGTCTTTTGTAAAATTTGTTGTGATGAAAAACATGCAAATTGGCGAATATACACAAGTATACCTGGCTATGGGACTAGATTACGGAATTTGTTAAATATAAACTGCTTAGTAGGCATAGGATAATTCGGGTAAGTCTTCATTAAATATTTTATTCGATTACTTTAGGAACTCTGACACTAGGATGTGTGGGGTCGTTAGACCTTACTTCCCACACACACGATAAAGAACAATGACTAAACATCATTACAAGTTTTATGCCAGTTTTAAGGTATGTAAGGAATCCTGAAAAACCGATAAATTCATTCGTATCGCCATGCTCGTGACTCGTGACTGTTCCATGTCTTTCGACATTCGTCTCTGTGACCCTCTCACATTTACAGAGGGAACAGTTTCACTGACGCTCCTTGTTAATTTGGATATCGACACTCTGCCAGCTTCTACATTTTTTTTTATATCGTCGACAAAAGGTCTAGAGCGAATAGTACTCGCACATTTGGACGTTCGCAAGTCGATGGCCTCAATAACTGTATCTAGAATTCAGCACTCGATATAGGACGATTCATGAATCGGAAATCGTCTAGTTTCGTATTCTAATCGGGAGCAAATCACCATAAAGTATCAAATTGCGACACTTGCGTATTTATTTAATATGCCAACCAAATAATAATGAAGTTATGTGCCTACAATGATGTAGACATTAAACTTTGGAACTAGTAGTATTAAAGTAAAATTTTAACACGAAAATTTAATATTCTTCAGCTACTCAGCTGTGACTTGGAAACTTCTTGAATGTAACCAAATGACGTGTTACAGTCGTGCTTATATTTATCGCCGCCCATAAAAAACTTAAATTCTGAATAATTTTCTGCTACATTCCAAACTTTTATTTGGTAATACCCCAGAGCAATTCCTACTTTGTTTACAAATAAACTTGCCGTTGAAATTGGGAAGGAAAAAGCTTTTCGAAAGAGGATAGGTAAATCGATTTATGCAAAACAGATAGCGCTTTTTGTATGCAAATTTTTGTTGATTTCCCAAAGATTGAAATCGTGGTATTGTGAAATGGAAAATATTGATTATCTACCGACAATAAACAACGTGCCCAGTGGCTTGTTTGAAATAACCATCAATTTATTATTTCATGTTTATTTTATTGGGAAATTGTAAAAAATGTAAATTAAACCTTTGGATGGCCATTTCCGTTAAGGTTTGATGCGAATAATGAAACTTCGTAGAATTCACTGCAATGAAAATAAGAGCAAATATGTGGAATGTTATTTATTAATTTAAATAAATATAATAAAATTAATTGCTGTAATTATGGACTGGAATATCAAAATTTCCTATTTCAATTTTATCATGAATTGTTGCCGTGAAGGTACATTAAGTATGAAATATTCGGCCTTAGGAGACTAACGTAGTATAATAAAATGAAAATGTATAAAAATGAATTATCGTCCTTCAGCCGTCTCCCCGGTAGGTAAATTAGGAACCGCTAAAACCTCGCGGAGGTGATAAATCTCTGTCGAATTCGTCAGCCAACAGTTTTATTTCTTTTTCCCTTTTCCACCGGTTTTCTTTTCAACAAAGTTACTCAGCCACTGGATGGACGTACGCTTGTGAGTACTTATAAATAGGTACATGTACCTGCGGCGAACAAACAGAATGAAAAATTCTTAGTCTTAACTTGTATTGTTTGTCCAATAAAATTAATTTGCTGCATTTCTAATACAGAAGAATTGAATGGTTACGAAATTCGTCCCTAACGAAGGAATTTGGGTAATTTTATTGCTATCGATATCAATGAATTAAAATTTCTTCAGCCAGTTGTATAGGCGGCCAAATTGGATGTATACAACTTTGTTTTGCCCCATTTAAATTTCTAGCCAAATCTTACAGTTTTTGGTGTCCTTATTTTAGTTAAAGAGTCGCGATTTTGTTGTAGTTAGTTTTTAAGGCCGGGACTACCTACTGTATTTATATCAGTAATTTAATTCGAAAGTTCATAAACAGATTGTAAAAAGACCAACTTAAAAAAAAAGCTCCATTGGAGGGAAGAGCATTCTTTGCTGATTCACTCAAGATCCCTCTTGAGTGGATCAGCAAAGAATGCTCTTCTCTTCTCTAACCCACTTCGACTGACTAATTAGGTGGAGTAATTTGACTATTATTCTTTGAAGAGCCCACACGGCAAGTGCTGCACTGCTGTTATTGTGGCTGGTGATCACTACCGTTTTAAGAATTCCATTTATTGACTTCATCAAATTAATCTTTAGAGCTAAGAAAATCACTGGTTCTAATAAGACGGCGCCGCAAGTCTCGCATCATGATACACAAGTATAAGTTGGCATATACATACAGGGTGTCCAGTAAATAGCACGACATATTGCAGGGGGTGATAACTTGGGTCAATACCTACCAAAACAGCACAATATATGTTCAGCAAAATCTTACGGATTTGTAGTTTTACAAAATTTGATAAGAAAATTGTTCTGTGAAAATTTAAACTAAAAATTGTATTTCTTGAAAACGTTATTGTTTTTGATAGAAAAAAGACTTGTCAATGAGTGAAGTAACTATTCACAAATAATTTATGTAAAAAAAAAGTAGAAAAGGAATTTTTCATTACGAGATGCTTAAAAATCTGTTTCAAGGTAGAGATTTTTCGATATTTCGGAAAATTTTGTAAAACTGTAAATCCGTAAGATTTTGCTGAACACATATTGTGTTCTTTTGGTAGGTATTGACCCAAGCTATCACCCCCTGCAGTATGTCGTGCTATTTACTGGACACCCTGTATACAACGTGGCAATGCCGCCAGTCTTTTGGGCTCACTTCCAGTCAACAGCGATGCGGATGAATTTTTTGACGCCTTTTAGTTAGGAGTTTTCCTTTGGTATTTTATTTTAAGTGCATATAGTTAAATTAGTATTATATTGTAAATAAATTAACTGGATAGTATAAGTTTTTGACGCACTTTTTCTAGGTAATTAATCGAAAATGTTAATTGACCTTCAAATTCAACAGATTCCACAGATCCTGTGGAATCTGTTGCTATATCTTCTATGATGTTAAAGGAATGTATTTTGGTGTATTTTAAATATTACAAGCCGAATATTTATTATTTGGTTAATAGAATACCAAACTTCTTTTTTTGCGAAAATTTTATCAATCGCATCGCATTTTTAGTCAGCAAAAAGGTAGAGATATGGCACTACTATCTAGACATTTTTGTTTAATTAAAAAAAACATTGCAATTAAAAGTTGTAAACATCGGGTTTGGCCACCCTATATTACCTACGAGAAATATTAATGGACAGGTGTTTGTTGTCTCTCCTTTGAGAAGTGTTGATTTTCAATTCCATTGATTAATATCTTGCTGATTGCCAATCAACATGTGCATTAAATATCCACGTCAATGTTGACTATCAAAGTAAAAATATAAACAGGAAAAAAGCATAGTAAGGTATCAATGGATACATATTTATAAACTTATTTTTAGAGATTTAGCAGTTTATATCCTCGCTTATTCGATTCATAGCTCACTAGACTGATATTAGTTAGCTGTCACTCGAAGAACGGGAACAGAAGATGTGTAGGCAGTCGTCGCGTCAGCGCTTCGGCGACGGCGCGACTTCGAGCCGACGACCGACGAGGCGACATCGAGACGACTTCGGGTTGGCGACGGAGCGGTGGCGAGAATCGTCAGCGCGCTGCCGCCGCGTCCCCGACGCGATTTGTTCGAGAATTGCATTGTTCCGCCGACACCTGGAATCTGGATTCGGTTAGTAGAACCTTTTCCGGCGAAGAAGATTTGTTGCCACGTATTTTCTCCGCTGGAATTGTTGTTAGCTACGGATCAATTTAACAACCGTTCTGCGAGAACAGTCTGATCCTAGAATAACTAACTTGGAGCAAGTAACAACCTCTCGTGTCCTATGTTCAAGGTAATGCTATTCATACAAACTATGATATAACCTTGCTATGTATTTTCCAAGAATATACGTTCACGGAGAAATTTCTCACTGCAGTTACGAGAGCTGCTTGCAGTTGCTGGCATATTAATATATTGTGATGTCTGACTGATTCTTTGGTAAGGTGTACTTTAATTCTTACATATTTGTTCATCGCGATTCTAGGACCTTAAGCTACTGAGAAATTGAGAAATGAGTTTTTTTTTCTGTAAGTCCACATTGTCCCACGGCTGGGCGAAAGCACCCCCAGGACGATTTCATGGAAGAAACTATTTCTTGTAAAGAATTTTCAATAGAGAACTATTTTAAAAGAATGTGCACATTTCGCTACATCTTAGGCAAGTTTTGTAAAATTTAGAGCGACACTCTGGCGCGGATTAGGGGTGAGAGGCTCAAAACTTCGACGATTTTGTGAACTTTCTATGGCTTATCTATTCTCAGAGGATATTCAGCTTTTCCCGATTTTAAACAAAGCAGTTATTCATTTGATTTGAGATACAGACTTACTGTGTAACATAATTAAATAATAATTTGGATGTGGTTCCGGAATACGGATCATGGAAAAGTTTTTCAATTTACTTAATGGAGTGGAACCGTTTTATTGGAGATTTATAGGTACATACGTATTAAATACGAAGTGATGTAGGTACTGTTTTACTTGCCTTGCCGTATTGTGCGGAAGTTAAGGATTTGTGTTTGACTTTATTCTTGTACGGCCATGTATTTTACAGACGTTAAATGTAAATGAGGTATTTATTGCTTCAAAGTCTCTTGATTTGCCGGTTTTTCTTAATGTATAGTACAATGCGAGTGGTCATTGAGTGCGTTCCTTCAAATTAGACGTTAATTGAATATGATAAGATTTTGACCCTGATAACTTTGGGACCAATGTTTTTTGGTTTTATTCCTAAACCATGTTCTCCAATCAATGAAAACAACGCACACCTCTCCAGAATAAAGGGAAAATATGCCACAAGTGCCATTTTTCTTCCAAGATGGGCTCAGAGTTTATGCACCTAGGTACTCGTATATATTATGTGTTACTAAGGAAATTACTTAACAATATTCTTTCCTGTGCTCATAAAGCATCCTAAGATGAAACATATATCGCCACGGTAACGCCATAAGTCTTTTCAAGAAAATTCTGTGAAGGTAGTTCTCGGGACCCAAAATTCCGAGTAGTTGTTTCTTTGACGAATACATTTTTCATAAGCTTATACACAAAATAGCATTTTCGCATTTGAGATCATGAAAAATTCAAAACTAATGAGCGGGAAACATGAGGAAAATGTAAGAATTTCCTTTTAGCTACACTGTTTTATTAATTGAATAATTGAAATTGAATCTTTTGTTGGGATTTATATAAATGAGAAATTGCTGTTTCATCATATAAAGTTGTGCCAATCTGCGGAATTGGAGTGAGACATTTATTTAGTAACGGTGTGGAGAGGGAGGTGAGGCAAGGTGTGCAGGGGGCTGGCTAACGAGTTTCTGTCTGATGTTTGTGAAGTTCGCTCCGGGTCACGGCGCTACGTCCGCCGCTACACACCCGCGCGACCAGCTAATGAAATATCCGTCTGGACTCAACAACCATACAATACCATTTTATACAGGAAATGGGTCAAATCGCAAGTATCGAATGATTGCTTGATCAGCGCTTACCTGTCAGAAACGAGAATTTATTTTATCCTCAATAAAATACGAGTTGAACAAGTTCTAAAACTATGTTGTTTCTTACCTCAAGCAACTTCTGTATAGACAGCGCGAATTCCCTCGACACTCATAATTCAAAAGATCGTACCGCTGCGCGAGTATAAAAGACGATCTCCAACCGACTCATTATCGAGGAGAAGTCTCTTTAACTGAGCACAATTATCGAGATTTACCAACAAACCATTGAGATGTTTGAACATTTTGTACTTATAATTTGTAATGTTTGAACCTTTTCTACCTATAAATTCGTAACAGTCAGAATTTCAGTCAAGTTACGTGAATTAAACGTCAGTGGTTTAACAAGCTTATCTATTATGTAGAGTGTAGACGCGCAATTAGTTTGTGGGATAGCAGTTGAAATATCTAATTATTTGCGGTCACAAAAGTTGGTTGTCTGTGCCCCACAATGGTAATTTTCTCGTTAATATTTATGACGTATCGCGATGCACGTCACGAGAGACGGACAGCAATTTTTATGTCAATAATGTGGGGAGCAGATTGATGCTGTATTTTTAATTGTATTACGAGCGTAATTGCTAATTTTATGGTTCGTATGATGTGACAGAACATTCAGTCGGTTTTGTCAAACTGTCTACGTCTTTCATCACGTTAAATGGTTTATGACTGACATGAAACCAGTACCTACCTACTGTCTGACAATCTAAATTGACCATTACAAGCTAGAATTAGGTTCTTTATAAACATACTGAAACGGCCGTCGACTGAAGTCTTAAAATAGAAATACTCGTATTTCGGAGGGCGCGAGTAGGTAATGTGGAAAATGTATGCTCTTAGGGTGGTACCTAAATCTCTTGTGACATGCCAAATCATTGAAAGTGTTCTTCTCAACCAACATGGTATGCCATGTTTTACATACATATACATATGTAAAACTGTGCGTGACTTCGGCGGTACAAAGACATTTTTAACCGACTTCAATACAAGGAGGAAGTTTTCAAGTCGGTTGTATTTTTTATGTTTGTTACCTCGTGTCTTCGTCATTTATGAACCAATTTGATAAAGTTTTTTTTTATGTGAAAGGATATAGCTACTTTTCGATTGGTCCCATAGAAATTTCATCAAAATCGGTTCAGTAGTTTGGTTTTCAAATAAACATAGCTGGAAAAATGTAGGTATGTCATCCAAGTAAACGTTATTGCTTTCCTGTGACTTTGCAGTGTAATAACCTTTTCCAAAAAAGCAACCGCCTTCCAAATAAAAACACTACTTACAAAATGTGAAATAACTTTAATTCGGAAGTCGGTGTCAAAAAACGAAGAAACAAAACCAAAAACACCGACTTCCGAAATTAGAGTTATTTTATATTTTGTAGTATTTTTGTTACGGTTGTATTTTTACACACATAATACACACAGTTTCTGTTTCAGTTTATAAAAAATAGGTATTTTTTATGGCTAATTATCAGTGATCGGAGTAGGTAGATTGATTTGGGGTCGATGCACTGGCACGTATATATTAATATGGATATGCCTCCGGGAGTCTGGGATTTTGTAATAACTAAGATTTTTTAGGAATTTCAAATATTGTAATGTGTAGGATGAAGAGTATATGAATAAGAAATGTTTAACCCTTTTGCTGTTTTTTTTAATAGAATATGTGATCGGCCTTCTATAATTAAAAAAAGAATATGGCATGGCTAAACTTGAGTAAAAACGTAGCAAACGTAAAGCAAGACTCTACTAATAATAGTTAAAAGAAGAAATAACTACTAAATTAGTCATATGTAAGTTTCGAATGGACGCACAATAGTAAGATTCACTTTAGTACTTACTTGATAAATAAGAAAAAAACAATTTTAAACGTTTAACTATCGCATTCCATAAAATTCAAATGTAGTAGTTTAAAAATCTTTACATTCACAATATTTGATTCAATCCCGTAAGTACCAAAATGAAATCCCGGAAAAAAGGCTTATCCATGTTATGATTTCCATGACTATTCATGATGCAAGTACGTAAAATCAATCTACCTACTCCGATCACTGCTAATTATCTACACTAATCTACACTAATATTATAAAGAGGAAAGATTTGTTTGTTTGTTTGTTTGTTTGAAATGAATAGGCTCCGAAACTACTGGACCGATTTGAAAAATTCTTTCACCATTAGAATCCTACATTATCAGCGATGGACATAGGCTATAGAATATTTTCAAAAAAGTTAGGGATCCGTATGAAAACTTCGGTAATGTAACCCCAGGTGTGAGAAGAAATCCTTATATCGCGTACGCTGCGGAATCTATTGACAATAGAGCAAAGTGATGTACTACAGTTTTGTAGAGGTCATCAATATCTACAAAAAAGTCCGCGGTACCATGTGTCTAACTATTATGGATAAGTCACCATGACCGCTTTTTATTCAAATTATTCAAGCAAATCCCATGGTGAAATAAAAAATGGTGATTTTAGTATCATGATATTAATCCTTATCCATTTAAATGGTTTGATAATTAAGGTTGATTATGTCCGTGTAAATTACACTTTAAATTATTCAAATCGGATCTTTCGTTCAAAAGTTACGACGGTAATAAACATGCTCGGAGTAAGAAAAATGTCGCGGCTTGAGCGAACAGGGGAGAATTGTATCAATGCTTAGTCCGATGAAGTTGAAACACCACGGCATTTAAATTTTTTCGATAAAACAATAAGAATAACAAATGTTTGGATTTTTCGAAAATAAACTACATACATAATAAGGAGTGAAGCAGGGGTGATTGAGATTTCAGGGGAGGACACAATTGCTTGCTTCAATTTACGTCGGAATGCTATGTACAAACTAAAAGCGGGATAATTGAAACAGATGTAGGTACCTAACAATTTTTGCATAATCAAACCCTGACGGGTTGAACGGAGTTGCGCTGAACCTGGGCTCGAGACAAGTGAGATTCTGTCAACGGTGGCGTGGCGTACGCGATTGTCAAAACGTCAAAAATGTATAGGATTGACACATGCAATCGAAATGTCACGTTTCCAAAGCTAACCTTTATAAGGGGGTATAGAGGGCGTTGAAGTTTGTGGAGTACCTACTAAATCCACGCGGACGAAGTCGCGGGCGAAGTGCTAGTTTTTAAATAAAGCGACTAAGTAGGTACTTGGTTACATAAAAAATAACTTGGTAGCGATTAAATGTTTTTAGCACAATTATAGTATATGATCTACAAAAGGATCTATTAAAACTAAATAATGGCTGCTACTATAAGATAGCAAATATATTAAACAGGGCCAATGAAATAATAGGTGAGGTATTAAACATAATGTCTTGGCGGCTAAAATTAACAGTGGGTTGTCAAACACTTTGGTGTTTTAATTAGTGTAAGAGCGAGCGAAGCGAGCTCGGGACTTGGGGCACCCCGACTCGGACAGGTTAGGTTAGAAGGGGATGGCGGGGTCAAGTGGGGGACGAAGCGAGCGAACAGACCCCGCCATGCCCTTCGTGGTTATTTTTTTTTAAACCACCCAAAAATACTGATTTATTTTTATGACCATGTTTATGTTTTCTTCTCATCTCAGTTATTTTTATAAACAACCTCATTGTATTATTTGTGAAAGTCTATTTTCTACTTTTTATCCGCCGTCAAGTTGTTGCTTAACAATAAATTCAGTTGCAACACCAAAAAATCACTGACAATTTAAATGTAAACAAAGCTTACAACTCAATATAAAGCTGCTACTTTAAACTTAAAATGCTACTTCACTGCAGCTGCCAACCTATTATTTTTGCTTCCCATTTTAACTATTTTTATAACCCAAAATCCGATTAATTTGTAAATACGAGTATATGCCTTTTTTATTTAAGTTCTGTCTCTGCACCACCCGGTGTTTGACTGGTAGAAAATGCTGTAGGAATTAAGTCCGCCTTAGTACAATGTTTTTTAATAGTGCATAAAGTTTTAATATATTATATTAATACTTGGTGGCAAGAATAAAATAGCTGAAGGCTTCACAGTTATGTCCGACTGTTGAACTCAGAATCACGTTTCGGAAGACCAGTCTTGTTCTCTTTACTACGCTTTGAACGTTTGTGTTGTATTCAACTGGGGAAAGCGATGTAGGTTTGCCCCGCGTAGACAATGTGGTGTGGCATCCTCATTCGAGCTTGTTTTAGTTGGCGATACAGAATTGTACTAAAACGAATTGTTATATAGTTCACAATACAACCGGTGTTTTCAGTACGAATTTGTTTAGCTTACTATCACCTCCGTTAATCATTACTTTTTACCCGAAAGCTCCAGAAGAAGGGTAATGTTTTTCAAAGAGTGTGTGTATATATGTTTGTATGTCTATTTCTTTGGAACGCCCTGTTGCCTTAACGGCTGGATAGATTTTAACAAATGAGGTATTATTAGAATCGCCTTAAGTGCCAAAGTATTTTGACGAGGCTTTAAGAATTTTGAAAAGAACAGAGAACCAAAACTAATACCACCAACTGCATCAGGCTACTTGTCGTAATTTAAATAGCTTATGATATTTTCGGTTTGTTTGGATATTATTAGTCCTTTTTTGTTGGCAGGTTTTTGATGCAAGTAATTATTTTTATTCCTATATTAAGGCGTCAATTTGACTATGATATGTATAAAGTCTAAATATACATATCATAGTCAAATTGACGCCTATAGTTCTTAATTCTTATAAATATGGTCTTCTTCATGGGAATGTTCCTAGGTAGGCAGGGATACTTAATCGAGCAAGTAATGATGATGAATGGCAACACAGGAGTATTACGGCGTCGTTTATGGGAACATGAGGCCTGTATTTATGGACACGTTACACTTTATTATGTAAGGGTGGATTCTCTTACGGTGTTCCATTTGCTTATAGCAGTTGTAAAAGCAAATGGTCGGTAAGGGTAAAAAGTGAAAGGCTGTCTGGCTGTGGCCAAATATGAAGAAGGAGTAAAACTAATTGTAATAATCTTACATTTTGTCGTCCTACTGTTTAGTGGTAGATCTATGTGTGGGTAGGTGCCTAGCTCTACTATGTTCTACTCGATTTTTACAATTTTATAGTTAGACTAGCTTTGGCTAAATTCAAACATGTGGTGTTATGAGATCTTTTACGGAGAAGCGATTATACACGCGTTTGCTTGAAAAGCGGGTGGAGCCCGCGGATGGCATCACCGCGTCGCACGCGACGTTTATCGCGGCGGCGCACGCAGCGTTGGGCCACCTATTCCTGCAATTCTCTGTTCACGGTAAAACTTGGCGACACCCGCCGCGGGGCCCACGGTGGTCATTGTCATATGTTTGTGCATGGAGGAGGATGAGACAGCAGCACACCTGCTTCTAAGCTGCCCCGTAGTCGCCGATTACATGGCTAAGTACTTCGGAAACCCAGGTACCCTCTGTGAGATAGTTAGTAACATCAAGGCGTTACTGGCCATCCTTGGGGAGCTGGGGTGGATCGAATGAAACATTTGTCCCACCTGCACGCAAAATACGCGCTTAGTCGTGGAGTTGCGGAAACCAGCCCGATTTACAAAACAATATGTTTGTGTTTGCGCGTGTGATGATGCTGGCCGCTGCACGCGTCGCCTGTCTGTAAACGGAAAAGAAGGTCCGACGCGCGACTCCCCGTGTCTCCGTAAACGAGGCCTTAGCGTCGCGGGCGCTCCCCTACACTCCCCAAAGAACCTACATGCCTTTCAGCTTTTTACGACAAGTAGTGACAAGTAGTACGGCTGTGTGTTGTATGTCAGTCACTCATCAGTAAAGGAAGAGTTTTAAATATATTGATCGAATAAATTTTACGTGATTCGCCATAGGTACATACCAAAACGCACAACTAATCGCGTAATCGAATACTAGTTAATTACTAATGCCAATTGTATTTCACTATCAATATCATTTCTAATTTTCAATCAATATTTTCAATTAATATACAGAATACAACTGCCAAACTGTACAGTCAAAACAGCTTCTGAAGCGAAATTAAAACTGTTCCAGAGTTTTGTCTGTTTCCGCGATGATAAACAATATTTCGATTGCAACGTTCCGCGTCAGAATAACGTCAAATAATCACAATATTGTGAACTCCGGCGCCATATTTTCATTAGCAGCACCATGTTAAAAGACTTTTAAATAGGCACAATATTTTGTGATGAAATGTTTTGTTCATTATCGGCAAATTCTCTAAGTACAATACCAACCTACCTACCGATTCAGCAAATGTTTTAAAAATGCGTAAAGCCTCGTAAATTGCTTTTTTTAATCTGATGCTGAATTTGTTAGTAATAAAAGCCAGCATTAATGTAAATGGTTCAGGTTAACAGCGACAACGGCGACCTGCTAAGCGTCACAGAATAAAAACGGAAATAAATACATTGCACAAATCGCTGTGAAAACCGTGAAGCATGTTCCAGTCGTAGAAAGTATTGAGGAAATTCGTTGGAGTTTTATTTCATTTCGACTAAGGATTTTCCGCTAGAGAGGTTCCAGGTTCGTCGGTCAGATAAAGTGCGCTCAAATATAAAGTTTCAATTTCCCCGCCGTCCGCAAGACGTGCGGCGCCTTCCGAAATGAATGCCTTTTTGATCTGTCTCTCTCGCACCCCATTATAAACTGTGATCAGTTCATTAATGCGTATTCAATATTAAATTCACAGAACTGACACTCTTTTTTTCCGAGTGAAATATTCCGTATGGCGTGTTCCACGCCAGACAGCGCGTATTTCCATTTCAGACTCCACTCACCTAGTTCATTTTTACACAGCACTTGATTTTTACAAAGAAAAATGTATCTTTTTGCAATGAAAAGCTTACAAAATAAAAATGTGTAGCAGAGATGTCTGCTGTTTATACGTTCCATCTTATCGCAGTGTTGTTTCCGCACGCTTGTTAACAGTCATTATAGCGAATGTAAAACGATAGTGGAGCGGTGTACAACTACATTTATTTCATCGGTAACATTGCCGTGAAAAATCATAACAATCGCAACCTATCTGTCATGAATAATTCTTAAGCATGATAACCCGAAAATTCAATCTCCGAACAATGGGATCGTATTAGCATACAAAAGGTTTCACATATTTTACGCAAATCCGTTATATTTTGAGTTATCTTCTCCCAAAAAGGCAATGTTTTTCCCCTGACCTGTGAAATAAATCTCATTCGAGACACAGGTTGTTAGCGAGGAGAGGTTGGATTGTTTGAATTATTAATTTCTAATTGACCGAAAATAATTATACTTTAAGCTAAGGATTAATTTAATTTGTATTGGTAATTAGTTTGGTAGGTAGGTACGCTTTGTTGTAATATACTCGTAGCTATCACATTTTATAAACGTGGTAAGCCAAACGTTGTTGGTAATATAGCCGTCAGTTGGGGGTCCAGTATGCGAAATCAGGTGTTTATTCTGAAACATGGAGTGGTTCCGCATAGCTCTAGCAATCACGTTTGTCTGCAGCTGGGGCGCTTCGCCTAGCCGCGCCTCGTTCCTTCTCGCTGTCAAATTGTCCATGTTTTACACGTTGTTTGTATGCTGCAGCGTCCAAACTGTGGTTTGAATAAGTTTACCTCTGTGCGCGCACGATGAGGTCAAACACATCCGTATGTTTACGCATTCACGGGTTCAGAACTGCTGCGAATTTTTCATTCGTCATTCATCCATCGTTAAAGTTACTGTTTTATTTCGGTGCAAAATAAATAATATAGAGAGTATTTACATTGATTCAAACCATTGTGCACTTTGCATATGAGTGTTTTCACCATGGTATACGAATTTATTTAAAACACGCAGACGAAATCTGTTATAAATGAAAAAGATAAGCTCCAAATAAGAGACGTGTTCGGTAAATGTTTTCAGCAGTTATTTAATTTCACGTTTGGCAGAGTCTCAATCAGCTTCGCAGTCGGACCAATCATTCAATCAACATGTCCATAATTGATGGTTATCGCATTACGCGACTCGTTAGCGATTGCCGTTGATTTTTGTTAGTAGTCGACCTTTTTATGTGGATAATGGTGACCCGATGGGAGTTTAAACAGATTTCGCATCGTACCAATTTGTGGGAGTAGCGAAAATCGGCAATTCTGCCGATGGACATAAATAATGTTTGTTTTGCAGGGGAATCGATGTATTCGACGTTCGATAAATTAAAGTTAATGCAGCTGAATTATCTCAGGTAGAAGGCGGTTCACGTAAGTGTGACACGAGGAAGGTTCACCTCCTAGAGAGTTGCTAACTTAATTCATTATAGTGCGCCGTGTTTGAGTTCCGTGAGCACTCTCCGGTTTCGGCCTTGTTTCGGCAAACGAATATCCCCGCCCCCCGCGCCCCGCACACGATCCGTTTCACCCTCACCTCCGAATAAACAACCACCTGATTGACACCTATACCATGCAAATTACTTGCGAGAACTTTTAAGGGTAGCATAACAACGTCCTAGGTGCTGCAAACATATAGTTCAGCAAGTGTATTATCAGTACGTGGGCTCCAGCGCTAACATTGTTCGTAGCTATTTGAATATTTCGGGAAACTCTGTCTGAAAGATGTCGTTTTGTTTTTAATAAACCAGCAAAAAGC
The DNA here is from genome assembly GCA_947386135.1 of Melanchra persicariae. Classification (NCBI taxonomy): domain Eukaryota; kingdom Metazoa; phylum Arthropoda; class Insecta; order Lepidoptera; family Noctuidae; genus Melanchra; species Melanchra persicariae. The sequence goes on along the minus strand of OX376651.1, from coordinate 9,850,045 downwards.
AACATGTTTATCCTTCTTTGTTTTCATTTCATTTCATTTATTTCTGTAACAATTTTTACATTGTATCGAAATTACACAAAATTATACAAATTAAAATATTACAACATAAATAATTAATATAACAGTACATAACCAAAAAAAAAAAATAATAATAATCAAAAAGAAAAAAAAAGAAAATAACAATAATATCAAAAGAAATAAACTAAGATTTACCAGACCATTACACATGTTAAAAAAAAAAGAAGAAAAATCTAAATGTCAATTAAAATAAATGATGTCAAATTAAAATAAATGATGTCCGGTTATTTTATTAAAAGCAAAATAGAAAAGAATTCTGAATAGAATTTATTATTGTGTATACTCAAAAGAAATCAAAAGGATTTCCCGAACTATTTAAGCTTTTGTTCCTCGCTTTCACCGTAATATAGTCTCAACTGCCTCCGTGGTCGAGTGGTTTAGGCGTTTGTCTGAGACCCGGTGGTCGTGGGTTCCATTCCCACGGGTAGCATACTTTGTAAAGTTGTTTCCAGTTTGACTAGGACATTGCAGGCTTGAATCACCTGATCGCCTGATAAAAAGATGATTCGGAAGGCATGTATAAGCCGGTGGTCCCGGCCACCAAATGGCGGTCGTCAAATAAACCATGTCAGAGGCCCTTGAGGCGGTTTAGAAACTCTGACACTAGGGTGTGTGTGGTGGGTCGTTAGACCTTACTGCCCAAGGAGAAGAAAGAAAGAAGTCTCAACTAATTTAATTTCCACTGTCTGTTTACTTATTTACCAAAAACACGTGGACTTAAATACCATCGAAAGGTCTCGGGTTCAAAGTTGTTTAAAAGCTATTTCGTAAACTCGATTACTTAAAGAAAATGAAGAAGGATTAAAAGGCAACTTAGCGTTTAATTAAATAAGCCCGTTAAAAAAATGGAGCCAGAGAGCGAACGGAATCATGTCGGGCTTAGTTAAACTGTCACCAACAACGACTGTAAACAAATCTTAACTTAAATTGCATCTCAAATCAACGAACTCGCTCACAGATGGTTAATTTTGTTATTACGAAGTAGACTTCGTTATGTTCAATAGAAAGTCACAATAGTGTGAAGAATGAACGCTCAGCATCATTAGCACACGAACCGATAAATTCTGGACACGGCTTTTATTTTTCTGAAGTACTTTAACACGGAAAGTTCTTCAGTATTTTTGTTATTAAAGCAGTATAGAAACTTCGATATTGTTCACGTATTGTGGACTAACGATACTAACTGAACTCAGTTCGTTAGTAGATTCACAAAAGCAGGATTATCTGGCAATCCGAGAGGCACAACAAAGCAGTATCAATAAAACGATCGCGTTGTGAAATGAGCACAGACTCGTAGCTCACATAATGGAGAACGGATGTGGCATGCTTTTGTATCTTCTGCGTTATTTACTTTACCTTATTCCTCGGGAGGCTTTTAGGCTTCGTGTTTAACTATTTTGTCACGAGCTATACCTTTGTCATATTCTGAAGGCTGTTGAATGTTTTGATCATTTCAGAACAGGTAATAAATTAGGCACGAGTTCCTATTCGGTTAAAGTTAATTTCCATGTTTGTTTGTGAAACTCGATAAACAAACTAAGCATATTATTGGTACATGAAAGGATCAGATTTCCTTTAAATTCACTTGATTCCACTTCAGTGCAGTTTTGCGCTCCTCTTGGAGTTTGCTAATGATTTAAAGTTCGTCGTCAGGGAACGGAAACCACAGTTTTATCCCATCACGTTTATAACTATAAAGATAATATTTCTCCAAACATATAAGTATAATTAGTTAATGACTAGGATTTCGCAAGCAACGTCTACTTGCTATTGCTAACTTTTAATGGTCTAATAATGAGCACGTGGATCAAATGATACACCGCAATAACTTTTGTTATGTGACCGCAAAATGCTTCGGAATGAAGCTGCTAGTTGCGCGTACAAATACATAGCGTTTGGAACTGCTACCAAAAGCATTTTCTTTTCAATTTATTTGGCAGTAGAGGTGTAAAATTCAGTTGTAAAGTGGCAAATAATTTCCGCCAGTGCATCGCTTACCGTTTAGTGAATAAGTTGTTCTCAAACGTATGTTATTCAAAATATTTTCAGTGTCATGAGATAAGAGCGTACCCTCACGGGAAATTACTGCCGAAATCTCGGCGCCCGCCTATAGACAGTTCGCTCGCCTCCTTTGTGCCTTGAATCAATTCCCGTAACTTATCTGCATATTTTATAATGCGAGACGAAGTGACGCTGCAGCATTCGGTTGGTACCCCCTTTAGGGATTCTATCGTGTTTCGGAACGCGGACTGGGGAATTACTAATAAAAGATATCGGAAGAAAACTAATTTCTGATAAGCGAAGTTAATAGGATGGGCGCGACCTTCCAAATTTAGGCGAAGTTTCACGCTTCTTTAAACCGAAAGCCGATATTCTTTATAGCTTAATCTTGGGTTAGGTAAATAACGTTCATGATAACGTGCCAAGGTAATGAAGAGTGGAAAGTTATAAATTGTAATTTTTACATTGAAGGCTTATTTTTTCGGAATAAAGCTAATCCGGCACATAAGTAGGTCCCACAAGTGTAGCACACAGCTTCAGCCAGCCTCCATCTCCCGAGGCGTTAGCAGTGTGTTGTTGGTCCCGCGCACCCAACTTTTAGGAGCAACTGGGGCGAGTCCGCACCGCAAATAGGATTACCGACAGACCTAGAAAGCCTGCGCGTGTCGGCTAATTCAATTTTATTGTCAATATAAAACGAAATAAACTTTTTTGTTCAACTTTGCTTTCAGTTTTGAAACTGTTATATTCTGTTAAATTTTCAGCGACGAATCGTCGCTTTAGACAGGCCTGATATTGCCGAAATTGCTCCATTTTAGCTACAATGAAACACGAAAGAATGGAGCTCTCTTGAATGTCCAATTTTAACCGTAGCTAGGACGAGCCTTTGAAGTCGGTGCGGTGTGGCGGTGCTCGCCGATTTATTCCCGTTCTGACGGAAGCCAATCAAAGCTTTTGCAGATTTAGATCGCCGTCGGTCGAAAAGTGAAACAACGGAGCCAATTTATGGTTCGATCCGGACACAGCCGCCCGTCTATGCCGACGTGACGTCCCAAACAAGCTCGTTGAATGCTACCAGTACGTACCCGTACCAGCCAGCGACCAACGTGCGCCAGATGAGAATAAAAAACATCATGCATGAATTTATTCCACGCGGTTGCTTTGTTATAAATTTTGTCACTTTTTTGTTCGATCCTCTATGGATTTGAACATGAGAAGACACGGTATTAGTAACATACCTAACATACATAACATACCTTATATGTTTACAATGCTCAATAATATATGTACGTACCCTTATACTATTTTCAAAAAAAATCGAATTTCAAGGAAAACACTCGATACAACCTTAGTTATAATGAAACGAAGTTTGCTTCTCCTGGTGTTAAAAAAATTAAGTAACAATTTCCATTTAGGCAAGCTGATGGTCTAAAACGATCATTAGAATTTAGCGTTCCCTGGTGATTTAAAACATTAGCAAAAACTTACCCTAATTAATTTGGAGAAAATGTCGGTGGGTACAACAAAAGTGAAACAAGGTAATTTATTTATTTATTTATTTATTTATTTGGTTCACCAACAATTGTTTACACGTATGAGCTTAAAAATAACAATCGTGATTAAAAAACTTTGCACAGTGTAACAACTACTTATACTAGTAATTACTACAAGAACTGTTACATTTAGTAGTTAACTATGGTGTACCTACTACGCTTTTACCATTAAAGAGATGTAGATAAAGCACTAACTATTTTAAGACAAATGCAGAGATCCGTTCAGTCAGTCTAAGAGAAAAAAATGTACCATACTGAGGGCGGTAATATAGGTACATAAACTTGTAAATTGTAACGAATTCTGCGAATCATTAAATTCATTTAGGAAGACATTTTACGGACAATAGTTATGTTGAAGCGCGACCAACTTGTAAAAAGAACTTGAATTTTATTTCTAAAAAGAAAAGTGTTTTTCCGAATTTCACTTGCCTAATGATTGTTGCACTTGAACTAACAAACCTTCACTAATTGTATTATTATGGTAATTCACTTAAATTTTATAATTTGAATAGGATCAATTTATAAATTTAAAGTTATGGTAGGTAGTGAGTGAGTTACCATAAAAGTTATAAGATAAGAGGATCTTGATATTCTCAAGTTTATGGCATACATCTGGCACATCTGGCTTTGATCATACTCTTTGATTTTGCAAGAAATACCATAAATGTAAGTTTTTTTAATGACGCAATATGTAAACGAACAGATAAGATGGTGTCTTTGTGAAAGTTATTGATAGGTGTTTTAACGATTTCCGCGGTTTTAATAAAGAATCACGGTCAAACGTTACGATTCAAATTTAACTTTATTTTACGGTTGTTTTAACGACTTCGAGATTGTTGATAAAACTCCACCGCATTGTCTTATCGTAATACTGCAGTTAGACTTCTGAAAATATTACAATATTGGCGTTTATTGCTCCTTATTTCAACTGCTTTCGCAAGCTTTCAATGTAAAACGGTTTTATTTAGATCCCTAAGAGATAAAAGATAAAACGTTAAAGTAGAATTTTCATCGTCGCTTGAACATAATTCTATTGGGTGACTGGCCTCGACTGGGAATAGATCGTCGCTATCTGCGGGCATCTCAACAAACGATTAAAACATAACGAAGGAAGAGCTATGTGGCTTTCTTTTGTAATATTAGTAGCATTACATCAGTAGTTAGTTTACCATGCAGTATGCTGTTTCGTAGTGATGCAAAAAGATTCCCTGCAGACCACTATTTCAGCGGTTCATGTGGTAGAAATACATATGTAGCAGTGAAAGTTTAAGGTCCGATTTGATGAAGGCTTTTAGTAAGTACAGTAAACTACACATGTAACAGCAAAAAGCCATAAAGTGCGCACCTCTATCTGTCCCTTAAGGTTAAGGCCAGGATTCCTAATGTTGGCATTTGTTTCAAGAACAACCTTGTTGACATTGGAAACTTAGTTCAAAGTGGCTATTCAGAGGCCCGAATCGTTGAAGTGGGAAAATGGGCGGGACACCTAACCTAACTCCACTTATAAGGTGTGAATTATACAAGAGTGGTTTTAAGTCGTCATGAATATGAGGCTATTGACTCAATACTCCGAGACTATCATTCATGGTTATTCTAAATTTCATTGGTTATCATATCACCCTTAGAAAAATGTTCTCGTTATTTTCCAGCACACCTTTGAAACCAGAAATCCGTCATAAATAGGCAAGTTACTTACCGCCCCGAACAACATTGTAGGTTACTCTTTGATATCGGCGAAGAAAAGAGTGCTACTTTTATTTAGTTAGGAATGACCGCTATGCTCTCAAAAACCTGATTCTTATCAGTAAGAAACATTTGAAATCACGATAAAGAAATGTTCTATAGATGTTTAAGTGTTTTGAAGGAGTGAGAGGGAAACGACGTCGGCCTTTCTAATCAGGGGATTATCTCGTTGAGTCCCGTTAGTCGGCAGTCAGTCGCTGATCCGGGCCGGCCTCCGGGCTGGCCACACTGCTGTGTCATTCCAACATTTTTTGCTCACACACACTAACGCAAATTTGTAGCTTTTAAGGATTATACTGTCTATGTTTTGAATAAATGTCGGTTCGTTTCTTTGTCGACCCTTGTAACTTTATAGTGATGTAAAAACTTTATGACATTCTAGAAATTGTATCCTCTCGGATAGTTTGGAACTGACAATGGTTTTTGTGGCAAAATACGCGAGCGTAATTTTAGTTGGAAAATCCATGAAACAGATTCCATTTCTGATTACTCAAAGGTTTTCAGCAACTCAATGCAAGCTGAAAGCTTCAATAAATGCATTAACAATTGGAAACGGAAGCAGCTTTCTTTGAAACGTCTCTGTACTTAAAAATACAAAGCTAAAGTGACAGACTAAACTTAGAAGCTACATTAGGAAACTATTTCAACTAAAATTTTGGGGACGCCGTCCGTGTTTCTCAATTAAACGTAGTCAGTTCCGTTTATTTCAGATCATCTTTTGGCCTGAACTGGACCATCTTGTTTGACAATTATATTCGAGGCTCTAAATAGATTTTATTGTATGAAAATCCATCTCAGAAGTGAAATATTTATGCTGCTCGAACGTAAGTAGGTACCTTATACGTATTTTAATAGACTGACTTATATCTTGGTGTATTTTCCCCGTGGACCAGATGCATGAATATTTCTACATACGGTGGGTAAGTGTACATATCTACGTCGTAAATACTTCACATGAAGTGGATGTGATGTATAAAAGTAGGTATTCCCTAAAGGGTAGTGCGTAAGTAACGGTTATTTGTCGAATATAAAAGTTGTGCCGGAACAGTTGTCGGTTACAGACGCCATAGACAAACTAACGCCTTCCCGCCTCGACTGCTTGAACATAATAAAGTGACAAGTGGGGAGCATGCTCAAATCTCCGCAAACTATATTGGCAAATGTTTGTGTTCACTGGGAGTTTGCAAGTAATCCATTTAAAAGTGTCAGATTAGAGGGGGTCGGGTGAATTTGCTTAGGCGGGTCCGGTCAGCAATTTATGTCCGCGTGCCGCCACAGATGTGGTCGGTGGCCTAGCGCCTCGCCGCGCCGGCTTGTGGCACTGTTTATAACAACAAAGGCGGAGTAATTAAACACTTAGACACGACACCAGGACCCTCCCGGATAATACCACGCTTTACACAAGTGTCTGGGGAACTTTTGCGTACCTACTTCGATAATAATTCGCCCCGGCACAGTGTAGTTCAAGTTTCAGTATTTTAAGAACGGGCGCCTTGGTAACTATTAATTTTTAATTAGCTCTGAGCATCTCAAAGAATCCCGTACTTGTCTTACTCATTTTCTCTCGGAGCTGGTGCAATGCTGCGGCCAACACTTGTGTATTTAGCACTTACCACTATCCAATTGGACGGTATTCTTTGACTTTTTGTTAAATTGTTCTTTGTGGAAAACATGGAGGAAATAATATTGTAGAAGAAGGAAAGGCAAGTAATATGTTGTACAAAAGCATTAGTTTTAGTTTGAAAACATGTGTTGTAGCGAAGGCGGAACAGGTCCAATAATAAGGCTCGTCGTTATCCCGGACTCACCGCACGTGATCCTATTCTACACAATGAGTTTATCCTGTGCTCACACACTACTTACGTGTGATGCTCTCGTGCACCCACTGTACGGCAGCCGGCTGAGTAAGTCAGGCACTGATCGAATGATTTGTATGGTAAGAGATGCACCATAGTATTTTATTTTAATGAAGCTGGCAAAAAAAGACAACTTAATTTTGTTTGATCACCTAAAGCAAGTTAGTTTGTTCTAAGGTTCCACGATAAAAAAGGAATTCTACGTTTTGACGAAAATATAAATTGTTTGAGATTCTGAAATGTTGATTGCGTCTTTATAGTACCAAAATTGAAGTTCCATATTTCATAATCTTAGCATTTCATAACGGTTATTACACCTACTAGTATAATTTCGTTTCCTTGGTAACGAATAGCCAGTTAAGAATCTAATATAAGCCAAGTTAGATTTATATGGGAATTACGTAATTTTCCACTACGGTTATCCTTGTTGGTTCCACTTATTATGTTACTTCCGCGTAGTATTTTTTTATTTTATGTACTTTTATTTCTTGCTTTTATTTAACAAACAGGGGCATTTAATTTGTCTTAAGAAGTTAACACTGTTAATTTGTAACAACAACCTCTATTAAAGATTTCTTTGATATTGCTTTTTGTTTTTAAATTCAATTCCATAACCCCTTACTTCCTTAACCATCAATTAGCTTGGCATTTGACTGTTAGCTTACTGGCATTTTTTTGGATGCTATCTTCAAATTGCTGCGTTCCTTCAAAATACCCTTTTCGTTCCATGGGCGTGGTAACTCTTTGGAACAACTCCGCAACCCTTGGTCGTCAGAGCCTGCGTTGTAGTTCAGTTATTCACGTATATTTGTAGGATACGTAGATTTTATATCGTATCTTTTTTCAAAATTAATGGGAACATAATTTCCTTCAGTAACTCTGAAAGGAGGATAAAGCCTCTACTGACCTAAAAATTGGATTCCTTTGAACTGCAAATAAATCGTATTTATCTACAAAGTTCACAGTATGGGCTGTGGAAATTTAATTAGTCAAACCTTCTTTATGTTCCACCATCCATTGAACTATGGATGTGTTATAAATAATAGGATTATGTCGGCTTATTGAAAATACTTTTAAAACCATTTTAATCAATACGTAATGACCTATATAAATATTTCTGTTTTAAACAGATAGAGAAAAATTTGTACGGTCAGCGACAAAAAGACTGCTACTTTTACATTTTAATACCTATAATAAATTGAAATGAAATGCATGCCGCTTTTTTGGAATTATATACTACTAAATATTAAATTTTGTTTCGATTTGAACGAAGTATTTTATTCATGGCGTGTCCCAGGGACACGCTACATACTTAACCCGGGCTAACGAAATAGCGCTGTACAAAACAAGTCTGTCAATTAATAAGTAATAAGTTAGTTAGTCCATTCTAACTAGATAATTTGTTAATTTTTGTGTTAGAGTCTAACACTTCCTTCGCGGAAGGAGTCATTTGATGATTTACCATAAAAAAAAAGATTTGTTATCACTATTTATTTAATTCATTTTTCTAATTTATTGACCACAGCATTTTTATCAGTGAAATCATTCACCAATCAACTTCTTTGTTTCCATTTAAAAACATCAATAGTGTCTCAAGTAACGATCATATAAGTACTTTCATAAACACACATAGAACTCGTACATCGGATTATAGCGAGATATTAATTGTAACGCAATTATCCAACGATGCATTTAACATAAATTCAATTTCCTAATTAATCATACATTATACAATCAATTCGGAACACGTAGCTACAACTCTAATAATGCTGATTGCTTGGAATGCTTGTGGTTACAAATTATGGTTACTGATAGGTTATGAATGATTACGTTAGCAATAATTAGGAACTGTGGAAAGAAGTATTTTTAACACTCGTAACAAGTGTTAAAATACTTCTTACTGAACAGAGAAGTTCCTGTACACAAGAATAAAGTTTTTGTAAGCTTAACGATCAAACAATGACGCGGTAACACGCCAGTGCGAAGACGGCTCTAAACATCGCAAAATGGAACTGGAATCGGCTGCGAAATTCGTATGGATATCGGTGTTCTCGTGTGGCCCAGTTGGATAAAACTTTAATAATGGAAGATCCCGATAGCTAAAGTTTGCTCGGGTAACGACGTTTACCCGCGAACTCGGCCGGTGGCAAAATAAAATCAACTGACTTGACGACCAACTACTGTCCGGGTCGACATCCCGCCTGTTCCTGTCGGCGTTCTGTTTCAATAATGTTTTTTACCTGATTGTGTAGCCGTTCCCTTGAAGAATTATACATTTAGCGGTTTTGAAAAGTTTTCCAATTCTTTGAGAATCGAACAAAAAGGTACTTTGCCACTGTAGAATATAATTACATTGAAATCTTATCTAGCGCTGAAATGTTCAGTCATTAGCACGTTCTGAAACTCTCATTACATAATTGAACGTAATTCTGAAGTCTGTTATTAATTAAACTAATTAGTATTAAGTTTCTTGACACGCGTAGAGAGCATTAACAGCTAGATAGGTCTTAAAAGGAATATAATACCTATAAGACTTCGTTAATAATTCAGGTTCAGGTAGTTTAGGTTCAGTAGGGCATTCTGATGGGGCACAGGCCCTATCAGAATATCACCGCTGCGTATTTTTTTTGCCACCGGATACTTACTCTCCGAGCACAAACTAACTAAAATTAGAATAAAAATTAAAAAGAACGAGGGAGAATAATGTATGTATATTATGTGAAAGTGAGGGTCGCGAGTAGCCAATGGATGCGAGATGCACAGGACCGGTTGTTGTGGCGACACTTGGGGGAGGCCTGTGTCCAGCAGTGGACGTCTTGCGGCTGATATGATGATGAACTGGAATGATCATGTGGCGGTTTCATTTTGGAGTAGCGTAGTAGGCGTTGCAAGTTAGAACTAATGTAGGTACCAATCGTTTTATAGCACAAAACAGCGGCGGCAGGGCGTTCCAGCAACGAGGAGCTGCGAATTTGAAACTTCCCCGAAATGCAGCAGTTCTATGGGGCAACGACAATAAAAGGTAGGCAGATGTTCTTGTTCTGACTTTGTTCACATCACGCGATCCACGAAAAAAAAGTACGTGTTTATACAATAGTTTTTGAATTCACATTTGGAACATTATGTTGTGAGTGTAGATAATAAAGTATTCGCGGCGAAAATTGAACTTAATTCCGGAAAAAACGTTTAAAAATGTTTCGATGATTGGATTAATCGTTGGCGTAAATGTATCAAACATTTCTGAAGGAACAAACTTTGAAGGCGATAAAATAAATTTGGAAGGATAACTAACCTACTTTCTTAACAGAGTAGTACATTAAGAAAAAAATATCAAAACAAAAAAATTACCTCGTCTTTTAAAAAAAAAAATCGACCATAAAAACAACAAAAAAGTTCCGAAGAAATGACTTTTCAAACAGTCTGATGCTGTTGGTGACAACAAAATTGTAATAAATTGCTTGAAAAGAGATTTTTGAAGTCGGGTTTTTTTAAAAAAGTCAATATTTTTTTATATTATTTCTTGGCTGTATAGCAGTTATAGAACACCGCCTTAAATTTGACCGTGCACATCTGGAACACACTTTAGATATAATTTTAACCTATCCTATCTATGTTAGAACAAAAACTACAGGGTGTTTCTAGTTATTTAAGAGAAATGATGACCATTGCCCCACAACACAGAAAATAGTACGTAGGAGGTACTTACTGATTACAGGAAAACCTATAAAGGTGTGTACTGACCCGTGTTACAGGCCTTAATGTACCATTCGCAGCGAGCATGTTACGATCCGCCCGCGCCGTGTCCTAAAAGTCGAGTAACGTGCGCGTGTTCGTGCTCGTTTCCACGTGCTGACTTATGACTGCACGAATTCTTGCTTTGTAACATGTTACATAACTCCTCGTAACACCGGTCAGTACGTAGCTTAAGAAGTCTGTGGTTTTAAAATAACATATTTAAAAAAAATAATTTGTACGGAACCCTTTGCGCGCAAAGCTATTCGCACTTGGCCGGTTTTTTTTTGGTTTAAGTAGAAAATATTATTAAATATCTTAGATAATTAACTATTTCTCTTCGTCGTCAAGTCGTCAGCCACGCTATGGTTTGGAGAGAAAATAAGGTTGATAGTACAATCTTGTGTTGATTACGCCACAGGGCTATACTATACTCTCGTATAACTCTTACCAATACGGGAAAACATTTACATTTTCGATTTGAATGCAAAATGTTTCTGAATTCCTTTAAATCAATTATGTAAACTTTTCCAGTACCTACTCTCCAAACCATACACATAAAAGATTTAAACGTCAAGCGCCTCAGTGTATACGAATCGTCTCTTTAACTTAATTTCCCCACACAAATTTTAATTGATACTGATTTATAATCTCGAAACGCTCCTTTGTTGTTTAGAAATCAATTACAAAACAGCACATAGTTAAAGAAAACCAATAATTAAAATTGCCCCAACGTACGGCTTGGAGAATTAAATAGAGCTGAATATAGACTTCGAAGTAATAATTAGGCAAAAAGATCGGGCAGGTAGGTAGGAAATTGTCGATTCGCAACACGCGCGTGGCGCCCGGGCGCTCCTGAATCGGCTCGCCGGCCACCAAATAAGATCACTTAAATTCCAAACCCGTAGCCCTACACCCAGATAGCACTACCAGTTACTTCTGTTACGTATATGAACCCCGCACACACAGTAATTACACAAAAGAAACGGAACTAAGGAAGGCGTTTAAACATTGCCTTCGGTCGCTATTAGATCCTGCAGAGTAACCCCGAATTACTAAAAATATACTCTTTCTGCTCGCTGTGTTATTAAGTTTAGTAGCCGTTTGAGCGCGGGCAGAGTTGGGCCTCCGAGGAGCGAGTTACGCACCTTCGCTGTTCTTTCTCACACGAGTGATAAGAATAATGGAAACGGAAAAGCTGCTCCTAACTTCATGTTTTATTTCCGGAAACTTTAATACACTTTGTACATGACGGCGTCGGATTGTCTATTTTTACTCCTTTATGTAGGTTACAGTTTCAGGCGCGAACGATCAGATAAGACGGAACTTCGCCCATTGGCTTTTACTGTTGTCAAAGTTTAGCACTAAATCAGACTACGAATTATCTTAACTAATCCGTATTTTTGTGTTTATCGCCCACTAAGTCTAGTTACTGATTCTATCAACTACTTCTTCGAAACAGAAACCTAGACTGCGTGGTTATTTCATAATTTCATAATTATGTAAATATTTCCACAAAAGCTAGTTAGGTAAAGAAATAATGTTTTTCTGAGAACCTCTTATAAAAGCTAGCACAGTTTCGTTGGAAACTTAAATAGACTGTTTGAAAAGCATTCTTAGAAAGATCAAAATTAATTGAGGCGAATTTTCAACAAGGAATAGTGAAAGTTGGAGAAGCAACAGTGGACTTCTAAGTTCAGTGATTCAGCTGAATTCCTAATTACCAAAACATTATCATGTTAAGTGCATCCTACTAATATTATAAATGTGAATGTTTGTATGTTTGTATGTTTGTATGTTTGTATGTTTGTATGTTTGTATGTTTGTATGTTTGTATGTTTGTATGTTTGTGTTTCAATCAGGCAAAAACGGCTGAAGGGATTTGGATGAAATTTGGCACACATGTAGTTCATATGCTGGAATGAGACATATGCTACTTTTTATCCCGGTAAGTGGCATGGATCAATGAAGACTGAAGAGGAAGTGGAAATTCAGAGCCGCTGCTGCCTTAGTACTACAGATTTACAAGTACCAGGAGACCAAAAACATCAAGTACCAGGAAACCAGAAACATATCATAGTATTTTTTGGACTGGTTAGGATAGGTGTAGGGTAGATGTAGGGTAGGTGCAGGGTAGGTGTAGGGTAGGTGTAGTGTAGGTGTAGCGTAGTTGTAGGGTAGGTGTATACACCTACCCTATAGGGTAGGTATAGGGTAGGTGTAGAGTAGGTGTAGGGTAGGTGTAGAGTAGGTGTAGGTAGGTGTAGGTAGGTGTAGGTAGGTGTAGTTACAATACAAATCAAGAAACCTCCCTATTTCCGATATTCACGCGGGCGAAGCCGCTGGTAGAAGCTAGTATGAAATAAAACAATAACAAGGGACATATTAAATGAAAAACGCCGAGCGGTATTATTATGAAATTGCAGTAGTTTTTAAATAATGTTTTGAAGAGCAGCGTGCTGCGCTGATTCTGAGAGGCTACGGCCAACTTCGCAGGTTTATTGTCTTCGCTTGAATTAAAAAAGTTTCACTCAAGTTCTCTCTTAATACTTTGAGCACATATTTACTTACCTATGAGCGGAGGTAATAAAACATTCTTTTCTCCGGCCATTGCACACACTTACCCGTTAAAGCTTACGGAAATGCTTTACTCCCCATATTGAACCCCATCAATGTAAGACTGTGTTATGTGCCTGTTATTCCCGAAACTAGGTTATTTCCCATTGAAAATATCAATGGGGTAATTCGAACGTTATAGCACGTAGCCGATCCTCTTTTGGCATTACGAATTATTGAGGAAAGTCATTGCTTTTCTCAAAGAGTTTTTTTAAACAGGTAGAGAGCTTTTCAAAAGCCACTTGTGTAGAGTTGATTTAGTTTCTGAAAGTGAAACGATAAAGCCTAAATTACCTTTTGATAAACTTGTTGAAAATTGCTTTTAGTCTGAGTGTTGAACTAGTCGGGTAATCAAATTGGTAAACTGTAGGTACCTATTCGAGTATTAAACTATGAATTTCGAAGTAAGTATAGGTACAAGAATATTCTGAACCTACGTAAGTATCGCATTTCTTTGATGGATTCCCATGTGGGTATCAGTTGGGAGGCTTCTCGGCGACCATATAAGTTACGACTAATGAACAAAATTAGGTCAATTTCTGCTATCCGGAAGTCATACTACTACAGTAGCACGCACCTATAAAGAACTCAATCTAAATTCCAAGGTGTCCTTTGGCATGAAAAGGTATCTCAATCTACTTTCTATATCCTCTCAGCGAATTCATGAAATATTCGACCTAATCAATCTAAAATTCCATTAGATCTCCAATTTGTGTAAATGTTTACACATTCAAAAAGGTGTTTTAGTAAATACTTCAGTTCATGCGGAGATTAGATTACTTGTTTAAAAAACTCTCATTTTAACTTAGATTTATTTTCAACGAAAGGTATTCTAGGGGTCAGTCGAGGTTAAATGTTAAAAATTCCAGGAAATTCAGTGAACGTGTTGACTGTACCTAAAAGAATTTGATACTGCAAGCTTCTGTTTTCCAAATATTAGTTTTTTTTTTAATTCGGAATAACTGTGTAGCAAACATTTACCTACTAGAAGTGTTTAAAAGTTAAAATCCCAAATATCCCACAATCATTTACCCTGAGTGCATTTAAAAAGAAAGTTTATTAATCTCTTTTTCTAAGTTCTCCAATCGTAAGTTGGGATGGTGTTTGGATATAATGTTCAATGACCAAAGGTCAAAACTTCGAGTTTGGACAAAAAAAAAACCAGCAGCAGAAACAGAAGTTGTGAGAAAAACGTGATACGCAAAGTGTTGGACAGAATCTAGTATAACTATCGCATAAAACAGAAATAAATACTACACCGTATAATCTAGGTACGACGTAAAAATCTTGCAGGTGACGTCTGTCTGGTACAGTCGAAACAAAAATAAACGTGACAATAAAGGGTTCTTTACATTAAGTGGTATTTGTGGCGAGCGCGGGAGTGTCGCGCCCGACAATGCGACACGGCGACAAAACAATGCTTTGTTTTGTCGACCACATCGGACAAAAACAACCGCTTATTGCAGATTGTTTTAACAGCAACCATTCAAAATGTCGCTTGTGGCTTTTCAAGCAACGCATGCTTGCAATTAGCTTTTCCCTGGTAAAAGTTTGTAAAAAATGTAATTACCTACCTGGACGCTTTTTAGGTGCGTTCGTTTTAATAACTACATTTCGAAATGGACATGCGTAATTTCACGTGGCTTAATTAAAATTGAAGAGTTTTATAGCACGATTTTGCTATTTAGGGTTTTATTTTTGTGGGTGTAAAAAGCAGGTTTTTTAATACATAAAAAATATTCATATTATTGGGTGCTATTTCTTCCATAATAATAAATTAAAGTATGGAATCAGTTACAAATAGAGATCGAAATATTTCAAAATGCCGTCAAATATTTGATAAACAAACATAAGAGCATTACCAGGGAGCGGAAGTGTTTAGCAAATAGATGATTTTCACATACATAGGTTTTAACCAAAATATCGAAAACTAATTGAGGTAGAGCAAACAAGTTTAAAATAACATACTGTTAAAATTCATTGGTGGATTTTGAACTATATTTTCGCTGTAACTCTAAATACAACACCAAATTCGCTGAAAACGTCTCATAGCCAGAAATTGTAAAACACGTGTTTGCCGTTCAGACTACTGCAGATCAAATAACTTTAGTAAACTCTCTGGTTGCTTGTACAATAGTCTCAAAAGCTAAACCAGCTCCCGGTTTATTTATTAGTTTGGTATTCTTTGGATCGCACGTATGTATTTTGTTAGAATGGTATGCATATCTGCTGTTCAGGTTCAGTGTAATAACAATAAAATTAAAATAGCGCTTCTTTAATTCTCTAAAGATATTTCTTTTCTAATGAAGCGCTATTTTAATTTTCAAATTAAGGTTGTGAAGTAACGATTCGTGGTTTACGACTTCTGGGAAGAAAAATCTTCCTGCGGCCCTACTATGACGTGTTAAAGCGTGAGTAGTTCGAGCGAGAAGAAGGGATGGAGCTATATAGGGTGTATAGCTCTATCCCTCCTTCTGGCTCGAACGACTCACGCTTTAACAGGTCATGGTAGGGCCGCTGGTTAAGCAATAGTTTAACTTTGTTGTCAAGTATATAGTAAGTCTGGGCTGTGTACCTTACTTTGGATGTCAAGCATTAGTGGTGGCCCCTAATACATAGATAAACTGTCTAAAAACCTAGCTCCGTTGCATACCTGTTTGGAAAATACAGCCTATTTCAGCTTAAGCTTTGTTTATTTTCAAAATGTGATGTCGTATTGCGTTCTGTGCTGAGGAAATGCTGACGATAATATGCAGACAATTGTCATTTTACAAAAAAAGAATGTCTAGGACTATTTCTAAATTGAACGAATTACGTTCAGTTTGACCAAAGGTCAAAACTTCGAGTTTGGTTAAAGAAATAATTACCGGGACTATTTCTAGACACAGACACAGACACAGACACAAATAAATTGTTAATGATTACCTAATGTTATGGCTCTCAGACTTTTTATGAGAATATCTTGTATGATGAATACATAAATACTTATCTGAAAAAACAGTGATAAATTACGAGTATAATCGTAACGTACATTCTGGGGACAACTCTGTTGTTCCTAAAACTGAGTCAAGAAAATAAGCGGTTCGTTTAAATGCCAATGGTTTTTAAGATTCCGTATCTGAAGGGTAGCGAACGGAATCCTGATATTGAGCCTCTGCTATCTGCCTGTGTCGGTCCGTCTGTTAGTGAGTTGTATCGCGTGAACCGTTTAAGTTAAACAGTTAAATTCTGTCAAAGGATGTAATTTTAATGCTGCTTTATCAACAAATTATTGTACAAAAACAAAAAGAAAGTGTAGTTTTAAACCAATTTCATATAAATTGGGGTAGTCAATAGACATCGAATTAAAATCTAGATTTCCAATTTATTGAGAATAAGAGTAAGATTGGTGTCTAGGTACCACTTGTTTATGTTGTGTCCGTTACAATTACCACGTCCTTCAGATTAAATAACACATTTGACTCCAGCCAAACCCAACGGAAAAGATACATGTTACGAAGTAAAATGATAATCATGTTTGCTTCTACATCTTCTGCCCAGCCTTTTTCCAACTTGATTAGGGTCGATTTCCAGTCAAACCGCATGCAGTTGAATACCAGTATTTTACAGGGAGCGACTGCATATCCTCCAGAACTTATTTCTGGCTAACGACAATCAAATATTTATCAATGACATCCGAGACCAAGTGCTTATTGTACTTTTCAAGACACGTACAGTACAACTATTTTCTTAATGTCCCTCGGCAATCATCGCATTTTCGAATACAAGCGAATGCTAATTTCCATATCCATCAATTATTAAATTTATCGCGTATACAGTTCACATGAAAATCAAAACAAAACAACATTAAATTAAGTACTTGGTTTTTGAATTCAAATTATTATACACGATAAATCTAAGAAAATAGTAGTAGGTACTGTAGTAGAGCTGGTGTAAACAATGTTCTCATCCACGAGCCGACCCTGGTAGGCGTTGCTTAACCTTTAACGTCGAAGTTCAACCCGTGCCGTTATTATTTAGGCACGAGCCCTGCTCACCTTTCTTATTTAAAACCTCTTAAAACCTAAAAATAGTCTGGGCTGATCTTTGCGGACCATGCATTAGGTGGGATTCAAGCGTGGGCTATTATCGGCTTTATTAAAATAAATAGGTCGTATCCGATTTCCATTGTTGTAGTTTTAGGAATAAATTATGCTGTATTATAGAAACCGATAATCTGTGCTTATGAAAGTGGCACTTAGGTCCAGTTTCTCGCCCGAAAATGATCACAAAATGTTTGCGACAAAAAAAAACACTAAAAAGGTGCGGTATTGTTTGAATGACTTTTCAATAACCATCACTTGTCTTGACTTGCGTTACATTTTTATGGGTTGATATTTCTTCCGGAAGTGTTACCTAGCTAATAAGGTAGGTGCCAGATAAACTTGCAATAAAGTAGGTACATTGACCTTTCCCTAATATCCAATAAATTATGAACCGTTTTTCATTACTAGAGAACGTAAAGGATTACGATAGAAGTCGACTCAGGACAGCTTTGTCTTTGTTTCTGTTTTTGGTATAAGGAAGTCAATAAATGTATATGGGTTAATGACCGCTATTGCACATTTATCTGGAGTCTACCATAGGAATTTCTACCATTAGAATTGAATTGGATAATAGTGGATAGTGGTTAGTTTCACCTACACTAATATTATAAAGATCTCCGGATCTCCTGAACCGATTTTGAAAATTCTTTTTGTATAACATAGCCACATTCATGAAGAAGGTTATAGGCTACACGGGGCAGGAAATTCCAACGAGAACGGGAAACAACGGGATGTACACGTACGAAGTCGCGGGAATAAGCTATTATTTATAAAACGAGATTGTGATGTAAATTAATGGTAACTCGCTGTCACAAATAACTGGTCCCTATAAGCCCAAGTTACCGGTACGCGAACAGGTAATAAACCCACCCAGTTTTGAGCAATTCGCAGAAACACCAAATACACCGTAAATTACCATTAGCATCAAGTATTAAAGTGAAGTGGCGTTTACAAGTGAACATCTAAATTGAAAGCTAACCCAGGGCATTGGATGGGAGTTGTAAAGCGCTCCCAATTAAGCAGGCGGCCAAGGAACAGCAGAATGGCTCGGCAGCTGGGTAGCCCGGCTCAGCGGAATAGCCCGCCGCACCGACAGGCGAGCGGCGCCGCGCAAGAACAATGTAATGAATTGTGGACATGCTTAGACTTACGGCGATATTCGCTCTGAATAAAATTCACGGGGAAGCAACTGGTTAATGAGTCTTTGGTTTTAGCAGACTGTTACTATGAATATTGTTATGTGGCGTGAAAAGGATTTAGCAACATACAAGTGTATGGCTGATTAAGGCGCTGTGAACAGCAAAAACTAGAAAATTGCTGGTTTCCTCACGCAATTTCAGCCAAATCTGTTTAGTTTCAAGCTGCAGAAAAAATATATGTTAATTTTAACTATATTTCAAAGAACACTGTTGTTTCCGACACTGTTGTTTCCAACATGTTTAAAATAAAATCCTCAATAGTAATAATCGACAAAGTTACCTCTAACTTTGACTTTAGAAAAAAAAAACCCATATTACTAGCCTACTTATGCCGATAAAAATTATACCAAATAATGAATCGTCGAATCTTAATCCAAAACTTTGTTGTTTTAGATTTTTAATAGATCAACTTAGTTTTGAGGAAATCGATAAAATGCTTCATATTTGGCAATAAGCCTGTATTGTTTTGATCTCGCACACATTTTTTTTAATTTACACTTTTAATAACTTAATTTTATTTTATTTTTTGTCCTTGTTATGTGATAATACTAATAGCCGTACATGATTAGGCTCCGGGCGATAAAACCGATAACAATGAAATGGATGAAGTACCTGACAATATTTTGTAGATCAGGGACGCACATGACTGTTTGATGTGGCGGCGCTTGGGGAAGGGAAGCCCTATTTCCACAGCAGTGAACTTTTTTCGGCCGAAATGTCAATGACGAATACTATGCGTTGTTTTGTGTACCTACCTATTGGCTAAAATTTAACAGCCGCACGGACCGATCTTCAAGATCAAGCAACGCTTGTCGAGGTTGTTCTGTTTTTTTTTTTTAATTATTGATAGGCAAGCGCTTGACCACTATCTCACCTGATGGTGAGCGACGATGTGGTCGAAGATGGAGCACGTTTGCCTAGAAGTAACCATCTTATCATACCGAGACTCGAAGCCTCAGAAATGTCATTTGGAGATTTTTAGCAATCGTTAGGGATTGTCAGAAGCCAGAAAAATCTAAAACCAGTCTTGCCAAGAAGTAGGTACTGTTTTACCCAGTTAATGGGTTGTGGAGGTCTGGTAGGTAGCCGCTCCACGTAATATGCTGGTAGCTGAATCTGGTTTGAGTGGGAGCCGACCCCAATGTAGTTGGGAAAAGGCTAGGCAGATGATCTATGTGACACTTAACACAAACATGAGACTCTTATGTCGTCATAGTCAGAATATTTCAGATGATCAGGCAGAATTTAGCGGATAGCGATAGGCCTAGTTTAGCTGAAAGGCAGAAAAATATAAGTAATTGGGTAAGATAATAATCTCACTTATAGGTATTAGCAATTACTCGAGCTTCGGTTCCCTTCAGGGTTTCGTAAATAAATGAACGAACATTGGGGTAAAATCAATTATAACTCCTTTGTTAGCGATTTTGATAGCACAATATTAAAGGAACAAGGTAAGCTCCTATTATCGTCTTTTTGTTATTTTATACACTGCTAGGATCGTCCATTAAGTAACTGACGGAAAAATACTGTGTCAGGTAGAAATTGATAGTTACACTTTTTCTTCAACAAAACGAAAAATAGATCAAGACGACCCCGTTAGGGCCACAGCCTGCCAGGGTTGCGGATTTTGTTCGAAAGAGTTACCGCGGCCCTGGAAAGCAAAGGGCGCCACGAGGAGCACGGATGGGTTTTAGTCAGTAAGAGTGGGACACTCCCTCCCGCTCCACCCGGAGCGGCAGGAGTTATTGATGATTTCTCATCCATAAAAAAGGCGTTTGAATTTAAGCGAGACTGACGCACGGGAATAGGGTATTTTACTGAAAAAATCTAATTAGTCCGTCAGATAGATATCTATAAAATATAGGACACGTATTTTATCTTTTTCCACATAAACAAAAATGAAGACGATACAGTGCGTTGAAAACACGCGTAACGTCATGTTGCTGGTAAAAATTGCACCATTATAGTGACGCCTTACGCCATACGTGTTTTCAACTTTTGGAAATCTATCTGACGGACCAATTAGGTAATTTTTACCTTATTGATTTATATAACGTGTAACATAATAAACGCAATACCTATAAAGGGGTCATTGTACGCATCATTATGAATCACTTTTACTATGAAACCGCTTGTACTGAACAGTTTTTTTTCGCGATTTCGTGGTTGGTCCCATTAAGTAAAAAATGTTCGTAATGACGAGTGCAATGACTAACGTGACCATTTTTTTTATTTCAAAACGGAACATCTATCGTCAAATTACCGTGACGTTAGTTTTTTTTTACTTCCAATATTGATAGCTTTTGTCAAAACAGATTTTGTGTTCTTAATTTTCTAGGTTTTTTTTTTAATGCGCTGTGATCTGCAAAAACTGAAAAATTGCTGGTTTTCTAAAATAATTTTAGCCAAATCTGTTTAGTTTCAAGCTGCAGAAAAAACAAATGTTAATTTTAACTATATGTCCAAAAACTCTGTTGTTTCCGAAACATGTTTATAAATAAAATCCTCTATAGAAATGGTCGTCAAAGTTACGTTTGACCATCGAAAAAAAAAACCCGTATTACTAGCCTATTTATGCCGCTAAAATTTATAGTAAATAATGAATAAAAATTTTAATGCAAAACTTTGCTGTTTTAGATTTTTAATAGCTCAACTTAATTTTGAGTAAATCGATAAAAAAAATATTTGTATTCGTTTTGTGTTCAACCTTAAAAAATACGATCATGTTTCAGAAATTCGCAAGATACTCAAGTGGCTCCCTATTCGACTTCGCAGGAGCTCTCGGATATTGTGTTTGCTATTTAATATTCTTCACAACCCTAAAACGCCTTCCTACCTGCGAGAACGCTTTTCCTACTCCCGTCCTTCTGATGCGCCTTGCAGGTCGCATCTTAGAAATCTCCTTAAATCCCCTCCCCACTCTACCATTTTTTACTTCTACTCATTTACTGCGCACGCGGTAGGGTTGTAGAATGCACTGCCGCCTGACATTAGGGACTGCAAAACACTTCCAGTTTTTAAAAGAAGAGTGAAGGAACACTACCTTTCCCTACCGTCATAGTTGCATAGACTCGTATGTATGTATTATTATTTATCTTATTTAGTATGTATTAGTATCATAATATCTTTTTCTATTTGTTAAATTTAAAGTTTATTGTTTATTACTTTATAACTTTTACCTATACACGGTGTCTACATCTCTTTTATTCGACTTTCTTTTCGCAGGTATGCTGGAAGAGATTTCATTAGAAATAAGCATCACCTTTGTACCTATTTTCAGTCTCCTTATTCTTACCTATCTATTATGTTAAATGTGTGTACAAAAACTGTTAAATAAATAAATAAAATTATTCATATTTGGCAATAAATTGCAAGCGTTGGTTGTGTCGTCGCACTCGTCGCACTTCTCTTTCTTTTCTATACAGCCCGAGAGTGACCGAGTTTTTACTATGACAGCGCCCTAAGGTTGCGAACCATATTTTATTGTCTAAAGTATTTCACGATAGTTCGACGCTTTTAGAGTAAGACTGTTTGGTTAGTTATGGGTACCTTATGTATCTACATTTAGAAAATGTTTTATATCTTCTGTTTTAGATTTTGAATTTTTATCACTATTTTTCTGTCCCTGTGACTTTCAATTCTATAAGTACCTAATGGAACAAAAAATCGATAATCCTAGCTTCTTATTTTATCTTAAACTTGCTTCCTCTAATTTCTCAAATTCTTGTTTAATGTATTGTTTATGGTTATTTTTGGAAAAATATTTTTTGTATTCAAACCTATATCTTTCAACTGACTGTACAATACTTAGCTGCAACGCGAGGGAGGGGAGTGATAGCTAATGAGCGCACACAGTTTCAAAACAGATAGAGAAAAGCCTTGGCAATAGGCCGACGAAGCTCGGACGAGTGGGAAGAAAAAAGACTGTAGGTACGTGTATTGTATACCTAAACATAAACCTACATTTCATATTGTATTACTGATAGCTTCACGTGTGACTATTATTTCACCTATCGGTAAACTGCGAGAAGCAAGCTATCACTCTTGAATTAAAGACCCTCAGGTTATAAATAGCTATCAACATAATTACATCGATGGTCTATCTATATTCTCCGTAATATTGTATATGTCGGAGACGGTTATCAAATACAACTATGGGTAGTTGTCAAATCTTATTAAATACAACTGTGGGTAGTTGTCAAAATGTGTTACATTATTCAAACTGAATTGTTTTGTTTATGTTATTTAATTTAAGTGATTTTAATATTAATTACTGTCTGATAAATCATAACATAATTTATTGAGTACTCGTAGTACACTAGAATTGAGTTTGGGAAACTTATTTAAATAATAGTAATCGTTTGTCTTCTAAAATACAAATGATGATATGTTATTTTGATTTAAAACGATTTACTTTGTTAAACCACTGTTGTTTATTTACGATAATTATTATTGTAAATTTTGAATGCAAGTCTTATTAGATTATGCTAATTTTAGTGATTCGTATCAAGTAAACACGTGACGCACTACCGTGCGGCATTGGACAGAGTTGTTGTGGAGGGAGAACATGGTATTATAAAAGAGCGTGCACTCTGTGTGCCAGTTTTATTGTGTGTGTGTGTGTTTAAAGTATAATTAGACTCTGTTATTGATATACTGTCTTGTTTATCCCAATAAAATGGGGACGCCAATATCCTGACACTATTCCTTAGCCACCGCTCAGAGGAAAACTCGGCCATTGTTCCTACATATATATTTATATAAACTATAAACTATTTATTATTTATGCTATTTTAAGTCACACCGCAGGCTAGAATAGGTAAGAATCCCGTATGCTATAGATATATGGAAAAAAGTAATACGATATTTATCGCACCGCTCCCGTGGCATTGTTCGCACCGATTCTTTAGTTGCGGTGAATGCTCCAGAAGTTTATTGTCCAGTCTTCCACAGAAATATCCAGCTTACATTTAAATATTATATTCCATTTAGTTTGGAAGCTCTTAAGTACTGCAGCAATTAAAGTCTTATTAAAATTCGTCCTATAGCTTTTGAGCGAGGCTTGGACAAAACGATAGCGCGGAAGTTGTCAAGGGTTTGAATTTCGGTTTCATACTTAAACGTTTTTTTTTAAACCTTTGGAACCAAATGACATCCTAAATTGTTATTTTAATTAATTATTTCAAGGAATTCGAAATAAAGTATTTAATTAGGTTAATGCTTTTGCATGGTAATCTATCCCATAACAAAAAATGGAATATATTGGTAATCGTAGGTACTAGGTACTGCGAGCACTATGTCGTGTCAGTACGCGATGAAGTTAGTTCAGTGTTAAAACTTCCATCAGTGCTTTACATTAGTTAAGAAACTTTTTGACATTTATAAAAAACCTGTTTGATAACCTAGCTGGCCAGTTCGTTGGCTGGCAGCATTAGTTTTCTCAAGACCAGCCTCGCCGCCATTTTCCTTCCTCTATCCAATAATCATTAATTTTCCTAGAAGTCTGTTCCAGACTTTAGATGTTTCTTTGACGTAATTTCATTTCCTTGTTTCGGCGTCCGGTTTTCTTTCACTACTCAGTTTATAATTACAAAGGAAAAATCACCTAAAGGCTACGTTACCTTCTAACAACGGGTACGTACCTACTTTTCGTTACGTGAATTATGGATAACGAACACAAAAGATTTTTCGTGAAACTAATAATTCTCATCGTTGTATTATTAGTGTTAACAATGTAGCAATTAGTTACCTGTAGCTAACGTTATGAAGAAAACATTTTATTATATAAAACCTTTCTATTAGGTAGGTATATAGGTAAGGCTGTGGGCTTGTAATACCTAATGTTTTCAGATTTAGGTGCTGTTTTAAAAGAGTGTCCGTGGAGTTTCTTGTACGTTCTTCTCCATAGAGATCTACGCTTTGGAACGTGCAAAAAGCTTCATCTTTTTTTTGACCGACCGACCTTGACAATTCAAAAGTGCCTGTAGGTAAATGGTCTAATTGAAATAAATGCTTTGACTTTGACTTTGTTGAATGTTTTTTTTGTCTAAACCCTGTAGTGCGATGCGGAAGCTAAGAAAATTTATAATTTTGCATGATATGTATAGAGTGTCTCTTGTTTCTAAGTCCATAAAAATATTTTTTTGTTATGAGTTGTAATGGGGCTGACATGGTTATGTGTGATGACCAAAAGCCTCTAAGTAAAGAAAGATAAAAAATAAAAAATGTTAACAGCTGAAAGTAGGCTTTGTATGTTATGTAGTTGCTAGTTAACGAGCAGCGATCTCTTATTAAAGAGCGGTATCCACTGAAACATAGCACAGCACTTAATCTATCTCTATTCGTTCAGTCCATCCAAAGGCTGTCTGTAAGAGATTGCCCTGTGCGATAAGACCGCCCATTGTACCTACACTTGTCTTATTCATGACTGTCTTGTGTTTTATGAGGTGTACAATTAAGTATAAACAATCATAATAATGATCATGTTCGGCAGATGGACTGGCAACAACAATAATATGTTACTTAGCTGTCTCTCATCTTCCTGGCGAAATTAATCTTTTACCCTTTATTCCTCACATTTGTCGAGAAATAATCTAAAATGTTATCGAAATAATACAAAACAAAACGTTTAAACTATGCATTCACATTTCAGTGCAGTTTACATCATAATAGTAAGTAACGGTAACTGCCACACTATTATATTAAGCGGAGAAATGTAAGTTTATGCTCATGCGCTATTTTAAAGCGCGCTACGGATTCAAAAGAATTTAAATTCTTACGGTTTCGTACATAGTGGCCGATATTCGTCGCCCGTAGATGGAATATTAATTACTATGGATGGATCGTGATGAAGAATATCTAACGAAGCTCTAGGCTATCATAGCTAAATCAATCATAGACTCCATCAAGTTCATGAAGCTCCTACGCAAAAAAGGGGAAACATTTTTCCCCATTTCGCGAGGGTTCGTTAGCAAAGTCCGGGCAAGCAAAGTAATTATTAAGTAACATTTAGAGCAACATTTCAGGTCTCACTAACTATGTACAAGTCCACATTTAGTATGCTGACACGCAGAATTTGTGCGCAAGTCTCATTATTAATTTGTTAATAACATTCTTGCTTGGAGTTGGCTGCGAGTGCATTTCCGTCTGCAGTTTTAGCTTTCAGCATTAAGTTTTGCTTTAGTTTCCGAGACGGGGAAATCTCGCTCGCGTGCTTACTTATTCCATTTACTATCGGAAGGACGTGTTAGCGCGTGGTCGAGTTTCTCGAGACAATATTGCTCTATAACAACATTTGGAGATCGATAGCGGCTGCATGGCTGCATGGAGCAGAACTGAAAGCCAACATGAAAAGCATCCACGATGCGTAATAGGATTTCATAAATTCTAAATTGAACGTTGTGTTTTGAAAGCTTTTACAAATTGTGTCCAGTATAATTCGAGCGAAACAGTCGTAAAACCTAAATATTGGCCAATTTGTTGTGATTTAAACGACTGTGTGGATGTTCTTATTAAGTTGGTAATGATAACTTTTGGTCAGAGTTATGTTCGACCATTATTCGTTTGGATTGATGGTTCAATAAACTTCTACTCCTACCTTGTTTATTTTTAATGATGTTTTATGTTAAGTGGTCCACGGCTCAGTCATAGGTTTCCCTTTTTCCCTTGTAAGATTAAACGATATAAAAATACATTGTTGCACGAAATGAAAAGTTACCATAGTTTATGGTGTGACTGATATGGAACCTTAATTGGTGGCTCACCATGCGGCTTAGCTGAGATTATGTGAGTAATTTCGTCTCCGGCGTCGTCCGTAGGTGCCGTAAGATGCGATTAAAGGGATCATTTTAAGTAAGCAGTTAGCTTGCACACGCGATGACATACCAATTTTTATTCAGAATTAGCTTTGAATAATACATCGTAAGTAATAGTCAGTACCTACGCTTACAGTAGGAAAATGTGGAACTTTCGACTTACATCCTAAGTTCAACATATCGTTCAATTAAAAAATAATGTACGTATCTAATCTACCCATTTCATCCCGGCCTTCTCCCATCGCATCAAAGCTAATGTTTTTGTTTGAGGCCAAAAAATCGCATGCAGCTATAAATAACCATTCGTTCTACCGCACTTTGCTGTAATACTAACTTTGCTGTAGATGGATGACGTAAATATTGTGGATTCTCCACAATATTTACGACATCCATCTCAAATCAGCAACAGAGCAACGTCCGCCAATTAGGTATTACGTTTGTTTCTGTTGTAGCGACAATAATCAATAGCACGTGCTTGAAATCATAGCGGCCCGGAGCGGCTCAGCCGGCCGGCCGCAATCGCATTACGTTAATCACGGCATTGCTCCGCCGAGGGCAGTTTGTATGCTGCCTTAATGGACCTGCACTGTGTAGCCAGCGTAGCCACTCCCTCACACGCTCACACGCTCTGCCCAAGCGTGATTGAAAGTTTTATGTTGATCTTGCTCACGTATAAAAGTTAAATTAAACGGCCACCGACATGGATCACCAGAGAACACTGACACAATTATAAAACAGTATCAAACCAGTTTATTCATACAATAGAAAGCTTAACTGTAATCTGTAAAAACTCCGGTGAATGTTAGGCTGATGCCGGTCCTTTCTATCCGTGCACTCCTGCAATACATAAATCCAATACCTTATTGCTGTATGCATCGTTGAGATGCTGACGTATCTGGAGCTCGTGGAATGTGGAAAACTACTTTCTTACCTACACCGCTTTCTTTGGATTAAATTCGTAGCGAATATCAAAGTTTAGCATTTTTGGGCCACGTCATTGCTGGGTGTCTTTAAAAAAATCCTCAACTTCTACTAATCTAATTTAAAAAGAGATTTTTAAAGACAAAAGTAGAACACGTTTAATCAAAAACAGACGCATTTCTATTAAAGTAAATGTTTGAACATTGAAGATGTTTACGAACAAATAATTTCGGAGTTATAACAACGAGTGGCTGCGGAACAAAAGAATGGAATCATTTTGATAGGAGTCGACTGTTGCTATGTGATCGAAAAAAGTAGGCCTGTTGAGACAAAAAGACAGTCGTTATTGTGTGTTGTTTGCACAATATGTTGTCACAGACAAATGAATCCCACCAAAAACATTTCATGTAAAATGTTGCCAAGACGACCACATAAGGTTTGCCCTGTGAAAAAGATATCAGATCTCATGTAGAACCAAGCTTCTGAATCTACACGGCCTAACTCTACCGACCCTAACTTCACAAATTCTACATTATCAGTAAAAATGTATGGCTTCGCCGTTTCGCTACCGTCGTGGAGGTGATGCGAATATTTAGTTTCTGAAGTTAGTAACGAAACAGTAACAAGTAAGACAGAATTGGACAATATTTGTCGTTAAAGTTCTTTTGTACATAATGAGAGAGCCTTTTTCAATACTAGTCAGGTATTGAAAAAGTAATAGAAGTAGAAGAATATTTTTATTTTTTTCATAATTTTTATAATTTATAAATTACCTAGTAAGAAAGTAGTCTTATCCGTTTCAGTACCTACATACAATCATCATTCATGAGATTACAAAAGATATATTAATACATAAATTCCAATAGAATATATTTCTTCTAGTCAAGAAGAAATATATTCTTCTACTTCTATTCGTACAAACATAAAATGATATAAGACCGTTTTTCCCAAGTAAGTAGTTTTCAGAATTTAGCTCCAACATATTACGAAGCTCGTATTATAAAGGCAAAACTAAGAATGCGGTTTACATGAGTAACTTAAACTGACGTAGTTGCAAAAGTTATAATGTAAGAGGAATCAGTTTATTCCGCGAGCAACAGGAAGAACACAATGCTCTTTGTTTTTTGTGAAAAAAAAATAAAAAACGGCATTCTTTATGATAATATTATGTACGAACTGGTTTCTGTTTTAAAACTAGGACAAAGTTAACTCTAATTAAAGAGAGGGTGAAAGTTATGACGAGAAAGAGTCGAGAATTTAATCGTGAACACTGAAATCGTATTTGTTTTATGAAAACAACAAACATTGTTGTCATGCAATACGATCAGACTAAATAATATAACTTGAACGTTACAGTAATAATGGCTTTTGCTCCGGCGCCAACATTACATGCACAATTAGTAAGTCAGTTCTTGTTTAATGAAGAGAGCTTTATATTGAGAATGAACGTGAAGTGAAATATACTTACCTACAACGTTAAATATACCAAGTATTTAATCGCGTGTATTTGTTGATGGTTTTGTTCTTATTATGTCATCATTGTCAAAATTGTACATGATCGTGGATGATGATCATGTACCTAAGCGTATAAAACGATAGATAAAGCTGTTCAAATGACCTTGTTATTTGTGACTTTATGAAATTTACTCGAAACGAAGTTCCAGTCACAATAATTGCGTTTAATAATTCATAAGTTGAGATAGTAAAGCCCCAAGTGACGGCAAATTTATTCGCTGTTTTGAATAAAATTTGAATCGTTTGATAAGGCATTTGAAATAGCAATTGAGGTCCGTCTGCAATTAGCAGGAAATTTCTTAAAGCTCTTGCGGCAACTTTGTTCCGGCTGGCGTCCAAACTGATCAAGTCGGCGGTAGCACGTCGCGAGTTCGTAACACTCATTAATTTCTTTGAAGTCTCGCCTCCAGCCGACAACTTCCCCGGCTCTTTCTCACCAACAATTATTAAGAAATTACTTCTGCTTCATTATTGTAGGACTACGCACGCGTTCGCGCTCGTTAGCCGAGCCCTTCCGAATGAACACATCGCGCGCCCTGATTGAATGTTTTTGTTTTGTTATGTGTACGTGCGGCTGTGTTTGTGACTGCAACATCCGACATGATTATGGGATTAAATAACAACTCCATATTATGCACAGTTCCGATTCCAAACAGTTGTTAAAACTCTCGATATTCAGTAACCAACAGAGAAATAGTTGCTACTTGATAAGAATGTTAACGGCTCCCATTACTGAGTAATTGATATAAGGTCAAACTGCAAGTCCAAGTTCCAGCGAAACCGCGACGTTGCAGCTGCTGGAAACGTTGTTAGTTACGTTATTCAATAAACTTTTAATCGTATCAACTCGACTTTCCAATCAGGCTAAACATGCCCCAGACTAAGTTGAGCTGAAAGTTTTAGTAACAACATAACTTGCGCTTCAATGATTCGTTGATTTTGTTAGCTTTGTGTAAAGTTCATGTAAACACACATTGACGAAAATTCTGAGAAATGATCCATCAAACATATAGTCTGATAGTTCAGCAGGTTCCGCTTCCATTAGCTTCTGAAAATCACCGACAAAACAGTAAGTTCAGTGATGCTCAGTTTAAATTATAATGGCGGAACTCTCGGAGACGCAATCAGTGATTAATAGTAGTAACATTCAACGCTTGTTTTGTAAAATCATTTACCTAAGTTACAATTGATTTCTTTAACAGAAAACATGTCTTAGTGACTTGAAATAAAAAGAGCGGGAACAAATAAATGTGGCCGTTATAATACAAAATAATTGTTTGTTAGTATTATTTTACGTTGGTTCCGTTTCCGTCTTCCGCCATAGTTTAACGGAAGCAGCACTAATCTTAATATATTTGTCGGAACTGTTCTAATTGAACAATGTTTAGATTACAGAAGAACAAAATTACGTTGTGTCGAGCGGCGGAATTACAGCCATTGGGGAAACCAAATTAATTACACAAACAGACTCGTACGCAACACATACACTTCGTGACAAGTTAGAGCTTATGCTCATGATGGAATCTGAGCAATGAAGTTAAAGATAATTGAGACGTCGCAATGCCCCGCGGGCGGCGTCTCCTCCCGGTAACGAGGCTCGCACCTCGCATACGAAACAGCGCCGCGTCGCACCGGCTCCGGCCTCCGTCGCCATCACACCGTGTTTACACAACAACAAATTTGTGTTATCCAACATAGCCCATCCAACATTAAGCTATTCCACGAACACAAGCTACAGTTCTAAGATGTTAAAGGTGATGTTCCTGCGACTGAAGTTCGGCTTTCTGTAACGCGTGTTGTCATTAGCAAGATGATTCTTATTACTCCATTTCGCAAATTTATCTCTGCGTCAGACGCGTCTGGTGGCGAACAAAGAGATTTATGGGAGATGTCGACGTCAAATGACAGAAAGCGATAGAAATAGTTCAATAGTAGAAATAGTGTAGACGTGAAAAGCTAGGGAAATTAACTGCTTTGAAGTACAGTATTTTAAATACTAAAATCATCGCATTTAATACAGTGTACTGTACTATTTCACAACCACATAAAGCATTGTAATTAAGCGTTGGTTTTGAAATAATTGTGCTACCAAAATAAACTAACCGCGAACATGGAGCACTTAACTCAGTTAGTGGGCTCACAAGGGTTACATATCACATATCTTAACGCTACATTAATTAGCAATGAAAGTGGGAAATCGTATATCATGCATTACTGCGTAAAATCGTCCGTGTTGATCGTAGTTAGATTGCAAGCGGGAGGCTGTGAGTTGTGGGCGTCCACCAATCTGTGCTGTTTGCCCCTACTCGTCCCTATGAGATTATACCTCGAACGATCTCACCACGCCGCATTTCAAGCCATTAGACCGACTTCAATATTGTATTTCATTGTGGTCTCTCTCGAAGCCTTACTTTGTACAGAGAAAAACTGGACCAACTCGACGATTCATATTCTTTAATAATTCTGTGTAACTACTACGTTTTCTAAATGAAAAGTTTATTAATACCGCTACTTAATAACTTCAGAATTCTCTTTCGATTTAGAGTGTGATGGTGTGGCCATGAATTATGCAGGAGATCTTATCTGTTTTATGCGTTGGAGTCGAGGAATAGTTCGTTTGTGAAAATTTACGTTTCGAATATTCTAATGAAGATTGTAGGAAAAGCCATTATGGTTACTTTTATAAGAATTTTCATAATCAGAGTGCCAATTCTGCTAAATTATAGGCAACGTTCGCAATTTGTCAAAAAAGCCTCCCTTGCCGTACATTTTTGACAGATTGCCACTGACATGCGAATGCGAAAGTTGCTTGAAAATGATTAGAATTGCCCCTCTGATCAGTAGACATACTTCTTGAGATTGATTACCTTTTACAAACAAATGTTTAAAACAAACAAATAACCTTCTTATTATTTTAGATTTCTATTTTGAATATGAAGGCCATTGGGACGAGTTATTCCGGAACATTTTTACTTTTACCTTTAATAGTAAAAAATCTCACGTCATCCGTCACGTTCGAGTAAAATAATAGACGTCACGATACAAGGGTGTCACACGTTCACGACAATGACTGACACTCGATTCCAAAGCTTTGTTTATCCGGGAAGGGTTCCGTACGTATGAACGTTTTGTTATTTAAAATGATTCTACGTTTGTTTTTGTTATTCAATGCTGTGTAACTCATTGACTATATATAGCTGTTGCCTTTTAGCTTGGCAATAGCGGTCAGTGACCCACTTACATATATTAATATTTTTTGATTAATTAAAAAACGAAATTAAAGGCATAGAGCCTTGAATCGACATCTGCTGTGATCCTCGGTATTTTGGACTAATGAAAAACAATACAAAGTGGGTGTTTCGAATTTATAAAAAAAGTTTTTTACAAAAAAATATAGGTAACTGAATTATTTAATTTCAGAAGTCGGTGTTTTTGATTGTTTCTCCGTTTTTTGACACCGACTTCCGAAATTCAAGTTATTTTATACTTTGCAGTGTTTTTTTTTTATTTCGAACTCGGTTGTAGTTTTTTGTAAAAAAAACTATTTTATTTTTCACTTTACAGTGGTGGTTTAGCTTTAAGATCGGTTTATAAACAGTAAAGATATGCCCGAATAGATCGTCTCCGTACCCCTTCACAGCGTACCGATGCGCGACGTGATGTTATGTTATGAACTGGTGTAAACAATAAACAGACATGTGATTTCAGCAATCACAGGAGATTTGCTATCATTTGTTGAAGAGTCCCGTAACCTATCTCCGAAGTTCTTCGTCAGATCTTCACCAAATTGAAATGGGTCCGGGAAAATATTCTTCCAAACAAAAAAAGATCCATCAAAATCGGTTGACAATTGGCGAGAATATCGCTGAACAAACATAAAAAAAGGCTAATTATTTTTGAGGCGAATAACAACTTATTAGGCGACTAACTAATTGGTTACAAAAAATAATGATTTGGCGGCTAATATTAACAGTGGGATGTCATACGTATATGTGTTTTAATTGGTGGAAGAGCGAGCGAAGCGAGCTCGGGACTTGGGGCACCCCGACTCGGACAGGTTAGGTTAGAAGGGAATGGCGGGGTCAAGTAAGCGAGCGAAGCGAGCGAACAGACCCCGCCATCCCCTTCGTGGTTATTTTTTTTAAACCACCCAAAAATATTTATTTATTTATACTAGAATCACTGCCAATTTAAATTTAAACAGAGCTCACAACTCTATATAAAGCTGCTACTTTATACTTAAAATGCTACTTCACTGTAGCTGCCAACCTATTATTTTTGCTACCCATCTTAATTATTTCTAAAACCCTATAACAGGTTAGTTTGTCGCCGCGTTAAATACATGCCTAAAAAAAATCAGTTTAATTGAGAACCTCCTCCTTTTGTTTGAAGTCTGTTAAAAATAGATAGATATGAAAGGTCAATGACCACACTAAAACGATTAACTATATTACTTACTTATTAGTAAACCTGAGGAGCTCGTGGCTTAATAATATCAGTCGCACGGGTCGACCTTCAAGGTTAAGCTACGCTTGCCAGGGTCGATCTGTGGATGGGTGACCATCTTAACATATCGAGTTTCCTCTGTGCCTCGGAAAGCACGTTAAGCCGTTGGTCCCGGCTGGCATTTGTAGATCTTTGGCAGTCGTTACGGATTGTCAGAAGCCAGAAAATCTGACTCCAGTCTTGCCAAGAAGTAGGTACCGTGTTACCCAGTTAATGGGTTGTGGAGGTCTGGTAGGCAGCCGCTCCACGTAAAATACTGGTATTCAGCTGAATCCGGTTTGACTGGAAGCCGACCCCAATAAAGTTGGGAAAAGGTTAAGAGCGTGTACGCCGTATGTCATTTCATACAAACTTTCAAGTCCTTATTCTTCAAAATGAATGAACCGATTTTAACAAAACTTGGTATGCATACGTTAAATATCCAGGTCTAAATAGTTATCAGAAAACATTTTTGAAAAAGAGTTCAGGGGGAAGGATATAGTGATTTTTCACTTTCTATAGACAACTTAAAATCGCTCTCTCTATCCCTCTGAAATCTTTTTCAAAAATGTTTTCTGATAACTATTTAGACCTGGATATCTAGCGTTTGCATACCAAGTTTCGTTAAAATCGGTTCATTCATTTTGAAGAATTATGATTTGAAAGTTTGTATGAAAAGCCGTACCGCGTAAACGCTCAGCAGATGAATGATCAGTAAACAAGAATAGAAAATAATTATTTTTTCTACTTATGACTGGCACAAACCACTCTTTACATGAATTATACCAGGAAAATAATATAACAAAAAGGCTGGAATAAAGATGATACTAATCTAAAACCCTCATAAATGAAGCTCTTTCTTTTGAGTTCTTTCTTTAGGGTTTATTTACTTCTGAACTACAAATTTAATTAAGAGCTATAATTATCAGGCGTTTTCGTTAAAACACTTTGGTGTGTTGTGAAACAATTTGATTTACGTACTAATCATATCTACCAGATGATAATATCTAAATGTATAAAACAAGTGTGCAATAGGCAATTCTATGACACAAGAAGATCTCTTACAGACAACCTTGAGATGTAGGAACCTACTTACTGAACGTAAGGAAAACCAGAACAAGATAGTATAAATCTCTAAAGGTAAAAGTGTAATTGTGTATTACGTATTAAAGTTACATTAAACAAACATACACATGTCTTAATAGATAATATAAATTCTCAACGTATGATAAAACAGAAGTAGAAATATAAATTAAACTGAGTTTACTGCTCAGACTTATTTCGCGGAAAGTTTCCCCGGGATCGTATCCCGAGTCCTTAGCTGATTACACTCAGTTTTGTTGTAAAACTTAGCATTTACTTTCGAACGTACTTGGAATCAATCGATAATCTCCATGTTATCCTTGGAACTTTATAACAGATGGAAAAACACTGATAGGAAAGTTTGTCCAATGTTCAATTGTAATAAACAGATGTGCCCTTCCATATAAATGATACCAAAACTTTTAAATTAATCTGTCTTCATAATACATCAAATCAAATTTCATGGCTTCACTCTGGATAAACTTCGCGCTCCGTTAAATTAATACATCGTAACGCCAACGACCTTGTCTGAGGATTTTACCCAAACATTCAAATTAATATTAGAGCCATCCGCCACTGTTGGATTTAATCCACTAGAACAATAACATTGTTAACATTTCATCGTCGTCGGTTAGCTGTGCGTCTACAATATTTAGTACTGCTTAATTAATTAAATTAAGCCGCTGGTTGAGGAGTAGGTGCCATTATTATGATTAATAATGTACACACGGTGTAAGGGCCGGGCTACACTCGACACCCGAGCAGTGAGCGGCTGATTGTCAACGCGCCTGCCGGTCGCGCGCGTCGACACCTCGCCTACTTTACTGCAATCACCTATTGATTACCGATATTTAATGGTAAGTGGTAATTAACGTTCGGTTCGAAGGTAAGCAGGCTTGTGTGTCCATGACTGGGCTATCATGGAGAATTAGCTCGAGCTATGCGACAGATTATATAGCGATAGCCAGTATCACTAACCTCATGGTGTTCGTTTAGACGGTTAGGCCAAAATACGGAATAGGTAACAAAAGCATGAAGTCGTGTGAGACTGAATACATACACAGGATGATTCAAACGCAAAACTTTGTCTTTTTTTATCCGCCTTTGTTCGCGGTCTGCCCGTTGATTTGTGGTTTGTATTCGTTTATAACTTATGGACGACTATTATATCCGTCCGTGAACTGAATTTGTAAAAGAATACAAAAGATTGATGTACCTTGAAAGTTTGTTATTGAACTGTTCTTTGCCATTATCTGATAAATAAAACATTCGATAACCCCAGACTAATGGCTAAGCTCGGCGTTGAAATCCTAAGCTATTAAAATAAAGTAGTAAAACCACTCAGAACATAAGCACATTCAAGTGTAATTGGCAAAGTTAACTGGAATATTAGTAATGGGCATCACATGACAATACTAATGTGCAGCTTTGTTAAAAACATGCAATTTAAAACTTTAATGTTTTAACATTTAATATTGTGTTTTAGTTTCTGATTGTATTTGAAATGCTTTTACAAGTATTTACGCGAGCATTGAGCACGTCACACGGGAGCCAGTGCTCGATTTTATCTGTGTTTTCATTTGCTCGATGCCCTCGTCCGCTGCGACGCTACGAATGCTACGACGCTACGACATCGTTGTAGCCGTTCGTAGCAAACGTTCTCAGGGTTGAAAGCTTTGACACTCACTAAACGGTATTATCTACCCACAGGGATTTCACGTGGACATTCAATCTTCTTCTCATTCAAGTCTTAAGTGTGGCAATGAACTCAAGAAAAAGTTTCAAACATTTAATATTCATATTTTAATTAAGGCTATTGTAGTAAATTGAATATTATACAAAGATCTACCTTTACACTGTTATAAGTCAGTGGTTTATGATCAAATACCTTAGGATTTACGCCATAGATATACTAAGCAAGATTTACGTAGAATAATCTCTTTACATCTTTTTAAAATGTTTGCGTTTTGGCGTATTTCCCATTGATTATATTGTGCTGTTAATTCGTAAAAATTAAATGACTTGTAGGCAGCCCTATGAACTCAATTTAAGAATGCGACTCGATAATGATAGTTTTAGTCGGTGTTTGTACAATCAATTGGAGCTAGATTTATCGTTGGAACCGTTTACTGTTTTACATAACAACGAGATTTGTTTCGATGTTACAAATGTATTGTTTCATACCGCTCCAGGGAAATAAAACAGACTATGAAAGCTATTCGATTTGACATAAAATTATCATACCGCATTGGTACATTTTTTTTTGTAAATAAAGTAATACTATACATATGTCAAGTATTACACAGCAACATACATTACGAAAAAAAAATATACGGATAAAACAGCCAGCTCAAAATTTTCTGAAAAAAAAACAATGACTTTGTTTTTTAAGGGTTCCTTACTACAAAAGGAAATACGGAATTTTCAAGAGCTCACTCTTGAATCTGTCTGTCACAAACATTTTTCTTGGGGCGATGCGACGCAGTTTGTTAGGTAAGGTAGATACTGGTGGTAAATGGAAACTTGATTTGAAAATCAGTCTAGATTCTAATTATCTCCGAGTAGGTTTTATGTCATAGTGGCTTCAGCCAGTGTCTTCACCCGCGTGGAAGTTATAATAGGGATTGTACTGATAGCCGTGGTATACCTCTCCACTCCTCTAGCACCTCAGGATATGTTGCCCCCTTGGCACTACGTCACTTTGTGCTAGCGACCGTTTTCGGGAGCCCATTTATTGAGTGTGCAAGTCACCCCCGGATATTTTAAAGCCGTGTACATTGTCAGTGGTGAGGCTGGGGTCAACAGTTCCTCCATAGTATACGATTATCAGTCCACTAAACCACTCAAACCCATAGCCTTATGTTTTATAACCCTGTCGATCTACTCACAATTAAACAATTATTAGAAAAAGGTGATGGTAAGTAAAATAGTAAATTATGAACTTAACTCTTGTGTGTGTATGTATGTGTGTGTGTGTAAAGATAAAGTCGAAAAATTTTCCCGGGCTAAATGCTCCTGGGATGAAAAGTGTCTTACATCCTATTCCAGGATATGTCCTGAAATAGATGTAGGATACTTTTCATCCCAGGTAGACTTAGTCTACCTGTGTATTATGGGAATCCGTTAAGACGAAAAAGTATCAAAAAGACAGACAGGCAGACAGAGTTACTTTTTTAGGGTTCCGTACCCAAAGGGTTACCAAGGGAGCCTTATTACTAAGCCTCTACACTGTCCGTCCGTTCGTCCGTCTGTCCATCCGTCCATCTGTCTGTCAGTGGGCTGTATCTCAAAAACCGTAATAGGTAGACAGTTAAAATATTCACAGAGTATGTATATCTATTGCCGCTATACGAGTAACAACAAATAATAAAATTTAAATTAAATTAAGAACTAAAGGGGGCTCCCATACAATAATAGTAGATTATGCACCCAGGGGATAAAGCAGTGTCTTGTGTCACGGGCGTCATATTGAATCTCGAACGCAATGAAGGATTCGGGAGTTAACTCCCGAGCGTAGCGAGGGAGTTTAGAGTTTAACTCACGAGCGAAGCGAGGGAGTTAATACAAGAATCCTGAATGCAGCGAGGGATTCAAGCTAGCCCAAGGCAAAGACACCTTTATCCCCGAGGAGGATACTCTACTTTTCACACCTCCTGTGAGAAAATAAGAAGTAAGAACAAAATATTTTTCACACCACCTGATCGAAAACGTTAAATTATATGTCATGCCAACCTAACCTAAAGTGAGTCATTTTTGGCGGGTGGCACAGCCGGGCAATAATATTGTAGCTTTATATCAGCTGGTAGAATGGGTTCGGACGCTTGGCTGTATGCAATTTGAATTTAGAACGTCATAGGAGATGCTCGAGAAAATAGTTTTTAAATTAATAAATCGACTATAGATGGGTTTTAAGTGTTATTCTTATCCTTTTATACAATAATCCGTACATAACCAATTATTCTTATAATATTGTCTTCAATCCTGGACCCTGGTCAATCCTTATGATTTTCTAGAAATTCGAGAATATCATCCCTAAGTAGTAAGAGTATCGAGAATATCTTTCCTCTTTCTGGAACAGAAAGAGAGAGACAGAGACAGAAGGCGTTGTAAGAACCTAATATATCGCCAATTGAGCAGACAGATGAGGTTCCAAATTTAAATCACATTATTGACCAGCGGGTTATAATGAAATCCAGTACAATATTATTGCCCGGCAGTGCCACCGGCCAAAAATGACTCACTTTAGGTTAGGTTGACATGACATATAATTTGACGTTTTCGATCAGGTGGTGTGAAAACGTGTTTTTTTGGGTTTATAGCACGGAACCCTTCGTGTGAGAGGCCGACTCGCAAGTGGCCGGTTTTTTTTAAATATTTTAGCATGGATTAGACAAAAGGCATGCGAATAGATTTGTTCTATGAGTAGTCATAGGACAAATCAATTCGATACGAGAGAAAAATAAATAAACTTATCATCCATAGTTTATCTCTTAAATTTTTGTCCCGGAATCGACTAATTACCCGACTAACTGCAGGCAGTCACGTCCAACCTGATACCACTGAAGATAGAAACAAGTAAATAGAGAAATGCTCCTTAGAGGGAGTAGGGGTGCATAAGAAAGGATTTTTCTAAACTTCACCACTCAGTAAGTCTGCGGGGGGTTGAAGTTCGAACGAAGTCGCGGGTAACAGCTTGTTAAAGTACATAACCCAAGCTATTCTTACTTTAATTTATTAAAACAACCTCGTTGCCTTAACCGAGGTATTTCAGCGGCTTAGAGAACGATTATAAGACGAATTTTAAATACTGCGTAGGACGACCATTTCTATATTTATCGTTTGGTATGGTATCCGATGTAGAACAATACATATTTGGGTAACAATTCGTGAGTCGGAACTAACTGTGTCGAGAGCTGGGGAGATGTCAAATAAACTAGTACACAGAGGGATGCACCTCTAGCTAGACAACTGAATAAGCGGTAAGCGCTTCTCCAACATACGGTGAGGTAAAAGGCCAAAGGCAGGACGTCTTGTTTCTTCACTCGGATAAAGTGTGAAGCTCCTTGAAGTATATGAGAGGAAATAACAAGTAGGAAAACTGTTTTTGAGGGCTGACTGACTTCAGCCCAAGTAAATTAAGAAATATCTCATGCGAATTCTTTTCCTGTAAGGTGTTTACAACAAGAACGTGTGTTTTGTTTGGAGTCAAACTTAAAACTGATAGTTATAGAAGGTGAAAGCTTAAAATATAATTTTGTAGGAATATCAATTGCACAGCATAAAACCAAAACATGGTCCTGTAAGCATATAAGCTATTACGTTTAAGTGACCTTTCATTTCATAACCAATAATGCAAAAATAAAGTGCATAACTAAATTAATTCAACAGCGAACCAACCTTTTGCAACCACTCAATTTATTAGCTAAATTATAACTCAAAGGGGAAAATAATGAAACATGAACAAAGTTATTATATGAAACGTACATGCATTATGTAATGTAAGTACATAATGTATGTATTAGTTTACTCGGCCTGCAAGTGTGGCGAGGGAACACAGATGGAGAGCAAACGCGGGCTTAACTGCACTAGACGAGTAGATTCCCTTTTAATTAAACGAGTTCTAGACGTGCTCACCGAGGCCAACTACTGAACACACACAAATTGATGTGAAACAAACCGACCGAGGTCACGTGACGATCATAACTACATTTACAGATATATCTCTAAAGATATTTTACGAAAAGTCGTTTAAAAACATTCCCTTGAAGATAAAAACATCTCACGTACAACGTTTTCTCTGAAGCTGTTTTGTAAACGAACATTTCTTGCCATCATTAGATTATTTCAGCAACAAAAACTAAAAAGATTTTACCCAAAAACGTAACCTAACTCAAAATAAATTACTTGGACTATTATTAAAATCCATTAACAAGGGTACGTGACTTTTCTGTCATGTTGTTTATTACAAGTTACCTAAATAAGAGCCCCATCTGATCCACTACCTCACAGCACAAACATTCAAAATAAAACACAGGGACACTTTCAATGTGAAAAGGGTCGAGCGGGTAATTGGAAAACATAAAACACAAAAACTCAATTTATATCCGTGCAACGCGTGTAAATAATATAAATTTATTTGGATCAATTTTAGGGGGGAGAATAATCACCGAATTTTTATTGGCCTCGATCACAAGTGTTTTGTGAGTTCATAAGAGCTGCGATAAATTGTATGATAAAGCGGTCGTTTTTGTTTTAGTGTCCTGTGTCCCGTGGGCGGCGCTGCCTCATAAAGTGTAGCTTATCACAAGTACTGTAGGACGAATCATCTACAGGTGTTGTTCGATCTGATTTCCAATTACACTCGCACAGTTTATGACTGCAGTTACTCTTGTTCTATTGATTTGTTCTTGAATTTTAGGTATATAGGTTCTATGTTCATAGGTTTCGGTAATTAACTTGGGTAAATTGGTTCAATTCATTAGGGAAGTACTTAAATGTACGCTATATAACCTGAGACAGGTTCCTAGCACAATACTGCCACTAATTGTGCTCTCCATAATACTAATTTGTACCTATGCTCGGGTGCTTTTAAATGCCATAGATTACCGCTTGAAGCCGTACAATTTACCATAACACCTTAAGAGCGTTTACGCGGTACGGCTTTTCATACAAACTTTCAAATCCTTATTTTTCGAAATTAATGAACCGATTTTAATAAAACTTGGTATGCGTACGCTAGATATCTAGGTCTAAATAGTTATCAGATTTTTTTTTCGAAAAAGAGTTCAGGGGGAAGGATATAGTGATTTTTCACTTTCTATAGAAAACTTAAAATCGCTCTCTCTCCCCTCTGAAATCTTTTTCAAAAATGTTTTCTGATAACTATTTAGACCTGGGGCTCTAGACAAGTGACATTCTGTCAGTGGTAGCGTGGCGAAGGCGATTGGTCAATACGTCAAAAATGTATGGAATTGACAGATGCTATCGAAATGTCACGTGATCAAATTCCTACATTTTGGCATTTTGACAGTCGCTTTCGTTAATCGAATAGCACATTGTCTAGGGCCTCTGGGATATCTACCGTATGCATACCAAGTTTCGTTAAAATAGGTTCATTCATTTTGAAGAACAAGGACTTGAAAGTTTGTATGAAATGACATACGGCGTACACGCTCTTAAATTAAACCACGTACATCGGCTGAAGACGTAGGTGAAAGAACAAAAACAACATACACTTTATAGATAACAACATACGAAACGCAGTATAAATAATATACTCATACCATGCCAATACCATGGGACGCAGATAATCTCCAGTTAATATATCGAACAGTTAACGCACGCCTGCACCCGGCGTTAATAAACGGCTTAAGCTTTTCAGCGCTGAATGCCATTAGA
The DNA here is from genome assembly GCA_947386135.1 of Melanchra persicariae. Lineage (NCBI taxonomy): Eukaryota > Metazoa > Arthropoda > Insecta > Lepidoptera > Noctuidae > Melanchra > Melanchra persicariae. The sequence goes on along the minus strand of OX376651.1, from coordinate 9,807,966 downwards.
CATCATGGACTAAAAGGACCTGTTTGCAATACGTATTACCCGAAGCATTGAACTGAACAAGGCAATTTGAACTAATCTACAAGCAAACGGAGATCGCGTCTAGCTACACCCTGTATAAAACGGTTGCCCGGAGTGGGGTAATAGCTGCCGAGGCTGCCCGACCAGCTAACTTAAGCTGAACAGCAAACTTAATGTAACTTAGCCCACAGCTAAGACTAGGCCTAATAATAGCGTCATTATATCACTGGCTTTAATACTCTCATAATCGTGACTAATTGTCTTTATTATTAATTCTGCTTCACGTTGATTGGTGCTTAAGAATCCAATTACAGTTTTTGTGAGATAGGTACTCTCGGTTTGGGTATTGAGGGTTTGGATTATCGAGAAAATAGAAATAGCAACGAGTTGGGATGTTGTTATTACCTCACCTTGTTAAGCGAGCATAGATGAGATTGTTAATCAGACTTTGTATAAGTACAAAGTATTGATTGAACCTTACAAAAATATTATTGACAGGTTCCTGATTGACCATTATCTCACTTGATGGTAAGCGATGCTGTCGTCGGCTGTAGAGTAGGTACGCTTAAATACAATGGTTTGAAGTAAACTATGGTTACTATAAATGTTGCTTAGACTGGAGCGAACTATAAATTCTTCACACAAAGTAATAATAGGAAGTTCTAGTCTTATTTATTTCATGATTATAAAAATCATTTTTAAGTAATTAGTCCTAATAATATATATATTTTCATAATTACTTATTGATTTTCATTTGTAAAATTGTAACTCATTAAGTTACAATTTTATTGTTCCCTGTAAAATATTTGAGAAAGTTAACGTGAACCTCGTTATATTTTAAGCATTTCTGTTACGCTTACAAAACCGACGATATATGTAAGTACCCAAAATAAATGTTCCCCACTGAAATTAGAGCATAAGGTTTATTACAACCACACTATTGAAACAAGATAATTTCGACTTCCACGTAGCATCCAGGTATCTATCGTTTGTAAATAGATTTCCAATGGAAGCCCTCCACTCATCGACTAAGCCGATGGTCAACAACAAAGTAGCAGCGTCTATAATTACATAAAGGACTACCAAATTATCACTTTCACGAGTGAGTTCTAGATCTACGACTAGAGAACTATCAAGCTCAACTAAACTATGTATAGTTTGCCAAGAATCCTGGATTTAGACATGGAACTAATTCAGCTGAAATTAATTATTTATTCGCTGACTGAGAGAAAGAAAAGAGAATAAGATAAATTAGGTACGCAGTGAGTGTACAAACGGTTATCTAATTGTAGTGTCGGTGCACGGCGGGGGCGCGCGCTGCAACGTTTGCGCGGCGTGCGCGGCCTGGCTGACGTCACGCCGGACATGTTACACTGCTCATGACTCGATCACTAACATACTAATGTACTGCTTTATTCCGGAACAATCATTTGAAAACACATAAAAATGTATCACTTACACTCAGCAAACAATTGCCATTTCCATTTATTAATTAAACAAGTTATGTGACATTTTATGATTCCTAAGGCTCATCAAAACAATTAATAAGAAAAAGTGATATTTAATGAACAGGAGACGAGGAAGTCGAAGTAACTGAGTAACTGACAAACACTCTTCAAAGGGCGGAATTATTGATTTGATTTCATTATAACGACGGGTTCATTGAATCGTATTACTAAGGTACGACTTCTATAAAAAAACTTTCTGGCATTTAAATTAAGTCAACATAGTTAAAATGAGATATTAAAGGAATAGGAGTAATAAAAGCCAATTAGAGCAAACATTTATGTGTGTAATAAGTACAACTAATCAGGCCAATATATCGTATGTGACCCATGGTTCGGCACAGAATAAGGGAATCCGAAAACAAAAAGCGTTCGGGCGTTCGGGCGCGAGCGGGATCTGGGGCCGCAGCTGCAATTACCTAATGATGCGCAGCGGTTACCCAATTACAGCGACTACCGCTGCATTTACGTTTTTAGTTCCGCTGATTCAGCCGCTTTGCTCGACAATTTACTGAGCACGAGTGCTGAAAACTCACGGATTGGCACGCCAAATAAAAACGTCAACTAGATATGTAGGACGGTTGTGTTTTATGAAAGCGACTATGCATATGTAGGCAGTATAGGTTGGGAGATATCCAAGCTGAAGATTATATTGGAGCTTGAAAGTCCATATAGTATTGATGGTCCTTTGAGTTTCCATAACTATAATATGCAGCGACACGTAGAGGCTAGTGCGAGCTTTTTATCATCGCAAATTAGGTTCCGTCGGTGTAGCCTTCGCAAACAAAGTGAGAGAGATGTTAATTTAATGTACGTCGGTGTCACTCGAAGCGGACCCGCAGCTCCGACTTTCAAAGGACTAGGGCAGCCACGGATTCTCTATTATGTAAATTTTCGCGTAATTTTCTCGGTGGGAGTGCGCCGGCCAGACTTTGTAACACGAGTGGCCTCTCATTAATACTTACCTGGACTCTTCAATTTTTGAAGGACAATGTAAATTTACAAATGCTGATTCAGTTTAAACGGTCACAAATTAAAAAGCAAACCTGTAACCCTTGTAAACGGCGACTCGTTAATTGCAGTCTGACAGAAATGTCTCTTCAGAAAAGTAAATCCGTATTGAATAATACAAAAATAATAACGATACTTATATGATAGCCGTCTGAATGTTTCCGAGAGCTTCCATTTGTAATGTAGGGCACATAATACGAAAACCAAACGGGCACTAATCCGTAGATGAGCCGTCGGTTTCGTAGGAACATCTGTGGCCGCGACAACAACGACGCGGAGCGAAACAAAAACGAAATGAGAAAGGTTTGGAAAGTCGTATTGTGGCAAGTTGCGATGAAGCAGGAGCTTGCAGCCACATGTATTGTGTGCGCCCCCAGCCCGCCCGCCGCCCGGCCTCGCGCTGCCAGCGAGTACAACTTCACCTGACCTCGCCTTTTTGCCAAAATACTTCTTTACCTGACTCGCAAACAAGATCACAACTAATTTTTATGACGATTAGTTCGTTTTCCTTACATTTTCCAGTTAGGTTCCGTTTTAGTTGAACTTTAACGTAAAACAACTATTTCAGCAATAGAATGGTACTTACACGAATTCAAATTAAATCTTACGTGTTTCTTAGTTGTGAAAACGTGTTAAATTTAAAAATTAATTAGCCAGTAATGTATTTCTACGAACGAGATAGACCTACTTACGTGTCAGTTTATGTTCTGAATGGGGTATTAAACAGAGTCTTTAATTTTAGTAACTCGTATTTTATGTAAGCGAATAAACGTTTTACGAGGAGCACTAGACGTGAGCTGCTTAAATATCAATACGGTCCGTTCATTAACTATTTCTTGCGAAAACTGCGATTCTCGTATTCTACGAAAACAAATTGCTCGATAATTATGTGCCGATATCGACAAATAAAATTTATCAGCAGCAAACAATATTTAATTGTACCATATACATATACTACAGATCCCTCAGTTTACGAGTTTGTGTTTCTAGATTAATTTTCCGATCGTTTATCAACGTTCAATCAGTTCAGTTCGAACAAAATTGAATTCGGTAACAATAGCGTTTATTTTTAGTTCCAAACTTTTCGATAGGTATAATAACAGAAAGAATACTAGGGTGGTTTTTATAATGAAACACGTTGAAAAGTTTTACTTTTTGCCCCATTTACTTCGTCCAGTGATAAAAATACTGAACGTACCCTAGAGTTTTTTCTCCTTCAGATGTGTATGTACCAACATACGTAGCGCCTCCGTGACAGTTAACATCTCTGGCATGGGTGATAATACTTTGATAATCTAGCTCGGGAGGCACATTAACATGATGCGGCGGCTGCGAGTAGCGATCTGTGAACGAGCCGCCGCGCCGTGACCGGACTGAATACAATTACTGGAATAGTGTAATTAAATTGCAAAGTTAGAGCTTCATAGCTGCATAGTATGAGGTATAAAAAGCATCGCGCTATGAAGTTTTAATGATATTACTTTTGCATACATTATTTGAGTGTTTATTTTAATTCCAAATCCAAATTGTTAAAGCCCGTCGCCTTTAATTATCAAAAGTTGTTTCCAACTTCTAATTATTACGAACGCAAAGTTTTAGAAGCCGTTTATCATTGTCAATCATGCACCTGTCTATCTCTCAGATGTAACCTTCGTTCTCATAAATTTATTGGAGGAGTCTCTGGAGAGCTTTTACGTTTATTAGATCATCAAACAATTTATCCGTGACAACTGTACAGAAGTTGTGGACGCGGAAAGCTGCCTACCGCCATAAATAACCCACAATAGCGAGTAGTCAAAGAGCCGAAGTTTGTTTAACACATGTGTAGGTATGTAATATCGGTTTAGTTGAACATCAACAAATAGGATAAACAAAGCCCAAGTAAGTACCTACCTATCGTTGGTTGTTTTATGTATGTGCGAAAGACGGTAACGTGAAATAGGGATATTGAATTCCAAGCGCGTCTGCGACGAGCGAGCGTACGTGCCGCGCGACCAACTGTTCCACAGCCTCGACAAAAAGTCCAAATAGATGTGTCCCGCAAAGAGGATAAGAAAGAGGCCATTGTGCTCGATGCACTGGCGAGCTCCTGCAAATCTCAAAACATCTCCAAAGGACATAACGAGAAAAGTTGTGTGCGTTCGCACCGTCGACGCCGCCGCCCGGTCCGACTCTCAGATTCTATTATTATTTATTGCTCAATAACCATCCAACAATTTTTATTGCTTGTAAACATCTGTCTCTCAGCAGGAATATCCTTTGCTACCGTTTCTTTGCATTTTATTATGGAGTCGTTCAAGTTGGAGCAATAAATCTGATTGTTAGCACAACTAAGTTATACCCGTAGTCTTAGGAATGAGAAATATGTCGAGGATGTGTTCTTTGTTTGAGCTCAGTTAATTAGTTTGTTAAAGAAAATATTGGTAATGATATTATATGTGGTATTTCCAGCACATAATCATTGTAATACATTTCAGAAGAGGGTAAACAGGATACCTGTAGAGAGAAAGGCAAATAGTAGAGTAGGGAAAGCTAGAGGGTTCTCGGGCAAGCTGTTTGTTCGCGCGCGGTCGGCGGCCTCGCTGGCGCCCGCCGGTTGCCTTCCCAGAATCCACATTGTGTACTCCACTCCCTCCTGCCAACATTTGTACGGCATGACTACATTGCCACAAATTAATTTGTAAAACACGTTATAGTACAGGTATTGTGCCTTTAACGGTGATTGTATGTGTGAATGTTAGGCGTAGTCCACAAAGAGATCAAATATTAGGCAGTACCATTGCACTGCCAGGGTTAAAGAATGGTTCCAAAGAGTTACCGCTGGCCTGGAACGCAAAGGGCATTTATAGGAACACGGGTGGGTCAGTGAGAGTCTGACACTCCCTTCCGCTCCACCGAGCGGGGGGGGAGTCAGTTGATGATTTCCCTTCCAAAAAAACACACACTGGTTTAATTAAAAATCTAAGTTCTAAAATGCAAGTAACAAATACGCGGAGAAAAAAATATGAAAGTGACGCAAGTACTCGTAATAATAAGGTAGCCCTGTAAATTGATATACCAGTTGACATGCGTATCCCACTACCTCGACATTGTGAAGATATATCTTTACAATACAGCACTTAAGGTAATCAAATCATCCATTAGATACTCGGCTATCCTCGAAGCGGCGCTGTGTAATTAAGATACTTCGGTACGTACCTGCGTATAAAATATAGTTTTTATCAGTCGTTAATATTCTATCGACGTTGTACAGTTCAGTGATTGTACTTTATGAAACAGTGCCAGTAACTTGCCATCCAACTGAATTCAGAAATTGAAAAGCACTTCTATAGTTTTCTTTCTACAAGAAAATTGAAGTGAATTTTCTAAATTCCTTAGGGTTAGCCAGGAACAAAAGCGGAGGCCATCAATTCCACTTATCTATACAATTATTCAACTACCATCATAATGTGGGTTTCCTTCGAACCTTTGTCTGTAATCGAAACACTAAGCCGAAGTGATTTAAGATTATGGTGTGGGATAATGGCGTTCATTTTCGTTTCTATGTGGCACAGGTGCGATACCAAATTTTTCTTAAAATCGCGAAATTTATGTTCGCTGTAATTTCGTTTAACGAAATTACTCTTGTTTAAGTAGGTTCGGCTCTGTTGACTCAGCTACTCTTCATCAGGAAGTGAGCACTGTTTTAAGTTGAAGTGTTTATTTCACCCTAAGAAATGCCAGGGGTGTTTTAGGGATAATGATAAAGCCACACACAAAAGTTTCTCGTTTACATAGAGGTAATTTCCTGTTGTGTACATCTCAAAATTATTCCATACATACGTAGGAGGTACATTCGTGTTGCCGAGCTCTCAAGAAGCCCCCTGACCTAGTAAAGCAAAACTTTGCGCATTATTGTGGGTATATTCAACAACACAAGTGAGCTCTGTAAAATTTCACACTTTCACATATAATAAAGTTTGCAGGAAATATTGCACGTGACGTTTCTATATTTATGCTGCATGTGAATATGCGTCTGATGTTGTCGGAGTAAAGTTGGTAGCTGCATTTATTTTAGTTTTGTTGTAGACTGTACTCATCTGTTGGGTACTCAACAAACATAAGGCTGTCACCCGACCCGTACCGTTATTAAGTTCGGGGCCTCACCATCCTGTACCCAATGAAATCATCAGAAGGAAAATTTTCATCCTTATGGCCCTACGCAGCCTGGTTGTAAGTCAAAACTGTAGTTCAAACTAACATTAATAGGAGAGTAAATATTCATACAAAGTTTGATACTATATTTGGTTATAATATCTATCGAGGACGCTCTCAATCTCCTTCAAACTTTAGAATATCAATGTTAAAGTTTGTAACAATAGATTTCATAGTACAATCAGACGGGATTTGGATTGTCTGAATAGCTTACATCGTATTACACCAGCATATATTAGATGTACGCAAACAACGATTATATTGGCCTACTTTAAAGGATGGATACATATTGAAGTATATGTTAAGAAAAAAACGTATAAATTCTGTGAGATGACAAGAAAGATAAAATAGAGGAAACGGACCACCTGCCCACACATTTCTCATAGGGAGATTGGGATTGCTATATCCAGAGATAGGAATAAGCCGTGAATGACAAGTGAGTGATCATCGAGGCAGTCCCGTAGGCACAGATTATCGTCATCGCTCGTCACTCGTCAGTCCGCCGGCGCCGGCCGTCATCCGTGAGGGTTCGGCACGCATCGTTGCCGTATCGGTGCACCGTCAATGACGTCATGTTGGAGCAAACCTCTTTTATTTTACAATGTATGACAGATAATTAAAGTATGTACATGATGTTCGTATGATTTTTGTACGTTGTTCAATTTTGTTTTGTTATGACGTTATAATTTCACTTTTAAATAAAATTAGAAAACCATGACAACTCTACGCGTAACGTGTAGATTGAATTCACAAACTTTTGCTATTTATTAATAACTAGCTACCGCCCGCGGCTCCGCGTGCGTGAATGTCGAAAATTATCCTAAGGGAACATAATCTCGGAATAAAAGTATTTTATGTGTTATTCCAGACTATAATCTTCCACTGTGCTAAATTTCGTCAAAATCCGTTCAACCGTTTTGACTTGATTGGATAACATACATGAGTCCATCCAAACATCCAAACTTTCGCATTTATAATATTAGTTTAAGTTTATTAGAAAGTGTAGATAATGTGATTAATAAAAGACTCGTTATTTATTTTTTAATTTCTTTTTTTAATGTTGGATAGAATAACTGCATGCTCAGCTTATTGATTGAATAAATAGCGTATTTTGCAACAACTCTAGTGAGGGAACAAATTAATTTCGTGGACCACTGCATGTCCATCCATACGACCTTTTAAACTGATTGTTATTCATTTGGAAGTTAAAAAAATAAATCCAATTATATTGGAGTGTTGTGCAAAAAATAAAACGAGAGAACATTTTATAAAGATTCTTTTTTGTTTTATACAAAGTGATGTTTTAAAGCTTTATATCTGCTGTGAGGGCGTCGTCAGCTAGGTTTCTAGGAACGATGGTCCCCGCGGGAATTTTAGGCTTTTACTAAATATTACACAAAAACTTTGTAGAGAACTTTGCGACTTACAAGTTGGGAGTCGTTGTACGGCTCCCCTCTATAAACTAAAGCTGTATGCGCCCTTGGCCACTACGATCTTAATTTGGAAACTTTAGAAGCTTGACTATGATACCTTATATCTACTCGTGATAGGCATCTTTCTAAACTAGTTTCATAATAATTAACTAAATAGAAACTATTTCTACTGTTTATATTACTACAACGATAAAATTTCCGAAATGTTGTCATTTCTCTTTTAAATATACCTATTGTCAAACAATTAAAGTTATTTCAAAGTACCTACTCAATGTCTGCGAAGAGCAGAGTGGCAGACAATGTTTTTCGTTACAATTCCAAACATGTTTATTTCAGTAAAATTAGTTAATATTTAAAGTTTCACGGTCTGATGTGTTTATGTGCTTATTGTGATATGATAATTATCACAAAGACAAAGGATTTCCACGAAGTCGGTCCTGTTAACACTCGAGACTGACGTTAACACTGTTTGACGACTAACTCTTGAATACCGTGTCAAAACGGACAGATTGTGCGAGATTAAACAGCGTTGTACAAAATGTATTGAACAGATACGTACGGTCGTACGTAGGGTACATTTATGTAGGTACATGTAAGTGTTGTAGCCGGGCACTATCGGATCGGCACTGAATTGCATGTGGAATATGTTCCTTTGGCGAACTATCGCTGCGGCTTGCTGTACCTTATCGCTTCCTCATTGACGCATGACCAGACGGCCGATGAAACATGAATGATCATTGGTCAACAGATGAACTCAATCACTATGTGCCGCTCCGGCGATCTCACACCCTTTATGACTATGGAACTGAATTTAAATGCATGCTGCTTACTCCTGCGTAAAAGTCAAATGAATGACATTGATTGCCCTGTAGTAATGGATCGCCAGCGGAATAGTTTTAGGATTATAGTGTAGTGTTAGCGCATCAGTTGCAATATTTATTTGTATTCCTGCAACTGTTTCAACGGCCCTAATTGTGCTATTTGGAACGTTACCCCATCTCGAATAAAAGCATGAGTGACTCGGAATGCCACCCACTTTCTGAAGACGCGAACTCGGTAGGTTGTAAAGAAATGTGAAGGGATGCGAATAAAATATTAAAATATATGAGTACGACATTTTTATCGTGTAATTGAGACGCTGACGTGGGAGGCGAGCGAGAAATATTTGTTTTGTGAGTGAAACGTTAGCTCTCGTTAGGAAGCAGAAAATTACAAATGGAGCATAAACAATAAAAGTTAAGAACAAGCACAATATAATTTACTAAAGATTTTCTTAGTTATGAATTGTGACATTACTCTTTATTCTAGCTAAAGTTAATTAAAATCCCACCAAAGTTTGTGCTAATCTCTGTTCTTCCTAAATAAAGCACCCTAGTTTGGCTTTCTTGGAAAGTTCTAGAGACCAGTTTTGGACTTTGCCTCCATCTAAAATTCATGAAGTTATCTATTTAGTGAAAATATGTATAATAAAAGATGGAAGTAATGACATAAAAGATATTGTGGCGTAATTTTTACTGTTTCCGAAATTGGCGTGGTGTGTAGTCGAGTTCATGCGTTTATGTGTCATGAATAATAAGGCATAATACATAAAGAGGTGTAATATAAAGCATATTATATGATGGCACTTTGGGTGCAGTAGTCAGAAGCTGTAAAGTATAGGTATAACTCTATATTAGTGCCCCGTTTATGAAAGGGACAAACGAAATTATTTTCACGCCTATAAAATTGACAACCTGCAACATATGTTTATGGATGCATGAAAGAGTCTCCTCGTGTAGCACAATATGTTTCCGTGAACCGAGCGCTCGGCGTATCCTGGACTGTCTCACCTAACACCTTATAAGACTGGCCAATCCTTCCCTTGCGGTGTAGGGCTAACGCCCGCCTGGCTCGCGGCCACCCTCCCAGCCCCGACCATGGACCGATTTTCATCAAGCATATCTAAGAACACTCTCAACTAATTCACCTTTTAAACAAAAAAAACTAAATCAAAATAGGTTCATCCGTTCGGGAGCTACGATGCTACAGACAGACACACACACAGACACGTCAAACTTATAACACCCCGTCGTTTTTGCGTCGGGTTGTTAAATACCAGTTATGTTGATTTTTCTCGAAAACCACCTGATATGGACCGCAAATGTTCGGGGTCAAAATCTTTGCAAATCAGCTCTAGTTAAACCCATTTCAAGGAACGCACTTAATTACTAAACACCCTATGTAGCAATCACAAAATAACATTTTTAATTTTTTTTGTCTGTCTGTTTGTTCTGGCTATCTCTGCAACGGCTATAAGATTTTTTTCGGGACTCACTGGCAGATAGATGATGTTATAAGGGGTAACTTGGGCTACTTTTATTTTAAAAAAAATGTGTGTAGTTTGTGGTCGTGCAAAAATATTAAAACCAATGAAAATACTTTTGACACGGGCAAAGTCGCGGGCAGAAGCTAAGTTATGTAATACTTTGATTACCTACTTAGTTACTTTTTCCTTTTTTGAACGAATGATTTACAGTATTCCGTTTATTGTCCTACAACATATCTGTCTACTGCCGCTCATTTAGTATACAAATATTTGTTCTAATTTCTAAAACTATAACGCTTAAATGACATAACTTTTACTTCATCTAACGACACTTTACATCATTTTCATTTAATATCATTCATTCATTTTCATAAATACGTTCAGTATTTATAAGAAAATATGTTTTAACAACACTTTCTCTAACGTTCGTTTAATTAATATACCTCTATTCTTATTTAGTATAACGTTCTTTTTTCCCCGACACGGATAGGTTACTTCGAATGGGATGGCGGGAGCTAGAGTGAGCGAGGTGAAATGAGCGAACTTAGCTCTAGACGTTGTGACCTAGTCTCTAGACTTTGACAATAGACATTTTGCTTTGTCCCTAGATTTGACCAAATTAGTTCTGTATACCACCTAACTTACCTCTGTTTCAACTAATAACAATATAACTGCATCCGTGCTAATTGGAGGCACACTTGGCTACAACGTGTCACGTTAGTGGCGACGGGTTATCATGTACGAGCGTCTACGTAGTTAACCTAATTAAATCAGTTGCCTCGTCTGTTTCAAATTCTAAGCATGCGTATGAGGGGAATAGATTTTGTAAGCGAAGACTTTAAATGGGATAGAATACAACAGTAGAACTATTCTGTAAAAATATTACTGTAAATTCTTAGGTGAAAGTGACTCATCATTTATGGGACCCACAACTTTTATGGGACCCAACCTGAAATCGCGAAAAAAAAATCAGCTGTACATTTTGTCGAGTTGTGCGTGCAGAAATGTATGGAGCAGTCGATTTTTTTTTCGCGATATCAGTGTAGGCCCCATAGTAAAAGTTGTTCATAATGATGAGTACAATGACCCCTTAAGAGGTATTGCGTTTATTCTGTTACACGTTTTATACCTATTAAGGTTCACGAAACATTCAACATAGCACATATTATAATTTCAGAATCACTTCAATTTTGTGTATCGACCTACTCATAGTGTTCTTGTCATATTTAATTCCAATATTTCAACATTTGAAAATTACCATTTCTTTTTCTTATTCAATTAATTTCTGAACCTATTGGAGGCCTGCAAAGATTCACTAAGTCTACCTTTCATAATGGTTATCGAAATTGTTTTTTTAATTTGTTACAAACACAATCTTTTTTTAATTGGTTCTCAGTATTGCCTGACTACTTATTTCTGATATTCGTAACTAAAAGTGGATTCACAATATTTCCTTTTAATTCTATCGGGAATGTTTACATTATTAAACAAGGCTCGAAAAGTTTCCGGAACATCGTAATCATTTGTCGATGAACTTTTCTCCTGTAATGAGATACTCACTTACAAGTAGGTATTTACACTAACTTACTTTTGTGAGTAACTTTAATATTCATTTTGGGGGTAATTAAACGTACCTAGTAAAGTTTAGTTGCCGGAACTGACGCCTTTGTTCACTTAGAAGATAAGGTAAGGTCAGAGAAATTATTGTTTGCCACGTTTTGAGAATAGGAAGTTGGTAGTTCATATAGCCACCACTAGCCGTTACCATAGCACTTGTCGTTTGATGACGTGCAAACGGTATTCGACTTAACAATTCATTCTCCTGACTGTACATATAGCAATATTTAGGGTCGATTTTTCAACAGTCAGATAACCGCTAGGGAATAAAAATGGTGGTTTGAAAGCTCTCGATTAAAAACTATGTCAAACAAGCGTATTTATTCTTGAGTTTAGTAACATGTACGGCATGTAAAATTTACGTTTTCTACCTAAGAAAAATAATAACATGATCGTCTTAAGTAAACACTTGTTAAATATCCAGGTTAATTACTTACCAAACTCACCCAATATTTTATTCTATGCTCATGAAATAATAGAAAGAAAAGAAAGCTTGCTCTTTCCTGGAAAAAAGCTCAAACATTAATTGAGTCTAATATTTTACCTGTGTTCTTACGTCTCGCCCAGCGCTAAGGAATTACACCATCCAGTGTGTGAAGGCATATTGTGGTGTGTTGTGGTGGCCGCCAGTGTTGTTGTGCGACGGCCGGCTATTTGTTATGATGGTATGTACCTTGTACATAGTTATGATATTTTTGCCGGATTATCCACTTTATCGTACTGAGTCCCAGTGCTGTTGTTTCGGAGAATCTGTGAAACTAAAAGGCAAAATCATGTGGAATTTACGTACCTATGCTTAGTTAGATAAGGTTTAAGTGAAGTTATATGGTATTATAAACTGATACCAATAATAATTAAAATATTTACTTACAGTAGGTACATTAAGCAAATATTCTTTCTCGAATATCCGTAGTAGATAAAGTGAAAATATATTATGACAATCTGAATACCGAAAGTACCGACTTTATCAAATTTGACAAAAGCAAATATTTATCAGCCATCGAATCGGCTGACCTGTTTCTAGTTTTGACGTTACGCGCCTATGTAAACTAATATAAAACAAGACGTAGGTATCGCACGGTTGAAAAGTCAACGCAATCTTGGCAAAGGGTCCCGTGTGACTCTCACCAAAGAAATTACCCGAGATTTGCATAAAGGAGACTCAAGGGATCGTCTTTGAAACTCTCCCTAAGTTTGTGGACATCCCAACATGCTTTATATTAAGTTACGCTTTGCTTTGTTCTAAGTAGTGTACTTTGGCACTAAATAACGGGGATACGTGTGAAGATAACAGGTTGTATCTATATCTCGGGCCTCCTCGCCGGGAGACATCCGCCCTCAGTCGCAAACCATAAGGAATACGAGGGAGACGTGAGAACCTAGTTAACAATTATATCGCGCGAGTGTTCTCCTTCTCCGCACTTAATTACGGCCGCGTTAGTTTGTTATCAATCAAGATTGACACGCCCGTAATTGTAATAAGTTACATTATGCTCTAATTAATGATGTACCTATTCGTAAATGTCAATTAGCGTTCAGGCACGGTATCGGCACGCTGTTATTTAACGCAAATATTTTAGTTCGCTGCACATTTGGGCGTGACGCAACAATTGAGTGTGCGGATAGTAATTTAAGATTATCTCTCGGGCTAATGGCGGCAGTTAGACTGACTATCTGGCACACGTCGGACAGCACATTTGTCCACACGACAGGTACAATTACCGGGAACCGGTCTCATTCGTTCAAATAGCTAACCGATTTACCTTTATCTGGTCCTCGCACACAATTATTGTTTTGTGTTGCACCACTTTATGTTACATGATCATAACATATTGTAGTGAATCTCGTGAATACTTTTACAGATACTTGACCATACTAATGAAATTCTTGATCATCAAAACTCTAAACAAAGACGTCCTAAAAGTTTTGCGAGTACATACGCACAAAGCTCGTAATTTCCCCGGAGATGTCTAAGGCCCCTAGTTAAATTAGCTTGGCTAAACATTCCTTAATGAGCTATATTTTTCAACTGTAGACGCTTCTTGAATGTTTTCGTCTCCATATTTTTTTCGTCTATAGACTTCATTTCGAGGGATGTTTATTTATTCAGATATTACGTATTTAAATAAGGGACATTGTAACTTCTGAAAAGTGACTATAGTGTGGTATATAGAATTACAGAGTAACGTAGAATAAATCAACGACACAAAAGGGAAAAGCTTGCAGCAGTGTACGGCACTAATCAATGGAGTTTTTTTGTTTTGTATCATATTTTGGGTAAATGAAAAACATTCACCGAATAAATCACGATTAACAAATCTGTGGTTTTATTTTGATTTACCATTGTCTGTGAAGAGTTGAGTAAAATAACAACAACCAATAATATCCTATTATTTGCTCGATTACGCTTCCCGAATGCCGAGGAGAATCAAAGCGTAACCTTTGACAATATCACTGACTTTGATATTGTCAAAGGTTACGTTGACATTAGAGCATTATTAATAATTACCCTTGCAATATTGCCTGCAAATAATACTGGCGTATATAAACATGAGAGTGCCGTACAAATGGCGTATGTGGGGCAGGGGCATGTTAACCGTGGGTGATGTGATGTGGGCACATTAACGTGCCCGGTGATCGAATACGCGGGCGTGGGGGGCGTGTCACGCTGGCAGCGACATGGATGCACGAACGTAATTTCTTCAAAGATGAGGGTCGCGATTACAAGAAACCTGACAGATGTCCAACGTCGCATCGACGAGCCAGATTGACATATGTCGCGGACCAGCTATTACTCACGAGCTTTTAGCTGATTGTAAATCCATTTTTGTTAGCTTCTGATAGGACTCATGATTGTTGGCTTTCTACAAATCTAATTTATATGTTATTATAAAATATTAATACATAAACTTTTTCACAAAAAAAACCGACTTCCAAAAAAAACACTACAAAATATAAAATAATTTTAATTTCGGAAGTCGGTGTTTGGTTGTTTCTTCGTAATTTAACACCGACTTCCGAATTTAAAGCGTTTTTTGAAAATCTATCGGATGGGCTAAATTAGATTTTAATTTTTCAATGCAGTAAACTACCCTGATCATAATTAAGAATAAGCTTCATGTACCGGAATTAAAGTAATTAATTACTCTCAGTTTAGACTCGTAGGAATTTAATTGCAATCGGATTTATGCATCAGTGTCACTAATGCCAATTTGATGTAATCGTATAAACTATTCTTAGAAACCAGAGGTGAGGAAAGTTTTTTTAAAAATAACGCACAAGTATTTCCTAAAATTATGTAATTAACAAAACAAAAATTAATAACCGAAATTACAACAAATGATAATTTAAAACGATGACATCCGAAACTCTAATTACTGCAAATGATATAAATTACTTACGAAAATAACAATATCACGACCGAATAAGAAAATACAAACGAGGGTAGCGATGTACAACCGTTGACGACCGATAACCGAATGAACCCGTTGCTAAGCGCGCGCCGTCCTTTATAGCGCACCGCTTGGACCAGGTCTTGGAGAGGGAGGTTTCGCTAAGACGGCCGTTCCTGACAGCGAGGCGTCCTCGACCGCATCTTGCCTTGC
Organism: Melanchra persicariae; assembly: GCA_947386135.1. NCBI lineage: Eukaryota > Metazoa > Arthropoda > Insecta > Lepidoptera > Noctuidae > Melanchra > Melanchra persicariae. Next base: position 9,792,278 of record OX376651.1, on the reverse strand, counting down.
CCCATCACTAGGTCCACCATCACCAGACTGGCCATAATCATCTGCAAAGTAACACCTACTGTAGGTACATTTGCTTTCTTGCGTCACTTATGTGTCTGAAGCCAAAGAATAGTAAGCACTTGAACTAATGTTGTTAAGTACGCGATAGTGAGCGTGCACTCCCACCATCAGGCACCCAACTAAACAGGAAGGTTTCTTAGGTAATCGAAATGTAAATTTAAATGCTTCAGACTAGACAAAAAAAAAGAAAGTTACAAAACAAAAGCAGTGATTTTAAGCATTGAAACGTAAATGGAACTAAATAGCATTCCAACCAATGGAATTCCGGGCTTCCATTGGGTAGAATGCTAGTCAAGATAAATAAACAGTAGTGAAGCTAAAATACTTATCCATAACAGAAGCCATGAACCATAAGTTCAGGCCAAACAGAAGTCTTAAGCCAGAAGCTCAGACCTTACGGAAGTCATAAGCCAGGGGCTCAGACCCATCGGAAGCCATGAACTAGGGGTTCAGACCAAACAGAAGTCGTAAGCCAGAGGCTCAGACCAAACAGAAGCCATGAACCAGGGGTTCAGGCCAAACAGAAGTCATAAGCCAGAGGCTCAGACCGAACAGAAGCCATGAACCAGGGGTTCAGGCCAAACAGAAGTCTACCGGTTGCTTACCAGCCTCGAAGAAAGCAGAGCATTCGTCAGGCGTCCACTCGCCACGCCAGAGCACCATATGCTCGGCAGCTGCCTGGGTTTTTTTGCCATACGAACCAGCCAGTAGTTCCAGCTCGTAGCGATGATGTGGCAGTACACACAGGACCTTATAGGGCCCCCGCATGCCAGAGTCGAGCTTTCCTGTGCTCTGCGATGCCTTGTTGACAAAGACATAGTCCCCAACAGCGTAGGCTCGTGGTTGTCGCCGGTTCTGATTGGTGTAATCGTCTTGACGCCGCTGATTAGCTGTAAGTAAGTCTGAGGCACGCTGTCTCCTGAGCGTCATAAGTGCTTCTCGATTAGGGTTACGGTTCTCAAGTGCGACGTCACGCACTAGAGATCTTATTACTGGGGTAGCTGCATCAATCCCAACGAGGAGTTGTAATGGCGAGGCTTGTGTAGTAGCCTGTCTGGTGACATTTAAATTGAGCTGCACCTTCCATAAGGCGTCAGCCCACTGAGAACCTTTATGTCCCACCTCTACCCGTAACATGTTTAAGACAGTTCTGCAGTACCTCTCTGCTTGTCCGTTTTCTCGATGCATTCCAGGTGTGATAAAATGAATGGAGCAGCCCAAGCTACTAATCCAGTCTCGGAAGGCTACGCTTTCGAACATTCTCCCTCTGTCACATATTATAGTACTTGGAGACCCGAACAAAGATATCACATTAGTGAACACCCGTTTTAATTCGCCTGAGTCTTGACGATACATGGAGTACAGCAGACAAAATTTTGAAAAGCTGTCAACTACTATTAAAGCGTACTTAAACCCGTTAGATTCTGGAAGCGGGCCCAATATATCGGCATGAATAACACAGAATGGGTCATCAGGCTTCGACCAAGACTGAATCGGTTGTGGGGGTGCTTTAGGTACTTTCTTATGAGCTAAACATACAAGGCAATGGCTAACATATTTTCTAACAAATTGCCTAACACTCGGAAACCAAAAGTGACGCAATATGAGATCCGTCGTTCTGTCGGCTCCAACATGATCATGCTCATCATGGAAGGCTCTTAAAAGGCTAAGCCGGTAACCTTTAGGAATGTAACACAACAAGCGTGGCTCTTCACCGGTTGGTGTATATTTGTAATACAAGAGTTCATTTTTAATTAAATACCTTGAAGAATCTAATTGGCCCTCTCTTAACTTAACAATTAAATTTTGGGTTTCCTCATCCGCAGTCTGAGCGACCTTTGCCCAATTATTAGAATTGCGAATGTGTGATACGTTTACGGTTTCAGGAGGATGCCGGCTTAGAAAATCAGCGTGCTGCATCATGGATCCTTTTCTATATTCCAAGGTAAAGGTAAAGTCCTGCAGGTAAACCCACCAACGCGCGACACGAGGCAACAAATCTTTTTTTGTTTCAGTTAACTTCAACGAATTACAATCCGTCACTATTTTGAAGTTGATGCCAATTAAATAATGACGGAAGTTCTGAAGTGCGCGTACAATGGCAAGGGTTTCCAGCTCGTAGCTGTGATAGCGACTCTCTGCACCCCGTGTGGACCTACTATAGTAACTGACTACTCTCTTTCTTTATGTTCCTGCAACAACACCGCACCGACACCGATAGAGCTGGCATCGGTATGAAGCTCCGTAGGCAAACTAGGTTCAAAGATCGCTAAAACTGGTTCATGGGTCAAACAATGAATAATATTGTCACGAGCCACATCTTGTTCTGGACCCCATTTGAAAGGTTCTCCCTTTCTTAACAATTTGGCTATGCAGGCTGTTTTAGAAGCGTAACCCGCGACATAACGCCTAAAATACCCGGCCAGACCCAAAAATTGGCGAACCCCCTTAACATTAGTAGGTTTTGGAGAATTTACCAGCGCCTCTATTTTTCTTGGGCTCGGCCGCACCTGACCATTACCAACTATCCGTCCTAAATATTCTATTTCTGTATCTAAGAAGGTACATTTTTTTAAATTAACCGAAAAACCGGCATTCGTGAGAGTACTCAAAACTTGACGCAGCAAGTCGAGTCCTTCAGGAATTTCGTTTGACATAATAAGCACATCGTCGATATACGTCAACACTAGCCCACTTTCAATATAGGGTTTTAAAGTTTTCGATATGATTCTTTGATAAACTATGGGGGCGTTACCTAACCCATAGGGCATTTTTAGATATTCGAAATGCCCTTCAGGCGTTACGAAGGCGGTTTTGGAAATCGAATCGTCATCTTTTAACGGCACCTGATGAAATCCAGTTGCCATATCTAAACTGGTGAAGAACTTGAAACAACCAAGCCTATCGATATGGTCATCGATCAAGGGCAAAGGAAATCGTTCCTTGACCGTTATAGCATTAAGTGCCCGATAATCGACGCACATCCTATCACTCCCGTCCTTCTTCTTGACGAGGATGATAGGACTGGCGTAGTCGGACTGTGACTCACGAATGATTCCCTTTGAAAGTAGGTCATTAATAATATCCCGAACTCTATTTTTTTCGTCACACGAAAGCTTATAAGGCCTGTGAACTACCGGGGCACTCGATGTTAATCGTATTTCCATACTACCCGTATTCACCGTTGATGTAGCAGTTCCCGTAATGAAAGAACTCGAAAACTCGCGGATGATATTAAGCAAAAGATTCCTGTCATTGCCAACTAACGGCGTTTTAATGTTTTCAAACTCAACGGTAGAAACGTGCAGTACAGAGGGCACACTGTCTAATCTCGTGAGCCGATGTAAGTTATTACTACGCGTGTAGGTAATTCCCTCTCTATTTAATACATCCGTGCCAACCAAAATAGGCACCGTAATGCACCCAACTGGCACCACATACAAATAAACTTCCAAAGACACTTCAGGAAATTCAATCATCGTCGTAACATATGACGTTGATTCAATCTCCTGGCTGCCTATACCTCTCAACAAACGATACGTTGGGATTCGATTAAAATTAAAATATTTAAGAACCGACTCTAAAATCAACGAGATATCAGACCCACTATCAATCAAAGTATCTATAGGCACCTTTTGAATAACAGCAGACATTATGTTGTCTCGTTTTGATTGACACTTGAGCAAAAATTTATCTTAGCCGATTTCTTTTGATTACGTTCATTTTCAGACTTTTGTTTCGAAAAGCATGTATCAATCAAGTGACCGTTACGTTTACAATATGTGCAAAACTTGACTGATTTATCACCCGATGTTGAAGGCGTTGACGTCACGGTATCTGCTGATGATGGCGCACTAGTATCAACTTTAGGTCTTTTCCTGCAGTCATATTTCGTATGACCAACTTTACGACAATAATGACACACTATTTTACTATCTCCCGATTTGATTGCTTCGCGTTTACGCGAAGATGACGGTCCTACATTGTTTGAGTGGGAAGGATTGTTTAAACTGCGCGTCTCGGTTTTTGGTTTGATATATACCGACAAAAATTCGACTAAATCTTTTATGTTAAGTTTCGCATTCGTTGCCGCAGCCTTTATTTGAGCATCAGTAATACCTCGCACAATTATTGCAACTTTCAGCTCGTCAGACAAGCCCTTTACAATGTTAAGACGCAAAAGAGACTTGCGAGCATATTCGGCGTATGTCGGGAATTTATTTGAATTGTTACACATAACCTCAAATAAAATTGTGGCAACATCTACGTTACGTGGGCACAGTGAACGAAACTCTAACTTAAAGTTGCTCCACGAACGATCATTTGTTATCCACTCGTTAAGCCATGACTTTGCGTCACCACGCAAACAACTTCCTATGCGCCCTAAACACTCGCGATCGTCCCATTTATTTAAATTACGAGCGCGGTCTACCTCTGAACACCAAACGTCAAAGTCATGCAGGTTAGGATCGAAGGGAGAAATATAAAAATTATGCGATCTCTCTTTAACTAAGCAAGACAATGCGCCTACGAGCTTATCTGTCACGTCATTATCCCGGTCGAGCGTTCGCGACTTCTGCCTAGTGAAAGTTTCCTGCCCCCGTGAGTTATGCTCCTCAACAGGCGTAGACACGCGACACGTAGTTGAAGTCGGCAAACGGCTCTCAATAGAATTCAAGCGAGCTAATATTTGATCTAAGGCCTGATCACGCGGAGATTCACGACGACTATATGAGGTATCACGACGTCTACGACCACTACGTGGACTACGGGACACATTACGATATCTCGAAGAGGTACGTTCGCGACCATGAGAACGCTCACGATATCTACGAGGTGAAGGAGTGTGATTGCTCCTTCCGGAACCATGGCTACGATTACGCGATCTACTTCTCAACGTTCGGGAACGATTACGATGCGTTACGTCTAGTTTTTCAACGCTTGTCGATCGTCCCGGCATATCTCAGAAATTAAATGATCAGGAATCAAATTTAACACTCACCGATACGCGCGAAACCACAAACAACAAAACTTGCAGTAATTAGGTCAAATTCAAACACTAACGGACATTCAGTTAATTTATAACAGATGGCACAAACAGCACTAAGCACGTGGTCTATCCCTGACTTCTGATCTTAGAAACCAGAGGTGAGGAAAGTTTTTTTAAAAATAACGCACAAGTATTTCCTAAAATTATTTAATTAACAAAACAAAAATTAATAACCGAAATTACAACAAATGATAATTTAAAACGATGACATCCGAAACTCTAATTACTGCAAATGATATAAATTACTTACGAAAATAACAATATCACGACCGAATAAGAAAATACAAACGAGGGTAGCGATGTACAACCGTTGACGACCGATAACCGAATGAACCCGTTGCTAAGCGCGCGCCGTCCTTTATAGCGCACCGCTTGGACCAGGTCTTGGAGAGGGAGGTTTCGCTAAGACTATTTTATCGTTGTACCTCTACGTAATTACGTTTATAATATAATTTCGACACTCTACCTAAAAGGATTTCTTACTAAGGCTTAAGATAGTAAGATTTATTCTAAAAGCCGAATGCGCCAATAAGAACTTATTATCACACCGTCAAAGAGACTGGGCTACATGAAATCTCACAAAGAAGTGGTGGTAGCAGTTTTCTCATATCAAGAAATATGATTTTCTTTAGTATTACCATAGAAATGTGTAATAAGATCACACATAAGTAAAAATATTCCAAATCATAAGAAAAATAACCTGGTTCTGGAGTTGTGTCACACATCACATCGGGACTAGAGGAAAATAAAGCGCGTTTGTATATTTCTTTGTGAGCACTTTCTCCGAAACTTTTTACCTACTATTTCAACTTTTTTATTCAACAACTGTCAAAATGTCTATGGAGTGCGCACACTATTTTGTGTCACAATAGGGTATTCCCGGGGCGTAGGGCCGCACTTGTGGAATTTAGTTAGAAACTTAAGGAATTTACTTGTTCGATCTCTCCAAGGTGAAGTAGTGTTGCAAGTTATTATAATGCTTGTATTTTCTTGGATGTTTGTAGACGAATCTTTTGTTACTTGTCTAGTTGAAAGTTTTAATGAGTTAAAATAAATAGTTTGTCTTAATACGAAAAACTTTTTGGTATATCGTATTAAGACTATTTGTGAGAGCTATGTTGTGGTACAAAATAACTTTAGCATTAGAAAATTTATAACATCATTAGGAGTACCGTGTAATACAGCTCTGTAAGCAGCTTGCTCGCGCAGTGTTTCGCTCGTGTCGCAGCCAGACATAGACTATATTGACTGAAGAGAAATCTTTATCAGAATAATTTATCATTTTCATCCAGAAATACCTCCAGTTTTTACTCGAACTCCGAGCAATTGTTACGTCCAGACGAAAATCTAATTTTATTTCATTCTAGATTTTCACCGCTTTCATAAATCACTCGTCATTGACATTTTATATATTATTCCTAATGAAGCATCCCGCTGAATATTATCGGACACGGTGCCTGTAATAATTTAAGCCGATCATTTATTCCCAGCAGTATATAATTACAAAGTAAATGTATAAAATACTTGGAGCTTATCAGGAAGGCCTCATCTACATTTCATCGTTGGTCGCTCGCGAGATAAATGAATGGAGGATGGTGGTTTGATTACTATTCATAAAGTGGCGAGTTGTGCGCAAACAAAATTGTTACGTCGCCTAACACCGCAGGACGTGGCGGCACGGCGCGGCGCGGCTCGTTGCGGGGCGACGGGTCCCGACTCCCAGCCTGCTTTCTAGCCGACTGTTGCAAATCAAAAGGGCACAACACCAAACTTATTTTCCGGTTCCACGGTCTCATATTTACATAACAGATTTCGACGCCACGCTAAAATGAAGCGCGGCTTTTTAAGTACAAATTCTGGAAAATGTTCCAATCCGCCACGTTCTTTGTACATTATTACAGATTTTTGTGAAGGCGGCGGCTGATTTTAATAATCTACATTAAACGGTCTGATTAGGCAGATGTCTTGAAGTTGCTGACGGTATTAAATTACCTTATCCTTTTGTGGAAACTTATGCCGAAATTTTGATATTAACTCTATTAACTTATTTTAAAGTTTTGACTTTATATTGTTATCTATGCCAATGAACGGTAAATTAATCTATAGACTATAGAAGATGTTATTGTATTTCAAGTCCTGACTAGGAGTGTTATTCTGCCGCCAATATCCAACTTGTTTGTGCCTTGCGCTGCTAATTTAATGAAGGATAGCATTGCTCATTTGCAGTTGCGTTGAATTAGCGCTTCAAAGAGCCTAGAGCACCTGTATGCGCATCGTTATGCAAATTGCTGTGTGATTTCTCCGAGTTACTTGGGTGTCAGTTGCTCCACACAAATTTTAGAGAGTGTGACACGGCTTAGTGGAAGTTCAGGCAAGTCGGCGCATTCTGCTCATTACCTCGCCCATTTCTGGCAATTAACTTGACACAAACATTGGAACTATTTTGCCTCTGCATTGGGTCCGGCCCTACTAAGCTTTAAACGGTTTAGTGAAACAGATTTGCCTATCATTGCTTGCCTAACTGTACGTAGTTTCGTCCTCATTTTGCGCTATTTCTTTTTAGATTGTGAGAAATCCTCCGTCGAGATGAAGCTCGTTGCTGCTGAACTCCGTTTGATACGATTACTGGGTTACCGCTTCGTGACATATCGATTACACGCCTGAATCAGTAACGTTGGGATGTCGTATTACTATGTTATGACTGCGAAATACTAAGTGGCCTGAGAATACTTCTGATGTTGGAGGAATTATATTTTAGAGTTTCTAGTCCTGTCTAGATCTCTGTGTCATAATCAATCTATCATCATGAGCCCTTGTGAGATAATGATTTCACTCAAACACCAAATCTTGCAAATGAGTAATATGTTGTTTTATACAAGAATTCAGCCATCTAGAATAATATTTACCAATATTTTCTACTTATTTGCTTTATCTTATAATACTTTCGTACAACATGAAATGTAACAAGGCATAACATAAGTGAAAATATTGTATATTTGCGGTCATAACGCTGTAAGATATTTGAGGGCAATGCACCGATGTGTTACGTGCCAATTCTTAGGCTACCTTTAGTGTTGACATTTAAATAAGCAACAGTTTTGTCATGGTGTTCTTTCTCCTATTAATTGGGAGTTAGTAACTATGGTTACTAAGAAAAACTAGACGCAGGCGCAGGTTAGGTTTGATCAAGGCAACAACCAGCGTCACTGTGACCGATGCCTTCACATGCACGTCCTTCATTAATGAAGAAAACGACGAACAAGAGCAAAAGATGGTATAATAACATCATCTCACGTATAGGCACTTTTGCATTTAGTCCACTTTCATTTAACTCTATAAATAAGGAAGTCCCGAGAACCTGCTTAATAAGTACGACTTCGTTATTTCCTATAATAAGTTGTGTTAATATATTCCGAACACGTATTTAATAATTTAACAAGGACTCGAGAAAAGATTTATGTATTGCAGAATTACTTTAACCTAATTGTTGGAGAGAGTTCGGAGTGTTCAATTTGTAGAACCTACTTTTGTCAATACTTTCCTTGATAGGTACTTTTGTCAATATTCTCATCGTTTATGTTCACGAATAATATTTTGAATACTATTTCTACTTGTTATAAAAATGGTATAGAAACGATGTTGTAAAAGAAACTATACTAGTTGAACTATTATGTGATCCGCTTTTTTTTAGGATTTCTAACCCGTCGAGCAAGTTATTTCAGCAATGATTAATTGACATAAAATTACCTAATACAAAACGTAATTTCTTAACATAAATAACAAAACTGGCAATCTGGCAATGAAAGAAAAACAAAGTTTATCAGGTGCCCCTGATCCCACGCAAATTGTAAGTCAACGAGGGGGATGGTGTGTAATGGCAGCCGCGGGCAGAAAGCCAATCTTAATAGATTGTGTACATTTATGTGTATAATTGAGCGATGAATGTCAAGAATCCAAAATTATATGTATAAGAGCCAAGTTTGCTGTCAAATCTGCATAGCCTTTATCAAGTCGGCTACCAGTTTTATAGAAAGAAGAAATTTTATGCAAACCGACTGCTTTCTGACTTTCACAATCCCTAGAGATTACCGATACCGTAAGCTTTGCCCCTTTCTCTGGGGTCTTACCTTAGGGGTTCTTAACCCTTTGCCTGAAAAAAATATTTAAAATGTCTACTGATAAACAAACTCGACAGTTCTTTTCGAGGGTACGAGCGTTACGAGAATAGCTCGTGCCAAGTCGTGCTCACGTCATGATTAAGTAGTCTGCGTCGAGTGGGGGCAAACTTTAAGGTACCATACGTACACTATTGGCTAGGCTAATATTAGAAAGACTGGAAACATATACCTACTTATCTATCACAGGGAGTTTTGGGGTTTTCAATCTCTCATATCGTAGCTAAATAATAACAGTCGCACGGGTCGATCTTCAAGGTTAAGCCACGCTTGCCGGGGTCGGTCTGTGGATGGGTGACCATCTTAACATAGGAACCGATATTCCTCCGTGCCTCGGAAAGTACGTTAAGCCGTTGGTCATTTGTAGATCTTTGGCAGTCGTTATGTATTATCAGAAGCCAAAAAATCTGACTTTAGTCTTGCCAAGTACAGTGTTCCGCAATTACTGGGTTACGGAGGTCTGATCGGCAGCCGCTCTACTTAAAATACTGGTATTAAGCTGAATACGGTTTGACTGGAAGCCGACCTCAATAATGTTTGGAAAAGGCTAGGCAGATGATGAGACTCTCGTATAATCATTCCCCGACTGTTTTTACAGTATTAATGGCAGTCTCGCTTACTAAACATAACACTTATCCTTATATCCCAAGTCATGCTCTAGAACTCGATTTCAAATTGTCACAGGTTTTCATAGTTTATAGGTTCATTATGGGTAGAACATGTATTTTTGTATCTTATTAGATTTTTAAACGAATACCTAATTAATGTCTTTATTTATTTGTTTATTATTTATTTAAAACTTCATGCACACAAATGTACAGAGGCGGACTTAATGCCTTAGGCATTTTCTACCAGTCAATCTTATCTTTATATTCTATATTTATTTATATAATCCGAATTTTCGATTTATTAACTGTTAAACATGGTGGTCAAAAATTCCCTTTGCCTTAGAAAGATTTACTTATAGCTGCTTATTTATTGACGCTAATCGAGGATTTTTTCTATAGGCAGCTGAGCCAAGTGAAGGTTCTTAAAAAAGCCTCGGAAAATGGGTCTTAAAAGCAACTGGCAAAAAGTGGAAGCACTTCACACTACTGCCTACCCTTACACTGAACACTGGCATGATGAAATGTAATGAAAAGCTGGAACTATGATAAGATTAGCTATAGAAAAAGCTAAGATAAGTACATTACATTGAGCAATCATTTGCCTTCATAGTCAAAGTATAAAGTTAAGCCGATCTTTTAGAGTGCATCTCAGGAGCTAAGCAAACATTTATGAATATCAAAGGTAACTGAAACTAGAGACAGTTAGGATAAAATACATGTTATAATAAAATTCTTCTTATCCAAGTCGAGTTTGCTAAAAGATATCAGGGACGTGAATACATTTAGTCACATGTTATAACTTTGTTCTAAGTCTAAATAGAGTTAAAATCAGTTTATTGAGATGTTTTGTTTTTATTTCTATGTAAAAAAATTGTAATAGCAATAACCTAGTTACCAACATGACAAAGATATAAGAGGTGATTTTCATCATTCCATAACCAGAATATACCCAGATATTTTGGCCTGTTAAAATACCCCATATTCTTAACGATTGCTACGCGGAAAATGGAGACACCTACGAGCAGTGCGCTACGGCGTAGCGCTACTACGGCGTAGACCGCATGACGTGAGCAATGATTAATTACTTGCATCTGTTACAAATACGAGTAATGTTCCACACTTTGTTTGTTCTCAAAATAAACTAAAGGAACTTCAATAGCATACAGTATTTGTAACCTGAGCATTAGAGGTACGAAACTGTGATCAAATCAGCTTAACTAGTGTACCCCTGCTGGAACTAAAGTTAGCCTGGCTAACAGACAAGATACTAAGTTCTTCCTACTGGGTTTGTGGAAGGGCAACTTAGTCTTACAATAGACGACAAAGTGCTTGATTTGATCCGAAGTCTTGAACTAAAAATATTGATTTTAAAGTGCTCTTTGATACTTGTTTTATTTGAGTTAGGTTCGAGTGTATTAATGTTCTTTCAACATGATTTTATGAAACAGGCAACACAATATAAAAATCTATGCATACATATTTATGTTATCAACATGTATCTCGCAAATACCCTCACAATGGGTATATTTATCAGGCGTGTGAACACGCGCGAAAATTGATAGCTTTTCTTTCTTTTCATAGTAAAAGAATTGTGTGAGTGGCGCATCGGGCGCGATAACGAGGTTTCCGCACAAATAGCAACACGTGTGTAGTGGCTAATGGAGCGGCCGCGCGCCTGTCGGTCGCAGCCGACCGGCTCCGACCGGCGCCGCCCGACGCCGACACCGACGTTACCCACCGCATGTTGGTTCATAACAAATATTACTAACAATTCAAATGATATTTGATTTTTAATTTGCCTAAATTGTTGTGGTGTTAGCTGAAATAGGAATCAGTATTGCCATAATTGTTTTGTGCCAGAGAATATCGTGTTAACTGTTTTCTGCGTAAACATGATTGAACCACAACATCTGTGACTGCAGCGCACCTAAATGTCGGCGCCAGACTAGGTCCCAACATGGTCCTAACGAAATAATTATTTAGTAAAAGACGAGATATTACACAGAATTCATTCGAAAGTTCCTTTCTAAGTGAGTACATAAACATGAAAAAGATGTAAAGAGCAACAGCTACTTATCATCGTTACCAAGTGATAAAATTCGAACGTAAACCAAGTCATTGCGGTGATCCAAAGCGATCGTTCAAAAATTATATTTTTCATTTATCCATAAAATTTTCACCAAATTAATAGCCGTGCTCATTTCGTCGTCATTTTATGATTATGGAAAACCGATGGGCGGACGAGTGATCGAAACGGGATAAAAATCTGTTCAATATATGTTTCACAGACAGTTAATGCGCTGTGGGGATCATGGCTCGTTGTCTGCCAAACGGGAAGATGTTACCTTCCCCTCACCCCCAAGCTTTTCCGTTTTGAGAAAAGCCTAATTTCCTGTGGGTGCTCATTACGCTTCCTACTGTACTTTTAACAGTTATTTATGTATAGGTTATCTTGTTTTCTTATCGTTTGATATGGGACACTGAAATTTTTAAACACGCGTTCAATAATATTTGTGTTTAGGCTATGAGTTGCTAAATCAGAGCTGTCAATCCGATTTGATATCGATTTTTAGTACGTTTTTTAGTATAAAACTAAGTGCTTGGATAAAATCTGGCAAAAACGTTCCTTATACACTCTGTAGGTAAGTGTAGGTGATGGAATAAACTTGTCATAAACTTTTTTATTTTGACACTTATTACGAATTACGAGTCCCTAAAGTGGTTCGTAATGTTTCCCCCTTCTCTCATGTAATTTTCCACCCAGAAAACTGAAAATAAAAGTATAGGAATAAAATTTAGTTGGACGTAAATTACGACTGCTTGAAGTTGTTCAACTTTGGACGATAATGAGCAGTTCTAGTTTACGAAAGAAAATATTGTTTTCCGACTAGAGATTTGCCACAGTTAGGTGAATAATACACAAGATAATAAGGATATTCGTTTGCAAGTATCAGTATAATTCGTTCAGTATCCGCTCATGTTCGCGGTCAATTATAAACGCAGACCATAACAATTTGGCACTGAGCGTACTGTGGAAATACGTAGCAAGTACTGTAAGTACATGGTACATGGTACATGTTTGCATGTGTTATATGATGGCGTAGTGTGGGGAACAGGGCGCGTGCGACCGCACGACATGCGACAACCGCAAACACGTCGCATGTCGCATGTCGCGGCCTGTCCTGCCCTGTCGACCACTTAGCATAGCCGACCCCTTTTACGTAAAATATCGTATATCGAAAACTGTTACAGGACGGGCTTAACCTTCGAACATTGAACCGTTGAGCACTCTCTTCATTTACGTGTTAAAACTCCATTTATATTTCATGATAACTAAGTTGGTTTGTTAACCTTTTATCGTGTGTTTTGAAACATTAATCAAGATTTAATGATGAACTTATTAAGTTTAGCATCTGGATATTATATTTAGATATAAATTACAGACTTTTTAGTATTTTTCTGAGATAATCGGCAAAACATACCATCGTTGGTTAGGTTTGGCAGAACTGTACCAAGCTTTCTAGCACAGCTGTCATTTCAACGTTTGTGTTTAATTCCCATTTTCCATGACTCGCCCTCCATTGTTCGAGTCTATTGCCATTTGCCATCCACCTCGCACAAATCCGTACGCTAGGCTGCCACTGGGTTAATTCAGATGGGAAAACTCAATAACACCTGGGAATCCAACCCAGACTGTCATGCTCAGCGGTAGTGATATCCATGACGTGAGCCAGTACTTGATAAAGGCCTTGGAACCAGGGCCTCAAGTCTGCTATTACAATAGTGTCAGAATGGTCTATCATTGATTTCATAATTGTTGATTTTGACAAGTGTGGTTATCTACTAATATAAAAGCTTCATTATGACTTTCCAATGGTCAACCACTGACACTCCTTTGAAAGAAATGGCATAGAATGGTAATCTCGTACATAATAACAAATGAATGTCAGACGTATGCGGTAATCTGCTAAAATTTTGACAGTCAAAAAAATCAAAAATCAAAAGTCATTTATTCAAATTAGGCTGAGAGCCAGCACTTTTTGAACGTCAAATTTTACATAAAGACAGTCCCCCAAAACGCCCACCCGTCACCACTTCCTAGTGTTTTAGCTGGGAAGAAGAAGTGGCGCAACAAACTCCCCAGCAACACATCTGTCTGTTACGTTTTAAGAACTTCAGTTAAACAATAGTACGCAAAGTATTTTAAGACACGAACAAAAAAATAAATATGTATCCAACAACATGGAAATCATAAAATTAAATATTATTTACAACATGTTAGCTAGCACACTCCATTATACGAGTACCATTAAAAAAACGGGCAATGGTAGAATTTTGCGATTGAACTGTGACTCGAACCACACGTGTTATACCAATAATTTTTAAACATTGTAATGAGTAGAATAAGTCACTAAGTAAAAGACAGATTGACATTCAGTCTAATATAAAAAAAAAAAAAATGTAAAAAAAAATAAGAATTATATGAACTCATATAACCTGTCATAAGCTAACTAATAGAGAAAGAACATGATAAAATTACATTGTCTTGCGTTCAACACTGCGACCAACTATTCTTATTGTCTAAAGTTCCCCTACCATCAGAACGTCAATGTGTAGTCATTGCTTATTTAGACACAGACATTGAATATTTAAAACCACGATTCTATTACGAGACCATTGACCGACGAATGATCGACCATTATGAATTTAGCAGATTACGAACTTATAGCAAAATGACAATGGGATCGTGTTGGAATGACGAATTTATAAAAAATAGCAGACTTGGGGCCCCGATCTTTTTACCATGACAACTCTAGTTACAGATATACCTAAATAGTAGGTGTTCGTATTGTTATACAAATTCAATCCATAGCTTTGTCCTCGTGTTTTTCGGAATAAAAGCCAGCGTATGTACGCTTTAAGCTGGGTCATGAACTATGTCTATTGTCTATATCAGATTCCATAAAAGTTATGAAGCCATTTGGAAGCAACAAACAATCCAGCTTTATTTTGATATCTTTGAGGTTTATCGAGATATTTTATTCACGAATTCATAGCACATACTAAAACCAGTTCCGTGCTTTAAATTATTCAGCGCGATATATTTATGTTATCGCTTTGTTAATTAGCCATGGTGTTCGGTAACATTTGCGTTAGCGTATATTACAAGCAAACATTCAGGGTTCGACCTGGATCTCAGTAATTGTGCTAGGATTTATGTAGGTTTGACGACGCGTGGCGCCCGCGGCGAGCTGGCCTGCCACAGCATCGCCGGCGCCTCGACGCCTTTGATTAACGGAGCCATTGGACGGACTCCGCCGCTAATAAACATTACTATAATACGTCTGCACGATCGCTCGCACCGTTTGTATAGCCGCTGGGACCCAAGTAACAGCTACACCGCCACTACCGCTAACCGACCGGCAAAGGACAATAAATTTGTCTTAATAGCTAGGGTGTGGCTTTTAGCGTCCGACAGCCAGAACGATCACTACACGTTAGTTTCGTACCGGTGCAATTCAACAGCTCATCAAAACGATATAGATAAATGATGTTTATTTTAGAGGAAAATAATAAATGGCTTCATAAACATCTTTTCAGCTTTTGAGAATAAAAGAGATATTTCCCAGATATAATTAGCGCGCGAGTTCGGACAACATAAATAAATAATTCGTGAAAGAAGTTCCAAGTAAAGAGCCGATAATAAAATAAATTATGCGTAGTTCCCGTTCGATTTCATCAGGTTCCTCGAAGAACTGGGAGGGCTAATTAAATTGGGAGCTAGTTGAGGACAAAGTGACTCGTTAATGTGATAGTGTCGCTGATGCCGTACCTGACCCGAAACTTTGTTTTACACCTCAAAGGAAACACTCGCCGAACCGACATTATGAGAATTGTTTTACAAGTTTTTTACATTTGCTAAATTGCTTCTCTAAACACAAAGCTAATTACTTAGACTTATTTTTGAGGTAGTTTGAAACTTTTCATTAGCTCTTGTTTTTTAGTAAGTTGTTATGTTTAATTTTATAACTTATGGTTTGGTTTGAATATATTTTATAACAAGGTTTCAACGTGAATCCACGTTTACGTTGAGAGCCTTTTAATATCCTTGATTTAAAATTGAGTTTCAATACAATGGTTTTCATTTGCCAATATATAAATAGGGGAATTTCTTTAATTTAACGTATTGTAATACAATTATAAGCCTATGAATAAATAGATGCAATTACCATTGAAAGATATATCTATACATATAATAAAACAGTAACGAAAGAAAAACTGTACATTGAGAATTTTCGAGAAAAAATAAGTGGCTTTTGTTAGAAAAACGTAGCTGATGACAAAAAGTGACTTTTTAGAATTTTTGTCTGTTTGTCTGTTTGTCTGTTTGTCTGTTTGTATGTGTGTATGGTACGGCTTCACGCCAAAACTACTGGATAGATTGAATTGAAATTCAGCAAAAATGTTCTTTGTAAACCAAGGAAAACTTTAGGCTACATATTATCACGCCGTATGTTATGGGAGGTAAGCAATATTGATTTTAAAAGGTTCTTGTTCGTAATTGAATGCACAAAATAATTGAATGCACAAAATGTCATGTTAGTTAGTTACAAAACCATTTAGATAATTTTTACACATAAACCTGATAGGAATTGTAGCAATCTAGAAGAAATCAACTCATTATCTACATAATTCAGATACCCGTAATGCCATCTGTTGACCGAAAAAGTACTAACTATCAAAAGCATGAGAATTACACCAAAGTATATTTTTTAGTTACTAATGATACTTTTATATACGTCATAATCAGTAATTCTTTTGATACAAAACATGCATTTGATGCATAACAAAAAGATTTGGTCTGATTGCTCCACTGACGTTATTTTAATTTTTTTTTTGAACGGTTATGTCTCTCCACTCACCCTGTAAGGCACCCTGGTTGCTTCTGTACACTTGGACAGAGCTAGGCTGGCAAACTTAGCCAGGACACCTACGCACAACGGAGTCCCTACTCTACTCTATCCGTTGCGGGGTTTTTTATGGATGGGAAATCATCAAAATGACTTCTTCCGCTCTGGGTAGACTGGAAGGGAGTGTCAGACTCTTACTGACTAAAACCCATCTGTGTTTCTCCTTATGATCTTTGCGTTCCAGGCTCACGGTGACTCTTTCGAACAAATTCCGCAACCCTAGCAGGCTCTGGCCCTAACGGGCCCCGTCTACTTAGCTGACATCTCTTGGAGGCGCGCATGGAACACAACGCTTCGGACCAGTGGCGCTATATAGGGTGTATAGCTCCATCCCTCCTGCTCGCTCGAACGACTCATGCTTTAACACGTCATGGTAGGGCCGCTGGTTTTTATCGGGCCGCGACCCACCCAACGCTCGCCGTCCGCAGGCCCTGCGACTCCTGACTCCCGGGGAATCTTCTTCTGTTTCGGCGGCTAAGGCGTGACGTTTGCCTCTCCTTCACGCGGCCCGCCCCTTACTTTACTAGCATTACTGTTTCGCAAAAGGAGGTGACGGTTTCCCACGCCTCGCGCTCTGGACCATGGAGTGAACCAGAGCCAGTAGCGAGAGGTCGCTGTCGCTGATCGCCTCGACGAGGACACGGCGGTGCTCCGCCCAAGCAGGGCAGACCTTCACCGTATGCTCCGCCGTGTCCTCTGCGGGGGTTGACTTCTCTTCTGGTTGGTTTTCCCATGGACAACTGTATGTAGCTCTATTGCGTGTTAACAACCTTAGCAAGTTTCATCAACATCGTATATCATCATCATTATCCACAGTCCAACTTCGATCACTGCTGAGCATAGGCCTCTCTTTTCGTGTGCCAATCCCCACGTTCCTGTGCCAGCCTCATCCAGGTTCTACGCACGATGGCAACAATATCGTCCGCCCATCTCGTCCCCACAGCCTCCTGCGTGAGCGTCCATGTAAGTAAGTAAGTCATGGTGGCAAAAGCAAACTGGTTATAAAGGCGGGAATTCAGACATTGCGGAATTTTGGCAGGCTTCAGAATGTCGTCCATTTTGATAAAAGCGGCCCATCCAAGGTGTGTTCCTCTCGATACCTCCGTTTGTTAATTTTTTAATTATTTTTTTATTTTTTTAAATTTAACAATTCATTTCCAGATTTGAATCGCTGAAGGTGTTTGCCATAACCTTCGTCTTGGTCATATTCATCCCAAGACCCAACTTAAAAGAAGCATCTTAAAGATTTTGAAGCATTTTCTGGGGGTCATCGAAGTTCTCAGTGAAAACCACAAAGTCATCTGCAAATCTTAAGTGAGACAGTTGGGCAGAAAAGTGACGTTAATACCGCTATAGTCCCAATCTATACCCACATTTTAACGACATCTTCTAGGACTGCTGTGAATAGTTTCGATGAAATGAAAGAAGCATTATTATTACAACGTTTCTCACGAAAAATTATTTGAACAGAAGAGGTGATACTCGACGGCGCGTTGTGTTCCACGCGCGTCACAAAAAGATGTCAGCATAAAGACGAGGCCCGCTAGGGCCAGTGCCTGCCAGGGTTGCGGAATTTGTTCGAAAGAGTCACCGCGGCCTTGGAACGCAAAGGGCATTAGGAGGAACACAGATGGGTTTTAGTCAGTAAGAGTCTGACACTCCGTTCCATTCCGCCCAGAGCGAAAGGAGTCATTTGATGTTTTCCCATACATAAAAAAGGAGGCAAGCAATGATAGATATTGACTGTTCGTATTAGATATACGAACACATTGATCTTACCTGGCCACATCATTATACAATACATACACGTGAACGAAGTCGCGGGCAACAGCTAGTAATGAATAAAATTGATACCCACACAGATGATAAAACAATTCAATTGAAAGCGCTTGAAACAAAGTGTATTAAAAAACTAGAGCTACGCGCACTGTCGGTATCACCGCTGTTTGGCTCCGGGCGGTATTAATATGAACACATCCACTTATTACCGCGCACACAATACATCCACAGGTACCACTACTAATTACTACACATTAACATAAGGGGACTTTAATATAAATCTGTTAGTTTTATATCCATCATTTTCGGAACCATGTTTAACATTTTAATCAGATGATCTTCCGTAATGGGTAATTTACATTTATGTTAATATTTTTATAAATCACTAGCTTCTGCCAGCGGTTTCGCTCTCGTGAATGTCGGAAATTATACAAAGAGAAAATAACCTAAGTGCAAATTCCAGACTATTATCTATCTTTCCGGTAAGTTTCATCCAGATCCCTGCAGCAATTCTTGCGTGATTGAGTAAAAAAACCTCTTACACTTTATTTACTGTCCCCACTTGATCACCACACATTCGATTGAAGTAGACGAAGTCCGTTAGGGCTAGAGGCCTGCCAGGGTTGCACAATTTAAAGGCCCTGGAATACGGATGGGTTTTAGTCAGTTAGAGTCTGAAACTCTTTTCCGGTCCACCCCGAGCGGAAGAAGTCATAGTAGCACCTATCACTCGTAGCACCTATCGCGCGTAGCACCTATCACTCGTAGCACCTATCACTCGTAGCACCTATCACTCGTAGCACCTATTGCGCGTGGCACTTCTCAGCACTTAGCACTCCGTCTTATATAATATCTTGTTCTTAACTAATAGTTTTCACAACTCTTGTAAAACATTTCAGTAATTGATAATTAATGTCGGTAATATCATCGGTATCAGCCAATATCGGCAGAATTTCCAATTATTTTCTTATTAGCTAATTGGTTTGCGCAGTCAGAATCACGTTATGCTGCTTACGCGCACTAATAGAAAATCCATGATGTTACTTCAGCGGATTACTTCATATTAAAACATTTAACTGAAGCTTCTTTTTTATGCATTTTGCCTTAGCTGAAAACCTGACTAGCATTTGAATGTTACTAAGATTTTTTTTTCAATATCGCGGCGCACGACTTTATATGTGTGTATGAGTAGAGGATATTTAAACAAACAAACAAACAATGTTGACAACATGGTGCCGTAAAGTGTCACGTTGCCGAGATTGTGCGAACAATAAACTATCAATAAAAGTGATTAAATCCGTGCTTATAATATATGCATGAGATTTTTTCATATAATAGTTACCAGCTTAACTCAAGCAGTTATTGGAAGAATGTAATTTGCCTACTAACTCGCATCAAAATCGCAAAAAAATGTGTTTTATTTATATAAATTGTTAAAACAAGCCGGGAATTATTACTTGAAAACAATCTACTGCATAAAAGCAAATGATTCGTTTATTTTTAATGATTTTCATTGTTCTCACTTGGCGAGTTTACCTCCAAATATCTCGGTAACGTGACACTTTAATGCAATTTTTTTTTTCTTTGTTTATGTGTCCTCTACCATGTATAACTGTTATATCACGCGATTTAAAAAAAAATACAAAATGGCGAACTATGCCACAAAGGTTTTATCCCCTTTTATAATTATGAATGGCAAAAAAAATGTGAAAGTCGATAATTAAATGACCCTGCACAGGAATTAAGAAAGGTACCTTAATATAAAATATTAGTGATGCATTCTCTTTTGAACTATTTTAAGAATCCAGAAAAGGACCTATATTTAAGAGAACACAATCTGTAATCCGATTTATTTCAAAAAACACAAGTAAATACTTAATAGAGTCGTAATAAATAGCCCGAAGTAACATGTTTTGTCCTTTGAAGTAAATCCAAGACGAGACAAAATAAAATACAATAAGGTATGTGATTGAACACCGGGCGTCGGTTACCTTCACGACAAAGTGGCTTTTATGCTTTCCGACTTTGGTAGCGTCTTAAGATCAATTTCTTACGAAAAAACTTCACTTGGTTGGTATCTAGCTTTATGAAAGAACTAACAAATAGCTTTGAAAATATTCAAATTACAAATAGCTTATGCTATGATACGATTTCAACGAAATAATTTTTTATTAATTTTATTATGTTTCTATTGGTTTTTTGAGATTGGGACTTTATTTCCTATTTTTAGTCAACTAAATGGTTTCCAGTCATAAAAGTATTAGCCCTACTTATCATTCAGGTTTAGATTGAAAAATGCTAATATTAATTTCTTCTTGGAAATACCAGATAGTAGGTACTATGCTAGAATCGAGTACACTCCACGTCAACTGTACTACACAGACAGAATGATACTTGACCACCACTAAAATGGTAGTATTAACACTTTATCATGTTTATTTATGACGTTCACAGTACTGTAACCTGTGTCTACGAGTAAATGGAAAAACAAATAGATACGCATGACCCAATTAAGTAAAATTTCCCTTTGTTCGCCTGACTCCAACAAAAAATAACAATATTAAATTAGTTCAAAAACCTGTGCGCGTATTGCTGTTGCAGTGACCATTCCATTGCGTCCCATGGGAGCGAATTTCCGCATTTTTTTATTTTTATACTTGCAATCCAACGCAAACTGTATGAGTCGACAAGGGAAAACGTTAAAACTGGTCGTTTAGGTATTCGCGTGGACCAATAATACACTACCTGTAACTTTTGTGGTATCCGAATCACATCTGTATTGCGATCACCTACAAATGAATGCTTTAAAGGTATCATCAAAAACTAGATGTAAAGATCGGTTTACACCAAACGAGCGAATACGAGCGAGCATTTTATCCGCACTCTTTTTTTATGGATGGTAAATCGTCAAATTACCACTTCCGCTCTGGATACAGCGAGAGAGAGTGTCAGACTCATACTGACTAAAACCAATCTGTGCTCCTCCTAGTGCCCTTTACGTTTCAGGGCCGCGGTACACTTTCGAACAAAATCCGCCACCCTGGCAGGCTCTGACCCTCGTTAGGGCCAAAGCCTGCCAGCCTGCCATATATACAAACTTTAACCAAAATGTCAAAAAGCTTGTAATTTAAAAGTTTTTTAAAAACAAGATTTTCCCATTTTTAAGAGTAGGTCTCATAGTAAAATTGGTCTATTACTTTTGCACTCTGAAATATTACTTATATCAACTAAAAGACACATTAGGCCCCCCGCGCACTAAGCAGCCTGGCTGCGGCAGCCAGTCGACCATATGAAGGTGTATGGGAGCCCGCGCACCTGAGCAGCCACAAACTCCCGGCAGTCCGTTGGCTGCGCGCAGCCAGAGCGAGTATTGGCGAATGTATGTGGCTGCCGTCAGTCACCGCGCACTTGTCGTAGCAGCCAGACGTATTTTGTATTCTGAAACCGGAGGAGTATCAATGCCTTTGATTGAATTTCTTATATATTATTTTCTAAAAGGTTATCAAACTATTGCACTTACATTCTCGTGCAGTTAAAAAACCGGTCTGGATATTTACGATCATCCTTAAAGTAAGTATGAAATAAGCCTTTTGAGTGGCGTTTCAGAAAAAGGGGATGAATCCAATGTCTTTTTTTGCTTTGCGTATTCAATGAGATCGACGAAAGGGCCACCACTCACACACAGGGCCGTCGATTGGCTGCTATAACTGGCTGCGTGAATATTTCGGCTGCCGCCTAGTGCGCGGGTGGTCTTATGGGCACCGACATAATCTTAGTGCTTATTAGGCTGCTTGCATAGGTAACTGCCCCCTTTTCTTCATCTACATTTGACGAAACGAACTCCACGTCCCATTTTGCAGTACAGAAATACTAAAGAAGTTAAGTAAAGTAACGTGCAATGTAAAAGTCTTCCCGCAGGCACCTGGAGTCGGCTCCCTGCCTCAGCGCTTGTGACCCGCAGTCCCGCACCCAACTCTTAATTCTTATTGCCCACAATCTGATCCGTGCTCTTCATTTTTATTGTTTCTATCATTAACTTCTTTGTCATCGAAACTTTCTATTGCTTCTCGGAACTTGAAATTAAATCTCGAAATTGTTTAATAAGGAAATAAACTTAACTCAATCACAAGCTTTATAATATTATTTTGTAAAGTTGTAAGTGACGTTTTCGTTGAAGAAAAGCCGAAACAAACTTTGTCTTCAAAGTTCTTTTAAGCTGAGACATTCCATTTTCAAAAGGGGATAGATCAAATCGATTTGCCAGCAAATGAAATGATCAAATCCGCCTCGAATTTAATATTGAAATGAAAGAACTGTAAAACATTTACTAAAACAATATGAGCGTTAACGAAAGAAAAAAGTTGAATTGAAATTAAGTTAATAGTCAGCAGCAGCAGGCGGGAGCAGAAACCGCAGCAGTGTAGGGATTGGCTATGAAATAAGCGAACAGCCGGACACCTGGATCAAGCAGGTTTTAGCAAGGATTTAACTGCTGGACATAGACAGTGAACATATGAGACCACCGCAAACTACTCGCCGTGTTTTGTGCAATTATTTCAGTTGTAGGTACCGAGCGGCTTTCCTCTTAAATAGCTTCGCCTGACAGATCACTCAGTAGTCGTGTAAGGTTGATTTTAGTTTTAAAACTGTGTGTGTGTGTGGTGAGATTATAAATCATTTTTATTATTATTATTCTCTTTATTCATATTTTTACACATATATTTTATATTTTTAAATATTTCAATAACTAAAAAAAAAAAAAATATTACTATGTACTGTTTTTGAAATAACGATTGTTGAACTAATTTAGGTAGGTACATAGCTACAATTTGAATTACTAGTTCAAAAGAAGCTAGATAAACCTATGTCAACTTTATTCATTATAATTCATAACATTACGCCATTTCATCGCAAGAATATCAGCTCATGTAAAATAATTATCTCATTCAACCTTTACGTTTTGCGTGGGAGGTTACCTGAGGAGTTGACACAATATTTATTTATTTCTTTAAGAATCTCAGTGCCTCACTCTTACACATCAATTGAATTTACTGGTTGAGTTAAGTGCAAGGAAATTCAATTAATTTGTTCAGTGAGCTTAGAATATTATTGAGTATAAACAAGTGAGCTTCGTTTATTTGAATACTGCCTGATCTGATGATCGCGGCTATTCAAACCATCGAAAGATTGATTGCCATGCTTTGCTAGATGGGGATGAATTACATCGGTTTCACTCCATAGAAATACAAATAATTATTTACGTGACTAAAACATTAAAAGAAATTTGCTTTCGTTTTATTATAAGAAAAATATATGAGAGATGAAACTGAAGAAAAAAACACCGTTTGCTTATACAAACGTAGGGTAAAAAACGGACCTCCCATTCTCCG
Organism: Melanchra persicariae; assembly: GCA_947386135.1. Classification (NCBI taxonomy): domain Eukaryota; kingdom Metazoa; phylum Arthropoda; class Insecta; order Lepidoptera; family Noctuidae; genus Melanchra; species Melanchra persicariae. The sequence goes on along the minus strand of OX376651.1, from coordinate 9,768,245 downwards.
AAATTGATTCATCCACTCACAGAAAAATCGTAACCAATAAACCTAAACAGCTTCATCTCGCGACACATCCCTTGAATCGTGAATAAAACCAAAGAACCCAATTCATTCTCACAATTCCTCAGTCCCCGGCCCGCCTATTTCATGGCTCATAACAAAGAATTAAATGTAGCGTCGGTCGGATCCGGGATCGCTGAGTTAGTGCCCCGTCGGTGGCCGGAAGCAGGTGCCGCCGCCCACCCGCTCTTACAACTCACTAATTTTATATAAATGTACGAACAGCGTACATATGTACGGACTACGGCCCGACGCGTATGTGGTCGAGTGATTTGTCATGGAAAATTTAAGCACCTGAAAATCAGTCATTTTCCGATCGATATTCCATGCATTTGCAGCTGAATTTCAGCTAGTAATCGGAGAGAATCGGTGCTCATATTGTTTGCTTCATTAAACGCAACCTTTAATTTAGAACGCTTTATTAACATCGCGCTCTAGTTACATGAGCAATGAACCATGACACGTAAGATATACGTTCTTGGCGTCAAAATAGATAATAGTGACACAACGAGTAGATTTGTTATGCTCTTAATTAAATTACACGGCATTTTTGTGAACAAAAGCTTTCAAGACGCTCTATGGCCTCGCACACATAACGGCACATACATAAATTATCACCTGTCACCGCTCAAGGCATTATTCGCAAGTGCTGACGCGACAGGCGCAGCGACCTCGTTTGATTTGTGCCCTGTCTGCTGACCCGTTTGATGAATACAAGACACACAATACCAGCCCGCAGAGCAGTCATACCCAGACACAATAGAAACAAATTAACCCTTGAAAGAAAACAATTAATCACAATAAAGTAGAGAGGAGTGGCTCTCCCTGTTTTATCGTGCACCTCACTCAGCCAAAAACGCAATAAAACCAACGAGTTTAGCAGCTGAAATACATCTCCAAATTGAATTTGACATGTTACGTGCTCGTTCGGCTACACCTCTACATCTGTAATCGCACAATATAACAATCGAATCGAAATTTTAAAAGATGCAAATACATATTGGCAGGATGGTTGACCGAAAAAATCTCTGCAGCCATCAACAGACAATACAGCGTTGGTGTTGAATCGCGTATATTTCAAGCTTGACGGATTTTATATTTACAAAACTATTTTAGACCGTATGTTAACACATTAATAACGATTATTTTCAATTTTAAAGCAGATGCAAGCAAAATTTTTGATATCATGAATTGAAAACGTGTTATATTATATTTACCGTGGAGTATACAAACGCGTGCACTGGCGGATATTGATTTTTTATTTGTTTGAAGCTGTGGATAATGGACGCTTTTATGCAAATGCAGCATCCGCACTGCATCATATAGCGAGCGAGGTGAGCAAGAAAAACAAACAGGATGAGCCCGTTGTCCATTATAGCCTCGTACCTATGTACTGTGACGTGGCATAGTGGTCACTAACTTTATTATGTGCAAAAGGGATGAGCTAACGTTTAGTGCAAACAAGATAACGCTAATTTATTAGTGGATACGTTTCAGCAGCTCCTTTAATAATAAAACTGAACAAAATCAACGAGCCGTATGGCGTGGATGTGTAGTGTTTGATTCTCGCTTTGCACAAATATTTTATGAGCTACAGACATTTGTTTCGAGTCTGTTTGTGTGTGTTTGATTTGTGAGTATAATAGAAACCATGATATAGGGAATGCAGTTGTAAGCTCCGTGCGTAGCTCTTATTTATTGAACTAGCAACTCGCCTCGATTTCGCACGGTTGGCAGAGCTTATGTAAGATACCAATCGGCAAGATTCTTCCGACATCTTCAACAGTCATCGTCATAATTCAGCCAATTTTCACAAACTAGGTATATTTAATTATGTACCTAAACCTTCCTCATACCGTTTGGATATCCGTTCATTAGGTTTTGAGTGTATCGAGTTCACAGACAGACGAGGCGGGGGGACTTCGTTTTAGAATCGTATAAATGGTAATAAATAAAGTAATACGCAGTGATAGTTAACCATTAAGACATCCTGAGAACTCGAAACGTCACCTGCAGTTTCGTATTTATCTCTCTCAATAGCAAAACAGCTGTCATTCCCGGAGATAGCCACATAAGCTGCCTGGAAAGGCGCTCCCAATCCCTAAGCTGTGCAAGCGGACTTGTGACGACGCGACGCCATGCTGCTATTACAACACGGCTAATAGTTATTGCCAATCCATTTGCCTTTAGACGTTAAGATACATTTGCTGTGCTAGTATGCTGTGGAATCAACATCAAACAACGACCCCATGCAATCATCATCTGCCTAGCCTTTTCCCAACTATAATGTGGTCGGCTTCCAGTCAAACTGGGTTCAGCTAAATACTAGTATTTTACGTAGAGCGGCTGCCTACCAGACCTCCACAGCCCATTAACTGGGTAGACACGGTACTTCTTGGCAAGACTGGAGTCAGTTTCTGGCTTCTGACAATCCGTAACGACCCCATGCAATCAATGTATAATTACAGTCACAATTATAGCGCTCAACACAGTCTAGACTAAAATTATAATCTTAAGCATCCTTCTCAAATTTTAAACGACACCCAAACGTCTGCGGAGTGAATTAATTTAAAGGTATCGAGCGATTAAAGTTTCAAAGTTACAGATATCATTCGCATTGAGACAAAAGATGTTTGAAAGTATTCGCCACACAATCACCTCTTTGATCTGAGCGACTTTGACGTGACTTCAAATAAGTAGCGGCTTATGTTGATCATTAGATAAATACGGCACATCAATATTAAATAATGGAAAAATATGTAACAGCGTGTAAGAAACATTTTTCTTTTTCCCTCTTCTTTATATTATGGGAGATATACACAAAGGAGAGAGCGACAAACCTAAATGAGATTACGTTTTCGTACATTCGTTATTTCTGACTAAATAAATTTAGAAAAATATTTAAGATATAATCTGAAATGAATACGATTTCATAAAAATTGGGGGCTTTGTAAATTACAGAGCTGGGGCCATTTTGCAAATAAAACCAAATACGATACATTGACTCGATAAACGCACCGTAGCAAATTTGTGGAGAGGTTGTAAGTAGCACAAAAAATCTTCGTGAAAGTATCCATTAGATACAAAGGGGCTGCTTTGGGGTCGTTTAAACTTGATATAATGAAAATTGAGTACAGTTAATTTGATCATTTAGCAGATAAATTGTTTCCCGTAGATGACACGTCCATCGGTCGGCCATAGACCGCGTGGAACGTACTACATATTAGGTAGGTAATTATTTTGAGTGCCCAGGCTCACTAAGATTTGAATTGGTGATTGCAGTAATTTCTGAAGCACGCTCGGGCGGGCTTGGTTCTAAAGAGATCACGAATTAAACCATCAGACCTCGAGTAATTAAATTAGACTCATTTTAAACAGAATTTACGAGTTCAGCGACTGAGCAGTAAACACAGTCGTCGGCAGAATGATAAGCTTCGCTCAGTTAGTATTTTTACGTTGTTTTAAGCTTTAAATGTTACCTTGTTTACAGTCACAGCCATTGAAGCTTTAATTAATTCTCTGTTTCGCAGAAACTAAGTAACAATTCGAAGACGTGAACGCATTCTTACCCATAAACCACATAAATGGTACCTGCTCTAGATGCCAACATACAGGTTTAATCATAAAAAATCTAACTTATGATAACTTTACAAAATGCTGATAATTAGCACATTCTTAATTCAAATTCACACAGCGCGTGTGTAAAGGGATGATAAAAACTTAACAAAGAATCTAATAAGCAGTATCATGTGGTGTCATTTTTTAATGAAAAAGACTGTATGAGTTTCCCAAAAATATCCTTCATACATTTACAAAGAAAACTTGAAATAAGCAAGGCCACCTGTTACTTCAGTAAAGACAACAGACGCACAATCAACCGACAAGCAATCACCGCACATTGTTCCTCGCTCTACAACTACCTTACTACAAAGAAAACGACAAGGTTTTCTATTCCACTGATGTTTTATTCCACTACGCTTGTTTAAAGGCGACTTATTGTCAGCATTAGATACATTAAACAGTTCCCAGTAAATGTCCTTTGAAAATAGAATAAATTAGGTAACAACGGGAACGACAGGGCTTAATGAACAAAGAGTAAAAATGTGTACCTATTTGTGTGTGCTTTGTTATGTAGAGACTGAGAAGATTATATTTTTATTTTTATAAAAATAGTTGATTATGATGTTGACTATAAAATTTGTTAAAGTGGGTAGGTTTAGATAACAGTGAGTGATTGAAATTGATTTTTTGTTAAGAGAGAATTTTTGGAAATTTCAACTTTAAAATAAATAAATTAAGGGGGTAAACGGGAGGGGGAACTTTGTATGAAAGTCTTTGTTCTTTGAAGCCGACATTTTCATTTTCACAGACAAAGTATCGAGAATCAGTTAGTATAGTTACTATAGTAGGTATGTATTTCACTTAAGGTAACGACCTATACGGTAGGTAGTCTATTAAAACACACCAGTCTCTGCGAGGAAAAAGCAGGAAAATATTTCCAATATTTTACTACGTTATTGTCTATGAAAAGCCTTTGTGAGCCACTAGCGGATAATAGCTTTTTCCGTTAAACTTATCTATCGAATATAATCACTCGACTACGGCAAAGCAACGGTATCCTCACACGATAGCGAGCTAGCTAACATAATTTCAGTTCACTTTAGAATCAAAGCCAAAGCGATACATCCTGATAACTACGTACCCAAACAGGTAACGACTATCGATTTGTGGAATACGGTTTCTAGAATTGGATAAGAACAATTTATTTATGTCCTGGCATTAAGGCGACCGCGAGCAGGTACAACGACGACGCCCAAGTAGATCAACTGCCAAAACCAGAGTCAGGCCCGCGGATATTACGCGAGACATTTAATTTTCTACGTGAAAGGATAAGGCAAGTAGAATTTCCTGGAGCATCCTGGGTTGCTCAAACTGTGTTACGACTTTACGAGTTTACGGCTGCTTTAAATAGGCGCGGGCCATAGGGTAAGCATGACAAGCAGATGTTGTACTCTCTTGTATTCGATTCAATTTGGACCGTTCCGTCGATACAACATCTATAAAAAGTACGAGTATCGATTTTTAGTTCGGATTGTTGTGCGAATAATAAATGTTAGTTTATTCTGCAACGTGTACGTTTATAAATAAACTAGCTTTTTTCCGCGACTTCGTACGCGCATATTCCGGGAAATCCGTAGTGCTCCCTTACACTCCCAAGGAACCTACCTACATGCCTAATTTCAGCTTTCTAAGACCAGTCGTTTCGACTGTGCGTTGTCTGTCAGTCACTCAATCAGTAACGTCAAGAAGAGTTTTACATAATATATTGATGATTGATAGAGCATTACATTTTCTTAAAACATAGGTTTAAGTAACCTGTACGACTTGGGTAACAATAGATAAAAGTCAGTTCTATAGTCACTGTGCATAGAACCGCATTGACTGTAGGATAGCGGCCGTCACGGGTAGTTTCATGTTCGCCCCATCCAAATCCAGGAACAATAATTACTAACTCGTCGGAAATAACAGTATATTTGCTAAATATTCCCATAATCAAAGCAAGTACAGATGCTTTAATTAAACTCAACTGTAAACAAAACAAAACATTAAAATAATTACAATATCAATAATTTAGTACTTACTCAATTTATTCATAAACAAACATAATCAAGTAGGTAATTAACTAATAGAGTATGAATAATTTCAGAAATGAACTGTTCATTTATCTAACATGGATTTAATAACACCATCATTATACTATAATTCTAAGAAATCGTAGTTGCATATTTATAGTTTTGTTCAAAGCCCCACTTTTTTCACTAATTCCAAGTTTTTGTCCATATGCTACTGCTACACATGCAGGGATAGAAGAGTACCAGTATCAGGTAGGATATCTAGCACACTGACCATGACGCTTCTTCATTATGAGGGAGGTACAAATAACGCTATCTTAATTCCAAAGTCATTCTGTATTGCGTAGCATTTATTTACCAAGGCCCACTTCCACCACAAATGCACGCTAGATGCGTTTAGCTCTAAACGAATTTAATTAATCGTTCTATTCTGGTCAATCGTTTGAATACAGAGTCGGATTGACGTTTCTACTTTAAACGCATTACGTAAGTGATTTTTGATGAAAGTTAAAAAGTGGCAACGAATGTATGAGCTTTCACAAAAAAAAACTGCGATTGTATTGAAATAATAATTCCATTTTGTTGTCTCCCAGGAATGGATTTAGTAATAAGGTAATTCCCGTGTAAGTATGAGCAAGCTTAACTTGTGCTTCGGTTCTGAATCCGGATGCGAGGCGAGCAAGGCGCGCCGGAATACACCTACCACATTTCCGTATTTAAATTGCGTGGATCTTCGCAAACATGTTTTAGTTAAGTGAGAAAGCTGAAGGTAAATTCAGAAGTCACGCAGACTTCTGAATTTACCTTCAGCATTATAAACAATACGTAAATTATGTGTTCTAGTGACGCCACATGAGATGTTCCCGCAATAAAATCCTGCTTCATTTCAATAAGCTTTGGATGGAAACCTTTAACTTAAATAAGCATTTCACAGTAAAAGTCAAGCAAAAGGCTGTTCAATTCGCTATTTTTCTAGCAGAATTCCAACCGGTAACCTTTCTAAATGGACTCTTATCGTCTTAATGTTGAAAGTATAACCAACCACTTATCAGGTTTTCAGTAACCACTGAAGGGGTACAATAAAATTCAATATCGCGGTTTAACTTTTGACTCGACGGAACTTGAAAAAAAAAATCGTTAAAAGCCATTTCGCTGCAGTTTTTCGCCGAAACGGTTGATAATTCTATTTCGCCGCTTTCCGAGAGAGTGCTGTGAGGTGAAATTATAAAGTACTATCTTTTGATATAAAGTGAGTTTTTGATGTTGTTTGTCAGTTTCGAAGTTACTGAGGTCGGAAATAAACCTAAAACCGTCAGAATATAGTAACTTCTAGGCTTATTGCTTGTTAGACAGAATTATGTGGGCTGATGGACGTGGCCGAGGAAATTCAATAAATGTATAACTGCAAAAAAATACTTAGCAAGTGCGAGTCGGACTCACACGCTAAGTGTTCCGAACGAATCCTATTTTGTAACATATTGCTTAAAACCAAATATTCTTCTTGGTTTTCCTAATCTATAGATAATTAAAGAAAAGAAAGAAGTAGTACAAATAGTATAGATTATAAATTAACCTTGTAGTTATCCTTGCTGTACACGGATAAATTATTTTTAACGTCATTAAAAGCACCAACATAAAGTAAGGTAAATCAAAATAGGTATGAGGATGCTTGCTTTACTTTACGTTATTAACAAAATATTGGTGTGCTTACTTGCATCAAAGAGATTGGGTAGATAAACTCGTCTAAGTGCATCCTCGCAGAATAATGTTTACATGCCTCACATATGAGACTACATCAATGTAACACAAGTTTGCAAAAACTACTTTGTTTAGCCTTTGCCTTTACGGCACTAGCTCTAGTGTTTAGACTTTAGATATCTGTGCTCTAGTTAGATTAGTCATCAAAATATTGGGTGGAAATACGAGTCATGTACACACATTCGAAAATGAAATACTCTATTTTAAAGCTCGCTCAACCTTCCTGAATGTATCAACGTTGACTGCAGATGGCTGCAAACTATAATTAAAAGTTAAGAAAAAGAACCAAAATAGCATGTAATCTAACGTAAAGTGCCAGCACACACACCAAACTACGGAACCAAATGGATTAAGCCCGTGACACACGACAAACTCGCTCTAGTTCACATCTCTGACATGCGAACTACGAGTACCTGGGCCATCTCGCTCTTCAAACTATGTTAGTTAGTAACACAGCACCAGTTTTCGGGACACTTTATTCTCTGTGTATTCAAGCCCTAAGGATTGCTTTTGTCCAACGTGTCAAGAGCACTCTCTACCTACAACATTCGTTATACTTTATTATTCAATGAAATGGAGTTTTCCTTATGTCAACCTTCAGTGGGAGAGAATAAAGAGCTATTTTGTAATTGAAATACTCTTTGGTACTCGTGAATTAGATGGTTAATTGTTAGAAAAATACAGACCAGAGAAAGGCCAGTTCTTTAGATAACTAACTTTGTATCTTCTTATTCGTGTTCTTCATTGCTGAAGGTCGTGCTCGGAAAACTTTAACGATCACTGACGAACTGCTTCCAGGCAACTCTGCCTTCGGCTCTTCTCAGGGTCCCAGTGAGTCCAGTGAGCCTTGATCAGACCAACGAGTAGGTCGGCTTTTCATTTAGTTTTTCCTAGTTACTTAGTGACTTCGCGTAAAGCTCTTTATACGTTGAAGAAACTCTGTAAAAAGGAGCATCATTATATAACCTATTTACAGAAAATAAAAACCGTACTTTCCGCCCTAAACTCTCAATTTCTTCCGCCAAAAGAGACTTTGGTGGTTTCGAATAGCGTCTGGTAGAAATTTCAATGGACATACCCACATAATGTATTTGTATGTTGTCAAGTGCCGTCAATTCAGGCTAAAAAAAGGTCAATGGCTACTTGAGTGCGTACTCAATTCGAGAGCTGAACCGTTTCCGTTTATCGATTAAATTTTACACAAACCCTTTAAAGTCAGTCAAGTTATCTGGAGCGAGATATTGTGAACAGGTTCGTTTATAACTTGTGCTTGATAGATACGATTGTGAAAATACAGTGTTGTATGAAATAAATAATATCGATTTGCTGCTTTTTGTTCATTAATGATTTTTAAAAATGTAGTTGTATTTCTAAACTTTTAGAATCGTTTGACCTTTGACTGACTCTATCAATGAACTGCCAAAAGTACCTACTAAGTCTAGAGAGTTGAAATTTGGAATATACTCGTATGAAGGTTTGTTTGAAAGTATTTTTGAAAATTGCAACTTTAAGGGAGGAAATGGGAGGTGGAACTTTATATGCAAAGCGCTGAATTTTGATACGGATTTAATTAATAGAAAGTATGACAAAGGGTTAGGTACGTATGGGGTACGTTATGCGTGTGTATCTAATTGGTACCCGTGCGAAGCTAGGGCGGACCTCTAGTTTTAAAGAATTTCTGTTACCCAACGTCGAGTGTTTTTTTTAAAATGTAGAATAAAAGTACTTAGGTACCAAAACCTCCTTTGAATTGCCAGCACAAGTTTATAAATCCATTAACTGCTATTAACACTTAGTATGTAGATTCAAACTGTTTTTCTGAGCTGGCTAATCAGACTGATCTTAATACTTCGTCGAGCGACTCGGCACAACCGTCTCCAACTAATTGTCTGACGACAATTTCGCGTTTAAGCGGCCATTTATCCAGTTACTCGTACCTTAGTTATGTGGTGGTTGGCTCTCACGTTGCGTAAACACGAGCGTTATTTCAATACACCCCGCCGTTTTCAATTCCTAGGATTGAACGAGCTCAATCACTTGATTGAGCTCGTTCAATCCTAGGAAAAAAATATGTATGAGTACCTTTCCATACACGCAGTAATCCACTTGGATTACTGCGTGTATGGAAAGGTACTCATACATATTTTGATTTGTTTTCAAACGTTGTTTCTATTTGAAATCAATTACAATGATAAAAATAAGACATTCATGAGCGAGACTACCGATCAATCTTCTGCCAGTAAAGAAAAAATTTCATTGCGTAAACATTTTACTGTTTATTTATTATTGTTTATTTAATAAAAAATACACGCCTATGTCGTTAAAAATGTGGGCAGAGTTCGACATTTCGCCAACGTTGAACAATGCAAAGCCAATGTAATTTTGTCAACGTGGGAGTTGTATACAAAACCTTTCACCTTACTGATAAAAGTAATAAACATGTCTTAATGGTTATTTTCCAACAAATCGTAAAACAGACGTTGCATAACTAAATGCGCTAAAAGCACAATTCCGCTGTTTACTCATTTAGGATGCCAATCACAATTTGCAATAGTAAGCATTGTCCGAATTTATTTAAATGTTAGCGAATGTGAAGCGAATGTTTTGAATGATGTATGTCTAGCCTGCAGGGAAAAGGCTGTAGCTTTTACTTGTACAGGCAGCATCCACGTAACGACGAGGTGGAATGCACAATGTTCTTTTGTGTTGACACTACCTGCATTTTGTATGCTTGCATCTGACATTTCATTCGTATAATAATATTGCACGGAGGTACTGTTGTGTTTTCAATTGGCGTCACATTTACTGGCACTTCGTCGACTCGGGCCTGATCTGATCGGACAGCGAGCTACCCACTGGCACTTGGCTTAATAATATTGTTAGATGCATGTAAGGTTTCTTGTGCACTACAATCCTAGTTTTTTTAGGTAAGCTTTTTTGTATTACCAATTAACGGACATTTTTTTTTCGTAAAGTTTTAGGAAGGATATAAATACAATCTCAACACATATCTGACTTCAATGAATGAAAACTATGCAATTCCGTCGCACACTCCCCAAAATACAAGCAATAGGAAACCGACATAGTAACTCAGCGTCGATGTTCAAGACTTTGGAGCTTCGAATCGATGAGCCTATCATTGCCGATGATTCTCTTGGCTCGTTTCTCAATTGACTCAAGAGCATCAAGCTGGTATCTGGCAGATCCATCCAAATCATGAGGGCAGTACTCCATACACGATCGAACTTACGCTTAATAAAGTTTGACCAGCTGTTCCGGCGTGAAGTACCGTCTCAAACGTTTTATTAGGCGGGAGAGGGATAAAATTATTCGTAAATTGTTGTTGCTGGTATTTATTTATTTATTTAAACCCTATGTACAATAGTGGTACATGGGTGGACTTAATGCAACAAGGCATTCTCTACCAGTCAACCTTTGGGTCAAAAAGACTACACTGTGGTAGGTGTACAACAAATAAATAAGATTTAAAATATAATTTTATTTTGGAAATAATAAAGAAAAAATATATATATAATACTAATAAAATACATTAAAAAAAATCCTTTGAATTTAAATAGGAAATGAGGGTAGTCAATAACATTTAGAAGCTGAAGATTAATTTATATATTAAGAAGAATTTAATGCTGTATTGTTTTCACATGGTAATCTTTATCTCCAAATATCTCGGCAACATGACACTTTAGGCCCCCATATTGCAAACATTTTTTGTTCGTTTAAGTGTCCTCTACCTATACCTATACCATGTAAGATCGTGCGCCACAACCTTGAAAAAAACCAAAATGGCGGTGGGGGCTATACCGGCTCCCATAGAAAAATGTTTGTAAGTACCTCTTTATTTACAAACAGATACCTGACTTCTGACATGTTGGCATATTTAGCAAAGTGCACTGAAATGTATGACAGCTTTTCATAGCGTTCTGAATAACAGCTTTTAGCTTTGATTATTATTTTCGATAGCATAATATAAATTGGGCCCTGGTCAGTCGCTCAGGCAGCAGCTACTCTGTTTTATAGCATTTCATTGATTTATTGTGGGTTGATTGAGGAAGGAATAAACACATTGTGTAGTACTTCTGGGGAGCAAACAAGTTAGCGTCAAAGCTCCTCTTAATTTGAAGTAGATCGTTATAATGTAATGCAATGTAATTTTCTAAAGTACGGTATCTCACACAATATATTGCTTATGTTTTATATTAATAATACCTGACAGGATTATTTCTAGAAGCTGTGCATGGAGATAAGTGGAAAGAGGGTGGCCTTTTACCCTTTAGTGGGGGACTACGTACGGGTTAATGAAAAATAGATGAGTGCAATCGAATTAGGTCACGCTCGATAAATTAATAAATATGCTATGGACGTCCCTGTTTACATCAATACCTAAGTATGAAGATAAAGTGTTGATCAAGAAAACCGCAGAGTACTTGTATACAGTAAACAATTATTAAACTTGAACTCTAGTTATGCCCTAGACTTACGTCTTGAACTGCCACAACGTACTGAATATTCATTAGAGCAAAATTTAAAGTGGCCTCCGTCCAAAGCGATGCCATGAAAAATTCTACATTACGTAACTGAGATATTTATCTACATTTAAGCATAATGGATTTCGGTTGTCAACGATTTCTTAGTAAGTAGGTATATAAGCATATGCGGAGTGATTTTAGAGTACAGTTGTAAGCGATTATGGCTCTAGTGCACATTGAACTGTTTCTGGTGTTGGTGTTCCTTGTGGGGGTGGGTTTCTGCCAGGATAATGCTACCACGGTGGCAGGAGCGACTCCCACTGTAGCATCGTCGGCGTCAGCGTCCTCGTCTACATCTACGACCACTAGTAGTAATTCCGTTTCAACTTCTGTAAGTCACAAAATCATCTTAGGGTCTATTTTTTATCGGATTTGTTATATCAAACTATTGTTTATGAGTGGAGTGCGAAGTGTTACTAAATCATATCGGGAGTGCATATTGCCAAAAAGCTGAAAATGTACATGAACAATTTGGGATAGGTACCAACCATTAAAATGAAATTGTGAATAGTCCCCATCGACCTCATGTGTGCAAACAATTTTGTGGAAGGTCAAAGTTCGTAAATTTTTTTTTTCGAAACTTAGTTAAAACTAAGCGTTTCGAGAAAAAAAATATTTTTGATGATAAAAATAGCTCAGCAAAAAATTGGAGAGCATGGAGTTATCTACAAAATGGTCCAGGTTACACTTTTTCCCTAAAGATTACAAAAACTTGTGTTATTCGAAATATGAAATAGTACGCCGCAAATACAGGATGACTGGTGATAGTGAAATGGGTTATTTTAAAGCTTATTTGGAACGATTTTGATCCCCAAAACCATATACATAGGTATTGGGTTCTTTTTGAGTTAGCGAAAGATTTAAGACATCGATTTTCTACCTTCTGGATCAAATATTGCAAATTATGAGAACTTTACTCCACTTTGGAAACTCAATTAATACTTTTCGTGTGGATTAAGAATTTTACTGGTATTTAATAGAGACAGCACTAATAATAAAAATCAAATATCCTAACTAAGTCAACCCTAAAAGATGGCGTCAAAAAATTCATCCGCATCGCTGTCGACTGGAAGTGTGCCCAAAAGACTGGCGGCATTGCCACGTTGTATGGCAATGCTTATCCTTTGTCCAAGGTAAAAGCCAGCCCTTGGGTCACGCGAAGTGTCAACTAAGCGTTTAGCAAGTTCTTTAAATAACGATGGATTAAGAATGAATGAATTCTTCAAATAACAAAAATAGCCTCACACCTTTGGAAATGAGGCATCGTAAATTTCGAGCTATGAAAGATTCTTGAACCATCGCTTGGTTATGGAGGTACTTTACTTCAAATTAATATATTGCACTAACTTGACGCACATTTTGCAGGAAACACTTCCTTGTTTAATTAGCTTTCTAAAATGGTATAATAGAGCCAACTTATGGTACTTGTTAGAAAAAAAAAGAAAAAACCGGCCAAGTGCGAGTCGGACTCGCGCACGAATGGTTCCGTACCATTATATATATAAAAAATGGCCAAAAAATCACGTTTGTTGTATGGAAAATTTAAATATTTATTTTATTTTGTTTTTATTTACTGTTATAGCGGCAACATAAATACACCATCTGTGAAAATTTAAACTGACTAACTATCACGGTTCATGAGATACACCCTGGTGACAGACAGACAGACAGCGGCGTCTTAGTAATAGGGTCCCGTTTTTACCCTTTAGGTATGGAACCCTAAAAACCGATCATGTGCGTGTTGGGCCACGCGCAGTGTAGGGTTCCGAAGTTGCTCGTCACAATAATCGCCGACTTAGAATGGTGCTTTTTGTTTGATTCTTCACGGTTTCACGGTTAAAAACGGCTGTGAACAACTTTGCCTAACTAATTTTCAATGGAATTTGTACGTAATTTTCCTTCTCCAAAGTTCATTTAATAGGTTGGTCAACTATAACTCGATAACTTGTAAAACCTAATTAGATGTGATAGTTTTCCTTTTAAATTTGATTAAATATATGCTACTACCATGATTTTTTCACGTCTTCAAAAACAACTGTTTGACTACCAGAAGGGGTGGGACACTTCCCCACCAACCGTGTCTCCACGTTGCCGTCGTGGTGGGGCTTGCGTGTCTCAGTGATCTTGGGGGCTTTGCCGGTAGAGCCACTCATGCCGGAAGGTCCCAAGTGAGAACGGTGCGCCCCTCTTGTGTCTCTCTTGGTCTGGACCAAGAGAGACACAAGAGGGGCGCACCGTTCGGAGACTTGAGCAGTGTTCGGGTCCTCGGACGGTGTGCGTCTCATTGGCTTGCTCGCTGCTCTCTGGTACGCGTCTGATCATCAGACGTGACTGTGAGGGCAGCGAGCAAGCACTGAGAGAGAAGGGGAGAAAGGGACCGCACCCTTAAAAAGGACAATCATGGACAGGCCTGGTAAACAGATATTACCCCAGGGCGGTACGGACTGCACAGCGGTCCGAGAATCCGCCACGCCTCGTGCGTCAAGCCCCTCGTATTCTGGGGGGGGCAACAGGGCTGTCCACCAACCGTTTGCCGATGGCAACAAGGGCCGAGGAGGCCCCCGATCCGAATTATCCGAGGAGGACCCGATCGGTAATAGTTTTGGCTCGCCCGACAGAGTGTCGGTCGGGCGGAGCGCGGCAAGAGGCGCGCTATATTGGAGGAGGGGCTCGCCTGAGCGTCACCTGGGTGCAGAGTCGGAGTCCGAGTTGGACTCCGACGACCTGGTGACTATTAGCTCGGCGAGCTCTGGACCCGAGGGGGCGGGGGCTGCTGCGGAGGACTCCAGGTCCTTCCGCAAGCGGCCCAGAACAGAGGAAGACCGGGGGTCGTCCGGCAGCGAGGAGGTTGCCTCGGCTCGCAAGATCCCCACCAGCAGGCGGGGCAAGGGCCGAGAGGGAGGCAAGGGGAGATTGCCCGCCTCCAAGGTGGCTGGTCAGCGAGCCGAGGAGCTCGTCGCTGACGGACGACCCCCCGTAGAGGGCGGTCGCAGGGCTCCTGGTTCGGAGTCCTCCGGCGGTGAGCCGGATGACTCCGGACAGGAGCGGGTCCGGAGGGCCGGGTTTGCGGAGGTAGTGGAGGCCGCGCTTCGTGATGTGGCCTTGAAGAGGAAGCTTTCCTCTAAGAACAAGGCCATACGCGAGGCGATGGCCTCCATTCTGGCGGCAGCGGAGGGTAACCCAGGGGGGCCTCCGCGGGACGAGATGTCCAAGCTGCGGGCGGAGGTCGCCCGCTTGGCTGCCGCCACGGAGCGCCTCCAGAGGGAGAATGCGGGGCTCCGAGCAGACCTGGCCAGGCTCCAGGGAGCCGGCCCACAGGGGGCGCCTAAAGAGGGGCGCAAGGAGGACAGCCAGCCCGTGCCGCAGGAGGGGCAGGTGCTGGACCTTGTGCGGCAGGAGATGGCTGCCTTCCAGGCGCGGTTCTCCGTCCTGGAGGGCATCGTCCTGCGCCCCCCGTTAGCGGCGAGTGGGAAGGCTCCGGGCCGGAAAGCGGCGTCGTACGCGGCCGCCGTGGCTGCCACACCGGGGTCGTCCGGCCAGGACAAAGGGTCCGGGCCGGCACCCGCGAAGCCGGTGTCGGGAAAACCGGACCCGGCCCCGGGAAGGAAGAGGAAGGGTGGGGCGGCTGCGCGGACGGCGAAGGCTCCTGCGCCAGCCGTGCAGCAGCTCCCCCCGGCTTCCTCGCCTTCTGAACCTCCCCCGGCTCAAGCCGAATGGCAAGTGGCCGGGGAGAAGAAGAAGGCGGGTAAGGCAGCCAGGGCGGCAAAGAGGCGGGAGAGAAGGCGGCGGCAGCGAGCGCGAGGCGTCGCGGCTGCGCTCCGCGCCCCGAAGACCGCGGCTGTAGTTTTAACGCTGCAGCCGGACGCGGTCAAGAGGGGCGTGACGTATGCCAACACGCTCACCAAGGCCAAGGAGGCCATCAACCTCGGTGAGCTTGGCATCGTCGGGGGTCTCCGGCTCAGGGTCACCATGACCGGGGCCAGGATGCTCGAGATCCCTGGAGCAGGCAGCGGTCCGGCCGCGGACGCTCTAGCCGAAAGGCTTAGGGCGTCCCTGGGCGCGGATGACGTCCGAGTGTCCAGACCCACGAAGTGCATAGATATGCGCATCTTGGGCCTGGACGACTCCGTCACGGAGGAGGAGGTGTTGGCCGCCGTCGTCAGGACGGGGGGGTGCTCTGCAGAGGAGGTGAAGGCGGGCACCATCCGTCCTGACAACACGGGCATGCGAACCGTAGTGGTGAGCTGCCCCGTGTCGGCGGCCAAGAAAATCTCAGAGGGCCGAAGGCTCTTGGTGGGCTGGGTCTCCGCGCAGGTGAAACTGCTGGAGCCCAGACCTCTGAGGTGCTTCCGTTGCCAAGTTGGCAACCATGTCGGAGCACTCTGCACCTCGGAGGTGGACCGCAGTGACCACTGCTTCCGCTGTGGTCAGCCCGGTCACAGGGCCGGCTCGTGTGACGCCACGCCGCACTGCTTCGCATGTGCGGCAGCTGGCAAGCCGGCCGATCACTGGGCTGGGGGCAAAGCCTGCGGTCCACCCGCCAGGGCCGGGACGAGGAAGAAACCCTCCTCCACCGCCGCCGCCGCCGCCGCCGCCGTCGCTTCCGCCGCAGCCGCCGCCACCGTCGCCGCCGCTGCAACTGCTCGGGAGGGGGCGAGAATGGAGTGCCAGTAATGGCCCCATTTCGCCTCCTCCAGACGTACGTCGGTCGCTGCGCCTCTCAGGAACTGACGCTCCTGGGCAAGGCGCAGTGACTGACGCCTGCGGACAGCGAGCAATGGGTAGCTCGCTGTCCGATCAGGTCAGGCCAGAGTCGACGGCGCGTGCACTCCAAACGCGCCGTCAGCAACGAGCAGTCAGCAACGGAGACGGGGCCCGCCAGGGCCAGAGCCTGCCAGGGTTGCGGAATTGTTCGAAAGAGTTACCGCGGCCCTGGGAAGAAAGGCACTAGGAGGACTAAGGGTGGGTTTTAGTCAGTAAAAGTCTGACACTCCCTGCCGCTCCACCCAGAGCGGGAGGGGTCATTTGATGATTTCCCATCCTATAAAAAAAAAAAAAAAAAAAAAAAAAAAAAAA
This sequence comes from Melanchra persicariae, assembly GCA_947386135.1. Lineage (NCBI taxonomy): Eukaryota > Metazoa > Arthropoda > Insecta > Lepidoptera > Noctuidae > Melanchra > Melanchra persicariae. The sequence continues at coordinate 9,751,180 of OX376651.1, read as the reverse complement.
AAAAAAAAAAAAAAAAGGGGTGGGACACTTGACTCTAACAAAAAAAAATCATTTTAAAGCTCAAGGCAATACGATCCGACAGAGACCTCGCTTACTATTTTTTTGAATCCATGGGAAACATAACAGTGTTGAAAAATTCTAAAAAAAAAGATAATCTATCTTGTTTAAGGATCCGGCGGACCGTCAATCGTTTTTAGTAACACGATTAGATTAAATTTGCTGCATAGAAAAAAATCCCAAAGTTTAACGTTGCACAAAATTTTTACACACATTTATTTATTTATTTACTCTAAACATACAAATATTATCACAGGCTAGACCCAATGCGATAAGTGGGATCTTTGGAGACTTTTCACAATTTCTTTACCTATAGTTGTATCACTAACGTTCATGTAAATTTTCAGTTTCTTGGGGATTTATGCCATAAAAATAGGGTACCTACCCGTATTTTTTTTCAAGATTACTTGACCGTACTAAAAACTTACTGGCATTCCTTAAAATTATTTTGTGTTCTTTTGTTTAAACCGTCAATATTGACATAATGTTTAATTTCTTTTTCAGCTGTTCAATCTCGCAACAGCATTTCCTCTCAAAATAATACAAGCCTGCAAAAATGTGAGTTTTTAATGTACCTGTATATACAACCACTTAGGTTGTGTATTAATGTGATTTATTAATGGTTAAAAGGATAAAATAACATTATTTAAACTGTTAATGTATTGCGGGTTCACTAATGTTTGACAAAAAACGAATGACAGATAATTTTAAAAATAACATTATAATAATTAACCATTTGACAAACATCTCAGTTCGCAAACATAAGACTTTATAAGTTCAGACATTTATTTGACAAAATACAGATCTCGCAAATGTGTTACTTTGCAAAGTCAAAATTATCTAAAAAATATCATTCCAAAAATATTAATTTGACTAAGTACCTACTTCGTTAACTGGGTGGTTTAAAAAAAACAACCACAACCTGTCCGAGTTGAGGTACCCCAAGTCCCAATTTTATCAGACGTTAAATTTTTAATTTGCGTTGTACCAATTAACATGATTAAAAAAAATAGTTTGTCAAATGATGATGTAATTAAATGTTGTCTTTCAATTTATTAATCAAATGAGTAATTTACAGAAATAATAGATTGCAAAGTGACAACTTTATCAAGTATAAATTTACCTAACGTTAATTTTTAAATAAAAAATTGTGATCCGTTTTTTGTCAAATGTTCGAACACCTGTAGGTATACGAATGGTTAAAATGATAAAATACTGTTGCACGCCACATTTGATGCCAGGTACACAGCGATATTAGATAACAATAGCACTATTTATAGTTCGGGAGCTGGCCGCTCCAAACCCTACCTCATCGTATTACCGGCAAGAAGGTTTTTACAGATAAAGTAGACCATCAGTAGTCTTAAAAGTTGGTCTGCCCTGGCGTAACCTGGCACGTTTTGAACAAGATTTTTTTAAACCATCTTTTTACCTAAAAAGTATCTCACATACTTACCGAATAAAACTCATATGCTGAGATAGAGACTAATAAGTAGAACGTGAATCTGCCAGTCTGCCACACCGGATGTTGTCGGGTGTCCCTGGCAGACCACATTTAGCAGTCAGCTGACAGCCATATTTTACTATAATTATCGTCTTCCCGAGTGAAATATTTTTTTATATTAGATCAAGTAAAGCTGCTTACATAAATTTTGGTCTGCCACCACGCAGCCTGGCAGTTTTTCGTATATTAATGATTTTGTTTGGTTTTGTCAGTACTAATAGACCGTGATATTTTGACCAGTCCAGCCGCAACGACCAGATTAACTAAAGAAACCATATGAACGTCGCGCACTTGGCCGCAACGGCCATCTGCGCGACGTTTGTCATAGATTATATGCATTTTGCGAGATTATAAACTCCCGATATATTGTGAACAGCAAAGTAATGCGATGCATTTCAAATAGGTAGAATAAATACCATCTTAATTCGATAGTTTACAATAATAAGCCCGTTTCTTATTGAAATGAAAGAGTTTAAAATCTTAAATTTTTTTAAAATATAAGCTTACATTGTTTGCATTTATCCGGTTATCCGGTAATACATTCTTTCGAATTGTTACAGAAATCCAAAAGTCAGAGTATTTTCAAACATCCTACTTGATTACACATATTTTGTTCTTTCAGAGTCTACAGGCGTTCGGCATTTTACTCCAAAACATAGGCAATCATTAGAAGTTTTAATAAAAATATGAAATAATCATAGCAAGTTTTATTTTATGGCATTTTTATTTTTATGGCACGCCCTCTGTAACATAAACGGCTTGATGGGTTTAAACTTCTGAAGTATCATTAGTATTGTCTTGATAGGATTAATTTTGAAAAACTTAGTCGTGCTGTATCAAAATAATCTCGAGGAGACAATTTAAAAAATGTAGCTCACTGAAATGTATGAAATTGAAACCTGACTTCGTAAAACAACTTCAAAGTTTGTAGATAAGTTTTTAAGTAGTCTGAACCAGATAGTGGTTTAAGTTAAAATAACTAACACCATTTTCATCACACACGCACACCATTTTCACTAGTAAAGCTGACAATCGAACTCTTTCCCAATACGTTGTCTGTAAATCGTACGTAACATGACAGCAGTCATATTATGTTTGAATCGTCCTTCAAAAATAATTAAGAATCGCTAGATATCGATGGTATAGTTAACAGTATCGATGTTAACTATACCATCGATATCTAGCGATACTTAGTGAAATAACCCGAAAAGGAATCTTTTCGATAAATTAACAGAAATAGCATACCAGAAACACGTCGTCGTTACGAGTTATCAGAAACCAGAAAATCTGAATCCAGTCTTGCCAAGAAGTATAGTATTACCCGGTTAATGAGTTGTTGAGGTCTGGTAGGCAGCCGCTCCACGTAAAATACTGGTATTCAACTGAATCCGGTTTGACTGGGAGCCGACCACAATTTAGTTGGGAAAAGGCTAGGCAGATGATGATGGCATACCAGAAACAGTTTTTAACTAGCCTTGTACCATATTTCAAACCAGTTCTAAAACTAACTGTTCATGTTATTTGCCTAGTTAAAACCTAGTCAAAATTTTATTAAAAGTAAAGCAACATATTATTACTTTTTACACTAACAACACATTCCCCTGAAACGACGCTCATTTACAACTAAATTAAAAAGGACGTTACTCCAATTAAAAAATATGTAAATTTTGGTGAAAAAACAAGTTATGTGACGTTTGATGTAGCGCAGTTTGGGCTCTTACCCACACAGAGAAAATAATATGTGATGAGTAGGTACTTTAGTACAGTCAGGAAAACAGGTTGTCTCGTAAGTTAACTAATAACTTACATTGTCCGTATGTTCGTGGAGCTCGTGGGTAAATAATACCTAACAGCCACACAGGTCAATCTTAAAGGTTAAGTGACAATTGCCATGGTCGAACCGTGGATGGGTGACGATCTTAAAATACCGAGATTCCTCTATGCCTAGGAAACCAAATTAAGTTGTCAACAAATTCCTCGAGACGGGACCAATCAGCTGTCATTTGTAGATATTTGGCTTGGCAGTTGTTACCACGGGACGCAAAGCAAAAGCAAAAGCCCGGAAATCTGACACTAGTCTTGCCAAAGGGAATCATGTTTCCCAATTACTGGGTTGTGGGAATCAGATGGGAAGACGCTACGTTTAAAAACCTGGTACTCAGTTGCATCCAGTGAGACTGGCAGCCGTTTCCAATATAGTTGGAAAAAGGCTGCAGTTTGATTGCCCGTATTTTAGAATAATTATTATCATGCAATGAGACGTATGTGTAATAAAATGGCTATGTTTGCCAGCATTTTAGACTCAGAAATCTGATTAACCCTCACACCCTGTGGTTGTGCTTAGAGGAAAACGCTTTAGAGCCCCATCACACTAGCGTTCGATAAGCATTACCCAGCGCACACGACGCGACAACAGGACGACGCAAGCGTCACGTTGTCGCGACGTCTCTGCGGGGGCACATGAGTACGCTGCTCTAGCGTCGTGGGTGCGCGACGTATGCGCCGCGATACAGCGGTTTCATGTACAATCCTGTTCACATCCGACCTCTCCCCGCCACCCGTTGGCACCCGTTGCCTCGTTCATTGGTAGTCAAGCGTCTGAAGTAATACAACGTAAAATGAGTTCAACAACTTTAAAGCACTTTAAATAAAAAAGCGTGGGAAGTAGTTTGTAATCAATTTATTATTAGGTAGGTAATGATTTTTCTACGAAAACTTCAAAACAAAAAGTGAAGACGGTACTTAAGAATAACTTATGACTACATACTACATCTTCAAGTAGGTATATATTGTAAGATATCTTAGATATATTGTGAACTCTTTGGCTGCAGGTCACTGGCAGACTAGTTCACTTGACCGTACACTCCATTATGTATTCTGCCATATCCTTTTACTTTATTCTTTTTAAAAGCAAATCCATCAATAGTTTCTTCGGCGGAATCCATTTTTTTAATGATAATACCAAACGGCAACGAAATTGTGTGCCGTCTGCGCCGCGCTAGCGCAGCGTTCAATTAACTACAGAGGAAACGCCACGACGATGCGACCTACGCATTTCGTTGTCGCGGAATCTGCACTGTGCATACGTGCATCGAACGCCTACGCTTGAACGCTAGTGTGAAGGAGCCCCTAATAAGCATCACCAAATATAAAGCTATCATCGCGATAATATGCGATTGGTGCGTTCATTTGTATTACTACCAGCTTTTGCCCGCGACTTCGTACGCGCATATACCGTTTTTTCCCGTTCCCGTAGGAATTCCGGGAAATCCTCTCCTAGTGCTCTCCTACACTTCCCAAGGAACTTACATGCCACAGCCTTCTACGAACATTATTTTCGGCTGTGCGTTGTCTGTCAGTCACTCAGTAACGGAAGTATATGATTATATTCATTGATGATTACTACGACGTTTTGCCATCATGACTCCCTTGTGAAAACGGGATAGTGGTATTCGTCCTATACAATGTGGAGACATCGATACGACAATAAATTAAAACACTGGCAATACTGGTTCATAGGAATATTTTGAAACTATTATAAATCCTGTCACCGAAATTAAAAATAAACTTACCATTTAATAAAACGTCAAAAAAACTCAAACTAGTCGAGGATAAGTGACTACTAACAATGCTGACGAAAAATTCGTATGAACTCGTATTGCCAGTGTTTTGATTTATTGTCATATCGTCGTCTCCACCTTGAATAATTCCGTCTCTCTCTCACAACGTAATCATGATGGCCAAAACACTTCATAGAAGAGAGTTCATTGCGACAAAAGTAAACTACTACTTTTGTCGCAATGTACAATACAATTGTTAAGGTTTTACAGTGTCTGTCAATCACTAAGTCACAGAACTGTTTGAGATGACATGTGCTTACCGAAGATAGGTGTCCAGTGCTGAACATAGGCAACTCAACCAAACGACAACGCTTGGCAGGCGAAGTAATTGGCACAATACCTTAGCCGCTCAGGTACTGCGGCAATGGTCTTAATTTGTGACCGAGCTTGTCTGAGACGTTAATGTTGATAAAGATGCAGTCAAAATTTTGTGGAGTATTTGGAACTATTGAAATCACTATGAAAAGTGTTATGGTCTGCCAATTTTGGTTCGCCAACTAAGAAACCTACTATTTTTTATTGTTTTTGATTGTTCTACTCACAATAAAATGTGCATAAGGTACTGCTTTCCCGACAGTAAGTTGCTAAATAAAACGATACACTCACGATTAAATGAAACAGATACCTCGACAATTCAAAAGTGTCTTAGTTTATTTGAAATAAAAGCTTTGAGTTAGAGTCGATTAGTAATTAATCGGTCAGTTCATTAAAAGGTTTATGCCAATTAGAATTTAGTTTGATGTCAATTAGACATTGGTAATAATGTGTAGGTTGTATACTGTATACCTACATATGTAGGTATATACACTTTTACCTTTGTCTTCAAATAAGTAAGTAGTTTTTTTTTAAGTAGTCTGCTCGGTGCCGTAGGTAGGTATTTATGTTTCCTGATAATTAAAAATTAAATTTGAAGACCAACAAAGGTATAAAAGACTCGACTGTACATTAGCATGCAGATTCTGCAACAATATTCATCACCTCCACGACAAAAAGCAGTGCAACGAGTACAACAGCCATTGTTTGTTAACGCGTATTAACTTTTAGTTTAGTTAGAACATCGCCCATGTGGAGAACGAACTTTATACAGAATGTTCGGATTGAAATTGCATCGATTTTCAGCTTAGAGCACTTTACTGTGTGTAAGTACGTAGACGGGTCAGTGGTGTTTGTCTATCCAATACCGAGAGATACGAAGTTAATTTTATTTGGTTAAGGAACTGAACTAATTTAGTTTTGTGTGTGTATGTTCGTGTTTTGAGTATAGTAGACCACGTTCTCACGTATCAAAGGATAGTTGGTAAAATGGATTTACTTTAACCAGTATCTAGGTATAAGCTGATAAATCCAAGCGCCTTTTCAATTTTAATCATTCACTCACGTGTTATAAGTCAGTAATCTTGCACATATTCAGATAACGCACCTAATATCTGTGATTTTTCATACCGGAATCGAACTAGTTCAGGTGGCTAGGACAGATTGTTTGGGGAAGGCGGAAAATTTGGTGTATAGGTTGGTAGGTTGTCCGACAGATTGATTAAACCATATCAGTAACCTGCAGCATAGAATTAACTAACTCAACCAGCGCGTCGACTGGACCTGTAGCACACGTGTACACGACCCTCCGTTTCCACCGTTGATCAGCATCATGTACGACCGAGCTGCACCTGATAACTTCGACGTACCAGTGCCTTCCTCTATCAGTAATGGTGCCGAGTCATTGTCTAAAATCTGAATAGGTGAACATAATCAAGACCACTTAGGACCTGTCTGAAGACTCGGTTCTACGTTTAGTATTCAGAAGTTTCTTGAAACTTGAATATAGATGCTGACACGTTTACACACCTGAAAAGTTTCATAACGCTTTTGTCATGTGTCTGTAGAATTATTATGCCCCTGTGCTAATTAGAACCAGCGTGGTTCTTGCTCGAACATAAACAATACATGGCCTTTAATGCTTAACACATTTTAACATCTCATTTGGTACTTTGTATATTACGTATGCGCGTTCGCGAAACATGTCAATGTGGCCTAACTAACGTAGAAAACAATACGCAGTTAAATACATGTCAGTGTAGTGTTAAATAAGCGTGACAAGCGTGAATTGAAAAGGATTAGCTCTAGCTTTGACGTGTAGGTAAGATGCTTCACACGGATTGTGCGGCGCGATCGGATTTTAGTTTTGTTTCCATTTTGTACCTTTTTCAGTGACACAGTGTCAAAATTACGTAACGTAAGATCGGCTGTGTGTCTCTCAAAATTAGTCGGTATGCAATTTTGCTTTCTATGCATTTTTTACAAGAAATACGGTGCGTCTATTTCGACATGTGTTGTCATAGTAACTGAAAAATAGTACCTCGAAGCCTCACTCGAAGCAAACGTTTTTGATCCGAAATAATAGGTATAAAATAGTCGCACTCGGCAGATGTATCGCCAGACTTGGATGGACGCAAAAAAAAGACGGCATTGAAAAATCGCGGCGCACTCTGTTATGTGTTGCGCTCCTAATAATACATATCTTTCTACATACAACACAAGTTATATAGGGTCAATGGAAAACTGGCAGTACATCAACCTCCCGCGGATGCCAATAACTTCCATGTACGAGATGAAACCACCTGGTGTGAGTAATTTGTAAAATGTTTGCGATGCGATGAATTGGCAATAAGTAGGTACTCGTAAGTGTGAAATTGATGCCTCCTGTACGGAAAACCATATATTTTTAACAAAAAGAAAAGGCTACGTAAAAATAAAGTTGCTTCCCAGTTGACGAAAATGAATAATGTTGTAAGTATTACTAAGGCCTATATTTCGAAACGTAAATTCCAACCCAACTCGAACTCCATCGGAACTTGTCATAAATTGAAGTTTTTTGCATTTGTTGCTCATCTCTCGAGTACGAAAACGTCAACTATACAAGCTATTCATTGACATTTTCGTGCTCATGTTGGAGTTGGAGATTGAGTTGAGTTGGAGTTTACGTTTTGGAATTTAAGTAAATTAATTCATTAAAATAATATGTTATAACTAATTGTTTTTTATAAATTATTTGTGTTGGAAAAAGGTACCTGTAATATGTTTTTATTCTAATGTAAAATCTATTTTCAGGTCTTAGTAAAAAGGTTTCGTGGTTATATGTAGGTACCGAATGGTCGTAAATTGTAAAATTAGTACTTAACCTACCCTACTTACCGAACAATGGCTTTCTGGGTCTACATTGTTGGAATCTATTTTTATATCTTCACTAGCCGCCCGCGTCTATTTTGCACGGTTTTCATGACTAGCCAAAATACCCAAATATCTTTATTTTATACAAAATAATAAAAAAAACACTACAAGGTACAAAATAACTTTAATTTCGAAAGTCGGTGTATTTAGTTGTTTCTTCGTAATTTAACACCGACTTCCGTATTTTAGAAGAATAACGCGGCCCACAGATATACACTCAAAACGTAATACCTATCCATAGAAATTACGATATCGATAGGGACTTAATGTATGTATTTGCACGTCTTTTCATTTACGTTTCTACGTGACAAAATTAAGTACCTAGGTACCTACCTACCGACTAGGTACAACTGAAGCTATTTTCCTGTATTGATTTCTAATGGCGGGAAAAGCAGCCGATATATTGAACACACACGATGTTTTCCTTCATTTCCGGCACACTGAAGAACAATCAAGATGTTCTATAGAAAAATACATTTTAAGATAGCTTTTATAGTTTAGAAGAAAATCAGATACTTAATATTATAAATACGAAAGTTTAGATGTTTGGATGAATGTATGTTTGTTCCTCAATGACGTAAAAACGGATCTTGATTAAATTTGGCACAGAGGTAGATTATAGTCTAGAATAACACATAGGATACTTTTTAACGCCCGTATGGTGCCGGGGCGCAAAAGAATAGCACCATCCCATCGCTTCCTGTGGGTGTCGTATGAGGCGACTAAGGGACTCACCAGAGAATGGGCAGCAGCATTCTTTCGGCACATTGCAACAGCTATACTGCGATCGCCAACCCGCCTGCCAAGCGTGGCGATTAGGGCAAACCCCCCCTAAATGAAAAGCACAACAAAAAAATGGCCCCTAGTGCCCGGCAGCGCGTCTACCCTTGACTCCGGTAGCGGTCAAGGTTATGACGATGCAAGGGGTGCTAAGAATCCCCGGAGTGGATACGGCTACCGTAAAAAACACCGACGACTGGACCTGGCAACATTAAACACTAGAACACTCCGGACCGACGAGAAGATCACCGAACTTGAGGAGGAATTGAGCAGGTTGCGATGGAGTGTTGTAGGATTGTCTGAAGTCCGAAGAGAGGGGGAGGACACGACAATTCTCAAATCCGGCAACCTGTTCTATTTCCGGGAGGGTGACCAGAAGTCCCAGGGTGGTGTCGGGTTTTTCGTCCACAGGTCCCTCGTGCCCAATGTGGTGAAGATCGAGAGTGTGTCGACCAGGGTGGCGTACCTTATACTCAGAATATCGTCAAGATATTCGTTGAAGGTCGTACAGGTTTACGCCCCAACCTCAACACACCCCGACGACGAAATAGAGACCATGTATGAGGATATATCCAGAGCCATGCATGGTCATAAAACTCATTTCACCGTGGTCATGGGGGACTTCAACGCGAAACTGGGCAAACGTGACGGTGACGAGCTGCGAGTGGGGCAATTTGGATATGGACGTCGGAACCACCGCGGACACCTACTGGCCAGTTTTATGGAGAAGGAGGGCCTTTATATGATGAACTCCTTCTTCAGAAAACGTGAGCACAGGAAGTGGACCTGGCAGAGCCCCGACGGTGCAACTAAAAATGAGATTGACTTCATCATGTCGACGAAGAAGCAGATTTTCAATGATGTCTCTGTGATCAACGCGGTGAAAACCGGAAGTGATCACCGCATGGTAAGAGGCACATTGAATCTAAATATCAAGCTGGAAAGGTCTCGACTGATGAAGTCTACGCTCCGTCCAGCACAGATCCAGATCCAAAACTCCGAAAGCTTTCAGCTCGAACTTCAAAATCGTTTCGAGTGCCTAGGGAGCTCCGTGGACGAATACAACGATGGGTTCGTGGAAACTGTTCATACGGTCGGGTCTAAGTTCTTCAAGACTCGCCGTATAGATAAGACCAAGAGGCTCTCTGATCCGACTCTCAAGCTCATGAAGGAGAGGCGGGAGATGATTCTGCAGTCTTCAGACGATGCGTGCAAATACCGGCAGCTCAATAGACGGATCTCCAAGTCCTTGAAAAGCGACCTCCGCCGCTTTAATACTGAAAAAATTAAAGACGCGATAGAGCGGAATAAGGGCTCCAAGGTTTTTGCAAGAGATTTGTCTATTGGGCAGAGCCAGCTCACAAAACTGAAGACCGACGATGGCAGAACCATATCCGCCAAATCGGAGCTTCTGAGGGAGATCGAGACATTCTATGGACAGTTATACACGTCAATGACCAAACCCGCAGCAAATCTAGCGAACGACCCAAGAGCTAGATTGACCCGGCATTATACCGAAGACATCCCGGACGTCAGCCTGTATGAGATTAGGATGGCTCTGAAGCAGCTTAAAAACAACAAGGCGTCGGGTGAGGACGGAATTACGGCCGAACTCCTGAAGGCGGGTGGAAAACCAGTCCTTAAGGCCCTTCAGAAACTGTTCGATTCCGTCATACTCGAGGGGAAAACGCCACAAGCTTGGAGCAGAGGTGTGGTGGTACTCTTCTTTAAGAAGGGCGACAATGCCCTACTTAAGAATTACAGGCCCATCTCACTTCTGAGCCATGTCTACAAGCTGTTTTCCAGAGTCATCACAAAAGGCTTCAGCACCGTAGACCACATACACACGCTGCGGCAGGTTATACAGAAGACCGAAGAGTATAATCTGCCCCTCTGCTTAGCGTTTGTGGACTACGAGAAAGCCTTCGATTCGATCGAGACTTGGGCTGTGCTGCAGTCTCTCCAACGGTGCCAGATCGACTATCGGTACATCGAGGTGCTGAAGTGTTTGTATGAAAACGCCACCATGTCAGTCCGACTTCAGGATCAGACATCAGAACCTATCCTCCTGCAGCGGGGTGTGAGGCAGGGAGACGTAATATCTCCGAAACTGTTCACGGCCGCAATGGAGGACGTCTTCAAGGTTTTGGACTGGAAAAGGCTAGGCATTAATGTCAATGGCGAGTACATCACTCATCTTCGATTTGCCGACGATATAGTCGTCATGGCTGAGACCACGGAGGACCTCAGTACAATGCTCGATGACCTCAGTAGAGCTTCCGAAAGAGTGGGTCTTAAAATGAACATGGACAAAACCAAGGTCATGGTAAATACCCATGTAGCACCCACTCCTATCAAGATTGGAGGCTCTGCACTCGAAGTTGTTGATGAGTACGTCTACCTGGGACAAACGATCCAGCTAGGTAGGGCTAACTTCGAGAAGGAGGTCAACCGTCGAATCCGACTCGGATGGGCGGCGTTCGGGAAGTTGCGCGGTATCTTCTCGTCTCACATACCACAGTGTCTCAAGACGAAAGTCTATGACCAGTGCGTGTTGCCAGTGATGACCTATGGACTCGAAACGTGGTCGCTCACAATGGGCCTCATCAGAAAGCTTAAAGTCACCCAAAGGGCAATGGAGAGGGCAATGCTCGGAGTTTCTTTGCGTGATCGAATTAGGAATGATGATATCCGCAAGAGAACCAAGGTTACCGACATAGCCCGAAGGATCGCCAAATTGAAGTGGCAGTGGGCAGGGCACATTGCTCGCAGAACAGATGGTCGATGGGGCCGAAAAGTTTTGGAGTGGCGACCGCGTACCGGAAGACGCAGCGTTGGAAGGCCTCCCACAAGGTGGACCGATGATCTGGTGAGGGTCGCGGGTAACCGATGGATGCGAGACGCACAGGACCGGTTGTTGTGGCGACACTTGGGGGAGGCCTATGTCCAGCAGTGGACGTCTTTCGGCTGATATGATGATGATGATGATGATACTTTTTAACCCGGGCGGGAGGTTGTTCCCTTCCTTGGGATAATTTTCAACATTCACAAAATTTATTTTGTTGAACTCTTGGGTGGGTCCATAGTGAGAGCTCTCTTTGAGATATGTTATGATCTTACTGTGACATACTTAGATAATGGTGTAGTAGCATTTAAGTACTAGGATCGAAAACTATTCGTTTGTAATTGTTTTGGCTGTAGTTTGTAATAATAATAGTTATCTGCATCATCGCATTAGGTGATGAACCTGTAAAGATTGTATGGTGGGAAATAAATAAAGAAATAAAATTAATAGAATGAAAAAGACATAAATTTTCATCTACTTTCATCTCAATTTTTTCCCACTTTTCGATTTTCAGTAATGTTTGTAGTAACAAAAAAAAATGGCTGCGCTAACAAATACAAATTTTAACAGACACCCAACCCGTATGTTATTATGCATTTCTGAGAGTTACATATTATACATGTTCCTACACAAACTGACATCTCACACCTGCATCGCAAAATCTGCCGCGAACCTTCTCATATTGCAGACTGCGTCCGTACAATATGGCACGTAGCATTGTGTGCTCACAATTAAGGTGAATATTATTCAAGTTTCTCTTACTATAAAATTTTTACCTACAATATATTTTTCCAGGCTTCCCAATTTCTGTTGGGATTTAAGGCATTCCTGCATGGCTTCGATGAACATCTGAATAATATTTCGTGTTTATGTCGCAGCCAACTAGCTTATTCAGCCGATTCATTAAAAGCCTTGCCTTTCATTGAACTGCGCCATTTAATCAGCGACATAAGTGACATGGGCAAGTTATAGAAAGATATTGAACAAAAGATGTCACATATGTAGCTGAAAAATCGGCGCGTTTAAATGAAAAGGCTAGGCCACCAATTAAACGGCTGATTAAGCTAATTAGCTGCGACATTTACTCGAAAGATGTATGATGTTTGCGCTGAAAAATACTAATAACGTCAATGGATCCCTAATTTAGTTTATATGTACTACCAGCCGAGTCTTACTATTCTAAAGTTTCCAAAACATTTAAATCTGCCCAGCATTTCCCCAACTATGTTGCGTTCACCTTCGAGTCTAACCGGCAGTCTGATTCTGTAAACATGTCGAAGTGAAGGCTTTGATGAAGTAATCACGAAGTGAGCTGTCAATCCATGTAATCAAGGTGGAATGACAGCTCACTTTTGGATCACTTCACCCAAGCCTTCACTTTAACATGTTTACAGAATCGACCGCTGAATACTAGTATTTCACATGGAACGACTGCCAATTTGACCTCCACAACCCAGTAATAGGGCCCATAGCCCAAAATCGCAAAAGCATAGATAAAAATCGTCTAAGATGTTTCTTCTTAGCGTGTCGATGTCAATCTGTAGGATGGTGAACTTGAATGTGTACAACTTTCGTTTCCCACCATTTCGAATTGAGGCCCTGTTGTTTGATGTCTATTTTTAGTTATAAAGCTGCAATATTGGATAGTTTAAGTTAACTTATTTACTCAATAAAGTTCGTAAACTGATTGAAAAACGCCTATTTCTTCCAATCCAATTGCATAGTCTGAATTATATTAATATGGAGAATTTATCTTATTATTAAAAATCGTAATTTAAAGATGTGTGGAACAGGTGTCTCTTCATTTGTGGAACAACACCACATTTGCTGTCCAGGTTGAATTTGTCGATAAATCTCCACCTGAGCAGGCTTTCCTTGCTTCGACAAACCTGTGCCCGGACGACTCTGTTTAGAGACTTCCAGGTTGGCCAAGGCAATTCGTTTCTAGGTGGGAGATTTCAATCAGCGGATGGAACTAATGGAATGGTTAGGGAAGCACTATCTTGCCACAGCTTTTGTCAATCTTAATACCGTTCTCCATTGAGTGGGAGGAAACTGTTGCGGCTTTTAAGCCATTACACAAAAATAAACATTGAAGACACATGTTAACTGGAATGGACGTGGTATCTGGAACGACGGGAACAAGGCAGATAATACAGCAAATCCATGGGAATTTTGTCTGTGCACAAGGTTTAATGTAAGCTGGCGTCGAAGTTTATGTGTACCTACCCCGAGATTAATATCATTTTATGTCATAAAATGTCTTTAACTTGGGTATGTACATTTTTTTTGTCCTATAAGATACCATTAGCGGTGTTTTCAAAGACAGAGCTAAAAGACATGTCCCGTGCAAGCAAGAAAAAATGAACAGAGTAGAAGAAAAAACTCAAGGACATAATAAATAAAATGGTCTTAATAAAATTATTTTAATATCACATTGATATATTTCCATTTTTATTTTTATTGAGTTCTCTATTTTAAGGCATCTACATAATTTGTACAACAAAAATATACTTTGATCAAAAACAACAGATTCCTACTTAGGTTGTGTATACTTTAAAAGGTATACACAAGGTACCTATAAATTGAAGACATAGCGTAAAACAATAAAAGTCCGAGAAACAATCTTAAAACTATAACAGTCAATATAATTTGGTAAAATAGTCGATCGTTTTTAGCTTTATATTCGAAACGTGAGGTTTATTTATAATTAAACTGTACCTTTTACTATTATTATATGAAATATAATAGTAAATCGTTTTTAAAATATAAATACATCGACTGTTTTTCTAATTTGCGAACATATTAACTTAATAGGTATACATGAAAATATCCACAATAGGCTACCTACGTATTACTTGATTTAATATGTTTTAAATCATCAAACAATATTAAAAGATGTGAACTTGACTACCCAGTCGATCAAATATTATCGTCAAAAAGCATTCTGTCACGCTGATTTATAAATATATAATAACATTTTGTGGAATTTTTCAATCACTATCACCTACACGCATACAATAATAAAAAGTAACAAGAGTAATGCAAATTAATTCATAAGACTGCTTTTATTCAAAAATACAATAGGAATGTTTTCGGTAGAAATACAAATATTTAAAACATATTCACATTTATTTTACTGGTGGGCTACGCAGAACGTAAATACTGACTACATTCATACTTTCGAGTCCAATTACTATTTCCTATACCAAAATATATCACATCATACATATATCATGCCTCCACACTAACTTACACACGGCATGAGCACGGTGCTGCCGGAGCCTTCTTTGTTACATAGTCAATACTGTTTGTACATCCATGTACTTTCTTATACGCCCCCAGCAACCCATGACATGGCGAATGTCAAATGTTCATGAAGGTGACCATTCCACTTCCGCTCGTGAGCCACCACACACGCCAATCAGTCTACACAAAAAGTAAACATTTCTCATACAATACACCTAGGATACAAACCTATTAACATGAATGAAGAGACAACAAATAAGCTCACTAAATGAAAGAAACAGTTATTTATGAAAACAAGACACTCACATAAAGGAAAGTTTAGAAAGAAAGACAACATTTCATCAAGAACAGACAGAGATCAAAATTAACAGTAATCAAAGACATTCATGCAGATTAAGAGAATAATATACATATAAGTAAATACTATGTTAGTAAATGAGATTAGCTTATTCTGTTACACGAAATGAAATTATTTGACTAGACCGTTGGGTATGTTAATATACGAATTAATAATATCTTTCGGCTTCTTCTCGATGTCGACGTCCAACGTGATGTACGTCGGGTTCGTGACCGTGTTGAGAGCGTTCTTTGCATTGTTTTGGTTTGTTGCGAATACGTCATCTGTTTCTTCGTCTATTCTCGGGCACATATTCAGATACGGTGAGTGGTTGCCTTCATGGTCGGATTCTGAGCCGCTCCTAGCTGGTAGGTTGTTCAAAGTGAGCATTGGTGTCAGCTCTGAACCACAGGTACTTGCTTCAGATACTCTCGGATTGTATTTGCGAGGGTCGAAGTCAAACTTGGTGTCCTGATCTCGAGGACTGAATATGTCCTGTCTTGTCGCCGGACTCATCTTTAGATAGCCTTCGTCATCTGAAATGTAAACCGAATTTAATATAATGCGGTGTTGAAGGAAGATAATAGAACACCAAGCCACACCAAGAAGTGAAAACTAAATACAAGGAAGTCAACCAAATCAACCTGATGAGTTTTAATTGTTTTAGTTGAGAGATATAGTGTGTACAAGTGCAGTGATCAGTACCAACACAGTTAATTGTTAGTTACAACAAAAACATGCGTTGAATTACCATTTCTAGTATTTTTGTGTAATCAGAATGTAGTGTTATCCGTTCCGTCTGATAAAAGGAGATAACATTAAAAGTCGACAATATGACAGTAACGACTTCATGTGTTTGTCTAATAAGCAAAAGTGGTATATACCGCAGTGCAAAATAAAATGATTGATGAAGTCATGGACAAATTTTTACCTTTCGTATTAACTTCGGCAGCTTGAAAAATATAAACAAATATTAGGGAAATGTACCAGTAATAAGAGCAATTTATAGGAAACAATGGCTCATATTCCAAGACGTAAACTCCAACTCAACTCGCACTCCAACTCCATCGGAGCTTGTCATAGATTGAAGTTTTTGCATTTGTTTGCTCATCTCTCGAATACAAAAACGTCAATTAGACAAGCTTTCATTGACATCGTGCTCATGTTGGAGTTGGGAGTTTGAGAGTTTTTTGGAATATGGGCCAAAAAGGGCGATCCCCACAACATCGCTTTTTTCTCAATATGAATTGATGCGTATGAGAGATAAGTATAAAATGCGATATGGTGTATTGACTATCCACCTCAACCATTTGACCTCAAATCTACCAACCTACCTACTCATTTAACACCTGTTGCTAAGCCTGAATTGCCAAACCTTCAATATTACCAATACTGTTTTAAATTCCTTACCTATCTGCGTGGGTGTGGTGGGGAAGAAACTTCTATCGTTGACGTAGTGGTGGGGGCTAGGTGTCACCAGGTTGTTGTAGTCTGGAGCACACACCATAGCCAGGTAGTCTTCTCCACTTGGTTGAACGTTCATGTCCATGTACGCTGTGTTTAAATCCACGTAGTGCTGAAAGATAGATACAAAGAATTATTAGAAAATAATGGGATTTATGAATCTCCTACCAGTGTTTGGATTTTTACCGAAGTTTTGGATTTGTGAATACTATTGAAGTTTACTAGAGCTTTGTGAGCAATTGTACTATTTATTGTTAAGTGAACCTAAAATCTTCTCAAACCTGTAGAAAGAGGGTTCTAGTCCTGGTAGAACTATATAGTCGGTTCTTCTTAAAAACGCAATGAATAAAATATTCTGGCCATAAACGTGGCTGACTACGCCATCTGTTACGCGAGACATGAACTACAAACGGGCGAACCTTGGTGCATTTGTTTCATGGTATCATGTCTTTCTCGAACCGTAGCGTAGAGGGCGACAGCGTCAAAACTTAGCGTGTAGGTGTTCAGTCAGGGAAGGGAGTTACTAACAAGGTTCAATGAAGAACATATATTTTAGGATGTAAAGGGTTAGTGAGGCTGCTATTTACTGAGAATGGTTTTCAAAGTTTTTCCTGACACTACAAAAAAATTAGCTGAACCTCGTTCCTCCACAAGTTTTTGATGTTTCTCTAACAAAAAAGTGATGATCAAGTCACACGTATTGACATTACTATAGCTCCGCGGCACAAAAACCAACGTAGCAAAAAATTACACCGCAACGCCATCTATCCCTTTATTATTAGTATAGATATAGATGAACAGTTTGGACTAACAAGCGTTAAATTTCAACAATCGATATCGCTACAAAGAGAATGTAACTTTCCTAACGCCTCTTTACTTACATTTTTACTGCATTCTGTAAACAATCTCAATATACTCACATTCCGCACGTTATCCTCTAAGAAGCCGCCGAGGATCTCCTGCAGCTGGCTGAAGGTGGGCCTACTGGTGGGCTTCTGCTCCCAGCACTTCATCATCACGTCGTACAGACGGTCGTCCGCGTAGTTCGGCTTGGCTAACCGCTTCCTGTTCCATTAAAGAATTGTTTAAGCAATTGAGAGCATTATGTTCGTTACCCACGTCTACGATCCAGGCAAATGGTTCCTAGGGTTTTGACATAAAATCCTCGCTAATGATTTTTTTTAGTGACAAATTACAAAACCAGTTGAAATTTTATTTATAATGAGTTACTTGTTTGACTTACCGACCCTATTTATCATAATAAACTAGAATACCTTCATTCTTACACCCAATACTTCCAACAGAGTTCGAAATTTAAGTTATTTTGGATTTTTTTTATTTTTTCGAAAAAATACGAACAGCAGACTTCCATTTATTCTAAGTCGGTAAAATTAGGCCGTCTTCCTAGTCTAAATTATCATGTAATTATGTAACCGCTGCAAAAACTTTTTTTTAATTCAACATTCAATTCAACTATCTAGAATACATACAAGTATTAGCATATATTATCAACGTAATTATAACTACAAGTTATACATACCCTTCAGACAGCCACTGCAACAGAGCTGCTGGACTGATGTTGGGGTAAGGCGTCTTGGCGAGGGAGAACAGCTCCCACAGCACGATGCCAAACGACCACACGTCCGACTGCGTGGAGAATATGCGATCCGTCATGCACTCGATCGCTAGCCATTTGACGGGGAGGAGACACTGTAAATTAAAAAAAAATATCATTAAAATACAGTTTGTAGTACGTGCTTTTTGGAGTGACCAGTGGATTGAGGACCTAATGAATACCACTGATGTCGCTATAAACGTGGCCACCTCAACATCGACTCGAAAAGTAAAGAAGAAGTTCGTGGTAGACCATGCAGAATGTTGTGACAGTAAAGAAGATATGTTAGAAATGCTGGGTAAGACGAATTAAGTTTAATTAGACGATGACACTGCACAAAATCTTACTCAATAGAAAAGAAGGTCTAGGAAAGCCAACCTTAAGTAATAGGATTTATGGACTAGGAGGAGGAAGAAGTAGAGTATGCATGAGTATAAGGCATGGGCCTGAGGCACCGAATATAAGGACCGAAGGGTCGATGGCAAACTAAGAATTGAAAGACTGAGGAAGATTGCAAAACGGAAAATACCGGGAATTGCTGTAAGTTGAAAAAGGCGATGAATGATTAATAATTAAACCGTTAAAATAAAAACACGAAATCAAACTATCTCCAGGGACGTGCCATAAGATCGTAGGGCTAACATTACATGACAATATATTGAGATGTAACAATCCCGGAGAGATTTCGGTCAAGCGGTTGCCCTGCATTCAATCGGAAACCATCGCTAGCTCCCAATGGAATACGTAAACCTGTTAACATATTGGGTGTACCGTTAACCCGTAACGTCAATGTGTTAAAATGTGGTAAAATGAGGAAGTTCGTGGATCTTCTTGATTCACGATTAACGTTTTTTTTATTATTTGATGGAACAATGAATACTTGTACATGAATACGTGTGTCGTGTATCTGTAACAATGATTTAGGAGTACTTAGATCCCCCCCCCCCCTTATTCTTATGCCTGGTTTCTGAGGTACTGTATCGGTCGTTTATCTCTCCGTTAACCAATATCAATCAATAGCGTTATGACAAATAGCGCTAACAGACATATAAACTACCAATAAAGTACCTCAGAAACCGGTCATTAGATAGATACAGAATAACAGCAGTGTTAAAAATAGTCGAAGGCAAAACATTGTCTAAAATGTTTATCTAAAATGAATGTTTGTCTATACTTACGTTTGTTCGTTATTCCACGTCAAAATCGTGAATTATGGTTCAAATATACTGATTTAGAGAATAAACACTTTATTGTGTTTACTTTCAAAGTGACCTTCACTGATGCAAGGTTATTTAGGATAAATAGCTGAATACTAACGTTTTCTTTCTTTTGATATTCATCGTTTTTGTAAATGCTCCTAGCAAGACCGAAGTCACAAATCTTCACAATGTTGTCATCGGCTAGCAACACATTTCTTGCAGCTAAGTCTCCATGTAGAACCTGGAATATTTAAATTAATATTTTAGTCTTTCATTTTAATGTTACTTTGATCGTCATTGTACGGATTTAAATGCTTTTAGCTTGTTTTTGTTTTATTTTTGTAATTTTTGTGCGTCTTTTCTAAGATTAATCTGCAAAGATTCCAAGGCAAAGCTTTTCCAAATGATTCTGGAGTGGACAGCTGTCTAACTAACGAATGCATCTGATTGCCGGTGTTTTATGAACAGCGCCTGCTTATTGTATGTATATATGCTTATTGCCAAGATGATACACCAAAGTACCTATATCACAGAAAAAAAGTGAAATAAACCAGCACAATTCCAGAAAGTTTTAAAATGAGAGTTTCCTGATATAGCGCGCACTAGTGCCACCTAGTGCGCGCTATATCAGGAAACTCTCATTTCGCACTAATATTATTATTATTATTATTATTTATCGCACTAAGACGTCAGGTCCGGGCACATTTCAAAGCGCTTAGATATGGTTTCCGACATTACTTAATTAAATTGACGTCAGCGTAATGCTGATATCATAAGTTGCGCTTTCCAAGTGGAAGACGTCTTGTTAAAGTGGATTGTTCTTGAAAACCCTCTTTGCTACAGCTTTATCCACATACAAAAAAAAACTACGATATTAATTAAAGTGACATCTAGATACTTAGTATGTAGACTTTAAAGCGTACTAACCTTCCTACTAGCGAGATACTCCATGCCCCGCGCGATCTGGAAGGCCCACACGAGTAGGTCCCGGGAGGTCAATGGCCGCGGATTGCGGCCATCGAAACTGTAGTCGCTCTCATAGTTTGTATGCCACTCCGGTTGTACGTAACCTTCCGATACTGGAAGCAAATCCACAACGGAATCTATTATTATATGTTTTATATTATAAAAGTAATTTAATACACACCTAAAAACACGCATTGACTACAAAGAGCAACAGTGTAGGTATACGTGCAAAGGGTGGCCATGCATAAAAAGCCAAATAGGTTATCGCCGATAACATATAGGTACCTATGTTAAAAGTTTATTTTAAAACTCAAAATGTAGCCAAGAAGTTGCGGAATTTGTTCGAAAGAGTCATCATGGCTTTGGAACGCAAAGGGTATGAGGAGGAACACGAATAAGTTGAATCTGACACTCCCTTACCTACGCTCCACCTAGAGTGGAAGAATTCATTTAATGATTCCCCATCCATAAAAAAAGCCTACATTCGTCAGCAACGATTCCAATTGCGCGCAAAACCAACCAATAAGACAGATACGATATATCAAAGTATTAATACGTACACAATACACCTTTAATTTATACATTTCAACATTATGTCATGAGTGCAATTCTAATTATAGGTAGGCGTGCATTTTAATGCACGAGTTTATTGTCCTCCTAAGCCATTCAGTAAAGAGAGGTATTTGAATTGCCTAAGGTTCTTACTGCAATTATATTAATCACAGAGGTATGATCGTCTCTAAAATTTATTTTCACTTGGCTACCACAACTACTGCTCAAGGCTCTCGGAATTCTATTGTACCCTTCTAGTTTGACGAACTTGATTTGTTTACTTAAGATAGGTACGTTCACAAGTAGAAATACGTCAACGCACGTGCAGCTAACATCGTCAACATTATCCTTATAAACCACTGATTACGATATTTATTTAGAATCATACATACACTTACGTAAAGGTAATACCCATACAACATAATGCAACCATTAAATAAAGTGAACGAAATCTTATAAGCCACTTTTAGTTCTACAAAAGTACTACCACAACTCGACAAAGTATACCTACTGCCAACTTTTGCAACTTACATCAGTCTTTCGAGTCGACCAAAGAGAAGGGTTACTGCACTTGCTCTTTAAATATCATATAGGTTCCTTCTGTACTATTTGCTAGTCTAAATATTGGCAAATTGCCAAAGGAGCAGAATAACGAGTGTTAAAAACTCTACTTCAAACAGTGCCGTAGATACACGTGAGGTGAAAGCGTAATTTCATAAAATGCGCTAAATTTTTGTACACAAAATAGACATCAAACAAAGTTACATATAGGATAAGATAAATGCAATTACTCACTATCACAATGATAAATCAGACATGATATAAAACTGTGCTTACATAGTAATTACAACGAAACGACTAAAACACAGTGCAAAATTAGTACATGTGCCCCAAAAGTTACCTTTTGCAAATTCCGCTTGATGGTTGTGGTTAGCGTTTTCTAGTAAACACGTGAATACAATGTAACGACTTTTTTTAATTAGGTAGGTACCTTAAGTTATAAAATGTATATTTATGGAAAAAAAATATTTCATGCATGTGATCATCATGACAATTCCAAAAGGTTTGCAGTCACGATATTCAATAAAAGGAAGACTGTTAAGATGAAAAAAATCTAATAAATTCTCTTCGTAGATTCAGCTTCTTGTTCAACAAATCAGATTACGTTAAAAATAGTACCAGTTCAATAGCTTTGAAGGAATGCTTTTTGCTTCATCAAAAATTCAAAATCAATCAGCAACACACCTACGCGTTTCTTAGTTTTTATCCCAACATTAGTCTGTTATCAAAAAATATGATCAAGCAACATTTTAACGGTAGTTGTATTAGTTATTGTCGTGTGACCTTGACATTTTAAAATAACAAAATGTAATTACCTTTTCTGGTGGATCTGTTGGTGTTGCCAGTGTTGACAAATGTGTGGTCGGTGTCTTGTGTGCTTGACGCAAAATAATCTGAGTGTGCACTGGAAATAAGAAAAATGACTATGAGAGAATGTTTTCGTGGCTCGAAGATAAGAAAATCCTGAAAGAAAAGGGTTTTCCGGCAGCAATACCATTCAATTAAAACATGTAACCCAAATTATATTATAACATTGGTTAAATGTTATGAATAAGCAAGAAAAGTACTACTTGAGAAATATTATTTTTCTTACCCCGTACTGCCACTGCTGCAAGAGAATCCTCTATTGATTCTGCCTAGATTTTTCTCCTTATTGTCAGTTAGCTGATCGATGAAGACCTCTCGGTGCCTCTGCATGTAATTGTGTATATTGCCGAACTTACAATATTCTACAATCACAATCAACTCCCCTGTAATCAGAAACAGCCTTCAATTAGGAAAATTAGCGCATCATTGATGGCGAGCTCATTATTGTACTAATATCGATTGGTGATAACAATAGTCCTTAACAATACTAAACTGTAAGAAAAAAACCATTTGCCTTGATGGAACAAACTAAAAGTGACTCAGCAGAAGGTATTCAAAAGACCTTTACGTAAACACGGTTAAGATTACTTATTCATCCTACAGCAAAATATCTAGGCAAGTATAAATAGATATTAGCAAAGATTATAAAAGTATCTATATTTTTTCGGTTATGAAGATACTGCTGTTTCATGGTTTAAAAATGTTATTGATTGTAATTGATTTTATAACTCTTTATACAGTTTAGACCAAAGTACAGGACAACATTGTAACGAAAGATTGTTGCCTAAACATGTATGGTAATAACATCGTCTTACGTTTCCCAACATTTTTCGTGCACGCTCCGAGCAGGTTCACAATGTTTATGTGTTTCCCCAAGTGCACCATTATTTTTAGTTCTGAGGCCAGCGCTTTGATATACATATTGTCTGCCGTTTTCTTCACCATTTTCACGGCCACCTCAGTTGTTTCTTCGGCGTTTATGATTCCACGTGCATCTGCCTTGTAAACGACACCGAACGCACCCGCACCTAGCTGCTTGCCTATAACATAAATTTTATGTATTTTATTTTTCCTTCTGTTGCATTGCGAAACAATTAATAATGAGTCTTTCCCATATGATAATTTATTAAGTACAGCAAATCGTTTTTTTTTTAAACGTAGAAACTTTTCGGCATAGGATTACATCCATTCTTTCGTGCTCTTATTTCGAAAGTCTTTAACGAAAGTTCAAATATCTGTTGCAAGAGCAAACGAAATTCTGGCTAGTAATTAAGGAAAAAAAAAACACACAAAAACGGAAATTTTAAAAATATTAACACAAACCTACCTACCTACATTTATTAATTTGCTTGCGTATTTTGAACGCTAAAACTTGGTTTGCTCTACCTGCCTGACAGGAAAAACACAGTAGTTATGATCTTACCTAGAATGAGTTTGTCTGCAGGAAATTCAAACTTCTCATCGTATGGCAACAACTCAGCTTGCTCATCGATTCCCAAATCTGGATTTAAAGATTTAGTAACGCCTTCTTTGAAGTACAGGAGGCCAGCTGCTGCTAGTTCTTTTCTGAATCTCTTCTCTTTGCGAACCTTCCAGATAAGATACAGCACCACAAGGATCAGAAAGAAGATGACCACCAAAATCACGCTTAAAATGACTGCGTATGACGTTTCTGCTGAAAATATGGATGTTTTAAAAGTTGTGCTTAATACGAGGTGTTGACCTATGAAGTTGCCATTTTTTCAGGCGCTTTTAACTACGATTAATCTGGTTGGACTCGGAATTTTAAATTGATATTAACTTTAGATTTAAGTTATTGCTTTTAAATCAGTAATTTTTAAGTATTGTTTTCAATTTTTGTTCTGTGGGTTTTGTTTTGTATGAAATATTGTCGTATCTACTTGTAACCATGAACACACACAAAATCACAAAATTTGTGTTATTTTTCATAATGTGTTTGAATCGAAGTTATCGTAGTTCTAAATGGTCCGAAAATAAACGGCAACTTCATAAATTCTTCAGAATACAGACCAATTTTTGACGGATAACTTTAGCTTTTTATTGAAAATTATCCTTGCATGCTGTACCTCCGAGGGTAATCGTTCCAATCGTTGAGGGTACGATTACCGGAGGTGGTTTTAATTAACAGTGATAAACAACATCAAGGAACACAGGTAGGTATTTAAAAAATGAAGAATGAGAATTATACAACGTGTAACAGAATAAACGCAATACTTCATAAGTACTACAACTGTACTCATCATTATGAACAAGATTTACTATGAGACTAACAATGAAATCGCGAAAATAAATCGTCTAAAAAAGTAGTTTATAATGATGAGTACAATGACCTTTGAGGTATCGCGTTTATTCTGTTACACATTGTATAAACAGTTAAGAACACTACAACTATCAATCATTTGAGTCTTCTATCAAACCTTTCAGTGCAAGTGTATAAACCCGTCTCGCCGTCTGGACATCATTGCTGGCCAAACATTCATAGATTCCTTTGTTTTCGTCTACCATTTGTTTGATTACTATCGTTGAGTTGATCATAGTACGGTTTATAATTTCTGTATAAATTTCTGCATTCGTGTCATTTCCCATTACATTATCATTCTGAAAAAAAAAACTTGTACATCACATTCGCTGTTTTACAAATCTGCTAATGAATTACTTGTAAACTCTTATTTCCAGCAGGAATTACTAGATTCTTATCCTAAAGCAGGGTGTTACATCGAACTTTACCTTGTACCACTCTAACTTGGGCGGTGGAACTCCCTCGGCTTGACAAGTGAGCTGTACCGGTTGGAAAAGAAGCACTTCTAGCGTCTCGTCGTGATCGTGTATCACTGGTGCTTGGAGAGCTGTTAACAAAATTCATGTAATTAGAATATATACAATCTTAAAGTATCTAATTATGATACAGTATTCTATTAAGAAGGCAACTCACCAGCAACGGAAATGTTGATAGATTCAGTTTGATCGGAACCGATAAACCTTTTACCACGACAACTATACAGACCACTTTGGTTCAAAGAGATGCTAGGAAACTTCAATTTGGCTACTAGCGAAAACTCATTAGTCGTATGTTCCACTGCAGCTGTTGACAATAAGGAAACTCGTTAGTAAAATTAAGAGTGACCCAAGGCGTCATTGATGACGATTTGGTTTCATTAAATAAATAATCATGGTGTTTCTGGGAACTTACCAGTTCCATTCAAGTCTTCTTCGTCTGATTTCAACCAAGCCACGTTATAAAAATCATATTTGGACGCAATACACGTGATAGTTACGTCCTGGTTTTCCGAGAACCATGTGTCTTGCGCATTTCTAATACCGAAACCGTTGTACATCTCGTAGACGAGAAGCCTTCTCGGTTCTTTGCTCTCACCTTGATCGTTGATGGCCTTACATGTAATGTTACCCGACGCATGCACCGGTATCTCCATTATCGCTGTCTCTTTATACACTGACTGCACTTTTATAGATGAGCTTGTCTGTAATAAACAAGTTTTTGAAGCTGTTTATTTCACAACGTAATTTTATTATATAGGGTGACCAAATCGGATGAAAAGAGTCGCAATTTTGTTTTGGTTACTTTTTAAGACTAGAACTCTGTACCAATTTCAAACATTAATCCGAAAGTTCATAAGCATTTGTTAAACGACCAAGTCTTTTTAAAAAAAATTTTTTCGTGTATTGTGTCCCATTTCGGAGATCAAAATGAAATTTGCTAAAAATAAGAAAAATCGGATAAGTGTGAGTCTGAAATTGGTACAGTACTGCGCACCGAGGGTTCCGATCGAGTCTTTATTTTTTCCGGTACCTACGGTATTATTACCTACGGTAGTTTATAAACTATGGAAGCACTCTCATTACTATGACAAAAATATGGCAAGATTGAAGGACAAACTTTACTTTGTTGTTGAAAAACTGTTCAATTTACGTCACGGTCAATTCTTCAGCCGAAAATAAAAGTTTGTAATCGAAAAAACCGTAAAGAATACCTAAGTACATATTTTACCGCACGGCACTATACAATAGCACCGTGCGGTAATATATGTACTTAGGTGAGAGTACCTATTTTACCGCACATTCCATGGTGTGGTGTGTAAAATTTAACTTTCGAACAATGTGTACAGGCTTCGTAAATGCATTTTTTGAGCAAATGTGTTGAAAAATATTTTTAAATGATAAAATAATACAAATTCCCAATGTTTAGACTTTTCACTTTACATGACTGTGAGAACTATGTTCTTGCCAAACATGGCTCTAATTCCCACTTACTTACTGCGAGCGTCAAATTATGTGCCATAAACGAAGCAAAAACAGCCTTATCTTTAGATTGCGTTGACTTAAAAGTTTGATTTTTTCACTTTGCCACGCGTTCCTGAGAAAAAGGGTCTTGACAAATGGACAGAATGACAACAAAGTGATCCTATAAGGGTTCCATTTTTGCCGACTGAGGTACGGAACCCTAAAAACACTCCAACTGTGTTTTTTTTAGCAGAAATAGCATCCTTTACTGATCCAAGCAATCCTTCCATCATTCGCATCCTGACTAACTAGGTGCCGTCTTTTCATTATTCTTCTTTAAAGAGCCCACATGGCAAGTACAGCAGTGCGATTCTGTGAACATGTCGAAGTGAACACTTCGGCGAAGTGCACGACAAGTGAGTTGTCAAACCATACAAATAAGATGGAATGACAGCTCACTTGTCGTTCACTCCACCTAAGTGTACACCGTGAGATGTCGACAAAATCGACCAGCTGTGGCTGGTGATTACCACCGTTTTAAGAATTTGATTTTTTGATTACATCAAAAATTAATGTGAAGAGCTATGAAGACCTCTGGTTCTAATGAAACAGCCCCACAACCACAAGCCATGTATCATGCGCATATGCAAGTGGAAGTTTGGGTCGAAAGCGTTAATTGGCCTCCAAATTCAACAGATTGAACAGGTCCGGATTTTTTTCATGGAGTTATCCAAAGACGTATTGTGGTGTATTTTAATGCTAAAAATAAGTATTTATTGCTGTGTACACGACCAAAACGTATCGCATTTTTAGCAGCAAAAAGATGAAAATTTTGTAGATGATATTTACGACACAACATCGCAAAGCCTTTATAATATAATCCTGGAAAAGTAACTGGACATTTTTGCTTAATTAAAAAAATATCGTATTAAAAAGTTGAATACATCGGGTTTGGCCACCCTGTATAAAGACTTCTTAGAAAATGTGCCGTTTGACGAACAGAAGAAGAAAAACAAGCTGTTTGCATTCGAGGATAGGCATAAAATTCAACCCTAAAAATATACTGAAGTCTCTTAAATGATGTCAATTATGTCACAATCCGTATTTCTATTTTTGTAAGTGTGTTACTAACATAGTTTGTAAGTGCATTGTTAATAACACTATGAGTCTTGTTGCTTGAAATAAGTGGTTTATTATTATTATTAAATGATTGAAACTAAATGCATCGCCGACAACGATAACAACATCCTGATCATCAAAGAAAGTCTTTTTGTGAAGCGATAGTAATTTACCCTCGTCTGCGGTGGGTCAACGCCATTGGAGAATATCCAACTAATGGCTGGCAGCGGGTAGCCCGTCACCACACATGTGAGGGTTGCCATTGTATTCTTCACGTATCTCTTATCGACTGCGGGTCCAAAGTCGATCGTTGGTTTAGCTGCGGAACACAGAGACAGCATAAATAAATATGTAGTATGTAACGTAATTGTAGGCTCAAAATGGGCCTCATCAGAAGGCTTAAAGTCAGCTAAAGGGCATTGGAGAGGGCAATGCTCGAAGTTTCCTTGCGTGATCGAATCTGGAATGATGATATTCGCAAGAGAACCAAGGTAACCGACATAGCCCGAAGGATCGCCAAACTGAAGTGGCAGTGGGCAGGGCACATTGCTCGCTGAATAGATGGTCGATGAGGCCGAAAAGTTCTGGAGTGGCAACCGCGTACCGGAAGACGCAGCGTTGGAAGGCCCCCCACAAGATGGACCGATGACCGGCCTTAAGTCTGCTATTACAATAGTGTCAGAATGGTCTATCATTGATTTCATAATTGTTGATTTTGACAAGTTTGGTAATCTACTAATATGAAAGCATCATTATGACTTTCCAATGGTCAACCACTGACACTCCATTGAAAGAAATGTCATAAAATGGTAATCTCGTACCTATTGACAAATGAATGACAGACGTATGCGGTAATTTGTGGTAAATTTTGAGTTCCTTCGATCAGCGACCTACCATTAGAACGTTATTGTGCAGTCATTGCTTTTCGAAGACATAGAATATTAAGAACCACGATTCTATACGAGAACATTGACCGACCAATGATCGACCATTATGAATTGAGCAGATTACGAACTTATAGCAAAATGACAATGGGATCGTGTTGGAATGACGAATTTATAAAAATAGCAGACTTGGGGCCCAGGTAAGGGTCGCTGGTAACCGATGGATGCGAGACGCACAGGACCGGTTGTTGTGTGCGACACTTGCGGGAGGCCTATATCCAGCAGTGGACGTCTTTCGGCTGAGATGATGATGATGATAATGTAACGTAATTTATTGTAAATTATGGAGTATTTAAAATGTCTAGTTATTCCTGTGACATAGGTGATCCATCCTTAAACTTTATTTAATAGTGCTTAATAGTGCATTACTCCTAAGTAGTAGTTAATTTATGAAATAAAGCGATGGACTTCTAAAGTCAAACGCATAAAAATATGTAAATTTTCATTATCCATATAATTATTATCTACCTTTGACTCGCAGATCGTACGTATGGCTTTTATTGATGTATCCGTTGGTGGCAACAATCGTATAGTTGGCCGAGTCTGTGACATGTAAGTCGGTGATGCTCAACTCAGGGTCATTGGCTACAGATTTGCTTATTATGTATTTAGATTCGTTTCGAGGCAAAGGCAGCTTGTCGCGATAACTGAAACAAGTTGTCAAAGGAGTATCAAGCTTACTGTCTAAAGTCTTTGGTGTCAGACGTCATCTTTACTCATAGAATCTCTAGCAATGAATTGAGTGATATTTGAATAGCTCCAGTAGGATAAACCCACTCTGCCCCACCTAATTATCCCACCAGTGGGTCAAAGTGGAATGGTCTAAATCTAGTTTTATGAAACACAAAAGTACTTACTATTTGTATGTAGCAGGCGGGTAACCGGATATCTCGATTACCATTTTAACCTTTATCGATTTAACCTCTATGGGATTCTTACTAAATACTTTTAAGTCGAGCTTGGGCTTATCTAAAAATAAAAAATAAACTCGAAACATTATTGGTATCAATACTCGTAATTATGGAGGTCAGTCGTTGTGATCTTTAGCTTTAAAATAAATAATTTTATAAAATAATTATGTGGATGTAACTTTCACTTGGTGCAGCAGTCTATTTGAACAATTTATTTGCACGTTAATTTTCACAAACCAAGTGTGTCACCGTTTACTTGCACTACAATACGAATGAGGCATTGAAACTGATATATTTGAAGGCAGTTCGTGACAGAAATTGTGAGCTCAACGCAGTTTCAGTGCCAGGATTTTTATAAGTGCTGCCGTCTAGATTCTGATTGGACGACTGCTGGGTGACTCCATGCTTTATGCTCCCAGACTCCCAGACTATGCTTAACGACGCTCTTCCATCACTACTATTATGTAATACTAATAGTATAATTATCTAGTATCTTTCTTCCAGTCTTCAAAAACTACCTTAGCCTAGCCTTTTGCATTCAAGTTTTAAAGATAAATAATTTACCTAAGTATTTCTTTTTAGCAGTCACTGCGTTTTCTCCACAATTGTTACTGGCAATACACTGATAGGTTCCACTGTGCTCTCTTGTAGCATTTCTCACAGTTATATTTTTGTATAAAACTCCACCAGTCTTTTCAAATGATTCATATTCGTTCGATTTTTCTTCTATTGTTTTCTAGAAATAAACAAATAGCATAAGTACATAAAATGGAAAGTCTTTAGAGCTCATTAAACCAAATGAAGCTTGGAAAAATAATGCAACATAATTTATGTAAATAATACAAATGCATTCTTACCCCTGCCACATTTGGAGGATATTTCCAGTTGATGTTGACAACAGAATCTATTTGATAATCTACAGTACAGTTTATTGTAAACGTTTCTCCCTTCAAGTATTGTTCAGTAATCTTATTTATTTTAGGCATTGGTGGTGCCCTAACATCTGAAAAGATACAAAATGTTAATTATTCGTATATTCCATGAGCTTTGTAAAATTGTTTGTATGATAAACATACCGTGACATTCGAATTGTTCAATTGAAATTCATTCGTTGAGTAATTTACTATAATCGGGTTGAGTACTAAGTATTAATAAAGGTCTATTGATAGTAACATGCTTAAAAATTCTCATTAACTTTACTAAATAATACATACATAAATATTTCATAAATTATCAGCAGGTATAGGTATATATAACGCTGCTTTATAAAATTAAAATGTCAATTGACAATGGCTACTGAAAAATAAAATCAAGCAACTCAACTAGCGAATGAGTAGATATTTGTAATTGTTATATGTATTTTTTCTCTTTTTTAAAATTAATTCATATCATCGGTTATGGTATAAACTCACTAACAATCAAGCATCATTCTTTACATCCTCACGATGTTCTTTAAATGTTATAAGAAAACCTAGTGCTTTTATCATAAAAAAAATTCTCATAGCAGGCAAATAATGATTCACAGCAAAACAGTGAATAAAAGAAATTAATAAATGACACTTAAATCAACCCACCGTGAAAACATTAGAATATAAGTACACATAACATCAATTAAATTAAAATAAATTAGAACATTACAGTGTTAGTCTTATCAAACGTATAACATGCATACAGGAGTTACGCAGAGCAACACACCAAAGAAGTGGAAATGATAGAAAGAGTAGTAAGCTTCAAGCCAGTAACACAAGACATCAAGTATTAAGATCATCTAGTGGAACACTGAGTATTAAAGTTGTTGGTCCAGTGAATGAAACCATCACACCACGCTACCTTGTTAGGTGACATCAAGAGTGTGGCACTACTTACTACGTATAAGTTTCCGTGCGGTATCGTTTTGGAGTGTGGAGTTTGCTTCGCATCTGTACGCAGACCTACTACACGTTCTCATTAAAAACCCAATCTTTGAGGAATACTTTATTATTTCTGGTGTCCTGTTACTCTGCGGCTATTGTCGTATTGCCAAATAAATTCTTGTTAGTAAGTATAGATAATATTGTTATGTTTTTCAATTTAATATGTATTATGACATGACTACTAAAATGCATTAGTTACAAGTAAATCTAATGAAATTGAAAAACACAACAAGCCACATTCAGAAAAAGTAATTAATTTCGACTGTTGTCGTGTAAGTGAAAGTTATTCTCGCGACGAGCAAGGCAACGACACACCCTTTCTCGTGAATGTGGTATTAAATAAAGTATAATAAAAATGTTAAAACGCACACATCTGCCATTCACCTACGTTGGAAAACAACTGTTTTTTCTATCCGATTGTCTCGTCCCTTAGAAAATTCACAGATGATAGTGCGAAACATCGAATTCGACCCGAAAGGATCCGAGAGCGTTTCGCTATCGATGACGAACCCGATTCTGGGACTATATTGCTGATATATTGGCTCTGCAATGTCCTGAATCTGAATATTAAGATTGTTATTATGAAATAATTTTATTTCAATCTATCATGCTTTAGTATTGGCTCTGTCTTTAGCAATAAGCATTAGTTATTTAAAGCTTAAGGTGTGAAAACGTTGAAATTTGTGAATTTTAATTAAACACTAACAGTAAAATTAATTACTTAGGTACAACAGTCGATGTTATGTATAAAGTAGCCAAAAGATTTAAATTTGCTTTATTATGTCACAATGACAGCATATTGTGTTATTTGAGTTTTGTAAATTAATAACATGCAGATGCAGAAGCGGTTGATGTAGCGCTAGCGCATGTTTTTTTATAATCATTATGGTTTTTAATTTTTACGTTAATTTTATTTGCATTCCTAAATGATTCAAATTGTTTAAGTTTTATTGGTATACACGTAATTATGATATCGTTTACATTCAATTTATATAAAATACGTACCAACATCAGGTTAACTTCAACATCTGGTGTCGTTGGTCTACATTCAATTACAACCTTACATTGTTTCCTTGGAACAATGACTTCCCTCATGGGTGCAAACAAGCTACCCGAGCCTAAAAGTTTTATAATTCATAAGATACAGACACAGACATTTAGAAAATCATTGAATGTCAGTATACAAGAAATCTCACCAGCGACGTAAATATAAATAAAAGTTATATGCTCCGTGTTATTCGGTTCTTCAGTGAGGTTATTTAGTATGTCGCTACCGTTCACCGTGTCGTCGAAACATGCGTAATAACCAATCGAAAACTGGTCAACATTGTACAGCTCGAGGACTGTCTCGAACCAGTACTCGTCGTCTAGCACATCAGACGAATTTTTTGATTCTAAACGAAATGGTCCGATTACTTCTTCAGGTACTTCTTGTTGCTTAATCTGTAATCCTGTCTTTCCTCTGCACTTAAGGGTATAGTTTTGGCCCTTCTGCAATATTATTTCTTTTTTACATGGATTAATAATCGGGCCATTCGTTCGTAGATCATCTGAAAGCGACATGGGAGCAAACTTTTAACGATTATCTTTATTCGTGTATGGTAAAATAACAAAATTTGATGTAATATATAAAATTTAAGTTTGATCAAAATACATAAATATTTCTTGTGTCTGACTAATTTGATCATAATGCATTTCTAAAATTTATCACCACTGTAATTTAATTGGTAACCAAGGAACTTCCGATGAATGAGTTTTCAATAAATTGCAAAACTGATGGTCAATTTATCATTGTCAATGAGGTATAACTCATCAACTTAGATGCATAAGCAAATATCGATGGCCTTACAAGGGTGAGTTTAGAATTTCAACGCGCTAATCGAAGGGTAATATATCATGAAGTAGGTAAGTGTGTGACGACGGTGGAGCTGTAGCAACTTGACGAGCTTATCATCATACTAATGGGGTTTGTAACGTGAGCCAGCGCGGGTCGGGGGCGGACTCCCGCCTCCTACTGCACACCTATCGAAACACTATTAATTAGCAGTGTTCGCGTCCAGGGCGTGACACAGGTGCGGTCAACATTCGGAAAATTAATCCTACCAGTAGGATAGCAAATGAACCACAACGTCATGTCCCTCGCTGATAACAATTGATCGTATTAAACCCTGGAAACAGCGACCAATTAAGTGATTAGGACCCCGCAGCTCTACTTATCAACAAATTAATGGTCATCTCATCACGCTAAGTGCAAGTAGTGACGGACGACGTTTTCAGTTCATATGATATATCTGTCGCAGCCAACAAGCTTAATCAGACGTTTAATTGGTGGCCTAGCTTTTTCATTTAACTGCGCTGATTTTTTAGCTACTTAAGGGACATCTCTGGTTCAATATCGTTAAATGACTTGCCCATATCACTTATGAGCATATTAAATGAAAAGGCTAGGCTCTTCATGAAACGGCTGTTTAAGCTAGTTGGCTGCGATATATCTACTAACTGTTCGTGGGAAAACTGCGTTACGTATGTACGTTCTAGCGTCCCGCTAAATCCCGTGTGGGCGAGCCAGCTTGTAGACCAGAGTCACATTAGTGATGTTTCCAATGAGTTCATGCCTACTGTCTGTTGCTCCCGGGGCACGAGTTAGCTGCTTTCGTTTTACATTTGTTTTCTGGGTACGGCAAATCTGGTAATTTTTATTTCTTCCAAATAACTTGAGTTTTGGCAGTTCAGAGTAACATACGGGTAAGTATCTGACCGACATTATAAGATTACGAGTTTTTTAGTAGTTTGGAAATTATTCTACTGAAACACTTTCTTACTTTCGTGAGCCTTCGATACTATTTTAATTAAAAAAACTTAAAGCAGAGATTATATGAGGAACACTCCATTAAATGTTTTATAGTTTACAGTAACTCACTGTACTCGTAAAAGATACAAAGCGCTACAATATTGAATACACCATTAAATGGATACCTACCTACTAGGATAACTCGCCGATGGATGCGAGACGCACAGGACCGGTTGTTGAGGCGACATCGACATTTGGGGGAGGCCTATGTCCAGCAGTTTGTCTGATATTATTATGATGATGATTACCTACTAGGAAACTCAAACTATAGACTTTACCAGAAATCAGTATGTGTATATGTATGTTATGTATATTATCTATTATATTTATCTATCTTACTGCGACATATATAAGTCTTGGAGTTTAAATAACTACTTTGTTACGTTAACGAATCTTGAAAGAATCAAATATAATCTCTCATAAATAAACCCTTAAATCCCTTCTTACTAACTAACAAGACTAACAACATAAACTCCGGTTCCAAATAGTCCTGTGCGGATGGCCGTTGTTTTGCATCTCAGAAGAAAATTCAAAAATATTTTTTTATATAATATCAATTTGAAAATAGTGTTCATTAGGTGGTTTTGTTTTTTGCAGTATTGTTTATGGATTATAGGAATGAAAACACAGTATAGTGGGACCTGGCGCCCAGTAATATTCGAATAACTGACAGGCAACATGATATAGATAACAATCAAGATAGGTGACAATCAGACAATAAATTTTGGAATTTTCTTGCACACATTTTCTACTATATTTACAGTTGCTGCTGCAAGTAAAGTAGAAAAGAACTTATCGCGTTAGTTTTTGTCAAATAAGTCTTTATCTGAGGGCCTATTTTAATCATTTTTAAACAACGTTTACATTTGCATTATACTCATAGTCATAATCTGTGATGTCAAAAAAGCCTCAATTTCCAACCATTTTTGACTGATTGTGACTGACATGCGAATGCGAACGTTGCTTTAAAATTAATAAATAAATAAAATTAAATAATAATTGGCAATCTAATTTGCAATAAGTTGCATTACAGCACGAATTTCTGTTGTTCATTATAGGTACTCGTAGATACGTTAAAGATACGGAGAAGAAACGTACCTACATCTTTATTTAATCTTTACATAAAACTCATTGTAACAATATTTATACCGAGTTCATATCAACATAAAAATTATCGCCACACGTTTATTAATAACTACAATCATAGCCCTGCAACGCAATTCTAATAATATTTATTTTATAAATTAAATTAAAATTAATAAACGAACAGCAGTGGACACATCCGGTAAAACGAACAGTCGGTAAAACAGTAGGGACATTACAGAACTTACACAGGAAGTCTGTGTTAAGATATCAGAATGTGCATCCTGTCGCTAAAATTATTGTAAAACAAGATACTTCCTTCTGCTCTATAATGAGTTAAGT
Organism: Melanchra persicariae; assembly: GCA_947386135.1. Classification (NCBI taxonomy): domain Eukaryota; kingdom Metazoa; phylum Arthropoda; class Insecta; order Lepidoptera; family Noctuidae; genus Melanchra; species Melanchra persicariae. The sequence continues at coordinate 9,714,916 of OX376651.1, read as the reverse complement.
GTGTGGACTGGAATACACTTGCATTGAATGTAAGGAATACAACAAAGATACTAAACTAAATTAAAAAATATGATAAGTTGATCGTTTGTTTTTTTTTTTGTAAAGGGAAAGAAATTACGTAATCGTTCATCACTGCCGGAGATACTTATGTATCTCCGTAAGATTACGCAATTTCTTTCATTATTTGCAAACAGAACTATAGCTGAGCTTTTTATCCCAGAGGCTCTACACAATGGTATTTGATAACTATCAAAAATCGAGATGAATGAACACTTATCTAAAAGCTATCACTAAAATTGTACGATTTGTGAAAATATAAATAAATTTGATGCAAAATAATAATAGTAATGTCTTGCAAAATGTCGTTTGTACTGGATGGCGCAAATTCACAATGGCGCTGCTGGTGAGTGACGTCACACGCAATTAGTAATGTCTCTGTTTATCACAGATGTTAAAGCACTCACAGCTCTTTGAGAGTTTTTCGTCATTTGTTTTATATCTGCGCCTGACCTTTTCTCTAGGTTTTGAAAAATTTACTTAATAAATCCAGTCAAAATACCCTATTGCCATTTTATTAGCAAATGGGACCGTCGCAACGTCGACGCCAAAATAGAAATAAATAAAAAATAGAATTGATCACGTGATATTTCGACAGCATTCGTCAATCCCATAAAATTTTTACGTATTGACAATCGCATTCGTCACGTTACTAGAGCTTCAGTTCCTACCAAAGACTACAATAGTATACTGGCTAGTTCCTACGGGATTGGCCACCAAAGTGCAGCTGTGGGTAAAGCTAGTGGGTTTATAAATGGGTTAACGCTAAAGCATTGATTTACCAGCAACCCCGAATTAGTTCACCCTGTATGCTTGTTTACTAATAACTTACATCGATACCGTCTAGTCACGCGATTCGATTCAGAATTAGGTACCTAAAGCAGAGCTCGTGTGTAGTAACGAATGTTACGATGCCTTTCAAAAATCGCTTTTATGGTTACAAATCAAAGTGTGTAATAGTAGTTTATGCAACGACCATATAAAAAGGGTTATTAAAACACGAGTGTGGGTTTATCACACGAGGCGTAGCCGAGTGTGATAATAGCATCACACGAGTGTTTTAATACCTAATTATATGCCGTTGCATACACTATTTTATCTTCACTCGTACAGTTGAAATAAAATAATTGGAAAAATAGTTAATTCCAATATGGCGGATATTAATCTCATTGCGTATTCGAATGACTGCGCAGCGCGCTCAAACATAGACAAAGATAAAAGCTGGCTCATTGACTTAAGTCAATGAGCCCGCGCCAAAAATTAAAAAGAAAAAGTGTGCTATAAAAATTAAAAAGTTATTTTATGATGCAGTTGTTTAAAAATTGAAGGAAAATGTTGAACTGTAATGGTTTTTTTTTTAATTTTACCTATCCACGAAAAAAAAGTATGCATTTATGCATTCGTTTTTGAACTCATATTTGGAATTTATCATTTATCATTACGTTGTGAGTGTAGATAAAATCATTAGGAGAGCAAAAATCACGGCTGAAAACTTTTATCATAATGAAAAATGAACCCACTCAAGAAACAGTAAAGTATATTCATTTACAAGAAATCAGTGTAATCAGAGTGAATTGGTATGACAAAACATAATTACTATTGTTCTAATTAATGGCAACTTCAAAGAAAGTGGCACTAAGATCGTAGAAAACGACATGACTCAACGCGATGAACTCTGAAAAGTTTTCGTAGAACAATTAACAATTTTCTAAGTTGTCCTTGTTCCTTAATAAGAAATTTCACTGCATTGACCGCTCAGTTCAAAAGAGTTTAAACTTTTACGGTGGTGCCCGTTCTGTCATTTTTAAACATCGAAAAATCAACTGCATAAGCAGCGTCCCATGTAAGCTAAGTTTGCCCTAGGGCATTTGGAGGAACATGAATGGGTTTTAGTCAGTAAGGGTCTGACACTCCCTTCCGCTCCGCACAGAGCAGAACGTGTCATTTGATGATTTTTTTAAAAAAGGTCCTTTTATTTTTACATTAACGATAGATAGTTAACAGTCTTAATTGGTTAATACGATTCATTTTTTCCTTTGCGAATATTTACTTGTAAAAAAAAAACATAATTTTCCAGTTCTTTATTTTTAAAGGCGGTATTGGCACCATGATATTCGGGGATTTCCCAGATAAAGACACCTCATGCTCCATTCATTTTTATTAGCATGTGTCCATTACTTTCCTATTTCGACTGTCAATTATGCGAATAAAATAGAAGTGTCGCCAAAATAGACAATGGTCCCTACGCACAACAGAGCCATGTAAATTATTTTAATTTATGATCAGACTATCAAATTTTAATGAACCTTAGACTCCAGGGACATAGTTAAATGATAATGTTTAATTCAAATCTATTACAGACTGTTTTGTATTGTACATACCTACTAAATAAGTATTTTGAGTTCGAACGATTGCACAACACGACCATAATGTTCTAGTAAACAACTACGTATGGAGCCAGATTACGCATTCCACCACGCCTCGACGATTAAGTTCATGCACCATTTCGACGATGACTTAAGATTCTTTGTGTTCTTCTGAGAAAATTCTATGACATGCTTATGAAACTCTACAATCGTATCGATATTTTTTTAAATAAAATTTCATACCTTGGAACTACAATTTTATTAAGAGCAAGTCAGTATAATATATACCTAGATATTTTTTACTTTAGGAATAAAATATGACAGTTTGACAGCTTTTGTTTAAAGAATCCGACGGACCCGCCATATCAATTCCTGTGACAAAAATAATAATATGACAATAGTAAAATCAGCCCTTCATTTTAATAAGTTATATTCTATATATTTCACAACACATAATAAAACCCACCGAATGTTAATTCTGCCTAGTCTAAGGTCTCTAAATTTTTTGCTGTAAAATACCAAATGTTACAGTGAAAACTATAACTACATGAAACTGCTGTTATACAATCCAGTGTATTTTTTTAGTATTTTAAAGCTTTTATTTTTAATTTAAGTTAAAAAAATAACCACTCCCATTCTCTGGTCCATTACAACTTTTACAGTAAGCTTTAGTTTAGATCACTATTATCTGCCCAACCTTTTGATGGATGGAGGCAATAATATAGATAAATAAATACTTATAATAGGTATCTAGTTAATTCATGTGTAAATACCGTACCTAATGTTAACATGCTAGAGTGGGCTGACACGTCATTCGATATATCACCAGATATCTATGCTACAAATGTTACGATTAAATGAAACCATGTGTGATACATATGAGCTAACAGGATAGGTTTTTTATTCGTTTATAAACCGTATTTTTAGGATCTATTTCATTGTGCAGAATATTATTATGCGTCATATGGCAGACCTATTCTGCTATTCAAACTTAGACTATACAAATAACAGAGCACTCAATTATTACCTTTAATTCTGCGAGATATTTTCTGCTTTATTTTAAAGCAGTATTATTTTGCTTTAAATAATCAAACTCGCTAGAAGTTATGACGTCCCTACCTAAAATAACAGTAAATGGATCCATTAGTATTCCTTTATAATAATAAGCTTGTAAGTGTCAATTTACGACATTGCAGAATTCGTCCATTGATTTGTGTAATAAAAGTGTCGACAATCAATTTTATTAGCCATTAGCGAACGCAATTTTATCCACAGCCTACGGGGGAATGTTTATTTTACCTTCCCTGAGGTAGTTCGATTAAGAATTCTAGATAAAACCAATTCTATTGGGTAATGAAGTATAGTTAGTGACAACGAATTATATTAAACTCGTTTTTACCTGTATGTACTAAACTACATTTACTTAAATACAGTATACAATTAGGAAAAAACTAAGTTAGGTTATTTTATGCATATTCATTTTTACATATTCTAGGTTTTTAATCAATTGTTATCACAAATTTCCTGTTTAGCAATTGTTGGACTGTGCATACTACACTACTAAATAAATAAAAATAAGAAAAGTAATATTATTAATATAACCACTACTGGATCTCTTTCTTAAGCTTGGTATAGACAAAAAGAAAGTGGTACGGGAGTACAGAAAATCAAATCATGTTTACAAAATTTTTATCATTTTTCCAGCTACTACTAATTGTAATTAGTAATTAAATGAAGTAGCGGCTTCCACCGTCACACGCGTTTATTGGGTTATCTGCTCCTACCCACAATGTCCTAATAATGTCATCTAGCACACCATTTTATTAATATAAATTGTAACACCTACGCCGAGTCATCTGTGACGCAAAGGTTCCCATTAGTCCTGAATTCTATTAGGTGTAAACACAATTAATATTTTGCATATTTTATTTGGAAAACTTACAGGGAACAATAAGTTATAAAAAAGTTTAAAATGATCACTCACAGTAGGTGCAAACGAGTATCAATATTCCCGACAATACATACGAGCGACGATATTGTAACATGATTTGCTACAAAAAATTTTAAGTTATCAGTCTGGCCGGTTTAGAATGGTTTTTTGTTTAGTATTTTTTAAAGTTCGATCGACAAAAAAAAGATGACAGAATTTGAGAGGAAGAAATTTTTATAGAAAAAATCGTCTCAGAAAACGAATTTATTTTCATTGGAGGAGTTTTAACTTAGGCAAAATAATTAAGCACTTTATTTAAGCGGAATTATTATAGATAAACTTCGGCTGTATTCTGGCTTCTTACAATTATTCTCGGAGTTCCGTTTTCTCTGATTTCTCAGACTCTTTTTGTAACGTGACCGAACTCCGGTTTTCCGTACGGACTAAACGCTTGAGCCTTTGTTGGGCCTGCGAATATTCTGGTTCCGTGCTTACATCGTACGAGCTTGAGGTTCGGGTCACAAGGTCCCGAACGTCGCAATGATCTGGACTCTGCTTCAGGATTTCCGGGTATCTATCTGTTCTGCCTGTAATCCAGTATTGGAGCGCTATAACGAAAGATGGACTCTTTTCGCCTGGTGTGAATATCCGGGGAGTCGCTCACGTACCTTTGGCGTTAGTTTTGTCCTAGAAATAACGTAGTAACTTTTGTATCTTAAATTTTCATGGACTAAAACTACGTAATTATAAACAAGATTCTTTTTCTCCGTTGGAATTGTGTCAAGGTCAGGCACGTTTTTTTTGGAGTCAAAACCCAACAAAATTTAACTTCTAAGTATTTTTTCTTATTTTACCTTTGGGATTACTAATTACAATAATTATTTTTACTACTTAAAAAAGCATCTTTTTATATTTTTCAAATTATCGGTAGGTATTTCTTTTTAATTGTGAATAAATTATAAGTAATAGCTACGATAGCCAAGTGCTTTTATTTTCGCTAAAATTTGCACAGCCAAACCTACTCAGATGTTTTTAAAAAAAATTTTAGATATAGGTATGGCATAAATTATAACTATGATCTAGAGTCGAAATCAAACGAATGAGATCATCAATAGGGAATATGCATGAAAACAATATTTGTTATCTACACAGTTTATCTTAAAATTTACAAAAATATAACATAATCAGTGAAAATAAAATCAAAATTGATCGAAAAACCAACGAGATAAACAAATATGTCTATCCCTCTCACGAAAACGCTGTTTTGTATGGCAGCTGTAGGCGGTATGGATTTTGACGTCAAAGTCCATATCGGACTTCTTTTTCTAATTGTAAACTTTGAAGCTTTATAAACTTTATCGCCGATGAAGTTATTTTAAAAAAATTAGTGCTTTCTAAAGCTAATTGGTGTTTTTTTTGTAAATAAAAAGTTGCATGCATATTCCCTACTAGAAACATAAGATGTTGGTTGAATTCCAACGTTCAGAAATGCTTGAGAAATGTAATTGCAATGAGTTTTTACTAATTTACAAATCTCAGTGAAAAATCGAACGATTTCATGCAGAATGCATTTACGAGAAAAGGCACACTTTCATTTTAGGTATACTGTACGGTGAGTCAACCTTGGCTGGATATATCCAGTTAGCCACGTCGTCAACTAAATTAGGTAATACTTAGGTACTTTAAACAATGAGACCGTGCAAAAATAACAGTGACTGATTTACGACGACCGCGTTGAACTACTTTGTCGTGGAATTCCTTTATACTAACCGACTTCTTATAAAGTAATGAGAAGGGGTCAAGATCCTCAACAAAGAGGAGAAAAAGTGAATGTACTACCTAGACCACGGATGGCAAACCTTTATAGGTGGATATGGATATGGAACGTGCAATTATTTGTAAAAAATAATTATGATTTGGCCATGGCGTGCCAATATCGAATCTTGCGCTAGTGATAATATGGAGAAAAAGTAAAACACGGAAAAATTAATAATTCTTCTTCTTGTCGTGTAGGCAGTAAGGTCTAACGACCCACACACCCTAGTGTCAGAGTCTGTGTGAGTTTGTTGACATGGTTTATTTGACGACAGCCATTTGGTGGCTGACGACCGGCTTATACATGCCTTCCGAAGCACGGAATCATCTTTTTATCAGACAATCACCTAATTCAAGCCTGCAATGTCCTAGCCAAACTGGAAACAACTTTACAAAGAATGCTTCCCGAAGGAATCTAACCCACGAAATGTTCCAATAATAATTGAAAAATGCTAAATTATAATAATTTATATTAATAATTTAAGCAGAATGAAAGCTGAACTGGAGTTATCTGTCAATCGATCATTAATTTAGGTTGTTTGAATTATTTTGTTGCGTGCCATCACTGGCACGCGTGCCGTTGGTTTGCCATCCCTGACCTAGACGATTAACCAAAATCCTACATAGCTTCAATGCAAGACGGCTCAGTCAGCTACATAACGCCATTACTAAATATCCACAACGCATTTTTCGAACACCCTGTAGAGGTCTATTTATGTGGGAGACATGGGCGTATATAATAGGAGTGTTTAGGGGGCCCTTAGCATACGACCAAAATAAAAATTACTAATAAATATCGGACGGATGACATAGATAATCCGTGCCCCACATGTAATTTAATATCACTTCGAAAGAGATTAGCGTTCAGATTTCTACCTTTTCTGCATGAATCCGGGGCACAAACAAATTTATCTTTATGCATTTTTGGACCATCGGAACCCCTTGTGAAAGCTGTAAGTTACGCCCGAGGTGAAAGATATTAAAAAATACAGACAAAAATCTGTTTTAGTTTCTACTGTAAAAATTGATAGCATAGAGTTTTTTGAATTCAGTTTAGAACAGCAGAAGTGGTAGTTATAAGACAAATATATTGAAACCAAAGCAAAATGAAGAGCACAACACATTTACTTTAGTATAACTGATATTTCCGGCAATGAACCGGGATGAATGTACCAACAGTTATACAAATAAGTTGTAGTAGGGCCTCAATGACACAGCAATACCCACAATAAATAATACAACACTGTTGTTCATATGTATTTATTGAAACTATTCGTAGTCTGCGTTATAAGGGGCAATTATCTACCGACTTATAATAAAAATTCTAAATTCACTCACTGACAGATAACACACAGCCTAGGCAGGTTGTTTCAAAAGCATGCAATGTGTTTTTGGATAATCTCCACCAATCCAATGCTTATATCTAGCAGAGTATGAAAGAGAAAAAAAGGGGAGACTTAATTGAAATTAATAAAATAAATAGAGTAAACCTAAGCCCGGTATAAGTAAATTACAAATAGTAAATGATTCACTACTGCAGCTTAACAATGCATGTGTCATCTTGGTTTACTATTTTATAAAACAAAACGCTAAACTGCTGCACAGCAAATAAACTTGACTCAAGAGATGATGCAGTCAAGCAAATGTGCATGTATGTGATATCAGTTTTTTACTTGTAAAATTCGACATTCCAATGGCGGGTTATAAAACATAAAATTGCGTTTTTGATCAACTGTTAATTATTTACAAATGATTTTACACTACTCAATAATATTTTTTTGACCATTGATCAAAAACTCATTACGACGAAATTTAAAAATGTTTTTTGATATTGTTTGGGTAAACCACGGATCAGAAAACTCGCCTTAGAAGGCACAAATTAAAATTACAGTTTTTCGAAAATATACCGTAAACCCCAAAATCCGTTTGTAGAAATATTTCTCTTTCTGTTTAAATACATAGTATACATAGGTATAGTAGGTTACAATTCATTGGTAAGTGGGTACCTAGTTCAAGTTTTCAGATTCTAAAATTAGGTACCATACCTCGGAGATTGGAAGCTGTAAAGTATTTAGATAGAGAGACATTATGATATCGAAACTACTCGTAACGACAATCTCAAGTAGATGTGTGATAAAGAAAGGACACGTGGTCATAAAACCAGTACTTAGGTATCTTTATAGTATTCTATAAAACTTAATGGTTTTATTTGGTATGGAGGAAAATGTTAAGTGATCCCTAGCTATATACACAAGATTTATATGTATGTACAAATACATATATGTTTATCATATATGGGAAAGTATAGTAAATTGGACTGCCAGAAAATTTGAACCAACTTAAAATTGTACTTACTACATGTTCCACAATAAAGCCTACTGAAATGAAAGTAACTCTGAGCAGTATAATAGTAGTAGTAGGCTTAATAATTCACCAAATACTAAATTAAAGCGAGCACTATAAGATTTTCCAAAACTTGGGTTTCGTAAAAATCAAAACAATCTACAGTAAGTATATTAATTAAGAAGCAGATCCAACGCACATTGAGCAATATAAAAGTTTCCTAGAAACAGTAAATTACCACATTAACGACCACCTAGACCGTGCAATAAAATTAAAACTATCTCAGTTCCACGAGGTCGTTTTAATGATGCTAGATAAAGAATTGATGTTTACAGATATACGAAATGACAGGCTAATTAATGTCCAAAGAACTGCAAGTAATAACTAAATACTTCAAACACAATAGGAGTTTCTGAGGACCAGAGAATGAAGATATCAGAAAAGGGGACAGTGACAAATGATGGCCTATACAACACCTAATATATTACTACGACCCGAAACCAAAAGAAAATCTTTTTCCCTCTTTTCTACTAAAATAGATATACAGGGTGTGAGGGACAGCCCTCCGCAGACTGATGGGGTGAGTTCAGTATACCAGACTAAGAAGACTGGTACCTATATGAAATTGTTTCAGGAACGTTATGAGAATCCAATAAAACTGATTTATTTTAAAACCTCATACGCAATGTATCATGACCATGGCAATCGCATAGCAATCGGCAAGCGCAGCTAGCTTTCAGCCACCGTCCCCGCTATGGGGCTCTTCCGAACAGCTGATTTCATGCGTCGATCGTTACGAGTATTTCAACATCCATTGCTGGTTTTTTTTATTTTATCTGTATTATTTATAAAAATTGAGTGCTGCGTACAAAGAATATAATTTGACATTGAAAGATAGGAAAAGTAATTTGAAAAAACGGTAAAAAAATGAAAATTTTCCTCAGAAGAAATCCAGTGAGAAAAAACGCTCTCAGAATAAGGAGTTTAATGCACCCTATCAGCCTGCGGAGGGCTATCCCTTACATCTTGTATAGTACATGAACATCCAGTAAATGAAAATCTTTGAATATCGTAATTTAGAGACGTTCAAAAAATGTATAAATCGGTATAACATGTCAAAGTGCCAATTCTACTAATTTTTTAGCATGTCAGTTGCAAAAATGTATGGAAATTAAGGCTTTTTTGACAGATTGCAACTGACATGCGAATGCGAATGTTGCTTAAAAATTAGTAGAATTGGCCCTCTGGTAAACTTAAGTGAGTTAAAAATTAGCTGCGCATCCATACTAATTAATACTGTTTTCTTAACAAAGAAAATACCTGTTTTCCAATGTAAATCAGTTTTTGTTTGTCTTATCCTTGATTTTATAATGTTATTTCCTTATTTTCTTTTTATCATAACGTTTTCCTTGTTGCCTTAAACTGGTGTCTCGTATAAGCTAAGCATACGATTAACATAATTTATGATAACCAAATGAAGTTGCCAAATTCAGCTCAGCACGTCAGCCTAAATAATATTTACAACTTGTCAATATGCAGACCATAATTCACTTTTAATAATATGTTTAACCATATTCTTGTCTTACAACACCTTTTAAAGGCAGAAACCTATTCTTAATTTAATAGATTAGTTGGTAGAAGTCATAGACACCGTGCCTAATAAGGATCTCCTACAATGCCTCATTTATTTGTAAAGCATCCTACCATGTTTGTTTGGAATTCAAAATATGTAATTTGTATACTAAACAAAACCTCATTAGACAATTGTAGCTGAGGTGAACTCATAATTACAACTTAATGGTTTCTTATAATGACACTCATTGATGATAATTACCACAAAATTCTTGTCCTAAACTGGGCCATGATGTCACACATCTATCGGCACTTTGGTATACGCAGTAATCAAAATATGACGTTATCTTTATCAAAAGAACGCAAGAACAGAGTTCGTAATTTGTAATAACAAGTGCTATGCATCATTAGAGGTTGGCTTTATAGCTAAATATAGTCGAGACGACCTTGACGAATGTTTGAGGCCAGTCGGCAAAAATTACAATCGACGTATTGAAAGAAGGCAATTAATTCAATAGCTCTTACGTACTTCTGTTATTTTTATATTCTACTTATTAGCAGTTTTTTGGTATTTACTATGTGTTTGATAACTCATTACGATGAAAAGGTAGTTTTTGTCACATTCTAGTGCCTTGAGGTGAACCGGTTTTGCCAAACATAGAATGGTCTTAACGACAGTGCGTCGGCCTGTGGAATAAAGTGGAAAATCAAGTAAGTATTTATCTGCATTATAAAATCTAAATACTTAATACAAACAAAAATGGCTATTTTTGTATTTGATTTGTATCGACACTTGTCATTTTTCATTCGAATACCAAATAAAAAAAAAATGAATGATAATTTTGTAGATTAAATAATTTGTTTAGCGTCTTATTTAATAACTTTAGTATTATTAGTTTTATCCTTCCAATGAAACGAATTCCCATTTATGTGTGATTATGTTGTCACTCTTATATTTAGACAAACATCTGTTTTGGACATTATCTTATCAAAAACGATGTGTAGAATATGATATGTTTTATCGTTGTGATTGCTTTGGACATCTTTCGAAGTTAAATAAATAAAAATAATAAAGTACTGTTACTTTCTTCTACCAACAAACGGCTTATTAATGTACCTACGCATCAATCAACTGAGTCTATAGCCCTATAGATATTGTTGGAATTCAGTATTAGTTTATCTTTGTTATTTTTCTTATTTAAAAAAAGCTGTTGAATTAATAACGAATAATTTATCATTTACGAACTACATATATAATTGAAAGAGGAATGATAGACTCGGCTGAGTTCTTCATAAGTCTATATTAGATATACGGATGACCTCTGATCGGACAACTGTGAATATAATTAAATAAAAACTTATCGTCAAGTAATGAACAGCTTCCCACGCAGACTCGAGACCAATAAAATGATTGTTTGCGAAAGAAATAAACGTTAGCAACATCCACCTGGCATTATAAGACACCACACTACACCTCTTAGTAGGTATACCTAGTCTAGACTAAGTATCTAAATAATTATAATAAAACCATGAATGGTCCTGTATATTTGTTTTTTTTTCAACCAACCCAGCATTTTTATGAATATCGTGTACATAAGCCACTGCTACATATTAATGAGAGCTTAAATACCGTGAAATCTTGCATTTATAAAAAGAACTACTTAAGATGAAATATCAATGGCATGATTAACGTCTGTAGGTACAGACAGTGAATGACTCACTGGCCACGTTTCTCGTAAAATGTTGTGAATTCATCCGAGACTCCATTGATGACTTGGGTACCCTCTGACTCACAACCGGTAAGCAAGGTTGTCCCTTATAGGACAAGATAATACAAGTAGTGTCCTTATCAGGATAACCAAGCTACTATGGTAGGATAATGCAATCGATTGATAAAGTTTTCCTTCCTCATGGTAGACCCCGTCGCCGCGTCGCTTTAAAGGAACAGGTAATTTAAAAAAACACGTTTCTACTTACTTCTTAAAAAACCGATGGAAACATTTAACCATGTATGTATTATTTGATTTAACAAAGAAATAACTGCTTTTTTCCCATAAATAACACATAATATTTTAGAATGTAAATCACTTGAATTATTGCATTTATGTATTTCGCGATTTTCACGACGCAGTATGGCCACTGTGTGTTTTACGAGGCGACTAGATTATAAGGTAAGTAGGGACAGCGTCATTAACTAGTTACCCTTTATTCTAAGTTATTTTAATGCGTGAGGGGTAACCAAAGGACGACGCTGACTACCATTAGCTCATGCTCATAAACAGATCTTCACTCGTTGGCCGGTTGCAGCAATTTTAATAATGCGTCATATATTTAAAACATCATTTTCAAGTATAGAAGCAGTTTCCTAATCGTTCAATTTCTGTTCGCTCCTCAGAAAACATTCTTTCATAATATTAAGCTTCCTTAAAAGTAGGCTTACGAAAGAATATTAATTAATTATAAATATCATTTATTGCAACTATTACTATAAACACACATAATTAATTGTTTTTTTTTTTATTTCATGAGAAATAGCGGTAACCCTAGTCGACCCCTCTCAGACGAATTCAAACGGTTATTTGCTGGCAAATAAATACGGAACAGCGTCTGAGTCTGACTCAGCTTCATTACTGTTTTCTCTGTTTTTCTTTTACCTTGACCGTACGTAAAAGTTAATAACAAGTTAACTATCTCGGGTCCTTTAGTCCAGCAGTTGTAGCTAAAGACGATCCTTTTAATTTAGCGTTTTTTATATAATTGTGTACCTATCAATATACATCCATACCAGATGGTATGGATGCATATTGATAGGTTCACAATAATTATTATAAAAATATATTATAAATATAATATTACTGAGGACAGATGTCCTCAGTAATATTTTGCCCATTATATCATACAATACTAAATAGTTGATATCCAATCATTTTCATTATCTTGCAGATTGGACCTAGTCAAATCCCAAATACATTTTTATTTGTTTTTTTGTGTTTCATTTTTACCAATGCAACTAACATCTCTATTATCATCTTTATCATCTCATCTATTACTCTCTGCTTCACCAAAAGGTTGACTGGTAGAAATGCTTATGGCATTATGGTAGGTACTAACACTAGTTTGTAAGCTCGCAATTCTGCAATAAATGATTATTATTATTATTATTAAGCCGGCTTCTGTACATCAGTGTGTGTTAAGTAATAAATAAATAAATAACATTATCAATTTGGTAATATAAGTAAATTTTTGTATAAACCTTTACATACCTATTCGAGCATATCTGTTTTCAAATTCATTACTATTCATCAATTAGCAGGCACGTTAACGTAATAAAATAAAGTATTCAGGATTTGCCACGTTGCAATAACACCGGATGTTGATATCATCGGCAGCTGATCTTCTCGTTCCCCAGGTTTCTATATTAACCTCGTCCAGGTGCAGATCAATTGGGTTATTTATAACTCTAAGTAAACAGAGAACGATTTCACAAACCATATGTATTCATGCGGAGGAGATAACGCCCGCATAAAAATTCTAACGTATGCATCAAGGTATCAACATCCTTTGCCGTATCAAAATAAGTCTGTCTCCAAGCAAAAAACATTAGAATGATTTATAACGGTTCTTTGAACAGAATGATCCTACTTCTTTAAACATAAATGATCCTACCTCCTAAAGCCTCCCCGCACTTCTCTTGTTTTGGGAAGAAAATGGCAAACTCGATTTTAAATTCAAACAGAAATGCTCCGAAAACTCCACTCAAGGACCCTTACTACACATGCACTTTTGAGGAACTAATGAACGTCACTAATCATCTATATGGCCCAAATTACAGAAGCAGAAAATCAGAAATATGAATCAAGGAATGGAAACTTTAGTATAAAATATCCCAATAGCCGTTCTAAGATAGCATTCCCACTATTCCAATAGGTAGGTACATTTCCAATAGGTAGCGTCTTAGGTCTAAACTCCACAAAGGTTAATGGATCACATTCACAGGATATTACATTTTAAAACCGTTATGATATAGTTTTAATAATATTGTTTCAATTAGAGCAGATACAACGATACTTGGCAAACTGCCAAAATGTCTGCTGTATCAATAACTGCGTGGGCGCCGATTACAACAGGCCGAAGGAGCAATCTATATTCTGCCATGCACTGTCCCAAATTGTACTGATAGGAGTTTTATTGAACCTTAGTTAAACGAGTTAAGGTTCAAAATATGCGGGAAAAATGTTATAGTACTTTATGGTAGTGCAAGGGTTATGACAGGTCACCGCTTCGTGTGTTTTCATTCCGTATATCAACATGAACTTCAACCACTAATGATAAACACTATTATGATGTTGATTCATTCGATTGAACCAAATATTGTGTTTGACAATATTGTCGTTTCGCTGCCCGTGAACTAGTTTCTTTTGTTCAGTTATACGTATAAATTAGCCTCGAGGGTGTCAGGTTTCGAAAAACAGTTGATTATGTGAAGCAATTATTTTGTAGGAATCTACAGAAAAATATACTTAGTCCAAACTATCTGAGGTAACAGCGGATCGGTCTCATTTGTATGACGGATTCGATGATATCCACAAATTCAAAACGTGCCAATAATTCAGATTAGCGTTAAATGGAAATTAATTGTTCAACATTCCTAACTTCAATGCCATCGACAAACTATTGTTAAACAAAACTAACACCTAACATCACACGTCTTGCATTTTAATAAGGACATTATTAATATGGATTTTACATTTCATAGTAGGTGTTCTATCTATATATATCTACAATAGTCTTGAATAGTTATTCAAATATTATAGATAGAACAGAAACGACACCAGTTGGTGTCGTTGATCATCCAGATAGCAACCGGGCTTCATGTTTCATTTTTCTTTCAGTTATTGCTAATTTTATTATTATTAGTGTTATGTCTACGCTACCTAATTTAGTTTTTATTAAATCCAGAGCTGTCACACAAACAGAATATATAGCAGTTGACGCATAAAACGTCTATGTAGTCGAACCAAACATTATTCAAAGGCCGAAAGTTAGCGCTGAACCAAACGCTTTTAAAGCATTGTACTGCTAAGTGATTTTAAGCTAAGTTACTCTTTTCTGCATTATTAGCGCCTTTGTTGAACCATTAAAGGTATCCGTTTTGTAGCCTCTTGTGTATGGTTTCAGTATTAGTGACCAGTTTAATATTAATAACATCAATGCAGGTTTAAGTGTGCGCGTCTTGTTAGCACTGCCGGCGTGGCTTCCACCGGCTCCTTGAAGCGTCATAAGAACTCCCTTATTCTATACATACCCTTGCAAAGCTTACATCTATATACATCCAGCAGTCCTCAGTCTGAGCTAATCTAAGTCAGAAGCAAGCCTTAGTTACAAATTAGTGACCATTATTAAACAAATTCAAAATGCCAGTATTAGGTACGCGGAAGGGACAAAGTGGCACAATGCTGTTAATAAGTAGTTCGTACATTAATTAGTCTTTTTTTAGGTTTATGTCAGTGAGGTTGGTACCTCGCAGCGCCTGCTCCAACTTGTGACTAGCAATAAAATGTGTTTGTGTCATTTGTGTTCATTCGTTTAATATTTAACTTAAGAACGATTTTGTGAACTCAATGTGGTGACTATTCGAAGTACTCAAGTTCTTTGAATGTGATGGATTAGTAAAAAAAATAAAAATGTAATAAGTAGACCAGATCAATTTCTCAATTTGATCACTTAGTAGAGACCACTAACCACTATGGTATCCACAAGTTGGAGGAGCCACTGATCACCGAGGTAAGGAAACAGTGCAAAAGAGTTTTATGTTTGTGGATTGAAAAGTTTCTTCATTCGTAGAATATCATGCGTTACAATCTCCAGTTCGATAAAGTATGAAATGAGTAAACTCAATAAGTTGTAAACGTGACCGGACGGCCACTGTTAATTGTGCACATTTGACATAACCTGTCCGTTAATCATTCAACGCCATTAACAGCTGTTTATGTGTCAGAAAGAAGATTCACTCGGTATCAAAAGATAAAATGATCTAACCTGTTGTACAATTTGGCCATGTCTCAGCATTCATGCTCGAGATCATGTACATAAGAGTGAGCACTGCGGTGTACCGGCGCAGGCGTCCCCAACTTTTCGTCATATTTCTCACGATTCAATACACTGTAACTTATAACAAACAGACGCAATCAGTTTTTCCCATAATAGAGAACTATCTGATCCACAACATGGGATCTTAGAATTGTTCTATTTTTATGCTCACGAATCTGGTTTGAACAGAACTAAGAGCGCACATTCCACCATTTAAGTCTAGTACACTATAGCTGCAAACACTTTAATTTTTTAAAAACACTGAGTCATTTTGATTCTTAGCATAAGTACGCGGTGTAATTGTGTACGGAATTGGATATTTCCATCTTTATCACATGGTGAAACTTAGTGAACACTGTTGTTTGTTGTTATGCAAACTTTCTAGATGGAGTCAGTGCATCGGAGACACGGTTAGGTTTGAAAGAAAGTTAACAAACTATTTTACGTGAAACGTTGTAAAGTACGGTGTATGACGCGGCCGGTTCGCGCCATCTACTCCGACGGAATGTCATACAAAATCAGGCGCGTAGCTGGCGCGCTCGCGTGCTCACTCGACCTCGCGCCGGCTAAAAGATAAAATACGCCATGAGCGAAGGAGACCCACATAGCCCGTGTGTGGCGTCTCCGTACAAAACAAGCACACCATAGAACACCAATGCGACTAATTAAGAATTTGGAGCGTATAGTTTGAGACGTAAATACCTCGAGCACTTGTTTCTGGAATTCTAAATGAAAAGTGACAAGGCCTAAGTACCTAACCGTTCATGTTCTTGTTTGTAAATGATTAACCGGCTCTGTAAATAGCCAAACTGTAGAAGTAAACATGATTGGTAGACAATGACCATTGGAATAGAACCATGTGGATACTTATTTGCTAACACGCCGCCTGCTAGCCTGGCAATAACACATTTCCTTTAGTAGATTCTTACTCCAGCCGGTTGGTTATAAGTATACACAATATTTTTCCTTTTAGATCGGTAAACGTATGTAGCGTACATTTTCATAAATTACTTAAGTACCTACTACGGTCTACGTAAATCTATATTATATTTACAATTTAACAATTCAAAGCAATCAATACTTCACCTACCTTACGTAGTTAACTAAAACAAATACTTGGGTAGGTATATCAAAATAAGTTGTGGTTTAGTAACTTTAACATTTTATGTTGATTTTAAAGTGAAAACAAAAGTTTTTATTCAAATAAGTAATATGTAAAGTGAGTTCACTCGACGTACTTGGTATAGGTTCTTGCAATTCAATGACAATATAGTACTTTATTCATAGACACTCATTAACATTTGAAATTTAAATACGCAGTGTCGTAAACTTCCAGGCGATTCACCCCTTTACACGTTTAGAACTTCGTACTGTGCCGAAACAAAACTGTTAATTATTCAGTCATTTAATTTAATAGCTGAAGCAATAAGAAGATCGTCAAAGTACCTAGTATCTACGAAAAAGAGCTAGTTAGCTAGTGAGCTAGTTTAGTTAGTTTTAATTTTTCTTTTCTTCTATGCGTTTTTTTTTTTATTTGTGTATATCGCGGTTTATGCGCAAATTACAGTGCATGCGGTGCTTTTCTTTAAGTGATGGGGCACTTAGACTTAAGCTTGAATGTAATGCAATCATAAATGTAACAGTGTACTCATTGTTGAAGAGCCAAATAAAATAAATAAATAAATAAATATGAATAGATACACAAAACTACAACCACACTGTATTTGAAAGAGATAAGAGTTCTTATTAAAAATAATTATGTAACTTGGTTAATTAAAGAAAATAGGCCCTATTTAGTTGTCCTGTTTGTCATATAGTTAAAATTCCTACTAATATTATGTATGCGAAAGTAACCCTGTCAGTCTGTAAGTTTGTCCGTTAAACTTTCACGCCTAAACTACTCAACCGATTTTGTTGAAATTTGGTTCAAAGATAGATTAGACCTTGGAGAAGGACATAGACCTACTTTTTTACTGTCAAATGTTTACTTGGGAGAGTTTTCGACTTTCACGCGGGCAAATCCACTGGCAGAAAGAAACTAGTGTGATACTATAAAACAGTTCAAACATTACAAACAAACAACTTTGAAAAGCAGGATAATTAATATAAAAACTCTAATATAATACAATCAACTGACATGTCTACCTTGTATAAGCAACAACGGGAAAATATTTTTAATTTGTAAAAGCGTTGTTGCAACCTAATTAATTTAACGAGGTCCCGAGAGAATGCTGGAACCCCGTGGTGTGTGAATTATAGACACAACACAGGTGCACCGTACATTCACGTGAATACCCTAGCCATTAAATGCATAAACTGTGAACATGCACACTGAAAATATTGTCTAGACGAAGTAGACAGCCTGTCACGCCCACTTCGCTAAAGGAATTGTATTTCCAATTTGATAGAAGGCCCTTCCCAAACTACGCACGTGGAATGCTTATACAATAAACAGCACGTGGATAGCGACCATTTTACTTCTACATCGCCTTTATTCCGTAGCAGCAAGGGCGGTGTTTGTAGATCAATTGTAATTGACGTATGGTCGACCGTGGTACACGAGTAAATTGAATCATTACTTTACATAGTAATACAATAACAGACACTGTAACGACAGCAAAACATTGCTTCCAAGCTTATGGGACTCGTGCTCTCTCGGTGGCCTCAGCGGATATTTTATTTTCCTGGTAATAAAGCGATTTGTCTTTACCTAATCCAAGATTATACACTAGCTACTGCCCGCGACTTCATCAGAGTTGACTTCAGATTCGGGTTGAAAATATTCTAAATCTCAATCAAGGTGATAAACTATTTGCGTGTGCCAAATTTCATTCAAATCCGTTCAATAGTTTTTGTGTGAAAGAGTAACAAACCTCCATCCATCTGATTCATAAATTCATAAATCCTCAGGAACTTTCACGTTTATAATATTAGTAAGAGTAGGAAGCAGGATAAGTTTATTGTTTGTTTGTTTCTAGTTTGTTTGTCTGTAGGTATTAGGGGGTAATTTCTCAAAGTACTGATTTGATTACTAACAAAAAGTTATCTTTGAACTCTTCCTAAAAACGCAAGATTTCTGTGGCATGGCCCACGGAAGCTAATACACTATAACAGCTTGTATTTGATCATTTGAAACTATTACATGCTATATGAGTCAGTTAAAAATATAAGATACATTCTCCAGTTACTTCAGCCACCGCAGATTTTCGGATTGAATGACTGATCTGATAAAAATGTGCTATTAGAAATCCAATCGCTAGATAAAAAAAAGCAACGAAAACAAGCACAAAACCAACTAAATAAGGTATTATTTTATATTTAACGTTTTCAGGGCACTCCATTTACGTCACAATGACGGTAGCTAAATTAACAAAATAATTTGAGGGTATTTTATACACTTCTTCCTGGGACCTATTTTTATCTGATTCATTAGATCAAACAAGATCATAGATTTGATCTGATACAATATTTGAAACTGACAAGAATGAACTGACAATCGCGATATATTTTTTGTGCTGTATTTTGTTGTCGCCACAATCTACTAATTATTTCTCATTAAAAGTGAAAGTTGCAGCATATTATTATTAGTCACAGTTGAACAGGTCTCACTGAATAAGTTAACGGAACAGTCATGACGTCAGAACTTTTGAGAACTGTGACGTATATAGTATCTTGTCTTAAAAATGAAAGATGACGTCAATATCCTGAAGTACTTCATAAACGATATTTCCTCTTAGTTCTTTCCTCACGGGAATTTTAGATATTGGTTCGTAGCTATGGTAGGCATTATTATTAAAATGTACAAAATAACACGATCTATGTGAAACACAGTATAATTTTGGAAATGAGTACATGACCATGAGTGTTCCGTTATATACGTCGTGAGATTATTTTGCACAATGGCTTATTTTGAATTCATATTGAATATTTTTCCTCTAAAGCAATTCAATAAATCACTCATACTACTGCAAAAAATCATACCTAGGTATGATTTTTTTATTGACCTTTGAGTAATTTCTATTCAATTTTTCAAAAGAGCTAGCACGAATGTTTTAAATACAAAAAATTACAACCCCATAGCTTTTTGGTCTAATTTTATGCGGCACACACAGTTTGTATCATACAAAACTATGAATATAGTGTCCAATTCAAATAAAAATTGTGTGCGAAACGAGTATTAATAAAATTATAGTTGTAAAATTTACGTTACGTTACCATACGTCAAAAACATTCGTGCCATTCCTCTGGATTTATCTGTCTAAAATAATTGTGATGAGACCGCGACCTTGTTTTGTTCGTTTATCATTAATTTCCTTTTGTATGGTTTTACACAATTATTAAATTCTTACACTGTAATAGGTACTTACACGTGTGTCTTATCATCATCAAGATTTATTTACCCACTATGTACCTATTGAATGTTTAGCTACACTTTACCTATGATATGTTCAACACTTAAAACTGCAATAATATCTTGTTTTGATACGGCTGCATATACCTAACTACACAATTCATTGAATATAATTTATCAATCGTCCTGAATCACCATTAGTTGGAAATTACGCTATCAGTTATTATGTTATATATTTAACTACCTACGTAAGCAAAGTTTAATTGAAGATAAATTATAAACATTGCGTTTTAAGTTCTTTGCGGGAATAATAATTGTTAATTATAGTTTGTTGTGGTGGTCGGCAGAACAAGTCCAATATCAGGAAAATGATATCAAGAATTCAATGTACGTAAATGGAGTAAAATAAACAATCAAAAAAAAATATATTTGACGATTCCAAAAATACCTACATCTTAAAGTAAATGAACTAAGGAAAGAATAATAAAACATCGTTATAAAGTAGACCGTATCATACAGCCGATAACACCACAACTTAACTATCAATCAACGTGGCCTCACTGTACAGTGTACAGCTGCTACACCTTATCAATAATTAATTTAGGAAAACAATTAACGATTCTGAGATGTAATCAGTATTCTGCACTACCTACAGCTACAAGTTTTTTCGACGACATCAATATGTAATATCGTCTTTGTATTCTCCGATAGTATACGAATACAAATTATTCGATCCATTGTGTGAGAATATTTGCAGTACTCCACCTTAATTTACGCCGAAGTGGTCCGGCACGCACAAACACTAGCCACGCCAGTGTCGCATAGTGAAAACCTGCTTTTGGAGGTCATCAAACGAAAATTAGCTAGAAAACTAATAAACTATCAAGGATAAACTTTAGTACAGCCTACATGACATTATTACATAGACTTATCGCTTCGGTGTTTTCGGTGTAGTTAGAGAAAATTATCCTTGAGAAAGCACTTTTGAAAGTTTTCTTAATATTACATAATGCCCGCGACTTCGTCCGCGCGAACTTAGTAGGTTCTCCACGAACTTCAACGCCCCCTCTATCCCCTTATAAAGGTTAGTTACTAAGCACAACGATTTTCATTAATTACCTAGCCATTTCTGCTCATTCTATGGTTTCAGGAGAACCTAGACAATGTGCCATTCAATTAGCGAATGCGACTGTCGAAATGCCAAAATGTAGGAATTTGATCACGTGATATTTCGAAAGCATCTGTCAGTCCCACTCATTTTTGACGTAAGTATTGACAATTGCCTTGGCCACGCTACCGTTGACAGAATTTCACTTGTCTCGAGCCCAGGATCAGGGCAACTGTTCACCCCGTTCAGCCTATCAGGGGTTGATTATGCAAAAATTATTACATCTGTTTCAATTATCCCACTTTTAGTTTGGTCATAGCATTCCGACGTAAATTGAAGCAAGCAATAATATCCTCCCCTTAAAACTTTGTCACCCCTCCTTCACTCCAAATCCAAACCTTTGTTATTCTATTTTTTTATCGAAATCATTTAAATGCTGTGTTTCAATTATATCGAACCAAGCATATGATAAGATTTTCCCCAGTTCGCACAAGCTGCCACATTTTTCTTACTTCGAGCTTGTCTAAAACCCGTCGTAACTTTTAAACGAAAGGTCTAACGACCCCACACACCCTAGTGTCAGAGTTTCTAAACTGCCTCCGTGGTTGAGTGGTTTAGGCGTTTGCCTTGTGACCCGGTGGTCGTGGGTTCGATTCCCACGGGAAGCATTCTTTGTAAAGTTGTTTCCAGTTTGGCTAGGACATTGCAGGCCCATTGAATTACCTGCTTTTCTGATAAAAATATGATTCCATGCTTCGGAAGGCACGTATAAGCCGGTGGTCCCGGCCGACAAACGGCGGTCGTCAAACCATGTCAGAGGCCCTTGAGGAGGGTTAGAAACTCTGACGCTAGGCTTTGTGGGGTCTTTAGACCTTACTACCCACACGAAGAAGAAGAAAAACGAAAGGTCCGATTTGAACAATATAAAGTGTAATTTACGCGGCCATATTCAACCTTGATTATCAAACCATTTAAATGGATAAGGATTAACACCATGTTACCAAAATCACCGTTTTTGCATTGCACCCGGGGTTTGACTGTACATATTGATCAAAAAGCGGTCATGGTGACTTAACTATAATGGCACTGTGGACTTTTTTGTAGGTATTGATGTCCTCTATAAAACTGTAATACATCACTTTGCTCTATTTTCAATAGTTTCCGTAGCGATAAAAGGATATTGTTTGGTATTTTGTTCACACCTTGGGTTACACTATCGATGTTTTCATACGGATCCCTAACTTTTTTGATAATATTCTATACTATAGATCTAGGGATAGGCTATAGAATCTATAGCCTATGTCCATCGGGGATAATGTAGGAATCTAATGGTGAAAGAATTTTTCAAATCGGTCCAGTACTTTCGGAGTCTATTCATTACAAACAAACAAACAAAATTTTCCTCTTTATAAAATAATTATTATTATTATTATTTTCGTAGACATACAACCTTTAATTATTTTGTCCTGAAAGTTTAATAACATCTTTGTTCTTAAAATTCCTTTTCTTTGGCACAAACAATTCCTCTTCATTTATTGGATTCTTCTCTTCATTCAATATTAAATACGCTTTTCCACCATTTCAAAACTTCTTTGGAATCCTAACTACTAGTAGGAATCTTCCTAAAAAGGGAAAACAAAAATCTATATCAGCTACTATCTCCCCACGCAATTTATAGAAGGCAATCAGTGGAAGTAGGTTACTACAGTGCAAGTTACTCATCAACAAACTAGCTGTCATCGTTGGCAAAATGGCTGCCTACCTATCAACCAATTTTTAAACAGAATACAATCTCTCTATACAGAAATCGGGGTTCCTAAAACCGCATAATGCAGATGTAGTTGTTCAGTTATCGTTGTCAGATAGTACAATCAGAAATAAATATACTTTGTAGAGTCCACATGATATGACATCTCGCAAAATGCTGTTATCTCCTCATTTGTGTTTACGCTCCGATAGCGATAACTGATAAAATCGTTGGGATTTGTAATTATTTTTAGTGTAAGCTCGTTACATGGTTATTGCACTATTCGCTCGTATAAATGCGAAATACTTTTACATACTTCTTTACTACCACCAAAAACTTTTGAACTTTGCGGCAGTTCATTCAAATGTATCATTTGACAACATCCATTTCTTTGACTCTTCTTTCGCAGTTATTCTGGAAGAGATTTCTGTAGAATTAAGCATCACCTTCGTACCTATCGTTTCTGTTCCTTATTCTTGTCACTTTGTTATATGTGCGTACATTAATTGTTAAATTAAATAAATAAATCATCAGTAAAAACAACAGTTTTGGGAGGTTTATGTCCAACAGAATAAACTTTGCCAAACCACTGAGCTCAATAATGTAAAGATATAAAGTTGGCTTGCACACTATTTTTCCATTATTAGATTGGGGTAAGGACACGCAAGGAATAACACGACGCTTTCAAGTAATTCTTCCTTTGGGAACCATAAAATTAATTGGTATCGGTGGCAATGACAATAAATATAATTGATAATCTCACTGATTAGGGCTACCATCTGTGTTTCCCCAGATTAGTCCTTGTTTGAAAACTGGTTTGCCATATAATCCTGGTAATTCTGCTATTGTTATATTTTGGAACAATCAATATTTGACTAGTTTTGTGAAGCCTTCTTTTCTCTTTAATTAAACAAAATATTTAAATACTACACTGCCCGCTGCGACTCTGGTTCGTAGAACGTTACATTTTACGTGAAAATATTACTTACGAAACATCACACTAATTAAATCATATATGTACAACGGTGGCACCATTGGACATTAATTCCACAAATTGGTCTAAATGACAATTGCGGTGAGCGGGGACCTCGCGGCGGACGCGTCGCGTCGGTTGCTTCGGTTGCCGACAAACTGTTGACTTGGGGCCTCAGCAGACAGGCTACTTTTAGCATCGGCGACTTTGCGACTTCATCAATACTGCTTCGCATTTTGACGAATCGCTGTTTCGTGGATGCAGGTCTAACTAAATCTATGCAACTAGCATCCGAATATGTTCGGTTCCTAACATTCAACCGTTCAGACAAAATTGCTAGTCACAGGTGTTATTGTTTTTGTTTTTTTGTGTGCTGAGCACATATCAAGCTTCCGAAAAGCGACTTAATTTCTGGAAGCTAAAGTAGCATGTCCACTAAGCCCCTCAACTAACCCGTAACCTTGACCTGTCGCGTGCTCACTCAAATGCCGCCTGGAAACTTGCCGTTAGCGTTTTTCAGTTAAATCCACACGTCACCGAAATGTACTAATATTAACGAAACAGTACACGGTGTTAACCTTGTGTTTTTTGACAAGAACTCTTGATTACGTTCAGACGATCACGTTTGTTTTGCCGAAAGTTTATATTGCATAACATTTTCAAACATGAAATGGGTAAGTATAAGAATATTTGAACGCAGTACTTCGTAGAAATCAAGCATCTACGTACATGGTTACACTAACCATTCCATCCAGCTGGTTAATAAGCTAAATCTATTCTGCTGATTCATTTCAACATCATCATCATCATTTCAGATTAAAGTAGTCCACTGCTAGACATAAGCTTGCTCCAAGCGTTCCCATGATGCATTTGCGTTATTAATATAGCATTTTAAGGTACTGCCAACACTGTTATGTCAGTGTGATTAAACACCTGTATACACCTTGTATAAATATGTTAGTAGTAATTTAATAGCACCAGTTAAACCCACGGCTGACGCAGTAAAATAATTACGATAAATTGGATGGATACTAGATCATAGAGTATTTGCATATAGTGTAGTACGGTAATCATAGGTAACTGCTATTTACTACGGCTTTTACGTAGCCATGGAGAATTAAGTCATTTATTTTGTCTTTACGGAGTAAATAAGTAAAAAACGCATTATACTGGACCATTTGGAAAACCCAATATGTATGGTTTAAACGAAATACCCGAGATAATAAAGACAAAATAAATGACTTCATTCTCCAAATATTCGGTAAGAGCAACTTTTGTGTGTTGATACGGACATATCATAGTATGAACTAGGATCATAATGATGTAAGGTCAACAGTTTGAAGACGGTTCATCATTACTGTACCCATCGGCGTTTTGGGCTCTAGATAAAGTGACATTTTATCAGAGGTGATGACATGAGATGATAGAGTACGCGACACTTCGATAGCGCATGACAATTCATTGAAGCTCCTAACATTTCCAATATCTAAGAAGTCGCAGTGTTTGTTAGAACAAATCCACACTTGTTTGAAGTACGAGCGACAGCTGACGCACGGTTGAGAAAAAGGGAAACGAACATTCTTTGTGTTGAACGCAGTAAGACAGCTCTCCTCTGTATAAGCATAATCGAATGGCTCCAGTGTTATATTTAGCAAAATTTCGAGAGAAATGAAGAACCTTAATATAATGTTATTTAAAACAAACTAAAATATGGCATCAAAAAATTCGTTTTCAACGCTGTCAGCTGGTGATATGCCCAAGAGACTGGCGGCATTGCCACGTTGAATGGCAATGCTTAGTCTTTACCCAAAGTAAAAGTCAGATCTTGGGTCACGGGAAGTGTCAACCAGCCGTTTCGAAATTTCTTTGAAAAGGCTATGAGCACAAGGGCCCCACGGCCCAAGGGTTTCAATCCCAAACGGTTCGAAAATATAGTAACCAATAAGGTTACTATATTTACGCCGCTTGAGGTTTTCCGCAGCCGCAGCGGCAGCGCCAGCACAACACGATGAACTAGGAAGATGGGATGGTGCAAGAGTATCGTCGACACAGGTTGCGTCCCATACTCCGTCCCATACCATAAAGGCCTACTCATCTTTCAGGGAAACACATTAACATATGTTACTTAAAAAGAAACTAAAATAATTCCTAATAAGTAAATGTTACTACTTTACGACTGAATTATTGTATTTAAAGTTAAATGGTGTAAGTATAGTCATTCAAACCGAATAATACGATTTTGACTGACAGATCTTGGTATGTTGTAGGTACTCGTAAATTAAATAATTGAATGTTGACCATTTTAACTGTAGGTATCCGAAAATATCACTATTTCAGGACAGTTGTTGTTAAATAAAGCAGCAATAATGTAAGTAATAAACTTACAAAATTGTCCAATTGTCGCTTGTCGCCTGTCACCAGTCGGTTTTATTAAATAGGCCCCAGGGTGCCAATTCTATTAATTTTTAAGCAACGTTCACATTCACATCTCAGTCGCAATCTTTCAAAAAAACCTCACCTTTCATAAATTTTTATAGAATTAAAAATAAAAAGAAAAAATTGGACCTCAGTTTGTGGGGTCTTTGTTGTCCATAAACTTTGACGAATGCACGAGGGTTTAAGCCAGGACAAAATGGCTGTAATCTGCATGGAACTTGATTTTTGAGGGCGTGAAGAGTTACTTGAGAGACGGAGTTGTATGTTTGTAATTTTTGGTCAAAATCAGAATCAGAATCAGAATCAGAATCAGAATGCTTTTTATTTCTCTAGTTATAATATAACATGTCACTTATTTATTTAATCTAATTTTACAAAAATTAACGATTTCAGTTTGTCCGCAAAGTGGGAGCTTTTGAAACCTATCCTAGTCGTTCCTCATATTTCTCTTGTTTATATAAATGTAGGTGAGGATAACGATGAAGCAACGGGGATTAGCCCCAGCGGTTAGCCGCTTATTACTTAAGAGTGACGCTACGGTCATAGCCTACGCTGACGGAAGGGGGCCAGTCGTTTGAAGAGCGGCTTGTCCCTATCTTTTTTATTAATGTAATGAATTTCACCTACTCTAGTAGCAAAAAGAAAGGGATTGTGTTGCCCGTAGCGCGTGTACTTCTAGCCCCTCGATGGACAGTAATTTGAGACGTTCTATCATGTCGCCGTGGAGATCATGTGCACGAATGTGCCACGGGTCTTGTTGCAGTATTTCCCAGAGTAGATCGGTATCGGTGCGTCTGGGTAACTGTGCAGCACTCTTCAATGCCATTTTATACTGTCTCTCAATTTTGAGCAGGTTTGATTTGCTGTACCTCGGTAGAAGTTGTATTACCCCGTAGTCTATCACTGGTAGTAAACATGCTTGAATGACTAGCAGCTTGACCTCAGCGCTTAGCTTGGAGCGGTAGCCAATAATTGGGTATAGCGCTCCTTTGACTCTCTTGGCCTTTGCGATGTTTTCTTTGGCATGTTTATTCATCGAGAGCCTTTTGTCCAGCCAGACTCCGAGATATTTTATTTCTTGTTTGAATGGGATGCGTTCGCCACGAATTTGAACGTAGTTGCGGTAGCCTGTGTTCAGGTTACTAAGTCTGGGTCTCTTGTTAGAGAACATAATGCATTCTGTTTTGTCGACATTGCATTTGAGACCCCATTTCTTGTAATAGTCGATTATATCGATGGCGGCCCACTCTGCTCGGCGCGTAGCGTGGTCCGGTCTTTCAGCTGCGTTAAGTATACACAGATCGTCGGCGTACTGTGACAGCATCTGGCCCGCTATTCTTTCATTTGGTAGGTCAGCCACATACAGGTTGAAAATTGCCGGGCCGAGTATCGATCCCTGGGGCACTCCGTGTGGCACACGCTGCTCCTTTGGTTAAAAGCCGCCGTGGCTCGGCGGGATTTGAGATTGCAATATAGAACCTTTTCGCGAGTCCCAGATTAAATTACTTATAAGAGTAAATTCACCCTGTCGCGATTTTAGTCAGACCGGGAGCGTTTCTTTAACGTAGACGTTACTCGATCATATGCACGGTAAAACGTGCAAAAATTACGAAGAAGTCTCGTAGAAGACACGTAGGCATGTCGTAGCGTCTCGTAGACGTTCCATAGGAATTTCGTAAAAGCCTCGTAGGCATGTCGTAGCGTCTCGTTGAGGTCTCGTAGGCCTTTCGTAGCATCTCGTAAGAGTATTGCCGCTTGTCTTAGAAGTCTCGTAGGCTTATCGTTGGGGTCTTGTAGTAGTCTCACAGAGGTGAGATGGGTAGTTCTTCAAAAAGTATTCTCCGCGTAACTTTCGTGGCGAATTTTTTTTTTAAGTAATCGTCTTTTATGTGGACACACATTTAAGACGCTCTAAAAATAATACAAGGACAATTTTTATTATATGTAAATCGGTGCATAAACTACAGAGATATTCTATTTTGAAACTAGGGTGCCCACGAAAGTTACGAAAGACGCCACGCAAGTTACAGACGTATTTTGGAGTAATATATGGTTTCAAATCCTTATTGTTTTCACATTTTTCCTGTGGATTGAGGTTTATAAAATAAAAGACATCAATTATGAATAGAATAGGTTTGGTCTCAGTAATTAATACTGTAAAGTTTACAACATAAATTACATATTTTTTATATTCTTGCTCTTCTTTTTATCTTTGCTAGACGCTTTTTCTCCCGTCGCTCCTTTACACTTTGAGGTGGGCATATTTCCAGTTTGAATGAAATCTGAAAATAATTTTAACCAAAAAAATAACAGCTGATGTGAGTAATTAAAGAAGGTAAAGTATAAGCCAGTCAAAAAGTATGACGTTGACGTTGGTATTTTTTAAGCAAGAGGGATACAATTGGCACAACAGCCCAGTTTGGGGTGGGAAAAGCTGTTAAATTGGCTACGAAAAAACATACAGAAACACATTTTACGAGTCGTTACAAAAAAAAATGAAACACACTAATGCATAAAAATACATATACAAATACAAAAAACCTTACTTTTGAGCTTCGCGACAATCGAGTAAATAATAAATAATATAAATAAATATTTATTTATTGTACAGAAATATAGCGAAAGTACAGAGAAGTGTCTTAAGAGTAAGTTGTACAACAGTGACAAAAGTTCAAAGTCGAACGTCTGACCTCTAAACTAGGCAATAAGCCTGTATCTTGGAAGCCAATGTTCCCCGAAATAACAATGACATACAACTATTTATATGATACACGTGCAAGTACTTCTATAATATTAACAAAGAAAGAAAACAATCTTATGTGCATACAGCATTTAACTATTTAGATATTTTGAGAAGATTTTCAGTTTCATCGTATGATAACCTTTGCAACCACTTGGTGAGAATGTTCTTAACCTCATATTTTGTGCGAATATATATGGACAAAATTTTATTTATTTTATTATAAAGTCGAGAGCTTGTAGCGAGAAACTGTCGACTAGCGAATGCGGTACGACATTTGACAGTATCACTGACAGGAAATTGCTTGCGTCTTAAGAGAACACTTGTCGTTATAGGTAGCATGGAGTGTCTACGCAGAACGGCACGGAGAATAAAGAGCTGCCTAACTGTCCAAACTTGTGCCTCGGAATACAGTTGGGCTGAAGAGAAGTCTTTGCGTTTAAAATACATTAACTTTAGGATAGTTCGTTGAGAACGTTCAACGGTAAGTAAAGATGTTTTGTAGGTTCCACCCCAGGCTGAGATGCAGTACGAGATAAGGGACTGACAAAGACTCTGGTATACTAGAAGCATTAATTCTCGATCAGCAGAATGCCTAAGCTCCTTGAAGATATAAATCAGTTTCCTGATCCGGGTACATAAGGCTTCAATATGGGGTTGCCAACTTAGCCTATAGTCTATGAAGACTCCCAGATATTTTATATCATGAACCAGAGATAGGGCTGAACAGTTGCAGTCATTAGTACTATCTGCGCAAGTATGAGCTATAACTAATCCTGATTCCGGGGGAGGACTTGTAGTGTTAGGTAAGGAAAAACGGAAAAGCGGAGCCTCGCAAATGCATCTGCAGCGTTACAAAAAATCTATAGATATTATACAATGGAGATATTAACTTTCGTGGTGCGCTAGCTAACTTTCGTGGACAAATAACCACGAAAGTTGTACCACGAAAATTACGAAAATTTCACATTTTTGAGAATTACGATAAAAATTATAGGTAAATTAACGAAAAAAGGACTTGGGAATAATCTCGAAGATCTCTCTTATTCCTTAATTCAAAATGATTTGGAAAATTATAAACAGTATCCTTCAAAACATGGGCATGAAAGTTTCTTGACCAAGGAAGGCTACTTGAAAATTTTCAAAGAATAACTTACCTCAGTATTTTTTTGTTTAGAAGCGAAGAACGTATTTGTCTCCCCCACTGACGCCGGGATACTACTGAGCTCCCGTGCAGCTAAACCTTGTTGCGAGAAGTTGGCGCTCTTGGAAGATAGGTGCAGTTTTGTTGCGCGCTCGCAACACTTTCAAAATCGTGTGACAGAGACATAATGCCTATTAAGTATTGTAACTTAAAAGATACAATTAACCGTCTTTAGTCATCATGAAGCACAGTTAAATACGGTTAATTTGATGTACAAAACATGCATGCATTGAATACAAAAGTTATCAAAGTTTTCCGTGAGCGCGAACAGAGTGTGACGCGCGAAGAACACCGATTTTGCTCCCGTTTTCGACATTAGATATTTTTTTTGTAAAAATTATAATCAAATTAAGCGGTTTAATGTTGAAATTCTACACATATATAAATAAAGAGTAACCTGCATTTGGTTCTAAGACTGAATGTTTAATAGGTTAGGAATAAGGACCGTGTGACCGCGTTTTGAGGGACCTCGAAGAACTACCCAGATCTCGTAGGTGTCCCATGGAGGCTCCGGAGGCGTGTTGTAGACGTATCATAGTCGAGTCATTGTCATTTCGTTGGTGCCTGGCATCTGGTACTCTTTCCCTATTAGACATCCTATCTCCAAGACCATTCAATAAAATATTATGACATTAATTTAGGCAACAAAAATATAAATGCACAACTAAGACTTTGCGATAAGCTTGATAGTGTGCGGTGTCGAACCTACACATGCTTATCGGGGACAAACATTAATTTGGTTTATTGTGGGGTGGCGTGGTGTTCAGGGTTCGGGGTGAGGGGTGCGGGAGTGCTATTACGTCAATCAGCCGCCTGTGTCGCGTGATTGTACCTACTTCATTAGCCCCGCACTTACTGGCTGTCCAGCAAACAGTGCATTAGAATTTTCTTCGCTTTCCCCCGTCAATAGGAAAATAGAAAAGTAAATAATGGGATTGGGAATTTACGTAGCAACACAGTAGGTACACAACTACAGTTTATTTTTTGTAGTTTTTTAGAAACAAAGCCGTATGCGTGCGGATAGGCAGTGCATTATTTCCAAAGAAGCGGCGTTCTTTCTACTTTCTATGGCAGTGAAACTTTTTGACAGCTGACTGTTTTATCCATATTCAAGATGAAAAACCAGCCAAGTGCAAGTCGGGCCACGCACAGTGTAGGGTTCCGTAGTTGCTCCCATAGCTATGAAAATGACACCCATGTCAAGATATGTGCATCATTGGCGCTTCCTTAATAGAATTTGATTCGATGCTAGATCTCTT
Source organism: Melanchra persicariae (assembly GCA_947386135.1). NCBI lineage: Eukaryota > Metazoa > Arthropoda > Insecta > Lepidoptera > Noctuidae > Melanchra > Melanchra persicariae. The sequence continues at coordinate 9,682,925 of OX376651.1, read as the reverse complement.
TAAATTCATTTCCCCTTTACCCTGTACCTAAAAAACAAAAGAAAAACAGATTTAATTTTACAATTTATTTTATCATCATCATATCAGCCGAAAGACGTCCACTGCTGGACATAGGCCTCCCCCAAGTGTCGCCAAATCAGCCGGTCCTGTACGTCTCGCATCCATCGGCTACCCGCGACCCTCACCAGGTCATCGATCCACCTTGTTGGAGGCCTTCCAATGCTGCGTCTTCCGGAACGCGGTCGCCACTCCAGAACTTCTTGGCCCCATCGACCATCTGTTCTGCGAGCAATGTGCCCTACCCTCTGCCACTTCAATTAAGCGATCCTTCGGGCTATGTCGGTAACCTTCGTTCTCTTGCGGATATCGTCATTCCTGATTCAATCACGCAAGGAAACCCCGAGCATTGCCCTCTTCATTGCTCTTTAGGTGACTTTAAGCCTTCTGATGAGGCCCATTATGAGTGATTTATTCTATAGGTGTGATATCTCAATATCTATAACCATGCCAAATTACAGCTACGCATCATTTATAAGACCTTTCCTAAGGTAGACCGTCCACCCATCATAAAAAGGTCTGTTTTTAGACATGGCTACGAATAGAAATTCAGGCGATCCTTAATCTAACGAACTCTGTTACTTATAAGACTAGATCTTCCATTACTTGAAGTTACGAATATTTTTCAGTTGCCCCATTAACAAATTGTTTACTTAATTCATTGATTCGTACAATGGTACAAATTAATTTGATCATAGTACCACATACCTACTATATTGTGCCTAAAGACTAATGAGAATCGAAATGCCCTACAGACGCCCACCGACTTACGCTTCCTGTTATTCCCTCAAAGGAAACTAACTTAACGAACCATTTTATTATGAATTCCAATTAAAAATCGAACTACCCACAATCAAGTTACGAGCGTTTCCTGTTTTTTTAAGATTTGAAATATGGATATGACTGGTCCCCATTGTTTCGATAAAGCAAGGCAAAAAACATACACTGATAAAAATAATTCTAGTAAAAACAAAATGTTATTGTTTTAACCTTCACCAGACTAAAATAATATAAGTTCTCCTGAAAAAACGTACCTACTTGTATGCATATTTCCGATCTTTTGTGTCTCTGTTTAAGGCGTTAGGATATTACTCGTATACTAATGGCGACTAGTATTTCCCATAAGTCTGAAACGGATTCCTCGAATTTAAATGACTGTTTTCATTCATGTAGGAAAATTTAATATTCTTCTTGCTCATATTTATTAATAGCCTATTAAACAGTTTTTATTTGTGAAATAATTTAAGGAAAATGCCTGCAAATCAATAACGTATAGAAACATCTTAACCATACACATATATCGCAGATGGATTATATAATCAGCCACTTTACATAACCGCTAGTGATTTTACAAAACAAACCCAAAACCAAAACCGCTAAAAGACATTGAGCAGTTTTCTATAAAAAAAAGTTTATTGCAGTAACTTATTCTCGTTACAATCGGGAGCATTCTTTTAAGCAAATAGCTTGTGTTAAGAAGCTCCGGCTTTCCCCAGGTCATATAATTATAATTAAGTTATTGAGCCTGTTCAAGATATTATGTAAACTGGTTGCGGATTTTGTTCGAAAGAGTTACCGCGGCCCTCGAAAGCAAAAGGCACTATGAGGAGCACGGATGGGTGTTAGTCAGTAAGAGTCTAACACTCCCTCTCGCTCCACCCAGAGCTGCAGGAGTTATTTGATGATTTCCCATCGATAAAAAAATAAATAAAAAAAGGATATGTTAACTTATAAAAAGTATAATAACTAGACTTAAACACACATAATTGTATGAACATTTTGCATTTATAAATGCAGCGGATCAACAATTAGAGGTTATGTAAAACAGCGTGAAATTATATAGTCATATATTTCTGAACATTTTCCTAAAAACAGAGTACACACCTCTGTTGTGACATAATCAATATTGTTACAATTCTATGGCCCATATTCCAAAACGTAACCTCCAACTCCAACATGAGCACGAAATTGACAATGAAAGCTTGTCTAATTAACGTTTTTGTACTCGAGAGATGAGCAAACAAATGTAAAAACTTCAATTTATGACAAGCTCCGATGGAGTTGGAGTTCGAGTTAAGTTGCAGTTTACGGAACGGGCCTATGATTCATAATAAAAAAGTAGCACAAGAAGTAAAATGTATTAAATAAGATAAAAGCATCATAAACTAACAACGGACAATAACAACTCAAGACCCCAATTAAATTTGACTACATGCCTATTTACCTAACTATTTAGGTGATGGAAATATCCAAACCCATTTATGAACATACCACTTATATTTCTACATACACCTACGAGTACGACTAAACAGTTTAAATCATTATTTACAATTCAAACTTCTGTTTAAGATTCGCCAGTGTTGACTACTACGTCAATAGGTATTACATACTTTTTTTCGAGCTGTTAAAAGGGAGTCGAAAAATCGTTGAATGTTATTACGTCACTAGCATATTTTTTTCTATGACGTCAAAATGGTGTTTTATAAAACGATTCGTGTAAATTTTCAATAGAAGTCAAGGTAACGAATGAACTTTTCATTCTAAAGTAATGAAGACGTATTACTGTGGGATGGCTGAATTAAGGCGCCTTTTCCTCTTTCTTACCTTTTATTACTAGCCTATAATTAATCTTTCTTATAAAATCTTTTAAGACCGTTTTTATATTGATAAAATGATAACATTGATCTCTATCACATTATTCAAACGATCAATCTTGATTTTTGCTTTGAATTCTCTTTTTATAAAGTACAAGAAAATAGGGCAATAATAATTATTTGAACCGAGCGCAGTTATTATAGCAATACCTGTAACTAGTTATGAAAGCTCAGTATAGCAGCCTGGGAAGCACACGTAGCATGGTGGACGTTTACACAAACGGATTGTTTATGGCCACGTCCAAACACAACATGTTAAAATAGGTGTTACATGCAATGTTTGCTATCTCAGACCTGTATATGTTTAACGCTGCTCTTTCCACGATGCGTCAATGAAACAAACAAAGCCTCTCCACGTCAGTACATACAAGAATACAATATGGATTTATGCTTAAATTTAAATACAGGGTTATTTTTTAATGACCGGCCAAATTTTAACAGATTGTTCTATCCATGAATATGAACAACTTTCACTGTAGGACCAACTCTGAAATCACGAAAAAAAAATCAGCTGTTTCATACAAAAGTTCAATACCTACTCGACTAAATTGTAAGAAACAGCTGATTTTTTTTTCGTGATTTCAGAGTCGGTCCCATAGTGAAAGTTGTTAATATTCATGGGTAGAACACCCAGTGAAAATTTGGCCGGTCATTAAAAAATAACCCCGTATAACAGTTTCAGAAAATCCCGTTCTTTGAAAATGTATGTATGGGTGAATAGATCAAACGCTTCTTCTCATATTATATGCGCATATCACTGACATCTTAAAATAATTGCAAAACATAAGGATATCCTAAAATAGAATTAGTATCTGCCCTCACTAAATTTTAAAAACTCACAAAACATCACAAAACTTGCCTTTTGGGCAAATGGACAACATAGAACAATGCCTCAATTCTTGCGGTTAATGACTAAAGGTATTTTCAGGCATGGATTTTTCCTTTTCGCTGAAAAAAATATTCATGTCTATCTGGATCAGTGCAACAAACTCATCCAGATAGACATGAATAGGTACTTTTTCAGTATAATTTTTGATAAAACCAGATAGGTACTCGGGATCTGCCCCTCACATCCTGTGGGTTTTCAGAACGATTTTATTATTTGTTAATTCACTAAAAACATTAAATTATAATCTAAGCTTCAGAATGTACTCATATTTTAAATCCACACGATTGAAAAAATAAAACCTAAAAGTTCAAATGATACCTACATTGTAACACTGTCCACTCGTTCTACAACACAAGGACAAAAAATACTTAGTCGAGGCAGTAGCCATAAAAAATATGGTTGATAGCAAAAGGTCAAGGATGGTTATTACCTGTTTTTTTATTAATTTAATCGTTCTAATTGCGATTCAAAATTTTCAACCTTGAAAAGTTGAAGGTCGAACCGTGCACGTTGCGTCGCAGTAAAAATGGTTTAGTAGCGTTTATTTTAAAGATCAAACGAGCCCCATGAATGAATTGATATGCTACCTACCTGTCACCGGAAAATTACAGTATCCGTAAGATTGTAAACCTTTATTAAATTATCATTTTTCTACATGTCCAAAAAAATTTGGCTGCATAAAAAACATTAACGACCCAAATTAAAGACAATTGTAACAATTCGACCTATGCTTTAGATCCAAAATTACCCGCTTTTAGTAACGTCCCCCAAAAAGGCGTGTGTTCACATGTGGAATCCAAATTAAGTGAAGGTGACATAAGAGGTGCTGCCAGGCTGTTATTCAGTAGTGATGTGGTGGCGCCTTACTCTCCAGATACTATTTCAGCTCTGGAGAGTAAACACCCAGTGCCTGCTGATAACCTCAACTTCCCTGACCCCCCCGACACCACCAATCCGGATTCTTCTTTTTTCCAAATTTCAGCCCCCCAGTTGATGGCAGCCGTGAGCTCCTTCAGAAGTGGATCCGCCGGCGGCCTCGACGGCCTGACTCCTCAACACTTGAAGGACCTTTTAAGTTCAGGCGCCGGGGAAGCTGGTGAGTCGCTTTTGAAGGAGCTTTCGTCCCTCGTCACTCTAATGCTCTGCGGCGGTGTGAACGATGCTGTCGTCGATGTCTTGTACGGGGCCAATCTATGTGCTCTGCGCAAGAAAGACGGCGGCATTCGTCCCATTGCCGTCGCGTGCACCTACAGGCGCATGGCAGCCAAAATTTGCTGTAAATTATACAGCGAAGCTTTAACTTACAAATTTCATCCCCTACAGCTTGGCTTTGGAACCAGAGGGGGCTGTGAGGCTGCCGTACATGCCCTTTCAACTTTTTTAAATTCCGGCAAGAGTGAGGTTATCCTCACGGTTGACGTTAAAAACGCCTTCAACTCCGTTAACAGGGACACTTTGTTGGCTGAAATAAAAAAAGAATTACCAGAGATTTACGGCTTTTTATGGCAATGCTACAGGTACCCTTCAAAATTATTGTACAAAGATATCGTTTTAGAATCTGCAGTAGGTTGCCAACAAGGTGACCCTCTCGGGCCAGTCATTTTCAGCTTGGCTATCCATCGAATCATTCAAAAACTAAATTCAAAATTTAACGTCTGGTATTTAGATGATGGAACACTAGGAGGTGACGTAGACACCGTTTTAAAAGATTTCGAATTCCTGAAGCAGCAGTTCCAATCCATCGGCCTTTTTTTTTTTTTTTTTTTTTTTTTTTTTTATAGGATGGGAAATCATCAAATGACCCCTCCCGCTCTGGGTGGAGCGGCAGGGAGTGTCAGACTTTTACTGACTAAAACCCACCCTAAGTCCTCCTAGTGCCTTTCTTCCCAGGGCCGCGGTAACTCTTTCGAACAATTCCGCAACCCTGGCAGGCTCTGGCCCTGGCGGGCCCCGTCTCCGTTGCTGACTGCTCGTTGCTGACGGCGCGTTTGGAGTGAACGCGCCGTCGACTCTGGCCTGACCTGATCGGACAGCGAGCTACCCATTGCTCGCTGTCCGCAGGCGTCAGTCACTGCGCCTTGCCCAGGAGCGTCAGTTCCTGAGAGGCGCAGCGACCGACGTACGTCTGGAGGAGGCGAAATGGGGCCATTACTGGCACTCCATTCTCGCCCCCTCCCGAGCAGTTGCAGCGGCGGCGACGGTGGCGGCGGCTGCGGCGGAAGCGACGGCGGCGGCGGCGGCGGTGGAGGAGGGTTTCTTCCTCGTCCCGGCCCTGGCGGGTGGACCGCAGGCTTTGCCCCCAGCCCAGTGATCGGCCGGCTTGCCAGCTGCCGCACATGCGAAGCAGTGCGGCGCGGCGTCACACGAGCCGGCCCTGTGACCGGGCTGACCACAGCGGAAGCAGTGGTCACTGCGGTCCACCTCCGAGGTGCAGAGTGCTCCGACATGGTTGCCAACTTGGCAACGGAAGCACCTCAGAGGTCTGGGCTCCAGCAGTTTCACCTGCGCGGAGACCCAGCCCACCAAGAGCCTTCGGCCCTCTGAGATTTTCTTGGCCGCCGACACGGGGCAGCTCACCACTACGGTTCGCATGCCCGTGTTGTCAGGACGGATGGTGCCCGCTTTCACCTCCTCTGCAGAGCACCCCCCCGTCCTGACGACGGCGGCCAACACCTCCTCCTCCGTGACGGAGTCGTCCAGGCCCAAGATGCGCATATCTATGCACTTCGTGGGTCTGGACACTCGGACGTCATCCGCGCCCAGGGACGCCCTAAGCCTTTCGGCTAGAGCGTCCGCGGCCGGACCGCTGCCTGCTCCAGGGATCTCGAGCATCCTGGCCCCGGTCATGGTGACCCTGAGCCGGAGACCCCCGACGATGCCAAGCTCACCGAGGTTGATGGCCTCCTTGGCCTTGGTGAGCGTGTTGGCATACGTCACGCCCCTCTTGACCGCGTCCGGCTGCAGCGTTAAAACTACAGCCGCGGTCTTCGGGGCGCGGAGCGCAGCCGCGACGCCTCGCGCTCGCTGCCGCCGCCTTCTCTCCCGCCTCTTTGCCGCCCTGGCTGCCTTACCCGCCTTCTTCTTCTCCCCGGCCACTTGCCATTCGGCTTGAGCCGGGGGAGGTTCAGAAGGCGAGGAAGCCGGGGGGAGCTGCTGCACGGCTGGCGCAGGAGCCTTCGCCGTCCGCGCAGCCGCCCCACCCTTCCTCTTCCTTCCCGGGGCCGGGTCTGGTTTTCCCGACACCGGCTTCGCGGGTGCCGGCCCGGACCCTTTGTCCTGGCCGGACGACCCCGGTGTGGCAGCCACGGCGGCCGCGTACGATGCCGCCTTCCGGCCTGGAGCCTTCCCACTCGCCGCTAACGGGGGGCGCAAGACGATGCCCTCCAGGACGGAGAACCGCGCCTGGAAGGCAGCCATCTCCTGCCGCACAAGGTCCAGCACCTGCCCCTCCTGCGGCACGGGCTGGCTGTCCTCCTTGCGCCCCCCTTTAGGCGCCCCCTGTGGGCCGGCTCCCTGGAGCCTGGCCAGGTCTGCTCGGAGCCCCGCGTTCTCCCTCTGGAGACGCTTGGTGGCGGCAGCCAAGCGGGCGACCTCCGCCCGCAGCTTGGACAGCTCGTCCGCTGGAGGCCCACCTCGGTTAGCCTCCGCTGCCGCCAGGATGGAGGCCAGCGCCGCGCTTATGGCCTTGTTTTTGGAAGATAACTTCCTTTTCAAGGCCACATCGCGGATCGCGGCCTCCACCACCTCCGCAAACCCGGCCCTCCGAACCCGCTCCTGTCCGGAGTCATCCGGCTCACCGCCGGAGGACTCCGAGCCAAGAGCCGTACGACCGCCATCTTCGGGGGGTCGTCCAGCATCCTTGGAGGCAAGGACTCTGCCCTTGCCTCCCTCGCGGCCCGTACCCCGCCTGCTGGTGGGGATTTTACGGGCCGAGGCCACCTCTTCGGTGCCGGACGACCCCTGGTCCTCCTCTGATCTGGGCCGCTTGCGGAAGGACCTGGAGTCCTCCGCAGCAGCCCCCACCCCCTCGGGTACAGGGCTCGCCGAGCTAACGGTCGCCAGGTCGTCGGAGTCCAACTCGGAATCCGACTCTGCACCCGCGCGACGCTCAAGCGAGCCCTCCTCCCAATACAGCGCGCCTCCGTCCGCGCTCCGCCCGACCGACACTCTGTCAGGCGAGCTAAAATTGTACCCGATCAGGTCCTCGAAGGATAAGTCGGATCGGGGGCCTCCTCGGCCACTGTTGCCATCGGCAATCGGTTGGTGGACAGCCCTGTTGCCCCCCCCAGAATACGAGGGGCTTGACGCACGAGGCGTGGCGGATTCTCGGACCGCTATGCAGTCCGTACCGCCCTGGGGTAGCTTCTGTTTAGCAGGCCTGTCCATAATTTCCTTTTTGAGGGTGCGGTCCCTTTCTCCCCTCCTCTCTCCCTCTCTCTCACTGCCTGCTCGCTGCCCTCACAGTCACGTCTGATGATCAGACGCGTACCAGAGAGCAGCGAGCAAGCCAATGAGACGCACACCGTCCGAGGACCCGAACACTGCTCAAGTCTCCGAACGGTGTGCCCCTCTTGTGTCTCTCTTGGTCTGGTCTCTCACTTGGGACCTTCCGGCATGAGTGGCTCTACCGGCAAAGCCCCCAAGATCATTGAGACACGCAAGCCCCACCACGACGACAACGTGGAGACACGGTTGGTGGGGAATCCATCGGCCTTGACCTCAATCACTCCAAATGTGAAATTTTTATTTGTGACAATACCGACAGACCAATGACTCTTCAGAAATTAAATGCAATAGCCCTAGATATCAAAATTTTAGAAAAGAGTTCTCTGCACCTCCTAGGTTCACCAATATTGGAAGACAGTTTTTCTTCATTCATTGACGTCAAAATTAAACATTGTAACGATATTTCGGAAAGACTGTCCCAAATCAATTTACATTCGGCTTTCACCCTAATGAAATATTGCTGTTTTGGTCCAAATTTTATGTATTTTCTCCGCTCTTCCCCTTTATGGAAGCAGTCACATCTTTTGGACAAAATTGATCAAATCATTCAATGCACACTAACATCTATCTTAAATATGGCTTTGGATGACCGAGCATGGCTGCAAGCCTACCGGCGTTTCTGTCTTCGGTCCACAGCACTGAAAAGTTGACCAAACGAATTTTAAATAATTCATCCATGTTTAACTGTGAAGTGCCGTGCTTGACCGATGCAGTGAGCGTTGGAAAGTGGCTTGCCCGAATACGGCGTTGCCCGATAACCCATTTTCCCAAAGACAATGGGACGAGCCGCTCTGCAGGTTTATCATCATCATCATATCAGCCGAAAGACGTCCACTGCTGGACATAGGCCTCCCCCAAGTGTCGCGACAACCACCGGTCCTGTGCGTCTCGCATCCATCGGTTACCCGCGACCCTCACCAGGTCATCGGTCCACCTTGTGGGCGGCCTTCCAACGCTGCGTCTTCCGGTACGCAGTCGCCACTCCAAAACTTCTCGGCCCCATCGACCATCTGTTCTGCGAGCAATATGCCCTGCCCACTGCCACTTCAATTTGGTGATCCTTCGGGCTATGTCGGTAACCTTGGTTCTCTTACGGATATCATCATTCCTGATTCGATCACGCAAGGAAAGTCCGAGCATTGCCCTCTCCATTGCCCTTTGGGTGACTTTAAGCCTTCTGATGAGGCCCATTGTGAGCGACCACGTTTCGAGTCCATAGGTCATCACTGGCAACACGCACTGGTCATAGACTTTCGTCTTGAGACACTGTGGTATGTGAGTCGAGAAGATACCGCGCAACTTCCCGAACGCCACCCATCCGAGTCGGATTCGACGGTTGACTTCCTTCTCGAAGTTAGCCCTACCTAGCTGGATCGTTTGTCCCAGGTAGACGTACTCATCAACAACTTCGAGTGCAAAACCTCCAATCTTGATAGGAGTGGGTGCTACATGGGTATTTACCATGACCTTGGTTTTGTCCATGTTCATTTTAAGACCCACTCTTTCGGAAGCTCTACTGAGGTCATCGAGCATTGTACTGAGGTCCTCCGTGGTCTCAGCCATGACGACTATATCGTCGGCAAATCGAAGATGAGTGATGTACTCGCCATTGACATTAATGCCTAGCCTTTTCCAGTCCAAAACCTTGAAGACGTCCTCCATTGCGGCCGTGAACAGTTTCGGAGAAATTACGTCTCCCTGCCTCACACCCCGCTGCAGGAGGATAGGTTCTGATGTCTGATCCTGAAGTCGGTACGGAATCTGAATCTGCAGGTTGGTACGGAATAACCTCATAAATACGTCCACCAATACTGCGGAGCGTGCCCGCCTGTTGGCTATGGGTGAATGGGAGTCGGATCTTTGGCTACAGGCCCTACCGTCACCCAACATAGGTACCATGCTGAGTGACGGTACTTTCCGGATCGCTACGTGTCTGCGTCTGGGTGCTCCTAGCGGAGCTCCACATCGTTGTCAATGCGGTGAAGCAGTCGACCGCCTCGGACACCATGGCCTGTCCTGCAGTAGGAGCGCTGGTCGGATAGCGCGACACGCCAGCATTAATGACATCATCCGTCGGGCTCTTGTCACCGCCGGGGTGCCAGCTGTTCTAGAACCTAATGGCTTGGCACGCGACAATGAGAAGAGGCCAGATGGGATGACAATAATGCCTTGGAAGGTGGGTAGGCCTTTGGTGTGGGATGCAACATGTGTCGACACCCTTGCGCCATCCCATCTTCTTAGCACGGCGGGCTGCGCTGGGGCGGCTGCTGCAGGTGCAGAAAATCTCAAACGGCGCAAATATAACAACCTTATTGGGAGTTATATATTTGAGCCGTTTGGGGTTGAAACTTTAGGTCCATGGGGTCCGAGTGCTCACCGAGTCTTTCGGGACATCAGCAAACAACTTGTCGACAGTACACGTGACCCGAGGGCTGGGCTTTTCTTTGGCCAAAGAATCAGCATTGCCATTCAACGCGGCAATGCTGCTAGTGTTCTGGGCACTTTTGTCATTGACGGCGATGTGGATGAATTTTTTGATACCCAATGATTTATTTTGTTTTTATACACGTTTGTACATAATTTGGTAATTTTTAGTCTAGTATGTTTATAGTTAGGTTTAGTAGATATAAATAGTTAAGTTAGTTAAATATAACCATGTACATAAATAAAGTAAATCCATATGTTATATTCTAATATAAGTATCTTATTACGAAAAGAAAGTTTACAATTTCACGCGACATTTTGCAATCTGACTGCGTTTGCAATTTTCCGAAAGTCACAGGAAAGCAAAATAAACAATTTCGTTTACTTGGATGACATATTTTTTTCCAGCTATTTTGATTTAAAAACCAAACTACTGAACCGATTTTGATTAAATTTGAATGGTGGTCCCATTCAAATTTAATCAAAATCGGTTCAGAGTTCGGAGGTAAAAAAAATTAAAACAGAACTGCCTAAAAAATGCAAGTTCCTACAAAATGTTGTAAACCTATCTTATTAGTATTAATAAATAAAATTAATAGTATAGTAGCAATCATTTGATTATTGTTCTGTCTGTTTGTTTAAAAACAAATGTCCCTATATATGTGTATTTAGCAATATGTAGAAGAAAAGTAGAAGCATTTTTTATTTTGGAATCCTGTAAATGTGAGTACCATGGAGCCTTTTATGTTAATAGATGGTTTCCTTGTTTGACATGAATGAGCAGGGGCAGTTGAGGGTTTGTCATGCTCACTCGAATGGCTCGCTGATGGTGGCGCGTGTATCGGGTCATTCGGTTCCCTTCAAAATGGTTGAGCTGAATGGTGCTGATGCACGCGTCATGTTCGTGAACGGGCGCCATCAATGGAGACTGGTCATCTCTTAGCTGTCGCTGGCTTATTTCAATAGTTTATTTGATACTTAGAATTCTTTTTTTTCTCTTTCTTTACATTGTTCTCACATGTAGAAGCAACAAAGATAATGTAACCAGGATTATTGTAAATCATAAAATGGTTTAAAAGAGTGTCCGTGGAGTTTCTTGCACGTTCTTCTCCATAGAGATCTACGCTTTGGAACGTGCAAATAGCTTCATGTTTTTGACTGACTGACTCTGACAATTCAAAAGTACCTGTAAGTGGTTTATTTGAAATAAATGCTTTGACTTTGACTTATGTTTTTTCCTGATTTTGCATTGACTGAAAAGTGATTCATGGGTCTTAAATTTTAGTTGTTTTCTATTTAAGAGCGTGTACGCCGTATGTCATTTCATACAAACTTTCAAGTCCTTATTCTTCAAAATGAATGAACCGATTTTAACGAAACTTGGTATGCATACGCTAGTTATCCAGATCTAAATAGTTATCAGAAAACATTTTTGAAAAAGAGTTCAGGGGGAAGGATATAGTGATTTTTCACTTTCTATAGAAAACTTAAAATCGCTCTCTCTCTCCCTCTGAAATCTTTTTCAAAAATGTTTTCTGGTAACTATTTAGACCTGGATATCTAGCGCATGCATACCAAGTTTCGTTAAAATCGGTTCATTCATTTTGAAGAATAAGGACTTGAAAGTTTGTATGAAAAGCCGTACCGCGTAAACGCTCTTAAAGGTAAGCCAATTTACAAAGGATTTCATTGTAGTAATGACAATTAACGTCATTCATAAGTAATTCAATGGAATATTATACCTTTTACCTTCTAAATTAATTAGTAGGGAGGGTAGCCCTACTATTATAAATGCGAAAGTAACTGTCTGTCTGTCTGTTACGCTTTCACACTAAAACGGCTGAACGGATCGTCATGACATTTAGCAGATATATTATTATAGCCTGGGACCGCGATAAACAGCTAGTGTGAAAGTAAAATAATCTTTATCCATTATCGTTTGATGTTTTTTTGTTACAAACACTGCTAACAACTGTTTGAACATATTTTGTCCTATTTCTACAGTTGGCATGTCACGGTTATCTATCTAGGCGACATTGTGTCGCATTGTTGTCAGTTGTCACTATTGTTGCTGGTAGCTGCGTGGGCGCAGTTCGGTTCACTGTCCACTTATCCAGTAGGTACACATTCATAAAGTTTCCGTTCGAAGCGAGAACGACCGCCATGCATCCGCCATGAGTCAGATAAAAAAAATAACACTATACTATGTAAATATTTTTGAGTGATAAGGGCAAATACAGAGTGTTCCTATTTAAGAAGTGCGTGCTCATATTTAAGGGTGATGTTGGGTAGCTGATATCATACATTTCAAACAAATATTTTTTCTTCACTTTTCAAGCAGTCTAATGCATTGGTGACATCAAACCTATTATTGAACTAAAGTAACAAATTGCTTGAGGAGTCATTTGTTCGGAACTTTTTAGCCATATTTTTGTGGTCGATTTTTTTTAAGTCACTTTTTTCTGTTTTGTTATAATTAACACCCAACATCACCCTCAAAATATAACCACGAACATCTGGAACGCCTTGTATAATAAAAAAAAATATCGACATTGTTTTAACTCGTTTTGACAGTTATTCTCAGAAATATTGTAACATTTTTTTTTTGCGATACCTTCTTTAATTTTAATAAGGCACATCCTGTGGCGTACAAACAATCAGTTAAAGTTGGTGTAGAACCTTCAGGTGGTATCTATTATTATTATTTAATTTGTTTGCAACTAGCGATATATTTAAATACTCTTATGTAAACAGGCATATTTCTCTTACAGTTTCCTGTCCCACAAACAATCTTGTTGGAACAATTGAAATACAAACATTTCAGGTTTATAAACATTTAGAAATAAAATTCACTGTATGTAATAAAAACTTTATTATTAAAATTTTCATGGTATAACAATATTAGTTCTTAATGTTAATTGTCAAAAAACATTTTACTTATAATCAAACGTCAATAGCGTTATAAAGAAACGAATAAAATAATTGTAAATCAAGAGATATCGTTTTTTTATTATAATCCTAAAAAGACGAATCAAAAAGTGGTAGGTAATAAATTAATAAATAGCTTGCATTATGAGTAGAATAAAGCTTTCATAACAAGATCAAGGCGACTTACACTGGTTAATCATTCAAAAATATTAAATATGTTATGTTGGTAGGATCAATACTACAGCTAGAAGGACCTCCACGTTCCTTGGGCTCAAGTTACTTGACGCCAACGTCGCGTGACGTCACAACCGTGGCGGTATGGGTAACTGCAGTGGACTCATTGGCAGTCCTGGCCGCAGTCCCCACCTTTCGAATAGTTGTTGTGGTCGTTGTCTTAGAAATACCACCATTGGCAAGTTTTTGGACATCGGTGTTAGAACGCACTTCTTCAGTAGCTGCCTGTTTTTTCTCATGAGCTGTCGCAGCCTTCACATTCCTTTCAATCTTCTGTTCGAAACCTTCTCTCCTAATAACTTCGTTACTGCTTTCCTCAGTGCACCTGCCTCCTCTCTCGCCCTGTTCCGCGGTCCTGATGACTCCATTCTCAACAGGAATGACCTCACTGTTCTGGTAGTGTTCAGAATATCCGTTGCCGTCGGAAGTATCGATAGTGTAAGAACCGCGACGTATCGGTTTCTCAGGAACCCACACGATGTCTTGCGTCAAAGTTTCCCGGTGCTGAACTGGCTCGGGAGAGACGGTGGTGCTCCTGGTCTCACTATCGTGTCTCACTTGAGTTACGTGCGCACCAGTGTTGTAGATTTCACTGGTGTCATTTGATTCTACAATATTTTGTTGATAAACATTTCTGTTCTCTTCAACTTGATCTCTATTCTGTTTGATAACAGTCCTCTGGACTTGAGTAACTTCCGTGGTATTATCATTGGTGGACTTTGTGGTTATCTTCTCAGCCGGGCGCTGTTGCTCCAATGGTCTCAACTGTCCTAACATAGGCGAGTGTTTGATACCGAAGGTGATTTGCGGCGTTTTGTTGATCTGCACCTGTAACCACAAAAAAATGCATTGTTTAACCATGCTTTGGTTTTGCTTTTACTTCATATTTCAAATATTATTTTTCGCTTCACTCATTTTGAAATTCATTCAATATATCATTATCGCAATCATAACGCTTCTTTAGTGTTTTAAAGTTACAATATCGCAACAAATGACAAAATAGGAATTTCTGCTTGCAGCGTCTGTCATACTAGTAAGTACTTTTATTTCAGTAGAAATTAATTTACCTTTTCGGGTGAATAGGTGCCAGGCGCGGGCACTCGCGTGCGGTCGTCCACAGGCACCTTGTGTCGTCCCGACATCGTGTACACCGGAGTGTCCAACACAGACGGGATGCGGTACGTATTCGGTGCTGGAAAATGTAACAAAACACATTAGAATATAACACTGATAGAGATCTGTATTGCCAGTATTCCAAATCCTCTTGTTAACATGAATTGCTTGACCTATTCTTTGAACTCTATTGTATTATTTGTTAAACCCAGAAGTAAATTTTGGTTAATTTTTAAAAGAAATCCAATAATTTATTAGTTCATAATCCGCCATGCTTTGTTACTGTGATTAGTAACACCACTACTCGTACTTCCTGCGAAACGGAACTCACCAGGGGTTTCAGCGAATTTATTTGTATGTATTTTGATACCAAAAGTATGCTGTGGAGAGTAAGTCAACATGAACTTGTATCCCTTCTCAGGATTGTAAGTCCCCGGAGCTGGCACCTTCAGCCGCTCGTCTATTGGTTCCTTATGTCTACCCGAAATCGTATACAACGGAGTTTCGACGGGCGTTGGAATATTGTAGGAATTCGGAGCTAGAATATATTTATGAAGAAATATAGCAATCGAATTTGGATAGAATGGCATGTCAATGAAAATAATGTAAATTTACCTGGAGTGTCAGCGGGTTTCACGGTGTCGGTTTTGATCCTGAACGTGTATTGAGGAGCAGAATGCAGCAGCACTTTATCAGCCTTGTCGGGATTGTAGCTGTTCGGTGCGGGAACATCCTCTGGCTTGTGAGGGTTAGTCTTTATCCTGAACGAGTATCGGGGAGCGCTGTCTAACAAAATTCTATCAGCTTTCTCAGGGCTGTATACATTAGGACCTGGAGTATCATTTAATTTGTCTTCCTTGCCTCTTGGGGAAAAGGAGTGGGAAGGATAGTGGTGATGAGTAACGTTGTCGCCTTTTTCGGGATTATAAGCATTCGGACCAGGTGTATTAAATATTTTAGCTGCATCTATTTTCGGTCGGAACGAATAAGACGGTGCATGTTCATGTGTCATTCCATCACCTCTTTCTGGATTGTATGCGTTACAAGCAGGATAATCGTTTATTTTAACGTCTTTGCCTCTTGGTGCCAAGGAATAGGCAGGAGAATGGTGATGAGTAGCGTTATCGCCTTTTTCGGGATTGTAAGCAGTCGGACCAGGTGTATTAAATATTTTAGCTGGGTCTATTTTCGGTCGGAATGAATAAGACGGCGCATGTTCATGTGTCATTCCATCACCTCTTTCTGGATTGTATGCGTTACACGCAGGATAATCGTTTATTTTAACGTCTTTGCCTCTTGGAGCCAAGGAATAGGCAGGAGAATGGTGATGAGTAGCGTTATCGCCTTTTTCGGGATTGTAAGCAGTCGGACCAGGTGTATTAAATATTTTAGCTGGGTCTATTTTCGGTCGGAATGAATAAGACGGCGCATGTTCATGTGTCATTCCATCACCTCTTTCTGGATTGTATGCGTTACACGCAGGATAATCGTTTATTTTAACGTCTTTGCCTCTTGGGGCCAAGGAATAGGCAGGAGAATGGTGATGAGTAGCGTTATCGCCTTTTTCGGGATTGTAAGCAGTCGGACCAGGTGTATTAAATATTTTAGCTGGATCTATTTTCGGTCGGAATGAATAAGACGGCGCATGTTCATGAGTCATTCCGTCACCTTTTTCAGGACTGTAAGCATTAGGAGCGGGATAGTTCGATGGTTTATCAGCCGGACCTTTTGATCCAAAAGTATATTTAGGCGTCCCATCTAACATGTAGTCATACTTGCTGGGATCGTATGAATTAGGGCCGGGCGTATCCTCGGGCTTATGAAATGGATGTTTAATCCTAAACGAATATGCTGGGGAACTCTCCAGCAAAACCTTATCACCTTTCTCTGGGTGGTATGCGTTTGGACCTGGATAGTTTTCAATCTTTCCGGGTTGCCCTTTGCCAGCCATCGTGAATTTCGGTGTGCCATCTAAAATATGGGGATCGTATTTGTTAGGTGCAGGAGCGTCAGAAATCTTTGCATCTGGACCTTTACCTGACATCGTAAACTTAGGAGTATTGGAAGATAAGTGTGGATCGTAATAATTTGGGCCAGGAGTATCAGATGGCTTGCCATCATGTCCTTTCCCAGAAATCGTATACCTAGGAGAATTATCAGGTAAATGAGGGTCATAGCAATTCGGCCCGGGTGTATCAGATGGCTTCCCATCGTGTCCCCTACTGGCTAAAGTGAATTTTGGAGTGCCATCAGGTAAGTGAGGATCATATGCGTTAGGAGCTGGCACTTCAGACGGTTTTCGGTCGGGATGTCTTCCAGCAATTGTAAACTTGGGTGTTCCATCGATATAATGTGGATCATAAACGCCAGGCCCAGGGGTGTCTGAAGGCTTGGCGTCGTGGCCTTTGCCGTACATACTAAATTTAGGCGTGTCGTTTAATAAGTGTGGGTCGTAATTGTTTGGGGCTGGTGTATCACTTGGCTTGTCTGTCACAGTTTTCGGTCTGAAAGTGTACGAAGGAGACGACTCGTGAAGAAGTTTGTCAGCCTTATCTAGACTGTAAGCATTGGGTGCAGGTACGTAATCTGTTTTTGGTGTCTGACCTTTTCCCGCCATGCTGAATTTCGGTGAACTATGATACATTTGGACAGAATTCTCTGGTGCATACACGTTCGGTGCTGGTGTATTGTCAGTTTTCGTAACTTGATCTTTTGCTCTAAACGTATAAGCAGGGGACGACTCGTGCAGCATTTTATCAGCCTTATCAGGACAATAAGCATTAGGAGCTGGAGTATTCTCAATTCTGTCAATGTGGCCTTTACCAGTCATAGTATATTTGGGAGTTCCGTCTAACATATGCATCGATTTTTCAGGAGCGTAAACATTTGGTGCTGGTGATTCACTCCTTAAAACGGTTTGATCTTTAATCCTGAATGAATATGCTGGTGAACTCTCATGAAGGACTTTGTCAGCCTTCTCAGGACTATAAGTATTTGGAGCTGGGGTTTCTGCTAACTTAGAACACGCCCCTTTTCCTAATATGGTATACTTAGGTCCACCATTCAACATATGCATAGACTTCTCAGGAGCATAGACGTTTGGAGCTGGCGTTTGCTCAAACTTCTCGACTACTTCTTTTGAGCGCATCGTATATGAGGGGGAACTTTCATGTAGTATTTTATCAGCCTTTTGAGGGCTGTAATAGTTAGGACCAGGAGTAACTTCATGCTTTTCAGCTACACCTTTACCAGCTAATGTATATTTCGGCCCATGTTTAAGCGAATTTAAAGATTTTTCTGGTGAATACATATTTGGGGCAGGTGCGTCTTGTTTTTTAATAATTTCGGTTTTTGTTCCGAATGAAAATGCGGGTGACTTTTCTCTAAGCATTCTATCTGCCTTCTCTGGGCTGTAAGCGTTAGGAGCAGGAACTTGTTCAGACTTTTCTAACTTCATTCTTCTTGAAAATGTATTTCTTACGGTTTGGTTGCGCACTGTTCTATTACCCTGAAATTATAGAAATCATTATTAGTAATATGTAAAGCTATAATTTTACATTATGGAACTGTATAACAAACATCAACAAAATCTACAAGTAAATAAAATAAACAATACCTGGTTAATAGCTGATCAGTAGAAGCAGCGGCAACATGCAAATAATATATTAAATAATGATCCTTGGCCATCATGCCTATGTTTTGTCATCAGACAACACACAGTTGTTGGATGTAGGTTATGATTAAAGTTTAGTTTTCTGATAATACATAATTTATTGTTAAAATGATTATTAAAAGATTATTTTTAATGAACAATTTTATATACATCACCAAATAAATAAATACTACAATGATGGAAAGTTTTCAGCTCCCACAAAGCATAGCGGCGAATGGTGAGGTGGATGAGTAAATCTTGTTACGGACAGATGTCGGTTAGATGGCGGCGATCCCTTCTGGCGCAGGATGGAGGGTGGCCTGCCCCGCGTACTGCGAGTGCCGGATGCCGAATGTGTGCGCCGGCGCCCACGGCAGGTTCACGCACACCTGCACCCACCCCAATGTTAGTAGATGTTATAGAGACAGACAGTAGAGCATTTAAACAGGAGGCTTTAGACAACGAAAAAGTTTTGACGATATTGGCAAGCGATCAAGAAGTTCAAGGCGCTATACTGCCTTCAGTGTACATGCTCTTAGATATAATAATAATGTATCGCTTGTTAAAAGCATTAGTCAAAGTCGATATTAGTAGGCGGAAGGCTGATGTTGTCAAATGTTATTGTTAGTTGCAAATATGCGCCCACGAGCAATTCAACCCATCGGCACTGAAGAAAACTTCCGCGTGGAGAGAATTTAGGAAGCTATCAATTCTGACATGAATTTATGCACAAAATTCACGAGCGCGCTGACATCATCCGCCTCGCCTCGACTCGGACCATTTCACAGAGGTACAGACAATGATTAATGTAAGCAATAAAATAAAGACGGGACAACATCAAGTACCTACTCGTTGGTCAGGCGGTTAATTTTCATGATATAGTGTCATCCTTTAAAACAGTTTACCATAACATCGAAGGATAATAATTATGAGTTCATGAATGACATCATCGTCGATTTGTTTTTGTACAATGAATTAGTATCAGTTAAACTTTTTTATTACCTTTTCAGGGCAATATACTCCAGGTCCGGGCACGATGGCTGTCGGCGGCTTCGTCTCTCGTCTCGGCGCGATGGTGTATGCTGGAGGACGCTTGGTGAGTACTGCGGCAGCTTTGTCGGTGGTGTAGGTGCCGGGTCCCGGCAGTGGGATCTTGGACTCCAACGTCTTACCACGGCCCGTGATACTGAACGCTGGTGCTGCGCGTTTACCACCCTCCTTTGCTTCTCCAAGCACAGGGGGCATGGAATATGTATTCGGCGCTGGAAATAATACGATCAAAAGTTAAAATATAACCCAAGTAGGTAAGTCCCACAATCAATACCTACTTTAAACTACGCTTGTCACAAATACTAAACAGAATGTAAGTTTACCACATAACGCGTGATTAATGCTAACATTACAAAGCAGAGTAATAAATCATAGAGTAACAAAATAATGTGTCACAAAACAACAAATGAACAAAAAATAAGAATGACATCAGGCATCAAACGATGAAACGACGCAGCAACATAAATAAATCTCGGGAAAGCTGACGGTCGACCTTGATCAGCAAAAGCCTTTTAATCACAGTGATGACGTATCTGACAAAAACAACAAACTGAGTGTTTCAAAACAAAGGACGACTAACAATATTTTTCTAACTGTTGCACTTGATTGATACATCATGGGTATTCTCGTTTGACACAGTATCAACATACATTAGAAATGACAACGCAACATTGTAAAAATAATCAAACAAAAAACATAAGTCGGTAAGCGTAGAAACGTCGAGAAGTCAAATGATAATATTATATAATTCTTGAACATACGCATATGTTTACACATAACGGCATGCTATTCTGACCAACTGCAACAGCTACGAATATGGTAGAACAGCTTCATCAAAGCTACATAAAATACCATTAACTTAAATAGGTATTGTACATAAGATAGTTTTATGTTTAATAATGTTACACTAGACTGTCTGACTAAAGGCAGAGAGCTCTTACTAAAAACATACCTAAGTAAATTAAATCATAAATGAAGTACTAAAACATAAAGCTGGAAATCTACAAGTAACTTGCAAGCTATTCTGTCCAGTAGCTACGAATACTAATAAACAGCATGATTCAAGTACTACATGACCAAAGCCACATGCTACGGAAAAGCCATAAAAAAACCTGGCGTTTTGCCGCTGGGCTGAGGGGGGTTCACACGCAGGCCGATGGAGAAAGCCGGAGCATGGTCGTACACGGCCCGGACCGCCTTGATGGGTTCGTAGTCGCACGGCGCAGGAGTCGCAGCGACACGGGGCGGCGGCCAACGACCGTGGAGAGACGCCGCCGGCGCACCGGACCGGCCTGCTTGTTCGGTCAAGCGGGACATATTGTACGCTCAACTGCACGTCAGTGTTAACACTTGATTTACGAAAACGTCTCTAACTACCACAGAAAAAGTTGACCATGACGTGCGGTTGAATTTATATAACTATTATTGTCATCAATAGATTGTTATGTTAGGAATTTATGATATAAGATATGTTCATTATCCGTGAAAAGTTCATCAGTGTCTACCATCTTTGAAATTGTCATCTATACCTACGTATATTTTTATTTATTAGGGGATAATAGCACTGATGCTTTAGGTTTTTGTATTTCAATCGACTTTTTCAGGCCAAGCCAAACAGGACCATTTTGCAGTTGCGCTTTAAGTATACTCATGAGTTCCACGCACACAATTTTTTGTCTCCCATCCCCATATAGGTACTGATTTGATATTTTTGAGAAGGTCACATAACATGATTTACACATTTATTCCTACATAGAAGTCTATTCAATATGTTAGTCATGAAAACCCAATGCAGAATCAAATGAAACTTTTACTGTTGCAGTATTTACAGCCTCAGTAAACTAATAAAAGCCGCATAATAAGCTCTTCGGCTGAGTTATGCGAACGCAGCACGAAGTAAGCTACTTATAGTCAAGCTTGTATTCAAGAATATTCAGGCCGTAATAACTATTTTTTGCATATTTATTTTAAATAGTTTTGGCAACTTTAAATAAATAAATTCATAACCCTTCCTTTTGGCTTTGCCGCTGTCGGATAAAATATACTGTGATTTCATTTTCGTTGCCAAATCTAAAATCAATGCCTCCAATGTCATTTAATTTCAATAAGGTCAGTCGAAATGTGGACTTGTCCAGCTGTACCCACTTGTAAGGCAATAAATCATATTTGCCTTACAGCAAAGTAACTTAATTCATTGCTCTCAATATTAACTCGATATTTCTCACGTAATTATCCGGCCAATCAAATGAAAATTAACTTTGATCTTTACCTTTAAAACCTAATAGAATACTATAATTGGACACTAATGGAGGGATACCATATTGGACACCAGTTGAGCATATTATTACAATTACAACAATAAGAATAAGAATCAAATAAATAATTTTACCAAATAAATCCTCGCGTTCAAGACAAAAACCGAAACACTGCACTCGAAATCCCTCTAGCACTGATAGCCTAAACACAACTTGTTTGAACAAGCCCTAGGTAGTGTAGTGGCGACTGGCGAGCGGAGCGAGTTGGATGCGCGACTGAGCCCGTATGGAGCCGACACTGTCAGGGTCCGAGCGACTGCCAGGGCACCTACACGCCTCTGACTCACAGTCACAGCCGATCACCTTCGCACATACGGACTTATTTGGAGACATCGACCAAATGCAGCAGCAGGAGAAACTAGCAACTGTTCGATCATCCAATGCCACAGTAATTGTCCAATTAAGAACATAAACATAAACGACTAGATATATCTACATATGGCATATTCATTCTTGATTCGATAAATGCTGTTTATATTTAGTCTACGATTGTCTGTAATTTTGCTGCCAATCAGGCTTCATGTTAGCGGAATTATCTATCACCAAGTTTATTGGTACTAATTGAGGGAAAAATATTATCCGCTATATTCACATGAATAGATAGGGACAGGAACTAAATTATACTATGGATTGTATTTACCGCCTACGTAAAGTAAGTATTTTCGTCAATGACATTATAAATTGCAAGTTGAATTCAATGACGACGAATCAGGACGGCGCATATATGGCTCTGGCTACTTGAAAAAGTCTGTGCCCGTGTAATATTAACTGAGTTTTTGTTTAAAAAGTGCGATGTCTCTTTCACAATGGATATAAGAAAGGATATGCAGTTAGTGCTAGATACGAACACAATGAGGAAAATGGAAACAGTCACGTAACTACTTTAAATATTTTAAGTGCCTAAGTAAACAGGCATAAAATACCACTGCAGACGACATCGCTTTATGTAAATCAGACTGCAGTCATGACCCACTTACAGATTTTATTTGTCGCAACATAAATCACGATATAATAAATCCTAAAAGTGTTCTGGAAGAAATATTTCCTTCAGTCAATCCACAAGACAATTTAAAAAGCTAATTCTGGTTTCAGTCCTGCGTATTGCTCATTTAATGCACTTAACTGACATCTTGTACATACACGTGCAACAAACAAACAGAATTTTTAATGATCGATTTAAGACAAACAGACTAAATACTGCGTATAATTCGTGGGCGGCAGACTGTATAATTGCCTATAGAAAGATAAACGGTTTTGCCCCGGCATAGGCAGCCCAAGCAATTATCCAGTAAACGACAATTGCGAGCTACCCACGATTCTATTATACGAGGCAAGAACAAGTAAATTCGATTGTTCCATACGCTGCTGTCGTCGGCGGGATGTGCTCTACTAGTTACATGGTATCTGCCAAGAGTGGGCGAGGCTAGCAATTTAAAATCAATATATTTACAATCAAGCGGTCAAGCTTTGACCTAGAACTTCGGGTTACGTTATCATAATAGGTAACATACTAAAGTTTTATTACATGTGCTGATGGTTTCGTTAAGTTATAATGATCATCCAAAACAATATCTGCGAGCTTTTATAGGCTCTGAAAACGAGCGCTTTGACGCCAAATCATGTGACTGTCGTAGGCAGGCGATTTGGCAAGTAGTTTCGGCTAAATGTCCTCAGAACACGCAACTCATTTATGGGTTTGATGCCATCGATTCACTTAAACTGGCACACTTGTGACGACAGATTTCTCTTTTGTGCTTTTGTGGAGAAAGAGGTTGAAGTTTGGTATAATAGATGCGCCCCGAAGATTTATCTGCATTGAGATTTCCAAACCGTGCATTGTTGGAAATACAAGTAGGTACTCTTCGGCTTATAAAATATCTCTGAGAAAAAATCACGGCGATATGATGCTTTATTGCAGAATTGATAGAAAGACAAACCAACACATTATCACGTCCAGCGTCGTAGCTTGGGGTTGGCAAGGCGCGGCTGCCGAGGGTGCAACCTACAGGGGGGGCACTTTGCAGACCCACAGCCTTTAGGATATTTTTTTTATTGAGTATCTATGCCGTACCCCAGTTCGGTATAGATACTCAATAAAAAACATTAGCCTAACACAAATAAAAAGGGTGACTCCACAGATTACAAAGCTTCTTAACACTCAACAACAAAATTTGTGTCGGACCATAAATAACGAATTTGTAATTTTTGTACGAGTACATTAACAATGGTCGTTTTTCGGGTCTGCGGACTCGGGTTTGAGCTAACCTAAGAGGAGAAAGAGAGCCCGCCAAACCATCCAAGGCCTATCTCAGCAGATAGCCTTAACGAAATTTTCAAATTTCAATACACCCAGGCACGGGGTCTTAAGTCGCGGGAAAAAGCTTGTCAATAATAATATACAAGCCTTTGCCTGTTGCTTCGTAAGTTAAGTCAAATTCACATAAAAATTACGATGCTTTTTCTACCCTAAGCCTTAATTTAGGCTATGTCTTAGCCGTGTTAGTAATTTCACCCAAATTCATTCAGCCTTTGAGTCGTGATTGACTGATAAATATCCGAACATCCCATTTTCAAATTTAATTTTATCACATTAGTTGGTTTATTAGGAAAACTCACCTTTAGCTGTCATTCCTTCTGTGTTGTATGTAGCGGGTCCAGGGCCAGCCCTAGAGGTGGTGGAGCCAGGTGGATCAAGTTTGTGCCCGAAGGTGAAGGCTGGAGCCCGAGGTCTGCGAGATTCTTGTGGTGGTTTACCTGCGTAGAACGCCTTAATTAAGATACCTACCACAAACAATTACAAGGTCCTCTAACCTGTTTATGGTCATAATCATAATGTAAATGTACCAACTTTATAGAGCTTTTTTTGTGTTAAATTATTAACATTAAAAAAAATTAATGTGGCTCCACTTTTTTCACATCAGGCAGAAAGTATAATCTTCCGTTATCGCAGATCACAGCCCATGCCCAAATGCATCTTAAGGCTAGCTTGTAGCTTATGTTTGAGGCCACACAACTATCAGACCTTCGAAATTGCGAACTAAGTAGGTACTATATCTACACTACTATTACGCCATCACTATTTATTTATTCCATATCCAAAGCTAGTAAGGGATGGTCTTTAAGTCGTCTGTCTGTCGTCGGCTTCTGCTTAAAAAATTTTGTAAGACAGGTATGGTGTATGCGCAAACGCACCTTAACCGGTTTTGAACTTAAAAAATACCTGTTTACAGGAGATTTCTACAGGTAGGTAGGATACATTCCGATTTTTCGAAAGGGATACTTTGTGTTTACCACTCTTTGTGCACTGACTTTGTGTTTGTGATTGATAACTTTAATGACATTGATAAAGCGTACCAAAGCTGTATATAGATAGGTACACTTTCTTATCCATACTTCATTTAAAATATTACTAATAATAAATACCACTTTAATCTCAATGTTTTGTAAACATATAGATTTATAGAAACATAAAATTTTGCAGACTACAATATGATGTATAACATAATAGGTAGTAGCGTGTCGCTTGGTCAATGTCACACCATATTGTGTACCGCAGTCCACACGCATCGATGATAGAACTCACCTTGGACAGGGTCAATGTTTTCGCCCACAGCCCACGCTCTTACCTACACTTATTTACTAATGAGACGATGATATTTCATAGAAATGTCAAATCTGTTCCGCAGAAGCGATTTGCTTAATAAAGGCACCAATAATTGATTGTAAACATGTCTTAGGTATACTGTCATCTTATGAATGTGTGAATGTAAAATTTATGTGCTGTGATTATGAACCATCTTAAAGTGCCTACTTACATTTATAATCCAAGTGCTAAACACAATTTCAATTCAACTAATTTACTTACAAATATAACTATAAATAAATGTGCGAAGTTATTTGGCGAATAACATTATAAGTATGATCTCACTTTGTATATCAACAGAGCGACGAGCAAGGCCGGTGCTTGCGGTGCCAGCGATAATCTCACAACTCAAAACACAACCTCTATTGGAGTGGGAAGGGTGACGTAAGCGCGAGCGCACGAGACGTGAACAATACCGGTCGAAATAACGCGACGAAAGAAATGACCATACCGACACTATGCACTATGTACACAGCCGCACAAACACATACATATTCATAAACATTTTATGAACATTGTATTTCGCGTTCGGCGTTACATTTTAAGCAAATGCTGTTTTACATAAGCAAATACCGGAATTTCCACCTTTATATTATTTTGGTTTTGGATACATATTTGAACTAAATAGTAACAAAACGTGTTTTGCGGCAACTAAATCTATTCTAGAACGTGATTTACGTAGAAAAGGTGTTTCCGTGCAAGAAAAGCTACGCTACAGGTGTTCAATGTTACGACTCCGGAACAAACCATGCGTATTGCGTATTCTTTTTACCCGACTACCGCTAAACAAAAAGGCGGGTTTTGATTTTTACCTATAAGAGTGGGTAGGGATACGACAGCAGGTCCAGGACTAGAGGCCTCTGCAGCGATGGGTCCTCGTCGCGTAGTGGGTTGCCACGGGTTCTGCCGAACGCCCATCGGACCCTCGCAAGGTAAGTAACTCCTCGATGCCAACGACGCAGTACGCTCGGGTCTTGAAGATCTACTATACCTCTAAAAACGATGGGAAAACGATATTCATCACAATATTTAGGTACGTATGTATTGTATGCGTACAGTTCCTGCCTCATAGAACATTCTTAAATCATGTTGATTTTTTAGTAATCAGACAGTCATTTCGACTTTGTTGGTCATTCACAATTTTATAAATAGTTCTCCCAGCAGTCTTTTTTTTTTAATGGATGGGAAATCATCAAATTTTAATGACTCCTGCCGCTCTGGGTGGAGCGGCCCTCCCGCTCCAGTGTCAGACTCTTACTGACTAAAACCCATCTGTGCTCCTCGTAGTGCCCTTTGCTTTCCAGGGCCACGGTAACTCTTTCGAATAAAATCCGCAACCCTGGCAGCTGACAGCAGTCTTAGAAACTCGATAAAGTTTTGGAGTAATAGGTTCCTCTTTTCATACAAAGAAGGGCATAGCAAGTGGATTTAGGTCAAATAATATCCGTTACTATATATTGAACTTCGAATAACCTCCGCCCTGGGGTCTGGCTAGGGATGGCCAGCGGGTATTTTAGACCCTAACTGACTAAAACTAACTACAAGGTTTTTCTTTCAAATGCCTTTGACCATTAGGAATGAACCTTATACCTCATGAATATTTTGCTAATACAAGTAGGTAAAATAAACTCTGCTTGCTTACTGGAAACAGCACTGAGTTCCGCCGAGGCGTTTGATTCATTATTTTGCTCATTTCTTATAACTCCACGACAACACAGTATAAATAATTAATTAAAATCTTAAGCAGATACAAAAGTATAATTTTGATTTATATATCATAATTCATAGAAATAAATGTGTAAAATCAATTCCCATTCAAATATCAATGAAAAATTATATAAATGAAATGGGTAGGTATGTCAAAATTTGACATTACATTATTTTTCTTTTTACATTGAGGTACAATACATGCGTACACCAATAAGGTCGACTTACATTTTTCTATTTAAATATCATTTTTAACAAGCAATATTTTATGTAATTTATTTAGAAACACCTAGCTGTTCACGCGATGATATGACGTCATGCTTCTAATTCTATCGTTTGGGCAACTATTTTACAGTACAGTCAGAATCTTAATTTGATGAGGATTTATGCGTAAGTTCCCTTATAATCTAGACAGGGACAGACGGATATTTGAGTCTACGATAGAGATTATTGTCTACTATTTCTGAATGTTATAACATGTTTTTATCAGAAGATTTAGTAAGAGAAAGAACGATAAATATGAGACTCAAATAAACATGCTAAACTTGAGTCACCCCACGGAATCTATTATGGAGTAGATATATGCTATAAACATAAGAGAAAGGAGAGAAATTTCCACAATCGTGAAGATTAGCAAACCAATTGCAGAAACAACCACACGGCAGTAACAACAGTAAGTTATAACGTAACATTAAACTTTGTAAGTCACTTTATTACACACCAACCCTGAAATGTCTGAGCAATTAAAGAGTCGTTACGAATCCTGACGAAAATTATATTTAATTATCATCACACCAAAATACTGATGACAAACAACATAGGACCAATATGAGCTTCAAATGCGCGATTAAAACAAATGTAGAAAACAGTTCGTCCCACATACTTGTACCCATAAATGGATGGATTCTGTCGTTTCGCAAAAATCTAGGTATCGTAGAAAGTTGTAACTCCTTGTACAGCTTACGTGACATAAGTTAGAATGCGCGTCGTTTCCATATCGTGTTTGGCCTACATTTAACAACCGGATCGTTTACTGTAGGTAAATACATTAACACGTAATTCGGGTATGCAATTATCCAGCCCATTTTACTATCCGGATAATCCGGATTCTTAAACCCAAGTACGTGGGATTGGTCCTTGACAGCAAATTGTTCTGGAAAAGTCATGTCTACTACAAACACAATCGTACTTTAACAATACATCAAATGTTAGGCAAAACGTGGGGTTTCTCCGCGAAGATTACGTTGTGGCCACACAGCCGCGATCAGGCCAATGCTGGCCTATGTCGCTTTAATTTGGTGGACGAGGACGGCTCACTCGATAACCAGAAGTCAACGGTTCCAAAGACTAGCCTGCTCCGACTTTACTGACTGCTTGAGAATGCAAATAACTCCCCTTCACTTATTCATTCAGCAGGAAGCAGCACTAGCTGCCTCATCAGGCATTTGACGGATATTCGGATAATTCGGATATTCAGATAGCGTGCCCTACACGTAATATATTAGTGGCCTTTAGTTAAAGTTTTCATAGGGTTAGTCATTATTAAATAAGTATTATAACTGCGTAGCCTGTTCGCAGCGTGAATAGTGTTGTTTTTCTGTGGTAAAAATATGGCACCTTATATTTTTATCTTTGACTAGCATTTGATTAAAATCCTATGCTCTCTTCCGGGAGATGGTTCACCCGTGTGCCAAGTTTTATCAAAATCCGTTCAGACGTTAAGAAGGTAGCAAATAGACAAACAGAGTTACATTCACATTTGTTAATATTAAAATGTATTTCCAAGTTAACTACCAAAATATCTAGCTCATCAACTTCTTTATTAGAATTTAAGACCACAAAGTTTTCTAAATGAAGATTAATTTGGGTACGTCGGTCGTCGCGCGTCGTTTGGAACTTGATATGAGGAATTGTAAGTTTCTCTGTAGGTTACATATTAGACATTGAGTTTATTCGCTGTGATTCCTAGCTGACAATAATTGGCAATGATTGTGTCTATTGGTTTGATAGGCTTTAATAAATCAAAAGGATTGAAAGCACCATCCAGTCTACGCCAACAGCTTCTTGATCTTTCGGCCGTGGGTTGGCCTACACTACATTTTCAGCGATTGTGTCATTATTATTTATTATTGGTTAATTTACCGTTATCTACTGGTTGACGTTATCTTTTTATTTTTAGTACATAGCGAATTGTAAATAAGATTAAACTTGCAGAACACACTACCATTGTATTCAATCGTTATAGGTAAATGCGTTTTATCTTAAAATTCACGAAAGCGTTGTTAATTCAAAAACAGAAGTTTAAGTTGTTACCTACGCAATCATCTAGAAGGAAAAATATAACTTCAATGTCTTTGTATTGTTTACAGTACAAAAGATAATGTAAATAAGGTACCTAATTAATAATATTGTAGAATGTATGATCTTCGAAGTTTCATTTAACAAACAATGGGGATCATATTCATGATATCGCTGAATCAATTGCCATCATACAGTATGTATAAGGTAAAACTAGTTGAGTTACTCATTGAACGCCTCCGTTCGTCGCCCACAACCCTAAAGCCTGAGTGACAGGTTTGTTAAGTACTGATTTATTCTGTTCCTACGTATCGCACTCTAGGAAACACTATCATATAATAATACATTTATGTGCTCAGTCTAACTGTGATGAGCATCTAGGTAATTTTCATTCAACCATTCTTTTCTCATCTTAAAATGAACTGACTAGGTAAGTACAACCTATCAAAAGGTAGAATCTACACTCACTGAAAATAAGTTTATAGAAAAAACTCGAAGATCCCTAAATTATGGAGGAAAGCTCAAGTTACGAAAACTGCCTGATAGCCTCTCCTGAGCCATACGTACAAAATTATTTGAACAGACTGCCTTCAGATCCGGTAAATCGTGCTCTGGGCAAATTCTCTGACTGTCACACACACATTGAGGATGGTTATGAGGCACGGAAGATCCGCCATTGATCATCTCAGCCTCATAACCATCCTCAATGTATATTAGTAGACGAATATGCGTGCCCAGTAAAGCACCGTTCCGCCCGTGAAGTAAATGTTGCTCTAAACGAAACATGCTGTGCCATTACCGCCTGCCTCAAATCAACCCCGGTCAGTTTACTATACCCCTCAGCCACGATACCTCTACAAGTCAGAAGAGAAGTTGCACGTGCAGTCGAAAAACTAAAACAAGAGTGTGACACTAAACACACACTATTTGGTGCACAAATACCAACGCAAACACTGAGTAGCTGAGAAAGCTTCCTCAAATCTGCTGTCTCACTATCAGGAAAACCCGCTGCAAACTGTGGCAGGACAGGACACTTTTCCCCCACCCACGAACTATTTACCACCAAGCGAACATCTTCCCGCAGGGTCTAACCTTCCGTGGTCCACTTGGATGGCCCTGAATCTCCTTAGAATACTTGCGTTCTGAGGAGGTTCAGGGCCTAAGGAAGGTGTAATTCCAACCTCCCCAAGTGGAGCTACCGTGACGGATCAACTGCAGGATGTGGATGTGGAGCCGAGTCAAAAACCATACTCTACCCGCTGTCCTGTCCTCTGTGACTCAAAAGATGAAGCCGAAGTGACCTACATATACACTGCCACCGACGGTACCGTGGAAGTGGCAATGTTTTGAGCGACCTTAATCTCAATAACTGTCGTGCCAGAGACACGAAAAAGAAGAATTTAAAAGAGACCATAGTTTGTTTACGAAGCTTCAGAGACTTTTTTTTAGTCATTCGTTTTGCCCTCTACTCAGCAGATTTATTTTATGAGAAAATAAAATCAGTAGCCACGTAAGTTGTATGCGCGAATCAATCGAAGGAAATGAAATGCTTAATGACACAGGTAGTTGATAAGCCGAAGGCCTGTGGTCAGCTACATTAGGTACCTATTAATTTAACGTGCTTTCCTGCAGACCATTTGAAATCTACTTTCTTACTTTTCCGTAATTACTACACCACTAATGAGATATGAATACTGAATACCTAATTCGTTCATGTTTTTATTTATTATTATAAACAATTGGATATCTAGTACCGAAACCGTACCGTCTGTGGTTTGTCGCAATTCTAAATGTAAAAAAAACCGACTTCCAAAAAAAACACTTAAGTACAAAATAACTTTAATTTCGGAAGTCAATGTTTTTCTTCTGCTTCTTCGTTATTTGACACCGACTTCCGAAATTAAAATTACTTTGTACTTTATAGTGTTTTTTTGGAAGTCGGTTTTTTTTTGTGAAAAAGTTTTTTTTTTTTAATGTTTTAGTGGTACCCCACACCTAACAACACCACTGGAAAGTCACAGGAAAGCAAAAATACGCAATTTCGTATACAAGGATAATTTTTCCACACATTTTTTCCAGCTATTTGGATTTAAAAATCAAACTGCTGAACCGATTTTGATAAAATTTCAATGGGACCAGTCGAGAAGTATATCCTTTCACATGAAACAAGAATTTTTCAAATCGGTTCATAAATGACGGAGATATGAGGTAACAAACAAAAAAAAATACAATCGAATTGAGAACCTTCTCCTTTTTTTTGAAGTCGATTAAAAAGGAAAATATATTCCTACCATACATGCAACATTAACAACTGTTCTATGTAAGTATACCTAAATACAGTATAGAGAACTCGTCACGGGCTGAAAGAAAGGCTAATTCAGTGCCAGGTCGTACGAGTCACTGTCGTCGTGAAAAATGAATAAAATCGTATTTGGGCCATCCGTTGCGTCCTGAAGCCTTCGCGATCGCGAATATTCAAACTTTTACATGAATGCCTTTTGTGTCATACATAGCTTTGCCTTTATTTACGATGCTTTTTTGTTCCATTTTTCCAGACGTTGCGTGATAGGTTGGTACTTTCTTTTTTAATAAAATATAACCGCAGACGGTTCAAGGTTGGCCTTGTACATCAAACTAGTTATTTGTTTTCAGAATAACAATTATTCATGTTATAGGTATACCTATACTTTGTTGTTATTCATATTACCCAGAGATGCTAAGTTAATAACTTGGTATTAATTAATTTGACATTGAATGTAAACTATACGGTTGTCTAGCTTCAGTTATCCAATAAGAGCCTTTTATCAGAACAAGTGTTGTCTCAATTGAGCTCATTTGCCGATAACCTGTCCGGTAGTGCTGGGGCCGAGCATGGCGTCATCGACCATTTCGTTCGCAACGAGCGCATGCATTTCATTAAGCTACATCATCAGGAAACATTTTGTTGAGGTCAAAATGTTAAGGTCGGTAACACAATCAAGCTTAAGATGGTAAACAAGTCCTTTCATAAGATCGTTGTGAATATTGGTTCATTTCGTGTGCCTAAGCCGACAACAACAAAGTCTCTCAAGGAATCAATAGACCAATAAGTTATGAGCCAGCAATATTTTGTGTGACACACGAAGGGGCTGCCGTCACGTTTGGTTCTCAGATCATCGATAATACGTGGTAATTGATTCACAAACCAATAAGTAACAATACTCGTGAACCGATTGACATGTGTATGCAAATACTTGTAGTCTAGTGGTCACCATCGGAACGAGTAGCAATCATGTTAATGTGTGTAACTTAAGAACTACAAATGTACATATCCTGACGCTTTGTAGCCTGTAATGTTAGAATGTACATTATAAGTTACACTGTAGGTACCGTATCGGTAATCTACGAGTATAAAACTTACGTACGTAGGTAATTCTACCGACTCAGCTCTCCTGCGAACCAGTATAATTTAGCTACTATGATTGTATTATATACCTATTTAAACTACAAATAACACTATTAGTTTCTTTACCAATACCATAATAAGAACGTAATAGAAGTCTTTTCGGAACAAGAATGTCCCATCTCGTAAAATCCTTGGTTTTATTTTTCCACCAGAAAAATAAGCCTAAACTCACGCGTGACACACATAATATAAACATGTATTTAGGTAAATATTACTTCAGCAATATTCATTGTTTACTAAAGAAGGCTCTAAAATGTTTTGCACACTGTACAGCCTTGTATCACAATAGGAAGATTATTCCATTAGTATCTACAACTCACTGTCAATTGAGTTAAGTGTGTGGAGATTGAGTTAACGTTCATTTTATTGAAAACATTTTTCAAGAAAATTATCTGTTTTGTAGTGTTAAGAATATGGGTTGAGTCTACAGGGCGCAGGGGAAAACTGTGTTTTTTTAGGAACATTCATTATTTTCCTATAGTTAAATACATAAGTGTTTATGCCTTCTGTGAAACTTACGAATATTAAGTTGCATCTGCCATGTATGGTCTCTGCACCACCCTAAGGTCGACTGGTAGAAATCCCAAAGGCACGAAGTCCACCTTTGTGCTTAGATACAGTGATTTTACTATCGCATATGTTTTTAATAACATAAATTTGAAAAGATTTGGACTTTACTATTTATATTTTCTATTTTCTCAAGCGTCAGTTTCAGGTAACAACACTACCATCTGAACCTAAATCTGCGTCCCAATAACTTAGTCTTATGGTGTCATAATCTACCTACCTCTCTTATTATAATACTCAGCACTCCCTGAGGTGGTAATTTTGTGCGTTACCTACTCAACATTAGCATTGACATCTTCTCCAACACCTTGGTTCAATTTCGAAAACATCTTCTACTACTACCTCACCGATTGATAAGATTAAAAATTAAGATCATTACAAATTTCTCGTTTTGTGTCTTATGTTCTACTTATATTATGTTATTTTTTTAATCGATTCAATTAATAAATCAACTCAATTACTTAATTTATATCAAATATCAAACTGCATGTGTAAATGCTGTGCACACCTTTAAGTGAAAAGTTCATTGCAATATTATTATGAGATTAATTTGCTGTAAATATTTTTTCAACACATTTGCTCAAAAAATGCATTTGTGAACAATTCGTTGGAGGTCGTAATAATGAAAAAATAAATAAACATGGCCCTTTAAAAATCGCAGAAGAGTTTTCACGAAAACTAGCTTGGTGCCGACATCTATAACCACCATTTAAGGCAGACACCTACATAACTGTAATTTCGTACAAGTACCTACAGTAGGTTTTCCTCGAGAGGCAATAGGAAATCAATAGCTACCTAAGGTATGAATAAGGTAGGCGACGGGTTATGTATGAAGGATTCAATAAAATAATTCTAAAAATTTTCAAAAAAAGTTGGTACCTAGTTAATTGCTCAGGTCTGGAAAAACAATAAAACAACAGGGTTCCTACTGTGTATTTTAGTAGATAGCTACTGAAATCAAACATAGATAACAAAAACAGAAAATTACCTATCGTAGTAAACAAATGTTTCTGATTTTGATTCCATTTAATACTTCAGCAGTCTTCAGGATAATAAAATATTTCGCTAGTAACTAATCAATGTAAAAATGTAGCAATCAGTCCTACCACGTAGGTACATAATATTATCTTCATAATCTACACACATCCTAGGGCCTCTTTGCTTACAAATGATAAATTAATAAAATAGTAGTTGACTCACCTGCTCACTGATTTCAACAAGTGCTCGTACAAGGAGAATCTAATCAGGTGACACTGACTCGTAAAACTCTTAATCTAATCGTTTGGGATTCCTAAAATCTAAGCTTATTATTTATTTACGTTAGACATCTGTTAACAGTCGCGAATTTTCGATCAGCCGGGGCTGTCGTCGTATAGCGCGGCGGTCGCTCGTGGCGGTGCACTGCGGTCGAATGTGACTGTTCAGTTATCGCCGTAAGCCGTTTGATGAATGTCTCCGCTAGATTAGCTGCCACAGCCGCGAGACCCGCGAGCGTGGGCGCTTCCCGCCAAAACCGGTTGCCTTGGTTACGAGACGCCATCATGGCGACCAATGCACGCATGCGCATTATCGCCATCGATGCCCGAGGTTTCTTGAGGTTATGGAAATTAACCCCAATAAACTACAGCAATAAACTATTCATAGATTTACAGAACCTGACCTAGAGTAATACCTACCAGTTTTATTGTAGGCACTTCCTACCTACTTTATTGAAGATCAACCTCGCCAGACTCGGGCCATGAGTGAGTTGTCCTCGATATTCTCGATACATCTAGACTATTAAAAAAAAAAGATAATTTCGCAACTCACACCATAAAACCTAAGCAGAAATTGTCGTCACTTCCAGTTTTGAATGAGCTAGACATGATTGGCTATTCTAAGTAGCTAGGTACCTACCATGACTAGACCATGGTAATACCTATTTTGTGAAGGTCCTTAAATAATACAGATCAGTCGCTGGTCTGCAACATTTCCTCCTTACAAGAGGTTTTATTTTTGGACATGGATACGGCACGTGAATCAACAGGGCCTCCGCCCCCGTAATCCAAATCGGAGGTTATCTACAATAAAATAGAGCATGAAGCCTTCTTGGTTTTTATCGCTCGACCGTAGCTTGATAGTAGGTAGGTAGGTACGTAGAGATTTTATTTTAGTGATATATAGGCATTTCTTAGTTTCAAATTAATTTTTCTGGCAAAAAAATAGGCCAAATCTTCCACAACTGCAGTGTCGTAACCAGTACAATATAAAGTACATACCTACTTACATAAGTACTTATAATATGGTAATTTCAAAAACTATTTCAAAGTTCTACAATTTATTTCCGAGATTTAAAAAAAAAACATTAAGCAAGTAACAACAATTCAAATGTCTGTCATCTCCTCCATGCGTATAGAATATGGCACATCGTGCAAGGAAGTCCAATTGACGGTGTTGGAGCGCGCGACCACGTCACCCACGAGCTGGTCGCGGAAGTCCTGCCAGCGACGCGCCGACACGTAATCTTGGAATAACTGCTTCTTTGTTGGGATCTGAAACAAATATTGAGATTGAGAACGTTAAGATTGAGTGTTTAAGGAATATTTCGGTTACAGGTTGCAGCCCTGGGTTCGGATATAACTATCGGTATGTCACCGGAAAATTGCAAACGCCGTAAGATGAGAAGAGAGACACGGATATATTGGCGATGCAAAAATTACGCGCGCGCCTCTAGTAACGAAATTTAAAAGTTGCCTTATAATAAAAACAACACTATTGCTGTATTTCTGACGCAGCCAATAAGCGTAATCAGCCATTTCATTGGTTGCCTAGCCTTTCCATTTAAATGTGCCGATTTTTCAGCGACACTTTTTGTTCAATATCGTTTGATGACTTGACCGTGTCACTTATGTCGCTGATTAAAAGGCACAGTTCAATGAAAAGATTAGACTTTCAATGAAACGGCGGATTCAGCTAGTTGGCTGCGACATTGCCAACACCAATTAATTAAATTCCCCGAAAATCTAAGTCAAATTCCCTATCTTGAGATTCCCTACAGTTTTGGGAATTCCCCATACGTTGGCAACGCTGTGCGATCCTGTCAAAGTGTCCGTAGGCGCAACCCCACAGTACAGAGCTCATACAATTATTTTGCTAAATTATTTATACCTACTTAAGTGTGAAAAAATTACATCGCCCAAAAAATCTTTTATTTTTTTTGGATAAGTTCGCTGTTTAGATGACACCGAGCATGTACATGAAATTCTTGCAGTTGATTTTTAACACATGTATACCTAATACTGTTCATAGTTCTGGGTTCACCTCCCATCGCAAGAGATTTGGACATATCTTGCGAAGTGTGGGCGCTACTGCTACCTGGTGCAAAACGATTTTTTTCACTAGTCTGCAATTTTCCGGTGATAGCTACACTGCTACTTCATTCACCTTTTCCAACCAATCCGTGGAATAAAGGTGTGATATTATGTTTTATTAATAGGTTAGCCCGATGTGGTTACCACTACTTAGGGACTTCTACTGTACCTACGTACGTCCATCTAAGGGACAAAGTCTGCGAGTGCACTTATGGCCTGACCCTCTAGAAAGGTTATGTTACATAGATACCTAATTGTGTCTGTCTGTACATGGGTAATATTCTCCAAAGGAGTACTGCATTCACGGTTCGCCGTTTAAGCAACTAACGGTGCACTGAGATTTGCGTGGGTAACATTTTATACAGGGTTACTGGTAATTCGACGTATATCCGTCAAGGGCTGATAAGGGGGCCAAAATGCAACAAATTGAACCCCCCATATGTATGGCCGAAATTCAATAGTTTTCGAGATATTTGAATTTTAAGGGTTTTTCGAAATTTACCCAAAATTTGACATTTAATTCCAAATAAAAGAACCCACATACCCATTCAAGGGTACCATTAAAAATGATGTTGTAGCTGGCACTTCAATTAAGCTATGGGCATCATTAAAACTACTTAATTTAACAAAATAATTAAAATAATGACCGAAGTAAGAATAATATCTTACCATTATTTTCATTTTACGCTTCAAAAATGTTGTCTCGTCAAAAAAAATTCTATGACATTAATCGTACAAATAACTAAAACAACTTGCCTATTCAGTAGGCTTTCCAAAAAGGTATAAAAGTCAATTTTAAAATACATAATTCGTGGCATGGCATGTGTTTGAACCGGCGCGGGGAGAGAAATCATCTGTGTTCTTAGTTTATCATCCTCGCTAAAACAACCGATTTTACTGGCGAAATTCTTCCTGATGGGGCGAGGTGTGCGGGTGGGGGAATACACGGCGTTTGCTGCGCTCGCGTCGCCTTCCTTAGTACAGTTCGCGTCAAATAACTATGCCCCTCTGAAGTTAGCCATTTGCAAAGATCGCGTAGGTGCAGTCACGTAGACGGGAGCAAGCGGGACGCAAGCATGCATCGAACGTAAACGAGCGACTGAGACATAAAATCGCGCCGTCATAATCCCCGCCCGCGCATGTGCAGTTGCAGTTTGTTCGTTTTTTACAGTTCGTGTCAAATAACTGTGCCCCTCTGAAGTTGGCTACGAGTGGCTGCGTAGTAGTCAAAATTATGAACAAACTGCAACTGCGCATGCGCGGGGCGGGGATTATGACGGCGCGATTTTATGTCTCAGTCGCTCGTTTACGTTCGATGCATGCTTGCGTCCCGCTTGCTCCCGTCTACGTGACTGCACCTACGCGATCTTTGCAAATGGCTAACTTCAGAGGGGCATAGTTATTTGACGCGAACTGTACTAAGGAAGGCGACGCGAGCGCAGCAAACGCCGTGTATTCCCCCACCCGCACACCTCGCCCCATCAGGAAGAATTTCGCCAGTAAAATCGGTTGTTTTAGCGAGGATGATAAACTAAGAACACAGATGATTTCTCTCCCCGCGCCGGTTCAAACACATGCCATGCCACGAATTATGTATTTTAAAATTGACTTTTATACCTTTTTGGAAAGCCTACTGAATAGGCAAGTTGTTTTAGTTATTTGTACGATTAATGTCATAGAATTTTTTTTGACGAGACAACATTTTTGAAGCGTAAAATGAAAATAATGGTAAGATATTATTCTTACTTCGGTCATTATTTTAATTATTTTGTTAAATTAAGTAGTTTTAATGATGCCCATAGCTTAATTGAAGTGCCAGCTACAACATCATTTTTAATGGTACCCTTGAATGGGTATGTGGGTTCTTTTATTTGGAATTAAATGTCAAATTTTGGGTAAATTTCGAAAAACCCTTAAAATTCAAATATCTCGAAAACTATTGAATTTCGGCCATACATATGGGGGGTTCAATTTGTTGCATTTTGGCCCCCTTATCAGCCCTTGACGGATATACGTCGAATTACCAGTAACCCTGTATAGAGTAAATACCTACCGTATTCAACCTACGCATAATTAAACCAAACTATAATATTAATCGCCCAATCGCTGCGAACGACTGCACCTTCTGCGACGGAGTTATCTAGAAGAAAACTTAAAGCTTACGCAGATAGCAGAAAAAGAAAAAAAATACTATTAGGTACCTTCTTTTCCAGAAAATGCTGTATACGTGACCAGATATTGGCGGTGTTTCTTTGCAACAACCACATTTTCGGCATCAGCATGCAGTCGACTGGCGTCAACGCAACAATTCGACGGTCTCGCATATTCTCGCCGAAGCCAAACGTTGAACCAGGGTTGTATCGAACCACCTATTCAATTCATACTTCATAATTTAATTTTATCAATTAATTTAATTAATTTAACTTATACCAAACCAGTCTATCAGACTAGGTAGGCACGTAACTACTAATCATGTTAATGGAAGTCACGAAAAAGGACTACGACGTCTACAACTGAAGACTGAGTAGGTAATCAAACGCAAATGGAGCATCAGGCGGATACAAGGTGTGATTCTTCTCAAAAGGCACACACACAAAATGAAATATTTCGTAATCTATACATATAATAAAACAGTAACGAAAGAAAAACTGTACATTGAGAATTTTCGAGAAAAAATCAGTGGCTTTTGTTAGAAAAACGTAACTGATGACAAAAAGTGACTTTTTAGAATTTTTGTCTGTTTGTCTGTTTGTATGTGTGTATGGTACGGCTTCACGCCAAAACCACTGGATAGATTGAAATGAAATTCAGCAAAAATGTTCTTTGTAAACCAAGGAAGACTTTAGGCTACATATTATCACGCCGTATGTTATGGGATAAGCAATATTGATTTTAAAAGGTTTTTGTTCGTAGTTGAATGCACAAAATGACATGTTAGTTAGTTACAAAACCATTTAGATAATTTTTACACATAAACCTGATAGGAATTGTAGCAATCTAGAAGAAATCAACTTAATATCTACATAGTTCAGATACCCGTAATGCCATCTGTTGACCGAAAAAAGTACTAGGTAACTATCAAAAGCATGAGAATTACACCAAAATATATTTTTTAGTTACTAATGGTACTTTTAAAACGTCATAAACAGTGATTCTTTTGATACAAAACTTACCGTTATGCATTTGATGCATAACATAAAAAAAAGATTTGGTCTGATTGCTCCACTGACGTTATTTTAATTTTTTTTTGAACGGTTAATTCTCTCCACTCAACCTGTAAAGCACCCTGGTTGCTTCTGTACACTTGGACGGAGCTAGGCCGGCAAACTTAGCCAGGACACCTACGCGCAACGGAGTCCATACTCTATCCGTTGCGGGGTTTTTTTTATGGATGGAAAATCATCAAAATGACTTCTTCCGCTCTGGGTAGACTGGAAGGGAGTGTGTTTCTCCTTATGATCTTTGCGTTCCAGGGTCACGGTGACTCTTTCGAACAAATTCCGCAACCCTAGCAGGCTCTGGCCCTAACGGGCCCCGTCTACTTAGCTGACATCTCTTGGAGGCGCGCATGGAACACAACGCTTCGTCGACCCGGACCAGTGGCGCTATATAGGGAGTATAGCTCCATCCCTCCTCGCTCGAACGACTCACGCTTTATCACGTCATGGTAGGGCCGCTGGTTGTTATCGGCCGCGAGCCACCCAACGCTCGCCGTCCGCAGGCCCGTGCCTACGGTGGCCGAGAATCGCCCTGCGACTCCTAACGCCCGGGATGTCTTCTTCTGTTTCGGCGGCTAAGGCGTGATGTTTGCCTCTCCTTCACGCGGCCCGCCCCTTCCTTTACTAGCATTACTGTTTCGCAAAAGGAGGTGACGGCTTCCCACGCCTCCGCGCTCTGGACCATGGAGTGAACCAGAGTCGGTAGCGAGAGGTCGCCGTCGCTGATCGCCTCGACGAGGACACGGCGGTGCTCCGCCTAAGCAGGGCAGACCTTCACCGTATGCTCCGCCGTGTCCTCTGCGGGGGTTGACTTTTCTTCTGGTTGGTTTTCCCATGGGCAACTTTATGTAGCCACTCAGTCACTGCCTTACTACACCTATCATCACCGCGCCTTGCCAAGTGTCCTGCCCAGCTCCACTTTAGTTCTACAATTCGTTTTCCGATGTTGAAAACCTTCGTACGTCTTCGGATCTCGACGACGTACGTCTACCAAGCATGGAACGCTCCATGGCTCTCTGTGCAACTATCAGTCTGTACACAGCCTCCTGCGTGAGCGTCCATGTAAGTAAGTAAGTCATGGTGGGAAAAGCACACTGGTTATAAAGGCGGGAATTCAGACATTGCGGAATATTGGCAGGCTTCAGAATGTCGTCCATTTTGATAAAAGCGGCCCATCCAAGGTGTGTTCCTCTCGATACCTCCGTTTGTTGATTTTCTTTGCAAATTGAAAGGCCAAGATAAACATTTCGGTTAATGATCATCTCCAACAATTCATTTCCAGATTTGAATCGCTGAAGGTGTTTGCCATAACCTTCGTCTTGGTCATATTCATCCCTAGACCCAACTTAAAAGAAGCATCTTAAAGATTTTGAAGCATTTTCTGGGGCTCATCGAAGTTCTCAGTGAAAACCACAAAGTCTGCAAATCTTAAGTGAGACAGTTGGGCAGAAAATTGACGTTAATACCGCTATAGTCCCAATCTATACCCACATTTTTAACGACATCTTCTAGGACTGCTGTGAATGAAAGAAACATTATCATTACAACGTTTCTCACGAAAAATTATTTGAACAGAAGAGGTGATACTCAACGGCGCGTTGTGTTCCACGCGCGTCACAAAAAGATGTCAGCATAAAGACGAGGCCCGCTAGGGCCAGTGCGGCCCTGGAACGCAAAGGGCATTAGGAGAAACACAGATGGGTTTTAGTCAGTAAGAGTCTGACACTCCCTTCCATTCCGCCCAGAGCGAAGAGTCATTTGGTGTTTTCCCATACATAAAAAAAGAGGCAAGCAATGATAGATTTTGACTGTTCGTATTAGATATACGAACACATTGATCATACCTAGCCACATCATTTTACAATACATACACGCGAACGAAGTCGCGGGCAGCAGCTAGTAGTATCATATGAAAGTTAAGGAAAAGTCAAACCTGCATATAGTAAGTCCGAAATTCAGGGCGCAACGGGCGTACGATACTTTCTCTATAATTTAAAAAATATGTACTTAGTTAACACTATAATAAGAGATAGGTATACTTCTTTACCCAGTAGACTGTATATATTTATAAGACACACAAGTCAATTATGCAAGCACCTCATAGGCTCATTTTCATTAGGAAGCAACAATACTTCAGATTTCACCCCCTCTTCAAGCGATCCCGTTGCCGGTATAACTTCTCCTTCAGGCGCTTCCTGGATGGTCCCAGGCACTGACGGGGCTGTACCTGCAGTTGTCGCTGAACCCATCCCCTCAGAAGTCATCGCTTCTGGCATTAATTGAATACTTTCCTTTTTAGTACTAGAAGTAGATTTGCGTTTAGACGCCTCTGAAATTCTCAATATACTTTCTAAGCGTTTAGAACCTGATCGGCTTGCCGACATTTCAGTGTTCTCAAGAGACGATTGTTCAAGTTCTTTGGCTTTATCTTTATAAGCCCCAAAATATTTCGTATCGAGATCCTGCTCACTTTCTTGTTTAGGAACCTTAAACAAAATTAATCATTTACTTAATAAAACATAAACGATACGTCACACATCTCTTTTTGCCATAATAACCAAATTAAGGTTTAAGTATTTTTAAAAGAAAGAAAGAAAAAAAATTAAAGAAACATACATAAGGATCGTATAGTGAGTAATTAGTGTGTCCGCAGTGACGCTTGACGACAACTTGAAGGGTCTCTATCATCTGGCATTGCCCCGACAGGATGAAGTAAACGTAATTTGCTATGCCGCAACCATCGCCCAGAATTGTGTCGTTGGCTTGGTAAGTTTTCATTTTAGCCACGATACATCCCTCACGTCGAGCCACCTGAAGAAAAAGAAAAAAGTTGACCTTTAAATTTAAATATTTCCTAGAAATTATTACAACGGTTTTGTTAATCTCCATTTTTTTTGAGGTTTCTGTTGGACCCTGCGGAAGTAGAAATGAACTGGTTGTGTTTTTTTTTTTTTTTAAGGACGCGTTTACAAATGGGTAGGTAGTCAAATCATTACTTTTTTACAAAATGCTTTGCATTCTTAAAATGTTTTTCCGAAGAATTCTTGATAGATGTGCATGGTACGATTCTGAAATATAAATATAATTTTAGATAGGTACAGTTTCTCAATAAATGTACCGAAGTGATTTTTTTTACTTCGATACATTTATTGAGTAAACGCGTCCTTAATAGCATTTATTCAAATTTATTATAAACTTATTAGATAAATAATAAAGCTAATAGACAATATGTATAAATGTACAAGTGGAGTAAAAAGGGGGGAGGGGAAGAACTCACAGGGCATCGAAAAATTCGTCCACATCGCTGTCAACGGGAAAAGTGCCCAGAACACTGGCCGCATTGCCACGTTGAATGGCAATGCTGATTCGTTGGCCAAAGAAAAGACCAGCCCTCTGGTCACGTGAAGAGTCGAATAACTGCTTGAACTGGTTTTGTAATTTTTGTTTAACATAAATTCTCAGTAAATTGCTTAAAGTTTGACGAATACTTATGCTAAAGTAGTTTACCAGTAAATAGTTTGACCAGTTCTCAACTACGATTCCAATGCAGAAACCGAGGGTAGTAAAGAGTGTTGCGCAACTTAAAATAATAGGTATTATTTATTTACCTCGTCGAGCGCATCAAAGTAGGTGAACGCAGACATTGCACGTCGCACTTCATCCCATTGCTTCTGTACTGACGCTTGAAGAACATTCTTGAAGTCCTCCTTCATCAATGCCAGTGTTTCACAGTGACCTGATAATAAGCAATTACTTGGATGACCTGTCTCACACAACGCAGACTGAGGTACGGTGTTGGTAAGGACGAAAACGAAACTTTGTTTGTTACTAAGACACACAGTTTGTTCGATAAAAGTAGAAGGGGCCCGTTTCAACACCCCTTAAATACCTACAAAGGATTAGGTACTTAAAACTGGGTATTGCTATTTGTTTTCGGTAGTTACTTATCGGCAATGATTTATTTTTATAATGATTTAACGTTGCAATATTCAAATAAAAAGCTATTCTTTAACTTCGCCTTAAAATAGGGGAAATCGGTATAATAGGAGTTCACATTGTGTCGCGTCTATGCAGGTTCTATGCAGGTTCTATGCTACGTCTACGCGGTGTCTACGTGTGCGCTATGGTCGTTGTGCTAAACATTTGGTAACTAATCAGGTAACTTTAGATCGACTAAAGAC
The DNA here is from genome assembly GCA_947386135.1 of Melanchra persicariae. Taxonomy (NCBI): domain Eukaryota; kingdom Metazoa; phylum Arthropoda; class Insecta; order Lepidoptera; family Noctuidae; genus Melanchra; species Melanchra persicariae. The sequence continues at coordinate 9,638,694 of OX376651.1, read as the reverse complement.
ATCGAATTCAAATGATTTTATTGTAGATGACACGATAGTATCTACTTAAAAAAGAAGTGTGTGAATTGTGTATAAATACACAAACACATAACTTTTACTTGGTAAGGACTATAGCAAGTGCTGATCTGTAGTTTCGCCGATCCTCATGAAAAAATGGCAAACCTCTTTTGAAATGGGAGGATTTTCTTCCTCCGATCAGAGAACTGCCCGTCAGGTGAGAGGATCCTCTCCCGCTACATAATGTTTGGAAGTATGTAGGTAGGGTAAAGCCGAGATAGATGTCCCAGTGGTATAGGTGCCCCAACTGCAATTTCTCTATTTTCGCGGATGAATCAAGTGCTTTATTATTTATCTATCGAGAGACTTTCCAACTACCACTAAGTGGACCGTGTCTCATTATCTCTGTGTGATTGCATAGGAAAGCAAAGTGCGATCAAAGTTTTTTCGAGATAGATGCCCTGTTTCTCAGCGGGTCGTCTATCCTAAATGTGATTTATATGGACTAGGCAACTATCCCATATATGGGATAGATGTCCCAAAATGTAGAGGTCCGCAAAAATCGCTAATACTCTGGAAATATAAAACATAGTGTTTTTTTCTTTTCATAAATTTGTAGATGAAAAAACAAAGTACCTACTTGCCAGTTTTGCAAATAGTATATTTTGATTTTTGTACTGGGAGATATGAAATTATTTCAAAAAGTGTGGCATCTATCCCGGTTTTACCCTATATGTTCTTACCAACTGTTGTGCAGGTAGCGGTCCTAGGGATGTTATGCAACAGGGACACCTCTCCGAACATGTCGCCCTGGTGCATGACCCCTATGTCCACAGACACGTACTGCTGCAGCAGCTCGTCAAAGATCATCTGGCTGACGATGACGTCACCGGTCACTATGAAGTATAGCGCATGCGCCTCGTGGTGCTGACGGACTATCACAGTATTGGGACGGTAGTATTTGAAGTAAGTTACCGCTGCTAACTTCTTTTTTACATGCTGAGGAACAGATTAGGTTTTTTTTACTATCTATATCAGAGGGCTTAGTGTGAGTTTTTTTACGTTCTCGATCGCGTTAACGTAAACGTTCGCTTACGTCAAATTGACGGACAGACGGCGCTTATTCAGTTTCCATACAAATTGACGTTTACGTTAACGTGACCGAGTACGTTAAAAAACTCGCACTAAGCCCTCAGAACATGATTCTTATACGTAGAATAAAAACCGTTAAAACATGTTCAAAACTAAAATGGGTTAACCAACTGGCTATTTACATTATATTAAAGCCATTCAAAAGGACGTTTAGTATGCCTGATAATTCTTACATTAGGGTATCTCTTGAAACATTTGAGTCCGCCTATGATACGGAATATGTATTTTTTCTCTTGGTCAGTCCTTTCAGAGTTCGGCTTATTCAGCAGGGCTTTATCCTGAAATTAATTCGCTATCTTAGTCAATTAACGGCGTAAGTTCATAAAGTAATTATCTAAATGAACGTAGGTTTGTATTTCATCTAAAAATAAATCTAAAATCTCATAAAATCATATCATTTGTTAAAGTTATATTACTTTAACAATTATAAATTTTATAACAATTGTTATGAAAATTTATAATTAATCAATTAAGCTTGTTAAAATTGAAGATGTTGTGATGGTGTGATGTGTGTGTTAAATGGGATTTGTTTATGTGTATTTAAGTTAAGATTTAAATACCTATTTAATGAAAAGTAATTTTAATTTATTTTTTGTGCACTTAGCATCATGCCCCTCTTTTCCACTTGGCACTCTGAGCAAGTGCCCAGGGCCCCACGATCGATGTTGATTTTATATAAGTATGTTACGGCTAATAGCCGAAGTGCGGCAACACCTAGTTTTAGCCGGCTATTTTAGGCTGTCCGAAAATTAACGCAAGATTTTAATTAACCGCCATTTGTAAAGTATTGGCAAACCCAAAAATATACGTTACTTTGATAGCTAACAGTTTAGGGTTAGTAATAAAAAACTTTTTCACAAAAAAATTGTACTATGTAGTGTTTTTTTTGGAAGTCGGTTTTTTTTTGTGAAAAAGTTTTTTATTTTTCACTTTTTAGTGGTACCTTCCACACCTAAAAACACCACTGGAAAGTCACACAAAAATATGCAATTTCGTATGATTTTTCCACATATTTTTTCCAGCTATTTGGATTTAAAACCAAACTGCTGGACCGATTTTGATAAAATTTTAATGGGACCAATCGAGAAGTATATCCTTTCACATAAAACAATTTTTTTTCAAATCGGTTCATGAATGACGGAGATATGAGGTAACAAAAAAAAAAAAAAAATACAGTCGAATTGAGAACCTCCTCCTTTTTGGGAAGTCGGTTAAAAATAGACGGTCTTACTACAAAAAAGACATTAAACGCAGTTTGAACAAGTGTTTAGTTAAACAGTGTCTAAAGGCTTAAACTATGTTTAGTAGGATGTTTAACTTTTTGTTCCACAAAACTGTGCTTAGGTCTTGTCTAGGTTAACATTTGTTCAACATCTGTTTACTCGATTCATTTTTTTAATCATAGCAACATTGTAAAACTTTCACTCCACCGTTCCACCATTCGTTCTAGCATATTTCATGTTACGCAGATGATTAGCAAATATATGGCATGTTTTTGCCAAAACGGTTATATTTATGGTGCAATTTACAAAATTCAAAAACAAAACGGAAAAACATCATGATATTTTCTAATTTATTAACAGTAGAAAATTACGAGATATTACTTACGAGTTTTCCGAGGAATATGGCTTTATAAAAACTTATGTGAAGAAGTCTATGCTTAATTTACTTTGTTTTTTTTTTGCTTGTTTTAGCAAAATAGTCCTCTGTACTCATATTTAAGATAACGAGGCAAAAATAGGACTATTTTGCTTCATTATCCTAATGTGGCTCATAATCAGTGATAGGAATAGGTAGTGCCTATTTGCCTAAACTTCGAAGAACAGAGACAAGAAACGGAGACTTCCTTAGGACTAAATTTTTTCCGGGACATTTGTCCCGAAATTTGGGACAACACTTAAATACATTAGAAAAATATGTTATTTGGAATAAGTAATTCGTCTATATTTACCTAAAGTTTGCGACTAGACATAACATTTATAATTTATAACTCCATAATAATAACTTATCCTATATCAGCCTAAAAACGAAAAAACGACCCACTAAACTACAATATATAACTTGATTTATAAATACATATGTAGGTACTTAATCCTTTTATATAAATTAAAAATTAGTATTCGGGTGTGTGTGTGTGCGTGTGTTTGTATTGTTGTGATCAGAGAGATCTTCTTAAAATGTGCATGTTATAGATGACTTCCGTATTTTTTTTCACGCCTTATTAATCACGCCTTTATCCCGGAGGGATAGGCAGAAACCACAGACTAGAACAGACTATGTTTTATCTAGTACCTATGCACTTACTAATGTTATAAATGTCAAAGTTTGTATGGATGTTAATTACTCAATCCCACTGAAAATGCTGAACAGATAAGGATGTGATTTGGTAGTGATATAGATTAAGATGTGGATTAGCACATAGGCTACTTCTTATCCCAAAAAATGCATAGTTCCCATGGGATACAAAAACAGTAGTACACGCGGGAGAAGCCGCGGGCATTAACTAGTTTAAAATTCCGGGTTAAGCTCGCCTTTGTACATAACTAAGTTGTCCTGAGTTCGTATTTGCATGTTTTTGTGAGAAAAAAAAATGTGATGACTCTAACGTTCATAGTAAAAACTATCTATTAATGTATCGTCTTACAGTGATGGTCAGCAGGCGTTTTTTCTTCGCCTTTCCGCGCACTGCTTGAGCGACTCTTCTCTTGACGTCCTCAACGCCTTCGTACTGTTCAGCGGCCTCTATCATCCAGTAAGTGTTGGCCATCACCATGCGACCTAAGGCTCGGAACCGGCATTTGGCGCGAAACTTACGGCGCATTTGCTCTTCAGGATCCTAAAAATCGCGAAGTTTATGGAGATAGAAAGATTGTGTTGAAATTAAAAGAGTTGTTTGTTGGATTGTCAACGCTCGGCAAACGCTGAAATATCCCATGGGCGTTTTTAAAAACCTGGGACAACACTTGAGCAACGAAAACCGTTTCATCTAAAAAAGATAGGCGTCATTCGTGTGTAGAAACGACACGAATTCTTGCATAGGCTTTTCTTAACATGTATACAAGCGGCATAAGGGTTCTGTTTTGCTTTCGGACGTAAGATACCTACCTACCCCGCATACCTATGAAAATTGTCTTTTTTATGTCGTGTTACAAGTCAAACGTACACACAGTGTTGAATCCTTTACAGACGTGGTTGGCGTCGCGCTCGACATGAGCCACTATAAGTAAGTTTACCTATTAACCAAAAAGCAAAATGTTAATACCAATTCTTTTTCTTTTCCCATTCTTGCGGAAGACTGCGCCATGATTTGTAAATTCTTAATACATTTACAAAAACAACAGAAAACAAACTTTAACAAAGTAATTCAAGTTTTTATATTGTGGATTGAACAAAATGACACTGAAAAGTCTATTGTCAATGTCACTAACGATTTTTTGTCTTTGACATGACTTTCCTTTTTCTAAAACTCATACTAAACTTAACCAACGAAGTGGCGCTCCAAACAGGTGTTAATATCGATTAGCCAAGTGGCTGAACAAATCGTTCGGTAGTTGGTAGGTACCTGTTCCGTGGTTGGTAGGTACCTACCACGGAACAGAAAAAACAGTGGAAATGCAAAGTAGGCGTGGCACGCGTGCCACAATTAAGCGCTGTAACGCTCACTTGGTCCCAGTCAGGGGGGGACAGAGCCTAATAAATGACATTTCTAAAAGATGGTAGCTCCATCTGTTACTTGGGTGTGTAACGAAAACTATCATTAGTACTCATATTTTTTACAGATGGCGCTGCATTCTTAAATTTATTTGTTCCTAAAATATATTAGATATTCAAAGTGTTTTTAATAAAGCATTCATTAAAAAAAACACAAATAACTTATTTAACCAAATAAATAAAAATATCATACATATAAATATTCTAATTTGTAACATTGTGATACATTATGTCAAAACATTCTCAAAATGGCGGCTACGTCTTGTGTAGTTCTCTGTTCCATTTTGTATATTTTCGCTGTGAAAACCTCCCTCCCTCCAGTAAGTTGTCGAGTCGAACCCTCTATTCCTCCAACTTACTGTGTTTATTTATTGTAAAATCTATTTACAATAGATTTTGTTGGGTTGGTTTTGCTACAACATGAAGAAGCCTCTATAGTACTATCTAGGTATAGGTAGGTATATATTATATTATGATTAGTTTCGGATCCAAAATCCAGATGGAGCTCGTGTTCAAACATGATTGCCTTAGAAAGCCTGAAGAGGGCTCTCTTTACCGATATTATTATTATACTCTTTGGTCCCAGTCAAAGACTACAATAGTATACTGGCTATAGACAGGCAACTCTACCTTATTTTTTAATATTAGGAAGTGGTCGAACTCAGCGCCATCTAGTTTTTAGTTAAGGGAACTAATTTATATAAATAAATGTATAGGTTGGCAGGTATATTAGCTGCTGTCTGATCCTTTATGATATTAGGTAGAGAGATGAGTGTATCCGCTATATACTACAAACATACGTACTACATAAAGGAAAAAAAATCACATAATTGAATATTAAACCATTTTATTTAGAAAAACATCACACATTTACAATAAAAATTTATGTTCGCCTTTTTCGTCCCTTATGATTAGGTAGCCTTTTCTTTCATTGAATCATTAATATCCCAAAAGGTTATTTTGCCAGTGAGAACATTATTGATATCTTTGCACCAGTTGTTTACAACAACAACACACAACACAACACAACACAACACAACACGAACGTACGAACGAATTGTAAACCGGCTCAACAACATGGAGAAACGAAAGCCCAACTCAACCTTCGTATGCACTAGCGAAACAACAAAAACTTTATTGCAAAAGGATCCATTCAAAAACAAACTTTTGCACGCTTAAATACCAAAATATAACTTCTTCACTATTAAAGCTCATAATAAAAACCTAATTATGTACTAATTCATATATTCCATTTATTTTTATATAAGAAGATCATGAAATTATATTATTTTTCTTGATTAATGTTATAAAGTAACTCCCAGAAAAAAAAATATATTTAACCGTAGCAACACCGCAATTTGTTTCCCTTAACTATAAACTAGATGGCACTGTTTTCAATAAAAAATGGAATTTTAATTTTGTTCTAAGTTGCCATAGCATGGTCCCAGTCGTGTTCTAACATCGCGTCGAGTTGTTAATCTCGCGACAAATTTTTTTTTCCGTAGCTATGCCGTATTGTTCCATTTTGGAGTGCAAAAATGATAGTAGGAGAAAAAATCTTAAAAATGGAGGTATTTCGTACCATCGTTAAGTACGATTTTATTTTCTAATAAAATCTTATTTAATTTCAATTTACTAATAATTTCATAGAACTTCAAGTTAAAATCAACCTTATGGGATTAAGATAAAGTTTATTTTGGATGGATTGTATTCACTGGTATTCACTATTTCATTCTCGAAAGTTCTTTGCTACTCAATTAGTGATGTAGTAGAGTCCGGTGTTGGTTTTATCGAAAGATATCGATTAAATAATTAGGGTTTTGTTCTCTTTGTATGGTATCTTTAACATCTTTTAAAATAAGAAATGTAAGGACCTATATAAGGAATAGATATAAAATCAAATATTTCCAAAAAAAAGTTGAACAAATTTATACAGAAAGGAGATGACGTGATTCCTATGCAGTTTCATTTCGAACACAGTTCAGTTCAGTTCGAAGAAGAAACAGTTAAAAATATAGATGTTACGGGTAGTTCAAATTGTTCAACACCGAGGAAAAATAAACTAAAAGGCTAGTTAAGATTTTGCGAAGGCAAAATTGTAAAACATCTAAAAATAAAACAATTGCAATCGAGAAATCGAAGGCTTAAAAAGAAAATTAATAATATTGATAAATTAATCAGGAATATTCTACCTTCCACACTGATTGATTATGATGTGCCGTGCTTCACCGAGGCTGTGGAGGCCTGGAGACTCGCTTGCCCGAATTCAAATCCGCCCGACTACCCTTCATCCCAGAGACGGTGGGATGAGTCGCTCTGCAGAGAAATTCAGGCAAACCTTATTGCTACATCATCTACTACTGCAGAGCGTGCGCGCCTGCTGGCTGTGGGTGAGTGGGAGTCAGGTCTCTGGCTTCACGCACTATCGTCGTCAAACATTGGCACCTTATTCGACGACACTACTTTCCGCCTCGCTGCCTGCCTGCGTCTTGGCACTCCTTGTTGTTCTCCTCATCGCTGCCACTGTGGCGAAGTTGTCAACAGCCTCGGACAGCTCGGACACCATGGCCTGTCATGCAGCCGTAGCGCGGGCCGCATAGCGCGGCACGCGAATATAAACGACATCATCCGACGAGCTCTTGTCACCATGGGCGTTCCGGCTGTATTAGAACCCAGTGGCCTGGCACGCGACGATGGCAAGCGACCGGACGGTATGTCGTTATTTCCGTGGAAGATGGGTAGGCCTTCAGTGTGGGACGCTACTTGTGTCGATACTCTTGCGCCATCCCATCTTCCTAGCTCTTCGTGCTGTGCTGGTGCTGCCGCTGCGGCTGCGGAGAACCTCAAGCGGCGGAAATATAACAACCTCGTTGGTAGTTATATTTTCGAGCCGTTTGGGGTTGAAACTCTCGGGTCGTGGGTTCCGAGTGCTCATGCGTTATTTAAAGAACTTGCTAAACGCTTAGTTGACACTTCGCGTGACCCAAGAGCTGGCTTTTACCTTGGACAAAGGATAAGCATTGCCATACAACGTGGCAATGCCGCCAGTCTTTTGGGCACACTTCCAGTCGACAGCGATGCGGATGAATTTTTTGACGCCAAATTTTGGGGTTAACTTAGTTCGGATGTTTGATTTTTATTATTAGTGCGTTCTCTATTAAATACCAATTAATAATATTGATGAAGTACGTATTATTGAGATTGGAAGAAAAATTTGTCATAGCCAAAGAAAACTTGGATTGCCTCAAAAATACTAATTTAGAGGTTTGTTTTCATTATTTTACATCATTTTAATCATGATAAATATTGGTAGACCCAAAGTGTGAATTTATATATAAAAATGTGTTTTTATAGGTTCTAGAATTGATCGTCAGACAAGTTGGAGACACAGAATCAGGAGTCATATCAACTGACTGACTTTGACAATTCAAAAGTACCTCTAAATGGTTTATTTAATAAATGCTTTGACTTGTAAAATTGTTTTTTTACTGATAAATATTCGTACCAGCGTGCCTGACGATTACCGTCTTTGGGTCCGACTGGTCAGTGACTGATGTAGTTTTATATTTTATTTTTAAATCATACGCCATTCTTCCTACAGTGTTACCGAACTCCCAGCGAGTCTTATTTTTTAGAATTAAACAAGAAATCGGGGATCTATCGATATCGATATTGTAATTCAAAATTTCAATGCGTACTGCCCTGGTCGAGTAGCAACAAATATCGACCTGCAACGCGAATGTCAACCCTAAGCCTTACACAATTAAATTTATAATTGCTACCACTGAGAATACCGCCATCTATGCACGAGTAGCGAAATTAACTCGTCAATAGGATCTTGTTTGATTTTAGATTACAAAACGTCGTAAATACTTTCTGCACTAAAACAAAATGAATCCTATCGCTTGAGCAGGAAGGTTTATTTCCAGATGTATGATCTGACTTATGCTAGTTTTGACTAAAATTAAAACGACAAATCAAACGAATGGGGTTGTTGTTGTTGTTTAGTTGCATTATATGATTTTCGCTGTTTGTGTGCGTTTGGCGACAGCGGTTCCTACAGTTATTAGTGTTGCATTGCACTTCCACCTATTTTTTCTGTTCCGTGGTACCTACAGCTAGATAACGCCTAGCTTAGGTACTGGTCGTGATTGATAGGTCTCTGCTTACCTTAGGATTTTAGTCGGGGTACTTTGATACACAAAGAAAATATCTACTATTGCGAACTATTGTGTGTAGCAAAATACAGAGCGGTTAACATTACAAGGACTTTAGTGCAATTCAATTACCGCGTTTCGCGAGGCGCCGGAGTCAAGCGCGTGCGCGGTTTGGGGGTGGCGACCGGCGGAGGTTGACTAAAACATGGCGGCCGGAACTCAGGACTACGATTTCTAAAGGTGCGAGGAGTTACTAAACGGTGTAGCGCTACAGGTGTCATTAAAAAAAAATGTACCTAATGATTAATGCAACGCTTTATAGTAACGTCTTTTTTTTAAATTTTTGTTTTCATTTTTGAGAAATGATGGTCTATGCTGTGTCGATTCAGGAGGCACCGGCACTAGAAGTAAGCGACAATGGTTCGCAGCACCCACCTGCTGAACCACCCTGCTCTCGCCTGAGCTATCTTGAACATCATACCAGTAATTCTCCGTCTTTTTACCCTACAGATGAGTCTCATCGAACTCTCTGATAAATGTGTTTCAACCTACGAGTCCTCTAGGCCCCTAGTCTGCTATTTTTTATAAATTCGTCATTCCAACATGATCCCATTGTCATTTTGCTATAAGTTCGTAATCTGCTGAATTCATAATGGTCGATCATTGGTCGGTCAATGGTCTCGTAATAGAATCGTGGTTCTAAATATTCAATGTCTTTGAAAAGCAATGACTGCACAATGACGTTCTAATGGTAGGTCACTGATCGAAGGAACTGTCAAAATTTTAGCAGATTACCGCATAGGTCTGTCATTCATTATGTACGAGATTACCATTATATGCCATTTCTTTCAATGGAGTGTCAGTGGTTGACCATTGGAAAGTCATAATGACGCTTTTATATTAGTAGATTACCAAACTTGTCAAAATCAACATTATGAAATCAATGATGAACCATTCTGACACTATTGTAAATATTCTAATAGCAGACTTGGGGCCCGAGTCGTGTCCGGCCAATAGAACCGACCCCTTTTTACCTATAAGTAATAATAATTGTCATTGATTGCGACAATCTTTGGGCCGAGACGTTTATAGTCGGTTCCAGGTTCTGAAACAGATACGCTGCACACAACCACCGGCAACGGGAACCCGGCTCGGGGCCGGTTGCTCCCTATATCCCAAGCTTATGCGGCCGGCCTCTTCCCTGACGACGTACAGGTGTTGACAACGTCAGCGGGGAGAAATATTCGTCGCTCGAGCTCGACTCAACTGCATCTACCGGTGACACTTGTGGTCCGATGTCCGGCTGCGGCAAGGCGGAACTGAGCGATGAGCCCGGGAGTGGATGGTATAAGCGTCGGGCAGCCAGCTGCTCTTGTAATCATAATCCAAGTTTACCATACCTATACGTTTAGAGTACGACGACACGGTTGGCGCAGTGGTTGAGCGATCGACTGCTGCGCTGCGTGTCGTGTGTTCGATTCCCGCACGGAAAAAATATTTGTATGGCCTACAGATAGTTGTTCCGGTCTGGTTGTTTGTGTAAGTGAGTTTATACTTATGTTTGTAAACGCACCCACGATACAGGTGAAATTCCTACTGGGGCAACGTTTTATTAAAAAAAAATCCAATCATCCTTTAGTCTGGGTCGTTACCAGTTTCTAACAATTAGGGTTACCCACATGCTCCATAAAACAGGTAGTCCCGCGGAACCCAAGAATTATAGACCGATGTAAGAGGAAATGTGGGTGGTCTTTTCTCCATAGAAACGCTCTCGCCTGTTTTCTTTCTGGTTAATGACCATAAAGCAATGATTTTTACAGAATAATAAATATTAACTACTTGTAGGTATGTCCCTATGTTTTCCTTTTTATTGAGTCATTATTTTTATAAGCACTAGAACCCTCAAAAAATGCTCAAAATTGCCTATTTAGACCGCTGCCAACAGAGGCCTAGTGTACAAATTTAACAACTATTATTGAAAAAAAAACATAGAGACACATTATAATAATATATCCTTCTTGTTCAGTTTATAAAATATCTTAATTTGGTTTAATATTGGAGGAGGCGACTTTTTACTCAGGCTATTCAGTTGGATCTGCAGTTGTCCTTATCTCACGAACCGGACGCCGAGTGCTCGCAGAGCGTCAGCTGGCTCTATGTAGTTTCTTCAAATACCTAATTTTCAAAAGTTTTTCCGCCCGCGTTTCCTCCGACGGTCTTTAGACTTCTTACACCCATTCTGAGAGCCCTGATGCTTGCTTGATTCTGCAATAGCCCAGCACCAACCCCGGGTTACCCTTGGGTATACTTTCATAGTGCATACAGGGAAAATCGTCGGCTGGTGCGCCATTCCATTTGAAAAGTCTAACGGGGCGTCTGCGAGTTGGCTTCGGCCCCTCGTACGCCTATCAAAGGACCAGGGGGGTTCCCTTCTTTTCGCATAATGTTCTTTGTCCTAATATACTTCGGCATAACGATTTTGGCACAATTTGTTTTGGCATAATAATACTTCGGCATAATTTTTTTAGGCATACATTTTATGTTGGCATAATCATCTTAAAGACTAATTTGTTTTGGCATAATCATCTTAAAGACTAATTTGTTTTGGCATAAATTTGATTCGCATAACGTTAGTAGGCCTAATAACTATTAGCATAACGTTAGTAGGCCTAATGACTTTAATATCGACTGAATTTAATATGCAACAAAAGTTAGTGACAGAACCGAATTGCTGCAAAACCGACTCCACGTAGTCTTGTTTGTCCTACCCCTAGAGTGTAATTTAAAATCGCGTAGGCGCGTAGGGGCGAGGCGGCCCGCGGGCTGAGGAGCAGGCGGATGCGAGCGAAAGCCGTCTGCGACGATTAGCACGCGTGGGGCCGCCGGAGGCCCGCAGTGCCGGAGCCGTGACAGAAACCATGCCTGCTGCATGTTGCATGCTCGCTTGAATGCTGCATGCCGCATGCTTGCTTGTTTGCTGCATGCTTGCTTGCATGCTGTGTGCTTGCTTGCATGCTGTATGCTTGCTTGCTTCATGCTTCCTACAGCGAAAAAAAAACCCACAAAATTGTTCAATACGTTATATTATATTAATATGTTACCTATATATGACCTGATTCAGGAGATATGGCTTTTTCCAATCGTCGAAATAAATTGTTATACCTATAAAAATATGTTTTAATATCATTATGCGTAAATAAATTTGTGCTTTAGGATATTATGCTTAAAAAAGTTATGCTTTAGAACTTTATGCTTAATAAATTTATGCTTTAGAATATTATGCTTAATCATTATTATGGTTAGAGAAATTATGCTTAAAAAATTATGCGTAAGCTGTTATGCGTAACTACATTATGCGAAAATTATAATTATGCCAAAAGGTCTTAAAATTTTATGCAAATGGATAGGGAACCCGGACCCCAGGGTCCCGAAGTTGTCAAACACATTCAAATAATAATAATAATAGGTAAGAATTCTTTATTGGTTAATAGCATAGAGTATATGGTTTAATATAGGTTATAGAAACTTGTTTGAAGCCTCTGACTCCTGAACAAGGTGTAGGTAGGTACATTCCCTACATAAAACCTGTATGTCAGGAGTCAGCGCCCTCTCCCATTTTATTTGGCTTAGATACTAATGTCAGCATAGGAATATACAAACGTGTGTACTATAAAATACAATTTAAAAAAAAGTAAAAACATAAAAATACAATTACAGACAAATATCAAAATATTATTTATTCAAATAAATTAAATTAAAACGTGTTTTGAGTGTGGGAGGTGAGCGTGTGCGTGTGGGTGGGTACCCAACCCACCCACAAGCACACGCTCACCTCCCGCACTCATCATCATCATTCGTGTTTGTGTATGAGTACCCACGGTGTATGAAAGTAAGGTATCTTCATTTGTATGTTTCCTTTGTCAAAGGTTGTCTGTGAGAGATTGCCTTGTGCGATAAGACCGCCCATTGTACCTACAATAATTTTTATAAATGTTTGTCCTGTTCATAATAAGGTGTAAGTACAATAAAGTAGATATGTAATAAATAAATAAATAATATTTTTTTAATATCTAAATAATTAATTATTTATTATTTTCTCTACATCCTCATAAGCTAGAGTAAAGAGCCAGTTCTTTACATAAAGTTAACATTCGTGTAGCGGATAAAAGTTTAAAATTCAAATTATTTTGTTGTATAAATATACCTATAGAGAGAAAAGCGTTTTGTCGGCTTGCAAAAGCGGTGCGACATTTATTTACATTTGGAGTTGTTTACTTATGTTTATTCCACACCTTTCTAATTTGTCAACAAGAGCAGCAATCGAGACAGTTTCAAAAACCTTGGTCAGATCAATAATTTGGGAGGAAATAATTCGATTCAGGAGGCACCGGCACTAGAAGTAAGCGACAATGGTTCTCGGCGACCCACCTACTGAACCGCCCTGCTCTCGCCTGAGCTATCTTAAACATCATAGCACAGTGATTCTCAGCCCTATTACCCACCAGGTGAGCCCCATCGAACTCTCTCTGATAAATGTGTTTCAACTGGTACGAGTCCTCTGGAGCCTTGTCAGGCCAATAGAACCGACCCCTTTTTACCTGATCAAATGACTTCACTTTCTTACTTTCCTCTTGAAACGTTTCTTCTTCAACATTCCCATGGATTTCCGCTTCCATCAAATCATAAAACGCGTAAAGACTATCCGTGCACATAACATCAGAGGATAACTGTTGAAAAATATTTTGGAGGTGAAATTTCAGTATAGGAAAATGATAGTCGAAACCATTGTGAGCTATTAGACACACGGGCTTTTGAAGACAATTGATGAAAGAGCTAATGGCATTGAATGCTTCAGTGTTGAGCTCAGCTTCTTGATCTAGGAGCTCGTTGGTAAGTCCACTCAACTTAACACTTTTCTCGCTCATAATCTTGTGAGGATTGAAGCACTTGCTGAACTTGTGTTGCACTCGCAACTCATCACTTGTTTTGGTCGTGAGGAAGTGTCTCCGTTTGACCGCTAACATGCCCAGTTCCGTTATTCCGGGAACATCAGTTCCGTTTATTAAACCAGTTGCTTCCAAATCGAAGAATACATAAGTTTCGATCGGTGTCATGGCTGCAGTGGCAGCAGTGGTGAAGTTCGGATTACTCGCAGAACGGCTGGCCGACGGAGCGAAAACTTCAGGCAACTGGCTTACAAGCTATGCCTGCAACATACAAACGTACCTAAGTAAGTAAAGTTTGGAAAATCCAAAAGTGCAAACTTTTATGGTGTGGGTCAATCAAAACTAACTTGTTTTCTTTTTTTTGTTGAAATATTTCAAAGTTAATTGGAAAAAAATGAGTTTGATGACTGAGTAACTGAAAGAGGATTTTTTTTTTAAATCCATTGTATAGGTACTTAAGTAAAGTATCTGATTTGAATTTTGTTAAATGTTTTCCAGCATTTCCTACTGAGATGAAAAAAAATACGGCACATACACCACATACAATCTCAGCTTTTCAGCCTTGACTAGTAGTGCACAGGGTGGGACTGGACTGCCCAGGTGGCTCCCCACAAGCCCGGGTGTATATTTGATGGGATATTTATCGGAATATAATACAATAAACAAATGAATAATTATAGTTTTAGTAGGCTTGACATCTTTTGAGACAGAATATAAATGTTTGCACCCCACCTCGGATAGACACCTAAAACACCTATATATTTTCTTTTGACCATTCTAAATACATAAAGCTTTTTTGAGTACCTAATGTAAGACGGATCAAGAACTTGACTGAAGAAAGCAAGAGCTAGCGAAGTGAGCTCGAAAATTTTTGCACCCTCTTATACAGAATGTTCCAGAAGAGTGTGGTCTAAAAAGTTATAATCTGAATTCTAAACACGTTGAGGTTTCAGGAGTACCTACCTACTAAATACACGAGGACGAAGTCGCGCGCAAAGTACTGTCTGTTGTCAACATTATCTGACCCACCCTAAAAACAAACGAATTTGGACCTTCTGCTTGAAACGGTAAGGTTTATTCAATTTATATGAGCTTATCAGACAAGTGCTCGCCAACATTGTGGTTCCGGCATTATATATCATTTTGTTAAGCTATTTTAATCATCATCTCGTTGACATTAAAGTTGAAAGCTTTTAAGTCACACTACATAATAACAACCCAATCTTTAATCGCGTATTCCCAACGAATTCGATAAATATTACCAAAAAGTAAAGTTTATATTTGAAGATTATCCGTCTGCAGTTCTTTACAATAATACAATAAACAGTTTTGTAATAAATTCTAAATGGAAAGCAAAACAATATCTTCGTCGTAGGATTTGATCTCGCAACTTGTTTTTCTCAGTCTTATACACAGACCACGAGACCAGAATTACTTGAACGTAATTATTAAAATAAGCTATTACACTAAGTATATTATAACAAGTAGTTATAACATATAACTTAAGGGATCCCTTCTTTTCGCATAATGTTCTTTGTCCTAATATACTTCGGCATAACGATTTTGGCACAATTTGTTTTGGCATAATAATACTTCGGCATAATTTTGTAGGCATACATTTTATGTTGGCATAATCATCTTAAAGACTAATTTGTTTTGGCCTAAATTTGATTCGCATAACGTTAGTAGGCCTAATGACTATTAGCATAACGTTAGTAGGCCTAATTACTATTAGCATTACGTTAGTAGGCCTAATGACTTTAACATCGACTGAATTTAATATGCTGTGCAACAAAAGTTAGTGACAGAACCGAATTGCTGCAAAACCGACTCCACGTAGTCTTGTTTGTCCTACCCATAGAGTGTAATTTAAAATCGCGTAGGCGCGTGGGGCCACCGGAGGCCCACAGCGCCGGAGCCGTGACAGAAACCCTGCCTGCTGCATGTTGCATGCTCGCTTGAATGCTGCCTGCTGCATGCTTGCTTGCATGCTGCATGCTTGCTTGCATGCTTGCTTGCATGCCGTATGCTTGCTTGCATGCTGCATGCTTGCTTGCATGCTGTATGCTGGTTTGCATGCTGTATGCTTGCTTGCATGCTGTATGCTTGCTTGCTTCATGCTTCCTACAGCGAAAAAACAACCCACAAAATTGTTCAATACGTTATATTATATTAATATGTTACCTATATATTACCTGATTCAGGAGATATGGCTTTTTTCCAATCGTCGAAATAAATTGTTACACCTATAAAAATATGTTTTAATATCATTATGCGTAAATGAATTTGTGTTTTAGGATATTATGCTTAAAAAAGTTATGCTTTAGAACTTTATGCTTAATAAATTTATGCTTTAGAATATTATGCTTAATCATTATTATGGCTAGAGAAATTATGCTTAAAAAATTATGCGTAAGCTGTTATGCGTAACTACATTATGCGAAAATATACTTATGCCAAACAAAATTATGCTAAGTTATATTAGGTCTTAAAATTTTATGCAAATGGATAGGGAACCATAACTTAATGCTAACGTAATAAAGATCAAATTTGCGTGTCTGTATTATTATTGAATTTGTTCGAGTCCACGAGCACTCGTCTGATAAGCTCATGTAAATTGAATAAACCTTAATTTTACAGATAGAGGGTCCAAATTCATTTGTATTTAGGGTGGGTCAGATAATGTTGACAACAGACTGTACTAGTAGACTATAAAGTTCCAAAAAACATAAATTTTCAAGCATTTAGATTGAACTAAAATAAACGCCACAAACTGCATCAAATTGCTTCAACAGTGATTTGTTTGTCTTGAAATTATTAGTCGCTTTTTGAAGTCGGGTTTTATGAAAAACATATTTTTTATTTTTTCTTAACTTTTCCTACTTATATCAGATACAGAACCCATACGCACTTCTGGAACATCAATACTCAATATTTTATTGCATTCCATAGGTATGTATTACACAGATGGCATAACAAAGGTAAAAGATCAATATGGACCCTGTCGGGCACAGCAAAATTAGGACAAAGGAAGAGGGCTAAGTAGCAATTCAAGGATTTAAATATTATTAAGTACAAATTATTTAGAAGTGTTTAATTGAATGTATATTTATGTATGTATTATATATTATTAGGTCTATGTATATAGGTGTGGTATATTATTTATTTTTATATAGGCATTGCATAAGAATGCAATTGCAGGTAATTCAAATTAATTATTTTCATTATTATTAAATTATGTTAATTATTATTTGTGTATTCATAATTATTATATTTGATTATTAATATTCCATATTATATTACCTATACATCTTGTATGTAGGTCGGCAGTAAGTCTTCGGTGAGAGCCGGGCCCTAGATTCCCTCCCGTTTGATTTTAGGGTAGGGGGGCATTTGGCCCCCTCTGCACCTTACTTCCGCGGCCCCTGTTTACATTAATTACAACTTTAAACTCACTAATTTTAAAACACTATCTCACTACTGATAATTCGCTGTTGAAGATCGCTTTGAAGTTATCGCTCGTATCACAGATCCAATACTACCTCGGTCGCGGGCTATATGGTCCTTAATAGCATCAGTTAATTCTAGAACCTTCAACCATCTCAACATCTATAAAGAAAGTCCGCGTACATATGTCGAGAACTCAAGAATGTTCCAGCATAGAAAAGTCTAGAAGGATCTTGACTCTGCTACTCGATACTAGATGGCGGTAACTAATACCGCTGTGTACCCGACATCAAATGTGGTGCGCAAAAATTTATAGGTACTTAGGCATAAAATAGCATAAGTACAAACGATTAGGATCCAATTACATGACAAAAAAAAACAAGTAAAAACTTGATAAAAAAAGAAAAAACCTTGACAACTAAATGAGAATAATACACTCTTTTGCAAAAAAAACGGGCACTTTAGATTTTTTTCTCTACTTCAATGAAGAAGAACAAGAAATAGGTTTTGTTAATTTGACGATGTATTGGCATGTTTTTTGAAGCATCCTGGCATGATTCTTTACGTTCCAAATTTAAAATTTGAAAAGAAAAATAATGATTATTGTGGATTATTCTAAAATTGCTTTACTAATGGCGCGAATTGCTGAAACGATTTTTAACTGATTACGATATTTTAAAACTTTTTGGATATTTTCTGCAAATTAAACAATTTAATCTTTCTTTTTACATTAAATACCACTTTTTGATATGAGTGATAAAGCGATAAGGACCGGTAAAATTATAGCCCTACTTGAAGAAGGTTGTTCGCAAACTTACGTGTGTCAGCGGCTAAATGTGAGTCGTTCAACTGTCCAGAGGACTTGGCAACGGTATCTAGAGACTGGTTCGGTCAAAAGAAGACCCGGTTCGGGAAGAAAACGATGCACAGAACCAAGAGATGACCGCTTTTTGGTGAGTCAGGCGTTGCGTAATCGTAAGGCGTCAAGTGTGGACCTGAAGAAGAGCCTTGAAGAAGTAAGAGGAGTAGAAGTTAGCTTGTGGACGGTCAGGAGGAGGCTTTTGGCTGCCAATATCAAGAGTTACCGCCCAGCTCGGGGCCCTAAATTACTCCGTGAGCACCGTGTTGCTCGACTTCAGTTTTCTCGGAACTACGCTTCATGGACTCTGGAGGACTGGAATAAAGTATTGTTTTCTGATGAAGCTAGAATCTCTTTGTGTGGAGAGGACCGACGCCGGCGAGTGCTGCGAAGACCACGGGAACGCTATGCGGAAGTGTGTTTCGAAGAAATCACTCCTTATGGCGGAGGCTCCGTTATGGTTTGGGCAGCAATTAATTCGACGGAGCGTACGGAGTTAGTTTTCATAGAAAATGGAACATTAAATGCACACCGGTACATAATGGAAGTCCTAATTCCATATGCACAACCCACATTGACTGCACTTGGGGAAGATTCCATTTTTATGGACGATAATTCTCGCCCGCACCGTTCTGGCGACGTGGAAGCGTACATGCAAGAAGTTGGGATCCGTCGTTTAGATTGGCCAGCTCGAAGTCCTGACCTCAATCCAATTGAGCATGTGTGGGATGTTCTAAAAAGACGGGTATGATCAGTGCAACCTGCTCCACAAAACATCAGGGAGCTAAAAAGAGTCATTGCAGAAGAGTGGGAACGTATTCCTCAAAACGTTATTAAAAACATCGTGGAAAGCATGCCCAGAAGGATTCAAACTGTGATTTTGGCAAGAGGAGGTCACACTCGTTATTAGGTTTTTACATTTGTAACTTTATTTAATTAAAAAAAGTAAAAAAAAAACTTGTCTTTATTGCCGACCACTTCTTATTGTTTGGGCGTGTACGTCGATTTTAAAGAATCCATCGTTTTTTTTTCTTTTAATTGCTCGAATTCACTTCACGCGCATTAATTTACACGATTATATTTATAAGTATGCAGACTACGTCAAAGAAATAAATTTCATTTAATTAACTAAAATCGACCTTAGAACGTAAATTTCCTTAGGTGCCCGTTTTTTTTGCAAATGAGTGTATTAATAAACACAAAGAAAAATTAAACACTGAAAAACCATATAAAAAGTTAAGGCCAGGTTTTCCGGAAAAACGTTGTTTTGCAATGTGTAAAATTGTGTTTTATTCGTAAACAACACGGATTTAAATTTTGAAAAAAATATATTACATATTTCACACTTCGATCTTGCGATTTCGGCCATGCGATACACGATTACTTGCACTTTACTGCATCCAATTAAATCGCAAAGACAAGTCAAAATCAAGATGTAATTATCATTTCATTTGAGTTATATAAGGTTTTGAGTAATAAAACTTATACCACAATAAAGGTCGTAAAAAATGTGATAAAAATCGGCCGTCATAATGTGAAATATGAAAATACGTATCCCACTAATTCCAAAATCAAGTGATTTTGTCGTTTCATGAGCGCGCCCCGTGTCATTTAGTCCCGAGCGGAACGTGTTGGAGGTCGGACGTGTGCCAAATTTTTGCGATCCCGCCACCCCCGCTAAGTTCTGTTACTGGCTAAGCCTAAATTGATTACCGCTCTAGCACTGCCGGCACACCAGTGTGCCGCGAATTTAATGTTTATGTTTATTTACGTAAGATTTATTTTTTATTTTGGAATTTTCACGTGTCGAGTGGTTAAATAATAATACTTGTATACAATTTAGTGTTCAAACAGTGTTGTAATATAGTTAGTTTTTATTAGATGTAGCTATAATTTTGTAAAAAAAAATGGGGGAAAAAAAAGTTGTCACGGCTCTTCGTTGCAGCGGTGACTACTTTTTTTTATAAACTTTGGCTGAATAAACAAAAAGGTATATAGGTATATACATAATTTACTTTACTAACTAGGTAAGTACCGACACGAAACAGATAAATTTCCACACCGCAAACATGTGTGTAAACAGTTTAATTTAAACCTTATTTCAGTACGCATAAAGACGTGCGCTTTAGTGGTTTAGTTTTCGCGCGGAATAGATTTACCAACCGCATCGAGTATGTAAAACAATTGAATTTGAACCCTATTTCAGAGTGCATAAAGCCACCTCGCGCGCACATGATACAATGATTTACTATTTTCAAATGTCAAATAGGTAGTTCACCCCGCTACGTTAGTCTTGATGGTTTCGGAGAGTTTGTATAAGTCTTATAATATTTGTTATTTATTAGAAATCTCCGTTTTCACTTATCTTACTCCTAAACAA
The DNA here is from genome assembly GCA_947386135.1 of Melanchra persicariae. Classification (NCBI taxonomy): domain Eukaryota; kingdom Metazoa; phylum Arthropoda; class Insecta; order Lepidoptera; family Noctuidae; genus Melanchra; species Melanchra persicariae. The sequence goes on along the minus strand of OX376651.1, from coordinate 9,618,045 downwards.
ATGCAAAAATAATAGCTCGTATTTCCTACATGAGAGTTGAATATCGGTGCAATAATGTTGTGGTGTTCATGTAGAGAAGAAATATAAGTGTAGTTATTCGCTAGGTGGGTACCTACTCACAGCCACCACAACACAACAAATAATAATATTTATGGTGTCCGCAACGTTTGTGTAGGTCTCGTCTATGCCAAACAATACGCGCAGCGCACTCGTGAGTCGCGTGCCATAGTGTAAAAGTGTTACAGTAAGACCATTTCCTATGAAAATATTATAATAACATACTTTTGGTAACGTTTAGGCTATCGGACCAGCTCATTTATGCTCTGTACACTAGAGTCCATCCTCTTACTAATTACTAACAATGTATCAAGTTATGACACGACATACAAAAAACTATGTGGTCAGTTTGGATAGTTTTTCCAATCCAATGCGTTACTTTATCGGTGTTTATTGGCAAGAGGAAAAATGTATAGAAATTATAAATTACATACACTAAACTGTTTTTAATTGACTATTGTATTGTATATTATTAACCGACTTCCAAAAAAGAAGAGGTTCTCAAATCGACTGTTTTTTTTTTGTTGTATGTTTGCTCAGCGATATTTTCGCCAATTGTCAATCGATTTTGATGATTCTATTTTTTTTGGAAGTGTATCTTCCCGGACTGATCCCATTTCAATTTGGTGAAGATCTGATGAAGAACTTCGGAGACAGGTAACGGAACTCTTCATTCCCGTAGGAATTCCCGTTCCCGTATAGCCGTACAGCCTTCCCCATGAATGTAACTATCATAAATTCATAATCATAATACAAAAAAGAATTTCTTGCACCGCGTCGCACGCAGTCACGCAGGCTCGACGCGTTCTCGTTTGGTGGCCGCGTCTCGCGCACCGCCCGTTCGATTTAATAATATTGTTGAATTATTTTAATTTTACATTATCTCCTAAACGGTGAGTTCAAATAACATGCTGTAAAAGACAAAGTTTATCTTCATAAAATTATCTTGATGATGAAGTAACTTTCGCTAGTAAGGATTAATATGCCTGCCTAATATTAATGCTGAAAAACCACCTTTAATTTTTAAATAAATTATTTGACATAAAATGCCTTAGTGTGGCATATTTATAAGAGATAGATATAGGTGTAACGTCGCGGACTTTTTTTTAGATCGAATGAAAAACAATATCTTTGTTGTACATGGTACTTACGTATAATTAGCTATTACCACAGCGCACTTAGCGCACTTCCACTTTATAATATTATTTAGTATAGATTTGAATAAAGTAGTATCTCATTATCATTATTGTAACACCATAAAATACATAAAGAAATTAAACACACACCATATTACAATTCTATCCTATTTATTTATAACGGTTTGCTATCTATGTTTCTGTGTACGTGCGTCTGTGTGCCTGTGTATCTGTCTTTGGCACTGTAGCTCCGTTATCTTTATTGAACAGGGATATTTTGTAAGTTTTTAAAATTTTACTTGTTAATTACCAACAAATCAAAATCAAAATTTGCGGTACAGGGCAATAGAGCATGCGGAAGGGCGTGACTTGTCTCCAAAATAATACTCATTTATTGGGGTTACCCCCGACGGTATAGTTGGGAACGACACCATTGTTGAAATTAAATGTCCAATAACGGCATTTAGAAAAGGGAAATGCTGCTATTGAAGAAAGTAAAATACATATATTTAAATTCGATAGAATAAAACATACCAGGGTTATAAACAAAAAAAGTAATTGGTATTACCAAGTGCAGGGTCAACTTCATGTAACAGAAAGGAACCAATGCATTTTTGGAATATGGTTCGGTGAAAAGTAGTAGTAGAAAATATTTCAAGAGATGACGAATTTTGGCGGGTGCATATGGAGAAAAAAATTATAGATTTTTATTTGAAATGTATATTGCCACAGATTGTGGATCCGCGCCAAAATCGCGGTATGCCAATACGAGACATAATATTGAAAGAAAACAAAGAAAATGTTAATGATAAGCCTGTGCAGCCAGGTCCAAGCAAATCCAAGGACCATATTCCGTGTCAATCTACTCAGCTAGGTCCATGCAAACCGAGACAGCTACAGTTCAACGAATTTTAGCCAGTTGCATTGGTAACTTTTATTATGTTAACTATTTGATTAAAAAATATAAAAACGTTTTTGTTTTTTTTTAAATAGCATCTAGGCAAATTCCAAACCATTTATACTTCTAAGCTTTCTTGAATTATAATATTCAAGAATTGTAACACAATTTTCCTAAAGTAAGTGTGCCTACCTACTACTTGATTTTTACGAAGGTATCGCACCAAAGCCAAATAGCGCGCGACGCGTATTTTTGTATCGTACTCGTATTCATAATTTTCGTGTCAGTCAGATTTTAAATCCACCATATACTCTAAAATAAATAAGTATTATTACTGATTTTTAATGATTAGTAATTGGATTCAAGTTTGTACAATACGTACTTAATCCATCTATAACCTTAAAAAATACTTAATAGAAAAATAAAACAAAATAAACTTATACTAATCAATTCAAGTTGATCTACTGCATTACTTTATCCTGTGACGGAACTTAGTACCTACCCGAGTCCGTGAACTCATGAGCGAGCGGTGCGCTTGGTGCGCCCGTCTCCCGCGCATCGTAACTTATTACGTATTGCTACTCCTTGCGGGGCCTGGGGTAAGCGTTAGATGCCTACGCGCTCAAGTCAGGCTCGCCTTAATACTCATGACAATATTGTGCTGGGAGTAGCAATGGACTCCAGGTATCAGGCTACAGTGTTAAGGAGTCTCAGTTCACTAGGTACCTACTCGCGAAGATATGTGCTGCTTGACGACTATAGAGTCATCGTCAAACAGCAAAATATATTATTATTTTGTGAAATGTGGTTAAGGGGCAAGTACTGTATAATAGACTGGTTTTAGCTGTTACACTAGAACAAGTTCTTAGAACAGAAAATAGAGGCGTTGACGGGGTAAAAAACAGCTAAAACCAGTCTATTGTACAGTACTTGCCGTACTGTACAATAGACTGGTTTTAGCTGTTACACTAGATACTAGTTCTTAGGACAGAAAATAGAGGCGTTGACGGGGTAAAAAGTGTATGCCTTATGGTAAGTGGAATGCTGAAGAGAAGATAAGTACCTACTCTAGTAACGAGGAATTGAAGTAGAAACCACGAATTAGGCGGATAAAATATTTGACCAGAGAAAGAACAATAAGTATAAATAATATAAAGAAAGTCTGTGTGTCCTTTTAGGGCACACATGGAAAAGGGAAAACACACATGGGGGATCCCATGTGTGTTTTCACTGACAACTGTCCTGTGTCAGTTCTTGTCCATGAGTTAATTACCTTTTGTTAGTCGCCTTACATTCATTCTCTCAACATGACCAAACATATACTTTGGCTTTACCTGGTGATAGTCGTAGGAATCCGCTGGTAGTATGAAACAGTCTGTCGTGGAGGCGACACCAAGCTTGGCACTGTTCTATGTCCACTGATCACTGCACTAGTCCGACGCACCGTGTAAATGAAACGAATAAGTGTGTCTAACTAAACCAATATTATTGAATGCCACTAATAAGTGCAGTTAGTGCAGCAATATCAATGACATATTCCACCGATAGGTAGACAAGAACTGACACACAAACCGGTAAGTTAGAACTAAAGTTCGCAGCAGCGCTAAAAAATTGGTCGTTTAACTAAACTAATAAAATTTGCAGCGCTGGATAAGTATAGCTTTGACGCGACCAAAACGTCGTAAGCGCCATGAAATTCCTGGCGTTTACGCGTTTACGTAGATAACGTGTGATAACTTGACGCCATCTTGACGCCGCCGCAGATGAGACACCAAGTTTTGTACCTACAATGCATCGTTCAAAGTCACACTCAATTTCAAAATTTATCAGTAAGTAAGTACTTATCTAGTGAAAAAAATGAATTAAAGAAGTAAGTAAAATTTGTAGGTAGGTAATTAATTAAATTCTCAGTTTCCATATCATAGGATTACTTTCTGCCTTTTTAACCCCCGACGCAAAAAGTTATAAGTTTGACGTCGATGTCTGCATGAGTGTGTGTGTGTGTGTCTGTCTGTGGCATCGTAGCTCTTAAACGGATGGACCGATTTTAATTCGTTTTTTTTCATTCGAAAGCCAGTTTCCTTGTGGTGGGTCTTAGATATGTTTGGTAAAATCGGTCCAGCGGTTTGAAGAGTATCAGCGCTTTTCCAAAATGATGTAAGGCATTTTTGGCATAAAATTGATTTATTTAAGTATGATATATTTAATATATTGCCCATTAGGTTAGATTAGTTTAAAAAGCTTAAAATAAAAATTAAATTAAAAATTTCAAAAACCCCCTACGAAAAAAACAACCCATAAAAAGTAAAAAAAATCATTATCCTAAAAAATAATTAAAGTCGCGGTAGGGTATCGCTAGTTCAGAATCGATATTTCAAGTTTGTTAAATAGTTTAATGAATAGGTATCTATAATACTTTGTTGTACCCTAATGTTTAGAAGCAGGTACCTAGGTATCTCGAAATCAGTTTTGGTGCGTGGCCATCTTCTTCTGAATGTGGACAAAATATACAACGTGTAACAGAATGAACGTAATATCTGGAAAGGGGTCTTTATACTCAGCATTATGAGTAATTATGACTAACTGTTACTAAAAATAAACAGTTGTTCTAAGTACATTTTGTCGGGTTATGCGCACATCAATTATTATTTGAGGGGGTTTTTTGGTTGGTCCCTTATTATCTACTAGCTGTTGCCCGCGACTTCGTACGCGCATATCTCGTTTTTTCCCGTTCCCGTAGGAATCCCGTTCCCGTCGGAATCCCGTTCCCGTATAGCCGTACAGCCTTCCTCATGAATGCTATCATAATATACAAAAAGAATTTCTCGCACCGTCGCGCGTCGTCGCACGCACGCTCGATGTGTTCTCGTTCGGCGGACAATTAAATAGTAATGTTGAATTGTTTTAATTTTATATTATCTCCTTAACAGTGAGTCCAAATAAAATGCTGTAATAGCCAAAGTTTATCTTATATAAAATTATCTTGATGATGAAGTAACTTTCGCTCGTAAGGATTACCTGCCTACTATTAATGCTCAAAAAATCACCTTTACCTTTTCAACATATTCTTTGACACAAAATGCCTTAACGTGGCTTATATAATATAAAGCTACATTTTATAAGTAGGTACATAAGAAATTTGCGTAACTCTGTGTACAACTTAGTTTTATTTATTTCACACTATTAAGTTAATCATGTAAAAGGAATTAGTTTTCATTACGAAATGCAGCAGGCGCCATCTATTGAGAATGGATAAAGAACATCTAAGATAAAAAGACTAACGAATGCACAATAATACTCACCAACACATTGTTGAGTTAGTTGTGAAAAGTTTAATACGTAGCAAGAGAAAAGTGAATATTATATCTTTTTGTTACTCATTTATTCGTTTAACCGCTCCGGCCCCGGCGACACACCGGTGTGTCGCGAATTAATCGCGAATTTGATGTTTATTTACCTATTACATAAGATTTTTTTTTTTAATTAATTATTGTATTACACTTAATTACCTACTCAAAAACTCACGAAACTTGTGGATAAAGGAATGAGACCAAATGTTTTGCTAAATAATCGTGCATGTAAGCGAAAGTTAATCTTTCGCGCGATTCAGAAACTTACATCAAATAAACAACGCCATTTATCGACAAAAAAATAGAACTGTTAAAATATTCGATTGGACAAAGAAGTCTACTTAATGGTTTTGGGTACTGTGGTGTCCTCGTTTGCTGCTGGGTTCGTAAATCAAAGCCACACACTCGTTTCACCAAGGAGCGCATACACGTCCGCACCGGCCGGCGGTTGGGCAAGCAATGCCGTGACGTGCATGCGCCGCTTGTACTTTATTAATACGTCACACCTCTTCCTTTACATAAGAATTTAAACAAACAAATATAATAACTGATTAATTATTTTAATTATACTTAATTATCAAATAGTTAATTAATTCTCCACATTCTATAATTTCTAACAAGGTAAAATTTATCTTCCACTGAATACTTGTTATACAATTTAACAGAGTTATTTATCTATTCTTTTGCTTCTATCGAATCACTTTTATCCTCTGAATCATCTGTTTGATAATAATTTTTCCCCTATTTCCAGGTATATACCATACTTTTCCCTTTTTCCTTAACTTGCTTTCCAAACTGTCTTTTATAAAAGTCTAAGTCAAAACGTTCATTTCAATAAGGCCATCAAACGGCTCTTTTGAACGTCATTATTTACATCCAAATACTATGTATACAAAATAAGGTGAATCTACTGTCCGTTCGCAAAGGTAGATTCTTATGGAGAAGAACGGACAAGAAACTCCATAGTTACTCTTTTCAAATAAATGTTTTACAATATTTTGAATACACACATTAACTTTGATATATGTGAGGTTGATGCACCTAGAGTATACTACTTATAGAAATCAAAGTATTACCAGCGGAGGTAAACTTTTTAATTTTCTTAATAAGTACATGGTACTCACATATTTACAAATATTGGAACCATTAATAAAACAGTGTGTGGGTTAATAGAAAAATAAAAACTAAAAAAAAAAGAAGAATACATCTATAAAGTTAATACATAAATTGACCAGTTTGATTTTGTCTACACTACACCTTTGGTTGTTCTATGCAGCAGCGAATGGCGTAGTCATTTATACCGTAGCGCCATGAATCCGCGACACTGCCATTCGTAACTAGCACCCATCCTCGGGTGTAGTACAATATCCAGTCATGGGGGCTTCGTGCACAGCGCTCCCCGCACAACATTACTCAACGGAAAGATATCCGATCTAACAAAATAAATTTCTGAAATGCATACTCACTCATGAAAATTCCGTTATAATCTGTGCACCAACACAGACCAGCACCAACAATTTGAAAATATCTAGCACGATATGTGCAACAACACATTAAGCGCTATGTACTTGGTGCACAGACAGAAATCGTACCAACGATTCCTTGGAGACCCATCGCCTCATGTCATTCATGAGGTGCGATCAAGAGTTTAGTAAACAAGCCATCAGACTTGGTTTCATTATCACTGTCATTATCGTGATCGGGGGTTTTTCTCACACGATCATGGAGGTATTTATACATTCGCTTAGAGTCAAGCGCCCTTAGTCGGTATACCCAGGTCCATGTCCTTGATAATTCTTAAATGAAGCTTTGAATTTAGGATTTTAATTAATCCAGTTTCACTCTTAGTTTGCTAATAACACGAAATCGTTCTAGCATATTTTTGTTTTTTTTTTTAACTTCTGTGCAATCAAATTGAGCTTTACCTTATACCACACAGCGCTTAAAACTGTCTAATGAAATCTCACGGACCTCATCTAATCGTCTTTAGTATCTACATCACTAAACATCAATAATAATGGTTTCGCAATTTCTACAGATTCCTTTTACGCACTATATTGCACCTATTGCGTCTTGTTACGATTTGCTATCGTTAATCTCCACGGCAATTGGTCTACAAACTTTTCATGTTACAGAGCTATTCCATGTCACTCTAATGTCGTTCAGTCGGTAAACCTTTGACAGACCGACAGTGGCTGTAAATGGTTTCATTGAAACAAATGTTTTAGGTTTGATCCGCGATTAGCTAGTATTCGTGATTACCAAGTCCAAGCACCAGTAATAGTCATCGAAATCACATTAATTTGAACAAAGAAAATAAAAACAAGGTATCTGACTCTACGTGTAAAATTGTACGTGATTTTACATTAGACTTTACATTCAATTCTACATTCGACTTTACATTTGACGCTTTTCAGTGTTTTGGTCGATAATATACTCCTCTTCATTATGAAATTGACCTTTTCCGGCATGATTTCTCAAGCTTAATAAAATCGTTAAAATGTTTCTACTTCCTCCTGTTTTCTTTTTCTGTTAGAAAATATAAATTTCGTTAATCCGACTTTGTTTCGAACTTAAGGAACTGTCTCATTTCTTTAGAGCTAATGCATAGACATCGACACCTTCCCCTTCTTCAGCATGAACGTTGACTATAATCTACCCGGAAGATTATAGTTACCTTCTTGTTTGTAGTGCTATTCCCCCAACGTAGTAGAGAGTAGCTCGTTTCTTCGCAGGATTGTCGATGTTGACAGGCAATGTGTTAAATTCAAGAGCCCTCTTCCATTTCTCCCTGCGAGTGTCGACAATTATTCTGATCATCTTCGCAATCAGGAAGTTTGGGAGTGTGGATAACGCATGAGTCATTTTGGGTTTTGATAAAATTGACTCTTACTTTTGCGTGGCTTTTTACTGAAAATCATTAACAGAAACACACAACTGCGTAGCCCTAATATAAAGATGCAAGTACTCTTTACGTGGCCCTTTGTGTGTTATTTACTCTTTGCGTGGCCCTTTGTGTGTTATTTACTTTTTGCGTGGCCCTTTGTGAGTTATTTACTCTTTGCGTAGCCTTTTGTGAGTTATTTACTCTTTGCATGGCCCTTTGTGAGTTATTTACTCTTTGCGTGGCCCTTTGTGTGTTATTTACTCTTTGCGTGGCCCTTTGTGAGTTATTTACTCTTTGCGTGGCCCTTTGTGAGTTATTTACTCTTTGCGTGGCCCTCTGTGAGTTATTTACCCTTTGCGTGGCTTTTTAAGTCATCACTGGTTTAGCCCTTTCCCAACTAAAGATGGGTTAATACCGATATTTATCAGTATTGGCCAATAAAACTATATTAGTCTAGAAATATTATAATATTTTAACTAACATGTATATGAGTAATCTGTGGATTATGTGAATATTAAATATTAGCATATATTAATTCGTCGGATTACTGATACGTGAATCCATGGAATATTAATAATCTCTTAACTAATACCAATATGTTCGTTACACTCCTATTCCCAACTACATTGGGTTCGGCTCCCAGCCAAACCGGATTCAGCCGAATACCAGCATTCTACGTGGAGCGGCTGCCCACCAGACCTCCACAACTCATTAACTGGCTAGGTAATACGGTACTTCATGGCAAGACCGGTGTCAGACCTTCCGGCCTCCAACAATTCTTAACGTAACTGCCAAAGGTCTACAAATGACAGCCGGGCCCAATGGCTTAACGTGCTTTCCGAGGCACGGAGTAGTCTCGGTATGTTAAGATCCACAGACCAACCTCGACAAGCGTTGCTTTACCTTGAAGATTGGCCCGTGCGGCTGTTATGATTTAGCCACGAGCTCCTTGCTCCTTTAGGTAAACCTTTAATAAAACTATGATTCTCTCAATATAAATTGTGCTAGTATACTATTAGACAAGTACCTAATCGCTAAATCCTAACCATTGCCCGTTTTTTTAATGGTACTCGTATAATGGAGTGTGCTAGCTAACATGTTGTAAATACTATTTAAGTTTATGATTTCTATGTTGTTGGATACATATTTACTTTTGTTCCTGTGTCTTAAAATACTTTGCATACTATTGTTTAATTCAAGTTCTTAAAACGTAACAGCCAGATGTGTTGCTGGGGAGTTAGTAGCGCCACTTCTTTTTCCCATCTAAAACACTAGGAAGTGGTGACGGGTGGGCGTTTTGGGGCACTGTCTTTATGTATGTAAAATTTGACGTTCAAAAAGTGCTGGCTCTCAGCCTAATTTGAATAAATGACTTTGGATTTTGATTTTAATTTCAATATTGTCATGTAATTGTCGTTAATAATATAATAAAAGTAACCATGAAAATAATACATCTTTCATACTTTGTCCAAACCCAATTGAATTGTTAAAAAACGTAAATAATTGTAAATGTGGGTAACATTTTTTTTTTTTATGTGGGTAGGTATGGTATATTTTTAGTGGGCTGTAAATACGCTACTCGACATTATGTCAATGTATAAGTAGACTAAGATAAAACTATGAGTTTTATATGTGTGTGCCAAATAAACTCATTTTCTTTCTTTCTTGGAACAACCTTCGTATTGCAAGGGTTCTGCATTGGACATTTTGAGCGACCTGAAACAATGTCAATTTGCCTTTGTATTGCACCCTTGGCGCCATTGATAAGGTGTTTCGTATTTTATTTATGCTTTCAGTAAAATACAAATTACTGGTCCTAAATTTCCTCATAATATTGTTATTAGCAATCTGTAACCCAATCTTTTTTTTTTGTGATGGGTTTGCTCTTGACTCTATTCAATGTCAGATATGACAGAGATAAAGCCTACGATGGAGCGAGCTTACCCAGAAGGAGCCTGTTCACTCGAACTTTTTTTTTTTTTTCCAAAGTTACTATCTGAAATGTGTATACCATGTTCTCACACAGCAAAATCCTAGATAAGTCCTAGATATATTTTACCACGATGACTGTATAACGAATAAACTACAATATATGTCTAATTTACACATTATTATGTCCCTGAATTGAATTTTATTGTAACTTTTTTTTTAAATTTTTTTTTTAGCTATATGCGGCGTAAATGGACAATAATAGATTGAGTATTACAGTGGCTTAGCATGGGTGTTAGCCGCCCCCTTGTTTAGGTTTTAAAGGGGCCGCCCGGGGCGGGTCGCCCCTCGCAACTACTACGCTACGCCACTAGAGTGATATAAATCTTTATTACGCGAAGTAGATATGGGTTATGCCGGTGACATTTATTACATTAGGTTTAGTGATATTCAATGTTGCTAAAACTTCAAAACGACAAAGGAATCAATCAATTGATCCACGTAATTTGCATTTTTTATGGATATATATGCCCTTGGCAAAATTACACCTTAATGCTCCTTGGCACCTTGATTCACCTCGGAAAGATACTACTTTGTGCTCCTTGGCACCTTATTGCACCTTGGCAACATACACTAATACACTTTGGTACATTTGTTATTATAGCATATTGTATTACCTACCTATATCAATAAGTAGTACATGTACCTATTGCTCTGATTGATTGCATGCATTTGACTTATCTGCTTTAATATTACTAACGACATTTGCTTTAGGTACCTCAACCTTAAAACATCATTTAACTTAAGGGAACGCGATGAATAGTGAGGAATTATAATTTTGCACTGAAAATTCTTATTACCTACGTAGGTATTTAAATAAATAATGTCACTGGATAAATTACATTAACGCGGACTTACACGGTATTTCTTATTACAATTTCTACTAATAGGTACCTACGTCGAAATCATCGTCACAAGATATAAGAAGACTGTTACCACCGAGTAGGTACTTATTTTAAAATTTTAATTTTAACTTATTTTAGAAATATCCACTGCTGTAGTCAAGAATATAACAATAATTATGATAGAAATTATTTTTAGAAAAGTATTCATTGCTTTTTTTCATGACAATGATAATAATAACCTATCATTGATCGATCAGACAAATGACACTGTATTTGTTATTTGTAATGTCTAGTCATTTGTTTTAATAGTACTTGGACATATAGATACATATACCACTTAATCGATAGCACCATAAAACCGTGAGGTTGTTATTAGTGTTTCATTTTTTTTTTCTTTTTTTCGTGCACGTGAGTTCATCTCCCTCCTTTTTCATATAGCAGCATAATTTACCACTTACTTGAGGCTCGTCGCCACTGTGGTGTCCTCGTTTGCTGCTGGGTTCGTAAATCAAAGCCACACACTCGTTTCACCAAGGAGCGCATACACGTCCGCACCGGCCGGCGGTTGGGCAAGCAATGCCGTGACGTGCATGCGCCGCTTGTACTTTATTAATACGTCACAGGTACATTCAACGAATTTCTATAGTACCTATATATATGCACCATCGATAAAAAGAAACGGATTTTTTTTTAAATTAGGAGTAGTATTAGTATAGCCCACGGGAGGGAGATGTACATACCTGTTAGATATAGTATGCCTTTGAACAAAGGTTAGATTTAACTTTAACTCATATAAGGATAAGTTAACGGGGCGTTATCCGAATTTTGGCAGTTTGGGTATCGATTTTAAACGGTCAAACACAGGAATTTAAAATATATGTGAGGGATACATCCTTGTTTTAGTGGCAAGTGGAAGTCAAAACGCGAAATATTATAATTTTCTAGATAGAAAATAATAAAAGTCGAAGCTAATACGCCCCTTGATGCAGTTGTACATTAACACTACTCAAATTAATTGAATCGTTTTTAGATTTTATTTCATCATTTTAAATAACCGTTTCGGATTTATAACGGTTTATGAAGGCTTTACAAACCATACCAACGATCTGAAAACCATTTCCACTTAACATTTTTCGTGATACAGTCGTGTTGGGCATCAACACAAAGGGATCGAGGAGACAATTCCAAAAATACTTATAGGAACTAGAAAAATGATGATTAGGTATATGAACAAAAAAATTATGAAATGGCATGATGATAATGTTAACTAGAAAATAAATGATGATTCAATGCATTTTTAGTCCAGATTAGATGCCGCCACCTGCATCAGACTGCTTGAAAAGTGGCTTGATTGGAACTTTTCAGTTTTTGCAGTCGGGTTTTTTGTTGACTATCGTATAATATAAAATTTAATTTAAGACCATATATAGGTAAAATGCCACGTTGTACAAGTATTTGGAATATTAGAGTTTTGAGATAATAATAATTATGGTGACATATTCGTTTGCTTTAGTGTCCTCAATCCATACACTGCAGTTTAATTATACGTTGTTAATTAAAATTTCAGCAGTGCGACTCTGTAAACATGTCGATGGCTTGGGTGAAGTGATCAGAAAGTGGGCTGTCAATCCATATAAACAAGATGGAATGATAGCCCACTTCGTGATCCCTTTACCCAATCCTTCACTTCGACATGTTTACAGAGTCGACCGGCAGAATGGCTCGGTCACCTTTCATAGAAAAAGGTCAAACACCTTGTTGTCTTTGAAAATGTGTAAATTCGATACACATTAGCTGTAGCCAGCACGACACTATTGACCATAAAGTATAGTAATTGTTTATTCTTAAATGACTGCAACTATTTACAGATCTTCATGAGCAGGACATGCATAAAAACACATTGGTCACAGTGAAGTGTAGCAGTAAGATCATATCAGTCATGTATACTTTTGGTAATCATTTTGTTTCAGAAAAGTTATTATCCCAGTTAAAAACGTGACTTTGCTTTTGCAGTAGTGTTTGTTTACATTATTAGTAGTATTTTATTCGTTATGAAAACACTAATCATAACTTACGTCTTTTCTATGTTTTATTTATGAATACTGTGGGATGCAACATGTGTAGACACCCTAGTGCTTTCTCATCTTCTTAGCATGGTGGGTTGTACTGGAGTGACGCCACGGACGGCATAAATATAATTAACGTATTGGGAATTATGTTTGAGCCATTTGTGTCCGAGTCGCCTTGGGACCGAGTGCCCATCCCGGACCCAAAATGAATTTCGAATTTTTCGGGAAATCAGCAGCTCGCCTTTTCTTCGATCAGATATAATCTGTTAAGATCTGATGAAAAACTTCGGAGATAGATACCGGAACTCTTCAATAAATGATGAAATCGTATTTGTCTGTTTATTGTTTACACCAGTTCATAATATATCATCACGCCGGTACACTTTGGGTACGCAGATGTGTACAAGTCAACCATGGTTTTGGGGTTATCTGAATAGATAACCCCACTGAATAGATAAGATAAAGTTATGCCCGAATATATATATAATAATAATAACTTTATTGTTTATGAACCGATCTTGATGATTCTTTTTTGTTTGGAAGAGTATCTTCCCGGACTAGTCCCATTTCAATTTGGTGAAGATTTGATAAAGAACTTCGGACATAGGTAACGGAACTCTTCAATAAATGATAGCAAACCTGGATTGCTGAAATAGCATGTCTGTTTATTGTTCACACCAGTTCATAACAGAACATCACGCCGGGGTACGCTGTGAAAGGGTACGCAGATGTGTACAAATCAACCATGGTTTTGGGGTTATCTATTCGGGAATAACTTTATTGTTTATGAACCGATCTTGATGATTCTTTTTGCGTTGGGTTTAGTTAAAGCTAACCACTAAAAAGTGAAAAACTAAAAAACTTTTACATACTACAAAGTATAAAAAAACTATAATATGGGAAGTCGGTGTTAAAAAACGAAGAAACAACAAAAACACCGTCTTCCGAAATAATAGTTCTTGTTATTATAGTATTTTTGTTTTGAAGTCGGTTGTATTTTTTTGTAAAAAAGTTTTTTAATTGAATAAAGGACATAATCAATAAAAATATATATAACGAGAAAAAATAGAGAGTGCGAATTTTGTGAGTTTGTGTATATGTTGATTGTTGAGGGTAATCTCCAAAACCAAACGGTGTGTATCAATGTTGAAGAAAAAAAAATCAAATACCTTTTGAAATGTACCTATTAAGGTATCTTGCAGTACCTAATGATTTCATCATTTAACAGATGGAAAAAGTCTACATGGCCATGGGCTCTATTTAAAAATTCAACCAGGAAAACCCAAGACTGGCCGCTAGGTTACAAAACAAATATAAACAGTTAAGCTAAAATGTTCCACAGGAATAATTATTGTCTAAAAGAAAAACAGGTCAGTAGATCAACCGCAAATATTTTATACTGTGGCGTAGACTTTTTGCGAAGAGGTGCGGTCATCGGACGGACATCGGTTATCATCGTCGTGTTAAACATGAGGGGTCGCAGGCGGAGGTAGCGTTTTCAATGCCAACCGGCCCGAATAACCCAGCCTTAAATCTAACCATTGTTCAAAGGCATACCTACTATTCTATTAATGACTATTTAGACGATAAGAATAGTTGGTCGCAGTGTTGAACGCAAGACAATGTAATTTGATCATGTTCTTTCTCTATTAGTTAGCTTATGACAGGTTATATGAGTTCATTTTTTTTTTTATATATTTTTTTTTATATTAGACTGAATGTCAATCCGTCTTTTACTTATTGACTTAATTTACTTATTGACTTATTCTACTCATAACAATGTTTAAAAATTATTGGTTTATCACTTGTGGTTCGAGTCACAGTTCTATCGCTAAATTCTACCATTGCCCGCTTTTAAAGGTGCTCGTATAATGGAGTTTGCTAGCTAACATGTTGTTAATAATATTTAATTTTATGATTTCCATGTTGTTGAATACATATTTATTTTTGTTCCTGTGTCTTAAAATACTTTGCGTACCTACTATTGTTTAATTGAAGTTCTTAAAACGTAACAGCCAGATGTGTTGCTGGGGAGTTTGTTGCGCCACTTCTTCTTCCCAGCTAAAACAATAGGAAGTGGTGACGGGTGGGCGTTTTGGGGGACTGTCTTTATGTAAAATTTGTCGTTCAAAAAGTGCTGGCTCTCAGCCTAATTTGAATAAATTACTTTGATTTTTTGAATTTAGAAGTTCCAAAGTAGGTTCTGACTTAAAAACAAACCTGAATTCAACCTGCAAACTTGGAAATATCAAGATAACATTAATTGTAGTTTACAAGATCATCTTCTTCCAGTCCTTATCCCATGTTAGGTACTTGGGGTCGGCGCAACACGTTTTTTTCTTCCATTCTGTCCTATCAGCCGTCACACTATCCTTAACCCCCTTTTCTTTCATATCGCTCCTCACACAATACATCCATCCACATTTATATTCATAACCCTTTTAGTTACATACGTTTCATCCCTCCTCTTCACATGACCATACCAGGACAAGAGGTTACCTTTCAACTTTTCCGCCACTGGCGCCACTTTTAAACTACCTCTAATGTACTCATTTCTCAACTTATCCATTCTCGTTACTCCACACATCCATCTCAACATTGTCATCTCCGCTACATGCAATCTATTTTCATCCGTCTTTTTCATAGCCCAACATTCTGATCCACACAGTACGACAGGTCTTATCACAGACTTGTAGTAGTATCACAGACTTGTTGTAGTTTACAAGATCAAACTGGCAAAATGTAAATATTCCTAAAAGTTATACATAGAATAAAAATGAAGATTACCTGTAAGATATTGATTTGAATCAGATGGAGGGTTAGGTTCTGACCTAAAGACCTGTGTTAAAGTTTCATGGTCTCACAAACCTGGAAATAGGAAAAAACATTTGGTGGTTTATAAGATCAAAAATGCTAAAATATAACTATAAACTCTTTACCCATAGCATATAAATGAGCACAATATGGTTTGTTTACTTAACTCATAAATTGATATCAACAGCCAGTCTTTATAACAAATTTTGTTCATATCTAGACATCTGAAAGCTATAAATTACATTGTTTGTTTTCAGTTTACGTTGTTTATATAAAGAGTTGACACTGAGTTTCTGAAAATCATAGAAATAATAAAGATGTACCTGTAAGATATTGTTAAATCAGATGGAGGATAGAAACTAGGTTCTGCCTTAGAGACTTTTGTCAGAGTTTGATGGTCTGGCAAACCTGCAATTCCTGCATTTGTCAGCTTTGGACCAAATTGTTGTGGTGGAGTGAATGTAACATTCTTTTCTCTTTCAGAACATTAAAAACAGTAGCAGTTCCTCTTCCTCAAATGTCTGCTGCTTTCTGACCTCAGTAGCGCTTGTTTGGTTTTTCTCATAATAAAATTGCGTATCCAAAGACATTAAATTTATACTAGCAATAGACAGGACATAGCGAACAAAATCGTAATCCGATACTTATGTCCTAGTGGTTAAAAGTCGCTCAGTCTAGTGTGACACCCCTGCATGACACCTCGTATTTATGTCCACGCAATCCACCAAAAGAAAATTAATTTACTGAGAAAACTTGTCGAGTTGCGCATTACGATATTGCAAATCCAGATACGGTAAAATGACTGGACCTAATTTTGGTTTATTTTCGTTGGTATTTTTTGTATTTACTCGGTAATTAATTAAAATTCAATAATTTTCATAATAAGTTCTAGAACATTTGCTAATTTTGTAAAATACGCCCTCTTTTGACGAATAGTTTAACCTTGCTTTGTAAGAGATGTACTTAATGTTGTTTGTCGATTTTTTTATCGATAAAATTATAAAATAATAATAATTACTTATTTAGAACCAGAAGGAGGATTCTATTTAAAAAAAACACTAGCTTTACAGCTGATTTACATTAATTTAATTACTTTGAAAACGAATGAACAAATAATCATCACTTCCAAACGAAATAATAACACACGCAATAATACAAAAGAATAACACACGCAATAATACACACAAAAATAATCAAGGAATAATTACGACTTATTGCAAACAGCGCCGATCACCACTTAGACAACCTTACTCAACGAAATCCGGCAAAGAAAAGGGCAGAGCCTTGTTGGCAGTCGCTACGTCCCCGCTGGTTGCTCCTAGTGAGCGGAGCTTCGTCGGGCCCGCGGCTACTCGAAAACGAATAGCAACGCACGCCTGTGTAAGGACACAGCGTGCGGGCGCAACTGCTTGTATACAGGCACTCCGCTGCTGAATGTCGAAGTTTGAAATGTCGACGTATGTTAGTTCTAAAGTACAGGATCTCGATGTACGCCAGTTCGAAAGTTCACTGGAGCGAAGTATGCAAGGCCGACGTATCATTAGTTAGAAAGCATACGAGTGCGATGTTAGGTCAACCCCGACTCGTACAGGTTAGGTTAGATTCGTGGTTATTTTTTTTCAAACCCTTGAGCCCCGCGAAGCGGGGCTCCGACTTGCTAGTATTGATTCTAACTAACGATACGTCGGCCTTGCATACTTCGCTCCAGTGAACTTTCGAACTGGCGTACATCGAGATCCTGTACTTTAGAACTAACATACGTCGACATTTCAAACTTCGACATTCAGCAGCGGAGTCGTATACAGGTTGTCAGGCGACTTGTTTACGACAAATCGCAAAAATTAACCTAACAATATAATAATAGTACTTCGTCTGCGCAGATTTAGTAGATACTCCACAAACATCACCTTTACCCTCTTTTATAGGTTAGTTTTGGAAAATTGAGCACAACGATTTTCATTAATTACCCAGCCATTTCTGCTGTTGATTCTGTGGTCTCAGAATCAGCGCAACTGTTCACCCCGTTCACCCCGACTGGAGTTGATTATGCAAAAATTGTTACATCTGTTGCCATTACCTATCCCAGTTTTATTTCCACGTAAATTGAAGCAAGCAATAATGTCCTCCCCTAAAAACTTCATCACACCTTTTCACCCCTTTAGGGGTTTATTTTCCTGCCAGGGTTGCGGATTTTGTTCGTAAGAGTTATCGCGGCCCTGGAAAGCAAAGGGCACTAGGAGGAGCACGGTTGGGTTTTAGTCAGTAAGAGTCTGACACTCATTTCGCTCCGTCCAAAGCGGGAGGAGTCATTTGATGATTTCCATAGAAAAGGGGTTTGTTTTCGAATATTCCAAACATTTGTTATTCTTATCAAAATCATTAATGCCGTGTTTCATTTTAAAGAACCATTAAGATTCTCTCCAATTCCCTCAAACCGCAACATTTTCTTTACTTAGAGCATTTTTAACCGACTTCCCAAAAAGGAGGAGGTTATCAATTCGACTGTATTTTTTTGATTTGAGAAATTCTTGTTTTATGTGAAAGGATATACTTCTCGATTGGTCCCATTTAAATTTTATCAAAATCGGTTAAGCAGTTTGGTTTTTAAATTCAAATAGCTGGTAAAAATATGTGGAAAAGTCATCGATGTTTACGAAATTGCGTATTTTTGCTTTCCTGTGACTTTCCAGTGGTGTCGTTCGGTGTGGGGTACCACTAAAAAGTGAAAAATAAAAACTTTTTGACAAAAAAAAACCGACTTCCAAAAAAAACACAACAAACAAAGTACAGTCCGTTGTCAACATTTTCTAACCCACCCTAAAAACAAACGAATTCAGACCCTCTATTTGTAACAATAAGGTTTATTCAATTTATACGAGCTTACCAGACAAGTGCTCGCCAACATTGTCGGAGCCACCGCCATTATATCATTAACTCGTTGACGTTAAAGTTGAAAACTTTTTAAGTCACACTACATAATTATAACGCAATCTTTAATTTCGCGTAATTCCAACAAGTTCTTGTGGCTTAGCGGTTTGATGCTGGATTGGCGACGAACAACGTGTGGGTTCGAAACACGGGGTGCACACATCAGTTTCTTTTTTAATTTGTTTTCATTTCTACAATATTGCTTGCATAATTAAAGAACGACCAATATGATTTAAGCCTAATAACTTTTCTTGTAAACAGGTGGGTAAATTAAAAAACTAAGTTCACAGAATTTATATTTACCGAGAATGGTTGGATACGAAGTAAAACATACATTTGCTTCGTGAGGTAGATCATAAATAAGTGACAAATATACGCGCGCCTAATAGCAGTGACTGCGCACACACATTAATTGTATTGTTTTTATAACCGTCGTTACTTTTAAACGAAAGGTCCGATTTGAATAATTTAAAGTGTAATTTACACGTACTACACCAACCTTAATTAACTGCCGTAACGTCCGCTCGTTTGTTTGTTTGTTTGGTTGCACGCGCTAATCCTTGGATTTTTTTATGGATGGTAAATCATCAAATGACTTCTTCCGCTCTGGGTGGAGGGAAAAGGAGTGTCAGACTCTTATTGACTAAGCCCCATTCGTGTCCTCCTTATAATATGCCCTCTTTCGAACAAATTCCGCAACCCCTGGCAGGCTCTACGCAACCCTAGTAAGTTCTGAATCTCTGGAACTACCAGTCGGATTTGGAAAATTATTTTGTATATAATAGCCAGTCATGAGAAAGGCTATATGCGGATGGGCGAACGGGTAAACAACGGGATTGCGCGTACGAAGTCGTGGGTAAAAGCTAGTAACTTGTAATGATATAGTAGGTAATTTAAATGAAAAAAAAAATTGCCAATAAATAATACGCACTGAAATTGCTTTTTTTTTTGGCATTACCTAGTTTCATTATTTTCCAATGTGAAGAAAAATTGTCTACTTTTATTATCGATAGTCGATACCTAATACCCAAATGGCTGTTAACATCCCGATAACTGACTGGACATCTACCGAGTGATAGCTGAATTTATAAATTTAATTCGTATGTTTGCTATTCAAAGTCAGATGGCGTCACTGAGGTAGGGGATCATAGTTTTTCTATGACATTTCTTCTGATAGCCGCTCTATTGTATCTTTAAATCTCTTTGTGCGTATCCAATTTATTTTCCTCATCGTTGAATATATATTTATATGACACACAAAGGGGGTCTCCTTTTCGAGAAGTAGCTGCACCCGAAGTGCTCAGTTGAGCGTCTTCCACACAGATCACAATACTAGGGCAGCGTTTCCCATTAGCCAGGTCGCGACCCGGTACCAGGCCATCAAAATAAAATACCGGGTCGCAACAAGATGCAAGACAAGGTGGAAGCTGCAAGAAAAAAGCTTAATGTGTGGGCACAACGCGCGGAAACAGGAAACTTCAAAGCATTTAGTAATTTAGGTGAAATACAAAAAGAGTAAAACATGATTGCATTGGCACAAGACATCTTAACTCAAATTAAAGAGCTATTGACTTGGACTGAAGAGGAATCTTCAAGAATATTTTCTTCCAATTGACAACAACAAACCTTGGATAAGAAACCCATTTACATTCAAGTTAGATTCCGAAACTAATTTGCCAGATTCAGATGTCGACTTGTTAATTGAACTGTCAACTGACACAGCACTCAAGGGTATAATTGACATAAGACCATTGATAGATTTTTGGTTATCTTGTCGTCAAGAATACACAAAATTATCTCATCAAGCAAAAATTTTTTAATGACTTTTGTCACAACATAAAAGTACTCTGTGGTCACAACTTATAAATGTGAAGCTGGTTTTTCAACACTAGTTTTCCTTAAAAATAAATATAGAAACCGACTTGAAGCGAACCAGACCTTAGGATAAAACTGTCGTCATTTTCCGCCGAACTTGGATTCTTTGGTAAAAATCAAAGACATTAAATTCATACTAGCAATAGACAGGACATAGCGAACAAAATCGTAATCCGATAGGTACTTATGGCCTAGTGGTTAAAAGTCGCTCAGTCTAGTGTGACACCCCTGCATGACACCTCGCGTATTTATGTCCACTCAATCCACCAAAAGAAAATTAATTTACTGAGAAAACATTGCACCGAGTTGCGCATTACGCAAATGCAAATGCAATTCCAGATACGGTAAAACGACTGGACCTAATTTTGGTTTATTTTCGTTGGTATTTTTTGTATTTACTCGGTTATTAATTAAAATATATAAGTGGAAACTTGTAATTGGCTTTCTTCTACATATAGCTACTGACTACTCGAATGTATTAGCTGTAAGTTTTCCTAAAAATAATAAAATAAAATAAATAAATTCAATAATTTTCATATTAGATTCTAGAACATTTGCTAATTTTGTAAAATACGCCCTTTTGACGAATAGCTTAACCTTGTTTTGTAAGAGATGTACATACTGTTGTTTATCGATTTTTTTTATCGATAAAATTTAAAAATAATATTTTTAGAACCAGGAGGATTCTATTTTAAAAAAACACTAGCTTTACAGCTAAAAATCATTTACATCAATTTAATTACTTTGAAAACGAATAAACAACTAATCATCGAGATCCGGCAAAGAAAAGAGCAGGAGCCTTGTTGGCAGTCGCTACGTCCCCGCAAGGGGACGTGGCGAGCGGTCACGGAGCGTGGCTCCCTGCCCGCGGTGGCACCCATCGGCCCGTAACAACGGGCCCGTTATTTGGTTGCTCCTAGGCTCCTAGTGAGCGGAGCTTCGTCGGGCGCCCGGCTACTCGAAAACGAATAGCAACGCACGCCCGTGTAAGGGCAGAGCGCGCGGGCACAACCGCTTGTATACAGATTGTCAGGTGACTTGTTTACGACAAATCGCAAAAATTAACCTAACAATATAATAATAGCACTTCGTTGCGCGGATTTAGTAGATACTCCACAAACATCACCTCTACCCTCTTTCATAGGTTAGTTTTGGAAAATTGAGCACAACGATTTTCATTAATTACCCAGTCATTTCTGCTGCTGATTCTGTGGTCTCAGAATCAGAACAACTGTTCACCCCGTTCACCCCGTCTGGAGTTGATTATGTAAAAATTGTTAGATCTGTTGCCATTACCTATCCCACTTTTATTTCCACGTAAATTGAAGCAAGCAATAATGTCCTCCCCTAAAAACTTCATCATACCTTTTCACCCCTTTAGAATTATTTATTTTCCTGCCAGGGTTGCGGATTTTGTTCGTAAGAGTTATCGCGGCCCTGGAAAGCAAAGGGCACTAGGAGGAGCACGGTTGGGTTTTAGTCAGTAACAGTCTGACACTCCTTTCCGCTCCGCCCAAAGCGGGAGGAGTCATTTGATGATTTCCATAGAAAAGGGGTTTGTTTTCGAAAATTCCAAACATTTGTTATTCTTATCAAAATCATTAATGCCGTGTTTCAACTTTACGAATCATTAAGATTCTCTCCAATTCCCGCAAACCGCAACATTTTCTTTACTTAGAGCATTTTTATACCCGTCGTTACTTTTAAACGAAAGGTCCGATTTGATTAATTTAAAGTGTAATTTACATGTACTACACCAACCTTAATTAACTGCCGTAGCGTTTGCTCATTTGTTTGTTTGTTTGGTTGCACGCGCTAATCTCTGGATTTTTTTATGGATGGTAAATCAACAAATGACTTCTTCCGCTCATCACTTATTGACTAAACCCCATCCGTGTCCTCCTTATAATATGCCCTCTTTCGAACAAATTCCGCAACCCCTGGCAGGGTCTAGGCAACCCTAGTAAGTTCTGAATCTCTGGAACTACCAGTCGGATTTGGAAAATTATTTTGTGTGTAATAGCCAGTCATGAGAAAGGCTATATGCGGATGGGCGAACGGGTAAACAACGGGATTGCGCGTACGAAGTCGTGGGCAAAAGCTAGTAACTTGTAATGATATAGTAGGTAATTTAAATGAAAAGAAAAATTGCCAATATACGCACTTAAACTGCTGTATTTTTTTTGGCATTAGTTTCAATATTTTCCAATGTGAAGAAAAACTGACAACTTTTATTTTCGATAGTCGATACCTTATACATAAATGGCTGTTAACATCCCTAAAACTGACTGGCCATCTACTGAGTGATAGCTGAATTTATAAATTTAATTCGTATGTTTGCTATTCAAAGTCAGATGGCGTCACTGAGGCATTGGATCCAAATAGTATAAATTGGATCACAGTTTTTCTATGACATTTCTTCTGTCTAATAGCCGCTCTATTGTAATCTCTTTGGTAAAAAATAAGCAGCAGCTCCATACTTTGCACTAAAATTTAGTGACTAACTATGTACCTAGTATTAATAATATGTATAATTTCACCTAATGGAGCTTGCGTTTAAAATTATTAAACAAACAAACAGACACAACAACACAAGGAAAGATGCAACAATAACTTAACAGAAGGATAGCCACTGACCCTGCAAATAAGTACCTAACAAACAAAAACCGGCGCGACTTAGAGAACGAAAGGAATATTCGCACCTATTCGCACATACAAAAGATAAGAATTTGAAAAAGAAATCCACCAAAACAAACAAATTGTCTAACAAAAACATTAAAACAATGTCGATGTCAAATAAATTTACAATGACATTTTATTTCAGTGTTGCGTTCCACTGAGGTGAGAGGTCAGTTTTTCTGGCTTGCAATAATTTTGGAATAAGGCTGGGACACATGCTCATTTCAATAACCGGAGATATGTTGCCTATTAGGCCGCTCGAGCACTGCCGGCACACCGGTGTGCCACCTGTTTTTCCCGATTTTTACCTTTATATTACTATTACGCAAGATATATTATATAATATGGAATTATCACATGTCGGGGCTGGAGCGGTAAATAAACATCCTCAAAAATAGTTCGGCAATTTGCTGTTTCTTGGCTCTGTTTTATTCCATTCGTACCGGTTCGTAGTTCTTCTAAAAAGGACCGCCCCAGCACCGAATAACACAGCATAGAGAAACAATAGGATTTTGAGGTTTCTTTCAAAGTCTAAAGTAAAAACCATAAATAATTCATTCATTCATTCATTGGTTTCAATGAATGCTCTACTCTATCTATATTTATAATCTGTTAACGTGATTTAACAGTTTTTGACATACATAATTAATTTGACAGAATCGGCACTTGGAGTATTGGTATTTTTCAAAACGCTTTTTTAGAAAACGGTGTAAATCTACGTATAATTGAGTGAATTTGTACATCGCAACCAAGCAAAATGGTAAGTTTGATAATAATTATCTTTTAGGTTAATGTTTGTAACAAAAGTTCTAAAACAGCATTATCATGATTTCAGAGTTTCGGTCTGCCTCCACTGAAAGTAAAGCCTGAACATGTCAGTAACATTAAGCCACAAGAGGGTCCGTTCGGTGTGCCGAACCCGCTCGTGGCGGGTCTGGCTGCTACGAAGTCAAAACTTGGCATGTCACATCCGATAGAAATATCTGAAAGAAGTGTAAGTTATTAGCTTACTATACATGTTACTTAATGAAACTCTGGCCTATTCATTGCATGCAGCAGCTCGGTACTAACTGGTACTGAGCTGAGTGCTGAGTACACTCTAAAAAGTTGCTGCAAACTAATTAATTCAAAAGGGCCTATAACCTGAATACCCAGGGTCATCTACAGTTACTCTGGCTGGATTTTCTCTAATCCCCTTTGAATTAGAGGAAATCCAGCCTGGAGCTGAAATGAAGTGTAAGTACTACCATGACTTGCCAAATTTCAATAGCCTCAGCATGATTTTGGGCTGTCATTCAGATTTAAAAATGAAGAGCCATAAATAGAAAGTCCTACTATTATTTGATATACCTTGTGTGATTGTTAACCAGTTTTAAATACAGCTATAAGCTAATTTCCAGTTCTATTTAATTTTCTATACACCTCATTCATATTATTCACCTTCACTCCTGTTAAACACCAATAAAATAAATTTCAAAGAAAGCTTGTACATATTAATTTATGACAAAAATGTCATTGTCTTTTGCAGTATCATTTAAATCAGGAAAAAATGAACATGGCAATGCTTCGCAACATCCAAGGTCTTCACGCACCTCTCAAACTCACCATGGAAATGAAGTTCACTAGCAAGGTATTTTAATATCAAAGAAAATTATCAGTAAGATTTCATAAAATAACTGTAGGACTAGGTTTGTAATTACACACAACCTTTCATAAAGTGTTTTAAAATCTGTATAATTATGTGCATAGCAGCTGTGGTTAATCTCTCCAAACAGTCACTATTACAAGTTTAAGATGTAAAATCAAATCTGCAAATCTGTTAGACCTGTTAGATAGACAGAGATGGAATCATCTAATGCAACCAGCTACAGTATTCCCTTTGCATCTCTGCAATTTTTTTTAAATATATTGTTCAACTTTAAAACTATTTCTTTAAATCAAATCTTTTTTAAGGTTCTGTACTTAATCAGTCGGCAAAAATGGAAACTTTGCTGTATGTCTGTCAATACCCTTTTCCTCAGGAATGCATTGAGGAATCAAGCTGAAATTAATATCCAATACTCGGGTCTGCTACTCCTTTGATTAGTGTAAAATCAAACTTCTAAGTCAATCCAATCTAAAGATAAGGCCCTTTATGCTTTGATTATGGCGCATGTTTTGACTCTCGCAAGGGAATCGAAACCAAACTTATATTTG
Organism: Melanchra persicariae; assembly: GCA_947386135.1. Lineage (NCBI taxonomy): Eukaryota > Metazoa > Arthropoda > Insecta > Lepidoptera > Noctuidae > Melanchra > Melanchra persicariae. Next base: position 9,592,322 of record OX376651.1, on the reverse strand, counting down.
CAGTTGAAGAAGTGATCAGTCACTTCTTCAACTGCAAATATAAGCTTGTGTTTGTTTCATCTATGTATGGGAGAACAATTTTCTGAAAAGTTAAGTTTGTCCTTCAATCCTACTTATCTTTTTGTCAGAGTGACGAGTGCTTTCATAGTTTAAACACTTCAGTAGGCAATGTATACTCGAAAAAAAAATCGAGACTTGATTCCCTTAACAAATTATCTATCTATCTGTCGGGTTTGGTTTCCGCACTTAGTCCTGATGTTGGACTATTGTTTAACTGCAACCAGTCAACCTCCCTCCAGAAGCAGATCAGTCCTCCCAGTGTGTTACGGATATCTGTAAGTGAATAAAAAAGTATTCAGTGTGCTTCACCCAATTCAGCTGCTTATCCAGATAGATCCCAAGGTATTTGGTATCAGTTGAAAGGCTGAGGGTCACAGTTCTTTGGAACTACCAAAGAACTGTGGCAATTCTAGTGTTAGCAGCTTTCTCTTTTGGGTAAAATAAACAAGTTCAGTTTTGTTGGGGTTCACTGCTAGCTAATAATATTCTTTGCACCAGTCCTCTACCATTGTCAAGGCTTGACGCACGAGTTTCCATAGAGTGTTTTCAAGTTTTCTGTTTTGTATTATGGTTATGCTATCAGCGAAGCGAACGGTAAAGAATCCTTTATCGTTGAGTTACAGAGGTTATCTGCGACTAGGTTCCATAGGAGTGGCGAAAGGACGCCGTCTTGGAGGCAACCTTTTGCCTCGATGGCCCTTGTTGTGTTATTTGTAGTAACTTGTACAGCTCTTAGCTTGAGCATGTTTCTGATCCAGCCGCTCAGGGTCGTGCCCACACCGTGCCTTCCGAGGGCTGTGCTGATACTCTGAAACTTGTTTTTGTCAAAGACGCACTCTATGTCAATGTAGACAGCGATTGAGGAGCATTTGATTTATAGTGCATTCGATCTTTAAGACCACGCAGTGCAGAGCAGATTCTATTGATTTCCCCGCGGAGTAGGCGTGTTGTCTGTGGAGTGGGTTCTCGCGCAGAGGTCCATCCCAAATATATCAGTCTGAAAGCCTTCAGGGTTTCAGTAGGAAGGGTTATTAGTAGGGGCTTATTGGTCTGTATGTTTTGGGTTGTGTGTACTTAGTCTGTTTTACCTGGTTTGGGGATGAAAATGACTTTTACCTCGAGCCATGCAAGGGGTACGTATCTGTGCGTTATGCAGGCTCGGTAGATATTACTAGCAACCGTGGTGTTAGAGCGCTCTCCTCATTGTAGCAGGGTTTGGAAGATGTAATGTAGTCCTGTGGATTTATATGGTTGGAAGTTCATTATAGCTCATGTTATTCAATCTTTTCTCACTATGTTACGGGCTCCAGACCAGTCTTGATCAGCAGAGGTACGTCCCGATTCGCCCGCCCACCTCCTGTCCTCGAGAATACGTCCAGTCTAGAAGTGCGTTTCCAGGAGGTTCTGGTGTCGGTCTGTTTGTGTGTATGAGGTGTCGGGTTTTTTCAGTGTGCCAAGAGTGCGATTTTTTCAGTTGATAGGATCTTCCTTACTCGTGCGGCTTCGTTGTTTGACTCTATGGAATCATTGAATTTTTGCCAGGCAGTTTTCCTGGCGCTTCTGATTTATTTCTTGAATAGATGAACTATCTACATAGGAATTTGTACGGAACCCTCGGACTGCGAGTCAGACTCGAATTTGACCGGTTTTTTTTTTTCATTTTCTATGTTTAATTTCAAGTCTGTTATGTTTTTTATATAAAAAAAAATACCTCCCTAGATAAAGATTAATTGCAAAAAATAGAAATAAGGAAATGTTAAAATTAAGTTTCAGCAATAAAGGCTTATTTTTTTTATTTACTTATGTTTTTAATAAATCAGATCTGAAATTATTTTTTTAAATGTTGCTTCATTTAATAATTAATTGGGAACTCTTTGCAGCTGTTAGTGCAGAGAGTAAATTGTATTTAAAAAAACTGTCTTACAAGATTTGTTCCTGAAACGAATAAGCATCAAATTCTTTATTTTCAGATTGGCCACCTTCCCTTCCTTCAAAGGTCCAACTTCCAGCATGATGTGTTGACTGGTAAGCACCTGGACGTTGGGTTTGAGGACATTTTGAACACTCCAGAGCTGTGTGAAGTGGCCGGACAGCCCCACGCTGTGGTTGAGCGATCGCTCGGAATACTGTGAGCTTCTTAGTTTAGGTTTGTCTAGTAATGTACTACATACTGATTTTTAATAAAAGGTGATTCTGAAACTTTTGTGTTGTTTATGTTTAGCGTTTATTTAATGCCCAACTGAGGAGACTAGAAACTGTTACCCGTGGACCAGGATATCCGATTGACTAAGGGTGCGTTTCCACCAGAGATGTGCGAGAATGCGTAGCGAGGGATGTGTTTGTGTGAACCAATAGAATCGCTTCGTTTACCTAGCCTCGCTAAAGGCTAGGTGAATGAAGCAATTCTATTGGTTAGTAAGAAACACATCTCTCGCTACGCATCCTCGCACATCTCTAGTGGAAACGCACCCTAATATTGAGATTAGGAGGACAATTTCATGCGATTCTTATTTACTTTGAAATAATCGAGAAACAGCTACTGAGATTTCATAAGTAAAATGACAAAGTTTCTTATAACAATCACAAACATTTTATCACACTTCAATTCTTAACAATGTCAAGTATTCTGAGTTTGCATATTTTCTTCACCTCATTGATGCCAATAGTAATTTCCTGTTCTTTGGAATTATTATGCCGGCGTTGCAGACCTTCAATAATGGATTGTATTTTGTTTTCCCTCGCACAAATGATGAAGGGAAAGCCGAACTTCGCTTTGTATCTGGAAAAGAAGGTGCATTAGGACCAACCAGGACTTGGTGCGTAATTCATGTCATGTTTAGGCAGGTTAAAAACAATAACATTTTTGACGATATCACTATGAATGCAAAGAGAAATTGGAAGTGTAAATACGTTGATTTCGCGAACTCCCAACCTTAGCTCAGTGATTTGTAAATTACTCAAAAGATGGCAGCAGTGAACATACTCAATGGCAGCCTACTAGATGTCTAGATGTCGCTGTCGACCAGATTGTTTTAAATTTCTCGTTTCGAGAACCCGACTCCGGACGTTTACCGCGCTGTGTTCAACTAGCACAAAATGTGAATATAAAATATAAATGTCATTTGGAGCTGCTGCAGTTCACTTTACCTACCTACGTGTAAACAGGTACCTACCTATTTTATCAAACCGCTCTGAGTGTGCCAATTTATGTTCATTTTACTGTTGCTCCGTTTTTTATTTAATCAAGTTGAAGGCCTGCCGATCGCAGTTTGTCACTGCCACCTATGAACATGTCCAACACTAACATCAAAGACTACAATAGTATACTGACTAACATCATAATGCAATGCTCTCTCAGAGACAAAGCTGTGCGTAGGCGTAGGTAGGTCCTACCAGGGTTGCGGATTTGTTCGAAAGAGTTACCGCGGCCCTGGGAAGAAAGGCACTAGGAGGACTAAAGGGTGGGTTTTAGTCAGTAAAAGTCTGACACTCCCTGCCGCTCCACCCAGAGCGGGAGGGGTCATTTGATGATTTCCCATCCTCGAAAAAAAAAAAAAAAAAAAAAAAAAGGCGTAGGTACGTACTTACCTACCTACGCCTTTTTTTTTTTTTTTTTGAGAAATTAGGTACTTACCTAATTTCTCATTAATTAGGTATGCTTGTCACTTCACCAGCCGGAACTAGTCTACAGAAGTTCCCGGTCGACCACTTTCCGATCTTAGCCACAGGCACAAAGGCGAAAAGCGGTAAATTTCACTACTATTTTGATTAGGTAGTAGGTACCGATAATCTCGTGTGATAAGAACATATGAATTTATGATGAAAGATTGGTGGAATACGCAGTTACCGTTGGTTACTCTCATCCATAACCCTCTTCTGTTCGGTCGTGAGTCCATCCAAGCCTGCAGCTTTCTGTTCGCAAGCAGATTCCGGAGTCAGCTCCCCTCGCGCCGCCAACCGGCCTGCTAGGTCGGGATGCAGCTTCAATATCACTAGTTTCTCTGAAATCGTTGTCTTTGGGTCAACAGGTAATCTAGAGTGGTAGGTGCCTATGCAGAAGTATGAAGGATATCTCTCTTCAGGATTTATGGATTGTTGAGGTACTTACCAAGGTACCTACCTACTTTGGAAATAGATATGTTATAAATTCAAGGGTTCCGTCCAATTAGAAACAATCTACAAGTGAACAAAGCATTTGAGTACCTAAGTCAATGTAGGTACCTATACCTAACCATTAAAAGTGATGGCTTAATTTATTAGTAGGTACTACCTAGGTAAGTACCTACCTCATTCATAGTGAATTAAGCAAAGTTAGACATTTCATAATCACTATTCTCCGATGTCGAGTATCCTTACCTTCTACTCCAATAGCCTCTAAATAAGTTTGAAATGCGTCACAAAGAGCTGTAAGGTCCTCGAACGGCCTCTTCTTCTTAACTTCTACGGCCGCATCTTTGTATAGTTCTATAACATTTCCAAACACCGACTCGAACTGTTCATCACTTAAAGAATTCACTTCAGAAATACTTATTGATAAAGCAGAAGTCGTCATTATTTTGAAATAATTTACGTACAAACGTCACAACAAACTTCGGACAACTGTGTGTCTGTTATCAAGTCATTTTATCAAACGACCGCAGTTAAGGGTCATTACGAGATCAACTAATGTGAAATATTTAAATGTCATTGCCACAAACGAAACAAACATTTTGGTGTCATTAGTTTACCTAAGCATGGAGTGGATAATTTAATTTACGTTTCCGTGCTAGTTAGGTTCTTGAACTTGACCATCAACATAAAGGAAAAAATGCTTCCCCCAAAAAGAAAACGGTAAAAAAAAATGATGACAATGATTGGTGTTGGTGTGATCCGGTTTGACTGGTAGCCGACCCCAATGTAGTTGAGAAAAGGCTAGGCAGGTGATGAATGATTGGTGTTCTAATTGCAAACAAGACGCGCGACAGCCAGTTCCTAAGCATAGGTACCTAGGTACCTACCTACTCCATCTCAATTAGTACCTACACGCATACAAATATAATCATAGGTACTGCAGCTTTATTTCAATCACATAGGTACCTAAGTATATGTAGGTAGACTCAACAGTTGCACTTCTCAAAATGATTGAAAAGTAGCTTTGGCTCGTGGATATCACAGGAACCGTGATTTTTGGGGATAAAATAGCCATGTAGATAGGTACCTATCTAACCTAACCTCTGAGTAAAAATTCAATGTAATAATTAGGTACCTACTTACATTATCGGATCAATACTTCCCTATCCAAAGATTGCCTCCTACAAACAATTCTCATCCCTACCTATAGGAATTTCTCCTGTATAGTGGGTGCGTTTACAAACTTATAAACTCACATACACAAACAGCCAGACCCAGAACAACTATCTGTAGGCCATACAATTTATTTGTTCCATGCGGGAGTCGAACCCGCGACACGCAGCTCAGCAGTGAGTGCAGTCAATCGCTCAACCACTGCGCTAACCGTGTCGTCAGACTAACACTGGCAATAGGTAGTTATTATAATTATGAGCCTTTTCCTTTAATGTCGAAAAAACACAGAAAATTCAAAAAAAAACATGGCCTAGTTTGTGTCGGGCCACGCGCTGTGTTCCGTAGTTTTCTGTCCCAAAACCATGAGAAAACAGTAAATAAAGGACATGGCTAAATGGAGAATGGACGATTGCCCTTAGAATGTATAAATATGGTACCTAGCAATATGTAATGCTGAATAGCTGATTATTAGTATTTCGTTTAAAAAATGTTTCAGGATCTGTTTATATCTTTGCAATCCTGAAAATAAAATCATGTTACTCCTACGTCAATACGTATCGAAAAAACTTCAAACAAACGGCATTGCTATGAATTTTTGCGTAGGCGTTTGAATGTATCTGCGATTTTATTGATAAATTGTATTTTGATATAGCAAGCCACCCACCCCGATTTCGCACGGTGGAACTTACTTACCTAACCTACTTGAGTAAATATCTACAAAGGGGTAATTGCACCAAAAAACATGATACAACTTAATCTCTGCAATCCGCGAAAGTACGCTCCCGCTCGCGTGTAGGTACACGCGAAATATTAAACTCTCGTAAAGCCTTACTACTTATCCAAATGAGTTGAAATAAAGACAGTTTTCACAGACAATTTAAATAATGGTTAAACATATTTGAAAATATTAGAATTAATATTAACGGACCCAAACAAACTAAAGATTATTGAATTTGAGGTAAGTAAACAATTCTGCAGTAGGTAAGTACTTTATCAAATATTACTCACGTTTTAAGCTGCACACGCAAGAAAAGCCCTCAGGATTTTTCTGACTTGATTTACATTCAATAATACCTACACGAATGTACACCTAAACCTTCCGGAAGAACCAATCTACCTCATAAGCAGTGACAACCCCATCAAAATCTCTTTCTACATTCTTACAGACAGACAAACGCGCCAGGGGGACTTAGTTACCTAGTATGTGTTGATTGATAAATCCAGCCTTAACAAGATATCGAACGCACTGAGTAACCAAGGAAATAAAAGATTACCTACCTATTGAAATAAAACAGCAAAAATGCGATTTATTTATTTATTCAATATTCTGTGTGTCTTACAAGAACATTATCAAAAAATGGAGCTGATAATGTGTTCTGGTGTATCGCCCATCCTCAGATACCAGCACTGTCATGACTAGGAGTGTGACAAATATATTAGTATTAGTTAAGAGATTAGTAATATTCTATGGATTCACGTATTAATAATTTGACGATCTGAAATATGCTTGTAAGCGACAATAATATCGCCACTAAAAATCAACGTAGCAGAATCAACAAATGAGACTCGCAGCGCTATCTATCTCGACAGCTCCGAACTAAATCCTAAATCGCGATAACAGAGTTTAACGTGCGATAAGAACATATACTTAACCCGAATATCATCTTTCGGGCAGTTGCCTACCGGACAACCAACAACCGTCCGGTCGGAGGATCCTCCCTTTTCAACGGAGGTATGTGGGACTTTACTCTCTGTTCCGCTACCTCCAAACTGGTGACCCTCGACGTTGAATGTCAGCGCAGCATTCGTGCAGCTACTCCATCATGACGTCATCATCATCATCACTTCTCCTCAACGTGACCTCAAGCTCTCGAGTAGCGATTCGAGTCATACAGCCAGCCAGAACCATCGGCTTCTACGGGTATCCTGACCACCAGCATGCAACGGACGCGCATTCCTGGTCAGCATCCTCAGCCTCTATCATCAACCTCATCAGCGACCTTGGCAAGCACACTGCACTTTCGGCCAGTCACATGAAGAGTCTTGAAGAACCTCTCCTGGTTGACGCCAGCAGGCACGTCAGCACGTCGCACAGCTCCGACCCACCTTGGCAAGCACACTGCACCTTCGGCCAGTCACATGAAGAGCCTTGAAGAACCTTTCCTGGTCGACGCCAGCAGTCACGCCAACAGCAGACAGTTCCGACTCATCGTGAACTCTGCGACGTAGATAGTTCCGGCTCACCGAGAACTCTGCGACTTCCAGTTCCGACTCACTGGAACCAACCTTCCACTGGCCTGGCAAGCGTCTCAAGATAAGAACGAATCATCCACTATCGACCTCCGGTCTCCAGAGGGGGGTGATGTAGGAGACATTAATACCGCCACAAAAAATCAACGCAGCAGAATCAACAAATGAGACTCGCAGCGCCATCTTTCTCGACAGCTTCGGACTAACTGGACAAAATCCTAAATCGCGATATCAGAGTTTACCGTGCGATTAGAACATATGCAAAGCCCGAATATCAACAGTTGGGCAGTTGCCCACCAAACACAAACAACCGTCTGGTCGGAGATCCTCCCTTTTAAACGGAGGTATGTGGGAGTTAACTCTCTGTTCCGCTACCTCCAAATGCTAATATACATTCACATAATCCATAGATTACTAACATGTACACAATCTTTATCATAATGTGAGATTCCATTCACTTGGCACAGATCGGCGGGATCGGATTCACTCAATCACCCTGACATGTAGTCGTGAAGTTCTTTGTATGGATTCACGTATTAGTAACCCGACGAACTGATATATGCTAATATTAAATATTCACATAATCTACAAACTACTTATATGTATGACGGAATATCAGAATGGGCAGCGGAGCGGTCTTTGTGATAGTCATCCATCATGGGCGTGTTATAGAAGAAACGTTGAAATAATAGCACGTTTGTGATTCATAACAGTCCCTCGTTTCATTCGATTACATTTGTAAACAAAATATACGGTAAAACACAAGATGAAACTAGATTACGAGCCAATAGGTTAGCACGCGTGCACTTCGTATGCTGTCTGTCAAAAGAATGCCAGCTGTCACTGCGTAGACGCAAACTTGCTACCCTATTCGGGGTTACCCGCTCATGTTTTATAAATCGCCATTTATATTCGACCAATTGGAATAAATCACCATTCTAATTTTGAATTTAACAATAATTACTATTCAACCAAATAACACAATCAGTCTCTCATCTTAAATCTTGGATTTACTTTTAATTTAGCTGCGCGCCGTCATGTACAATAATCTTTAACATAATTTGAGATTCCATTCACTTGGCACGGATCTTCTTGGATCGGATTCGTGAAGTGATACGTATTATTAGGTTTAAGTTAAATATCACTGATCCTCAAATATAAATTAAGATATTGTAATTATTCTAGACTTATATATTCGTATTAGCTAATACTGATAAATATCGATATTAACCCATCTTTAGTCATGACACTCATGACAGACAACTGACGTTGGTTTTTGCTATAATAAGAGATGGGATTGAACTTCAAGTGTAACAGAATCGATAAAATAATCGAAAGGTTTGTAAAAAAAATGAATTTGTTTTGACGACCATTATTCAGTTAATATTTTTCGTTACAAAATACATAGGTAGTAAGAATAAACGAAGAAGCACATTCCGAAGCTTTCATTTATTTTTTTGTGGTTTCGATTAGAATAACGTGAAATCGAGTGAAGTTGATTGTCACTTTAAAACAACCCTGATTTCCGAATCAAAACTCAATTAACAAACAATAAAACAAAACACCGAATTGAATGCCATAATTCCCGCCAAAATCTCTGATTGCCACTTCTTAGTTCCGAAGAAGTTTCCAATCATAATATTTTGTTATATGAGGCGAGAAACTAGCACAAAAAAGCAGAATGTTCTAAACATCCTTTCGCCAGTGGCAAAAAATCGAACTAATGTTTTGCCTTATGGTTATGTTTTTGTTGTGGTCAAAAATACTTCAAAGTATTTTTGACCACAACAAAAACATAACCGTAGAAAAATGAGGTCAAAACGAACAAGGTAGGTACTGAGGAAGTCATTATGACGGTCATCACTTGACAATGAATCGAGCTAAAGCCTCACAAAGTGGTTTCGAAGATCATAAAATGCATGTTGTCGATACCAGCTTATGATCACCATCGAATTGAGTCTAGTGAAGTTAAGCCAAACATCATAATATCCAATGATCCAAAACGATCCCAAGTCGCCCGAAGTGCGACCTCTCGCGTCCGGCCCTGGTTCAATCCATGGATGGGTTTTAGTCAGTAAAAGTCTGACACTCCCTGCCGCTCCACCCAGAGCGGAAGGGATCATTTGATGATGTCCCATCCTTAAAAAAAAAAGTCGCCCGAAGTGTTAGTATTGCTTATCCAGCCATAATTAGGTAGTTTTAGAAAATAAATCGATTTGATAACTGTTTTCAAAAATCGATTTAAGTACAGTTTCTATTTGACATTCTGGAAAAGCGACATGACCCCTCCCTAGCTTTCCCTTTCATCTTATGTTGTCAAACAAAACAAGCTTAGAAAACAATTCAGATACTTTTTTTATGACTTACAGTTTATTAAAGTTCTATAAAATTATTAAAAACTAAATAATTCACGAATTAATATTTCAATATTCCGAGTTAATGTAAGATTCTTATACATCCTTAGGGCAGTCATTTAGCCATGTCCTTTCGAGCACATTTTCGTTATGATTATGAGCGGCCCCAAAAACCATAAAAATGGCACCAAGACAAAATCTAGCGAAGTTCCTAAACTAGCAAGCACCAAACATAACTCCGACAAAAACATACGTTGTACTGAAGGACCAACTTAATTTAAAACCTAGTTGAAAAAAAAAGTATTTTCGTATTTGCGCGTCGTTGCCATAATTATTGAATAACACTAGCCTCTACCAGCAGCTTCGTCCGCGTGAAAGCCGGAAATTATCCAAAAGAAACGTTCTCCCTGATTCAAAAGTAGGTATCCTAATTCCTTCTCTCATCTCAAACAAAGACCAATCTACCAATGAAATTATCAAAAGCAAAATATAGCTAACAGCTGGAAAATATAGGTCACCAAAGGAGATAATGAAAATCACTGAATACAGAAATTGAACAAAAAGTTTCTGATACCTGCATTCTCCCCTGCCTCATTAATGACTATAGGTACATCTGGGCCCTCACAAAACATCACAGAGACGGTCTAGTACACTGCCAAAGAGCTAAGAGAGGAGCATGACTGACGTCAAAAAACAGGACCGAAAACCGAACACCTTTATAAGATCAAAAACGAGAGTAACAGAGGTGCTTGCAAGGATAGACCAACAACCTAAAGTGGAGATGGAAAGTTCATATACTGCGAAGTACCTACCCAAGAAAAGTAGAGCATGATTATTTCTGTAGGTACCTACACTAGAGATGGAAAAGGAAGAGATCCGACAGGGGAAAAGATGAGAGGATGAGATAAAATAAACAGCCGGTCCCCACAGGAGAAGGGTTGCTAGAGATAGAACCAATGGAAGAAGCCAGAGGAGGCATGCCAAGAAGTACACTGAAACTGAGACATTTTGTAAATACCATCTAGGTAAGTAATGCAGCTAGATTGACCCGACACTAAACCGAAGACATCCCCAGCATGTATGAGATTAGGATGACTCTGAAGCAGCTTAAAAACAACAAGGCGTCGGGTGAGGGCGAAATTACGGCCAAAATCCTGAAGGCTGGTGGAGTCAGAAACAGTTCGATTCCGTCATACTCGAAAGGAAAACGCCACAGGCGTGGAGCAGAGCTGTGATGGTAGGTCCTCTTCTTTAAGAAGTGCGACAATGCCCTGCTTTAGAATTACAGGCCCATCTCACTTCTGAGCCATGTCTACAAGCTGTTTCCAGAGTTATCACGAACCGTCTCGCGCGCAGGTTTGAAGACTTCCAGCCTCCTGAACAAGCCGGAGTCCGAAAATGCTTTAGCACCGTTAGACCACATACAGCCGATGGATGCGAGACGCACAGGACCGGTTATTGTGGCGACACTTGGGGGAGGCCTATGTCCAGTAGTGGATGTTTTCGGCTGAGATGATGATGATTATATCGAAATCATTTGGTATCCACCGGTATATGCAGCAGGGTTCAAGCTACCGGTGGTTAGGGCTCCAAAGGCAGGAACTTCCTGTATCGAGGATGAATATTAGTATAGATTGATAACATATAGAATTTAGTTATTAGACCAGGTACTATTAGTTTTCAAAAGGGCAGGAATTCAATTCTGTGAAATTATGCTAAATGTGGCAAGTTTACCTACCTCAGAGTAACTGAGGAGGCACTTAGGCCCGGTCCTAGTCCTATTTATTATGCCTATACACATTTGGTATTCCAGTAACCTGCCCCTTGTCAAATAATTGAGTAGGTACAGGAAGTATCACGAGGCATTTGACGCAAAGTTGTCTGAAAAGCACCAAGGAGAAATGATAAGAACTACAGCAGACCATGCCTTGACTGCTAGGCTATTATTGGTTATGCAGTTTAAAAATACAATACATTTTTAAAATCTGAGTAGGTACCCAACTCCAACTGACTAACATATTCTCACAAGTCACCAAAGGTTCAAGGTTTACTAAGCGAATCGTCCCCGAGCGTATACAGGGCATCTAAATCGTTTCGTAAAGAGAAACAAAAGCGACATTTATGTGTCAGTTGTGGGAGCTCGGGTGGGGCTCGAATAAATGTGGCTGGAAGCGAATAAGCGCGAAAATGCGCGAATAAAGGCGAATAAATCAGGGAAGTCGCTTTGACGCGCGGTGCTTTAACGAGGCCTGGGGGAGAGCTGCCGCGCTGTCGCCCGCGACAAATAGCCGCCAGGGAGATGACTCTTGTCTCACAACCCGCACACCATTACAACACTGAGTACGATTGCCATGATTTATTTTTTGTAGGGACGTGCTTGTGGTTAACGCGGTATCTCTCATTTACTTATCTGTCGTGAATTTAGGAAACTCTTTGATATTGAATGTTTTTAAAGAGTAGATACCTACAGCTCTTTGGTATTTGGAGATTTCTTAGAGTAGAAGACAGTGTGCAGAACACTTTCGTTATCAAAAAGATGATATCGATAAGTTACTTACAGAAAGCCTGGAACTTCTGTCAGACTTCATGAGAAACAACACTTTGTAATGGATCCAGACTTGTTTGTTTCAAAATAACCACGTCCTAATCTGTAAAGTTATGTAAATAAAGGTAGGTACTGAAATATTAACTTGAACGAATTGAACAAAACCGTAAACAGCACATCGATTTAAAAAGGTAGGAACTGGGTTTTTTAAATCTCGGTAGAGCTGCGCGATCGTGTCACCCTACAAAACATGAATGCGTCCCGTTTTGATAGCAATTTGAAATTTGATCCGGCTGCTGGTTGTTTAATTATATTTCCTCAATGCAATGCAAATCGTAACATCACACATGAGATTTATTATTTATAACGAAGTAAATTTAATTATTATCTAGAAAATCCGTGAAATCTAGCAGTAGCCACCAGCCATGAAGGCAATACTTACTAGAAAGACCTGCTTTGATTTAATTTTCAATAATCCTAAGTAATCTAATGATAGCAGTAGGTACTTATGTTTAATATTTTAATTTATAATTTCAAGTTTCTAAAAGAGTTTAGAATAGTTGATTGAGCTCACGATTCAGTCTAATTAATCACGAATGGATTATAAAAATATTCGTGCAGATAGTAAATGCCTTAGTAGTAGTACCGCATAGTGAAAAGTTTAATGCCTACGATTATATTGTTTATTATTGGATGTTAGGAAATAATCCTCGTGTTGAAAGAGCTAAAATCGTTTGAAATAGAAGGCTTGGGAATAAATTATTTAGATATTTTTTTCCTGTTTTATTGGTTATGTAGAGGGCCACCCATAGCCATCCATTGCAAATGCCGAGTCTCACTACTATGCAATCCATTACCACTGACCATTACCTACGCCTAGATTGATGAAATAGGTATCAGTCTCATAAACGTAACTCAAATTCAGACTCGTACATAAATATCCCAAAAAAGACGGAAAATTACAAGGACATTAAATAGTAATTTGGGTGCAGTAATGGACATAATACATAGAAAAAGATAAAACTGGTAGAGTAGTCTAATGGACTACTCGAACGGCTTTATCTTTTTTTTGCTGAAGCCTTCCTCTTCAATCACAAAACTGCTTCCGTATCTATTTGATGATTTCCGCATTCATTTTTTTCTAATGCTAAGAGCCAGATTAACTTGCAATAAAGTGCATTGGCCTTTCCCTAATATCTCTTCGTAGATACCTGCTGAACATTAAATTATGAAGCGTTTTTCATTACTAGAGGATCACGATAGAAGTCGATTCAGGACAGCTTTATTTCTGTTTTTGATATTAAGAAAGTCAATAAACGTATGTGGGTCAATGACCGTTATTCAACATTTATCTGGCGCCTACCAGTTATTTCTTTCACGCCTTTGCAGAACTCAGCCGGCGGGCAGGCCGGTGTTCGAGCGAGGCGATGGCGATCAAATAATTTTGTTGCCGAGCTTAGAATTGCATAAACTTATTTTAGTACAACACCGTCGATCGTAGGATCGTAGGAAGATCTGTCGACAGATCTTCAGTAACAGCAATAGATCTGAAACTGAACTACTATAATTCAGATATTGTTTATATAAGTTATGAGAACTTCCACATAGTATCAGTGTCCGCAATATAGGTTTGTCTATCTTGAGCGCGTGACGCTACGCTGCGTAGCCGTTCGTGGACCAAACGTAGCAGTTCGCTGCGTAGAGCAATTTTAGCAAAGCGTAAACGCCGCGTAGTATTTTGTAGGAGCATCGTAGTATTTCATTGACGCAACGTAGCAGACCATAGAGGGAGCGTAAAAGTTCATAACCACAGTGTAACAGTTCGTAGACGCAGCATAGTATTTCGAAGACGCATCGTAATATCTACATGTTGGTCCTTCTGGCCTGCAAATCATAACATGCAACATGGCGTGTTCTCTTGGCATTAGATATTAAAAATAATGTAGACTAATTATTTACCGACGTAAGCACGATAATTATTATGGAGTTACGTGATGATGAGATCCTATCTGCGTAACTATATATTTATACAGGCAGAAAAAATAGGTGCGTCTTGTGCCGCACGCAATTAAAATAATATGAAAACGGCCGCGCTATTAACATGATTCTAATAACATCAAGTGAAAACTTGCGTACCTAATAACAATTGAACAATCGTAATAATACTTACTGTTAATAAACACAGCAGTCATTCAGCAAACAAAACATTATGACGGTGACACTCTTGAGAAATCAAAATGTGGTGCTTTAAAATGATATGGAAACAATAAACATAAAAGCTGCGGCGTGCATGGCGCATGTGATTGCTGTGAATTAATTAAAGTGGTTTTCATTAGGACCATAAATGCGAGTGGCGGCAGTCCGGCGTCCGGGACGTGGGGCACAGCATAGAAAAGTACAGAAAGTTGGTTCCTTACCGCGAACAAAAACGAACACACACATAGTCCATCTCTAAAAAGTACATGCACACTCGCAACAGCCTATCATTTGACATAGTTCCACAACACCATACTTCCTCATCTACGTGTTTATGCTTCAGTTTTCGCTCTTTGTACGGAGTGATCCCACTCCATCTATCTCGACTATGGCTTGGGAGAGCGGGCCGGGCGGCCGCCATGTTGTCCGCGGCAGGCTGTGCGCGCCGCCAGCGCGGGGCGGGGCCAGATCGCAGATAACAAAGCTCCGCACGAACGCGGGCATAGCGCTGAGCCGGCGACGCCACGCACACCGCTGTACCTGCCCGTACGCTATGTACCCAAGTCAATGTGACGCATGTTTCACCCAATATTTTGGCAACAAACACATAACACAAGATTCACGCCGGGAATTTTACTAACATCATTCTCAAGACACAACTAATACGCCTTTAACTCAACTAATCTCTTCCGTGATACACTATTGTCTTAAGCAAAATGCAATATAATTAGTAAACATCAAAAATCGCAATTAGATCATACTTTCGTTGACATTAGCTCAGTTTATTTACTTTGTAAGCAGTCATATAATGGTTACCTACCTAGTGACATTTGAATGTGTTATCTGTTCGTGGATGCAAGTCCCTCTATAAAACCCTTTTACGTAACACGTGATGGAGACGTGAGTGATTTACTGCGCCGATCGGGACCACAATATATCCCAAGTTTACTTTAGACAATCCGAGCGCGCCCCGCACAATACTTTGGATAATTTATTTACACGCGACGGGTAAACTTAGAACCTTTATCTCTTTGTTGGGGACTTTTAGGTAAGATAAAACAGATAATGTGTTCCTTTATGTGAGTAATCGTAAAGTGATGTCCGCTCCGTCACGGCCTCATGGGGTTTAGGTATACGAACAGGGGTATTGAAACGACTCACTAAATCCGTACAGAACGACACGGCACACGTGAACCTACAGTTGTTAAAGTTTTCCTAACGTTTATAACATTGACAGATAATCGTGAAGAATGTCTTTATCTAGATAATAAAACGCTTAACTTATAGCTACGTAGATCATTGATAACAAAGATAACTCTGTGGATTTATACTTGCGCGCTCTTACCTGCTCATGTATACCTAAGCAAGCGCATTTCTGTTCTTTTATGTAAACTTAGGTAACAAGTTTAAAGTCACGTGTACCTTTGTTCTATAGTAATCTTCCTTAAGTAACAATAAAGACTCAAAGATCACGTAACGTACTAGAACTCTATACCTAGGTACAACCGTACATATTGTCTCGTTTTATTGAATCCTGAATGGTAGTTTCACTTTTATCGGCAATTTCAACAACAAAAGTAAATAAAAATTATGAAACATAATCTATGTCAGTGCATAAATATACTTACCTAGCCAGAATATAAATCTTTTTCACAAAAAAAGAAACCGACTACCAAAAAACACTACAAAGTTCAAAATAACTTTAATTTCGGTAGTCGGTGTTTTTGGTTGCTTCTTCGTTTTTGAAAGTCGGTTTCTTTTTTGTGAAAAAGTTTTTTATTTTTCACTTTTTAGTGGTACCCCCCACACCTAACAGCACCACTGGAAAGTCACAGGAAAGCAAAAATACGCAATTTCGTATAAGTACATGTATGATTTTTCCACATATTTTTTCCAGCTATTTAGATTTAAAAAACCAAACTACTGAACCGATTTTGATAAAATTTCAATGGGAACATTTGGGAAGTAACCCTTTCTAACAAAAAAAGAACTTTTCAAATCGGTTGGCAAGCGACGGAGTTATGCGCGAACAAACATAAAAAAAAAATTAATAAAATACAAACCGAATTGAGAACCTCCTCCTTTTTTAGAAGTCGTTTAATAGTAGATTATGCACCCAGGGGATAAAGCAGTGTCTTGTGTCACGGGCGTCATATTGAATCTCGAAGGGAGTTAATACAAGAATCCTGAATGCAGCTATGGATTCAAGCTAGCCCAAGGCAAAGACACCTTTATCCCCGAGAAGGATACTCTACTTTTCACACCTCCTGTGAGAAAATAAGAAGCCATAATACGAAAAACAAAATATTTTAAATTTACAAACACTAAGTAGAGACATGTATTTAGAACTATACTGTATACCTACTTAAAAAAAGTTAGTTTAATACCATACGGATTTGCAATATCCGCGCCTTTTTTGCGTTCCACTCGGCATATCTAAGCGGCCACGACCAACTCGATTTTCGTTTTTTTTTACTTCTCTGTGGGTAAGTAAATATGTGCAGGCCTAATGTTAGCAACCTAATACAATTTATGTGTACACAAAGCTTTATACAGAGCTTTATATCAGCTGGTAGAATGGGTTCGGACGCTTGGCTGTATGCAATTTGAATTTAGAACGTCATAGGAGATGCTCGAGAAAATAGTTTTTAAATTAATAAATCGTCTATAGATGGGTTTTAAGTGTTATTCTTATCCTTTTATACAATAATCCGTGCATAACCAATTATTCTTATAATATTGTCTTCAATCCTGGACCCTGGTCAATCCTTATGATTTTGTAGAAATTCGAAAATATCATCCCTAAGTAGTAAGCTCTTTCTGGAACAGAAAGAGAGAGACAGAGACAGAAGGCGTTATAAGTACCTAATATACCGCAAATTGAGCAGACAGATGAGGTTCCAAATTTAAATCACATTATTGACCAGCGGCTTATAATGAAATCCAGTACAATATTATTGCCCGGCAGTGCCACCGGCCAAAAATGACTCACTTTAGGTTAGGTTGACATGACATATAATTTGAAGTTTTCGATCAGGTGGTGTGAAAAAAGATTTGTGATTCACTAAGATTTCAGAAATCAAAGTTTCCAGCGTCCGTAGCATTTCAAAAAGCGAAGAAATACCTACAATTGCCTGGAAAAGAAATCTCTAAATCTCTAATGCCTAGAATATTTATGTAAAGTGCCGGAAATAATTATTACTAAAAATAATAAAATTTGTTATAAGTTATTATAACAAATTCTAGGATACCTGTTTTCGTAGACTTCGTAGCAAAGCGTAGCAGCAGTAACGACTTTTATTTTCTTATCTTGAATGCATTGACCTGTTACGAAATATATGATATCGCACTAGTATGCGAGCCTTCGTAATTTCAAGAAAGTTTTGACAAAACATGAATTCAAAAAATTTTGTTACAAAAAACAAAAACCTCTACAAAGTACAAAATAACTTTAATTTCGGAAGTCGGTGTTTCTGGTGCGGTTTCTTTGTTTTTAAACTTAACAGTAAAGTAGTACCTACTTAAACAAATCCTTGTGTTATGGTCCCATTATTATTGAAATTTTACCCGTAATGAGTTAATCTACATATTTGCGCTGATTTCCATTAAGGAGCTCAGTTGCGCTCCTTCGCAAACCAAGTTCAGTACAGATTACCCACTTTTTAGGGTTCCGTACCTCAAAAGGAAAAAACGGAACCCTTATAAGTTCACTTCGTTGTCCGTCTGTCGGTCTGTCTCGACCCTTTTTCTAGGGAACACCCACGTGTTCGTGTTTGTGTTAGTGGGTATTTGATATTAATTTCAACATGATACCTCCACAGGTATCAGGTTTATTTGGGAATTTTCACATGTCAGGGCTGAAAATTTTAATGATATGTATTAGTAGGAAACTGGAGTATCATCGAAGTACCAGTCCATTATCTATCTACGAAGTTCTTCATCAGATCTTCACCAAATTGAAACGGAAAAATATTCTTCCACAAAAAAATCATCAAAATCGGTTAACGAAATTAGCGAAAACATCGCTGAAGAAACATTAAGTCGAATTGAGAACCTCTTACGTTTTTCAGACACAGCCTTTCCATTGTTTGTTTGGCCTTTCCCTATCTTCTCTTCTAGACATCCTCATTCAAACTCGAAACTTTCCGCTCAGAATCTTGCTCAGTCTTCCGCATCGTTTCAAGTGGATGTCGTTTGATGGATGTATTTTGATAAAATTCAATGTAAATTACAAAGGAAGACGCAACTAAACAAAGAAAATTTACTTCTTCAGGGTAACTAAGGGCCCACTTGGCCATTAAGTTTCGTTTTCAGATAAACCATCAATATGGGAGAGGATACTATCTAAGGGTAGGTACCGAATCAATTTAGAATCCTACAGCCTACCAACCTTTTGCTTGAACACGATGGATTCTCAGTTTATCCTATATTGGACCTTGGACCGCAACAAGCATAATTTTGACTGCCATCGTAACACGCAAAACATGCTGGTGTTAGTAGGTCTAATACTTAGTGAGGTCGTTATGTAACGATGGTAGAATGTTAATTTATTTGTGGAGGCAGGACTCGCTCGGAGTCTCGGACATGTGCGGAGTTCACACGGCGGTTGATTTACGAGCGCAGTCGGCGCGGCCGGTGCGTGACGCGGCGGCGGCGCGGCGCGGCGCGACGTGCTGGCGGGGACGCGGCGCGGGCGCGGCAGGTACGCGGCCGGCTTTATAGCGGAACTTTAATTTACGACCGCTCTAAATTACGTGGATTTACTGCGCGTCTTTATTGGCCCGCTCCGAACGCCCCCGCCACTCCCGCCCTTCCACCTCCCCCACTGTCGACTGCTTCCCTCCTTGTACGACGAACTTCTGCTCGAAAAGTGCATGTAGCTTAAACTGCATAATTTAATGCGCCGTAAAACTGATAGCGAATCCAAACTACCTCACTCATAAATCCCGTACGAATTCAGTAGCATGGAATATGCACAGAAGTATGAATCAGAAGGTAAATAAATAAAACACTTATATTTGCTGCTAATTAGCTTTTATGTTGGTAATCATCGCGTCGCGTCGTCGCTAGTAAACAGAGTCGAAGTGTAAAGATAAACCTAGTGACCGGTCCTTACTTTCATTAGATGACTCATGCACTTATTTATCCGTTGTACAAACTTTAAAGTGAGGCGTTTTTTTTCCCAACTTAGGAATGTATCAAGTAATCGTGAAAAGCTATGTCCCGGCCCGTCGGAGTGCAGCGCAAGGCCACGTCACATCCGGCCTTATCTGCAGGAGAAAGCGGATGCTGCATGCGGTCGTCGGCGACTTCAAAGCGTCCAAGCCCTTTGTCGGCATTTCATCTTAATTGCTCTTGCAAAACTACCTAAGTTTATAACCCCCTAATTAAGTTCAGTTATCAGCAAAATGCGTGCACGTTCAGATACTTACCTACTGTAAAACTGTTTCAGTTTTTAGCACTAATTGCCAGGGGCTCTTATTTCATAAAAGATCCATAAAGAGAACCTGAAAGGGGCGAGCAGGCTACTCACACGCTATCGTTATTCCTGGAAGGCATGAGACAGACGAGACAATTCAATCCACAGCCATGTTGAGATCTCACGACGCTTATAGTAAATAAAGTAGGTCTGTGTTATATAAAGATTATAATGGAAACGTGTTTTTTGCTCTCCACTGAGTCTTCGCCTAATGAGAGCTAAGTCATGCGGCGTGTCCTGAGAACCATTTAATGGCCGCTCTGCCCACGGCCCGGCTTTTAACTTCTAATCTAAGCCTATTAAACATCACGAGACCCTCTCCGATTTCTCGTGAATGCATTTCCAAGTAACCAAGCCGATATAATTGTAAAAAATAAAACTCGGGACGGACAACAAACACGTTTTACCTAAGCATAATTTGCATCTGGCGTGGTTACATATACTGTATCTCCTGGCGAGGTTATACGGATTTGTGACTTATTTCTTTAGAGTGTAGGTTGGCTATGGTGTGATGTTTTATGGTGTGTAAGCTGCTTTAGTATGAAAGTTAGTTTTATAGCGTTGGCGGCTGGGCAGTAATTGGAAGCGAGGATGCGCGGGCGCCGTAAAGCGGCAATTGACCAGAAAATAACGAGCCCTCGCCCGCGGCTATACTTATACGCACATATGTCTCTTATATACAGCTGCCGTGTGCCTTCGAATTTATTGTTCTCCGAAAATATTTATTTACGACAATTAAGCGCACTAAGACAGATAGGTACTTACTGTTTTTAATTATTTATTTTTTTACTTTCTCGTTCCGCATGTTTGGATTTTAACTCTTCATTTACTGTCTCTTCTGAAGGTGCTGAAAATTACTATTTAGCGTAGTTGCTACTTTAGATAATATCGCGTTGTGAGATTTGCAATACGGCAGCATCATTCGAGTGCCATGGACATAGACACTGTGGACACATAGACAAAGAGGTGCGCTAGTTTTTCAACGTAAAATTAAAATTATAATTTTCCTAGGGAAGCAGGTTGCCCAGCCTCATACAGTTTTCCTTAAATATTGAGAAGATACCTCCAAAGTATTTTGGAGCCCTGCTCCTTATTGATATCCAATGCCATATCTTTCTTCGAAATTCAGTAGGTGTGGGTGTCAGTTTAAGCCAACTCCAAAATTCTAACCGTGCCGAATATTTTTCTCATCATCAATCATCAGCTTAATCACTACAAAGTTTCAGGCAGTTACTATTCTACCTATTCTCTAGATCTTTGGCAGTCGTTACGGATTGTCAGAAGCCAGAAAATCTGACTACAATCTTGCAAAAAGTACCGTGTTAGCCGTGTTACCCACAAGTCCGGTAGGCAGCCACTCCACGTAAAATATTGGTATTCAGCTGAATCATGGTTTGACTGGAAGCCTACCCCAATATAGTTGTGAATAGGCTAGGCAGATGATGATGAACCGTCGGCTTGACGTGCATTCTAATGTATGAATCAAATTGAGGTAGGTATTTCATGGGACCTTAACTCTAGGTGGACTGTATCGATAGCTATTGTGGAAATGCCAAAATGTGCTAGATACGGAATGAATAACGAGACAATTTTTACCGCTAGCAATCTCAATACAACATTTTAACTATTTGATAATCGCCACGCTAGAATGTCACTTATTTAGACCCTCTTTTCATCTATACCCAAACACTTCAAAATCATCGCAATAGGTATTCGTCCAATGAGCGGTCGTCTGTGGAACAAATTTTAATATCACGGAGATGGTATAAGCGCACTGTGATATTATTTTTTTTTGAATTTGTGATGACTTACAAGAAAGTTTTTAAAAAAATGATAACTGGCCGTCTAGCGATTTTTGTCATAAAATATTCCGGCCAAATAATGCGTGGATGCCCTTTGCTAAACACACCGTAGCGGACTACGGGCTGCGCCAGACTCATACTAACTATAATAATATTATTTTTTTTTTATTGATATGATTGACTTTGTTTATTTGTATTACTTTAACGCCTAAATGGCCGAATCGACTTTGATGAATTTTAAAATGAAAAAATTTAGTGTGATAGATGGGACGGTCATCATAACTGAACGCGCTCGAAGCTGCGGGTGTAAGGAATATGTTCATAAAACCATGATATTATAGAGTAGCTACACTTATACTCAGTAACTCATTGAAAAACTGTAGTACTTATATTATATTTTTTTGGATGAGAAATCAAATAATCGTAGTCTTGCACTCTGATTTTGATTTGATGATAAATATAATAAAACAGAGATGGACTCGTCAGAACAGTTGCTGCTACTGCATAGCAACACGCTACACATGCTCGACAATGAGAAATTTGTAAGGCAAAATATAGCTTGTGAGAGATCTTTATGGTGCTGTGTGTTTAGTTTATAGTAACCATAACACAACAAGCCTGGGTTAATTGAAACACATCGTAAGGATGAATGAACTACAGCAATTTAAAACAAGTTCCAATGAAAAAGTCTCGTGTCCACGGCACGTTAACAAGTGTAAATAAATGTGTATCAAAATACAATCCGTAATGGTTATGGACCCACGACGAACGAATAGAGGAGTCTATACAACTCGATGATGATTCCATAAATTTATACAGTGCACAATAAAAAGGCAGCTCGGAACAAAACGGCGTCACCTCTTTTATGGACTGCCGTACGCGCACTAAACGAACTAAACGCACCAATCATTGTTCGTCAAACTCGTCTAGTTTTAGAACAGTCAGGCGCGCAACTAATTACGAGCCGTGAAATTGGTGAATGACGAACTTTATTGGGATTTAGCGACTCAATATTATACTCGATTACCCGATTAGCTCCGAGGTAAACACCGTAAACAGAGATTCGCCTTGACACACATGACTTGTCTCGCTCAACTCAACGTATCTTTGTCGAGTCGCTCGCTCGCATTCACGTACCACCGCTAATTAAACACCAATAAAAGCTTTATTAAAATGACCAAATATATAAATACTTTAGTACGTACATTTACGAGTCGAAGTTACAAAATTAATGTACCTACCTAGCATAAAACTTTGACGTGACATAAAAATGTCGCGCAGTAAGTAATAGAGCAAGATTCGTAACTTATTTATTACTAGGACTGTCGTTCCTGCGGATTGAATTTATTATACATGAATAGATATACCATTGAATAATTCATGAATATATCCAGTATTCTATAAGTTGTGTGACTGGTTTTTACAAATTCCTAAAACTGCAGCAGTAGTTTCAAAGCATAATTTTTTATAGCAATAAGTACTTCAGGTCCAAGATATAAGAATGACTATTCTGCCATCACCACCTGCATCACCTACAATATAAGATTTTTATGAAAGGTAAAGTCAAAAGCCACAAGACAGACACAATAGGTGGATAATGTCATCTTTTGTTATTTATTCATTTAGGTATTTATTGTTCTCAGCAGCTTGACAAAAGCAACCAAAACAAATAATAAGCAACGTAACGTAATAAAAAGATGCGCTTTTGCGAAATTATATAATAGCAAACATCGCTGTTTTTTGGTAAGGAAGATATCGATATGTGTGCATAATTGCAGCAGTATAAAGCTAATTATACTTGTCGTAAAACAATATCGCTGTAAAAGTTAATTGAAGGAAATTACACAACTCAGCTTCTGGATTAGAAGTTCTAACTGGTATGAAATTTTCACCTCTTAGTTAGATTTTATTTATCTGATGTTGTTCCATGGAAAATTACCTCTTTAGAACAATAATTTATTTATGTAGTAATCACCTACAAACTACTTGACCAAAAACCAATAATTTTCTGGTCAACATCAGAAGGAATTTTATAACTCGATTTACCTACTTTGTATAGAAAAGGTCTACACAAGCCGGGTCGTAGCGCGTAGGCGGGGCGATGCGAGGTGCGCGCGCGCTTAGCGGGGCGGCGGCGCGCCTCGGCGGCGGATTAAACTCGGACAAAGGCGACACATGAAAAGCGCCGCCGAATCTGCTTATCACACCTTATTGTTTGTTGGCCGCTCGCTGTAATATCACCCTCTATATATCAGCGTTCACGTGGACAGCGCTGATATATTATATCATACGAGTCCGTGTGTGTGTTTATGTAACGATAAACTTGGAGTACGTACGAGTATTACGACCCTCCTTCCCGAGTGGCCATGTTGATAGTAATTACTGTTTTGAAGTGTGCCCGATTCCTGGATAAATATTGACGTTTCAGAAAGTTATGTATTAATAATGATTTATTGGAAAAGTCATCATGAGTTTCTTGCTGTTGTAATTAGACTAGAGCGGTTTAAAAAAAAAAGTCAACATAAACATTTGAACACCCTTGCCTAAATATTTACAAAAAGGATTCTAGAGGCGAAGTTGAACGTGTCAACGATTTCGGTAAACATAGTTATGTCGAGTATTAATTAAACAACAATCTTCACTATAAAATATGTTTAACTGTTCACAGCATCAGAAACGTGTGATAATCGTAACTTTACTAGGAGGTGAGAGGTGTTTAGGAGTGTAAGTACTTAGGTACCTTTATGTCTTAGTTGCACAGAAACATTGTTACATGATATGTAGGATGTGTATGGAGATGTTCTTACATGATCATCTATTTTTTTGCTTCGTCACGTATCTTAGTTTCATCACTTTTCTTAGCTTTATTCAACTTCAGCAATTAATGTTGAAAAAGAAATAGAAAGTAGCTGTCCCGCTACTTATGATATTACGCATCTACCGACATTATATAAACGTAACAAAGTTGGTCTAAATTCACATACACACGTAGATATGTTATGAGTAGGGAAATGCTTTAAGTTTCACTGTACGTGGAATAATTTAAATTATTAAAAATTTCCACACAATAGGTATTAAAACTGTTTTACGTCTCATGAAACAAAATGCTTAGTATAAAACAATTCTTGTTATTCCCAACATAACGTCAAATCTTCAGTGTCATGCTATCAATATTTAGGTAGGTACTACCTAGCTACCACCGCCTTCCTAAGTGTAGATGCTGTAAAAATCTAGAGCTCAGCTAGATGTATGAAGAAAAGAAGCTAGAAATATTAAGAATTATGGGGAAACTCGTCACAGAACTAGGTACTTGGGACCACGGTCCAATTTTCACTTTTTCAAAATTAATAATGGTTAATAATGTTTTATTTTAGGGAAGAGAATTTTGTCTTGACTCTTCCCAGTGAAGAAAAAGTTATCCACTTGGACTTAGTTTCATATAAGCAAACATATTTAATTCGTGAGTGGAATATGAAATGTGCTTAGATGTTACCTAACGCCATGAGTACATAAGCAAGGACGAGTGCCTGAAATTTAGAATGCCAAAAGATCCCACAGAACCAGTAAAAGCAAAACATACGTTGGACCAGTATACAGTTATAAAAAAAACACTAAAGTTCAAAATAACTTTAATTTCGGAAGTCGGTGTTTTTGGTTGCTTCCCCGTTATTTGACACCGACTTCCGAAATTAAAGTTATTTTGAACTTTAGTGTTTTTTGGAAGTCGGTTTCTTTTTTTTGTGAAAAAGTTTTTTATTTTTCACTTTTTAGTGGTACCCCACACCTAACAACACCACTGGATAGTCACGGGAAAGCAAAAGTACACAATTTCGTGTAAATGAATGATTTTTCCACATATTTTTTCCAGATATTTGGATTTAAAAACCAAACTGCTGAACCGATTTTGATAAAATTTAAATGGGACCATTTGGAAAGTACACCCTTTCCAACAAAAAAAGAATTTTTCAAATCGGTTCGCAAGCGACGGAGATATGCCCGAACAAACATAAAAAAAAAAAAAAAAAAAAAAAAAAATACAAACATCCGAATTGAGAACCTCCTCCTTTTTTAGAAGTCGGTTAAAAAAGTAGCCCAGTTTTGTTAATACAATAAAGAGAACTCGATATAAACCGATATTTCAATCCATCTAACGCTTTGCTATTGCTGCTCATGCTCGTATTGCAAAGAAAAAAAAATGTAGCAATGGTAAGTACTTTCTAGCTACCTGAGTAGATCTATGCCAACCTGCCAAACGCAGCGTTACTTTGGTTTGTTCTGGTCTGATGGGAAGAGATGTCATATATGTATAGGTACTTAGTCCTATACCTGCGGTGCAGTTTAGGTACAGGCATTTTCTCTGCAACGGCAAAGCGCATGCGAAGACCCTGGTACTGCAGGTGTTTTAAAGTACAGGTGACCATCCGTCAATTAAGAATTTTCCTGTTTGATTGCCGCTTCATCATCTACCAAGCCATTCCCGGTAGGCTTCAAGTCTGATCTGATGTAGGAGAATGGTAGTATTTTACATAGATTAACTGCCGATCTTACCTCCATAACCCGGTTGACTAGTGTGTAATACTAGAACCCTTGGCAAAACCGGTTGTCAGACTTTTGGACTGCTGACTACGCTTAACGATGATAATTACCTTTCTTTTTTTTAGGACGGGAAATCATCAAATGACTCCTTATGCTCTGGTTGGAGTGGCAGGGAATGTCAGACTCTTACTGACTTTAGTCAGTGAATGGATTTTAATCCATCCGTGTTCCTCCTAATTCCCTTTACGTTGCAGGGCCGCGGTGAGCCTGACAACCTTATTCAGAATAAGAACTCATTCTAACACTCATTAGCAAGAACTTTTTGAGTCCGTATGGATCATGGTATGGATACGTTGTCTCACGTCCAACAAAATATTAGGTACGAGTGTATGACGGTTAATTTTCGTTTTTCAGTTTTATTCGGTTAAAAGCTTCTGGACTACTAATATTTATGATATAATCGCTTCAAAGCTCACCTAATGATTTTCTCAAAGCGGCTGGCGTTTAAGCTATATAAGTTTATCTATGCACACTTGTATTGTAAGGGCTTGCTTATTATTTGCAATTATAGGCATTGATACTGGTAGTTGGCTCACGTGGGGCGGAGCACCGCAAATTGCCCTCCGTCAGGGAACCCGGCTAACTACATATTTACAGCTTTTTATGGCGCATAATCGCTGCTCTTATTAAAATTTAAGTGGTTTCCTTTCCTGACGTAACTATGTACTTGTAAACGAATCTGTACGTTCGATTATAAAGTGCACGTATATGACGTATATGGGTACCGCGGTACCGCCAATCCTTTGCAGTCGTGATGTGAACATTAAAACTTCGAAGGAACTCGTGACGAGTTAGCCCAAATCAATGTTGCGCCAAGGCAGAAGTAAAATAGGTAATTTTCATCATGAATAATGAAGTGTAGGTAATCGTAAGGATAATATGAATCATGCTTACTATGGACGCCGTGCCTCCTGCTGAAAAGATATGTAATATGGTTGTAAGGAGGTATATAAACCACTGGATTACAAAATCGAAAAAATTAGAAAAACTCTTCCTCTATATTTAACTGATATAAGCATTCCCATCTTTGTAAAGATAGAACTACAAAACAAACAAATTTCCTAATTTAACCTGCAAAAGATGCACATAGGATTTTCAGTTTAATCCTGAATTTACACTTTAAAAAAAATCGGTCTACCTAGAAGTAGCAGAAGTAAACACAAAGGCTTTGCCTTTGTGTTTACTTCTGCTACTTCTAGGTGTAAAAGATGCACATAGGATTTTCAGTTTAATCCTGAATTTACACTTTAAAAAAAATCGGTCTACCTAGAAGTAGCAGAAGTAAACACAAAGGCAAAGAAACAAATAAATACCCAAATTCTAGAAAAAAAATTCAAAAGTCTGAACTGTGGAACATTGCTCAACTCTTCCAGGTAATCCTCTTAGCATTTGTTTGCGGATAATTAGGCTAAACAACAAACTCTGCTGAATTTCGCCATCTGAGAATGCCCACTAAAAAGATTATTTCACTTGAATATGCATAACAACTAATTCAATTATCTGTTCCAGTGTCGATAACGATCCGACTCTCTGCACTGCATTGTGGCGGCTTGCTTTGAACTATAATGAATACAATGGGTTTATTACTTTGTAGGGGATATTCCCGTAGTTCGCAGCTTTTAGACAATAGGGTTCGGACTGACTTTACAAATGGCGCGGAAGATACTTATTTCTAGGCGGTGAAGCGGGTAACGCAGGTAGCCACCTTTGTTCAGTTACCGGACTTTTATCAGTAACTGTTCTGACTTGCTTGCAACGTCTTCTTCTGTGTTTTCGAGAACTTTGGATTCATGTGGTTTGTGGTAAATGCAAAGTTCAAGAAACAAGATCTACATCAAACAGTTTTACCCAAAAACTGTCTTGCTGTTAGGAGTTTGTGGCGCTGCGCCGTAATTTTTTTTAGATATAAAATACTCATAGGTGACACAGTAAATTCACGCCAAAATGATATATTTTTTATACCTTCTTGTCAGTATTACGGTAAAACCGAAGTTTACCGAGGATAAATCTAAAATGATGAATAGCGATCAGTTCGCCGTCTTGGAGGATGGCCCGAGCGCCAAGAGGAAATTCAAGTTCGCATCCAGAATTTATACTACAGCGGCCCTAGCGTGAGTAGTTCGAGCGAGAAGGAGGGATGGAGCTATACAGATACACCCTATATTGCTCCATCCCTCCTTCTCGCTCGAATTACGCTTTAACACGTCATGGTAAGGCCGCAGGTCTCTTTGTTTAAAACTGAACCGGTGTCCTAAATCTAAAAAGGTTTCTTGAAGCGAATTACTTTTGACAGAATGTCATCTTAAATTGTAACGTCTGAAAAACATGAAATACTAGAGCAACGATTCTTTTACAACTTTATTGATTTTATCGATCATATCAGTGTAAAATAGGAGGATTACCTAGGTACTCAAAACTACAAAAATTACAAAGTGCTTGAACCAAATAA
Source organism: Melanchra persicariae (assembly GCA_947386135.1). Lineage (NCBI taxonomy): Eukaryota > Metazoa > Arthropoda > Insecta > Lepidoptera > Noctuidae > Melanchra > Melanchra persicariae. Next base: position 9,563,308 of record OX376651.1, on the reverse strand, counting down.
ACATGATAACTTTCTTTTACATGGCATCTCTAAAACTTTAATCATGTTTTTTAACACAACGTAATTTTCACAGTTCTGTGTAGATATATACCTATGAGTAGTACATACATATTAGACATTCGGTTTGGAATGTGTGAAGTTCAATAAATAACTCGGATCATATAATGGGTTGAATAATATAGAGTAGGAATAGGCAGCTGAGATTTTCCGTGAGATCAATTTGAATTTCAACTAAACAATTATGTGTGTATGGGCACGCAGCCGGCTCCGCTCTGAGCTACGTTTATTGACCGAGTCGTGGACAAAGACGCCTCTTTTACGACCTCGTAAAACTCACCATTGTTCAGGGCAACCCCGCACGAAAAGCAGGCCCGCTTATTGTTAATACTTAAATAAGATATCCATTTTTTTGTTGTTTAGGCCATTATGGTCTGCGTTTGTACATATTTTGACTCGAACGCCCTTTAGGATGATTCCCCTTTGATGTCTTTGCCGCCCGCCTCCTAAGTTTTTGCAAATGATCACGTGCTGAAAGGTAGTGCGTAGTTTTGACCAATATTTTTTTTAACGAACCGCCATTGTTATAGTCTGCATTTAACAACAATAGTTTAAAATGCACCGTTAAAAATGACGGTTTAGACGATATTTGCAAATACCGTTTGCGTTGAAAATAGTTTAATAGTGAAACATTAACATGATAAAACATGTTAAGTATAACATGAAATTAGCGTTACATACCTACAGTAAATAACGATCTACGTAATTTTCAGATGTATTAAGCAGAATACGTTAGTAAAATTATAAAGTAAGGAAATTACATAACTTTACTACCTTCATTATTGTTTCACGATTAAGGTAACGTATCTAACATAAAGTTAACAATGTTATCTATGTATGTAGTGTAAGTGCCTGAAATATCTAGATATTGCTGCAGAAATTCTCGGAACAAAACAATAAAGTTTAATCGTTAAAAAGCGTCAATCGTCCTTTATCATTGAAGCCAATATGGTACAACCAAATATACCTAATAAAATGTTTTATATCAACCGCCGTCAAATAAGTAGGTAGGTACTTAACAAATTAAAGACGAAACAAAAATTACTTCGGCTTGAATAAAACCAAAAAAAAAGTCAAATTAAAAATACTTTTCAAAATTAGTTGACAAATAATTTATATTGAACCCCAAACGACATTAAAACGAATTCAAAATATATAAAATGAATACATTTATAAGTGTTAGAGACCTGTATTTATTTGATATAACGACGCAATCGTCAGGTAGGCAGGCACCTACACAGCTATCGATCGACGGAGTTTCGACGTATTTTATAACCCGTCGTAAATTAAAACTGCTATAAATATAAATCTTGGTCCGCGTCAAATCGCATCACATATTCATGCCTGGCGTTATTAAAAACCTAAAAAACTGATGCCACTTCAAAAGTGACTCGTTTTAGGTAGGTATAAAATCTGGTCTTGGCGGACGGTAATATTAATGAACACATTTTGGTCCATTTAAATTGTACCTACAAATTAATTTAATCGCTTCGTAAAACGTTATGGAATTGATATGTTTACGTTAACATATAACCAAGCCTATCTACAAACCTTTAAGTACATTATTTAAGAAATTAATTATTTAATTGTAAGCAACCATCAGGCGAATTCAATTAAAAGAATAAACATATTGCTTCTTATACTAACACAAGTAAAAAAGCTAAGAGATATAGGTATGCATTTTTGACGATTTCACTCATTAAAAAACAAAATTTTAAAGAAAATAAAAGTCACGAGACAAGAGACCAAATAAATATGAATAAAATTGAATGTCATGTCCTCCTCTCCTCATGTTATTTCGAAAACTACAAGTTGTTGATACTTAACATATTTTTATTCAGCTATATGCGACTTCAAATTTTATGAATATTATTACAATGCAAAGCTGCCTACAGCGGTTCATTTAATATTCAGTGTGAATTGCAGATGTCTCAACTTATTCAAGGAAACTTGTTGGGCAAAAGTAGCAAATCCAACGCATAACAATCATTATGTATTCTGTTTGTGAAAACCCGTCAAATTTCTTTTGAAATAACGATTATTTTATTCATCAGACATTAAAATTAATAAAGCTTGTCAATGCAATATTACTGCGAGTTGCGGTCGCAAGCAAGACAGTGAATCCTAATCCTGTGCGGGTTCGAGGTTCGGTGCCCAGGTCGGGGTAAGATTTACTGGGTTGCCATGACAACCCGGAGTTTCCAAATTGGTAGTGTGATACCCCATGCCTTGGAAAGCACAGTAAACCGTTGGACTTGCGACTGATTCCTTTCCGGTCGTATCGTCCCATTGGACTATTTACTCTCTTCCCCTATTCTCAAGTGAGGGACGAGAGTCTGCACCTGTACTTGCGCACACTTTTGTGCACTACAAGTAATAAATCGCAGATGGGCGCAACCGTCGCCGCGTCGCTCGCATGAGATATCATGCGACGGTTGCGCCCATCTGCGATAAAATTGGCCACCATGACCGAAGCACGGTTAATAAAAGCTTTCTGAAGGTAAAATATTGTAAAATAATATCTAAGCACATAAGTAGTTATTCCAATTAAATCGGAACAAAAAATTTACATTAATCTCAATTTATCATATAATCAAAACTATGAGTTTCAGTCACGCAAGTATGAAAAAATAAGGTCAAACTTTTTACTGCGTAGTTCGTACAAAATTCAGTTTTGATTCTGATTTATTTAAGACAATATTCCTTTGTCAATGCTTAAAAGTTCAAGTTGTATAGTTTTAGTTCTTTATTTAGGCGTAGGAAGAAGAAAACAATAGCCTAGGTACTTCTGCATGCCCCAAGACATTTCATTTCAATTAGAAGTCATTGAAAACCACACACTGAAATTTGAAAGTCTTCTAGTTTCATAAGTCGTATGTCTACGAATACTGCAGACCGTAGGTCGTTGAATTTCATCATTAATCTCATCAAGTTGTAAGACTACGAGGCTCGCAGGGCATAATCCTAAGAATCTCACAGGTTGTAGGTCTTTTAAGCTAGCAGACCGTACGTCCACTAATAGTTCGTATTTCTACGAACCTTGAAGGTAAATAATGTTCACAAGTTGTAGGTTTATGAAGCTCGACTCTGATTAGTTCCACGAAGCGTAGATCTAAAAATCTCAAAGGTCGTAATTATAGAATTACGACCTTTGAGATTTGCACTACGAAGTTTGTAGGTTTACAAAGTTCTTAGGTAGGGTCTACGAAGATTGCAGGTCTCAGGTCTACTAATCTCATAAGTTGTAAGGTCTACAAAGCTCGAAGGATGTATTACGAAAATCTACAAAAACAACATTCATTCTAACACTTCTAACTCAATTTGATATTAAGCTTGAATACCTTTAAAAAAAGATAAAATAATAAGTGTTATTTAGAAGATAACGTTAACAAAATATATCTATTGTTTGGCAACTTATAGGTAATGACACTAATGTCGACGTAATCCGAGTTACTAAGGTGACCTCGTGATCAAGGTCTTTGATCTTTGAAATAAACTTTGCTTTCAATGTCGCGCTTTCAGTATCTGCGTACCTAGGATATTACTTTAAAATCGAATCAAAATCTCCAGCGATGTAGATTGATTTTGTGAACGAAGAAACGACTAGAAAGGATGTCGAATATTGAAATTATGGTTGATCTATGACAATGCAGGCGAAGGTGCATTGTCTTGCCTGCAATAATCAACCTTACCCTAAATAAATAAGGTCCAGACGGGTACCTATAATTAAATAATATAGGTTAGAGGAAAGTAGTCAATAGGTATTTATTGTATAGAGGGCATTTTCTAGTCAATTAAACCTAAAAAGTCGCTAGGGCACTTAAGAGCATGATAACATCTGAAAAGATGCCTACAGATTTTAGTATTTAGGCACTGTCACTCAAGCAACGACAGATAATTGCTTCAATTATTTGTTTCCTATTTATGATGAATCATTAATTACCAAGTACTTTCATGATTTTGGTACCTTAATGTATATCCTATTAGGTAATCCTTCATCCTTCCTTGTATAATATTATAAATGTGAAAATTTGTTAGGAAATGGATAACCTATTTGTTATTCTTTCAAGAAAAAACTTTGAAAAGATGAAGCTTTACAGATATATTACTCTAAAGCTTTATCGTTTCAAAGTTTTTATGACTTTTACATCAGAATAACACTAGATGTGTCCTTACTTTGATTAATATTATAACATTTAAATGCGAAAGTAACTCTGTCTGTTTATTTTTGACCTCTTCACGTGTTAACGGATGAACGGATTTGAGTTAAATTTGGCTCACGGATAGACAGTAGCGTTCCGGGGGTGGGGGGGTACTAAAGGTGCGGCCCGCCTTGGGTGACCTTGAGAAACGAGCCAAGAGTATCATCGGCAATAATAGCCACCACAATTTATGCCGAGCCATGCTAGCTACGCCACTGCGAGTAGACCATGTCCTGGAATAGAACTTTTCATCCTGGGAGTATGTTCCATTAGGATAATTTTTGACAATTACACGGACAACTCCTATAATTTATTAAGAGGGGACTAATTCTTCGTAGTTGGAGCCGAGAGTGGCAGCTAGTATGTCTACATTGTACTAAACCTTAACATATTATCAATACAGCAAAGTAATCTAGAAACATTTCAGTAGGTTTTTATTCATAGCTGGCAGGTCCAACGAAACACTAGGCACTAAGAATTTAATCATATCGCACGGGAAGTTTGGATGTAGTATATCACTATTTATATCAGTTATACTGATATCTAAAAGTCATTAACATTTTGTGTCGGTACATAAATTAATCTATGTACTTACTTATTTATTAAAGGCTAAAAGGTATCAGGTTCTAAATCTGAACTTGCTTATATACATAGCCCCATATATAAATCTTATTATTATTGTCTATCTACATTTTATATAGTTTTGTTTAGTTATCGTCATGTCCATTGGCATAATAATTAGTTGAGGCTGACACAGTGATTAAATCAACTGACATTTCTTTGTTTCTGAATTATTACAGTTTTAATTTCAGTTTTACACTCTTTGGTGTGTCTTATAATGAGAAATTACGGGTACCATAAAGCTGTGTTAGATTTTTAATGAATGAACATGTCTTCGTGGTAGTTTATGGCAGCGAAGCGCGACACCGGTGCGCGGCGGTACGCTTGATATCGTACGATTCGTATCAACGACTTGTGTGCCTACGTCGACAAGATATGACCAAGTCAGCGAGGGAAAGCTGGATTAAAAATTAATTTAGGCGCTTTCATGTTCGCCGATAATCCAGACATTATCAAGATATCAAATCAAGTGGATTAAACCCACCTAGTTAAATGTAATGCACACGATAACAACTGATTATTTATCTACTTACGTGTTGTTCACAAAGTTTTATGTGATATTTTTTCTATAATATTATACAAGGAAATCACATTTAATCGTTGATCCGTAGCAATTAAAATAGAAACGAGCTGCGAAGTCTTGTAATTTTTGCGTCAAGGTTATTACTAATTTATGAGTCTATATTCTGAGTGACTGTTGAATCTGACACGCATGGATCTTGTTCTTTGAGTATTTCCGGTATTTGTAGTGTCTGTTTGTTTAGTTTAATGACGTGTGTGATGATTTAATGCAATGATTAGAGGCTCCAGGTTCAAGTTAGTTCAGTTAGGTGTGACGTGTTAACGACCTGTGAGACTGCTGTCAAAGGGCAAACAAGCGCGGGGTGAGCGCAAACATATGAGGCTCTGTTTGAAGAACGGCCTCTGTGTGGAGAACACTGTACGTCGCGGTGGTCGCACTAGTACACTACACAGTCATGTAAACATGCATATGCATAGAATACTCTGATATCTATGACTCAGTAATGCTGTTGGCACTCAATATCAGCTCTACAGTTCAACTTTTATGGCTTCTGCCACCGACTTCACTCGCTTGAAAATCGTTTTTATTCACAAAGGAACACACTCCTGGGATAAAAATGTATCCTACTGCCTACTCAGTGTATATGTCGCAGCCAATTAGGTTAATCAACCGTGTAATTTACAGCCTAGCCTTTTCATCTAAATGTACCAATTTTTCACTACTCGCTGCTTAAGTGACATCTTTTGTTCAATATCGTTTAATGACTTGTCCATGTCACTTATCTCGCTGATCAAATGGCGCAGTTCAATGAAAAGGCCAGGCTTTTAATGAAACGGCTGATTAAGCTAGTTGGCTGCGACATATTCTATGTCCTTATCCAGGATATGGTTTACCCGTGAGCCATAATTCATAAAAATCTGTTCGGTCTCGGAATCAGTAACAGACAGACGGGTTTGCATAATATGTAATATTTGTATGGATAAATTTCTTTCAGTAGCAGCGTAAGGCTGCAGTTAATAATGACTATGAATAAATTGAATTGGAGATCTATAATATTTTTTTCAAAAACTGTAGAAAAGACATGAAGCAGGAAAAATAAATAAAAAAAACTGGCCAAGTACGAGTCAGACTCGCGCACGCAGGGGTCCGTACCATTATTAGTCTATAAAAATCACGTTTGTTGTATGGGAGCCCCCTTAAATATTTGTTTTATTTTAATTTAATTATTTATTTTTTAAGTGATTATATACCTAACTAAATATTCTGTGAATGTTTCAAGCGTCTACCTGTTGCCGTTATCGAACAAAAAAATCACGTTTGTTGTATGGGAGCCCCTTAATTTTTTTTTAGTATTAATTGTTGTTATAGCGGTAACAGAAATACATCATCTGTGAAAATTTCAAGTGTCTAACTATTACGGTTCATGAGATACAGACTGGTGACAGACGGACGGACGGACGGACAGCGGAGTCTTAGTAATAGGGTCCCGTTTTACCCTTTGGGTACGGAACCCTAAAAAGGGAGCCGTTGCGGAACGCCTTGTAGATGTGAAAAACCGGAGTTGTTTTGCACAGATAGTGTGCATAGGTAAAAGGACAGTTTTTGAAAGGAAATAAATATGGTATTCTCAAAAATAATATATTCAGTTTTTATTCAAAAAAACAAACAACAGTTTGGTATTCGTTTCAGGATCGCATTCCGAGTGGGAAGAGAGTCACAAGTCACTTGCGCATGGCGACGCGTCACCACATCGTATTTAGATGTTTCATGTATTAGATCACCATATAGCGTGGCAACGTATGCCGCATGACCAACAATTGGTCTGACCCATCGCTATATGTATCACAAATTCACACCAAAAACTTACGAAGTTGTGAGCGAAAGTACAAACTACGTTTAGCGTGACAAGGATGAAGGAGTAACTTCAAAAATTTGTAACATTTCTATTATATTTTTCCACTGATTTTATTATTTTTTCACACATCGTTATAGAACGATGACGCTTATTTGACACTTTGAAACTACTTTGCAATTAAAGTAGAATCAAATTGTCAAATAAGTATCAAGTAAATTCAGTCAAATAACTAATTGGGACCAAAAGGATCATTAGCATATTTATTACTTTAGCATAATCTAACTTTTTATACACTGTGCAATTACTAAACTAAATAGTACCTAAGTATTGCAGATTTTTACAACACTTGGAGTTTTTCCAAGTAGGAAAACGGATTTTTGTAACACTACAAGGATAGGCCTATTCATGGCTTTATAAGTATGTACCTACGTACGTTTTCAGGTCACGTACCATTTCATCAAAGCCATTCTGTTGCTACGCTTTGAATTGAGATTTAAAAAACCGGCCAAGTGCGAGTCAGACTCTCACACGAAGGGTTCCGTACCATAAACCGAAAAAAAACACGTTTCTTGTATGGAAGCCCCCATTTTTTGTTACAGCGGCAATAGAATTACAAATTATGAAAATTTCAACGGTCTACCTATTACGGTTCTTGAGATATAGCCCGCTGACAGACAGCCGGACGGACGTACGTACGGACGGACGGTCGAACAGCAGAGGCTTAGTAATAGGGTTCCGTTGATTACTCTTTGGATACGGTACCCTAAAAACTAACATAACTACTACATTCAAAACCACCTGAACAGAAAACCATGAAAGAAACCTAAAAAGTTTCGGAAAGTAGTCTGAACATGAATTAATTTCTCTTGCTACGCGGCTTGCTACGACGTAGCGGTAGTAGTACGTTGCGAGTCTGTAGAGAATTATCTCACTCGTTTGTCTTCCCTCATATCTCGAGTTAGTTCCTCTTCCTTGTAGCTAGGTACTGCAAACTGTTTCAATGTTATCATCTAGATAGTGAGGTGACTTCAAATGGACATTTATATCTTTCGAAAACTTTTTTAACCAGTTACGCAGCTTAGTCATTATGAATGTTGGTCAAAGTTAGCTGCAGCCCTTGTTTTTTTCGGAACCATTATTATTTTCCTTTATTCATCTCCCTTGTTCTTCACTTCGTTTTACAAAGAGTGGTCGTGGTGACTGTGAGTTCTGTTCAATCGCTGGTGTATAAGATGACAGTCAGTCGCATTAACAAGGCTCCCAAACGCGGATTTAATCTGATTGGTCCACCTCATTGGTGACCCTTTGCTCTGTGCTGTTACACCTGCCTGTGGAGTCGATATTCCGCCTCGAGGCATGACCAAATAATCTGCATAAGTATTTATTTTGACGGAAGGGCGTGAATAAATACCATGCATATATGGACTACTTCCTTCAATTTTGATCTAACAACCTTACATTCACCTGAATTACGCTGTGTCCTTTAAATATGAACCTTAGTAATTAAATATACGAATCCATACTACGAGTAATATTATAATTGCGAAAGTAACTTTGTCTGTCTGTTTGTTATCTCTTCATGTAAACGGCTGAACGCAGTTGAATGAAACCTGGCACACGGATGGACCAAAAGTCAAAGTCAAAAGTCATTTATTCAAATTAGGCTCTCACTCGTCACCACTTCCTAGTGTTTTAGCTGAGAAAGTGGCGCAACAAACTCTCCAGCGACCTGCCCTGGATACAGACATTTGAATACCGAAATTTGTTGAAGAGTTTCCTTCGTATAATTTTCGATTGTCATGCGGGTGAAGCCTGCTGAAGCTATTATAACAATGAATACGGAAGTAGCATCCAACTTTTTTTTGTTTCATCCTTTTCTCAACTTTAAGTCTTCGTGTTTATAAAATTAATAAATTGAAATGCCTTGGAATGCCCGCTATTCCCAGCCTGGTCAGTAGGAAGTGCCCGGAGGCCAGTAGGCGGTAAGATCCGAGATGTCGGCGTCTTTGATACTGCTCTCAAAATGCCCTCAATAAGCATCGGTTTACTCAACGTTTAGCGCATTCACATTCCTACCGCGCATGCTCCACGGTGTAGGGTTGACGCCATCGAACAAATAATGAAATAATATCAAGAGAGGCTAAACAACTTTAGTACCTAGGTATTTAGAATTGTATTGTGAATTTTGCAGCTCGTGTCTAAATAATGACAGGCTCACGGGTCGATCAACAAGGTTAAGCAACGCTTGCCGAGGTATGAAGATACCAACCAAGACTCCGCCGTGCTTCGAAAAGCGAGTTAAGCTGTTGGTCCCAGCTTTCATTTGTAGATATTTGACAGTCTTTAAGTAAGTGACTTGATATGCGGGCCTGCGGATGACGAGCGTTAGGTTTTGCCGTCCGATCAAAGTCAGGCTCGGATCAACGACGCGTTGTTTTCCACGCGCGCCTTAAAGAGATGTCAGCATAGTAGACTGGGCCCGTTAGGGCCAGAACCTGCCAGGGTTGTGGATTTTGTTTGAAAGAGTCACCGCGGCCCTGGAACGCAAAGGGCACTAGGAGGAGCTCAGAAGCATAGATGGGTTTTTGTCAGTAAGAGTCTGTCACTCCCTCCCGCTCCACCCAGAGCGGAAGGAGTATTTTGATGATTTCGCTTCCGTAAAAAAAGAAGTGACTTGATATAAAACGCGGACTGCGCTGGCGGCCAAGGCGCTGACAAGATAAAATGTATAGCGTCAAAGGAACGAAGTATACCTACTTAGCGTCACGGGCACGCGGCCACACGCCATACATTTTCGTCACAGCACCCTGGTCGCGCGCCCGGAGCGCTTTGTATATCAAGTTCCTGAGAAGTTAAGAAAGCTGCCAATAGTCTTGCCAAGTTACCCAGTTACTGGGTTGTGGCGGTCAGATATCGCTCCATGTAAAATACTGGTAGGTACTCAACTGCATCCTGCATTTGAGAAAAGGCTAGGCAAGTTGATAGTTAATGATTGTCGTATGATCCGAAGACTTTGAGTAGATAGTAGATACCTATATAATATCATTTTAGCCAACTCAACCTCATTTATTTCGATGATTCAGGGATTACCAATGTACACACAAAACTCGCCTGTAAAAACCAATAAAACAACCACAGTCTAGAAATTTTCATTATCTACTGCAATTTTCGTAATCTATTTTGACTATTCTAACTTATAAACGATTCATAACTATTAATTAAAGCCTAAAAAGTTAGTACTTATTTCTACCCAATAATTTTTATTTCATTCCAGCTCTACCATAGAAAAGCAGTAAAACAATAGTCATTTTAACTCAGAGCAGCCCTACCCTATGCGCCCAATAATTCTCAATATTGACTGTGATGTTAAGTCAGTATTATGGGTCTAATTTAAAAGTAAGCGTTTATCTAACATGAGACTACACACTTCCGTTACTCTCAAACAATAAGTGTCATCACTTGAATGTTCCATTCATGTGTCTATGTTGACTGATTGAAAATGAAAGTGAAGTCAGTTCAAATCAGAAAAAAACCTTCTGAAACCTCTACGTACACAAATGATACAAGGCAATACCTCTAGCTGCGATGTTAAGGCCTGGCGGTATTCGCTACTAGAGCCGTAGCGAAAGCGGAGTGGATATACGATAATCCTACTTGAACAGTCCAAGCGGATATCGCTATTGCTATGGGTAGACAAACTGACTAAAGAAACTATTTTGTGGGGATGCTTTTACACCTCGCACAAAGTTATTCTTCCTTACGCCTGAACAGAGGTGTGTAAACACACCTATTTTATGGATGGGAAATCATCAAATGACTTCTTTTGCTCTGGGTGGAGCGGAAGGGACTGTCACTCTTACTGGCTAAAACCCATCCGTGCTCCTACTCAAGCCCTTTGCGATCCAGGGTCGCGGTCATTCTTTCGAACGAATACCGCAACTCTGGAGTAATCACCCCTGCACCCCAATTATTTTAAAGTTTAATGTGATATGCTATGCGACTGAATTTTCTTCAAAGAGGCAGAGATTCTGTCTTCTAATAGTTATTTTTACCACTGCTGAGCCACAGGCTCACAGAGTGAACCGCATTACACTGCACGCGCTCAATTAGGGTTGAAGGATGTTACATGAGAGCCAGTTTTCTTACGATGTTTTCCTTCACCGCGTATTGTGAGCTGTTAGTAGTACCTACCTACCTAGTGATGAAATAATTTACACCAAGTAAGCTGTCCAACTGAGATCGACCCCATAATCTAGCCCAGCGAGCGAGGAGGGTTGCGGAATTTGTTAGAAAGAGTCTCTGACTGCGGAAGCGGAAGCGGAAGGGAGTCTCTGACTCTTACTGACTAAAACCCATCCGTGTTCCTCCTAATGCCCTTTGCGTTCCAGGGCCGCGTTGACTCTTTCAAAAAAATTCCACAACCCTAGCAGGCTCTGGCCCTAACGGGCCCCGTCTATTATGAAGAGACCATGTTAGATTATTCTTTGTGAAAAATATAAAGGTCACAACGCCCTGCTCGAATTACCATAACGGCTGACGTTTCAACTTAAATCAGAGGGCGAAGATGTGAATTAGGTCATCTATCATCGTTCGTGCAAAATTTAAGAATGAAAATTGTGAAAAATAATTTTATGTTGTATGTCTCAAGAAAATTATGAAGATTTGATGAACTTTCAGATTAAAGGTGCTTCATTTTTGAAACTGCATAAATATTTCGTGATTTGGTGAAAGTTTTTACTAATACAAAGATGTGTTAGTTTACAGATTCTATTACAGGTAAGTAGTCTTATCTCATACCTCTTTGACTTAGGCACAATAGACACGCTCTAAGTCAAGAGCCGTCGGCAAGCCAAGTCTCATCTTACGTAAGGTCCGCTTTTTAGAACAAAGCAAATTGCACGTTGGTTAAACGTGCGCCGGAATATCGCGAGACTAATCGCAATTATTCAAACTCACACATCTTTGTTAAAAATGTAAACCCAGATCAGGAAAAAGATACAACACTATAGATTAACATGAATTTATTTAGTTTATCAAATGTGTTTCGTGATAGTGCTGCGTAAATTCTAACAAATCATGTGTCCACAAACGATTTTCAAACATCAACCTTTAATACCACAAGCACAAAAGTTACCAATTTATTACGTCACACAATGTACTGTATACAACATGGGAATACAACGATACAATACAAATGAAAATGAATATTGTTAGCACCACAATATTATACATAACTTTTACCACAAAACAAAACGATAAACGATCACGTTACTTCCACGGACTGGGCATACATCAATAAATAATATATCGTAACTCAGCATTTAACAAATCAACTCATCTTATTATTTATGTCGAAATTATAATCAAACCCCTTCATAATGATTTACCCATACAAACATTATGGTCTCAAGACATAGTCGTTTGTGAATTGAGTGATAATTCTTTACCGTGTTATGCTATAGAAATTGGCATAAGAATACACTATTCTAGAATTTAAGCTATTATTTACAGAACAATTAAAACTAGGAATAATCTCATTCAACGTAAAAACTATTTGCACCTACTTCTCAAGGCCACAACTGCAATGATGATCATTATCATGCAATAGAATAGAATATTTCACTGCCGTACGTTAAGCTCGTACTTATGAGATTCGCAATGAAAGTAAGAATACTTAACCCAAGTTCTGTAAAGATTTTGTATCGTTAACAATGTAAAAACAATGAAATCAATGTTTAAATTCAACTCTTCAAACAATCGTTTATTAAATAGATATCTACACAAGCTACCCAATTTAAATCACTGGGAAGGCACTTGCAGCATTGAGAAATAAATAAACCGTTTAAAAATAATCAATATAATAATACTTAATTGTAAGTAATAATAATATAAAAATATAGTTATTCTATATTTACAGTAAAGTGACAAATTTCAATACAATACATTACATTAATCTGTAGGTACCGTTTAAAAGAAAAGGTACTAAAATAGCTATAAGGCGTGAACACTTACAGTTACAGTTAACTAGAATTAGGACTAAAACATAACGTAGGTAAACGTTTCTGGTGCAATGGCTGTTTCAGTAATGGTGGATTTTACAAGAGGACTTAACGTAAGTGGCAAGTGTCTCACTAAAGAAAAAGCCTTAGCTCCAGAAAGTTGGTTAAGTGTCTCCGCTTACAGCCGTTAGGTAACTAACCGTGTAGTACCCAGGAGTATTATTTTTTAAAGTTCTTACTAAAACCGACACGCATCACCACAGGATTGCACTGAATTTATCACACGTTTGTCGTTTGATGTGGATGCACTGCGTCGCCCTGTCGGGGCAATGTTCGGTAAGCAGCGGCGGTGTTCGGACCACCGCCGCCGGTTAAAGTCACTACGCGAAGTTGTCACTGTGAGCACAGTAGTGTTGCTGGTGTGGTCACAGTAGCGGCACGGGGGGCACGCCGGGCACCAGCGGCTCGGGGACTCCCTGCAGCACGCCCTGGTGGTAGTGGTGGTGGTGCATCATACCGTTCATCATCTGCTGGTGGTGCAGCATGGTCGCATGGTGTAGTTGCGCGTGCTGTAGCGACGCGTGGTCCCCCTTCTCCTTCATGACAACTTCTTCGCGTTTCTTCACCTGTTTGCGCTCCTTAGCGCGTCGGTTTTGGAACCATATTTTAACCTGCGACAATGAGAATTTTGTTAGCGGGCTCAAAATGTAGCTAGCTAATCACAATTGGACGTTAAGTTCTTAGTTTACTTTATATTGTCAAAGTCATTCTTTCGTCATCATTTACACAATATTCTGTTTCATTATACCATAGGAACGAGATGATGATGTGCCTATAGTCAGCCTATACTGAAAAATCAGCATTACCTACGCTAAAGAGATTCCATTGTCGATACCAAAGCAAATATAGTGGTATCCAAGTTTTTTTGTACTTAGTGCTAGTTTTATTACTTTAAGGCTTGTTTAAATCGGCAGTAACTGTCATAGGTACTGAGTTAGACTTGACTCCCGATTGCAGTTTAAATTCTTCTCCGTCTAGCAAGCAGGATGTTAAAGTATGAAATTTATGAAGACTACTAGAACGTGGGTTGGACATACCTAACTGTACACAAGATATGTATGTCCAACCCACATGCATTTACCTATTCACTTCAGCTAAATATCATTGGGTTTAAGTATTTCAATTACCTGTCGCTCAGAGAGTCCCAAGCTGACGGCGAGCTCGGCCTTGCGTCGGATGGTGATGTACCGGCTGTAGTGGAACTCCTTCTCCAGTTCCAGGCGCTGGTGATCACTGTACACCACGCGGTACTTGTCCTTTGTTCGCGTTTTACCTGCAACAATGTCATCTTCTATTAAATATTATATAGTCTTCTCCTCAGAATGTTGTTATTGTAACTATTTGTCAAGTTTTACAGTAATACCATCAAGCCAGTATCCCCTAATCGGTAGGCATTATCATCTTCATTCTTCTGATCAGGTTTACGTCCCATGTGATAGGGCCGAGGCTTTTGCCATTACCTGCGCAAAAATCCAAATTTCAGGCTGCTCTTATGAAATTCCTATTTACAAACGGAAGTAAGTACTCAAAATACTATGCTATACATACAGGGTTAGCCCCTGTTCATAATGTGGATTTTCCAATATCTGAAGTTGCCCCGAAGAATATTGCATTATTTGAATACCTACGCCAGTAAATCCTAGTTCATTTTTTTTGTTAAATTACAAAATATTTCATTTGAAAAAATAAAAATGTTGGTAAACTTCGCGGTCGTCCCACAGAATCCTTAACTACAACTTTAGCGTAACGTAATTCCTCGATTTACTTCCATGAAAAGTCTTTTATATTCTCGTAACGAGTGCCGCAGCCGTAGAGCGTACGTAATGTAGGGAGAGTTGTGAGGGCTGAGGCTCAAATCCCGAGGGCTCGATAAGGTAAGCCGGGCGGCGGGATCAAGGGACGCGCACCGCTCGTGGCTTACCGTGGATCAGGCGGGGACCACACCTTGCGACTGACGAACCAACTGCCCCTAAGCTATCAAAAGATACTCATGGTTCTTA
Source organism: Melanchra persicariae (assembly GCA_947386135.1). NCBI lineage: Eukaryota > Metazoa > Arthropoda > Insecta > Lepidoptera > Noctuidae > Melanchra > Melanchra persicariae. The sequence goes on along the minus strand of OX376651.1, from coordinate 9,547,991 downwards.
TATTTTGAACAAACTTTATCAAATAATGTTTATTAATTTCTCAATAGTTTTGAGGTTTGATTAAATGGTAATTTGGTTAAGCTGATAGACTTTTGGGCATTTTTCCACCTGACAATGAGGTTAACAATTTTTTTATGCAAAATGAGTTCTCTCCTTTCTCTCTTGTCGCTCGTACATATATTATTCAATTGTGTAGATAATTAATATGGTTTGAAATCTGACGGAATACAGGTAATTTTATTTTGAGTTGCTTTCTGCGTTCTTAGACGAGACCGCTGAAAATCGCATTTGGTCTTGATTAATATTCTTTATCAGTATCAAGATGATGTAAAACTATTGTTAAATGACTTTTATGTTATTCACAAACTACATAGATTGTATTTGAAACGTTATTGTTTCAGAAATGATAAATTGTACCAAGGAATTATAAGATAAAGTCGGGTATGCGATTCATTTCATATTTGTTCAAGACCAGTGCAAATACTGCGAAAGATAAATTACTAATTAATTCAGAAACTATACGGTTATTTATGATTTCTATTGCAGAAGTTATGATGCTGTTGTTAGTTGAGAAAAATAAAATATTATGTAAACATGTGGGATGTATTCCAATATGGCCTACCATTAAAATAAGCTCAAAGTTTGAGTTGCGCAATAATCACAAGGCCGCATGGTATCTATGTGTGTTTTGGTACATAAAGAGTAGGTAAAACTTCAAAACCCACTATCATTTAGGATTGTTGAGTGATATTTACGTTTGAACTTTACAACACTAATGTAGACTCATAGATTAGACATTAAATCTGTATGGAATGGGGAATTCTGTGGGATTTTTCGTAGTGTCGAAAATGTAAATTTTGTTTACAATTTTTATCTGCAGTGTAGATGTCTCAACGAGTAAAATTACCAAGATACGTATATCTATGTACATAACACTAAGACAGAGGTGAGGTGTCTGCTTGTGTACCCACTCGGAGTGTGTAAATATTCCTTATCTCGGTATTAAGAACTTCATAAATTATGTTTGTCACTCGCGAGAGAATCACTGTGGAATTAGACACTTTACGTAACATTCAGACTGTAATTATTATAATTAAGTACCTACCTATCCTACTTTCGCAAGTAGGTACACTTGACATTAAAATATTGAACTTGAAACAGAAGAAATTTAGCACTTATAGGATGTCAGTCAAGTATGTCAGTGTGCATTTCATTTGTATTGCTAAACACATTGGATGTACCTACAGGAAAACGTGTGGTAACAATATACCTACGAAGCGAGCTACGAATTATCGCTATTTATCGTAAACAATAACAAAGAAAAGGTAACTAACCTTATAGTTTAAACTGCAGTAAATCGTGATACAAAATACAAGCCGACAAGATTCTACAATATTTACAGTATACGTTATAAAAGCGATAATATTGTCTTCACCACGAGGGGTCAAAGACAACACGGTGACATGTTTTCGAAGCCTACTACAAGAACAAGATAACTCTTTAGACTGCTCAAATGACAGAAAATTATAACTTAAATAAATTTCCGGTTAGGGGCGCAAACAAAAGGGGATGGCTGATAACTGATAAAGCAAACAGAGATGTGTTCCATCCATAGGCGATGCCTTCGATGCGGCGTTTGATAGCAGGCGCTAAATACTACGGCAAAGTGCTACGAAAATTTCCAAAAATTGAGCATTTTGTTCGCCGCCTTCTCGAGTGAATAAGCCTACTTTTTTGCATATTGTATGAATAATTATTTGAGTTGGTTTACTAATTAGTCACGTCTCTGATAGATAAGTGCTATTGAAGGTCACCCTTACTATCGTATTGTTTTCGTTTACTTCTATTATTTTACTTTAAATGTTGTTGACTATCGAAAATCTCTCTAGGCATGCTACTGCATAAAAGGACAAAAAACATACGATTTTTGGAGAAACCACATTTTACCACAAAATATATTTGCCTGAGTTTAAGTTTGAATGATTGACTGCATACACTTTTATTACTAAAACTTCAATTGTTAAAGTTACTAAATTTATGGTACAACTAATAAAGTAAATAGCTTCATTATCATGGTAAGATTTAACCAAAAAATACTTGGTTGTTTGTGGTGAACAAACATTGCGGGCGGGCGCGTCGGAGGGCGGCGGCGAATTCTGTTTAGTATGGTTATCATTATCATGGACAAATAGCTGCACAGGCACTCAGATAGCCCGACTGACAGATAAAACGGGGCAGCTTAGACAGGGACGCGGACGGGGTGAATGGTGTATAAGCACGGATGGCGAACATTTATTGGTAATTGTCAGTTTAAAGGAAAATAATAATGTTACCACGACGTGCCATCAAAGAAACTTGAATTTAAAATAAAGTAGAATATAGGATAAAAATCGTGTAGGTAAATTAGCGTTTTTGGGGTGCCCGAATAATTTTGCAGCTTGCCTCTACTGGCACTCTTGCCATCAGCTTGCCATTGTTGTGTAGACCTAATGAGTAATGTTGGTCGTTATCGTTACCTATTCATTATGGATAGTCTTTATGAATACTTCCCAAATCAAGAGATAGATAACTACCTAGGTATATGGATCTTTAAAAAATAAAACGCATAGGCTTCCATAATGAGTAGTCTTTTGGGAAGGTGGATTTCACCATCGTTATTTTGTGTCTTCTCAAAAAATAAAGTTACAATTACCTAGTCTTGTTACAAAAAATAAAACTAATAACAATCTCCTATTTGTACCTACATAATAAAGGTATTTGAATGTGTTTATTAATTATTGTAGTATACAACTTATTACTATTACAATAATTGGAATTATGATAAGGCGAATCGCTCATTTGCTCGAAGATAAAACTAATATGAACGAGTATATCGCAGTTCCAAAGTGTCATTCATTGCTTAGTTGGAAATAAGTACCTAAATTGTTACCGATTTGTTTTTAGAGGGAATTAGGATATTATGGCTAACTAGGACGAGTTACCGAGATAGGTAGGTACTGAGGTTCCTTAATTAGGACGTATTGAGAACGAAAATGTTTACCTATTACCTTTAACAGGAGGGACATAAAATCTTACTTTTAAAATCCCTGTGACGGCGGGATGTCATTTTTAGCCTACGTCTAGTCTAGAACATAAAACGATGACGAATTTAATTGATTTACAAGATTACCCTTGTATAAATTATCGAACATTACCGATTGCTTGTCGAACACGTACTCGGGTTTAAGTATGAAAGGAAAACTATTAATCGGGAGTTATCAGCGCCGCCCGTGGCTTTGTCGGCCTGCCGAAATCCCGCTTTCAGTTAACGCGCGATAATCGCGACTCGGTACCGATAGCGGTGTCTTTGAACATGTTGACTCAAACGCTTGTCATATCGCGGTTACCTTCTTGTAAGCGCCTGTAATGCGTTTTTGATGGACGAGGGCGCGGCCGCTATCGGATATCATGCCGATACGAACTGCCAAAAGAGTTATTGAGGTACTTCAACTCGAGATGAGCGATGCGGATTTGATAGCTTCAGATCTGATTTCAGAGATTTGTGTCGCTATCAGAATCATTTAGCTGGCTGTTGTTGGAGTACATAAAACGAGGGTGAATTATAATGTTCTCTGTGTTCCTGTTCCCTCTCCCGGGAGGCGCGGTGTTTGTGTGGAAGGGCTCGCAGAGGGCGGACCATAAACTGGCTCGGGCCAACTTTATATCCTGTGTTACTTCCACTTAGGGCTCGATATAGACGATACGCCTGTAGCCCGATGTGAATGCCAGGTGTATTTAATGGCAGTTAGTATTATAAATTTTGGCATATAAAAGGCACCGATAGACAGTTAAAATACTTTTTTTATAATATCAGACTCACATATAGGATTACACTTAATCCGAGCCAAACCATCATGAATCTCTGGTCTCTCAGTAAGAAACTGTTAGAAAAGGACACTGAAAAATATGCCAAAGAGAGACTACGTAGGCATTAAATAAAAAGCAGAAGAATGATAGTGAAACGAAAGACGTAACGTACAACAAAATTCATTACCCGATAAATCTTCGTTAGTTTATTATTGTTGGCGTCAAAACATAACAAAAACAGCATAGACAACACAATTATGAATCGGTAAGCGTAGGCCATCTACGCAAATTACCGACTCTGCATGATCGATGATAGACGTCAGCCGGTCAGACAATAGGTATACGTAACAGCACGGCACGTGATGAACTTGTTCAATACTAACTGTTTTAGTATCGCTCAGCATGAAAGTCAATTTTGAAAAGGGAATTGGCATCCGGCAGAACGCCCGAAAGTCACATTGTTTACAAAATAAAAAAAAATTATGACAGATAATCCACGCCTACTGTCCGCTCCTGATTTTTTGCGAGCACCCTGGCGCGCGAGCACCGCATAAACAAGAGAGAACCTTCAACACCATCCGAAATAATTTCTCGACACCCATTCATGCTTTGTGTCCCGAAAGTCATTTGTCAGTCTCGATATATTTATCTCTCCGAGCGTGAAATGTCGATATAATCTCCCGCCGAGACTTGGCATTGGTGAATGTAGACAAATAGAGATTTATTTCTTCGAATGTCCCCAGGTTTATGCAAACATGGGTCGAAAGTAAATAAAGGCAGAAGGTTTTGTACACAGAAAGCCGGTCGGGAAGAACGTTGTGGACACAACCGCAATATCAACACGTATTACATGTGTAAACTTGACATTGTATTGATGTAACGTAACATAATACTTGTAACGCATTTAACGTAAGTAACGTTAATTGTTAATTCGCGTAAAATTGTTTATTGTTCACTTTTATTTCTAAACTCTATTCTGGCATGATGTTTAGTTCCACTTTCTTCGTATATGCTAACTAAAAATATGGCACATTAAATTTCTGAAACGTTTTAAATTTAAAATCCACGATTTTATTTTCTACAAAGAACTAAAACTGAAAAGTATTTTTTGGCTCAGTGCAGTTGGCAGTAGGTAGGCTACAATATCGAATTGCGGCAAAGCGGTCGCGAGGAGCAAGTTGGCAAAGATTTAACTTGTTCAGTTGGGTCCCGGGGGCGCCGTTGTCGGTGATTGTCGCCGGGAGCCGGGGCCCGGGATCCCGGGCATCCCGCGCCTGGGATTAATTGCTCGCTCCATGCACTCGCTCCCATGGCAATCGTTAACACACAGCCATTCCAGTAAACGCAAAATAACACATCTAATTTTATGCCCAGTGATAATTGCAACGGCTTGACAAAATAATGCGAGGGGTGACAATGACAAAATGTAGGTACAGTGTTATATGTCGCTGGATTGAAGATTGAATTGCCTATTTAATTTATTTGTAGAAATAAAAACCCCGCAGCTTTAAAAGTACATTTAGTGAGTAGACAAGAAGTATGGTGTAGCTATTGTGTAACCCCAACAATCAACGGGGTCAATTTATTGAATGGATCGTTACACCGTTTTAATTACACAATTTACTATACCAAAGTAGATAACAACAACATAAACTCTAGTTCTATGAACGAAAGAGAGTAATGCATTTTCCCTACTCTATAATATGCGTTATTTATGTAGTATAAAGTCCCTAAAAGAGTTCATTGTCACTATTCACTGATATTGAAAAGCTCTCACATTAGCAAATGAAATACTAGTCTATAACTAGCGCTAAGATAAGGATGAAGTCATACAATGAGACTTTACACGAGTAGACAGAAGATGATCGTAAATCCTCTTCAAATATTATTGTAAATCATGTACTATGGTGCTAGCATCAAGCACACCATACTATTCTAGGCAAATACAACTCTTGGAAGCCAGAATTGGAAAAAGGCTAGGCAGGTGATGCGAAGCCAGAATTAAAATTGGGGCAAGTAGGCGCTGCGAGACCCAAAGAAATAATTATATTGTCTTGGATTCCGTTGCATCAGTTAAGAAGAACAGATGGTGGTAAACTCCTTGGCTGCAGGTCACTGGCAGACAAGTTCGTCGTTGGAACTTTGGAAGCGTCCAGCAGAAATATAAATAGATTTACAATTAGGAATGAAAAGAATGTGATTGTTTAAAAATATGGGAGTCATATATTAGCTACCATTCAAGCCAGCTGGTCTAAATAAGTATTGTTTTAATCACAAGCGATGTTTTATTTGTTAATTAATAATTGGTACCACGGGCGCAGCCCTGTAGTGTTACAGTACATACGATCCTAATTTTTTGTGCTCATCTTTGGACACAAAACTTCACAGTGAGCTTTACAATTCCAAATGGTAAGACATAGTTAAACAAAAAGCTCCAGGTCGGGGACATTAAAACTCAAAGATAATTGACGTTATGGTGATCTAGGTTACCTATACGTAATGGGCTTCGAATATGCCACTGAGAACTACGCAAACTACCGACATTAACTTGTACTCAAATAGCCTTATCTCTTTGAACCTCAGCCGGTCTATTCAGTCGATATCTCACCGCACACTTAGGTGGAGTGAACGACAAGTGAGCTGTCATTCCATCTTATTTGTATGGTTTGACAACTCACCCGTCGTGCATCCCGCCCAAGTTTTCACTTCGACATGTTTACAAAATCGCACTGCTGTTGTGCAAGAAATAGATAGGGCTTTTTCCGTTACGGAAACTTCACAATAAGACCTTACTCCCGGAGCTTTCTGTTAGAAACAGAAACAAACAGGTAGCGTTTCCTCTTTTTCTATCTACATAAATACGCGACATCTACATAACATTGAAACAATATCTTCTACAGCTACGTATACAAAGTTTCTACAACCGGCTAGGCCTGTGCCAGGCAACCAGTTCCCTTTTATTCTGTTAGGTATATTTTATAATAAAAAGCTACGAACAGATGGATAGCTAAGTAGATACTTTTCAATTTATGCAAAAGGATTTAATATTTACTAAACTAACTCACATTTTGTAGGAGCCTAAAGCAATCAACCACATCCTTAAAAAAACTGCAACGTTTAGCCCGTTATGTAGTGCGATTATACGCCGAGAATCACTTTCTGCGATTTAGTTACTATGTGTTTTATTTTTTACTTGTAATATTAGATACATATACATAAGCAAACCAGTTCATAGTACATTAATACCTTTAAGGCCAAAATCAGGCATTGATGAACGCGCGAAAAGACAGAATTTCTCACTCGTCACAGTGCTCAACCTTGCACACCTCCGAAATAAGAATATGAGCGTGTAAAAATCCGTCTCGCATTAATTAAATAACACAATTCAACTCTAAACATTCGTTTTATTTTGTAAGTCATTAGGATATCACTAAGGGTTGACTTTTCAATAATCATAACTTTACTACTTAGAGGAAGAAAAATGTCGGTTTGTCAGCTTTTGTAGAGAAAACAGCTATACTTATTGTTCAGTAACTATTAAAAAATATCTGACTAATTAACAATAGTATAATTATATGATTAATAGTATAAAATAAATCTTTTATCAGCCACTAAGGGCCTAGCTAGTGAATTTTGAATATAAAAAGCTACGACCCCATAGTATTTTGGTTTAATTTCACGCATATACACAATTTGTACCATACAAAAACATGAATATAATATTCAAATAAACATTATGTACGAAAAGAGTATTATAATAGTAAAATGCACTTACATGAATGACATACCGTGACGTTACTATACCTACGTCAAAACATTCGTGCTGGGACTGCTGGGCCTTCTGTTGCTCCGTTTACTTCTTATAAACCACGCAACGGATTTTCATTCGATTTTCACTAATAGAAAAAACGATAAACGAGGATTAAGTATAATAAGATTGAAGAAGTCGAATAAGATTGAAATTAGAGGGAACTTTGTGATTTATTTTTATGTTTTTGCGAGAGTCAGAGTATTTCTTTGTAAACCTAGGTTACACAGGTGTGTGAGATGGTACATTTTTGCAAGTTATCTATGCTTTGCCATTAGGCGTTAGTATTAATTTAAATAATTTCGAATCATTATTCATTTCACAACATCAAAAAAAATGATGTGTAGGTCTCCTTAAATACATCATGAACGTTACTTATTTATATATAGATGCCAATGAGTATGAGTTTTCCCCTCCTCCTTAAATATCCGCCTGAACATTATTATTTATTTTATTATTTGTTTACACATACTATGTTTCTTGTCTCTTGCCTGTTGTTTCTATGAGTAACATCCTTTTTACTTAAATATTAAAATATTAAACATTGCCTATTTCAAAAAAAAAAATACGATTACCAATTTTGCTCTTTACTTTCGCAGTGCGAACGTAGCAAGCAAAATTGATCTGCACTAAAATGATATCAATAAAGTAAGTTGTTTCAATAAACTTTATAACCAATTAACAGCCTGTTCCGGTTACCTAATAAAATAGTAAGTATTGAAATTGTGTTTTATTATATTTTACTTTTACATACTGTAATATTTCTGAATCGCATGTAGTATAAATGTAAAGTATTATTAGTGTGTTGCTAACATGAAGTCAGTCCTGAAACCTGAAATAAACTTTGGTTTATATTCATTTTCATCTGAATTTTCATTGGGTAAGGTCCTTTTATAAAAAAAAACTATACGATATAGTTATCACAGATAAAAATTAATATTTCATTCGCCCGATTATGACTTATGCGTGTGCCACATTCGCACACTCAAAGTCAAAGCAAATCCACAGGATGCAAGTAGTCCAAAACCGATTTCTCCGAAAAGCCACGGGCGCCCCGTGGTTTATTAGGAATGAACGACTTCATGTCGACCTCAAAATCCCGACAATAAAACAATTCATGAAACGTCTTACAAAGCGTTTTATTGAATCAGCTGAGAAACACAGCAACCCTTTGATTTCAAAGGCCTCACAATACACTCCCTCTCGTATTAGCAAGATTCGCCGTCCTCGGCATACACTCGTCGAGTCAGATGACGAGATCACAACGATTCAGGAAAGCTGTAGGGAAACCAGCACTCTTAGAAAAAACAAACACAGACCGCGTTCCGTATTCCGACCTCGCCGCCGAGGTCCGTCGCGACGCCCCATTCAAAACCCTCCCCGACTTTTGCAAACGAGCCAGCCCGCGCCGCTGAGCCCTTAGCTTTAATAACCCCTAAATAATAAAACGACCCAGCCTGATTGTCCCTTGCTGTCCCAAACTGACGCCGCTAAGCCGAGGTCGTATTCCACAGGGAATGCCCTTAGCGAGCGGTCAGTAGTTTAGCTTGTAGCTAGATTTGTTGCCTTGGCTGGGGGCCTTAAATTCTTTTGAGGCCACCACAGGTTAGTCCGGTTGAGCAGTTGCTAGCCCTTGCGTGTTAACTTGCTAGTGGTCATACCGAAAAAAAAAAAAAAAAAAAAAAAAAAAAAAAAAAAATTAATATTTCATGGTGGTTAAAACATTCTGTGATCTGCCTAATAATAGCATAGTTTCTGATGACCGGTGTTAGCCGTTTGTTATTATTTTGTTGGATAACCTAAATTAATTTTATGAACAGGTTGAATGTTTGTTTTATTCTAAGAGGAAAGCTCTGGAAAAACTGATACAAATTCAGAAATGTGAGAATAAATAAACGCTACTTACCCTGTGTGTCAGTCCCATTAATTATGTTAAGCCTTACCAAAGTAGAGGAAACGATTTTCGAAATTTGCCCATTTATGCCCAAAATATTCGCAATACAAAAAATATTGAACCCCTTTTATTTTTTTAAATCGTTAGTAATAATCAAGCAAGGAGGTTACTTAGTGCATCCACTTCGTTGCAAATAAACATATGGAATGTCGGAATCAGTTGGGATATATGAAGGTTACCTACCTTTGTTCGTAACGATATTTTATCAGTGTACGACGTATACGTGCACTAGACACGCAGACTGATATCAACATTAATTAAGTTTTATACCAATTTGGAAGTCTGTTGAGTGATGGAGATAAATGTGTGGCAAAACAATTAGAACTCAAATATTCGTAATTGACTTGTTAGTTGTTGTTCAAATGAAGTAACTATAATATTTAACGAATGACCCTAGGAAAGATTGTTCTTGCCTGGGGTGCATGCTGCCATGCACAGCAAGACACAAGAGACCCCTTACACTCTCCCCAGGGATGTTCTCTAACAGGCGTTGCACAGAGTGGGTTCCAGGGTGGTATTTAAGTACACGGAGCCTCTTTCATGTACTGATGGTGATTAGCAGTCTTCTCCAGTTTCGCAGTAAGTCTTTTTCCACATCTACATCTCTGTTACCCTTTGTATCAGTAGCCACTAGTCGCCCCTTTCTAGCCATATCATCATTTCTACAAGTATTATCTGGTGACAAATCTCATGTTCATACAAAAACCGGCCGAGTGCGTGTCGGGCCACGCGCAGTGTAGAGTTTCGTAGTAACACGTCACAATCGCCGACTTAGAATGGTGTTTTTTTATTGATTTTATGAATATATTAATTGAATTCACAGTTTAACGGTTTAAAAAGATCTAAAACGCCACATAGGACGATAGTAACTAAAGAAATACTAAAAAAAATCCAACTTCACAAGAGAATTTAGAAAAAATAGTTATTTTACATTTCACATGATTCGTTAATTTATGTTTACTACCTTTTTTACGTAATAACAACTTTCTTTAATGAATATATTTGTAAGAAATTTTCTTTCTCCAAGTTCATTTTATACGTTGGTCGACTCGTTAACTTGTAAAGCCTACGTAGCTGTGATAGTTTTCCTTTTAAATTCGTTATCTATGCTACTACTATGATTTTATTCACGTTTTCGCACACCCTCAACATTTTTAAACCACCTATTTACACTGTGGAAAAGAAACAAACAAAAAAAAAATATCGCCACTTTGTCCTTGTTGTCTACAAAACCCTAAAAAACAGAAATATGTAATGGAATTAATTAGGTTCCCGTGACTATGAAATGTATGAAATTCTATAACAATTAATAACAAAAGATTCACTATGCTTGGTGGTAAGAATGACACTTATTCTTCATCTTTCTTTCTTTACTTGAGCTTATAACATACTTATAACTTACCTACTTAGTTTCCCTTTTTTTAGTTTTCTTACAAACATATATAATAAAAGGTAGCATATTATGTTTATATAACTTCCTACTGACATAACACTGCTATTGTTGTTGATATTATACGTTATACTACCTGCCCATCCCACAGCGATGCATCACTCCGTATATACGGAAACACGTTGCATGACTTGCACGCGCAGGCCATGACGCCATCTTGGAAACGCAGCTAATTTTAAAATTAGTTACAGACTTCACTGAAAATTAAATTTGAGTATAGCGGGTTAAAAAATATCACGATTTCTAAAAACAACCTTTTGCAGTCGACAGCGATGCGGATGAATTTTTTGACGCCATGTTTTAGGGTTAACTTAGTTAGGATATTTGATTTTATTTTTAATGTAGGTATATAGTTAGTTAAGTATTTATTAAAACAACTGTATATCTATTCATAAATATGGATAGTTACTGTTATTATGTTATCACTATGTTTTATATTTGGAAATTAGCCGTTTTATGTGAAAAGCACTTAAAACTGTTCAATGAATCATAGATCTTCCGTTCTTCTACTATTATAAATAATCAAGTAAATTATATCGTCTATAATCATGACCACCAGCAAAAAAAGAATCACAAGATATATTCTTTCTTTCCCTCTTTCAATGCCAGCAAAAGTCTTTCATTATTTTTATTTTACTGAGGGCAAATTTTTAACAGGAAGATATGTCTAAACTGGACTGCGAATTTTCATCACATGTCGCAAGTCTAGCTATCATTGAGAACGCAAAGAACCCACCTTTCACTGCTTACTTTAATTTATATAAGCTATAAATCAATGTTAAATAAGACTAATAAATAAGATAACAGCTCATAATAAAGTTTTACTCATCCACCTAGACCTTGCTTAAAAGAATGTTTCAAACTGAGGATAAAATATTACTAATTTATGCAATCACATTTATTCTTCGATTTGAATAATAACTGTGCTTAAAACAATCCAACAATAACGTATTATTTCTCGTCAAAATTTCTCGTCATCACGTCGCGTCGCGTCGTCTATGCGGGCCTACGGTGCTTCTACAAAACGTAGAGCTTTTGCATGTGCTACGACGCGCCTGCTACGCCGCAGAGACGCGCCTACGCGGCGTAGGCGCGTCGTAGGCTGGAATGGGACTTCTCTCATACAGTTTATGATAGAAAATAGAAAACGGCGCTTTGAGTATGAATTTATATGAGGTCACTTTTCTACTCGTGCGTTCTATTGATATAGAATTGAACAGCCATTTGAATATTTGACTGGATTTTCAAAATTAGTTTTCTCAAAACCTAAAGAAAAAAGAAGGCAAAAAAAATGTAAAACATATTCAGCCGCTACATCTGACGTCACACGCAAGCAACGCCTACAAACTTGCAAAAACATTTTGTGTGAAAATAGAAGAAGAACTACTTAAACTTGGGATTCCTCCATTTATCTACCAGTTTTTTTTTTTATTTTAGAAATAGTACTAATAATAGACTGTATATTTATTTTAGTCTTTTTAAAATTATTGTTCATCTATGTACATTTTTGATGGTTGTCTCCATACTACTAAATTGATTATGGTGATACATAAGTCTTTTTGTTAGTTTATTTCTATTGTAAAGTTTTGATGTGTTACAAGTGATTGGGAATAAATTATTTGTTATTGTTGTTATAGTCATGTGAGAAAATTTCTGTTAATAATATTTTCCCATCGCTTGCTGTTATTATTTAATCTTACTTATTAAGTATCCCAAAACTAAATCTTATTAACTTTCTATTATATTGGTCGCGGTGGTAATACTTTAAAAAAGTCGCGAGTGGAATAATAAAAAATGCTTGAGTGTCGTTGAACACTCGGTTGGAAGGAAGTTCCTATCCTATGGTTTCGGGTATATATTTCTTTTTTATTTTGCTTTCTGTCCCTCACGATATTTTTTAGATCTTTGGGCATCGGTTTTTAAAATCATTTTATTGAAGAATCGTGTCACCCTATGGATAACCGTCTACAGTCTAACACTAAAGAAAGGGTCGTGACGGAAATTCGTGACGGTAAAATCTTACACTTTTTTCATCTAGCCCCCATCCGCCAGGTTCGTACTGTGCGATAAGAAACTTCGTTCCAATAGTATTATTTTAAAATGTTAATATTTCAGAATATTTGCGATTGGCGAGTCTCGTGTAGTGCATCCAACCTTAGCCTAACCTAATCAAACATTATAAGGGGTATCTGAACCGATAAATGATTTCTAAATTATCCCTTTCGTCCTCTGTGACTTTCCTCAAAATACCTAATTCAATATTCTTAATATAGGTAACAGCCGAACAAGTTTTGCACTTTGATTTAACACCTCAGTCTTTTACATTTTTTATCATATTGATGCTTAATAAAATTTATTAGAAGTGTTTTATGGTTTTCACGTCGACATGTTTTTATTTGATGACTATTTGACATTTACTGTGCCATTGACTGTTTCGTATTCAGTTATTCAAAATGCAGAAAAATGCAGTTAATTAAGCAATATAATGTGCAGAATAAACTCTAAGTGGGTTTTAAAATTATTAGCAATGCCAAATTGTGAAAATTGTTTAAGAATTTCAATTAGGTATCTGCATAAAATTACTGTTCTTTACCTATATGTCTGTATTATTTACCTACTTAACTACTAATTTAAGTAAGTAGGTAAGTATTCTTAATTTTGACGTAGAAACTAATGACAATAAGATTTTATTTTGTTTTATTTCAGTTGTAGTTTTGTCATAATTTACATAAAGTAAGAATTTTATTATATGCAGGTACAATTAACTTGTAGTATATTTGTTTTTTTTTTATACCTTATTACATGTAATATTTACGAATGCAGTTTAATAAAAAAAAACATGTTCTGCTATTTTTGTAAGCGGGTCTAATATGTTAGCTACTTTTCATATTTTATGAAGCTTTCATAATAAAACAATAACATCATTAGGCTACTTAGTGAGCCATCAAACAACAATGTTTACGTCTTTGTCGGGCTTTTAAATAGTTAACTTTTTATTATTATTGGCCGCCTTAAACTGTGATAAAAGAATATAGAATTACTACGTATTTATTAGTGGACCGAGAAACACTTAGAAACAGGTCTCAGGTGTGTTTTGGGCCTATGGAATGGGACATATTTTTTGATATACTTGTAAACAAATGTACAAAATTGCCTAATTTTTCTCTAAGCTACTCTAGTAGACAGATATCCAAATGTAACGCAATTTTTTAGCGTATTTTTTAAATTACAAGACGATGCTTAAATAAAGAAACCGATTATCTGATAAGTAATGCTTAAGCTATCTTACTTGTTACCTACTTAGCAAAAAACTACTATAAGGCATATGCCGAAATCACCAAAAACTTAATTCGAAGTTTACTAGTCACCTACTAGGAGATGTTGCTTAGTTCCATGACTTTACTTATGTTAGGCAATACCTAACTTGCGTTATTTTGATTTTTGTTTGTGTGTTTTCTAGAGGAAACAAAATAACAAACAAAACAATGATTTCGGTAGTCATTATTTGGATAATAATGAATCACTTCATCGGTATGCGACGGGCACGGTGTGGAAATCAATAATTTTCTTTTAGTCCTTATCGTTATCACTGAATTCAATGTATACCTAGGTTATGTTTTCTTGTATGCCTAATCAAACGACGGGATTTGATTTCCAGGCTACATTATGGTATTCATAAATGTTTAATTAATTGAATGAATTTGATTTTCTTCTAAACATACATATTATATACTTCCTTCTATTGGGAAATACAAATAGGTATGTAATTTGTTTAAAACAAAACAATAGCATGTCTAAGTTTATACTCAGGAGGAGTTCCTGAGTATAAACTTAGGCACCTAAGTATAGCCTAGGTTAACTTATTTGGGCTAATCATGACATACATTAGGCATGGTAGGCCACCAAAAACAGACAGTTTTATCGCGCTCTAATAAACATTTAAAGAATTGAAATACCCAACGATTATCATGGTGTGAAACCAACATTCTGAAACCTAACAATGCAAACAAACCTAACCAATACAACTGATATGAGCTTATTATTTAATTTTATTTCGTGAAGAAACCCTAAACATAAAACTAAAATTCTTAAGTGCATTCACCGGTGGGTATTTCCACAAAAATAACCTGTTTACTTGGTAACAATAAGGTGTCTACCATAATAACAAAATACAACATAAATACCGGTTTGCAAAAGATAGGTAAATGAAAAAGATAAAAACCTGGATTGGGCTGTGTCTGGTAGTTGGGTTTCTTCATCCACTCGTAAGGGGAGCGTGGCGGGGCTGGCGGTTGCGCCGGCCGCGAGCCCGGGGAGCCCTCGCTGGGGCTGGCCAGGTCGCCGCGCGCCGGGGATGGCATATCCGCGACCTCACGCTCCCCGGGCTCCCGCTTTGGGAAGTGGTGCGGATCCGGCGCCCATTCTCCTCCCGCGGGCGCACCGTTCCACGCACACCACTGCTGCTCCTCAAAGTTTTGGTGCTGCCAGCCATACCAGCCGCTGCCGTACTGCCCGCCCTTGCCTTGGTACATGGCGAGCGGATTAACGTAATTCACCATGCTTCGATCACCGTCCGAGCATCGCACATACACTCGCTGTCACAATAACACCGCTCTGCTAACAGGTGCCGGCACGAGATTGAGATACACCACACGCGACGTAGCGGACGCGACTGAGCAACTCGAAGGAGGTTAGCGAGGCCGGCGGCGTAGGAAAACGGGTGGGACGACGGCGAAGCCGGAGGGCGGCGTCAGGGGCGACCAATGGGCGAGCGCGGCGGCCCCGCGCGGCGCGACCCGCCCCGGGGCCGCCCGGCGCCGCCGGCCGCACTCCGCCGCACTCTGCCGCACTCGCGTTTCATTTGCCTAATTACTACAAAAATAATGAACACTGCCATAATGAAGTGCGCCTCTTGTGAGAAATTTCTTAAGCAAACGATTTTTTTTTGTTTTTCGCTATGAAACAGTTTTATAAACAAGTAGTCAAACAAGTAGTCACCTCATCTATCTCTAGTAGGTATAATAATGTTGTAATTATCCAAAAATAACTTTTTTCTTGATGTAAGTAAATAATTACTCGTTATTTACTTAGAAATGTTTATTTAAATCATAATTTAACTACCAATGACCCACAATCTAAGTAACAAAGGCTACGTAGCTATAGGCACCTACATAAATAATCCATCTAACATTTAAAAGCACATTCAAATTCAGTAAATCAGAATAGGATACAATTCAGTTATCAGACGTGAAAGTCTGTATGTCATACTGATAACTATATCCAAAACATTCAGCTGTTTGAATCCTTAAGAATTTGTGAAGTACCTACAAGTACCTAGTACCTTATTGCATTCATCTTATTTGACCCTATACCTATACGCTTTTATTTATAAGTTGGTAGATAGTTAACCCGTATTTATTTTAATACCACGTGTTGTTTTTTGCAATGTTTAGGTACTTACCAATAAAATCTTTAAAAAGTGTTAAGGCAACGCCGACGGCGGCGGTATCTTCAAAGGAGAACAAAGAATAATAGTCATTGTAATTGTATTGTTTTCTTATCACCCTAAATGAAAGTTAGTACCGTGGAATAGGTGCCGCATTGTACAGAAAACAAGCAGGTAGGTCCGCTTCGGTAAGTAGGTAAATAGTAGGTAATAGGTACCTATGGTAAACCCAAAAGCAGATCTCCATGTACCTGAATGTTTTGAATCGATAGATAATAAGATAACAATTTTCTTAAAAAATAAAATACTTACAAAATAATCTTCATATTTTTATAATTATCCACTATTTTAAAATAACATTACAAAACAGAGTTCTAATTCTATGACACAAAAAATGCCGCAACATGAAACGAATAAAGAATTACTTACTATATAAAATATTTCTAATCATAACAAAAAATCGTGTCGTAGCCGCGTAGCAATCTCGTAGTCGCGTAGCAATAGATTTTAATTTCGTAGCTATTAGTTTAAGTTACGCAAGACATGATTTATTGTCTTTTTCAGATCTTGCGCAATAATTATATAAATTATTGCGCAAGACAACAGTTGGTAGGTAATAGTAATTTCTATATTAATTAAGGTAAGAAATGTTTAATGATTGATTTATTGATCGAATTTCTGCGAAAAGTCGAAACCAGCCGTCATAATTTTTCGAATTTCACAAACTTGTAAGGTTCATTCAAAAACACGTATTTCCTGGAACTAGTTTTATGAAATTTTCGACCACTATCTTCGTTCAATGTTATCGCGATCTCACTTTCTTGTTAAGTCAAACATATTGCGCTGGATGAAACAACAAGCTTTTCAATCAAGCTCGCGTTGACGATATACGAAGCCCCGCTTCGTATATCGTCAACGCGAGCTTGATTGAAAAGCTTGTTGGAAGTGGGCTCTTAAACATAACCAGCGTAATAGCCGTATAGATCCAAATATTTATCTAGATCAATATGTATGTATAATCCGTCTGTATACTAAGCAGACTGATTTCGTTAGTGTAGTGGTCGCAAGCGCTATAGCTGAACATAAGGGTTCTATCTATCTATCAGTAATAAACTGGCAACATCGCCTAATCAGACCAAAAAATCGAGTTTTCTTAAAAAATAGTGATTAATTAACAAAACTTACCTATGAAAAGTAATGTTGGTGTTATTATACGGTTTTCCCACATAATTCCGACACAATTTTACAGCACAAACCGGCATAATTGATTTTTTTTCGTGAGCACTTTATCACTAAGTAATTTTATTCAAATGACACTGACGTAGGTGACAAGCGAGTCTACCAAATATAGTAGACTTCTATTCTATATTTTAATATGGCAAGCAAAGCCGATGTCGACTATTCTGCCAATGTCTAAAGTGGATTGGTATAGTAGACTTTATTTGAGCCGTTCGGTACAGCCGATGTGTCATCTAGATGTGTATATAATCTAAGTACGGAGGGTTCCGAACATATTTAACTAATATTGATGTTGAAAACGTGTTCTCCCATAGATTTACGTTGCACGTTCTTCTCCACAGAAATCTAGGCTTTAAAACGTGCAAATTGCTTCATCTTTGACAGATCGACTTTAACATTCAAAAGTGCCTATTTAAGTAAGTACTGTAGACCCCGGAGCTATAGCCTGCGGTCTACTTACCAAATATTATAAATAAAACTCCTGTATTAACTATTTATCAGTATAATGGAGCACCATGGCTCGGAGAGTCGAATAACATCTGACTACTTAACCACGCCACCGTTTGTACCTACGCACGAGAATGACAGATTTACTAAAGGTAATCTTCTTTTAGGTTTTCCTGTAGGTAATCTATAGGTAAGTAAATAACTTTAAAAAGCCAAAAATTTTGGAAATAGTTCGTGTCGGGCTCAGTATTTTCGGAGATAATGGGGGCGGAATGGTGAAATGTAAAGTGGATTCGAATTATATTGGTTGTAACAGACGGACCGACGGACACACCAGTAATCCTATAGGGGTTAGGATGGCGGGGTCTTCGGTGTGGGCCAGCTGATCTGCCAGTGTACTAGTAGGTACCTTGAGTAGGTATCCTCGTTAAAGTCATAAAGCACTGTATCTTCCTACACAGAACTTACATCATCTTACCGGCCTGTTCATGTTACCTCTTTGGGGTCGGCGCGACACTATACAGTCGTCTTAACTAAGGGAAATTAAATTATATCTGACAAGGCACATAGTCACTCCATCGAGGTTTCAGTCACCCGCGCGTCATACACTAACTACCTGCACTTACTGTTCAACTTTAGAAGGGGCTGGAAAGGACTTCTAAGTTTCTAGAGATACCTACAACTAAAACGGAGTATTGATGGTTTTTATTTTTAATTCGTATAGTCAGTAAAAGTAGAGGACAAGTACCTAGGTAAAAAATTGCTGTAAAATGATGAAACACGTCATATTGGTTTTCATACAAACTAACAGCCGTATTCATACAAATTTTACAACCATTACTTAGCTAAAATACTGATAAGCAGATAACTTAACTTCAAAATGACCGGGTTATGGAAAATGTTTAATTTTTTTATATTCCGTTTAGTCATTTTTCTTAACTTATTTAGTACATTTTTAAATATTTATTAAGAAATATAAAAAATATACCTATATATAGTTTAAAAATATAAAAAAATAGTAGCTCACCAGTATTGGGAACAGGGTCCAAGCTACCGGTGGTCAGGGCTCCAGAGAGAGGAAGGAACCTCCTAACAATGCGAGCCGTGTCCAGAAGTACTGCTTCCTGAATCAAGCCCTAAACGAGAGCCTCCTGAGGTGTTGGTCGAGGCTCGTGGATAACCTGGAATAAAAAATAGGCTACTTTAATCCCGGTAAGTAGCATGGATTAGTGGAGACTAAGGAGGAAGTGGAAATTCAAAACCGCTGCTGCCTTAATACTTCAGATTCACAAGTACCAGAAGACCAGAAACATCAAGTACCAGGAGACCAGAAACCGGACGGGAGGCGATGAAGTTAGCGAAAGCTTGTTGCATTATTTCCCACTTAAAAAATCGTCTAAAATTTGAAAAATATAGAAATCTGTTGAGGCGAGGTCCGGTGGGTACGGTGGGTGACGGAGAGCTTCAGGCTGTAACTCTTGTAGCTTTACAATGGCCTGTCGTGAAGTGTAAGCTCGCGCGTTGTCGTGGAGGAGCAATCGGGAAGAGCGATTGACCAGTCTTGGTTGTTGAATTGCAGCTTCTTCATCATTGTTCGCAATTCTTGGCAATAGACATCTGCCGTCACTGTTGTGCCATTCGATAAGAAGCTGTGATGTACAGTCGCCAGCACTTCAAGCTACAACAATCTGTCAAATTTCTTTAATAGATTTTTAACTTTAGGTACATTATAGGTTCAAGTTTGACTGGAAAAATTTGGCAGTTTCAGGTAGCTTGTTGTGCTGGCGTCTGTAGAAGTGTGGCACCAGACAATAATCATCATCTTCCTATGAGTAATATCTCTCACTCTCACTGATTAGGTGCTGTACCCGGATCCACCCATTGAGACGAACGCTTATCGTGAAGGATCCACTTTTCATCGCAGGTAACAAATTCGATTTAGAATATTCCTCGAGGCTCGTTCTTTAACTCAAATTCAAAATTTCCAGATTTAAAAGGACCGTGTTTATGCAAGCAGTGTTAGGCCCGTACACGTCATTAATGTTTCATGCTGTTTGCGCAGCGGTTTTACCACGTAGGAACTCATATACGAAAATTGTACGAATTTTCAGTTTACCAATGGCGCCAAAAACTAACACAATTTCACAAAAACAAAACACTATCTAAAAACAAATGCCTGAATTTGAAATAAAAATACCGAGGCTTTCGAATATAATTTATTTGAATTTCGAATTGCGCGCCAATCCACAGATTGGGATTATAATCTGAAAATGCTGGATAAATAGAATCTCCAATTACCTACATATATTATTTTAGGGATTAAATATAATGACCACCATAAAATGCTTTGATACCCTTAGTTCTTTTACCAAAAATATATATTTGACACCAGAAAAATGAAGTCTAAAATTACAATAGTACTAGCTATTTTAGTCACGACTGCACCTCAAATTGTATTCGAACACCAAATGTAGTAAATGATCACCAAATCTTAGCGAGCAAATTAATGCGCTATTTTTGCCTAAATAAACTAATGTGATTGCCATAAAATGTAGGCTTGGGGTTACAAACTGGATAAAATAGGTTAGGTTAGGTTAGAATTGTGACCAACCGCGCGCGAGCCGAGCGAGCGAAGCGAGCGGTGCCGCGGCAGCGGCCGGCGAGCGCTACTTCTCGAATATTTTTTTGGAAAAAGTTATTTATTTCACACTTTTTTAACTCCAAACACCAAACAATAGCTGCCAATAAAAATGAAAGAAAGCTTGTAAATTAAAATAAAGCTTTATATTTACTTTAAGTTTTGGATTAACAATGTTTTGTTTGACATTAGTTTGCTTAAAGGATAGCAAGATGTAAAAACTTTGATTTTAATTTTACATTAAAATGCTGGTATGATTTTGGTGATCATTTACTACTTTTAGGTTAACAATGATTTATTTGGAGTCATTTTGCTTAAATAGGATAGCGAGACGTTAAAATTTTGGTTATAATTTTAAATTAAAATGCGTGTTTAATTTTGGTGATCATTTACTATTTTTGTCTCCTAAATGTTACTATATCTGGTGGTAAGTTAATTGCCCTGAGTTAACCCAATCCAGCTAATCTATTTTATCTACACTCACAACGTAATGTTCCAAATATGAGTTCAAAAACAAATGCATAAACACGTACTTTTTATTCGTGAATAGGTAAAATAACCATTACAGTTCAACATTTTCCTTCGATTTTTAAACAACTGCATCATAAAATAACTTTTTAGTTTTTATAGCACACTTTTTCTTTTTAATTTTTGGCGCGGGCTCATTGACTTAAGCAAGGAACGTATATAATAGGTCTTTACCTATGAAATTGGCGTTTTGTATGAAAAAATTTAAACGAATTTTTTTCATGTATTTTTTTATTTGTATCAATCGAAGTAATCACCCATGCAATCAATGCATCTTTGCCTACGCAG
This sequence comes from Melanchra persicariae, assembly GCA_947386135.1. Lineage (NCBI taxonomy): Eukaryota > Metazoa > Arthropoda > Insecta > Lepidoptera > Noctuidae > Melanchra > Melanchra persicariae. The sequence goes on along the minus strand of OX376651.1, from coordinate 9,526,347 downwards.
TGGCAGTTTATTGATGCCCTTCTTAAAGAAATCAGCTGGACGGGTGGCAACAAATTCTTCAAAGGCATTTTGTACTGCCTCTCGGGTACCTATTGAATTTTTTTCCCGCCAAGAAGTTATCCAAATTCTGGAAAAAGTAGTAAGTAGTCTGTAGGCGCAAGGTCTGGTGAGTAGGGCGGATGACGGAGAGCTTCCAACCCCAGTTCTTGCAACTTGGAGACCGTCTGCTGTGCAGTATGAGGTCGCGCGTTGTCGTGCAGGAGCAGCGGAGACGAGCGATTGACCAATGCTGGTTGGAGATGTGCCAGCTTCTCCATCATTGTGTTCAGTTCTTCACAGTACACATCTGCAGTAATGCTCACCCCGTTTGGTAAGAAGCTGTGATGAATCATACCGGCGCTAGACCACCAAACAGTGACCATCACTTTTCTAGGGTTAAGTTTTCGTTTAGGGCATTGTTTAGGTGCTGAACCAGGATCCAACCAACTTGCTGAGCGCTTGCGGTTATCAAACAGAATCCATTTTTCATCGCAGGTAGCAATGCGGTTCAAAATTCCTTCATTTGTGTGTCTGTTGAGCAGTGCAAGGCACGTCTCGACGCGTACTTCGCGCTGGCGATCATTGAGTTCGTGGGGCACCCATTTGTCAAGCTTTTTTACCTTGCCAATTTGACGCAAATGGACCAATATTGTTTTGACGCTAACGTCGAAAGCTGCTGCTAATTCAGCCGTAGATTGTGTATCATCAGCTTCCACAATCGCCTTTAATTCGTCATTGTCGACCAAAGTCTTCGGACGACCGCGAGGTTCATTTTTCAGGTCGAAATTTCCAGAACGGAAGCGAGCAAACCAATAACAGGTGGTGCGTTGGTTTGTAGTGTTAGCTCCGTAAACGTCGTTGATGTTGCGTGCCGCTTATGCCGCGTTGCTGCCACGACGGTACTCATAGTCCAAAATTACTCGAATTTTTAACGTATCCATGATGACGAAAAAGATTGAAATGCGATGAAAATGTAACACTAATCAATAAACAAATGACTACTTTTGGAAAAAAAAAACATGTTTTTAAAATAAAATTAATTTGAAATTGGAATTCTTAGCCAAACAAAAATTATTTTGATTTGAAATGGCCAGTACTGCAGAACGGCAATTTCATAGGTAAAGACCTAATATAACCTGGAATGCGCACAGGCTGTCGATACGCAGTCCGAGCGAGATAGCTTCGCGAGAGCCCTCTGTCCCTTTCAGTAGGGTGATCAACCATTATAATGTAGGTAGAGACTAATATAATAGGATGTAATATACTCGTATTAACCAATAATTTGATTTCATAAGTTAATAATAATTATGCTTTAAGGATGGATTAAAGTAAAACGCATTAAACTATGTTTTATTATATCCTGGGGCCTGAAATGAAGACTGCAAATAACGGAATAATTTTGGATATTTGAATGACTTGGAATGACATCAAGCCATTTTTTCCTCCCTGATTCTTCTCCAGGCAGTCTGAAATTATATTTTTTAAATTTATTTAAAATATACGAAGTGACACACCTAAATCAGCGATTAATATGGGAAGTTGAAACTATTTTGCCATTTCCCTACAATGTTCTTAGGGAAATGAAAGACGTGATCATGAAATTTCATTTCATGATCACGTCTTTTAAGTATTCGGTACACCATTCCATATAAAGTTTTATTATGCTTACGTTGAAGACTACCTCCTATTTATATGCTGCATTGTGTAAATAATCTTATAATTTCGTTCATTATGGGCACCCTACTTCAAGAATTGAAATATCCTTACTTGAAGAAAGAAACACCGCATCCTGCATAGGATTCGCTTTTGCAACCTTGAATCGCACACTTTTTCAGCACAACTTCCCATATTAATCGCTGATTTAGGTGTGTTACTTCGTATATTTGAAATAAATATATAAAATATAATTTGAGACTGCCTGGAGAAGAATCAGGGAGAAAAAGTGGCTTGATGTCATTCCAAGTCATTCAAATAACAAAAATTATTCCGTTATTTGCAGTCTTCATTTCAGGCCCCAGGATATAATAAAACATAGTTTAATGCGTTTTGGTCAGTGGGTCGTCTTAGGGGCGGATTTTTAGGAGTTGGAGTATACGCTTAGGGGCACTATGAGCAGCAAAGAAAACCATAAAATTTTTTTTTTGGTTGAAAAGTTTTTTGGGACTTAGAAATTTTTTGGTTTTCTAGTAAACGCTTAGGAGCACTGTGAGAAGTAAAGAAAACAAAAAAAAAATGTTGGTTCAAAAAAATTTTTGGGACCGTCAATTTTTCGAAGATTTTTTTTTTTATAGAATTCGACCATTTTTATTGTAGCAGCTGATTAAGCTTGTCCACAGAAACCATTTAGGGTCTAAAAAGTATGGCCCTACGACGCACCGTTTCCGAGTTATGGGCCTTATACGTTTTTTTTGTTTTATATAAAACGATTTATATTTCCAAAATGGTAGCTCGGATGAGATTGTTTTCGGGAAAGAAATTGTTGCTCTACTCAAAAGCCATGAGGTCATGTAAAAAAAAAGGAAAAATCTTGGAAAAAAAAAAATCTCCGAAAATTTGACTAAGTCCTCTGCTCCTAAGAATACTCTAGCTGAACCGACGACCGACACTTGGAAAATTTTCTTGGTCTTCATGAGGGCTCTCGCGAAGCTATCTCCCTCGGACCGCGTATCGACAGCCTGTGCACATTCCAGGTTGTAATATAAGTTCCTTGCTTGGACTTAAGTCAATGAACCAGCCATGCTATGGCAACTTAGAACAAAATTAAAATTCCATTTTTTTATTGAAAACAGCGCCATCTAGTATTTAGTTAAGGGAAATAAATTGCGGTGTTGCTACGGTTAAATATATTTTTTTTTCTGGGAGTTACTTTATAACATTAATCAAGAAAAATAATATAATTTCATGATCTTCTTATATAAAAATAAAAGAATATGTGAATTAGTACATAATTAGGTTTTTATTATGGGCTTTAATAGTGAAGAAGTTATATTTTGGTATTTAAACGTGCAAAAGTTTGTTTTTGAATGGCCACACTTGAATTGCAAATGGTTGCGTGGATAATAATTACTCGTGCGCATTTATTTTCCTTTTGCAATAGAGTTTTTGTCGTTTCGCTAATGCATCTGCAGGTTGAGTTGAGCTATCGTTTCTCCATGTTGTTGAGCCGCGTTACAATTCGTTCATACGTTTGTGTTGTGTTGTGTTGAGTGTGTTGTTGTTGTAAACAACTGGTGCAAAGATATCAATAATGTTCTCACTGGTAAAATAACCTTTTGGGATATTAACGATTCAATGAAAGAAAAGGCTAATCGGCACTACCCTAATCATAAGGGACGAAAAAGGCGAACATAAAATTTTATTGTAAATGTGTCATGTTTTTCTAAATAAAATGGTTTAATATTCAATTATGTGGTTTTTTTTTGCCTTTATGTAGTACGTATGTTTGTAGTATATAGCGGATACACTCATCTCTCTACCTAATATCACAAAGGATCAGGCAGCAGCTATATACCTACCAACCTATACATTTATTTATATAAATTAGTTCCCTTAACTAAAAACTAGATGTCGCTGAGTTCGACCACTTCCTAATATTAAAAAATAAGGTAGAGTTGCCTGTCTATAGCCAGTATACTATTGTAGTCTTTGGAACTTGCTTTTATCTTTGTCTATGGATGCGCGCGCTGCGCTGTCATTCAAATACGCAATGAGAGTATCCGCCATATTGGAATAAACTATTTTTCCACTTATTTTATGTCAACTGTAAGAGTGAAGATAAAATAGTGTATGCAACGGCATATAATTAGGTATTAAAACACTCGTGTGATGCTATTATCACACTCGGCTACGCCTCGTGTGATAGACCCACACTCGTGTTTTAGTAACCCCTTTTATATGGTCGTTGCATAAACTACTATTATTTATTGACCTAGCAACACGTAAGACATCTGCAGCAGTGAGCATAGCCAGAAAATGCTTAGTTAAATATAGATTTTAAAAAATTGTCGTCTGTGGTTACTTTGTCCTCGCTCTGCGCTTAGTGTAAATAAAAAACACATGACTTACCTACTAGAGTCCTTTTTTAACGTCAGTGGTTTTTTTTTTTTTATTGCACTTGAAATAAAATGGGCCAGTTCAAGAAATCATATCTATAAATATTGTTTTTAATGTGATTTGGTCAAAATTGGGAAAATGGACTTACCATTTTCCCAATATTTTTCTTCCTGAAATTAAACCTTTGGGAATTTAAATTAAATTAAAAATCATGGTATAGTGTTATAAAATGTTTTAATTTTCAAAATCAGAACTAACAAAAGTAATAATTTACTCCTCGAAAACATGAAACAAAAATCCTGGACTTACATTTATTTTTATTTATTTGAAATAACTATCTAACAATTACCTACATATTATAGAATACTAAAATTGAAATATAAAATAAACAAATTATGTACCTACCTAATCAAGCGTTATTCACAGAAAATAGAAAAAAAATATTAATTACGCGCTTCAAAGAAGAAAGCTTAAAAGTTACAATAAAATAATTCAAATAAATTAAGTAAATCATCATAAAATAAGTTTCAATAAGTTAATGTTCCAATAGAAAAATTAAAATGATAAAAAAGCAATAATAACATCAAATAAAATACAATTACAATTAAAAAATCCAATAAACAATTATAAATTGAAATCTACTACTTTATAAAGTTGTTTCCAGTTTGGCTAGGATATTGCAGGCTTGAATCATCTGATTGTCTGATAACAAGATGATTCCGTGCTTCGGAAGGCACATATAAGCTGGTGGTCCCGGGCGCCAAATGGCGGTCGTGAAATAAATCATGTCAGAGGCTCTTGAGGCGGTTTAGAAATGACACTAGGGTGTGTGGGGTCCATAGACCTTACTGCCCACACGATAAGAAGAAGAATCAATTCTTCACTCACTTCAAGTGATGAATTGTCGTATCATCATAAAAAAGCCTCAGATTTTCTGGTACATATTGTAGGCAATAGTTTGGTTATACCTACCTAATATCTACAGTCTTAGCAGGTTTTAACTACAATGGACCTCCGTAGCAATTATCAGGCTGACCTCTGATCAATCTAGAAACTCCAGTACGATATAAAGATATTGGTTTCAATCTTTACGTAGTCATGGAATCCGATAATTCTGGTCGACTATTTCTACCCAACCCCAGATATATTTATTTATTTATTTGGAAACTCAACAGCTTATTATTAATTTACATGAGTTATGAATATTTACCTCACCGCATAATTATAGAAGTTTGTATGTATTTCTAATAGGATATTTTTATTTTCCGCATACCTATGTTTTTTCCTTTTTCTTCTTTCTGGGGTGTCCAACCGCTCTCTGAGTTATCACCTGATATACCTATTACTTTCCTCTATGGTTATCACCATCGTCAGCAAAGACTATAGTCATACTCATAGCAAAATTCCTACTTAGGGATTTTTGAAAAAAAATGAGTAATGGCAATCAACAAAAAAAAAAACATTAAATACTTCACTGTTACTAGACCAAACATCATAAAAATGGACTTAGTGATTTCTTGAACTGGCCATTCAGTTATAAGGGTTTTGTTTTTTACTTTGGGGGAAATATTTTCCAAGAGTTTGTAACACTGCTCTGTGGGCATCAAAGACTACTATAGAAGGCTACATTAATATCAAATTAATATAGTCTGTGGCCTGTGGTGGTGTCGTTCATGTGTTGTTGTCGTACGGTATACCTATCTCTTAGATTATATACACGTCGACGTGTATATAATCTGAGGGTATATCTATTCTTCTATTCATTTCTAGGCCTGGGTCGTATCGCTTTTTTTGAGAATCGTATCTGAATCAGATTTCGAGTTTCAATATCTGATTTCAAAACTATATATTTCAATATCTATATATTGTGCGTAGGTACGCGTACAGACCTATATATTTGTATACCTAATCCGATACCCTGTTTTTTGGATGCGACGATATTCGAAGAAAATCGAGATTTACAAATCTACAATACCAATTTTCATCGAATATAGATTAAATATAGTTTTTGTACCGATGCGATATCGGATCGGATACTATTTAAACTAGTCAGAGATGCGGAGCGAGCGGTACGTCAATATATAGATTTTGTAATACATAGTTTTCGAACGTGCCAGTAAGCGGATTTTAGATATTGTACCGATTTATAGATTTCGTAACTTTATACGGTTTGTATCGCCCACCACTATTCATTTCCATTGTCTATGGTGGACGGTCGCGATTTTGTGAATGTACGCGGAGGTGACTCGGTTTCGTCTCGTGGGATTTACAAGACTATTCAGTGTAATCTAGTGCATAGCTATTGGATTGGAAGGGCATTTTTAGTACAATTGAAAGAAGCTGGTTCCATAAAAAGCAAATATGTCAGCAGATAATATTGAAAAACTGTATCAAAATTATGGTGTGTTAGCCGACGCCAAAGATGACATTTCGAAGGTAACCTAATTTTTCCGCCTTAAAAACCCGCCGCCGCCTGCCGCTTGTAAACTTACTTGGCTAACCTGTATTAATTATATTTGTGTCTTAATATTTTAGCACGAAAAGGAATACCTAGAAATACTAGCCGCTGTCAAAGGATCCGACAAGGAAAAACGCCTGGCGTCACAATTTATTGCGAAATTTTTCAACAGCTTTCCTACTTTAGCAGATCAAGCCATTGAAGCTCAATTCGATTTGTGCGAGGATGATGATGTTGCTGTAAGTCTTTATCCTTTAATTACTCTTATCAATGTTAATTAATTTCAACTCATATTAACATAACTGATATGAACACATAATTTTGCTTTCAAGAATTTCCGGGATTAAAAATATTACCAAAACTTGTAAAGTTTTTCATGTGGTAATTATTTTCATGGCTCTTTCCAGATCCGTAAACAAGCTATCAAAGACTTGCCAACATTGTGCAAAGACCACAAGGAGCACACTCAAAGAATTGCAGATATTTTAGCACAGCTCTTACAGTCCGAGGACACTACTGAAATAAATGTAGTCTCTAACTCTTTATTAACTATTTTGAAGATAGACCCTAAAGGTGCTCTTACCGGAATGTTCTCACAAATACATCAGAATGCAGACAGTGAAGTTACTAATGAGATTGTTAGAGAGAGATGCATCAAGTTTTTAGCGTCTAAAGTGAAACAACTTGGAAGAGAAGTAATTACTAAAGAGCCTGAAGAATTGATTATTGCTGAATGCAAGAAACTTTTGGAGGTAAGATCTGATAACTTTCTTTTCTTTTTTAAATTAGCTTATGTTGTCTCACTGCTGGACAATGTTTCTCCAGCTCATTTGCTGCCTTCTGGCCAATCCACCAGGAATGAGTCCAAATCATCAAGCCTGTGCATTTTTAGACCTGCCTCGGTTGCAACATCTGTTTTCAGGCACCTACAGAGAGAATCCTGGTGCCATTCAAAATTTAAACATATACTACAAAGTTGCATTATTTTTATCTGCAGGATGTAGTGGCTGAGGAGTTTGAGCACATAATGGAGTTGTTGACATGGTCAAAGTTAGGGAAGACTCCAGCAGGCAAAAAAGAACTGGTACAAATTGTTGCTGCTCTTGCATTCACACCAGAAGACTGGCACCCGGAAGATCCGGAATATGTGGACAGAGTTATACAGTGCTCACAACATGCATTGCCATTGTTCTCTGTAAGTATTATCATATTATAACACGCAAGTGTCTTAAAAAATCCTTTTTTGTTCTTCTCTTGCTCCTGTATTGATGTTGTACTTACTTACCCACACAAGCAGTAACCTAGGTTGTCATTACCTAAGTTGGTTGGTGCCAAGGCAAAGACTGAAATGCAAATAGCTGTAACATGTTATGGCTTCTTTTCTATGTTCTGAAATGTAAGTAATAATTTATGTATGTCCCTATGTGTAACAACTTTCCTATGTTCACAGGCACAAGTTGACTCTACCCAATTTGTCAACTTCTTCTGTGACCATGTACTTCAAGGTTGGGACAACTTGGCAACACCTGAAGGAGGAACAGACTCAAAATTAGAACTACTGAAGATATTTGCAGAGATCACAGAACATTGTGGAGAACTTGAAAACCCACAGCAAAAAATTGATGCAGTGTATGAATTGCTAATGGTAAGTCAAATCACATCAAAGTCTGCTCTGATTCTGTTAACTCACACACTGTTTATTAATGGTTCCGATATTTGTAAATATATGAGTACCAAAGAAAATTAATAAGTTTACCTCTGCTGGTAATACTTTGTTCCTATAAGTAGTATACTCTAGGTGCATCAACCTCACATATTAAAATGAAATTTTGTATTCCAAATATTGTAAAACATTTATTTGAAAAGAGTAACTATGGAGTTTCTTGTCCTTTCTTCTCCATAAGAATCTACCTTTCTGAACCGGCAGTAGTCACTTTATTTTTTATACATAGTATTTTAATGTAAATGATGACGTTCAAAAGTGCCTTTTAATGGCCTAATTGAAATTAACGTTTTGACTTTGACAACATAGACAACACGGTTGGCGCGGTGGTTGAGCGATCGGCTGCTGCGCTGCGTGTCGCGGGTTCGATTCCCGCACGGAAAAAATATTTGTATGGCCTACATATAGTTGTTCCGGGTCTGGCTGTTTGTGTATGTGAGTTTGTATATTTGTAAACGCACCCACGATACAGGAGTAATTCCTAGTGTGGGGCAACGTTTTATTAAAAAAAAACGGGATTCAAACCATATTGTTTAAATATTTTATAGTAGCTCCTGCACGTGGCTTCGCTCGCGTGAAAAGTGTTTTGATAATCACTTAGCAGCTTTCGTGAGCATGTTTTCTAGATTGATTTTGTACTTAAGACATGTTTCTGGTCTCCTGGTAGGTACTTGTGAATCTCCACTACAATTCCAGCCCCGGAAATACTTTGTCATGATTCTAGACTCCCATATTAAAATGCACCAGGGGGGATGCATTTAACTAGGCGATAGATGCTCCTCCTGTCTGGCTCCTGCGTACACCCTTTACACAATTCCAGCACGAGAAATACTTCGATATTTTTCTGATCTCCTGGTGCTAGTGAATATTACCACTATCAATTTCAGCCAGCCCCGGGAATACTTCGACATGTTTCTGATCTTAAAGTACTTGTGAGTCTGTAGTACTAAGGCAGCAGCGGCTCTGAATTTCCTCTTCCTCCTCAGTCTCTGCTAAGACATGTCATTTATAGGTATAAAAAGTAGCCTATGTGTTAACCCAGGTTATGAATTATCTGTGTGCCAAACATCCAAATCTATTTAGCCGTTTTTAAGATTAGCGCCCACAAACGCACAGAAAGTTACAGATTTATTAAATGTGAAAGTTTGGATGTTTGTATGTTTGTGCAAAAATGGCTGAAGGGATTTGTATGAAATTTGGCACACATATAGTGCATATTCTGGAATAACACAGGCTATTTTATCCCGTTAAATGGCATGGATTAATGGATTTTTTTAGGTATTTCTGGGGCTGGAATTGTGAGCGGTAAAGATTAACAAGTACCAAGAGATCAGAAAAATGTCGAAGTATTTCTCGTGCTGGAATTGTGTAAAGGGTGTACGCAGGAGCATCTATCGCCTATTTAAATGCACCCCTGGTGCATTTAAATATGGGAGTCTAGAAACATGACAAAGTATTTCCGGTGCTGGATTTGTAGTGGAGATTCACAAGTACCAGGAGACCAGAAGCATGTCTAAGTACAAAACCAATCTAGAAAACATTTCAAATTTTCAGCAAAAAGCAAAGCAATGCACCCCCCCTGGTGCATTTTAATATGGGAGTCCTAGAATCATGACAAAGTATTTCCGGTGCTGGATTTGTAGTGGAGATTCACAAGTACCAGGAGACCAGAAGCATGTCTAAGTACAAAACCAATCTAGAAAACATTTCAAATTTTCACGCGGGCGAAGCCGCTGGTAGAAGCTAGTTTATAATATTAGTAGGATTAAAAACACTTTTATTTCTTATGCAGAAATACTTGCCAGAAGCACCTATTGAAGGTGAAGTAACTGAGGGCGAAAAATCTGAAGAGAAGACAGAAGAGTCAAAGACCACGCCATCACTGCAATTTTCCCACGTTGAGTGTGCATTGTTTGCTCTACACTCGCTGTGTCGTAAAGCACCGGAAGCACTGACTGCAGATGCCACGAAAATAAAAGCCTTGCGTCTGCGTTTACAATACACTGCGAGACTTACACAAGGATACATAAAGAAATTGAAAGAAGTGACACAAGTATGTATATTATATAATTAAAATACAACTATATATTTATGTAAGTATACTTATTTAGTACACTTGCACTAAACACAATGTTTTATTAAACAGGGCCAAAAAGGTGAAGATGCAAAATCAGAAGAAAACAAGTTGAAGTTAGCTGCTCTCAAGACTACATCCAATATCAACACACTAATCAGAGATTTGTTCCGCACTCCACCCAGCTTCAAAAGTAAAGTTCAACCATCATTCCAATCAAAGAAAACTGAAAAAGAGGTATGTATTGTCTAACTTATCATTGTACTGATGCAAGCACACCAACACTGAAAATTGATTTGAAGTTTTGTATTGCAAACCATTAATGACGAATTTTCTTTTCAGGACAAACAATCCGCTGTCTCTGATGATAAGAAGCAATCACTGGTACACAAACGACACCGCCCTATCACATTTGATAATGAACATGACAAAGAATCTCCTGAGAAAAGATCGCGAAGTGGCGATAGGAACATCAAAATGTACACACCACCTTCTGGCAAATACAGCTCAAGACTGAATAATAATGGAAGGTTCTCTGGGAATAACTCTGGAGGCCGAGGCGGGCGAGGTGGATATGGTAGACGCGACTTTAGAAACAATGGAGCGCCCTACCGAAGGCGTAACAACTATTAATAACATATAGTTATTGAGATATGCATTAAAAAAAAATGACATTGATTTTAAATTTAGAAGAATTTCAATAGAGTAATATATTTGCTCCTAAAGCATTTATAGAAAACTCGATTTCTATTCAACTTACAAGTGTTGCAATAGCAGAAACAACATGAAATCAACAATTAGCTCAGGCAACAAATTCGAAAAGGGAATTTATAGTCAGGCTGCAGTGTGCGATTAGTATCTCTGGCATTACTTTGTGGTTGTTTAGGTAGTCGTTAAGTTTCACCGATTTGTTGTCCCCTTGTTCCAAATGCGGAGAATGAAGAAATTGCAGTTTAATATTGATTTTGACTGAATAATAGTCGAGTTCAGCTGGAGTAGGTTGATTTTCTTTTTTATGGTCACATGGGTTATTTCTATTGTAAAAGGTGCAGCAGTGTCAACATTTTATTTTTCATCTTCAACAAAGAATGCACGTTTTTTAGTTGCAGTAGCCACTCTGACGTGTTCGAGTAGTTGTGCAGCATGGTAAGTAACTAAAGTAGCATTGTTTGTAAGATTCATTATTAATTTAGCAGTCGTGACTTATGAAAGCAACTGATTAGTATTACGCGTCGTCATTTTGTAAGTATTAGAATTAATTTAGATTATAGTCATTCAAGAATTTCCTCTATATTACATTTTATCGTGAGGTGAAACGCCGTGATACCGTGAGTACCTACTATAACTATTTATCTTTCATACAGAGCCAGCAAGCAACAAGAAATCTTGCAATAATTTCTCTACAATTCTTCGTATTGACTCTTTATTTCCAGATTTTTGTTGAACTTCTTTTTGATGACCGAGAAGACTCCTGCAACGGTTTTTAATTACAGAATACTTTTGGAATTTATTTCAGGAATAAAACAATTTTTTAAAGAAGTATTGTTTTATTTACAAAACCGAACAATTTCCCATTAATTTAGTGTTAATGGATCCTCTAAAAAAGATTATTTTTACTGAAATCATTGCCTAAAAAATATTAAAAATAGCTTCTATCCAGCTACACTAAAAAGTACAGTTTCTGCATATTAGCTGTAGTAGCAAGAACTGGCTGACTGACTACATCCAATGGAAGGTGCTGTGTTTCTGGGCTTGCTTATGCAATAGTAGATATTATATTTAAAAAAAAAATAGTTTTGAGATTTTTTTACTTCTCTAAGATGAAATTAGTCGAAAATACTAACCATGGTTTTTTTCCACATAGGGCTTGACAGAACGGCACATGCTATGATTGCAAGCAATCTGCCAGGATACTGCTTACAAGGAAACTTAAAAAATTTTAGTATTTAGAGTGGATTTATCTATATTGCTAAGTACATTAATCTATCTCATATTATCAACAACATTACACATAATCCGATCTAGCTCATAGCATGGATCTGGATTTGACACATCATTAGTACTACAATCCATGTGTTCAAGTATCTCAACAGGAACCTTGAAGTTGGCTTCTAATTCATTCTGGTCTGGTAAACTTTGTAGGGCACTTTGCAATATATCTTGCACTTTATCCAAGTGTTTCTTGAACCTGTAAGATATTAAACTGTTAATCATGAAATAAGAGGTCCGTGAATATGGCAGACCACGAACGCCAACCGATTTATACGCCCTATGTCAGACACGCATACTGTCAGAAATCGCAGAATGCCAGATACGCAATAAGTCAGAAAGTCTGAAATTTTTTGTTTTTGCATAATTAGAATTACTTTCTAAAACATTTTTTTTTAAATGATTTACAACTCTTTATTGTATTAATAATGACATTACCACGTCAAGTCTTGCTGATTTTATTGATGAAAATAAATAATTTTATTGTTTATCAATATCATATCATGTGTTTTTTATATGTATAAGCGGATGATTAAACTGACGAAATCAGACATGGTTTTTTATTGACATCCTCTTAAATATCGGTCATGTTTTCATATAATCATGGCCCAATGCGTATTTGACATTTTGAGTATCTGTCATTCAGCACACAAGATTGTAAATAGTAGGTATATAATATTTTTAGCTGCAAATATTATTACTTTCCGACTGCGCTTTTCAAAATGTACAGGTAGGTACTAACCATGAACATTATGGTCACCCTACAAATTTTACTCATATAGAAAGTTGAAAATCAATTTTCTCTTAGTATATTTCTTTTAGTATAATATTTTGAAGAACGGACGATATGCTACAATTTAGTTCACAAATAGTTAAAAATCTTATTCTAATATACTTAGCGTTAATCTATGAGGTTGAGCCTAGTCAATAAAGCCGAAAATATTGGGCTCTCAGTTCAGACGTTTTAGTCAAATTCGAGTTTCATTTACTTCTTAACAATTTACTTTTGTGTGTTTATTTCTTTTTAACTAATTCACATAGGTATTTAAGTAAAATATGTTTAAGTCTTATTTATGTATTTCTTCAGATACATTCATGTTTTGCAGATTCCTCAGTACAGACAGTACCTAATGAAGTGAGGGCCCTAGATATAGTAGTTTTAGCTTTGTTGCCTTGGCTGGGGGCCTTAAGTTCATTTGAGGCCACCACAGGATAGTCCGGTTAAGCAGTTGATAGCCCCTGCGTGTTAACTTGCTAGTGGTCATACCGGAAAAAAAAAAAAAAAAAAAAAGAGGCCCTAGATATACCGCCATAAATCTGGAATGTCATAGGTACTCTACAGATTTGGGAATTTCTTAAAATATTTAAGAAATTCTTAACTAAATTCTTAAATCAAAATTATTAACCCAAAGTGGCATAGGCTAAATCTCAGTAAGTACTATCTAGTACTTACTGAGATTTAGCCTATGCCACTTTATGCACGCGTCTGGATTGAGGGCCCAAGTTATTTAATCATTACAGTTTTACGTTCAAGAAATTTATGGCCCATTGCTTTAAGTTTTTACTATTTTTAACTAATTTCCCTATAAGTCTTATTTCGTTTCGTAAGGGTTCAAAAAATGGGCCCTCAATCCAGATGCACACATCTGACATAGGGCGTATAAATCCGCCAACCGCTTCTATAATTGGTAAATAATTAGTACTCAATTGCTACTTGAACAACAAAATTGATATCTCAGTAGTTTTCCAGAAAATCAACTTTGAATGTGGTCCGGCGGTAGTCACGCTCCTTTCAGCTATACAAATAATTAGTACCCTTAATGTGATTCATTTTGTAAAAAAAAACATTTGGAACATTTTAATGTCAATTTCAAGTTTTAGGAGCTTGTCGTTTTCCTCGAACCTGCATAGAAAATTAGTACCCTGCTAGATAGAATTAGTGCCCTGCTAGATAGAATTAGTACCCTGCTAGATAGAATTAGTACCCAAAATTCAAAGTTATTGCTCCAGTAGTATATGGAATAGCATGCCATTGGTAGGGTGGCGGTAGTCACGGAGTTAAATTTTCATTTCAAGATTTCCCTATTAAAAACTGTAATTTCTCCCCTTTATACAAAAATTTGTAGGTACTCCTAAAGAAGTCACATTGACCAAAAATTCTTTTCCATACTAAATATCCGCATATAACCCGACCAAATTGAGTTGTCAATAGTATTATGCTGTTTAGGAGATACATATACTCGTGCACATGAATTGATGTTGGAATAGTAACAACAACAGTTAAATGTCTATAATTTTTATACAAACGGTGTACTTAGGTAAATAAAGAATAAACAATGACCAATTTAATATAAAAAACCATTGACAACTATTTGACAATTGACAATTTTCTGTGTAGGTTCCAGGCAAACGTAAACTCCTGAAACTTGGAATCAACATTCAATGTCATGGTCCTGCTGAACGACTAAACGATAGTTATCATCGTTGATTTCTCAGTAAATACAAATGTTTGTTCTTTTTTTTTACGAAATGAACTACATTTATGGGTACTAATTATTTGTATAGGTACTTAGAATAGCTGTAGCATACTCCCTTTTCTGTGCTCATGGTGGTCCTGCTGAAAGGTGCGTGACTACTCCGGACCACCTTCAAAGTCGATTCTCTAAAACTACTGAGGTACCAATTTTGTTGTTCGAGTACCAATTGAGTACTTATTATTTACCAAATATGGAAGGGATTGGCATTTGTGGTCCTGCAGTAGTCACGGATATCAATGATATTTGTGGTCGATATAAATTGAAGGAAGGAAAGAACAAAGAATAGAAAGGCACTTCACTCTTCAATAGGTAGTGCTCATACTACAAATATACATAAATAAAAAGTCACAATACCGTGTGGCAGTTTCAACTCGTTGGCGCTTCTGCAACTCCATCATTACTCTCAAAGTTTCCCTAGCTTGATGAGGTCTAAACTCGTTCAATAAATGATGTATGTGAATGAACAACAAACTCAGGTCTTCAACTTTTTCTGCTCTTTTAGGAGAGTCAGGGCAATGGACCAACAAGTCTAATAAATCTAAAAAGTTGACAAGTAAAGAATGGTTCAGTTTCTTCAATTCTCTTCTTCTTTCAAAATGCATAGGGTACAGTCGCCGAAAACCCTAGAAAGAAAGTTTAATTAAAATGTTTATTTATACTACTATTATTATTGTTAGACAGTATGAGAAAGATTTACTTACCTGGCTTTCCAGTGACCTGATTATTGTATCATCCGCATTGAACGTGTGCCCAAACATCGAATATGAATCGTGAATGGGTCGCGGTGCTAAAGGTGCTCTATTTCTTCGTACATTTTCATCAGTGTAGAAGTTTATATATTGCATGGGGGGCAATGGTAGTGAACTAACTTGTGCTGTCTCGGAAGACATGGCTGAGGCAAGTTACTTAACAAAGGGAGTGAAAGAAATGCTTTTAAAGCAATATATTAAAATTATGAGCTTTTATATATTAATGCGTGACAAATTTTATTCACTTTCTGGATTATAGATTTGAGCACAAAACCACTGAGTACATTTTAATGTATCACAATAGAAATTCATGAGAAATTCACACACAAAATAATTCTGCGGGACTGTCGTCTGTCAGCAAAGTACGCTGTGTCTGTCAGTCTGTCACAGTGTCACTTGATGGTAGACGTGAGGCATAAATATTGGATTAGGTATGTTGATTAGGTATTTTTTGATGCGAGTCCGTACCTAATCCAAAGCGTCGAGGATTAGGTATGTTATAAAATATTTATACAGTCTACTACACACACAGAAGATATTCCGTACCTTAAAATGTGGGGGTTAAGTTTCAAGTTTAATTAGCACTGCCGCCAGCGCAATCTATGTAGAATACCACTGGACTTGTTAGTGTTCTAGCGATGTATGTCGTAACGAATATACGTCGAAATACACCGTTTGTGTGAATCTACACAAGATGACAGTCCTAAGCCTGTGAGAATCCCCACCAACCGTGTCTCCACGTTGCCGTCGTGGTGGGGCTTGCGTGTCTCAGTGATCTTGGGGGCTTTGCCGGTAGAGCCACTCATGCCGGAAGGTCCCAAGTGAGAGACCAGACCAAGAGAGACACAAGAGGGGCACACCGTTCGGAGACTTGAGCAGTGTTCGGGTCCTCGGACGGTGTGCGTCTCATTGGCTTGCTCGCTGCTCTCTGGTACGCGTCTGATCATCAGACGTGACTGTGAGGGCAGCGAGCAAGCAGTGAGAGAGAGGGAGAGAGGAGGGGAGATAGGGACCGCACCCTCAAAAAGGAAATTATGGATAGTAGCAAAAAAGAGATATTACCCCAGGGCGGTACGGACTGCACAGCAGTCCGGGAATCCGCCACGCTTTATGCGTCAAGCCCCTCGTATTCTGGGGGGGGCAACGCTGCTATCCACCATCCGCTTGCCAAGGGCAACAGTGGCCGAGGAGGCCCCCGATCCAAGCCGTCCTTCGAGGACTTGATCGGGTTTGGTTTTAACTCGCCCGACAAAGCGTCGGTCGGGCAGAGCGCGAGAAGAGGCGCGTCATGTTGGAGAGAGGGCTTGCCTGAGAGTCACGCGGGTGCAGAGTCGGAGTCCGAGTTGGACTCCGACGACCTGGTGACCGTGAGCTCGGCAAGCTCTGGACCCGAGGGGGCGGGGACAGGTGCGGAGGACTCTAGGTCCTTCCGCAAGCGGCCTAGACCGGAGGAAGACCGGGGGTCGTCTGGCAGCGAGGAGGTGGCCTCTGCTCGCAAGATCCCCACCAGCAGGCGGGGCAAGGGCCGAGAGGGAGGCAAGGGGAGATTGCCCGCCTCCAAGGTGGCTGGTCAGCGAGCCGAGGAGCTCGCCGCTGACGGACGACCCCCCGTAGAGGGCGGTCGCACGGCTCCTGGTTCGGAGTCCTCCGGCGGTGAGCCGGATGACTCCGGACAGGAGCGTGTTCGGAGGGCCGGGTTTGCGGAGGTTGTAGAGGCCGCGCTTCGCGATGTGGCCTTGAAGAGGAAGTTGTCCTCCAAGAACAAGGCCATAAGCGAGGCGATGGCCTCCATTCTGGCGGCAGCGGAGGGTAACCCAGGGGGGCCTCCGCGGGACGAGATGTCCAAGCTGCGGGCGGAGGTCGCCCGCTTGGCTGCCGCCACGGAGCGCCTCCAGAGGGAGAATGCGGGGCTCCGAGCAGACCTGGCCAGGCTCCAGGGAGCCGGCCCACAGGGGGCGCCTGAAGGGGGGCGCAGGGAGAACAGCCAGCCCGTGCCGCAAGAGGGCCAGGTGCTGGACTTGGTGCGGCAGGAGATGGCTGCCTTCCAGGCGCGGTTTTCCGTCCTGGAGGGCATCGTCCTGCGCCCCCCGTTAGCGGCGAGTGGGAAGGCTCCAGGCAAGAAGGCGGCGTCGTACGCGGCCGCCGTGGCTGCCACACCGGGGTCGTCCGGCCAGGACAAAGGGTCCGGGCTGGCACCCGCGAAGCCGGTGCCGGGAAAACCGGACCCGGCCCCGGGAAGGAAGAGGAAGGGTGGGGTTGCTGCGCAGACGGCGAAGGCTCCTGCGCCGTCTGTGCAGCAGCTCCCCCCGGCTTCCTCGCCTTCTGCTCCTCCCCCGGCTCAAGCCGAATGGCAAGTGGCCGGGGAGAAGAGGAAGGCGGGAAAGGCAGCCAGGGCGGCCAAGAGGCGGGAGAGGAAGCGGCGGCAGAAGGCGCGAAGCGTCGCGGCTGCGCTGCGCCCCCCGAAAACCGCGGCTGTAGTGCTTACACTGCAGCCGGACGCGGCGAAGAGGGGCGTGACGTACGCGGACGTGCTCACCAAGGCGAAGGAGTCAGTGAACCTTGGTGAGCTAGGCATCGTGGGGGGCCTTCGGCTCCGGGTTACCATGACTGGGGCCCGGATGCTGGAGATCCCCGGGGCAGCCAGCGGCCCAACCGCGGACGCTCTAGCCGAAAGGCTCAGGGCGTCCCTAAGCGCGGACGATGCCCGAGTGTCCAGGCCCACCAAGCGCATCGACATGCGCATCTTGGGCCTGGACGACTCCGTCACGGAGGCGGAGGTGGTGGCCGCCGTCGTTAGGACGGGGGGGTGCTCAGCAGAGGAGGTGAAGGCGGGCACCCTACGTCCTGACAACACGGGCATGCGCACCATTGTGGTGAGCTGCCCCGTGTCGGCGGCCAAAACCATATCGGAGGGCCGAAGGTTTTTGGTGGGTTGGGTTTCCGCGCAGGTCAAACTGCTGGAACCCCGACCTCTGAGGTGCTTCCGGTGCCAAGTGGGCCACCATGTGGGAGCTCAATGCACCTCGGAGGTGGACCGCAGCGGTCTTTGTTTCCGCTGCGGTCAGCCTGGTCACAGGGCCGGCTCTTGCGTCGCCGCGCCGCACTGCGTAGTCTGTGCGGCAGCTGGCAAGCCGGCCGACCACTGGGCTGGGGGTAGGGCCTGCGCCCCACCCGCCAAAGCCGGAAATCGGAGAAAGCCCTCCGCCACCGCCGTCTCCGCCGCGACCGCCGCCACCGCCGTCTCCGCCGCGACCGCCGCCACCGCCGCCGCTTCCTCCGCCGCCAAAGCCGGTTCCACTGCGGCTACTGCTACTGCAACAGCCGCAGTGGAGCCCCTACAACGAGGGGGCTGAAATGGAGTGCCAGTAATGGCCCCATTTCACCCCCTCCTGTTGAACGTCAGCCACTGCGCCGCCCAGGAACTGATGCTCCTGGGCATGGCGCAGTGACTGATGCCTGTGGACGGCGAGCAATGGGTAGCTCGCCGTCCGATCAGAACAGGCCCGGGTTGATGGCGCGCTGTGTTCTACGCGCGCCAAGCCAGCAGTCGTCAGCATGGGTCGGGGCCCGTTAAGGCCAGAGCCTACCAGGGTTGCGGATTTGTTCGAAAGAGTTACCGTGGCCCTGGGAAGAAAGGCACTAGGAGGACTAAAGGGTGGGTTTTAGTCAGTAAAAGTCTGACACTCCCTGCCGCTCCACCCAGAGCGGGAGGGGTCATTTGATGATTTCCCATTCTAGAAAAAAAAAAAAAAAAAAAAAAAAAGCCAGTGAGAATGACTAATAGACGACAATTTAAGATTCTCCGCCGCACCATCATTAACACAATGTGCAAGTGCATCTTTAAGTATGAAGGGTAATTTTGATCGCTCTAATAGACGTTATAAACAAAGTTAGTATTCACGTTGAGTAACGTTTGCCCATAAAAATACGAAATTTATTCCACCGTTCCACAATTTATCAGAAACGGAACGTCCATAATCCATGCCGAATATTTCTTACCCAATCCACATACGATACTTAATATCGGTAACAGGCCAGTGGATTGAATAAAATTAAATATTCGATCCATGCCGAGTATTTCTTACCCAGTCCACATACGATACATAATATCGGGAACAGGCCAGCGGCTATATTGAATAAATATTGGGATTAGGTAAATGGATTAGGTATTTTTAAATACTAGGATTAGGTGGATTAGGTATCGTTTTCACCTAATCCAACCCATGTCTACTTGATGGTCACTTGTGACCTTAGAGTATAGAAATATATAGAGATGCCCTAATGTTCTATATCTACCTTGGTTATAGAAATATCTATTAAATCGATATAGAAATATGAAACTATACTTTGTCCCTTTTTAACCAATGAGTAATCTCGTTTGAAGAAAGAGATGTCATGCTGATTGTTTGTTCTCTGCCTGGCAACATTTTTACATTTCCGTCAAAGTACCTACCTCGCGTGCCATCCGCCATCTTTTGGCCCACAAAATTTGTAGTACGTCAGCTGTCAAGTGAACAACAACATTGGATTTGGATTGCGATTTTTAGGAATAAAAACGCTCCCAACTAAATTGTTTTGTGCTGTGAGTGTGTATTGGTGCAAATTAAATATGCCTACGTGTTCAATAATTCAGTGTGGTGCAAGGAAAAACACCAATCAATCTCATTTAACCATGCATAGGTTAGTAGCCGTATTTTTATGAAAAACTTTATCATGCTGTTATATTTTTGTTTATGTATCATTGGTTTATTTATGTAATTATAGCTCCCAAATGTACATACAAATTATTTCTGATATTTAACTCTGTTTACTAAATTTGTAACAAATGACAATTCAAAATAGTGATGTCCATTTATTTAATAAGTTATCGATGTTTTTTTTTAATGGGAAGACAGTCAGGGTCCAAGATCTTAACTATTTATCTAATTGAAATTAAGCATTCTACTTGGCCTAGATTGATATGTGAATATATGTAATGGTAAATAAACATACATTTAAAAAATTACTTTGTTGTTTTAATCCTTTTATTACTTCAGTTCTTTCTACAATACTTATTTTCTTTGTAAATAAATATCTCTATGGGCCGAAACTGCCTAGAGCGGCCGCTTTTAGAGCTGTCAAACTAACTGACCTGTCAAAGACCTACAAATGACAGTTATAGCCTGTGCAGAAGAGGGACTTTTCTACGCGGCGTAGAAAAAAGTACGCTCCGCGAATAAAAAATCCGCCGCGGATTTACCTCGTACTCAACGCACACGGTGAGCGATTATTTGCACGCTATGGAAGCAAATATTTCGCGTACTAAAATCCACCGTGTGCGTTGCTTCACCTAGTCACACTAGTTCTATTTTTTTCGGGGACTCCCACGTACTTTAGTCCGGTCCGCTCCCTGCATGTCCGCGGATATTCGGGGGACTTTTTGTACGGCGTACTTTTAATTCCTCGTTTGCGTTACTCGATACACTTGTAAGCGATCTATTTTCGCGGACGAAAAAGTCCGCGGAGAAAAGTCCGTCGTTTGCGCAGGCTATAAATGTGGTACAAACCCTGAAATCGCAAAAAAAACTGATGTCATTATAGAAAGTCACTCATGAAAAAAAAAAATCAAAGTCAGTCAGTTACTCGATAAAATGTAGCCCGCGACCAACAGTACTTTTAACCCCTTGTGTCCCTTCCCTTCCCTCCCTTCCACCATCTCTTGTGTGTTACCTAATATAATTGTTATGCACTATAATTAACCTTTCGTAATTAGAGACAATAGAAAAACAAAAATCGCGCAGTAGCCGGCTAACGCAATGTTTGATGAAATAAAAACATGAAAAGAACTAAATTACTTGTTACAGTTATGCCAAAATTATAATGATCCAAGTTTAAAAGTATACATAAGTTACCAATGTACAAGAAGAAATGTAAGAAACTGGTATCGATATCGATAATTTTTGGTTTTGATAACTTATGTGCTACCCTAGCAATGGCTGCCATCTTTAAGACCCAGTTTATAGTAGGTATGCACGTGTATTTTGTAGGTATTTCTGGTACATATTATTCTAGGTCTTTGCTTGTGACTGTCCTGTCATGTCAAGATCAGTCGGAGTCGGACCCTCCCATAGACTCAATAGACCCTCCTAGAGTGGAAGCCTGGAAGGTGGCCGGTGGGTGGGGTGCAAATACCTAGAATAATATGGACCAGAAATACGGACTTTTCTCCGCGGACTTTTTCGTCCGCGAAAATAGATCGCTTACAAATGTATCGAGTAACGCAAACGAGGAATTAAAAGAACGCCGTACAAAAAGTCCCCCGAATATCCGCGGACATGCAGGGAGCGGACCGGACTAAAGTACGTGGGAGTCCCCGAAAAAAAATAGAACTCGTGTGACTAGGTGAAGCAACGCACACGGTGGATTTTAGTACGCGAAATATTTGCTTCCATAGCGTGCAAATAATCGCTCACCGTGAGCGTTGAGTACGCGGTAAATCCGCGGCGGATTTTTAATTCGCGGAGCGTACTTTTTTCTACGCCGCGGAGAAAAGTCCCTCTTCTGCACAGGCTATAACTGTCATTTGTAGATCTTTGACAGTTCAGTTAGTTTGACAGTTCTAAAAGTGGCCGCTCTAGGCAGTTTCGGCCCATAGAGATATTTATTTACAAAGAAAATAAGTATTGTAGAAAGATATTAAAACTGAAGTAATAAAAGGATTAAAACAACAAAGTAATTTTTTTAAATGTATGTTTATTTACCATATACATTCACATATAAATCTAGGCCAAGTAAAATGCTTAATTTCAATTAGATAAATAGTTAAGATCTTGGATCCTGACTAAAAAAAAACATTGATAACTTATTAAATAAATGGACATCACTATTTTGAATTGTCATTTGTATTTTATACAAAACATGTTACAAATTTAGTAAACAGAGCAAAATATCAGAAATAATTTGTATGTACATTTGGGAGCTTTTATTACAAAAATAAACCAAGGATACATAAACAAAAATATAACAGCATGATAAAGATTTTCATAAAAATACGGCTATTAACCTATGCATGGTTAAATGAGATTGATTGGTGCTTTTCCTTGCACCACACTGAATTATTGAACACGTAGGCATATTTAATTTGCACCAATACATACTCACAGCACAAAACAATTTAGTTGGGAGCGTTTTTATTCCTAAAAATCGCAATCCAAATCCAATGTTGTTGTTCACTTGACAGCTGCGTACTACAAATTTTGTGGGCCAAAAGATGGCGGATGGCACGCGAGGTAGGTACTTTGACGGAAATGTAAAAATGTTGCCAGGCAGAGAATAAACAATCAGCATGATATCTCTTTCTTCAAACGAGATTACTCATTGGTTAAAAAGGGACAAAGTATAGTTTCATATTTCTATATCGATTTAATAGATATTTCTATAACCAAGGTAGATATAGAACATTAGGGCATCTCTATATATTTCTATACTCTAAGGTGGGGTGGAGTAACCGTGGAAGTATTTTATTAAATTTTATTTTCTAGAACCATTTATATTAGTCTACTGTTCTATGGTCTTGCCAGAGACTGCCGAGCACAGAACACTTATACTAGGGAGCTCCCTATAATATAGTATTACTTATTCATTCACTTACTCACTCGGCAGTGCCGAGTGAGCAAGGAACTTCTATTACAACCTGGAATGTGCACAGGCTGTCGATACGCGGTCCGAGGGAGATAGCTTCGCGAGAGCCCTCTGTCCCTTTCATTAGGGTGACCAACCAATATAATGTAGGTTGAGACTAATATAATATATTAACCATTAGTTTGATTTCATAAGTTAATAATAATTATGCTTTAAGGATGGATTAAAGTAAAACGCATTAAACTATGTTTTATTATATCCTGGGGCCTGAAATGAAGACTGCAAATAACAGGATAATTTTTGATATTTGAATGACTTGGAATGACATCAAGCCATTTTTTCTCCCTGATTCTTCTCCAGGCAGTCTGAAATTATATTTTTTAAATTTATTTCAAATATACGAAGTAACACACCTAAATCAGCGATTCATATGTAAAGTTGAAACTTTTTTGCCATTTCCTTACAATGTTCCTCGGGAAATGTGAAATTTCATGATCACGTCTTTTAAGTATTCGGTACACCATTCCATATAAAGTTTTATTATGCTTACGTTGAAGACTATCTCCTATTTATATGCTGCATTGTGTAAATAATCTTATAATTTCGTTCATTATGGGCACCTTACTTCAAGAATTGCAATATACTTACTTGAAGAAAGAAACACCGCATCCTGCATAGGATTCGCTTTTGCAACCGAACAGCTTTTGAATCGCACACTTTTTAACCATCTTTATTACATCCGAATAAAGAAATTGATTGTTTTACAACAAATAAATATGGCTGGTGGGTTACCAGTCTAACTTATGTAATTATAATATATTCTACTAATAATCTTTTCTTTTTTAATTACATTTCAATACAGTATCTAAATAATTGCTAAAAAAATGTTCTCAGTCTAACAGATAATTTAAAAATACTAGAAATATATCAGAACGAAAGTTAATGTTTTTTTAATAAGACACGACAATATTATTTTTTCCTACCATTCTTACTAAATTCGGGAATAATCCTCCTGGCAACACTTTAGAAAGGGACACAGGGCTCTCCAAGCGCTTTCTCCCTCGGACCGGATTTCTCTATGACCAAGTGATTGTCTGTAATAGAACTTAACTTCATAAACATAAGGTTTATTTTTATATTGGTGTCAAATTGACAATGCTCATTCCAGGTTGTAGTAGAAGTTCCTTGCGAGTGAGTAAGTGAATGGATAAAATAAAAAGTTTATTTTTTTTATGTTCAAAACCATAGACCTAATAACAAGGTATTGTTTGTTTGTTTTAATGCGCTAATCTCTGGAACTATCAGTCTGATTTCGTTTTTTTAATCGACTTCTTTTTTGTATATGATAGCCACATTCATGAGGAAGGCTATACGAGAACGGGAAATTCCTACAGGAATGGAAAAAAACTAGTATACTTATAATAAAGCTGAAGAGTTTGTTTGAACGCCCTAATCTCTGGAACTACCAGTCGGATTTGGAAAATTCTTTTCGTATGTCTTTTGCATGAAGATGTACGGGAACGGGGAAAAAACGGGACATGTGCGTACGAAGTCGCGGGCAACAGCTAGTGTACAATAATATTGTATTATCCAATCTTATCATTGGTAAGTGTATCTGATCCACATACACTTCGACTTATGTCTGTCTAGCAAGCAAATCTTAATATTGACTTAAAAAGAGGCCTGTAACGGCTGCCATTAAGTTGGTCAGAGTTTCGCGTTAGGGGTGTTGACCCTTCTATAGGGCCCACTTTGGCTAGTGTCTGCCAGGGTTCAAGGAACGTGGATGGGTTTAAGCCAGTAAGCTAGCCAATAAATTGCTTCAAAGCCAGCGTTTAGGCTTTGATATTCTTATGCAAAGCGTGTAGGACGGTTAGTACTGACACCTTGCTGAACTGGTAGGACGACAGTGACGCCAGAAACAGAGCGCGGGATAAATCGCGGCACGTGATTGTTTATAAGATGCGGGGGGCCACCCTTACCAATTTTCCCGCAATCGCAGGATTGGTCTGTGTTTCCTGATAGCTAATAGGTTACTTCTAGGCAAGCGTGCTCCATCTTCGACCATATCGTCGCTTACCATCGGGTGAGATAGTGGTCAAGCGCGTGCCTATCATTAATAAAAAAAAATTGGTCGCCGCTATCAGTGTGGCCAACATTGACGTCAACGGTTACCTGTCATAAGTTCGAATAACATTTTATTTCACCTAAAACTTTTCAACTATTATCGTTTCGGTTTTTTTTACTTCATCGAAGTCACGTCTGGCACTGTATCAGTTGACGTATTATTAATTCGATTTTTTTCGTTACTCCGACGTTTCATTTGGTCGAAAAACTTTTTACCGAAGTTATATAGCCGAAATAACATTAGTTCGAAGTATTATGTTTCCGAACATTCAAATTAATTCTTTAAATGTAATGGCACATAATAAAACAGTTGATTAAGAACAAGTAGTTTTAAGTGGTTACAGTAAGAAGCATGCAAACAAGGATGCTTGCTTCAAGTATATACATCCTATTTTTAAAAATGGTGATAGGAATTGCCTTAACAATTATCGACCTATTTCAGTGCTCTCAGCCTTATCTAAGATCTTAGAGAAAATACTAAATCGAGCATTGAAAACGTTTCTAAAAAAATTTAGTATACTAGCACCAAATCAATATGGCTTTCGCCCAGGTTTATCCACAGAAGACGCTGTAACGGATTTGACCAATACCGTTGTTGACAACTTAGATGCAAAAAATAGATGCTTATGTATCTTTCTAGACCTCTCAAAGGCATTCGACACGGTATATGTCCCTATACTACTGGAGAAACTACAAAAGCTAGGAGTAAGAGGTTTATCTCATGAAATTTTTAAAGATTACCTCACAAATAGGAGACAACGAGTCAAAATTGATAGCTATTTTAGTGATGAAGAAACAGTGAGTTACGGTGTGCCCCAGGGTAGTGTTTTGGGCCCCACACTATTCCTCCTATACATAAACGATCTCTGCTCACTTGAACTACCATATACTAACATTTTTACCTACGCAGATGATACTGCTATCCTTGTTTGGGGTCCAAATTGGCAAACGGTTAAGGAGCGTGCCGAATACTCACTATCCAGAGTTATGAACTGGCTAAAAAATAACCTCCTAACACTAAATCTAACAAAGACCAACTATATAGCATTTTCCCTCAGCAAAATTACCGACCCTGTTGAAAACTTCTATATTAAAGCTCACACTTGTGCAAATTGCAACAAATGCGACTGTCTTGAACTTACGCGGGTCGAAGAGGTTAAATACTTGGGCGTACAGATTGACCACAGACTGAAATGGAATAAACAGATAGATTTAGTCGCAACAAGAGTCAGGCGATTGATATATGTCTTTAAATCCCTACGAGATGCCCTAACACATGACAAGCTAAAATTAGTCTATCTGTCTCTATGCCAATCTGTAATACAATATTGCATCACGGTCTGGGGTGGAGCAGCTAAAACGCACCTTATTAAATTGGAAAGGGCACAACGCGCCGTTCTAAAGGTAATGACCAGGAAACCTTACAGATACCCGACTGTGAGCCTTTATTCAAACTGCAAGGTCCTCACAGTTCGTCAGCTGTTCATCTTGAATGCTGTTCTCAAAAAGCATCGAGATGTGCCCATCCCAAACTCAAATAAACGCAGCCTATCATCTGTATGTCCTCGTGTGGTTTGTAGAACTTCTTTCGCGAAAAGGCAAACACGTAGTACAAGCGCTAAACTATACAACGATTTAAATAAGAAACTTAACATCGTTTCATTGTGTAGACGTAAAGTTAAAGTAAAAATTACTGAATGGCTTCTACAACTTGATTATCAAACAACCGAAGACCTTCTTAGCTATCAAATATAAATCCCACTAATTCAAGTTATCCACTCGTACACACAAACACATACACTCCCTCACACACACACACACAGACACAAACACCCACCACGACACACTATCACCACAGACTCACATATACTAACACAATTTTGAAATTTTAAAATTTAAAATTAATAGCGTAATTTAACTTAATAATCAGCAACCCTATGTACAAACAGTATTGTGTACCTTTGCTGCGACTGAACACTGTCTCCCAAGATACAGGCTCCTGGCCTAGTTTGGGATTCAGCATCAGTACATATATTTTGCAACAAACATCCTAAGACTGTCCAAAGTTAAGTAACAATGTTGAAATTTTTGTGTCAATAAACAATTTTTATTTATTTTTATTTTTTATTTATTTAAGCATGCAGCATGCAAGCAGGCATGCAGCATGCATGTATGCAGCATACAAGCAAGCATGCAGACATGCAACATGCAGCAAGCATTGTTTCTGTCACGGCTCCGGGCGCTGCGGGGTTTGAGTGGCCCCACGGGAGCTTATCATCACAGATGGTTTTACCACTCACCACCGCAGCTTCGGCCTACCACAGCCGCTGTGGTGGGCCTTCAGACCACCTGCTCCTCAGCTCGCGGGCCGCTCCGCCCCTCCGCGCCTACGCGGGCTTTAATTACACTCTAGGGGTAGGGCAAACAAGACTGAGTGAAGTCGGTTTTGCAGCGATTCGTTTCTGTCACAAGATTTTGTAGCACAAGCACAACATATTGACTTTTTATGTCGTTATTTTATTTTATATTGAAAATGCTACCAAGTAACCGGCTATATATTTGTGACCAAATAATATTCCGTAAAATGTTGTTTTGGTGTGGTGAAAATATGGCAAATGCAAAAGGTTGAAAAGAGGCTTCGGCCAATAGCAAAAAGTTAATTTGTAAATCGGCGAAATATAGCTCGGTAAAATAATACCTATGGCATATGATAAGTACTTCGATGATCTAAAAATATGTCAAATAATGCATTTGGCAAAAAAGACGTCGGTCAATAGTTTTCGGTAAAATGAGATTCGAACAAAAAAAAATCAGAAAAGTGATCGGTTCCCGACGTTAACCCTTTGGTTTTCGGGTTGCCTCTTGCCTCGCTACAAATTTCAATAAGCGTGCCTGTGATGATACGGTTATCAATTCATCATTTCCTGAGCGTTAGACACCCAGAGCTGACGCAGGGTCAGTAATCACAGTTATGAATTACAATAAAATGGAGGCAACCGGGCGTCGGATCACGGGTTATGCGGCTCAGATACTTTCTGTATAGGGCCTGGAAACAGGAAAGCACCTTTATCAACCGGAAAGCAGAAGATACGGCAAACACCCATAAGTTTGCCATATCTTCAATATAAAGGTTCTTACTGCTGCTTTTTCCCTAGCCCTACTCTGACATTCTGAAGACATCCAAGAGGATTTGGTTTGACGAAAGAAAGCCTTGCCAAAACATGTGGGGAATTCCCCAAACTGAAACAAACCAATCAACTTGAGATTCCCCATCTCAAGTTGATTGGGGATTGGCTTTATGTGGGGAAAATGCTGGGATTTTGAATATCGATAGTCCTCGGGCCAAGTCAGGAAACATTTTCGAGAAATCGATCTACTTATTGTACGAGTACTTTAAGTACTTATCATTTGGGGACGCAGGTAGAAGGTATTCTATCTGTCCTCTTGATGCGTCTTACGATGAGGTTGATGATTCGGAGGAAAGAATCGAACTTGCAGTAAATAATTTATAATGACACACGATAACAGATAAGAGCAATATTGATTGTGTGTAATTAACTATTAAATACTACTAGCAATGCTGCAAATGTTGTTTTTAGGCAAATTATAAAATTCACCGCTGTTTGCCGTTGTTTATGACATTCTTCTCTAATCTCTAGTTCCCTGTTCTGTCAAAATTAAAAAATCCATTCAATCATTCGTTCATTACTCATTATAACTCATTCTTCGTACTTCGGGTTTGGTGTAATATTTTTAGCCCGAAATAGTGAAAATAGCAAAAGGATGTAATTTCTGCTCGAGTTGATTGTGTTGTGTATTGATGGCGAACCAGATAGTGTAATTTAAATTTAAATAAAATTTCGTCAACATACATTTCGGTTCATTGCTGATACTCATCTTTTTGTAATGGATTTGGATGTTTGAAGGTATGTACGGTTTTACGTGTTTTATGTTGTCTCACTGGAGTTTCAGGAGTGTTAATTACAATACAATTGCATTTTTCTGTTATTCTTCAGGTTTAAAATGGCTGGAAAGGATGACGATGAAGTAATACTACAAACGTTTATGGTGAAGAGGTCACAAAATAAAAAGCTATTTACACCGGTAAACTACAAGGAACGGTGGCTGGTCTTGACTCGCCGAGCACTTATTTATTATGACACAGATGGCGAGGTAAATTAAATTTTCAAATGAATAATTAACTATTGATTTTTGATAGAATTTTTTGTTGACTATCAACAGCATTAAACTATCTTTTCCTTAAAACTCAATGGTTGAGCCTTGTACCTACTTATATATATTATCAGCATAATTTTCATTATTATGTCTTGCTAGTCTATTATTATTTATCTTTCAAAAAGCTTGTTTCTAGATTTTAATTAAGTTTATTCAACCTATTTTAATTTTTGTGCCGCTAAGGACATTTCTTAAAGAGTAAGGTAAGTAATACTAAGTGTTATTTACATGGCAGTTAGTATGTTTATTGAATGTGATGATAGAAGAAATACTTATGTTTATTTATTTAAATTTTTTAAATATTTTAGCCCTATATTACTATTTTTAAACATCAATAATATTTTTGAGTTACTAATTTTACTAACTGTTACTAGTATAAGTTATTAAAAAAAACTACACCTTGACCTGTCCATAAAATTATTTTACTGCATCACCAAAATATCAATTGGATATCGACGCTTGAAAGGCAAAAATTACCAACCAACATTCGTCTAACATGTTGGTTGGTAATTTTTGCCTTTCAAGTGTGGATATATTCTGTAAAGCTGCATGCATGCTTACTAACAAGAGATGATACCTACTATATAAAAATGAAAGTCTTATTTGAGTTGTAAATATATTTTTTAGATGTTGCGTTAATGTATGTCCAATAATAATAACTTTTCAAGTCGTCATTAAAAGATATTGAACCAAGTCATTTGCCTAGCTGTTCAATTAAATGCCGGGATGTAACTTAGACTGCATGAAAGGCTAGGTCGCCAATTGAATGGCTGATTAAGCCAGTTGGCTGCAATATTCATACTATTATAGCAGAGGAACATAAAAAATTGTGTATTTAATAGGATTTTATACGTAGTATATTCCTTGCGTGATCAAATCAGGAATGATGATATCCACAAGACAGCCAAGGTAACCGACATAGCCCGAAGGATCGCGAAACTGATGTGGCAGTGGGCAGGGCACATTGCTCTCAAAATAGATGGTCGATGGGGCCGAAAAGTTCTGGAGTGGTGACCGCGTACTGGAAGACGCAGCATTGGAAGGCACAAGGTGTACCGATGACCTGATGAGGGTCGCTGGTAGCCAATGGATGCGAGGCGCACAGGACCGGTTGCTGTGGCGACACTTGGGGGAGGCCTATGTCCAGCAGTGGACGTCTTTCGGCTGATATGATGATGATGATATTATAAACTACTAGCTTCTGCCAGCGGCTTCAACACCCCCATGAAAGTTGACGATTATCCTAAGGGAACATACCTGCTTGCTGGAGAAAGTCCATATCTAGGAAATAGTCTACCCTGAATTTAGCCAAATCCATTCAGTTGTTACGAGCGTGTATTCGATTCGCGACGAAAACTTCATGTTTTTTGAATTTTTCGAGATCAAAATCGTAATGATGTGAGCAGATTATTTCACAGAATATTACGGTTTTAGAAAGATTAAGTCTTAATATACTACACTACTCTATAAAAATATAATTTTTATTGACACTTTTTTTAAAAAGAAGGCAATCCCCTGATTGCGTTTTACGAAAATAGACGTCAGAGTTATCTTTCAAGACGAATACAACTATTGTAATGTGCTAAAATATTTTATATTATACGTTTGTCCAACAGAATATATGTAGTCTCATAGCGCACTACATAGCTCAATTACGAAAATATGGCAAATAAGTATTTAAAAAATAAATATTAAAAAATTGAAAATCGGCAATTTTTTTTTTAACAGTGTTTTACTATAAACATAAATATTATAATTATTTTAGAAAAATAGTGGTATTCCTAAATATCCTGGTTTTTTTTCAGTATTTTTTATGTACTCATTTATTTTACACGATTATTTTAAAAACACTATAAATCCCCGCGCGCAATCGTTTGCTGATCAGTTCGTACCGGGCCCTCCCAGCGACTCGTGAATCGAATACACGCTCTTAAGACGCGAAGAGGTAAATGGATATAAATATACCTACATATACTTACTGTTAAATAATAATTAAAAATGCGAAAATTACCGTCTTAACTTTTTCACTCCTAAACCACTACAAATTTTGATGAATTTTGGCAGAGATATAGATTCGATTTCGGAGAAGGTCAGAATACTTTTATTTCCATAGCCCTTGGAAAAAAATCGACTCAAAATAAATCCCATTTTAATTTGCTAGAAATATAGATGGACATGAACAAATTCAAATAAAATTAAGATGCGAGTTCTGGGCCTCAAAAGTCAAAAATCGCCTGTATTTAAAACACTTGATCTGTGAGGACCTAAACAAGGTTTCGTCAGCGGATGGTGTTTCTGTAGCTCAATACTGGACCAAACAAAAAAATTACTAAAAAGAAAACCACGGCCATCAACACAACAGTATGAGAATAATGCTACTTTCCCAGAGTTTCATCCGTAATAGTGATGCTGTCTGACGGTACAATAATGTTTATGTTTTGTTCAACTTTAATAGTTGTGCAAATAAACGCGCATGCCAATTTTAATTTTCACCCAAAAAAAGCTCTAAAAAATAAATCAGAGGCCTCCGGATTAATCTTTAAAAACGTCTTCAAAATGTAATCCATTTCCAGATAAACAAAAAGTTGAGGAGCTTAGTTGTTGTAATAACAAAAGAATTCCAGTGCGCAGGTAGGCAGCCAAGTGGAATAATTGAACATCAGCACCGAGCGCAAGATATGATTCACAAGCTAATTGCTGGTTCATTCAGAAACACTCAGTTTTGTACCCCCGCCAAACTATTGTTAAGCTTGGAGCAAAAACTTACAAAAAAATATAACCAAAACCAATCTGCTGTTTACGACGTTTGCGCGACTTTTGTGCTATATTACAGTACTATATATATTATAGTACTATATATATTATACAAATAAAGTTAGGTAAAATCAATAATTTATCAAGGTATTAGACAAATTCATCGCGTCTTTATCGAAAATAGATGCCGTAAATGTCTGGGACACTTATCTTTTATAATAATTGTCAATGTACGACTTCTACGATAAAAAATAATAATAATAAGCTGCCACTGTTACTGGATAAGTTTGGTACATATTACATGAATCTCGGGGTCTTAACGAGACTGCATCTCCACTAGATGCTAAGTGAGCATTAAAGTGCTCAGTGGCATTTTAACTGGCGGCGCTTGCTTAAACTTCACGACACTTCTACTCCTTAATTGGTACTCCGTTTCATCATACAAAAAACTAAACCTTACAGTATGTATGTCACCCAATAATTGTAACGTCCCTATATGATTATATTTTTAAGATATCTTGAGAGATTTCCTAGGTCGAGCAAAAAGTGCTACTGGGTGCTTCATTTTTCCATTAGGAATTCTGCAGTCTGGAGTTGGTAAGTTGGTGGTGACTACACTGTGCCAGGGAAAGCCATAAAGCCGTTGGTCCTTATTATTATATATTACCTAGCCATTTCTGCTTATTGTGTGGCCTCAGGTGGCTCTAGACAACGTGCCATTCAATTAGCGAATGCTACTGTCGAAATGCCAAAAAGCATCTATTAATCCCATACATTTTTGACGTATTGACAATCGCCTTCGGCACGCTACCGTTGACAGAATCTCAATTGTCTCAAACCCAGGATCAGCGTAACTGTTCACCCCGTTCACCCCGTGAGAGGTTGATTATGCAAGAATTGTTACATCTGTTTCAATTATTCATAGCATTCCGACTCAAATTTAAGCAAACAATAATGTCCTCTCCTAAAAACTTTATCCCCCTTAGTTTATTTTCGAAATATCCAAACATTATTCCAAACACATTACATCATGATACCAAAATCACCATTTTTCCATTCCACCCGGGTTTTGATTGAATAATTTGAACAAAAAGCGGTCATGGTGGTTTAACAATAATAGTTAGACATATGGTATGCTGGACTTTTTTGTAGATATTGGTGCCCTCTATAAAACTGTAGTACACCACTTTGCTCTATTGTCAATAGTTTCCGCAGGGTACGCGGAAACTATTGACAATAGATATAAGGATATTTTTTGGTATTTTTTTTACACCTTGGGTTACATTATCGAAGTTTTCATACGGATCCCTAACTTTTTTGAAAATATTCTATCGCCTATGTTCATCAGGGATAATGTAATCAAATCGGTCCAGTAGTTTCGTAGCCTAGGTATTCAATTCAAACAAACAAATCTTTCCTCTTTATAATAATAGTGTGTGTATGCAACCGATTTCCAAAAATTCAGTGTCCAATTGATACTAGTGATAATGTTCGTACCCGTGCATGTTGAATGATACAAGTATTGACTGGCACATGCATAGTCTTAAAATATTATGACACATACACTATATTGGCTCTACATTCCGGTCTACTCCTTTAATTTATTCCCCGTAAAAAGTCAAGGCGCAAGCTCACAGCAAGCCACGCTGCTACGTCCGTCTATCTTACCTATGTTAGATACATATATCGACTAATCCAGAGTGTTCACTTTAGACGTAGGTAGGTTTCTTTTTTGTTATTACTTGCGTTCTGTTTCTAATAGGACGCGTACATTTAGATTGTATTTGTCAAACGGCGCATGAATCAGGTGGAGCTTATAAATGGTCGCCAAGGTTAACTTTCTCTCAGGACGTTAGACCACCATTTCACCTACTACTATTACCGATCGGTCGTCGATAGCTATGTCGGCTAGTAGCCAGGTGCTATGCGGGCTGTTTAAAGAACTCTTGCTCTTTTCCATTCACACCTTTAGCTAGAGGTAATCTTCCCTTCCATACCATTATTTTTAAAATGGTAAAATAACCACTAACAGTTTTTTTTTAATTTCATTTTAACTAGCTCGTCCCGCCATTCCCTTCGTGGTCTACTGCGGCGTTGCGTCGCTGTATCAGGGGGCCACTGCGTACTAACTTTGGCCTACGGCTCATCAGACATACGGCAGACGTGGTCAGTCCAATCCCATTTTAGTTTTAGAGGTACCTTTATTAAACCATATTGGTAGGAGAGTCGGATTGTCTCTAAAAATGACGAGTTTTAAGCCCATGGCAGTGTTATTTGTGGGAGTAGTGGATAAATGGCTGGTACTATTACGACAAACGGTTAAACATTGGGAAAAAATAACAATATCATGAGGGGCTTTGAAGGCATTTATTAGAAGCAACCATAAGATATTCTGATGCTCTGTGTTAACGTTAGCTTTGAAGGTTCCTCGGGACTTTTTGGGAATGTGCGCTTTGCCGTAGGGTAAGTTGGCGCCATCGGTTTACTCTTTTCTTTACCTAGTACCTACAAGTTTTTGAGCAATATTTTTGATCTTCATTTTCACTGCTATCTGTGACCGCTCACACTAAAACGCTAAGCTTAAGTTATTCTCAAAGAAAGTTAAAAAAAATCACGGGACTCGCTTCGGAAAGCATGTAAACCTTGTTAAATGAACACAAAATGTCAGCAGACGGCGACGTCACTAAATTGGGTTAAAAATATTTAGAAATAAAACTTCTATAGATGGTGACGGTAATTACGAGTCATTGGAATTTAATGAACGATAAGTACTTAAATAAAACAGGGAAATTGTATTCGTAAAATTAAATCCTATAACTTACATTAAATTCTCAGTGTATGGTAGCAAGCAGGACAATTTCTCGAAACAGATAGGGTCAATGTCCACACTCAGTTTGGAGTGAGTTTTTGCTACCACAAGATCCTTAAACTTATTTATCAAATCACCCCTCAAAAGGAGGAGGCCCATGTCCCTGGAATGGGAACGGTTGATTTCTATCAACCCCACTGGAAAGTGAAGGTCCGATACCAAGATTAGCCGTCATCCTTTTAACGTTTTAGCAAACCTATCGAACTTCAATCACGTTGCATATTATGAGATAACAGTGGTTTAGTTGTCTTCTACCACATTACTGGTCTGAAGTAACGGACAGAGAACTCGTGCGTGAAAGTCATGTCGGTAATACGATCCGATGGCTTGTTTAGCTAATATTAGGTGTATCATAATTACAAATTATCTCAGTGCATATTAAATACCTAATATTATAACTTTATTTAAGTATCATAACTGCACTCCACAGTTCGTTTTGTTCAGTTTCATGTGAAATCGTTTGCTTAAAAATATACTTACTATAAATAGATAATATTGTATATGATTATATAACTAATAATTAGACTACTACTAGTTAGAATAGTAAAACTGTAGAACGCGAGGTGATGTTAGTTTTGTTCGATGTTTTAAATGAAAGCTGGAGGACATAGGGGTGAATGTGTGGGGTGGGAGCGCATGCGCGAGCTGGGTGTGTCTGTCGTCCGGCGCGACGCGGCGGCGGCCGCGGCAGTTCCGCAACACCATCCGCCGCCGCCGGCCTGCACCGCACCCCGACCACCGCTGGTAAAATACCAATCACTTACACCTCAATCACACATACACTCCTCACTTATGATAACACATTCATTATGTTTCATTCACGGTTTTCATCTCATAGTGTTACCAATATCTCTCTTTTTGGTGTTATTGAGGCATCGAACCGGTGCCCAAATACGTGCGCATTCCTTTTTCAGTTTCTACCTACGCAAAAACCACTTTTTTGCACATCCTAATACGGCGTTTTTATTCCTGATTAAATAATTACCTCGTGGTATTTTGATACATGACGCTTTGCTTGTGTTTCATTATTTAGCGTTTTCCGTGACCGTTTGATGTTCGATAGCGGCGACTGATATGTAGCTTCAATTACCGTGATCAGTTTCTCCAGCCATTTGCTAGACCTTAAGTGTTCATTTATTTGTTTTATTATTTTGTTAATAGTACCTATAGATATCTTTATTTTATTGATAAAGTTAATTGAGACTACATTTTATGCGTGATTTATTTTGAGTAGTCTTCTGGTGACCGGTTTATATTCCAAAATAAGTATCCCAAATGACCAAATTAAACTGTCCTTGAGTTCAAATCATTTGATTTTATTACAATTGTAAAGCAAACATATTTTATTTATTGTGAATTCTAAAATGTACAAATGAAACTTCTTCAACATAAAAGAAACACTGAAATAAATCTCTTAAATTAAAATACACTTTAAAGAAGACAATATTGGTTCGAAAAGAAATGTTTTTAATGTAAAAGTTAAAAAAGGTTACATAATTTATTAAAACTGTATGCACAAGTAAAAACACTGTTCAAAGAGGGACTTACACAAAATATCTAAATATCTCCACACATAAATCTGCATAAATTATCTTCTGTTGAAAAGTTATTTGGGCACCTGCGAGTTTCTCAGGAGTAGACAAATATTCTAAAATAGATTTTATTTCTGATTCGTAAAAATGTTATCATTTTGCAAACTTCAAGAGCTAAGAAATACTTAAGAAATTATCGGGAAAAAAACATAAGTAGGTACTTACTATAATAATTTATCCAAAACGAACATCTTCCTTTTCACCAAGATTAATAAACGAGATTAATAGTATAACACGATGCAAGAACCTAGACCTACCTAGACAAATAAATTCTAAATAACTCCAAAGACAAAAATAGCGTTCTAAATCTGAAGTACGATCAACCAAATATAAAGAAAGCAAAGAGAATTCACCGACATTCCTGATGTATTAAACTCTGCACAGCAACAGAAAGCTCGAAAAGTGCAGTAAAATAAACAAAAAGTGTGTCGTAGCCCTCCCGCGCTTAAATAGACTTGGCAATCACTCCCCGTCGTCCCCACGGCGAGTAGCGTCAACCCCTCGCACTTGCACTAATGTATGTACCGTCATGCCGCGTGTGGTCCCTCGTTATGTGAGCAATTTTAATGGAGAGCCCTCCGACGCCCGCTAATTGTTTGAAAAAGGTTCACTCTACCGACACAACCGCGTCTCTCCGTGCTGTGTTGTTTCAGTTCACTTCAAAGAATCTTACTTACTGCTTTGAATGTTTCGACTCTTTGAAATTAAAATCTTACAACTTAAACAAAAGGTTCGCCCATAGAGGCTGAGTTTTAGATTAAAATTGTTGCGACTCATCCGCTCGAAGTCGATTTACTAACAGAGCTCTAGCTTGTAAATAAATATCATGATGATGATGCTAAAGAAAAATTATTATAGGAATGGAAATACAAAAATTAACACAATCCCTAACTTACGATATCCAACAACGCCTTCCTAGTTCCCACGCTAACGCATCTGCCCAGCTAATCTGCTGATAATCTCGGCACAGTGCACATTATTAACCACTAATTAATTAATTATGCACAATGAGACTAACATTATCATACACGGTTATTAATTAATATAAATATATGGTTTTGGAACATTATAACACGAAGAGCACGATATCATTCGGATCAATTTACAATGTCGGAGATAGGTTTGTTGGGTGTTCCTGTAAGCGGAGCTGTATATCCCCCCGCCGGAAATCAACTCAGTGATTTGATTCATTACGCAACCCGGTGCTCGGCCGTTGTGCGCTTTCAGGATGTTATTAGATCACTTCATCTAACGTGAGGTAAATTCGATAGAAATTCTGCATTTGTACTGATGAACTCGTTCTTCGACATCAATTTAACTGAACGGGATATTCGATTGTAGTGTCGGAATTTATACTTATCACAAAATGTCAGCACAATTTGAAGTTAGTGGCAGATACAGATGTTTATAAAAGTATTCCGCTATAAGAGTAAATGTTTGCGAAAGCTTTCGTGTAAATAAAGTTAAGTAAGTGTTCCGGGACAGGTTGTGATGTCGGTAATTGGTGTAGTGTGTTACTTAGAGAGGGCTGCTTGCTCGCTAGCCGCTTGGCATGCCGCCAGCCCAGTCGTTGCTCTTATCGTGGTTTGCTAGCCGACACTCTAATGTATCTATCTATATGCTTTTCGTCATCCATACCTACTTACTAACGTGGAAAGTACGTTAATATTTACGCAAACCTACACTATACAAGGTGTTTAGTTTTCCTTCCTAACAGGACGATTAAAGCTAGAATGTTTTAAGTTTGCTATACGGTTATAAATTTACATTTCCTCGGCCCTAGTTGCATGAAAATATCGAATTTCAGTGGGGAGTGCCAGTGAATATGGAAATTTTCACGCATCAGCAAAATTGGAGCTTGGCTCTGAAAAATATCCGAGCTTTCAGTTCCGACCAGAATTCAATTAGTGAGAACTGTAGCGTGAACTACTTCTTTTGTGCATGTTTAATTGGATTTTAAATATTTTTGAAGCTTATGTGATTAATCTACGTAGACAGTTGAAAGATAGTCATAATTATCGCATTCAATAAGTGCGGATGGCCTATCGTTAATTTGTGCGTTAGGTAGGTATCTGTTTGAGTATAAAGTTCTTCATGAGACGGACTCGGGTTTCTCACCCGCCCTCCCGATTTCTCGACATTATACGCGCTGTTCATCATCTATGTCGTGCTAAGCTGTTACTTTTCTATCTTGATTATTTTTCAAGCTTAATCGTTAACTTTATCTAGGTCACAGTGGATGATAATTGATATCTTCGAAGGATAATTTCTCTGTTATTTTCAAACTTATGCATTACATTACTAAAACAAGCCAACTGACAGCACCAGATAGGATCAGGATAGCTCGCAAGAAACGCATAAACAACGCCAAGCTTAATTATAACTAATTATGCTATTCATATAGGTAGCGTGTGGTCTAGTCGCGGTCATTTATACACTGTAAACAATCGAATATAACCTCGGTTTAATGACTAGTTGACGTCAGGACGTTACTGCCAGTGGTAAGACGCTCATACCGTGTGTAGTAAGGTGAGCTAATGTTGTGCGTGGAAAAGTTGAATGGGCAACTTCCTGGAATCTTAAAATTATTAAAATATTCAGGGGTGTGACGAAAGGCTGTCGATTGTTTAGTTCTATTGTAGAAATACGTTTCAAATCTATTGTAAAATGGTTTATTTGTCGTGTGTGATAGAGACGGAAGGAGCGCGGGCGCATCGAAACGGGTGCGATCCATACTGTGGAGCAAGCGCAGTTGGGCGAGCTGAGCAAGCACATACCCGAAGGTGACGGTGAGAAGAGCCCCGTTTATAGATATCCTTTTCAGGTAATAATTTATCAAATAGTAACATAATCATACACAGGTATATCTTACGATCTCATGTCTAAATAGACTGTTTATTTATAAACGAATGTCAGTAAAAACTCATTCATGATGTACTTATGTAAAAAAACTTACTCACGTGTCTACGGTCAGGTGGGGTACTCGGAACAAAACACAGACTACACACTTTACCTCGTCGCCGGTGACCACACGGAACGCCTGCAGTGGATCCACACAATCAGATCGGGTACGTACCCACCCACCGTTACATAATGTCGTTTATTACGACTGACGTAGGGAAACTCTGTACCTGACAATCTGTATTGTTAACTTTGTACGCTCTACGTATATCAAATTGACATGTTGTGTACCGTCTGTATTTGAGAAGTTATACTGTAAGTACGTATTCTAAAGTTCTGTATGCATGTCCGTAGGGAAAAGATAATGTATCCCCTTATTGATAAACGCAAAGTAAAGTTTCAACCAGTATAACCCACAGATTTTTCGAGGATTTAGTTTGACACAAGTACCTACTCTTTTTTTATGGATGGGATATCATCAAATGACTCCTGCCGATCTGGGTGGAGCGGGAGGGAGTGTCAGACTCTTACTGACTAAAACCCATCCGTGCTCCTCCTAATGCCCGATCGGACGGCGAGCCACCCAACGCTCGCCGTCCGTAGCCGTCCACCCGCACCTACGGTGGCCGAGAATCGCCCAGCCCAGCGACTCCCAACGCCCGGTGCGTCTCCCTATGTTGCGGCGGCTGTGGCGTGAGGGTTGTCTCTCCCTCACGCGGCCCGCCTCCTCCTTCACTAGCATTACTGCTTCGCAGAAGGAGGTGACGGCTTCCCATGCCTCCTCGCTCCGGGCCATGGATTGAACCAGGGCCCGACGCGACGAGGTCGCGCGACGAGGTCGCGCCGCCTATCGCCTCGACGAGGACACGGTGATGCTCCGCCCAAGCGGGGTCGACCTCCGTTTGGGCGTAATGCCGTGTGCTCCACCGTGTCCTCCGGGCGATCCTCACAGTGAAAACACCCGGACGATTCCTCCCGCCGAATCCGAAACAAGTACCTACCAAAACAACCGGGTCCGGTGAGTACCTGCGTCAGGCGGAAGGTGAGGACGCCGTGGCCCCTCTCCAGCCACTCCTCAAAGAGGGGCACTATCGCTGCACTTGTGGCGTGCCCTGCACTGGGTTGCGACAGTCGCTGACTCCATACCGCCATGGTATCTTGCCGGAGCTCCGTCCGTCACGCTGCAATTTGGCGCGGCAGCGGAGTTTCGCCCCGGCGCGGCGGCGTAGCGCCTCCACGCGCTACGTGTAGACGTGCGCGAGGGCTCTCGCCTCCAGATTTCATGGCGGCAATCCGATAAGGAGGCTCGCCGCCTCGCGGGAGACCGTGCGGTATCCCCGGGCCAGCCATGATGGCTTTGGGACGCGTTCAGTTGTCGGGCTAGACGCTTCTTTAGGTCCAGTGCCCACACTGTGGCCCCATAAAAGGCCATGGACCGCACGATCCCCGCATGGAGCTTCCGGCAGGAGGCGTTTGGACCCCCAGATTGGGCAGAAGTTTCACCGGCTGTCGATAACGAGTCCCAGATACTTGATCGTCGACCCGACGCCGATGTGAACCCCTCCTATCGTGATTTGGGACCCCGGTGACCCACCACCGGGATCCCAAATCACGGTAGGGGGGTTCCGAGGACCATGAAAGCACATGGCTTCGGACTTGTGCAAGGCCACCTCGAGATCCAATTGCCGGATCCTCTGAACGACTATCGCAACTCCGCGTGTCATTAGGTCGAATCAGTCTCCCTCAAATTACCTATGTCAGGTGATCCCTAATAGAAGTCTGAGCACCCATGCGACAGCTCAGGAGAATAAGTATCATCGGAGTGTTAAAACATGGTGGGTTACAGTGTGCGCAGTAACTGGGCGTCGAAGTCGGTACCACCCAGGCGCGTGGTCTGCGCGCCGCTGGAGTTGCTGTGACGCGGAGAGACGCGCCGCCCCCGGGTGCGCGGCTGCGGACCTCTGGACCCTCATCGAGTCAGAACTCGACCTGCTCGCGCCGCCACAGGATAATCGACTGTCGAACGACGTAACTCGTGCGTATACATTTTTTTTACTTTCATTCCATTTATTCATTCTTTTTAGGTACATAATAGGCCAAAAAGTTCGCTGAATGAAATGCCGGTACGGTGTCGTGCAAAAGAAACACACCTCGAGATCACTTTTCCCTTCTTTTTTCTTTAATTTTATTAAAAACACTTAAAAATTTAAAAAATAGTGGGCCATCGGTAACGATAGCTTGGACCCTCCAAGCCACCAGTGATCAGGGCTCTTGCTTGAGAAATGAGAAGGAACACTCCTGGACTCGGCGCGTATTGTTGGGAAGTTCCTAACAATACACGCCGTGTCCACGAGAGCCTCCTCAGGTGTTGGTCAAAGCACTTGGCTCTTATTATTATTCCGTTTTTTTTTTTATTTATTTTTTTTAAACATATATCATACATTTTTAAATATTTCTTAAAAAATACAAAAAAAAAACATAAAAAACTATTGTTGTTGATAGGCTCGCGTTTGGCCACTGTGAAAAGTAAAAACTTAATGGTAAGCGATGTTCTAGTAATTTTTTTTCTTATCTATAGGACCCCCAGGTTTTAACTCCTTAGCTGATGGCTTCCTAGTATTTCACCAAAGTCGTGTCAAGAATTTATCGTATTCTGTCATATACGTTTTCGTGACACATTGACTTTCCAGCTCCTTACAAACTGCCACTGGTGTAATTCGATTTTAGCTTTGATACCTTTCTCAATCTGGTCCCAAAATAAAACAATACTCATACTTTTACAGCTCATATTGAAAATAGCAACTACAACGAATTACCCACAAATAAGAAACAAACCGTAAAAAATATAGACACACATATTCAAAAATATACATAAACAATACTATTTTGATTAAGTATTCGAGATAACACTACAAAAAAGAGTTGGTCATTGCAATCGCAAGGCTTCTGTTGAAGATGGCATAATCTCCGAGCGAGTCAATTGCCGTTAATGACGTATAGGTACGTATAAATTACCTGTCTCCTTTTCACGTACCAAGAAACGAGTAAGTGAAAGGGAGAGCAGGTACCGCCTGCGCTCGCGCATCGAATGGTGAATGTAGGCCGAGCACGACCATCTTTGAGCCCTCGCTCCTCGTCTCGACAACTATAAAGCCTTGTTTTCAATGGGCCATCGTATGCAGGGTCTTGATTTATCATTTAGGGTACTATTGGGAGCCTAACTTCAATAGAGTGGGGTCATATATTTAGCACAATGTTGGTATGTGTTTTTTTAATATATTTATAAATCTTTTAAAACAGTTGTTGTCCGAAATATATTTTATATATTTATACTGTCTGTAAATAAATAAATAATAAAAAAAAACCCTTAAAAAAGAAAAGAACAAGCACATTAAAGAGCATAATGTGCTGCTAATTTAAAAAGAAATTTCTTCGGTAACCTGCGACTGGAGAGTTGTAGAGATGAAAGATGTAGATACAGTGTAAAATTAGATTTTTGTAGGACTGATTGTTTTTCAAATGAGTAGTTACTCCATAGACTGTATCTAATGAGCACAAGACATGAAAAACCACGTATAATCCATTGGTTTTACACAATAATTTCACTATTGGTAACTTGTAAAGAGTTACGAGAAATAAAAGTTGTCTGACTCACGTTTTACGTGCCGTATCGGCCGCACCGGCACCGTTATGTCGCGCGCCTTACCTTCGCCGCGCTGCTTGGACACCTTTGTGGCAGTCGGAGCGAAGTGTCGCGCGCGGACGTCCGGTCTCAAACTCCCGTTCCCATGTTGCCGAGTAAACCCGAAGACGAGCCAATGGTGACTAAGAAGAAGTCAAAAATACCATGTCTTTCCCTAGCGTCGTTCCTTCCGGCTCTAGAGGGTACGGTACAATTCGTTTGACCTCTATTTATTTGGCCTCGTCGCCATCGGTTGCGTTCACTGGTCTCGTTGCACTCACTTTCTTGTCTTGGTCAGGTGTAATGTAATGCGTTTGTGTAATGCCTATAGAAGTGATACTGTGCAGTGTTTTGATACCAGTGTTTGAGGATAGTGCTCACTGTGCCATGGAAATAGGTCACAATTTTTTTGTGTTTAGTTATATGAAATTAGTTATGAAATGGGTTTGTTATTGTGTCCGATGGACTGTTGACATGTCAAATTGAGACATCACACCATCTCTTTTAAGGTTATCGTACTTACTTTCTAACAAGAACCACAGGCTAAACTTCAACATCCCAAATTATTTTTTTTCGAGATTTAATATTTTATTGAGTTTGACCTGTTAAATGTGTATGGCATTTAGGTCTGTCCACAATTATCATCATGTTGATATTTATAAAAATCTATGTGATTAATATGGTAACATTTTACCTGTACAACAATCAATGTTGTTAGTGGTTATTGTTTCATTATTATGATAATTTCCGTCAAAAGTATTAATAGTTTCGTGGCCTTAGCATAATGATGAGTAATTTTACGTCTCTTAAACAAGATTTCTTGTAAAGGAAAACTGGCTATTGATTTTGGAGGTGTTATCCGCAATCACCTTATTGTCATGAATTCATGATAAATGCTTGACATTTCAGTTAGAGAATGATCTATAGTTTTATAGAATAAAATACTCGATTCGTTGAGTAATGTTAAAAAAAATACCTGAAGACTAATAAATATGTAGTTTTTGAGGAGCAAGGAGGATGAACAAAGGTGCCATTATAAATCCCTATGTCTTGGTTTTTGGATAAAGTGATGTCATCCATTTTACTTAAAAGTCCTTTGTCCATTTATTTATTATTTTCTGTGTCTATTGGTATTATTTAACTAAACAATTACCAGAAATATGTGCTTACTTATACACTACACTACCAAAATAGGATAAATAATCACCAAAAATGTTGTGTTTATTTATTATTAAGGACCACAGAGGAAACAACAAAAGATGTAAGATCATTAATATTATCAAGAAATAAAGCTTTAGCATTATTCACGCCTTCAAACACAGCTTGCTCCTGCAACTAAAAATACAAACTCAAGCAAAGGTCATAATAAATTAAGTAT
The DNA here is from genome assembly GCA_947386135.1 of Melanchra persicariae. Taxonomy (NCBI): domain Eukaryota; kingdom Metazoa; phylum Arthropoda; class Insecta; order Lepidoptera; family Noctuidae; genus Melanchra; species Melanchra persicariae. Next base: position 9,481,566 of record OX376651.1, on the reverse strand, counting down.
ATTTACTTTTGCAAAAAGGTTACAAGTTACTCTTTTACTTTTTAAGTCAATTTTTTTTTGTCAAACTAATTTAGATGAGGCCGATGTTTCCTAGCTGACTGAGAAGAAACCCCGAAAAAACTCACGAGGTCATAGTCTCTTTTAAAGTCTATATAATTAATGTAATGGTCCAAACATATGAAAACATGTAGGTCAACTTATATATCGTACCTGATAGTTTAATAGGGACATTTCTGGTAACGTTTGGAATCGAATTATTTTTTAACATAATTAATATTGGTTGGTTTAGCCGTCACGGCGGCTGTAACGATGCCGGGGGGAGGCGGCGCTCCTCCAGGCACTCCGTCCGCCAAGCCTAAGGTAACACAAAATGCTGCTGTGAGTACTCCTCGTTTTTTTACATTTTATTTTTATCTTTTCATAAGGGCTTCCCAATTTAGTATAATTATAGCTTTATATTCCAAAAATGTGATGGTGAAAGAAATAACATTTTAAAGATGCAGATTTTAAATTCCAATTATAATTCTGTGTATCCAAAATGCACGCTGAAGTCGTTTTGAAGGAAATCTATTGCTCTTCTGTTATATAGGTCGAGTTACAGTAAAGAACGAAATTGAACGTACAGTGAAATTATTTGTGATTGTTTAAAAGTGACTGAAAATGTTTTTGGTAAATATTTATTGAAAAGTGAAGTTCTAAGCAATCACCTTTATTTTGGAATTTTTAGAAAACATAGCCTTGCTTTAATTTACACACGCCTCAATCTTATTTTGTAATAAAAAGCAATATCACAAACCTGAATAGTGACTATTATTTACAGGAGAAGCAGAGAACCAAAGTTGTGGTAGCCCTATATCCATTCAAAGCCATTGAAAGTGGAGATCTCTCACTGGAAAAGGTGAGTTAAGTTCATCATAGATTAAAGTAGGTACAGAAACAAAATTTGTTAATGATGTTTTACTATAATGGCGACACGGCTACTTGTCTTACTGTAGGAGGATATTAGTGTCAAAAGATAGGCGTTTTCAAATTAATCATGATGTTTTCACTATAGTGTCTCAAATGTAAATCTAATGTAGTTAATGGTCATTATTAATCAAGAACAAAGTACATTCAGTTTTTGGTAAAATCCGTGGGTGTCGTGCACAAAAAACAAACAAACAACTCGGAGGCAATTATCCATTGATCTTTTTTTGTGTCAACTTTTTTTTATTTTGTTTCTATGGGAATATTAAGAATATCTATTTTTGTATACTTAATCAATGTACAGACAGCCGAAAAATGTTAAAAGCAAAAAAAAAAGATTCGTCCATTGACTGGCGTTTCATTCAAATTGCAAGAGTTGCAGTTAGTTGTGAACTCACTAATAAAACATACAATATGAAATAATTTTATATGAAACTGCACAGTCGCAAAAAAATGACTCAATTGATCAATATTTATTAACATGAAATTAAAATTTAGGGAGCCGAATATGAAGTCATAGACGATTCTCAAGATCATTGGTGGAAAGTTAAAGATGAGAATGGGTATGTAAAACATTATTTTAATTGTTTATATGTAAGTATATGTATTAGATATTATGTACTTCAGAATGTTTTGACATCTATAATTTACTCCATTTTCAGGTTGGTTGGCTACATTCCTAGTAATTATGTTAAGGAAAAGGAAACAATAGGATTGCAGAAATATGAGTAAGTATTCTTAATTAATTTTGCGTGTGGTATCATGGTATGGGATAGAGCCCAGTATCGCATTATACAGGTAATTTGATACATCAGTGTAGTGATTAAATGTGGTAATTACTTAGGGAAACAAAATAGCTATGGAAAAGGTTCAATGCGTCAATATGAGGATATTTCAGGTAAATCACATAAAAATAACAGGCATTCAGACAATTGATATAAAGCGTTTAAATTCTAAATCGTTTAATAAATTATTTCAAATCGCCTCCAGCGGAAGTGCTAGAAAGGTCTTTATTTAAAAGAGAAACCCATTGTTACCACTTGATCTAGTAATAGAACTCGGGAAAGTTATGGACACTTGTACGTTAATATACAAAAAAATACTCATTGCTTATTCTTGGCATTGAAGATGAATTTAAAAAATACCTTAAAAAAGGCTATTGGGTTGATTCACAAAAAAATATGTAAATGAGTGACAGCAAAATTGTAATCATCATAAACTTAAAGGGGATATATTTGCAACACTATCTTGTGGTTTGTAAAACGTTTAAAATTCTCAAGGTTTAGAATATCTACTTATTCGATGCGCGTATTTGTCGATTGATAGAATGAGAACTCGGACAATTTGGTGTTAAGTTTTACATAAATTAAATGTTTCACTGTACTGAATCGAGGTACCTTTAAAAGCCTTGTGTTTCCTGATAATAATTATCTATTTTTGGGATTTTGGTTGACAAAACCACACACTTCAAACAAATCAAATTATTTAAAAGAGGCATGGTGTGGTTTTCAAATAATCTTTTAATTCTGCTTCTCCAATAAACACAAAACAAACGGTGTAAACACAGCCCATTTTTTTTTAAATATTTTTTTTACTCCTTTCTTTTATTCAGTCCAGCGCCTTTCGTACCCAGGAACCAGGAAAACAACATCATTCTTTATAAACATAAAATAAATTTACAACGATAAGAATTCCCAGGATGTAGCACCCGTATTTTAGAAGGTTAAGCCATACGTGTCTTTTAAGTTCCGTGCATTAATTACGCTTTTTTATTCAGGTGGTACGTGGGCGAAATGTCGCGACAGCGCGCGGAATCTCTTCTCAAGCAGGAGGATAAAGAGGGATGCTTCGTGGTACGCAACTCCTCAACCAAGGGCATGTACACGCTCTCCTTATATACCAAAGTGTAAGTACTATGTATGTGTACTTATTAGGTTCTGCCAGGGTTGCGGGATTGGCGAAGGAGTTACCCCGGCCCTGAAACGCAAAGGGCAACAGAAGAAACACGTGTGGGTTTAAGTCAGTAAGAGTCTGAACCTCCCTTCCACTCTGTTCATGATCGTGAGTCATTTGATGATTTCCCATCCATCAAAAAAGTATCCTTCAGGTATATCCAAACTAGAAAACACCGCTCTAAATTAGATGCTTAGGTGAAAAAGAAATGGTTTCTTCATCAAGATCATGTGCAGAATGCACATGATCTTGTAAATCTATCCAATACACAGAAACGACCTGGGTTTCATATCTGAGTAGTGGATATTGCTATTACTTGGGAAATTACTACACAGTTGATTTTGAAGGCAGTTGGCACTTATCGCCTTGGCAGGATATCAAGATTGCTTAACTTGATGTGTTCCGATTTCTTCATATCATTTTAGCTAGTAACTATTTGGGATAAGTTTTCTGGGCAAAAACCGAATAATACTAGGCGGTTACATCGTAGACATATAGAGAAGGCACGAGCTTAATCATGACATGAATGTGGGTTGGTTATTTCCGATTATTAGAGGCCAGGTATTAGGGGGCCAGCTCATTAAAGTTATCTTTAATATAGCTCGACAAAGCAAACTAGAAGTTAGACTTGATGTCACCAGCGAATCTTGTTGAATTTGTTCGAAAGAGTTACCGTGGCCTTGCAGGGAATTTGAAGGAACACGGGTGGGTTTTAGTCAGTAAGAATGACACTTCCTTCCGCTAAGCCCAGAGTGGGATAATTCATTCGACGAATACCCACCCACAAAAATATACATGTCGAATAAAATTGAACAAACTTGAATGTTACAGTTACCATCCCCAAACGAAGCACTACCACATAAAGCAGAACAACCGGAGCGAGTACTACCTGTCGGACAAGCACTGCTGCGCGAGCATACCCGAGCTCATCAACTACCACAAGCACAACAGCGGCGGGCTGTGCTCGCGCCTCAAGACCACCCCGTGCGACCGGCCTGCGCCGCCCACCGCCGGACTGTCGCATGGTCAGTACGGTTAGTCGCACACGTCGTCATTATCACTTCTCTAACCATTATTAACCACATTTTGGGAGCGGTACTACTAATGCTGGAATTTACTTTCTGTCTTGTTTTAAAGGTGCAACTAGATTGCGGTCTGTCGTTTCATATCGTCTATCAATGTGTCACAGTCTCATAGATCTGACGCAGTTTAGTTGCACCCTCTTCAATGCGCTTCCTCGAATTAACGCTTGTAGTTTTATTTTATTACTAATTAAATATCTACACTAATATTATAAAGAGGAAAGATTTGTTTGTTTGAAATGAATAGGCTCCGAAACTACTGGATCGATTTGAAAAATTCTTTCACCATTAGAATCCTACACTATCGGTGATGGACATAGGCTATAGAATATTTTCAAAAAAGTTAGGGATCCGTATGAAAACTTCGATAATGTAACCCCAGGTGTGAGAAGAAATCCTTATATCGCTTACGCTGCGGAATCTATTGACAATAGAGCAAAGTGATGTACTACAGTTTTATAGAGGTCATCAATATCTACAAAAAAGTCCGCGATACCATATGTCTAACTATTATGGATAAGTCACCATGACCGCTTTTTGTTCATATTATTCAAGCAAATCCCATGGTGAAATAAAAAATGGTGGTTTTAGTATCATGATATTAATCCTTATCCATTTAAATGGTTTGATAATTAAGGTTGACTATGTCCGTGTAAATTACACTTTAAATTATTCAAATCGGACCTTTCGTTCAAAAGTTACGACGGTACTAAACATGCTCCGAGTAAGAAAAATGTCGCGGCTTGAGCGAACAGGGGAGAATCGTATCAATGCTTGGTCCGATGAAGTTGAAACACCACGGCATTTAAATGTTTTCGATAAAACAATTAGAATAACAAATGTTTGGATTTTTCGAAAATAAACTACATACATAATAAGGAGTGAAGCAGGGGTGATTAAGATTTTAGGGGATTAAATTTACGTCTTCAATTTACGTCGGAATGCTATGAAAAAACTAAAAGCGGGATAATTGAAACAGATTTACCTAACAATTTTTGCATAATCAAACCCTGACGGTTTAAACGGGATGAACAGTTGCGCTGAACCTGGGCTCGAGACAAGTGAGATTCTGTCAACGGTGGCGTGGCGTACGCGATTATCAATACGTCAAAAATGTATATGATCGACAGATGCTATCGAAATGTCACGTTTCCAAAGCTAACCTTTATAAGGGGGTATAGAGGGCGTTGAAGTTTGTGGAGTACCTACTAAATCCACGCGGACGAAGTCGCGGGCGAAGTGCTAGTAGGTTATAAAGGAAATGAGTGTAAGTACGAGTTGTATCGGTAAAAGTATCCTCGCGGCAACGTATTAGTACCTATCCGGAATCCTAGTGCGCGATTTTTATGTGTTCAAAAAAATCCAGTTCTTACTTTTTCTTTTCTTGTTAGGCTTCTATCGATCGAAAATTAACTCATTTATGCTGTCAAAAATTAATACTATAAACCAGTGGCCCGGCCCTGGCTTCTCCCGGATGTATTTTTTTTTTTCAAAAATTGGTTTCATACAAACCTCGCCCTGACAATTACGAACATAACAAAAAAATAATTACCCAATTTGGGTCAGTCATTACGATGGGTCGGAGGTAGTGGGGGTCCAGAGACGTGCCTATTAGGTTTACGGCTGCGGAAGTAGCTTCTGTCATACAGAACTTAAAGAGAGGCAAGTCGCCTGGTCATGACAGCCTAAGTATAGAGCATTTGCGATATGCTGGTAAGCACTTACCGCGGGTGCTAGCAATGTTTTTTAGTTTGTGCCTGTGTCACTCGTATCTTCCAGCTGACTTACTTAAAGTATTTTTGTGCCTATAGTCAAGAACAAAACTGGAGATGCGAGTGACAAGAGCAACTACAGGCCTATTTCCTTGGCCACTGTCATTGCAAAGGTATTGGACGGTCTGATTGATCGGCAGCTGGATAAGCACTTAACACTTCACGACGCCCAATTTGGGTTTAAGCCATTTTTATCCACGGAAACTGCTAACCTCTGTCTCAAGCAGACCTTTCAATATTATGCAAGAAGGAAAACACCTGTATATGCATGTTTTCTGGACCTCTCCAAGGCTTTCGACCTCGTGTCTTACGACTGCCTATGGAGTAAACTATCAAGTGTTAAGAACCTTCCAAGCGATCTCATTACAATGCTACTGGTATAATAACCAATACAATTATGTTAAGTGGGCGGGTGTTCTGTCGGATGCATACGGGTTGGAATGCGGGGTGAGGCAGGGGGACTCAGCTCGCCCAAGCTTTTCAACTTGTACGTAAACGAGCTGATCTGTGAGCTCAGCAATACCAATATTGGGTGTTCCATTGGCGGAAATGCGTCAATAACATCAGCTACGCTGATGATATGGTATTGCTGAGCCCATCGATTAGTGCACTTATGAGGCTTCTCCGTATATGTGAGGCTTATGCGGTGGCTCACGGCCTCAGGTACAACGCGACAAAGAGTGAACTTCTGGTTTTTAAAGCGGGTAACAAATGTTACGACACCGTCCCACCAGTCAACCTGGGGGGCGCTCAGCTGTCCGACGATGTGGACGTGGAGAGAGAACGCAGAGCATTGGCAGTTCGATGTAACATGCTGGCCCGTAGGTTTGCACGTTGTACAAGGGAGGTAAAGATTACACTCTTTAGAGCGTATTGCCAATCTTTGTACACGTGCGCCCTATGGGTCGGCTATACAAAAAGCTCGTACAATGCTCTGCGAGTCCAATGTAATAACACCCTCAGAGTTATGTTGGGGCTACCGCGCTTTTGCAGTGAATCGGGGATGTTCGCGGAGTATGGCGTTCCTGATTTTTACGCCCTTATGCGGACACGAATAGTATCCCTGATGCGGTGAGTGCGCGATAGCTCCAACAGCTTGGTGCCCATCGTGGCCGACATAATGGACAGTCCAATGATGTGGCACAGGATAACAACTCATCGTGCGTCATTCACATATATATAAAATAGTATTTTTAAGTATGGATGTGTGTATCTTTATGTGTGTATATTTTTGTGTTTGTATGAAAAATTATTGTATGTTTTAAATATGGATTCTTGGTCTGAATTAAATTTTATTGTTATTATTATTTCCTCTATTCATTTTCTATACATATCACTTACATTTTTAAATATTTCTAAAAAAACATAAAATTAAAACATTTAAAAATATAAAAAAAAACATTTAAAAGCTACCGACCGTCAGGGCTCCTGAGAGAGGAACCTCCTAACAATACGCGCCGTTTCCAGGAGTACTGCTTTCTGAATCAAGCCCTTGATCCAGCTGCCCAACGAGAGCCTCCTCAGATGTTGGTCGAGGCTCTTGGCAATTATGCCATTGGCCGTTATGATTATCGGCACAATGACGGCTGTGTTCACATCCCACATGTCGACAACCTCGCGAGCCAAGTCAAGATACTTTGATTGTTTATCTTTCTCAGACTTCACGAGGTTCTCGTCATGAGGGACTGCTATATCAACAATCATTGCGCGACGCTCTAGTCGGTCTATCACCACTATATCAGGCTTATTAGCCACAATAGTCCTGTCAGTGATGATAGACCGATCCCAATACAATGTCCAATTGCCATTTTCGAGAACTGGGTCGGGCATATACCTATAGTACGGTACTTCTGATTCCACAAGATTGTATTGAAGAGCAAGTTGCTGGTGGATAATCCTGGCTAAAAGGTTGTGCCTGTGCAAATAGTCTCCATTAGCCAGACTAGAACAACCGGAAATAATGTGGCGGATGGATTCCCCGGGCCGGTGACATGCCCGACATTATGTCAACCGTACCGCCCTTCACAATGTATTTCCGGTAGTTTTCGTCATCATAACTTCGTCCTAGCGCGTACCTACATTTCTGCGATTCACTTTTATCTAAATAGATAGATAGATTGTGTAGGGTAACCATACTATTGTAGAACAATGACCTAAAAACCTTTACCTTGGGGATAGTTGTCGATTATACTGGCCGAGCGTCGGCCATATTAAATTAAATAAGTGCTTATTTTTATTTGCGGTAAATAGAAAATAGTTCAAACTGCTGTAGGTATGGAACCCATTAATTTATTATTAATTCTGAGTATAAATATTCGTTACCATACGTAGGCTGCATTAAACCCACTTATAAGGAAAATTATCATAATTTCCTCACATTGCCTGTTTAGTAGATATTGAACCAATACTTCAACCATATTATTCCTCTTCCCCTGGACCGCCGTAAGGTGCTAACGTGTTCTCAGTGCTGTCGTTATTATTTATAAATATTATTTAAAAAAGTTATCTATTTAAATTCAGTTAAAAAAATAGGAGTGCATAACATTGTGGAGGTATCGTTACTACGTTGTCAAACGCTGCGTGCGACAGCGTATACGTGAGCGCCTGGTACCTGACGCACCGTAGTTAATCCCGCCCCCGTGCGCCTACGCACGTTCGCCATCTTGGTTCGTGCATTAGCCACACCCATATATCAAGCAACTGGACGACGCACCGCGCCTGCCCGGCCCACTCATCAAGCAGCGCAAATTACCTACCTACATCTTACTCCTGTTGTCCTAATACTTTGGACGCAACAATGAACGAGTCACTATCGGAAACGGACATAAACCAGTCGGAGCTACAAACACCCCCAAACCATGTGTACCAGCGGGTGAAGAGAGGCCGAGGTGACATGGAGGACTCCATTGATAAGCAGTTAGGGGCGTTCAAGGAAGAGATTTGAAAGATGCTGTGTCTATTCGCCGAAAAACATGATGAAGAGACTCAGCGCATTACTTCTACTTTAAATGAAATCCAGAGATCGAATAGCAAAATAGAGAGCTCAATTGCTTATCTGACTGCCCAAAATGAAGACTTTAGAAAGAAGCAACTAGAAAGCCAGTCTAAAGAAGATAAAAATTACATCAAAATTCTAGAGGATAAAATTGAAATGATGCAAATAAGCAATCAGAAGGCCAATTTTTTAATAAAGAATGTACTTAGAAGAGCTAACGAAACTAAGGAAGACCTGATTCAAATGACTATGTCTCTAGCTAAAAACCTAGACTGCACTTTCACAAAACACGACATAAAAGACATTTATAGAACACGTGCAAAAAACAGTGAGATAATTAACACGCCAATAGTTGTTGAAACCGGCTCGACCCTAATTAAGTCAGAAATTATGAAAACGGGTAAGGCATTTATAATTAAATTTAAATCCAAGTTATGCTGTAAGCACCTAGGCTTTAAATCGCAGGAAGATACTCCTATCTTCCTCTCTGAGCATCTCACTCCGAAGGGTTCCCGTTTGCATTTCCTTGCTCGGGACTTAACCAAATCTGGTGAATTTAAATTTTGCTGGACCGCTTATGGGAAAGTTTTATTAAAGAAAGACGAAAATTCGCCGACCATAACTGTAAGAAATGAGCAACAGATTCATCAGCTGAAAATCAGTAAATGACTAAGATATTATATCGATTTTTTAATGTATTTGCCTAGTATAAGTAAATTTCTAAGATCACCTCTGTTTTGTTGCTATGTAATTAATTGATCTATACTCGGAATTTTAATTCGATTCCACATTTGACATTAGCTACTGTCATTTTGTAAAATAATGATACCACATATAATAGTGTAGTGATGAACACAAAAATCGATAAATAATCGCGATTTATGTTTATGTAATCATAATATTGGTGTGCCAATTAAAGACTAAATTATTGATTTTTATTTAAATAAATACATAATTATTCATAATAATTATTTATTACTTAGTAACCGCTGCTTTATTTAATAAAAAGTTAATATTTTTGTTAAGTTTTGTTTTTTTATATTAAAAACAAAACTTATAATAAAAGAGCCTAGATAGTTTTCTGTATTGGCAACCCGTGCGCGCTCGTGCAGCTATCGCCATTTTGTTTATCTTGTCATTCGGCTTCATTCTCCCAGTCTGACTGCACGAATATCTTGTTTCATTGCGAATCGATATTTTGTTATTTTGTTGGGTTTTTGTTAAAGTTTTGTTACGTTGTGTTTGTTGTTACGTTTATAGTTTTTTTGTGAACTTTGAGTGAATCTATTTGTTTTGGTTTTCCATCAAAATGGATCCTCAGCCAAGTACATCACAAAAAGACGTTGTTTTCTTGTCCCCAAGAAAAAAACGTCCACGAAAATATACCTACTTAGTTTCTATTAAAGTAGTAGTTGATTTAAATATACTACTATAAACGAGAGGAATCGATCCGGAAATATTCCATTTCCGTATCGAATAATTTCGCAACGTCACTATTTAGTACTTGTCATAACGTTGCAACACTGAAATTGTCAAATCTGGAATCGAATTAAAATTCCGAGTATAGAACTTTTGTCTTTGTTTGGGAATACAATTTTTCATTATATCTTAAAAACATTAACCACTCACAAACATATTGTTTATATACTTACTTAGCTTGTTTCGTTACTATAAACTTATTCTGTGTATTTAATAATCACAAAAAATATTCACTTGCACCCACAACACACATCCACTTACTCATACTTACTCAAATACATACCGACAACATTCATTCCACGCCTAAATACACTACAAACAAACGGTTTCAAATTCGGTACAAAACTGAAGAAAATCATAATACTTTTATATTAACAAGAGCACAACTTGATGGCACGTCTTTTCTATCGATAAATGTATTTAATGGGTGACTCATTGCTAACCCTTAATGAAATAGACAGCATTGAAATTGTTCGCAGTATTGAATGTGACTGTTCGGAGTTAGCTAAACGCATAAATATAAAAAGAAATGACTTCACAGTTGTCGCTCAAAATATAAGGAGTATTTCTTGTAACTTTGACGATTTCATACTTACTCTTCCGAATTTTAAGTTCGAAACCGATGTTATTATTTTAACTGAATGTCGACTAACTCCTGGAAAAAATTATCCCTCAACTCAATAATTACTCGTCCTATAATACGTCCCACCAGTTGAACCAAAACGACGGGGTTATTGTCTATATAAAAAATAATTTAAAATCTAAAGTTAAGGAAATAAAATTATCTCAGGCGTCTTGTTTGCAGCTGGACATACTGAATAATATTGTATTATGCATTTATAGATCCCCTTCAAAGCAGAACACGGAGGCTTTTATCAGTTCCTTAAGCTCCCATTTACATACTCTACAAACTCAGAAAAATATCATTATAGCGGGAGACATTAATATCAACATTAGACCCAAAGATGTTGAACCTTCTTATGAACATAGAAATAGAACTACTTACCTTGACACCCTATCCCTGTACGGAATATTACCTGGGCATACTCTACCTACGAGAAATGAAAACTGTTTAGACCATTTTATGCTGAAAATAAACAAACAAAAGACCTCAGCATCTATCGCTATCTTACACACTAGTATTACAGATCACTACACCACACTTCTATCCCTATCAAAATTAAAAAATACCCCATTAGCTAACAAAACTAGATCAACTGTGGATTTTGAGCTAGCACTTAAGTACATACAGAAAGTAATCTAGCAGATTTACTTTTTTGTAATGATCCTGAGACTCTGACTAACTTACTAGTAAACAAACTAACGGAGTCCATCAATAAAAATACTATAATCACTAAAATCCCCAACAGTAAGCGCATTATAAAACCATGGATAACCCCAGGAATTTTACGTTGTATTAAAAATCGAAATAAGCTACAAAAAGATAACAAAAAAGATCCACACAACGACATATTAAAAATAACATACATTCGATATAGAAATCACTGTAATAATCTAATAAAAAAAATATAAAGAAAATATGAAAGAGAATTAATTACAAAATCAGTTACCAACAATAAATTACTTTGGAAGAACATTAAAACTATAACTTTCACAAATAAACCTAACAACTGCAATACAGACTTACTTAATATAAAATCAACTCCTATAGAATCAGTTAATTATATTAATGAATATTTCGCAAACATTGGTAAGAGCCTTGCTCAAAAAATCCAGCCAATTTTAGACTATGATCAAAGTGACCCGCACTGCTTACAACGATCTCAACCCAACTCCTTCGTAATGTTAGACACTGACGATGTTGAAGTGAATCATATCCTAATGAGTCTTAAATCTGACAGTGCGTCTGGTTGGGATAATGTTTCTACTGCATTTCTAAAATATATAAGAAAGGAGGTTGTTCCCATAATTACACACCTTGCTAATCTTTGCTTTGGTAAGGGCATCTTCCCGACTTCTTTGAAGCTAGCCATTATTACACCAGTGCACAAAGGTGGGGACAGCGACGATGTCTCCAACTTCAGGCCCATATCTGTATTATCCTCTATATCAAAAATATTAGAAAACCTTATGAATATAAGACTCTTAACATATCTGAAAGATTTCAACGTACTATCTGAGTCACAGTTTGGCTTTCGTAGAGGGATTTCCACTGAGGAAGCAGTTACTGCATTAAGTAATCATTTAACTGAACAGCTTGATAAAGGTAAAAAATGTATAACTGCATTCTTAGATCTAAAAAAAGCCTTTGACACCGTCTCCGTCCCAATCCGTGTGAGAAAGCTGGAATGTATTGGAATTCGTGGAACGCCTCTTAGCCTCTTCAAGGATTATCTCAGAAACAGGAAACAGAGAGTTCGAGTGGGTCACTACACTAGTGAAGACGCATACACGTCATATGGCGTCCCTCAGGGAAGCGTATTGGGACTTACATTGTTCCTTGTCTACGTTAATGAACTCTGTAACATTGATATTGCAAACGCACAAGTATTCTGTTACGCGGATGATACTGCTGTAGTCTTCACCGGAGATACTTGGCAGAATGTTAGGCTTAGTGCTGAGACGGGCTTGGCAAAAATCGCCAAGTGGTTGGCAATTAATTTGCTTACATTAAACATTACTAAAACAAATTACATTTGCTTCAGTGTCGGCCAACGTACACAACCAGTGAAAGGTTTTAATTTAAAGATTCATAATTGTAATAACGGCAATCGCAAAAGTTGTGACTGCTCAACAATCAACAAAGTACCTCATATTAAGTACCTAGTTATTGTGGACCAGAGACTATCATGGTACCCACACATTGAGCAGGTTGCCAATAGAATCAGGAAACTAAGCTGGATGTTTAGGACTCTTAGATACGTCGTTCCGAGAACTGCCAGTAATCATGCAGGCCATCAAAAAGATTTCCTTAAATTGATTTATGTTGCGCTAGTCCAGTCGGTACTTTCCTATTGCATCCCTGTCTGGGGTGGTGCAGCCAAAACCAAATTTCTAACGCTAGAAAGGGCACAACGCGCTCTTATCAAGTGCATGTACTTTAAAAAAAAGAGATATCCTACTGAAGACCTATTTCTACTTAGTAACTTGCTCTCAGTCAGGAAACTTTACTTAGCACAAATTATATTAAAAAAACATAAGTCTCTTTACTATGTAAACAACACACTTGTGTAAAAATAAGGAGATTGTGCAAGTCTTGTAAATATTATAATAGTGGAGTGTGTTTTTTGTGTTTGTTAGCACAAAAACATAAAACACACCCACTATTATGCAATACAATATAGGTATTATAAGTTTGTTATTGCCACTAAAGTGAGTCTGCCTAATATATCTGACCAGTTACTACAGAAGCATGCAATACAAATTGTACAAAACAGATGTAAACAAGAAAATACGCCCTAATATACCTAGGTAGTTTGACGTCAACTAGAAATGAATACTTCATGCGATATAATTATTTAGTTGTGTAGCTGTACTTTAGTGGGACAATTTTCCTCGTATCGCTTTGAAAAAGTTGCATGTTGCTGACGACATGGTTGGCGCACTGGTTGAGCGATTGGCTGTGGCGCTGCGTATCGCGGGTTCGATTCCCGCACGGAACAAATATTTGTATGGCCTACAGATATGTAGTTGTTCCGGGTCTGGCTGTTTGTGTATGTGACTTTTTATGTTTGTAAACGCACCCACGATACAGGAGAAATTCCTAGTGTGGGGCAAGGTATTTAAAAAACAAAAAAAGGGTGCGATCCCCAATATACCTAGGAAAAGGCTAGGCAGATGATAATAGTGAGTCCCCAAAGTTGGTTTAAAAAAGTGACAAGTCACTCACTCTCCACCTCAAAATTACCGTTATCCCAACTAAACTGACCAAATTGAGCAGACTGGTAAAAAAAGTCCGAACTTGAATTTCCAGATAAATGGGAGATCGATCCATCCGAGTTGGTGTTGCTGGAAGAGCTGGGCGCGGGGCAGTTCGGCGTCGTGCGGAGAGGCAAGTGGCGCGGGCGCATCGACACTGCCGTCAAGATGATGAAGGAGGGCACCATGTCTGAGGACGACTTTATTGACGAAGCCAAGGTTATGACGTGAGTATACACTTTTAATGCCATTGGATCTTTGATATAGATAGTCTTCTTGCCAGGTGGCACGATGGGATGGCGTGGCATGGTTGCTCTCCCAGGCTTTATGCACTAAAATAAGTGATATTCTTTCGGATTGGCACGGGCTACACATGTGTCATGTGATTTATCCACCACTTTTATTTTCCGTCATTTCCGTCAATTATCGTAATCGTTGAAAGCATTTGTCATAATTTGTCTAGAGCTTCAGGTATTTGATGCCTCTGGCAGGAAATAAACGACGATGACTGATTACCTAGCATCACGTAGGCCGTAGGCGTACGTATCCACGTAGGAAAAAATGGCATGTTAGGCATTTATTGTATTTCAATTGCCCAACCAATATAACCGCAAGTGAAGTTTGATGTTACTTATGGCTTTCAAATATAGCGATAGTAGCGTGAGTCGTCACCCTGTTTCGTGTTCGACATAATTTAACCTGGTTCTGCAAGTACGATGGATGAATCATTGTATCAGGTAACTTTGAAAAAATTGTAAGTAATTAATTACTTTTTAAAGTTCCCAAATTAAAAAAATACAATCAAGTTTGGTGAAACCGCCATTAATATGGCCCCACTGTCACAGAAAAGTTCAGTCGTCCAATATAACTCGTCTTTTTGACCATGTTTTAAGCTAATCCTTACATAGACTGGCAGGCATTGTTTTAATCAATAAAACCTCTATTTGAACATCATCATTAATAATTATTTTATATTTATTTAATACAGCTTCTGCCAGCGGTTTTGCCGGCGTGAATGTCGGAAAATATCCCAAGGGAGTATTCTCCCGGGATAAAAAGTAGCCTATGTGCTATTCCAAACTTTAAAATATCTCTGTGACAAATTTAATCCAGATCCGTTCGGCCGTTCTGGCGTGATTAAGTAACAAACATCCTTCCAAGCTTTTGTATTTATTAGTATTAAGATTGCCCAGCACAAAACTGACCCTCACAATAACCTATTTCAGCAAACTGCAGCATCAGAACCTGGTGCAGCTGTACGGCGTGTGTTCGAAGCACCGGCCCATCTACATCGTGACGGAGTACATGCGCCACGGCTCTCTGTTCAACTACCTGCGACGCACCTCGCCCGACCAGCTCGGGCCCGCGGTGCTGCTCGATATGTGCATACAAGTATGTTCATCTTGCATTTTGTACGACTAATACTGACGTTGAACTTGGCTAACTTGACATTTAAATCACTCCTGAATAGACACTGTTTGAATCTAATTTAATCAGCCTGTAGTCCACACACGTCTAACCTTGATCTGCCATTGCGGGCCAGTCCTTCCGGTAAGAGTCAAGTCAATCCCTCCACCTTCGTCTTTGTCTGCTGCGGTGTCGCGAAAACCATGGAAGAGCTCTGAAATATGCGAAAAAGGAGAAGGGGCCAAAATATAGGATGAATTTTAAAAGTGTGCATGCAGCCAAATCGTATACTTTGAGAATTAGCGAAAGAGAATCATTGTGTTTTTTAAAAAATCGGTGTTTATAGCCAGGAATCGAATAATTTTTGTTTCAAAATCAACTTTTGAAAAAAAAAACAATTATATTATAATTTATAATGTATTACAACTGTATTTTAATTATACCTTTCGAAAGTGTCGCTACTAAGGATCAAATTCTGGAAAGTAATACACACATGGCAAAATATAGGAAAGCTCTCATTTTTTTTACAAATTACTTTTGATATTTCTGACTGAGGCTGCCAACAGACGGACTGCATCGCAGCAACTGCACGTAGTCGATATATTCAACTGCCTGCAGTTGCAGTCCATCTGATGGCGTGGCCTAACGTTCTTTAACGACTATGTACCCGGAATAGGATTCACTATCCAACTTACGCGCGTTCTGTTCCTTGACTATCTGCGTCGACACTACACGACTGTAGCCGATCGCGTCAAGTTGAAACCACGACTTTATGCAGTTAACATCGACTCCACACGACTACAGCCGACTGCGTGAAGTTGATATCACGACTGTCCGAAGTCGAACGTACAACTGCATGCAGTTGAATATATCGACTACGTGCAGTTGCTGCTGTGCAGTCCGTCTGATGGGCAGCCTTAACCTACTAACTGATATTATTTCAATATTTTTTTTCAAAAATCCAATGATGCAGTTGTAGATTCTCGGGTCCGATGTTGATGATAACTACACTATAAAGTGCTTCAAAGATTTATGAAAAATTAATCAGCTGATTTTTTAAATTAAAAGTGTATTTTGTTAAAAATGTGCTCTCCTTTATTTTTCCATGTTTTTGGTGTAATAATAGTGTTTTTTTTTTCAAAATCAACTAGTTCGATTCCTGGCTAAGAATACCGATTTTTCAAACATCCAATGATGCTATTTTAGTTTTCGTCAAAATCGGGCTCGAGACTCCTTTCAGTGTTTTTCGATATTCCTCATAGTTCGGATGTGGCCATCCAGGCACACTTTATATCACTTTATATTTACTATCCACTAACCAATGTAGTTGCAATTAGTTTTAAAAGTCAAATTCATCGATACAACTTTACTAAACAAAACATGTTTATTTCAGGTTTGCAAAGGAATGGCATATTTAGAAAGACACAATTACATTCATCGAGATTTAGCCGCAAGAAATTGTTTAGTCGGAGACGAAAACGTTGTTAAGGTACGTTTGATGTGCTGTATTTAAATAATAGACGCGAAATGGGAACCACTGTGATTCTTTTATTAGTGCCATTTTGTAGTTTCAAATCAGTATAACAATGATTATGTTCTAAGGAATATGAATGATTGCAGGTGGCAGACTTCGGGCTGGCGCGGTACGTGCTGGACGACCAGTACACCAGCTCGGGCGGCACCAAGTTCCCCATCAAGTGGGCGCCGCCCGAAGTGCTCAACTATACACGCTTCTCATCCAAATCAGACGTCTGGGCCTTCGGTTAGTTACGTTTATTGAGGAATTTGCTTTTGAATTCCCTTGTCTCCAAAAGAGTTGTCCATTCAATTTGAATTTACGGCGTCGAGTCGGCTGGCTATATTCCTTAAGCACGCGTTTCCAAATGGGTAGTCAAATCATTACTTTTTTACACAAAAGTATGTTTATTAAATAAAATGCTTTGCATTCTTAAATTGTTTTTCCCATGAATTGTTGATAGATGTACATGGTACGATTCTGAACTATTAATATAATTTTAGATAGGTACATTTTCTCAATAAATGTACCGAAGTAAAAAAATTCACTTACACTTCAAGTAATGATTTGACTACCCATTTGGAAACTCTGGCAGCTATATTTTAAGGACGCCTTAAGATATAGCTGCCAGACAGCCAGTAAAACGGTAGACTCACTGGGTACTATGATTGAGGTGGATCAGCAGGCTTAGCCAAGTTGACAATCTACAATCGATTACGCTAGTAAAAAACTAATCAAATGTATGGAGACGATATCATCTCAACTTTAAGTCAAAATTCGTAGACAAGTTTACAACTTATCATATCTTTCTAAATATTAGAATGACATGTAATCGTTTCTACAATGTTGATTGCTATATCCCTTTTATATGGTAGTGAAGTTAGTTTTGACAAGCGCTAACTAAAATCAACTAAATTCAGCTCCAAATTTCATTACATTGACAAAATTATTTAGAGTATTAGAACGAAAGAGCACATCTCGTATTCCGGCAAGTGAGGTGATTGGTTCTCGGCAGGGTACAGGTCGCGCACCTGCTGCAGTGTCAGGTGCGGGGACGGTGTTATGCATTATGTGTGAGAGAATAATCCATAATAAAAATTATTATATTTTTACACTATCCATATTAAAGTGATAATATTAGTTCATTTCACGTATCACATCATTGTTTATGTTTCAAACTTTAAAGTGCCGAGTAATAGATTTTCGAATAACAAAGGAAGATATTTACATTTCTGCTAGGCAGCCACTCCACATAAAATACTGAAATTCAGCTTAATCCAGTTTGACTGGGAGCCCGATCCCAATACAGTTGGGAAAAAGCTAGGCAGATGATGAAATTGATTCTGCATTCTCGTAGTGGTTTGTGAGTCTTTACCACTTATGATGGTTCCAGCCCCGGAAGTACTTATTCATAATCTGGTCTTCTGGTAGTTTATGAATCTTTACCGCTCATGTCTACAGCCCAGAAAATACTTCTTCATGATTCCTGGGCTGCTCGTAGTTTATGAGTCTTTGCCACTTTAGATTTCTACCAGTCTCTGTAACCCTCTGTACTTGGAACATGAGATTGTATAATGCTAGCGACACAGGTTGTGTCCACGCCTGAGGTATAATGCCACCTTTTCGTTTGAATTTTAAAATAAACTAAACAATGAACCATGACGAAAAACCGATAGTAATTTTTCAGCACAACTGCTTCGACAATAGGATGTTCTGCTAAAAGGTAATTTTGCGAATAGGACGATTTGCTACTAGGTCATTTTGAGAATAGGACGGTTTGATACGAAGGCTAAAATAACAATATTATTCCTTCCGTAGTTTCGTAGCAATTCAAAACAAAAGTTTAGCCCGCGCGCAAGGCACACAAATACACAACAACAATGACAACTGTGATTTTGACGTTAGTTTGACGTTTGCAGGGACGCTCACCATAGACTAAATTATATGTTTTTTATAAAGAGTTAAGGTGGAAGCGCCAGGGTAGCCCGCGAAATTCAAAATTTCTTACGTTTTTTGCAATTTGCAGGTCAGTGTCAGGTTGTATCTTGGTCAAAATATGATTCGCGGCCGTAGCAAGAATGTATTTATAGAATTATAATCATTAAAATCATCAATACAACTCTTTCTGTTAGAATTGATGTATTATTTCATGAAATCATAACCTATGGCATTAAGAGAGAGCTGAGGCTTCAACGACTGCAGAAAGAGATTCAACACTAAATGTTAACTTGGCTAAGTCTGCAGGTCCAGTGAAAGTCTTCTTTAAAAGGGATAAAACTTTTGTATTTGTTGGAAATCAACCGTTAAAGATCACGTTAAAAGGTACCATTTTACATTATTTTTAAACAGCCGGTCATAGGGCCGTCCGCAAGGACGGAGGAGTATCAATACCATTTGCCACTACAGTACCCATTTAGCTACCTGTTGTCTATCATATTAGGAATAGAATTAACATGTACTTAATATTAAACTGTCAATAATTTCAGGTGTGCTCATGTGGGAAGTGTTTACTTGTGGGAAAGTACCGTACGGCCGGATGAAGAACTCCGAAGTAGCGGACATGGTTCAGCGGGGTATGTTGCTCGAGAAACCCAAGGGCTGTCTCAACGAAATATACAATGTGAGTATCATGCTGAAGTTATCAGCATTCTCAATTACCGACTAATTTAGGAGGTACCTAGTTTATTTGATGTTGGAGCAACATGTCTTCTTCAATACTTCTGTGTTATAGTAGGCACCAGATAAATGAAGAATAACGGTCATTGACCTTTCCTTAATATCTCTTCGTAGGTACCCCGGGGGGACAGTAAATTATGAATCGTTTTTCATTACTAGAACAGTAAGGATCACAATAGATGTCGATTCAGGACAGCTTTATGTCATTATTTCTGTTTTTGAAATTAAGTGTGTCAATAAATGAAGGTGGGTCAATGACCGTTATTCTTCATTTATCTGGCGCATACTATAGTCGTCATCTCATTAGTCACCTCATAATATAATGATACAAAATTAAATGCCGCAAATTTGATGGCAATAGATATATCCAACATGACTCAGTAGTTATATGATTATAGTAAGGAATGTTATCAAGATGAGATAGCTATCGTGTTCGTTCGTCGACAGGTGATGCGGCTGTGCTGGCGCCGCTCTCCGGAGGAGCGGCCGTCGTTCCGCGTGCTGAAGGAGGAGCTGGGAGTCATCGCGCACTCCGTGCTGGCCGATTGACTGCGCCTGCTGCTGCAGCTGCTGCGCCCCGCCGCGCCCGCACACGCGCCGCCCGCGCACCCCGCGCACGCCGCGCACGTCTGACCGCTCGCGCACCCCGCGCACGTCTGGCCGCCCGCGCACCGCACGCACGTATGACCACCCGCGCATTTCTGACCGCCCGCGCACCCCACGCACGTCTGATCGCCCGCGCACCCCACGCACGTCTGACCGCCCGCCGCGCACCCCACGCACGTCTGACCGCCCGCGCACGTCTGACGAATGCGCCGGCACTCGCTAGCTGCTAGCTGACGCACTGCGTGCACAGGCTCGTGGCTGAGCGAAGGTCCTCCGAGTAGTTTTTGCCCCGCTTGAGTTGCGTGGGCGCTGCGGCCGCCGCAAGTGGTCGCTGCGCAGGTCCGGTTTGGCTCGTGAGTCCGGCGGACCGGAGTCAGAGTGGCGACCTTAACGTGAGCGCCCCGATATTTGGACTATTCAGACTTTTATGATATAGATTCGGAAATCAGATTCGATGTTTATTTTGTGATTTCGGCTGCGTTACTCGCGTATTTGGAAGCTCCCGCTCGTGTATAACAGTACTTGTATATTCCCGAAAATTGAAAGACCTTGCCACTAGTTCCGGGGGATAACAAAATATCATCAAATCGACCAGCAGTGCGATTCTGTAAACATCTCATCGTGAAAGCTTAGGAGAAGTGAGCTGTCAATCCAAGCAAACAAGACGGAATGGCTGTTCACTTCATGCTCACTCCACCTAAGTTTACACGGTGAGACGGTGACAAAATAGACCGGCTGTTGTCACGGTGAGGGCGATCAGAAGCAGACATCCGAGTTCCGATAATAACACAGATCTATGACACGGAATTGATCTCACAATAGGAATTGACATATTATACCCGTAAACCGCGCGAGTAATCGTAGGTGCCGTCCACTGCCACTTTAAGGTTTTTCAATAAAAAGTAATTTTTAGTAGCTTCAAGTCGTCTTTCTAAGGAGAGTAATAGACGGGTACAGAATACGGATAGAGTTTACTAATTGTCCTTAAGAAGACTGCTTGATTAAAAATAGTAAATGTTTATTTTATACGTAGATAACGTACAATATAATATTGATGATGCAATGTAATGTAAACATGCAAAAAGACAAGTTCAATCATTTATTAGTTTTCCTCTAAGCAGTTTATGTGTACTACCTTAGCTATGATTTCGGCTAAAATTATATAAAAACTCATTTTTACATCCTCATATCATTATCCATGGTAGTTTTATTGTAAATATAATACTGTAGCTATTTACTATACTAGTCGGTACATACACAGCGACATTATACTTTGTAGAATGCCGTCGATGTTTAGTTTGCACATCACGTTAATCTGAATATCCTTTCCTCGTATGTTCCTACACACGGCGCGTTTTCAATACATGTGTAACCTAGTTTCCCAATAACTCACTGTTTCGCTCGCTGTTGTTTCATCTCGTAATCGTCACAAAATCATTCCAATTGTTGATTGAATATATTTTTTGTACATTCCTTTTAAAAGTACTAGTCATTAAGAGAATTAAAAAAACCGTCTAAAAATTTTATTGTAAAATTTTTAAATCATAAATAAAAAGGGAATAAAGGTAATCGAGTAAATGTAACCACAACATAGCAATGAAAAGTTACATAACGATTTGTAGATATATATTTATTAACATGAGACTTGGATATCTGTGTCCGCTGCATGTTGTGTTACACTTTACATGGGATAATATACTGAAATGGTGGTAACACTAAGAAAATGTGCCAATAACGTATAAACCCTTATTAATTTTAGGCATTTATGACTGAATAAAAATTCTCAATAATTAATAATATTAGGTTCTTTTTCTGGTTTGTAATTCAAATAAAACGGGCGTGAAATTCGAGTACCAGTATTTATAAAACATTTTTACAAAATGGTATTTTACTTCCATTAAGTTACTACTTAAGTAAATGTATTTTTTGTGATAAATCTTAATTTTTTTAGTAAGTATTCTATAATAGGAATTATGAAGAAAAGAAGACTACCTGTAGTTTTAAATTTTACAAAAAACTGTACTATTGTAACAATCCACAATTAGGAAACAATACATTCATCGGAGGTAAATCGACTTTTAACTGGGGGAATGGATTGTGTGCTGTAGTAAACCTAATGAATTTAACGTTAAATAGGATATATGATTATCCATAATATTATCACCCTAGTCCGTTCTTCCAGTTAATAGACTGCCTGTAGTTATACATGTCGCTCGATAAATAGAATCTGCATTCAAATAAAATTCGCTACACATTTGTACAGCGAGTGTTTGTATAACTGTTTTGTAAAACTATTAAGTCAAGTAAAATAATTATTAAAAAATTGTATTTTAATTCATACAAAACCCTGTTCTTAATCTTTATTTCATAAAGATGTTCAACAGACTGATATCTGCAGACGACTTGAGAAGCTAATGGTTTGATTGTTGGCACTCGGTGTGATAAGTATCGTTCAGCAGTGCGATTCTGCCGGTCGATTCTGTCGACATCTCACGGTGTTCACCTTGGCGGAGTGAACGACAATAGAGCTGTCATTCCATCTTATTTGTATGGTTTGACAACTCACCTGTTGTGCGCCCCGCCCGGGTGTTCACTTCGACATGTTTACAGAATCGCACTGCTGTAAACATGTCGAAGTGAACACTTCACAAAAGCTTTTTTATGTTAAAAATAAAACATCGTTTTGTTAGATGATCATTTATTTATTAGTTATTATTATTTATTTAAAGTTAACTTAACAAATAAGTACGTAACGAAGATACTTCATAAAATTTTAATAAGATTTAATGGCATTCAGCAGGTACTAAATTGTATAATAAGTACATAGTTACATCAAAGTTAACATAACAAATAAGTATGTACCGAAGATACTTCATAAGATTTTAATAAGATTTAATGGCATTCAGCAGGTACTGAATTGTAAAATTACCACAGAAATCAATATTATCTAAAGAAACTTTATTATAATAATAAAATTGATTTTCATTATGCAGGAACGGCATTGGATATTACGGTATCTATCCTTTGTTTTGATACTTTGGTGACAGAAGCCCAGTATATTTCTATATGTAAAGGGCTACAATCTGAATCCAAGACCGCTCTGCTGGCCTCAAAGAGCATCAGTGGTGTATGAGCAGTGAGCGTATAGTGTAGGTACAGTCATGGAATATTTAAGTCGTGTGCCTCGTATACACTGCGCAAGTATTGCATACTTCGGAAATTCGGACTGTTATATAAACTTTTAAGCATGCACCTTATCTAATACATTTAATAGATCGTTATGAATAGGTATGGTTGTTAACATAGAGCTGGGCAGATCAGGCAGTTGTTGTTAGACTTTATTTAAACAGAATTATGGAGGCTAAAGAATTTGGTATATATTTTTCGCCAGTCAAATATAAGATGCTAAGTATAATTACTATATTTTTCATTTTAGATGGCGTTAGCAGTATTGTAGGAGACACAAACACCTACTTACTAAGCTACACGTTTAAAATTAATACACATGTATATGTTGCAGTCAAAACTCTTAACCAGTCAAAAGTACTTTTGACTGATTAACACCTGTGCTAAGATAGGTCGACGCAAAATCAGTCAAAAGTACTTTGACTGATTTTGCTAGTCAATAATAGTTTTGACTGCAACATATATAATCCGTTAAATCATAAGAACCTAATAAATTCTTAGCATTAACAACAAGAGACCCTGTAACATTTTCAGGATTTCATTTAGTTATCAAGCAGTTTCAATTTTGTGGTATTTCCTTTTTATGTTTTTAAATCATATTGTGGTCCATTAACATTTATTTATTGATTATTACAAAGATAAGTACATTAATTAACAAGAACTGGTTATGTGAAAAGTGATAAAACCTATCAACAATAAACTAATCAAACAAAAAAGGAATATACTTAAAAGTAGGTCATGAATTAATCTAAAGTACAAAAGCTCCAAAATATTAACATTTTTGGTAAACCATTAAAACAAACCTCATTTACAATGATTAATTGACTTTTTGGTGTTTATGTTTTATGAACTAGGCTAACAAAGTAAGCGTATGACAAGTATTTCTTTCAAGAAATTAATCTCGGAAATAATGGTAAATAGGTTGTACCTATTTAGTATTAGAGGGGACTAGTTAGGCGTATCATAGAAATACATTAATATTATAATACAAGCACATTCTTATGGCAAGTCTTCGGCAGAGGAATTGTCGGTAGAGGAATTGTCGACAGCGACCAGCGGCCGCGCAGCGCAGTTTCTGGTAGGCAAAACCCTTGTCTTGACAGTTATCTGTAAGCCCCATTTAAATGGTGGCAATCCTGTTGCCATCACCCGAGAATGGATCCTAACTATATTAAAATATGCAAGAGAGTCATAATTATAATAATAAATAAAAGGAGGTATTAAAAACCTAAATTTAAGGAAAACATGACAACATAATAATTATATTGTCATGTTTTCCTTAAATTTAGGCTTAATTATAATTCTATTTCACTGGTTCCTTCCTGCTTAACCTGGATACTCTACTACCTTCCATTGCTTGCTTTGCTGTCTTAAATTTCCCATCATAGGGTGGGCTAATCTCTCATCTACTGTCAGAATAAATCATAGTTATATTATTATTTGCTTTTTATCAAAATGTTGAATGCAAGTTGGTTTTAATTTTTATGGAATGCATAATTATAAAAGTGCAATAATTACACAAAATACCTTTAAAAAATTATACTCTAAATAAAAAAAACAAATATAATGGAATTAATTTGGTTCCTGTTACTATGAAATGCAGTTAATTCTAACAATTAAATAACAAAAGTTTCACTATTCTTGGTGCTAATAATTATTAGTTTATCTTAGGGACACATAATAAATATATACATTTACAGATAAGATATATCTTAATGCTAGACATCCATACCAGTAAATCATTGCATTTGTCTGTTGTGTTTCTTAGGTTCACATGTCATCGGGAAGTATATCTGGTATTAGGTATTGGCACAGGTCCATCTCAGAGTGCATGAATATAACCTTACTTGCAGTGTTTTCATCAAGCCTGCAAAATAAATTTTAAGAGTAAATTGAATTTGTTAGTTGTTAATAGCTGTCCAGGATTTAAATCAAAATTGACAAACACTTTGCGTGACCCTAGGGCTGGCTTTTACCTCGGACAAAGGATAAGCATTGCCATACAACGTGGAAATGCTGCCAGCCTTTTGGGTACATTACCAGTGGCCTGCGATGCGGAGGAATTTTTCGATGCCATGTTTTAGATTACTTTTATTTAAGTGTGTGTATATAGTTAAAGTTGCAATAAATAAAATAATTTGTTCAAATTGAGAAATAACACCAATAGTGGTGGTTATTCATAAGGCCTGTTGTGCTACTATTGGTATTAATATTTCTGCTGACCCCACAAGAATTTATGATCTTGTCTCTTGCATATTTAGTGAAGCAAAATTGATTGAAATAGGTACCTAATAAGAAGTTATCTTACCATCCTTTTATAACAGCCCAACATCCGGAGAAGAAAGCTGGTGCATTAGTGACAAGACAGACACCAAGCCTCTCCGGGTAATGCCGACTGAGCAACCAGATCAGGTTCTTCAACACTTGGTAATCCATGCAAGACAGTGTGAAGCCGTTCAAGTCAAAAACTATGCACAGGTTATCCACCACTTCTTCAAAACATTTCTTACTGGCATCTTCCTGTAAATTTGTAAACATTTAAAGAAAATTATGTTTAATTGCATAGATGTTAGGTGACAAGTTTATATTTTTATATGTTGGGTGAAGAGTTTATGTTAGTATTTACTGTTTAAAAATGAAGTATGGTCTGTTTTTAAATTGAATATATCAACAATATTACTAATAGTAAATCAAATTAGGTTTTACAAAATTAAATTAGCATTACCAAGCAGTAGACTATGAATTTAGTCAAATCATCAATATTTCTGTCGCTAGAACTGTGGTTCTTTGCTGGAATGTATATAATAGGCCGGCCTGTGATGTCCCTGTGTCTCAATACCCTGGCTTTGTTGGAGTACTTTTCTATAATCTCTTTGTTTTCATGTAACTCAGCTACACCATATTCCACTCTCCATTTGTTTGTTTTAATTATAGCCTGAAATATAGATAGTTTATTATACTGATATAACTTATGTGCAACTATTATGAGAAGCCTTTCAGATGTAAAGAAACTTTTCGCTTCTGATGGTTTGTTTTTTAAGTGTTTTTCTAAATAAAGGCAATAAGAAACCAATTCTTGAAACAAGCAATGCCACAGCCAGTTCTGCTTTACTGAGAAGACCATAACCAAGCCAACTGTTATACCATTAGCGTAGTCATTATCAGGTTAAACACCTTCAAAGCGAAAAGCCTACCTGAAATGCATTGTCGATTGTTTTAAATGCCCTTAAGTATCTCCGCAGTGAGTATTCATTGTGGTATTGTGCTGGATCTGCACTGACGATTAAGTTCATCCTTTCTTTTAATTGTTTCAAATCATCTTCGTTTACAGGTTTCGGTTCATCGGCCATGGCTAGAGCTCTCACTCTTACTAGAATTTGACAGAATAGATTTTTCCTACTTAGAAAATGTAAATAAATTAACCTAATACCACCGGCTTATCTCACAAAAATAAGGATTTTAGAACGAAAAAACGATTCTTTCGCTTCACTAAATTTTCTACACGTTTCAAAATTAAAAATCAAATTACTGTTATTCGATTTTTAGCATGGCCAATTGCTTGTTTATGATGTAAATCATAAGTGTGAAAGAGACAGTTACCGACATGGTATGTTACCTTTTATTTAGAGAATGGAACGCGCTAAGCTTTATCAGCTGCTGTCAAATCAACGTGACAGGAAGGGAGGGGCAGATAGGTAGGGGTTCGGGAGTAATCGGGAGGGATGAGGCGTAGTCAGTCGAACCCATAGACTAATTCAATGTGGTTCGACTCTCATTTTATGAAATACAAAATTATTATAATAAAACACAACTAACTCTGTAAGCGATGCATGCAAATATTTAAACTAGCGCCGCTATTGTCAAATTGTGAAGCTGTCTAAGAAGTAAGAACAGAACAAAACCGACAGTTTTTTTTTAGAAAATGCGGGGATTTTGAATATCGAAAGTCCGGGACAAGTCAAAACACTTTTTCAAGAAATCGAAATACTTATCTTACCTAACATTTTTGTTAGATTACTCATGGATCGAATGACTTCCTTTTTTATAAATTGATGTTTAGCGCTCGACCGATGCATTTGAAATATATGTATCTGTCTAGCCTATTTGGTCCAAGGAACTTCTATTACAACCTGGAATGTGCACAGGCGGTCGATACGCGGTCCGAGGGAGATAGCTTCGCGAGAGCCCTCTGTCCCTTTCATTAGGGTGACCAACCAATATAATGCAGGTTGAGACTAATATAATAGGATATAATATATTAACCAATAATTTGATTTCATAAGTTAATAATAATTATGCTATAAGGATGGATTAAAGTAAAACGCATTAAACTCTGTTTTATTATATCCTGGGGCCTGAAATGAAGACTGCAAATAACGGAATAATTTTTGATATTTGAATGACTTTGAATGACATCAAGCCATTTTTTCTCCCTGATTCTTCTCCAGGCAGTCTGAAATTATATTTTTTAAATTTATTTAAAATATACGAAGTGACACACCTAAATCAGCGATTAATATGGGAAGTTGAAACTTTTTTGCTATTTCCGTACAATGTTCCTCGGGAAATGTGAAATTTCATGATCACGTTTTTTAAGTATTCGGTACCTACACCATTCCATATAAAGTTTTATTTAAATGCTGCATTGTGTAAATAATCTTATAATTTCGTTCATTATGGGCACCCTACTTCAAGAATTGCAATAAAGGTACTTACTTGAAGAAAGAAACACCGCATCCTGCATAGGATTCGCTTTTGCAACCGAACAGCTTTTGAATCGCACACTTTTTAACCATCTTTATTACATCCGAATAAAGAAATTGATTGTTTTACCCACTCGGGCCCAGCATGTGAAAATTCCCTAATATAAAGTAAATCTTATGTATATGTAAATAAACATTAAATTCGCGATTAATTCGCGACACACCGGTGTGTCGCCGGGCCGGACAGGTTAAAACAAATAAATATGGCTGGTGGGTTACCAGTCTAACTTATATAATGATATATTCTACAAATAATCTTTTCTTTTTTAATTACATTTCAATTAGTATCTAAATTATTGCTAAAAAAATGTTCTCATTCTAACAGATAATTCAAAAATATTAAAAATATATCAGAACGAAAGTTAATGTTTTTTTAATAAGACATGACAAAATTATTTTTTCCTACCATTCCTACTAAATTCGGGAATAATCCTCCTGGCAACACTTTAGAAAGGGACACAGGGCTCTCCAAGCGCTTTCTCCCTCGGACCGGATTTCTCTTTGACCAAGTGATTGTCTGTAATAGAACTTAGCTTCATAAACATAAGGTTTATTTTTATATTGGTGTCAAATTGACAATGCTCATTCCAGGTTGTAATAGAAGTTCCTTGATTTGGTCCCAGAGCTAGGCAAAGGCTTCTCTCAATACCCTCTACTCACTCACACACATTATTTTAGATCTAGTTTCATTTAACAGAATAAAGCCCCGACATGTGAAAATTTCCAAATAATAAAATAAATCTTATGTAATTGGTAAATAAACACTAAATTCGCGACTAATTCGGCGCACACTGGTGTGTTGCCGGTGCTTGAGCGTTAAGGCACCTAAAAATATGAAATGTGGTCAATTCTGTCATTTTGCTGTGTCGGATCAGTTTTTTGTCCCTAAATTGGGGAATTTGACTTGGATTTTCGGAGAATTTGATAAATTGGAGTTGGCAACGCTACCTCCCTGCAAGTGTCTTTCTTAGGCAACTTCTAAATTTTGGCGCTAGAGGCGCGCTATCTTTGCATTGCCCAATAAGTATATATGTTTTATTTTCTACTGGCTTTTAATAGCGCGTGAAAGTCGGATATATTCCCAAAGCTGTAATTAAGTTTCACACTATTGGTATCTATCCCAAAGACATCCTAAAAAATCAGAACAGAGCAATTTATTTCAACCTTACCTACGCGTTTAATCTGTGTACGGTATCTGGCCTAAAATTCCATATTTGTAAGTCCAATATCTGTATTGATCTTGCGACTGACTA
This sequence comes from Melanchra persicariae, assembly GCA_947386135.1. NCBI lineage: Eukaryota > Metazoa > Arthropoda > Insecta > Lepidoptera > Noctuidae > Melanchra > Melanchra persicariae. The sequence continues at coordinate 9,452,033 of OX376651.1, read as the reverse complement.
GGTACATACAATATTTTTTTAAATAAAACGTAGGTAAGTACTTAAATACCATATTTTTTTAAAATACGAACTTGATTTTTTGTGGAAATTATTAATTGCATTTGGAATGAAAGGTCACCTTTTCTTTTGAGTTTGGCATCTATACAGAAAAAGGAGGTTTGGCCCCTTATTGGAAGAATTACTATCGATGATTGGAAGAGCGAGCGAAGCGACCTCCAAAATGTTTTGCACTCCATCTCGCAGGATTTGAGGTTTGTAAATGAACTTAATCATAATTTTATAGTTGTAGTTTGAAAAACTAGAATAACAAGCGAAGCGAGCTCAAGAATGTTAGCACCTCTCACGGATAGGTTGTATATGTGAAAGGTTTTCTTTTCACCATTAATAAGTACAGAATCAACAGTTACTTTGTGAACTCACGCAAAAAAAGTTTTAGAAACAATTTTTTGCGAGCGAAGCGAGCTCTAAAATTGGTAGCTTCCAAATACAAATATAAAAAAATGAGTTTGTTAAAAAACTAGACCGCTAAAAACGTCTAAAAAGTTCCAAACAAGTCGCTTTTCAAGCAGTCTGATGCAGTTCAATCACAGATCTGAGGCCACAAACTACATCAGACTGCTTGAAAAGCGACTTGTTATAATTTCCTACATTTTAGTGAGTTTTGAAAATTTATGTAGCCTATGTCACTACCACAGTTCTGAAAAATTCAACGACATCTCATGTGTCAAAATCCGTCTAGCCGTTTTGGCTGTACGGCGTGCCAAAGAAATGAACAGACATAGGTACATTATACATACATAAGCTGGAAAAACATTACTTCCTTCTGTCGCATTCGGGAAAAAGTAAAGTTTAGCCTGGGGCCGATTTTGGTGCGAAAATATGAGAAAGCAAAAATATTTTTAGTGTGTTGTGTGTGTGTAGGTAGGTAGGTTCCTATTTGTTTTTCTTGTTAAAATATCGGCCTACTTAGTACTGTACAGACTAAGAAAGTAAGTGCAACAACGGAATCTTTGGCGTCCCTATCAAGGTTAAATCGGGACCTCCCGCGCAAATCTGAGTACGTCAAATATACAGCGATTTTTATTTTCGTGCTAATAAGGAAGGGTGTCCGCCCCCCTAAACACCCCCCTTATATACGCCCATGCAGAGAGAGTTACTTTCGCATAATATTGGTAGGTTCCTCACCTGTCGCCTGACGTAGGTACTCACCGGACACGGCTATTTCGGGAGCTACCTGTTTCGGATTCGGTGGGAGGACACGTCCGGGTGTTATCATTGTGAGGATCGTCCGGACACGGTGGAACATACGGTGGAGTTCTGCCCTGCTTGGGCAGAGCACCGCCGTGTCCTCGTCGAGGCGATTGGTGGCGGCGACCTCTCGCTACCGGCCTTTGTTCACTCCATGGTCCAGAGCGAGGAGGCATGGGAAGCCGTCACCTCCTTCTGTGAAACAGTAATGCTAGTGAAGGAGGAGGTGGGCCGTTGTGTTCCACGCGCGCCTCAAAGAGATGTCAGCAAAGTTGACGAGGCCCGTTAGGGCTAGAGCCTGCCAGGGTTGCGAAATTTGTTCGAAAGAGTCACCGCGGCCCTGATACGCAAAGGGCATTAGGAGGAACACGGATGGGTTTTAGTCAGTAAGAGTCTGAAACTCCCTTCCGCTCCACCCAGAGCGGAAGAAGTCATTTGATGATTTCCCATCCATAAAAAAGGCATGGATTGTAATATTAAAAAATGATGCAATTCAAGTTGCAATACATTTCAGCGACAATCAATGTCAAAGTTTATTGTCAAAATTTAGGAAATTACAGCTGATTTTGACAGTTGGAACTGGCGATACGAATGCGAACGCTCCAAATTCGAGAATAATAAAATTGTCCTCAGAATGTTTATTTTTGTTGAATTATTTGTTTTTATGTAGTGTCCAACCGAAACTGGTTTTTATGGATAAACCGAGAAACTTCCATATTTTTGTTGAAAATAAAATAAACAATTTTTTTTCAAATTTTATACGTAAGAAATAAAATTGAAGCCTACCTTCAATTTTATTTCTTAAAAATAAAATAAACTATTCTTTTTCAAATTTTATACTCAAGAAATAAAATTGTAGGTCTCTCTCACCCGCAGCTCATTGCACCGAACATGGCCAATCACAACGTGAAACCTCCCGAATGTAGTTTCACTAAGCCGAAACCCGAGTTTTGGCCGAAACTAAGTAGGCCGAAACCGAAAGTTCTATCAGAAACTAGCAATGGGCGATTGTTGCAAAAAAAAAAACAATCGACTAAATCGATAATTGTGCTATTGCTCTTTCGATTGTCGATTTAGTAGTTCCTCACCATTATTATTCGAATAACAATCGACAAACTACTACAATATTAACGCGCGGTGAACTACGCGCGCGGCAGCCTGCGCGGTGCGGTGCATGCGAGACGATGTTGCGTAAATTGTTTACGTTTATAAGTATTATTACTTCAAGTCGTTTGCTTTAGTTGGTCTTTGACTTTTGTAGAGCAAGGTCACGGGCGCGGGTTATTTATATTTAGTAAGTAGTGGCGCACGGACTTTTAACTATTGATTTGTAGCGCAGCGCACGCCCGTCGCACCATCTTTTGTAATTTTAGTACATATTTGATAGTTCGTAGTACGACGCAGTAGTACGCACGTGTAAAGTAATGGGTGCGCTGCGCTACAAATTAGTAGATAAAGTTGCAGTGGTAACCGTCTCAGTCATTTATCTCACCGCACGCCAATCGATTAACAGCGATTGTTATCGACTAAACTGAGCAATCGACTAATTCAATTAGTTTTAGTAGTAATCGCCCATCACTATCAGACACTAGTTCTTAGATTGTAGGTAGGTACAGTCAGCGACGAGATTCGTCTCTTTCGTTTATTAAAACATATTTCAATTAACTGTTCCTACATATGTAGCTGATAATGTAGAAGTATCTACATATTTTAAAAGTGCTTATACCTACAAAGTAAATTACGTCTTGATAGTATAACTTGCATGCAATTTAATCAAGTATCTTTTAGTACTTATTACAATCAATTAGTTTTACCTATCGAGTAGGTACCTAATTGCCAACCGCATCGTAGATTCGAAGGCCTTACCAGTAGGTAACTGGGTTTCTACCTACCGACACAGGAAGTCGAGAAGCCGTGTTTCATTTAAGATCCCAGAGAAGGAGCTTAGTTTTAGTTTGTTCTATCTCGCGATCAACGACGTCATAGTCGTCCGATAGACCGTACTACCTACCTATTCTACGCGTGAATGAGATGACCTAAATTATTGGTACATTATTTTGAAAGGAAAAATAAGTACAAAGGTAGATATAATATCACTGACTTCTGGAACTATCGGTTCCTATAAAAGAGCGCTATAAACATGTTATTCTACTATTCACAAATTGTCACGTTTTCTGGAACAAGAAAAGCGCTTAAGTAAGGAGATCGTCGACTGGAAAATCAGGAAGATGCGGCACAGTCTTCCTGAAATCTTTGACTGTGCAGCAGAAGCTGTAGCCGAGGTCGATGCGGTCAGGCAGCCACTTGAGCCAGATGAATGCGCTGTTGTTGCGACAGCGATCCGCGCAGAACGTCAGGGCTTGCACTTCTGTCTTGTTGTAGTAAGGATTGTTGATGCCCACGAAAGCCGTTCCCAGGCGGCGGGACGCGTCATACACCACCTAGAAAAACGAAGATTAGATAGTAAATATCAGCGATTCAATAGCGATCATTTATCATTGCTTTTCTAAACAGAGATAAAAGTGTTATTCCATCAGCACTTTTAATATTGATCATCACTGATCTCAAACAAAACTGACAAAGGTCAAACTTGTCACACATTTATGTTTAACTTGCTTTTGCCTACGGCTTCGCTTGCTTAAAGTAGCCTATAACTGTCTCCAGTATCCCGTCGACCTCTGTACCAAAATTTATCAAAATCGGTTCGGTCATTTAGGCGTGAAAGCGTTACCAACTAACTGACTTTCACATAATAGTAGATTATGCACCCAGGGGATAAAGCAGTGTCTTGTGTCACGGGCGTCATATTGAATCTCGAACGCAATGAAGGATTCGGGAGTTAACTCCCGAGCGTAGCGAGGGAGTTTAGAGTTTAACTCACGAGCGAAGCGAGGGAGTTAATACAAGAATCCTGAATGCAGTGAGGGATTCAAGCTAGCCCAAGGCAAAGACACATTTATCCCCGAGGAGGATACTCTACTTTTCACACCTCCTGTGAGAAAATAAGAAGCCATAATACGAAAAACAAAGTATTTTAAATTTACAAACACTAAGTAGAGATATGTATTTAGAACTATACTGTATACCTACTTAAAAAAAGTTAGTTTAATACCATACGGATTTGCAATATCCGCGCCTTTTTTTCGTTCCACTCGGTATGCCCACCACATAGCGGCCACGACCAACTCGATTTTCATTTTTTTTTTACTTCTCTATGGGTAAGTAAATATGTGCAAGCCGATTGTTAGCAACCTAATACAATTTATGTGTACACAAAGCTTTATATCAGCTGGTAGAATGGGTTCGGACGCTTGGCTGTAGGTATGCAATTTGAATTTAGAGCGTCATAGGAGATGCTCGAGAAAATAGTTTTAAATTAATAAATCGACTATAAATGGGTTTAAAGTGTAATTCTTGTCCTTTTATACAATAATCCGTACATAACCAATTATTCTTATAATATTGTCTTCAATCCTGGACCCTGGTCAATCCTTATGATTTTGTAGAAATTCGAGAATATCATCCCTAAGTAGTTAGAGTATCGAGAATATCTTTCCTCTTTCTGGAACAGAAAGAGAGAGACAGAGACAGAAGGCGTTGTAAGTACCTAATATACCGCCAATTGAGCAGACAGATGAGGTTCCAAATTTAAATCACATTATTGACCAGCGGGTTATAATGAAATCCAGTACAATATTTTTGCCCGGCTGTGCCACCGGCCAGAAATGACTCACTTTAGGTTACGTTGGCATGACATATAATTTGACGTTTTCGATCAGGTGGTGTGAAAAGTACTTTTTGTAATGAAACATTGTGTTGCATTAAGTAGGTACCTTATAATAGTAGAGAGGCACTGGGATCTGGGGGTTGTTGTTAGCGTCTGAATACAAATAGATGTCGACGAGCTGGTCGTTCTCATCGCGAAGCTGGCTTGTAAGGAAGGTACCGGTGTAAATGGTAGTGTTGTAGCCGGCCTCACCGATGCGTGTACGGAGGTTCTGTGAACATATAGATCTTGCTTTATTATTTCCACAATAGACGAGGTTAATAATAACAGCCGCACGGGTTGATCTACAAAGTTAAGCAATGCTTGCCAAGGTCGGTCTGCGGATGGGTTACCATCTTAACATACCGAGACTCCTCCGTGCGTCGAATAGCACGTTTAGCTGTTGGTCCCGGCTGGCATTTGTAGAACTTTGGCAGTCGCTACGGATTGTCAGAAGCCAGAATATCTGACTCCAGTCTTGCCAAGAAGTACCATGTTACCCAGTTAATGGGTTGTGGAGGTCTGGTAGGCAGCCGCTCCACGTAAAACACTGGTATTCAACTGAATCCGGTTTGATTGGAAGCCGACCCCAACAAATTTGGGAAAAGGTTCAGGCAGATGATGAAGAACGCCCGGCGCGCCGTTTATCATTCAACATTGAGTGAAATTGGATTATGTGAGGAATGATATGAAAGATAGCATGTCGGATGTGAGGGCAGAATTTAAGACGAAAACGTATTGGGCCGACCCCAACTAACACGGGACATGGGCACTTGGGCAGGAAGACCATGATGATCACTGCAAAATTTCAGTAGTTTATTTATAACACTAGCTTTTGCCCGCAACTTCGTACGCGCATATCCCGTTTTTCCCGTTCCTGTATAGTCATAGTCCTCCCGTAGGAGGAGGCAGCCCTAACAGCTTTCAGGATCAGCACATCTGGCATTTTACAAACAGACTCCAGAATCAAGCACATACGCATCATGGTAGATGCCATCAAGCGACAACCCGTGATGATATCACCCAATGACAAAGCTCAAAAGACACACCATTTCCAGAAGCACTATAACGTAGTGCTAACACCAGAATTGGATGACTACTCAGGTCCCAAAGAGTTGAGAATATACACTGACGGATCTAAGACAAACACCGGAACTGGAGTTGGAGTTTACTCCAATGACCTCAACATAAAAATCTCCAGACCGCTAGGAAAGCTAAACACCGTCTATCAGGCGGAATGCGTGGGCATTATCCAAGCGGCCCATGCCATAGAAGCCAGGAGAGTCACGGATACTCACATATGTTTACTCTCCGACAGCGCCTCCGTTCTCCAATCGCTAGGAAAGAATTAGGTACATTACCTCTAAACTCATACAAGAATGCCACAATGCACTAGAACGCGTCACAGTGACCAACCGCAACACTGTGACGCTGCAGTGTATAAAAGGACACAGCGGATCACTAAGAAATGACGCGGCTGATGAGCTGGCCAGAAGGGGGGATTTGGTGCGATGGTTGTTGGACCCGAACCCATAGTACCACTCCCTTTCGCCCAGCTGCGCACGTGGCTACAAGAACATACCCACGCACAAGCAGAACGCTGGTGGGCCTTCGCTGTAGGCAGTCAAAAGAGGCTATGCCATCCCTAAACAAAAAACTTACCAGGCGCCTTCTGCATCTGAATAGGGGAAGCCTACGAATGGTGGCGGGGTCCATCACCGGACACTGCTCACTGAACAAACATTTCCACACGATAGGTATAACGGACAGTCCTCTATGCAGAGCATGCATGGAGGAGGAGGAAACGGTATCGCACGTGCTCCTTGAGTGCACAGGCGTTACCGAAATACGGAGGCAAACAATAGGGACACCTAATTCACTAACAGACATACTGAACACACTGAGAGGACTGATCTTTCTTTCTTTCTTTCTTTATTTTTATAAAACGTGGCGTGGCGTGCTTCTGGAGGGAGGTTGGCTGGTTTGAATGACGGCCGCCATGGCTCGCGTACAATGGTCCACAGCAGGACTAAGTGCGGAAACCATACCCGATAGATAGATAGATAGTCATAGCCTTCCTTATGTTGAAACAAACAAACTCTTCAGCTTTATTATATTAGTAATTTAGTACTTACCTATAGCTATAGGATTAAACTACTGAGAGTCCGTATTTTTTTAAAGTAGGTAGGTACTTACTTGTTCCACCGAGTTCCAGTTACCACCGTTAAAAGGCTGCCACTGAGGAGCAGCATTGATGAAGTAGAAAGAAGCTCTCTGACCGTTAGCATAGATGAAGTCGGTTTTAGCAGCAAGGTGACCACGAGACAGAAACTGAATGTCATTGATGTATTTGTTGGCCAGCGTACTACCAACGACATTGGCAATCGTAGCTTTTTGTTGAACTTGGGTGTACATCTTGTTTACGGACACACCGGGGTAGAAAGTACCCGCTAGAAAATCAAAAACAGAGTGAACAATTTGAAAACACACGTAGAATTTTGTTTCTATGAAAAATCTTTTTTTATACCGGAAAAGCTGCCTGGCCTCTTAACGCCGGTCTGGGGTAAAGCATTCTGTGGTTTCTGTTCGTACCACACATATAAAACTTCGAGGCGGCCCTGGTCGAAGCACGACCAGTACAGAGGGTAGAACACATCTTGAACTGTGAAGCCAACCCTGGGAGGAAAATAGGAAATCATTTCAAATATGTGAGGTAGGTATGGATATGAGTTTCATAAATGCATAGCATTATAGGAAAAACATGGTATGAAGTGATCATTGCCTAAAATATTACAAGGAAAATTATCCACCATACGAATGTGTTTGGAATTCCATAGGACTACTTGAGTCTTTGGGTCAAAGTTAGGCATTGAGTCACTCACAAAAGTCTTCGTAAATGTGGTGGTAAGGAATTAATTCGATTTAATGTTCTGAGGCCTAATTCTGCTAATTTTAATCAACTTTCGGTTTCGCATCTCTCTGTAGCAATTTGTCAAAATCGCCACTAATTTTCTTACATTTTTGACAGATCATGACTGCGATGCGCATGCGAACGTTGCTTAAAAATGTGTAAAATTGGACCTCTGTTGTTCAATAATTATGTTGTCCACAAACCTTATAACGGAGTTGTTATTATAACATCTGTCAGTGGTTAACACAGCGTCACTGTTCAGAAGGGCAGAGCAAGTGAGGTCACTGAACTCGCCGCTGCCGTCCAGCCAACCGTCGCCGGAAACTAGCTCGTTGTTCTCGCATGTTGCTGCCTGAAATTTAATTAGTATTTGTGTTGCATAATTACCTATATGGCTTTTGTAAATATGAATTAAAAACCACCGATGTGTTTATGTATTTTTTTATAAAGATAGTTTTAAGCTTTTCTTCCGATTTTTTTTCAAGTAATACATTGTGTTACTTCAAGTAATACATTGGTATGCAGAGAATCGGTGGTAATTATTTTAACAAAGTCTACATCAACAACGCACACGACTACAACGACAACAAATACAACTACAACAACAATTGGTACTTACAGCTATGTCTACAGATGTATTTATTTTCGGGTGCAGGATCTTGCGGCCAGGGCAGGCGATGACGACTTCATCACCGGTGTTAAGGTTGATAACACCAGAGTTATCGGTGGGCTCCAGATAGTCATCATTGCGTAGGTAGAGCGGCTGCGGCTGACCGAGGTTTTCCACTCTGAATGAACAACCTAACCCCAACAAAAAAAAAACAAATAAATAAAAAAAAGTAGCCATAGCTGTGCTGAAGAAGTACCTAGACCTTTTGTTTGCGCTTAGTTTGTTGTATGACAAGGCAGGAATCAAGGTAGTTTTTGGAGTCATCAGTTAGGATGATGTTAGCTTACCAGGGTCTTGTGTGTCCGTGGAAAGCGCAGACACTGCAGCTACGATAGTTGCTAGCACAATAAAATAATACGGCATTTTTGCTCTTTGAAATATTTACAGTTTATTTCTAAACTAATAAATAGTTCATTCTCGATTCTTATCACAAGAACAGCACTTGGCAAATTCAGACACTTTTGTTGACTATCGGATTTAACAAGATAAACCACGCCCGTAAGATAATTTTCTGATTCAGTTGATTCTCGTGAAAGATCAGTAAAGTTAACTGACTTTCCTGATATTCAACTGTCAATCAGACGTTTTTATGACGAATTGATTAACCGTATCTTATCAACACTTACAAATTGTATGGGTAATTGTGGCTAAAATAACGAAGATATTTTTTATTCAAGAAAATGATATTGACGTGACTGCAAGAAGTGCAATTTCTTGTCTAGAAAGCGAGTCATCAAATACCGAGGGGCTTGATATCTCACAAATGTGTGTTAGGAATGATAAATATACGATACGGTACTTAATTATCTATAACATATCATATCATCAATCAATGGTGAATGCACTTTCATAATAAAACATTTACCATTGATAATTTAGGTAAGAACTGAGTTCGTAAGCATGTTTTAATGTCGAGCTATGAGTTAATACTTAATTAATTGTAAGTGATACTTAATCATTGTATATTATACTAAATAATTAAGTAGGTATCACTTACAATAATTTGTCAATAAGTGATTAGTGATATTTCAGTAATCACTATTTTTCTATCATAACTTTATATCGCTTATCAGCATCTGCGATTTAAATTAGAGCGTCAATTGAGAACCTCCTCCTTTTTGAAGTTGGTGAAAACAATCGATGTTATCAAATGGGTTTTTCACTCATTAGGAGTTTGTTATCTTGATTAGCTATACCTATCATGATAATAATCTTTGTGTAGAAATAATGTTATGAGCATTTAGGTAAGCGGGTATTCAGATTTGTCATACTTTAAAAATAAACAGATTGGTTAATTCTTACATTACCTGCATTTTTTTAAAAACCAATGTTGAAAATTCTTAAATATCTATAACTATGTAGTAAATAAATTTGTATATCTGCATGTATATATTAAATAATTAAGTTAGCCTGATCTTCGACGGCGCGTTGTAGAGATGTCAGCAAAGTAGACGGGGCTTGATAGGGCCAGAGCCTGCCAGGGTTATTTATAATTCTTATCATCTTAGAGATAAGAATTATAAATAGTTAATACCCGGACGATTTTATTACCTACTTCAATATTTGTTATCACACTGACCTCTCATATTGGGCATTTTTCAAACTGCCCTCGCATTTTCATAATGTTCTATCTATCACTTTATTCATAAGATGGTTACAGAATTCTTATAAATAGGTCTAAAGATTTATCGTAATAAATAAAGAATTTGTTAAATCAGTTCTCTGTAAACTTCGTATAATATGTATTAGGTACTTAAGATTACCTCAGGGCAACAATGTCGTCGAGACTTCAGAAGTAGCTCACCTATCACGTACACGAAATTGATCTCCGGCAACTTCAGTAGCTACAGAGTTTTGAAGATAAATAATTACCCAAGTTTAATGAGACCCTTCGTCTTAGTAAATGGTGCAATCAATGAAGTTTCTCTGGTACCCCGTTGAAGATAATGGCGTTGAAGTTTGTTTGATTTTGATCTAAGCATTATATTAGCTGATGCAGGTATTCTTGGATGTTTCGGGAAGTAAGTAGGTACAAGTAGGTTTACCGACAGAGGCATCCGCGTACCCAGTAAAGTTCCTCTGACTGTATTTTTACATAGTCGTAGGTCGTTGCGTAAGCAAGAAGTTGACAATTAGGTGCAATTTCTGCGATGAATCCTGGACCCCTTGCACTTGGCAGCATTGCATTTTACTTGCTCAGGTGAGTATCAAGTCGCAGAAAGACACAATGAGAATGTCCTTTGCTTCTTGAGAAGGAAATGTGTGACTTATGTTTTCAAAGGGCAGACGCAATCAGTAATGTTTTACCGTATGGGTGAAACATATCTGATTGCGTCTGCCATTTTATTTAATTGTACCCATTAAATTAAGTTTGTGTTATAGTTAAGTACACATCTCTTGATGTGTACTTAACTATTTCTGATGAAAAATAAAGTATATTCTATCTATATATGTTTCATTTTAAAATAGCAGGCATCTAATCCAATCATAGAAATATAAAAAACAGTCCAACCGACAATTGTGTAATCCGTCATAATTTAAGCAATCTGAAATTGATTAGGTAATATTTGATCAATGACCATTGTCAAATCGTACTCGTAATCGCATCGAATCTATTTGCCTATTAAAAAGGTATATTATAATTTTGATATTACCAAATTGTATGCCGATAGTCATTTTAATTTCTACCTTATGGTATTCAACTTTAAATCGCATTCGTGAAGCTCAGCAAAAAGGGAGTGTCGGAAGACTCTTACTGATTAAAACCCATCCGTGTTCCTCAAAATGCCCTTTGCTTTCAAGGGCCGCGATGACTCTTTCGAACAAATTCCGCAACTCAGCAAGTAGGTACACTGGTATGTCTTCAAACCACCTGACTGACAACGACAATACTTCTTGCAACTTGCTAGTAAAAATATTAATTTCAAGGATAGCGCGCTGCTCCTGTTTTGTTCAAAATGTTATCGGATAAACCACATCTCCACCGCTGTGTTGCTTTTACCATATTCATTTTGCATCAGTCACGTTGTTATTGAATATAACTTACAAAAGAATACGTTGTATTACAAAATATTATTACTGTTTGTTTGCTTCATCATACTTTTGCAATTTCGATGTCATGTATGTAGATAAGGGTATATACCCCGACCACTATAAGCTGTAGTCGATTGTGAAAGTTTGAAATTAATCGGATAAGCCGTGATTGTGTGAATCCTCAACAAACAAACAAAACTTTTCTTTGTATTATATTACTAGCGGCCCTCAAGTGGCTTTGTGCGTTGTTTTATTGCTCAATAGCTTTTACGATGAAGTCGTCTGTGATAAAATCATCAAAAGATTGGTATTCCATTGGTATAACGATTGTCAATAAGTCCAAAATGTTTGCGATTTACAAGTGTTTACAAATTGTTATGCTGACAGCCAACTTGTAAACCCGTTTCATTTTCAACCAATTTCAAAATTCTAAATTCAATTTCTCAGAGAATTTGAATAAAGATTGTTACTTAGTGTTAATCAGTTAAACTAGAGTTACTGTTAATCAGTATTTAAAGTATGTGACGTTTTTACTGTGTTTTCGAAAATCGTTTTCGCTGATCGAAACTCACTTATTGTTGTCTGTATGTGGTACATAGTATATTAAGTAGATCGTCACTACTAATAGGTAAATACCTGCTTCAGCAAACACAATGAGACATAACAAAGCATTCGTAACAATGGACTTCTCTACACTCGAGTCTATGCATAAGTGTTTCTGTATTTGTACAGACAGATGTTAGGAACACGATTATTTTATTAAGTACTACTATTTATCTACAACCAATTCATATAGAGGTATTTAAATATCTTCCATTAAATAAACTACTGATACACGTGATGTTATACATATTTTAATCTCTATTAATATTTATTCTCATTGATAGTATGCCACTTTGCCCTAAACTTTAGTGCTAAAGTTTGATGTTTCATTACTATACATACTCTTTTACCAGAATAGAGGTGAACGTGAATTTTCTGTAGTCGGGTTTTAGTTTATAAACTTCTTTTTTTTAAGAAATAGATTTTCCATACAAAGCTATGATATATTCATAGCTTTGTATGGAAAATCTATTTCTTAAATAAGTATTGGAGGGAAAAAAATCTTTTTGTTAATTGGCTGTGAGTTCCTTGAAGAAAAATGTTCGTAATCCTAAATATGACCACTTCTGTCCGTTACACCCTTTATATTTATAAGTAGTTCTGTGTTTTATACAGTCATAGATCGTCTCATCAAATTCCTAACTCAAAAAAGACAGTAGGTCTAGGTATAACCACTTGATATACGTCATACGAATACTGAATACGTGACTAAGTACACTGATTATGACAGTTGCCTACACAGAGTTAACCTCATAGAGCCTAATCGTGCTACAGACCATTAAAATAATTTGATTTCTTTTTGCCACTGGGCAATAACATTTCTTGGTACACAATAGGGAAAAGTAATAGCTATTCGATATTTCGATAGGTATGAACAGAAAAATATGTATACCTATAATAATAAATTTGACTGTGAAATATAAAAGTGCTACGCAAGTCGCGCGTAGCACTTATTCAGCGTAGGCTTGTGGGGTCGCTACGGTGTCGCTACGCTTTCGTAGCCGCTCGCCCACTACGCTGCCTACGTGCATTGACTGCTACGAAAATGTATTTCGAGATTATTATTTTCTTTATGTTAGAGGTCACATTACTATTTATTGTTTCACTAGCTGTGTCCGCGACTTCGTTCGCATGGATAACGAAAAAAATTGTACGTACAGAGGAATGAGGAGGCTGGTTGCTCATGACTTAATAATAACAGCCGCAAGGGTTGATATTAAGGTTAAGCAATGTTTGCCGAAGTCGGCCTGTAGATGGCTGTCCATTTTAACATACCGAGATTCCTTTGTGCCTCGGATAACATGTTAAGTCGTTGGTCCGGCTGTCATTTGTTGGTCTTTGGCAGACGTTACGGATTGCCAGAAGCTAGAAAATCTAACACCAGTCTTGCCAAGAGAACCTACCTACCGTGTTTCCCAGTTATTAGGTTGTGAAGGTCAAACAGGCAGTCGCTTTACGTAGGTACCGTACCTTTTTTTTTATTGATGGGAAATCATCAAATGACTCCTCCCGCTCTGGGCGGAGCGGAAGGGAGTGTCAGACTATTACTGACTAAAACCCTTCCGTGCTCCTCCCTCGTGCCCTTTGCTTTCCAGGGCCGCGGTAACTCTTTCGAACATAATCTGCAACTCAGGCAGCGCTTTACGTACCTAAAACAATGGTATTCAGCTGAATCCAGTTTGACTGGAAACCGACCCCAGCATAGTTGGTGAAAGGCTAGGCAGGCGATGATATTTTTAGTACCTACTGAATGAATCGACGCAGTAAATCGTTAAACGTATTTTTTTGTTTCGATCACTACAAAAAAACGTTAAATGTGCCCAGAACCAATATAAGATTTAAATAATGCAAACACTAATTATAGGCGGAATGCGTACTTTCAGAGAGCCATTCGCAGTTTTAACGAAATTTGTTGTGGGCAAGGCATTGACCTTTTCTGCACCAATGCAAGCACGCTAAGGAAGCTCCTAGCAAAGCCATTTTTTGTACAAGAGGCACCTGCCTACACTTGATTCGTTTGCTTTCTAGATAAGCTTAAAAAAAAATTAACAAATTAGCGTATAAAATAATTGATTAAACGAAATTAACCAACTTTGAGGGAATAACTAAATTAAATAGAATTTATAAAATAATTAAGTACGTAACTTCGACTATGAAGGAGTAATAATTTTGTTTTTATCTGTGGAGGCTTGTATGTTACTTGTATGCTAATAAATAAAATAAAATACAATTTAACACATAATTAAGTACTCAAAAACTCGCGAAACTTATGGTTATAGGAAATGAAAACAAAGTTTGCTTTTGATTTTTTAAGTTTTGTTGAATAATCGTGCCGAAGTCAAGGTCTGTGGATGGGTGACCGTCTTAACATACCGAGACTCCTCCGTGCCTCTGAAAGGTTGGTTCCGGCTGTTATTTGGAAATCTTTGGCAGTCGTTACGGATTGTCAGAAGCTAGAAAATCTGACACCAGTCTTGCCAAGAAGTACCGTGTTATACAGTTAATGGGTTGTGGAGGTTTGGTATGCAGCCGCTCCACGTAAAGTACTGTTATTCAGCTGAATTCGGTTTGATTAAGAACCGACCCCAATATAGTTTGGAAAAGGCTAGGCACATGATGACGTTAAATAATCGTGCACAGTTGAAGGATTCAGTCACATTATGCCAAAGAAAAGTTAAATAGTTGATTGATGTAGGAATGAGCGAAATTGAATGAACTTAGATAACGTAGTACACGTCTTTGACGTCCTATATGAATAGGTACTTTTTTTTAGTTTACGAATTTGGACTTGAGACCCTATCAGAGTTTTTATGAGACCGAACGTTAAAATTCTAGCGAACAACAATGATGCTAAAAATCGTGTGAGAGTCATAATCTCACCGCGATTCAGAAAAACACGTCATCGGTGCAACGCCATCTGTCGACCATTTCGTAAACTGACAAAATATAAATTGGCATAGGAAAACGTTAAATAAGGAGCCCATATAACAATAAGTGACGTCATGGTAATAAAATGTTCACTTTTATTTTACTACTTATTAAAAGTTTCACAAATAACTCAACAATTTGTTTTGATGTTATTTTCATGCTTACCTGCATTTTATCTTTCTCAATAGATGGCGCCTAAGAGTCGGTCACCGCAACGCTTAGCGCGTCGCTGTATGAAGTTCCCTACTAATATTAAAAATTCAATATCTTTTGATTTTGTGGGTCGATTTTGATGAAATAAACGCTAAATTTTACTCGGGTTAACACTTAATATTTTGAAGAACTTAGCTTTCGAATCCAATCAGTGGTTTTTGCGTGATGCTGACTCAAACATCGGGACAAACAGACAAACAGATAAACCGACAAACAGACAAAAATTTCAAAAATGTTATTTTTTACGTTTTATACCTTTTTCCTAACATTTCTCAGTTATTTTTATGCGAAAATATTCAATGTACACAAACGGCAAATCTACGATTTTATTATATGTATAAATAAATCACAAGCATAACTGGAAAGTGATACAATTATATATTTTTGAACGCAATCAATCACTGACAGAAATATCAGTGAACACAGTACGCTGCGTTCTGCGCTCAGTTTGGGCCAAAGTTATAAGACCTTACCGGTAGCTAATGGTGGGTTTCACAAATATTTTCCTATTCAATTTATTGTGATTGGTCATGTAAAATCCATTGTAGTTTTGCAGCGCATTCCTGTTTCATAAAACTGAATGGTAGCATAACGTTTGCCCGCAATAAGCGGTATAACCCAATAAAGGTGAACCGAGTGAGCTAATTTCCTCTCATACCGCGATCGCGACCGTGCACGGTGTATGGCGCCCTAATACAGGGCTGTCCAAACCAGATACACTCCCGGGCTAATACATATAAATACTAATACAGTGATTTCGTTATCATGCTTATTAGTTCTTCATTAATTTATCTTTCTCGTCCTTGTGTGCCTGCGAACCGTGCTTTGGACAGCCCTGAACTAATAAAAGCAGTCCCGACTCCCGACCCTTACCCTGAAATATTACTAATTCAATGACCTTTCTCAAATTACTACCTCATACACAAAAATATACGCTTTTACATATATTCGTCGTTATTGTACCTTTTTAGTAAAGGTAACCAAAAATTACCTTTACTAAAAAACTTTATATTCAATTTTGAGATAGATTTTCTCACCCTTCATTGAACTGAAGAATAGCTAAAAGAATTGTCTTAACAACAAGGAACCCATAAAGAAATACGTGTAGTTTCACCAAGTGCCGACCGTGGTTTATCTCGGAGACTATTGATGCAGTGAAGCTGTGTTTGCATATTATTTATCATTAGATCATAAATATTTTTATTTTACAAATGATTCGGCGTCTCTTATAAAGAGGGGATGTTTTTTTTAAGTTGTCTATTGTAATAGACGACCTAAGAAACCATCCCCTCTTTACAAGATGGATCTCCACAAGATGGATCTTGTGAGGTATTGTTGAATAGGTTTTTCAGAAATATTAGGAGTTGGTCGGAATCGTTTTTCGATTCAGAGATCCGTTTGCGAAATATTAAGCTTTAAAGTGGTATTTTTTTGTCGAGTGATGTGTGGCATGTGCGAAATATGTAAAATTCCAAGTTGGCGCCAATGATGCACATTTTTTGTCATTGGGGTGGGGGTGGGTTTGATTTTCATGGTAATGGGTGTAACACGGAACCTTATACTGTGTCTGGTCCGACACGCACTTGGCGGGTTTTTATAAGTATTGATTGATTGGGCTCAAACACCGAGGTTTTCAACTGGGTTCATCTATTCTATTAAAAACATGCATATATACCCAATAAATTATTTAACAAGGTAGAAATCACCTGTAAAATATAGGTAAGAGCATTAAAACCCAGATCGTATTGATAATTAAATAATTAAAATAACACTGGCTGTTTGCTGTGAAATAGTTGTTTAATTGCATTGGGTAACCAATTAAGCTTATCACGGGATTGTTTTATCCATTCATAGTAGTTGGGAACCGCTCTGGCATAAGTTTAATGATTTAATTCAAAAGTCGGGGCCGTCCCGCGACCCATGTAAACGAGCTATGATGACGGAGCCCGATCTCCTTTATTATAACTTTGTGATACTGTGAGATACGCACCGGTATTAATATAACCCAAAATAGTTTAACTACTCAGTTTACATACTCTTGTCTGGGGTATTAATCAATGTCATCAATATATTTAGCAACAAATATTGACCACTTTAGAGTTTGGGTCTTTATAAATATTACAAGTGGTCTAGCCTTCAAGTGACCTGTAATTTTAAAAGACTACAAAGAGATGTAGGCATTTTGCGCCAATCCACTCAACCCATCGACTGGGGTTTTCATTTCTTTATTCAATAAGTACCATTCACTTTTTTTAATGCTGCGCGTTTATCCAATTTGCACAATCTCACGGTACTCCTAGACAACTTTGTAAAATGATTCAATTTAGAAGACCATTTGCCTTTTCAGGCACTCTTAAATGTCCAGTTAGTTGAAGTTCAATTCATGTAAGAAACTCATTCTATGGGTACCTACTACACCTCTGCGAATAAATTTTTATTCGAACATCAAACACATTCGTGTGGAAGTTTTAAATGATATGAATCTTGATAATGATATGAATTATGAATGATAGTGTTTGTGTGCAAACAAACAAACTTTAGCTATTATAGATTTTTATTAGCGTAGGAAATACTTTGTCAAGTTTTTCAAGTTAGGTAGATACGTCAATATTTGTTTAATACGGGCATCGAGAACTGAAGCGTCTCAATCACTCAACACTTTAGTAAGAGTTTTTCTAACTCTTAGTAAAGTGTGACTTAAGATTTTTGAGAAGCTAATTGTTAAATAGTTATCGAGTGTTCGCAGGACATTATTAATGTAAGCATGAAGTGCCTTCTCAACTTTCTGTGGATCGCAGATAAAGTTAATTTTACAATCCCGGTCGTGTAGGGACTTACGTCGCGGACACTGCCTTTGTAATATCATATTTACTAAATATTTTAAAATATAATCAATCTAAATGCTTATCATTGAACTTCAAAGAAGAGCATCGATAAATATTCCAGAAATAAATGAGCCAATTTTAAATCAATTCATTATTGTTTAAAGTGAGCCCAATTTACTAATTGTGTGACCAACAATTACGTTGATTAAAATCAGTGAAATATAAAATGACCGCTGTTTGGTCAGTAAATGGAATCGCTGTTAAAACATTACGCAATGCACTAGGTATACGTTGAGATGGTGTGAGGTAGGGTTGGAAAAACAGGGAGTGGGGTAACACATGCGCTGACCGGAAGAAATCCGATTAGTGAATTTGTAGGCGCAGATAGGAAAGCTATCTCGTTGGAATAAAGCACAATTTATTTATGACCTACTTTTATTTTGATGACGACATTGCGGTTTCATCGAAGCTAATGGAGTACAACATTTTTCTGCGATAAAAACTTGAGCACACCATATCAACAAAATATAAAGCTAACATACACACAACAAAAAGTGCGTAATACCTGCCGTATTACGCACTTTTTGTATTTTGCTCGCGAGGCACGTTCCCTTCTATACTATTCCCAGACTGATGAAATCATTGTTGCGTTTCAAAAGGCACATTTTCAAACGATGTAACGTTGGCAGCTCATTTCATTTTCGAAACTAATCAACTCGCAAACGAATCCACTTTAGCTGGTCAATTTTGGAACGCAATTGGAATTTTTGAGTTTACCTGGTCATCTGATTAACCCATAATCTTTGATTAGCACACAATAGTTTTGTCTTGGTGGTTTATCTTTAAAGCTAACCTAGCCAGTTAATACTTACTAATAACAAATCAATACTTAATAGTCCTAAACTTAAAACGAATATGTTCATAATAATTTGCCTTGTCATTATGAGAAAGACAGAATCAAGCCTAATTAATCTGTTTCGGATTAGTATCGACGATGATTTGTTTGGCCTTTCCGGATGATTAGCCGACAGCGTTGAATAATCCTGAAATGCGCAACATGTGAGTTATGCCCAATTTGAGTGCGGGCTTGTTGCTGATATAGAACAGTTACGGCTTTCGCACAATCTCGTACGTACGTAAAAGTCGCGTGCGTTTGTGTGCAACACTTTTTTTATGGATGGGAAATCATCAAATGACCCCTTCCGCTCTGGGTGGAGCGGGAGGGACTGTCAGACTCCCTTTGTGTTCCAGGGCCGCGGTAACCCTTTCGAACAAAATCCGCGACCCTGGCAGTCTCTGGCCCTGACGGGCCCCGTCTACTATGCTATTCGGCGAGCCAGCCAACGCTCGCCGTCCGCAGGCCCAGTTTACACCCCTGGTAGAACATCATTAAAATTTGTCTAACCATTCCTTTATTACTTCATGTAATCAATCAATCAATCAATCAATTAATTCAAGGTTAAGCTACGGTTGCCGAGGCCGGTCTGAGGATGGGTGAGCATACTGACCAAGCCAAGCCAAGAAGTACCATGTGACCAGTTACTGGGTTGTAGAGGTTGAGTAGGCAGCCGCTCTACGTAAAATACTGATATTCTGCTGAATCCGCTTTGACTGGCTGCCGACCCGAACACTTGGGAAAATACTAGGCAGATGATATTTGAAGATGGCTTCTTTCAGTTTGCTATGAATTAAAGATTTGTAGTGAATTTTTTAAATACGATAATGATTGTATTGACATCGGAAGGAATTAAATTTACCTCCCTAGTAACACTAACAATTTGTATAACTAACACACCCATTTCAAAGTATTAAGAAAACGATACATTCTAGGCAGATTGTTATCAAGTAATTACTTATGTTATTAATTTTAATCATTTATTAATATAATCTATCACTAATACAGCTGTATGCACGGATCAAAGTGTGATGTGTTGTCACGTGCATATCATGCACGGCCACCGATTTCTATTGTTTTTCGCCTGTGCTGGCTATCATGCTTTGTGTAGTGTTCGAAATTAATTCGACGAGTTATAATAAAATTACCTTCTATACTCTCTTATAATGTATATATATGTCGCTGCTAACTCTAGCTTAATCAGCCGTTTAATTAGCGGCCTAGCCTTTACATTGAACGAAGCCGTTTAATCAATTACTTAGTTCAATAACGTTTAATGGCTTGCCTAGCCTAGCTTAGAAAGGTTCGAATAGCATTACGGGAGCTAGAGTGAACGAGTGAAGCGAACGATCTTTGCTTCCATCATGCCTTTCATGTTAGGCTCCTTTTAACCATGCAGACAGAAATAGGAGCCCCCAAAATTAAGTAATTCACAAATTTTCTTCATACGGTTACCCCTATTCTAGGAAAGACCCAAGCATGTGCCACTAACTAAACGGCTGGTTTAGCCAGTTGGCTGCGACATATACATAAATAATTCCCTGACGGAGAGTGAGTATAGCCCTTCTCTTGAAACTCAACAAAAACAAAGTAACAGCTACATACATACATGGTTAACTTATAAAAACTGTTGAAAAAGGAAAGGTTCATGTCCACGACTAAGCTTCAAAGAATGGCTCCATAACCTCCGTTTGACAGGAGGATGGATGACTTGCGGCTCTGACACCCACTGGGATTCTGTGGTACTTTTTACTAGAACAGAACAACGAATCGATATTCTTTTCAAGCGATTTCAATGATCTATCAACTATTTCGTATACTGTTTATATGGTTTTACTAGCTTCTGCTAGTGGTTACGTTCGCGTGAAAGTCGAAAATTATCCTAAGGGACCATACTCACGGGAAACTGTCAAATTTTCCCAATTAACCTTGAACCTAATGCTGTAGCGATAAATTTGAAAATCTATTAAAGAAATTTGACAGATTGTTGTAGCTTGATGTGCTGGAGACTGTACTGACTGGACATGGTTCACCCGCGTGCCAAGTGTGTTCCATCTAAATTAGTTCAGACAGATTAACTTTAGCATTTATAAAATTAGTTTCGCATCGGTCCATGCAGCACTTGGTTTATATGATTATAAATGGATTAGATAAGTACTAAACTGTATAATCTCCATGTATATTTTATGGGGAATTTCTTTATACAGGTGACTCTTTTGTATCCAACCAATAACACCCTGGGTATTAATACTTTGCTTTGTAGAGCCGAGGCCATCGAAATAAATCTCTGTCAAATGTTACGCAACTATCTCCGGCTAGACACATTCTCGCTTCGCCTGGCACTGACGTTCAATTCAACTCAGCCTTCAAGCAAGTAGTACACATACATATCCCTCTCTCAAGTTGCACCACAACACCCGGTTACCCGCATTCCCCATTCAGGTCGGTCGGTCCACCTGGGTAGTTGATCACAATGGATAGCTGAAGGATTGGTGTTCTCAATCTGATTAATATCTACGTGGTATCTGGTATCCTTAGTTCACGTCGAGACATGTTTACGTGACGTCAGACTAATTTATTCAAGTGTATAGGTAAGATTTTGATCAGTGTATATTATAAGATTATTTGTCTAACTAATGATTTTATTCACCCATAGACAGCTGCAGTGCGCTATTGACACTGAGTTTCATAGACTTTTTTTTTATCCTGAACAAATACACGCTGTCTGTGGGTTAGGCAATGAAAGCGAAGCCTCGGGAAAATATGACATTACCTATGTTTACCGATTATCATTATTGTATTATCATCAATTAGATGTCTACATATTTACAATCTCATGTTTCAGTTTTGATCTTTATAGATATACTAGCACTTCAACCACGACTTCGTCCGCCTCTACAAACTTAAACACCACCTCCAATCCCTGTATTGGGTAGGTAATTTAGGAAAATTGAATCATAACGATCTTTGTTATTTTAATTGGTTTGAAAAAGATCATAATAGGGCAACCCTATTATGATCACTATCATGAATTAAAGACCGTTATTTTTGCATTTGAAAAAATTCAATATCACTTCAATCCCTTTGAAAGGTAGTTTTGAAATGTTGATCGTACATTCATTCATTTGCCTAAATAAATTAGTAGAATTGGCCCTCTGATTTTTCAGAGGAATCAGTGAATGAATGAGTGATCGCGTTTTCACAGCTCTTATTATATGTCAACTGATTGGTTGTGTCCACTACCTCACATTGTCCAATGTGGGTGTTGATCAGAAAAATGTGACGACCTTTTGAATATATAATAGCCCGGCCGCATTAAAATGAAAAGGCTAGGCCAATAATTAGACGACTGATTAAGCTAATTGGCTGCGACATATACAACGTGTTACAAAATAAACGATATACTTACCTCTTAGGGAGTCATTGCACTCATCATTATGAACAACATTTACAATGAAGAAAAAAAAAAACATTCATAATACAGCGTACAATGAATGAATGAACTTATTTATCAATAACATTTGGGAAGGTACATAAAGATTTCGTTATCGGAGGAGTTGGAGTTCGTGGCTACCTAAATAATAACGTCGGTCGATCTTTCGGTACGTCATAACCTATAACGTAACGTGACATACTGTGCTACAGGATAAATAATAAAACTAATGTTCACTAATGTTCTCAGGTGGTGCATGAGGAATGTAGTAAATAAGGCACGGCGTTCATAACTATCAACAATCCACACCTCACGAAGTCCGAAGCGGAGAACCTCTAATCGCCGAGACAATTTGCAAGGGCTTCTGTTGTAACCGCACACCTTATTAGGTAATGATACAGTGTATATTTGTTTGTAACATCTGTTTATACATAAACACACACATACATTTTTATTTTTTTTTGTTTGTGGGCAGGCACATTGCTCGCAGAGCAAATGGTCCATGGGGCTGAAAAATTTCTGGAGTGGCGACCGCGTACCGTTGGAAGGCCTCCCACAAGGGGGACCGATGACCTTATGAGGGTCGCGGGTAGCCGATGGATGCGAGACGCACGGGACCGGTTGTTGTGGCGACACTTCAACTGGCTCGGCTGGGACCATTTTAATGTTAAATTCGGATACATTTTTAGTTGCAAAATCCATAACTTCAGGGAAAAAATAAGCCCCCGTTATATTCCCCCGTTTGAAACTGTTGGTCTAGTTTTTTAAGCTTTTATATTTACCTTACCTTACCTATTATTATCTAGTTAAAAGTTTCCTACCACAAGCATTTTTTGCTTAAAAGGTAGTTCCTAATATTGTATTGTTATTTTTTTAAAGTGTACACGTGACCATTTATTCAATACACCAATATAATTATGTAAGTACAATTAAATATTAAAATTAATTAATTTGGGATTTGTTTTGTTTGCTTTAATGGGGTGTTATCGATGTTTTCTAGTATGTAATTATATTTATAACTAGCTGTTGCCCGCGACTTCGTTCGCGTGTATGTATTGTAAAATGATGTGGCTAATTAGATCAATGTGTTCGTATATCTAATACGAACAGTCAATATCTATCATTGCTTGCCTCCTTTTTTATGTATGGGAAAACATCAAATGACTCCTTTCGCTCTGGGCGGAATGGAAGGGAGTGTCAGACTCTTACTGACTAAAACCCATCTGTGTTCCTCCTAATGCCCTTTGCGTTCCAGGGCCGCGGTGACTCTTTCGAACAAATTCCGCAACCCTGGCAGGCACTGGCCCTTGCGGGCCTCGTCTTTATGCTGACATCTTTTTGTGACGCGCGTGGAACACAACGCGCCGTCGAGTATCACCTATTCTGTTCAAACAATTTTTCGTGAGAAACGTTGTAATGATAATGCTTCTTTCATTTCATCGAAACTATTCACAGCAGTCCTAGAAGATGTCGTTAAAAATGTGGGTATAGATTGGGACTATAGCGGTTTTAGATTTAGATTTTTTTATTTAAATTTGCAGATGACTTTGTGGTTTTCACTGAGAACTTCGATGACCCCCAGAAAATGCTTCAAAATCTTTAAGATGCTTCTTTTAAGTTGGGTCTTAGGATGAATATGACCAAGACGAAGGTTATGGCAAACACCTTCAGCGAAATCAAATCTGGAAATGGATTGTTGGAGATGATTAACCGATATGTTTATCTTGGCCATATCCTTTCAATTGGCAAAGAAAATCAACAAACGAAGGTATCGAGAGGAACACACCTTGGATGGGCCGCTTTTATCAAAATGGACGACATTCTGAAGCCTGCCAAAATTCCGCAATGTCTGAATTCCCGCCTTTGTAACCAGTGTGCTTTTCCCACCATGACTTACTTACATGGACGCTCACGCAGGAGGCTGTTTACAGACTGATAGTTGCACAGAGAATTGAATTGAAAATCTAAAGCTGTCAAGAGGAAGCAGTCAATCGGACACCTCCATCCCAGGACTTACTGTATACCTTGACCAGCTGACAACTTTGTAGACCAATAATATTATGAAATAGAAGCAGTTAACTTAACAGAGAGCCATGGAGCGTTCCGTGCTTGGTAGAGGTACGTCGTCGAGATTCGAAGACGTACGAAGGTTTTCAACATCGGAAAACGAATTTTAGAACTAAAGTGGAGCTGGGCAGGACACTTGGCAAGGCGCGGTGATGATAGGTGGAGTAAGGCAGTGACTGAGTGGCGTCCGAGGACTGGAAGAAAAAGTATTGGTCGATCGGCGGCGAGATGGGCGGACGATATTGTTGCCATCCTGGGTAGAACCTGGATGAGACTGGCACAGGAACGTGGGGATTGGCACACGAAAAGAGAGGCCTATGCTCAGCAGTGAGCGAAGTTGGACTGTGGATAATGATGATGATACACGATGTTGCTGAAACTTGCTAAGTTTGTTAACACGCGATAGAGCTACATAAAGTTGTCCATGGGAAAACCAACCAGAAGAGAAGTCAACCCCCGCAGAGGACACGGCGGAGCATACGGTGAAGGTCTGCCCTGCTTGGCCGGAGCACCGCCGTGTCCTCGTCGAGGCGATCAGCGACGGCGACCTCTCGCTACCGGCTCTGACTTCACTCCATGGTCCAGAGCGCGGAGGGTGGGAAGCCGTCACCTCCTTTTGCGAAACAGTAATGCTAGTAAAGGAAGGGGCGGGCCGCGTGAAGGAGAGGCAAACGTCACGCCTTAGCCGCCGAAACAGAAGACGCCCTGGGTGTTAGGAGTCGCAGGGCGATTCTCGGCCACCGTAGGCACGGGCCTGCGGACGGCGAGCGTTGGGTGGCTCGCGGCCCGATAACAACCGGCGGCCCCACCATAACGTGTTAAAGCGTGAGTCGTTCGAGCGAGAAGGAGGGATGGAGCTATACACCCTATATAGCGCCACTGGTCCGGGTCGACGAAGCGTTGTGTTCCATGCGCGCCTCCAAGAGATGTCAGCTAAGTAGACGGGGCCCGTTAGGGCCAGAGCCTGCTAGGGTTGCGGAATTCGTTCGAAAGAGTCACCGTGACCCTGGAACGCAAAGATCATAAGGAGAAACACAGATGGGTTATAGTCAGTAAGAGTCTGACACTCCCTTTCAGTCTACCCAGAGCGGAAGAAGTCATTTTGATGATTTCCCATCCATAAAAAAAACCCCGCAACGGATAGAGTAGAGTATGGACTCCGTTGTGCGTAGGTGTCCTGGCTAAGTTTGCCGGCCTAGCTCCGTTCAAGTGTACAGAAGCAACCAGGGTGCTTTACAGGTTGAGTGGAGAGAAATAACCGTTCAAAAAAAAAAAATAACGTCAGTGGAGCAATCAGACCAAACCTTTTTTTATGTAATGCATCAAATGCATAACGGTAAGTTTGTATCTAAAGAATCACTGTTTATGACGTTTTAAAAGAACCATTAGTAACTTAAAAATATATTTTGGTGTAATTCTAATGCTTTTGATAGTTAGTACTTTTTTCGGTCAACAGATGGCATTACGGGTATCTGAATTATGTAGAAATTAAGTTGATTTCTTCTAGATTGCTACAATTCCTATCAGGTTTATGTGTAAAAATTATCTAAATTGTTTTGTAACTAACTAACATGTCATTTTGTGCATTCAATTATTTTGTGCATTCAATTACATGATAGCGGTTTTCAAAACTATAGACCCCGATCAATTGCCGGTTTTTGTCGCCTACGAGCTGCATAAGCTGCCCCCTGTGAGTTTCGACCACGTAGACGTCACGAAAATACTAAAGGACCTGTTAATTTTGCGTGCTGAATTAAATGATATTAAAGATAATTCTGTCTCTAAGAACGACCTAGAATTGGCCCTGAAGGAGAATAATATCATACAATCATCTGCTCAGTTTCAAAATCCGATATTTAACTCTAATGTAAATAAAATTAGAGGAGGAGGGTATAACTTAAACAGCGGACCGATTGGATTGTCGCCGGCGCCGCCGCGACTACCTTCACAACATTCACAGCTGATCGATTCTGACTCACATTCACTAACGCAGCTAACAAGTGACGATGACGGGCCGAAGTATCGCTCTCTCGTTTACTCACATGCACAGGTGCTACCGGTGGTCGATGAGTCTGCTACCACGCCGGTTAACTCGACGTTCTTAGATAACACGGATGACAAGGATACAAATCTACTACAATCTATGCAGAGTAATAAAACTATGGTCGAAGTATTAAAGCAAGGTGAATGGCCTAAAAATCATGCTAAAGATGGTTGGACGCTGGTTCATAATAAAAAGTCAAAGAATCGGTTCGAGGGAAAAACGGGTACCGCAAGCCCTAATGCGAACTTTAAATTTAGGGCGGCGGATTCAAAAATTCCGCTTTTTATTACCAACGTTGACAAAGAGACTACTGAAAAAGATATTTGTGATTACATACAAAATAAGACGCAAGAAATAGTGCAGCTTCAGAAAATTATTATGAAGTCTGAAAGACCGTATAATGCCTTTAAATTGATTGTCTCAAAATACAAATTAAATAAATTTTTAGATGACAAAATATGGCCCGAGGGTATACGGTTTAGACAGTTTATTTACTTTAAGAAAAATACAACAAAAGTAAATAAGCAGCTCAGTGTTGAAGATATAACAAATACATAATGGGTTGTTTGTCCAATGTTAAACTATGTACATTCAACTGCAAAAATATTATTCGATCAGCTGATTGCGTTCGTCAACTATGTGCACGAGCCGACGTGATAGCGTTACAGGAGACCTGGCTGCTGCCCCACGACGTGCCCTTCCTAGCGACCATAGATGGAGACTTCGCGTACACTGGGAAATCAGCCGTGGACATCTCTGCCGGTGTTCTGGTTGGAAGACCGTACGGTGGTGTGGCGCTGTTGTGGAGGAAGTCGTTATTTGCGTCGGTTTCGGTTTTAAATTGTGCTAGTGATCGTATCGTGTGTATTAAAATAGCGCAGGGCGAGCGGTCTTTGCTAATATTTAGTGTGTACATGCCCACTGACTGTGCCGAAAATCGTACTGAGTTTACGAGTTGTCTAAGTGAGATTATCTCAGTGATTGAGAGCAGTGAAGTGGAGTCGGTTTTTGTGTTGGGAGACTTTAACGCGCACCCAGGGACACGATTCTCACGTGAGTTACTTTTAACGTGTATTGATCAATCTTGGTCTTGCATTGATACAGAACTTTTGCCGCAAGACTCGCATACTTTTACTAGCTCCGCTAACGGTTCCCTCCGCTGGCTGGATCACTGTGTTGTCACTGAGGCTGCCAGACATCTGGTGACTAATGCGTCTATTTTGTATGGTGTTTACGTGTCAGACCACATTCCGTTATTAATAGAGTGTAACATTGATCTAATTAAACATAAAATTATTGCATCCAACATTTCTTGTAACAAAGTTGTATGGGGTGAGAGGGATGCAGAACAGATAAATAAGTATTTTGATTACTGTAATAGCAACTTAAGACAAATAGATTTTCCTTCAGAATTTTACAAATGTGCTGATAATATGTGTCACGAACTTGAGCATCGGCTGGTGATAGATAGGTTGTATAATGAATTAATTTGTATTTTGAAAAAAGGGGCCGAACTCACGCATGCTGGTTCTGTTAAAAAGCATCATAAAGGAAAGTATGTAGTAGGGTGGAACAAACACGTTCGCGAGGCTCACTGTGATGCCCGACAGTGGTATCAAATGTGGCTGTCATACAACAAACCTACTTCTGGATTTATTTATGAAAATATGTGTACTTCGCGAAATCTTTTTAAAACTAAATTAAAATATTGTCAAAACAATCAAGAGAAAATTAAAATGGATATGTTAGCATCTTGTCATGAAAGTAAACAATTTAATAAGTTTTGGAAGTTAACGAATAAATTAAAACATAGATCGGGGATACCGGTGAGCGTCGCGGGTGTGAGCGACCCCTCGGATATAGCTAATGCTTTTCAAAAACATTTTAATGTAAACTCGCGGTTGTGTGGCTATAGCGAACCGTCAAATAGCGGCGCGGGGGTGGCCGTGACCGGGGCTCCTCCAGTCAGGTTCTCCGCTAAAGAAGTCGCGAGAAGTATACAGAACATGGTGAGGGGAAAGTCCCCCGGTCACGACGGCCTCAGCGTCGAACATCTGAAATACGCCGGGATACACTTACCGCGTGTACTTGCTATGTTTTTTAACCTATGTCTAAGTCATAGTTACTTACCTGTAGAACTTAGCAATACGATCGTTGTGCCAGTAATAAAGAATAAGACTGGTGACGCCTCCGATATCTCCAACTATAGGCCGATATCGCTTGCCACTGTCTGTGCTAAGGTGTTGGATAGTCTGCTGGATAAAATACTAGCTAAGCATATTGTTCTCGAGGATGGTCAGTTTGGTTTTAGACCGAACTTATCTACGGATAGTGCAATTTTATGCCTTAAGCAGACTGTCCAATATTATACAGACAGAAAGACTCCTGTAATGGCATGTTTCCTGGATTTATCGAGGGCGTTCGACCTCGTCAATTATGACCTGCTCTGGCATAAGCTCACTCACGACACAACTGTCCCGGCTGATGTGATATCACTGTTTAGATATTGGTACAGTAGTCAAAAGAATACAGTTAAGTGGGCTGGCTCATATTCTGATATGTATGGGTTGGATTGTGGGGTGAGGCAGGGGGGTTTGAGCTCCCCCCGTCTTTTTAACCTATACATAAACAAACTGATAGATGGGCTCAGTAGCACTAAAATCGGTTGTCACGTGGACGGTGTTTGTGTGAATAACATTAGCTATGCTGATGATATGGTGCTGCTGAGCCCATCTATTGGTGCAATGAGAGAGCTCCTTAAAATTTGTGAAAGTTATGCAGTGGCTCACGGGCTCAAATACAATACCGATAAGAGTGAATGGTTGGTTTTTAAATCAGGTACTTTAACCTACAAACATCTTCCTGAACTCTCACTCTCTGGGTCTCCTTTAGGTCGGGTTTCGAAATTTAAGTATTTGGGCCACTGGGTCACTGATGACTTAAAAGATAATGTTGACATAGACAGGGAGCGCAGGTCGCTGGCTGTCCGTTGCAACATGCTGGCCCGCAGGTTTGCACGCTGTACTGAAGCGGTTAAGATAACGCTTTTTAAGGCCTTCTGCCAGTCGCTTTACACGTGCAGCCTGTGGACCAAGTATACCCAACGGGCATACAGTGACCTGCGCGTCCAGTACAATAACGCATTCAGGGTGCTTTTGGGGTTGCCGTGGCGTTGTAGCGCGTCAGGGATGTTCGCGGAAGCGTGTGTCGACGGGTTCGCTGCGATCGTGCGGAAGCGATGCGCTTCCATGATGGCACGCTTGCGCTCCTCCTCCAATGGCATCCTGAATGTGTTTACAGACCGGTGGGACTCTCCCCTCTTACGAAGGTGGGTAGGTCTTCATACAAACTTATCCAAATAAGATGTGTCTACATGTTTATTATTGTAAATTTAATTTAATACTAACATTAGGCTAAGTTATACTACTACTAACAATTTATGGATGTAATTCTGAAATAAAATATTTGATTTGATTTGATTTGATTACGAACAAAAACCTTTTAAAATCAATATTGCTTACCTCCCATAACATACGGCGTGATAATATGTAGCCTAAAGTGTTCCTTGGTTTACAAAGAACATTTTTGCTGAATTTCTATTCAATCTATCCAGTAGTTTTGGCGTGAAGCCGTACCATACACACATACAAACAGACAAACAGACAAACAGACAAAAATTCTAAAAAGTCACTTTTTGTCATCAGTTACGTTTTTCTAACAAAAGCCACTTATTTTTTCTCGAAAATTCTCAATGTACAGTTTGTCTTTCGTTACTGTTTTATTATATGTATAGATGTATAGATAAATAGGTAGGTAATAAATTTACAAACCATAACCCCAATGTACCAAATTCACAATACTGGTCGGACACGTTAAGAAGAAGATTTTGGGTTCGTGTTTGTCAGGAGTTTAAAATACAATTTCGTTTATGGTGGCAAGCAACAAAATGAAGTTGTAAGCTTGTTTCCTTTCATTTATCAAAAAAATGTGACACTTGAAATTTATATATTTTAAATGGATTGGAAATCATCAAATGACTTCTTCCGACTGAGGGCCAATTTTACTAATTTTTAAACAAATTTCGCATTTGCATGCGAAAGCGCAAACTGCCAAAAAAGCCTTAATTTTCATACATTTTTGACAGTTTGTTTGTTCCATACGAATGTGAACGTTGCTTGAAAATTAAGTAGAATTGGCACTGACTAAAACCTATCCGTGTTCTTCCTTATGCCCTTTGCGTTTCAGAGCTGCGGTGAGTCTTTCGAATAAATTCCGCAAATACATACGTTCGCAATTTCGGCCCATCCGCTGTTGTCGTGCTAACTATGCACGTTCCACACACGTGACGTCATTGAGCTGTCACTCTGTATGAGTGTGGTGATTTGTCTTTCGTATGAGAACGTGTTACGTTTAGATGATAAGGAATTTAGTTAAATAAAGTATATTTGGTAAGTATTAAATGCATGTGAGCATGGCAACGGACAAAAAATAGTACCTATGCAGCTATCATTTTTGTTATCGATGTTGCGGTTTTGTAAAATCAAAAGACCTATTAACCACCAAACGTCTGTTCTTTTTTTATTAAAATAAACTGAGAAAGGCCTACTGGTTTTTTATTTTTTCGCTACCTTGAGCCGTTGAAGACAACGGATCCTCTTGACAGAACATTACTCTGGCCATTGTGTTATTGAGATTCACGTTATATCCGACTTCGACGGTCTTAGACTCTTAAGGACGACTTCCAAGTGAGGGCTCGAAACAATACTTAAATAAAAGACGCTCTTGTCAAAGGACAGAATCTACTAACGCCACGGTTGCATTGTTGGACATTTCACTCGCTATTGTCAAGTCTCAATGTGAGGAAGTAATGGTGGCCATTTTTGCTAACTTCGTTTTATTATTCTGATTTTATTTTTTCTAGAACGACAATGTTTTATTTTATTGAATACATTACATTGCCGCGTGCTATAATCCCCATACATAAACATCGTGATAAAATTGTGATTTAGAAAATACTTACAATCAAACTACCACGCTAATCATTCCTTTTTGTGGAAACATGCTATTTATTTCGATAATGTCAATAATGGTGATGGATAACATGATATCTCGCACTGGTTGGTCACGCACAAGCCCACATTTTGTGAATAATACTCGATATCAAACCAGCTATAGGTAAAATTGTAACTTTGAGACGGAAAGGCAAAAAGGATTAATGTGATAAAGTTTTGGCAATATCTATCGCATTAATATTTACGTAAGAAATGGGCCCCGCCCATGTTACTAAACGTGTGTTCCTTTCTTCCTAAAGTTGAGGAAGACATCAACACGTATGTATTATTGGCTAAAACATGTCAATTAATTTACTGTCAATCTATGAAGCCAATAGGTATGGACTATATCTTTGCCTTTCAGGGAACAATGTCTCCCTTTTCTCTGTGTTTCATAGCCTCTGTGCTTAGTGCGGGCCAGTGGAGGTTCTTGCCGTCGTCTTTACCTCGGATTGCGGCATTGTCGTCTAGAGTTCAAAGGGATCCACATCTCGTTATTCAGTAAAGACAGCTCATCATATCAGTCGAAAGACGTCCACTGTTGGACATAGGCTTCCCCAAATGGGGGGGGGGTTGCCATAATCTTTGGCGATCGCAGTGTAGCTGTAGTAATGTGCCTACAGAGAACGCTGCTGCCCATTCTCTGGTGAGTCCCTTAGTCGCCTCTTACGACACTCACGAGAAGTGATGGGATTGACAACTCATCTACATATAAAAGGTAAACTGACATATCGACGCACATCCGATACTTCTGGGACTAGGAACATCACATTTTGCACAAGGCTTCCTTTTATCATGTAGGTGAGCATTAAGAAGGAATTTTTGGAAATTCAATCTTATAGGGTGTGAAAAGAGGGAAAACCGTGTGTACTGATTCTGAGCAGTGTTGCAGACAAAGTTGTGGGCGTCATAAAAATAAAGACGATGCACTCTACTCAGTCAAAACCATCCAGATCAAACCAGATTGATGCTACAATTTATAAATGTAGCATCAATCTGGTAGGATTAAATGGTATAATTATTATTATTATTCAATCCTAATTAGATACGAAAATAATGATAAGATAGATACGCGCGAAATCATTACTATCTATACGATTTATACTCATCAGTTAGTATAAAAGACAAGTTGGCCAACGAGAGTGGTGCAATCGGCAGCAGGGGCCAAACAAGAACAGACAATTGAATGAGATACCTACATTGCTTCATAAATAAAATCAAATAAATTAGTTGTTTTATTTTAGTAAAAACTTGGATAGCACACGTATCAGCTGCACGAATGAATTGATTTAATTTTAACAATAAAACTGTCTAGTCCAGGCGCAACCATTGAAATTAATGAAATAAAAACAAACATCCAAGGAATCTGGATGTACTAAACCGTGTCGACCTAAATTTGCTAACATGACGTAATAAGACAATATTTATTTTATCTGCCATTATAAATCCCGGTAAAACCCTAAGGAAAATTATCTCAATAACGTTTAGATTGTTTTGATTGTTTTGAGACGTCATTAATAAATAAATGGGTTCGTATACATTATGTGGTCTTATCTAACTGATATGTATTTATCGTTTACCTAGGTACTTGTAAAAATCAATTAACAATACAGTTTTAGAGATCCATTAAGAACAGGCTTATTTTTATGTTTTCTAGCACCAATATGGGTCTATATAAAGTGAGTGTAGCACAGTGTCATTAGCTGAACATCAATGGTAGCAATATGAAATCATTACAGCTGATGTGCGGTGGATTGTATGTTAGGCACACTGTCTACAGGATCAGTTGTAATAATAATATTTAAACCTAAACTTATTAAGGAAAAATACCATCTCCCTAAAGCCCTTCATTTGTAATGTGTTTGGGTGTACCTACACTCCACTAATCTTGGGGAAGAACCGCGTTTTAAAAAGCTGCAAGTAGGTTCAACAACTTTATTGACACTAACGAAATACCGCAGTTTTCTATCAACTGCAATTTTATGCGCATAATAAAGAATGAGTTGCCTTGTCCCCAGTCCCACGATAAGCAGAGATTTCTCAATGCTAGATTATAAGTTAAACATTTATTTTGAAACCTACGGAACTTGCAAATTAGAACAACTTTACTAGATATTGTGAGAAAAACGATAACAGCAACTAATCGGTTAAATCTCGCTTGATAAATTTACAAAAGTAAGCTATAAATATAGTCGCCAATATTAAAAACATTAGTGTAGGGTGTGCCATACTCAAAGATGCGTTCAGTGTTAGTGCTTGCAGCTCTGTTGGCTGCGGCGGCAGCGTTGCCGACTGAAATACCGGAGCCCGGACAACTGGCTCTGGTTCTCGGCGAAGATGATTTTGAAGACTACCTCGATGCCTGGCTGGAACTTGAACAATCCAGATCGGCTAATTCATCTTACGCTGAAGCTGAACTCAGAAGCGGTATTTTTTTATATCCTAATCAATTCTATGAGTCATGGTCTGAAGCTTAAATAGTTCTTGTATCACTCTGTAGCTCGCATATATGTTCAATACAAAAAGATCTTGTGTTCAGGTTGCACGATCAATGTTAACGGAGATCTTGGACAGCCTCAGCCGGTATACCTTCGCGGAGGCAACAGGTACTTGGCCGCCAACGGAAACTCCGGCCAGATCCGTCTGAACACCGGTGAACAAGTCGTGATCGCTTGCACCGGCTCCGGTCGATCCATCCTGCACCCAAATATCGCAGCAACGAGAGACGTTGCTGTAAGTTATGATAACATAAACAAAGACATTTAAATAAGGTTTTAAAAGCCTGTTGTTTTAATATGCCATACCTACTTTTTATTAATGATGTATCATTCTTTGTAGACAGCGACATGTGTGAACAACAATCTCGTCTCCGGCGCTGGTTGGTTGAACGGCAATAGTGCCTTCGGTCAGCTGACTTGCTCTGCACACGCGTTCCATGAGGCTCAAGCGACCTCCACCCGTTGCTTCAATAACAACATCGTTATTCGGTTTGTAACGTTTTGTTTTAATTATTTCTAAAACTTGGAGTCTACTTGTTTCTTGGTCCGATTTAGTTTCTTGCATGTAAAGTATTTATGACGTTTTTCCAGTGTTGGCTTCATTGTTAACAATGTCTTCTATCCACTCTACTGGTCCTGCTTCGACCAGAACCGCCTGGAAGTCTTGTACGTCTGGTATGATCAGAATACCGAAAATGCTGTTCACCAAACTGGCGTAGATAGACCTAGTTGGCTAGGTAAGTCTCATTTTTACATGTATTGAGCGTGTTTCGTTCAGGAAATGACCTGATAAAATTCGGTAATATAAAAAAAATCATTTGATTTCTTTTGATTGCAGCTGGAAGCTTCTTCCCTGGAGTTGCTGTTAATACCATGTATACTCAAGTCAATCAGAAGGCGGTGGTCACCCAATTAGTTGGAGCTACATTGGCTGACAGATATATCACCACCCAACAGTTCATGGCTCGTGGTCACCTTGCTGCCAAGAGTGATTACGTTTTCGCCACCGGTCAGCGTGCTACTTTCTACTTCATTAATGCTGCTCCTCAGTGGCAGCCCTTCAACGCTGGTAACTGGAACTGGCTGGAACAGGTAATTTTTTATTTGAGAATTTGTCAACCACTAAAGGTATTTTTGGATTGGTCATCATTTCTTATATCAATTTACTTATTTACAGAATCTTCGTGCTCGCATTGGCGCTGCTGGATACAACACAGTGATTTACACTGGCACCTTTGGGATATCACAGCTGCGTGATCAAAACAATCGCCTCGTCGATCTCTACTTGGTGCCAGAGCGCAACCAGCTTCCAGTTCCACTTTACTACTATAAGGTAAAAGTCTCATGCCTGAATTATTAAACCTAAAATACACAGCACGTCTTTGAAGGGATCAGCCGGAAATTTATTGGATACGGACACAGCTTGCAGAGTTAGCAAGCTGAAGTGTGGCCATAGTAGCAGAAGAGTCCTCGAGTGGCGATCCCGAATCTAATATATACCTAACAAATAAAATTGTAGTGTGGTGTCAGGTCTAAAAGCTCTGGAAAACGAGACAGGCTGTTGTTGACAGTGTCTGGTTTTTGTTGTTCAATGTAGACAACTTATTGTATATGTATAAAATTAGCTGTTGTATCCTTGATTTTTTTAAACAATAAATCCTCTTTGTCTCAGGTCGTGTACGACGCATCTCGGCGTATCGGTACGGCGTTCGTAAGCATCAACAACCCTTACTACACGCAAGCGGAGGTACAAGCTCTGACGTTCTGCACAGACCGCTGCCGCAACAACAGCGCGTTCAGCTGGCTCAGGTGGCAACCTGATCGCATCGACATCGGATACAGTTTCTGCTGCACAGTCGATGACTTCAGAAGAACTATTCCGCATCTACCCGCCTTCACAACCAACGGTCTCCTTGCATAAGTTTTATGTCATCACGATCTTATCAAAACTGCGCTATACTATTTCTTGTAAATATACCGATAAAAATCTATTTGTGTTTTGTTTCGTCTGTGTTTTTAGCAGTGGTTTTTAAAAACAAAGACCTTTAGATAAGTGAAATTCTGTCAGCGATAGCGTGTCAAGGCGATCGTCAAAACGCCAATGATGTATGGGCATGATAAATGCTGTCGAAATGTCACGTGATCAATACCTTTTGTTTTTGGCATTTTGGCAATCGCATTCGCTAATAAAATGACACTGTCTGGGGCCTCTTTTCATTGAAATAAATTTTATCCGATAGCAAGAGCTAACCCGGTGGAGTGACTTAGGCATAGCTCAGTGCTGCCTAGAGACAGATACGGCACATTTTTGCATCTCCAGTAGATTGTGACTTGATAGCTTGTTTGGCTTGCATGTTGCACCTTTTGCTTGTGTATATTATTTTAAAGAATAGAATAGAATACAAAACATCTGTATATTCGACAAAGATACAACACACCAGCACAACTTGAGTGGAAGAGAAGAATTGTTCAGAATGATGCAGTAATATTGCGCTGAGCGGCTCATTTTTGCAAGCCGCAGGCAGCCGCAGGCCGCAAGCAGGTCGCTGCTACATGCGCCGCTTGGATCTAGATTTTGAAATAAAATAGTACTACAACTACCTGAGGCTCTAGACAAGTGACATTCTGTCAGCGGTAGCGTGGTGAAGGCGATTGTCAATACGTCAAAAATATATGGGATTGACAGATGCTATCGAAATGTCACGTGATAAAATTCCTACATTTTGGTATACGACAGTTGCATTCGCTACTTGAATGGCGCATTGTCTAGGGCCTCTGGTCGCTTAACCACTCAAAGGTTCAAAATGTATACTACTTATTCATTTAAACATTAATTCATAATATTAAATAAAATATATTTATATCTTAGTTAATTTGTGACGTCAAAAATTAAATGAGCATGCATATAAGTCTTATCTAAATAATGTTTAAAAATGTATCATGCAGATAATTATATGAATTAAGTGTACCTTTTTAGTGATCACAAGCAATTTTATTTGTTTTTACTTTCAAAGCGGATAAAAGTGGAGTATGTGAAGCTCAAGACCGTTAGTGATGGAAGACTACTGCGGACGCTCTTTGCACCATCTTGGTGACAGGACATTAAGTCAGTGACGCTTTCAAGCAAACTGTACTTGTTTCTCTCTGAGTAAGTCTGTATTTGGAGATGAGATGGAGATGAGAACGTGTCCACGCTTACTGTCAAATTTTGACAGGTTTTCAGGCTAAAGTAGAGCTAGACAAATACTTAATTCAGAAATCGGGTGTAATATCTTATGATATGATAACATGATATGACCCCGATATAAATGAACAGATTTGATGGACTTTAAAATTTCCCTCTGGATTGAGAATATAAGTGAAGGACTTATCAAACTCTAGAGAGACCAAAATTGGATTTGACCACAGCATGATTGTTGTACTAATCATGTAAGAAAAACTAGAATCCGTAGAGAAAAGCAGTAGAAAATATTTGAAGATTATTTTAAAAGTCTATCCATGGCGTTCAAATTGAAAATATAACTGATCAGAGATAATTTTGCTATGAGATTTGGAGTCTCTCATGGAGCCTTTTTGGTCCCATCTTTTTTCATGCGTTATAAAATTCTAATTATCTTCCGAAGGTTTGTTTAATATCGATACTAAGATGAGAAGGAGAAATAGGGTATTGCTCCCCTGGGCTACACTTTAATCGAACAATACTGACGTCTTGTCAGGATGTAGGGACTCTCTGGGTCTATTAACTATTTAACAGGTCATATTGAACAACAAACAGCATGTATTCATCATTTGTAATGCTCGTACATAATGTAGCTGTTCAACTGAGACATTGCTGAAAGTGGCCACCTGAGTCATGTCGTCCCCCTACCCTTGCTCCACGTACCATTAACGGTTACGAGACAGTACACTAAAACATTCTATTCTAGCTCATGAAGTAATACCTACGGAACTTGAAACGACATCTAACAGTATTATTATTGGCAAGAAAGATAAACATATTAATCGTTTAAGTCTCGTTTGATAAAATTGACAAAATGGACTAAGATAGATACATAGATAATCCGTTATTGTACAAATATTGGTATAAAACTGTAAATATGAAACTACACATTAGTAGTGCAGGGTGTGCTATCCTCAAAGATGCGTCCAGTGTTAGTGCTTGCAGCTCTGTTGGCTGCAGCGGCAGCGTTGCCGACTGAAATACCGGAGCCCGGACAACTGGCTCTGGTTCTCGGCGAAGATGATTTTGAAGACTACCTCGACGCCTGGCTGGCGCTTGAACAATCCAAACTGGCCAATTCCTCGAACATCGAAGCTGGACCCCGGAGTGGTAAATATATATTACAACGGAATTTAGTAAGCGCAAACCGTTGTGTGGAGCTGGAAAAAGAAAACGAGTAGACAAAGTAACAACTAACTCTTGTGTTTAGGTTGCACGTTCAGAATAAATGGAGATCTTGGACAGCCTCAGCCGGTATATCTCCGCGGCAACAGGTATTTGGCCGCCAACGGCAACTCCGGTCAGATTCGGCTGAACACCGGAGAACAAGTTGTGATTGCGTGCACCGGCTCCGGACGATCCATCCGGCACCCCAATATTGCAGCCACAAGAGACGTTGCTGTAAGTTGCACTAGTATTCAAAACACGAGCTATAGCCTGAGTTAAGTTAACGTAAATTAGAAGTTTGATTGACTGATAATTGTTTTTCATAAGTAAGAGTGCAAGAAGGGAGACACAGGTCCATAACAAGAAAGATCCCAAGTGTGAACTTGGGATCGGTTTTTGTTATGGACCTGTCTTAACCTCTTAACCGTAACGACGACTCCTGCCGGTCGATTCTGTCGACATCTCACGGTGTTCACCAAGGCGGAGTGAACGACAATAGAGCTGTCATTCCATCTTATTTGTATGGTTTGACAAATCACCCGCGTGCGCCCCGCCCGGGTGTTCACTTCGACATGTTTACAGAATCGCACTGCTGGAGTCGGCGGCATTGTTTTACTATTGTGTCTGTTATTATGGCGGCTGAAGATTTATTTAAATGTTTTTGCTAACCTATAGCCCTACAACAGTACTTATCGTTGCATACATGGGTCTGTGCACTCATCACACTGAAATGCAATGCATTTTTTTAAACCTCCTTTACCAAGTTTGATGTACGGAATGCGTAGACCCCAATGATCGGTCTTTAGTTAGAGAGACTGAGTGTTCAATAACCGGATACGTATCTACAGGGTGTTAAAACGGGTTGGGTTAGTTAGGGCGGGGATTGCTTGATTTTGTATATTTAAAATTTACGACTTACAAGCGCGACAGCTCGATACATACAAATCTAGATTGGCATAAGCTTGCGAAATGATTTCTTAAACGTCCACCAAATATAATTTCAATCAAAGCCAAATTTGTAATGTTCTTACATTCAATACAGACAGCGACATGTGTGAACAACAACCTGGTCTCCGGTTCCGGTTGGTTGAACGGCAACGGAGCCTTTGGTCAGCTGACTTGCTCTGCACACTCCAACCACGAAGCTCAAGGAACTAACACACGTTGTTGGAATAATAACCTCGTTATTCGGTGAGTAGTGTAACAGTTCTTTTGCACTTCCTAGTCACCTCATGCTGGTCTCATAATATCTCTAACTTTCCATATTACGTAATTGTTTTAATCACAAAAACTAACGAGATTTTTATTTTCAGTGTGGGCTTCATCGTTAACAATGTTTTCCACCCTGTCTACTGGTCTTGCTTCAACCAGAACCGTATGGAAGTTCTTTACGTCTGGTATGATCAGACTCGCGAAAATGCTGTTCATCAAACTGGCGTAGACAGACCGAGCTGGCTAGGTAATAATAGTTGCATACTTACATTTTCTTTATGGTACAAAGCCCGTTTTCACATATTTGAAACCATTTCTGAATTGTCATTTATAATTTGTAGCTGGCAGCT
Source organism: Melanchra persicariae (assembly GCA_947386135.1). NCBI lineage: Eukaryota > Metazoa > Arthropoda > Insecta > Lepidoptera > Noctuidae > Melanchra > Melanchra persicariae. The sequence continues at coordinate 9,411,899 of OX376651.1, read as the reverse complement.
TCTTCCCCGGTGTTGCTGTTAATACCATGTACACTCAAGCTAACCAGAAGACCGTCGTTACCCAATATGTGGGAGCTGCATTAGCTGACAGATATATTACAAACCACCAGTTCATGGCTCGTGGTCACCTTGCCGCCAAGAGTGATTACGTTTTCGCCACCGGTCAGCGCGCTACTTTCTACTTCATCAATGCAGCTCCTCAGTGGCAGCCCTTCAACGCTGGTAACTGGAACTCGCTGGAGCAGGTAAGCTTTTTGTAGGTTTACCTCATCATCATCATCATCCACATCCCGACTTCACCCACTGCTGAGCAAAAGCCTCTCTTTTCTTATGCCAATCCCCATTCCTGTGCCAGTTTCATCCACCCACCCGCGATAGCAACAATGTCGTCCACCCGTCTCGCTGCCGGCGGACCAACACTTCTTCTACCAGTCCTCGGAAGCCACTTGGTCACTGCCTTACACGGCCTATCATCACCGCGTTTTGCGAGGTGGCCTGCCCAGCTCCATTTCAGTTCCGTAATTCGTTTTCCGATGTCTTTAATACAACCAAACCTTTGTATGTCTTCGGATCTCGACGTTCGGAGTTCGGTCTATTAGCCGTATGCCAAACATGGCATGGAACGGTCCATGGTTTTCTGTGCAACTGTCAGCTTATACACAGTCTCTTGCGTGAGCGACTATATGTCGGAACCGTAGGTCATGATGGGCAAAACACTGGTTATAGAGGCGGGACTTCAGACATTGTGGACATTCAGGTTTACCTACTATTTACCTACTATATGTTTCTTTTACATAAATTTATGTAATTGCAGAATCTTCGTGCTCGCATCGGCGCCGCTGGTTACAACACCGTCATCTACACTGGCACCTTTGGCGTGACGCAACTGCGTGATCAGAGCAATCGCTGGGTTGACATCTACCTGGTGCCACAGCGCAACCAGATCCCCGTTCCACTTTACTTCTACAAGGTAAAATCTAAACGTTCGTGTTATAACCAGAGCAACCCTAGAGACCAGTGCAACCCTACAAACTTTTCGGGTTGCTAAATATTAATTGGCATTGAAAACATGAATTTGGAAGATTGTTTGTTTACATAAATTGAATTTTAATCTTGAAAAGTGAATGCTCTTTGCAGCAACCCAAATTCAAAGGAAACTCTATTTCTCAGGTGGTGTATGATGCTTCTCGGCGCATCGGCACGGCGTTCATCAGTATCAACAACCCTCACCTCACTCTGGCCGAGGCCCGAGCGCGTCAGTTCTGCACGGACCGTTGCCGCAACAACAGCGCGTTCAACTGGCTCAGGTGGCAACCTGACCGCGTCGACATCGGATACAGCTTCTGCTGCACAGTAGACGACTTCAGAAGAACTATTCCACATCTTCCCAACTTCGCAACCAATGGTCTCCTAGCATAACGAGTATAGATATCATCACCATCGTGCTTAGTACGAGATGTTTAATAATGCTGGACCTGATTTTGTAAATACATTGATTCAAAAATTTAATTTATTTTCTTTATTTCTTGTCATATCACAACCTTGTCCAGGCAAATTACGCCGAAAATTAAGCCAACTTTGAAATAATTCTTAACTCTGATTTTTGCCGCTAACGTGTACTAGGCAGGGAAGTGCAAAATGTATCTCGTAGAAAGTTAACCCCAGCGTGTTCGTTTCTTTTTTTTAAAAATATCTTATTTCAATAAAATATTATAATAAACATAAACATTCCAAAAAACACGATGGGAAAAAATATTAACTGGCATGATTGTTTGAAGCATTTGTAGAAGATATCGAGTTTTACAAGTAGGTCATAAAAAAAAACAATCCGTGCAATTACCCATTTTTTAATGTTATTTTTTGATTTTGTACTTCAAGCTAAAAAATAATTCCTTTCTTTTCATAAAATTACAGTAAATATCTTAATTCACTAACCAAAAAAAAAATGTTTTATGTCAGTTTTTTTGAGATAGCAAATTTATAGCAATTCAGAAAAAACATAATTTATAGGCCATGTCTGACTTTAAAAATTAAATATACCTAATCAATTTTTCAAAGGAGATGGCCAATTTACTTAGGGCACTCTGCCTAGCATCTAAAAATTCATGTACATTAACGAATTTTGTTTTATTTTGAATTTAGTATACTCTAAAATTAATTGTTAAACTTACACAGTCCAGTAACTTCAGATTTCTTAGAAATTAACAAAAACATGTCTTGGTCAGGAACCTCCTCGAGCTCATAACTAAGTGGTAGATTATTCTGCATGGGTAAGCTACGCTTGTCATGATCAATGAATGGATGACCATTAAGCCAATTACCAAGACTTCAGAAACCATGTTTAATAATTTTCTTTACCGTGAAGGAAAGAAAATTACATTGTTAGAAATCCAGGCCTCTCTTGTCTGATGTGATGTAATGTACCAAGTATAATCTTAACCCTGTGAGAGTAGTAGGACAAGAATGGAATAATTAGGTACCCAAGATATGTATAACTGGATAGACTCTTGATAATAGAATAGAACACATTTGATTTCACAATTGATAAAAGGTAGTGTCAAAAAGGATTGCAGTGTTAAAATAAAAACAAACATTGAAAAGAATGTAATATTTAATATTCAATAATTCTTACAAAAATGTCGTCCAAAAATGATGCAGGTGGAGTAATATTGGTCTGGTGTCTTGCCCAGCCTAAGAACCAGATCATTGTCATCACGTGGCAACAACACCCTACCGTCCTATTACCGACCAAGCAGCTGCAATAGTAACCCAAAATTGATTCTAGTGGGCAGTTGCTACTGGGCTCAACATCAAACATTATATATGTATAATATATTCTTTGACTAGTATGCCTAGACTTTATACGCCCTCTTAATAAATAGGGCGTATTTCCACCTATATTTAGGACCATCTCCTGGGAATGATCCAATTCTGGACACACTTCCACCTCATAAACTCCATTTTGTCTTATATGTTCCCCATAATATGATCGTGCCTGTTTGACTTGGTATGGCCCCAATGCGAATAACAACAACTGATTGTATGTAAATATTGGAAACCTCTCCAGTTGCGGTAGATTACCGTCAATTCTTGTGAACATAACTCTTCTCCTATTTAAATTAAATTCATTCACCAATTGCCCTAGATGATTTGGCACATTCATGAACCGTAACACCCTTTGAATAATTTGTTCACAATTTGGACTATCTATGAGACAAGGATGGAATTTATTTAAAATAGCTGCTGCTATTTTAAAATCAATCATTAAATGAGTAGCAGCTAGATTGAAAAACCGTTGCCTAAATAATTTAAAATCCCTTTTAAACCTTCCATTGACAACTTCGACTACCCATCTGCAAAGTGTCACCCTTCTGCTTTTGTTAGCCTGGGAATAGGTTAATTGAGTTTGTCCTTGGTCTAGTGATTCTGGCTTATAAACTTTATAGTTATAACGTTCCAAAGTTGGTATAGCATCGCGAAATCCACGATCTAAGATAAATATATCATTAGCTCTAAAAAGTCTACGGTAAGCACCATTTTCATTTTCAAACAAATTGGTCATGATATCTGCATCACTCTGAGTAGCAGGAAATGGACCTACAGCATCAATAATATGACCATCACATGACACAATCAAAAATGGTTTTACCAAGTTGTCATATTTGTGTAAGCTATAAGTTTTTTTTTGAAACATATAGTTCGCACTTTTCTGAAGAAAAATATATGTACCATCAAATATGGTTACAGCAGGCCTATTCTCTGGTGCTACTTCTGGGTCACTGAAGAGAGCAGAAGGAATTCGTAAATTCCTGGCAACAATTTCGGAATGATTTATATGGCTGACTCCTAAATGCTGTGGTACAAAATTCTCATAAAGGCATGATCTAACTTTTTTCATTTTAAGTTCTAAAGTAGCTCTAGGAATATTAAAAATGGTTGACAATCTACGGTTGCTTTCACCAGTCCTTAACTTGGCTAAATATATGGCTAAGGCTGTTTTTGGTTTCTTTACATTAAGTGCTGGCAAACTATTCAACAAGCTAATAAACTCGTTTACTGTAAGTCCTGTCCAATAATGACACACATGGTTGGGCATTACATGGATATTTTCGAAATTAATGTACTCCTCTGTGCATTTTGATATTTTGATTATATCCTCTATTTGACTGGCATTAAAAGAAGAAAATGCCATACTATTTTGAGGCAACTCATGCCACTGATTTGCATATAAATGTGACTCGCATACTCTTGAACTACGTGGAATATAAAAATTATGTTCATTGATTAAAATCCGTTTAACAAAATCAGGTATTAGATAAAACGATCTATTATAACATCTAATAAATATGCAATGTGCAGAGGTATTTGAAGCCCGCTTATAGTTAGGTAATGTAATTAGAGTAGAACTACGGGTTGGTGGTAAATCAGCCGGTGGAGGTAAGATGGGGGGATGTGGTGGTGACATTGCATTTTCATTTTGTATATTATCTGTAGGTTCACCAGTTTCTTCTCGAGATGAATCTTGATGTAATTGTCTATTGGCCCTCATCCAGCAGGGATGACAAACATAGTTCCTTGTTATTCCCTAAAACAAATAATATTGACTTGTAACTAATATAGCTTGTGATAGCTTAATGGTGTGAATGTTACATAGAATGTAAAGTCTCTTATGTCTTTTCGGTCTTGCATACTTATCAGGCATACATTTCCGACTCTTAGAACTTTCATACATATATTAATAATTTATCACTTTTCATATACCTAATGTGAAAGAATATCATATGACGAACTCTCGCAAATGCCTGTGAGTTACTCATCATTATATAAATGTCTTTTGACATTTCACATAGGGCCATCTGTTCCAAAACTAACTCTGCTTAGTTTGGGATGGCATGGCCGTGTGTGATGTTAATACTATGGCAACTTACTTAATTATTACATAACTAGGTACTTAACATGCAGACACAGAACAGATACTTGTGCTCACTAGCAAATATTTAACAAGGGATAACTTTAGGAATCGAACCCATAACCTTCAGCTTAGCAGTCAAGGTTGCTGCCCACAAGAACAACAAGCCATAATGTTCTCAAAGCTGTGAAGTCAGGCAATCTGCACTGGCGAACATAAACGAGTCTCATTTTACTTATTATTAGAAAGGGCCCGCTGGGAAAATTATGTTTTTTGATAATCACTTATGTTGTATTATTTCCATCCATCATAATAAATCATTACTGTGATACATGATAATAATCATACCTGAAGTCTTGCAGTAAAAGAAAATTGCAGTAGAAGTGGCGTCCCTGATTCAATTATATGATGTCTTATATCCCTTACTGATCTGCCACAACCAAAGCACACCATAGTGTGACCCAGTATTCTATGATTGGCACCTTCTGAAGTTAGCAGCAAGAAGCAGGGGTGACAAATATGTCCATCTTCTGGAAGCTGAAAGGCAAAGTAAATTATGAGCTATGGGTATATCAACACTTTATATATTGTTATATGAAGAAGAGTTCTAAATAAATTCTTTCTTAAATATTTAAAGGTGAAAATGAATTGCTTAAATGGAAATAATAATAGCTTCTACAAATCATTAGCTGCGCTGTTTAGATAACACAAGAGAACTTGTTCTATGTACCTATATAAATGTTTTCATCCGCTCCTAAGACGACCCACTGACCATAATATATTTTAATTAAGTAAGTACATACCTCAATTGTTAGCCATTGTACAAGCAGTCTTTGGAGAGGCATGTCTAACGAAGACACAACATGTCTTCTTAGCCGTCCCGTAGCTATACCGCAGTTAGTACACCTCATTGTAAACAGTTCACAATGTCCAAAACGTGAGCACAATCAAGTCCGTATTTAAAGCACTAGATAATCGTTGGGCAATGGAATCAGTCCGTGTAGAATAGCAATGGTCGATATGGTAAAAAGATAATAATATAATCGCACAGTTTACAAACAAGACAAACAACAAACGAAAAAATAATGGCGGGCAAACTGGCGAATGTCAAACCTGTCATGTCGTTTCGTTTCGTTTTTAAAAATATATATTTTTTTTTAAAAACGAAACGAACGACAAAAAAAAGTTATTTAAGATAAATATTTCATAGCATAGCATTCGAGTAATTATCAAAATATGAATGTTATTATGATTACGATGGTGCATAATCATTTTATCAGTCAGAATATTTTTTAATATTACTGATGTAACATAAATGTATTAGCTTTACAGGGAATGGAACGTTTAACTAAAATGGCGCGTTATCTCGATACGCCGGAAACGAAAAACAACTATTTAAGTTTAAATACTTTTTCTGAAGTTGTACGAAAATGTAAATACTTTTTTAAAATGTATTTCTATTTTAATTTATTTGTAATTAGGCGTATATTAATGTACACGACACTGAGTGTAACTAGGCTGAAACTGGCCATGTCATTTCGTAAATATTTTTTAACGACCAAAGGCAAAAAAAAATTATTGTGACAAAATAAATTACTCGTATCTATTCTTCACATATTGAAAAAAAAATAGAGATAGATTTCCTAGTTTTTATTGAAATAAACGCGTTTTTGTTTTTTTTTTTCAGAGGGACTTCTGGAAAATGTTTATTTTTATATTATTATAAGAGCTAAGATCAAATACAGAATTCAAGAAATAAATAGAGTTAGGATTTCTTGCAAGGTTAAAAGCTAGTTTGACTGGCCTCAGCAGTTACTTGACTACCAGAATACCAAATGATGCATGAAAATTTAGACTTGAACTTAGAACTTCAATGTATTGTTCAGCAGGTAGGATTAAGCACTGCTATAAGGTAGTAAATAAATTGTTAAGGCACTCAATGATGATGACTATTATTAGACTATGTTAGAGGAACTTTAAAAGTCACGTTAGTCAGTGAAAATATGAAGGGAATCGTTTGCTCTGGGGCCGTTCAAGTATTACGTAAGCACCATGGGGGGTACTTTAATTATTCTATTTTTGATGACAAGGGGACGGGGGGTATGAATGGCGATTACGACAGCAATATTCACTTACTTTTTTGTTTGCCAATCTTAGTCGATTTTAATGTGACATAATTATAACTAGATTTTCTGTGCTACGCTAAATTAGTTGGTTTTACTGCATTTGCGTGATGTTTTATGGTTAAGTAAGAAATAACAGAAGTGGGGGAAATAGATACCTACCTACTGAGGAGGGAGCGGTTAGGGCTTTGCTTACTATCGCTGACAAGGTGGAGTTAAAAATGGATAAAATTTTGCTTACGTAATACTTGAATGGCCCCATTGCACATTGTGAGGATGAGGTGTAGAGGTATGCGGAGCAGCAACCTCCATTAAAAAGGGAGAAACCTTCAACCACACGGGTGTTGTGTCTGGTGGGCCATTGCCCGATACTTGTTGTCGGACTGTTGTTTAGGTTCAAGTCGCGCTGTGAACTTTGATAGCGCGATGTAGGATTTGTGTAACGTTAGAATAATTTTGTAGTTCGAATGAAATATTAAAGAAGAATAAAAAAATGAAAATTAGACTTTATTCGTCGAAATTCTCTTACTTCAAGATTTATTAATTCACTATTTTTCTATTTTGGTAATGCACTTAAAACAAGTCTCGGTAAAGGAGATTAACCATTTTTATATGGACGTTGGACCACGTGCTGCCCAACATTGAATCATAGTGCATACTGTACCTTAGACTAATACTAATCTGTAACCCAAAGCTCTTTAAAATCTATCCAGGGAGTGTTCGAGATTTTACATTAACGAAGAAACATAACCAGCAACCACTTAATTACAATAAATTTACTCATCAGGAGCATTTTCATGAGACCTGTAAAAAGCCAGTAGTAGGTATCTGGAAAACGGAAGGTTGGAAATCAATTCATAATTTGTTCTTGGTCCAGTGTGAGACAACGTGGTATCCATTTTGAAAGCAACTTACGCATGCTCGAATAATAAACACCGTCTGATATCTGTAAGATGTAATAGAAGTAGATGATGTATCTCAAGGAGACAAACAGCCAAAGAAACAAATGACAAAAAAAATTGAAAAAAAAGAAAATTGAAATTAACTTGAATTTTTGAAATTCCAGTTCAAAGTGGCCCATTTAATGAAACGGCAATTTCATGGGTAAAAACCTAATAGTTGTTTCAAGTAACCTAGCCTACCTACATGTGGTGTAAGTAGTTACAAAAGTATGTTTTCGTTATGTATTTTATTTTATTTCGTTTGTTTTTGTTATAATGGGTAATGATGGTAGTGACTCATTCAATAATACAGCGGTTTTTAATAATAATAGCGGCATTAAATAATTCAGCCGCAGAAATTAACAAGGAAAATGACACTAGATTTTCCCTAAATTAACCATTTATCTCCTCTAAGCTAGGTTGGTGGCACAATGAGCCGTAATAGATAGGAAAGTTTAAAACAAAGATTGCAGAATAAAATACGCTTGACTTGACTTAAGATCCTTTCTCCCATATAGGGTGCCCATAGTAGTCCTCCATCGCGCGCGGTCTTGAGCTTCATGCTTCACCTCGCTCCACGTCATTCCGTTACTCGTCGCTTCTACCAACACGGTGCGTCGCCAGTTTTGACGGGGAAGGCCACAATTAGTGAATGTAATCGGAATCCCTCCGGAGCGTGTGACTAATCCACCTCCACTTAAAACGCTTGATCTGGCGGTCTCGGGCTCTCGTGGCATTTTTGTAACAGTTATATGTTAGACATGGTCTCAGGCCAGTAAATTTCTAGTATGCGACGAAGACACCGGTTGACGAACAAACACACAATATTTATTAAATAATAAACATTCACGTCAACAGAACGAGGACACGTGCAAGGGGTATCGAGCGCTACTTATGTGCACATTTTTTGCAATTTTGGGTATAGGTGTTTCATAATGATGAATTATAATAGGTTTATGGTTAATATTAACTAACTAAGATTGTATAGGTAATTCTGTCACATCGATCATGAGGCGCCTATCTCCGAGATGGAGTAGGTACTGTGCACGGAGAAGGTGGAATAACGATGTTCTGTTTTAAAATAAAAGGCCGGATCATCCTATCATACCACGAACACTCGTCGCATTGCGCAGATGAACCATACTTCTCGTTCTGCTACCCGCAGAAAACCAAGATTAGAAACCATGTGTGCAACTGCATGAAATTACAACACCTCATCCGTTGCACTCCTCTCAGAGGCTATTGACTATGATTAAAACAATTGACCATTAGGTAACTGGTTTAAAATGCCACTGGCATTAAGTTCACCTCGTTGTATGTGTGTATAAAGTGTTAAATATAAGTATTAAATCCTCTTGGTGCATCCTCAACCCGACAATAAGCAGGCATAAAACAGACTATAAAACAAGGACACGTTTATGAAATCCTTATATACACTTGGAGCTTTGCCTACGCAACATGTTAACTATACGAAGTATAATATAAATTAGAAAGTAACGACAAATTAATTGAGTCCAAATTTGTAACCTTAATGTTGCATAAAGTCTAAAAATATAAATAAAAAAAACAGTCGATCCGTCTTAGTCTTGGAATATTTAAAAAAAAAGAGAGAGTGAGAGAGACACATACCATTAAATTGTGCGAGATTTGCGGCACCTAAAGATGCGTCCAGTGTTAGTGCTTGCAGCTTGGCTGACTGCGGCGGCGGTGGCTCAGGTTCGGGAGCCTGGAGAACTGGCTCTGGATCTCAACGAAGATACTTTTGAACAATACCTCGATAGCTGGCAGGAGCAAGAACAATCCCGATTGCCACAAGCCAAGCCTAGCTCTGACGGTAAAACCTATACGTTTCTTAGTATATTTTTGAAGCATTCGCTTCGCTCTATAAAAAGCTTTAAAAGGAATGATTTTACTACGAGTGCTAACTAGATTTTCTATTTAGGTTGTACGTTCAGAATAAATGGAGACCTTGGAAAGCCTCAGCCGGTGTACCTCCGCATCGGCCCCCGCAGAAGCCTCTTAGCAGCCAACGGCAACACCGGTCAGATCCACCTCAAAAAAGATGAAGAAGTCGTGTTCGCATGCCCTGGACAAAATGCCGCTGTGAGTTAAATTATTGTCTAAAAAAAAAGTAACAGTAGGCTGTGGCCTAAAGCGAGTTTTTTCTGGCGAAGCGCCGTCCGACAACACTCACGGAAAACCTTGTTTTTCTATCCAAAGTGACATTAAAAACGTTTGTTAAACTTGCACTACGGGCCAGTTTTTTTATTCGTAGTTAGCCAATGGTTAAAAATTAATGGGCACATAAATTTCGTTAATGTGCTTCATCAATATTTCGCTTGACCAATTATCAAATAAATAACAATTAGTTAAAAACTATTTGTTAGCAATTGATCGAAAAACGCGTTTGAACTAAATTTTTTATCACATTTTTAACTATTTTTATGTAATAGGTTGAGTTAAGTACGGATCAAAAAAATCAAGTTTACAAGGTAGGTCGATGAATTTGTGAGGGCTACGGGAGAACGCTGGGTGCGCAGTGGACGTCTTTCCGCAAAAAGTATGATTCTGCTCAAAGTTTCAGTTGCCGAGTAATTACTAGGACTCGGAGAAAATACGAGGTTGCTAAGAAATACCAATTAATCGTATTTTTATGTGATTGGATGAGATTTCACAATTGTTTTTTTTATTATTTTACCTATCCACGAAAAAAAAGTATGAGTTTATACGTATAGACAATATTTTTTAAATTCATATTTGGAACATTAGGTACGTTGTGAGTGTAGTTAAAAAATATTTGAGTATTATTCTGTTGCCTTTTTGAAACATCAATTTCTGTTTACAGAATGTAAAGATTAAATTGGGTGTGCACTGTGCACCGTTATATTAATACAGCATTTCATTTAGCTTAGAAACTACAAGAAAGTCGTGACTTTGCATCAGGTTTATTTATTTTTTTTAGGTAGCGAAATGTGTGAATAAAAATCTCGTGTCTAGTAAAGGCTGGAAAGTGAACATACCCTTTAAGCAGCTGACTTGTCCTGTAAACTATAGCCCCGAGGTGCGCGAGACTACCGAACGTTGTTGGAATGGCCACACCGTAATCTTGTAAGTATTTGCTTTGAAGATTATCGAAACGAAAAACATTCAGTTTTTTTTTATATTTTAATAATTAGGTGTTAGGCAGTTCGCGTTTTCTCCTAAAAATTAACAAATAAAAAGTCTGCAAGCCCTGACGCCACTTTTCACACGGCCATAATATAAACACGAGTGTGGGTTTTATAACACGAGGCAAGCCGAATGTTATAATAGTATAACACGAGTGTTTTAATATCTAATTGTATGCCGTTGCATACACTATTTTTATCTTCACTCATACAGGTGAAATAAATCAAAAGTAGAAAAATGAGTTAAACTGTATGAATTCCAAACTCACAACCACGGAAAAAATATGTGGTATGGCGGGAAATTTAGCTCGAGCATCCATAGACAATGACAATGTTTTTCAACATTTTGTACATACGCGCCAATATTATTATGTTTTTTGAAGTTTACTCTTTGAGAATGGTTTAATTTATCGAATTAAACGATTCCCAAAGAGTAAACTTTAAAGCCATTGATAAATGTGCTTCTCTCTCTTTTTCTAAATTATGCGATGATGATGATGGTACATTTATGCGATGTTTTCACGATTTGTAACTCATTTAGGCAACTTGTGATGTTCATGTATCGTATTTTAGATTTCACAAACGAAATTAATAATTTAACGTAAGCAATTTATTTTATGTAACATAAGTTAAGTAATAATATTTTGTCAAGTTATAAAAAAATATGCCTGTTGTATATGTTACGGCTAATAGCCGAAGTGCGGCTACACCTAGTTTTAGCCGGGTCATTGGGCACCCCGACTCGGACAGGTTAGGTTAGAAGGGGATGGCGGGACCTAGTGAGCGAGCGAAGCGAGTGAACACAGACCCCGCCATCCCCTTCGTGGTTATTTTTTTTAAACCACACAGAAATAGGAACTTTAAAGTGTTTTGAGGTTAGGTTAGAACTAGTTGTAGCCGGGTTGCACCTAGTTGTAGCCGGCTAAAACTAGGTGTAGCCGCACTTCGGCTATTAGCCGTAACATATATATTTAAAGACAATTGTTTTTAAGGATTAAACTTCAGTCATGCATCGTAGCTGATCCACACAATTTTTTTTGTTTTTCTCGAGTAAGAACATTTGTCATTTTAGTATCTTGGCTTTATAACGCCTTGACAAAGTTTACCAGCTTGCATCAAAATGTACCACTTATTTGAGTTACAATAATTCGGTCTTGGACGTAATATTATCTTCGTAACTACTTAGGTATAGTATAGTGTTGACTCCTTTTCATTTTCTTGTCTTAAAAAACAATAATGCCGATTTCATTTTTCAGAGTGGGCTTTTATGTCGACAATGTTTTCTACCGGCTGTACAGTTCTTGCTTTGACCGAAACCTTCTGCAAGTTCTGTACGTCTGGTATGAACAGACTCCCGAACATGCTGTTCACCAAACCGGCGTCTCCAAACCCAGCACATGGCAATGTAATATATATATAAATTTACAGAGTGACATTTCAGCTTATTTCGTTGTCGCATTTTTTTTTTGTAAAAAAACTTTGCCTCACACTAGGAATTTCTCCTGTATCGTGAGTGCGTTTACAAACATACAAACTCACATACACAAACAGCCAGACCCGGAAAAACTATCTTTAGGCCATACAAATATTTGCTCCATGCGGGAATCGAACCCGCGACACGCAGCATAGCAGCCGATCGCTCAACCACTGCGCCAACCGTGTCGTCATTCTGACGTGTTCCTCGCGGGCTAATTACCTGCGCTGTTCTAAATGCTCACAGAGTTTGCAACGCGATATAGTGAGGAGCTACACTTCTGGACACATCTATTGGCCCACCTTAGAGTTTAGGTTTCGATGGCCCCTACCGAAATATGATTGCTAGATTGAACAAAAACTGTTGATGCAGTTTTAAACCTGATACATTTTACCATCTTTTTCGATCGTATTGTTTTAAATTTGAATTCAGAATACCATACGACATGGAGCTACGCCTAACAAGTCGGATATGCGCCTTGTTAAAGGCAATTGATTTTTGAATAAAAAACGTGTTTTATCAAATAAAGGTTTAATTTAATAACGCGTGTTGCCTCCATGGGCATCTACCACAGCTCTCATACGATTGGGCATAGAGTTTATCAACCGCTCTATGAAATTTTGAAGGATCATCTCCCATTCCTCTTCTATGGCAGTTTTCAACTCCTGCATCGTCTGGGCAACTGGCTGACGAGCCCTAACACGTCTTTTTAGCTCGTCCCACATGTGCTCAATGGGGTTCATGTCTGGGCTTCTGGCTGGCCAGTCCATAACTGTGATGTTCACATCCCGAAGATATTCCCTGACGATGCCGGCCGCATGGGCTCTTGCATTATCATGCATAAAAAGGAAATTTGGGCCCACATAGTCCGCGTATGGTATCACGTGAGGTTCTAAGCACTCACGAATGTACCTTTCAGCATTTAATGTTGGCAGCCGTGGTCCTGTAACAACCTCAAGTTGAGTTTTGCCGCTCGCGGATATACCGCCCCAGACAGTCCATGAGCCACCGCCATAAGCAACCCTCTCTTCAAAGCAGCATTGTGCGAAACGCTCTCCCTTACGTCGGTAGACCTTCTTCCTTCCATCATTGCCATGTAACACAATTTTAGACTCATCAGAAAAGAGTACACGGCTCCAATCTTGCTGTGTCCAATTTAAATGACTGCGTGCGAAATGAAGGCGCGCTGTTTGGTGGGCTCGCGTTAGTTTGGGCCCATTAGCTGGCTTGTGTGGTACCATATCGCGTTCTTTTAACCTTCTCTGAACAGTTCGAGCGCTCACAGATACTCCGTGGAAGTCGCGAAGTTGGTTTTGTATCTCAATGGAGGTAAGGTGACGATTTCTCAAGCTGGTCGTCACGATGAATCGATCCTGCCTTTCAGTTGTGACCCGAGATCGTGGCCTTCCTTGGCGACGAACAAAGCCGCCAGTCTCTAGGTACCTCCGATAAACATTTCGGACCGCAGATCGACTTAAATTAAGTTGAGCACTCACGTTTCTTTGGCTGTGTCCGGCCTCAATAAGTGCCACAGCTTGGGCGGCGACTTCAGGTGAAGTATCCATAGATTATTGATAGAACCTCAACTTAATGTTAAGAATAAGTAATGTTTGTTGCAAAACCAAAGATATCAATCACTTTTTCAAGAATTAAATCCAAGTAAACCAATAAAACCGAGTTTTCTTAGTATTCGATTGTTTGATATCAACAAACAGGCTCCAAATTGTCTTTTGTTTCTTTAAATTCTGTGTTCGAAATTCAAAAAAAGACTATTGAATGAAATTGTGAATGTGCCAGGTTCAAAACTGCATAAAAACTTTTTGCTCGACCTAATATAAAATTTTAGCTAGGACCAAACGAAACTGAAAATACAAGGTGGGCCAATAGATGTGTCCAGAAGTGTATAATAGAATTTGAAAAATTAAAGTTATGTTTGCTCAGAACACGTGTAGAAAAAGCGCGGCTTTGGAAACCATAATCTGATCATATATTTACACTTTCAGCTGGAACTTTCTTCCCTGGAGTTGATCTCAATACCTTATACACCCTAGCTGGTCAGAAGAATGCCCTAAACAGATATGTCGAATCTGACAAATATATCACCAACACAAAACAAAGGTTCTTGTCTAAGGGTCACCTAGCTGCCAAGAGTGACTTTGTGTTCGCTTCTGCTCAGCGCGCTACTTTCTTCTACATCAATGCTGCTCCTCAGTGGCAGTGCATTAACGCTGGTAACTGGAACAGGCTGGAGCAGGTAAGTCTTTTTGGCGAGGTACCTACCATAATTGAAGCCGCCATGCAACGACCTTGAAGGAGTAGAAACGGACAAGCGCTTCACTCCCGCGCGATACATTGTTTAGTCAAAAGAACAACTTTCTATGTTATTATTCTTTGACTTGATTATTTGATTATGCACCGAGAGGATAAAGCAGAGTCTTGTATCACGGGCGTCATATTAAATCACGAACGTAATGAAGGATTGGATAGCGAGGGTGTCTAACATCGTAAAGTTACAATAAGCAACTCCGATAAAAATAAAGTATGTAATAAGCCCAGCCGCACGTTATGCCTAGTGCCTTAAATTAGATTTTTATCAAAAAATAAATTAATACCGTTTTATGTAATTGCAGAATCTTCGTAATCGCATCGGATCCGCTGGCTACAAGACCGTCATCTACACTGGTACCTATGACGTCATGCAGCTGTCTGATAAAAAGAAAAAGCCTGTCAAAATATTCCTGTCGCAGGACACGGTCCCAGTTCCACTTTACTTCTACAAGGTAAAACTAACTACTTACGCACTCACCCACAGCAGAACGGCAGGTTACGATACAATAGCAAATAAGACACTTTGTCAAACAAACGTCAGAAAATATCATTCAAAACTTGACCACGGCAATATCATGGCGTTCACAGTACATCATGTTACTGTAAATAATAAAAGTTTTTTTGCTACTATATAATACAGCACAATTAATATTCTTAGGCGGTGTATGAGGCGTCAAGTCGTAAAGGCACGGCATTCATAACTATCAACAATCCTTACCTCTCGTTGGACCAAGCGAAGGTGCTCGCCAAAACCATCTGCGGCGACCAATGCCGCGGCAACAAACACTTCAACTGGCTCTGGCGGGAACCGGACCGCGTTGAAATCGGATACAGTTTCTGCTGCACAATCAATGACTTCAGGAAAAAAATTCCTCATCTACCCAACTTCGAAACCGTTGGTCTACTTTTTTAAGCTCACTTATTTTTATTATCTTGTTAAACATAAGTTTACACGTTTACATGACGTCTATACAATGAAAGCATCATAGTTATTAAGCATATCAATTAAATATTGAAACAAATACTATTTTCTTATGTTTTATTTCTCTTTAGCTCAAAAATAATTTTATAAAATGTGTCTTTTTAGGGTTTCGTACCCAAAGGGTAAAATTACTTGTTCGTCCGTCTGTCACCAGGTTGTAACTCATGAACCGTGATAGCTTGACAGTTACACAGATAATGTATTTCTTTTGCCGCTATAACAACAAATACTAATTTGTTTGCCATATATAAAAATAGAATAGAATAGAACAAATCTAAAAACAGAATAAAATAAATATTTAAGTGACAACATCCCATACAACAAACGTGATTTTTTGCCGTTTTTTTTTGATTATGGTCATGTTGTTGGTGGCTCGAGTCGGACTCGCACTTGGCTGGTTTTTAAATATGTCTTTCTTGAATTGTTTGTCGTTGGTCTAGTGGTCGCAACAGAAAAAAAAGTTTTATGAGTAAAATGTTATATTTTCTGAGAAAGTTCATTTGGTTAGTAACTAACAGAATAACAACCAGGAAAATTTGCTGTCGTCGTGCTACGAGTGCTACGGGTGCTACGAGTGCTACGGGTGCTACGAGTGCTACGGGTGCTACGAGTGCTATGGATGCTACGAGAATTTTGTCCACGTACGTGACCTCATTGAGCTGTCGCTCTGTGAGAGTGTAGCGATTTGTCTTTCGCATGAAAACGTGTTGGAAGACGCAGCGTTGGCACGGCCTCCTCACAAGGTGGACCGATGGATGCGAGACGCACAGGATCGGTTGTTGTGGCGACACGCGTGGGGAGGCCTATGTCCAACAGTGGACGTGTTTCGGCTGATATGATGATGATGAAAACCTGTTTGTTTATAATAGTCATACATAGTAGGTAATTTAACCACGGTTATGTTTTATAAATAATAACTTTATTGTCTCACATCATTCCAAACAAAAATAATTGGGAATATATTTAATAATTTATTTGCTTGAAATATGGTGCAGTTTGCTTTTTATAATAAAATGCATCCACATATATTTCGCTTATCAGGTACGTAATTCCACATAGGTATAAATTTACATTTAAAAACCAAGGATCCTAGGATATCTAGACAGCACTATCTACCAAATAACTTTAAAACATTTTAGTGTCATTTTTGTTAGCATTTTCCCAAAAAGGAAAAATGTATAATGATAGAAGAATGTGCAAATATATTATCTTTGCACGGAATAGCAGTTGTTTTACGAGATGGTATACAGCGAGATATACATGTATGAATGTACCTTCTATACGACGACCGGTGAATACACGTGCGTTTTATTTGACGTTCACAGATAGTCGACCTTATCTAATAACTGTCCCATAAACCTGGCGAAATAAAAACGCAGTAAAGACGAATATTGTGCGTGATATTGTTGACACAAAATAGCAAAGAAGATTTCAGAAAACTATACCGAAAAATAAATAGAAATACTTGCAAAAGCGAATATCGTGAAAGCAAGATATATATATATATATACAATTTAACATTTTCTAAGACTAGATATTTTCCAATTAAATGAAAGTATTGAGTTTCTTACATATTCCATCCTATCATGTACCCTTAATATTGGTTTTCATTTAACTGCGCTCAGGGCGTAATACGAATAAATAAAATACCTGAACTAAGAAACAACAAACTTACTGAACATACATATTCAGCTTCTAAGGCCTAATGGGCTCTAGGTAAGTTGTTTAAATCCCAAATTGATACAACTTCGTCGGCAAGCAAAGTTAGAACTTCTCTTCGCTTGAATTATAAATAGCCCGTTGAGTGTTAGTACGGCGAAAAGCGCAGCTCCAATAAAAAGGTTTTTATTACCTCTGAATAGTTACCGACATGTAAAGTAGCAAGGAAAAAGGCTTTAGCTTAGTCCCAAAGGGCAGGCCAGGGGGGTTTAGGTAAATTACCCAAGGTTGTTGAATGCATTTACATATTCAAATGTAAAGAGACATGTAGAATGTTTATTTGATTTCAGACATTTGTTTCATTGTCAACGTAGGAGCGACTTAATTCGTAACGTTATATCCAGTAATTATTGAAATAAAAAAAAACGGGTTGCACTCCGGGAGTGCCGGCAGAAGTGAAAACTTGAACATTAACGTTGAATATTTTGGAATGGTTAGGGAATAACTTCGCACGAATTGCTTTATTTATGAGTATAAAACTACTATCATTTATGTGGTTAAATACAATATTCATTTATTGTGCTATCGTACACAAACATGACAATTTATGTAACATATTACATTATCCGTCTTAAGAATTTTCGATCAGGTCACGTGTCCTGACGCGAGTTTAACATTTTTACCCATCCCAAAAAATGCACAACGCCGCTAAAGAAGTATTCACTTCAACGTCTCACGAATTTTCGATCAGGTCACGTGTCCTGACGCGAGTTTAACCCATCCCAAAAAGTGCACAATAACGCTGCTAAAGAAGTTTCCACAATAAATTCAAGACAAAAAATAACGTACTGGCCATTACATTGGCCTGTAGTGCCTGTACTAGGTAGAAATACTGATGTAGCACAGATGCTACGGCGTAGCAGTCGTAGTAATCTTAGCTACGCAAGTTAGGCATCTACTCGTATGGTTACGATGTCGCAGCTGACACCCGTTGTGCTACGCGCACCGATCCAATTTTTATCTTGTAGCTGAAGTAGGTTTTTAATACTTTGCGTTTATTATGTTGTTTTATAAAAGAGAATAATCAAAAAACCAAGTCATCTTTTAATGAAGTATGTGGAAGTATCTCAAGTAGATCCTAAAACAAAAACCGAAAGGGTATTTCGATCGCGTCATAGAACGAACGTATATGGTGTTCCACAGGGGAGCGTGCTTGGCCCACCACTATTTATACTATACATAAACGATCTGCCAAAAGTCACGAAACACCATATGACATTGTTTGCCGACGACAGCACAGTTACCATTGGCTGTAAAAATAAAGATAATTATAATAATGACGTTACTAATACTGTACATTCAATAATAACATGGCTGAATAACAACAACCTAAAGATAAATCTTGACAAAACAAAATTAATGACATTCAACCAACGTAAAAATATGACTATGAATATTGACTACGAAAACAAGACAATAAATCAAGTTAGCACTACTAAATTCCTAGGCTTAACCATAGACCAACGGCTAGATTGGAAGGCACACACGTTAGATTTGGCGAAGAGACTCAGCAAGTCGGCATATGCTTTGTATAGACTTGCGCCAGTCATAGGGACGGACGCCATCGTTACTGCGTACCATGGAATGGCTGGTTCAATAATAAGATATGGGGTTATTTTTTGGGGAAACTCAACGAATAGGGAACTTATATTCAAAGCCCAAAAAAAGTGCATCAGGGCAATGTTTGGGTTGAAATGCACAGACACCTGTAAACCTTTCTTTACTAAATACAATATACTAACTTTACCCTGTATGTACATATTTGAAATTGCAATATTTGTGAAAATCAACCCAAAACTATTTCCCAAGTTATCCGAAAGAAATAACCGAAGTCGACGACACATTATATGTTGTGCTCGAGGCAATGTAAAACAGCATTAATGCGAAATAGTGTTCTTTGCATGGCGCCAGTAATATATGACCATATACCAGAATCCATTAAAATTTTAAGTATTAATCTATTTAAAAAACATTTGAAAAACTTTCTAGTAAGCAGATCCTATTATAATATATCGGAATTTTTGGAGGAAAAAAATTCGCTATAATTTTTACGTATTGACATGTCTGTTTAATTTTTATTTTCATTTTTTTTACTACAATATTGTTTTGACATCCAATTGTGTACTTACTGATAACTTGTTTATATGACGAAATATGATTGTACCTGTCTCTGACATTTATTATTTTTTATATTTTTTTTTTAATTGACATCATTATCTTTTGACATTTAATTTTTAAGGTTAATTTATTATTTGACATCTAATTTTTAATCATATTTTAAACTGTTTTTGTAATTCGATCTCTAATGATTTAATGTAACACTATTCCTATATTTTTTAATAAAAATGTTCTAATGATATTTGTACGCTTCACGGCAAAACATAGAGAATCTACGTTATATTGTAACATCTCACACACCATGTTTACACACCTATGTTTACAAATAAAGATTCTGATTCTGATTCTGATTCTGATTCTGATTCTGAATTTAGGTATAAATTACTGTACCAACATTTTCCTCATTTTATTCTTGCAGGTACTTCTTTTAAAGTCTTGGTTTCTTGCCCTTCCAGATTAAAGATTAAAGTACTTGGCAACTGTCGGGTATTCTTGCTGGTATCGCCATCTTCTTTCTTCTAAACTTTATGTAACTTTACAAATGAATGGGCTAAAGATATCGTGACTTTACAACTCGCCTGCCTAAGCGCTATGAATAGAATATAAATTACGTGAAATTTGTTTATTTATATTTCTTGTAGGATAAGGTTGCTTCAGTCGTACCACCGTCTAAGTCGCACTCCAGCAATATCTGATTCCCTGTTTGTTTGATTAGACTAAAAATAATTAGTCAACAATTAAACTATGCGATTATACGAGTAAGCAAAAACTGTAATTAACCCCAAAGCTGGATGTCGTTACAGAAAATAATAAGTTTTTATTCCCATTTTCATTTCCTTGTTAATCCGTACGTGGTTTACGTACGGATAAACAATTAAAATTTTACGAAAGAATATGATGATCAAGTAATCTTTTTGATCTACTTATTTCTATTTCTATAATACTTTGTGACTTATTTAAGCATGATCAGTTTCCCCGAAGAGATCGCTGAAACGTAGCCAGGCCCCGGACGCCGGGAAGTCTACGTCGGGCCCATGAAGAGCCCGATAGAAGCGGCCGTGAAGCAACAGTAGATTGTTTTTCGGTTATGCGAATAATTTGGTTAAAATTTTGAAGATTTCGTTTCTTAAGTCGTACCTGTAGAGGATTTGGTTATCACATTAGATTTTGAATGTTTCATTATTAAAAAAATTATCGTTTTAATTATAATTACTTTAATACGTGTTAATGTCACAAAGTATTGTAACTAACTGCAGGATACATAAAGTTGATTTATTAATAAAGATAAAACCAATAAAATTTTGTTTTATTTAATTATATATGGTAGATTTTTATTTCACTAAGCTTAATCAAGTAATGGGTCTGTCTCAAAAAAGTGGCACACTTTTGAAATTTTTTCAATTTTTCAAAAAAGCTTTAATATACTACAATATGATGACAATATGATACAATACTCGTATGACTTTTTTGAGACAAACCCTAATATATTTATAACACTGAACTTAATCTAGTAATATAAGTATATCACTAAACTTCGACGGTTTTATAACTATATTCCTAGTGAGATAGTGAAGAATCGCTTTCGTATAACTATGTTACGGTATATAATTATATCCCTAGTGATATAACTATATTACGGCTTTATCTATCTTACTGCGACATATATATTAGCGATGTTTAGACAAGATTGAATATGACTTTAGATTCCAAGTAGGTTCGACTAGATAGCTTAATGGTACCGAAAGTACTTTATTGAAAAATTGTTAAAAAATCATTTTGATCAAAGTTTTTTGCATTTTTATGAAAGCTGGTTGATAACTTAATACATGAAGATTTTGAACGCCTAAAATAAAGATTTTATTTTAATAACTCTAAAAAATACAGTCATATTCCCTTAGGGGGTACCACTTAAGCGACCTTACCCTAGTCATCTCTCTCTCTACAGTTCACTATTAGTATAATATTAAGTGAACTTTACTTTGGATCATAATTCTCTTGCCCTTATTTACCCCAATTCATTTGGCGTCGGTGCAACACGGATTATTCTATTACTGTTCTCTATTTTATTCATGCATCTCGGTAGTCACCCACTTTCTAGTCATATTGTCAACCTTTACACAGTCAAACCCTACTAACCATGCGAGCATGCGAGTTGCTTGCAAGTGGAAACGCTGCCTAAGGTTAACGTGGCCTATATTCTCATTTCTTATTGTAATCATTCGCGAAGCACCCACCACACATTCCTCTTAGCATTCTCATTTTATCTGCATGCAATAAAATTGACTTTTTGAACTTTTTCTGTGTCAATTTGTTTTGAATACCGCTGTAAAACATGATGTCATGAATGTTATTGTTTTCGGATGAGGTAGTATGGTAGTCAGTTGATCAGGGCTAGTTCTGAAAAGAGTAATATCGGAAGGTGAAATGAAACTCAAATTAGGTCGTACTTTATTTATTGTTCTTTCAGTGTACTCGATTTTAATAATTTTATTTAAAATAGTGACTTTATTGAGTGCAAAAATAAGTATCATGTACATACTTACATTGAAATGAGTGCTCTCAAAACTCTAGTTTTACTTATTACCATTTAATTTTCAATAGTTTACATAATAATATCCAGTTTCGTACTACAGAGTAATTGAATAAGTAGATGGTGCTGTTACACACACTTCGTAAAAGTACCTACTTAAATAGATAATCATGCATTCCCTTGGTAAACTATTTTGAAAAAATGGCTATAATTTACGTAATATACTCGTATAGGAATTTATAATAATTTAATATTTATTGCACTTCCATATTATATGTATGTAATCACTATGAGGTAGACAGACAGAGTTTTTAAAGCTTTAAGAAGTAAGAAGAAGACGGATAGCTTGTAATAATTAATTCGGGTATTGAGCAAATTTCCGACAACTATGAGCTAATCTAATGCATATCTTGTATGTATGAGGGATGGTGCGGAGTTTATACGGATTAAGTTGATATGAGATGACGCACGATGCATTTAATCTCGGCGAGGAAGGTCGAGTGCCGTGGCGGCATATTGCAGCTTATCGGGACGATCTACACGAGGCCAGCTGCGCGCTACTGTACATCGCGCGATAGATCTTCTAAACCCAACTAATCTCGACACTCTATTTTCTCTTCTAAAATAGATTTCACAGCTACAACTTGTAACGCTTAGTAAAAACTGGCGTTACAACGGTAAAGGACACAATGATATGTAGCTACCAATCGCTACTTTTTGTTCCAAATGTGTCAATACCAAAATCTCTTCCGATTGTTTTAACCTTATCGCGTATTAAAAATCAGAGTTCATAACCATACATTATCACATCATATAAGAGGGGAACGTTGAATGCTTAGAAATATAATAATATTTTCATGATCAGCGACTGTGCTAATATTATATATGGCACCAAACTTGTATCTCGGGACAATTAAATTTATAACTTCGGCAAAGCAGTTATATACCACAACAATCTAATCTGTAGGTACATAAGTGAAATATAAATTTAAGGGACTTGACTTAGACAAACTTGGGGGCACAATTAGGAGGAAACGACATTAACTGTTTATCATTTAATTATCCTCACAATGAGTACATACATATTGATCTCGTGCCACCGTACATTCTCGCTTCATGTGTCGCAGCTGCCAATTTATAGAAGGTTGTCTTTTACATTATATACCATGTTAATTAGATTAAAATACATTTTATCTTAATAAGTACTGACGTTAGAGGAACATTAATTGAAAAGACCACGTCACGTGCGCTCGGTGTTTCGATTGCTAAACTTGGATTATGTTGCTTGTTATTGTTAAATATAAATAGGATCTAAAATAAGATAGGTAAATGATAAAATTTGCTGATAAAGATGTATAATAAATTATTCATATTTAACGATAAGACCCAACCATCGACACAGCACTACGAAGGATCTCTGGGGTCTATTCTATTTACATATTATGCTCAAAAAAGTTCGGAAATGCGAGTTTCATCACTTGCCAGGGGTTCCGTGTCGTCGATATGACGTAAATTTATTTCGCAAGCAAAACACACTTAAACTATAGTTAAATACATTTGTGGTAATACTGTGTCGCGGATCTTTCGGGTTTCGTCCGGTGGAGCAGCTTGGGTCACCCTGAACGAAATCCAGGGAGTATCGGAATAGAGGTAGAATGTCAAATCTACGTGTTAGATGTAATAAAAGACGGCAACGTTGAAACTGTACTAACTGAAAGGTCGAACATCGAGGACCCAATAGATTAAAATATTGGAAAGAATTTGAACATGGTTTTGAAGAAAATTATTGTAAAATTTTGGATGTAGTGTTTTTTAGTTTCACAAAAATAGATTTTTTTTAATGCAGAACCCCAAAACTAATGCATATTGCTGTATTAACCTTTTATAATAGTTATATTTACTTTATTTGTTAATAATTTAGCAAAATAAAATAAAATACAATGTGTCACATAGCAAAAGGCTTAGAAAATTAAGAACATATTTAAAGGCATAGGTACCTAGAGTTTGAATGGAATGCTGCATGTGCTTAAGAAAATAGTTAAAACTTAAAAAAAAAACATCAGTATTGATTAAATACTGGAATTAATTATAGGACAATGATTCATCATTTACATATTGGCTATAGTAACACAGATCTATAACAGATACCTAGTCAGTATACTCGTATCAACACAACCTGTTATGCAGGCACTTAATTTGGCGTATTTGTCAAATTATTCGCTTCACTTTGGTAATACAAAATGTATCCTATACCTTTTGAACCAAAGTGCATTTCGTAATAATAGTGAAATAACACGAACATTAATTGTGGAAATTCGCCAAGTGTAGAGCCAGCATTTATCGAGAATCTCGACGAAAGGGTCTGTCTACCTCGTTATTTGAGTTTTACTCGTAGGAGACGCATATTAATAGCTTGCTAACATAGGTACCTATTCGTCGACGCCTACAGGCACAGCGCAGGCTTTTTTGAAGATCATAGTAATAATCTGAAGGAAAAAAATTTAAACTATTAACATATATCCTGAAATTAAATAAATTTATAGTAATATACCAAAGCTGAAGAGTTTGTTTGTTTGAACGCGCTAATCTCTGGAACTACCAGTCGGATTTGGAAAATTTTGTATATGATAGCCACATTCATGAGGAAGGCTTTACCTACAGGAACGAGAAAATACGAGATATGCGCGTACGAAGTCGCGGGCAAAAGCTAGTACTTACTTATATAAATTCACTGAACATAATGAAACACTTTTCTTGATGTCTTTACCGTGTAAGTATCGTCCACATAAAGTACTCTCTCGATATAATGTCACACCTTGTATACAGACGATACTAAGAAGGCATATAAACGTCCAGAATGAAAAAATATGCAACACAGGCAGGTTTTATAATAGTGGGTTTCCCTCATAAATCTAGTAAATATTCGATCCAAAAGCAGCCCTTATTTAAGAGCTCAAAACGTTTAACCTAGTGATATTCATTTTCCTTTCTTAGACAGAACTTGGTCATGAGATATAATTACTAATCGTGTAAAGTGTCACGATATACTACTTGAATGAAGGCCTCCATTACAGTATGTACAAGACTAAGTATAATAATATCTCATAGGAAAAGTATCACTAACGATTTAAAGATTAAACTGGCACCCATAAATATAGGCTCTAATATTATAATATCTCACTTATTAATATTAAGACGTAACACGTGTAGATTATAATTTACTATCTACCCAATGTCACATCAATTAAATGTTCTCAAATTTTGTTGAAGAGCGTCGACGGCTCCAGAGGGAAGCACTTACGATGTCAGACACAGCAGAGACTTTGTTTCGCGACGCGATTGTAACAAACCCGAAGGTGAAAGTCAACTCTTCAACACAACGAGTTTATTATCTACATAATATTATGTTAAATATCAAAAACGTCTATCTACAATCACAAATTAAGAAACTCACAAAACAGTGTTATGTATAATGTTGCATATCGTTTCACTTACGATATAAATGAACTTACATTTTACATTACGACCAAAATTCTCACAGCTTTGTCTTTCATTGTTCGCTTGTCAGCGAGTAGTACGAGTAAATTCGATAAACACTAAACTATTAGGTACATCTACTAGTAGAGGTATTGGCATAATAGACATAAACAACACTTAGCGATCCAAACTGGTACAAACGCACAAATCATTCAGGAGATAGTTAGACGAGATAAGTAATAAATAACAATTGGACGCGCGGCGAGCGGCGGCCACTGGTACGACCTGTACCTACGACCACTGCGAAGAGTAGCGTACCTACGACCAGGCAACCACGCGCCGCCGCGACCATTACGAGCTACACATTCCACAAGTGAGTGCACTTAATTTTATTCAACGTAGTATGAGATAACAAACAAGTTAAACTATATTACAATATACTCATTACCGCTCATTATTATGACATGCAGAAATAAACATTACATCGTAATACGGATATACATACAAATACTGAGATCATAATAAATACAAAACCGATTATATCAGTATTGTACAGCTCAGTAATATAAAATTTAGCCTTAGACGTTAAATTATTATTGCCGAAGAGTATAATAAGTCTTCGGCATATTATACTTAATAAGAATATTAGAACACTTATACGACAAGAAATATTGCATCAAAAAACAATAATATAATAAATAACAATATTTAAGTAGCTAGGCCTAATCATCGAGTAAACAGTATAGCTTTATCAAAATAATAAAGTCACGTTGATATAGAATACGTAAAACAAATGACTGGCAACTCAACATGTTACACAAACATTGTACTATCACAACTGTACTCATTGGGGTCCGCAGAGGCATTCATAAGATGAATAAATCGCATAGGAAAGTTTCTCATTATCACAAAGACTTATCATTCCATAGAGTAAGAGTAAGTTAAGGTCCCATGGATTCATAATTGAAGTAATTTAGAAGGAAATCTGGAAAGGCGAATCGTCTGTAAAGCGATGTAAAATTTATACTAAAATATACAAGTAGGTACTTAGAAAGGTCCTTTGACAGAACACAAAAGGTCGACATCGTGAATGTATCCCTCCGCATTATCTTCTTATGTTTGGCTCACACTCCTTACATGTTCAGATATCAGACAGATTTCACATGAAAGGCTCGCTTTTTAATATTTTATCACAAACACGGAGGATTTATTTCCTTTGGCTATATTTTGAGTGAATAAACATATTTTGAAGGCCGCACACAACATAGTCTAGGTATGTAGAAACTACAGCCTGAGATTTCTTTAGACTACAAATATTAATCACACTCAGCCACAAGCAAACTGCTGCCTGCATTCACAGTTTGTGGAAGCTATCATGTTCAGTACCTATAGCATTTCAGATTGTAGTGTTTCAATTTTGTATTCATATTGGAGTGCGGGATACATTCCACTGTCTTGTTGTTTGTACAACACACGGGAAAGGCACACACTTTTACTTCAGAGCAGTTTCATAGTTCATGAAAACACTCACTCCTTATAGTAGAAAAGAGAAAAATTTAAACAAAATGCGAAAAGATTCACCTTATAAGTGTTTATTCTAAATTTATATATTACTAAAATATAAATGTTACAGTAAAGATAATAATAGATCAAACTTGGATTAAGTTTTAAAAGCTCTATCATAATTATTATTGTAATTTTTTAATTAAAAAATTCCGTAGGCTATAAATTGATTTATTGAATATTTAATTTACCTGTAACATTTACAGTGACTAAATTCAATAAATTAATTGAATATATTAGAACAATTTATGACGAAAATATATTAATGATTAATGTTAACTCTTGAATACGATTATTTGAATAATGAAACGTTTTTATAATCCTACACCAGATCTGAATATCACTTTGGTGTTTGAAACAATATTCGTAAGTCATGTTATCACTATATCACTGAGTTTGGTAGTGCGAGCTTGCTCGATAGTTTTCTTCTGTGCCGAGGACGTGATCGACGTAGGTATTTGATTTTTAAACGGCAGTTTCTAAATCCTCAGACACTAATTGGAAATGTTCCTGACCTGAAAAAGAACATCGTTTTTTTATCAGAGCATATTTATTTTCACTAGAGTGAATGTCATAGACGAACTTTACTTTTGAAGTGAATTTCACAAAATTTTAAGAAGAGGTTTTAGTCTGTATTTGTTGGATTTTATTAGTCTATTTGTCGGGGAAGTAGTCGGTATACTGACTCTCGAGATAGGCGGCGAGGTCGTGGTCCTCTGCGCGCAGCGCGTGGTGGCGCGGCGTGAGGCCGGCGTGGTCACGGCGCGTGAGCGAGGCGCCGCCCGCCACCAGCATGCAGCAGATGGCACGGC
Organism: Melanchra persicariae; assembly: GCA_947386135.1. Taxonomy (NCBI): domain Eukaryota; kingdom Metazoa; phylum Arthropoda; class Insecta; order Lepidoptera; family Noctuidae; genus Melanchra; species Melanchra persicariae. Next base: position 9,383,756 of record OX376651.1, on the reverse strand, counting down.
GCTTGTGCGCGGCCGCCTTGTGAAGCGCCGTCTGGCCGCGCTCGTTGTCGCGCATGTTCAGGATGGCCGTGGGCGCGCACGCGATCAAGTACTTCACGATCTCCTTGTTGCCGTAGCGCGCCGCCACGTGCAGCGCCGTCTGCCCGCTTGCGTCGATCGACAGCAGCGAGTAGCCCGCCGCGTGTAAGTCCTTCATCTGAACCATTCGTAAATCATTTTTCATTCTTATCGTGTTTCCTTCATATTTAACGACATGTGAAGTTTACAGCTGGAGCTCACTAGTTAAACTAGCAGCGCAATTTGCTCTATAGGCTATTTAACATTTACTGATTTGTGTGATACCAGTGGGATTCACGGATTGACATTATTAATTTATTGGCGAAACGTCAAACGCTGACATTGATTTCCTTGTGCAACAAGGGGGAAAATGAGATTCACGCCTCACAAGAAAAATTAACGCCTGTGGGCGTATTTAACCTGTTTAAGGCTGTTTATCGAATATAAGAAAATTTATAAAGTATATTTGATCAGAAAAATCACATGAAAAGAAAATGTCTGTAAATTATTTTTCTCACCATTCTCAGATCGCCGACTTTGGCCGCTTTGAGCAGAGCGTCAGATGTTTTTTCCAATAAATTTCTGAAACAATGTCAAAGTTTTACTTTGTCCTGCAAAAACGGAATAAGTTTCGAGTAGATAAATAAAATGAGACGTCTTGTTAGTCTTGTGGCTTAACTGACTCGTTCAAAGCTGAGCGAACGAGATACGTACGCCTCGTGAACTTGTCATGTTCTTGTGTATGTTATTGACGAGACTTAATTTACTGAGGGTATGTTGCGTTAATAAAGTTACTGAATTAGGTATATTTTATATTGTTAGCTGGACTTACACAGGGTGAGTGGTAAATAAGTGTGTTTAATGAAATGGGTTATAAATGTTATAATAAAGCTGTTTTGCAACCAATTCGTAGACCCTGAAAACTTGGGGTCAACATATTGGGTGGTTTTCGAGTTATCGAAGTTTTTATTATATTTTAGAGTGAGTCAGGGAGAGCAGTGCGTAGCCAAAGAGAAGGGTATAGGGTCTCTTTACGCTGAACTTAATCCTGCATAAAGAACGACGATAAAATAAAAGATAGTTACTGCTTTCACCGTCTGATAGCATAAATAAAAAAACATCTGGTAATGAAAGATCTTGCCTAAACTGAGTGACCAGAACCCGTCGCAGTAAGCCTAACAGCTGTGGTTACATACCGATATTAAGAAAATTCGCAATAATCGAAAAATATCACCATCAAAGTACTATCTTGCGGGATCAATTGAGTTTTATTTCCCCAACACGTGCCAAAAGTGGGATAGTCCAGTCAAAGCCGAAAATAACGCAAACTCAGCATTAATTCTTAACTCCGATTTTTTGCCGTTAACGTGTAAGTAGTAGATAAGTATGTTAAAATGGATACCGAAAAAAGTCTCTCTCACTCGGTGGGAAAAATATGAACTAGCATGTTTGTTTGGAGCAATTGAGTTTTACAAGTACGTCAGAAAATTAAACAATATTAATCCGTGGAACTATTCTATTTTATTATTAAAGTTATGTTATTTTTTGATTTTGTACTTAAAGCTAAAAATTGACTACTTTCTTTTCATAAAATAACTGAATTAAATTAATATAAAGGCCATGTCTGACTTAATGATAAAATATTGACTTGTGATATTTTTTTCTAATTTCCTTATTTAGTTTTTAACGACTTTTCTTGGGGCGCAAAAGTGTTCAATTCTGACAAAATAAAATTGAATAAGATGTTTCATTCTAAGACGTAGGAATTAAGCTGGCTGCCATTGTTCTTTGAACAATGTAACAATAAATTAAAATTATAATTTTAATTTATTTTGAAGTAAACTGCCTCAATAAAACCGGCCAAGGGCGAGTCGGACTCGCGCACGAAGAGTTCCGTACAATTATCTATAAAAAACGGCAAAAAAATCACGTTTGTTGTATGGGAGCCCCACTTAAATATTTATTACATTCTGTTCCCGGTCCCGTTTTTACCCTTTGGGTACGTAACCCTAAAAAAGAGATGTTTCAAAGAAATTTTATAGCTTGGTCTTAACGTTTCATTTTCAAAGATATGGGTATTTTTTATGAATTGATATTTGAGCGATTCATTCGTTCAAGAGCTATTCGAAAACTATCAGTTGACTTTTTAGAGTTACGATTGCTTGAAAACCAATAAGGATCTCAAGTCAAAATCGTTGCAATCAGCTCGAGTATAACCCATTTCAAGGAACGCACAACGATTTTTAATACAGGATGATTGGTAAATAACCAATCATCCTGTATTAAAAATCTCGTGTCACGGTGTTTGTGGTCACACTCCTTCGAAACGGCTCGACCGATTCTTATGAATGTTTTATGTATATTTTGTAGGTATGAATTCCCATACCTACCAAATTCACAAAACACACACACACACATTCATAAAAATCGGTCGTAAAGTACCTATATTTCATAATTGATATGCTCGTACAAAGTCGAGGCAAAAGTTAGTTGTTATATTATACCTGTTTATGATGTACTTTATGTTTATGTACAGTCGCCGTCAGATATATCGTAGCAGACAAGGTGACGAAATACTTCAGAACATTTTAAAATGTCAATGAGTTCAATACACTACAAGTTACACACATTAATATCTGAATAGATGCTTGTTAATATTTTCTATACACACCACAACTAACCAAAACGGCGACTGAAGTACCTAATAATTGCTAAGTAACTATTTAAATAATTATAATATATTTCACAGCTGCATCATATACCGACTGCTTTATAAATAATCTTCTTAATAATCTGACAGACTGGGTGAATAAAGTTTTCGTATATAATAGATCATGGGAATCTTAAAATACTACATAGAAGAAAAAATATAGACGATAGAAAAACTTAAGTTAATAGTTACTGATCGCTATTAGAAGTTACCTTACATAAAGCAGTCAGTAGATGAAGAGATACTAAAACTAATCTATAGCTAAAACCATCCATGTAAAGTCTCACCTATAGCCAAACACTTCTTGCTCAAGTCCAAACAATTTTTCATGAATGCTGCATGCAATAGAAGAAAGAAGAGATAGAGTGCAGATTTCAGTTTCAAACAAGTGTGCATCGTGCTTCAATGCCTGTACTTGTGCGATACTCCTAACAGAAAGTGATCACACATTGTTAGATGTATAGTGGCCGCATCAGCGAGAAAATTGTGCAATATCTGTTTGCCACACGCACACATATCTAATAAAATATTTCGTTACAGCTGCCTTACTTTTCATTTGCTAGACAAAACACTTTATCAATAACTAATAAGTAAAACACAGTGCTGTTTAACTAATCTCGAACTGTGACTACAGCTTAAGGTTAGATACAAAGAGGGCTCGTCGAACCGAGTGCCATCTTAATCCTTATTAGTGTCCCGTGGAGGGTCCTCGGAGATTACAATCCCCGGAGCCGCACGGCATCTACTATGTACCAACAGTTTGATTCAGTACGGCGGCGTTTTAGAAGCGCTTAAATTAATACATTGCATCTAAAATCTAGGCGCACACACAACGACGTGGTTAGATGATAAAAGTGAACGTACTCACGTTTTGAATCGCGCTATTGAGTCGGTGGTAGGCTCGTGATCTTTGGCGGGCGGACTCGTGCACAGCGGCGGAGACAGGGGCTCGGGCGGCGCCGTGCCCGGGCTCAGCGGTGCGGGCGGCGGCGGCGGGGTCGGCGACGGCGGCCGGACTGACACCGGCGTCGTCGGAGCGGTGCCCACCGTGCTAGGAGGTGGCGTCTGAGGTGATAGCAACTCCTCTGACGACCGCGCAGGACTGCCGAGACCCGATTCACTGTTTCGTAATTTAAAACTTCTTTTACGAACTGCTATACAAACGCCTGTAAATGTATCTACTTAGACCCGCAGATATCCACTGGCAATATACTAGCTATCACTTTCCAGAAATTGAGATGTAGAGTTCCCGTTAAAACTCTCAGCAACATTCTAAAAATACGTTGATGGAGAAGCTGAGATATATGCAAACGTTTCCTTGCTTCCTTATTTTCTAAAAGGAAGTCAACCAAAATGGATGGGATCGCAAGCCACGCGTGAAATTATCCAGATTTATTCTAAATCAGATATTTTGTTTAAGTAGCTCTTGCTTCTATCGCGGTAAGAGCGAATTTGAAGATTTTGAAATTCAATTGGATTAGTTTTGATGAGGGCTTTACAGCTGTCTTATTTTGGTGAGGTTGATCAATTCTAACGACGCATAATAAAAAGGGATAACTTGTAAAAGCCACTATTTTATTACGTTCATATTAAAGTAGGTATACTTTCCAGCTTAAACAAAGCTGGTATGTTAAGTTAACGTGGGTAACAGTAGTGGGTAGTTTAATTGCGATAGCGGACGGCGCCGGGCGCTTGCTTGGCCAGTCGGGCTTCATTTGCCGTCACACGACGGTTTAGATTAAATGGTGCAATCCAGCGACCCATTCACATAATAATTATGTGAACACTTGCTATTACTACTGCAACTTTTATGTCTCTTTTCTTTTTATATGCAGTGCTAGTTATGTTAGGACTGACTTCTAATATGAAATCTGAAGTTTGAGACGGTTTAATAATTGTATTCATGTTTTTGGATAAATATCTTATAGGATAAATATAAATATCAAGAAGATATTTATATTTATTTAGATATTTTGGATGTTAAATATTGTCGTAAATCATTTTTTTTTACATCTCTTGTCTTCACTGTGCTGTAGACAAAATTAAAGAGAGACATCACAACATGATGCTATCCTGAAAGTAAGGATGATAAGCTCCTTCTTGATGGTGAAGGTGACTCGGGAATGTCTTGCAAAGAGTATCTAAGTCCAGTTTAGTTTTATATACGATCGTATATTGAAGCGAGCCGGTGGCGGTGGAGTCGTAAATAAAGAAACTCACCAGGGATGCGACTCGGGCACGTCTAGCGAGACGGCCGCGCTAGGCGTGTCGACGCTCTGCGAGATGTCGAGCGACACAGAGAGGCCGGTGGTGGTGTCCAGCGACACTGACGCGGCCGTGCGCTCCAGAGAGCTAGTAGCCGTAGTGTCATAAATAAAGAAACTCACCAGGGATGCGACTCGGGCACGTCTAGCGAGACGGTCGCGCTAGGCGTGTCGACGCTCTGCGAGATGTCGAGCGACACGGAGAGGCCGGTGGTGGTGTCCAGCGACACTGACGCGGCCGTGCGCTCCAGAGAGCTAGTAGCCGTAGTGTCATAAATAAAGAAACTCACCAGGGATGCGACTCGGGCACGTCTAGCGAGACGGCCGCGCTAGGCGTGTCGACGCTCTGCGAGATGTCGAGCGACACGGAGAGGCCGGTGGTGGTGTCCAGCGACACTGATGCGGCCGTGCGCTCCAGAGAGCCAGTAGCTGTGGTGTCCGGCTGAGCTGTGGACTCCGTGTCCGGCGTGTGCGGAGTATGCGGCGCCGCGTCTAAGATGTAGATGTTGTCGTGTCCGATGTCTGCTGGGTAGTGCAGGTTCTCTTGCGCCTTGTCGATGCGGAAGAACCGCTCCGCTGTTACAGCTGGTCATGAAAAGTCACGATTACTCAAGGTAACTTACAATTAATTACCTACTCAATACGTGAAGTTAGGTTTATTGCGAAGCAGCATTTGGAAATAATTATGTTGGCTCTATTAATTTCGACCCTAGTATGCATTAAATGTGAATTGAATAATGTTCAAAATTAACACATATATTATGTAGGTACGTCGTCTACTCATTACTACTGACTCAGTCAGATGTATTGGCCTTTCTACTTTTGAATATTTTCCCAGAATCGAAACAATTAGGCAAGGTAACAGTTGAATACATTTCAATTTCGTTGGTACTGAAGAGTTAACATATTCACACTGATTGCAATATGTTTCCATAAATATATTGCAATCAGTGTGGGCTTCACCCATGTAAGACCGGAATTTCATTCATTCATTCATTCGTCCAACTTGTAAATATAACCTTATCGATTATATAAAAGGGTAATACGGTAATTCTATATGTGTATGGAGAATATCACAGAACAGATAACTGTGGAGAATATTATTATATGTACCTAATGAAAACGCTGTGAGTAGGTCCTATACTTATTAAGAGTTAAAGAAAATAAGCATGAGATAGGTATACACTTGACATACTTTAGAAATAATGGGGATACGAGAGCACATGTTTGCCATTCGTCGTCCGAGGGAGCTCTTTTAGTTTGAAGATGTTGAATACAAGCTTTAGGTCAGACAAGCATTTGTTCCCTGTACCAGATTTATGGTGATATCTTATATGGTGAGTTTGCTTTATTTTTTTGGTGTTGGCTTTCCATTTCTGCAGTTTTTATACGTAGGTTTGAATTGTGCGTGCGTCGTAGTAAGACAGTAAAGTCAAGTTATAAATAAATAAAAACTTGTTCTCTTCAACATGTCAGGTACAGAAATGTGAAAGTCTAGTACAGCAATAGGTACGTCTAAAAGGAAGCAATGGCAGAAAAACTCACAGTCGACAAACCACCAGTCGGTGAGGTTCGAGTATGCTTGAGATTCTTTGATCATGCCCTGAATGAGGCCGCGCATTTGCTCCAGGTCGGCTGCGGGGTTCACGTCTAGTGTGCCGACTTGCTCCGCTGAAACAAAACAAATCAGTTTTACTAGCAACCCGAAATGAGCCCATCATTTAGTGCCGCAATGTTTTTGGGATTAAATTTAACAAAAAATCTGACACAATATTTCTCTCTGAAATCCATATTCCACGTCCATTCACGGGACAAATTAACTTATCGGCCATCAAATTTATTGGCATTTCGACCGCGGCATTCCTATTGAAATATATAATAAAATTATTACGACTCATTTCACTTTCAAAATTCATGTGTATGTATATACAATACTAGCTCCTGCCCACGGCTTCGCCTGCGTGGATGTTGTAAATTATCCCAAGGGAACATATTGCCTGGATGAAATTATCCTTGGTATGTCGAATTTGGATGAAACCAGTCCGAATAAGACCATGCGGACTGGTTTCATACAAATTTGTCTAGCCATTAACACTTGAAAAGGTACACAGAGTTACTTTCACATTTATAATAATATTAGTACTTATGGATTTTTCACAGTAACGTTAAAATGGACTGTATTTAGGCCGACGGCTTAATTCATTGATGTAAATTATTTAAAACGACTCATCATCGTCTAAATAGTCCACAACGAGGTTTTACATTGAAACTTTGACAACGGACTTCATTACACGTACATTAGCTGTTGCTTCCAGCGTTTGTTTATTCATTGTGTTTTTTTGCGGAGAGTTCGCGACATCAAAAGATTTTAGCTCTTCCAAGAGTATGTTTACTATGAGTGTTAGTAGGACTTTGCAATGTTTGTCAATATAGAAGACGAAGAAAAGATGGACCGATGACCTCGTGAGGATCGCTGGTAGCCGATGGATGCGAAACGCACAGGACCGGTTGTTATGGCGACACTTGAGGGAAGCCTATGTCCAGCAGTGGACGTCTTTTGGCTGATAAGATGAAGTAAATAGAAGCCGTCAAATAACTATTCAAATTCAAATGCACCCACTCTCGCTAAAATGAGGACTTGCTTTAAATTCTGATCGCTTGCAACTTTTACGAGCCGTGTCTTTAACTTTTAAATTAAATATATGAGTTGGATGTAGGGTTGAATTGAGTTCCACCGCTACCTCATGCAAATTTATTTATTTAAATCTGTGTATCATTTTTAACCGCATTCAAAAAAGAAGGAGGTTACTAATCAGATACTTCTTTAATACTCCAACTCAATACTTTGTTTGTGTTCCCCGATTACATGAAGACGCCTGGACCGATTTGGAAAATTATTTTTTTTGTTTGAAAGGGTACCTAGACTTTCCAGGTGGTCCCATGGTCATTAGGTCAGGATCTGATAATGGCCATCCTGGAGAAATCTTGGAAACTCTTCAAATTTTCTAGGCAAACTTGAAGCGATTTAGGTATTTTTAGAAGAGTATTTTATCGGAGTTTTATAAAAAAATACATCCGACTTCCAAAAAACAACACAACACGGTTTTTTTAAAAGTCGGTTGTTTTTTATGTAAAAAATACAACTATTTTTTTTCGGTAAAATGTGGTGTTTGTTATTGTATCAATCAAAGGTGAGTTAATTTGCAAAACAGCAAAACATTTAAACATACAGTAACAAAAGTCACAGTATGACAATAGTCCTAAGTTTCAAAACGACCTGTCCCGGCCGTGTAATGTCAAAGCATACCAAGTTTATAGAAAGCTGTAAAATTTAATTATTAATTATGTGCGACATATACATTATTAAATAACTTTTTGTAATTATCAAAAGTAAAGTTGTTATAAACGAACTCGTTAAAAGTTTAAGTTATACGTATGACAATATATTAGCTTAATTATGAGCCTTAATCAAGGTTTATGAGGTAGATACTAATTTTATGTACAATGTACCTACTGACAAAGTAATGGGGTGTGCACACTGTGCAAAGACACTCGCCCAATAGTGTTAATTTTGCAAAAAGCCTCTAGTCGATGTCCCTAAATGGAAAGCAGTCAAAATGTCCATAAACTTCGTTCCAGTTGGTAAGTTTATCGTTTGATTTGTCACTTGCGATAACGAGTCATTTGAGAACCAGATATCTAGTTTAGTAGTAATAGATCGCCCTCGTCTGGTCATTAATTATATTACTGGTCATTATAGATATGAGGCGAAGGGTTTTACGAATTTGAAGGGTTCGTTTATGAGCCCATTATTGGTAATGGACTCATTACCTTTACGACAGCTCGCTTAGTGACGTAATGTCGAAAAAAAATACGACTCACAAAAATGAACTCTTTCTTAATTTTTTCTTGTTGGCTATGATGATGAATGATGAATGAAAATGGGGAAGTATCGTTTTGGCCATTCGGTTCCGGAACTCATAAAAAAAAATCTAGATGCATGCACTCTTAGTTGGAAAAGCCACAAAGTAATGATGATGAATGATGAATGAAAATTTAATGGGGAAAGTATCGTTTTGGCCATTCCGTTCCGGAACTCGTAAAAGAAATAAACACCGGTTAGTTTCTGTATCAAAACGAAATGTGTTACAATTTTATTGTTTCACTCGAGTCGGTGTCGATTGCTTCTAGTTAAAGAAAACAACAGACAGGTGTCGGTTTCCGCGCCAACTACCGACGCGAAACGGCGAAATAAACAACTGAACTTAAAGCTTGGTAAAGCTTTTCCGGTACTGTTGAAATCAAGCTTGATTATCGATTTGTCTTAACCAGTACCGGGTAAACTTCTCTGGTCAAGATCAAACGTAATAGCGACAAGTTTAAAACTACATTTAGTAGCGAGATCTCGGGGCGTGTGATTGAATAACATAATTTGCCAAGTTAACTTTGCAAGGGCTACGACGTCGGGTGTTGATTTAATTAATTAATGTTAATAAGCTGTACAATGATCTTTGTTACCTGTCTTGGCGAGCAGTTCCTTGTCGTAATGATGCCGCTCGTAATCTGCCATCGTTATGAGATTCACTGTGAGGGTGAGTTTGTCCATTGTCGTTTGACTGTAACAATACATGTACATAAGAATCGCAGTACAAATTAATATCATTATATATGTAATAAAAAATAAAATAGATATATAGTAAGAATACTCTTTACTATGTACACCAAGTACCTACCTAAACTAAAGTTACCTACTTAATATTAACACCCTCCTAAACCAATGAATAAGATATGAAGTCAGTACCTAATTTTATTTATTTGTAAGCTTCCAAAGAGTGCTTATTTACTTACTACTGAATATTTTATAACGTCTTACATCATGCAAACGTGGATCTTGATAAAAAAATTACTACCATATTTTTCAGGTGATGTTTGTGACATTGGACTGTCAGTTCTTTATGACGTAATGGTTCATTAGTTTCGAGTTCAGGCCCGAATTTATACCATGCAACTTTTATAAAATCGATAGAAGTGAAGCACGGCTGGCTATCAAGATCTCCAAAAGTTAATCTTAGAATGTCGGGTATCTTCGTTTCAAAAGTCAGACGAGAATCGCTCTTTTATAACAGAAACTCTATCGTATCTAGTTGGACTGCAATCCAGAAAAAAGGCTGTGCTCATAGATTAAAAAAGACCAAAGTTTTTGTGATTTTTGTCAGTTAGTTTTTTGTCAGGGGCTTGAGTCTGCTATTGCAATCGTGTCTCAATGACCGAATATTTGACAACTTTGACAGTTTCTGTATGGGAAATGTGTCATAAGTTTGACGTTATACGTCAAAAATCGATCATTGACCGGTCATTGAGACACGATTGCAATAGCAGACTCGACCCCCTGATTGCTCAATATGAAACTCACTACCGAATACTCAAAGGCGACTCAAATTTACTTCGCATGTCATATCTTGTTCTTGGTCCTTCAGTAACTTGTGGAAAAAGATTTTTAAAGACGACATTATAGTGTATGAGATTCGATTGCAAATAGGATGACGTGAAACACTTACGGTGCAATAGTCCTGCCAGGTTTCTTCTTAGCGAGCATGGTTGCTTGGTTGAGCCGTGAGAGCGTGATGACAGAGGGCGCCAGCCGGCACGCCTCCCCATCCACTTGCATGGGGATGACTTTCGTGGTCACGATCTTCGCTGTCTTGCATTGACAGATGCAGGTGCCGTGCCCGCCCGCTTGAAGTAACGGCTGCACAATACAAATTATAATTTAATTGATTTAGCTTTTCGGAGCCTGTTATGACTTGTCAAATTCTAAGAATAAAAAAAAAAACTTAATAACGAGGAATGGAAAGCCCAAATGCCACACTAACAGAAACACAACAGAATTCTTGTAATTATTAGGTATGTCTGCTGTTGTATATGAGAAATGAATTCGGTATCAAAGTCAAAGTCAAAGTCAAAGCATTTATTTCAATTAAACCATTTACAGGCACTTTTGAATTGTCAAGGTCGGTCAGTCAAAGGGGTGAAGCTATTTGCACGTTCCAAAGCGTAGATCTCTATGGAGAAGAACGTACAAGAAACTCCATGGACACTCTTTTGAATCAATTAATTATTACAAAGTTGTGGTTACATTGCCCAAGTAGCAAAAACGTTGTATAATATTAGAACTATACAACTAACAGACATGTAAGGGCTTTTTAACAGTTTTGCAGCAACTAAACAGTTGTAAAGTAGTATTCAGTTCGACGTATTAGTTATAAATAATCTAAATCGTATTAATGTGTCTGTTAAACGTCATCTCAATCATTTTATATGACGGTCATACAACGTTAAGTCGAGTAAATGTTTCAGTCATAAAATAGTGATGAGTCGCCATGTTTTGTAAATTAAGAACCTTTAATTAAACACTTAAAAAACAAACAGTTATGTAATGATTTTATAGTTAACTATTATAAAATCGTCATACTGGGGCTTATAATTCCACCTTTAAGTAACTTTAAGGTTGAAGCGTTATTCTTATATGACTAATATAAGTCAATTGATTATTTAAGCAGTAATTAGAATCTTTTATATAACTCGTTCGCCTTCGCATTCGTTCCCTCGCGGTTTTCATTGTATCTTAATTTTAGATAAGGATTTCAAAAAGTGGAAAAGAATTAAACGAAGTCGTGGTTTTAGAAGAAAAGTAAATAAAAATTATCAATTATTATTGTTGAATACAGCAACGATACCTACATTTCATCTGGAAGAAACTGTGCCCAGCCAAGCAGAAATCGGTAAAAATGAAAGTGGTTCCGTACATGTTTCAACGTTTAATGCGGTAAATGCTGGATCCAGTCAGGACAGGTGTTCTACAAATTTTTGTTCCGCTCATGTTCTTTTACCAGAAGGCACATAAGATAGCGGAAGTAAGTTTTTGTATAAAAAGCTCCTTTATTAGATTCATTCGTAAGTTTATATTACCCAAATCTTTTTTTTTTTTGTAGACGAATTAAATAATTCCGATTTCTTTAAAGAAGACAACTCCATGGAAATGAGTGACGAAAGTTATGAAGAACTTGATAAAGATGGTCAATTCTGGCAAGATTTTAAAAAATGGGCAATCAGTTGTAATGTTCCTCATGAGTCATGATACAATAAAAATATCTTTTAAGTATTACATTTTTTTTTACATCCATTATTTATTTTATTACATAGCACTTCTGTGATAACTGAAAATGTGTGTTATTCCATGGCCATTTGATTTGCTTTAGCAACTTGAAGTCTTTTTTGGTCAAAAACTTATCATTGATGTCATAATATATCACCATGATGTCCCTGTAAGAAATACAGAAGTATTCTCATGAATACATACAAAGGTTTTTCTATTTTCCAACATAACTCTAATTGCAACCATCATGGAGGACGCCATAAGTCGTACAAAAACATGTATATGATCAATAGTTATAAAAAGGTCTAAATGCAGTCGCCCAATGTCTATTGGCAATATGGCGGAAACGATGAATACCAATTAATGTATTTTATTTTTATAAACAATATTGAAACACTAACATTATGAAGGCCCATTAAAATATTAAAGAAATAACCAAACATATCATCGAAAATTTTAAATTCCCAAGTATAAGTCACCGCTCTTTATCTTCCACCACAGTCAACTTTCTTAACATTAAATTAATAAATAATAATGATTATTAAAACATTTGACTTAACCTTTTTATAAATTTTACCACAACACAATAAATTGTTGTCACACAAGTGATCTAGCTTGCACCACTGACCAACCACCGGCATAACAAAACATCTACGCGATGATTTAGTTTTGTAAGAGTATTACTGAAACTATTACAAACCTTTCTAGTTAAACTTTCAACATTTACGTGATTTTTACTCAACTTTATTGTTGCTGGAGCGACTGCAAAACGACCCTAACACGATTTAAATGTTATATAATCTGCGCCCAAACCCGCGTTATATTTACGTAAAAAAAACTATTATAAAACCATTTTCATATGGCTGAAAGTTATATACAAAACGTTACTGTACTATTTATATGACATTATTTTGCTACTTGGGTGTTCTTGTTGAAATATCATTTAATAAGGATTTGCAGAAACCGCACTATAATTTAGAAAACCTCTTGTTCTTACACTGCAAGATACCTTGAAACTACAACCTACATGTTAGAAATCCCTGAACTCGTATCTAGAAAGAACAATTTACTGACAAATAAAGCGATTGTTATTTAATTTCGCTCTTTGTATGCGGAATTTCTACGTGAATTTTCCAGTTTTCATATTTTCTACACACACATATTATTGTTTTCATAACTTATTTATGAATCGAAACTACTAGAGAAAACTCGGACATATCAGACACAGCGCTGGAACGTGTAGAACTTGTACTTATTCAAACTCGAGGTGGATGTCGATGTTCCCATTTCGCAACATTATTTGTACAAACTAATTGCCAAACGTGTTCATGTTATAAAACAATGGCCATAAATCCTATTACGATCGAGCCACGAAAAACGATGGCCGATATTAAAACATGAAGCGACTGTTGGCTCCTGCGGCAAATATCAGCCATTTGTTCGCGTGGGTCTTGCAATATACGTCAAATAGGATTATAATACCAACTGGATTTGGCAGAAGGCTAAGGTCCCTGTAGATTGAAAATAATAAACATCGTTCTGCGAATATTCGATATCGTATTTCAAAGTATTTTGTGGACTAAATCCAGAAAACACTTACCACGCACTATAATACCCATTGAAGCCGTTGAGCGTGTCACCGGCTGCGATAAGACGGAGTCTAACGTAATACCTGCGCAAATTCAAACACTTCAACTCTCGATCTTCCACCGACTTACCAATTGATAAGTGGTTAATCCGACTACTTCTATTAAGCCGTCTTCAGTGGAGGGTTCAAAGGCTCCCCCTGACTTATTCCAAGGGTGTGTCCCACCCCCGTAACTGTAAACAATACAGACACGTAAATATCTTCCAATATAATGTATTTCGACTAGACTCAAAAGCATTCACAGTTTCTAAACACACATAAACAATGAAATGATGTCAGTGTTATTGATTTGTGAATCAGCATCCTAGCATCCTTATATTTTTTGTTGAAAATGTAAACTGGGGTTTCACATTTTGAGTTTAGTCTCTTCATGGTTTCAATTTCGTAAATGACAGTGTTTCTTTTATGTATTATTTAGTCGGCATCGTTTGGCAGCACCTGTAGAGAATACGAACAGGTACACTTTAATAAATGAGGCTGGGGACCTTGGAATGTTTAAGAAGACAATGGCGTGAACTTTGTGCTCGCGGAGCACGGGCGTGAGGTCCTTGCCGTCGCACTCCATGGTCACGAACTCGGCCAGACCCTTCCACTTGCGCTGCATGAGATCCTTTCCTCCGGCGGTACCGTAGAACAGCTTGTTTCTTATTCGAGAGTTGAACTTTTCAGGGTGCGCCTCTGTTAGAAACAAGAGATACGAAATTTTATAAATTTTAATTGCAATCAGCATATTAGTATTCGACTTACAACTGGGAAGATTTATTATGAAACTTTACATATTGGAAAGAAAGAATATTTGTCATCACGTCATTTGATAATGCAAATGGCGGCGGCGATTCTACTACATTTCGATTTACAATACGTTGAATAAACACAATGGAGTGAAGTCAATAATTTAACATGAATGATGTCATAAAGTGGTTTTCATAAGATTCTAATAATAATAGAATATGAATGTTCAACATTATTATTCGCCAATATCACAGCAGAGAAGGTTGCGGTTGGTAATTTTCAAACGATTGAAATATTCAAATAGAACAATATGAGTTCTCGCAAAGTTTTATTAATAAGAGGAAACCTCGGGACAGCTTAACAATATGTAAATAGAATTTGAAATGCATGATACCAAATTGTCTTGCGTTCTATTGCGGTCTCTTTTGTAGGTGAATTTATTTCCACAATAAAGCGGCTTATGAAATTGTCTCCACTTTGTACGATTTCAGGTTGTGAAGGATATTTTATTTAATTAATTGAAACGTTAGCATAGTTTATGCTAGTGTTTATACGTTTAGCGAGAAGAATTACCCAGTCTGTCATTATATTATAGCGTGACACTATACAACATCTTGTTATGAAGTCGTGCATGACTAAGTTGTGGTATGTAAACGGGTCAATGAGTTTATTTTTGCATAACACTTTGACATGCAAAATACATAGGTACTCATAAAATGCATACTTAGTGCATTAGGTATGTTATTGCAAATTTGCTTTTTATGGATAGTCATGAAAAAAGATAGATTTGGCAGGCTTGTAACTAAAACCTAGTAGCTATTATTATTCTAGTAGGGTTTGCCAGTGAAAATACGATGAACACACAAAGTAAGTACCTACTTTGTCGGCCTGTTTGCCAACTTATTTATTTTATTTATTTTATTTATTTATTTAGGTTAACCAACAATTGTTTACACTACATACATTACTGACTTAACTTATTACATAAAAAACATGATAAAGTATAATTATGGGACATACACATTCATGGAAGATCAGAAACCAAGGTTAAGATAAGAGGATAGTAAAAAATGCAAAATATGAATTCTAGGAAGAGAGCTAATACAGGAAAAACGACTGACGGGTATTCTTCACAGGAAATAATTTAGGAACTAAGATGTTGATACTTTTCTGACCCTGAATACAAAAATAGCCATATCAGGTTATTTTACTGAAAAAACAAAATTAGTCCGTCAGATAGATTTCCAAAAATTATTGGAAACGTATTTTTTCATTTTTTACGTAAACAAAAAAATGAAGACGATACAGTGCGTTGAAAACACGCGTGACGTCACTACGATGTAACAATTTTAACCAGCGACTATGAGCAAAAAATACGTTTTTGGTGGTCGGTAACTTGCTTCTACCAAGAAAAAAACCTTATTCGGAAAAAAGGGTTAATTTGCAAAAGAATACAACTTTAAAAAAGTGGAATTTCTTCAAACAGGAATACTGAGTGCGAGGATCAGATACAAAACTTACCTCTCGCTTCATGGAATTCCAAGGCTATGTGAGCATCGACACCAAACGAGAAATAGTTATTGACAACGTTGAGAGGTAGTTCTGGCTTGGCGTTGCTGGTGTCTTCGCCGGCGGCTGCCGTGTTCGGCACCACCCCCAGCTCCCATCGGTCCAGCAGCACAGTGTCACTCTCGCCTATGTTCGCTAAGATCTTCGATATCGGCTCGTCTTCATAACCCTGGTAACAAAGAAAAACGAGTTAGGGAATTGTAAACAAAGTTTCTACATACCTACATATGACATACAGTGCTGCAGTGTTCGACTAAATATACCCACCCGGGTCCACGTACGTTGCCGAAAATAAAATAACTAACTTTCATAGCATTAAAATAAAGGTCGAGGGTGAAAAAGCTATGGTAAACATCAACTCTATGTAACCTATTTTACTCTACTGACTCTCTCTGACTCTCACAAGTTGCGTGGGAATGTAAGCAACCAGCGGCGCATTCGGTGTTTTTTCTCTTTATTAATTACATTTCAAAAAACAAATACAGTGTTTGACCGTGGAGGTTTCAAATTCATTTCACCCTGCTTAGTTACTAAGCTATTAAGTTTAGCACACTCTTGTTATTGTTTTAGTGGGATCCCTTCTTTTCGCATAATGTTCTTTGTCCTAATATACTTCGGCATAACGATTTTGGCACAATTTGTTTTGGCATAATAATACTTCGGCATAATTTTTTTAGGCATACATTTTATGTTGGCATAATCATCTTAAAGACTAATTGGTTTTGGCATAAATTTGATTCGCATAACGTTAGTAGGCCTAATGACTATTAGCATAACGTTAGTAGGCCTAATTACTATTAGCATAACGTTAGTAGGCCTAATGACTTTAATATCGACTGAATTTAATATGCTGTGCAACAAAAGTTAGTGACAGAACCGAATTGCTGCAAAACCGACTCCACGTAGTCTTGTTTGTCCTACCCCTAGAGTGTAATTTAAAATCGTGTAGGCGAGTAGGGGCGAAGCGGCCCGCGGGCTGAGGAGCAGGCGGATGCGAGCGAGCCGCCGCGGCTGAGGCCAACAAGCCGAAGCTGCGGTGGTGAGCGAAAGCCGTCTGCGACGATTAGCACGCGTGGGGCCGCCCGAGGCCCGCAGCGCCGAAGCCGTGACAGAAACCCTGCCTGCTGCATGTTGCATGCTCGTTTGAATGCTGCATGCTTGCTTGCATGCTGCATGCTTGCTTGTTTGCAGCATGCTTGCTTGCATGCTGCATGCTTGCTTGCATGCTGTATGCTTGCTTGCTTCATGCTTCCTACAGCGAAAAAAAAACGTACAAAATTGTTCAATACGTTACATTATATTAATATGTTCCCTATATATTACCTGATTCAGGAGATATGGCTTTTTTCCAATCGTCGAAATAAATTGTTATACCTATAAAAATATGTTTTAATATCATTATGCGTATTATGCTTATAAAAGTTATGCTTTAGAACTTTATGCTTAATAAATTTATGCTTTAGAATATTATGCTTAATCATTATTATGGTTAGAGAAATTATGCTTAAAAAATTATGCGTAAGCTGTTATGCGTAATTACATTATGCGAAAATATAATTATGCCAAACAAAATTATGCTAAGTTATATTAGGTCTTAAAATTTTATGCAAATGGATAGGGAACCTGTTTTAGTTGGCTCATTTTTTACAATGTTTTCTTTGGGCTATATGAATAAAAAACGTCCACGTCTCTATAGGTTAACCAGCACTTTGTACGAATTTCCCGTTCCCGTATAGTGTTCCCTATAAAGCCTTCCTCATGAATGTGGCTATCACATACAAAAATAATTTTCAAAATCGAGTTCAGTAGATCTAGAGATTACCCCCTACAACCTCACAAACTTTGCCTCTTTATAATATTAGTATAGACAATAGTCAACCCAACATGTAGTGGGTCAAAGTCCCAATTAACCAAAAAAATGTTACACACAGACGCACATAATATACACAGGTGGGCTTTAGGGGAGCGTTCCGGTAACTGAGGGGTGATACACATACATATAGTAGCTTCATTACGTTTTTAATGGCTTATAAGGGACTGCCCAGAGGCAGTAATTTTTTTGGTAAGTATTTGGGCCTGAAATTTAATTGTAAATTAGAGTGGTTTCATACAACCCATTTCGATTTTATATTCAGAATATCGGTTGGTAACATCCTACTAGATGAAATGTACCTAGAGATATCGAATCTGTCTGATCGAACATGTCAAAGCACTAAACACAGCGTAGTAACAACTGATTTTAAAGTTGAACCGGGCCTTGATTTGAACGTAGGGAACGTTCAAATCAAGGCCCGGTTGGCAAATTACCCACCCGTCTTTTCTACACTGTTCCTACGTGATATAATAATATCAGGAATAAGTTTTGTAGGTAACTTTGAAACTGCGATTTAGTTCCGTAAATTGTTGAACAGTTCGTGTTGCACTTTCTGCTGTAGATTTAGGTGGTTACTTTTGTTCACGTTTATTTAGCTTTTGAGTTGGCTTAGAGCGCTATTTTTCAGTTCTTAAAAGACGATGCTCATTTTCTACTTTCAGGTTTTTGTTTCATAAGGTTTTATTGAAACAAAGAACTATAAAGTACAACTGACTTATAGTAATTACTAAATAATAGCTAGACTAATACTCGTGAAATTATGTACAACGTGTATAAAAATATAATAAATCATTGGGCATCAAAAAATCATCCACATCACTAGTAATATCATCAATATGTAGTTACTAGCACTTCGCTCTCGCGGATTTAGTAGGTTACTCCAGAAACTTCAACGCCCGTTAAGGGGATAGACTTAAACAAGTAATTTTTGAAAATTAATCGAAACAATTTCTAATAATTAATTAGCTAACCATTTTTGCTGCTGATCCTGTGGTTTCAGGATCAGCACAACACTGTTGGGTTGGTTATGAAAAAATCGTTAGGTCAATTATACAACTTTTAGATTGTAGGTACCTATCAATTTCCAAGTTTCAAGCAAGTAATAATGTCATCCTTTAAAAACATCATCACCCCTTTTCACCTCTTTAGGAGTTAGAAAATCCGAATAAATGTTGTTCTTATTTTTATATCAAAGTCATTAGTGCCGTGTTTCAATTTCATCGGACCAAGCATTATAAAGATCGTTCCATACCCATTTTAACACCACCTAAGCCCCCACTGGGGGGTAGTTTTGAAATACCAATTCTGTCATGATTTTTTTTGGAACGAAGTTCCTTATCGCGCTTTGTGAAAGGGGGCTAGACGGAAAAAATTCTTACGAAAAGTTGTCACGACACTTTTTGCTATTGTAAGCTATTGTAAGCTGTGCGGCGTCGCATGTTTCTCTGTCTGTCTCTCTCTCTCTTATAGAAAGCAAGATATTTGTTAATAATAAAACAACAACAACAACAACAACAACAACAACAACACAACAACAACAAAACAACAACAACAACAACAACAACAACAGCAACAACAACAACAACTTTTAATCATGGGTGTCATTTTCATAGTTTTCAGGGTCGCTAATAACGATTACCGGGTCAAAATTGGAATCCAAGATGGCGCCCATGAGATTTGACAACTTTTCATCATGGGTGTCATTTTCATGGTTTTCGGGGTCGCTAATAACGATTACCGGGTCAAAATCGAAATCCAAGATGGCGCCCACGAGTTTTGATAACTTTTCGTCATGGATGTCATTTTAATGGTTTTCGAGGTCGCCGATAGTGAATTTTAATCCTAATGAATCTTGCCTCTTGACCTGAGGTGCACTTCAGTGACTGCTACTGAAACTTTTAGACGAGTTGCTTTTTATTAATAAGAATGTGTAGTGTATAAATTTTATTGGAAAGGAACTTCGTTCCATCCGGGTGTCCCTTGACACCTCTCAAGTTTTTTTATTTAGCTCAGTATTTGTAATAAGTTTCAAGTGTTTATACCTAAAAAATAAGTTCTTCCATACAAACTTTAACACCCTCTAAATCGTGTTTTGGGGGTAGTTCTGAAAAACTAATAATGACAACTTTTTTCATTCACTTAGGCCAATATTCGTACCAAGTTTCAAGTATATTCGCCATAGGAATAAGTTTATTCATACAAACTTCCACCCCCTATTTCACTCCTTTATGAGGGGGGGTTATTTTTCTAATATCCTTTCATAGCTGACGTCTCCTATTCATATCCTCCGTGTATAACGCATTGAATATTTGAATTATCAATAGTTTTCTCAGTGCACACCAAATAATGAATTTACTTTGGGCTACATCATTGCAATTTTCGTAGGGATCTCTATTTTTTCGGAAATAAAATACAGCCTATGTTTTAAGTTAATAATGTAACTGCCTAATAGTGAAAGAATTTTAAAATCAGTTAAGTAGTTTCTGAGCCAAATCGTAACAAACTATCAAAAAAACATACAAGCAAACAAACAAATAAATCTTTCCTCTTCATAATATTAGTTTAGATTTCTTTTCTTCTGTTTGGATTTGGGGTGAAATAAGTTTCAGAAAACAGGAAATTACTTTATAAAAAAAGAAATAACGCAATTTCCGGCATGTTACAGAAAAAGGTCCATAGGTAGGTATATCAGAAAAGTGAGGAGACAAAACAGATTTTCTCTTGACTTGTAATAAATTTTTCTACTCGCAAACTTAAAACGATAGATGTTGTAATTACAATAATTTGTTTCAATATAATATCTAAACGTATAAAGTTAACGTTACCGTTAAACGCTTTAACGCTAACGTTAAAGCAGGTATGATTAATTTACCGTGAGAAAAGAAGATGATGGGCTTCTTTGATACAAAAGAAGGTACAACAACCTCTGAGCAAATACGTAACCACCTGATTTAATAAACACTTTGTAATATTCCCTTCATTTCGTTGGCGGTTACTATTTGTATCTAGTAACATAACATTAAGTCCTTATCTTCAACAACTAAACATTTTGATCTCATTAACGTGACCTTAATTTTCCGTTTAAATGATAATGAGAGTATTACGCTAATCTGGACTTTAATCCAGTCGTTGAACGTTAGCTGGGTAGAACGTTAAGCTGTGTATCGTACTGTAATACCCAATAATATTATGGGTAATTTTATAACAATGTAACGGGTAGTTGGAGCTCCTTATAACCCGGTTCTAGCATATTGTTATTTGTTTGCGGCACAAAGCTGATGCGCTAGCTTTATTGGCTTGTTGGCTCGGTTTTCCAGGGGTAAAACATCTTACCTCTACGCTGCTGTATAAGGAGATTTAGTTAAGTACAATCTTGTTTACCGCAAACGCCTACATATTTTGCTGCTAACAAGTTTATTTTCAAAAGGTGGTGTCTACGTGGGAACTTGGTACCTACTTTATGAGAACTTTATATTTTAGTCAGTAGCTTTTTACTGTTATCATTCATAGCTCAAAGAGTTATTTCTATAGGTATACCCATGTATCTATATGATGTGCGTGGATGGCCAAATCTTAAACTATGAGGAATAGCGAAAAATGCTCAAAGGAGTCTCGAGGCCGATTTTGATGAAAAGTAAAACTTCATCAATCGTCGTTATTTCTAGTCAGGAATCGGACTAGTTGATTTTGTAAATCAAAACACACCCTGTATTATTACACCATCCGAAAGTATCTAATTAGGATCAAATTCTGGGAAGTAATAAATAACACATGGAAAACTAAAGGAATGGGCTATTTTTAACAAATTTACTTTTTAAATTTCTAAGTAAACCTACCTAAACCTTAACTGATATAAATTTCTGTTGTACATTCTCAGGGGCCTAACCACCAATTCTTAAAGCAGTATTACTTCAATATTTCTTCCAGTGGGAAAGAGACGGAGCTATACAGGACATATAGCTCCGTCTCTTTCCCACTGGAAGTAATATTAAAGTAATACTGCTTTAAGAGTTGGTGGTTAAGGCCCTGGCCTAATGTTGATGACGACTAAAAGTGCATCATTGATTTCTGAAAAATATATTAATTGATCGTTTTTTTTTTTTAACTAAAAAGGTACTTACTTATTTTGTTAAAAATGAGCTATTTCCTTTAATTTGCCATGTGTTGTCTGACTCGCCAGAATTTGATCCTTATTAACGACACTTTGTAATAGTCTAGACACGCGGCAGGCGTGTCCAGCCAAGTTAAAAAAAGAACTGGCGACAGCAGCCGTGCGTAAAAAATAAAATTTGGCACATTTATTAAAACTCCTTAGCTTGTCTAGAATTCAAAATTTCATAAATGCAGCTCAAACATTTATTGATATATTAACGTTTAAAAACCGGCATTTTTATGACTGACTGACTCACTTACTCACTGACTTATAGATCAAAAACCCAACTGAATGTGTCGTTACCCGTGGTCCCGGTGGGTCGACCCATTACCGGGTCCATGGTTTTAATTACCCGTGGTTCCATGGCATTAGGGTTGTTCCCGGACTTCAGACTACAACGATAGAAAATGAAAACCTTCAGTTACATACAATATATAATAGTTTACTCATTCAAAAGCAAATAAAATAATTCCATCCTTGGGGACAAAAAAATACTCATACCAGAATTATTGAAAATGATGAATTCATAACCGATAGGTACACCAATGACTTTATGACTCATAAACTATCTTAAAAGTAATTAATTCCATTAGTGTATCGGATATGACTGCAGTCAAAACTCTTAACCAGTCAAAAGTACTATTGACCAGCAAAATCAGTCAAAGGTACTTTTGACTGATTTTGCTAGTAGAGTTATAAACGTCATTATGGTTAACACCCCGACTCGGGGTCTTTTTTAAACTGGCCAGAAATAGGAGCCCCGCGAAGCGGGGGTCTGTCGACCTATCTTAGCACAGGTGTTAATCAGTCAAAAGTACTTTTGACTGGTTAAGAGTTTTGACTGCAACATATTATGCTGTTATTATGGATTTGTATTTTCTATCAATATATTCAGAAGTCCAGGAAACAATCCCTAATGCCATGGGACCACGGGTAATTTAAATTACCCATGGACCCGGTAATGGGTCGACCCACCCGGGACCACGGGTAACAAGTGAACTGAATGCCTTTGACTTTTCAAAGGAATACCGACCTTCTAAAATCCAACGATGCACTTTTAGTTTTCATCAAAATCGGTCTCGAGACTCCTTTCAGTGTTTTTCGTTATTCCTCATAGTTTCGGATTTGGCCATCCAGGCACACTTTAAAAATTCACGCTGTGTATGGATAATTGGCTAGGAAGAACTAAGACAAGAAATGAGGTGTGGCAAAGAAACGGCCAAATTAAAGTGTCTGTAGCTGTAGCGAAAGTTTCATTTCGCATTCTGTCATGAATGTTTCACCACGCTGAAGAGTATTCTGAGGGGAAATTACGCGGTCGTTTGATAATTATCGGCAAATAAACACAACGAGGGTGAAAATGTCGGAACATTTGTGCAGCATAACAATGAAAGAATATTACACAAATCCGGAGCCTGAGCGAAGTTTCTGTTGTTCTGGAGACCAGTAAAATTTTCATGAACAAAGTAATAAACTTTGTTTACGGGCTCGTTAAAAACATATTGTCGTACATCAAGCGACAACGAGTAATAATAGCATTTGCATATTCATAGGTCTACCTTTTTCTTTTGATTTTTCCCACTCATACAAATGAATGTGTGTAATAAATTCTGCATAACAAGTTGGCGCCCCTTAATTTCAGTCTCCGGAAAATAAACGTATTTTAACTTTTTCGTTTTGCTTGGGCCCGGCCCGCCTCACGCTGAATATTTTTGGATTAATTACCACTTGCAGAAAAGGTCCTTATTCTCGTATTTCAAGTATTTACGAATCCTTTTTTTTAAGGATGGGAAATCATCAAATGACTTATTTCGCTGTGAGCGGAGCAAAAGGGAGTGTCGGACTCTTACTGACAAAAACCCATCCATTTTTCTTCAAATGCCCTTTGCGTTCCAGGGCCGCGGTGACTCTTAAAAAAAATCCGCAACCCTAGCAGTTAGACGCATCCTACGTACACATAACTTCAAGAATTTCCAGCGGTTATAAAACGTTAAGTCTTCGTCATAAATGAGAAGTAAGCGCAGGTAGTAGACGCCAACGTTTTACTGCATTATATGAGAATTTCTATTTTAAGGTAGAATAAACGCGACATGAAC
The DNA here is from genome assembly GCA_947386135.1 of Melanchra persicariae. Lineage (NCBI taxonomy): Eukaryota > Metazoa > Arthropoda > Insecta > Lepidoptera > Noctuidae > Melanchra > Melanchra persicariae. Next base: position 9,359,498 of record OX376651.1, on the reverse strand, counting down.
TCTCTAGACATTATCAGCTTAAAGTGTCGTTGTTAAAGTTTTGAGAAAGTCCGCGGTTCCTTTAGTACGCTCAGTTTCAAATAACTACTTGAGCAAATTGAACCCACCTCGGGATCAAAAAATAACTACTTACCCGTGAAAATAAATACCCCTTCTTATGAAAATCTGACTTACCTATTCACGCATGACAGAGATCAGGTAAATTGATTAACAAGTCCTACTGTTTTGAATTTAGTTCTACTGTTTCAATACTGTGAAACTGGCAAACAAATTTAATGTAGGTGAGTTGTGCCGGGCCATTTATATATTTAGTAAATACCGTACGTCATACCCAGTTAACCATTTGGACGGTTCCCACGGGGCGCGAATGAATTTATTTTACTTGTTCACGCACGACACTCCCGTCCTTGCGGCGCGGGCAACGATAACGTCATAATAATACCCTCTGTCGTGTCTCTACACTCATTACGCGGTTCCTGCTATATTTTCACCCCAATTTTTAAATCCTGACAGGTATGTCAAAGGCTTGGTTTTAATCTATCGTCCAATAAAAACATTTACATATTTATTATAACAACCCAACGAAAAAAGAACATCAGTGTTGGTATTATGAATACAAATAAATCTTAGACGGGAAAATGTTTGGTGAAAATAATGCCTGAAATAGGAAAATTGAATGCGTAACTGGCGTCATTGACGGCGCGTGGGGTTAATTCTTGTGAAACCTACTGTAGGTAGCGGCCGAAAATGGCTTTGTAGAGTAGTGTAATAGTCTTAGACACCCATACCGATGCGACAGTAACGCGATTTTCTATTGTCAGGTACAAACAACATACCTACGCTACGTAGACAAATTTATTCAGAACACAATCACCTATCCAACACCTACGCATTGATACAAACAACTTTTAATAATCAACTAATTCTGAAATGTCAAAAAGGAAGCTGTTTCATACAAATATCCTACTAACACAGCGAAAATGCACAGCAGCCACAGCTGTTTTTTTCGTTGAGAGTTTTGAGTTGATCTCATTTTATAGCCTAATTTGTGTCCCACTGCTGGGCAAAGGTCTTCCCTTTCTCTTTCCATACCTCTCTATCCTGAGCGATCTCTCGCCTACGTGGACCCGCAATTGTCACCAGATCGGTAGAGGTTTTTTTTTTTTTTTTTCTATTTATTTAAAAGGGGGTTTTTATCCACATGGATACGCCAACCCCATCGTACCCTTTTAGTTTTAATTACACTAACATCGGTAGAGGTTAAAATTGATCTCAGAGTAAAAAAAAATTGTTCCATTGTTCTTTGGATTTTTAAAGCTTGCGTTGTAAACTTACGCCGCCCCATCCAAGCGCGCGCGCCAGGTCGTTGCCAGTGCCCAGCGGCAGCACGCCGACGGCCGGGCGCGTGCCGATGCGGTCGAGCACGCTCAACACCCAGCCTACCGTGCCGTCCCCGCCGCACGCCAGCACGCGCAGGTTCGGCACCTTGCGGAACAGCTCCAGACTGAAATTAAACTCTGTTTTAAATTCTAGATGATGAAAACCACAGAGAAATAAAATACATTTTGTGAGGCCAATGAGTGAGGTATGAGGGAGGCATGACCTCATTGTCTGATCTAATCCGAGTTTTACATACTCGCACAAAAAGATTTTAAGATAATTTACGCAAGAGCCCATATGGCAGAAGATGACAGGATTAATAAGATGAATGTCTGTGGTCCCCATTTTTAGATAACTGAAAAAGATGGAATTAATTTGGGACTTTGATGGAATTCATTGGAATAGAGCAGTTTCGGAATAATCAATAATTTATTTCACGTTTCTGGGACACTGGCTGCCCTTGGCTTGTGTGATCACCATTATAAGGTAAGTGTCTTTCAGTAATTAACTCTGATGAGTGAGAAAAATATTGAATAGTTGGTAAAATTAAGACGTACCTACGTATTTACGTATCCTAGCTATATCTTAGAATATAATAGAACACTATTATGTACACTGTATATGTTGTTAAATTCAGAAAATCAACCTATTGTTTATCTAGACTCATAGGTATATTATGACTCATATTTAAAATAACTTCACTTAATACACCGTTACTCGATTAGAAAAGTTCTCCATTGTGATTTGTGAATAAGGATAATGAACTTGTGCTAGGCAGACACAATCTATGTTTAGTTTATTATAGGAACTTTGACAGGAAGAAGGAGGATAGAAGACTTTGAGAATGTTTTCGGAACGAACTGATCAAGGACGGATTTATTTAAAAATCAGACCATTCACAAGTTGCCAATTTTATAATATGTTTGTCTAAAACTATGGTTAAACATGATCCTAACACAAGCCCAAATAGGAGTTCAGTTGACTATAAGGCCCGGTTTCCACCAAAGCAGAGAGGAGAGGAGATGTGTTGAATAAACCAATCCGATAAGCTAAGCGGAGAAGAGATGTGGAAATAACGAAATCGGATTGGTTTATTCAACACATCTCCTCTCCTCTCTGCTTTGGTGGAAACCGGGCCTGAGGGGTCCCCACGTCACGTCCTAGTCACCAGTGACATCTTTAAAAGCATTCAGTTAAGACTTAAATAGAGCGATACAACGAGACCAAACCGGCATTAACATTTTAATGAGTCAAACCTATCATTGGCTTTGTCAGGCCTGCGAGCGGGGGCAGTTTATACAATGCTCCCATTTTGCAAAGAGCATCAAATTCTTACCAATTATTCTACATGTTTTTCGCAACGCTAATTGTCTGTGCTGTACTGTGAAGTGTGGCCCCAAAATCTAATATCAGTAAGGAATGTGTTACTTTAATTCTATCTCTGGGACTTATGGGACCGGCGAGGTAGCAGCGACGTCAAACAAGACATGATGAGATGGAGTAACTGGCAAGTGTATATTTAACGTAACCAAGGAGATGCTACTGTCCCGTCGCCATGGCATTCAAGCGAGATTGTCCCTTACGGTTCATAAGCTCTTTCGCGCTATGTCCTCATACAAAGTTATGAACTTTCAGGAGGCAAGTCAATATTTACCCAGGTCCTGGTCCACCTTGTGTTAGATCAAAAACTTGTCGTGGATTGAGCAGCCACTGGAACTTCTGCAGTAGTTTAGCGCCCTGGTTGCCGCCACTCTTCGGGTTTATAAATACTAATACTGGCCTCACGCTTGCTGTAGGGATTGGCTTAATCACGAATGTTTTCTGTTCATTCTTTGAATCTTTCCCTTTTTTCTTGGAAGCACTTTTTTTCTTAGGCGATTTTCTTAGTGATGACTTAAAGCTACCTCTTCTTGGCAATTTGACGATCCACGCTGGTGGCACTATTATATTATATTGCGATCCTATGGAAGACAATAAACGATTGGACAAAATTGGAATTAATCAAGTGTTAAGCAATACAACGAGAAATGTTTTTGGTCGTTAATACTGTACCTAATGAGCATTCCTCTCCTATCCGCTGGAGATTGAAACAACTTTCTTTGTTGTGGTATGCGTCTTTGCACCACGAACAAGTCAAGGCAACGATTTCCTTCGAGCTAAATGATAGTTTAGCCTGCAGCGACTGTCGAAAAAAGATGAAATTAGAGCAAATGCATGTTAAACAAATAAATTATACACCGGTTAGCTACAACGATTACTAAATGAAAAGCAAGCAACAAATACATTAATGTACAGGTTGGATTTTAATTACCGACATTCCCGAAATTCGTTGTTATGCGTAAGTTTGTTTTAAAGATACAAAGTTACTTAGAAAATGGTGCGAGCTTCTTTAACCTGAAATTTAGCTGAGATACTGTATCTCAGCTAAATTTCAGATTAAAGAAGCTCGGTTGAATTAAGATAATTGTTTCTCTGAAAGCGAAATTTTAGTAAGAATTTAGTAAGTATATTGTATTGTTACATGAACTTCTGCTAAAGTTAAAATGTTCAATTTGTTTATAAATTATGAAACATCTAAGATATAATTTTTAGCTTGTTTCGGGAATGTAGGTTAATTAGCTTAGTTCCTTCCTGAGCAGCTGGCGTCTAGCCTCCACCTGTCGGCAACACATTGTATACGCACATTCACAACGTCACCACTGTCTACTCCTATAGCCTTGTCTACAGTGTCCTGAGTGGGTATGCACCAGCGACAGCAGCTCCGCCGGAGTGACTGTGACAACAAAACAACCATGCAACACACATGCAGATGAATAAAGTGATACACACAAAAATAATAAGCCACATAAAGCAACATGAATATCGCAACCAAACTGAACATGGAAACATTTAAAATATGAATGTTGGGACAAATGATAAAAATGATAATATTGAATCCAATTTAATGCTCTGTGAGCTGTGTCATTATAACAGTGTAACAAATATAAACCACATAAATTAGCATTTGCCTGATTGCACTGTTCCTGTCAGTAAAGTTTGTGAATTACAAATGTACCTACATACTCGTAGGTATCTCTAAATATCAAAAAGTTTTACTGTCAATTTCTGTCTCTGTCTATTTCTCCGCTTAGGTAGATACTTCTTCTAAACCACGCAATGAATTTTTGATGTCAGTTTTGTGACAGTAAATACTTTTTTATTTTCTTCTTCCTTGTTCATTTAGTTTTTACAAATAGAAAGAGCAATAAATTAGGAAGTTTTATTATATAATTTGCAGGGCTGCTAGCCTAATCATAACAAAAGCTTTACTAACTAAAAGCTTAATCCTGTAATAATACCTAAACACAACGCAAAGCATTTTCTATGCCTGAATATATACACTTTCCTAGTAACTAAGCAAAAGTCATGAGAACAAAAGTGTAAACTGTAACCCTTAGGCACTATTTTTGTTGAAAATTTTGCTGGGTGCAGGCTATACACTATGTTCTATGTGGACGATATGGTAACACGTCATTAAAAATGAAGTTTTAATTTCGCGTTGAGCGAGAGTGCGGCGGCGGCGGCGTCCATGTGAGTTCGTGACGTGTCGCATGCGATGTCGGCCATATTTGCGGTACGTATGTAGGTGCAAACACAGACGTACAGAATTGACAGAGCACCCTCTAAAAAATGGACGTCAGTAGTAAATTAAAAAAAAAGAGACAAAGCGACGATGCAACCAATATCTGTCTCTTTTCTGTAGGGAGTAGTGATGAAAATAACGAGTAAGGACTTTAATATTCTTTGCAAAGAGTTTTCATTTGACCCATTTACCACTAAAATCTATTCTGCACGCACTCGACTGAACGCTGACGTTTTAATAGTGCATAATGCTTTTTGTACCTAAGTAATATCTATAATAAATTTATCGTGCTTGCTAGTGATCCTAAGTTCTCTACTGTTATTTCTGTTTTTATCCGTGAATTTTTATTCATCTGATAAAGCTGTTGGTTCTCCTACGATTAAATAAATAAATAACAACTGTAAGTTTACGACGTCGCCCAATCAACAAACAAAAAAAATATAACTGGTCTCAAGATGAATTCATTTCTCTCATTTTTCTTGCCCTATTTACTCCAAACTAGGGTAGGAAAAGCTCATTCCATTCTCTATGTCTGTCTATGAATGCAAATCATTTGAGTTGACAGAACTGCGTGGCCCGAGCGAGGGACGCCAGCCGTAACCACCGCGGTCACACACACTTCATTAAACACAACCGCACCGAAAAGCTACTACATGTCATATCATAAAACATTTATTAGTGACACCCGTTAAAATAACGACGAGACTATAGAGAAGATTTTCCACGAAAATAAAATCTCGACATAGTCGTAAAAACATGTTCGTAAATCGGTCAATATTTAATTAAAAGTAAATTGACCGAGATCGTTAATTGAAACACATTATCGTTTGAAAATTGCTGTAAATAGTGTCACCAAATTAGCTACCTCGTTAATACTAGTACATTTGCCTTTACATTTTGAGAGCGGACCCCGAAAAAACTCTACCATATTTCTAGTTTCATATTATTATGCAGTTCGCTTTGCAAGCTTTGGTTTCTTTTCGGGTTGATTTTTTATTACCAAATTATATTAAAATCAGAATTCAAGCAACCGAAAAGTAACCAAATATACGAGCTCAAAGAGGTAACAAGATATGCTAACAGGCTATTCCGCATTAAGTTTACCGTGGTCCCAGACCAACCAGCTCGAGAGTAGTGGCTACATTTTGGAGAGGCTCGAATACGTGAACGATTTGAGGACCAATTTGTCGTTTTATAGTTTCTAATGATATATTCAATTTTTAAGTCCCCTCTAGTCGTTGCAGCTAATGTAAGAAATGGATTTTCGCCGTTTGATCTAAAGCCAATCATGGTGATGTTCGTAAATTTTCTTTTTCTAAAAATAAACTCCTTTATGCTTCACATGCTTCACATTTTCGGCTGATGTAAAACTCAAAATATGTCCGGTTAAAGCTGGACGTTCCGCAACCCTAGCAGGCAGGCAAAAAAGGTTTCCTGTCAGTGTGATCTTTTTATTTTCGTAGCACCGTTACCGATTTTTTTTTCGTAGTTCGGTACGCGGCTCCTATGGGAATATAGCACTTCGGTCATTCGTGGCCCGACCGTGTGTTTGTGATTTGCAACTGACATGTCATTACGCTGCAGTCAGCTCACTCCCACGTAAAGCTGCAAACAGCAGAATAAAAAGTATTTCTTTAATTAAAAAAACTAACCGCCTTTAATCTTTACCAAGACCTTAGTTTTTATGTATGCATATACATATGAAGTTGAATGGGGTGCTTAAGCAGGATTCATCCGTGACGATTATCTAGCTAAATATACGAGGTTATACGACTTTAAACGTTTGTTTGTTATTACCTACGTTTTACTGTGTGATTAGACCGTTAATGGAGCATGAATAAAATACGCAGGTACCTCCAGCACGTTAGAAAACTTTCCCCATTAAATGGCTGCCCGTCGAACGCAATGGTACTTATCGATTCCTTAAATAATTAAATACTCAATTAAGTGGCTGGAGGAAAGTACTTTTAATGTAATAGCTTTGTCTAGCGGCTAACTTCCAGAATTGTGATTGCACGACAACATCTCGAGCACTCGAAGCGCACCATACATATTAATGGCTCCTCCGCTGGAGTATCTACTCACTTAATTCTAGCAAGCCCCATTAAGTGTTAATCAGTCTGTTTATTAATCTATCCTAAGCCTATCCGTATGTGAGTAATTACTATTACAGACACGATCTGTTACATCGATCTAGTATTAAATAATCGCGTTGGTATATCAACTGCAATATTCACACATAAATCTAAAGTGGGTGATAGACGTGCGAGTAAGTACGCGGACTTGTGGCTCGACGACCTTTTTCACCTGTGTGTCACCTTAAAAACGCGTACTTTAAAATTGCCGCGCAAGTTCGCCGGCGATCCAACCTGTTTGAAATCTTACTCGTAGCTCGTCACGGCTCGTACGTGTGGCAGTGCTGCGAGCCGGGAGCCGCCATTTATTTTGCCTGTCCGTGGATGCACAACGCTTGTGGTGTTTGACTTTTGTGTAATTTTTGTTAATATTGGTTTACTGCGCAAGTGCCTAATCATTTAGTTTAGAAAATTCTCAAAATGAGTGATTTCCGAACTTATTCGCATGAACTGCTAACAGAATTAATAGGGGTTTTCGAAATAACGTAACGTAACGTAACGTAACTCTCTTACTAAATTCACATGCGATAAACGCTCTCTTTTCGTAATCAAGTGCTTTACCCACACTTGTCGATTTCGTCTTTTTTATTAGTTTTTAAAATGTAGTATGATATAATTCCCAAATAACACAAAGCTTTATCTCTCGACGACATTCCAATACAGATTGAGTAAGCTTCACGTGTGTCACCAACGTCGAGCCGAGTAAGTTCGCGATTTTAAAAAACGCGTACTTTAAGTTTGTACGTCTATCACCCACTTAAGACTTTACTATAGGACTCTATTATAGAATACGAGTGTGAGTATTCAAAATGATAACTATGAATTTTGGGGTGCAGAAAAATACGTGTAAAATCATAAATAACAGTTCAGTTCAATTAGTATAAGACAGATTTTTTTAAACTTGAAGGTTAGGTACGGAAATTCACCATAATGAAAGATTTAATGTAAAAAAATACAACAGGCTAGATATTAGGCTTACAATTTATTATACAACACGAAACTGAATAAACGCAATACTTCTTAAGGGGTCATTGTACTCATCATTATGAACAACTTTTAATAAGGAACCAACAATGAAATCGCCAAAAAAAATCAACTGCTCCATACATTTCTGTGCGCATAACTCGTCAAAACGTACTGAACTGATTTTTTTTCGCGATTACAGCTGCTGTTCAGTACAAATTGTTCATAATAATGAGTACAATGACGTCAATGACCCCTTATGAGGTATTGCGTTTATTCTGTTACACGTTGTATTATTATTACTTTTGGTTGTTCTATTATAATAGATTGTAAGCTTAATCTTTGTAAGCCCATTATAACTATAACTACACTATTGTATTAGGGAAGGCTGTGATGATAGTTGTATGTGTTTTTTTAAATAAATAAATACACAGCTTTGTAAACAAAATAATCCTGAGTGAAACGTTTTTCCTTCGTTTGAGCAGCAGTCATGCGGAATTTGTCTTAATCTGATCGAGTTTAAATTATTCATCTCACGTAATGTCCTCCAACGGACGAAACAATAAGGAAATTATGATTGTTGTTTTTGTAGATGTTCCAGAAGTATTTTCATAAAATGACTTGTAAATGAGCACAAAACACGGCATGAAATACTGAATGGATATACAGCCTACTGCTACCACTCTACAAGAACTGTTATTATTAATTCAGTAGATACTTTTGTTTTTTACTATTTTAGATAAAAAATAAGTTGCAAATTGTGAGAATCTTAAGAACATCTACTTAGGGACGAAAATAAAATCATGATGCCGTAGGTACTTTGCCTGTGAAGTGAATGAATAAACACAAAAACATTACTAGAATGAGATCTACGATGAATTGGTTGGCTATCTAAGTAAATAACTACCAAATAAAAACACAATAAGACAAAAATCAAACAGGTTAATTACAAATTCCAAATTGACCCAAACGCCACTCTGTCATCATGAAAACGGCTGGTGTACACTATGGTCGACACTAGATAAATTTGCAATAACGGTCATTGACCAATCTACATTTATTGGCATTCTTAATTCTGAAATCTATCGTGATCCTACTTTTTCTAGTAATGAGAAACGATTCATAATTGATTGTTCAGATACCTAACGCAGAGAAATTAAGGAAAGGGCTATGTACTTTATTGCCAATTTATTTGCCGGCGCGCGGCGACTACCATAATTCTCTGGTCTTTGTGGCTGCTATCTACTGTAATTTGTGCACAAATGCAGTGTGTTAGAGCTTTGTTTAATAACAACTCCGGGGTTCCGTACCTCAAAAGGAAAAAACGGAACTCTTATAGGATCGCTTGATTGTCCGTCCGTCTGTCTGTCAAGACCCTTTATCTCGGGAACGCGTGGAGGTATCGAGTTGAAATTAAAACCATATACCTGAGTATATTATATGGTTTTAATTTCAGCTCGATACCTCCACGCGTACGCGTAGGGACTGTAGACCTGAGTCTACAGTCGAAGTCCCTTGAAGCTGTGAAAAATTCAAACTTCTAAGTTAATGTAAAAAAAGATACGGCCGTTTATGCCGCAAAAAACGTATATTTCGACACTCTCAAGGGAATCAAAATTATAGGGTAGGTACTTCCCGTGGACATAGAGTTATGAAATTTGGCAGGAAGATAGATCTTACAGTACAAGTACTGTTTGTCCCGATATACTTGGTAAAAGTCTGCAAATTGGATATTTATAGTTTTATCAATTTTATAAAATCATTTAAATCAATTTATAATTTTTATCATTGATAGGCTTGCGTTTGACTACAACCTCACCTACTGAAAAGCGACGATGTGGTCGATTGTGAGGCGTTTTGAATTCTAGAAATCATTTTTAACCGACTTCAAAAAGGACGAGGTTTTTTTAAATTCTACGGTCAATATTGTCGGCTAATTTGGTTCGTCTACATTTAGGGCAGGCAGGCTATATTTATCGGGAAAAATGCTTATTTTATAATTTATTATAATCTGTTGAAAATATGAAAGTCTGTTTTCATTTTTTTATTTGATTGTCTGTTTTTCGTTTACCAATTCGTTTTTATAAATATAGGTACCCATTTGTTTACAAAGATTATGTCTTACATCATAATTTTTTTTGTGACCATTTTTCGCCATTTTATTGTATTTCGAATCCAAATTGACGTGACCATTAAAATTATAAATGATAACAAATAAACATTGTCATTTAAAGTTTTTATAGCCTTCATTGGCAAATAATACCTAGGTCAAAAAACTCTTTAAAACTATTTGTTTCACAAGTAGGTAACTTTGTAGTTTTATTAAGTACATTCTCGAAAGATTTATGCACTAACAGGAAACTTTGATTATAAATTCTGAAAGTATTAGCGATAAATGTATTTAATAAACCAAAAAATAAAAATTTGTAATAAACATTACCTGCCTGTTCTGACCTGATTATTAAATGTACGTTTTGAAAGATAACTGCTATGCTAATTCTACTCTATTAAAACTTCAATATAAAGTTGTGTCATTCAGTCCTGTGTCACTACCACAATTCTGACGAATTTAATGACACCTCACATGTCAAAATCCGTCCAGCCGTTTGGGCTGTAGGGCGTGCCAAAGAAATGGACATCCATACAAACATACATAGGTACGCTCGAAAAACATTACCCTCCTTCTGACGCAGTCGAGTAAAAAGCCAGTAGCCGTAAATAAAACAAAAACAAAACACGTTCAACGTATACACAGCCGTTTCCATGTATGACAGCACAACATTGCGATGACGTAAGCGACAGATAGATTGCGGCCCTCACCTTACCACAGGCCTTGCACTTGCCCTTCTCCGAGCGGCGATGGACCCAGTGGTGGTGCGTGATGGTCTGCTCCCGGTACTGGCGCACCCCCACGTCCCTGAAGGTCGGCTTGCACGTGAACTGCACCCGGTCCATCAGGATGTCGATGCATGCTGTATGCGCGACGATCTTGCACGCCGAACATTTCATGCGAGACCCATGTTTCTGTGGAAATAAGGGTATTATGAATTTCTGAGTAAGTTTACATGTTATGTACCTTGATAGTATGTATAAGGGATCTTTGTATTTGCTGTAGGCGCCCTTAGATAATATACTTCAATTCAAGGCAGTCCTAGTTGTAGTGGTAACTTATGTAACTGATGTTTCCAAAGGCTTTATTGTGTGACAATTTCTTAGTTGAGCATTATTATTATTATGTTAAAAAACCAAGCTCAAAATAATTTAATTAAGTGAGTTGTCATGCAATTAGGCCCTAATTTTGATTGGAGTAATGGCATTAAACAGCCTACTAGTTCTTCTTTTACCGCAATAAAAATGTTCTCATTGTAACCGCTCAAACACGCAAATTCACTACAACCTGATTTTAGTAACCAGAGCACGTTTCCAGAGTAAATGCCTTAGAGTCCTTAAGTCCAGTGGCTCTCCTGAATTTATAAACTCCTTAAAAATAAATATACTCATCAGAAATGTCTTGGGGATAAGCAGTTTGAAATTTTATAAGGTACTTTTTAGAGTGGCGTGATAAAGAAAACTTGCTACTACTGAAAAGTTAAATAGTTTTAGGCACTTAGGTATTTAATAATGTTACACGTACATGTATTGGGAAAAATCCTTCCACTCGAATATCGTTTTATTTTGTTGATTTCCAGATGAAAGCTTTTCAAATTAAATTCAAATGACGTAACTTAGTGCTTTCGTGATGGAAGTAAGTATTGCAACTAACCTACTGATGAAACTAATGAAAGTGTGCAACAATGTTTGTTGTTTAGAATGAAACAACTGTGGACGAAAATACTCAATGAATAACCGCCGCACGGGTCTATCCTCAAGGTTAAGCAAAGCTTGCCGAGGTCGGTCTGTGGATGGGTGACCATCTTAACATACCGAGATTCCTCTGTGCCTCGGAAAGCACGCTAAGCCGTTGGACCCAGCTGTCATTTAAATAGATCTTTGACAGTCGTTACAGATTGTCAGAAGCCGGAAAATCTGACACCAGTCTTGCTAAGAAGTACCGTGTTGCCAAGTTAAGAGGGTTGTAGAGGTCTGGTAGTCGCTCTACGTAAAAATACTGGTATTCAGCTGAGTCCGGTTTGCCTGGGAGCCGACCCCGATATAGTTGGGAAAAGGCTAGGCAGATGATGATGATGATGATGAACCACTAGTGAATTGTTCTAAAGTCAGCGCACGGAGACCCATATAAATAGAAACGACTAGAGACAAGGAATAAACTTTGATTAAGGTGCCGTCACTACGGACATAAGACAGGATGCTACGGACAAAACAAAAACGGTAACTTTTACTTAACTTTCAAGAAGTTACTGAACGAAGTGCCGGAACAAGTACATCAAAGTATTTATGTAGTCCCAGTGTAAATGGCGAGGGTGTTACAATTAGGAATTGATTGCCTTCATGAGGCTCACTAGACAGCCTTCTGTTGCACCCACTGTGACAGGTCATCGCCACAATAGAATGGGGAAAACATTGAATCATTAATCTTATATACGACTACAACCGACCTGCGACATAATAGGCAGGAAACTTGCTAATGGTTGTTGGGGAAATTACATTTCTTCCACTGTTGTTTAACCAAGACGCGAGGCGAGATACCTTGTATCTTGGTGTAAACTTCAATAGATTTTTCATATTAATGCTTTTATTCATGGCGGTACAGAGAAGTTCCTTGCAAAGAAAGGAGCAAAATAAATAATGGAAGATTGAAAGTAAAAGATATCTTGTATACGTCCGACTCCGAGAACTTTGTTACAGAATATTACAAAAATAAAAATCTGCTTTGACGGACTATTTTCTACGAAAAAATTCATTAAACCGCCAGGTAATTTACTTCACTCAGCTCGTCGGGCCATTTACGAGGTTCATTGTGTCCTTGTTATTCAATATGAACATGTCATTCAAAGAAAATGCTTTTTACTTTACAATGTAGCTGCTATTCGTATTGCTAAAGCTTTTAGTCCGAATTTCGCTTTAATAGAACATTGTGTTATAGTAACGCCGAGAACAATACGTTAGGTATTATTTTCCGAAATGGTGTCAAATTAAGCCTGTAATGCCTTTAACGTGTACGGCAGTAAAGTATATTCGCATCGTTAAGCAAAGTTATGTCAGGATTTAATTTTATTTATGACGCAGGTATAAAATTTTCATGTTCCCTAAGTTAAAATAAAAGTGCGCAACTATTACTGTCTAAGTAACATTCTCTCCATTTAATCCTACAACGTGCGCTAGATACTTTATGGTCCTGTGAAAATTGCAAGATTGGACAATTCAGGATCGTTGACTTAATTTTGCATGATTGCGAGTTTGCGACCTTTGACCATTATTATCTTTGTAAATTTCGTGCTTTATATCGTTGAGTAAAAATGTCGGAAAGAATTTCTTGTTTTTTAACCAAGCATAAACTACCTACAGGTAGGTACATTGTGTGTGTATACTAGAAGATAATTTTTTAAAAAGTAGGAAACCAGGAAGTGCTTACCAACGTGCAACATCTAATTTTACTGACATAAATTCCCCTTTATTAAATCTGCACTATTATTTGCCGGCGTACCATAAATTATGTTGTAGACGGTATCATCATAAATAACCGGAAACGTATATTTTGTAATCAAGGTAATTCAGGCGTATACATTTCGAGCTATAATTTGCTGCCATCCAAAAAGCACTTGTGTGTTTATTTTTAAAACGTTTTCGTTTCTATGAAGTTACTACTGTAAATACTCTTCTCAACAATGAACAAAGTAGATATGCTTGAGTAATATCTAGTTAGTTATTTTTTCTTGTCATAAGGCTTGTCATAAGGCCGGTTGTGGTGAGTTTTCATTTTCCACAGTAACATTCTCATAATTATCTCACTATATTTATAGAGCTCTTTATAAATTGCAACAAGATAATGCAGTCTCGAGCGTAGCTCAGCTAATTTGTAAATTAACAATATTACTATAGAATAAGCGGCTTTCAAGAACCAAAACCACTTTTTAAATTAAAAAGGGAGAGAGGCCTTTGCCATGCAGAGAGACAATGTGGGTTAGTAAGATAAGATTAGATTTTAATAAACCATAACATTTCCAACTGGAAATTAACTTTTACGAATACCTACTGCGTTTTGTTGCTTTTATCTAAGTATATTCTATGTACAAATTTAAACGTATATGTACATAGAATATACTTTTTTTGTACACCGTGTTCCTGTCGATGTATTAACAGACCATTTTGTTTAAGTATTTTATTTAAAGATCCATAAAACATGGAAACTTTACGAACACTTACGGTATCTATCTTGTGTAGTACTTAATTCTAATACACAATTACCATATGCGTCAAGAAGGAACATTGCCAGAATCACCATGTTTTGTTTCATGCTCATCGTCTGTTAGGAATTGCTATCTGGTAGAGATGCTTTCATGGCTAGCCTGCTACAAAACATAAAAAAACGGCAAAAAAATCACGTTTGTTGTATGGGAGCCCTACTTAAATATTTATTTTATTCTGTTTTTAGTATTTGTTGCTATAGCGGCAACAGAAATACATCAACTGTGAATTTCAACTTTCTAGCTATCACGGTTCATGAGACACAGTCTGGTGACAGACAGACAGACGAACAGCGGAGTATTAGTAATAGGGTCCCGTTTTTACCCTTTGGGTATGGCACCCTAAAAAGGCTTTCACTACAGTCTACAGGCTATGTAATTCTACGAAGATTAATCGGGTTCGCTATAGCTTTGTCGTTGACGAGGCATCTGAGTACCTCAAGAGAATGGGAGAGTGTCTTTGACGGAAACATGTTTATCTACACTGGCTGATGTTATTGTAGACCGGCCGCGTAGATGGACGCTTGTTTACTACCAGTAACTAAGTTTGGGTCCGTTTTCACTGTAACTAGATGTTAATTATGTCTGTAGGTATATTATTACATGTCTGCTATTGTTGCGAGGGTGACCAATAATAATAATAATATTTAAAGGTTAGACCTGGAGGCCTACCACAACCTCTTAAAACAATATTATTTTAATATTACTTTGTAATTTCTGTTGTTCCATTTTCAACGCTCGGATCAGCGCCGAGAGTTGAAAATGCAACAACAGAAATTACAAAGTAATATTAAAATAATATTGTTTTAAGAGGTTGTGGTAGGCCCCCAGTTGTCAGAACGATGAGGTTACATACATAATAATATCTTGATGGTTTCCATCCACGGACTCACCGTGACAAGTACCTATGGCCTAACGTTTAGTTACGAGCGCTTATTACTTATTGAATTATTCAACACTAGCTTCTGCCAGTGGCTTCGCCCAGTAAATGTTGAAAATCATCCCAAGGGAACTTTTTCCAGAGATGAAAAGTGTCCTATGATCTATTCCGGGACATGGTCTACCCCGTATACCAAGTTTTATCCAAATCCTTTCAGCTGCTAAGGCGTGAAGGGGTAACAAACAGACAGTCAGAGCAACTTTCGCAATTATATAAGTACTAGTTTTTGCCCGCGGCTCCGCGTGGTTGTCGGTTATTGCCTTTGTCCTTATCCATATCAAAGGCTATATATCTGCCAAATTTCATGATGATCCGTTCAGCTATTTAGCGTGAAAGCAGACACACAGACAGAGTTACTATCGCAATTATAATATTAGTGTGGATGTATTTATTATCGACGTCTTGGTTCACCTACTGCTCGTACTACCCTCCTCTTTTTATCATGCGTCCCTAAGACCCTCTATGGGAGCACCGCACAGTAATCATGCATCACGCATTGCAATGATCAGCCGGTTTAGTCTGTACATCTCGCAACGGAAAACTTAAGTGAAATGAAAATGAAGTGAGCTGTCAATACGATGCAATCAAGATAGAATGTCCGTTCACTTCACCTAAGTCTTAACAGTAGGGATTGGCACAAGAAAAGAGAGGTCTATGCTAAGCAGCGGGCGAAGTCGGGCTGTGGATGATGATGATGATGAAGTCTTCACAGGGCGATATTTAAGTACTATTTCGGACACAGCGACCGCATTTAATGGCGGTTGCGAGCTTATAGTTGCTGTTCTACTATGTGCTCTCATGTGACTTGCATATACCTCTTTGGCCGAGAAACTCCGAGCACAAAGCGGACATGGAACAGCATTGATGACATGATAAATGAAGTCACTGTACAGGAAGTCGCCTCTTGGGCCGATTTTGTGCCTCCTCCTCCCGAATCCTGAGGTCAATATCTTACACAGTAGTAAGTACCTGGCACTCTGCATCACCGACGTAGCAGCAGTCGCCGGACACTGAGGTGGGCGCCCACAAGTGCTCGCCGCTGATAGCGCTGTCGCTCCAGTCGGGCGTCGAGCGAAGCACCCGCGCGCCACCGACATCGCCCGGCCGTCTGGAACAAACACCGAACATGTTAGGAAACCATCTCAACTTTTTTTTTATGGCCAACCCTGCTCAACTTATAACTACAGAAGTTTGTTGATGGCAACATTAAAGTCTGTAAAAAGAATCCAAAACGGAACGTGATTTGTGTTCTCTAATATTTAGTTAAGTAGGTACCTTCATAGGTTTCCGAATAGAAACAATAACGAAGTATGATCGGGTTTTAAAATTAAATTCTAAGATTATGTTGCGATTAAATAAATGAAATCACACGAGCGAATCTTATTATTTGGATTGGAAAAATATAATAACAAAGAACAATAATATCAATATAATGTTAAAAATTCCACAAGCGAATCTTGTTATTTGGATTGGAAAAATCTAATACCAAAGAACAATAATATGAATATAATGTTAAAATATCATTGTTATTTTTACACATAATTCCGTACACAGTATACAATATTCATAAAAGTCGATCTATCTATCTATAATAGAGACCACAAACTATTTATTACAAAATAATACAGTGATAGTAAAATCCATACTCATGGATCCAAGGCGCCAAATCAAATGGCGCCAAAATGTACGACCATACTTAAATATAATAAAATACTTGGCAAGTTATATATTATGGACTATCAATTAATACTTTTTTACAAACTTATACCTACACTTATTTATACGAATGCATAGAATGTACGATATTAATTGTAGATTTAACTAAGCAATATTGCATACATAGGTAGATAGACATAGAAATGTCTCCATTGATTTATTAAGAAGAACTTGTACTTAAATTAATTAATTATTTCTTTTACGAAGCACTTGAAGGTAGTGGTAAACATTACAAGCAAATGCTATATATTTCAGAAAGAATCATATTTGAATAAATAATTCTTTTTGCGCAAAATAAAATTCAGTAGTACATTTTGGCATGGAGCCAAAACGGTAACAACGTTACGCGACAGAAATGCTCTAGGGCCTTTAATACATTCATGAAAGGTTTAAATAATTTATAATTTGTGAATAATAATACAAATGCGAAGTGTTGGTGCCAAACCAAATTTACAATAATACGAGAATACCTACCTTTAAAACTCATTGACAAGCCTTCGGGTCCCACCCCTTGTCTATTCTCCATTGTAATGCAAAACGTTCAACTTTCGCTCTTGAATTATAGGGGTTCTTGTGAAGAGAATTAACTGGCTCGACTGTTTACCAATATATGCTATGATTATGCCAGTTGTTGTGGCGACACTTGGGGGAGGCCTATGTCCAGGAGTGGACATCTTTCGGTTGAGATGATGATGATGATGAATGCCATAATATTTAGCAACTAATTTATGACTTGTTCCTGTTATAAAAATATTATAATAATGAGTAATAAATTTATTTAAAGTTTGAATTTATTTAGGATGCTCAAGCAGCAGCAATCAGCGTCATTTTGATGACTGCAGAAGTCATCAAAATGACGTTGATGACAGAAGGTGTACCAAAGACTACTTTATTTTTCTTTGATCAACGTTTACCCATCTAAGAAGTATTATATAGTTTAGTTATACAGTATCTTTCCGACCAAAATAAGAGCAAATTGATAATCTATTTTTTAACGTTTGCGTATTTGAATGAGCTTTGTGTGGATTCTTTCAATGTTGCAAATAGAGAAAAAAAAATGCCACAGAGCCGATTTGCATCGGTATAAAATGATAAACTATAGCAAGAAATTCCTTCCTTTCGTGTATTCAATGTTAGTAACTATTAAGTCGCAGCTATAACTTAAGCCAACGCACCTTTAAGTTATTCCTAGTTAAACTATCATCTCCATCCCACAGAAAGGTGACGAAGACTTTGCTTCAAAAGCTAGGTAGTCAATAAGTATTGATGGGCAGAGTGCCTCGTATCACAAGATTAATCAAGCAAATTAACGTTGCAGCTAATATTGACGATGGCCGCTCGTGTAGCGAACGCAAGCATGTCGTCGATGGAGAAACTATTAAGAATCTAGTTAGATTTAGTCGGCAGCTAGAACAAAGGACAGCTGTAGACAATAATAATTGAAGGGATACTCGACTGCAAAAGCCGGTGAGATCTTAAATGATATTTTTAAACTGAAAAAAAAACAATATTTCCTTATAGTAGTCCACTGCTTGAAATTCGATCGGCTTTATTAAAAATCTACTGAAGTATATAAACCTTCTTCTATGAAGTCGTTTCGAAAATATTTGCGACTTGCCCCAAGTTAACACATTATGCTTTGTTTCAAAGAGTAGGTGTCTATTACAAAGGCATCGGCATCGGCCAGACGATTCATTGACTTGTGCTGTAGACAGTTTGTACATGTGCTTACAATTTGTGGTCGGCACGAATAATTTATCAGCGCAGTTCGCTACCTACGTAGATATGATGCACAGATGAAATAATCAACAGGTTGTTTGTTTTATCCTAAACAAGCTCAAACAAGCCAGTAAGGTATTCCTGATTCTGACTTTAAATCGATAAGAAATCACGCTTTTACCCACGCGAAATGTTTGAAAGCTTCCTAAATTGATCAATTCAGGGATTAGAAATAAAGACGGTCAAGGTGAGGGAGCTTGATTGAGGTTTTTTTCATACTGTAATTGGATTATTCGTTTTGAAAAATCCCGAGTATTAGGATAGACATTACCCGAGTTTGCTAAAATGTAGATTCTCAGAGAGCTTCCCTGCCCAGCTTCACAAAATTGATGTGCGTAAATACAGTAGTACCTTTTATTTAAGAAATACACTGTAATGGAATAGTATCTCTTTTAAGAGCTCATTGGTTGTCCCAGATGTAATTGGTATTTAGGCACATGTACCAATACAGCCTTTCCAATCATTCAAATCGTGCTTGACCAAATTTATGAAATAAAAACTCTTCTGCTTCTCAATTAGAATAAATTTTGAATAAAGAATAGAAAAATAAATTAGCAGAAAACTGTCACCGATTGTTTTCTCAGTTGAATTTTGTCAGTCATACTAAAGACACTCATTATTGAAAATCGTATAAAAAAATAAAAATAGTTTCTAACAACGAATAAAAAGCAGAATATATTCTGGAATATTTATAAATAATTATAGTGTAATACAATATTGTAAGTTTTTTTCGTTTCTTACTGAAAACCACCTTCCTACCCTTGTTCCCTGTAACCAGCACCGACCCCTAAGTCGGTGCAACGTTTTCTTCTTTCATTTTGTCCTCCCAAACCAAACGTCCCAAACGTTTCTCTTTCTCTGGCTCGTTTTTCAAGAACAAATAGGATATTTTAAGTATCTCGATGCAAATAGAGATCTAATAAAACTGTATTTTTGTTCACAGTAAAATTAGTAAAGATGGACTGCGCGATCTGCAACCACACGACGGAAGGCTGTGCCTGCATCAAGTGCAGCATGTGTGCGTCACAGTTCCACCTGGAGTGCGTGAGCAACGAGCACCTAGTACCCAACACGAACAGCTGGCGATGCTGCCGGTGCCAGTCACTCAGAGCCGCGGCAGCGCCAGCCAACATCGAAACGGATGTCCGTGCGTAGAATGTAACTTGTCGAATTGGTAAATTGATTGTGATCCCTCAACCGTGGCTTTTTTGGTAATAAAGTGTATTGTTGACAGTTTTTCTTTGTTTAATTTATATCAGTGGGGCAATTCTCGTTTTTCGAAAGAAGCGTTTGCAAACTATCAAAAACCACTCGTCTCTTCATTTTGCCAAGTTTTTGACTCTGATTGTCAATGAGATATTGTATAATGCAATTATTATAAACTTTAATTTGATACGTTTCTAAAGTTAATTTACGAGAAATGGCCTTCTGGTTTACACACTATAGGAATACTTATACACACTATAGGAATTAGTGACTTCATAATGGGTTTATGCTCGATTTCAAATTTGTTTGCGAGCCGGTGCAGTTTCACTCCCAAGGTGCGTTTTCAGCGCTTGACTAAGTTGGCAAAGGCGTAAAATGACACGACTTTGTGCATTGCAGTATTAAAGCGTGTCCCCTCACCACACGACTGTACTCGACTCGAAAATGTATGTAGAAGTTTATAACATACTTCTACATGGTTTACAAGATCAAAATTAGCATGGGTGGAGACGATTATTTCTTGACTAGGTATTTTTTGGAATTGAATCAAGTCGATACTCCTAGCTGTTTGCTTGCACTGAGGTGAGGATTGTGTGGAGACATTCACCACACAATCCTCACCAACATGCCTAATAACTATAACTTCTGAATCGTAGTGTGACTATTTTTTTAATCTTGGTGACTATTTTGACTATTTCTTGACTATTTTTTGGCGTACTCAAAATTGATTTTCATGAAGTTTTCAAAGGTGGGGATTGTGTGGTGAAGGACACTCAAAATGGGTTTATGCTCGATTTCAAATTTGTTTGGGAGCAATTTGCAGTTTCACTCCCATGGTGCGTTTTTTTGCTTGGTCTTACTCACATAATTAAATTGTAATTTTAAGTAGTCTATTAATTTTTATCTTACTGTATTTATTTTATAACTCTTGTATTTTCACATAAACGGCAGACTTTGATTTCCGTACGTCATGACCTAGGCAACCACTGAAAATCAGCGCCGTGCTGAGGGTCCCCCACGGCACAGCAATATGCTGAGTGGAAGCCTTTTTGCCACAACCACGACATGCATGCTTTATTTAAACTTGTTTTAAATTTCATTTTTGTTTTTTTATTGTTATTTAATTGTTAACTTGTCTTTAAACTAACATAACTTAAGAACTACTAACACTATCATTTGGGTTTTGGTGCAGGATCCACTTACGTCATATGTGTTGTTTTTGTGGCAATTAAATACTTTTTCTTTCTTTCTTCTTTCTTTTCAGCGCCTCTGCCTACATATCACAATTGACTAGGTTGGCAAAGGCGTAAAATGACACGACTTTGTGCATTGCAGTTAATAATAAAAGCTATCTACATATATATCATTGGATAAGTATATATCGTTGGATACATAGGTATATCATTCAACAGTTACCTAGGTACTAAAGATTACCGATTCAAAGTCCTTTTCATATCTGATCTTGGTTTTTACTGTAAATTGGCCTCGAGTGTTTGGGAATTGGTAATATAGATGCTTAATCATCATTAGGGTGTGTTACTAGACCAATCGATCGATCGTCGATCGATACCATCATCGAGATCGATCGACGTTGACTGAATGGTGTGGTGGTAGCTTTGGCTGATCGACGTATACCGGGCGATAAACAATTGATCGACCGCTGATCAATGTCGACAAGCTACCGTACCATTTGATCAACGTCGATCGACGTTTATCAAATGGTTTGGTAGCTTTGGCTGATCAAAGAAAGAAGTAGAAACTATAGATCTACGTCAACTAATTCATTCTACCATCGATTCGATATTATGTACGTTTGCCCAGCACGGCCCCCCAGAATTTGCGAATTAGGTGTGCACCAATGCAATGTACTCGCCTCTAGGAGTATATGTACCTGTATCAGTACTTTTAAAAGATAAATTGGATCAAACATATCACACATTACAACTAATGGGGTGACCATGTTTCCATATATTAGGTAGGTACATATTCTGTACCCATATTAATGTTCCGTATACCGACCTCGCCGCCGAGGTCCGTCGCGACGCCCCATTCAAAACCCTCCCCGACTTTTGCAAACGAGCCAGCCCGCGCCGCTGAGCCTTTAGCTTTAATAACCCCTAAATAATAAAACGACCCAGCCTGATTGTCCCTTGCTGTCCCAAACTGACGCCGCTAAGCCGAGGTCGTATTCCACAGGGAATGCCCTTAGCGAGCGGTCAGTAGTTTTAGCTTGTAGCTAGATTTGTTGCCTTGGCTGGGGGCCTTAAATTCTTTTGAGGCCACCAAAGGTTAGTCCGGTTAAGCAGTTGCTAGCCCTTGCGTGTTAACTTGCTAGTGGTCATACCGAAAAAAAAAAAAAAAAAAAAATGTACCCATATTAATTAAATTATGTGACTACATTAAAATAAACATTATTTTTTGCGGGAACCGATCACTTTTCCGGCCCACGGGCCGTGCTGGGCAAACGTACATGATTCGATGGCATCGATCGATTGGTGTAGTAGAAACCATCGATCGACGTCGACTAATCCATTCTACCATCGATCTACGATCGGCGATTGGTGTAGTAACACCTTAATGTTTAAAGCATAACGAAATGATGAAGTTTAAAATTATGATCTTCAGTTTTATTCCACCACATTTTAACAAATAGGTATTTCCGTCTCACCTTTGAGCATATATTTCCCTTAACAGGTTTTCCATGACCACACAAGATTCCAAACATAGCTTCTTATGCTCGTTGACGTATTATTACTGTAGTTTGTGATTTCAAGCCGTGCATCGCACTAACGAGACGTGTATGAATAAACCAAACTGCCGAGCAATTAAAACGGTCGCCATGCATGCAGCTAATCATGTACCTACGGCTATAATGTCTACGGCTATTTATTTTGTCCACGCTGCATGCAATTATATCGGCGACCTCGATCGTCAATAATACTGGGAAACAATAGCTCCTTTGTTACAACAAAAAATAACACGTTAACCCAGGCCAATTAATACACCCTTTGAAAAGGGATCTTGATGGAAATTTTTCCCTTGTACATACCTATATTACCTACAAGGTGAGCAACAGTTTGGAGGTATACAACTTTTTTTTGCCGCCAGTTTGTTTTGGAGGCAAATATGACAGTTGTTTCATGAAAAATATTTTTTTCATCCCACCATCTCGGAAAGAGTATTTTTAATCTTCAATATCTGAGTGGAAAAGCCGTTTTTATTCTCTGAGGATAAAGTAAATTGAATTTAGAACATCGTGTGCACTAAGTTTGTGAATTAAAAAAAACATTAAACCTATTTACTGCTACCTCTATGGTGCCGAATATATCATACAACTTTTTTTTAATTTGTTAAAAACTCAGACTCGGAACCTTCTTGGTGTTCTTTTTTCAATTTGCTTTGTACGCGGTTCTTTACGCGGCATTTTTTCACGTCATTGTTAAACCTTATATTAAAAACAAGAAACTTGAAAACAAGTGAAAAAACTAAAATGAGTGATTCTAGCGACGAGGAAGTTTGTTTGACACCAACAGAATTGACTGAAACTGTTAATAATGCGCAAATGAGCTTTCTCCCTCAACAATCACGCGAGAAGTATTTAAAACAGTACGATATGTTCAACACGTGGCGACTAGCAAAAGGAGCCAAAACTTTCTCAGAAAACGTTTTGCTGGCATATTTTATAGAATTATCCGAGAACAAGAAAGCAAGCACTCTATGGAGTACGTATTCGATGCTAAAAGCAACAATAAAGATGAAAAAAGACATACATATCGATACCTATCCTAAATTAGTGGCATTTTTAAAAAGAGCCTCATCTGGTCATCAACTAAGAAAATCGAAGGTTTTCACAGTATCTGATATTGAAAAGTTTCTTAACGAAGCACCCGATTCCGTATATTTGGCGGCAAAAGTAAGTCAGTTGTACATTCAGTATCTACTTAAGTATATTAATCTATCTAAAAGGACGTGTCTATGCTAACATGGCAATGAACCTTCACCAATTAAAACAAAATATCCGAGACACAGACACTGAGGTAACTCAGGAAATGTGTGAAAACGTAATGAAAAGGGTTCATCTGCCATGCTGCTACAGGTGGACATTTGTTTGACATTTTTTTCCATACTTAGTGGCCGGCCCCAAATACCACAACTAAAAAATACAACCGAATTGAGAACCTCCTCCTTTTATTGAAGTCGATTAAAAATTAATAATAATTAACCTGTTGTTTGTCCACCCTGTACATCATATTTTTGTTTAGAAGGGAAGAGATACCTAAGGAAAATAATAATATAATATTTAGGCAGGGACTACGATGTATTTTGCTAATTTCCATGAAAAAATTACTTAATTAATATGTAAGCTACTCCCACGAGGGTTTCTATTCTATTGATCTAAATTAAGTTAATCATTTTCTAAAACTTCTCCAGGAAAAGGCTATCATTTAATTGGTTGGTACGGACATAAAGCTTCTTGGCGAAATAATGTAAAATATTCGCAGACCGCACAGCTTGTCATTGCGAAAGCGTCGGCGGCGTCGTTTGCCTTTCAGTCAACCCTCATTAATTCTAAGATTATCCCTCATTTGCCTAAGACCGCAGCTTAGCGTGAATACGATAAAGCAACACCTTTTATTTATAATGTAAACTTGCGCATCTACTGCGTCATGCTTTTATTTTTAATAAGCCGTACAGACTGAAAGAATATTTAGTAAAGGTCTAACCAGGAAATTGAAAGGTTGAGCGTACTTTATTTTATATGGACACAATTATGAGATCAAAGCGGCAGGCAATGTTGTTTTCGCATTAGCAGAGCAATCTCAATGTTTCGCCCCTTCATAAAGAGATCAATTATAATTAAAATTGACAGAATACGGATGTAAAATAATACACAACTTCACATACTATTCCTTCGAGAAATATAACACGCGTGACGTGCATGGAAGTTATTTCTGTATGTATTATTTTAGTTCAACAAACAATACTGTTAACATGTAATACAAACTTACGCAGAAGTTCAACGTACATAACAAATTAACACGGTGTTCAGCGTTGTATAACAGTTGCCGTCAATGGCATTGCAGAGATCTATGTGCTAATAGCAGCGTGTGGGCGAACCGGTTCCGTGCAGAGGCATCTCGACTCAACCGGCTTGCAGCCACGGTCACAGGCTAGGGTTTTAAGTACACACTGAACTAATCAAATTCATAGTAGACCTGTGATTTAAATATATTAATCTTTTTAATCGAGTTCCGGTCATCGATGACGTTGGACTTGTAGTCGTATTTTCGAGGAATAACTCGTAGATTCGATAATTGCTAGGTGTTATTGATTTTTTTAATAAGGAAGTTCTCAGTGGCAACCCACGATTGGATTGGGGCTAGTGTAATTGAAAGAAACCTTCAATTCACTTTATATTTATACACTTCTCCTTATCAAAGGAACAGGTATTTTTAGTTCAACCTGTGTAAACATTCACACCTAATCTTACAGCAGGACTTAAGTATCAATGCCGGGAATCTGCTTTCCCGGCATTGATACTTAAGTCTCATAAAGTAAAGTTCGAACAGACGCCACATGCACAAACAAGCGGACTCAAACATCTGTATCAGTAAAACATACAAATCTCCAGCAGAGTGCTCTGTGCAATGTGGGTCGTCACGCTGTTTCGACAATAAGAGTAAACACGCCGTATCAGCGGTTTATTATCCCGTGTAACGTAAACTGAGAAAAGTGGGCTATATAACATTGCATTTTAAAGTGGCTTAACGCATATTTATTTATTTTTAATAAGGTACCTAGGCTACTCCAATGACTTATTCACTAATAACAAATTACCTAAAAGAACTTGTAAATCTATTATAATGGTGAATTTGTCACTAGAAGTACCTAGGTACACATCTTAAACATATATCAAGGAATACATACAAATTATGAGATCTTAAACTAATTTACTTTTTTTGACTAATTTAAACTAAACTTATTTTTTGTTACAATGAAAGATAATAGTATTTTATGCAACGACCATATAAAAAGGGTTATTAAAACACGAGTGTGGGTTTATCACACGAGGCGTAGCCGAGTGTGATAATAGCATCGCACGAGTGTTTTAATACCTAATTATATGCCGTTGCATACACTATTTTATCTTCACTCATACAGTTGAAATAAAATAAGTGGAAAAATAGTTAATTCCAATATGGCGGATATTCTCATTGCGTATTCGAATGACTGCGCAGCGCGCTCAAACATAGACAAAGATAAAAGCTGGCTCATTGACTTAAGTCAATGAGCCCGCGCCAAAAACTAAAAAGAAAAAGTGTGCTATAAAAATTAAAAAGTTATTTTATGATGCAGTTGTTTAAAAATCGAAGGAAAATGTTGAATCGTAATGGTTTTTTTTTTTTTAATTTTACCTATCCACGAAAAAAAAGTATGTATTTATGCATTCGTTTTTGAACTCATATTTGGAACATTACGTTGTGAGTGTAGATAAATAATATTAATGTTAAAATAAATTCTCATATCATCGTGGTTTCCAAGCTTCTGAATTATACTGCTTTAAGTAAATATTAAATGTTATTGTTTTTATATCAATTGTAATTTCTCTGTGCAAAATTGGTGTGAAGATAAGGCAGGCAAGCAGAAAACCATAATATAAAATGCTGATAAGATTTATGATAATGCAATTAAAATGAACTGAACAGTTTCGAGTACCTACGTAATATCAGCAGTTGCATCTTTCATTGATTCTTAAACTACAATTTAGGTACATTATGAATTAATCATAAATATATTCGGAACAGTTTTGAGTTTTGCAGTTCCGTCAATAAAGGCGATAGTAAACAAAAAGGACAAATAAAGCGAACAGTGTGTTTGTTTAATGATCTCAATGTTGTCATATCCGATGACGAGCAATTTTTGTAGCTACTAATTGTTTTATCGGCTTTATCCTTGTACGCTAGAGTGTAAAGAAAAATCGTTAGGAGATAACATTTTATATAATTTTTTATAATAAGGACAAAATTAGTACTTAGATATTTTTCCCTTTTTCTTAGATGTTTTAGTAAGCAGGCAGGTAGACATTTTATGTTTTTGGATGTGCGTGAATATGTAAATTCATATCCATATTGCAGTTAAAACATACTTACTAAAAATAAATTCATAAATTCTATGGGCAATGCGAAATGTTTGGTTGGGATCCCTTTACGAGTGGACTCCGAATATCCAGACAAAAGACTTACAGGATATTGAATTTGTCGGGTTATTCAATAATTCAACAAATTCGAGGTATCTATAGAGAGAGACCCTCGCCCTAATAGTCATAATTCAGATAAATCGGACAAATTGAAATTGGGTCAGATGTATTGGGTAGACGTATGATTATAATTTTGTTCTGAAGATTTTTTGGGTGATTTCCACTTGGACTTAATTGCTGTTTTTCATCGTATTTATATTAAGCCATCCTACCTTGTTTGACTTGATCTATTGAATGAATGGCTCAATGCAAAAATCCTTTCTTGGAACACATCAAGTAGATTCAAAATGTCAACTTTCCATACAGTCATGAATTGCAGGCACCACTTTAATGGAGCATGACACATCCTCCATTGCTCGATGTTCGGCATGACCTGTGACAGCACAATGAGTTCCTTTCACTTTTATATAGGGTTTAAAATGAATCCCAATTATCATAGACAAAAAGAACATGTTGTTGGATTAGTTGAAGTTATTCAAACGTTCCTCTCTCAATTCGTTTGTTTTTTGTTCTATTTAAATAATAATGTTGGGACGTTTACGTGCTAAGCTTTGTGATTGTGATCACGTAGATTATTTCCATTTGAGACTTGTCTACATTCTGATGTCATAGTGTGACGCACGCAGAGTAAAGGGAGCTTATACACTTTGTAATAATGGAGTCACTGTGGGCAGTGCTAAGATTACCGCTGAGAGATTAGTGGCACGACCACATTACATTTTTGCATAATGTAATGTGGTCATGTACTGGTCACTGACCAGAAGTTGGCTTCGGGTTTTAACGATGTTTACTTGATCATTTATGGCTTACAAGCTGGTTGAGAATAGGTATAGGCAGCATTAGAAAATGACATTATATAATTAATTATTTTCAAAGTACCTAAGCAATATCGTGGTCTTGTGACTGGAAATATATTAGCACCACATCAATCATAGCTACGTAGGAATACTAGTAGTTACATAAATACACCAGAGGGCCTTGCACGAAAGTCTTAACGTATTTAAAGTAACATTAACGTAAGTGGATTATGAATATGAAAAACTGCAACCCCGTTGTATTTTGGTTTAATTTTATGTGACATACACAATTTGTATCATACAATAATATAAAAATGGCATCCAATTAAAATAAATATTATATGCGAAACTAGTATGATAGTTATAGTAAAATTTTATGTTACGTTAAAATTGGATTAAAACATTCGTGCTCTGTTTAGCGGTTTTAATACACACGCATGGGGTTTTCACAACACTATATTAATCGCATAAGAAGTTTAAGTCAAGTGAGGAAAACGCGGAAAGATAGTCTCTGGAAAATCGCAGCAGCCGGTCGATTCTGTAAACATGACGTACCTAGTGAAGGCTTGGGTGAAGTAATAACGAGGTGAGCTGTCATTCCATCTTGATTACATGGATTGACAGCTCACTTCGTGATCACTTCACCCAAGCCTTCATTTCGACATGTCTACAGAATCGCACTGCAGACTCATTAAAAGAACATTAGAAAAACATGTGGCCTTTTTATCTCACTTGATCTTCTTGATCGAAGCACTCGATGCGAAAGTTAGTTTCTGTTTGCATTTGTTCATTTATTTTAAACAATTAACCTTGACGTCTGTTTTATCGTAATAACTTCCTATATATTTTTAACTGCTACGATAAAATTTGATTGGCCATTCGCGAAATTATTAACTGCAGATTTTAAAGGTTCCGGTCGAACCGACCACGACCACGACCCCTGCAAACAATTTAGCTTAGCCCTTGAAGCAGAACTTTTTTCTTTTTTCGTTAATTGTCGTTATATTATAGCGTTTAGACGATTGTGGGCCCTAAGAGCTGGCGTTTAAAGTTAATATTCCAGTTCATAATTCAAAATCACCGATCCGTTTCAGCGTCACGGAACGCTGCCGTGGTTCCGCAGCACAATCGTGTGTCATGCAGGTACGTATGTAGGTACCTACCTGAATAAAACAGTCACGGGATCAAAATGTAACTTTATATATTATGTGCCACGGCAACTTGCGCTCTCACAGGGACAGAATAAATTAAAGCACTTTATTGCTAGTGCGATAATACGATATCAGTTTTATGATGGCAAAGATAGGGAAACATTGTTCACTAATTAAATGTAGAAAAAATACATCCTCCTTTTTTATGGGGCGGATATAATTTTCATCATGACACTTAGACTAATATTAAGTAACACCTGCAATATTGTGAGCAAATACATTTTATTTAAGTACATGTTAAAAAGAGTCAATTTGGTATTTACATATGTAACGAAGGAACTCACTCTATGTTTAATTAAATTATTGTAAGTTATATGTCAGACATTTCATAACTTAAATTTTGTAAACGAGATAAACGACAATAATTGATTTCATTGTCTCACGTTGAGTGGGTAGGTACTGTAGTAAGATGTCGTTCAAGGGTGACACGCTTGATGAAGCAGAAAGCTGTAGTCACTCATTTCTTAAGTACTTCCAATACTGTGTCAACAGAATCACCTGACAATAGATGACAATGTTGTCATACCTACGCTACGCTAACATTACCTACCACTTCAAATAATTTCCGGTATAAAATATATAACATAGGAATATTTATAAAAACACCCAATACTGATAGCAGGATCATTAAAAATACATTACGAATCAAATTCATGTTTAATGGACAAAATGTTTTAGTTTGATCATGAGTCTATAGAATCGAAATAATATTATTGTGTTCAGTTACTAGTGGATTTCGAAGAACTATGTAATAGTTGTTATTTTACAGACATTGGATCAAGGACAGACTCTGTTCCATCTGTACGCCAAGCGTGATGTAGGACACGGATCACACGGAACATGAACGCAATCTATGTTCAGTAATAACAGAGACGTGGAGACGTTGTACTAGATTTGCAGAAAACAGTTATCTTCACCAAGAATGACGTTGTACGTTCCGATCTGGTGCGATTACCTACCTTACACACCTTATCGCAGATAACGAACTGCCGGTTTCTCAGTTTACTTGCTATATCTCGTTCAGATGAATGAAATTTTAAAAAATTAAGCAAGTTTTCACAAAAACAACAGTTGTTCACAGTGCTATGTTAATTTTATATTAACATTTCCTTAGAAATGTAAACGGTAAACACCGTAGAATATTTAATACCGTGCAATGAAGACTTTGTAGTGTTATTTCATTGTAAATAAATATTAGACAAACGAGTATATATGGATGTCTAAAGGCTTCCGCAAAACAAATGCCTTGTTAAAGTAATCGCTACGTTTGGTCCGAATTAAATAATTGCATCGAATGACAAACAACGAGTTTACAATGCACTAGTGACATCTTCCTGTCTCAGTACGTATGCACCTATATTGACTATATGCCATGCTGTATAATATGTTTGTTTACCTTCGTGCTTTGCATCTCCTTTTGAGTTTGAGGTTGGGGCACTTTTTGAACATAGAAAACGAAACACCATCTAAAAAACCCATGGTTGTTATTGTAACTTTGCAACATCACATTTTATCACAAGAGTAGAGGTGAAGTACGATTTTATCACAGATGTTGTGCGCGAGTGAGGCGGCATGCGCCGTGACTAAGCGATTAGCGCGTCCACAGAGACTGTAGGCCTGCCGCACCGGTGCCGGCTCCAGCGGGCCCCGCGACAGCTGAGCGCTCCGGGCCTTGTCCCCTGCACGATGCACTTCACTGAACGTGCCGCGATCACTAAACCACTATTCACCGCTCAGTATTTTGTCGTGACGTATTGGGGAGATCCTTCTCGCGAGTGTTCATGTCATCGTCGCGTCATGTTTACCAGCAGGTGATCTCGCGAGACACGTGTGAGCTCTGCGCGCGCGCTCACCTACGACTATGCGGTGTCACACGACAGGTCCCATTTTAACCGTCGTTGTATTTAAACTTTATATTAAGACCTTCTGTTGTCAATTCCAGTTCCATAATGTCGAACAATCTTACACTCAGTTTACTTGAATGATAATGCTACTTTTGTATAAAATCAGTTAAGTAGGTAGTGGCGTATACGCTCGTTGAAATATGTAGATAAATATTTTAAGCATGATAATTATCTAAATTGTATGTGCTTTAACTGAAGCGTTTGATAAAATGCTTTTCTCCGTAAGTAACTTGTATTTACCAACTATGTGAACGTGTACTTGCGAACGTGCAATACTACTAAAACACTAAGATTACCTGCTCATAATAAAACTAGGGTTTTATGTATAACGCTCAATACCTTATTACATGCCTATCTTACTTTTTGAAGTGAGTTGCGTTACTCATGCCGCATAGTGTTGCGCCCACTGTTTATGTCATTATGACGAATTATATTTTCATAGAATATTTAGGACTGTTTTATAAATAAACAAACTCATCGACTCAGTCTGGCTAGACAAGAATTTATGGCCCAGAACCGTCTGCTGAATACTAATCACAAGTCAGTCCCAGATCACTCTAAATATTCTATTAACATAGAATTTTGATAAACTTTCAGCTGTTTCGTTAAATTTTCTTTTTGCCTTTAAAAATTGTTTTTCTACGTTTCATTAAATATCCGACAAAACTGTACTTTTTTTCATATGTGGTCCGGCTGGTCTAAAAACACGCATCGTTGTTTCGCACGTAATATCAGTGTTATACGCGGGTAATATCAGTGTTCTTATGAAGTGCAAGCTAGTGAAAAGTTCTGTGCAAAAACTAAAGTAAAAATCTAGAAACACACAGAAATTACGTAGGTTTCAATATTTTTGTCTTGTATCTTCAATATTTTTAGCATTTTGGAAGTATATTTGCGAAAAAACCACAAATATTTGGAAAACGACGATTATGCGGCTCGACTGGCAAGTAATTAAAATATAAAACACACAGCGATTCCGGTTGAATGCTAATAAATAGGGTTGCACTTCGTTCTATTAGAAAATCGTGAAAGTGTGCAAGAGTGCGCACGTACTCTCCAAGAAAAATCAATCTCAAAACAAGTAGGTAACCTACAACCTACCAAAGAAATAACCAAAAAATATTGCGAAATTAACTTCTATGGTGCTAATAAACCATTCCAATTTCCAATGAAGTCACCCAAAACAGAAAATGTAGAAACCATGTGGTAAAATCAGGGTTAGGTTGAGGTTGGACCCCCCAAAGGAAGACTGGATACGTTGTTCCAAATGCGAGGATACATGCTGGGAAGTAGCGTTGTCACGAATTTATGAGAAAATTTTGCCTGCGTACTCTTGTCAACTCAAATGCGTACTCTTATCGAATAGCAGCTCTTGTGACGTAAAAAAAATCCAATTGAATTTTTTATATTTAATTTAAAACTGTTTCAACCCTGCAGGGCCTAGTGGAAATGGTAGTTTAGGTGGCCTTCTGTGCTATCTGCCTGTCAACCTCCACGAGAAAAGCATGACATAAGTATGTATATTATGTGTATTGTAAATCAAAAATTAAATAATATTGTTTTACTAAGAATGGAATACTTAACAGGTTTTTAATATTGAAATACTTTGCAATTTTATTGTTTAAGAACAGGTACAAAATATAATGTGAGTTTATTTTATTCCTCTACATTATTTTGTGATTTAAAACGGATTTAAAAAAGTAATAAAATATAGCAAGTAAAATGTAATAAAAATAGTATATGTAAGATAATATAAGTGGCTATTACATTTTCAATTTATATTAAAATTTCAATACAATTCAATTCATTTATTGTGGATTTGTACTAAGTAAATGTACTTATTTCTTCTTTAAAAAATAATTCTGACTATCCATGTACCATTTTATGCTGTCGTAAAGACATCAACGATTAACTCCCATAGTTTTTTTTAATAATTAAAAATTTTTATCATCATTTACTAAATTATTACAATACTTAGTCATATTGATTTCCAAGTTGTCCTAATTTATTGATGTCAAATCGAAATCGACGTCATACTCGAAACCATAATGATTCACACGATAGGTGATTACATCACAATATAGGGTTTTTGACTGATTTTAAATATAGAAAAAAAATACGAAGTTTTAAGCGTTTGAAAATCTGTGATGAACAGATACAGTACTAATTGCGTTTGACGTCGACGAATTTACGCCGTCCAGTACAAACGACGCTTCGCATGTTAAGGATTGAAGAGTAACTTCAAAAGTGTACAACTTATTCATGTTTCAATCGTAATCGTAATCGTTCGTGTAGATTTCTGATAATAGTCAAATTCCTATTTAAGTAAGCATTTGCAAAAGATTCGTCTCGTTTTCAATACTTCCTGTATCAGGTGTTGGAAATGGATCTTCTTATCTGAAATCGTTAAAATGCAGTGATATAGCGACACTCGTCGCTCCACTAGGAACGAACCTTCTTGGAATGGAGAGACACAGCGCATGACAGCGACTCGAGCCGCCATCATATAAGTACTAGGTACTATTTTTTTTTTCTATGGAAATTCTAATACCTCTCATAGAGAAGGAACGTTATAGACTAAAGTAGTAATAAATCAATCAACTTATCCTTTTCCCAACTATGTTTTTTTTTTAAGGATATGAAATCATCAAATGACTCCTTCCGCTCTGTGTGGAGCTGGAGGGATTGTCAGACTATTACTGACTAAAACCCATTCGTGTTCCTCCTAATGCACTTTGCGTTCCAGGGCCGCGGTAAATCTTTCGAACAAATTCTGCAACAAGTTCGACCGGACCGATGAGGCGTCTCCTTGCTCTATACAACGGATAATAAAATTTTGGGAAGAAAATGCGAGGGAAGAAGTAAAACATAATTTACAGTTTTTTTTTTGATGTTATTACCGAATGTACCTATCTATTCATTCATCATCGTCTCATCCCAATTTTGGTATTTGGTGTTAGCTCAGTATGTTTTCTTCAGTAGTTCCTTTTAGAAGCCATCTTATTATTTCCCTTTTCTAGCCAAATTGCCGCTCACATATACCCCCATCTCATTTCTTTGGCCTTCCTCTACCTTATAATGTGCCTATGTGGGATAACAGAAAATAAGATATATTATTTTTCGTGTTTGAACCCAAAATAGAGAATAAATTCCTTCTTTATGAGATTATAGCACAGTTTGTTAGCTAACAACACTTTGGTTGTGGGCTTGTGGCTAAAGTCATTATCTGAGGTAACTTGTTGGAAATAGAACCGTCTCGACTCTTCCTTTGATATCTCTGTCACAAAGCACAAAAGAACTTGTTACCGATTCTTTGTTGACTATTTTAAAATTAGCTTCTTTAGAAACTGATAAATGTCAAAGCTCTTTAGAAATTTCTATAAACAAATATTTAATAAATCCAACGTAAAATAGATGCTTTTGTAATATTGACTTTTAATTGTTTTAAACGGTTTGATTAAAAACTTTACCTGCCCCAAATTCTAGCTAAATATAATATTTATCAATAGTTATATGACGTAATCGACTTAGAAACAGCGTCTTTGGAGAGTATTTGGATCCAAGCAAGTATCGACATAAAGGTTTACTATACTCTGCGGATTTGGGACCTTTTTCTGACGAAGTATTTACCTCGTACCTATGTAGTTTGTGAAAACCCGCTATCTATAAACGTGTTACGATAACGTTAGGTAGAAACTTAACTAGATCCTATTTACTTTCTTGGTGAAGGTTACATAGAACCTATCATGATTTTGTGATTTAAAACGGATTTGAAAAAGTAATAAAATATAGCAAACAAAATGTAATAAAAATAGTATATAAGTGGCTATTACATTTTCAATTTATATTAAAATTTCAATACAATTCAATTCATTTATTGTGGATTTGTACTAAGTAAATGTACTTATTTCTTCTTTAAAAATAATTCTGACTATCCATGTACCATTTTATGCTGTCGTAAAGACATCAACGATTAACTCCCATAGTTTTTTAAAATAATTAAAAATAGTAATCATCATTTACTAAATTATTACAATACTTAGTCATATTGATTTCCAAGTTGTCCTAATTTATTGATGTCCAAAATCGACGTCATACTCGAAACCATAATTATTCACACGGTATGTGATTACATCACAATATAGGGTTTTTGACTGATTTTAAATATAGAAAAAAAATACGAAGTTTTAAGCGTTTGAAAATCTGTGATGAACAGATACGGTACTAATTGCGTTTGACGTCGACGAATTTACGCCGTCCAGTACAAACGACGCTTCGCATGTTAAGGATTGAAGAGTAACTTTAAAAGTACAACTTATACATGTTTCAATCGTACAATTTCGTGTAGATTTCTGATAATAGTCAAATTCCTATTTAAGTAAGCATTTGCAAAAGATTCGTCTCGTTTTCAATACTTCCTGTATCAGGTGTTGGAAATGGATCCTCTTATCTGAAATCGTTAAAATGCAGTGATATAGCGACACTCGTCGCTCCACCAGGAACGAACCTTCTTGGAATGGAGAGACACAGCGCACGACAGCGACTCGAGCCGCCATCATATAAGTACTAGGTACTAATTTTTTTTCTATGGAAATTCTAATACCTCTCATAGAGAAGGAACGTTATAGACTAAAGTAGTAATAAATCAATCTACTAAGCCTTTTCTCAACTATGTTTTTTATGGTAATGAAATCATCAAATGACTCCTTCCGCTTTGTGTGGAGCTGGAGGGATTGTCAGACTCTTACTGACTGAAACCCATTCGTGTTCCTCCTAATGCCCTTTGTGTTCCAGGGCCGCGGTAAATCTTTCGAACAAATTCTGCAACAAGTTCGACCGTACCTTGCTCTATAGCAACGGATAATAAACTTTTGGGAAGAAGATGCGAGGGAAGAAGTAGAACATAATTTACAGTTTTTTTTTTGTTTTACCGAATGTATTCATTCATCATCGTCTCATCCCATTTTTGGTATTTGGTGTCAGCTCAGCATGTTTTCTTCAAGCGTTCCTTTTAGAAGCCATCTTATTATTTCCCTTTTCTAGCCAAATTGCCGCCCACATATATCCCCATCTCATTTCTTTGGCCTTCCTCTACCTTATAATATGCCTATGTGGGATAACAGAAAAGAAGATATACCTATTATTTTTCGTGTTTGAACCTAAAATAGAGAATAAATTCCTTCTTTATGAGATTATAGCACAGTTTGTTAGCTAACAACACTTTGGTTGTGGGCTTGTGGCTAAAGTCATTATCTGAGGTAACTTGTTGGAAATAGAACCGTCTCGACTCTTCCTTTGATATCTCTGTCACAAAGCACAAAAGAACTTGTTACCGATTCTTTGTTGACTATTTTAAAATTAGCTTCTTTAGAAACTGATAAATGTCAAAGCTCTTTAGAAATTTCTATAAACAAATATTTAATAAATCCAACGTAAAATAGATGCTTTTGTAATATTGACTTTTAATTGTTTTAAACGGTTTGATTAAAAACTTTACCTGCCCCAAATTCTAGCTAAATATAATATTTATCAATAGTTATATGACGTAATCGACTTAGAAACAGCGTCTTTGGAGAGTATTTGGATCCAAGCAAGTATCAACATAAAGGTTTACTATACTCTGCGGATTTGGGACCTTTTTCTGACGAAGTATTTACCTCGTACCTATGTAGTTTGTGAAAACCCGCTATCTATAAACGTGTTACGATAACGTTAGGTAGAAACTTAACTAGATCCTATTTACTTTCTTGGTGAAGGTTACATAGAACCTATCATGAAACTGACATCATCATCTGCCTAGCCTTTTCCCAACTATATTAGGGTCGGCTTCAAGTCAAACCGGATTCAGCTGAATACTAGTATTTTACGAGGAGCGGCTGCCTACCATACCTCCACAACCCATTATCTGGGTAACACGGTACTTCTTGGCAAGACGAATCAGATTTTCTGGCTTCTGAAAATCCGTACCGTCTGCCAAAGATCTACAAATGACAGCTATTTTTTTTACGGGGGGAAATCCTCATGGATGTCCTCCACCCTGGGGTGGTCGGAGGGGTCTATCAGACTCTTACTGACTAAAACCACCCCGGTGTTCCATCTCCCACCTACACCGGGGATCGCGGGAACGTACGGGGGGAGTGAGGTGTTTGACTCACCCGCTACGTCAGAGGGGCGCACTACGGGAACACCACGCGCCGCCGCCCCGGTTCCGGATGAATGGGGGGCGACGGACGTCCCCATGTCCGCCGCCCCTGGACCCAGTAGGGGAGCCGAAGGAGGGCAGCGTATGCCCTCCTCCGACGCCCGGTGCACCTGCTGCGGGCCGGGAGAGCACTCGACATATCTCTCTCCTTTTCCGCAGCCTCCTTCTGCGCGATAACTGTTTTGCAGAAGGAGACCACCGCGTCCCAGGACTTCTCGCCGCCGACCACAGAACGGACTACAGCCGGCAGCTAGAGGTCACTGCCTAGCACAGAGACGAGGGCACAGCGCGGCTCCTCCCAAGCGGCACACTCTGCCACCGTATGCCACGCTGTGTACAAATGACAGCCTTTTTTTTTTTTACGGGGGGAAATCCTCATGGATGTCCTCCGCCCTGGGGCGGGCGGAGGGGTCTGTCAGACTCTTACTGACTAAAACCACCCCGGTGTTCCATCTTCCACCTACGCCGGGGATCGCGGGAACATATGCGACTTCCGTAATCCCCGGCTGGTGCCGGCCCGCCTCTGCGGGCCACATCTCGTATGCGGGGGGAGTGAGGTGTTTAACTCCCCCCGCAACGTCAGAGGGGCGCACGGGAACACCACGCGCCGCCACCTCGGGACAAATGACAGCCTGGACCAACGGCCTAACGTGCTTTCCGAGGCACGGAGGAATCTCGGTATGTTAAGTAGTCACCCATCCACAGACCAACCTCGGCAAGCGTTACTTAATCTATAAGACCGACCCGTGCGGCTGGTATTATTTAGCCACGAGCTCAACCCGCAGTCATGAAACTGACAATTAATTTGAAAAGTAAATATTCATAAGAAGAATGGTAGAAGTAAACGTGTCGTCCCGACACCAAGAACATGGTGAAAGAGTCTGAAAATGTGGAGAAAACCTTGCTCATATCATAACTAAATAAGATACCATAACTAAAAAGACATGAACTTCTTCCGAGAATATCATTTATTTCGTTCGATCAGTAGGTATATTTGTAAGCGCCAAGTTACAAACATCAGATTCTGATATTAAATCGGAGCGTCGCATCGCATTGACTTGCAGATCAGTCTATTCACTGACATGTCGACTGAGGATTGCAATTTCATTTTGTGGCGCTCTTTCGTCATGTTTGAAAGCTGCTTTGACTCTGCACTGAAACTCGAAAATCGGTAGTATCGACAGTTTCTGTGTACCGGTTATTTATACATTTCGAACATGAATACACTGAGTTTATAACGAGAGTAATAGGAGATAGGAGGTTTTGTTCGTGCGTATTGTATTTCACATATCATAGGACAGGAGATTAGCTTTAAATTCAACTTGTTTTTGGTAAAACGTGTCCAGTGGAAATTCAATCCCATTGTACAACATTATTTTATATTTTTAAGCCGATTTCACTAAAGGCTTGTAATATAATTCAGGTAAATTAAATTCGATTCAGCTACGTGGACAATAATTGGAAAAAGCTTTATTTTATAAACCAAAACGGTAATTTATTATTTAAATGTTCCTGTGTTTTGCAAGTTGGTTAACTTGCAAAACACAGGAAGATAGCATCTGCATTACATTAGATAACAAGTTTTTATCTTAACAGAGACGAATTTCAAACAAAGTTACATCGACTTAATCACCCACAAAGTATAGAACAAGATAATCTGGTTGGCCTTGAAAGTTATATTTCTAGTAAATAATTTAAAAAGACAACCGGCTCTGGTAGCTTCATATCAGGCTTATGTTTTATGGATACCCCATGAGAAATGTCATGTGTCTAAGGTTTTTTGTGCTACACATTTGTACAAAAACAAAGCCAAAGCAGTTATTTAAAAAAACATTAACAGGTACTTTTGAATAGTCCAAGTCAGTCAATCAAAAACATGAAGCTATTTGCACGTTTCAAAGCGCAGATCTCTATAGAGAAGAACGTGCAAGAATATCCACGGACACCATTTTATAATTTACAAAAATCCTGGTTACATTAAACTTTTTACTTGTTATATGTGGGAACAATGTACAGAAGTCTTAATAAGTATAATATAATATACCTATCTGATGGGTATAATCATTAGGTACGTACCTACATAATTATGCACCACCCAAAATTGGCATAATTATGCCTTCACCGTGCAGATAGATTGATATTTGTAGTCGAAACGCCCGAAAGTATTTATGTTATGAGATCATTTGAATCCATCGCCAATAACTCAAGTATCGACATTAACACTGTATATTTAAGTCGATTTTTAATTACTCTTTTTATCAAAAACTCCCGAAAAATTAGGGTTGGTATTTCGAATTCAAATTACCTACATAATCATTAATAATATTTAGGTTCGGAATTCGATATGTAACATGTCTTTTGGAACAATAAACCCATGATATAGATGACAAAGTTCCAATTCAATTTAAATAAAAG
This sequence comes from Melanchra persicariae, assembly GCA_947386135.1. NCBI lineage: Eukaryota > Metazoa > Arthropoda > Insecta > Lepidoptera > Noctuidae > Melanchra > Melanchra persicariae. Next base: position 9,319,605 of record OX376651.1, on the reverse strand, counting down.
TCAACTTCATAATTATTTTTTATAATGATTTTATTAAGATCACTCCATGTCGCCTTGAATTCTCTAAACGCAACAAAAATCTTAGTAAAGTTTTTTCCAGTACCTAGGTAAGTGCAACATAAGTGCACGTTTTTATTAAATTCTGAATAATATTTCAGCTCCTTACATACCTGCTTTTGAAGCCTGGTTATGAAAATATGCCAGCATGAAGCATTACCGTGACTCGACTTTCATTTTAGCCAAAATTTGAAGGCTGCCTCACAATATTGAACCCGTCACAAGTTATTACCAGGTCATTTGTTACTTTAAGAGATCGATTTATTAAAGCCATGGTAGATGAGAAACTCTATGCTTTTCAATTAAAAATACAAAGAGATGAATGGGAAAATCCTTAATGAGTTTACAAGGCGCAACATAGAGGCCTTACATTTGGAGTTTAGTAAATAAAATAATTGCCAACTTGAAACTTTGGAGAAAAGTGGCAAAAGAAGTGTTAAATATGAATAAGCTAACTTTAAGAATACTAGAACCTTAAGAATATCGAGTTTCACAACTGTAGTTGTTCGCAGAATTATAATAAATGAAACGTTTTATCTCTACAAACTTTGTTCGTTAAAGGAAATAATGTCTACGGAGTTTAGATTTTTATTTTAACTTTTTGATAATTTAAAAAAAGTTTGAAATGCAAATGAGTTTTCTAGGAATAATTGGGCAATTTGTTTTTGAATAAATTAACACTTGTATTCTTTTTTAAAATATGAGATAGGCTCTATTAAAAAAAATATTAAAATCATACCTAGTTCCCGCAACTTAGCAGACATAACCATTTAGGTGATTTTGCTTACCTGCAACGAAAAAACATAACATGAAAAACTGAAAAAATATACGTTATAATATAAGGTGTTAAAACATCAACTGCAAAATGTTAAGGAGTTGTTTAGAATAACAATTAATAAAAATTAATCACGAAAAAATGTTTTAAATATTATGTAACAATCCGTTTCAAAGATATGCAATATTTTCACTACCTACGCACAATTTATTGATTATGAGCACTGTCCTCCGCGTACGTCGCCGATGCCACCCGGGCGCGCCACAGCCCCGTAGTACAGTGCACAAATAATATTTTGCAATTTTTTTTTTATACTGTGTGAATAAATAAACATTGCTCAAAAGAATCCTTTTTGAGGTACGATGTTCAAATAATAATAAGCATGTACACACGAAATTCTTGCAGTTGATTTTTTAACACCTTACTTAATATGTTTATGTAATCTTGAATAAAATAAAGCAAAACTTCGTAACATCAATTAATTTTAAGTCACATTCAAAATGAGTCGTTAATCATAATAAACGAATAAATATTGAAATGAAAATAACTCAAATAAACTTCCTGTGTTCATAGTATTATTTAAGTTTATTATCCTATAACATTCATCATTGCTAACAATCAGGCGATCTTAATGAAGTGAGACTCAGTGAATCCAGTTCAGTAAATCAACCAGGAATTATTCAGGTACGCCAGGCATTCTGCCTTGTGTCGGCAGGTACAGCGGGATTACGTAATAGAGATGTATTCCGAACCATTTACATTGTGATCGAAAACTTCGCTGTACCTATTAGTTTAAGGGTAATCATCTAGAAACTACTGGATAAGGTAACAAAGTAGGTTAGGAACGAATTTTTTCTATAAAAAATGCGTAGACAGTCGACATCTAATAATTTAGTGTCTGTGAATTATTTTCTGATACGCATTATATATTTAGAAAGTCGATAAAAAAGTGTTGCAAAGAAAGGTTATTTTTATTGAAGATTTATCCTTATCTTAGGAATGGATCGGCACTATGTATGATACGCATACAACTATAAAGATAGCTGCACACTGCTGGCTGCTGTTTTTACTAGCTAGTTACTCAAAAGCTTTTTTGAAAACTACATGTATCTACACAGACATGTAGTTTTCTAGAAAAAAAATGTATGACACGTCCTCAGTAAGGACGTATTACATCTATTTATAGAAAAATAGAAAACCTTTAATTTTCAAACAAGATCTGAAGGAGCATCATCAAACATTAAAAATAGACTTGTATAAAGAGCTGTAACAGTGTTTCTCTTTGTTTACTAAACCTAATTCAGACTCAACTCAGTTTTGACAGCGTCTTATATTCCTAGCGCAAAAACGACTCTTGAAACATGGTTCCTAATTTATTTAAGATGACAAAGAAATTCTTTTCTTGGTAGAGAAAAAGTGGAAGTACAGCTCCGTGTCTTAATTAATTAATTTACTCGGATTAATTAGACGATTTAAGTGTATTTTACGAGGTGAAAGGGAGGTGTTTATAGGGCAGGCGCAGCTGGTCTGTCCAAATGGCTCGTCTTCGGAGCACTGCTGAAATGACGGCGTCGTTACTTTGATTAATAAGCAAAAGTAATGGTTCTAAATAAAATGTGTATAGAACTACATAAGCCTGGATTAAGACAGAAAACATGGAAGGAATGTGTTTAAAATATAAAGCTTTTAAAGCTATTTCGCAAAAGATTGGGAATATAACGTCGCGCCCTAAAATGAGCTCATGGATACCTCTAATTATGTATAGCATTATTTTTAGGCACGAATTGTGTTTTGGCTAAGTTTTAGTCTGACCATAAATGCCTTCTACAACCTAAAATTTAAAAATAAAGTCGTATTACACGATTTAAAATAAAATATGGCTAGTGGACTAGGATCACGTCAGCATAAAATGAAATGTGTAAATATAAATGCTTCATAACGCGCCCTGTCCTATCTACTGAGCCCCGAATATAACATGTCCGTATCGATATTTATAAAAATGGCAAAATAGGAACCTCACGCGGCGGATACTAATACCGTGCATAACCGTAACTGTGAAAGAGCTTTTTCAAATCATAATGAAACCTAAATATTTATTCACCTTTTAATGCGAGTTTTATGTTTTATCTAATATATTTTAGATTATCCAATTTTAAACTCCCTTTTTAGTAAATCTATTTATAAATGTTATAAATAAAATGTAATGTTTCGATATTCATATCATTGAATACCAAATCAAATATTCTTTATATTGTTTAGTAAGAATAAAGCTTATTACCAAAAAAAAACATTTTATCGAGTGATAGTTTCTAAACGTTTCAATTCATTCCTTTGACAAAATGCTTCCTTCGATTGTATCGTAATTCTTAGACCTAAGCTAAGACATTTTATGTCTAATAAACTTTTCATTCGGGCGTGGGGCTCCTACTTCTGGGTGGTTTTAAAAAAATAACCGATTAGCGAAATAGCGGGATTTTTCAGACCTCGCCAGCCCCTTCTAACCTTACCAGTCAGACTGGTAAGGTCGGGGTGCCCCAAGACCCGAGATCGTAAATTTTCGTTATTTAAATTTTCGGTTTTATGGTCGTTCGATATTCAAGTTTTAGATGTTTTGAAATTTGACATTTTACCCGTAGGTATTTGAATTTTCGACGTTCAAATATATACCCATTTCTTGAACGCTTAATTAGCTTTACTTAATATTTAAAAAAAAATATGGATAGCTGTGCGCGCGGGCTAGCTTCAACAGCATCCTGAGGGCATTCGCGCAGAGGTTCGATTGCCAGCACGTGAACCATTGCTGTTATGTGTGTATTAAATTAATATGTGCATGTGGTCTTTTATTATTATTATTGATTGGCACGCGCTTGACCACTATCTCACCTGATGGTAATATGGTCTGGCGATGGTATGGCGATGATGTGGTCGAATTGTATGTTTTTTTTATTATTTCATCATGTGTAATGTGTGTGCTATGATCCTTTGTTGGTCGTAATAAACGTTATTATTACAAGACAGAAAGTTACATAACATCTATTTTTAAAATTTTCGTTGAAATAAAATACTATGGACAATACACCGAACAAAAAATATTTTTTAAAAATAGGCAATTCTACTGTTTGATGAGTTAGTTAAATAAAAAAATGTGATTATAGAATTCATTGAATTGTGTTCCTGTGAAATATGTTTCATTCAATAAATAGTCGTTGAAACAACAATATTCGAAATAAAAATACAAGGACTAAATATTATATGAAACACTAGCTTTTTCCCACTCCCATATAGCCTTTATCTTTTCTGATATGTGTCTATCATACAGACAAATCCGATTCGTAGTTCATTGATTAGTTTTAGTTTCTTCATATTAGTATATATTATAATTATACAGTATAGATGAAACATTTGCTGCGAAACGAAATTCAATGATATTTCTGTGATACAAGGGAACACCATGTTAAACTTCGTAGAATACAGCAAGTCCCTGAAATCAAGTCTACGTCCGAAAATAAACACGTGATAAATAATCTCGAAGAAACGGTATTTCAGAGTGTGTTATGTTATACGTTGTGATCCAGAAAAGTTGAAAGCAATAAGGAAGGTGGCAAGTGGCAACCGATGATCCTTTACAAGGCATAATATGTTACGTTACGTGTTTTATACTTCTAATACACTTACGGTCCTGACGTAAGTGTATTAAATGCATGTGGGACAATGTTGAAGTCATAATAAGCGGAAAGTAACGCGTTTATAAGGGTTTACAATTTTCCTAACTTATTTATTTCTGGCTGGTTCGACTGATTTTGACAGTGATAAGAGATGAGCTTATCAGATAACCCGAAAATAAATATAGATGGTCCGCAACATGTAACATTCCACATGAATATTCTAACGAAAGTTAACATACCACACGTATGACCAAAGCGAAGTACTAGACGCATTTTATCTGCTCCCGTCGCAGATCAATATCAATAAGTGAGCATAAGATGACAAATTATGTGGATGAGCACTTAAGCACTCACTGCGATTACCAATCCATTTTGGAAAACCACCAACTGTATCATTCATTGGGAGACCCATGTTCAGGACTGGACGTTTATGATAGATGAACAAAACTACCGAACAATGGGATATTAAGAAAATAATATTGATAATGTATTTTTTAAATCCCGGAAAAACCCGGATAGAAGTAGTTAGGTAGGTACCTATAAATCCTTGTTTTTTTACAATAATTAATGTGACACAGCTACTGCAGTCAGTTTTCTTAATATAGGTACACGCACTACACGCTCTAGGAAAAATACTGCTTTTTTGTTACAAAATATGTAAAAATAAAACAGTCTTTGAGATTTTGAAAGAACCAATTAAATTACGCCACTCCGGCAGGCACTTTTCTTCAGCAAGTACGGGAAGTACCTGTATTTTCAGTAAACTTAATTGCTGTATGTTTTTGTTTTTACAGCAAACAGGTAACGTGTACATTCGCAAAGAAAATTGTACCGAAAAAAATCAAGTTGCTAGATTCTCCTACGAAAATGGGTCGCAAATATTTGAGACTCGACTTTTCACGCTCTTGTGAAACTACGTGCATGTATACCTCCTTCGTATCTACAACAAGCAAAAGTAAAACAGCAGTTTTATTCAAGAATATTGTGTTGATGCGAGTAAAAATAACTTTGACTTTTTCAGGCGTAAATGTATGATGATAAGAAACCTTTTACTTCATTTAATATTTTAACGCCAAATATTAGTTTAGGTTGTAGAAAGTTTGCTTAAAAATAAATTCTGTAATGTCCATTGCTTGCCAAAACCAATTTTCAACACAATTTAAAAAGAGATGTTAATAAACAAGGTATAATATTGTATAAAACATAACATCTCTCAACTGAAGCAAGTCAAAAAGAAGAGTATTTGAATATTTTTGTTTTGACAACCTTGAACAGCAAGCCGAAACTTTTCTCCCCTCAGTTTACGCCTTCGGGATAGATTTTTTAAACAAAATGTGTAAATTGCTGGAGCAACTGTCAGTTGAAGGCTTTTATTAAAACGGCTATTTGATTTTGTACAAAAACAACAGGAGTTTGTTTTTGCTACTTAATGTTATTTCAGATCTAAGCTAACAACCGTGATGCCCTTTAAATTCGTCCTGAAAGTTGTTAGGGGTTAGTCTTTACAAAAAAGTGGAAGGCTGGTGGCAGGCAACTGTATAAAGCACGTTCGAGGAAAGCTGGCTTACGCTGGCGTATTTTATATGTTCACACAATGATGTCGTTAGCGGCGGCGCGCGCGGCGGCCTGCGGTTTCCGGTGGCATCAGTGCCGGCAGTGTCGCGCCATTCACTGCAACACACTACCACCATCTGTTGCTGCCGATTTCAATTTAATAGAACATTATTACTTCAACTATACCAACCACGTTCCTTATGAATTTCTCATTGTGATTCACAACACTATTTACTGACGAAATAATATTATTGTTCCACAATATTTGCTCTACCGTAGAAATCTATTCATGTTATGTGCGCTCTAATTAATCAAAGTGGGGGTGGTTCAGGTGTCTAGATATTGTGGTCGGTATAAAAGTTACACGAGCAAGTATTCACAAAAGTATTTATTCGCTGTCTCGAAACTATAAACCTAACAAAATTTTTTAAACGTCACAGTCTGTCAAATCTGGTTAAACGACCTCTTCAGTTCACTGAACAGAGACCTAGAAGAACAGTGCTCTCGGTTTCTGTGAGCCGTCGTACTTGTGACTGATCAACGTGGGCAAGGACGAAAGCGGTGAAATGTGGATATTAGTTTAAGTGAAGCAACGCAGGTGGTATTGAAGCGGGCAGGTATTAATAATTATGCACAGATGACATCGAGTGAGAGTCACTTGATATTTCGGCTCGGTGGAGTGGCTCGAACAGCTCAATACCGTACAACGAGCTCTCGATTGGTAGTACAATTTAATTTTCCATCACGATAGAGGACGTCCCGCAGCCGACGCGTTTCGCTTTGATTGAAGTTCACTTTACTCTCACTCCACTTAAAATATTTCATATGATGATGCCGCACTCCAGCAATATTCTTGATGTATAATGTTACCGATAGGTGACTTGATGTAATGAAAAGGCGCATGGGATTCTCATTAAACCGTAATCAAACTATGTGCTTAACGATCAATCAGCGGCAGTAATGTCTTTGTTAACAACTTAGGTAAATTGTGGCGGAGGAGCCTTTAATAATTTCTATTCACATTATGGAATCCGTTAATAGGTAGATAGCAGGTTGATAGATTGAACTAGAATGCCCTACGGACATTAAACTAATTGATTTAGTAAGTTCAAACTCAAGCAAAGCCATTCCATTCCCATTTCGAGTGTATTAAATAATTCATGCTAGTAAAGTTCTCGCATTGAACGCCTATTGGCCGACCTTCCAAGTTAGAGAGGTCTTTGGAGGGTAAAAAATGCCTTTTAAGTATATTCCTTTGAACATTGAAAACAAAATTAGATGGACCTACATAACATAATATCTATGATATCATAATAGTTGTAGGTTTCCCAATTATTATTATTATTATTATTATTATTATTATTATGAGCCTGTACTGTCCCACTGCAGGGCAAAGGCCTCCCTTCCTTGCTTCCACTGTTCTCTGTCTTTTGCCACATCTGGCCAATCCTTTCGGTAGGAGTCTAATTCATCACGCCATCTCCTCTTGGGCCTACCGCGTCGCCGGTTCTTGTTTGGAACCCAATCAGTGGCCACTTTTGCCCAGTTCTGTTGCGACATGCGGCAGATATGGCCAGCCCAGTTCCATTTTAGATTGGCGGCTGAGTTGCCTACGTCTGCGATTTGTGTTTTGGAACGAAGTATACTGTTTTTGATGCGGTCTTTGATTTTGACTCCAAGAATACTTCGTTCCATTGCTCGCTGGCAGACCCCGAGTGCGGACTTCTGACATTTTGTTAATGACCACGTTTGCGCTCCGTAGGTGAGGGTAGGGAGGACGCACATATCCATGAGTTTCTTTTTGAGGGAAAGTGGAAGTGCTCCTTTCATTAGGTGTTTCATCGACCAATAGCTCTTCCAGGCGTTTTCGGTGCGTCGAGCAACTTCTTTATCTTTTTAGGTTTCCCAATATCCATTATAAAGTTCTGATGACTGAAACGTCGCAAACATTGTAATATTCCTCTAAAATATTGCGCCAAACGTTGTTTTCAAAGTGGTAGGTAGGTAATCCATTTAAAATGTAAATATAGTGTTGTAGTGAGTTATAGACCGGCGCTCGTTCGTACCTGTTGCCGGGCGCGGCGTGCGGCGGCGTGCGGCGGTGTGCGGCGGCCGGCTCTCCGGCTCCGGCCGCACACGTGGCTAGAATGCTAATTGGCTCTTTGCCGGATGTCGCTCTTTGTTCACATCGCACATCTACCATCGCCACGCACAAGTCGCTCGATTAATCATAATGACACGGCCGATGAGAAGAGCAGACGGTTAAATAAAAAGCATGTGTTCAGTAAGGTGCGGGTTGAATCCATTCAGATACATCTGCATTGGCGAAAACAATGGAGAAGATACTCAATTTTCCCAATAATATGTTTATCCTATGTTGGTAAGAGTAAATGGCTTGTAATTTGAATAGGTAGGTACTAGACGTGAGGGGTTAAGTGGGCTACATTCATTGATTGACCTCAATCTTCTAACAATATAGACCACACGGCGGGACGAGATTCTGGTCAGCGTAACCTTCTAAACCGATTAATTAGGATCGGGAATGCTTGAACGCTTTCAATGAGCAACAGCCGGTTGATTCTGTAGACATCACCTAGGCGGAATGAACGACAATTGAGCTGTCATTCCATCTTATTTTTATGGTTTGTCAACTCACCCGTCGTGAACCACCAAGTGTTCACTTCGACATGTTTACAGAATCGCACAGTTCCTTTTAACGTTTATGCACGCAGTAAAGAAACTCAGAAAGCACTGCTATTCAGCCATTCTTCATGCATAGACACAACTGCTATTGCTACCATCCAATACTTTGCTTATAGACCTGATTCTGCTATTAGTTGGATATTATTTTTATAGTGAGAGTTTGACGAATCCTTCTTGTATTCTTCTATCTGGTTACAACGTTTATTGATTAAACCTTTAATATGATATTTAGTATATTATACTCGTGTGTTACGAAAATGAAATAGAAGATAGAGCAAAAAGATTTCATTGATTGCATAGAAACGAAGATCACGTTAAACAAGACTCTATCAGACCTGATAACTCTGTAGGCAATTTTAGATTTCCGTTTGTATTTTATGGCGTGTCGTTTTCGAGCCATGGCGGAGGCGCCCGGGAGCACCGCGCCTTGAGCTTCGCCGTCGCTGCCGGCTTCCTCGCCACTAGACGCCGGCGGCAGGGGGCGGCCGACGAGCGGCTTCTTCGAGCTGCCTGCGGAGCCCCCGGCCCTGCCCCAGGACAGCATGGAACTCCGCAGGGACCTGAGCGTCTCCGTTGTACAGCCCCGCTCACTGCCCCGCCACCATGCAACAACATATCGGCGCACCGACACACACGCACTTTCCACCTCACACACCGATCACTAACACTGTTCACCATCAAATTCACAGATAACGCGCTCTACATACTACAGTAGAGAGATATGACGTCACTGGTTTTTATGAACTCGTTACCTCCGACAGGTGAGCACTGAGCACGTGGTTTAGAGTATGCAGAGAATGTGCGGCGTGAGCGTGGAGCGCGCGCGGCCAGTTCGCGCCGTCATTATCTCTGAACAAACACTGGTATCGGCAGCGCGTACATTAACGGCGATCACACATAAATGCGGGTGTACGGACATATATTCAGCTTTATCTAGAGCTAAACAAACAAGGAATGAATGAATCCCTTTTATTCACTGTCACTTATCTAAATCTCTCATCACTGTCATAGATGAACCAGTTTACGTCTATACAGCTAATGGTAGACGAAAGTGAACTGCTTCCAATTAAATTGGCTTTAAATTACTAACTTTGTTGTTCTACGCTCGTTAATTTAAAAAAAATATCGCGGCACTTGACTGACCATGGTTCAAATAATCAGAACTAATACATACAAGCCATGAGTCATATGGCGACGAGGCTTCTGGCCTTCACAATGGGGATATTTAATCAAAGTAATAATGACATAATAACACAATGGTTGCCCGGCTCTGCTGTTTTTTTTATTGAAATCACTAATTATGTTGAGGTAATTGGTAATCAAAAATGCTACCATCAGGCACTATAACTACTCTAGCTTTCAAACCTTCTCAAAGTTTGACAGAACTGGTTTTAGGTGGACAAAACAAAAAATACAGTCGTACAGACTACAGTAAATCGCTACACTGTGCCGCGTCACTTCACATATTCACATATTGAAACACGTGATCGTCTGAAAATTTTCAGCACACAATTATTGTCACGGTCAACAGGAAGGCAAAACATGGGCGCTCGCAGTCTGTTGATGAGGTTAAACGTGTTCCGTACGGGAAACATACGCGTGGACTAAGGAGTGTGCTCGCATGCGCACGCGCCGGCCGGCCGTGCCGCCGCGTCTCGAGCGCGACTCGCGCGACATTCGCGCCGAAATAGAAATGCTTCCAGAGCCACGCCTGCACCAGACGGAGACCACCTCTCCACAGACTGTCACCTTGGCGAGTGTTCACCTATTGATGTGGCCTCTAACTTACAACAATCTAATTTGCATAATTTAACTTAATTTGTTTGAGGATGAAGCTGGTTATTGAAAATGTGTTTCGATATTTTTGAGTATCAAATATTTATGGTATTTTGCTCCGGAGTATGAGGAATATTATAAGAAGTTATTAATAAATTAATTATTGTTACAAATATGTCAAAAAAGTCACGATGATTGCGACTGGTGATTTACAAAAACTTCGAACTACATGGTAGGTACATTACGCGCGTGCCAAAAACTTACTCAATTGAAATCTACAAAATAAAAACATTTTAAAAGTCTAACGTAAACGTTCCCAACATAAGCGAAGTGAGAAAAGTGTGGTTATTAAAAAACTTTGCGCCTACTTCTTAAGCTAATTCTGGAATTTCAACTTGGACAGTTAAACTCTCACCAAAGCGTAAATTTAATTTGATGCAGTCTTTGGAATGTAAAAGTTAAGAGCAATAAATAACGCACTTTATTCAGGTGTAAAAAGCTGAGCATATAAAACGTTGAGAGTGTTACAGCTTCGAACTAGAGTGTGCTGAGTGAGTAGTTTCGCTGGCAAGGCATCTCATTAGGGCCGATAGGCTAGTCGTTCTCATGTCAATACACAATTCTGGCGTCGTCCTGAATGTGACCCATTTAGAGGTGAAACGTATACGTACTTATTTTTTTTCCACCATTATTTGCTTGAACTTTTTTTCATGACATCGTGAATTTGTTAATAAGATCATCGGTTGCTTTTTTTTGGTACTTAGAAGTTTTTTTTTAGTTTGTGATTTACTACAGCCACAGAAAGAGGCTATTAGTTAACAGGGATAATTAATAAGTGATCGTAATTATTTTTATAACTCAGGAGAAATCAATGTTATTGCAAATTATGCCTGGGTTCTGAGTTATCGGTCGTTTATCTGTCTGTTAACGCTGTTGGTTGGTTATTGGTTAACGGGCAGATAAACGACCGATAAACAACCTCAGGAACCGGGCATAAGTCCCATAAATTGTGTTAGCTTTACCTACAGCCTTAATTGATGATGATATTAGATTACTACCAGCAATGTTATACAGATGATGTGGTGTGCGCGCCCGTTAAACCCTCACTTCCTACCACCTTCTGATCATACAACTGAGTTACTGAGATTAATCGAACGAAGTAGTTAGTGAGAGTTAGTGAGATCGATCACTCGGATATTGGGGAAGTAAGGATACCAGGATACATTCCAGAAAGGAATCTCATGTTATCATGACGCCTCGTAACTTGCTCCAAATTGAGACTAATGTAATTTAAACGATATTTGATCAGCAGTTTGTTACATTGGCTTGGCAGAGATGTGTAGGAGGGTTACTTCGTGAAAATACTTGGCGAAAGCGGAACAACAATAAACTATGGCGCGGTATGTTGAATAAGGGTAAGAATTGGTTTATACGCCCTCTCTAACAAACATTTTATCCAGTACCTACCTAAGAAAATAATTTTCCCCTATTTAGATACCCACTTATTTATTAATTTTTTTATAATTTTAGTAGTTCAAGTAACAAAAACTCATACATAATGTTAGGCACACAATTACAAAAACGGTACAAACATACATACATTGAAATAAATGAAACTAATTCATTTCCATTATTACGTCATTATATCATCATTGGTCATACATTAACATAACTATAAAAATAAAATAAAAATATACACAATCATTATTTTACTTAACCATAGCTATCTACTAAAGTTCTCAGAACAAGGCGGAAATTATTTCTGAAGAAGATCATGAACTATTTTAGCTGTGCTTTAACTAAACCATTGCTTTGCTCGTTTACCTTACAGTCCTTTGTGCGATCTACTGAATTATCTAAGACACTACCCACGAATATGGCGAAGTCCGAAACAATGAGGAATATCGAAATACACTGAAAGGAGTAAACTACGTTAATGGATTTTTGAAAAATCGGTATTCCTAGCCAGGAATCGAAACAGTTGATGAACAACACAGCCTGTACTCTTACACCATCCCAAAGTGTCGCTAATTGATCAAACCAAATTCTGAATATCACATGCAAGCTCCTTTTTGTGTTTTTCGACAGTCCTCATAGTTTCTGATTTGGCTACCCACGCACACTTTAAAAAATCGCCCTGTAGGTATATTGTTGTACGGCACTTAACTTAAAATCTTAATCTAACTTTTTGTGATTTTTACAAAATATAGTCAAGGTAGGTAAATACCAGACGAAGAAAAGATTTGAAGAATAGAAATTGCCTTTAAAAAGTAAATTGCTTGAGTAACGGATTAGTAGGCACAAGGCTCTCTAGAGAGAATACTTCATAAGATAGTGGGCGGCCCTCGGCAGTTTAATTAGATGGCCTGCACCTACAACTACAAATACAACGATATCACGTTAAACTAACTACATTGCTGCACTAACTATTAGCCTACTTCTTAAATATCGTTTTGGTGATAGGATGGACTGCCATTAACACGTAATAGCACTTCACAACATTTTATTTCATTACACTATGTCGGACGTGAAATAAACAACAAGGAAGCGGCTATATGCCTGTAGCTGTATCTGTTGTACGTACAAAATATTTGAGGTAATCGAGAAGAGCAATGAATAATTTTAGGAAAACGGGTCAGTAAAAATTCCGGACGGAAAGTTTTCTTGACGCTAACGAAGCAAGGGGGCATTTTGCGGCTTTCGGAATAATTAATCAAAAATGGAGGCGAACCAAACCAAAAGCAGCATCCTAGAATATAAAGTTAGAAGGTATCAAAAACATTGGAAGGGAAATTATAAGAAAACATAATCTATGCTAAGGAAAACACGTTGCCTGATAGAAAATCACGAGATTACGTGAAATAATATAAGATAAAAATATATAAATATACAAGATGTTCCAGAAAGGTGTGGTCATATTTAAGAGTGATGTTGGGTAGCTGATATACTTTAAAGAAAAAATTTCAAAACTTATAGACTTTTTTTAAAAAATCGACCAGAAAAATCGACTAAAAAGTTACGAAGAAATGACTTTCCAAGCAGTTTTTTACAGTTGGTGGCATTTATTTTAGTTCAATAACAGACTTGATATCACCAACTGCATCAGACTGCTTGAAAAGTCATTGCTTCGTAACTTTTTAGTCGATTTTTCTCACCCATAAATATGAGAACACCTTTCTGGAACATCCTGTATACCTGGTAAATATAGTGCACTTCTAAAAATATTGAAAGTTTATGTATCGCGTATGTAAAGGCACATTTATTCATATTTTGGGTTGTACCTCCGAATGAAATAACGGAACCCTTCAGGATCACTCGTCTGTCTGCCCGTCTGTCCGACTGTCATAGCCAATTTCCTCAAAGTCTGGACCGATTTAGAGGTTTGACACACAAAATATATTTTTTTTTTACACAGTTAAATATCAATGACCCGTGCGACATATCAAATAAAAGCTCTGATTGTTTTTTTTCATAATAATAAAATCAATACTTTTAATGTGATAGGACATCGATGAATGAAAAATTTTCCATATCTTACAGACTATAGGAAAATAAGAATTCTATGGTTTTAAGTAACACGTAAAAAAATATACGAACGGAGGGCGCGATTCTGACTCGCACTTGTCGCTTTATTGGTAAGCCACACCAATTTATTTGGGTATTATTAAATTAATCAATACGGTACGAGCTTATCGTAACTATACTGTTCGATTAAACCCAATTTAATCGGAGGCCGTGATTTTTTTTTTGTTGTAATTTATGTAAGTAACATAATGGTACTTAAACAGAAGAATTGTTGCGAAAGACTCCAACTGTCTCCAATTTAATCGTTTCCAAATTAATTACAAACATGTAAAAACATTTACAAACTTCTCCTCCACGGATGAATGGGCGATGTATAAACAACAACATTAATTGCCTACCCTCCCATCACGTCATACAACATCTACAGTCGCTTCTATTGTTTCATAAATAAATTTACATAGTACATAATGGAAATACGCCTAAAAATAACCCCGGGTTAGTTTTAATTACTCCAATTAAGCAACTTGTTCGCTAGTCTACCGCGGGAATAGTTATGAATATTTGTACCGACGAGTTAGAACAAAAACACTATAATAGTGTAGCTGAGAATTTTCAGTATTAATAAGCTTTGCTCGGTTTTCCACTACTAACTACACGTTTATTATCAAGCCGAGACTATTATTTTTCTTATTATATTTGTTGTTGATTCCTAGGCATTATAAAAGCTCTTACTGGAGATTCGTTTGGGATTAATTACGAGTATAATATAATAGAACTGAATTATAAAAGCGCTGGAAAAGTAGATCAATACTTTCATTTTTGAGCTACTAAGATCATGAATGATTTAACATTAAACAATTGTTACTAAACAAAATGATGATTCTCCTGAAATTCAGGCAGATTCAGTTATCACAATATTTTTTCATGAAACATAAATGAAACTTCCATGGCATACCAAAGTAACATCCGCCAACAGTCAGTTATTGTATGTACTCGAATGAAAAAGTTTGCATTACTCAAATAAATACATTTTTTAAAAAACATTTTGCGTTTATTGCGATTTTTGCATTGCATTATTTATTCATAAAATATTGTGGATATTGCTTTTCATCAGGTATTTATGTTAAAGGTTTAATTAAGGATTTTAAGTATATCTAGTAATCTACCTTCCTTGCCTTGGATTAAAAACTGTTAATCTTGTTTAGCACTTTTTAATTCATAACAGTATATGTAAAACTTTAGGAAGAAAGGTTTGGAAATGAAGAATAATACAAGGCAAAATGGATTGTTTGGTATAAATTAACTTAAGGAATTTATATGTACGTATAAAACGATTGTTAGTAGAGCCCACGCGGTTAGAGGATGCCCTAGAAGGCATACCTACCTACATAACACACTAATCTTATTAGTGAGGTCCTTCTAAAAGGTCAGGTACGGTCTCACAACCTTCAGTCGCATTATTCGACCCAATGTCAGAACGCGGTGCAAGTATCGTGGCACATAGGATCCTGTAGTTTCTACCAGATTCCTTGAGAAAAGGCTTGAATATATGCAAATAAATCAGTGTAGGATAAAATATATATCGATATTGTACTTACTTAACACTGATTGCGAGTATCGATTTCATCTAAACTATTCTTAAACTATATTGAAAAACCGTTGAAAAAAAAATTATGCTAAGTTTATACTACATTCGCGCAGCGTTGCGTCATATGCGCCTTTGGCCACACTAAGCCTTTGTCAAACATAATAGGGTTACAAAGCTGAGTGGCACTTGAAGGCCAGGCATGTGATTGCATACGTCTGTTTAGTTCCGTATATGAAAGGAAAACTGACGTAGCTCTGACGTAAATGCTACGTAGACAACGATCTGTGAATATTTATCACTATTGCAGACGGAGGAGCGCTTTTGTTAACAGATTTAGTACGAGCAATCGATAGTAGTTAGATTTACGCGTCAATCTCGATGTCAGTGGCCAAAAATAAATAACGGAGCTCGGCGGCGCGAGAGTATGTGACATTTAGCGTGGAGTGCGCGAGCGCCGGGATCACAGGACATTTGCCAACTGATAGAGCTATATATAGCCCACAAATATGCGCGTGACCGACCACTTCGGGTGACACGTCTATTTTAAGTGGCCACAATAAAAATGTTCGCGAGATAAACACGGAAGAAATCGCTACATTCTCGACATTGTTTTCAAGTGCTGAATATTTCTTGGATACGATGACGTGTTCGCACATGTTTTTTTTTTGATATTATATTGTTCATATGGTCAGCCTAATTTGTAAAACTACACTCGCGAGCAAAAAACTGGAATCATCGCGCGTTGCTCAAAACATTTTTTTACAATGTCTATGCAATGAACTATGTAAGTATTTTGGTATAAAATTTGAAAAGTAACTTTGTTAGATTTCAACTTATTTCAAATCATAACCAAAGATTATATACCTTCATGTCATGGAACGTAAAAACAAAAAACATCAATTTTTAAAACCAAACACCATATTGTTTGGTAGTCGTGAAATACTATAATACTCGTAAGTGGGCGAGCGTTTATGAAAATTAGTCATCAGTCCACGGCAAAACTGGAAACTTAATCCGGAGACCAAGATCTGGACGACAGTGAAACTTTCGATGAGATATGACCATTAATTGTCACCTCTTCTCTCCGAAATCGACAGCTGACCGGCGCCGGCGTGGAGCAGCAGCACAGAGAAATTCGAGGGAGGGCTGTCAGCAAGTGGACAGTGAGGCGAGGACTCAAAGATGCGAACTTGACCCCAAAAGGCCAGCCACGGGACCCAAATAAAACGGGACCAACCCACCGATAAACCTGGCTTCAGTTTGCTCGCGATCACTGATTGAGATTGGGATGTGGAGCAATGGACCTGAGTCCTGTTCTCGGTCGGAACTAGGATGTGCCTGCATGGTAGCAACCGTCAACGGAAAGTCACAATCACAATGCTATTTTGCGGAAACAGTTAACGGCGGGGAATTCTATTGAAACAAAAACGGAGCTGATAAACGTACCTGGTGGAGGTCGGGCAGGGCAGCTAACCGCAGAAAGATACTGATACTGGCGAAGATTTCCTGCTAATGTACGATAATGCCTGCTGCCACACCGCAGCAGTTACAAGATAGTACCTGGAAGAAGTCGGGATTTCCACACTAGACTGGCCAGCCTTCAGTCCTGACTAGGATTCGATTGAACATATGCGGGACGAACTCAAAAGGCATGTGTGAGGAAGATCTGAAAACAGCTTTAGTCGAAGAGTGGCAGGAAATCCTACAGGATTCCATCAGGCAACTCATCCAGACAATGAAAAACCTTTAAAAGGTAGTCATTAGGGCCACAAAGGCTAACACAAAATATTGAGGGGTAAATAACGTAAATTTGTAAATATTTTTTTTATCTTTTCATACTTCCTATGTATTTAAACGTCCACAACTGTTGCAATAATTCCCTAAAGGAGAATGACCACCAACAGTATCGCTTTAAAATGGAAGAGTATGACCTTAAAAATATACGCATAAATTATAAAATAATTTTTAACCTCTCTTAGTTCACTTGGTAGAAATCGTATGTGGGGTTTAATATTTGTATTTAATTAGTCATTTATTGGATTTTATTGTACACTTTTTTAAATATCGTATATTTGTCATAGCAATGTGGCCAATTTTAAAAACCTCCCCATAATCGGTTTTCGGACAGACTACGAGTTTCAAAAATAACTATAACATTTTTCCTCCATATTCATATTTTATTTATAATTAACATTCCTATTGAAAAAAGTTTAGTTTTAATTAACATCTTTTAATAGTATTACTTTACTACTTGAATCTTTCTTGAGTTAAAAAATCAGTTTCCATCAGGGTGATTTAGATTAGCTGTTGATAACATTATCACGGCCATATACAAACTCGGACGACGCGATTCTCTAAGGGAACTGTTTAAGAATATTAACATCATGACGGTATCTTGTCCATACATTTACGAAAACATTATGTATGTTAGAAAGAATTTACACCTTTTTAGTAAAAGAGGCGACAAACATAATTATGCTACTCGAAATAGGGACCAATTAGTTCAACCAGGTTTCAGACTGGCTAAAGTATCCTCATCTTTTATGGGGTACTGTTTAAAATGTTCTAATAAAATACCTTCCCATATATTAGAACTAAATGAGACAAAATTTAAATCTTGCATTAAACGCACACTAAGCAGGCAGGCATATTATAAGTTAGGGGAGTATATTGAAGATAAAAATGCTTGGCTCAGTGCTGGTCCTGCTCCACAGCTACTAGGGCACACAAAGTAATCTGTTAGCATTTGGAAATATTGTTGGACCGGATGAAGATTGTAAGAATGCAATATTTTTCATTGTATAGACTCAATTTATTTAGCATTGTATAATTTCATGCGGCACATTTGTGAGTACCATGTACCTTAAATTTAAACTATAATGATCATTTTGGGTAGGTCTTTGACTTGAATGTACCCTGGCGATTGGGAATGTCATGCTCACTCAAAAGTCTGTCTGATGGTGGCGGGTGCGTTGGATCATTTGGCTCCCTTAAAAATGGTTGAGCCAAATGGTGCTAGCGTATGCGTCATGTTCGTGAACGGGCGCCGTCAGCTGAGACTGGTCATCTCTTGACTGCCATGGTTTATTTTAATTATTTCTTTGAACTGTTTCTTTTTACTCCGGACTCTTTTATCCTGCACGTCTTTTACATTGTTCTCACATATGTATTATTTCAATATGAATGATGTGTAACCATAATTTTGTAACAAAATATTATTTTTTAAAAGAGTGTCCGTGGAGTTTCTTGCACGTTCTTCTCCATAGAGATCTACGCCTTGGAACGTGCAAATAGCTTCATCTTTTTGACCGACCGACCTTGACAATTCAAAAGTGCCTGTAAATGGTCTATTTGAAATAAATGCTTTGACTTTGACTTTGACTTTGTGAAAGGTGAACTGTCAAAAGTGTCACCTACTGTCAATTTGTCTAACAAACCAGGGATGGGCAAGTGAAAGAAATATATCGATATTTATTGTATCGACATTCTTAACGATCATTATCGAGTGAAAAATTACCGTCACTTTTCGCATGATCATTCACACGTCATAGAAAAAAATATTTAAAAACTGTACTTATAGTTTTTTAATATTTTCAACATGTTCATATTTTTAGTTTTATATATTGTAATCGATTTCTTGAAAAAAAATCCGACAATTGTTAACTATCTGTTATCTTCAGGGTTATATACGTCTCACACTGATGGCTTCATAGTATAAGTTAGTATTTTCGTGCACACAGCCAATTCATAAAGATTGTGACGGGAACCAGAGTTGCGTTAAAATATATATCGAAATTGATACGAATTCGATACTCTAAATAAAAATCGATTTTCGACATAATCGCAATTAAAAATATCGACGATATTTATCGATAATCGTATGGAAAAATATCGATGTTTTTTACCCATCCCTATAACAAACAAAGCATCGTGTCGGACTCTGCAGCAAACTTTTACTTTTATTTGATAGTTGTTGAGTTTGTTGTGCTAATAAGTATCATATCATTGCGAACTATTAGTTGATCATAGCGTTGAGTCCCTGTCCAGTCGAGTCTTCAGAATCCTGCACGATTAAGAACCTTTTTTAAAAACCAATGTGATTGTACTGTTCATGTGTGGATTGTGTAGAACGTTTTTACGACTACGGTCCGTGTACTCTGTGCTCAGGATTTCGTTACAAATGTCACGCTGTGTGAACTGTTCTCTTTTTATGGTACATCCTCTACCCTGTAGTCAAGTCAGGGAGGCAACGGATAATTATAATTGTTTCAATTTTACAATCCTGGATAACTCAAGCAACGGTTAGTATCTCTTATTATTTTATTCAGTTATATTTTATTGTATTTATTACCAATTTTCTCAGAACACATACACTTTTTAGATGTATGTGCAAAGTTAGATCTGTACATTTTATTATAGTTGTCAATTATAATTATATTGATATTATAGAAAATGTGAATATTAAGAAACGGTGACTTCAGTCTTTAGTTTGTAGTTATAAGTTAAGTTTTACAGCTGACACTAAAAACTGTTTGTATGTTCAAAATATTATACACTAGCACTTCGCCCGCGACTTCGTCCGCGCGGATTTAGTAGGTACTCCACAAACTTCAACGCCCCCTATACCCATATAAAGGTTAGTTTTGGAAAATGAAGCACAACGATTTTCATTAATTACATTTTTATTACTTAGCCATTTCTACTTATTCTATGGTCTCAGGTTCAGTGCAACTGTTCACCCCGTTCACCCCGTCAGGAGTTGATTATGCAAAAATTGTTAGGTACTATCTGTTTCAATAATCCCATTTTTAGTTTGTTCATAGCATCCCGACGTAAATTAAAGCAAGCAATAATGTCCTCCCCTAAAAACTTAATCACCCCTGCTTCACCCCTTATTATGTAGGTATGTAGTTTATTTGCGAAAAATCCAAACATTTGTTATTCTTATTGTTTTAACGAAATCATTTTCAACTTCGATGAAGTTGAAAATGACCAAGCATTGTTATGATTCTTCCCAGTTCGCTCAAGCCGCGACATTTTTCTTACTCCGAGCATGTTTATTACCGTCGTAACTTTTGAACGAAAGATCCGATTTGAATAATTTAAAGTGTAATTTACACGGACATAATCAACCTTAATTATCAAACCATTTAAATGGATAAGGATTAATATCATGATACCGAAATCACCATTTTTTAAAATCACCAAGGATTTGATTGAATAATTTGAACAAAAAGCGGTCATGGTGACTTAACCATAATAGTTAGACATATGCTATCGCGGACTTTTTTGTAGACATTGATGACCTCTATAAAACTGTAGTACATCACTTTGCTCTATTGTCAATAGATTCCGCAGCGTACGCGGTATAAGGATTTTTTCTCACACCTTGCGTTACATTATCGAAGTTTTCATACGGATACCTAACTTTTTTGAAAATATTCTATAGCCTATGTCCATCATCGATAATGTACAATTTTACTCGTGAAAGAATTTTTCAAATCGGTTCAGTAGTTTCGGAGCCTATTCATTTCAAACAAACAAACAAACAAACAAACAAATCTTTCCTCTTTATAATATTAGTATAGATGTAAATGCATTATGATATTTATAAACCACCAGTCTCATTATCCCTATTCAGCAGGTATATAAAATACTTTTAATAACAAATTATGAAATAGTTCGCGGATAGTACACGTTATAATTATTTTTAAATACCTCATGCAATGCATGCTATCTCTATGTTGGTCCTGTGCCCTGTGTGTCCTTGATTCCATAATTATAATGCAATGCGTTAGATCCCCCCTTTATGAATGTTATCATAGCAAACCTTTAGTATGCATGGGCTTAAGCTTTTATTTTTATTTTTTAGGTAAACAGACTTGAGTGAGTTTGCTTACGTTGTTGGAGTAATGCTAATAGAAGTCTAAGAAGACAGACTCAGTATGATCAGAATAGACAACAGCAGATTGTTAATGAAAAAGCTGTTGCTCCACAAGAGAATACGGATGTTACTTCATCAAGACATGAGGCTATGTCTTCAAGGAATTTCTCAATACCTACACCACCACCACAAATTACTCCGCAATTTCATCAGGATCCTAATGTTGTACACCACTCTAAAATAATGTCACGTAACAGTCACGTATTTATAAAAGAGCTGCTGCATCATCACGTCATTGTATTTTTAGTGAGTGATACAGAACGCTTGTTGCTGCCTCCGATTTTAGACGACATATTTTATGAATATGGTAATATAGATCAATAAAACTATTTAATTGCTGTATTCAAGCATTTTTATTTTCTACTTCCTATCGGTACAAACCTACCTTTAGCATGAACTACCTATGAAATATTATTTATTTGGGATCATTAATTGGTTTCTTGAAACTGTGTTCTGTTGTCTTATGTGAATTCAAATCATATTGTTGTAAAGGACTGATTTTATTGGTGAAAGGTTTGTTACAAAGCTAACCTCAAAACTGAACAGAAAATCAAGAAACAACAAAACCCCACAAAATAAATGAATAATTTTCAATTCCTTCGAAAGTACGACATCACCCCTCTTTCATGTCCAATTTATAGTATCATACAAAATGTTTTGATGCGCAACCACTGTCAGAAGACAGTCGGTCATTCTCCTTTAGGAAGAAAAATTATTTTTAATTTTTCTATATCATTTTAAAGCTAATAAAACAAACTTTCAAAAAATATACCACAATCCACAGTTCATTGCAAAAAAAATCTAAAAGTGGTTGAACAACGCGTGATGAAGTGATTCCAGTTTATTGCTCGCGAGTGTAGGACTACAAAAACTAGTAAAACTACCGACCGTAACCGTGGATTTTCGTAGCAAATCGTAGCAATACTGTTTTCGTAGTCATAACTGCACTCGCTGCGATACCAAAACCCTATAGGTACCTATGTTTTCCAAGCAAAACTACAATAAATCAACTATAACTTCTAAAAGTGCAGCCCAAGCTCATCAACTAAGGGCCATTTTCACCAAGCCAAACTGATCGCGATCAGCGTATAAACCACGTTTATGAGCTGTCAGTGTCACTATTTTTCTATGGAAAATTGACGCTGACAGCTCTTGAACGCAGTTTAGATGTACTGCAGTGTGATTCTGTAAGACTTCATTCTAAACTTCGAATCTGAATCCGCTGTGAGTTTCTTGATTGGCATTCTAAAACTCGGTTGATAATTCGAATCTACACTAGCGCTACTATTGCGAGCGTGTTTGCGAGTTGAACTAAATTTACCTCGAGATTTTGACAGATAAAGTATGAGATGACGTAAAAAGTGGCATTCTATAAGGTAATTCCCCTGTCACTTCGACGTTCACTTTGCACTCGAACGCGATTCAAAGTGTCAAATTAAAAGCATCTATTTTATGAGTGAAAATAGAATAAATCATAGTTAAATAGTGTTTAAATAAAGTTTTTAAAGTTATAAAGTGAATAAGTGCCTACCTACTTAAGCCGACGATGGATGAAAAGAACGTGTCTCATTTGGACTGAAACATTATTGATGGATTAGAAAACAAAATAAACACTTCTTTAATTAATATCATTTTTGAAATTCACAACCAGAAATATAAACTTACTTCATGATTATTTCACTATTATTACCGGCACTGATCGATCAAAAAACAAACAGAACGTAAACAAAACAATGCAACCAAAAGTACTCTGTGAATGCAACGAACTTTTAAACGTCAACGGCAATAAATGAAAATATTGTCCACAGATTACTTATGATATTATCTGTCAGTCATTTCTTTTCGTAAGGTAAGCATAGATTATATTCACGGCACGAATTTAGAGTTTTCTGTTTTTTTTTTACTTATTAGCTGCCTTAAATTCCTTAAAATAAGAAATTTTAATTTAAACATCGTAATAGCTAAAAATCTGTGTCAAAAACTGGTAAAATGAAAAACCGATAAATCCCGACTTAGATTTTGTTGAGTGTGGTAGTCACTAGTACAGTGTTGGTCGCTTTGGAGCTCACTTCACTTCGCAAGTGCCTAGGTGATGCTTACAGAATGCAAAATCAAGGTCATTTTGAACCTTATGCGAAGTGAGAGTGAATAACGACTTGAAATGCGAGTTGTTGTTTGAATTTTACAGAATCGACGTGCTGATCGCGTTCAGTTTCATTGGTGAAATCCGCTCTAAGTATTCTACAATATATAGAAGAGTATTTTAGTTTCACGTGTGCCGTCACGTGTGACGTCACGCGTGTCATCGTCCAGCACTTTGTACGACCCGACGTCAAACACTACACTACTTATTGTTAAACATATAACTACATTATACAATCTATTTTAAGTTTTGATCTTATGTGTTATGTTATCTTTTACTCACATAAATAAAAATCTATTGCCGCATCATGTATGAAAGAACTTGTGAACGGCTCGACCGCTTTGGCTGATTTTTGTTTGTTATTGTCAGGACTAGGTTTTTGTTTTGGGGTTTTCTCGTTGTTAACAAGTAACCCGGTAGTTGTAGAAGTTCGTTTAACACCAAATCACTGTTATGTTCCAAATATTTATTATGGACACAGTTTTAGGTTGCTTCTAGTAACCTGAGCCGCACGTCAACGCGCCAATAAGCGTGTGATGGAGTTTTAGTTACTACTAATTTTACTTTTAAAATTGTGCAGTACTTGAATAGCGTACTTTGATGTATGAGCATTATTGGCTCGTACAGTTTACATGAAAGATTTTTAGAAAACTAAATTGCACATAGAAGACGATAATTTTATAAATAAATTGAAAGAAGAAGTACCTATGTATTATGAAACGCAATTAGCAAGAACTTAATGGATTTTTTTATTATTCTTACAGCTTTCTCATTTTTCAGCTTAAATCACACTAAGGGCCATTTTCACCAAGCCAATCTAATCACGATCAGCGAATAAACCACGTTTATGAGCTGTCAGTGTCACTATTTTTCTATGGAATATTTACACTGACAGTTCTTGAACGCAGTTTAGATGTACAGATCGCGTTCAGTTTCATTGGTGAAATCCGCTCTAAGTACGTTGTATGTTTTGGGTGATTGGGAAAGTTAAACAAATTCCATTTGCATCGGAATAGATAATCATACTTAATAATAAGCTCCTTTATTGGAGTGTCCTAACGTTTTAACTCTTAAATACAATTGGGTTTTTAAAGATTTAACTGCAAAATGTCTATTTCAAACCTATTAATTTAACTCAATGCTCAGCATCCATTCAGAAGTATTGAAGCTCGCATTCAACTCGATGGCCGATGAGTGGCATTCAGTAAGGGCTTACCTCGCTTATGCGAGGACACAGCTTTAGAAAACTAGTTTAACCTTTGTTCAACTTATTCAATAGCCACTCGTATTCTATTTGTTGAAATCTTTTCATAATTGTATCTCCATGTAGCGGTGATAAAAGTCGCTTCTTTTATTCTAAAAGTAGGGCTTAAAATGTTTCGCAATTTACAGAACAATGGATGAATGTACAATGGAGGCTGGCACGGCCTGACGGAGGACGCAGGCGCTGCAGAACGCGAACGCGAGCGTTAGCGTTTACATTGGCAACTTGCAGCAGTTCACACGTCCTGTTAATTTATAAATGCCATAAAATTAACAAGATGTATCCGACGTCTTACTGCAAACAGCAACAGACAAGTTTTAATTAGTACCGCCCGCCGCGCTGGTACAGTAGCCAGGAATTTAACCGCTAAAATATAAACGATCAGACGAACTAATGCAAACTGGCAGAAAATGCCTATCATTGTGTTTGAGTTTGAGCAATTTAAATAAAATAAATATATAGGGATATACCAGAAACCAATTAATAATCTCGTTGATTGAGTTCTACAAAATAAATGCCTACAGGAACCTGTGGATGATGTGTTCCAATTTCCTCTTATGAGTAGTAAATACATACTTATTTGCAGAGGTAGTTTGCAGAGCTATTTTCGAGGGGTGTCCTACGTCAATTCGAAACTCGTTTATTCGCTTTTCATTAGTCCGAACACTGTTGTTAACTTGTAGACCGAAACGCTCTCCGTCGATGTAACGTTAGGCCGAAAAACATTTGTATGAAACACTACATCGATGTAACGATAGTTCAAAATTTCAATATGGTATCGATAGTCTATTGTTTGATTCTTTCGGAACATTAATATAATTCAAATTAAAAGAAAAAAAAACTTTTTAAAAACAAGCTTTTATTATGTCCGTGTTAACAAAAAAAAAACAAAAAATAATAATATAAACCTGATAAGAAAAACATTATTATTAAATAGGTACCTACATTGCAACCTCGTCTACGTCACAATAATCATATCGTAAGTAGGTACATACCTATATTTAGACATTTTTATTAAACCCTAAAAATTTACACCTTGTATTAAATCTTTGCGTTTTTATCACATACCCAATTTTTATAAATAAAAGCGTGTGACATTGTGATGGACCACAAAAGAACATTTAGCATGTTTTGCAATCACACGCTTTACTACTTTAGGAGAATTAAGTTGTGCAATTTCAACATATACTCCCCGGAATGTAACCGATACAAATCCAATAGACTGTCCACTCTGCGTCGCTCAAGGCTCCGTAGACAAGGTAGACCTATTACCAAATCACGGCTTGATCATGGATGAATGAAGTGGCTTGAATGAATTTTTCATGCGGATAGACCATGACTTGGATCAGACGAACATACACCGTACGATACTTTAAATTCTGAAAGTACGGACATTCCAATCGGATACAAACTAGATAATAATATCTTTTTTTTATGTCCTCAGTTCGGGTCAAATACTGTATCAATCAGTTCAGGTGGAAAGGACAATTAAATCTTATAATCTAAGGATGATTGATGGTGATGATTTGCGGGATGATTTGGACGCGTACCATTAGGGCTGTGGACGCGTACCATGTCTATCACAGCTAACTGAGCTCAAAAAGAGAATGAGTAATGATCGACCAACTTAAAAAATGAAATGGGATAAGTAAAAACTTCGTAATTTCAAAAAAATCTACCGAAAATGACCTAAAACTTGTAACTTGTAACTTTGAAATTTGTAGGTACTGATTATTTGGCCATGGTTTACGGGACCAGCAACAACGGAACCCCTCACTGCGCAGGGTCCAACACACACTTGGCAGGTTTTTTTAAGGATGAGACATCATCAACTGACTTCTTCCGTTCTGGGCGGAGCGGAAGGTAGTGTCACCCAACATTCGCTGTCCACAGGCCCGCGCCTACAGTGGCCGTGAATCGCCCTGCGACTCCCGAGGCCCGGTCCGTCTTCCTCTGTTACGGCGGCTGGGGACAGGTTTTGGCTATACCTCACAATCATGCCAGTTAATATTTTTTCCCATCGAGTTTTACTAAAAAAAACGAACATCCGGGGTTCACTTTTCATGACATACATTTTAACATACATTACATAACATACTTCTCTGCTTATACTCTACCCGTTAACGGCAAAAATTCGGAGTTATTATGAATCAATGCTACATTTGCCTTATTTTCGGCGTAATATGACTGGACTAATAAGCGACCGACACGTGGTACAACTGCGATTGTCCAACTGGTTGTACTACCGTAGTACAACCAATTGGACAATCGCCGTTAAACGGAGAAGTATTCGGGATTTGTGGCACCCCGACTCGGACAGGTTAGGTCAGAAGGGGATGGCGGGGTCAAGTGAGCGAGCGAACAGACCCCGCCATCCTCTTCGTGGTTATTTTTTTTTATTTACTTCTCCGTAGTACAACCAGTTGGACATCGCAGTTGTACCACGAGTCGGGAGTGGACTAGTAGTGTTTCGGAAAATCGCTTTTGGAACTAACGTTACATCGACGTCGTGTTCGGCCTAACAAGTTTCGCACTAACGTAGTTTTGAACAGTGATGTTCGGACTAATGAAAATCGGTCAAACGGGTTTCGAACTGACGTAGGACATCTTTTTTTGAGTAATAAATAATAATAGGGTGTAAAGCCAGCGGGAACCTTTAATGTTACTGTGATTTTTCGCTATTGATCATGCGTGAGACTACACCGGAGCCTGAACGGAAGCGTATTCATTAAAAATTACCCAAGTCTAACGAATATACGTGTAAACATGATTCCACTCTCCCAAAATGAAACGAAAATCGCATTTTAATTGCATGTCAGCATGCAGAAATCTTTGAACATTATTTGCAAAGTTATTTCCATCTTCTTGGAAACCACAACAATACACCATTGTCTCTTCCGTCTTGGCTTTAATCAGCCGCGCTTAAATACCAAGAGAGTATCGTTTTCTGTCGGTCGGATAATGTTGCATTAGGTAAGTATAGCTAATCTGCGCGAAATACAATAATGTGTACAATTGAAGTGTTCGGAATTTCTAACTTCTAATACCTTAACAGAACTGTGTTCAACAATTCGCAGTTAATTAATGTTTTTCATTAACTAATTGCGTTTCGTGGTTGCTGCTTTCACTGATTTGTTCTTTTAATGAAAGCCCCGGAGAACGAAGAACACAATTTCCGATCAAACACGGCGAACTTACGAAAAACTAATTCAGTAGTTCGCTCGATATTAATTTACTTCATACATTTTGGAATGAGTTACCATTTAACTTCTGTAAAGCATAGCACCTATACATATAATAAAACAGTCACGAAAGAAAAACTGTAGATTGAGAATTTTCGAGAAAAAATAAGTGGCTTTTGTTAGAAAAACGTAACTGATGACAAAAAGTGACTTTTTAGAATTTTTGTCTGTTTGTCTGTTTGTATGTGTGTATGGTATGGCTTCACGCCAAAACTACTGGATAGATTGAATTGAAACTCAGTAAAAATGTTCTTTGTAAACCAAGGAAGGCTTTGGGCTACATATTATCACGCCGTATGTTATGGGAGGTAAGCAATATTGATTTTAAAAGGCTATAGTTCGTAATTGAAAGCACAAAATAATTGAATGCACAAAATGACATGTTAGTTAATTACAAAACCATATAGATAATTTTTACACAAAAACCTGATAGAAATTGTAGCAATCTAGAAGAAATCAACTTATTATCTACATAATTCAGATACCCGTAATGCCATCTGTTGACCGAAAAAGTACTAACTATAAAAAGCATGAGAATTACACCAAAATATATTTTTTAGTAATGGTACTTTTAAAACGTCATAAACAGTGATTCTTTTGATACAAAACTTACCGTTATGCATTTGATGCATAACGAAATTTAAATCCTGTATTAAACGCACACTATGCAAGCAAGCATATTATAAGTTAGGGGAGTATATTGAAGATAAAAATGCTTGGCTCAATGCTGGTCCTGCTCCACAACGCCACTAGGTAGCCACTAGGGGGCTCGAAAGTAATGTTAGCATTTGGTAATATTGTTGGTCCGGCTGAAGATTGTAAGAATGCAATATTTTTCATTGTATAGACTCCACTTATTTAGCAATGTATAATTTCATGCACATGTGTGAGTACTGTGTATCTTTAAATTATAATGATAATTTTGGGTAGGTCTTTAACTTAAATGTACCCTGGCGATTGGGGATGTCATGCTCACTCAAAAGTCTGGCTGATGGTGGCGCATGCGTTGGATCATTTGGCTCCCTTAAAAATGGTTGAGCCGAATGGTGCTAGCGTATGCGTCATGTTCGTGAACGGGCGCCGTCAGCTGAGACTGGTCATCTCTCGACTGCCATGGTTTATTTTAATTATTTCTTTGAATTTTTTCTTTTTTACTCCGGACTCTTTTACCCTGCACGTCTTTTACATCGTTCTCACATATATGTATAATTTCAATATGAATGATGTAACCATAATCTTGTAACAAAATATTATTTTTAAAAGAGTGTCCGTGGAGTTTCTTGTACGTTCTTCTCCATAGAGATCTACGCTTTGGAACGTGCAAATAGCTTCATCTTTTTGACCGACCGACCTTGACAATTCAAAAGTACCTGTAAATGGTCTAATTGAAATAAATGTTTTGACTTTTTATACAAAAAAGATTTGGTCTGATTGCTCCACTGACGCTATTTTAAATTTTTTTTGAGTGGTTGCTTCTGTACACTTGGATGGAGCTAGGCCGGCAAACTTAGCCAGGACACCTACGCACAACGGAGTCCCTACTCTACTCTATCCGTTGCGGGGTTGTTTTTTATGGATGGGAAATCATCAAAATGACTTCTTCCGCTCTGGGTAGACTGGAAGGGAGTGTCAGACTCTTACTGACTAAAACCCATCTGTGTTTCTCCTTATGATCTTTGCGTTCCAGGGTCACAGTGACTCTTTCGAACAAATTCCGCAACCCTAGCAGGCTCTGGCCCTAACGGACCCCGTCTAATTAGCTGACATCTCTTGGAGGCGCGCATGGAACACAATACTTCGTCGACCCGAACCAATGGCGCTATATAGGGTGTATAGCTCCATCCCTCCTTCTCGCTCGAACGACCTGTGCCTACGGTGGCCGAGAATCGCCCTGCGACTCCTGTTCTGTTTCGGCGGCTAAGGTGTGACGTTTGCCTCTCCTTCACGCGGCCCGCCCCTTCCTTTACTAGCATTACTGTTTCGCAAAAGGAGGTGACGGCTTCCCACGCCTCCGCGCTCTAGACCATGGAGTGAAACAGAGACGGTAACGAGAGGTCGCCGTCGCTGATCGCCTCGACGTGGACACGGCGGTGATCCGCCCAAGTAGGGCAGACCTTCACCGTATGCTCCGCCGTGTCCTCTGAGGTGGTTGACTTCTCTTCTGGTTGGTTTTCCCATGGACAACTTTAGCTAGCTCTATCGCGTGTTAACAACCTTAGCAAGTTTCATCAACATCGTGTATCATCATCATTATCCACAGCCCAACTTCGCTCACTGCTGAGCATAGGCCTCTCTTTTCGTGTGCCAATCCCCACGTTCCTGTGCCAGCCTCATCCAGGTTCTACCCACGATGGCAACAATATCGTCCGCCCATCTCGCCGCCGGTCGACCAATACTTTTTCTTCCAGTCCTCGGACGCCACTCAGTTACTGCCTTACTCCACCTGTCATCACCGCACCTAAGTGTCCTGCCCAGCTCCACTTTAGTTCTACAATTCGTTTTCCGATGTTGAAAACCTTCGGACGTCTTCGGATCTCGACGACGTACCTCTACCAAGCATGGAACGCTCCATGGCTCTCTGTGCAACTATCAGTCTGTACACAGCCTCCTGCGTGAGCGTCCATGTAAGTAAGTCATGGTGGAAAAAGTACACTGGTTATAAAGGCGGGAATTCAGACATTGCGGAATTTTGGCAGGCTTCAGAATGTCGTCTATTTTGATAAACGCGGCCCATCCAAGGTGTGTTCCTCTCGATACCTCCGTTTGTTGATTTTCTTTGCCAATTAAAAGGATATGGTCAAGATAAACATATCGGTTAATCATCTCCAACAATTCATTTCCAGATTTGAATCGCTGAAGGTGTTTGCCATAACCTTCGTCTTGGTCATATTCATCCCAAGACCCAACTTAAAAGAAGCATCTTAAAGATTTTGAAGCATTTTCTGGGGGTCATTGAAGTTCTCAGTGAAAACCACAAAGTCATCTGCAAATTTTAAGTGAGACAGTTGGGCAGAAAATTGACGTTAATATAATATCACTATAGTCCCAATCTATACCCACATTTTTAACGACATCTTCTAGGACTGCTGTGAATAGTTTCGATGAAATGAAAGAATTATTATCATTACAACTCGACGGCGCGTTGTGTTCCACGCGCGTTTCAAAAAGATGTCAGCAATAGTCAGCATAAAGACGAGGCCCGCTAGGGCCAGTGCCTGCCAGGGTTGCGGAATTTGTTCGAAAGAGTCACCGCGGCCCTGGAACGCAAAGGGCATTAGGAGGAACACAGATGGGTTTTAGTCAGTAAAAGTCTGTCACTCCCATCCATTCCGCCCAGAGCGAAAGGAGTCATTTGATGTTTTCCCATACATAAAAAAGGAGGCAAGCAATGATAGATATTGACTGTTCGTATTAGATATACGAACACATTGATCTTACCTAGCCACATCATTTTACAATACATACACGCGAACGAAGTCGCGTGCAACAGCTAGTTTTAAATAAACCAGAAAATAAATAAACCTGAAAGATGTAGCGTTTTGGTTGTCATGTCCACGTGTATGACGTGGGTTCAATATAACGTTAAACATCTGAAAAGTCCTTTATCAATTTCAATTTGGCTTTGTAATTTATGATTTTCGTCCCTTCGTTTTACGTCCACACGCTGGAGTACACAAAAAACAACGTTTAGTAATTTACGAGAGTTTTAGTGAAATAATTTAGTATCTGTGTGATTTTGAAGGGCAGTTTTTGGGGCAACTACTTCATGGTATTATAATTAGCTGTGATTTTGTCTATTTCAGGCGAAATAAAGTCAAACCAACATCTCTCGTCTCTTCTTTCCCAGACTAGGACACGTATTTTCAGTTTATACGGGGACTAGCAAGCCGCCCCGACTTTTCTCGGGTATAAATTGATTCTCAAACCTTCCTCGTTTATCAATATTTTTACTATTGGAACCTGTATCAACATTTGTAGCGTGTTTTAGAAGAAGCAAGAGCAGAAACAGATAGGTTGACATGGACAACTACCATTTAGAGAAACAGAAGATAAAGTTTCGTGTGTAGAACGTTACAATCATGTGGTTTCATGTTTATAAATAAGTACTCGTTACGGTAGCTATTATGATACACCGAACCTAAAATCCTATTTAAAATGGAAGCCAACTAATAGGCACGCGGTATTAACATTGTAAATATGAGCCTACCTACGTGCGCCCGTGGTTTGTTAATTCCTAGCTTCGTAGTTTGATAATTAAATAAATTAGTTTATAGTTTGTGTAAAACGTTTCAAATTGCTCTATAAATAATTTTGATTTTCTACCAACTAAACAGAAACTAATATTTGGTACTTGGGTAGAAATATGTCAGAATTTTAGCTCGCGATTTCACAATGATCCAGATAACTATCAAGTGTTCCCATTCATTTTTAACAGACTTCTAAAAAAGGAGGAGGTTCTCAATTCGGATGTTTGTATTTTTTTTTATGTTTGTTTGCGCATAACTCCGTCGCTTGCCAACCGATTTGAAAAAATCTTTTTTTGTTTGAATATACTTTCCAAATGGTCCCATGAAAATTTTATCAAAATCGGTTCAGTGGTTTGGTTTTTAAATCCAAATAGTTGAAAAAATATATGGAAAAATCATCAATGTATACGAAATTTTTTTTTTTTTTCATGTGACTTTCCAGTGGTGTTGTAAGGTGTGGGAGGTACCACTAAAAAGTGAAAAATAAAAAACTTTTTAACAAAAAAAAAGAACCGACTTCCAAAAAAAACACTACAAAGTACAAAATAACTTTAATTTCGGAAGTCGGTGTCAAATAAAGAAGAAGCAACCAAAAACACCGACTACCGAAATTAAAGTTTTTTGTACTTTGTAGTGTTTTTTTTGGAAGTCGGTTCTTTCTTTTTGTTAAAAATTTTTATGATCTGTGGTCCCTGAGACGCGAATTCATGAAATTGACGCAATAAAAACAGCTAGGTATCATTAAAACTTGAATGAGAAGCGACTCTTCGCCCGCATTTCCATAATATTCAGAGCAAGTTTTCACTTTTCACATATGCGTAATTAAGCTCTCAACAATGTTAATTAATTTGATTGAGTCGAGCATAAATCTCTGTATTCTATAACACGTTAATTAAGACATGCAAATATTTAAGAACCTTTAACGCATGAGTTCCTACTATTATGATGTATATTACCTCACGAAACCGGTTAAACAATAGCAGTTTACTGACGCCTATATACCTCCAAATATATACGAACACATGTATATAAACAGATGTATTTTACGTTAATTGAAACATTGGAATTAAAACTCACAGTTACAAATTAAGGGAATTAAATGCATGATTTAACTCGTCTGAAATTTTCATAAGTTTTATTTTACTTGAAGTTAGTATCAATATTGCAGATGTTGCGATGATTTGCCGAGGTAATAGTATTAAGCGGCTCGGTCCGCCGGGAGTCGAACCCGGGAACCGGTAATAATCAGCCACCGCCAGTGCCCTCTGAATTATTGATTAGCATTTCCTGTCTCATTAGCATTCTCTTTAACAATAAATATTCTATTACTTAGTAAGAATCTGTTACATTTCCCTTTTTTTATCAGCTCTGATAAATCTCGTAGGTAGGACATTATATCCGGATATGCAAATTATCCGGATATCCATCAAATGTAAAATCCGTGTCGTATACACTACTATTTAGATAATACAAACAATATGGATACTTAGTACCAATTGCTTTAGAAAATGATCTCGACTACAAACTGAATAAAAATAATCGTAATTTACCAATGCACAAAATGTTAAGCAAGACATGAGAGCTCTCACCAAAGATTCCTATCCTCACCAAAGAACCTATGGCGCTTTTATTTCGACGAGGACTGCACTCTCGAACACCAGAGTGCACGGGTTGCCAAGACTAGCCTGTTCCAATATCCTGGCTGCATGAGAATGCAAATGTCCATACAGGAAAAGGTTTGGTCCCTTTACCTGTATGGGAAAAAATATTATATTTTTTTTTTAAGGTACTTCCATACTGGTAAAGGGATTCCCCCATTACCTGCGAAACTATAAGGGTTCCTTGTTTTACTACGGAACCCTAAAAAATGGTTGTATACCTAATATAGGCATTCCCCCGATTAGCTAAAACGGACTGAATGAGTGACTACTAGTAAGTAAAATGTTCGAAAGTCTTATTTTCTTAAGTTTTAATATCTAACAATTCATCAAATTTATATCATAGATATAATGATTTCATTACTTAACTATTTCATGTAAACATTATGTCAGTGATATGAGTTGATTCGTATTATCAATAATTACTTAATTAAAATGAATACGTTGATTGATTATAACTTATATTCGTTTGATTTACTTTTAGACAGTGATTTCCAAAATATCCTATCCGGATAGTTTTTTGGCAGTAACCGAATTATCCGGATAGTTTTTTGGCAGTAGCCGAATTATCCGGATAGTAAAATGGGCCGGATAATTGAATGCCCTACTCGTAGGTAGTATAAACTTTTCACCATAATTTAGAAATGAATTGTTGAGTCAATTTCCTGCTAAATTATTAATTACCAAAAAACATCAGACGAGTTTGAAAAAGGTCAAAGTATATTTGTTTTATTTTTTATCAGACCCATTCAGTTTATGATAATTATGTGGTAGGTACCCACGTCACTGTTTAAAAATAGGTAATTTCCACCATCGTCTTTCTATCTTCTCCAGAACTTAATCCCATTTTCTTTATTTGTGTTAGCTTTAACAAGAAAAGGAAGCTTATCTTTTCAGCGCGTCTTAAATTATCATAGTGCTGTAAGTTAGAACAGAAAATATGAGCGCGGAAGACAGAACGAGTCTTAGTTTCTAGCCTTGGGCAGTTTCAGTTTCAGCCACACTAATTAGTCTCAACTTTTGACTAACCGCAAAGTTTCTTAGTTTTGGAAAAGTCAGATTACTTGTCTATGAGACTTCCGTAGGAATTATGTAGGTACATATATATAACGGTACCTAGGGATACTTACCCATAGTTAATAAGGCGTAACCTTTGTGTGCAAGTAGTTTCAACTTTCTAACACACTGACTCCTTGACAAATCAAAATTGCTTGTAGAAGGTTTTATTGAAATTAATGCTTCCAGTTTGATACCGAGTGCAAGAAAAAAATCTGCTTTGCAGAACTCTGTCAGTCATGTCAGTGTCTTTAAAAAATAAAGAAAATTAGTTATGATCGGGGAGGTTCCTACTACAGTTTTTAATCCCGTAACATAGCGTCTATCTATCCGGAAAACAATTGTTATTTCACAAACCTCAGAATAGCGATTTGTGGCAAGGATTTAACAAACTTAGATTGAACTTCACGTGTTCAGACAGCGTCGTACTTAATAGATAAAGACATTTCAAACTAGCGCCGCTTATGTTCAATTGATTGTAGAACCATAAGGTATTATCTTAGATTAGAGTTAATTTCAATATTTTCATTATTTTGTTTCGATGACAAAGGCAAAATGGCAATGGTATATTTTAATATAACTAAGGATTAATGAACAGGTAGGTGAATTTATTATGTTCCGATATTTTCCCGCTAGGGAAATTTATTATGTAATATATCTACGAAAATTAATTATATTCTAGTACTGCCTGTGCGTGTTTATGTAGGTACCTATGTAGAAATAGGTACTAAGATACCAACTTTAAAGCTAAAGAAAACAAAGACAGAACCTTTTCAGTTCCGTTTTTTATTCCGCTCATAAATGTAAATTTAATAATAAGTCCGTCTACGTTGCAGAGTCACAATTTGAATGGCTATTTTCTTTAGTAAGGAAAAGGGGGAGCACTGCGGTGACGTAGCCCGCGGCGGACTAGACACGACGTAAAATGTTCTATTTCATTATGTTACGTTTATTTCCTCCTGATCTGGGCATAAGATAAATACGGGAAAACGCTTGTGCACTCCAGTTGGAAGAGGAAAACGCGTATTTTGTACAATGTATGTTTCCTTATCAAATCAGTTTTTAACGTCGATTTGTGATTGTGACGTCATTGTTAATCGATCTATATTTCTATTTACGCCAATGCGGACGGTTTGTGGTATGCTTCAACTTTTTATGTAAGTAATTATGTAGATAGGTAGTCTTTTAACTGTTGAGTCACATTTCTACCTATACGGGGTGTACCTACTTTTCAAGTGTACGTTGATGGCCAAATCTGAAGCTTTCAGGAATAGCGAAAAACACTCAAAGGAATCCCGAGCCCGATTTTGATGAAAATTTAAAGTGCATCATTGGATTTATGCAAAATCGATAGGTACTACCAGCCAGGAATCGAAAAAAAAACACAACCTGTATCAACTACCTTTCCTAAACCTACCTACCTGTCCTTAACTGAATATTAATTTTTCAAATACTCAATGAACCAAAAACGTGTTTTGCTAAAATTGAGCACTTTTCTTTAGTGTGTTTTGGAAGTGACGCTAATAAGCATCAAATTCTGGAAAGACTCCAGAATTTGATGCTTATTAGTAACACTTCCGGATGGACGGCAATATATTTTTTTCAAAATTCACCGGTTAAATTTCTTGCTAGGAATACCGATTTTTCGAACATCCAATACACTTTTAGTTTCCATTAAAATCAGACTCGTGACTTCTTTCAGTGTTTTTCGTTATTTCTCATAGTTTCTTCGGATTTGGCCATCCACGCACACTTAAAAATTCACCCTGTATATGGGTGAAAAATCAAGCAAATGGAATTAATTCAATTTGCTCGATTTTTAGAAATAAATTACAATTGCAAACAATTATACAACGGTTACAAAATGGCGCAAGCAACAATACCGAGCGTCATAATTGTACTGCTTTTAATTCGTAACATTTAAAGGAATCTTCTACACGGTCGGTCTACCGTTCTACCATAGCTGCGTAATATTGTAAATATAAAGAGCTTTAAAGATAAAAGAATTGCGCGGAACAAAAAATGCAATTACACAAAAGGACAAACACAAATGATTTGCTAGTAACCTCAAACATTTTAATGGCTTTTAGAAATTGTCAAGAAATTCTGTTATCAAATAAGTCTAAAGCAGAAAACTTCATTAAATTCCATTTCGAACAAATTATCATACCTTTTAAGCTCTTACTCATTGTGTTTAAGAGTCTATTAATAAGAAAGTTGAATGGACATAACGTCAAATTAATTTGGAGATCAATAATTAGTCACGCACGATTTTACAAGTTTCAGTTCTTAATATTGATCATAATGATTATATTTATTTATTGATTTCCGGCTCCTATTGAGTTTCGAACCAAGTAAGAAGAAGAGTAATGAAATTAACAGTCTGTGTAGGAATGGATGTTCGATCGTACTTGTAGCTCAAGATTGTATAGTTTTTGAGCTACGATTACGATCTACCGTTTTTGACGAATGGGGTGACGCTTCAACGAATTATATTAATAATTCTTTGAAGACTTTATTCAATTAAATAAATATTTTAAAGTACATATAATAAACTTAGCCACCTTTATCTTTCCTCGCAAGTAACACCGAACTAATATTGGTACAGCAAATAACGACCACGGCTTCAATTACCGCTGAAACTAAACTAGGTAGCCGGTCTCTATTCACTAGTTTCTAGGTAATTATTGGATACCCGTATCCCGTAAAGTCAGACACGTGCCAAGAGAATCCGTATCTACGAGCTCATTATATAAACGAGCTCAAAGTTACTTCAGAGGGATAAAACTCTTCAAAACGAATATGGAGATTAACAAGTCCTTTAACTGTGATTCTTTACTTTATAACAATAACGGCTGCCTTTTGTAAAATAAATTCACCAACTAACTAGTTTTTTTTTTTCAGAAATATAAACAATGAGCGAGTGCAACATTTGTCGACAGTGATTAATGCTACTTACAGGAAAATAATGGCTAAGTATAGAATGTGTATTATGTATAACTTTGAAAAGAATCACATTTGCAACCAATGCGTCACCGAGTAAACGTTTTGAAATAGGCTTTCATGTGACAGCCTGGCAAAATAAACAGACATTTTCAAGTCACCACGGTATGTGAATGGACGGATGATCAACATGACTGAATTTTATAGTAGCAGGAAATTAAAGCTGTGCCCCATATTGCTCGCAGAACTAAGTTACTTATAGATAAATAATAGTTATTTGTTATACAAGAGTGCAAAGTTGCTTTTTAACCGCGTGTTCAATTTTGATGACCGAGCAAGCGAAGGATTCTAAAATTGAATCACGAGCGCAGCGAGTGATTCAAAATTAGAATCCTGAGCGTTAGCGAGGGAATCAAAAGAGCACGAGGTGAAAAATCTTTGCACTCGAGTGCAACACGTAACTTTTCATTCCACCTCAGCGAAGAAATGACTAAATGCAAAAAAAAAACGTTTACAATCACAAGATAGGTACACTTTTATTTCAGTTTAGGTATGCTTTAATGGAAGTTATCATACATAAAATGCATGTAAAGTTACACAAAAAAAAGGATGAAAAGTAAAGGTAAGTGATTAGAATAACAATGGAACAAAATATGAGCAAATATTTGTGAAAGGGTGAAAGGGGTAGTCGAACGATATTTATTTCAACGACGTGGTTCATTCCTACTGTTTGGCAGTTTGCTCACGTGATGGACGTGTGTAAAATGTGTCTGCAAATAACTATTAAATTGTAATACCTACACGTTATTATGTTCTTCTTTTATTTTCTATTGTTTTATATATACACTATTATGTTTAATCTGTGCCTATGTTATTTTTGGATAAATAAACAATTATTATTATTTTGGTTACACGTATAGTTTTTCTTAGCTCTAAGCTAGTGTCATACCTAAAAAAAAAAAAGCCAAGCCAAGTCAATGTAGCGTGTGTACAATTCAAATTTAGGTTGTTGGATTGATGTTATAAGGAGATATTAGATTTTCTTCTATATGTATACATCTTCTCACAAATCTGC
This sequence comes from Melanchra persicariae, assembly GCA_947386135.1. Lineage (NCBI taxonomy): Eukaryota > Metazoa > Arthropoda > Insecta > Lepidoptera > Noctuidae > Melanchra > Melanchra persicariae. Next base: position 9,280,390 of record OX376651.1, on the reverse strand, counting down.
AGATGTTAAGAAATTCCGCTTTCTGAAGTGTAATGTAGGTTAAATCTTCCAAGGTCTATTTGTTTGAGGCTTTGGTGGAGATGATTGGGTACGACACCTGTAGTGGAGACAACAATGGGTACTAGGAACACTTTTTCAGGCCTCCAAATTCTAGGTGTATTTACTCATATTTTTATTATTATTTTACTTCTAGCTTCTGCCAGCTGCTTCGCCCGCGTGATATTACAAAATTATCTCAAGGGAACATACATATTCTCGGGATAAAAAGTATCCTATGTACAATGATAAATGTAAAATGGAAAAGGGTTAAAAAGTATAATAGATACTTTTTAACCCTTTTCCATTCTTTTAAAGGTAAAACTTCATGAAATGCTCAAATTGGATTTTGATTAAAAATATTAAAGAGCATTTAGATCAAGTTTCTAGTATATTTGACTAATATATCTTTTCACCCCATTAAGTTAGAATTTGGAGGAGCTCGTGGCTAAATAATAACAGCCGCACGGATCGATCTTCAAGGTTAAGCAACGCTTGCCGAGGTTGGTCTGTGGATGGGCTCCGTGCCTCGGAAAGCACGCTAAGCCGTTGGACCCGGTTGTCATTTGTGACACCAGTCTTGCCAAGAAGTACAGTGTTACCCAGTTAATGGGTTGTGGGGGTCCAGTAGGCAGACGCTCCACTTAAAATACTGGTATTCAGCTGAATCCGGTTTGACTGGGAGCCGACCCCAATATAGTTGGGAAAAGGCTAGGCAGAAAATGATGAATGACCGTTATGTAAAATTGTAGCCTCAACATTGATTTGAAAACCGTTATTAAACGTAATTTAGTTTCATGTTTATTAACGCAAGGAATACGCAAATCTCCCATGCAAACTTTTACACCCCCTAAATCGTATTTTGCTTACCAATACCCCTAATTGGTGAAAAACCTTTATTATTTACTTCGGCCAGTATTCATTTCATACCAAGTTTCAAGCAAATTGTCCCAAGGAATAAGATTCCTCGATACAAAGTTTACACCTCCTAATTTCTCTTTTGGAGAATATTGGCCCAAGAAATCAGATTTTTCAAAAATGCCTTCTTATCGGATGCCTACATCCTATAACGAATATTATTTCACCTTATTTTATATAACGAAAACAATTTCACCGATTTAGGCTATGCGTTGACCCATCAGTCAAGACAAAGCATTATAACCAACTTCCAGTTCTGAATTCGTTTGGTTTTTTTTTATGTATTTACTCCAATAACTCCCGAGATTTCTGATCTGATTTCGATGATTTTTTTTAGTTCGATGTGGTATACTTGCCATTTGGTCACTTAAACTATTTAATTCAGTTTGACTTCGTAGTTTTTACTTTATGATCATTTTTGCTTACTGGATGATGTAACTTTTGTGTACTTGTTTATCGTAATCGGTTGCCGGTCGTAATCGCCTGAACCGATTTGGAAAATTCTTCTTTTGTTTGGTAAGGGCAACGACTTTCCAGCTGTTCCCAGGGTCATCCGGTCAGGATCCGATGATGGTTTCCTGGAGAAATCGGGGGAAATCTCAAAATTTTACAGGTACACCTGAATCTTTTTGGGTATTTTTTATTTACTATATTTTTAACTGGATTTGATTTGCGAAGGCGCGCAGCGGAACTCCTTTTACGGTAAACAGAATGTGTAATGAATGTGCGAATGAGTAGATTAACTCATTAAGGGTACCATTTCAATCCTTAAAGTACAGTGAGTTATATCAATTAGCTGACCCACCTTTGCATAAATGGTTGAGATTTTATAGAATACGAATTCGTAGTAAATATGTGATGCATCTATCACCTATTTACTGCGAACGTTCAACGTGATAATTATTAAACTGTTTAGAGCATTAATGAGCTTCATGTGTTGAATATATTATGTGACCAATAACAGACCCAATAATTTGTTATGTCAGAACCTAGAACGTGAACCAAAAACTAGAGGAGAAAGATTAAACACAAAACACTGAGCCGTGAGAGCCGTAAGCCAAAAATAAACAAGTGTATGCAGGCAAAATATTTTCGGAATACCTTTTTAATTCCCGAAAACGTAATTTCACAGATACCCTGAGCATTTGATTGAAGTTTTTAATTACTTTTCAATTGCTCTCGCTCAAAGCTTTTACTGAGCATCTAGAGTCAGGTCTTCTTAGTTCTTCTTAGTATTAATTTACTCTGACACTTATACCCAGGAGCAGTGAAATTGGCGCAGTTGAAGTAAACATAAACAAAAAACAACTGAATTTTTAATGTTCCAATTTACCTTCGTACCTCTTAAAAATGTTAATGTTATTAACTGGTTTAACATAATAAAATACCCGGAATATTTTCATTTTCCTTGTTAAAAAGCACGCAACGCATTGTTTTAAACTGGAAATGTGTTAATGCGATTAATATGGTAATATAATCTCATATGCAAAGAAGACACGCTTGTTTCCTCGTTGACCCAAAATTATACAGCAGGTAGAGCACTGCCTCTATGGTGAGCTTTCATCAAACAAAGTGTCAGCAAAGGAAATAGATTTAAATAACCAATTACATAATTTTCAAGTAACATGTCTATCATAATTCATAATATATTAGTACTTGTACCAGAATACGTATTAATTAAACAAGTCAATTAAACATCAAAGACATTACCAATGACACGTGTGCTGTAAATAATAGGTTGGGGAAAAAGTTTCTTCGCATTTTTTAAGAAAATTCAAAACATTTTTTAATATTTTTTATTTACATTTAACTAAAGTATGTAGGTACCATTTTGTTCGATAACTTTTTGCCATCCTGTAGGTAGGGACATGATCCCATTGCTATAGAAATTTTGGGACTTCTGATCAAAATACCGCGACAAGTGGTTTTGGCAGTCCTCTCGTGATGTTAACCTGACACTGCCTAAAGAATTCTGAAGAGACCGAAACAGGTGGAAATCTGAAGGTGCAAGGTCATGTCTATACGGCGGATGCATTAACACCTCCCAGCCAAACTCTCTTAATTTTTGCTGAGTGGCTAAAGATGTGTGAGGTCTAGCGTTATCATGATGAAAAACCACACCCCTTCTGTTGATAAATTCCGGCCGCTTTCTCTCAACTTCTTGCTTTAATCTCATCAGTTGTTCGCAGTAGAGTTCAGAATCGATGGTCCTGCCTGGTGGTAACAGCTCATAATGAATAATGCCCTTCCAATCCCACCACACACACAGCATCACCTTGTTGCGAGTTAACCCGGGTTTCGCCACAGTCTGTGAAGCCTGACCAGCCTTTGACCACGAACTTTTTCGCACGTTCTTGTCGTACGTGATCCACTTTTCATCACCAGTTATCAGCTTCTTCAAAAATGGTTCGGCTTCATTACGTCGTAATAAAGAATCACAAATGAGTACCTACACGGTTCATTAGGTTTCTTTCAGTGAGCTCGTGAGGTACCAAAATTCGAGCTCTATTGTGTATCCAGTTTTTTTCAAATGCGCCAAAACTATTTTGTGGTCAATTCCCAGTTCTTCAGCTACGTCGTAACCACTGATATGCCGCTCTTGCTCCACTTTTAAAAACGCTTAAAACACTAGGTCCATAAACATCGCAAACTTTTTTCGCGGCTTGCGTTTCATTTTTACCTTTTTTGTAGTAAAATTTTAAAATGTATCGAATTTCTTCATTAGATTCACTCATCTTGACAGTACGAAAAACAAATGAGAATCACACATTTTCCTAATTTGAATTTGTAATTATGTTCTTTAAAATTTAAACTTTCAATGATACCAAAACCAGCCGGATACAAATAGTATAGCCAAAGAGATTTTATTACAAGTTCATACATACTATACTACGAAAAGAATTTTACCTAATATGTTAACTCGCAAACAAACAAAATCACTCAAGTTTATTCGCTACTATAAGATTTCTGTGAAAATGTGTACAATCTACTATCCTTATATCTCCGCTTCGTAGCGCTGTCAAGTGGTAAAGTACCGTCTATCTGGCAAAATAAATGCGGGAACGACTTGGAGAAATATTGTTCACATAGTGGTTCCTGAATCCCGCGGCTGCCTAGCTATTCGAGGTACATACAATAATCATAAGTATGTAGAGGTTTACGGGTCCGCATTATTCAACCGTGGAATCTGCGGAATGTCGTGAACTATTTGCTCTGCGGCACCGAGTACGTTCACTACAGTGGCTCGGATTATACATTCATCAGATGAGATTGTTACTCTTGATTGCAATTGTAATCGATATTATTTCCGTCTTTTTTGTAGATATTACGTCCTTGTCCTTGACTGACGAGAATGCTCGTTCTCAGAACTTAAAAAATGTCATCAAGTGACCTTTGTGTGCACATTATTATATTGGAATGTTAACAGTTTAAATTGCATATTTTAAGCACAAAGTCGTGACATATATTTTGGTTTTAGCAATAATTTTCCTTACTGTGACTAAATAATTAGGTCAACACTGTAATAACTGGATTCTACACAAGTCTACTTAATTAATTTCATAAATAACTTGTAACAGTTATTTCATAAAATTCTCTGAATTACCGGTTTGCGTCTGGTAGGTATGGTCTCCTATTTATTTTTTATATAGGTAGTGCTAATCTAATAAGTGGCAGGAAATATTATACGACATTTCTTGCGATCATTTTACTTCAATAATATCACCAGCGGCGGCTATGTCTCCGGCGATGTCTCAGACAAAGATGTTTATAGGGCAATATCGTTGGCCACTGTAACAGCAAAGGTTTTTGACGGTGTGCTTGAGCGGAGAGTAACTGGACAGCTCAATCTACATGATGCACAATTCGGTTTTAGAGCTGGACTGTCCACTATACCACTATACATTACACACGGTCAGGTACTATGCAGATAGAAACACTCCTGTGTATGATGCTTTCTTGGACCTCTCCAAGGCATTTGTGTAGGTAGTGATCGCGAAGAGTCAATCCATTTAATCAAGATGGAATGACCGCTCACCTCGTGATCACTTCACCCAAGCATTCACTTCGACATGTTTACAGCATCGACCGGCTGGTTGATTATAATATCTTACGGTCGAAATTGCGTGAGCAAGGTCTTCCTAATGAGCTCATTAAGCTCTTAAACTACTGGTATGACCACCAAATCAACCAGGTCAGATGGTCGGGTGCAATATCTGGGGCGTATGGGTTGGAGTGTGGGGTGTGACAGGGAGGATTGATTTCGCCGGCATTCTTCAGTCTATATACGTCAATTGGTTGATCGAGGAGCTAGGCAGCACTGGTGTCGGTTGCTCTATTGATGGTGAGATTATTGATAGTATAAGTTAAGCAGATGATATGGTGCGTGGTGAGTCCCTCGACTGATGGACTCAGACGGATACTTTATATACGATACGTCTCATGGTTTATTGTACAATGTACGAAAGAGTGAGTTTGTGGTATTTAGGGTAGCTATTAAAAAGCCTAAGACAGTTCCTCCGGTATTTCTTTATGGTGTACCACTAAATAGTGTCGCATTTTCGGTACCTTTGCCACAACATAGTAAATGAGGACTTGAATGATGACAGTGACATCAAATCGGCAGTCTCGCTGTCGCCCGCTGCATACTGTGGCAGGATGCTTCGCCCCCACCAATGAACTATCTACAACTAAGCGAACATCTTCCCACAGGGTCTAACTTTCCTTGGGCCATTTAAATTTCAACCTTGCAAAATGGGAATACCGTGATGGATCAACTGCAGGGTGTGGATGTGGAGCCGAGTCACAAACGATGCTCCACCTATTATCTTGCCCTGTGTGCCCTAAAGCATGCAGCCTATGTGGCCTATGTGCTGCTACCAACGATGCCGTAGAAGTGGCAACGTTTAGGCCCACCCAAATCTAATCAACTTTCGTTGCAGCGACACGAAGAAGAAGAATAAGAAACGGAGCGAAGAGTGTGGTCGATCAGATGTAATATGTAAAGAAGTGAAACTCACTCTGTTCAAGGTGTTTTGCCAGTCTTTCTACACGTGGAGCCTGTGGGTTAGACATGGGCAAAGGGCGTACAACGTTCTTCGTGTACAGTACTCGTATAATAACATTTTTAGGATGCTGTTGGGGCTCCCGGGGTTCTGTAGCGCATCGGGCATGTTTGCTGAAGCAGATACAGATAGCTTTCAAGCTATTATGCAAAAAAGAACAGCATCCCTGATGCGAAGGATTCTGGGGAGCACCATCAGCATTTTAAAGATGATAGTGAATAAACCTGATTGCGAACCTGGGGCACTGGACTCGTATGCACAGGTTTGGTGTAGCGGGAAGCGGCCATAGATAAAGTTCTTAAATTAGTTTTATTTTTATTTTATTTATTTTAATGATAAATGTTAGGTACTAACATAGTCTTATTAGTGTTATTAACAACAATATGAATCAAAAGGTTCGGTTTAAATAAATAATAATAAAACCACCACTCACTATTCAAGAACCTACTCAGAGATGCATACGTTTTTCAATGGAATTGATTTAATTTGCTATATTTCCAAGATTAATTCTGGTTTTTTTTTTTTTTTTTCGGTATGACCACTAGCAAGTTAACACGCAGGGGCTATCAACTGCTCAACCGGACTAACCTGTGGTGGCCTCAAATGAATTTAAGGCCCCCAGCCAAGGCAACAAAGCTAGCTACAAGCTAAAACTACTGACCGCTCGCTAAGGGCATTCCCTGTGGAATACGACCTCGGCTTAGCGGCGTCAGTTTGGGACAGCAAGGGACAACAGGCTGGGTCGTTTTATTATTTAGGGGTTATTAAAGCTAAAGGCTCAGCGGCGCGGGCTGGCTCGTTGGCAAAAGTCGGGGAGGGTTTTGAATGGGGCTTCGCGACGGACCTCGGCGGCGAGGTCGGTATACGGAACGCGGTCTGTGTTTGTTTTTTCTAAGAGTGCTGGTTTCCCTACAGCTTTTTCTGAATCTTTGTGATCTCGTCATCGGACTCGACGAGTGTATGCCGAGGACGGCGAATCTTACTAATACGAGAGGGAGTGTATTGTGAGGCCTTTGAAATCAAAGGATTGCTGTGTTTCTCAGCTGATTCAATAAAACGCTTTGTAAGCTGTTTCATGAATTGTTTTACTGTCGGGATTTTGAGGTCGACATGAAGTCGTTCATTCCTAATAAACCACGGGGCGCCCGTAGCTTTTCGGAGAAACCGGTTTTGGACTACTTGCATCCTGTGGATTTGCTTTGACTTTGTGTGTGCGAATGTGGCACACGCATAAGTCATTATCGGGCGAATGCACGTTGTGTAAATGCGCAGTTTACATTTAAGGGACAGTTTGCTGCGTGCATTCAGCATGGAGTGGAGTCTACCCAGAGCAAAAGCGGCGCGCGAACGTACCGTTTTTATGTGCTCAGCAAAAGTGAGTCTGTGGTCTAGTATCACACCTAGATATTTGGCTTGCTTTTTCCACGGGATCTGCTTACCAAACATGGTGATCGGACTCGGTGGTTTGGGAACGAGTCTAGCCCGCGGCTTGTAAAACAAGACCGCCTGGCTTTTCTCGGGATTAACTTCAAATCTCCAGAATTTAAACCAATCGCCTAGGTCGATAGCCGCCTTCTGGAGTTTTTTGGCTATTGACTTTTCACTACTGCCTGAGCAATAGATGGCCGTGTCATCGGCAAAAAGAGCTAACTGCGTCTTGTCATTTCTGGGAATGTCGCTTGTGAACAGCGTGAAAAATAAGGGTGAGAGCACACCGCCTTGAGGGACGCCGGCTCGGATAAGGTGGGGGGAGGAAAGCGCACCTTCGATACGATACCGAAAAGTGCGATTCGACAAATAGTCTCGTATGATGAGCACGAGACGGTCAGGCACGCCGAGTTTGTATAGCTTATAAATTAAGCCATTGTGCCAGACTTTGTCGAAAGCTTTCGCTATGTCAAAGAACACGGCTCCCGTCACTAAGCCGCGTTCAGTGCGGTCGCTGATATGTTCAACGATACGGTAAACCTGTTGGACACATGAGTGATTAGCTCGAAAGCCAAACTGTTCGTTTGGGAGGAGGCCCTTGGCTTCGGCATAGTCCCTGAGTCGCTTATAAATAATTAAGAAGTTGCCATGATGTATTATTTGAGTTATCTGCAACGTACAAACAAGCATTCAGAAAGATTCCTTATTAATTTTCCTCATGGTGTTGTTTTTAGCAAATAGTTAGCTAAGGGTTAAGGCTGGAGCGAAGAGGCATGGGAAGCCGTCACCTCCTTCTGCGAAGCAGTAATGCTAGTGAAGGAGGAGGCGGGCCGCGTGAGGGAGAGACAACCCTCACGCCCCAGCCGCCGCGGCATAGGGAGACGCACCGGGCGTCGGGGAGTCGCTGGGCGATTCCCGGCCACCGTAGGTGCGGGTCTGCGGACGGCGAGCATTGGGTGGCTCGCTGTCCGATTATAGCCAGACCCAAGCCGACGGCGCGTTGTGTTCCACGCGCGCCTCAAAGAGGTGTCAGCATAGGAGTAGGGGCCCGTTAGGGCCAGTGCCTACCAGAGTTGCGGATTTGTTCGAAAGAGTTACCGCGGCCCTGGAACGTAAAAGGCACTAAGAGGAGCATGGGTGGGTTTTAGTCAGTAGAAGTCTGACACTCCCTGCCGCTCAACCCAGAGCGGGAGGGGTCATTTGATGATTTCCCATCCAAAAAAAAAAAAAATAATAATAAAAAATAAAAAAAAAAAATAAAAAAAGGGTTAAGGTTAAAGCTAAGGGTAAGCTACAGGGTAAGGGCTAAGCTAAGGATTCCGACCTTTATACATTGTGTCAGAAGACGGGATTGATGCTAGCCTTTGTACATAAGTTGTACCATTATATTTTTTCTATGTATCTATATGTTTATGTGTGCAAAAAAGAATAAAAATAAGATGTTACATTTCTGGATTCCCAAATCAATTTAACACCATAAGGCTAACTAGTAAAATTATACCCAGATTCATACTTACACTACATTGAATTTGAAAACAATGAAAATGTTTTACCATATGCTAATTATTAAAAATGATAATCTTATAAAATGAAAGTCTGTAAGATGTTCCTCAATGAAATAATTAATTAGAAACGCGGTAAAAAAATCATAGATAGATATGAAATATGGCTCTTCTGCGTTTGACATTTATAATTCCTTGGCAAAACTTTACAGACGAGTTTATTATTTTATGGATCTAACTTTTCATGTAAAATATTTAATAACGGCTTTAACATTACCTATACATAATTATAATATCAAGACCAGTATATTATGTTGAAGTAGGCATATTATTTTAAACATGTTATTTTCTGAACCATTTCTGAATTTCAGGAGTAGGTATCTCTTGAAATATCGTCGTCACAATAAAAAACAACAACACTTTTAGCTTTTAATAACGCAATAAATTATAAGAATGTTCCGAGAATAAAAGTAGCGATATAAAAACAGAATCGCCAATAACTTATTAGAGCTTTCAGTTCAGTGGATCGTATATAATCAATTTGTCGGCAGATAAACAAAATCGTCCGCCAGATTATCTACACGGACGGCCGAATGCGCCATACTAAACAATGTTTATTTATTCTTTTTATTAAATGTGTTTCATTACGATATCGATCCTCGGATATATTGTTTGATGTGATTGCTTATTCATTATAACGAAAACAAACGTTTGCTGTAAAATGAAAACTGAATATTCTTTTAGTAAGTACTTTTTATACGAGAATGTAACAGGTTGTAATAGTTATTTATGATATTAGTGCGGTAAGTTGGTTTTTACAAACGAGTAGACGAATGTAAGCACGAGACGAAGTCGAGGGCTTACCATAGTTACGAGTTTGTAAAAACCAAATCCGCACGTGTGTCATACAACGTTTTTCGACACATTTGCGAGAAAACAGTACAATAAGTTATGAAATAAAAAAAATTGTCTTTAGAAATCAGTAGGAAAGTCGCAACAATCTTTGACGTTTCTAATATGAAAATGGCGCGAATTTGCAAAGGGCGCCACATGCGCGTGGTGAAAATTAGAACCAAGTCTTTCATTTATTTTTATTTATCTTCTCTCATTTTCTCTTTAATATTAAAACGAGACAAACGTATACAGCAAAAGCACTTCCAAGGAGGTTCGAATCGGTTCGATCATTCAGCTTATATTATTCTCGTGATGTGAAACTCCTTGGTGGAATTCTTATTAATTTTTATGGAAATAAAAAAAAAAACCATAAAGAATACGCACGGCGCTATACAACGGAGTTGGCGGTAAAATATGTACTTAAGTGAGAGTATCTACTTTGCCGCACGCTCCATTGTGTGGTGCATAATTTTGAACTTTCGAACGATGCATACAGGCTTCGTAAATGCATTTTTTGAGCAAATGTGTTGAAAAATAACTTACGTTACTAGCGATAGAACGTGAGGTTTTGACACAGAATAAACCCACTTGTACATTGTAGGGTATAGTGAAGGCGTATAGCCGTAAATCGACCGTTACGTCCGCGTATTCTATACACGAACCAAGCCTTCATCAACACCCTTTTACATCTTTTTTACGAGATTAAGTATAACAATTTATAGGTCAATTAAGTTGGCCACACGTAAATAATAGAAACAGTTCTTAATACATTTTGCGGGGCAGCTGATTCAATGATTCGTATAAATTCATAATACCCTCCATTCATAAGAGAAGAAACGCTGCATAGGTGAACTGCGAAACCAATTTGCATCGCTTTATTGTTTTTCTTTGCGAATAAAATAATAAGGTAATCCAAAATAAATAAAATAAGCCAAACATAAGAATAATAATTTAATAAGTACACTGAATTCTGAATAATTCCAAGCAAACAACTAACCTGCACTCTGCGGATGAAACGGTCTGTGACACCGGCTCCTCCTGCTTCTGCTGGTTCGAAGCTGTCGTCACTTGCTGAGCCGATGTTAACGCTAGCGCCTTGTATCTCGACTGCTCGGCCGTAGGCAACACTATATCTACCGATCTCGATCTAAGTCCACTCCCGGGAACCGTAAGTGAGTTTCCAGTCCCATTCAACTCCTCAGCTCTACCACCAGAAACTTTTGAAAAACACGAGTCTACAGACGCGGCGCGGTCACGTTTTAGTTCTGGAACTGCCAGGTAGATGTCGTGTACGAGGCAGTCTTTCGCAGCGTTGGCCGCTTCCGCTTCGGATGCACGAACATTTTCGAGCGAACTACCCGTGGGCTCCACAAAAAAAGCTTCTTGTCTTGATATGGAGCGCCTTCGTTGTGGAAGTATAGGAGGTTCATCTACGGGCGGCTGTAGTTCAAAGGAGGGCGCGCCCGGGGTCGGCGGCGGCGAGTGCACCGGTGGCGGCGGGAAGGTGCGAGGCGGCGGCGGCGGCGCCAGCAGCACCTGCGGCACGTCCTGCTCGCTCTCGTCGTCGTCGTCGTCGTCCTCGGCCGAGGAGGAGGCGAGCGCGCGCTCGGGCGTGACGCGCTCCTCGCTGCGCCGCGCCAGCCACGTCTCCATGTGGCGGCAGTGCACGCATGGCGGCGGCGTGCCCTTGCCGGAGCGGCGCCGCGACCACAAGCGCGGGACCTGCCACAAAACAAACCGGTTTACATTTGAGGTGAAATTCAGAGAGACCACAATAGCAATGTGTTAAATGTTATCTGCTGCACTGATTTAATATGCTCTCTGTGTCAGGTAACGTTAAGCTTGTTTTGCTTTATTTGTAAATTAAACATTTTAATTTATTTACTACACAGAGTTTATATCACAAAATATGTCCAGAACTGCAACCTCGGCGGAGTTACACGTAACACGGCACGTATAGCCTCAGGGCATAGTTATAAAAGCTCGATTTATTAGCATACTGTGACCAGTTTAGAATGGGCACCTAGTCAACTTTGCAGAACTATTGGTGAACGATGTGATTGATTTAAATTTGCGAATTTTGATCGATATATGTGATAAAGCCTATAACTTTGCTAGCTTTATAACTTTGTTGCACAAACATGGCTGCAGACTGTAGAAGCTGCCCGGGAAATGCATAGGTTCTCTGCATTTCTGAACCTAAAATATGTACGGAATTTTTTAGTACTTTTCAAACATGCTGGCGAAAACCTTGACATATATACCATATATACTCTTTCACACAGCAACAGGCTGCATCTACCTACATCTAGTTATATTGCCGCACCTGTATTTCTCTACGATTTTTCCCCTTTACAAAATCTCAGTATGACAATGTGGTCTTTAATTACCTACCATTTTTATACTCTACAACACTCTACACTTTACATAAAGCATCATAAGGGAAAAACTAAAATATGTGCAACTTTTCTCCTGAATGGCACTTGGCCACTCAAGTGCCATTCACTCAAGAAATGAGGAGATAGAGTTTTTTGATGAAACCTTTGCAAACTTCAACTAAATTCATTAATTCACTCATGCCGTAACTTCTGCTGGGCAGGCTACGACAAATAAATTAGCAAGAAAACGCACCGTAAACTAAGTTAAGCTTTGGTCTTTGCCCGGACAATTATGGAGAAGGGACCTTGTTTATTCTTATTTATCTCAAAAGACTGCTTGATGCAAGTTAAGTACTCATTAAAGTCTATTCATCTCGTTGAGAAACCGACGTCAAAGCTAACGTTGACGTAATTTTGTAGTCTTGGGGCCCTTCAGCAGAGTGATGCGGAACATGTTGAAAAGCCTTAACGCTTGGCTGCTTGGATCATTTTGAAATTAATGAATTCTGCATATGGCGTTTATTTACAGATGAAATAGATTTTTTTTTTGATCTGATATGAAAACATCAGTCTCTATAAATTGAATTTTACTTTAAATTTTAAAACCGAGCTTAAAATAAGTAAAGTTCTGAGAATGCGTGTTTTGGAAAACACATTTTTTCAATCCAATTTTTGATTGATGAACATTTTAAAACGGAATGGACGATAAGTGGAAATTGATATAGTTCCGTAATCCGAACTGCCAAAGACAGGTTATTCGGAACATCATTTAATATTTTGTTTATTACCAAAGAGATTTAAAGATACAATATTGCTAGTATAAATTTAATGTCTTTGTTTATTACTTTCTAGAAATTGTGATGTTTGAATGACATAGGAATTGACTGACAGGTAAGGATCATGCGCCAAATGAGGCTGTACATCATATTACTAGATTTTTCCCGTTCCCGTAGGAATTTCGGAAAATCCTTTCTTAGTGCTGAAAGCCGAAACTACTGATGGCCGTAGAAAGCTGAAATTTGGCATGTAGGTTCCTTGGAGAGAGTAGGGGTCTCCCCAAGGAACCTAGTTGCCAAATTTCAGCTTTCTACGGCCATCAGTAGTTTCGGCTGTGCGTTGTCTGTCAGTCACTCAGTCAGTTACGGAAGAATTTAATATTTAGGATTGATTAGTTAGAACTGTGTCCTTTTGGAGAATACTGGATAGAGGTGTTTTTTTAGCCTATTTTATCCCACTGCCGGGCAAAGGCCGTCCCAATATTTTTATGATTTTCTTTTCTCTTGTCAAGTCTTGTCATCTTTTTCCGTGATGTTACACTATGTTTTTTAACAAAATTAAACAGGCTATGTTCATAAAAAAAATACTAATCTTATACCTAGTATCAATCCTGATTAGCTTAAATACTAAATTCAAATTCTCCATAGAAATTAACGCCTGCAGTTATTTTTTTACGAATAAGTCTGAAGCTGTGTGCTAAGCTTACCTCGAGATAGGTCCCTGAGTCATCGGAGCCGGCCGAGTCGAAGGAGCGGCTGCGCGCGCCGGGCTGCGGCACCGACAGCAGCACACTGGCGCCGGAGCCGCGCACTGCCTCCAGCTGGATCTCATCGAACGACGCGGACCGGACCTACAGATATACATCTCTTAGATATGCAGTATGAAACACAAAAACAGTTAAGGGATCATTATCATCATCATCATTTGAGCTGAGAGACGTGGTAATAGGCGTCCACCAAGTATCGTTACAAAGACTGGTACAGCGAACTCCTCCTTCATAGGGATATTATCGAGAACAACCCTTATTCTGATTTAAAAAAAAATGAAAAACGGCGTCCTCACCTGCTTGGGAACCTCGAGGCTACTCTGCGTCTTCATGTCGGCGGGCGTGGGCGTGCGAGATCGTTTGAAGGTGGTGCGCAGGCGCTGCATGGCGGCCGGGGCGGGCTGCGCGCGCGCTCCTCATGTCGCGGGCCCGCCCCGCCGCCCTCGCCCGCACCCCGCCGCAACTCGCTCTCACCACCTCTGAACATCGTACACACTTTATAGGAATTGTTCTTACGGAAATGATACCTCAATTTTTTCTGCCACTGTGATAAAACATTCTGAAATGTTGATCATTGCACGGCTTTTTCTGCCCCCCTATAGAAGTCTTCCAAACAATGTTACATAATATAAACGGGTGCCGTTCATTTAGTATAATTTAGAATATTTGCTCATTTTCAAAAGCTTGAACGCTTAAAATGTCAAAACGTTTTCTTCATCTAACAACATTTTAAATAATTTTCACTATACATAACGTTCAGTATGTATAACAATATAAGTTATTAGAACACTTTCTAACGTTCGTTTAGTATGTTTTTTTGTTTAGTATAACGTTCTTTTGATCTAATTATCATTTTGTATAACTAACATTTGATCTAACCGCTGAACAAAGAGCGAGCGGGGCCAGCTCGGGAACTTAGGGCACCCCGACATGGATAGGTTAGGTTCGAATGGGGTGAAGGGGGCTAGAGTGAGCGAGTAAAGCGAGCGGACTTGCTCCGGTGGTCCCATTTATGTTAGGTTCCTTTAAACCCTGCAGACAAAAATAGCAGCGTAATTAAAGCCAAATTTACATTCGATAAAATTATGTAAACAGATCATTAAATCAAAGAGATCTTATACAATATGAATATTTAATCATTAGTTTAAGTGTATGTTATATTCCCTTATAAATATGAAATGTAATTACATCATATGGAGGTATATCATGGTTTATGGTTTAAGACATTTATTTCTCAAAAACAGATACAATTATTCATTTAGAATGAGAAACACTAGTTACTTATGTAATAAACACTTCTTAGAACGAGCATGGGAACGGTACCTCTGTTTTAAAGTTACACGTACGTAGGTAAGCACAATATTGTTAGTCATCAACTTGTCGTTACCACCATGTTAATATAATTATTACTATTACGTAAGATATATTACATAATTTGGAATTTTCACATGTCAGTGCTTCAGAGGATAAGATGTTATAAAAATAGATGCATACCTATGACAAATAAAAATTAAGTATATAATAATCCAACCCAACATAGATTCATAGCACACAAAGTGAGCTGTCAATCCATACAAATAAGATGGCATGACAGCTCAATTTATATTCACTCCACCCTAACTCCGCCTAAGTTGACACGGTGAGATATTGACAGAATAGACCAGCAGTGCGATTCTGTAAACATGTCGAAGTGAACACCCGGGCGGGGCGCACGACGGGTGCGTTGTCAAACCATACAAATAAGATGGAATGACAGCTCTATTGTCGTTCACTCCGCCTAGGTGAACACCGTGTGATGTCGACAGAATCGACCGGCTGCTGATTCGGTTAACTGATGGAAAGACTTATTGCCATAGGCTTTATACTATTTACCCCGAAATAAATCCAAGAAAATCGTTTCAAATAATACCATTTAATAAATCTCCGTACCTACCATGTTTTTTTTTCGTAAAAACAGGTATGCTAGTAGATATTTTCCATAAAGATCTGAGTCGATAAAGTAGGTCAAAACAAAAGCAGGTAGGACTGCAAATCTCGGATCAAGTAACACAGTATATAAAGATTCAAAAGGATCGGATTTCCTACGTAAGTAGGATTACACTCGGAGGGCACGGCAAAGCGAAAGGTTACAAACTGAAATAACTTGATTTCAAAATAATAGGTTTCATTTTCATGTACGTAACGAGTACAGGCTACGAGATCTAAAAAGTTAGACAGAGGGTATTCTTTTCAAAGAATTAAAATTATTATTATATTTTACAGAAAAACCACCCCAGCATATTCTAAATTAAGGTTAGGGTAGGAACTATTTGATCTATGCGAGTAGTAGATAAGTGTTGTCAGGAATGATAGACATATAGGTACTGTAAATTTTACCTACAGCTCCCCCGAAACTAACTAGCTATCAAGTTTTATTCAGTCCATTCCTACATCAGCAGACGGGGATACCGGTTCTAAGGGCATTGGTGCGAGATGCGATAACGTCGCGGAAATTCTAAAGCACCATTGTATCTCCCCATGGCGGTTTACAACGACGTACAATTAGATCTCTTAACAAGATTGCACGAAACCTGTTTGTTTGTTATAAATAAAGCCGAACCAAATCAAAAGCTTAATCCCTTAGCGAGCGGTCAGTAGTTATTAGCTTGTAGCTAGTTTTGTTGCCTTGGCTGGGGGCCTTAAATTCATTTGAGGCCACCACAGGTTAGTCCTGTTAAGCAGTTGATATCCCATGTGTGTTAACTTGGTAGTGGTCATACTAAAAAAAAAAAAAAAATCAAAAGCTTAATGGTATTCGCGATCGTACCACAGATCCTACGTTCTTAGGTACGTACGACAGATACCTACGTAGGTTTACGGCTATATCAATTATCGCGCTGGATCAATTCAATAGCCAGAGTGATGCCTATCGAATGGCATTCAATCAGATTGTTCTCAATACGGAGTGCGCCACGTCTTTCAATTTGAATCGCATTGGAAACTCGACGTCACGTGTACTGTTAAATTGAATGGGGATTTGAAACTAATGATTTTATATCCAAAATCAATCTTACGTTGACGGCTTAAATTGAAAAGAGGATTTTTGTTTGAACTCCGCTTCAGAACAAAGGAAATCTAAACCTCAAATCTGTGAAACTTTTCCAATATCTACGATGTTGTTCTCATTGTGGGTACCTACCCTTGCCCTTTTGTAATTTTAAAACAATTTGTTGTGATATATAAACATTATTTAGGTACCTAGTCTATTCATTGTGAATATAGACTACCCCAATAATGTAAACTGGGTAATAAACTTACAGCAAAAGTTTTTGTAAAAGTTTTCAAGCACCGCCAAAAGTAGATGACTACTTTTTAATCAGGATGAATGATGATGAATATACCTGATCTAAACGGTACCTACAACAATAACAAAATTGTACCTAGGTAGGAAAGTAAATGTACTGAATTCCTTCTTCCTCTTGCATACATACATAAAACCAGCATGAGCTTTGATCAGTCTGGCAATGAATCCAACATGGCTCCGAAAAGGTACCTACTTATCTAAAAACCTAAAAACTTAAAATTTCAGTGAAATTAATGATCAAGCTTTAAATAAATAACAACAGAACGTTAATGGAAAAAGACACAATAGAGTGTTTGCGTCTGCCCATTA
Organism: Melanchra persicariae; assembly: GCA_947386135.1. Lineage (NCBI taxonomy): Eukaryota > Metazoa > Arthropoda > Insecta > Lepidoptera > Noctuidae > Melanchra > Melanchra persicariae. Next base: position 9,262,976 of record OX376651.1, on the reverse strand, counting down.
AAACGAGGACTAATTGCGAGGTACGTATCTACCCACATTTATCATTAATTGTCATCATGGAATTATAAAGTAGGTAGGCACTTAGGTAGGTATATTGTTTCTACAATAATAAGTAGTCATATAGTAATATTATCTTAATGTTAATCGTCTACCACATCCGATCAGAAACCTCTCCTTTCCGCTAAAGATAACGACCACGTATAAATCAGGAAATGTCCGCCAATTCCTTGATGAAGGTTTGATATAGGTTTCTTCAATAATAATGGTTTTGCATCGAGATTTATATGCAAAATCAGGAAGTTTGTTAAAGCCTGTACTTCGATAACTGTTAGTTAGGATTAGGTACGGCTTTACTGTATTGTAATTGTACTTATGAACAGGAGCGCTATGATTTTACCTAGGTACAAACTACGTAAATCCTCTTAAGCAGTCTCTGTATTTGAATCTTGTATTAAACACACACTATGCAGGCAAGCATATTATAAGTTAGGGGAGTATATTGAAGATAAAACTGCTTGGCTCAATGCTGGTCCTGCTCCACAACGCCACTAGGTAGCCACTAAGGGCTCAAAGTAATCTGTTAGCATTTCGTAATATTGTTGGACCGGCTGAAGATTGTAAGAATGCAAATCTTTTTCATTATATAGATGCAACTTATTTAACATTGTATAATTTCATGCACATGTGTGAGTACTGTGTAGCTTTAAACTATAATGATCATTTTGGGTAGGTCTTTGACTTGAATGTACCCTGGCGATTGGGGATGTCATGCTCACTCAAAAGTCTGGCTGATGGTGGCGCATGCGTTGGATCATTTGGCTCCCTAAAAAATGGTTGAGCTGAATGGTGCTAGCGTATGCGTCATGTTCGTGAACGGGCGCCGTCAGCTGAGACTGGTCATCTCTCGGCTGCCATGGTTTATTTTAATTTTTTCTTTGAATTGTTTCTTTTTTTACTCCGGACTCTTTTATCCTGCACGTCTTTTACATCGTTCTCACATATATGTATAATTTCAATATGAATGATGTAACCATAATTTTGTAACAAAATATCATTTTTAAAAGAGTGTCCGTGGAGTTTCTTGCACGTTCTTCTCCATAGAGATCTACGCTTTGGAACGTGCAAATAGCTTCATCTTTTTGACCGACCGACCTTGACAATTCAAAAGTGCCTGTAAATGGTCTAATTGAAATAAATGCTTTGACTTTGACTTTGACTTTGACTTCTGTATAGCAACCAAATCATTGTGAAACTAATCGGCATCATACAATAGATGTGTGAATTAAACAGTACATAGAACTCGGTAGGTACGGCTCGTCATAAGTTAACATCATCAGTCCACCTTCAGACTTTCAGCAATTTAAAAAAGTGAAACTTGGTTTTTCCTAGGTTAGGTTGTACTTTTCGCTTAAAATATAGTTCTAAAACTGTAGAAGTTCTTGTTAATATATCAAGATACGAATCAATTCAACTACCGCCTTTTAAATATGTATCATTTCGAAACGAAAGTACACAAGTGAAATCCGTTTCATTCAGTTGATTGCAGCGCGCCTAACACACACAGCACACATCGTTACGTTCAGCGCGCATAATGCCACAAACTTTATAGCAGGCGCTCGGACGTGTGTTAGTCAAGTTGAAATATGTGCGAGTTTACGTGCTTACCCCTCGTGATAAAACCAGCTGGAGGGGACAGAGAAAAATATATTAAACGTACCGTCCGTAGTCCTTGCGAAATATTGATAAAATATTGGTTTGAGACCATACTCCATCACTCTTTCCGTTTCAACCATGTATTTTTCCTGTCTAACTAAGGAAAGAAAAATAAATTACCTTCATTATTTTTGTAACTAGAAAAAGTATACCTATAGTTTCTTACCAAATACTACTTAGTAAGAAACTGTATACTTTTTCTCGTTACAAAAATATTGAAGATAATTTAGTTTTACTCAAGTATCTTTGTCTGAAATTATTTTTATAATTTGTTCTAAGTTTAAGTAACACAAAACTATTTGTTAATTCCTACATTATCGAAGTACCTCAATGCATTTTTGGAATGAGATAATTGTTAGAAAACTTTAAAAGAATTATAATAAGCACAGAATATGTACCTAATCACAGCTACTGACAAGAGATCCAGCAACAAGTACGTAGAATTAATAGTGAACTATGTTTAAGCACTATTGAACAACACTAGGAAGTTAGGGAAGTTCAGTAACTTATCGTTTTGTAAATAAAAGGAAGAAAGAAATGAATACGAAACAGAAACTTCGTAAGGGTCGTACTTTCCATAAATCAGATTCGGCTATGTTCCTCTTAGTTTTGTTCCTCATGTGTCTTATAACTTGTGAAAACTTGCAGAATGTCCTGAAGTCTGAATAAATCATAGAATTTGCTAATATTTGTAGAATAGGTACCTAATGATTTTATATAAGGAACCTACAGAGTTAGGTAATGAGAATAAAACTTACGACTTACGCGGATGGGAATTCAAATCATTTCTTCCGCTCTGGGTGGAACGGAAGGGAATGTCAGACTCTTGCTGACTAAAACCCATGCGTGTGCCTCCTTATGCCCTTTGCGTTCCAGGGCCGCGGTGACTCTTTCGAACAAATTCAGCAACTACAATTTTGCATCTTGTCTAAATCCAAACATTCTAATCAAATAATTCCCCAGCGCAAAATTTCTAAAAGTCTTTTAGACCGTCCATAGTCGTCCGGTATCACAAAAGCCTCATGGAAACCAGTCATGTTCACGTCTGCTTTTACAACCATTTTTTTCTCGTTGACAATATGAATAGACTGAAAAGAGCCCCGATTTAATCTCTTGATTCTAGTCACGTCTAGTAATAACGATCGGATTTAAAGAAATTAGTCCGTGTAAGTACTTAATTAGGGGAGTAATTGTCCCTGAGCGGCACTTCTCGATTCTCTGAAATAAAATAGCTTGAAGCTTTTACTGGGAAACTTTAAGTGGGTGTGTGACGTTTGAGAGGGCTTGCGTTCCGCGTGACCAAGGAACGACCCTCATTCGAACCACTGGACCAAAGGAAACATTGATCCTTTAAAAGGGTATCTACTGATCAGACCTTTGACCTCTAGTGTCACAACCCCTTGATTATTTGCCCCTTTATTATTTATAGAACGGAACCATTAATAAAAATAGAATGATCCCTTGAAGTTTGCCTTCAAAAATAATATAGTCTGCCATGATACAATCATGTTAAACGGTTTTCGAAGTTGTAGATGGCCTTCGATTTATTTTGTTTCTTTTTCTTCGTTTCAGTTTGACTCAGCAACGGCTTCTGAAAGTTTCTTACATGTACCTAATTGATAAATCTTTTTTTTCGGTTTAGATAAATGCATTATAAACTTATTATTGGTAAGGAACTGGATATATTTTAAAGATACACGTAGAATTTACTAAGCTTTTCTTATCCCATTGGACCAGAATTCCAGTGTAATGTACTGCCTTGCCCCTTAGCGCTTGCACTAATAGTTACTTAGCTTACCCCCTAGGGATCATACTGCCATGTTATTTATGTGTGTAATTATGCATAGGCGTGCATACGTTACGGCTCTGGTAACTTAATGCCTCACGAGCTCCGAAATACCTTTCGGCCTCACTATTAATTACGTTCGCCACATAAAATTACCGGGAAGATGAATCGTTTTGTCGGTAAATACATAGGTACTAGAGTGAACAATGAAGTCTAGTCAACCATTGTCAACAACTTATTCTGTGGTCGCATCTTATCCATAAATAATTTATACAGAAAAAAAAACAAAAATCGTTATATTTAAAACTCTAATTCTGTTACTGAGGCACTGAGTGATTGACAGACAACAAACAGCCGAAACTTCTGGTTGTAGCAAGCTGATATTTGGCATGTAGGTTCGTTGGAGTGTAGGGGAAGCACTAAGAGAGGAATCCCGAAATTCTTACGAGATCGGGAAAAACGGGATATGCGCGTACGAAGTCGCGCTAGTCTAGATACCGGCCAAGTGCGAGTCGGACTCGCGCACGGAGGGTTCCGTACCATTATCTATTAAAAAACGGCAAAAAAATCACAATCAGTGTGGTATATAGAGACATCGTTTTATTTTCCTGTAATCTTCACACAGAATAATTTCAGAATTGTCTTTACGCCAACCGTAATTTTTTCTAATAAAAAGAAAAATGTTTGAGAATGTGCAAATAGTGCTTTTTCATTATGATCGAGTAGTCCCACTTCGAATTTTTAAAACCCCCTTTCAGTCCCTGTTGGAAAAACAATTATGTATTTTTATTTCTTTCTTATTTGCAAAATAGTTGAGCAAACTTCATCTACAACTATTCCAAATTGCAAGTTGATAGCATTAGTAGTTCTTGAGATATCCAGCTGTGACAGACAGATAGACAGACTGAGTCGCACCATTTAAATGATTCCTTTTTACTATTTTGGTACGGAACCCTAAAAAGCAGTGTCCAAATTAGCTTATTTCTTTTAATTTTCTGTTCAAATGCCAAATGCCCGTCTCAAACATCTTTTACGCTTTGAAAAAGGGCATTTACGTACCCACCCGCCATCTATACTGTACAAACAAGTCTTTTACACATAAGTAAATGTCCAGACCATTCTACAGCAAATATAATCCAAGTTAGAAGTATTCATAATACGAGAACTTTTCCATATGAATATGAAATAAAATAATAACAGACTTCAGACGCACAGCCTCTTTGAAAAGAAGGTAGGTATTTCTCAAGATATTTCTTTTAAAAATAATAACTTGAGGAAAAATTACGCAGAATGAAAAATAATTTTGATAAGTAGAAGGCTCACAGCGTTACGTTTATTTATACTATAAGTAATATTCTAATTTCATTTTACCTTCAGAATGTTGAAGCTTACCGGCTGTAGCTGTCTCTGTCTTTATACAGGCAGACGACAGGTGTATTGTTGTACAACAATCTTTCGCGGTGAACCTATTGCTCTGTGTCATCTCCTGAGCATAATTCTTAAACCCGACCTGCTACTGACAGTTTCAAAGCAAAAATAAACACTTTTCTCGTCCCGGGAATCCCTGCCTTGTGCTACGCTAACACGAGGCCAGAGGGCCAATTCTACACATTTTAAAACAAAATTCGCAAACTAAATGCCTCAATTTTCCTCTATTTATGACTGTGTTATATCTTTCAAATATTCACAAATAATGAAACATCCGACGACTTACGTAATTTATAACAGTCGAATTGTGAATTCCTAAAAACTCAGTTCAAAAGCCGTTCAATATTGAAAGTTGATAACTCTCATAACAGAACGAGAAAGGGATTTGACACTTGAATAAATACTTGAAAAGTTTTAGGAAAATAACGTTATAGTTACCGTCGTAAGTTCAAAGCAAGGCAGATGCAAATGACTAGCAAACTTCTACAAAAACTTTATTATTTTCAATAAAGACAAATGTAGGAAGTGCTTCAGCTTATATGGCGAATTCTTTCAAGTTTAGAGAAGAAATTTCTCCCATTTTTCATTACTCACTCCTTCCATGAAGAAGGTTAGTAAAGTTTTTATACGTTTCAGCTCTTTTAGACGTTTGTCCGTAAATAATGAGTATAATATACGATGGTGGAGGATAACTGTGATAGGGTCGGAGCAAATCCCGAGTGACATAATAATGGCTTTCGCTAAGATAAACACAAAAAACGCGACCATCGCTAATGTCTATCTTATATTTGACGAGGAGAATTGATTAAACAGTAAAAGTTAACTACTGAAATCAACTACCTTCATCAAGTATCTATATCCCTATGTAGTTATTTACTTTAATTCGCCTTCATGGACGCTTCAAATGTGAATAGTAAAATACCATTACATTATAGTACACATTACATTATAGTAATATACCTAATGTTAAATGTTCAGTCATAAAAAATATTGAATTTTTGTTTGTGTACAATTTTGTACGAGAAGATATCTGCAGACTATTTAGGTAGGTAAGTGAAATTCCAGTAGCGGGAATTGCTCGCATGTCGCAAAAATGAGACATCATATTGTAAAAGTACATTCGGTGTTAGTGAGATATCGTTTTCGAAGAAGTGCCTAGCCCTGAGGCGATGTGAAGTGGGAAAATACAAGGTTAGTGAGTGGCTGCTTCAACCCGCAGCGATGCTCCACCAACGTGCAGCCGTTTTGTACACTTTTATATCCGCAGCAGTAACGAGAAATAATATTATCATGTGAAACACTCCAATAACTTAAGGAAATCGATTTTCAAAATGTAGAACGAAATAGAATGCAATTTAACACAGTTCCATTTTCATTACGGTTTAAAGGAAACATTGGAGTCACCCAGGGCGTCACTGAAAAGCTACTGAAAGCAATTTCATAAAAAGCATTCCTTTTTTTTCTTTTAATCAATCTGAAATAATATTATTCCTTCAATATTTTACATTACCTATTATGTTTGTATAAAATACTTTTCACTTGGTAAACATGGGTTGTTACTCGCGTGCTATCATACGATTAATTCAACACATACTTTTTTATGCATGACACGTAATAATTAAGTACGGTAAAGGCTCTACCAGTGTGTACAGGAGGTATATCCTTCTTATTTGTATTTAATTGATTCCTACTTATTTATTGCCTCCTTCTAAAGTTCATTAAAAAATGATAGGTATTATGATCTCTTTTGTTTTGTCTCGAAGCTGTGTTGGTATAGGTACCTTGTATTCTTTCAAATGTTACCTATCCAGGGTAAGTACATTAATCCTTATTGACGTGTAGGTAATGGCCTAAAAGCATAGAGGTTTTATAATCCTCATTTCTTCTTTTCGTGTCGATTGACTCATTTGATTTTGTCCTACCAGTATTGAGCAACTTGTACAGCTCTATGATTGTCCTCGTTCAAATCTTGGATGGTGCAGGTGGTTGTGCACGACGGGCAATTAAGGAGGAGATGCACGTCCTGTGAAGGGCCACACTGGCACTACGTTTGGGATGGGTGAAGAATGCCCCATTTGGTCAGATTATTTAATGATCCTACATAGAACATCAGACGACCGTATCACACGATACGCAGGATAATGCCTAAAGCTGGGTACTGACCGATGTTACGGAGCGTAATGTAACATGTCACAAAGTGAGCATTCGCGCTGTCAGTACGTGATAACCAGAACGAACACGCGAGCCACGAGCCGCATGGACTAATATAGGAGCCGAGCGGCTCCTATATTAGTCCATGCGGCTCGTTTCGAGTACTCCGCCCGCTGTCGTTTTTTTGGCGAATCCCTTTGAGTGTTACTCAGTTCAGTCAGAACATTACTTCCCTTTATGGTCAGAACGCCGCAACAAATCGTCACAAGCGCACGTACTGCACACGGCCGTTCTTGGATAGTTAGATACATTGTGTTTATTTCTTGTAAGACAAAGAAAAAACTCTGTATTTGGATTAAAATTAAATTTGGATTAAACAATAATATAGTAGACGCAACCTCGTCGTCAGAAAACATGACTGAGAGTGACTTGCTAATCTGGAGCACTGGCAAGAAAAGAGTTCGAGACGAGTATGTTACACGGATTTTAGGACACGGAGTAACGTAACATGCTATCTGCGAATGATACATTACGGCTCGTAACACCAGTCAGTACCCAACTTAATACAAACAAAAAATATAAATGTTGTTGTAGTTTTTCCTTGCTTTCACATTAATTATTAAGTACATACTTGATGAGTATAATCATACCTTCCCGCCATTATTAGGTACTGCCTACCAACGCCTGACATTTTAAATTATGTATACAACGTGTAACAGAATAAACGCAATACCTCTTAAGGGCTTATTGTACTCATCATTATGAACAACTATGGGACCAACACTGAAATCGCGAACTGAAAATCCAAAACAATTTTGGGCGCATAACTCGACCAAATCACGACAAAATGTATGGGAATGATATTAGGTGACGACGTTTCCTTTCCACACCTAATGTCATTCCCATACATTTTGTCGTGAGCGTCTGACGTTAACGCTACAGAAAAGTTTTTTGTCTAGGCCTGCTGAACAGTTGGAATTTTTCCGCGATTTCGGGGTTGTTCTCGAGCTAATAAGAAATTCTAGGTACAAACATAATTGACAATGTTTGCCTCACTAGTAAACAGTGACATGAAAATTGCATTAACCTTTTTCAGTCAGTCGTTTATAGATACAGAAAATAAACACAAACCAAGTCTCTTTGAAGTTGGTTAAGAAGCATCTTTAAAAACAAATCAGGATTATAAAGAAAGAACATTAAAAGCCACGAACAGTCTTTACAAAAGCGTCATGAGTTTCGTGAATTTCAATGGGCGAATGATTCTTATTTCCTTCAGATTATTACGGCTTTTCCGAGGCTCCACATTCACATTTACATTCCCAGCACGACTTTTTAAAGTAAAAATGGAGTATAAAAATAAATATTCAACATTTGCCACATGGTTGAGCCATCAAATGGTTATTTTTTGCTGAAGAGCTTCAGCCAGGTAACGTTTAATTTCCCTTTGTTTAAATAATTAATTAATTTTATATAAACGTAACGCAGGTTTTGCCGTAACTTTTTGCATAATAACTTAACAGGTTTACGTAAAAGGTACAAGTTACTGCTTTGTTAAATTATTCTTTTAAATTTTAATAAATCAACGTTGTAAGACTTCTCTTTTGTTTGAGTTTTAAAAACTGGTGCTTGGCATAATATTTTAGCGTTAAATATATACAATAGCAATTGAATCAACATCTGATATTATTTAGGAAGATATATTTTACAAAGGTAAAATTAAACGGTATTCTTCTCCTTCGGTTGATTAACTACGGAATCAATAGATATTCAACTGGCAACAATATAGCGACCGATCGAAAATTATTTTTAAAAGAAAAGCGAAAATCTTTAGAAATGCAAAATTTTTATTTAGAGAATTACCTACTTAGACGGTGCGCACATCAAATTTCAGTTTTGCAATAAATTGTCGATGCATTTTCTTTCTATATACTAGACAGTAGAGTAGGTAGATATTTAATTGCGCGTGCGTGTGCGTGCGATCATTGTTGTCTTTATAGTGCAAGTCTGTCTCAACCTAAAGACAGCTTTGTCTCAGGTTGTCGCAGACAGTCGCGAGAATACAACTATGAGATTTCATACAAGTTGTGCTAAACTTCATAAACAAATAGAACACTTTCCGGGAAAACGCGTTGTCGTGTCCTTGCCACTTTTACAAAGGCGCTTCTTTTAGTTGTTTTATCAAATGTAGTTGAGATATATCGGACATGAACCATGTGATGTCACCGTGTTTAGTCAAACGGAAAATGCCAGACAGATATTCAAGATAAGATAATATGTCATCGACTCAAATCAATGTATTAGTCATTGCTCTCACTTTGGCAGATTCACGGGGAATATGAATGATTCATTCATTGTTTTCGTGTACCTGCTACTTCTAAATTTCCAAATAAATTGAATGACATAAAACAAGATTTCAAACCAAGTATAAATTTGGCAATGAAAGAACCGACGCGCGACGTATAAACTATGCCACTTCAAAAAAATGTGCGTATACGAAAACGGCACCAAATTGATTTTTGGAGTTGCTCCTATCTAGATATTTTCGGGCTGTAGTTATGTAATACTATTCCTATACACAAATAGTTACATGAGTGTCAGTAATCAACCGCTACTAAACATATTGTTTTGCACATAGTGTAGGTATACTGTCGTATTTATGGCCTCAAAAAAGTCCCATATTTCCACTGAAATATGTATAGTTCGAACGGGAATTCCCAGTAGCAATACAACGCGGAAGTCACTGCGCCAAAACACGACTCAGTTGACAACAAACTGGATAAAAGATTAAAAAAATATTTTGATTATGACACATACATACACACGTATATACCATATCTATAGACCATAATCAATATGCATATCATTGTTAGGAATATCAGTATGAGTATCAGTTATTTATCATATGTATGTAATGTAAAACGTGACTAAAATGGACTAAAGTGTGAGCTGTTTCCCAGTAACGTAATTGAGTCCAAATATAACTTTGAAAATAATTAAAATACACGAAACTTACGACAAACTAAATACAGCATCAAAAAATTCGTCCTCAACGCTGTCAAGTGGTAATGTGCCCAAGAGACTGGCGGCATTGTCACGTTGAATGGCAATGCTTAGTCTCTGCCCAAAGTAAAAGTCAGCTTTTGGGTCACGGGAAGTGTCAACTAGCCGTTTCGAAATTTCCTTGAAAAGGCTATGAGCACAAGGGCCCCACGGCCCATGGATTTCAATCCCAAACGGCTTGAAAAAATATAAGCAATAAGGTTACTATATTTACGCCGCTTGCGGTTTTCCGCAGCCGCAACCACAGCGGCAGCGGCAGCACAACGCGATGAACTAGGAAGATTGGATGGCGCAAGAGTATCGACACAGGTTGCGTCCCACACTAAAGGCCTACCCATCTTCCATGGAAAAAAAGACATGCCGTCCGGTCTTTTGCCATCGTCACGGTGCCAAGCCATTGGGTTCTAATACGGCTGGAACGCCGATGGTGACGAGAGCTCGTCGATTAATGTCGTTTAAATTAGCGTGTCGGGAAAAACGGCCCGCACTGCGGCTACAAAAAAGACCGTGGTGCCACAACGTGGTACAACTTCTCCACAGTGACAGCGATGAGGAGAACAACATGCTCGGGCTCCTAAACGTAAAGAAGCAGCGAGGTGGAAAGTCGTGTCGTCGAACAAAGTGCCTAGGTTCGACGACGGTAGTGCATGAAGCCAAAGACCCGACTCCCATTTTCCCACAGCCAGCGGGCGCGTAGCAGTAGTAGCAGACGTGGGCTCGTCCCACTGCCTCTGGAAAGGTGGTTTATCAGGTAGGTCAGTATTCGGGCAAGCGAGTTGCCAGGCATCGATAGCATTGGTGAAGCACGGCACATCAAAATCAACCAGTGTGGAAGACAGGATATACCTGATTAATTTCTCAGCGCCGCGGACCGAAGATATGAAAACCGGTAAACTTATACTAGAAATTTTGCGGAAATTACCAAATTGTTACCCAATTATTTAATAATTGGGTAACAATTTCAGCTTAAAAGCTTCGCATTGTTTCTCCCATTACATAAATCTACGTAGGTATTTATTTATTCTGGTAGGGACGGAGAGCTACGTGTCCTGAACGATGTGTCTTGTTAGTTTTACAAACTTTGCCTCACTACACTATTTCTTCATTTTGGTGGGTAGTTGCCGTGGGAGTCTTACTCCGAATCCGGAGCACCGAAGCCCCCGCGCAATCACGAAAAAAATGAAAGTAATTTTATAGGTAGACTAGCTTTTACCCGCAACTTCGTACGCGCATATACCGTTTTTCCCGTTCCCGTTGGAAATTCGGGAAATCCTTAATGCTCCCCTACGCTCCCCATCCTTAGAATCTTTTTTTTGTGGATGGGAAATCATCAAATGACTCCTGCCGCTCTGGGTGGAGTGGGAGCGAGTGTCAGACTCTTACTGACTAAAACTCATGCGTGCTCCTCGTAGTGCCCTTTGCTTTCTAGGACCGCGGTAACTCTTTCGAACAAAATCCGCAACCCTCTCCAAGGAACCTACATGCCAAATTTCAGCTTTCTACGACTAGTAGTTTCGACTGTGCGTTGTCTGTCAGTCACTCAGTAACGAAAGAGTTTTATATATATTGATAAATATGAAAATAATCACATTGTCATAAACATGCATGTAGTTATGTATCTAAATGCAGGTGGGCTCGTAACTGTTAATAAATGATACATTAATTAATAGTACACCTATTCACTGGATCATTATTACGTTTGCGTTCCGAGAGTAAAGTAAGTAAATACAGAATGAAATGGAACCTGCGATACCGTATTTATGTCTGTTGTTGCTTGTTTGAGTTGATGATGCAAAACTTAATAGGTTGGTTATGCATATTGTATGAAACGCTCCATTGTAACGGTGAAACAGTGCAAACAATACACATGTGTACCGCACATCAATAATGAACAAACCTGTTTCCTGTGTAATACTGATAACTCATATTATATTCAAACGTCGCTTTGTATATTAATAGAGTAATTTTATTAACAGCAATTCAGGACACTTAATATCCTGAAGTACTGTAAATAACATAACGTGTTTGTGGCCCGATTTAAATTTCAATTTAAGTACTATAACTTTCCTTCCGTTATATGGCCATATAAGTGCATGTAAAAGGAAACTTAAAGGAGAAACTAATAAAACGGGAAACGAGTTTAATCCTCTAATAGCACACTACTTTGTGATACTTCGGAAAGAAAATACAATATCGATAGATGTCATTCAAATTCACGCGTGCGTGCTGACATGTTTCATTCAATCGTATTTATATATACGAAGTTTCTCTGTGTATTAGCTTCAAACGGAGGAGAAAACTACGCAACAGAATTCTTTTTGATGCGTTTACGACAAAAATCAGAAGCTTTTTCAGGTACGTTGAGATTCAGCAGCGAGTGTTTGAAATCACCTCTACAAAGCACTAGATAAATATTAGATAGCAGATTAACCGAGTGGAGGTCGCCAGCACAAACAGATGTCAACTAGCGCGGGGCATATAGTCAGCTAGCTGATACCGCGGTTGACAGTGCGGGCACATGAATAATACAGCGCCACGCTACCTCCCCCCTCGCTTTCTTATGAGCTAAACACAAATATCTTAATTCTATGAAATAAATCAGGATTAAAATTAACGCTTTTGTCCGTCACCTTAAAGTATTAAGAGCTACATTAAGTATTAAAGTACTTTGGAAATACAATGTTTTAAAAGCTTTACTACGCTGGTAATGTTTCGGTCCATGTTGTCACAAGAATTAGTTGGAGGTGGAGCTTAATGGAACTTATGTACATAGAATTTTATAGCACCTACCGGCAAGAAAGTATCTAATTGCTGCCTATTCTATCTTTTAACAGAACGTATTTCAAGCTGTTGTTGTTTTGAAATAGGTACCCGTTTCAGTTAAATACGTAGTAGTCTACAAACTTTGAGGTTTCAGCTGAATTATAAATGAGCTGGATTAAACATTTGTAGGACTTATCCATTTGTCCAAAGACCGACACGCCAGGTTCAAACGAACACATATGTACATAGGTATAAAAATAATTGACCATGAATTTTGGACGACTGATGACAATGAAAGTACTATTTATAGGTACTTAAAAAACTTCAATGCTGTCCAGAAACATCACGTGTAATATAAAGATTATATTTTATGATAAATTGTACGGTCATAATATGTACCTACATATTAAATATGCAATAACCGATTTGTAAAACATGAACGTCCTTAAATACATGGCTAATTATGATTTTGATCTCCGACCTTACCTGTGTGAAAACCTTTTATTTAGTTTTAAATCTTACAATTGGTTTTCTGAATTCAACATGGACCGCTTTGTACAATAAAAACAGAACCTGCTCTCCCCTCCTATGTGAAGTTTTAATTGGACTTTTAATTAGCTGCAAAATCTTAAGAGCACTATCTACATATTTGCGAAACAGTCTTTTTAAATCTATCTCAAGGCGAAAGTTCCCAATTTGCCAACGTTAAAATTCGATTCGACGTCGGTTTCCTGCGCTAGTGGCTTTTTAGTTTCTAATTACCAATTTCGTAACCGGTGCTGTAATTAAGGCTCCACCTACGGTTTAAATATGTAGCTTAAGTCAACTTCAAACTGAATTTGTTTTCAACGTACGTACATTCGTTGGTTCACATCAGGCAAATGTCAAGTAAAGATTGACCTATATTTGAATGTGGAGTTGTAAACTTCCTGCAAATGGAAACCTGTCCTAACTGACTGACCCTCACGTTTCACGTGTGCCTGAAAATAGCCATTAAAGTTTGTGTTTTTTTTTTGCTGAGTGCACTCTATCACAAACCGTAATGATTCACGGAACAACTATAAAGATAAAGCATGAATGCGAGAAGTACAGTTTCCGGTCGATGTGGCAGCGCATGAGGGAGTAGGTAGGTACCTACATATGTCCAGCAGTCTTTCGGCGAAATGACATTAATCGTTTATATCCTAAAATGAATTAACGCATTTATGAAGGACTATCACTTGAGAAATGCTCGACCGATTCCGATGTTTTTTTGGGTATTCGTAATTTTCAGGAAAATGTTGGTACGAAATCATCATCATCTGCCTAACCATTTCCCAATTAGTACATTGGGGTCAGCTCGGGCTTGCAGTTAAACCGGAGCGGTATTTTACGTGGAGTGGGGGCCCACCTGACCTCCACAATGTTGGTACGAAATATTTGCTCTAAATACTCTTGCACCTTGTGAAGCCACTACTGATAAATAAAGATTAGGTTCAATCTAGTTTAATTTAGCAATATTTAATACCTACATCGTTTTACTCATTTTCGTTTGAGCTGTTCAAAGTAACGAAGTATTGTGCAATTGTACGTGTCGTGGAGCGCCACACTAATTACAAAGAACTTCTAAACGCGTCTACACACGGCTCTGCAATCGATTACATTAGCCGAAGCCGTATTAACGGCTTTGTTCTAGTAAATGTACTTCTAACTCAGCATTTACTAATGAACTTTTGTTTAGGCTGGGCTTGTTTATTTTAACCTAGGTATACATTTCCGTTTTAAACATGTAAAATATACATGATAAGGTTGTATGAAAGCATTTTTCCGTCGTTAACAGGTAACTTCTTGCAAATCTATCATTGCATTCAACTATTCCAATCTTGCGGCTGCCCTCAGTCTACCTTTTCTTTTCACTTTCTCCAACTACACCTTACACATTCCATCAGCCAGACAAATGAAATTACTCTGAACTTCACCGACTAAATTCACCTAAATCTAAAAATAGAAATAAACGGCCTCATTAAACGTTTGAAAACAATATTTCATTAAACAGTAACGAGAAAGAATTCGACAGTAGGTAGGTAGGTCTGTTTCATTCAGGAAATAAAATAAAGAATTTAATAAACTGCTGTTCTTATCCTGCCGAGCTTTTGTATTCTTATCTTACATTTTTCAGATGCTTCCGAACGGGCAAACGTACACGTGGACTGCGGTCTAATATAGTTTAAGATGAACAAATAGTGTGGAGCCAACATATAAGCGGCTGGTATGCCTTTGTATCGGCATCAAGGCGACCATTGTCTGGCATCTCGGCATGCCAGTCGTCGTCAAAACCAAGCAACTTACTACTCTCTATTGTATTGCACGCTTGTATACTATGCCTTCTTATATACTACGTTGGTATAGCTATGTGACCTTTTGCTCTGTGGTTTGAGTATTTCCGAAATACAAACTCAGTACTTCATTTATGATCCCCCAGACTATAATGGATGAATCAACAATGTTGTAATCAAATCAGCATCAATGAAGCAGAATTTTGGATTCAGTTTTATCTTTAATGATCTCTCAGTTTACTCGTAATATTGTTTCAGTAATATTCTAAAGGGGCCAAATTCATTTTATAAATTCGTACTTAATTTTTCATGCTGTTGTTTTTTACTCAAACATGTGAGTGCTATTATTGACTTACATTTACTAACTAGCTTCTGCCCACGGCTTCGCCCGCGTGTAAAGTATTTCCATGGCTTTTAAACATTGTTCTTTGATAAAAGTTACTAAGCCTACACAACGCCACAACAACCGGTCCTGTGCGTCTCGCATCCATCGGCTACCCGCGACCCTCACCAGGTCGTCAGTAGACCTTGTGGGAGGCCTTCCAACGCTGCGTCTTCCGGTTCCGTAATGTAGTTTCGCTCCAACTCCATGTCGTCATGAAAACAAATTTAAATAATAGGGCTAAAATGGATATTGTTAGCCTTCTGTCAGTTTTAGTGACTTTATACTGTGTCTTGGAGATCCTAAATAAATAAAAATCGACAGCTCCATAGGTATATAAAACTCGAGCGGAGTTGTT
Organism: Melanchra persicariae; assembly: GCA_947386135.1. NCBI lineage: Eukaryota > Metazoa > Arthropoda > Insecta > Lepidoptera > Noctuidae > Melanchra > Melanchra persicariae. Next base: position 9,247,020 of record OX376651.1, on the reverse strand, counting down.
TTCATTTATAAAAAGGCATTAAAGTGTGTCCCTTTTGGGCCATTTGCATCTGCGAGGGATCAGAAACAGCCGGCCAGCTGCTACACTACGTATTTTCTTTTCTACGGAAACCATAACAGTCATAGTAATTTATTAGTATGGCATTCTTCTACCGTACAGTCATCATTTCAGCCGAAAGACATCCACTGCTGGACATAGGCCTCCCTCAAATGGAGGGGGTTTGCCATAATCGCCACGATTGGCAGGCGGGTTGGCGATCGTAGTGTAGCTGTAGCAATGTACCTACAGAGAATGCTGCTACCCATTCGCTACCGTACAGTATTATGCTATTACTTAGAACTTTCAAGCTATAGGTAGTCTGGGAGAACAAGTTTTGTTGATTAATTCATTACAGCACATGGGTATGTAGAAGCTCATTACATGATGTACAAGTTTGCATCACCAAGTACATTAGTGGTTTCCTGATTCAGTTGGAGGTATAATTCCTCGCATGGGGAGTATTTGCGTCACTATCTGATACAGATCACACTCCACTGGGAAGCTAAATACAGATATCGCGTCACATACCGACTTGCCGTGTATAACAATTGACCTAGAAGCAATAAATAGGTAGACGTGAATATTATTAGAACATGATTTTATTTACAGTTCAATAAAAACGTCTGATTAGTTTATCAGTACCTACTTTTATACGTACGAAGCGGAAGTTTTTTCAGCTCACATACACAGACAACACTAAGCTTAGGGTCACCAAGTTCTATGTAGTCTTAAATGCGTAATTTTGTACCCATAAACGAATGCCTTCTATATTTTTTTTTATTTAAAATTAAAAAAGTCTGCTTTATCACTGTTATAAAACAAACCTCTTTCGTTGCATTTCAAAATCCAGATTTGAACCGGCCCTGTATTTGTGTTCGTCTTTCAACATTTGATGGAACACTGATCGTTCATCTGTAGGTTAAGTGCCCGTTACGAACATTGTGTATGATGCCTATAACAATGAAATGCTCAGGCTAATCCCCGTCACAATCACGACATTTATGATGATAGCGTACGATATCACGATAACGACTGCTTGATATCGGCGACAATGATAGCCAAAATTACGATAATGGAGACAAGTTATCTATCTCTACATCGAGAATTGAGATAAATGAAAGGATAAATCAATATGTGAGGTCAAGATAAATCGGAAGCTATTCGTGTCAAATTGAATTGATATATAAGTTAAGGTTGAAGATGAGGCGGAACCTTTTTTCATGAGTTAACGAACATAATATTAGATTATTTTTGAGCGCATAAAGTATCTATCGTGTAATTATTCTGAAGATTATTTGAGTATTGGTTTAATTATTCAATGACATTGGTAAGGAACAAGTTGTACAATTTTATACAGTAGGTTCAAAGTTCATTGTTTTTTTTTTTTATTGAGGAATGGGCTTGACCTCGATCCCGCCTGATGGAAAGCGATAGATGAGGTCTATGATGGAGCGAGCGTTTTTATACCGACTTCAATAAAGAGGAAGTTCTATGTTCGACTGTGTGTATGTTTTTTTTAATGTTTGTTTTTTTTTGTAATTAAAAAAATATACAGTCGAACCACCGAGTACAACACCGAACCGCCAATTATAGACCGATTTTCAAAATTAGTCTTCAAAACCCTATACTCCTGAGGTGGTCCCATTGACAAGTTAGAATCTGATGATGGGATCCCAGGGAAGTCGAGAGCAACCATCAAAATTTATAGGAACATACAATGTTTTTAACCGACTTCAAAAAGGAGGAGGTTCTATGTTCGGCTGTTTGTATTTTTTTTTTCATATACATTCTCTCTCTCTCTCTAAAGCAATTCAGACATTTGTGCCTGGTAATAATCATTTCACGTTGCTGAGCTGATGATGGGATGATGTTTCAAGGTTAAGCAACGCTTGCCGAGGTTGGTCTGTGGATGGGTGACCATCTTATCATACCGAGACTCCTCCGTGCTTCGGAAAGCACGTTAAGCCGTACCGTGTTACCCAGTTAATGGGTTGTGGAGGTCTGGTAGGCAGCCGCTCCACGTAAAATATACCATATTCAGCTGAATACGGTTTGACTGGTAACCGACCCCACATAGTTGGGACACCCCCTATAGTTGGGAAAAAGGCTAGGCAGATGATGAGCTGATGATTTGGATGATTATTTTTTGTTTGGAAAAGTATTTTCCCGGACTGGTCTCATTTAAATTTGGTGAAGATCTGATGAACTTTGGAGGTAGGCAACGGAACTCTTCAATAAATGATTGCATATCTCCCGGGATTGCTGAAATCGTATGTCTATTTATTGTTTACACCACTTCATAACATAACATCACGCCGGTATTTTGTGAACGGGTACGCAGATGCACAAGTCAACCTGAAATTCCATGTTTTTGGGGATCTGTTTATAAACAATAAAGTATAAAACTGCCCGAATAGAAGAAAAAGGGCACAACTTTATTGTTTATAAACAAATCTTGATGATTCTTTTTGCGTTGAGTTTAGTTATAGCTATATAGCATTTGCATAGGACGTCGAGCTTCAAAGATAAACCAGTGACCTCCTCAACTTAAAATAAAAAAAAAATCTAGTAAAGTGACATATTTATGTCAATTCCAAAGTAAAGTAGAAATTTAACTATGAGCTGGTCTGAACTTGGACTGCGAAGGCACACAAAGTAACTCCTTAAAGGCAAATAGCGCAACCACTCATTATGCGAATAATGTCAATTAAGTTGTGGGGTATCCTACCCCAAAAATAAAAAGTTTTTACAAAAAATACAACCAACTTCTAAATAAAAACCGGACAAATACGAGTCAGACTCGCTCTGTTCTCCCGTACATCAATGTATGTACATCACGGTCAATACTTGATCGCAAAAAAAATATTTTTATGTGATAAAACTTAAAATTACCAGTTTTCACACTTTTTCCTGTACTTTTACCGTAAAACCTATCTTCTTGTCCATGACTCTAGGTCAACGGGAAGTACCCTGTAGTTTTGATTCCCTTGCGAGCGTCAAAACATGCGCCATAGTCGGAGCATAAACGGCCTTGATTACGTTGACTTAGAAGTTTGATATTAGTTTCTGCTTGATTCCTTCACGCATTCTTGAGAAAAACGGTTTTGACAGACGGACAGACAGACAGACAGACGAAGTCAGTGATCCTATAAGGGTTCTTTTTTTGCCGACTGAGGTACGGAACCCTAAAAGTATAAAATAACTTTATTTTCGAAAGCCGTTGTAAAAAACACTGACTTCAGAAATTCCAGTTATTTTTTAGACTAAAATCTTTCTCTGCATAAATAATAAAATGTGGAGTAAAAGAGAAATATTCCTTTTGCTTTGCACTCTATGTTGCATAGAGCTAAGAGCTAAATCCTGGATAAACAAATACGCCTTTACCCAGGCTGGTAGGACGTAGGAAAACCTAGTGAATAACAAAGCCGTCAGTATTTAAAGCAAATATTTACTAAGATACCTATCATAGCCTTCAGCTTTCGGCTTTGTTTGGGTGAAATAAAGTTTCTGTTTTTGTAAGCGGTGCCTACCGAGAATATGTACACCTACATACCTACGCACCTACATATTGGTTACGTGGAAACTTATTTGCTGTAGCTGGAATGTTTGGCATGATTATTATGGTTATGTTAATAAGGGCATTGTTTGTTCTGTATAGTAATCGGGCGGGGCCAGAACGTGGCACATCAATCTTAGGTGAACTGCCACCACATACAGAGGTTCATACCTCAGTGACGATTACACGATTAAATAAAACTTTTTCATGGAAGTAAAGGAAAGTACTGTATATGTATATCCCTATAGACCACCATTTCCTCTTACAAGACGGAACACACACGGCCTGTATTTATATTCATGCCATACGATTCTAATTTACTAATAAGATGTTATCGCTGTTTTACGTATATTATTTACTCATAAACATATACGGTCTCAATTCGAAGCGCCCTTATCAACTGTACGCATCAAATTGAGATTTTATAAATCGATTAATAATTGCCAACATGAAGCTCGACAATATCAAAATTGGATCGCGGGTTGCGAATCGCAGTTCGAGTGTAGGTATTAAGTTACCGATGTTCGGTCATGTGACCCAGCTTTGTGCCCGTGTACACGAATTGCCAAAAGACTCATCGTGTGCACCGCGTGTCGGTTGTCGGCTGTCGGCTGTCACGTGCAACCGCGGCCATCGCGTGCTGCTCGATAGAATGGAAAATGAAAAGCTCGCACAAAGAGCTCAACGTATACAACCTGAAAGTATAACAACCCAGTACAAGACTACGAGTATTATAACGAGCTTTCTTTATTTAACCACTCTTTATATTTCACACGTATTCTTCTATCGTATACATTTTAGAATTGTTCAGTTAATGGAAGCAAAAAAAAACAGTCACCTGTTTTTTTTCCCAGCGCACGAAATAATATCAACAAAAGAAAATGACTAGCATTTCTGTACAAACAAATAAATGCACTGATACAGTACTTCAGCGGGAATAATACCTACGTAAAACGTACCGATTTACTAGAATGATTGATCATAGTATCTGCAAACAGTGGATGGAATTAGATCAAGATAGAGTCACAGGAAACGATACGTGAGCCAACAGCGAGGAGGCACTTGCGGCTGTTTAGTGTGCTGGCGACCGCACGTAAACAATCACCATTTGTTGAATAAACTGTTCCTTACCGCCAGATACATATATCAAAGTTTGACCATAGATTTATACAAAATTAAATCAACCCAAGAAACAAGTAAAATATTTCCCTGTTGTATTTCTACATACGTACACAAGAGATTGATATTTACATCAGAGAATAGAAAAACACATTACGCTATGGCGGAATTGGTACCATGTTGTATATTTATTCGCGTTGTTTTATTATATGTCGCAATAGAATAACAACATGCTTACACAAAAAAAAGACTAAACATATTCGATGGAAAGAAAAAATATGCCGAGTACACATAAAGATGCGAGTTCGTACGTACAAGACAAGTCATATCTACCATGTACCTACGTACCGTAGAACGTAGCTTCAAGCGGAGCGTAGCACAACTTTTAATTAGTCTCTTCAGTCACGCGGCTTTCTCTGACTTCTGCGGAGGTGCTCTGACTTAGTCTTAAACAAATGGCTGGAAACTTTGCCTCATTTTCTCCCCATCTTTATCAGAGTGCGTGAACCCAAGTGCCCAACTAATGTTTAACATTCACGATTAAAATTTAACACGTCCCCAATGAATGGACGAACATTCGCCCCCAAACGCAGTCGCCTGCTTGAATTGTTTATTAACGTCGGCTGCTAGTCTGCAGGTAAACGAGCTTGACGTGTATTCCCCTCGAATAAAATAATTAAGCGGCGTGTAGTGCGCAGCCCGATTTGGCGTGACTGCATACGTCGCTGATAAGCATGCTATTGATTTTTCGATCCCCTTTTTTTCCGTAACTACCTCCATCCTTCTTTTTTGGCTCATACAATTCAACGATACCAGAGACGTTTTCACTTCAACCACTAAAAGTGTTTTATTTTTAACACGCTAATATTAGAAAACATTGTAACATGTAGCTTTTAATGTGTTTCGCTATAAGTAGTTACATTATAGTTGTTAAAGCCTTAAACATATTGTTGCTTCTACTGATTTAAACGCATAATGACGTTGATTTGACGAACCGTTTCATCTCAAATTGTCATTTTCATAGTTTTCTTAAAACTTTTAATCACAAGTTTAGTAAGAAGTATACTTAGTTTCTACATTTAGAGAAATATATCTGTACAATATATATATCATAAAGACTTCATTAAACCCGAAGTGCAAAGTACAAAATCATGTATTTACCTGATGATAATCTTTCACATTTACTAGCTGGAAATTAACTGCATACCTACCAACATTTTTATTATTTAAAAAAAACCGTCGTAAACAAAAGTATTTTTAACAAACGCGATCATTTCCGTTTTATATGTTTTCACAATCGCAGTGAAAACAAACCAACCATTTATAGGTTTGTAAGTGCACGTTTATTTGTTTGAACGTGTCGAAGCCGTTCGTTTGTGTTCAGTTATCGGATACACGGAGACACAAAGGCGACACTTTGAAGCAATACGTTTCACAAAATATATGTCACCTTATTATTTCTGAGAACAAAAGAAAACATTCAATGGGAAACGATTTTCTATCTACATTCTCCATCTCCGTGCCCTAAGGGTAAACCAGTAAATCTTATTCAGTATCGTACTAATGCTTCTTTACATAATGCAGAAACTACATAAAGTTTCCTGGTAGTTTGTTTTCATATACTTGACTATGCATTATAAATGATGTTAGGTAGCTATTCGCCCGTAAAATTAACATGGGAAAGTTTTGAAGTAAATGGATGCTGGAAGCGGTAAGATTTCAGCGAGTAATTATTATGTATCTTTGTCTATGTACGGTGGACGGTGGCTGCTGACGAGAAAAGCTCGTCGTTCTCGAGGCAGCGAGTACGTCGGCCGGCCAAAGGGAAGCTGCCATGTTTCATCAGACTTATGCTCACTTTGTTGCAAACGCGTGCACCTCACTGGCTTTGCCTCATTTTACTTAGAAATTGGAAGGACGTGGGAAGGCATGTTTTACACAGTGAATTATACAAAATGCATAAAGCTGTACGTATGAAAGTTCACAATTCGCTCTTATGAACATATATAACGTGCTCACTCGATGTTATTTTCAGCCCGACGAGAAAGAAGGATGTTATAAATTTGACGTCCTCGTTTACAGTACATACAATACAGGAAACACGAAGTGTGCACTGAGCATGAAACGTGAGCTAATGTAAATAAAATAAAAAAGTCTTTCTTTTTATTGTTTTCTATAGATTCACAAAGAAAACCTCTTTTTAAATGCAAAAAAAAATCCACTGCCCTATACATTTATGTGCGCATAACTCTACAAAATGTACTGAACAGCTGATTTTTTTTTCGCGATTTCGGGGTTGGTCCCATAGTAAAAATTATTAATTATGATAAGTACAATGACTTCTTAAAAGGTATTGCGTTTGTTCTGTTACCTACACGTTGTATATTTTAATAATTGTAGGTAAGTAAAGTAAGCCGTTGTCGCACATCTGTCGCTACGCTCAGCTACGGCGTAGCTCGCGCTGAGCTACGGCCGGCCGCGTAGTCGCCTGCCTACGAAACATTTTAAAAGGCTTTATTTCTGAGATACTCCTATCAATTTGTCTTTATGACATAATTTCTGTGCCATGCCATGTGCCAACATCCTAATTTATCATTCCTCTAAATCCGTCTGGATGTCTGAGATACATTGTGTGTATACTACATACATACACTTTTATGGATCTTTTCTAAGTGCAGGTGTTCTCTAAATGTTCTATTTAGTCTGTATTTGTATTACGATCGCTGCATCGTTTCTTCTAACACCTCGAATTTAAATAAAAAAAATACGATCTCAAAGTATTATTGAATAAATCAACTATCATTATCGCACGCACCAATAGCAAACAGAATTTACGAGCACAATATTTTTGGCATGAGTATATACCACGAATAAAACTTTTCTTGGATCGCGTGAAATAGTACTCGAAGAAAAGACATTATAATGTAAAGCCATTGCATGATACCATCGCAAATATAATATTAGATGGATAGTATGTCCAGTAACGCGATGTTTGCTTTTTTATTTCACACCATGCAGTTCAAAATGTATTAAAGCATGCAACGTCCTTTGGGCTACGTAGCAAAAATAAAGATAAATTGTGACGCAGAGTGGTGTATTTATGAGAAACGTACCGAGTTTTAGCGCAACATTTTTACTTCAGAACATTAGCATCATAAAGAGTAGAAAGTCTCGCGAAAATTTAATGTACAATGATATACGCGAGCAGCGCGAGGACATATTAATTCAAGCTCCCGAAGGTACGAAAATTACGTGCGCACTTCACTTTGAGAGATTGTGTGTAATTGCTCACTTCCCATTAAAAAATCCTGCAAAGCGCCTTAAGTTAATCATGTGTAATATTTTGTAGCAATTTTCAGTATTTTTATTTCTCAACTTTTCTAATTAAACATCTAACATAAAGCCACAACTTTCTTATTTTGCGCCTTGTATAAAAAAACAAAAGCTTTGTCAAACTTTCTTTTGTAAACGAATACCCAAAATACCAGACTACATAAAGTGCCCCGAGCACATAGAAAATGCACATTTTATCGAGCTCATTGCTTACTCAGAGTTTTACAAATATTGGATATGTTTACATATTTATGACACTGATTGTACATGCGTGGAGTGCGATGCTCTCACCTTACACGCAACACAAAGGGGCTCGAATTTATTATACAATAGTATTAAATATGTGCCCTGTGAGACTACTCCCGTTGTGTCGTATCTCACAACATTTTATGAAAGAGAGAAACAGGATCGACAGTTGAAGTATCTGTGCAACGGACTTTTAAATTATATTGCAGTGTACAATTATGTATTTCATTACATTTTCCTCTCTTGCAAATTAGTTTAATGTTTTAACTTATTCAGCAAACAATTTGTTAAACACGTTTTAAAGTTTGATTATAAAATTTCAATTTTATTAAAAACTTTCACTGTAGTATTTTTGTTGGAAGCTCGTTTAATATGTACAGGAAAATGAAGCGCCTATCTGGCAAACATGACTTCAATGAGTAGTTATCAATAACTGTCAGATAACGCATAAGGCAGCGAACCTGTTAATTTCACGGTCCCAGCGCTGGTCTAATTACGTGACACTCTCGAATCGCAATCCCAATCATTTCGACACCCAACGAAGTTAATTGTGTTGGTCCAGCGGTCGTGAGGGATACTTTTAAAGCATTATGCTACAGTAAAATTGTGTTTCCGTTTGTTACGTAATTAGGTTGCTGGTGCATTAGCCAGGTGGCTCGCTACTCAGGTCACTTGTGAACATACGAAAACAGCGTGTTCTTGTGATGGTTACCGTATATGGGGAGATATAACTGAATCTACGAATCTGATCGAATACTGATCGTTCAGGACCTCATCAGCGATCGATTTGATCGGATCAACAGCTACACACGACACGATTTGTTCAGTTCTAATGGTGCGACTGCCTGTATTCGGGCGCCGTCGTAACATACTCGTACGGACGGACAGGTTGGGCAGCGACCTTATCAGTAAACCCCGACTGTTTTGTTTTGTTCGCCTTCAATGAATACGTAATCAAATTTTTGTTGGCGATCAAAACATTGATTTACCTGAGCATGTGTATATTACATCAATATTTTCGTATAAGGAAACACATTTTAATGTTACGTTTCCACAAAAGCCTAAACAGTATTTTACACAAGTTATTAGAGTAATTGCTTCACCCCAACCTCATTTCATAAATCGATATGCGTCGTATACTTACTTAGGTAAAGTTAAATATCCCGGTCTGTTTAGTAGTGGACGCGGAAATTACGGTTTTTGAACTCAATATCAAGAAAATCACCCGCGATATATTTAACGAACTGTTTGTTTGCGGATTTGGTACCGAAAAACATAAACATGTGCCCCATTCTTATTTCAGAAATATAATTTGTCTTTCTCATTGATTACTTTCTTTATTAAAGCCTAACTACCTTCTTTTTTAAAATGTATGTATGCTATAATTTTTTTATTCCTATTATGTGTCGGATAAAACAAGCATAGCAACAAATATGTAACCTATCACAGTAACATAGATGATGTTTTATAAGTATACATATACAGGGTGTCCCAAGACTGCCACGTGGAGGGATATAATACTGTAGACAGAAAAAAGTACAGAATGAAGACTTTATTTTAATTTTAAAAACAAAACGAACTGCATTCAAAGAATTTAAAAAAATTGTCTGTCTGAATCGAACCCGCTAAATGTGAAAAAAATTAAACCTGTAATTTTACTAAACCGATTGAAAGGCTCTATCAAAACCATTCATTTCTTCAAAATAACAAAGCATCTAAAATAAAAGGAAGACCATGAAATTTAACATTTATTTACTTTCCCTCCATGAGGAAAAGTCTTTGGACAACCTGTATATATAGTATTTATATAACTATATTATATCACAATGAAGTAATTTTAATGGCAACTTAGCTTATCAAAGGCGATTTTCCATCCTTGCACTTGCATGACCTCGTAACATTATCTCCGAAAAATGATAACGATGTCCGCTATACACTAAAATCTTATTTTAGAAATCGCGTCAGTCATATTTACTATTTACATTTTTTCCTATCCAATAACGGAATTTATCAACGATAACAATAAGCGCACGATATCGATAATGCCACTAGATTTGAAAATTATCAAATACTCAAACTTTTCCACATAGTCATCATTTTTGATAACATTGAAATCACAAAAGGTCGCGCATCAAACCGGATTTCCATACCAGCAGACAGTTTTATGTATCTAACATGAAAGTTAAAATAATAAATAATGTACAACTTTAGAATACTCTAACAGCGCACTGCTCCGTCGTTTTTACTTTGAATTCAATGCAGCCGAATAAAGTTTATTCGTATTTCACAAACCAAACGGCAAAAGCTAAATGAAAAACGTACTCGTAAGACGGAATATCAGGTTTTATCAGCCTCAAATTGTATTTAGGGTCCCACGCAATAAAAGTACTATTCGTACCCAGTGTGTGCCTAGTGTATTTTTAAGATAAAATTCTGGTATTTCGATGTTCGTTCTATGCTTAGTAAATCTAAAAAGTTTTGTAAGTTCTGTGACAATAGTATACAGTGTTATTTTACCGTCACATAAAATCAATAACCGTATGGAATACGAAGACACGATAAGTCACCGTTATTTATTAAGGAAGCTAATTTATAGAATTAAAATTGATAACTCTATCATTAGGTATATGTTGCTTTATCAGCCAAAGGACGTTCAAGGCTATCGCAAGCTTAAAAGTGACGAAATCATGACGAAATAATTACAACATTAATTATTAAATGATTGTTCACACCACCTAATCGAAAACGTCAAATTATAAGTCATGCAAACCTAACCTAAAGTGAGTCATTATTGACGAGGGGCACAGCTGGGCAATAATGTTGCACTGGATTTCATTATAACCCGCCAAGTCAATACTTAATGTGATTTAAATTTGTAACCTCACCTGTCAGCTAAATTAGCGGTATGGTACTTACAACGCCCTTTGGTACCAGAAAGAATATAATAATAAATATATGCTCGAGAGAATAATAAATATATGCTCGAGACTCTTAGTACCTGTGGACTTCTTGATATCGTTGCTGTGTTTTCGAAGACAATATTGTAAGAATAATTGGATGATTGTATAAAAGAATTAGAATAACACAAACAAAGTGCATACGGCCAAGCGTCCCATTCTATAATCTGATATAAAGCCTTATATAAGTAAAGCTCAGTTTACACAAATTTCGTCAATGTCATTAGGTTGTTAACAATGGGCACATACACAAAACCACAGAAATGTAAAAAAAAAAAACAGGGGTACACCGTGTGGAACGCAAAAAGACGCAAATAGTGCAAATTGTTATGCTATTTAACTTACTTTATAACCGACTTCCCAAAAAGGAGGAGGTTCTCAATTCGACTGTATTTTTTTTTTTTTGTTGTGTTTGTTACCTCATATCTCCGTCATTTATGAACCGATTTGAAAAATTCTTGTTTTACGTGAAAGGATATACTTCTCGATTGGTCCCATTTAATAAATAAATAATTTAAAAAAAAAGTTATTTTGTACTTTGTAGTGTTTTTTTGGAAGTCGGTTTTTTTTTGTGAAAAAGATTTTTGTATACAAAGTTCTAAACATTTCTACAAACTACATATCTAAATCTCATATCTAATACATATCTAAATACTATGATTTTAGTACTATGGCTTATTTTCTCACAGTAAAGTAGAGTATCCTCCTCGGGAATAAAGGCTAGCATGAATCCCTCGCTGCATTTAGGATTCTTGTATTAACTCCCTCGCTTTGCTCATGAAGAGAGTTACTAAACAGTTAAGTCCGAAATCGTTCATTGGATTCGGGATTCAATATGACGCTCGTGACATAAGACACTGTTTTATCCCCTCGGTGCATAATCTACTATTGTAGGCCAATTACATTAGCAACAATTCAAGAGGAAAAGAATTCAAAGTGCACGAATCGAAAAGCAACATCAAATCAAGCTGTACTTTGCAAGAAGTAACGAGACATGAATGTTTCACGATACTGTTAGTACTTAATTGTAAATAGGAGCCGCGCCGCCGCGGGCTACTGAAACTCAATATTTATTTTGGATCAAACGTTGTTAGAACCTACTTGACTGTAAACAGAAGCCCGCTGTAACTTAATCCCCAAAGGGGTTTTTGTATCAATAGCAATTTGCATTCATATTTAATAGGTGTTATTGTAGGCCAGGATGGCAGACCGAAACAAAAAAGAAAGATTAACTGGATGATGTTAATGGATACCCTCGTCAATGGGTTCATTCAACCGTGTTTAATGCTTATTTGTAGCTGGTTTTATAGGAGACTATTCGCTGTTCTACTGTAACGTCGTTTGTAAATAAAAGACGGTGCAATCTTTATACCGCTGCGGCTTTAATTGAACAACAAAAACTTGAGGCGAGGGATATAAGACGCCAATCTATCTTCTCTCCTAACTGACGCAGACAAAGAAAAGATATATGACTCGGTGAAGTTTAAATGTGAATTTTCGCAGCATCATCCATTGTAGGGATTCGTTTTGTAAACGGTGATAGCATCTTGTGTATTTCGTTTATATGTCTATGATTAGAATTGTACTCGTCTGTTATGATGAGGCCATCAATTTGTGTCGAACAAAGATAAGTGAGTTGGTACAATTTGAATCTAACGAGCGCTTTTGATATGGTATTCATACTCTGGAACTGAATGAAATTGTTAACTCGCGTTCCACAATTGAGGTTGGATTAATGTACAGTGTAAACACAAAATAACGTGCTAGTTGAGTCGTTCGCGGGAGTGTTTCCAAAGTAACGGTTAGGGGCTCAAAAGCAATTTCGTATTAATGAGCGAATCTCAAAATCGTGAATGAGAGGAATCTAAAACAAATAGAGTGCTTTCAGCTTCTCAGAAAACATCAAATAGACGGCAAAAGGATGCTTTTAAATGGGAGGGGTTCCAAGTAAAAGAAAAACTTAAATAATGGTCGGTGAAGAGAGTTAACAAGGAATGTGTGAGACGAGGTGATTAATGCGCAGCTTTTTTTAACTTCAGAAGTGAACTGGGAAGACGTAGCAACATAATATAGAAGTAATGAATATTATTATGCTGTGATATATACTTATGACGAAGGATCATTAGTAGAGCGGACATAATATAGTGGTAAGTAATTATCTACCGAGTTAACTAGATGACAACAGTATCACAATCAGCCCGCATGACAGACTGTGATATCATTACCTAAATTGGGAGCTACGATAACTTCCTACATATTGTATAGGTTATTATGTTGGTACATAGTGATACAGGTACAAACACTCACTAACACGCAGGTGACACACGGAAACACGTAATTCGATAGATCATCGCATAACCCAAAAAGGTTAGTTTATTAATTAATTACTTTTCACACCACCTGATCGAAAACGTCAAATTATATGTCATGCTAACTTAACCTAAAGTGAGTCATTTTTGGCCGGTGGCACTGCCGGGCAATAATATTGTACTGGATTTCATTATAACCCGCTGGTCAATAATGTGATTTAAATTTGGAACCTCATCTGTCTGCTCAATTGGCGGTATTAGGTACTCACAACGCCTTCTGTCTCTGTCTCTCTCTTTCTGTTCCAGAAAGAAGAAAGATATTCTCGATACTCTTACTACTTAGGGATGATATTCTCGAATTTCTACAAAATCATAAGGATTGACCAGGGTCCAGGATTGAAGACAATATTATAAGAATAATTGGTTATGTACGGATTATTGTATGAAAGGATAAGAATAACACTTAAAACCCATTTATAGTCGATTTATTAATTTAAAAACTATTTTCTCGAGCATCTCCTATGACGTTCTAAATTGAAATTGCATACAGCCAAGCGTCCGAACCCATTCTACCAGCTGATATAAAGCTCTGTATAAAGCTTTGTGTACACATAAATTGTATTAGGTTGCTAACATTAGGCCTGCACATATTTACTTACCCACAGAGAAGTAAAAAAAAAAAACGAAAATCGAGTTGGTCGTGGCCTCTATGTGGTAGGCATTCCGAGTGGAACGCAAAAAAGGCGCGGATATTGCAAATCCGTATGGTATTAAAACTAACTTTTTTTAAGTAGGTATACAGTATAGTTCTAAATACATATCTCTACTTAGTGTTGATGGCTTCTTATTTTCTCACAGGAGGTGTGAAAAGTAGAGTATCCTCCTCGGGGATAAAGGTGTCTTTGCCTTGGGCTAGCTTGAATCCCTCGCTGCATTCAGGATTCTTGTATTAACTCCCTCGCTTCGCTCGTGAGTTAAACTCTAAACTCCCTCGCTACGCTCGGGAGTTAACTCCCGAATCCTTCATTGCGTTCGAGATTCAATATGACGCCCGTGACACAAGACACTGCTTTATCCCCTGGGTGCATAATCTACTATTCGATGCGTACTCGGATGTAATAAAAGCCGTTTTCTCAAACATGCTTGGAAAGAGCATTCACAACCTTCTTCGAGATAAATCGAAAATGGTGTACTGGCCAAATACGTGCAAGCAGTGTCCGGCAAAAGTTGTATGAAAATCCATATCTGTCGTGGTTTAGCGGCCAAGTAAATTACATAGTAAACTCATATCTGTCGTGTAATTTAAAAATGAAACGATCTTTTACTCCGAAACATGGTCTGTCAGGGCTTTTCATACAAACTTTCAAATCTTTATTTTTCGAAATCAATGAACCGATTTTAATAAACATTTGGTATGCATACGCTAGATATTTAAGTCTAAATAGTTTGCAGAGAAAATTTTCGACAAGCCGAAGGTAATAAAATCGTCAATTAAGTTCAGACCGTCCAGTAGGGTTAAGCATGTGTTTCTCGGTCCCTTTCACTTTTCCCGTATCTTTGACTCTCTTGCACCTTCCCCACACTGTTTTCCGACGCCATGACACCATACAGTTATTCATCATCATCTGCCTAGTCTTTTTCCTAACTATATTGAGGTCGGCTTCCAGTCAAACCGGATTCAGCTAAATACCAGTATTTTACGTGAAGCGGCTGCCTACCAGACCACCACAACCCATTAACTGGGTAACACGGTACTTCTTGGCAAGACTGGAGTCAAATTTACTGGCTTCTGACAATCCGTAACGACTGCCGAAAATCTAAAAATGACAACCGGGACCAACAGCTTAACGTGTTTAAAAAAATAAATAAATAAGAAAGCATTTTTTATTCAAGTTGTCAGATTACCAATACCCCTCAAAATAATTGTCAGATTTTTGGTCACTAAGGCTGGGACATCATGATGAACCTTCAGTATGCTAATCTGACGCGCTCGAGTATTTCAAGTTGGCGATTTTTTTTTACATTTTCAGGAATTCGCTGCGAGCTTACGTCACTTCCAAATCGTCAGATTAAGAAATGGGAGCATCTGTAGGGTTCAATGAACACCCTCACCACCCTCTGTCTTTGCATATGCTGATCATACGGTTTTACTGATTCATAGAGATACCTGGAATGAAGATGCACAATTAGCAGAGACAGATCTAAATATAGTTAGTGATTGATTCTCAAAAAACCTACTAACATTGAATGCAGAGAAATCTAAAATTATACCTTTCTCAGTGTCCCAATCTTCCCAGCCTAAGGACCCTATTAATGTCAGAGTTCACTCTTGCTTAAACCCTTCTTCCCATTGTTCCTTTTCACCTCTCAGCGTATCCACCTGCATCCGTTACCTAGGAGTCTACATAGATAATTTTCTAAACTGGCACACGCAAATTGATTATTTAGTCAAGAGATTAAGGGTGCTTATCTATATTTTTAGAAATTTGAGGCAATCTGCCGATGTAGCCACCCTTAAGCTAGTATACTACGCTCTGTGCCAGTCTCTACTTTCTTACTGTATAGTCTGTTGGGGGGGTGCTGATAAAACATCACTTTTAAAGCTTGAAAGAGCACAAAGAGCGGTTCTGAAAGTTATGTCTCAAAAACCGTATAGGTACCCCACAACTCAACTCTATTCTGATTGTGAAGTACTAACTGTCCGGAAAATATTTGTGCTTTATACTATACTAAGGAAACATCGTAGTCCTCTTGTTACCACCACGAAACGACGGGCTGATATAGTATTTCGCTCGGAACCTCACGGCACCGCCTTTGCGCGTAAACAGTATCCTTTTGTCAGCACTAAACTATACAATAAAGTAAATAAAATTCTTAATATCCATACATTAAACAGAAAGGAATGTAAAAGTAAGTTGAAAGCTTGGTTATTTACTTTGGACTATACTGATACAGAGTCACTTTTTATGTAAATTTCTACATCTGTACTTATGTACAGATGTAGAAATTTACATATATAATATATATGTAAAATATGCATTTATATGCATATACACAAAACATCATCACATACATACATACATACATACATACACACACAAAGACACTCACGAGCTGACATACACATATACCACGAAAGTAGTCGAATGGCAATCTATAACTTGTAGTATTAAACTTATTTTAGTTTTAGTTTGTCTTTAAAATTTTTTGTTTTTGAGTTTTCTTTTCATTATATAATTATTATTTTTTTCATTTAAGTTTACGACGTCTTACACGGGTTATGAACCAAAGAACGAATACATGTTAATACACTGCCTCCCAAGATACAGGTTTTTGCCTAGTTTGGGAGACAGCAGGCTTTGTACTTTTGTTAAATTAATTGTCCTGGCTATGAAGACTGTTATTTATAGTTGTGTTCCAAATAAATTATTATTATTATTATTATACCCCCTCTGAAAATCTGACGCGCTCGAGTAAATGCATTTTTTATTTTTTTCACCCCTCCCGCATGGCCACCCCCACCATGCAAATCGGCAGATTAATATATATTTCGTATCAGAGACATGTTGGAGCATGAAAAATATCAATATCTGACACGCTGGAGTATTTCCATGTCATTATTTTTTTTACAACTTTGAAACTCTGTAGACGCTTTTCCCACCGCTAAAAGTGAAAACATGACCAATTAGTCTTCAAATCATCCAATCTACCAAATCGACTAGGTTTCCGCGCTCGCGTAAATCCACATTTAGCATCATGGGGGAGCCCATAATATATTATTAAACTCTACACGTTAAGAGCGTTTACGCGGTACGGCTTTTCATACAATCTTTCAAATCCATATTCTTCAAAATGAATGAACCGATTTTAACGAAACTTGGTATGCATACGCTAGATATTCAGGTCTAAATAGTTATCAGAAAACATTTTTGAAAAAGATTTCAGAGGGAGAGAGAGAGCGATTTTAAGTTTTCTATAGAAAGTGAAAAATCACTACATCCTTCCCCCTGAACTATTTTTCAAAAATGTTTTCTGATAACTATTTAGACCTGGATATCTAGCGTATGTATGCCAAGTTTCGTTAAAATCGGTTCATTCATATTGAAGAATATGGACTTGAAAGTTTGTATGAAATGACATACGGCGTACACGCTCTTAACGGTAAAAAGATAATCGAAGTTAAGAATGAATGCTAAGTTTGCCTTATTTTAGGCGTAATTTGACTGGACTACTTGTCTAAAACGCAGATTGGAGACAGACTAATTTATTAGTCAAAGAAAGAAAATAACTTGCCTATCTACTATTATCTGGTGTTCTTTTTACTTACTTTTAAGAACTATTGCATTTCAAGAACTATACCAAATAATATCATGTTTTCTGGGGCAAGTACCTAAGCTTTAGTGTGATAGTGTCCTTTCTAATTCCCTTTTTCGAACAAACTCGGCAAGCATCTATGGGTGTTCTAAATTCAGTACATGTCCAAGTTCCCTCGTTAGCAGAGCTTGAAACAGCGTAACGGCATGGTGCTAAACAGCCGTAGCAATGTGTCGAGAACCCGAGAGCAAACAAGTCGTTTGACTCGTTTATATCGGGTGTTTGCAGGCTCGTTATGCTCTGTCTTGTGCCTCAATTCGCGGCGAGACATTTCGAAGCCTTCAGAACGGAAAACTCTGATTCTATTTTTGCCATAGCCGGGGCCACTTTAACGTGAATGAATCAATACTTTCACAGATTAAGTCAACAAGTCTTAATCGACGTGGATGTAGTCAATCGAGCATGTCGGCAAACATTCGTCTGGGTTACCTACGCGTGCTTCTACCTCGAGAGTTGATCTAACTAGGTAAATGTTATACGGTTTTAAATAGCAGCAATTTTACGTCTTATAATGGTTATCTCCGCCTATATTCAATGTAAATAAAATAATAAAAAACAGTACTTACGGAATCCACGTATTTTATTCGTATTTCTATATTTAGATAGCTCGCTGACCCACGTCAAACCATTTACCTACGATATAAATATTAGATAACGATAAAACGAAATAAGGGTAATTTACCAAAAAAGACGGGAGCACGTTTTCCGTAAGTTTATCAAGAAATTAGCGGCTAATATCCTATTCTAGTTCAATTTAGACAGTCACGCTATCGACATTCGTGTTGGGCTCTTCAATTACCTACTTGTTGTATTTGTTAACAATGGTCATGGCCGACCACCGTGGCATGGGTAATGAATGAATGACACTGTTTGGGACGATAAAATAAATTCATTGAGAGTTAACATACTTTTATTTTATTAGGTACTCATGCTTTACGCACATTGCAGTCTTGTGTATTTCCAAATGTAGCCACAAAACTCCAGAACTGCTTGCCTAATCAAGAGACCCACCAAGATATTTACCATATTCTACTAGAAAAATCGTCAGCTTTCAATATATAACGAGGAGAAAAATTGGATAGATGTTGTCAAAAATATACCTTTGATTCTATTAGCATATCCAAGCATCACTTATTTATAGTTGAATAAATGTAAAAGGCAAAAGCATGAGGTAACAGGATTAACTATTTACGTACAAAAGGAAAATTCTCAAGAGCCAGTAAGGCGCTTAAGCAATAGGAAATATAACATATTGTTAAAGCTGTGTATTGAAAATATGCCTTGTAGCGTAAATAAAATCTTGAATGCCAACCCACGCTGTAAACGCCGGTGATTCCAACGGGAACTCAAGCCGTTGTTAGGTGTCGTAAATCAAACATAATGTCAAAATGCATGCATTCTAAAACTCCCACAATGTTGTGAGACAGTATTCAAAATAACTTTTTATGCACCTCACTTAATGATTAAATTACAAAATGCGTATACGATGAATGTAAGAACAAGTGTGTGCTAGCTTATACATAAAATAAGCTTTTTATGACAAGAACAGACGGTTTTCAATTTACCGTTAGGCTAAATGGCATGAAACTTGTAAAGACTAGACGAAAATATTATGTTAAATATATATTCAAAGACGGATTAATTAAGACAGGCTTAATTTTTTACCATCCTTTGAGGTCGTTGATTGGCTTCGATATTATAGAACATGGTGCCAATCACCAGGTTCTATAATATCGAAGCCAATCAACGACCAAACATTATCCGGATTTTCCAGATGCCACGAGGAAGCATTTGTAAGAAATAAACTAATTGACGACGCGGTTGGCGTAGTGGTTGAGCGATCGGCTGCTGCGCTGCGTGTCGCGGGTTCGATTCCCGCACGGAAAAAATATTTGTATGGCCTACAGATAGTTGTTCCGGGTCTGGCTGTTTGTTTATGTGACTTTGTATGTTTGTAAACGCACCCACGATACAGGAGAAATCCCTAGAGTGGGGCAACGTTTTTTTTTTGTAAAAAAAAGCATGGTCAAAGATAAACTTGTTTTTCTCCCCCAAAATTTGTATGGAGAAAATATCAACTAGTGTAACCTTAAGTAAGTACCTATTCTGTTTATTTTTTTCAAGTAGGTGTCTTGTTGTGCCTTCGAATAAAATTATTCCGTTAAATTACTGACCTTTCCTGTTTTCTTAAGTCAACAAAAGCATTCCTTGATATTGCTACGTTTCTTCATAATTATAATTTTAATAATGGCTTAACATCTGTTGCGTAAGACTCTTTAATGTTACGAACTCGTGTAAGTTTCCAATTTAATTTTAGAGCGATGAATTTATAATGTGACCTCTATTCGAGTCCAGCACTTCAGAGCTATAACTTAATACCACAGGGGAGAAGAGGAGCCAAATAAATAACCGTAAAACAACATTATTAAATACAAATTAAATACTATCATTTATGTAACTGGTACGTGTTATAGACAGCCGTGGGACTAAATAATTGATCATGGTCGAATATTGAATTAGGATGGAGCGACCTAATACCATACACACTGCGTATTCCTACAATATGTGTTTACCTGGCGTAGGGTAGAAACTCGAAAAGCTTTTTATACGACTAAAAACGTCGATGTCACTTACAAGTTCAGTATTAAATTACAAAGACCCAAAGGATCCCCGTTCCTTTTAAAAAGTATATTCAGAATTTTTTTTCACTTTGCGATAAAGGGTTAAACAAAACAAATGGATGCAGTCGACTAAGGAAATAAAAATCCCAAAGTTGACGGCGAACGGATAAAATATACTGACATAGAAAAGGGTGTTCTTGATAAAAGCAACGTTTTCATCGAAACATATTAGAAGGAGGATTGTTGCTTCGAGGAAGGTCTCTTGCAATCTACCTACCTGCACGGATTTACGTACTTATCGGAGCGATAAGCCGAAGCGAGAGCTACTTTTTCAGTCTGAAGTGAGCACTTTGGTGGCCGATAAGAACCAGAATTTAACCGTTTTTCATTTTTTTTTTTTATTATTAGTGATGGTTTTGCTCTTGACTCTAGTCAATGTCAGATATGACAGAGACAAAGTCTACGATGGAGCGAGCTTATTGACATCTATTCACTATTTACCTTATATCCAACAGCTTCTATCTAATTAGCCCGTTATCTACTGCTGGGCAAGCGCTTCCTTCTACCTTTTCATTACCTACCTAATATCTCATTTTTTTCGCTTTGTTAATTTAAAGGGGTTTTGTCACTTAGTGATAATGTCACCCCCGTAAAGGAAAACAATCAATAACTTAAATCTAACACAATGGGTAAAATACAGTAACGTTTACTATCATAAATTTTAAATCATCAATAGAATGACATGATGGCCGATACATTCTGGTAGATAACCAATAATAGGCTACACAACTTCCTAGCCTCCTTCGACCTCGAGGACGCTAAGATGCTGTTACATGCCCCACCTCAAATCCCACAGACATTGTCTTTCTTGTATGTTCCGGTCACATTCCATCAACACGTGATAAATGTCTTCAACTGCCCCACAAACTGTACAGTTTGGTGAAGTACACTTACCCATTAAATATTTAAACTAGTTCGATGGTATGTGGCCAGAACGCATCCTCAACAGAGATACTACATGTTTTCTGTCTATTTCCACTCATTCAAACTATGGGTAACGAAGCGGTTCAGACTGAATTCCTTTTTCCTTTGAGCGCTCATCAAAGTATTCGTGCCACCTTTGTCTGCGTAAATCTTTGACATGACCATGCCAATCAGAGTACAATGGAACACAAGCATAGTCAATACCCTCGCTAGATGCTTGTCGAGCTGCTATCTGCCTCTTCGTTACCCATGATTCCAATGTGTGAAGGCATCCATTGAATAGTGACGGTTTTATTTAAAGATTGCATCTTACAGATTGCATCTAAAATATTAGTTATGGCTATCACGAATCCCGTACCCGAGCCAAATGTTGGAGGCTGTTTTTTGAGTCCGAAATATAACGTTTTGGAATTCGTTTTGAATTTTACTTTAATATTAAGTTGAGGATCAAAGAAAGCAGCCCCCAAATCCGAACCATCCTTGGACCCGTCCGTAAATATTTTATAGTGTCGACTGAACTTATCATCTATCATTTTCACACATGTGTTATTAAGATCAGTTACATTAGCTAGTCTTTTTGCTGATCTTACGCCTTCAATTTTATCATTAATTGCACTAGATAAATCTATACCACCCAAGTATCTAAGGAAATATCAAGCATTGGGCTCGAGTGCAATAGAAATTCTGAGTAAACTGTGTGGGCCTCCACTAATAGTGAAACTTTCTTGTTTCTCCAATAAAGTCCTTGACATTGGTTGGACAGCTCCTTCAAGATACTAATAAGAATATTATTATTAATTGATGTAGGTACTTTCAAATAAGATTTACAAAATTGAAAGAGTCTTCGAATAAATAATGGTTGAAGACATATTTCACTTCCCATAGCAAAATAGCATGGATAGGCGTGGTTCTAGTTATTCCTCCTAATATCCTCATTGCCTGATTCTGTACTCTGTCAAGCTTCTGAAGATGACTGTTTGCACAGTTTCCGTACAGTAAGCAACCATAGTCTATTCTACTGCGTATTATGGTCATGTTTACTTGTTTAGCCTTCTAAGATGTAAGGGATGTATATTTAAAAATCGGCAAACTTTTTCCCGGATCTCATTTACATATTTATTCCACTTTAAGGAACTGTCCAACTGTGGTTGGACAGTTCCTTAAACTTGTACTTCTACTTGTACTTGTCACAATCTACTGGCTCAATAAGCTCATTAACAGTTAGATGGATTCTAATCCTTCTTCTTCCCCTAATGAAAAGGCAGACTTTTGTTTCTCTATGAGATAGGTATGTTGAGACTTTAGGTTGAGATCCAATTCTGTCATCAAACTTTAAAAAAGGAGTTCAAAAACTAAAACCCGACTACACAGTTGCCGCATTAAATAGTAGAGGGGATGAAGGTTCTCTTTGAGCTATGCTTACACCCGTGACTCGACATATTAGGCTATTATCCTATAGTTCAATGTTCTGATGAAGATACTGCCCACTCCTAAGTTATCCAAAATACCTAAGAGAGATGTCAAATTTCATAAGCCCTTGGCAAGCATCTATAATTTACTGGCCACGCCAAGCCATCAGTTTACAAAGTAGGCCACCATACACATTTATAATATGTGTCGTCGCCATACCGGACAGGTGTGTACAGTCGTTACTCAGAGGATCAGCTCGGGAAACAAACCGACACGGAACACGTATTTCGTTTGTAAACACAAAAAGTTTCTAGCAGTGCACTTAGATTTAAAGGAACGCCAGACCTCAAATAGTTTTGCATTTTGTTTTCTTCGAAGAATGGCGAAAATCAAAGAAAGTGAGATAAGTTGGTTTTTTATTATTGTAAAATGATGATTTGCAATTTTTCCGATAATAGTTTCCGTTGCTATCAGTTATATCCACCATACCCAGATAATTTGATGATCGCGATACTATGCTGATAATAGCATAGTATTACCTATGCGAAAAGAAAGACTTTGTAGGATTAAGGTTAGTAGTTACGAACCCTATTCTTGCACCGTTTACTAGTTGACCATGTAATTAATCCTAAATCTGAAATCCCAACAGTGACCACGTAAAATCACGAAAGGCCTCTATTTGCGAGTATAGTCGAGATCTCCCGGCGCTAATTATTAATTAAATCCGCGGTAACGATGATAATGAGTATGAATCTATGTAATAATGTGATAACGAAGCTTTATACTTACACAGTTTTACACACGCTTTATACACATTTAACAGACAAAAACCACTCTATTAACTCATAAGTATTAA
The DNA here is from genome assembly GCA_947386135.1 of Melanchra persicariae. NCBI lineage: Eukaryota > Metazoa > Arthropoda > Insecta > Lepidoptera > Noctuidae > Melanchra > Melanchra persicariae. Next base: position 9,223,216 of record OX376651.1, on the reverse strand, counting down.
AAAGAGAAGACAGTTTGTGTGGCGTTCCGGAATGTATTATTTTACCATTATAAACAAGAGCGAAAAGGTGTGTCTATGACAGTGAAAGAGGCGCCATCGGGAAATTTCGGATGAAACGTACATAAGTAAAATTGTTAAGATATATTTAGAGCGGGCTGCACTCAGCTGGGCGAGAGCTCAGTTAACAGCAGATTGAATCATAAAGCAAGATTGACGTCATCGCTTGCTACACTGTATCGACTTTCAGGCAAAACGTTAGCGAAAGTGCCCACAAGATAAACACGCCGCTAGCCAACTATGAATCGAACACAAATAAGTATCTCCTATAATAATGGATTAAATTTAATTTATGAACGAAACACACCCACGAACTTGCGTTGTGAAGGGAATAAACTGTTAGAACATATTACATCTAACAAACATGTTCTCAGAATAATCAACATAGAGACACAGACAGGCAAATAAAACATATTATGTACGTTTGTTTAATTCCTAAATAAAAATATCGCCTGTAAATACATTAACATATTAAAAAACAAAAAGTTTTTTCAGATATAAATATTGGTTCATGAAAGCAGTGTGTAGTGTAGGTACAGTAATTATGATTTAATTAAACTTAGCACGAAACACTAGAGTCTGTCAAAAGCATTCAAACATGAAGTTAATTTGGTAAAATAGTTTGGCGAACAAACACGCTCGTGAAGCGGCAAGCATCGGCCATCGCCTTGCTTTGTATTTCAGTTTATAACTCAAACTTATCATCCATAGTAATCAGATGCGACGCCCGCGCCGCTCCAGCATTTGTACGAAGCTTTATTATATTTGAACGATAAAGTAATTGAACCCTTATTCAAGTAAAATTTTCAACGTAAGCTGTACTGGTGTTTACACTGGAGAGGAAAGAAATTAAATTAAAAGTCAGTACCTAACTGTATAGAGACTCGCATTACCATCTACCTAAATAGTGACTGTAAATTATCCGATCACCTTTGAAAACAGCAACCATTAAAAAGACACCGTTGCGTTTCTTAAGAAGCGTGAACTAAATAGCTTATCCCAATGAATCACTACAGGTAAACAAATCAATAAATCCGACTAAAAATGTTATGGTAATTAAAATCCGTAGTCAATGCTGCGTATTTAAATATTATATTTCGTGAAAACGTTAGTCTGAACTGCAATTCGGAAATGACGTCGACGTTCGGTCGGCGCTAGCCCGGTGTGTCCACGTGTAAACGAAAATCACTACAATTGGAAATAGGTAGAAACAGTTGAAAACTGTTAAAACCCGACGTCGACATTGTGAACCTTTTCAATTATTTTAGTTATCAAATGTGTAAACTATTTCTTTTCAGTTATAGTACATTACGATATTAGTGCGTTAAGATGGTTATAACATGCGACGCGGAATGTCAGCCCGAGCCGAAGGCGAGGGTGTAATTGAGCCGAGCATGTTATAACCAATACGCACGTATATCGTACGACGTTTTTTAACACATTTGCGAGGAAACAGAAAAAATAATAATTTTTCGGAAAATGACTTGGCATTTTTCATGCTTTTTCATGTTTTTCCACTTCAAGAAATTTTCATACGTGGTTATGTATCTGTCCTTGGATATTGACGGCAGCAAGCTGTCGCATGCGGTTCGCGCTTCTGTTAGTATATCCGGTGGAGTTGAAGTAATATATTGCTCATCTTCATTATTGAAAGTTGTCATTTTTTGATATTCACAATACAAGTACAAAGAAAAGAAAATTTGAGAAAAATGGCGCGAGGATTATTTTCTGCCGTGGCTGTGTGAAAATGTTGGCAAAGACGCTAGAGCATGCAGCCAAGTTTTTAAATTACCGAATAAACTGTTTTTTTTTATTTTAAATAAAGTCAATCTGTGAATGCACACTGTTGCTTTCCCGCCATTTTAACAGCGTGCTGCCTACTGAACGACGCCGCGCGGCGATTAGTTCGAAATTTGAATAGCAACAGCGCGCTGCTCACTAGCTGGAGTCGTGCTGCGGCGATCAGTTCCATATTTGAAATGGCAAATAATACTGTTATGGAATTTGTATGGACTATAACTTAACTATTTGCTTTGGTAACACACGCGTTTTTTATGACCCGCTTTACATGCTTAAAACCGGTGGAATTACATCAGCTTTACGAGCAAGGGTGTTAAAAAATAATTTAACAGTGTTATTCTGACGTTATTAAATAAAGCAATGACATGTAGACCTTTTCTTAGGAAACACGTGATTTACAATAATTAGCATACACACAGGTACACGTTGATTCAGTGAGAGACAAGAGAGGGCATCGAGATGTGATCGAGAAAAAAAACGTGTGTGTCAGCTGCAGGCTCCGACGCTCGACTGCAGTTTACTCCTTAAGAACTATTATTGTGTAGATTGTGTAAAAAGAGGGTAAATGATAGCATCTTAAAAATTAATCAAAGCTTATAATTATAAATATTATTCATATTATTTACACCATTCCAATGAAAAAATAAGCTGAGTATACTTTGTATATACACTGACAGCTGAGTATATTCGAAGTGAAAGGTGCGCAAAGACGTTGCGCAAAGGAACGTAACGCCTCACTTTAAGTTAACGCTCAATTTTTGTCCTCATAAAATTATCATACCGCGGGCTAAACATGAAAATCGTTTCTTAAGGAGTAAACTCCAAAAAAGTATTATGACACCCACCACCATATTCATTAAAGAGATCTAGTAATAACATCTGCTAAACAGATCAGAGATTTTATGTTATCTATGTTAATGTGTATGAATTTATAGTATTGTAAACCGGAATCTAGTCAGAGTAAGATTTAGACACACGTGTATTTATTTGGCCACTTTCGTCAGTCGTTAGACAGACACAGTGAGCACAGACACGCGTCTGGTCACACAATGCCAATCGAGTGCCGGAGTATATATAGTGCTTGCAGATTGGTCTCTTTGATCAGCGCCTTCTGCCTACGATAACACCGCTCCCAGATGTGAGTGCTCATAGGGGACTCGTCCTTGTCACAAACCGAGTTATAATCGCTCAAAGAGAGCCCTAACTAAGGTTAAGTGAATCGTAGCTTGAATGTATTGCCATAGCAAACGTGTTTCGACAAGAGTCAGTTTGGCTTTTGAAGTTTAGCGACAAATATTTCTTTGTAGAAATGATTACTGCATAATTAATGATATTTATTTTGTTAGTAGATTGTAAATAACACAGTCAATCAATCAATCTTTTTGTTCGTTTTAAACTAGATGAGGCTGGTCTATACTCACTGACTACCAGGCTTTTCAGGAAAAGAAACACCGAGGCCTTTTTTGAAGTCCATACAATTATACTGGTCAAATCATATGAAAGTACCACACAGATTTGAGTGAACCTGTCCAGACAGTGCACGCATTTCTTAGTTATTGTGTAGCTCAAACTTAGAACTTTAAGGACCTCAACGATTTGACGAACAATACCAAAATAAGGACATTTGGGTACGCCGCATAAAAAACTCAAACCGCCAACCTAACATGAAATGAACCCCTATCATAGCGATCTATATGGTCCTCACATTCACAAAACGATATGAGGATCTACCTACAGTGTCTGAAAAGGTCTTTTGAGGAAAGAACCACACAGATTTGAGTGGACCTGTCCAGTCAGTGCAAGCCTTGGTCAGTAGTCGAGTAGCTCAACTTATAACCAATAAGGAGCTCAACGATTCGACGAACAATGCCAATGAAAGGACATTTGGGTAGGCCCATCCGTGCTCCTACGAGGAGCACGGATGGGCCTACCCAAATATCCTTTAACAATCCTCCTCAAGCCCAAATCAATCTCAATCCTTTTTTTTAACAATGTCTGGTAGATAAGTATTTTTGTAGGCCACAAAAATACTTAAACTGCCAGACATTGTTTAAAAAATATACTGGAAGAGAGAAAAAAAGAAGAAGAAAATAATAACCCATTTAGTCCTTTCTTTCACAATAGTGAATTAAAATAAAAAAATAAATAGAGAACATTACAAAGTAAACATTCATGTCAAAAAGTATACAAAAATGCGAATACTAAAATGTCAATGTGTAAAATATAAAAGTTCAAAGGCTAAAAGTAAAAATAAACTTTAGGCCATGTACATCATTGAAGCAGCTCAAAGCCTTTTTGTCCTCAAGATAGTCTTTTAACTGTGTTTACGTTTTATTAATAATTGGAATTTATTAATGCTTATTATTTATTAATTGCTTTGTTCTTGAGCATTAATAAATTCAATTGCTGTTCATCTTCTATCTTCAAATCATCGTCACCCACAGACTGACTTTGCCCACTGTTGGGCAAAGGCCTCTTTTTTAGACCGTCCCCCACGCTCCTGGTTCAAGTTCAAATAGAACCTATTAATTTTTTTTCATCCCCATTCCTTACATTTCTTATTTATTTGAGTTTTTTTACGTCCATTCATTAAGAAGCCTAAGAAGAATCTATTTTCATATTATGAGTAAAATTTAATCATTATGTAAGCCCGATCTATATACCTAGCTATTTCTAAGACATGTTTATATTCAACGCACGTTCCTCCTGAAGTTGTTAATTGGAATTACTTACTACTACGAAGAAGAATGTTGTCTTCTTTCTTTCATATTTTTAGTTCTTTACGAATATTATCTTTTACAACCTTGCTTCAATTTATCATCATTACATTGCCATCGTCTATACGACATAATAACTTATTATTTTTCTTTCAATCTGTTCCTGTTTTTCTTTTAAAATATTACCTATTTCCAACCCGAGGTACTGCAACAAACAATAAATGGAATTGTAACAGGTATAATTATGCATTCCCGCATAAATCAGACGCCATTTCTCGTAGCAACGTTAGCAATTTCGTTTATTAAACGTTAGGTAGACACAATGTATGCAATAGAATGATTTGTGGCTGTCACGGCGGTTTCAACTGAAACTTACTGGCGGACGACGGTTTCCAATTCAAAGTGACTTTTCAGTTAGGAGAGACACGGGAGAGCTTTCTCGTGTTTTTCTTCGAGTGCCTAATAGTGTAAACTATCGGCACGTCGGACAATAAATTACTCATATTATATCACTTCATCTCTATCCTCAGTGATACTGATCACGTACTGCAACATCGAGAGAATTCATAATATAATAAAATATTTGTTGCTAAATAAAGCAAGTGTGTTTGAATTCAAAGCTTTAATTTCAAGTGCTCATTAAATGTCTTCATAAAACAACGTCTGTGAGAAATTAACAATGACATCTTAATTCTCATGAAATTCATTTTAATCACCTTGAATTTTAATTTTGAATTATTGAAACTAACTTGTTGAGACTTTTGAATATAAATCATATCTAATTATCTATATCTAACAACAATAAGATTTCTCATCATTATTTTGTGATATATAGACTATAAATAAAATAAATGTGAAATTAAAATGTTTAACAGCTGTAGACAGCTAGTATTGAATATATTATATTTATTGCGCCAAGGCTCAGTGACCACGTTAACACGTCGCGCGGCGCTCGCTGTTGCGAGGCGCGACTTGTTACGCACAACTCTGCCAATGATTGATGGTAAACAAACATTATTCCAAACATCATCGTAGGATGTAGCTATATTTTGATGTGTGTGTCTTCACAACCACGTGCCGACTGATGTTGTACATTAAATCGGTTTCTTTCAAATGCTTCTCAAACGCAAACAAGACAGTTATGTTTGTTTGTGCTCCTACGAAATCGGGTTATCCGATTAACGTAAAACTATTGTCGACGGATCCCTGCGACTGAATTTTTCCCGCCGTGTTGTCATGGTGATCTCCGCTGGATTATTGGATATCCATGGCAGCTATTATTTCCAGGGAGAGTTTATCTTTATAATGAGATATTGATTAGTAAAATATTGACGATAATGATCAGCATATTATACCATGTTTCTTGTTCATTCATTATTTTGTCTTAACGTCATTAATAAATACCTCTTGTACGAGTAGGTAGGTACATCTATTTGGACGATTCAGTTTATTAACTTATTGAAATTGTTAATTCTGATTTACGCATTTATGAAATCTCGAATTTCGCAGCGTAAATCATAATAATTAATCGTCGTTTTATATGACAAGTACCCACGGCCCAAAGAATATTTTTAATTTATCCAACGCGTTAACGAACCGGCTCGAGCGGATATCATTTAGCAACTACCCGCCAACTGCTAATGAACGAGGGAAAATTATCCATTCATCACATCAGGCCGTAGGTTACTACATTTTTCATCTATAGGTACTGTTATTCCTACAGAAAACGGTTAAACATTAAAGCTGCTATTGTATTGTACATCAATAGGTTTTATGGAAAATAACAAGTTTAATAACAAGTAGGCCGAATCCAAACAAGCCAATAAACAAAATAGAGCCTTATTAAAAAAACCAATCATGTTTAGTTTAACTACAATTAGCTTTTTCTTAATTAAAATTATCTAGACGAGTAGAAGACTCAAATTCGAATTATGAATCTGCTAATCAGTGTTGTAACTAATCGTATGGTTTGATTTTGTTTTTGTAAATATAAGTGTTGGTAACAGAAAGTGATGTGATAAGCTTTGTTCCTTTTACAACACTGAATCTAGAATTGTGAAAACTAAAAGAAAATGAAGCCCTTATATTCTAGCAAATAAATTTACACATATGTGAGTATTGCTCCCGTGATTATTAAAGTTTTCATTACGAAGCTAACATCAAAATAAGAGCAGTTTCATTAGATTAACATAAAAAGTCTTAGGGGTTGTCTTTCAAATAAATTAATGACTTTATCTTAGTTTAATAGTTAATAAACTACTTTATTAGTTTAATATGGAGGTCTGGTAGGCAGCATGGTTTGACTGGGAGCCGACTCCAATAATTGAGACACACTCATCCTGTTTCATTGACGGAAGCCTGATCAAAGTCTTGTCTTTTACAACATCGATGGAACTAGGGAAGCTAAAATAACCAGACCGATAAGCAAACAAAAAGTATAACTACAACATTCTCGAATTATCCTAAGACCATTTTGATTTACGAGTTTATTATAAATGTTTTCAAAACATGACGATTCACCTGGCATGGCAACATGGAATTTTGCCCCACAAATTATTTCCCAAATCCGGGGATTACTCGGATAAAAACCTAATTGGAGAAGGCTAGTGCGTGACATAAGTCGGCCGAATGTGCCGAGCGAGGGGGATACGCCTATCGGACGGCCACACGGGCTTATACACGGCATTCTACGAGTATTTTATGAGATGCTGTTATTATTGAATTCCATCTCTTCATTACAAAATTGTGTCACCCCCGTCACAAGCTCGTGTCGAGAACCCTTATTTGTCATGTTTAATATAATAATAATAATAATAATATTATAAAGAGGAAAGATTTGTTTGTTTGTTTGTTTGTTTGTTTGTTTGTTTGTTTGTTTGAAATGAATAGGCTCCGAAACTACTGGACCGATTTGAAAAATTCTTTCACCAGTAGAATTCTACATTATCGGTGATGGTCATAGGCTATAGAATATTTTCAAAAAAGTTAGGGATCCGTATGAAAAGTTCGATAATGTGACCCAAGGTGTGAGAAAAAATCCTTATATCGCGTACGCTGCGGAATCTATTGACAATAGAGCAAAGTGATGTACTACAGTTCTATAGAGCTCATCAATATCTACAAAAAAGTCCGCGATACCATATGTCTAACTATTATGGATAAGTCACCATGACCGCTTTTTGTTAATATTAGTCAAGCAAATCCCATGGTGAAATAAAAAATGGTGATTATAGTACCATGATATTAATCCTTATCCATTTAAATGGTTTGATAATTAAGGTTGATTATGTCCGTGTAAATTACACTTTAAATCATTCAAATCGTACCTTTCGTTCAAAAGTTACGACGGTAATAAACATGCTCGGAGTAAGAAAAATGTCGCGGCTTGAGCGAACTGGGGAGAACCGTATCAATGCTTGGTCCGATGAAGTTGAAACACCACGGCATTTAAATGTTTTCGATAAAACAATAAGAATAACAAATGTTTGGATTTTTCGAAAATCAACTAGGTACATACATAATAAGGGGTGAAGCAGGGGTGAATTAGTTTTTAGGGGAGGAAAATTATAGCTTGCTTCAATTTACGTCGGAATTCTATGAACAAACTAAAAGTGGGATAATTGAAACAGATCATGTACCTAACAATTTTTGCATAATCAACCCCTGACGGGCTGAACGGGGTGAACAGTTGCGCTGAACCAATAATCAGAATCGTTGTGCTTAATTTTCTAAAACTAACCTTTATAAGGCGATATGTATAGGGGCGTTGCAGTTTGTGGAGTACCTACTATCCCCACGCGGACGAAGTCGCGGGCGAAGTGCTAGTGTTTAATACGGGGAAAAGGCTTCCACTCCAAACCGGTGTTCACAAGATACAATTACAAAACAGAATCCAACCAACGTCAAAAGCGATAGTTACACACTTATATTATATGTATACCTATTTGAAAAAAATAAATCAGTTGTTTCATACAAAATGCAATATGAAAATGTATGAAAGTTCAGCAGATATTTTTTTCGATTTTTCAGGGTTGGTGTCATAGCAAGAGTTGTTTATAATCATGAGTACTTTTACCCACTGAAAGGTTGTTAATGTTTTATAGGGTTTTATATAATGTCATCTCACTTAAAAAATACACAGTTAGTGAATGGGGGGGAGTTGGGGAGGTCGCCTCATTAGCCACCCGACATACGAGTATTGTTATAATTTCAGATCGTAAAAGAAAAGTGTTGAAAGCGAGCGTATTTAAAGCAATAACAGCACATTTTTAGTTTAGCGTAGGTAAACATTTAGTTGAAGCGATGCTCGTATTCTTTCCGGTGAATAACTGAGTTATATTCAGGTTTATAGTCGCTTAGTTATAAAACGTATCGCAGCTACATCTGCGATATGAGCGAGAATAGCTATGCCATGGTGTTTTAACCTATTGTTAGCTGAGTATTGGACATTATTTTAATTTAAACTTTAACACATAATGCAAAAGAGCTTATAGTAAATCAATAAATCGATTGACTAGCTTTCCGAAGCCGAAATTGGGTAGAAACTATGAATGTCAATCCGCCCAGTACCCGCACTTGAATGCTTAAGTACTTGTCTTATGTATGGTAATTTAATTACGATCATAAGGCAGATTTACGTTTGTTGGATTTTTTGAAGAAATAACATGTATACTTGGCATATTAAACTCATTTTTCTAATGATATCAATGATACCATATTGATATCATTAGAAACATGAGTTACAAACTGTTCTTTTGAGTTACAACTTCAAAAGAACAGTTTGAAAAAAGCTCAAGTATCATCAGAAATCCAAAGGGGAGGTCAAAAGTTATAAATTCACGAGTTAGATTGAAGCCTGCCCTCGCAGTAGATGTCACAAAAGCTTAAAGTACAGTACTTAATAGATTACTTTATAACTTTAGGAAGAGTTATTGAAAGAGCTCGCCCTTCTCAGATAGGTACCTTGTAAAAGTAATGAATATTTAACCGTCTTCAAATAAAAGGAAAGGGTCTTAATTTGTCGCTTTCAAATAAATACCTTTCGCCTAACTTTGTGTTTTATTACTTTGTGAAAAAACTAGTCTACAATGTCTTGTAATACTAATCCCAATTCAGTACATATAGGTACCTCACCTTCAACCTTAACGGTAATCGTTCAATTTAAAAGCTAATCTTCTTCCCGGAAATGATCAGAGGATTTCTTTTTGCCGATCTACCTGTCTATTTAAGTCTAATAAGAAAATTATGTTAAGCCTAATACAAAATAATTTGGTTTCTTAATGTTTCTTATAGAATGAAATAGAATACACTTTATTGTGTACACCATATAAGTACAGAAAATATAGATGAAGAAAACATTCTTATTCACATTATAACGATGCGATTTTGTTAGTAATAAATGAATAAAATAGTGAGGAACATGTTAACACTAATTTTATCACAGAGGCAGTTTGTTAAGTGACCCTAAGTACATAATAAAAAAGTGTAACACTTACCAAAACACGTGGAGTTAGAAGCGTGCAAGGTGAGCGTTTAGCCGGCAGCCGCAGCCGCATGGTGACCACCACACATGGCGCACCGCCACCACCAGGCAGAGCACAGCTACACTCACTGTCCAACTGTCCCGAACGAAGCAGTTTCGAAAATGTTCTCTGGCGGGAACGCTCCGGTCGTAGAACGCGGACACGAAACTAGTGTGTTTACGCGAGTCACGCGAGTGCGGAGTGTGGGGCAGCAGCGATCGCGCGCTCCGCTCGGAGGCCGCGAAGCCGACTGGCGCGCGACCAGGCGGGCCAGGGCGGGCGGCCGCGCCCCCGCCCGCGCCCAATGCCTTAAATTCCTCGCATACCGTCCCACACTTTTAAGCGCACCTAAGTGTTTATCGAAGCTCGCGCTAAAAGATGTCTAATCGCTCTCGACACGTACGTAACGTATTTCACGTTCAACACTCGCCAACTTCAATATATTCAGTGAATCTGCGTAAAATATATTGCTCGGTATTTCAAAGTAACGATAACACATCGTATAGTTGTAAGAGTTACGGGAAGAGCACGTTGACCTAGACCATATATTTGAAAAGTTCTTTCAACACGTTTTTAACGTATTACTAACTCATATTACCGTTACACTAGATGCCTGCCTTCGACACGCGTAGCTTTATAAAACATTTACATAAAAATACCCAAAGGCGGTACGTATTTAAACGTTCAATTTGAAGGTAATAAAAGAATAAACAGAAAAAGGTACTTTTTCAATTAAAACAATAACGAAGTATTACAAAAGAATTCTCGAACAAGTAGGCAACTTCAACCGCTACATGCCGCATAACAATTTAAATATAACGCATAATTATGTAGCTCATTTGCAATTAAAATCAACCTGTACAGAAGTCGACACCATAATTATTATAAAAAACACATTTTCATTTCGGGACTAATTAGTTAGAATTATTCATAAAAATAAAGAAAACATCTCGAAAGGTAGCTGCTGTGAATTCTATTGTTTATTTGAATATTAAATAGTACTGAGCTCGTTTTAATATCGAGCATTTCATTGTTTCAAAATTACTTTGCAAGCAATTCATGTTGCTGGGCCGGATTTGTAGGTTTTTAATTAGGAGTAAGCCGGCAGGTTGTTCTGAGCCTGATGGCTGCTCAGACGAGCCTATTCTCGAATGGCCGCAGGACATCAGGATTACAACCGTCTGGCAACACAGACACGGCCGGAATATTCCGCTCCTCATCGGTTCTCATAATAATATTCTCATAAAAAAGAGAAGCAAATTACTTCGTGCGAGCTGAAAGCTTTTTTTCATTGAGGAGTAAGTAGGAAGGGTTCAATTGTACGAAATGTAGTAAAGTATCATGAGATGTTATTATGGTTTTATTGTCACTAGAACTGCATGAATATGCCTGTCTTTATTTATTTGTAACGAAATAAAATTGATGGTTACAGAAATATGTTATAGTGCTTACGTCAGTCCTAAACTAACAAAATTCGAAACAAAATATGAAACCGCTTTCAACCCACTAGGTACATACTTGGATACCGTTTCAAAATGCTTGAGTAAATGGTATCGCGTGCTTAATGTTTATACTAAGAGAACGAGGTCCCCTCAGTCGCCTGATAACAAATAGAGCAACACAAGCAAACCAACTCCAACTTGTATCTACATATCCGCTTCGTATTTTATTGACCTCATTTACAACAAAAAGGTTTTCTGTAAACAAAGTTTGAACTCTGTATTTATCTTTCGAAGTCAATTAATTCAACACACCCTATTTACAAGTTCAGTTTAGTTAAGCAAATTAATTAATTATTATAAGTACTGGAATCGTAGTTCACACGCGTAGCAAACCAATTTGAACTAATATATTTGTCGCGTAGGCTTGCTACGGCTACGTAGACCTACAGCCTACGAGGCTACGAGTTCCCGCGTAGCCCAAGTGTCGTAGACTTCATGGTTCGTACGTAATGATAACGTAATCGAGATTCAGCAGTACGGCGGTTCACGATATGAATGGAGTCTTTGTTACTTATGTTGTACAACAAAAAAAAAGGATTCATGACGACGTACTATTATTTTGAACCAGAGAAAACTTCGTAATGCCTTACATATTCCGTAGCAAATCACGTCACGGATCTTTGTAAAACTTCGAGCGTAGCTTTGCACATAACGAGTATGTTTGCGAACTATAACTAAAGTTAAAGATTTGTGTATAAGCAAGTCTAAGAATAAACCTCAACAAACTTCGAAAATGACCGTCATTTGATTGAAAATATTGCTTGCTTACCGTTTCCAAGACGTCGCATCGATTTTACATATGAGTTTCTGAACTTAGTGGAACTTCGCAAGACACTTACCTGAAAGGAAATGAATTAAACATTATGATAATAAGTAATTCCTCAGTTGTTGGTGTACGTGCATTTTAAAAATTGCTACATATAATGCTTGAAATTCTAATCAAAATGAGGCGAAGAGTACAGTATCTTCATTTCATTTGATTTTTTTCTTGAATTCAAACCTTTAAAGTAAGTAAAGTCCAACTGTTTCAAAACGTGCAATAATACTCTGCAAAACCCACCAAGTAAAAATAAAAACGAGACTACGGTTGTGCAAAGGAAGAGCTACGAACTGAAGGCCCCGGGACTGTTAGTCCTTTAATGGACCAGTATTTAAAAAGGACTATTCTTCGATGACGTGTTTACATGTCGTCTACACTTGATGTTGCCACCCCCCCTTCCTCCTCGCCCCCCCCCCCCCATCCTATGCTGTTCAAAATTCTACTTAAGTGGTATAAAAATCTGATCGTGACAATACACCATTTATTTTATTTATAAAATTAAATTGTTGGCGTGTAACATGCATGCATAATTTACCCGTCAAGAGAAACGTGCAATTTTTTGAAAACAGAAAAACAAACACCATTTAATTGTGCTATTAAGAATAATTAAATAAAATACGCTTTTCGACAAGGTAGGCACTTCTTAGTAAAATATTAAAGGAAAATCTACAACGTGACTTCAAAAGCCGTTTAGGTAACGAAGCATAAGAATAATTATCTTGACATTCTAGAAGCTCAGTATACGGGGCTTCCTAATGTCAATGCGAAGACCTTCTAGTGAATTTATCGGATTAGGTATGTACTAAGTCAAGAAAGATACACAATGCTTAAGTACTAAGGTGGCGTTAATCGTCACGGTCAGACTATACTGTTGATATTACTTGTTTACCTCTTCAGAACGTGCAGTCTAGGAGTTTTTCTAACACTAAATATCCAGTACACAAAAGAAGCTTTTACTCTCACAACCTAGAACTCTCATAACTACCTGCGCCACCTATTTTCATTTGCACTCTTTTCACAAACATGCAGTCATTATATCACAAATGGCGTTGCAACATTGTGTAGTGGCTCCGGAGTGCGTGCATTAAGCTGCGCCGTGCATGAATAATCATAACACAACTATGAATGGATGATGCAAGCTAGGCTAGTGCGTGCGATATATGCAGATAGAAACGAGACGGAGACACACAGTGCGTCAGAGTGTGATAGGGACAGGGCACATGACGTCACGGGCAGCGCGTCGCCGCCAGCTGAACTGGCTGACTTGGTTCCACAAGGTAACTCACGTTTCTCTTATGACGTCACTCGGGAAATGAACACGGCAGCCCAGTTTGGGATCAATGGCCAATCTACAAAATAGAAAAATCCAATTCATTATAGCACTCTTTAAGTGCTTTGTGTTTACACTTTCGTCTATTTCGTTTTGCTATCACAATTTTAGTTCTGCATCGGTATTTTGATTAGTGATAACCCTATCCATTTAATGAAGATCACATTTTAATGGAATTAGCGTTAAGTCGACTACGTAAATGAGAAACTGTTTAGCTTTTCAACTTGGCTAAAGTTCGTAGACACGTAGAAGTAGCCGAGCTCAGTGAACTTTCTACCACAATCAGATTAGGCACATACCCGTCATCTCCGTTCTGGTTGGTCACGTCCGTGGCCTTGGCCTCGGTCTCCACTCCATTGCAATGTTCCACCACCACTTCGGGAACCTCACTCATGTCCACTGTCCACTACACTGTCGCCAGCAGCACTCACCCGGCCGAGCCTCTACGAGCCAATATCGCAGACTACCATTTCGCCCTTGGTAAAAGATTACCATTAGTACAAGTACTATTATTAAATTAAGCGCAGGCAACTGACAGACTACATCTATATCAGAAACAATATGTTAGAAAAATTAAATTTTATGCATTCGGGCTTTTATGAGACTTTTATTTGGACAGTGAAGGTAACTTGCGTAGGTAAGAAGTAGAATTCAGTGCGTAAGAAAAACGAGAAATTTCCTCCTCGGTGAAAAGGGACATGAAAATTTTATTATTAGAAATATTCTGAAACAGGAATAAGTCTATTACGAAAACTTAGACACCGAGTTAAATCTGGATCATGACGGCGGAACCAGGCCTTACGCAACTACAATTTCCGAAATAAACAGGTTTCTAAAAAAGGGTATGAAACAAGCCGAGTGACGCCAGGTAAAAAGTTTAGTGTTGTGGTATAAGCATGCGCCGTGGAAGGCAAACGGGTCACGAACACACCATTAGGGCTTCAGCTAACGTAATCCCTTTAAGGAGTAGTTTACCTGTCGTATTCAGAAAAAATAATCACGTAATGTAGTCAGAATCGCATAATTAACGTAATAACAATTCTTAGAACATTTCCAGATCATCTGAAAAGTATGCAGGCACTTACAGCACGTACACTACACAAATATGCATGGTATGGTACCTTAATCATTTATCTATACAATCACCTAACGGAAAAGTGCAAAAAGATCTCAAAATTCCAGGAGTTAATTCAACTGGAATCTCAAATCAATGAATAAGTAAAACAGATGGGTTTTATTGTAAATTGGCCTCAGTACATTTCGTTCAGTGCACCGGAACGGAATGCTGTATAAGAATAATTTTTAAATGAATGTAAAAGTGCATAACTCTTTAACGCCACCGAAATCACAAACTTCCAGTTAGTAACGTTGGTACTAATGAATTTCCTGAGCACTTCTGAACCACGCGATATAAACATATAAATATATTACTATTGCGAAATTAAAGACCAGCGAAACAAACGCATATACCACTGATGGTGAGACAAGGGGACGTAATTTCCCGAAATTGTTCTCTAACGCATTAGATGATGTGTTTAAGACGCTGGTCTGGGAAGCGAAGGCGAGTAGGTACATCACACACTTGTGATTTGCAGATGACATTGTCATCCTGGCTGAATCACTGCAGAATTTGCAGCAGATGCTGGACGGCCTAGTTGTGTTTCTTCTGTACGCATTGGTCTCCGTATGAACTTGGACAAAACCCAGGTTATATTAAAGGAACACGTTACCCCGGTACCGGTTGCTGTCACTGGCGGTGCTCTTAAGGTTGGTCGAGAATACGTACCTCGGGCAAGCTGTGCAGTTTGGTAAGAACAACTTTTAGAGGGAGGCTAACAGAAGAATTCAGCCGGGCTGGGCAGCGTTTGGGAAGCTTCGCCGAGTCTTCTCGTCACGTATTCAATCAATCAGTGCGTCCTGCCTGTTATGACTTACGGAACCGAAACGTGGACACTCACGGTACGGTTGGTACATAAATTCAAGGTCGCTCAGCGAGCTATGGAAAGGGCTATGCTTGGCGTCTCTTTTTGAGGGATCGAATCCGCAACGAAGTACACCGACAAAGAACCAAAGTGGTCGACATAGCTCACAAAATAAGCAAGCTGAAGTGGCAATGGGCCGGCCATATTAGCCGTAGAACCGATGACCGTCAGGGTAGACGAGTTCTAGAGTGGAGACTGCGAATCGGCCAACGTAAGGTGGGACGCCCTCAGGCTAGGTGGTGCTGCTGAACGGATATGGTTCAAACTTCGCACACGGGTAGACCATGTCCTGGAATAGGACATAGAGATTTTAACCCCGGGAGCCTCCCTTAGGACAGTTCCTGACTTTCACGCGGATGACGCCACAGACAGTACTTAGTTTGATTATAAATTAGCCACTTAATTCAGAGTACCGATGCAGTAAAAACAGTCGTATATTGAATGGAAAAGTGCATAAAAGTCGCAGCCGTTGCAAAAAACTGCTTCGGACGCAAGAGCAAATAAAATAAGCTGTTCAATCAATCTGAACGGTCGGTTGTCCATAAACTTTTAATAGATTGCCTTCGATCGTTCTAGTACTTACCGTAATAGCCTTGTGATTGTTTGCTCGCCTACGGTATCTATTGGCGTAAGTCACGGTAACTCCTATCATAAAATGACTATGGAGAAATATTGTGCACGTAGATACTAAACTACCTCTAATTTCTCAAGGGACGCGCGCTTAGATGTGGCGGTTTATTGGCTAACTTCAAGTGCCTGTTACCTTTCTCATGAAGTCTGTCATAATGTACCAAGGCAGGAACATATCTGTATGCGGTTGATACTATATATTTATCAGCAATTTGCAATCCGGACGCCTCACTCTGACGCTATTGTAAGTTTTGGTGTTTCAGGCCAGTTACGCCGTTATATAACATTTGGCGGGTTTGCATTTCTTGACGCCACCATAATAAGCTTAACATCTGTTTCTACCTATCTAAGCAATATTTTTCGACCCTGAAGTTGTAATTTTCATGTAAGACACGAGTTATTCAATAACCAAGCAAATTGGCTTTACTTTTAAACATGTCAGTGTCAAGTATTAATTAGTCTTAGTTAGCCTTGCATCATCCACCAGAAAAGCACCTCCAAAGCCGGAGGTGCTTTTTTGGGTCTGATCATATTTCTATTCCTTACTTTATTTATTCATATGTGTGTATTCATTTATTCCTAGTATTATTTGCTGACTGTTTCATCGGTCAGCTGTGTGAGTGGTCAGTAAACGAAGAAGTCTATGAATTAGCTTGAGGTCCCAAGTTCGACCTTCGGTTCGGATAGTGTTAATGGCTGATTAGGAATAGCTAAGAGCGAGTGTTTTGATCAGTTGGTTAAACATTTTGGGCACTTTAAAATTAAATGAAAAGAAAACGAAGTTTTTCGACCAATTGCTAGTTATTAACCAATAGTAGAAACTATTAGTTAATAACCAAAAATATATAATTGACTATTGGCCATGCTAAATATAGATCGAAAAACGGACACTACCCATAATTGTTAACCAATGGGTATCTACTATCTAACTATGGGAAAAAACCACCCACCCTAATGGTGGATCCACACACCTCGGCGGCGCCACAAAGCAAAGCAGGCAGAAGCCGGCAAGTGCGGCTCTCATCGAAAGCCGCGAACGAACTGTTCCCCCGCTGCCGCGCGGTGCGGCGCCGGCGGCGCCGCCGGCAAAATGGCCGTCGGCTTTGTTGCGATTGCCACACGTAAAACCACGGAATCCTATCTATCATATTTACAGTTACATAAGTACCTATGGTAGGCGCTAGATAAACTTGCAATGAAGTACATTGACCTGTCGTAGATAACCGAAAAACAAATTATTATGAACTGTTTTCATTACTTACTAGAGAACGTAAAGAATCACGACAGAAGTCGATTCAGGGCAGCTTTATTTATTTACTTATTTATGAACACACAATAAACTTAAAAAAGAAAATTCCATACAGATAAAAGAGCACAAAGGTACTGTTTATTTCAAAAGAAATTTCTTCCAGCAGACCTGCGATAGAAAAGTGGGATTAGAAAAGTAGAAACAGTGTGTAAAAGGGCAGAAACGGAAACTTAAAATAAACTATACTAACTTAACAAAAACATATTATTATTAACAAAATATATTGTGTACAGATGTATCCTCTACTACTAAATACTTATATTCAAAAAGACTAATAAATATTTTTTTTTTTGTTAATCAATTCGGATGTTTATTGCAACTATAACTATATCCACACTTAAATAAAAGACAAAACTAAAAGTAATATAAAACATGGCGTTGAAATAATATTATCTATATATATAAAAATCTATTAATAAATATAAATCAGACTACAATAAACATACAAACAAATAATAAATATAGTTACATAAATAAAACCTAAATAAATAAATAATTATAATAAAATAAAACATCTATAAAATACCAAAGATTACAATATAGTAGAGAGATAATGCTCTTTGATTGCTTTATGTCTTTATTTCTGTTTTTGATATTAAGAAAGTCAATAAATGTATTTGGGTCAATGACCGTTATTGCACATTTATCTGGTGCCTCGCATCTGACTTTCTATCATCTGCAAATAACTAAATATGAATCCTGGTTTTTGGATCTCGGTAGAACATATTATAATATGTAGATGATGAATCAAAGAACGCACTGCATTCTGAAAAGTTGTAGGACGTCATACCTGTTGATTGAACACATAGGCTGCACAAACAGAAATTATCTTTGTGGGCATTTGTCTGTACAAGTTGTGATATGTTGATCGCCCAGGGCCGGAGAGCATCAAACAACTCATTTGTCTTGGTAGTCCCTGTTGATTCAGAGCAACTTGTGCGGAATAATAAGCAGCCGGTAGCCGGCACGCCCGGCGTATTTCTGTCAGTTCATCAACGAAGACGGCGTTTTATGTTGGATATTTTAGAAGCTTTTTACTAGTGAAGTGATCAAATTAAGCAATTGGAAAAAAATCTGAATGTAGTACTTACGAATGAAAACCTAAAATTTCCTTCGAATAATGCAAATCTCGAACACGTAGATTATATTTTGAATTAGCTATATAATGCTAGGATAAGCAGGTAAATTTTTCAGAGAATAGTGCCGAAAAGATAAGTAGTATTCCTTATTATTGTTTCAAAAATTAGTTTCACCTAAACATAGGTAGGTACTTACATACCTACATAATTTGCAAGGTGCGTGTGCACTCAATAAAACGTGATACTCAGTCGATACCACGTGTTCAACACAGATAACATTCTTGATTAACTTTTTTAATCTTTTATTATCTACTAGCTGTGCCTGCGACTTCGTTCGCGTGGATGTCGGAAGAAAAATGTGTCACATAGATAGATGTACGTCCCTGCACTACCTGACCCTTCTTAGAATTAATAGAACAAAAATAAGTTTATACAGGGCACCTTAACTCTTTCGTTTAAAATGCCAGCCAGCCCTGGTGTCTCCTGGTACCTCGAATTAAATTGACTCTTATTTTCGAACTTAGTAAGTGTAACTTCAAATGAATGAATAATACGACCCAGTAAGCAGAATCGAAACAATTTTCCAAAACGAAGATTGGTTAACCGTTGCACGGTTTGATGTTCAAGGTTAAGCAACGCTTGTCGAGGTCGGTCTGCAGATGGGTAACCATCTTTTCAACAAATATAAAATCCTTTATTTCTAATAGACCAGTAATAGGCACTTTTAAATGGCCAGTCTGTCAGTCAAATAAATAAAGCTACTGCCGCGCTAGCGACAGGAGCAACAAGTTGTTCTGCAGCAAAACACACTCACCGACCCTATCTCTAGCGCGGCAGTTGCAGGTTCCACAGAGTAGATCCTATGGAGAAGAACGTGCAAGATGCCATGGACATTCTTTTAAATCAGTGTTTACCAAATCATGGTTACATTCGTTTTAAAATAATTACTTAATGCGTGAAATTATATTTCGTCGCTTCATTCTTCAGATATTTTTTAACCATGTAGTCCCCTTTCCTTGCGCTAGCAACTACGCACGTCTATTTAGAGTTTTTTTTTTTTTTTTTTTTTATAAACTGGCAACATCGTACCCCACCTCGCCGTGTCGGTCAGTTGTAACCGTCATTCTTTTTTCGTGCGCAGCAACGAACGGACGTCTTCAAAACTAAATAAGTAGTAAGTAAGTTTAAAAGTATATTTACCAAGTAAAGTTATATTTAGAGAAAATTGAATTCAAATTCAAAATATTTATTTGTCATATAAAATGTTGACCACTGGTGGAGTAATTTATAATTAAGTGTTTCACTATGTGCTGCCTTGCTGGGCATACAAATGTTGTACAAACGGTTTGTACAAACAGGTGTAATACTCAAAAAACAACAAGTTAAATCTTTACACATAAAATATAAAACATAAATTGACAGCGGCTTAACAGTACACATGTAAAATTATGCATTACTAGAATAAAATACGAAGGTTAGAAAAGAAGGCTTATCGTCGTCGAATAAGAGGTTTTTCGTCATCAGATTCGGAACAAACTTCAAGTAAGTACATAATATATTTCTCATTGTTGGTGTTTGAAAAGTGATAATAAAAAGTTAAAATACTGCTTGGAGCCTGGAGGTTGCCCGAGATGGTAACAAAATGGCTAAATACATAAGTTACTTTACTAAGTAACCCAATAATACCGGGAGGTTGTCCGCGATGGCAACACGAATGTTTAATGATACCGGGAGGTTATCCGAGATAACACGATGGCTATAAATAGAACAAACATGGTTTCTATGAACTAGAATCACGTGTGAAACTGTTCTTATGTACTCACGAATTCTTTGCCGAGTAAAGTTGTGACTACCCTCATAACTTACGAAAAATGTTAACAGGTCCAAGAGACCCCCCTGAACGGATTACGAAATAAATGTGTGCAATACAGCGTCTATAAGTCTGCCTGGAGGGTAACCGCGAGTTATACACGATGGCTAGACATGACGCAAACAATCTAATCCTGGAGGTTGACCGAGAGTCATACACGAAGGAAAAATAAATGTGTGCAATACAGCGTCTATAAGTCTGCCTGGAGGGTAACCGCGAGTTATACACGATGGCTACACATGACGCAAACAATCTAAGTCTGGAGGTTGACCGAGAGTCATACACGAAGGAAAAATAAATGTGTGCAATACAGCGTCTATAAGTCTGCCTGGAGGGTAACCGCGAGTTATACACGATGGCTAGACATGACGCAAACAATCTAAGCCTAGAGGTTGACCGAGAGTCATACACGAAGGAAAAATACATATACCTACCTACCTATGTAGATACATTGTGAGCATTTAAAGAATTTAAAAACTCTGTCCCTGAAAATGTGGACACTGGTGGACTTCGAACCAGATTCATCACCACCAGAACCACCAGCGAGCGAAGTGGTTCCTACCCCAGAAGTTGTGACCAATCCACCCAAATATTTTGGCGGCATTAGGCGAAATCACAGACGAGACACCGGAATTTGGCGAGAAAATTCATAAAAATCTCGCTACAATACTTACCATTTATTTTATTAAATATAAGTACCTTTGCTAAAAAAAAAAAAAAAAAAAAAAAGGTACTTATGACAAAAGAAAATAGGGAGATTCTTTTGAGAAATTACCTCATACTCAAAAACTGCCCGTTACTTCAAGCACCAACGCTTAACCATATGGTTTCTGCGGCCATACCGGAATCTGTTAGATTTCGGGAAAAGAAAATGGCCGAATTTTATCCGACTTGCAACGATTACCTTTCAGAAAAAATTAAAGCCTCTAAGGCTATTGTAAACCAGGGGGGGGGGGAGCGAGGGGGTCACAAACGGTTCAACTACCGAGTCTCCCCCTGCATTCAGCCAGTCGAAGATCAACTACAAACAACTTGCTCCAACACGTCATTGACTCAGGTACATGCAGTCAGAGTTAAGTTTTATTATGATTGCTGGGCAAAAATCACCGATAATATGACAGTTCTTAGATGGATTAGTCAAGGTGTCGATATCCCTTTATCAGATGGAGTACTACAACCCCATAATACAACCAAAACATTTTGGTCTAAACAAGAGAAATGTGATATGGCGATCGCCATTAACAAACTCATAGACCTAGGCGTGGTTAACGTTTGTGAACCTATAAAACACCAATTTATATCTCACACAAGCCAGACGGTGAAAAACGATTCATCTTAAATCAAAAATCATTTAATCAGTTCTTCAAAAAATGTCACTTCAAAATGGAAGATCATAGGACCGCCTCTAAACTTATTCCAAAAAATGGTTTCCATGCAACAATAGATCTTAAAGAAGCCTTTTTTAGTTTCAATAATAAAATCATTTAGAAAATACTTGCGTTTTCAATTCGAAAATGAAAAACCGGAAACCATAACATACGAATTTAACACCATGCCATACGGTATTTCCATTGCTACTAGTGTTTACACAAATTATGAAGGAGGTTAACCTACCTTAAGGGACATAAATCGGTCATATACTTAGATGACATCTTATGTATCGGAAAAACCTACACTGAGTGTCTCAGTAATGTTATCGAAATTTTACGTGTTAACTTGTCTCGGTTTTGTGATAAATTATAAAAAGAGCTCATTTATAATACCCCAACAAGAGTGCAAATTCTTAGGTTTCATCTATAATACGACAACCCTTTCGGTTTCCTCACCTAAGGACAAACGTCGTAATATCGCGCACCTTGTTAAAAAGTTTATTGGTTTACCTCCCTGTACCAAAAGCGAATTCGCTCAGTTAGGTAATAGGCGTTCTCACAGCAGCGTGCCCTGCCGTCAAACACGGGTGGCTATATACCAAAACCCTAGAGCACAAAAATACATTTTAGTGAATAGATTTCATAACGATTATAATTCTAAAATAAGCCTGGAACGACACATACTTAACGATTTTAAATTGGTGGTCACAAAATATATTTACATGTTCAAACTTCGTCGACACCCCCGATTTTGAATTGGAAATATTTTCCGATGCTTCGAATACAGGGTGGGGAGCATTTTTTGATGGTAATCGCGCTCATGAATCATGGAAGGAAAGAGAATATCATATAAATGACTTAAGAGTTATTAATAATAATAATAATCATTTATTTCGGAATAAAGACATCCATATTTTGTTAGTACAATTGCGAGCTTACAACTAGGTTTCAACTGGGTTTCTTAGCACTAGAAAACTTCGCAAAGGAACGACCAAATTGTTCCATATTGTTACGAGTTGACATTAACACAGCGTTGAGTTATATTAATAGAATGGGAGGAGTACAATATCCTCAATAAAACGATCTTGCTTATTAAATTTGGCAATGGTGCGAGAACCGGAATATATGGATATTCGCATCTTATATTAATACCAAACAAAACATCGAAGCTGATATTGAATCAAGAAAAATTAACCCCTATATAGAATGGGGCTTATCAGATCAAGCATTTAAAACTATCATTCGTAAACTAGGTCAACCTGTAATTGATTTGTTCGCTTCTCGCATTAATGAAAAATGTGATTTGTACGCATCCTGGTTTCCTGACCCAGACGCGTCGTTTGTCAATGCATTTACAATTAATTGGAAACACAATTTTTTCTACGCTTTTCCCCATTCTCTTTAATTGTTAAAAGCCTTCCGACGTAATATCCCCGTAGAAGCAATAGACCTCATGTTAACATCGCTTTCTGATAACACCAAAAAATAATATAGCGTCTCATACAAACTCTGGTGGCAGTTCTACAAAATTACCAAAATTGATAATTTGAGAGCACGGTAGCAAAGGTATCTCTTTTTTGACAACAGAGTTCAATAAAGGCGCCTCGTATGGATCTTTGAATTCCCACAGATCCGCACTCTCGTTACTATTGGGCAACAACGTCGGTTCTGATGAATGCATCAAGCGGTTGTTAAAAGGAGCCTATAAACTTAAACCTAGCAGGCCAAAATATACATACACACCTGGGATACGCAATTAATTTTAATCTCGTTTCTAAATGGTACTCGGAACCGAAATTTAGACCTAAGTCAAGTGACCAAAAGATTCGTTATTTTACTGGCTTTATGTACGGAACAGCGAGTCCAAACTCTTAACCTAATAAAACTGGAGAATATCAATATCTCATCAAATGAAGTAAAAAGTAGTGATAACAGACGCTATCAAGGCTTCTGCTCCAGGAAGAGAACAACCCGTACTTTTTCTGCCCTACTTTTAGAAAATAAAAATATTTGCTCTGCTGCCGGGTACTCACAGATTACATATTTATTACAAAAAATCTTAAGAGCTAAAAATATAAACAACTTAATACTAACAATTAAAAAACCTAATAAAGCGGCCACAGCTCAAACCTTAAGTCCATGGATAAAATTGGTATTATCAAAAGTGGGGTCAATACATCAATATTCAGTGCACACAGTACATGTACTGTGTGCAGAAGTTGAGGCGTGTCATGACACGCCTCAACTTCTTCTGCAAGCTCGACAGGTGTGTGCATTGACACAATACGTAGAAACGCGGGATAGACCAGTCGTTCTCAAACGTTTGTCAAGTTTTGTAAAGTTAATGAAGCCGAATTTGCAGAATCAGTATGCTTATAATTGTAACTAGTTGTAAGGAATTGATTGTAAATCAAACGCAGAATTATTATCATAACTTAAAAGAACATTCTTTATTTTTTCAATAGGTACCTATGTACTTAAAAGTAAATAATTAATCATTTGAAAAATCCTTGCAATTTATTCAAATGAACCAGCAAATCTCATTATCTCTTAACATCTACATGGTTAAAAAATATCTGAAGAATGAAGCGACGAAATATAATATATGATCAAACGAACTTCCAAGTGAAATTCGATCATTATTATATGAGTCGCTTCATTCGAAGATATAATTTCCCGACCCACCCTAAAGAACCCTGAAGAGATTTGCAAAAATCATAACTATAATCATCTCTAAAATAATGACGGTTACAACTGACCGACACGGCGAGGTGGGGTACGATGTTGCCAGTTTATAAAAAAAAAAAAAAAAAAAAACTCTAAATAGACGTGCGTAGTTGCTAGCGCAAGGAAAGGGGACTACATGGTTAAAAAATATCTTCGAATGAAGCGACTCATATAATAATGATCGAACTTCACTTGGAAGTTCGTTTGATCATATATTATACAATCCAAAAGAGATTGAGTCAATACAATGCATAGATGGTCTTACAGTCGTCAGCAGCTGCAGGTCCAACAACGTTTTCACATCTTAATCAAAGTTTGGGGCATTTTAGTAGTTAATGTAATTAAATTACCTAAATTAAATTAAATGGCACATGCCAGCTACCACACCATATTATGCCAAAAACAAATTTTAACCGGTCTGATGCAGTTTAAATGCCACCAACTATATACTGCTTAACTTAACTATAGTCATTTCTTCGGAACTTTTTATACATTGTTTTGATAATTTTTGAAATTTGATGATTTTTTTTTGTTTTTTTTTTCTCCTATATTAGCTACCCAACTTCACCCTTAAATACTTATATGACCACGCACTTCTGGAACACCCCCAAACCTAACGTGAATGGTACCTACATGGTGGCGGGAGATCCACATGACTAACAAAAAATACAACTTTAAAGCTTAATAATAAATCTTAATTCGTAAACGAATTTCTAATTCGAAAAATAGTCTTGGCCAACCCCTAAAATTTTTAAGATACTTATCCAACGATACCCACACGATGGAAGAGTCTACAGCATAAATGTAAGGGAAATTATTAACAGAGCGAATAAAAATTTAATGTGCGACTATTAATGGGATACTTTATTACTAAACCGAGCGGCGTTTCACGAAAAAGTAACTTAACTGGCAATAATTGTGAATTACTAAAAATAAGTGAAATGAGCTGCTTAAAGTGCCAGACAATTAATCTAAGCTTGCATTTAAAATTTAAAGTAACCGAATAAAATACCTACTAGAGCGGGCGAAAAATATACCTACTGAATCAAATGGGCAACTAAACAAAGTTTACGAGCTTGGGACTTGGGGCACCCTGGGGCACCCCGACTCGGACAGGTTAGGTTAGAAGGGGATCCACTTTATCGAGAGACAATTTATCGAGAGTTTACAGTCTCTCAAGATATTTTATAATCTTACGGAGTTTGGAATTGGACGCTGTTAAGCATTCGTGTACTGTCAACCCACATCAAGCTAGTTTTGAGTAAACGGCCTTTAAAGTTTTTTGAGAACAATCTTCCTTTTAAGTCCGCAAAGTCTTGTATGGTAATGTGGTATCATTTGTTTCGTTGCAATGCATACCTATATTCATTGAAAAATATATATATTTTATAGTAAATTCACAATTAAATAGCTGGAGCATAAAATGATTGCTGCATAAATGACTGAGGGTTCTGTTACTTTCAGCATTGCGTTATGTGCCATAACACATAAATACAAAATTTTAATCTGTTGTATTAAAATAAAAATCAGTAGGTAAGTACTGACTATTACCTACAATGAAGAGAGTGATGAGTTTTTTTTTTTTTCATAATCTAAGTCTGTCTTGAAATTGAACAGCGCTCACTGACAAACGAATCCAGATATCACTTACAGAGTGGCCCCAAAAGTTAAAGCGCTGGAAAAACTACTGCGCAAAGTTATAAATTAAGTATGATACGGGAGAGCTTACTAATATAACATGGGCGACAGAAGAATCTGATATCCTACCATCAAAAATTGGGCAGGCCATCCAAGCTCTTAAGTGCAAGAAATCACCGGGTAAGGATACTGTTACAGCCTAAATACTAAAAAATCTAGGTCTGTGAAGCACAAAGGCTATCACCGAAATCTGTTATACCATCAAGAATCCTAGAAGATGGCCAAAAGTCTGGACGGTGTTGTGGTTGTGGATGATGTGTATAGCTTTACTTAAGAAAGGGTTCTTCAAGAGACTAGAAAATAACAGGACTATAGCGTCAATATCTTCCTCCACTCATGCGAGTAATATCTTCCTCCATGTTATCATTAGACGTCTTAATTACTTTCTAAGCCATGTCGGCTTAACTGATGAGCAGGCAGGTTTCGTCAAGGGTAGAAGACGCGGGAACAAATACTGGCTGGAGACGAGTGCTAAGAATACCTTGGACAACGAAACGCACCAACTGA
This sequence comes from Melanchra persicariae, assembly GCA_947386135.1. Classification (NCBI taxonomy): domain Eukaryota; kingdom Metazoa; phylum Arthropoda; class Insecta; order Lepidoptera; family Noctuidae; genus Melanchra; species Melanchra persicariae. The sequence continues at coordinate 9,196,296 of OX376651.1, read as the reverse complement.
CCCAGCTTCGAATAACAGCTCACCTGTCCACCAACGCATTCTTTCGAATTTAGGCCACAGTGAGCAGAGGCGGCGATTTTTTTTTTAACTAATAATTAAGTGGTTGCGAACACCGAAGGCGAAAGATCGCGAGGTCGTTCAACAACAAGATGGACCGATCAAGTGAAAAACTCTTCGTCCGCCGATCCTACACGGTCGTAACAGACGCGCTGGCCTATGTTGACCACGATCCTCAGACAGGAAGGACCGACCCCAGAGAGATCTCAGCTCAGGTACCTGTGCTGGCCCAATATTGCATTTATTTTTTATCCCACGATTCATTAGTCATGTTAACCCCAGTATAACACATGACTGCTTTTTGTTATAGGCACAATTGCACAAAGGAAATAAGCAATAACCATTTTTGTGCTACAGAATATTCTGCGATTTTTTTAACAAAATAGATTGCATCATCGGAAGCTTTATGATCTGAAGAATAGGTAAGACTGCATTCATAACTCAATATAGGTAAAGGTACCCGATTTTCTGTCTCAACACACGAATGCCTAAACAGCGTCCAATTATCCGGTGACATAGAAGCTAAACGTATTCTCACCATATTGTCTACCTACCTATCATTTGATTTTGTGCTGTTTAATTTTTATTATCACACTAAAATTATTATTGGTTCAAGTAACGGTCTTCGACGATGATAACACGCACTGGCGAATCGGAATTTTATCTATTGAGTAATGCATAAATGTAATGCTTATCTTCAATGTATGATAAGTTAGCTGAGGCTTATCTTTTATTTAACCTAAACCAGGAGGTGCGTGGGATTTCGCGCCTACCTATGGATTTCGAGATTCAGAAATAGGAAATCGCCATTACCATCATGGACAGCCCATCTTTGCCCATTGCTAGACAGAGGCGTTTTCTTTTATTTATTAGTGATAGGCTCATATTTCACCACAACCTGATGTTAGGTGTTTGATAAATTCGCCTCCTTCGCGGTACGTACATTGAAAGTAGATAACATTCCCATGACGTTTAATGAGTATGGGTGAAACTTCCACCATATGCCGATGGCGCATGGCTATGATGTCTTATTCAAGAACCTACTAAACGCGTAGACATTCCGTTGGAAGGATCCCAGTGTCAACTATCTATTTCATTCTTACATCGCAAGAATTACGCAGACATGACAGACATGCATATACTTACCAATTTTGCTGACCGTATCTACGATGTAGCTATGGGGATAGACCAGATGCGGATTATCCTTATTACAAACTAGGCACGTGCCTAGGGGCGCCAGATTACTAAGGGCGCACGAGAAAGCTAAAAACGAAAAAGAAATGAGTACCTACCTACACCTAACTTATTTAAATTAAAAAATCATACTTTGTAATAGTGTAAGTATAGAGATTACTCCTACATGGCCTATCCCAAAAACCAATTATCAACCAACTGTATGGCATTCAAATAGCTCTCTCTTGCTTATGACTGTCTCGTTGGTTTAGTGGTCGCAAGCCACGGCTGCTGAGCGTGGGGTCCTGGATTCGATTCCCGGGTTGGGCAGTGTCATTCTGTTTTTCTATTAGTAATTTTTCAGTAGCAGTCTGGTGTTTGGAAATTGGTGGAGGTTGGTGGCTGACATTCTATAACTTCTAGTATCAGCTGGTTCAAAAAAACGAATCTACCAAAAGCTGGATGTTAAAAGTTTCTAGTTCGCTTCGCTTGCTTTTTCATCACTGTTACTCAGGTATCTAGGCATAGGTTGAAAAATAAACTACTATAAAAGCATGAATCGTCTCCGAGGCGGGGTGCTAAAATTTTTTCGGTGACTCTCCTTCATTACTGTAGGTATATAGAGCAGAAGGGCAGGTACGGTACAATGATATCATCGACTGATATCAACACAAATTGATCAATGAAAATAATAGCCTTCGGGTTTTTTGACCCAACAAAATAATAGATAGGTGAAGTATAAACATCGTTTTCCTTAACCAGCTAAAACAACGTAGTCATAGTAACATAAGTAGTTATAATAGACTAGCTGACCCGCGCAACTTCGTCTGCGTCACATTCTTCATTAATGCTCCGCTCCTAATCTCCTATTGGTCATAGCGTGATGTTGTATATTAGGTTGGGGAAAAAGTCTTTTCGCATTATAGTATGTATGAACTTGTAATAAAATCTCTTTGGCTATACTTTTTGTATCTGGCTGGTTTTGGCATCATTGAAAGTTTAAATTTTAAAGAACATAATTCCAAATTCAAATTAGGAAAATGTGTGATTTTCATTTGTTTTTCGTGTATGTGCTAAATAAATAAATATCTTGGGACAACTCACACACGGCCATCTGATCCCAAGCTAAGCAGAGCTTGTGTTATGGTAACCAGACAACTGATATACATAATTATATAATTTATAAATACATAGGTACATATTATAGATAAATTACACCCAGACACAGAACAAACAATTATGCTCATCACACAAAGTTTGTCCTGGGTGGGAATCGAACCCACGACCTCCGGCTTTCCAGTCAGGGTCACTAACCACTAGACCAACAGGCCTGTCAAATAAATTTTATTCTTTCTTTTTTTCAAATTCGATATATTTTAAATTTTTACTACAAAAAAGGTAAAAATGCAACGCAAGCCGCGAAAAAATTTTTGCGATGTTTATGGACCTAGAGCAGTGTCTGTGAGAGTAGCACAAATTTGGTTTAAGCGTTTTCAATCTGGAAATTTTGATGTCAAAGATGCACGTCGCCCTGGTCGCCCTATTACCTACGGATAAAAAGGATGCCATTTTTGAAAAAGTTGAGCAAGATCGGCATATCAGTAGTTACGACGTAGCTGAAGAACTAGGAATTGACCAAAAAACAGTTTTGGCGCATTTGAAAAAAACTGGGTACACAAAAAAGCTCGATATTTGGGTACCTCATGAGCTCACTGAAAGAAACCTAATGAACCGTGTAGGTACTCATTTGTGATTCTTTATTACGACGTAATGAAACCGAACTATTTTTGAAGAAGCTGATAACTGGTGATGAAAAGTGGATCACGTACGACAAGAACATGCGAAAAAGGTCGTGGTCAAAGGCCGGTCAGGCTTCAGACTGTGGCGAAACCCGGGTTAACTCGCAACAAGGTGATGCTGTGTGTGTGGTAGGATTGGAAGGGCATTATTCATTATGAGCTGTTACCACCAGGCAGGACCATCGATTCTGAACTCTACTGCGAACAACTGATGGAGTAAAGAAAGAAGTGGAGAGCAAGCGGCCGGAATTAATCAACAGAAGGGGTGTGGTTTTTCATCATGATAACGCTAGACCTCACACATTTTTAGCCACTCAGCAAAAATTAAGAGAGTTTGGCTGGGAGGTATCTACAAGATGGCAAAAAGTTATCGAACAAAATGGTACTTACATACTTTAGTTAAATGTAAATAAACTATAATAAAAAATGTTTTGAATTTTCTTAAAAAATGCGAAGAAACTTTTTCCCCAACCTATTAGTATTGTATGGCCTATAGCCTTCCTCAATGAATGGGCTATCCAATAGCCCATTCATATAAATATTCAATTCGAACAGTAGTTAGTTCCTGAGATTTAGAAAGAAAAAAACCACAACTTTTAAAAGACCACGCTGCATGCGCGCGCAACGCCACTCTCAACGCTCGCGAGAAAAGTTCGTCTTAAATCTAGGCAGCCAAGAATTTAACAAACTTTTTGTTAAGGCAATATAATACGGTTGGATTGGGAATAAAATAAGCTTTCATTTGATATGTTTTTCTCCTCCTCAATCCTCAGCAGCAAACAGACTGGCTTAATAATGAAAATATTTGTGATTAATTTTCATGGGAAGTAGATACCTACTTAATTAATATTTTATTGGGGTGAGGGGGCCGTTAAAGGTCGTGGAGATTCGCGAGGACGAAGTCGCAAGCGAAGTGCTAGTATAACATAAAACCCAAGCACTTAGAGAGTAAATTATAAGCAAAATAGTTCGTTAGCCTTGTTCAAGACTGCCCGTTATTTTTAAGTTTTTTATATCATAGCTCGTAAGGATTAATATGCCTGCCTAATATTAATACTCAAAAATCATCTTTAATTTTTCAATAAATTATTTGACACAAAATGCCTTAATGAGGCTTATATAAAAGATATAGATATATAGGTACCTATAGTGTCGCAGACATTTTTTTAGATCTAATAAAAACCAAAAGGTCTAAGGTATCTTTGTAGTACATGGTACTTACGTATAATTACCTACCTAGCCATTACACCAGCGCACGCGGATAAAGCAGTTCGCTAGCGCTTTTTCCTCCGACTTACTTTACAAATACCTATCAATATTTATGGGTAACCAAGAGCTTAAGCGTAATGCAAGATAGCCTATACATACGACTGGTAGTTCCACTGTTCCAGAGATTAGTGCGTTTAAAGAAACAAAAAACAAACTCTTTCGCTTTATAACATTAATATACCTAGATATAAAATATAAATATATACTTACTTAATATATAATATACTTAGGTACTACTAGATGCGGGTGCAGAAAATCTCAAACGGCGCAAATACAACAACCTTATTGGGAATTATGTATTTGAGCCGTTTGGGGTTGAAACACTAGGGCCATGGGGTCCGAGTGCTCATCGATTTTTTCGTGAAATCAGCAAGCAGTTAGTCGACTCTTCACATGACCAGAGGGCTGGCCTTTGCTTTGGCCAACGAATTAGCATTGCCATTCAACGTGGCAATGCGGCCAGTGTTCTGGGCACTTTTCCCGTTGACAGCGATGTGGACGAATTTTTCGATGCCCTCCCCTTTTTACTCCGCTTTTATATTTTCTACTAGTTCGTATTCAGTATCTATAAGTTTTATTTATTAGTGGTAACTAGTTTTAAAATTGATTACCTACTTATAGATTAATTGCGACCATTTAAGTAAATTAATACAAACACAAAAAAGACTGCTGAAAGTAAGTGAGGAGTTGGGTATCCTGCAGATTTCAGGTCATGCTGCAGCATCAGGTTAAGGTTACTAATCTACCTAGGTATAATTTGTTTATTAAAACCATTCTAGTGAGTCCAAACACGATACCTCTGCTGTAACTTACTGAGGAGTTTGGGTATCCTGCAGACTTCAGGTCATGCTGCAGCATCAAGTCAATGTTACCATGTTCTTGTAATATCATTAAAATAACAGAATACCAAATTTCGAATCGATCAAATCTATAGAAGTTGCCCACAACCCTTCATCAACTAGAAAAGAGCTGATCATCTTCAAACAGCTGAACCGATTTTCTCGAATTAAAGCTTTTCAAATGAAAAAATCCATGATAAAAATCGTTTCACCCGTTTAAGAGCTACGGTGCCACAGACAGACAGACTCACATAGCGGTCAAACTCAAAAACATACCTAATTGTAATAGCTTCGTCGACTAGTCTAGTTATTAAATCACCACAATAATAATGCTATAAGCATTTGTATAAATTCCGTGCGATAACATAACGTAGGTACCTATTTACCTAACATGGAACGTGTAGGTTTCTTATCACTCGGTAGGTAGATATATCTTTTGGTAGAACTGTTTTTTTTAATCCCGACATCTAGCTATCGACTATTGACTGGAGTTCCGGTATAAGCGCACCGAAACTCCCATCAGCGTGACTCACACAAGTGCTCTGGTACTTTAGGCTTTGTTCTAACTTGGGTAGGTACCTACTTAAAATTATCGTTGTGTTATAATGTATTGTAGGCAGGGACTGCGAAAGTACCTACCTACTCCATGACTTGGCTTTCAGTCAAATTATATGAATATTTTATCAAATATTTACTTAGAAGAACTTATAAAAATCCAAAAGAAATCCATGGTAATTACATTTTTTTTCGATACAGACTTCCCATTTGTCCCCTCTAGTCAGTTTTCAAAGGGAACAGTCGGCACAAATTGTCAGACAATTCCCAGCTGTCACCCCGGAGGACAGAGCTAGAGGGGACTATTGGGAATAATTCCACCTGTATGGGGTGGCTCATTCAAATTTAAAGTTTTCTTTTTGTTGAATTCTTTCTTTCAATGCAAAAGGGAAAAAAAATAACTTCGATGACGGAGTAACTGAAAGAGGTAATTGCCTAAAGAAAATTTGTCAAAATATATGCAAATCTAAAGTGTTAAATGAATAATTAGGCAAATTTTACTTTATTATTGGATTGAAATATTTCCAGGCATTTCCTACTGACATGAAAAAAATACGGCACTGGCACCACATGAATCTCAACTTTTCAGCCTTGTCTAACAGTGCGCAGGGTCGGACTTGGCTGGAAGGCAGGGCCGTCTTAACACATGCAGAATTTAAGCCCCTGGGCACATCTGAGTCCGAGGCCTTTTTGGAGAACTGAAAACCGGCCAAGAAAGAATCGGAGCACAGGTAGTTGAGTTCCATAGGTATGACCACGTTACCGCGGCGAACTATCCAGTGGCCAAAACCAATTTCACTCTTGGTATGTAGGTAATGGTAATTTTCCAAAAAGATAAAGTATGATAGAGCAAGCGAAGTAAGTTCGAAAATTTTTACTCCTCGGTTAGCTGTCGAAGCAAAGACTTTTGAAAACTATGGATCCGAGAGCGAGTTCGGAGTATTTTGCACCCATTCTCGGCTATGTAGATTTTCTATTTGGCAAACAAACAATTTTATTTTAAGTAGGTAGTTGAATTATGCAAAAAACTTGAAAAGCAAATATTTCATTTGGCGAGCGAAGTGAGCTCTGAAATTTTTACTACTCGGATAACTCATGCTGTCGAAACAAAGTATTGTTACGAGCTTAGGGTTCGTGACAATAAAAACAGCCGATAAAATAACCAAAATGACACTAATTAATCAACACTAATTACAAATTTAAAACTCACTAATTATAAAACATAATTGCACTACTGATCACTTTAATTCGCAGTTGAAGATCGCTTTCGAAGTTGTCGTTTGTATCGCAAATTCAATTACTGACCCGGTCGCTTTTTTTTTTTTTTTCGATATGACCACTGGCAAGTTAACACGCAAGGGCTATCAACTGCTTAACCGGACTATCCTGTGGTGGCCTCAAATGAATTTAAGGCCCCCAGCCAATGCAACAAAGCTAGCTACAAGCTAAAACTACTGACCGCTCGCTAAGGGCATTCCCTGTGGAATACGAGTTCGGCTTAGCGGCGTCAGTTTGGGACAGCAAGGGACAACAGGCTGGGTCGTTTCATTAATTAGGGGTTATTAAAGCTAAAGGCTCAGCGGCGCGGGCTGGCTCGTTAGACAAAAGTCGGGGAGGGCTGACCCGGTCGCAGGCTTTGCGGGCCTTATACATGTAGGTCGGCAGATAATTCCAGAACCTTCTAGTATAGAAACATCTAGAAAGTTCGAGTACCTACATACCGGTCCCGACTAACCAGATATCGAAAACTCTGGAATGTTCTAGCATCGAAATGTCTAGAAGGATCTTGACTCTACTAGTTCCGCTACTCGATACTAGATGGCGCTAGTAGTTACTTTTAACGTTATGTACCCGGCATTAATTCTGGAACGTAACAGTATATTGAAAACTTAATAGTCGAGAGCGACTGAAGCGTGTTCGGAAAATTTTGCAGCCTGTCTAGGATAGGACCGTTCGAGCACTGCCGGCACACTCAATACTCAATACTCAAATATCAAAATAGACAATTCATGGAAACAGTTAGTTACTTTGTTGAATTATGCAAAAACATTCATCTCGCAAGCGGAGCGCAGAGTGAGCTGCAAAATTTTCGAAGATTTCATCGTGCGAGCGAGTTCGAAAATTTTTACATCCCGCTGGGATAGGTTTGCCTGTTTGACAGAAGTTATCAGAAGCCAGTGCACGGTTCGAATTGCTCGTTTCCTATGGAGAAGAACCTGTAATTTAATTTGCGGGCCCCCAATTCTCGACTTGCAGGATAGCTGACGCTGTTGCAGAAAGAGTTAGAAAAGTATTACAACTCATCTCGAATGTTTGATTTTCTTTTAACCATTTTTGGAAGTGACATTTGGACTGAAACATGAAAGGTCAAGAACTGAGAAAGCGTGGAAGTCAAAAGCGAGCCGAAAGTTTTGCAGTCCACCTCGTATAGGTACGACTTGATTTGTAGGACAGATCAAGAACTTAGAGAGAAAGAGGAGGGGCAGCCACCCCGTTTGATTTTAGTGGGGGGGGGGGCATTCGGCCCCCTCTGCACCCCACTTCCGCGGCCCCTGATCGTAGGGTTACCGAGACAAGTGTAGCCGTGTCGTCCGAGAAGTTTCCTTTTCTGTCTGAGCATTCCTACCTGTGATTGATATGATTTGATTCACCTTTCCTATTACCTGATCTTCAGATACCTACTCATCTACTAAAATTACTTATTACCTAGCAGCGTATGCGGCAGCGGTTTCCTTAGTAGGTACTACTTGGTAGGTACCTACACCAATCAACAGTAAAAATTTGCAATCCAGGATCGACCACGTTACTACTTCCTATTGATTTCACTACATAATGAACTCCCATAGAATAAGGTGACATTTTCCGGCACCCGGTTTTTCACATCACAGTTTGGACGCAAGCGCACGTAGCCTCGGGAGCAGGTTGGAACATGGCTAACCGATTAATAGGCTGCGATTTCGACATAGCGTCAACGATGCGCGTAGCGTGACGTTGTAACGATAATAGAAATAGTTTATTCTGTTTAATGTTCGTACGAGTTTGGTGGTCCAATTGACACTAATTGCAAACTACAATACAAAACCCCACACAAATTCGTACATGAGTTTCGTCTGGCAGTCGAGGTCGCTCGCGGATATCTGAGCTTATTAAGACTCCGTTTCTCAATGCTTGACCAAACAAAACATGTCAGGATGATTAGTGAACAACGCAAATTAAGGTGGTAGGTAGTGGGTGTGCATACGCCATACCTACCGTATCTTAGTATTAGCTACATATGTAAAGAGTGTGTTAAACATTAGGTACCTACGGAATGATTGAACAATACACAGTTTTACCAAACGCTCTTTGAGGCAAAATAAAAAGGTCATGTGAATTACAAAACATCTGAATGCTTGAATTTATTTTACGTAACTAAGTGTTTTTTTTATATGTACAAAGTGGATTTAGATATCTAATATAATCAAATTTTGATTAAGTTCGTTAACATACACCATTCAACTGCCAATCAATAACATACCTAGAAAATATTATTATAATAGTAATACAAAAATACCAAACTAATTATAAGACGTAAATCACTTGTGACTATAATTTACAAAATAACATCTATGGATCGTTTCAACTCGGCGAGATATAACACTAATGTTATATCGCCCTGTATTTATCGATAAATAAAATAATTAACAACTGACTCAGTTATCATCATGACCACAATAGGCACATAATGTTTTTTGTCATGAACTAATATGATAATAATTAACGAAGGTAATTGTGTAATTGAATACTTAGACCATCACAATGGGTTGACCAAAGCTGAACCCTGACCTTTATGCTATAAGAAACTAAGTAGACACAGACCCCAATTAGCACTGGTAAATTACTTACTCGTCTACACTACTACACATTACAACTAGCTATTTATTCATAAATATTTACATGACTAGTCAGATGTGGTGTTTTAAAGCAATTACAATATTACATGCTTTAATTATAAGAACTTAAAATTTACTGGACAGAATATTGTGTGCATCTTACTTCAAGTTAAAAATTCCGACTCATTACTACGATGTCTACAACACAGGACTTTACAAATATTATTGTTTTGTAACCTATACATTTGTGGCGGCCATTTGACTAATTGCTTCGAAAATTATAATATTGTACTTTTTTTCAAACATCCTCAAATCTAACTCGCTTTAGCACAAAACAAAAATTTTATACAAAATATTATGTACTCAGTCATTATGTGAACATACTATTAATTTGGAAAATAAAACTTCCCACAAACCTATTCTCTTGTTTGAATTAATTAAATTACATTTTTAATTATGATTTTTCAACATCATTAACCGGGACAGTAAGATTTAAATCATTAGTTCGTTAAAATAAAATAAAAGTTATCCCTTTGTTTGTTACATTAGTTTGCAATTACAATATTTTACTACACATCTATTTAACTACTTCATTAATGCTGGATAAGTACGCCTTGTGGAAATTGCAATTTGAACCTCATTATTACAAGATAAATAAGAAAACCTGTACAAGCTATTTCTAAAATAAACACTTTACTTCGAAAATGACAATATTCTGATCTAATAGTGTTGAAGATATGTATACATTTATTTATTTTCTTATTTTTATTAAGGGGTGTGCTTTCTGTTTCAAATTAATGTTACAGTTAAAACAACTCGAAGAAGTGTTCAAAGACTGTCAACATAGACACTATTTTCATATTTGTATATTGTATAATATTTGTTCTAAACTCAAGACTAGACTATAAGTTCTTACATCTTTTACATACTTTCTAATAAGGGTAAACTAGTACACTTTAGTTAAGAAAGGATTAGCAGTCCTAACTTGACATCATATTATCATTGATTATAATCAATAAAAGTTTTTATCTGCTTTGTATGGAGTATCATTAGTAATTTTGGAGGACACTCTGATAAAAAAATTTATAAGCACTAAGCAAGTGCAGCAAACAATCCAAAGCAGTGACATACTTATTTTAGATATGAAAGTATAATCTACAAACTTACTATATTCTTTGTTTTATACACATTGTAAATGGTTCGTAATTATTATAGAAAAATGCGAAATAATTGAATAAGTACCATAACAACAGTAATATAAGAATATCCTGCGCTTTCGATATTGACTAAGTTCAAAAATAGCTAAAATGATAATAAATCATAATGTAGCCTACTATAGAAATTTATAATATTTATACAAAGTATTATGCCCCCCCCCGCCCATTTGGGGAGGTCTATGTCCAGCAGTGGACGTCTTTCGGCTTTTATGATGATACAAACAAAATATGAAAGAACAAGACATCAAAAAATAAATTATCTGTAGACAAGATATAAAAGCAAAGCTATCATCATTATTTAACTATCAATATTGTGCTTAATATTTAATCAAGAAATTTAAATTTACAAAAATCAAAATATTGTAAATATATATATACTTTGGTAACAAACATACACACTGACTAACATTTTGGTATGTACCATGCTATCTTTGTGAAAACAATCATAGAATGATTCACTAGTATGTTGAATGACACACACTTCAAAGTAAGTGCAATATTAGTCCTTTAAGTATATTGTGCACTTACTAATGTAAAATCAGTAAAACTTTAAAATGAAATGAAATACTGTAGTGAGAAATCATACAGTCACTGGTATCTTAATTTCCTTGTTAACTATGTAAAATTTGTGCTTTTTCCCTAACACTCCCCAGACCACAGCCACATTTTCAATAATAATATTGAATGGGATGGTAGCCAAGGCACCACCAATAAGCAAACAGAATCTTACTGGACCAAATCTATGGATAGGGAATGATTTAAAGACACCAAAGATATACATATAAATATTTACAGCACCTATGAATCCACATATTATGTCCAAAGCCTGTGGACATGGTATGGGACATACGGCAGCTAAGAAAACATTACTTGTTGATAAAGGCAGAGTTACCCATGAGTAACAAGACACTGCCAGAAATACTTTGTATAATGCAGGTATTTGTTTTGAATGTACTACTAAAAGTATTCCTTGAATCCACCTTTTTCTTTGTTGCATAAAATCCCAAAGTGAGAATGGTGATTTTTCCCACATTTCTCCTTCAATAAAATTAAAAGTATAGCCCTCTTTGAAGGCTTTCATAGCAAAATAACAGTCTTCTGCTACTGATCCATCAAGTCCATTGTCAAAAGACACTTTTTTTTCTGCACTTACCTGCAAATAAAAGAATAAATTTTGTAAACATTTGCATAAAATTAAGTAACAGGCTTAAGAATTTATAATTTAAACATACTTACTTGTGTTACAACATAAGAGCCTTTCCAACTGAACAGTGGCTTATGAAACAAATAAAATTGTAGCCGTAGTTTTCCCATATCATCAGCAACACGGAAGCTATCAGCAAGAGTAGTGAGCCAATTAACAATGTGCTCATTCGCATATGTGATCAGTCCTTGACCAAACTGATGCTGGCCATCCAACACAAAGTTCAATATACCCTTCACACAGTTATCAGTCAACAATGTTTCTTCATCTAAATGCACAATCCAATCATTTTCAGCCAGTATATTAACATTATCTTCCAAGCAATACTGCAATGCTCTTGATTTAAATAAAGCACCTGATTTAGTCTTATATTCTGCTGGCACAACCACTTCTCTTACTCTTCTGTGCTTTGGTAAATTAATTGCTTTGTCAGTCACAACTTCAATCATAAAATTTTCCACTCCCACATCAACACACGTGTTCATATTTCGTGTTACATTATCTCGAACTAGTTTTGGGAAGTCCCCTCTAGTCACAATTCTAATACATATGAAAGGTGCTAACAAAGGAGAACCTTTGAGTTTAACATTTCCTGGGAAAGCATTGAATAATGTCAATCCTGCAAAGTTGCACAGGACTTGAGGTATTGTTAGTAGAGTAAAAAGTCTTAACATGTATAAAATTGTTGCACCGTAAATTCCATATCTTTCCACAGGATCAATTTTTTCTTTTTCTTTATCATCTAAATTTATTGCTCCAGCAAATACAAGAAAAAGAAATATAAATGATATGAAAAATGTGCAGTGTAGTAAATGTTTCACTCTTCCTCTTAGCATTCTGTAACAAATATTTTCAATGTAATCATGCAATATTTTTTGTATTAATTTCAGAATTTTAATAAGTAGGGATATTGCATTGTGCTTCATATTAATCTGATACAATTTCAAATTATGATTGAAAATAATTTAAAATTGAATTTGATTGTTGTGATTTGAATTTTAACATAGTAAACATTAAATATAAAGCAATGGAAAGAGTGTAGCTAGGTCTTTGCCCTGCAGTGGGACACCACAAGTCTTTGTTAATTAATATCGAAATATAAGGTATTATTACAAAGGCCACAATTCATACAACTGACCTAACAAAGATAGACCAAACAATATGTTTTTATCACTAAAACATCGTAAAAAACCACTAAGTGCTTGACTCATGACTCGGTTTCATGTTGAGATGAGAATACACCCATTTTCCTTAATGGAATACGCACTGGCGAGACGATAAGATTGCGGTTATCATTTCCCTGTACGAAAAGGAACTTCAAAAAGCGTCCGTCATATTTAGCATTTTCTATCGCTTGGGTTGTTTTTAGGATACCTATATAAGTTATCGAATTATATTGAGATATATATTTGATAGCTTCAAATTTAAAAAAAATACTTACCTTGAATCTTGTGAACACTTGCAATGCAATCCAACGCTGCCAACAAAATCACAAACTGATAGTTTGGCAAGGCCAAAAGAATAATAATTCTATAAATATTATGAACAGTAAAAAAAACTACACGATTAACGTTTTATTTAAAAAACTACAAACACACGCCCCGCGTCTTCTACTACTTTTGACAAACTTCTGTGACAGGCAAGGCAACAGCAGCAATATTCATTCATAATTTTCGTTTTGACAATAATCAATCGTTGATAACCTTTTTTTACAATTTGGATACACAAGATTTTAAGTCTTCTTTTTTTTAACAACCTTAGCTTACAAACAAACAAACGTAAGCTAAGTTTGTCTTGGTTATTGTATTTTATAGTGAGAGATTTAAATTGTGAATAACATTATGCCTGAATACCTAGTAAAGTAGAAAAAATAAATAAATATAAGAGTTTTTTATACAGCTACAGAGCGCTCAGTATATTTTCCTAAACAAATAGTGTCAGTGAAGCTGTCTAAAAACACACTTTGACAGTTTTTGTACAGCGTTTCCAACGTGTGGGAAATTCCCCAAACAGCTGGGAATCTCAAGTTGATTGGGGATTGGCATATTGGGGTTAGTCCGGGCCAAGTCAAAACATTTTTCCAACAAATTAATCTAAACTAACAATTTTCATTACCATTTTTGTTAGGTTACTCATGAAAATCAAGGGGGGGAGGGGGACTCATGGAAATCGAATGACTCCCCTTTTAGGGTTCTGTAGTCAACAAGGATCCCATTTAGTTCATTTTAGTAGGTAGTAATTTGGCATATGGGTATTATATTGATCACGCCGACTAAGGACTAAAATGCAATCTTCTTAAAAAAAATTAATCCCCCCCCCCTACGCAAGTTGTGGGGTGTCGTTTGATAGGTCGTTTAAAAATATTGAGGGTTTTCTAAAACCATGTTTCTATCCAAGGATCCGTTTGCGAAATAAAATAAAATTGTTGGAGTCAGTTGCAACCCGGAGGGGGAGGGGGGTTATTCACCAGCAACTTGCTTTGAAATTTAATACCAACTTGTGGATTCTGAGGTACCGTATTACAAGTATGTGCCCGACCCAGTTCTCGAAAATTACCATGTCACGTTGTACTGGGATCGGTCTATCATCACTGATAGGACTATCGTCGCTAATAAGCCCGATATAGTGGTGATAGACCGATTAGCGCGCCGCACAATGATAATCGATGTTACCATTCCACATGACGAGAACCTGAAAAAGAGAAAGAGAAACACATCAAGTCTCTTGACTTAGCACACTAGGTTGTCGACATGTGGAATGTGGACTCGGCTGTCATTGTGCCAATGGTCGTTACGGCCAATGGCCTGATGGCCAAAAGCTTCGACGACCATCTGTCGAAGCTGGCGTTGCGCAGTTGGATAAAGGGCCTGATACAGAAGGCAGTACTCCTCGATACGGCTCGTATAGTGAGGCGGTTCCTTTCTCTGAAGCCCTAACCACCGGTAGCTTGGACCCCGCTCCTGACACCGGCGGACTACTATTTTTATATTTTTAAATGTTTTTTTTAAATTGTTTTTATAGAAATATTTAAAAATGTAAACGGTAGGTATATAAATGAATAAACGTGATAATATCATAAAGAGCAAAAATTTGTTTATTTGTTTCAAATAAACAAAAACTCTGAAACTGCTGGACCGATTTTAGAAAAATCTTTCTCCATTAGAATCCTAGATTATCCCTAACGGACATAAGCTATAAAGTATTTTCAAAAAGTTAGGGATCCGTATGAAAACTTCGATAATGTTACCCAAGGTGTGAAAAAAATGCCAAAAAAATCCTTATATCGCGTACGCTGCGGATACTATTGAAAATAGAGAAAAGTGATGTACTACAGTTTTCATCAAGTTTTCAGTCATCAATTTCTACAAAAAAGTCCGCGATACCATAATATGTCTAACTATTATGGTAAAGTTACCATAACCGCTTTTTGTTCAAATTATTCAAGCAAATCCCGGGTGAAATGTAAAAATGGTGATTTCGGTATCATGATATTAATCCTTATCTATGTAAATGGTTTGATAATTAAATTTGATTATGAACGTGTAAATTACACTTTAAATTATTCAAATCGGACCTTACGTTCAAAAGTTACGACCGTTATAAACATCGCTAAGTAAGAAAAATGTCGCCGTTTTAGCGAACTGGGGAGAATCGTATCAATACTTGGTCCGATGAAGTTGAAACATGGAATTTAAATGATTTCGATAAAAAATAAGAGTAACAAATGTTTGTATTTTTTTAAAATAAACTACAGTAAGGGATGAAAGAGGGATGATACTCTTTTTAGGGGAGGATATTATTGCGTGTTTCAATTTACGTCGGAATTCTATGAACAAACCAAAAGTGGGATAATTGAAACAGATTTAACAATTTTTGCACAATCAACCCCTGACGGGTTGAACGGGGTGAACAGTTGAGCTGGTCCTGGGCTCGAGACAAGTGAGATTCTGTCAACGGTGGCGAAGGCGATTGTCATTATGTCAAAAATATATGGGATTGACAGATGCTATCTGTCACGTGATCAAATTCCTACATTTTGGAATTTCGAAAGTCGTATTTGCTAATTGAATAGCACATTGTCTAATGCCTCCTGACACCACAGAATAAGCAGAAATGGCTAGGTAATTAATGAAAATCGTTGTGTTTAATTTTCCATAACTAAACTTTAAAAAGAGGTACATGGGGCGTTGAAGTCTGTGGAGTACCTACTGAATTCGCGCGAACGATGTCGCGGGTGAAGTGCTAGTAGAGTAGAGTAGGGACTCCCTTATCCGCACTTAGACTCTCATTCGGTCCGTTGTGCGTAGGTGTCCTGGCTAAGTTAGCCAGCCTAGCTCCGCCTAGAAGCACAGAAGTTTTCTGGGAGTTTCACAGGCTTCGCGGAGCAACCTCACCGTTCCGAGGATTTGTTCACGTTGGGTAGCTAAAGCCTCGCATTCCAGGATGCGACATATTCTTCGGCGTCAAAACAACCCTTGTAGAGTGGGCTGTCCGTGGCGCCTATGTTATAGAGATGTTTGTTTAGGGGGCAATGGCCCGTAATTGTCCCTATTATTGTTCTGAGGTCATTTCTACTTAGGCTGAGTAGTCGTTTTGTTAATCGCGGATGTAGACTTGGCATTGCCATTTTTGACTGCCTACAGTCTGTGGCCCGTGACCATTTGTTGTTATGGAGTTCAGTTGATCTCTGGCGAATCTATGTACGAAACTGCGAGAAACGTAGGGGAAGGAGTGGGTAAGGGCCTAATATTAACATCTGAGGAAGAAATTAAGAAAAAATATTTATTTGAGAAACAAAAAGTAAAACAATAAAATAAAATTAACAATGGGTAGGTGGGTAATAAAAAATAATTAAAAAAAACAAAAAAAAGGTCCCTATCTCAGCATCCATCATCTCGAAACCTCTCTTCGCAAGTTCGTCTGCGGCATCATTGCCTAGGGATCCACTATGTCCCTCGATCCACTGGAGGGTGATACCGTTAGACAGCGATATACTCTCCAGAGCGAGGTGTCACTCAAAAATTAGTTTACTGTTGGTTTGTTTGTTCTCTAGGGCTTTGAGCACAGCCAGGCTATCAGATACGAATCTAATTGCGTAGTTGTGTATCCCTAGTCGCTTTACGGCTGTTGTGGCTTGTGTTAGGGCGAAACACACGCATTGGGCGAAGTGCTAGTAAAGTAGTAACTATAACGATCATAGCTAAGTAGGCTTTATAAGATAACGAGTAATCGTCGACCAACTTATAAAATGTAAATGATTAGTAAAAAAATTCGTAGTAACCACAAAATTATAGCACTTGGCTGGTTTTTTCTGAATAGATTTATATCGCTCGACCGATGTAGCCGAAATCTATCTATCTAGCCTTTTTTGTCCCAAAGCTGGGCAAAGGCGTCCCTCGCCTTTTTCCACACAATTCTGTCATTTGATATGTCGGGCCAGAGTGGATTTTGTGGGGAATCAGTAATTTTTGTTCCTAAACTGGGGAATTTGACTTAGGTTTTCGGGGAATTTGATAAATTGGTGTTGGCAACGCTGCAAGTGTCGTTCTTATGCAACTTTTAAATTTTGACGCTAGAGGCGCTAGTTATAATCTGTATAGTGCGTTTTATTAATTCCATGCAATCTTTTTGAGTAGTCTGTGGGTGAAACGAGGGGAGACGCGGAGAAGAAGCCTTCTGGCCAGAGAGGGAACGAGTGAGGTGAGGAGGGCCGAGGGAGGGGTATTCGCAATTTGGCAGCTGTCTGACTGATGTGATGGCGTGAATAGAATAGTTTTTCGTTTACAATTTGTATTTATTTCATTATCACTGAAAATTATACGCTTTATGAAAACATGTGAAGTGGCTACACAAATCTATTGCCAACGAGAGCCCAGTGCTAGTGTACAATGCTGAGACAAAACCTTCGCACAGAGACTGGAAGAGAAAGTCTCAAATAGTAAATAACGGGTCGATAGAAATATGTCTGTCTCTGATTTGTCTGTTGGGTGTCGATTTGCCGATTATTTTGCGATATGCGGGCTCGACTTTGACTCTGGATTAGAGCCTGATAGGCTTTGCGGTAAGTAAAAGTCTTTACTCTTACGTATGTTAAGTTAAGTGCAAGGATAAGAAACACTGTCTTCTTTCTAGGTGACAATTTACATGTATCTCCTTTGGATCGTTCCTACAAAGGTAAAATTTTGGCTCACTACCCTGAGAACATAACAAGCAATCCATTTGATGAACATGCAGTGTGTATGGTAAGTGTGCTCAATAATAAGGTTCAATTGGAATGTCACATTCATAGCCTTTGTTTCACTAATAATAATCAACTATATAACTAGTTTGATTCTTAAATCTGAATGTGAAAAAAACAGAACTCATATCTTATTTTACTTTGCTGGAATAAAATTTTATAATGATATCTCAACTTATTCGTTAAAATATTGTGATGCACAATATCCTGTGAATGTATATTCTTACAGCTTTGTCTGCCAGCTGGTCTTCAGTTTAGAACACAAAAACATTCTTTAGAACCGAAGTTCCACAGCTTTGTAGTAACCAGAGAAAATGCATCCCGATACTATGGATTCAGTCTCATATTCTATGAGGAAGTTAGGAACAGGAACATTTGCAGTGCCATGCATACATTACAGGTAAATATTTTACCTTTATTAGAAGTTACTAATACTTTTAGGAGTATTTTGCAGATTACTAAGAATTTAACTCATGATTGTTTTTTTAGGCAATGTATATCACAGAATTATCCAGTGGTCAGACACCTCCTGGCCACAGAAAAGCATCGGGTAAAGAAAGTTCCAGGTCTCTTCCAAGATCCTTTAAGCTCACTCCTCACAGTGGTGCCGCATTGACATACTATGATATAGCCAAAGACAAACTGTATGTCGCCAAAAGTATAGCACTTATATGTCAGTACCCATATGTGAGGGTGGCACAGTTGTTTTTAGAAAATTTATTCAGGTGAGTTGGTTGATAATTATTGTAAACCGAGAATATCATCTTTTTACTTTCAAATTAAACCAGGTGAGAGATGAGACACAATATATCTACACTAATATTATAAAGAGGAAAGATTTGTTTGTTTGTTTGGACCGATTCGAAAAATTCTTTCACCAGTAGAACCGTACATTATCGGTGATGGACATAGGCTATAGAATATTTTCAAAAAGTTAGGGATCCGTATGAACACTTCGATAATGTAACCCAAGGTGTGAGAAAAAATCCTTATATCGCATACGCTGCGGAATTTATTGACAATAGAGCAAAGTGATTTACTACAGTTTTATAGAAGTCGTCAATATCTACAAAAAAAGTCCGCGATACCATAATAATATGTCTAACTATTATGGATAAGTCACCATGACCGCTTTTCGTTCATATTATTCAAGCAAATTTTTTTTTTTTTTTTTTTTTTTTTTTTTTTTTTTCACTTTAAATTATTCAAATCGGACCTTTCTTTCAAAAGTTACGACGGTAATAAACATGCTCCGAGTAAGAAAAATGTCGCGGCTTGAGCGAACAGGGGAGAATCGTATCAATGCTTGGTCCGATGAAGTTAAAACAACACGGCATTTAAATGTTTTGGATAAAACAATAAGAATAACAAATGTTTGGATTTTTCGAAATTTACCTAACAATTTTTGCATAATCAAACCCTGACGGTTTGAACGAGGTGAACAGTTGCGCTGAACCTGGGCTCGAGACAAGTGAGATTCTGTCAACGGTGGCGTGGCGTACGAAAACCGTTGTGCTTAATTTTCCAAAACTAACCTTTTTTATGGGGCGTTGAAGATTGTGGAGTACCTACTAAATCCGCGCGGACGAAGTCGCGGGCGAAATGCTAGTATAAAATATTCTTAGTTGAGTGGAGGATTTTTACTAAAATATATTTTTTTAGTAGCTTTTGCCCATAACTTTGTATGTGCATATCAAGTATGAAATATACTTTACGACACATTCTCATACCTACCAAATATTATGTAAAAAAAATCTTAAAAAGCGGTCGAGCCTTTTGGAGGAGGACGACCACAAACACCATGACACAAGATTTTTATATATATTAGATTTATGAAATTGAAGACGCCTGAATTTTAAAGTAAATGGTACCCTGAGTTAAAAAATATATTTATTGAAGTAAAGCTTATCACTTCCTCATGTAGGTATAATTTGCAAACAAGTGAGAGTTATTCTGTTTGATTTATCTGTTTTAGATCTCTCCCTAGGCAGCCTGGCCCAGGCCTCAGTCCTGAGTCTTATGTGTATAATTTACTATATGAAGTACCAGTGCCACTTCCTGGTCAAGCTTTACGACTCTATGTGCCTCCTTCTGAACCTCATTTGGATCCAATTCCTGTTGTAAGTATGGATTATATTGAAACTGTTATTTTTACTATTTGAGATACTTCCTACTTTAAATAGGTTTTGTTTACACAAATGCACATTATTTACACTGCATCAATTACCAATCATAAGGCAAGTACAGATGGCTATTGTGTGAATTTATCAGTTTTATGAGACTTTTTAGGAACTTGCAGTAATTTTTACTTCATATTCCTTTCAAAAAAAAAAAATGTGACTTCAATATTTGAGTTCTGCTTGTATTGTATGTATGCAACTACGCGTATTTTGAGTGCAGTTGAGTTCTGCTTATGAATAGTTTTAATAAAATATACTGTTTGAATTTATGTATGTGCTATGTAATGGGTTTACCATTACAAAGCAAAGCACATACATAAATTCAAACAAAAATGGTTTAGCTTAGTTTCGTTTTTCTTCCAGGTGATAAGAATGCCAAATCTCCCTGATGAGTTACCTCTTTTGGACTATCCACTTCGAGCCATGTTCTCAACCTTAGGGGTTGAATGTGTAGTGCAGCTGTTCACTTGTGTTCTACTGGAACATCAGGTTTTACTCAGGTCCAGTGGTTAGTATCATCAATTGATAAAATCCTACTATCATAAAAAAGATTCAGAGATATGTTTTGTTCAGTCCTTATAAAAAATTGCTGGAAAAAGCTATGAAGAAATGCCATTACACATACTAATTGAATAATTATGTTGTTCACAGACTTCAACAAACTAATGCTAGTGGCTGAGTGCATAGTGTCTCTGCTGCTACCATTTACTTGGGCGCACGTGTATGTGCCAATACTGCCGGCCCCGCTATACCACTTCCTTGACGCGCCAGTGCCATTCGTCATGGGTACAGTACAATGCACTTTATAATAGAGGTCAATAGGACAACGGCTAATTCAATGCTGGTTATCTACTTGAATAAGTACAGCTAATGCCTCTGGCATTTGAGAAACTTTTTTTATTAGAGTGGCACAGCTGATGAATAACAATTTCCTTTTCAAATAACAGGTCTTCATTCAGATAGTGGAGCTATGAGTATGGGTCCTAATGGTCCTCGGAGCATTGCGCTTGGATCTGAGGCAGCTCTCTGTTTGGTGGACATTGACAAACCTGATATCCAACTGCCGGAAGAATTGCCTATATTTCCGCATCGGACGCCTTTCATTGAAGAACTGAATCATGTTTTAGATAAACACCAGGTAAGAAACCATCCTTATAAGAGGTCCTCAACTTAATCCTACTCCGAGCAGCCATCATCTATTTTGTTATTCACAAATACTTAATAACTACAGTTATGCAATTTTGCACTTTGATAGTTAAATTATCATATTATCTTACTTATTTAAGTGGATTAACTTATTGATAAAACATTGGATAATATTATGATCGTGATAATTTTAATGAGTAATTCATGTCGATAATTAAGTATTTATGGATTTTCCACAGATTCAAAGGCCTGAAACCGAGCCTACGAAACTCGGCGTTCCGTTAAATGGTACATCTTACAAGCATATGAGCGACAGTATGAGCAGTAGTTGCACATTACCGTCAGGTATGAGATTTTTTTATTACTTAATTTGATTTATTTCATTTTTCTATTGCATACTTATTAGCGTGTTTTTAAAGTATAACAAAATGATTTGAAATGTTTAAATACCTTGTTATGTGCGGTTTCATATCTAAATCCACATTATCGTAAAATCCTGATTAGTAATTCGAAAACAGTGAATAATTACATACCTACTTTATTCACGAACATCTCATAACCGCTAGTTATTTGATTTATTGATCAGAAGATTTCTTAAGTCACGCACGCTTCGCAAGCCAGACGCTCTTGTAAATAACAAGATTATATTCAAGCGACTTTGTGCGGCATGCAACTTAGGTATACATCCACAAACGCGTGACCTAGACATTACCTCATTATATGTATAGATATTGTAAGCAAAGAATATATTATGAACAAACAAAGTATCGCTAAACAACCGGTTCGGATCTGCCCGCATCCACCTGATTACTGCGACCTTCACCAGTTTGCCACTGTAGTGGTGATTTTTGGGAAAGACTTTCTACTGATATGATAATAAACAAAGCATGGAATATTACATTGTACTGGGATCGGTCATCATTGACAGACCAGGGTATAGAGTGGCCAAATCGGATGTATACAAATTGGGTTCGCCCCCATTTCAATTCATTGCCTTTTGCAGTTTTTTGGTGTCCTTATTTTAGTTAAAAGAGTCGCGATTTTGTTTTAAATAGTTTTTAAGCCAGGACTACTGTATTTATTTCAGTAATTAAATTCGGGATTTCCCAAGCAGATTGCAAAACAAAATTATCGAAAATTTGGTAATTTTCGATAAATAGGTACCTATTGTTCGATTTCGGTGAACGAAATGAGATTTGCTTAAAAAAACAGTTGGAGGGAAGCGTATTCTTTGCTGATCCACGCAAGATTCCTTAACCCGCTACGACTGACTAATTAGGTGGAGTAATTTCATTATTCTCCTTTAAAGAACCCACATGTGAGGTGCTGCTATTACTCTGGGTGGTGATCACTACCGTTTTAAGGATTCCATTTTTTGACTTCATCAAATTAATCTGTAGAGCCAGAATAACTGGTTCTAATAAAACGGCGCCGCAAGTCTCACATCATGATATACAAGTAGAAGTTTGGGGCGGACTTTTTCTAAGGCTTCTGCCTCGAATCTTGCGGGCAGCGGGGCGGCGGCGGCGGCACGGGAGCGGAGCGGGCAACGCAGACCCGTTCTCGAAACCAGCGGGCAAATCGCGCGGCATTATAGTGGCGTAGTGTTTTGTTCGTGGTTGTGTCGTCGAGATATTTGTTTTTATTCGCGAACGACATGTCTGAACAACGACGACAACATCTTTTTGATTTTTATTCCTAACGCTTCATTGATTGTGGGTAAAAAAAGAAGTGAATCCCTACTATAGGGCAAGGAAAAGAAAAGTCGAGTTTTACCGAAATTATGAAGAACAGAGACCATGTCTTGACAAATTCTACGACTACACCAGAATTGTAGAAACTTTTGACTATATTCTTGAAGCTATCAAGAGCGATTTAGAGTCTGGAATTAATCCAAAACGATATACAGGTATATCTCCAGCAGACAATTTTTATTTTTTTTGTGACGTGTCGAAAATAAATTATTGCACAACACTGCAATGCAGACGCGCGGGCGGTCACCGCTTGACTGGGGAGCATTGCTCGTTGCCCGCCCCCGCGCCGCTGTTTTCGAGGGCCGGTCCATTTGGTTTTACGCATTAGATCCTGCCACTCCCGCGCCGCCACCGCCGCTGCCCCGCTGGCCGCAAGATTCCAGGCAGAGGCCTAAGCAATTATTCTAAAGCGTTAATTAATCTCCACATTCAACAGATTCCACATATCCTGATTGTTTCTATAGTGTTATCTAAAGGGACGTATTGTGGTGTATTTTAAACACTAAAAGCAGAATATTTATTGTTATCTTAATAGGATAGGTACCTAAGAAATATTGCAAAAGTTTTGGCCACCCTATAGTTGTGGTGGACCGAATCGAGAGGCGTGTAATGATTGTTAATATAACCGTCCCACATGACGAAAACCTCGTGAAAGCCGAGAAAGATAAGCAAAACAAGTAACTTGACCTGTCTAGTGACTTCGCGAGGTTGTCGACTTGTGGGATGTGGACTCAGCAATCATTGTACCGATAGTCATATTATCAATGGTTTAATATCCATGAGCCTCGAACAACACCTCAGGAGGCTCTCGTTAGGCAGCTGCCTAACGAAGCCCTTGATCCAGCTGGATCAAGGGCTTGATTCTAAAAGCGGTACTTCCGAAGACGGCCCGTATAGTTAGTTAGGAGATTCCTTTCTTTGGAGCCTTGACCGGCTGGTAGCTTGGAACCTGTTTCCGATACCGGTTGGCTACTATTTTTGTTTATGTTTTTTAGGAAAATATATATAGGTTATAATATGTAATTAAATAAAAAATAAATAAAATTAGTTTGTTTCAAGTAACACGAACGATCATAAACAAACATAGGTACATAGAAGGATACAGACAGGCTAACAAGCACAGACAAACACGAACACTCACAAGGTAACAATATGTCTACTGCAGCATTGCCGGATGGAGTGGCTGGAGAGGTGCCACAGCGTCCTCACCTTCCGACTGACGCAGGTACTCACCGGACACGGCTGTTTCGGGAGGTACCTGTTTCGGATTCGGTGGGAGGTAACGCCCGGGTGTTTTTACTGTGAGGATCGCCCGGAGGACACGGTGGAGGTCTGCCCTGCTTGGGCGGAGCACCGCCGTGTCCTCGTCGAGGCGATCGGCGGCGGCGACCTCTCGCGTCCGGCCCTGGTTCAATCCATGGTCCGGAGCGAGGAGGCATGGGAAGCCGTCACCTCCTTCTGCGAAGCAATAATATTAATGCTTGTGAAGGAGGAGGCGGGCCGCGTGAGAGAAAGACAACCCTCACGCCCCAACCGCCGCAACATAGGGAGACGCCCCGGGCGTCGAGAGTCGCTTGGCGATTCCCGGCCACCGTAGGTGCGGGTCTGCGGACGGCGAGCGGTGGGTGGCTCGCCGTCCGATCAAAGCCAGGCCCGGGCCGACGGCGCGTTGTGTTCCACGCGCGCCTCAAAGAGATGTCAGCAAAGTAGACGGGGCCCGTTAGGGCCAGAGCCTGCCAGGGTTGCGGATTTTGTTCGGAAGAGTTACCGTGGCCCTGGAAAGCAAACTACGAGGAGCACGGATGGGTTTTAGTCATTAAGAGTCTGACACTCCCTCCCGCTCCACCCAGAGCGGCAGCAGTCATTTGATGATTTCCCATCCATAAAAAAAAAAACTTTGCTGGATGTAAGGGCAGTCCAGTCTGTTGGCGGTCAACGCCAGGATACTAGGGTAATCGTAGGGTCCCCACCCTACGATTACTTGCTTTCCAGCTTGATGAACAGTCGACCTTAAAAAGTTATCTGAGCTGAGATAGATTGGATGCACAAGTCAAAGGTCCGGGTGTCGTGACACAGTTTGGGAGAGGCTTATCCAGTAGTGGACTGCGATATTCTGAGCTGATTGACTGCTCATCCTAACTAATATTATTAATGCGAAAGTGAGTTTTTATTTATTTATTTAAGAATGGGCTAGCTCTTGACCTCGATCACGCCTGATGGAAAGCGATTGATGAGGTCCATGATGAAAACGAGCGTGCCCAGAAGATGCCTTGAGGCACTGGTACTCCCACGCGTCGACGAAACACCTCAGGCTGCTTGACGCCGAACTCCGGTGGGAGGGTGGTCGCGAACCAGGCGGGTGTTAGCCCTACCACCGCAAGGGAAGGATTGGCCAGTCTTATAAGGTGTTAGGTGGGACTATCCAGGATGCGCCGAGCGCTCGGTTCAGTTGAGTGTCTGATGGAACAAATTGCGCTACTCGAGGAGGCTCCTTCATGCATCCCTAAAAAAAGAAGAGTTTGTGTGTTTGTTATGCTTTTACACCTACAAAATCGCCAAACCGATTTTGAAGTATTTTGGTACTGAGATAGATGGGACCCTGGATACGGTTATAGACTAGAAAAAACTAACGTTTAATATTTATTATCAGGCGGTCTTCGTCGCAAACACTCGTTCCACGACGTGCTTGAGTGGGATGAAAGCAGGCCGTTGAATGCGTCGCCGCCCTCGTCGCCGACGCGCCGCGCGCCTCTCCGTATGGACGCTCTGCAGCGAATCGTCGACATCGTTAAACGGAGCGGTATAATATGCTTAACTTTTAACAGCTTGTTCATCCTTGGCGATCATTGTTTTTTGAAAATGAAGAGATAATGTGTTTTGCAAAATCTTGCTGTAATGATACAATGCAAAACTCGAGATTTAAGCGTTATTAAGTTAATGTTGATTTCATTCCGTCGTTTTGTTTTTGATTACCTGTAGAATAACGATATTAGCTAAGTGTGTTAAACTTCTTGCAAAAACACTATAAATAGAAATATTGTAATTAACTATCTAACGACCGATTATGTCGTTGTGTTATAGAATTTAACCCTATTAGGTAGTAAGTTGCATAGCAATATCCTTGTTTAGCAACTTGTTTAAATTTTCCACTTTTTTAAACTGCAGGTGTTAACATAGATGACGTAGACGCAGACACAGTGATGCCAGCTACAAAGAAAAAAGTCCTTAACGACGAGGAACAATATAATGAAGATATAAGGTTCAATGTTGCCATCAGAGAAACATTCCTGAACAGATTCGTGCACATCTTTCTCATGTATGAGAATTTCGTCATCATGCCTGATCAGGTAAATAAACTTAAGAACTGCCTTTTTAAAGTGCAAATTGATTGTAGTTAAAATTGACCATTATGCCTTTGCCTCGAATCTTGCGGGCAGCGGGGCGGCGGCGGCGGCGCGGGAGCGGAGCGGGCAACGTAGACCCGTTCTCGAAACCAGCGGGCAGATCGCGCGGCATTATAGTGGCGTAGTTTTGTATTCGTGGTTGTGTTGTCGAGATATTTGTTTTATTCGCGAACGAAATGTCTGAACAACGGCGACAACATCTTTTTATTCAAATTTATTCCTAACGCTCGATTTATTGTGGGCAAAAGAAGAATCCCTACTATAGGGAAAAAAAGAAAAAAAGAAAAGGCGAGTTTTATCGAAATTATGAAGAACAGAAACAATGTCCTGAAAAATTCTACGACTACACCAGAATGAGTGTAGAAACTTTTGACTATATTCTTGAAGCTATGAAGGGCGATTTAGAGTGGAATTAATCTCCAGCAGAAAAATTATACTTGACGCTAGAGCACGTCCGAGGACTTTTCGACACGTCACAAAAATAAATTGCACAACTGCAATGCAGACGCGCGGGCGGTCACCGCTTGACTGGGGAGCATTGCTCGTTGCCCGCCCCCGCGCCGCTGTTTTCGAGGGCCGGTCCATTTGATTTTACACATTAGATTCTGCCGCTCCCGCAAGATTCGAGGCAGAGGCCTTAAGTTCGACCTAGTGTGATGCTAGCATGGCAGCCGAATTGCATTCATCAATTGCTTTTGGTCGACCTCAATCTATTTGCAACTATGTAGAGGATCTAAAAATGATTCTTTATCTAAACAACTACTTTTATAGGACCGTGACTCATGGCTGTCATCTCGTGAATCAATGGTTAACTTTGACAAAGCGTCATTCTTGTCGGACCAACCGCAGCGGCATCGGCCTTTTCTCTCGCGGTTCCTCGAGACACAGATGTTCGCCACACTCATCGATAACAAGATTATGGGCAACTGGAGCGAATACGACGCCAATCTACAAGTCTTCGAACACCGGATCAAGACTGTTAGGTAAGACTAATCGTGATTAAGGGAGAAACACGTTAACGAACGTCATAACGTGCGACACATTAATGTGGTTCTACCCTACGTTTGATATTTAACACTGTAGCATGTAGACTGGATTTAGCATGGGAACTGGGAAATGGATGGTTTTGAATGAAAATATAGGTGCACCAAACGGGCACATGCCACTGCATACTAACTTCATACCACAAGGGATCATTTTATGCAATAATCAATAGAAGTTTGACTAACCAAAATCACATCACGACATTGTTATGATGTAACACCTGACGTGGATCTACATATTTTTTCAGTAGAGATGAAGTTTATCTTTCGACAGCGTGAGTAATTTGGAGTTTTAACATTCTCTGACAGTAGTTTTACCAAGCTGAGATGTCTCGATGGCAACGTCCTCTTAACATTTCGAATTGTTTTTTGACCTTCGAAGTCTCAAACTAAATATTGTTTCTGAGAATTAGTCGGCGTGCAGCATCGCGGTCGGTGCGAGCCAGCAATAAGGTGAGGTCGTGTTGCAGGCGGCGCATAGGCGAGGGCGGGCTGGCGACGCGCGGCTACTGCGTGTGGGCCGGCGCGGGCGCGGGCGCGGGCGGCGCGGCGCAGCTGGAGGTGGGCGCGCCGGCCGAGCGCCTGCCGCACCGCGCCGCCTACTACCGCGCCTTCCCCGCGCGCCTGGACGCGCACGCGCTGGCCCGCCCGCCCGCGCCCGACGCCAGGTGCGCCCCCCCGCAGCCCCCGCAGCCCCCGCAGCCCCCGCAGCCCGCTTGCCCGCCAGACGCCTGACTGTCCCGCCTGTCCCATGTCCCCGCCGCTGCGCTCCGAAACGACTACCTCCAAAGAGTCGCGACGGGGAGCTTCCGTGTACATTTGAATTCAGAATCTTAGATAATTATCATGTTTTGGAACTTTAATCTCAACGTCTTACAAAACAAAGTTCAAATTGAAATTCCACTGTAACCAATTTTATAATTTTAGTCCGGGTCAAAGGATTCAGAATTCAAGTAGGTATAGTTTCGTCCCGCGTCCCTTCGCTCCCCGTATTGTATTGTCCGAAGTTTAGTTGATGAACCGCGTCCCGGCCGCTTAGTTCAACTAACCGCGAGTGCAGCTTTCGTGAAAAGATTATTATCGTAGATTTGTCGTGCGTGCGTCATCTGTCAGAGATGTTTGTATTGCTGTCTGAGGCTTGCATGTTGCCCCGTGCATGTTAGGCACCGAAATAACCATTTTAATTAATACATAAAGTCAGTAGCCTAATATTGATATATTCAATTTACAACTACTTTCCACACTGACAATATTTTAACAGGAATTCTATTTTCATGTAATCTGAAACTAATTTTGATCTACAAGAGTAAGCTCTGCAGCCTAACCCTACATACCTACAACCAAAAATAACTTTCAAAAAATAAAATTAAGATTGTTATCTCGGTTAACACACGGTTTTTGGTCATGTTTTATTCTCATACTGTTTTAAAGAGTGACCTAGAATCTGACAGGTAAACCTGCTTCATATGACAGCATGCGATTGTACATGTACAAGCCTGATATAATGTATGTTATTATTATATTCATTAGTGAATTAACACTACCGTGTAGTGCGTGTAATGTAAACTATTGCTTTGAAAAAAATATCATTGCTTCCATATTTTTGCAAACAACATCTACCAAATAAAATTTGGTAAATTAATGAATCTCATGCAATTATTTATATTGATTGAATAATTATATCAGAAAAGTTATTTACATGATGATACATTATACTCAGAATAAGGGTTCACAGAGCTATTCAATGTGTGGGTGCAGGCGTTAAATTATTATTTTGTATTTATAGTGCAATTCACATGATTGTTGTAAAATTTCTGATCCAATTGCAAAAAATAAAAATAATAAAAAAAAAACAATAAAATAAAGATTATCCCAAACAATTAATATTCATAATAAATACCAAATACCTTATTGTGAACTGTGTATTTAAATTCATAATTATTAATTGATTTAAATACAACATGCAGAAAAAATAGCAGCTATAAGTACCTACTTCTCAGCTAAGATGATTTATTTTTTATTGAAGCCAGCAGATTACTGTTGGCTGTTTGACTAGTATGGAGTTATTTTTGTTTAAGTACATTTTAAAACTAAAACATTTTTAACAAAAACCAGATTCAAATATTTGAGGACAAAATATAAATTGTACTTACATATTCCGTAAGTAGTGATAAAAAAGTATTGTAATAAAATCTTATTTCATAATCGATTACAAGAATAATATATTTTTTTATTCAACATATTATATTGTGTCATTGCTGGAAAAAAGCAATACACTATGGCAGCATAATAGAATACCAAGACTATTAAAGGTTTGCTATGATTAATAACGTATTTTGTTTACTTTCGAAAGCTTATTTCTAAGAAGACTGTTTCTGGCCACAACAATAATTTGAAACTTGGAGCATAAACCAAAATTGCGCGTTTTTTGGCTACAGAACGTTCATTGGCTGAACTGGCATCACAAAGTCATCGAACGCTGAGGAACGCCCTCGCTCGCTGACTCGGTCCCATTTGTCACTACTGGCAACGAAGCCGATGGCGACAACTGGGAACGTATGTGATATAATATGTACCCACTGGCAACACTTGGGATTTATTGTCCCAATGGTCACCAGTGGTGATAAAGTCGATGGACACAGCTGGTAATACGCGGTCTAGACGCACCGAACGTGCCATGACATAATAATACACACCCTTTTGCACGCTTCCTATTTATATCTTCTTTAAAGAAACCGTTACTAAAACAGGTAACATGTTTTTGGTATTGTTTAGCAGGTAGAGGCCAGAAACTTGCTTCAGGATAACAGCCTGTTTAGCTCAGTTTACTATTGGCGATGCAAAGATTCTAACTAGCGCGTCTAGTGTCAGATTGTGAAGCTGTCTAAGAACGACACATTGACAGTTTTCGTACAGCGTTGCCAACGGGTGGAGATTTCCCCATACTGCGGGAATCTCATGTTGATTGGGGATTGGCATTATGCGGGGATTTTAAACATCGATAGTCCGGGCCAAGTCAGAACACTTTTTCAAAAAATCGAAATACTGATCTTAACATTTTTGTAATGACTCTTTTTCTAAATTGATTTATATCGCTCGACCGATGCGTTCGAAATATCTTTCTAGCATATGTTGTCCCACTGCTGGGCAAAGCTCTCCTTCTCCCTTTTCCACACAACTCTGTCATTTGCTATGTCGGCCTGCCAGAGGTGATTTTGTGGGGAATCAGTAGATTGTTATCCCCAAATTGGAGAATTTGACTTAAATTATTAGGGAATTTGATAAATTTATGTTGGCAATGCCGCAAGTGTCGTTCTTAGGCATTTTCTTTCGCTGCTAGAGGATCGCGCGTAATCTTTGCATCGCCAATAACGAATTAATAATATTATTACTGTAAGTTTATTACTATCTTTTATTTAAAATCGTAATCCGAATTATTTTAACGTTACTAAAGTAATAATATTGTAACGTCTCATTTAAGCAATCATAGAAAATATTTGACTTTGAAAGGCTAAGGAAATAACTTTAATGGCTATCAACAAGAGCAACAAGTAACGTGAACCAGCAAACGTTTTATTAAATTTTGATCTTCATGGAAAGCTAATTCGTGTTACCCAGATATTGGGTTGCGGAGGTCTGGTAGGCAGCCGCTCCACGTAAAATACTGGTATTCAGCTGAACCCGGTTTGACTGGAAGCCGACCCTAATATAGTTGGGAAAGGGCCAGGCAGATGATGGAAAGCTAATTCGTTATTTTTTAAGTCTTTCAAAATCCGACCTTATAATTATTGTTTCTGAATGTTGTGATAGTCTGTGTTTTGTACTAAAAGTGCATGATTTGTTTATATTGCATGCAGTATGAAATACTTTCATGTAATAATATATGTGATTTTATATGTTTATAGTGTTATATACTCGAACGATAATAATATGTTTTGTCCAACTCTATTTATTCGTTTACATTATTTTTGTTTTGTATTACTAACTTTTTATTTTACTTAGTTATCAGAGTTATAATGTATATTAGTTAATAACATTGACAGATCTTCCCATAATCAGGTAACTCCATAATGCAATCTAATGTTTGTTTTATTTAGTGTAGACTTATGTAAATAAGAATATGATAATAAAAAAATAAAGTTATTTATATGCAATACTGCGTATTTTGAATGTTCGTAAACCTATTCCTATAATTTGTATTTGAATGTTTTGTTCCTAGTAGTCACAGTGTGCGCAAGTTCCATGTAATTGTAAATTCAATGCTTCCTATGCCTTTCTGTCTGTTTGCAGTTAGTAAAATTTGCTACTAAAAATTATAAATGATTATAAGAATCATACTCATGTATACTGCTTGCAAATCAAGGATTATCGTGTTTATTGCATCTGACCCGTGCGCCTACTAACATAAATCATCAAAACACACATTCCGACTGAATCGCTTTTTGCTATGCTCGCTTTCCTAATTGTTTCACACTTGATTATCAAATTGTATATTAATTTAAAATTTGTTTCGCTTTTCAGAACTAACAGCTTAAAGCGTATAAAGAACGCAAAATGGCAAGTCAAGGATTGTCCACCAGAACTGTTGCTGGGAGACATTAGTAGGAGACTGTCTACAGAAGTAACTCCGGCAGCCATTGCTCAAAACAATAGAGCGTTTGTTGAGAAGCTTCTGAAGGTATGACTGGGTCTATTTTTAGTTATCATCTACCACTATCAATTTGACTTGCTAACTTTCCCTACGATATATTTTTAGGAGTGCAAAAGCAAAACGAAAAGAATGCTGTTAGAAAAGATGGGTACAGAAGAATCGGATTTAGGTTTGGGCAGTGAGGTGTCAATAACAGGCGTAGAAGAGAGCACTATGATTGCTTCTCTATGCGACCTTTTAGAAAGGCTATGGTCGCATGGCCTTCAACATAAACTGGGCAAGTCTGCGCTTTGGATGCACCTCACCAACTACCAAGAATTGGAGCAATGCAGTAATTCCACTAAACCTATCGATCCGAACTACCTTACTCCTGGTAAGAATGGTTCTAACTTTAGAGAAGTTTTTTAATACAGTCAGTCAGTGTGGCTACTAATTGTTCCTTATATTTGGCCCCTATCTACGCCAGTTGATACTAGATATTTCTTGAAGACAACACATTTTATTCATGCAACATATTTTGCTTTTAAACCTTTTAATCTCGACTATCGAGTATTATAAAATTGTATCATTATTATTGTTACTTTTAAGACGATGTAACTATTATGACAAGTGTATTGTCCATGTTATCAATCATATCACTCTATTGCTTTGGAACATGCAGCTTTGGCTTGGTGTGTGTTGCGCAAAAGACTCGACTGTAAGTAACGTTAATTTCTACATGTCTATTTATTTATTTAAATTAAGTACAGCCACATCACATACATTGCAAAAATTTAAAACGAGGTCAATAACATAATGATCTAATGCACATGACAATTAAGGCGTACATAGCGCTCACCAGAACAATTATAGTACTGCCTTGAAATAATAAGTCCTAAATCTAACTTTGAACAAACTTATTATTAAATTTTAATCCAAAGAGAAAATACAATTTATTGGATGATAATGCAATTTTTTTTTCATGTAACAAATTATACAAGAGTTAAGAATTATTAAAACTAAAAAAAAATGATTAATAACAATGTAAAAAGTAAAATTAAAGCTGAATGCATAATATGTCATTAGATTAAAAATAAAAATTTACAACTGAATTAATAATGTCAGATTATACACAACATCTGGTAAAGAAAAACTACATTACGCAATTTCAACACAGATCTCTCATCTGTGGGAGCCGAGGTAGAAGCTCACCAAAGCACAAGTTCAGGCAGTCGGTCCCGGGATAGTTCCCGGGGTGGATCACGGGACAGCTCGCGAGATCGTCTCAGTAACTCTGGGACTTTGGAAAGGAAATCTGCTCAACCACCCAACCCTTTACGTCCCCTGCCAGAGAGTTTAACTTTCGATATGAGGTTGGTTTACGATGAAATATTTTCAATTGTTTTTATTAGTATTGTTGCGCAAGGCCATAAATAAATAATATTTTTTTTGTGTTACAGAAACGTGCAAGCAATGACAGATATTAAAACCGAGATTGGCTATGCTCGAGCTTGGGTTCGACTGTCGTTAGAGAAGAAGTTACTCTCAAAACATCTGCGGGAACTCCTAGCCGACACTACATTGCTAAGGTCCCAGTACAAACGAACGGCTTTCCTTCGCTCCGAAGAGGAAAGGGAACAATTTCTCTATCATCTGCTCACTTTGAATGCTGTCGACTATTTCTGCTTTACCAATACCTATCCCACCACTAGTAAGTACCTACCTTTATCAAACACTAGCACTTCGCCGGCGACTTCGTGCGCGCGTATTTAGTAGGTACTCCAGAAACTTCAACACTCCAGCCCCAACGGTAGTTTTTGAAAATTAATGGAAACAATTCAAAATAATTATTATAAATTGTTTGTTGGCACTGCAGCATGAGACGGATGTGCTCCGGGAAGTAATAAATTTGTATAAATTTTGGTACGCTAGTTAACAGAAGCGTGTCAGATAGGCAAACTCTTTTACAGCTGAGTATAGGCTTGAGTGTGGGGTGAGTGAGGCAGGGGGCCTGACCTCACCCGCGATGTTTAATCTGTACATGAATAATCTGGTCGATGAGCTTAGCAGGGCCAGAATCGGCTGTCATATTGATGGTTCTTTGTGTCGCTGCCAATTAGCCTAATCAGCCTTTTGATTGGTGGCCTAGCCTTTTCATTTAAAGGCGCCGATTTTTCAGCGACTCAAGTGACATATTTTGTTCAATATCGTTGAATGACTTGCTCATGTCACTTATGTCGCTGATTAAACGGCGTAGTTCAATGAAAAGGTTGAAAAGGTACATATATTAAAGCAGGCAGTCAATGCTATAACACAATTCCACAAGATATTCTGTGTGGCAGACCTCTAAAAAGAGTTGCAAATTTTAAATATCTGGGTCATTGGGTCTCAGACGATTTGAAAGATAACGTTTATGTAGAGCGAGAGCGCAGGTCGGTGGCGGTTCGAAGTTGGCCCACAAGTTTGCATGGTTTACGGCTCAGAGGGCTTAGTGTGAGTTTTTTAAAGTACTCGAACGCGTTAACGTAAACGTTCGCTTATGTCAAATTGTATTGAAAAAAACAGGTTGTCCGTGAGTGTCACCAGATGGCGCTTATTCAGTTTCAATACAAATTGACGTTTACTCTAACGCGATCGAGAACGTTAAAAAACTCACACTAAGGCCACAGGTAAAGGTGACGTTTTTCAAAACCTTCTGCCAATCCTTTTACACGTGCAGCCTGTGGGTGAACTTTACGCAAAGTTAGTTATAGTGGCCTGTGCACACAATATAACAACACGTTCCGGGTGTTGATGGGGCTGCCGCGTTTTTGTAGCGTGTTGTTTGGCGACCCGGACGTTGATAGTTTTTCGGCCATCATGCGCAAGAGATGCACATCACTGCTACGCCATATTCGCGCCAGCCCCAACACCATTCTTAGAACGTGGTGGGACTCTCCGATCTTCGGCCGGTGGATACGACTGCACGCAGTCAAGTAGGCATTTCCCAGGGTCGGCGTTACCGCACGCAGCGTAGAATAAATGTTACTAACACCAGTTCATAAGTTTACATTGTTACTAACAAATTTGAAAGTGATTCTTATTATTATTTTTGCTGTGGATCCTGTGGTCTCAGGGTCAGCACAACTGTCGGGGGTTGATTATGAAAAAATCGTTAGATCCGCTTCAATTATACCACTTTTAGATTGTACATACCAATTTCCAAGTTAATTGAAGCAAGTAATAATGTCCTCCCCAAACATTTTCTGTAAGTATTTTATTTAATAAAAACAAGAAGTAATCCTTCTCTATTTCCTTTTCTCTTACTCGTCACACACACATCACTGGGTGGTACCTACTGACAGCGATTGTTCTCATTTTGACTCATTGGTCAAATCAAATAGCGCGCGCTTCCCGGCTTCCCGTTACACATTTCCGTCCCTTTTTACGAAATTACTCCCACAGATTGCAAGAAAGCGAGAGGAAAGATGTTACACATCAAAAACTTTTGTGAAATAGATTTCAGTGATATATTACAGTCCTTTTTTGATCTCCTATAATTACTCTGTTTTTACTACGATTCATGCATTTATTAATCTACACTTCTTGCAGAACTGCCATATCGAGTTCTTATTGTACCTTCACGTAAAGCAAGTCAAACTACGGCCAACTGTTGGATTTCAATATCAGGAGCGAATGGCGAATCTACGCCCAAAATACCTATTCCACGCAACACTAACGAATTTGTATTCCATGTAAGTTGTACTAGAACGTATTTGATACAGAGTTATATTATTTTTGTATGCTAGTTGGGCGCACTCAAACATCATAATAAAAATAGATAATTTCGCGAGATGTTTTTTGTACATCGTTTTGGTATCCGTCTTCAAATCCTGTTTCATGAATTGACGGTCAATCCGAATTGACTAAGTAAGTTATGTAAGTCAGCAAACCTTTGTAGAATTACTACTGATAATTTTAATATCTTTTAATGTTGTTGTAGCACAAAAATCTGGGCATTCTATCTACACTGCGCATTGGACACGACAACTCTGGACTATCACCCCGTTGGTTACTCGATCAAGTTTTTGTGAGGAATGAAGTGACTGGACATACCTATACGTAAGTGGTTTTTTCATGAGTAATACTTATCAGATTTGTTGTATTTTTCATTGACTCTTCATCGGTCGGGTCATTGAGGATGTGCTCATTCATAAGGCATCGTCCTAATTGTCGCGTTTGTTTGGTAAAACCGGAAAGTGCCCTCTGTCGGTCGACGACGTAATCGGGGTAGAACAACAAGGGTAAGACAAATTAACTCGACAATCGCTTATTCGCGCGATGATTGCTTTGCATTAGAGCGACGCCTTATGCCC
Organism: Melanchra persicariae; assembly: GCA_947386135.1. Taxonomy (NCBI): domain Eukaryota; kingdom Metazoa; phylum Arthropoda; class Insecta; order Lepidoptera; family Noctuidae; genus Melanchra; species Melanchra persicariae. The sequence goes on along the minus strand of OX376651.1, from coordinate 9,159,561 downwards.
GGCTTCTGAGGTACTTTAGCGGTCGTGTATGTCCGTTAACGCTATTTGTCGTAACGCCATTGATTGGTTAGTGGTTAACGAACAGATAATAGACCTATAAAATACCTCACAAACCGGGCATTAGACGTATTTTTATTTGAATGATGTTGAATTTGTCGGCGTTTAGGTTCCCGTGCAACCGCTGGCTGGGCACGGGCGTGGACGACGGCTCGACGGAGCGCCTGCTGGTGGCGGCGCGCCTGCGCGGCGGCGCCACGCCCCGCTCGCCCGCGCCGCCCGCGCCCGCGCCGCCCACGCCCACCACCACGCACCTCTCCACCTCCACCATCCAGCACATGATCGGTACATTCTACAGCTGCTACCATAACATGCGACGCGGCTTTGTTCACGCGTGAGCGTCACGGTCTGCAACACCTGAGCGTAACGCCTGTGTTGGGTAACCTCTTGTCTTAGTTAAGCAGTGCGAAGCGACACGCTACTACTAACATTGCGACGTGTTTAAATGATATATGGTCTAGACCATAATTGTGCCATGCTTCCTAAAGGGGGTGGAACGACATGCTTTTCAAAAAGCTAGTCGATCCAATCTTATTAGATCTTGCACTTCGCAGCCAGATCTATCTGCTCGGTGATTATATCGTTTACGAGGACTCGCTCACTCGGACTCATCGAAGCAGCATTGGCGAGTCACTTCTTTCTCACTTTAGTGAAAGATGCTAATCTGGGCGGATAGGTCTAGCTCAGCTCTAACTCAACCTGCACTGCTGCTCAACGCTTAAATGTGAAGGAAGAAAAGAAAGAAAAACCGTTTATTCACGTGAAAGTGACGCACATACACAAAGTTGCTATTTAGCCTATGCTTGAAAAACAAAAGCAAGTGTACAGACCTATTCTAAAAATACAAAAACTTTATCTTAAATGATCGTTCGCTATGTACTCAAAGCGCTGCTCACTGTTCCAATTAATAGTAATCAGATTATTTATTAAAATGGCACTAAAATAAATAAATCTACTTCCATAGGTGACTGTGTAAACGCTATAGTCAAGTGGCACTATCAATCGAAGAGGGACAAAGACGCAAACTCACTCAGTGTACTGCTCTGCGGCGACAATGGATTAGTCAAGTGCTTGGAGCAAGCTTTCCTATGTGGATTCAAATCAGTGCGGCTGTTTGGAAAGAATCTTTTCATTTGGGATTACTTTGGTAAGTGATTTGTAAATCCGTGCTATCATTCTGAAAGACAGATGAGCGACAAGATAGAAGTTGCAAGTAATTCTAATAAAGAGATTTTTAAATTAAACTCTTCAAAACGTGGAACTTGTATCACTATAATTTTATTTTTTTATTATATTATGATCTCTCTCTATCACTCAAAGGTTTGCTGGGAGAAAACTCAACTTTGAGTTCAGCTCGCTTTTTATGTCGTTCGCTGCTCGCTATAAATTTAACAGTGAAGAAAAGTTCACCTCTTCAATTGCAATGGTGTACAATAAAGAATTAAGATATTTTTTATGAGTGGCCTCTCGCAGGTCAACCTAGGGGGTTGTTGGTTGCTTAACCGGACTTGCCTGTGGCGGTCTAAATATAAAATTAGAGTCTCCAGCAAGGGCTTATTAAAAAACTTACAAACTATAATTTTACTACAATGACTACTCATTTTTATACCGACAGCTAAAGTGAAAGACGAGTTCAAAATGAGCCTGTGCGACGAGCCAACCACTCAGAACAACAAGAGCTGCGGCATGGCGTACAACTGCCGACAGGACCAGGAGCACAGAGCCATCTGGCGCTGCTACTGCCATCTCATGGACGAAATCAACTCCGTGGGCCGCACTCTCGGGAAAGATGGAAAGTTCCAACTTTTTATATGCCTCAGTTTACGGTGAGTCTTTTTATTGTTCAGACATCAAGCGCTTTTTGCCTTCCTGACTCTCTGTATGTATTTTTGTCTATGACATCAAATATGGTAAATGATGACTATATTTTAATACACACAGAAGATTTATACAAATAAATATTTGTTGTAACAAAGCAATTTTTTTCACAGTGAACACTGGCTTCATCGGATGCTTGTGCCGATGTCAATGACACGCGTAACCATCGAGATGTACGAAGAACAGAGTTTCCTGCGCAAACGCGGCCTTCTCACATTCCTCAGGCAAATACTCGAACCGCTAGATGAATTCGATATTGTACTCGAAAATTCCCTCACGCAAGGCATTTAATTTTATTATAAATTTTTAATAAGAACACTATTTAAAACTTGTGGTAAAACCAGTTTTAATTCTTATGATTCAATGAACCAGCTATTTACCACTTCAAATTATATTTTTATATGTAAACGCAAATACTCACTAATAGGTTATGTTTATTTGATATTAGCAATCAGGGTCTGATTATTTTGTAGATTTATTGTTAAGTTTAAAATGTGATTATTATTTCTGTTAACTTGCCAGATCAATCCAAAGATTTTATTTTTATAATAACGGTGCTTATGGATAAGTTCTTTTTACTAGGAAATTTATTTTCTATAACTATTAATTATATGCTAATTATATAAACCTGTTAGTTTTGTTCGTGTGATTCAAATTAATTGCATTGATGAAATTGGAATAATATGTAATTAACACATGAAATAACAAAATTGTTAAATGATAACAATTTTGCATAATTTCAAATGCTGAAAAGTAGTTTATGTAAGTAGTTGGGAAGTAAACTACTGTAATTATAACTTTTTCTTCTGTATTGAATTGATTTTCAGGTAAATATTACAGCACAAAGCGAACTAACCACCGCATGATTTTTAACTGTAATTAAAACTTTATAATGTGATTAAATTAGGTGTAAGATGAACCGTGTTTTGTATTGCGTGGATATTAATTTCTAAGTCGGGTCTACTCAGCTAATGAGTGGTAAAACAATAATACATAGTAAGTTACTACATATTATATCAATTATATTATAGTTGACAGCTAGTAGGTTCGACAAAGATCTCGACATTTCTAGAAATTAGCATATTGTGTTCTTCATGTTCGTTATTAATTACTTTAGAAACATCAAAATCTTCTCGTACGGCAATTTATTTTCACGATCACGACATATGCCTATTTAGGTATATGCGTGGTTCGGCTTGATTATGAACTAAAGCTTTGCATCATAATAAAAATATAGACCAAAGTGACGCAACAAGTTACCCCGAACCTTATACGAAATCTACATGAACCACAATATACTCAAGAAAATATCACTAATAAATAGTGAACGAAATCGCAACTATAATAAAGTTAAATAAGTAGCATACGCGAAAAAGTTAAATTACAATCTATTATGAATTCGGTTTCGATTTAGATCACTATCAGTAAAACATTTAAATATTGTGAATGTTTTGATTGAAACATAAAGTCAAACTTATTATAGTGCATGTGGTACTTCAAGCTTTAGTCACATTTCTATATGAGGTTCACTTTTCTTGTCCTGCTGCCAGTTTTCATACTAAGTTTTCTCCCACGCACACTTAAATCTATCGATGTATGTGTTAGCATAATTGTGAAAAAAGATATTAGAAATATAAAACATTCGTCCGGAATAAGAAAAAAGCATCTTTTCCTTAAAATCTTGAAGATATTAAAATTATAAATGTATTCGTAAAACATTAATATTTTGACTCAATCATTGTAAGTTAAGTTATGCTCTCTTTTAAATGGTTGTTTGTAGTTCCTGCCGTCCTGCATGGTCATAGTTCATTATCAGTGTATTAAATTATGCTTGATAATTTTACAATTGCGCATTGTAACGTAATTATGTGAAATATTCTAAATAAATTTTAATCTACATTTAATAAAATCTACGAAACTTAAAGTTTTGTACACAAAAAACGTACGCACGGAATGTTGTGCCAAAATCATAATCAATTAATCATTCAGTACCCAAAAACAATAATTGTACCTACCTTTTCTTTATCTTAAAACCGTGTGTTTTATTAAATTATCAAAGGATCGTGAGAACCAGAATGTGAACCTAAACCAATATAAGATGTGAGTTTTTGCAGTCACTGGACCAACACTGAAATCGCAAAAAAAAATCGACTGCCTCATACATTTATTTGCGCATAACTTGACAAAATGTACTGAACAGCTAATTTTTGTTTTCGCGATTTTTGGATTGGTCCCAAAGTAAAAGTTGTTCATAATAATTATGAGTACAATAACTTCTTAAGAGGTATTGCGTTTATTCTGTTACACATTGTATTTATTGCATAATAAAACTCACGTTCCTATCATTTCAACGATTATGTTATAACAAAAGTAAATGAGTGCAGAGTTGTCACCTTTAGAACATGCAAGAAAATCTCAAATGCATGCAAATAACCTAAATAATATTTTTATATAGATTCTCAGAAATTAAAAGATCTATGTAAAATATGTATAGCGATAGAGGTATTTATAGCCATCCCACAAATTGTTCAAAGTAAACCAGTATGTTACTTGGTTTATTTAGATAATAGCAGGGAAACTTAACATTTAAAGATACTTCATTAGAAATCAAACAAACACTACAGTAGTTTTTAGTTTACCTCTCTCATAATTACAGGTAGATTAGAATTATGAGATTTTTGTCTGCTATAATAATATTTCTGTAATAAATCAGAGGAAGACTTTCCTCTGATTTATTACAGAAATATTACCAAAGATAATTGACAATTTAATTTTAAATAGTCGGCTACTGAAAACGTTATGTCCAATAAATAAAGTTATTGAACTCCTGCTGTAGTATTTTTTTTTTAATGTTTGTTGTACATATTGCAGTGTTTTATATTCTGCAAGATTTTTGTCAAAACCTTTTTTCGAGTTAGCAGTCCGGATATGTTTTAAGGAACCGGAAGCCTTATGGTCTCGTCATGTCTGTCTGTCTGTCCGTCCGTATGTCACAGCCACTTTTTTCCGAAAGAACTATACTGTTGACACTTGGTAAGTAGATGTATTCTGTGAACCGCATTAAGATTTTCACACAAAAATAGAAAAACAAGTGCTAGTCGGAATCGCCCATGAAGGGTTCCGTAGCAAGCAAGTAAACGACGTTAACGATTTATGACATATTTAAAAAAAAATACTTACTAGATCTCGTTCAAACCAATTATCGGTGGAAGTTTAAATGGTAATGTACATCATATATTTTTATTAGTTTTATCATTCTCTTATTTTAGAAGTTACAGGGGGGGGGGACACATTTTACCACTTTGGAAGTGTCTCTCGCGCAAACTATTCAGTTTAGAAAAAAAATATGTTAGAAACCTCAATATCATTTTTGAAGACCTATCAATAGATACCCCACACGTATGGGTTTGATGAAAAAAAAGTTTCAGTTCTAAGTATGGGGAACCCCCAAATTTTTTTTTTTTTTTCTATTTTTGTGTGAAAATCTTAATGCGGTTCACAGAATACATCTAATTACCAAGTTTTAACAGTATAGTTCTTATAATTTCGGAAAAAAGTGGCTGTGGCAGACATGACGAATCTATAAGGGTTCCGTTTTTTGCCATTTGGCTACGGAACCCTAAAAACAATCAATCAATCAATCATCCTTACTTACCTACAAAATTATAGTCAATAATCAATATTGCGTGTCCCATTACCTACTGTTTACACTAAAAATGCACGAAGCAAAACATAAATATACTACGTGAGCCGTCCCGGATCGCAAATTACGCGCTCGACCGATGACAATCGCTAGCATGCGAGGCCGCCACCGCTTTTTAAAATGCTAAGTTGCTACTTCCTATCCTACTTTTAATGTTTTTGACATATTTTTTTTTTACATTTTTGATCTGTAGTGATCAATCAATCGAATTTGAATAAATAGCTTACAAACATAATTTAAATAGGTAATCTCATGGCGTCGGTTAACCTCAGCAAAAGACGATAGTTTAAACACGGAAATCAATTTAATATTAACACACAACAAGTTGTAGAACTGAAGATCTTTAACTTTGTCATTACGGCGGAACCTTTTACAAGTTTTAGCGGGAGCGTACGCGAGCCGCGGTTGGACGAAAAGGTTTTGAGCGCTCGTCGGAGTGGGCGCACGGTAGACGCCGCAGCGCAGGTGGCGCGCGGGCTGGGCTCATGAGTGGCTACAAACCGTACCTACCGCGTTTCAATCCGAAAATGCGTGTGATATCTAGTAATTAAAAAACCCGTTACATAAAAAAATACACACACCCATGACGAAAAAATTGATAGGTAGCAAAGACTACAATAGTATACTGGCTATAGACAGGCAACTCTACCTTATTTTTTAATACTAGGAAGTGGTCGAACTCAGCGCCATCTAGTTTTTAGCTAAGGGAACTAATTTATGTAAGTAAATGTATGGGTTGGTAGGTGTATAGCTGCTATCTGATCCTTTATGATATTAGGTAGAGAGATGAGTGTATCCGCTACATACTACAAACATACGTACTACATAAAGGAAAAAAAAACCACATAATTGAATATTAAACCATTTTATTTAGAAAAACATCACACATTTTACATTAAAATTTATGTTCGCCTTTTTCGTCCCTTATGATTAGGGTAGTGCCGATTAGCCTTTTTCTTTCATTGAATTGTTAATATTCCAAAAGGTTATTTGGCCAGTGAGAACATTATTGATATCTTTGCACTAGTTGTTTACAACAACAACACACAAAACACAACACAACACGAACGTACGAACGAATTGTAACGCGGCTCAACAACATGGAGAAACGAAAGCTCAACTCAACCTGCAGATGCACTAGCGAAACAACAAAAACTCTATTGCAAAAGGAAAATAAATGCGCACGAGTAGTTACACTCTCACGCAGCCATTTGCAATTCAAGTGTGGCCATTCAAAAACAAACTTTTGCACGTTTAAATACCAAAATATAACTTCTTCATTAATAAAGCTCATAAAAAAACCTAATTATGTACTAATTCATATATTCTGTTATTTTTATATAAGAAGATCATGAAATTGTATTATTTTTCTTGATTAATGTTACAAACTTAGAATAATAACGCCTAGAAGGAGAGTCTCATACACGCTCCCTACCAAAAAATGAAGCAACTTTCGTACTTATGTGTGAGTGAGCGGTATGTAATTACAGCCACAGACGTAAAAAAATGTTGCTAGGAATTAACACTTTCCCCAAAATCGGGAAAAATGTTAATATACTTGGGACTAATCATAGATCAATATAAAAAAAATGTTAAGTACGTAACTTGTCGGTATGTACTTATTGTAATCGAAATCCAAGATGGCGCCGACGAAATTTGCTAACTTTTCGTCATGGGTGTCATTTCCATGGTTTCTGGGGTCGCTAAAACCGATTATGGGGTTAAAATTGAAATCCAAGATGGTGCCGACGATATTTGCTAACTTTTCGTCATGGGTGTCATTTTCATGGTTTCTAAGGTCGCTAAAATCGATTATGGGGTCAAAATTGAAATCCAAGATGGTGCCGACGAAATTTGCTAACTTTTCGTCATGGGTGTAATTTTCATGGTTTCTGGAGTCGCTAAACCCGATTTTGGGGACAAAATCGAAATCCAAGATGGCGCCGACGAAATTTGCTAACTTTTCGACATGACATTTTAAACATCAGGAGGAAAGATAGTGGTTTTTCACTTTTATAGAAAACTTCAAATCGTTCTCTCTCCCCTTCTAAACTCTTTTAGAAAATGTTCTCAACTAACTATTTAGACCTGGTTAGATGGCGTATGCATACTAAGTTTTCGATTTTGACCCCATAATCGGTTTCAGCGACTCCAGAAACCATGAAATTGACACCCATAAGGAAAAGTAAGCAAATTTCATCGCCACCATCTTGGATTTCGATTTTGGCCCCATAATTGGTTTTAGCGACTCCAGAAACCATGAAAATGACACCCATGACGAAAAGTTAGCAAATTTCGTCAGCGCCATCTTGGATTTCGATTTTGACCCCATAATTGGTTTCAGCGACTCCAGAAACCACGAAATTGACACCCATGGCGAAAAGTTAGCAAATTTCGTCGCCGCCATCTTGGATTTCGATTTTGTCCCCATAATCGGTTTTAGCGACCCGAAAAATCGCGAAAATGACACCCATGAAAGACTGGTCGGCACCCGCGGGGCCGACAAGGCTCCCGCCTCCCCCTGCCCCCCCCCCCCCCCCTGGTTGGCCGCCCAGTCTGATGTTCCTTTATTTCAATTTTAAGACACGATCTCATACACAGGTGTCGGTGTCGCCGCGTGTCGCGACTATGGTTTTTTCCCATATGAAAACTGCCCAACGCGCCTAAAAAACTTTTCACTTAAAAAAATGCGCAAATTATTTGAATCAACCATAATTATTAGCTTTCGTTTCATGCTTACAACTTTAAACAATAAGCATCATAATACAGGTAGACTCCAACAGTTAGTGCTTACTGTATTATGGGTAATTTTTCTTTACAACTGGCAACACTACATTGTGATAAATTAGGTTATGAAAATTTTAATTTGAAGATCGATTTACGTAAAAATAATGGATTTAATGTAAGTACTTACTTGTGAAACGTGATTTTATCACATTTTTTTTGTTTTCCTGGTGTGTTAGAGCATCTTTTTATGCAACAAACTGTCATTTTTAAATATTTCTCGGGAGGTGCATTCAACAGAGCGTGACCTTGAGCACTGACGGCTCGCTGCGCCGAGTACTCCGTATATGGAGTAGTCTGAGTTGCTTCACTTTTGATGCTCGTACTAGGTTTCTAGGCGTTATTATTCTAAGGTTACAAAGTAACTCCCAGAAAAAAAATTATATATTTAACCGTAGCAACACCGCAATTTGTTTCCCTTAACTAAAAACTAGATGGCGCTGTTTTCAATAAAAAAACGGAATTTTAATTTTGTTCTAAGTTGCCATAGCATGATAGGTAGGTACCTTTTGCAGCCGCCATCTTGGATTCACGTTTTGACAGCACTATCGGCTTCAACACCCTCGAAAACCATGAAAACGGCACCCATGACGAAAAAATTGATACCAATTGCAGCCGCCATCTTGGATTCACATTTTGACAGCACTATCGCATTCATTATTTAGAAGTAAGTTCACGAATTCATTATGATCGATAACACAGACTTATACGTAATTCGATAACGATTAAATAACAATATAAATAAATAAATAAACAGCCGTATACTACGCAATACTTACCTGGCATTTTCAAAAATTAAAAGTTAAACGTGACCACTCGTCTTGACGCAGCACTTGCTACGCGAGTCCCGCGAAGTTACCTTAGGAGTCTCGTCGGTGTGCATGTTTGTGTGAGTGTGCCGTTTCGAGCGTTTGTAGGCAGTTTCCCTGCTGTCCATATTTATATTGTGACATATAGCAACATAAAGCACAACCACTACTACTATACGTAGGTATAACGACTTGTATATATGGCTGTTTTAATAAAAGTTCGTATATTGCGTATGTAAGTTCGTATATACCTACTTAAACTGTGTTTTGTTGTCAACTTATTTAACACACATACCATCTGGTAGTAGGGTGAAGGGATTTAGATTATGATATAAAACCGTACACAGAGAAAATAAAACTATATTATTTAGGTAATGAATTTATTAACAGATTGCTTAGGTATTCTATGGCCTCAGGAGGCCCCAGACAAATTCTATTTAATTAGCGAATGCGACAGGTTCAGCGTGCCGAACTGTTCACCCCGTCAGGGGTTCATTATGCAAAAGATGATTAGATGCGCTAGTCGTCATTGAGTATAGATGCGCTAGTGAGCTCTGTCTTTAAATAAATCTAAAGTGATCATAAAGTGAACTAACCAAGTTTCAAATAGTATTGAAACAGTCTGTGATGTGTTTGGAACATATTGTGATAAACCAAAACTATAAACAATTGTGTTAAAAAGTGCAAAAACATAACTAAGTGGATTGACTAAATTTTCTAATACCCACACCGGCCTGTTCGCAAAACTAAAAGTGACCTTGACTCTTTAGCAGTTTTGTCAGTGATTGTTTGAACATTAAAACAGTTACTTATTTCAACAGAAAGTCATAATCGTTCGTGGCGCAATCGTTTAGAGTGCGCTCCCCGAGTTACGGGGCACGAGTTCGATACTCATCTCTAACATCTCTTTTTGTGAATGTTTTTATTGGCTCTGTTCTCGAGGTATTTAAAATATTAGAAACTGATAATAATATTTGCGGAATTTCCTTTTTTTTTTTTTATATACTTAAATTATAAATTTATACAATGCTTCGCACTCCACCAAAAGACGGCGACACCTGTACGTTACCCCAGGTGCATTCAGAGCCCAACATACATTCACTCCTTGCAGGCTCACCGAGCACATCAATCATTAGTGCGAGATCCAAACGGCAGCGCACTGACTACTCGCCAGAAGCTGATTCCTGCCCAGATATTGATCAGCACTCCAGGAATGAACTATTAGATACAATTCGCAAGGAAATACGTTCAGTACTGTCTTCTGAGATTTCAGCGAACATAAAAACCTGTATTAGTGGTGAATTAAGGGGCATCAAAGATATGTTGCGAGGCTTGGAGAACTCTGTCAATTTTATGAGCTCTGAATTTGACCGTATGAGGGCTGAGCTGGATGCATGCAAGAGTGAAAACAAGGGCTTACATAAGGAGAATGAAAATCTCAAGACCACGGTTTCTGATTTAGCAATTCGAGTAAATCTCATCGAACAAAATTGGCGCCAGCAAAATCTGGAGATTAATGGCTTACCAGAAAATAAAGCTGAAAACTTGGTCAAGACAGTGGTTCAGCTGGGCAGCGCTTTGTCTACCACGATCAAGGAAGACGACATTCTGTCCGTTGTTCGAGTGAGGAAATTAGACCCAATAAGCAAAACCCCAAGAGCTGTCGTTGTCAAATTGAGAAGCACCTTAGTAAGAGATTCAGTCCTGGCATCTGTTTTACAATTTAACAGAACCCACTCTAAAGAAAAACTCAGTACTCAACACCTGGGCTACGGTGGTGCTATCAAGCCTATATTCGTGTCGGAACACCTGTCGCCGTTGAATAAAAGAATACACGCAGAAACTAGGAAAACTGCACGTGAAAAGGGATATTTATACGTTTGGGTACGCGACGGCAAAGTCCTCGTCAGAAAAGCCGACGGTCACCAAGCCAAACACATTAAAAGTCTGGAAGCCATTGCACTGCTATAATTTTAAATTCGGTTTTATGCAGTAATACCATGCAATTACTTAAACATTCACCATTTATTACCAGAACTTCAGAGGATTAAAAACCAAACTTAATACCGTTATGTTGGCGGCGCAGTTGGGGGTCTATGATGTTATTATTGGAACTGAAACGTGGCTGGATGATGGTATAAAAGATGGCGAAATTTTCGATTCTAGATATCGTGTTTATCGCAGAGATAGATCTTCAACCACTCTGGGAACCAAGAAGGGCGGAGGCGTTCTGATTGCCGTATTAAAGCTCATTGACTCCGTACGTATAGAAAAATGGGAATCTGACATCGAAGATCTGTGGGTCAGGCTACGAATTACTAAGGGAAAGAGCCATCGTAATTTGAATATCTGCTCTGTCTACCTACCCCCACCAGTCCAACAAGTCACACTTGACTCATTCCTGGATAAAGTATCTACACTGATTGAATCTACAAATGAAGATACAATTATTGCCGGAGACTTCAACCTTAGCTTCATAGGTTGGAACGTAGACGATACTCTTAGCCCTTCATGTACAATTCCCACCAACTACACCAATAGGTTAGGCTACTCTCTTGTTGATTTCATGTCCGAAAATAATATGTTGCAAGGTAATATTGTGAAAAATTGTAACAATAAAACCTTGGATCTGATTCTATCCAACTTACCTGTAAATGTTAGCGAATGCAATAACCCGATGTCAAAAGTGGATGTACATCACCCTCCCCTAGAAATTGTTATCACTCATAGTTCACTAGCACCGTTAAAAACCAAATTAACTTCGAAGTATAACTTCAAACGCGCTGACTATACGTCGATCAAGGCGAAACTTAGAGTGATAGATTGGACTAAAATGTTTTCGGAAATGACTGATGTAGACGAAATGGTTAACGTGTTATACGAAAAAATTAATACTTTAATTAAAGAACATGTACCACTGTCCAAACTACCCAATAATAAATTTCCGCGATGGTTTTCAGGGCCGTTAATCAAACTTCTGAATGAAAAGGAAAAAATTAGAATTCGCTATAAAAAATACAATAATCCTAGAGATGATTACGAGTACAAAATGTTAGACGGGCGCGCAAGAATTATGATCAAAAATTGTTATAAAACTTATTTAAGCAATGCTGAAAAAAATATAGCGCAAAACCCAAAACTCTTCTGGTCATTTGTAAAAGCTAAAAGATCACAGTCTAGTGTGATACCCACTACTATGCGTTTGGGAAACAATACTGCTTCTTCTGGTGAGGAAATAAGCAATCAATTTGCAACACATTTTTCATCCACCTTCATACCATCCAATAAGTCGAATGTTCCTGATACTTGCAGGCGTAACTATTTTCAATTCGCTCTAAGCAGAATTGCATTCACAGAAGTGGAAGTGTTAAAAGAATTAAAGAAACTTGACACCTCCAAAGGTCCGGGACCTGATGGCCTTCCCCCGCTATTTGTTCAAAAATGTGCAGCCAATCTGTGTCTTCCGCTCAAACTTATTTACAATTGCTCTATTGAAACATCTAAATTCCCCACAGAATGGAAAATCGCTAACGTGGTACCTATTTTCAAGAAGGGAGAACCCAGCGATACATCTAATTATCGCCCCATATCTCTTCTTTCTATCTTTGCAAAGCTGTTTGAAGCGTTGGTTTGTCCTATACTGTCTTCACATACTAATGTGCTGTTGGCCTCTCAACAGCACGGCTTCCGAGCTCGAAAATCTACTACCACTAATTTGGTCCACTACATTAACGACATTGCTAAATCTCTGGATTCCCGTGTACAGGTTGATTCTATCTACACAGATTTCAGCAGTGCTTTTGATAAGGTTAATCACAATATTCTTTTAATGAAGCTGGAACATTTTGGCATAGTTGGTCAACTACACAGATGGTTCGCTTCCTACCTGACGGGGCGGAAGCAGAGAGTGGTTGTGAGAGGATACGAGTCACTGTTCTACTCTTCCACTTCCGGAGTACCACAAGGATCGCACCTGGGGCCGATTTTATTTCTTATGTTTGTAAACGACATTGTTTACACAGTACAGCACAGCAAATGTTCCATGTTTGCAGATGATTTAAAACTGTACAAAGAAATTAAAACGGACTTGGACGTATCACTTCTTCAGAAGGATCTGGATGCAATACATGAATGGTGTCGGATAAACATGATGACCATTAACGTAAGTAAGTGCGCTCACATGAGTTTTACGCGTAACAAAAAAATAATACCTTCGTCTTATAGGTTAAACGGAGTTTCTCTGCAAAAGGTTGACGCCATCCGGGACTTAGGAGTCCAGCTCGACAATAAACTTTCTTTCATTCACCACATCGACCAAATTGTATCCAAAGCGACAAAAATGGCAGGTTTTGTGAAGAGAACTTGCTCGGAGTTTCGGTCCATATCGACCCTTAAACTTCTTTATAACACGCTTGTTAGAAGTATACTGGATTACGCATCTCCGGCATGGAATCCTACATATCGCGTCCATGTCAATAGAATAGAACGTATACAGAAAGCCATTTTTGATATTTGAATGACTTGGAATGACATCAAGCCATTTTTTTCCCTGATTCTTCCCCAGGCAGTCTGAAATTGTATTTTTTAAATTTATTTCAAATATACGAAGTAACACACCTAAATCAGCGATTAATATGGGAAGTTGAAACTTTTTTGTTCCTCGGGAAATGTGAAATTTCATGATCACGTCTTTTAAATATTCGGTACACCATTCCATATAAAGTTTTATTATGCTTACGTTGAAGACTACCTCCTATTTATATGCTGCATTGTGTAAACAATCTTATAATTTCGTTCATTATGGGCACCCTACTTCAAGAATTGCAATATACTTACTTGAAGAAAGAAACACCGCATCCTGCATAGGATTCGCTTTTGCAACCGAACAGCTTTTGAATCGCACACTTTTTAACCATATTTATTACATCCGAATAAAGAAATTGATTATTTTACAACAAATAAATATGGCTGGTGGGTTGCCAGTCTAACTTATATAATTATATATTCTACTAATAATCTTTTCTTTTTTAATTACATTTCAATACAGTATCTAAATTATTGCTAAAAAAATGTTCTCATTCTAACAGATAATTTAAAAATATTAGAAATATATCAGAACGAAAGTTAATGTTTTTTTAATAAGACACGACAATATTATTTTTTCCTACCATTCCTACTAAATTCGGGAATAATCCTCCTGGCAACACTTTAGAAAGGGACACAGGGCTCTCCAAGCGCTTTCTCCCTCGGACCGGATTTCTCTTTGACCAAGTGATTGTCTGTAATAGAACTTAACTTCATAAACTTATGGTTTATTTTTATATTGGTGTCAAATTGACAATGCTCATTCCAGGTTGTAATAGAAGTTCCTTGGGTCAAGGCCAATGGATTGAAACCATAAACATATAAAAAGTATGGGCTGGAAAAAACTACAAAAAAAGGTGCCTGTCTACAGCTCAAAATGACTCTAAAAATGGCTGCCAATGCTAGGGTTGTGTCAACCAAAAAACATAGTGTTACTATAACGAATATCGATACTAGTAGGTACTACATAATAGTATTACGTGTCTTACTAGATATCACGGTTGAATCATAATTATAATTAAATAACTGTTGCCCGCGACTTCGTACGCGCTCTTCTCGATCCTGTAGGAATTCCCGTTCCCGTATAGCCGTATGTCATATTAAAAAAGAATTTCTCGCACCGTCGGTCGCGGTCGTCGTCGTCGCACGCACGCTTGGTGCGTTTTCGTACGGCGGTCGCGTCTCGCGCACCGCCCGTTAGATTTAGTAGAAATGAATTATTTTAATTTTACATTATCTCCTAAACGGTAAGTCCAAATAACATCGTCTTTTTTTTGGATCTTATAAAAACCAATATCTTTGTACATTGTACTTACGTATAATTAGCCATTAGGTACCCCAGGGCACGCGGATAAAGCAGTTCGATAGCGCTTTTTCTTCCGACTTACTTTACACATATCTATATTTAAGGGTAACCAAGAGTATTAGCGTAATGCTATATGCCTATAGCCTTCCTCATGAATGTGGCTATCATATACAAACAAAAAGTCCAAATCCGACTGGTACTTCCAGAGATTAGCGCGTTCAAACAAATTCTTTCGCTTTATAATAGTAAAGATATTGTTACGCGCCAGAATTCATGCCGGGTGCATAACGATAAAAGTTACTACTAGCGCCGTCTAGTATTGAGTAGCAGAACTAGTAGAGTCAAGATCCTTCTAAACTTTTCTATGCTAGAACATTCTAGAGTTTTCGATATCTGGTTAATCCGGACCGGTATGCACCCGAACTTTCTAGATGTTTCTATTGTAGAAGGTTCTGGAATTATCTACCGACCTACCTACGGCCGCATAACCTGCGACCGAGTCAGTATTGAATTTGCGATACAAGCGACAAATTCGAGAGTGACCTTCAACTGCGAATTAAAGTGATCAGTAGTGCAATTGTGTTTTATAATTAGTGAGTTTTAAAGTTGTAATTAGTGTTGATTAAATTAAGTGTCATTTTAGTTATTTTATCGGCTGTTTTTATTGTCACGAACCCTAAGCTCGTAACAATATTCTTACAGTCCGTTGTAACAGAAAAAAAATAGTAAGTTTACTTACCTTCTGATATCTGAGTTTAATATTAATTTCAAGTGTTTTTTTCTGCATAGAATTAAAAAACACTTTTTAGTTACATGACGTTTGCGCTTTCGCTTATTTTATACCTGAGAATAATATTAATCTCGTGTTTTTCTGCATAGAATTAAAAAAAAACACTTTTTAGTTACATGACGTTTGCCCTTTCGCTTATTTTATATCTGGTCTGTAGCTTTTGGTAAGTATGCGGACCCTAGTGAAAACCAAGTTCTTCTACTAGGACTTCTTCCTAGTAGAAGAACTTGGTTTTCAGTGTTGTGTTTCAATGTTTTCTATTATGTTAAAAGACAGGTGGGGTAAAAATAAAACAAGTTTTTTTAAATTTGTTTATTTTTGTTGTGACTGTCTGTGACTTATATCTATTTTATAACAACATTGTATTTATTTCGAAATACTGCACATGCTGACAGACTACTCAGAAAATATAAATTAACATAAATTGTCCTTTTAATGGTCAGGGACACTCAGGGACGAGAGACAAGGGCCAGCCGTCAAGTCAAAGTAATATTTCAACAAGACTTGGTCGAGGGAAGGGCCAGGCTATTATTGATCAATGATTTTAGTAGACACTTACCGAAAATATTGTAGGAACAAAGTTATCATGTAATCTCATTACATCAAGTGTTCTATTGTAACAACTTTCTTCAAAGTGAAGTGAACTGATAACATACCATTATTTATGTCAAGGATTAATATTTTCTGCGCCAATAGCCTCTAACCACTAATCTTTAATTTTTAGAAAACCTATTAAAAAGGTTAAATTTTTTAACAATAAATCATTATAAATAGTTGTTTTAACAAATACTTAACTATAAGCACTAAAAATAAAAATTCTAACAGAGTTAACCATAAATATGGCGTCAAAAAATTCATCCGCATCGCTGTCGAGACTTGAAGTGTGCCCAAAAGTCTGGCGGCATTGCCAAGTTGTATGGCAACGCGTATCTTTTGTCCAAGGTAAAAGCCAGCCGCGATATTCTATACATACATTTGCAGGGTTAAATACGAAACAGAATGTGAAATATCGTTTTGTTTCATTCTTTGTAATGTGGTAATCGTATTTGACAAAGGAGACAACAATATTTCAGTTGTTGTGACTTAGTGACAGTTGTAGGTGAGTACCGAATCTGCCATATTAGTCGATGAGTTTCGAGGTAGTTCTGCTGTCAAATGATTGTTCACTTTTTATATTAATGAGATTTGTGAGAAATTTACGAGAAGTTTCTGTTTAAAAATGCACGTATATGTTGGAAAACACCAGTTCAACATGCCTCTGTGTTGTATTGTGGAGTGTGGTGCAAGAAACAAGGAAAATCAACCTCAATAATTGTCTTTGCACAGGTTAGTAGCCGGTTTTCATGCAATATTTCTTATGTTATACACTTTCGATGAAAAAATTGCTAAGTGATCATGGATTTATGGCTAAAGTGTTCATATTTGGGGTTATTTCCGTCCAACAGACCTTTATATTATTTTATATTTTTATTCGTTTGTTTACAATTATATATCATGGTGGAATAGTGTTGTACCGGTGCCGTAATAGTTTCCAATACTAGTTCCTTCGCTGCGCTGAAACGATATCGCTATAATGCGTGCGCTAATCGGTTCGAGTATCTTTGTTAGGTCCGTCGTTAAGTTCACAGCATCGAGACCGTGCCAGTGTTTTATGATGGTTATACGTGATCTGAAAATACATGTTTTAGCAACTAGTTTATCCAAATGATAAACGTCATCCGGGTGGCACACATCTGTCACACTTTATTCAGGTCGCTCCCAACACAACATAAATATGGACAGTAGGGAAATTGCCTACAAACGCTCGAAACGGCACACTCACACAAACATGCACACCGACGAGACTCCTAAGGTGACTTCGCGGGACTCGCAGTAGCAAGTGCCGCGTCAAGACGAGTGGTCACGTTTAACTTTTTATTTTTGAAAATGCCAGGAAAGTATTGCGTAGTATACGGCTGTTTGAACTCGGCTTCATCAAAACCGGAGCTATTGTATTTTAAACTTCCTGCTGATATTGAAAGGTAAGAATGATTTCTAGTTATTGTTATTTCATCGTTATCGAATTACGTATAAGTCCATGTGATCGATAATAATGAATTCGTGAACTTACTTCTAAATCATGAATGCGGCGGTTTTGAGGGTATTTAAAGCTGATAGTGCAATAGTGATAGTGTTAACAAAAAGTACATCCAAGATGGCGACTGCAATAGGTATTCTATATCAATATTTTCGTCATGGGTGTCTTTTTCATGGTTTTCGATGGTGTTGAAGCCGATAGTGCTGTCAAAATGTGAATCCAAGATGGCGGATACAATAGGTACCAATTTTTTTCGTCATGGGTGTCATTTTCATGGTTTTCGAGGGTGTTGAAGCCGATGGTACTGTCAAAATGTGAATCCAAGATGGCGGCTGCAATTGGTATCAATTTTTTCGTCATGAGTGTGTGTATTTTTTTATGTAATGGGTTTTTTAATTACTAGATATCACACGCATTTTCGAATTGAAACGCGGTACGGTTTGTAGCCGCTCATGAGCCCAGCCCGCGCGCACCTGCGCTGCGGCGTCTACCGTGCGCCCACTCCGACGAGTGCCCGAAACCTTTTCGTCCAACCGCGGCTCGCGTACGCTCCCGCTAAAACTTGTAAAAGGTTCCGCCGTAATGACAAAGTTAAAGATCTTTAGTTCTACAAGTTGTTGTGTGTTAATATTAAATTGATTTCCGTGTTTAAACTATCGTCTTTTGCTGAGGTTAACCGACGCCATGAGATTACCTATTTAAATTATGTTTATAAGCTATTTATTCAAATTCGATTGATTGATCACTACAGAACAAAAATGTAAAAAAAAAATATATCAAAAACATTAAAAGTGACAACCCTATTGCTTCAATGGAGCGTAGGTAATTATGTTCTCAACTAGGCTTAGTTTCCCTACTGTCCATATTTATACTGTGCTTCCAAGCTCTATACATCCACCTCTCATAGTTCTGGAACATGCGATTCTGTGAGTATCGGTCAACCCACCGCTTATACCGCCGAATAATTTCTGCTTCAGGAAGTCGATGCGCTCTGTGACACGAAACGTGTTTTCTCGTGGGCTGATTTCAGTCCCCGAAAACGCCCGCCGCACAAAGCGTATCACACGTAGTCGTGTAATATTGCCCTCCCTGAAGCAGTGTAGTTTACCGATGAGTGCCCACTGCCTTAACCTCACTGATACACCGCTCGCACAGTCTATAAATCATACAGTCGTCCAACGAAGACGTCTAGACAGGGCAATCGTCCAGGGCGTGAGGGGCGAGACGGGGGAAGGCCCACAGAGTATTATAATATAAAAAGGGAAAGAGTGCCCTCGCTCGTGACTTTTAGCCATGACATATTTGAAGCGCCATCTCCATTTCTGAACCAGAACTACCGATCTATCACACACTCACACACGCACACGTTTACCTACACACACTAATGTAATTGATATCAGATTTATATTATGAGCCTTGTATTTCCCAGTACCGAACTATTTTGTTCTTATTTTCTTGCGGAACATTATTTTGTGATAATACCAATATTTAGGAAATCAAATATTCACATCAAGAAAGTAAGAACAAAGTTCGGTACGGGGAAATACTGGCTAAATGCAAAAATTGGGTTTTAATAAAACAACTAAGTATTTTAAGTTAAATTTCTTTATCACATCGGTGCGGCATTGTAGCAGTCATGAACAGATGAACATTCACTGCAGTCACAACACAACACAAAATAGCGTCTTTAGCGCGTAGTAGAACACAGTTTCTGGATGATCTTGGTATCGAGACGGAGGAATAATCTCGACTCGACGTTTATAACGAAGATGTTATCTCAAAAACTAGGATATACACATAAAACAACCGAAAAACATAGTCAAGCGTGTGCGCAGGCTATGGCGACCATTTTACGTGTCATTGACATTAGAAAAGACGAGTGAATATAAAGGCAGTGTTGCTATTATTTCCATTATATTAAATGGATTTAAGATATTATAGATAAATATAATTAATTGTTGATATGAAGATTTTAATATATTTAAACTAACATTAAATTAGTAAACTTAAACTAACATTAAATAAAACGTGTTAGTTTTAGAATTTTATTACAGAGACATCTATTGCTGACTAGGTAAAACTAAACCTTGGTTTCAGTGTTCAGAAATGAAGATGGCACTGCTTCATTTATCGCCTAGCTTGATGTAGGCAACTGTCCCCCCCCCTGGGAAGGCCGCTCCCGAACTGCGTACGCTACCGTGTTAGTAGTTCGGGAGATAACTTTCAGGGCTATCATGTGTTAATTTATTATTGTTTTAATTTATGTTTAATAATTAAAATGGTGCATTCGACGTGTGTTGTGAAGGATTGCAAGTCGTCATCTTACATTATTAAAGAACTGCGATTTCATCAGTTTCCACGCACGGATGAAAGGTAAACAAGTAAATATTGTTTATTTGATAGAAAAAAAATACTTGAAAGTATCTCGAGCCCTGGTTTTTGGCAAAAACCGACGTAAAAGGTGAACGTAAGTACTTGGAAGCCCTGGTACATACTCGTCGATTAAAAGTATGACCCACCGTTATTAATTATTAATTTTCCATTTTGTTGTGTCATGTCACATTGTCAACGTTAACAAAATGGCAGAAGTAAAAATTAGTAACGTAAGTTAACTGCATTCATTCTTTGAATAAAATTAAATGGGTGTCATTTTCGAGATTTCTCGAGTGAAAATTCGTGAAAATGGTATCAATTTTGAAATCCAAAATGGCGGACTCATTTAAAAAAAATAAGTAATATTATATTGAAGATGCAAAATCGAGGTTTTTTGGAGTGCAGATTACGAAATTGAATTATTAGTAATAATAATGTTAATGACGATTTTGATGTAAAATAAATAAATAAATTAATTAATATTGTTTACTTGAGGCAACCCTAGCTGTTGCGACAATGCCTACACTTTGTCGGCATTTACCACGAGATCAAAGGCGTCATCCAACTGTATCTTTTTATACTGTGCCGCTCGAGTCCTATAACGGTCTCCAAAACCGTCTGTCCTCTACCGTTGTCCCAAGCTAAGTGTCCCTTCGCCCTAGTCCTTTGGTCGAGCCAACGTCTCACTTGACAACCCTTAATGTTTCTTTCTTTCTTTCTAAAAAATACCACGATGCTCCAAAGTTCTCATAATTTCTTAATTGTTTTAAAGGCCGGTCCATTAAAAAGACTATTTATAATTTTCTGTTTGGTCTGACAGCGTGTGCAGTATTTCGGAATAAATATAATGTTATTAAATAGGTATAGGTGACAGACAGTCACAACACCAATAAAGAAATTAAAAAAAACTCGTTTTATTTTTACTCCACCTGTCTTTTAACTTATAAGAAGAAATTGGTTTTCACTAGGGTCCGTATACCTACCAAAAGCTACAGACCAGATATAAAATAAGCGAAAGCGCAAACGTCATGTAGGTAACTAAAAAGTGTTTATTTTTATTATATGCAGAAAAAACACGAGATTAATATTATTCTCAGATATCAGAAGGCAAGTAAACTTACGATTCTTTTCTGTTGCAACAGACTGTAAGAATATTAATTACAATTGTGATTCAACTGTGATATCTAGTAAGACTCGTAATACTATTATGTAGTACTAGTATCGATATTCGTTATAATATCACTGTTTTCTGATTGACACAACCCTAGTATTGGAAGCCATTTTTAGAGATATTTTGAGTTATAAACCGGAACACTTTTTTTTAGGTGTTTCCAGTCCATACTATTTATTTGTCTATGATAAATAGCCAAACTGAAAATGACTGGCCCGAGAGGATCACCTTGTTGACATCCAACTGCAGATTCCAAAAGGCTGCCTGTAACATTGCATAAAATCAAAAATTTCAGGTATTTCCTTATTTTCTTCCGCCAACAAGGTGTCCCTGTTAACAGATTTGAAAGCGTTCTTAACGACAATCTTGAGGATGACCTCACCCTTGGCAGAATTTACGGCAGTCTCACAGCCCCCTCTAGAGCCGAATAGTTTGCAACAAATTTTGGCTTCCATACACCTTTAGGTGCATCCGACAGCAAATGGGACGAATGCCACCGTCCTTCTTGAGTAGGGCATAAAGATTTGCTCCGTACAAGACATCGACGACGGTATCGTTCACGCCGCCGGAGAGCATTAGTTTTACTAGAGTCGTAAGCTCCTTCAAAAGTGACTCACCGGCTTCCCCGGCGCCTGAACTTATAAGGTCCTTTAAGTGTTGCGGAGTCAGGCCGTCGAGGCCGCTGGGGGAATCACTTCGAACGGAGCTCACGGCAACAATCAATTGTGGGGCTGAAATGTTGAAAACAGATGAATCGGGACTATTGGTGGTGTCGGGGGGTCGGTCGGGGAAGGTGAGATCATCCGCAGGCGCTGGATGTTTACTCTCCAAGGCTGTTATGGTTTCTGGAGAGTGAGGCGCTACCACGCATTAGGTACTTAATTATGATAGCTAGAATGGGGCGGGAAGTCTTGACATTTACTGATCGAGACTACCTGCCCTGATTTCAATTAATGTTAGTAATCGTTAATGGGGCCTCTACAAGTTGGCTATGGCCCCTCATGCACCTTTCAAAACTCAGGGACACCAGGATCCCGAGATATGTGCAAGACGAATAAAAATAATAAACACCTTCATTTTGTTTTAAAAGGTTCTATTCAATTGGCCGAAAATCTAACTAGGAACAGTTAGGAACCTAAATAAATTTTTAGCTAGTGTAAGATTGGATCCGATTTCGGATCGGATCCAATCTATTCTACTATGATTACTTACATCTTCCGTTTTCCTAGTTAGATTTCCTACAAATTGAATAGTGTTATACTAATAACCCCTTTGAATCTCTTTCATAAAGAAGATAAAAAAAAAGTAAAAAAAATTTCAAAACGCAACTCCGCAGTTTTTTTTTAATAGACAACATCTTGTAATTCGCAGATGGACAAAACCTGTGAACAAAACATTATCGAACGGAAATTGCGCTAATCTCAACTTTTTTCAGATTCAGAAGCGCTCAGATCGGTCGTTGATGGTCTATTATGTATCTAGTATAGGTAGTCTAGAAATTATTCAGTCTTCCAAAGTAAGTTTCAATAGTGGAAATAATAATTTTAAGCCCAAAATTGCTACATTCGAAACAAATGGTTTTTAAATATTTTTATTTCAGACATAGTTTACTAGATGGCGCTGTACCGCTTGTTTTTTGTGAGGTCGTTCGTTCGTTCGACCGACCGACTGATATTCGACAAGTAAGATGGCGGCGATTAATGTGAAAGGCGAAACGTTGTCGTATTCCCACTTGTAAATAAAGTTATCGGTTTGTTGAAATATTATTGTCAGTATACCGACGGCAGAAGATTTGATATTGTATAGTGTAAAACAAAAAGTGATCTGTTGTGAGCAACCTTTGACTTGAATTGCTTTTCATTTCACAATAGACAAAACCCGTCGCAACGAGCACTCGACCAGTCGAGGCCATATTTATGATGTTATCTGTCGTATGAGCGTCCTCCGAAACCACATTGATAAATGGTTGTGGGAAACCAAGGCGATGGTATGTTTCTTCGTATAAATGCTAACTTAATATTAGCTGGTAGTTTAAAATACGATTCTGTATTGTTCCGTCACTCTGACGCTTGTGTAGTGAAGCGCCGGATTATTTTTATTCCTAAGGGTCGATGCTTTATTTTATATTATTCCCCGATTACATGTAAAATTATTGGATTTTTATCGAGAATCTACATTGTTTCTTTATTAATAGACATTCATGTATTCTTATAGGATCAGAGTATTGTTTTTTTTTTACGAAATGTGTTGTTTTGATACTAACATTCTTTTTCTTTATTTTCAGGAGTGTTGCCTATGTGAAGAGTATGTAAATTAAACATGAGTTCCAGTGTTCCAAAATAGTGCTAGTAACTATACATACAATTGATTGTGTGTTACAAACTATGGATGAAAGTGTGGACTTCTATTGACATATTACATACATTGACATTTGAGCATCACGGAGGTGGTAATGGATCCAGTAGGACCATGGTCAGCATATTCATACAATCGGTTAGCAGGGGTTCAGGCCGGTGCTGCAAGTGGGGATTTTCATCACCACCTAGCAAGTGGTGGCTCTGGATTAGGCAGCCAATCAGTGCCATCAACTACAAGTCAGTTGCTTCTCCAAGCAGCACATACTACAGCATCATTAGCAGGACAACTTGGCTCATCAACAGCTTCACCCTTCAACCCTGCAGGATTTTTGTCTACCCCAGCTGTTGGGTATGATGCAGTATTTTCGCCACTGTTTCATCATGCAAACCCCAAACCTGCACACTACAGTTCTTCTCTTCAAGCACAGCATCGCCAAGTTATAGCTCAAGCTCAGGCTGCAGCTGCATCCAAACAATCTTCTGTAGAATCAGAACTCTCAACCTTAAGAGAAAATTATTCACATCAAACATTGGCAGCACAAGGAACATCATTCTTTGACCAATCATCAACCCCAGGCAGCACCACTGGATTAAGTTGGCAAGGAAATAACCAACTACCAAGCCCATTTGGAATTTTACCACATGAAAGTGTTGTGCCCTCATCTCCAAGCCCAGCTACAACAAAAGCATCAGCAACATATGAGAACTTTAATGCACATTTTGCTGCAGCACAAACTCTAAATAACCATTTGAACTCTCAAATTTCAAGTGCTGGTAAACAAACAAACAGATCTGGATCACCGGCGACAGCATCCAAACAACCAGCAACTTCAACATCATCATCAACGTTTTTTCAATCTCCATCATCTTTTGGGAATCAGACTGATAATTCGTATAGTACAAGCAGTGCAAAGAGTGGTCAACTCTCATCGCAGCAGGATTATGCAGGAAGTAAGTCCTATTCCAGTTCTGCAAGTTCAACTGCTCATTCCCAGCAATCGTGTATAGTGTCAACTCCACCGGTCACCACTTCCTCCACTCCACCCAGTAAAGATTACCGGTCATCTTCTAGTACTAGCTCTAGGCCATCAGCTGCCATTTATAATTCTCAGTCCCCTAAAAATACAAGTAGTGAAAAGCCTTCCAGACAAATCACAAATAGTATAAGTAATTTTGTATCTCCTACGGTCAAAGCACCACAAGTACAGACAAAAGCTCAAAGTAAAATATATCCAGAAATAAGTAATGAACAAAGAAAAAGTTGTGATTCTAATGACAAAGTACAGCCACAGTCCTCCCCAATAAGCTATTCCATAATGGATGCACCAGGTAGACTGAATTATAGTAGCAGTACTGGAAGTTCATCTAAAACAAATAGGATCAATAGTTCTCAATACTCTACCACACAAAACTCTAGCTTTAGGCACTATCAAAGTGGAAACAACATTGAATCAGATTACCATGTTAGAGCCAAAAGTAGTTCTAGTACAGATACGGGGTACTCCAGTAGTAGTTCTCAAAATGGCCCAGATTGTGGTGTAGTTGTGCCAAGGCGGCCAAGTCCCTCCCAAGCAGCCCCACAAACTTCTCCTTTAGATCATGGGTCAAGTCCCGCCTATCCAATGTATCATAGTCCTATGAACTCAATCAATTCTCCCCAACCACACAGTGATCATTACAATAAAGTTAATAATACTGCACCTCGATCTCCTCTAGATGCATCAGTGACACGATCACCGTCTCAAAACAGTCAAGTAGCTTACCCTTCTGTAATAACTAGAGCTTTAGGCCTTGAACAAAATAAAACCTATAGTGAAAGCAGATATGAACGAAATCAAACACAGTCTTCTGGTCAAACTTGCTGGGAAGGTGACCGACAAGGTTCTAGAAAATATTCTAGTAATAGCAGTAGTAATAGTTACAATAATGGCATAGCAGAAAGTAATACTCATAATGAAGAATCAGTTCCTCAGAGTCAATCTTCCAATAGGGTGCTAAGTCTACCAGATAAACAAAACTATTTTGATGGTAATAATGTAGCTTTACAAGATCTTTCTAGTTGCCGGGGTGATCCCATGAGTATAGTAAAAAATTTGCAGAGTTTGCAACAAAGTTGTCAATTACAAGAAGTCAAAACCAGCAAAATCCAACCACCAGTAACAGTTCCGACAACTACTAACAAAGTCCCATCCAGAAGAAAGAGTGTTGAAAAACCTGTTCCCCATGCAAATATGAATGAATTGTCTAATGTTGTAATGGCTGATTATTTGGCAAATAGAATTCCTCCACCAGCACACAGTTCAACCAGTAATCAACAACAAAATGGTAGCTATTTTGATTTTGAAAGGTGGAACCTTCCACCTCCTCCACCAAAAATGTTTCCTGGTACTTCAGCATTCGGTTCCCAGGCTCCTTTACATGCAACCAATTTTGCTAATCAACATCAAGCACTCATGCCTCATGGCCATGCCTTAACGTACTTTCCGCCCTTCCATCTAGGTCCTCATCCTGATTTCCAATCTTCTGTGGAGTTAACACCACTTTCATCGTTTAGCGAAACTCCACCTTCGGCTTCCTCATCTTTTTCCACGCCTGAAACACGTGAAGAGGAACAGCCTAAGGTGGTAGTACCTAATATAGAGGAAGAACTTGGTTTCCTTGCAGAACAACGGGCAAATACTGCATCGTCGGTAGCACCCTCTTCACAGCAGCAGAACATTAACAGCACTTCACAAGACGCTACTTCAAAAATTATGGATAAAAAATTTAATGTTCCTGTCACGGGCCCCGGTTCAGGATTCATGGCTTCTTACTTGAAATTTTTACAAGGAGAGCGTGACACGTCTCCTCCGCCGGCCGGCAGAGGTGCCAGAAAATCCACGTGGTCGAGAACTAATACTAATAATACAACAAATAATAAGCCTTATACACCGAATGATCATAATAAATGTGATACAAATGCCACACAGCAAAGTGCCAATGGAGCCATGGCACCAGCAAACGTGATAAACGCAGGTATGTCACTGAGTAACCCAGTCATGAGCTCCTCAGCAAGTATGAGTGCGACAGGCTTGTTGGGTGCTAATCAAATACATGGCGCGTCGTCGAGTCTTGTTACTTCTCAAACGAAAGATATGGACGATCCCCGTTATTACCATTTGAATAAGGATAGAAAACGTAAATATGATGGCAGCGAGGAAGCTACCTATGACGCAGAAGAGGAAGCCAGAAGGCTTAACAAGCCGGTGCTCAATGTGCCTACTACACCTCTAAATGACAAAGGAAAGAACAAAGGCCGATCAAGTATTAATAAGCCGACGCCATCGGCGGTAGTGGCGCCCCAGCCGGCCGCGCCTAAGAAGCCACGACCTCCTGCGCCGCCGCCCGTGACGTCGCTGCAGGCAGCGCCACAGCAACAATATTATTATCAACACCAGCCCGACGAAGGTGCGTTCAATTTATTAGATTTCCATTTAAGAAGTAGAGCGCGATGGTGAAGAGCTAGCCCTGAAGCTTGTATGACAGGAGCAAGCTAACTGCCGTTTGAGCAGGATATCGTGAAAACTTGTTACATTTTAACTGTGATAATGTAAATTTTTATTAGATGAAATCTATGATTACATATATTATTTGTAAATATTTTCTGTCAAAAAAATGTGATGTACCTATCCTAGTAAACGTCGGTATTTTTAGGGTTAGTCTGTAACAAGATTTCACCTAAATTGTTGTTAATGACACATTATGAGTGCCATTTTATTGTAAATTGTAGAATTTGTGACTCTTGTCATACTCGCTATTGAAGGGGTGCTACCATTAATAATTCCAAAATTATGGTATATTTTTTTATGGAATTCATACCAGTGGGTGTCTGTTGTACATAATAAATAATGTATTGTATTTTACAGTATTTGAGATTAGTTAGTACTTACAATAGTGTATGCATATTCTATATAGCTGAAAGTGATTTTATATTATAAGGGAATTAATTGCATAATACATTGACAGCTATAAGTAATTACGAGATAATGTAATAGAAGGCCATGCCCTGAACATAAGTTTTTTGTATTTCTATTTAATTGTTATTTGTTTATGCACAACTCTCAATATTTTATGTAAATAATTTTGTATAATAGGAGAAGACATAAAATAAACATGAGTATATTACCGATAATGTGTTAAATAATTTTAATTTGTAATTATTCCTGGTAGCACCCCTCACTTCGCCAAAATAGGGATAACATGTACAACCTTATGAGAATAATGTAGCTACAGAACCATATGAGAAATAGTAGCTATTTTAAAATCTACTGAGTATTTTAAATGTAGATCAAGTAATGTAATGTGTGTACATGTTATCACAATGATGAAATCCATTCATCAATTGGCTATCCTTTTCCTTTACCTGTCCTACCTTTATCTCATTTTATTATGTATATTACAAGTCACAACTAGTGTCATTAATTTTGTAAATAGGTAAGCATACATAATCTTAATGGAAAAAACAAGGCCACATTTAATACATTCTGCCTTTAATTAAACTTTACTGTACCTACAGTTAAGTTTCCTGATATGGACTTAGATCAAGGATTGAAACCTCTTTTAAAATTGAAAATGAAATCAATTCCTACAATTTTGCATGATTTACAAATTTAAATTATCCTGAATACTAGTTGTAAACTAGTAACTGGATTTTATAGACCAGTTCAGTTTTGTAGAAGTTTTTCCATGTAAGATTTTCAGAACAGGTATTCCTGTGAGCAATTACTGGTGGGTGTTATATTTTAATATTTTTTTTATCTATTTAGACGTCACTTTTGATTAACAATACGTTCAAGTTTTGAAAATCAAGTTTATAGCTCGATTTATATTTGCAATATTTTAGTTGCAGCACATGGGGCTAACATGGGTTACGGGGGGTTATATGGAACAGCAGAAAACGACAATAAGGCGAACAGAAATATGCAACAAAATCTAAAATCGCACCATCAAGTTTCCAGTAGTGGGCAAGTAGACAATTCGAGACCGATAGAAGAAATGCCCTATCAGGTATGAAATATCTATCACCTTTAATTTCATCTAAACTAATACTAACTACGAAAAGGTAAAATTGTTAACATGTTCGTAAATGTTAATAACGACAGGAAGTACTGCTCATCATAGCAGTATATGCGCATTTTTCGGGAAAAACTGATCACCGTTTTCCCAGAAACATGCGCAGTTCCTGTAGAAATGTCCACGGGAGATAAACGCCGAAAGAAGCTAGCACAAACAAATCCAGCAAGTCGTAACAAATCTAGCTACTATTCGCCACCACCTGTTACAGGTCCCCTTTTGGCAAGTTCTCTTTTATAGTAAGTAGTCATTCCGTCAGCGGTTACAAAACCCAGTTTAAGCTGCTCTCGTATTCTATTGAAACTCCGTACATCGCTAAGCCAGCTTAAGGTTATCACCGACGTGGTGTAGATTAAGAACGCATGTTTAAGTATATCCGCCCAGAACGGAAGGAGTCATTTGATGATTACTCTTCTTTACAAAAAAAAATTGTAATGCTAGTGAAGGAGGAGGCGGGCCGCGTGAGGGAGTTGTCATGTCTCTCTCTCTCTCTCTCTCTCTCGCCCCCCCTAAATAAAATTGCATTAAATTACGTCAAGTGCTAGTGCCAACAAAAAGAGACACAACACGAATACAAACTGTAACCAATACAGTTTGTATTCGTGTTGTGTGGCTGTCAAAATTTTGTAATGTTACCATATTCAAGTATTCATAAGAATCGGTTACCTATTTAAATCCTGCCTGCAAACTTGGTCCTTATCAGTTGTTTGCGTCTCATATTTAACGTAAAACACTGTCGATAACAACTATTTCGTCTTTTTTCAGTCTGGGGAATTTATAGCAATAAAATCGGAATTGAATGAAATGTGGCCAGCAATTTGGAGGGTCGATGGAAAGACACTTCTGCAAAAATATGAGCCATTTGATGAAAATGGAAAAGTTTTATATCGTAATGTTTCTACAGTAAGTGTTTCATTGCATTTTTTCTATATTTGAATATGTATGTACGAAGAAATAAAAGAAATGCAATGGCTAGTATCTCGGAACCGGTCAACCGTTTGAAACCCGCCCTTACTGCTACGACATAGAGGCGATGTCAAATTGTTACCACGAACGTGCAGTTTACCGAACCTGCACAATGAAATTCTAACTAAGTCTTCTTTTTTACAGTATACAGTTTGGAACCCAGAGAATAAAAAGTTACACACACAAGTCCCAGTAAAAGTAAGGTCACAGACGCACTTGGAGACGATAGTCGAGTTAGTTAGAAGTGAACTTCCAATAGATGACAACTTTATTGAAAAAAGGATGATGGAGACTCAAATGTACCAAGAAAACTTTGAAGTTTACATTCAAACGCTAATATCACACGCTTTAGATCCCAATTTCCTCACGGAAATATTCCAGGAACAAGGTAATCGTTGTATTTTATGACTCTGTTTGTACTCATTGTATTTTGCAAAGAATTATCACTGCTTACGGGACTAAAAGATAACGATTATTAAGATTTCATAGGCATGAAATAATGAATAATCAAGTACAGTTCTCGTCAAATAGCTTTGCCCCTCTGAAGTTGTGTCAAGTGGCTGCGTAGTAGTCAAAATTACGAACACACTGCAACTGCGCATGCGCAAGAGACATGGGGGCGGGGCGCGATTTTATGTCTCAGTCTTACGTTTACGTTCGATGCATGCTTGCGTCCCGCTTGCTCCCGTGTACGTGACTGCACCTGCGCGATTTTTGCAAATGGCTAACTTCAGAGGGGCAAAGTTATTTGACGAAAACTGTAACTGTATTCAATAGATGAAAAGAATTTGATGTTAGGGCGTTGCTAACGCATAAGTTGGAATAGACATTAATACGTTACAGCGTTGGGCTGATCGGTGCCGATATTGGTGCTTTCATTTTAAGCAATTGTTGCAGCGAGACAGCAGCGCGACCGCAGCTCGACCGAAGCGCGATCGTCGCATAAAAGTTTCGTTCCATACAATAACCGCAGCGCGCCCGCAGCGCTGCTGTCGGACCGCTCGGCCACGCTCGGCGACCGGCAACCGTTGTCGGACTCGCTCGCGAGACACTGCCGCACGACAGCAGCGCTCCGGCTGCGCGGCCCGGGGCTTCTCAGCGAGCCCTACGCCTACCTGCACCGTCACATTTCAGACGAATACTTTCTGTCGAACGTGAAGACCGTGGACGAGGTGACGGAGACGATGCGCGCGCGCGTGTCGGGCGCGGGCGGCGCAGGCGGCGCGCGCGCGCTGGACGCCGCCGTGGGCACGTGGCCCGGGCTCAGCGTGGCGGGCGGCGCGGGCTCGTGCCGGGCCTGCGCGCGCGCCGCCGCGGCCCGCCTGCTGCTGTACGGCCAGCCCTACAACCCCGCCACGCTCGAGCCCGTCCAGCCCGACGCGCGCCTCGCCTACGAGAAGGTATGTCTCTCCGAGCTTTGCTTCGAATGGTGCACTGGCACCAGTTCTAAACATTTTAAAAAATCTTGATTCGAAAAATTTTAGACCTCAAAGCTTCCTTTTCCCTCTTATGGTGGATACACATAGCCCGACGGCATGCACTCATTTTGTCGGCTAGGCCGCGCGCCAGCGCGGGAACAGTTCGTTCACGGCTTTCGATGAGAGCTGCACTTGCCGGCTTCGGCCGGCTTTTAAAAAACCCTATGGGTGCTCATGCTCATTTGATGACTCGAAAAAGTGGCGAAGTGGTAGAAGAGAAATGGCACATTGATTGACCGACAAATAAATAAATGTCCTGCTTACATACTGCGTACTTAATTACTCTATTCGGAAATGATGTGTCAGTCAGCTCTTACGTTGGTACCTACCCCCATCTCTGCTTAACTAACCGAGCGTGTGTTCGCACATGTAAACATAATTAAAAGCAGCGCCTACCTGTTTTGAGGAAAGAAGAACAGTTTTGAGGTTTCGTTTTGCTCGCATCGGCATCATTTTGATAACGGAAACCGGCATCAGTAACTGGCATCCTTTGCCCGCATCGTTAATAAATAATAATAAATGACCACAAACACCCAGATACACCCAGATCCAACACAAATATCTGTTTCATCAACAAACATTTGTGTTGGTGCGGGAATCGAACCTGCGACCCTTGCGTCTCAACCGGTGCTCTAAACCAGTGCGCTAAACGGGTCGTCGGGTAATGAAAAAACGCCCATCCCTAAAAGGCGATTACTGATCTGTTTCTTGATGTCTATTCTCAGGGGTGCTCGGCACCTACTGTTTATTTCTCATGGGTGCTCGAGCTCCCGAGCACCCACGGAGTCGGCGCCCCTGGCTGGCAGTACCGCTGTGTGGATCCACCATTAGGCAGGTTAAATGTTTCGAAGTCTTCTTTTAAATAATTTTGTTGCGTTTCCAGGAGTTCCTCGTATGTGCGACGTGTTGTAGTCGAGTGCAGCTATATTCGAGGATATCTCATCAAAAGTATTTAATGTACGCGGAGTGCAGCAAGCGAGTTGCCGAGAAGAGAATGCAAAACCCCAGTAAAGACACTACTGTGATTCTGAACGAGTTATTGGCAGATGAAGTATGGCTTTCTCAGGTGGGTGCCATTTGTTATTTTGTTACCCAGTGCGAGTTTGCTGCTCCTGACCAGAATGTCTTCTATTTGCTAAGGAGTCCCAAATGACGTTCAATTCCACCTGCACCCTTGACGATATGAAAACGCCTTCGATGTCGCCATATACTTAGTCGTCTACTGGGCCCAAACAGTATTATAAGGAGCACCGACGTTACGTAAATCTGCGTGTTCATAATCCCAATATCTGATCCTAGCAGTCAAAATCGATATTTAATGAATTTTATGTTAAGGCGTATACGAATGTGTTAATCAACCTTACGACACCATACGTACCTCTGCTTTTGCGACACTAGAATAACGAATGTATATTATTGTTTGGTAAGTAGCCTTTTGCCACTGACTCTTGTTTCCAGACTAACGCGATTTCCATTTAATCGCAGATTTCCAAGAGTGTGTGTGTTTCCAGCTGTTCCGAGACGTGCGGCACTCGTGGGCGGAGGCGGAGGCGTGGGAGCGCAAGCTGCGGCACGCCATGAGCCGCCAGATGATATAACGGTGGCGACACCTCGCGCGTCTGTGCAGCCTCTAGTAAATATCTTGTAAGGACAATATTTTCATTTCATTTTAAACAGGTGAAAACGTGCTGTATGTATCTAATTATTTTGTATTTTATTATATTTTTTTTAGCATTTAATTATTATGTTTTAAATAAAACCTTGGCGGATCTTTTTCTAGTTTTTAACAAACCTCAAATATAGTTTACATCTTATTGAATTCATTGGCTGTTACTTAGTATTTATCGAAAATACTCTGGTGCCATTTAATGCTTGCTTTTCCTGAATCTGTTGACATTTACTGTGCTGAGAACATATTTTATTTTCTGTGCTCATGTAAATGATTGTAATAGATATTCATAAACCGAAGGCGGCCTTAGCTTACGAACATATCAATTATGGGATACCGTGATTGACCTGTAGCAAATTGTAAAACTAAATGATTGGAACCCCTGTTATTCGCTTAAGTAACTACACTTACTGGTTTTAGGTTATCGGTAGTATCCCCATAAGACTGGGTTATGCGCCTCTTAATTTGAGTGTGATATGATCATACAATAGGTGCATAAGTAAGAGCTAAGGAATATTTCCTTGAAAGCTATAAGATTACACTACTTGACTATTACTAGAAATAATGCGCATAAAACTATAATAAGCTGTAAGTACATAGTATACTAGTTTCAGAAGTACAGACAGCTGACAGTATTTGTCAGGCCTGATTAGGGTCGTTAAGGCCGTCAATACAGTAAAGTATATCTTACTGGTCTAATTTAAATGTTCTTCCATTTTGATGATCGAAGTTTACATCAACACAGACATTGTAGACATAGGTTGTACTTCCATGAACCAATATAGGTACGACACAATATAGCTGATGAAAAGCAAATAATAAAAATAAAAGTTTCTTTATTTGTGATATTGATTTATTTTAGGGCCTAATTACTGTAAACTGCTAAATGTAAAAGGTACGTAAACACTTTTTGTATGTATTTTAAATCTACAAAGGTTATAACAATTAAAGAACATGATTTTTTATCAATATTACTCATAAAAAGTTAAAATTATATGAACAGAATATAATGTTACTTACAGGTTTATTCATAAAAACTTTTTAAGAGTTACTTATTTAAAATACTGTGTCAAAGATTCTAAATTCAAATTCTCCATAGAAAATGTTGAATAAAGAATCTGCTTATCAGTATTTTAGCTAAGTAATGGTTATAAAGTTTAATGAATACGGCTGTTACTCTTTAGTTGACTTCTAAAACTCAATAAAGGTTGTATATTTAGTCGCTTATTTACAACATGTCTAGCAGTAAATATTCATGTCGATTCTCTAATGCTCCTACGAAGTTCTTTGCTAATAGAAACGACAACAACTACTAATGCAGCTTAATTTGAGCTAGATATTTATGTGAGATCCCTGTTTAAAATATGACCAAATTTTAAGCAATTTTTAGTGCAGACCACCACGATTTGAGCTAACTTGGTAAAGCTTTATTCATGTAAAGTCAGGGTAGTTAGTTTTTAGCCACTTTTGAGAATAATTCCTATTAAATTGAAACTTCACTAAGGTTAAGGGTGCGCTAGTTGAACGGCTGAACTTGTTGACGATCCAACATCGTTTAAAAGAATAAATAAACGCTGTGATGAGCAATATGAAGCTAGTGCGCACTTACGCAGCACAGTGCGCAGTGCGCAGTTACGTATGAGCTCGTAAAATTTAATGAAAGACATTTGGTAGTAAGGATATAATAATAATCTGTCCCTGTATGGTTAATATTTTGCCAATTTTTTACTACGTTAGTTATTTACTTTCGACCAAAGTTGTGTTAAAATTTGGAATTTCGACACAAATAACTTGCACATCAAATTTTTTTTATAATACCGAGATAAATAAATGTGACTATTTTGTCTGCACGTACACCGTCAACCAGTAGACTAATCGCCATAATACGTTTGTAAGAAACGATGACTGACTAGGATACCCTTAAAACTACAGGATGGCACAAACATCACGCGAGGGGTTGCAAGCAGTTTCATCTTTGTTATATTAATTCATTACCTAGTCTTA
This sequence comes from Melanchra persicariae, assembly GCA_947386135.1. Lineage (NCBI taxonomy): Eukaryota > Metazoa > Arthropoda > Insecta > Lepidoptera > Noctuidae > Melanchra > Melanchra persicariae. The sequence goes on along the minus strand of OX376651.1, from coordinate 9,124,443 downwards.
AATGATATCAAACATAATATAAGAGCCCTGGATATATTTTTGCGCCACTTCTTAATCGGCACCAAATCTGTGATTAAACTAAAATAAATGACGCTAGCTGCATCATCAGACTGCTTGAAAAGTGTCTTGTTAGGAACTTTTTAGTCTTTTCAGTCAGGTCGAGTAATTTGACACAATTGTTTTTTTATTTAGAACATTTTAGTGGGTTACTGAAAAATCGGACCCTTAAATGAAAAGGCCGATTAAGCTAATTGACTGCGACATCAACACTGTGTGGTCAAAATAATACAAAATGAATTAAGTTGAACCAAGTTAGTTTTGCTCACAATGAAGCCTGTGCTGTATGTATGTGGTCGGCCACTGCGACTATGCTTATTATTATTACTGGACGTGTTGCCTGAATCCATATAGCGTACTTTGTCATCTTATCAGATAGATAATATTCATGGAAATCTGTAGGCAGATGCTCAGCGCTAAGTTACTGCAACGCGTCATTGAAGTTGGATAGATATTTCTCCTGGCAACAGTTACTGACCAAATTACAGTTTCGACATGATGCAACGACTTTAATAGATCTGACTTCTAAACTACTACCTTTTATATGTACGTGTCATTTAATTTTTTAAATGGTGAATAAAGAAAATATTAAACAGCAACTCGGAAGCAACTAAAACCAATAATAATAACTGTTGCAACATGTTAAAAGAAATTAATAATTGGTGTAAAACTACATATTAGCAATTTTAAATTGCGGTGATTACAATATGTCACCTATCACAGTCTTAATGATCTCACCCTAAGTTATCTTTAAGGGGCAATTAAGGACAATATTAACTGGCTTAGTTAAATCTACATTCTGTTGTGATGTTTAAATTCGAAGTAACACATTCCTGGAACTGTAAATTAAATTCAATTGTTTGTACAAAAAGCCCTATACTTTTAAGTGATTACAATTTGGCACGACTGTTGTTATCTGCCCTATAATTTTTATAAATGAACAAAATGTGACGATATTATATTTCTATTTTAAATATAAGTACACTATGAAAAGATATTTTGTATAATTGCTTTAGGTTGTATAGGTTTTTATTGATATGACTACGTCAATGTAGTTCTGCAGTAGTTTAGCATTGTATAAATAACAGGTTCTGTCTGGTAATTAAAGTTTAAGAGAACTTTATTTATTTTGTTCAGATTGGAAAGGTATAGGTCTATTTGTTTGAATACCATTTATTACTATAAGACATAACGGCAATTTTATCGAATAAAACCTATTACTAGATAGTAAGATTGTTTTATTACTTTTCCTTTTATAATTCTCCATGACTGTGGAATTAACTGTTAATAACCCAAATTGAATACATAAAAGACTTGTAAACATGATTACATCACACTATCATAATAAAGAAGAGATTGATATGCACACTTTTCATTCCATAGAGTTCGAAAGCCATGCCGCGCCATAAGCGAGCTGGCGTTTTATCCAAAGAAATATCAAGTGGCCTATTTTGTTATTGCGTAAAGATGGCGACAATCTGTCGGACTAATAGATCTACTTATAAGTTAGACTTACCGGCTAAAACCACCATCGTGAGTTCACCAGTCGATGCTGCTAACCGCGAAACGAGATTGCTCCCCCACTCCCAGCGTCAACATAGATCCTTGGGTTTTTTTTAATTTGCAAAGCACTTCTATAAGACAATCCTAGTTGGCCTATTAGTCACCCATTTTAAAATTTCAATATTCCTAGCCTACCTTGCGATGAAAACAGCAATATTTTTTCCATGTCTTTATAGATCAATTCTAATTTAATGCTAATAATTATTCAAACTTCGGAAGAGGTGCTTCATGTAACAGCGGGGGTGTGCGTTGGGGTCCAGCGCAGCTCATAGCGAGCTTCACAGCCACCATTATGTTTGAATCGGACTTGCTGTGTATGTAATGGCCATAGCTTTATTATTCCGCAAAATAAGCAGATGACAGAGACAAAAAGAAACCTGTAGGTATGGGGTTTCATTTTTTACCATACTAATTACCGTTTATCTCGAGAGATATTGAATCACTACTACGACTATTTGGTGAAGATCTGATGAAGAACTTCGGAGGTAGGCAATGGAACTCTTCAATAAATTTTATATCCCGTACGAATTAACATGGCACCTGGCTCGATACATTTCGAATGACGTTTTGAGGTTTTAATTTAAATTGAAAAATTATAAGTATTTCGATGAAAACAATATGAACGCGTTAGCATCACTGTTACAGTTGCGTTTATATTATTTTCATCGAAATCGAATGGTTCAATTTAAATTAAAATGCCAAAACGTAATTCGCGCCAGGTGCCAAGTTAACGCGTACGGGTAGTAGCAAATCTCCCGGGATTGCTGATCTCGCATGTCAGTTAATTGTTTACAGCAGTTCATAACATAACATCACGCCGACACGCTGTGAAGGGTTACGCAAAAAATATGCTTATCTACAAGTCAACTGGATTTCCATGTTTTTGGAGTTATCTATTCGGGCATCACTTGTATTCTTGATGATTCGTTTTGCGTTGGGTTTAGTTATAGCTACATATTATTGCATTTGTATTGGATCGTCATCATATCAGCCGAAAGACGTCCACTGCTGGACATAGGCCTCCCCCAAGTGTCGCCACAACAACCGGTCCTGTGCGTCTCGCATCCATCGGTTAACCGCGACCCTCACCAGGTCATCGGTCCACCTTGTGGGAGGCCTTCCAACGCTGCGTCTTCCGGTACGCGGTCGCCACTCCAAAACTTTTCGGCCCCATCGACCATCTGTTCTGCGAGCAATGTGCCCTGCCCACTGCCACTTCAATTTGGCGATCCTTCGGGCTATGTCGGTAACCTTGGTTCTCTTGCGGATATCATCATTCCTGATTCGATCACGCAAGGAAACTCCGAGCATTGCCCTCTCCATTGCCCTTTGGGTGACTTTAAGCCTTCTGATGAGGCCCATTGTGAGCGACCACGTTTCGAGTCCATAGGTCATCACTGGCAACACGCACTGGTCATAGACTTTCGTCTTGAGACACTGTGGTATGTGAGACGAGAAGATACCGCGCAACTTCCCGAACGCCGCCCATCCGAGTCGGATTCGACGGTTGACTTCCTTCTCGGAAGTTAGCCCTACCTAGCTGGATCGTTTGTCCCAGGTAGACGTACTCATCAACAACTTCGAGTGCAGAGCCTCCAATCTTGATAGGAATGGGTGCTACATGGGTATTTACCATGACCTTGGTTTTGTCCATGTTCATTTTAAGACCCACTCTTTCGGAAGCTCTACTGAGGTCATCGAGCATTGTACTGAGGTCCTCCGTGGTCTCAGCCATGACGACTATATCGTCGGCAAATCGAAGATGAGTGATGTACTCGCCATTGACATTAATGCCTAGCCTTTTCCAGTCCAAAACTTTGAAGACGTCCTCCATTGCGGCCGTGAACAGTTTCGGAGAAATTACGTCTCCCTGCCTCACACCCCGATGCAGGAGGATAGGTTCTGATGTCTGATCCTGAAGTCGGACTGACATAGTGGCGTTTTCATACAAACACTTCAGCACCTCGATGTACCGATAGTCGATCTGGCACCGTTGGAGAGACTGCAGCACAGCCCAAGTCTCGATCGAATCGAAGGCTTTCTCGTAGTCCAAAAACGCTAAGCAGAGGGGCAGATTATACTCTTCGGTCTTCTGTATAACCTGCCGCAGCGTGTGTATGTGGTCTACGGTGCTGAAGCCTTTTCGGAATCCGGCTTGTTCGGGAGGCTGCAAGTCGTCAAACCTGCGTGCGAGACGGTTTGTGATGACTCTGGAAAACAGCTTGTAGACATGGCTCAGAAGTGAGATGGGTCTGTAATTCTTAAGCAGGGCATTGTCGCCCTTTTTAAAGAAGAGTACCACCACACCTCTGCTCCACGCTTGTGGCGTTTTCCCCTCGAGTATGACGGAATCGAACAGTTTCTGAAGGGCCTTAAGGACTGTTTTCGACTCACCCGACTCCTTGTTGTTTTTAAGCTGCTTCAGAGCCATCCTAATCTCATACAGGCTGACGTCCGGGATGTCTTCGGTATAATGTCAGGTCAATCTAGCTCTTGGGTCGTTCGCTAGATTTGCTGCGGGTTTGGTCATTGACGTGTATAACTGTCCATAGAATGTCTCGATCTCCCTCAGAAGCTCCGATTTGGCGGATATGGTTCTGCCATCGTCGGTCTTCAGTTTTGTGAGCTGGCTGTGCCCAATAGACAAATCTCTTGCAAAGACCTTGGAGCCCTTATTCCGCTCTATCGCGTCTTTATTCTTTTCAGTATATTGTATTGGATGTTGAACTTGAAATATAAACCAGTGACTTCAACTTAAAATCAATTTAATCTAGTAAATTCACATATTCTTAGGTTTATGTCAATCCCAAAGCAAAGTAGAGATTTAACTATGAGAGAGAGAGACTGCAAACACAAAATAGCACAACCACTCAATATGGGAATAATGCCATTTTAGTTGTGGGGTCACCACCATATAGATTAATGTACTCTGTGGTCACCACTAAAAAGGGAAAAATAAAAACTTTTCACAAATAAAATACGACTTCCAAATAAAGAACACTAAGGCCTCTGCCTCGAATCTTGGGCAGCGGGGGGGCGGCGGAGGCGGCAGGATCTAATGCGTAAAATTAAATGGACCGGCCCTCGAAAACAGCGGCGCGGGGGCGGGCAACGAGCTCCACAGCTCCAATCAAGCGGTGACCGCCCGCGCGTCTGCTTTGCAGTGTTGTGCAATTTACTTTTGTGACGTGTCGAAATGTCCTCGATCGGACGTGCTCTAGCGTCAAGTACCTATAATTTTTCTGCTGGAGATATACCAGCTCTAGGTATATCGTTTTGGATTAATTTCAGACTCTAAATCGCCCTTGATAGCTTCAAGAATATAGTCAAAAGTTTCTACACTCATTCTGCAGTCCGATTCTGTAAACATGTCGAAGTGAACACCCGGGCGGGGCGCACGACGGGTGAGTTGTCAAACCATACAAATAAGATGGAATGACAGAGCTCTTGTCGTTCACTCCGCCTAGGTGAACACCGTGAGATGTCGACAGAATCGACCGGCTGGTGTATTCGTAGAATTTTTCAGGACATTGTCTCTGTTCTTCATAATTTTGAAACTCGCCTTTTATTTTCCTTGGGATTCACTTCTTTTGCCCACAATAAGTCGAGCGTTACCTACGAATTGAATCAATAAGATATTGTCGCCGTTGTTCAGACATTTCATTCGCGAAAAAAAACAAATATCTCGACGACACAACCACGAACACAACACTACGCTGCTAAAATGCCGCGCGATCTGCCCGCTGGTTTCGAAAACAGCAGTGCGATTCTGTAAACATGTCGAAGCGAACACTTGGGCGGGTGCACGACGGGTGAGTTGTCAAACCATACAAATAAGATGGAATGACAGCTCTATTGTCGTTCACTCCGCATAGGTGAACACCGTGAGATGACGACAGAATCGACCGGCTGGTCTGCTTCCTCCCTAGTATAAGTGTTCTGTGGTCTGCGTTGCCCGCTCCGCCCCGCTGCCCGCAAGACTTGAGGCAGAGGCCTTTAACGACTCCAGCCCCGACATGTGAAAATTCCCAAATAAAAATAAATGTTAAGTATATAATTGGTAAATAAACACTAAATTCGCGATTAATTCGGCCGGCGCACACCGGTGTGTTGCCGGTGCTTGAGCGGACTTCTACAACTCACTATAAAATTTAAAATAACTTTAACTTTTTAAATTTCGAACCCGGTGATAAAAGCGAAAAAACAACCAAAAACAAAACTTCCGAAATTAAAGTTATTTTATACTTTGTTGTTTTTTAGGGTTCCGTACCCAAAGGGTAAAACGGGACCCTATTACAATACTACAAGGGCTCTTTCAATTTAGACGTTTCGTGTCGGATTGCTGCGGCACCGCAGCGGTGCGTTTGTCTTACTGCGCACATCCGGTTGATTCTTGCCATACAATTTATACATCAAGAGTGCAGTGCGGCGCTGGTGCCGCGCACGCACGACAGCAGGACGAGTATTTGTGTGCATAAATTGTATGAAAAAAATCAAACGTACGTCAGCACGACAAACGCACCGCTGCGGTGCCGCAACAGTCCGACAAGAAACGTCTAAATTGAAAGAGCCCTTAGACTTCGCTGTCCGTATCTGTCACCAGGCTTTATCTCATGAAACGTGATAGCTAGACAGTTGAAATTTTCACAGATGATGAATTTCCGTTGCCGATATAACGACAAATATTAAAAACAATAAAATAAATATTTAAGTGGTTAAACCCTTACAACACGGTGTTTTTTTTTTTATAGATAATGGTACGGAACCCTTCGTGCGCGAGTCCGACTCGAACTTGGTCGGTTTTTTTATTATTTTTTCGCCATATTGCTATAGAATAGACACAATTTCAGGTGTTTTTAAAAAAAAACAGCAGCTGCATTTTTTTTTCAACGCATGCAGATATCACAGAACACTGTCGCATGTTGCAACAGAACTGTGCTCAAAAGTAGCCACTGATTGGGTTATGATTTATGAATAACAGGAACCGGTGTCGCGGACCCAGGAGGAGATGGCGTAACGAGTTAAGACTCCTACCGAAAGGAATGGAGGCCTTTGCCCTGCTGTGGGACACTACAGGCTCATAACTTCATAAGTCGTAATAAGCGGACATTGCTAAATAACGCGAGATATGAAATAAAAGGTGTTTTAATTTTATAGAATACTTTTAATTTGCTTGCACACAGCCTCTATTGAGAACAATGTTAAGGAATATTATGTAAAAAGCCTGGACAAGACAAACAAAAATAATTCAGGGGAACCAAATACACATCTCACATCTTTACATCTGATCAGTTTTACGATAATAGCTCTATTTGAATGATAAATAATTACAAGCAAAATCAAGTAGAGCTATTCACGAAGAGATCGGAACATATTCTAGTTACATGCATAATTCATGTGATATGGCCAGTTCAGTTTCTTAAATAATAAAATGTCAACAGGTTATTATAAGATAGGTATTAGGTATCTCGTACCTGTTCAATTCCAATATAATTAAAAACAAAACTCAAAAAAGTTGCGCAGGAATAGTAGCAAAATTATAACTATATGTTGTTGAGATGACAGTTTTATAATAATAATATACTTTGATGTTATATGAGAAACAAATATGTATAATTATAATATCTTAACACATTTATAATTACTATTTTAAATCAACTGTATTAAAAGTACAAAGATCAATGTGATTTGGAAAAAGGTCCCAGTAGACAGTGTTTAGTCAGTTGTGTGCACATCTCCTGTACTTATATTATCACGAGGACGAGGCACGCACGAGGTACTGAGCGGTGACGGCGGCCACGAGCGGCCTCTCGTACCGCGTCACTATCATAACTTATACAAGAATCTAGAATTACGTAAGTATTAATAACTGCATATATCATACATCTAAACTCAAGTAACTTATTTTTTATTCAGTTTCATGTTTTAATATTTTACTTTTTTTTTATTCTTTTTTATTTATTTTTATACCATAATCTCTCGTTTGTTTACCACAGCGCGTTGTTGCCGGTGAAATCTGCCTTCCACGAATGAATTTGTCCGTCATAATAATACATTTATATCTTGGTGATGCCGCTAATGCAACACACCTTCGAGATCCACAAGAACTATTCAACTTTTTCTGGTTTGCGTGTGTACTGCGGGCGCGGAGGCCGCGTGGCGCCGCGGGTTCCGCCGCGCGGGGCCCCTCTGCCGCGGCCCTTGAAGCCGCCCTGGTAGCTCTGGTTGTCGCTGTATCTGTCACGACCACCATTCTCATTTTGCTGGTGACTATCGCCAGTGTCTCCGTTACCGTAGTATCCATCACGATCGTCTCCACCGCGACTTTGGTAGCTGTCTTTGCCATGTCTGTTCTGATATCCGTCATACTGCCTGTTTTGGTAGCCCTCCTTCCCGGATCTGCCCTGGTAGTCACCCGGGTGCCTACCGCGGTAGCCGCCCTCTCCTTGTCTGTTCTGGAATGCACCGCGGCCGCGATGTCCATTCGGAGCACCCCTGCCACCACCAGTCCCGCCGCCGCCGCGTCCGAACCGTCGGTACCTCGCTTGGCCGTCTCCTTGTCCGTGAATTTTACGTTCACCACCATCATCGCGATCGGGACTTCCACCCTCCTTGATCTCATCGTCATTTCTGTCGTCCGAGGGTGACACGGCTGGGCGCTCCTCCAGCACGGGCGGCGCCTGCATGGCCACGTGCACGTGCGCGTGCGCGGGAGCCACGCCCGGCAGCGGCACGCCGGGCGGGAAGGCGAGCTCGGGGTGCGGCGGGAAGTGCGGCTGCGGGGGCATGGGCAGCGTGCCGGGCTCGGCCACGCGCCCGCCCGGCAGCTGGACGAAGTGCTGGTTGGTGAAAGTCTGACTGGGAATCTGGCCCGGCGGCGAAGGCTGATTGGGGATCACCGGCGGTTGTGGTGTTCCGACGGGGCTGTCTATCTCAGATTCTTGGAGGAAGAAGAAATTCTGAGACCCTATGACTTCGGCAATGGGTCTCTGTTGAGGATATTGCTGGGCAAAGTACGCATGCTCGACCTCCTGCAACGTGATGGGCGGCAGCGGCCGCAGCGGGTATGCAGGCGCGGGCACGACTGCGGGCGCAGGCGGCACGGGCAGCGCGCCGCCCGGGTACGCGGCCGCTACTTCAGCCTCCACCTCGTTCTCTACCACTTCCACGGGCTCCACTTCCAGTTGCACATGACTCTCTTCAACCTCAGCAGTCACAGTGTCTGCTGAACGGTCAAAGTAGCCACATTCGTGAACTGCACTCACAATCTCCTTGATATGAGTATAAGTAGTGCCCAATATTTCTTTAGGCCTGCCATCAATTATGGCATACAAATGTTCAGCTGCTTTTGAGGTGTGAATATGGAATCCAGGTTGACCTTCTTCGTTTACCTCATGCTTCGGTGTAACTTCAGGGTACCTGAAAAACATATTTTGGAATATTTATTTTAGGACAAAATATAAGGTAAATAATGGTATTGGCGAAATTTTATTCAATATTATAAGTCCCACTTTCATAAAAAGGCAGATGATGATTAATTTGTAGTACCATTAAGTGTAATGACTTTTTTTGAATAAATAAAACTTATGGTGCTAATGGTATAATAATTATGCAATTTTTTATTAGAATTTGAAGCCTTTTGATATTGTCCACCAGGTCATCAGTCCACCTTGTGGAAGGCTTGAATACATTTTAAAATGATACTTACAGATCATCTAAAATTTTTAGATCCTCCTCTGTAAGCTTTGCTGCACCGTTGGTTCCATTCAGAAAGTCATTTCTAGCTTCTGTATTTCCCATTTGGTTCAGACAATCCAAAACAAGTAAAACTTCTCGAATTTTGCTGGTTTCTGCTGCATACCGCACCCACGCATCCTAGAATAGCAACATAAATGGCATGTGATTTAAGTGTCTAGTTACATAAAATAACAATAAGAATTATTGATGTATATTTATGTTTTAAAGTTATAATACAAAAATACATTTATCACTTTTAGTAATGCTCATAGTCATTACTAACAAACTGTTGTAAGCTCTTATTACATTTTGTGTTCTGTTCTTGATATGCTGTAATTTTTTTTGTTTTTATTTTAAATCTGAAAATTAAGTTGATAGGTAATCTAATTTGAATGACAATTCCAAAATAATCTGTATACCTTTTTAGCTTGTTTTTTAGCTTCACGCTCTGCAGAAGTAGCTATAGATGTGACTTGCTTAGACAGCTCCCTTGCAAATTCCAGTGTTTGAGCAACCTCATCATATTTAGCAACTGCCACTTTTTGTTCACTATGCAGCTCTTTTCCAGCTTTTTGCAAGTCTCGATATGATGTCAGCTTACTCTGTAACAAATTGTAGAACAAAGAGATTTCCCAAATCATTATTTTTTTACTGCAATTTAAAGCATTTGGATTTACAACTCTTGGTACAAAGCCACTTATTTAGGAAATAAATTTTGTTAGAGAAGGTGAGCATAGTATCATAAGAATAACAGAGTGTGTACCTGTGTGTCAATGATAACAAAATTAAATGTTTAGATATTATTTTGGTCCACCTCTGTACATTTTGTTATTTTAAAGTCTGATAAATAACAGTAATAGTACACAACAGCTCTCATATTTTATCTAAATTCATGAAATAAAAATCTATTCATTATTTCTTAGATATTTTAAAAATGTGATGTGATTGCTTCTTTTAATCATTTTGAAGTTTATCATTATTGGTATCCCTGAGCAAAATTGTGCCATTAGAAGCCCACCCCTAAGACGACTCACTGACCAGATAAGTTTGAAATATTATTACCAAGTTTTCAAAAAAAGCAGAAACATTCTTAGGTGCTTGATCATTCTGTTATTTTTTTTGGCTACTTTACATAAACAGCTTTTCAAAATAAAAAAATGCTTTAACATAGTTACTAATTAAAATCATTAAAATATTTAGATCATAATTAACTATACACTTCAATACTTAGCCTGTAAAAATACTATTATATAAAGAATTGAAGAGGACACTTTAAATACAGTGGAAATAATGCTAATACATGCTGTAAATAGTGATAACAAAGGTTGATTACTTTATTGAGATTTTGCATTATGTATAAAAACATTGTATATTAGATAGCCAAACAGGTAAAAGATAATGTTTGTTGGCTATTCGAGCACAGACATTCCCCTAACAACTTACTTAACATGAACAAATAAAGTGTCAACTTTAGGGCGTTATGGTTTATTGTATCGTCAACATACCATGAGCACATGTGTGAAAATGGCGTCAAGTCTGCGGCAATATTTTACACTATGAGCGGGCAAAATGTAGGCGCTTTTAGACCAAGCCAAAATATACTAAGCTGCACAGACATAACAGCTTCGCGAAAATCAGTCAATGTATATAATTTTATCAGTTCGTAACTGTTGACTAGTAGAATAGTACATACCTTTCTTTTCTCCAAATTACGGATTTTGTGTTCAAGAATCGTCATAATTTGTCGTATTGGAGAATTGTCCATAGCCTCCGAAGAGGCTGGTTTCTCAGACTTTGCATTCGCAGCTGAAGGCATCCTTCACAGGCAACAACTCTTCCCGGATTGCGTATGGTGGTGGTTGAAGAGATAGAGATAGAATTTTCTATCTATCTTTATAACCACAAAACAACTGTCATTCCGAGATGAACGACGCAAGTCGCAAACGCATTTATTTTGGCAGGTTGGCAGTCCTGAATATATTATTTCGTTTGGTAACATTTATAAACATTACGCCGGTACTACACGCTGGCTTAACGTTGGTTGATTAACATCATTATTAGTCTTTTCCCAAATTAATTCGGTGGCATCCAGTCTTACCGGATATAGCTGAATCATGGGCAGAAGTAGGTACTTTCAATGGGGTTCATCAAGTGAAATTTACCCAAAAGTTGGTCAACTCCTTCCATTGCAGGAGGTTGCATTTGAATGAATTACTTTTTTCGGACTAAACATTAGCTATCTGCCAGTGAAAATCCAGTCAAAATCGGTACAACCGTTTTGAAAATAGTTTTTGACACTATATATTACAAAAACTAGAAAGAAAACAAAAAAAATAAGTATTTTCAGATAAGGCATAAAGGACCTACTGAATTCTTCATTCTATTATGTTTTTTTCTTTATTATCTTCTGCAAATGGTAAAAGGCATAAATTCATATACCATGGGAACCAATTTTACCATGGGAACCAATTTATTTACATTCATCAGTTTTGTTTAGGCGACACACTAGACGCAGTGTCATATTATGAATGTTACCTAAGTAAATATATAAGGCGGGTTGGTTGTGGTGGTTACTTTATTACTATGAGAATAAAAATAAAATGATAAACTTTAGCCTTATGTAATTTCTACGCTATAGCTATTTAAAAAAAAAGTCATATAAGTACCTGAAGAAAGAGTATCATTTTGCAAATAAAAAATTGCATGCAAATTCCCTATTACTGGAATGAGTGCTAGCACAATAAAGAATTTTAAATCAATTAATATGCCTAGCTTAGACATAACTTTTTTGAAATCGCCTTCAGTCTTACCGGATGCAGCCTAGTATTTTACATGGCGAGACTGCATTTATCTGACCTCAACAACCCAGTGACTGGGTTATTATGATATCTCTGCCAAGACTGCTTGGTATACTTTTTTTTTATGGATGGGAAATCATCAAATGACTTCTTCTGCTCTGGGTGGAATGGAAGGGCGCGTCAGACTTTTACTGACTAAAACTCATACGTGTTCTTCCTTATTCCCTTTGCGTCCCAGGGCAATTTTGGTGACTCATTCGAACAAATTCCGCAACCCTGATAGGAACGCTATGGCTGTCGACTGCTTGACCGGACTATAACTGTACTAGTGTTAAGGTTTCTGGCTTTTGGCTACCCGTAACGAGTGTAACGACACTGTGAAAGATGACCAACGCAACGGTGCTTTCCAAGGTAAAGAGGAGGAAACTCGGAATGTAAGTAATGGATGGTCACCCTATTCACGGACCGTCCTCAAGCGTCCCGGCGGGTACCTACCTGCTATAAATGGGTACTACGTAGGTACTATATTATATCATGTCTATCAGTCTATGGGTATATTTCAGTACCTATGATAAAAATTGTCCATGTATAGCCACCATAGACAAATAAGTATCTGTCAAGTCAACGTGTGTGCGGTTGGTAAAGCCGCCTCTCCTGGGAAAATTTTGGGGGTTATTTTTTTCTTTTAAAAGCGAAAGTTACTGTTGTGCAATATTTTAACTTAAATTCCAACTAGCAAATACGGGACCCCGTCATGTTTCCAGCCCTTAGGGTAAGTAACATAATTTTTTGTTCTTACTGCCGAAACGAACCTTAGGCCAAAACATAAACATAGATTACCGGCTGAACAACCGTTTTAGATTTTATTCTAATCTACGAACACCCAGAGGATGACCATAAGATGAACCAAATTTATTTACCTACGTATTATCTTTATGTACACTCTAGATCATTAGGTACCATAAATTTTAGAACTCGCCAAATTATGCCAATGTAACTAGCACATATCTTGGTCAGACAGAGCTACTCAGCTGTCTACACTCTATAATTATGATTACCATTTGCTAAAGGCGATATTACACGGATCAATCAAATTGAAACAATTCCATTGAAAAGCATTGAACATTGAACGACTTTACCAATATACATGTAAATTATTTAAATGACAATCAATGTTCATTACAGCGCAATACGATGTTGCGCCAAAACGTACGTGCGGGAGTTTCTTTAATCTGCGACTATTTATTAAATGAATTAAGTAATAAAAAAAAGAAAATCTTGACGTTGGTGGGTGCGCCCGTGGATTTCGAGAAGGATAACACTAATGGAGCCTCAAGCACCTTATTAGTAGAATTGGCAGAAGATCCGAATTCATATTTGAATAAAAATTTGAAAAAAAAAACAAATTGATTTTTTCTTCCACAAACACTCATCTGTTTGGACACGTTCCAAAAATAGCGGAACATGACAGTGAAGAAGTCAAGAAAATCCCTGTGCGCAAGCGACAATCCTGGTCCGCATCGTTCACTGTTGTGCGGTGTGCGAAATGAGTAATCGTTCAATCATCATGTTACACATTTCAACCGCATTGAACAATGACCAATATTTCAATTTGATCGCATTGAAATGTATTTAGATGTCTCAATGCCATTGAAGCAATGAAATTAAAAGCAATATTGAACCGAAATTGATCCGTGTAATATTGACTTAAGCAAAAAAGTGGCAATGCCACAAAGTGCCTGTTTATTTCTTAATCGGTTTGTAAAAAGTTTTTATTGTATGTACTTATATATTATTTTTTTACATTAACGCCACCTTGTCTCCAAAGTCAAGTACCCTAGGTGCATTTTTTCAATGGATATATTGTACGATAATCGTAAAAATATAAGTACCTAACATTAAGTACCTACCTACCAAAAGATACAAGTAAAAAAAAACTGGTAAGTTCATCATAAATCTGTTCTGAAAAAGTTTTCAACAATTTTGAATTTAACGATTCTCTGCAATACCCTGGAAATTCATATATTTTTGTTTAAAATAATTGTTATATCCCAGACCTTATTTTTATTTGCAGATACCACATATGGTGCGGAAAGTTGTTGGAATTCAACAATGTGTGAATAGACACAATTCCCAAAAATCTGAAAAAAGTTAGTATTACCAAACTTATGGGTTTAGATACAATTTTATCTCACTACAGCTAAGAAACTAATTGTTTTTTTTTATTGTACTGTAGAAAGTGAAATCAATCTCAGCCACATCTATTTTAAAACAACCAAAAAAGATTGATGTGTAAAAGTGTTATTTACAACCTACTTACAAAATAAAATATATAATTTATAATCTCAATAGTTAACAGTAGGAACATCATCAACATCTCAATAGAAACACAATAATATGAATTTTATTTAGACCACAATTGAAATAAATACTGTAGTGACAGTTATTTTAACCTAAGTATTTCCAATTTTACAGCATTAAATCAAGTTACATTACTGGGCAGAGTTGGTGCTGATCCACAGAAACGTGGTTCAGAGGAACATCCAGTCATAAACTTTCCACTAGCCACTCACTACAGCTACAAATATGAATCAGGTGACATGTTGCAAAGAACTGACTGGCATAGAATAAGTATTTTCAAGCCTGGTCTTAGAGATACTGTATACAAATACTTAAAGAAAGGTCAAAGAGTTTATATAACTGGCAAACTGTCATACGGAGAAGTCAAAATGGATGATGGTCAAGTTAGATCGGCCTCCACAATAATTGCTGATGATGTCATATTCTTCCAAAATGCACCACCAGAACATTCATAGAATGGAAAATATTGTTAATTACTGTTACTGTTGTGTAATTAAATTTAATTAGATTTTAAGAGCAACTTTATTGTAGTTATTAAATAGATAAATAAAGAAGTCCTGTAATTGTTTTTTTTCTACCCTTAATTCTGTTTTGTTAGGTCTATATTTCTGTTTGAGGTAATGCAGATTATTTACATAAAATATAGCATTCATTTATATGCATTACCTGTTTATCAAGCACTTCAGAAAGGCATTTTCTAACCTTTTTGACAACTTTTTACTAGTAAAAATCTTAAAAACACATTCAGTCCTTATAAACTAAAGCTACTAAATAATATTTGATTGAAGATGAAAAGATTTTACTCTGGCCGGGTTACTGAATTAAGAATGTCGAGTTTAAAACTTGAGTATCATGTGTGCGCCAGGATTGAAAGCCCCACCCTTTTTTTTTTTTTTTTTTTTTTATTGGATGGAAAATCATCAAATGACCCCTCCCGCTCTGGGTGGAGCGGCAGGGAGTGTCAGACTTCTACTGACTAAAACCCACCCATGCTCCTCTTAGTGCCTTTTACGTTCCAGGGCCGCGGTAACTCTTTCGAACAAATCCGCAACCCTGGTAGGCTCTGGCCCTAACGGGCCCCGACCCATGCTGACGTCTGCTGGTTTGGCGCGCGTACAACACAGCGCGCCGTCAACCCGGGCCTGTTCTGATCGGACGGCGAGCTACCCATTGCTCGCCGTCCACAGGCATCAGTCACTGCGCCATGCTCAGGAGCATCAGTTCCTGGGCGGCGCAGTGGCTGACGAGCCCCACCCTTCTGTGAGGATCGCCCGGAGGACACGGTGGAGGTCTGCCCCGCTTGGGCGGAGCACCGCCGTGTCCTCGTCGAGGCGATCGGCGGCGGCGACCTCTCGCATCCGGCCCTGGTTCAATCCATGGTCCGGAGCGAAGAGGCATGGGAAGCCGTTACCTCCTGCGAAGCAGTAATGCTAGTGAAGGAGGAGGCGGGCCGCGTGAGGGAGAGACAACCCTCACGCCCCAGCCGCCGCAACATAGGGAGACGCCCCGGGCGTCGGGAGTCGCTGGGCGATTCCCGACCACCGTAGCGCGTAGGCGGGGGTCTGCGGACGACGAGCGTTGGGTGGCTCGCCGTCCGATCAAAGGTTCAGGGTCAAAATGTCCAATTCTCAAAATGACCAACGGTGTCAAAATGTCCAAATCCCAAAATGTCCAATTCTCAAAACGTCCAATTCTCAAAATGTCCAATTCCTAAAATGTCCAACTCCCAAAATGTCCAATCTTTGAACCTAACCTCAAAGCACATTAAAGTTGCCTAAAAGAACTTAGGATGCAAGAGCGAGCGAAGCGAGCTCGGGACTTTAGGCACCCCGACTCGGACTACTATTTTTTTTTAAAATCCCCTTCGTGGGGCTCCTACTACGCCTTTTAGGCAACTTTAAAGTGTTTTGAAGTTAGGTTCAAAGATTGGACATTTTGGGAGTTGGACATTTTGGGAACTGGACGTTCCATATTTCACACGACTTAAAAATATTTGTATTTCGTTAAATAAATACAAAATATTTTTAATTTAAATACATGCGAGAGAGTATTTTGGAAATTGTATTTTAATTAAAGCAAACCATGTAGGTATTTTGCCCAGCTCTGGATACACGATTCTGCAAAACGTTACTCCAGTAGGAAATGCAATCTCTCGAAAACCTGAAGACGCACAAATTATATTTTCGGAGCAAATTTTTGCATAAATTTCTTTCTTTGCCCATGCACAATATTTCTCTCTCCGATCATTCGTTTAGAATTTTCCTGCTGGAACAACGATACTCGATAGGAATATTTTTTCCGTTTTTTTTCCAAAACGACAAGATGCAAAATTTTTTATGTGGCGCACATTTCACATTACGCACTAATTATACGTTCCACTCATATCACTCTAGTAGCCACGTTCCAGCTGGACGTAACGTACTCTATTCATTCTTGATATGCGCGTACGAAGTCGCGACCGCGGGCAAAAGCTGTACCTACCTAGGTATAGTATAACAAGTAGGTATCAAGATTTAGTAGAAATACAATTACCTTTTGGATGTATGCGGTACAGAGGGTAAAGTCCCACATACCTCCATTGAAAAGGGAGGAATTAGGATCCTCCGACCAGACGGTTGTTGTGTCTGGTGGGCAACTGCCCGATAGTTGATATTCGGGCTGTTTAATCGCATGGTAAACTCTGATAGCGCGATTTACGATTTTGTCAAGATAGTTCGCAGCTGTCGAGATAGATGGCGTTGCGGGTCTGATTGTTGCGATGTACGATGTAATTTCTGCTACGTTAATTTTTATGGCGGTATTAATGCCGCTACAACCTAAACACCTCCTCTCCTTAAATTCAGAACGATCAACGTACTTACAAAGATTTTACAAGGGTTTTAATGGGTCCCTCAATCTATCAGGATTGAGGGAGTTTTGTCTGGAGTCTGGACTAGGGTTGCCAGATGGTTGGGAATTTGGGATTCGTCTGGATTCTCCCGACATTTTTAATGATCTCCAGACTCCCGACAAAACTCAAAATCTCCAGACAAACAGCAACGATGCAAACGATGTTGACCAAGATGCTTATGCAACGATTACTGTTGTTCTCGAGAAATATTTGAACACCTACAACCTGGGAGTCTTTAAGTCAAGAGTGAATAGGTTACTTCAAGGCAAGCGTGCTCGATCTTCGACAACATCGTCGCTTACCATCAGGTGAGATAGTGGTCAAGCGCGTGCCTATCAATAATAATAATAAAAAAAAACCTAAATGACAATACAAAAATAGGGCATTTTTTTATTGCAAAGTTATATAAAAAAAACTTAATTATCCTTTGTGGTATCAATTCCTGTAAGCGATGCTAACCGTGATGCTTAGGGTGTATAGTTTTCTATATACTTTATATACCTACTAAAGATAGTACCTAATAGAATGGCGTTTGATTTAGGTACCTAATAAAAGCTGAGTTATTAATTAGACTGAACTTGGAACTATTACAGTAAGTATGGTTTGAATTTTAAATCTTTACTGAATACTATTAAAGGGTCCAAAGTGGACTCAGTCAAGTTCAATGCTAAATACATGTGGCAATCTAAAGAATAAGTGTACTTAATTAACCTAGTTATGTGTTATATAAAAGTAAACTTTATATTTTACATTTTTATTCTTCGTCTTAGTTCTTCCGCACGGATTTAGTAGGTACCTACCTACTCGAGAAACTTTATCGCCCGTTAAGGGGTATAGACTTTAACGGGTAGTTTTTGAAAATGAATCGAAACAATTTATAATAATTAATTAGCTAGCCATTTTTGCTG
Source organism: Melanchra persicariae (assembly GCA_947386135.1). Taxonomy (NCBI): domain Eukaryota; kingdom Metazoa; phylum Arthropoda; class Insecta; order Lepidoptera; family Noctuidae; genus Melanchra; species Melanchra persicariae. Next base: position 9,106,129 of record OX376651.1, on the reverse strand, counting down.
CTGATCCTGTGGTCTCAGGATCAGCACAACTGTTAGGGGTTGATTATGAAAAAATCGTTAGATATGTTTCAATTATACAACTTTCAGATTTCACATACCAATTTCCAAGTAAAATGATGTCATCCTTTAAAAATTTCATCACCCCTTTTCACTCCTTTAGGAGTTTATTTTCGAAAAATCCAAATACATTTGTTTTTTTTATCAAAGTCATTGATTCAATGCTGTGTTTCAACTTCATCGGACCAAGCATTAAGACCCTTCCATACAAACTTCAACACCACCTAAACCCCCACTGGGGGGTAGTAAAAACCAATGTTATTATTTTTTATTTAACTCAGTATTTGTACTTAGTTAAAAGTGTTTATAGGTACCTAAAAAAGTAAGTTCTTCCATACTGTTACGAGCTTAGGGTTCGTGACAATAAAAACAGCCGATAAAATAACCAAAATTACACTTTAATTAATCAACACTAATTACAACTTAAACTCACTAATTTTATAAATCACAATTGCACTACTGATCACTTTAATTCGCAGTCGAAGTTCGCTCTCGAAGTTGTCGCTTGTATCGCAAATTCAATACTGACTCGGTCGCAGGCTATGCGGGCCTTATATAGGTCGGCAGATAATTCCAGAACCTTCTAGTATAGAAATATCTAGAAAGTTCGAGTACATACCGGTCCGGACCAACCAGACATCGAAAACTCTAGAATGTTCTAGCATGGAAAAGTCTAGAAGGATCTTGACTCTACTAGTTCTGCTACTCGATACTAGATGGCGCTAGTAGTTACTTTTAACGTTAAGTACTCGGCATTAATTCTGGCGCGTCACAATACAAACTTTAAAACCCTCTAAATTGTGATTTGGGGGTACTTCTGAAAAACTAATAATGGCAACTTTTTTAATTCACTTAGACCAGTAGGTATTCGTACCAAGTTTCAAGTATATTCGCCAAAGGAGTAAGTTTTTTCATACAAACTGTCACTTTCTCTTTCACCCCTTTATGGAGGGAATTTCTTAAATCCTTTCATAGCTAACGTCTCCTATTTATAATCTACCTCCGTGCTAAATTCGATTTTCAATGATCCAGTAGTTTCTGAGATTTCGTGATTAATCAGTGAGTGACTTTTCGCTTAATACATAACTGTAACTTTTAAACTAATAGTCCGATAATTATAAGAATTTAGTCTCATTTAAATGTACATAATCAACCTTAATTACTTAACCATTTAAATGAATAAGGATATCATGATTCCAAAATCATCACTTTTCCATTTCACCAGGGTTTTGATTGAATAATTTGAACAAAAAGCTGTCATTGTGACTTAACCATAATAGTTAGACATATGTCATCGCGAACTTTTTAGTAGATATTCATGTCCTCTGTAAACTGTAGTATCACTTTGCTTTATTGTCAATAATTTCCGCAGCGTACGCAGTATAAGGATTTTTTTTGGTATTTTTTCCCAGCTTGGGTTACATTATCGAAGTTTTCATACGGATCCTTAAAATTTTTGACAATGTACTATCGCCTTACATCAGGTATGATAATGTAGGATTCTAATGGTGAAAGAATTTTTCAAATCGGTCCAATAGTTTCGGAGCCTATTCATTTCTAACAAAAATACAAACAAACAAACAAATCTTTCCTCTTTATAATATTAGTGCAGATATTTATTTCTCCCGACAACATCCCGACATTCTAAAATTTTATCCAGATATTTGTAATCTGGCATCCCTAGTCTGGACTGAAGGTCATTAAAAAAATAAATAATAACAGTAACCTCTTTAAATCAGTTTTTTGTTTTCATTTCGTTCGTTCTGGAAAGCTGTTTACAAAATATATTTTTTTGCCACTTTAGTAGAATTCTTCTAATAATAATTTGTAAAACATAATTTGTTATACAAAGAAGCCTTCAATCTTGACGCACAATAAATAATACGTGTGTGCGACACTGATTTTTGAGCTGACATAGTTTCTTTTGTTTTTCATCTCTCGTAGAGTCGTAGCTCCATCTATGCTAGCTTACGTAGATTGACTACGTCACTCGAAAGGAACATGTCGGGAAAGATTTTATAGCTGAGAATCAGGCATAAGTCTGTCTTGACTAGAAAACCAACATACTGTTGGGTGTTATTTTATTTAATGTTTTCCCACAAATTGCACCAGATGGCGCTATATTTATTTTCTAATTTTCAATATTGCATCTTAGTATTGTCTATCTTGATATTATTTCTTGTTGAATATGGATTCAATCAATATTTCTGGTAATTATATCAATTTGCTTGGTACACACGTGCCAATTAGTACCTAACATATCACTTATCAGATTATTATTATTTTTTTTAATGGGACAAGCCCGTCACACCACATTCCCAAGCCACTGCAACTTCTGAAAGCCAGAATCAACATTGGCAAACACCAGAAAAAATGCCGAGTCAATGAAGCTCGACGAGTCCCAGAGAAATGATTCAACTGTCTTGGATCCCGCAACGAAACTAATCAGAAAATAACAGCGGAGGAGTAGGAAAAAAAATATAATTTTTACTTCCCTCCTTCTTAAGCAGGAGACAGAATAGAGCTAGGCCAAATAGGCACCAAGGGACATATACAACTGGGTTAAGCCCAGTTGCCAAGCACCACTTATTATACATTAGGTAACACTAATAATAATGGGTCCTAAAATTGTGAGCTACTTTTGATTCCAGTAATAGGTATGGCAAAATCGCTTGAACGCACGGAAATTTGTTCTGGTTTCTATAAGGTCCGTATAGTATACAACTCCAGATGTAACCTGAATAGTATCTAACATAATGTTGCGGTCAGTTTGCCAAAGAATACACTCCCATAAGATATGATGGGCGGATTGTTCGTATCCAAGGTCAGATGTAGAACATTGACAGAAAGGAGAAGACACAAGCTTAAAGGAAAATAATTTACTCTTAAAGTTGCCATGACCTGTGAGAAATTCGGCAACACAGTGATCCACCTCCAGCCATGTCCTATCCAGCCGCTCACGAACGGATGGAAAGAACTGGTAAAGGTGACGGCCTTTGATGGAATTTTCCCACCTACATTGCCATTCGGATAAAAGTTCCTCCCAGACGTCAGTCTGGGGTTTAAGTAATCTAGAGATCTTAGCACGGTCGCGTTGCGGTAAGAACTCTGGGTCCGTGATAAAGAAAAGAAAGAAAGAAAAGGAGTTGATCTTTAGAGCGTAGTAGTACATTGCAGCACGTCGCTGCACCTCTAGATCGAATACACGTGCCAGTACCGGTAAGGCTTCAGTACAAACCGTCCTATACGTTTTGCATAGAAATATCAAAGCCAAACGCTGGCTTTGAAGCAATTTACGTCGTGCCGCCCCTATGGTGGCCTTATCGGCCCAAACAGGTGCCCCGTAGCATATACAACCCAAGTAAGTAGCCCCATAAATAAACTCTTTTGCAAAAAAAACGGGCACTTTAGATTTTTTTCTCTACTTCAATGAAGAAGAACAAGAAATAGGTTTTGTTAATTTGACGATGTATTGGCATGTTTTTTGAAGCATCCTGGCATGATTCTTTACGTTCCAAATTTAAAATTTGAAAAGAAAAATAATGATTATTGTGGATTATTCTAAAATTGCTTTACTAATGGCGCGAATTGCTGAAACGATTTTTAACTGATTACGATATTTTAAAACTTTTTGGATATTTTCTGCAAATTAAACAATTTATCTTTCTTTTTACATTAAATACCACTTTTTGATATGAGTGATAAAGCGATAAGGACCGGTAAAATTATAGCCCTACTTGAAGAAGGTTGTTCGCAAACTTACGTGTCTCAGCGGCTAAATGTGAGTCGTTTAACTGTCCAGAGGACTTGGCAACGGTATCTAGAGACTGGTTCGGTCAAAAGAAGACCCGGTTCGGGTTTGAAAACGATGCACAGAACCAAGAGATGACCGCTTTTTGGTGAGTCAGGCGTTGCGTAATCGTAAGGCGTCAAGTGTGGACCTGAAGAAGAGCCTTGAAGAAGTAAGAGGAGTAGAAGTTAGCTTGTGGACGGTCAGGAGGAGGCTTTTGGCTGCCAATATCAAGAGTTACCGCCCAGCTCGGGGCCCTAAATTACTCCGTGAGCACCGTGTTGCTCGACTTCAGTTTTCTCGGAACTGCGCTTCATGGACTCTGGAGGACTGGAATAAAGTATTGTTTTCTGATGAAGCTAGAATCTCTTTGTGTGGAGAGGACCGACGCCGGCGAGTGCTGCGAAGACCACGGGAACGCTATGCGGAAGTGTGTTTCGAAGAAATCACTCCTTATGGCGGAGGCTCCGTTATGGTTTGGGCAGCAATTAATTCGACGGAGCGTACGGAGTTAGTTTTCATAGAAAATGGAACATTAAATGCACACCGGTACATAATGGAAGTCCTAATTCCATATGCACAACCCACATTGACTGCACTTGGGGAAGATTCCATTTTTATGGACGATAATTCTCGCCCGCACCGTTCTGGCGACGTGGAAGCGTACATGCAAGAAGTTGGGATCCGTCGTTTAGATTGGCCAGCTCGAAGTCCTGACCTCAATCCAATTGAGCATGTGTGGGATGTTCTAAAAAGACGGGTAAGATCAGTGCAACCTGCTCCACAAAACATCAGGGAGCTAAAAAGAGTCATTGCAGAAGAGTGGGAACGTATTCCTCAAAACGTTATTAAAAACATCGTGGAAAGCATGCCCAGAAGGATTCAAACTGTGATTTTGGCACGAGGAGGTCACACTCGTTATTAGGTTTTTACATTTGTAACTTTATTTAATTAAAAAAAGTAAAAAAAAAACTTGTCTTTATTGCCGACCACTTCTTATTGATTGGGCGTGTACGTCGATTTTAAAGAATCCATCGTTTTTTTCTTTTAATTGCTCGAATTCACTTCACGCGCATTAATTTACACGATTATAAGTATACAGACTATGTCAAAGAAATAAATTTCATTTAATTAACTAAAATCGACCTTAGAACGTAAATTTCCTTAGGTGCCCGTTTTTTTTGCAAAAGAGTGTAGTTTTTAAGGTTTGAAACGACAAATCCCAAGTAGCTTTTGACATTCTCGTCAAGGCGTAGAAGTTCCTTTTCGCTTTTTCACCTACTGTTTTTATATGATTAATAAATAAAAAGTTTCTTTTTAGTACCATACCGCGGTAGCACACGGATTCTTTTCTTTTAACGGGTACGTTGTTAAATTTAATACTAGGCCAGGATTTAAGGTTCTCCTTCAAAACAAGTTAATAGGTTTTATGCGGTGCAAAGGTCAGACGGTTTCGATCGCTATTAAACGTGCCTAGGCATGTGTCAGCCAAGTTCTCGAGTCCAGCCCGAGTACTTGCCTGAATGAGCAGCAAGCCATCGTCCGCATAACCGATTAATGAACAGCCACGTGGGAGCGGAAGCGCGAGGAAATCATCAAAACCGAAATTCCATACATATGGACCGATAACTGAGCCCTGAGGACATCCCATGGTTAGTGACTTACAAATGGAATGATGTCCGAGTTTGAGTTTCGCGGAGCCATTTAGAAAGTACGAATGAATCAGCTTATAGATATTTTTGTAGCAACCACGGGTTTTCATTTTAATAAGTAGCATCGGCCACCGTTATCAAAAGCGCCAGAAATGTCGAGAATGATTCAACCACGTATTTATGTTTAGATAAATTATCAATTTTACGGACAGAGAGTGCCGCGTCAACTGTAGATTTCCCAAGAGTGAAACCAAATTGATTATTATGTAAAGGTCCGTTCGGTAGCAAGCGTGGAACGATTAGTCGCTCTAGGAGTTTTCCCAATGATGGAAGTAGTGTTACGGGCCGGTACGACTTAGGGTCGTCGGGGGCTTATCGCCACTCTTCGGAATTATGCGTATAAAGCCTTGTCGCCATATTCGAGGAAAAAATACCTTCCGCAATGCATCGGTTATATACAGATAATATCGCGTCGCCCGCTGTTTTACACGCTTCTATAATCATTCTATTAGATATTTTATCTTCACCGGATGAGTTGTTGAGAGGTAGTCTCTTGACAACGTTTATGAATTCATCCGAGGATGGAAGATCCGACACCGGTGATTCAGGTGGCACCGCGGCCCACGCTCTGATCTGTTGGTGATATTCATTATCATTTACTGACGAATCGTCTGGTATAAGAGTATCAAGCAGGACTTCAGTTGTTTCTTCAATGCCGGTAGTATGTTTATTATTTACTTTAATGTTTTGAACGTACGCAAGGTCGACAGATCTATTAGCCTTGAACTCGTGGTACAAAGGAGACCACGAACCCTCTTTATCAGGTTTATCAACAGTTTTCCGGAGTAAATTACCCTTAGATTTTTCTAACGATGCTCTGTAGCGTGACTTGGCAACTCTAAAAGTACTTAAAGCAAGAGTATGGAGGTCCCCGGTAACCTTGCGTTTTTTAAGCTTATTTAAGCTGTCTACGCGCTCTGCGATAGCTTTTCCGCTGTTCAACAAGGTAGTCACTCCACCAATCACACCTACGAATAGTCATAGATGCGCGACCAATGGCAATGTCAGCACAGTAAGTGAAGGTGTCTGACATTATCTCAGCACTTTCCTCAGCAGACAGTCCATCGCGAGTGAAGTCTTTGACATGACACGCAAAAAGTGAGCTAAAGAATTCCCAATTCGCACCCTTACTTTTGTATGTAAAATTTCCTGTTAAGAAGATTCCCGGTTCGTCTATCGTCAACGCGAGCTTGGTTGAAAAGCTTGTTGTTTCATCTAGCGCAATGTGTTTGACTAACAAGAAAGTGAGAACGCGATAACATTGAACGAATTGATAGTGTTCGAAAATTTCATAAAACTAGTTCCAGGAAATACGTGTTTTTGAATGAGCCTTACAAGTTTGTGAAATGAGTATTATTTATTTAAAATCTCAATTACATGTGCAAGGTTTCTATCAAGATGTTTTTTTTACTTTTATAATTTATGAATACATTGTGATTGGCTAAAATTCAGGTGAGATTTGTGCAGAATGCAGATTTTTGGAGTCTTATACTGAATTTGTTTCTCCAAATTTTTATTTCTTGCTTTCATAGAAACCTAGATATAGTGCACAACATAGGTACCTATTACTTCAAAACATTCAAAGATAGATGAGTTACAACGGCATAATCACATACGAGCGTTTGTTTGAAAAGTATGATGGGTTGGCCGCTCTTAAGTGTGACGAACCTTGGGTAAACAAAGGAACAAATTCGTGCACGATCAAGCGATGATCACTACAAGATGCGTCAGGAAGAACACGCCACTTATCCAAGCGTACGTCTGCACTAGAAAGTGTGACGTCAATACAAGATTCGCCTATTTGGCTACAAAAAGTAGGTGGTGCGTCAGGGGTGTTATGAATTGCCAAGTTCATCTCAGCAATAAAATCCTCAACAGCACAACGTCGTCCGGAATCAGTTAACCGAACCTTGCCATACCATAGAGAAGAAGATGCATTCACGTCAGCACCAACTATAACTTTGCACCCCGCGAGCAACTGCAAGACGTGACGAAGATTATGTAAAAGAGGAGTAACGGTGTCAGAATATTGAAAGTACACCTCACAATGTAAACCTTAAAGGTTGGCGATGACACCGCCGCAACAGCGCAGAGAGAGAAGAGAAGAGAGTTCAGAGACCGCGTCACATAAATTCCGGCTCGTGCAGTCCAGCTGAACCATCTTGTGACGTAAGCGTGCGCTTTGGTATTGTTCCTGAACAAGCACTATGTCTAAATTATAATCCATAATCAATTTATCCAGTTCAAATATCGCCACCCTATCGTTATGTAGATTTAATTGTCCTATAGTTAAAATATCCATTATTATTAGTCAGTGTTTTAGTTTTAGTAGGATTAATTGTTCGAGTTTAAGTTTGTAGGTGGTACACTCTTGAGATCCGCAGCGATGATCACACGGTTTTTAAAACGTTTACACACCAAGTCGGTGTAAAATTTAAATCGTCCTTATGCGGGCAATCTTGCAGTGTTTCTTAACGTGACCGAACTGTAGAAGTCGAAAATGTAGGCACCGAACTACTTCGACATCATCAATAAAACGGCAGGTAGATCAGATTATTTATCAAACGTACCTATTAGTAAAGTTTTAACGCATTGTTCATTACAGTATGACTAATCAATCGGATCTTTAGCGTAACGTCGTGTCCCTGACACTGGCATGGCCCTTGGTCTTTTGTGATTCTTTAAATGTGGCCAAGTTAGGAGATCCTCCCCAGGTCGGCCACCTAAGAAACGCTTATAACTTTTGAATCAGTGATCGACTGATTCTGTCTGATATTTGAATGAGTGATCGACAGATTCTGTCTGATATTTGGCGACTGATTTCGACATTTTTTTTGTGTTATCAAAATTAAAATCCCTGATGGTGGCCATGCCAGTGTCAGGGAAACTGACGTCAATCCCTGTTCCACTTAAGATAAAAATATTCGATTGACGAGACTGCCTTGATTGCCTATAAGTGGACAGACTTCTCGCATACGCTGTCGAGTATGGGGGTCCCGACTTCGATACCCATTCCAGGACGAGCAAGGCATTACTGGGCGTTTCCATTAGGACTTCTGGTTTTTTGCCCAGGTGATAGCAATAGGCTCGCCCTTCTTGCAAGCGGCCACATACCGGTCATAGCAACTTTGCCTACCCCCTTTTCATAAAAAATGCTTGGTATTAAGATGATAATATTTTCGTCGTATTCTTTCAGTTCCTCCCGGCTTTATACTATTTGTATCTTTGATCCATGGATTGGCAATATTGTTCATATACCTAATCACAATTAGCAGGAATGGACCATTTGATTGATGCCACTACTTGATTAGTTTTTGAAGGTACCTATGTACCTTCTAAAACTATGTATTTCAAATGTCGGAAATCGGAACGGTCTATGATTGATTTCATAATTGTTGATTTTGACAAGTTTGGTAATCTACTAATATCAGTGTCATTATGACTTTCCAATGGTCAACCACTGAAACTCTATTGAAAGAAATGGCATAGAATGGTAATCTCGTACATAACGACAAATGAATGACAGACATAAATGCGGTAATCTGCTAAAATTTTGACAGTTCTTCCGATTAGTGAACTACCATTAGAACGTCCTTGTGCAGTCATTGCTTTTCAAAGACATTGAATATTTAGAAACCACGATTCTATTACGAGACCATTGACCGACCAATGATCGACCATTATGAATTAAGCAGATTACAAACTTATAGCAAAATGACAATGGGATCGTGTTGGAATGACGAATTTATAAAAATAGCAGACTTGGGGCCCAGGTCGTTGAAATAAAGTTTAAGTACCTGTTTTATTTTCACTGAATCACTGCACATTTTACACTGATCACTGCTCACTTTGTTGTTGTGGTCGATGTTCACACTCGTAGCACACTTGAGTCTCCCGCAGATTTGGTCTTCGAATTGATCTCATCAGACTTTGAGTAAAAAAATCGTTTCTGATCCATCCCTGATGGCATTTCTTGTATAACATGTATACTTCGTATATAATAGGCAAAAATCCCAATGCTTCAATATTTAGTAGAGTGTAAATGATAAACATCACTATGCTAATATTTAACAAGTGATAGGTACACTTGCATTGAACCCAAGTTTGATCCTCCGTTTTGAGTAATAAACACCTCCTCGTTAGCTATGCTTGAACGACACATTTTCGGTAATTAAGTCCCAATGAATTCTTAATTAAAGTCTTTTCCAAACATATTATATTAATTTGCGCACGGCCAAACCCCGGCTGGCCGTCTCAAATGGTAGGGTCGCCATACTCGCCATGTAAGGTGGTGAGTTCGGAGAAACGAGAGAAATGCAATACATCATGTTTTTGGTTGTTTCGTCGTAATTTAACATCGACTTCCGAAGTTAAAGTTATTTTTTAGAAGTCGGTTTTTTTTTTGTGGACACGTTTTTTATTTTTCACTTCTTAGTACCCCACCTAACAACACCACTGGAAAGTCACAGGAAAGCAGAATACGCAATTTCGTATAAATTGATGATTTTTCCACATATTTTTCCAGCTATTTAGATTTAAAAACCAAACTACTGAACCGATTTTGATAAAATTTAAATGGGACCAATCGAGAACTATCCTTTCACATAAAACAAGAATTTTTCGGTTCATAAATGACGGAGATATGAGGTAACAAACAAAAAAAAATACGCCTGAATTCATATTCGGATTTCAGAATTTATCTGTCACTGGTTCAAAAGTTATAAGGGTTTATGTGTAGGTGGCTGATCTGGAGAGTCTCCCCAGCTTGGCCCAATTTGAATCTCAGAAGCTAGCGAAGATCTGTTTTCTCCCAAATTTTGTCGCTAATTAGTCGGAATCAGTCGACAAAATTTGGGAGAAACTGAGAAATTAGAACTAATTTCGACAAAATTTTTGTGTTATCAAAATTAAAATTCCCAATGGTGGCCATACCAGTGTCAGTCACACCTCTATCAATGTTATAATTATCTAATTAGTGCTTGAAAACGTAACGGTCAGACAGACGGAGACACTAGCGTTGGTACGCACCTTAGCTTTATTTAACTAATCATCACACAAAGTACCTACTCACGTAAAGAGGCGTACCTACCTATTCTAACACTTCAATCAACACCCTATAACATCATAATAATATCGTAGATTAAAAGCATACGATTGAATAAATGGATGTCCTGTCTTATAGTTCAGTTATTCTGAACTAACCAATATCCAATCGTTTTAGCAATTTATTTAGCAATAATAACGTAGGTGACAGATAGACGGCCACGTTCTTTGTTAAGGACGCGTTTACAAATGGGTAGTCAAATCATTACTTTTTTACACAAAAGTGTGTTTATTAAAAAAATATATAGGTAATTTTAGATAGGTAGTTTCTAAATAAATATACCGAAGTGATTTTTTTTACTTCGCTGCATTTATTGAGAAAATGTACCTATCTAAAATTATATTTATAGTTCAGAATCGTACCATGCACATCTATCAACAATTCTTGGGAAAAACATTTTAAGAATGCAAAGCATTTTATTTAATAAACATACTTTTGTGTAAAAAAGTAATGATTTGACTACCCATTTGTAAATAGCGGTTACATAAATTATTTTTTAGTGATTCTGAAAAGGATCTGGCGTTTTGTTGTTTGGAATGTTAATGACAAATAACTTTTTACACATAATATTATTTCTCATTTATTTAAGTTATAATAAATCTGACACAATATTTTATTGTGAAACTTCATGTTTGTTGTATTGTGTACATAAAAGCTGGAAATATTGGCATCCATGCCAAATACAAATAAATGTAAAAATACAAACTCAGTTGTAATAGAACTTACTGATATACTAGGTACTTTGATAAAGCTCCACTTTTTGTTTTACAAATCATACATACACTCTCTTTACAGTCAGTTCCTTATTTCTAACTAATTCAAAACTATGTTTAATATTTACAAAGACATCTTTACTCTATAACATCTAACTACCTACCTACATTGATAAAAGAGATCACAGAAAATTGTAGCTGGAAATCTTTGAGTAAAGTCCCTATCGTACTATATGTCTACCACTTTCATTTTTATCACAGTGGGTGTGCTTTTATTGATTTCAAGGCATTATTTTTTCAAAATAGTTGACATTTTATTGTCTTTTTAATAGTAATAGATTCAATATTATTTCTTTACAAACCAAAATATAATTTTAATTTCAAAGCTGCCAAATACGATGTAATTTCGCATTTATGTGGTAGATGTCATAGTAACTACATTTCACATGCTACAATTGAAGGTTTGCCAAAAAGAACGAATGGAAGACGTTACATTATTTATGATAATATTCTTAAAAAATTCAACCCTTTTAGTTCTTTCGGATTATATCTTCTCTTTTCAGCAAATCTAAACAAAAATATAAAACACTCATAAAACTAATTAAATTACGCAAATGCATTAATCGAGTGCGAACTACGCACGTAACATGGATAGATACAGAGTTGTGGCAACAATCTTCTGTAACTGCTAAATCTCAGTCAACAGCTACGTAAGTGATAGTCCATTGCACAAATCTTATAATAATTTCTATGACTGTAACACAAATAAACTCTTGTCCCTTTTGCTAACTATTTATATAGATAATTGACACTATTAGGTATAAAAATCACTTGGCACAAAGGCATCATTAAGGTCCATACCCTGTTAAACTCCAATGACCATCCTAAATCCGTCAAAGTACTCTCAGTGATTGTTCATCAAGTACGTTAATATTTTTTAGAGGAAGACTTAAATATCCTTTCTGAGAGGAATTTGACTAGAATTTTAGTGGGTGGAGCTGATTGCATACTGAATATGCAGAAAATGCGTTTTGCACTGATGAGTGTCCCACGGTAAAAGTCTTTTGTAATCATTGTTCACATTTTTCACTTTTGAGATTGAGTGCGTAATGTTCAGTGGCGTAGTCAGATTCCCGTTTGATCATCATGTTGTCCCCAATGAGAGCACTGATGTGGTGTTTGTCATGCGGTTGCTGGACAGGGCTGGGGTCCGGCCGCGCACGTTTCCGCCAAGGCTCAGCCGCTGCCATACTCAGGTCAGTAGGCATATCTTCGTCAACAGGTTCTTCGTCGCAACGTTCTTCTTTCATTTCTGTCTTCACGACTGCTTGAGGTACAACCCTTGTTGGGCTCATTTGTTGCCGTAGCAGCGAAATATTTTTGATGTTCTTTAGTTCAGTTGGATTTCTTAAAAATCTGTAACAATAAAATTATATAAGTACCACACCAAATAAAAGACAAATTATAAGATCTGATATTTTAAATTGCAGCAAATACTTACTGGTAGCAATGTCTTTCGCCTTGCACTTTCCGTAAAATATTCACGCGGTAATAGTATCTTAAAGCACGTGACATCTTATCATAATTCATGGAAAGATGATTTTTCTGGATTCCCCATAGTTTTGCTAGTCCAGCAGGATCAACTATTTTAAACACTCCTGTTTCCCGATTTTTCCATGCAATGTAGTTAGTGTACCGCTGCGATGGATCATTTAATAGCTGTTGAAGGAAGTCCCAAAGTAATCTCCCATCTGAAAACAAAATCACAGTAAGTTTCATGTTGACAGTGTAAGGACTATTGTAACAAAGTACTTCCAGTTTAACGTCAAAATTGTAATGTTCAAATACTTACTTGTATTTGATTCCGGCATATCGTTAGGAAAGAACTCTCTGTGTTGAGCTCGGTAATGTGAATGTTGTGGCCCTGGGTGAGGCTGTGGTGCCGGGCTTACTAATGGGGCTTCCTTAGGAGAGCGTGGTTGAGGTGCGAATTGAGCTTCTTCGTCAGAATCAGAATGATTGCTTCCTGAACTGGCAGCTTGAGTTGTAGCTGGCATCGATGGTGCATAATTTGGTGCATAGTTAACGGCTTCTCCCCTTTGAGGGCTCCCTGAACTGTCTACTGATGGAGCGGGACTTAGGGTCACGGAATTGGGTTGAGCAGCCGCTGCAGCAGCGCTATGGAAATGGTGAAAGCTGTCGACAGCCCATGTCGGAGTAGGCGGGTGTGAATGTGGGGAAGGTGGGTAAGGTGCGGCACGCGCTGTGGGCGTCACTGGAGACGAGGGAACTCTTCCCAACAATGCGGCATCGCGTACTAGCATTTGCAGTACATTATGTAGTACGTCACCAGCACCTGGGCAGCGCTCGCCTAAATCAGTTTTCGTTAAAAGGCATAGAGCCTTGCCTGAAAAGAACAAGTATTTTTTTAAAATAATTGGTCGTTGTTTGTTTATTTTTCAATGCTATCAACCCAATTGATTTTGTTTATTTACCATTCATTTGAAAGAGATCCATATCGAAGTTCGGCAAATCGAATTCCCTTTCGCACCATTTTAAGAATACTGAAACATCCTCTCTGGTCCATAATCTTGGTTCTGGTGGAAGACCTGCCGGCAGTTGGGCCTTGGTATCACCGAGCGGTGAGGGTGGCGGTGGGGCCCACGGCAGAGGGTACCGCCATAGTAACTCCGTCGGGCTAAATGGTAGCGGTAACCGCTCCATACTGGGCCCGGACGGCAGTTGGAGACTTACAACTTTCATCACGATTGTCTGTAACAACATGAAATCGATTGCTGTAATAAAGTACATTACTAATAATCATTTTTACTACGTAAATGGCTGGAGATATTCTATAATAAACAGTTCAGCTATTTGATAACAGGTGGCGCCAAGGTGTCCGTTTGAATGCGTAATGCTTTAGGCATGAACAGTTTTAGTTCCCTTCTTATCTTTACCTATGGCATCTTCTTATCAACCATTATTATCGCGTAAATGATACTACTGTCTTTATGTTTTTAAAGGAAGTGGATTTTCCAATTTTTATTTCAGCAGTAGGTAAGTATTGACTTTTTTCATATGAAAAGGTTTCAGTGAATTATGGAGAATAATCGAATTACATACGAGTACGTGGTTACATAAGTAAAACTAAAGCTATTCAAATCAATATTTGTTTGAGTTTATTTTTTATTATATTTTATTGTCAGCCATTTCGTAAAATGTTGATATTTCGTAGGTAGGTAGGTAAGTATGTATTACATAATTTATTGTTGTAAAGGCTATATATATATACAGAAATGCAATGTATTTTGTAATTTCGAATGCATGTCAGTAAGTTTTTCTTAATTGGCATATTTGTTCTATTCAATTCGGCGACACAAATATCCAGTGCTGAACATCTTGCAAGTATCGGTTAGGTTCATACTGAAACAATTTTAATGTTAGTCTCCTTGCCTAGTGTGTCATATTGCCTTAAATTAAAACACCACTACTTCGCAGGTTATCACAATTCGATAACCCAAACTTCTTCATATCCAATTTTTGGGCAATGTTAGCGATCCAAAGTTGTTTTGTAGATTTTTCTGGATGCATTGCTTGATGATTAAGAGGAAATGTACTTTCCGTACATTTCCTATTGATAAACCTCTCGGTCGTGGGGGGGGGGGGGGCTGATTGCCTGCGGAGTTGATAAATTACACGCCTTTTATAATATCTGCAAGGCAGATTTGGAAATATAATTTCTTAACTCTTTTTGTAACAGCCAGTAAGTAGCGAACTATTAAAACTTTGGACCGCTATCATGCCATGCGTAGCATGTTTGCTTATGTGATGCAAAGCATGGAAGTTTTATTTATGGAAGCTTCAAACTACCTTTTACACCGAAAACACAACTTTGTACTGAAATATCTAGGTCTTTTGTCGTTCAAGCTCTGATGTTTTACCACTTAAATTCTTTGTTATTATTGTGATATCAACAAGTTAAAACTGTTAACATCACCCAAAGACCTAACTGTATATAACATTATGTAGGTACTTATTCCTAAAAAATATTGTTTTTACTGGTTTCTAGGACTTCATAACTTCTTCTTTACAACATAAATTACAACCGGTTTAGTCTCATATTAAAAGAAGCTTAAAATTTAGATGTATGGGTTGCGTAGGTATGATAAGAGGACAAAAAACATATTCAAATATCTTGGAAGTTTAATTTGCTGCCGGATTCGGAGTTCGTATCTGTAGGCACTGTACAGTCAGTTGCCTTATCGGGCGCGGTCGGAAATGCGTGAGTCCGCGATAGCGTGGTCTGCGATAAGCACCGCTACTTACCGGCTGAGCTGATCCGGAACTGGTTGCGTCGTCAAAATCCTTTAGGTAGAAGGTAACTTGATAAATCAGCACATGTACATTGTCACAACACTAGTAGCACAGAATCCAGTGTTCACAGAGCACCAGGCACACGCGAAGCAGCGGCGGTCCCTCCAAACGTGTCGTGTTACGGCTCGCCGTAAACCAGCAGCGTATCTGAGGGATCGAGCTCGCAGACAAGCGTCGCGGGCAACTCTCCGGCGCGGACTGATGATGCGGTGGAGGCGCGGGCGGACGGACGCGCGCCAACCACTCCCCTCCCGCACGCCCGCTCGCCCCTCGCCACCTCACACATTGAGATAAAACTTCGGGAGCCAGACCAAGTCCCATTTTTAACTAAACGTACGAGCACTGTTTCCGCAAACCGTTATCGGGGTAGATTGGCGTTTACGGACGACGCCCCGTGAACAGCACTTGTCGCATCAAATCTTAAGTAATACTAATAATATTCTTATAAAATATGAAGGAACGTTGGAATGGGATTATTATACGAGTGAGCCTGCTTAGGGCACGCGGAAGTGCTAGTTAGTGTGGTAGAATTACGTCAGCGCGCCAGTTTTTAATAACTCACAATATTTCCTTGTTTGTACAGTAATCGCAGAGCCACGAGTCTTGTTTTTTTGATATGGATTTAATGCGTTTAATTTCCGGGGCATATACTTACGTAGACATTTTTAATTATTCAAATTATTTTTATTGGTAGGTACCGTTGAAAATATGAGTGGTATACTAGGTACTTCCTAAATTACTTAAGTACCTAATGATTTACATTAAGTACCTACCTTAAAAACTACTTAGACTATAGCGTTGATATCAGTTAAGATTTTAAGTTATTGTACGGGTTTATGTACCGAACTCAGTTCATCGCCTATCTATTGGTATAACACATAACACTAGGAACTCACGAATGTGATCTATCAACGTGCAGTTCAAGATATCGTGACATTACTGAGACAAAGCACAGGAAACGTCTCAGCAACCGGCCGGCAGTTTCCTGGTGCAGAGTGAGACAATATGAGCGCCAACCGGTTTGAGCTGAGCTCATTCGACTCGGCTACGTGTGCATTATGTTTGTGAGCTCTGCGACACGCATAAAATCATTGATACCATTGAGCGTTGTCAGTAAACTTAGTGACAATCACTGTCTCAAATATCAATTTTCAAAATAGTTCTTACTGAGTTCACTTCCGCTTTATGCAAAATAGTTTATGCAACGAAACAGTTTAGTGGAGCATTCGGAGGGCAAAAACCAATATTGTATCATTAGATGATCGGTGACTAAATTTTCGGGTATGCGTGTAGGTTGAGATTATCTCGTGTGTGCCCTGGCCGCCGTCCCACTACCGGTTCGAGACAGAAATATTCGGCAGCCAAGACGGAAGTGGCCTCGGAATCTTTACCTGTTGCTCCCTTCGCCCGCCCCGCGCTCCCTGCTCGTGCCGTCTCGCTCTAGCTCGTTGCCGGTATACGTCGGTGTTCTGGCGGGCATGCAGACGTTCGTCGTGGAGTTATGTGCAGTAATTTAGAGAATAAAAGAGCATGATGATGTTCGGTCATACGTGACCGTGACCGCAGAACTTGCTGCTACTTTCTTTGTTAACATTCTAATGTAACAAGTTTGGTATTACGTGATTACGATTTACTTATCTGCGTTGTAACTAAACTATTATGTGTGTTACGAAAACTTGTTTATTTTTCTTTTCTTCGTTTTGGGATCCGTTGATCTCCAATGTTTATTATCAAACTTCAAAGATTATGATAACAATTTAAGATTTAAGGTACCTAGGTATTTACTTATGTAATTTCTCTAACAAGAAGAGATATAAGACAGTCGTATTTTTTAGGTTAAGTACCTATAAATTATATTAAAAGAAGTATTAGGTACCTATAGGTATTAGGATACCAGAAGTAAGTACCAATTATTAACGTATGGGACATTTACTCAAAAAGTCGAAACGTTCTTTATGACTATTAACGTAAAGGACATTAATATCCTAAATGCCGATATGTCTCTTATGTTCTGGTACGTACTTATCGATAACTTACATACCTATAACAATAATTCCTAAAATATGAATAAGTACCTTCCTACTTCATATTTTTGGTTATGGTTATAAAAAAAGGAAAGGGTTGTAAAGATATTAGAGTAATACCTACCTAAATTAAGTTATAGTGACATGTAGGAACTTATTAATAAATTAATTGAATAAGTAGGTATACGTGAAATGTATTGCTATTGTATACAAAGGTATTTTGTGACAATAAACTTATTAACTACACTTACTAACTAATTAATAACATGTAGAGAACAACTCTTCATTGATCGCGAACCAGGCGGAATGCGCTGAACGACTGGACTCGAATCCGAGCACATGCGGAAGTACCTACCTACTCGAAATAAGTTCATTGCGTGTGAGCGCAAGCGCATGCTTTCAGCGATCGCCGGAGGTTAGTCCAAGTCCTACCCACCTAGTGCGAAAATTATTGCAATTATTTCATATTATTGGATGATAGGAACTTAGGAAGTAAGTACTCTGAAGACAATAATGTAGGTATTTTTTTTTTTTTTATTATTGATAGGCACGCGCTTGACCGCGCGGATTGAATGCCTATGGGTATAGATTTACATTTAAAATTATGAAATGAAGATGACTGGCATTAAAACTGCTTTTGAAGTTCGTTCCGTATAAAATCGTGGTTAGATTGATGCATACAGCAAACAGAAATAGTCGACGGAAGTAAAATTGGAAATAAACTAACGGAAACGGAAGCCAAGATGGTGTATAAAATAAATAAATATAATGTAATTATTGCACGTTTTGCTGTACTGTGAATGTTAAGTATTTAGCAAGTGATAGCACCTTAACTGCTAACAGTAACAGAATCAGTGTCATCATTTTGTTAACTTCTCAAATTAATTAAAAAAATAAAAATGCTAACAAACTCATTTTCGAAAAAAAATGACCTCGTTTTTACGTAGACATGTAAGTAAACGTGGTAGACAAAATGATAAAATAAGTTAGCATGGCAAAAATACTGGTACACTGAAGGAGCCTAACAACTGAAAATATTTATCCCATTTACATTGAATTTAAAGCACAAACCTCTTTGTAAAACCAAAAACTTTAAGATGGAATTAGAAAAATCATTACGAATATTTATTAATAGGAAATGAACGACATGAAATAGTTTAAGCCGGAAATTAATACACGCGGGAAGAGGAAATTGGACAGCGGCGGCCTACGGGCACCGGACGTGTAGGGGCGAACGAGGGTAGAGCGGGGAGGGGAGACGCGCGAATCTCTGTCCCAACTTCCGATGATGGTCGCACCACGGAAAAGGAACGACTGTGCGGAAATGTCACCGTATAACTAACTACAGAATGTAGCAACAAACTTGCCCTTGTGTTTGTAATGTTTTTCCAAATGTATCTACGCACGCCTCAACTAATACTATAATCTCTAAATGTAGGTAGGTACTTATTTTTCCGGTTTAAAGTTTCGCGAAAATCCGCTTAATAGATAAAGTGCTTACGTCTAGTTTTTGGTATCTTAAGTATTGTTTTTTTTTGCGTATGCAAAGAACTCGTAGGTAGTACGTTACTAAGGAAGGATCATGATTCTATGGAGTACCTACCGACATATTGCTTGGTAGACAAAACAATTCGTGGCAAGTAAAAAAAAATCGCTGAACTGGCCTTCAAATATATTTGTAATTGCTTTGTGTTGTTCTACTTCGGAATCGGAACAGAATATTCAATTAGTTCCCGTTTAATATAGTTTGGTGCGTGTATTATTTGGAAGTTTGTATTAAATTGGCAATAAATGTGAAATATTTTTTTTTATTCATAGCCTATCAGATGCTGATTTTCATATTTGCAAAAGAAAATCGATGCAGGGAAAACGTTGCAAACAGACCGGAAGTCTGTGCCGGATACCGCACCATTTAAATTGCAGTCGTATGGAAATAGCGGCACTTCCTGTGAACTGACCCGGTTCAGATGTATTACTTCCATTCGACAGTATTGCTCAAGAATGTCACAATACTCATATTTTTAAATTGAACACATTTCGTTTGTGTGCATTCACACAGCTGTGTTATTCTTCCGGAATAATAACGGATTTAATTTATGTTTAATAGAATATAGTAATTACACGTTTCAGGTAGTTACGTCAATTCAGCTTCTTGAATCATGTTTATGTAACACTTCAGTTGAATTCATAGAGTCCAATCTGACATCATCATGTAGGTATGTCGTCGACCTATAGCATTGCTTTGTCTTCTTCCTTCGCTGTCTACATTTCCATTTCTATAAAACTTATAATTTTTAAGCTTTAGGTACCTACATATTTTTCGCTTCGGCGTTTTTTTAGATTTTTTACTTCGAAATATCCATGCGCTATGCGCCCCAAACAATATGACAATTACAGTATAGTTTCTTCGTAACATCTTTTATGTGTGCCGGTTACTGCCGTCTCATAAAGCTTTGGATATGGAAGAAAAGAAAAAACACGCTGTACCGACCACTTAAAAATTGGGATAAAGTCAGGAGGTTGATAGCATATTAATTTTAATTTTGGGAAGACTCAATGTCTTTTGTCATAAATTCTGCGTCATGGATTCCAAATATTCCTCCGACTTTGTCTCGACAACTAAATGAACTTTGGTTAGCAGTAACTTATATAATTTGTATTAATACCTACACCAAACTGGTTGTGCGGCATCTAGAGCTTGTAATCACGATAAATGATCGAATGTTGCACCATCTGAAGCATTCATTGAGTCTCAACGCACTTCCGAGCGCTCGCGCAGACCGCGACCCCGATTCAACCGTCGTTGTTCTCGCATTACATAATCAGGTGCCACTCAGAACTAGGCAACGATGTCACACCGAAAAATTGCGCCACTTACTGCCTTTAGAGTAGACCAGAACTTTACGTTGTAACGTCTTGTTCTGGTTGGGTAATACGTATAAAATTATAAATAAATATGAAAGTGTGCACTACTTTATAATTACACAAAATTACGATGATAATGAACATGAACTCCGTCCTTGCATGTTGTTATAGCTAAAGTTATGTAGAAGAAGCCTTAGGTATGTGCCTGATTTTAAAATCCAGTTCTCTCGGGATGCCCAAAGCCACAGCTGTTACTCTGCGTAAATTAACATAAAACACCTTATTGTGGACAAAAAATGAGTTGAGAACGTAGGTAGTGTCTTTTAGTACCAAGCGTCTAGATTACTTGCGATGGACAGGTCTTCTCCACGTCTAGGAAAATAATGTGCAAATACAATTCTGCAGCAATGAGCGCAAGAATCCGTTGCTAGGTCTAATTATAATGGCATTTAACCGCTCATTATGATAGTTTATGAGGAGATCAACGATGTAGTTGGCTGATATGATGAACCCTAGGATTGTAAACAAGCGTTTATCTTGCCTATGATCTGTAGTTTCGATTACTCGCAGCTACGTATCTAGCAGTAGATAGATACTTTAAATTCATGAATAGATATGGTAATTAACGTCATTGCGTGATATTGATGATAAAGCCGTTTCATTGCGTGATATTGATGATAAAGCCGTTTTAGAATTAAACAGCTTCGTAGGTGCTTACAATAAAACAAAAAAACAATCTACTCCAAGAACTCTGAAGCGGTTTTAATCGAAGAAATCCACTTATGCGACCGGTATTTTCAAAAGTTAGGTGGATTTAAATTGATACGCTTGTTCAGTCATTATCATATCACACATATAGATCTGAATACAAGCAGGCATACTTAATGAACCACCAGTACCTATTATTAAATTAATTCAGGTGACGTGGAAAAAAGAATATTTATAATTATTAAATTCGATGATTAAAGCGCGTTGGCTCCTAGGGTTTCTGCAACAACTTACATCGATATGGCGTCTCGATCTAATTCAAAGCTTACATTATTGAAACTAGTTTAAGAATTTAATAACACATCTTTTAAAAAAATAATAGAAACTTAACTCGTAAATTCACATTCGATGGTGTTATCTGAGACAGGGTAATTGGTTGAAATATCCTAAAGAGCATCCGTAATCTCAACACGCAGTCCTTTTTCTTGTTTCAAACCTATAAAGATAATTACATGCCGTTAAGAAATCGTCAACTTCCGTCGACCTCAGCCGATGGCAACGCGCAACAGTTTATGGTCACGCAACGAATACTTAAATGCACCACATATTTAGTTTATTTTATTCATAAATGCATTTTTGGTTGCAATAAGGTCCAGTGATAAGCAACACAAAAACGAAACGAGCAGTTCGTACACATGGCTTTATTGATTTGTCGATGTAACAACGCGAACTTGCCCTGAATGGACAATTAATCCCTGATTTTAACGAGTAACCCCCTGGGTGAGTCTCTGTGCGCACAAGTGTCACATGACAAAGCGACCCCTCCGTTCGTTTCGGATCGACGTGATCAAAAAACCGGGTTGGGAATGCATCCGTGTGGATGAGGGCACATGACGCGAGCGTTATTTTGTAGGTAGGTAACGTACGTTCGAACGCCACCATATTTTTTCTTGTTTGGATTATAACACGCAGTTGTGTAACTAATTTTCCACTTTTACTTAATTTGGAAATTCTCGAATCATTGTTGTAAATAAAACACGTTGCCCTTTTTTCTGTTTTGTACCTGGAAATAATATCTGCATATTTTTGCCATCCATACGTTTAAAACAACCGAAGTCCACAGCCTGTAATAACGTGCAATATTTTGTAAACTTCGATAAGTGACGAGTAAAAGCAGGAAGTAAAAATTCCGTAGTCTGAAAAATATTCGCTTTGTTTATGCTTTGGTGTTAAAACATGCATGGTCTTCAGACAGAATCTATTAACTGTCGTGTGTAATAATAATAATTATCATAATAACTACGTGTCGTAAAAAGTGTATCGTCTGGGGGCTCACTTGGTATGTCCCAATCAGGCCATGTGCGCGCGGTCCCACGCATAGTTGACGCACAAGTGTGCGCCAGCGCCACATAGCGCTCCTACCTATAGCTGATGTAGTCGCTTCCTATGTGTGAGTAAGTGAGCTGCTACTTCCTGGTACAGCCGCGAGACTCTTTATTTAAATTCTTCCTTTGTGTGCGTACGCAATATTATTTATATTCAGCTACTTCTCCTCGCGGGATGGTACCTACACGAATATTATTACATTAACCGTGCGTGTGTGTAACGAGTCTCTTTAATCTTCATTGTACTTCCTGATTATGCGTCAGTGTGTGTGAGCCACTTGTTTGAATGCTAGGGCGACTTTATCTCAGTGAGGGACAAAGTGCAGAGTCCGATTACTTTAGGGCGGCGCACTATACTTTATCGACAATTTTGCATTTGCTTGTCCTACTTATTTTGTTTGTATTTTTTGCATGTGTTTCATGATAGTGACACATTTTGCAAGATCAATCGGCTCGAGTTTTGTCATTAAGTGCAGAATAATAAGCATTACATTTGTGCGCCATATGTAGCCACGGTTAATCCTCGCGTCTTTGGCTAGCTACTTACTTCAAACAAAGAGCTGATGTTTATATTCACATTGGAAACAGGAAGCATAAAGTCCGCAATATGTCTCAAGCTTGTACTGTTCTCGGTATGAAACAATACCAGTTCCGCTGTGTTTGCTAAACTGTACTCCTTTCAGGAAGTGACCGCACTTTAATTGAGCTGCTTTAACCGTTGGCTGGGAACAGAATTGTTGCTTAGTTACTGACCAACGTTACCATTATGAAAGGAAGTAGGTACTTAAAGGTGACTTAGCGTTGGCATTGGAACGGTGTATCCTTGTATTTGGAAACTCGAGTGATTGCCTTCAGCAGTGTGATAAATGAAACATTTTAAAATGAAACATCGATGTCATTTAATATGTTTATGTTGGGCGTCACTATAACAGCAAGTGGACAGATGCAGCGCACAGCGAGCAGTTTGCACAATTCGGAAGGGTCCGATCACAGTCAGAGAGGGAGGAGATCTATGAATTTTCACCGCTAAACCCCCTGTCGCTCACATCTGTCGCTTCTTTGGACTTTAGATTAGATACAACGTCATTAATTGATTTAAGTTTAGGGAAAGGGTTAGGGCTTATTTTTAAATGTAATACGCACATGTTTCGTTTTATATAAAGGCGTTTCTTAAAAATATATCCAATGGGCACATGTTTTGCATTTCGCTGGAAATTTGAATCTGATAATTCAATTACTGGCTTTGTAATTGATTTTTAATTTCCTTTGAAGTCAATTTCCGGATTTTACATCCTTGATTGTCCGTGACAGTGACGGCATTACAGTCGGTAATGCAATTACACTAGTTACGTTCTCATGTTTACGATCTGGAAGGAGGGATGATGTGAGGGACGAACTTGTAAGGCATCGCGCACTGTTGGCGATTTGACGTAACTTGCATTATATTGAAACTCAGTGCCCGACCTGTTGCTAAGAGATTTCTAGATAAAGACATCACCGTATATAAATAATGCCACCATTTATCTTAGACACCTATGGAAAAAATGTATTAATTAAGTAGTAGTAGTAGTATGGATCTCTCACAATTCTTGGCCTATTGTCAGATGTTTACATACTATAGATACTCTCTGATTTGGAAGATACTTAAAATGACTGGTGTTAGCTAGCTTACATACAAATCTAAGATTCTTTGAGAATTTTTAGTTAAATATGTCCCCGAAAGCATATCTAACTGTAAAGGATGATTAAAGAATTGTTTTAATAGATAACTGATCTCATTGATTATTATTCAATATAAAGTGTCTACAAGTTTTAATATTTAGAGGTGTAAAATAATAAATCGTTCAATTTACCTTTATTTTCCATACAATAATTTATCTTGTAAGTGCAATAGAAAATAACAATGGAAAGATACAGCTCGTAATTTCGACGATGGCACTTGTAAATCAAACGCGACACCTTGCACCGAACTCCGGAGAGCGTGAGAAGAAGGGCAAGTTCAGCCCCTCGTTAGATACACACACAGGTGTAAACATTGTTCTGATACCGCCCCGCGACCCTTAAACCTTTTCAACGAGGAAGCTGAGGCTATACCTACCTGAGTGCAAGTTGAATTCAACAGGCTTACCTAAGTAAATATCATTCTTTTTGAACTGAGAGGATCTTTGTGGCTATTCCTACCCCGGACCTAATTAATTAAAAAAAAATGTTTTCCTTAAACTTGGTTGAACTTGCAACCTCTGGTATATTTCTGGTGTAATCTTTGGCCGTTCTGTATAGTATCTCAGAACTAACAAAAACGACAATCAACGAATCAACTGATGTCAGCAGACGTATCTAATAAAAAATGTGCAAACTTACATGTATACCTATGTATGTCTCGTTTGTTAGCAGAGTTCATTGGGTAACAATTTTATAATGTTTTCATCTCTGTGTTGCATCTTACTGGCTTCAGATGTCTCTTTTATTACATCGCTTCCTATTACGCGTCGCTTGACGTTGCGTTCACGCACTCTTTGAAAGGACATAGACTAATCATTGTTTTAATGTAGAAGTGAATCTGCAAATTACAGACTCAGTGTGATTGTAATTTTTTTTATTAGATTATAATTTCTCGATTAATTATGAAAAAATCGTTTTGTGTACGTATAATTTAATAAATCCCATCCAAATTAAATAGTTTCCAATATTTCCCGTCTGCCTTCAAAGCAAGTGTGAACAGGCATCTTCTGGGCACGCTCGCTCCAT
Organism: Melanchra persicariae; assembly: GCA_947386135.1. NCBI lineage: Eukaryota > Metazoa > Arthropoda > Insecta > Lepidoptera > Noctuidae > Melanchra > Melanchra persicariae. Next base: position 9,080,649 of record OX376651.1, on the reverse strand, counting down.
CATAGACCTCATCTATCGCTTTCCATCAGGCGGGATCGAGGCCAAGAGCAAGGCCATTCCTCAATAAAAAAAAAAATAAAAAAAATATCCGTGTCCTAAATTATTAAGAAAAAATAGTTTACAATATCACGCGATAGGTATTTTATGGCGTTTGCAATTTTCCGGTGAGATATAATATACATAACTATACTGAATTTTAACTACCTACTATAAATGTTGCCATCATCCATCAAATCCTGGCTCCTAAATCTAAAGAGAGTAAGACTGCCGAAGTAGGCAAGTCGCTGAAAATCACAAAGTTAGATACAAAGTTCAAAACTACACACGTCTTATATCGTAGCGGTCTACGACACTAAAGCGTAGCGCTGCAAATCAGTGGCGCGTCTACGTTTTTTATAATATTATTCTTTTACCTCCTCGTAGCCTGCGTAGCTCGGCTAACAAACATCCTTATTATTACAGCAACTCTTCGTGATGCAATTATTATGTCAGTTCTGTATTGTAGTAGAAATTGTAGGATTTTTGTTAATTCTACATGTACTTTACTTACGAATATTTATCACTGAATGTCAGTCAAAATTCATTAGAATTTTTGTTTTCAAATTTTTAATTATTGATGTAGTTTGATTAAAATAATGGCATGTGAATTGGTTCGCCTTGCAGCAGCTGTGCCCTCATTTAACATCAGCGCACAATAACGTCAATATCGCACAATATTCTAGCATTTTTTCTTAACGGGTTCAAGTCGTAATCGATAAATATTAAAAACCAATTTCAATTTAAGTAACAAATTGATTGAGTTAGTAACGAGGTGTCGTTTAATGATAGTTAGAATAGAATACGAAATTGTTTAGATTTATGTATTTAATTTCTGCTTCCCAATCATGTCAATTTTGTTTTTGAGTATATCCTGTCTTGTTCATCCGTATTTCCTTGTTTCCTTGTAGCGTGAGTCTATTTCGAAATAAAGTTTATCAATAACAATATATTAGAAGCTTGTCGCCGGCACACGCCGCAGAGAACTCATAAATTGATCAACCCTAATTTTTATAAAGTAAAAACTCTCCATCCTCATATAAAATGAGTAACCACGCAAAGCAAATAGGAAGATTGTATCTGAATCTTAATCTAAATTATGCTTGTTCTTGAGATTTAAATTTTAATTTTTGCTCAATTAAATTGAACAAAACTCAAAAAATGTCTATACAGCTTAATTCACAATTTTATTCATTTTACCCGAAGAGCGAAATTTCATTTCAGTTAGAATTAACAAAGAACGATGTTATGAATACGTGTCACATCACCCGTGAAACCCCAGCTTTGTCCAGAGTGTGAAAGGGTTCACTCATTAGGAAGATTGCAAGGGCGCGGAGCGATGCAAAGCAGTGTGTATGGTTGCGCTCCCGCATTGTCAGCGCCTAGTCCTCTACTGTTTCACTGTTTCTAACGCTACACGCTACACCGTAGCTTGTGCTCAGGAAGTTTATATTCTCAGCATAAAAGAAACGAGGCTGTATTGTGGGATAAAAGAAAGTGCATTCGGGGTTAGACAGATTCAACGAGTGTAAATGGGATGATATACCTGTCTGTCCATTACTGAAATTAATGTTATCACAAGGTTTTGGTACCAGCTCAAATCCTTGTAATTTAAAGACACTAAATTAAGGATAAAGTTGTAATTTGACTAAACATGTAGGTATCTGTTATGTAGGAAAATGAGAACGATGAAACGAACTACGCTTATAATAAGTTTGTGAGGACTTAAGGCTGCAGTCTTGCAAAATTCACTCGCGGCGAATAATTTGCGCAACTTTAAATTCTTTTTCTTTACAAAGTAATGAAATAACATGAAATATTTTTATTGCCCATAAATAACCATAATATAAGTAATAGGTAGTTATTTTTTTTAAGTTCTTCTAGGTGGATTATGTTAGGTAAATCAAGTGTTAAATACAGCTCTCTCGCGCCCAACATCATTTCGAGTTCTGTTTGGGCGCTCAGTCTATGGCAATGAAGAATTAATTTACAAATCTGTTCAGCGCATAATTAGCTCAATATTCTCGTCTTCAAAATGCGCTGATTAGTTTTTTCTAGTTATGTTTCATTTTCTTAATTCAGAGGTCACACTTTCATCAAAATTCTCTGTTTTCATCTCTTAATAAACGGTTTGTTTCATTATAACTATGCATTGTATGTATGTAATAATTTGATTATTTTAATGCCAAGAGTTCATTAAGCAAATACTTAAAAAAAAATAGCACCTAAATCACATTACCCTAACAATAATAATAATCTCAAAAGACCTCCAAAAAACGAGTTCATAAACAAGAATTGAGAGAGAAATTCCTTAGTGGCCGCTGCACGGGCGGAGCGTTCGGACGTGTGGTCCACGACAAATTTTAATTGTTCCCTCTCGCTCTAACATTGCTCCTGCTCTAACGTTGGTTACGCACTGTTATGTATCTAAAGTTGCTCTACTTTATTATTTTTTGTATATAATTTTTCGGGTGTTGTAAATATTTGTGTTTTAGTAATAGTATTGTAAATATTTGATTTCAATATGGATCGTAAACGTAAAAAAAATATGCATGCACGAAAAAAAAAAAATTGGGCTCAAACGTAGAAGTGATGAAGAGAAATAGAATCCAAAGGTAAGTAGAACTGTTTACAGTATTCATGTTTAGGGCCTAACTAAAAGGTCAAATTCAATTAGCTAGCGAGACTCCACAGACTTGATGGGTGTACGATTTTATCAACTCACACTTCAAGTAACAATACTACCAGCGGTCCCAAACAAATCATCAAATCTTTACTGTTTTTATAAAATTGTTATAATATTGTATACAGGGTCGAATTAAATTAGATAGCGAAAGTCCGCAGAAGTGATGGGTATCAATATATAAGTATGACAAAACAAAAATTAATTAATATGATGTTCATGCATGCTGTCAGAAGGTATAAAAGAGTGTGGTTGGGGAGGGCGTGAGTGCTTGTGTGGGCATGAGTGTGTGGATGGATGTGTTTGTGGGTTGGTCGGTGTATTTAGTGTCTATGTACATACATAAATAATAAATACACACTACTACTAGCGACCAAAATCGGATCGGCTAATCGGCTAATTTGACCAAAGTCGGATATCTTTTAACCGTGGAATAAAATTAATTAATAATATGACTAATTTATTTTCACAGGTCTGCTGCTGGCTCTCGTCAACCATTTTCAGATGTTAGCAACCTGTCAGAAGCGCTAAATATTAATCCTACCTCTTCTACTATTGGAGTACCAGTGATGATTGAAAATATTGACGGAACTGAAAATGTAACAAACTCAAATAAGAAAATGAACCGGAAGCGAACATTTGAGGAGGCTTTTCCTTTTCGCCGAATTTTCGGAAGGAAACGTCAACAACCTGTAATTGTTAGCGACGACCAACAGCTGCAAATTGATAATGAAACAGAAATGACCAATGATGAGGAACTGTTTTGCCTAGAAGGGCGCAGAATCGTATCGATCAAAAATTTTTTAGAAATTTTGGGGAAGATTGCTGATCATAACGAAAAATCTTTTGGATGCAGGTATACAAATTTGAAATGTATCGGTGAACGACGTAAAGGTTTTATATCAAAACTGCATTTCAAGTGCGAACTCTGTAATTCCGAATTTGACATAAGCACTGAAGATCCGTCTAACACTTGTGATGTGAACCACGGTATAGTTGCAGGTATTATTAGTATTGGCTGTGGGTTGGGAAATTTAAATGAATTGGCAGGTAATGCTGATATACCTGGCATGTCAAAAAATTTATATGCTCAGACAAGCAAAAAAGTTTACGAATGGTTCCATAAGACGGCAGTAGAAGAAATGGCCAAGGCAGGCATCGAAGAGGCAGAACATGCGACAGAAATTGGCAGTGTCGATTGTGATGGTACACCAATGATTGATGTAATAGCTGACGGGTGTTGGTCCAAAAGATCTTTCCGTAATAACTATTCAGCATCATCAGGTGCAGCAGCAATAATCGGTGCATACAGTGGTAAAATTTTATATCTTGGTGTAAAAAATAAATACTGCATAGTATGTGCAAAAGCTGAAAATAAAAAAAATAAACCTGCAAATCATATTTGCTACAAGAACTATTCTGGTAGTTCTTCCAGTATGGAGTCAACGTCGCTTGTTGAAGGATTTGGTAACTCTCTTGAATCTCATGGTTTAATATATGCTAGACTAATATCAGATGGTGATTCAAGTACTCATAAAAAAATATTAGAAAGCAATCCATATAAAAACTGCAAGGTTCAGAAGATCGAGTGCAGAAACCATCTGTTAAGAAATCTATGTAACAAACTGAGAGCACTTACTAAAGATACTCATATTCCTATTCAATTAAGGAAACTTTTAACTGACTTCAAAATCATGAAGTTACGCAGATACACAGTGCGGGCTATAAAGTTGAGGAAACACGAAGACATTTCTGACAGTCAAAAAATGGTAAAACTTCGTACAGATATTTTGAATGCATTACACCATTCTTTTGGTAGTCACTCTGATTGCGATGACGCTATATGCCCAGCAACTGATAAAACTGACCGAAATACGGCACTTGATGTAGCTAACACAGTTTTGTGGAGGAAAATGAGTCAAATTGTCTTGTTTTTGGCTGCAAACGCTAAAAGTCTAATTTTTGACGTCGATAGCAATCCTGCTGAGACATTCAATTCAGTGATTGCCAAATATGTGGGGGGGAAAAGAATTAATTACACACTTAAGAATTCATACCAGGAAAGGTGTTCCGCTTCAGTTATTTCCTTTAACACCAAGCGACCAATAAACGCTATCCATAAATGCATATTTGGTAAACCTACTGGCAAATACACAAATGTATATGAGGTACAAAAAGCGAAAAGAAAAGTTTACAAAAGATTATTTAGAAAAAAAATCCGTAGAAATAGGAACGATCCAGATTATGGACAGAAAGCTCAAAGACCAGATATGACCGATGAAGATTTTCAGATAACAAAAAATGAATTTCTTAAACAAACGGAGCTTTCTGACCAGCAAAGAGACGAACTACAGAAACAGACGATAGACCAAAGTTCCAGTCAAGAATGGTTAGAAAACAGAAAAATAGATTAACCGCGTCTATGTTTGGAAAAATATGTAAACGTAAAGAAAACGTTAGCTGCGCTCCTTTAGTGAAAGCTATTGTGAAACCACAAAAGTTGTCAAATGTCCCATCGATCACATATGGTAGAGATTATGAACAAATAGCATTAACCCAATTATCTCTGCAGGAAAACGTCACAATTACCCGCTGCGGTCTTTATATTCATAAAACACTCCAATATTTAGGAGCAAGTCCCGATGGTATTTATAAAGACAAAGATGGAAAAACAGGACTGGTAGAAGTAAAATGCCCATTTTCTGCAAAAAATATGCAAGCTGAAGAAGCTATAAAAGCAAAAAAAATAAAATTGTGGAAATGTAACACTAAGAAAAATACGTTTGTGATTGACAAAAACCACGATTATTATTTTCAAATTCAGGGCCAATTAAACATTACGGAGATGGATATGTGCTTATTTGCCGTATGGACTGGAGAGGAGTACTCAATGAAAGTCGATTATATAAAAAGAGACCCTACGTTCTGGCACGAAAAAATGGTAGGCCCATTGTCTAAATTTTATTTGCATTGTCTGCTTCCTGAGTTAATTGATTCCCGCCTTGAACGCTCGATGCCAATAAAAGACCCGCCATATATCATTCAAGCTATTGAGAAAAAAGTAAAAAAAAATAAGAACGCGTCCACGTCTTCTACCGCAGACGCTGTCGTTCAGGATAATTAATTCCTGAAAGAAAAGAAAGAAAGAAAAAGTATTTGTTGTGACTCGTACAGGAAGATCTAAACAAAACAAAGTCAAAAATAAAAAACCGGCCAAGTGCTAGTCGGACTCGCGCACGAAGGGTTCCGTACCATTAACTACAAAAATCACATCTGTTGTATGGGAATAAAATAAATATTTATTTTATTTTGTTTTTAGTATTTTGTTGTTATAGCGGCAACAGAAATACATAATTTGTGAAAATTTCAACTGTCTAGCTATCGCGGTTCTTGAGATACAGGCTGGTGATAGACAGACGGACAAACAGCGAAGTCTTAGTAATCGGATACCGTATTTGCCCTTTGGGCACGGAACCCTAAAAAGTAACAAAGAAAAAGAGTAATCGGTGCACAGAGTTACGTATAATTTGAAAAATAAGAAACAACAATTTTGTGTTTAATAACTTTTTATTTATTCAGCCATTTTTTTGTCCCACTGCAGGGCAAAGGCCTCCCTTCCCTCCTTCCACTTATCGCCAATCCTTGTGAAAAGGGTCGAGCTCGTCCCGCCATCTCATTCTGGGCCTGCCGCGTTGTCGTTTGCTGCTGTTTGGGACCCATTGTGTGGTTATTTTAGCCCATAGCCCCTCCGGCATGCGACAGATGTGACCAGCCTTCCATTTTAGCTTGGCAGCCGTGTGACCTACATGGGCATTTTGAGTTTTAGAACGCAGTATCGAGTTCCTTATACGATCAGAAAGTTTAACTCCAAGGATACTGCGCTCCATTGCTCGCTGACAGACCCCGAGTGCGGACTTTTGACGATTGGTTAGTGGCCATGTCTGCGCTCCATAGGTGAGGGTAGGAAGAATGCACATGTCCATGAGTTTTCTCTTTAGTGAGAGAGGGAGAGTTCCTTTCAGTATTTGCTTCATCGACCAATAGCTCTTCCAGGCGTTCTCGGTGCGTCGAGCAACTTCTTTATCGTATCTTGCCTGGAAGGAGACTATTTGGCCGAGGTATATAAACTCATGGACATATTCAATACCCGCACCCCCAATTCCTATGTTACCTTGGTCTTCGTCATATTCATCGCGAGTCCAACCTCGAGGCTGGCACTGCTCAGTTGGTCGAGCATTAGGCCTAACTCGGCTGCCGTGGAGGAGAAAAGAACAATATCGTCGGCGAAGCGGTGATTAGTTAATCTTCTATCGCCCACGACGATGCCCTTGTCCCTCCAATTGCTTTTTAGTTTTCTAAAGACTTCTTCAAGCGTGGCTGTAAAGAGCTTTGGAGCAAGCGGGTCGCCCTGTTTAACCCCTTTATGGATAGTGAATGATGGTCTTGTGGTTTTTATTTTTAAAGGCTGCTGTGCTATTTTGGTATACCTATTTTTTGTAGTAGGTTAATTTATGTAGGTTCGATATCTTGGTTTTGAAGAGATTTAAATATGGCGTTGTGCGATAAACTGACAAATGCTTTAGAGTAGTCGACAAATGCGAGGTATAAAGGTAAGTTGAATTCTAAATGTTTTTCTATAACTTGATTAAGGGACTGTAAATGGTCAGTAGTGGATAGGCCATGGCGGAACCCGGCTTGTTCGGGAGTTTGATGTTGATTGAATTGGCCAGAAATGCAATTTTCAAGAATTTTTATGAATATTTTGTAAAGGTGTGAGATGTGGCTGATGGAGCGGTAATTGCCGATGTCGGTCTTATCACCTTTTAATGAAGGATGATAACATTTGAGTGGCAGAAACTACTCGGAAAATCACCTTTTTGTAATATTGAATTAAATAAGTTCCTTATGTATGGCAACAAGATAGGCTCCGCGGCTCGAAGTGATTCGGTTGTAATACCATCTTCGCCGGGACTTTTATTGTACTTCATGCCTCTGAGAGCCCGGTGTACTTCATAGCCAGATATTACCGGGACCTCCTCAGGACATCAGTAAACTTCGGTTGTTTTTTGGGATGTTTGGTCGTTGGAATATAGAGATTTATGCAACTCGGTACTTATCCCAAGAATTTTTGCCCTATCTCCTTGTTTAACACCATTTACCATACCACGCATAGCTGATCTTAGGGATCGGTTGTTTGTCAATGCGGTAGCCAGCAGATTGGTACGTTACATTCTGTCGCTCTTCTATAAGACGTGTTGTGCTGTCAGTAAGTTTTGTTTTCTTTTTCTTGAGGCACACAATTTTTTGACTGGCGATTTTAATAGCTTCCTTTATGTTTTTATACTGTACATGTACGTCCTCTGAATCTGTGTCTAATAAACTGAAAGTGTTTTTAATATTTATGTCAAACTGTTCTTTATTTGCAATTAGTGTACATCTATCTGAACTTTTGATTGTTTTTTGTTGCGATGTAATTTCAAATCAAAATTTGCTGTCCGGTGATCGGAGCTGATAACTACTTCATAAAAAATTATAATAAACTTACTTTACACAAAAATATGGCGTATTCTTTTAACACTCATTGGCTGGCCCCACTATCATTTTTTATGTCTACTACGATACTACGGAACACACAAAAACACTACATCCAGACCCAAAGTACCATTAAAATTTAAATAAATATTGAATAATACTTAGTAGAGCAACTTTCCGACCGTGTCAAATTTTGTTTTAAATTTTACGCTAGGTAGGATGAATACGGGGACTGCGGGGAGCCCGGGTGCAGACGCTCGGCGCGTGGACTCGCTGCACGCGATTCTTATATTGTGCACTAGAAGACTAAGCCCTTAATAAATGATGAATTGATAAATGAAATAATTTTGAAGAGGTTTTATGTTAAATTGCTATAAATAAGTACCTATTTTTAATAAATACAATAGGAGTAAAAAGTAACGTTCGCAGTACCTACATTCAATCGAGCCAATCTTGATATTTAAATAATAATGTATAGCCGAGTCAGTATATGGCGCCGGCGTTCGATTCAATCCAAACCAAGATGGCTTCGAGCAGGAAGTGAAGTAGGAAAACGTTCTAGCGTCATCCAAGGTCGACAACGCGACGAGCTACATCCATCCACCACGCTCGCCTCTAGCGGCACCTCGCTTGACAAACCTCCATTGTTTTATAATTAGTTAAGTTTCGGTACATTTCAGAATATACATACAAAAGATTTTGTCTGATTATAAAATTGTATTGACTTTCCGAGAATTTGCATGTGAAGGCTGGCAAATTGCGAGTCTTAAGTACTAAGGTCCTATACAATTTGGATTTAATCTTATTCAGTCCGTACGATTATGTTAAAAGTATTCGTAGGAATAATAGTTTTCAATTCTTTAGATTTTAGAGTCGCCCCTATTTTTTCTGCGATCAATTACATCGCCCATCCCACTTATAAAACTTCTGCCAATACATAGCTTTACACTCTGGTATATTATCCCATCTCTTGTGAATATTTGCACTATTTATAACCTTCTCATAATATGTGTGCAATCCGTACTTTTATTCTATTCAATAGCAGGTAACGTTTGCGGTACACAATGGAAACGAATTTCGTTCAGCTAAAATATTAACTTTCTCACAAAGGGACACATTATACTTCCAAGTATGGAGCACTTCTTCACTTCCGAACAATACCTTGAATGGGAAACGAAGTGGTAAACACTGGTTCTTTCCCAGTTCCATCACATCGTGTGGTGACCGTCCGACTTTGTTATTGTATTCTTTGCAGTGCGTATGAAGCGTTTCCATTGGTGGACTTTGCGTCATTAAATTCAATCTAAGTTCAGTTGCATCATTGTATTCAATCTGTTCAGGTAATCTGTGATTGTGAATTAAAAATTTGGTAACTCGGTAATGTTAGTATTAGTATTTGACTTTTCCGAATTATTGTGGTTTGTATAGTACAGATCCAATAATTTTTTGGGATAAAATAAAATAAAATCTACCTAATTATCAGTAAATGACAAAACCGCAACCAGTATCTCAATAGCCAACAGATTATATGTTTATAAGGTGCTTATATTTTTCTAACGGCTTCGAGTACACAATGCACACTCAGTTATATTCTATTAAAAGCCTTTTCGTGGAAAGTGAACAAACTAAAGCTTTAAATAGGATATTGAGAGGTCTATTCACTTACGAAACCATGGACGAAGCAAGGAAATAAAAGGTTCGAGAGCTTTACAACCATTTTATTATTTGTGTAAATACAAAAGATCCGTTCGAAATGTTAGGAATTCCTCTTAGTTAAAGCACATTGTCTAACAGACGCCGGCGTTAGATTATAAGCTTTAAACAATTTTACAGAAGCCTATCGCATGGAATGAAAAAAGCCTCGCTCTTCATCCTTTTGTCATAATTATTCCGACGCCAAGAGGAGTGTTATAGTCGTAGTTTACAAGAAACTTTGTTTACCTCACTGCGTTTTTGGGATTTGTGAGCCACTAAGAACTTTTTGCTGTTCATTTATTTAAATAGGTACCTATTGACTTCTCGAAACTAGATTTTATATTGGTAGGTAGGTAGTCATATCAGGCTATGTTTATGTATTTCAAGTCTTTCTATTACTTCTGTGCCTCGATTTACCATAGGTTTATTTTAAACGTATGTTAAGAAGTACCAAATATTATATACTCGACGGTTATGACGTAGTAGTTGCTTAATTATTCAACATAATACGTAATTAACTGATTAACTGACTGTTGATATTAAATTATGGCGGATGAAAAGATGTGTATGAAAAGGGAGGCATTCTTGATATTGTGAACTAGAGATAAGAACGTTACTCTGCCCAAATACAGACTGAATATGAATTATAGTTCGTGTTTAATTGTGTAAACCCTACTACTGAGTATCACATATCTAAAAGAAAAATTCAATCTTGAAAGTCTCAAAATTAACTAAAAAATGATCAAAAGAGACATAGGAACCACTACCTAAAATCCACTCTACCTAAACCAATATTTTTTCTATATCATCTCCAGTAATTATTATGATCCGATCAGATATGAAATGAGATGGGTACAACTACACTTTATAACGCTTCTTTTGCCGACGCATTGTCTGCTCGCTCCACCACATCCCAAAAGGATTCCTGTTCGTTATAATTCCGGCTAGCATTTCCATAAAAATCGTTGTGATCGTTATCTTCGTGAACAGGTCGGATTCTTTTTTTCTAAGTGCATCATTTATTATCTTTAAAGGCACAAAAAATTGTAGGGTCTCTAAGGCGCCGCGGTGTCCCTTCTAGGAAACGACCTCGGATTTGTTTGACAGTCGTCTGTGAGATATAGAGCGGCAGTGGACAGGGTAGTTCGATGAATCCGGACACTTGCGATGGTTGGACATCGGCGGGAACAAAGAGGTGTGAATTCACAACTTAACGATTTGGCATGGAGCACTTAAGAATAAGATCATAGATATGGACGTAAAGATTTCAGATGATAGCGCTGATGAATACGTTTGATTTTGATCATTTGGTCTTTTGAACACTCTGACCGTGTCTTTAATCAACACTTACAACAACTGAACATATTTCGCAAATGTTTAAAAAAGGATAACAAACCTTCTCTAAACCAGGCTTTTTTATGAGTTTTTTTTTAGCTTTAAGCCTTTGCTCAAATCAATTGTTTTGGTTTTTGCACGTAACTATTACAGTTATCTAGGATTATCTCTCCGGGTAGGTATAAAACGAAAGGGTTGTATCAAAAGCCTCCTTTTCACGCTTACTGCTCGTCATTATCTGACATGATACTACCTTCAAAATGATGGATCAAAGGTTTCTTATAACGTTCAACGGTCTTTGCGCAATTTCCCACAGCATCTCAAAAGCAAATACCTTCTATTGAGCCAGGACACAATGGCAGGGCAAGAGTCAGGTAAAGCGCCTCGCGCTGCGGGGTTCCAGCGCAGAAGTTTTATATTTCCGCTTCTTTGTCATGTCTTTGGGCCAATTAATAATTTCTCTGGATGACCGAAGTCATTGTGAAACCATCGTGCCGCACCTACGTCCCATTCAAATGGCGAAGATTGATGAACTCCCTGCAATTGTCACATTTTTACGTTTATAGACTGTTTTTGCTTTACATCTACTGAATGACTTGCTCTCTTGCATTTGTTGTTAGTGTGGGATAGAAAAAAGAGTTTCGTTTAAAATAACGTGTGATAATGTAAATAGTGGAGTAAACTACTAACTAAATAAATGTTTCTTGACTATGATAAGATATCAAGTAACAATCCGCTTATTTCCATGCTACATGTTCCGTTTGACGTCAATTGGAATTCAGCACATGACTAGTGTTCAAATTAAACTTTTACATTTGAATAAACAAACATTTGGATACTAATTATTGTTTTGCGTAATGTACATATAATGTATTTATTTTGTCCTTCGTTCGTTTTCGCAGGCTCCTATAACCCAATCATGTTCTACGCTATGCCGTGTGACATGTGCCAATGGTTACAGCAATTTCTCCTCCCCCTTTCAATGGATGAATTTCACATTTTTGAGGATCGCGATAATGTCTTTTCACTTCGTAAGAATATAATAAATTAATAATGTACCCAGGTACTTATAGTTGTAACTAGGTAGAATAGAAGGTAGGTATGAAGAAATCTGCGTCAACATTCTTTCGTAAAATAAATTCGTAAATACGTATTATTTCGCCTTTTGTGTTTTTTTTGTTCTTTAGTTTGTCTGCTCGTCTCAGTATTTCCTGTTTGCAAAATTAAATTCAAATATATGCATACTTTTTGTCGACCAGTTACGACCGGGCAGCGGTGGCTGAGCTCGTCGAGACGATGAGTAGGTACTACAAAAATAAAAATACTTTACAAGTTCTTTTAAGACATTACATAGTGTTTGCGTGTACTTCCTGGACCCACTGTATGTCCTTATACTACGATATAAATTAATCTTTACGCGGCTTTAATAAATACTACCTACTCAAGCCATTTCAGAAGATTTATCATTTTCTTGTGTCAATTATACACTTGTTGTTTTGTAATACTTAACATTCTATGAAGAAACGTTTTTCGAACTATTCCAAATTATATAAATCCCGCCAAAATTCGATGGTTTACATTGCGCGCGTCTTCGAGAAGCAAGAGTTGAAAATGTTACGCGATTTAATATAATCGTACGGTGTTTGAAATAACCCGGTGACAAATATACATGTAAAGAAGTCAGTACTTTGCATTTCAAATCTCTCCACCCAACTTGCCTTGTTTTAAGAAGAATCCTCTAATAATATCAGAAACACATTTTATCTCAAAGAACGATTCCATATTCACATACTATTTTATTAGTGGTCTGTTGTTTGGCCAGAATGTTAATGAGCAAATCGTTATTCCGGGAAATGGTCATCGATATGTTATTCCGCCAATGTTTTTTTTCCTTACAGAATAATTCGTAAAAGTTTTCCTAGTTTAATATAAGTACGTACGAGTACGACAAGATGAATAGTTACGAACAATTATGATTATACCAAGGTACTGTGAGGTATATTAGGTTTATGTGTCTTTGTTAGGTACAGTTTGGATGATATCTAGATTGACTAGACTGATAAACATGTTACGCAGTCTTGGCTTCTGATGCTCTTCAATAATAGTTTGGTAGTCATTAGTCATTAGTCATTAATTTATTATCAGTATCATTCTATATTTCGCATAGAAATAGTGATTGCATTATCGTTTTACACAGTTTTTATAAAATAATAAGATACTGAACGATAAGGATAGTTGCGATTATTACATTAAATCATATAATTCTTACTCAATTTAATTTCGTTCAGGCGTAAAATCAGATACAAGTTGTTGTCACTTTGTTTGTAAGGATTCGATGTCGTGATTAAAATAATGACGCATCATCATTATATTATAAAATTATTAACTAACTAGATATTTATACTGAAGGTAGATAAGAATCAGGTCAAAAATGTACCGTGATATGATTTCCCTTTTTGTACTTTGGTATATAACCTATGGTCTTCCTTCCTAGTGTCGGACTGTTATTATATTATTTTAACACACAGCAAATAGGATTAGCATTCATTTGCAAAATCCTGAATTTTAAGATCCTAATGATACAAAGCTGATCATCTGCAAAACAGATAAGTACCGACCTATATTCGGCAAGTAGGTATCCACTTGAAAGCCAACAGAGCAATGTTGACCATACCATTAGTTATTGATATGTAATACAGTATAATAATTGTCTGTCCGGGTGCACGTGCTATTTACCCAAATAGAATATAAAATTGAGTCGTCCAACAGACCGCGACGCTGTGTGCGCGGGCGCCGATGCCGCTCGCTTCCAGTCCGCTTGATAAGTGTCACCTGGACGGGAGCTAGCGGTCCACCTTGCACTCTACTTGTGATTTTAATTACTTACATTTTATTGGCACTCTAGTTGGTATGTCGGTGTACATGATTGTTACCGAGCTATATGCCCGACAACTAAGGGTGTTATTAGCGAGAATTCCCGTTGTAAACAACGAGATCAGACAGATACTACAAATTATAGTCGACATTAAATTGTTTCCTTCAGTGGATAACTACATTCATTTTTATCATAACAAAAACTGGTAAATCCATGTTTCCATTTTGTCTTTATTTCCATACATCGTGTGTATGTGTAGTGTGTGTGTAATGTAAATATACTTACATATAATAAGGAAAAGGATAATCTAGTCGTTTAATATAGAAAGAAATAAAAACTAAAAAAAAGGCTAACCGAAACTGAGCTAGTTAGGCGAGATTAATTATTTAAAAAAATCCCTGTAACTAAAAAAAAATACGAAATGAATCTCAAAATGATTTTTTTTTTGCTTACCCTCTGAGCCTCTGTGCTTACCAAAATTTTATTAAACAGGAGCAGCTCATTGCAGCTTATGTACAAAAATAATTACAGCCATCCAGAATGACATAAATTTCTGATTGATTTTGGAATGTTTTCTGGCCATGAGTTGCTGATCAATTAGCTATTTCTGCTCACAGATTATGTTTTTCTGCTCACAAAAATACGAATACTATGCTTACCATTTAAATAACACCCATAAAAAAATAGAATATGGCGGCTGTGGTGCCTTAATAAATTACAAATATTAAAAAAATACAAAGATTCTGTCTGTAGCTTAGATCTTATTTTTCGTGAGCATTAATATCACAAAATGCTCGTCACAATAAAATACACACAAAACTAGTTCAGCGATAGGTACTTACGAAACAAATAATTTCATCACTCAGTCCTACAAATCTACGTTGTTTATTTTTATCGGATTCACATAAAACACCTGCCCAATATTTACGAAAGCAAGGGCAGACTGGAAAAGCTCAGAATAATCTTGAAAACATACAAATAGTCACTGGAATTGAAGTACATAGATGATTACTTGAAGTTATCTATTCCAATGATTAAGCCTAGATCAATTATCGGGCGGTAAAATCGCACAAAGCGGTAACAGTCTCGCAAGCATCGTTCACCATACTGTTATGTATGTAATGTGACAGATTAGTGCATTTTTCCGTGTGGTGCGCGTTCACAGCGCGCGCCGTGGATCCGGGTCAACTTCGTCACGTAACGGGCTCGATGATAACGGCCCAGCCTAGCCTAGGTCGCGCAGCGGGATGAACTACGCGGAAGTAGGATTGCGGACGACGATTAAAGCCTACGTGGCTGTATTCAATATACCTTTACTGCCTCTTCAAATAACAACAACAAAACTTTTTTATATAAAATATCTTTTTACGTAATTGTGTTCTATATTTTCCTACAATGACGTAATGTGAAAACTGCGTTTTATAGGAAATGCGTCTGGCTTTTCGAATTGTGTCACGTAGTCTGAGCAATTTGGGTCGGTTTTATGCTCGATTGCTTAGATTTATGATTACCTACCTATTTTCAGTTTTATATAGCCTGATTATCGTTTATTTTTAGGAACGGCAAAAAGATTCTGAATGCTATTAATTCAGCTACAGAATAATACAGTAGGCGTTTAATCTACGGATATCTTATTGCAGTTGAAATAATAATAAAAATCTCTATCGTTAAAGTAGGTATATTTATTTAGCTAAGGAATTTAAGATTTATTAGTCCACTTTTGTAATAATAACTCATCAAAGCGTTGCAGAATTTCATTATTTGATAATATCTAAAGTGGCACGCACAATCGCCTCAGAATAGACGCGATCGAAATAACGCTTATAAATAATTCAGGAGTGGTTATAATTGCAATAGATTCTGCTCATTTAGTGTGTGCGACAGGTTAGGTTTTATTAACCGAGCACGATTCACGCTTGGTCGCCGGTCGGTCGCAGGCTGCGCGAGCGCAAGCCAAAGAAAGTTATAAGTTCACTGCCACGGCCGCGCGCAGTACGACAACCTTGCTTCACACAGGGTTGACTGCTTTTTTGTGGAAATTATCCGTAATAAAACTAAGTGTTGAAAACAATTATTTGTCAAAGACATCCTCTCATTTCCTTTGGCGATGGTTCGGCGTAGGAGCCGTACGTATTGTATTTGTATGCTACGCTTTCTTACAGATGTGTAATCGAGACGAAAATGTTTCAAATTAAAAAAAGTAATGTGAGCATATTTGTTATACGACACAAAAAAATCGTTGCAAGTTAAGTAGTTGATCTAAAAATACACTGATTCCTCTTCATGTCACTTATTTCATTAATCTTAATCATTATTATATTTATTAAGCAGCAAACCGAGAAATCAAACAAAATAAAATTAATTCTAATAACCCAAATTGCGTTGGCGCTGCGTCTACGCGGAATCTCGTAGCGCCTACGCAACTGCTGCGCTACGTATTACTATGCGATGTCGACGTAGCGTGCGGCTACGCGCGGCCGGCGTAGCAACAGCCTACGAGAAGCCATGCATGGCGGACGCCTACGCGACGTCTACGGCTATGCTAGACAAATGACTATAAGTGTTAATACGACTTGTTTTGGCTTGAAATTAGCTACTGAACTATTAAATACATTCGTATTTTATAATAGGCTCTCCTGATTGGTTGCTTTTATTTTTATTGACTAAAAATATACGAGAAAAGTAATCAACATTTTTGTGAAGATATAAGAACGATAAAAGTAGTCAACAAGTGATATAGAGTTGTAGGCAACCCTATCCGTGAGACTGCGTTCTTCAACGTAACGTAACATTTGTCTACTGCCAAATTACATCTTTTACATTATTTACACATTCAGATAACTGTTATGAAATCAAGGTCTACGAGGGGCAGTTATACAACCGCGGCCTACTTATCTAATACTATATCGTTCCTAAAAGATAAAAAGCAAATTACTGATGCTTGAAAATAGTTGCTGAATGCTGTAATTTTTTGGCTAAAATATTTGTCTGGGCTTCTGAAGCAGTCAGTAGATGAACCAATCACCATAAAATTGGAATGGTTACTTCATTCCAAGCAAATGTGTTGGTTGTATCTGTAAAGTGTTAGCCTACAATTATAAGGCTGTAATGGAAGTGATGGCCGGCACGCACTCTGCGCCGAGGTTGGCGCCAACCCAGCGCACGCGCACCGGTGCTTTGCGGAATGTCCCTGGATCCGGTTCATACACTCCACCTTACGAACATAAAGTCCCTTATTTATTTTACTGCTATTTGGGATGCGGATACCATCACTTCTCCCTATAATTTTGCTCAGTAACACTATTTAACTGAACATGCTTTGGCTTCCTTTATTTTAAGATTTCGTTTGCGTTTCATCTGACTTAGGTAACATTTTAGATAGCTTTTCTATACCATTGAATGTAATTGTTAAATCATCAATAATTTATAAAACTCTTATGTTACTGACAGACTCGCCATCAAACTAATAAGTTTGGCGAGTAAAATTGTAAAGAGAATACTGTAACACCTATCTTTGAGAATAATAATAAAAAAAAAAAATCAATGCACAGGCAAAACTACTGGTAGAAGCTGAAATTTGGCATGTAGGTTCCTTGGGGAGCACTGGGGAGGATTTCCCTAAAATTCCTACGGGATCGCGAAAAAGTTGAATATTATAAATAAGACCCGGCTAAAATTAAAATTTATTGGAAGTAAAAGTCTAGGTTTATCTGATTGCTTTTATTAATAATGTCATTAATAAACATAACTATATCTTCAAACTCAAATAGACATCTATCTACGTCATTTCTTGAAATGCTTATTAGTCTGCCAAGTGAACAAAGTCAAGTGAATACAATATAATTTAAACAATCCAACTGACACAAAAGGACTGGAACAGCAATCAAGTAATAAAAACATCATTCGATTTCCAATTCAACTGATAGAGACATGAATCATTCGCATGATGTACAATTTCAACTTCAATTCGTACGCATACAAATAAGAAATTGAAATCACGAGGTTCGACGAGATTCTCAGACGCACTGACGCGGTAGGTATTCGATAGTAGACTCACACGTGTTCTGAATGTAAATGCGACAATCAGTGCATCAACTTCATCATTTTACGCGCATAATATTTATCTACTTTGAAGAAACACATTAGTGAGATTGATATAATCGATCACAGTCAGGAAATGTCGATTGTGCTAGTTATACAAGTATCTTTTAAATTAATTAAGATTTAAGATATCAAATTAAATTCTACTCATGTTAATTTATTATCGATTTGTAATCTATTTTCTTTTTATTCTGCACATTTCATCAATGTTTACACATATTGTTCTATAGAGTTTGAAAAGGTACATAGGTATTTATTTATGGATATGTGCTAGACAACGAATTCCAAAAGATGTTAGTCTGGACACCTACTTGTGTAAGGTTGAATCATAATACAGATATGCAGTGAGCAAGCCAAAGTCAGACGCCATCATATGTGAATCAGCGCGACCGGAAACTTCGCCATGTTGGCTCGCCGCCGCCATGTTTATCGGCGCTCCGGAAGTTGCGCGCGCGCCGACCGTCTTTAGATACCATTTTCACAAGTAGTGAGGAATAGGAGTCGGAAATATTCAGCATCTATTTTGGGTGCCGACGTTTTTCCGCTTCACGGAGACATTCGCCGGAGTTAATCATATACTTGACGACGGAGCCCGTTGTATTTATAGAGAAAACTGCTTGCTGCGACGCATTTAGATTTAGAGTCTCATACTCTTGTCTGGGTATATGTTTGTGTGCCACAATGTTTGTTTGGATCACATCATTTCGTAACTGATTGTTTAGTGCATTTTTTCTTGAACATGAAGTATGAATGATGAATAAAGATGAGTTAAAGTTGTTTCATGGCTCTAAGAAAATTACTGAAAAATAGAAAATGACTGATATTCTTACGACACGTGAATCTTGTTGTAAATCACTTTATTTGCATAAGTAGATATAAATAAACTGTATGTGACGTTAGTGAATATTCGTGGTTAGACCGGTATTAAAGTATGTAAAAACATGTACAATTTTAGCCTAGCTGGACAGGACGTATTCAACTTGGTCCACGTGAGTAATTATAAAGTTAAATGATGTTATAATTAAATGTTCGGATTAGTTTTCGTGGAATTCAAATGAAACCCATTAAAATATACTTAAGTACTATAGGCATTTACCAGTATACTTAATGATGAATTAGTCATTTCGTTGTTATTAGTTATAATCAGTGCGATGTTTAAAGAAAGGGCGCGCCTGAGCACGGAGGCTCTACAGGAATGTGGTCGGACAAGCGGGAGGGGAGAGCGGCCTGGGGATCGGGAGGTTGTTGAGGGACAAAGCCTCGAGAACTGGTTTTGCTTCCTGTACGTGTCGGATGTCCTGCGGCTTCCTGCCCCTTTCCCCTCCCACCGCAGAGCCAGAGAAAAAGGTGTGAGTAGGGTTGTGTCCAAAACAAAACACGCACAAACATTCTAGAAAATATTTTTTCCAAAGTTAATAGGAAGGTACACTTATAATAGTTCCACTACCAGCTAAAGAATCTGCTTGTGTTCCTCAAGTCCCTGCAGCCGATATAAGGTTACATGATAGTTTTTCATCTCAAAGTTCGAACTTATAATAAAAGTGAGACTGAGTACGTTCGCGGCCGCCATCGACTTAGGAACAGCAGCTATCACTGTAGGTAAATCGTGCCTATTGTAAACAAACGTCACCAAAGTTTATACAGACAATTTGTCATGATTCACACATAGCACGTAGGTGATCCGCCACGTAACAGCAGCCTTATATAGCACCGAGCCTTTTAAATCGGACTTACTAACATAATTATGTTCCAATCGGCTGTGGTCTAATGAAATATTTTTGACACCGTGATAGGTAAATTTTCTTGTTCGTAAGTGTAAATCATTTTGTGTGTCTAAGAGTGACGTAGAGAATGAAATTATAATTAACATTCTTGATTGTACACATGTATACTTATTTGGACAATACAGAACAATTAAAATAGGATTATAAAGGGTGGGTTTTGCAACGTTCGGCGAGTTTTCCGAAGTTTTCGGTTTTGAAGGCAGTGTAGCGACTGTAACTGCAAAAGATGAATAACTTTCACCAGAAATTAAAAAGGCACCTAAAATTCGCGTTGTTTGTCAGTAGCGGTGACAGTAAACCCTGCGCGTGAGTGGTCGCAGGACACGCACGATTGAGGACATGCTCTCGCATTGTTTTTGTTGCGCCTGCGCTGCGGTCACTGTAACACTACACGTAGGTAGCCCCTGCCTTCGGGAATAGCTACACACGCTGCTTTACTGTGCACACGTATTTTATTTTATCATTATCTATAAATTCAAGTTTTTGTTTTGTTAGAGCATGGAGCAAGTCTTCTTTTACTTCGTGGGATAATGTTACACGTAGATACAAAAAGTTTGTTTAACTAGATCAAAATGCGTTTTCATAGTAAATCTTTAAAAACTGCATCATTTTCTTTTATTCTAGGGTGAATAGGACAGAAAAAAAACGACGACTTTTTTTGGAGTTGAAAATAGCAGCCAGAAGATTTTTAATCTTTGACATAGGTACCAAACTGACTCAGGTCCCTAAGTCAGTATGTGAACTGTCGAAGGTGAATTATAGGTGATTAAAGTCGTGGATCCCGCTATGATAATGTTTATAGCGCGGCTATACCATTCTTTGTGTATGCTAGAACTGTACGTACCTACTTGATACGCAGTCAATGGAAACTAACGTATTTTTCTAATGACTTTTCCTACTTCCATAAAAGCAGAACTGTGTTGTGTCGCTTTAGTGTGGAAAAAAATCTTGCATACTTATATTATTTATCTCAAGAATGTATTTCAATTTGGTAATGTAAGTTACTGCAGATTTTCAATTACTTAAACAAAAATCTTTGTAATTGATCGGAAAGATTGTTTTATTGTATTTGCATGTAGGGTATAAAACCACGTATATAACACTGAAACAGGTTTCACATCCTAACCAACAACCTAATGTCATTACGAGTTGAGAGTGGGACCCTCGTTTCCGTTCAAGTTATACAAATAAAATTGTTAGGGATGCTTTGATTTTGAACATGTGAGTGCTCTTATTACGATTCCAAGCCAATATACAACATGTAACAGAATAAACACAAAACCTCTTAAGGCAGGAGGGGGGAATTCGCGATTAAGGGTTTGGTCCTTTAATAAAAGTTGTTCATAATGATAAGTACAATGACCCCTTCAGAGGTATTGCGTTTATTCTGTTACACGTTGTATAAAAAAATGTTTTCGTAAAGTGATACAGGAATGAATTGTTATAAATAGCGAAGCATAATCTCAATTTCCGGCGATAAATGTTTGTTATTGACTGTGTAATTGTATCTTGTTTATGTTCATTAGTCATTTTGAATTTGTAACTCGATGAAAGTAATATTTTAATTTAATTAACTTGTTCGCCTTCTAACGTCAATCATAAACCTACTTAATTTTGGTGAGGTTGAGTTAATTCGATTTTTGAAAGTGTAGGTAGATAGACGGAGAATTGAAAATAAAATAAAATGACACGATTTGATATATCACAGGATGTCGAATGAGACTTATTCGTTATACAGTGACATATTCATTTACCAATATGTTAAACGGGTTTTTAGAAGTGCTATTATCTGAGTAAATACAAGTCGTTAGTCGCATAATGTATCCGTTTCCTCAGCGCCGCCTCCCGCGCGTTCACCCCTTCCCCTGCCCCGCGCCGATCTACGTAATCTACGTTAAAACAATGCGCGGGCGCTTCCGTATCGTCAATCGTTTTCCACGCGCAAGGCTAATGCCAAGGTCTTGACTTTCTACCGTATACTGGCGAACACAAAAACTTTAAAAGTTAAACAGACAGACCAAGTACCTATAGTGTTACGATTTTATATACACTACACTTGATTACTTAGTATACGGAGGTATTTATGTAAATAAAGTCTAGCTAGACACCCAAGTTCTGTTGTACCTACCTTCCTATAACAGAAGTCAATTTGCGAAATGATTATGTAGGTACCTACTATCTAGTTACTGTTACATAGTTTATCCTATAAACTAATCCCGATAAAAATATTTGGTACAATTTTAAGTACTTAAAGTCTCTTATTTCGGGTTTCCTGGTAAATAATCATTTAGCTTTACTTAGTATCTACTAAGAAGTTTGTAAATTAGCCGCTGCGTTGGATTAAGTTATTCAATGAATATCCAATAATTAATAGATTTTGTTCCATAAATCATCAAGCCAAAAAAAAAAAACAATATTAAGAAACTCGAATATACTTACCTAATAAAATTACATATTTTGACCTGGAAGGTCGGAACGGTAGAAACAGTTACCTACATAAAATAGAAAATGACGTCTTCGTTCGAGACAGTGTTTGACCATTAACGAGGCATCGCAATTATTATGTCAGTACAATAGCCGCTACAAGAGTTAGAACATCCGCGATTGCGTCACGCGACTTGAGAAAAACTGCGAGCCAGAGGAAAATGAATGGAATCCAAGCCGGATATCGTTGTTCACACGATTAATTATTTGATGCAACTTGGCGTTTCATGGCTCACAACTTGGCACCTGATCAACCGCTCCTCGAATTTCCTCGAGATTCAGGATACAAACACGCTCTAATTAATTCTTTATGAACTACCATGTCCCGGATGTTACTTGATAAAGCTTAATACCTCCTGTTTTGTCCTTATACGTTTAAGAGTGCCGCAAGTAGGTAGGTATGTTAAATTAACCGCATTTTCTTGAAGTGTTGATAAAATGATGGATTGACTCTTTGAGCCTGTTAAGACGGTAATAAATCATTTAATTGGATGATTACAAACTTATGATAGGCAGGTGCGTCAGTGATATTAAATTAGTCGTTTATCATATTGACCATATCTTATATCATCTCTCTTATCTACGGGTGTGTTTATGCGAAATTCTAAATGATGCAGTATAAATCAATACAAACTTTTTATGTTGGACGAAAACGGTCGTCTATGGGGGTTATAAAAATTCGTAATCATTTTGACAATAGGTAATACGATTCACACAGTGAGTTAGATCTAAATTGAAGACATATGATACCAATTGGTCACGCGCGCTGCGCTTAGAAACCCGGGGGGCGTCGACTGCGGCGCCCGCAAGCCGCAGTCACTCTCCGTCCCGAGAGGAAAACAATGTGATTTCTTCGTTAAAAAACATCATGCGAACCAATCTCCAGGTGCTTAATGCGATGTTAATAACTTTTGCTATCGATGATATTTTATTTGTTTCTCCACAGCATTTGTTCACGAGGGAACCCTGTTAGAGATTTTCGCGCTTATTCATAGGCTGTGGTTTTCCTCGATGCTTTTTCCTCAATTATTTAGATTAGGCTCTCTTGACGTTTTTAGAAATTATCAGTCACGTATTCTGTCTATGCATTTTCGTTTTTCAACTGTGATATTCTTCAAAGTTTGGCAGGGTCTGGTTAGGCATTCATCAACTCATCTTACAGAGTGAGTTGCTTCAGTGATTTCTTGTCATTGTCACCCATAACTTCATCGTGTTTTGGTTGATATTAGTTGCTTAATTGTACCAATTTATTTGTAGTTGTTTGCTACCAATTAGATCTCTACTGCAGATAACAGTAGGACGGCTTTTGATTTTGGTGGAAAGTTAATTGTCGAATAATTTAGTAATAAGTCTAACTAAATATCTTTGGTTTTGAAAGTCCGGTCAACTCTGTGCAATGTCCAGAAAATCTCAAAATAGCAGTGCGATTGATTGGTCAAAATGACAAGCCAATCAAATGACTTAACATTAGATTTATTATAGCATTTTGACCATTTTTTTCCCAGAATTGTACTCGTGGTTGTACTGACTCTTGCAATTCGTGCGATCATAAGGTTATCTATTATTCGCAAAATGATTAAATAATAATCTGCCCATTATCACAAACATTCTTGCTGACCAAAGATACTAAATAAAGTGATAAACTAAAATCGCGATAGAAACTTGAAAATTATTTGAGCTCATTAATGTTTGTATTCTGTGGCAAAAAGCATTAATTTAAATTAAAAAAATGGTAAAGTGGAAAAACACGCTAGATAAATTAAATGTGTAACATATGATAAGTGGTGCACTTCCACAAACAGTACGATATATCGATCATCCACCTCGGCAGAGCTCTGATAAGCTATCGACGTCCGCGGCCAGCTGTCCCGGAAACTGCGCGAATATCAACACTGACGTCATCGCAGTACCGTACACAACAACCGCCAATTAGCATAGCAAAATAATATCTTCTAACATTAACATAAACAATGACAAGTCGGTACCTATTACAACAAGTAAACTTTCCGCTATCTTGTGTTCTTTAAAAGAGATTTATTTAATAAGGATTGGATGGTTAGTCTGGAAGGGGTCACTTATTTAAAGGCATCAAATAAAATGAAACAAAAGCTGACCTAATGATTTAATATCTTTTTCACACCACCTGATCGAAAACGTCAAATTATATGTCATGCCAACCTAACCTAAAGTGAATCATTTTTGGCCGGTGGCACAGCCGGGCAATAATATTGTACTGGATTTCATTATAACCCGCTGGTCAATAATGTGATTTAAATTTGGAACCTCATCTGTCTGCTAAATTGGCGGTACATTAGGTACTTACAACGCCTTCTGTCTCTGTCTCTCTCTTTCTGTTACAGAAAGAGGAAAGATATTCTCGATACTCTTACTACTTAGGGATGATATTCTCGAATTTCTACAAAATCATTAGGATTGACCAGGGTCCAGGATTGAAGACAATATTATAAGAATAATTGGTTATGTACGGATTATTGTATAAAAGGATAAGAATAACACTTAAAACCCATTTATAGTCGATTTATTAATTTAAAAACTATTTTCTCGAGCATCTCCTATGACGTTCTAAATTCAAAATGCATACAGCCAAGCGTCCGAACCCATTCTACCAGCTGATATAAAGCTCTGTATAAAGCTTTGTGTACACATAAATTGTATTAGGTTGCTAACAATAGGCCTGCACATATTTACTTACCCACAGATAAGTAAAAAAAAAACGAAAATCGAGTTGGTCGTGGCCGCTATGTGGTAGGTATACCGAGTGGAACGCAAAAAAGGCGCGAATATTGCAAATCCGTATGGTATTAAACTAACTTTTTTTAAGTAGGTATACAGTATAGTTCGAAATACATGTCTCTACTTAGTGTTTGTAAATTTAAAATACTTTGTTTTTCGTATTATGGCTTCTTATTTTCTCACAGGAGGTGTGAAAAGTAGAGTATCCTCCTCGGGGATAAAGGTGTCTTTGTCTTGGGCTAGCTTGAATCCCTCGCTGCATTCAGGATTCTTGTATTAACTCCCTCGCTTCGCTCGTGAGTTAAACTCTAAACTCCCTCGCTACGCTCGGGAGTTCACTCCCGAATCCTTCATTGCGTTCGAGATTCAATATGACGCCCGTGACACAAGACACTGCTTTATCCCCTGGGTGCATAATCTACTATTTCACACCACCTGATCGAAAACGTCAAATTATATGTCATGTCAACCTAACCTAAAGTGAGTCATTTTTGGCCGGTGGCACTGCCGGGCAATAATATTGTACTGGATTTCATTATAACCCGCTGGTCAATAATGTGATTCAAATTTGGAACCTCATCTGTCTGCTCAATTGGCGGTATATTAGGTACTTACAACGCCTTCTGTCTCTGTCTCTCTCTTTCTGTTCCAGAAAGAAGAAAGATATTCTCGATACTCTTACTACTTAGGGATGATATTCTCGAATTTCTACAAAATCATAAGGATTGACCAGGATCCAGGATTGAAGACAATATTATAAAAATAATTGGTTATGTACGGATTATTGTATAAAAGGATAAGAATAACACTTAAAACCCATCTATATTCGATTTATTAATTTAAAAACTATTTTCTCGAGCATCTCCTATGACGTTCTAAATTCAAATTGCATACAGCCAAGCGTCCGAACCCATTCTACCAGCTGATATAAAGCTCTGTATAAAGCTTTGTGTACACATAAATTGTATTAGGTTGCTAACATTAGGCCTGCACATATTTCCTTACCCACAGAGAAGAAAAAAAAAAAACGAAAATCGAGTTGGTCGTGGCCGCTATGTGGTAGATATGAGTTGCGGACTATGTTCGAAAGAGTTACCGCGGCTCTGGAAAGCAAGGGCACTAGGAGG
Organism: Melanchra persicariae; assembly: GCA_947386135.1. Classification (NCBI taxonomy): domain Eukaryota; kingdom Metazoa; phylum Arthropoda; class Insecta; order Lepidoptera; family Noctuidae; genus Melanchra; species Melanchra persicariae. The sequence goes on along the minus strand of OX376651.1, from coordinate 9,054,243 downwards.
AGCACGGATGGGTTTTAGTCAGTAAGAGTCTGACACTCCCTTCCGCTCTGCCCAGAGCGGGAGAAGTCATTTGATGATTTCCCATCCATAAAAAAAAAAAAAAAAAAACAAAAAAAAAAAAAAATGTGGTAGATATACCGAGTGGAACGCAAAAAAGGCGCGGATATTGCAAATCCGTATGGTATTAAACTAACTTTTTTTAAGTAGATATACAGTATAGTTCTACATACATATCTCTACTTAGTGTTTGTAAATTTAAAATATGTTGTTTTTCGTATTATGCCTTCATATTTTCTCACAGGAGGTGTGAAAAGTAGAGTATCCTCCTCGGGGATAAAGGTGTCTTTGCCTTGGGCTAGCTTGAATCCCTCGCTGCATTCAGGATTCTTGTATTAACTCCCTCGCTTCGCTCGTGAGTTAAACTCTAAACTCCCTCGCTGCGCTCGGGAGTTAACTCCCGAATCCTTCATTGCGTTCGAGATTCAATATGACGCCCGTGACACAAGACACTGCTTTATCCCCTGGGTGCATAATCTACTATTGTTATTCGCAACAGAAAATCTTGCTTTAAACTTTGTTGCATCGTATGCACAGAGGACTGCTGCAACATTTTTTATATTTCCTGCACTGCACATAAAATTAATAGATAATTGTATAAATATATCATGTCCATATTAGTCATTTACAATAATCATCAGCATATCACATTATATGCCAGTCTTATATATCTAATACACGACACGTGTAGGAAGATAAAAACACGGAAACGAACGACTATGTTGAATTGTTGTGTGTAGGCAACTACCTAGCTACAAAGTAAAGCGGACGTAAACCTTTACATTAACACGTTACATATTGATTCCTTTACAATCATTCATATTTAAAAATTTAAATACCATTATACTAACCATTTACGTACCTACGTCATTAACAAATGAACCTATACGTTTCCTCAGAATAATTATTTTTCCAACAATAATAATAAGGAAACAACGTAACATATTTGCTTTAACTGCGTCTGTTCATAAAGAAATTGTAGTGTTTAGCAAGTATTTAATGAACTCTATTTTGTTAAGGATTCCATTATCGTGTTCTCTACAGTTTAATAGTAGTAAGTAAACAAGAATTATGTCACGCAGTTTTATAAGACAAACTAGATAACAAGATATAATATGGTATAGAAAACGAAGAGTACATCTTGAAAGCGGAAGGGTGACTGACAGTGACCAATTGAAGCAATTGTTACGTTTGCGAAAAGAAATCAAATAACCTGTCTGTGTGTGCGTGCCTAGCAATAAACGCTCATGATCATCAGACGAGCTCTAAATTGCCCGAGTGTTACATACATACGATGACCTTAATTCGCTAATTAAAGTCGTGTTATAAAAACTAATTTACCGCCTAAATTACTTACAAAGTTACTTAAATCTGTAGGCTCTTTTTGGCGGAAATCTACGACTAATGATGACCAAGAGGCGTGAATCGCAGACGTTGATGAGTTACGTACTTGTTCTTGTTGGCAAGGAATGCCTCATAGAATTAATACCAATAAAGGAACAGGTATTTATTTACGTAACAATGTTGCACAACGTAGACTAGTTAGCTGGGCGGCAAGACGATGTAACCGAAGCAAACGTAACTGCAGGACTGGGCGGAGGAACTATTGATCCTTTAGGTTTGATTGTCGTTATTGATACAGCAACATGTATTCAGAGGACAGATGGCAGATGTTTGTACGATGATGCTACTGGGATAGAAAGCGGAAGGGTGGCAGTGTCGTCAATTGGCACAATTGGCAGTAATTGTGGGCGGTATGTCCGGGCGCGTCGCGACCCCGCTGGCCGCCGCGCTTCGTCGCGTCACGGACTGGAAAAATAAAAAGTGTAATCTTCATTTCAATCTATTAATAGGTACATACCTATCTAATCATGTAGGTTTATTGGGAAGAGGAAATACCATGTTGAGCTAAGCTTCTGATTCGTGTACCCAATGAAAAGAAAACGAAAAGTATTTATGGTAACGTAAGTTAAATTTGGTTGTGTATCAGTAAAAGTGATGAAAGTCCAAAGCCTCATTGGTTGCCGGTCAAGTCAACATATAGGTTACCATATCTATGTCGCAGCCAAGTAGCTTCTTCACTTTAAGCTAAATGTTGCACCTCCATTTTGTTTATTACAAAATTTGCCAAAACTCAAAACTCTCACAATTTCACTTTGCTTATCTCTGGTGTCTTCTAGATTTCCGGTCACCTTTATTTCAGAATTAATAAGAATAGCTAAGCTATAAGCTGTCTCCGGTATTATGACGATATATTCGGTTATCTATCGTGAAAAGCAAGTCATCATGTTCCTATTTGTCATGATTATATTAAGTACTTATTATAACATTAAGTTGATCCACTGTATTTATTAGTGTGTACTGTCTTATGTGCCCGACTGCTGATACTTCTAGATAGCTATGCACCTATGTGCTGGCTAATGCATTAGTCCATGATTCGCTCGTTACAGCATGGACTCTCTTGTCATTCAGGAAAATCACAGAGTCAGCAAACGCAGCGGTCTGCTATTATTCAAAGTTTTCATTTGAGTTGTTGTTACGTCGGTATTACAGTCGTCGGTAGCTTTGCTTGTATTATGGTCGACTCAGCACTCCCATCCATGACCCAGAATTATATTTTCTTCTTCTTTGATTGTCATCGTCGACGCAGCGCCGCGCCTACGTGTATCAATATTGTTTTAAACTTTTTGCCGTAAAGCAAAAGCAACCGATTTTGGATTAAAAGTTACTTCTTCTTTGGACTAAGTTCGCCAATTTTCACAATCCTAATTTATAATAGCATACCTACACTACACATGACGCATTCTACATATTTCTACATTTATTATCATTAATCAACCCACCTCGTGCTGTCACTTCCTTCTCTTAATAATTTCATAAATTAATCTTGTAGATCAATGTAGTTATACGATTGTTAAATTAATTTGATAATGTTTTCGATGGATCAAAATGCAGATAAATGGTAAAACAGCAAAGTTAACTATGATGTTGTCTGTTTAACATAATTGACCTGATTAAAATTTTAATGTTAACTAAAAAAGTTACAATAATTTTATCACGTTTGATCTTGCTTTATAAAGTGCCATAAGATTAAAACCTGTAATTTTAATTAATAACTTGAGTTCTCCACAGAATATAATATAATGTTAATGAACAATCTTCCAAAGTGTACCTAAGTGTGTGTGTCTTTAACATTAGGTATCTGAAGTCCAGGTGGTCTGATTATTTATTTACGGAATAGGCAACACGTGACTGTTAGAAATGATTGTGATGAATCGTAAGTTCGTAACAAGGCAGCAACACCTCTAAGAAGATGCCGTCACATGTGTACACATAGAGATATCGTGTTACAACATTTGATAATAATTGTCTTCCATTTGGATGTCTCATAATTACGTTACGAGCGGGTGGTTAATAATGTATGTAGCAGTCACGAGTGGAGCTGTGGAGCGCACGCGCAGCGCAGGGCAACGCGGAAGTCGCACACACTTCCGCGTGCCGCCATCTTGGCTAACACCTCGTGAGATTCGCCTGTTTCTTAACGGATTAGGTGCAGATTTAACGCTGTTATTCGAACAATAGTGGTATTTTAAAATGTCATCGTTTTAGTGATGTAAACGACCTCAAATCCTAAATTGATGTTACTCGTATGAGGTCAAAGAGAAGTAGACACAGAATATGCTAGATAATAAAATCTTATCATTAAACCGACTTCTTTTTAGTTGCTGGACTTGTAGCTCCTACTTATTAGATTTAACTATTTTAAAAATCACTAACGTATTGTGTTTGAAATTAAGTATAGAGATACCTGAGATGATTCGGCATTCTACAAGCCCATCAATAGATAGGTAGGTACCTACTTAGTTCACGTGTTCTTGCAATCAAACAGCTACCTAAGCTAATTTACATGCGATATACTCCTGCATAATAATGTGAAATCAGCGTAAGTAGCCTCACCCTCTCTTTCTAATTACGGAATAACTTGGTGGAACAAAAAGAGATGACCCACTTTCGGGACCGGTCGTGCGAGATCGGGTGCGCACCGTTGCACACATTACGTGTTAGAAGATGGGGTTATGCACTGAGCGAATTGCGCTGGTGTAACGGAACACAACCGATGTGAATTTTCTCGCCCTAATACCGTTTTTGCGCACTTTTTCCGATTTTGTAACGTTAGCGACGGCACTTGTGCAACGGTTTTGACATGACTGCAATTCGAATCTCAGCATAAATTTCTCAAAGGAGGTTAGGTTAGTTGTTGAAAAAATAGGCACGTGTTTGTTTGTTACACCTACATCGAGTTTTGTAATTGTATTATTGCTGTTACAATGCACAATGAATGAGCAATGTGTTTTTGGTTTATTGCAAATGCAGAATGACCTAGGTACATAGGTAAGTAGGTAATAGTCTCTTCAAAGTTGCTTGTGCTCTGAGAGGTTAATGTTTTGATGACACCAGAGGGCCAATTCTACAAATTTTTAAGCAACGTTCGCATTCGCATGTCAGTCCCAAACTGACTAAAATGTATGAAAATGGATGCTTTTTTGACCGATTGGGACTGAGATTCGAATGCAAACGTTGGTTTCAAATTAGTATTATTGACCCTCTTTAACTGCTCCGTTGGTCTCGCGGTCTCAAGCGCGACTGTCGAGTGTGGAGTCTTGGGTTCGATTCCCAGGTCGGGCAAAAAGTGTCACTGGGTTTTTCCATTACGAATTTATCTGTGACTGCCCGGAGTTTGGAAGTTGGTGGTGCGACACCCCCGTGCCTCGGAAAGCACGTTAAGCCGTTGGTCCTGCGCCAGATCTCTCTCCGGTCGTGTCGGTTTGCCGTCCCATCGGAATATGTGAGTGATGGAAGTGAGAGTGCACCTGTGTTTGCGCACTCACTTGTGCACTATAATAGGTCCCACGCCGATGGCTAGTCTCCGTTGAGATTGGCTGCCATGGCCGAAATCGGTCAGGAGGACTAAATTGACCCTCTGGTAATCTTCGAAACATAACTCTCAGTCAAGCTTTTAGTCTAGCTATAAGTACCATAAGCAATCTGTCAAAAATTCCATTTTTCACACAAAACTCGTTTTGATAGTGGCGAACTCTGACCACATTGCGTACCTTCTTCGTATATTCCTCATTTTCCAAATTACAATAACAAAAACTTAACAATTAAATAACGTTACTTTTGCATGTGGCTAGTAGCTCTTTAAAGTTTCCGGGTTTAGGGGTCAAGCAACCAAATTGACCCCTTTTGAACCTTTAAAAAATTGACTAACATCAGCAATACGAACAGGAACTTCATTATTACGCAGAAAAAACAACATAGCAATGATTAAACGACAAAAACAAAATACTAGGTACCTACTGTCAAAGATATTATTTGTGAGTGCAGAGCCTATTTTGAGTTGAAGATATAGGTAATATTGATGCCTTTTATAACAATTATTTACACCTCTTTTAACTCAAAGAATAACTTTAATGACACTGCGATCTATTCTGTCGGCATCTCATCGTGTACACTTAGGTGAAGTGAGCATGAAGTGAGCTGTCATTGCATCTTGTTTGTATGACCAGACAACTCGCACGCTGCGAGTAGCTGTACACTGAGATGTTCCTCTTACAAACAATATTTTACTTACTAGGTACGATATGAAATGACGGAGTATTCCCATCCGTCCCCGAATGTCTGTCCCCGTAGGGACAAATGGGAATTTTCGTCGACGGATGACACAAGAATTCCCATTTTTCACATTGCAATTTGCTTATATACTGACTCATATCTCTCACCGTAACTACTGAAAACTTTTTTTTTATGAATTCCTTCAAATATCTGTCAGAATAACGGTAACGCGCGTTTACTTCCACTAGGTTCGTATTACATATATCTGCTTCTGACTCTGCCCAGCCTTCAGGAGTCTTGTTTATAGGGTTTCAGCAAAAAATTTCTTTCAAAGGGTTCTCTTTAGATAACCTACTGCAAAATATTAATTTTTCAGCTTCTTGGAAAGTTGTAAGCAGATACTTAAGTCCCAAATCGAAGTTTTGCAATCTTACCTATTTCGCGTTTGTAATGCCTTTGCAGCCATATAATTACTGTGTAATAGATTACGTTACGGTACGATTAACGATTAAACGGCGAAGTGTCTGAAACGAAAGGGTGTGTTCGAAATTCGAAGAATTCCAAAAAAATTTCGGTAGGTAAGTACTTACATTGTTTTGTTAATCTATTGGAAACCAATAGTTCCCGATGTGACTAAAAGAAAACATTTAGTCATTTACTGTTGCAAGTAACAAGAAATATCGTAACAGTTGTAATATACCTACTACGTTAAGCAAGCCTTAGGCTTAGGTAACTCGCCAAAGTTCCGAGAGAGATTATACATCCTGCTTCGCGGACGCTGGCAATAAGATTTGTTTCTTCATAGCTGTAGGCGTGCCCTCGTGTTTTACGCTCTACTAGATATTTATCGCAATATGTCTAACGCTTAATGACGTTACCCATTTATAAAATGTTTAAATATTGTCTACTATCACAAAGACTTCTTCCAAGCAATTAAAAATGATCCCATAGGTACTCCTAGAGTAATGAGCATTTTAATTGTGCCATGTTGTAATTTGGTTTCTGCAATACCCTAACAATTCTGTTTCCAAATACTTATGTATGTATTAACATTAAGATAATTGATATATCTAGCAAACCAGAAGCGAGCAATTGTCGTAACAGAGCAATCGTCGGGTGCTATTAGAGAAAGGATGGCAAGCGGCACTGCTCACGCGGCGTTGCATGGTGTGTGGTAACACGCAGGTCGCGACCACAGACTCCCGTACGTGTTTCTCAAGCAAGGATAGTGTCCGGGCGCGGGCGGCAGCGCGGGCGCAGGCAACACGCCGTACTACGTAATCCCGCAGCAACGGCACTTCCTGAAGGTGGCGCAAGCGGTACGCGAATGTCGGCCGAGCATTTCGCGCCACTTTCGTAATTCGTTGCGTGGTGCGACCGGCCGCCTTGCCTGGCCCGCAGGAAGTAAAAGTTCGAAGGTAAGAAAGTAGGTCTCCGCTGTAATTGGCAACGCGCCTGCATACTGATGTTTACTATATTTATATAGGTTGCGATACAGGCACCTGTGAATACAACGCCGCCAATCGACAAAAATGTCACATTCGGATTATAAGAGATTAACTCGCGCAGGCGAGTTCTGTCCCGGCCATCAAATCAGAAATCTTTTTTTTTCTGATACTATGCTCTTCTACTTCCATTAGTTCCGAATTTCCCAAGAATTTCTGCCGAGTGACGTCAACCCATTTCACGCAAGATTTCTTTGAATTGTCTAGAAATAGGTTGTGTGTATTTGTTTGATTTAAAACAAATTTTATTTTGTAACACTATTGAAGGGTTCGTAGACAGCACGTATGTATGTTACGCACGCTGTCCGTATGACATAACTCGTATGGACAAGGCGCAGGCGCCGCCGTTGACCCAATCCGCATGCTCTATGACGTAAGGCCGCGGCGAGCACCGCGCGAGCACGCCGCGAACTAGGCCGACATTCAAGATGCGCCGAAACTTACCGTTTGCGCAACATGCGACCCCGCAAGTGTGCATTTGGGTTTACATGAATTTAATTAACTTGGTAATTAGATAAACATTTGGTAATACAGGGATGTGAAGAGAATCTAATTATTGTAAGCGGACAAAATTTTTCTGGGACATCGTGTTTTAGAAATGTTGATCAACCAAAATAACGAGTTGTTGCTATTTCAAAATGATAAGGAATTTGCAAAATAACCGCAAATCCATTGCATCAGTATGCAGGAAGTCGACGGCGGCACAGTCAGCGTCCATGGCGGGGCGATGCGCGTGCACCGCTGAAGAAATTGGGCGGCGCGCGGCGGCGCTGTGCAATGGAGGAAGTGCTGTTATCTGATGAGCTTGCGACAGACTACGACGCTCGCTTTGCGAAATCTTAGGTGTTACGAATTCTACGATAATTTAAAAATGAGGTAAATTGTTATGTTCGAGAAAAATCACGTGGTATTTATGAAACATGATCACACACAGTCACACATCATACGAGATCAAAAAAACAGATCTAGACTTTAAAATTAATTTCAATTGTCACATCTAATTGTGGATGTTTTTCACGTCTGTTGAGCATTGTTTGTTTGTTCTAGTGGAGCTTTTAAGGTTAAACAAATCAAACAACGGGTAGCATTGAGACTAAACAATTTTATGCCAACTGTTGAAAGGAGATAGGCACCTAGAGCATTTTTTGTGAGTGAAAACGTCGTACACAAAACGCGCGAGACTAATTGGAGCAGAATCAATAAAGACGGAAAATTAATCTCGAAAGTGTTTGCTTTATCGTCTTGCCGTAAATCAACTTTTGTTTAATATTAAATATGCTATCCATTAGCACTTACCCATGCATTTACCTCATAATAACTCATTGGAAACCTCTGGCTTGGGTAAATGAGTGCAGTAGATAGGATTTTTTACATGTATGTATACCTACATAAACACACGCCATTTTCCTATGGGGGTAGGCAGAAGCTTCGTTCATACACGCACATATAGGATAGAAATTTTAAATGGAATTTTACAAGGAGTCTGACAAAGGTTTTAATTTTCCCCTCAAGAGTATCACCGTTTTTCTTGGTCTAGCACTCTCTGCAATCACGGTCGGTCGCGGAGATTCACCTCGGTCAGGATGATTGTCTATTAATTTCGTTTGATTAGCTCTTTCTCATTTTTATATCTTTTTTAGCTATCGTAACATAATAAGGTAGGTACGTTATTGCAATAATTAGTGTCTGCTTGTCATACTCATTACTGAAATAAGCATGTTTTGGTTAGGATAGCATGTGAGTTATCTTTACAACCCTGACCTAATGTCTTATAAAGTTATAATTTCCGTGTTTTATTAACAAAAAGAATACGAAATATGTCTGTTTAAAACTGTTTTCAGATCGTGACACTGAAGTTCTTTGGTGTTCAAGAACTCAGAAGAAAAGCTAAAAATACGACCAACACCGGTTTTTTTGTTGACATGAAGGGAGCATTTAAAAGCAGAAAATGGAGCTACGAGTAATTTCAAACTCAACGCACTTGCCTTTAATTTTGCTTACTTGCTTAGTTTTTGATTAGCTCAAATATTTTGCAATATGCTTTTAGCTTCTAACATACCGCTTGTCGTTAATAACTTTTTAGCTGTTTAGTCTAGTGAGATAATAGTAGATTATGCACCCAGGGGATAAAGCAGTGTCTTGTGTCACGGGCGTCATATTGAATCTCGAACGCAATGAAGGATTCGGGAGTTAACTCCCGAGCGTAGCGAGGGAGTTTAGAGTTTAACTCACGAGCGAAGCGAGGGAGTTAATACAAGAATCCTGAATGCAGCGAGGGATTCAAGCTAGCCCAAGGCAAAGACACCTTTATCCCCGAGGAGGATACTCTACTTTTCACACCTCCTGTGAGAAAATAAGAAGCCATAACACGAAAAACAAAATATTTTAAATTTACAAACACTAAGTAGAGATATGTATTTAGAACTATACTGTATACCTACTTAAAAAAAGTTAGTTTTAATACCATACGGATTTGCAACATCCGCGCCTTTTTTGCGTTCCACTCGGTATACCTACCACGGCACATAGCGGCCACGACCAACTCGATTTTCGTTTTTTTTTTTTAATTCTCTGTGGGTAAGTAAATATGTGCAGGCCTAATGTTAGCAACCTAATACAATTTATGTGTACACAAAGCTTTATACAGAGCTTTATATCAGCTAGGTAGAATGGGTTCGGACGCTTGGCTGTATGCAATTTGAATTTAGAACGTCATAGGAGATGCTCGAGAAAATAGTTTTTAAATGAATAAATCGACTATAAATGGGTTTTAAGTGTTATTCTTATCCTTTTATACAATAATCCGTACATAACCAATTATTCTTATAATATTGTCTTCAATCCTGGACCCTGGTCAATCCTTATGATTTTGTAGAAATTCGAGAATATCATCCCTAAGTAGTAAGAGTATCGAGAATATCTTTCTTCTTTCTGGAACACAAAGAGAGAGACAGAGACAGAAGGCGTTGTGAGTACCTAATACCGCCAATTGAGCAGACAGATGAGGTTCCAAATTTAAATCACATTATTGACCAGCGGGTTATAATGAAATCCAGTACAATATTATTGCCCGGCAGTGCCACCGGCCAAAAATGACTCACTTTAGGTTAGGTTAGCATGACATATAATTTGACGTTTTCGATCAGGTGGTGTGAAAAAAACGTTTAACCGCTGCGGCCCCGACATGTGAAAATTCCCAAAAAAAAAAATCTTATGTAATAGGTAAATAAACATTAAATTCGCGATTAATTCGCGACACACCGGTGTGTCGCCGGGGCCGGAGCGGTACGTTACAAACTCAGCAAACGATCGCATCAATGTACAGTCGCTTTATTTCGCTTTATAATTCTAATTGTTCGCAGATCGGTGGGATTCCCCTATGATGCAGAAGTGGTTGCAGCTCCACGCTAAAGTGTAGCTGTATGTTTTAGTTGTTTATGTCTGTACCTACTAACACTAGTTTTTTAAGTTAATTGTTACTAACCCTATGGACTCTGTCTGCAATAAAAATATTATTATTTATTATTATAACCATCATTAATTGCTGTTGGTCCCGGCTTGTTTTGTAACTTCTTGACAGTCGTTACGGGTAGACAGAAGCCAGAATATCTGACACTAGTCTTGCTAAAGTGTATCCTATTACCCAGTTACTGAGTTGTGGACAGATAGGCAGTTGCTTTACTCGTATTCAGCTGCATCCGGTTAGACTGGAAGCCGACCGTCGAAAGGTTAGGCAGATTGATTTAGTTAATAAAAGAAAACTTACCTCATCAATATTGAATGTGGTTTGTTCTTGAGATTAAAGCGGACGTGCAGGTAGCAGACAGATTTATAAATGCAAATAACATAGGTCGTCGCCTGTACTTGGCAATGACACTGTTGCCAAAATGTTATTCAAAATAGGTAAACATTATTAAATTCGCATGAACTTGCTTGAATATTCTCACATTAATATCATTGACGTAATTATCGTATCTACTGAACCAAAAAGCCTCTTCCACGACAGGGTAGCGAGGAGGAAACTTTGACCGACTTCAAAGGCAGCCGGAAACCGGAACCGCGGTAAGGGTTAGAGCGGAGACGACGCCCGTTTCCGCCGGAAGTGCGGCGCCAGGAAGGTGGGTAGATACAGAGAAGATAAATAAACCGACGCCATATTGCCGGACTCCAATCGATAAATCCGTTCAGTTTTGCATGTTCCTTACGTACGACTTCCGTCTCCTGTTTACTTTTAACGTTACGGGCGAGGACAAAACACCAACAACGGATGAGCTGAAAAACTTTTGGAAAATCTTTCCCTTTAAAACTTCGTATTTTTACATTAACATTGTAAAATTGCTATGGCAGCGATATCGAGTATTCTTACAGAGTATTTTTGATCATTTTATCGATTAAACAAACTAAATATCTATCTACTTCAATTGCGAAAATTCCTGAAACAGGAACTACCAACTGTTGTAACCTCATAAGTCATAACAGAGGTTATCATAATACTGGGACAATATGCGGAAATGATCAAATAAATCGAGGGGATCCTCTACTTCCTTAATTGAGTCTTCCGCATACGATTTCATATCCTACCTACTTCGTTATGTGCACATTGATTCACGTACAAGCTTTTTAGGAAAATGTCACGTTTTATTTCTGCTCTTGGTAAGATTTTATGTTTCTAGAAGTAATTCAAAGCAAATCGGTCAAGACAAGGCATGATTTGCATTGCACACCGAGGTACGAAATACAGAAAGTGCTGCTCTACCATTAGATTAACAGACAGGTGTGTTCGATGTCTTCTTCTTCCCAGCTAAAACACTAGGAAATGGTGACGGGCTGAGTGATATGGGGGACTCTCTTCATGTAAATGTTGACGTTCAAAAAGTGCCGATTGTCAGCCTAGTTTTGATAAATGACTTTTGATTTGATTTGGTTTATTATCACTAACATTTTGGTCATTCCTGTCATGAAACCTTGCTAAGCACTTTGGGCAAAGAAAAGAGTTAATTCATCACTGTCTAGTGTCTACGTATCTGTGGCGTAGTTGAACCATTGACGTATATTATTGTTAAAAATGTAATGTTTACCAACGTGTGTGTAGAGAGGTGTTAAGTCACGCCCGGTTCTAGGAAGCGGACATAATTTATACAAAACATTTCCAAACTTATTTATACCCGGACTACCTATCTGTTGTTCTCATGCTTTTAGCATGTTGCATCTTCTATAATTATAATGACTAAAATATCCACAAGAATCTGAGGTGGACTTTACACTCGTATATTTTAGAATACTTACCTAAATAGTTTGTTTTAAACTGTTGTCGACTGTAGATGTTATCAATAATATTAAATTGTACAAGGCAACTCATGTACCTTTTATTTGAAACAGAAACGAATCTACCTAGGTGTAACTCAAAGAACACGTAGGTTACTTGTTACCTATAAAAACATATTATTTTTATTAATATGTAGAGATAGTTGAAGTAAAGATGTTGATTATTTTAATTTTTAAATAAAAAATATATTAAATCACGCCCGGGAAAATCCATAAATCGGGTTCAAGATAATTCTAGCCAACCCAATCAATCAATCATTATCTATAATAGATACGTTAAAAATTTAGCAAGTAAAAAAGAGTTACATTTGAACGCTGCATCTTTTCTCAACGCAGGCAACAACGTCCTCTTACTTAAGGGTCAGATTCCTATTTAGTCAGGGCTTATAAGATTTTAAATAAAATAATTTGCAAAGAAGTCCACACAAGTTTGTGCGACATAAAACGAATGAAGAACCAAATTAAATGTTAGGCAGAACCTACCGGGTGTCCGCACGAGGAAGGAAACAAGTTGATATTTGGCGTCGTCTCTCAACCGGTTTCGCAAGTGTTATTCTGTAAACGAGATGACTCTGGACTTTCCGATCACACATTATTTTTTTACCTACTCATTTTTTTGTGTCGCTCATATGTGGAGGACTACAACAGCTTTTTACTGACGGACGAATCGAAGGTCACACGGAACTTGAGTCTAGCCCGACGAGAATTATTCTTGCTTGGCTTACGAAGGAAGTAATAAAAACTGAATGAGAATTGATAGAGCAGGTAACATTTCGAGATTTTTTTCGTTCAATAATTATATTTACATATAAATATTTATGCAGCTCCATTATGCCAATATATACAACTGGAGCGTACCTTCCTCCTTCATGTATACAAAAAGCCCAGTGTTGGTATGTATTTTGTCTACTTATTCAATCCTCAGTCAGAGTCTGGAGGAACACATATTGCCGCATCCGTATCCTGTATGTATTTAAGAGTTAATTTTTAAGTTGATAGACAAAATAATAAACCGTGGTTTAAAACGTTCGAGTCTTATACATAAGTTATGTACCTAACTATTCAAGTACTGACCCGTATTTAAATAATTTAACATACTAATAACCACTCGAGAAATTGCGTTCTGTAAGGCTGCATCTGCATGTGATCTAAGTTATAATCTGTTCGACGTTCGTATTAGTTATCAACTCAGTATGCTTTTCAGGCATATATTTATGTAGAGGATATTTAACTGAGTAGATAAACATGTCGCCGTCTTATTCTCATCTCAGCTTCATTAATATGTAGATGAAGTTGTAATGAATATGTATGGCCACCGAGAAGAGGCCTCGACGACCGCTCTAGAGGTCAATGTCAGTTGAAAGATACGGCCACTCAAGTGAGAACCTTTGCAGGCAGTTTACTTCCCTTTCTCTTTTTACATTTACGAGTTACTATAGAAAATACGAGGGCTCAAAGTATGTTGGCTTTTATATAGACTACCGGTTCCGCTTGGTGTAAGTAGTAAGTAAGTACTACATACACCTAAAGTTATCATATCACATATTGTTATATACTTGCCAGAGTCGAATTTCAGTGGTAACGCTCTGTTAAAATATTGTTGGACGTAAAATTTCAGTTCTCATGCATGTACTTCACTGTTCTTGTCGGGCGTTGCTATATCCTCAGAAGGAGGTGTTAAAATCTAAACTTCGACGATTTGGTATCTACTCGTGTTGTACCTATACATACAGCACGGACGGCGCGGCGTGTGGATACTATACCTATACAGCTACATTCTTTGTCCAGTGAAACTTAAATAGCTTTAATAGAAGCCAATAATAAAATGTAAATTACAGTCTTACTAGATCTAGTTAATATCGTACAAAAATATAATAAGTCATACTAACTCGCTACGGAAAGGTACCTAAGTAGTTAGTTTCCAGAAACACGCACTAATGGATAAAGAGTTTACTAATTTTTTGCCTAACTAAATTACCGGTGCTATTGACGACAAAAGGCTTCCTCCTTTCTAAGACCACAAAAACATCTTACCTACCTAGATGTTTTTGTTCTCTAAACTGAATGTCCTTATACCGTTTCGGGACCTTCAATATAGCCCAAACATCATCTGTAGTCTTAGGCTTAAATAATAAACGTAAAACAATCGTCTGTCCACCCCGTAACAAACAGAAGAAACAAACTGTGTATCATTTGACTTGAATAAATCAAAGGATACCTACCCAAATTCTAGGAATTTGTCATATCTAATACATACATATTTTGTGAGTAGGTAAGTAGATATAAACTTCTATCAGTAAGTATGTAACACCTACCTAACAGGTGTCGACTCGTAAAGTTTTTTACCATGTTGGAGTTTATATATAAACAAATAAGTATATTGTTTATGTATTGTAATGAAAAACTCAACAGCTAACTTACTATTCATGGTTGTTTTTGTGACACTCTACTGTTACCAAGCTTAATGCCAATCAGCAAGCGTATCCAAATCTTCGCTATGAGGAATAGAGTCAGATAAAAATCCGATACAAAAACTATACGTATACCGTATACCTAAGTATATTCTATAGGTTATTCAAAATTTTCCAATATATTAATGACTCTATCATCAATTTTATTTAAGTTTTTTAGACGTTTTTATCTTTATTTTAATTAGGCGACGATTCTGCATCGGGTGCTGTCATGATAGGAACGTGGAAAATTTTTCGACGACGTAATTTTTCTAATGGGCTATGATTTAATAGCTGCATTTATACTATAAACTTTATAAATTTTCTTGTAGTTTTGAAAGCTCGAAGTCGAAACTTTTGTCCAGCCATTTCATAGTAACTGCCCAACCAGTAACCACTGTCAAATAAATTCAGCAATTAAACCCCGGTAGCCAAAGGTTAAACTTTAAACAAACATATTAAAACTTCATTTTCGTTTTGAGACCATTTCTCTCCGTCTGGAATATGAAACCTACCTCAGACAAGGACGTCAAAATTATAGTTCCACTCCTTTTATGCGTCCGGGCATAAAAATCAGAGAATAATAAATTAATCTGCATTAATCCTCTCCCGAGGTAGATGAAGATACTTTATATCGTCTCGTTAATCATCAGTGAATGCTCGGCATTCAGCATTCTGTAGGTATATTACAGCAGTGCCTCGTAACGCCAATTAAGATGATGAACAGAAATAGAACTGAGCAGAGCCCTCCCCTTGCGACCTCCTTCATCAGACTGGCGCTCTGGTACCGAATGTAATGAAAGGAGGCTGCATGCAATACTGATGTAACAATTCCCATAAATTATAATTCTGGGAAGGATGGGAGCCGGCTCTAACATTCTACAATCTAGAAAAAGGCTAAAAATATCCGCTTTTGCATGAAATGAGGGTTCCACAAATTCCATGTCAACAAACCTCGTAGAATTTCCAGTGAATATTTATTTTAGTGCCGCAAGTATATGCGCACGAGTTAGAAATGAGAGGTAGAGAGCAAGGGGCATGGTCACGCGGCGTGACAAGTCACTCGTCCAATTGGTCGAGATTGCGCGCTTCCGTCGCGGCTTCCGGCCGATAACAGCAAGACCGCTGGTAGGTACTTACGAACTTACGAAGTTACAACAACGGTCAACGGACTTGCTCAATGCTCGATACTACTTACTTAGACGCTCGTTATGCTATTTAGACCGGACAAACGCTACATCGGATGTTCAAATCGAATATTCCGGACTAACAACTATTGCTATGTAAGCGGAGTACCTACCTACCTACCTGTGTACCTAGTTTGTTTTACATACGGTTACTGGTTTTTCTGTTTTAATTGAAAATGTTTTGCTTAATTTGATCTTAGATATTAAATTGGTGATTGGTGCACACTTAACCTATCTAAGTAGTTAACATTTCCTTCCTTCAATGTTCACTTTCTGGAAATTAATATAATAGATAGATCAAAAACAGTCCTGTTATGACCATATGATGTACCTATATAAAAAGAAATAAAATTATTCTAACCCTTAATAATTTCCCGGCTGTTCTGGGGGCCTAGACAAAAAACTTTTCTGTAGCGTTAACGTCAGACGCTGACGACAAAATGTATGGGAATGACATTAGGTGTGGAAAGGAAACGTCATCACCTAATGTCATTCCCATACATTTTGTCGTGAGCGTCTGACGTTAACGCTACAGAAAAGTTTTTTGTCTAGGGGGGCTGGTCCTCTGTTAGGTACCTTACCTACTCAATTTGTTTGGGTAGGCAACAACAGTTAGCAACCGCTTACTAATTCCTCGGTAATGCAATGCGTTGTTGCTATGGATGCACAATATGCACCATGTGCAATAATGAAGTAAGTAATAAATACAACGCACACATTATAAGCTTCCTGGGGTCTAAACGTGCAGCAAATTTTTATAGTAGGTATTGATTTTCTAGAATTTTGTGAAAGTAAATAGGTACTTTCTAAAGTGTTTTGATAACGACGTTACATTATTATTCAGAATTTCTGACTAATTTTGATATGTCCACATTTATCGAACATCGCGGAAGGACCAAAATGACTAAATGTTGAAGATATTTGGCAAAGATAATATATGACTGCGAAAGACGTAATTTTTTTCTAAAAAAAAAAACGCTGAAGAAAAAATGCGTATCTATAATGATGAATAACGTTTCTTACAAGTAACGGTATCTTGTTACTTGTTGTGTGTCGATAGCTGTTAATAAATATTGCAAATTTTCCAGAGAAACGAACCGGGGACATTGCGACACGGTCCTGTTGTGCAACTAGACGGTCCGTTAATAAATGTAGTGGAACCAAACGTTTTGCTTCGATGAAGCCTACACGGTGACCAAAAGTTTTCACCATTGCTTGATTGGATTTGAAAGAATAGTTCATCTGCATGCTCTTTGTCCGGTAAAAATTGTGCTACCCTTCTCCCTTGGGGTTCGCTAAGATTAGGGTTATAATGTCAACAGGGAGTTTGGTTTATTAGGGTACATTGTATATGGAAGAGGGCCAAATAAATGTGGTATTGATTTGGGCCTGCGTAGGTTATATTACCCAGATTTAAAAAAATGTCAACTAAGACAACCAAGTTAACTTAAAAATACAACAATATTGAACTTTGACTTTATAGTTTCCATAAAATTTAACAAAACGATATGGTACCTACCTAGATAAATTTAGGACCAGTCTAGATACATACATAAGTCTTCGATCATATTTAAGGTCACCCTACATAAAGGAAATAGCTGAGAGTGCCGAGGCGCGAGCGATCAGAGCGGAGCGGAAGTGGCGACCGTTCCCACGGACATTCATCCGTTACTTCACCTCATCGTACATCCCCCCCTGCCCCCTGTCCCCCTCACCGATACCCCGCCCGCCTCCTTAAACCACCCATTACTTTCTTAGAACATTAGGTTCACCTCAACAAACAATGCAACGTAAACAACGGACATCGCCCTAAAAAGTCTACTACTCCCAAAATGGCAACTTTCGCTTCCAATCAAAATCACCGATCGTATGAGGCCACACAATGAATCGGTCAAGTTACAAAGATGAACGAACTTATTTAAATTTAAAATTGGAGCACAGGAAATAATAATAAAATAGAAGCTTTATGTGTATAAGGATAGCTGGATGGTGGAATGTCGGTCAAGGGCGCCTCCATCAACCAAGGCGATCAACATTACGGCAGAACAAGGGCAGTAACTATGAGAACATTGTCATATAATTTAACTACTCATCCGAACTGAGCAAGTTCTAAAAATATGTAAACAGGAAAACTACTTCCCACTAAGTAATTGAAGCACTCAATTATCTCATTAACCTTTCGACCGAATCAGGGTTAGCTGAATAAGATTGGTATCTACTCAATAAGAAAATGTGGAGATTCTGATTATATCCATGGGCCTGATAAATAAGTGATAATCTTATTCAGATGTTAGTAGATTACGCTACGCCCGTCATTCTATTTTATAATCCTTGTTAGGTAAGTACCTCCTTGCTTATGTATGACCCGGGAGGTAACTGATTGACCTACTTATCACTTTTGCTGTGTCAAAAATCCTTAACTCCACTCAACTAATTTCCCAAGCGAAAATTCTCAAGTGCTGAGTTTAAAATTAATTTGAATTTTTGAACAGCGTGTTTGGCGTAGCTACAGACTTCATAACAATAGTCAGGGATAATTTGACTCTTGTTTACAGACCCGACACGATCCCGGCGCGGGCGGCCCGAATAGAACCGATGTCTTTGTCGACTGAATAGCCGACTAACGCCATACCCGCAATCGGTCCAGCTGATCTCATTGTTTAGTCTACCCCGGAACGCTTTTAATTCCTAACAAAACTGATTACAAAGCTATGTGATTTGATTACTCACGAGTTCACGACGATATTTATTGGTATATGTGTGTGTACAGTGTAACTAGTGGAAGTGCTATACGTAATGCGCGGTGAGACTGCTATAGTGTGGGTTACGTTACAAAGTTTGAAATTGTGGGAAGTATTAATAGAGCAACATTTATTAGTACGACGAAATTGTTTGGAACCGACAAGTTCAGTAATTGATTCTGCAAAAGACCTACGTGTCGGTATGAACTAAATAAAAAAATGGTTTATTTCTATGCTATCGGTGCTGCCGATCCAGCATGGTCTTTCCATACACCCCAAAAAGTAGTAATAGGGAGGGATGTAGGTATGTTGACAACGAAACAGCAACAAATCAGTATAAATACAAAAAAATATAGTAGCGTTCGTTAAACCGTCAGTCGGTGGAACGTCGTGATCGTACAAGTGGACCGGATCTCCGGCGTGTGCGCAGCCGGAAGTGCGCAAGACTTCCGCTCCCTCGGGAGTCGGCGTCACGCGTCGCGGCGACTGCGCAACCGTGTCTTACCAACTGCGGCTTTCACGACAGTATATTACACACTACGCTACTAATATTAAGTGAGTTTACTATTGCTCATATGGAAGATATTAAATTAAATACGATCACTAGCGCTCGACTCGTCTAATTGCTAGACACACGGCATGCTTGATGCTATTGATAACTTAAGTACAGATCGTAGCTTTTTGACCGAGAATTGTCTGTGATCACTGATCATTGTAGCGTTACATAGTAGCAGTATTACTTATGTTATTTTTAGTCGCAGTTATATTAGGTAGTAGTAGCAATATTACTTAAGTTATTTTTATCGCAGTCATACTACCCACTAATGATTTTTTAACACTATTTAGACTCCCGAACTCTCGATGTATCTGGGATTTAGTATTTAACGTTCTCGAGCCCGTACAAAGATAGGTTAATTTTCATCACTTTTAGTGAGGACTTAATGCTATCAAAGCTGCTGTTATTTTTATATGGACTTTACAAATCTCACAACCCCTGAAGCGAAGAGTAATTAGATTTTGCTGATAGAAACAATCTCCGTTAACTTGGAATCGGAAATGTGCGCGTTAAGAACGATGCGCGGCGGCCTGACGAGCAGAACGCTATCGGAATAAACAGGAGCGTGCACTTATAGAAAACTTTACGTTTTTGCGAGTTTAGTTCAGCCTATTCTGTCAACGTCTCACCGTGAAATCGTTGGTGAAGTGAGCGTGAAGTGAACTGTCATTCCATCTTGTTCGTATGGATTGACAGCTCACTTCACCTAGGCTTACACAGTTTACAGAATCACTGCAGATGTAACATGCCTATGTCATTTTGTTGAGAGCTCAAATCTCTAAAGTCGATAAGGGCATGTGAAGCTGATTAGTTGGGGAAAGAGAATGAGGAAAATATCATATAGGAAATTTGAGTAGGTATGATTGTGGACTGCTTTAAGAGTAGAGGAAGACAAAATAATTGATCGATGGACCGTGTCAAGGATTAAGAGGAGATAACAACTTATACAGAACCTGAAAGAGAGAAGAGAAAGAAAATGATGATGAGCTCTAATCTCTGAACTATTTATAAGTTGACGTTTAGCTTGAACACAGTCAGAGACTCCGACAATTAGGTTTTTTTATCGTGTTGTATCCCACTGCTGGGCTAAGGCCCCCTTTCTTCCTTCCATTCCTCACAGCTTTGGGCAGGTGTGGACCAGTCCTGTCGATAGGCGTCAAGTTCGTCTCGCCATCTTTACATGCGTCTCCCGAGATGTCGTTTACGTATTTATTGACATTGATACAAAAACTGTTTACAACTGCAAGTTTTGTTGGTGGTGGTAGTGGGACTTCACAAACAAGTACCGACGAAGCTTAGGTTTTTCTTTGAGGTATGCGAGCTTTTGCGAAAGCTACTGACGAACCATAACCATTCTTTATTGCTCCTCTAATCAACAATACCTAGGTACTAAACAAACAAAATAATTATTTAATAGAAATTAGAATCGAATAACGAAAATTTTAAAATCTAGATACTTTTTTAAAATAACGTTAGGATAACGTTTCTAACATTTTCCTATTTGTTTTCAACATTTTCTCGTTTCAAAGTATGAAATAAACAGAATTTCATTCGTTCAATCTCAGTGTACAGGTTTTAATACAACAAGTCGTGAATTTATTGGTGATTCCTGGAGCAATCATGGATTGTATATTAGCCACAATAGATATCCATTTTTATGAATTAACAAAATATCTAATTTAAACATTATGTTGGCCTTAAATACAGAGGTAAAGCCGATAAAGAACGACGTCTATGCACCATTAAACACATTTTACTGATACTTTCAGTTCACACAATTTATCTCAACGAACGCAATAGACGAACCTACACGTAAAGTCTAGTACTAAACTAGTGAATTTATCTTTCATGTTATTTGGCCTTCGTTCACACGTTATTTATTTTCGCGGGTTTTTTTGCTAAAAATATTTTATTTACAATACATGGCTATTTGTGTACCTAGTCGTATCCCAGAAAGCAGTAAAGAGGTTTGCTTGCACCTATTTAAATCTACCTATAGCGGCAAGAAATTGATAGTCTTCCCACTTTATCGATGGTTTGAAACCTCAGACGTCATGCTATTGATGACAAACCTACATAAATAGTCATGCAGTATTCACCTGTAAATAGAAATACTTTTCGGAAATACAAAGGAAGTCATCTGATATGTCAGCATCAAAAGTATGTAGTGAAGAATCTTTGCGCACTACTCTCCCACCGATGCTCATCAACAATCCTCGGGAGAGAATTGAAGCAGAGCAGGTAAACGGACGCTCACAAAACTTAAAAGATGGAAGCTTAATTGGGGTGCCCAGAATTTGTAGTGCTTCAATACCGATACACCGCAGGTTTTAACTAATTTTAAAGCGGTTCCTTGGTGCGCAAGGTGCAACAATACCTACCTGTCCTAACTTCTTGCTTGGATTTTAGGTACGTGGATCACTCGTTGAGCCTTCTTGACATGATGGGAAGTCGCAAAATTAAACAAAATGGCAAAAGTCTAAAAAAGATTTCCAAAATAGTAAAATATATGCGTGTATTAAAGTGAAGACTTTTTAGATACCTGTCGAAGATTTAGTCATACGAGAACTAGAAGAGAAGCTTTTTGATACTCAGGTGGTTCCACTCCCTGTGAAATTACCTCCTATACCCAAGTTTCCAGTAGAAATGACATGGACTCCAAATGCTTTGTATTTCGTGATGGACGAAGAACCTGTTACGCTCAGAGTTCGGTAAGAAATCTACCTATGTGGGTATAAAGAGATAGTAAAGTGGAGTAGAATATTATTTAAAACTGAACAGTTATAAGTACTAGTTGTAGGTACTTATCAAAATATTATAGAATATTTTTTTTTTTAAATACCAACGTTGCCCCACTAGGAATTTCTGCTGTATCGTTGATGCGTTTACAAACATACACAAACAGCCAGACCCGGAACAACATCTGTAGGCCATACAAATATTTGTTCCGTGCGGGAATCGAACCCGCGACACGGATGCTATAAATTGACGGTCGAATTTGAAGATTTCAATTAACCTAATGGACGAAGTCTAAACAAATTGAGTTTTGGTAAAAATTGGCTTACGGAGTGACTTTCTCATTCGTAACGTAATATTAGTATGGATTGTCGACAGTACTCTTATCTTTAAAATCAGGATTTGGAACATCTCTAATCGTTCCATGTACTTCCTCGTCTGCGGTCTGTGGGGCGACATGGCGCGGCTTGGGGCCAGCTGGTGCTGCCGCCCTCGTACGAGGATCTGGCTGCCTCCAGGCCTGAGTTCAGAAGTGGTCGTGAAAGCAACTCCGCGGCAGTTATCTCCGATTCCTTGCGCTAACGCCAGCATGCAGGTGGCTGCAGGACATTTGAGAGATAACGTCACTGGATACTTTTCGATAGCTATACATGTGCAATTTTTGAAATATATTCCGCCTCCTAAGCCTGAAGGCGAATAATTAATAAAGTTTAATACCAAGTTGTTCTATTTTGTATTAACAACTTAAAAAAAAGTGTTTTTACCCACTTCATTATAGATACTTAGGTTTAGTAATTTAAATTGCACCATCAGCGTGCGATTTCTCTAAACATGTCAAGTGACATGACATGTGAAGTGATTACGAAGTGAGCTGTCATTCCATCTTGATTAAGTACCTACATGGATTGACAGCTCACTTCGTGGCTCTCGTGTCGATTTGTGCTGCCACCTGTGCACGCTTCCCTTTAAGGCGACTTGTAGCCTCCCATGAAACTTAGATTTATTTTTCTTTCATTGTTGGTGTAAAATTTTCCTTGTTTGAACACACTTGCTAACGATTTGTTCGAAACCATTCTAGCTCGTGCGGAATCACTGTAGGTACCAAGGTACCTACTGATAAGAACCCATGTTTTGCCTAATCGTCTTCGAATCACCGGATGTATGTATGATACAACGTAAGTTCTTATTTTTTTTCCTTCTAATTGATAAACTAAAACATTTGTGAATGGCGCTATCTTTGATAATTCCTGGAAACCTGCTACTTATTACATTGACTCATTCAGGGTACCTACTTATTATATCTTATCGATTCACAACATTAAGTAATAATAAAACAGAACTTTATTTTGGTTATGATAGGTAGGTACTTAGGTATTATTGATGATACTGGTCAAGAACAGATTATGCTGACGGTTGGACAGTGGCGTAGCTAGTATGGATGGCACCCAGGGCGGATTATGTGGTGTCATCCACATTATCCGCCCTGAACCCCGCCCCCCTCAATAATTATAATGGGTTGCGACTTTCGTTCTGTTGACGTAAGTAGCAAGCCATTTTTCGGGAGGAGGGGAGGCGTTCCATATACCTACTGCTGCAGGTTTTTTTCAGGAATGTTCTTACATCACACTTACCACCTTCTTACGCCACGGATTATTTTGATGTTCTGGTCATCATTTTCCAAACCCAAATAGAATTAACTTGGTTGACTGACGCAAGTAAGCTCAAGAACTGTAGAATGCAAAAGCGAGCGAAATGAGCTCGAAAGTTTTTGCATCCCACGTCGGATAGGTTTTATTTTTAACCGACTTCTAAAAAAGGAGGAGGTTCTCAATTCGGATGTTTGTATTTTTTTTATGTATGTTCGCGCATAACTCCGTCGCTTGTCAACCGATTTGAAAAATTATATGGGTATACTTTCTAAATGGTCCCATGAAAATTTTATCAAAATCGGTTCAGTGGTTTGATTTTAAAAACCGGCCAAGTGCGAGTCGGACTCGCGCACGAAGGGTTCCGTACCATTATCTATAAAAAAAAACGGCAAAAATCACGTTTGTTGTATGGGAGCCCCACTTAAATATGTATTTATTTTATTCTGTTTCTAGTATTTGTTGTTAAAGCGGCAACAGAAATAGGTAGGTACATCACATCATCTGTGAAAATTTCACTGTCTAGCTATCACGGTTCATTTTCTGCCTCACGATCAAAAACTGCATCTGCTTAGTTTTTCTTTCAGCCTGGCTAACCGAACGAATACTTAAAACTTTTTCTATATTATTGTATTTCTATTTGGTTTCAAATAAAAGTCCTTACGTTGTCTCCGAGAGGCGCGACGCGACATTGCAAACATGATGACTTGATGAGACAACCAAAAATACAATCCTTTTATCCAGAAACAATTCCAATGACTCGTGTTTTGGCATCGTTGTCGCACTGTCGCGTAGTCGCCATCGTAACTTGCTACGGAAACCTCAATAAAATGACTCTCACTCAACTCAAACTAGAATTACTGTACTCTACTCGCGAGTAGATACTCGCGGGTAGGGTACCTACCTACCTACTTCGCATCAAGAACGCGGTCCTGAAAATCTCAATGAAATTCATTGTTTCTTTTTTCTATAAATAGTTTTGATTAAATTGTTGTTCTATTTAGACATTACAAAAATACGGAGATACTAAGATGTTTTTATTCTATTGGGGAATTCCTCTAGGGAGTTCAGAATTACGTTGAAGAATTTCCTTGTGCGGTTTCCAGTAAGCTATTCATTAATACAACTTCCTTAAGAACTGCGTCAGTCGTGTCTTATATCCTTAGAATGCCGCATGACTTACGGATTGGAATAGTAATCAGAACGAATTAAGAATCAAGCATTGTCTGCGTGGAGACAGACACGCAGCGTGGCGGCGCGCGCTGTGACGAGCGCAGGAGTCGCCTGCGCCCGCGCAGCAAGCTGTAATATTAGGCCTAATAATCTCGTCGGTGACTCACTGCCTTTGTCCACAAACCGTAGGCAAAAACTATTAAGAGAGACTTTGATAAATAACCCACCATAACATATTTTCAGCCGTTTCATCAGCGATCTCATGAACAGACGCCTTATTTTTAAACACTTTGAAAAACGTGGGTGTTGCAGTAATTCTGTTTTTGCTTTGGAACAAGAAAGTTCAGAAACGGATTATAAAAATACCTGCATTAACGCACGAAATTCCTTCTCATAATAAACTAATAGAGGTACATAGGTGGATAACACTGCCCACAGCTATTTACTTGCGTACATAGGTGGCAAAGAGCAGGTATAGCTCGACGTACTGTTTACAAATCAGTTCCAGTGATATTTTTGTTTTAATGTTGATTGTGTCCTCTGAATAAAATTATTTGTATACTGCCTACGAGCCGCAATAGCGCGAGAAATAGATTTTACGAGTGCGTGTGGCGCGATATTTACGTGTGTTTACACTTCAGACGATTTTATAGGCGCAACGACACCGTCATGTGCCATATTAACATATAAGGAGCTCTTTAGTACCACGGCGTTATTACGTAACTGCTACAGTTAAGTACCGTGCCCGATTCAGGTGTCTTTATGGCTGGAAGTAAATTCTAATTTACTCTTGGTCAAGGGAGTGTTTTTTTTTTGGGACAAAGAGGTACCTTAGAACATAATTTCTAATGAACCAGGATTTACAGAACCTCTGTTGTTATGTTCCTTTCCCATATTACGTCTACGTGTCTTCTTTGTTTTCCTTTTGCAAATAGTACCTCCGATTTCCTACAGAATTCCTCAAAGAGAGGGTTTTTGTGGCAGCTATAAAGTCGTAAAACGAATTACTTACTTGTATTAAATGTGCCGTTAACCGACCGAACATAATTGATGCCTTGGACGTTGGTGCTGTATTTCAAGGTTCCTATGGGAGGTAGATATGAGGCAGGACTTTGTAGGTATCCATGAGTAGATGTACACGAGTAATAAGTTACTTAAGGCAGTAATTTTCCGAGAATATATTCATGAAGCTTTGTCATACCTATCAATGTCTTTGGTGGGACGATTTTCCTTCGCAAAAATAAGGAGACAAAAGATGAATAGAAATACCTTACCTAACATTTTGCTGACTTTGACGTTTTGCAATTTCTATTTTACGACTATTTTTAAATTGTCAATTATTAATTAACAACGGTTAGTACCTACTCTACTCTCATAGTATCGAATTCTAAATTAAGTATGTTTACCTAGTTCTAAAGTAACACAAGCGCTTACTGAATTTCAAATACTTAATACTTAGGTATACTTATGATGTAGGTAGGTAAGTAACAATATAGTTAGAATCAAATCTAATCACAATGGCGTCAATTTAAACATCATTTTACGCAGATTTTCTATAGGTAAGTTGTTAAGTAACCTTTTATTATGAAACCCCAAAATCATTGAAGACAAACGCTAAGGAAATTGGATGGTTAGTGAACAAACATGTGAATTTGTGGCACGCATCGTCGCCAGCGAACAATCAGTTGGTCCAGCTACAAGGCTTCCGGGTGCTGATTGATGCTGATTGATATTGATTCGAGCAGCGGGGCTTGCGAGCTGCGCCCGCCGCGCGCCGGACATCTCTCCGCACTTGTATGGTACTATTCGAGTGTTGTCGGCAGTCGAATCGAACAGATTATATTCTCCAAGATTAGACTACGAATGATATTATGTGTGTTCTGTAGCAAGCTTTTTACATCTGCATGTGCTTGGCCAAAATGAGGACAAAGGAAAGGGACACGAAAACTGAAACATTTAAGAATATATCCAGCACGGTAACATCTTGCAAATAGACTTGATCTTTAATAATGTGTGTCATTCCATAAAAATCTAAATAAAATACAATATCATATTGTGACACTTTCTTTGAAATACCGACATCTTACCTATTCAGTTATGTTCAAAGACATTTATTGTTGAGGACTCTCCTGTTCTTTATTAATACTAAACATAAAACGTTTTCAACAATTTAATTTCACCGTTGCTTGTGATGTTCTATTCGGAACACAAATTATCGACTCGGTTTGATCCCACGCCCAAAATAAAATATCATATTTCCTGTCAGGCGGGCAAGCTTCAGCATTCGAGTGTCTTTTTTTCTTCGATTTTTTCAGGCCACCAAAGTTTTTAAAGGAACTGCATCGCACATGTTTGTTCAACATGCGCGTCTTCTTTAAGTACAAGTAGTTTTAGCGTCTGGTGACGATGCTTATTTCTAAAGTTTTATTGTATTAGAAGATATTTGAGCTACGAGTGAATTGTTGTAGTTTTGCAGGGACAATATTGTGAGTGTCGCAATTCTTCAAAAGCTTTTTACTGATATTATTTGCAGTACCTACATTTGTTCAAAAAACTGTGAAAATATCTATTTCTTTGCTATTAATCACTGTGGTCATCACATCTAGCCAAGCGAAGCTTTATTTCTGTAAGCAGTTAACCTCTAAACATACCTAAAACAGGTATTTCTTTAACATGATAGGTTACTTGCACACGACGCAATATTTGATTATCTCCGTAGGCAACAAGGCATTTCGAGTCTTTGATTTCCTATTAAAATGTCGTCACCTCAATTCTTTGGCTTCCGTGGTGTGAAGCGGTAAACGCAGCGACAGTAAGTATGCTGCTTGCAAACTGTTGCTATAAACTGCATACGGCTCGTAACCCGTAATTAATTCAATGACGTGATTTCACAATGGCTGATCAGCGCTGGTTATAACGAGGTGTGCTGTGCTGTGCTGCCGTTAGGCGGCTTGCAAGCGTGCGCATGCGCGTTTAGCGGTGGCGGTGTATTACAGGTGTTGCGCTGCTTCTCACGGCCGGTTCCGCGCCGCTTGCATAACGGCCTGCGCCCGCGCAGCACACGTAACGCGCCGTAACACCGCGCATTATGCATGTAGGGCGCAAGTCGACGACTCCGACATCGCGCTAGCTTTGTTCGCAATAGACAATTTATCGATTTTATACTGTTATTGCTGTTCCTGATCATATTTCTATGTAGGCAATCGCACACTTAGGTACAAAGTTGTGTTCTACGATTCAGTGTTATTTACGTGATGGGCTTCTTGTGGTGCCTCGTGCTCGTGTAGGAGAATAATTTTAATAAGATCATTCATCATCGTAAACTACGTACGGTTTCACCTGGCAAATTAATATGTCAGGTAGACAAGACACGACGGCTGATGAGGATGACAATCCAAAATCCTCTTTTATCGTACCATTTTAGGCACAAGCTGCCTTTTGTTGCTACCACAAAAGCCTGCCCACTGCGCCCACGTCTCAGGTTACCGATGAAGATGACATGCGCACGAGACAACTCTGATCACCCTGTCAGATACATGCAGAAATCTCGCCTCCATCAACAAAAGATCAAATTCCGCGATTAGAGTCGAATGCAGCCATTTTACGGAAGCGGTAGGCGCCAGCTGCCTGCGGAGTATCAAATACCACACTGATAAAGGCTTCCTTAATAAGAAAAATGTAAGACGAACTCTCGACTCAGCTTCGAAATGTTTTCACGCTAAATCGAACCGAGACAGTGGAGGCTTGTAACTTACACCGACTGCGTCTTCAATGATCGCTTTGAAATCTTCTTTAGTTCTCTTTTCATGCATTACTGACTACGGCTCGTAGATACTAATGTGGGAATCAAATGTCTTGTAAGTACAAGACTACTTATTTTGGCACGAGCGTAGTTTTTCACTTGATTTTCAGCGACATTTGGGTCGACCTTTTTATTTAGGTCCTTTTGTGTATTACATTGTCTTCTTTTAGGTTAATAAATTCTATCAGCCTCTTTCAAAATAGAAGCAACAAATTGGCTCATGTGTACAACGCCCGTAAACTTTTTACGTGTTTTGCAATGGGGTTGGCAAGTGAAAACTTTTGGTAGATGGCGCTAGCATAGCTTTCACCTGTCAAGTTTGTGTTGTGTTTTGGCTTAACTTTTTGAGTGCGTTTTTTTATAATATTGAAAGAACTGTTGTGAACGAAACATGTATTCGACATGGCGGATAAGTGGGTTGACAGCTGAATTGAAGAAACGAGGTGCATCTTTACGAGGAAGGAAAGCAAACCTAGTCGACCGGTATAACCTTATAACCATAAATCACAAATTTTCTCTTCTAAATACATGATTTTGAAAGGGTGATTGCTAGCTTGGTTCTCGTTTACCTATTGTACTTTGATACAAAACGTTTTATCGAAAATATAAGCTTTCGAGTTAGTGCTTTTTAAGTTTTTTCTATCAAGAATGAACTCTTGTTTTGTTTACAGATTAGAGCTGTAGGACCGGAATGTTTACTTTGGAAACACAGGAACTCAAAGGCACGATGATCCTCCTCACTCTAGCATGTATCGGGACATTATCAGCAATACTAATTAAAAAAACATATTAATTATAAATAGGCTGTAGGTAGGTTACGATACCTGTAATAAGATTTTCAGATTTTTTTGTTCTTGTTTCCTTTAGTGTATTATTTGTTATTTTATTAGGGTGTGACAATAAAACTAATAAACATAACTATTTTAATTTCTTTTTATTATTTACAATCCTTACTCTAAAATTACACAACAGTACTTAATCATATAAAAAATTCGGATGCCACATAAAATGAGACTAAAGAAATTTTATAAGTTTTTGTTAAGCCTACCTGTCCGGCCCCGGCGACACACCGGTGTGTCGCGAATTAATCGCGAATTTAATGTTTATTTACATATACATAAGATTTACTTTATATTAGGGAATTTTCACATGTTGGGCCGGAGTGGTTAATCTTTCTATGTGTACTCTTTGACTTTCAAGTTTCTGATCACGCGCGCTTTGATACAAAACCTGGCAAATGTGATCTGCCTTTCAAGAAATCAGGTAGGTAGGTATATTAATTGACACATTTTTCACTGCAAACAAGTCCTGGACATTAAATTAAATCCTCTATCAGCCATGACACCATCACAATATCGCCTTCATCTCACAAAGTAATCAATGAGCTGCGTTCAATCATCGTCCTGGGTAGAAATATATACATTGTCGGGAAGAGTCAAATCTTCTGAACTGGTAGTTTGCACAGCTGATGTGTCTATCTCTTCAAAAAGTGCTTTTCTAATTTTTCGGTTTGATAACTGCTCTTCTCGAGCTTGAGCTTCTTGAGAAAGAGTTTTAGTAGTCCAGGGAAACAATGTTGGGACTGCTGATTTTTTCAGGTAACGGTGCTTGTTTTCAATGCCTTGAAACAACCAAAAAGGATAAAGAACACATTTTTATTACGATGCCGAATATTTTTAGAATACAATTAATGTGACGTACCTGTATAAAAACTAGTTTTATGGTAATCTGTTTCCAAAAATGTTTACGACATAACCTCGAATTTTATCCGGCTTGAAGTTTTGTCTCCTTATGACTTTTAGCCACTTTTTTGTCACTGCTGAATCTTTAGGAAACTGATGCGCACCTATTTCCTTACAAAAGGGTTCTTCACAGATCTTCGGAATTGTGAAAATAATTAGTTATTCAAAATGTTCATAGAAAATTCTTATATTTTGGTTAAAGCTATGCTAGCGCCACTTTGACAGTTGCCAACCCCATTATCGGCACTGCTATGAAATGTATACTTTTTAGTCTAGCTTTGAAAGTTCAGTTGATGCCTGTCAAACAGTCTCCGCCAGAAATTGGCACAACAAACGATTTTCAAAATGGCTGTTGATAGGACGAAAAAAAATATTTTCAGGATTTAAAAACGTATTCATTAAGAGACATTGATGACTGTCACTACAACGTGTAACAGAATAAACGCAATACCTCTTAGGCCTGACCTGAATTATACAGAAAAGGCGTGATGAAGACGCGGCGCAGGTGAGGCGTAAGGCACGATGCCGCTTCAAAAAGTTTCAATACAAAATGTAGGTAGGCGATACGTCGTGAATTATACACAAACAACGCGGCGCAGGCGAGCGGCGTGCCTGCGCCGCGCCATTTGTATATAATTCAGGCCTTAAAGGTGCCTTAGTCAGTCATTGTTTAATACAAACGTAGTCTGACGATTACACTACTGATTGAAGGTGTACGTTCAGAAAAAAGGTAACATTTATTTATCTCGGTATTATCTAGCCCTGTATGGAAACAAAACAGAAATAAATATATTTGTGTGCAAGTTATTTGTGCCGAAACTTCCTAATTTTAACTCAACTTTGGGCGTAAATAAATAAAATATGTAGTACGAAAATGGCAAAATATTAACCATACAGGGATAGATTATTTCGTAAATTAAATATAAAAAAATATTTTAAACAGAACCATTCAGTACCTACTTTTTTCATAATATCCTGACTAAAAAAAAACGACTGCGCCATACATTTCTCGACAAGATGTACTGAACAGATGATTTTTTTTTGCGATTTCGGTGTTGGTCCCATAGAAAAAGTTGTTCAAAATGACGAGTTCAATGACCCCTAAGAGGTATTGCTTTTATTCTGTTACACGTTGTATATTAATTGCAAATGACTGCACAAACGAAATATGTTATAGTGTTTATAATTTATGACTAATAATCTTATTATATGATTATGAGTCAGCTTCAATAAACACTTGGATGTAGGTACGTTCAAGACGCATCGTGCCTATCACATTCTATCTCTGATTCATGAGCATATCGCTCAATGAAGAGATTATCGAAATACGAATTAAGGTTTTAAGATAATGCTTATTATTTGATATTTAATTACGGGTAGGTATGTACAATGTGCGCAACTTCCTCTAATGACTGCTAGCTGAAACAATCGATAAAAAACCCCTTTTGAAGTACTCATTAGGCAACATATTTTCGTCCAAACATTAGGAGTTGTCCAATTTGGTAGGTTATAGTTACTGGGGATGAACTTTTTTTTACCAAATATTTATTAAACTTCGACTCGAATCAATACCACAAATCGGTAGAGGAAGAACCGTACTTATTGTTTATTAATTAATCTGTAAATCAAGGAAAACCGTGAAAATTTTAATACCTGCGTTAGTATGAGTGTGTGTTGTGGTACAATTTTTCCGCATGCAATTTTATTTATGTGCTTTCCGCCTAACGCCAGTTGAAAAGTTGGGCGCGGAAGTCCCGTGATCGGAAGAAGGGGAGCAAGGAGGGGCGGGAGGGGCGCATCCTGTGACGTCCTTGCCTTTCCGGACTTTGACTTCCGGTTCACTATCTGTACGATTTTCTCCGCTGTGTTAAGGTAGGTAAGTCAAAATGATATTATGGAATCTTGTTCTCTTGAGTACAAATAAACCGAAAACCGGAATTTTCTGAAATGGTATATTCCTCTATTCTATGAATTTTGATTGGTAAGGTTAAGGGGTGATTGTACTCATCATTATGAACCACTTTTAGTATGGGACCAACCCCAAAATCGTGCAAAAATAAACAGTTGTTCAGTACATTTTGTCGAGTTATGCGCACAATTGTATGGGGCAGTCGATTTTTTTTTCGCGATTTCAGTTTTGGTCCCATAGTAAAAGTGGTTCATAATGATGAGTACAATAACCCCTTAAGAGGTATTGCGTTTATTCTGTTACACGTTGTATAGTGCTCATGTGTGCCAGAAATCACATTAAGTGAAAAACGAAACAATTAAAACCAAACCAAATTAAAGACGCTAATGATTGCCAAGAAACAATCATCGATCATGCGCGATTAACTGTGACTTACAATCTGCTTTCACAGTAGCGTGTCATTGGGATATTTTTTGTTTTTGTTCTCATTATAAAGTACACACACACGTGCACACTGTGTGTATGAGATTGTGGGGACTTACTATACATAGAAGAGACTTATATTACGAATGGGATGGATGAGTGAGGACTCCCGCACAGCAGCGGTCGCTGCGTGAGGCCTTCCGTACAGGAACCGTGCCCGAAAATGTTTTATTAGTTTACCATGAATATAATTTTAGATGTGGACTAAATGTGGAGTTCAATAGTT
Source organism: Melanchra persicariae (assembly GCA_947386135.1). Classification (NCBI taxonomy): domain Eukaryota; kingdom Metazoa; phylum Arthropoda; class Insecta; order Lepidoptera; family Noctuidae; genus Melanchra; species Melanchra persicariae. The sequence continues at coordinate 9,021,089 of OX376651.1, read as the reverse complement.
TTCTACGTATTATAATAGAGCTGGCTGCTTCTTTGAATTAGGTATTTTAGCGATGTTCGTTACTATCAGAATGTGAAGTAGATTTCATATGGGAGCCATAGGTTTAAAATGATACAGATGATTTGTCTACACGTCTACACACCTACATAATATTCCGATTACATCTTTCAGTTGGTACTAGTTTCAATATGTTGCTGCCGACGCGACGCCGACGTCACTTGCACTGACATACTTAGAACAATTTGGTAATCCATATTTATATTGTGGTAATGCCGTCGCATTATTGGTATTTTACAATAGTGCCCTTAGGTGTTATCTGTTATATGTCAGTTATTAACATGATGTGCTTCACCAGAATTCATTCTAAAAACCTAAAGTGTCTGCTGTCAACCAATAACGTGTGTTACCTATAGTCTAGTTTTTTTAGATCAGTCGACCAAAATAATACCTTAATGATCATAGATTGTACCTATTTCGTAATAAAATGTGTGGCCGTCGTGTATACTGTCGGATATAACCTAAATATGTACATAATATATCTATTAATATTTTATTGATAAGTAGACTTATTTAACCTATAAACTAACACAGATACTTACATATTTAAATGTAACTAAACATTATTGTATGCCAATAAGATATTATTAATTTATTAAAAGTTCATACACACATTATTATTTATTACCCACTTAATCTATTTAACATAAGTTATAGTAAATCGATGTTTATACTACATAGTTAAATGTAAAGTAGAGTCAACTCGTAAAAGATACAAGTATGTATTGGAATCTTTGGTACATTTTATATTAATGGCTACTCTATTTTCTAATAAAATCTATATTTTTACGACTACTCTATGTAAACCAAAGCTGTAATATAAAGTACAAGAGAGTCCACCTTCGTTGCAGTAGGTATATGTACAGCGTATTTTCTTTGTACCTACAGTAAGAACTTGACATGGCCCAAGTTTCATTAGAACTCGGTGGGAGAGCAAAGCTACCTACCTTATAATAATAATATGACACATAATAATATAACCGCGGCGTAACCGAATGAGCTGTTACGTGATTCTTTTACTATTTATGTTATGGTTATTTAGTCGGTAGCTACACTAGCAACTAGGCCATACATGGATGCTAGGGGTCATTAACTCATTACACTGCCAACTAAATGTGAGATTTAATCAATATCAGCTCACTAGGCAACAAGTACCTATCTCGCTTACGTAATAATTACTTGTACGAACTGGACACAATATTCAATTGAGGAAGAAGATATGAAATACAGATATGATGTAATCAATTCGCGTATAAGAGAGTCGACATGTCAGCCGTTTGCAATAGTAAGGACATTACTTGGAATAAACTTGGTTTTTGTCACAGAAGCAATAACCAAGTAGTCGTTGACATGGTTATGAACAATGGGAATACGAACAATCAGAGCGAGCAGCAGTAGCGTTAGATCTGGTGGTCCTTTTGGCACATCATAAAGATATTTGTTTCCAAGCGCGTCTCTAGGTATAGGTAATAATAATTATGTCCTTTGATCTCTACTAGATGTAAGATCGTCTGGGTTGTCTACAAAGTAGGTACTCTACCTAATCTTCTAATTTATTTGTAGTTTACTTATAATTAAATTCTTAAATTAATTAAATCCCTACCATGTAGGTATTCCACCAATTCGCACTAAGCGTTTCCAAACGTCTTTTATAATGCGCACAGCAAAGAAGTGGAACTCTCTGCCTGCGTCTATGTTTCCAAAAGCTTACAGCCCTAATCTCTTCAAAGTTAGAGTGAACAGGCTCCTTCTGGTTAAGCTCGCTCCATCGTAGACTTTGTCTCTGTCATATCTGACATTGACTAGAGTCAAGAGCAAACCCACCACTAATAAAAAAAAAAAAAACAATAAATGTTTAAATTAATTAAGTAAATTATATTTTACTTATGTCTAAGCATCAAGTTAATAAAATCAAAATCGTTACTTTCAGAAAAATCCATCGTAGTCAGAGCGCTGATTACCTACTAACTTTTGCCCGCGGCTCCGCCCGCGTGGATGTCGGTTATCGCGTAAAAAGTAGCCTATGTCCTTCTCCATATCCCAGGCTATACATCTGCCAAAAATTTCATGACGATCCGGTCAGCCGTTTTAGCGTGAAAGCTGAACAGACAGGCAGACAGAGTCACTTTCGCATTTATAATAATTATTATGCAGGGATATCTTATTGAGGATAAACTAGCAACGTCTTTCCAGAACTATTTCGGTATAAAACAGGGAACATTTCGTAACATAACAGATCCATGTACTTATGTACATTGTCCACACGTGCGCGCCGATCAAGACAAGTGCACTGACATACAACGGTTCAATTCTCAGAATCGGGTTAATTCGGTGCGTGACGTCACCGCGCCTGCGCCCGCGCCGCTTCCTTGTCCGACGGAATAACGACTCGAGGGTAATTAATAGTTAAATTCATTTAGTTCCTGACTTACAAGTTGACGCTTTGAAAGTGAATAATTGTCGTTTGAACTGGAATTGTGCTCAAGTGTGCGCTGTTCCCGGCTGATGGTGTAAGTGTAACGCAATCCTTATTACTTTTATTAGCTTTATGTAATGTAAATACTGTGCAGGCAAAGTTTCGCTTTCCTGTCTAAGTTAGTTTTAACTATTAGGTTTCATATTTAGTTGGGAAAGTGTAGTCTCTGAAATCTGAAACAGAATTGTTTCCTTATGTCGGTTTTAGTAAGTGTGAGCTAGTTTACCCTCAATGGTTGACATGTATAGGTATTCTAGATTGTGTCCATGTAACAGCAAATGTTTAAGCCTAGTGAGCCTGGTACTGGTTATGTTATTTACGTCTATTAATTGTATTTGTGATAAAATACTTCAATGACTACCTGTACATTTATTAAGAACTCTATTATTTAAGTAACAAAAACAAACCAAAAATACAATTTATTCACGAAGCAACAGAGCATACATACCATTTTAAAACATAATTACTAACAAAATGAAGACTGAACCCACTAAGTCATCGATAATCGATTTGAAAAAAATGAAGACCCCAACGGTCTTTGATTGGAACCACATGACGTCTCCGAACTACAAAATAAATTAAAAAACAATCACCAGATCATTTAAGTAAACAGAAAAAAGCTTTAAGCCTCGCTGCAACCGAGACATTTGCTCCCGAAAACAAACCTATTAGTCTGTAAGCAACGAAGGCGCGTCCACAGTTCAAAGTGAGTTTGTTGGAAGATGTTACCCGAGCTTTAACGTTAACGAAGGCGTTTATGTTTCAAGGACTTGTTGCGTCGCAGCGTGGGAAAGCTCACTGAGGTCAGGTGGCACATGTGGTGCACTCCTGTTTAGGATGTTTAAAAATAATATTTAACAAAATACAGACGAAGGTGCAGAGATTATGAACAGCCTTCGCGGGGGAGATAACACACCTACACATCACCCCGCCTGGTGGTCCATAAACAATAACAGAGCCGAGCATTATTTATCTTAGTTATGGACTTTACGATACGAACGGGGAATCCACCTACATATGGTGTTAATCGTGTTACCGCAGAATTAAATTTCCTCATTATATTTCACTTTTCTGTAGAAGAGTCGGTACTTGTGGTGGTAGAGTTTTATCGTAGATCGTCTATAAAACTATCCCAAATTTCTTTCTGCTTCAGATTTAAGTAATGGTCTGTGGTACAATTAATTTTATGGTCTCATATAATGAAGCTGTTCAACTTACCGTGGCACTGTTTAGGTCTACTCCACTAGTGTCATGTATTTACGTGTCCGTCAGCGTATTGTCATGCACTTTCTGCCTCCAAGGCATTTGAATTCGCATCCCCTTGCGAATACTTTTCGCGTGATCTGCTGGGAAGAATGTCTACGTTCACAAAAAGTAAATCTCAGCATTGGCACCGCCCAACTTTGGCTTCTGTACGTCACATGAGCCCGTGGGATTGAAGCGAGAAGCGATAATGGACGGGAATTCGCGACGTGGGTGTCCGGCTTGTGCTCGCTTTATGCAGCACTTTTTATGCCTCCTCCTTGTAGATAGAACGTTTTCTGTGCATCAATGCGCAATAACGTAGGCTTTGTGAATGAACAAACATGGTGCGTAAACACGCCCAGTGACGCGTTGCTTCATTGGCTTTTGGTAAACGCTTGCTTCTAACATTTCCAAACATAAAATCAGTTGATATTCTTACACTTCCTTTATAAACTTACACGATTCAACGTGAAATCAATTGGATCACCTAAATAGTTAAGTAAAAAACCTTATTTAGGCTCATGGTGGCAAAATTTTCAGCTGTTTGACAGACATTGTTTTTCATAAAAAACAATGTCTCATTTGATTTTCAGTCGCTTGGGAATGTACAAATGTATGCGAGATTATACGGTCATTACCAATTCAAATAATACTTTACTTCCGTATTTTGAGAGCAAAACTCAAGTTTTTGCGCGTATGTACAACCGTATTTAGTTTTTTATACATCAGTGTGTTCCTACATTCAAGATACTTAAATATTTTAGGTGTAATTTAAGTTTTTTCAAAGTATTAGTGCTAGGTAACATGAAGAACCGTAACGACCTCTACATATTATTAATTCTGTTGAAATTTTTGCCGTGAAGTCTAGGCAAACTAACCAGAAAATACTACTGAAATGTAATTACGAGATTGGCGTGAATATAAGAGAAGTCATACCGGCTCGAATCGCTTAACCGGCGGATGTCATAAATTAGCAAGTTGAGGGAGTGGTGGGTGCGAGACGTAGAAACGATAGGCACACTAGGTACTTGACAGACTGACACGGAAGCTGACTGTGCCTACAAACGCCCACTGCGACCGTCCGCTTGCGTCAGAATCGAATCTCAGCCCAACTATTACTTCCTAGTACACTGCACTTGTAGGGTTGCCCACGGATGACGTGCTAGCGTTAGCTACAACTGAGTTACAAAACAACACACGAGTTAAATATGTTTAGTTAGCAATCAATTATTGCATAGACGATTCTAATATCAAACAACCAATTTGACCGTTGAAGTGAAGAAGACATAACACTTCAGATGAACAATAAACTCTATTAATCATGTATAAATACCGGCCTTGCTTCAACTGCAAAAGAATGCATGAATGAGAAGCCTTCAGTCAACGGGGCAAAGAAAATTTATTATACCTACCTCAATACAATCATTCGCCAGAGCTCCACATCTAACATAGTAATAATGAAATATAATGAAATGCAACGAGCATCACTGTGTCCTGCAAGTCTGGAAATCTATTGTGATAGTACAAGTCGAGTTGTCAGACACTTCCCGGTTCAATGCTCGTCAATGAGATCGCATTCCAAACTATGACTTAACGCCTACTGACTGTGGAAGTGCTGTATCTAATTAGGTAGATTACGTGCACAGGAGATTCAGTTATGCCATATAATGTAGGAAGCTTGTCTCTTTCAACACAGATATTTCTGAACGTTGGGAAATCCAACGCTCGATAAGAGCGCACTAACCGTTGTCATGATAACTCTAAGTATGATAAGTAATAAAATTTTATTTTGCAAATAAAAACCAATTTAATTTTGTAAATTAAGATTCCTTCCGCTAAAACTCGTAAACTGTCGTTTCTTGGATATGTCAATTATTTATTCATTCGCTCTTAGCATTTTGACCACGTCTTTGTCTCTTTTATCTATTCTGTGATTATGACGTCCGTAGATAGGCAGAAATGGACGAGGGACTTCCCCAAGTCAGTCCACAACATAAGACCTTACATTAGACATTAGATCTTTCCTTTGAAACCTAGGAAACTTTCAAAAAGTACTTGTCAGTGGTGACTGTCTACTTATTTCCTACGGGCTGAATCCTACCTAATTGTTGTCAAAAGCTACCAGAAATGTTTCTAATTCCCTCTATTCAATATGGGGAATGTTAGTTACACGTGAGTAACTATCGACGAATTGAATCAATTATTTTTTTCACCTCCTCAATTTGTGCAAGTTAAATGATTTTGTTACGTATTAACCTTGAGTTTGTTCTGACAACCTCTGGCTTCCGGTATACACAGTCCCGTCTAGAGACACACTGTGGATTTCAAATTACATAAATCAGTTTGTCAGAGAATCGTCTAGTCATTTGAACACATATTATTCTGTGTCAACAACGTAAGTACCTACTTTTCTGTGACGTAGTGTTTGGTTCCTTTTGAGAACTTCTTCATTGTACACAACTGGTTTTTTCCTCATAAAACACGATACAGTCAATAAAAATGTTTGCATAAAGTTATTTATGAATACCTATATAAGTACAGCATTTTGGGTCGTTAAAATTTATTGATGGCTTTGTGAGATATTGGTCAAAATGTTTGCTACGATTTACGGTGCCTATGAGCCGGATATTATGTTACAGTTCAATCTTCATTCCCTTCAGTTGGAAGAAACTACGAGAGGTTGATGACGATAAGGATGTTTTCCTATTGCTCATTTCTGAGTATATTATTCCGGCTTGTTTACCTACTTGACCGGACCATCAGTGACATGGTGACGCGGAAACGCACTGCTACTCAGAGTGACATCGAGAGATTAGGTCAAGAACAACGAGCAATCATCATTTATCAGTTCAAATGATTACGACGGAAATACCATTTAATGGTGGCACACAATTAAACACGATAACGCTTTGAATTATGAGTATTCATCGTAAAATATATGCTAACATTGTTCAATTACAATAACAAAAAGCGGCGTTTGAGGTCGTGTCCTATCCTGATAGCGTAATTTACTTACTACACACTGTCAGTCTTTCATAATTCCGTTTATCGGTAGCAAAGCATAACAAATTCCAATTACATCACATTATACAAGCGGTCCCGAGTGCCACGTAATAGCTCGTAGATCGTGGAGAAAGCACCGGCCTTGGCAATGAAGCGCGCGCAGCCGGGCGCGTCGTCGCGCAACGCCCGCTGCGCCAGCGCACCGCACCCGCGCCTCGCGCCGCGCCGCCGAGCGCCCGCCGCACCCGCCTGCGCTTATAATTGGCGCGAGTTTTCACGCATGCGCAACACTTTCGTTGTCAATGAACTTGGAAAGCGGGGATGCTCTGTCATTGTCATTAGATAGCTGGGAATGCACTCTCGCTGCTTTGCACGCGCTTCAATGGTTACTGCTTGCACGCAAGTGACGCAAGCCACACAATCGCGGCTTCATTATAAAAACATCATCTAATTTATTTTAATTTCACCGTCTCAATCATTGCAGAAAGTTTCTGAAACAATCACACACCCATTTAAGCGTTTTTTCAGAGAGTTATCGAAAGTAATCATACTATAAAAGAAATAATAAAGTGGAATAATCAGACACCAATCTAGAGTGTAGGTATAATATAGTTCCTGCCAGGGTTGCGGATTCCTGCCAGGGTTGCGGATTTTGTTCGAAAGAATTATCGCGGTCCTGGAACGCAAAGGGCACTAGGAGTAGCACGGATGGGTTTTAGTCAGTAAAGTCTGACACCCCCTTCCGCTCCACCCAGAGCGGAAGCGGTCATTTGATGATTTCCCATTTTAAAACAAAAGGTACCTATGAAGCTGAAAATTGTAATAACAAATGACTATAGCAATGTCATAATCAGCGGCCTAAGTGACATGCATCTAATTGAACAGCTAGGCAAATGACTTGGTTCAATGTCGTTTAATGACTTGCCTAGTTAAATATTGGAACATAGGGCACAGGGAGCTTAGGGCACCCCGACACGTTAGGTTCCCTTTAACCCTGCAGACAGAAATAGGAACCGTCGCCGAGATTATAATGTTGAAATTGATTGTTTTTGAATTTAAATGAATTCCCAAAATTAAATAATTCATATATTTTTGACACACGGTTACCGTTCTATGAACAGCCTAAGTATCTGCTTGCCCGTTCATTAAATGTTGTATTAGACGGATTGGCTGGATGTTATTTAGGCCGTTGATTAAACGGCGGCGTTCAATTAAAGGCTAGGCAGCCAATTAAACGGCTGATGAAACCAGTATGCTGCGACAGCAACATTAACTCCATATAAGGTTAATTATGCAAATCGCTTTGATAAATTATGTGATCGTCAGGTCGATTAGGCAATTTTCGATAAGCATCTTAGATCAAGAACATAGACGTAGGTACCAAGCAGGGACAAAAAACAATCACGTTCTAGCTACCCGAAATGTTGTCATGCGGCGGTTTTTTTGGTTATTTTCCTAACAGATTTCTAACGTATCTGTTGCGTGACTTAATTAGTTAGTAATAAGGTTTCTGGTGACGGAGTGTGGATCGTCCCGGTGGGAAAATAGTAGGCGTTTGGACTCACTTGACGCTCCAACGACCACGAAAACTGCCTTGCTTGTATCCAGAGAAATAAAACATGGAGTAGTGGTGTTGAAAAGTAATTATTATTTTATTATTATGGTTTTGAGGTTCTTCGAACATTTATGCAGAGAAAACACGACTAATCGCGCAGCAAATGTGACTGCAGTAAGTGAAGCCGGGCGGCGTCTTCGCAGTACTCCGCGACCAATACGTTGTGCTACGCGACCACTACGCCGAGCTACGTGGTGCCTGCGCTGTGCTACGCAGCGTGTAAGCAGTGCTACGCGACGGCTACAACGTGCTACGCCACGTGTACGCCATACTACCGTAAGCATACGCTGGACGTACGACCAGAAAAAGTGATCTAACCAAGAAGTGCGATTAAAAATAAACAAAGAAGGAATGACAAGTGATTGTGTCACGATGTTTTCACTTTTAGCTCGTTACTAAAGACTTTAGGCACATAACAAAAGCACTAAGCACCCAGACCTGAGTTTTTTAGAAACAGTTTACTTTAAAACTCATTATGATTAGCAGATTAGATAATAATCTTCTTTTAAAATCGTTACAGATTTTATAGTTTTGACATTTAACAATTTTTTTCCGCTTATGGCCGGAACTTTGGGATATAATTTCCAAGGTTTTCGCCATTTCGTATTAATTAAAAACATCTTTATCAATTATAGCCTTTTTATTTCTGCATATTTTCAATAAAAAGTGCTCAATTTTACTTCCTTTCATTATGAAATACTAAATGTTAATCGAAAAAACCTAATAGAATTGTTTGAAGTAGCAAAGCGGCTCCACGGTTGTATTGTTTTAAATCACAGCACATAATAAGAAAGGCTTGGGGGAATCGCGCTCCATTGGCGCCGTCGTTACGCCGCGCGCCGGGCCCTTCGACACGACTGCCATCTGACGGCGTAAGCCGACGTTATTATTTTGTTATGTTATATTAATATGCCAAATAAAAAGTGCAAGTCTTAACTTATACATAAGTTTTATTCTTTAAAATGTAAACCCTTATAAAAAATAATAATTAAATATTTGAGAGAGGACGTTTCTTTTTAACAGTCGTTAATACAAACAAGTCGATTAAAATTGCGGTTTCGTGAAGAATGCAGCACTCTGGAACTAACTAACAAGTTAAGAAACCAAATAAAAGAGAAACAACGAGTAAGTAGTTACCTACTGCTGATTAAACTGCAGTGCTCTCTATTCAGCAAGAGTTTCTCTTGCTGAAGGCGTGGACTGGACCTTGGACATATTCTGTTCATAACTTACATAGAATCAAATCATTGTTATGTTGTTGTTGATTCACACTAACTAGTCCAGTCAAACTAAGATTTTATTTATACATTTATGTAGAGAGTGAAAAATATATCAATGTGTAGGGGAAAATCCCCTGATTGTCATATCAAATGTTTATGCTTAGTTAAAGGGGATTTTTAAATTTTTCACATTAGTTTAATTACTTACTTAATTACAATTTTTCCGATCCACGTGCAGCTTTAACATTTTGATATGAAAATCAGGGAGTGAAAAATATACCTACTAATGTGTAGAGGAAAATCCCAACACCCCCTGCTGCCACTGCGGTCCAACTGACATAACATGTCTAAATTTACTGGACTAAACCTTGTGCCTAAACAACGCGAAAATAACTTAGATCAACCAGCGGTATTTCAAACATTCAAAATTTGTATAACAACAAAAAAGAAAATAAATGAACCAATTCCTTTCAATAGCTTCAATACGTACTATAATAAATTACTTATGTATACGTTTTAATTATATTAAAAGAATTTTTGTCGAACATTCGTCGTTTCTGAAGGTGCTGTTCCTCAAGGTTCAGTCCTGGGACCAATACAGGCACTCTACACCTATTGTACGTACACTGAAACAGTACCTACTTACTGCCTAATTTACATCCTGTTGGTTTAATTTTCAATACGAAGAATCATGCATGTTCACTTCTTCGCTACATACAATTGAAATTCTGCACCACAGGCTCTCTTAGATTTATAACGGCCAAAATTAATAATATATCCGTAATCTACGATATAAATCGATCGCAGATATATACCAGTCTATGGATCGATCTCCAATCCTAGTGCCAATATCGAAAAAACACAATCCATCTCTTGCTCAATCCGCAGATATCCGGAAATCCATTCCCTCTTGATCATTTCGTTTTATGCAAAATCCATGAGTATTCATCGTTAATTTATATATAATATAAAATAACTATATGCATAAACAGGCTTTATAATTTATTGTAGGATTTCTTTTATTATCGACACATCTATTTACTTAAGATTTTAGGACGATTAACATCGAAACGTCGAGTTTAAAATGGTGATAAATTCTAATGTTTCGGTTAAAATGGAACGTAACGCAAAAGGACCGGGACGCGATTTTTTGTCTGTGGTAGCTTGGCGGGTGTTTTTTTTTATTTACAAGTGCAATTGATTTGACGCCGTGCTTGTCGCCAATATTAAGTTTCTTTGTTTGCTTGTTAGTTTATATGTTAGATTTTGACTGATACGATAGAAAATATAGAAATTAACTGCAGTTTTCGATAACCTAAACCTAAATGTAAAGTCAGCATCATCCAGACTCTGCATGTAGTTCACCCTTTTAATTCTCCTTGAAGTAGCGCGTCGGCATCGTAACTCTTCACCCGCTTCACTATCTGTACTGTCCCAATCTGTATCACTGCTGGAGAATATCGACACTGCCATTTTTACAAACCAAATCCGTAAAACCAATGCTAAATCTGAGGAATTTCTAAGATTGCGATTGAGATTGTTTACACCGATCAAAGAAAACGTCAAATTCAATGGATAGGTTATTAACACGCACAAACTGTCATTTACGAACAGAGGTCAATCTATAATCCGTGATCCGTCCTCTCAGAGATAGCTTGGTTTTAAAGATCGCGATTTCAATCCACGGATAGCTTTTTGACACACTATATTATATATCAGGGGGCCTACCACAACCTCTTAAAACAATATTACTTTAATATTACTTTGCGTTCCGCTCTGTTGGATTTTCAACGCTCGGATCAGCGCCGAGAGTTGAAAATGCAACAACAGAAATTACAAAGTAATATTAAAATAATATTGTTTTAAGAGGTTGTGGTAGGCCTCCTGGATTTTATTTTCGATCTTCAATCCAAAGATTTTGGATTAGATCGATTATTAATTTCGGGTGTAAATCAACTTGCTTCACGAACCGACGGCTTTGTCAGCGCAGCTCAATTCGTGCACGACAAAACTTCCTTATTTATATATAAATGTTTTGCATAGCAGGGAGAATCACTGTTTCAGAAGTGTACCTAGGTAACCAACAAACAAAGAATCATTAGGTATAACAAAGTAAAGTAACCCAAAGTTCAACTTACATTTTGCGAAAAGCCTCCCAAAAGTGAAAAGAGACCCGAGCATTTTTTTTTGTATCCACCAGCTTTCTTCAACATTTTTCTTTATTGCAAAAACTGGTCAAGTGCGAATCTGACTTGCTTATTAAGGGTTCCGTACCATTAGGTGATCTTGCTTCTTGCGAAATTTCATGATTCTTGGTTAACAGAGAGTTTTTTAAAGGTTTAGCGAATATCGAACAATTCGAAATTCTGAACGCCGGTCTCGCTCTTGGCCAGTTTTTAACTTTATACTTGGGTAGGTACCTACTTGTTCATCAGAATAGCCCGCTGGCAGATAGACGGATGCACAGCGGAGGCTAAGCAGGTACCTAATAGTTTCGTCCATTCGAGTACGGAACCCTAAAAATAAAGTTCGTACTACGAAACAAGCTATAAATAGCTATTGAAACAGTACCAGTACCAGTACCAGTATTCAAACAATGTCAAAACAACATACCTACTTACGGAAATCTTTTGGTGGAAGCAAAAGCTTTTAAAAATGACAGAAGTAACATTCAATTTGGCTCTATACACAAAGTACAGGCTTTTCACTTGAAACGATATACAAATATACAATACTGTATAGGTTGTGGAAGGGAGGGTGGCGAGGTGGTGAAACGAATATCGTAGGCTCGCGGAGGCTCGGCGGTGAAGGAAGTGAACGGGCGTGACCTTGACATTTCCCTCGTCGCGAATGTTGTTGTAGCCGTCCGCCACGCTAGGAAGTAGGAACACGGTACCGACTCCCACGGTACTGAAGTTCCAAGCATTACTCACACTAGTTTTTCTTTATACTTAACCTACCTATCGTTGTTCATAATTTACATGTTCAATTTGAAATAAAAGGACTGCATGACAACAGAGCTTCTAATTGAGTACCTACCTACGTCAGGAAGACAAGAACAAAGTAAGAGAAATGATGTCGTCGCTACTATACCCTTTTGAAGTTCAACAAGTTGTTGCCATGGGATACTAACTGGCACCAAACCATGCACGCACGGAGCTTTTATTTTCCTCAACAAAACGAGAGCGCCAAGAGGTTAATAATGCTTAATATCTCTGAAGTGAACAGGTGCTTGAAGTAACATGGCAATAGTTCGAAAAATAAGGCAATGAAACCAATAAAGAACACGCTCCTGGCAAGGCTGTAAATGGAATAATCAAACAAAGCTCCCGATGTCTCAATGAGCAAACAAAAAGTCAATAAGATGTCTCTGAGCAGTCCCTTAGAAAGTGCATTCAAGCGCAGCGCGTACAATGTGCCCGTAGACCAAAACCACTTCAATCATGAAGCTCCGGGGAAATAAAACGTGTACAAAATGAGCTGACGTTCAAAAAACCCTTTATTATGTCTCACCAACTCAGCAGCCAGTTATTGAGAAGATTGAATTTGTAAGCCACACAGTCCATGTCCAATTAAGATGAAAGTCAGTCGTTAGTCGCTCGACATTCTCTTGATAAGTATTTTTAATTGCTGGCTTTGCTTTGCGAATAGATTTTATTGGTCAACCGTAATTAATAATTCTAATGGAAAATACTGATAATGTTATGTTACAGACTCAATGATTTTATTGACTGCAGTCATCTATCGTCAGGCAAGTACCTATCTCGTTTTGCCTATGAGTGGTGGTTTGTTTTTTTTTTGAGTAACCTATATTGGTAATAACAGGAACATTTAAATTGTCTATGGGTACTAGCGTTGGATTAAAAAAAAACAAATCCAGAACTCGATTACAGGTCCACCTACCGGGTCCAAATGTGAATCTAAACCATCCTGAGGAACCTACTCAAACACACACAAAATGTCATCAAAATCGGTCCAGCCGTTCAAGAGGAGTTCAGTGACATACAATACACACGTAGGCACGGAAGAATTGTAAGTAAATAATAATGTGTTCAAACTACAAAGATATACGTATGCGTACCTATTCCTGACTGACACTGAAACTGCTAATTTGTTAGTCCATGGTCCATCAGTGTTCAGTCATTTTGCAGTCATTAGCGATCTCAAATAAATTACTGACAAACAAACACGAGGTTTACCTATCCTATATCACTGTGCCACACGGGTTTGGATGAATTTTGGAACACGGTTTTACTGCGGTCTGGAATTCTGACTACTTTAATCCTGGCGGTGCTTCGCGTGCGCGTGGTATCATTTTCTACTTTGTTAGAACCACTGGCTAAAACTGGTGCCTACGTAAATAATAAATAAAAATCTCACTCACAGGTTACCTATTCTCATAAGAAAAACTTCAGTGTCGTTAGGAAGTATAGATAGTTACTACAGATAGGCACGCTATGGTTGATCGTATTTGTAATACTCACTGCCGACGTAAGCTTGGATGCCTTGCATAACAATCGGATCTATTTGTTACTTAAGTAATATGATATTTCTCAACACTGACTAGAATAATTAAATGAGTTTTGGTGTTAGTTTATAGTCCACCCCATACCTGTCATTATGATAATGATTTATAGGTACTGCGATATTAGTCGTGTTGACATAATTCTTTATAAATTAATCATCAATTCATCAGTCACCAGTACCAGTAGGTAGGTTTCATGTCAGGCACTTCCTAATGTGAGCTAACCTGAAAATTTAAATGTGCTTGCTGAATTATTGAAATACCTAATAATAAATTATATGAATCATTATCGTGTCTAACGTAACCCGTAACCATTACCTCGAACAAAGCTCGAACAGTAGTTTATAAACATTACACTTTAACACTTCTAATGCAGGTAGCGCCCTCTTGTGACAAGTAGAGACACACTTCGCGAAGGCTTCCACTAGTCTGCGGCAGATGTCAGTGTTATTTTTTCTACGAAATGTAGGTGGGTACTTATGTATGATTGCTTGACTGAGGTGTAGGCGAATGGGGATCGTCACAGAGAGGTAGAAGAATACCAACGAAAAGAAGGATGGATTGTGTTAATGTGATGCTGGAGAATAATAATGGAAGACAATGTTTTGCTTTGTTATGCACGCTGGAGTGATTGCGCATTTCATCACGCTCCCCCGGCTAGGTATTGGCCCGCATGCATCCGCATAATTTTATACGGACCCTGTCAAGGCAAGTGTCACCCTCTGCCGCAATTCCTCTTGAGAGAAGCATGTGGAACCCGGCGCGCCGCCGCGCCGTCTCCTTTGGCTGTTCAGGCAACAGACTCCCCAAGTCTGTTATCTGCAGGCCACACCCTATGGCGGGCAGGGATTATGATCCCTGCCCGCCATAGGGTGTGACATAGGGTGTGGTGGTAAGTATCAAACTTGTTTCAGGAAGCAAGATAGTAAAATTTCCTAAAGGAGACAATATTGGAAATTTTCCAAAACTAAAATTCGTGTCCTAAGCAACTGACTTGAGCAACGTTCACACATGTGTAAGTAATTGGTAATTTAATTTCCAAGAAAATACCTAACTATGTATGTGACCGGAAGCAATTACGACAACATTCCAGGTATCAATAGCTATAAACTGATTTTCACATGCTGGCTACGTGATGATACGTAGGTGTAATGTTACCGCGTACACATAAGTAATAAATTTACTTCAGTATGTGCCCGCTTTGACCGCCAAATATCGTCATTTGTATTCAACATAAGACCCTCAAGTGCGCATCGAAGCTACTGCTTGAGTTTACCTCCATGAGCGGGTTTTTCAAACGCTGTCCTAGGTTTAATAACAAAAATCATATCCCGGATCCTCCTCACAGATACCTACAAGAGTAACATAAATTTCCTTTATCTACCATTACGCATTTAATAAAGAATTATCCTAGTCTTTGAAGAGCTAGTCTAGGGGAATTTGCACGCAAAAGGAAAATCTCAAGGTAGGTATTCCGGTATGATTCAATCGGTAGCTATTGTCAACGCCCTGTTTACCGATAGATTTGCTATGCGAATATGAGAATCAAAGGTCTTTGAACTTGTGTCGTATCGGCATCATATCAATTAGGTTTATAGTCAAATAAATAGTTCAGATACTTCATGCAAATTCATGTCACATAAGGCTTGCAATATTTTTTGTCGGTCTATTATAACATAATAATATTTAAATAAAACAATATTAATTCTCCATAGAAGTACTTGTGCCGTATATAACTGTGAGCACCCTATTGTTTTATAACTTGTAATACAAACGGTCTAAACAAGGATGTACATTCTAAACATTCCGGCTGAATTAATTTGAATGCTTGAATTTTCTTCATGGTCGATTTATTGGTGTGTTTTAATAAAACATAAGGCACAAGTGGTTTATGGCTCCTACTTACATACGACTATTGTTTTATATTCTTTGAAATCAACCTGCCAGGTGGTTAGAACCGTTAGATAATTACATGAATCAAACAGCTTTGGGGCGCCTGAATGTCATGTTTTATCGTACAAATTGCACTTACAGCCGACTCAAAATGTCTAAACATGAGTAGGTAGGTACTACCAGTAATACATGCTCTGATCAATATCGCAGCGCATTTGAATTCTGCTGTCAAACAAGGATCTGAATACAATTTGGTGCTTCTAACACGTGTGGGTCGTCGGTAGATAGTTATTATTCACATTTGGCACAAAGCCGACTTGGCCCGCGGTGTCAACGCCCTTGCATCATGTAGGGAAGATCACGCAAGTGTAAGTAAGGAGGAAACTTGTGTGTATCTGGCCTATAGGCAACAAAATTGTTTCAGTGGATCATTTAGTAAGAGTGTCTTTCTTTGTCATATTTTATCAAAGAATTAATTAATCAGAGACACGAGCTTGGGACAGCGGGACTCGAACACGAACTCTGCGGAACCGTGCCGATATGATTCCGACCACTGAGCTACCGCGTCCCTTTATGAACTCAATACATTAATTTGCATTCCACAATGTGAACTTAGGTGGTAGGTACTTACATATAAAATATACATAATTTTTGATCGCTGTGGATGTCGGGCACAGCAAGATAGGATAGAGGACTATAAATATATTATTATTTGAAAAAAGTAAAATATGAATGTTTTTATGGTTTTTCTACTAAGTACTTACTCACTTCGACTTTGGTTTTATTTATTAGTTTTGATATTCATTTTTAATTATTTTAAAATAATAATAAACATAGGTACTTTATCATTTATGGATTAGGCATTTTTTTGTTTTTTATTATACCTATTTTTAATTTAGTTCATTTTTAATTGCTTCTGGTAATTATTAAAAAAAAACCCTGGTAATAATAAACCTATTGGAAATAAACACAGGTTACTTCCAACCGCTAATTTCCCTTCTTCAATGCAACCTTCAGCATTCTTGACATTTGTATCATCACATCACATCAGTCATCAGTCTAGCTAGAACCGATATGATGAGTCAGCAAGTGTCAGGATGTTTGTTTGCGGTGCCATCATGCCAAAACACTCGCTCATGTTTATTTCGAGGAAATTAATTGTTTTAGGTGGTAAGGCTCTACCTTGAGTTTTATATTTGTGAATTCCGGTCCTAATAGGTTTGGATATATTAAAAATAAAAATTTTGAATGTGTGGAAAGCAAATCGGCGGGCGCCTCCCGCGCATTTGGTCGTAAACTCTTATGTTTTAAATTTGTGATTTTTCAGGAGGGAGATTTTTAACTTTAGGGCTTTGTGACAAAGACTATTAAACCACCTGGAAGCCGACCTAAATATACTTGGGGAAAAGGCTAGGCAGATGATGATGAACAGCTCTAATGGTGTCAGGCGTCGGAAAGCAGTGTGTGGAAGGTGCGAGAGAGTCAAAGATTTCGTTTCTTTGACTCTTTTTTCGAAAAAAAATTCAGCTATTCAGTACCTACATTTTGTCGAGTTATGCTCACAGAAATGTATGGGGCAGTCAGTTTTTTTTGCGATTTCAGTGTTGGCCCATAGTAAAAGTTGTTCAAAATGATTGAGTACAATGACCCCTTAAGACGTATTGCGTTTATTCGGTTACACGTTGTATATACTCGTATTAGATGAAACCGTCATGTTATGTTTCCTCCAGGGAGTTCTTTGTCTGCGGTGGCGTCGGAAATTGCAAGTCCACCGTGGAACTTCCGTAGGCTGATTCCAAAGTCCATTTATAGGCACTTCCGAATATCAAGATTTAGAGTAGAAAAAGTATAACACGAAAGAATAGTGGTTGATAGCAAAGGTAGTTTCTTTTGGAAACGGGCAAAAAATCCATTAAATTATATATCTGGTGTCCTGCCTGACCAATCAGTTATAGTTCTGTTTAATGAGGAAACACGAATAGCTGATTATCCTCAATAGCTTTCGCTGTTGGCCAAACCTCAGAGCCTACGTGGTCAAATCGAATTACTCAGCAAGTGGGGAACAATACAGTCGGTTTTCCCCCATTACTCCGAAGTTACTATGTCGGAGGCACCTAATCCATTCCGCTGTCGTATTGTACAATTAAATTACCATAGCGGTTGCGGGAACCCGGCCAGCAGGAAGCGGCTGTCCCCGCTGCATACTGATGCAGCGCTTTGTCTCCGTAATCGTAAGCCTCAGAGCAGAGCCTCAGACATTACCCCTTACGAGTTTATATATGATACATCGCCGTATAGGGCAGTGGTATATCAAATGACAAGCGTTGTGTAATTCAAGAAATCCAAGAACAAAAAGGCATTACCGTAGTCGGTAATTTGCTATCAGCAAAACAGTTTTCTAATGATTGTGATAAAATGACAATCGATAAAGTCAAATCAGCCTCTTGTAAACATTCAAAGACAACTAACTACTTATATTTTGTACAAAATAAATGCAAACCATGACATTGTTTGAATCTCAAAAATACTAATTGTGTATTGGTCAGAATTTTATAACGTGAAAGTAAACAAAAACGTCTCAAGAGTTTTTGGTCATCTGAGGGCTTAGTGTGAGTTTTTTAACGTAGGTACTCGATCGCGTTAACGTAAACGTTCGCTTATGTCAAATTGTATAGAAAAAACAGGTTGTCCGTGAGTGTCACCAGACGGCTCTTATTCAGTTTCAATACAAATTGACGTTAACACTAACGCGATCGAGAACGTTAAAAAACTCACACTAAGGCCACAGAAGGCCAATTCTCGTAAGTATAAGTCGTAATATTATCATCTCAGCGACAATCAATGTAAAATGTTATTTTGGGACAAAAAAAAGTTCGCGGCCACTAATGTTATATAATGGACTTTTAGAAAGGCCTTATTTAATGCGTCAATTTTTATTATGGGGGCAAAATCGATACCAATTTAGTCCGAATCTAAATTGGTATCGATTTTGCCTGTCGATATCCTGAGAAATTTTCTTTACATTTAAACAACAGGTATTATCACTTTATCAGCGTCATCATCATCTGCCTCACAGAACAGATAAAAGAGGATTATCTGTTCTGGGATCTGCCTAGCCTTTCAACTTTATTGGGGTTGGCTTCCAGTCAAACCGGATTCAGCAGAACACCAGTATTTTACGTGGAACGCTACCAGACCTCCACAAACCATTAACTCTGGGTAACACGGTACTTCTTGGCAAGACTGGAGTCAGATCAGCAACGCTCCCGTCTGGATCACCTGAGATCTGGATGCGTAAACGCCAAAAGAAAGAGCAAGCGCGCAATCAGTGGTCGGATCCGCGGGAAATAGAGAACGAAGAACCAAGCTCCGTCATATCCTAATCCTAATTAGCTTCTTCCATTCGAAGAGTTAATTGTGCCACACATATAAGGACTAGGCCTGTTTTGGAAGATCGGAGTTTTCGGCTGACGACCTGTGTTAACCTCCACGCTTTTTCCCCACGCTTACTGCACACGCATGCTTTGGGAAGTCGGGAGCGGACGCTCATGTGTCATCACTGCGTGGACTGCGCCAAGGACACGGCGCAGTGAGTGTTAGAGGAATACTTAGTTTGGGCGCTTGACGTGGGTGATCTCGCACTTTCGTCCGAGGTTCGGTCCGGTCGGAGTCGGAAGTGAAAAGCGTGAAATGCCGTCGCCTCTTCTTTGAGTAGCGGCAGAGAGGGAGAGAGTATTCACTCACTCCACCCACACTAGAAGAGTAGCCTGGCGTCGAGTGGCGATCAACGATATCGGGTCAGTCACACCGTCACACCTAAATAGCCGGTGCACAGTTGTACCATGCGCGCCTTAACGATGGTCTAAGCGGTTGTTGGATCGGCCTCAAGGCCTGTTAGCAGTGGCTGTCCAAGACCTGTTGGGGGTACGAGTGAATTTAATTGTATCCCGGGCTCACGAGTCATGGTAGCGGTAGGAGTTGTGGGGATTTTAGTCGGAATAAGTCCGACAAAACACTCCGTTCTCTCAGACGGAAACTAACTAGCGTATTATTCATAATCCAAACACCAGAATTCAGACTTATTCATTCGTTTGTTTCCAGGGGGGGCCTGGCCCCTAACCTGAGATGCAACGCCTAGTACATAGGTATTAGGCGTTGCATCTGGCGACAGTGTAGTACAGTCTGGGTTGGACTTACAAACATGGAAATTTAAGCCATTCACCGTACATACACAGATTAAACGCGTAGGTAAGGGGTCGAAATAAATTGCACTGTTCTGATTATTTGGGATGTCGTAAGGATAGATACCAATATTAGGAAACCAAAGCAGGTTCGAAAGACCTGTGATAATTCGTGGGACGACGTATAAATTAGCTACTCATCTAACTGGTCCTGTTGAGAAATTATGAACAATTCCTTGGTCGCTCAGAGAGAATAACATTTTGAGGTAATTTTTTGTACCCGCTCCCCGTTAACAAACCTCTGAGTGGTCCTTCGTAATGTAATTTTCGAAAGTCCTGCAATTCGCAAAGTTCCATTTTTTTCAATTGAATTTCGTACTTTTTGGGCCCATGCTTGAAGTGCTGTACCTACCGCAATATCTATTAAACTTACAGGGCTACGGCTGCGCTCAAATTGTAGTACCTACCTACTTACTTAAATTTTGTCAACTTTAAAAGTGCACGGATTGACTTTTGACGTAAAATGCATAGTTTAGAAGTAAAGGACATGGCTAAATGGAGAATGGACGATTGCCCTTAGAATGTATAAACATGGTACCTAGCAATATGTAATGCTGAATAGCTGATTATTAGTATTTCGTTTAAAAAATGTTTCAGGAACTGTTTATATCTTTGCAATCCTGAAAATAAAATCATGTTACTCCTACGTCAATACGTATCGAAAAAATTTCAAACAAACGGCATTGCTATGAATTTTTGCGTAGGCATGTATCTGCGATTTTATTGATAAATTGTATATTGATATAGCGAGCTGCGACCCACCCCGATTTCGCACGGTGGAACTTACTTACCTAACCTACTTGAGTAAACATCTACAAAGGGGTAATTGCACCAAAAACCAGATACAACTTCATTTCTGCAATCCGCGAAAATACGCTCCCGCTCGCGCGAAATATTAAACTCTCGTAAAGCCTTACTACTTATCCAAATGAGTTGAAATAAAGACAGTTTTCACAGACAATTTAAATAACGGTTAAACATATTTGAAAAGATAAGGATTAATATTAACTGACCCAAACAAACTAAAGATTATTGAATTTGAGGTAAGTAAACAATTCTGCAGTAGGTATGTACTTTATCAAATATTACTCACGTTTTAAGCTACACACGCAAGAAAAGCCCTCAGGATTTTTCTGACTTGATTTACATTCAATAATACCTACACGAATGTACACCTAAACCTTCCGGAAGAACCAATCTACCTCATAAGCAGTGACAACCCCATCAAAATCTCTTTCTACATTCGTGCAGACAGACAAACGCGCCAGGGGGACTTAGTTACCTAGTATGTATTGATTGATAAATCCAGCCTTAACAAGATAACGAACGCACTGCGTAACCAAGGAAATAAAAGATTACCTATTGAAATAAAACAGCAAAAATACGATTTATTTATTTATTCAATATTCTGTGTGTCTTACAAGAACATTATCAAAAAATGGAGCTGATAATATTGTGTTCTGGTGTATCGCCCATCCTCAGATACCAGCACTGTCATGACTAGGAGTGTGACGAAAATATTAGTATTAGTTAAGAGATTAGTAATATTCTATGGATTCTCGTATTAATAATTAGACGATCTGATATATGCTTGTAGGCGACATTAATATCGCCACAAAAAATCAACGTAGCAGAATCAACAATTGAGAATCGCTGCGCCATCTATCTCGACAGCTGCGAACTAAATCTTAAATCGCGATAACAGAGTTTACCGTGCGATAAGAACATATACAAAGCCCGAATATCATCTTTCGGGCAGTTGCCCACCGGACAACCAACAACCGTCCGGTCGGAGGATCCTCCCTTTTTAACGGAGGTATGTGGGACTTTACTCTCTGTTCCGTTACCTCCAAACTGGTGACCCTCGACGTTGAACGTCAGCGCAGCATTCGTGCTGCTACTCCATCATGACATCATCATCATTACTTCTCCTCATCGTGACCTCAAGCTCTCGAGCAGCGAGTCATACAGCCAGCCAGAACTATCGGCTTCTACGAGTATCCTGACCACCATCCTCAGCCTCTATCATCAACCTCATCAGCGACCTTGGGAAGCACACTGCACTTTCGGCCAGTCACATGAAGAGTCTTCAAGAACCTCTCCTGGTTGACGCCAGCAGGCACGTCAGCACGTTGCACAGCTCCGACCCACCTTGGCAAGCACACTGCACCTTCGGCCAGTCACATGAAGAGCCTTGAAGAACCTTGCCTGGTCGACGCTAGCAGTCACGCCAACAGCAGACAGTTCCGACTCATCGTGAACTCTGCGACACAGATAGTTCCGGCTCACCGAGAACTCTGTGACTTCCAGTTCCGACTCACTGGAACCAACCTTCCACTGGCCTGGCAAACATCTCAAGATATGGACGAATCATCCCCTATCGACCTCCGGTCTCCGGAGGGGGGTGATGTAGGTGACATTTATACCACCACAAAAAATCAACGCAGCAGAATCAACAAATGAGACTCGCAGCGCCATCTATCTCGACAGCTTCGAACTAACTGGACAAAATCCTAAATCGCGATATCAGAGTTTACCGTGCGATTAGAAAATATGCAAAGCCCGAATATCAACAGTTGGGCAGTTGCCCACCAAACACAAACAACCGGCTGGTCGGAGATCCTCCCTTAAAAACGGAGGTATGTGGGAGCTCTCTGTTCCGCTACCTCCAAATGCTAATATACATTCACATAATCCACAGATTACTAACATGTACACAATCTCTATCATAATGTGAGATTCCATTCACTTGGCACAGATCGGCGGGATCGGATTCACTCAATCACCCTGACATGTAGTCGTGTAGTTCTTTCCGACGAACTGATATATGCTAATATTTAATATTCACATAATCTACAAACTACTAATATGTACAATAATCTTTAACATAATTTGAGATTCCATTCACTTGGCACGGATCTTCTTGGATCGGATTCGTGAAGTGATACGTATTATTAGGTTTTAGTTAAATATCACTGATCCTCATATATTAGTTAAGATATTGTAATTATTCTAGACTTATATATTCGTATTAGCTAATACTGATAAATATCGATATTAACCCATCTTTAGTCATGACACTCATGACAGATAACTGACGTTGGTTTTTGTTATAATAAGAGATGGGATTGAACTTCAAGTGTAACAGAATCGATAAAATAATTGTAAGGTTTGTAAAAAAATGAATTTGTCTTGACGAACATTATTCAGTTAATATTTTTCATTACAAAATACATAGGTAATAAGAATAAACGAAGAAGCACATTCCGAAGCTTTCATCTATTTTTATTTGATTTCGATTAGAATAACGTGGAATCCAGTGAAGTTGATTGTCACTTTAAAACAACCCTGATTTCCGAATCAAAACTCATTTAACAAACAATAAAACAGAACACCGAATTGAATGCCATAATTCCCGCCAAAATCTCTGATTGCCACTTCTTAGTTCCGAAGATGTTTCCAATCATTTTTAGACATAATTATGACTATTCAAAAAATCCGCCGACCGCCTACTATGTCACTATTTTTCTCGCTAGCTGCCACCAAATGTCCTTTTCTAGAATATTTTGTCATATCAGTGGCGCAAAACTAGCACAAAAAAGCAGAATGTTCTAAACATCCTTTCGCCAGTGGCAAAAATCGAACTAATGTTTTGCCTTATGTTTGAAGTATTTTTGACCACAAAAAAACAACCGTAGACAAATGAGGTCAAAACGAACAAGGTAGGTACTGAGGAAGTCATTATGACGGTCATCACTTGACAATGAATCGAGATAAAGCCTCACGAAGTGGTTTCGAAGATCATAAAATGCATGTTGTCGATACCAGCTTATGATCACCATCGAATCAAGTCTAGTGAAGTTAAGCCAAACATCATAATGTCCAATGATCCAAAACGATCCCAAATCGCCCGAAGTGCGACCTCTTGCATCCGGCACTGGTTAAATCCATGGATGGGTTTTAGTCAGTAAAAGTCTGACACTCCCTGCCGCTCCACCCAGAGCGGAAGGGATCATTTGATGATGTCCTTAAAAAAAAAAGTCGCCCGAAGTGTTAGTATTGCTTATCCAGCCATAATTAGGTAGTTTCAGAAAATAAATCGATTTGATAACTGTTTTCAAAAATCGATTTAAGTACAGTTTCTATTTGACATTCTGGAAAAGCGACATGACCCCTCCCTAGCTTTCCCTTTGATCTTATGTTGTCAAACAAAACAAGCTTAGAAAACAATTCAGATACTTTTTTTATGTCTTACAGTTCATTAAAGTTCTATAAAATTATTAAAAACCAAATAATACACGAAATAATATTTCAATATTTCGAGTTAATGTAAGATTCTTATACATCCTTAGGGCAGTCATTTAGCCATGTCCTTTCGATAACTTTTCAGATTTATTGTTTTTTTTTTTCTTTTTGGATAAGCCAACTTACTTAGCCAAAATCTGAAAAGTTATCGAAAATTTAAAATAAGCTACAGGGTTGTTGTTTAGCGAATAATGTTTCTGCCACCTTAAAATAAATTGGGTTAAATCCTGGCGCCAATATTTTTTTCCTTTCCAAAATGAATGAAATGAAGATGATTGAAATGCGAATGCAAAAGGGAATAGGGTTGCCGGTAGACGACTAAAAAATTCCGTCAGATAGATTTCCAAAAAGTTTTACACTTATTTTTTCTTTTTTCACGTAAACAAAAAATTAAAACGATACATCCTACAGTGCGTTGAAAACTCGTGTAACGTCACGCGTAAGTAGATACAACACTTTTACCTACACATGACGTCACAAGCACTCCTGATCTTTGATGCATTTTATCTTCGTCTTTTTTTATTGATTTGTTTTAACAAAAAATACGTGTTCAATATTTTTCTATAATCTAACTGACGGGCTAACTAAAATCATTTTTTAACTAGGAATCATCTCTATTGCCCCTGTTAACCAGAAATGATTGAACAGCGAACTTTTTATATTTTAATAACTGGCCACCAGAGATCAAAAAATTACGGATGCCATTAAAGTTTTTTTAATTTATTTATTCTTTTGCGGGAAAGGGCATTTAATTACAATTTTTTCAGCTAAACCGGCCTGTAGAAACACTTTTATTAGGTATTTGAACAGATACAACCTTTTTTTTTAACTAGCAGCATAAAAAAAAAATTCAAAACACTCCAATCCTCAATGGGGTAATTTTATTGCTGTTGTGTTTTTATTGTTATTGCGTTTTTATTGTGACCATTTTGTGAAAATGTGAAAATTTTGGTACTAAACGTAAACAAACAGGAATCGCTACGGGATAGGACATTCTGAGTCCTTCGAACAAGAACTGAAGAACTTCATGAAAATAGGGAGTTTTAATTTTTAATCATATTATGATTCACTTAGGTACTACAAACTAAGACTACAAAGGCTAGCAAACCCAGTGTAGATAAAAAATATTGCTACTTCCAACCAAATGGCAACTTTTGGCACCCTCATGTTTTATAGAACTATACTACCCGATGATGATGGTTTCTAATCGGCCAATCTCAAAGTGTCTTGTCTACCAGTGCAAGATATTGAAAATCAAGATTCGCCTGTGGAAGAGAGTTTTACACACGTTTTACATGGCCACTGCATCACTATGACCTCATTTCCAATTCCCATTTTAGTGCATAAAAATAATTTATTTAAAGTTATTTATTTATTATTTAAATAAATTTCGAATTCACATCCCACATGTCGACAACCTCGCGAGCCAAGTCAAGATATTTGATTTGTTTATATCCTGAATGAAATCCATTTATTTCCTTCCCATGTTTTGGACAGTTGGAAAAAAAATGCTAAACAATACAACGCTTTACAAATAGCGCGAAGCCACTTTATGCTGTGTTGTAAAGAAATTATTATGCACTGCTTTCAAGGAACGACACTGTACGTTACTCATCAATATGACAATGACAAAAAAATGACAATTGTTAACAGGTACTTCAGAAGTGTCAACATGAATAGTTTTGCACCATTCTCGCTAGTTGGGAAGTCCGCGACCTTACCGGAATACAAAGACAGGCGGCTCCTTATGCACGACGACGCGTGTGCGGTCACCGACTCCAGACGCGGCCTCCCCTCCTCCCCTGTCCCCCACCCTGCTGCCTCCAGGCCACGTGCGCTGGCGCATACTTACCGTGAAAATGACCATTTCCACGAACATACCGGAACTCTCAACATTCACAAAATTATTTTGTCGATATCGATGAGTTATTGCTCGTCAAGCCGCAATTTAAGTGCATATTTTACATGAATTTCTCGGTGTTTTCATGTCTGGTCCTTTTGTGGCAATTATGTTAAGTACCCTACTCACTGGAAAATGAATATAACCAACGAAAGCTCCTCCACCGAATAATTATTTTTGTCTGGAAATAGACTAAGCTTGCCATTTTATCGTAGTAGTAGGGCGCAGGACCGCAACTTGCCTCCGGATCCGTTGAGTAACAGTCGGGGCGCCAACGCAATAGGCACTTGATGTAACCGTACCGCAACCTTTCCGTTGACGCAATAACCAGCTGTTCCTGCAACACTGACGCTCCATTTAAACAGTGTCAGTCGAGCCGACGCGGAAATAATTAGAATAGTTTACGTCACTCATTATGATTACGCTCCGAAATGCAATGTATAAAGATTATATTATCTACAATTACGTATATGCGTAGGTACACTTTGCCGGGTGGTCTTCTGCTAGACAGCTAGACCACCCTGTTTCATTTGTCGTTTATCTGACTGAACAAGTGGACAGTGAAAGATGTTTTAGGATGTGCAGCGATATATCGATAGCTCGATAGCTAGTACCGATGTACTGACGAACAATATGATTATGTACTTACCAATTCCTGTACTGTCTAGAATTAAGAAACAAACTTAAGTGACAGCAGGCTGAGCACATAATGGCTCGCAGAACGGATGGTCGATGGGGCCGAAACGTTCGAGAAGTCTCCCAATGGTCCCAGAAGAGGACCGATGAATTGCTAAGACCGCAGGAATCCGCTGGGATGCCAGAAGTGCCGACGCTTGGGGGGGGAGGCTACTCCATTAGTGGACGTCTTTGAGTAAAATGACAATGGTGATGTTACTATCTGAAAGAGTTGATTGAGTGCCTCTCTGCAAAGTGTCGTGTTGGGCTGGCAATACTGGCTGTCTATGGGAGAGCCCTTTTTTTTAAAGATGGGAAATTATCAAAAGACTCCTTCCGCCCTGGATGGAGCGGGATGGAGTGTCAGACTCTTACTGACTAAAACCCATCCGTGTTCCTACAAATGCCCATTGCGTACCAGGGCCGCGGAGACTCTTTCGAAACAATTCCGCAACCATGGGACTCATGGGAGAGCCCGTCGCCTGCATAATGTGTTAAAAGTTGTCGGGCGGAACGAAATGATTCCAAGCATAATTGAATTAGCTTCTAGTTTGCTGGGTCTCTTTCACCATCCTCAAGTAAAGTGTCGAGCAGGCTAACCGCCAGTTAGGGTGGCAACCTGCCATTTTTTTATTAAGACATTTGCTTCATATTTCGAGGGAGAGATACACATCACAAACATTAGACTAGGTACTATTTACTAAAGAGATTTGTTTTTAGCCTATTTTTTGCTGTTTTGTCGTTAGTTATTCTCGGGTAGACAAGGAACCACTTACTCATTTAATAAGTACCTACTGAATCTACAATAATCTACATGCCTTGGCGCTAATGGTGGGTCCACATGATACAGACTTCCATAAACTTCTATAGAATTTTGTCTGAGCAACAAAGAAATACAGACAAATGCCGATGTGATAGATTTTTTTTATTATTCAGAGTCCATGGGCTGTCATCATCATCTCAGCCGATAGACGTCCACTGTTGGGCATAGGCCTCCCGGCTATATATATGTTAGTCAATAAGGTATATATCTATGGGCCAAAGTAGCCTGAAATAAAGAGATTATTATTATTATTATTTTCTTTATTTATTGATACACATATATTTTACATTTTTAAATATTTCTATAAAAACAATAAAAAAACATTTAAAAATATAAAAAAATAGTAGTCCGCCGGTGTCGGGAGCGAGGTCCAAGCTACCGGTGGTTAGGGCTTCAGAGAAAGGAACCTCCTCACAATACGAGCCGTATCGAGGAGTACTGCCTTCTGTATCAGGCCCTTTATCCAACTGCGCAACGCCAGCTTCGACAGATGGTCGTCGAAGCTTTTGGCCATCAGGCCATTGGCCGTAACGACCATCGGCACAATGACAGCCGAGTCCACATTCCACATGTCGACAACCTCGTGCGCTAAGTCAAGATACTTGATTTGTTTTTCTTTCTCAGCTTTCACGAGGTTCTCGTCATGTGGAATGGTAACATCGATTATCATTATGCGGCGCGCTAATCGATCTATCACCACTATATCGGGCTTATTAGCGACGATAGTCCTATCAGTGATGATAGACCGATCCCAGTACAACGTGACATGGTCATTTTCGAGAACTGGGTCGGGCACATACTTGTAATACGGTACCTCAGAATCAACAAGTTGGTATTTCAAAGCAAGTTGCTGGTGAATAATCCTGGCCACTTGTTATGCCTGTGCAAGTACTCGCCGTTAGCCAGACGAGAACAACCAGAGATAATACGTCTGATGGACTCACCCGGACGGTGACATGACCCGCACACGTCAACCGTCCCGTCCTTCATAATATGCCTCCGGTAGTTGTTCGTCAAGATAACTTCGTCCATAATTGCACAAACAAAACCTAGTTTCTCCGAAGAGATCACCGGTCCGTAGGCTACGGACGCTAGGAAATCTACATCGGACCCATAAAGAGCCCGATAGAAGCGTCCGTGAAGCTCCTTGCCTTTCCATACCTCCTTGCGGTCATCTGTAGTAAGTATCACAGGTTTGTGCCAGTTCTCTTTAGCCATGGATAACGGGGTGAGTCCCTTGTCCACTGCGACCACATCTCGGTGCATACCCACATCGACTTTGAGAAAATATTCTCTGAGACTGCACATCTCGCGGTTGTGCAGAGTCTTAGCATTTAAAAAGCCTCGACCTCCACATTTCCGCGGGATGTACAGTCTCATCACCGACGATCGTGGGTGATGCATCCGATTTGCAGTCAGCAGTGTACGTACTCTCCTATCCAGGGCGTCGAGTTCAGTTTGAGTCCATTTGAGTATGCCGAAAGAGTACATTAATACCGGCATGACCCAACCGTTGAAGGCGCGCACCTTATTTCCGCCCGACAAAAGGCTGTTTAAAACTTTTTTCACGCGGCCAAAGAAGCGCTCCTTCAGCGATTGCTTCATGTCAGCAACATTAATGCCTAACGCTTCCGACATACCCAAATACTTGTAGGTTTCGGTCGAGCTGAGGGATCTAACCTGTATGGAATCCGAGAGTTGAATTCCCTCAGATTCCATAATCTCCCCTTTTTTTACATGCATTACATGCACATTTGTCCACACCAAATTCCATCCTGATGGCACTACTGAAGTTTTCTAAAGAGTTTCAGATCATCCATGTAAAGGAGGTGAGATATGGCTTGACCACCTCTTCTCAACCGATAGCCTAGGCCTGAATCCTCCAGCAGTGTGCTAAGAGGATTCAGAGCTAAGCAAAACCAAAGTAGACTCAAACTGTCGCCCTGGAATATTCCCCGTTTAATCCATACAGGCTCATCATTCCCTTGAATCGGTCGACATCCTGGATATCAAAGGACCGTTTTCCATTGCCTCATACATGACTCAAGGAAGGCGCGTAGAGTTGCATCTATTTTGTACAACTCCAGCACCCTCATGAGCCATATGGCTCATGAGGGTGCTTTTTTTTTTTTTTTTTTTTTTTTTATTGGATGGGAAATCATCAAATGACCCCTCCCGCTCTGGGTGGAGCGGCAGGGAGTGTCAGACTTCTACTGACTAAAACCCACCCATGCTCCTCTTAGTGCCTTTACGTTCCAGGGCCACGGTAACTCTTTCGAACAAATCCGCAACCCTGGTAGGCTCTGGCCTTAACGGGCCCCGACCCATGCTGACGACTGCTGGCATGGCGCGTGTAGAACACAGCGCGCCGTCAACCCATTGCTCGCCGTCCACAGGCATCAGTCACTGCGCCATGCTCAGGAGCATCAGTTCCTGGGCGGCGCAGTGGCTGACGTTCAACAGGAGGGGGTGAAATGGGGCCATTACTGGCACTCCATTTCAGCCCCCTCCGGAGCCCGTTGTAGGGGCTCTACTGCGGCTGTTGCAGTAGCAGCAGCCGCAGTGGAACCGGCTTTGGCGGCGGAGGAAGCGGCGGCGGTGGCGGCGGCGGCGGTCGCGGCAGAGACGGCGGTGGCGGAGGGCTTTCTCCGATTTCCGGCTTTGGCGAGTGGGGCGCAGGCCCTACCCCCAGCCCAGTGGTCGGCCGGCTTGCCAGCTGCCGCACAGACTGCGCAGTGCGGCGCGGCGTCGCAGGAGCCGGCCCTGTGACCGGGCTGACCGCAGCGGAAACATAGACCGCTGCGGTCCACCTCCGAGGTGCATTGTGCTCCTACATGGTGGCCCACCTGGCACCGGAAGCACCTCAGAGGTCGGGGTTCCAGCAGTTTGACCTGCGCGGAAACCCAACCCACCAAAAACCTACGGCCCTCCGAGATGGTCTTGGCCGCCGACACGGGACAGCTCACCACCATAGTGCGCATGCCCGTGTTGTCAGGACGTAGGGTGCCCGCCTTCACCTCCTCTGCTGAGCACCCCCCCGTCCTAACGACGGCGGCCACCACCTCCGCCTCTGTGACGGAGTCGTCCAGGCCCAAGATGCGCATGTCGATGCGCTTGGTGGGCCTGGACACTCGGGCATCGTCCGCGCTTAGGGACGCCCTAAGCCTTTCGGCTAGAGCGTCCGCGGTTGGGCCGCTGGCTGCCCCGGGGATCTCCAGCATCCGGGCCCCAGTCATGGTGACCCGGAGCCGAAGGCCCCCCACGATGCCTAGCTCACCAAGGTTTATCGCCTCCTTCGCCTTGGTGAGCACGTCCGCGTACGTCACGCCCCTCTTCGCCGCGTCCGGCTGTAGTGTAAGCACTTACAGCCGCGGTTTTCGGGGGGCGGAGCGCAGCCGCGACGCTTCGCGCCTCATGAGGGTGCTGGAGTTGACACCATACGAAATCATGGGATGTACTGTACTGAAAAAAAAACACTTCTCAGTTACTGCGTGCTGCTCTGGAACTCTCTTCCACACTCTCTCCGTGACAGCCCTTCTCTTGTTGTATTCAAGAGGAGTATTAAAGAGCATTTCCTCTCGGTTTTTGACATAATATTCATATACCTATAATTATGTATGTGTACCTATATATTTATTTTATGTAGGTATATTTATGTTTTATAAAATATGTAGGTACTTACTTAGTAGTTATTTTAATGAGCACTATATCCTACCCTCTTTTGTGATCTCTCTATCACTCAAAGATTTGCTATGAGAAAACTTACCTACCTTTGTAAATGAACTTTTTTTCACTGTAAAATTTATAAGTTGCTTTGGTATAAGTACGATAAAGAATTAAGAAAAAAAGTCTGACTATAACGTGTGATCGGACCGCGGTGCAGCATTACCTACCTACATATGTAGTGAGTACCTTCTTTCTTCAAAACTTTTATTAAGTACCATGTTTAATATTTAAATCACTATCATTTCAAATTTAAAATGCCGATAGCATGTACCCCGTGGCTATTTCTGATTCCTGCGATGTAACGTTGGTCATTATTTAAAAACAGAACACACTCGTTGACATAATCGCGCCTCCTTATTCGGCAAAAATACATTGTTTGGTGTGTCCGTGAACAATAGAGTTAACAGTAAAGCTGCTTCTTATTCCGCTCGGATACGGACACGGGGCGGCAGCGTCAACCGGTTGGAGTCTGTAAATTCCGTACATTGTAATTCAGATTGAATGTCGAAACGCACGAGTCGGCATGCAGCTATGCGGATGCTTCGACGCTCGAACTTTGACTTATAGGTACTACCCTGCCTGAATGTCCACTCAAGACATTTATAACTTCATGCATAACGTTTAAATATCAGTTCCACACAATCATAAAATGCAAGCAAAATATAGCAATCCATTCATCTTAACACATTATAAATTATTATGGTACCTACTACCTGCTACTACGACTAGGTAACTTACCTACTTATTTTTAATTAAAAATACATAATATTTGACTACGTCGCCGCGTCGTTTCTAGGAAGCAGCGTCGTCAGCATCTTCCGCATCTCTACCCACTTTATTAATCAGTAAACGTCTCGCGGCCAATAAAAGTGCGGCATTTATAGACTGGTTGTATAAAACACATAAATCCAAGCCAAAAGAATGGCGTACCCTGTCCAACATCACAGAAACAGATTTCAAAGGCACGTCGTTTTTCATTGGACCTATAAACTCAGGTGTTTATGGGGTTTGTCACTTTCGCATTTTTTTACCGACCCTTTTATATATGTGGAAATATTTAAAGCTGTACAACTAGGGCCATGATTGGGTCCGGGAATGGCCGCCGAAATAACTACTTTTACTTCAAATATTAGCCTATTTCAACAAAGCTAAGCTTCTTCCAATAATAAAAGCTTTCAAAAAGATCAAAAACAGGTGTGTTGCGTTATTTATCGGCAATTCAAGCAATTTGAGATGTAAGAAACTTGAAAAGAAACATAAGCGGCGACTTTTATTTTGCCAACACATATCATATTATCCATTATTATCAATCGAAACCATTTGGATCATGAATCGACAGTTTCTTAAACAAGTGCCGATTCTTTAGTTTTGCTGTCAAAAAATCAAAACAGAATGCGTTCCTTTGTCATTTTATGTTCGCCGAACTTTTGTCAAAGCTTTTGTGACTTGCCGCCCTACGAGCGAAAAAAATTTTACGCCTATGACACACAACATTTACTAAGGAACCGCTTTTTTAAAGGTCCTTTCCCAGTGGATTGTATGTTTTCTTTAAATACTTAAATCGGATTACGTCGCGTTTCGTATAAACGGAATTGGTATGTCCTTTTTGTAGTAGGTAGATATAATATTTACCTACCTATGTATATTTATGTAGTCTTAACTCTTAACTCCAGCAAGATAATACTTAATTGTGCTATAATAATGATATGAGCCAAAATAACAAACCGCAAGATGAGACACGCCTGAACATCCAGCGTTAGCAATCAATGTCTGGTAGAATATCTCTATAATAAGAGATATTCTACCAGACATTGATTGTTAACGCTTGACAAGAACTTAATTTTAGAAATTGAATGGACTATTTTGACGACTGGGTCAGGATCACTTGAAAACTTTCATGCCCTAATAGTGCCTTGATAGTGATACTGTCCTGAAAACAAAAAGATGAAAAAATATATGTAATCTGAGCGGCGCGGGCGGTGGCACCGCGCGCGGTAACAGCCGCGATTACGAGTCGGAGGACATGGGTTTGAACCCAGGAACTTTAGTTTGTATGGTCATGAAGTCGCTGAAGAAATAGCGGGCGATGTAGCGTATAGCGTTTTAGGGAGTAAGCAGCTCAACGATCGAATAGGTAACGTAATACCATACCACGATTCGCTCCTAAAAATGTTGTGGGCAACAAAGCTGCCAGACTGAAGTGGGATTCGGCAGGTGGAATTATGAGAATGCATCAGGACAGATGGGGCCTAAGTCATTACGCAGAGGGAGCCAGAGGACGGGGCTCTGCGCG
Organism: Melanchra persicariae; assembly: GCA_947386135.1. Lineage (NCBI taxonomy): Eukaryota > Metazoa > Arthropoda > Insecta > Lepidoptera > Noctuidae > Melanchra > Melanchra persicariae. The sequence continues at coordinate 8,987,092 of OX376651.1, read as the reverse complement.
AGGAAGGCCTAGGAAACGCTGGCGTGACGACTAATATGCGTTTATAAGGGATTAGTTGGAGAAGACAACACACCGGGTTGAGACGATGGCTCTGGAGAACTTTTTCCAGCAGTTGTCCCACTGCTATATGTTGATAAAAAAAATAGATCATCAACACTGCCAATGAAACGGTGAAGGAAAAAAGCGTTAGGGAACCGCACAGGAGCAGCAAGACGCTTCGGTGGCTACTGATTGAGATGGAATTGTCAAATTTTTCCATACAAACCAAGCGCGTCAGAGAGAGTCACCCACAGAACGTGACAATTTTGGTGGCTACGTCAGCCGAAACTTATGCCAGAGCAGATTCCGCGGTCACGAATTTAATGACACCTACCAACGCGCACTGGGCCCGCGTGTTAAATCACGGCAAACTTCCTCCCACATTGCCAGTGTACCATCAGCTCTCAGCACATTTTAGATAGACGAGGCGCCAAAGGGCGTTGAGTGTGCAAAAAGTGTGGACCGCAATTATTTTGCCAACGGATTTGTTATAAGAATGGGCCAAAGAAGTTATCGATCTTGCTGGCCCAACTTGTGTAGCCCTTTTCTGTGTTATGGCGGCCCGCCCCGGGTGACAGCCGTTTAGGGGTGACACCCGACCATTGGTTGACTGTTTTGGTCACTTTTGGGTGCAACCCTAAACGTTTAATGCAATGAAACCTGTCGGAAGTGGAATGCAAAAATTTAGCACGTTTTGCTTGCTCTTGCATTCTGCACTCTTTAACTTCTTAAGCTTTTCTGTATAAATCAACAAAAGACTTTTATTTAATTAAGAATGATCCAAAGACAATGAAATCCTTCCGAGATGAGGTGCAAAAACTTGTTCTTGAGGTTTTCTGCATTTAAAGGTGACACTCGATCGTTCGTTGACTTTTTGTCATGATTGGGTGTCATCCCTAAACACAGACATATAATATTAGGTCCTATTAGGTCTTTACTTATGAAATTGCCGTTCTGCAGTACTGGCCATTTCAAATCAAAATAATTTTTGTTTGGCTAAGAATTCTAATTTCAAATTAATTTTATTTTAAAAACATGGTTTTTTTTTCCAAAAGTAGTCATTTGTTTATTGATTAGTGTTACATTTTCATCGCATTTCAATCTTTTTCGTCATCATGGATACGTTAAAAATTCGAGTAATTATGGAATATGAGTACCGTCGTGGCAGCAACGCGGCACAAGCGGCACGCAACATCAACGACGTTTACGGAGCTAACACTACAAACCAACGCACCACCTGTTATTGGTTTGCTCGCTTCCGTTCTGGAAATTTCGACCTGAAAAATGAACCTCACGGTCGTCCGAAGACTTTGGTCGACAATGATGAATTAAAGGCGATTGTGGAAGCTGATGATACACAATCTACGGCTGAATTAGCAGCAGCTTTCGACGTTAGCGTCAAAACAATATTGGTACATTTGCGTCAAATTGGCAAGGTAAAAAAGCTTGACAAATGGGTGCCCCACGAACTCAATGATCGCCAGCGCGAAGTACGCGTCGAGACGTGCCTTGCACTGCTCAACAGACACACAAATGAAGGGATTTTGAACCGCATTGTGACCTGCGATGAAAAATGGATTCTGTTTGATAACCGCAAGCGCTCAGCAAGTTGGTTGGATCCTGGTTCAGCACCTAAACAATGCCCTAAACGAAAACTTACCCCTAGAAAAGTGATGGTCACTGTTTGGTGGTCTAGCGCCGGTGTGATTCATCACAGCTTCTTACCAAACGGGGTGAGCATTACTGCAGATGTGTACTGTGAAGAACTGAACACAATGATGGAGAAGCTGGCACATCTCCAACCAGCATTGGTCAATCGCTCGTCTCCGCTTCTCCTGCACGACAACGCGCGACCTCAAACTGCACAGCAGACGGTCTCCAAGTTGCAAGAACTGGGGTTGGAAGCTCTCCGTCATCCGCCCTACTCACCAGACTTTGCGCCTACAGACTACTACTTTTTCCAGAATTTGGATAACTTCTTGGCGGGAAAAAAATTCAATACCCGAGAGGCAGTACAAAATGCCTTTGAAGAATTTGTTGCCTCCTGTCCAGCTGATTTCTTTAAGAAGGGCATCAATAAACTGCCACTGCGTTGGCAAAGATGCATTGATTGCATGGGTGATTACTTCGATTAATACAAATAAAAAATACATGAAAAAAATTCGTTTAAATTTTTTCGTACAAAACGGCAATTTCATAGGTAAAGACCTATTATAAACGGGTGACGCAATAAAACCTTTCCGAGCTGGGATGTAAAAAATATCGAGTTCGCTTCGCTCGCTTTTACATTCCTACCTACTCTCTTTTTTCTCGAGCTTTCTCAACTTAACAAAATTACTTATATTTTTATGTATGAATGAATGATCAAAAGAAAATAAAACCCATCCAAGGTGGGATGCAAAAATCGAGCTCGCTTCGCTCGCTCTTCCATTCTACCTTCTCTCAGGTTCTCGAGCTTACTTGAGCTGTTAACAAAGTAAATTCTATTTGGACACTGATCTTCTAAGATACAGGTACTAACCTAGCTTAGAGGTCAGGGTTTCAATGTAATAATTATTACTACCTAGCATAAGCCTCTGAATGTTTGTACGTCTACTATACCATTGTAATTGTATTTAGGCTTTAGTTCAATAAAAGATTATTTATTTATTTATTTTGGGTTTGTTTCTGGAATCGCCAAATAGTGGAAGACTCTATATTATCAACCAAACGCCGTTTCTGAAATCCAGTGACTTAAGTTGCTAGGTATGAACCAGATATTATTCAGTCAGGTTTTCGTTCAGTTTCAATCAGTATAACAAAGGGAACGTGTACAACGAAGTAACTGCCACTTGTTGGCGCAAATCCGAATCATTGACACTTCACGTAAAAAAAATAAACACATTATGAAGTAGGTTAGCCTGTATCAAAAGATTTAGGTATAATAGAAAATAGGTAGGTAGGTACCTACTTACCTACTAATAGTGTTATTTGTAAAAATATCTTAGTTTTGTATGTAGTAAGTAGTACTTTTCAATATGTATACATAAGTATATTTTGACTTTGACTGGCCTGTTGGTCTAGTGGTTAGTGACCCTGACTGCAAAGCCGAAGGTCGTGGGTTCGATTCCCACCCAGGACAAACTTTGTGTGATGAGCATTATTGTTTGTTCTGTGTCTGGGTGTAATTTATCTATAATATGTATGTATTTATAAATTATATAAGTATGTATATCAGTTGTCTGGTTACCATAACACAAGCTCTGCTTAGCTTGGGATCAGATGACCGTGTGTGAGTTGTCCCAAGATATTATTATTATTATTATTATTATTTCCTTTATTCCTTTGTACAATACATATAAATTACATTTTTAAATATTAAAATACAAAGTTATAAAAATATTTAAAAATATAAAAAATAGTAGCCCACCGGTATCGGGAACAGGGTCCAAGCTACCGGCGGTCAGGGCTCCAGCGAGAGGAACCTCCTAACAATCCGAGCCGTGTCCAGAAGTACTGCTTTCTGAATCAAGCCCTTGATCCAGCTGCCTAACGAGAGCCTCCTGAGGTGTTGGTCGAGGCTCATGGCTATTAAGCCGTTGGCTGACACGACTATCGGTACAATGATTGCCGAATTCACATCCCACATGTCGACAACCTCGCGAGCCAAGTCAAGATATTTTATTTGTTTATCTTTCTCGGCTTTCACGAGGTTCTCGTCATGCGGGACGGTTATATCTACAATCATTGCGCGCCTCTCGATTCGGTCCACCACCACTATATCAGGCTTATTTGCAAGAATAGTCCTGTCAGTGATGATGGACCGATCCCAGTACAGTGTGATACTGCCATTATCGAGAACTGGGTCGGGCACATACCTGTAGTACGGCACCTCCGATTCCACCAGACAGTATTTCAGAGCAAGTTGCTGATGGATAATCCTGGCTACAAGGTTGTGTCTATGCAAGTACTCTCCGTTAGCAAGACGAGAACAACCAGAGATAATGTGGCGAATTGATTCTCCCGGACGGTGACATGCCCGACATATGTCAACCGTGCCGTCCTTCACAATAAATCTCCGGTAGTTTTTCGTCATGATAACTTCGTCCATAATTGCACAGACAAAACCTTCGGTTTCCCCAAAGAGGTCACCAAAACGTAGCCAGGCTACGGACGCTAACTGATCCACATCGGGCCCGTGCAGGGCCCGGAAAAAGCGTCCGTGAAGTTCCTTGCTCTGCCATACCGCCCTGCGATCGTTAGTGTCAAGCACCGCAGGTTTGCGCCAGTTCTCATTTGCCAAGGAGAGCGGGGTGAGTCCCTTGTCCACCGCCACTACATCTCGATGCATACCCACGTCGACAGCTAGGAAATATTCCCTGAGACTGCATATCTCGCGATTGTGGAGAGTCTTAGCATTTAAAAAGCCTCGACCTCCACACTTTCGCGGGATATACAGTCTCATTACCGAAAGAGTACATCAATACCGGCATGACCCATCCGTTGAAAGCGCGCACCTTGTTTCCGCCCGATAGAAGGCTGTTAAAGACCTTCTTCAGGCGACCAAAGAAGCGCTCCTTCAACGAATGCTTCATGTCAGTAACACTGATGCCTAACGCTTCCGACATACCCAAATACTTGTAAGTTTCGGTTGGAGAGAGGGATCTCAGGTTTATGAAATCCGAGAGTTGACATCCCACGGATTCCATAATCTCTCCACGCTTTACATGCATGACCGCACATTTGTCCACACCAAACTCCATCCTGATGGCACTACTGAAAGTTTCAGTTACCTTCAGTAGCTCCATCAGTTGCAGATTACTGGGGGCAAAGAGTTTCAGATCATCCATGTAAAGGAGGTGAGATATAACCTGACCACCTCTCTTCAACCGATAGCCTAGTCCTGAATTCTCCAGCAGTGTGCTAAGAGGATTCAAGGCTAGGCAAAACCAAAGCGGACTCAAACTATCGCCCTGAAATATACCCCGCTCGATCCTTACCGGTTCGCTATTCCTCTGGATATTTCGACATCCTGGATAGCGAAGGACTGTCCTCCATTGCCCCATACATGACGTCAGGAAGGTGCGTAGCGTTGCATCAATTTTATACAATTCTAGCACCCTCATGAGCCATGTATGAGGCACCGAGTCATAGGCCTTCTTATAGTCTATCCAACATGTCGACAGATCCTTTCGGGAACGTCGAACCTGTTGGCTAATGGCCGTATCAATGAGGAGTAGCTCCTTAGCACCGCGGGACCCATTCCTACACCCATTTTGAGAGGCAGACATGATGTTATTGCTGCTTATGTGATTATTAATTTTAGCTCTCAAAATGGATGTAAGAACTTTATAGACCGTTGGCAAACATGTTATCGGTCTATAGTTTTTGGGTTCCGCGGTGCTACCAGATTTATGGAGCAGGTGGGTATCTCCTGTCAAAAGGAATTCGGGCAGCGAGCCAGACTCCAAGGCAGTTTGGAACCGAGATGCCAAACAAGCATGCGACCTTTGTAACCACTTAATCCAAAAGTTGTGCAGTCCGTCCGGCCCTGGAGACTTCCAGTTAGGCAGCGGACGGACTGCACGGGCTACATCTTGGGGGCTGATTGTAATTGCCCCCATTTCTGGTATTGGGTCGCATGCTCGTTCGACCTCTCGCATCCAATCTCCTTCGGTGTGACCGACAGGCACTGACCAGATGTTGCGCCAAAATGAATACATGGTTTCATCATCCGGCAGGCGCGTGTCAGTCACACCTTGTTCCGGTCGCTCCCAAGCCCTATATACCCACCTTTCATTACTTCGGAATGTGCGATTCTGGGTGTATCGCTCCACTCGCCGCCTATACCTACGAATACGGTTTGCCCATGCATACACCTTCTGCTTCAGGAAGTCGATGCGCTCTGTGACACAGGACATATAGTCTTGGGGGCTGATATCAGTCCCCGAAAACGCCCGTCTCACAAAGCGCATCACTCTAGGGCGAGTGTTGCCCTCCCTGAAGCAGATCAGTTTGCCGATTAACGCTCTGGCCCCACCGATGCGACGCTCGATCCTGCACTGCCAGGCCGGTACGGCTGGTTTTGGTCGTGTAACTCTGTCATTAGTTATTTTGACGTGAGCTACACGACATGCCGCAGCAGCCGCGCAGTACAACATCGAGTGTGCATCAGTGAGGTCTTCGCAGTTATCAAAATAATTTGACAACTGCGAATCCAGAGCTGCCACCAGCGCCCTGTTTTTGTTATGCATGGGCAAACGAGGTAAGCGTGGTCTAAGTTCAGGCGGCATGTAGCGATATTCCCCAATAGCACACTCCAAAGCACTCCTCAATTCGTCATTGCACTGGGTACTTACGTTTGTAACCCTGTCATTACAATCCTCGTCAGCGTGCCCGGATATTTGGGTTGACTGTGGTGGTGCCACAGTCTGCGACGGAGGAGTAATGACATGGCTACACATTTCAGTTCGGAGGCGATCAAGCACACTGTCATCCAACATACGGTTACGCTGGATGACGCGCACCTGATCCGATAGTCTTTGGGCCGAAACGTTGACAGCTGGTTCAAGTACCTGAAACAGAGAGAGCATCCGACCACGGTGCGCAGTCAGGTTAGTTCCCCCCTCTGTAGCCCCATAGTATGAGCGCATGACGTTTTCATTGATGGTTCGCGTCCATCGCATGCGCTGCACACTTCCGCCGGGAGCTGGGACCCTATCAGAGGCCGGTGGGCCTCGAGGTCCTAAGCCGTCCGGCGGCCGGCGTCCTCTCCGTCGACGTGCAGGTGGTGGCGACGTGGGCGGCGAGAAGTATTCGTCGCTCGAGCTCGACGCAACTGCAGCAACCGGACTCTCGGGATTGACGGCTGGAGGAGGTCTCGGTGGCTGCGAGGCGGAGCTGAGCGACGAACCCGAAGATATTGGTTGTGCGTTTTGTGCTCGTGTCCGGCTTCTTGTCAGCATGTCAGCATTGAATATTGTTGTTTAAAGTTGTTTGTTGCATTTTCTATTGAGCCGTTTCATGTTTGTTTTTTTTCCTTGATTTATTATGTAAACTGGACATTTTAAACTTGATTTTTATATAAATAAATTAATAATAATAATTATTATTATTATTATATAAATCTGTAAGTAAACAATGACTTAATTTTTTTTTTATTAATCATCAAAATAATAAAAAAAGCATAGGCGTCAAATAACTTTGCCCCTCTAAAGTTGGCTACGAGTGGCTGCATAGTAGTCAATATTACGAACAAACTGCAACTGCGCATGCGCAAGAGACATGGGGACGAGAATTAATTTTATGTCTCAGTCGCTCGTTTACGTTCGATGCATGCTTGCGTCCCGCTTGCACCCGTCTACGTGACTGCACCTGCGCGATTTTTGCAAATGGTTAACTTCAGAGGGGCAAAGTTATTTCACGAGAACTGTAAGTATTAGTGTGGTGTCCTCGTTTGCTGCTGGGTTCGTAAATCAAAGCCAAACACTCGTTTCACCAAGGAGCGCATACACGTCCGCACCGGCCGGCGGTTGGGCAAGCAATGCCGTGACCGGTGACGTGCATGCGCCGCTTGTACTTTATTAATACGTCACACCTCTTCCTTTACATAAGAATTTAAACAAACAAATATAATAACTGATTAATTATTTTAACTTAATTATCAAATAGTTAATTAATTCTCCACATTCTATAATTTCTAACAAGGTAAAATTTATCTTCCACTGAATACTTATTATACAATTTAACAGAGTTATTTATCTATTCTTTTGCTTCTATCGAATCACTTTTATCCTCTGAATCATCTGTTTGATAATAATTTTTCCCTATTTCCAGGTATATACCATACTTTTCCCTTTTTCCTTCACTTGCTTTCCAAACTGTGTTTCATAAAAGTCTAAGTCAAAACGTTAATTTCAATAAGGCCATCAAACGGCTCTTTTGAACGTCATCATTTACATCCAAATACTATGTATACAAAATAAGGTGACTCTACTGTCCGTTCGCAAAGGTAGATTCTTATGGAGAAGAACGGACAAGAAACTCCATAGTTACTCTTTTCAAATAAATGTTTTACAATATTTTGAATACACACATTAACTATGATAGGTATATGTGAGGTTGATGCACCTAGAGTATACTGCTAATAGAAATAAAAGTATTACCAGCAGAGGTAAATTTTTCATTTTCTTAATAAGTACATGGTACTCACATATTTACAAATATTGGATCCATTAATAAAACAGTGTGTGAGTTAATAGAAAAATAAAAACTCAAAAAAAGAAAGAGTACATCTATAAGGTTGATACATAAATTGACCAGTTTGATTTTGTCTACACTACACCCTTGGTTGTTCTATGCAGCAGCCAATGGCGTAGTCATTTATACCGTAGCGCCATGATTCCACGACACTGCCATCCGTGACTAGCACCCATCCTCGGGTGTAGTACAATATCCAGTCATGGGGGCTTTGTACACAGCGCTCCCCGCACAACATTACTCAACGGAAAGATATCCGATCTAACAAAATAAATTTCTGAAATGCATACTCACTCATGAAAATTCCGTTATAATCTGTGCACCAACACAGACCAGAATCGCAACAACAATTTGAAAATATCTAGCACGATATGTGCAACAACATATTAAGCGCTGTGTACTTGGTGCACAGACAGAATTTGTACCAACGATTCCTTGGAGACCCATCGCCTCATGTTATTCATGAGGTGCGGTCAAGAGTTTAGTAAACAAGCCATCAGACTTGGTTTCATTATCACTGTCATCAACTATGTCATCTAAGTCTCGAGGCAGTGATCGGGGGTCTTTCTCACACGATCATGAAGGTATTTATACATTCGCTTAAGAGTCGCTTATTCGAGGTATACCCAGGTCCATCTCCTTGATAATTCTTAAATGAACCTTTGAATTTAGGATTTTAATTAATCCAGTTTCACTCTTAGTTTACTAATAAATCGTTATCGTTTTTTTTTTTTTTTTTTTTTTACCTTCTTTGTAATCTAATTGAGCTTTACCTTATACCACACAGCGCTTAAAACTCTCTAATGAAATCTCACGGACCTCATCTAATCGACTTTAGTATCTACATCACTAAACATCAATAATAACGGTCTCGCAATTTCTACAGATACCGCCTTTTACGCAATATATTGCACCTATTGCGTCTTGTTACGATTTGCTATCGTTAATCTCTACGGTAAGTGTCTTAAAAACTTTTCATGTTACTGAGCTTTTCCATGTCACTCTAATGTCGTTCAGTCGGTAAACCTTTGACAGACCGACAGTGGCTGTAAATGGTTTCATTGAAACAAATGTTTTAGGTTTGATCCGCGATTAGCTAGTATTCATGATTACCAAGTCCAATCACCAATAATAGTCATCGAAATCACATTAATTTGAACAAAGAAAATAAAAACCTCTGACTCTACGTGTAAAATTGTACGTGATTTTACATTAGACTACATTCGATTCTACATTCGACTTTACATTTGACGCTTTTCAGTGTTTTGGTCGATAATATACTCCTCTTTATTATGAAATTGACCTTTTCCGGCATGATTTCTCAAGCTTAATAAAATCGTTGAAATGTTTCTACTTCCTTCTGTTTTCTTTTTCTGTTAGAAAATATAAATTTCGTTAATCCGACTTTGTTTCGAACTTAAGGAACTGTCTCATTTCTTTAGAGCTAATGCAAAGACATCGACACCTTCCCCTTCTTCAGCATGAACGTTGACTATAATCTACCCGGAAGATTATAGTCAACTTCTTGTTTGTAGTGTTATTCCCCCAACGTAGTAGAGAGTAGCTCGTTTCTTAGCAGGATTGTCGATGATGACAGGCAATGTGTTAAATTCAAGAGCCCTCTTCCATTTCTCCCTGCGAGTGTCGATAATTATGTCTGATCATCTTCGCAATCAGGAAGTTTGGAAGTGTGGATGACGCATGAGTCATTTTAAATTTTAATAAAATTGACTCTTACGTTTGCGTGGCTTTTTACTGAAAATCATTAACAGAAACACACAACTGCGTAGCCTTAATATAAAGATGCAAGTACTCTTTACGTGGCCCTTTGTGTATTATTTACTCTTTGCGTGGCCCTTTGTGTGTTATTTACTCTTTGCGTAGCCCTTTGTGAGTTATTTACTCTTTGCGTAGCCCTTTGTGAGTTATTTACTCTTTGCATGGCCCTTTGTGAGTTATTTACTCTTTGCGTGGCCCTTTGTTTGTTATTTACTCTTTGCGTGGCCCTTTGTGAGTTATTTACTCTTTGCGTGGCCTTTTGTGAGTTATTTACTCTTTGCGTGGCCCTTTGTGAGTTATTTACTCTTTGCGTGGCCCTCTGTGAGTTATTTACCCTATATCAGTAATATTTAACTAATACTTATTAATACGTATCACTTCACGAATGTCAGAATGATTGAGTGAGTCTAATCCCACCGATCCGTGTCAAGTGAATGGAATCCCAGATTATGATAAAGATTATTGTACATGTTAGTAATCTGTGGAATATGTGAATATTAAATATTAGCATATATTAGTTCGTCGGATTACTGACACGTGAATCCATGGAATATTACTAATCTCTTAACTAATACCAATATGTTCGTTACACTCCTATTCCCAACTACATTGGGGTCGGCTCCCAGCCAAACCGGATTCAGCCGAATACCAGCATTCTACGTGGAGCGGCTGCCCACCAGACCTCCACAACTCATTAACTGGCTAGGTAATACGGTACTTCATGGCAAGACCGGTGTCAGACCTTCCGGCCTCCAAGAATTCGTAACGTAACTGCCAAAGGTCTACAAATGACAGCCGGGCCCAATGGCTTAACGTGCTTTCCGAGGCACGGAGTAGTCTCGGTACGTTAAGATCCACAGACCAACCTCGACAAGCGTTGCTTTACCTTGAAGATTGGCCCGTGCGGCTGTTATAATTTAGCCACGAGCTCCTTGCTCCTTTATGATTCTCTCAATATAAATTGTGCTAGTATACTATTAGACAAGTACCTAATCGCTAAATCTTACCGTTGCCCGTTTTTTTTAATGGTACTCGTATAATGGAGTGTGCTAGCTAACATGTTGTAAATACTATTTAAGTTTATGATTTCCATGTTATTGGATACATATTTATTTTTGTTCCTGTGTCTTAAAATACTTTGCGTACTATTGTTTAATTCAAGTTCTTAAAACGTAACAGACAGATGTGTTGCTGGGGAGTTTGTTGCGCCACTTCTTTTTCCCAGCTAAAACACTAGGAAGTGGTGACGGGTGGGCGTTTTTGGGGCACTGTCTTTATGTATGTAAAATTTGACGTTCAAAAAGTGCTGGCTCTCAGCCTAATTTGAATAAATGACTTTTGATTTTGATTTTAATTTCAATATTGTGATGTAATTGTCGTTAATAATATAATAAAAGTAACCATGAAAACAATACATCTTTCATACCTTGTCCAAACCCAATTGAATTGTTAAAAAACGTAAATAATTGTAAATGTGGGTACCAAGTAAAAACATTTTTTTTTTCTTTTTTTTAAATTTGGGTAGGTATGATATATTTTGAATGGGCTGTATATACGCTACTCGACATTATGTCAATGTATAAGTAGACTAAGATAAAACTATGAGTTTTATATGTGTGTGCCAAATAAACTCATTTTCTTTCTTTCTTGGAACAACCTTCGCATTGCAAGGGTTCTGCCGGTGGTAAATTGGACATTTTGAGCGACCTGAAACAATGTCAATTTGCCTTTGTATTGCACCCTTGGCGCCATTGGATAAGGTGTTTCGTATTTTATTTATGCTTTCAGTAAAATACAGATTACTGGTCCTAAATTTCCTCATAATATTGTTATTAGCAATCTGTAACCCAATCTTTTTTTTTTTTTTTTTTTATATTTGTGATGGGTTTGCTCTTGACTCTAGTCAATGTCAGATATGACAGAGACAAAGTCTACGATGGAGCGAGCTTACCCAGAAGGAGCCTGTTCATTCGAACTTTTTTTTTTTTTTTTTTTTTTCTTTTTTTTCCAAAATTACTATCTGAATGTGTATACCATGTTCTCACACTGCAAAATCCTAGATAAGTCCTAGATATATTTTACCACGATGACTGTATAACGAATAAACTACAATATATGTCTAATTTACACATTATTGTGTCCCTGAATTGTATTTTATTGTTACTTTTTTTTTATTTTTTTTTTAGCTAGATGCGGCGTAAATGGACAACAATAGAATGAGAATTACAGTAGCTTAGCATGGGTGTCAGCCGCCCCTTGTTTAAGTTTTAAAGGGGCCCCCCGGGGTGGGTCGCCCCTCGCCCCTACTACGCTACGCCACTGGAGTGATATAAATCTTTATTACGCGAAGTAGATATGGGTTATGCCGGTGACATTTATTACATTAGGTTTAGTGATATTTAATGTTGCTAAAACTTCAAAACGACAAAGGAATCAATCAATTGATCCATGTAATTTGCATTTTTTATGGATATATATGCCCTTGGCAAAATTACACCTTAATGCTCCTTGGCACCTTGATTCACCTTGGAAAAATACTACTTTGTGCTCTTTGGCACCTTATTGCACCTTGGCAACATACACTAATACACTTTGGTACATTTGTTATGATAGCATAATATTGTATTACCTACCTATATCAATAAGTAGTACATGTACCTATTGCGCTGATTGATTGCATGCATTTGACTTATCTGCTTTAATATTACTAACGACATTTGCTTTAGGTACCTCAACCTTAAAACATCATTTAACTTAAGAGAACGCGATGAATAGTGAGGAATTATAATTTTGCACTGAAAATTCTTATTACCTTCGTAGGTATTTAAATAAATAATGTCACTGAAAAAAATTACATTAACGCGGACTTACACGGTATTTCTTATTACAATTTCTACTAATAGGTACCTACGTCGAAATTATCGTCACAAGATATAAGAAGACTGTTACCACCGAGTAGGTAGTTATTTTAAAATTTTAATTTTAACTTATTTTACTTATATCCACGGCAAGAATATAACAATAATTATGATAGAAATTATTTTTAGAAAAGTATTCATTGCTTTTTTCATGACAATGATAATAATAACCTATCATTGATCGATCAGACAAATAACATTGTATTTGTTATTTGTAATGTCTAGTCATTTGTTTTAATAGTACTTGGACAGATAGATACATATACCACTTAATCGATAGCACCGTAAAACCGTGAGGTTGTTATTAGTGTTTCATTTTTTTTTATTTATGTTTTTTTTTTTTCGTGCACGTGAGTTCATCTCCCTCCTTTTTCATATAGCAGCATAATTTACCACTTACTTGAGGCTCGTCGCCACTGTGGTGTCCTCGTTTGCTGCTGGGTTCGTAAATCAAAGCCAAACACTCGTTTCACCAAGGAGCGCATACACGTCCGCACCGGCCGGCGGTTGGGCAAGCAATGCCGTGACCGGTGACGTGCATGCGCCGCTTGTACTTTATTAATACGTCACAATTAGGAATGACATAATATTCTGGCTACGCTGGCTACGTTCACGGCTTTCGATGGGAGCTGCACTTGCCGTCTTCTGCCGGCGGGCTTGCGGCTTTGCTTGTGGTCAAAGCGCCGGCAGTACCAATAGCAGTAGGCTGTGTGGATCCACCATGACGATCATTATTTATCGGCCGGAACGCATATTTTATCATTTTAATCATAATAAAACGATTTAAATGTAATTTAAACATTGACAGCAACACGAAGACCGGTCTAAAAGTTTCTTTAAATAGTCACACTGTGACTTTCGTTCTTTGTGTCGCACTAGCTGTGTTCGTGCGTTCGTGCACGTTCCACACAGTGGCCTTAGTGTGAGTTTTTTAACGTTCTCGCGTTAGCGTAAACGTCAATTAGTATTGAAACTGAATAAGCGGTGTCTGGTACACTCACGGACAACCTGTTTTTTTGTATACAATTTGACATAAGCTAACGTTTATTTACGTTAACGCGATCGAGAACGTTAAGGTGGAAGAGCCAAGGTCACCCGCGAAATTCAATTGTTCTTAAGTTTTTTGCAAAGCAGGTCAGTGTCAGGTTGTATCTTGGTCAAAATATGATTCGCGGCCGTAGCAAGTATGTGTTTGAATTTGAATTTCGCGAATATCGCGAAATTCACCTTAACCAGTGAAGTTTAGTGGCTGTTTTTAATTATTCGCAAATTGATTTTTTGTGGATATTGTGGTGTAAAATTAGTGTAGTTTTATGTCTCAAGTGTCTACGCAACTGGCCTAGTATACTATTGTAGTCTTTGACTGGCCATCATTGTAGTATGACTATCACAGCGAAGCTTGCCGAGAAGGCTGACTCGATACATTTGCTGCCAAATACTCTAACAAACATTAGAATGTAATACACCCGCTTTCTAATCCAAAAGCAAATTATAAAAAGGACTTAACACCAGGCATTATGGTCAAAAGACTATAGCCTTCCTTTAGGGGTAATTTAAAAAAAAAACTAAAATCTGCTGCCAACCTCAAAACTAAAACAATATGTCAAATCAACTGTCAAATTGAATTCAACACAGATGAATGAAGCTTTTACAGATTTTTAAAAATATTTTGCTATTAAATGTTACAAAACTGGATATTTTCAAAAGATAAAATGCAAGGCACAATCAAGGAACTTCTTGACGCGTTAGGGTTAGCCCGGAGTTTGATTACTTTAAGAACTTTGGATATGACTCGTGTATTGTAAATAAGCGTTTGTAATTGACGATAATGTCTTTTTTATTGAATTTACAGATGTAGTTTGGAGGCAGACACTGTTTTAGATTACATCCAGAACGATCCCAACTATGGCAACAGTAATTTGTCGTCCAAGCAAGTGAATGAATACGCACAGAGATTGGCGCTAAAAGCTTCGAATGCCAAGTCGTTTTTGAAAAAATACGAGGAGCTCAGGAACAGAAAGTACGTAGTTCTTTTATCAAATAAAAATTCTCTTTGGTTATACAACTTTTTGATTGTTGTTAGAAGCTTTTCATTTAAAGAAAATTATACCTGGTTTCAAATTCAAAATTTATTTAGAGTATGTAAATGCAATGAAAAGTTAATGATGCATAAATCACGGGAGTGCCATGAAACCATGTAGTAGTGTAACAGGGGCTTGTATTTTCATCATATTCAAAATTATATCAGTTTTCTTATTTTCTTTCAGTACTGATAACTTAGCAGACATCATAGCCCTGTTCTACAAATTAGTGTGTGATGAGAAAAAGTCAAAAATATACAAACCTAAAGTGGCTCCAAAACCTATACTGGGTGACAACAAACACCAAATTACTAAGGACGACCTTCCACAGGTTTGTTTTAATGAGGATAATTTATCACTGATAAGCACAACACAGGCTTACACTGGCAAATTTATATTTCATATTTAAGATTAAATAATCGATAAGTTTTACATGTTTCTTTCTATGCCTTATCAAATGAGGAAATTTGACTTGTATTTTTTTGGTCTTTTATGTAGGTACTTATTAATAATAAGCTAAAATTCTACTTCACTGATCCGTGCGTGACCATATCTTTGAATAATTTACATTAATTCATTTAAAAACATGTGAGTTTTAGCCTAAGCCTGTAGAAAATATAGTTTCTTACCATTTTCCAGTGCTGTTATATCCTAAAAGTTGCCATGACAACATGAAGTAAGTAAAAATTGCCCAGACATTGTATTATCCATGGTTTCCATGGTCTAAAATTACTGTGTTGTAGAGTTGTTACTTCTGGTTAGCTAGTAATAATTCTGGATTTGGAATGGCACATTCTGTCTGGCTCATGGTGAAAACAATTTAGGCTAAATAAATAATGTTCAAATAGTTTGTGCCTTTGTATCTTCAGATTCAGATCTATCAACAAATGAACCAGCTCTGAACAAAATCACTAAAAAAATAATCTAGAAAACATGTTATATGACACTCCAACTCCAGAAGAATAGTCAGTTTATTAAAATAACTTTAAATTACAGATCAAGGACAAACTCTTAAAAGCAGTGGATGAGAGTAAGAAACTCGTCATGAAGTCCTTTGAAGAGAAAGAAATAAAGCTTAGACCAAACTGGTACAGCAGCTTGGACTTGCCTAGCTGGCAAAAGGATCATCCTGCTATGTCCTGGGACTTTCCTAAGGAACCTCTTCCAATTATTTCTTCCCTTAGTAAGTATGAATAAGGATCAACATTGACCCTAGTTTAATTTATTGGTATATGACTTCATGGAATAAATGAGTCACTCTTTCTAGATTCATTCAACTCATATGATAACAAAAATGTTTCCACAACCACTTTGATGTTCCTACAAGTTTTACTATTTTATCAGAACTCAGAATATTGAATGAGAATATCACTTACTGACTTCTGTTAATGCATCTTTGATACAAAACAACCTTGTTTTCTATTTTTTTTTGTCTCTGTTCAATCCTAACAGTTGAAATTCCATTTCAGTTGGTGTGCCAATAGCTTCTCAAGAGAACATCATAATTGATGACTTGCTGTATGTTTTCTCTGGTGTTCCTGGCAACTACATAGTCCACCAGCCAGTTAAAGACACCTTCGACCCTCGAACATTCCTAATATCTGATGATGTGGACGATGCACTGAAACAAATTGTTCAACAAATGCTTCCATTGGCTTCCAATTATTCTATAGTGAGAAGATTTATTGAACACTGCGACATGTGGTCCGGCCAGGTGCTGCACGCTCTTGTTGCTGCCATTGAAATACTTTTAAAGGATTATTATGTAAGTAATCTTTTTATTCTCAACCTAAGTACCTTACGGTTTTTAACCAAAGATGATGAAACACAAATAAATTTCTTCTTTTTCTTATCACAAATAAATATTTTCGAAAATGTTGGAATCATCTATTTGTTGTAATTTCGTTTATTTATTTGATACTTTACGCACGAAAATGTACAGGGGCGGATTTAGTATTTTTGTAATATTTTAGTATTAACAATTGTTGGGTCTTATAACTAGATACCTTAGGCATCAATGTGTTACCTTTCTCTAAAACTGTAATATTACCAATTTCAGACTATGATAGCTCAGTTAGAAACGGAGCACTTGTCCGCAAGCCTCACATTACAAAAGCTGTGGTACTTCGTCTTGCCTACTATGCATACCATGCAAGTTCTTGCCGCTATTGTCACTAACATCGGAAAGGTTAGTAAAGTCTATAATTTCATCAGCGTCGAAGCTAGGGTTTTGGCAAGACGGCGGCTGCCAGGAGCGTAACCTTTAGGGGAACAGATTACAAACTGTGCTTTTTACAATTTGTGTCGAACCCTAAAGAAAGTGTTTGTTATATTTATATGAGTACAATGGTCGATTTTCGAGTCTGCAGACTCCCGGTCTTGCTAGTTAAAGAGCGGAAGAGGGCTCAGTGCGCGGTGGCAAACCAACTAACGCCTATGTCAGAAGATGGGCCTAACAAAATTTGTAAATTTTTCGTAATTATTGTCACTTTCTTGGTTATCGAATTCACAAATAACAAAATAGGCTCGGGCGCAGAGTCTTAGGGGGCGCAATCCGAATATATAGGGAATGTGCAGGAAGGTGGCGGCACAGAAATGTCATTGTCAAGCATATAATTGCAACGCTAGATGGCACAGTCTACTTCCTGCACATTCCCATTTACGGAATGTGCAGGAACTATAGGTGGCAGCACAGAGGCGTCAATGTCGAGTATTCTTAATATTAAAGTGTCGAATACGCAACACTAGATGGCATAGTCAACGCCGTGCACGTTCTCTATAGGCCTGTACATCTCCCTAGTATCTGTGGTGCTGTACATACTACCTTAACCAGCGCCTATACCTTACCGTCTGGAGTAACTGACTACCTGACCTCCACAACCCACACTTGCCCCTGGGTAAGACCGTGTGTAAGACTGCTGGGCTTTTATCTACATGTAATGAGAGATCCACAAATGACAGCCGCGAAAAAACTGCTAATATGTTTTTCGAGGCACGGAAAAGTCTCGATGGGTAAATAGATGGTTACCCGTCCACGAATTGACGTCGGCAAGCGTTGCTTAACTTTGAAGATCGACCCGAGCTCGATTTTTTTTTTTAATAAAACGTTGCCCCACACTAGGAATTTCTCCTGTATCGTGGGAGCGTTTACAAACATACAAACCCGGAACAACTATCTGTAGACCATACATATATTTGTTCGGTGCGGGAATCGAAGTCACAACACGCAGCGCAGCAGCCGATCGCTCAACCACTGCACCAACCGTGTCGATTGGCTGGTAGTCATGCCATAACTTCCCATATTAATGTAAAATCTTTCTGATTTCAGAGTGAGTTGCGCGGCGGCGCTGTCCTAACAGTTCTGCACGACAAAACTAACACATTAATGGGCGATGCCAGGGCCCAGGAGATATCTTTGTTCCTCACCGAGAGGGCTTGCCGACCGTACCTCTGTATTCTAGACCAGTGGATACATAAAGGCACTATTGTTGATCCTTTTCAGGTAAATACTTTTTTTCTTGATTATTCAAAGCTTGGGTGTATTTCATATGATGTAAATTCGATAATTTCGCTCGTGATAATACAGATAAAAGCACCTTTTTAATAATTGATTCATTATTCTTTCATTTTGATGATCTCCATTTGCTTGTATAGTATGATACATGGCTTGACTATCACTTCGAGCTACATACTCTTTGTACACTAATCTTGTTTTTTATGTGTTTCAGGAGTTTATGATAGAAGATAACGAGTTGATCAACAAAGAAGAGCTGCCAGTGGACTACTCCGCCGACTACTGGGAGAAACGCTACAGTATTCAGAGAGATAGGGTGCCAAAGTTCCTAGATAAGTTCACTGATATCATCCTTAGAACTGGGAAATATTTGAATGTTATTAGTCAGTGTGGTAAGTTATTATTAATTATTACAATAATCATTTAAAACAATTATTGCAAATTCGTCTAATCTCTGCAAAAGGCTGCCTAAATTGCTATGTTGGAGGTCAAAGCTAATTTCCAATTCATTGAAATGATCATCATATAACAATATTTATGATTAAACTGCGCTAGTAGTGTCTCTCTTACTTTTATATTCACATTTAGATTTATGAATAAAACAATTTTAATTATATTTAAACTTAAAACAATACCCAACAGGTAAACAAATCACAAAAACGAATACTGAAGAAATCAAATACTCCCTTCGAGAACAGAACTATGGTGCCATCATCCAAAAAGCTTACGCATTCGCTAGCAAGTCGTTGTTAGAGCTCCTGTTAAAGGAGTACGATCTCATGGGAAGACTGAAGTCGGTCAAGAATTACTTTTTAATGAGCCAAGGAGACTTCATTGTACAGTTCATGGATGCTACTGAACAGGAACTGTCTAAAAAGATTGATGACATCATACCTTCCAAACTCGAATCCCTTTTGGGATTGTGTTTGAGGTACTTAATATTTTTGTTTTAATGTCTAAACTTAAACAAAATGAATTTTGAAAATGTGCGTGCAATAATCCAATGATGCAGTTTTATTTTTCATCAAAATTAGGCTCGAGACTCCTTTCAGTGTTTTTCGATATTCCACATAGTTTCGGATTTGGCCATCCACGCACACTTAAAAAATTCACGCACACTTAAATATTGTAGTCATTATGAAGTTGATCATTTATTTGCTTATAAGTTTGTGTCTCTACATAGTAACAAAGTCGCTTCCCACCGTCTGTCCTTCTGTACGCAAAGATCTTTTAACTACGCAACGGATTTTATTCCGTTTTCATTATCATTCAAAGAATTTCTAATACAGTAGAAATAGTGTACATTGAAAGACGATTTGACGATTGCCAGGTGTCCTAAAAGCGATTTTCGGGCCCACATTAGTAAATCGACTGTCGCTGAAAACCAGCGCTGTGGCTCCTGTCTTGCACACGAATCCCAGCTTTATGCTGAGCGATGGCTGTATTGCGCGGATGTGACGCATGTCTTCCTAACTTGCATAACCCGATCATTTTTTGTATTCGTATTTCACTAATCTGTCGCTGCCGCTGTCCATCCATCCGTCCGTCTGTCACCAGGCTGTATCTCAAGAACCGTGATAGCTAGACAGTTGAAATTTTCACAGATGATGTATTTCTGTTGCCGCTATAACAAAAATACTAAAAACAGAATAAAATAAATATTTAAGTGGGGCTCCCATACAACAAACGTGATTTTTTTGCCGGTGTACGGAACCCTTCGTGCGCGAGTCCGACTCGCACTTAGCCGGTTTTTTTATGGTATGCGTCATGCTTGGCTCAAATAAACTCTTTTTCATTCTTTCTAAACATTACCCGTGCGAAGCCGAGGCAGTGGGTCGCTAGTAAAAGCTAATCTCTGGAAGTTCTGACCTGATTCAAAAAAAACTTGCGCTGTTACTAGTTGCTGTGTGGCTTTCAGTAATGCACTGTTTCTATGTCTAAGAAGGTCACCGGAGCCATTCCATGGGGATAAGCTAGTCAGCAATAGATGTGTTATCGGTAATGGGTGTCTAGCATTATGTTATGACACAGTTGAAGTACCTAATTCGATGCATCTATATTCCAGGCTATCTGCAGCAAGTCACGACCCGTACAATGAGGATATGAAGATTGAACTACTTCCCTACGACTTGCAATTCCAAATGTTTAAAATTCTATCTATTGAGACTGAAGACGAAAAAGGTAATCGATTTGTTTGTAAAACGTTAGAAATGGAATTGGGTTTTACTTTACTATTCTTGTCGTCGGTCTACGTTGAGGGGTGATCGCTTACAAGGTATGGCCCACCTGGTGATGCTTGTGGAAAACTGGTGTTTACGGAATGCTCATGACCCGCCATTGTATCAATACACGTGGAAACACGATGTAAAAGTGTAATAATGTTACGGCTAAAGATGTGTTTAGAAATATTTTTTTTGTTTTGCCGGTCAAACTGAGTTTATTTTCGAGGAGAGGCGAATGTTCGACATAAAGTGCATTTTCGATAAATTCTCAGAATACAGAACAAACCAGAAAGAGTGTTCAATCACATGTGGACGCAGCGCATTGTGTCCAAAAGAACTCTCTGCCTTCGCCTCACCCACCCGCGTAGTGTTACCAGTGCACCATGACATTACCTCTTTTAGGTTAAATTTAAAATAATAATTTAGCTGGCAGAGGGGGCTCACTTGACTATATCATTAAATTATTAGGACTTTAAATATTTTGCAAACAGATCCCTGAATCGAAAAATTGTTTCTACACCCCCATTATTTTTTACTTTTTTTTTAAAAAGATGGGTAAAATATTTAGAATTAATAAAAAGTTAGGTAAAGTATTCGGTTATTCTGTGGTAACACTTACGAAATGGACGCGTGATTTTCGTTGACGACGTAAATTAAATTCAATATTCTAATATAAGGGATTGGAAATGTGCTACTTACAGGTGAAACGTGATCCCATCCGATTTCTTCGAATGCTTGGTATTATTTTTGCAAGTGGGCGTTACACACGACGGCATAATTGTTTAAAAACTCACAACTGCGACTAGATGATAACAATATACGCGTCGGCCAGACTAATAGGGAAGATGCAAATACAGAATTTAAGAGAATTTTGTGATTAAAATTATAAAAAAGTATTAAAGAAGGGAATGGGAAAAAGGGAATTACGAATTAAAAAACGTGAAACGGGACGTATTTAAGGACGCGTTTCCAAATGGGTAGTCATTTTCTCAATAAATGTACTGAAGTAAAAAAAATCACTTCGGTACATTTATTGAGAAACTGTACCTATCTAAAACTATATTTATAGTTCAGAATCGTACCATGTACATCTATCAACAATTCGTGGGAAAAACATTTTATAAACATACTTTTGTGTAAAAGTATAATAATAAATAATAATAAAAGTAATGATTTGACTACCCATTTGGAAACGCGTCCTTAAAAGAACAGCACTCTGCGTTTAGTGACGTCACTGCTGTTATGACAACGAAAATACGACCTTAAATCTTTGAGTTAAGACAGTTCATGACCAGTGACAGACGTCAAGGTCCATTTTCGCGCGAAAATTTAAATTGTCAGTTTATGCCGCAATTTCGGCAATAAATTAAAGCTTTTAATTGTTTATTTATGTACGGTCTATTTTATGAGGAATTCTTTAAAATTTAAGCAAGATGAAAATATTGCATGTTCCTTATTAGCAATTTAACAAACCACGCCATTCCGGTGTTGTTTACAGCGCCTCACATTTGAGCGCGATGACCGTTTCTGGTTTGTTCTGTATTCTGAGATTAGCCTAAACGCAACGGCTAATGAGTAGTCAATCGATACGCGGTGAGCGTATTAATTCATTTAAAACAGTTTTCACTATAACATAGGTGGATTTTGTTCTGCCTTACGTTACACTGACTATCTCAAATAGTTTACTTTATTTTTTTATTTTTTTTGTGTGCTGTTTTTTTTTCTAATAGTAAGCTTATAAGTAATAAAAGAAGTGTCAAATCTCAAAAACAAAGTCGGCACCGACAAACCTCAATTGTAGAAGAGTCCAATAAACTTTATTTGTAATGGATTTATTCAGTGGTTTTATCATAAAACTCAACCTTCCAATAGACTTTTCTTGCATCGTCTAACGTTGTTTTCGTTCGGAACGGTGTTTTGAGCGTGGAAACTAGACATTGTGCGTTTAGACTAGCATCTAAATGCTCATCACTGATACTGTCTCTGTCGGGCACGATGCCCGGTGAGACAGCGTGCTTTTTGGCCACGCTTACCAGCGAGTTCGAGCTCGCGACTAGTTCAACCTTAAGATATGTGCTATTAGTAAGCTAACGACAATACTGCAGTCGCTCCTTTGTCCGACACCCTAGTAAATACCTTTTATTTACAAAAGATTTTTTTTTCTAGAGAAGTTGTGAATTTAACCTCTAATCTAATTTTAGAATACAAACAGAATAAAGACTGTCCACCTCTGACTGGCATCGAGACATTCTCTTTCGGTATGGAGGTGAAGTGGCCCGTGTCGCTCATACTCAACCACAAAGCCATCGCCTGCTACCAGATGATCTTCAGGCACCTGTTCTACTGCAAACACGTTGAGCGACTACTTTGTAGGTAAGTTACTGATGTTGTAAGTTCATTTGTACTGTATTTTAACGGCATAAGGTGACGTCTCTTGTTTTTTTTTGCTTAATGATTAGATATTGACACCTTGTAAAGTTCGTGAAATATGTAAAGTTTCAATAACTAATTTAATGTAACGTTTTATAAAGCCCAAGGGTAGTTCAGTTGTGGCTCGCCGTCCGATCAAACCCAGGTCCGGGTCGACGGCGCGTTGTGTTCCACGCGCGCCTCAAAGAGATGTCAGCAAAGTAAACGGGGACAGCCGGCCAGGGTACAAATTTTGTTCGAAAGAGTTACCGCGGCCGTGGAAAGCAAAGGGCACTACGAGGAGCATGGATGGGTTTTAGTCAGTAAGAGTCTGACACTCCCTCTCACTCCACCCAGAGCGGAAGGGGTCATTTGATGATTTCCCATCCATAAAAAAGGTGGTTCAGTTTTCATTCCCAAACAAATATCAACATTATTGTCGTTGAAATAAAGTCGAAGATCGAAAATCTATAAAATTTATTCATGTTTCCGTTTTGACGCTTCTTTTTTACAACCAACGTGCAACGATATGGTCGTTGCTTACGACTCATATTGTTACGCGCCAGAATTAATGCCGGGTACGTAACGTTATAAGTTACTACTAGCGCCATCTAGTATCGAGTAGCAGAACTAGTAGAGTCAAGATCTTTCTAGACATTTCGATGCTAGAACATTCTAGAGTTTTCGATATCTGGTTAGTTCGGACCGGTATATACTCGAACTTTCTAGATGTTTCTATACTAGAAGGTTCTGGAATTATCTGCCGACCTATATAAGGCCCGCATAGCCTGCGTCCGAGTCAGTATTAAATCTGCGATACAAGCGATAACTTCGAGAGCGAACTTCGACTGCGAATTAAAGTGATCAGTAGTGCAATTGTGATTTATAATTAGTGAGTTTAAGTTGTAATTAGTGTTGATTAATTAAAGTGTCATTTTGGTTATTTTATCGGCTGTTTTTATTGTCACGAACCCTAAGCTCGTAACAATATGTACGGTCGCGGTCCAAAAATGTTTATCACTTGTTAAATTAGATTCTTTATCACACTGTGCACTAAAACCAAAAATACTATACCAAGGTACTTATTACTTTTTATTAAAAGTTGTAAAGCATCAATTCTAGCTTATAGTATTAATTACTTTTTGCTGATTAAACTCATTTCTCAATTTAAAATTTAACATATTAGCGTCATTGCATTGAATACAAAGATTTTGATATTTATCAAAAATATTTTGTTTGAAAATTATTTATTTACTAAGTAAAATGGCAAGTTTAAACAACTGATGGTTCGATAATACGAAGCGCACGGCTGCACACTACTAGTAATTTTTTTCATCGGACGATTCGTCAAGCTTTGCACCGTGCTGGTCTAGACTACATACACCATGCTATTAAAATGGAATATAAACCTCGGGATACAAAACAGCTCGGCTTAATTTTGCGCGACAATATCTGCGCATTATGTATTCTGCAGCAGAATTCCCACAAATTGATTACGTTCAGGATAATGCACCTATTGACACGGCCCTGGCGTAGTTTAACCTGCACCGTGACAATCGTCTCATTCAATGGCCTGCCGGTCGGCTTCATATTAGCCGACCGGCAGGCCATCCGATTGAAAATCTGTGGGGCATATAATGGTTCAACGTCGGGACTGTCAGAATGAAAGAAACCCTTAAGCTCTTAGATCACATTTTGTTCAGGTATGGGATATCAGTGGAACTGACTTATTCACGCGTCTTGTCGCATCTATGCGAGATAGACGACACGGTTGGCGCGGTGGGTGAGCGATCGGCTGCTGCACTGCGTGTCGCGGGTTCGATTCCCGCACGGAACAAATGTTTGTATGGCCTACAGATAGTTGTTCCGGGTCTGGCTGTTTGTGTATGTGAGTTTGTATGTTTGTAAACGCACCCACGATACAGGCTTAATTCCTAGTGCGGGACAACGTAAAAAAAAAAAAAAAGACTGAGCCGTCATAGCTGCTGATGGACACTACACCAGTTATTAATATAATAAATTGTTGATAGTTTAAATAAAAATAAAGATTTTTTTATTTTTCATGCCATTATGTCTAGTAACAAGTTCGACCCCAACACAAGTACTATTGTAACTTACAGGGGCTGCCACAATTTATGTATGCTCACAATGGTTTGAGATGAAATAAATATTTTTGTATTTGTATAACAAGTTCGACCTTATGCCTATATGACTATGCTAATTAATATAATGCCAAATGTCTTTTCGTTTTATTTTTAAAGAAGGTTTTTTTAACTATCCTTTCTATTAAATCGCCTCCTTGAGCCCAATCTTCCCACCAACCAATCTTCATGTTAATAAAAGCCTTTGCTCTATTAGTCAAATCACATATCGTTGACGATACTGCAATGCCGCGAAACTACACTTTGATATTTAGCTTAAATTTGAATAAAATAACATCGAAAATTAGACCATAATATAGTAAAGTGTCGTTTCGCGGTATTCCAGTAACACCGACGATATCGACCTTGTGACATCGATGTGTGCAGACAATTATAAACCTTAAGGTGGTAAACATTTTCTGACCACGACTGTACAATATTGATAGCGAATCAGTACGAGACATGAAATTATAAGTAATAGAGCTTTAACGTTAAATCATGTATAAAAATTACACATGATATGACGTTAAAGCTCTACCCCATTGGTTCCATTTCCATTTCAAGAAAAGTGATGTTGAGTTTTTCCACTACATCAATTTCTTGATTTAATTTAAATTGAAATAATTATGGAACAATCGAAGTAATCTTTATCTTTTTATACAGAGTTTGGCTGTACAACAAGGTCGTGAAGCGTTTCTCGGAGGCACGACTGTACGCGGACGCCTTCGCCTTGCGCCAGCGCATGCTGAGCTGTATCCAGCATCTGCAGTACTACATGTGCGTCGAGGTCATCGAACCGTCCTGGTGCCAGCTCATACAGAGCCTTGATAAGGTTAGTGGAACCTTAACTATGGTCTATATTACTTTTTGAGTGTTAGCGACTACGTAATATCATGAGTCTGCGGGCATGAAACTGGCAGCGGCCTCGGCGTAATAATCACGGCACTAACTCTGCGTGGATGAAATAAGTGGCTACAGAGCGATAGCGGTGGCAAACCGACAAATCAAACAAAAATACCCATAGGTGTTGCAGGCAGCACCCACATGGTATATATGCAGGGATGTTATCCGTTAGTTTCGGTTATAGTTACGGAGCTTCTTAACATCCCTACTCGGCTGGATAGAAACATCTGAATTATCAGCTATCATTTAGACTCTGCCTGTATCCTAAATTATCCGAGACGTTTACTGTATCGGATTCGGTCGGTCACGGTTACGGATAGATTTTTATTTCGGATATCCGATAGTTTCGGTTAAGGAGTATACAGGCACGCAACCATGGCTTTATCTTGACCACTTTTTAACCTGTTTCATGATTTCTGGCTGAAATATTTTCTTGTTCACTTATCTACCTTACCTTATTTTAATTATTTTTCTGTGGTCGGGTTACAGTTTTTTAAGCTTATCGTTTTTCATACAGTGATTTGAAATGATCTCCCATAGTATTTATTGCATTGTGTTGTGTTGTATACAGGTTGTTTTTTTTCTAAATTGACCTATTCGATACCCGACCATGAATATCGATTTTTCTCTAATCCTCATTGTTTCGGATTTGACCATACACACACACTTGAAAAATTCACACTGCATTATGTTTGGTTACTAAAGTTCCTAGGACCAGCTTTCTCATACACTTTTTCCAAATGTCCTATGAATGTTTAATGGGTTTTGGATCATACAAAAAATATAGCCTAATTTAAAAAGGAATTTATTGGAATATTTAATTTAAAAAAATGAGATTCACATGAACAAAATACTGGACGCGATAAAATAACAATTTTGTATTTACTTCTCTCTCACTCAAACATAAATGCCTCCAAAGTTAAAACTGTACTTAAAGACTATGTTAACATAATACAATAAAATTAATAAAATATAATAATCATACATACAACAAAGCAGACATAGACAATGACAGTTGTTAAAAGCTTGGCTTAAATATAGTGTTATAAAATATCACTTATTAAAATATGTTAGTTACGGTATTCCAAAGCCTGTAACACCTTCTTTATCGTGCTTTCGAGACTCTCTATCTTCATTTCGTATTTCGTTAGCTGATTCTTTATTTGGTCAAATTCGGTTACGTTTGTCTTCTTGCTTACAACAATTTTGGCATTCTTTACTATCTTGCGGTCTAATCTATAGTTTTGACAGCGTTCGAAACAACAAGTGCCTGTGCCACCTTCTATGTCTTCATAATCATCTCCGAATTTTCCGAGTGGCTCTGCGTGAGGGATTTCGATCTTGTTATCCTGATTTGGTTTCACAATGATCCTGTATTTTGGCAAAAAGTGTGGGAACAAACTTATACGCTTTGCAAAAGGTTTAATACAAAACATTTTAGGCTTTATGATATTCAGTTTTTCAAAACTGATGGGCAGCCATGACCAGCAAGTGCTCGGCCGAGAATAAGATCTAGCGTTACCAATCAACACGCTCTCGAAGTATGATATTAGCTTTACTCTGGATATATGCCCCACAAGCTCTGCATCAGCTCGGATTTCTTGTGTATCGCTTACAGCTAAGCCGTTCAGTAAATTAAACAGCACGATGGGAATCATAAAAACAAATACAATAAATATTAAATGACTCGTAACTGGGAATGTACTGAACTTAATTGATCCAGCGTCGAATTCTCCTGTCAACATGACTATCGTTTTGAATAACGATCCGCCTGGATTTTCGAAGAAGTCTTCATCTTCTTCCTCTTCCTTCCCTGCATTATTAGGATTGGGTGGTTTCTGTTCTTCATCTGGTTGTTCTTGCCGAAACAATGTATAAAAGCTCAAAGCAAACGCTATTATTAAGATACAATACCAGAGCAAAAACTTGAAGAAGTTCCACGAGACAGTCTTTAACATAACAATATTCGTTGATAGAGTAGGGAACTGACCAATGAGTAGAACTAATTCAGCGGATGATAGTAATATGGCGACCGCGGACAATTGTTGTTTAGTAGACTCTTCCGCCGAGTCGTTACTTACTATCAGCGCGGTAACAAATATCAATATGATTTCCATCCAGTTCTCCAAGCTTTGTAAATATCGTGTCGGCGACACAAGCAATTGAAACAACTCTCGAAATATTAATAGGATTAACCCAATTACCGCACCAGTATGAGTAACAACATTCAACGCTTCGATTGAGCCGGGTGGCTTCTTCTCTTCTACGTATCCCAAAATGATGTAAAGGATCAGGCACAGCCAAAGGAGTGAATAAAATGTTATGTTTGCGTAGAAAAGACAACTTATTCTTTGCCACTTTAAATACAAGAAACTGGTGATGACGGGATGTTTTAAAAGTGGGCGCAACTCTTCGTTTCTTGTCATGTATAGTAAAGCATCGGTTTCGGGCGCTAAAAGGGAATCTAATTCCTTTTCGTTGTTGATAGAATTATCCATTAGAGGCACCTTACAGAGCTCGTTTTCAAGCGAATTGTTTGGATACACAAGGAAGCTATATTTCATATGAATCTCATAATCGTCGTCACTTGGTCGTTCGCCATTAGTCGTTATACATTCGTCCAAATATGTTTCCAATGTTTTAGCATTTATATCTGCTAAGGGTGGCTCATTAAATTTATTACGAAGACCGACACAGGCTCCGTTCCTTAACAATTCTAAAACAGTTTCTTGGTCACCATTTCTGGCAGCGTAGTGCAGAGCAGTGTTGTCTTTTACATCAGGATGGTTAACATTAATGTTAATTTTGGGGTGCTTTAGCAATATATCTAAACATTCATTGAAATTTGTTTTTGGTGTTTTGGAATAAGACCGCATACCTTTCACGGTTACTTGGAGAAGAGATTCACAATTCACTGTGTCAAATAGAGTAGATTCGTTGTCCACAAACATTTTAAGTATTTTTGGATACCCGTTTTGGCAAGCAATTGCTATAGGTCTGCTTGTATTACCTGAACACGTAGCGTTTGGATCTGCCCCGGATAACAGTAAAGTTCCAACTACTCGGTGCAATCCCTTTTCAGTAGCCATCTGCAGCATAGTGTTCATACCATTGTTGGCTGCCAAAGCTGGACGATGGTCATTTTTCTTAACGAGTTTAGTGAAGTCGCGGATAAAATTATCTTCTTCATGTCTGCTAAGATACGAAAATAATTTATCGACGTCAATTAATTCTGGTTCTACTTCTTCAGTTTCGAACTTAACCAATAAATGTGGGAATGCTTCTTTAAGATAGTCACGCGCCGTTCTTCCTCTCCTATCTTTGTATGTGTCTAAATGAATTGGTTCCTTTGCGTAGTCCAATATCAAAGTTACAATTCTTTCCAGGCCTTGCTTGGCAGCAGAATAAGCAGGCGTTATACCCTTTAAATCGGGACTATTAGCATTGCAACCCGCTTTTAGGAGCATTTCAACCATTTCCTCATAAGTAGCCAAATCACGCTCTCGGTCGTCATCCAAGTCTTCTATTTTCTTGATGGCCATTAATAAAGCAGTGTTACCTTTACTTTTAATGTTCACGTCAATTCTGTCGTCCTCAAGCAGCGCTGCTAATGCTTCGATATTTCCATTTTCAACCGCGAAGTGTAAGGGAGCCGCGGCATGTGTTTCATTCATTTTATTGACTTCCACTTCATGTTGCAGTAAAAGTTTCACGAATTCTTGTTTGTTTGGTTCGGACACTGCAAGCTCCAAACATGTCTTGTAATCTGGATATTGATACACGTGCTCAAGATTCACTGAACCGTAGCTGACAAGTTTTTTAAATGTGGCGAAGTCGTTGGTTTGTAGCGCCGTCCTCAGCTGGACTTGAGGGTCCGCACCGAAGAGTGAGCTCCCGCGTGACAGCTGGTTGGGCTTCATCTCGTACGTGTCCCGCGTCATGTCGCGCACAACACTGGCATCTGGAACGTAAAATGATTGTTTTTATCACACACCACAATTTTCTCATTGAAGTAAATTGTTATGAAGCTCATGGTGTAGTACTCCAAAACTAGTGGTTAAGGACAATTGGATCAATTGAAATGTATTACACATTGAACATCTGGCGGACTTTCACGTGCTTGTTTGTAAGCCTTAAACCTTTTCCAAAGAGGTGGGATGTAAATGAATGAAAATACCCTAAATTCGCGCGTTTACTTGATTAACTACGCTAAGTGCATCCACAAACTCTTTTGTGAAAACGTGATAATCGTTGCCTCGTATGTTCCGTTAACTACAAATCAATCCATTTAAGTGAGTCGTGCCCTATTTCGAGAGTTCTCATTGATCTAAGATAAAACGAAACGTAACAGAAACTTACTGTTTTTATTTCGTAGTCTGTAACCAACCGTAAAAGACATTTTTTAACATGTTTACTGATTTCAAATTACTTATCTGATATTTCTAATCCCAAGTTTCGAGTATAAAACCGAACCCTAAGAGTGAGTTGCCTGTCATCGTTTTAAATGAGCTACTTTTCACAAAAACAGTCCAGTTTACCTAACTGGCCACCATAATGAAGGGGCAATTATTCCGAATTTCTCTCACTGCCATAAAATTAATGCTGCGCGCGTGCAGCATGCCCATGCCCACAATCGAGTAATTGGATTGATTTGCGCTGTCTATTATGTTATACTTGATTCTAAAACTTAGCATCAGAGTTCTTCGAAAAAGCATCTTAAGTACAAGGCAGAGGTGGTAATTTTGAAAGTACCCACCTGAATACTGTAAAGTTCCCAATTTGTGAATTTTATTGCTGTATAATTGAATTTTGGAGCATTAATGAACCAATGAAGTTGGAATACAATACTTTGTATGCTTTGTTGTTTCACAATTTACATACTGAGCACCCACCCGCATGTTAGCTTATTTACTCTACCTATATACACACGATTGATTCGGTTGTTTGACTATCGTGATTCGTACATTTTTATTTGAGATTTAATCCGCTCACCATTTTTCTATTAAATGTTTAAATCGTGACAAAGAGATACACAATAAAGCCGCTAACTACGTCTGTATTTGTTACGTTTCGCTTGTCTGACTGCTTGGGACAATATTTATCTTCGGATTTGCTCTGAATACACCATGACTAAATCTCGCCTTGGGCATTGCTCATATTATAATCCTATTAGAGAACATGACTTCTGTATACTTAAAAAAAAACGATTTTAGTGACTCCACGAATTCTAAGCGGTTTCCCTGATGCAACATTGTAAATAAAATGGAATGTATGAAGTGTTTATGTTATAATTTTCAAGCAATGTTTAGTACTTAGTAAAATAGGAAAACATTAAAAGAGCAACGTAAACACTTTTCATTCTAAACGTAAACTTTGAATTCGTGAAAATCTTTGTATATAGGTAACGCGTTTTAACGGAATAATTTGCCGCGTCGTACGTCCAAAATAAAGATGAAACTAACAAAGCGTTTTCACCAAACAATAGTCGTGTGCGCCCATCGGAACGACTATGAGATACTCCACATGTTCACCGGCTATATTGTACAACACTGTACTATACAATATATCACGGCTTTCATGCCCGCCGCTTTTGGGCTCAAACGAGGTTTGCTATTGTGTTCCACATCGGGATCACCTGTTCGGAGGCGAATAGCCGATGGCCCAGTGCGCTATTGATTGATCGACAAATGTGCCAGCACTGCCAGCGGTGCTGGCGCTCGTTAAACAATTTTGTTTGGATATTTTATAAAACAGTATTGTAGTTTTGTACTGTTTCTCACCGTAATGTTTTATAGTCTAGTTTTTTTCTGAGCATTGCGAATTAATTGCTCTGTTCGAACAAATATATGAACAGACATGATTTTATCGTAGGATTAAAAGCTACCTAATTTGATAAGCCAAAGTGTCTTTGACCAACATAAGCCGTGAGCCTGAGATAACAATCTCCTTGCTGTGCATTCCTTTGCCTCTTTATTTGTCAAAATTCAAGCAAACCCTTCGAAAATCCTTGGCATTTAATATGCATGTAAAAGAGATAGCCATGGGCGTGTCCTATGGCATAAAGCACAAGTGACCTTTCTTATTGTTTAAGCCTTAATGGAGTTCGTCTTGCACTATACATATTTTACCTACTTAAAATAAATAATTACATTATAGGAATCAACATCTTCTTTTATTGTGCCCGACTCATGCAGTCATGAGTTCATGACCGTTTATGACTTCATGGGTTACGACATTTCCATAATGAGTGCTCATAGATAGGCTTCAGAATAGGTTGGGGATTTTACAGTAATTAAGATATCTCTGTTTGGCTCTTGTTTGTGCCATGCTGACCACAACAACAAACAACAAATCATTCGAAGTAAATGCTGAAGAAAACAAGAGCTGTTATTAATTACACATTGTGGCATGTACATGCACCATTTAAGTAAAAATAGTATAGTGGATATTACCGCGAAATTCGTTAACACTCATTGTGCCCAATGCCTAAACATGTTGTGGTTTCTACAGATTTTAATAAAGTATACTTAATTGGCCCTTTTGTAGTTCGCCAACCGCAATAACAAACTGTTTATCATACGCAATAGGTACCACCTAATTGTAAAAACATTACCTACTCCTATTATTATTTTAACTGACAAATGCTACTTTAGGTTGTCATCGATACATATAAATAATGATGAGTAAGGAAGAAACCTACATACTTAGAGCGTAGATCATCTCGCTCATATGTTTATTTTATCTAAGATGTTACGCCTCTTAGTTCCTTCACATCAAGAAGCTGTTTTTCTTTAAAAAGAAAAAACACCGCGTATCGAAATATAGTGTAGATTAAAAAAAAAGGTTGCCTACCTATTTCCCTCTGAAATCCACATGAATGTCGTAAAAATCAACTGTAAGAATAAAGTTAATCGTTTATGTCCCTGTATTTAAATAATAACATACCTAAGATATCTTCAATATCACCCAGTCCTCAAAGCTTACTTGTATTTTAACAAAGTGACAAAGCGCACTATCAATTTCTTTATTCTTTATAGAATCCCACGTAAACTTGTCCATAACTCCAACGTTACTTCAACACATAAGCCTTGAGTCAGAGCACGACGTCAATAATCACTTACTCACATTTATTTATCAGTAACCCCCATCGGATGCTTTGCATATGGAGATCGGAGAGTATTTGTGTTAAATGTCAGTGTGGCTCTTGTGCTAATGTAAGCACACAGTTGAGGTCATACATCCACGAATATTGTTCCATTTACATTGTAGATATGACTGACTGTAGATATTGTGTACATTCTGTATTCCATGATATTTGTGTTTACCACTAGCTGTTGCCCGCGGATTCGATCGCGTTAAAATAGATTTTAGCTACAAAAACCGGCCAAGTGCGAGTTGGACTCGCGCAAGAAAGGTTCCGTACCATTATCTATAAAAAAAACCGGCCAAGTGCGAGTTGGACTCGCGCAAGAAGGGTTCCGCACCATTATCTATAAAAAAAATCGGCCAAGTGCGAGTTGGAATCGCGCAAGAAGGGTTCCGTACCATTATCTATAAAAAAACCGGCCAAGTGCGAGTTGGACTCGCGCACGGAGGGTTCCGTACCATTACCTATAAAAACGGCTAAAAATTACGTTTGTTATATGGGAGCCCCACTAAATATTTATTTTATTCTGTTTTTAGTATTTGTTGTTATAACGGCAACAACATTTTTTTTAGTTTTATCATTCTCTTATTTTAGAAGTTACAAGGAGCCTCACTTTAATATTTATTTTATTATATTTTTAATATTTGTTGTAGCGTCAACAGACATACATCATCTTTGAAAATTTCAACTGTCTAGCTATCACAGTTTATGAGATGCAGCCTAGTGACAGACAGACGGACAGCGAAGTCTTAGTAATAGGGTCCCGTTTTTGCCCTTTGGGTACGGAACCCTAAAAATTAGCCTATAACCATCTCCAGGTTCCGATCTATCTTTATAGTACCAAAATTCATCAATATCGGTTTAGCGATTTACGGCCGCTTTCTATAACATATCTCAATCCCAATCTTGATCCCGATCCTTGTCTGTAACCAATCAAAGGTGAGGATTGTGTGGTGAAGGACACAAACTCGGCCGTTTATTGGTTACAGACAAGGATCGGGATCAAGATTGGGATTAAGATATGGGTATGATTTAAGCTATCGCCAATTTTATTCGTTTTGAATTTCTTTAATAATAGGGTTT
Organism: Melanchra persicariae; assembly: GCA_947386135.1. Lineage (NCBI taxonomy): Eukaryota > Metazoa > Arthropoda > Insecta > Lepidoptera > Noctuidae > Melanchra > Melanchra persicariae. Next base: position 8,952,618 of record OX376651.1, on the reverse strand, counting down.
GTCCTCAAAATAGTGGATCTGTCACCAAAATGTAGTTGCCAAATAATTGTAAAAAGCAATTCCATAATAAATCACATGTAATCCTCGGGATATATTATCAAGTATCAAATAAATAGGTTGGGATTTATTATAAAACGGGAAGTAAACCATATTACTGGGTGGATTAAAAAAAATAACCACGAAGGTGATGGCGGGGTCTGTTCGCTCGCTACGCTCGCTCACTTGACCCCGCCATCCCCTTCTAACCAAACCTGTCCGAGTCGGGGTGCCCTATGTTCGAATATTTGGTGACAGATATACCTTTCTGAGTACGAAGTTAAAGGAATAAACCTATTATTTTGAGAACAAAGTTTTATCCAAGGAATGAACTACGATTTTATTGATAATCCATCTCTTATTTTACATACATATTGGCATTAATTTGGTAATTCATACCTGGCGACACTTTTTATATATCTGAGAACGAAAATACTTCGTGGCGATAGATCTATTTATTAGGTGATGCAACTTGATGACAAATATAAATTTTGGTGACAAGAAATATAGTTTATTAAGATATGTTATAGAAAGCGGCCGTTAGGCGTGAAAACGCAGCACTAATTCAAATAGGCAATTTTCCCACGATGGAAGTCAGAGAAACATGTATGGTCTAAGGTAGGTAGATAATTTATTATAGACTTGACCATTAATAATGTTGATCATGAAGAAAACTACGATAGAGGTCAACTTGCCACTGCATGAAATATTATGAGGAGTAGCATTCATTTCAAACTGGTATAGTTTGAAATTAATGCTACTCCTCATAATATTTCCTTGTTTCTTTTCTTCTTTTTAGGGTACCTCAAAAGGAAAAAATAGAACCCTTATAGGATCCCTTTTGGTCATAATAAGTCTCTCGGTCTGTATGTCAGACTGTCAAGACTATATTATTAGGGTTCCATACCTCAAAAGGAAAAAACGGAACCCTTATAAGATCACTTCGTGGTTCGTCTGTCGGTTTGTCACGACCCTTTTTCTCGGGAACGCGTGGAGCTATCAAGTTGATATTAATATCTAATACGTAGGTCTATGGTCTCTCGGAGCTTTGCAAGAATCAAGCTTCCGTGACAATGGAATAAAAAGACACGGCCATTTATGTATCACTTTTATTTTCGGAACCCCGGTGCGCGAGTCAGACTCCGCACTTGTCCAGTTTTTTAGGGTTCCGTACCTACCCAAAGGGTAAAAACGAACCCCATTACTAAGACTCCGCTGTCCGCTTGTCTGTCTGTCACTAGGATGTATCTCATGAACTATATATAGCTAGACGATACGATAGCTAGACAGTTGAAATTTTCACAGATGATGTATTTCTGTTGGCGCTATAACAACAAATACTAAAAAACAGAACAAAATAATTTTTTAAGTGGGCTCCCATACAACAAACGTGATTTTTTTGCTCGTTTTTGCTCGATATTGATAACGGCAATAGGTAGACGCTCAGTAAACTTGATCTGACTTAAACTTATCCCTTCCTGTCCAAACAAAATGAACTCTTAAGAAAGTTATTCTAAAGTACAAAAAGTTCTCTCTAATGGTGCTAGCAATTAGGCGTATCCGCTGTTTCTCAATAACATAGCTTAGTTATATGTTATATGTTTTATCTGCACGCTACCGGTGCGCGGTGGCGAGCGCCTCGGTCTAATTGTCGAGCACGCCTTATTTTATGGAGAAAATTACTGCTTTATAAAAAAAACTATGACGTTAAGCTACTGCGCACGCGTTTCTGGATTTATTCATTTAAATTAGGTTCCGGTTGCTTTCATTTCTAGTGGTGATGATAGTCATTCAAAGTAAAATAATAGACACACACACAGGTCAGATAGGTTATCCTGGATTTATGAGAAAGGGTAAAAAAAGGCGTAGCTGCATGGTTTTTTTTTTTTGTAAATTATTAAACACACAAAGGCAGTTCTGGGCTATCGGCCGAACGGTATATTTGCGTCTCTAAATAATTATGAGAGTGGAAACATTTAATTGCTTTATTTTATATTATGTATGTAAGTATTAAGTAGTTAGGTAGGTACTCACCGAAGAAATCACGACCATTGGATTAAATAAAACTTTAAATTGAATGGCGTCTCTAAATCGAATACGTGATCCAATGTTAAACAGTTTAAGAGATCTAATATTATTATGGTCCAGTTTTATATATTTATATTGCGGTCAGTGTGGAACTGGTGATGCAAGGAATACATCTAATGTAATACTTACATGAAATCATTTACGCCTACGAATCTACTTAATATGCATTGAAATATTTTAAAAATAATTTTCAAGCCCTTTGGAGTAATTTCGGACTATGCGACTGCTTTAATTAATAATGCTACTAAATAATACTATGGAGGTTGACATTTATTTACTATGTGATACAATAATATAAATAACTATTCATGCTTAAATTTGAAGATTCTAAATCCGTCTATGATTTTTTGATAGAAATACGTTTGTATTTGGAGACGGTCTTCAAAATTTGTGAATGAAATATATGCGGTGTAACTACTCTACAGGCAGACAGCGCATTGGACCTAAAAGCTGTAGCAGCGCTTGTGCAGTGTCACCTACAACCAGTCTACCTTGGACGTGGTGCAACCGCTCTGGCTCGCCATAATAGCGGTCTGTCTGTAACCCCATCGCCATACGGCCCTTTGTATTGATCAAGTATATTTTAATATTTACAACTTTTCTTAAAGCTTGTTTACTATGTTATCTATTAATATGACATACATCTTATTTTGTCACTATTTATTTTGAAATAACTTCACCAAGAGTCTATGACTTAATAAGTTCATGCCCACATTTAAATCCGTTAATTCCTTATTCGTAAGAATTAATTATTTCCCCATAAATGGTTTTACATAACAAATAACCATACATCAGCCCAACTAAACAGGTTTCCGTGAAATACCAGATTACTCTCCTCATCGTGGTAACGGTTCCTTGAGCTCTTATGAATTTTAACTAGTCTCATCAAGAACTTGTTTACTTTTAATACAAACTCCAACTGAGATTTGACGATCAAATACAAATATACACTCGTATATACAACATTACAAAACATAGAAACCCAAATTGTGTTCCACGTACAATGTTCAAGTATGTATCACCATAAAGATTGGTTACGAACGAACGTGACCAATTCTCTCATGAGAGGAAGATGATGCGTATCATAATGTCGATGCACCCACAGATATGTGGTCAAAATAAGTGTGGAGAATTGGCAGTAATCTCAGGCAGTATTACCACACATCCGGTACTTGACCAACTAAACAGTAAAAAGTCTTCCGTTCCGCACATAACATTTCAATTTGGACACGCGTTACAACAGCCAGTCGGACGGTTGAGCGACGCTTTTTGTCAACTTTGTGCCTAATTTGCTTCGCCCTAAAAACAAGACGCGTTTCTTTTCGCTTCGCTTTCTTCCATAAGTCTACAATGTACTTATGCATAATTCCTATGTAACAGGCATGACGAAGGGTTCATGACTTCATCCTAAAGGCGTTCACGAATTGGCTAAAATGAGAACTGGATTTATTTCGAGATAAGTACGCATTAAATTGGCAATGTGGACGCGGTTGTAAGAAGGCTATGAACTCTGTATCAAGTGCTTAATGACCACTAAAGATTAAATCAACATCGATCATTTACGACACCCTGATGTACTTGGAAAGATCATTTCGTGTTTCTATTTCAGTTCGGTGGAGCGGTCCGAGCCGCGTCCGCCGATTAACAGTTTTTACAAAGATCTCTGCAGCCGCAGCTTCGCACTTGGGTTGAATACTTTCCGCTTGTTGCGCTTTAGTTATATCTGACAGATTTGTTCTCATCATGGTCTTGTTTTTCAAACTGTTTCGCTTCCTCTTTTTGCAGTTTCGCTTATAACTTTCTTTGCACTGAAATAAATCAAGTTCATTCATCCGTTCTTTAATAGAGAACTGGAATAGAGTAGATACACACCTACGTTTGTAATTGTTATCTATGATAAGCCCATCCCAGGCACTTGAGCAGTTCTTCGTTCATGAGTGTCTCGATACCTTGTGTGATAGATAATACCTCTAAGGGCAGACACTCGACCGAAATGAGATCGATAGCGTAATACAAATATAAGTGACGACACTAGACTATGAAAATGTCTGAAGTATTTGTATCGATTTGACATGTCTCGGCCTAAATACAAGTAGCTTTTCTAATTTCCCTGTTTTTTCTTGAAGTTAAGTAAACACAGGTTTTTTTTTCACTCTAATAAAGTGGACGTACATTCTTATGTTGTATTATTCTGTGTAATGAGAGTTTTTATGCCTGCTCAAATGACATTTTATTGTGTCAATTGTGGTTAAGTCATGTATAATGTAGAGCCTTAACCACTCGGGCCCAACATGTGAAAATTCCCTAATATAAAGTAAATCTTATGTATATGTAAATAAACATTAAATTCGCGATTAATTCGCGACACACCGGTGTGTCGCCGGGGCTGGACAGGCACGCTTCCTATTTTATTTACTACTTATGAGAATGTAATACCGGCCCGTTCTACTTAGTAACTTCATGCAGTGGAAATGGTAGCTTGATATATTCTTTAATACTTATTCATGACTTGTTCCCCAACCAGGGTTTTATCCAAACAAATATTGTTAGTAACTGAACCTAGTTCACCAAGCGCAGACACTGGCTCTAATAAGTGTACTTCTCTATTCACACATCCATATATTGGAACCTATATTTGGCCATAACAAATAGTGTCACACGCCATATAAATTAATTTCTATTGTAAATAGTTTTCTTATATGGAAGTACCGTTTGTTGACTTGTGTTGGACTCGGAAGCGCTTTACTGATTCAGTATGAATTTTATTATGCTGATGATCTGATGGAGACCTGTGTACGTTCTGTATTTGGAAACATGGTAGTATGTAGGCGAGCTGCCGTCATCATTAGTCAACGATTGCATCAATGTGTACGTCCGATGACCGGTCAAGTTCGTCAATATTATAATTATTTAGGTCAAAGTTATGTCGCCAATGCTAAAATATCTACTTGAAAACACACGAAGACGAGTTACTTATGTTTTTAATTGAAGAGATAAAGCGATTCAGAAGCTGCGAATTAGGTTGCTTTTCGAATCAACAATCTGAGCAACAGGTTGAAATCTCGGTTCCACAAATAAAAATCAAAATCTTGGAAACGTTTAAGCTAACATAAAAGTTTACCGTGCGGCTATAACTAGTGAGTTTTAACACGCAAGATTTGTAGTAGGTATTCGTCACACGAAATATCTATTCATTTACTGTGACGCGCTTTTTTTTTCTTTCTGCATGTAAATGACTTTCCAATGAGTACCTGCCTACTTTGCAACTGTTTAATAGAGATCCAGTAAGAGGTCGGCGGGAGGTCAAAGCTTGTCTTTCAAGTCATTGGTCTTTCTTCACATCAAATCATCTTTTGTGACTTTGCCTACTTAGTGTAATCGCTGGCTTTCGTCGGCAACTGAGCGTTAATAGAAAAGATTGATTTTTCATAGCCAATCAATGTCAATAAATTTTATACATTATTATAGGTGTCGTCATTATATCTACCTGCACCGATATCTGCCTGATTACTTATTGCTAACCTGTCTTCTGTCTTATAAGGACTCTGTCCTACTTAAATGAGTCACTAAAACATACCCTATATACGGGCTGTTTGCCGCATACATAATTAGGATGTTTCAATACGCAGAATTCTTAATTTTTCGTTTCCGCTTCAAAACACAAAGCACAAGAATTCATATTACTAAGACAGTCATCGATACACCGGATAGTAAACCTGGGATAACTAGTTTTGCGAAGTACTTACCGACCGTTCGTAAACCTTCACGTCTCGATGTACGATGCAGTTTGCAATTTAACGGACTCATTGTCTTGGTTTCTCAACCAGCTGGACAAAGATCGTCCCTATTCCTTCCACTTAGTCTTGGCCGTCTCGAGAATCAACTAGTGAAACTTGTAAAACCTACCCATTCATGCAGCGAAAAGGGTCCGATTTGACTTGGCAAATCAGCTGAGCAGCTTGGCTACTCAGTGTTTGTTTTGCATATTTAAAAATATATTTTTTACTCTATCACCGGATGGCGGCTACGTCCGTTTCGCTGGCATTACTCTGGTGCGCACGTCGCCTGCATTTGTCTACCACTTAATCAATTACAGCCGACATGGCACATCTCCCCGCACTCTGTATAGGCTCACCAACCCACATGTCCCGCGTCATCATAATAATAATGACGTCACCCTTGCCGACCTTGTCGAGGGCTTGGGCTACCAGCATGTGTAATGATCTCTTTCCTATGTTTACACCCACATATGTTTTGTACAGACAATTAAACTTTATGTTACGGTCATCAACTAATTACAAATTGCAAGCAGACTGAATGGATCATTTGGACCTTATTTTTCCAATGGAGAATTTGTTATTTTGGTACCTACCTGAACAGGGTATATCCTATCAAAGTTAATGGCAATTATATTGTTTACATAAATACTACCTCTATCGGTTTTTTGCTTTTTTCAAGCGTTTGTATCTTCAAACGCTCTTGCAGGAGTGACGTAGGTATTCCCTTCTATTTGCCTATTGCATGCACTTGATAGTAACTTTCATTGTTGAATTTATTGTATTTCTACTTGGCTGTAAGCTTCCTTGTATACCTACTTGAATATGAATTGCAATGCACTTATTGCATTTTTCAAGTATCTGATTGCATAAACCACAGACCGATACTACCGGAACTCTTCGAAACAGGGAAATGAAATACGAGGATCTCGAATTGCGACTTATTAATTTGAAACGCGCTGATCAATCTGTTACTCTATAGCGATAATTATGATAGTGTGAATTTAAGAACTGAATGTTTCCCAAACCCACCTGAGTATCACAATAGCACAACTGAAAGTTCACACTTCACAAGCACTTCACTGACTATTGGTTGTTGTTCGCATAGCGGCGGACGGCCGCGCCACTCGGCCCTGTGATCGGAGTGAGGCGTTGCGCGCGCGCCGGTCGTGTGGGAGGCGATAGTTGCTCGCTTATCCTGCAACACTGCTGACCAAACGCAATTACTGACCATATAGACCGTACTGATGTACATGATGAACGTTTTTAATTGCTCATATTACAATTACAGATCACGTCCAAAACTGTACTGTAGAATATTGGTTTTACGTGAGTTGTGAATCGAAGGTTGCGGTTAAATACTATTAATTCTTATATTTGAAGATCGAAGGGTCAAATATATATATTATTATCTTTTTCTATGAATCATTTGAATTCTACCTGTCTTGCCATAGTGAAGACATCTTAACCAATCATGAATCATGTCCTCCTGTGTCTTATTGAAGTAACATCCTCGAGCATACTAGGTGTAATGTTACGAGATAAATTAACTAATAAGTAGTAATCTAGGTCGCAAGGTGGAAAGCTTGGTCAGCCATATTGTTATAGTTTTTTACAAAGCCTTCGTTTTTTCTGTGGGCGGAGCGGATTCGCGATAATTTGTAGGCGTTACTCCTTACCAGTTACCAGTGGTCGCGTCACAATACAAGGTTGTATTACTCACTGTTTTGGTTCGACGCCGTTAATGTAAAAGTGTAAAAAAATCAAGTCTAGATCTAAGTATTCAGGGTGGAACATTCCAAATGTCTAGAAGCCTAGCCTAGAGCCCTTTAACTATGATACAAGCCTGCAATTTACTTTAAGATACAAGCAACTTAGGTGTGTTTCAGAAAATATATTTTCACCCACACTGAAGATTTTCTTTCGACTTTTGGGAAAATATACGCAGATCACACCACAAGCTCCACTATCGTTACCTGCTTCAACCTCCACTCTCTGTTGTAAGAAGTAGCTAAAGAGTGAAAACTGTGTTTGGGATAATTCTTTAGCAAAGGAAGCAAAAGCAGCAGTGGCTATCTGAAACTTATACTTTCTACAGGTGCACAATGTGGATGAAGTACTGGAGCGTCATAACGACTTCTTGGAGTCGTGCCTCGGCGACTGCATGCTGACCAGTCCCCAGCTCCTTAAGGCTGTGACCACACTGTGCCTGGTCTGCGTACAGTTCTGTTCATTCATACAGGTGACAAATACATGCTTTATTATAGACACTTTTAATGAAAAACTCTTTAGATTTTACAGGTGCTGAAATGGTTGGCTTCTTTTATATTCAAGCTACCTAAAGTAGAAATAGATCAAGATTTAGAAAATCAGATCTGACAGCGTTTTTATTTTGTAGCAGTAAGTGGGTTTTCAAATCTTTAAGCTTTGACGTGCGGTTAATCGTACGCGACTTTTCGATTTTAGAAGACCATAAATAAGAACGGGAGAGGGAGCAAAAGTGCCTTTCCACGTAGAAATGCACAGCAGGCTATTTGTATTCTTAGTGTCACTATTTACATACAGTAAAACCCGTTTAAAACGATTTTAAAGAGACCCAGACAAAAACGCGTCGTGGGATAAGGGAAAATAAAACGTATTATATACACTCTTTTGCAAAAAAAACGGGCACCTAAGGAAATTTACGTTTTAAGGTCGATTTTAGTTAATTAAATGAAATTTATTTCTTTGACGTAGTCTGTATACTTATAATCGTGTAAATTAATGCGCGTGAAGTTAATTCGAGCAATTAAAAGAAAAAAAAACGATGGTTTCTTTAAAATCGATGTACACGCCCAAACAATAAGAAGTGGTCGGCAATAAAGACAAGTTTTTTTTTACTTTTTTTAATTAAATAAAGTTACAAATGTAAAAACCTAATAACGAGTGTGACCTCCTCTTGCCAAAATCACAGCTTGAATCCTTCTGGGCATGCTTTCCACGATGTTTTTAATAACGTTTTGAGGAATACGTTCCCACTCTTCTGCAATGACTCTTTTTAGCTCCCTGATGATTTGTGGAGCAGGTTGCACTGATCTTGACCGTCTCTTTAGAACATCCCACACATGCTCAATTGGATTGAGGTCAGGACTTCGAGCTGGCCAATCTAAACGACGGATCCCAACTTCTTGCATGTACGCTTCCACGTCGCCAGAACGGTGCGGGCGAGCATTATCGTCCATAAAAATGGAATCTTCCCCAAGTGCAGTCAATGTGGGTTGTGCATATGAAATTAGGACTTCCATTATGTACCGGTGTGCCGCTCCGTCGAATTAATTGCTGCCCAAAACATAACGGAGCCTCCGCCATAAGGAGTGATTTCTTCGAAACACACTTCCGCATAGCGTTCCCGTGGTCTTCGCAGCACTCGCCGGCGTCGGTCCTCTCCACACAAAGAGATTCTAGCTTCATCAGAAAACAATACTTTATTCCAGTCCTCCAGAGTCCATGAAGCACAGTTCCGAGCAAACTGAAGTCGAGCAACACGGTGCTCACGGAGTAATTTAGGGCCCCGAGCTGGGCGGTAACTCTTGATATTGGCAGCCAAAAGCCTCCTCCTGACCGTCCACAAGCTAACTTCTACTCCTCTTACTTCTTCAAGGCTCTTCTTCAGGTCCACACTTGACGCCTTACGATTACGCAACACCTGACTCACCAAAAAGCGGTCATCTCTTGGTTCTGTGCATCGTTTTCTTCCCGAACCGGGTCTTCTTTTGACCGAACCAGTCTCTTGATACCGTTGCCAAGTCCTCTGGACAGTTAAACGACTCACATTTAGCCGCTGAGACACGTAAGTTTGCGAACAACCTTCTTCAAGTAGGGCTATAATTTTACAGGTCCTTATCGCTTTATCACTCATATCAAAAAGTGGTATTTAATGTAAAAAGAAAGATTAAATTGTTTAATTTGCAGAAAATATCCAAAAAGTTTTAAAATATCGTAATCAGTTAAAAATCGTTTCAGCAATTCGCGCCATTAGTAAAGCAATTTTAGAATAATCCACAATAATCATTATTTTTCTTTTATTAATTTCAAATTTTAAATTTGGAACGTAAAGAATCATGCCAGGATGCTTCAAAAAACATGCCAATACATCGTCAAATTAACAAAACCTATTTCTTGTTCTTCTTCATTGAAGTAGAGAAAAAAATCTAAAGTGCCCGTTTTTTTTGCAAAAGAGTTTATATATAAAAGTACTTATGTATTTAAAAAGTTATTATAATGTTACGTTTAATCTGGATGTGATCATAAAGCTTTTAACCAGTCGATGAAAAGAAGGCCAGTCGTTCTTATGTTTTTGTAGCAACGAGGATTTTTCGTCTTACCCATACCAATCAAACGTAACTTTGTCGTCCCATCAGAATTCAGAATTGGTACAAGCCAGGCCAGTCAGGCAAGTAACTCACTTGCTGTGTAAGATAACGTGCGTTTGCAGATGACGTATTAAACGGTATGACGATTCGTATTACGCGTGATAAAATGTATGACAACATGCCTCAAGTTGCAGGGACTGACTTAAAATGGCGTATTTTGTGGAAAACCGTATTAAGCTGATTTTACTGTAAGTAGTTATATACCGAAGTAGTTCTCCCAATAATATAAAGTAATTTAAATATGTATCCAATATTATGTACGTTTCAAAATTTGGTGAAGGTTTCTATATTCTTATTCCTGCAATAAGCAATGATTATACTTACATAATATTTTGTTATATATTTTCTTCTGCTGCAATTATCTATATTTTATATACTTTGTTATTGATGTTTAGCAAGGCTTTCCAGTGGTTAGTATGTATGTACCTATATGATTTCTAACATTAATTTATTATTGTATTTTCTTTTAACGCTACCAAATCACGTTAATTGGCAAAAGGAGATGCACAAGTACTTCGTGGACGCAGAGCTTAACAGTATGCTTGGATCGACGTATGACAATACAGACTATAGTGAGGTATATACAGAGTAGATCAATCGTAACGCTAGTGCACTGGTGCAAAGTAAATAATATCACGAGTATCATAGAATTTCACTGTGAACTGACCTTTGGCAACATGGCGACCTATCAAACGTCAAACTTTCAGCCAACCACAAATCGCGCTCACTAAATCGTGTAATATGATTGGGTAAAAACATTTCTCATTGCTTCTAAACGGTAAAGGTGTTTACATAAAGTTGTACTAAAAACTAATGAATTTGTTGAAACATCTTGCTTCCATGTAGTATTTGTGATTTATCAAAATCATTAACCTATATTTTTTCATCATTTTTTCATGACTTTTCTGTTTTAGACTTTTACAGTAAGTATTTATTATGTATTATTACAATATCTGCCTTATATTTAGAATACCTTACACTGTACTGTCTCAACACGCAAATACTTTAGAAACAATTCATTGAAATTAAATTTCAAGCTTTTTATATTAATTTCCACATTCTTGCTTTCGTCTTCCTAGGCATAAATCTTCTATTTATTTAGAACAAAGGGGACTATCATAGTTATGTTGTTCTAACAACTACACTGGAATTCAGAATCTTAGATTTCCACATTCTATTGTTGTTAAATATTTCACTTTACTTTTATACAGTTTAAGTTGATTTTTGAGTGACCATAATAAAAAGTTCCTACATAAACTTTGGTTGCAAACGGATTTTTGAACAATTCATGAATGACATTAAATTAATGTTTCATTTGAATTTCTCATGTATGATAATTTGAATTTGTGGTTCATTTGAATTTTTCGTGGATGATATTGAGTTGGTGGGTTTGTTTGAATTTTTTAATGTTTTTTTTTCCACTTTCACATTAATAAGATTCTGAATTCATGTCTATACCAAGTAAGTAAGTAAGTAAGTAAGTAAAATTTTATTTGTTTAAACATGCCATATTATGTTATACATTGTGTTCTTAAATATCGTGTCGCGCATGTATAGGACGCGGGTTGTGGAGGAACTGCAACGAGCGGCTCTGCGGATTCGTTCTCGCGCTCGGTGTCGCGCTACGGGCTCCGGTTCACCGCCGCGCTGCTGTCCGTGCTCGCGATCATCGACCGGATGGCCAGGGACAACAACACCAACAAGCTCTTGAACATATCTGCTAGGTACTTTTATGTTTCATTATTTAATTTTATTAAAAAAAATTAAGATACAGCAGTTAACCTCGGTGATTTATTGTTAAAATGCTCGAGTTGATTAGAATCGTATAGTTACTGTTTTTTTTTATGTTTAGCCTGTATTGTCCCACTGCTAGACAAAGACCTACTAAACCTCTATCTTTTGCAATTTAAATCCACGTTTGCCCTAAAACCAGTCCAGGTCAACACAGCCATTGCTGTCACGATAATTTGCGCGTTCATTATTTATTTTTGGGACAAGCCCGCCACACTATTCCCTACCACTGCAACTCCTGAAAGCCAGAATCAAAATGGCGTCCACCAGAAAAACTCCGAGTCGATGAAGCTCGACGAGTCCTGAAAGAAGAAGAAGCTATTGAACTTGCTTGGATTTCGCAACGAAATTAATCAGAAAATAACAGCGGAGGAGTAAGAAAAACATAATTTCCACTTCCCTCCTTATCGAACAGGAGACAGAACAGAGCTAGGCTGGAGTAAGCCCAGTTGCCAAGCACCACGGATTTAATATTATAAACACTAACTTTTTCTCCATTTAGGACAGACAATAATTCAAGCCTCGATACTTGTTAGAGAACATTCTCTATTAGCTATCTTAATATCGTATAACTTTAGAAATTAATATTATCTACACAGGAGAAACTTGGGGATTACAAGGTTTCTTGAAACGATTTTCAAGGCTATTTTTTATACTTTCAGATTAAACTTCAACACATACTACGTGAAGCAGCTGGAGAAGTTCTGCTCGGATGACAAGCTGCTCGAGGGAGAGAGGAAACAAACCGTGTCCTAGCACAGGACGCGCAGGCGCACCAACCTCGTCACCTCCGTGTGAACGTGCCCTTATAGCGACACTGATACTGCGCCATATCGATATCAAGTACACTAACTGTAACTACGATAGGATGATAGAAATCCGTAAAATAATAAATTATCTAGGTAATCAGCACTGTTCGTTTAAAATTCAAAATATGGTAGACTGAGGCTCAATTTAAATGGACGCGGAACGCAAATTATAATGAGTTATGTTAATTGTGCACCATACAAACTAGATACGTTCCTAGAAGAAGGGAAGTGAAAGATCTTTTTTTTTGTAAGAATTGTACCGCTCTGGGCAGAGCGAAAGGAAGTGTCAGACTTACTAAGACCCATCCGTGTTCTTCATAATGCCCTTTGCGTTCCAGGGCCGCGGTGACTCATTAGAACAAATACCGCAACAAGTAAACAACTGATCGTCCTCTTCAGCCTCAACACGCAGTCGCAAAAATTCTCGAGCAATTTCGCGAATTCACATGCCTTTTTCCGCGACGAAGAGAAATTGACGCTTCCGTTCCATTTCGTTCCGTGCAATATTGAGCCTTATGGGTTAAAGATTAAAACGTTTACTCGTTCTCGCTTTTACAAAATTAGGTCTATTTAGTTAGATAGTAATTACGCCGTCACTACTACAAAATACCTAAATCGATACTCTCCTGCCACACTTCTCAAGGTACAATGCATATTTTAAAGACATGTATTTTTACTACTCGATGATAACAATCTCTAATAATCTCAAAATGAAATTAATTTTAGTAATGTATTGTAACTGATATTTTTTGAAAATAGGCTATAATATTAATTATAAACTACTTTTTCGCATGTAAAATAGGATCTTTATTTTTCAAAATTACGAATAAGAAGTACAAACACCTTAGAATACATTTTGGTAATGTAACAGTATTTAGATAGATTAAAATCGGTGTTGTCCCGTGTTTAGGTGTTAGGTAAATAACTCGATAAATGTGAATCAAACTCAGAACAAAATATGGGCTTTAAAAAAGTAGATAGTAGGCCCGTTACGAAGGGAGTTTGACCGACTCACTGAAACGAAGACACGAGGTATTATGCGTAATAAAATGTAACATATCCAATCTCATCAAGTTTTTTTTGCGATGCCGTATTAGGTCACTAACATATTTTTGATAAGAAAAGTTCTCACTATTAGCAATAACTTCTAAATTCTAACAACTGAATGTCACAAAGTTTCTCATTCCTTGCCATAAGTGTTAAAATAAAGCCATGACAAATAGTATTTACATTAGTTGTAGACTTGCTTTGTGTAAATAAAACGAAGAATCACAAATAAATTAATACTCGTGATAGTTGTAATATTCTATCTCTGCTTCCATGTCGATGTAACTAAAAATATATTTATAGTACGAATTTTACATTTGTTGTTGTTATTGGCTGTCATTGAAAACCCCTAATTGTTACATTTATGTAAATAATTAGATTTCTGCTGATAAATAGGTTGTGCCATTGCTTTTGTTTAACAGTTTTGTTGATCAACTTGTTGGATTCATTTTTGATTAATACATTTTGTTAATGATGATCAATTCTCATTCACTATAATTATCTCAATGTTAATTAGTGATAACAATTTAATAACTACGCTAATTGGGCACTGCAAATCTATGTTTATAACGTCTTTTCAAAACCCATGATTATAAAAATCTCAGTATGTTATATGTAAATACCATCGTTATTATTATTCAATAAACGCAATAATTCAAACTAAATTGTTTTTACCTTTTCAAGTTCTTGACCGGTGACGACCAAGAACTCACTCTACTAGCAGTAAAGTTGTACAAGATACCTAATTTCCTAGCATAGGTGTTGACCAGTAAAAGCAGCTTAAGGGCCGGCGCTCACTGCCAGCATGGCACGGCAAAGGATTTTATTACTAATCAAGTTATTTTGGATCTTATTTCAATGACTTTAGAATTCATGTTACTTTATTTCGATACCACCATGCTGTGGCATGACGGGACGCGCCGCGGCATGCTGCGGCATGACGTGTCATGCCACGGGATGCCGCGGCGCGCCATTGCGTCCCACAAGACGTAATGGGTCACTTTGTGTCGAGGAATTATGATTGCTAAGTCAGTTGAAATATGGTTGAAACTTGCGCAGCGGTCATTTCGGTTACAAATTAACCGAAATGACCGCTAACCTAAAACGGTAATCTAAAATTATATTTATAGTTCAGAATTGTACCATGCACATCTATCAACAATTCTTGGGAAAAACATTTTAAGAATGCAAAGCATTTTATTTAATACTTAAACATACTTTTGTGTAAAAAAAGTAATGATTTGACTACCCATTTGTAAACACGTCCTTAACAAATTATCCCTCCGCTCCAGCCCCGGCGACACACCGGTGTGTCGCGTATTTATCGCGAATTTAATGTTTATTTACTATTACGTAAGATTTATTTTTTATTTGGGAATTTTCACATGTCAGGGGCAGCGGTTAAAGGGTGTCAGAGACATCGTAACGCAAACTTCGCAAAAAGGCTACACCTAATGCCGTTAACCAAATTGTGAAAGTCATTAATCTCGCTAATGATCGGTTACAGAAATTGACATTTCGAGCGTGCCATGTATTGTGAACAACGCAATCTAAACTAAAAGCGAGAGACGTATAGTTGTACGTAGTACCTCACTGCCTACACACGTATACAAGGCTGTGACTCCGCGCTGCACTTGTTTAAATCTACCTACGAATATCGCCGACCACAATAACATCACTTGTATAAAAAGTATGAACACTACAAAGTAAAACATAATTTTAAATTTGGAAGTCGGTGTTTTTGGGACTTACGAATTTAAAATTATTTTATACTGTGTAGTGTTTTTTAGGGTTCCGTACCCAAAGGTAAAAACGGAACCCTATTACTAAGAATTCGCTATGCGGTCTGTTCGGCAGCGCCTTTTTACAAAACTTTTGCCAAACAGCTGAGCAGCCGTTTGTGCGTCGATGCCCTTACACCCTGTATTTTGTAAAAAATACGAAAAATTGTCACAATTTTTTTAATTGTGACCGTGTGGACGTGCATTAGTCGAAACGAATCGGGTCCCAACCGCAGAGCTGATCACGTCTGCAACAATCTTCTCCGCATAAATCTAAGCATCGAAGTTGTCCCGAGTTTAAAGCGTTTCCAAGTCCGACCTGAGGAGAATCTCCCTAGCTGGACCACATTTGTTGGGAGATTCTTCCCAGATCGGTCACCTAGTAATGCTAACTTTTGAACCAGTGACCGACAGATTCTGATATTTGACAACTGATTCCGACTGATTAGCGACTAAATTTGGGAGAAAAAAATCATCGTTAGGTGCCTTGGCTTTTGAGATTCAAATTGGGCCAAGCTGGGGAGACTCCAGATCGGCCACCTATAAACCCTTATAACTTTTGAACCACTGACCGACTAATTCTGATATTTGGCGACAAATTTCGAAATTTTTTTTGTGTTATCAAAATCTCTGATGTTGGCCATGCTGGTGTCAGGGATACCTCTAACGTTGAAGGAATAATTTCGAGGTTGTGGAAATCAAAGACAATGTGACCATGACAATTAATCTATTTTAATATTTAACAGACTTTTAAATACAATCTTATTTATGTAACATTCAATTGGTTTCGTTTGATACATAAAGCAAACCACTTTTTGGACTTTAACAATAAATACATCATGTAACATTGGAATACTCACTATGCTAGTTCATGATAAAATCAAATAAATTACTTTAGCATGGACATGACACAAAATGACTTGACATCGTGAATGAATTTATATAACACAGCATGCGAATTATAACTAACGAACAAGGAACTACTTAAAAAATATACTGTAAAAGCAATTTATTGCCATATATCGACTTACGACGTAATCAATGATAAAAGCCTTAATATTGGTCAAAGACAACTAATTTTTTTAAAAATATCCAACCGGCCCTGTAAACAGAATATACAACTAATCAATTCATATTACCTGACTAACACACCATTCAATCATAAAACGAGCGAAACTATTTCATTTATATGGTACAGTAAAACTACTGAGGACAGCCAACTTTTATGGAAATGTCTATATAGCAGACATTACAAGTAATATCACTGCATTAATAACTACAATGTTTATATGAATACACTTTATGTTAAGCCTACCTTATGTGCATGTTTTACATTTAACAATAGTGAATGGTAACTGAAGTCAACAGCATCAAGTTTGTGCAAAATTTAATAAAGTACAACTGAAACACTGCATTGAATTTAAGCCACCGGCGGCGCACCCTTGTATAAAATGTATTGGCACAGTTTTAGGTAACCAACATTTAAAAGTAATAATTTTATGTATCAAGTACCAATTATATCACCATGCGTACAGGCTGAGTACTGTCGGTATTAAAGCATGAATAACACACCTCTTAATTCGTGTAGATCGCGATAGATTTGCGGTATCGAAGACTACAAATTGCGTTAACATTTTAGATGTCAATTACAAGGTTCTCAGTAAGGACGATGAGATTTGAATCTTATGGATACCTAAGTTCAAGCCAATGTTAGCATCACAAATCTACTAAATGACTAAGTGTTGTGTGAAAAGTGATCTTTGAAGTGTTTTAACAACTCATGCTCAATGTGTACAACATACAAAGATAAAAAGTTAACACGAATATAGTAAATTCGAAATGCTGCTCAACAGCATAATATACATATAACAGGGTTCATACAAGAGCAGTCTGATAAAGAGCACACACAGATTTAAGCAAGAGTTATTGAAACAATTTATGCACAATGATACAAATAGAACTTGCAACATGAAAATGATGACAATCATCAAATGACAACAATAAGTACTTTCTACAATAATAAACTTGCAAAATGACTGAATACTTAATTAAACACAGTTTTACCGGTATGCGGTGCCATTTTAAAAATGTCCATCTATAGCTAACATGCATTTGCTTCTACATTTTCTGCTTTTACTCAGAATTTTTGGTTTTCGACAAAATGTCATGAATAAATATATCTAATAAATAGCAAAGAGAGCTGCAGAGTTAAAATGATAAAAGCAAATGTATGTCAATCGTAAGTAAAAAGCCTAATGCACATAATTTACCTACATAAGAGGAGTATGTACAGAGCTCTGGGCTCAAATTCACTAATTCACAGACTAGAGTCTTCGTCGTCGAGCGAGCATCACCACATGTGCGTCTCCCGGATCTCGCTGATGATCTGACCGGCGCGCTGCAGAGCCTGGAATTATACGAAACTTATCAGTTGACATTGCCAGATTATAAGATATGGGTTTAATAAGGAACTTTAAAAAAATACTTTATTACTATGGATACTGGACAGACAAGATGAAAAAGATTTGTGAGAATCTTGTGTTTAATTGTTCGTATAACGTTATTTTTGAATAGTAATAATAGTTTTACAAGTTCGCTTCAGCCACAGTACAATGAATATTAATCAGCTTTTGTTCTATAAAAAAATAATAATAGGCAAACACTAACCTTGAGCATGTCAGCGGCCTCCTTCCTCCTCTGCGCGATGTGTTCGGACTCGTTGAGCATGCTCTCCGCCTGGTCCGACTTGTACAGGTGAGTCACGAGCTCTGACTGCAGGTTATCCTGCACATAGTTCACTAAGAAATGCATCACAGCCTTCGGTACTGAATCCTGGATCGACTTGCGCACTATGTAGAAATACGACTTGATCAACCGTTCTGTAAAAGAAAGCTTGTTTAGTTCTCACCACAGAATGTTGGTTCCTAAAAGGATATGATAGCCAACTGACACAACCTTTTACAAACCAACTGTTTTACTTTTGTTAGTTAAAGGTGCAAAATGGTTCGTTTTTAAAACGCAATGCTAATGATTTGTGATGTATGAAATGTTAGTTGAAAATAATGTTGTAAAATCATAGAACTTGCTACATATGCACTAGTGAAACATCCTCACATCAAAACTAACACTATCACGTCGTAATGAATACACTAAATTAACAGAAAAATCTACATGAAAGAAAACGACTATTAAATAAAATTTACTTAAAATAAATATTTATTAGGGGTTAGTAAAAGGATGGCACCATTTAATGGCAGCAAATTCAAAGTAAAGAAGCAGCAAGCAAAATAGTTCGATGGTAGGTGGTCGGAAGTTTAACAGTGAGCAAAATGAGTAAAGCATTCTGTACACCGCTTCGCTATCCTCACCCACTAAGTCACCCATTTGATTCAATTGCATCACGTTGATGCCGTCTACTGTCTCAGAGTTAGGTAATAGGATTGATGGCTCATCGCTCCGCCCACCTAGCATCACAAGAAAATACTGTTGAATGATACAATGTTGAGTTAATACAAATGAAGTATTTATTGTGACATTGTGAATATTAACTATGATTATGTAACGAAATTTAAATCACTAGGTGTTATTTGCACTCGAACTCCAAACTAAACGTATTTATAGGTTAATGTGGGTTTTATTAATTTCCCTAGACCATTCACAAAATAGATTGAATGTTCCAAACTATTGATGCATAAGATAAGTTGGCAATACTGCACTTACCGATGACGTCACAATCATGTTGTTCCCGATCGGAAAGTTTGCGCGAGGTGTGACTCGGAACTTCTGGGAGAAGGTTCACTGGCTTCTGTGGAGTCAGTACTTTGTTCTCTGGTGTGCCATTCATCTGAAATTGATAGAATTTGGGCATTACTTACCTTTGAAGCAAGACAACAATGTAATCGTGCAAGGAAAGTGGGGAAGAAAGCTGTCCCGAGCTTTCACACCTATCGGGTAGTTTTTATAATAGGTGGTCTATTGTGATGGGGTCGATAGCCGTCTAGGCATGTTAAGGGCGATGATTCAACATAAGGAGTAGGTAGTTGTGCAGTGCATAATTTACATTTGCCGACGTGCAAATATAAATACAGTAAACATTTGCATACATTGTAATTCTATCTACCATCAAGAAACCATTTCTTTTTACCTGAGGAGTAGCTGGAGATTCGCTGTTATTGCTGGTTGGCGACCTGTTTTCCTGACCATCCGTGATCGCTGGCACATGCTAAAAAGAGAATATCCAACGTTTAAGGCGAGCTTCGTTCAGTGAAGTCTGTGGCTCCCCGAAGTAGAAACATTTCTACTTTTGTAACTAAATTAACATGCATTCCTAAACGTCTAGTACAAAAACAACCAAATAACACTGTATTGGCAATTTGGCATAACTTATCATATTATGATGGTAAAATAATGTTAATTTTGCCAATGTTCAATGTGTGAAAAAGTTAACCAATTCACTGTTATTGTACAAGAGATCACGTTTTATATTATAATTAATTGGTCAGTGAGAATGTTTACTAATGGTAAAAAGTTAGTCAGCAACAAAAAAGCTAAGCCTTATGACAAAACCCGGTGAATATAAGCGCTGACGACACTTAACTTTAAAGTGCATTATCAGCAGTTTTCTTTAATGGGTTTCAGGAATTTGTCATCTAAACTTGCGACATATAAAAGTGTACACAAAGTTTTTGACCATTCGAACTACTTCAGAAGATTTGATGGGACCATTAACCCATACACCCAATTAAAACGCAAAACGCGCTAGTTGAATAGCTCGCATGGTCAATCTTTGTGTGCACTCATTCTGAGAGAGAGCCCACATAGTATTCAAAGCTTCATCAACATGACGCTGTCACATGATTTAGTAGGACAATGTAGCTAACATGAGACTGTAGTATTATGGTACTAGCCCTCACTATAGTGCGAGTTTTATTTTACCTTGTTGTGCTCTTCCCATACACTTGCCAAGAATACTAGGGTGGACCCTCTTTCACCCATTTGTCGAAGGAATAGCTACAAAATAATCGGTTATAGTTATTTTAATCACAAAAGAAAAATAGGTAGGCCAATAGTTAATTAAGGTACACTCGCCAAGAGTTAAGTAGGTAGGCATTGTATAGTTAATTTTCCAAGTAACTGACTCGCCTCATTCGCCAGAGTAAACTGCAAATGCCTGCATACTTACTGCATATTTTGCGATCCAAAAAAGAAAACAAAGTGAGCCAGTAATTAATTGAGTTACATAGCATGCTAACAAATCTTTGTTTCTAAATACTAACACAATGTAAAACTAGAATTTAAGAAACTACAAAATAAATAAAAAAATACCTTCCACAGCACACGCTACAAAAAATCGACAAACAACTACTGCACTACAACAGTGGTACTATCTACTCCATACAGTGGTTCATCGCCTCAATTAATGAATGAATTATAAAGATAGCTCAATATGGTAAGTGTAAAGCGCTATGCTGAGCAGATAGACCGTCATCAAAGTCATCTAGTCAACTCCATGTAATTTAACAGCAGTTTACTATTAAAACATAAACAAACACAAATAAAAAATATATAATGCCTGCACTGCACTGTCCACAATCCTTTAGATGTTCCTCGAGGAGCAGTTTCTCTGGTGTAAATCAAACAAATGCTGTTGTCTAATGGATGTCAACAGTTTGTAAAGTTTCTACACACATTACCTATGTAGAAACAGAACATTTCTTACAATGTTTTAAACATATGGCTACTTCGTGACATGATATCAGCCCATCCCTCTCACCCCTTACTAAATCGCAATGTACCCACGATGTCCAACTGTAAGGAGTTAGACTACAACACTACTTACCTCATGTTAGTGGCATTAGTTCCCACAGACACGTGACATAATAACTGAAGCTTATATATACTTTGAACAGGGCGAATACCGGTGAGGAAGCGGGCCGCGGCGTCTTCTGGCGGTACATGGGACTGTGCTCGTCCATCAGGCTGTCCGTGCTCTTCAGCAGACCAGACACCAGCGCCGCCTCGCGGTGGAAGTCTGGGTGCTTTGTGTTGATGTACGCCAGCTCGATCTGGACTAAGTTCTCCACCTGAAGATAGTGTAACTTATTGTATAATGTGGATTACTTAGCACTTGTTGGTATTTTATTGCTGTCTTACAATAGTTTCATCTTTAAACATGAAGGCGTCTTCTAAACATGCGAATATTAACAAATACATACATACATAGGTCGCGCGATTGAATAAGTGGTTGAGCAATTGCCAGAACATATTATAATTCTCGCACGGATGTCTCATTGAAAAAGAAGTGTACTATAGTTCTATCGGGTCAGCATACGTATTTATTATGCATGTTATGTGATTACCTAATCAATATCCCATACAGAGGAAAGGGCTTTCCTCTTCTGTTATCCAAATATAAATATTATCAGGACAAAAGTCAACCACAGCATCCTCTACAAAAATACTATTATTCTCGTTTCCTGCTAATAAACCGCAATGACAATGACTGAGTCAAAGTCACATGCAGTGACCGCATATTGAAATCATGTGAATATGATATGATAATACACATCCCTGCATATCATAAAACAATTTTCTCGACATTATCTGCGTGTAGGCTTATCTCGATAACTTTCGGTGGTATTTGATATCACTCTTACTCACAATATACGTTTTGCTTGTTGAAAACAATGCGTCATAATGAATTAGGGACAAAAATGAGCTGTTTAATAAACAACGTGTAACAGGATAAACACAATACCTCTTAAGGGGTCAATGTACTCATAATTCAACATCATCTCATCATCATCATAAAATGTACTGAACAGCTGATTTTTTTTTCGCGATTTCGGGCTTGGTCACATGTAAAAGTTGTTCTTAATGATGAGTAGAATGACCCATTAAGAAGTATTGCATTTATTTTGTTACACGTCGTATATCTCCCAGAGGATAAAATACTGACGTGACTTAATTACTGTATTACTTTAGAGAGTTGATCTTATGATAACTGAAGGTCGCAAACAAGGCGAAAGATGTTAAGCCAGTCTACACAGAAGGTCGCAGCTGTACTTACCATAGAGTTTGTAGCTGGGAGCCGCGTACGCAGAAGCTGAGTGACAACGTCAACGATGCGTTGGTGCAGCCGTGGAAAACGAAGCATTTCTTGTTGCACCTCCGTGCCGCAGTGTTGTACAATACGCTGCATCTCTTCGTGCACCTAAATACAAACATTACGTGAGCAAACACTATCTGTCAAGATCAGTATCGTGTTAACATGCGAAATATTATGCTCCAGTGACTGGACTAAAATGCAATAGAAATATTTCACAGAAATTACAAGCTTGGTTGCTTTAGTTGATCGATAATTATTTAAAAGGCAAAAGAATATTTGGATAATTAACATTACATTCTATCTATTTATACAGGGTGATTTTTTAAAGTGTGCGTGTATGGCCAAATCCGAAACTATGAGGAATATCAAAAAACACTGAAAGGAGTCTCAAGCCCGATTTTGATGAAAACCTCCATTATTGGATTATTGAGAATTTGGTATTCTTAGCCAGGAACCGAACCGGTTGATTTTGAAAAAAAATACATCTTGTATTATTACCAGTGATCGGATAATCGAACGCTAATATACCTAAACTTCACTTTTAGTCCCACGAAAGTATAATACGGACATGCTTTTCAGAATGCCGGATCCCGAAATCGTTCGAAATTCCTGAGATTGCTAAAAAGGGCATTTTTAGCAATCTCAGGAATTTCGAACGATTCAAAATATAGTTAGAACTCGTTGTGAACTCTCATTGTATTTTTTTAAATTTAATGTGCTGAATAAAATAAAGATACTAAATCAAAATAACCACTGCTATAAATTAATTAAGTTTGTTATACTTAGTTGTTTTTACAAAATTGCTCAATCCCGGGAACCCGGGATTACTATCTTATTTATTCATAGGAAGGAATGTCCATATTATTCTTTCACACAAAGAAGTTTAGGTATATAAGCGCCCGATTATCCGATCACTGATTATTACACCATCCGAAAGTGTCGCTAATAAGGATTTAAAAAAATACAATGATGCACTTTTAGTTTTCATCAAAATCGGGCTCGTGACTCCTTTCAGTGTTTTTCGATATTCCTCAAGGTTCGGATTTGGCCATCCAAGCATACTTTAAAAATTCACCCTGTACCCTTAATTTGCGAATCGAGTTTTTACCAGTTCAACACAGCGAAGCGATGGATCTTCGAGTCTCCTGATCTGTCGCTTTACTAGCAGCTCAAACGACACTTCGGGAACAAACAGAGCCGGCCTTGGACCCGTCGCGTTACGGATCGCGGTTAAAATGTCCATGCGCGTCAAACCTGATAATAAGTTACAATGTTTATTTTATTAGCTTTTGCCTGGCGCAGTTTCATGAGTGCGGGTTTCACAAGATTTCTTAGCTACAAACTTAAATTACTAAGTATACAGTTAATCTAGATAAGGTCAATTTGATAAAGCCGTGATTGAATAGCCATCTTATAATCAATTCACTTTAAATTGCTAACTTGAGCAGACTAGTTTTTACAGAGATCGCTTTTTTTACCCAAAATGGCTCATCAAAAACCATTCATTCATCATTAGTCGAGATTTTACGAAAGGAACTCCTCACCACTTTAATGAAAATGCTATACTTTTACTTCGAATCCATACATTCCACGTTCATTTGTCTTTAATGACAATGACAAAAGGTTCATATTACAATGATCATGCAACTTAATAATATATTGCAATGCTTGTTTCAGATGAGTCACGAAATAATCAGTGTCTAATCTTGACTGTCATTCTCGGATTGTGTATAATAACATTATAACTGTTGCACCTTCATATCCTGTTATCAAGAATTGCGAAAGTGAAATTTTCATTCAAGTATACAACAAAGAATGATGCTTCGCGAAAATAAAATGACGTTGTTTCCAAGGAAGCATTGTACACACGGAACCTAAAAACAACTTACCAACTAAAGGATGTATCGAGTCCAAGGTGCGTCCAAATGTCTCATGGAATATATAGCATATTCTAGCACCACCACAGAGTTCCGTGGTCTCTATATTCCTCGCGGTACCCTCTATGGTAGAGCAGTATGCGCTCGCAAACTTTGTGATTATCTGCAGGAGGGTCTGCGACTTATCCGACACATCTTCGCCATAAGAGTTAAGCAGAGATTGGAATTGTGAGATCATTACATTGACGCGAACCTGTCATGACGAAGAGGAAAAAATCAGCAACTTTCTTACAATCAAGTAATCATTTTCCATGAAAAGGTGGCTTTATCCTTGTAGCGTAGCAAAATTCACATATTATTATGATATGCTTAGAATTATCTTGGCCATAGCAGTCTTAAGATAATAAAAATTGAATCAGATATCATAACCCACATTTTTTTCTGCACTATCAGATAGATCGAGTCAATATGTTGGTCAAAGTTTATTGAATTGGCAAATTAAACAATTTTGATGTCACAGAATTTAACTTGTGGTTTGTTGTTATATTTAATGAGTATGTCTCCTGTGCCTGAATATGTGTGAACACAAATTAACTGTCCATTTTATAATAATTCATGCATTCTTGGTAGTTCCAACAACTATTCATAGATCTTTGTTTATATCAGACAAAAGACAATTTATTATGCAATTCAATTGTATTTTTTTAACGACTTCATTCAATGTAATCACGTTAATTACCTTTAATTCCGGCAGGCAATCCCTAATGTGGTGCATTAGTAGTCTGTTCAAGGTCTTTGCCAAGTGCGGCGTACCGTTACGCGTGGCGATTGTAGGATATTTCCTTTGGAGGTATGTTGCTTCATCTTTGAGCGCATCCTAGAAGATAAAACAATTGATCAATAATTGTGATTATTAATTACTTCGATCAGTGGGCGATCCTGTTGTTAGTACTTATTTTATGCACAGTCATTGATCTGAGATCTACAAAAAAATACTTGATCAAACGCCAAAAGTGAGGTTTTCTAGATGCAATAGTTTATAAAAGAAAGCCAACATTTTTGAAGGCCGAGTCACCCGCGTCCGTAGGAGAATACCCATGGTTAGTCCCTAACATTCCCGGGGGTGTCGGACGTCCCCGCAGTCTCCCAGTCTGTCGATGCCGTCCTGTCATAGCGTGCCTGAAGGTAAGCAGCATGGAACTTCATTTCACTTCCTACTCCTCTCTCTCCTTCACTCACACATCATGACTCAAAGGAACAAATTGAGAAAAGCTGTACAAATGCACCTGTGTAACATACGCCCCCGACAGGATACCGGCAATTGTACTAAAGACCTGTGCGCATGAGTTGTCTCCAATCAAAAAAATGACGCGCCTATTTCGCCTTTCGCTTGGAAGCAAGCTAACATGCAGCCCATGCCCAAGAAGGGTAGTCGAGCTGACAAATATAGACCCTACCTACCATACCTAGAAGGTAACGATATCCTTGGTGACCGACAATACGGCTTCCGCCGTAATCGTCCAACATCTTCTAGCGTATGCCATTCACACCTGGAGTGAGGCCATTGAGAAACACGGGGAAACACTTGCGGTGTCCCTTGATATCTCGATGGCCTTCGACAGGGTCTGGCACGATAGCCTTATTGGTAAACTTCCTTCCTTCAGTCTACCCGCCGG
Source organism: Melanchra persicariae (assembly GCA_947386135.1). Lineage (NCBI taxonomy): Eukaryota > Metazoa > Arthropoda > Insecta > Lepidoptera > Noctuidae > Melanchra > Melanchra persicariae. The sequence goes on along the minus strand of OX376651.1, from coordinate 8,926,217 downwards.
ATTGTGTGATTGGATTGCAGATTTCCTAAGGGATCGGTCTATCCGATCAATCAATCAATCAATTCTTTATTTGGATAATACAGGTATAAACAGATGTAACAAATAGGTAAATTTGTAGGTAAATCGTTTTTGGTTTCCGCTACACTACGCGCATATTTTGCGTGCAGGTGGGACAAATGTTTCATTCGATCCACCCCAGCTCCCCAAGGAAGGCTAGCAAAGCCTTCGTATTACTATCTCAAAGATAGATAAGGTTCCGAAGTACTTAGCCCTGTAATCGGCGATTACCGGGAAGCTTAGAAGCAGACGTGCTGCTGTCTCTGTCTGAAGAGAGATATGTGTCCAACGTATCTCTCTTTGGTGGGTCGCAGATCCGGTCGCTCCGAGAGGCTATGGTTGAGTGCTTGAACTTGGCCTTACAGACTGTCTCTGAATGGGGTGATGCCAATCTGGTCAAGTTCATTGCTAAGCACCAAAGACCCAAGGGTGTCTTTTTCCGCTAAAGGGAGCTAACTCCACCCAGCTCCATCTTTCCCAGGTGTAGCCTTGCCGATAACCGACCAATTTGAGCTTCTTGGTGATACGTTAACATTTACCTCCAATTTTGGTCCATTCACAGAGGCAAAGGCTGAAGTGACTGCCAAAAAGTTGGAGATTCTAGCAAAGGTACAGAGGGAGGGAGGGAGACAGTACTTCACATCGGAACAGCTGCTCAAACTTTATCAAGTCCAAGTTCAATTGTGTATGGACTACTGCTCTCATATTCGACAGATCTGCAGATTCCATCCAGCTTGATGCCCTTGAGTCAATTGAGAATCTAGCCAAGAGGATCATTGTCAATGATACTCTTCGAGTCGAAGCAAGTCTTGAGCATCGACGCCGAGTTGCCAGCCTGTCGGTTTTCTATGGGTTGCATTTTGGGGAGTGAGCAACGCAATTGCATAGTTATTTTAATTCCTTCAAGCCGGTTCCATCATCGAACATGCGCCACCAGTACATGGTGAACATCCCATCCCACCCACATGTAAAAAACGTTTTGGGAACATATTCATTGTGCATACAGCTAAGGAGTGGAATTCCCTTCCAGTGTGTTTCCTGATAGCTACAACCAGTCAAGAGTGAATAGGTTACTTCTAGGCAAGCATGTTCCATCTTTTACCACATCATCGCCTCCCATCAGGTGAGATAGTGGTCAAGCAGGTGCCTTTTGTTCAAAAATAAAAAAGGAAATATAGCTAAGTCTGTGCAAAGTATGACTGGTAAAATGCAGTACAGTTCTCGTCAAATAACTTTGCCCCTCTGAAGTTAGCCATTTGCAAAGATCGTGCAGGTACAGTCACGTACACGGGAGCAAGCGGGACGCAAGCATGCATCGAAATTAAACGAGCGACTGAGACATAAAATCGCGCCCCGCCCCCATGTCTCTTACGCATGCGCAGTTGCAGTGTGTTCGTAATTTTGACTACTACGCAGCCACTCGACACAACTTCAGAGGGGCAAAGTTATTTGACGAGAACTGTACAGTAGACCCAATGCATCAAATACCAAAACAATAAGCAAGCCAGTTTTCATAATAATAATATAGACAATTTACCCCAATCGTTTTTTTATCAATAATGTCTTGTTGCGATCTGTTTACGACTCCGATTATGCCAAGTTTTACGGGAATGACGCGGCCGCATAGGATGTCTATGGCATCAGTTCCTGAAATAAATCACTATTTTAGTAACTATCATTGCTCCGAGCAAGCCACTTTGGCTAATTATATCATGTAACTTTAGTCAAATGTCTTCCTACATTATTTTTATCAAAGTTTATCATAGTAATCTAATTCTGGAGATAAGTTAAAATGATACTAATTTCACACAAATGTTTTAGATAGCTGGTCTAACATTACTTGTAGTGTCTCACAAAACAGATAGTAGGTATAGCTTTTCAATGGGTCTTTGGCATACACATGAAATAACTTGAGCAGAAGATCTGCCAAAATCTTCATGTATCTATTATTCATATGCCTATATTCATGTAGATGTATAAAAAAAACAGTTTGAGTTCAATTACCTGCATCCATGAGATCAAGTTTTGTAACCACAGCCAATGTCCGCCTGCCATCTGGATCTACCTCTTTAGACATTTTGATAGCTTCACTAGTGGCCATGTCAGTATTAGCAGCTGTCACAGCCAGAATTATAGAGTTTGGGTTGGCAATGTGCTTTATAATAAGATTCCTTATTTGGTTTTCAATATCTTCAGGCTGATCACCTATTGGTACCTAGTTAAAAATATAAACTGAATTACCATTGTGCCACAATAACAGTAGGAGGTTAACTTGTAAACAAACTGTTTAATGACTTGTAAAAACAAAACACTACAGTGTGCCAATTTTGTTATATTGTTTACCTTTGTGATACCAGGGAGATCCACCAATGTGAGATTTACAACCCTGGTTGAGAATATTTTGAGGCTGATGGGCTCTGGGCAGATTCCCTTGTTGTTGCCTGCCATCCGGTCTGTTTCTCTCTCTATCTCTTGCCTCATCTGATCGAAATCCGAGTAGATCTTGTCTTTGGTGTGGAGGAATTTGCCCCATTCTTCTAGATTTACAGTACCTATAACAATAGAGGTATTGTCTAAGCATGGTAAGAGTGCTTTTATTTAATCACTTTTTAGATAATATCAACTTCAGTTACATTATTCAATAACAAGCTGTTTTCCCATTACAATTATTAAGGAAGTCATGCTTCATGCCTAAGATTGTTTTCCATATTAGACACATATAATATTGATTAAATATTTCGTACTAAATTAGACACAGGTTCTGTTTTACAACCAGAACCAGAAGGTCAGGTTGTGTCTGTATGTTGTTCTTTATAGGTTGGACTTAAAAAAAATACACCATAGTATGGCTAGTTATTAAATAATAAAAGAATCCATCTAACGGGGTTGAAATTAAACTAAACAGGGACATGCTCACTCAAATTATTACAGTCAACAACAAACCTGTATTTATTTTTTGGGAAAGTTTAGCTATTGGATTCCACGGTGATGTCTCTGTGTTCTGGATTCTTAGGGCTAGCAATACATTCAAATAAAAATACAAAACTAATTAGGCTACAAAATATAGTGCCACATTCACATTGCTATTTCAAGCTGAAATATTGGACCTATTTAAAACAAAGTAATAAAATGATTGAGTGAAAGTTTAAAAGAAATCTTTACAAGAAATTATGTGTTTTCTTATTTCAATAATTTTCATACATTTATCAACAAAAGAAGATTCAGGAACTCTCAATTACATTTACAATACCAATCCACCCACCACTTAACTTCTATCATTCAACTTTTGAGAAAATAAAAATTAACTTTAAAAAACATAGAATTTAAGTTTAAATAAATGTATGGTTTACTGGAACAAATTGGTTCCACCCAGACGAAGGAGGTTAAATTAATTAATTGGTATAGTCTGAGATCAAGCTATGTCAATGTAGCATAACACTGGGAGCAACACAATTATCAATATTGCATGTAGTAGCTAGTCAATAAAAACTCACAAGAAGATCAATGCTCTAATAAATTGATTTGACATTGAAAACTATATCCAACAACACAAAGACTTGTTATAACTCCTAGACTACTACAATACACATAATGATCAGAACAATAGTATATTAAAAACTAAAACTAGTTGAACATAACTAAGGAATTGAATGTTATTGGGAATAATGAAATGCCTTCAAAATTATTTTAGAATGTTTGGTTTTTCCTAAGATACCTCATTAACTAAATCCAATTTCATAAGATTTAAAAAGCTATGTAGCATAATTTTATATTTTTTTGTTGAAATTCATATTGACTCACCTTCTTCAGCCGAGCGATGTTCCTTACTGTCCTTAGGACTGTACACTAATTGAAGTACAAGAGGACGTCTAGTCACAATCCCTGGGCCTCGAGGCAGAAATGAACGCCCTACTAAACTTTCAATGACAGAACTTTTTCCAGAGCTCTGTTAGAAAAAAAAAATGTTTTTAAAAAATGTCTTTGATTAAGACTTATTATAATGTTTATATGAGAACATGTTTTGATATTATACGTAATCTAATCATAATATGATTATAATTATCTTCCAGGATAGAGGAATGATCTTTCTCTTTCGGTTTACGAGAAAACTCATGATGTCACTGATGTTTATATTGATTTTAAAATAGAAGCGTGACTTGGCGCAAAAGATTTCTAGTTAAAATATTTAAGTGAAACTTTAGACTAGAGTAAATAAGAATCGGGAATTCAGGAGTGCGGTCTTGGTCAATGACAGCGGAGTTCAATTTATTATAATGGGGACAAAGAACTCAACTGACACCTTTACATAACCATTACAGTTATATCAACATCATGTGTACCTTCTATTTTATTCGCGGCTGCTAGTTCTAAAGTATTTATTAAAATTCATTTAAAAAGGTTACCTGAGTTCCTAAAACTACGATTTGAGGTAATTGGATGGCATCAGCTCCGACTGTATTAAAAACGTCTTGCAACTTATTAATAACTGGTATAAGCGCTTCCATAGTTAGTTACAGATTCTACCGTACACAAAAATTATATTTTAATAATCCACGATAGTTTTATGTAATAAGAAAAGATTATTTTTATCAAATTAATATCAAAACAGACAATCCAACCGGTGAAAGTCGGCCATATTGATTTCAGATTTGACCGCCCGCCAGTGTGACCAACTTTAAATTAGAGATCCTTCCCCACTTAGGCAAGAAAACTGACAAATCCTGCCAAAATCAAAAGCACAAAAGGCCAAAATAATGCCAATATAATTTAAAAATTTAAAATAAATAGACACATTATTTTTTGGAGTTTTAATTAAAATAATTGATATTAAAGTCTAAAAGTGAACTGAATTAAATTATACATTCGTATTAGCGTCGTATTCTTCTTGATTACTTTCTTTATACATCGCTTTTGTCATTTGTTTAATCATTTATTTAATTGGCTGGAATGAAACGCAGTCACCATATTCACTAATGCCCTGTTTAACATGTAAAATAGAGGCGACATGTTTATTAATAAATCTATTCCGCGTTTTTGTTTTTATGAGGTTGATTTGCGAGAATATCCTTTCACAAGCAGCATTCGATATTGGCAAACACAACAAACCTTTTACAAAATTATAAACATTAACGTATTTTAAGTCTCCATTTACTGCATCCTACTCTTTTTGTGGGCTGTAGCGGCTATACTGCCAAATCTGTCAGCTTATATTGCTAATACTGCCAAATACTGCCAGATTTCTAAAACATCAAACAAAAGTGCCAGAGAGTAAAATAAAGGGCTAAACCTGCCAAAAAAGCAGGATCCTGCCACATATGGTCACACTGCCGCCCGCGCCCCGCCGCCGCCCTTCACTAGCCGTTAAAATGCTAGGGATGTATATTACTAATCTAAATAGTATTCTATTTAGTTTAGTCGATTACAGAATGTTTCCAGGAAAAGTAATTCGTTGAGTAAAAGATATTTTATGATCTATTATCTTTATTGTAATAAATGTTTATTTATTATTAGTAATTTTATTACAATACGGGGACGTGCACGAAATAGTGGCAGCACAAATCGACAAGAGAGCATTCAAGAGAGCCACAGACAGTGGGAAAAAAAAAACTTTGAGACCTCTCGTGTTGCCAGATGTGTCGAGCCCCAAGTCGCCGAAAATTGCATCACAAGTAGCCTAAATTAAAATTCAAGTAGCCTTAAGAGCGTGTACGCCGTATGTCATTTCATACAAACTTTCAAGTCCTTATTCTTCAAAATGAATGCTCCAAATGGTAGTAGACCTGAGTATATATTTCACCGATCGTACCATTTTGTCGATCGTAAAAATTGGTTGTCCCGGCCGGCACCCTTCCGAGTAGCCCAAATGGCGAATAGTCAGCTAATCTGGCAACATTGCCCGTCATCGTGTTTATATTAAAAGTCGTATATTCACCTGCCAGGGTTGCGGATTTTGTTCGAAAGAGTTACCGCGGCCCTGGAAAGCTAAGGACACTACGAGGAGCACGGATGGGTTTTAGTCAGTAAGAGTCTGACACTCCCTTCCGCTCCACCCAGAGTGGCAGGAGTCATTTGATGATTTCCCATAAGTGCATAAAAAAGTCTTATTCAAATTAGGCTGAGAGCCAGCACTTTTTCAACGTCAAATTTTACATAAAAACAGTTCCCCAAAACGCCCACCCGTCACCACTTCCTAGTGTTTTAACTAGGAAGAAGAAGTGGCGCAATAAACTGACCAGCAATACATCTGTCTGATAAGTTTTAAGAACTTGAATCAATAATATGTAAAGTATAAGTATAAGTATAAGTATAAGTATAAGTATAAGTATAAGTATAAGTATAAGTATAAGTATAAGTATAAGTATAAGTATAAGTATAAGTATAAGTATAAGTATAAGTATAAGTATAAGTATAAGTATAAGTATAAGTATAAGTATAAGTATAAGTATAAGTATAAGTATAGTATATATTTTTTTTTTGTAATTTAAGACAGAAGAAAAATAATGTATCCAACATGGAAATCATAAAATTAAATATTATTTACCACTTGGTATGTAGCACAGTCCATTATGCCATAAAAAGAAGCGTAAAAGGGCGCGTGGCGGCACGCGGCGACGAAAATGTGCGGAGTATATTTTGTTCCTTTGACGCTATACATTTTATCTTATCAGCGCCCTGTCCTCTTTATAAATCAAGTTGTAGTGAAATGTTGTATGTGTGTGTGTTGTGTCTGTTGTGTGTATGTGTGTTGTAGTGATTTGCGCCACCAGGAAGCAGAGCTTTCGTCGTACACGTTCCAATTGCAAGCGTGTGAACTTAGCTGTATAATGTTAAGTCGAGTTGCCATTTTCGGAGGAACCCCCAAATTATGGTAAATTTTGTAATAAGAAGTAAAGGTTCAAATTATAAATATTTTAACTATTTCAGTCAGTTGGATGTCTGAAGGGTTAGGGGCTACTTTTTTCTTGGTACTAGTTATGTTGTCATTCATTGGCCTCGTCGTTGTCAAAAAAACTCTTGCGACTTTTCAATGTGATCCTTGGCTTTTCAAACTACCTTTGCTGTCTCTTGTTTGAATTTCTCAGCAGAACTCATCAGTTCTTAGTTCTTACTCAGCCCGATGTGCAAAGAAAGAACAAGAGTGATGGTGGAGAAAATTTTGCTTATTTATTTTTAAAGTGATTTAGGCTTAGTTAAGTGTAATCTTAATGTAAACGATTTTTCCAGTTACTGTTTAGCTTGAACTGAAATACTAGAATAATTTATGTTATTACAAACAACATGCGATACCATAATACATACAAGTATTTGCATGGAGTTCAGAAATCTATTACTGACAGCACTGAGTGAATCGGTAAATGAGTTTTTGAGATGAGAGTTTTTGGCGGGATTCGCAAAATGACTCCTAGTCGATATTGTGTTGTAAAATTGATGTAGTTTTATGTCTCAAGTGTCTACGCAACTGGCCAATATGTGAAATCATTGAAACAGACGCGATCTCGGTAAAGTGGAGCTGTGAATTTTATTGTAGTATGACTACCACAGCGAAGCTTGCCAAGAAGGCTGACTCGATATATTTGGTGCCGAATACTCCAGCAAACATTAGAATGAATGTGTGTTTTGCATTAGAAAGCACCCGCTTTCAGGCGTTTTTTAATGAAAAACAAAAAATTTAAAAGGACGTAAGACTAGGCAAAAGACTTCCGTCCGTGGTGAATAAAAAAAAATTGCAACATTTCAAAATGTCAAAGTCAGCCGTCAACGTCAAACTGTAATTTGTTGGTTTTTATTTTGTCTGGGGTTGGGGATTTAATTACATTTAATTTCGATTTTTCTGAGAGTTAATGTAAAAAATTGCAGCCTAGATTCACAGTAACTAATCCTGGATATATTAAATCATGTTCAACGCTGAGGTAATTAAAATATTGTAGGCGTAACCTTACAAAATGCCGGGAGACGCTTTAAGACGCTTTGAAGAGGTTTTTTATATTTACAGGTAAACAGTGTGGATGCTGGAAGGTATGCGAGTAATTCGCAATCTATACAGTTTGGGCCGTGGCATATATCATACGATGTGAGCTGCATACTGCCTAGTGTGTGTTCTACTAAGGTCGTCTGCGAACGTGACGATGATCAATTTTGCCAGTTTTGTATGTGAGTGTTCGCCTTTCCGTACTATGCAGAGTTAGATCTTACCGCGTTGGCAGCGAACAGACAATCGTGTTCCATATCTTGACCTAATGTATTACATTTTTATTTGAATTCTATTCATTTCTTTGAAAATCAAATTCCAGATACTGCAGAGAACTGAAAATACCACACTTCCCTGACATGGTGTTTCCTAAAAATGTTTTGAAGTTGACTCACAACAGTGGTGCAAATATTTGTTTTAATCCTCTTGATTCTCTGAGATGTGTGGCCAGCAGGATGGAGGCCATTGAGGTGTCATGTGCAGAGGCTTGGCAGGAAGCCCGGTAATTATATTTATGATTTGTTTGCTATGTCTATTAGGGCGGAGCGTCAATGCATGGAGATTTAAATAAAATTAGTTGTGAAAAGTTGCATTTAGCTGTAAACAACACTATAAAAATAATTAAATAAATAAGGAAGACAGTCATTCGCCACCCAGGATGTCGGAATATCCAGAGGAATAGCGAACCGGTAAGGATGAAGTGGGGTATATTTCAGGGCAATAGTTTGAGTCCGCTTTGGTTTTGCCTAGCCTTGAAGCCTCTTATCACACTGCTAGAGTATTCAGGACTAGGCTATTGGTTGAAGAGAGGTGGTCAGGTAATGTCTCACCTCCTTTATATGGATGATCTGAAACTCTTTGCCCCCAGTAATCTGCAACTGATGGAGCTACTGAAGGTAACTGAAACTTTCAGTAGTGCCATCAGGATGGAGTTTGGTGTGGACAAATGTGCGGTTATAAATGTAAAGCGTGGAGAGATATGGAATGAGACATATATGCTACTTTTATCCCGGTAAGTGGCATGGATCAATGAAGACTGAGGAGGAAGTGGAAATTCAGAGCCACTGCTGCATTAGTACTAGAGATTCACAAGTACCAGGAGACCAAAAACATCAAGTACCAGGAGACCAGAAACATGTCATAGTATTTTTTGGGCTGGTTAGGGTAGGTGTAGAGTAGGTGTAGGGTAGGCGTAGGGTAGGTGTAGGGTAGGTGTAGGGTAGGTGTAGGGTAGGCGTAGGGTAGACGTAGGGTAGACGTAGGGTAGGCGTAGGGTAGACGTAGGGTAGGAGTAGGGTAGGCGTAGGGTAGGCGTAGGGTAGGCGTAGGGTAGGCGTAGGGTAGGCGTAGAGTAGGCGTAGGGTAGGCGTAGGGTAGGCGTAGGGTAGGCGTAGGGTAGGCGTAGGGTAGGCGTAGGGTAGGCGTAGGGTAGGCGTAGGGTAGGCGTAGGGTAGGCGTAGGGTAGGCGTAGGGTAAGTGGAGGATAGGTAGGTCGCCAGTTGACGGGAGCGAAGCCGCGGGAGTCAGCTAGTTGTATATAAATAAGGTAGGTGTTATATTAAATAGTTTTCTTAATGATTATCATTCAGTAAATTTTATATATTTTATACTAAACTTTATATCTAAGAATATGTTACCTTAGTATGATACCTGTGGAAAATATGAATCATACAATTTACTTTATTTTTAGCATTTCTTATTCCAAAGTACTGATGAATTTCCACCATCTTGATTTTTTTTTTAAACTACCTGCTATGTACACGGGAATATTTTGACGAATCTAATGATACCATAATTATTGTAATCCATTAGGCCGTTTGGAAGATTAGGTTAAAGAGGAGTAGGTTTAATAAACCTTACTGAACCTTCAGTCAATAAAGTCTATGCTCTGGTATGGTTCAGTATAAAAAAAAGTAATTTTAACAAGGTGAATCTAGTTTTCCAATCAATTGTATTTCTAGATGTTTGATTTCCGATATCATTAAAACTATTCATCAAGTGATTCAGAGAGATCTATTCTCTGAAAATGTATCATAACAAAACTGTTATATTCTATAGTACAATTATTAGACAGATACCCTGTCTAATAATTGTACTATAGAATAGCGGAAAAAAATTAAGTCATGTCAAATCATCAAGTCTGGGGTTGGCAGTTGGCACTAAAGTTAAACTTCTGAGTTTCAAGGTTTTTTTTAAGAACAAAGCTGACTGACCTGTTCAATAATGCTTGATCACCAGAAACTAGAATAACTGGGTGAGATATTAGTTGTAAATACAATTAGAAATACTAACTAAAATAAAAAAAATATTTCTTATTTTCAGACCAGATGCAGCGAAGCCCAAGCGGCCATTTGACTGGACATTTTCAACAGATTACAAAGGCACACTCACTGATAATATTGTCATAGAGGCAACCAATGAATCCATTGATTTTAATTTACTGAAACAAAAAGAACAAATCCTTTTCTATCATGATCTTACTTTGTTTGAAGATGAACTGCATGATCATGGTGTGTCTAAGTTGTCTGTCAAAATAGTAAGTAATCTGTATTCTTTACCAATAACAATAAAAGGTTGTACATAAAAGATTGCCCTGTGCAATAGGACTGCCCATTGTACACTTGTTTCTATAAATGTTTGTCCAGTGCTTGTTATGTGGTGCAAGGAGCTTCACGGGCGCTTCTATCTGGCTACGTTTCGGTGATCTCTTCGGAGAAACAAAAGGTTTTGTTTGTGCAATTATGGACGAAGTTATCTTAACAAACAATTACCGGAGGCATATATTATCAAGAACGGGACGGTTAACGTGTGTCGGGCATGCCACCGTCCGGCTGAGTCTATCAGACTTCTCGACTGGCTAACGGCTAAGTGGCCAGGATTATTCACCAGCAACTTGCTTTTAAATTCAAACTTGTAGGTCCTGAAGTACCGTATTACAAGTATGTGCCCGACCCAATTCTCGAAAATGGCCATGTCACGTTGTACTGGGATCGGTCTATTAATACTGACAGGATTATTGTTGCCAATAAACCGGATGATAATTTATAATCGATGTTACCATCCCAAATGACGAGAATCTCTTGAAAGCTGAGAAAGAGAAACAGATCAAGTATCTCGACTAAGCACACAAGGTTGTCGACATGTGGAATGTGGACTCGGCTGTCATTGTACCGATTGTCGTTATGGACAACTGGCGTTGCGCTGTTGGATAAAGGGCCTGATACAGAAGGCATTACTCCTTGATAAGGCTCGTATCGTGAGAAGGTTCCTTTCTCTGGAGCCCTAACCACCTATTGCTTGGACAAATTTTGAGAATTAAGTAAGGCCTTGAACTGGTTCCTGATCTGGACTCTTGAAGTAATTAATGTAAATATTTACAAATTAAAAATAAAATCAGATGTACGGTAAGATTCTGTGTGATGCAGAGATCAGATTAATTATGTAGAGTATAATTTCCCTTGGCTTTCCTTTTACAGAATTTAAGGAAATTCCGTAATAAAAATTATTGTCTCATATTAATCCTGCGATTTAACAATGACTACTTACAACAAAGAATTACTATAAGTAATAACTTGAATACTACAACAACTAATAATATTTCGATCCCTGGTTAAAAGCAAACTAATCTCACATTTGTAATAAATAATGTTTAAATATTTTTCAGAGAGTCATGCCTTCATATTGGTATGTGCTGCTAAGGTACTTCCTGAGAGTAGATGATGTGCTGGTCAGAGCCAATGAAACCAGAATGTTCCACTTGCTCAACTCTGACTATGTTCTTAGAGAGTACACAGTTAAAGAGGCACAAGCAAAAGATATAAATGTAAGTATGAATGTGATATTTTAGGTGTGCCATTTTACCTAAAACCACTGTACCACAAGTATATATCTGACAAATAATTTTTTGCCCATAAAATGTGGTTAGAGAACCCGTTATAGTTTCGCCATGTCCGTCTGTCTGTCCGTCCGCGGTTTACCTCCGAGACGCTTAACGCTAGAAAGTTTAACCGCTGCGGCCCCGACATGTGAAAATTCCCAAATAAAAAATAAATCTTATGTAATTGGTAAATAAATATAAAATTCGCGATTAATTCGGCGCACACCGGTGTGTTGCGACATGTGAAAATTATATAATAAATCTTGCGTAATAGTAATAATAAAGATAATAATCGGGAAAATCAATACAACATAATGATGGAAGGAAAATGGTTTTAGCAAAACCTCAATATTTTATTGAGGTTTTGCTAAAACCATTTTCCCATCCAAGGATCCGTTTGCGAAATATTAAGCTTTAAACTGTTAATTTTTGTTAGAGTTAAGTGTCCCCCCCTCTGCCAGCTAAATGGTTGTTGTTGGAGACGTGAATAAACATGGTAGTAGCATATACCTATAACGAATTTAAAAGCAAAACTATCACAGCTAAGTAGGCTTTACAAGTTAACGAGTAATAGTTGCAACTACGGAACCCTACATTGCGCGTGGCCCGACACGCTTTGCCGGTTTCTGTGTTTATTGACTTGTATTCAAACTTCGCCACACCAATTTGTAGCCATTTTAGTGCCCGGTATCTGAGGTTTTTATCGGTCGCTTATTTCTGTCCGTCAACCACTAACCAACCAATGGCGTTATGGCAAATAGTGTTAACGAACAGCTAAACGACAGAACGACCTCAGAATCCGGGCGCTGGACAGCTCTGTTAGGTATGCATTTCGTTTAAGACCTCCAGAGCTTAGGTACCTAGTTGTGCAAAATATGCAGAAAAGGTGTAGCATGTCCTATCCTCAGATACAAAATGTATCTTCTGATTTATTGATTTTATTTACTTAATATAATTCTCTCACTTCCACTCCAATTAATTGCGTTTAACTTACTTCTAACTTATTTTTTACAGATGCCTACTTCGCACATGAAAGAAGCGGATGACGTGATACCAGTCCTGCCAGTGAAAGAAAAAATAACACACAAACTGATTGTGAATATACCACCAAATTAGGCTGTTTAGTGCTTTGATCTCCAATTATTATGAAATAAAATAAGCTAAGAATTATAAATGTTGTAATAAAGTGCAAGTTCCACTGGGTAGTATACAAATATTTTACTTAAAATCCTTTAAATCTGAAAATATAGGTACATACTATTTTAGCAATTAAAAAGAGTACACAAATGTGAAACTTAAATGTTCCTATACATTGAATTCATAGAGGCAACAACTCTCAGGTTTTAGACAATTACACTATGATTAACTCACTCAATCACATTATCATTACGAGTAACATCAATCACATTACAATAATCGAGTATTGAAACTTGCGTAATGATAATGTGATTGTTTACTGTAACTGTATAATTGCCAATCAGGATCAGTGTTGTACTGCACTTGGGTTATACGGCAATAAATAATGTATTTTCATAAAAGTGTTTGTTATTGAACACCGATCATTCTGCCCAGCCCTTTCTCAACTATGTTTCGGTCGGCTTCGAGTCTAACCAGATGCATCTGAATATAATAGAATAGAATACTCTTTATTATATACACCATATAAGTTACAGAAAATATAGATGAAGAAAACATTACATAAGGTGACACAGTGGGCGGCCTTATCGCTGAAAGCGATCTTTTCAAGACAACCTTTGGATGGATTTGAAACTGCAATATTTAACAGACGATATTAGATAATAGAAAATAAAGACAATAGATTCACTTCGCTCTGCGCGCGTGCCGTGCCGTGCTAGTCTTAATATCGCTCCGGGTTTTAAATTCGGAAATCGGGTTCCGTGTTTATTTTAAGGCTTGAATCGTTCCTAGCTGTGCCCTTGTGGGAAGCAGAACACCGAAAAATGCCAATTTTTCGTCGCAGATATCTTCACAATGCTAGTACATCTCGTGGCCTTTAAAGTAAAGCATTTTACAATAATATTAAATGAAAATGGTCGAGCTAGAACATTGAAAAAGACGTCACAAGCGACGCCCTAAACACAATTTTTCGTCGTGCAGTGGTCAAAATTTTGAGTAGTAGGTACCTAACTCATTTTTTTTTGTAACTATTCAATAGAAAATTTAATGATAACCTAAGCATTTTGCAATAAAAATAAATATTATATTGTAATTTTGGTTTTATGACGGTTTTTATCCGAACTTGCCTGATTTTTGTAAGCTGGTATGCGCTCAGTTTGTCAGAGTCACAGAGCAGATTACAATATAATAGGGTCAGAGTCCTGCGGGACTTGATTTGAACCGTTGTCAAAAGAATTCAAATAAAATACAAAAATTAGAAGAACATATCAATATATCAATAGGAAACATGCCCAGGATATACCTAGATAGTAAGCGCAAGGCGTTGGCAGTCCTATGCAATATTTATTTACTTATTTTAAAAAAACTGTCCCACTAGGAATTTCTCCTGTATCGTGGGTGCGTTTACAAACATACAAAGTCACATACACAAACAGCCAGACCTGGAACAACTATCTTTAGGTCATACAAATATTTGTTCCGTGCGAGAATCGAACCCGCGACACGCAGCGCAGCAGCCGATCGTTCAACCATTCGCTAACCGTGTTGCTATATGCTTGCCCACGGGTTAGCGCGGCGCGCTGTCGAGATAAAACTGACGCTCTCCAGAGCCTACTGCCAGTCGTTTTACTAGTGCAGCTTGTGGGTTAGGTATACGCAAAAGGCTTACAACGCTCTGCGCGTGCAGTATGCGCTGAGGATATTGTTGGGGCTGCCCCGGTTTTGCAGTGCATCGGGCATGTTCGCGGAAGCGCGAATAGATGACTTACATGCCATCATACTCAAACGGTGTGCATCGATGTTGCGGGGATTCAGGGGTAGTCCTAACATTATTTTAGCTACACTGGCGGACATGGTTGACGGACCTTTTATTAGACTGGGCTGGCAGACATGTGCGTGCACATGTTCATGTAGCCAATTAATGTAAGTACTTAATTGTTATTTGTTAATTATCTACTAACATAGGATAAGTTCATACTAACATGGATCCAGTGGTCTGAAATAAGTTTTTTTAACTTGAATTGAATATTTTCATCTTGCTTTCATTTTAATGAATTCCATGTGAAATAGACCATACAAATATAATAATAGACATAAATTAAAATGCACTAATTTATTGCCAAAATTGCAGTTTTAAACTGACAGTTTAAATTCTCACGCGAAAACGGACAATGAGTCACTCCATGTCCAATCTTTAAAGTTTGAGTGGTTTTGACGACCGTCTATTGGCGGCCAGGACCACCGGCTTATACGTGTTTTGATTCAAGCCTGCAATGTCCTAGCCAAACTGGAAACAACTTTACAAAGTATGCTTCCTGTGGGAATCGAACCCACGACCACCGGGTCACAAGGCAAAAGCCTAAACCACTCGACCACGGCGTTTATTCTCGTTGTCCCCGTATGCCATATCCCCGTCACGGGGACAGCGGGACGTGATTAAATTTATTTCCAATTGTCCCCGTAACGTACATTCGGCTAACGGGGACAACGGGAAGTAAACTTTTCACGAGTCGTTGTCCTCTTAAATCTGCATTGTTTAAGCTTAGTTTTTTAGCATGGGAAAAAGAAAAGGGGAATAAAACAAAATTTATTTATTTGTATTCGAATTTTAATTTGAGGTAAAAAAAAACAATTATTAAATTTACACAAATAACACAACTTGAGCATTATAAATATAGTAGTAGTTACTACTACTACAAAAAAAAAATCAACAAAAATATCACAATCACTTGCCTAAAAATAAAAATCATAGTAAATAGATACATATGTAATTACAAAAAATATCACAATATTAATAAAAATATTAATCTACCGCGTACCAAGACCAATCTACCAATATTTCCATACACTTTGTTTGTTGGGTAAAAGATGCCAACGCACACATTCATAATACTACAGAAAAATGAAAAAACGGGGACTGTGGGCAATAATTTTTACTTATTTTATTCAACTATATTAACGGGGACAGTGTACGGGGAGGGGACAACGGGAAGTATTTTTAAATATTTAATTGAAGTACCGCTGTCCCCGTAGGACGGGGACAGTGTACGGGGACAACGGGAAGTATTTTTAAATATTTAATTGAAGTACCGCTGTCCCCGTAGGACGGGGACACGGTGTACGGGGACAGCGGGAATAAACCGACCACGGAGGCAGTTAAATAATCATTTACAATTTAATACTCTTTAATCTCTTAATTAGAGGTCCTAAAAATAATGTGCAAAGTTTATTTATTTATTTATTTACACATACAATTATTTTTACAGGCAGAACCCACGATAATAAAAGTAGTCATACAATGCGACATCCAGAGACGCCCCTCACAAACTTGTTAGTTAGATGGATTACTAATATTATTAATTGTGCCGGGTGCTGGGGGCACGACAACTGACATAAAGTCGGGCGGTTAAAAGGTTAATGTTGTAATTATGTCTGAAAACGTTTTGAAATTATTGAAAACGCAAAGGCTTAGGAAGCAAGAGCGAGCAAAGCGAGCTCGGTACTTGGGGCACCCCGACTCGGTTTTTTTTTAACCACCCAGAAGTAGGAGCCCCGTCTAGCGGGGCTCCGTCGACCGGTCCTTCGTCGACTAGGGACATGGGGCGAGGCATAGGGGAGGAGGTCGACGGCAAGTCGACGGGGTTCCTATTTTTGTCTGCAGGGTTTAAAGGAACCTAACCAAACCGAACCTCGAGGTGCCCCTGACGTCGACCGTCTTCTGGTTCAAAATCACAAAAACCATGATTTCTGTGTGGTTTAAAAAAAAAATAACCACCAAGGGGATGGCGGGGTCTGTGTTCGCCATCCCCTTCTAACCTAACCTATCCGAGTCGGGGTGCCCAATGACCGGCTAAACTTAGGTTTATGTTCACACCCACCTTTAGCCGTAACATATATAAGGAACTAGTAGGTATAGAAGTAATTATTAGATATTGATTTAAGATGATAAGTAGGTACTACTTGTTGTAAAGCTCTCTTATTTTTTTTCTAATTGCAATAAAGGTATGCTCAAAAGCACTAGCTTTTGAGAGTTGCTTTAAAATTCTGCTGCAGTAACTTCTTTTTTAGAATTTTAGATTATCTGGTTAATTAAGTATTAGGAGGACCAATATAGTGCGGATATCTTCTTCGTCAGCGATGTGAATTCTAAACCAGTGTCGCCAAGCAGTATGGCAACATTGCAACTCCAGCTACTCAAAGAGCTGAATAGCCGCGCGAAAACGTACTGACATATTCACTAGTTCACAACCATTCATGTGTTGCTGGGGTCTATTACCTACCTAAACCCCGCGTGGCGTGGTGCAAGGGTGATGTTGACGCACAGTGCAGGTCGATGTTGGGACGCTTTGACGATATACGTTACTTTTGAAATGTTATTCAAATCAAATCAAATCAAATACGTTTATACGTTTACGTACACAGGTGAAAAAGGTGGAATAATTTAAAGGTTAATGGGTCTCTGTGTCCTGCCACAGTAGGTGGCATACAAACATTAATACCTATAATTACATTTCAAATGTGCCAAAATATTTTAAATTATATTATTAATTGTTTGTTTAATAAGCGTCATACGGCCGCTTTCTATAATATATCTCAATCCCAATCTTGATCTCGATCCTTGTCTGTAACCAATCAAAGGTGGGGATTGTGTGGTGAAGGACACAAACTCGGCCGTTGATTGGTTACAGACAAGGATCGGGATCAAGATTGGGATTGAGATATATTATAGAAAGCGGCCGATAATCGGCATCAGTCATTGCAGCCAAGGCGTATTGACGGCGTTATCTTATGAAGCTAAAAAAAAACTTTTTAGAAAAAAATACAACCGAAATGTAAAAAAAAATTGTTTCGAAGTCGGTTGTATTTTTTTTTTTTTTTATCACTTTTCAGTGGTTAGCTTTAACTAAACCCAACGCAAAGAGAATCATCAAAATCGGTTTATACAATAATGTTATGCCCGAATAGATAACCCCAAAACCGTGGTTGACTTGTACACATCTGAAGGGGTACTTCACAGCGTACCGGCGTGATGTTATGTTATGGTGTAAACAACAGACATGCGATTTCAACAATTCCGGCAGGTTTGCTGTTATTGATTGAAGAGTTCCGTTACCTATCGCGGAAGTTTTTCATCAGATCTTCACCAAATTCAAATGGGACCAGTCTGGGACGATACTCTTCCCAACAAAAAAAGAATCATCAGAATCGGTTGACAATTGGCGAAAACATCGCTGAACAAACATACAAAAAACAATTCAAATGAATTGAGAACCTCCTCCTTTTATGGAAGTCAGTTAAAAATACACTTTTCAGCCACATTGGTATTTACTTTCATCGTTTCCCACTCCAGCTTCACACTGCCAGAGTTGCGGAATTGTTCGAAAGAGTTACCGCAGTCCTGGAACGCAATGAGCATTTTGAGGAGCACGGGTGGGTTTTATGATTTCCTATCCAAATGGCCCAATTGTTCTATAGTACCTAGTCGGGAGTGCGATGTTACGAGGTAGTTACTTATAATAAATATGTTAAAAAAACACAAGTTTTGTACATTAGTTATTGTGACATTTTTGTTGCTAGACAAAGAATTAGTAGCCATGTGTGTTATCGCTCTCCAATTCATAATTTCTTTACGTGTTATTCCGTTTATTCGTTTTTCTAAACTAATTCCAGTAGGTACATTTTTAAATATTTCTTACAAAAAACAAAAAAAAATATTAAAAAAATAGTAGCTAACCGGTATCGGGAACAGGGTCCAAGCTACAGGTCAGGGCTCCAGAGAGAGGAACCTCCTAACAAGGCGAGCCGTGCCCAGACTAGTACTGCTTTCTGAAAAAAGCCCTTGATCCAGCTCCCTAACGAGAGCCTCCTATGGTGTTGCTCGGACTCCTGACACGACTATCGGTAGGTACATTGATTGCCGAATTGACATCCCACATGTCGACCTCCTTCGCGAGCCAAGTCAAGATATTTGATTTGTTTATCTTTCTCGGTTTTCGGGTTCGGAGGTTCTCGTCATGCGGAACGGTTATGTCTACAATCATTGCACGCCTCCCGATTCGGTCCACCACCACTATAACAGCTGGTCGATTCTGTCGACATCGCACGGTGTTCACCTAGGCGTAGTGAACGATGGGCGAGCTGTCATTCCATCTTATTTGTATGGTTTGACAACTCACCCGTCGTGCACCCCGCCCGAAGTGTTCACTTCGACATGTTTACAGAATCGCACTGCAGGCACTAATGGCAACAATAGTCCTGTCAGTGATGATGGACCGATCCTAGTACAATGTGATACTGCCATTATCGAGATGTGAATGTGATACTGCCATCATCGAGTTGCGTGTTATAATTTTATTATTATCGTGATTATCAGAATACTGATTTTGACGACACGTTTGGCACAGTGGCTGAGCGATTGGTTGCTGCGTAGCGTGTCGCGGGTTCAATTTCCGCACGAAACTAATTATATTTGTATAGCTTAGAGATAGTAGTTTCGGGTCTGGCAGCTTGTAAGTATAAATGTTTGTAAATGCCCACAGCTACAATTTTCTAGCTTTTTAGGGTTCCGTACCCAAAGGGTAAAAATGGGGCCCTATTACTAAGACTCCGCTGTCCGTCTGTCTGTCTGTATGTCTGTCACCAGGCTGTATCTCATGAACTGTGATAGCTAGACAGTTGAAATTTTCAGATGATATATTTCTGTTGCCGCTATAACAACAAATACTAAAAACAGAATAAATAAATATTGTGGGGCTCCCATACAATACAACAAACGTGATTTTTTTGCCGTTTTTATAGATGATACGGAACCCTTCGTGCGCGAGTCCGACTCGCACTTAGCCGGTTTTTTAAACATTGCTCTCGCTAAAAAAAACCTGATAGATGATAAGGATAGGAACAATTACGGCAAACCTTCGACTTGCTCTTAATGGGTTAGTGCCCGTGACCTTTGATATAGCTTATGGTAAGTCATGAAGTCATAACCAATGCATGCAGCATGCATAATACCTTGAGAGTCGCTGAGTGGACATCCTCGTCTGTCTGGGAAAAAGATACCTCCTATTAGTCTTTGCAGCATCCGCAAAAAGGGACCGGCAAGCATTATGTGCTTAGGTTCTGCTGGCTGGATGCCAAATGATTGCCACCTTGACGCACTAGCCTCGATTGGAATCAGCTGTGTTATCTATTCCCCCTTCTGGACCATGTCGATCTTACAGAAGAAGATAACTTGCCCTCTTTGTGGTTACTCACAGTTCCCAGCCATTATTTTTGACCTGTCATTCAGAAATCAACATGTGTATCGGTAGGTGACCCGATCATCTCTCGCTAGGTCTCAAGCATGACACGACGCAATAAGATAAAGCTGGGTAGGTATACGGTTGTTCCAGGCCCTTTTTGAACACTCAGTCACCAGCGACGCCTTCTGGAGAAAATGGCCCCAGCAGTGGCCCAAAGAAGATCGAAGAAAGAGACCTGGCTATAGATAAACCCTCTCGTCTATGTTTGCTAGGGTCTGGGTAAAAGTGGGATTATGCTTAATGGATGAAACGATGGAAATGGCCAATGTCGAAATAGCACCCATAACAATTGACCGCCTCAAAATAAGTAAGTAGATTACCGACTCGACCCCGATAATTCAGTCATTTAATCTAATGATTTTTATCTACAATACCCAATAATTGATGTCCAAAGTTGATAGAGCTGAGTTTTATCTGCAACTGTAATATTGCATTTTCAGTTTATCTTAATGCGTGTCACAAGAGTGTAGCCATATTTATTTTGTGAAGTATTTTTTAATTAAAAAAGAATACTGCCGATGAGATGTGGGCAAACATTTGCCATGGCTTGTTGCCTCATTAGGTTTGTAATAATTTTAAGACCTTTATTTTATCATTCTTATCATCAACTGCTACAAAGAAAAAGTATACTTACGGTTTTTTTTTTTTTTTTAAATTTCAGTGTTACTTTGCTTGCATAAGGGACACACCCAGATAGCCACGTACGATGTGCGCTTAGCGAACCTCCTTCACATGCAGCAAGGCATTGGGTGGCCACTGCACCTCAACGTGGCAGAGGGTCATGAAGCCCTGATGCGGCTCTCTGAGCATCTGGAGAACCAACAGAGTTGTGAAGTGACCACTCCCGGTGGAGACACGTTCAATGTCCGCAACCCTCCCAATAATAGGTTAGTAACATTAACTAAATATTAATACTGCATAGAAAATTACCTCGATTACCCCCTTTCTGGCGCAGTAGGGAAATACAAAACTGCTTAGACCATAATAATAAGCATGTGAAACACTATTATTAACGCAACAGGTGTTCCCAACGGTGTTATCTGCTTACCCGTTAGGAGTAAAACGATTTAAAAGGTTTTATTAAACGTGCAGTGGAGCTTTCTCCGCTACACTGTAAAAGTAAATAATGCCAGCAGTCAAGAGTTTGTTAATTTTTGCCTAGCATCAGCGCTAGCATAGCATCCATTTTTCGGGGACTGAGGTAAATTGATGAAATAATGAGACACTAATGAAATTATAATGTTTAATTCTACTTAGGTATTTCTTGCTTTCAATGGAAAATATTATTTGTTGTTCTCTGGAGCTTACTGACCTACGCAAACGTAGAAACATGAGCAAATCATGGATCACGGCGTGATGATATTGACCACGTCTAATAATACCTAAGAGTCATGAGTTCATGACTGACTGATACTAGGTACTACTCTCTGATAAATAGATGTAAGTAGATATAAAGCAATACGTCGAATTCAAATAAATTCGGATAAGGACAAGGGTGAAAATTATTTGTTATTTTTACTGTCCTGCCTCAAACATACTGGTCAAATACCTACTTATAAATGTTTGTGTGAAGATACGAGTCTTGGAGTGATGGCTGCGGAGTCAGGGTCAAGAACGTGGTTCCATTAGACGTGGGGCGGTGGCGCATGACGTCTACCAGAAACAACCACTCCATCACCGGCTGGTCTGAAGTGCACGTCACAGGTATGAGAATTATTTTGACAGTGTTTCTAGTCACAGGCTGACTGCAACTGCAGTGTTTGTTTTGAAAAGCCGAAGTGTCTGTGAAGTGCTGCAGAGAGGAACCTCTTGCGAATGATCGAAGTCTGTTGCTGCGGTCTGTTGTTCTGGTCGGTTGAAGTCTGCAGCTAGGTTCCAGTTTATTTTCGCTGTCGGATAGCCACAAAAGATGCTTTGACAAACCTTAACAATACCTACACAGAAGTGAACATATATATCGTGTAGGTAAGGGACTTGATATACAAAACAGACAGGGCAAGCGGACAGGGCGCTGACAATTGAAAATGTATGGCGTCAAAGGATCTATTCATTTTCGACGCTATACATTTTCGTCTCATGACAGCGCGGCCACCGCGCGCGCGCCCGCCCTTCGCCCGGGGCCGCTTTGTATACATATATCAAGTCCCTAAGTGCTACCTACTGATTGATTAGCATTTGCATAATTATCCTCTTACGTACCTAGCAATTAGGTTTAAGGCTTATTATGTGTCTATGATTGTAAATAAATAACACATCATTCAATCAAATAGGTGCCGGACAACTAATTAATTCCATTCAAAGAATACTATTTAATCTTAAGATCTTAAGGTAGGTACGACATAATCAATAATAGGTTATTGCGATTGTTTATAATAATCAATTGCAATATCTAATCAATATACATACCTACATTGTAGCGTTTGAGATGTGTTTTATGATTATTTATTGTAAAATATACATAATGTCGCGTTATAATGAGGTCAGAAATGAAACACTCATTACGCTTCAAATACGTATAATTTTGTAAACGAGAAAAATACTAAAATTGATGATAAAAAATAGGAAAATTAGTATATAAAAGTACAAAAAAAATAGGTCTTGTGTGTTGTCGTGCCGTTAACAAAAATCTATCTCACTATACGAAAATCATTACATTTTTAATTTGAGAAGGTTATAAAATTTACTAGACCGAATATCGCGGATTTAATAAATACGGTTGCAACTCGTTTTATTTTAAACCCGGTAGGCCGTTTCCTAAAGGATTAGTAACTCGTAATGATTGGTTCGCTCACAAGGAAAAAAAAGAAACGTTATTACATTAGTTTTAAAAGCGTACGATAAATGTCTTTTCACGCACGAAGTGGAGACAACCGACGTCAACCCAAAATGGGTATCGACAAAAGAATAATATACTCGGGCGAATATTTTAAGGTAAACCTCCCCGTCGTCCTCCAGACGACGGCAATGGGGCGCCTCTCCCGCAGTATCCTCTGGGGATTAGCCTTCCCTGCTACTGGCTTCTCGGGTGGCAGCCTGGGAACCTCGCCCGCTTAACAGCAATTTATATCACCAGACCATAAAACCGGTGATCCGGCTTCTATGACAAAGAATGAACTAATTAAAACCCAATTCACAAAAAGTCAATGAAACCTATAAATCACGAAACAAAATTGCAGAGAATTTAAAAGAAACTTACCAAGAGTTATTCATAAGTTGTACATGGACATTATGTACCATGGCTTAAGCTCAACTGGCTAAAAACTCACACCATAATTTTTATTTATTATTCCTCCGAATAAAACATGACCTCTTCTGGTCGTTGACAAAACACAAGTCCTGAACAAGAGAGTCCAAATTTTTCATGTCTAAAAAAATCGAATGACTTTCAAAAAATCTACTGTACGTGATCTGAAAAAAAAATAATCAAGGAGTTTCGCGTTTCAAACAGAAAAAATAACAAGACATTTAAAACCTCCACCTATTTCTTGGAGTGATTTGAGGAATTATGTAGTGACCACACTGCAATACCTATATGTATTTTGGTTTATCATTCATATCGGTAGCGGTTTGATCCGGTTCATTCAGGATTTCCTCTGGATTATAAGTTCCTGTGTTGCCTACCTGCGGCGCCTGTTATAAAGGCCTTAATCAGTGGCGCCTTCTGTTAGAAAATAAATAAACACTATAACCGCTATGCCAACATGTTTAGAATACCTAGTTCCAACTTGAATATAAAAATTAATGGTACTGTTTCCTAAAGTTGTTCCTTATTACTATTAAGACTTATTATTAAATGCACATCAAAAAACTTATCGCCCGTATTAAATATTTTTGACATCTAAATAGTTATTGTAATGCAAACAAACCAAAAACTAATCAATTCTTTAACAAAACTAGTACTAAAAATAATCCGAAATATGCAGCAATACAATAACATACCGAAACTCCTTCGTGCCTCGGTGCGCACGTTAAGCCATATTGGTCCCGGCTATCATTGTAGATCTTTGGCAAACGTTACTGATTGATGTTTTCCTCTAATGCGCGACAAAAAAGTGGTCCAATTGTACGAAAATATTATTTTCATAACAAATATACCTACTCATTGCACATCAAAATAGCCAGAGCGTACAAGTGTGATACACACACATAAAAAAAAACTATGTCGTGGCCATATCATAGAATTGATAACTTCATAATGTGACCGATAATTTCATGAAATGGTTGTATTACATGAAATGGAAGATTCCCGCCGCATATCTGGTCAGATCAATGAATAACTCAGCATATTTTGTCGATATCAATAGCTACACAGGGCTACTTCATGATATGGTCAAAAATTGTGATCATTTAGTTATTAGTAATCCATCGTCAGAGGCGCTAATATCGTTCTGTTTTTGTGATGCAGCATGGCGGCGGACAATTATTCCGATAAAAAAGCTTATAATAATTCGCCAGCTGAAGAAAAAAAGCCATTTCACGATGTGGCCAAGGTTAGCTTTCAGGTTAGGTTTGAAGGAACTTAGGGTACCCCGACACGGATACGTTAGGTTCGAATGGGATATGACGGGAGCTAGAGTGGGCGAGCGAAGCGAGCGAACTTAGTTTCCGTCATACCATTCATGTTAGGTTCCTTTTAACCCTGCAGACAGAAATAGGAGCCCTGCGCAGCGAGGCTCCGTCGCCCAAGTTAGGGTTGGAGTTGTCATTTCATGATGTGGCCAGGCATTCATGATATGACCAAACGTGGCTTCATATATCATTAAACGTTGACGTTCAAACGATATAATCAGTTTTCGTTGGCCATTTCATGAAATTTTCGGCCACATCAAGAAATGACCAATTATAAGATATGGTCACGACATACAAAATGGTGTTTCACTTGAATAGATTGCTTATGTTTAAAGAAATAGAAGCTTTGTTTTGACAAAAAGAATTACAAAGTTTATTGTGCGCTAGTTTTTATTAGATATGCGTTCATAAAAAAGCTCCGCTTTTGAATAAAACAATAAAAACTATATAATTATTGCATAAATAATAATATTTTAAGGTAGCTATTTTGCTGTCCAATCAGTATTTTTTATTAGGATGGGGGTTTGTGTATTAAGTTTCTTACAGTTAAATACTAGCCATACTTTAATAAATTAAGTAATATACTTGCATTATCACACATAAATGTGGTATCAGAGGTGAATGGGCTAAGTTGTCGGGTGCGAAAGTAAAAGAAAAGGCGAAAATTGATGACCGCTATGCAAATATTTTGCGATGATTTTGATGCTAATGCAAAGCCTATGCTGTTGTATTATATCTAAGTTGCGCCATTGTCTAGATTCATTAAGTTAGTGAATTTTCCACTACTTAGACCTTAGACCTTATAAAAAATATATTAGGTACTTAATGCATTTTTGGGTTTTAACCTTTTGGTTGTTGTTGATTATATATGTATAGTATAGAAGTAGTATCGTAGGTATGTTATGCCCCACACTCTTAATTTCAGAGCGGATAACAAGTTACACTCCGGAAAGTATATCGTTGAAAGATGGCCAGACCCATACTCTTGTGGACCTCTCGACTTTGAACAACTCATACTGTTTGGTGGCTCAGCCGTTCTCCGAGAGCTCCTTGGTACCGGGGCACTGTGCTGTGACCTTGGACCGCACCACCAGGGCTGTGCAGGGCAGATGGAGTGTCTTACTTGGTATACCTGGGCGAGTGACTGAGCTGCATATTGATACAACGGTCGCTGTAGACGGTGAGTTTTCACAATTGAACTTGATTAGATTGGGATTTTTTTTATAATTTGGTGTTGGGTCTATTATTTTGTTTACGAAACCTTTAGTTCTGGGTACTCACAACTCCTGTTTTGACTTGAGCTACGTAAGAATGAGCTGTTGTAGAACAGAAACGATAATTACCATTGAACACGAAGTACCCGAAACCTAGGTGGACGTACCTAATAGGTAGCCTAAGTTCAGTTTTATTTCACACGTAATTTTCGTAGTGACTAGTATTTGTTTGGGTATGTATAAAATTTCTGCATGCTATATCAGATTGCAGCAATATACAAACAATGCAGGACGCCTCACATATAGTCCGGTCAAATTACGCCGAAAATAAGGCAAACTTAGCATTAATTCTTAACTCCGATTTTTTGCCATTAATGTGTAGAGTATAAGCAGAGAAGTATGTTTAAATGTATCCCGCAAAAAGTTAACCCCCGGATGTTCGTTTTTTTTAGCAAAACATTTAATTTCATAATAACTCGTTGGGAAAAAATATTAACTGGCATGTTAGTTTGGGACATTTGTAGAACAGATTGAGCTGTACAAGTAGGTAAGAAAATTAAACGTTTTTCATCAACGGAACTATACTTTTTTTTGAAGAATGTTACTTTTTGACTTTGTACTTCAAGCAAAAATATTAACTTGACAAAAATAATGCTAAATGGATTTTAATTAACATGTTTATTTATATTGAGAAAATTAAAACAATACCACCTCGGGGTTCCGAGATGTAAGAAATTGTCACATAAGTTTTCAGGCAAAAATGTAACTCTCCTGAAAGTTGTTTAATAATGGAAAATGTACAAACACAAACCATAATTTATCAAAATTAAACAAATCAGACTTTATTTATTACCTATATCTTTAATTGTTAATAAAGTGGCATCTTTTTGCCGCACTCAGTAGTTCAACTATTAGAATTGGCTCATCCGTGTTTTGTTTCTTTCATGTGTCAGAATCAGTCAGAGTACAAAATGCGTGAGAAAATGAATTTTGCACATAACTTGTATTTCGTGAATTCTTCCAATTTTTAAAAATATTTATTCTGCTATTCAGGGTGAAGGAAAATAAAAACAGATCATTCTTGAATTACAAATGGTGCAACTAACCCATTTTTTTATTTATAGATAAAATCATGCAACAATGTGCTGCTCTTGAAATGATTGCAGCAAATCGGTATTTTTCACAAAATCGTCTTATTTCAGCAAAGACGAAAGAGCTGCATTGATGTTTTATTAGTAGTTTATGAAACTGTTACATACTTACCTGAAATTATTAAAAAAACTAGAACGAGTGTACAAACGAGGGTCAAACGAGGTTCATAATTCTAAAAGAATTCATAATTGTTGTGATGAAATAATAAAAAAAATACATTTTGAAACTTTGTTATGCACAGTTTCACAAACTACTCTGTCGTCTAAACTTATTCAACTTTATCAAAACACATCAAATTGCATCATCATCATCATCTCAGCCAAAAGACGTCCACTGCTGGACATAGGCCTCCCCCAAGTGTCGCTACAAAAACCGGTCCTATGCGTCTCGCATCCATCGGCCACCAGCGACCCTCACCGGGTCATCGGTTTATCTCGTGGGAGGCCTACCAACGCTGCGTCTTCCGGTACGCGGTCGCCACTTCCTTTTCAGCCCCATCGACCATCAGTTCTGCGAGCAATGTGCCCTGCCCACTGCCACTTCAGCTTGGCGATCCTTCGGGCTATGTCGGTTACCTTGGTTCTCTTGCGGATTTCATCATTCCTGATTTGATCATGCAAGGAAACCCCAAACATTGCCCTCTACATTGCACTTTGGGTGACTTTAAGCCTTCTGATAAAACCCATTGTGAGCGACCACGTTTCAGTTCCATAAGTCATCACTGGCAACAGGCACTGGTCATAGACTTTCGTCTTGAGACACTGTGGTATGTGAGACGAGAAGATATCACGCAACTTCCCAAACACCGCCCAGCCGAGTCGGATTCAACAGTTGACCTCTTTCTGGAAGTTAGCCCTACCTAACTGGACCGTTTGTCCCAGGTAGATGTACTCGTCAACAACTTCGATTGCAGAGCCTCCGATCTTGATAGGAGTGGGTGCTACATATCCCATGACCTTGGTTTTGTCCATGTTCATTTTCAGACCCACTCTTTCGGAAGCTCTACTGAGGTCATCGAGCATTGTACTGAGGTCCTCCATGGTCTCAGCCATGACGACTATAACGTCAGCAAATCGAAGGTGAGTGATGTACTTGCCATTGACATGAATGCCTAGCCTTCTCCAGTTCAAAACCTTGAAGACATCCTCCATTGCGGCCGTGAACAGTTTCGGAGAAATGACGTCTCCCTACCTCACACCCTGCTGCTGGAGGATAGGTTTCGAAGTCTGATCCTGAAGTCGGACTGGGGGCTGCTGCGGAGAACTCCAGGCTCTTCCGTAGGTGGCCCAGACTAGAGGATGACCAGGGTTTGTCCTCCAACGAAAAGTGGGCCGCTGGCCCGAAAAATTCCCACCAGTAGGGGAGGTAAGGGCCGAGAAGGAAGCAAGTGGAGGGTGCTCTCCACCAGGAGACAGCCCAGCGAGCCGCTAAGCTTGGGAGGAGGGGCGCCACCCAAGAGCGACCGGTCGAAGGGCTATCCCTTCGGCTTCTTCCGGCGGTGAGCCGGATATCGCTAGCGGTTCCAATAAGGAGCGTAAGGTCAGGTTTGCGGAGGTCGTGGAGGCTGCAGTCCGCAATGTGGCCTTGAAGTGGACGCAGTCCTCTAAAAACAAGGCCTAAGCGCGGCGTTGGTTTCCATTCTGGCGGCTGAGGCTAATTGTGGTGGGCCTCCGTCGGACGAAATGTCCAAGCTGCGGGCAGAGGTCACCCGCTTGGTGGCCGCCATGGAGTTTCTCCAAAATGAAAACGCAAAACTCCGAGCAGACCTAGTCGGGCTCCAAGAAGTTGGCTTACAGGGGGCGTCAAATGCGGACGATGGCCGAGTGTCAAGGCCCGCGAAGTGCATGGACATACGCAATCTGGGCCTGGATAACTCTGTCACGGAGGAGGAGGTGGTGGCCGACGTCGTCAGGACGGGGGGTTTCTCTGAGGAGGTGAAGGCAAGCACCATACATCCTGACCACACGGGCATGGGAACCGTTGTGGTGAGCTGCCCCGTGTCGGTGGCTAAGATAATATTGGAGGGCCGAAGGCTCCTGGTGGGTTGGGTTTCTACACAGGTCAAACTGCTGGAACCCAGACCTCTGAGGTGCTTCCTCTGCCAAGTGTGCAACCACGTAGGCAGCCTGCGGACCGCCGTCCGCAGGCATCAATAGCTGGAGAGCAATGAGTAGCTCGCCATACGATCAGAACAGGCCTGAGTCGACTGCGCGTTGTGTTCCACGTGCGCCAGAAAGAGCTGTCAGCAAAGACGCTGGGGCCCGCTAGGGCCAGAGACTGCCAGGGTTGCGGAATTTGTTCGAAAAAATTACAGCGGCCCTGGAACGCAAAGGGCAATAGAAGGAATACGAATGGGTTTTAACCAGTAAGAGTTTGAAACTCCCTTCCGCTCCTTCGCACCCAGAGCGGAGTTCAATTGTATGACGCCTTACGATAAAGTTCGTCGGATAAGGATGAGCTTTGGAAATTTCGTAGATAACAAAGTTCTTGCGGAATTTTTTCAAAAGAGTCACCGCGGCCCTGGAACGCAAAGGGCATTAGGAGGAACACGAATGGGTTCTAAGAGTCTGACACTCCCTCCCGCTTCGCCCAGAGCGTAAGGAGTCATTTGATGATTACCAATCCTTAAAAAAAAATCTACTGCCGAGACTATATGACGCTTAACCGTTTAAGCACTGACATGTGAGAATTCCAAATCATGTAATATATAAATCCCGCGGTACACCGGTGTGCTGACAGTGCTTGAGCGGTATTAAACTGTTTGTTTATTATAATATCCGCCACCTTGACAAATATGTATTCATCAGATAGTCTAGTAAGTCTATGAATTATTTTCAAGTAATACATGTTTTGGTACTTATATTCAACGGGTATTCAACGGGAAATATATGTTTTAGTATATTCCCGTTGTCCCCGTAGGCCATATCTCCGTTAAAGGGTACGAAGGAAATTTAATAAAATAATAAAAATTACTTCCTGTTGTTCCTGTTAATTTATTGTAATAATTAAATATACTTTTCAAATGATGTTGGTGCAAGAGTGAGCGAAGTGAGCTCGGGACTTGGGGCAACCCGACTCGGACAGGTTAGGTTGGAAGGGGATGGCGAGGTCAAGTGAGCGAGCGAAGCGAGCAAGCAGACCCCGCCATCACCTTTGTGGCTATTTTTTTTTAAACCACCCAGAAATATGATTTACTTCCCGTTTTCCCCGTTAGCCGAATGTACGTTATGGGGACAACGGAAAATAAATTTAATCACGTCCCGCTGTCCCCATGACGGGATATGGCATACGGGGACAACGGGATTAAAGGTATGTTTTCATAAAACTCATTCCAAATATGGCAATTATTCCAAGTTGACCTTTTTTGTGCATTAGCAACAAAATGCAATTGTAATGCATTAATTCTAATAGCAGCTCAGGATAAGGCTGCGTTTCCTAATAATACAGATAGACGGAAGACGGTCAAGAAAATGTCTGTTTATATGTATGACTGCAGTTAATTTAGAAGTCTTGTTCATAGAAGTTGATCATGTTAAACAAAACACTCACATCTGACATTAGATGTCACCTGGAAAGACTCGTCTGCAAGTGCAAGATATACGAAAACTGACCGATAAGTTGAGAGTTGATGTGAATTTGCGAATATGATTAGACTTGCAATTTCTTGTACTTGTTACTACGCGTTAATGCGTACCAACAAGGTTAAAGTTTGACGTGCTACGTTTCCCAATGCAAAAATACTCGCAGAAATTTTGCATGACTTAAAATAAAGTAGTCTATGAAACTGCACATAACTGTATTTTAATAAACCCTTACGACGGTTGTGATTTCGAAAGTATATACTAATAAAACCTTTGTTAGTAGTAGTGTACGTGAATATTAATGAATATACTAGGAAAAATTATTATAGGACTTACAGCTAATAAAAACCAACAAAAAAATAAACCATAGTCATTATCTTGATATAATTGTTAAATCCATAAACTTTGCCGTAATTATGACTCTAAACAAAACACAATAGGTAGGTAGGTAACATCTTTTAGATACACATTTTGTAGAACAAGATGATTTTTCATAGTTATTTAAATTCAGACTAAACAAATATTGTGATAAAATGTGCTCAATTCGATCCAATCTGACAAATGGGTTTGAAACAACAGGGCCACATTAGGAAGATAATATCAATCTGTAATGTCTCAGGAGCCAATAAAACACACTTATAAGCACTCAGGTGGATATAGGGTATGCAAGATACAGAACACGTGTGCTCCCGGCTACGGCTGGTGAATGAATGACGCGCCACCACCATCGTGCATACACTACATTCCTTCTTT
Organism: Melanchra persicariae; assembly: GCA_947386135.1. NCBI lineage: Eukaryota > Metazoa > Arthropoda > Insecta > Lepidoptera > Noctuidae > Melanchra > Melanchra persicariae. The sequence goes on along the minus strand of OX376651.1, from coordinate 8,894,610 downwards.
ATTTTAATTGATTTAAATTAGTTCAAAATTACATCAAAACTTAAATCTTTATAATATGACTGGTAACTCATCGGATGTTGTAAATATTATTAATACTTTAAATAGGCATTATATTACAGATTTTCAATACATTTTTCATGAATAATTTTCCGCTATTTCCAGGTATATACCATACTTTTCCCTTTTTTCTTCACTTGCTTCCCAAACTGTGTTTTATAAAAGTCTTAGTCAAAACGTTCATTTCAATAAGGCCATCAAACGGCTCTTTTGATCGTCATCATTTATATCCAAATACTATGTATACAAAATAAGGTGACTCTACTGTCCGTTCGCAAATGTAGATTCTTATGGAGAAGAACGGACAAGAAACTCCATAGTTACTCTTTTCAAATAAATGTTTTACAATATTTTGAATACAAAAATTAACTTTAATATAATTATGTGAGGTTGATGCACCTAGAGTATACTGCTTATAGAATTCAATGTATTACCAGCAGAGGTAAACTTTTTCATTTTCTTAATAAGTACATGGTACTCACATATTTACAAATATTGGAACCATTAATAAAACAGTGTGTGAGTTAATAGAAAAATAAAACTCGAAAAAAGAAAGAGTACATCTATAAAGTTAATACATAAATTGACCAGATTGATTTTGTCTACACTACACCCTTGATTGTTCTATTCAGCAGCGAATGGCGCAGTCATTTATACCGTAGCTCCATGAATCCACGACACTGCCATCCGTGACTAACACCCATGCTCGGGTGTAGTACAATATCCAGTCATGGGGGATTCGTGCACAGTGCTCCCCGCACAACATTACGGACAACGGAAAGATATCCGATCTATCAAAATAAATTTCTGAAATGCATACTCACTCATGAAAATTCCGTTATAATCTGCGCGGGAATCGAACCCGCGACACGCAGCGCAGCAGCTGATCGCTCGTCCACCACGTGACGAACCACCGCGCCAACCGTGTCGTCGTGTGAGCCATTATTGATGCTTACACTAACGTTTCCCGGTCTTTCCTCACATTTATTCTTTAAGCATGTTCATATGTGCGGATAGTATTTGCGTGACGAAATGCAAACAATTGATCCTAGCAAAACCAGTGCCCTGATTAAAATAGTATCGATCTTCTGATTTTGTTTTATATTTACAATAAGTGGGTATGTAGGTTATTTACAACAAAAAGTTAAATATGTCCAAGATTTACGATAACAATTGGTTACTATTTTTATTTAAAATAAGAAGCGTGCAAATAACTCAATTATCTTGTTATTTAAATGAAAGTACTTACTCAATAATAATAATTAACAATAATTTACTGTTTGCATTACAACACATTAAAAATAATTGCGTACTATCCAGGCATGGCCCTTTGTTTTGTTGTAAACAACACTCACTGCATAGCCTTTGTAACATTTACGCTTATCAGTTGTTTACCTCAATCGAAGCAGAATTGTTATTTTTCGTTACTTAATCCTACGAAACTGAGGCAACAAAGTAATCATTACCTGTAAACATCTACCTTGGTAACGATTTATTTACGTGTAGGTAGGTGGGTACAGCGTGACTACGTTCTGTTTTCACTTCAGTATCCAAACTACTAACGATCCTTATCAGATCGAAATATAGTCGCTTAATTGATCGTAAACAACTTTCAACGTGCATTATTTTTCAGCGTGCATTCTTACCCTTTTTCTGGTAGGTAAATGTTTTGTAAGCTTACTTTTATCCTCGTCGCCACTTGTAATGTCTCAGGAGCCAATAAAACACACTTATAAGCACTCAGGTGGATATAGGGTATGCAAGATACAGAACACGTGTGCTCCCGGTTACGGCTGGTGAATGAATGACGCGCCACCACAATCGTGCATACACTACACAATCTTTAATAGTTTAAAAAAATCGTTACGATTTGCTTGGATGTGTTTAATTTTCTTGTAATTAAGTGAGACATGGTCCATAAATTAAAGTTAACCTAAATTTATAAGAGTTACATTTTTGCCTGAGCAGCTATTTCAAAAAAACAGGTATTAACATCTTCCGTTTACAGAAATTGTTTAATTTTGTTGCATAGAGTACTAAGGTATTTAATTGAATAATTTTATGAAAAAAAATCGGAGTTAATATTTTTGCCTGTAGTACAATTCAAAAATTTAGTTTTTTTTTTTTTTTCAAAAATCCCGAGGGTGAAAATGTTTAATTTTGAAGAAAATAATTTGCTTTACCTATTCTCGACATATTGTAACTAACATTTTCGAGTTAATATTTTTTTCCGAGTTTTTATTAAAATAAACGCGTTTTTGTTTTTTTTACCGTGATCCGGTTCTGGAAAATGTTTAATTTTTTGTTACTATTAGAAGAGCTAAGGTCAAATACACGATTCAAGAAAAAAATCAGAGTTAGGAATTTTTGCAAGGTTCAAAGCTAATTTGACTGGACTAATAGGTATACGTCGTAAAATACATCAAGTATCAGTGTCACAAACACGCAGATAGTCGGACAGTCGACATTTCGTGCTCTGATTCCAAATATTTTTGTACATATTTTTTTATTAAAAAAAATATAAAAATATTTGGAATCAGAGCACGATTTATGATTTAACTGTGAAAGGATCCCGGTATTTCAGGATTTCAATGTTTTTTTGATTACCTTTTGATATGTACGCGTTAGACCACATTCTCACCTGATGGTAAGCGATAATTTGGTCGAAGATGTAGCACGCTTGACTAGAAGTAGCCTATTCACGTTTCACTTAAAGACTCCCAGATTGTAGCTATCAGGAAACACAGACTTTGGTTTATCAAATACAGGAGCTGAAAATGCTGAAAATGCATTGCGGAATGTAGCCCTATACTCTACTGATGTATACCTGTTTTGAGATAGAATAGAGGTGTTTCCAGGTGTAGTCGTGTAAATTTAAAGTAATGTTTACGGGCGCCGATAATATTGTTTACGTTCGGATTGCTATATTGACTGCGCATGGAATATAACACACTTTATTTTGCCAATCTCTAAATCGTGCCCTGTACCTTCGGAGAAAGTCCAAAAAAAAATTGAGATAATGTGAAAAGCATTGATTATGTCGTCATTTGAAGATAGGGTCGGAATTTTATCGGTTGGCGATTGCTTGTCAATGTACCGGCTGGCTGTGACGCATGGACATGACTCCGATGTCCGATTAAGGGCATCGTCGCATGCACTGATGCTACCTGTTTGGGTACCAGGTCGTGTCCTCGACATTGCCTTAATGTGGAAAGGTGATCTTGACATTAGTGTCGTGATTCGCATCAGTATTTTTGGCGACCGAGCCTCTTCCATGTCTAGACATGGCGCTTTTATTGACATCAATCTGTTTCAGTTCGATAACCACGACATGTGGACATGCAATGTTACTTTGCTTTGTATCTAATCATTATAATTACAAAGTTGATTATGTAAATGATAAGTAGCAATTAAGTAGATACGATGAGTTAATCAGAATAAGATTGAAATCATTGTATTACTCACATTTTTTTTTATATGGATGTGAAATCATCAAATGACTCCTTCCGCTCTGAGTGGAGCGGGAGGGAGTGTCAGACTCCTTTTGACTAAATCCGCAACCCGGCCAGGATTTCGCACATACCAGCATACTTACATGAACGTTTAAGATCCCCTTGTAGGAGCCTGTAGGCATTTGAAGGCTTCCCTTCACTGACCCTTCATGTTCAACACGCCGACGAAAATATATGATTCACGGAAGAAGCTGTTCATCTGATGCCTGCCAGCTCATGAAGATTTGTAAACATTGAAGGCTATCATGAAGGAACAATTGCCGTACTTTATTACCAACTAGCTTTTGCCCGCGACTTCATACGCGCATATCCCGTTTTTCCCCGTTCCCGTAGGAATTTCGGGAAATCCTATCTTAGTGCTCCCCTACACTCCCCTAGGAACCTACATGCCAAATTTCAGCTTTCTACGACCAGTAGTTTCAGCTGTGCGTCTGTCAATCACAGTAACGGAAGAGTTTTATACAACGTGTAACAGAATAAACGCAATATCTCTTAAGGGGTCATTGTACTCATCATTATGAACGAATTTCTATACGGCGCACGCTAATACTAGTATATGTATATGGATTGAGGACACTTAAACAAAATATGATCAGAAATAAAGGACCTTAAAGTGCGAAGTTGACGAGATAAAAATATTTGAATGTAAAATTCTTATATGAGATCTTTGCCTTCAAATATCTCAACAACAAGAGTGGTTTTTGTTTTTTATTTCAGTCTATACCGTACGAAAAGATTGGCATTTTTCGGTGCTTTGTTTCAGCTGAGCGTCTCGATGTGGGTTACGTCCGAGAAGCTGACGCTCATAAAATTCATTTGTACTGTAATATTCTTCACACGTCAAAGAATATTACTTTTTGCCGATTCCAAAAAACTACGGAAGTCTCTGGTTTTAATGTCATGGACGGTTTGAGTGACGGTCGTTACAGGTTAGTGGCTAAATTCATTTCCTTTTGTTTAATGGACGCATCAGTCTTACTGCCAAGTACTTGTATGTGTAAAATGATTCTTCCAGTTATTATGGCGATGGTTTCTTCAAAAGACAATGTGGAATGACAATAGAGTCGGTGACTGCCCAGGATTATGGAACTTGGAGATGCACACTTGGAGTTATGGAAAGAGTCAACAATGCTATCCATCAGTTGACCCCAATGCAAGCACTTATTACTGTTCCAGTAACAGGAGGTGAATAGTTCCACTATAGAAAAGTTACATACCTAATACTATATGCAATTTGAAGTAGATAGATTTTTATAATGCGTAGTTGGCTTGTCAGATGACACTTGTTTCTTTACAATACTTGCCCAGGTAATAGGCGAATAAGGCGAGATATCCAAAGATCTGAAGATGAAGAAGTGTACGAAATGAGGAAGATTTTCGTTCAGGCGGACTCCAACGTAACGATAATGTGTCGTGCGGACGCATCTCTAGCGTATTGTTGGTACCAGCATCCTAACGGCTCTCAGTTCACCCCTGTGGACCGACAAAATGACGATGAACAGGCCTTTTGGTAAACTTTCTTTTGTGGAACTCTATTTATGCATTTTTTGAGGCATTATACTTGACTGTTATTTTTCACAGGTATGCCGGTGAAAATCTTCAATCTGGTGACTGTGGCATCACGTTTGCCAACGTTTCCATTGATGATGGAGGTACATGGACATGTCACATGGGTTACAAGTACCAACTGGGAGTCGAGCTCATGGATCAAGTAGATGTTCGAGTGACTGGACCGTTGGCTGCCAATGAAATAGAAGTTGGTGCAGGGGTTGGCGGTCCAGCCACCTTGTACTGTCACACCTCCAATGGGCCGAGACCACTCGATTATTGCAGATTTTTAGCACCTAATGGAATTGGCATGAGTTTGGATTCTACGGTAGATGCGCAGCAGTAAGTAACATGTATAAATTGATTAATATATCTAATTTAAAGGACTTGATTAACCTTATTAAGTACTTTAAAAAAAAAATAACGTTGCCCCACACTAGGAATTTATACTGTATCGTGGGTGCGTTTACAAACATTTAAACTCACATACACAAACAACCAGACCCGGAACAACTATCTATAGGCCATACAAATATTTGTTCCGTGCGGGAATCGAACCCGCGACACGCAGCGCAGCAGTCAATCGCTCAACCACTGCGCCAACCGTGTCGTCAAAGTGTTGTGTGCTTTTGCTTTTAAGTGGAACTTTTATACTAATTAAATTCCTCTCTAGGGCGACACACGTACTAACCCAAAATGGTTAATGTTTTAACTTTAATGAGGTTTTTGACGCTCTAACTTTTTCCAGTGCTATTCTAGATCGTTTTTATTTCACCCCCGAGAGGAGCTTAGACTACGGCGACTGCTCGCTAACCATCAGCACAGTTTCTAATGAAGACTTTGGAGAATGGACCTGTGCGGCTTTACTGCACGACCACGTGGTTGAGTCAAGGGACTCTATACGCCTTTACGCCAGTAAGCATACAACCCTAGACAGATATTTTTCTGGAGCTTGTTATTTTACAAACTAGTTTTATAATAAATAATGTAGCACTTCTTTTAAATCAAGATTTATTAGAGATACATTATAGATTATTATTATCGACATATTATCATAAATTTAAATTGAGACTTTAATCATAATTGCATTTTGACGTAGGTAATCCACAAGTTAATTAATTATGCCTATACTTCATTCAAGGATCGGACGAAGCATATTATTAAATTAAATGTTTTCGGTACCTAATAAAAAGAATATGAAGATAAATAAATATTCATAGAATCCGGCCAGGTCATAGACCTACAGAGGCTTATTGCCAAGGTCTTCAGATTTAATTATTGCAATAAATTAATGTTTGTGTCTATTTTTAGGTTCAGCGCGGATGCCTCGTCTCCGGGCCGGGTTAATTGGGGCAGGAGCAGGTGTTGCGTTTTTAGCTCTGGTATTAGCTATTACTGTGTGGTACAAGAAAGGAAGGCCCGTACCTACTTTACCCTGGACTTGGTCTAATCCTTTGCAAAGGTTTAGCCGCCGAAGTGATAACCACCCCTTGGGCATGGACGCGCGAACTGGCGGGGAAGAGCGGAGGTCTAGTGACAGTACAACTAGCAGCAACGAATTAGAAGCACGACCGTGAGACAATGAGACTGGAAAAAACATTAACAAAGACATTGAAAAGTTAATGGACTGAGATTGACATTATTTACAAGATTTTTTATACAAATTGTTAAAATTCATTTAATGCAACGTTATTTTACTAAACGAGAACTTATGATTTTTTGGTATTCTACCTTTGGGGGCATGATACAATGATTGAGTGAGATTACCTAAAATAAAACAAAAAATGCGAAACCTGTTGAAAGAAGCTTTTGATGTAGTTTCAGTTCTAATTAAAATACTTATATCATTTGGTCAAAAATATTTATTAATTTATTTTAGCCTATTTATTAATAACATCACCTTTTTTAAACACTAAAAACTTCTTAAAAGTTAAGAGTTGGTCTTAAGAATAGATAATAAAATCACCGACGGTTTTGTGCATCAGAAATTTGGCTCGTGCATCTTATAAGTAAAACAAGTCACACGACAAAAGTTTGAAGCTTAAATTCTGTTTATAGAAGGCACTAAAAAAGGTACCAAGGTAACATTAACACAGATGCTTAAATATAAAAAAACGAACCAGTATAGAAACTCGTCATTCATCACATCTAAAGCTAGGATCACATTACTGTGTATAACGAGTTTTGTAGCCAATCAACTGCTTCAGAAGGCGCCACGGCACGACACAACACAATAATCTGAACCCGGCTTTATCATGGTTCTCTTGAACCACCTGATTGCCGAAATTGGATCTTAATCACTAATATATGATAAATCACGAGCATATCACCTGTTTAATTGTAAGATCACATATTGGTTTATTCGTCACCGTATCCTTTTATCATTTGTTTGATGGGCACTTTGGAGAAGAACTTGTTGATGGCTTTGACGACGGTGCGCACGATCTGCTTGATGGCCGGGGGAGACAGCTCGTCCATCAGTTGCTGCCAGTTCTCGTTGGCGAACTGCAGGGTTGTTTCCGCTGAAGAAAAGTATATGAACGATATGAACTCTTTTTATTTCAGGATCAATAACGGGGTTATCAGTTTTTCACATATAAAAAAAAACTGTTTCATACATTTTCATCTGCATTTTGTATGAAACAGGCTCCGATTTATTTTTTGATATTTCAGAGTTGGTCCCATATAGGTAGTAAAAGTTGTTTATGATCATGAGTACTGTCACCCACTGAAAGGTTGTTGGTGTTTTACAAATAACCCTGTATAAGTATTGATGATTGATTGATTGATTCAAGTACCTAAGTAATAAAATTTTCCAGAAGAGTCATTTGATGATTTCGTGAAATTTCGTTGAAATCTGCTAATGCTATTTAGATATCATAGGTATTCATTTGATCTAATGATAACAGATTAGGTCATTATTATCTACAATGTACCTAAGTTATTGTTAGTGTGACAGAAGAACATTAATTAATCGATTAATTGAGTAGTATTTAATGAGTAGGCAAATGTCCTATAAAAAAGGCATAAGAGGCGGAAAAAATGGTTAAATGATAAATGATAAATGATAAATGATAAATGATATTTATTTTGTAAGTAGGTTAAACATAACACTTTTACACGTCAATATTTTTTGGTCATTTTAAGCTAGATGAGGCCGGTGTTTCCTAGCTGACTACCCTGAGAAGAAACACCGAAACAAACTCAGAGGTCACAGTCTCTTTTGAAGTCCATACAAATTGTACTGGTCAAATCATACGAGAACCATGTAGGTTAATGTCTGAGGTGGCCTTTTGAGGAAAGTGCCACACAGATTTGAGTGGACCTGTCCAGACAGTGCAAGCATTTGTCAGTTATTATGGAGCTCAAACTTAGAACTTTAAGGAGCTCAACGATTTGACGAACAATACCAAAGTAAGGACATTTGGGTAGGCCGCATAAAAAAAATCTCAAACTGCCAGACATTGTTGACTAACATGAAATGAACCCCTATCATAGCGATCTGCATGGTCCCCACATTCACAATACGATATGAGGATCATGCAGATCAGTGTCTGAAATGGTCTTTTGAGGAAAGAACCACACAGATTTGAGTGGACCCGTCCAGTCAGTGCAAGCTTTGGTCAGTAGTCGCGTAGCTCAACTTAGAACCATAAAGGAGCTCAACGAACCGACGAACATGCCAAAGAAAGGACATTTGTGTAGGCCGCATTTAAGTACTCAAACTGCCAGACCTCGTTAAAAATACTTCAAAGAAGAAGTATTTCAAAGAAGAGAAAAATAAGAAGAAAATAACCCACATGGTCCCCATATTCACAAAATGAGTTAAATAATAATAATAATAAAATAAAAAAATACTTTACAAAGTAAGTATTCATGTCAAACATAATAAATTGAAAAAAATAAAAATAAAATATATTACTTTACAAAGTAAATATTCCATGTCAAAAATAATAAAATAGAATACTTAATAAAGTAAACATTCATGTCAAAATTTACCAACGAGATGAGAGAAAAGTATACAACAGAGCTTAAAAAAAAGAAAAAAGACAATTTCTAAAAATTAAAAAGGTATATAACATTAGGCCATGTACATCATTGAAGCAGCTCAATCCCAAGCCTTTTTGTCTTCAAGATAGTCTTTAATTGTGTAAAAAGCTTTCTGGCATAGCTTACGTTTTATAAATAATTTGAACTTATTCATACTAAGGTCTTGAATATGGCTAGGGAGTTTATTATAAAAACGTATACATTGGCATCTAAATGAACCACCTATTTTTTTGAGCCTGGTTTTAGGAATGACAAAATTGTGTTTGTTCCTAGTATTTACGTTATGGATATCACTGTATCTTTTAAATAGATTAATATTTTTATGTGCATACAAAAGATTCTCATAAATATACTGAGAGGGCACAGTCATTATATTAATCTCTTTAAATTTGTCTCTGAGGGAGTGTTTAGGACTTAATTTATAAATTGCACGAACAGCCCTTTTTTGTAATACAAATACTGTCTGAATATCGGCGGCATTTCCCCACAACAGAATGCCGTATGACATCACACTATGAAAGTAACTAAAGTATACTAAACGGGCTGTCTCTAAATCAGTTAAACCACGAATTTTTCTAACGGCGTATGCTGCAGAGCTAAGTTTTTTTGACAGTTTATCTATATGGGGGCCCCACTGTAGCTTCGCATCCAAAGTTATGCCTAAGAACACAGTGGTATCTTCGGGTTTCAACTCTTCCCCCTTTATTGACACACTAGTGTTCACTTGTCGAACATGTGGTAACGTGAACTTTATGCATTTGGTTTTTTTTTCATTAAGCAGAAGATTGTTAATATTAAACCAGTTAACTACAGTTGCGATGGCACTATTAACATCGTCAGTAACCAGCTGCTGACGCTTGAGTTTAAATAAAAGTGAAGTGTCGTCTGCAAACAACACTATATCGTGCTTATCCTTTATGAGGTACGGCAAGTCATTTATATAAATTAGAAATAAAAAAGGACCTAAAATTGAGCCTTGGGGGACCCCCATCTTGACTACAGACCCGGGAGATCTTGTACCGTTCACATCGACTCTCTGAATCCTATCACTCAAGTAAGAAGTAAGAAGATTCAACGAGGCGTCCCGGATTCCGTAATAGTGGAGCTTCCTGATTAATGTCTCATGGAGAACACAATCGAACGCCTTGGATAAATCGCAAAAAATTCCCAAAGCATCGCATTTGTCCTCCCATGCGTTATAAATATGTCCTAAAAGTTCAACACCAGCATCGGTTGTTGAACGACCCCTTGTAAAACCAAACTGTTTATTATGTAATAGTTTGTGTTTATTAAAATATCTTTGCATTTGATTAAGAATAACTTTCTCAAAAATTTTACTAAAAGTAGGTAGCACTGATATAGGTCTATAATTAGTAGGGTCTGATGTGCTACCCGATTTAAATAATGGTATTATTTTACTATATTTCATTAGATCAGGAAACTCACCACGGTCAATACATTTATTAAAAATAACAGCCAAGATAGGTGCTACAATGTGTATAATAGACTTAGCAAGGTCAACAGAATTACCCCATAAATCTGCCGTCTTTTTGAAATTCAAGGAATTAAAAGTTTTTATTACATCATTGCAAGTAACATGTTGGAATTTAAATTCAGCATCACAAACTGGGACGTTTTCTTTAAGTAACGTTTCTGCAGCAGTGGGTGATGAATTTAGAGACTTAGTTGTCGATACGGGAATCTCTGCAAAGAAATTTTCAAAAGCCGCGGCGACTTGGGAATCTAATTTAATTACGCTGTCATTAATAGCAAGGCTATAATCATTAGTTCGGTTGCAAGATTTTCCCGTTTCGCTATTAATAATATTCCAAGTCATTTTAATTACATTGCTACTGTTTTTAATTTTTGAACTCAAGTACCTAGACTTGGCGATATAACAAACTTTTTTATATAATTTAGAATAGTTTTTAACATATAAATTAAATTCTACTGTATTAATATAAGTCCGTTCTTCGTACAACTCGTAAAGACGTTCTCTACTCTTATAAATACCAATGGTGGCCCAGTCACTAAAAGAAGTGCTATTATTAACAGAAATAGTCTTCGGAATGAATGTAGTGTCAAATTGTGTGCAATACATTCTGAAAAAACTATTGTAATGTTGATTAGGGTCATCATTGGTTGACAAAGATGGCATTTTATTTGAAAGTTTAGTTTTAAAAGTCTCCAGACGATACTTAGATTTTGGGTTAACAGTGATATCTTTCTTTGGCTTTATTTTGTTTACATTTGGTATAGTAATTAATTGCCCACAATGATCTGAGTCCATTAAATTAATAATTTTTTTGTGGGAAGGTACAATATTTGTAAAAATGTTATCTAGGCATGTGGCACTAGTAGGAGTTATTCTAGTAGGCTCCATAAATAGGTATGTAAGATTGTATGACTGAAACAGACTTACTATTTTAGTAGTTAAACCACAATTTTCTAACAAATTAACGTTAAAATCTCCACAAATAATAATAGATTTACTTGAATTAAAAATTTTGTGCAAAACTTCATCCATTACTTTTTCAAAACAATCATACAATCCAGAAGGTGGTCTGTACACACTTAATATAATAAACTGCTCCAATTCAATACAGGCTATTTCAATTATCCGCTCAACAGAGAGGCTCACTATGTCTTTGCGGTCCTTATATTTGAGGTGATTATTTATTAAAATTAATGAGCCACCATGTATAGCATTTTCTCTGCTGAATGAACTACCAACCTGGTGATTGCTATAATTAAACATAAACTGATGGCTTTTAAGCCAATGTTCTGTTAAACAGAGAATATCAATGTTGTTAAATTTAAGGAATAACTCTACTTCTAAATCCTTGTTCATAAATCCTTGAATATTTTGATGCACCAGGTTAAAACTTTTAAACTTTTAGTTTTTTTGCTCAGAAACATGTTCTTTATAGAGATGTTACATAACACCTGCGAGACATCTTATTAATTTTCGCAATCTTTGGAATATAGGATAGAAAATGAATGCGGATTTCTCACAAACCTACATACACGTATATTCATTGTATGTACATAGAACGAAGCTGTAGAGTAAAATAACCTAAGTTTATTGTGGTTATTTTTCCTTTTGGTACAAAAGGTTCCTTCCTATAAAGTCTCAAGGGTGGCTATTGTACATACATAATTTACGATGCGAAGGGTCCATAATCATACTAAATTATTCCTATTATCGTTTGCTGCATTTCTGCCATGTTATCTTGTTACGTGAAAGCTGACAGGGACGAAATCATTATTTATTTGTTTTTTTTTGTTGTTTTTCACACTCGAACAAAATTGTTATTTTTGTTATTAAGATGCCTTTCTTTTGATCCTTTGCCTAGACATGTCCGGGACAGTTGCTATATTGTAGAATCAAACGGCAATACAGCAAGCTTTATTATACAGTCCACTTTTATATATCCCAACTAATCCCAACATTGTCGAACATTGACGCGTAGGTCGATCACGTCGCCTGCGCGTGCAGTCTGCGTGTTCGTTGGGTGCGATTCCCAACACATTCAGTCTAAAGGTCATCAACGGATTTCTCAGATTGAAATATCAACATGACCAAGTACGACTAACTGGGTCAGATGGTCACACGTTTGGTCTTCGGGACCAGTCCAGGCACTTGTAGGTTGTATTTTGTTATTAATGAATCGAATTGTCATTAAATACTCACCAAGCTGCTTGTTGCCGTTGAACAAGTTCTTCAGGTCGAACGTGGTGCGTTCAATAGTGTACTTGTACTTAGGTGTAGCCAACTTGAAGTGGTCGCCATTGCTGTCCTTATCGTGAACCAGTTTGCTGTCAATGCGCACTTCGACACCCTCTGTGGATTGCGGTAGTAATATACTTTACAGGTTATTTTTATATAGGTTACTTGTGACTGCAGGTTTGAATCCGGTTCAATGCATTGCCCGTTTGCAACAATAAATTGTACCAAATGGGATTTAAAGAAACTAATGTAGAAATTGTGGAAGTAGGTATACATTCGAGTATCATTCATGAAATTGGTGAGTCAGCAGGTAATTAAACCTCTACTGCATTCTAAGTACGTAGTCTTAAATTAAAAACATTCCTAACACTAAGTACGAGACTGAAATGCATAATAATTAAAATGCTATGCACGGAAAGAAAGAAACAAATAATGCATTATTCAAAAGAATTGTATATGACGTCGGTTGTACTTACGTGCTTCCACAAATGCGTCTCCACTTCCTTTGATGGGTAGAATTAGGATTCTGCCATCGGCGACATATTGAGCGGTCAAACTCAAGTTGCCTTTGAATGACAATGAAAATGTTCCCTCGGCCTTACTGAACTCTGCCCTGAAACGGGAAAATATAGGGTCAAAAAAACTAGACGTAGACATTTACTCGCTTGAAAAAGGCCATTGTTCTTTAATAATATATACATAATGTGTTTTATGGGCCTTAGTTGCCTCAAATAAAGGAAAAATAATATTAATAATTGTCTGAATCTTGCTGAAAAAAGTTTTAATTACCTAAGTATTATGCTCAATGTTAACGAATCCTAGTATAAAAGACTACATAGTAAAGCACATTATAGAAGCTACTATTTCATAATTATGATTTATTGAGACAATCTCTTTTGGCATTAAATTCTCCCAGAAAGAAAGCTAATAGTGTTTAGTCTCCAAATAACTCGTATAAGAAGCGTATAATTATTATGTCAGTGACATGAAACGAATAGGTACTTAGTCAGGGCAAAAGTCGATGTCCATAGTTTAATTATTGTAGGTACCTACCGCAACAAATTACCCATAATTAGTAGAAAAACGCAGTCTTCGACAAATTGCCAATATGAAACATCGCGGAACCCGTTTAAAAGCAATTACATATACACGTGTATGATTTGTGGCACGGAATCATTGCATTGTGCCTATTGTATTGATTCTGCGTTACTCATACTAGACAATCACTGCACTTTAGTTTACAGCCTAGGTATCGAAGAGTTCGAACATTTGCATACAATGTGTAGCGTGGTCTCCGTGTTCGTTGTTTATCGATTAAAATGATGCAGGATAGAAAAATACTTCCGTACTTAAACCTTCGGTATACAAGGTCTCGTAGCGTGTACGTGAACAGAAATAAAAGCAAAACAGCCATGTAGGATGAATCAGTCTGAAGAAAAGCTATCAAAGAACACTATAATACTGGGATGTGAGCTACAATGAGCCTCTTTATCTCATAAGTTTCCTAACAATCTTGACAAAGGAAATTACCTAAGGGCTACAAAAACAACTTTAAGTTAAACTAGTTAGGCATATAAGGTTAAATTTACTTCAATTCTGTCAATTTGCAATGGCTAAGCCCGTGCATGGCAGCTTCAGAGAAGGTAAGGTTCAGTCCGTTGCCCAGGATCTCGATGTTCTTCAAGTGTACAGGGTCTATCGATGGCACGTCCAATTCGGGGATGCCGTTCGTGAATTGCGGGAGAGCAACCTCAATTTGTTCTTTGACACAGTTGATGAACTTATCACTCTTGAAGTCACACGGCGTGATGTAGGAAGCTGAAATGGAAAAAATATAATTTAAACAAATACATTATATTATATACTGCAAAAATCTCTTTGTATTCATACTTCTATTTATTTCTTCACCAACGACAAAATGGCGTCGGCTGTCTAGGTTGTCTCTATAGGTACTTGGGACTTCAATGTGTAGTTTAATGGTATTTTGCACATTTGATATCCCTTTTTCAAATACAAAGGTATTCATATTTTACTCAAAGAGTTTCAATGAGTTAAACTTAAATGATGATCATGGAGAAACAATAGCTTGTTTTGAATAAACATAGTGAAGATAATAGTGGCGATTTACTGTTACGAGTACTTAGTTGTTTGTTAACTGATCGTAGATATAATACCTATGATTAGTTTATCTTAATAAACAAAGAATTAATTAGCCATTTTCTGAAAACTTCACCATTAACCCTTAACTATTCGATAGTGTTTAATTGTTTTTTTTTTGGGTTATGACACCAGCCATCTGTTGTAGAAGACCGTCAGTATAATAATGATAGTGAGGAGTGAGCCAAATATACGGTAAGAGGGAACGCGGTCCTCCAGCTAGGTGTACCGGCGATCTTCACTAGGAGGCCAATAACAGCTGTACTTATAAGAGTATCCAACTGGGGAGCACTAGACTTGAATTGGAATATCCAAAGTAGTTAACACAGTTTCTTTTACAGTGGTTATGAACTTAGTTAATTGTATAACACCTCAGGTTTATAAATACCTCCATGGGTAGGTATTTATAATATATTAATTTATAATCAATCGAAGACAATCGATGTAGGTTGTTTTATTGATGCAATAAATTGTGTAACGCGAGCACATGTCAAGTTGTGGTCAAATCTCTGGGAAATACTGCATAAACATGGAAAATTACGAAGTATATTAAAAGTATTGTGGTTTTTATTGTAAGCAGTTACCGAGTCTACGATTATGGTGATGCCATGGTTGCTGGTTTTCAGTAAATATAAGGGCTCCTTCCTTACGTATGTACATGGCATGGGTACATATCGCCATTTTAATTACTCAATAACTCATATTAGGACATTCAACACACGCGGCATGTCCACATCAAGCGTGACGGGACAGTGATGATTGACAAACTGATCACGTATCGTTTACCTTGTCAAACTCCGATTAACAAACGAAATGATTACGCTTAGATTTGATTAGATTGATGGGATTCGATAGGAAGGTAATTATTAAACGAAAACGAACTAGCTTTTGTCATGCAGCTTCGCCCATATGAAATACAACAACTCCGCCATAGAATTAGAATAAAAAGTAGGTTTCTTATTTCCTAATCCAGACTTTGGTCTACTCATGTTCCAAATTTCATCCCAATCCTTTTAGTTGACTAAGGATTGATTTTTCAATAGTCGTTAAACTGCGGAATTAAATTGGTGGTTTGACAGCTTTTGTATAGTAAATCTGCCAAACCGCCATTTTATTCCTCAGTTACCTACAAGATAGCTGACGATTGAAAAATCAGCCCTAAAAATAATTATCAGTAAAATAAAGGCATAATAGCAAAGTAGGTACTCCTATATTTGAAGATAAGAACTACCATCCCCTGCGTGAATGGAGGAAACCGAGGAAACAGTGTAATGAAGAAGCAGCGGTAAGTTTGGGTAGTCCATTATGCTATCCAGAAGAGAGCCAGTATACTATTGTAGTCTTTGCAGAAGAGCAAACCAAATAGGCTGATACCTTCGCAGGCACATACTGACGTTTGAGTATCAGCAATGCTGCTTAAGGCAGTCTTAACTGTTTCATTAATTCGTAATGAAATATTAATTATTACAATTATTTAAATATGGAACAATAACAGTCACATTTGGTTCTAGCTAAGTGGTAGACAAAATGTCGCTTCACAGGTTCACAGCCGGCAAACATATTGGAAGTAGGTTACTTATATTATTGATACTACTAACAGTTACTATCCTCTCAGACCAACAATTTTTTGTTGGTCTAAGCCTAGGCTTAGACCAACAAAAAATTGAAACTGACAAACTGGTACCTAGGTATACAGCATAATGCTTTCTTTCTAGTCTAGACTAGAAAGAAAGCATTATGCTGTATACCTAGGTACCAGCACAACATGCAATCAACTAAGTTATCAATTTCATTTTTGCTGTCGTGTCGTCGCTTTCTTTGCTCAGTGCATCAATCTGTTTACAAAACCCCGCTTTTAGCACGTTTCTGCTGACGGTGCTATATTTCTTTTAGAGAGAAGTTATTTTAATATATTCTTTTTTGTTATGACTAGATGAAAAACAGCAGTGGCAGTGGATGTCTTTCGGCTGAAATAATAATGAAACTATTTATGGTCAACTAAATGAAGGCCCAAAGGAATTTGGTAATTGCAAAATCGAATGCCTAAAAAACAGTAGAGTAACAAAAAACAGCATAGAATGTCGTGATACTAGTTAATTAAAATAACATAGAATGAACATACCTACGCAAGCTAAAACCACATATTATTGTTCCTGCTTATTTCAAGTTTGTATGAATGTAAAATCTATGAGTTAATTTTTAGACCAATCTTCGCAGCAGTCTTATACATATAATATATACCTAAACAGTTTTTGCTACAGGTTTTTTAAAACTTAGATTGATACGTATATTTTGAGGCATAGAGGAGTTTCGGTATGTAACGGATGGTCACCAATCCACGGATCGAACTCAGCAAGAGTTGCTTAACCTCGAAGATCCAACCCGATCAAAGTTTAATTTCGTTTATTGGAGAGTTCAATCCTCCTTGAACCTCTGCTCTCTCTCTTGGACTGGCTGACCTTGAACGTCAGCAAGATCAGGAAATGTATAAGGTAGAGTATCTCGTTATTAAATATTATGCATTTTATTTTTATCTGATCTATCGAAGATCAATCAATCAACGGATCAATAAAAAATATCGTTATTAGCTAAGATAAAAACATTAATTATTTATTGCTTACGCTGCTATATGAGTTGCGACCTTTGTCCAGTGGTTGAAAAATTTTAGAAGCTGGTGATACTATATTTTTTTCCACATTTAGACCTTGTATATAACATAGGTAAGAATATCATCTAAGAAGAAAAATAAAATTACTTAAGAATAATAGGGGTCCAATAATGTTACCCTGAGAGACTCTTTGAGGAAATAAGTTCTTTTCCTGTTAAACCATTAAATAATTGTATTGAGTGAATGATTAACAAAATACTAAGTAATAAATCTATTATAAGATATTTTTATTAACGACTATCTGTGCCCTGCGGTTATACCCGCTGCTCGACTTCTTAGGGGTCACTGTACTTATCAATATGAACAACTTTTACAATGGGACCAATACTGAAATCGCAAAAAAAAAATCGACTAGCCCATACATTTCTGTGCGCATAGCTCGACAAAATGTACTGAACAGCTGATTTTTGACCCCTTAAGAGGTATTGCGTTTATTCTGTTACACGTTGTATATAGATTCCTTCTTGTGGAAAACTTTGTGTAAAACTTTAGTGATATTTTGTGTATATTTATTTAGTGCTAAAGTGATTCGATATAGGAATAAAGTTACGTATCTTGAGTACCTACACAATGTTTATTGTTCAGAAGGGTCTTTTTTATTGTTTTGCGTAGTGTTAACTGCACGCGGATGAATGTCGACAAGATTTTAATATTCTGCGAGACCTTGTAATTATTTTATAAGTTGACAATATGTTTGAACTTGAACGTTTTGTGAACCCGACTGTTCTGTATTGAACGACCATGCAGCCTCTTGTTTTCTGTATTTTTTGTGGTTATGTAGATCAGTTGATAAGTTTTTTTTGGATATTTAACTAAGTAGTTTTTTCGTTTATAATAATAGTAAGTAGCAGGATAAAACAAAATCTTGATAAAAAGTACAGGGGGAAGAAAGTGTTCAAGCAACCCCAATGATCTGTCACTATAAATTATTTTATCGAAAAAGTGAGCAGCGCTTGTAGTTGCGATGTTCGCGAGATATGAATCAGCGATTTTTCTCCCAAATACAGTTCTAACTGTTATTGCGTGATTCAGAGGGTATCTCGTGGCAATGACATTATTTGGGGAGCATTTTGACATGTTGTGTACCAGCTGAACTGAAACAGCCAGCAGCTGTTTTTTTATAAATGTATTTAATTCTAATTTCACTGTGCCTCAGCAATGCCATTAAGTGATGCATCGGTCTGCTAAACGTGTTAGTAATTTTGGCAGAGTTAAAACGAAGATGTTTATTTTCGTTTTTTGATGTAAAAACATTATCACGGGTTTGGGATTAGCTAAGATCCCCAATCCTATACCTATATCCTATTTCAGAGACTAGATCAGGTTTAAATTTAAAGCTACTAAATTCATCTTTATTAATAATTCATACCTACTTAGGTATGAATTATTAATAAGTAATTAATGTTTTTGTCAATTAATCTTTTCTAACCTTGCCATTATCAGTTGACAATGTATATTTTTTTCAAGAATCAACATTGTACCTATAATTATATGGTTCGTACCTATAAGGTTACAAGTTCCTCTATACTTTAAACCACAAATTGAAAAAACACTGCCATAAAGGTTTCGTACATTGTTTTACAATCTTTAATATCTAAGTAATGACTAGTTTATAACAAACACGTGCTCATATCTAGTTGCTAAACTAGGTATAGTATAACAAATCAAAGAGTTTAATAAACTAGGTCTTATGAAATTCTTTGATCTCCACTATTACGGAAATGTGTTTATAACTTTCTGTTATGACATTAATCTATTGAAAATCTATTGTGAATGAGGAATTGAAGTTGACTTGGAAGAGGTTAATAAAATTATTTTTATCATAACATAACGTTACACCTGTTATTGCATAGAGAGGTGAGTGGAACAACCATTTTGTCATATATATATATGTTTAGTCCTTAGTCACATGTAATAAAGACCAAATTTAAAGATCGTAGGTACATCTCACGGTGTTCACCTAAGCGGAGTGAACGACAACTGAGCTGTCATTCCATCTTATTTGAATGGTTTGACAACTCACCCGTCGTGCGCCCCGCCCAAGTGTTCACTTCGACATGTTTACAATCGCACTGCAGCGTACCCCAATAATGATATTTCCCCGATGGGACTGCGTAAATACGTAAAGTTTATGTTTGTATTATGTAATAAATGGGGAGAAAGGCTAGCATATAGCCAGCAACTGGACATACATCCAGAGTTCCAGTTACTATTGAGACTATCCTGACTAAAAACTTTATATAAAAAAAAGAAATAAGGTTAACTAAAATTATTTTCATAAATCCCTCCCAAAAATCCCTATTTTAACTACCGACTTGAAATATATTTGTTATTAATTAATTTATTGCAAAATCCGTCACACGTTTTTCACTTACGAAAAAATCCATCTTCGCAATTAGCGACGAACGCGAGGAGAAGAATCACAAAACTGTTGACTGCAAACATGTTTTTGTCTTTGCTTAAATTATCGTTAAAATATAATTAAACAATGCTGCTGGTAACGAGTAATCTATTACTTTTTGGCACAAGAGCTCAGCACATACTGTGCCTCGCCAGGATCGGGTCAACTTATTTATGTGAACTCGACGATTCTCTTTTCCGTCCGATATAATATCATGATCACTGTAATTATTTGTCAAAATAGTGTACGCAATTATATACGATGTCTCTTACTCATAAGGACGATTATGCTGTGCATTTACGCGGTCAGTGTTTGCTAGGGTTACCAAAATGAAAATTCTTTGTAAATCGTTTGTTGATGGAAACTTTTATGAATACATTACTTGAGAAGGAACCAGATTTTGTGATTTGTTTACCCTGGCTCCTTCCATGTACATGGATGGATTAAGATAGGTAGGTATTTGAAATTATTTTTTTGGTATAAGTATTTGGAACAAAATACTAAGTTTTTGTTCCGACATCTTAAACCTTTCCAATGAGTGAATTGAACTTTATAATCTCAAAAGATTTTTGCATTCTTTAAATTGTTTAAGTTTTCAGAAATATTTTGTAACCTTAAATACCTATGTATTTGAAACTTATGAAGTTAGTTAGGAAAATAAATGAAAATTGACCACCACCTTATTTAGATCTAGGGTCTAAAATTTGGAAAAGAAATACAGGTTAGTCCTTAGTTACAGGAAAATCTTTAAGAGGATTTGAAGAAAAAAGAAAAGGGAGTTAGTGATAGTGTGACGGCTGACAGGACAGAAAGAATAAAAAAAGCGTGTTGTGACGTGTTGACGTGCATCTTATCATTATCATTGATGTGCATTTTTAGAGTTCAGACAACCCTAATGAGCTATAAGCAGGCGTGGTTGTAAAAAGTAAACGTCTATAATTGTCATTTTTTCTGAAACATTGTCGTTTGTTATTGTGCGGCTGTAGGGTTCACAGTGGAGAGATGTTTATCAGTCATAAAAAGCAATCCCTGCTTTATAATTGACATCTTAACTATTACGGTATTGATTGAACTATAAGAGAGAAGAAACTAAACGAGTACCTGTAATTATAATGACGCATCTAACGCCCATTAGGCTAATTCACGTAACAAAAGAAGTGCTGTTGCAGTGCAGTTGCAGTTTGCAGTTAAGTTTCGATCAAAACAACGCTTTTCGTATTCTCTACCGCTGTCAGACACGCTCGCGTCAAGTGCGCGTTACGCGAGCGCAAAACGGCATTCTACTGTTGCGCGTCATTAGTGCGCGATTCGGATCGCACCATGATCGGTATTCTACTATTCGTTTGACGTCTCAAAATGACAGATTTTACGTTTCAATTACTGTTTTAATTTTACAATAACGTTATATTCATTGAAATGTAATCGATTCTGTTCGATTACTTAGTGAGTAATATTTTTAGGTAGGTTTGGTAGTTTGGTTGTCGTGCAGTTGACGTGCAGTATACGCGCAGCTCACGCGCAGCTTACGCGCAGTTCAAAGATTACAAGAATACCGTTTAGCACTAAAACTTGAACTTAACTGCAACTGCACTACAACTTCATCGTTGCGTCATAAAATTATGTGAATTAGGGCCCCGGTCTGTTTTTCCTTTTTATTCGTAGCACGAGTAACGCTACGAAATGCTACGATCACGGAACAAGAGAGACTTTCTTTTACTATGCGTTCGTAGCGTTTCGTAGCGTTTTTGACAAGTCAAGACCTCTAGTTATCGAAGTGATTTACGGTTATGCGGTTATTTTTATCGTTTTTTTTTTCCATTGCTTTATCTTAGGCTATGACAATAGAAGGAGTGTTATGTTATGTAAACATAATTTAAATCTTGCACTCTTTGAAACTCAAGTCACATTTTAGCAGTTGTATTTCTCGAATAGGTGGATGGTATTCCCGAGCTGTGTCATACATACAGTAGTTATTGCACAACTACCGCATCAAATGACTCCTTCCGCGCTGGGTGGAGCGGAAGGGAGTTTCAGATTCCAAATACCCTTTGCGTTCCAGGGCCGCGGTGACTCTCTTGAACAAATTCCGCAGGTACTGGCCCTACAACTGAATCCACATACCTAATCAATTTTATACCTAAACAATGCCCAACGGTGTTGATTTGGTACTTTGTTTAAATTGGTTTTAGCATTTTCTTATTTGATCGTTAAGCGTTAAATTAAACACTTCCATTTGTCTTGTTTATAAAGGCCCCACGAAGCTGTATTATTTTTCTTTGTTCATAAGGAAAAATCGTAAATAGTTTATTGCCCTTGCTGCTACAAAGCAGGTAGGTACTTACTTCAGGACTCAGAGAGTCTGGAGTAGTTCATTATGGTATCATTGAGGTACCTACTTACTTTCTCAATGATTTGAAATTTATTTACCAACTTTGCTGATTTTTTTAAAGTACATACACAAGAATAAAACGAGCAAAATGATGAAGTGCGTAGGTAAATAATGAATCAGTTTATGGTTGTTGATCTGCAGGTATGCCTATAAGTTTTATTTTATACCAAGGATGCCGTTGTGCCTAGCACATGACGACGAAAATTGTAATAATGAACCTATTTACTTAATTTTATCGGTAACCTTGAAACATTAGTGTTTTTTTGCTGTAAGTATATTAAGTCTTTTAACTATGTTTTTTTGGGCACCTACATACTTAAAAATACTTGGTAAAAAAACGAACAAGTGCGAGTCGGAATCGCGTGTAGAGTCAAGTCAAAAGCCAGTCAAGTCGACCTTTGTTGAGTTTAAAAACTTTAAAATTCATTGTTCTTAATTTGTGAAAAAGTATTACACCGACTCCAAAAAGAAGTAATAAATTTTAAATATTTGCAAAATATTAATGTCAAATAAGTTTACTTTTAAATTATGTTTCTTTAAAACAATTCAAATATTTATTTTCAACTTTTTAGTGGGAACGGTTTTTGTTTGTTTTTTTTGAAGGCGGTTTTTTTTTTGTAATTTTTTTTTTTATTTCTCGCCGGTTAGTGTTTTTTTTTATTAAAATGAAGGCAACGAAGTTAATATCGTTCCTACATTGAATATTCTTATGAAAAAGGTACCATGTCGTAAATATTGTACACTGTTTTTTTTAAACGTTTTATTCCCGTGAAGGGATGATACGCCGCATAAAATACCTACTATCGATGTGTCTATTTCAAATAAAAAAAATGTCCTTTGTTACAAATTCGAATTAGTTCTCGCCTTACGAAAAACCGAAAAACTAGCAGTACTCAGTAGGCATTTTTCTCACCTTAACACTGCTAGAATTCATTGTTTTATTATAAAGTTCCCATGCCTACCTTCTACCTTCCGGTTCCATCATCAGAACTGTCTGATAGTACCTTATAGCCAAAGTGCATCTAATGATAATTCTAATAAGCCCAAACACGGCTGGGATACATTGATTAATTACGCAGTTCCGGTGCCTACCACCCAGCTCCATCATCATCAGATCAGTTCGATGATACCATTCTCAACATAACTATTCAGAATCATTTGTTTATTTGCATTGTCATAGTTGCATTGTGATATTTATGCGAGTGTCAAGTTCCGTTGGCCACTGGTTTCTGATCTTCTCCACCAGTTACACTTCATCAAATGTTACTTTTTGACTGTAGATGCTTAAGTTCTCGATGAAAATACCAAAATAACTATATGGTTGCCTATAATATTTGAGGAGTTCCCTCGATTTCTCATAGATTCCATCATCAAAACTGGATTTTGAAAAAAATGGGACCAATCTGGAAGCATATCAAGCAAGGGGAAAAAAAAATTTTGCAAATCGGTTCATGAACGACGGAGTTCTGAGGTAACAAACATAAAAAAAAAAAATACAACCGAATTGAGAACCTCCTCCTTTTTTGAAGTCGGTTAAAAAGTACGTTTAACGATTTAATGGCTTCCAGAGAAACAGAACAGTGGTCACAAAATTAATAATCTGTTAAGAAAAGTCATTTTTATGCTGATAAGATTTACATTGAAATGATGAAATTATTAAAATGTGCCTAACGAATATATTCTCACATTTCTGCTTCAAAAAATTGTAATACAATTATTTTTATAGTAATTGCGACAAAAAAATATTTGAATAGAAGGCTAAATATAACAAAATTACAGAATCTTAGGTGTCAAATCTAGAAGTTTCAAAATTCAAAATCAGTTATAATAGGTCATTAATTTGATGTGTCCAATCCATGTTGTACATGTAATTAATTGGTCTTTCATGTGTTGAAAAAAAATCGCAGTATTCAGTATTTATTTATTTACCATACCAATTACCGTAATTTATCAAACAGATACCAAAATCCAAAGGTCTTTACAGGTCATTCTGTATGCAACAAAACGTTGAATGGTGTGCACGTCTGTTAATGACATAAACACTAGAATAAGACCTTACACAATTTAATATGTCCATTTTTGTGTTTGTGTTGTTGATGTGCCTTAATGAAATAAATAAATAAAACGTAGTTTTTAGTATACACACTGAGACAAAAATACGCAGAGCCTTTTTAATAAGTAGTAGATATATGGTAAAACTCTTTTGGTGGTTTATTCCGAGATTTTTACATTCATTTTGCAAAATCATTGTAGGTGATTTAAGTGTGGCTCTGTCCTTTTGAAACAATTGAATATGCGGAGTCAGCATGTCAATTAAAGAAAAATAATTGCTAGTAGTTCGCGGCGAGGAATGGCGATTTTCCTGACTATACGAATAGCTTGTTCATATTGATCAGCAGGAAATGATTCTCTATTCAAGTCATCATCATCATATCAGCCGAAAGACGTCCACCGCTGGATATAGGTCTCCCCCAAGTGTCGCCACAACAACCGGTCCTGTGCGTCTCGCATCCATCGGTTACCCGCGACCCTCACCAGGTCATCGGTCCACCTAGTGGGAGACCTTCCAACGCTGCTTCTTCCGTTACGCGGTCGCCACTCCAGAAGTTTCCGGCCTCATCAACCATCTGTTCTGCGAGCAATGTGCCCTGCCCACTGCCACTTCAGTTTGGCGATCCTCGGGCTATGTCGGTAACCTTGGTTCTCTCGCGGATATCATCATTCCTGATTCGATCATGCAAGGAAACCTTGAGCATTTCCCTTTGGGTAACTTTAAGCCTTCTGATGAGGCCCATTGTGAGCGATCTATTCAGGTGTTGTTAATTGATTTGTATATTATTATGAGCAAATAAGACGAAGGACGGACAGGTATTTAAATATTAAATAACACAGACGATAATGTCTGGGACTGGGTTTGAGGTTCGCATGCAGGAGAGCAATAGTAGCCCTGTGGTATTAACCCTAAGTTACCGTCGAACAGGGTCGGAAGGGAGAAGGAGGAACGGAGGGGTGAATAGAAACGAAGCTTTCATAAGGTTTATAATCTTTATATTGGTTGTCTAAGAAAGCAACTTTATTTTATTTAGGTATTCAATATAATTGGAGACCGCAAATGCTGCAAACAAGATTTTAATAACGTAAAAATCCCCTTCAAAGTCGTGTGCCGATTCACCCCTGCAGTCCTATTCACCCCATTTATTGGTACGTATTGTACTTAGGGCGCTACTTCAAACCCAGACAGACTCTTTACTTCATAAATAATTTCTTGATCACCCCACTGCTTCTAAAACGGTGTAGGAGAATATTGTGAGGAAACGTGCTTGTTCCAAAACAAAAAAATGGCAGACATGTGACACCAACCAAAATGAACTGGGCCCTCGGGTGGATCGATCACTACCTCTCACAAAGAGAAGGCCTGTGTCCCAGCAATGGGAACGTTACAGGCTCATTATGCTGCAACTGTGATAAAAACTACGAATAAACATAACAATATCCATGCTTCTCATATAACTTGTTATATTTATTGGTAGCGTTATAAACACGATAAATAAAATTTACTTATAAAATCAATTTGCTTGTTCATTTAAATGTAAATAAATCTAGATTATATAAATTAATAATATCTACCTAGATGCCATTTCCTGACTGTAATGTTTTCATGACTAAACGGATGTATTTATTAACTCAGAACATTAAAATAGTTTTAAGATCACAGATTCTTGTTTCTTGTGTCTTGGGCTGAGAGTGCATGGAAGTTATTAATAAGGTAGGTCACACTCGCGTGCACACTACTGTAATAAGGGTCCACACCTGAAGTATAACGCACCGAACCCTATTACTCACAAAGCCTCCTCTATCCGTCCGTCTGTCTATCAGCGGGTTCTATCTCATGAACTGTAATAGGTTACATTTTCACAGTGTGTATTTCTAGTGTCGCTACAAATCCTAATATTTAAAATTCATCCGTTACTGAGTGAGTGACTGATAGACAACGCACAGCCGAGACTGCTGGACGTAGAAAGCTGAAATTTGGCATGTAGGTGGGGAGTGTGGAAAAAACGGGATAAGCGCGTACGAAGACGCGGGCAGAGGCTAGTATGTACTTAAAAAGTTAAATTAAATATTAAGGACCCTTTTTTAAGGTTGGGAAATCATCAAATGACTCCTTGAGTGTCAGACTCTTACTGTCTAAAACCCATCCGTGTTTCTCCGATTGCCCTTTTCTTCTAGGTACTTTCCTAACGTACTAACATAGATAGTATAATGGTTATATGCTACCTTATCATTAATTCATGCACAATTAAAGCCTAAACCATATTTTTTCAATAGACATACTAAGTATGTCTATGTCTATCAAAACGTAGATCTTCATAATAATGATTAAGTCTTAATCATTTCTATAAAGATCTACGTTTTGACACGAAAATACG
This sequence comes from Melanchra persicariae, assembly GCA_947386135.1. NCBI lineage: Eukaryota > Metazoa > Arthropoda > Insecta > Lepidoptera > Noctuidae > Melanchra > Melanchra persicariae. Next base: position 8,867,668 of record OX376651.1, on the reverse strand, counting down.
TGATTATTCTCGGCGATATTTTTTTCTTCTAAGAAGGTTTATCGATGTACATTCAGCAATTTGCTATCAATGTTTTTAATTTTAGCAGTGTCTACCAGCAAGTTAGATAGCTATAATTCCGCAAGTGGACTGCTTGCGTTTCTAAAAAAAATAATTGCATAATTAATGTAACAAATTGCTTGAATTTATTTTCAGTAGCCAATCTGATTACTTGAGTTGCGATTAATCTAGTATGATATATTTTAAGATATATATATTATTTATTTTATTCGAAACCGGAGGCAAGTGTTGCCACTCAAACTCAGAGCAACCTCAAGTTATGAATGTTTCCGCGCTGCAAGTCGGTCGTGGTCGTCAACTTGTGCAATTAAACTTGCAAATGGACAAGTGTGAATGAACTGATGATCTTGTACACAACAGCAACAGTTCAACGAATTACTGGCCAAAGGAAGACAGATGGTTTTGGGAGCTTGTAAAGAATTTAAGCGTGGATATTTGCGGTGAAGCTGTACAAGGTTATCCTCAAGGTTGACGTTAAAAACGCCTTCAACTCCGTTAACAGGGACACTTTGCTGGCTGAAGTAAAAAAAGAATTACCAGAAATTTACGGCTTTTTATGGCAATGCTACAAAATTGTTGTACAAAGATAACGTTTTAGAATCTGCAGTAGGATGCCAACAAGGTGACCTTCTCGGGCCAGTCATTTTCAGCTTGGCTATCCATCTAATCATTCAAAAACTAAATTCAAAATTTAACGTCTGGTATTTAGATGATGATGGAACACTAGGAGGTGACGTAGAAACCGTTTTAAAAGATTTCGAATTCCTGAAGCAGCAGTTCCAATCCCCGATGGATTGGAACTGCTGCTTCAGGAATTCGAAATCTTTTAAAACGGTGTTTAAAACCTTGACCTCAACCACTCCAAATGTGAAATTTTTATTTGTGACAATACCGACAGATGAAATGACTCTTCAGAAATGCAATGCAATAGTCCCAGATATAAAAAATTTAAAAAAGAGATCTCTCCACCTCCTAGGTTCATCAATATTGGAAGACAGTTTTTCTTCATTCATTCGTCAAAATTAAACGTTTTAACGATATTTCGGAAAGACTGTAAAAAATCAATTTACACTAGACTTTCACCCTCATGAGATATTGCTGTTTTGGGCCAAACTTTATGTATTTTTTCCGCTCTTCCCTTTTATGGAAGCAGTCACATCTTTTGGAAAAAATTTATCAAATCATTCAATTTACACATACAACATCTATCTTAAATATGGCTTTGGATGACCGAGTGTGGCTGCAAGCCACACTGCCCTTTCGTTTTGGTGGGCTCGGCATCCGCAAAATGTCTAGTGTAAGCCTACCGGCGTTTCTGTCTTCGGTGCACAGTACTGAAAAGTTGACCAAAAGAATTTTAAATTCATCCTTGGTTGGTTAACTGTGAAGTGCCGTGCTTGACCGATGCAGTGAGCGCCTGGAAAGTGGCTTGCCCGAACACGGCGTTGCCCGATAACCCATTTTCCCGAAGACAATGGGACGAGCCACTGTGCAGGTTGGTAAGGAATAACTTCATAAATACGTCCACCAATACTGCGGAGCGTACTGGCTGTGGGTGAATGGGAGTCGGGTCTTTGGCTACAGGCACTACCGTCCCCTAACATAGGTACCATGCTAAGTGACAGTACTTTCCGGATCGTTACGTGTCTGCGTCCGGGTGCTCCTAGCGGAGCTCCACATCGTTGTCAATGCGGTGAAGCAGTCGACCGCCTCGGACGCCATGGCCTGTCCTGCAGTAGGAGCGCTGGTCGGTGAGCGCGGCACGCCAGCATTAATGACATCATCCGTCGGGCTCTTGTCACCTTGGTTGCCAGCTGTTTTAGAACCTAATTGCTTGGCACGCGACGATAGGAAGAGGCCAGATGGGATGACAATAATGCCTTGGAAGGTGGGTAGGCCTTTGGTTTGGGATGCAACATGTGTCGACACCCTTGCGCCATCCCATCTTAGCACGGTGGGCTGCGCTGGGGCGGCTGCTGCAGGTGCAGAAAATCTCAAACGGCGCAAATATTAGCGCAACCTTATTGGGAGTTATATATTTGAGCCATTTAGGGTTTAAACTTTAGGCCCATGGGATCCGAGTGCTCACCGAGTCTTTCGGGACATCAGCAAACAACTTATCGACTGTTCACGTGACCAGAGGGCTGGGCTTTTCTTTGGCCAAAGAATCAGCTTTGCCATTCAACGCGGCAATGCTGCCAGTGTTCTGGTCACTTTTGTCATTGACAGCGATGTGGATGAATTTTTTGATGCCCAATGATTTATTTTGTTTTTATACACTTTTGTACATCATTTTTGCAATTTTTAGTCTAGTTTGTATATAGTACTAATATTATTTTAAAATAAATGATATATATGTACCGATATCTTATCACATCTGCAGAGTACACATTTTGGGAGGATTTATCCACTGATACCCTTTATTTACAGGATTATCTTTAAACCCCTATCTTTTATGTATTTATAGGTGAATAAAATTAGCAAAATCAGGGTTTGGTTTGGAGTAGGAGCTCGAGGCTTAATAATAACAGTCGCTGGGCGCTCCGTGGATGGGTGATCTTCTTAACATATCAAGATTCCTCCGTACCACGAAACTAAACCATTGGTTGCGGGTAATCGGAAGCCAGGAAATCTGCACCGCTCTTGCCAAGGGTGTAACCTAGTTACTGTGTTAAAGATTTCAAATAGGTAGTCGCGCCTTGTAAAATACTGGTTTTCGGCTGCATCCGGCTATACCTACTGCAAGCCGATTGTTGTTCGAAAAACAAAGAATTTCGAAAGTGAAACTTAATATCGACGTTTATTTCTATGTTCAAGGAGACATGGATTAACTTGCTAGAAATAATAAAATTATATATAATTGCTAAGGGTTCCACCGACCTTATCCTAATACCTATTACGATAAGGTCTGTGGAACCGTTACCTATTGTAAATAGCATTAATTGGAATGTTGGCATAAATTGATTGTATTGAATAATTATTAAGTGTTATATTACTTATTATATTGAAGGTAGACTACGTTTGTCTGACCTACGATATGATCTACTAAACAATTGATTGATTTTATTTGACAATCATACATATTTGCAGCTCACTTATGATATAGGAATCTACTTTTATTGAATACTTTTCTAGGTCTATCGAAAAGCTCTTCTTCTCTTGGAACCTTTGAATATTATTTTATGTATGAGGTAGAAAAACTGGGATCTGAAACCTAATTTCTTTTTCCGATTCTAATTTGAATTTACTTTTCGTGAGACCGATTTCAATAACGGTTATTTTTATAGCACAAATGGATCTACATCTCATGCTTATATTAGGTATTGTTTCATGATAAAATTAAGTTGGTAGGTAAGTAGGTATGTACTCCTACTACTCCCACGCATCGTAATGAATCTGTCGATCGGCATTTCCTATCGTGTATGTCAGGGTTTACAAGAAACTTTATTTCGGTGTAAATCGTTTTCATTATCGCCATTGACATATGACACAGAAGGTTTATAAAGCCGATTCTGTTTCCGCTTCGTCAAAAGCAATTTAAATTCCTTGTTGAGATTTTTTGAAATAAGTACCTAATGAGTCTGTCCATTGAATTTATGAGTCAGTTCGTTTGTAGTCATCTGAACTTGCATGGTTAGGTATTAATGAAATCAATTTAGACTCATACTTTTAAGCTCCTACCTACTCATATTATAACTTCTGCGAAAGCAATTCTGTTTGTCTGACAAAGTTTTTTGTATAGGCCCCATTGTTACCCTTTACCTATTAACGGATTTGGATTAAACTTGGGATACGGCAGAATCTGGGAAATACATTCTCTTGGGGTGATTACAACTTTCACGCGGGCGCAGCCGCTGCCAAGAGCGACACCATATGATGAAAACGGTTCTACTGCACTCATTAGCATAACACTTAATCATTATAACTGACCCCAGCTCATGGCTATGATAATTATAGGCTGGTTATAACCAATATCGAAGATAAAGTGGCTTGGATATACACAAAATGTCCCAAAATATCTACGTTTTATACCTATGAAGATAAATCAGCCTTAACATAGCCATATTTTATTGCGCAGTGCTAACAGCTTACCCTGCCATGACACGACTACCTGCCAGTGAGATATCGCTTTTAATTATGTCTGCAGCAGATTTATGAGGACTATCGTCAGAAGACGATTGGATTGTAATAAATTCGTTAATTTATAAGGTAGCATGTCAAAATAAAATTGCAACTTTTTTACATGTATTTTCAATAGATGACAAATTAATTCCATATTTAAGTGGTTTTCGTATAGGTAGGTGTAGATAGATTAAAAATTCAAGGTCCCAAATCAATTCTGTCTGTCCTTTTCCCAAGAATGTTGGACTTCCATTCTATCCGGATGCAGCTCAGGGGGCCTACCATGAACTCCCACAGAAGGTCAATTTTAAACGAAAAATAACCTGTCGTGCTAGTTTGAACCATGAGCGCGCCTAGTAGCAGGCAAGTCAGTGATCACGTGACAGGTCACGTGATCACTGACTTGCCTGCTACTAGGCGCGCTGCAATTCAGAGCCGGAATTGATATTATTAATTAAGAAAGCCCGGAAATGCATACAATTTCACTATCGATCTGAGAAAATCATAATCTGAAAAAATTAGAATGTGTGTGGCCTTAGTGAAATTGTATGCTTTTCCGGGCTTTCTTAATTAATCATATCAATTCCGACTCTGAATTCAGAGAGGAATTCAGAATGTATGAGTCCAGCCTTAGAATCCGTCCGTCCAACGAAAGAAGTCCCGCGGAAATAAATGGAACTAACAAGATTTGTTACAGGTTAGCGTACAGTCGCATAGAAACTAGCGCCGCGGTTGCAGAACTTCTTTCGTTGAACGGACTCCAGTATGTCAAAAGTTTGAAATGCTCATGGCACAAAAACAAAACCTGTCAGGTTAAAATGCTGTGGTGAACTGCCTTGCACTTGGCAAGTATTTTAAAAGTTTATGGTAGGCCTCCGTAGCAATATCTTACATGTAGCGATGCCCTATCAGACCTCCAGAAACCATTACTTGGGTAACATGGTGCCCCTTGGCAAAACTAGTGTCAGATTTGGTCTCTGACTATCCATAACGATTGTGAAAGTTCTACAAAAAAAAAAACAACGTTCCGAGGCTCGGGATCCATTAAAAACCTATCCTCGGACCGAACTCTGCAAGCGTGGCCTAACTTCGAACCGTGACATTGAACCGTGCCGCTGTTTTTACGAGTATTTAGCCACGGACTCCTTAAAAAAACTCAAGGTCTTTAGGATCAATAAAGAAAAAAATGTACAGGTAAGAACCTTTTGCTTGCACCTTGCAAGCAAAAGGTTCTTACCTACATACTTTTTCTGCTAAAGAGAAACATTTTCTGAGTCGTGAACAATCGAGCTTGGTTTAATATTTACCAACGTTTAAAGATTAGGTCAGTCATTTAAAACATCTTCGGTCACAACTCACAATAAATTGCACTGTTTTAATTTTTGGGACGTCGTTGTTGGGATATATGCCAGTAGGTAGTGTTCACCTAATTTTCCAACTTCCAAAGACCTGTGCTAACTTCGTGGTGTATGGAAAACTTCAAGTTGTAGCAAATTTTGTCTCATTTAAAAGTGTACTGACTAAATCTAGAGAATTAAACCTAAATCTTAAAAATAACCGAACCGAGTTCCACCACAGCACAATGCACAGGTCTTTTTAAAAGTGACCTAACGCCGCGTTTAATCTGTCTACAGTGACTGGCCTATGACCTATGTACGAGTAGCAAGCCATAGCGCGGAACAAAGGCTCGAAGGTATTTGCCAAACCCCATACCTCCCGTTGTCACCTGACGAAACTCAGAACGTCACAGGGCACCACCGTCACCTCGAAGCCAGAGATACTCGCTGAAGTCGAAAAATTCTACGGAGACTTGTATGCTCAAAAGACATGCCCACCTCAGGCCCACCACGGCACGGATGATCCACGTGCCAGGCTTACACGCCATCTCACAGACGAGCTTCCCGACATTGACATGGGTGAGATTAGAATAGCTCTCGGACAGCTTCATAACAACAAAGCTCCGGGGGATGACGGGATAACCACAGAGCTGCTCAAGGCAGGAGGAACACCTGTCCTGAGAGAGCTTGTAAAGCTCTTCAATTCCGTCATTCACACAGGCGTAACACCGGAGGCATGGCGTGGGAGTGTGGTGGTATTATTTTTCAAAAAGGGCGATAACACGCTCCTTAAGAACTACCGCCCCATTTCTCTCCTGAGCCATGTCTACAAGCTGTTTTCGAGGGTTATCTCGAATCGTCTCGCCCAAAAGTTCGATGACTTCCAGCCGCCGGAGCAGGCCGGATTTCGAAAAGGCTACAGCACCGCGGACCATATTCACACCCTTAGGCAAATAATCCAGAAGACCGAGGAATACAATCAGCCTCTGTGCCTTGCGTATGTGGACTACGAGAAAGCCTTCGACACCGTCGAGACCTGGGCTGTCCTGGAGGCCATGCAGCGATGTCTCATCGACTGCCGCTACGTCGAGGTGATGAGATGTCTGTATAAGGCCGCAACAATGACCGTCCAAGTACAAGAACAGAGCACAAAACCAATCCAGCTGCGTCGAGGTGTTAGACAGGGAGACGTCATCTCTCCGAAACTGTTTACGAACGCGTTGGAGGACGTTTTCAAGACGCTTGATTGGAAAGGACGAGGCATAAATATCAACGGTCAGTCCATCTCGCACCTCCGGTTTGCGGATGACATTGTCATCATGGCAGAATCTCTGCAAGAGCTGGAAGTGATGCTGAACGGTCTGAGCGATTCTTCAAGGCGGGTGGGTCTCGGGATGAATCTGGACAAAACCAAAGTCATGTACAATGGTCATGTCAACCCGAGATCTGTAATCGTAAATGGCGCTACCCTCGAGGTTGTGCAAGAATACATATATCTAGGCCAAATTATTCAACTGGGGCGGCACAACTTTGAGAAGGAAGCGACCAGAAGAATTCGTTTGGGCTGGGCGGCATTCGGGAAGCTACGTGATATCTTTGAATCGTCGATCCCACAATCCCTTAAGACCAGGGTTTATAACCAGTGCGTCCTACCCGTAATGACTTACGGAACCGAAACGTGGACACTCACCATAGGTCTGGTCCACAAATTCAAGGTTGCTCAGCGTGCAATGGAGAGAGCAATGCTCGGGGTTTCTCTGGTGGATAGAATTCGCAACGAAGTCATTCGCCAGAGAACTAAGTCACCGACATTGCGCGAAGAATCAGCATGCTGAAATGGAAGTGGGCCGGCCATGTCTGTAGACGGACAGACGGTCGATGGAGCAGACATGTGCTGGAGTGGAGACCGCGTATGGGCAAACGTAGTGTGGGACGTCCTGCGGCACGATGGATCGATGATTTGAAGAAGGTGGCTGGCAGCGGTTGGATGCGGACTGCTCAAGACCGGGATGGTTGGCGCTCTTTGGGGGAGGCTTACGTCCAGCAGTGGACGGCAATTGGCTGACATGATGAGGTGTTTCATAGTGCCCTCAAGTGTCGTCATTTGCAAGTGGACACCTGAGCCTGAAGGCAGTAGGGACCGCCGGAACGGGCACATTATGTGGCTTGCTAATAGGTATGTAGCTCAACCATTGTTACCAGGAGGCACGTATGTACCCTCATTACTAATCGGAGCTCACTTGGATTTTGGGTGATCGTATGTATAATAGTTTCAATAATTAATGGAACATGTACGGCATGTGAAATTTAATTCATTCATTCTTATTTCTTTTTTTTTTCATTATACTTAATTTTTTTTTGGACGGGAAATCATCAAATGACTTCTCCCGCTCAGGGCGGTAGGGTGGGAGTGTCAGACTCTTAACGAGTTACCACCTGTTTTCCTTCAAAATGCCCTTTGCGTTCCTGAGCCGCGGTAACTCTTTCGAACATTTCCGCAACAATCTAAACTAATAATACTAATATTAAATTCGAAAGCGAGTTTGTTTGTTACGCTTTCACGCGAAAACGACTGAACGGATTTGGATGAAATTTAGCACTGTATAGGAAGACCATGACCTGGAACATAGGATACTTTTTATTCCGACCTCCACGCGGGTGAAGCCGCGGTCAAAAGCTAGTAATATTACAAATGGGAAATATTTATTTGTTTGTTAGGATTTGGCTCAAAAACTACTAAACCGATTTTTTTAATTCTTTCACCATTACAAAGCTACGTTATTAACATATAATTGAGCTATCTTATTTAATTTTCGAAAAAATAGAGATGCCTACGAAAATTACAATAATGTAACACAAAGTAGCAAAATTTTGCCAAATGAATTAATTATTGTGCGTGCGCTGAGCAAAATATTGATGATACATTAAAATAATAATAATAATAATAATAATAATAAAGTTTATTGTTCTTATTAATAAAAAATAAGTATAATGTTCTATATGATAAAAGTACTCATTATTATACCTATAAAAAGTCCTCGAGGGTATACGTCTAACTAGTATGGTTAAGTCACAATGAACGCTTTTTGTTCAAATTATTCAATCAACACCCAGATGGAATGGAATAGTGGTGATTTTGGCATCATGATTTATTAATTAATTAATTTATTCACAATAAACTTATAAAAAATAAAATGGTATTCAGCTGAATCCGGTTTGACTGGGAGCCGACACCAATATAGTTGGGAAAAGGCTAGGCAGATGATGAATAAACTTAAAAAAAGAAAAAGCTCAAAGTAAGAAAAATGTTGCGGTTTGAGCGAACTGGGGAGGATCTTAATAATGATGTCGATAATAATGTAAATTTGTATGTACAGTAAAATAAATAAAGATAATGTCGATAAAAAAATAAGAATAACAAATGTTTGAATTTTTCGAAAATAAACTCGGGGTGGAGTACTTATAGGAGAGGACATTATTGCTTGCTTCAATTTACGTGGACTTTGGTATGAATAAACTAAAAGTGGGATAATTGAAACAGATCCAAGAAGAAACAATCACATCTCTTGGTCAAAATTGATCAAATCATTCAATGCACACTAACATCTATTTTAAATGTGGCTTTGGATGACCGAGCGTGGGTGCAAGCAACACTGCCCGTTCGTTTTGGTGGGCTCGGTATCCGCAAAATTTCTGATGTAAGCCTACCGGCGTTCCTGTCTTCGGTCCACAGCACTGAAAAGTTGACCAAAAGAATTTTAAATTCATCCTTGGTTAACTGTGAAGTGCCGTGTTTGACCGATGCAGTGAGCGCCTGGAAAGTGGCTTGCCCGATAATCTATTTTCTCAGAGACAATGGGACGAGCCGCTCTGCAGGTTGGTACGGAATAACCTCATAAATACGTCCACCAATACTGCGGAGCATGCCCGCCTGCTGGCTGTGGGTGAATGGGAGTCGGGTCTTTGGCTACAGGCACTACCGTCACCCAACATAGGTACCATGCTGAGTGACGGTACTTTCCGGATCGCTACGTGTCTGCGTCTGGGTGCTCCTAGCGGAGCTCCACATCGTTGTCAATGCGGTGAAGCAGTCGACCGCCTCGGACACCATGGCCTGTACTGCAGTAGGAGCGCTGGTCGGTTAGCGCGGCACGCCAGCATTAATGACATCATCCGTCGGGCTCTTGTCACCGCCGGGCTGCCAGCTGTTTTAGAACCTAATGGCTTGACATGTGACGATGGGATGACAATAATGCCTTGGAAGGTGGGTAGGCCTTTGGTGTGGGATGCAACATGTGTCGACACCCTTGCGCCATCCCATCTTCTTAAATCAAAAATCAAAATCAAAAGTCATTTTTTCAAATTAGGCTGAGAGCCAGCACTTTTCACTTTTCAACGTCAAATTTCACATAAAGACAGTCCCTCAAAACGCCCACCCGGCACCACTTCCTAGTGTTTTAGCTGGGAAGAAGAAGTGACGCAACAAACTCCCCAGCAACACAACTGTCTGTTACGTTTTAAGAACTTCAATTAAACAATAGTACGCAAAGTATTTTAAGACACGAACAAAAAAAAAAAATATGTATCCAACAACATGGAAATCATAAAATTAAATATTATTTACAACATGTTAGCTAGCACACTCCATTATATGAGTACCATTAAAAAAACGGGCAATGGTAGAATGTTACGATAGAACTGTGACTCGAACCACAAGTGTTATACCAATAATTTTTAAACATTGTAATGAGTAGAATAAGTCAATAAGTAAATTAAGTCAATAAGTAAAAGACAGATTGACATTCAGTCTAATATATAAAAAAAAAAATATATATAAAAAAAAAATATATATGAACTCATATAACCTGTCATAAGCTAACTAATAGAGAAAGAACATGATAAAATTGCATTGTCTTGCGTTCAACACTGCGACCAACTATTCTTATCGTCTAAATAGTAATTAATAGAATAGTATGCCTTTGAACAAAGGTTAGATTTAACTTTAGCTTTAAATGAGTTAAAAGGCAGGTCAAGAAAAGAAAGTGGAAGTTTATTGTAAAAGCGGATACCGAGCCCCACAACTGAGTCGTGGACTTTACGAAGTCGGTGGGAAGGAGCATGTAGCTTGTGCTTGTTTCTGGTGTTAAAGTTGTGGATGTCGCTCGTTTTAGTGTATAAGTGTAGATTTTGCCTAATATATAAAATGTTTGCAAAAATGAATTGAGATGCTACCGTGAGAATTCCAATATCTTTAATCTTAGCACGGCGGGCTGCGCTGGGGCGGCTGCTGCAGGTGCGGAAAATTTCAAACGGCGCAAATATAACAACCTCATTGGGAGTTATATATTTGGGCAGTTTGGGGTTGAAACTTTAGGCCTATGGGGTCCGAGTGCTCACCGAGTGTTTTGGGACATCAGCAAACCACTTGTCGACTGTTCACGTGACCAGAGGGCTGGGCTTTTCTTTGGTCAAAGAATCAGCATTGCCATTCAACGTGGCAATGCTGCCAGTGCCCAGGGGCACTTTTGTCTTTGACAACGATGTGGATGAGTTTTTTGATGCCCAATGATTTATTTTGTTTTTTACACGTTTGTACATAATTTTGCAATTTTAGTCTAGTTTGTATATAGTTAGGTTTAGTAGATATAAATAGTTAAGTTAGTTATGTACATTTATTGGTTACCTAAAATAAAGTAATTACAAGAAACATAATCAACCTTCAACATAATCAGTGCAACTGTTTGCCGCGTTCACCCCGAATGAGGCGAACAGTTGCGCTGATCCTGAGACCACAGAATCAGCTGCAAAAATGGCTGGGTATTTACAAACTAACCTTTAGAAGGGGGTAGAGGGGTCTTGAAGTTTGTGGAGTACCTACTAAATCCACGCGGACGAAGTCGCGGGCGAAGCGCTAGAACGTTATACTTAGGTTGCACATTATAGTGTTGAATTCCACCTTCAAGCACCTGCAACAAGAATAGTATGTATGAACTGCAACCACTTTCATTTGCAAGCCAGTCATTAAAATTGAAATTATAAGGTACCGATAGGTTTAAATTAGTTTGAACCTTAATTTCTGAACTGAGTTAGTTAAGGAAGTCGGTAGGTACTTATACCTAGTTAATTCCTGATCCCGGTCACGAATGTAAAAGGTATAATAATCTACAAACTTCGGTATTATTCCGAAATGTTGGACCCTACCGAGTTGATTGTTTGACCACACAGTTACGTAATTCCATTAAAACTATTCATATTTATCACAATGAGTTCCGCCTCCGCACTACGACGCCTGCCGGAAAACGCACGAATACTTAATGAGGTGCGTTTTGAATCAGAGTAATCGATCAGGCGCTCGCGTGCAGTTAACAAAGTTTTCTTTTGGGGGTGGTCATGGCCTTGTCGTCTTAATTAGCTGTATATTATCGAATACTCCTAATGTATAGCTGGGCTTAATGAAGGTGTAATGTTATTGGAGTTCTATATAATTATGTAGTAACCGTAGTCAAAATAGATCTCAGTAGATAGATAATTATTATTTCTGACTTTTCAATACAAGTTGGTGCATACATACCTATCAATATATAAATTATTTACTTATTTAAAAGCGCAGTATCAAGCACAGTATGCACGTACCTCAAAAAGTTCCAATTAGCCAAGCTCAAAATGTTCATTTTATTCAATAATGTTCAAGTAAACTAGGTAAGCATTGGATTATAGTAACGTCGTCTCCAGATATCTTTCAGAATTGTTTTCCCCTTCGGCCTTTAATAAATCTATACAGCACTTGTCCACTAAAACCTTTCAGCCAGGTTTACAGCGATACGATATGGAGCGCTGAAAGCCATCCTGTGCGCGCCCGCTAGTTTCAGAGATGTGAAAGCTTGAACAATTTCAGTTATTCGCGAGTCGTTGGCGGGCAAGGATGCTCGCCGTTCCCGCTTTGCCGAATAAACGATCTCGCGGAACTTCCCAACTTTGTGGCAACTTGTGATTGTGAAACATAGATAACTGAAATTGGAAACGAGTTTTCAAAAATTGGTTCGTTGTACTCTTTAGACATAAATAAGCTGTAAGAAACAGAAACAGGATTTTTACTTGTGTAAGTAAGCAAATTAATAATTTAAATATTGATGAAGGGGAGCAACTCTGACCATCCAAGACCGTTATATATCAAACCTAACGATCGTTTCCTTGAGGAAACTCTAGGTATTCGTGTTGAAGTGGTACTTTATTAGGTACATAAACCGAGTGCTTTCAGTGTATTGGCTTGATAAACACCACGCTGCCGCCGCTCGCCCATTTTCATGGCATTACCTAGACGTACTGGAAATCTGGTTCTACTTATGTAACTCTACGGCATTGCAGGTTATTTATCTAAAGTTATTAGCCTTTTCTTACCACCAGGTTATATTGTTTGGTAATATTTAAATATGGTGCTGAAATTCACGGTAGTGCGTAGGTAGGAGGCCTGCCAACTACATAGTCATTATTCATTTCTAAATGATAATAATGAATGAAAGAAATGATGAGATAAAACATGCCTACTTATTTTAAAAAGCTACACGTAACGCTATAGGGTCTTATTTTAAATTATTTTATTAAGATTCTACATAACATTCAATTGAATTATTGTGTTTTCTCATAATATACCTAACCATTTGCAACAATAATACCTAATACTTTTAAAAGTCAATGTAAAATTGGCTTAACTTTTATTGCAATAAGATATAAATCAATTACCATAATGCAAATCAGTAGGAGCATTCCCTTTCGTTTCTATACTCTGGTAGTCGCAGCCATCCACATACATAGGTATCTATATATTTGTCTAAGTAACCTAGTCCCTTATAAACCACATAAACTTAAAAAATGATCTCGAGCAAGCTTGATAAGCAAGCCACGTAGCCATACCATCAACCATGCCTCAGCGATTCTATTTATTTGTAGCGAAATGAACTACCCGTATTAACCTCTCTATTCATCACGGTCCATTCCAGGTCAAAGATAAAAGGTCTTACTCAAACCTTCGAGCGTATCGTACTCATTTATTAAAGTCGGATAAACACTAGAACTAATTTATAAAGCAGTATCATTTATACTTATGTTATGCATGTTTGGTTAATAAATGCATGAATTTATGAACAGAATATTTTTAATATAAGCTTACCATGTAGGTATTGGTATTATACTCGTAGCACAGACAATATCATCATCATTTATCATGTTTTAATTACTTCCAGTGGGAAACAGACGGAGCTATACAATAAAAGTAGAAGTCTCTTGGCAGCTACCTGACATCCCAAGTCAGGATTGCCAAGTCAGGCGGGGCAAGTTTGAGGTAAATGAGTTAATGTGATGTCGTCTGTACCTTTGTGCTCATAACTGAGACTTTATTCAAGCAAAAAAGGCATCAGTTATACAGTTCAGTTCCTATCTCAAACTTAGATATTATCATATCGATTTCTGGTATCGTCTTGCATACATATTAATTTTTAAGAGCCAAATGGCAAGGCCCGTTTTTTCTTACATTAACTAAATGAGTAACAGTTTATTAGGATCAGTTCACCTGGTGCTGCGGCAATGGGAAATAATTAGATACCTACAATTTTCAGTAATACAGTCACGTGCTAACGTAGTCCTGGCTAGAGGGAATTTGTTCACATTATTTCAGTTCACACGTCCGCAGTTTGTTCAGGACGCACTGAATATATTATTATGAAGATAGATATATCTTTGTGAAATCTTTTACGTAGGTTTGCTCTTATTGATATAACACGTCATGTCTCTGTTTCCCAAAGGGGTACTCAGAGGCGTAGGTGTATAGTGATGACGCTGCCTGACCATTTATTGGCCACAACTTTAAACTCCGGACCGTTGATGATTTTTCCTGAAAGTTCAGTAACACCTTGTCCGACTATGAATGAATGTTTTTAGTTATTTTATTTTTATTAAGGTATTGTCCAAGAGTTAGAAAATGATGACGTCACTAAAGGTACCCGCTACCATAACGTAAGCAGTAATCCATTTCCTAATTAGTGGATTTCCGGCGTATTAATATTAAATTTCTTCGCTATTTTCTCTCTATGACCGACCTTCGAATATCCTCTAGTCACGATTACTAATAAGACATACTTCTTCAAGTTTTAAAGATAAAAGTGGTTGATTTAAGACTCTTGAAATAAGACTTTTACAGTCACGGTTAATGAGAAAGCAACTGGAAATTAGTCACTTTATCTGCATCATGTTTTATTTTCGGACATCCTGCTCTGTATTACTTCTTCTTTATCGTCGAGTAAAGTCAAGTTTTGGATTAACATAAAAGAAAAGTTACCATGTGTGTAACTTTGGCCTGACTTTGGCTACTCTACAAATCAAGAGCTTTCGTGAAGCTCTAACAAGATTTAAAGCCTAGATTTAGGTCCAGCCGATTTCTTCAATATTTGAGTAGGGTTTGACGGTGCTACTTACTGTTTTTATTTAAATTGTATAAATTATAGAGGTACTGCAGTGCGACAAATCGTCGATTTTAGGTCAGTCTGTCTAGAGCTTTGTAGGTATCTATATATTACCGAAATAACTATATTTTTGTTAAAGATGTACTGTAATTATGTTTCAAGATTTGTGAAGCCTTCTCCAATAATAACAATTATCAATAATGCTACATTAATAGCTCACTTGCAGTTTCCCAAAATGACTATTAGCTGCTATTATTGAATTCTAACAGACAAGAAATGGTGATGTTATTTGTGAAAGTGAAAAGAACCTGACAATATGTGTAAGAACGTGAAGAACGTGTCATGGGAGACGGAGACCCTGATGGGAACTCCTCCCAAGTCCAGGTGGGGGAGCTTCGAGCCCAGGGCTGCGTTGTCCCATGTGGGGCTGTTCGTGGCGCTCATGCTGTACACGGGCGGAGGAGGATTGGTGAGTACAAGCCTCCTTCATATTTTTTCAACACATTCCTCCTTCACAAGTATCCCGACTGCCGTATAGCCACCGTCGGGGACCTACTTCTTGGTAGTTTTAGATGACTGTGACTTAATCATTCACTGAAGGAGGCGCTTTCTTCCAATCATCGCCTTCCTATAGTGGACGTTTTCAATACGACTTTGTAATTTATTAAACTAATGGTATTTCCATGTAACATTTGGAGTTGCTGAAAGTGGTTGCCAATAACGCGTGAAAATGGTTGCCAATAACAAAGTGTTTAGCATTGTCGTACCCAACAGCCTAGTGCCTACAGCGGTAAAATGAAATTCGTCTCAGTTTCAAGAGCTCGTAATATATTTATTTTATGACTCCATGAAATCGTAATACAATACACATGGTCTACATATTAATAAAATAAATCACCTAAAGACAAAACTTAACCATTTCTTAAACATGTACTTAAACTTAATTACTTCCTCACTTGTATAGTCCTACTTAGTCACACGAACATGATACCCGTTGCTGTAATGTTTTAAAACATGGCGCGCATTAAAAATCAGCAAAATCTTCTTCATATTGGCATACCGAGCTTTCTTTTAGTTTTTCATCGATCGCTGTATAGCATTCAAAATTTGTTGAATCTCCAGGATGTTTCACTTTAGGTATATACGGAGGTTGTATACGGCTATTCAAAAGATTGTCCCAATCAATTTCTTTAAACCATTTGTGGTTCTTGAAGTCCAAAACACCATCTCTAAGTACGCCGTAACGCCTGGTTGTATCTACCTGAAGAACACGTCCAATTAAATCTTTTAGGTCTGGAGTAAAATGTGATGGGCACTTGTATTTCCCAGCTACAATTTTCTCGTAAATTCTCATAGGATCTGAAGCAAAGAACGGTGGATGACCAGCGCTCATTTCAAATAGTAGAATGCCAAGTGACCACCAGTCCACTGACATCCCGTAACCCTTACTGAGTATAATCTCAGGTGCCAAATATTCTGGAGTTCCACAAAGCGTCCATGTCCGGCCGTGTATCAACTTGCAAAACCCAAAATCTGTAATTTTGATGTATCCAGTTCTGTCAATTAAAATATTTTCTGGTTTGATATCACGGTAAACCAGCTCACACGAATGAAGGTATTCTAAAGCGAGAATTACTTGTGCACCATAAAATTTCGAAGCGGTTTCCTCATATTTTCCCGTCTTACGTAGATGAGTAAACATTTCTCCTCCAGCTATGAAGGGTAACACAAAATAAATGTACACGTTATCCTTAAAATAATACTTCATGTAAACAACAAAAGGGAAGTTGAGACCGCAAAGAATCTTCTTTTCGTAATAGCTGTGCTCAATTTGCTTTAGTTTAACAACTTTGTCCTTTTCTAATGCTTTCATAGCATAGTATTTGCCAGAATTGATATGCTTCACGAGATAGACTACTCCAAAGGCTCCAGTGCCAAGACCCCTGTATATTTGAAAGTCACTCAGTTTTGCATTATCACACGACTTTTCATTCCATGACTCTACAAAGTCTTGATGCAACTTATATAAATAAAGTGCATATTGTTCTTGTTTTGCTCGTGTATATCCAGACTGAAAGTATAATTCGCTCATGCTGCCTGCGCGTAGAAATACTCAACAAATATTTCAGATACCGACTGGCTTTTTATAACAGGATATTAATTTTAAAACTACGAACCATTTAATATGTACTGAAATAGCATGCCAAAGCAAACCAATAATGTAAAAAATAATACAGCAAATGTGCATTTGTTTTTCTTGATATTTTCTGTGAAATAATACAATGTGACAATGGTGACTGAAGCATTGACTGGAGTGAGCAATTCTTCTTTCTGATTGGCAACATATAGGTAGGTGAGGTTACAATGCGGAGACGTTAGCGAGTTTGCGTTACCTTCTTTGTACCACTTTCACACCATTGAGATAGAAAAAATATGAAGGCCGCGATATTGAGATTGATTTTCCATTTAAATTTCCAAAGGTAATTCCAAAAATGTTTATTGTTTAAGGTAGAAACACACTACTGTTTTGTGTTGTAGATATCGTGTCACTTCAGAAGTATGTCAATTGGCGAAAATATCGCTGAACAAACATTTTTTCTGGGATCCGATCATCAGATCTTGACTATACCTTCCATCATCAGCTCAGCAACATGAGATGATGATTGCCAAGCACAAATATCTGAATTTTAAAGTTACATACAATGTTTTTCATATACTTTCTAAAACATAGAAAGTATATGAAAAACATTGTATGTAACTTTAAAATTTGAGGGTTACCCTCGATTTTCTGAGATTCCGACATCAAATTATGACTTGGTGACAATGGAACCACCGCAAGAGTTAAAAATAGGCTTTTGAGTTAAAAAGAAGAAGATTGAAAACCGGTCCGAAATTGGCGGAGAAACCGGTTAACATACATAAAAAAAATACAGTACAGTCGAACCTATAACCTCCTCCTTTGTGAAGGAAGTCAGTTAATAAAATAAGATTTATCGAAAGCATTATTCATATTTGCCAAAAATTTTAGTGCTCAACTGTACATAAGCGTCGGATGAGTTGGGAAAGAGTCGAAATAAAGCATGAGACGAGTTAGGAAAGTGACAAAATGCACAAAGTGACAATATTACTGAATGAGACGTGTTAGGGATAGCGACGAAATGACTAATGAGACGAATTGGCATCACAACCTTCCTATGTAGGTATATATCGGTTTCATACATTTAGTATGAAACTCTATTATTACTTTGAAACCCAACTTTGAACCCACTTCTTATAAGCTTTCCTGTAAGAACTTCATCTTTATTTTTTTCAAAAGGCATATAACCTTTGTGGTATAGCTACCAGGCCGCCATTTTGATTTTTTCTAAGTTGCGGCGCGCGATGAATGGGATATGGGTAGAAAACACTTAAACGAAGTAAACATGTTAGCAATATGGTGCCCTAAAGTTTCATGTTGTGGAGATATTTGATAAGCCATAAAATTTTGGTGTTTAATACTCGTAAAAGAACATTTAGTTTCTATAAAATGTAAGTGAATGATGTTGAAGAAATTCATATTCAATTTGAATTTAATTCAAAATAAGAGCTAAATTCAAATAGAATTTGGATTTCTTTAGTGACTAACGGTTTTGCAGGCAAGCCTATACGACTCCAGGGCGGCCAAGAGGCGGGAGAGGAAGCGGCGGCAGAAGGCGCGAAGCGTCGCGGCTGCGCTCCGCCCCCCGAAAACCGCGGCTGTAGTGCTTACACTACAGCCGGACGCGGCGAAGAGGGGCGTGACGTACGCGGACGTGCTCACCAAGGCGAAGGAGGCGGTGAACCTTGGTGAGCTAGGCATCGTAGGGGGCCTTCGGCTCCAGGTCACCATGACTGGGGCCCGGATGCTGGAGATCCTCGGGGCAGCCAGCGGCCCAACCGCGGACGCTCTAGCCGAAAGGCTCAGGGCGTCCCTAAGCGCGGACGATGCCCGAGTGTCCAGGCCCACCAAGCGCATCGACATGCGCATCTTGGGCCTGGACGACTCCGTCACGGAGACGGAGGTGGTGGCCGCCGTCGTTAGGACGGGGGGGTGCTCAGCAGAGGAGGTGAAGGCGGGCACCCTACGTCCTGACAACACGGGCACGCGCACCATTGTGGTGAGCTGCCCCGTGTCGGCGGCCAAGACCATCTCGGAGGGCCGAAGATTTTTGGTGGGTTGGGTTTCCGCGCAGGTCAAACTGCTGGAACCCCGACCTCTGAGGTGCTTCCGGTGCCAGGTGGGCCACCATGTGGGAGCACAATGCACCTCGGAGGTGGACCGCAGCGGTCTTTGTTTCCACTGCGGTCAGCCCGGTCACAGGGCCGGCTCTTGCGTCGCCGCGCCGCACTGCGTAGTCTGTGCGGCAGCTGGCAAGCCGGCCGACCACTGGGCTGGGGGTAGGGCCTGCGCCCCACCCACCAAAGCTGGAAACAGGAGGAAGCCCTCCGCCACCGCCGTCTCTGCCGCGACCGCCGCCGCTGCCGCCGCTTCTTCTGCCGCCGCTGCCGCCGCTTCTTCTGCCGCCATTGCCGGTTCCACTGCGGCTGCTGCTACTGCAGCAGCCGCAGTAGAGCCCCTACAAAGGGCTCCGGAGGGGGCTGAAATGGAGTGCCAGTAATGGCCCCATTTCACCCCCTCCTGTTGAACGTCAGCCACTGCGCCGCCCAGGAACTGATGCTCCTGAGCATGGCGCAGTGACTGATGCCTGTGGACGGCGAGCAATGGGTAGCTCGCCGTCCGATCAGAACAGGCCCGGGTTGACGGCGCGCTGTGTTCTACGCGCGCCGAGCCAGCGGACGTCAGCATGGGTCGGGGCCCGTTAGGGCCAGAGCCTACCAGGGTTGAGGATTTGTTCGAAAGAGTTACCGCGGCCCTGGGAAGAAAGGCACTAGGAGGACTAAAGGGTGGGTTTTAGTCAGTAAAAGTCTGACACTCCCTGCCGCTCCACCCAGAGCGGGAGGGGTCATTTGATGATTTCCCATCCTATAAAAAAAAAAAAAAAAAGCCTATACGACTATTTTCGTAATTATATTATCTTTCTTTCTATAACAAATGTTATTGGTTCAACAGATCGGTGCAGTAACCTATGTTGACTTACCTCCAGGTAGCCATGAACTGAAATAAGTAGGCAAGCCTACTGAAGCATATTCACCATGTTAAAAACTATCAGTTGAAACTTACTTTTTTCGTTTATTAAAAGAGTGAGGCTATTTAAAAATATTAAAAAAAGCCATGAACATTTTTCGATTGGCAAGCTATCATATGCGTGTTTATAAATCAATTAAATTTGAAAAAAAGTGTCTCATATGGTAATCAGATGGGTGGATGTCGATCTCCCACGGTCTCCTCTATTTATTGCAGTACAAGCAATAAATATTCAAGCTTTGCCCGCCCCGGGCATCGAACCCAGGACCTCAAGCCCAGCTAGTCTGCAATTAGCTCTTGTGACCACTATACCCAAGCGGATCAACACCATAGCAAATAATTAAAAAGAAAATCGTACAAATCTGTGGTATAACATAACGTCAAATTGATTTAGTCTTGTGTCATTATGACGTAGTCACATGACGTTTCGTCAAAAGTTGTGTTGTATATTTGTATTATTTACTTATATTTTAGAGGCAGTTTAGTTATTTTGATTGAATTTTTAAATGGAATATTCAATTACATGTAATGAGGTATGCCTAGATACTCTCAACAATGTCATGAAGAACACGTTCGATATTTAGAAATGCTAAAAGATAATTTTCTTAGAAAATCCAAAGATCCCCCAAGTGATGAGAAGACACCAGACAGTTATGACAGACTCAAGGCAATCGGTAACGGTGCTTATGGAGAAGTATTTTTAGTAAGAGACAAATGTACATTCGACTACCACGCGATGAAAGTTGTCGAAAAAACCATAGTGGTTGAGAGAAAACACGTAAAACATTTAATACTTGAAAAGGAAATTCTTCGTTGTATTGAGTTTCCGTTTATAGTGGGCCTAGATGCTGCTTTTAAAGACAACTTGTATCTATATTTTGTCTTGCCCTATGTTTCTGGCGGAGAAATGTTCACTTATCTACAGAAATTCGGAAGTTTTGCTGAGAAATTGGCAAAATTCTATTGCAGTCAGGTAGTATTGGCATTAGAATACATGCATTATTGTCACATTGTTCACAGAGACATTAAACCAGAAAATATATTAATAGACTACACTGGGTACATCAAACTGTGTGACTTTGGATTCGCCAAAATAATAAAGAAAAAAACTTGGACATTATGTGGAACACCCGAGTATTTGGCACCAGAGATAATTATGTCTAGGGGGTACGACTTCGCCGTGGACTGGTGGGCGGTCGGTGTTCTGATCTATGAAATGGTGGTTGGAATCCCGCCGTTTTATGCCTCTGATCCTAGCAAACTGTATGAAAAAGTGTTAGACGGTCAATATAAATGTCCAAGAACTGTGAGTACGGACTGTAAAAGTTTAATCAGAGGTTTTCTTCAAGTGGAACCAACAAAACGTCTGGGATCTCATAAAGATGGAACATTTACCATTAAAAGTCACGCATGGTTCGCTGACATAGACTGGACAAACATTCTAACCAAAAAAGCGGAGCCTCCGTTCGTGCCTGATGCGCAGGGGCCGGGAGAAACCACAAATTTTCCTGAAATACCCCAACCAAAGCTAAGAAAGATTACAACATGTCTTTTTGAAGAGGAGTTCAAGGACTTTTAAAGTTGTGTTTTGCAAATTATTTTTTTGTAATGATTTTAAGGCAACTTTTAATAATATTGTTTACAATTTAATAAATAATGTCTGCTTTAAGCAAATAGTAAATGTAGATCATTCTGTGAAATATACGCAATATCAGAATTAAACAGGTTACTATTACTTCAGCCCCAAACTATGGCAGTAAAATCTGTATTGTAATTTTGACTTGTTTGGGCTGAAAATAACTCATGTCTCTTCTCGATTGATTGATAGGTTTGACGAGATACCTATAATGAGGCATCTCATTAAAGCAAAATTGTCTCTTTTTGGTAAAGTAGGTACTAGTTTTAACCCTCGACTTCGTACGCGCATATCCCGTTTTTCCCCGTTGCCGTAGGAATTTCAGGAAATCCTGAAGTAAGGAATCCGGAAAAGTGCTCCCCTACACTCCCCTAGGAACCTACACGCCAAATTTCAGCTTTCTACGACCAGTAGTTTCGGCTGTGCGTTGTCTGTCAGTCACTCAGTCTGTGAGTGACTCAAGAGTTTTATATGTAGGTACTCGTATTATTCATTGATTAACATATTAGGTCATGAGCTATTTTTTTGTTATTTGTTATACCTAATGGTTGACATCCTCAGAAACATCGAGATAAAAAAAACTACGACCAATGTAGGGACCAAGCTTTCTCTACTTTTATTTCCCTCTTTCATGTTAGCACAAATAGATTTCTAAAAATTTTACATAAATATATAAACAGGTGGTTGTTCAGATAGGATCTACTTTAATGCTGAGTTTTGTTCAAATCTGTTGAATGGTTGACGATACAGAGCCCAGCTGTGCGCTGAGGCATCTTCGTGTTCTACGGTAGTCATAATTGAGCAACAAACGTCTTTACAAAATTTAAATTTATGAAGTCTTATTTGCCTTCTTCTTAGCCAGCTGCTTAGCACGCGTGAAAATTTTAAACCATTCCAAAGGAACGTACTCCCGGGATAAAAAGTATCGTACTTATGTCCTTCTCTAAAAAGTATCGTACTTATGTCCTTCTCTGGGGTGTGTGTAAGTGTATGTCTCAATAAATCAATCTGCCTAGCCTTTTCCTAACTGAGAGAAGCCCGCCTCACATTCCCAAGTCACTGCAACTCCTGATAACCAGAATCAACACTGGCGACCACCAGAAAAACGCCGAGTCAATGAAGCTCGACGAGTCCCGGAGAAACGATTCAACTGTCTTGGATCCCGCAACGAAATTAATCAGAAAATAACTGCGGCGGAGTAGGATAAAATTTAATTTCCACTTCTCTCCTTGTAGGTATGTTGCAGGAGACATTTCCAAATTATGTTGGGGACGGCTTTTAGTCTAACTACCAGATGCAGCTGAGCTGCACTATTTTACATAGAACGATTGCTTGTCTGACCTCCAGAACCCAATAACTGGGTAGCACAATACCTTTAGGCAAGAGTGTAGACAGTCGAAAGGTGCTTTCTGAGGCATGGAGGAGTCTTGGTGTGTACACATCTACAGACCGACCTCGGTGAGCGTTTCTTAACGTTAAAGATCGACCCGCGCGGCTGTTTGTACTTAGCCACGAGTTCGCCACAAATACGGCTTGTTGCCACGAGGTCCCATCTATCTCTACAGGGTGTTCCAGAAAGGTGTGTGATATTTAAGAGTGATGTTGGGTAGCTGATATCATCATCTGCCTAGCCTTTTCCCAACCAAATTGGGGTCGGCTCCCAGTCAAACCGGATTCAGCTGAATACCAGTATTTTACGTGGAGCGGCTGCCTACCAGACCTCCACAACCCATTAACTGGGTAACACGGTACTTCTTGGCAAGACTGGTGTCAGATTTTCTGGCTTATGACAATCCGTAACGACTGCCAAAGATCTACAAATGACAGCCGGGACCAACGGCTTAACGTGCTTTCCGAGGCACGGAGGAGTCTCGGTATGTTAATATGGTCACCCATCCACAGACCAACCTCGGCAAGCGTTGCTTAACCTTGAAGATTGGTCCGTGCGGCTCTTATAATTCGACCACGAGCTCCTCAGCTCGTTGGGTAGCTGATATAAATTATGGAAAAAAAATCAAAACAAAAAGAAAAAAATTGAAAAAGTTCGACCAGCAAAAACGACTAAAATGTTCCAAAGAAATGACTTTTCAAGCAGTTTGTTACAGTTGGTGACATTTACTTTAGTTCAATCACAGATTTGGTGTCACCAACGGCGGCATCAGACTGTTTAAAAAGTAGTTACTTCGGAACTTTTTAGTTCGCTTTTTTGTTTCAATTTTTTGAAAACATTTTAACGTTTGTAATTTTTTTTTGACATTTTATCCTTAATACATTAAGGATAAAATGCCAAAAAAAAAATTAGCTGCCCAACATCACGTTTACGAAATCGTTCAACGACTAAAGCGTGAGTGACACTTTACAAACAGCCAGACAGCTCTTGTTATTATTATAGTCCGGACTTCGGATGTTTGTGAATTTGTATCGACCCCTTAAATTTTTAATGGATTAGGATAATTATGGGCTTTTTATTTCAGGTATAGGCACGATATCGTTTATGTGTATAAGACTACCCGCGAATGCGATGACTGAGAGAGGAAAAGCTAATTTCGGGAAATCCTCTCTCAGTGCTCATATTTATAGGATTATAGGGAAGCTACATGACATGCCAAATTTCAGCTTTCTACGACTAGTAGTTTCGGCTGCGGGTCGTCTGTTAGTCACCTAAACCCAACGCAAAAAAAAAATCGTCAAGATCGGTTCAAAAACAATAAAGTTATACCCGAAAAGATAACCCTAAAACCATGGTTGACTTGTACACATCTGCATACCCCTTCACAGCGTACCGGCGTGATGTTCTTAAATGAACTGGTGTAAACAATAAGCAGACATGCGATTTCAGCAATCCCGGCAGGTTTGCTATCATTTATTGAAGACTTCCGTTACCTATCTCCGGAGCTCTTCATCAGATCTTCACCAAATTGAAATGGGAATGGGAATGTCCGGGAAAATACTCTTCCAAACAAAAAAAGAATCATCAAAATCGGTTGACAATTGGCGAAAATATCGCTGAACAAACAAACAAAAAAATAACAGTCGAATTGAGAACCTCCTCTCAAAGTGAAAACACACACTCAGTTTTCTTGATTTCCTGTCGATGAGACTGAGACACTTGTACCTATACTGCACAACACAAGAGTTGAGTTCAACATTGCATCCAGAAGTTTCTCGGGGTTGTTACCTATTAGACGTGCTAATAGATGTTGAAATATAATTGAGGACTGCAGCGACTCAATATAAAAGACGATACAGCTGCGTTAAAAATTATTATACAAACAGATGCCAATGAAAGTTCTTCTATTTTCAGGATACATTCCTAAGTTTTTTTTTTTGTTCTTGCGTAGGTGTTCCGAGCACTGGAATATCCCGCAGAAATGGCCAAGCAGGAGTTTCACAGAGAAAGGCTTCTTACTGAGAGATGGAACCTAATCCGTTTTGTGTCTGAGCGCAGCAATGGCACGGACCTTGATGGCGCTGAAAAACTACTCAGCGATTATTTAGCCGTATATGAGAGGGTAAGTTCTTTGTGTCAATTCCATAAGAAGAACCTACGGAAATTGAGCTTTGAATATTTATGTTGTGTATTGTGACTTTTATAAACAGTTTAAAGTTCATCCAGAGGTTGTCTGTAAGAGACTGCCGTGTTAAGACCGCTCATTGTAGCTACACTTGTTTTTATAAATTTATTTTTATTCTGTGCTTACTATGAAATGTACAATAAAGTATATAATAATAAATAAATCTGGATATTAGTAACAATAGTTATTCAGGTCAGCTCAGTAGGAAATATTTCTGCAAAGTTCTTTAGGATTGCATTGGAATTTGATTCTCTCACATAACTCACAGGCTAAAAAAGGAGGCAGTATTTGTACAAGTTAATCAATAGCGTAATATTAGATTAAGCAATTCCATAACTTGTGTCCTACCGCTAATAACGTTTTTTTTCGCGCCACATAATTTATAAATACTTAAATATTAAAATGTTATTATACATTTTTATTTATTACTAAAGGTACTGGAAGAAGCGTCCTCGAGTGGGTTGGCGTTAGAAGTGGAGAATAATTTTCCACCAGTTGAAGAAAAATGGAGCATTCTACAAGCTGTGTTTTTCTCTTCGACTGTGCTCACCACAATAGGTGTGTACGACGATGTAAGCATACTATTTATTTGGCACTTGAAAAAGGATTTTTAATAATCACGAAAATATTCGTTGGATTAAAAAACTTTTAAAAATCTCGGATAGGAAAGCTTTTTCCATATCACCGCAGATTATTATACTTATTTCGTTGTGGAAAATGTCCAATAGTGGAAGTTTTTCGGCTGAAATCTAATAATAATAAATATTTTATTTTAAAACCCTAAAACACAAAAGCAGATTTGTTTACATTAAAAAATTTAAGTATACAATGGAAATGGTAATAATCTCATGATGATTTTTTTTCTCTTGTGTCCTTGAGTAACTTAATTGCAAACACATATCAGCAATATCGACTATCTACTAATTACAACCAAAAGGTGTTCAACTCTGTGTTTGCTTAGATATATTTAATTCATGATTGGCAGTTGCTTGATTGAGTGGCATTTTATATGTATGTTATAAAATGTATAGGATACCAGGATTTAAGAAATTAAACACCGAAATTGAAAGCTGTCACTCAATGCTATGATTTATGTAAACCATGAAAGATGAGAGATACTCGAAATCTTTCTACTTCATCATATCTTCAACACTTCTGTTAAATGATTAAGTTGTTAATCTATAATCTGTTTTCAGGTTACGGTAACATAGTCCCGGAGACCTTCTGGGGCAGGTTGTTTTGTATCGCATATGCACTCATTGGAATACCTCTGACATTGACCGTCATCGCTGATTTGGGACGAGTGTTCGCGACGCTGGTCTCTATCATTGCTAAACAACTACCTGCAATGCCAAGTAAGTAAAATTTTGCTAAGTGGGTACTGGTACTGGTTATAACAGCGCTTTGGCAGGCAAAAAAAACATGTAAAGTTGAGTATTTCTCAAATTTCACTTTAACCTCAAAAACTGTTGGCATAACAGTAGGCTGTGACACGTTCTTAACTCAAAATTCTCAATTCAGAAGCAAAACAACGATGAATTTTAGATTTAGAATTTATTTGCAAAATAATTTTTCATAAGAGAATTAGTGCTCCGGGCGCGCGGCGCGCCCGCGACGCTAATAGTAGATTATGCACCCAGGGGATAAAGCAGTGTCTTGTGTCACGGGCGTCATATTGAATCTCGAACGCAATGAAGGATTCGGGAGTTAACTCCCGAGCGTAGCGAGGGAGTTTAGAGTTTAACTCACGAGCGCAGCGAGGGAGTTATAACAAGAATCCTGAATGCAGCGAGGGATTCAAGCTAGCCCAAGGCAAAGACACCTTTATCCCCGAGGAGGATACTCTACTTTTCACACCTCCTGTGAGAAAATAAGAAGCCATAACACGAAAAATAAAATATTTTAAATTTACAAACACTAAGTAGAGATATGTATTTAGAACTATACTGTATACCTACTTAAAAAAAGTTAGTTTTAATACCATACGGATTTGCAATATCCGCGCCTTTTTTGCGTTCCACTCGGTATACCTACCACATAGCGGCCACGACCAACTCGATTTTCGTTTTTTTTTTACTTCTCTGTGGGTACGTAAATATGTGCAGGCCTAATGTTAGCAACCTAATACAATTTATGTGTACACAAAGCTTTATACAGAGCTTTATATCAGCTGGTAGAATGGGTTCGGACGCTTGGCTGTATGCAATTTGAATTTAGAACGTCATAGGAGATGCTCGAGAAAATAGTTTTTAAATTAATAAATCGACTATAAATGGGTTTTAAGTGTTATTCTTATCCTTTTATACAATAATCCGTACATAACCAATTATTCTTATAATATTGTCTTCAATCCTTATGATTTTGTAAAAATTCGAGAATATCATCCCTAAGTAGTAAGAGTATCGAGAATATCTTTCCTCTTCCTGGAACAGAAAGAGAGAGACAGAGACAGAAGGCGTTGTAAGTACCTAATATACCGCCAATTGAGCAGACAGATGAGGTTCCAAATTTAAATCACATTATTGACCAGCGGGTTATAATGAAATCCAGTACAATATTATTGCCCGGCAGTGCCACCGGCCAAAAATGACTCACTTTAGGTTAGGTTGACATGACATTTAATTTGACGTTTTCGATCAGGTGGTGTGAAAACTATATTATGTTCCTTTGACACCATACATTTTATCTTGTCAGCGCCTTATCTGCGCGCTCTGTCAACTTTGTATATCAAGTCCCTTAGGGTTCGTACCAAATCATTCTGCAAATATCCACATCATCGCAAGTTGCATACACGTTGCTCTCTGTTATTTCGAATTTGACATCTTCGTTAATTTTAGAATGCTGCAGTCGAGTTTCCGAAGCGAACCCGGCTGGACAAAGATCCTTGTATGCCTTTGGGGCTGTAGGCTTTCTGTTCCTGTACTTGTCAGCCGGGGCAGGCCTGTTCAAGATGTGGGAAGATGACTGGACTTTTTACGATGGATTCTATTTCTGCTTCATCACTATGACCACTATCGGATTTGGAGATATCGTTCCTAGTAAGTATATTGTATTTTAATGTATAATATAACCCTCTCTAAAATTAAAATATTGCTTTATGTCGTAAAGTAAATGAATCGGTTTAAAAATATTTTTTGATTTTCCCAGAAAGACCAAAGTACATGTTGATATGTACGGTTTACATTTTAATCGGCTTGGCACTTACTTCGACGATTATCGAGCTGGTCCGGCGGCAGTACGCCCAGTCTTGGCAGCAGCTGCGGGCGCTGTCGGGCCCGCTGGCGGACACGCTGCGGAGGCTGGGCGACGCCGGCAGAGGCGTCGACGTCTCTGCGCTGCACAGCGACCTCCGCAAAGTACTCACTGTGGTAAGTAGCTATTTATATCCACTTTTCGTGAAATAAGGTTACTGAAAATAATCTTAAGTTATTTGAATGTTGGCATACAAAATTGCAGTGAAATGCATTCAAAGCTCCGAGCCGGCAGATCAGAGGTTTGTGATGACAGATGTTCGTTGATAGTTTAAACACGAGCCACTTGCGCGGCTCCCTGATTGATGCCTTGTTTAAAGAAGCAAAAAAGTACTCACATGTGTAAATGTTTAAATATGTAAACATTCAACCAGTTGTAGTTTGTAGTTAAGATATTTAATGTACCTAGGTAATAAATATTTGAGCTGTACAAGATATTTTTATGAGTTTTCAATGATTCAACGATATAAAAGTGTTTTGCTAACCAAGTGATGTAATAATTTCCATAAACTCTAACTGCTGTGATTGTGTGTCATGTTTATTTAGGTCAGCTCTATCCTTTAGTTTTATTTGTTTTTCATGGAATGTGAACTTCACTTTGTATTTGTGGACTTCTTGTTTACTTATGAATGTAGAACTTGTCTGTCACAAGTTTACTAAAGGATCTTTTAATTGGTTACACACAGATTTTAACCAGCAGTAGAAGGTGTGGTGGACAGTATAGATTACAAAATATATATTTTACAGAAAAGCTATACCGGTCCCGATACTATGGTAAAACCTCGGACCTCACCTCCCAAGGTATTTTGCCAGATTTCGACAAAGTAATTATATTTCTGGCTTTTGGGATCATTCACAGTTAAATATAAATAATGTACATAGTTCTCTTATTTTGCAGCTTAAATTTTTATGCTGTTGTATTTACCACCGCATCACTATGCGGAATGAACACAAAGTGAGGCACGACTTGCATTGTCCATACGCTAGAACTGCAATATAATTTTTTAAAATAGGTTTATTTTATTTTTTAGGATCTTGATGCTTATGAAAAATAATTATATTTTCAGCGCAGTATGGGAGAATCAATTGATACTTACTTCGCTAGTAATGATTTGTATAAAGCTTGCCTAACGCCACATCGAAGCCGCTTCAACGTCGCAAGATACATACACCCTTTTAGCTTTAGTGCCCAATAAAATTCACGTCTCGTGTAGTAATGCTTGCGTATTATCTAATGCTTTTACACTGCGGAAAAAGTATGACTGCTTTTCAAAATGGAAAATGCTGGCTGTTCGTTTTTAATGTTAAATGTAGATCAAATAAAAAATAGGAGCTGTTAAAAATTGTTATAGGTATTCTCTGTAGTGCTTTAAATAAGATATATGGGTCTGATACGATCGCGGCAAAAATATCAGTATCGAATTTTACAATCCATAAGATGAATGTCTTAGCGTATTTTTATAGTTTCCGATCTAGTGGTCATAAAACTGGGAACTATTATAAAAGTGCGTCAGCGTTGCGACCTTCATTCAAAAGATCCGACAATTTCGTCATTGTTGACCGATTTTGTTTTCCAACTTGATACGGGTTTTTCGTTTACCCGTTCTCGATAGGATGGATGATATCGATGTTAGTTCCGAGGAAGTCTTGTAAGTTCATATTAAATTATGGACACTTTATTATACCCTCCGTTTGCATGTGCCATCCAAATATCTACACGTTTTGTATATGATGAAATAGTTGCTGCTGATAAAATAGCTGGCTAGTAGTAAAATTGAATTCTAGTGTTCCTCGTTGGTTAAATGTGACAAATAAAATACATAAAGCTTTCATGCACCATATGAGGTTACTAACATTGTAGATACATAACTCTTTGTGGTACACGAATAGTAGTGATGTCGTAAAGTTGGTTATATGATGCAACGACGAAATTTTAGAAAAGTGGTCTTCTCTAGCATCAATGTTATTATTTATAAGTATTTTGCCCGCTACCTATTAAAATATGTTCAATAAGATGGTTAAAAGCTTTAAGGGAATTCTACGTTAGACAAAATATTTAAAAAAATACAATTAAACGTAACAAAAACCGTCGTGTTATATAAAATTATTACAAAAACATTCTGTAGGTTTAGTACCAAGTCTCGTTTTTATTTAAACACAATGAACTGAAAGCAATTGTTTCAAAGGGTAAAAAATGGGGCCCACCGTCAAGTTATTTTCTTTTAGTGCCAATTAAGCTTGCTCTTTGAATTTTTTGAACGGAACATTGCCAAATTGCGATTCGAAACTTTTATTTAGCTCTACTTCTGCTTCAACAAAAGGAATAAATTGAGTATTCAAGCTTGTATTGTAAGCGAACTTCAACTGCAAACATGTATTTTCTGTGTTTAATTCCACGCTGTTTGTTATAGGTAACTATGCCACGATTAAGCAGTGCCGGTGGGAATGGTCTCACTGACAAACGAAGACTGGAGTGGGAGGCGGCAGTTGAAGCTGTCATCAGGGACATCACAGCCCCTGTGCCTACTCAGAAACCCCCCATAGTTCAGATCGTGATATACGAGTCATCGGTGTAAAATATAATATTTCAAAGTGGCTTGAAGTACCTCACTGTCTAGATACTAAGATCATTGACACAAGTTCAATCGCCAAGCTTTGGTCTCTTGTTCGGAATGCGAAAGTCTGCGGTATGCGGTGACGGACACATAATCCTCTTTACCGCTGACGCATACTGCAACGCCACAAAATACCTTCCTAGACGTTTTTCATGCGTCGGGCACCGCATATCGCCTCGTTGTGCGTCCCTATCAAGAGACCGAAACTTTATAAAGAAATGCTTCCATTATTGCCACTGCTAATGCCAATATTTTCAATTATAATACGAGGCTTGATCAGGGCCTTTCGTTCCGCGTGATATTTAGACATTATGCGTCAAAGTTCAAGGCTAGCACCCTTGTTCGCTCGAATTAGGCACTCAATATATAATCGTTAAAAACACTGGCTCGTTATGAATACTGTTAGGGCAGTGGGAAAGTAATGCGAAACTATGTAGAGCATTGTGGTTCTGTTCGCGTGCCAATGTCGGAAAAAGAAGTGACTCGGTGTTTATACGCATTGAAGTTTTTTGTTTGACGTTTTTTGTTAAGACGTTACGACCGGCGGCGTATTGTCTAGACAAGTGTGATGAACACATTTATTTTTGATGGTTACTCTCGCTAATAGTTTAGTGTGTAAAATTGTTTATGTGATGCATGTGTTTAACGTAAATATGAATTCGTATTTTTCAATTCATTTCGTATTTGCAACATCTTTGAATTTGTTCGTGTCTTAAAATAATAAATGATGCAGTTCGACGCAGTCGTGTCCGGTAGTCGGTAGTGTAGCGATCATTAACGTGATGTATTACACCTATAGATAAATAGCTCCCATTTTGTATTAAAGCTTATTATCTAAAGTTTATTGATCCGATTAGTTATTTTAACAGTTTCGATCATCATTAATCAGAAGTTCTGAATTTAGAATTTCAAAATATGCTGTATATATTTACAGACAAAGTGTGGTAAGTACTGTTCAGTAGTGGAAATGCAAGAAAATGTAGCAACTGAAAAATATTGATGTTCATGTATGTGTAATTCTAATAATTGAATTAGCTATTAACACTGAACTAAGTACGTACTTAAAATAGAATTATGGTGATTTTATTCCTGTATTTACTTTTTATTTATTTACGATAATTTAAAACGTATTGAAAGAGCAAGTTTATATTTATCTAGTTCATTTTTTAAAGATGAACTAAAATGCGAAATATTTGAAAGATGAAAGAAATAATTCATTGGAAGCAAGTGCCTATACATTTCAATTGAAGGCTAGCCTGCAGACAGGGGTGATGCGATAATGAGACAACGCGTTTTCATAGGCATTGTTCTACAGATAAGCGTGGCATTATAAAAAGGTTGCTTCGTCGCGCCAGTCTTCGAAACTCTTGTCACAAAATAAAACCGAAACCACATATTTCATTAAAATTAAACGAAATATCGTATAGCATTTAACACATAAGACATTTTATCTTGGCTTTAGAATTTTATAAAGTTTTTCATATTCAAAGCAAAGAAATGCGTGGAAAATTTCTTACAAGGATCTATGTATGTTAACCTGAGGCGTATGTTAAATTGTATCAGACCAAGTTTATAGAGAATAGATAATAAGGTTGGTAACGAAATGTGTCATATAAGTACAAGTATGTAGGTGAATATATAATATTTAATGTTGGCATTCGAGATTAAAGTTAACATTATTAATAAGTATATTAATAAGTACAGTCATAAAAGATAACTGTACTTATTAATATATTAATAATGTTTTGCTTGCTCAGCAAAAGTGGAATAGGTACAAAGCAAAAAGGAATAATTTATGTTGGTGTGTTATTAATTTATAGTAGCGTTATTGAAATACGATAGCTGATTGTGTAAAATTAGATTTAAAGATTTATTTGGTAAGCCTTTTATTTAGCATTTTGAAATCCTATATGATGTTGAATAGATACCTTAATGAAATAGTAAGTATTATAATAATGCCCTTTCAAATCCAGAGTCCAGTCTCAGCAAACAAAAATATTATAAATATCATGATATAAATATGACTTCAATTTCATTTAAAGGCGAGTAACCGACTTTTCATTGAATGTCGTACTTGTTTCAAATGCTGGAAGCTAATAGTGAATGACGTCTTCGCAATCCACCGAATGAATGAAATGACTATGAGTAGGCGTTTGCGCTACGAAAGAATGACCGTTCCTCTATACATCTCAGAATCGTTTCATGACAAATAGCCTTATTTATAAAAAAAAAATCTTAGTAATGGTTAGTTTAAATACAGATTAGCACATTCTTCATTCATTGATTGTTATTATCACTGTCAGTCAACATTTGGATTTTTCCTACTCACATTCGAATTAAGAAACTGCCGGTCGATTCTGTCATTCCATCTTATTTGTATGGTTTGACAACTCACCCGTCGTGCGCCCCGCCCGGGTGTTCACTTCGACATGTTTACAGAATCGCACTGTTATCGAAGAATCAGCGTTTAAACTAAAGTGTTTTAATTTTTTGTTAAGGCAACATATCTAGCTGTAACTAATATCACATATTCACATCGCATCCTGTAATAGTGTAAGCATTTTGGCAGATGTTGTAATTTCATGTAACATGTAGGTAGGTAGTCGATGTGTGTACTCGACGATAAAATAACGATCGTATTTTTAATGCAGTTTGTTACTTTAAAATACACAATATGAACTGATGCTGGAATTTAAACAAATGATTGTTCAATAAATTATTTGCGTTTTTAAACGTGTTTTATTTATAAACTAGCTGTCCACCGCGGCTTCGCTCTCATCAACTGGCTACCTACCTACCCTACCCACCCTACCCAACCTACCTACCCTACCCACCCTACCTACTCTACCAACTCTACCAAAAACCATGAAAATCGGTCCTGCCGTTCTCGAGTTATAAGTGTTCGAACAAACCCGACTTTCTTTTAAATATAGGGGGTATTCAAATTTGAACAACACCGACAACCTTTATTACCACTAACAGTAGATTTTTCAGGGTTGGTCTCATAACAAAAGTTGTTTGTAATCATGAGTACTTTCACCCACTGAAAGGTTGTTGATGTTTTACAAATAACCCTGGATATTGATACTACATTGATAAAATGGTTCCCATACAAAATTGTCATCAACTGATCACAATTTGTATGGGACACTCTATTTTTTTTAGGGATTGACTTGGGAAAAGTTTCTCATATATGGGCAGAAGTGGTTCTTAAAGTTTGCGCACTGGGAAAAAAATTTACCCAGTATAGCTGATACAAAACACCAACCTTAAATATGACCACGCACTTCTGGAACAGACAATTATTCCCAGACTCCGTATGCCCGAGATAGGCATCTACAGGTGCCTATCTCGGGCATACGGACTCTGGGAATAATTTGATAAAACTCTTGCCAGTAAACACAGTATCCATAGAAACATACTTCTGGGGCTTGGTAAGCACTGGTGCCCATACTGGAGGATCTTAGGATCGAGCAAGGTAACGTGCACTTGAAGAAGTTTATGTCCAGCAGATGACTTCTAGAAACGACATTACTAATAACGTTCATGCTTGTGCAAGTGGCGCAAGTCTCAGTTGCCACATGCATAGGTAGTAATGCCACAGGTTTTCAGTTTTCAGGAAACCAATGATACTCATTGACAAACTTGGTTTGTATGGAAATTAGTTACAATACCGAGGCCGCTGATTCGTCGTAGACTCTTTGTGATGATTCTGCCATTACTCTTACTGGATTGTGGGTTTTTGATGTAACTATTATTTTAGCATATATATTTGTTTTATTCGTATTATATATTTTTATTTTCGTTCCGAAACAAAATTATATTTTAAAATTTATTTATTACTGATACACCTACCACAGTCTAGTTTAAATAAATAAATAAACTATGTATATTCCTTCCCAGAAAATTAGTACGCAAGCTATTCTCTCTAAGAAATGTAAGAGTCTGTTACAATTTACATTTACTGCCGCATATTAAATAAAGGACTTCATGAATAATTACAATCTACATGAAACGTTCTTCTAGCTAGGTCATCCATACTCGGAGCATCTATTTCTCGGACCTTCGACGATAAATCTTATTATACAAGATCATTAGTAGCAAGCCATTAATAAAAGCTCATGTGAACCACATGTATTTACTCGTAACTATTCGCTCATTTGGTAATATCCTCTCATTTTCTTAGCGTTCAAACATCTTGTATCAATGCTTGGTATTTCTGGTGTACCTATCTGGTATTTTTGTATTCTGCGCTATCTTTATAGCCCAATGAAATGTATCCCTCTACTTGTATTGAATTATAATTTATTATGTAAACATTTCTTTACTCTATATCGAACAGTGTCGATAGCTCGATATTTCATACACAGTCCGAAATAACACATCTTGTTAATAATCGTGTTCTTTATAGAGCGTTTAGTGTGAGATACTAACGAACACTCGTGTTTTATAGCCATTATATTTCATAATGAATGTTTTTGTATTTTTTGTAGCGGTAGTTCATAAAAATGTTCATAATAATATTGCCGATGTAACGCTTTCATAAGCTTTCATTTATCATAATCTTTTTATTTGAAACGTCTGAACTTTATTATGAAGTTTTATCTAACTGGGATTTACATATTCAATTTGTACTCTGAAATGTGCTAAGTTCTTTGTACTATGCTACTAATACAACGAAGGGTACGAATGATGTTAGAGCCTTCTTGATATTTCAAAAGATAAAATAAAACAATAATCTAAGGATCTGTGAGGAAAAAGCTGTGCAGCTGTGAAGTTACGAAAAGTGCTACAAGCGGAATGTTCCGGATCTCTGGCTACAAGGTACAGCTACACTTAAGTGGATTTATTAGGTATTATCTGTAGACAAAACAAACAAAGATTCCGTGCATTCTCCAACTAATATAAACTCAAACAATAAAGGAAAATTCATGTCTCGAGTAGTCTCGACAGCAATCCTTTGTTTTTAATAAATAACCACTCATACATGTTCGTTATTGCGTTGGGGATTTCAAAGTCTATTACATGGACGAGTTCGTTGATTAATAATTTTAATAATGATTCGAATGTTATATTTGGTAAACAGCCATTCTGTGTATATTCTATTTCTGTATAAAACCACTGTTGTAGGCGCTTGTCAGTGAGTCACTTCCTTGTCGGTGCTTCATTCAAGTCGTTCCAATATTGATTTCATAAATATATCGGTATCGAAACTAGCGCTTACGCACTTACGATTACTGAGAACAGAAAATAAATCATATTAGAATTATTGACTACCGGAAGCCTCTATGGAATAATGAGAAAATATAGAAACTTTATGATGTACTTCATGAGTTTATCGGAAACATCTATTTCTATTTATGATGAATTATACGTAAGTAAACGAAATAACATTCGATTTTATGAGTACACGATTATAGGATTAATATAATATATGATATTTCTGGTTCAGCTAATTAATTTTCAAATCGTGTTTTATTTAGCTCTGTGCCTTATGTCTGCGCAGTGAAAACTAGTGAGTTCCATCTTTCAGAACTAAATTAATATTGATGTGTCCTTGTATGTTTAACGTCTGGCTTGACATCGTGAGAAAAAAAATATCGATTTGCCAAACGGAATTGACGAACGAAGCTACCTACAACAAAATACTGAACTCCTTCTCGTGAAAAATAACACAAGTTTCGATGGCGATCGATGGCGCCAACCGACAATGAACGAATAGCCTGAACAGAATGTTCAGAATACCCAAATTTTTTGACTTTGATAAATTATTTTGTTTTACACTTAGTTACCTAGTTAATTTATATACAAGTTTTCCGACCCAGAGCTATTGCGTAACGGCTATTCTTTTCTTTTTAGTGTTTCACAATGTTATTTTGTTATATCCGGTTTCAACTTTCTATCTCGCCACAATGGGTGACAAATGGGACGCTTCCATTTACTAAATCTACGTTGACTGTAGTTCGCTGCAGGGCCACAGGGGTGCGACACAATTTGTCATAACCACAATGCTCGCATTCAGATTTGATGTTACGATTCGTCGCCGCTCCCTTGCGATTTGCTTGGTTTATGACCCCATTCTGTAAATGTGTCGATTTATACTATTTCGTGACACTTGTGAAGTATTGGGCTCATCTACGTTTTGGGAGTGATCGTCGGATCGTGTTTACTGTAAATGTTAACAGCGCAGGTGTAACATCAAAGTGTTTGAGCTCAAAACAAGCATTCAACACCATTTTGACAACAATAACAAAGTGATTTACGACACTCTTGATGAATTGTACAAAAAAATTAAGGAGATAAAGTGGGTATGCTTTTTTATGTATGGGAAATCATCAAATTACCCCTTCCGCACTGGGTGGAGCGGGATCCCGTATCAGACTACTTACTGACTAAAACCCATCCGTGCTCCTCCTAGTGTCCTTTGCGTTCCAGGGCCGCGGTCTACTATGCTGACATCTCTTTGAGGCGCTCGTGAAACACAACGCACCGTCGACCCGGGCCTGACTTTGATCCCAATTCCCGGGATTCGCAGGCGTTTTTTTTTTTTTTTGAGGATGGGACATCATCAAATGACCTCCCGCTCTGGGTGGAGCGGCAGGGACTGTCAGACTTCTACTGACTAAAACCCACCCATTGTCCTCTTAGTGCCTTTCTTTCCAGGGCCGCGGTAACTCTTTCGAACATATTCCGCAACCCTGGCAGGCTCTGGCCCTGGCGGGCCCTGTCTCCGCTGCTGATTACTCTTTCCGGCGCGTTTGGAGTGAAACGCGCCGTCGACTCGGGCCTGACCTGATTGAACAGCGAGCTACCCATTGCTCGCTGTCCGCAGGCGTCAATCACTGCGCCTTGCTCAGGAGCGTCAGTTCCTGAGAGGCGCAGTGACTAACGTTCGCCTGGAGGAGGCGAAATGGCCCACATGCGAAGCAGTGCGGCGTGGCGTTGCACGAGCCGGCCCCGTGACCGGGCTGACCACAGCGGAAGCAGTGGTCACTGCGGTCCACCTCCGAGGTGCAGAGTGCTCCGACGTGGTTGCCAACTTGGCAACGGAAGCACCTCAGAGGTCTGGGCTCCAGCAGTTTCACCTGCGCAGAGACCCAGCCCACAAAGAGCCTTCGGCCCTCCGAAATTTTCTCGACACGGGGCAGCTCACCGCCCGTACCGCCCGAACCGTTGTGTTCGCATGCCCGTGTTGTCAGGACGGATGGTGCCCGCCTTCACCTCCTCTGCAGAGCACCCCTCCGTCCTGACGACGGCGGCCAACACGTCCTCCTCCGTGACGGAGTCGTCCAGGCCCAAGATGCTCATGTCTATGCGCTTCGTGGGCCTGGACACTTGGACGTCATCTGCGCTCAAGGACGCCCTATAAGCCTTTCGGCTAGAGCGTCCGCGACCGGACCGCTGTCTGGTTCAGGGATCTCCAGCATCCTGGCCCCAGTCATGGTGACCTTGAGCTGGAGACCCCCAACGATGCCAAGCTCACCGAGGTTGACGGCCTCCTTCGCCTTGGTGAGCATGTTGGCATACGTTACACCCCTCTTCACCGCGTCCGGCTGCAGCGTTACCACTACAGCCGCGGTCTTCGGGGCGCGGAGCGCAGCCGCGACGCCTCGCGCTCTCTGCCGCCGCCTTCTCTCCCGCCTCTTAGCCGCCCTGGCTGCCTTGCCCGCCTTCTTCTTTTCCCCGGCCACTTGCCATTCGGCGGGAGGTTCAGAAGGCGAGGAAGCCGGGGGGAGCTGCTGCACGGCTGGCGCAGGAGCCTTCGCCGTCCGTGCAGTCACCCCGCCCTTCCTCTTCCTTCCCGGGGGATCCGCAGGCCTGCGCCTACGGTGCCCCGGATTTGCCCTGCGACTCCCGACGCCCGGGGCGTCTCCTTATGTTGCGGCCGCTGGGGCGGTAGGGTTGTCTCTCCCTCACGCGGCCCACCTGCTCCTTCACTAGCATTAATGCTTACGGCTTCGGTCGGTCGCCGCCGCCGATCGACTCGACGAGGACACGGCGGTGCTCCGCCCAAGCAGGGCAGACCTCCACCGTATGCTCCACTGTGTCCTCCGGGCGATCCTCACAATGAAAACACCTGGACGTTTCCTCCCGCCGAATCCGAAATAGGTACCTCCCGAAACAACCGTGTCCGGTGAGTATCTGCGTCAGGAGGAAGGTGAGGTCGCCGTGGGGCCTCTCCAGCCACTCCTTAAAAAAGCTAACGCCGCAAATGTGGTGTGCCCAGCACTGGGTTGCGATAGTCACTGTCTCCATACCGCCATGGTATCTTGCCGGAGCTCCGTCCGCCACGCCGCAATTTGCCGCGGCAGTGGAGTTTCGCCCCGGGGCGAAAGGGCTCTCGCCTCCGGATCTCATAGTGGCAATCCGGCAAGGACGCTCGCCGCCTCGTCGGAGACCGTGCGGTATCCCCGGGCCAGCCAGATGGCCTTTGAGACGCGTTCAGTTGTCGAAAGTGGGCATGCTGATTATGCTTTTTATGTGGAAGTGTTTAACAGATGCGTAATATAATATAAATTATTAGCTTTTACCCGCGACTTCGTACGCGCATATCTAGTATTTAATATACTTTACGACCTATTCTCATACCTTCCGATTAAGCATAACAAATTTCATAAAAATCGGTCGAGCCGTTTCGGAGGAGTGCGACCACAAAACACCGCGACACGAGATTTCTTTAAATATAGATTATTTTTCGAACTATTTTAGTAGTATACATAGAGTACCTAACAATCATCGAATAAAACTTCTTCATCAGTCTTTGTTATAGCAAGATTATTGCATCGAATTGAAAAAACCTGCTTACGTCAATCTGTTTACTAGTAAGCTTAAGTACATAGATTTTGTTTGGCATTATAATTTTATTGAGTTAAATAATGGCTTAACCCATCATTACTTTAATAGGTACGTATTTATTAAGTTACTCATACGACATAATGAAGCAATTTGTGTTTAAATAGTTTATTAGTGATCGTTTTGTATACAGGTGGACTCGTTTTCAAATGTATATGTATTTTTTTTTTTTAATATAAAAATGTTTCCCCACACTAGGAATTTCTCCTGTATCGTGGGTGCGTTCACAAACATACAAAAGTCACATACACAAACAGCCAGACCCGGAACAACTATCAGTAGGCCATACATATATTTGTTCCGTGCGGGAATCGAAACCGCGACACGCAGCGCAGAAGCCGATCGCTCAACCACTGCGCCAACCGTGTCGTCAAGTTATTGCGCAAAAGTTACGAGGATATTCAGAAATAATTTGAATTCGGCGAATGCCGTCGCGTGCCTTTAAAATTACATTGCACTGCATTGTCGAAAAAGATTTCGAGGTTTAAACGAACGAAAATATAGAGTTGTTTCTGCAATAGGCCACTGGAAACTGCATTTTTATCTCGGAGACTAAACTGACATGTCTTGTACGCGAAGGCAATTAAACTTTACACAGTTTTCTCCTGAAAATCTAAATTTTTACATCACAAACAGTTTATGTGAAGTTTCACAATGCTTTCAAGTATCAGACACCTAGGAACATTTTCGAACACCTTGTAGGTATATACAGACATATTATCTGTAATTGCATGTTATGTGTTTAGATTCGTGTAATTACCTACTTAATATAAATACTGCATGTTTTGAAAAGCAGCAATTTAAAGCAGTAACGTCGATCGGTATCCTGTTGAAACTGTTTTCACAGACAATAACTAATAGGCATGCTACTGCAGTTCGAAATATGTTTGGAAAGAATAAACACTATACTGAAATTAATCGGTCTGAGTATAGACCGTGATGATAGTAATAAAACTATGCTGCAACGCTTAAGACATCACTGGATCTATTTCATTCACATGGTCTCGTTCAACGTGGCCGTTACTGGTGAAATTATATGGTTCGTTCAAGGGGTGGTCTTTGGCTGTACTCTGTGGGAAATGACTTATTTCCTACCCTGCCTAACCTTATGTCTACTTGGAAATTATAAAGTTTACTTCTTCATTCGACACATGCACCACGTGAATGAACTAGTAAACGTGCTAAGAAACTTGCAGGATAAGACTCCAGAGAATGACGAAGAAATTGTAAAGGAAACAAAGACATGGCTGACGTTTTTGTCTTCAATTTCCAAATTACTATTGAGCTTAACTATTCTTGGCGTTCTAGCGTTTGCGTTGGGGCCATTTTTGCTCATTGGTTCCAATTATATAAGTACAGGTGAAATTAAACTCGTTTTACCTTTTCTTCTATATTATCCGTTTGATGTGTTTGATATACGAGTATGGCCGATTGTATATGTTCATCAACTGTGCTGTGGTAAGTACGCCTTATAAATACATATGTTTCTCATTTGAACATGACCCTAACATTACTCAGTTTTTCGACGACAAGACACGGAAAACAACACAATTCCATGTATTACCCATGCACGGAAAATCCGTTTTGAATAATATTTACACTTTACACTTCTCTGGTAGAATTGCATTTCGACCGTGTGATCAGTGGTTTATAATAATGGTGGATTTATTGCAAAACCACGACCTCATATAAATCGTACTTACGGCTTTGATATTGGCAGCCGTTTCACATAGAAGTGTTGAAATGATATCGAGCTTGTAGAGAATTGATTACTTAGGTACTTATCTACATCATTTTATTGATCATTCATCAACTTCCTGCTCTTATCCCACGTCTCTTGGGGTCGGCGTAACACGTTTTTTCCTTCCTTTCTGTCCTATCAGCCGTCACGCTATCACTAACTCCCTTTATTTTCATATCGCTCCTTACACAATCCATCCATCTTTTCTTTGGCCTCTCTCTCCCTATCTACCATTCACATTCACTTCATGTGCAGTAGTTTTTAAGTTTTTTTTTTGTATATGAAATATGTATTGTTTTTAGACCTACATAATTATGTATTGTGTTTTTATGGGTCTTAGTGGCCTGAAATAAAGGATAAATAAATATTCATAACCCTTTTAGTTACATGTGTTTCATCCCTCCTCTTTACTGTCTTCACATGACCATACCAAGACAACCGGTTGCCTTTCAACTTTTCCCTCACTGGCGCCACTTTATAACTACCTCTAATGTACTAGTTTCTCACTTAATCCATTCTCGTTACTCCACACATCCATCTCAACATTCTCATCTCCGCTACATGCAATCTATTTTCAGCCGTCTTTTTCACAGCCCAACATCAGAATGTCATAAGATCTGTCATACTGTATGGATCAGAATCCATACAGTATGACAGATCTTATCACGGACTTATAGATTTTCCCCTTCAACTTGAGGAGCATCCGTGGGTCACAAGTTGTTCCAGTGATCTGTCGCCATTTCATCCATCCTGAGATGATCCGGTGCGTTACGTCTCAGTCTATATCTCCATCCCCTGGAAAGACCCGAGGTACCAAAAGTCGGAGCAGATCGGTATAGGCGTTCCAGTGAGAGTTATAGGCATAGGACTGGAGAGACCGCCGAAATCACAGAACAGGTATTCTGTTTTGGTTCTGCTCAATTTCAGGTCAACACTCTCATAGTGGCCTTTAAATTCCTCTATTGGTTATTCTTCTATAGTCATTTTATTGATCATTGTTTACAGGAATTCAAATCAGTCTATTTTAATACCTATCCGTCAGCCTTTATTTTCAGCATGGGTGGCAGTATTTTCTGTGTATGGACCAGATTGTTTCTTCTTTACATGTTGTACGTTTATTCAAATTCAATTCCTGATACTGCAACGAGACATGGAGCGTATTGTGAAAGAAGATGCACGGAGCCGACCCGAAATTACACTTAATACTTTTAAGGCAGAACTCGTGCAACTTGTCAACAAACATCAGGAACTTATACGGTATGTAGTTGCTCTATAAACGATTATAGTGCATATGGTTGCAGTAGGTAATGTAACCACATATCTAAAAGTCAATTCCGTTCGACATCGCATTGTTTTGCTAGATCAGCTATTCTGGTATGACGTTCCATAACTACAGAAGGAATTTCAATTATATTCGGTAGGTACAGCTGGAGCCATACTCGTACTCAAACAAATGTTGTTATCGAGACGCTATAAAAGCTCAAATACCCATTTAGGATTTTATTTCAATACCTTTACAAATACGGTTTAAAAAATGATATTCTCAGTTTGTTCCGACTTTTATTTTTTGAGTCACTGTGGAACATTGCCAAAACGAGTCAGAAGTTCGTCGCCGCGCGCCGCCCGCGCCGCTTTGGCTAATTTATTTATTTTGACCTAAAGTTTTTTACAGCTCACTACTTCTTTGTTTGTTTATTTTTAAACGCAAATCATGGACTTCGCCATCTTGTTTTAGCTTGATAACCTACTACCATTGATTGAACAATTTTTCAGATGTGTGAACTTGTTAGAGATAACTTACTCTAAGTCAACTTTATTCAACGTTGTGACTAGTTCCTTGATCATTTGTGCCACTGGATTCAACCTTATGGTAAAACTACTGGAATATTAGGTAAAACTTATTTCAAGTCTACAGACACTTTTAATAAATTGTGCAAACACTTATTTTCAGGCTATCGAGAATCTAGCTCTAATGGCACCTTTCACCGCCTTCCTAACATTTGG
Organism: Melanchra persicariae; assembly: GCA_947386135.1. Lineage (NCBI taxonomy): Eukaryota > Metazoa > Arthropoda > Insecta > Lepidoptera > Noctuidae > Melanchra > Melanchra persicariae. Next base: position 8,823,855 of record OX376651.1, on the reverse strand, counting down.
TTTGCTCCAGATATTTTTTTATTGTTATTATGGTGATTACGTGATGCGCGCTGTAAGTGAACATAACTGGTTTGAAGTATTATTTGTTCCAGTTTCAGTGGTTTGTTATGTTTTGTTATTTTTCCAGAGTATGGGAGTAGGCGATGCTGTTTACAAGAGTTGTTGGTATGAAGCAGGAGCGGCCAAGAGAAAATATCTTTTGATTGTTTTACTTCGGTTAGTGATACATTATTAGGAATTTTAGAATAAAACTAGCGACCCGGCTTCGCACTGGTGGGAGAACATAATAAGCTCCCAGTCGGCTTCTTCAACAATTATCGTCATAATTTAGTTAATTAACACAAAACCATAATGTATTATCGTAGATAAACCTTCCTCATGAATAACCCCGTCTAGTGTTTAAAACCGTATAAAAAACCGTTCGGTTGTTTTTCAGTTTATCGGGTACAGACAGACAGACAGAAAGACACACGTAGCAGAGGGACTTGTCAGTGCGACTGCCGCGTTGGAAACCTCACAGGGGCTCAGGGGGGGAGGGGGGTGGTGCTGAAATGGAGTGCCAATAACGGCCCCATTTCGCCTCCTCCAGGCGAACATCAGCCACTGCGCCGCCACTCAGGACCTGTTGTCCCAGAGCATGGCGCTGTGAGTGATGCCTGCGGACGGTGAGCGTTGGGTAGCTCTCCGTTCGATCTGAATCAGGCCCGAGTCGAAAGCGCGTTGTGTTCCACGTGCGCCTGAAAGAGATGTCAGCATAGAGGACGGGGCCCGCTAGGGCCAGAGCCTGCCAGGGCTGCGGAATTGGTTCGAAAAAGTCACCGCGGCCCTGGAACGCAAAGGGCTTTAAGAGGAGGATGGGTTTTAGTCAAAGTAAGAGTCTGACACCCTTTTCCGTTCTGCCCAGAGCGGAAGGAGACATTTGATGATTACCCATCCTTAAAAAAAAAAGCAGAGGGACTTCGTTTTATAATATTATGTAGGTAGTGATAATGATAACGAAATGAGAGAAAATTCATACTCTTCTGTAATGGGAATACTTAACTATAAGCCAACGAGTTAAATGAACATTTGAGAATGTTATAAAGTTTTATGAGATATTAGGGTGAATATGTAGTAGTTAACCAAGCAGAAGCCATTGACAGATGTTAATTATTTTATGGCTGCCTCATAGATTTAGTCGTCCTAAGTAATTATCGAAAAAATGACAACCCTACCTACAACACTTTGAATAGGTATTTTTTATTTTTATGTTTGGTTTCAGATCTCAAAAACCCTGCAGGTTAACTGCTTACGGGTTTACTGTCATTAATTTAACAGCATTTACTCGGGTAAGTTAATAATAAATAGCATTTTATGAGTTAATAAATAAATAAAAATTCTTAAAAACATTTTTTTTTCAGATATTGAGTACTTCTTGGTCTTATTTCGCACTTCTAAAACAAATGTACGATTAATATTTCAGCAATACTTTGCACCCACAAAGTCGCATAATTATTGTAGTTTGCATAAATAAAATTAATTAGCACGAGTAAATCGAATACACTTGCAAAACACCTACTAATTAAAATAATAAAGAAATAGCTCACTTCTGATAGTATCAAAGTGACTGAATTAAAAACATGACTTTGTCAAAAAACCCGACCGAAGTTCCAAACAAGTCGCTTTTCAAGCAGTCTGATGCAGTTTGTGGCCTCAGATCTGTGATTGAACTGCATCAGACTGCTTGAAAAGTGACTTCTGATGACTTCGACAATTCTGACGAATTCAATGACACCTCATATTATGTCAAAATCCGTCCAGCCTTTTGGGCTGTAGGGCCTGCCAAAGACATGGACATACATACAAACATATATTGTACATAGTCAGACTCGTACATGAACGGTTCAGTACCTACAATAAACCACAAAAATCAAGTTTTTTGTATACCTACCCTCTTTAGTTTGGTTTTATTTTTTGTTGTTATAGCGGCAACAGAAATAATTTGAACTGTCTACCTATTATCGTAAACAAGACGGACGGACTGTTTAGTAAAAGGTTTCCGTTGGTGACCCTTCGGGTACAGAATTCCAAAACAACATTTTAATTTATTATTCCAGTAATAAAAACTCAGTATTAGGATAAGCCTGCTTTCAGAAGCTCTTATAGTTCAGATCGTGATATACGAGTCATCGGTGTAGAATATAATATTTCAAAGTGGCTCTGAAGTACCTCACTGTCTGGATACTTCTAAGATCATTGACACAAGTTCAATCGCCAAGCTTTGGTCTCTTGTTCGGAATGCACAAGACTGCGGTATGCGGTGATGGACACACATCATCCTCTTTACCGCTGACGCATACTGCAACGTCACAAAATACCGTCCTAGACGTTTGTCATACGATTATGCGTCGGGCAATTATCTAACAGTTTCGAATCGAGGGGCAGGTTCATAAGTTTAATAGAGTTGAATCATCATAATCAGATGTTCTGAATTTGGAACACTAAAATATGCTGTATCTATATATTTATAGACAAAGGTGAGTGAGTAAGTACTGTTCAGTAGTGGAAATGGAGAAAAATGTAGCAACTGAAAAATATTTGTTCAGTTTTGTGTAATTCTAATAATTTAAGTAGCTAATATTAACACTGAACTACGTACTTACTACTTAATCTAGCTGTAACTAATATCACATATTCACATCGCATCCTGTAATAGTGTAAGCATTTTGGCAGATGTTGTAATTTCATGTAACATGTAGGTAGGTAGTCGATGTGTGTACTCGACGATATAATAACGATCGTATTTTTAATGCAGTTTGTTACTTTAAATACCTACACAATATGAACTTAAGCTGGAATTTAAACAAATGATTATTCAATAAATTATTTGCGTTTTTACACGTGTTTTATTTATATACTAGCTGTTGCCCGCGACTTCGTTCGCGTGTATGTATTGTAAAATGATGTGGCTAGGTAAGATCAATGTGTTCGTATATCTAATACGAACAGTCAATATCTATCATTGCTTGCCTCTTTTTTATGTATGGGAAAACATGAAATGACTTATTTCACTCTGGGCGGAATGAAAGGGAGTGTCAGACTATGACTGACCCGTCTGTGTTCCAATGCCCTTTGCGTTCCAGGGCCGCGGTGACTCTTTCAAACAAATTCCGCAACCCTGGCAGGTACTGGCCCTAGCGGGCCTCGTCTTTATGCTGACATCTTTTTGTGACGCGCGTGGAACACAACGCGCCGTCGAGTATCACCTCTTCTGTAAAATATTTTTTCGTGAGAAACGTTGTAATGATAATGCTTCTTTCATTTCATCGAAACTATTCACAGCAGTCCTAGAAGATGTCGTTAAAAATGTGGGTATAGATTGGGACTATAGCGGATTTAACGTCAATTTTCTGCCCAACTGTCTCACTTAAGATTTGCAGATGACTTTCTGGTTTTCACTGAGAACTTCGATGACCCCAAGAAAATGCTTCAAAATCTTTAAGATGCTCCTTTTAAGTTGGGTCTTGCGATGAGTATGAACAAGACGAAGGTTATGGCAAACACCTTCAGTGATTCAAATCTGGAAATGAATTGTTGGAGATGATTAACCGATATCTTTATCTTGGCCATATCCTTTCAATTGCCAAAGAAAATCAACAAACGGAGATATCGAGAGGAACACACCTTGGATGGGCCGCTTTTACCAAAATGAACGACATTCTGAAGCCTGCCAAAATTCCGCAATGTCTGAATTCCCGCCTTTATAACCAGTGTGCTTTTCCCACCATGACTTACTTACTTACATGGACGCTCACGCAGGAGGCTGTGTACAGACTGATAGTTGCACAGAGAGCCATGGAGCGTTCCATGCTTGGTAGAGGTACGTCGTCGAGATCCGAAGACGTTCGAAGGTTTTCAACATCGGAAAACGAATTGTAGAACTAAAGTGGAGTTGGGCAGGACACTTGGCAAGGCGCGGTGATGATAGGTGGAGTAATGGAGTGACTGAGTGGCGTCTGAGGACTGGAAGAAAAAGTATTGGTCGACCGGCGGCGAGATGGGCGGACGATATTGTTGCCATCGTGGGTAGAACCTGGATGAGGCTGGCACAGGAACGTGGGGATTGGCACACGAAAAGAGAGGCCTATGCTCAGCAGTGAGCGAAGTTGGACTGTGGATAATGATGATGATACACGATGTTGATGAAACTTGCTAAGTTTGTTAACACGCGATAGAGCTACATAAAGTTGTCCATGGGAATACCAACCAGAAGGGAAGTCAACCCCCACAGAGGACACGGCGGAGCATACGGTGAAGGTCTGCCCTGCTTGGGCGGAGCACCGCCGTGTCCTCGTCGAGGCGATCAGCGACGGCGACCTCTCGCTACCGGCTCTGGATCACTCCATGGTCCAGAGCGCGGAGGCGTGGGAAGCCGTCACCTCCTTTTGCGAAACAGTAATGTTAGTAAAGGAAGGGGCGGGCCGCGTGAAGGAGAGGCAAACGTCACGCCTTAGCCGCCGACACAGAAGAAGACGCCCCGGGCGTTAGGAGTCGCAGGGCGATTCTCGGCCACCGTAGGCACGGGCCTGCGGACGGCGAGCGTTGGGTGGCTCGCGGCCCGATAACAACCAGCGGCCCTACCATGACGTGTTAAAGCATGAGTCGTTCGAGCAAGAAGGAGGGATGGAGCTTTACACCCTATATAGCGCCACTGGTCCGGGTCGACGAAGCATTGTGTTCCATGGGCGCCTCCAAGAGATGTCAGCTAAGTAGACGGCATTACGGGTATCTGAATTATGTAGATAATAAGTTGATTTCTTCTAGATTGCTACAATTCCTATCAGGTTTATGTGTAAAAATTATCTAAATAGTTTTGTAACTAACTAACATGTCATTTTGTGCATTCAATTACGAACAAAAAGCTTTTAAAATCAATATTGCTTACCTCCCATAACATACGGCGTGATAATTTATTTATTTATTTATTTATTTATTTAAGGAAAAACAAACAGTAGCACAATAAAAAATTGTCATAATGTCTAAAATATACATTTTAAAACAATTATGCTACCCACTGCGTTCTCCACAGATTACTATTAGAAGTATAACTAGCTAGTAACACGCGTGAAATTTAAACAATTTTTCTAAATAAGCCACGGATATATTGAAAACTATTGAGTTGAATGGAATTTACTGCGGCTGCTTATACAAAACAATATTTCCATAAAACATCGAGAAATTATAATCTAATCAAGATTCATTACAACTTTACAGAGTCCGTAACTCTCCGGTGACATACATAAAAGAAAAAAAAAGAAAATTAAATGTGTGTGCGTGCATTATTAAACATCATGTTATTTTGTCGTAATTTGCTGATCCTTTAAGGTTGCTTGGATTTGCATCCTGAATGAATTTTTACTAAGAAAAAGAATGTCAATTGAATTAAACTCATTGTTATAAGTCTCAACTAAACGATGTATAACGATAATATGTAGCCTAAAGTATTCCTTGGTTTACAAAGAACATTTTTGCTGAATTTCAATACAATCTATCCAGTAGTTTTGGCGTGAAGCCGTACCATACAAACAGACAAACAGAAAAAAAAACTAAAAAGTCACTTTTTGTCATCAGTTACGTTTTTTTAACAAAAGCCACTTATTTTTTCTCGAAAATTCTCAATGTACAGTTTTTCTTTCGTTACTGTTTTATTATATGTATAGCTGTCGCAGCCAATTAGCTGAATCCGCCGTTTCATTAAAAGTCTATCTTTTTCATTGAATTGTGCCGTTTAATCAGCGACATACAGATAAGTGACATGGGCAAGTTATTAAACGATATTGTACAAAAGATGTCACTTAGGTCGCTGAAAAATCGGCACATTTAAATGAAAAGGCTAGGCAACCAATGAAACAGCTGACTAAGCTAGTTGATTGCGACATATATACTACATTGATAAAATGGTCTAGACATTGTTATAACATGAAAATCAATACAGGGTGTTCCAGAAGTGCGTAGTGATATGTAAGGGTGTTGTACTGTATCTGCTGTATAATAAAGGAAATCAAAATAAAAATTATTGGCCTTTTTTCAAAAAACCTGACCGTATGAAACAACTAAAATAATCTAAAAAAACATCACTTTTCAAGTAGTCTGATGCGGTTGGTGGCTATTTTAGTTCAATCACAGATTCGATGCCACCAGCTGCATCAGACTGCTTGAAAAGTATTTATTTTTGTCAATTTTGAGGACTTTTGAGAAAAGTTTATATTTGTTTATTTTGATATTGATTTCTTACTATGATGAGTAATTTTTTTCCCAGTGCGCCAACTTTAAGAACCACTTCTGTCCATGTAAATAAACAACTTTCCCCAAGAAAGCCATAGTCAATTCATAGAAAAAAAAATTGAAGTTCCCAAACAAATTTATCATCAACTAATCACAATTTGTATGGGAGACTCAATTGATGATTGAGGGATGACATATCGCCTATTGTGCTAAAAATGAGCCGTCAGACTTTGATAAAACCTTTGACGTACATATTTAATAGCTCTTATTTCTCAATAATCAGTCTCCGGGAGGTTGTTTTTACGGACGCACTTAAAAAAGCAAATTGTGCACCCAATCCACAAGGGTGAGAGCAGAAGTTGTGTCAACAACTAAAGACCCATTTCGGTTTTGAATGCTCTTTCGAAGGTTCTGGAAAGGATTCTTAGCAACCACCTTAAGAATTTCTTGGATAGATACAAGATCATAGCAGATAATCAGTTTGGTTTCCGTTCCGGTGTCTCGACTGAAGATGCAGTACTTGATTTGACACAGTTGGTTGCTGGGAATCTCGGTAGAGGAACCAAATGTCTAGGAATATTTCTAGATCTTTCGAAGGCATTCGACACAGTTTCTGTTCCCATACTTATTGCCAAATTGGAGATGCTTGGTGTTAGAGGTATAGCTTTCAAATCTTCAAAGATTATCCGAAAAACCGTACCCAAAGAACCAAAAGTGATAATCACTTCAGTAATGAAGAAACCTTGTTCTACGGAGTACCCCAAGGTAGCTGTTTGGGTCCTATTTTGTTTCAAATATATGTGAATGACTTATGCAGAATGTCTCTCCCCAAGTCGATGATCTTTCTATATGCCGATGACACCGTGGTTATAGTTAACGGGTCAACATGGGATAGTGTTAAGAGTAGCGCGGCATTGGCACTACATGAAATAAAAAATTGGCTCAACTTGAACCTGCTTACCCTCAACTGTAACAAGACATCATACATTCCTTTCGCCATCCGTCAGAGAACCGCACCGGAACACAGCTTTTCAATAATAGCGCACACTTGCTCACAACTGTCATCCTCATGCCAATGTCCAAAACTCACGCGTACCGATCACGTCAAATACCTTGGTTACGTGTTCAAATAGATGCGCGTTGAAATAGATGCGGGTTACGCTGGAATAAACACATTGATGCCCTAACCTCGAGGACGCTGAAACTAATATAGGTATACCTTCAAGTCACTTAGAGTTTCTGCAAACCCTGATACTCTAAAAATGGTGTTCTATGCTCTGTGTCAGTTCGTTCTTTGGTACGACATCACTGTATGTGGCGGTGCAGCTAAAACTACCTTTCTTAGAGTGGAGAGCGCAGAGAGCAAAACTGAAAGTGATGCTACGAAAACCTTATCGCTATCCAACAACTCAACCCTATTCAGATTGTTAGGTACTAACAGTTCGTCAGCTTTTCGTATTGCAAACCGTTCTCAGAAGACACTCCAGCGTCCCACCGTCTGATCCGAACAAACGAGCCAATATTCCCCCAGGTACAAGACACAAAACCGCTTTTGGCAAACACCAACTACTTCACAATAAGTACACTAATCTACAAGAAAATTCACTGAATTGAATTTGAAAATTGAATCACAACTCAAATACTTTACCTGATATTGCATTATTTTGAACTTTTATTTCTTTACAAACAACTTCTCATACTCACTACTCTCATACAAAACTCACCACACATCCACACACACACACATAAATTACATTTTAAATTTTATTTATTTCTTGTACACCTACCACAGTACTTATAGTCTTTTTAACCCAAAGTGAGAATGCTTTGTTGCGTTAAGTCCGCCCATGTACCACTTGTACATAAAGTTTAAATAAATAAATAAACTATTTATATTGCTTCCGGGAAAATTAGAACGCAAGCTATTCTCAAAGAAATGTAAGTCAGTTACAATTTACTAAATGTAAATTGTAAATGTAATTTGCTTAATCTGCTGCATATTGATTAAAGAACTTCATGAATTAATGTAATCTACATGAAACGATTTTCAAGCTAGGTCATCCATACTCGGAGCATCTATTTCTCGGACATCCGACGATAAATCTTATTATACAAGATCATTATGTAGTTACAAATCATTAATAAAAGCTATTTCTGGCGTATCTATCTGGTATTTTTGTATTCTGCGCTATCTTTATAGCCCAATGAAATATATCCCTCTATTCGTATTGAATTATAATTTACTATGTAAACATTTCTTTACTCTATGTCGAACAGTGTCGATAGCTCGATATTTCATACACAGTCCGAAATAAAACATCTTGTTGATAATCGTGTTCTTTATAGAGCGCTTAGCGTTGAGATACTAACGAACACTCGTGTTTTATAGCCATTATATTTCATAATGAATGTTTACATTTTTGTAGCTGTAGTTCACAAAATAACATTGCCGATATAACAGCTTTCATTTATCAGAATCCTTTTATTTAAAACTTCTGAACTTTATTATGAAGTTTTATTAAATCTAATTGGGATTTACATATCCAATTTGTGAAATGTGCTTAGTTCTTTCTACTATGTTAATATAAAGCAATGCCATATCTAAGGATCTCTGAGCAGAAAGCTTTTTTGTGAAGTTACGAAAAGTGCAGTAAGCAGAATGTTTCGCTTTTAGGTAGACATACAGCTACACTTTAGAGGATTAATTAGGTATTATATGTAGACAAAACAAACAAAGATTCCGTGCGTTCTACACCTAATATAAACTCAAACCGTTATGGAAAAAAACACGTCTCGACAGAAAATGCTTTGTTTTTAACAAATAACCACGCATACATGTGATTCATGTTCGTTATTGGGTTGAGGATTTCAAAATCTATTTATTACATGCATGATACATGTTCGTTGATTAATTATTTTAATAATAATTGGAATGTTCTATTAATATTCTTATTCTATTTCTGTATAATGCCACTGTTGTAGGCGCTTGTCAGTGAGTCACTTCCTTGTCGGTGCTTCATTCAAGTCGATCCAATATTGATTTCATAAATATATCGGTATCGAAACTAGCGCTTGTTGGGAAAATATAGAAACTTTATGATGTACTTCATGAGTTTATCGGAAACATCTTTATCTATTTATGATAAATTATACGTGAGTAAACGAAATAACATTCGATTTTACACAAGATTATTTCTGGATCAGCTAATTAATACTCGAATCGTGTTTTATTTAGCTACAGAGCTGATGAAACTGACTCGTTTTCATCTTTCTGAGCTAAATTAATATTGATGTGTCCTTTTATTTTTTTTTTAACGTCTGTCTTTGACATCTTGATAAAAAAAAGAACGATTTGCCAAACGGAATTGACGAAGCGTTGAGTGTAGTGTTACGCGGAACATTTGGAATGTAAATAAATTACCTAGCTACCTACAACAAAAGACTTTGAACTGCTTTTCGTGAAAAATAGCACAAGTTTCCCGCGCTGAAATAAAATAAAAAAATACGAGTAGGTATCGATGGCGCCAACTGACAATGAACGAATAGCCTGAACGGAATGTTCAGAATGCCCAAGATTTTTGTGTAATCTTCAACTCTGACAAGTTTGACTTTGATAAATTATTTTGTTTTACACTTAGTCACCTACCTATTTATTTTATATAAAAGTTTTCCGACCCAGAACTATTGCGTAACGGCTATTCTTTTCCTTTTAGTGTTTCACAATGTTATTTTGTTATATCCGGTTTCAACTTTCTATCTCGTCACAATGGGTGACAAATGGGACGCTTCCATTTACTAAATCTATGTTGACTGTAGTTCGCTGCAGGGCCACAGGGGTGCGACACAATTTGTCATAACCACAATGCTCGCATTCAGATTTGATGTTACGATTCGTCGCCGCTCCCTTGCGATTTGCCTGGTTTATGACCCCATTCTGTAAATGTGTCGATTTATACTATTTCGTGACACTTGTGATGTATTGCTTATCTACGTTTAGGGAGTGATCGTCGGATCGTGTTTACTGTAAATGTTAACAGTGCAGGTGTAACATCAAAGTGTTTGAGCACAAAACAAGCATTCAACACCATTTAGACAACAATAACAAAGTGATTTACGACGCTCTTGATGAATTGCACAAAAAAAAATGATGGAGTTAAAGTGGGCATGCTGATTATGCTTTTTTATGTTCCAGTGTTTAACATTGCGGTATAGGTATAATATAGTGATTATTTTAAAATTTATTAGTAGGTACACTACTAATATAATTCGAAAAATAATAATTTATAAAAACTCCATAGTAAGTCTTTGTCCATAGCAAGATTAATGCATCGAATTGAGAAAATAATAAAACTTGTTTACGTCAATCTGTTAACGAGTCAGCTTATGAGCATGGTTTTTGTTTGGAATTATAATTTTGTTGAGTTAAACAATGGCTTAACCCATCATTACTTTAATTGGTACGTAGGTAATTATTAAGTTACTCATACGACATAATGAAGCAATTTGTGTTTAAATTCTTTACTAGCGTTTGTTTTCTATACAGGTTGATTTGAGTTTAAATTATAAATATAATATATTGCCGTACCAACGTTACATAGACATTAAGACTTAATTTAAATTTGGCAAATTCCGTGGTCTGCCGTTAAAATTACATTTTGGAAAATCCGTTTTGAATAATATTTACACTTTACACATCTCTGGTAGAGATTGCATTTCGACCGTGTGATCAGTGGTTTATATGAGCTGCCATAATGGTGGATTTATAGCGAAACCGCGACCTCATATAAATCGTTCTTACGGCTTTGTTATTGGCAGCCGTTTCACATAGAAGTGTTGAAATGATATCGAGCTTGTGGAAAATTGATTATTTAGATACCTACATTATTTTATTGATCATTGTTTACAGGAATTCAAATCAGTCTATTTTAATACCTATCCGTCAGCCTTTATTTTCAGCATGGGTGGCAGTATTTTCTGTGTATGGACCAGATTATTTCTTCTTTACATGTTGTACGTTCATTGAAATTAAATTCCTGATACTGCAACGAGACATGGAGCATATTGTGAAAGAAGATGCAGGGAGCTGACCCAAAATTACACTTAATACTTTTAAGGCAAAACTCGTGCAACTTGTCAACAAACACCGGGCACTGATACGGTATGTTGCAGCTCTGCAAAACAATAATAGTGCATAGCGTTGCAGTAGGTAATGGATTCCACATAACTGAAAGTCGATTCCGTTCGGCATCGCTTTGTTTTGCTAGATCAGCTGTTCTGGCATGACGTTCCTAAACTACAGAAGGAATTTCAATTATATTTGGTACAGCTGCAGTCATACTTGTGCTCGAACATATGTTGTTATCGAGATTCTATAAAAGCTGAAAATACCCGTTTAGAAATGTCTTTCAGTACTTTTACAAATACAGTTAAAAAATTCTGTCTTATTTCTGTTGACAGTAAAAATCGGTATTCTTAGTTTGTTCGGACTATTATTTAAATTCTCATTTTTTGAGTCACTGTGGAACATTGCCAAAACGAGTCAGAAGTTCGTCGCCGCGCGCCGCTTTGGCTAATTTATTTATTTTGACCTAAAGTTTTTTTCAGCTCACTACTTCTTTGTCTTTGTTTGTTTATTTTTATAGCGCAAATCATGGACTTCGCCATCTACTTTTAGGCTTAATAACCTACTGACATTCATTGATCAATTTTCAGATGTGTAATCTTGTTACAGATAGTCAACTATATTCAACGTTGAGACTAGTTCCTTGATCATTTGTGCCACTGGATTCAACTTTATGGTAAAGTTACTGAAATATTAACACTTATTTAGAGTCTATAGACACTTTTAATAAATTGTGCAAACACTTCTTTTCAGGCTATCAAAAATCTAGGTCTAATGGCACCTTTCTCCGCCTTCCTAACATTTGGTTTGCTCCAGATATGCTTTTATTGTTATAACGGTGATTACGTGTTGTGCTCTGTAAGTGAACATAACTAGTTTGAAGTATTATTTGTTTTAGTTTCAGTGATAGGTAATCTTTTGTTTTACCAGAGTATGGTAGTAGGCTAAACTGTTTGGAAATCAGTTCGGTAGTTTTGAGTTTATTGCTTACAGACAGGCAGACGCAGTGGAGGGACTTTGTTTTATAATTTTGTGGAGAAAATTCATACACATTATAGGTATATACTCTACTGTAATGGGAATAGCTAACTATAAGATAACGAGTTAACCAAACATTTGAGAATGTAATAAAGTTTTATGAGATATTAGGGTGAATAGTTGTGAACCAAGTAGAAGCCATTACCAGATGATAATTATTTTATGACTGCCTCGTTGGTTTAGTGGTCCACTGAAGGAAAGCTATACTACGTACAAGATTTTAATTTTATTTTTTATGTTTCGTTTCATATTTCAAAAACCATGCAGGTAGGTACAGCTTACGGGTTTACTGTCTTTAATTTTACTGCACGTATACTCGGGTAAGTTAATAAATATTATTGGTTGAGTTTTTAAGTAAACAAAAATTTAAAAAAAAAAATTCTTTTTTCAGTTATTCAGTAAGTACTTCTTGGTCTTATTTCGCACTTCTAAAACAAATGTACGATTAATATTTCAGCATTACTTCGCACCCATAAAGCCACATAATTATTGTAGTTTGCATAAATTAAATTAACTAGTACGAGTAAATCGAATACACTTGCAAATTACCTACTAATTAAAATAATAAAGAAATAGCTCACTTCTGATAATATCAAAGAGAATGAATAAAAATTTATGGTTACAAAAAACCGTCCAAGTGCGAGTCGGTTCCTCACTATACACATACCAACATGAACGGTTCACAGTGTTCCGTACCATAGTTAAACAAAAATCAAGTTTTTTGTATACCCTCTATACCTAATTAAGTTTTATTTTTTTTGTTGTTATAACGGCAATTAGATATACACACTCTGTGACTATTTCAACTGTCTGCCTATTACCTACCGTAAATGAAACAGACGGACTGTTTAGTAATAGGTTACAGTTGATCGGTATCCCTTCGGTGTAGAATTCTATAAAAAAAAATTCATTTATTATTCCAGTAATTAATAAAAACTCAGTATTAGGATAAACCTGAATAACAGAAGCTTCATAAGCTTTTGGAACCCTAGTACGTTTACTGCAGTTGTACGTACACATAAATCTTAGTGAAACCCCTATTTAATGTCGGTTAAAATTATACATTGCTTTCTTTTAGTGTTGGTTGTGTGTAATTATTCAGTGAGGTGTTATTTACACCTTTAAATGCACGTTCATGCCATTCCATTCGTTTTAATTGTTCGTTGATACAGTATGATCCAAACATATTTCAACAAAAGTTATTTTCTGACTTTTTGCTGTACTTGTACTGTAAGATCCATCTTCTTGCCAAATTTCATGACTGGTTTTGATTCCCTTGCGAGTGTCAAAACATGCGTTATAAACGACCTCTTTTTTTAAATTGCGTTGACTTAGAAGTTTGATTTTTTCACTGCTTTTTTCCACGCGTTCCTGAGAAAAAGGGTCTTGACGGACGAAAAAACAGACAGACAGACGGACAACAAAGTGATCCCATAAGGGTTCCGTTTTTGCCAACTGAGGTACGGAACCCTGAAAACATTTTCACTGTAAAATGTTTTTAGATAAATTCATAACACTGACCGAAGTTAATCTTTTGATAATACGTTGTATTGTTTCCATTATCCAAACCCGCTGTATACTGTATCATTAAACTTAATTCGATATTTCAAAGAAAAGTCTGTTTCGTTGGGTGTGTTGAAGAGTTTTCCGACACTCTATTCCGTAGGTTAAGAACTGACACAAGTACAAAAATGCTCGAACAATTTCAAAAATGTTTAAAAAAAGTGAATTTTTATTTGAGGTTTCTTGGTTTGAGCCTAAATAGCAGGGATAAGAAAAAAACTATGTTCGAACATGTCCGAAGTCACTGGCTGTATTCCGTGCACTCCTTTACATTAAATATAGAAGTTATTGCACAAATATTATGGGTTCTGGAAGCCATTATAGCTGGAAAGAGTTTTGTAGAAATAACTCGTTTGATTCCTTGCCTTATTCTTTGCTTTATAAGTAACTTCAAAACGATTTCTATTCTGTACTATGCGCAATACAATAATGAATTTATTGAGACGATGAAAGGCTTGCTGTTGAAACAACTAGACATTGAAGAAGAAGGAAACCACTTCAAAAAGAAAGTGATCGATACGCATGTTTTAATGCTCACAAACATTACAAGGAAGATAATATACTTGATTATAGTCGGTCTTGGAATGTTTGCATTTGCACCTCTGTTTATAATTGTGCCGGATTATTTCAAGACGCATGAACTCAAACTTGAGATGCCGTTTATCGCGTACTATCCATTTAATGAATTTGATCCTTGGATATATCCTTGCGTTTATATTCATCAGGTGTGGACAGGTAAGTAACTGATTCTATGTTTAGCTCCTGTATATCATTGGAATGTAATAAGAAGAGACTTTGTGTAGTTAAATTTTGTTCCTACCTAATACTAATAGTTATTTTAGGATAAGTTGGAAGCTTTTGTAGAAAGATGCAATATAAAAGACTAATAAGCTTTATTTTTCAGCAACGATCGCTATTCTTATGGTATACGGCCCCGACTGCTTCTTCTTTACTTGTTGCACCTTCCTTCATATTCAGTTTTCTTTGCTGAACTATGACATGGAGAGAATTGTTAATGAAGGCTCCCACAGATGTGACGGATTTAAATTCAAAAAGTTAGCTATTCGTCATATCGAATTGATGAGGTAAATACATATTTACCTCATATGGGTTACTATACAGCCGGTCGATTCTGTCGACATCTCACGGTGTTCACCTAGGCGGAGTGAACGACAATAGAGCTGTCATTCCATCTTATTTGTATGGTTTGACAACTCACCCGTCGTGCGCCCCGCCCGGGTGTTCACTTCGACATGTTTACAGAATCGCACTGCTGATTTACTTCAATAATAAAACATTTACCAGTCAATTCACGTGTCTTATTTTGCTTCCAGATGTGTCAATTTACTGGAGGAAATATTTTCTAAATCAATATTATTCAACGCACTAACTAGTTCAATAATTATTTGTGTGACTGGATTTAATGTATTGGTAATCGATTTTGAGTAATAATTATGAGAAATATTTAAATTTTATCGATGCCAGAAGTATCAATAACGGTATGGACAGTATTGCAGTTTTGGTAAATGCCACGTTATTGAAAGCTGTACATAAGGTACATTTTAGCACTTTGAGTACCTTACTTTGGGTCCCTTACGTGAAGCTGATACTTCCGGTATCGTTATAATACGTTTGTTATTTGTAACATCATTATCTAATTTCAGGTGGTCGAAAATATTGTATTGATGGCGTCTTTCACAGCGTTTTTAACTTTCGGTTTAATGCAAATATTTCTGTATTGTTATTATGGAGATACTATTTCGAGTTCTGTGAGTATGTCAAAGTCAAAGTATTTATTTCAAATAAACCATTTAGAGGTACTTTTGAATTGTCAAAAACCTACATACTATCTAGTTACTTCCTATGCTCATCCTTAATCGTGTTTAATTTACACAATGAAGATCTACCAACGATCCAGGTTAAATATTTCTGAAGTTAGAAATTAATGTAATCGAAATCTCGAAGTCATCACTGAAATTTTAGAGCTTTTCTGGGAGTAAACATTTCTCACTCTTTTTCAGAGCAGGCAGGTAAGCGACGCCATTTACAACAGCCAATGGTACAACATAGGAGCGGCAGAGAGGAAAGATTTTCTCATTGTTTTAATAAGGTGTTGTCATTTGTTTATAGCTCAGTTTTAACTACTATCTTTATCATCTGGAAGTTTACCTAAGAGTTGTTTTTTTATTTTTAGAGCCCAAAAGCCTTGTGAACTAACAGCCAATGGATTCTTCAAAATTAATTTGAGAGCTTTTACGAGTGTATGTGATTAACTAACATAATTATAATTGAAGTATTATTAGTTTACTGAAGACATTAATTAGACGCTTCTGGTTTCAGATATTGAGCACGTCCTGGTCATATTTCGCGCTTTTGAAAACAATGTATCATCCTGAGTGAAAATCTTCATATGTCTTCATATGATCGACCAGTAAATGGCTTTTTAAAAATTGTGTAGGTTAAGTTGTCAAAAAATAAAATGCCCGTTTTGACAGCAGGATACGACATTACTTTACTAGTAAGTATGAAAGAGACATGAAATAATAGTAGATTATGCACCCAGGGGATAAAGCAGTGTCTTGTGTCACGGGCGTCATATTGAATCTCGAACGCAATGAAGGATTCGGGAGTTTATAGTTTAACTCACGAGCGAAGCGAGGGAGTTAATACAAGAATTCTGAATGCAGCGAGGGATTCAAGCTAGCCAAAGGCAAAGACACCTTTATCCCCGAGGAGGATACTCTACTTTTCACACCTCCTGTGAGAAAATAAGAAGCCATAATACGAAAAACCAAGTATTTTAAATTTACAAACACTAAGTAGAGATATATATTTAGAACTATACTGTATACCTACTTAAAAAAAGTTAGTTTCATACCATACGGATTTGCAATATCCGCGCCTTTTTTGCTTTCCACTCGGCATACCTACCACATAGCGGACACGACCAACTCGATTTTCGTTTTTTTTTTTACTTCTCTGTGGGTAAGTAAATATGTGCAGGCCTAATGTTAGCAACCTAATACAATTTATGTGTACACAAAGCTTTATATCAGCTGGTAGAATGGGTTCGGACGCTTGGCTGTATGCAATTTGAATTTAGATCGTCATAGGAGATGCTCCAGAAAATAGTTTTAAATTAATAAATCGATTATAAATGGGTTTTAAGTGTTATTCTTATCCTTTTATGCAATAATCCGTACATAACCAATTATTCTTATAATATTGTCTTCAATCCTGGACCCTGGTCAATCCTTATGATTTTGTAGAAATTCGAGAATATCGTCCCTAAGTAGTAAGAGTATCGACAATATCTTTCCTCTTGTAGCGGCATTCATGCCGCCACAAAAATCAACGTAGTAGAATCAACATCACAACAAATGAGACTCGCAGCGCCATCTATCTCGACAGCTGCGAACTAATTGACAAAATCCTAAATCGCGATATCAGAGTTTACCGTGCGATTTGAACATATGCAAAGCCCGAATATCAACTCTCGGGCAGTTGCCCACCAGAATAACAAGAACAACAACACAAACAGAAACAACAGAAACACAAAGACACAGAAACAGAAAGAAACACAGAAACACACACAAAACAGAAACAGAACGAGAACACAAAGAGAACAAAAAGAACAGAAAGAGAGAGACAGAGACAGAAGGCGTTGTAAGTCTTGTACCTAATATTCCGCCAATTGAGCAGACAGATGAGGTTCCAAATTTAAATCACATTATTGACCAGCGGGTTATAATGAAATCCAGTACAATATTATTGCCCGGCTGTGCCACCGGCCAAAAATGACTTACTTTAGGTTAGGTTGGCATGACATATAATTTGACGTTTTCGATCAGGTGGTGTGAAAATATCTTTGTTGTATGCTGCTGTCAAAACGGGCCTTTCATTTTTTGACAACTAGATATTTTTTAGAATAGCACGCACCAAGCACGCACCATTAGATAAAAAGAATAAACGTTGTAGATGATGAAATCATATTTTATTTTAATGTTCTAAATAACTTTGTTTGTCTCGCAACTTTAGGAAGTTCGCTAAATGCTTTTCGGAATTGTTCACAAAACAGGGCTCGACAAATCGAAATGTTCTGGAACTCGATGTTTATCCTGTTCAGTTTCATGCCAGTTAAAGCCTGAAGCCGTAAACTTGTTCCGTGGAAGCATTGCAAGGTGCTCAAAGAGACTGCCATTTTGATATTACCAGAACGATAAATAATAGGTATTCCTAACCTTTGCAATAACAGGAAAGATATACTAAAACAACGTTTCTATTTCATTGTTTTGGCATTTACATTTTTCAGTCTCTGGGGAACTATATCTTACACCTTATTTCTTTTTTAATATAATTCAGTCGTACACTTGATACCTTCTGTTTATTCTGGGAGCAGCGGACCAAGGTATTCTCAATTCTTAAGTAGGTCATGAATGCGGCAGTGATACCGGTGCGCCAAATAGCGATGAATCCTGAACTAGGCACGCCGTCTCCTCAGACAGACAGTAGTAAAATAATAGTTAAATAAAATTAGCCAAATGACCATTGTGAAAAGCCGTAAAAACTTGTGATTTATTGGACACTATCAACAGATGTCTGAGACATCGTAAACAGTTTAAAATATACTTTTAGCCTTAATGAAAGTGTCGTTAATGTGATTTGCATTATGGGCGAAATCATACTAACCTAACCTAAACTCTGGCTATATTATATAACAAGGATGTAATACGCATATTCTGCCAAGCAGCGAAGCGTGTCATGTCAGCCGTAAACATAATTTGGAGCTTTTTGGCACTACATTGAACGAATGCGTCAATTCTTAGAACGTGTAGAGAAGAATGATTGACATAACACTAAGGTCTTTTTACATATCATTGAAGCTGCATACTCAATAATTGCTAGGTGTGCAAGCGTATTACTTTGCTCCTCATAAGTCAAAGACCTGGAATTATTTAGAATAAGATTTGATTAGCAGTTTGGTCACCTATGTAAATAGTTTTTGTCATTTGGAATTTAAATTACTTTATACGATGTCAGCATTTACAAGTTACCTTCAAAACCTGGCTCCTGAACAGTGCCAAATACTTTTCTGGAAATAATTAAACGCAATTAGGTATGTACATTTTCCTTGGTATCTCAGTTTTGGTGAGTGTCCAACCAGCCAGCAGTGATGTACATCGATTAACTCATGTGTGATAGATAGGTGCGTCCATAATTAACAAGGGTGCGACTAAATTGCCGTAATTGTCGCCGAGCACACACCACGCGGGATTTGTAATTAAACCACATGTCCGGAAAAGTTTGTGTACAATGGAATGACGTTTCTGGTTTGTTTATAACTTTGATACTGTGTTATCGTTGGTTTCAGTAGACTGATTTCTTTTCTCTCATCATCTTCCAGCCCTTATCCCATGTTACTTGGAGTCGGCGCAACACGTTGTTTTCTTCCATTCTTTCCTTTTATCCGTCACACTATCACTAACTCCCTTTTCTTTCATATCGCTCCTCACATAATCAATAATCCATCTTTTCTTTGGCGTCCCTCTTCCTCTCCATCCCACATTTATATTCATAGACCCTTTTAGTTACATGCGTTTCATCCTCTTTTCTCTATTGAAAGTTTTTTTTGGTCCTTCGCCCCTTAGTGGCAACCTGTAGGTATTATTCGCTGATTTCCCATACATTTGTTGATGTAAGATTAAAATAAAATTCCACTTGTTTAATAAATAATTTAGGTCAGATAATACACGTGATCATCGTACAAATTACGTGTAATAAGTAGGCGGCTAGAGTTCAAAGACAATCTTGCTGGCACTGAATGTCAGTATTATTATTTACTGCTATAAAGGAATATGTTAGATAATAATCAGTATGCGCAACCAGCATCTTTATAGAGTCTAATTTGTTTTAAAACTTCGCATTCACACCGGAAGAAACTCTGTAGGAAACATTTTAACAGCAAAAACTTTTAATGATACAAATTCCGCATTGCTCAAAAAGCCAAAACATTCCATTTTATAAAAATAAATATTCGCATAAACATCACGTTTGCGAACTTGTCGTAAAATGATAAAAAAACGTTGGCAAAGTTAATTAAAAATTTATGGCCGGCCGTGTTTGTTGTCGTAGTAACACATGTGTTGTGGCTAAAAGAAAGATTTAATACCTACAACATTGAAGCGGACGTGAATGACATTTTGTTTAAGCGCTTAACCAAATGTGGTCGGGTTTAATCCTCAAGCGAAATTAAGTCCATTCTATTGTTCCTATAGCCAACAGGCTATAGGAACAACAGAATGGAGCTAATTTCGCTAACTTTTGTAAGAAACCATATGGGACATGAAGGTTTTCCTTCATACAAGGCATAAAAACCAACATTTCCTCAAGCTGTCTTTAATAACTCATGTTTTGTTATGCGGAAAAACATTTTCATATTCGTCATGTTAACACTTCGCCCCTGAGTAGACTCAGGGCTCAGGACTTTGAGCATAAACCGTCCTAAAGTATCCAGACAAAAATCTATCAAAAGATAATTTGCAAAATGTCGCAGGCTCGAAGTGTTAACATGACGAATATGAGAATGTTTTTCCGCACAACAAAACATGAGTTATTAAAGACAGCTTGAGGAAATGTTGGTTTTTATGCCTTGTACAGAGGAAAAACTTCGTCCCTTATGGTTTAGTACAAAAACTGGCTAAAACATTCCATATTTTCCATAGATCAATAAGCATTCAATAAGATAAATATCCAAAAAGTGACGTCACAAACAAAGCTAAGATATCGGACTATGAAATGAAATAAACTGACGTCACACAGCAAATTCTCGCCTTTGAATCCCGTCGAATCCCTGCTCTGTATCACCCGGTTGCGTAAACTCGGCTATCTGAGAGATGCTCTTGTAAACATTCGCTTACACAAATAATGGCTGTAATATCATCAGGCTATCGATTGCAGCTTTTGGTTCATTTCATGATAGTTAAAATAATGTTTTAGTGGTATTTTCAAAGTATTTTGTGTTTAAATGTTGAAATGAAAGTTATGGCTCTCAGCTCTCCGCGTAAAATGTAAAACATTTTCCAAACTTTGAAATTGCATTCGCGTAGTGAATTGAATTCTAAATGGATCCACGTTCTTCCAATATTTTGCTTCTTTACGTTTTCATAGGTCCCGGTCGACTAAGCTAAATATTATGCTGGTACTAGACGCTTTATGATAAAATGGGGCAGGATTCGACCCCGTGACCTTTCGATCGGCAGTCAACACCCCAGTCGTTGAACTAGGGAATTGTTATTACTGCCTGCAGTATTATTGTTAGCTCTTGGCAACGCAAAATGTCTACTAGGCGGATCATTGACTCGGTTAAGGAAAATGGCGGGCAACGTTTTTGGGAAACCTGTTGTATGATACTTATCTCATGATACTAATCCACTCTCAGAATGACAGAAAAAAAATCAAGATGGCAATGAAGTCTGCTTTTTAATTATGTAGAACTTAATTAAGTAGAACCCGACGCAATACTTAATGCAAGCTTTAAAATACGCAGACGAAATGAAAATTAGTTTTTATCATTAGTCTGAGAGCCACATGGTCTTAGCTCCCCACTCTACATTATAGACTTCCTTTAGCCTTTTATTTCTCTCTCCCAGTCTTGGTCTGCAATGTAATTTTCTTGTACAATTTTATAAAATAGTGGAATACTCCAGTTCGCAATTTAATTATGAAGTTGTAAACGCAGACAACTATCATCCTAAGATTGTGGAAACTTTGTTCTTACCTCGGTTAAAGTTTCACTATTATGTGGCTACACACGGTGCTTCGCTGATATGGCTTTTCTTAATCTGTTTCGTGGGGAAACATGTTCTGGTTTAAAGTACGTGACCAATTTTCCTTAATTTGATCCATATCGTACTGTTTTTATTTTATTTTATATATTTATTTAATTTTAAAGAAAGCTTACAGTCTAATTACAAACTTAAATATCATGCATAGGTAGCATTTGCCAATTACAAGCTTCCACATGTATAATATACTTAGTTACGAGTTATTTGCGTTGACCAGTTACAGCGATTTGAGTAAGTAAACAGAATACAATGTAGACATATTAGGTAATGCGAGATTTTAAGAAAACTATCTCGAGTACCTACAGACGTAACTTCTTTATTTTTCCAGTAATTTTTACATGATCGTTCAAAGGTCAGATAAGTATACAAAATTAATGTCTAGGCGCGTGGATTAGTCTCATAATCGAGCAAGCAAGCGTCTCGTGCGAGTTGCGACGCGTTACCGCAGAGTTCTCTCGACTAGTGCTGCCAGTCGATGACGCAGGGTTCTCATTCGCGGCGTTGTCGCGGGAACTCTAAAAATCGCGCGTTACAAGATATTAGGTACCTATGTCAAGACGTGCAATATCAAAATGAAAATGAACTGCTATTCAATATTGGCTATGTTTGGTTGTGTACTCCTTGTTCAAAATCATTTATGTGCGCTGCCGCTGGTGCAAAATAAATAGATTTCCATGTGTGATAGCTAATTAACAAAAGCTACGTACGCTACGCACTACGTATGCAGAAGGCGCCACTTGCAAATCGGATGCGTCGCAGCCTAAGTGACAAGCCAAAGTAGGGGAAAAAAAGAGGGCTCAAGCAGCCCCGACTCCGGTCTGTAGCTCCATGCCAAGAACCGGCCAAGTTGATGAAGAGGGTTTCACTAAAGTAGAAAAGAAGAAGAAGAAGCTCTGTTCTCGTAACCAGTGCGGTACCGCACCGAGTGGACCCAACATGCTGCTGCGCCCTGCTGTGCCCAGGACGCAGCTGTACCTACATTTCGCGTCTGCATTACTCCACAAAGATTGAGGAAGTCGTGCAGTATTTGAAAGTAAAGACCAACTAGACTCTGAGGGTCGAAAGGTTGGAGTCGCGCCACAGCATCAACTTTACGTCGTTCGTGGTACGAGTTCCAACCCACCATCTACAGACCTTCTTGAAAGAGGACTTTTGGCCGAAAGGTGTCGTATTTCGACGTTTCCGAGGTCGGTTACGCGACACCACGCAGCGAAACACGACGCCGTCAACTTTACGTGTATAGTAGGTAATAAGTTTTATTAATAATTATGTACCTATTAGTTTATTATATTATTGTTTAATTTAGTTGTGTGTATTTTATCTATGGGCCTCAGTTGCCTGATAATAAAGTGATTATTATTATTATTTTGTCGATGCGAATGGTACATGGAGTAGTAGCCATTTTCTTGGGTTATTTTGATTAGTGCGATGAAGTATTTTGATGATTAGTTAGGGACAATCAACCGAGCCGTTAGCGTAGTTCACTATGAAAACAGACAGATGTCACTGATATTACATATTACGATATGTATATATCGATATTACGATATATATGTTACGGCTAATAGCCGAAATGCGGCTACACCTAGTTTTAGCCGGCTACAACTAGGTGCAACCCGGCTACAACCAGTTATAACCTAACCTCAAAACACTTTAAAATTCCTATTTCTGTGTGGTTTAAAAAAAAATAACCACGAAGGGGATGGCGGGGTCTGTGTTCGCTCGCTTCGCTCGCTCACTAGACCCCGCCATCCCCTTCTAACCTAACCTGTCCGAGTCGGGGTGCCCAATGACCCGGCTAAAACTAGGTGTAGCCGCACTTCGGCTATTAGCCGTAACATATACATATAATATATGTATATATATACGATATATACGATATTTCGATATTACGTCTCTGCAATGATGGTAAGAAATGATATCGTGTTCATAGTCGACTGAGAATTGCCTCGGCTTGAAGTCAAAGTACCGAAAAAAAAACATCTGAATAGACTCAACACGAGCTTTTTGTAGATCTCGTATTAGTAGAATTTTAGTTTTAATAGAATATATTATTAAATGTGTGTACAGATTATAATATTGTTGTGGTCTACTGCTTTTGTAATTAGGTAGGTAAATGTGTCCCTAATACATGAGAACATTGACAAACGACACGCCTACAACCTAACGAAGTCATTGAGGAATTTACGAAAAATAATCTAAGAAGGTTTGTTATGCGTTAAGCAAAATAAAAAAAACAAACGACTATCCCGGGATCCGTTCCCCTGCATGGGAATTAAACATAACTGGCTTAATATGAGGGTGTCCCTATAGGTACACCTCTGCTTAACCCTCCAAGGAAAATAAGAGCGTTGTTATGTTTTGTTTATGTATTCATTTAAATAATTCAAGATAGAACAAAAATACACAGCCAGGAATGTTTACCCCAATTCATTACTAATTTGTCCTTCGTCAGAGCAAATAGGCATCATAAAGTTTAGTTTTCGTCTTTTACGATTATTGTTGAGGGAATAAAATAAAAGATAAACTTTACTGTATATGCAAATAAGTAGGTCCTAAGTTTTGTTATCTGTGTTTTTGTTTTAAAGCACAAAATATAACAATAGTAGATTATGCACCCAGGGGATAAAGCAGTGTCTTGTGTCACGGGCGTCATATTGAATCTCGAACGCAATGAAGGATTCGGGAGTTAACTCCCGAGCGTAGCGAGGGGGTTTAGAGTTTAACTCACGAGCGAAGCGAGGGAGTTAATACAAGAATCCTGAATGCAGCGAGGGATTCAAGCTAGCCCAAGACAAAGACACCTTTATCCCCGAGGAGGATACTCTACTTTTCACACCTCCTGTGAGAAAATGAGAAGCCATAATACGAAAAACAAAGTATTTTAAATTTACAAACACTAAGTAGAGACATGTATTTAGAACTATACTGTATACCTACTTAAAAAAAGTTAGTTTAATACCATACGGATTTGCAATATTCGCGCCTTTTTTGCGTTCCACTCGGTATACCTACCACATAGCGGCCACGACCAACTCGATTTTCGTTTTTTTTTTTACTTATCTGTGGGTAAGTAAATATGTGCAGGCCTATTGTTAGCAACCTAATACAATTTATGTGTACACAAAGCTTTATACAGAGCTTTATATCAGCTGGTAGAATGGGTTCGGACGCTTGGCTGTATGCATTTTGAATTTAGAACGTCATAGGAGATGCTGCAAGAAAATAGTTTTTAAATTAATAAATCGACTATAAATGGGTTTTAAGTGTTATTCTTATCCTTTTATACAATAATCCGTACATAACCAATTATTCTTATAATATTGTTTTCAATCCTGGACCCTGGTCAATCCTAATGATTTTGTAGAAATTCGAGAATATCATCCCTAAGTAGTAAGAGTATCGAGAATATCTTTCCTCGTTCTGGAACAGAAAGAGAGAGACAGAGACAGAAGGCGTTGTAAGTACCTAATGTACCGCCAATTTAGCAGACAGATGAGGTTCCAAATTTAAATCACATTATTGACCAGCGGGTTATAATGAAATCCAGTACAATATTATTGCCCGGCTGTGCCACCGGCCAAAAATGATTCACTTTAGGTTAGGTTGGCATGACATATAATTTGACGTTTTCGATCAGGTGGTGTGAAAATAGATTTTATGTATCTCAGCAATTTGAACTAGATCAAAGGTTTCGTGTACGATTTCATGACCTCGTTCGTAAAAATAAAGATCGGGTATGTCGTACAAATGAACGCGACTATTAGTGTATTCGCACGATGATCGCTTTTTAGGTATAAGGACGACGCCTCAAGACTCTCAGCAGTGAGAGAGCGATGAAGAGAAAAGAAATTCGTAAAGTTGTCGCTTAAACTAATGCAAGCCACATAAGCTGATAAACATCTTATGAGCTACGGACGCTGTCTGCCCCATTTCGTCTCTTCCATATTTTATAGAAATACCAGCTCGTTGCCAAGTTATTCCTATTAACGAGTGAAGGCCACTGTTTAGCCTCCTTATGTTATAGTATAGCTCTTATCTCACGGAATGATCTAAGAAACAAATAAGACTTATTTAAGTGTGTAAATTGATTAGCAGCTTTAATGGACTGCTTTGTAGTATTTTATAAACATGCGAACGTCCTGCTTCTTTTGGATTTATTGTTCGGTCGTGTTGTTTAACTTAATATTTTGTTTTAAGTAATATTTTTCGACTGAATCATGAGGCTGGCAAAAGAGAAATGTATTTAGGTAAGATATTGTGTATATGTATAGTCCTTTCAATATACTTTCGTTCAAAGAGTACAGTAATATTGCTTTCGTTATTATTGATTTGATCTAGACCACTTGACATTGACATTTCTTTAAATATTGTACTGTTATCATAAACGGAAAAACGGAAAAAACCTTAATTTTCTTCTATTTCAATGACTGTTAGAATTTCCATATATTTATATATAAAAGTACTCTGTGGTTATAAGTAGGGATGGGCAGCTTTATAAAAAATCGACTAAAACCACAAAAACGTAAAAAATAAAACTAAAAAGGTTTATATTAGTTTGATCAACATAGTTATTGTGAAAATATTGACCAGAATAAATTAAAAACAAATGTTAGCCATTAAAATCGAGAAAAAGAAATAAAAAAAAAAGAAAATATGAATGGCGTCCAAATATTATTTTGACTTAAAACGGCCAGTCCATATTATATTATGTTTCAATTTCTAACCAAATAGGATTTATTGGATAAATTAGAAAAAAGTTTTGTGAAAAAAAAAACTAAATTGAATAGCAAAATACTACAAGATCAAGATAAGTTTTAGTGATTTCTTTTTTTTTCAAAACTTTAGTGAGATTCAGCTGCCTGGTATTGGTTGAGACAAAGAAGACAAATTAAGTAGGTACAAATATACTTCACTATTTTTCATAAAAATAAAAAACGTGTTGCCTACTGTGAAATAAATAAACATTTGATAGGGACAAAGTTTCCATCAGTTCCTGCTGTCTCAATTTATCATTTTCAGGCAGAACACTAAATGGGGTCGCTGTAATAAACGATATTGTACACTCAAGTGAAAGAACCACGGGCTTCTGTGTTTCTTAATATTGTTAGGCTAAAATATACGTAGGAACGCCGCCCTTCTTTATGAATGGACATTCAAACTAAAATGAACAGAGTTAAGTCAAACTACCTATCACCTCTTTTTTATATTAGTTTAGATCCGATTTATACAATTTGTTACTGATCGAAAGTTCGACAATAGCTGTGGCCGCATTGGGTCATAGGCTAGTTATATCCCGAATATTGTATTGTTACTGTGGTATATGCCACGGTAGCGAAGCCGAGGGAAAAGTTAGTTAAAATACTTAATAAATTAAATAGCAATGAGAAGCAGTGGACCAATTCATTCTACTTACAATATTCAAATTTCGAATTTGGTATTTAAATATTTGTGCTATGCGTCGTGGTCATTTGGGAAAATATGGAGCGGAGCCTCACTTCAGACTTAAAACTATGTTTAGGTCCGGCTTTTCCATTAATCGTTTTATTACCAGTGTGCAAGTACAAATATTCAATACATGATTGACTTTTAGAGTGAAAAGAATCTTCTGAGTAGACAGATACATAATGTATTCGGTACCTACTAGAACTCAGAAGTCACACGTAACAAGTTAACCTACGAAAAATTCGACTTGCAATAAGGCCGACCGCAAAATGTGTTTTCGGAAATAAAATTAAGCATGATATGAGTTGGAAAAGCCTTCCACTTGACATCATGTACCTACACCGTAGACCTAAACCATTTTTTAGTCTCATGATATTTATTATTATTTATTTTATACTTTATTGTACACCTCATTAAAAGAACAGGACAAACTTTAGATTATTAGATAGAAGTATTTGATATGATATTTTAGATTATTAGATAGAAGTATTTGATATTCAAGTGTCGAGTGTTTCAACACTCGACACTCGAATATCAAAAAAACTTCGCTTCAGTGAAGTGAAGTTTGAAGAACATTTGCGTTGGTAGATAAATACCATTGAAATATCTTGTTGCCAACCGTCGGAAGGCAAATTGAAGAAACAATTTTATCGTAGGCGCTATGTGCATAACTAGAGATATCTATATGGTGCAAAGTTACAGATCAGCAATACAAGTTTAATGTAGGAATCTACCAATAATGTAGACGATTCCATGTTATGGGGAGACCTAAATGGAATTGCCTACTAATGAGGTACGATTAACGCTAGCAATGTGACAACATGCGCTTTATTGCTATCTTGAAATAACCAATATTTACTTCTTTTTTTTATGGATTCCCAATCAAATGACTCCTGCCGCTCTGAGTGGAGCGGGAGGGAGTGTCAGACTCTTACTGACTAAAACCCATCCGTGCTCCTCGTAGTGCCTTTTGTTTTACAGGGCCGTGGTGACTCTTTCGAACAAAATCCGCTACACCAATATTTACTTTGGTTTTATATTAGTGGTGCATGCACAGCAAACTGACGGGCTACGATTATCCAGACAAATAATACTTAAAGAAAATCAGGCCAAGTACGAGTCGGAATAACGCGCACAGTGTTCCGTACGAATCCATTTTCTTTGCGTGTTATTTAAAAACTAAAGACTTTTATTAGGTTTTTCTATAGGTAACGTATAAGTAAAAAACTAATAGTAGATTATGCAACGAGGGGATAAAGCAGTGT
This sequence comes from Melanchra persicariae, assembly GCA_947386135.1. Lineage (NCBI taxonomy): Eukaryota > Metazoa > Arthropoda > Insecta > Lepidoptera > Noctuidae > Melanchra > Melanchra persicariae. Next base: position 8,795,314 of record OX376651.1, on the reverse strand, counting down.
CTTATGTCATTGGCATTATATTGAATCCCGAACGCAATTAAAGATTCGGGAGTTTAGAGTTTAACTCACGAGCGATACACGACACAAATCCTAAAAGCAACAAGAGAATCAAGCTAGCCCAAAGCAAAGACACCATTATCCCCAAGGAGGATAATGGATACTTTTCACACCTACTACTGTAAGAAAATAAGTAGCCATAGTACCTACTAAAATCAAAGTATTTATTTTTACAAATAGTAGATATTGATTATTGATTGATATATGCCTAAGGCATTAAGTCCGCCTTTGTACAGTGTTTTTACTACTGCATACATTTTTAATAGATAGAAATATAAATAAATTTAGGACTACATACACTTAAAAAAGATAGTTAAATAGCATAAGGATTTGCAATATTCGCTCCTTTTTTTTAAATTTCCATAATAAAATAAATAAGAATATCACCAAGGAGTTTTACAATCCTAAAATAAATAAGCTGAATGATCGAACCTCCTTGGAAGCGCTTTTGCTCAATATTTTTGTGTCACTTTAATACTAAAGAGAAAATGAAAGAAGATTAATAAAAATAAATAAATCTCAGAAACGGTGGCTCGTAGGAAAAAAAGTATTACAATTCAATTTTTGTTTAAGGTACTTTTATGATAAAACTTATCGTTTTGCTGAAAATCGCGAAAAACTCATTTTCTTGACCTTTGATCTTGAATATTTTTTTCTATACACGGGAATGATGGGGAACTTTTAAATATTATTTATAATTATGTTTTGAACAATTTTACTGATTTTCAGCTTGTTGGGATTTTATGTACCTTCACTCTCATTTTTTGGTCTAGATTGACCGGACTATTATACAATTACCATTTATATTAGTCTACGTACAATCTGCCTTAAATTAGGCATGCAAACTCGCGCCATTTTTCATATTAGAAACGACAAAGATTGTTGCGACTTTCCTACTGATATCTAAAAACAAAAAGTTTGTTTCATTACCTATTGTACTGTTTTCTCGCAAATATATTGAAATACGTTGTATGACCTAAGTGCAGAAATTGGTTTTACAAACTCGTGACTATGGTAAGCCCTCGACTTCACTTCACCGCACTCCAAAAGTGACTCCTCATTCAACATTTATTTATCTATACTTACGTCACGTATCCATGTTTAGGTCACGGAAGTTCATAATTATGTGTACCAATTACCACTAGATTCGGAGCATATACTGACTGGGGCAGAAGGAGAGTCAGACACACGAGTAATCTAGTAAGGGTTCCGTTTTTCATCCAATACGGAACCCAAAAAATGCAGTCATGGTTTTTTTTTAGTCATTCATGATTTATATCAATAAAGTCCTATCGTTTATAATTATAAAATTCGAAGCAACGAATGGTCATGTTAATGTGGAACACATTTCTATTTTTTTTAAAACCTGATTCAATGAATTTGCATATTATTAGGTACGTACTTCCCGTAATTGTAGTGCATTTACTTTTGCTGTATAACAAATCAGATTTTGTTGTGAGCTCATCTAATTGTGATATCAATCCGGAAACATACGTATATATATGTAATTAACTAATCACCTATAGATAACATAAATACCTAACAGAGGAAAAAATACTTGGATATAAATAAAATCTATTTTGCGAGTGCTGCAAAAACATTAATTGAATTTTAAGTTATTGAAATGAAGTTGTTATTATTGAACAGTTTTTTTCGTAATTTCGCATTTGTGTGTGGTTTTGTACAGGTCAAAATACTGCAATGAATTTTATTAGAGTTCATGCATGGAATTTACGAATCAGGGATTTTCCGTGATAAAAATAGGAAACGTTTTTATTGAGTCTTATATTTTAATTAAGTAATTCGACGGTACTATTAGAAACTCCAGTTACAAATATTAAAATATAGCATTCAAGAAACAAAATAGAGCACATTTGCATTCTGTATAGCGTTCAACTTGAAAATGTTTCGAATTTGTTTGTCAAAGGAAATATTCATTTCCTCTAGCGACCTCTCCGCTCGAAAACGAAATTTTCTTGTTTTCATAAATAATGAGAACCCATGTTTTGTAACAAAGGATTTTAATTTGGCATCTAACGTAATAAATGAAGACCTGGAATATTTTAATTAATACTGCCATGGAGACAATTTTAGTTAAAAATGAACCTAAGACATTGAAGCGAAGCCAAGACAATGAATTTGCATTGTAAGTTAAAGACTTTGCGCTAGCAGACGTACATACAACTACTGGTAATAGTTAAATTCTCAATATCTACACCATTTTCTACATTTTCCATCCCTTCATATCAATTCAGATTCTGTACAGATTGCTCGGCTCATATGAAAAATATTTCGGTAAATGCTGAAAAAAATTCCAATCACATAGTGACGGGCAATTTTTACACGCGTCAAGAAAATAATATCGCTCAGAATACTGCCTAGTCACATTTCCAATTTTCATGAAACATAGTTCTAGACATTGTGGATTGGAACTTGGTCATTGAACCCACATACCTACATAAACGTACTTACCAGGCGCTCATATACAAAGTGTGATTTATAATCACACTTTGTATATGAGCGCCTATTCACCTTTTTTCGGATAATACAAAAGCACTACTAATATCCGCATATTTTTAGTCAATTAATCATTATGCGCGTAAAAATGAACTTTCATGGCATGACTTAATGATAAAAAAGAAAACTGTACTTTTGGTTGACTGGTCATGTACGAGTAATATAATGTGACGAAAACGTTGATTAATAAAAATGAGAAGCGACGCCAGGTGCAAAAGTTTTGCACTTCGATGAGTGCCATTTTCTAACTTATCGGGCACTTGAAATATTTAAGTCACGAAAATTGCAGACTCCGTAAGATTGTATTAATGATTCGATTATAATATCTTGATATAACTATTATGAAAAGAAACGTTTTGTATACAATAAATCTAATCCAAATCCAGTAGTTTCCAAAATATCCGTGTCTTATTTAGAAAAAAATGTTTACAATTCCACGCGATATTTTCTAGTAACAAATATAATATACCAGGTCGGCATAATATTTTATGCGGGTTTATGATACTAAGCATAAAATATAGCATTTAAGACTCTATTGTGTTATTATTAGAAAATACCGAACATTGTTTATGTAAGTGTTTTCCATTTGCAGTGTTTTGTGGCCATAATTTTACTCTGGTTTGTTATTTTGTCACTGTACTAACGGTTTAAAGTTTATAAAGCTTTTTGCTGTAGCGGATGTTTATGAAATAGTGTTATGAAAGCCAAGCTCCCTTAATTATTGGCACACACGCCATTATGCAGTACTATTATTGTTGTTAAACGATTTTGTACTTAAAACTTGTTAAGTTATGGACTAGTATTGAACGGTAGTGTTTGTTCAATGGTAATAAAATCCTATCATTGTCTCTGATGTTTTGGGGTTGGAATTATTGGTGGTTAGCTGTGCGTGTTTTACCAGAAAACTAGGATAATAATTATTAAAAAAAAATATTTTTAATATTATAATAATATGTGTAAGGTGTTATAATGTATTCGTATAAAGAGAGTATATACTGTAAGGGCAACAGAATGAAGATGATGATTAGAGCTCAAATAATTTAAAGCTTGATGTTAAGTAATTTCTCTGTGACATGGTTTTTCATTTGCAAATGTAGGCACAGAAACACAAATATAAATCTTCTGATAGTAGATACAATTAAAACGATCATTTGTCGTGACTTACAGTAATAAATCTTCATCCCCTACAATATTATCTAATTGCAAGGACATTCGTCTATACCTAAAGTATAGACCAGCCCGTTTATACGTGAGCTTAATCTTTCTGGTCGGTCACTCTATTTAATGCGTGTATTCTGCGCATGGTCACGTAACAATATGTTTGTTGGCTAATTATAAGTATTGCGTTCCATGAATATTCTGTTATTGTTCTTTTATATAAACTATTTATACTGAAAAGGCAAAAATTATTTACTTATTGCAAATAACGAAAGCTAAAGTCTGCCAGGATTTGGGAGTATGCAAAACTACATCCTTGACTACTGAAATAAATTTAATAAACAAAAAAAAAATTGACCGTCGGCGTCGGCTCAAGCTAGCAAGTATGTGTACAATATAACACTACTCTATCCCACATATTTCGTTACTGAGAAAATAAGTAAGGTGTAGGGACTTTGGGATCTCAGTCATGTACGGTATAATACATGAACAAAAACCATTTTCTCTTGAAATTCGTGTGCCTTTCCTACCACCGAGACATAGGTCTTTATCTTCATTTCAACTCTGTTTTACTGTTAACAAGTAATAAAGATTTACTACCGCGACCGCAACGTGTTGTCTTTTAACAGAAACAGAATAGTTTGTAACGTATGTTAAGGAGCTTAAAACTTTCGATATAAATTCCAGAGCCGCGTCTTTGTTTCAGTTTTATTGCGGTTACTTCTTCCAGGCACATTTATGGGCTAACCCGACTTTACCACGATTACAGACGTGTACTCACATGAGTTACACAAGTTCTTAAAAACAGTCGGTTTATTCTATAAAAATCTGACTGTGAAAACAATGGTGGTGTAAACTTGAGGTAAACTATGATTCCAGCCGGTCGATTCTGTCGACGTCTCACGGTGTACACCTAGGAGCTGTCATTCCATCTTATTTGTATGGTTTGACAAATTACCCGTTGTGCACCCCGGCCAAGTGTTCACTTCGTCATGTTTACAGAATCGCACTGCTGTTTGGCTGGATGGATTGACATATTCACTTCACCTAAATAATTTCGCCAGAGAATGGGCAGCAGCATTCTCTGTAGGTACATTGCAACAGCTACATTGCGATCGCCAACTCTACTGCAAAGCGTGGTGATTATGGCAAACTCCCATTTGGGGGAGGCCTATATCCAGCAGTGAACGTCTTTCAGCTGTTATGATGATGATGATGATGATGAAATAATTTCGCAAAAGTTTTCGCGGTAAGTTTTTTACAGAATAGCGCTACAGATATGGGTGTTGGAGTAATGTTTGTCTAGACTGACTGTGGAATGAATAGACATCTTTTAGATAGGGAGCTTTATTTCGCACAGTCACCACAATGAATTATTGTCTTTGGGCCAGCAATAAATTGTATTCCATGTTTTGTTAAAGTTCCAAAAGTTTTAAATAAAATGTTATGCTTGAATTAATGTCTGTAGTTTATTAGGGGTGATTTGAGGCACTTTTGGACCCAGTTTTAGCAACTGGGTCCAAAAATGTCAACTACCTAAGGACGAGCCAAGGCGTTGCACAAGGAGGTGTGTACTAGTAGTAGAACATGTGTCACTGGACTCTGGTTCCCGCTTCCAGACTGGCCAGTGTAGTTTATTTTTAATCGATGTTCAACATATAACCAGCGGTCTTTCCCGAACTTATTTCCTTTGTGGATTGTCCTCAATCGTCGGTGGTCCTAATAATGTTTCTTTGTCCAAAATAAGCTAATTTATTCATACACCATGTTGGTTCCTTGAAACCTATGAGTATTGATTTGATATTTTGTCCTGGTTTTCCGGTGAGTTACCTACTCACAGGTAGGTACTTCCCTGTCGCATGGAGTTAGCTAAGGATTTTGAGGAAGACTGTTGGTAAAATAAGCACGTATTCAGAACTTAGATTATAGCCAGGGCTCATTTGCATTAATGCAGGGTATGGTAATGTCCCCGATAGGCGATAAGACAAACTTCATCGTACATTCATTAGGTGGCAAATTGAAGTTTAAACTGTATAAATGGAATATTTGCGAATTTCTGATTTCATTGTCATGTGCTTTCTGCTGCGAGCTGTTTATAAGTGTGATATGAACTTTTATTCAAAATGCTTTTAGGTTTGTTTAAGTTTTGTTTTGGTAGTAGGTACAGGTGGATTTAGAAAGAAAGAAGTGTAAGTACAAAAAAAAATAAACTTGAATTTTAAAATGAAATAACATTGTGTGCCCCGCGGCTGCGCCAAATAGGTCCAGTTCAGCAAAATGCCAGACAACTAGGCGTTGCCTGACGCTGGTTTTCAACTGAACCTTACGTTGATGTGTACACACCAACATATGCTCGTTATTCTTAAAGAAGGACATACGTTCTTTAAGAATAACGAGCATATGACATGTTATTACAATTTGAAACCCACCATACTGCGTGTTTGCGAGTTTCTTTGTTGTTCAAGTGTACTTTATGGTGGTTGTGTTAGAGCCATATGGCATCAATTCAAACTTCGTAGTGATGCTAACAAATACGATGACGTTTACGAGACCCAAATCTCACAGAAATCTGTGAAACGTGTTACTTGTTAGTGCCGAATCAAGTCCTGTACACCCTCAAGATTTATTTGCGTACCCTAATCTGGTTTGACGATTTGAACAAAAAGGATTCCTTTATATAAATATACACTAGGGACTGGAAGATAGATGCTACCTATTGTCTTAGAAATTTTCTTAAGAAAATGAAAGTATAGGCTTCTATTCAGGGAACGTGCTAGGTGCTGATATTAGACTGAGAAAGGGTTTACTTTCTTCGTCGTATTGTATAAATTAGGGTACGGTCTCGGCGGGATATCGGTTCGAGTCACTGAGTGGAAGTGTCATTGACTCCTAGAACTTTTCATTATATTCTGTGGTGTCAATATTGGTTACATTGAAAACTTCGAATAGTGAGCTTCTGTCTACTGTGTATTGAATTGAATAAAAAATAAGGAGCTACCATTTGGCAGAATTGAAATACATAAAGATCATCGATTAGAATTTGGGAATTCATAAAAGAAGTCAAGCAAAACATCGTATCACGTTCTTGCGTAACTCGTAGTATATTATGTCCTTGTGCACTGCAGTCGGTAATTCACACAAAAGTTTCAACATAAACAATTTATGTGCGTCTTCCTGCCAACACAATACAGAGTTCATTCTTCCGTCCTCATTTCTAACTGAGCCGTATTTAACGACTCGGATTTAGTTCCAGGACCCAATTTTGTGAAAAAAGACGACTAACATATGCATTCATATAAATTATAAATACATGGAAATGGCAATATTGTTGCCTGTCAAATCAAAGGACAAAAAATAAGGTGTCTGTACCCTTATCACAACTTTGTTCCCGAAAATTGGCTTGTTTCAGGACATTCCTGTACACGTGTTGACAGGACTTTTACCTGTAGTATAATAATTATTATAATAGCAAGACACATACATGGCCCACTGTGATCGAAAGGAGATTATGAAAAGCTTGGTACTTAATTAATGAAAACAGAGACATTTGAGAGTATGCACCCATTAGGTCAAAGCAGTTAGCTGCTAGTAGGATGTAAAACCAAGACTAGTCAATAATTTCGAACTCAAAAGTAAATAAAGACTGAATGCTGTCGTACTGAGACAGGATCTTGTCGGATTAACTTTTATTTCTTCTTAGTTACGAAATATCCCAGTGACGTCTGAAGTCCGGATCAGACCTTGCTATGACGTCAAGATCCCACTTATAAATAATCGGGAAAAACGTAAAAATCCGACTGGTGAATAAAATCTACGTTTATGGACCTTTCTAAAAATAAATATAACAAGGTGTATAGTGCGTTTCAACATGGTTTCAACAAATAGTACCTATGGCGTTATGATGGCACACCCTGTCTGTCAAAGTCATTGGTACGAGAAGACGCTCCCGCAGATTTTGTTTATTTTCATTTGATTTTCGACTGAAATCATGCCCAAAACTTTGAAAAGTGGTGAAAGAATGATGGTGTTACAAGGTGAAGAACTTTTGTGAATGTGAAAAACGTAATGATGCCTCATTAATTCCTTTAAGATGTGTTCAGGCTCGTGTTGCCGCCCTTACAGGTAAGTCAAAATTGGGTTACCAGTAGCAGATAATAAATTTATAACTTAAACTGCAATTTTCTATTGACTTTATTGGTTTATGTATGATTGTGACAATAAATAAATAAACCGAAATATATGTTTTAGGTGTATCCGAAAAACCGTGTCTAAAATCACTAAAGAAGGTGAGGTGGCAGCCAGCACGTCGACTAAGGTTTCAAAACCTCGCAAAAGCGGTCCCCGGCCTAAAAGAATCGAACTACATGAAGAATGAACTGAAGAATGTGAGCACGTGAAAAAAGTGGAAGAAAAATATTACGCAGATGGCCCAGTTACTGATAGCGAGATGGACAGGTTTATTATTGAAGTGGGAGACGATAGTGACACTTCTGATGACGAGGATGATATGGAAGATGAAGATGACGACGACCGCTCGGGTATAAGTCCGTTGGATGAGCATAACTACTCCAAACACATTTTTTTTGTCTGCGCATTATTATAATAAAAATGATTAAATTATGCATTTTATTTGTGTGTTGATTTTTAATATGATAACAATAAAAAAATAAGTAAATATGTAAGAATCTAACTAAGAAACATACAAATCACCCTTACTTTGAGGTAGGTAATGTGGAAACACTGTAAAACATTGCTGCCAACATAACGCCATAGATAATATTCGGTGAAACAATGGGTGAAACGCACTCTAACTTGACTCTAACTCTCTAGTAAATGTTGACATATAATGCAACCATAAATTAATGGGGCAGTTGATTTTTTTTTCGACATTTCGGGGTTAGTCTCTTCATAGTAAAAAATATTCATAATGATTAGTACAATGACCTCATTTCTGGAATATTGTGCGTTTTTTTAGTTACACTCTGTACACTATGAAGGGCCTAGGCGTTTGTGTAGGTACGCTAGCGCGCAATAAAGTGAGAAGAAAGAGAGAATGAAAATGAGATAGAAGAAATTCCAGGGGGCCTACCACAACCTCTTAAAACAATATTACTTTAATATTACTTTGCGTTCCGCTCTGTTGGATTTTCAACGCTCGGATCAGCGCCGAGAGTTGAAAATGCAACAACAGAAATTACAAAGTAATATTAAAATAATATTGTTTTAAGAGGTTGTGGTAGGCCTCCTGATGTGTTCGTTTTTTTTAAAAGCTTAAAAAAACGTACTCAAAACGGTAGTAACTAAACGCTCTTTAAAGCTGCAGAATGTTGTTTTGGTATCGTTGAAAAATCTTTCAAGCGTTTTAATTTGCATACCTCCCGTTGCAATTTTGCTACGGATATGCGATCGTGTTACGACGCAAGCTTGCTTCAACGTGAATTTACGTTATCACATAGGTCACGTTACAGTTTACGTAGACCACGTAGACTTTATTCCACGTTCCTTAGATTATGCAAAACAGCTAATATTTTACGAAGGAAACGTCAGCCATTTGTTTGCTTATACACCTTATGTAGTCCCTTTTTAGCGAACCCATAGCCAATAAAATCTTAGATGTTATTCTGCAGTGCGACTCTGTAAACATGTCGAAGTGAACACTTGGGCGGGGTGCACGATGGGTGAGTTGTCAAACCATACAAATAAGATGGAATGACAGCTCACTTGTCGTTCACTCCGCCTAGGTGTACACCGTGAGATGTCGACAGAATCGACCGGCTGATCTCAAACACGTTCTTTGGTAGGCTTTCAAAAAATTACACTCAACGCTTAAAAGCTGACAGCATCTTACCATAGTCGCACTGTAGCGTCGCACCTGTCTGTGAAAGCCTTACAACTAGATATTAATCAGCGAAACTATTTCAATAAACACTAGAATTGCAAATTATGAATGTTAATTGTACAACTTCTAAAGTTCATTTAGATCTAAAGTTCAAGCTAAGTGCTACTATATTCGCTGCTCTTACCCTCAACTGTAGCTACTTTGTCCCTAATGTACTGCATTAAGCCAGCAATGAGCTCGGTAATTGTGACTTTATCTGGAACATTGACCACGGGAGGGGACGAGGGGGACGTATTACAATAAGTGACACTCGGGAGTTAATGTGGAGGAAACCTGGTCTTTTGTGTTCATGCGTATTGTGTACGTATTGTGGAGATTAAATAAATATGGTTTTATAGAACAAAAAAAAAATAGACAGAATGAATGGAATCGTATTGGAAACTTTTCCATAGTGATCTGACGTTTATTTTGTTGATTATATGCTGTTATATAGAACGCCAGAAAATTTGACACCAGTCCTAAGAAGTACCGTGTTACTCAGTTAATAAATTGTGGAGGTCTGGTAGGCAGCCGCTCCGCGTAAAATACTGGTATTCAGCTGAATCCGGTTTGACTCGGAGCCGAACCCAATATGGTTGGGAAAAACCTAGGTGAATGATGATGATAATTATGCTGTTTATAGACCTAGGTCTGTATGTACCTATTGCTACTTAATGTCTCTTTCAAGCCAATTTTCATTGTTGGAATAGATTATTTTCATAATTAAATTCACCCTAGCTTTTTTGAGTGAAAGTTCTAAAATTTTAAGTTAATCTCGTCTCTTTCAAACTAAATATTGCTCGTCTCTCCAGGAAAGACAAATGAATAATACGTGTTATCAAGCTAATGTACCTACTAATGGCTATATAGGTTCAAACAATTCTGTTGTTTCGCAATGCAGTGGCGGTTTGTGAGTGGCTAGCCGACACGCACCGCGCCTGTGCGCCAGCTGACGGCACTGTGTCATCGCTAGACTGAAAACTCTATTAATGGAGACAATAATACGTTTACTTTATTGTTTGGACCAAATTCCAGAATGGGTTTGTTGTATCGTTAAAAGCCCCCCGCAGACGGGTACGTCATCCGTAGGACAATTTTCTGCTCTACGAGTAATATTTACCGTAGGGCAGTTTCGGTTTTATAATATTGGTCTTTGTGGCGTTGTCGCGCTTCGCCAATCTGTTCGATTTTACATTTTTCAAAGCACAGAAGATACTATATAATAATTTTACCTGAGTCATTATTGTGAATTTCAATTGTTACTTATCGTATTTGAACTTACAGTATCTAATCGGAAATAACAGCATCCAATAACTGTTTTCAAAAGTAAAGTCTATGAAAACACAGTCTGTAAATCCAACTACACAGTTGAGAGGAGGATTTCAGAAAAGATCTGTCGATAGTTACATCTGAAATACAAGAAGCGTGACTGTTCTTATTACCTGTCATCGATGGGATTACCGATAGCGGACGGGCCCGATATCGTATCTGACACTTTTCAGGGATAAAGTGGGATATGGGCGTCGTGCCGTGAGATTACTTGAGGATTTTTAACCAATTTCGACAACTTGTATTTACTAGTGCTGCTGTAATAGTAAAGTTTTATTTTTATCATCATACGAATCTGTTACCATCCACTAATGAAGACAGATTGCTTTGCATAATGAAGACCCAAGTCTGTCTCGAAAATGGAAGACTACAAATACATTGTTAACTCTGGGTGTGGTGACATAAATAATAAATGACCGTTTAACGATGAAAATGTTACACACGATTCTCAGAGCATCATTATAGATTCACGTAAAAACATCAAACATACCAAATATAAACCGTGCACAGCTTATAAGAACCGTATACAAGAAGATTGATGTTCCGGGTGATTTAGAAAATGGTAATGAAGACAAATTGCAACGTGTGAGGACTGGTAGAAACTGAAGGTGACAAATTATGACAACATTCCGCCGAAAATTAGGTTCTACAAAACGTGGGATGAACGATTTTAATTATGTCGCTGGTCTTGGGAAGGGAATTATCTCATAGTAGCAGACGTAAGAGTACTACAAAACTTAAGGAATATATTTTTTTAGATTAATGTTATAAATGTTTGAGCATAAAAAAGAGTGGTCGCTAGTGGTTACTTATTACTGTAGGTCAAGAAAGTTTTTGCGTGTGGTAGGCCTTATAGCTAGATAACGGCCAATACTAATTTTAAAACGTTCTGGAAAACTTGTCACAATCATTTTGTGACAATTTATTTTGTAGGTATTTGATTAGTATATTGCCATGCCATATATTAATACCATGGGTTGGATAAAACCGTAGCATTTAATGTAAGTAAATCTATCAGAGCAATAAAATTGTAATTAGATTGGGATAAAGACGAAGTGACTACAGAAGTACTAAGGTATTTCCAATACTTATTTTTTCCAAGTTTTTTTTATTATTAAATTATGTAAGCCTTACTCAATTTCGACTTGATGAATTTGAGTGACTGGTGATCCAGTTACCTAAAGTTTTTCTTTCGTTTTACAATATCGAATACGTACAATATTTTTCATGATCTTCTTCGCTCGATCTTTGAGCTTTATATATGTGTATATGTCGTGACCATATCATAGAAATGTGGCCGACCATTTAATCTAATGGTAATTTCATGAAATGGAAAATACGCGCTGCACACATCATGTCGATGTGGTCTGGCCAAATCAATGAATAACTCAGCGTTTGTCGATACAAACATACGGTTACTTCAGATATCAATGGGGTCCGGAAGGACAAAGGCTACTTATAAACTTCGTCCGCGATAAACAACATCCACGCGAACGAAGTCACAGGGAAAAGCTAGTCCGATACAAACAAATGCTTACCTGAACTTATTAATTCCATACTCAAATCGTTGCTTTGTGTATGTGTATCTCAACATGTCAAATAGATTGTGTCAAATAAATGAGACATGGATAAAATGAAAATAGTAATAAATTGCAAAAACACCGATTATCAGTTAGTGGAAACATTCAAAATGACTTCGTAAATTAAAAGCAGACAAAAGCTTGTAAGACCATGCCGCTTTCTGCCAACTTTCGACGAGGTAAGCGGGGCCATAACAGTTACTATCATGGAGGTGCTAAATGAAAAGCTCAACGGGCTCAACACCCTGGCTCCAAATGATTTAGCGAAATGAAGGCTTTCGCATTAGAGCGCTGGAATGGCTCCTGCACTTTCATTCAGAACACATACGCGTCGCGTGTAAATGGAAGTGTATGTCGTTTGTCGAGGGGTGAAATGTTATTAGGCAGAGTGGGTGCCAAAAAACCTTTATATTGTAATCAGGAACCTGAAGACGGACGTCGCAACCGAGGCAGGCCTAAAAACGCTGGTGTGACGATTTAGTGAGTCTAAATCGTCACGTTCCTGTCGGATTGGCCGGAGAAGGAACCCGATAAAGTTAGCTGGAAAAATATGGGGGAGGCCTTTGCCCAGCAGTGGGACAAAATAGGTTAACAAAAGAAATTGTAAATTGTACGTTACCCATTCGATCTTGAAATTGCCATCAGCGACCTATGCACTTGTTACAAAATCTTTTCTGCCTAAACATTGCAGAAAGCACTACAAAAAGTTCCAGGGTACCAAACGTACCTTTTTTCGGTTTTTCAGAAGGTGACAAAAATGTAGGTAGGTATTATTATACTATTATCTCGCCGAGAAGGCTAGAGATAAATCGCCATCATTTAAGAGCTAAAGCTGCTCGAATAAATCAGGCTTGAGTGGGCTTAGATAAGTTTGACTAATTCTTGGTTTTCAAGTTCAAACGCCAAGGGATCTAACTAAGATTAGCTGGCTGTATGAGATTCACGACATACCTACACTGATCAAAAAAGAAACTGTAGCCATTTAGGATTTGCCACTGAAAATTAAATAAATATTTAAATATTTTCACTACCCACAACTCACACGTTTTAATTTAATTGACTACCTGGATCGTGAGACCGTTTCTATTCAACGAATTTATGAAAAACAAACTGCAAATTTTTGGTATGATGATTTGATCTCATGAAAGAGTCAGAAACGACGGAATTGATAATAATTATACAACTATTTTATTTTCAGAAATGCTTACCGCATTAAAGAATGCAAAGAAGAACAAAGAAGGACGTAAAGTAAGTGATGATAGCGACGATGGAGGTGGTTCCAGTGTGAACGCTACTAGATTAGAAGTAACACCTGCTATTTCGCTACAAGATATCGACCCTGCCCAGAAAGCCGAAGTTAAAAGCAGTAAAAATAACACTACTCCCAAGACTAGTCATAAATGAGTAGTCGTAAATATCACAGCCAACGTCCTGCTGAAAGACCCAGGACTAAAAAGTTGAATGTATTGCGATTTTAGCGCTAAATAAAATAATATTATACAATTAATAACGTAATAAGCTAAAATTTCCAGTTTCTCTATACTAGAACTATCTCGCTAAAGCAACATAAAGAAATAAAGCGAAGTCCTTTTTTATGCGCGTGCTATAATTTATTTTTGAAGAAACCAATATGAATGTTATTTTTTCCCAGACAAAATTACCCACTGGCTAGTGTACCATATACGAAGGCCATATATCTTCTCTGGTGTACGCACATTTGACCAATAATAACAGGCCATGACCTTGCGACCTCTTTCCATTGCGCTCCGCTATAAAGAAAAGAGCCAAAACTTGCTAGACTTTTCATACTCATGAAATGATTCCTATTTATTTTACACGGCTATACTGAGGGTCTTTAAGCCAAGAGTGAAAAGGTTACTTTTAGTTAGGCAAGCGTGCCGATCACACCATCGCTTTAAAAAAGATGAGACAATGGGCGCCTTAAATCCAATTTAAAAAATGGCAGTGACAGACGGATAGACACACGAGTGATCCCATAAGCGTTCTACTTTTTTTTACGAACGTTCGAAACCCTAAAACACTATCTACTTACATAAATCACGCAATCATTATTTTATTTGCTATGTATCTGTATTGACTGTAAATCGTAATGGTGGTGATTAGAGAGACAAGGGTAGAATTGATCGGAATAGTTTGGCGACTCGGTGAGGCGGCGCGACGCGCGACCTAATGGCGCCAGCATCAAATGCCCCTGAAAAGGTTAACTTGAAAACATACTGCCTGCTTTACGAGCTTTAGAATTCGGTGTGCTATTGGAAACACTGCATTATGCTAGAAATCATAAGATTTCTTCCCGGCTTGTCTTTTTTCTGGATGAAAAGGTTAAGGTTTAGAAGGGCGGAATTGAAGAAACAAGTAGGTATTTATGGGGATTTTTAATCAGAAACCATATCTACGGAAGATATGGATTTATTTAATACTATCTGATCCGAGAGACTTCATTATGTCAAAAGCGATTGAACTGTGTCAGGTCAATGTGTAAGGGATAAAGTAAAATGTGATTTTTACATTTTTCTATGCCATTTTTCAAATTTTTCTCTTTATAAGAACCTTCCTCAGACTTCAACGAATGCATGAAAAAATAAATTAGCTGAATTAGTCCAGCCATTCTCGAGTTTTGAGCTTAGCAACACATTTAGTCATTCATTTTTATTTATATAGAAGATATATTACCAAGAGGCCTTGTTTCTTCTCTTTGAACTGAAAATGAAAGCGTGACTGAGTAATAGATAGCATTATGTTCACTGAGGTTTTTTGGCTATTTATCAAGCTTATTTTTCGTTATTTTTGCTTTATGTCGGCACAAAGTGAACCTTGATTATGTGTTACTAACTTGCCTAATAAAGCATCTAAAATAAGAAAATATTACCTTGAGTACCTGTAGGAAAAACTAATAACTTCTTGATTTTGGCAACCAGCATCAACATTAAAATGACTGGGATTATTGTATTCTTAGTTCATGATTTTCTTATTTTATCTACAAAATTGTAGCAACAAGATCCCAATTATGTAACGTTCTACAAAAAGTGTGTGGCGACGTCCTAACATCTGTAATTTGTTTCATTTGGGTCGTGGGTCGTGTGTCGCCGGCGACGCGATAAGGTTACCTCATTTCAAGGTTATTCCCAGTGTACATTCAATCAGCTATTAAGAGACTGTTTGCTTTTATTTGGCTTATTTTGAATACTGCCTACTCTGCTGTAAAAACAACAATGTTAAACAATTTACAAATATTTAGCCATATTATTGTAATATAATACAAAACATTGTCTTTGGTGATTTTAGGTATGGCCCGCACTTATAATGGCTCGGAAAGTAATTTTTACTTACCTACATATTTTAAATTGAAAAACTAGAGTATAGAGTCGTAGACGTCACGAAATCGACATTTCTTTATACGTAGGTAGGTCCCGTTTTACATATTTGTATTTATTTTATCTAGGCGAACCGACAGGCTGCGGGAGCAAGGTGAGTCAGTTTCAGTGAAGATTTAGCCGACCTGATTTCCGAAAACAGTCGTTAAGTCACTTTTTAATAAAAGTAGCTTACAAAATACTTAAACTTGGTGTCGTAATAATTGTATAATTTAGCAGTGAATTTGTGAAGCTAACTGTATACATGTTTGTAACGTTACCGGTGTCGAAGCGGGCTGGTAGGACACTTCTTCCTATATCACCGTTGACCAGACTTGGCTTGGAGCATATCGGCCGCAAATCCGTGTTCTCAGTTAAGGTGTTTAGTCAAAAAGAGCTGCGAAGGTATAACATTACTCGTACGAGTATAGTATAATATCAGCTTTAAAATAGTTTCAGCAGTCTTGTGTTATTACTAAAACGCTTGAATACCTACTCGTATATTATACAAATGAATCAATAAATCAGCCTATTTAGTAAGTGCTTGACAGAATTCGGGAGAATATCTAGCTTCAGCTCGCTTCCATCCATTTAATCAGCGTGTACCTAATAAAATAAAAATGGTGGACGTTAACGCAATACTTGGTACATTTATAAGTCTGATCTGTTTTTTTTTAATATCTGGTTACTTTTTGTAATTATCAATACAAAAAGTAACAAAGTAAGGTGGAAACAAAAGGTTAACGTAATAAAATATCGTACATTAAATTTTGCGGTTTTTTGACTAAAACACAGACTATTGAAGTACCTATCTACAAGAATAATTAACGTTGAACATCGAGAAAATCAAAGTCAACTTGTAAATTAAGCATTTTGTTCAGCTAAGGGAAAAATAAAATTATGTAGTTGTTTGAAAGAAAACAGTCATAATAATTATACTCGTAACGCATATACCCAACTCGGGAATGTTCTGAGCAAGTTAACTACTGCAGATAGTGTGCAGTGTTGCCTTATAGCGATGATAGATGCAATCATGTAGAATGTAATGAGCCTTGTTGCGACACATTTGTACGTCGTACGTGACCAAGATATCGTTATAATATATCATTAGCATCAAATGGAAGAAATAACCAAAACCTGAGATTTAGATACGTATGCTCTTATTTTCAAGCTCTAAACTTTTGCTAGTGTCCATGTTATGTAAATCGTACGACGTTCGTTTCGACGCTCGTTTCATTATATACCTCTTCTATCGCTTTCCATCAGGCGATATTGACAAGGTCAAGAGCACTAATCGTGAAATAAAGTAGGTACCTACCTAATAAAAAAATATGAAACATAAAATATACTACCAAAACTTTATTTGACGTAGGGACAGCATAATTAACTAGTTACCCCTTATTCTAAGTTATTTTAATGCGTGAGGGGTAACGAATGGACCACGCTGACTGTCCTTTCTACAGAATGTGGTGACTCTCAGGTCACAGTGAAATATTATGATGTGGGGTCAGACTGAACTCTGCCGAATTCATAATAAAATATAACAAGTGCACTCATAAAAACTAACAAGGCCCTTTTATTGTATCATGTTATTAGGGGTGTTCCTAAAACATTCTACTTCGTTTTGAAATGATCGCATCATAGCAATGCTTCGAAGATGGGGCGTGCGCTACATACTAACAAATAGGCATAGATAGGTAGGGATACAGTTACATGATTTCAGCACACCCATTCTTTATCACAGAATCAGAAGTGATACTTTGGTTTTTTAATTAAAGGAAATGAAACAGACCTTTTTCCTTTGTTTAACCATACGCCAACTTTACTCCTTGGACACTTACATGCCAGACAGTAATATTTAAAACTAAAAAGAATAGGTATACCATTGTTTTTGATTCATTTTTGACACACCGTGTGATTTCTTGCCTTTTCAACATTATTATTTTCAAAAAATTGTTTAATAAATAGATTCGCTTTTTGGGAAATAAAAAATCAATAATGGAGTCCGCTAGTGGGTTTCCAAAGAAGCGACAACTGCCTAAACTAATGGCATGTATGACTAAAAACAGTTTGGAAACATTTCGAAGCAAAGCTTTGTTTTCTATGGTATATCTCGATTCCAATGGCGTTCGAAGGTATGAATGTTTGTAACTAAATTTTCTATACTGGCAGAATGATATATGATATCGTGCTAATCATAGCCTACTCGATTGATCGGCTCCGCAAGTCTTGTTCAATGAATACCTAGGGACTCTACTTATAATTTAAGCGTGGCGCATTAGTTATTAACTTAATTTGCTTATTTTTGAAGCGAGAACTAGGTAAACAATATTATACAACGTGTAACAGAATAAACGCAATACCTCTTAAGGCGTTATTGTACTCATCATATCATTATGAACAACTGTTACTATGGGACCAACACTGAAATCGTGAAAAGTCGCGCTTACGACCCACTCAACCAGGGAAATAGAAGTAACAAAACTTTTTTTTAGAAAGCAGAGATGTGACACGACTTTTCATAATACATTTTTAATTGTTTCAAGGAAAAAGTATTCTTTACACGAGTGCCTCATTTGGGAACTCAAAGAGGCTGGGTATTCTGATGCGGCAGGGTATCTACAAGACCTCATTTACGACAATGTACAGCTTGTCAACGAAGACGATATCGGTATTGTAGTTGACCTCAGAAACAGAGAAGATTATTTGGAACACATCTCAGATATTCTGCAAAAAGCTGAAACGGAACACGAAAATGGTGTGTGTTCATCATCTGCCTAGCCTTTTCAAACCCCAGTTTTGGCTCCCAGTCAAACTGGATTCAGCTAAATACTAGTATTTTAAAATGGTGTGTATTGATTGATTCTTATTCAATCTGCCTTGCCTTTCCTCATCTATACTAGGATCGGTTTACAGTCTAAATGGATTCAGCTTGTAAGTTTTTTACCTCCTTCAACATTTATAGCAACTATTTCAGAATTGCATTAGGTATTTTAGATATTCACAAACATTAATTTCGCTTCTTGTCGCGTAGGAAAGCTCTCTAATTTAGAATGTTTGAAGACATCTAATATAATAGTTGTATTATTAGGTAGACTACGGTGTCTAGTAGTAAAGGAGCGCATAATGCCTTACAACTAGGATAGGATAGCCACTTTGAGAAACTTAGTAGACCGGAAAACAAGTGTCTAATAAAGTGTATTTTTTCCACCGCCAGATGACCCTAAGAAAGAATGCATCCACTTACTGAATCTAGCGCTCTACTATGCTGAAAAAGAAAAGGGTATTCTATGGTTGGCTGAAAAGTTTTTTCAAGCATCGATTGCTGTATCTAGTCAGTACCTAGTCGATGGGGGTCGGTTGAAAGCTGTCTGTAAATACCACTATGGAAAGTTCTTGCTGGACAAGTGTAAGTTATCTGTTATATAACTACGGGTAAATTGTTAGGTAAAGGATGATGCGTAAAGCCACGTTTCTACCGGCAACCAGCTCGGATGACAGTTGCTTTATATTGTGGGCTACCAAAGTTCAGATCAATCGATCGATTGTAACCTGCAACTTTGTAATGTCATCGTAAAATTTGCTATATTTTCTCTTGTCTTACGGGACGGGTTACTACTGAACCCTACACTGTGAGTGGCCCGACACGCACTTGGCCGGTTTTACTTCATCTAGGATGCGTCAGATGTAGTTCGTACGTGACGGTGTAGATGTCGCAGCCAACTAGCTTAATCAGCCGTTTAATTAAAAACCTAGCCTTTTCATTGAACTGCGCCGTTTAATTGACGTGGGCAAGTCATTAACCGATACTGTTTAAAATGTTATAATAAAATACCTCCTAATATATTAGAACTGAATGAAACAAAATTTAAATTTTGTATCAAACGCACACTATGCAAGAAAGCATATTATAAGTTGGGGGATTATATTGAAGATAATAATGCTTGGCTCAATGCCGGTCCAGCTCCACAGTTACTAGGCCGCACAAACTAATCTTTTGGCATTTATAAATATTGTTGGACCCGTTGAAGACTGTAAAACATTATATTTTCATTGTATAGACTCAATGTAATTAGCATTGTATAAATTCATTAATTAACGGCACATGTGTGAGTACTGTGAACCTTAT
Source organism: Melanchra persicariae (assembly GCA_947386135.1). Taxonomy (NCBI): domain Eukaryota; kingdom Metazoa; phylum Arthropoda; class Insecta; order Lepidoptera; family Noctuidae; genus Melanchra; species Melanchra persicariae. The sequence goes on along the minus strand of OX376651.1, from coordinate 8,775,292 downwards.
ACTACTTTTATTTATTTTTAATTGACTTGACTGCCCTGGCGGTTGGGAGTGTCATGCTCACTCAAAAGTCTACCTGATGGTGGCGCATGTGTTGGGTCATTTGGCTCCCTTAAATATGGTTGAGCCGAATGGTGCTAGCGCGTGCGTCATGTTCGTGAACGGACGCCGTCAGTTTGGACTGGTCATCTCTCGGCTGCCACGGTTTATTTTAATGATTTGTTATTTTAATTTGTTGTTGATTTTTATTTTTTTACTCCGAATACTTTAACGTGCATTTCTTTTTACATCGTTCTCACATAAATGTTTGTATAATTTCAACAGGAATGATGTAACCATAAAATTGTAAAGAAAAATAATTTAAAAGAGTGTCCGTGGAGTTTCTTGCACGTTCTTCTCCATAGAGATCTACGCTTTGGAACGTGCAAATAGCTTCATCTTTTTGACTGACCGACCTTGACAATTCAAAAGTGCCTGTGAATGGTTTATTTGAAATAAATAATTTGAATTTGAATTTGATATTGAAACAAAGATGTCACTTAGATCGCTGAAAAATCGGTGCATTTAAATGAAAAGGCTAGGCACCAATTAAACGGCTGATTAAGCTAATTGGCTGCAACATAAATATAATTTGATATAAGTTTTGCCTATCATTATTTGTATTTGTTATTTATCTTGGTATTATTAGTTCCAGGAGCAGACCCAGAGGAACCATTTGCGTTACTGACAGAAGTGAGGGACTGTGCTATCGGAAAGGTTAATCATTTTTTCATTCAATTTTCAAATTTCATTGTTATATAGGTTATTTAAAGATTTTCAGCAGCAGGCAGGTAGTTAAAGATTTTCTCAAGAATAATGAATCGAATGCTAATTTCTAGGAATTTAAGAAAATGCAACACAACATTAAGAGGGCGCCGAGCGCACAGTGGCGCCCTCATCGTTTGTTAACTCATGTGTTTAGCATAGCTGCTTGTCATTTCGCATGAATTAATTGTTATTCTAGATAACAATTACTGCGAGATTTGCATTTAAGTATCTAACTATAGGTACTTTATTTTATTTTCTTTTATGTCTTGATTTTCGTTTTGTGTGCTTGAATGCGAAGGATATAAAATTTTGCCTAGTATTCATAACGTGAATACTAGGAACAAATTTTCATGCGTCTGGTTTTAGGAACAACTGCGTTCCTAAAACTAGACTCATGAAAATAGGTGGTTCGTTGAAATGCCAATGTAGATACTTTTATAATAAACTCCCTGTTCATATTCAAGAGTTAAGCCTTAATTAATTCAAATCATTTGTAAAGCGCAAACTTTGCCAGATCGCTTTTTATTCTGTAAAAGATTATCTTGGCTTGGGATTGAGCTGCTCCAATCAAATAACAGTACAACAGTAAAAAATGTAGTAGTAGCAACAGTATGAGTACTTTTAGCGGCCTACCCAAATGTCCTTTCTTTTGTTTTGTTCGTCAAGTTGTTGAGCTTTTTAAGTAGTTTTGAGTTGAGTTACACGATTACTGATTAATACTTGCATTGACTGGGAGAGGTCCACTCAAATCTTTGTTGTTCTTTCTTCTAAAGACCATCTCAGAATTCAGATACTAATCTGCATGGTTCTTAAATGACACATTAAAAATATGAGGACTAAATGTAGGTCGTTATTTTACTGGTTCATTTCATGATTGTCTGGCAGATTGAGTACCTACACTATACGGCGTACTCAAATGTCCTTACTTTGGTATCGTTCGTTGGAACGTTGAGCTCCTGAAAGTTCGTAGTTGAGCTGCACGATTACTGACTAATACTAGCACTGTCTGGACAGCTCCACTTAAATCTGAGGCTCTTTCTTCAAAAGACCACCTTAGACATTAACCTAGGTTCTCTTGCGGCTTAATAATTGCATTCTATAGGTTCAATGTCTTTAGTATTATATAATATTACCTATGTATTTTTGCATGAATAATTTCAATATGTAACGATTATTTTGTAAACATTTACTGATTTAAAAGAGTGTCTATGGAGTTTCTTGCACGTTCTTTTCCGTAGAAATCTACGCTTTGGAATGTGCAACTAGCTTCTTTTTCTTTGCCATTAGCAATTTTTCTTTTCCATTCAGATGTTTATTAATCAGTCTCGCATCTACGGCTGATTAAATTTCGATGACATTTGAAACATGGGCAGACAGGTTCAAAATTCACGCAGACGAAGTCACTGGCAACAGCTAGTTGACTCTAAACAGATCATGTAGTCCAAAGTTCACTTCTGAACATTGCGTTCATACAATACAGTACATTTATGACTTCTGTACGGACTTATAGGAATGGCCGCTGTATGAATCTGAAAAAGGGGAGGAAGTTCCTTCTGACACCGTGTTTGGGAGCTCTGCCTTACAACTGTTCAGGGTTCTCGTAAACAAAGCACGGGCGGTGCGCAAGTTGGACACCCCTAGAGCTGAGAGATTGGCTCGCTTGGCTGAGAGGAGAGCCAAAGATGGTTAGTCAGACATTCATTCTGTAGTAATTCATTTACATCGGTAGTTGGGTTTCAAAGTATGTTAAGGTAAGAGGGTCGGGGCTAAGCTGGGCTGACAAAGCCAAATCCATGGAACTTTGGTACGTCCAGTACGGATAGGTTATTTCAATTCGCTCCTTGCAGAGTCTTATAAGTAGGACAACTAGCATCCATATTATTTATATACTTACATAGATCTAGTTCATAAGTCAAGCTGAAAGGAGTTTGATTTCGGCTTTCATTACAGTTATCTAACCTAATTTTTTTAGCCGGTGAAATAAACAAAACAGCAGAGGCAATCATAGAAATCGGTATTTGTCAGTTAATGATGAACAACTTGAATAACGCTCAAAAGACTCTTGAGAGAGCATTCAAGATACATGAGAGGAGTCAGAACATAGAAGGACTTTGCGATGTTAGAATGCACATGGCAGCTGTCATGCAACGGTATGAACCTTGTCTCACGTTTTAACAGACTTAAAAAAAGAAGGATATTTTTTAATGTATAATATCCAATTTCTCCGACAATTTTTTGTGGACCGATTTAAGAACTGAAAAGTATACTCCAAGGTTATTAACTAAGTCAGGATCTGATGATGGAATCTTAGGGAAATCGATGGCAACGCTCAATTTATACTTTTTTGCAAAAAAAATGTAATTAAGAAAACAATACTTTAAAACCGCGCACTAATTAAAACTGCGACTGGCTCAGGAAAAAATGTTGATATGACTTGAATAGTCAGGACTGCATGGTTTGGGGGAGGCCTTAGAAAATCAGGTAGGACAGTGTTGTCCAAAAGAAAAGACGAGGAAAGATCTTTCAATAGATCAAGTTCTTTCGGACGAACATTCAAAATGTTATATTGAAAACATAATGTAATTATAACTATAACACCTATTTCGAAACAACAGTATAACTTCATGATCTGCAACGCAGCCGTTTGCCAGGTAACTGCGATGTCATCGTAACAACAGTAATATTCCACTTTTCATAAAATACATGTCAACAGGAATATTAAATTCGCAAACACGTTTCCATTGAATATGCAGTCAAATGTGTTTTTTATGTATTAATTATATTTTAAGCCCCGAAGAGATAATATTACAAGAAGGTACCAGGTAGATATCAGTTTTTTTCAAAACGCGAACTAAAAATCACACGCAATATGATTTATTTGCATCTAATATGGCTTTTTTTGAAACCATGTCCACCTGTAATGTTTTTTTTTATTGAGGAATGGGCTTGCTCTTGACCTCAATCATGCCTGCTGGAAAGCGATATGTTTATTTGTAGGAAATCTTACTCTAAAATGCATTCAAGTCCCAACCACCATTCAACGTCTAAAATTAAGTGTCAAATAAAACCTATCTGGAACAGATTGGGTGAGCATGAAGCTGCGGCCAAGCTGCTCACGGAGATGGGAGCCAGTGCTATGGAGCATGGGTTGCGGAGGCACCTCGGCCGGGCACTGCATCTGCTGGGCGAACTGCACCTGCGGCGGGAGCGGCCAGAGCTGGGCACCCAGCATCTGGCTGAAGCGTTCCTATGCTTCATGGGCTTTCATTTTGAAACAGTATGCATTATATTTTTAGTCTTACTTTACTGCGCAAAACACTTATAAGAATATTTTTTACAATTTTTGAAATCGCTGACACCTTTAAAAATTTGAAATATGAGTCAAAACTAAATTTATAATGGACTATTATAAATTTAAAAAGGTGCGAGATACTAGCGTCGTTGATATTAACAAGATAAGGGATACGAAACAAGAAGCTGTGAGTGCGATATATGGGGCCACACAAGAAATATTCGAAGAGGAAGCTGAACAATCCAGACTTATGACCGCTATTTCTGCAGGTAAGGCCTTGCAATATTTCGTCTTCTACTTCATTCACAGACATGGTTTTTCGGCTTTTATCTTACTCAATAAAGCTAATCCTATTTTAATCTGTTTGTGACGTAAACTACGTTACAAGCAATCTCTATTTTATTCTACTTATTCCCTTAATCGGGCACAGGGAACTATTTTCCCACTCCGATATTTTTAAAACAGCAAGTCCACAGACTATTTTTTACTCAAATATATTCTTGATTAGTTAAGCCGATATTACACGGTTCAATTTCGGTTCAATATTGCTTTTTTTAATTTCATTGCTTCAATGGCATTGACACATCTAAATACATTTCAAAGCGATTCCACAATCTCATTGAAAGCTTCGATTCACCGAACGCTTTCAATGCAATTGTAACAATATTGCTCATTGTTCAATGCGGTTGAAACGTGTAACATGAAGATTGAACGATGACCGATGACTCATGTCGCACACCGCACGTCAGTGAACGCACCGCTTGCGCACAGGGATTTTCGAAAATGGTATTCAGGTGGCGTGCGTGACTGTCATGTTCCGAGTGTTTGTGGAATAAAAACTCTATTTCTTTTTTTTAATTTAAATCAAATATGAATTCGGATCTTCTGCTAATTCTACTAATAAGGTGCTTGAGGCTCCATTAGTTATCCTTCTCGAAATCCACGGACGCACCCACCAACATCAAGATTTTTCTTTTTTATTATTACTTAATTCATTTATTAAATAGTCGCAGATTAAAGAAACTCCCGCACGTACGAGTTGGCGCGACATCGCATTGCGCTGTAATGAACATTGATTGTCATTTAAACAATTTACGTGTATATTGGTAAAGTCGTTCAATGTTCAATGTACAATGCTTTTCAATGGAATATTGTTTCAATTGGATTGATCCATGTAATATCGTCTTTACTGATTTATTTTATTGACAATCCCACTCTTTCAAAATATATAAAATGTCAACGTCAGAATCGGATTAACGTCACTTTTGAAAAAACTTCGTGTTTTTCATATATTGGAGACATTCTTCAAGAAAGATTCTGATAAGTAGATATTTGATCTGTTATTGACTAATTTATTATATTCTGTGTAACGTTGTAATGAAAAATGTTTGTTGAATGTTTTGTTCAATGCAAAAATGTAATATTTGTGTGGATTTTATTCATTTCAAATATTGTCTTGAACTCCATATTGCGTCAATATAAATAAAATGTAGGGATTTATGTCTGTCGTATTTTTTTGTTTATGAACTTTTGTTTATTACCCGACTGCGGTGAAACCAAAAACGAGGATTATGTGTTTGACCAGTTTTTACAGGTCAAATACATAACCGGAATATTTTTTTCACATTTTTTATTTTTTATTGAATCCCTCGTTCGCACACTGATCATCCACCTCACTTCCAAGTAAACTACTCTGTGCACAATCATTTGAGGATTGAGGAACATAATTTCAAAAGTAGGTTAAGTCAGGGTAAGTTACTAGTCTATTAAATTTATAGACGTAGGTAATCGGGCAAAGGGAAATAATTTCCCACACGAATAAAACCTTTTTTTTCAGGTTCAGTAATTTCTATTCTATTTTATGTACACTGCTATCTAACATGATACAAGAACTAACACTTAGGCGCTTAACACACTGCCACGCACCACGCAGCGTAGCGCGTGAATGCGTTGCTTGTATCTCCGTTTGTATAGAAAACACGCACAGTCCAACACACTGAAAATGCACCCACGCGCGTTCGTTGTTGACCGTTGACACGCAACATGCAGCGTGATGCGTGGCAGTGTGATAATCGCCTTAAACCATGAAAAGATGATTTTGTTTTCGGCCTGATTAAGGGTTTTCAATTTATGTTACAGGTCAAGAACTAATGGCCTCCTACTTCACTTTGTTGAAAGAGGCCGGCGAATGTTCCGTCGCCAAAATGAAAACGATTGAGTGGAAACTGTCGCACACGGGCTGGTGGATCAAGAAACAACACCACGACTTCCTGCCGTGTCCGTGTCCCGTGCATCACCGAAGTCCTCTGGATGTTCTATGGTACGTATTTTTTTAACTAAATTATGGCGTACTAGCATAGCAAATGCATGTTCGCAAAGTTAAAGTGTACAAAGTTCTTCCCCCCATTTTCTTTTCTTAAAGGTGAAATTTCGAAAACTCCGGTGTTAGCAGATGCTCTCCTTATAAAACAAACCTACATATATAGGGTGTTAGGGACATCGTAACGCAAACTTCAAGAAAAGGCTACACTTAATGCCATTAACCAAATTGTAGAAGTCATTAATCTCGCTAATGATCGGTTTACAGACCACACATGAAAAATTTCTTCTTTTCTTATGGTATTCGTTTGTGCGGCGATGTCCCTTACACGCTGTATATAAAAAAAACAGCTTTCTAGACTTAAAAGTTTTGGCGGTACATTGATAGTCATGACAAACGATTTTAAAATTATAGATAGATAAACGGTATAATTGTTCATGAATGATTGCTGTAACTGACTAGATTAAATTTTATAGGTTGCAATTAGCAGCAAAGGAGGCCACAGACACTGCGGTATCCACCTGTGATCTCGGGAGCGAGGGCCTCGTCAGGGCATCAACCATCCAGGATATCAGACAGCGGCACAGCAGCTACCGAGGAATAAAGTCTAAGTCTGGACTAAGTCGCGTAGAAATCGCTACTAGCAATCTTTAATTACCTACGTTATTGTTATGTTTATTTTACCCTTATTCAAACGAATTACTAACATTTTCTAATTTGATAAGGGGCCTCATATTTTTTTATCTTTATTACTAATTAGGTATTTAGAAATAAAAAATAGTTCATTTATTAAAGTTTATTAGTTCGTCTCATTCATCGTACAACGTATAAAGGGTATAATTTAAATGTCTATTTACAAAGAACTTAAACTAACCGCATAGTTAAATAATATTGAGCAAAACATGCAAAAGGTTGCACCGTCTTCTATACCTTCCCGTGTGTAAAGGGTCTGCCACCGATATAACATCTTCTTGACAATAACAATATGTAACAAAATTACTGTATGCTGTGCTATCAGCACAGGCTTAATAAAAATGCGAGAGCCATGCGTCCATATTTACATAAAAATAAATTTAATTTAGGAATCTTATGCAACTATTCAGCACGCTTTGGTAGTTTTGCGTGGTTCCAGGCGAACCTTGAATCCCTCAGCGCGCTTCAAGATAATGTCAGCTTGCAATTTGAAGTCTGATTCCTTAAGATCTGAGTGGACGCGGAAATTCCTGAGTATCGTAGACAGGATGATCTTCAGCTTCAACATGGCGTATTTACGACCTTTGGAGAAACACACAGATGTAGTAAAAAAACATAGAGCACGAAATACCTATATTTCTTTTAGATAATATTCTATTTGTACTCACCGACGCAACTTCTGGGTCCAGCGGAGAAAGGCACGAATGCGTAGTAATGACGGTTGGCAGATTTTTCAGGCAGGAAGTTGTCGGGGTCGAACTTGGTAGGGTTGGGATACACGTCGGGCCGGCGGTGCAGCTTGTACGTCGCCACTACCACAGTGGTACCAGCGGGCACTTGCTTACCGCAGGAGGCTGTACATAGAAAAGTTTTTAAAGACGAATGTTAAAAATACTCCAGAATGACAACGGAATAGAAAGGAATACTTACGAAGAGTGATATCTTGTTTAAGGTGACGCGCAATAATTGGCACTGGGGGGAACATTCTCAACGTTTCCATGAGGCACCTTTCAAGGTATTTCATCTCCAGAGTATCCTGGAATGTGGCTGGGCGGTCTGAATCACCAAAGATCTTGTCGAGCTCATCAATAACTTTGTTTTGAATGTCCTGGTGTATGCCCATCATTGATAGGAAGAAGCTGCTACCAGCGGCAGTTGTGTCGTGACCCTGAATTGAACATTAAATTTAATGCATGATTATGTATTCTACGAAAGAAATCATATTGTTGTCTTATCTACTCTATTCATTTAGAATATTTACCTCGAACATAATGGTGTCTACTTGTTCTTTAATTTCCTCGTCAGAAATAACAACGCCGCTCTGTGAACTCTCGAGGAGGAGGTCAAGGAACGCCAGACGTTTCTTCTGTCCTACATCGGCGTCATCAACGTCCAAGTCGTCCTTGAGACCAGCCGACTGTCCGAACGATAGGCCCTCAACGGATGTGGTTTTGGTGGCTTCTTCTGTGGTGTTGTTGTAGTCTTGCAAGATTGTTGGCCTCTTACCGGAGTTGAATTCTTCCTTCTTCCTTCGGATAACCTTAAAATGCAATTTCATAACTGCTTTAGTAAGTAGAATCAAAGTCAATTTTATTTATATGCGGCCCATTATAATGCTAGTTTATTCCGTTGCCATTGATGGTCGTATCGTAAACAAGTTCCCAGTAGTGTCCAATAGGTCATCGAGTCTAGGCCGGCTGGGTAATACAAGTTATTTAGATTTACTATTAAGTAATGTGTGTTACCTTCTTGGTCAGGCCATGGATGACGTCAAGGAGTTTGGTCTGCTTCTTAGCATAGTCGGTGAGTTTGAAGAGAAGGTCTGGCCTGAGCCAGATCTTAGTGTGTCTCAAGTGAAGGATGTCGCACATCTTCATCACAGCCATAGCGTATTCGAATCCACTCTGGTCTTGTGTGGATTTGCTCACACCCATAGCGGTTTCTAGAATAAATGTTTAAAATAAAATAAAAAATTTTTGTTATGGAACGAATGATGAAAATAACATTGCAAACATGTCAATGTTAGTATCTACAGATGTAGTTTCTAGGGCTATCTAGGGAGAAGTAGTAACAGTTCTTCTTCTTTTCGAGTTGATGGTTAACTCTTTAGATTATTTGGGCCCAGTAGGTGGGTACGTTAATTGCAGCATCGATGGCATTAATATTAAATCCTCCAAAGTGCACGTGAATGGGCACTTAGGGCTCTAACATGTGACTCATGTTCTGAATAGGGGCACCGCACTTGCATTAAAAGTGATGATAGTTGAGAAATTCGAACAGTAAGTGCGTGCTATTAGAATTCTACAGTGATGTAAGAATTATAATATCCGGAATGTTAGTATTTGATTCTTTATTGGATAGGGCGATATATTCTTGGGTGCACATAAACGTGCCTTGATTATATTGTTAAAAATATCAGATTAAACATCAGCCGATATTAGATCAGTCGTAAACGCTGGGCGCGCTGTCGGTCACTCCTTTTAATAAAAGAAAGAGTTTTTGACCTCCATTGAATTCAAAACAATTGCGTAAGGAGGATAGCAATAAAGGAGCGTAACGATCGTGGCCGGGAATGGCGAATATTGGCCATTAGCACGTGAGCACGTGGGGGGTCGCCTGCCCTGCCGCCCGGTAGTACTACGTGCCGGTGAATCAGTGCCGAGTGCCGAGTGCCGAGTGGTACCACGCACGTACCAATGATTCAATCATACTTCCATCGACACTGACCACTGACCGTAGAGATCCGTCTTTATGAAATAATGACCTGGCGCGCTGTTCTTGATAGCAATCGAAATCTCGCACCGAGATGCATAGCTAGCGATGGAGTTTCTTCTGTTATAAAATCAATGCTGATTGAATTACTTGATCTTTTTAATTCCTGACACTGACATTATTATTATTATTTTAATTAATTTTTTTCTACATTAAACTATTGAATTATCTTCTATTGAATATGGAATTTTGACATTAATACTAAATTATATTTGACTCTAATACTAAATTTACTTGAATAAATGTTGAATAAGAATAAATTTAAATTTATAAATTTTAAATTTTGTAATTGTCTATTTATGTAATTTTTTGTCAGTTGTAATTACATCCATGTTACATAATTATGTGAAATATTTGTACTCCGATACTTATAGCTAAACATGAATGGACTTAAACAATGTACTTAATATCTTGCATGCTCTTGTATGTATACAATGTTTAAACAAATAAAGGAATCTCTCTCTCTCTCTCAATGCAGACACAAATTGTAATTTGAAGTGAAGTCGTTTTTAAAGCGCTTCATTTTGATAGCGTGAATAGTGAATTAGCAAAAATAACAATTCAGATAGCGACAACGTTTTGTAGCGAATAATTATAATGAAAATAAAAGTCTACCCGTCCAATGGTTTTTGTTGAGCATTGTTAACCCCTATAAGGTTAAATTAGCTTGAAACTTAACAAGCAAAAGTATTTTAGTTCTTTCCGAGGCTCTGTTTCCCGCTTAAGGAAAAACTTGTAATAGGTATAATACCGCAAGTTTAGGAGGTCTGTACTGAACCGGACAAATTGTTCCAAGCAAACTACATAATTACCACTATAAACATCACGGATGCAATCCATACTGCTATTTAGTGTTCTATTTATCTCAACTTCCTTCTAATGACTATTATTATGGTACGCAATAAGGCGATTACTTGCTACGTGATAAGTGTACATTTGCGTAGTTTGAAAATCTAGGAATTACCTACCTACAGTTGCCTGGAAATACTTCTTAAAACCGCATAATAAGATCATGCAATATGCAAGAGTTAGTCGGAGCGGCGGCTGTGCGACTCAAGTATTGTGCATTAAACATAATTTTGTATAAGAGTGAGTTGAATCAACACGTAGGTAATCTTCGTCTCGTAGATTTCGCAAACGGTTTAATAGGTTCTCGGGGCATTTGCTTCAAGAACACGGTCTGTTGTCCATGTGAGGGCCGCCGTGTTGTCACAGCGTGCCTGGCTACGTGACATTACATACAAATTACTCTTTATCCTGCTTTATTTTTGTGCGAACACCTTGAGATTTAAGACCATTTCCACTTAACGCATTCAGTCTAGTTTCGGGGTGTTTTTAGTTTACCTACTGTTAGCCCGATTATTCGCGTATGAGCAAATTTAAAATGTTTTGTTTGTTTTCTTATTTTGGACAAAATATATTTATAGCCCCTTCACATTTATCTTTAATATCTAAATATGACTCGCGGCATTAAGATTCTTGGTACCAGTAAAATGAACACTAGTTGCTTACTTATACAACTTAAGTTCTTTAGAATGTCTAGAATTGCATAGTTTTCGGTGGTCAACTGCTTCCATTGAGAGTTTATTGAAAATCAGACACACCTTATTCTACTAAGTACAGCTCAACAACACAGTGCGCTAAGTAGACGAGTCATTGAGAGGGAATATATTCAAATTATAACTATTCGGCGCACGCGCATGTGACCATTGGTAACGAAAACTGAATGATCCTCCGCATGTCTAGTAGCAAGTAGGTGACATTGAAATGAAATGTTATTTGAACTATTTTCAATGTTTTATTCAAAGTACTTGTTGATCGGTAAAACGAATAATTTATCGTCACTAACGAATACAATAGACTTTTTTTTTGTATTTATAATTTTTGAATAAGTTTGAACCCTTTGGTGTATTTTTCCAACTCATTTCCATGTAGGTATTCGAAGGTAATTAAATTAAACTTTTCAATGTTATACGCAAAACTGACAGTCATAGGTACCTATTGTCTCGACAAGGCAAATTCTACTATCGCTATCCGGTCGAGAACTTTTTTGTTGATACTTTTGATAGTAGCAAAAATAACCTTCCTTGCATTTAGACTATTGGTACATTTCGATAAAATCACCTCGCCTTAAAAAAAATCTATTACGCTCACTTCAAAGTGAGACATGAAAGTCTACTTACCAAGCAAGATTTCCACGGTGCATTCGCTCATGTAGTCATGGCAATCGAATTCTCCAGCCTCCTTCTTCAGTTTGCTAACAACGGCCCTGGAGTTGGCGTTGAACAGGTCGATGAAACTCTTCAGCACGTTCAAGTGGAAGGTGGGAGCAATCAGCTTGCGGTGAGACCTCCATTTCTGGCCTGAGATTACAAGAAAAAAATGTCATAATAACAAGACGGCCATTTGAAGCATCTAATCAATGCTCGTGTCGTTAATAATTACGAGTTAATTGAGCTTCCTTTATGCGGTTGTTGAGTATTTCCTGAACTCTGTTTATGGATATGCTTTGTTGATGTCTAGCGTGACATAAAGTGGAACTAAAGGAACGACCTTATTTGCGCACGTAGACGCTGCCTCCGGGAATTTAGGTTTAAGATAAAAATGTTTTCCTCAATAAAACTTAGCCAATTGTAATTCTATAATCGTCTACAAAGTTTATTATGGTTTGACGTCAGAATTGGGCAGTGACTGTAAATAAGGGTAACAATGAAGTAAGTGCATACATAATTTTGTTTTATCTTTTTGGTTCATTACTGATATCTGTATTTAGCGGATTGTTTTCATCGCTTCGGTGTGCGAAATAATTTGTTATTGTTAACAACATATACATTCCGTTTTTTTCCCTTCGGTGGCTATTTATAGAAAACATATTCGAGTCCGGGTGAAAGTTATCAACAATAACTATTTTAAACAAAGCGAAAGTGTCTTGTTTAAGGCGAAACTCACCGGTACTAATGAGCAGACCATCTCCGAGCCAGGGCTTGAAGAATCTGTATTCATCAGCCTTGTCGATGTGTGTGTGGCTACTGAGGATCAGCTCCACGTCGCGAGGATCGTACAGGAACACCAAGAGACGGGGTCCGATCCAGATCTTCACGACAGATTCGCCATCGTAAGGAATGCTCTTCTCGATGACGTTTCTGAAGATGTCTGTAGAATGAATAAAAATAATACAGTTAAGACAGTTTATCATTACACTTCTCTGGTATGAAAGAATGAACGCTTTGTTTCAAGAGGATTTATTCTAAAGTTTTTGTGCACGAACATTTCTGCTTATGGTATAACTTTGTGATGCACGTTATAACTGTTTTTGTTGGAAATGAATTTGGATGTCTGCCGGTGTGTGCTTATAGGGAACGTGCAGGAACCAGGAAGTGTCAATGTCAAGTATTCTTAACATTAAAGTTTCGATTATGCAACACTGGATGGCATAGTCAACAACGTGCACGTTCTCTGTATAAAGAGGCATATAGATAAAGAGCATCTATATGCCTTTTAACTATTACAAGAATAGTGTAGTATGTTTAAAAGTTTCCAAGCTTACCGTGAGAGCCACCGGTGAACTCCAGTGCGTTTCCAAGGAGTGGCAGGCCGGGTGGCCCATGCAGCTTGGCTGCGAGCTCATACATATGTCTCCTCGACATACGCCAGTAAGCGTACCAGAGGATGAGGCCAGGTACCAGGAGGACATAGAACAGGCTGGTGGCAGCCCAAGTGCTGGTAGGCACCACGCTTTCGGCAGCAGCGTAGCTCATGTTGTGATTTTACAGCTGTGAAATTTGATAAGGGGTTAACAAACGGGATGTTGAAGAAAGTATCCACATTAAAAACGTTAGGAATACTGTATAGACTCGACGAAACGTAATGTAAGACTTTAACGAATAGGCTGTGATGACGTCATAACGTCGTGTATCACTATTTCTTGCAATGAACTGATAAACAAAGAAAGTGGAATTGATAACAATCTCGATATAATTTTTAAACAAATGATAGATCGTTATCAATTAACATTACTGTTTCTAAAACCTGCCTAATCTTAGATATAATATATAAACAATCAGGTATAAAATATAGTACGTCGGTAGATAACATGTTCCTAAGTTTTGTTACGTAACTTGAAACAAGTTTGTAGCTTGGAATAAGTACCATTAAGTTCATAACATTATGCATGCCTATGCATAATGTTATGAACTTAATGGTTCTTATTGGTACTCGTATAAAGGCCTAGTTATTATTTACGTTCGTAGTTCTGTATAAATGCTAATAATACTTATTGTTTTTCTGTTTTCTCAGTACCTATCATAACTTTAAATGAAATGAAACTGAGGTTGTTAATTGCGTATGACTTGTATTATTTGCAACACTTACTTGCAGTACTTAGAAAACATTAGAAACAATTGGTTTTCCACGTGGCTTCGCTCTGACACCTACCTCAAACGGGGTGAATAGCAACGGAGTGGTGAATAGAAACAAAACTTTGATAAGGTTTTCCCCTTTCAATATCAAAATATTGAACTTAAAATTGGAGATCGCAAATGCTGCAAACAAGATTTAAATAACGTAAAAATCCCCTTCAAAGTTTTGTGCCGATTCACCCCTGCATTCCTATTTAACCCCTTTGTAGGAAAACCACAGGAATAATGCGACGCTCAGCGATATTATAGCCTAGAAACTATATTAATCGGATCAATACTGCCACATGGTTTACAAACAAACAACACGCCTCTGTGATATATTATGTAAGCTTAGATGAACTAAAAATAGTATCAAATACAGTTTTAGACTAAACAAAGTTTTTGCATAACTTGATCCAATATAAAAATAACTGGTTTGTTATGAATGGAACTTTTAGATTCTGTAGTTTTTGCGAGGTCAAAGTAGTATTATAACAACGTTGACTCTGTTTTGACGACGCCAGACATTCGACGGAGTTGTCCAGAAATGAGCTAAGTTGCAATTGTTTCTTTAGAGTTAAATGGGGTTATTGGAAAACTGTTTACTCTGGGGCATGTCCCTTGAGGTACTTATCTTAAATATTCCTATTTCAGAATTAGATCGAAACTTTTGGCTTACTCCACTTCAAATTTTGGAATCAATGGCAGTTTTCTTGAATATTAGTTCAAGAAAACTGGATGTAGTCGTAGGTAAATGTAACGTGAGTGAAGCCACGTGCCTGACTACAGCCTATTAAAAATTAAAGTAAGTTACCAAGTCAAACAGTTTTCAGTATGTGTAAACTTTAAACAAACAGGCATTATAATTAAAATTTAACTACGTCAATAATTTAATTTTCTTCATACATAGGTGGGTATTCATTATTTGTTGAATACTAAATGTGCTTTGAATTTTAAATAGCTTATAGATTATCTACATATTGTAATATACCTATAAGTTATAACTATTAAACTGGTGCCTATTATACCTATTTATTAACATTTGTGTGCAATGTTTATTAGTTCTCGTGGATTATTAAATAGATACTGTTAATTGGTGTGATTAAGTTTACGTTTATTACATACATAAACTCCTTAGTCCCACGGGGTAGGCAGAAGCTACAGTACCTACACCACCTGCTACGATCTTTATACCTACACCTACTAGTACCTACAAACCCACGAATACAAAACGTCGCAAAAGCCTCCTCTACAAAAAAATAATCACTCATTCACTGAAAGCTAGGTACGTCGCCGTCGTACAAAATTAAATCAAAATTGTTTCTCCCACGATAACCGCATTTATGTGGCTATTCATTAAACAGATTTTAGAGCTTGACTTTATGAAATACCTGATGGAATATTTGGTACTTAAAGGTTTTGTTGAAGTAGGCACTAAAAATTTTCCCCATAAATTCGACATTGTGTGGCCAAAACAGTTCGCCATAGAAAACTACGTTTAAGCCCACCTTCATGACACTTACAGGTTTATGTTGCTGGGAAACACAATCACCCATTCGTGTAAAGGAGATGTCGAAACTTTTGTAAATACTCATGAAGTTTTCACAATGCTTATTTTTAATATGCACGTATCTTGTATTTGTTGAAGGCATTCAAGTATTATGCGCTTAGAGGATTCTATTTATAAAACCTCGTATGTTTCCGCGTTAAATACTCTTAGTTTAGTGCTAAAGCCTGATAGAATACAATTACAGCCAATAAAACTTTGAATACTATGAAACGATTCTAGAATCAATCAATTACTAATAATTTGCTCTGGTAATAAAAATTGCGCTTAGGTATTTGTATTCTGCTAATTGCTATGTTTTGCTGTTTTATTAATGACAATGTGCCGAATCATTCAGTTTTTTACTTGAATGCAATAGGCAGTGGGCTTATTCTTAAATAAATTACCCACTAGCTTTTGCCCGTAGCTTCGCCTGCGTGTATGTCGGAAATATATATTAAACCGGAATAAAAAAAATACAACCGAATTGAAAACCTCCTCTTTTTCTTGAAAAAGAAGTCGGTTAAAAACATCCAGAATTACCTACTTTTACATTTAAAATTATTATTAGTATGAATATCGATTGAGAAGCTACGAGGAAAATACCTAACTTTCGATTTCGGTTCGGAATTTTCAATAGCGTGGTGTAGATGAACGTATTGGTAAAAACTTTACTCCCGAAGAAATCTAAGTAAAAGAAAGATGTAAGAAAGTACTGCCAGAAAATACGTTACGTACCAATCTCTTTTTATTGAAAATGCACCCTGTGGTATTGTATTGTCTAGAGTTTTACCCCAAATCTAGTGCAGAGGTATCGAAAGTAAAGTCTCTAAGCTGTAATAGACATATGTTTGCGATATATCAATAACCTAGTTCCTCCAGCATTAGCCTTGAACTTGAACGTGATTTTTCTTAATGAATGTTATATTTACACTTGTTGTTTAATGTATTAAGCTGTTTATTCCGCAAACAGAGCCTAATTTATGCTGATCGGACCATTCATTACAATGTAAGATAAATATAAATTCCTTTACCTAAGTATGATCGTGCGTTTGTGACATTTATAAGGTAGGCCTTGTAAGTAATGCAAATACTTTCGTTTTAGATGTCATTTGTTTTGTAAAAGGGTTATGAATCAATTAGCTTGAGGGTTATAAAAATGAGGGAGTAAAGTAAGTATCTGGTTGGATAAAGTGGCTATACATAAAATAAAGAGGTAGAGTTTTAGTTCAAATAATTTGCCAAAACAGATTTTCAAACATCAGAAAAGAACAACTAGATGCATACAAAGAAACACACAGTCGAAATGAAGGGGAATAGAATAGCCAAGTGGCACTGGTTAGAACAAGGTGGGAATTGCTACACCGTTAAGTGGCCGCCACTTAAATTGTGGATGTATGGACGGACATGGATGGACATTAATCATATTGTGAAAGATCCTGAGATGACTATGATTTTGATCATTTACTGCAATATTATTTGGTACCGAAGTTGTAGTTTTATGGAAAATATTTACGTGAACAAAGTGTGGCTCGCGACAGCGAAGTATGGAAAGTAAAAGTCCTTTCTTACACTGTACCACATGAATGACTACGATTGCAATGACAATCGTAGTCATTCCGTAACACAAATATTAATGTTATTAGCTAAATGAGCAAAGTAGACAATAACCATATCCTCAATTCAAAAGAGAAGTGGACATTACTTATGAGCCTTGTGCAACAATCACAATAATACGCACAGTTGGTTTCACAAGTTAAACTGTTTAGGGTTAGTTTGAACCAGTTTGAACATAGTTAAGATAAAGTACAAATATCTGGTTATTGATCACTTTTGTAAAAGCAACGATAACTTATTTTTAACACCATAAAAATTCACTATTGTTTTTTTAAATATTAGAAAATGTGTCAAATTAAAGTTACCTGTAATTGAACTAATTAATTTTTAACTTTGAACTTGTGAAACCAAACCAATTTTTTAAATATTAAATTACACTGTATTTAAAAAAGATGGCCCCCTACCTCTCGTTAAGAATCACCTCCACTGCGGGGTAGACAAATTGTCCTATCCCCAAACGACACTCAACGTGTCTCACTACAGACTATCTTTGAAACTCCTGCGCAACTGTCTATATACACGCGCATGACGTCAAGCGTCGTCACCGGCTACCTGATACTCACAGGCTAAATTATTATGCAAATCTTATTTTAAAAAACTTCAAAGAAAAATTTGTTCATTTTGTGGACATTTCCAAAATCGTTTTCCATTATGAAAATAAAAATATTCAACACAATCGTGATAAGGAAATATTTTGTCTTATGCAAAAAAATAAAAGAGAAAAGTCTTATTAATATGTGAACTCTAATGAATGGAAATTAACTAATTACATCAATGTTTTGCTTAATAAACGTTGTTTCATTAGATTTTACTTTGTCATGATCACGATGACGTCTTATATATAGGACTTAAAAAGGACTTAAATAAATAGGAAGTTTTGATACCGAGGCCCCGTATCAAAACGTCCTATGTATCTCAAAACGCCCCATTAGAAAAACGACATATTCTCAAATCGTCCTATTAGCAGAACGTCTTATAAACAGGAGAATGAGAAAAGTAAAGTCATACCACACATAGTGCATATATAAGGTTATTAAATTTTACAATAATAACATACCGACAGCTTTTTTTTTTCGATCAATTCATAAAATAGGGATGTTATTCAATACTAGCTGCTGCCCGCACTTCGTCTGCATAGATTTCTTTAGAATCGGGTTTTCTGGGTTAGTGTGTGAATCTTTGCCGCTCTAGATTTCAGACTGTCTCCAAACTTATATTTCTACCACAGTCTCCGTACACCTCGGTACTTGGAACAGGAGATTGTAAAATGTTGTCGACACAGGATGTGCTCACACCATTATCTACCAATATCACCGTTTCGTTGGAATTTTAAAGTAAACTAAATTACGAGCCATGACGAGAAATCTTTAGTAATTTTTCAGCATAACTATACTTTGGCAATAGGACATTTTGAGAATAATACGATTTGATACGGCGCAGGCATCGAATGAAGGTAAAATAATAAATTAGACTTTTGATCATTGAATGGTGTTGTTAATTCCAGTAATTATTTTGTCTAAAAATACATATATTTAAATTTTTATTGATGATTGTGTGACTTGAATTGTTTAAATACAGTTTGACGACTAGTCTCAACAATACATAATATGTTACCCTTTTGGCAAATGGATCCACACTAAAGTGCAATTCCTGCTCGCGCGGTAGTGAACCGCGAAGCGCGCACCATCCAGATATTTAAATCTAGGGAGGATTGTGTCTCCTTTTCTGTGCCAATGTTTTATGGATGGCAGGCAGGCCACCTCATAGTAAGTGGTCACCGCATAATATGGAAATCTGCAATACCAAGAAATTGCTTGTGCTCTTTTTATTGAAGAAAGAGCAAAAGGTCGCGGAAAGACCTTTTTTATGAATGCGAAATCATCAAATGACTCCTGCCGCTCTGGGTGGAGTGGGAGGGAGTGTTAGACTCTTACCTACTGACTAAAACCCATCCGTGCTCCTCGTAGTGCCCTTTGCTTTCCAGGGTGGTGGTAACTCTTTCGAACAATATCTGCAACCCTGGCAGGCGGAAAGACCTTAGACCTTTTTTTAAGGGTGGGAAACCATCAAATGTTTGCTTCCGTTCTCAGCGGAACGGAAGTGAGTGTCAGACTCTTACTGACTGAAACCCATCCGTGTTACTCCAAATGCCCTTTGCGTTCCAGGGCCGCGGTGACTCTTTCGAACCGAGCAACCCTGGCAGGCTCTGGCCCTAGCGGGCCACATCTACTATGCTCTTTGAGGCGCGCGTGGAACACAACGCGTCGTCGACCCGGGCCTGGACCTTATCGGACGGCGAGCCACCCATTGCTCGCTGTCCACGGTGGCCGGAAATCGTCCTGCGTCTCCCGACTCTTGGGGCGTCTTCTTCTGTTACGGTGTGAGGTTTGAGTTCCGTCACCTCCTTCGCTTGCATTGCTTCTTCCGGAGCGAGGAGGTGGGAAGCATTCTGCTTCCCACCTCCTCGCTCCGGACCATCGATTAAACTACGGCCCTGGAACGCAAAGGGCATTTGTTCTGTAAACAAAGTAAATAATTATTAAGAATATTTAGGAATTTGGTATTTTCCTATTGCTTTAAGTGAAAGTACACCTTTATAATGGACTCGAGAAAATGGCTTAATGAGAACAAAACTAATTAAATTCTGATATAATCCTAGCCATATTTCTCTCTTCTAATGTTCACGAAGACGATTTATTTTAATAGAAATTATCTAAGAGAAAAATAAGTTTTCTAAACGTGCCATTATTAATATGATGTAAGAAAATGATGTCTTTTTAGTTACAAAATCAGTGTAGGTACTTAACTGAAATGCGTTTTCTCGAGATTCATAAATAATACTTATAGGTGATGTGTAGTAGAGACAATGTTGACTAACAGTTAAATTATTCATTTCTTTTGCATAGTTAGCCGACTGAATGAATATACATAGGTACAGAAATGCATGATAGCTTCACGTTTGTCGTGTTTTTGAAAAACTTAACAGAAATTCAAAATGATACCTAACGGGGTTTTGAACTGTGTTTGAACTGCATCAAACATAGGTACTTACATCAAACATAAAGAAAGCAAAGCAAAGGAAATAAAGTTACCCAAGTCAGCATAACAAGTAGGTACTGTGGAAACCCTCTTTCATCAGGAGGCTTTCGAGGCTTAGGAACTTAATGACACATTATAAACATTAAAAAAATATAACAACCGCCGGAAAACAGTAGGTACTATAAAGAGTAAAAAAAAAAAATAGGAATGTTATCAATCACTTAGTTTAATATAGGTACGAATACTTTGGCCCAAGCGTCGTCGTCGTATATTAAACTAAATTAATCAAAACATTTTACTTTTGTTTACTTTTTAGAGTATTTTTTGTCGGGGTTTTGTATATTTTTATGACTGCCCAAAAAAAGGAATGTTATTTATTCAGGGTTCATGTATGTATGTATAAACTCGTATATATATATATATGTATGTATGTCTGTGAGCTTCTTTATTCCACCGAAACTTCTGAACGGCTTAACCGATTTCGATGTAGGTACCTATATGGTATCGTTAGAAGCGTTACATTATCCCAGGTCACATAGGCTGAATATTATGAAAATAATAACCTTAGCCATGGTTCATGAATAAAAACGGACATTTTTTTTCATGAATAT
Source organism: Melanchra persicariae (assembly GCA_947386135.1). Taxonomy (NCBI): domain Eukaryota; kingdom Metazoa; phylum Arthropoda; class Insecta; order Lepidoptera; family Noctuidae; genus Melanchra; species Melanchra persicariae. The sequence goes on along the minus strand of OX376651.1, from coordinate 8,754,201 downwards.
TAAACTACGTTAACTGTCATCGTCTAGACCGTGCTTCGTAGATACACAAAATAACATAATACTTCATGCATACACATGACAGGACCCTTTCCGTACCAGAAAATAAGCCTATTTTAACCAATCAGAGTGGTGATTAGACGCATCCCGAAGGAGAATCCTTAAGGTCATTCTAAATGACCTCTTAGGCCAAAATGTCCCCGTTTCCGCCGTTCATGACTTACACAAATCGAAAGGTGGGTAAGTACACGACATAATGCTTGTCGTATGTGACTCAGGGCTAGCACCCAATCTTTAAGATCAATCGGTCCGTTCCCTCTCCAGCGTCATAATGAAAATTTATTAGGTAGGTAGGACTTTCTATTCCAGTAGGCCTGAGCCTCCCGGAACCAGGCAAGGTGTGTCTGGTCACCAAACTAGGCTTCGTTTCCCATGACAGCCAGCCTAGTACCATCCCATGACTCAGTTATATGAGCGGGCGATCTCAATGCCAAACATCCCGCATAAAATTATCAATGCCAGAGGCAGGGTCGTATATCACCTTTGTGCAAACCTAAACTTTGACATCATGGCTCTGTTGTGTCGTGATGACTTCCCTCACGATCCCAATCATAGTCCCAACATTCTTGATATAAACTCAAGACTGTAAAACTCTCAATTAACCCAGAAAATTGATCACTGACTGGAGGAAAGTTAGCGATGGAAATCCCACTGAAATTCACCACGTTGCCTCAGTTGGATACCATCCCCGATCAAATAGTCTCATCAGCTAACACATCGATGGCGATTTGACTCGTTTACAGATCACGTAGGTGCACTTCGTCCTGAACGATTGTTCAAGGGAGGTCCAGTAACCGATGACCATCGCTGGTTACCATATGACGATGTGCGAGTGCACGACGCGTGGTAGAAACTGATGTAACGGGGTCTAGAAAAATCGAGCGCCGTATGCTATACTACTGACATTATGTCGGGCTGTAAAATTGCACAGATATTTCTTTAAACGTGTAAGTCCCCCTTACTTCAATAAAAAAGTTGTTTTGTTCGTCGAATGCAAGAGTTACAAGGAGCGTCGTAAATGAGACACATCATTTTACAGTAATAAATCGCGATGCGCTTGCACGCGTTGGCATATATGCCATTATTATTGAGTATGTTAATCGGTCAACTAACTATAGGCTGTTGCGCACACATTTTGTCTGTGATTATGGTTTTCAGGGGCCTAACCACCAACTCTTAAAGCAGTATTACTTCAATATTACTTACAGTGGGAAAGAGATGGTGGTTCCCACTGGAAGTAATATTAAAGTAATACCTACTGCTTTAAGAGTTGGTGGTTTAGGCCCAGGCTGGGCGAGCACGTCATCAAGAAGGAATACGCCACCGCGCGCTTTAGCTTTTTCCTCAACTAAACTGAAAATAGGTTCATTTAAATGAAATACATGAAATAGAATCATCCTGTCCTGTGGGCAGCTTTGCTACAAGAACGCTCTCGGGCAGCCCAAAGATGTGCATTTCCATCGCTTTTTTTTCTCATAGAAACGAATGAAACCAACTGTGATATGACTTTTTTGTATGTTTAATGTCCGCTTGACAATAATTTATTGTTGTTGATTGTCTTGTGTCTGTCATCCATGACTAATAGTAAAAATAGAATTAATATTCAATCGTAAATAATTTTTATATCAAATAACTAGAATTTTGTAATCATATTTTCATTTTATTTTATTATTATTTCTGATCATGGAATGAACATTAAGTTTATAACTATGCAATGAACACCTGTATGTAACCCATATTATATAACACAAATAAACAATTTGATTGATTTGATTGATCGATTGACTTATTAAGGTACCTACCTCAAAAAAAATTTGGGATATTTACTTTAGTTTTTTCACAGACAAAACTTTTATTTCTCCCTTTTTAGTTATTAATTAAATAAATTAAAGTTTTGACGTTCGTTATATTTTTTTTGTGATTTTTTCTCGATTCTCTTTTATTTATTTGTACATCCAGCTGTTACCAGCCATCAGACCGAGAAGTATTAGCTACATATGCGACTATTCACCAGTTCACACGGTAAACTTTTTACGGTTGACACGGTAAAAACAGACTACTTCTGTCTTTGACTGCCTTTCATACTTTAAAAGAAAGCGATTTCTTGAGATGTTTTACAGGAGAATTAAATTATATAAGTGAATGGTTGTTTCAAACTGTTTTGAGTAGCAGTAGCTTGTACAATCCTTGTTCTGCATAAGAATCTTTGTTCTGAATAAACTTTTTTCCTTTCAAACATTTTATATAGAACAAAGTAACCCCTAGTGGCCTTTTTAACTTAACAGTTACCTTGCAAACTGTTTCTATTGTAGTTTACAAACAAAAAGAAAGGTTGAACAAAAAATGCTGAGAGCGTAATTTGCTAGAAGTTCGGAGTAAGCATTGCCCCGACTATGTTAGCATTCCGCGCAGCTATTTGTGGGGTCGGCAATATTCAGCGTGTTAGTATCTAGACTCATTGTTTGCCTCGTTTAATTTGGGCGAAATTGACTGTGTGGTGCCGATAGCCGGCTGTTTACATTTATGTTAATTTACTGTGACTGCACATTGACTGGAATACATAGATAATTAAAAAAAACTATTTTGCAAAAAAAACAACCGACTTCTAAATAGATAGATAGAAGTCGGTTGTATTTTTAATAATTATGAAGCCAGCCTCGGTCAACCGTCAAATCCGACTCGGCTGGGCAGCGGTCGGAAAGTTGCGTGGTATCTTCTCGTTTCTCATAGCAGTGTTTCAGACGAAAGTCTATGACCAGGAGCCTATATAATAAAACTGACTGGAGTCAAGTGACATTTTGTGGTTGACAATTCGATGGACCGATAAATTTCTGTTTAATAAGACAGAATAGGAAATATGCATGAAAAAAATATTTGTTATCTACACAGTTTATTTCAAAATATAATATACAAAAATATAATATAATATAATACAGACAGTGAAAAAACAATCAAAATTGATCGAAAACCAACGAGATATACCTAACTACTTTTTTTTTGTATGGCAGGTGGTAGGTAGCTGTTTATGCGTTATGGACTTTGACCAAAGACTACAATAGTATACTGGCTATAGACAGGCAACTCTACCTTATTTTTTAATACTAGGAAGTGGTCGAACTCAGCGCCATCTAGATTTTAGTTAAGGGAACTAATTTATATAAGTAAATGTATAGGTTGGTAGGTGTATAGCTGCTGTCTGATCCTTTATGATATTAGGTAGAGAGATGAGTGTATCCGCTATATACTACAAACACACGTACTACATAAAGGAAAAAAAACCACATAATTGAATATTAAACCATTTTATTTAGAAAACCATCACACATTTTACAACAAAATTTTATGTTCGCCTTTTTCGTCCCTTATGATTAGGGTAGTGCCGATTAGCCTTTTCTTTCATTGAATCGTTAATATTCTAAAAGGTTATTTGGCTAGTGAGAACATTATTGATATCTTTGCACCAGTTGTTTACAACAACAACACACACAACACATCACGAACGTACGAACGAATTGTAACGCGATCCACAACATGGAGAAACGAAAGCTCAACTCAACCTGCAGATGCACTAGCGAAACAACAAAAACTCGATTGCAAAAGGAAAATAAATGCGCCCGAGTAGTTACACTCTCACGCAGCCATTTGCAATTCAAGTGTGGCCATTCAAAAACTAACTTTTGCACGTTTAAATACCAAAATATATTTTCTTCACTATTAAAGCTCATAATAAAAACCTAATAATGTACTGATTTATATATTCTATTATTTTTATATGAGAAGATCATGAAATTATATTATTTTTCTTGATTAATGTTATAAAGTAACTCCCAGCCAAAAAATAATATATTTAACCGTAGCAACACCGCAATTTGTTTCCCTTAACTAAAAACTAGGTGGCGCTGTTTTCAATAAAAAAAATGGAATTTTAATTTTGTTCTAAGTTGCCATAGCATGACTTTGACGTCAAAGTCGAACTTCTCTTTATAATTGACCAATTCGAAGCTTTATAACTTCGTCGCCGATGAAGTTATTTTAAAAATTATTTCATACGTGCTTTCATTAACTAATAATTAATTCATTTTGTAAGTAAAAAATGCATACATATTATTCCCTAAGAACATCTTGAGGTCTTGACAACTAACTTACGTCATATTTGTCTATGGTACCAACATGCTTTTTTCAGCCTCCATAATTGTTAAAATGTCAGGAAAAATCAACGTATGATTTAGTATATAATATGATTTAATCTCTGTCAACGTGTTACATATTACAAAAAGTTTTATTTTTCACTTTTTAGTGGTACCCCACACCTAACAACACCACTGGAAAGTCACAGGAAAGCAAAAATACGCAATTTTGTATACATGTATGATTTTTCCACATATTTTTTCCAGCTATTTGGATTTAAATACCAAACTACTAAACTGATTTTGATAAAATTTCAACGGGACCAACCAAGAAGTATATCCTTTCACATAAAATAAGAATTTTTCAGATCGGTTCATAAATGACGGAGATATGAGGTAACAAACACAAAAAAAAAGTACAATCGAATTGAGAATCTCCTCCTTTTTTTGAAGTCGGTTCAAAATAGATACTTATATGCAAAACCCTTTTAATTTGAAAAAATCCTCAAGGAGGGTAACTGTCTGGGGAGAGCGGAGGCCTGTATGTCGAACTTCTACCTACAGAAACTCTAAGGTTCGAGCACGATACCATGATTCGTGACTCCGATAATGGCTAGTATTTTCCCGGGTTTCTTCGACTTGTATCAGCCGGCCATGCGTAACAGGCCCCATCACCAAGTGCTTTCAGATTACGTGTTGTTTTAATTCTTTCTTTTTTTCTTTTCTTTTAAAAACGTTGCCCCGCACTAGGAATTTCTCCTGTGTAATTGTGAAACGTTACGGAATCTTTTTCATTTATACGAATGTTTTGATTTCAACTTGCTTTAAGATAATAGTTAACTGGTAGAGATTGCCTTGTGGCATTAAGTCCACCTTTATTCTCCAAGTACAAGCAAAAAGTACTTCTTTGTATTAAAAAAAGTATTTACTGCTACATAGGTGGTTAATAAAATGTTAATTGGCAATGAATAGCCAAATAGTGCAAAAACTGCAGATGAAAATACCCTCGCTAATCTTAATAACATGCTGTTGGTTTATCCCACGGAATAATTGGTTAAACTTTAAACTAGCGATGATTCTAGAGACCTAGGCCGATTAATTTGAAAGGATCTTGACCAAAACCAGTCTTGACAAGTTGCACGTATGAAAACCAAATTAATATACAAATTATTTGCTTATTTTTATAAGCTTTTCACTTCAGGAATTTTGTTTTCGTATCCCGAATTATGATTTTAAGATAAACAGTAAATTAACGATTGCTAGGTACATTTCCGTATAGTCATGATGGACGTTTCGTTCTCTTCATTTGTACGAGTTACGTAAGTATGAACCTTTACATAAAAACAACACAAAAATGATATTAAACTCATAAATAGCTAAATAATTAGTAATATCATAATCATAACGTAGGTACTGTATAAGATGTATTTCATAGTTCCCTTGTGAAAATATTTATTTTTGTGTTTCGTCTCACGCAGATGCAACTGTCAAGGCAGATGAAAGACGTACCGGTAGGGATGACGATTATTCCTAAACAAGATCGATTTTTAAATCTTTCCGAATCGGAGGAAGGAATCGATTCAGCAATAAATTGAGTTCTGATAGATCTGTTCCCGTCATTATTCTACATCGACAGCTTTACTATAGATAATCACTTATTCGTTTTGGTGTTGCCAGCATAATTAGTCAAATGTAATGAATAGTCGAATACAAAATAAATTAAATAACATTCTTGGTTACAAAAAACAGAACAAAGAAACTGCGTATTAAAACTTCAAAGTTGCAATCCGCAGGAAATACATCGGAACTCGTTTTCAAGTTTCTAAAATCGATTAAAAAAATCTATAATTCATTGTTTATGATCGATAAAAAAAAACAATTTACTTGACCTATAAAATCGATTCTAGATCGCCATCCCTAGGCCGACGCCTGCGGAAGCCGCCATTACTGCAGTGCAAAGACTACAATAGTATACTGGCTATAGACAGGCAACTCTACCTTATTTTGTAATATTAGGAAGTGGTCGAACTCAGCGCCATCTAGTTTTTAGTTAAGGGAACTAATTTATATAAGTAAATGTATAGGTTGGTAGGTGTGTATAGCTGCTGTCCGATTCTTTATGATATAAGGTAGAGAGATGAGTGTATCCGCTATATACTACAAACATATGTACTATATAAAGGAAAAAAAAAACCACGACAACAATTGAATATTAAACCATTTTATTTTAAAAAATATCACACATTTACAATAAAATTTTGTGTTCGCCTTTTTCGTCCCTTATGATTAAGGTAGAATCGTTAACATCCCAAAAGGTTATTTTGCCAGTGAGAACATTATCAAGATATCTTTGCACCAGATACACGGTTTACAACAACAACACACACAACACAACACGAACGTTCGAACGAATTGTAACGCGGCTTAACAACATGGAGAAACGAAAGCTCAACTCAACATGCAGATGCACTAGCGAAACAACAAAAACTCTATTGCAAAAGGAAAATAAATGCGCACGGGTAGTTCTTTACACTCTCACGCAGCCATTTGCAATTCAAGTGTGGCCATTCAAATACAAACTTTTGCACGTTTAAATACCAAAATATAACTTCTTCACTATTAAAGCTCATAATAAAAACCTAATTATGTACTAATTTATATATTCTATTATTTTTATGTAATAAGATCATGAAATTATATTATTTTTCTTGATTAAATGTTATAAAGTAACTCCCAGCAAAAAATAATATATTTAAGCGTAGCAACATCGCAATTTGTTTCCCTTAACCAAAAACTAGATGGCGCTGTTTTCAATAAAAAAATGGAATTTTAATTTTGTTCTAAGTTGCCATAGCATGCTGCAGTGCGATTCTGTAAACATGTCGAAGTGAACACCCGGGCAGGGCGCACGACGGGTGAGTTGTCAAACCATATAATATAATAATAATAATATAATAAAATGTTTTATTCATCTCCACAAATTACACATATGTACGAGGACAATCATAAAGTTAAATATACAAGTTGACAGTTACGTAAATGTAATTTGTGGGAGATCTGGAGTCTAAACTAAGCCTAGGCCTGTACTATAGAACTCCAGGCCCCCCATCATATATATTTTATGCTAATTATAAGTCAGCGGGTAGGTACATGTTGAATGTGTGTGTGTGTGGTGTATGTGGTGTGTGTGGGTGATGGTGTGTGTGTGTGTGTGTGTGATGGTGTGTGCGTGTGTGTGTAAATGTTTCATATACGTGCTATGCATGCTATATTTATACATATATATGTTATACAATCATAAAACTACCTTGCCACTTCAATTATTTTTTCAGTTTCGTAATAATTTAATCTTAATAGCCATTTATTAATTTTATTTTTACATTCATATTTATTGCAATTAGATATAGAAATTATCTTATTTAGTTTATTAAATAGCATATTTCCTCTGTAGGGGAAAAATCTTTGTGCAAAATGAGTATTTACACGGATGGACTCACATATAGCATAGTTTCTTCTTGTGGTGGCTATGCGTTGTTTTCTTTCCCCCGATATGTTAGGAAGTTTAAGTAGAACGGTAAGTAATATGTAGAGCTGTCGTACTGAGAGCACTTGCGATTCTTCGTATAATTTAGAGGTAGGGTATAAACGAGGCTTAGAAAAGCATACTTTTAAAATAAGTCTTTGAGCTCTTTCTAGTGTTATCAGTTTTGTTTTGCAAGCGCCACCCCATGTAGTGATGCAATAACTTAGAACTGACTGTACCAAAGCCTCGTATACCAACCGTATGGTTTGCTTCTCTGCTACACCACGAAGGTCCCTAAAAATGTAAGTAAGTTTACGAATTCGCTGTGATAGAGAGTGTATATGGTTTTCGAATGTTAAGTTGGTATCTATTTCAATTCCAAGATATTTTATGCATTTAACTGGTTTTATGACAGAACAGTTGCAGTTAGGGGCCGGAGGAAAGTTACATTTATGCGCAATTATGTTTGAAATTAGGTTATTTACGTCCGTACGGTTATGAATAGAGAAAATAATATATTTAGTTTTATCTTCGTTAATAGTGAGAGAATTTGATGAAAGCCAGTGACATACTGTGTTAAAACCTTCCTGTGCCAGCTCAAACAATTCGTTATATGAGTCTGAGAAGAATGTAAGAGCAGTATCATCTGCATACGCGGAAATACGACAGTTTTTAATTTTTAGGGAGCAGAGTTCATTGATGTAGCAGAGAAACAACGTAGGCCCCAATACGCTGCCTTGAGGCACTCCAAATTCTATTGATGCTTTGTCACTAATATGATCTCCAATTTTTACGTACTGGCTTCTATTTTTTAAATAATCCGCAAGTAATTTCAGCGGGGTACCCCTGATGCCATGATTTTCTAGCGTTTGCACAAGCCGGGGTACAGAGACAGTGTCAAATGCCTTTGCCAGGTCGAGGAAAATTGTTAAGCATTTGTTTTTGTTATCAACTTTGTTAACCAAATAGTTGACAAGGTCAAGCACTGCGTTGTTGGTTGAACGACCTGACCTACAACCGTATTGTGAGTCCGAGAGTATGTTCCCGTCTTCTAAATATTTGGTTAATCTATTATTGATTAATCGCTCAAACAGTTTAGATAATGTTGTTAGAATTGCTATTGGTCTATAGTTATTGACACTGCCCCTGTCTCCCGCCTTATGAATCGGGTGCTCTACAGCTATTTTCAGAGCATCTGGGAATATCCCAGCATCAAAACATCGGTTAATTAAATTGGTAAGAACAGGTGCTATTGATTTAGCATTGATCTGGTCATATCCTGGAGAACAGTCACTTTTTAATGCTTTGATAGTTCTTTCAACTTCTTCATTATCGGTCGGTAGGAGGACGAAAGATTTTAAAGGTGAAGGATAATTAACATTTTTAAAATTAGGTAAATGAGCGGGTATCATGTCTGATAGTTTTTTTCCAATGTTAGTAAAATATTTATTAATTTTATTGACTGCATCTTTAGGGTTATTTTCAATTTAATTTTTTTTCAATATAAATAAGATGAAATGACAGCTCTATTGTCGTTCACTCCGCCTCGGTCTACACCGTGAGATGTCAACAGAATCGACCGGCTGTTTATGTGTCGACTGAGAATAGTCACCGCGATTAATCTCTCCACTTAAATAGTAATACTTACGGAAACTCGTTGGTGTGTTTGTTTTAAACAACTTAGCGTGTTTCATGTAACTAACGACAGGACGTTTTCACATTTCATTGTGTTTTATTACGCCAGGACGTTTTTGTGTTGTGTTTCTTAACTCTTTTGAGATTCTAATCATGTCGATGCTTGATTCTGATCAACCGATGCCGGTGGTAATGAGAAGCCGATGTGTCAATTGTTCACTTTTGATACCCAGAAATCACCCGCAACATTCCTTGCAACAAGCGTTGCATTTTTAGGTTATCTCCGAATTTGTTTAATTACTTTAAAACTCGGATACTTGTGTGAAAATGAACACTTTTATTTAATAGTATATAAAGCGTAGTCTATAGTAAATAAAGATTTATTGTGTTTCAACTTAAGACGGAATTCCATACATCGTTGGTCATGATCCTTATCGACTGATGCTTCGATGTGTGATAAACAGACGAACTTTACGTAGATGACTACTATTGAAATTATATTAGTTTTGAACCTATTGATTTTTTTTATCAGTATTTATGTGGAGATCGCTACGGGCATGAGATACAAAGGAACAGGAAAATGTCGAGCGGAAAATTTTGAGTACCTATGAATTTGGATGGTAATAAGAGTAGGTAGACCAAAGAAACGATTTTAGACCATCTCGCCTGATTATTCCTAACCACTGCCACTCCTGAAAGCCAGAATCAACAGTGACTACTGGGGCCTATTATGACTTCTTAAAACCATCATTATTCCCACGTGAGAGAGAGAAATGTAGCTACATAGAACGAATAGCACTATTCCTTTCTTACAACGGAATCATGATGGCACTGACACTTCGTAGTGCGCATTCTGCTGTGCGATTCTGCCGGTCGATTCTGACAACATCTCACGGTGTTCACCTAGGCGGAGTGAACGACAATAGAGCTGTCATTTCATCTTATTTGTATGGTTTGACAACTCACCTGTCGTGCGCCCCGCCCGGGTGTTCACTTCGACATGTTTACAGCCGGTCGATTCTGATGACATCTCACCGTGTATACTTAGGTGGAGTGAACGACAACTGAGCTGTCCTTCCATCTTGTTTGTATGGTTTGACAGCTAACTTGTCGTTCACTTCGCCCAAGTTTTCACTTCGACATGTTTACAGAATCGCACTGCAGAATCACACAGCTGTAAAAATGTCGTAGTGAACACCCGGGCGGGGCGCACGACAGGTTTTAAATACTGTATTTATTATTTTTATTTAAGTTTCTCATTTGAGTGCTCATTTTATAACCTCGTGTTTATCCCCTAACTAATTTCTGATTATAAGAATTAAATTAATCACCTAAGTTTATTTCGACTCGTATCTGCGTAATATATTAGTGATTATTGTAAATTCTAAAAACAAAATATCCATATCAATATCATATAAATATCGTGCAGGAACTGGCCCAGAAGTGTTTAAAGGGTTTTAAAATAAAATACCTAACAACCTAACCTATCCATGTCGGATTTGCCCCAGAAGTATCGGTTTTAAAATAAAAAACCCGACCACCTAACTAATCCGTGTCGGATCTGCCCCAGAAGTGTTTCAAGGGTTTCAAAAAAAGACCTAACAACCTAACTTATCCGTGTCAGATCTGTCCCAGAAGTGTTTAAAGGGTTTTAAAATAATAGACCTAACAACCTAACCTATCCGTGTCGGATCTGCCCTAGAAGTGTTTAAAGAGTTTAAAAAAAAGACCTAACAACCTAACTTATCCGTGTCGGATCTGTCCTAGTAGTCCCAGAAGTGGTTTAAGGTTTTAAATAAAATACCTAACAACCTAACCTATCCGTGTCGGATCTGCCCTAGAAGTGTTTAAAGGGTTTAAAAAAAAGACCTAACAACCTAACTTATCCGTGTCGGATCTGTCCCAGTAGTCCCAGAAGTGGTTTAAGGTTTTAAATAAAAGACCAAACAACCTAATCTATCCGTGTCGGATCTGCCCTAGAAGTGTTTAGGGTAGTTCTTCAAAAAGTATTCTCCGCGTAACTTTTGTGGCGAATTTTTTTTAAAAGTAATCGTCTTTTATGTTGACACACATTTAAAACGCTCTAAAAATAATATGTACAGTTTTTATTAAATGTAAATTGGTGCATAAACTACAGAGATATTCTATTTTGAAACTTCAGTGCCCACGAAAGTTACGAAAGACGCCACGCAAGTTACGTACGTCTTTTCTAGAAGGAAAATATGGTTCCAAATCCTTATTTTTTTCACAAATTTCCTGTGGATTGAGGTTTATAAAATGAAAGACATCAATTATGAACAGAATAGGTTTGGTCTCGGTAATTAATACTGTAAAATTTACAACATAAATTAATGAGACTACTTCAGAAGAACATGAAGCTTCGATGTGTTTTTATACTGTCTAGTAGCCCGTCTTGAAATGCAGTCGTTTTTTTGAGATTCTGGAGATGATGCTGGTACTATTTGAGGAGTCGGTGATTTAGAAGAACACAGTGGATCATCAACTAAATTTAGGGCACTCGATCATATTTTCCTGATGAGCCTAGTTCTGTCGTTCTTTCATTCTTTTACGAAAAAGTCTGCTTTTTATGCGGTTTTGTTCTGTCACGGCTCTTTACCTTCTACTACTCATTTCACTTTCTGGTATGACTTTCCCTTCTACTTTTCTTCTGTAGTACCTTTCCTTGCTTTCATTTTTATTGCATTGTGTAACTGTATATTTTTTTACATTCTTGCTCTTCTTTTTATCTTTGCTAGACGCTTTTTCTCCCGTCGCTCCTTTGCACTTTGAGTTGGCATATTTCCAGTTTGATTGAAATCTGAAAATAATTTTAACCAAAAAAATTAACATAACTGATGTGAGTAATTAAAGAAGGTAAAGTACAAGACAGTCAGAAAGTATGACGATGACGTTGGTATTTTTTAAGCAAGAGGGGTACAATTGGCACAACAGCCCAGTTTGGGGTGGGATAAGCTGTTAAATTAGCTACGAGTAAACATACAGAAAAACATTTTACGAGTCGCTACAAAAAAAAAATTAAACACTAACGCATAAAAATACATATACAAATACAAAAAACCTTACTTTTGAGCTTCGCGACAATCGAGTAAATGCATCTGCAGCATTACAAAAAATCTATAGTTATTATACAATGGAGATATTAACTTTCGTGGTGCGCTAGCTACCTTTCGTGGACAAATAACCACGAAAGTTGTGCCACGAAAGTTACGTTTAAATTTCTCATTTTTATGAATTGCGATAAAAAATATAGGTAAATTAACAAACAAAGTACTTGGGAATAATCTCGAAGATCTATCTTATTGCTTAATTCAAAATGATTTGGAAAATTATAAACATTATCCTTCAAAATATGGGCATGAAAGTTTCTTGACCAAGGCTACTAGAAAATTTTCAACGAATAACTTACCTCAGTATTTTTTTGTTTAGATGCGAAGAACGTACATGTCTCCCCCACTGACGCCGGGATACTTCTGAGCTCCCGTGCAGTTAAAACTGGTTTGCGAGAACTTGGCGCTCTTGGAAGATAGCAGTTTTGTTGCGCGCTCGCAAAACTATCGAAATCGTGTGACAGAGACACAATGCCTATAAAGTATTGTAGCTTAAGAGATTAAATTAACTTTCTTTAGTAATTTTGAAGCATAGTTAAATACGGCTAATTTGATATATTACATTATATGCTTATGCATTGAATACAAAAGTTATCAAAGTTTTCCGTGAGCGCGAACAGAATGTGACGCGCGAAGAACACCGATCTTGCTCCCGTTTTCGACAATAGATATTTCTTTTTGTAAAAATTATAAACAAATTAAGATGTTTAATATTGAAATTCTAAACATGTTTAAATAAATAGTAACCTGCATTTGGTCCTCAGACTGAATGTTTAATAGTTTAGGCATAAGGACCGTGTGACCGAGTTTTGAGGGACCTCGAAGAACTACCCTTTAAAGGGTTTAAAAAAAAAGACCTAGCAACCTAACCTATCCGTGTCGGTCCTGCCTTAGAAGTAGTTTAAAAATCTAACCTGTTTGAGTAAGTGCCTCAGAAAATAATTTTGCCAAAAAATCATTATGTCAAAAGAGCATTATGCAAAATGACATTATATAAGTTAGTTGAACGTTAGAGAAAATGTTGTTATAGCACATGCACAAACTGAACGTTATGTGAAATGAAAATTATGTAAAGTGTTGTTGGAGTTATCGTTTGAGCATTACATCTTTCGAAAATAGAGCAACACTGGCCTCACCCAAGTGGCACCACATCAACCGCTCGTGTGCGTAAATCTCTTTCCTCATTCTCCTCCTCGTGAAGGCCGCAGGAATCCTCTGGATTCGACGAATAGCATCATCAACTTACACAAAATAGAGAAGCTAGAATAGAAAAGGCCAACTTACGCATTAAATTCTTTTGCCAGCGACTTTGTACGCGAATATTCCGTTTATTTCCGTCCCCGCATATTTTAATTTCGTGAAATCCCCTTCTAGTGCTCCCCTACTCTCCCCAAGGAACATGCAAAATTTCAGCTTTCTACGAATAGTAGTTTCGGCTGTGCGTTGCCTGTCAGTCACTCAATCAGTATCGGAAGAATTTTGTTCATTAGGATTTAAATAATTTGCTTCAAATCAGTACAATTTGTTTAAAATTGTGACTAAACCGTATTGAGTATAAAATGTATGTGTGAAATCATGAATATTGTTAGATATTTTTAGAAAAGGCTTTGACCTTAAACGTTCAATGACCCGAAACAGATTAATAAATCAGTGGATTGGTTAGATTTTATTGATTTATGTATTTGCACTCCAATTAGTTACCTACTCATTGAGCGGCATCCTAACCACAATAATTTGCAGGGCAGCTTTTTAGATCTTTGAATTGTTCATTTTTGCTCCAGACGCTTTTGTCGTGTAAGTCTTTCTACATCGCTCTCACATAGTCCCTATATGAATAATTTCAACACGAACAATGGTTACATTGTTCTTGTTGAAATTATTCATATAGGGACTTTGTAACAGTTTATTGATTTAAAAGAGTGTCCATGGAGTTTCTTGCACGTTCTTCTGCATAGAGATCTACGCTTTGGGACGTGCAAATAGCTTCACCTATTTGACTAACTGACCTTGATAATTCAAAAGTGCCTGTGAATGGTTTAATTGAAATAAATGAAAAAACTGCACCTGAAACAGCTGAACACGTCCAATAACTAAGTAGATAGAAATTAAATAACAATTTTAGTTAATAAAGTAAGTTATTCGCTGCCTTGGCCCTCCATTTAACCTGTGAAGTGACAAACTTATTCTTAAACAGAACTTTAAATTAAACATGAGAAAATATTTAAAATAAACGTACGTTTGGCATTATTATTTAGATTATTCTGAATATATTATGTGTCTGAGTATTAGGTAGAAAACCACGACCTGAAATAATAATTTCATGAAAGGGTCACGAAATTATTATTTCAGATCGTGGTTTTCAGAAATTTTAATACAACAAAAAAGGTTGTAAGATTTACTTAACTTTCCGTGTCCCTAGCGGATGTGGATGCTGAAAGTAACGAAAAAGAAAAAGTTGAGAATCTTTTTCTGAAATTTCCCTAACGTTACTTTCAGTATTCACGTTCACTAAAAGCTCCTTTTCTATTTTATGAAAATTATCTGAATGAGCCTGTAATACTTAGGTATTACAGGCTCATGCAAATAATTTTCTTAGTTTTTTACCTTTACTAATATTCCGGCCGGCAGTCTATGTGGTAATCTTAGAACACTCTTCTTTTGTATGTTTAAGGCAAATTAGCAATAATAATACCTAATTAAGTATACGATATATATAAGATAATTACTTCTATAATTAAATCTCAAAATTATTTTAAAATCTGATTTTACCAATTATTGCCTTATTTGTTTCACATGGCGCAACGGTTAATGGAAATTATCGTCATAGATGTAATACCAATAACTTCAAAAGAAACTGAACATCACACATTTTGTCATCAACCAATTGTCACTTGTGTACCAGTGTCTATGTAAACTTTACTGTCGTTTTACAAACTATAAGCGATAATAATCAGGAAATGTTTCATTGAACATGTTTGAACTTTAACTCAGTTCAAACGAAATAGTCAATCCTTAAAGTTATTGCTATGGTCGACGCCAGATAAATTTGCAATAAAAGTCTTTGCCCTTTTTAACCGACTTCCAAAAAAGGAGGGGGTTCTCAATTGGACTGATTTTTTTAAGTTTTTTTTATTTTGTATGTTTGTTCAGCGATATTTTCGCCAATTGTCAACCGATTTTGATGATTCTTTTTTTGTTTGGAGGAGTATCTTCCCGCACTGGTTCCATTTCAATTTGGTGAAGATCTGATGAAGAAATTCGGAGAAGGTAACGGAACTCTTCAATAAATGATAGCAAACCTGTCGGGATTGCTGAAATCGCATGTCTGTTTATTATTTACACCAGTTCATAATATATCATCACACCGGTATGCTTTGAAGGGGTACGCAGATGTGTACAATTCAACCATGGTTTTCGGGTTATCTATTCAGGAATAACTTTATTGTTTATGAACCGATCTTGATGATTCTTTGAAAAAGTGTTTTTTGTTTTGAAGTCGGTTGTTTTCTTAATATCTCTTCGTAGGTACCTGGACAAAAAATTATGAATCGGTTTTCATTACGAGAAAATGTAAAGGATCACGATAAATGTCGATTCAGGACAGCTTTCTGTCTTTATTTCTGTTTTCGGTGTCATATTACGGCGTTTGCAACGGTGACATATACATTCTTAAACATTCACGTGCTTGTTGTTAATGTATCTGCCGGTCTATTCTGTCGACATCTGACCGTGTACACTTAGATGGTGTGAACGACAAGTGAGCTGTCATTCCGTCTTGTTTGTATGGTTTGACAGCTCACTTGTCGTTCACTTCGCCTAAGTTTTCACTTTGACATGTTTACAGCCGGTCGATTCTGTCGACATCTCACGGTGTTCACCTAGGCGGAGTGAACGACATTAGAGGTGTCATTCCATCTTATTTGTATGGTTTGACAACTCACCTGTCGTGCGCACTGCCCAAGTGTTCACTTCGACATGTTTACAGAATCGCACTGCAGAATCGGTGTTGTCTTGAACAAAGTTAATATAAATACTATATAATATAATGTATGTAATGTTTTTATTATTTCTACAGTATTTTCTAGGAAACGTGATTATGGCAATGAGATTTTAACTAACAAAATATTTTTGAAAATCGGTTCAGAATTGGCGGATAAATCGGTGAACATACATAAAAAAAAACATACTCGAACATATAACCGCCTCTTTTTAAAGTCGGTTAAAAGATTGCTTATGGATTTTAACAAAAAATAGGAAAATTGATTGCAAAATAGATCCTATTATTTTAGGTAGCTGGTGGTTGATGAGAATGCGTTGTTTTTTTTTTTAACTCTAGACACGATCATATATATACAGGTATACTTTTTTCCAGTGCGCAAACTTTGAGAACCACTTCTGCCCATGTAAATGAACAACTTGCCCCAAGAAAGCCACAGTCAATTCCTAAAAAAAAATTTGAACTTCCCATAGAAAATTGTCATCAACTGACCACAATTTGTATGGAAGACTCAATTTTTTTTTTTAGGAATTGACTATGGCTTTCTTCGGGAAAGTTGTTCATTTACATGGGCAGAAGTGGTTCTTAAAGTTTGCGCACTGGAAAAAAAAATTACCCAATATATTCTGTTACACGTTGTATATAAAATATACGTAATACACCCCTACATAACACCTAATTTGAAAGATGTGTTTATTTGTTGGTAGGTACATCAATAAAATGTTATCTGTCTGCAGTGTTTTATTTATTACTTTTTGGTATGACCCAGTTTTATTTAAACAATCCTGATCCGTGGTCTTTGAACAGAGTAGAACGGAAATTACCACGCTGGAAAGTTTTAACGAAATGTTTTGATATTGGCATCTTATATCTTAACACAGATACTTTTTTTGGATCCTTTAGCATTTGACTGTTAGCGGAAGGACAGGCTGCAATGGCACAGGGCAAACGTGTGTGGAAAAGGCAGAGGGAGACCTTTGTCCAGCAGTGGGACACAACGGGCTAATTAAGATTTAGATAATAGTAGCCAGCTCCATCCTTAAAATCAACTTTAGAAGTAGTAGGTAAATAATAAGCTTCTTAAATTCGTTACGGTTTGCGCGTTTCTCAGACACTCGTCGTCCTTGAATTCCTGCTAAACGTTGCCTCTACGAGCCTGCTCATAATGCGTGGCTTGTGGCAATGTTTAGGCTATTCTGACATAATTATAATATCATAACCATAAACATTATTATGATCATAAATAACATGTTTGCGAGATATGGATCCGGAACTGTTTCTTGGCAAAAAAACGTCGATGCGCATGAGAGAGTTGCCGGGATCCTGTGGAATATTCGAGAAACAAGTACTGTGCCAACTCGCTATATATAAGACTAGGCCCATATTCCAAAACATAAACTCTAACTCAATTTGAACTTCAACTCCAACATGAGCACAAGAATGTCAATAAAAGCTTGTCTAATTGACGTTTTCGTACTCGAGAGCAAACAAATGCAAAAACTTCAATTTATGACAAGCTCCGATGCAGTTGGAGTTCGAGATGAGTTAGGGTTTTGGAATATGGGCCTATGCTGAAGCAAACATTTTTCATAGTTTTAAGGAGTTTTTGCTCCATTTACTCCAATAACAACTTTCATTGAAACACCGTCTACCAAGTCTTAAAACCGAGACGCTGACAACAGCAAAAGCTCGGTCACTCTGGGACTGTATAGAAAAGAAAGAGAAGCGCGACGACTAAATGCTTGCAATTTATTGCCAAATATGAAGCATTTTATCGATTTGCTCACAACTAAGTTGATCTATTAAAAATCTAAAACAACAAAGTTTTGCATTAAGATTCGATTCATTAATTGGTATAATTTTTATCGGCATAAGTAGGCTAGTAATATGGGATTGACGACACGGTTGGCGCAGTGGTTAAGCAGTTGACTGCTGCGCTGCGTGTCGCGGGTTCGAGTCCCGCACGTAACAAATATTTGTATGATCTACAGATAGTTGTTCCGGGTCTGGCTGTTTGTGTATGTGAGTTTGTATGTTTGTGTATGTGAGTTTGTACGCACCCAAGATACAGGAGAAATTCCTAGTTTGGGGCAACGTTTTTTTAAAAAAAAATATATTGTTTTTTCTAAGGTCAAAGTTAGAGGTGACTTGGGCGATCATTACTATCGAGAATTTTATTTTTAAACATGTTTTGGAAACAACAGTGTTCTTTGAAATATAGTTAAAATTAACATTTATTTTTCTGAAGCTTGAAACTAAACAGATTTGGCTAAAATTGCGTGAGGAAACCAGCATTTTTCTAGTTTTTGCTGTTCACAGCGCCTTAATCGCATTGGTGCATTTGTGTGTCACAAATGCCAGTATAACACAATTTAGTTACAACTCAGAAATAAAAAGACTTTAAAGCACAAACAATACCTTATAACAATGATGTACAAGTAAGCATAAAACGGGTGGAGGGAAAAACTAATTCTGGAACAGATTCTTCAGCATCGCTTTCAATTTAGTTCCACATAAAATGAACTTAAGTAATTTGAAGTCATCCCACCTGTGTATACTACAATTACGAAGCTGCTAAAAACAACTTAATTCATATTCAACATCTAGTCAGTCAGGCCGAATTAACTCGTTTATTATCGATGTTATGTTGATGGACAAGGTCTAAAAATAACCCAAGTTAAGCTTAGGCGCTTTTTATCGAGATATTCGTAATTAATGTTAGTCTGCTCGCAGGGTATATTTCCACGCGACTGACGTCAGAAGGTGGCCTCGGGATTTTCTGCAGTATGTTCTAGAGGTTTGAGGTTTGTTCGATGGATTCAGAGTGCATTGCCCTTGAGGTGGTGCAATGGTGGCAATCTTCTTTTTTTCCTCTGAATTTGGTCTTTGTTTAAACGTAGTTTATAGAATAACTTCAAAAGCTAAATAATCCGGTATGACGAACCACATCAGCCGGTCGATTCTGTCGACATCTCACGGTGTTCACCATAATCGGAGTGAACGACAAGTGAGCTGTCATTCCATCTTATTTGTATGGTTTGACAACTCACCCGTCGTGCACCCCGCCGAAGTGTTCACTTCGACATGTTTACAGAATCGCACTACAGTATAGCTAAGAGTAGCATTCACAAGACAGCGACGCTAGCGCGAGCGCTCATAGTTGTTTAACCATAACCTAACGCAACAGTGTTTAAAGAGGTCACGGTCAAAAGGGGGACTCCCTATCACTAGGTACTCTTGAAAGATAATAAGTATGTAAGTACTATAAGTATAAACCTTTAGTCTAATTTTAGCAAGCAGGAGAAGATGTCCTTGGCCGTTTTTGAAGGTTTTTTTGTCGGTTGAAAACGTAAATTTGTCAGTTTTTTTGCGCCCATTTTTTGGCCTAACTTAATTGTTTCATGCTAGTAGCTTCACTGCAAAATAATTAAAAAAAACTTTTATTACCTTGTCCTGAAATCCATGAGTCCATGAATAGTTATAACCTTGGTTCAAAACACATTTCAAATTAATAATTAGAACAAGATGGAGCGAAAAAACACCACTGCAGAAAAAAAAACTAAAAAGTTCCAGATAAGAGCCCGCTTGATGCATTTGGTGACATAAAATTTGAGATTGAACTAATACCTACAACTTGTCATTATTTTTCTTGAAACATTATTATTATCCTTGTTTCGAACTTTTTAGTTGTTTTTTGCTGACACTGCAGATTGGTACAGAATGGTATTATTTTCTTTACTAGCAAAAAACAACAACATTTTAGTGAATTAAGTTTATGTTGGAAATCGTCTCGTCTAGCGCCTTATTTTCATGCCCACATGAAAATTTCCCCAAAACAAATACCTACTACCGTGCTGGGAGCCGCCATGTCCTTTTTTTTTTAATCGACAAAAAAAAGGAGGTTCTCAATTCGGTTGTTTTTTTGTTTGTTCTACCTCAAAATTTAGTCATTTATAAACCGATTTGAATTAATTTTGTTTTATGTGTTTTGTTTTATGGGATATACTTCCCGATTGAAATTTCATCAAAATCGGTTTAGTACTTGGTTTTTAAATCCAAATACTTACCTAGTTGGAAAATGTATGTCATCCAAGTAAACGAAATCGCGTATTTTTCTTTCATGTGACTTTCCAGATGTGTTGTTAGGTGTGGGGTACCACTAAAAAGTGAAAAATAAAACTTTTTGTAATATGTAACATGTTGACCCAGACTAAATCATACGTCGATTTTTCCTGACATTTTAACAATTATGGAGGCTGTGTGAGGTACCAAAAAGTAAAAATAAAAAACTTTTTTACAAAAAAAAACAATCGACTTCCAAATAAAAAATACTTACCTACTTATACAAATAACTTTAATTTTAGAAGTCGGTGTTAAATTAAGAATAAATAACCAAAAACACCGACTTCCGAAATTACAGTTATTTTTTTACTTTTTGTTTGGAAGTCGGTTGTATTTTTAATTTATGTAGCCAGCCAAGAGGTCAACCGTCGCATCCGATTCGGCTGGGTTCGGAAAATTGCGTGGTATCTTCTCGATGAAAATGATCGTGAAAATAACCCTGTGCTCGCGCAATGGTTTGCAAGCTTCAATTAAGACACTAAAGAAATGTGTATGTTTAATCTCGTCGTGTGACGAAATCATATCGTTAACTCGTAGGATCGTTAGCCATTTAGGACGAAGCCGTATGCAATTGAAACGTGGTCGCTCATAATGGGCTTCATCAGAAGGCTTAAAGTCAATCAAAGGGCAATGGAGAGGGCAATGCTCGGAATTACCTTGCATGAAGAATGATTATTTATTTATTTATTATATACTTTATTGTACACCTCATAACAAGCAAAAATATGAAAAAAAAAGAAACGAAAATGATATCCGCAAGAGAACCAAGGATACCGACATAGCCCTAAGGATCGCCAAACTGAAGTGGCAGTGGGCAGGGCACATTGCTCGCAAAACAGATGGTCGATGGGGCCGGAAAGTTCTGGAGTGGCGACCGCGTACCGGAAGACGCAGCGTTGGAAGGCCTCCCCCACGAGGTGGATTGATTACCTGGTGAGGGTCCCGGGTAGCCGATGGATGCGAGACGCACAGGACTGGTTGTTGTGGCGACACTTGAGGATGTCCTATACCTACCCAGCAATGGACGTCTTTTGGCTGATATATGATGATAATGTAGCTGGCTACATTATCATCATATATCACAGGTGTACATACAGTGTCCAGACAATCGAATGATATTTAATTGGGAACTCATCAAGTTGATTAGGATCCCCTTTGTCTTGGGGTAGTCGGGTAAAAACCAATAACTAATATCAATATTTAAGATCCATTTGACAAAAAAAATGTTTTGGCTGCGCTGAAAATGATGAAGTAATAAGACTTTTTTAGAAAGTATCTCTTCGTTATAAATAAATAATGTATGTATCATCATCATCATCATTAAACTTCAGTGATTCGCCCTTCGAGATTACACTTTAACTTGTAGTAGCACGGACATGTGCTGCCATCTTACACTATTTTAGAGCAACAATTAAAGAATTACTTTATGCGCCCTAATGTGGGTATCTCATACACGTTTTGTGTGGTTGCCATCGCGCACGTAATTTGTAATCGCAAATTAGTTTATCGAGTTTTTTAGACTTTTTAGTGGTATTTCAGTGTTTTTCTTAGTGTTTATCATGGGAAAACGAAAACGCTACGACGAGGAGGAATATTTAGCTCGTAAAATTAGGAAATTGGAGAAAAAGAGGTCTCGTGTTCGTCGTAAACAACGGGAACGGAGTTACCACAGTGCTAGTTCGGATTTCGAACAGAATCAATATTCTGATAGTGATCAGTACCAAGAATCATTGCAGGAGGCTCCGCAAAACGAAGGTCAGTAACATTTCAAATTTCGAATAATGAAAAAATAGCCGGGCGGCGCGCGCCGGCGCCATGCCAGCCGCCTGCACGACCTCGGCCTAGGTACCTACTTTTTTCTTACAGAGTACTTTGTTCCGAACAAAATGTTCGAGTTATTATACCTACGTATTTTTTATATTTGGTGCTTAGTGCTTATGAGTTTAGTCTGCAAGGCTAATACCGAACCGCAATGTACTTCAGTTCAACCTGTAAGGTTGATCGCTGTATTTAGGTAGCACGCCAACATTCTATTCTCGAGAGATCATAATGTATTTACAATGTTGTGGGCGAGACTGACACTCGGTTCTAGAGTACAAACCGTGAGTTTGTATCAAGAATTTGTAACTGTCCGTAAGATTCTAGAACATAATCCGGGAGATTATGTCATGAAATCATACTTTCTGTCCAAGATTGATGTTCAATTAATTATTCTAGAGTACAAACCGTGAGTTTGTATCACGAATATAAAAACTTTCGTCTATTGTTTCTAGGAGCCCCATATGAAGTGAATATTCTATCCGATTCAACCCCACATCCAAAACTTCACGATGAACTGATGTCCGCACCGATAGAAACTTTAAGCCCCGCGCAGGAACGAACTTGTTCTGTTCTCGAGGCTACTTCTGCACCCACTCCCGCGGATGCACCGCTTTTAGAACATGCTTCTGCAGGAAATATCCAAGAGTTAGAGCCTGATATTTTATGTTTACTTGGAGAAGAGCCTGTACGGGAAGAGAAGTTTGGTGAAAATATTCACAAAGACATTGCAAGCAGGTGGACTGATATTCTGGTTAATGGCTTAGCGGATGAAACAAAAAAGGACATATTAAAGATTTATACTGTACCTCACAATTTAAAACTAGCCCAGGCTCCAACACTTAATCCTGAAATCAGAGCAGCGGTTAATGAAGGTGCTTTAAAGAGGGACAACATATTGGCAGAAAAACAGAAGGTATTATTCTCTATCATAACTTGTGTAGCAAACACACTCACTGCTGTCTTGCAAACTGGCTCTCGTGACGAGGAGATAAAATGTCAGACATTAAAATCCCTTAGTGATGCCGGTAGACTTTTATGTCACACACATTACAGTGTGACACAAACAAGAAGAAACCTTTTGCTGTCCTGCCTTAACAAAGAAATTAAGGATAATATAAAAGACCTTAAACGTGATCACTAATTATTTGATAATGATCTCCAAGAGAATTTAAAATCTATGAAAGCCATTATAAGAACAGGCACCGACTTAAAACCTATAGCTGCAAAACCGAAATTGCCTCCCAAAAACCTTCAATCAAAAGAACCAACGTCGAGGGCTTTAAACTGGAGGGGCCCGCCACCGCCGCAGTCGCAGCCTCGCCGCATGCCACCGAGACAGACCGCGACGGCTGGTGGGCGCAAGCAACTACCATTGCGCCGAGCGACGGATCGCCGTGTTTCCCGGCAACAGAACCGGACCTCACGTCGTTAGCCGAAGTGGACAATACCAACATACAGACGGGTAAATTAAAGTTTTTTCATAGTAATTGGTTGCAAATCACAAATGATCCTGTGGTGTTAACTTGGGTTAACGGTTTGAAAATTCAGGTTTCAAACAATATATCGCAGCCTATAACTTATCCACATAACAATCTTAAGTCTGATGCAGATGTAGTACTCATGACTAAAGAAATTAATAATCTTCTTAGGATTGGTGCGTGTGTGAACCATGTGATGGTCAATTTTTATCAAATATTTTCCTAGTTAAGAAAAGCAATGGGACAAATAGATTTATCTTAAATTTAAAATATTTAAATAGATTCATCATTGCACCACATTTTAAACTTGAAGATTACAGAACTGCTATGAGACTCATTTAAAAAAAATAGTTACATGTGTTCTATTGACCTTAAGGATGCATATTTTTCTATCAGTGTTCACAGTGACTCTAGAAAGTTTCTGCGATTTTGTTGGCTGGGAAAGCAGTATGAATTTCAAGTTTTACCATTTGGTATTAATATAGCACCTTATGTGTTTACAAAAATTATGCGTCCAGTAATGCAATTTCTGCATAATCAAGGCTTATTGTCCGTTATTTATTTAGATGACTTGTAGTTATTCGGAAATACTTATATGGATTGTAAACACAATTTTGAAATTACACAAAAAGTTCTGGAATCATTAGGTTTCACAGTAAACCTAAAAAAGAGTGTTAGTATACCTAGCCAAACTGCAACATTTTTAGGTTTTGTTTTCAATTCTGAGAATCTTACGATTAGCATTTCAGTAGAAAAGAAACGTAGAATCAAGAGTGAACTTTTACATTTCTCTAACTTAAAAAGATGTAAGTTACGCAATTTTGCTCATTTGGTAGGATTGTTGATATCAATTTGCCCAGCAACGCAGTACGGCTGGCTTTACACCAAAAATTTTGAGAGAACTAAGTATCTTAGTTTAAAACAAAAAGATGATTACAATCAATATATTAATTTACCAGTTTCCCTGCGCGAAGACTTTGACTGGTGGCTTAGTAATATTAACAATTGCACTAGCCCCATTCGATCTAGCGATTATAAGTTGGAAATATACTCAGATGCGTCTCGAACTGGTTGGGGTGCCAGTTGCTCAGGCCGACGGCCAGCGGACAATGGTCTAGCAAGGAATTAACTCAACACATTAATTATTTAGAACTCACGGCAGCATTCTTTGGGTTAAAAATCTTCGCCAATGATTATCGTAACTGTGAAATACTTTTACGTATTGACAATTCCACTGCGATTTCTTATATCAATAGAATGGGCGGTGTACAATTCCCCCATCTTAGTTCTGTAAGTCGTGACATTTGGCAGTGGTGCGAAGAGCGACGTTTGTTTGTTTTCGCTTCCTATGTTAGTTCTAGGGATAACTATATCGCAGACGCGGAATCCCGCCGCATCCATGCTGATGTTGAGAGGGAGCTCGCTGACGCTGCTTTTCATGTTATATGTAAAAAATTCAATCAGCCTGAAATTGATTTGTTTGCGAGTCGATTAAATAAGAAATGTTCTAAATTTGTTTCTTAGCATAAAGATCCAGAAGCATTTAGGGTAGATGCTTTTACCTTGAAATGGTCCACTTATTTTTTCTACGCATTCCCTCCATTTTGTTTAATTTTAAAAGTTTTACAGAAAATTATTCTTGATAAGGCCGTAGGTATTGTGGTTGTCCCTCTCTGGCCAACACAGCCTTGGTACCCACTTTTTAGGAAGTTGCTTACTGCTAATCCAATTGAATTTACACCTAATAAAACGTTATTGTCATCCCCTTACAGTGTGGAACACAAGTTTCAAGAGAGCCTTACCCTGGTTGCCGGAGTATTGTCAGGCAAGCATTTCTGATGCAAGGCTCTCCCCCGGTCTTTAGCTGGTAGCACTTTAAAACAATACAACACTTGTTTTAAACGATGGTTTATTTTCTGCCAGGATAAAAACTTAAATTTATTTCAAGCATCAGTTGCTAATGTGTTAGATTTCTTAGTTACCCTTTTCAACCAGGGTCAAAAATATGGCTCAATCAATTGTACTAAAGCAGCACTATCACTTCTTTTAAACTCAGTGACCATGAATGACCCACAGGTTACGAGGTTTATGAAAGGAGTTTTTAAGTTACGAACTCCTCTCCCTAGATACAATTTTACTTGGGACCCATCTATTGTTTTAGATTACTTAAGTAATTGGTACCCTAATGAAAATCTTTCCTTTGAAAAATTGACGAGAAAATTGACTACACTTTTGGCCTTAGTAACTGCACACCGGGTACAAACATTGTCGTTGATTAAGGTGTCTAATATTAAAAAATACAATAACGAAAAGATTGTAATTAATATCACGGATTTAATCAAAACTTCAGCCGTGAATCGTACGCCACCAATATTGATTCTTCCTTATTTCCACGAAAGACCTTCTATTTGTCCTGCTAGAACTTAATAAAATTTAACAATATTTAACAGTATCAGCAGACAAGAGAAATCCTGAATGTAATTCTTTATTAATTAGTTTTAAGAAGCCTTTCAATAATGTAAGCTCACAATCTTTAAGTCGTTGGATCAAGGCCACCCTCAGTGAAAGCGGTGTAAACACATCTGTCTTTAGCGCTCACAGTACGAGACATGCATCTACGTCTGCCGCCCATAGGTTTGGGGTTAGCATAGATAATATTAAAAACACTGCGGGTTGGACCGGCAGATCAGAAACTTTTGCAAGGTTTTATAATAGAGAAGTAGCTGCCGATACCTCAGACGACTTTGCTCGGTCCCTTTGTAGGATGGCCTCGATCAACGAATGATAATGATAATTTCCTCTTAGTTGAATGTATGGAACTATTTGATTTCCAAACCCTATGTTATTGATTACATTCATAAGGTTAATATATATGGAGTTTATCTTTTTTCCCTAAATAATATGGTTTCCTCTTTACTATTTCGTGAGTCTCTAAACATCTACAAGTTAAAGTGTAATCTCGAAGGGCGAATCACTGAAGTTTAATAGAAAATCAAACGAACTTACCTGTAAGTGACGTTCGATGACTATTAAACGATGTGATTCGCCCGAGAGATTACACCCCCTCCCTGACCCTGATCTTAAAATATAAATTATACTTCTAGATCCTCCCCTGACTTGCACGAAATAGTGGCTAACGATGGCCAAGGGGGAAAACGTGTATGAGATACCCACATTAGGGCGCATAAAGTAATTCTTTAATTGTTGCTCTAAAATAGTGTAAGATGGCAGCACATGTCCGTGCTACTACAAGTTAAAGTGTAATCTCTCGGGCGAATCACATCGTTTAATAGTCATCGAACGTCACTTACAGGTAAGTTCGTTTGATTTTCTATTATATCTGCCAATTGCCGTCCGTATGTATGGTGAAGAAAATAGAGGGAGGTATTTTATTTATAGCAGAAGATATAAATAAATTACCTCCTGCCAAGTTAACTTGAAAAATGCATTTCAAGTATTCACGTTGTACAACTTCGACCGGCGGCGAGATGGGCGGACGCTATTGTTGCCATCGTGGGTAGAACCTGGATGAGGCTGACATAGGAACGTGGGGATTGGCACACGAAAAGAGAGGCCTATGCTCAGCAGTGAGCATAGCATTATTTATTCACCTGGCAAGTTACTGTATCTGCATGTCTATATAAATTGATTTTTATTTTGTAATTTTTAGTACCTATTGTGGTTTTTGAATGTTGTGTTACATGTTGTTAAATTTTCAACCTTTCGACACAAATGTAAATTTGTTGATGAAATGAATAAATGAAATGAATGAGCGAAGTTGGACTGTGGATAATGATGATGATACACGATGTTGATGAAACTTGCTAAGGTTGTTAACACGCGATAGAGCTACATAAAGTTGTCCATGGGAAAACAGACCAGAAGAGAAGTCAACCCCCGCAGAGGACACGGCGGAGCATACGGTGGAAGTCTGCCCTGCTTGGGCGTAGCACCGCCGTGTCCCCGTCGAGGCGATCAGCGACGGCAACCTCTCGCTACCGGCTCTGGTTCACTCCATGGTCCAGAGCGCAGAGGCGTGGGAAGCCGTCACCTCCTTTTGCGAAACAGTAATGCTAGTAAAGGAAGGGGCGGGCCGCGTGAAGGAGAAGCAAACGTCACGCCTTAGCCGCCGAAACAGAAGAAGACGCCCCGGGCGTCAGGAGTCGCAGGGCGATTCTCGGCCACCGTAGGCACGGGCCTGCGGACAGCGAGCGTTGGGTAGCACGCGGCCCGAAAACAACCAGCGGCCCTACCATGGCGTGTTAAAGCGTGAGTCGTTCGAGCGAAAAGGAGGGATGGAGCTATACCCCCTATATAGCGCCACTGGTCCGGGTCGATGAAGCGTTGTGTTCCATGCGCGCCTCCAAGAGATGTCAGCTAAGTAGACGGGGCCCGTTAGGGCCAGAGCCTGCTAGGGTTGCGGAATTTGTTCGAAAGAGTCACCGTGACCCTGGAACGCAAAGATCATAAGGAGAAACACAGATGGGTTTTAGTCAGTAAGAGTCTGACACTCCCTTCCAGTCTACCCAGAGCGGAAGAAGTCATTTTGATGATTTCCCATCCATAAAAAAAACCCCGCAACGGATAGAGTAGAGTATGGACTCCGTTGTGCGTAGGTGTCCTGGCTAAATTTGCCGGCCTAGCTCCGTCCAAGTGTACAGAAGCAACCGGGGTGCTTTACAGGTTGAGTGGAGAGAATTAACCGTTCAAAAGAAAATTAAAGTAACGTCAGTGGAGCAATCAGACCAAATCTTTTTTTTATGTTATGTATCAAATGCATAACGGTAAGTTTTGTATCAAAAGAATCACTGTTTATGACGTTTTAAAAGTACCATTAGTAACTAAAAAATATGTTTTGGTGTAATTCTCATGCTTTTGATAGTTAGTACTTTTTTCGGTCAACAGAGCATTACGGGTATCTGAATTATGTAGGTAATAAGTTGATTTCTTCTAGATTGCTACAATTCCTATCAGGTTTATGTGTAAAAATTATCTAAATGGTTTTGTAACCAACTAACATGTAATTTTGTGCATTAAATTATTTTGTGCATTCAATTACGAACAAAAAGCTTTTAAAATCAATATTGCTTACCTCCCATAACATACGGCGTGATAATATGTCTTCCTTGGTTTACGAAGAACATTTTTGCTGAATTTCAATTCAATCTATCCAGTAGTTTTGGCGTGAAGCCGTACCATACACACATACAAACAGACAAACAACAAAAATTCTAAAAAAAGTCACTTTTTGTCGTTAGTTACGTTTTTCTAACAAAAGCCACTTAATTTTTCTCGAAAATTCTCAATGTACAGGTTTTCTTTCGTTACTGTTTTATTATATGTATAGATAAAGCATTGGGGTTTAGGAAAAGCCAAGGAGCAATACTAGGTGTAGGTATTTACTAGCATGGATCCACCTCTGTGATGGTGAATGAATAAGTAGGTTATTAATAACCACCTAAACTTAATTTTGATAGTCAAAGCGTATTTTATGTTAGATACTTTAATAATACTGCAGTTATTTAAATAAAAAGTTTCTAAAAATAGGATGGAAAATAGCACCAGCGAAAACAATTCCAAGCTGCTGAAAATTAGGAGTGAATTTAGGAAAAAGTTATTGTATACGAGGTCTTGAAATGGCAGGCAGGTACGTCAGTTTAGTATTACTTAGAACTCAATTTTCCAGGGGCCTGCTATGACGTTTTAAAACTATTTTGATTCTGGTGTGAGAGAGATGGAGCTATTCAGGACGAGCTATACCTTTTTACTTGAGTTTCAGTGGACGTAGGTACTAGAAATATGGAAATCTCAGATGTCTCGACCCTATCACCTTAATGCTAATATTGCTTCTTTACATATGAAATCGCCGATTTTTTTTCAGGCTACTTTGAATAATGAAATAGAAACAAAGAAATAACTGATTTCAAAAAAATAATGACTTGGCTTGAATACAAAATTTTAATATAATTCCAAGTCAAAACGAAGTTTTCATACCTAGTTCAAACGGACCTGTTTAAAAAGACAATTGCAAAGGTAGGTACATCTTTTAAACAAGTATGATGTATATACATTTTAATTATCCTGTAATAAAAGATGCAGATGGATTACATGCTATATTTTATGCAGGTTGGGTAATGTATTCATGTTTATGCATTTATGACCACCTGTAATAAATCGGTAGGTATGTAATTATGAGTAATATTGTAGGTGACATTAATACCGCCACAAAAAATAAACGTAGCAGAATCAACAAATGAGGCTCGCGGCGCCATCTATCTCGACAGCTGTGAACTAACTGGACAAAATCCTAAATCGCGATATCAGAGTTTACCGTGCGATTAGAACATAATATGCAAAACCCGAATATCAACTCTCGGGCAGTTGCCCACCAAACACTACATCCATCTGTTCGGAGGATCCTCCCTTTTCAACGGAGGTATGTGGGACTTTACTCTCTGTTCCGCTACCTCTAAACTGGTGACCCTCGACATTGAACGTCACCGCAGCCTTCGTCATTCTCATCATGACGTCGTCATCATCACCACTTCTCCTCATCGTGACCGAAAGCTTTCGGGCAGCGAGTCATACAGCCAGCCAGTACCCTCAGCTTCTACGGGTATCCTGACCACCAGCATGCAGCAGACGCACATTCCTGGTCAGCATACCTCAGCCTCTATCATCAACCTCATCAGCGACCTTGGCAAGCACACTGCACCTTCGGCCAGTCACATGAAGAGCCTTGAAAAACCTCTCCTGGTCGACGCCAGCAGTCACGTCAGCACGTCGCACAGCTCCAACCCACCTTGGCAAGCACACTGCACCTTCGGCCAGTCACATGAAGAGCCTTGAAGAACCCCTCCTGGTCGACGCCAGCAGCAGCATCGGGGCACCGCAGACAGTTCCGACTCACCGTGAACTCTGCGACGCAGACAGTTCCGACTCACCGAGAACTCTGCGACTTCCGGTTCCGACTCACTGGAAACAACCTTCCACTGGCCTGGCAAGCATCTCAAGATGACCTCCGGTCTCCGGAGGGAAGTGATGTAGGCGACATTAATACCGCCACAAAAAATCAACGTAGCAGAATCAACAAATGAGACTCGCAGCGTCATCTATCTTGACAGCTGCGAACTAACTGGACAAAATCCTAAATCGCGATATTAAAATTTACTGTGCGATTAGAACATATGCAAAGCCCGAATATCAACTCTCGGGCAGTTGCCCTTCAGACATACCAACCGTCTGGTCGGAGGATCCTCCCTTTTCAACGGAGGTATGCGGGACTTTACTCTCTGTTCCGCTACCTCCAAAATATACGACTTCCTATATTACTAATGGTTCCTTATTAGTTAATAAGGAACCATTAGTAATATAGGGCGACCACTAAATACACCAGCTAGGCGGTCGCTAACCACTCGGATGGCTGAGTCCTTGGTTCGATTAGTTTTTTCCATTAGGGAATTTCTCACCTGGAGCTTAGAAGTCGGTGGAACCTCCGTGCCTTGATAAGCACGTAAAGTTGTTTATTCTGTACCTGATTTATCTCCGCCTTGCCGGGTTGCCGTCCTATCAGACTATGAGGGTAAAGGAACAAAAAGTGAACTGTGTTTGCGCTCTTTAATATCTCCGGCGTACTTGGCTAATACCTCTAGAATAAAATATTATACTTTATTGTATAGTACCTATATACTCGTAGTTAAAATTATTTGATAGAGGTTGGCCAATTAAATGAAGTCGCAACGGTTGTTTTCTTATGTTTTCGCATATAAAAATAAGGGAAAACAGAGGCAGAATTGTTGTTATTTTAAACTTTGCTGGAGATATTTTGTTCGTCGAAGGCTGTTAGTACCTACTCATTTCAATCAACTACATAAACGCTTTACATAAAGCATCAAATACTTTTAGTTTTACTGTACTGACAATATTGGTACATATATGAATAGTATGTACCAATCTTCATTGGTCCAATAAAAGACATTGGTTGTGAAGTTCCCATAAAATGAGGACCACACCTTTTTGCTCTTGGGTGTGGTAAAAATCGAATTCTAAAGTACCTACATCAAGAAACGTGCAGCGCGGCCTGCTAGTAAAAATATAAGTAGATCAGAAATCCGTCCGTAAAGTGTGATTGCATCTTCTAGATCCTTCACTCAGCTGCCAATGTGTGGCCAAAGTTCAGCGCTAGACGTTTACAAGTTCATGTGATGATGATATAAGCACTATATGAAACGATTAAGTTACAAGAAACTTGACAAACAGTTTCTGGCGGAATAAATGGTTTTTCTTTCTTTTTTTAGGGTTCCGTACCCAAAGGGTAAAAACGGGACCTTATTACTAAGACGCGGAGTCTTAGTAATAGGGTCCCGTTTTTACCCTAACCGTCTGTCTGTCCGTCTGTCTGACACCAGGCTGTATCTAATGAACCGTGATAGCTAGACAGTTGAAATTTTCACAGATGATTTATTTCTGTTGCCGCTATAACAACAAATACTAAAAACAGAATAAAATAAATATTTAAGTGGGGCTCCCATATAACAAACGTGATTTTTTTGCCGTTTCTTATAGATAATGGTACGGAACCTCTCGTGCGCGAGTCCGACGCACTTACCGGTTTTTTTTTCTTTAGTCAACAACTTGTATCCTTATTCAGGTCATGGTCAGCCAAGTTTCGTTCAAATCCGTTCAGCTCTAGAGATATAATTGATTAACAAACAACCAAACATCACACATAGGTACTCTAACAAACATATAATTAACTGAAGTATTCTACTGTCCACCCTTAACATACCATTAATCTTCTTTTACGACACAAACGGGAAGAAAGCAAGAGATAAATAACTTTATAGTGTCGTATCGAACTACCGACCGAGTTAATACTAAGGATTCTGACTGTAAAATGGTATCCTTATGTACCTTTTTTATGGATGGGAAATCATCAATGCCGCTCCGGGTGGAGCGGGAGTCAGACTCTTACCCTCTTATTAATAAACACGGAATAAAGTTAATACCAGGAATAACAAAGGAATAACCATACATTTTCATAGGTTTAAACTTGGAATAACTTTATTCCGTGTTTATTAATAAGAGGGTTACTGACTAAAACCCATCCGGGCTCTTCGTAGTGCCATTTACTTTCTAGAGCCGGTAACTCTTTCGAACAAAATCAGTAGAGAAAAATGAGACATGAGACGGGAGTAATTAATTACATATTGTTGTAATTAAAAGGCTATCGCTGACAAAAGCACCGACAGTGCGACAACTCTTTTTTGGTGGAAATTGCTCAACAGATATTGATATCCGAATAATATTTAGAAGCTGCTTTGTTGCATTGTCGCATCGTGCCTATCTGTGGGTGGGTTAAGACTTGAAATCGAAGTGGATAAGTAAGCTGTAGCTTATATTAGCGTTCTTAGTAGGTAGGTAAAACCGGGATAGATGCCCCAGAAGTGTAGGTAATTGTAATTTTTCTAGTTTCACGGATATATTGCGTGTTATTTTATTTATCTATCGAGAGACTTTCCAACTACCACTAAGTGGACCGTGTCTCATGTCTCAGTGCGATTGCATAGGAAAGCAAAGTTTTTGCTGGATAGTGTGGGTCAAATCAGTCAGTCAGCTCAGTGGGTCGTCGATCCTAAACGTGATTTATAATATGGACTAGGCAAGTATCCCATAAGACGGATAAATGTCCCAAAATGTAGATAGTGGTCCGCAAAAATTTGCTAATACTCTGGAAATATCAAAGATATTTTTTTTTACTTTTCATAAAAAATCAAAGTACGTAAGATATAAAATAATTTCAGAAAGTGTGGCATCCATCCTGATTTTACCCTGTTTACTACATGGAATTACTCATGATCGCCAGCCATCTTATAAGTAATTCAAGCCAGTGTTTGTCGGTTGTTGAACTATATAATTGACGTGGTACTTTGGGGTGAGTACAAGCTTGAGCATTTTCTTGAACATTCCCATGTAGTTTGTTTGGAATATGTTTTTGTTAAAAAGTAACTTGTGACGTTTTGATAGATGAAAATGAAGTACATAATACATAAATGGTTTCTACTCTGACCTTCATTCACCTTTCCAGAACCTCACCAACTCCTCGATAGTTTTCTTATATTGTTGTGTTCTCATGGTGTTCTCAGTTGTCGATGTCTGTTACAAGCACGGATATCGGATATCTATCTCCTAGCTTTTGCCCGCGACTTGCGCATTTCTCATTTTTTTCCATTCCCGTATAGCGCATAGCCTTCCTCGTGATGTGGTTTTTTTCATAGATAAAAATAATTTTCCAAATCCGACTGGTAGTCACCGGAAAATGGCAAACGCTGTAAGATTGTAAAATATCGCGTGAGATTGTTAACTATTTTTTCTAATTAATAAGACACGGATATACAACAATTTTTTTTATTAGATTTATGACAATCTTACGGAGTCTGCAATTATCCGTTGACATAAAGATGGTACAAGTAAATTATCAAATGTATACTTGCCTCAGGCGTGTTTATATTATTCTTCGGTATTAGTAAGTAGGCTGTTACTGCTATGTTTAGGGTTCCATTACAGCGGAGGTTTAGGTTATCGGGTTGTGTCCGCCCGCTGTGGCCGCTGTCCGCCGTGGTCCGTCCGGCTGTCTGTCAACAGGCTGAATCTCATGAACCGTAACAGATA
This sequence comes from Melanchra persicariae, assembly GCA_947386135.1. Taxonomy (NCBI): domain Eukaryota; kingdom Metazoa; phylum Arthropoda; class Insecta; order Lepidoptera; family Noctuidae; genus Melanchra; species Melanchra persicariae. The sequence continues at coordinate 8,719,642 of OX376651.1, read as the reverse complement.
GACGGTTGTAATTTTGACAAAGTGAAGAGATCCTTTTTTTAGATTTGAAATCATCAAATGACTCCGCGTCTTCCTCTGGGCGGAGCGGAAGGGAGTGTCAGACTCTTACTAAACCACAAACCAACCCGTGTTCCTCCAAATGGCCAATCGCGGTCCAAGGCCGCGGTAACTCTTCTGATCAATTCCACAACCCTGGCAGCCCTAGCGGGCCCCGTCAATTATGCTGACATCTATTTGAGGTGGCGTGGAACACAACGAAGACAGCCTACATCCAAGAAACGCATTTTTTTTGTGTATGGAACGAAATCCTTTGTGTGCAAGTCCGCCGCACCCTTAGCCCGTTAAGTTCTAACATAACCTTCGACTTCTTTGTAGATACTGCCTCTTGATGTAAATAGTTTATGACCAAATTACTATTTTTTATTACCTACTGTTATTACCCGATTAATTTTATGAAGACGAACGTGTCTACCGATTGTTTTTCAATCGTCTATAAAATGTCAAGTCACAAGGTAGAACACTACTTGAACTTAATTACAATATAAAATTTGATTCATCAAAACATTTTTGTTTGGTTAATTTTACTTCATTCGAACAGTAGAGAACGATTTGAAAACTTTGGAATTGATCCTATAAAACCGGGCTCAAAAAAAAACCCACTAAATACATCAATCCAGTGCAATGTGCAATCAATCTATGTGTAATTTAAATAATGTAACTAGTTTTTGTGTTTCTTTGACATTAGTATTAAACGGCTCTATGACGGAAAATTGACTGTGTGTGTCACAAACAATTATTTCTTTCATAATCTGAATTTTATATTCAACAGCCGTATTGATAAAAACTCCATAACCATTACTTAGCTAAAATACTGATTAGCAAATTTTTTATTCAAAATTTTTTATGAAGAATTTGAATTTAGAATCTCATAGACAGAATTTTAACTAGGTAATGGTTAAAAAGTTTTTATAAATAAGGGTATAAATAATAACAATAGCAGTTGTATTGCACTCATCCATCAAGACAATAGCCTATTTTTCCGTTTTTAATCTTATTTTTCAAACTAAAAATCAAATTTTTGGCTGGCAGAATATTAAATAGTGCAGAGGTTTGGGTCTTTTCGGTTTTCTAATATAATGTCGACATACGTTTTAGCTTAGACTGCATTATATCCTGACCTACTAAAACATTTTAGCAAAAGGAAACTTCCAGGGATATCTGGTCCTAGACCAACAGTATAGGTACACATACATGCAGACATACAGGGTCATATAAATTAGTTAGTGAAACACCGTAGACTTGCGGGGTTTCGATTAACCAAAAAGAGATATATTTCCGGAGTTTGGCTAAGGGGGCTGGAGCGGTTAATTAAATTTTAATCTGTGTTTTACTTCCACAATCAGACGGTGTAATTTCCGCAAAGTCAGTCCAACATTGAAATACAGTGTGAACTCAGTTTATTAACCTAAACGTTCGGGCAATTAAACTGAGAACAATATTAAGTATGCGGTCACCAACCCTTTCAGAACATATGTTACACTAGATTGGTAGAGGTCCCTACTCCCTGTTTAGAAGAATACCTGCGCAGGAATGTTTGAAAAACTATGTTGAAACCTTTAAAGATTTCTTACAGTAATATATGTAAAGTAATATAATAAAATGAAGAACATTGTTAATACATAGCACATGTATGAATATCTTCCAGATTTGGAGCCAACATCTGGAAACCATTTGAATTATTTCCCGACGAGGAAATCAACTCCACGACCTTCTTCTTCTTTTTTTTTAGATTAGCTAGCGTTAACAAAGGAAGTGAGGTAATTACTTTTAATACGAATAAAATTGTTACTTGATATTCTTAGAAATTACGCGACGAATGCGAAATACGACCTATTAGTGATCTATGCAAATCAATAGTGTCGCTGCAAAAGACACAACTACTTACATAATTATGTTGCAATAATAAAACAGTTAAAAACCAACTACCTTAATATTATCAGAAGCCTAAGGATGACACAAGTAGCGCTGCTACGCCGCTGTTGTGGGGCTGCTACGCCACTGCTACGAGGTCGCTACGCCGCTCCTACGCTGAAAAAACGCCCAGTGTCAAGTAGCTGACCCCAATGATGGGACACTGGCCTTCCATCTGTTAGGATATGAGATATATGCTATCATAAACCACGCGAGCCCAATGCTGGCTGGTAGTTGTCACATGCCTTGGAATTTTTGGTTTTAGAATGAGCTGGTTTCCTACATCGTTTTATGAATAACTAGCACTTCGCCCGCGACTTCGTCCGCGCGGATTTAGTAGGTACTCCACAAACTTCAACGCCCCCTAAACCCCCTTATAAAGGTTAGTTTTGGAAAATTAAGCACAACGATTTTCAATAATTACATTTATTACTTAGCCATTTCTACTTATTCTATGGTCTCAGGTTCAGCGCAACTGTTCACTCCGTTCACCCCGTCAGGAGTTGATTATGCAAAAATTGTTAGGTACATCTGTTTCAATAATCCCATTTTTAGTTCGTTCATAGCATTCCGACGTAAAGCAAGCAATAACGTCCTCTCCTAAAAACTTGCTGCAACCCCTGCTTCACCCCTTGTTATGTATGTAGTTTATTTGTGAAAAATCCTAACATTTGTTATTCTTATTGTTTTATCGAAATCATTTTCAACTTCATCGGACCAAGCATTGTTATGATTCTCCCTTAGTTCGCTCAAGCCGCGACATTTTTCTTACTCCGAGCATGTTTATTACCGTCGTAACTTTTGAACGAAAGGTCCGATTTGAATAATTTAAAGTGTAATTTACACGGACATAATCAACCTTAATTATCAAACCGATAAGGATTTAAATGGATAAGGATTAATATCATGATACCGAAATCACCCTTTTTACATATCACCAAGGATTTGCTTGAATAATTTGAACAAAAAGCGGTCACGGTGACTTAACCATAATAGTTAGACATCGCGGACTTTTATCGCGGACTTTTTTGTAGACATTGATGACCTCTATAAAACTGTAGTACATTGCTTTGCTCTATTGTCAATAGATTCCGCAGCGTACGCGATATAAGGATTTTTTCTCACACCTGGGGTTACATTATCGAAGTTTTCGTACGGATCCCTAACTTTTTTGAAAATATTCTATAGCCTATGTCCATCACTGATAATGTAGAATTCTAATGATGAAAGAATTTTTCAAATCGGTCTAGTAGTTTCGGAGCCTATTCATTTCAAACAAACAAACAAACAAATCTTTCCTCTTTATAATATTAGTGTAGAAGTGTAGATAAAGAGGTGTTGATATAAATTAAACAAAGTAATGCCGGGCTGGGTTTGAACCTGCCTACAATTATTCTAAGCTGTAAAATACATACACTTTACTTGTGTTGGTTTATTGTAAGCTATAGTGGACTGTGATGGGCACTTTACAAAAATAGATTTTGTGGCATAAATTATCAAAAAACTTATTATCATAATTTCACCCGAAACGGGGCCCACTTCTGGACATAGGTCTCTCCTGAGTGTCGCCATATGGACCGGTTCTGTGCGTCTCGCATCCAATTGATACCCGCGGCCTTCGTTCATCGGTCCACCCTGTGTGACGCCTTCCAACGCAGCGTCTTTAGGTAAATTCTCGCCACACTAGAATCTTTCGACCCCATCGACTATATATGTTCTGAAAGCAATTTACCAGTTCACTGCCACTGACGATCCATTAGAACTGCATTTTGCTGAAGACAATGGCCTCTGCCACGTGTAGAAGTACATTGATATTCCAACTAAACGAACGTAGTTAATGTGGATATACTGGTTATTTCAATAAATAAATGAATAAATCATGGCGTACTCGTTTAATTGTGATTACAATCTCGTCTAAGATATCGTTAAGCAAAATAATTACGTATCTTTCTGCTTAATATGACTGTATTGTATGTTCACACAACACACGATGATATAACCAAATATAGGGATTAATGAGAGTCCTTCGATATCTGTGTTTATTTTGTATTTCCTTGATTGGTTTCTGGTGAAACATAGCTATTTCATCTTCTTACAATTATATATACTTACCTATTTAGGATACATAACCTACCTCGGTAAAATATATCACACAGTTATTTAACTTAAACAAATATATAAATGTGTTACCACCTTTTTCGTCATCAAGTTAAATCAGAAATACTCCCATTTATAGAAAAAAAAAATTAAGTTGTCACTTGTCATTGTCACACTGAGAGCTATTTCGGTACTTACCTTTTTATCATTTTAAAGGGAATTTGGTTGGGATTTGTCATGCTACTAAATTGTATGTGTAATGTGTGATATATAGTTTAAATCTAAATTAGGACCTAGTATAAAATAGCCATGAGTCAAAAGTCGTATAGGAGGAAAAAATCTCCGACATTCACGAAAAGCCGACAGATGCCAAGTTTAGAAACCTTTACACAATCGGAGTCTGTCATCGCAATCGCCAACCTGCAGCCAGTCCAAGAGGAGACAAAAGCTGAACTCGTTGAAGAAACGCCACATAAATATCACACGAGCGAAGCTTTCAAGGCTGAAGTTTCAAGATTTATTGAAATATCCCAATATTTTTCCAGTCCTCTTCACAAAACCGCGTCGTACATCTGTGAGAACCGCCTGGTGTCCTACCCGAGTGTGTTCAGGTTAGAATACAAGCGCGGGGTTATCACCACAGAGCACATTAAGTTTTGCAATGCTACTCTGGAGCCAGTGTTCATAAGACTGTTCAAACTCGTTCCTGATCTGGAGCAAATCAAGTTTTCAAACTTGTCCCTCTCTCGCTGCAAAAGAATACCTCCAGGTCTTTCCTTCGACTTAGCATTTGTGTACGACGATCTCAATGAAAAGCCGGCGTGTAATGCGAAAATGATATTTGTTGCTTCTAGGAAAACGACCACCCCATGCTACCAAATATGTGAAATTGAACTCGATATTTATGTACAGAAAACTCGTTAATTCAGAATTAATCAAGCTTGTTACGTATATAACGGTCATTTGGAATTCTAATTGTATAGTAAACACAATATGTCTATTGTTTCAATTCAGCTGCTTCACCATGTTTTTGATACAGCAATCCTATTGCAAATACTTTTGTATCATTAAAGACACACCTTACCACACATTTACCTAATGCTTCTAATTTTATGATACCTCACTGTTAGCCTCCAGCGAAATGTCTCCGAGCATATTACGGCGACAATAAATAGTTACTTGTTAAAGAAGGTACGCAGGGACAGCGTCATCAATTGTTTACTCTCGTTCTTTGGTATTTTGATGCGTGTAGTGGTTCATATGCATAACTGGTATACTTCAGCCTTCTATTAAATCTATGAACCCAGTGAACCCTTGTTTTTTTTATTCAGCATGTAGTAGTAGCTCTCAACCGAAAAGTCATAGGTAGTTTCTTTAGCCTGGTGTGCGCAGCATTTTAGATAGTGGCTCCTCAGATTAGACGAGGTTCCCGTTGAGATATCATAAGTCAGTTGGTTCATACAAGAGGTGCTCGCATGATAGTTTTGAGTGTTCACTCACAACCACTGAAAAAACTGAAGCAAAAGTTACTGCATACGGGGACTTTAAAAGAACTGGTAACGTAACTAAAAAATTTGAAAATAACTTCCCGATTTGATTAACCATGACCTCAAGTATCCCCAATTAATAAAAATTTACTGGTAAGTACCTACAACGCGACAATGTGATTTATGCTAATTTCATGAAATATGACGTTTTTAAATGTGTGACAAACAATACATTCACAATTTTTTAAATCTTTTGAAGGTCATTTGGTCACAAAATATAATAGAAATCGAGAGTTTTTGAACATTTTGGAAGTTTCAGTTTTTGTAGGCGTAATACTGGCCTACTTCAGTTTCTGAATCGTCTAGAGGAAACGCGAGCCCAACTTTGAACCGGAATCAACCTACGTCGTTAGGATTCCATTAACATTTCCTGATGATTTCCTGCCCGACACAGTCAAGTATTGAAAGTAAACCCACGGGTAAAACTAATACAACTTACACTGAATTCTATTCTTAATTAACCATGATTGTATTGCATGGGCATCAAATAAAATAAAATAAAAAAATAAAATAAAATAATAACGACAACGTAATGCTTACGTACCTGCTTGGAAATTTAAATCTAATCAAAAAGTTCCAATAATAGGAACGTGGCGATATTTTGCAAGTCATTGTTTATGTAGTATTAAGAATAGATATGTACCTATACCAGGTCAAGGCTGTTCAAGGTTAAGTGCTTGATAACAATTATTCATTATGTCCTCACAAGGAGACCTGACCCAAATGGACGAGCACCAAGACTGGGAACTCAAAGAATAATGGTAACACTAGACTATATATGTATGTGGGTATGGGTAGCTACGAAATATTTATGGTACATGTGAAAGCGCTGCTATATTGGAGCGTTGCGTTGACTGAATTTATTTTACTCAGTTAACTTTAATTTTAAAGTTCGCTGGAATATGGGGGAGGCCTTTTCCTAGCAGTGGGACAACAGGCTAGCTAAAAAAAATCTGACCGTCCAGTGATTTTTTTTAGCTAGCCACACAATTGAGAGAGAAATAGAAAGCTGTGGAGATAATCTTGAGGATCTCCAATAAATATATTAGTTATTAAATATAGAAAAGGAATTTGACCGACCAAAAACGATTGGCTGACAAAATAAGCGACAAAAAAGGTAACAAAAAAAGGTGAAACAACTCAAATGATGCAAGCAAGTTGATCTATATGACGCTTGGCAAAGGAGGATATTTTCGATTGACGTCATATTAGTTGAAATCCGCTGCGTAAGATAATTATAGTCATTATTTATCTTTGTGTGATTATTAACAGTGTAACTCCTTAAATGAGAGTATAGCAGCTAATTTATACTACCATATTGCGTTCTTGTCATGTGTTACATATTATTATCAGACCATTTTAATCTACCCATATCAACGTTTTCGCAAATAGTTACTAAAAATTCACTGTGTTTTTTTTTATTTTATCTTTTTGACTAGCTTCCGCCAGTGGCTTCGCTCGAGTATAAGCAGAAAAAATATTCAAAGGGAACATACACGATATGAATTGTTTGCATGCCTAATATAGGGTAGATTGTACAATAAGGCTCACCCATGTTACATCTTATTATATGTAAGTGCAATCTATGCAAATAAATTTTACTTTACTTTATCCTATGTCCTACTTCAGGGTACTAGTCTACCCGCGTGCCAAGTTTCATTCAAATCCGTTTAGTGTGTGCAACGTAATATTACCTATCGCTAGATTTTTTTGGTTTTATGGATGGGAAATTATCAAATGACTTCTTCCGCTCTGGGTGGAGCGGAAGGGCGTGTCAGGGACTAAAACCCACCCGTGTTCCTTCTTTGCGTTACAGGGCCGCGGTGACTCTTTCGAACAAATTCCGCAACCCTGGCAGGAATCCCGCAACCTTGGCAGGGATTCCGCAACCCTGACAGGAGTCAGGATAGGTTTGCAATCGCATTCGATCAAAACGATTTTGTTGTCGACGATGGAAGACTGGTCTAAAAGTAACTTCATCACTCTTGACTAAAAGACCTCCAGGTGGTAAACACACACCAGCTACCAGGAAACACAGACTCAGGCAGGGAATTCCACTGCTTAGCTAAGTCACTTCTCTATGACAAGACATAATTAATATCGCCGAGGTCTTCCAAGAAGTTGCTATTCCATAGCCAGCCATTACCATATTACCATTTCTTCCTATAAATGGTTTGCTGTTTAACCGCAATAAGCATAGTGTACAATTGTAGATTATGCATGTCCTAAGACAATAGTTAGGTTAGGGGGTGGGTTATTTGGGCCTTCATAAAGTTGCCAGTGTACATAATCTTTTGTCGCCGGTATAAATAACAAACTAAAATATGTATAATCTATACATATAATAAAACAGTAACGAAAGAAAACCTGTACATTGAGAATTTTCGAGAAAAAATAAGTGGCTTTTGTTAGAAAAACGTAACTGATGACAAAAAGTGACTTTTTAGAATTTTTGTCTGTTTGTCGGTTTGTATATATGTATGGTACGGCTTCACGCGAAAACTACTGGATAGATTGAATTGAAATTCAGCAAAAATGTTCTTTGTAAACCAAGGAATACTTTAGGCTACATATTATCACGCCGTATGTTATGGGAGGTAAGCAATATTGATTTTAAAAGCTTTTTGTTCGTAATTGAATGCACAAAATAATTGAATGCACAAAATGACATGTTAGTTAGTTACAAAACCATTTAGATAATTTTTACACATAACCTGATAGGAATTGTAGCAATCTAGAAGAAATCAACTTATTATCTACATAATTCAGATACCCGTAATTACTATGACTAATGACTTCTTCCGCTCTGGGTAGACTGGAAGGGAGTGTCAGACTCTTACTGACTAAAACCCATCCAAGGTCTTGGTGACTTTTTCGAACAAATTCCGCAACCCTAGCAGGCTCTGGCCCTAACGGGCCCCGTCTACTTAGCTGACATCTCTTGGAGGCGCGCATGGAACACAACGCTTCGTCGACCCGGACCAGTGGCGCTATATAGGGTGTATAGCTCCATCCCTCCTTCTCGCTCGAACAACTCACGCTTTAACACGTCATGGTAGGGCCGCTGGTTGCTATCGGGCCGCGAGCCACCCAACACTCGCCGTCCGCAGGCCCGTGCCTACGATGGCCGAGAATCGCCTTGCGACACCTAACACCCGGGGCGTCTTCTTCTGTTTCGGCGGCTAAGGCGTGACGTTTGCCTCTCCTTCATGCGGCCCGCCCCTTTCTTTACTAAGCATTACTGTTTCGCAAAAGGAGGTGACGGCTTCCCACGCCTCCGCACTCTGGACCATGGAGTGAACCAGAGCCGGTATCGCCTCGACGAGGACAAGGCGGTGCTCCGCCCAAGCAGGGCAGACCTTTACCGTATGCTCCGCAGTGTCGTCTGCGGTGGTTGACTTCTCTTCTGGTTGGTTTTCTCATTGACAACTTTATGTAGCTATATCGCGTGTTAAGAAACTTAGCAAATCATTATCCACAGTCCAACTTCGCTCACTGCTGAGCATAGGCCTCTCTTTTCGTGTGCCATTCCCCACGTTCCTGTGCCAGCCTCATCTAGGTTCTACCCACGATTGCAACAATATCGTCCGCCCATCTCGCCGCCGGTCGACCAATACTTTTTCTTCCAGTCCTCGGACGCCACTCAGTCACTGCCTTACTCCACCTATCATCACCGCGCCTTGCCAAGTGTCCTGCCCAGCTCCACTTTAGTTCTACAATTCGTTTTCCGATGTTGAAAACCTTCGTACGTCTTCGGATCTCGACGACGTACCTCTACCAAGCATGGAACGCTCCATGGCTCTCTGTGCAACTATCAGTCTGTAAACAGCCTCCTGCGTGAGCGTCCATGGAAGTAAGTAAGTCATGGTGGGAAAAGCACACTGGTTATAAAGGCGGGAATTCAGACATTGCGGAATTTTGGCAGGCTTCAGAATGTCGTCCATTTTGATAAAAGCGGCCCATCCAAGGTGTGTTCCTCTCGATACCTCCGTTTGTTGATTTCGTTTGAAGATTTTGAAGCATTTTCTGGGGGTCATCGAAGTTCTCAGTGAAAACCACAAAGTCATCTGCAAGTCTTAAGTGAGACAGTTGGGCAGAAAATTGACGAACCGGCAACACACCGGTGTGCGCCAAATTAATCGCGAATTTAATGTTTATTACCAATTACATAAGTAATTTTATTTTTTTTTTGGTAATTTTCACATATCGGGGCTGGAGCGGTTAATACCGCTATAGTCCCAATCTATACCCACATTTTTAACGACATCTTCTAGGACTGCTGTGAATATTTTCGATGAAATGAAAGAAGCATTATCATTACAACGTTTCTCACGAAAAATTATTTGAACAGAAGAGGTGATACTCGACGGCGCGTTTTGTACCACGCGCGTCACAAAAAGATGTCAGCATAAAGACGAGGCCCGCTAGGGCCAGTGCCTGCCAGGGTTGCGGAATTTGTTCGAAAGAGTCACCGCGGCCCTGGAACGCAAAGGGCATTAGGAGGAACACAGATGGGTTTTAGTCAGTAAGAGTCTGACACTCCCTTCCATTCCGCCCAGAGCGAAAGGAGTCATTTGATGTTTTCCCATACATAAAAAAAGAGGCAAGCAAAATAGATATTGAATGTTCATATTAGATATACGAACACATTGATCTTATCAGCCACATCATTTTACAATACATACACGCGAACGAAGTCGCGGGCAACAGCTAGTAATATAATAGGTAAAGATAAAGCAAGACATTTGGTCAAGTTTTCAGGCAAAAAACTAATTTAAAGATAAACGACAGACACTGGACTTTAAAATATGGCAAAAATGTTCAAAGGGCTTCCAAAGGGATGCATTAACCGAAACTTAGCAAGTGTTAATGACAAAGCTATACAGGACATAGAAACGTCATAGCAGAGCAGCGGTTTTTTACTCCTGACCTCGGATCTGAGCTGAAGCTGCAAGAGATTCGAAACAGTTTGTTGTTGTCATGCAAGTGTTTGCGTGAAATTTAAAGTAGAGTAAACTGCACAGTCATGACTTTTCATTCAATCATCTTGTACAAAGTTATCTTAGGTAGCTAAGTAAAACTTACTTACTAAGTTTCGTCGAAGTAAGAAGCCATCCTTCAATTTGAAGTTATTGATGTATGACAAGTGAAACGTGACCCAACTTGAAAGTAATTTCAAGAAACAGTCAAAGCACTCTATTGTTTCAGGAGGGAGCACCTATTTGAAGACATTCTTCGAGCGATATTACACACAACGCTCATTTTCAATACCATTAGTGACCTGGGCACGACGGCAGTCTTTTTGCTAATATCTATCAGCTCTATCGACCGTCGATGGATCAGGAAGACAGTGAATGGATAAGGGTAGTCTGTGGTGCGCTGCTTTTAACATACCTTCAAACATAATTCAAATGAATACAAGTCATTCAGTGGAACCTAAATATGTACATCCTGTTTTGTTAACTGCTTCTATTTTTAATAGGTACTGTTTTTTGTTGTTTTTGTAATCGAATGATCAACGGAATTATACGCCGACCTAATACGCAGCTGGTACCTATCTAACAATAAGTGGTGTAAACAAATGGAAAACTACAATTTATTCCTTGTTTACCTTGACAATTTTCAAACGGCTTTTCACCCTAAATTCCAACTAAGTAAGATAAAATAACACCATCTAAAAACTATATTTACATAATATTAACCACATAATCATGGCATGAGATAGGTATTGCATAATTACGCCGTAAATAAATCCATGGTTTAGGGTTCCGTAGAGACTTAATACAAAGCAAATATAAGCAGCTGCTTTTTCAGGGTGTGGAGCCTAAAACACGGGAGGTTATCAACGTTTGCTTCACGACTACTTGCATTAGCACTAGTTACTTTGGTAGGCAATCTGCTTTTTTCCTTTTTAATAGGATTTGTGTCCCACTGCTGGACGAAGGCCTCCCCTTTATCCTTCCAAACATCTTTGTCTTGGGCGATGTTTGCCCCTTAAACAAGATCAGGGGCCAGTATTACTATAATATTACTTCCAGTGGGAAAGAGACGGAGCTATACAGGACTGTATAGCTCCGTCTCTTTCCCACTGGAAGTAATATTATTGTTTACACCACTTATTGTTAGATAGGTACCAGCTGCGTATTAGGTCGGCGTATAATTCCGTTGATCATTCGATTACAAAAACAACAAAAAACAGTACCTATTAAAAATAGAAGCAGAACAGGATGTACATATTTAGGTTCCACTGAATGACTTGTATTCATTTGAATTATGTTTGAAGGTATGTTAAAAGCAGCGCACCACAGACTACCCTTATCCATTCACTGTCTTCCTGATCCATCGACGATCGATAGAGCTGATAGATATTAGCAAAAAGACTGCCGTCGTGCCCAGGTCACTAATGATATTGAAAATGAGCGTTATGTGTAATGTCGCTCGAAGAATGTCTTCAAATAGGTGCTAAAAACCCTCCTGAAACAATAGAGTCCTTTGACTGTTTCTTAAAATTACTTTCAAGTTGGGTCACGTTTCACTTGTCATACATCAATAACTTAAAATTGAAGGAGGGATTCTTACTTCGACGAAACTTAGTAAGTAAGTTTTACTTAGCTACCTAAGATAACTTTGCACAAGATGATTGAATGAAAAGTCATGACTGTGCAGTTTACTCTACTTTAAATTTCACGCAAACACTCGTACTATTTACTAGGTAAAAGAACATATCAAAACGTTGACTGTGCTTCTCACTCGCTGCAATGCTCGCCTGGACGGCAGCGAGTCTAGAATCAGAATACTAGAAAAACGTGAAGAAGAGATATCCGGTCTAAACAATACAATTTCGGAACTACGTGAACAGCTAAGCAACCAGCTAAGCTCATCAACAGACGTCTCTAATAAATGAGATAGAAATCAGTGGGATCAACGAACTAAAGAATGAAAATCCACAGCATATTATCCGGGTGATGGCACATAAAATTGGTGTGAATTTAGAAGAGCAAGATCTGGACTACGCCACTAGAGTCGGCCCTCGTCGCCAACAAACCTTCAATAATGCCGAAGCTTCTCCAAGACATTTGGTGGTTAGATTTGTTCGACGCTACAAACGTGATGAGTTTTTAATGGCCGCAAGAACTAGGCATAACCTCACCTCCTCTGACATCGAAATAGAAGGAGCTTCGAGGAAGCTATACAGCAACGAGCGACTCACCCGCGATAACCGGCAGTTATTTCGTGCAGCAAAACTATCGTCAAAGGAACATGGCTTTAAATTCTGTTGGATCAAAAACGGATCAATTCTTATTCGTAAACAGGAAGGAAACCCGCCTATCCACATCAAACATAAACGACTTGTATCGCCTGTTTTCATCCGCGACTCTCCCGGAAAACCCCGCGGACGTGGCAGCATCCCCAGCGACCACCTCGGCCCGGGTTGACTACGTCTAAAATATCCGCAGATCAGTATAAACCTTGTTTCTTCTCCGATTTTTATCTCCACGTTATTTTTTTCTTAATAATTTTCTTCCTACTAATTATTTGTTTTCATATTATTTCGCTATCTAAGTTTTTACCAACTATTACATTATTTTTAATTAGCTTAAACATTCTTATTCTGCTAACACTATACCTGCAAAAAACACAAAAACCAAAGACAGTCAATTATGTACACTCACACAATCCAGCTTGTTCTCTGCCAGCAACCTACGTAAGTGACATTGCACGAAAAGATTTTCATATTGATATTAGTTTTTCTCTCTTCTGTGCTTAACATAATCCAAGATATTGATGAGAGTCTACAAATTGAATGTCACTCTTATGACCAGCTGGAATGTTGCAAGGAGCAGCTGCTACATCCTGAGTGCAATTTTAACCGCTAAGGCCCAACATGTGAAAATTCCCTAATATAAAGTAAATCTTATGTAATAGGTAAATAAACATTAAATTCGCGATTAAGTCGCCGAGAGACGGAGCTATACAGTCCTGTATAGCTCCGTCTCTTTCCCACTGGAAGTAATATTGATGTAATACTGCATTAAGAGTTGGTGGTTTAGGCCCTGATCGTCGCACCACCTTTGTCGATTAAAATTCATGAATCTAAAAATAAAATACTATCTACTAATAAACATCCAATAGAACCGTTAACAAATAAAACATCACACTTGACTTGTTTAGTTTGCCTTGTGCCCTGATTAAAAGTTCAAGACTGCTTGGAAAACCAGTAGTTACACGAGTTCGATGTAAATGTAATAGGTACCTACCTTACCTGTGTGCATAATATCTGCTACTGGAAAATAACTAAATCTGTAAGGTCATTACATTATGCCATTTGCATAAGGACGTAGTACCTTTCTGCCTTATTAGAAACTATCTCTTATTAGATACAGCTTCCAGGCTGGTTGGTGGCGGTCGATGTTGGGTTTATTTGCAATGGGTACTTATTAGGAACTGGGCATGTAATAGGATGCTAAAACCGTCATGATGTAATTTGTGTTTCCTTTTTCTTTATAGAAATAAAATTCATGTAGTGTAGACAGTGCAGCGTTTAATATATTCTGAGTTCGTTTATTGCGTATCAGAATACAATAAACCTCAAAATACCAAACACAAGCCAATACCAAAAAATGTAATTGAATCACTTGCTAGTGTACCTACTATTTTAAACAAAACGAATAAAATTAAAGCGTTGACTTCATTGTTTAGAATTGTTTTGGAGTTGTTCCTTGCACTGACATCTATGTTTAGACAAAGAAACTATTTGCTGTCTCATTTTTCTCTCTACGTTACCATTTTTCCGTATAGTTGTATAGTAGCGACAAGAGTACAAGCAAGTTTATCTAGATGGCGCTTCAGTTAATCTTGTTAGTAGTTGGTTACAGGAGCTATTTCATAAATAAGCAGTGTGTTTTATTTTTATAAACCGTTTTGGCAAATTAAAAACACAAAATAGAATAAAAATAATAAATTTACAACGAAGTCATCCTCCCCATCATGTCCCCGTCATGTATGACCTTTGCTTGCATCGTCTTCACACATCTTCGCATTTTGTCCTTAGGATTCAAACCCTCTAAAATTCCCAGCCACGACATGTGAAAATTCCCAAAAAAATAAATAAATTGGTAAATAAACACTAAATTCGCGATTAATTCGGCGCACGGGAGCCCCCTTCTATGTTTGCAATGAAAATCCCATTCCAGATCTTTAAATGCCCACCACCCAACCGGTCATGAAACACCTCTACTCCTTTCTTTGACTCTGCTGTAAAGCACTCAATCCTCTGATAGCTTCGGCTGCCTGATGCTATCTTTCTCACAACTCCAAGATTCGCCGACCAAGGCATAGAGTATGCCACGGTTCAGTATAGTATAATGTACTCTATGGCATACTCTCACCACTAAAATAAAATCTTTATGAATGGTCATGATGAGAAGCGCCTAGCATCATTTTGTTAGCAGCAAAACTTGGCAATGCAAAAGAAATTAATGTTATACCAGGCGCTTTAAAAAGTCATCTTTCTCAAACAAAAAGTAATGAGTTTTGAGGTTATTGAACTCGACTTCAAAACGATTACTACTGAACTAAAATACATTTTGCTATGCAATTCCAAAAACCAATACCAGGAGTTAGTTTTACTTACTGCAAGTTTCGGTAATGCCACACATTATTGTCAACGTGGCGAATTAAATAAAACATTGGTAATCTTAAAGTCTAATCTGCTCTGCCTTTATTATCGATAAATGGTGTCTAGTACCTAAAAACAACCGTTTCGAATGCCAACTTCAATAAATTCTAATAACCTAGGATGAAGGAACAGATCCAGAGTCCATTAGGAGTTAAACGTCTGGTATACTGGGTATAGGTACAGCAATAACTTACCATAGGTGTTTATAGTGATGTTATGTGACTTTATTATGCAGTGTCGTTCAAAAATCCCAAGAAACATTGAAGTAAGGCAGAACTTTTCTTCATTTCCACGGAGTTCATTGCTCCTCAATTAACAAACCTAAAATACACTCCTGCTTGCACCGCAAAATATAACCTACAACTTCTCATTGTTCACCTCAGCACTTAAATATAATAACAGACTGAATGCCAGTGGTTTGTTACACGATTTAATTACCTATTATGTGAAAAACTATGAAGGTTAAAGCCCTCATAAAGAGTTTCCGAGTGTGAAACAGGTTAATTAGCGGATATATTCGCGTTCGGCCGCGTCGTTGTGTTTTGGTCAGGACTCGTCGAGTACCGTTGTATAAAAGTGGGACACGCGGCTCAATGCCATTGCCGTCGTGAAAGAGTTGTGTGGACAATCCTAAATCTATTCGGCGATGTTTATGTATTCTATTAGAATGTGGGTTTTTTGTTTGTTGCTGTCTTAGTCTGCTATCATCATTAGCCTAGCTTTTTTGCCGAACTATTTTGGGGTCAGGTATTATGCTAAATTCTGATGTTTGTCGAACAGGAAATGTCGAATGGCGATTAAGTAAGGTTTAAGGCATTTAGGCGTGGTATAAGTGGAAGTCCTTATGAGAGATGGGTACAAATGTTGCGAAACTTAATAAGCAGCACCGAATATTTTATATCGTATTCGACGGTTTTAAGGAAATCAGTATGCAACTTTAATGTGAATTGTTGGTGTACGTTACATGAAATTTGGCCCGTCTTAGGTACTAAATTACAAATTAATATAAAATTGGAAAATAAATAGGTTTTGGAAAATGCTGGTTAAATTGTGGTAAGTTTAGGTAACCATCGCTCATTTTATTTTCGAACAACGTAGCTGCCATTATTCCTACATTATGTAGTCATCACTTGCCTAGCCTTTTCTCAACTATATTGGGGTCGGCTCCCAGTCAAACCGGAATACCAGTATTTTACATGGAGCGCTACTTGCTTGCTGCTACCAGACCTCCACAACCCATTATCTGTAACACATTATTCCTACATAGTAAATTGTATAAAAACAACGTAAATGCGTGGTCATCTACGAGTACAACCATTAAAAGGAATTTACCGATAATGATTTACAATACGTCCATGCACAGCCCCTGGGACTGACCTTTATTTATAATTCCTGAATCAAATGCGCTATATGGGGAATAAAACACACTAAAAAAAACAAGAAGTTATTGGTTACACGAGGAAGATTCTGAAAAATATGCGTAGAGGTTGCAATTACCAAGATGAATTACCTCAGCGTGTGACCTAATCGCAAGAATATAACAAATTACTAACAGCGAACGAGCGAGGAAGCTACCGTTATAATCGAAAACGCGAAGACCATCAGAAAATGAGTTTGTTTCTACAAATCCACTTAATAGCAGCCCACGTAAGAAGTGGGTTAAGTCAAAACGTCCTTGAGAATGACGCAAGGGAGTACAGTTAGAGCAGTGAAGGAGTGCCTAGCAGAGTCGAGCGCGGGAGTCACACTGTGGCCCGTGACTCATTGTTGCATGATTGCATCGCATGACGTTAACGCTTTAACGGGAGCTTTCCATCTCCGCGGTCCAGCACAGGATAACGGGATCATTCCCTTCGATTTCTGTTTCGAACACCTTTCGTTTTCGAGTGTTGTGTCGCGGCCGACCTCCGCCGCCTTGCGTCACCTCGCCCGTGTAATCGGGTTTTAGAAAATGAAATTCAGTTCGCTCGTGTCCTTCTTTATATGGCTAAGTTATGTTCTTTTAGCCTTTGTCTCGCTTGCGGTTGATGCTGTTGTGGCCGAACTACTGCCGAAGGCGTGAAGATGTTTATGTCACCTCCAATCCTTCATGTCTTGTGAAGAGCTCGATGAGACACGGTGCATGAATAAATAATTTCGCTTGTTGTGTATTTTTTTGCTTACCAATATCGTATTAACAAATAATAGGGATGATTCCTGGTTAAAAAATATATGATTCTATTTAGTACGTCAGTAAGATTATCGAAAAATAATGGACACGTATTTTTTGCTTTATCAATTCAATAAAGAATGACGAAGATAAAACGCAAAAAAGATCAGGAGTGGGGGCTCGTGACGTCACGTGTACGTAAAAAGTGTGCATAAAAGTGACGTCACACGAGTTTTCAACGTACTGTATATTTTTCATTTTTTGTTTACGCTAAAAAGGAAAAATTATTGTCTAATTTTTTTTGGAAATCTTTCTGACGGACTAATTAAATTTTTTTAGTCATCTACCCTATCCTTTCAATGCCATTGTATGCTTTGACAAATCCAGGATATTTTTTTAAATGATCTAAAAACTTAACAAAGTTTTTCACTAGGTACTCGATCAAGTTAACTCGACACCTGGCTCGAATGACGTATTGACGTAGGTATTGACGTTTTAATTTAAATTTAACAATATTCGAGTTTAGGTTATTTAAATTTCGTAATTTGCAAGGCATTGCACCGAAACGAACCTCTAGAATTGTCAGGCGAACGTTATCATCATTTTTTATGTACATTTTCACTTATCCAAGAAATTACAAATCTGGCGCCTGATAAGGAATGTATTTATCTATATCCTGACAACGTTTTGGTCTTGTCATTAGCGATTGCGGTCTCACCTCCAATTCGCAATCTGTGGGTTTTTATCTGTATTTTGAAATCAGTAGATATTATATGTAGTATATAGAACCTATATTTATAGACATGTAGGTCTTCCTGAAAGCAATATCGCGTTTTGAGGAAAGTTTAACCGAACTAGGACGCCAAAGCTTTTCGTTGATCTCTGGATCATCTATTGTGATTCAGACCTCGTTTTATGAATCCGGGCTTGCATCCGTCATGTTTTCCCTGTATTCTGTTCTTGCAATTCTGAAAAAAAAACAGTAAAATAATCAATCTAACTGGAATAAACACTGCACTCGAAAATGTAAATTTCCAGTGACCATGACCACTGCAATCATATACAGGAGCAACATGGGTTAGCAATTTAAAGGAATTCTGAAATTGTAATCGGTGGGTGGGTATATTATGTACATTCATTATTGGATACATATTTTAATATTTTTCATTTATACAACCGGATGCAGGCTGTCGAATTACTAAATATAGACAGTAGGTAGTTAGCAAAACGCGCCATCTTCCAAGCTAAGTGTCAATGACCTTTGATGAGATTTAACGAGATATTTTTCGGCATTTTTATTTTTATTGGCATTCTGTCACGTTATTCTAAGCACCTACGAGTATAATGTACAAATGTTGATTTGCATGATACGCCAGAGCTGGTTCTACAAGTCTAGATTTTCAGGTTGGCCCATGTTTGTAAACGTAATTTTAAAGGTTTTTTATTTTCAATGTAACAGCAACTTTATCAATGCAAACTTATCACAAATGGTTATACAATATACGACGGGTACTTTTTGTGATAAATTAGCTAAAAAAAACTAACTGAATTCCATTACATCATCGTTTTTGCTTCACTTTTAGGGCTCTGATAAGAAGGAGCACTAGAAAAACTAAAATACAATGATATGGGTGTAACTTCTAAGTGTATTCAGTTTTCTATTGGCAGTTTCCCAGTAGCAACCCGGAATCTGAAATTATTTCCGGTTCATGGCGAATATATCTCTATACAGTCGCCCCCTAATAGGGCTCTATAATAATAGGTAACAGAGGAATTAAACATAAAACTGGTTATATGTTTTTTACACCTGTACTTACTGCTTCAAAATGTTGATACAGGCGTGATGGTACTTCTAAGAACCGTCTTTAACATAAATACGTGTAAATAATTTATGGGAAAATGATTCAACCCAACTTCTAGTCCAGGCGTCGTTATCTAGATAAACTAAAATTCCTCAAAACTATTCCGAATACAAAACAATCAGTCATAGCTTTAACCCATAAAACCTCATTGTCACGCAGCTCGTCAACTTGCGCCCGCGCTTCTGCGCTGCGCCATTTTCCAAATACGTTTGCGAAAATATTCCGGGAGTGACAGAGACAGAGGTGAGACTGTATGTGCAAGAGCGAGAGAACCGCCGTGCTAGGCTGCGGCGGAGGTCAGGGAACCACAAGTAGGTCGGCTTCATCCTTCCTTAACCGCGTCTAGAGCGCGTTGTCGCTGAACTTGAACGCGTTCGTAGTTAAAAACACGGTTTTGAAATAAAGAATTTAGATGTGACTAATTCGCACAACCTATATAATCCTTTTGTTATTCGAACGCCTTTATATCTATTACAATGGCTGTTGAAAAGACCTACCTTCATGTTATTGATGGAACCAGTACTGTCTTGGGTTTGGGTACCTGTTAGCTAAACCAACTTTAAAAGTTGGTTTAGCTAACATACAAAATATGTATTTCATTTGTCTACGTGTATTACTCCTAAACCTCATAACTTATTGTATTGCAAGCTGAAAACTTATTTGTACGTCTCCACATAATTTTCTTTTCTTGTCTTTATTTTATTCGCGTCATGTATTGTAATAAAAAACTTTGAATTCATGCCTCGATGGGTGACGCAACTGCCAAAATGGTCAACAGCGGTCATTTCACTTTGGCCAACTTACGTGAGAGCCCGCTCTATCGGCTATCTCCTTTCACCCAAAGAGAGTGCTGTAAGCTTGACAGAGATGGACTACCGGCTATCTTTGAAGTATTCCCTTATGTATAGATGTACGTGATTATACCTACTGGGCCTCTCAAAACTTGAATCTTTCTATGTAATGATGTGAGCTCAAAAATGTTCGCATTCTATTTTAGTTTAGCAACATTCCTTGCGTGGGTAGCTTTACATGACCCGCGAGACTTTTATCTCTTATATTTTTTGTAATCTATAAACTACAAGGCTCTGTCGTTGGGTTATCAATAGTATATGGATTACACTGATTGCATTAAGTGAAGATATGTATAACATGCATAATTGATTAATAAAGTTGGCAATGAATTAATTAACGAACGACTAAACGTTAAACCAAAATAGGTACCTAGAAGTCAGACAAAGTGGAGATATACTCTAATTCAATTCAGTTGAAATATGGGTGTTTATTAGATAAAGAAGCCTAGCCGTATGGTTCATTAACAACCACATACAAAAATATATAAAAATAAAGAAAGCAATAAACAAAACTTATTTATTGTCCAATACCGTATCTAAGATTTCCTTCTTACATACAATTTCAACGGTACAAATCCCTTTGACGATTCTACAAAGCCACCTTTTTAAACTGTTAAAAGTAAAACTGAGAATACAAATGCACCACTTTTGTGTATATTTGTAACAGTCCAGACGCAATAAATTATATGGTGCAGTGAAATAGAAAGTTAAAGGAAGAGTATTTCTTTTCATTGCACCCTTTTGTTTCAAGGGACAGAGCATAAAAGTTAGCGGAACAATATATTTATAGAAACCGAAAACGGCCTTCTGTTTGTTCTTTTAAAAGTAAGAATGGTCCAAATTGCGGTAATTTGGCGTAGTTTTGCATATTTCTGCGTAAGGATTTGCATCGGTCAGTCAGCGGTACAGTTTCATATCGACTACTTATTGTTTTAAAACAAAAAAGGTTCAGTTTTGATGCTTGTCTCATAAAATAGGTTCCAAGAATGATAAACCAAAATAAAATATTATGGTTTTACTACTTACTAGTGAACCAACGACCAAGAAGCTCCAACTAACCGAAAGAGCTTTGTCGATATTTAGAAACTTTTGATAAACGCCACGTGTTAGATGATCACCGCAATAACTAAGCACAATTAATTTAGCACACTTTGTGCGGATCCAAGACGGATAAATTATTTACACATTGTATATTTGAACCCTACTTTGAAAGTTCAATTCACAATATTACAATTAGTCCACATGAGACTTTCTTTCAACAATCTCAAGGATTTATTTATAATTTCCCCTGTTTTTCGCCAACGTTCTGCATCGAATTAAAACCTCTTTCATGGTAAGCATAAATTGGTAGTAACTCTCAACGGTTTGTATGGGCCGTCATGATTTCATGCATTTCGAATCTGGGAATTTCACTCGTTTATAATTTTGATGCGTTCTGAATTTAACATCCTACCTATATAACATAAAATAGAATAATGTAGTAAAATTAATGTCGAATCGAAAAATAAATTATGATATTGTAACCCTTTAAATTGTTTGTCTAGTCAAAACATGTAACGGTATTAGATAAGATGGTATCATTGCCAATGTCAACGAATTAATTCAAATTAATGTTGGCATTCGTTCGTGCTATTGTTATTGACCATTGTTACAAAATGCTAAAATTTCGACCGACCTTCAAAAGCGATAGCATTCACACATTGTATTTGTATAAAAAAGTACAGAATTATGCGAATGGGTTTCAACAAAGGTCCGTACTAAATCTGATCGAGCGCAGCTTCCGCTACGCGTCTAGTGTGTGAAGTTCCTCATTGCTAGGCAGATTCGCAATACCTACACGTACAAATGCAAAAAAAAATATTTTTTTTGTCGCTTCTACTGTTTCACTTACTTAGAATTCTAATCACGTTTAGCATTCTCCCATAATTTGTGTGCTACGCTTCATCAAGATTGATGACTTAATGTGGTTGTAATGTCATAGAAGATTTATTACTATAACTTTGGTATATCTTCTTTGGTAGAGTGAGCTGCTGACTCTACAATGATTATCATAGTGATAAATGAAATAGGTCAGAGACTAAAGGATGGCTCACGTCGTCTGTAGTATTGTTTAAAAGGATAGCCATAGGGTCGGCATGAGCGGTCACGTTGGGAATACGCTGGCTCGTGTTTCTGCACGTGCTGTTTGTACCACAGCTGCACAGGTAGAATAAAATTCATATATTCCACAGCCTTCCAACGTTTTTAGGCCAGGACCTTGTAGGGACTTATACTGAAGTTCTACCGATTCTAGACTAGAACACTAGAATCGGTAGAACTTCAGTATAAGTCCCTACAATCACGGCAGCTAAGTTCTCCCGCTTCGCTCGCTCACTCGGGCTCCCGAAACGGGTGTTTCGGGGTGCCCTAAGTTCTTGAGCTGGCGCTCGCTCTTTGTTCAGCGATTCGAAATCAAATGTCAATTATACAAAATGATAATTGGATCAAAATAACGTTACATTAAATAAGAATATACTAAACGAACGTTAGTGAAAGTGTTGTTAAACATACTTGACGTTATATTAAATAAAAATTATGTAAGCAATGGTCTAAATGATTTTTATTTATATGTTTTATTCGGGGAAACAAACAATTATGTACACATTAAGAATCACAAAAAGATATAGGAATGATACAAATAATGTGACCTCAACCACGTTCTCCACAGGTACAAAATGAGAAAATATGGTAAATTTTAAGGCTAGCTTTGTAAACAATAAAAAGAGGAATATTAATAATAAAGTATCAACAAAAACATAAAGCTGTTAATAGTAATATTAATTTTTCCAAAATGTTAAATAACATGAGTCTAAACTTTCTATGCGGCAACGCAAACAGATTCAAACTAAAGAAATTCTTATTAACGCACCTTTCGTCCCTGGCATATTCTGGGAACTATTAAATCACAATATATGAAAATGTAGTTTCAAAAAAAGTACACTTTCTTATGGATGGGAAATCATCAAATGACCCCTTCCGCTCTGGGTGGAGCGGGAGGGAGTGTCAGACTTTTACTGACTAAAACCCATCCATGCTCCTCCTAGTGCCTTTTGCATTCAAGTGCCGCGGTAACTCTTTCGCACAAAATCCGCAACCCTGGAAAAAAAAGTACACTTTGAACTTAAAGAGAGCAGATTTTATTTTTTGAGTAACTCACTATAAAAGAGATAACAAGTTTTTAAGCAGCGATAATGTTTTTTTAACGATCGTTAAACATCAAATGACTCCATCTGCTCTGGGCGGAGCGGAAGAGAGTTTTAGTCTCTTACTGACTAAAACCCATCTGTCTTCCTCCGAATGCCCTTTGCGTTCTATGGCCGCGGTAACTCTTTCGAAAAAATTCCGCATAGACTTAAAAAAAATACGTTGTATGCTTTCTGTAAAATAAATATATTATTGCAGTAGGAGGTTCCACACAGGTACTGTATATTCTATGAAGAATAATGAATGGATAACCGTAAATTGTTCTGAATTAGTGAAAATTAATTCATCATCATAAGCAATTTTCCACCAACTAGAGGGAAGTAGATAGTATGCATGCGACGACTGCTGATAAAACTAAGATAGGTCGGCAACATAGATACATAATTGTATATGTTACAGCTAAAGGTGGGTGTGGACATAAACCTAAGTTTAGCCGGTCATTGGGCACCCCGGCTCGGTTTTAACTTTAAAGTGTTTTGAGGTTAGGTTAGAACTAGTTGTAGCCGGATAAACCTAAGGTTAGCCGGCTAATCTTAAGTTTATGTTCACACCCACCTTTAGCCGTAACATATATATTAAGATTGGCACGCTGTGCCGATGCTATGGCAGAAAAATGATGCCCTTTTAAAAGCCAAACCTTTCACCGTTGCTGTCAATCCTGCCGGTCGATTCTGTCGACATCTCTCGGTGTTCACCTAGGCGTAGTGAACGACAATAGAGCTGTCATTCTATCTTATTTGTATGGTTTGACAACTCACCCGTCATGCACCTCGCCCAAGTTTTCACTTCGACATGTTTACAGAATCGCACTGCTGATCATTATCTCCATTCGTCACGGTATTTATAAAACCAAAAACGACAAAATTGAAATTTCAAACAAAAAAGTTTATAGCGTGACACAAGTACTTTGTAGAGGTTAGAATCGAAGTTCGCGGACAGATACTCATTACCATTACATGCGTTACTTCACCGACGGTTCTCACGACTGACGCAACGAAATTCGAGGCACGTGCGACTTCACTTCGAATGCCAGGACGAGACAATGCCGAATCGATAAGTAACTGTACTTATCGCCAAATATCTACATCGTCGCCACCGGGACTGAGGGGCAAGGACAATCGAGGCGTTTGAAGACAGGTTTAGCGGGAAGCGGTGGTTGTTGTCGAGGGTATGCAAGAAGGATTGGTTTTTGTGCTTTATGGTTCTGGTGTGCTGGTACAATGAAATATAGAGAGGTCAGAGTTAAAGGTAAAGGTATTATCATCATCATATCAGCCGAAAGACGTCTACTGCTGGACATAGGCCTCCCCCAAGTGTCTCCACAACAACCGGTCCTGTGCGTCTCGCATCCATCGGCTACCCACGACCTTCACCAGGTAATCGGTCCACCTCGTGGGGGAGGCCTTCCAACGCTGCAACTTCCGGTACGCGGTTGCCACTCCAGAACTTTCCGGCCCCATCGACCATCTCTTCTGCGAGCAATGTGCCCTGCCCACTGCCACTTAAGTTTGGCGATCCTTCAGGCTTTGTCGGTATCCTTGGTTCTCTTGCGGATATCATCATTCCTGATTCGATCACGCAAGGAAACTCCGAGCTTTGCCCTCTCCATTGCTCTTTGGGTGACTTTAAGCCTTCTGATGAGGCCCATTATGAGCGACCACGTTTCAATTCCATAAGGCGTCGTCCTAATTGGCTAACGATCGTCTCGCATCCATCGGCTACCAGCGAACCTCACCAGGTCATCGGTCCATCATAAAGGTATGTTTGTATTCAAAGATACTTCACTTTATAAAAACTAGCTTAATGAAAATTCGTAGTACCACCGTTACATTTACTTAGAATTTAAATCTTATGCAATTGTTATTCCTGCTCAGCAATCAATTTCCAGACGAAATTAATAAATCGACACCAATTTCAAAGGTCACAGACCTGAATAAGCTGCATACCATCAACCTATTTCGAAAGGAGACTCAACAAACAATCTTACCGTAGCTCGAACTGCTTACAAAGTCTTATTCTGGCACTAAACGGGGCTAATGACTGCACATTTACCTTCGGAGGAACCGTCTACAGAAACCTCAAGTGTCTAAGTAAGTCTTAATTGTCTATTAGTTTGTTGTTTACATTCGACGTTCGTCTCTCGCATGTCAAATAGTGTTTATCTAAGGATCTTTTTATGTGCAATGTTTACGTTGTCATTATCAAGCATTCCCTAAAGTCTTCTGTATTCTGGTTATTGATGTTCCTTAGGCCTGAAATAGTGAGTATTTACATGTATAGCTCCAGTTAATAAAACGATTAGGTATTTAAATTTCATCATCATTCAGAATAGTCTAATATATTTCATTTGAATATGGTTTTCAATGTCGATGAACTGTCTACTTTCATTATAATGCAAAAATGTTAGGCAGCTGCGTTCTGGGTGCTAACAACAAAATACTGTGATCTCTGTTGCTTGGAGCAATGTATGCAAAATTGTGCGAGATTATAGTATGTCTTTTATACAGCTATATGAATTTGACTTGTCAACCTAGCACTTATTTGAATGTTTATCTCCTGCCGCATACAGTAGTAAGTGTTGGTAGGATATCTGAATCACCATGAGACATCAAAAACCTAGTCACAGCCAATAAAACATTCTCAAGTACACACTGAAGCATCTAGAATACGCTCAGAAAATGCATATTCATTGCAGAACAGACATTGAGTTGCGAATTCACATTAAGTAAAACGGTCACAAATTAACTGTTTAGTAAGTTGAGCTAATAAAGCTGGGCCAATGGACGGTGTTGCTGTAATCTGTGGACATCTTGTGTCTTTATCTGGCTCGCTTCTATCTCTGGTCTGGCTTTATGGCTTTAGACTTCGCTACCGTATTTTAAAGACTGGTTAATGTGATGTGCGTCACGTCGGTAATGTTGAGTAAGATGTTTAGCTTGTACAGGTACTTAGTTTGTTATACCAGAGTTTGTCTGATACTTAGGATGGAGTTATCAAACCAACAAGTTGAACTCTGGCCGAAGATTCTGTTTTCCTTTAGCGCAGGCATCTGAAGCTCAATATTTTTCGTGTAAAATCAGTGCGTCTTGCAAATCACGATGAGAAACAACTTTTCAGACATTGATTTCCCAGAAAAAATCTGCAAAATCGCCAGTGACTTTATTCATATCCTACGCGGACATAAATGCATTTATTTTTACCTTTTTTTTGTACGTAACACTAATACAGACTAGAATAGCCATTCAGATGTTAATCTTACGAAATTTCAAAGAAAATGATGTAGGAACAGCGCAAGTAGTGGGTAGCGGACGCCGGACCGCGGTACAGGTTTAACCGGACAGCCGCACGGTGGGCTGAAATCGCGAAGTTGGGACTTAAGGATTTTTAAATATATATTTGCATTGTATATACTTATACCATACTTTTATGTTTTGGAACTTTTTTTTTAAAGTAGGTTATTACCCTAAAATTTCAGAGATTTAATTTGTATGAATAAAACAAAGAATTCGATGCATGGTGCATATTATTAGGATTATTATTATTAGTTTGTTGTAAATATTTTGTGCAACTGCATTCCACACCACTCTTTCCACAACACCAAAACCGGTTTTCTTATCAGTAGACGAGTCGTCATTAGTGACGTGCGCCAATCAGAGGGCAGTAAATTTGCAGGTAAAAAATATTTGGGGTAGCAAGTTGAAAACAATGATATCAGTTCGTTGTAACCACCCTTTACATACGGACTACCCGCTCGTTACTTGATTTTTGTTAAAAGTTGATTTTCGAGAATTTTGTGAAAATGTTTAGTGATTTAGTTACTAATGTTGATATGTTTGTGAAATTGAAATCAAGTGGTAGTATTAAGGATCATAACTTTTTATACAGTGCTATCAAGTCAAAATTGTGTGATTTAAATCAAGATAATGATAATTTGCTAAAGGAATTCTGCGCAAAGTATTGTTATAATACTTATAAAAAATGGGAAAATGCTAAACGAAAAGAACATACATTTAGAAGTAAATACAGTGATTGGTTGGCATCGGAGATAGTTTGGCCTGAGTTTATGAAAGATTTTGCAAAAAACGACGACGATCCAGTTCCTAGCACATCAACTACATCTCATGAAACGGTGTCTGTTGGTACATCAACTCAAGTAAGTCCGAGAAAACCATTTACAGAATTAGGTCCTAAACAAAAAAAGAGACGTACGGAACTTACTACGCAAACTATTGCTTCAGAGGAGTTGTCACATGCCCATGTTTTTAACTTAAAAGCAGAAGGAAAGGAAGATGTTGCTGACATATTACAGCATCTGCTCAAGCATCCACAGGACGTGCAAAAAGTAAAAGATTGTCTTTTTGGAAATAAAAAGAAATCAGTATTCTCTCCAGATGAAGCTTTAGGCTTGTTTTTGTCTTTGAAATTGTCAAAATGGCAATATAATACGCTACGAAAAAGTATCGCAGAAGTAACTGGTACCAACGTATATCCCTCTTACTACGCACTGCAAAATGAAAAAATTAAATGTTATCCACCTAAAACTGCTATTGTAGTAACAGATAAAACGGCTACGATAGAATTGCAGGCACTATTGGATATTACTGTGAAGAGAATTATAATGTCAAACGAAATTAGTGAAACTTGTAAAGATTTGACACTGATTAGTAAATGGGGATTTGACGGAGCTTCGAATCAAGCCAATTATAAGCAGAAAGTTGGAAGAGAAAATGAAGAAGATGAGGACTTTGACGATTCTAGCGTATTTATGGGTAGTTTGATTCCTATCAAATTAGTGTCTAGTGACAGAGTTATATGGGAAAATGATTCCCCAAATTCCTCATTATGGTGTCGTCCGCTGTTTTTTAAATTCATGAAGGAAAACAAATTCAGCATTTTGCAAGAAAAAAATGCGATTGAGGCAGAGATTAACAATTTAGTTAAGACAGTGGTTGATGATTTGACCATCTCGCACAACCTAATACTAACCATGATAGATGGTAAAGCGACTGCAGTTCTTTGCGATACATCAACACAAAGATGTGACATATGTAAAGCTACTCCAAAGGAAATGAATGATTTGTCCTTGGTTTTGGCAAAAGAAATTGATGTCGATTTATATAAATATGGTTTATCGTCGTTACACATCTGGATACGATTCATGGAATGCATTCTTCATATAGCGTACAGATTAGATTTGAAGACATGGATGGTGAAAGGTGACAGTAAAGCTATTATGGAGAGCAAAAAGAGAAATATTCAGGAAGCATTTAAATCCGAAACAGGACTTTTAATTGATGTTGTGAAACAGGGTCATGGTACAACAAATGATGGGAATACTGCGAGGAGATTTTTCGAAAACCCCGATATTGCAGCTTCGATCACAGGAGTAAATGAAGAATTAATAAAAAGATTTAAAACTATATTAGAAGCAATTTCGTCGGGTCACCGTATTGATATATTGAAGTTTAAAGATTATACCGAAACCACCATGGAACTATACATTGAATTATATAATTGGTTTTACATGCCTGCAAGTGTTCACAAAGTTTTAGCTCACGGAGCAGCTATTATTGAAAGCTTGGGTATAGTGCCCATTGGAAAATTATCCGAAGAAGCAGCTGAAGCACGCAACAAAGATTTTCGGAGATATCGTGCTCATAATTCGAGGAAATTCTGTAGAAAAGCTACTAATGAAGATATTTTGAACAATTTGTTAATCAGCTCTGATCCACATATTTCAAAGATACGACACAAACTGGTGCGAAAACACAAAGCCTTTTCAGAAGAAGCAACAGCTTTGTTGATCGTTAAGGATACATTTGTTGACGATGATGATCAAGAAAATTTAGGGGTTTTAACTGAAGACCCGTTATTGTCAGAGCATGGTGTTGAGCATGGTGCAGGCCCCTCCTAAAAATATTGGTAAATGATTTGGATTTTGAATTTGTCTTTGTAAGTCTCACACATACAGAACACAGATTTGTAGTCGTGGATTAGGCCTATTGGGGAGACCACTGATAAAAAAAACGCGCCTAGTTCTCTACCTCTGGGGTGGTGTGGAATAGAGAATACAATAATTATCACTGCTAAGTATTCTGAGATTTAGGTGACTTTTAAGATATTTTCGTTCAAAAAAATCTAAAAAAGTCTAACTACCTACTAAGTCACAGTAAACTACAGTAGACGATTAGATGCAAATAAATTGTACTATTTAAATACTTATCCAACAATTGGAAGAAATTTGAGATTTTGTAGACTTAAATGCGATTTTAATAAGAAAAAAAATAAAAAAAAAAATTTCTCCTAAATCGCAGCAAAGCGCAGTAGCTGACTAGTTGTAAAAATAAGCTAATAAATAGTACTATTTTAATATATACATCGCAGTTGGAGATGTTTTCAGATTTTTAAGATTCTTTAGATTTTATGATTTTTTCTATACAAAAAAATATTTAAAAAATTGTAGTACTAAAAATAATGCGTAAAATAAAAAGTCATAGAACAATAATTTACTGTATTAGATAGTAGAACAAATTTGCATCATTAATCAGTAAAAATAAGATGACTTTTTTTTTAATGTCCTAAGTCCACTACGTATATAAATCAACCCACCGTGAGCCGACCGGCTTATCACAGCCCGGGACTCGACTCGGGTATTAATAGATGCAGTGTAACCCGGATGACGGCTGCGATTATTAAGTTTGTATTAATTGGCCCCTGCATATTATTACATTCCCGTAGGAAATTAATGAACTAAGTCATTATAAATTCAAGAGGAAGTTACGTTATCTTTATTGTATTTTAATAGGTTATTTATTGGCCTATGGGTGCATTTAGCAACTTCCGCATTCGTCAATGGGAAATGCATTCTAGTAGTTATCTTCTTTCTTATAGTTATCAGCTTAACTTTTATATATGTAATTCATATATAAAAGATAAGCTGAGCATACGACATGGGCGTCCACGGAAGTTCCCAAATTCAATTAAATCCATCTGTAGTGTGAGAAAGGTTAGAGTATTTTGACGTTTTATCGAATCGGCAACGATGTTGCGAAGTCCGGACCCCATGTACAGCCTATGGGCAATATACAAAGAATCCTGACGACAAGTCCTGAAAACGCTTTTCGCCCTGGCGTTCTCATTACATCATCATCTACCTAGCCTTTTCCCAACCCAACACAGCAGTTGATTTTCTAACGCCTGAAATACCTAGTTCTTCCAACTATAATGGGGTCGGCTCTTAGTCAAAACGAATTCAGCTGATATCCAGTATTTTACGTGGACCAGCTGCCTACCAGACCTCCACAACCCATTAACTGGGTAACACGGTACTTCTTGGCAGACTGGTATAAGATTTTCTGGCTTCTGACAATCCGTGATGACTGCCAAATATCTACAAATGACAGCCGGGGCATTAGTTTTAAAGCTCTAAGTTCCAAGAAAAACACAGCAAAATGATAACATCGTTTTTTTTTAACTCCCCTTTATCACGTACGTGTTATTACTTGAACTATGAATAAGATAAGGATCTTTACTAGAGATCAGATTAAACGATGTTAAACCAAGGTTATTCTGAAGGGCCTTCGCAGACAGCCCATAATAAAACCATGAATCACACGACCTACGCGATTATATGATATATACTATTGTTGCAAGGCTAGTGCGAAAAAATAACTACTAAATTTAAGTATAGTGTAATGTTCTCTGTGCTACTAAATTAATTCCGTGTTATTACAGGTACCTACGTTTTCGTAAAAGAAGAATTTTCAAAAGTTACCCGCAATTTATCTTTTGATAGCAATGGAATAATTTCCATGATGGTCTGAAAATTTTGTATTATTATTTATTTAACCTAAATCCTAGCTTGTGTCTAAATATTAATGGCCAATCATTAAGGTTAAGCAACGCTTGCCGAAGTTACTCTGTGGATGGGTGACCATCTTAACATACCGTGCCCAGGAAAGCACGTTAAGCCGTTGGTCCCGGCTGTCATTTGGAGATCTTTGGCAGTCGTTACGAATTGTCAGAAGCCAGAAAATCTTATACCAGTCTTGCCAAAAAGTACCGTGTTACCCAGTTAATGGGTTGTGGAGGTCTGGTAGGCAGCCGGTCTACGTAAAATACTGGTATTCAGCTGAATCCAGTTTGACTGGGAGTCGACCCCAGTGTAGTTGGAAAAAGGCCAGGCAGATGATGATTTATGTATCCCAAACTATCACTTTATTGTACACCTCATAATAAGCACAGCACAAACATAAAAAACAAGTGTACCATGAGCGGTTTATTTGTCTTAGTATTGGTATTTGATTAGGAGCGAACAACCGCTCGTGATTGAAAAAGTTGTGAATGATAGAAAGGAATACCAAGCTAAACAATAGTTGATAGCGTGACGGTTGACAGAGAAGAACGGAAGTGAGTAGCATTTTGAGCTGATATCAAGTAGATACCTACCTAACATTGGACCAGGGCAGAAAGGAATAGTCACGGAATTAACTTTATGAGCTGCAAAGTCGAAGCCCATTTCACCCATAGGTATTGGTAACATATACTAGCAGCAGAGCTGATTGGCAATTAGCAGTTTACGTTAGGGCCCTTTAACCCATTAATGTTATTGCCAGAGAAGGTGTTTATTATAGCGAGCGAAGTACCAACTAAAGCGAAAATTATATAGTTTTCTATATTTATAGAAAATAGAACCGTTCGGTTTCAAAGATCACATTTGTAGTACTTTGGAGAACGCTTCAGTGCAGCTTTGCCAGTGCTACGTCTTTTGAAATTAGAAACATTTTTTTTTTATTTAATTATCACATACTTTTCTTTGTATAATTTCAGTTATTAAAATCCTTTATTCACAGGACCGGTGGTACAAGGAAATCAACGAAAAATGCATACAATGGCTTCAAAAATGAAACCGCGTGACTCTAACCGTTCTTCTGACAATCTAACGTATTGTATAAATAGAGATCCTAGTTAAGATAACGTGAAATATGTACAATTGCTTATTTTTACTAAACAATACAGCACAGAAATTCCTACAACCTGGGTTTTACTACCTATGGATACAGTTCCGTGCAGTTTTAGTAGGAAATTAAATAAAATTTGTGTGATGGTTATACTAGAAGCTTGAAACTACACCATTATATTTTCTAGTTAATTTTATGTGTTCTAGTACATATGCGGCTTGTTTCTCTATTTGTGATGTGAAGACACGCTATTTTCCACGTAATCTCTGATTGGCGGTCCCGTTGGTCGCCTCCCGCCGTGCGACGTACGACACGGAGACGTAACGACAGCGTAATGTGTCGGCGTTTGCGGTTTTATCATCAAGATTTATTATGCTTTAGGAAGCCATAAGGTAGTTTTCAATATGTTTCTCAAGTACGTATTTTACTGGGATTATGGGAATTTGTGTTTATTCATAAATTTATTATACTACTAAGAGATGACAACCAGAACACAGTCAAACAGCGTCTACGTGATGGCAATAACCCCGACTCAGTACATATGCGAAACTTGATCATAATGGATATTTTTCCAAATCCTTTTCCAGATTCGTGGCAAAGAAGGAATAGCATTATTATTGCTCTTCTAACGAATCTATAAGGTTGAAGAAATGATACCATCTGGCAAAAAAATCAGGTCACCGGCAGTATCTATTACCACCACGTTCACCACAGACTTTGAAGCAAGATGCTACGTTTATGGCATAATTGCTGAGTTTACATTTTTACCGCTATCACGTGTTTATCTTTGTAAATTTTCCTCTTTATGAGACACGACTAAACGGTAAATTACGACGTAAATAATTACGTATAAATGGCTTGACTCACACATAATAATAATTGTTCAAAGAGGACAATCTGGACAAATATGTAACCGGCTCATTGCTTACAGACACAGTGACCCAACTTAAATAAAACCTTAGTTAGATCTGCATACCTAGCGTTAGGTACCTTACCTAAATCTATGTAAAATGCCTCCCCATGTAGCCACGAAGTGTACCACGCAAAGTGGTGCTAAATATTTACACATTTAAGTACTGACCCCGATTGTTTGTTCTGCATTTTAATTGTGATTTAGATCCTCCTATGGCCCTCTTATTTCAGCAGTACTCACAGCCAGTTCTAGGTTTGATAAAGACAAATCGAATAAAGCTGAAATGACAGGAGCAGAAAAAAGACAGGAGGAGAAAAAAATCGTTATATTTCTTACAGATAGTAAGAAATATAACGATTTTTTTATATCTGCGCGTCTTCAGTGGAACCTATCCTTCATGTTGTTCTTAATAAAACCGCAGTGAATATGGATAAATAGGTATTTAGTGCATACCAATGTACGAATGACTTGTTGATGACGCGTAATTATAGATTCATTCAAATGAGTAATTTCCGAGTAATCTTATGAAACATAGTCTTAAACAGTTACAAACCTGACCATTATTTATAGCAACTCATTAATCGCCGGATAAGATTTGAATTCACTATGTTACTATCGATGAGGAAGAAGATGTGTTCGTTCACTAATTAGAAATGGAAATAGGGATGTTAACTGATTGCTCTGTAAACTGCTTTATCTATCTTACGTAATACTATCTTTCTACCGTTCTATTGAAATAAAATTCTGCGCAAACAGCAGACTGTGTAAAAAAATATCTCATTTTAAAATAATCAAATTATGAAATAGTCTGTGCATGTGATTTTAACCAAATAAATAATGCCAATTTTATAAGAAGGCGCCCGTTACAGCACCAATACCATTTAGAATTAATAAAACATTTTAAATAAAATACAAAACCAAGTTGATAAATAACTTGATTTGAAGCAGACGCAAGTAATATATATATACCTACATACATAGGTATACGGAAAATAATGATGTGCTGAAAGCAATAATTTAGTAAATAAAACATTAGTACCATTTTATAATAGAAAACTAACAACATCTTTAACGACAAGGCCTATTACAGAACCAACACTATGCAGTTTTAAAACATTATTAAAATTAAACTGTATAAATAACATTATAGCCGCAAGTCAGTGCATACGCAAAATAATTACGCACTAAAAGCATTATTTTAAAAAGTAAAACTTCAGTGCACATTTGCACAATTATTTTTATTGGCAAAATGGATATAGTCTTTATCGCAAACCTAACGCCCACTATAGCACCAACACTAACCAATATTAAAACAATATAAAAATAAAGTTTATAAATAACTTTATACGTAGCATCCGCAAGTAAGTGCATACGCATAAAAAGCTTGTCTCGTCGTAAAAGTCGGCGTAGCGGTGCGCTCGCGCAGCTAACGGCGCGACACGTAAGGTGTTATGTCACACGGCCTTGGCCTGGCGTTCGCGTTACACCACGACCAACGGAACGCCTTCATTCAGAATAGATATGCCGTTTTGTTTCCTATACTGAGCTCAAGGTCAGGTTTTTTTCAAGGGCAATTTGTGAAACGAATGGTAATGTGTGCTAGAACAGAAAAAATACGTCTGGATATTTTTTTTCCAATTTTACTTGTCTTGGCAGTAGGTAACTCTGTACAGCTGAATTAATATGACGAATGATTTTGTTTTATTATAAATCGTAATGGTGCAGCGTAGCAACGTTGACACGTTGCTACGCTGCTTTTCTTTGTGAAAAACTGTATCGGAGATCCCGTTTTTTTTTTGTTTTCTTTGCTTCATTTTTATCCAATTTAACATTCAACAACAACAATAGTTCAAGGGCATAACACTTATTTACATACTTTGTTGACGATGCATTGGAATTAGCGCCAAGTTACTTTTCCATCGACACCAAGAACAAGAAGAAGAACACAGGTACCTCTACATTTATGAATCGTGAAGACTACTGAAACCGTCAAAAACTAGATCGACTTAACAATGAAGTCACTAAGACTTTAAAACGAGGTTTTCCTGTTCCAAGACCATACATCTGTCTAAGTATTTTCTTAGAAAATCTAGACACTAAAAGTTAATTTATTTTCCCACTATTATGAAGGCCGACATATTATGAAGACTTAAACTTAAGTAACCTAGCCGGCAGAGCTAACACATGTAGATGTAGAAAAAAATACGTAATTGTAGTCCTGTCAACCAACGCTAAGATATTAATAATAGTATTTCTACAGTGCGTATTATTATAGTTCTGTAGTAAGAGTAACACATGTTTGATCGGGTAGTATGTGACGAAATTCATGTCGTTCATGTAAATAACACAAGTTCATGATAACTCGACGAAATGCTGAAAGTAGTGCCTGTCGATACATTGCGTGTTGTAGATGTTATGTTAAATAAACAGTTTTGAACATGTTAAATATTTTTTGCTGCTGTCCGTACCTTGTATATACATACATCCATAACGATATGTACACACATATACGTTACATGGTACATATGTATATTATTATGTTTTATGTATGTAGCGACTGAAGTATTACAGCATGTAAAGTATGAAATACAAAATGTACAACGTAATTTACATGATATGCACAACTTCGAGGATAATGTTGCATATATTTTTGCAACATAGGCCAGAGATGCATGTAGATATCGTAATGTTCTTTAACTTAATCGTCTCTTAGTAAACGCCGCAGAAATATAATTTAAAGATGATTACGAGCAGAAATTAAACAGTAATTACGTGAATTTTAATTAAAATTGAGAATCAACATGACTAGGATTCCTTCATTTATAAAAGTAGAAAAACACTTTCATACTAAAGTATTAATGTGATATGGAAGCTAATCCATAATCTTGATATGAGATTCTCATCTAAAAAAATTGCAAATGGCCATTCCACAGACGTCTAATTTTAACGGTCATCTCTAGTTTCTCTATCTAAAGATTGGTAGACCGTCCTATATCAGCGATAAGAGATGCAAACATTATTAAGATTTGAATAAGGATTTCCAACACTGCACATGCCAATGAACAAACAGTAAAAAAAACCACAAACGTCATGTCTCTAGATATAAAAATAATCTATACTTCTATACTAATATTATAAAGAGGAAAGATTTGTTTGTTTGTTTGTTTGTTTGTTTGTTTGTTTGTTTGTTTGTTTGTTTGAAATGAATAGGCTCCGAAACTACTGGACCGATTTGAAAAATTCTTTCACCAGTAGAATCGTACATTATCGATGATGGACATAGGCTATAGAATATTTTCAAAAAAGTTAGGGATCCGTATGAAAACTTCGATAATGTAACCCAAGGTGTGAGAAAAAATCCTTATATCGCGTACGCTGCGGAATCTATTGACAATAGAGCAAAGTGATGTACTACAGTTTTATAGAGGTCATCAATGTTTACAAAAAAGTCCGCGATACCATATGTCTAACTATTATGGTTAAGTCACCATGACCGCTTTTTGTTAAAATTATTCAAGCAAATCCTTGGTGATATGAAAAAATGGAGATTTCAGTATCATGATATTAATCCTTATCCATTTAAATGGTTTGATAATTAAGGTTGATTATGTCCGTGTAAATCAAGCTTTAAATTATTCAAATCGGACCTTTCGTTCAAAAGTTACGACAGTAATAAACATGCTCGGAGTAAGAAAAATGTCGCGGCTTGAGCGAACTGAGAAGAATCATAACAATGCTTGGTCCGATGAAGTTGAAAATGATTTCGATAAAACAATAAGAATAACAAATGTTTGGATTTTTCGCAAATAAACTACATACATAATAAGGGGTGAAGCAGGGGTTGCAGCAAGTTTTTAGGGGAGGACATTATTGCTTGCTTTAATTTACGTCGGAATGCTATGAACGAACTAAAAATGGGATTATTTAAACAGATGTACCTAACAATTTTTGCATAATCAACTCCTGACGGGGTGAACGGGGTGAACAGTTGCGCTGAACCTGAGACCATAGAATAAGTAGAAATGGCTAAGTAATAAATGTGCTTAATTTTCCAAAACTGACCTTTATAAGGGGGTGTAGGGGGCGTTGAAGTTTGTGAAGTACCTACTAAATCCGCGCGGACGAAGTCGCGGGCGAAGTGCTAGTAATCCATAAAATTAACAAATTACCTGTACAAGCTACAGCTGTGTCTATGTAAATTAGCATAACAGATAATTTTGGACCAATCAAGAGCACATGTGTAAATGAAAACGGCTGGTCGTCCGTCAATTCGCCTTTACATACATTATGCACGGGAGCCGCGAGCAACATGCTGCAGCTGTGCAAATTACCAGCATTTATCTGCTTATAATAAATCGAAGAACGGCGTTACGTAAAGACGTTTAAATTATCAGGTCTAATTTTTCAACCGTTTACCTTATGGGACATTCATACGGTGCTTACCGTATGAATGTCCCATTAGGTAAACACTTATTGCATAAGAAATGATCGTTTGAAAAAAAAAGAATTTAGGAGGGCGACAGGTTCATAACTCATCTATCGCTTTCCATCAGGCGTGACCGAGGTCAAGAACAAGCCCATTACTTAATAATAAAAAAAAAACTATTCTACCCGTCCTTTTCAGATTTACTACAGCTGTGACGGAACTATTTCATCATGATTCCGTTGCGAGAGAGATACATGATGAATAGCACTATCCTTATCTCACAACGGGTCCATGATCGCGTCATAGTGGTAGTAAGGTCTGCCAGATGCAAGACAGTCAGTTTTTTGATTACACATTACATCGATTACACGGTCTATACCGGACGAAGATGAAATACAAACAAACCGGCATCATCCGTGGATTCTGGGCTTATTTTTGAAGGAGCCACCTTTTTTGCATGTATGATCGGAGAGCTTTTAACAAGCACAATTAGGGCTTTTATCTGCAGAAAATACATCCCGACCACAAGGTTTCTAACCGAACGACCTTCATCATCTTCTTGCTCTTATCTCATGTTACTTGGGGACTTTAAACCCACTAACATCAGCAATGCTGCAGAGTAAACGAGCTCCAGATATCATTCCTTATCGTCAGTTGGCTCTTACGCATAATCTGAGTGGTTATGAACCCAATGTACCAAGCTCCGTTAACGGGCAAATATTGCTAAACTCATAATACAGAGTGTAGCTAGGTCATTCATACTAGTTTAATCGCAGGCTCCTGTCGCTGAATGCGAAGTGCGAAGAATGGAAGAATACCAAAAATTACTTACCTATTCAAAAACTATATTTTTGACTTTGCTCAGACGTTCGTAACAATTGTTCAGAAATTGAAATTATACTGATTTATTCATAATTCCCCTTAGAAAGTAAGAACTGACTGTAAGTACTGCACGTCTATATAAATATAATTTATATTTATTCTTCAGGCATTTTCATAAAGATTTTCAAAGTCTTCAACACCATATTTCAACTTCGCTAGCAATCGTTATTTTTTGTTTTGAATCCCTAAATCTGTTATACCTACTGCTACTATCCTTTAATTGAAATGCAAAACATTTTCCTTGGCATTTGCATCAATATCGCCGCATCCAATTATATCCTGATTTAAGTAATAAAATGAGTGTGTTGTTCATGAAATATTTATAAATGCAGAGGAATCTAATCGCCACTCGGCAAGACAAGGCATTCCTTTGAGATTCTACTCTGCCTGGAACTAAATTAGCATTTTTGCCCTCTTACTGCAGTGCAAAGGGTGTTTGTTATTCAAAGTCGCTCACTAACTCGAATGAGAGTCAATTTCTAAATACTGTAGGTTTTAAAATTGGCATACATAATACATATCATATATTATGTCATATTTTAAAAGCTACTACCCCACGAGAACCCAGAGCACATGCTCTGGGTTCTCGTGGGGTACTAGCTTTTCCCCGCGACTTCGATTACGTGGACTTCTGACCCTGATAAAAGTTACAAGTTAATCCAGGTTCATCCCCATTAGTAAGATTCAAAATATTTCAATTTTGTTAAATGATAGGTAGGTACTCGTATGTATGTATAAATAAATACGGTAACAAGACACTTGCGAAAAAATCAATGGACTCGCGAAGAGCAGAAAAAAAGATATAACTAAACTATGTTTCAGAGTGATCCGACCTATAACTTATATGTTTCTATTATGGCGGTCGATATAAATTCAATATTAAATTAATATTTCTGAATGCGGGACTAGAATTATTCCTCACTTGCTTATTTATTATCTCACTAGTTTTAAACATTTACCTTTAAAGATGACGGCTGAAAGTGTGAAGCTATTCAAAGTAAATACATGACAGACGAGCAGGTGGGTACAACAGCGTAAACGTTTTATATGTCTATTACGGTATTAGGTACCACCTGTAAAGCAAAGGAGTACTTCGTAAATCTGCTTCTATTTATATTACACTGTAAACTTAGTAGCAAATGTGTAGCGTAAATGTGTAGCGGATAAAATTATGAATAGGTAAGTTATGAATAAATAGGTTGTTTGTTAATAACATACAATCGAAAAAAAAATTGTCATTTAAACAGCTTTGCCGTAATAAAATAATACAATCCTTGCATATTGTTGTTCGTGGATAATGAGAGGGGCATTTAGTAAGTTTTCTTAATATTGTGCTAGAAAATAATGCCCGAAAACTCTTCATAATTCAAGTTTGTTAATTGAGCTACAATAGCTCTTTTATATTGCATGGATAATAATGAAGGATCGATATAATAAGTTAGCGGCGAAGAGTATTAATGTTGACTCTATACTTTATGATAAAGCCATAGATCTGCTATAAACCAGCTAACTGTAGGAGCTATTAATTTCATCCAGGTTTATGATAATGTCTTAGCCTATTCACGTTTTTATTACCTTGTTACATTGCATGTTATGATCAAGGATTTTGAACAAAATATTGATATTTATTGCTTCATGTTATGTAGGTTAGTTACATCTTTTACTTTGTGTGATAATTAAAAGCAAATCTGATGGGGTCATATTTATTATTATTAGGGCGCTGTGATCAGCAAAAACTCGGACACTCTTGGACTGTATTATAGAAAAGAAAGAGAAGCGCGACGACACAATGCTTGCAATTTATTGCCAAATATGAAGCATTTTATCGATTAACTCAAAACTAAGTTGAGCTATTAAAAATCTAAAACAACAAAGTTTTGCATTAAGATTCGATTAATTATTTGATATACATTTTACCGGCTAGAAATACGGGATTTTTTTCTAAGGTCAAAGTTAGAGGTAACTTTGACGATCATTTCTATCGAGGATTAATTTTATTTTTTAACATGTTTCGGAAACAACAGTGTTCTTTGTAATATAGTTAAAATTAACATATATTTTTGCTGCAGCTTGAAACTAAACACATTTGTCTAAAATGTCGTTAGGAAACCAGCAATTTTTCAGTTTTTGCTGATCACAGCGCCTTATAAGCGATTCATTTGTTTAAACATAAGATTTACTTCGATGTATAGGGCTACCAATTTAATATTTTGTTTGACAAATATTGCATGAAAGAAAATTTATCAAGCCAGTATTTTTCCGCGGCTTTGCTCCCATGGTCTGGCAAAGGAACCATTCAAATATACGGGATAAAAGTGTGTGCATGTGTTTCCCTATAGTACTTTGATTTTATGAGCTAAAATGTAATCGAAAAAGTTTGAATACTTGTATTGCCTCCTGAAAACAAACAATTTTACCTCTAGCTATTTCATTAGATTACATTTTAATTTATTACATTATTTTTGATAAATCGTTTGCGTCCTACAAGCTGTAGATGGCGCTATATGTAGGCAAATCGATTTTCTCGGCTCAGTACTAACAAACCACACACACAATGAGAACCGCAAACAATAGTCGTTGATCACTAAATAACCATGTTATTCGTGTACTTGGTTAAAAAAGTCCGTTCGAATTTGGATCAAGTGCTCGACTGTGCCATTAATGAACTTCAAGCCCAAGGTTAGCCATTGTGTAGAGCCGTTTGTAACAACGCCTCCACACGTGCGCTGAATAGCAACAAAAACGAACTGATGGATTGCTGACAGATCTTATGTTTGTGCGCCACGACTGGTCCAGGCTTTATCTCCGATTCTCCGCATCTCGAACGGGGTCACAGCACTCGCATAATTGCGACGTATTTATTAACTGAAGCCAGCCATTTGTAAATAAAAACCATTTAAAATTGAACTGTGAAGAGCCCGTCAATTAGTCACCGCGGACAGCACAATTAGGGCCTCCTGACTAAAAACACAAAATAAGACTTTTGTGCCACTTGCTAACTTTAACTTTGCAGATATTATAAATGCGTAATAACCCACAAGTTTAAATTTACACAGTTTTGGCAGAAACTAATTAAATGTCTACCCAGCCTACATTTCTGTTGCGGATTTTGTTCGAAAGAGTTACCGCGGCCCTGGAACGCAAAAGACACTAGGAGGAGCATGGATGGGTTTTAGTCAGTAAGAGTTTCACACTCCCTGCCGCTCCACCCAGAGCGGAAGGCGTCATTTGATGATTTCCCATCCTTAAAAAAAAACCTATATTTCTCAGTATTCCATTTAATCCAATTTACTAACACAAAATTAAAACTGTTAAGTCGTTTTTTCTTCATCTTAACTGAAACAAATTGACGAACCTCGAATGAGTCACATTAAATATCGGTTTAAGAGTATTCGAATAATAATATGGAATCTGCCTCTGTGTTTTTTAATGATTGAGCGATGCTTCACAAGGATTTATCAGTCAACAACGCCTCGCAAGCCTAAGGGTCGGTTCACGTCTGACGGAAAATGCGTCGCGTATTATCGGTCGCGTAACGCCAGAACAGACAATTTATGTGATAAAACATTCAACCTTGCACACTCAACCGATGATGCGTCATACCACGTTATACCGAATAGACGCGACCGTTGATACGCTCGACGCATCTTCCGTCAGATGTGTACGGACCCTAAATAATCGCTCCTGCCAAGTTCACTCAGACAAAGTCATTATAATAAAACCTTGTAAAAGTAAAATAACTTGTGCGAAGTTCAAATAATTAAAAAATGCCAATTTTATCATGAATAACGTAAACTGTTGAAACAGATGTGGATAGATTTGAAATTATTTTCGATTCGACCACTTGAAATGAAATAAGTTTTCGTCGGAGCAGGCAAACCTTGAAACTAACGAATTCTATTTCGTAAAACCATTATCGAAGACCACAAAGTGACAAAGCACCTTCCGTGACAAAGCCCGTTCCATTCTCTATCAATAAAATGTCATCGACTGGATTTAGGGCTGATAATTTCCGGTGGTGGTTTTCCACTCAGAGGTACAATTTGCGGTAAATTCGTGGGAAATTTCAATCTTGGAAACGATGGTTTTACCATAATGAGTTAATAGTAAAGACAAAAATCATTCGCAAAACTTGAAGGTTTAATCTCATATTAATTGATATTTTAATTCAAAGCGCAAAATTAAGTCAGAACATCAGACTCTCATAAGCAAACTAGTAATTACCTAACAAACAAAGACGGCAGGTGGTTCCACCGAAATTAAT
This sequence comes from Melanchra persicariae, assembly GCA_947386135.1. NCBI lineage: Eukaryota > Metazoa > Arthropoda > Insecta > Lepidoptera > Noctuidae > Melanchra > Melanchra persicariae. The sequence continues at coordinate 8,676,798 of OX376651.1, read as the reverse complement.
TTACGAAAAAAAACAAAGAACGTTGACTACTAACTTAATGTGAATCAAAGCCGTAAAAAATCTAGTGAACAGTTAACGCGATTCTTATGAATAAAAACAATTCATTCTTATGAGATTCCCATAGTACAGACGGTGGCGCATCAAGCAACACCTACATTTCCAGATTATACTGACCTCCTATTGTATGGAAAGTTTGTAAACACGAGATCGGGCTATTGTGGAACTATGTATCTTAATACGTCGTCGAGTGTACGTAACGATTACCATCGAATGTTAATTCTATCAGTCACAGCATTGCAGCCGGTTTCTTCACACACTTGCCGGATACAGTGTACTTGCCGTGGTAGTAAAAAGTTCGTATTTTATGGTGCTGGAGGTTTACCGTTTCAGGATGAGTCTTGGCTTTAAGTCTATAACAAGTACAATTGGGTCAGGTTGTTGCAGTCAAGCCTGTAACAATACCGCTAACGGAACATTTTATTAGATTTTGTCTTAAAGTTGATGATGGCAATTTTTCCTTGTTTAAGATTAATAGCTGAGTGATTAATGTTTTATCATGGAATAGCGCTATTGATTCCTATGTGATCTTGTTATGAGTAGCGTTAAGTTAATGTATTATTTATTAATTTCGGAATGAGAAACTTTTGTTTTATTACGATCTTTTAACTATACGATGTTGTTACTGTTAACAACAACGTATAAGGAACCTATTGACGATTCTGAAGTACCACAGTATATATTTAAACTGGAAAAATTGTTCAACGTGTCGTCTTGTAAAGTTCTTGTTCTGTGACATGTATCTCTAGCTCGAGTGTCAATTGTTTATTTCACAACTGATTTAATCTAAAGCAAAGAATCTGAAGTTTTAGTTACAAAAAAAAATAGTGACTTTAGATTTCGTAGAGTGAGACAGCACTTGAGGCTCCTTACTGTACTTGTGCAGGTATTTGATAACCCGAAGGACACGGTGGAGCATACCCTGGAGGTCTGCTTGGCTTGGGCGGAGCACCACCGTGTCCTCCTAGAGGCGATCGGGGGTCCGCAGGAGGAGGAGGCGGGCCGCATGAGGGAGAGGCAAATCTCACGCCCAAGCCGCCGCAACAGAAGAAGACGCCCTGGGCGTCGGGAGTCACAGGGCAATTCCCGGCCACCGCAGGCGCGGGCTTGTGGACGGCAGGGCGACGGCACGTTGTGTTAAACGCGCCCCTCAAAGAGATGTCAGTAGACATAGCCCGCTAGAGTCAGTGCCTGCCACGGTTGCGGAATTTGTTCGAAAGAGTCACCGCGGCCCTGGAATGCAAACGGCATTTAGAGGTACACGGATGGGTTTTAGTCAGTAAGTAATAGTCTGACACTCCCTCCGCCGCAAGGAGTCATTTGATGATATCCCATCCTTAAAAGTAAGGTAATTTATTGCAAACTATAAAGACGCAATGGTTGTGACATACACTCAACTGCACATCAGTCGTAGCAGTTTGTCATTTACAGTTCCTTAATGTCATAACAGTAACAGTGGTTTTTGATTTGCAACTGCTACGACTGTAAAAAGTTGTTAGATTGTAATTGCTTCATAGGCTTTTAATGAGCCCTGACGTCATTTTTTATTTTTTTTTATTTATAAATGAGCTAGCTCTCGACCTCGATCACGCCTGATGGAAAGCGATAGATGAGGTCCATGATGAAGCGAGCGTGCCCAGAAGATGCCTTGAGGCACTGGTACTCCCACGCGTCGACGAAACACAGCAGGCTGCTTGACGCCGAACTCCGGTGGGAAGGTGGTCGCGAACCAGGCGGGCGTTAGCCCTACCACCGCAAGGGAAGGATTGGACAGTCTTATAAGGTGTTAGGTGAGACTGTCCAGGATGCGCCGAGCGCTCGGTTCAGGTGAGTGTCAGATGGAACAAATTGCACTACACGAGGAGGCTCCTTCATGCATCCCAATCCCATTTCCTGTAAGATGCACGATTCGCGTCTTCTTCTACTTTTAGTGTTTGATGCAAAATACTTACGTAGAAATTCATTTATAGAATTTCAGTCTCCGTCTCCGTCCGTCATTGTTTATTTGAAAATATTTTCGATAGTCTTACTCGAAAATTATCAGTGTATTTCACGCGCACTGCGTTTGCTTTTTACTTTTCCGCACTCGTTCGGCAAAGTGCGGCGGCTAACCAACAAACCACATACATCAGGTGTGTGTATGCACTATATTTATATTAGGCCGGTAGGTGACCAGCTTCCACCAACAGCCTCAAAAAGACTTTGTTAACCGGCGCAAATATAGGACGTGAGGTATAAATTAGGAATTGAGGAATAAATTATCACAGAAAACAATAAACAAAGGGTCAAATACGATCACCATTTACCTCGTTATTTTCTTAGAAATATATCATATTGTAATCAACAGGAAAACCACAGCATGGTACCCGCTACCTTTATAATAAATAGATTTATAAATTTATGAAACTGTAAAGTTTCCTATAAATAAATAAGACGTTGCTTCTAATGTAAGGTTAATTTTGAGCCAATGCAGGAAATCGGTTATTTTGGTCCATACCAAAATGATTCCTACATGCGCATAATCAATTTCAGTTTATATCATTTTCATTTTGCACACAATGTTATCGTATACATTTTACTCAAATAACACTCGCAAAATTTCATAAAGCATGCAAATATACAGAACTCAGGCACCTACAACTCAATACAAATATGCATTAAACGTTTACATTATAGCAACGAACAAGACATGATACATAGCATTTATGCATAAAACACGAAGGAACTAAGTAATAAATTAAGTGCGTAACATGTGCATATAACAGTAATAATGAAACAGTACGACAAGTGTAATCATAATAGTGTCCGTAGCAGCTAGCAGCTAATACTGTCCTTGACCGTGACAGCGCAGCGGTGCGCTCCACTCCCGCGCAACTTCCACCCCCCACTGCTCGTTGCCGCGCCTCCGCGGCCATAGAGTAAAGCAGAAAATGTTGTGGCGCAACGCAGACAAAATTGTAATTGCAAACAGCTCTTTATCGTGTGGACGGACCATTAGACATGTTTATTGGCAAAGAAGCATGTGGTTTTCTGCTGGACTACGATATTTGTATCGTTCGAGATGCGTGGTCACCTAAGAGAAATTGAGAAGATTTTTTTATTAGTCGGTCGCAGGTCAACAGATGAGGTGGTTTCTGTGCACTAATAATAATTAGAGCCCCCAGCCAGTACTACAAGAACTTAGAAACTAAGCGACTACACGCTAAGAGTTCCTCCCGTTTCGATACAGACCTCGGCCTATGGCGTCGCTAGAGGCAGGACTGCTTGGGAGGGACTGGATCGAACTTTTGAAGTCTACTAAGTCTGTATTTATACCAGCCCCGTTATATTTATACTGGAGCATAGCAGCACTGCTTAGCGACTCAATAATGTTGTATGAGCTGTTCAAAGCTTTGTTGGTGGTTTCTAATTATCATCAAAACTCGACCCCAAATATGCTTTATGTTCCGTCTGAGTTGTATTGTGGCCCAGTGGTAATGAGTAACAAACACATTTACGAGTTTTAGTGGATTTAAATCCAAAGAGGCGCTTTAATTTACGTAGATATATTATTTAATCACGAAGATATGTGATAGGTACCTACGATACTGACGTGGTAGATTGAAGATACACGCCTCTTCACAGAGAGGAGGCTTGAGCTGTTGGAACATTATTAGCTGCCTATACTTATTTTGTTGCCAGGGTTGCGGAATTTGTTCGAAAGAGTCACCGCGGCCCTGGAACGCAAAGGACAATAGAAGGAACACTGGTGGGATTTAGTCAGAAAGACACTCGCTCCACCCAAGAAAGAAAAAGAAGTCATTTGATAACTTCCCATCCTTAAAAAAAAAACTTATTTTGTCACTGTATTTAAGTCAGCGCCACACTGATTGCGTCCAGGGTCAACTGTTAACGATACAATCACTCCGGCTGTCAACTGTCACCATAGAAAATAATCATGCATAACTCCCGTGGCTCTTGAAACCCTGATCAAAGCTTCGTTCAACTAATGGGCCGTCATATCTAACCGGTTGATATAGCTTGCACGAAATAACAGCTGCTATAACAATAGTCAATCAAGTCACTTTACATAATATTTGACAATAGACAATAATGTACATAAATGGGTTTTGAAAAACCAAGGGCAAGTAGAAGTTGCTGAGAAGGCTGTGAAGAAAGAGTTGCCACAGAAGAATCTTGGAAGTGGATTTACAATATACAATAGCAACAAATAATAATAACCGCAGGCTTGCCGAAAGTGGTCCGTGGATGGTGACCATCCAATATATGACTAGTTTCCTCCGTGCCGTGGAAAACTCGTTAAGCCGTTGATCTCGGTTGTCAGCTGAACATGACTGTTGTCACGGGTTGGAACTGGATAATGGAGGTCATAGAGGCAGTAGATTTATGTAAAATATTAGAATTCAGCTGCATTTGGTTAGACAGAAATCAAACCCCAAAATAGTTGAGACAAGGGTTGGCAAATTGATTGATATACAATTACATGATTCAGAATGAGATCCAGTCAATTGCACAATCTAGAGAATTTATCAAAGTTACCAACATTAGTGCACATTCACAATCCCATTTACATACTCACACGTAGCCTACATTATACCTAAGCGTAATTACATCAGTACCCCAAGTAGGTACTGCAAGATTCCTTACTCTATGTTTGAAGTGCGCAAGCGGGGCGTTTGGCCGCGATCTATGTCGCGAAATTACCGTCTCTTGTGTAATGCAGCGCAATGTTATATTATTATTACTTAGTGATTTGATGTCGTTGCCGCTGTTATTAGGCTCAGCTCATACTGATATGCGACGGTGTTCGAGAGAGTTTGAACAAGTTCTAATTTTGAATTTTTAATTCCGTGTTTTCGAACGATCTCACTGAAATGTGTGTGGTTAATAAAGTTCTATACTGTATCGCTATCTTAGAAATGCGCACTGAGGTGCATCGGTCGTCGGTGTGAGCTAACCTTTATTGATTTGATGTCGGTGCCACTATTATTACCCATGCTGCCATTTATCATTCTATTGCAGTCATCAATTGTTTAAGGTAGTATGAACCAGTTGTTTTTCACGTTGTACAGTTTATGTAATTGCAGTGTGTTGGTTCTTCGTATGGGTAATGTTACCGTCACGCCTGTGGTCCCCGGAAGGTTGGGCGGCGGCTGTCTTCAACTTATTACAGTTTACCGGAGACAGTTTTAGGTCTACTGTGGATATAGGTGAAGTATATCGCCATACAACGGATAATATATAGGTATTATGGCATAACAGACTATTCTAAAACGTTTTTTTATCTTGACTAAATTGGCAGAATAGTCATTACCGGCTCAGTTGCCAAAGAAGGGATAAAAACAAGATTAATAACCCAACATAGCAAAAAAAACACTAACATTTTCCGACGAAAGTACCAGGAGATCAACATTAATGAGGATGTTTGATTACATTTAGATCAGGAAAATAAAACGGGTGTCGACATAAATATTTCGCGCGTGTAACAACATCCTGTGTAGGAAATAGGCGTTCTATCCTTCGTTAGCTTGGAGATAGTGGACTGTCATTATTTATACGTTCTGCAATCATATGTTGATTGCAGAACCCACTTAATATGATCGTGGTGTAGCATTTGAAGCATCACTATACCATTCGATGATAAAGGGATTTGACGCCTTAATTGAGGAAATGAAGGTTTCTTTCTTTCAACAGCTGTTACTACACGATGTACTGTGAAACTGGAAAAGAATGAGGAAATCTCACCATGAAGGTATTTTTTCATGAATTTGGGTGTATTTTGCTAAAATTTTGCAATATTTCATACATTTCAATTATTTTAAACAATAACATTGCTTTTGTTTTTGCATATAATTTGTTTGATGCGGGTATTTATCCGATATTTTTTGTCTATTTACGTATTCTGAAGTTCTTTTCACCTTATGTTCCTTAAGCGTATTTTTGTAAATAAAAATTGCATATTGAAGCATTTCAATTCATTGAACCCGCATCTGCCTTTTATTTAATCATGGACATATTCTTGATAGCTTACAAGTTAGATCCAAGTTACTACACGGATATCAGTTAATTAGATAAGTTACAGATATAACTTGTGAAGAACCCGTATGAACATGTTACAATACGTTACGTTACAATATGTTAAGTTAGAAATGTCGACTTGAGTATTAAGTAAAGTCGATAATTCAGCTGTAGTGTTGAACTATTTCCGGACGAACATAAAAATGTTTGTTTAAAACCTGTCAAGTGAGAAAGGTGCTAAGAGGTACGTAAAGTAAAGTAAGGTAAAGTAAATAATAAAGTATAACTATTTACAATTGTGATTTCGGTGTGAATGAATCAGGCTTTAATATGTTGCAACAGTTACCCTTTTTTTTGTAAAGTTTTCCATTAGGTAAATATTTCCTGGAAAAGTACCGGAAAAATAAACTTTCATAAGTAAACTTTTTGTGGCAGTAGCGGTATTGAGTCGGTATTGTGACTTTAGTCCAGGAATCATCATGGATAACAAGAGTCATCTCTTGTTACAAAATTCGATCAAAAAAATTATCTAATATTGAAAGAGCACTAAGGCGATTTCCCGGAAAATTCACAAAAAACAGTTCATCGTGCTATAAAAACAGCAAGATATCGGACCGTGCCTTAAGGAGTAGCTAGCCATAAGTACTGGTAGGATGTTAGTTTTTACCGGGAGGGCTGCGCCGGACCGGTTCGTATCCTGCTCGTCCCGCAAATACTAGCCCCACGACATTGTTGATTCTTAACAAGTACCTTTGTATGTGCCAACACTGCCCATGTATTGCCTGTAACGAGTTCGCCTTAATAACACATTTGTAATGTACATTAAAACTTCAGATGTTTATTAAGGAGAACACGACGGGACGTCAACAGTTCAACACGTCTGCTTTAATGTTAATTTAAATGTTTAACATTAGGTTTTTGAAATAAATAAACTGTTCATGTACAAACATGCTATGACACACAGTATCTTCGTGAGTCGATTTGGGAGGAACAAAGAAATGTCGTGTCCATATTTGACATTTCTGGAGAGAATTCAAAAGACCCAGATGTCGCCCAGAGAGGCATGAGTTTTCTTTATCACTGATGGAAACTCTTTCCACGAAAAGCCAGGAACAATAAAGTTGTAGAATTTTCATTTTGCCTTTCTCCCATCTTTCACAATCACCATCTATAGATAGGTACGTTATACAGGCAAAAGTCTTAAAACAGAACAAACATACGTGTGCAAACTGATTATATAGAGCAAATAACTCAATATTAGCTCTTGAACCTGAAGATTGCTCACTAACTCCAACTTATAGTGTCAAATGTAAATATATTCTTTTGAAAAATTCTCGTCTTACAGCTAAAACAATACTTGAAAATTGTCGTCCAATACAGACATTATGACTGTTACAGAAATGTAACGCTCTAATGAGAAAGCAAAGCGCAGATGTCTTCGACCTCAGCGTCACGACGACACAGATACGTGCTAAATTCGAAGAACCAAGACAAACTTGACGTGACGAACCACTAACTCGTTGTTTGAACTTCGTACATGACACATCTAGATGTACCTATACTCCTATAGCAATACTTACCACCACAAATATGTAATGTCATCATAAAAACTGGGACGACCAAATAAGATGAGTCTATACTTAACGCAGCGGTGCCTAAGTTCGTTATTCCTATTTTGGACCAAAGGAAATCAAATTTTTTATCACTTCAAAGATCGGTGGAAGTTCCCACAAATAAATTAAATGGTCATGTTGGGCTTGAGAATAATGAACGAGGTTGGGAAATTATTTAAATAACTACTTTTGAAGATATACTAAAGAAAAAGAAAAATGTATGAACATGTCAAAATAAATCTAATTAATTTTTATAATTTCATCATCATCATCATATCAGCCGAAAGACGTCCACTGCTGGACATAGGCCTCCCCCAAGTGTCGCCACAACAACCGGTCCTGTGCGTCTCGCATCCATCGGTTACCCGCGACCCTCACCAGATCATCGGTCCACCTTGTGGGAGGCCTTCCAACGCTGCGTCTTCCGGTACGCGGTCGCCACTCCAAAACTTTTCGGCCCCATCGACCATCTGTTCTGCGAGCAATGTGCCCTGCCCACTGCCACTTCAATTTGGCGATCCTTCGGGCTATGTCGGTAACCTTGGTTCTCTTGCGGATATCATCATTCCTGATTCGATCACGCAAGGAAACTCCGAGCATTGCCCTCTCCATTGCCCTTTGGGTGACTTTAAGCCTTCTGATGAGGCCCATTGTGAGCGACCACGTTTCGAGTCCATAGGTCATCACTGGCAACACGCACTGGTCATAGACTTTCGTCTTGAGACACTGTGGTATGTGAGACGAGAAGATACCGCGCAACTTCCCGAACGCCGCCCATCCGAGTCGGATTCGACGGTTGACTTCCTTCTCGAAGTTAGCCCTACCTAGCTGGATTGTTTGTCCCAGGTAGACGTACTCATCAACAACTTCGAGTGCAGAGCCTCCAATCTTGATAGGAGTGGGTGCTACATGGGTATTTACCATGACCTTGGTTTTGTCCATGTTCATTTTAAGACCCACTCTTTCGGAAGCTCTACTGAGGTCATCGAGCATTGTACTGAGGTCCTCCGTGGTCTCAGCCATGACGACTATATCGTCGGCAAATCGAAGATGAGTGATGTACTCGCCATTGACATTAATGCCTAGCCTTTTCCAGTCCAAAACCTTGAAGACGTCCTCCATTGCGGCCGTGAACAGTTTCGGAGAAATTACGTCTCCCTGCCTCACACCCCGCTGCAGGAGGATAGGTTCTGATGTCTGATCCTGAAGTCGGACTGACATGGTGGCGTTTTCATACAAACACTTCAGCACCTCGATGTACCGATAGTCGATCTGGCCATCTGGATCTGGTCTTTTATAATTTATCATTCCAAAATGCTGTACGAGTATAGTCGAATTCTCAAAATGGTTATTTTGACATGTCTGTCTGCCATATTTCAATTTGATTTGACTGCGACTAAAGAATGCAACATGCACGCGAAGAATTAAACATTACAATTAAAATAAGTGATTTATTATCGGACTTTAACCAATCAATTAACACAGTATTAATGTATGGCGGTGGTTCATGATTTATTGACATTAATTAGGGTAGCTTGAATTAAAAATATCCATTTAGTTTAATTGCCTCTCTCAGAAGTAGCGAACTGCCGAAGATCTCCACACTAATCATGCAATTAAAAGATTTGCATAATCGACTACAGTAAAAGATTGATCTCATTAGTTCCAATTTAATTTTTTTTACCTAGTTGTCACAATCTACTGTCGTATAACTTGTACTCAATAACTTTTTATAGATAAGTAAATACTGTTCAGCCCTGGAAAGGATAACTGGTAACTAAATTTAATGCAAACTTACTTTTTTTTGGAACCAACCCCATCGCTATTCCTAACCACAACAACTCATCAGAGCCCGAATCACCAGAAAAGCGCTCGACTAGTACAGGAGAAATGTTTCAGCTGTTCTGGATCCCGCGATGAAGTTAATCAGAGGATAACAGCGGAGAAGTTAGAAATAGAAAACTTCCACTTTCCGCCTTAACAGGGCGTACATACTTTACATTAATTACAGATACAGCCTCTCAAAAATATGCTACACAAAAATCTGGACTGGTTAATACCAGAGGTCAATACTCCGGCCCCAAAGTGGGTCAGCTGATGGGGCCCTGGCGTGGGCACCGTGGCCACTCGATTACCAGCGAGAGGGAAAAATGCGAAGATTACATCTAATGAAACTATCATTACGTACATTCAATGGAGAATAGGTAGATACTCATACATGGAGCCATGCGAACTCACGGCTTATAATTTTATATGCGGTCAATTCAGATGGCAAATGGTTTGACTACCTGGTGTTTTGCTGGTTGTTTCTGTTAGCTATTTCCTACAGGTAACTAATAGTTATGATGGTAAGTCTGATCAGAAAAAGTACTAAATATGGACTATCCTTTCCCCAGTAGACCGTGGTTTAAGGAACGTGAAGGAGGCGTGAGGAACTAGCAGAAAGAACTTGGCCTAACAGTGAGACATGTAACAATACTTCTTTTCCTGACCCCTGCCCTCCTGTCGGTAAAGTACGAAACCGAAATTCTTCGAAATTGATTACAAGGAAAAGAATTGAGGACACTCTAAGACGTGAATTTCCGATACACGAGATTTTCCTTGCATGAATAATGGTAAGTTAAAAATGATTCACGTGCATAAAATACCGTGTTTTGTGTAAAAAATACGATTATATTTTTTATAAATTAAGCTATTATATATAAATTGCGTAATTTATTTATTGTGTAACACATAGGTTGTGACGAACTGGAACAAAACAATTTAAAAAAATAATATGGCCGTTTCACAGACCGCTTCATCGCATAATTCACTTCCAAAAAGGTTTAGTGATGACAAAGCCTGACCTGTACTGAAGGCACCACACGTGCTAGTGACCGAAATCGAGTGACATAACTGATATGAGGTCGCAATATTATGATACTTTTACTGATATAATGCCAGATAACGGCATATATAATATCGTGTGGACTCAATTTATGAGAGAGATGACAAATGCTGAGGTAAAAAAGTACAGTGATAGTTCTAGAAAAGCGAAACCTGCAATAAACCGTGAATGTCAACTGATATTAGAATTTTTCAGGCTAAATGTAGGTAGTAACTTTAGCTAACTACAACTTGATTTGTTTAATTTTATACCTTAGCAATCAAGTCGTAACACGGTAACTTATTTGCCTCGTGAAACGTCCATGATGTTATGGTACACGAGAGAACCACATCACTTCCAAAGTCTTCAGAAAAACAAGCCTCTAATGAGTACAAGTAAACAACAATTTCGTTAAAAAAAACTATGTAAGAATGAATGGCAAATAAAGTAGTATGAGTGAGCGTCGTGGGGGTCAATACTCCGTTAGTAGGTCAGCAATGAGTCGCAGGGGCCCAGAGACCAGTCCCTGGGCACGCCAGAGCCTTAACTCATTTTCCGGCAGCCATCATTATGGTAGCCGGATTGAGGTGCCGGATGTGATGATCGTGGTGACGTCACTCGATTCCTGAAATGTTGAAGTATGCTAGCGCAAATTAATTATGTGTTTTATATGGCTTGGCTTTACGCGTGGGTTTATAAAAAATACTATTGGGGGATTCCTGATTCCTTCCGGGGATGGGTGAAAAAACTTCTCACTCTCCAGTAACTACTATCCTTGTTCGGTGCTCCATTAGCACCGCACTGACTGATCTGCTCATATTTTGCAAAGACATCGACGTATTTCGTATAGCCCGTCTGGAAGATTTATTTATTTGAACTTATAGAAATGCAATTATGCAACTGAGCAAATAAAAATTAACTGTATATTAAATGTGGAAAGGAAAAGGAAATTCTGAAAAGTTTTGATTATAGCTAGAAAACCGCATCGTTTTGAAGAAAACCTTCTGAAAGTCTCAGCGTTTGCCTTGTCTGTAGTGACACGGTTACATATTATTTTTTTAAATTCTACATTTAATTGTGTAACAGTATTATTCGAGTTGAATTTAGCATTATAAACGTAACGTACGAGTATGTAGGTGGTAATACGATCATCTGTCTCTCAATCTACTTTTATTGAGTGTTTTGTGAAATAAACTATAGATATATATTAAAAATAAAATGTTGTTCTTCGCTTAAAACAAAACATTAAGCAACCAAAACTTGTCTAGAATGCTTAACCAGTATTTAAACTATGAAAAATGACTAGCATTAAAACAAACCAAGTTGTATTTTTTTACCTTCTACAAATTACAACTCGAGTTTAATGGCTAGAATTTATCATCCAATCAGTTACCAGTACCTACCTTCATGTCTTATTCCTATTCCAACACATAAAAATAGTTGCACATTAACACCATATTCATTAATTTCGTAAACTGTTCATAATATGCCAAAGTTTGTTCACGTAAATCTAGCTTACCCGATGTCTTTAAAATAGTTTATAGCAAATAAAATAATACGTTAGCCCATTATTTTTCGAGGCAAACAAAATCGGCATAATTATAAAATAAATCAGTAACGGTTCTTTAGTTACGGATAAAAATGGCCAAAGAATCGATTTAGAAGCTTGTTTAGCGAGTTTTGATTTGCATAGATTTATGCCAATGGACTTATGATATCGACAGTTCCATATTTTACATCTAAATGCGACCCACAACTTCTAAGATAACACTGATGCACCAAATACATCCTCTACGTGAGTTTAATGCGGTTTTTGACTTCAAAATTTGCAATCGTTAAGAGTTTGAGACGTAAAAAGATCAGTAAAGCTAACTTTAAGTGGTCTAGACTGTTCTCATTCAATTTTTTGTTGCCTTTTGTGCAAAGAAGATGCATCATTTAAAAATATTTTAAGGCGTTTTTGTATCCTCTTTAGTGGTGATAAATGGGCAATTTGATGTCTGAAACTATCGTTTTGGTTCAAAGTGCGGTGCTAAAGTAACAAAGTAAACTGTGGACTTGCGAGAGGCCTCTAAGAGTTACAACTCTCGCAGAGGACAAGGGAGGCCGTTCACCCCGCTGTAATAGACGACGACATAGCGTGGATATGACTACACAATTTTTACGGAAATAATCTCGCGTTAATTGAAGGTTGCTAACGTACACGAATACGCTAAAAATATGTGTGAATAATACCGGATCTTCTATGCTGTTGGATTGTGTAAATTAAATTTTGTTTTATCATCTTCAACTGGCACATTTCAATTATGTTCAATTTTCATAACATTAGTAAATCCTAAGTAATATAAATAATAAATGCGAAAGTGACTTTATTTGTAACACTTTCACGCCTTATTCGCCGATCAGATTTTGATAGATTTTAGTACATAAATGGATGAGGGCCTAGGCTACCTTAATGCAACCGAAATTGCGGGAAAAAGCTAGGCTTATATAAATCCCAGTACTAAACATTTACGAATGAAGAAAGATATTGAAAACGAAATAACACATCAAGATATGATAAGATATCTGTCTAATTCTATTAATCGTATCCACATTAATCTCATCGCTAGTTAGAGGCACCTGTTCACCGCAAAGGACAAAGTCAACTCGCGGAAATTGTGTGTACCTACAGCAAAAAACACTATTGAAACCACTCCTGGACAGTTCTCAATTGATGTCGATCTGAAGCTATTTTATTATCTCTACTTTTAAAGTTAACTACTTTTGAGAAATTCTTTTTCAACGCCTTGTTTTGCGAAACCTGAATTTGATGCTGTCTTGATACTTTTAACACTGTCATTTATGTTCGGTACCAAACTATTTTCTCAGGAAAATATGCAAGCACTTTCTAAGTTTACTGTCTAGAGAGCATCTGAAGAAGTTTCGATGACTTCGAGAATGAATGGGAGGTTGAGTATCTACGAGTAGCTGCGGTTGCAGACTCGCATTCCTGTCGAACGTATCCTGTCCGAGATTGTTATTACATACCCGAACAAGGTATCCCATTCATTAGAATTATATATGGTAAAGGCAACAATAATTTCATGGAAAACCAAAAAACTTCTTGCAGTATAGATGAACAGAAAGCTTAAATACAAACTGTAATAACCCGTTCAAGTTGCATAAAAATTGTAAATTTGAGAATATGGAGAAAAGTTCGAGTATTTCATTTTCTAATATTTATAAACTTTGATAATAATGTATAATACTGTAAGGTTGCAAACAATGCTACAGCAGCTTTATTGAGAGAAGCCTAACTTTTCCTCATCTACAGCTCTATAGCTAAGCTAAACACCCAATTAGTCTCTATTTTCCAAGTAACAAAGGCCACCATTGTTTCTTTAACACCAGGCTACTAAATACCAGGCATATGTTTGCTCACAAGAGAGGACCACAGACGATGTACCACAAACATATCGCAATACACATGCCGATGGAGTATTTGTTCGGTAATTAAGGCTAAATAAACATTTTAATCGGTCTTTCAACTTGACGTAAGCCCGGTACCTACGATATTTGTCTGTGATTGGTCAGTGATTGATTTTGGATAGTGGTGTGGAGGAATTTCTACGTGAAAACAGTCCCCTTTATTTGAGTAGTGATAAATATCAGCTTGGTAGTTCTAGTCCATAAATTTTTAGATGACCGCGAGGCATTTCAGCAGCGCATGTTGATCCTAAACATTTTTGACTCGTAGGGAATCATTACCGACGATAAACTGCCACTTTGAATTTGTATATTTAACTTATGTTTTTGACGTTTATGGGCCATTTTCACCAAGCCAAATTGCGGCCCTACCATGACGTGTTAAAACGTCAGTCATTCGAGCGAGAAAGAGGAATGGACCTATATAGGGTGTATAGCTCCATCCCTCTTTCTCGCTCGAACGACTGACGTTTTAACACGTCATGCTACGGCCCCTAATCGCGATCAGCGTTTTATACCACGTTTATGAGCTATGTATATATATATAATAGAGTCACTGTTTTTCCCGTTCATGTATAGCCTTCCTTATGAATGTGGCTACCATATACAAAAAGAATTTTCTAAATCCAATTGGCAGTTTCAAAGATTAGCGCGTTCTAACAAACAAAAAACCTAAAAACCAACTTTTCAGCTTTATTACTTTAGTATAGATTTAGGGCCCGGTTTCCAGCAAAGCAGAGAAGAGAGGAGATGTGTGGAATAAACCAATCCAATTTCGTTATTTCCACATCTCTTCTCCGCTTAGCTTATCGGATTGGTTTATTCAACACATCTCCTCTCCTCTCTGCTTTGGTGGAAACCGGGCCTTAGATTATAAAGCTGAAGAGTTTGTTTGTTAGGTTAAACACGCTAATCTCAGAAAGTACTGGTTCGGATTGGAAAATTATTTTAGTGTTTTATAGGCTTTATAACATCACGCTACGACCAATAGGAGCATTAATCAAAATATTGCAAAAACGGTTTTTTTTCTCTCTCTAATGTTGCGCGGGTCAGCTAGTGTATATATACAAAGGAGAGTACATCTACGTGGGATTTAATATTCAAGTTTATCAGAGAACATTAACTTATGTGGAATAGCAATGAAAATTATGATCTAACAATAAGCCATGCAGATAGAAATGGTAATGTTTTTAGTTTTAGTACCACTAAACGTTCCTGTGAAAGGTATTAAAAGATATTAACTTACGTCATAAAGGTTTGTACCCTTTTGTGCGATTTATCGTTTATTTTAAAGATATTTATACAGCATATACCAAAGAGTAAAATATTCTTGTGGACAACAGTTTTTTCACAGTAGAACTATACAAAGTAGATAGCATCCAGCATTTTGAAATGTTCCTTTTGAAAGCTCAAAATTAATCAGTCTCAGAATATTAAGTCCAGCTTAGCTAAACGTTTAATTAACCCCATTATTTATTGTTAATATCCTTAAAAACCAAAAAGTTAATTTAGCATAAGACGTGCCGCAGCCGGTTTCACCCCGGACCGTCAATTCATTGCAGAAACTGGACTCGGACGACGCTGTCATCGAGATAAAGTTAGCTTTGACAGAATAAATTCATGTTACGTATTACAAACCAACCGGCGTTCATGAAATGAGCTAGATAATACTTTTGACTCAGGAATCGTCAGGGAAACTAAAATTGACGTAGCTATGGACACCAAAATCCTAGCTCTGCAATTAAGAAAATGCAGTCAAACTTCTTTCTACATAGATTTTATAATCACCGCATGTTAAAAAAAATAATAAAGAAATCAATGTCAACCTTTCTGGTAAAACATTAAGGTCCATATTCCAAAACGTAAACTCCAATTCAACTCGAACTCCAATTCCCACAGAGCTTGTCATAAATTGAAGTTTTTGCATTTGTTTGCTCATCTAACGAGTACGAAAACGCCAATTAGACAAGCTTTCATTGTAATTTTCGTGCTCATGGAGTTGAGTTTGAGTTTACGTTATGGAATATGGGCCTATGATGTAAGAAGTGCAACTCACTATGATAAAAATGTAGGTATAATATAATGTAGGTTAAGTAAGTAAAGCAAGTTATTTTTAGTACTTACCTTTTAATAATGTGTTTATTAAAATATCCGGTGCGTAAATGTCACGGAGTCTCGCCTATAGCGATTGACTTGTATCGTTTGTGTCGAAATGGGCGGAAGCTGGCAGTGACCGGTTGACTTCCATTGTGGCGTGACAGTTGGATCATAAGTAGCTAAGTCATGGTTTAAGTTGCTCTGGGTGTGGTGTTCGCAAATAGCGAAATAGGCGAAGTTTGGAACTGTCGTCATCAGGCTAGGTTGGGTTTGTTCGGATTCTAGACTAACCAGTTCGTATAAAATATTAAAGCTTATATTTACGGTCTTATAGCCGGCTACGGATGATACCTACGTTGTGAAGAAGAAATAAATAATCCCAATTATACTTGAGCAACAAGATCTAAAGAATTTTCATTGACCTCCTCACATGCTCAAAGGCAAAGATATATTTCCCTTTAAGCGTCATCTTCAAGCCATACGAGTTAAATGCTGCTTTTTTAGTAAAATATAAACGATCAATACACACAATGGCGATCAACTTAAACATCGCTTTTTCCTCCGTCATTCTTCGACGTATTCGAACCTCCACGCGAATCCACAGATGTCTTCAGCACACATTTGAATACTCTGTGAAGATAAAAGTAAATAATGATTGATCATTTAAAAGTGACAATTCACGTGCACCTTGTGAACATTTGCGCTTCACTCAGACTTCTCAAAACACACGCAATGTGCTCCTGTCAATTGCGAAGCTATTGGAAGATTTGACACAATAATGTTATAGGCAAATGTGGAATGACAGGATGGACGAGATGGTTCTGTATATTTAAGTTAGCAAAGATGTAGAGCAATAAATTTTATTATTGTTTAGTTTTGTGTCCTTTTGAGAATTTGAATTCTACTAATTTGTAAGTAACGTTCGCATTCGCATGTCAGTTGCAATCTGTCAAAAATGTGTGGAAATTGAGGATTTTTTGACAGATTGCGATGGAGATGTTGCTTAAAAAATTGTGGAATTTATTCTTTGAGGATACGAGAGAAAGGTTATGTCGCAAATGGTCATTACAATGGATAGATGTTTCTTAAAGAACAATTGCTGGGACAGAAATATTAAACATTTTATTTCTGCGATGCTAACTGACGGACTAAAATAGATAAATATGTCTTAAGATTAACATTGCTTCCACTGACCCCTAAACACATAATGACGTAAATAGCACGCATTAACACAGGAACAGAAATCATCTGTCGGCCAAAACGCAGCAGTACATTTTATTATACGCAAAAAAAAACTAACATGCGTTTGTGACCAATCTGTGCAATCTGCGCTTGCGGTTCGAAGATAATACGGTATTGCAAGTCATGTGGCATACTTGCACAAACCGCTGAAGGGTTAGCCATTGTGCCACACAACCAGGCCGCAGGATTGGCACAAATGTGAGTGTACCA
This sequence comes from Melanchra persicariae, assembly GCA_947386135.1. NCBI lineage: Eukaryota > Metazoa > Arthropoda > Insecta > Lepidoptera > Noctuidae > Melanchra > Melanchra persicariae. The sequence continues at coordinate 8,659,227 of OX376651.1, read as the reverse complement.
CATGCCAAGATTAAGGACAATGGACACTTTCGATAATCATTTCGTCAGGAGTATGTTAAGATTTTGCGAGAAAAAAACTTTTCAAACTTGTGGCTACAATCCCGACCGACCAGCACAGTGAAATCTATGGGACACACAGTATTGAACTCTAGCAATAACAAAAAAGCCACTATTAAGAAATAAAAATAAAATGGTTCTTAATTTACGCAAACTTAATTTTACGTCCTAAGCTACACTAAGCTCATAATTGAGCTACAGTTTTACGACTTTATATTTCTAAGAAATATACTGAAACTGCTAAGTACATCCATAGTGCAGACAACTTAGACATCCAAAGTAATTTGTTTGCAGAAAAATAAATCAACAAGATAAAGGTAATCCCCTTGTTTAACAACAAAATTAACGAGACAGAAACTATGTTTATTACTCCATTTAATTTATGGCCTAACATGATATTGGTATTTTGCGAACAACTTTTCTTCTAATTTAAAAGCGGTGATGACGCATTTTCGGCTAATGTTTGTAAAATAACAATGTATCGTTTTACGTACCGCAGTCATTTCCTAAAATGTTGGTTGCGAAGACAGTGGTTAAGTATAATAAAAAGCAATTTTAATGCTCTCGTTCGTGCCATCCGGTATTTAAAAAGCAGATGCAAATAATTTTGGGTGAACTGGTTCGCAAGATATTTTTGTATTTTTTTTTAAATGACAGTGACCGTTTGCCATTAGATTGTCACACTGGCCTTATTTAGAAATATATTAAAATAACTTTTTTATCTGTAGTAAATAAATAAGTTCATTATTCAAAAGTAGGTGTAGCTATTTATTGTTCCTTTCTCTATCTTACGCAATAGTAACAAATAAATTAATCGCTTAATTAATATCTAATGCAAAAAATACAGTTGGCCAACTACAAACCCAATATTGTTTTTTTTTATTGAATAGTATTGTTTCTTTTGCTTAGTATATTCTACTGCTATAATTAAATAAATTACGAACGCGTTACGTGCATACTAAACACAAATTACGATGTTGTTCCAAAATGCGTTGATGTCTTTTCTTCAGGTAGAATTTACCCGCTGCTTCACCTAGATAATAAAATGATGATTGTCATGAATTTAAACTAGAGCTTTTACACATTAGTTCCTATAAACCTGAAGTTTGTGACGTTACTTAAAAAAAGTTGTTTTATAATTACGTATTTTATAAAAAAAAAGTGGGTCATGTCACGAAACGTTGCAGGTAAGACAAACTGAGAATATCGTTAGACCATCAAGGCTTGGCAGGGGTACAATCCTTTCCTACAGCTCGTGGGAACCTTGACAGATGCGCTCCTAGCAAGAACAAATCTTTTTTCGGAAACCTTATTTGTAGGGGAACCATAATAATTTATAAATTTTTAGAATCACAAATGCAAAATATTACAATTTTAGGACACCGTTTTTTTTTAATGCTAGGATATAAAAACTTTGTACACATCGGAAATTAAAACATAATATTTTATTAAACGGTCATATTTATTTACTGCTATTTTGAAAACGCTTACTAAGGTGACCCTGTTAGTTCAAACTTTAAGTGCATTTTAAAGTCATTCGAACTGCAGTCGTAATGTGCCACATAAATTAGCATACTAAATTCCAACTGAAGTCTAAGCACAAACGTAAACCTCAAATCCTAAATATTTGCTACACGTCAAAAAATTTACTTGGTACTATTTCTGTCACCTGATTTTTTATGCAATGTTATTTTATATACCTAGTTTTTTGTCATTAAAATAATGTGAACATTACGTAATATATTAACAGCTTGATTCCTCGCAAATATATACATTTATTTAAAACAGTTTAATAGAAGGTATTTGGGCGCATATCTTACGTTCTTGCTACTACAGTTGCTCACCAGTCCTTTTTCCTTCGCAAATCATAGTCACCGTACACACATCACTTTGATCAATAGGGCAGGAAACAACTCTCTATTTGTTACTCATTTTTTCGGAAACTGTGAGTTTATCGTATAAACGGAATTTCTCAGTTTTTGTGTGCAAGGGTTATATTGCATCCGGTGAATGTGATATTGGTGTGACTCTTTTAATTCCAGAATTCGCATCAAAAAGGTGAATGAAGGCCAAGTGTTTGTTAAAAAAAAATTGCAAATCATTCAGCTGACGGGAACTAGAAAAAGGTCGTTTTAATTTCGTGTATTAAAAGAGAACGTAATAAAAGTTACTAACTAAGGCATTAATTACCTTTTACTACGTTCTCTTTTAATAAATTAGTTTTAATATGCACTAGGTAAGAATAAAATTCGACTATAATCTGGCTATATCAAATTTTATATTCAGCGCATGTTTTATAAGTTTGTATCATTCATAGATGGCGTCCCGTATTCTGAAGGCAATGAATATTGACACACATCGAATTCAATGTTGATATTGTCCTTTATGTATTTACCTTTTTAGGTTCTGGCTATCTTGTCTTTCAAATCAAAAATTGTTGTTTGATTCATTTATACATTCATTAAAAATTATTTTACAGATTAATTTTAAAAAAACTTGCTTTCAGACCAAACACTAAGGGCCATTTTCACCAAGCCAAACTGATCGCGATCAGCATATAAATCACGTTTATGAGCTGTCAGTGTCACTATTTTTCTATGGAATATTGACGCTGCCAGCTCTTGAACGCAGTTTAGATGTACTGATCGCGTTCAGTTTCATTGGTGAAATCCGCTCTAAGATTGATAAAAGTGTGGCTATTAAAACAAAAATTAGCTGTCGCTTATACCTTGACTGTACTCATCTTTATGAACAACTTTAACTAAAGAATATGATCTCACAACCAGTCAGTGCTTGAGATTCTGGAGATAAAAATCAACTAACAGTAATTCTCAAAATTCAAACAATTAAAACAATTTTAATAAGTGCAAACGAATAAGCATTTGAATAACAAAAATGTTATCTCAACATTGTTATCACATCATACAATTTGTCCGAAAGAAAGTTCAGAGCGGTCCTTTTGATGATAAAATTCTTTGTGAGGCAATAAAAATATTTACCTGTTTACGCAAAGAAACTAACGTTCAACGTTTATCTTTGACCGTAAAACTTTCTTTGAAACTGTTACATCGAAGGGTGGACCCATTATTGTCCTCGGGCGAGTACATACAGACGTTAGGACTCTTTGTAGATATGGGTCGGTATTGGGTACTCAAATAGAATCGGTTATTCTTCGGGTATTATCTTTATTGAAGTAACAATAGCATATGGAACTGTGTTAGCGGTAAATACAATAGAAAGAATACGTGTAGTATTTATTGTTTCATGTTTGTAGTGGGTCGCTGGCCGACTGAAGGCTAGCTCCCCAATCGCGTAAGACAGTTTCTATTGGAATCCGAAAGTATAAAAGGTTACGGAAATTCTTAATCCATTGGTTTCATTGGTTTGAAAAATTTGTCTGCTCGGCTAGGTGAAGAATGCAATTCATGTTTTTGAATAGCTTTACCATTAATAAAGTATTACGTAGCTAAAAATTCTTCGCATAATGAATTAATGACATACTGTAACAATAAAAAAAACAAAAAATACTAATAACTACCATCACAAACGCGAGTAATTCATGGTATGAATATTTATACAATTAAAGAACAATTAGCAACCATGTCTACACAATTAGTATTTCAAGTCAAACAATAGTGTGAAACTGTAATTAGTTCCAAAATCAGATCACGTGTCATGGTCGAACATAATGTTATGGTTCGACCATAAAATAGTGATTAAAACTAATCCTAATACAAGCGTGTCATACATAATTGAACACATTGTTTTATTTTAATGGAGCAACTAATTTGAATGGGTTATGCTGACAGTTGATAAAGGAATAGGCAATTAATTCCAAGAAGTTGGGTCTAAGAGACATTAAACAATAATTTGCACACCTTAAATGGTCGAATATGGCTTAAGAATCTTACTCTGTAACTTCTAAAATATTATGTTATGCACTATAGTGTATGTGTTTTAGTTTTAAGTTTTCTTTTTGTTTTACTTTTGGTGTACAATAAATAAATAAATAATAAATATATTCTGCAAATAAATAAATGAATGTATGAATTAAGAGTTGATAGTCGGTACCCAAAATTGTAGGAACAGTTTAAAATATTATAAAGTACTTAATCAGGAACGATATGATCATAAACAAACCAGAAACCCTGAATAAACCTCATTGGAAACAATTTAATATTATAGTAGCGACCATCAATAAAAAGCAACATAATCATAAAGTTACAAACAAAAGAGGGTTATCCTACCCGTACCATAATTTAGTTTTATGGTTTTTGCATCACACAATATCTTATGTTAAGCGATGCAATCATCTCATTCATGATTATGAAATACTTTAACCATAGCCCACTATAATGTTCAAAATTAAATGTTAAACCACATTCATTGAGAGGCGACTTCCGGTGAAATCCGGACAGAGGGAAAAAAGTAATCTAAACAAACACATGACAAGAATAATAGCAGATGGCGCCTGGGCGGAAATCGAAAGGGATTTTTTGTAGATTTTTTGTTCGTTATTGAAAGCAAAAAAACCTATAAGGATATGATTTCAAAAAAATAGTGAAAGCGTTTGATGGTTTTGACCGTGAGAAATATTGAGATTTAAGGTGCATTGAGGTTTTTTTACATAATGAAAGAGATGGCTATCAGTAATATGTTGAAAATAATACTGGCCAAATATAGTGAAGCCTGTCACGTAAATTCAATTCGAATCCAAAATTGAATTTTTATTCAATTTATATTTATTTGGTTCTGCAATATAAGTGTAGTTAACATTTGGAGAGTACCTACTTTTAAGAGAAACAATTAATAATTATCTTTCATCTTTTATCGCTACAAGGTGGTCCCGTAGACCCGTAAAATATAAAATTATATGGAAGCACGGCAATCCACTCTGAGATATAAATCTTTGATCACGGTGATCGTCATTAAATTAATTTATAACTTCAACCCCAAAATTACTTGTACGGAGTTGTCACTAAATCGTGCGGTCACGTCAGATATAGTATCTATAATATTTCAAATTTTAGATACAAGTTTGTACTTATTTGTAGTACCTTATCTTGTATTATTTGCTGTTACTTACTTTAAAATTATATTATTTTTTTTAAATACAACATTAATATTTTACCAAAAATATAATATATGCAAAAACTTTAATTTCGTGTGGTGTGCGTAACAAATTTTTTAATCAATTCATATAACTATCAAACATTGCCGTGTTCATTATGAACCTACTAAAAGCGGTAGCGATACGGTAGTAACTGCCCTGTCAATCAGATAGGTTTATAACCAAAAATTTCAACACTTTTAAATACTGCACTCCTATTTGAACTTAGGGCAAGTTTCCTGATGATCTTTAAATAAATAAGAGCCATAAACTTATATGCAGAACCGAAGCAAATAACTAAATGTCAGTCTATTTATAAATGCACCTTGCGCGATACCATTGTGCCTATTTGACACACAGAGGCTAACAATTATATGCTTTATTTATATCAAGCTAGGAAGCATGCAATTAATGTTAATTTGCTCAGTGTGGCATTTAAATATCGCCCTCAATAGACACCAATTAGAACTATGTAACATCTTTCGCGGGGTCTTTACTTTGTCGTTAATGGATTTTATCATACAATGTGTTACACTAACACTTGTAAGCTATATTAGCTGGTCGATTAGAGTCCTAACTGAACAGTTGTTGATAGAAGAAATTGTTGGTGAACCGACAACCAGACAGATCGATGACCAACAATGAACCCAGGGTAAAACCTAGCTGTTACTAGTAGAGACTAGGAAAGCATGCCTCAAAAGGAAGATCTTACAACTGCGAGTAGAACAAGACTGTCAAATATGATGATGATGATGTTTATGTAGTCCCTGTAATACAAAGTAATGGCACATTTCGAAAGATACTTTGTTTGTAAAATCGGCTTAAGCTTAACTGTGTCTGTCAGATCCAGTAAGTTTCATACGCATGCAGCCATAAGTGGAACGCTTACGTTAAGTTGCGAAGACAATTTGTTAGAATTAAAGTGTAGGCTGATGTTAAGAATTAAAGACGTTATAGTAATCTTATCGTTATGCCTGGTCAAAAATATCTTGATGACAGTATCTTGATGTCATAGTTTGTTCCAAGCTTCTTCTAAGTTTAAATTATATTTATATCAAGATGAACTTTATCATTCAAACGGTATTTGGAGACTTTACACAGTTCACATCTTCGGTAGCACAAGGGAACAATTTATTAGAATCTTTAAGATTTCTAACAAATGGGCCTCTGTCTTGTTCTACCGAAGGTGCGACCTTGGATCTAAGAATAACCAAATCTCCAAAGTTTTTTAGTGTATAAAACTGACTATACCTACAATCAACGAATTCCTCACTGAAAAATAATCTATCGATATAAATAAAAATGAATTACTAAATACATATGTTGCTAAGCGCAAAACTCGAAATCCGCTAGACCAATTAAGCTAATTTCTTTCTCCATGTATATCTATCTATTGGGGTATGGTTTCCGCACCTAGTCCGTTTTTTTAATGTATTCGGTGAAGTCTGAGGAAAGGTCTTATGTAGAGAGATTGTAAAAATGGCACAGAACAATGTAAAAACCACATTTTACTTTATCCCATACAAACTGTTCCTAGCTGTCACAGGCAAAGTTCAATACCTTTTGACAGAATTACGTCTGTCGGGTCAGCTAGTTGTCATTATGTATTGTTCAGTGATCTTACCTAGATAGAATAAAATTGTGAAATTCTTTAAAAGACAATATGTTTTTTGTTTTACCGTCAAATTATATTTTTTGTCTGCCTACTAGTAATATTTGGCTGAAATTTGTCTCTCTTTAACCGTATAGGTACTGTACCCAGCAAAATAAATAAATTATTTAATTTAAAATGCTTTGAGACAAAGTCAAGCACTCCAACATCCGTTTTAAATAACATTTTTATTTCGTCTTTATCATTTTATTCCTCCCATAATAGGGATGAAATATTATATTCATCAAATCAATAAAAATGACGAAGATAAAACGCATCCAAGATCAGGAGTGGGGGCTCGTGATGTCACGTGCAAGTAAAAAGTGTAAGTACTTACAGTACAAGTAACGTCACGACACGACGTAAATTTTTTGTTTACGTGATAACAGAAAAAATACGTGTCTGCTGTTTTTTGGAAATCTATCTGACGGATTAATACTATTTTTAAGTCATCTACCCTATTACAAGTTCAATTGTGAGATCTATCTCAGTCTAGACAAACAGAGGTAAGAAGTCAAGCAGTACATAGTTCGTAACAAGTAACAATGTGCAGTGAGTACAGTAATAGGTAGCGCACGAGCGTGGGAGCCTGCCGCAGGTGCAATATCGTAGGCCGATGCGTTTCCTACGATGCACCGCGCAGATGCACCGACGAAGATCTATAGACTGGTAGATGAGGCTGCTCTTGTGATAACGTTTTGGTAATACATATTTTTATTGTGCGTGCAACTAATAAAGGACTGGAATTTGCTGCCCTAGTCTGTCTTTAAGTGAAGAGTGAACGGCCCTGGAACTTAAAAGGCACTAGGAGGAGCATGGGTGGGTTTTAGTCAGTAGAAGTCTGACACTCCCTGCCGCTCCACCCAGAGCGGGAGGGGTCATTTGATGATTTCCCAAAAAAAAAAAAAATGGCAAGCGTAGTCCTTTGTCGATCACATTATCGCTTTCCTTCAGGTGAGATAGTGGTTAAACGCGAGCACATACACAAAAAAGGTTATTAAAAAAACGCCACAAAGTAGTTGGCGTAGCAATAGCGCAACACTAGCTACAACAGCTATTGCGGATTAAATTAAAAAATGCATGTAAAGAAAATTATGTCAATATTTTTGCCATTAATTCATACTAATATTATCCTTCCTATTATGTATTTTAAATGCGAAAGTTACTCTGTCTATCTGTCTGTCTGTTACGCTTTCACGCTAAAACGTTTGAACGAATCGTCATGAAACTTTTTTACGCGATAACCGACATCCACGCAGGTGGAGCCGCGGGCAAAAGCAAGTAATATTATAATGTGAAAGTAACTCTGTCTGTCTGTTACCTTTTCATGTCTTAACGGCTGAAGGGATTAGGATGAAACTTGGCAAACGAGCAGACCATGACCCGAAATAGGACATAGATACTTTTCATCCCGGTGGTATTCTCCCTTGGTATAATTGTCAACTTTAACGCGGGCGAAGCCGCTGGCAGGAGCTAGTATTGGATTATAAAACATTACTCTATTTACTTCACAACCCTGGTCTAATTTTATCGCATAACTTGAATAGATTGCCCCGCAATAGGAAATTCAATTAATAAAAACGTCGATAAGAACATTTATAAAGGTTTTGACATTTTAACCTCATCGATATTGAGTACCTTTTACCTTAAGCACTTATTATCTGAGTAATTTGTCATGTCTAGTCCATCATAAGGCTATGTACGTATAATACGTATAAGTTTTTTGCTAGATCGAACGTTAGACGCAAGTTCATTAAATGTTATAGGTATTGCCTTATAAATAACGATAATATTGTTTTTTAATTCTAATTACAAGTAATACCAGTTATACTACTAAAAATAATGCGTGTTTTTTTCTAATAGCTGTAATTTATCTAAAGCTTCTTATTAGTTTAGCCATTCAATGTGTGAGATACAATGTCTTACACGACTTTTTCTTCGTAATCAATTATCTTGTGTTACTAAAGTATAGTCACTGCTTTCAGGGATTTCAGTTTGAGGCGATACAATAGTTCCTCTAGGTCATACTCCTTAATTGTAAAAGGAAACTAAATTCAAATGATACAGTATTGAAATCAAACCAAAACCAAAATAAGTAAATAATTTACACTATATAATAAATCACTTACGCAAGTATTGAGCTGTAAAACACCACCTTGCATATAAAGTAACTGAAATCCAACCTCTTTACCATAATATCGTAAATCAATAAATCGGCCAAGAAAATAGAAACTAAAATCCGCAAAACCTTCTCTCACACCTGTTGAACCAGTTTTTTTCAATAAACTTTTTAGATGCCCAAGATTTGATAACACAAGGTGCAAAAGTTTGAGAAACTGAACACCTTATTATGCCTTCAGTCCTAAAAATAAAGCATACCGATATTTGATAATAGCAGCCGAAATTATTGGCTTGGTAACCCATTCCTGACCTACGATCAGCTGCCTCTTGTCGACCCATATGTTAAAAATATAGGTCATTAGAACCCATGTTGTTACGGGATAACAGATTTTCTGTTATTACAATAAAGTCCATTTTATGGGGGCACCAAAATGTTGGACAAAAATTGGACAGTGGTAATGAATCTTCTAAAACAAGGCACCTGATTTGTATTATTTTATGGTCGAAAATTGGTGACAGGTGCAGGTGGTTACAACATGGTCATTTGTTTAAAAGAAATCCGATTGGATCTCTGCATTGAGTTATTATTTTACAATGGAAAGAAAGTGAATGTTTTTTTTTTATGTCCTGCTTTTTTGTCTGATCTTCTTTTAATGATTCTATCGTGTATCATCACTCAGAGTAAATAGATATTTTTAATCGAATATCAATCATAGCAGGTTGTATTGGCACTTCATTAATTTGCTTTTTAATTAAAGTCCAGTTTTCTTTGTGACTATCTAGTACTTATAACAGGTCATAGCGCTGCGTCTGTTTTCAAACTGATGTATCTTCTTGGTCTTCGAAGCTACATAATGAATAACATTGACATCAAAAATTACATAAATACACCTAACGGAATATGTCATAAAACACCTACAGATGTTAGATTATTTATGTATACAAGTAGGAACAATAACACAATAAATCATTCATAACTATATCAAGTTCAGTATATTATTATTATTAAACTGTATATAATTTCATTCACTTGTAAACCGATTATAATATGTTCGTTACGTACCATTTTTAGAGTCACTATTTTCGGAACAATAACGCATTGTTAAACACTTGTTACATAATTTTATTACAATTGTGTATTTTGCCCTAGACATACTTGAGGGCATCGGCAACAATTCACATACATTTGTCATCGTCAGGCTTACGAATAAATCAAACTGAATTTTTTATTTGATGGATTTGTAGTTTGCTGCTTAGCATGCACATCTCCATTTATCGTATTTATAACAGTATATTTATTACTTCTTCCTCTCTTTACTTATCGCAGGATCTTGATGTTATGTCCAGATATCCTTTTGTGCCTACATTCAGTATGCTTGAGTTGCTTATTATTTCAATCCGGTCGCAAAAGTGGAGCAACGCGGAAATGGTTAGACTGACACGATACTCTGGCAATCTGCCACTGAACGTGGAAATGAAAGGCATTAAGTTCCTATATAAATTTTAACTCACTTCACTTATACCTGAGTCGTAGAAATGTTTAAAGAAGAAAAAGACGTGATACCATCCAATGAAAGGTAAAGGCAATTTTTTCGAGGATTCATCATTAGTGTTTTGTTGGTTGATTTCAGGGCGTTGCTGGCCTTCCTTGAGGAGCTGTGCTAGATCGAATGACATAATTGTCCCACCTGCACGCAAAATACGCGCTTGGATGTGGAGTTGCGGAAACTAGCCCGATTTACAATAAAATACAATACATTACATTTATTCCTAGATGATGAAAAATCAATAATGCTTTAATTTTATCCTAAAAGGTGCATCCAACCGAGAGCATCGACGAGCCTGACCGTCTAAACTACTTTTAAAATTTCCGAAAGGTGCTTTGAAGCTTCAAGCAGTGCTGTAGTTGGAGAGTCGAAGGCACCATAAACGCATACTTAGCCGCCATTAGCATTGAAGAGTACCCAGAATTACCCACACTCGTGGCAGCAATCGGAACAATCGAGGTTCTCACGTCATAACAGTGGTAATAGAAGATGTAAGATAATATGATGCGTCAAGAACAATTCGTTATTGGTACGGGGTTCCTCATGTTAACTTGTACCCAGTTCCTATTATAAACGGATCGTTAACGTACCGATAGAAGTCTTACTGGCTGAATTTTATGATACCAACGATGGATAATCTTGCTCATCATCTTGCACGTTCATTAAAGGACCATTAAAGGACCCGAATTTAACGTCTGAAGTGGGTAGAAGAACGTCTACCCACTTCAGACGTTAAACAAAACAAAGAAGTGGTTTTTTGTTAAAACTTTATGGCGATGTTCTTTATTTAATTTGAGCCTATTGTGTGGTATCTGACATCATTCTGCTTAATTAATATTAAGATGAACTCATGAACCATACGACTGGATGTAGTTTTGCATAACGTATTTGCAAATGTTGAATCAAATAGGTTGTGGAAGACCATTAACACAAGAAACAGTTGCTCGCTAGCCTACTTTAGTATTTGTATTTCAAAGTCAAAAACCCATATTTAAAAGTTATAGAGTCTGCGTTTTCCTCGCGGAACTCTAATTTTTTCGAAATAATTTCCATGAATCATCATAAGCCTACCGGATGCTTCTCGTAAGTAACAGTCGGTCGTTACGAGAGCGAATCTAATGTCAATGAGAACCGAATAATACTCATTGTGATTACTCCACAATTAGCATTTTTATGTACCAGCTCTGTTCTATCTGATAACGGTGCACAACAAAAAGGTTCCTAACTACCAATTACAGGCAGATCAGACTATATGAGCATTCTCTTCTTTGTTTAATCGAGTTAGAACATTTTGACGATGAGAATACCATTATTACACATTTTTACACTCCACAACCAACCTTATGATGACCAGCTAATCTTATTTATTACCGCGTTTTTATAACTAATAATAACTTACTCATAAGTCATAAAATTAAAAATATTTTATATTACGACCCACATAATGCAGCTTTTATTTTATAGCCGTTTATTATATACAATTAATAAATAAAATGTTTTTACTAAGTTATGTGGCGCAGAAGCATTCCAAACCGCGTAAACATTTTCCAATGAATTTTCTAGAAAAGCTAGTGCAACTATAAGCTTTGCCGTAACTCTATGCGCACATAATATATTTCACACTATTATTTTGAGACGGCAATATCAACACAAGCAAACAATGATACATAACGTGCAGAAGCGTTATAATTTATCAGTCTGGAATCAATGTAAAATGCTTGGTGAAGTATATAGCACGCGTTATGCAATGAATGCATAGTTACATAGTGGTATAATACCTAGTAGCCGGCGCGACAACGTAACCGAGCGGTAATGGCGTCGTCGGCGCGCAATCTTCCGTGATAGTGAACTTGAGTTTTTTCGCGGCTTGCGCACGCACCGTTAGTTTGCGCCACATTCCGCGGTTGCGACGGCCCGCCGCACCGCGGCGCCACCACCGCAACGATCAATGTTCATGGAATCATGCCGCGCTAATATACAATCTATTCTGCTATTTCTTACTTTTGTAGACGTTTTGAATCCGGATGCGAGATTTTGTTACTATGTGTTTTCTTGATTTAGCTTAGAACCGTTAAGAAATTGAGGTTTGTTTGGAAATAAGAGCTTGTATTTTATAACAGCTTTTCCTTTCAATAAAGGTTGAACACCTAACTGGTCGAATTTCACGCCTATGACAAATTAATATAATTAATAATAATAATTAATTTTTAATTAATTATTTCTAACAGTTTCAAATAAACTTCATCCGTACCTACGTCAAAATGCCATTTTAGAAGTCATAAATAAACTCAAAACAACGTTATTTGAGTACTTGTTAAATCTCATTTTATTTTGCAGTAAATTATAGTTATCTGAGTTTCAGGCGAAATCGTGCGTGAATTTAAACGATAACACATTTTCAAATACTACGCACGACAATTCACTACGCTGATAAATTAAAATTATAACAATAGCATTTACGAGCCCGTATATTGAACAGTTTCATGATATGAAAATTAGCTTAAATCATTTCGGCTCACTTCAAATCAATAAATTACATTACAAAATTAAAATCATTGTTCAAAAGCTAAGCGCAACAAAAAACATTCGGCGCACAAAACAGTCCAATATTAAAATAAAAACACGACAGAAAATAACAACCACTCTAATGCTAGATCTAAGCTTTGAAGGCTGCGCGAGCGCTGGGTCAACGACCTGCCATTGCCAATGTCAGCCATCTTGAGTTCCGCAGTCGCTTACGTTCTTCACGTAAGAGGCTGTAACGACTCGTGTTTGTGTGAGTACGTAATGTTCGTTTTTCTATGTTTATTCGCCTGTGTGCGTGATTAGAATTGAATGCAGACGCAAACATTCACACAGTCATACTGCTGTGTGCTGTAAGCTGCCGTGTCGGGTTTTGTTTAACTTTTTACTCTCTAGGTGGCGTTACTTAATAGAGTCTTGAACCATTTTATGTTTCTTAATTTGATTTTTGCTAACAAAAAGTGAGATATTGCTATTGAAATAAACAACTCAGCAAATAGAAGTATAGCCTTTTGTGGAATGCGAGGTGAATAACCAAAGTGAAGGTTTTTGTGTCTGGGACGTGAGTTTTCACGTAACAATTCGGCACTTTAGTTTTCCATATCAATATTATCGGATACGTTGAAGCAGAACACGGTGTAGTTTTTCAATATATTATTTCTATTCTATACTTAATGAACTTAAGCGGTCACAATAATATTTAAGATTTGGGTGGCCGTGGTTACTATGATATCTAGGATACGATTTATCTTTTTTTTTCTTCTACAAGACTGATATTACGGAATCTTGACAAGTAAAAATAAACCCTGTATTTCCAAGTTCAACTATGTCCTATTTAATCAGTTACCTGCACATCTTATGATATCTAAATTACGTTATCGAAACGGTTATTTATTTTTGTTTTTTTTTTACTTTCTGAACGAACTAATCACCATTAGCTAGTATTTAATGCTCATTTTAGAACATTAAATAAAAAACTAACATCGAATAATATCGTGTGATAAATATCGCGGATCTCTGAGCTGTAAGGTTTTAAATATCAATCTACGGGGTGAACGCACGACATTTATATAGACATTAAAATATTCTGCATGTTATGTTTTTTTTAAATACTCATGGGCGAGTAGCAGCCCAAAAATATACAAGCTGCATTTTCAGTTCTAAGTGCACATCACGTTCAATACTGTTTTAACCGACTTCTTATTTAAGAATTTTGTTTATTACCTATATTAAAAAGTGTAAGTTTTTTCAGGATCAAAATTACGGGTAAAAACTAATTAAGGCTGGGATGCTAACTATAAATAGCAGTATTATAATAAAACTCATTAGAAATACCGAGAAAAGAGTTGAAGTCGATGTTAAAGAAATTACCTATTCATTAACTATCAATTACTTTCAGATTTTAGTCTTAATGCAGGTGGTTTGCTAAAACACTTATTACACACTCCGAAATAAGTCATTATTCAGATGTAGCTGGCACTAACCAAGATACCACGCTTCATCAATTACACATAGTAAAAAATAATCTGCTCAATATTATTAATAGCCTTTTTAAAGTGAATGTATGCAAATGAAAGCATTTAGTCGATTCTTTGTTTATTTGTACAGATAATGCCAATAATTGAAGACCGCAGGTGTCCTGGGCCGCGGTACCTATTTATTTTCACCCCAAGTTTTTTGTTGAGCTCACTAAGGGGACCAAACTTCACGATCTTTAAAAACTTGAACTTCTTCTTGTAAAATCTGCTTTATTTTAGTTTTTCATTGGATTACGATTTATGAATTACGAAGTTTTGAAAGATGTGCCCTTTCACGCTTTACCTTTCGTCTCGAAAGTTTCACAAAAGATCATCGACTATCTGAAAGAGTTATAAATTATTTAATTATGAAAAATGTGCCTACTTATTTATTTATACATACAAGAGGAGTTCCAGTGCATGCGTGAGCGCAATTTTCCCGTGCCTCTTCAAAAGTCAGTGTACGTATTATGGAGCTTAAATTACAAGCAATAATAATAAAACTACACATTTAATACGGTTAATATGACCGCGAACGCAGTGGTTACTGAGTGCAATACTAAAAACCGTCAGTATTTACCTTTTAAGGTGAATTGAGTTAATAAAACGATGGCGTAATAGGCTATATTTAATTTAGATTTTATAATATATTCAAGATGAGGTGAAACCTAATGTAAATAGCCTAAGAATCAGCAAGATGATGATTATTAAAGAGGTTAACAAAATACAAAAGCCAACTCAAATCAAAGCTGAGTTTGAAAAACAGGCAAACAAACATCATATAGGTATATTGAATAATCCTAGACCATAAAGCAATTATCCATCAAATAATTATCTAACACATATCTAATTACGATAGAAAAAACATGTCAAACTCAAAGCTCGGGTATTGTTTATATAATTGAGGCCAATCCAAAATGTCACGTAAGAACAATAGCATAACATTCAATATATAGTAATTATACGCCCACGGTTGACCGCAAACCTTGGCGATGCCAGCTGTATGTGACCTAATCCAGATTAACAGAGGCATTCTAAAGGACGTTCCTTTCAGATCTTATTAAGACTTGGCTTGATGATTAGCCTCTTTTATATTGTCGGATAAGCTAAGGCGTAAACAAAGCTTAGTTTCAATGTAACACGCAGTGTTTTTTTTGGTCCTTCATGTAATATCACCGGAAAGAAGCTCTGTTTGGACCTAACCTGAGAAGGTTACTTACGTTTCAAAAGGTAGTAATTTCAAATAAATAACATCGTGGTTGGACAATATTGTGATGTATTTCTAGAGACAAAATCAAACAAAATTCAGTATTGCAGAATCCTTAATTACACGATAGATGGTGTAGCTTTATTAACCTTTTCTTTTTACCAGCCTATATAAGACATTTTTTTGTCCCTGACTGTGGTCATAAGATACGATTTTCAGCAATCAAGCAGACGACCAGACGTCGAATACGCTAACCCCCCAACTTCGAACCTATTTAAAATGTAAAATATGCTGGAACTTCTCGTTAAAATGAAAAAAAAAAATCTTGTAGATTATTCCAAAAATACTAAACAATGAAAAAATGACGCAATACTTAAAAACAAAACGCCTTTGTTAAGTGGGAGTGCACGTTTGACAAGCAAGCTCTAAATAGGTACAGTCGGTTACATATGTGTATATTTACTGCGTCCCGCATATTTAAGTTCACCTTTGGAGGTTAAAGCTGTCATGTAATATAATTATGTTATTATCTTTAGGTTAGCAAGCCAACTGTCTTTAATATGCGTATTACTATTAATATACTAGCTAGGTTTACGGCACCACCCGCATTTGATGGTTATATTTTTAGCTTTTTAATTATTGGGTGGATCCATTTTGCAAGATGTTCCTTTAGTGATAAAGCGAAATTATCGTTTATTTCGATATTACAGTATTTAAAACTGAAAATTATCTTGTTTTCTTTGAAAAAAGTAGTTGTAAAACTTTATTATGGTTAAACTTCTCCTTATAGTATCAACATAATTATTTTACACTAGCTTTCGTACGCGTATATCTCGTTGCTTCCCGTTCCCGTATAGCCTATAGCCTTCCTCATGAATGTGGCTATCGTATACAAAAAGAATTTTCAAAATCGGTTCTGTAGATCTAGAGATTCCCCCTATAACCTCACAAACTTTACCTCTTTATTATATTAGTATAGATTGAAATACTCCAAATTACACGTAAAACAACAACGTGAAAGCTAACAAACCGCCCGTACACATTCATTATTCCAATACTAAGAGAAGAAAAGGAACATACAGCGAGCCCTGATGATCATAAACGTACCTACGGCAATAAATTTGGATTTCCATGGATCGCAAGATGGTTTATAAGGAACAGAACCCGTTCACCTTTGATCTATAGGCAATCCATTTAAATAGGTACCACTATCAAAATAAATTGGCATACATTATTTATCGGCATACCAATCCAAATTAAAGAATATCATGTGTCATTAAAGTGTCAATAATCTTTAGTCTTAATAAGTGGATTGACCAAAACAGATTAAATGTTAGCTGCTGACATTCCTTATTTCTATTTTGGAGCCTTGATGGAACATTCAGATTTTATATTTTGCTACTGAAGAAACAAGGCCTTTCTGCCGCCCTAGTATGACGTGCCAATGCCATCATGCTTCCGTTGTGAAAAAGGGATAGAGCTATGCGTCTTGTATAGCTCTGCCTCCTTTCCTCTTTTACGTCATAGTATGTTCCTATGCAGGGAAGAAACAAATATTAATCTTCGTGATTCGAAAATATGTGGCAATTTTGGCCTTTTAATTTCAGAAAAAATGTGAAGACTATGAAGATATAATAAACAGACGGTAAGTCGGGCAATAAGCAAATTTATAGAGAGATTTAGGTAACAAAATATTCAAACATATTTTGGAAATATTTTTTTATATCCTTCCTTGTTTCTGTGAGCAAGGAAACTTATGTCATTTTAAAGTGATAGATCCAAAAGAAAACATTATAAGAACATTTTATTTTTTTCTTTTTTAAAGAACCGTTGCCCCACACTAGGAATTACTCCTGTATCGTGGGTGCGTTTACAAACATACAAACTCACATACACAAACAACCAGACCTGGATCAACTATCTGTGGGCCATACAAATATT
Source organism: Melanchra persicariae (assembly GCA_947386135.1). Taxonomy (NCBI): domain Eukaryota; kingdom Metazoa; phylum Arthropoda; class Insecta; order Lepidoptera; family Noctuidae; genus Melanchra; species Melanchra persicariae. The sequence goes on along the minus strand of OX376651.1, from coordinate 8,641,553 downwards.
TGTTCCGTGCGAAAATCGAACCCGTGACACGCAGCGCAGCAGCCGATCGCTCTACCACCGCGCCAACCGTGTAGTCAAAATTATTCAAATAAGTCCTCATTATGGTCCGCATAAATATTTGCAAGTCACCACCTAATTAACAAACAAACAGTTAAATATTTAAAACTAAAACAATTTCCGACGCGAATTAGAATGAAATCACGCGGTAAAACAGCATCTAGCAATGACCTCGCAGACTGGGACCTTCACCGAAATGCTATTGCAGTTCGATAACCCGAGCCATTGTTCCACGCGAATCATTCCCATTTTATATAGCTAGGTATCACGACCGGCTTCATGATTTCCGCGTCATGACGTTCATAATAATTATTAAATTAAAGTTTACGATACACAAGGATTTATGGCGTTTCAGACGCATAACAACATGGATACTGGGAGATTTATAGCGCGTAAACAATAATTGTTGGATCATATTTACTGGACGTCCTGCGTCCACTTTATGTCACGGCTTAACTCTGGTAGGCGGTTTATTTTTGCGTTTTTATGGTCAATATTTATTGCGTACACTTTGAATGGAGACGGGGATTTGTTTTTGAGATGTAAATTTAAGCTTCTTTTTTGTATTTTATTGTGTACCTAAATGACGACACAGCACTTTGATTACTTTAAGAGTATCATCAGAATTAAAACACTAGCATAAAAAATAAGATAAAAAGTTGAAAACTTGTCGTACTATAATTAAGCAAGAAAACCTATGATACTTAAGTTACATTTTCTTAACTTATAATTCTCAATTCCTAATATAAGGCAGACTTATTTCAAATGTTCTCATATCATTAAATTATACGAACTATGTATTTACTTTAAATGCATCTAATAACATATCTGCACTAGATAATTTACATCGCGAAGCGCGCGGAAACTATGCATAAAATACATAGCTAGACACTAGACAGACATTGTGGCCAATTATTAGTTTAGAATATTGCAAAAGTGATAGTTTGTCCGGAGCCTACGTCCACCATGACAGCCAAATGAAACATTCGAGGTCAATTTATTTACGTTTAAAATATAAGGTGCGTACTTTTCTAAAATGGCTGTATAATGGCCGCCGCCGTTAGCTCCGATACACTTCCGTTTCGACAAGCCATTGTTACCAACTTCCTTGTGCTTTTTATAACACTTTTCATGCAGCACATAGAATTCTGGAATGTTACAGTCCACAAAACTTCTAAATATATACAATTATAATTGATATTAATAGTTTATTACATGAATATTTATCACAAACTTCATTCATGAAATTATAATTCAAACATTTACCGGTTCTCGCACTCTAAGCACGTGGCATTAAGTCTGTGACGTATTTATATAATGCATTTCATATGTAATTTGATAAAAGTGGCAAGCCGTAAAGACACTTACACGTTTTAATGACTTGACCAACCCATAATTATCTTATAATCTTTAAGATCGCTTATCTCTGTAATTAAAACCCACTATAAAAGATATTGCTAAGGCCTGCAATTTTTCAAGCCATCAAAAATGTATTCGCAGGAAAAAAAGGACAAACATACGATAACCATTGACTACTGCCCATCCTTAAAATGTACGACAAAGCATTTTAGCGTACTCCAATACATTTTTATTATCCGCGTTCACTACGGTATTGTGTCTATAATGTATAGTCAACGGTCATAACGTATTTCTTATAACACCTTGTACAGACTACCTGTATGAGATTCACCCCCAACCTTTTGAATGGGGTGTATGAATTGCGGGGGTGAACAATAGATGAATATAACTCGGTCGTGGGAACGAACGAGATGAATGGGAGCATAGCACCTGTGCCTCCGTGTGAACTTGTGAAGCCTTAATAGGCTCTAACGTCGGTTTTCGTTGTTGAATTAATTCGTTATAGCATCTTATATAAAGGGGTGAATTAAAAGGCCATTCACGTGTCCAGTGCATCCTGGGCATCAGCCATCTTGGTACCCAATCAACCAGCTTAGCCGTCTTACCTTTTCAAAAAAAGAAAGACTTTTGAAGTGAAAACTTCTTTAGCGGCGTTGTACACTTTTTGGGATGGGTAAAAAATGTTAAACTCGCGTCAGGACACGTGACCGTCAGGACACGTGACCTGATCGAAAATTCATAAGACGGATAATATTATGTAATATAAATTGTCATGTTTGTGTACGATAGCGCAATAAATGAATATTGTATTTAACCACATAAATTATAGTACTTTTATACTGATAAGTAAAGCAATTCGTGCGAAATTATTCCCTAACCATTCCAAAATATTCAAAAATGCACAACGTTAATGTTCAAGTTTTCACTTCTGCCGGCACTCTCGGAATGCAACCCGTTGTTTTTTTTCATTTCAATGTCGTTCCAAAACCAATAGAAACGATGTATAAAAGGGTTTTGAAGAATTTTTTGCCAATTTCAGTCATGAAGCAATGTCAATTCCACTCTACATAAAGTCATGAAAGGAAAACAGTATTCATTATTACTACATTATGTTACTTGCAAAAATTGAAGAGACATTTCGAGAAATCGAATTTGCCAGAAGGTAAGTAAGTATCGATACAATGATATTCTGAACATCAACCATAAAAGACTTATTGTTTTTATTAAACAGCTTTCATAACAGATTGTTGTGTGTTGGTCAGTTGCGCTTAGAATAATTTGAAAGTCAATCTACAATCTTATTTAAATAGCAAAAATTTAAAACGAACGATAACGGCATAGGACATTTTCAATACCTAAGGGCACACATGCTGGGATGAATTCAAAATTGACAGAATGTCAATAGTAATAAAATTGTAAACTGCCAGCTACGTATTTTTTTCATTACGTAACGGTATTCGATACATTTTAAAACCTCTTTTGTTTTCTTGTTTGTTTGTTAACCTTAGAAGATATCACACGCCAGGATTAAGTTCAAAAAATGGTTTGGTCAATAAAACCGGGCAAATGCGGGTCGTAGGTACTCGCACAAAAAGGGTTTCGTAACATAAACCGAAAAACGCGTTTCTGGTATGGGTCTTCTTTTTAATTTTTTATTGAATTGTATTATCTCTTCTTATAGCGTAAACAGACATAGGCTGCCTTGGTACAACTTTATTCCGTCAAAAAAGCCAATTGTGATGAAGAAGAGGACGGCCTCCTGCCACCATTTTAAGTATGCAGTAACTCCTACTACAAGGAGACCAGACCTTAGCTAAATTGGAAACTAGATTTCTTTTTTAATCATTATTTTTATGAATAGGGGGATTCCTCAACACTAAAATTACAGACAAACAAAATAAAATTTAATGCTTTTATTTATCTTCACAACAAAATATTTCAAATAACTTTGCTGAGATACAATCGTATATACCTATCCATCACTAAACAAAAAACGTTACTGCTATGATATTAACCCACAATGATCGTATCTACCTCCAACACTCACTATCGATTGTGTAAACTAAGAACAATGCCTGTGTGTTTATAAAATTATTTTGCTCATTTACTAAGCAAGCTAGTTAATACGGTAAACTGTTGAAATAGTTATTGCAGGTGCTGATTTTGATAGTAATTAAACGTTGATTTGATGATCTAGAAACACGTTGTTAATTAATAAATTATTCAAATACAGGAATCGTCAATCTTGACTTGTTTTCTTTGATCACTTGCCGAAACGTAATGAAGGAGATGATTGGTATGTATCTGTCACCGGAAAATTGCAGACTCCGTAAGATTGGTATAAATCTTGATTAGATTTTAGTTTCTCGATATATTATGAAAAAATCGTTTTGATTACAATAAATCCCATTCAAATTCAATAGTTTTCAATATATCCGTGTCTTATTTAGAAAAAACAGTTTACAATTTCACGCGATAATTTACAATCTTACGGCGTTTGCAATTTTCCGGTGACATATCTACTGGATAGTGTCTCAAATATTGAGATCCTTGAATCACTCTGCCTTTCCCGACTATGGGGTCGGCTCCCAGTCTTACTGAATATCAATATTCTACATTAAGCGGCTGCCTATGTGACTTTCACAAAATTAGAGTCAGATTTTCTGACTTCTGACTATCCGTAATGACTGTCAAAGGAAAATAAATAAGTAAAGGTAAATTTACTAATGAATGTTCAAATATCGAGATCCAAAAAGATGCATAGATCAATATTATGCATCTTTCCGGAAGTTTGGTATATGAGAGAGATCTTACACAGCCAGGAGACATAATTCATACAGATGTTTGCGGTCCTTTCCCTATGAGTTTTACAAAATATCGTTGCTATGTACTTTTTAAAGATGACTACTCCGGATACTGCATGGTTTACTGCATTAGAAACAAAAGCGCAGTGGAAGCGTGCTGGGCCCATAACCTGTAGCAGAGTGCTGACTATGTGGTGTAGCGTCTCAAGCGAAACTTAAAGAATTGTGTTGAGAATAATAGAAAATATAATCACTATTCAATTGTCATTAAATATACATTTTCTCTGATTATATTTTCTATTATTCTCATTACAATCCTTTAAGTTTCGCTTGAGACGCTACACCGCATAGTCAGCACACTACTTAAGACAAATGTTTTCTAAACAACAGCTGACCATAGCTGAATTGATTACATTTTCCTGCCCTTAAATGCTTACGTAATATATGCATTCGCAATGTAGGTTATGATTAAATTTCCTTTGGGACCGTAAGAAAACAGGCTACCAAAATCATGCATTTTTCACAAGTCTAAAATTTCCAGAAGTGCTCTACGAACCTACAAGCGGAAAAAACAAATGGATTAATCTTCATCAAGACATCTCTTTGATATTCGTTGTCACTTGTCAGTTTCTCGGCGGCTCCTAGTCAATATAGGTCACCCCTATAAACCATGGTGGACAGGTTGACAGTTACAAAAGTATGACGCACGGGATACTTGCAGGTGGATTCTGCTCCCCTAGTCAAAATTCTTACCTCTACAAATGACATACAAATAATTGGGATGATATTAAATCGGGATACAAAACTATCCCGTTGTAAGCTGTATGATGAAACGAATAATATCAATTACTTTCAAGAAAGTAACCAGCAGTCAATTACAATAATTTCTTAAGTAACGGCAACAGGAGTGGCGCAACAATCCATCCCTTGGGTTATTTCCACGAATAAAGACGAAAATTGAAATCAACATAAATCGAATGAAACGAGAATTTGAGTTACAAAATAATGAGGTTGAATCTAATTACACTCTTTTCTCACTAAATCACATGCAAGTCAATTTAAACTCAAAACATCGCATGCCTAAATCGATGAAGTAGAAGGGTGTGTAATGTTAGGTGTAGCTATTTGTAACATAATAACGAACGATATAATTTCGTTTGATACAATAATTTTCATTTGTTATAACAACTTATGATATGCATTCAAGAGATATAATTTCATTTCATAAAAGCTCCAGTTAACAAAATTATATACCTACACTTAAACTAATGATTAAAAGTTAATAAAATAATAATTAAATAATGTTCCTAATGTATAAGATTTCTTTCGAACCGTCAACATGACATGCCAAAAATGATGGGGTGTTTTTAACATTGATGACGCGGGATAATTAATTGAAAACTAAAAAAATAATCATTGAAACAAAATAAATGTCGATGGTAAGAAACTAGATGGTATATGCTCAATCACTTTCCAGCCAAAGGCGATAGCAATAAAGTACAACAGGCCTAAGACCATATACCACCCACTACATGTGGCTTAGGTACCTACTTTTAAGCCTTCGCTTGCTAGACTTTATCAAAAGACATGTTTGAATAACTCATTTCGTTTCTCACGGGCTAGAAGTACGTGGAACGCCCGGCGGGCTTGCGTGATCGCTTCCTTATAATCCGGTCATTCGCACCCTTGCGGACGCCAACCGCAGAAATGATATAAGCCTCACACCAATGGCTGGAACAGCTTGCAATTGACTTTGACGTACATATAAACCACATAATGCTGACTTTTGTGGCTTGCAAAATCTTCATTCTATTGGTGGTCTTTCTGTAGAGTAAAACAGCGAAAAAAAAACAGAAAAAACAGACCTTTCTTTGCCCGCTTGGTCGGCTAGTGGAAACATGATGTTTTGATATTAAAAATGTCATGAGGTATTTATTCGCAATAAATAAATATGGTTTATCTTTGTTATGGGGAAAAAGCTAAGCAGTAAAAGAGGTAAAATACACTAGCTATCTCAATTATAGACGTAATTAAGACGATAAAATCGAAAGAACTAATCCCAGTTATAGAGGTTTCTTTTGTCTCATTAACAGAGGTAATTCAGGACTAAAGTGTCGGGACCTCTGCATGAATTCCAGCTATGGAGGTTTCTCACTAATCCAGGTCTCACTCAACCAAGTTTTACTGTAATGTGCCAATTTATTAAGGTGCTGTAATCAGTAAAAAACGGTCTCTTTTGGACTGTATAGAAAAGAAAGAGAAGCGCGACGACACAATGCTTGCAATTTATTGCCAAATATAAAGCATTTTATCGATTTACTCAAAACTAAGTTGAGCTATTAAAAATCTAAAACAACAATGTTTTGCACTTAGATTCGATTCATTATTTCGTATAAATTTTATAAGTAGGCTAGTAATACGGGATGTTTTTTTCTAAGGTCAAAGTTAGAGGTAACTTTGACGATCATTTCTATCGAGGATTTTATTTTTAAACATGTTTTGGAAACAACACTGCTCTTTGAAATGTAGTTAAAATTAACACATATTTTTTCTGCAGCTTGAAACTAAACTCATTTCGCTAAAATTGCGTTATAAAACCAGAAATTTTTCAGGTTTTGCTGTTCACAGCGCCTTAAACAAGTTCTTATAGAATTACAGGCTATAAATGTGACGTGAAATATGAGAATATACATACATAATATGCATAAAAATATAATTTATGAATATTATAATATACGGAGAAAGATAATCGAATTGATGGCAACTAATAATAAATAATAATTAATAGATCACGCAGGCAGGCAGCAGGCAGCCAAGCAATGATAGTCTCATTATTAAAATGCCTTTTTGACCGTCTATAATATAGACGGTGAAAAAGGCAGTCATATATAATATGAGTAAAAGGAAGCTGAAAATTGTGACGATTTATACTCTAGATCGTCACAATTTTCAGCTTCCTTTTACTCATAATAATATCCTTAGGTCGCTTATACAACTGCATGAAAATTTTCATGGCTGCGGTAAACAAAACGTGTGGTTCTGTGCAAAATATAGATATCTAGAAGTTATAGCTTTTTTGTCACGTGTAAGTTAGATTTGAATTAAGTCTACCAAAGTTCAAATTTTCATTTAAACAGTTTTATTCAACAAGACAAACAACAATTGACATGCACACTTAAGTAAATCGGACATACTTATTTCTAGCCTGATATTATGACACCATTGCAATTTAACAAATAGATCAACGTTGAGTGTAGACTATACCGATCTTCAGCAGGTTAACACACAATTTTCCATTTACCCGATCGGCCTGGTAGTCCATTTAACTGTTGACAGAATCCATTACATAAGTATTCATAGTCAATATCTAAACAAATGGGGTCGGTAAGAGCCACGTGACTGGCCTCTTTTAGAATTATGCTACTATAAATATATACATACCTTTTCTATGAGACGCAATCATTATGCAATCTGACATAAGTTTGTGCGAAGGACACTGACGAAAACAACAAGGCGATGAGATTACGATAAACAAAACGTGAGTTTCAGTGGAACATTCTAGAGATTCAGAAGCTTTCATTTTATTTTTGTCACGTGTGACTTGAATTAAGTTTACCACACTTTTTTTAGTGTCAGTAAAACAGTTCTATTGAACAAGGTTTTAACAATGGGTAAATCAAGAACGAAAAGCTGACAATAAATCTGAATATAAATGCATTGGCTGTTAATCAAATCAGCTGGTCAATCCGTTAAAGAAAAATCTGGAAAACGGATCAATGAATCCTTATGCACAGACGCAACGTTAGTGTATTGTAATGTTAAATTTATGTATTATGTATTGTAATGTTAAAATAAAGACTTCAAATAATGATAAAACTTGCAACAAAAACGATAAGTTTCCGTCAAAACTAAATGACATTAGTCGAACTCATAAAAAATTTAATGTTTTCATTGATTTTTTGGAGCTGTCTGACTGTTGTATTTTGAAAGGCTGAGGTACGCAGCTAATCTCCAAAAACAATGGAAAATTTCAGTTACAAAAATGTCACCCACAGCCTAAGCAGTGATATAACACCTTTTTTTGTGGATGAGAAATCATCAAATGACCTCTTCTGCTCTCTGAACGGGAGGGAGTGTCAGACTCTTACTGACTAAGGGCGGATTTCACCAATGAAACTGATCGCGATCAGCGTATAAACCACGTTTATGAGCTGTCAGTGTCATTATTTTTCTATGGAATATTTACACTGACAGCTCTTGAACGCAGTTTAGATGTACTGATCGTGTTCAGTTTCATTGGTGAAATCCGCTCTAACCCATCCGTGCCCCTCCTAGTGCCCTTTGCTTTCGAGGGCCGCGGTACCTCTTTCGAACAAAATTCGCAACACCTGCTCAGTGGATTTTTCAATGTTTTCCTTCAATAAAACCCTTTTACCCATACGGACTGTCCGTATGGGTAAATTAACTTAGAAATGGCGTTTTCATTTTTTTTTTTCGTTTTAACATTAATTTCTAAGTTTGTAATTGTTGGCAATTGAAGCCCGACTAAACCCATATTTTTCCCATGTTTCTCTAACGTACGATATTCCAATCCGAACTTTTTATATGACACAGTCATTCGTTTTCAGTGACCTGTCGCAGAAAATGTAACCGTATTTTTATTTATACATGTTATATTACTATATTGTATTTGTGTGTCACAACGATATGACGAATTGTATCTGGGGCTTCAGATTATACAAGTATACTTCTCAGGTCAATGTAAAACAAAAGGCTGATATCCGGTTCCACTAAATAACTTTATACGACAGCCACTGCTAGAGATAATTCACCTAAAAAAACATGTTTCAGAAGGAAGTAGATTCTGAAGCTTACGTTTCTGAGTAGACGAATTGTTAAAGAAGTGCACCTAAATAGAACGCATGGATCCGGGACGTATGGCAGAAGAAAAGGGGAGGCCAATACGCAACAATTGGGTGACTCTGGTCTAAAATGATAAGCTTTAACAAATGCAAAGGTAATATTAATGTAGGTTCCTATACCACAATATGGTATAGGAACTAGACAGGAAGAAAATAATTAAGGACAATTCGGTTGGCCAGTTCATCATTTATTAAATAAATGCACCTTTCTTTTCAACTGTATTATGATGTCAAGTCTAGACTTATAATTCGACAAGTTAAAATACTCTTGATAAATAAGTGGTTGTTATTCTGAAAATAAATTCGGTTTCAGGTAATTTGAATGGACAAAGTAAAACGTGACTATTATCCTTGAGCAGGGCTGTCATATTGTGAAATTTTACTTTCCCATTTGTTCGTTATTTTTATGTCCAGATATTTATTGATCAGTAGCTACCTAAATTCGACAATCAGCATCAATAATAATAATAATAACAGCTCATGAGTCTCTCGTTAGGCAGCTGGATCAAGGGCTTGATTTAGAAAGTGGTACTTCTGGATACGGCTCGCATTGTTAGGAAGTTCCTCTCTTTAGAGCCAAGATCCGGTAACTTGGGCCCTGTTCCCGATACCGGTGGGCTACTGTTATTTATCTTTGAAGAAATATTTAAAAATTAATTAAGAAGTTAGCAAGATGAATGAAGAGACATGATAATCATTTTACTATCAGGCAACTGAGGCCTATAGATAAAATACACAAAATTATCTTAAACAATAAATATTAATAAACCTTATTAACTAAACACGTCAAACAATAACAAACCTTTTCCCAACCGTAATGAGGTCGACTTTAAGTCTAACCGGGTGCGGCTGAGTACCAGTATTTTACATGTAACGACTTTTTTTGTTTATTTGACATCCTCAGCCCAGTTCCTGAATGACATGATCTCCTTGGCAAGACTGGTACTAGCTTTTTTGGCTTCTGACGACTGATCGACTGCCAAAGATCTCTAGATACTGTAGGTAGATTACCTAAAATACTTGCATGAGTGAAAAAATTAAAAAAAAATCCTCTAAAATTTTCCTTTTCAAGAAGCAGCGAAAAGCAACATTACGAAGCCCACATTTACTCTCATCATGCTGAATAATTTACTGAAAAGCTGAAAGTAGTGAACCCTAGAGACAACCGCCTGTCGCACGTGAAACACGTGAGTCGAAAGTATTGCTTTTTTTCTCAGATCAGAAATTCTAAATTCAAACTTTAAATATTTGGGGGAAAAGCAAAATTAAAAATTAAAATAATAGTATTTTAATTTTTAATTTTGCTTTTCCCCCAAATATTTATTAATATTTAAGCAATGAGGTGAGATTTTATTTTGCTTCAACAAGCCAATGTCGCTGTTGTGATTTATTTTTAAACGTGATATTACATATTAGGTGTTAGGCTACATTGAAGGTGAAATCATTTATTAGTTTTACTTTTACACTATGGTGAAAGGAGATTATTTTGGTATGTTTCTATCTAGGAATCGAGAACAACAAAATGAAAATATTTGCAAAACATTTTTCAAGAACCAACATCCCTTAAATTTAATTGTTCAGGTAATTTTAATGGTTTAACTTAAACCACCATGATAACTCATTAAGTCCCCCTTGCCATTTCCTAAATCAGCTGTTACCTGTCACCCGGAGCGTTCGCCTAACGAAGCACCTTATTTAAAACGTCCCACAAATTAAAAAATAATAGGGTCATGTTCCATCAGTGAGGACACGGACTAACACTCGCTAGTCTATGGCCTGTTACCAAGCCATTTTGTTTTCTTTCCATCGCAGTCCTTTCACGTGACTCTATGGTAATGCTCCAATCTTAATAATTATGTTAAATTAACCGTTCTGGACTCGTCGTCTTGCGAATGTTTTTATAAAGTCACGTTTTCCCGTACGTTGTTTTTCACGTGTAATATTAAGGTGTTGTTCTCATTTTAATAAATTAAGAAAACTAACACGCTACGTAATCAACTTTTTCGTCGTCACCTATACCTAAGCTAATCCATATTTCACTAAAAATCTTAGTAATACGACGATTTTTTAAGTGATTTTTTATCTTTGACAAACAAATTACTTGAATGTGATTGTAATACAATTATTGTCATTTAAAGTGAGTCGATGAATCGTGTCACAGTTTTAAAATAATAACAACTTCCTAGCCTACGGATATTGCAATGGATATGCGGGCAAGCAATAAAATAACGTCTAAAGCATTCCGTTTATCTTTTAAAGGTCAATTGTATATAAAAGGGAAAAACGCAGCTGGATTAACGATAACTTTTCCTGTGTGATGACTAACACGTTTGCGTAGGAAGCATTAATTGCAGATATTGAATCGATTTACTTATCCGTTACGACTGTTTGCATTAAGGCAAATGAAATAAGATGAAATACGCTACTAGTAGAAGGTGCTCGGAGTTACTGTTTAAAAGTGGTAGTTTTTAGGGTTCCGTACTCAAAGGGTAAAAACGGGGGCCGGAAGACGACCGGGGGTCATCTTGCAGCGAAGAGGTGGCCTCGGCCCGGAAGATCCCCACCAGCAGGCGGGGTAAGGACCGAGAGGGAGGCAAGGGCAGAGTCCTTGCCTCCAAGGATGCTGGACGACCCCCCGAAGATGGCGGTCGTGGGGCTCATGGTTCGGAGTCCTCCGGCGGTGAGCCGGATGACCGGAGGGCCGGGTTTGCGGAGGTGGTGGAGGCCGCGCTTCGCGATGTGGCCTTGAAGAGGAAGATTTCCTCTAAGTACAAGGCCATAAGCGAGGCGATGGCCTCCATTCTGGCGGCAGCGGAGGCTACCAAAGGCGGGCCTCCGCCGGACGAGATGTCCGAGCTGCGGGCGGAGGTCGCCCGCTTGGCTGCCGCCACGGAGCGTCTCCGAAAGGAGAACGAAGGGCTCCGCGCAGACCTGGCCAGGCTCCGGGGAGCCGGCTCACAGGGGGCGCCACAAGGGGGGCGCAAGAAGGACAGCCAGCCCGTGCCGCAGAAGAGCCAGGTGCTGGACCTCGTGCGGCAGGAGTTGGCTGCCTTCCAGGCGCGGTTCTCCGTCCTGGAGGGCATCGTCCTGCGCCCCCCGCTAGCGAGTGCGGCGAGTGGGAAGGCCCCCCCAGGCCAGAAAAAGGCGGCGTCTTATGCGGCCGCCGTGGCTGCCACACCGGGGTCGTCCGGCCAGGACAAAGGGTCCGGGCCGGCACCCGCAAAGCCGGTGCCGGGAAAACCGGACCCGGCCCTGGGAAGGAAGAGGAAGGGTGGGGTTGCTGCGCGGACGGCGAAGGCTCCTGCGCCGTCTGAGCAACAGCTCCCCCCGGCTTCCTCGCCTTCAGCTCCTCCCCCGGCTCAAGCCGAATGGCAAGTGGCCGGGGAGAAGAGGAAGGCGGGAAAGGCAGCCAGGGCGGCCAAGAGGCGGGAGAGGAAGCGGTGGCAGAAGGCGCGAAGCGTCGCGGCTGCGCTGCGCCCCCCGAAAACCGCGGCTGTAGTCCTTACACTGCAGCCGGACGCGGCGAAGAGGGGCGTGACGTACGCGGACGTGCTCACCAAGGCGAAGGAGGCGGTGAACCTTGGTGAGCTAGGCATCGTGGGGGGCCTTCGGCTCCGGGTCACCATGACTGGGGCCCGGATGCTAGAGATCCCCGGGGCAGCCAGCGGCCCAACCGCGGACGCTCTAGCCGAAAGGCTCAGGGCGTCCCTAAGCGCGGACGATGCCCGAGTGTCCAGGCCCACCAAGCGCATCGACATGCGCATCTTGGGCCTGGACGACTCCGTCACGGAGACGGAGGTGGTGGCCGCCGTCGTTAGGACGGGGGGGTGCTCAGCAGAGGAGGTGAAGGCGGGCACCCTACGTCCTGACAACACGGGCATGCGCACCATTGTGGTGAGCTGCCCCGTGTCGGCGGCCAAGACCATCTCGGAGGGCCGAAGATTTTTGGTGGGTTGGGTTTCCGCGCAGGTCAAACTGCTGGAACCCCGACCTCTGAGGTGCTTCCGGTGCCAGGTGGGCCACCACGTAGTAGCTCAATGCACCTCGGAGGTGGACCGCAGCGGTCTATGTTTCCGCTGCGGCCAGCCCGGTCACAGGGCCGGCTCCTGCGACGCCGCGCCGCACTGCGCAGTCTGTGCGGCAGCTGGCAAGCCGGCCGACCACTAGGCTGGGGGTAGGGCCTGCGCCCCACCCGCCAAAGCCGGAAATAGGAGAAAGCCCTCCGCCACCGCCGTCTCTGCCGCGACCGCCGCCACCGCCGCCGCTTCCTCCGCCGCCATAGCCGGTTCCACTGCGGCTGCTGCTACTGCAACAGCCGCAGTGGAGCCCCTACAACGGGCTCCGGAGGGGGCTGAAATGGAGTGCTAGTAATGGCCCCATTTCACCCCCTCCTGTTGAACGTCAGCCACTGCGCCGCCCAGGAACTGATGCTCCTGAGCATGGCGCAGTGACTGATGCCTGTGGACGGCGAGCAATGGGTAGCTCGCCGTCCGATCAGAACAGGCCCGGGTTGACGGCGCGCTGTGTTCTACGCGCGCCAAGCCAGCAGTCGTCAGCATGGGTCGGGGCCCGTTAGGGCCAGAGCCTACCAGGGTTGCGGATTTGTTTGAAAGAGTTACCGTGGCCCTGGAACGTAAAAGGCACTAAGAGGAGCATGGGTGGGTTTTAGTCAGTAGAAGTCTGACACTCCCTGCCACTCCACCCAGAGCGGGAGGGGTCATTTGATGATTTCCCATCCAATAAAAAAAAAAACAAAGGGTAAAAACGGGACCCGCTATCCGTCTGCCTGTCTGTCTGTCACCAGGCTGTATCTCATGAACCGGGATAGAATGACAGTTGCAATTTTTACTGATGATGTATTTCCGTTGCCGCTGTAACAACAAATACTAAAAACCGAAAAAATAAAAATTTTAGTGGGGCTCCCATTACAACAAACGTGATTTTTTTGCCGTTTTTACGTCACCCTTCGTCGCGAGTCCGACTCGCACTTGGCCGGTTTTATAAATTACATAACATCCTGCCTTTATGGACTACAGTCACGCCTGTTTTCCCCGAAGGGTTAGACCCCGAAGGGTTAACTATAGTAGACCCCACATTGCGCCAGTTATGATGCCTGTTTGTTTTTTTTTTTCACAAATAATTAATATGACATTGCCTACTCTAAACACCAGAATTTCTTATTTAAAGCATAAGCATTTCATAGCATAATCTAATCAGCACATAATGTTCCCACTGCTGCTGAGACACAGGCCAGAGGGTCAATTCTACTTTTTTTAAAGCAACGTTCGCAATCGCACTCAGTTGCAATCTGTCAAAAATGTAGGGAAATGAAGGCTTTTTTGACAGTTTGCGACTGACATGCGAACGTTGTTTAAAAATTAGTAGAATTAGCACTCTGTTCCAGGGAACGAGTGCTAATTCTACTAATTTTTTTGAAGATTCTGATTTATTTAAATCAGGATTTAAATAAATCAGAATCTTCAAAGACTTTAACCCTTATTCTCGGCCTCGTAATACGATGCCTGAAGATGGAAGGGACAGCTCAGTCCAGAAAGAACAATTAAGAGGTGACGAATTGCGAAAACTGGTACAAAGTGCTGTGGAAAATTAATATCTAGAAAAACCTGAAACTTCCTTGAACACCTTTGCCCGGAAGATAGTCAACATCTGCAATTGTAAAACCATGCTCGCTTTTCCCAAGCCACCGTTATGAACTTATTCGTCTTTAAAACTTGTCTAAACATTTTTGTAGCTCGTTTTATAAAACAGTCATCAATCCTTTAGGTGACAATTTAAAGTTATTTGTCACAACAAACCTACGTAACAAAAATTTATTTGGTATAAGTTATCATAATAAATAAAGGTTTCCTTTTATGGAAAGTAGGATAGGAAATCGAGGACTTCCGTAAGTAAAAATAATAGTCATTTTAATGGTACACAAATCCATTCCCGAACTTTTATTTCTTTTCACGAACATTAAAATTTATTCATTGGCAGGATGTATGAATAGTTTTAAATAGACTATTAAAAAAAACCGGCCAAGTGCGAGTCGGACTCGCGCACGAAGGGTTCCGTGCCATCATCTATATAAAACGGAAAAAAGATCACATTTGTTGTATGGGAGCCCCACTTAAATATTTATTTTATTCTGTTTTTAGTATTTGTTGTTATAGCGACAACAGAAGTACATCATCTGTGATTTCAACTGTCTAGCTATCACGGTTCATGAGATACAGCCTGATGACAGACAGGCAGACAGACAGACAGACGGACGGACAGATAGACTGACGGACAGACAGACGGACAGCGGAGTCTAAGTAATAGGGTCCCGTTTTTAACCGACTTCCAAAAAAGGAGGAGGTTCTCAATTCAACTGTTTTTTTTTTTGTGTTTGATACCTCATATCTCCGTCATTTATGAACCGATTTGAAAAATTATTTTCTTTGTTTTATGTGAAAAGATATACTTCTCGATTGGTCCCATTTAAATTTTATCAAAATCGGTTAAGCAGTTTGGTTTTTAAATCCAAATAGCTGGCAAAAAATATGTGGAAAAATCATCCATGTATACGAAATTGCGTATTTTTGCTTTCTAGTGGTGTTGTTAGGTGTGGGGTACCACTAAAAAGTGAAAAATAAAAATCTTTTCCAAAAAAAAAAAAACGACTATCAAAATAAACACTACAAAGTACAAAATAACTTTAATTTCGGAATTTTTGGTAGTCGGTTTTTTTTTACCCTTTGAGTACGGAACCCTAAAAAGTAAATTACAGTTTGTTTATTAATAAAATATGTATTGTGTTTTATTTAGCGTTATAAACAATTTTAAGCTTGTTTTTATACATAATATATTTGTATGAAGAATACCATGATTTTTTTCTTAATTGCATCAGTAGGTAAACAAGAAACATGAAACTAAAAAGCAGTAATTATTATTATTATTATATAAATATTATTAATTAATTTACAATGATTATTCAACAGTTATTATTTCTATTAAGATTTAAGAAACAAAATAATTTTATGTACTGATAGCAAATTTAAGTTTGCACGTGTCCTTATAATTAATACCATCTTATTATTTATCTATTAAGTTCACAGTTTTCTCTTGCGTCATAATAAATAATAGTGTGGAAATACCTTCTTATTGTTTTCATTTCATTGTAATATAATATAAATAAGACATGAGAAGTACATAAATAAATGAATAACTAGATTATCTGATCCTTACTCTTGAGACTTCGACAAAATTCAAAGGAATTTAGACTGTATAATGTGCGCAATACGCTTTATAATCAGTTGGGTAAGGATTTATTTTCGAGCGATCAATTGAAGCGACTCGTATTTTGAATTGTATTGATGACTTATTTAGCAGAAGTGGTCAGAATAAAAATGGGCTTTGAGCTATTGGCTTAGGGTTCAGTCTTGTTTGCTTGGAGGCTGTGTTGTAGGTCGTTTTGATACGGGGTGAGGGTATATTGCGCGGAGGCCGCTGAGGGTCGATGGCTTCGCGGAGACACGTGAGCGATACCGTTAGCCTGCACACGCCAGGGCCTCAAACACATGGAAAGGAAAATCTGTGAAGTAGTAGCGTTAGCATATTATATTTTTCATGAGTAAAGTGGTGGCTTAAATGTGTACTTTATCGGATCGATTCGTCGTTCGATATTGTTATTATTTTAAATTGAAGAAAATTGAGTAAATGATGAAGCTTATAGAAACAAATCAAAGCAATTTTATCAACTTGTTTTTTTCTGAACAAAAAGAGTAAAGAAATTAGAATAATAAAAACATCAAAGTCAGAAACCACACGTCATTAAGGCATTAGTAATTCAAGTAACTTTTGTCATATCAATGTGCTAACATAATCAGTTATTTGGAAAATTCATCAAAAAATATATCTTCTAGAATTTTCCAGATGAAACATCCGTTATTACTTTGCCAACCCTACATTTCCCGCGGTTATTCAATTCAATTACTAATTTCCAACGTTATGTCTATACAGACAAAGCTTAAAATCACACTATCTTGATGTTCCTGATATATTTGTATGTGTGCGGAGTATCGCATAAAGTTTTTATTTGCTAACATATAAACTATGTTGTTTATGTCCTGACGCGACCGAGATTTTGAAGTACCGAAAATATTTCTTTGAAATAATAAGTAGTGCAATACGTGTAGTCTGAACCGAATAAATTATACGTATTTATTATTGCTTTAAATTGAACTGTATTTATTAAAATCAGTTAAAGGACAGGTTCAATTAATTTAATATTTTTAATGTTGGCGACAGAGTAAAGTATTGGATCACATTTAACTTTTACGATTCATAAGCTCATGTCAGAATAATTAAAAACAGACATTAATATCTTAACTTGTATTGACTTCATAAAATAAAATTACTTAAATTTATTGAAAGATCAGTAAATTAAAGTAATTTAATTTAATAATTTGTATCAACATTCAGAACAGTGCCCTTTAAACTGGTTTAAGTTTTTTTACACGGGGGTCATTTTTCCTAGATATGAATGAAGTTAAATATTTCTTTAATGATATTTATTCATTGAAACAAAACCAAAACAAACAAAATAAGTAATATGTAAAAATAAAATACACTCAGGCGTCGAAGTATTCCTCCGCATCGCCGTCATCCGGAAACGTGCCCAGAAGGCTGGCAGCATTGCCACGTTGAATGGCAATGCTAATTCTTTGGGCAAAGAAAGAGCCAGCCCTCTGGTCACGCAAAATGTCGATCAGTCGGCGAGATATATCCTTGAAAAGGAGACGTGCACTCGGACCCCATGTCCCAAGCGTTTCGACCCCAAACGGCTCAAAACTGTAATTACCAATAAGGTTACAGTATTTGCGCCGCTTGAGGGCCTCAGCAGTCGCACAGCCAGCCGTACTTGGAACATGTGATGGTGCAAGGGTGTCGACACATGTTGCGTCCCACACCAGAGGCCTACCCACCTTCCACGGCACCAACGTCATACCATCTGGTCTCTTCCCATCGTCACGTACCAAGCCACTTGGTTCTAATACCGCTAGTACGCCGGCGGTTACAAGAGCCCGACGAATTAATGACAATTAATTGAATGACAATACCACTTTAGCTTACGTTTAATCATGTACCGTTCTTAAACCAGGAAAAAACAGAATCCGAAAAAACACAAATCTCACAATATTAAGACAGGTAAAAAAATGTGTTAATAGGACATTCTCGGGTTTTAACCCGAAGATGATTAGTGTTGTATCTATGTATCTCCCGTCCCGCCATAATGAGGTGAGCAGAGATTTAAGTGATGCTCTGAGGCTGCGCATAACAACTTAGATGCTATTTTGGTATTCAAAGTGCATTTCAGACAGCGACAGGTAGCTTATCGGCTGAGCTAGGCTGACCCAATTTTGCACGTATTTTATGGAACTAGAGATAAAATGCCGTGGTTACACACTTCAGTAAACTCAGTTTAAACTAGGGCAATATTTAAAACATTAAAGCGACTTCAAAACTGAAATTTATTTAATAACTAATTTAAAAGGGAGTAATTAAAATTGTATCATTAAAAAAATCTAAAGTAAGCCAACTATTATTGAGGTTAGTGCCAAAAGTACTTATTCTTCCATCGTCATTTACTATGATACATGAAGTGACAAACCATTTTATGATGCCATCTAACGTTTAAACGATTACTTTTTAAATTGCTAAGCTACTTTTTGAAATATTAACTTATTTTTTATTGTTTAGCTAGAGCCTATTTGCATGCAAACATTGAAACGACATACATAATGGCATGTTTTAGAATTACACTGTTAAGCCAACGACACGTTTTCCTAGTGACTGATACGCACTTATCTCTCTAACTCAAAAACTACTGAAACGATTTTGATGAAACTTACACTGTTCCCTAAATTGGACTATACCTTTTTTTTTTTTTTTTTTACGGGGGGAAATCCTCATGGATGTCCTCCGCCCTGGGGCGGGCGGAGGGGTCTGTCAGACTCTTACTGACTAAAACCACCCCGGTGTTCCATCTTCCACCTACGCCGGGGATCGCGGGAACGTATGCGACTTCCGTAATCCCCGGCTGGTGCCGGCCCGCCTCTGCGGGCCACATCTCGTAAGCGGGGGGAGTGAGGTGTTTAACTCCCCCCGCGACGTCAGAGGGGCGCACGGGAACACCACGCGCCGCCACCTCGGGTCCGGATGAATGGGGGGCAACGGACATCCCCAAGTCCGCCGCCCCTGGACCCAGTTAGGGGGGCAGAAGGAGGGCAGCGTATGCCCTCCTCCGACGCCCGGTGCGCCTGCTGCGGGCCGGGTGAGCACTCGACATCTCCCTCTCCCTTTCCGCAGCCTCCTTCTGCAAGATGACAGTTTCGCAGAAGGAGACCACCGCGTCCCAGGACTCCTCACCGCCGACCATAGAACGGACTACAGCCGGCAGCGAGAGGTCACTGCCTACCACAGAGACGAGGGCACGGCGCGGCTCCTCCCAGGCGGCACACTCTGCCAGCGTATGCCGCGCCGTGTCCTCCCGACAGTCGACGCAGTGGTGACACCGAGCGTCCGGCTCTCTGCCTATGCGACACAGGAACCTCCCGAAGCAACCATGCCCCGTGAGGACCTGTGTCACACGAAACGACAGGGAGCCGTGCCTTCTCCCGAGCCACATGTCGAGCACTGGCCGGATGGCCTCGATAGTGACGAGGTAGGGCGTGAAAGCCTGTTCCGCCATTCCGCCACCAGGACCTCGCGCAGCTGCGACCGACGCAGCTCAAAATGTCGCTGCGTCAGTCGCTCCCCGCGCGCCCGCGCGTCCTCGCGCCACCGATGCATTGACGCGAGGACTTTTGCCTCCAGGTCCCAGGGCGGAGATCCGGCCAGTGCGCAAGCCGCCTCGTAGGAGATCGTGCGATAACCCCTGATGACTCTGACGGCCATCACCCTCTGCGGCTTCCGCAGAACAGAGATGGTGCCGGCCGTCAGGTCAGCCGCCCAGATCGGGGCCCCATACAGGGCCATCGATCGCACGATCCCCACGTACAACCGCCTGCAGACGGTGCTCGGGTCCCCCAGATTGGGAAGCAGCGTTGACAGCAAATTGGAATATACCTAGCTTAACTAAAAAAGTTTTTTTGCAACCCGAGTTATATTTTTGAGATATGCGTGGACAAACATTTATGAAATTTGGCACACATATTTAGAAGCTGATATAGACTAACATGTATAAAAACTGTGCAATTCTGACAATATTACATACATACGGGTCGAATTGATAACCTCCTTTTTATAAATCGGTTAAAATGTATAGAAATTGAGGCTTTAAAGACAGATTGCGAGTGAGATTAATCATTTACACATTTTCGCAACAAGCGCTGTTTAGTCAAATCGACATAATATACTATATGTCAATGAAAAAACAATAAGTGAAATGACAGCCCAGTCAAGCTCGCAACCCCTAAGTTTTTGCAAGATACAGAGTATTAGATCAGCAGCTTGGCAGAGACCAGGGCCAGACTGGCCCAGGTCTTGACTATGTAAATGTTTTACCACCGCTTCGGCGTTTTTCATATAAAAAACTAGACAGATGAAGAAGAGGCACATAATAACTTAAGGACACCACCACCAATTTTTTAAAAAACACCAGCATTTTTCATCAGAAATAAAACGATATTCGTAACCATCGTCCATTGTAGACATAGTTTTAATAAGATGTTACTAAGGCACTTTAGCTTTGGTAATGCTAAATAAAATTTCAGTGTTTTACGAAAGGTGCGCGTAGACAATAAAAGCCAAAAGAAAGATAGGCTGATGAAATGAGCAACGTGGCCGACCAAAAATAGCTCTCAGTAGCAAGAAATCGCAAAACTTGGCACAAACTGGAGAAAGTCCTTACCCAAAGAAGGCTCCTTAATTGCGCATTTTTAAATTGCAAAACGAACCTATATTAAATTGTCACTCTTTATTTTTAATGAGTAATAATAAGGCTTTATTTATTTTATTGTTTGTTTACTAAGGCAAATTCATAAGAAACGATTCATTAAAAAAACGCAGACGGGAAAAAAACACCCGTTTTATGATCAGAAAAGAACGACTGTCCACTTTTTTCATATTCATAAACTTCCACTTCAGCAAATTTTTTCCTGTTTTTATTGTTGTCATGACCGATATTTTTTACAATCAAAACACAGCTGTGATTGTTTAAAAATTCACGTTAATTATGATCAGTTTTAAGAGGTCGTAATCTTACAAGGAAAATACTACAAGGTTAGACAATTATGTTAATATTAACCGATTGTCCCTGAGGGGAAACTGTAGTTTTTGTTACAGTTTCTTGAATACCAGACCGGTTTTAAATGTTAATTGATCACTTTTAAATTTTATCTGACCTTTTACATACTGTGAGATTAAACTGGTTAAAGGAAATCTAAGTTGCTGTCAGCATTTACAAATTTAAGTTATCTTTTTTTGGGAACTAATCAAAAAGTTAACTTAATTTCACTTCCTTTGATACCATTACAATCTTACGCGTAGTTTATTTTTTTTTTATATTGAGAAAGATTGCTAACTAATAGGTTATTCGTATGCAGAATCCTTCATACGCAGCTAGGAAAATTTACGCGCTGCAACTGTGTTTTTCAATTTACAAAAGTCAGTACCTTATTAACTAAAAATAATATTCTTATCGCATGTCATTACTTAAGCAATTATTGCTTTATGGATCTTGTTTTATACGTTATTCAATTATTTCACATAACCGTGTGGAAAACCGATTACCGCATACATATTTTTGTAAAAATAATGATCGATAATTTGCTCGTTATGAGTGTATCGTAAGTATAATTTCAAGCGGGACCAACACGAGCCTTATTAGTATTGCTGAAACAAATCAGTGCCTAATAAAGTCTCAATTGTATATGAAATTTCTGATGAGATTTCTTAAACATGCGTTTCATTGCTCACAAAAACACTGCGTCTTGTTTTTGTAGTTCCCAATCAATTTGTTCATACATATTTTGATTCCTGCGTTATAACCTCGATTACATTAACATATGATACATAAGAGGCTCCGTGTGACGCCAGTACAGCCTGCGTCCTGAATACAACAATAATATTTTAGGTTTTCCTCATGGTCGGTAGGCACACGCTTACGTCTGCTCTCGTTGATGTCTTCTATTAGTCACGTAAGCAATTTTATCAAAGATCACTTTTTTTTATTATTCCGTTTTTTCCTTGACGGAAATATTTAAATTAAGAATTTAAAAATTGGCACCACGTCAAAGAGGGTGGATAGAAATGCAGGGGTGAATAAAAACTAAACTTTGATTGCAATTTTCATGTTATTTAAATACTGTTTGCAGCATTGAAGAACTCCATTTTTTATTTTCAATTTTTTTTTTAATGAGTGCTTTGTGAGAAATCGATTTAGTATTTAAGTGAAAATAAAATTTTTGTTTTAGGAGTGAACCAAACCTTTTCGTCACAGGCAGTCAAACGAAAAAGAAAATCGTGAAAAGTGGTGAATTTGTTTTTTTACACTTTTGCGCAATTTTTGTCTGACGTTATTTGCTCAGATTATAAGCAGCCGAATTTTCTAAACAATTCGTACCATTACTTGCATGGGAAAGGGCTGGAAAGAATGATGATTACTTATTTTTGTGTTGGCATAACAGCTATTTAAATAATAATCCTTCAGTCAAGTATGACAGATGAAAATAATAATAGGTACTAAAGTGAATGAATGTTTACAAAGAGTGGGCGTGTTCGGTCAATGCATAACAGTTGTTAATGTTTGCACGGAATAATAATCGGACCTACGCAGGTTTATTTTTTCATTATACCATGTTTTGTGCGTGGATGACATCAAATTATGAGTTGAAATAAATCAATAGAAGAAACTTATCTCCGTATTCTGAATGAAGCATTTGAAAATGAATATTTATCAAAGCCCATTTCTTTAGTCCTTTAAAAGTTTGCCATTAAAGTAGGGGTAGGGGGAACAGATGGTCGATGTGGCCGAAAAGCTCTGGAGTGGCGTCCGCGTACCGGAAGATACAGCGTTGGAAGGCCTCCCACAAGGTGGACCGACAACCTGGTGAGGGTCGCGGCTAGCCGATGTATGCGAGACGCACAGGACCGATTGTTGTGGCGACACTTGGGGGAGGCTGATGTCCAGCAGTGGATGTCTTTCGGCTGATAAGATGATGATGATGAAAGGAGGGTTTGAAACGTTTTTAACTAGAATACATTTACAGGATGCACGAGGACAGATGGGCTAAGATCGTTCCACGGTGGTGCCTGGACGATTTAGACTCATTCCTGTCGGCTTGGCCGGAGGAGGCAATCGATACAGTTAGCTGGAAAATATGGGGGAGGCCTTTGCCCAACAGTGGGACAACATAGGCTAACAAACACACTTTTCAGAAACCCGCCTTTATCCTCTAGATAAGCTGATAATCATCTCATCAGCGATCACGAAAGTCGAAAATTCTAAAATATATGGGATTGACTTGCACTAGCAAATCAACGTGGTTAATCTTTAGCACTTTAGAATTTCGATTGGCATGACAATTTATTTAGAACCCCTGGATGAACTTTTCTTTTAAGCTCTTATAAAGCTTGAAATACATTAATAAAAAGTACTTTTTCAACACATTTGCTCAAAAAATGCATTTACGAAGCCTGTGTATATTGTTCGAAAGTTAAAATTTACACACCACACAACGGAATGTGCGGTAAAATAGGTACTCTCACCTAAGTACATATTTTACCGTGCGGTAAAGTATGTACTACTAGGTATTCTACTACTTAGGTATTCTTTACGGTTTTTTTTATTAATTTTCATAAAAAAAAAATAAGAATATCACCAAGGAGTTTCACAATCCTAGAATAAATAAGATAATGATCGAACCTCCTTGGAAGCGCTTTTGCTCAATACGTTTGTCTCACGTTAATATTAAAGAGAAAATAAGAGAAGAATACCTAATAAAAATAAATAAACTAAAGATGTAGTTCTAATTCTCACAACGCGATTGTGGCGCCGTTTGCAAATTCGTGCCATTTTCATAATTATTAGAAACGTCAAAGATTGTTGCGACTTTCCGACTGATATCTATAAACAAAAAGTTGATTTCAAAACCTATTGTACTGTTTTCTCGCAAATGTATTGAAAAACGTTGTATGAAATACATGCAGAAATTGATTTTTACAAACTCGTGACTATGGTAAGTACATTCGTTTACGCTTTTATAAAAACCAACTTACCGCACTAATATCATAAATAACTATTTTTATGGATGGGAAATCATCAAATGACTCCTTTGGGTGGAGCGCGAGGGAGTGTCAGACTCTTAGGCCGGGACTCCACCAAAGAGGATAGGAGATGTGTTGAATAAACCAATCCGGTAGGCTAAGCGGAGAAGAGATGTGGAAATAACAAAATCGGATTGGTTTATTCAACACATCTCCTCTCCTCTCCGCTTTGGTGGAATTCCAGCCTTACTGACTAAAACCCATCCGTGCTCTTCCTAGTGCCCTTTGCGTTCCAGGGCCGCGGTGACTCTTTCGAACAAAATCCGCAACCCTGGAATAAAAAGTACTACGCTTCGATTCAATATTTCTGAAGGTCAATATGTTATCGAGCAAACGCCTAGATATGGATTCGAAAATATTAGGTAATTTATTATTAATAATTTCAGACAATAAATTACATCGTCATAAACTAAAAACTTAAACTTCAGTTCACATAATTTAATAGCGATACCGTAATAACTTTTAATAGTTAACTGATAAATGAAAATGTTTATAGACTACTCAACATTTAGTAGGTACTCCTATTCTATAAACATGTTCGTTTTTCAAATAATTTTGTACAACAAGATAAATCCTAAATGATTTAATTTGAGCTAATATTTTACACTAATATAGTGTTTGTAGGGATCGTGGCAATCAACAATACATAAAATGAATTAATAATTTGGAATCATAGAAAGCCACTGCCAATAGAAAATATCAACAATACTACTTTAACTATCTCAAACAGTGACCTTTCGACCGCAATGATGCTGATGATGAAAAATGACTTGAGCCTCAGTTTTTAATTTCATTGTGATGTATGTTCGGGATTTGCTATGCTAGTTGCTATGCGATTTGCAATAATTTGCTTTAATAAACTATTGCGCAATACATTTTCCAAGGAATAAAGAAAAACAAGTCCAAGTAGCAGCGAGTCACTCGCCCCTGACTTCCCAATTCAAAATCAAGGTTTTTGGCACGTTCTTGTTTACAACAGTCTCGGGACGTTCGGTTTGCATGTTGAATTCGATTTTAAGGTCGTTGTCGTACTCTTCAACGAAGTCTCGTATTAATAGGTCGCAGTAAGAATTTATAATAGGGTGTACAGATGGCTTAATACTCGTGTAGAACTGCTGCGTACCTGCGGCCAAGGCACGGTGCCAATCGCTTCATCTGAACGGACGTTGGTGTGGAAAATCAATTGTTACTTTTTCGGGGAAAAAATTTATTTGAGAAAGTTTTTGTATGGGAACTATTTCAAAAGTTGGTTATGATAACCTTGGTAACTTGAACATAGCGAATATTTTTTAATTTACTTTAAGAAGGACCAGTCTATCTATCTGTAATCCTACATTACAGAGTAAACACTGTGTAGAAAAAATACGAATATTTTAAGGAATTTGAATCCCGGCACAAAATGGGGCAAATTTTAAAATTCCAAATGATTTTGAAATTCAATTTTGGTTTGCATGTCCAAGTCCCTGGAGTCCTTTGTTGGCTTACTGCGGAGTTAAATGGAAATATTGAATTAATTTAATAAATTCACACCCTTTTGTCCTGATGGATGTCATACGGAAGCACAGATTTACGTATCAGAGTTTTTAGCGTTTTAAGTTATTCATTTGATTCATGATTTTTAAAACATCTTTCTTAAGTTAGTAACTCATGTCACGGGCTCAATTCTTATGATCCAACATTTTAAATAAAACTTTCTTCCACTTGCATAAGAGGTTGCAATGGAAATAACAAAAACGAATGGTTAATTTAGTATTATTCTCACGCTGATTCATAACTTAACCAAAATAAGTGAGCCGGTCTCTCAGTGTCCCCATTTTTTGCCACAAACAACTTCGGAGGGCATTACCCTCTCTTACACTCTCGAATGGAAACATCTAGCCTTGAGGCGAATGGCCAAACTATCGCCGTCATATAAAAAGCTCACGAGCTTTCATACTATGATTCGTAATTTTAAGAAAAAACTTGCAAAAGCAATTACTTAATAGAAATAAAACGATTCAATGTCGTCGTGCACGCAATAACGTTTTTTTTTTAAACTCATTGTTAATTTTAATAATTGAAATATATTTGATAAAGTAAACAAAATGCCTCATTGATGACAGTAATTACTTCAATATTCTAAATAACCTATACAATAAGGTATAAGTACGTCTGAAAGCATTTTCACCTAACCTAAAAACTACCTGCCAACAATATTTAGCAAGTATTTATAATATTGAAAACTCATTAACAAATGAAAACTCATTAGTAAAAGTAAACCAAACGTCATTCTTAACACGAGAAAAATATGTATGTTTGTGTCAAATATTAAACAAAGTAAACGAGCTCGCAACGTTTATGGTCTGAAATTATGCAACCTCTTTTTGCAAACTTTGAAAAACCAAACCGTGTCGAGCCGCCTACGGAAACGTACCAATGAAAACAGCACTCCACTTCGGGTCCGAGGACCTTACCCTAGACATTGGCTCATGGCTCAGCGCAATAAGGTTGTCGTCGGTCAACGGCCGTCCCCCCCCGCGCCTCC
The DNA here is from genome assembly GCA_947386135.1 of Melanchra persicariae. NCBI lineage: Eukaryota > Metazoa > Arthropoda > Insecta > Lepidoptera > Noctuidae > Melanchra > Melanchra persicariae. Next base: position 8,614,575 of record OX376651.1, on the reverse strand, counting down.
GCGACCTCTTTTCGCCACAATCCAACGACTTTATAACGCGCGCTGCCACCAACAATGACCATACTACCAAACTACCATCCCACAATGGCAGCTTTATCTAACATGAGCGCGAGAGAATGTGTGGCGTTCGCTCTATTCCAAATTTAGTTGAGCGAAGCAAATCGAAGCATGTAATGGCCACTAAATTACATAGTATGATTGACATCTAAGCACATAACTATTTCGTAAAATAAGTGATTCCACCCTTTAATTTGTGGGCGAAAATTGCTGTACACAGCATTAGTGGAAGAGAGGGATTCGTAGTATATGGACGATTTTAAGGCAATTCTAAGTTTTATGTTACAACTATGATGAAGACATTTAACTCTTCTATCTCTTCTGTCTTCCTATATTAGGATGAGCAAACTTTGATGGACACATTACTCAGAGGCAAAACGAGCGATCGAAAATTTACGACAATTTATCACTCTATTTTCCAGGTTATTTTCAGACTCACATTTACTCAAACCGGTTGCCTGCTCATTAACTAGGACACGAGCATGCTTACGATATGCAGTTTCTGGTTTTTCCCGGCGCGATTACTTTTTACCACCGAAATATTTTGGGAAAACAAATTAAGTTTTAGTGTACGTCAATGCCCGGAGAAAGGCGCAGCTCATTCACCTACTGAAGTCTCTGAATCATGACGGATCAGTGTACATTTACGGAATAAGTGCACTGATATTTCACTCTCAAACATGTTTCGATTAGTACCAAACCACTGTTTTAACATTTTAAAGAGCTTTTATCAGACTTAAATAATAAAATACAGAAGTATCATATCAGCCGATAGACGTCCTCTGCTGGACATGGGCCTCCCCCAGATGGGGGGAGGGGTTTCCATAATCGCCACGCTTTGTAGGCGGGTTGGCGATCGCAGTGTAGCTGTTGCAATGTACCTACAGAGAATGCTACTGCCCATTCTCTGGTGAGTCCCTTTGTCGCCTCTTACGACACCCACGGGAAGTGATGGGATGGTGCTATTCTTTTACGTCCGACACCATACGGAACAATGCAAACACAGCAAGCTTGAAGTCGCGTGGGTAACTATCAAATCTCCCAGTTTTATAAAAAAAAACATATTCACTCGTGGTCATTAGACTCTGGGACGTGCGTGGCCACATCTCTATGCACAACAATTAATGTTCCGGTGAATAACATCTGTCATGAACAAAGCAGGGTAAGTGACTTCATCGTGTTCCGTGACTCTACCGCCTATCGAATATTGCACAATATTGTTTTTAATTGGCGTTCCACAATTAGTGCGCTCACCTGATTCGCTCCAGTTGTTACCGATTAAGTTTTTACAATCCTCGGGCTAAGTCAAGTTTACAGTTAACTTCGCGGCCTGTTGCCAACTTACGATGAGTTATAAGTCCGGAATTGTATCTGAGATAACGAGATATAATCAAGGATCTTGTTATTAAGAACTGGCAGACAATTAACACTATTACATATTCAAATAAATACAAAGAGGAATAATTATAATGATTGGTTTGACATTAATTGACATGATTAATTATCCATAATAAAGAAAATGTTCATGACTGGATGTTCATAATCGTAAGTCTACGTACCGTTAAGGGACCTCAACTCTAACCCTTAAATTATTGCCGATAACTTGAGATTGTGTTTGGAATGACTTAAATACAATCAGATTAACTGTACGTTTAAGATAAATAAACTTTTTATGAAACTGCAAGTTATTTGGATATTCCTTAAGAAAATATTCGTATTTGGTATTTTTAAATATTACGTCAAGTTACAACACTTTGTATTGTTTTGTATAGTTTACGTTGAATGTGAATTCGTCAAAATTCAAGACTTAAAAATATTTTCTGAATTTGGAATCACTTTTAGTTGTATTGAATAACAAATACTTAAAAATTACGAAGTCCGCGTAGATATGGTAGCACTTATGATGTGCATAAAATTCTGTTTCTCTGGATCGGTCTTTTAAAAAAATTATTTTAGACGTTGCAGACCACCGTCTGCAAATCTTTTTCTTGTCCCGCCACAGTTTCACACTGTCAACATTGTCATATTATTTAAAATCCAGAAGCAACATCAATGTCATCTGTGGTGCTTCACTTTTGGAACGCCATCGTCACATTATAAGTGACCAACGAAAGCCTTCCTTGTCAAAATATGCTGAATTTGTGACTTGGCGTAGAGGAGCTCGTGGCTAAATTATAACAGCCGCACGGACCAATCTTCAACGCTTGCCGAGGTTGGTCTGTGGATGGGTGACCATAGTAACATACCGAGACTCCTCCGTGCCTGGGAAAGCACGCTAAGCCGTTGGTCCCGGCTGTCATTTGTAGATCTTTGGCAGTCGTTACGGATTGTCAGAAGCCAATCAATCAATCAATCAATCAATTTTACTTGTATAAAACATGGTGTACAAAGTTGTTTTACAGACATTATTAGAGCATACCTGTTTTGCTTATATCACAGCATGCAAATATATAATATAGGTAGATAACATTACATAAAAAGTTTCCCGTAGTTTAAATGTCAAAAAATTCTTTTATGTTGTAAAAATTATGAGTGCATAACCATTTATGTAGTTCTTTTTTAAACAATCTAAGATTTAAGGTTTTTAAGTCATTTGGAATTTTATTAAACACCCCAACACACATGGTTAAACAGCTTTTATTATATTAAGCTAGTCTTGGGAGATCGTCTAATACAAGTCTGTGAGGGTCTCGCCGGTTTCGAGGATATACATCCTGTGCCTTTTTAAATAAGTCTTTATACTTCTTAACAAACATGCATACTTCATAAACATAGAGAGAGGGTAGCGGTAACAAACCAAGTTCTTTAAATATTGGCCTGCAAGATTCTTCAGGTTGAAGCCCATACATTGCACGAATACACTTCTTCTGTGCAACAAATACCCTATTTTTGTCGGTGCTATTACCCCACATTATGAGTCCATAGCGTATTATCGATTTAACATAAGCGTGATATGTAGTGATGGCAGTTTTAATGTTTGTTACATTTTTAATCTTTCCCAGTGCGTATACAAAAATATTTATTCTTTTAGATATATCATCTACTTGTGCTTTCCAATTCATGTCCTGGTCAATCATTACTCCAAGAAATTTCGTTTGTGTTACTTCATTAAGTTTTGGTATGTCAAGTTTCAAATTGTAGTTATTATTGTTACATTTATTAAATTGTATTATTTTTTATTAAATTGTATATGTAGACTTATCCAAATTAATTTTTAAATTATTCATGTCAAGCCATTCAATTAATTTCTCGATAGTGTGGTTAATATCTGTTTCATGTTCGTGACTTGTATTATATCTTTTATCGGACGTCACTACAGAAAATCTGACACCAGTCTTGCCAAGAAGTACCGACGTGTTACCCAGTAATTTAATTTAATTTAATTTAATTTAATCTTTTATTTCAGGCATCTAGGGCCCATAAACGGCAACGGCGGCGATAGTAATGGGTTGTGGAGGTCTGGTAGGCAGCCGCTCCACGTAAAATACTGGTATTCAGCTGAATCCGGTTTGCCTGGGAGCCGACCCCAATATATAGTTGGGAAAAGGCTAGGCAGATGATGTGACTTGGCGTGGATGCATTTACACTCAGAGGGCCAATTCTACTCATTTTTAAGCAAAGTTTGCATTTGCACGTTAGTTGCAACCTGTCAAAAAATCCTTAATTTCCATACATTTGCAACTGACATGCGAATGCGAAAATTGCTTAAAAATTAGTAGAATTGGCCCTCTGGCATTCAAAAGCTTAATTTTAACTATAAACGCTCGTAGCTCAATAGCAACTGGAAACGAATGTAAGGGTCGGTTTCGGATGCTACGCTACGCTACGAAGACTACGCTTTTTTACTATCCAGATAAAGGTATAAGTTTATACTTGGTAACCTACCATTAGGGAACACGACATGAGAAAGGATGCCTCACCATTAAAAATTTTTGCCACAATAAAGATTCCAAATTCTCAAAATATATTGTTGAAACAAAACAAAGCACTTACAAAGACAAAGCGACTAATTATAATGCGTAGCACGGACTTATTTAGTTCAATGTAGGTAGTTTAATATCTGCATATACATTACTTCCGTCGCGTCGTGTGGGTGCCCGCATCCAACAATTTCACTCTTGATACTATTTTTACGACTGCTCGCTTATGTCCTTATATGCTTTACGACTAAATGATAACACGCGAAACGTATTTCAGGAATGTTTTCGTGTTGCAGTCCTTTGGTTAATAAAGGGAGAGCTGTGACTCCAGTCAGACTTTTTATGTTTCTACCTAAAAATTTAATCACAACTCTAGTTTGACCAATGAAGCCATTCGATACAGGTTTGCGGATTTTGTTTGAAAGGGTCACCGCGGCCCTGGGATACAAACGGCACTAGGAAGAGCACGGATGGGTTTTAGTCAATAAGAGTCTGACACTCCCTCCCGCTCCACCCAGAGCAGAAGGAGTGATTTGATGATTTCCCATCGATAAAAAGGGTGTATTTTGTTAATTAAAATACTGTTGCTACTAACGTATACATATACGTTATTTTTTATTTTTATTTAGTATTTAACAGTTTCGAATAAACATTTACCAAAAAGGTAAGAATAAGGAGACAGAAAAATAGGTACAAAGGTGATGCTTATTTCTAATGAAATCTCTTCCAGCATACCTGCGAAAGGAAAGACGAATAAAAGAGATGTAGACACCGTGTGTAAAAGTTATAAAGTAAGAACAAAACAATAAACTTTAAATACTGGGTATTTTTTTTTCCAGTGCGCAAACTTTAAGATCCACTTCTGCCCATGTAAATGAACAACTTTCCCCAAGAAAGCCATAGTCAATTCCTAAAAAAAAATTGAGTCTCCCATACAAATTGTGGCCAGTTGATGACAATTTTGTATGGGAAGTTCAAATTTTTTTTTAGGAATTGTCTATGGCTTTCTTGGGGAAACCGTTCATTTACATGGGCAGAAGTGGTTCTCAAAGTTTGCGCACTGGAAAAAAAGTTATCCAGTATAACATAAAATACATGAAATATTACAAAAAAAAAAGATAGGTATGACACTAATACATATTAAACAATATTATAAGATAAATAATAATACATACATACATACGAGTCTATGCATCTATGACGGTACGGAAAGGTAGTGTTCCTTCACTCTTGTTATCAACACTGTAAGCGTTTTAATTATAATAATACTGCAGACTGTGTCCTTAGTCGCCTATTATTTTTTGCTACATAAGTAGATATGTAGACGCTGACTTTTTGTATGAACAACAAACCTACTTCTTCAACACCAATAATAAGCAGGAGATCAATATCTAATGCCACTTAGGTAACACACATGTCTACATGTCCAGCAATGGGCTTCGAAAGGCTTAATTGATTGATCTTGATTGATTGATTACCTAGTATGTACTGATTTGGGTGTATCTCATGCATCTATGACGATGGGCTAACAACCAGATAGCTTTAAAATAACACGTAACATCTGCTTATTCAAAACAACTTGCTGCTAAAGAAGAATCATGAAAAGCGAATTTTCTTTGTTAATTAAATATTCGTTCATTTAACTCCTAACCCTTTCGAGCCAATGCTTTTCAACTAACAAATTAACTTCCTGGTTCTAAAAGTTTATTATTCACACAAGTATTATGAACTCGTTATGATTAAAATCTTAGCGAGCTTTTAAACGATAAGATTTCATGGGAAACCTTGTTCTTAATTGCTGCTGGTCATCACACGGACTCAGAATATGAGTCATAACAAGAATCGTGAGACTGAGAAGAAAAAGACCATTAGTTAATTTCATTAACCATTAACTGACCTATTTTTCTCAAATGAAAATTGTATAGTACTTTTTCTGGTACTGAAACGTATCGTATGTTGGTTCCAAAGAATAATCTCAATTTTCGTATTTTCCATGTAAAACGGACACAGATTTTTTTAACTGAACTGCCGTAATATCGTTACCTGTTAGCAATGCTGATAAATGCATTTCAATTCAATGTTTTCAGCACCAATAACTGCGCTTCAAAAAACACCGACTTCCAAAAAAAACACGACAAAGTACAAAATTACTTTAATTTCGGTAGTCGGTGTCAAATAACTAAGAAGCAACCAAACACCGACTACCGGAATAATTAAAGTTATTTTGTACTTTGTAGTGTTTTTTTTGGAAGTCGGTTTTTTTTTGTGAAAAAGTTTGTTATTTTTCACTTTTTAGTGGTACCCTACACCATACAACACCACTGAAAAGTCACAGGAAAGCAAAAATACGCAATTTCGTATACATGGATAATTTTTCCACATATTTTTTCCACCTATTTGGATTTAAAAACCAAATTGCTTGACCGATTTTGATAAAATTTAAATGGGACCAATCGAGAAGTATCCTTTCACAAAAAACAAGAATTTTTCAAATCAGTTCATAAATGACGGAGATATGAGGTAACAAACACAAAAAAAAAATACAATCGAATTGAGAACCTTCTCCTTTTTTGGAAGTCGGTTAAAAACAATTTGCCTCATGGAATTATGATGCCAACCCATCTAAGAAAATAAAGTGAAACAAGAAACACATTGAATATTATTCAGAGGCAAACGGTAAACAACATGTTATGCGTAGGATGATAAGAAGATTATCATAATATTTTCTGGAAAATCTGTAATACTCTAAATAATTTAAGTCAGAATGTCGCAGTATAATATCCGATGATATTAAAAATTGTTAGTGTTCATGAATTTTATGAAAATGTCGAAATATTCAATTCGGGGTCTCTAAATATTAAAATATGTGTCGCCAAGTGGAAAATTGGGATGACCGCTTTCTTTTTGATGGAAATCACAGTCCAGCTTACGTCAAAATAAAAATAAATGCTCATGTAGAAATTATAAAATATCACATATTTACATTAGGTATTCATACCGTTATTTTAAAATAATTCATAGAAATATATTGAATATGATAAGAAATCGAAAACCTAGCTCAAAACATATCCTATTTTACATCTCTAGGCTGACACTTCATGCTAATATTTTCTTCAAACAAGTCAAGAAAGAATGAAAGCAGTGCATGTCTTGTCCTAACACACATTTATCAGATTCTGATTGTCGTTCTATTTACGTCAAGAAGTTATATATTCTACAGAGGCAGACAAACAATTAATTAGAAATAATTCAGGTTGCGTAGGGAAGTGCTCTGGCGCAGGTGCCACCGGACGCTCGGCTTCCGTCGGTCATTGTCGCGTGAACGTGCAATGCCTGCATCCATTACTGTTTTTTATCATCGACATGGCCAGTCAGATTTTTAACTCACTCTTTGCAAAGCTGACAATGGCCGATCGGTTCCAAATTTATTTCGTTGCAAAAACTTAATTGATACGAGGCAACATTAGCACCACTGCATTGTTATTTTTTATCAAGCATCTTCCAACGCTTGAATTTTGGCTGAGATGAATATAATTTTCTAACTAACCTATTCAACTTCGTACTCAATACATTTTAATTCCTTGAAAAAAGTCAATAATCCATTCAAATACACAGCTGAAACTAATATAAATTTTCCGTAAAACGCAAACATTTACATTGTTAAGTTTAAGATTCGTGCCAAATATTTGTGTACTGAATTAATCATGTTTATCGATTCACCGACGAAGTTGTTAATGATCTGATTGGTTTCAAACTTATGTAGAATAATGTAAAAAAAATTAACAGATTTGCAAATACTAGTAGAGAATGAAAGGTGCCAAAATATTAATGTTGTCAAAAGTTCATAATTTACTTGTAAAATGTTTTTATTTAATATACCTTATACTATGTTGCATAATGCTGTGTCCGAGATGTATGTTATATAGGTAGCTGTAAGTATGTGGCCGAAACATGGGTGTGATCGAAGTTTTGCATCATCAATTATCGTGTGTCTAATTTTTTGTATGGAACGGTGACTGTAACCTAATGTATTAATCCTCGCTCACGTGTTTTGAATTTTGTATGTTTAATAAAAATGACGGCACGTGATTGAGTTGATTTACTGAATTCGGTAAATAACAATAATATGATAACAACTTTTTAAAAATCGGTTGCTCATTCTGTTATGAGAATCAGACGTATTTTAATATTTCCGCTGAAAGAAGCGCGACGAACAGATTCGACGCTATAGCTGTGTAAAATGTGTACGATTAAGGGCCAATTTCACCAATGAAACTGAACGCGATCAGCGAATAAACCAAGTTTATGAGCTGTCAGTGTCATTATTTTTCTATGGAATATTTACACTGACAGCTCTTGAACGCAGTTTAGATGTACTGATCGCGTTTAGTTTCATTGGTGAAATCCGCTCTTAGTGTGGTTTCAGTACCTTTTTTATTGTTTTTACGATCACTTGTTTTGAGATTTGATAATTAACCAGACACGACGTTTGAGAGTTAAAGATTTATCACAATTAGTTCCATTCCTTATCAAAATTTAGAGTGTCCTTCTGAGAATAATTACTTCGTCAAAAATGTAATAAGCACTTATAAGCATAACCAGTTAGCTAGACGTAGGATTTACAACCCTGAGTCATAAACAGGATTGTTTAAACGTTTTCATTTAGTGCTAAAAAACAAGTTGTGCTATCTTCTCGCTCTATTTCAGCCAAGCAGGAGTGACATAACTTATCGCGTCCCTCATTTGCATGTCCTATTTACAATTTAAGCGCGGCTATAACAAATACCATAGTTCAGAACGGCAACTAATTTGCAGTACAAGAATGTATTAAAGTTTTAAGTATTTGCTACGCTGCACGCAATAAAAATTCTTAAGATTTTGTTACGGTTATTGCTCTCGACATTATTATTGCAAAGTTTGAGTTATTTATTTAAATAAATAAATATACCGTTGTCATACAACCTTCATAAGGATACATTTATTAAATTACCCATCTTAGAGGGGAAACTAATCATCAGAGCAGCCAGTGAACGTTCCTACAGTGAGAAGCCTTCTACGAGGGGCCTCTTGGGAAATTGACGAAACATGCGATTACAAAAAAGATCGATAAATTTTACATTTCAGGTCGAAGGAAACTGCTGTCACATCTTAGTATAATACAAGTTTCTTTTCGCAACACCCGAGAGAATGGAGAACATAAAATATTCGAGTTGAGTTGGTACATGTGTCTTATATTCTCGTCACAAAATCCTATATAAATTCTTTAAGCACGGTAAACGTGCTTGATGAAAATTACGCTCATTTCAAGTGAAAACTCTGACTCATAACTCATGAAGTAACTGACCGAATCATAGGGTCAAGATTCACAAAACATACAAGAAGAATGGTCGAAAAAGTTTATAATTATGAAGGTGTGTGGTGGTGTGACTCCGACAATTATCACCACAACGCAATAGTTTAATTTCGTCATCACAATTCAACGTCACCGCGGTCAATCATCGCTCTTGATCCCTACAGGTCGTTGCCACAGCTAGGCCAATGACCAATGCATTTCACAAAATAATATAAGTACCTATTTGTAATGTATGTAAAAACGACGTGGTTTTTATTAGAGGAAGTGTTTTGTGGGAGAATCCAGAGTACGTTTTGAGCACTTGCTTTTCTTGTAGGTATGTAAAGATCGTTATGGTAACCTAACTCAACCAATGAAAATGTTATTAAGAAAATAGCATCGTCACGGCATCTATCAGAAGAAGATGTGAACCAATACGTGTATTTTAATGATGCATGCTGAATAGCTAAAACTTTCAGGACAAGTACAACACTAGAACGTATGTTTTTTCGGGTCTTTATTTGATGGTATTTTTAACTGACTTCAAAAAAAAGGGGAGGTTCTCAATTCGGTTGTATTTTTTTTATGTTTGTTACCTCATATCTCCGTCATTTATGAACCGATTTGAAAAAAAATTCATCAAAATCGATCCAGTAGTTTAGTTTTTAAATTAAAATTTGATGGTAAAATAAGTATGCCATTCATGTTTAAGAAATTGCGTATTTTTGTTTGCTTTCCTGTGGCTTTTCCAGTGGTGTTGTTAGGTGTGGGGTACCACTAAAAACTGAAAAATAAAAAACACCGATTTCCGAAATTAAAGTTACTTTGTACTTAGTGTTTTTTTTTGTCGGTTTTTTTGTGAAAAAGATTTTTTGTTGTTCTAATTTGTTAATCGCACCGCAATTGCACTGTGTTTTCCTAGTGCGAATGTAGTGCGATTAGAATATGTCCCATTTGCTGGGGTGCCCCAAATGTCAATTCACCTGCTCACTAGAACAACACTTCAAATCAAATCAAATCAAATCAAATAAGTTTATTTGTGTACACTTCCAACGCCGCAATAAATGTGGAAACTTACCGGGCCCATACAGTACAATTTGATGAGCCGTTGACATAAATGACATAATAAGACTTTGGGTCTCAAGTAACTAGACTCTGGAGGGCAACTTCAGATTTTTCCTTCTATTTGCTTTTAAAACATTGGAAAATCAGCACCCACTTGCAACTTTAGCAATAATTGTGAACTGTTTGGTAGTCATGAGCCGCATATTGAATCGTGATAAAAAGCAATACCCTAATTAGAAACAGACAAGTACAGTAGCTCCCATTGTTGTCTGGTAATTAGTATGAATGGTAAACAGAAGAATTAGCAAAAACAAAAAACAAAGTAGTATCTTCTGGAAAACTAAAATAGTGGATATTTTGAAACATGACTCGCATAAATCACCCCATCTCGCCAAGGCCGACCCAAAGAGCGGGAGCGACTTGACACACTTCGCACCGGGACTGCTAGTTCGAGTTGACGCAATAAAAGAGGGTTTAGAAGGATATGGGAAGGTCTTTGCCCAGCAGTGGGACATTCTAGCTAGGGTATTAAAAAAAACTCGTAAGTGCAGATAACACCCTAATTTTGAACAACTACTTTGTTTACTATTGAAGTCTCCGAGCGGAAATCGGACTAAAAAACTAGGAGCCGTGAAATTTTCGGTGTATTAGTAACAGTATTTAGCGATAGTGCGCTGTGTGTCAGTGAAATAATTGTTACAATCAGATCCGTACCTTCTTGCAGGTATAAATTCCAAGATACCAAATCCTTTTCAAATATTAGTCCAAATAAAACGGTTATGATTTAATAAATAACACTCTGTCTAATACCTACGTCGGTATCTAGTAATTAGTTCGAATTGTTAACCACAGTAAGGGTCAAGGCGGCAGGTCATATTGCAGCGATACATTGTAAACCTAAGTACATGTGTACAATGAAAACGATTTCAAAATGAGAGGTAATTAAATACAAACAATGTTGCCGTTATACACACACTCAGGTACTTGAAAAATCATTAAGAATATGTCACGTATGGAAGTAAGATGCCTAAAAGGGTCTTCCACGATCCACACTGATTAATTTTCAAACTCTGGCTTTGGTTTGAGAATTGGTTCTTTAAGACACATATTTTGTTGGCATCCCCAACAAAAAAAAACAAAATTAATATTTAATATTTCTTGCCTTGCAACACTGCATTTAATGTCAATGTCGTTAACTGTCAGTTCAGTTAAATAAAACACCATAGCATCTTGATTGTCTTCAAGAACAAGTCACGTTTTTTATTTCACCTCTTTCTCAAACCCAATCATAAACCCTATGAATTACAATCTTCAACAACATTTTCTTTACAAGTTCAAGTTGAAGTCAATCCTGATAAAAGTTAGGTAATAGAAGAATATAATTAGCCAGCAACGATAATCAGTTGATCAAGCATACCCATTATTCAGGTATATATTATGTATGTTTATGTATGCATGATCGACGAATTATATTTTGTAAGTAATAAGATCCCATCGTAAAATTTAAACACACTCAAAATTTTATTATGCTCAACAAATTAAACGGGTTTAGAAAAAAATTGGGAATATTTCAGCACTTTTATGGTTCCTTTTTTACATTGTACGTATTTTATTATCTTTAAACAATTTTCGCGCAGTTCATGTAGAAGAAATCGATTCGTGATTACGATTCGAAGTCACCTGCTACATTGCTTGACATGCGATATTGCAATTAAAAATAAAATAAAAAACAACAACTATACGCGACTTTGCAATTACTGAGATTGAAATCAACCCTAACTTCAACCCTAAATTGTAGAACAAAAACAAAATCTTATCGACCGGTATTCATCTGCTACGAAAACTCGTAGCATTCGTAGCCGTAGCCCTTATTTTTTACATACGTAGCACACTTAGATAAAATTGCATTGACCCTGATTGACCTAAGTGGCAATTCTATTAATTTCCATGCAACAAACTGTCAATTATTATTTAAATTAAGGCATTTTTTGACAGTTTGCGATTGACATGCGAATGCGAACGTTGTTTAAAAATAAGTAGAATTCCCCCTCCGGTAAAATAACGATTAGTTTGAAATAGGAACCCGTAACTGCCGCCATGATTAACAAACTTTGATTTACGAATGGACGTTTTTATTTTGCTGTATCACCCGCTGTAATGACTAGATCATGAATAGGTTTGCGCTTAAGCAATATGACTGCCTCTTTTGAAGCAAACTGGTAATGTTTCTATGACTACATTCTTCTTATTTAATTTGTATCTACTTGTCAAAGCATTACGATGTTAAATCGTTTCTTTGCATGAAAAGGAAAGATTGGAGACTTATTATAAAGTTAAGTCATATTAAGCAAATATGAAAAGATCAACCAGAAAATCTGAATTTGTTTCAGTAAAACTAACGGTTGTTTTACCTACAATTGAAGAGTCTTGTTAGTTTAATATGGCAAACAGTATAACTAATAAAATTAATCCCGCTTTAAATGCATCTAATTGATTTCTTACCCTGAAAATATTTAACAGAACCACCGACATTGCTCCATATAACAACCTGTTGTTACTAAACGTGCCACCTGTCCTAAATAGTAAACAAAGGATTTATTTACGTATAGTTGCAGTTGACCTATAAAATCTAGACCATACTTAGAACCATGTTCAATTAAACTTAACAAAAACGAACATCAAAATCACATGTTATACACAGTAATAAAGGCGGTTACTTGAATTGTTAAGTAACTAGTTTAATATGACAAAGTCCAAAAGTGATCAACGTATACAGCCGAAGCATCTTGAACGTAAAGAATCGGTGTCACAGCGTCGTTGCGTCGCGGCGCGGGCGCAATTCAGTCGGGACGCTGGAAAAGGGGGCGCGAAACATGAATATGCATGGCACCTCTTTGTTGTAGCCAACTGTTTTGAACTCTGCGTGTACAATTGACGTTTACTTCAAGTGACTCATTTCCATCTTCGCGACAGGTTGGAGAATGTTATTGCTTATTTAGCGTCTTTATTTTCAGTTGAGAACATGTATACTTAAGATGGGTTTTCTTCTCGTGTCATTTTCTGCTTAATTGAAGACCGTAAACGGAGAATTAAAAAAAAAACTTATTTAACGTGTAACAGAACAATCTCAATTTCGGGTTTGTCCGATAGTAATAGTTGTTCATAATTATGAGAACAATGACCCCTTTTCTGGTATTGTGTTTATTCTGTTGCACGTTGTATACAGGGTGGAAACTTTCAGCGGGGCAGTAAGGGGAAGTACCTTATCCGTTGCAGCTACGTGAAAATGGTCTTAGGAAACTATCCATAATTTTTTTTGGAATTTTGATCCCCATTCACAGATTTTCAAAAAAAAATACAGTTAGCAAGAAAATAGCCATTTTACAAAAAAAAAAACATTTTTTGATGCCAATCGATCCAGTTTCTAATACTGATTAAAAACTTCTATGGGACTAACCATCGTTGGAGTACTCAAAAAGTCACAAATTGCAAAAAAACTTTTCCCGTACATTTTGTATGAAAATTTTATGCAAAAGCTTTTTTAGTGACGGTTGAGATCTTTTCCTTGACTGAATAAAAAGATAAGTTTAAAAACAATTCAAATTTCGAACTCGTTATTATTAAATAAAAAACAATCTTGACAGTTTGTTGCGTCAGAAAAGCTCTGAGTGTTGTGAATTTTACATTTCAGTTATGTTAGTTAATAAAAAAGATAATTAATGCGCCTTCTTTTTGATATGTTTAAAATTCTACGTGATCATTTGTCTTTTATTTTATTTTTTGTATTTCAGTTACACAAATTCTTTACAAAATGTAAGCGAAAAGTTTTTTGCAATTTGTGACTTTTTGTGTACTCCAACGATGGTTGGTCCCGTAGAAGTTTTTGATCAGTATTAGAAACAGGATCGATTGGCATCAAAAAATGTTTTTGTGTAAAATGGCTATTTTCTTGTACATTTTTTTGAAAATCTGTGATTGGGGATCAAAATTCCATAAAAAATTATTGATAGTCTCTTAGGCCATTTTCGTGTAGCTGCAACGGATAAGGTACTTCCTCTTACTGCCCCGCTGTAAGTTTCCACCCTGTATATCATATATCCTGTTTTTTTTCAAGATAGTTTTTACATTGCATGGATTTAGTATGTAAGATCACACCAGTATTTCCCAGAGGGTTGGCCAGGGGTATCCGGGAAGTATAATGCAAAACGTTAGTGGCTATGTATCAAAGAATTACACTGTTAAACAGCAGAAACATAAAATTTAATTCGCAAATTCAAATGATTGTGACAGGAAAATTACCCGCATTTCATTACGCGGAAGATAAGATAGTTTGAAACTGTTAAAAAAAATGTAACTCTCACCACGCAGCGTGTAGCGCAAACATTGTGGTTATAATCACAGCAACCCGTCAGCACTCCTTGGTGGTCCTTAATGATAGACATGAAGTAATAGAACACTATCAAATTCACATTAGACATTGCAATCACTAGAGACACACGTAATGCAGCTAACATCTTGCACTGTCTCTCATGGAAGAGAGGTGTGATTTGATGATGCCTTATTAGGAACGTTATTATTTTAATCGCAATAACTTCAACTAAACGTGTAGTAAAACTATTTTTAATGCGCTCTCAGTTTTATAACCTACAAAAAAAAACTATAACCGATTTGAGAATTTCCTCCTTTTTTTGAAGTCGGTTAATAATCTGACATAAACAATTTACTGTCCTAACATTAAAATTTATTGCCAAAAGCAGGTGCAATAATTTTATATGAAGCCATAATAATTAATGCAAGCAATCTGCGCGCACGCGCTGTCGAAAAACTTGACAAAATCATATTCTACATCGACACAGCACCTGCACAAGATTTGTGATAACCATCACACAAGTGAAACAGGCACAGGTTAGTCTGGTTTAAGAGTTTGACACAGCGATTTAGGGTTCCTTAACAACACAAGGTTTCCATGTTACTCAGGATATAAAGGAAATACTAAAACTGTACCAGCTGCTTGTTATTCCGCAATTTGTTATGTTGTACAGATATAATCTTAAAATGTAACACATTGTTTTGTTGTTTTTGGAATGGAGGTTCAAGGGCAGTTCCCATTTGGTTTGTGTAAGTAGATATGTAAAAATGCATTCGTTCTTATTTATTTTCTTGTCAACATCGCTTTTTAATTTATTTGACGAAAAAGAAACGGATTCAGTTTTGGTCCCTCTTCATAATATTGTCTTTGTAATAGAGTATTTTACTGAAAAAAATCTAATAAGCCGTCGGATAGATTTCCAAAAAATTTTGGGCACGTATTATTTTTAACCGACTTCTAAAAAAGGAGGAGGGTCTCAATTCGGATGTTTGTATTTTTTTTTTTTATTTCTACGTAGTTAAACAAAAAATGAAGACGACACAGTGCGTTGAAAAAACGCGTGACGTCACTACGATGGTACAATTATGTCCATCGACATGACGTCACGCGTGTTATTTCATATTGTTAAAAAGTTGTTTACTTACGTGAAAAAAGAAAAATATGTTTCCAATATTTTTTAGACATCTATCTGACGGACTAATTAGATTTTTTAGTAAAGTACCCTCATAGACTTAGTAGTTTCCATCTTTTTATTTGAAGTATGGGAAATCATCAAATTACTCCTTCCGCTCTGGGCGGAGCGGGGGGGAATGTCAGACTATTACTGACTAAAACCCATACGTGTTCCTCCTAATGCCCTTTGCATTCCAGGACCGCAGTGACACTTTCGAGCAAATTCCGCTATTACCTTACAAAGTAAATTAACACGTGTAGCTAAACTATGATTAAAATTTACTCTTTTTAAGTTATGTGATAAACAATGGCGTCTTCATTACAAAAAATGCATCTTTTGAGACGAATCCTGTAACAATTATAATTTTAATAATACACATTCAACTTACGAATTCAAAAATACACACAATATTGACACCACTCGTAAGTATTGTTAGTTTGTTCGAAAGAAATGTTCAGACCGTTTATTTTGCTTGCATTACCACAGCGAAAGAAAAACATACAGTACATTACCACAGCGAAAGAAAAACATACAGTACGTAAAATGTCCACCCACGATATTTTTAAATGTCAAGAAAAGGAAATGAGTTATTTAATGGCACCGACAAGTACCTACAAGCTGATCGTAGGTGATGGGTTAACAACCTATCATCTATGGGGTATTATTATTTAACATTGTGGTATTTTCTTAAGACTTCATAAAACTATTTGATTTTGTTGGTAACTCCGCGACAATGGTTCTTCTAGGAAGACTTCGTCTGGTTAATGGCACTCTATTTTCTCACCCAATCAGTTTAAATGGTATTGTAAATATTAAATAGTAATTCTAAGAAACGAAATGAGGTGAGCTTTTAGGAGTACCTCGGAGTAAGTATAATTTCTGCTTTTTGCCGTTAATTCTTAACAAAGGAAAAAGCTTAGACTTAACATGCACTTATTTAACATACTTTATCTACGTACATCGCTATTCGGACACCCTAATTAAAACAATTACAATGCTATACTCACTGGAGAGTACAAAAGTGTTGGCATTTAACTTTTAAAGACTCTGCCTATCCGATGATACAAAAAGTTACGAAAAAATAAATCAGCAGGTGGAAGTGTTCGATGACAGTCTCGATTAAATTCACAAACCCCTGTTGATGTGACACGAAAGCTAATTGTACTGACTGACAAATAGCCTTGTTAGGATGGCATTTGTAATTGCGGAGCGCCCACACTATCTTGGCACTTGGCCAAAACGGGAATTCAACAGAAATGTTCTTAAATTGACAGACTGTTGACTTTTTGCCCTCAAGCAGCGCGGTCCCGATATGTCAACTTTTACTGGACACACTGTATTTCTAATTGCTTCCCAACCCAATAAAAACCTTAGATAATGAAGCGTCGCTCATCTGTTTCATTTATGCGAACAATTCGCATGAATGAAACAGATGATAAGGAACTTTCTTTATAAATAATTTTAAGTGTAGTCGATAAAAGTAGGGCTAATTTTTATTTCCCTACCGTTTAAAATTTTAATTGCCGCTATTCTCGTAACTATTTTCCAGCTAAAGTTCACTTGACATACTCATACATTTACGTAGATAAAACGCATCGAGTCTGTTGTTTAGTAACAAAATTAAATATCCAGACATATAAATTTTACTGCTGGTATCTACTTTACGATATTATAATTCATAGCTTAAGGTCATTTTATATTTTATTAGTCCGGGAATTTTATTAGTCCTACCAAACATCTTACTACTGCTACAATTTTCTATGAGACGTAGGTAACGTACGAACATGATACTACCCATAAATAATAAACATAGACCGAGCTCATCCAAGTTACTGCATCCACGTAATGAGTATAGAAGATAAATTGCACACCTGTAATGACGGTCTTACGGGAAGATTACGGGGCGAAACATGTCATAATAAAACTGTCAGTACAATTAGTAAATCATAACTAACATCTCAGGTTTTACAAACTCCAAGTGTTGTCTACCGACATTCATGAAATTACAGTTTAAATTATAGCCTTGACCGTCGTAAATAAAAACACAATTGGCGCGATATTCATTAATCTGTCTTCGTTCGCGTCATAAAAGAGTCGTTCTAAAAATGGAAACACGATGCACCTGGCATGCAAGTAAACTAGACTACCGTTCCCAATTCACATTGAACACTTACGACATCGTCTTGTAGCCCTGCACTACAGGCGCAAACTCGTTTGGTCGATACTCAATTTCGTAACATTTCGCCTCTGTGGGGTCTGTGTCTTGGTCAGGGCCGCGGGGCAGCAAGAAATGGGGGGAGGCGCGGGGAGGAGGAGGCGTGCGCCTGCGCAGAGCGGAACGCCAGATCGTGCTGCACCGCCGAGCGCGACCGCTAAAGCAGCCTCGGCTCTTGAATTGCAACATCGCTTGCTTTGTAATAGTTAGGTGTTGCCGGCTTATGTCGCCTGTATGTTATATTCCAGTTCTTATGGGAAATTATTAATTTAAAATTTGGTAAAACCCATTGGTACCCATACTCACTGTCTTCTTATTTTACTGTCATCCCGTTCATCAGTTGTGCTATTGTTTTCAAATAAATAACTATTATTAATTAATATATTGTTTTCATGGAAATATTGATATCACATATCACAAATTTAAAAATGAATCGTACCCGAAGTCGCTAAGCTGGAAAGGAATTTCTTAAAAATAAAGGAGGAGAAAGAAAGGTGCTAAACTTAATATCACCTATGAAACCGCACCTGCTTATTCTGTACATCGATATCCTTATATACTCGTACATCATACTACAATCGTACACATAGCTCTATTAGCAAACAGAATCAATTAAATAAATATCTTATGATATTGATTAGATCTTGAAAATGTAGTTTTCTAAAAAACTTTTTGCGCTACTTTTTCAACAGCGATCGAGTAGTTGTGATAATATTATTAATAAATAAAAGCTATTTAAACATTATAATGAATGATGGTTAATATAACAAAAGTGGAACTGCCGTGTCTGCCGGCTCGTAACCGGTCGCGTAAGACTCAACGTTATCGTCACTGATGTAAGCGCGCGCGCAGTCGCAGGGGCCGAAGAAAGGAGTCGCATGCAAAATAACCACTAGAAGCTTCCAGCAAAAAAGCGCATTCATATAGCATAAGCATTTTAGGGTCACATAGAAAACGATTGTATCAGGCATGTCATTTTTAAGGGCATGAGCAGAAATAAAATTGAATCCGAACGAAGATAGAATAGCGGATGCTTAAGATGCCAATAAAAAGATTATCAGACTGAAGTGAATAGTTTAAATGTTATAATAACTATAAACGGTACATAAAAAATAATGATACGGAAAAATAGGTCGCACCAAAGCAAAGTTCCCACAATTATGAAAATTAAAAAATATTGATAAAACCATCAAAGTCTATCAGTCAGATGAGGCAAGAAAACTTATTTCCATAAGTCAAACGGCGACCTGAGGTCGTCGATCTTTCGGACCAGTGGGACCGGATCTCGGAGGAAACTTTTTATGTGACCAGCGACTCAGCGGTAACATATTTACCCAAGAAACGGCCGACATTACCGCCGACACGAATATGTTAAGTTTAATTTTAATTAAACGCATATCTCTGTAATATGGTCCTATTTAATTAAGTCATAAGTAATTTCTGAATTCTTACCCCTCCTAAAAAGTAGATGCTGTGCTACGTAGACGCAAATAATTACGTGTATCTTGTTTAGTCTAAGTTCACAAATCGGGGTGGGCAGTGAAGGATTAATAAATGGTCTATATAACTTTACATAGATTTAAGTCTTCATATCTAACAGTCCACATTCCAGAAGACGGCATGGGTTGGAGACGCGTCGTATGTGGTCGCGATCCTCAGCAGTGCAATCATATTTTAAAAACATGAAGAATTAAGTTTTGCTACGAAAGACTATGGCGCTGTAGGCACTGCAAACTGATCCACAAATAATCCGTCTTTTTAATGCGACTTTTTTTTAAAATATAAATGTCCAATTAAAATAGGAACAGTAGCTGTTAAATATTAAATAGTCAAGAATAGTTCTTTATTACATAATTATTTATGTACAACACTTACGATTAATAAAAATTAAAATAAACGACTAAATATTTTATTCCGAGTGTATGACTTATTATTTATTAAATAAAGCTTTTTCCATGTTCAAGTAAATTCTGAAATTATTCTTATTTTGTCTTGAATAATAATAATAATAAGTTATCAATATAAACAGGTGCTGTACTCGTAACAGTCCCCGTTGGGGGTCATATGAATCCCAGGTGATACAGATCCCTTGTTAGTTCTCGATGCTATCACTGAATGACACAATCTAGTGTTTGACCCTGGGAGCCAATTCTACTAATTTTTAAGCGCATGACAGTCACAATCTGTATAGTATAGAATTAAGTTCTTCTTTTTGCCCAGACATGCATATATGCATGTCGCATAATCAATATAAGTAGGTATATAAAACTCTTCCGCTACTGAGTGAGAGTGACTAACAGAAAACGCTCAGCCGCAACTTCTGGTCGTAGATCCTTGGGAAGTTTAGGGGAGCACTAAGAGAGGATTTCCCGAAATTCCTACAGGAACGCGTACGAAGTCGCGGGCAAAAGCTAGTGTTTTATGTTGGAGCAGATATATAATTTCCGTATGGTGTCGGACGTAAAAGAATAGTACCATCCTAACCCTTCCCGTGGGTGTCGTAAGAGGCGACTAAAGGCGCCCACCAGGGAATGGGCAGCAGCATTCTCTGTAGGTACATTTTTTGCAACAGCTACACTGCGATCGCGAACCTGCCTGCCAAGCGTGGCGATTATGGCACCCCCCCCCCCCATTCGGGGGAGGCCTACGTCTAGCAGTGGATGTCTTCCGGCTGATAAGATGATGATGATGAGTTATATAATTTAGGTACAATAATAACAACAGCCGAATACTTCGATTTTTTTTAAGGTTAAGCAACGCTTGCCGAGGTCGGTGTGTGGATGGGTGGCCATCTTAACATACCGAGACTTGTACATCTTTTCCAGTCATTACGGATTGTCAGATGCCAGAAAATCTGACACCAGTCTTGCCAAGAAGTACCGTGTCACCCAGTTACTGGGTTGTGGAAGTCAGAAAGGCAAACGCTCTAGATGAAATACTGGTATTTGGCTGAATCCGGTTTGACTAGAAGCCGACCCCAAAAACATTTGGAAAAGGCTAGGCAGATGATCATGATGTACCTAAGTACCTATATCTACAAAAGACTTAAAAGCTTGTCCAAAGCAGACCACTTTTATTTGCTTTAAAATCATAAAAATATTTATCAACAATCTCGAGCTATGTTTTCAGAGATACCCAAATAAAACAAGTGGGACTTTTCAAGTCTTGTTTTTTTTTGCTTTTGTCATTTGGACGTCATCTTTTGACCCCCAAATTAGATCATAGCCAAAACAGTGAGCTTTATAACTCAACTAGTTAATTAAATAAACAGCTTCTTCAGTTTATTTCTTTCCCTAATATTGGCTTACATAGCGTTTGACTTCCAAACGACTTTTGCCACATCGGTCTCTGTAAATTGATTCAACAGGATTCTCCTCAATTATCGCCTCGAAATAAAGTTTTTTAACAATGTTTACATACACTCAGGTACCGGTTTTACTGTTTATTTAATATTCTAGACGCAACGTCGCTTTATTTATTTAACGTATAAATATGAAGTCACGTTTCTAGGGGCGTTTTTGCGAATTTTTCGAGTACTGTCAGGTGATTTATTTAAAAATGAGCTTTTGTACAGTTCTTGCTGAACCCTTGTAAATAAAGTTGATATATCTTTGGTGATACTCCACGATAGAGATCTAGGGACAAGTAAACATTATTTACTGATGGAAAGATGTGTCTGGTAGAATGGATGAAGGCTCAGCTCCTTCTACTCTACTTCCTACGTTTTAGTCCCCGTTAGTATATTTTATGTACATGCAGTAGCCGTAGTAGGTAATCGATACGATAATATTCTTTCGAAAATACACACCTGCATTCAATTGACACGCAAGTGCACACTCCGGAGCGGGTATCCCTAATTAGCTTATTAATATGCTGCCTTCCCGTTTCACATGTCTTCTATAAGGACGATATGCAGTAGACTAAGTTTCAGTTTTCTTGTAATTTAAAGTAAATTTAATTGAAATAAAATTAAAGGCAAATTAATGATCCTAAAATAACCTCACTTTTACCATGTTAACAAAACTGAAAGCTTCTATAATAGAACAAATAAACTCAAAAAAGGCGATAATGTTCGAAAATCATCAGACTCCCTTTCAATATAAATTTCACTGGCTAAACTCTGTAAATCCCGCTACATGACCCGTACGCATTAGGGCAGTGTGTGTTGGTTATGCTCGCTATACGTAACTATAGCTACACAGTGGTCGCACGAACCGTCTGTATTATGCGCAAGCACAAATCGTCCGGCATTCCTGCGCCGGCGCGCCGAGCGAGACAGACATGAAGATGATGTCATGTGTTCTCGCTCTGCACTCGCAATCCTTTCCTTTCTACCTGTTGCGCTGTTACAAAAACCCGGTCCTTAGGGCCGCTACCTTACGTGTACTGAATGAGGATTGCGGGAGGCTACGGCTCGGCCCATATAAAGATAGGGCAAGGGCTATTATACATACAAGACGACCGACGACGCGAACCAAAGCTCGTCAGGAGTCTTGGGACACTATTTACCGTGGGGATGGCGGGCAAAAAACGTGCGTGCCTATGTGAGACGGTTGCATAATAGCTACTCGTTTGGGGAACGGGAACCGTGCGTGATTGACGCTCGATCGAAACAAAATTGATGTCAGTCCATGAGCAACTTTGCATAGGAATGTAGACAGCTGATTTTTCTTAAGGGCAACAATTTTGCAGATTCATCTAAAACTGAAGCCAGTTTCTTATATAGATTAATCATTCAAACATTTCCCGATTTATGTTGTGGTTGTGATAGAAAACTTTACCAGAAATAAATTCATGAATTCATTGTAGTTAGTACAAGTATAACTGAATATTACGCCTGAAGTAGGTAACTTATACACTGTGGCCCATACATAAGTAAGTACCTGCATAAAGGCTACTGGTGCATTTATCATTCTAGAGAAGGTAATGATATAAAGACATTTTTAAAGTAAGCACAACAAGAAATTTCGATAGTTAAATCGTGATTGTATTCCGAGTTCTAAATCCAAACGATCCAATCGCGATAGCACGAAGCTCAATCGTGACGTGGCTGACATTCGCCGCGCATGCGCGGTCCGTGATCTTGGCAATGGTGGCTGCGCCGCGGCAACCATCGCTATTGCGGTCGCTGTACCCGGCGCCCGCCCCGCGCGCCCCGTTCGCCGCCCCGCCCGCGCCCGCGCACCACGCAGCCTTTTGACAACCGGTATACGTAGGTAGGTAGTTAGCTACACGTGAACATGCCTTGAGAATTTTCTGACGTTTATTTAATTCACGTAACGAAGAGTTCTCACAATTGAACTTTTAATGGAACTTATGGAATGGCGTAGAACTCTACACGAGCTCAGAAGATTACAACATTTTATTAGCGGTTTTTATTGAAACAACAATATAATTTTCATTTCGTTACAGGTATAAGCCATCAATAGAAGTCGTAGTCATAATAGTTATTCTAAATGGAAATAGTTAAAGCGGTAGGTGGTAATAAATCGATGCTTTTCATAATCTTACGGCAAAATGTCTAATCACACAATGGTGTGTTCACTGGCTGTACTAATGAATAAATAAAGCTATTTATCATCGAAGTAGGTACCGTTACAAAAGATTCAGTGTTTTAGGTCACAGGACATGAACATGCATTATCGATATATCCTACTTCCGCAATTGCGCAAAGTATCACAAACATGGGCACAATGTTTCTAAACATCTTCATACGACTTTATTCATAATGTATAATTCAAACATAATATATCGGAATACGATTGACAGTTTCATGTCACTAGATGCACTGTGCACAGTAGAAACTTCTTACAAGTGTTATTAAATATTAATAAAGTAAGCAAGTCAATGCAGTTAGAAAAAACCTACTTTATAGTTCACACTGGCTGGTAAAAACCACTAAAGGCTATTGAAGACGTTGAAAGCACCATCTTGTTTAAAAAAATATTAGTGTATACCTAAGTCTGCTATCACCAACTTGAGTGCTTCGTACGCATGGTGATTACTGATATCGTCGGCGTCAGCGCAGGACCTTGTATCCTGTTTTCTCACAGGACACAATCAAAAATGCTCACTTTAAAAGAAATTCAAGAAGTACTTTTTTACGTTTTTACGTGATTAATTTTAAAGCGAGGTTATAAGTGTGAATTGTCAATGTTGCAAATCAAAATATGACCTAAAGTCTGAAGTCTCTAATATGATTTTGAAAAAGTAGCATGTCAAAAAAACGTTTTCGTAACATTTACGCCGACGATATGCACTTTGCATCTTTTGGTCTGCACAGAAACTAATATCCAGCAATCCACCTTTTAATTTTACACAACATACAAGTCCAAATGCATCAGTACCTATTGTAATTTACAAGCAATTATCATGTTCACCATAAAAGCTGTCCTTTCCATTACTGGTAGAATCGATTATAAATTTATTTTCAAATGTACTTTTTTTTTACAACAGTATTTGCAAATGTGCACAAACTTTTACCATTTAAAATGGCCTACCTATATTTATTGAATATTCTTTCTATAAATAGTGTAAATGCGCAATTTACTCGGTATTTTTAAATCGTGGCCTTCTCGAGAAAGACATTGCTTTTTACAATGCTATTGTATGTGACTTAAATGTATGCATTTATATGGACTTTACATTCTCTACAAAATAAATAGGACGCTTCTTTTATAAAATGTTGCCTCAAAAATATATGTAGTTGCTGGCAACAGGAAATATAGCTTCCTCAAGATACACAAATAAATAACCAGTGCGTACATCCGGTACCAGTATAGTTTATAAACTTATTAGGTTGGTAATTCCGGTTATATAATGCCTTTTGGGCAAGATTTGGCTCAGCTGGTACTTCCCAAATCCCGAATTCGAAGAACAGAACAAAATATTTGTGCTATTGATTCAACTTTAAGGAAAAACAGTTATTATAATATTATAAATAATTACTCATCCGACAAGATTTGAATCCTGAGCTTTTCCCAGCTATACCTGAGGGCCAATTCTGCTAATCTTTAAGCAACGTAAGCATTCGCATTTGAGTCGCAATCTGTCAAAAAATTGAGGAAATTGAGGCGTTTTTGACAGTTTTCGACTGGCATGCGAATGCGAACGTTGTATAAAACTAGCAGAATTTGCCCTCTGCTAAGCAACTCAAATCTTCTTATCATTAATATTGGGGAAAATCCTATGTTATACATTTACAGCTATAAATATACTAGACTTATAACTGCATGACTATCATAGGAAATACCACTGACACAACTTGCATTCAAGTTCTAGACTAGTTTAAGTCCGATGACGTTTATACCAGACATATTTATTTTTTAAATTATTCACTGTTCAGTTCTCTGTGCGGGTGATAACGCTGTACGAATCACGTAGGCGATGCCACGACCTACGTCCGCGTCCTATCACGTCTAATTTGTATAATTAACGTGCAAACTATTATCACATGTGGTGAGACGTTTTGAAGTAATGTGTTCGGAATAAACATGGCTGTTACCCACCTACAGGTCAATGACATCATGTTGACGGAGAAACTTGGACAAAAATAAAAAAATGTAACTACTCGTATATGAACTTTTATTTCTATTTTTGTACATAGAAAAGCTCTAGGTTATGTGTCGCAGAAAACTAAGAATGATGAAAATATCATTTGCTATTTATTTAGGTAAAAAATATAAAAATCTTCAGACTATCTGAGACGATAATCAAACAAAAATGTTTTCTCAGTTGGTGTTATTTAAAAATATGAATAGGTACTTACTCATTTCTGCAACGTGCTGAAAAGTAAATGAAACCATCTCCTTGAATATTCAATTGTAGGTAATTGAAATCCATATTCTATATACTTAAATGCTAAATTCCATTTTCGTCTAATTAGCAACACATAAGTAGATAATGAGCAGCTGTTCAAAGCAATATCTTCCAGTTTTAATACTCAATTAATTCAGTAAGTATTTAATTCTTTAACAAATGTGCAAAGACGTTTTCAATAACATCTTTTTTTATTTTTTATTGGTAACTTAACAATTAACTAATAATACCTACAGGACTTTTTTTGATTTAGCATAAAATTAATAGTATTAAAAGTTTTCATTGAATAATTATTTGCTTTATAATCAACGAAAAGCGTTTTAAGAATTTATCAAATTTATAACGAATAGTCGTACCTAGCCCTGTTGTACCTATTTCCTCCAACCAACAGTACCTACGTACCTAACCGAATTCACAATAACAAAGCTGAATTTACATTTCATAGTGAAAATAAGCGCCGCTTGCTTAGATACTAACGTTGGGAATGTCATTAAAAAATAATCAAAAGAATCAAGTTTAGACAACATCACTCATACATAAACGAATGCAACTCCTCATAACAAAATGGCAGGCTCGTGCGACCAATTGAATAATACGAGTGTTCACTTGAGTTGTAATCAGTGGACCGGTTCAAAACATTAATACTATTGCAATTTATTCCCCTGTGATGCCACGCGCGTGCTTCGGGGCAATCATCGAGAATACATGGTATGGTACCGTTGTACCGCGATCTATTTACACGGCACACTTGATGAAAGACGAAGCTTTGCCACTACGGGATGTTATTTACTTGCTTATCGTCTGGTTTGGAACATAGCGGTGTTGGCAGGAAGCCTAGAAACCAGCTGCAGCTGCTTACTGATCTAAAAAGCTAGCTAGACTATTCTCTAGTCCTTATCTTGTGCCAATACTTTTTGCTCAATGTTTGTTAGTACTTGTTTTGGACCTATCCAACTTTTATTTAAAAAACTTTACGTTCAACGACAGCTCCTGAACTCTAAAATTATTTACATGGAATTATTTTGACGTGAAACTCCTTGAACCAGTGCTTAAGGCTTTGTAGATAATTCGCAATACTAAACACTACATCTATACCTCTCTCTCTCATTGTTGAAAACGAAAATGAAGGGAACAGCAGATTTAGAAACACAAGCGCCGAGCAGTTTTTTTTTCATACATAGGTGTTAGTTCTAAACTGCAGTCACCCCCATCAAAACTACTATTGCTAAGTATAACTTCAAACTTCTACAAACCGTGTTCATTGTTTTCTAGATCAAACAACTAAGACCAAGTTCCTTCGCCTTCAGTGGCTATGCGTGAGCGCCTGTCAAGTGTAAAATGAGTTTCCGTCGAGTTATGTCGAAGAATATCAGTGTGATCACCGTGGAATGAAGTCAATCCGACGTTCTATCTGATACCATTGAACATTGAGTTCGTTTTAAACCAAAGGTGAATTTTGTGTTTCAACTCCAAATAAAACAAGAATGTTTTCGCGTTGTCTAAGAAATACATTTGTTAAATAAAACCGAATCCTACTTTTAAACGGCTTCGACCTTCGACATCTTTGCATAGATTGATATGTGACCAAACTGCCTAATCCTATAAAAAAAAATACGATATTAATGTATTATCTTGAATAACGGGTTTAAAATTCAACCGTTATTATTGTTTGAAAATCACTAATTCATTCATTCCGAAAATTTTGAGAATTCCGCAAGATGTTTTCATAAATAATTCATATACATAATATCTCTAATATCTTATGATCTTTTGGCAAATATCGTACATCTAATAGAATGCAAACCGATCGAGATTTAACTTCATAACTATAGAAATTTGTCAATTTTTTAAATTATTCATTTTCAGAAATCCGTCAGAAATGGAACGAACGTTTCTAATGACGCTTTTAGTACCATCTTTTGTAATATTTACTAGATTCTTCTTAAGTAATCTAAGATTACTAGAGAGATATGACACACCAATTTGTTCACAACATTAAAAGCCAAAACAGATGAGTTAGGTACATATGTCAACTACCCACATTCTTGAAAACTGAGAATTGACTACTTGTGTCGAAAGTTCATTTTGTTTCACATTAAATTTTGCACAAGATATTAAAAGCAAAGCCCTTAGGTACCTATTCTCAAATTAAGCATTGGCACCAATACTGGTTACCATTGCTTCTTTGGTCATGAAAGAGGTTATCGTTGCCGAGAACTTGAGGCGGGTTACCGGGCGTGGAAACAGCGCGCGCGCCGTGCAGCCAATCGTTGCGCAATCGACGCACACGCACCGTCCGAGCGCCCGTCGCTCAGATGTGCCACGATCTATGAAGAAAACTATAAGATGACGGAAATTATTTAAAATAAGATTAAAAAGGAAAACTCCTACTTAGGCAACACCTTACACAAAAGTAAGAGGTAACCCGTAAGTAAAAGCATACAATATGACAAAGTTTAAATCATTTCCCTTCATTTCCCGATCATTTACCCCAGGAAACAATTTGAAACCAACATATGCAACATCATGTCTTTTTTGGGTCGCGGCATCTTCCGAGTTCGTTTAAGTCATTTGAGGCCGTTTCTTTAGATGTTTCTCTAAAAAAACTGAGCACACGATTGTCCCAAGTGTCACCACCAAAAATCTAAAAAAGTTCAAAAATCTAAACCAATACAGCTGAATTTTAAACCGAATGAGTTTTTGTATACTTTTAAATTATCACATCCATATCAAGTTAATTCAGTTAGTACGTCTTTGGCGTGATCTCGGCGATGGCAGAGAACTCGCACGGCGAAGCTGCGCTGGCGCACGACTCCCAAACACGTGCAATGGTTGCTGAGCCTAACACGATTATTGAACAACCCGCGCTGCCCTACTTTGTAGCTAACCAGTAACCACTTAACAATCGATGTTAAGATGTCGCTCATGCAGCCTTAGTAAATTCAAATTATACACAAGATTGTATGACCTGAAAATGTATTTTTTTATTCGGTATAAAGCTTTTAAAACATGCCATCGATGAATAAATGAAATTATTAAATTGACCGGATTTAAATATGGACAGAACTAACTCTGTAATAGTCATGGTACGTTCTAAAAATAAATTCAGCAATTTAACGATCACTTGTTACAAGGACCAACAAAAAACTCACGCAGTCGACTCAAACGCAAAATCGCTACCATTTTTTACTAAAAAACCCGACGGGACCAATTCGGTAGCGTATTACAGTTTTATTTTATTTGTGTAAACAACGCCTTGCCACTTTATGGAGTCGTTAGGTCCATTTTTTGATAAAAAAATGATTTATGATCGAGCAGCAAAACGAAGACTTTTAATCCATGAAAATAGCATTCATTGGATTACTAACGATCACTACACTTGGACGTAGTGGCGGAGGTCCTTTATTGAGTAATAAAAGTATGATAATGATGGAATAGCTTTAAAACATATATATTTATATATTGGATCATCATTCATTACACATACAACTATACAGAATTTCAACCTTCATTATGCAATGGGTTCCAGCACATATTGGACTAAGCGGTAACGAGGAGGCTGACCGTATGTCCAAATCAGCGGTAGTGGACGGAAGCATAATAAATTATGTACCTGATTATTGGGAATACATAACTAAATTTAAATCTGCATGCTTTAATTCTTGGAAACAACATTTCTTTTAAATGTCTCTGGATAAAGACATTTGGTATATAAGCATTCAAGGTCAGCCATCTCGTGTTGCCTGGTTCGAGGATACTAAATTAGTAAGAAATAACGTAAAATTGATATTAAGACTCCGATAGTTTGCATTTCTTATGAAAAAAGCTGATTCTCCTAATTGCACAGTTTGCAATGAAATCGAAGAAATGCAACATTTGCTGATGGAGTGTGCTTGGAACGGAGAAAAACGCGAGTTATTCATAAAAGATTTCAAAATTAAATAAATTTGATGTAGGCATAATCCAATCTATCTTATCTGTGCCATCATCGGAGATTATTAAAAAGTTGTGCCATTTGATTAGGGTCCTTGACGAATAACTCTAATTCATTAACTATTAAGTAATATTACAAACTAGTAATGTTTAAGTAAAGCCATTTAATGTTAAAGTGTACGATGGGGCTGACATGTCTTAAAAAAAAGATTTTTTTAAAATAGCTTCATTTTAAAAAAACCACATGCTTAGTTTTAATACTAATTATCAGATTCTTTATTCTGCGTCTGATGCTTTGGTTTTTAAGAATTAACCTGTTTCAGGCTAAAGTCTATGTTTTATTCTAGATAGCACGCCATTAGGTCTTGTCATATGCAGTTCTTTACTTTTAATATATACATAGATCAATCACAACCCAAACCAAACTTTTTTAGGATAACTGTTGTATTTTTTCAACACGGGTCACTATCGAATCCAGGAACACTGATTTTAATAATAATAAAACCGTTAACAATATACTGTTACACTAGCACCAAAAAAAAAGAGGTATTCTGATTAGCCATTTGAATACAAACTTAAAACATTACTTTGAAAAATGGAGTTTACCTGTCTCAGCATTAGAATAAATTCATCAAGCCGTGTAATCTCACTATTCTTCCAGAGTCTTAAATAATAATCACTTTCTTAGTACCGTACTTAAGATTTGGTTAGCAAAAAACTCTAAAACCCGTTTCTCGGGATTACTACAAGGATATCTCGGAACTTTATCTCTTTGGCACCGAACCTCTAGATTCTTTAGATAAGAATTTGGGTATTTCTATGAAAGTATTTATTTGTTGCAAACATCTTCATTATAAAGCAAAACGCGTTAAATGCACACCATCTCAATAAGTCAGTATATCCGCTGGTATAGAAACCGCCGGAAACATAGATGAAAAAGAAGGAAGTACAAGAATTGAACTGAGGTGTTCAGAAAAATTAAAATGGCATGAGTAATCTGGAAGCGGCATCCAACAAACTAGAATATTGTATCCATCCATAACTGTTAAAGGCGATGCAATAAAATATCCGGATGGCGTCATGAACATGTGACATGAATCCTAAAGGCGCCGACACTTCCACCGCGATGAGCATAACAATACCATTTTTCCCAAAGCTCGTTTAAACAACTGAAGCTGTAAAGTTTATTGACGCTGTTTCATAACTATTTTGTAAATCCCCGTTCCTTTTATATTGCTTGTTGTCTGCCCGTTGGGGTTCTATTGTTTTGCAAATCTCCCTGTTAATTGAAAGGCTGCCGACAGTAGACGCTGTGAGGTCCTTACCTGAAATAAATGTTATTACTAAATTTTTACCAAGCAAATGTACGACTTAATTAATAGTTTTCAACAACATCTATGTTAAATTATTGTTAGTCAGCTAAATGTCAGTACAATGGTGAAAAAAACAAAAATTACTTGAAAAATGATAAAGCATCGGCGGAAGGCTTTGGTGAATCAATTCTGACACAAATTTTAATGCTAACATCTTAAAAGTGCCAAAGAACGAGTTATGAATGTTTTTGCATTTTTGTAATGAGTGTTAACAAAAACTATTTTTTGGGGTTCAAGAAGACAGAAGATATCGCTAATGCGGATGAATTAATATAAAAATAGACTAAAAGAAAATAATACCACAATGTTAGAACAAGCAACAACGGACATACACAAAATAGCACTTTTACTGGTGCGTGTGGCTGTGTGCAAGAGCGGTGGTTGTGCGGAGGTGCCGGTGTGGTTCGGTGCGCGGACGCATGGAGCCAGGCGGGCGGCGCCGGCGCGGGCGGGGGCGGACCTGTTCGGGCAACGGTGTCGCGGGCACCGCACACTAGCTCTCAGTCCTTTCGCAGCGGCCAACGGTACCACATGTGCCGCTACCTTGTACGCACAAAATAAACATCAACAACGCGAGGAAACTTAACGTGCAGTGTGATACGATGCTGATTTGTGAATTTTAAAAGACCAAGTGAAAAAGACGAACAGAAGGATCTAGTGTATGTAGTGACATTTAGCGCCCGAAGATGCCGAAAATCTTCCTGATCAAGAAACGGCTGCATGAGCAGCAACTGGGGTTGCAGGAAGGGCTGGAATTGCTCTCAAGCAAGACCGACTCGCTCTGCCCTGGTTCCCCGCTTGATGATGGCCCCATCGCGCTCCTCTCCAAGAAGGATAAGGATTGTATCGGTAAGTCCACAGGATTTATCACTTGGCACTTTTATGAATCTTTTCTTTCACATATTTTCAGTTTCGATCTCTTCTTATAGCAGAATATCTTTTCAAGTAATGTCAACCAATTTGTGTTTACCTTTTCCAACTTCAAACATGAATCCATCTCTTGTTGTATCATCTACTTGCATGCTTTCTTCAACGTCTTTAACATTATTACCAGTCGTGTCATATTCATCGTCGTCATCGGTGTCGTTCTTATCCAAGCTTTTATTTTTATTTATCATTTCCTTCTTAACGGCCACTTGCTTGCCCAAAAAAACGATACTCACACTTGAACAGAATCCAGTTTATCGGCTCCGCTTCGCCAACAAATGTCTACCTGCGATCATTTGTGTGTCTTGCGTGATCCTAATCTATCGTTGGTTTTGTCAAATTGAGAGACACACTTTTCTTCTACTTAGTGTTATTCTGGGAATAACTGTGTTGAAAGTTTTTCCCCAGACCTCGTTTGAGGTTTGTCAGGTAGTTTTATAGCTATTTTTTTTCAAAATATCCGAAGTTTTACAAGATCTTGGATGTATTTCTTATTCTGAACTGTAATATCGTTATTGAGTAGGTATTTTAGCAGATTAAGATAAACAAAAACGTAATGAACAGTCCGCCATCGTCACTGCACATTTTAACGGTCTCAGGTAGTTACCAAGCGTGAATCACTGATATAACTGTCGTGTTTTTGCGTTTTTCCACGAATTGTTTACTCTCATAGATGTGCTAAAATTTTGACTTGATATTTCCCTCTCAGAGTTGAGTCTATCTGCTGAGTATATCCTGAATGAATTTATCAAGATACTTGACAAATACTTTTACCTACTATAGATCTGATCATCCTGTCTGTGACTTGAATTCAAATGTTCACCACAAGCTACTTGAATAGCTTATTCAAATTACATTACTGAGTTTGGAACAGTTCCAGGGAAGTGAGTATCCCAGCTTGACAGGACCGGCTACTCTACACAGTTTTATGTTCACAAATAAGCTTGTGGGCTTAATTTATGGCACAATTTTTTCAAAAGCAATTAATTTCATTGCGGACAACTTTATTCTCATCGTTTTTTCATCGTCGCTCAATTCTTATTTTACCCTTTTAATGACTTTTCAAATGGAATTTATAAAATGTTTTTAAGCAAAGATCAAGTAGGTAGTTAGGTCAAAATGCAACGTTACATAATGTTGGAGTTCTTAAACTTAAATGTTATTACATGAGACCTTGAGCCTTCAGAATTGAGGGTCAACCCAAGTTTTGGGACGGAACCACTTGAAAATTTAAACTCATTTTTTTTTATCTAATGGAGAGCTACATATGGTACGGGAGTTGACCGGATGATAGGTACCGAGGTGTCAATGGTTGCGGGACAATGGCGCGACTTCCGGCCGCCAGCCAACGCCGCTCGCTTTGTATTTAGGTTAGTCACCGCAATCTCGACTGTCATTTCAATATAATTAACTTGTGTGACGTATATGTCCCGTATTTGCATTAATTTCGCTTCTGAGTTCAATTACCAAATGATTACAATTGAATTTTTGAATTTCTTTTTCAGTTTTGTTTGTATTACCATTTGTTGAACGGACAAGTATGGACATTTAATTTTCCTTAAGTATAACTTTTACTTGTATTGTTTGGCATGCAATTGCAATTTTGTCTTCAAGTGGTGCAAATCGCCTGACTACGACGCAGAACTATAAAATATATGTTTAACATCACAGGTTCTGGAACTTGTTGAGCGTATAAACAATTTTACTATCTAAATACAAAACAGTGAGTCAACGTTTACCGTTAAGCCCGCATGGGTAGATACTTACTGGGAAATTTTTCGTTTAAACTTAGAGAATGTTTTAAAAATAGAGTGAGTACGAATATAGTAATTACAGGTGTGTTGGCACCTGTGGGTACAAGGGCACGGGTGAGTCGGCCCGAAGGTCGCGCGACCCCAACCTGTAGCAATGTGCACTATAAATAAGATGGGGAGCGAGAGGGCCGGTACCGATAACTATTGACATTTATTCATTGTCGTCTTTATATTGGGAAATGATTAAGGGTATAGGAAAACATTTCTTGATATTAAATTTAATAAGTATTCCTTTTATAACAGTTAAGTGGCATAAATTGGGTTTCACAATGAACTTGTTTTTATATGGGCACCAAAAACGATTCTAATAATTTAATTTTAGAATAGACAATTAAAAACCACAATATAAACAATTTATTATGCAATGCTATTACACAATAATCAATTAAATAATTACTGACTGTTTCGTAATAATTAATTTATTTAAAGGCACGGCATGACTTCGTAGCACTTCAACAGTTCAGTACAAAAGACTTCAACGAGTTGCCTACTTGCCATCCCGAATCTACTATTATTATTATATCGGGGTCAATTACTAGGGGGGTTCTACACATAAATTAGCTTTTTTTTCTTGATATTAATGGTTAGTATCCCCCACTACCTGCCCCCGCCCCCGCAGCGCTGCCGTGAGAACCGTACGGTTTACTTGCCGACCTTCCGCGGTCATTAACAATACCCGTTACCAAAAACTTAATGAATTATGCAATTCCCACATTCTTAAGACATTATAGAACAACAGAAGTACTTAATTATCGTGATATTAGCAATTTGTACCAACGATGTTGAAATTTCATTGCAATTTGTAATTTTTATTAAGTAAGTAATATTTATCGATGTTAGACGATAATATGGTGTGACGGGACATACGGCAGTCACGTGAATAATTAAGAATGACCCTGCGGCTTGCGGCCGGGCGGCCGTACGATCGAGTGCCAATCCGCTCTGAGTAGAAAGACGTCAATGCACTGCACGCCTACACTTGCAAGAGTACTAGCCTGACGCGTACTGTTAACTAATTATAAGAAGTAATCGAACCATTATGTACTACGGAGAGTAGCAGAATGTACTATTGATTAAATAACTTTGTACTAGCTATTGAGCGAGAGGATTGGACTTATCACACAAACATTAAGTTCTTCAGTACGAGTTTCTCACCAGGATTTCTAGATACTTTTTGAAACTTCAAAACTTTTGTAAGAAAATGGAAGGTTGTACCTAGCATCGTAAATCAACATGCAAAATAATACAAGCCGTACAAAATATCCTTAACAGTAATTTTGAAAAATCTTTTCCTACATTCAAACTAGCGCGGTCACTCTAATGAAATAGTATAAATACACACAATAATATAATAAGCAAGTACACAGAACATAATACGTTTAATTAAACAACTTCAGAATCGTGCGCATCAATTAGCATATATGCTGTTGACGTTCGCATTAAGGCCAAGGGTCTGCGTTGAGATGCACCCAACTGTTCTCTTAAAATATATTGTTCTTAATAAAACTTTTGTATTATATGAATGTATGCCTTATAATACGCACTTACTGCGCGGTTTAAAAATGTATCTAGTTTTTTAAAGTTTCGGTTACTCGTTAAGTTGCAAGCAAACTTCCACCCTCCACTGACTCGCTCCGGGCAGGGGTGAAGTTTAAATAAAACTTTTTTGCGCACCCCTTAGGGCTATTTATTCTGATTTCTTGTTTATTGTTTTTTTTTCTATCAATTCATCGAGTCAGTTCTGGAACTGCAACTAAAAGCAACTTTTCTAATTATTAAAAAACTACAAGTAAGTAATGGCTAAAAATCGTAGTACAAATCGCAGTCACGGTCAAAATTGGTGCACAAGCGCGACCCACAACAAAAACAAAAGCGCATGCGTTATCGCGTGTTGCCATAATATATGTGAACAGTAAATCTGCATCTTTACGAGTTACCCAAAAAAGAAGAAACGTATTTCGCCATGTGGCCGTGGCTATTGTATCCATACCCATTGTACTCTGGCTACCTTTTTAAGGTTTTGCCTTTTTAAAGATTGGCGAACATAAAAAAAGCGATTACATTCAGAATAGGCGCACA
This sequence comes from Melanchra persicariae, assembly GCA_947386135.1. Classification (NCBI taxonomy): domain Eukaryota; kingdom Metazoa; phylum Arthropoda; class Insecta; order Lepidoptera; family Noctuidae; genus Melanchra; species Melanchra persicariae. The sequence continues at coordinate 8,578,499 of OX376651.1, read as the reverse complement.
AAATCTGTTCTCGGAACAACTTTGGCTGGTATAATTGTTTTTAATGGCGTTTCAATCACCAGCAGTGCCGTTTACTTATAAACATTTTTTATTTATTTAATGTTTTTGTGACAAGTAGATTGCTTTTTGCTAATTTGCGCGTGGCGCCCTCTGGGTAGTTGTGGGTCAACAGTCTTTGTGGACATTTCTGTTAATGAACAAAAGGACTGTGCTAGTGTAAAATTGTGCTGAGAATCTATTAATTAACGTTGCACAAGCTTTCTTACCGCAGATCAAACAGCCAGTGAATATTTGAACTTCTATAAATAATTCTGACCCCATATGTAAAAAAACTTCAACACTTAACCCAGACTAACATCATAACCTAGACCTCATCAGTTAGTCGGTCAAGGCAGAGCCATATAAGGCATCCTTTGAGTTTAAGCCTCCTTTAAAATACTCCAACGCATTTCTTATTTCGAAACATAAACCACGAGAACTGCCGAGTAAATACGAGTACTACAAGGAAATTGACTTAAAGCGTCAACATCCGACTGTGCACTTAAGTGACGGTTACTCAAGGGCTCGCCATATTTTTTCTTCTTTTTTTTCACAAATATGTGCACGTGAGTAGTCAGTTGTTCTAGGAATGGTCCCACACATGTCCTCACGAATACTCCATGGTGATGCGTGCGTGATGGATACGGGCGATTTTAATTGCGGACTAACCTGTTTCCTACTGCTACATCTGTTTTTCTTACGTACCTACTAAGTTGTCATATTATTATATCAAGTTTTTCATGGTAAGTCAAGAAAAAGGCAGCTTAATGCAAAATGCGGTCTCGCTGCTAATATATATGTATATTATATATCTGGAGAATCAATATTTATAAAAGAACACAGGGAGTCATGCTTGCTAAACTTTGTTTGCAATTTTGATAAAAAGGTCGCCACGAGCAAGTCACCACTTTTCTTGTGTAATTGACGCATGATTCATAGATAGATCTTAGAAGAAGTGGGCTGTGCATTAGTCATTTAAGGAGCACGTACTATTTATCGATATAAAGTCAATAAAAGCCACGTCAAAGATCCTTCCGAAAATTTCGCAAGAATCTGCTAACTTCTTGCAAGAATTTGGCAAATGCAGAAATAATTGTGTGGAATTGCTAGTCCATTCTGACCACAAAAACTTTTTCTAAATGCATCTGTCATTAGCTGGTGCGGGGTTGCGGGCTGCGGGGTGCGGGGTGCGGGCGACCACAGCCTGTGTCCAATCGCCTATATTGCGGAAACAATAAAACTCGGCGTCGATGATCGCGTGATTGATATTATAAAATTCTACGAGAATCGCCGTCAAAGATAAACCGCAAAGCAGTTCTGCGATTATATGCGCTCTATAGACGATAACGGGAATCTAATTATGATGGAGCAAAACTCAGAAAAATTGTATTTACTATATTTATAAAAAAAATTGCTTTTAATAGAACTCAAAGAAATATCTGTTTTCGTTATAACATTACAATAGACAGGATCTAGGGTGTCAATGTTCTTTATGTCGTTTAGTATCAAATATATTACTCAGCTTGTTTGATTTTTAATAGTATTAAATTAAAATCAAACAAGCTGAGATCTCCAAGAATTCAGCAATTCTGTCTATATTGCAAAAATACATACTTATGTTAATAAACAATTGGCATGTTAAACGGTAATTTCAACAAATACAGACGAGTGACGTATCCTCGTCCGTCTCGTCCGCGAGTCTGCGCACGCGCAAACACCGTGCGAATGTGTTCTCAACCACTTGCAGTGTTGCACAGCTTGGGTAAATTTAGAACACGTGGAAAATAAATCTTACTTGCATCGATTCGACGATCCCTAACAACGGTTGGCCTGTCTAGGTATCTACCTACTACTTTAAGGTGTGCTCTGCTTCGAACAAACTTGTTTAGATATGTGGTTCAAGTTCACCTTTGTGTGAATTTAGAACTTCTTCGTTTTGTTTTACCTCGTTTCTGGCCGTTTTGGCGACTAGTTTTGTTTAATTTCATCTAACACTAAACATGCTACGTAGATTATGATTTCTGCACTAAATATCGTCGTCTACACGCGAGTCGTAGTCTAGAACACCTGTAATGTGAGGAAAATAGCGCCACGCATTGAAAAGATGTTATCACTTTTTCCATTTGCATTTAAATAACGCTGTACAGACTACATAACATAGAATCAGTTCCTGTCAAAAGATACGATACGCATAATGGAAGTAGGGTACATGCGTAGAGCTCATATGGTATTGTCGATAAAATTATATTCGTCATCGAAACCACCATCCATTTATCTCAAACATTTACGACCACCTAGAACAACTGTCACCTTTATCACAACTTTAAAATATCGTGTTACTTTAAACGTTTTGAAACGTCGCTCAGACTCTTTGGAGTAACAGAAACTCATTTTTATATGTAAATGGGACGCAGGAAAATATATATCGTTAAAATATAAGTAAAATAAATAGCGAGCGGTTAAAATCTCGATCGTAAGGTCATCTCCTCCATTGTTGTGTCATGCGCAATAAAAGATAATCATTTCGTGTGTTTTGGAGCAATTTGCTGTCCGACCGCCCACGATCTAGTACCCACTACACAACTCATACTCACGAAAATGTAATATGTACCAAAACCAAAGTGACATTTACAACATGTTCCAAGACTAAATAAACATTAGAGGACACTTAGATGATAGCCACAAAACGATTGAACATCCGAACACACACGCCTCCAAAATTCTTATTGGCTTATTATGTGTCTGCACTATGCCAAACATTTTGATTCAAGGATCACCTGACCTATTTGACTGTCCCGAAGTTAATAGCTTTTTCTGAAACCTTGTCTGAATCAAATACATTTGAAAATGTTCAGTCGATATGAAATGTATTTGATTTGGTGATCATCGTAAAATTTCAAGACGAAAGTTTGTTTCAACTACCCACCCTTTATTAATTTGAATAACGGTAATTGTTTTAACGGATAAACCAGTAATAAAGTTGAAGTTGCCTTCTATACACAGTACATACGAAAACAAGCTAACCGATCGCCTTCTAAGATACCGGATTTTTTCTATTAGCTAGTCGAATTAGTTGACTCTAGCCTTGAACACTCTGCTAAACATATTTGGGTCATTAACCCTCGCCAAATCTGGTTGTGATTCACGCCGTGATCAAAATAATAATAAAGCGTTGAACAGTTTTTGCGACCGTTTGGTCTGAGATACGTTTTAGAATCAGTTTTTTTTGAGTATCAAAAGTGGTATTGAAAAATATACGGAAGGTTAAATAATTACATTTAGTAGGCGGACCAAGCGTGGGTAGGTAGGTATTCGTATTAGACTGTACCAAGTCACGGCTAGATAACGCATGTGCGAACGGAACAAAGGCTGTGCGGGAAACAATCGCGTTACTTTAACAGCCTTTTCTTCCTTCTTTCAATGTCAGACATAACACGTAAATGTTTATGCGAAATTATTTTGAAGAGCAACGACCATTAAGTTGACTCGCATGCAGCTGTAAAAGCTTCTAAATCATCAATGCTACGAGCATTAGAGACGTCGCGCCGCCGGAGTGCTCGCAGATTTGTGAGTGTGTAACACGCTTACATATGGTCTGAACGGTCCACATGCGGTCGCGCCCACGACATATAATTCAAAACAAAAAAATGTCCTTCGGGCCGACCTTTTAACCGATTCTTCACCGCGGCAGGCGCGGGAGCAGCTATGTACCGTGTGCTATCGGTACTTATGCTTATGGAAAAAAGCCTTCAACGGAATTTTATGTGCTCTCCGTCCGGAGCGGTTCTTCATAGCTGTCTTACGTTTTATAATGCGTTAAATGCTAACAGCGTCCGATAACCCCGGCCGCAAGGTCATACTAGTCCGCCCCGCTGCCTCGCTAGTTTTTATTTATGCCTCAGGCAAGTTTAACTGCCGCCTCTAAATGTGTGCTTTGTGTGTTCGTGCCTGTGTGCCTACTAATAATTTATCACGTTAAATTTTAAATATAACATGTACAGCACAAAGGCCATGATCACGTGAAAATCATCTGCAGATTATAAATCATTATTCAGATGTACTTTTTCAACTCAAGTATTTTGGGTGATCAGTAAGTCATAAATTCATGATGCGTTGCGAAATCGTGGAGTAAATAGGCAATGTGCAAATTGCCTGTTTACTCCGCAGGTTTTATTTCATGGTGTACAAGAAAATAAGGACTGTTAGCGAAACAGCGAAAGGTATATTTGAAAAAACGTGTACAAATTGTCAGATTGTTATACATATAATTAATCAAATATATCCACTTACAAGTATGAAGGTACCATCGAAGGTTTAGTTATTGTTACGCACGTTTATTGTAATTGTAACAGTGTAACGTAACAGTGGAACAACCCATAATTAATCATTTTAGAATAATATTTTGTCGATGATTAATGTGTCGATAATTACTAGGAACACGAGTTGTAATGGTGCAAGCCGCAAAATGTGTTAAGGTTATTAATGCTTTACATAGTAACGCCGTGATTGCTTGATATTATTACAATTGTAATTTAATAAGCAGGTATGCGTTACCCAAAACATGCTTCAATAATTGTGTCCAAATACTAATAAACGACCGTGAAATAGCAATAAGGCACTCATTACGCTAAATTATTTCTTTGTTTCCGACTTGATAACTTAATAATAGAGGTGATAGGAAACGTAGGTACTGATTGATAAGAAAAAGGAAAAGTTACATGTGCAGGAAAAACCACAGGAAACCGTTGAACGAATGAGGTTCATACTCCATCATGAAGATCGCGTTATTGCATTAGAATTCTGCTGATATACAAGGAAAAGAACTTGATGTTGTCCGCTCAGTACGTAAGATGATTACAAACGCAAACGGCTCACGTGTACCTATTTAGCTCCAAATTGTCTTAGAACAAGACGGCCACTCGAGAATCGCTAATTATTGCCAAAATGTGATGCGGAGAAGGCTACCGTTAATGGCCAAATAATGAGTGTTCGTATTCAAGGTTGAAGCACAGTACTCCTCGACAGGAAACAACGAGTAACTGAATAGATATGGACGCGGTAATTACCTGGCCTTGACTTACCGTTTTAGAATAAAAACCGCGCTATTTAAATGTGTAACTCATATATTGTGATTCATGTGACTTTGTTTATTTTAATCGCTGCGAGAACAAGGGTTTTGCTTATAATACCTGTCGAACGATATAATAGAACACTTCAGCATATGGTGAATATTAAAATTTCATCATGGTGTTGAAACTTGATAAAAAATTAGGAAGTTTTTGCGCAACTCAATTCAAGTTTTCATCGCTTAAAAGACTAACAAAAAAACTGCGCATGACGCATTAAGCTAAAAACTGAGAACATAATATATCAATCAGCGAATATGACGTCAGCACAAAACGCTAACGGTGATCATATAAGTGCTGATATAACCGTGACCGTCAGTGGAAACGATGTACGGTAACACGTAGGTACAAACACGGCGGTACCTACTGATGGAAATCTTGTATTAACGCGAAAAACATTGAAATCATTCGCGAATTATTCAGCTATTTAATACACATTTGTAAATCTTAACCTCTCGAAAGAAAAATAAAGAAAAAACATGGACGCTTAGATGTACTTATCTCTTAATAATTACTAAAAGAACATCATTAACAATATTTTTGGATTTATCTTTTTTGCCTTTTTTTATTGCCTTGGAATAGCAGTCAAGTGGTTGAAAGCAGTTGAATATTAAACATAAATCTAAATAGTTATAATACTGTTCGGAATGTGCTCAAAACGCGTCCATTATTATTGCATTATTAATAAAACTTAAAGGCATTTCTCATTATATTCTTACGTACTTATATCAGGTCGTTGGAACACTTGGAATATTAATCACAAACTTAGTCTGATTTCGAAATGCCAAATGCATAGCGCGAAAATGTGATTACCTATTGCATTTTTGGTACCTTATAAAGTCAAACTAATTAGGAACGCGAACTAAATTCTATTCAAATTTTAAAGTTCAATAGTTTGCCTTTTGATAAATATTCAATGAGCAAACAGTTTAGTTTATTTAAATTATTTAAATTAGGTTTATTTACTTTTTTCAAATCAGGGCTCTAATTTCTCGAAAATAAAAGTATTTTTAGATATTTTGGCAAATATCCGGAAAATGAGCTAGGTACCTACTTACAAAACTAAGACGAACAAACCCATCGGTGCTAAATGCCTGAATAATTTTGGCCACAGCATGATAAACCTCAAAAGGTCTCCAATTAACATATTCAGGTGTATATCTACATAGCAAACTGATATTTTTGTACTAATTGAAACTGTAACACAACCTTGTCTAGAGGGCATTACTGTTTTAACTTCACATCGTTCCTTTTTTTTAGTATCAGTGCCTACTAACATAGTTGTAAAGTTTGCTAACTACTTTTGAGTCTCGATACTTGAATAAAGATTATTCTATTCTTTTTTGGTTGTAATGTTTAGATTCACTAAATTGTATAACCTACGCAAGAGCACTAAAAAAAAAATTTCCTAAATATTTTTGTTACTATTTTTATTGGCGTAAAGGTGCTAATTTACATTGAGACATACCTCAAACCGCTATAATTTATCTCTGTCGTACATTTAAAATGTTATCATTTCCATCTTCGCCATATAAAGTGTGCCGACTACGGCATTCCACTCCATCTGCAGTGAATTTAATTCCAAATTCGTGGGCTATTTCAAAGTCGCGACGTTATTTTTTACAGTGCAATATCTTTGATGTGTATTTACATTCTTGGAGAATAATATTATACGTATATATCTATGTTGTCGGAATCCTTTACCTTTTATGAACTAAAACGTTAGCATAGATTGCATCTATCAATATTTATATCACATAGCTATCACATAACCATCACACAGCTGTAAACCTAGCAATTTTAAATAAATAACAGTTAATTTTTTCTTCATTTTTAGTTTAATGCCGATAAACAAGATAACCTTTAAAACAAACAATGGGCATTAAGGGATTATCTTTTAAATAAAACTATTGCTTTTTTTATTAATTCGCTAAAATTCTAAACTGCTCATTTAGCGGCAAAATGGACATTTAATGTCCATTTTGCCACTAAATGAGCAGTTCAGAATTTAAAAAATAACCCATTACCTGTCCTGTCCCATTTGAAACTACGCGAAATGCATATACATACAGAATTGCAATAAAGACAGCAAATAAATTATTCAATGTCCCTTGTAGGTCAAAGCTTGCCCATTACCAAGAGACGACTTATGGACAGTTCTAAGAAACTGACGAACGAATGTGCGTAGCTTACAAAAAGCAAACATAAAATATTTACGAGGTTTAAGTGCCGCTATAAAATTGTCAACAGACACAACACAAAAATATCCTTCTTCATTCTGAAAGAAATACAAAATTGTGGCCTATGGACGATGAGATTTAAAATGGGAGTCGCCGTTTCACGCCCGGCCGCGCAGACGCATACAATTACATGCTCATACAAAAAAGAGCCCCAACAATGCACTGGCATCGTCCTTGGGTCCCTAACAAAAGCCGAGAAAGGGCAAAGAAACTCGTTTGGCTCAACCTTGGGACTTTCACTGACTACCTACGCATATTTTGCTATTATAGGGACTTTTTCTATAGAAATTTCGACTTCCTCTAATTTTGGAATTCACTCTTATTTATCCATTGTTTCCAATCTCTGATTTTGCTCTGTAGCTCATTTACAAATAGTTACCCATCCAATGTTATTTTTTCGGCAATGTTATAAAGTTATAATATTTACAGTCAATACAATTTTAGTATGAAAGTAAAAAATAATGACAGACGGGAAACAGTCAGCTCAGACTAAATTATTAAAACTACGGTCAATGGATGGCAGATTTGGGTCGAGATTGATTTTGTCACACTGGTGTGTGCTTGCGCACCAATTACAATACTGCGACAAATACATACAAAAACACATGCACACATATTTACAACGGTGTGAGCGTATATGTGGAGGCGAGTATTACCGTTATGGAGGCACATACCAGTGACGTCAACGAGGCCTCATGCCTCCGACGCTACATGAATACGTTAGTAAAAAGCCGAGGACGAATAGTTACTATTTTAATATAACTGGTTTTATCTTGATTTCTACAATAAAAGCTATCCAAAATAAATAATATATTAACTAATTTATTTCTTCTATGTCCGAAATTGACCATTTGTTTTTTCTTTATTTCAGAGCGAGATGTGTTCGGCGAAAGCAATGGCACAAAAAATACAAGTGACAAACGTTCAAAAGAACCCCGATTTGTTTCGTCTATATTGGGAGGTGATGTCCCATACGGCAGTCACAGAGGACACGTTCTCACTCAAGCAGAACGCAAACAATACTTGCCTGTCTTAGCAAAAGATAAGAAAAAGGAAGACAAACCTCTAATAAAAGAAGAAAAAGATACGCTAGACAGTGATCCAGTAGTGCTGCCCCCCAGAAATACCCCATCGCCGGAATCAGCCCCTTCTCCTGGCATTGACAACAGTGTTAGATGCCAAAAAGTATCAGTAATACAAAGAACTCCCTCACAGTCACAATTTCGTGACGGTAAAAAAGAATTATCTGACGTTAGTATTCCGCCAACTTTGCCCACGCCTGAACCAGAACAAGATCAGCCCATTGATTACGTTATTGCGAAAAAACGTGGTGAATCTGAAGATGAAGAAACGGAAAAGAAAATAAGAGAACAGAGAAGAACAAGTAGTTCCAAAATCGCTAATGGAATTTTGGCCAGGCCATCATTTGTCCTTCGTAATTGCCCAGCAAATAAAGTCCCTGGTATCATCAGTGCTGCAGCGGGTCACGGTCGATCAACCGGAAACACTGGTTCAAGTGGCAGTACCCAAAGCAGTGGTGGTTCAGGTAGTTTTAGTTCTGGTGGCGGTGGCACAGCGCCCTCATCCGGTGGCGGTGGTGCGATTGGAGGCGGTTCAGGAAGTGGTGGCAATGGACGTGATGGCCGTTCTAACTATGGACCGAACAGTCCACCTACAGGGAGTCTTCCGCCTTTCTACGAAACTTTAGGACCATCCACAAAAGGCGGCCAAAACTCATTTAATGCCAATAGCAACTTTTCGAATGAATTCAACATTATCAATGGGTTCAATATGGACTGTGAAAATAACGATAATGCTACAAACTTCTCAGAACAAAGTAAACAATATTCACTAATGCAAAATGCTCACTATGGATTAGCGCTAAAAGATGAAGAAATCGATTATGAAAGCAAATTGGAAAATATAGGCGCTATTGGCAACTATGGAAGTAATTTTGACGAGTCAATGGTAGTAGATATGGGAGAAGATGTAATAGATAACTATCAATTCGCCAATACGTTGACATTCCCCGGTCCAAATGAAGGAATATTAGGGAACCTTTCGGACTCAGCTGAAGACTTCGCTAGTTTACTAAACAATCATGTAGAATCAATAACGGATTCCGATATTAGAGAATCATCATCAATCACCCCTGATTCAGTACACAATCCTGTGGATATTGAATTAGCAGAACAAGTTAATTTAAGTAGACAATATTATGAAAAGGCCAACTATTTAGCATTCGCCAGCCAAGAAAACCAGGGTTCCTCTTACAATTTCGCTAAAGAACGGCCAGATTTATTGATGCAACTGAATCCAGCGCTTCTACAACACGGTGAAGGACAAATGCAACAACTACAAATTCACGTGCAACTTCAACAAAGACAACAAATTCTTTCTCCCGGCTTCCCCTTCACTAGTCATCCTTCTCTGGACCTGGACTCGCCGACCGGCACGTCGCTGCCGTCGCCCGGTGGGAACAACTCGCTGGACGGGAGCAGTCACATCGAGAACGCGTCCCTCAGTCCTGTGACTGTAAGTCTCAAGAAATCCTCTGCCGGCGATGGCAAAATTCATGTCTTGCAACAAAGGGTAAGCATTATTTGATTTTAAGGCGAAGCTTTAATACATTTCCTTTCTTCTGTGTTGACGTATAAAAATAAATACGACATAGAAGTTGTAATAAAATACATTTTATTACGCCGAGCCTAAATCAACTTATGCTTTAACTTACTGCATTTGAAATTGTATTCGTGTCACAATAGAAGTAATCTTAAAATTCAATAACGAATTTCAACCTTTTCTTCTGGCACAAACCTTTTCGAAGCACATTTTCACTTTCTTCACATATTTATGTATAGAACATAAGCCTTATGATATATTTATTTAATTTCAGTTGGGTCTACCAGCAGAACTCCCATTGGAATTCATAAACGGTGGGCATGGAGTCAAAAATCCATTGGCAACAGAAGCCAACGCAAGACAAAGAGAAGAGGAAAAGAACAAACAAGTATTAGTAAGCGAAGACGATCCCACGAAGTTCGTTTGCAGGGTCTGCTCCAAGAACTTCAGTTTACAGAGGCTGCTGAACCGACATATGAAATGCCATTCTGACGTGAAGCGATATTTATGCACCTTCTGCGGAAAAGGATTCAATGACACGTTCGACCTAAAAAGACATACGAGAACACACACGGGTGTCCGACCCTACAAATGCAACCTCTGCGAGAAATCGTTTACCCAAAGATGCTCTCTGGAATCCCACTGCTTGAAAGTACACGGAGTTCAACACACTTACGCATACAAAGAAAGGAGGACTAAGGTAATTATCATCTCTCCACTACAAATATTGCTTACGTCAATGAGCTATTTATTTTAATCATATCCTCTAATATTGGATGATTGAAACAATATGATATTAACATGGAAGTCTCATATCTATAGTTTATATGCTCATTATCCTCACAAAAAAAATTAAGAACATTGACTATGTATAAAAAATCTTGTACCAGAATATAAACTAACATATTTTTTTTATTTATTCCAGATGTACGTCTGTGAAGAATGCGGACACACAACATCAGAACCAGAAGAACACTACATGCATCTAAAGAAGCAGCACCCTTATTCCCCCGCGTTGCTGAAGTTCTACGACAAGCGACACTTCAAGTTCACTAACGCGACGTTTGCGAACCAGCTACTAGGACAGCTGCCAATGCCAGTACACAACTAAACATACATACATTAATGATCATTTCATAACTGTTATAATTAGCACTTGCAATCATTAAGGACATTTTTGTACTATGGAAACTACATGGACAAACTATGGGCATTTCTATTGTTTAATGCATAACTACTGCGTCCTATACACGAGAACAATTTGTCTTTAATGAATACAAGTCTCAAACAACAGGTACCAATTAAGGTATCGGATTTTTTCAACAACATGGTCCATCAAATCAAATGAATATGGCATAATTGAATGTACTTAACATTACGAATTTATTCCGTCCGTTATAAATGTTTTACAAAAAAGCCCAGTTCTTAATTTAGTTCAATTTGAGCCTGCACACTCGAAATTCCTCTTAGTTATATAATTGATTTTGTCTTCCAAACTATTATTGTAGACATTCCGTGTTTTTAGATCATTCAGATTTTTTGTATTAAAATACGGAACAGTATCCATGTTTTGTTCCATTGAAAAAATACCTTAATTTTTTAACAGTCACTGTGAAATAATCCACTGGCCTATAGTTAGGCATGACTGCAATTAAAAAATCAAAGTATCGGGTATTATGTGCAATCTTTGGTGATGGTACGGGATTATGTATAAGTTTAGTATTAAGCTAGAGTAAAATAGCTTAAGGCCGATTGTCTCATAGGAATCGATTGTAAGTTTCATTTCAAACCAGCCAGGACAGGCAGGCTAGATTGTTGTGATGACAGTGATGGAGTAACTGTAGATGGTGCTAGATACACGTTGCTGACTTGAAATGAAGCGATTTATGGATCGGATGACACTTCTTGTCCGACCCATAAGCAAATATCAAAAGCTTGATGCTTTGGTATAAATTAAATCCACGGTAAGGAATCTCTTTCCTCGTTTTAGTGATACTAGCTCCTAATTATTTCTCAAATTAATAACACAAATTATGTCACAATTTTAATTTGTATTGTAATTGTAACTATAGAAAATGTTATGTTTGTTTTTTGTTTTGTACTTTAATAAAGTCCAAATTTTTTAAATTCGATAGTGGCGCCCCGTAGCGGCGTCACGACATGTCGTACCAAGTTGAACTGCATTTCTAGAAGTATTTATATTATTTAAATTAAAATATTGATCGGTTACAGTTTGTGCTGTGAGTGTGTGTGAGAATTATGTATTGTGTAAATGTGTTATTTAATGCGTCAATTGTTATAATTTTAATTAAGTAGACATCAAGGTCGCCTTGATGAAGCGCTTCCGAGTTTTTGAAAGAGGGTATAAAAGACTATGATGCTCAATTGATACATTTGCGCTTTCACAGCGAAGCTTGTGGATAAATTAGGTACTTAAAGAATTGTAAATATGTCTAAATTTAGAAAATAGTAGTAAAATTTTGAGAAAGTAATATTACCTTATTATGTTAGTAGTACCTACTTAGCATTTATGAGATTTTTTTAAAAGATATGTTAAAATATTTTGTACAATTGGTAAGATCAAATAGATCTGAACTTTTATATTGGCTTATCATTGGTCGATGCGTCGACGGGCGGTCCGTAACATTTGTGATAGCGCAATGCCTTCGTTATACATACTTGTCTGTTGCATTTATTAGCATTTCGATACAATTTCAAACTGTATTTTAAGAAACAAACAATTTGTTACTCTGTATTGATAAGCAATATATCATCAATAAAACTTCCGTCGTTTCATTACCTAGGTATACCCAATATGAAAAATTCAATCAAGTATTTTCTTTAGGTCATTATAATTATTATACGACATTTTCACTTAATGGATATAGGAGCCAAAAGATACTATCAATAATTGATCTAATATTACTCTGGGGTAAAAGGAATTGAAGCTGATTTCACCCCAGAGAGGGATAAGATATGAATCATAATGATGATGACACAGTTACAGTTTGATTATAATTTCTCAGTCTTCTCTACTGCGGTAAAGCTTCAAGACGTAGTTTCAAAATATGGACGTGTCAGTTAGAAATCAACTAATGCAAGATTATGTAAAAAAGTTCGTCAACTTTTTCCGATTACTAGAAATTACTGGATTTTGTCGCTTTGTGATTAGAAAAGGCAAGATTGTCGAAAGAAACCTTAGCACTAAATTCTACAATATTTTCATTCTTATCTACGCCAACGCCAGTGCATCATACCTTTTGTGGTTCTCCAACCCGAATGAAAAGTATCTCAGTATAGTCGAGTACATCGCCATATTGCATTTTACAGTGTTTGCAAACTTACTTATCTCAGACATAACTTTTGGCGACAAATATGCAGGCCTGGACTTGGTGCTAAACAATATAGAAATTGACACACTGCTCGGAGCTGAACAAACTACTTTTATGCGAGAAGTATCAATCATATTGTATAGAATTATAGTAATCGCGATTGGATTCACTCAAGTGTTCGTCGTGGCTTACATGTATTACGTATTCCACGTTTCTATCGCGATTCATGTGGTAGGAAGTATTTACTTCCTTTGGTTATTTTTTTCTTATGACGAATTTTGTTTCTTCATATACTTATATTCTTTCCTGACCACGAGGGTTCGATTCCTGAACGTAGCTTTAATGAAAATTACAAACATTAAAATGGAATACATTCCAAAACAATGGTTGTTTCACAAGTTGTTTTGGAAGGATGAATATGACGAGCGGGTGACTTTCCACACTAGATCTGATACTAAAGATTTTTGCGTCGTTCTCAAAATGTGTTTTGATCAATTAAGAAGGATAGAGAATTGCTACAGTTTTGCTGTAAGTTTCCTTCAACCCTATCCAATATAAACTCAACCACATTCCTTACAAACTGATGACATAGTAACATTTTACTTTTTCAGCTCGTTTTAGGTGTAGTTACTGTCGCAGTCGGGTCTTTGGTAGCAGTTCAAACATTTATCATGTATATTCAAACGTCTGAAGTAAGTATACCAACTTATTTTCGAAATCCTTTTACTTTACATTTCTTACTGTGAAAATTGGTATTATATTTTGCAGACAATGATAATTCGGGCGACTGCTATGTTGGGTTGGTCGGTGGCGAGTTGGTTTCATTTGCTTACAATAAGCTTGCAGTCGGATTTGTTCTTCAGACAAATAGAACAGATGAAGTTAATCTGCGCTTACATCCAATTAAAGCCGAATACTTCTGGTTAGTAGAATATTATTAGTATTACCGTAAGTAATAATATTCATCAATCATTTTATATATTTTTTCTTTTCAGTAGTATTTAAAACAAATTGGTTGGTATTTCGATATTCGCATCCATGTTTTTTTTTATGTAGAAATCAATAACAAAAGTATGTGTGACTCAATACATCTTCGTTTTTTTTTTCAGCTGAAAACTTGCGACTGACGAAAGACATTCTAAACATTTTGGAAGTAAGAGATGCTTATGTATCTGTTTACGATATGTTTTCCTTTAACACTGGTCTGGTGCTGAAAATTGCTGCTTCTACCTTCGTGTATATTACAGTTCAGCTTCAGTTGGCTTTTCCCAACTTAAAAGAAGTGCACAAAGTTGAAAACGTCACTTTACCTCACACTGAGTTTGATTTTGACCCTGTTAAAGTGAAAGAGTTCTGGTTTTTTTAAAATCGTATATTTTAGAGCATAATCTGACAAAAGAATTCTAAATTAAAAATGACATGAGTATTTTTTCGATTCATTTGTGTTTTTCATTCGAGAAAATTCTAGATCTGCGTCGTTATGTTCATTGTTTAACCATTTTCATGAGTACAACTAGAACAATAAAATATTCTGTCCATACAAGTTCAGGTAAACGCGGACGTGTGCAAAATGTTTATGAAAAGCGTAAAATTGACGGTCGCTTAACTAACACGGTGTCTCATTGGTATTAGGATGACTTCACAATTTCACATTTTATGGTGCTATTTTTTCTGCAAACTTGTTTCCTACGACTAAAGACTACGCAGATTAGTAGTCCCTTTTCCACAAGCAAACATTTCGCCTGATATTTTACAATTCCTGTATAAAAACTGTTAGAACGATCCTCCAAATGAAAACAAAAACATAATGCAGGTCCTATACAACTAGTCGTTGTAACAAGTTAAAAATTAATATAGCAATAAAAACTACACCGTCTTTGGTAGAATATGAAAATCCTAATGAGAGCTCTCATTGGGATTTTCATATTCTCTATGCTAGGCTATGGAGGTCTTTTTGATGACGTAGAAAAAGAGTATCAATCAACTTTAAAAACAAAAACTATTAACCGTACGGATACCTCAGTTGGCTTCAACCAATTGTCTACAGCAGGTATTTATAGATTCAAGATTCAATGCATTTATTTCAAATAAACCATTGACAGGCACTTTTCAATTGTCAAGGTCGGTCAGTCAAAATCTTTGTTACATATCCTAATTGCTTCTGTATGTGAGGACATTGCAAATAAACTATTAAAAAAATTTAAAATATAAAGATTAAAATAAGTCAGTGGCAGTTTAGAGATGACCAGTCTCAACTGACTGCGCCCGTTCACGAACATGACGCGTGTATCGCCGACCAATCAGATCAACCATTTTGAAGAATAAATCCAACACACGCGCCACCGTTAGCAAAACATTTGCGTGACTCTCAACCGCCATACTCGCTCATGTCAAAGTCCAGCGGCGGCCTTAGGGGGTGGCGAGCAGGGCAACTGCCCGTGGCCTCGCCCTTGCAGGGGCCTCGCGCAAACCGAATACAAAAAGCCTTACATTTGCAACGTTTAATATTTCTAGCAATAAATATACTCAGCGGCACGGAAACTTGCCCACATGTAAATTTGTCGATAATTCATGCTTAAATGCACTTTTGACACTGAAATAAGAGTAGGTGCACTAAATAAGTGTTTATTTTGCTTTTAGAATTTGAAAATTAAAACATCACTACACGAATAAGTTTGTTTTCTAATTAAGGCACTTATGCAGATTAAGGAATTTTACACTGTTAATTTAAAAACACCACAAAATTTAAATTAAAAACATGTTTTTTTTCTTTTTTTTACTATTTTCTATCGTGCGGTCCCTCCTCTATTCCTGGTGGACTAGTTTATCGTTCTTTTAAGCATTTCCCAGACATGCTCAGCCCAATTTAAGTCCAGATTACGAGCTGACCACTGTGATTTTTGCATACCAACTTCTTGAAGATATTCTTTTTAGGGCTGGTGTTAATGGCATTTTTATTGGTTTAAAAGCAGGAAACCTCATTATTTCAATGACCTTACCGTAAACTTGAAAGATACACAAAGTTAAACTAGCAACTTAGTCACTCAAGGGACAGTATTCAACTAAAAATTAAAAGTTTCACTTTTGTGCACTCAAACATAACGAATTACCTAGCCTCATAATAACAAAAAATCAATGGAAACACTTTAAGCTTTTGACATAGCGAGTATTTACAAGATTAGCGCTTGGTCAAGATTCCGTGTCACTGAGTGTAGAAATTATTTCACAGAAAATTATAGTGTAGGTACTTAGTAGGTACTTATGTAATTGAAAATTCGGTACTTCCGTGACCTAACTTTTGATTCAAATAACTTCAAAAAAGAACAAGGGTCTCGCAAAGGTTTGTCGCCCGGGGCCTCGCCACACTAAAGGCCGCCACTGTGTCAAACAAGTACCTAAACTATAACTAATCACATAATGTAAATGGCTCCATAGTACTCACATTTACAAAATTTGAAAAAATATGCTTCTAGTGCTTCTACGTTACTTACCTATACAAAAATATGACTTTTGATTTTGATTGAATAACTGAGCTACTACTGAGAATTTATTTATAGACAAATTAAAAAATAGTTTGAACTTGCATTTGTACTTTCAAGTTTTGAGGAAACAGTAAATTAATAGATAAGTACAAGCAGCAACCTCATCATATCAGCCGAAAGACGTCCACTGCTGGACATGGGCCTCCCTCAGATGGGGGGCATTTCCATAATCGCCACGCTTGGCAGGCGAGTTGGCGATCGCAGTGTAGCTGTTGCAATGTACCTACAGAGAATGTTGCTGCCCATTCTCTGGTGAGTCCCTTAGTCGCCTCTTACGAAACCCACGGGAAGTGATGGGATGGTGCTATTCTTTTACTTCCGACACCATACGGAGCAGTAACCTACCTATGCATTAATATAAAGCCAAATTAACGTACAAATAGACATAGGTATTAAAATGCGGCTACGTTAACGATTCTCATTTTAAACAGGTGTAGATTAATAATGAACTGCAATACATGTGCGCTCAACTTAATCTGAAATTATAAGATATACTCGTAGGTAGGTACCTACAGTTTTAAAACATTAGAAATAGAACAAATGTGAAAAATTAAGATTGTATGAAGTTGGTCTAGTTTGTATCTCGCCAACGAGTTTCTGATAAGAATTACCATATATACAGATCGTAATAACTAAAATTGAATCTAACAATACTCGTATTATTATCTGTTAATTTATAAATAACAAACTGCGAGCTAAACTACATTTGACTGCTTCTGTGTTGTTTTGCTCTACCTCGTAAACTCAGCCTTGTACCTGCCTATCTTAGACATGCGCAATCCGTCGACATGGCTCGAATTTAAATAGAAAAACAGACAGTGAGTGATCCCTTAACAAAAGTAAGTCCGGAGATAATAAGTGACAAACAATTTAAAACTTGACGACCAATTACTTCGGCCATTGTTTAAATTGGCGTATATTTCTATTTGAGCAATTGTTTATTGTTTTTCTTCGGTACACAGATTTCATATATAACACGCATGCTGCTGCGTACAGATTAGTAGCGAATTGGAAGCTAAAGCTAAATCAACAGTCACGTGAAAAAAATAATTTAGTAAAAATGAAGAGCTCTTTAGTTTTTTTTGTAATCGCGGCTGTGTTTGTATATGCGGTAAGTACAAAACTTTTATTTTAATTATGATAACTTAGTCATATTTTTTATTGTACTCAATGCATTTACTTATTCAATATTTAGAGCGCTATACCAGCCGACGGCGATACAACGCCAGCACCGCCGGCAACGCCAGCACCGCCGGCAACGCCAGCTGTACCCGGCGGTAAGCCACTATAATTATATACTACACTATTTTACTATCCATATCCATATATGTATTAATTTGATAGTAACTGTCTGTTTGTTACATTTCACGTCTTCACGGCTGGACGGTTTTGGATGAAACTTGGCACACAGATTAACCATGTCCTGGAATTGAACAATTACGACGTCTCTTTCGCTTAACCGTGATTTCTGAGGGATAGAACGGTTTCTGAATTGAGAATTTGCAGTTATAAACCTTTTTTTTTTAACTGGTTCACACTAGGAATTTCTCCTGTATCGTGGGTGCGTTTACAAACATATAAACTCACATACACAAACAGCCAGACCCGGAACAACTATCTGTAGGCCATACAAATATTTGTACCGTGACGTGCGGGTCAATCGCTCAACCACTGCACCAACCGTGTCATCATACGTCGTTTGTTTTCAGGCTAGAGTTTGACAAATACTAAACTTCCTAATGAACTTTCTAAAAAAAAACACAACCATTCAGACCTAAATAAAATGTGCTTCGTCTAAAATTATTACTACTTGAATAGAATAATAATGAAATGTCATAATCATAATGCAGTGCTTTCCATTACTCAATCAAGTGGGATTAATTTTACCTGCCTACGTTTTTTTCCCTAGACAAAACATTTATGTAGGTAGTTGTTTTTCGATAAAACAATTTTACATTCATAACGCATCAGTTTTTGGAACGGGACAAAGAAACGCGTTAAGGAATTTAAATGCATTCCCTTCATTTGAAATAAGTAGCTATCTAATATTCCATAGCTGAACAGATTGGCTCGTCTATCGAGTCATAGAAACATTTTAAGATTTAATAAGGTTTGTAGGCAGCCAGATATATTCGATGGTAAAATCGACTGCAGACCATCATTACTCATTAGACTAGTTAATAACCGAAATTTAGATTTTCCGTCGATAAAAGACAAGAGTGCCAATTATTCTACTAATTTTCATGCAACATTCGAATTAGCGTCTCAGTCGCAATCTGTCAAAAATTTATGGAAATTGACAGATTGTGACTGAAAACCGAATGAGAACGTTGCTTAAAATTTAGTAGAATTTGCCCTGAGATCAATCTTGACCTTTCTAAGTTACTTACTAGCTTCACCCGCTAGAATGTCGGAAATTATCCCACACGAACATATTACCGGGATAATAGATCCCTTCAGTTCAGCCGTTCTACCGTGATTGTGTAACAAGCGTCAATCCATCCTTTCAGACTAACTTATATACCTATTACAGTGGACCCCCGATAATCCGGCCCCTGTCTAATCCGGCGCCCCCTGTAATCCGACATGACAGAATTATGTTTGACAATCTTTGCTAATATAGATCACGCAAGTTTGAACAGGTCACAACTCGTACGCGCCACCGCTATTGTGCTCGACGCGTATGCATTGTTTTACTTAGTTTGAATTTGACTACTAGTGATAGCGGTACGGCCTAGCGTACGTTCATTGTTTACTACATATTTATTCATTGTGTATTAGGTATATGTAGTACCTAATAATGTCGTCACAAACCCAGAAGCGAAAGCACAAAACGTTGACAATTAAAGAAAAATGTGATATTTTAGATCGCTTAAATCGCAATGAAACTTTCAGTAGTTTAGCAAGTGAATACGGCGTAGGCCGATCTACAATTTATGACATTAAAAAAAACCACGAGAAGATTAAAAAGTTCGTGTCAACTACTGACTGCGGGCCAGGCAAGAGACAGACACTCAAGAAAGCTGAACATCCAGAAGTGGAAGAAGCTTTGTACATGTGGTTTCTTCAGGAAAGAAACAGGCATGCACCAATTTCGGGACCCATGTTGGCGATGAAAGCTAAGTTTTTTTATAAGGAAATAACAAACAAAGATGATTTTGTGGCCAGCAAAGGATGGCTAGAACGTTTTAAAAGTCGTCATGGCATACGTTTAATGACTATTACAGGAGAGAAACTTTCTAACGATGCCACCTGCATAGAGCCCTTTAAATTAAGATTTTTGCAAAAGGTGAACGATTTAAATCTTGACCCGTCACAGGTGTATAATGCAGACGAATCAGGGCTTTTTTGGCGTGTGATGCCTAACAAAACTTTCGTTTCTTGTAACGAAAAAGACGTACCTGGACGAAAAGTGAGTAAAGAGCGTGTAACCATACTACCATGTGCTAATGCTGCAGGTACACACGCGCTTAAGATGGTGGTCATTGGGAAATCTAATAAACCAAGGGCATTCAAAAACATTGATTTACCTGTACACTATTACGGACAAAAAAGTGCATGGATGACAAAAGACCTTTTCAAAAAGTGGTTTGATGAATGCTTCGTACCTGAAGTTAGAAAATGGTTAAAAGATCATAATTTTCCTCAAAAAGCGTTGTTGCTTCTTGATAACGCTCCCGGTCATCCGTCTGAAGAAGAACTGACAACTGAGGATAAATGCATCACTGCGATGTTTCTTCCGCCAAATTGCACTGCACTGATTCAACCAATGGACCAGAACATCATTCAGTTTGTTAAGCAAGACTATAAAAAAAACCTACTTTTGAGAGCCGTATCAAAAGACCAACCAATAGAAAAAACTTTAAAAGAATTTAATATGAAAGACTTGGTTTTTGCTCTTAGTCAGTCGTGGAGTGCGTTACCGTCATCAACTATTAAATCGTCTTGGAAAAAGTTATGGCCAGATATAATCACCACTCCTAGCAACGATCCACAAATCAGTGTAACTTCGGAAGTTATAGAACAAGTCTCTACTGAAACACAGATAAGGCCGGAAGATTTGGAAGTCTGGTGCCGTGGAATGGATAAAGAAGAAAATGTTTTTCTTGAAATGTCTGACGAAGATATTATAAAAGAGGTTTCTAATAATACAACAAACGATCAGGAAGATAACGACGACGTGATTGCAACTGTTCCACAAGTCACAGATCAAGACGCAGTTAACGCGTTTGAGCTAGGTTTACAATGGGCTGAAGAGAATGGTACATCCTACAACGAACTTTTACTTTTGAGAAGACTGAGGGACAAAGCTCTGATCTCGCGTTATAACAACCTTAAACAAAAAAAAATTGATGAATATTTCAAAGCTTCATAATTTGATATAGTATTCACTACATGATTTTGATTAATAATTCTTGATTATTTTGGTAGATATGTATGTGCATTTATGCTTAATTTTATAATAAAACGTAAGCTCTCAATTGTTATTTAATTTACTAAATTCGACTTACATAAATTAAGTCTGATTTGTACTTCAAAGTACATACATATGTACGTATAATATATAGACTCTCGTCATTAGATATGTAATTTGTCGGATTACAAGGTACTCTTTCGTAAAAAAATCCGGACTATAGGGGTCTTAGGCAGTGCTCTATAATCCGACAAATTCGATAGTCCGACACTGCCCTGCATAATGTTTGCCGGATTACCGGGGGTCCACTGTAGTATAGTAGGTAAGATCAAACTGAACGTACATAATTTGCTGAGTTAACAAAATAGGTACGTGTGACAGTTTGGAGGCAAAAAATGTGTTGCACTGGCCCTAAGAACAGTGGGATGGGCAGGAAGATGATGACGTATAGGATATAAGAAGTCAGAGATCCCATAGTGACGTGGCGAGCTGCGTATAAATGACTTATGATTATTTTAATTTTCTTTATAGCCGCTGCACCAGCCGCCGCCCAAGCACCACCAGCAAGTGGTAAGTATAATAAAATCTGTGTTTTGTGAAGTTGAATAATTTTGTATAAAAATTTAGCCAGATGTCGGCGACCGGAAACAGTGGATTTTTTAATTTGATGTTTTCTACTAGCCCCAGAGGCAGATAATCCTTAGGGCAAACTAGGCACGTGCCTATGGGCGCCAGATTACTGAGAGTCGCACGAGAAAGGCTAAAAAGAAAAAAATATGTAGGTACCTACTTCCTAACTGGGATTGAGCTGCTTCAGTGATGTACATGGCCCAGTGTTTATTTTTACTTTTATCCTTTGTGTTTTTATATTTTACACATTGACATTTTATATTTTCATTTTTGTATACTTTTTGACATTCAGAATGTTTACTTTGTAAAGTATTATAGAAGAAGAAGTATTATAGAATACTTTACAAAGAATACTTTACTTTACAAATAATGAATTCAAATAAAATAAATATATAGATATTGTTATTTTAATATTTTTTATTTGAATTCACTCTTGTGAATAGTAATATGAGGGCTATATGGGTTGAGTTATTATTTCCTTTTTTTTCTTTTCAAGTATTTTTTAACAATGTCTGGCAGTTTGAGTACTTTTATGGCCTACCCAAATGTCCTTACTTTGCATTGTTCGTCAAATCGTTGGGCTCCATAAAGTTATAAGTTTGTGCTACACTTTGTGCACTGTCTGGACAGGTCCACTCGAATCTATGTGGTACTTTCCTCAAAAGACCACCTCACTCATCAACCTATCAGGCGTTGCTTTTAAAATAATGAACGAATCGTGGACAAGAAGTCGAATATTCCAATATTTTTCCAATCAAATAAAAGAAAATGTTTTAAAATGCTACAAATAAAAAACAAAAGCATTGGGCAAATCACAAAATGAGACAAGAATTTGGACGTTTTCAGATGCGCCCGCTGAAGAACCAGCAACTGCGGACAAATCACCCTGTAAGTGTGTATAAAATATATAGAATATTAATATAGAAATATATAGAAATTCTATGCTCTTTATAATAATCTTGTGTGGGAAAAAATCGCCAACGAAGCCTAACTACCATAGTAAGTACTAACAATGTGTGAATACCTCAGAGGTCTTTCAACGTGTTCCTACGGCCTCCGCCTTTTGCTTAGTTGAAGTTCTTTAAGCAAAATTAGGACAAATCTATCATATTTACACACTGTTACTTTAACTTCCTACAGCAAAGAGTTTTATAGTTGCCTACTTTATATTAATATGTTTCTTTTTTCTTTTTCAGCAAATGTGATAGAAGCGGGAATGAATTTGGTCCAGAAAGCCGCCCAGGATTTCTTCAAAAGTACGTATAACCTTATTTTAGAAACCTTTCCCGGTTTCTCGGGTTCCGAACTTGAAATGAAAACGGGACCTTTATAAGATCATTTTGTCCGTCTGTCGTAGGAATTTTAATTTAGCATGGCCAGTGGGTTGATTGGCTGTTGTTACTTGCCAATCAATCAACAGCTAACATGATGAGATTATCAAATAATAAAGGTTCATGCTTTCAAAAAGCAGGGATTAAAGTTACTACTTTTAGTGTTTCTTAGGTATTTCCAGTACCTATGGAATGTGGCACGGAAAGAACGAATATTCTTTAAATTTAGTATAATGATCAGAGCCGTAGCTAGGGGTTGACCAGAGGCCCTAGACAATGCCATTCAATAAGCGAATGCGACTGTCGAAATGCTAAAATGTAGGTATTTGATCAAGTGACATTTCGATAGCATCTGTCAATCCCATACAGAATCTCACTTGCCTCAGGGGGCGTACGTTGCAGACCCATAGCCTCTAAGCGACAGGGCACAAGCATGGTTACACACATCGTTAAAATACTTGTACTAGTTGCGCTTAATGGATAGGCGCCCCCCCACAGAATACAAACAGCGCTTCTTACTTACAATAATTTGTGTCGAACCCAATAACAGATTTATCATATTTGTAAGAGGAAAATAATCAATGTCGTAGTCGTTCAATGGTCGTTTTTCGAGTCTAGGTACGGACTCCGGCTCACAAAGAGCGGAAGAGGGCGTATGAAGCCAAGGCTTATGTAGGAAGATGGGCACTAATGAAATTGAAAATTTTTCGTCATTGGTGTCATTTTCTTGGTTTTCGCAAATTACGAAAATAGGCTCCGGCGCAGGGTCTTATGGGGCGCAAGCCGACAGCCATAAGCTAATTTATAGGTCTGTACCTACTACCCCAACCAGGGCCTGTTGTTCTGTAGTAGAGCGGGCTGTCAAGGCGCCTTATCAAAAAGGGGGCGTTGAAGCAGTGGCTAGTGACTGCTACTGTGGCAAATCATAATGTTTAAAGTTTCACTTCGCGTAAAATGAGCTGATAAATTCATGGCTTATTGTTTTTATTGATTAGATTAGTTATAAAACAGCAAGTTCTACTAATCTAGCACTGCACTATTCTGGCAACAAAGCAGTGCCAATTAAAACTGTACTGAAAAGGCACCCTTCAAAATTTCCTTAACTTTTTTACCACAGAGGCGCCTTTTCCATAGCCAAAGCTGTAGTTAAGCGTTGTTGGATGGGAGCATGATCGATGGTTATATTCGAGAATATTTTTGAATTAATGGTTAATAAAGTGAGATAAGAAAATCACTGTCAAAAATAAGGTGGGGTGTTAAAATTTTGAGGTTGCTTTGCTTACTCTTGCAGCGTGTATCCTCACTCTCAGTTCACATCATCTGCTGGAGTAACGTACACCTCCCTGGTCGTGTCGGATTACAGTCCCATCGGACAAGGAGAGAAAAGGAACAGAGACTGCACCTGTGTTGGCGTACGCACTTGTGCACCACAGTATCTCCTGCGTACTTACATAATTAATCTCAAAAATATTTACTTCTTTTACAGTGTGGCAGCCACGGACCAAATAATGATGATTTTTACTAATCGTTATTAAAATGATGTAGTCTGTCGACTGGTTTGATGATTAATATTGAGTTGGAACTACTTATTATAGTGTATGGCTTAATAAATACATATCGTATTAATTTGAATTGTTTTATTGTTGCGACACTGTTCTACAAAAAAAAAACATGAAACAAAATAACCCGTAGTAAGTAGCTTTCTTTGAATGTCTTTGGAATCAGAAATCAAAAATATGTAATACCGAAGGAACTTTGCATATTTAAATAAAGGACTATTAAAAGTTTCTATATTTCCTCTTGCAAAATATAAACCTAACTTATTAAAATTAATCCGTACACAAAATACATGCGCTTGGATGTCGAGGTGCAGACATCAGCCCAATATAAAACTTAACTTCATAAAAGCGTGTTGTTCTCTTTTTCTTGTGTTCGTACCATTAAGACACTTATTGTATTCTGAAGTTTTACAAGACGATTTCCGACGTTTCACAGTTCTCTGGTTGTGACGTATTTGTAAAAGCAGACATGTTATCTTGCCGCACCGCGTCCGCGCACATTTCGCTCGCATTATACTGCTTAGCTTCGGTGGAAAGAGACACACGATTTCACAACGCTTCTTCTCTCCCTCACACACCGCTGGAGGAAAGCCAGCCATGTCCTTGAGTAAATAAAAAAACTAAGTCATTTAACAGCAATTTATTGCAGCAATATTAATTACAAAACTAACAATGATTTGTACGTAAATTCGTCAGAAAACAATAACTATTATCTAATTATGTGGCTAAGCTATCTAATTTGTGTCGTTTCGTTTCTCTTACAAAATTATTATTTTAGTAAGCTCATAAATAAAATTAAAGACAAACAACTTCGAATATCTTTTTTAATGCAACATGTTACAGAATAAACGCAATACCTGAAAAGGGAGTTACTGTGCTCATAATTATGAACAACTTTAACTATGGGACCAACCCCGAAATCCCGAAAATAAAATTATCTGTTCAGTACATATTGTCGAGTTATGCGTACATAAATGTATGGGGCAGTCGATTTTTGTTTTGCGATTTCAGTGTTGGTCTTTTACTATGAGTTTATAATTTATAATTATGAGTACAATTTCCCCTTTTCAGGTATTGCGTTTATTCTGTTACACGTTGTATAACCTATCAATTGTAAAATGGGATTTAATAAGAATTATATCAGTATATTTCCTTATCCAAAAAATAGATACTTTCTGACCATGAACATAATATTCAAAAGTATCAATCGATTTAATAAGACGGTAAAAGCTATACAAACAAAAGTAATCAAGTCAATATTTATAATTTCAACGGATTCATAATGTTTCACAAATAATGTTAATAGGACTAAGGCAAAAATCGGACGTATTTTGTTACATCATTAAAGTAGACGCCAGATAAATGAAGAATAACGGTCATTGACCTTTCCTTAATATCTCTTCGTAGGTACCCCCGGACAGTAAATTATGAATCGTTTTCCATTACTAGAACAGTAAGGATCACAATAGATGTCGATTCAGGACAGCTTTATGTCATTATTTCTGTTTTTGAAATTAAGTGTGTCAATAAATGTAGGTGGGTCAATGACCGTTATTATTCATTTATCTGGCGCATACTATAGCTATTTTTACCTCTTTATTGTCTTTTGTAATAAGTAATAATAATAATTAGGAACCACCACAATCACCTAATTCTGATATTATTATATGGTAGGAGTTAGGTAAACTCGCAATAAAGTACATTGACCTTTCCCTAATATCCCTTCGTAGATACCCGAACAATAAATTATTAACGTTTATCATTACTAGAGAACGTTTAGGATAACGATGGAAGTCTATTCAGGACAGCTTTATGTCATTATTTCTGTTTTTGATACTATTATAAGAACCTCTATTCTATTTTATATTTTTTAATTTAATATTTAATTTAACGTATAATTTAATTTAATGCTTGTTTTTGCTTTGCTGTGTGGATTATGCAGTGGGGTACAATATTATAAACGCTCTATTGCACCTTTGCTTTAAGTAATTTATATGTTTATTGTTGCTGTTTATACCACTAAATAATAAAATAAAGTCAATTAATGTATGTGGGTATTGCACATTTAACTTGTTGCATTAAGTCCGCCAATGTACCACTATTTAATTGTACACAAAGTTTAAATAAATAAATTTATCTGGCGCCTACCACAGATTTAGAATGTAAAATGTTGCTAACTCTAACGAAATGTTATAGTTGTAAGCACTAGTTAAGGCGCTGTCAAGAGCAAAACCTGAAAAATTGCTGGTTTTCTAAAATAATTTTAGCCAAATCTGTTTAGTTTCAAGCTGCAGAAAAAAATTGTATTAATTTTATCTATATTTCCAAGAACTCTGTTGTTTCCGAAACATGATTAAAAATAAAATCCTCGATAGAAATGATCGTCAAAGTTACCTCTAATTTTTGACATTTGAAAAAAAAAAACCGTATTAATAGCCTACTTTTGCCGGTAAAATTTATAACAAATAATGAATCGAATCTTAATGCAAAACTTTGTTGTTTTAGATATTTAATAGTTCAACTTAGTTTTGAGTTAATCGACAAAATGCTTCATATTTGAAAATAAATTGCAAGCATTGTGTCGTCGCCCTTCTTTCTTTTCTATACGGTCCGAGAGTGACTGAGTTTTTGCTATGACAGCGTCTTAACATTATAATATAGTCAACTGCACATCAGTCAGTAAAAACCGGACTGGTAAACCATAAAGGCGCTGTCAATGTCAAATTTATTACCACTGATGTGCAACAGCACTGTACACATTGAAAATTCAGCAATAAGTGGTTCGATTTTAAAAATGCATGCAAAAGGTAGCTTTTAATATTATGTATTCTACAAGCCAAGCGATCAAGCAGTACTTAATAGTATGCGAATTGAAACTAAGCCACAATAAAACGCACTAAGCCAATGATGAGCCCAACTTTCAGCAGTATTTATAGCAGTTAGGCATCTACTGTACAGGGATCCTATCTATATTTCAGATTCATACACATACATCAGTCACATCAATCACATCACCGTCAAGTCGCCAGTCAGTGACATAAAAAAGTATAGAACATCAGCCCCACGCGTCAGGCGTCGACCTTAGGTAGCGATCGAAGCAATCCTAGCGTAAAACCCGAAATTGTTCGGCAAATCCGAATGCGTCTTTGCGCCGACAGAGCGCCTTCCGGTTTTGCCGAACAAGTGATCTGGTCGATCGCGTATTCGCACGATGATCGCTGATATTAGGGACGACGCCTCAGTGACGTCACGACTGGCTGGTCTCAGTCTAACGTTAACGTGACTGATCGGCTCTACGGTGCCGTGATAATTGTGTGTATGAACCTTAAAACACAACAGCGAAGGCAGCATACTTATAAAAGCAACGATCCGTAAAAATAACACATCGAATTTTCGAGTCAATTAATTAAATTAAATAGTTATATGAGGACACCCTTCCTATCGCCCCGCATAAAGTGTGTGTTTACGTTGGAAGTGGACGCGCTGCTTAACTTGACGTCTTGCGGCTGGCTCGACCCTCGCTTGTCTTTAGACAACTGTGCTACCTGATGAAAGAAAAACAAAGTATGAATACTGTTCACATTTTTGTAGTACATGGTATTTTCTTGAGGGGAATGTATTTCTTAAGAAAAGTACTCACTCTATTGGCAAACTTTGTCACAAACTACAAATTCTCCGAATATTAATGAGGTAGGAATAATAAAAAGGTTTAGGCAGAGCTGTACTTTTAGTGGATATACTTATATTTCACCAGTTATGTTTAATTGTTATTTAAAATATCAAGCCACCATTTTGAACTTATTGTTTGCTTTCCGGGAAGTGTCTGTTACAGACAAATTACACGCGTTAGAATTCATCACGAACCGAAATTAGCATAAGAATGAAGTATATTGTTCTAACAATAAAAAGACTAGAATCAATATGGTTGATTGGCCTCATACATAATCTATTAATACTTCAGGGAAATAACTAACCTTAGAGGCCTAGTGATAAGAAAGGCCTGTGAAAGTATTTCTTTTTCTTACAAAATATCGTATTGTTAAGTAACGCTTAGCAGTCGGTTGACTGTCCTTTACCAAACCGAGAACCCTACATGGCTCGTATATAAGCCGTTGGTCTCGTCTGTCTTTTGCTCATCAGGAAGACGAACAAGCTGTGTTATCTTATTTTTCGATATCGTCCCATTACTGTGAGCTAGTGACCGATCTTGCTACACGCTACGTTTTACTTACAGCATCGTCGATGGCCTTGAACTGCCAGTTCCAATGTACTCGGTACAAGAACGGCCTGTGATCAAAGCGATTGTCATCAGGGCTGTAGGTTTCTGCGTGGTACGATGGCGTAAGAACGGTCATCTTATGACGGTTGATTGCGTAACAACGGAAGAAGTGCTTCACTTTCTCTGCCACCTGTAAAATAAAACTATTTTTTGTACTAGATATAGAAAGAACACGGAGATTCATAAATATTTTAAATTGGTCGGAAGTGGTTAGAGACACCAGATAAGTAGAGAATACAAGTGGGTACTTGTACAGACGAAAATGTCTTATATTTTTTTTTAGATCTATACAACATCAACCCACGTCAAATAATATAGAGTAAATCCGAATAGCAGACTGATGGCAGATACCCCGATCGCAATTCTCAGACTGTATTATGAAGTTTCAATGCAATATATTGCCAATGGTAGATAAATCAAATACAGCTGTGACTTTCACAATGAAACGAAATGGCATTAAGACATCTTAATACAGCTCCTCTAGTCCGGAAGCGCTCTATTAGGAAGACCTGATTGCACAGGGCACAAAACCCACAGATTTACTGCTTTTGTAATAAAACCTCACTCACCTCTTGCTGCGTACACTTATCGCCCCACGTATGCACCAGCTTGTGGAACATGCTGAAGGGTCCACAGTGCTGCGTCTTCCTCAGTCGCCCGAAGTCGGACAGTTCGGCGTACGTCATGCCCATGTCCTGTTCGTCCGTCTGCGTGATCTGACCGTCCGTGAGCGGCTCTAGTTCCGCCGTCGGAGGCGCTTGTAAGATCTCCGAGAGGGATGGTAAGAAGAATCTGTGAGAAGAAATTTTAAAATGATTCAAGTTCACTTTTTGGATTTCCGATGGGACTGCACAATTAAGTCATAAGGAAAACATAATTAAATTCTCCTATCACCATTTTCTCACAACCCGCAGCGGCTGTGTCCAGGTTTCCACTTACCCACCATTTTAGTTAGCTTGAAAGAAGTTATTTTTCAAGTTTGGCAATAAAACACAGGCACCCTGTAAAATTAGCTAAAGGAAGCGGTGCACTACCTGCCGTCATTGTCATGCAGCCTTGGTGAAAGCAGACAAGAAATAATTCTATGGTTTTTTAAAAGGTCATGTAACTATAGAAGCGGTTTTGAATTTTATAGGAACGAAAATGGTTTCAGGCCCTCAGACTTGTAATGGCTTGCGTCGATGTCGGATCAAAATAATAATTATTGATTTATTAGTTAAGTATTTGAGTTTTATCGTCAGGAATTTATAGAAGTCGCACAAGGATACACAGATCAAGCAACAGTTGTGTGACAGTATCATGGCAGCACAAAGAGATAGGTACGGAAGGTCTGCTTCATTTAAAGAGCGAAAACGCGTCACGTTCGCATGTGCATGCGCCAGTTTTGTGCTATGGCTCTGTCTCGTACATGAGTCCCAGCAATTTGCTGAGCGATGGCCGTTTTGCGCGAATGTGATGCATAACTTCCTAACTTTGCTTACTTTCATATTTTTTTATTTTGTTGGTATGCGTCATGCTTGACGCAAATAAACTCTTTTTCTTTCTTTTTTTTCGCTTGAATGGAGCAGATAGCAATGTGGTAATCAGGGCCTAAACCACCAACTCTTAAAGCAGTATTACTTTAATATTACTTCCAGTGGGAAAGAGACAGAGCTATACGTCATTTATAGCTCCGTCTCTTTCCCACTGGAAGTAATATTAAAGCAATACTGCTTTAAAAGTTGGTGGTTAGGCCCCTGGAAGCGCAGAAAAAGTAAACAAAGCATAATGATAACTCTCACCTGTTCTTCGCATACTGTAAGAACGACTTGAGATCAGTCTTCGATATACCGCCAATAGGGTTGACATCGGCGCTGGAGCAGTCATACTTCGTCATGTATCCGCGCAACGCTTCGTCCACGTTGGAAGAGCCCAGCACCAGCAGACCGCCAGGCCGACCTCGCACCCACAGCATGAGCTGGGCGAACAGGTACGAGAGGACCATGCGGAGACGGGCCTGAAAGAGAAGATTGAAAATTACTGAAATAAGTCTCTAGAGACTCTTTGATTATATAATTATTATGATTACGTAATGTAGGTCTCTCTAGAGCTAATCGATTTAACGTAAGTTTTAGTGTACATAATATTCCATGATTGGGCTATTGTTCATACTGGAGTTAGCCACTTCCGTTTACTGTGTGGTTCGTGAATTTAATTTAGTAATAAGTAACTGCATAGTGTTAATGCTATAAATGTAAATCTATTGTTTTAATACTGTTCAAAATCGCAAGAGTTCTTATTGTGTTAGTTTATAAACAGAAAACTATATCAAGATGTAACAAACTCACCTGTATGTTCTGTAAAGCTAGATTTTGGCGTGGACACCCGCCCTTGGTCCTGAACTTCGGCACGAAGCCGGTGGCTGCAGTGAATATCCCGATGACTGAGCTCACAGCAGCGTCGATCAATATTGGGAAGTGATAACTACCGATCTCACTTGCCAGCTGAAAAAAAATAAGGGATTTTTTTTAAAGTTAAATTTTTAGTGTCTCTGTCATAGAAAGCGAAATAATACTTTTGTATGGAAGCGAATCATCCGCTACAAAATGTAATTCTTCAGTTGCGACCTTGTTTTTAGTCATGAAGAATACATACCGCTATTTCCAATACGTTGGTTAAGGATATTGACTCGAGCTGTACTTGCTCATCCACCTATTGTTGCATTTCTATTTAAGAGGGCGCCGACCAAACGTCGACCGCGCAGTGGCGCCCTCATCGTTTGTTTGGTTATTTCTTTTATTTTAGAATGAAAATGCAGAAAATATGCAATTTAAGTTGTGCTCCACAAGATTATACGTTAGATGATTTGTTCAACTGTTCAGTTTTATTATAATCACTAAAACGGATAATAGTGGCCACTATTATCCGTTTTAGTGATTATAACAAAACTGAACAATTTAAAACTACCGTTTATAATAATATTAACGTATAATCTTGCATTTTCATTCTAAAATAAAAGAAATAACCAAACAAACGATGAGGGCGCCACTGCGCGGTCGACGTTTGGTCGGCGCCCTCTTAACACCAGATATGAAGAGGCCATATTTTTATAAATACCATTATTAATATTTTGCTATTTTCGTGTTCAGAGTTTCCGCTGTAACCCCCGAAGCACAAACAAAGGTACAGAAAGGTTATACATTCAAACAATTAAAAAATATATTGTACCTGAGAAGCACGCTGCTTAGTCTCCTGGCTTGAATTCTCCGAAGCCATGTAACACGTTACTAGCAACCTGTTACACAGTTCCATAGGGTCGGAGGGCGTGTAGTCTGACTGACACAGGATTTTACGAACGTCGTATAGAACTTGACTCTCTGCAAGCATTTTATAATAATTTTAGATAAAATCTTTACGAAATGTGAACTTGTTAGTCTGAAATCCATGATGCACCTTGATCAAGAGCGGTGTTCAAAGCTCGTGGTTTCTCTTTATGAAAAGAGGTCTTTGCTCTACAGTGACACGGTAAGACGCTGGTAGTGTGATAGCCTAATTGCTTAACGTTCAAAAACTGTAAAAACTTTTATCTACACTCACAACGTAATGTTCCAAATATGAGTTCAAAAACGAATGCATAAGCACGTGCTTTTTTTTCGTGGATAGGTAAAATTTAAAAAAAAATCCATTACAGTTCAACATTTTCCTTTGATTTTTAAACATCTGCATCATAAAATAACTTTTTAGTTTTTATAGCACACTTTTCCCTTTTAAATTTATAGGCGCGGGCTCATTGACTTAAGTCAATGAGCCAGCTTTTATCTTTGTCTATGGATGCGCGACCTTTGTCTATGGATGCGCGCGCTGCGCAGTCATTCGAATTATACACACACATATTTTATTTCAACTATATGAGTGAAGATAAAATAGTGTAAGTATGCAACGGTATATAATTAGGTATTAAAACACTCGTGAGATGCTATTATAACACTCGGTTACGCCTCGTGTGATAAACCCACACTCGTGTTTTAATAACCCCTTTTATATGGTCGTTGCATAAACTACTATTCCTTCCGTTGCTTACTCAATATCAAAATAAGATACAAACCTCCTTTCTGAATAGCGTCGCAAATCTGCGTGCACATAGAGAACACGATACAAGCTGTACTTGTGGAGTCCACGCCCCCACTCAAAGGTAGGAAGAAACCTCCTTGGCCAGACCTTCGCAGGTAATCCCATAGCCAGCATGCGGGACCTGGATATTAATATCTGGTATTAAAATGGACTACTAAACAACAAAATCCTCATTAGTAAAATAAGGATTATATTTTAAATGATATTGGTTTAGTTTCGGGACATAAAAACGTCCAATAAATTAGTATTTTCTTAGTAATATAAAGCTAAAGATATTTTCAAAAGCAAGTCAGCAACATATTTTTATAGCAACGAACGTGTTAGATATATAAGTATATATGTAGATATATAACTAGGTATATATATCTAATACATCTACACCTATGTAAATATATAATTGTATCAAAGGGAAAATATAAACAATAGGATTCAATTCTTAATAACTTTATATTTATCTTTTAGTATATAACAACTACATAACTATCGTAGTAGTGTATATGACACAAAAGTCAAAGCCAAAGTCACAAAACGTTTATTTCAAGGTGACTCTACTGTCCGTTCGCAAGGGTAGATTCTTATGGAGAAGAACGGACAAGAAACTCCATAGTTACTACATACACGTTACGTTATAATATACCAACCATAATGAATAAACACGTTATCATTACCCGTATTTAAAATACACCAGTCATCATAATAACATTACATAACACTTACATAACCATAATATTACATAGTATTACATTATTCATAAGAACTTCATAGTTAGAATTATAATACACAATAATAGCAGCAATAAAGTTACTTAACTTTTACCTCGACGTCTCGAACAAGAATGGCTGAGCCACTCGGGGCTCCCCCTTTTATAGTCGTGAACAAACAACTTGAATATTTCTATCTACCGTCATCAAAAATATCAACAACATAAAAGGTGGGTATCCGTTTGGAATATTTTATATGTTTTCTACATTATTCCTTAATATTTTTACTAATGTAGGTACTTTTACAGACATACTGAAATAATGAAAGCAGAATTGAATAATGTAAATTAGGTATTACATACTTGTTACAAGTTTAAGGTTATGCAAAACATTACCTACTATTTTATCAAGTTTTAACAGTAAAAGGAATACTCATGATAACAATAACAATACCTATAGTTAGGATAATCTATTAAACGCATATTTTGAGCCAATAGACTGCAATAGGAGATGTTGATCTCCAAATAAACTATAGCAAAGACTAAAAAGCCATGTTAATGATAACACCCGCCATGCTTATGGTTTAGGAAACCATTTTTAACCAATCACACACAATCTACGATAAATAGTAATATCTTACCTAATTCAATTTCCTCTTCGGGTGTCAAATACTGCCACTGTATAGGCGGACTAATGGTCAGATACACGTCATCATCGTCTGACAGTGCGAAGTCAACTGTGATACGAGGGAACGGTGGGTTGGAGGCCGCCAAGTGGGATCTGGAGCGGATATGAGTCCGGTAGGAACGAATGTCTTCGAGATCTATTGTCGCTGTCACTACTTCCTGAAAATGTAAAGGTTTACAGACCTGTGTTAGGTATTTTACGTGTTAAAATTTACAATTTCTAAGAAAATTCAGATACAGGTAACAGAGCTAAGCTCGTACAAGTAATTGATATTGGTCTCTATTTGAGAGGCATGGTTTCCACGTTAGAACTCATATTCGAAAATAAAACAAATTGTCTTGAAGTTCATGGTTATAAATAAGGCAATATTACCTGCACAAAAAAGAAAGCCCTTTTTAAGTGTCCTCTACCCATACATATAAACGTTAAAAATGGCGGCTGGTGACTACACCAGCTCTCATAGAAAAATATTCGAACCCCTTTTATAGGTAAAGACCTTATGAAACATTTTAATTTAAAATGTATGTCCACCAAAATGACGACAAAACAATTAAAATGAACTAAGTAATAATACTGATAAGACATAAAAGCTGACTCAATTTAGAATTGATACCTGCACAAAAATCATAAAAGAAGTACAAACCACATCATGCAGCGCAAACTGCAGGCCCCTACTAACAATTTCCCCGTTAACAGCCACACAGGAGCACCCATTGAAGTAAATCCTCTGACCATCACACCCTCTGAGGTTGCTGAACAAGTACGCGCCCCCGCTTTTGAATGTCGCACTCTTCACCAGATCCACTGTGACGTATGCCTTGCGAAGTTCCATGTAGCTTCCTGAACCATTCGATATGATTTCCACACCATCTAAGCTTAGAGGGATGTGACGACTGGAATATAACGGAAGTAAGGTTAATAGAATATCTCATTTCACAGAACGGTGGCCTGAATTTCAGCAGGGTAACATTATTAGCTGATGTTCGAGCACCATCACTGCTAGTAAGCTCGAGCTACCTAACTTTGACGTATAGAAGTTCAAGAAAACTTGACGTCATCGCACGTTTCTCTCTAATAGTCTTTTAAATATCCCAAAACAAAACACATTATTAAATAAAAAGCTTCTTACCTCTGCGGATTCCACAACTCTTCGCATATTTCAAAACCTATGCACGTATCTTTAGTAGCAATGACTGCGTCTCCAATGGGCACCGTCGATTGGTTCGTTATCGCTGATATCATCCTAGGTAAATAGTATTCTTCAGTCTGTCGTTCCTTTGTGAATAATTAGAAACACAATTTACATACATGCCTTTTCGAAATACAGTTCAGCGTAGCTACAACAGAATCCAAAGCATACATTAATTTGGTAAAACTTTTTCAACAAACAAAAGAATAAATTCTGGAAAGACTATGTACTCGTAAATGTACTTCATTTTACTACAATCTGAAATTCCGCCAAGCATGGGAAGTAGAAGAGCTTTTTTTTTCAGAACCACTTACTTTGGTCCAAGGTGAAAACCACCTAGTTTCCCTATAATTTCCGTCTTCACATAACAGCATCTTTGGTCTGATGAGCAGAATCTTTTTGTTCAAAAAAGCTACTCGGCAGTTGTACAGAACGTTTCTGTGTTGGACAGGCATGCCGACGTCGATCAACATGTCTTTACATGTCGATGACTTGAGGAGCTCTGCAAGGACTTGCCAGCTATGGAGGTATGTGTCTGGCTCGTGGAAGTGATCTTCACAGCTGTAGCCACTGTAAAGTAAATCTTTCCTTAGTAAAATCGACGACTGTTAAATGTTTAACAGTATAGTTGTCAAAAAATAAAAGGCCCGTATGACAGCAGGATACAACAGACATTTATTTCATGTCTCTTTCATACTTACTAGTAAAGTAATGTTGTATCCTGCCGTCAAAACGGGCCTTTTATTTTGGTCACCGACAACCATGTGGTCGCCGGTCTACTACAGAATGATTGGGAAATAATGTAACCTATCCTGTCAAGCAGGCGTTACTCTTAAATAGTCAACCCAGTGAACTGGCGCACCCACAGGTGATGCGTCTTTTTACATGTGTGACTTAATCCTTTGATGCGATTACCCGACCACGACCACAGAAGTTGTTGCCAGTAGTGGACTAGCTCGCCACACTATTTTCAAACCACTGCAACTCCTAAAAGACAAAATCAACAATAGCGTCCAACAGAAAAGCTTCGAGGCAATGAAGCTCGACAAGTTCTGACAGAACGATTCAACTTTGTCTGTCTGAAAAGAACAGCGCAGAAGTCAGTATATATAAATAATTTTGATAAAAACCAGGAGGTAGATTAGGCCAGAGGACGAACAAAGGAAACCATAACTGGAATAAACCCAGTTGCTAAGCAAGGATTTAAATTAACATTACAATCAGTAACTTCTTGATTAAAGAATCAAAATTACCATATTTCCAGCTCAGGCCCAGTGCGGTACAGTGCACCCATTTCTTTGGCCTCCTGGATTGACTGTAGGATCCTGTTCAAGTTGCCTTCGAAGTCGAGCGCCCATTGGTTGAGCGTGGTTACCGCCACTGTCACTTTCCGACCCATTGCTGTGGACTATTTTGTCTGGAAATAAAAAATATTTAAGATCATGAGATACCTATAAGTAGTTAGTATAGCCAGTCATCATCCTCATTACCCTATCCAAATTTATTTGAATTCGGCACGGCATGATTTCTTCCATCATCTCATTGGTCACTGCATTTCTCGCAATATGAATTCCACTGAGTCTGAGATCTTTGAAATCAGTAGCTACTTATTTTTAAAGTTATTTTTAGCACAGAACAACTTTTTGCTGCAGCTGCTACAACACAAAGGTCCGTACCATGACATTATCTACATAATAGTACAAGTGCCCAAACTTTTGTGGTATGGAAACTAAACCTGTTACTATTCTAATTCACATTGTTGTGTAACTTTATAATCAATCTAGGAAACGTACGTGCACGGAATGGTTGAAACTTTTTTGACTACGTAATATTCTTAGTATTCTCCAAACTATGTAGCGTTCTTGTTTCTACGAGCACACACTTCATTAACATAATATTACAATATTAGATATCTTTTTTAGCATTTTTATAAGCTTAGGTACGATTTTCCGCAGTTAAATAGCTATTCTGAATAAAACTGCATCAAAGCTAAATCTCTACTAATATTATAAAGCTGAAGAGTTTGTCTGTTTGGTTGAACGCGCTAATCTCGGGAAGTCCCTACTGGTTCGTGTTGAAAAAATATTTTAGTGTTGGATAGCCCATTTATCGAGGAAGGCAGAAGAGGAAGGCTATATAACATCACGCTACAACCAATAGGAGCGGAACATTCATGAAAAATGTGACGCAGACGAAGTTGCGCGGGTCAGTTAGTAACTAATATAGTTCAAAAGAATCGTAAACTGTACCTACACAACCAAAAGGTAAGAAAGAAAAAGATTCTTATGCGCCAAGCAACTATCTAATTTGTCGTGCCATTCCAATTAGCTGCTGCACAAATGTGACAAATGTGCAGCAGCTAATTGGAATGGCATTTTGTGTAACGCATGCTGATTTCAGCATGCGTCATACAAAAGTGAATAGTGCGTTAATCGAACTTTGAAGAGGAAACTGGGATCACGCGTGTGATTATTTATAGAAATAAGCTTGAAAGCTCAGATTTATGAAATATGTAGTATCTCTAGGTACGTCGGAGTTATCTGTGATAAAATTAATCCTAAGCCTTAGGTATCAATAAATTGAAATCGATGGTATTGCAAATCGTAGGTAAAGTAGATAACATCATTTTCATATTGGTTACCAAGCTATTATTAACATTTTTGCGTTAATATTTTTACTAGCATCACTGAGTAATGTTCTAGCAATTTACTACTACGCATCTCTATTAACCCTTAACTAGTAGACAGTTACAAATCTGATGAATAATCACGAAACATTAAGAACACTGCTGACAAGCGATTGATGAATGACAAAAGACTATAAGATGCCTCGTCTAGCAGGCGATCGATCCGCGCCAGGCAGTGCCAAGGCCCGGCCAATCACCCCGCAACCCTTAACACATAGTTCACGCGTTCCCATAGACAAGTGAACAAGTTGTTTAGGTGTAATTGAAAAACGTTATTGATGACTTAATTTTATTACTAGCCATCAAGAATGACTAGTGACATTTCCAGCTAATTTACTTAGGAAGAATTTAAAACATGTTTTTTCACAGGTATAGGTAGTTTGATTGGAAAAAAAATGTCGCGTTTCGCGAATGGAACAAAACATTCCCAGTCACTAATAGTGATAACGACGGGGTATTAACGAGTGGGAAGTACCCGCCAAAATGAAGGTGTATACGAGTTTCCAGTTTATTATCTCTCATTCCGAGGTTGACCCATTTTTATGCTTATTTGACTGGAATAATGGGAATTTATGACGTGAGACTTTCATTTAGTGATTATTTTCGGTGTTATTCTGAAATTAATCAAAATATAAGTGTGTAAAACATTAGACATAGACAGGTGCTAAAAACGATAACTAAGAAGAATTTGGCGCCCAAATGGGCTATGTAGTCAGGGGGGGGAACCTTGACTCATCAGTACAGACGTGTTATGTACGAGTTACAACTGACAATTATTGACAGTTGTATTTTGTATTTACGGACTATTTCAGTCCATAAAATAAAATCAATTTGCTAATCGATTAAGTTCCCTGACTTCGCGACGCGGGACCGCACAAACACTAAAGCAACCGTTTGCAAATTTGAAAAAGAGGGGAGCCAAACCCTGAATACAAAAACATGCTATATTTTGTGTTCAAAAGATGCCTGGCGGTTACCGTCCATAGTTAATACATATTTATAAAGATTAACAAACTTTTGTAACTAGATTAGATCATAAATCTAACTAAATAATATGTAATATAATGATAAACTAAATGCGAAAGTGTGTTCGTTTGCTACGCTTTCATGGAAAAATCGCTCAACCGATTTTGATAAATTCTGGTACAGAGATAGATGGGACTCTGGAGGCGAAAAGCGGGCAAAAGCTATTCTTTATTAAAAATACTAAAACAAACAGTGACACGTTACATTTTATAGAAAAAAATACAAAAGAAATATGATCAAATGTGTAACCTACAACATTTTCCACGAAATATACAGAAAAGATCTTTGCAAAGCATGCGATTTTAACTAAATCCTTAAATAAAAAATACATAACTTTTTATAAAACCACAGCTCTTTGTGTGCCAGACAAATACCAGAACTAAAACCAAAAATAAAGTTCAGCGAACTGTTTGATACAAAAGCATATATGCGATGTCAGTTATTATGCTAATATTATTCTAGTGCTTAATTATTAAAGAAATATTTTTTTACAGAAACAAATAAATCTTACCAGCAAAAAAAACTTCGAGTAATGTCTTCGGGTGGTATGAAATCGATTTCACTTAGCTAGTTGCCTAGGCAACCTACAGCGTACAACTTTATAGAGTACTTACGCGTACCTCTTTGTGAATAGCTGTTTAAGTGTTCCATAAATGTCTAATAGATAAGTGGAAACATTTGTTTATGTACTTATTATATTTCTAAATTACAATGTTTGCAATAAACATGGACATGATCACATGAGTAGCTCTATGGGAAATGAATTCAACCAGGACGTATTTATAAGAATCGTATT
This sequence comes from Melanchra persicariae, assembly GCA_947386135.1. Lineage (NCBI taxonomy): Eukaryota > Metazoa > Arthropoda > Insecta > Lepidoptera > Noctuidae > Melanchra > Melanchra persicariae. The sequence goes on along the minus strand of OX376651.1, from coordinate 8,538,190 downwards.
ATCGCAGTTATTTCAGGATTTTGATATAAGGGTGACCGTCCGTTTTAAAGCTACATAAGTTATTTCGCTTCCCGATCCATTACTAAACAATAAAGAATTGCCATAAAACCTATTTCAGTCATCGATGATTCATGTAAATTGTATTACTTTATTCGTTTTCAATGTTCCAAAAACGATATTATGGGACGCCATGACAGAAATAAAAATACGTAGCAAATTTTATGATGAGTCGTGCCATTGACTTCTCGAATATTGCTTTCTTAGAAAAAGAAATTACATGAAACCGAAAACCAGACAATAGAGTAGCAATAAATATTTTTGCCTAATATTGACGACCACGCGAGCCTCCCCTTGGGCCAATGCAATTATTTAAACTGCCAAAAATAATATTCATTTTTATGATTACTTACTTCAATTACAATAAAAAAAACAGAAGTAATGCGATGTTTGGTTACTATAATAATAGAAAATCAGCTTGAAAAATATAGTTGGACGTTTGTAATCAATCAAGTATTATAATCTAATCATGTAATTATATTACTAATTACATCGCAGGATTCATCTAAGTAAACCTATTTTGCGTTTTATCCCATAAATTCCAGATTCCGCTTTGTTTACTTTTGTTCAACAAATTATACTAAGTAGTATGGACTATTATACGCGTACGGTGTATCCCTGCATGTTACGTTAACGATTGTATAATCATTTTATTGCAAACGAATAGCTATATGTAATTGCCTGTAGCTTGATAGACATGCTGGTGAAACCAAAAAGAATAGAGAATCCCTATTAAAAACATTTATCTACACTCACAACGTAATGTTCCAAATACGAGTTCAAAAACGAATGCATAAACACGTACTTTTTTTTCGTGAATAGGTAAAATTTAAAAAAAAAAACCATTACAGTTCAACATTTTCCTTCGATTTTTAAACAACTGCATCATAAAATAACTTTTTAATTTTTATAGCACACTTTTTCTTTTTAATTTTTGGCGCGGGCTCATTGACTTAAGTCAATGAGCCAGCTTTTATCTTTGTCTATGGATGCGCGCGCTGTGCTGTCATTCGAATACGCAATGAGAATATCCGCCATATTGGAATAAAATATTTTTCCACTTATTTTATTTCAACTGTATGAGTGAAGATAAAATAGTGTATGCAACGGCATATAATTCGGTATTAAAACACTCGTGTGATGCTATTATCACACTCGGCTACGCCTCGTGTGATAAACCCACACTCGTGTTTTAATAACCCCTTTTATATGGTCGTTGCATAAACTACTGTTCTGTGTTAATTTGGTTTTATAAATGGATGAATATCCGAAGTAGAATTAGATTTTGCAGGACAGCATGCGAACGCTGCTGACAACTATAAAAGAATAGCACCATCCCATCACTTCCCATGGGTGTCGTAAGAGACGACTAAGGGACTCACCAGAGAATGGGCAACAGCATTCTCTGTACATTGCAACAGCTACACTGCGATCGCCAACCCGAGGCGCCAAGCGTGGCGATTGTGCCAACCAACCCCCCAATTGGGGGAGGCCATGTCCAGCAGTGGACGTCTTTCGGCTGATATGATGATGATGATGACGGTGTAACTGAACAAAAGATACTAACAGCGTCAAATTTCAATAAAGCAACGAGTCTTCATTTTTACAACACAAGGGTTCAATGCCTCTTGAAACATGGAAGGAAAATCTATGTATTCTGAAGTCTACGAGGACGTTAAAGTTTACGGCCATGATTGAGGCCAGTTACGAAGTTTTCCACACGACCGCCACAAGTTACCACCTGCTTCGCAGAAGTGCAGTCACCTTTTAAGCCTTCAGCAGAAACGTTATCACTCAGTCACGGTGAATAAACTAACAAGTATACCAACTCAGTTTACTGGAATTCAAATCCATGAGTAGATAAAGTTTATAAACACGCCATTTATGTACTTCAGAACATTTCCCATAAGTTCAGAATTGAATCACCTACTTTCGCCGAAGTTCATAATTGTACCCATGTGATAGAGTCACAGCTGACACCATAGCTCTACCTAACCACAGGTATATTAGTCTAGACAGAGGTGCCGACTGGAATTTATAACAGTTGAACACCCCAGACAGGCACACGCCTACGTAATACGATAACAATGTGCATTTTATGGTAATTAGAACCTACTGTATTCCGCAAAGTGATTCAATTCAGTAAAATATCACCATGCAAGATAACAGCGTAGACATAGATGCTGTCGCAGATAAAAAAGTTCCTGATGACAGTGACCAAGGTATGTGAATTGATTTATTTTAAATATTTGGAGTAAATCTTTTATGATTGAAAATCTTGATGAATCCATGGTAGGTATGGATCCATATTTATACTGTGTTATGGAACCGCATTATTGTTTACAATAAATTTAAATAGTAGATCTCTCAAATATTAGGTTTTGTAATCGGAGCTAGATCTTATGAAAACTATTAAACCTTCTAAACGTTTAAGTACTTACTGAACGTAATTTCTGCCTCATCCGAGTAATAAAATCCCTATATCGCTATGAATCATGGTTTTCATGAACTTCTACTTGATTACCCTTGTAAAGCATCTATAAAGCAAATCAAAATTTGACCTCTATCAAAGGTTTCCGACATCGAAATTTCCATAATACCGAATTTCGCATGAATAACCATTTGACGTCACCAATCACCTGATAAGCTTTATACGGTCGAAGCATGGCATTACTGGGGCAATCGTCTTTCAATAACGGAAAGCGAGTTCCCCTATTTTTTGATGTCGTCAGTTCAGTTCGGAGCGCCGCGCAACCCGCCGGCTACACGCCAAAAACTTAAACTTGACGAATCACATTCAAACAATCGTGTAGCCATGGTGACGAAACGCTCGACATCGCCGATTACAGAAATACACATGACAAAGATTAATTTGTGCTAGCGAAGAGCGAATTGTAGCTTTTCGTTAACTTTTTTAACATGTTATGGTGGAAACAACTCGAAAGCGCTCAAGAAAACATAATGATGATTGAACGAGAAGAACAAAGGAAGGAGTTCATTGAGAACACGACGGTAACGCTCACACTACCTTCGATAAATCCGGTAATGCAAGATGATTTGTTCATAGCCAACATAGAACAAGTTAAATCGCTACAGGCTTCATTATTCCCAGTATGCAGTAAAGGTAAATCCTGATCATTTATGGTAGGTTTATGTAGCGCACAAGTTTCAATGAATTTTAAAATGTTCGTTTCTAGTACCTAATTGACTAAACTTTAGAAACTTGTTTACTTAAGTACTGGTACTTCAAAATAAGCCAATACTTTTCACATACCTTTTAGAGAGCATAATATGTCAATAAAGTATCTATTTTTTTTTTATTAAAATAACTTAATGTACAGTACTTAATGTTTCGACAGTTGACATTATTAACTGAAATTTCAAAAATTATCACTTATTTAATAGTTGTCGCGTGCTTTTAATATGATTTGTATTTTGGATACCTTACATCATTTCCGGTAACTAATTCGTCGCTGGGACTCGCGTGTTTATTGATGATATTTGTGAAACATGAAATGCTTTCAAATACGCAAACAGCCATGAATGCTAAGGGAAACCGTTTAATTTCAACGAAAACTAGGTCATAATACACATTATTACGACTAACGATGGGCTTCGATGTACGAGTATAGTTCACCTCTAAGTATTTATTAGTTCAACTTTTTTCAAGCTTTCGATCCCGTCTCATACTTTGTTTGTTTTTACTATCAATACTACCATCAACTGATTATGTGTCTTGTCACAACAATACGCGAAGCCAGAAAACAATGGATGATCCAATATGTGAAATATAGTCCGAAAGCAAGTGAATCTAAGATGACGGTTAATAAAGAGATACTGCGCCGACTCCAATTGAATTAGGATTGAGGTAGGAGGGTGATAATACCATCAACTAATTGGATGCATTCTTTGGTGCAGGGACGTTCATATCAAACTTTCTTCAAAACAATATCAAGACAAACCAGTTAGAAATAAATACAGACATCAGAACATTTCGGACGACAGCTAAGCTAAAAGAGCCCAGAGATTTGTTTGCACTTCCAAAGGAACTTGACTGCCCGCAGCAAGCACCTCGGTGGCCCACAGAATGTCAAGTAAGCTAATTGTTTTTGTTTTTTTTTTTAACCAGACCTTCCCTTGCCAGCTCCTGTCAGTCGTAATTGGTTCAAAAATAACTGAGTTTAAAATAATAAGTAACTTTACTACAATAACAAGTTACTTGACCCTAGACATTTTGTAGAAAGATCTTATAAAGGACTACGACTGGCAACTCAAAATATATATAAAACAAAGTGCAGAATTTAATCCTGTAATCATATTAAAAGTGCTAATAAATATAACACTACTGATAGGTGGTTGAAGAAAGAATACAACACTTAGTGTGGAGTCCCGCCTCTCCAGAACCATATTACATATCTTCAGGAAAAGAATTACAACCACAACCTGTCGGTGAAGATGCAGGGACAGTTATATTTCAATATTATCCTATGAGCGCCGTCAACTATGTAAGTAAAACCACACTCATCTCTTTTACCAAGTATAAAGTGGCTGATGATTTTATTGTGTTGCAGTTTAGTCGTTCAACAGTAGGAGGGTCACGCTTATTTCTATCAGCTTGTGCCAGTGTTGACGTCGAAGGCAGTGAAGAGGAACTACGATTTGAATCTCGTTTCGAAAGTGGAAACTTAGCCAAAGCAATACGCATAACGTCGGCTTATTACGAACTGCATCTCCGTACTGACCTCTATACAAATAGACACATGCAATGGTTCTATTTTAGAGTCACGAACACAAAAAAGCATATGACGTACAGGTATACCGATTGCATGATTACTCAACGTTACATGTTGTTTCCTAAAAAAATTATACACACGCAAAATATTACAGATTTTCCATTGTGAACTTATCAAAAGCCGAAAGCTTATACAACGAGGGCATGCGACCTCTGTTATACTCAACCAAGGACGCACAGTTGCATTCGATCGGGTGGAGGCGATGCGGCGATAACATCGCGTACTATAAAAATGACTCCACGTAAGTAACTTACTGGTTCAATTCAAATTAACGGTACCTATATCATAAGACTACTGTACAGAGGTCCCTCATTGCAGGTCTGAAGAAGAAGAGCAATTTCCAAGTTACACATTAACATTTAACATAGAGTTCCCGCACACAGACGACGCTGTGTATATCGCACATTGTTATCCTTACACATATTCTGATCTGCAAGAATATCTATCTAAATTACAATCACACCCAGTGAAATCAACCTATGCAAAATTGAGGCTTCTTTGCAGGACATTAGCGGGCAATAATGTATATTATCTAACTGTGACAGCCCCATCAAGTTCTTGTGAAGTAGAGCAAAAGGTGATTGAATAATATTTTGTAATATTTATTAATTTAAACAAACTAAAGGTTCACCTTGGACATTGGCTTTGCAGAAAAAGAAAGCGGTTGTTATAACTGCCCGAGTTCATCCTGGAGAAACACCTTCATCTTGGATGATGAAAGGTTTCATGGACTATTTAACCGGAGACTCGAATCAAGCTCGCGAATTGAGGGAAAAATTCATTTTCAAATTAGTACCAATGCTGAATCCAGATGGTGTGAGTGGCAAATGTATTTCAAACAATGCATAGTAAAATGTGTCGAACATTGTCATGACATGTACATACATTTTCTGTTATTACAGGTAATCGTTGGAAACAACCGATGTTCACTGACCGGAAAGGACTTGAATAGACAATATCGAACGGTCATAAGGGAAACGTATCCACCAGTTTGGCATACGAAAGTGATGATCCGAAGGTTAGTAAGGAGGGTAAAACTTATCCTACATATTCTCAGAAACAAAATGCAGCATTATTTTCTAACCAATTATTGTGTATCAGACTACAGGAAGAATGTGGCGTAGCTATGTATGTAGATCTCCACGCACATTCCCGGAAACACAATATTTTCATTTATGGATGTGAAAGCAGAAAAACTTCCGACAAACGTTTACAAGAGCAAGTATTTCCTTTGATGCTTCACAAAAATGCTGCCGATAAGGTACACAACATTTGAATTCGATTCCAATCGAACATAAAATTACGCTAACAGGGATTGTAACCACTTATATTTTTACAGTTCTCGTTTGAAAACTGCAAATTTAGAATACAACGTAGTAAAGAAGGGACTGGCAGAGTCGTGGTATGGATGTTAGGAGTATCTAACAGCTATACAATGGAAGCTTCTTTCGGGGGATCCGAGTTGGGCAGCAGGATGTCTACACATTTTTCTGTCCAAGACTATGAAAGTCTGGGAAGAACATTCTGCGAGACATTGCTAGATTTCTGCGATGAAGATCCAAGCAAGGAGCGATTGAGAACAAAAATTGTTACCAGGCTGTTAAAAGAAGGTTCAAATGCGGATGAGCCAACGAATATTGATTTATCTGATTATTCTAGGTATTTTATTTTTGACAAAATTATCCAATTGCTAATGTCGTGATAATGTGTTTTATACTAATGCTTAATCTATTGTAGTGATGAAGGGGATACTTCAAGTAGCAGTTCAGAAGGTGGACACAGAAGAGATTCGAAAAAACAACCTGCACCACCACCTTCACCCATTTTCCCCGATATCAACAAAAATGTAAACGATGTAAGATATTGTTATTTTTTATTATAAGCCCGTAGTGTCCCCTACTGCAGGGCAAAGGCCTCCCTTCTTTCCACCTCAATGTGTCTTGAGCATTCTGAGTCCAATCCTTTAGGTAGGATTCCAGCTCGTCTCGCCATCTCCTTTTGGGTCTACCGCGTCGCCGGTTCCTGATGTTCGGGACCCATTCCGTGGTTACTTTCGCCCAGTTCTCATGCGGCATGCGGCAGACATGGCCAACCCAGTTCTACTTCAGTTTGGCAGCTGTGTTGCCTACATCTCCAATTTGAAGTTTATTGTTTCTTATACGGGCTGTTGTGACGACTCCGAGGATACTTCGTTCCATTGTCTGTGGCAGACCCCGAGAGCAGACTTTTGACGTTGCGTTAATGACCACGTTTGTGCTCCGTAGGTGAGGGTGGGGAGGATGCACATGTACATGAATTTCCTTTTAAGACAGAGTGGAAGGGGTCCTTTCAATTAGGTGTTTCATCGACCACTAGCTCTCCCAGGCATTTTCGGTGCGTCGAATAATCTTCTTTATCTTGTCTTGCCTGGAATGAGACTATTTGGCCGAGATATGTACCTATTCAACCTCAACACCGTCAATGTCTAATTTGCGCTTCATGCTGTTCGTCATTAATTTCGTTTTCATCATATTCATTATGTGTCCGACCTCGAAGCTTGCCTGGCTCAGTTGTTTGAGCATAAAGCTTAACGCAGCTGACGAAAAAGAGAAATGGACAATGTCGTCGGCGAAGCGGAGATTAGTCAATCTCCTGTCCCCAATGACAATGCCCTTGTCTCGCCAGTGTGTCTAGTTTCTGGAACACTTTTTTAAGTGTTGATGTGAAGACTTTAGGAGACAGCGGATCGCCTTGTTTGACCGCTTTTCGGATTAGAAAGGATGGGCCAGTGGTGTCTAAGCGTATGGCAGCTGTACTATGGAGGTTGTAGTAGTTTAGCAGGTTAAATTTCTTGTTTATGAAGTGTCTTAAAAATGGCTTTGTGTATTAAACTGTCAAATATTTTGGAATAATCTACGAACGCAAGGTACAAGGGTACTTACCTAAGTTAAATTCGTGGTGTTTTTCTATCAACTGGTTCGGAGAGTGTAAATGGTCGGTGGTGGATAAGCCGCGGCCACAACCAGTTTGTTCAGGAGGTTGGTGACGGTCTAATTGGCCGGAAATGCGATTTTCGATGACTTTGACGAAAGCTTTGTATAGGTATATAAGGCATAAAGGACGGTTATTTGTTATCTCGGATTTATCTCCTCTTTTATGTAATAAAATAATATTGGATGACAGAATGTACTAGGACCAAAGGCTTGTTTTTAAAATAGAGTTAAAAAGATTGCCAATGTGTGGTAGTAAAACTGGTTCCCCACACTCGCAGTGAGTCGATTGTAATGCCGTCCTCTCCTGGACTTTTAATGTACTTCATACCACTAAGAGCTTTATGAATTTTAAAGCCAGTTATCACAGGGACACCGTCAGGGCATGAGTAGTCATCATTCCCAATTCGAAAAGCAGTATCGCGTCTGAATATAGTTTTGTAAAAATGTGTGCAGATTTGAATTAATTTTGCCTTATCACCCTGTCTCACACCATTATTGTCCCTTAGGTGAGTTATGAAAGATATATAAATAATAATGTTATATAAATAATAATGATAATTATGTAAGATATGATTGTGTTTATTGTAGTTATTATGTTTACAGTAAGGACTTGAAAATTCATAATTTTGATTAATCTTGATTACAGAAACCTAGAAAGATACGTCCAAGATTAGAAAAGATGAAACGAATCGAAAGGAAGAAAACAAAACGGGAAACTTTACAGGTCGTTAGCTCCTAAACTTTTTCGTATCACTCATGGAAAATGAGATTACATTCATTTTAATGATGAACCGTATTACATTGCAGGTATCAAGAGCTACAATAGATTTAACATCAGACGCAATGACTGATATGTCATCGGATGCTGAATCTTACGATGGAAACCAAAGTCCTATGAGAAGAGTTCAAAAATTGATACATTCGTCGGTCAAAGTAAAACCAAGGCGAAAGAAGAAAATGCCACCTGAACTGAAAATCGTAAAAGCACCGGTAACCTTCAATTTTATCGCAGTTCACGTGATTTACTTCGAGGGAAGACATTTCGTGCCCAAACTTAGACATCACGCCATTTTTTCTGGGTGTTATTTTAGTACATGCACGGAGGCATTTCGTGATCTTCGGTGAAATGTACCGATATCTTTTAAAGAGCTTAAGTTAGAATCACTACGGAATCTCGCTTCTCGGATATTTTCATCTGCATAGATAAAGATTTATTTTTAAAGTAGCGCTCTGCCTGCACCCCTTTCAATGTTATTGCATTTTCGTATCACAAATAAAAACACTTTTTTACGTTTCAGACAAGTGATTCTCCATACCACTCAGATCCCGAGAAGACCCTAAAATGTAGAAGACCAAGAAGTGTTTCAATGTTTAACGAAACTACAGAGAAATTGAGACTGAATCCCGCATCATGGCATCAATTCAGGTGTTTACCACCAGCCAAGTATGAAAACTTACATCATCTGCCTAGCCTTTTTTAAACTTAATTACATCATACATGTAAATTAGAGTAGTCTCTAAGTTTGATTAGATATTTTCGAAACATTTCAAGACTGACTGCATTTATCAGTAAGTTGTAATACCGGTATGACATTGCTACACCGCGCGAATTGATGTTATGAGTCAATTTGCTGAACCAATCAATTACCCTATTGTACATTAGCAATGCATACTGGCTACGAGCAGTCCAGCCTTGGAGTTCGTTATTTTTCTTAGGAGCTTGCATATTTTTATATATATCACTCGTAATTTACAGGTGCTTATCTGATGTTAAAATAAGAAGTACTCAACCATCTGAACTACAGGTTAAATTGACCACACTAAAAAGAAATGTATGGACTGGTGTCCAAAGTGAAGAAAAGGGTCCACTGTCTTGGGGTATTTCAAGTTTTGCAATGAATTCATATTTCACTGACAGTGAAGCTTTGCTACGGTACTTATATAATTCTTAGTTAATAAAGATACTTTATTTATTATGTCAAAAAAATAACAAATAAAATTTTTAATAGATCCTGCTCCAAAAAACTGGAGGAACTTGAAGGAGAACAACAGAAAATAAAGGATGACAAAAAGAAAAAAAAATCCAAAACCAAAAAGCTCACACTTAAAGTGCCAAATGCAATGACCGATATCTTAGAACCTATGAACAAGTTACCTAAAACATGGAAGAAAAAAGCAAAGTGAGTATCAAAGTTGATTCTGACTCTTTGTGAACTGGTGAAAGACAAGAACTAATCAATTCTAAACTACCCAAATCAATGAAAGATATTATTATTTTCTTCCAGATTAAAAAATAAGTCTGACAGTTCTCCTTACCAAAATAATACTAGTTTTACGGAAATACCAAGGAATACCCAACCAGCACAGAAAGCGGCCTCTTCGGAAAGCAGACAGGCCAAATCACGTTTCAAAAAAGGTGCTATTGTTACAACTGCTGTGCAGTCAAAAAAACAAATTGCCAAAGCCAATATTATATCAGATAACTCTGACTCCGATACTTCTGTTCAGTTGACAAAGAAAATTAAGAAAAAAACTAAAACAGTAAAAGCCAAGTTTTCTAAAACTATTTCTGAAAATAAATCTAAGAATTACTTTTTCGTTTTTATTTACCATTTAAATGTCCCAGTTTATGTATATTCCTATAATATACCTATTGAATAACTTCAAGCATGACATGGATGATGGCCAAAAGCTTTCGACAACCATCTGTCAAAGCTGGCATTGCGCAGTTGGATAAAGGGCCTGATACAGAAGGCCATACTCCTTCATACGGCTCGTATTGTGAAGAGGTTCCTTTCTCTGGAGCCCTAACCACCAGTAGCTTGGACCCTGCTCCCAACGCCGGCGGACTACTGCTTTTGTTATTATATTTATAAATGTTTTTTTTTTGTTACATTGTTAAGAAATATTTAAAAATGTAAATTAGTATGTAAAATAAAATGAATAAAGAGATAATCATCTTTATTGGGAATCTTTAAGAGATAATAATAATATGTTTTGAAATGTATGATTAAGTATCTTACTACAGGATAATTCATTAGTCATTCATTAGAAATTGAATAGATTAAGTGGAAAAATATTGTCTTAGGTATTGTATTACACATTACACAAATTGCTTATCTTATCTTCTTATCTTATTGACCTTATACAATTATTATTGGGTTGGCTGAAATTCTTATCACACCATCACTAATAGTGATAAAATTTAAAATACACATGTAGTTTGAATTATAATTTATTTTGAAATTTAACATGCTAATGACTTAAGAATAAGCATAAATGTAAGCATACTAGCTAATACTAAGCACAAAATTCATTATCACCTCTGTGCAATCTGTGGATTGCGAAACATAGGTTTCTCAATCACAAAAGAAATATATTTGAGAAGTAAACTTCAAAATAATTTTGAAGTTACATTTATACATATAGTTAATCAGTGAAATTTTTGTATAGTAAAACTTGAGACAAACAAACCGGACGCAATCAACAGAAACTACTGTTTATTCAGAAATTACAAGGGCATTACCTACCAAACTTGGAACCGCTGCAGTTGCTACCGCATAGAATAATCAATTCCTGTCTCTAATATTTACTAAACTTAAAAATATTGAATCAAAATACGAGAATTACTCATAGGTACATAAATAAAGTTAACAACAGTGCGGGTTGGGGCCAGAGTACAACAGAGTTTTGAAAATTCGAATAAACCAAATAACAAAAGTGACTACTTACAGATCTTGATATGCCTTTCCAGCAAATAAGATTAGAACCACAGTTTAAGTAACAACAACTTTATAATGGTAAAAATAACAATATTCTATGATTTTTAAAACTTCGCAAAAATATCAGTTGAACTCAGTTGACATTGACATAATTTTATTGTCATAATGAAATGACATTTGCATCGTTACTTTTCGACAAGACAAAATGGCATGGCAACAACTTGAGTACACACATCCAACAGCATGACAAAGCTTCATTAATTTGAAACCTTTTATAACAAAATTAGTTTGATTGTTTTGGAGTATTCCGTTTATGAAGTGTACAAAATGATTCAAGTACGCATAAGTAATACGACTAACAAACATTCGTAAGCCAATTTGACTGTGTCAAGTTTGGAGATATCGTACAAAAAGAATTGGTAACAGCAGTGTTGACAGAAAAAGCTAAAACTCTAAGCTCTCCTGCATCTGAAATCTGAAGAGCATTACTAACTCTTGCCCCAGACGAAGTATAACCAGGAAGTTGGGGTTCACCGGTGATTGGATTAAAAGTGCCACATCGAGACTTAGCCAATATACAAGAAGTTACATTTTTATAAAATCGAACGTTATCTGCATCTACAGTTATGTTAACACCCGTTCTGGCTTCTCGTGTGCATTGCGTAATCTGAAAATGATGAATAGCACATTTTTTTAATATGAAGAATTAATACAATGTATGTACCTAAACGTACCTAAAAGTATGTCATGTCACATGTGCGTAGGTAAGTATTATCTTTACAGAAATATTATTTTGAACAGTCATCATTAGGTACATACCAAATTAACGGAATTAGCTCTTCTAAGACAACGAACAAAATCACAATATCCCATGAAACAACCGGATGGCTGTACATTTAACGCCGATGTAGACAAAGCCTGTAAAGATAAGAACGAAATTACCCATGGTATACGTTTCCCAAACCCATGGTACCTACCCGTTTCCCTTAATCATTACTTACTATTTAGCTGACACCCGCGTGGATGTCGAAAATGATTCCAAGGGAACATACCTCCCGGGATAAAAAGTATAATAATTATGTGTTATTCCAGACTATAATCTACCTCTATGCCAAATTTCATCAAGATCCACTCAATGTTTTACGTGAAAGAGTAACAAACATCCATACATACAAACTTTCGCGTTCATAATACTAGGTGCGTGCTCAGCGTGCTCCATCTTCGGCCACATCATCGCTTACCATCAGGTGAGATAGTGGTCAAGCGCGTGTCTATCAATAATAAATAAAAAAAAAAAAAAAAAAAAAAAAAAAATACAAACATCCGAATTGAGAACCTCCTCCTTTTTTAGAAGTCGGTTAAAAAAGTAGTAAAGACTGACTTATAACATTGACTTGTTGCTTGGCACAGGTTTAAGTACTTATTAAGCTTGACTGTACCTTTCTCTAAGCCATAAATTGAGATAGGCATATCCGGTTCCGGTACGGTGTAGCGCTATAAGCCCCGCAGCGTCATATCCGCCCCAATCCGGCAGGTAGTGGGGATACGTTTGCGTAGCGTATGACGATATCCATGAACCTCATTGGCGTTCGGATTTCCGAACGGTGTAGTCGCGTTTAAAAGTAACTCGTTACTTTTAAAAAGGGTGTCCTACTTTTCAGTGTTAAATATAAGTTGAGTGTTAAGATCATTATTAACTTGTGTTAAAAATGAATTCTTTGGACGAAAATATTAATAATAGTATGGACAAAGCCCATCGTGCTCGGTCGCAATCTAGTGGTTCGAGTATTAGCAGCGATTCTTCTTCCACGGCGCGTAAAAGGAGACATCGTAGGCGAAAGGAGCGGCGCGGCGGCGCCGCCGTACAAAGCTAAGTAAATTAGAGGACGCTTTTAAAAAACTTACTGAAAAAGTATCCTCTTTGCATGTCTGACAATGACTCTATTCTATATATTCCGAGCCCTACTGAACTGGATAATGAATTAAACGAAGATAAAGGGATTGATTTTAAAATTCAAACTACCCTCAAGTCGCATACTTTACAGACAAATTGCAACATTTTAACTCGCCTGACTGGGCTCAAGTACGTTATTCTGAAGTACAAAAACTTTATAATTCTACCCCAGGTTTTGTAGAGCTCGAAAGTAATGATGTTTTGAAAAATTTTGAACGTAATCGTTCGTTAGCGGTCGTTGAAAATTCTTTAGCTGCTATGTCACATGCTGTTATTTTGCAAAACGAAGCATTTCAAAAAGGCTTATGCCAATTTATTTCATGGGTTTCCGAATTAGAAAAACCAACGACCACTGTAGAGATTACTTCAAAAATCAATGAAATTTTTGCTGACGGGGACTACCAATAAATTCAAATGGATTTATTACAAATGATATATGGCAAACGGGCTGACATAGTGCAACAACGTCGTGATGGTATTTTAAATTCAGTAAAAGAAAATTGTTCTAAGGAATCTTTAAGGAAAATACCCCCGTCTGCACATCATTTGTTTGACGATGCAAAGTTTACAGATTTTGTAGGAAAACAAGGGGGCGTCTTAAAAATTTTTCAAGCCGCACCCATTAAATTACCCGCGCAGGGTAGATCGTATAAACCTTCTGCCAGAAGGGACACACAAGGAGGTAGGAAATATATAGTGCCTGTGCGCAACAGTGCAAACTATCGCTCCTCCACTAATAGTGGCTTTAATCCTGCGCAAGGACGAAAGAGAAGGGCAGAAGAGTTTTTCGTCACAACGAAGAAACACGATATGGTAAGAAACGTAGTACCCTGGGACGGCGTGATAAACGAGTCGATTGACTATCATCAACGTTTTCAAGCCGGGGGAATCAAACATCGGGTAAGTGTCTGGAGGAAGTTGGGGGCACCTTTAAATATACTAATGATAATATCAGGCTATCGAATCAGATCAAAAAGCAAACCACCGCTTATTCATCCCTTAAGGATTTCCAGAAGATTTCACACAATAAATTCAAAAGAAATCTTAATCCAATTAAAGAAGTTAGTAGAACAAAATGTGTTAGAAATAGCTTCATCGAATCCGAGTTTTGTTTCGACAGTTTTTCTAGTACCAGAAGGAAGCCACGGCTTCGTTTCGTCCGATCTTCAATTTAAAATTACTAAACAACTATGTCAAAATAGACAAATTTCGATTGGTAAACATGTACAAAGTCCCCGACTTCCTCCAACCACAGGATTGGTTAGTGAAAATAGACCTGGAAAACGCATATTTTCACCTGCCAATCGCGCCAGGTCACAGACGTTTCCTCCGATTAATAGTATCGGGCAAATGACCTGCCTGCCCTTCGGATTGGCAACTGCTCCAAAGGTTTTTGCCAGCCTGACGAACTGGATCGCGCAGATCCTAAGAGACCAAGGAGTGCGATTGCTGGTGTATCTCGACGATTTTCCCTGGTGAATCAGAATCGAGAAACTCTGTCAAGTCACGTGAACTTAACGGTAAGAGTATTGCAGTCACTTGGCTTTGTAATAAACTTTCAGAAGTCTGTATTGACTCCTCAGCAGTCAATCGTGTATCTGGGGATATTGTGGGACCCTTGGCAAAATATCAAATTACTTCCACCAACAAAGATTCGCTTACTGCAATCGAGAACATCGAAAATGGCGAAAGCAACCAAGGTAAGTTTAAAAGAAGTCCAGAGTATACTAGGACTTTGGAATTTTGCCAGCTTCGTAGTCCCGCGAGGGCGCTTGAATTCTCGTGCAATGCTGACCTTCAACAATTCCCTATTGCGGAGAAATGTGAAAGGTCGAACACAGATGCCCGTCAAGGTAATTCCGAATCTGCAATGGTGGATACAGAGTCACAACATGGCTTCTCAACTTCACGGTTCACCTCCAACTTATTTCCTTACGACGGACTGCCAAAGCAGGTTGGGGCGCGCAGCTCAACAACGAGACCTTATGTGGCAGTTGGTCAGTACAGGAAAGAGGCGCTCACAGCAATATCTTAGAGATGTTGGCAATTCTGCGAGTTATTCAGGTAAAAGGTCGCCTAATGAGCGATTCAAGCTTATTAATTCAGAGCGACAACCGAACTGTAGTTTCTTACCTGCGCAACGAAGGCGGCACACGTTCACAGCCCCTCCTAAATCTAACATACGAAGTTTTGGACGAAATAGATCGTTATCGGATACTTATGTCAGTATATCACCTTCCCGGCCGATACAACTACATAGCAGATCGGCTTTCAAGGAAATCTGCCCCGACAGAATGGCATTTGCTTCCCTGTGCTACCGGGAAAATATTTCAACATTTCGGAGTCCCCGAAATAGATCTTTTTGCGTCGCGAACTGCTCATGTAGTACCCAGGTATGTGAGTCTGGATTTAGATCAGGCGGCTGTTTTTCACAATGCCTCCGGTCGCCCTTGGCACTACAGGTTAGCATGGGTATTCCCACCGCCGTGTCTAATACCCAGAGTATTAGCGCACCTGAACCAGGCGACTGGTATGTACCTAGTGATAACGCCCGATTGGGAGAAGGTCTTTTGGAGAGCAGATCTGGTGGCTCGCTCCATGCGCCCTCCCTACCAGGTGAGTGATTTGGATCAAGTCTTGATAGACACAACAACCAATCGACCACCTCCACAAGTTCATCAACTGAATTTAAAGGTGTGGTTAATACAGGGTGGTCATCGCTATTAGATTCTTGGCAGAAAGATCAGATAGAAATTTTAGAAGGTAGCTGGAGGAAATCAACCTTAAATACTTATAAGCCGGCATGGTCACGGTGGTGTAAATGGTCACGTGACAATAATGTGAGCACTATTAATCCATTCCCTGAAGATGTGGCTCGATTTCTAACTGATTTGCATCTTAAATTTAAATTAGCTTATAATACAAATGCAGTACCTACATAAGTCTGTGGTATGTACCTTTTGTCGTCCACCTAGTGGCTTATCATTAGGTTCGCACATTATTATAAAGCAAACATTAAAGGGAATAGCATTAAAACAGCCACCCAAAGCTAAAAGTCCTATCTGGGACATTAATATTTTAATTAGATTCTTACTTGACGGAATCCCCTCCAATATGTCATTGTTTGAAATCTCTAAAAGAACTGCAATTCTCCTTTTATTGTGTTCCGGGCGCAGAGTCCACGACCTTACATTACTGAGTATTAATAAAGAAAATTTTGTAAGGAGTGATGATTCTATAGTTTTTTGGCAGATTTTTGGCTCCAAAACTGATAATTAAGGTTATAAGCAATCTGGTTGGCGTTTACTTAAATGCGAGTCAAACTCTAACATTGACCCAATTTATTGGATTGACAAACTGCTAGAGTACTCTGATGATCGAAAAGGTAATATTGAGAGCCTATTTATTAGCACACGTGGTGAACCTAAACCAGCTACCCGCACCATCATAGGGGGCTGGATTAAGTCACTGTTAAAACAAGCTGGAATAAACACTAGTCCAGGTAGTGTGCGATCGGCCGTAGCCTCGGCTAGTTGGTCAAATAATATTCCCATTGATCATATTTTGGAGAGAGGAAATTGGCGCTCTGCTTTGACATTTCACAAATATTATAAAAAAGAAATCAAGGATTATAGGTCTACAAATGAATCAAGTTCAAATCAGATCAGTAATCCGTTTCAAACGATAAGATGATAATCGTAAAATCGATGACAATTAAAGTCATAAGAAAATTCTGTACATTTAATTTATGTAACTTGAACTATCAAAAGTTTAAAATGAATATATAACTTTGTTGATCACATTGGCGTTCTAATCTAGTCCCAATCATGCAGTCGATAACAAACACTTCTCAATTTATGGCTTAGAGAAAGGTACAGTCAAGCTTAATAGAACAATTTTACCTAAAAATAAAATTGATATTAAGCATACTTACCTTTCTCTAAGCCAGTTTATATTTCTGTCTGCTGATTCTTAATTATAGATGATTGATACCCTTATCAATCACTGTAAATTGAGCCGCAATGAGGTTCATGGATATCGTCATACGCTACGCAAACGTATCCCCACTACCTGCCGGATTGGGGCGGATATGACGCTGCGGGGCTTATAGCGCTACACCGTACCGGAACCGGATATGCCTATCTCAATTTATGGCTTAGAGAAAGGTAAGTATGCTTAATATCAATTTTATTTTTAGGTAAAATTGTTCTATTTGGTTTACCTGTCATCTGCACCTTTTCGTAAAGCAACGAATATAAAATATGGGCATACGGCTTACATTAACCTTTTGTGAAAAATAAAATATTTTATAAAGTTTTATCAGATTTCTTTACCATAAGAGCTGTAGCACATGCTGTGTATGCGCCTGTAAAATACTGCACAGCGCAAACACTCAACGCATTTAACTCCTGAGGGCCCTGTAAAATTTTGTTGACTCGGTTATTTACGTAAGTTATAATTACGTACCTAATACATTATAAAACAACTTAGTATACAGACCTCAGCCATCGATGTCACTCGCGAAAAGCAAGTAATACATGCGTCCCTTAGGGTAACGTTAGTAGGTTGTGCCGTGCTACATACGATATTTAATAAATTTTGCAACTGCTGCCTGTAAACAAATCATGAGAGGATTACATTACACATTTAATTACTGCTATAACTATTCTGACAATAGTGTCTTTTGTAAGATTAATCAGGGACTAATAAACTTACCCATTTGAAGGACATAAGGCGGCAAGCTTTTGGGTTTTCCATTGCAGAATTTTATTTTTTACATCACTGAAGTCAAATCCACCGTTAGTCGTAACTCCAATCTATTTTAATTAAACACAATAAGGTGTAAGGTTTTTTTAATGTTAAGCTAGGGTCATATTTTATACCTACGTTAAAGAAACTGGACTCTAACCTCGCTAAGATTGAGAAAATTCTGGTTCTTCCATAGTAAAATACTTTTTTGGACTTCATTCAAATCAATTAAAGTGCTATTTGACCCCATCTGTGGGACGAATGCAAGTCATCAAACTGATATCATAACAATTAAATTATGAAAAAAAAATACTGACGACGAAAACGTGGGTAGCTACTTACAAAACACATCAACATAATACCAGATTGAATTCTAATCATTGTTTCCTATTAAGGAATGCTTGGTAAAGGTAGTATAAAGTCACATCCATTGAATAAAAAAACACTCAACATAGGTAAAGCGTGTTCAAAACCTATGTGACAGTATTTCAACTGATGCACAAATATTTATATACTTAAGTACTTTAGAACTTATTAAAATCATTATGACCCCGCTATGATTTTTCATCATCCTTTCATGTGCAAGTACCGTGAAGCAGCGAAAGTGTTAAACATCACAAAGATACATACACGTGATAAACTGTGAATATTTCATATAGGTACACTATCTACACTAATATTATAAAGAGGAATGATCTGTTTGTTTGTTTGAATTGACTAGGCTCCGAAACTACTAGACCGATTTGAAAAAATCTTTCACCATTACAATTCTACATTAACCCTGATGGACATAGGCTATAGTATATTTTCAAAAAAAATAGGGAACCGTATGCAAACTTCGATTATGTAACCCGAGTTGTGAAAAAAATACCAAAAAAATCTTTATATCGCGTTCGCTGCGGAAAATATTGACAATAGAACAAAATGATGTACAGTTTTGTAGACGTCATCAATATTTACAAAAAAGTCCGCGATGCCATATTTCTAACTATTATGGTTAAGTCACCATGACCCCTTTTTGTTCAAATTATTCAAGCAAATCCCTGGTGAAATGGAAATATGGTGATTTTGGTGTCATGATATTAATCCTTATCCATATAAATGGTTTGTTGTTAAATTAAGGTTGATTATGTCTGTGTAAATTACACTTTAAATTATTGAAATCAGACCTTTCGTTTAAAAGTTATGACGGGTATAAACATGCTCCAAGTAAGAAAAATGTCGCAACTTGAGCGAACTAGGGAGAATGTTGTCATAGGGTATATTATGCTTGGTCCGATGAAGTTGAAACAAAGTCAAAGTCAAAGTCAAAGCATTTATTTCAATTAAACCATTTACAGGCACTTTTGAATTGTCAAGGTCGGTCGGTCAAAGAGGTGAAGCTATTTGCGCGTTCCAAAGCGTAGATCTCTATGGAGAAGAACGTACAAGAAACTCCATGGACACTCTTTTGAATCAATTAATTATTACAAAGTTGTGGTTACATTGTTCTTGTTGAAATTATTCATAGACATGTGAGAACGATGTAAAAAGACGTGCACGACAAAAGCAAAAAAAGAACAATTCAAAATACTAACAAATTAAAACAAACCGTGGCAGTTGAGAGATGACCAGTCCCAGCTGACGGAGCCAAATGATGAATGAAACACAAACTGCACCATCAGAGAGACTTGAGTGAGCATGACACTCCCAACAGCCGGGGCACATTAAAGTCTTACCCAAAAATGATAGTTTGACTTGAAGGTACACAGTACTCACACATGTGCCGTTAATGCATGAAATTTTACAATGCAAAATTAGTTCGAGTCTATACAATGAAAAATCTATGTTCTTTCAATATTCAGCGGGTCTCACAACTGCTAAAAATAAAAATAAAAAATAATTAAATAACTAAAACACAACTGATAAAAACAAAAATAAAAAATAATTAAAAAACACAGCATTTAAATGATTTCGATAAAAAATAAGAATAACAAACGTTTGGATTTTTTGAAAATAAACTAGGTATATAGTATGGGGTGAAAGAGAGGTGGTAAAGTTTAAGGGGAGGACATTACCGCTTGTTTCAATTTACATCGGAATGCTATAAACTTACTGAAAGTGGGATAATTGAAACAGATGGAACAATTTTTGCATAATCAACCCCTCACGGGGTGAACGGGGTGAACAGTTGCACTGATCCTGGGCTCGAGACAAGTGAGATTCTAGGAGTGTGACGAATATATTACTATTAGTTAAGAGATTAGTAATATTCTATGGATTCACATATTAGTAATCCGACGAACTGTCATATGATATGAACCGCTCGAGCACTGCCGGCACACCGGTGTGCCGCGAATTTATCGTGAATTCAATGTTTATTTACTGTTACGTAAGATTTATTTTTATTTGGGAATTTTCACATGTCAGGGCTGGAGCGGTGATGTAATCTAATATGGAAGTGATACGTAATATTTGGTCTTAGTTAAAAACATCATTATTTTTACTTTTTCTGAAAAAAAACGCGACCGTTGTATCTGTTTGTCTCGCTCGCAGATATCCGTCTCATTCTTACGTGGGTACTTGCGCCTACATACGAATGAGATGGATATACCGATTCAATAAGTTCATTTGTTGCCACTCGGCATTCCTTCGATAACTTCACGAATGTGAGATTGATAGAGTATCCGATCCTGCCAATACAATCCCAGATTAACGGCCGCTTTCTATAACATATCTCAATCCCAATCTTGATCCCGATCCTTGCCTGTTACCAATCAAAGGTGAGGATTGTGTGGTGAAGGACACAAACTCGGCCGTTGATTGGTTACAGACAAGGATCGGGATCAAGATTGGGATTGAGATATATTATAGAAAGCGGCCGTTAATCTATGTATTATGTGAATATTAAATATTAGCATATGATATATTTTTGTCGGATTACTAATACGTGAATCCATGGAATTTTACTAATCTCTTAACTAATGCTAATATATTCGTCACCTACCCTTTTGTAGCACTCCAGCGTTGTGTTGTGGGCAAAGTATCGAAACCTACTACTAGCCATTTGGACCCCGGAATAATGGTTCCTGGACAGACTGCATATGGTGACGTTCATCATTCATAGCGGATAGAATAGGTATCTGTCGATTCAGTCGGGTCATCATCGGTCTCTCCCTTTCTCAACTTTGTTGGGGATTACCACTATCTGACCACGACAGTTCTTGCTCTGATAACACGTTATAAAGAGAGGAATTTAGCAGACAGACTTGCCCGCACTCACGTTTGCGGGCCATGTCTGCGGAACTTCGCTATATTGTACAATACGTACACCACCATGCCACCAGCTTTAGTCGATTTAACTTTGAAGTTTTCGTCACTTTAAAAAAGGCCTAAATTCCGCCATGACAAATCTACTAACTTGATTCTATTCATCATTCGTTCTTCAAAGTCCTCAATTTATAATCTGTATTATAAGGTGGACGACGAAAATCAATTTACAAATATAATATCATTCATTTGATTCATTCATTCTTGTGACCGCCGATGCTGCTTGTGACTGACGGCATTGGTTTTTTCTGTAATTTATTTCTTTAATTATTAATTTCTTTTATTTTATGATGATTGAAGGACGTGCAAATGTAAGTCAACAAATTACCGTTAGTAAATTGTGTCATCATCGAGTTTTTTTTTGTGACTAACTAAGTGACAACTTGCTTTCAGGAACTACCCGATTTCCAAGTGTTTCAGACGGTGATAAAATACTGCCTGATCATTATTGTGGTACCTGTGCTTTCATTCTTTACTTCTAAGGCTGTCTTATTCGATGGAATTTTACAACTTGAGCAAATTACGAGCAATGTTTATTCCGCTGTAGTTGCGGTGGTCGTGCTTCATGTGACATTAGGACTTTACATCTTCAAAGCATATTCTGAGACAGATAAACCCGAAAAACCTGTCAAAAAGGACTAAAACTTTTAATAACTACCTACTGTCTTCAATATACCTCATCACAAAATGGACAACTTATACATGAAGGGTGAACTATTACAAGTTCATACTAAGAACAGTGAAATATACGAAGGCCGGTTTTATGGAATGACTAACGATAAGTCTAAAATTTCTCTTTACAATGTTAAGGATTCTCCCAAAGGAGACCCAAGTGACGGTATTCTTCACTATTATGACTCTGATATACAAGACATTGTAAAACTTAAAGAGCCAAATGAACAAAAGCACCTAAAAATATCTGAGAAGGAATGTGAAGAAATTATAAAGACATCCAAGAAGTACAGTTACATCAACCAAGTTGATAAGAGTTTCCATGAAGCAGTGGAAGACTTGAACCAGTATAATTATATTGGTTTGAGTACTGACGGCGCAAGCATGGGGAGGAAGTGTAAAATGCCGTTCCTGGTCTTGTCTACACCTCAACAAATTTATATTTTTGACATTAAAGTTATGGAGTATCATGCATTTGATGCTGGGTTAAAGAAACTTTTGGAAAGTGAGACACCTAAGAAGATAATCCATGATTCAAGGAATATATCAGACTGTTTGTACCATAAGCACAATGTTAAGTTGAATTCAGTATTTGACACTCAGGTAATATTATTATCATTTACTGAGTAGTAAATAGAACAGATTAGAATATTGTGGTCATATTTTGTTTTTATTCTAGGTTGGCGATTTACTCATCACCAGGAACAAAACTGGCCGCCTGCCTGATAAAGTGAAGAGTTTGTCAGAGTGTTTAAACCTTTATCTTGGTTTACAACAGTCAGTTGTTGATGACAAAGTAAGTTTTATTTTTCTGTAAGGTTTTTATCAGGCTTATAATGTGTTAGCATTATACAAGCAAAAGAGCAGAATTGTTCCAACTGCTAATCATAAATATTGGTAGACAAAATCGATCAATGCTTATGTTGGTCTGATTAAAATTTCAATTTTGTTCTTTATACTTAAACATTTATATATATGTACTTATATTATATTGTCCTGGTATGGTCATGTGAAGAGGTGGCATAAAACGCATGTAACTAAAAGGGTTATGAATATAAATGTGGATGGATGGAGAGGAAGGCCAAAGAAAAGATGGATGGATTGTGTGAGGAGCAATATGAAAGAAAAGGGAGTTAGTGATAGTACAGAATGGAAGAAAAAAACGTGTTGAGCCGACCCCGGGATAAGGGCAGGAAGATGATGATTTATATGTACTTATATTTATTTTAGCTTGGAGTACTGGAGTGTACCGGACGTCCATTAGCTGCAAAGATAAAGGACAGCCTCGCTAAGAATATAGCATTCCTGCATCGTCTTTCAGAAACAATAAATGATGAAATGTTACTGCCATTTGTGAGGGGTGTTGAATGCTTTGTAGAAAACATTCGTTCACTGGATGACTTCAAGGCATGGGAACGTTGTGGTATGCAAAATCAGTTACCAAAGGATTTCAAGAGTGCAATTGAGTATTAAATACTGTCTTTGACACATTCCGAAGATAACACAAATAAATTATAGGGTTAGATTTTTTTTCTTTTCTTGCACATTTTGGTTTCATGCTGATGTTTGGCTTTAAACTAAACTCTAAAATACAGTATTTAATAAAATTGTGTTGTAGAGAAAAATTAGATGTACGATGTTTTAAAGAGCGATAAGTAATACTGCTTCATTTAAGTACTTACTAAATACATAAGGCCTATAGGGTATTATAATAAAAAAATCTAATTAGTTCATCAGATAGATTTCCAAAAAATGTTGAAAGTAAAACATGCGTGACGTCATGTTACTACTAAAAATTATACCATCATAGTGACGTCATGCGTGTTTTCCAAGTATTCTTTGGAATCTATCTGACTGTTTATGTGCAACAAATGAACACATGACGACAATCAAGTAAATAATATCTGCTTCAGTGTTTAATTTATCTGTGACTACTGATTACTCAATGCAAGTTTTATTATAATTGTCATAGATTAGGTTTATTTTTGTATCTATGGGAAAATATTGATATAAGGTGTCACTTTTGTTTTTATTTCCCAGTGAATTGTGGTTCTTTAACTACTTTCTATTTTTATGTCTAAAAATATGTATTAGGGTCTAATATTATGTATTAAAAATAATGTTTTGTGCATATCTTGTGCTAGAAAGTAAAATAGAATATGGGACTATGTATTTATCTTATGTAAGATTAAGAATATTTTGAGAGATGGTTTACAGATGGATTAAATAAGGTATGGTTTATGTATGGATTTAAGTAGATTGTCATTTTCATCATGAAGCTAGCTTTTGTGAAGTTAAAGCCATGCTTTTAAATTTGAATAAAACCTGTATGTGCTTGAAAATTGATTTATTATTTTACCTATACATATAATAAAACACAAATATTGCAAATAATAATTGTAATAAACTCTTAACATATTTTTAACATCATTATAAGTAGGTAGTGATATCTATGCTTCTCTTAAAAAGAGGTTTGGATAAAATGCCAAGCCTTCCATGGATTCGTCTCTGCACGCCATGCCAAGGCGTTCAGTCGTGAATAGGCGCTCGCGTGCTAGCAGGACGGACACATTTGCGATTTGTGACAGCTTCACAGGGGTTAGATAACCATTTTCTTCAAGCTGTAATATTAGAGAAAACTTGAATATCATTGGATTCTAGATAAACCAAAAAATTCTCCAAGAACATGTTAGTTTTCTTTTTTGTTGGACTGAGGTTAGTTTTAATATTGTCAGGAAGTTGTCAATGTAAATTAGAGAATGGCAGCTGCAGGACACCAAAATATTCTTACTATTAACCATAACAATTACCAATTCACAAGTATTCTTAGCTACTTCTTCATCTTGGTGACTATTTAGTTGCAGTACACATGCACCACTTGGAAACTTTCTAAGACACATAGGGGCACCAATTGTCTGCAGCAATCTGAAAAGATATGGATAGTTTTAATTCCTTCTTACAGTACTACATAAAATAAACAATTTGACAATATACACTTCTGGACACATCTATTGGCCCACTTTAGAGTTTAGGTTTCGATGGCCCCTACCGAAATATGATTGCTAGATTGAACAAAAACTGTTGATGCAGTTTTAAACCTGATACATTTTACCATCTTTTTCGATCGTATTGTTTTAAATTTGAATTCAGAATACCATACGACATGGAGCTACGCCTAACAAGTCGGATATGCGCCTTGTTAAAGGCAATTGATTTTTGAATAAAAAACATGTTTTATCAAATAAAGGTTTAATTTAATAACGCGTGTTGCCTCCATGGGCATCTACCACAACTCTCATACGATTAGGCATAGAGTTTATCAACCGCTCTATGAAATTTTGAGGGATCATCTCCCATTCCTCTTCTATGGCAGTTTTCAACTCCTGCATCGTCTGGGCAACTGGCTGACGAGCCCTAACACGTCTTTTTAGCTCGTCCCACATGTGCTCAATGGGGTTCATGTCTGGGCTTCTGGCTGGCCAGTCCATAACTGTGATGTTCACATCCCGAAGATATTCCCTGACGATGCCGGCCGCATGGGCTCTTGCATTATCATGCATAAAAAGGAAATTTGGGCCCACATAGTCCGCGTATGGTATCACGTGAGGTTGTAAGCACTCACGAATGTACCTTTCAGCATTTAATGTTGGCAGCCGTGGTCCTGTAACAACCTCAAGTTGAGTTTTGCCGCTCGCGGATATACCGCCCCAGACAGTCCATGAGCCACCGCCATAAGCAACCCTCTCTTCAAAGCAGCATTGTGCGAAACGCTCTCCCTTACGTCGGTAGACCTTCTTCCTTCCATCATTGCCATGTAACACAATTTTAGACTCATCAGAAAAGAGTACACGGCTCCAATCTTGCTGTGTCCAATTTAAATGACTGCGTGCGAAATAAAGGCGCGCTGTTCGGTGGGCTCGCGTTAGTTTGGGCCCATTAGCTGGCTTGTGTGGTACCATATCGCGTTCTTTTAACCTTCTCCGAACAGTTCGAGCGCTCACAGATACTCCGTGGAAGTCGCGAAGTTGGTTTTGTATCTCAATGGAGGTAAGGTGACGATTTCTCAAGCTGGTCGTCACGATGAATCGATCCTGCCTTTCAGTTGTGACCCGAGATCTTGGCCTTCCTTGGCGACGAACAAAGCCGCCAGTCTCTAGGTACCTCCGATAAACATTTCGGACCGCAGATCGACTTAAATTAAGTTGAGCACTCACGTTTCTTTGGCTGTGTCCGGCCTGAATAAGTGCCACAGCTTGGGCGGCGACTTCAGGTGAAGTATCCATAGATTATTGATAGAACCTCACCTTAATGTTAAGAATAAGTAATGTTTGTTGCAAAACCAAAGATATCAATCACTTTTTCAAGAATTAAATCCAAGTAAACCAATAAAACCAAGTTTTCTTAGTATTCGATTGTTTGATATCAACAAACAGGCTCCAAATTGTCTTTTGTTTCTTTAAATTCTGTGTTCGAAATTTAAAAAAAGACTATTGAATGAAATTGTGAATGTGCCAGGTTCAAAACTGCATAAAAACTTTTTGCTCGACCTAATATAAAATTTTAGCTAGGACCAAACGAAACTGAAAATACAAGGTGGGCCAATAGATGTGTCCAGAAGTGTAGTACAGATACAGTTGAGTATTAGTCCAAAATGAGTCGAAATACTTGGGAAGATGAATGGGGAACCAACCCGGAGGAAAGCAAGCGTGTGCGAGTGCCAGCTTGTAGCATTAGAGTTTAATTACTTATCTAGTCTGTGATGTCTAGGTGTCTGGAATCCTTTCTCTTTATTTATTTTCTAGAGCATCAATAGGGAATATTACGCAAAACTGAGTAGGGAGCGCCACTATATTAGGTAATCTATGGTTGGGTAAAAAGGTTAAGGTTGTTTAATTAATTTTTTTTAAATTTATTCTTTTATTTCAGGCATCTAGGGACCATAAAATAAAATACATGTTCATAAAACAATAACTATAAATAAAATAATACATATTTCAATAAATTTAAACTAAGTATTTCGCTAACTGGTGTCGCGCAGCTGGCCGCGGAAACGTCGATACACGACACCCTTCGGTCAAAACTCTGCTTTGAGGAACATCTCGAGCTGATGAGTTGGAGTTGATTGGTTGGTTATACTCACTTGCAGGCATTCAAGAGATCTTCAGGGGATATAAGCTCTAAGCCTCTGGCTCTGTTTACTCTGCACCATACATCAGCTAATGACATAATTCCTCCACAATCCTAAAGTAAACAATATATCAATGATGTAAGTACAAGATAAGAATAAAGTCTGGCAAATACTCTTGAGAATTTAAACAGCAAAATCACACGTTACAGAACAAATTGTCACAATAAAGGATTTACAGCAACACTATTGAAAACCCACTCTTTTTTTATGGATGGAAAATCATTAAATGACTTCTTCTGCTCTGGGTGGAGCGGGAGGGAGTATCAGTATCTTACTGACTAAAACGCATCCTTGTTCCTCCTAATGCCCTTTGCGTTCCAGGGCTGCAGTGACTCTTTCGAACAAATTCCACAACCCTGGCAGGCTCTGGCACTAACGGACCCTGTCTACTTTGGTGAAATCTCTGAGGCGCGCCTGGAACGCAACGCGCCGTTGACCTGGGCCTGTTTATGATCGGACAGCGAGCCTAGGACGCTGGGAATCGCCCTGCGAAACGCGACACCCAGACGTCTTCTTCAGTTGCGGCGGCTGGTGCGTGACGTTTGCCTCTACCTCACGCGTTCCACCTCCTCCTTTGCCAGCATTACTGCTTCGCAGAAGGAGGTGACGCCCAGAAGTGAGACATCGCCGCCGCCGATCATTAAAACCCCACCCTGGCTTTGCATGTTGTGCAAATTATTTACACAAACCTTCCTTGTTTATCACTCTTTCTATGAGTGAAAATTGTATAATAATCTGTTGTTGTTAGAAGAAGCAAACGAGAAACAAACACTGACTTTGTTTTATACTATTAAGATATACTTACCATAAGTACTGCAATCATCATATCAGAAATCTGTTGTGCAAGCCCCAAATAATAATCTGAGTCAGATCTGAATGCATCTCTGGTGACAGGGTCATCAATACCTAAGCTCATGAGGTAGGCTTTGAATCTTACTGTATCATCTTCTGAGATATCACCTTGTTTATCCTGTAATAGGGTAATTCATTACGATTTTTAAGAAAATTGTGGTTAAGGAATATGGTATAGCAAAGATTTTTAAACACTTACATACCCTAATCTTAGTAGAAATGTTTTTAGAAATGGCAACCATATCTTTTGCTTTTTCCATTAGTTTTCTTAAATCTTGAAATGCTACAGAAATGCTTTGATCAGTTGCTCTATGTTGTTCTTCTATACTTCTTTCAATGCCAACTATTCCGGAACGAATTTTGGAGTTGACAGGAGTGACTGAAGGTTTTGGTGTTGCATTTGGGCTAGCTGCACTTATTGGCGAAGCAATAGTTGATCTTTCCCATGCTTTAGCAGTAACAGCATCAGTAAGGGCCTTATAGAAAATTTGGTCAATTCCATCCTTGAAGGAAAACTTTACAAAATGGAATGGACTGGCTACTGCTGGTCCTGGCCTTTTACCTGTAATCAGTTAATTATGGTATTGAGTAACATCTTGTGTGATACAGAAAGTGTGTATTAGCTGCATCCAACTAGTCTAATTTAGGTAGATAATAGATAACAATCTGATTAGTCCCATTCTCATGACTCAAATTGAAGCCAATAGACAAATATTGATTCAAAGTCAAAGCATTTATTTCAAATAAACCATTAACAGGTACTTTTCAATTGTCCAGAGTCAGTCAGTCAAAAACATGAAGGTATTTGTACCTTTTAAACATGATTTAATTCAATTCTGGTTACATTATCCTTGTTGCTTCTTTATGTGAGAACAATGTAAATTTTGATAGATATTTTTTAGGATAACTGATCACAACAAAGAATGCTAGAAAATTGCTTAGTTATTTACCTGGTAATGCTGGTCCCAGATGTAATAAAATTCTTTTAGGCCCTCCCAGACCAAATACTCCACTACTCTCTTCTTCTATGCAGAACACATAATATAAATGTAATGAGAGACAAACCAGACCCTTGGGTATGTCTCCTGGTTTTCCCCATAAGATTCTGTGAGTGGTTAAGACTACTTCTCCATCAGTGAACTGGGTCTAAAACAAAATAAGTAAGTTATAATAAGTGCTAAACACTTAACATCAGGGTCATCAGGTTAAGGAGGCGGTGGTCAAAAGTGAGCCCAACCAATTGAAAAACAAAAAGTCTGCTAAAAAGACATAGCCTTAAGGATGAATTATATTAGACCGGGCTGTGCCGGGGCGTAACGTGTACGTGGCCCGGACGGAGCCCGGATTTGAAACGTTACATACATTTTGTATCTAATTCCATTTAACTACATTTTTTTTTAAGTTCCATAGGAAAATTCCGGACATTTGTCTACATTATCGGTGTTAAAGTATTAAAGAAATGGATTGTATTACTAAAAAACAATTAGAATATTTCAAAAGATACAAGTAATGAGCCCCAAAATTCCAAAATAAACAACCTTATCATCACCATCGTATATCTTCACACTTCTATCACGTTTGAGATAACTTTCACCTTCAAATAGGCGAGCTTCAATATATTCAAATCTATCCATCGCACAGTTTCATTTACCTATAATAATAGTTTTTATAAATAAGAGCAAAACAATTTTATTTTTGACGATGATCACTGAAGTGAATAATATTTTGACTTTGACACTTAACAATTGACATATTTATATGATGATTGTCAATGTCAGACACAGTTGACCTGGCTATATTATAGTGAGGCCTTTAAGACAAGGCATAGTTTTTCATGGATGCGAGACGCACAGGACCACACAGGACCGGTTGTTGTGGCAGCACTTGGGGTAGGAATATGTCCAGCAGTGGATGTATTTCGGCTGATATGATAATGATGATAGTTTTTTTTTTAATTACTTTATTTTAGAATGCAGATAATAAATGGTCTTGATAAATCTCACCACAAAGAAGAACAATCACTGAATCTGACACGAGTTAACGTGGTGTTTGGTGTGATTTTAACGAGTTAAGTTTAGCAGTTGTTTTATTATTCGCAATTAAATAAATAAACAAAATAAAATTAGTGTAGCTTTGTGTCTCTAGTGTCCACGCAACCGGGCAATTTGTCAATCAAGAAACAGGCGCGACCTCAGTAAAAACCGAACGAAGAACTTCAGTGAAGCGCGCCAAGCGGGCTCACTCGATTTTGCTGTCAAATACTCGTCATCAATAAGATGACGTGGGGGTCGAGTCTGCTATTGCAATCGTGTCTCAATGACCGGTCAATGATCGATTTTTGACGTATAACGTCAAACTTATGACACATTTCCCATACAAAAACTGTCAAAGTTGTCAAATATTCGATCACTGACCAGTCATTGAGACACGATTGCAATAGCAGACTCGAGCCCCTGCATTCTAAAACAAAGTAATTTTATTAAAAAAAACTATCATCATTATCATAATTAATATCAGCCGAAATACATCCACTGCTGGACATCTGCCTCCCCCAAGTGTCGCCACAACAACCGGTCCTGTGCGTCTCGCATCCATAATACCCGTAATTTAACGCAACTTTGGACGTAATTAAATAACAGAAGGAGTATGAAATCTCTAAAACTAAATGCTTACCGTACAGGAGTAGTTAATTTATTCAAGAATTTATATAACTTTACTTCGAATAAAAAAATTCAGTTATTTTGTCATAAGAACACTAATTCTAGAAGCCTACTCATAAATTTTTACGCGCCCGTTTCTAACAACAATGATTGTGCATTTCCCTTTCTCGCGCGCCACTTGATGAAATAGCAAGCGTTTAGGCCACCATTGAGTTCGACCGGGCGGCATGTGTACTCTTAAGCTACGAGTAGCTACTTTTCATTTTAATTGGGGGAATTTGCTACTTGGGATGGGATACAATTCAGCCAACCCACCTGCCAAGCGTGGCGATTATGTAAACCGGGGCATTTGGGGGAAGCCAGCAGTCGACGTCTTTCGGCTGATATGATGATGATGATGATGATGCAATTTAAGCGACTTGAGGCGTCTTATCTGGCAACACTGTATAACCTCCAATTGTCAGTAAGTTGGCAGTGTGTGTGTAAAATTAGTTACTTTTGTTGCTTGCTTGCTATTTGCTGATTGTAAAATGAAAGGCATGAAACCAAGAGCATAGCCTTTATTTCTTAGCAACGAGCACTTTTACTCGAAAGCCTTGAGTTGACAGACCTTTTGAATAATTTTTAAGTTCAAGTTTAAATTATGGCAGAGACCCAGGAATCTATTCTTTTAAAAATTAAAGAACAAGGTGATCTTGTAAGGAAATTAAAAGCTGCAAAGGAACCAAGTGAAAAGGTAAGTTGTATTTTATAATATAAGTAAGTGTGCTCAATAATTGCTCCAGCCGTATTGATGAATTGTTTTGATATTGCATCATGCTGGCAAATAAATGCGAATTTGTTTGAATATTGTAGGATAAGAAGATTTTACAATACGATTTACCAGAAATTGATAAACATTTGAGTCAGTACAGTTATGTTTGTGGGTATAATCCCAGTTGTTGTGATATAGAATTGAAGAATGGTTTGGTAAAGAATATAGATTTTCAAAAATACAAGTACATCAAGAGGTGGTGGTACCATATGGGGAGTTTCAGTGATTCTGAAATATCATTGTTACCTAAATTGAATCCTCCCAAAGTGTTGCAAAAAGTGAAACATGGCATCACACCACTTGACCAGCAGGTGTGTGGATGAGTTCTTATACCGTTGTAGACTTTGATGCTTTGTTTGTACTTAAGCATGATTTTATGATTTGGTTTTCGGTACACCCCTCCTAGAGTAGAATGCTGTCAGATCTCCACATATGTTTGTTTCGTCACCACAACCTCTTTCAAAGATTGTCTTCTTTTACCACTGATAAAATTTAAATCTACTCTTTTAAATTGTATATAATGTGTGACACAAAATTGTTTTCTTTTTCCGGTCATAACAAAGTAAAGCTGTGGTGACGAGATATCATATTTTTTTAAATTGTGGAGAGATAAAACTAGTGAAGCATGTCGTATAAAGCGTTGAGGTTTTTAAAGAGCCGCGCAAGTCTGATGCGGTTACACAACTCAGTACTCAGCACTAATTTCACAAAATGCATTGCAACATCGTCTCTGTGTAAGGTATTGGTGGCCTACTTAATGCTTTCTTATTTTTTTGAGC
Source organism: Melanchra persicariae (assembly GCA_947386135.1). Classification (NCBI taxonomy): domain Eukaryota; kingdom Metazoa; phylum Arthropoda; class Insecta; order Lepidoptera; family Noctuidae; genus Melanchra; species Melanchra persicariae. The sequence goes on along the minus strand of OX376651.1, from coordinate 8,505,669 downwards.
AATTAGTTTTAGCACTATTGATTAAATACAATTTCCACATTATAAAATATTGCACTTAATTGCATGTAGTTATCCTAACTACTAGGTACATAATTTCTTTGCCTTTCTAGATTCAGGAGGAGGTAGCAAAGTTATTGTCACTGAAAGCACAGCTAGCTCCTGAAGATGCTGCTCCTCAGAAATTCACCCTCAAAACTCCAAAGGGTACAAGGGACTACAACCCACAACAAATGAGCATAAGGAATGGTGTTCTACAGAAAATTATTGCAGTGTTCAAGAGACATGGAGCTGAGTGTATTGACACACCTGTGTTTGAATTGAAGGTTATTATTATTGTCATTTATTAAATTACTAATAGTATTTATTGTAATTTTTGAAATACCTAGTCAGTTTTTTATGGTAATTCTACAATAATTATTGTTTACTGAATCAATCTCACTCTCTTGTGATTGGACTAGCTTATCATAGTTGTACAGATAGCAGTATAACTTGCAATAAATTAGTGTTTTAATATCACTATTATGTTCAATGGAATCATGTGATTGCAACTTTGTTGTAAGCGACACTGGCACAACTATTATGCTTATGTACTAAAGTATTAAAGTTAAAATCCTTTTTTCCAATTTTAGGAAGTATTAACTGGCAAATATGGAGAGGACTCCAAACTAATTTATGACTTGAAAGACCAAGGAGGTGAGATTCTGTCTCTGAGGTATGATCTGACTGTCCCACTGGCGCGGTACTTAGCCATGAATAAAATTAACACCTTGAAGAGATACCACATCGCCAAGGTGTACCGTCGTGATAACCCAGCCATGACGAGGGGCAGGTACCGGGAGTTCTATCAATGTGTAAGTTTTTATTAAATCTCACTTCAACACTACAAACTTATGCCACTTTTCACTAACCATACTAGGTTGAATCAAATTTAATGGTGTTTGCGAAGTTCACTTTTCACTGTGCATGTACCTACATAAATTTGCTACTGCTGCGACTCGCGGAGTGCTGCATGCAGTCATTGGTTTTGATTCTCCGTTTTCTGCCTAAATAAAAGCGCGCTGTTTTGCAAAGTGTGACAGAGAAGTGAACATTTTCTTTAAAAAATTATATCTTTACAATTTTTTAATTAAATTATGTATCTTTTGATTCAGTTGTGTTTCAGATACTTAGAATGGTTATTTTATTACAGTGTTTTCCCTCTCAATAACAAGTCTCCTGAGAGTAAAATCAAAAGAAACTCCAACTTCAACAGCCTATTCTAATATTCAAATGGTAATTTCAGGATTTCGACATAGCAGGCCAGTACGACCCAATGGTGCCGGACGCAGAATGCCTGAAGGTGGTGACTGAGATACTGGATGCCCTGGAGATTGGCACGTATGTGTTAAAGGTTAATCACCGGCGGCTTCTCGACGGCATGTTCGAAGCTTGTGGTGTTCCCGCCGACAAGTTTAGGACCACTTGCTCTACTGTTGATAAGTTAGACAAGGTAATCAATTAATCATTATTTTATAGCGTTTACCAGCGTCGTTGCCTGAGTTAAAATCTCTCCCATTAGAACAATGAATGAACAATGAAAAAGTAAAGACAAACATAGAGAAAGGCTAGCTAGTACACAAAGGGCAATGGAAAGGTGCATGTTGGGAACCAGACTTAGTGATAAAATCAGAAATTCTGAAATAAGAAGGAAAACTAAAGCAGCAGATATAATAACATGTTTTTAGCACTTAAAATGGGGTTGGAAAGGACTTAATGCTCATATTGCAAAAAATGGAGCCAACAAGTAACCTTATGGTAGCCAAGAGAGGACACTAGATGACGGGCGTCCGAAAACAAGACGGAAAGACTATACGTCATAAGAAACATGACACCTCTTTATAATAATATTAGTATAGATTGTAGCTAAAAAGTAAAGTAAAAGTAGTTTAATTTATCCTTTGGATGAATGTGCGTTTTGCATTCATTGCTCTCGCATTGCTATTGGCAGACAGTAATAGGAAAAGACATCACAAAATGTTTAAATGTACCTTGACAGTAATACTAATTTTCTGCTTTGATTTAACATTTACTAAGTAGTCATCTGAAGTGTTATTATAAAAGATGATATGTAAATGATAAATATTATTTGAACCAAATTTCTTATCGCATGTTACACTACGTGTTGGCGCAACACATACGTGCAGGGGAAGCGGGGGCGCCGGGGGTGGCGGCTTGTGTGTTGTTTTTTGTAATGGTGTACAATAAAGAGTATTTTAGCTAGCTATCTAGATAAATGTACTTACAACCATGCATGTAGTTATATTAGTTACTAGAGACCTATTCTGGTTTCGTCCAGGTGCAATATAATTTCCACAGTGGTATGAAAAACAATGCAACCACATCAGTTGAGCAGTTTTCAAGTGATGATCGATCATACATGCGTCAATTCATTTTGTTTATTACTGCTGTTTAGCACTAGCTCTTGCCTGTGGCTTCGTTCGCGTTAAAGTAGCCTATAGCCGTCTCAAGGATCCTATCTCTCTGTGAACCAAAATTCATCAAAATCGGTCCAGCAAGTAATTTGAACAAACAAATAAAAAACTCACTTCCGCATTTATATTTTAGTTACAAATAGTTTGAATAGTAATGTTTATTGTATGTTGTCGAACTTCGTTTGAAACAAACCTTGCGTGTTTTTTTTTAAATTTAACCTGTTCATTTTTCTATCCTGCAGTCACCATGGGAAGAAGTGCGCACAGAAATGATAAACGAGAAAGGAATATCTCCTGACGCCGCCGACCGGATTGGGGAGTACGTCCGACTGAATGGTGGCGTCGAGTTAGCCGACAAACTGCTCAAAGACGAGAAACTGTCCAAGACTAAAGCGGCCGTTGAAGGCTTGCAGGGAATCAAGCTGTTGCTGGAGTATTGTGGACTCTTTGGTATACAGGATAAGATTCTGTTTGATTTGAGTCTTGCAAGAGGTCTGGATTATTATACGGGAGTGATTTATGAAGCTGTGTTGACACGTAAGTAGAACATATTTTTTACTTTATGCTTCACACATTAACAGTCCAGTCTACACTTTGTACACATGGCACGGTCCTGCTAAATCGCGTACACTCTCGCGTAGTCTATTCGCTCTGGTACCACGGACTTGTGAAATAATCTAGTGTGTTATTTCTGAGGGGACTGTTAACGTGTTAAGTCCTATTTATGGAGTTACTAAAAGTTGTAATTGAAAAATGAAGTAGGGTTTGACTAGGAAAAAAATATTTTACCTCTTGAGAATTGTTACGTTTCTTTTACAAAACATAATTTATATTAATCCGTCGAATGAATCTCGTTACAAATGTGGTGACATACTTCGTCGTAATCACCTCTGTTTTAGAAATTAGCTCTTATTTTGTGTCTCATTATTTTAGCCAGGCAATCATTTTAATTAGTAATTGCTTGTACAAAATTGATTTAATCAACACACCTTGGTTTATCCAATTACATTGATTGTCGACGTATTATTGAGAGCAGATTGTGCGTTTCCTTTCAGAGCCAATTAAAATCGGCAATGAAGAGCATACTGTTGGATCGATCGCGGGCGGCGGACGATATGATAACCTTGTTGGCATGTTCGACTCGAAAAACAAACAGGTAAGATTCATGATAAAGTTAATAATTATTATGAAAGTGTTTTGATTAGGTTCTTGATAATACTTTTTATGCTTTTAAGAAAAGAGAATGTAGTCAGTGATAGTATGACGGCCAGAATGGAGATTTAATTTAAAAAAAAAAAAGATTTTTTTTGTATAATCATCAAATGACTCCTTCCGCTCTGGTCGGGGCGGAAGGGAGTGAGCGACTCTTACTGACTAAAAACCATCCGTGTTCGTCCAAAAGCCCTTTGTGTTCCCGGCCGGGCCGCGGTGACTCTTACGAACAATACCGCAACCCGGGCAGGCGCTGCGCGCTGGCCCCCTCAGTTGTCAGTCAGCACAGCAGGCGCGCGCAACACGACGCGCACGCGCCTGAGCTACGGGCCAGCTCCTTATCGGACGGCGAGCGCCGTCCGCAGGAAGATGTTGATAGTGCCTTAATGATAGTTGATAGGCTTTGATCTTTGGTAGTTAGAAGCCATTTCATCTGACTCCAGTCTTGCCAAGGGGTATCGTGTTACCCAGTTTCTGGGTTTTGATAGTCACTCCTTTTAAAATACTGGTATTCAGCAGTATCCGGTTAGCCTGGAAGCCGAGCTTTACAATATTGAGCTAGTAGATTGAATGATGAAGATAATGCATTTAACTTTGCAATAAGCAAAGCAAATAATTAAAATCAAACCGATAGGAGAAAATATGAACTAGGTACTGTCTCAGTTTTGTTTTCATGTTGTTCACTCTCTTGGCAACAAGATTTAGTACTTAATAAGCGCAAAACCAGTGTAATTATTAATTGATTGCATAATTATTGAGGCGCGACAACCGTTAAATACTACACAAATGCGGGCGAAACTCCTCAGTAGGACATGCTTATGAAATTAAAAACACAACAAGACACTTCTAATTTCGGTGATAATATTTTGTTACTGCTGCTAATGAAAAATAAATATATTTACTTATCAGTTATCACTGACAATAAGGCACTTAATATATTTTCTTGTCCCCTATAACTCTAGGTTCATCAGTGTCATCGAATTTAACATAACTTTAACATAAATTCCAGGTACCATGTGTAGGCGTTAGTATCGGCGTCGAGCGCATATTCTCCGTGCTCGAAGCGAAGTTGGCCGCAGGTGACATCAGCGTGCGGACCAATGACGTCGATGTGTATGTTGCGTCCGCGCAGAAGAACTTCCTCGAAGAGCGCATGAAGATCTGCGCGGAGTTATGGAATGCTGGTATTAAGGTAATTATCATCCATCATCAATAACTTTTGTTTAAAAATCAGAAGATAGCTTAGAGTGGCCATGGGATGCCTCGTCTTAACGACAATGAACCCCATCCGCCGCGTATACAGTGTATCCCAGTATAATAGGGGAAAAAACATGACGAGTTTCGCGTAAAAACACTGCATCAGATCTCCCAGTTCTATCCGAATTAGAAATGACGGCTAGAATTCGGATCTAGCACGCAACCTTTCATATGTATATTGTATAGTAGTAATACGGCCATCTTCAGACCGAAATGTCTTTGATTCGTAACGGATGCAGCGCTCAACGCTCTCATTGATTTTCCTTATGCTCCTGACGTTAAAAGTGTAATAAAGGAAGTAAGACCAAATTTCTAATGATTCTAAAACTACACCCTCATATTTTCCAGACTGAGCAATCATACAAGAAGAACCCTAAAATGCTGAACCAGCTCCAACACTGTGAAGAGAACGGCATTCCCCTGGCTGTGGTACTTGGCGAGTCAGAACTGAAGCGTGGAGTCGTGAAGGTGAGGAACATCACTACGAGACAAGAAGACGAAGTGGCCAGAGACAACCTCGTCGAAGAACTTAAGACTAGGATTGCAACGTTGAACGTTAAAGAAATTAATGGTATAGCGTAGTATCAGTAATGTCACATTTTTTTTACAGTTCAATTTAAATGATTCCTAAAGGAGACCACACACTATGCTAGCGGAACAGACACTTCGTCTTTTCTGTGCCGCATGGGATGCTAAACAGTACTGATGCTCTCGGAAAATGGATGAGTCGTACTGTCAGTACAGTGTGTAGAATCCTTGACACATGTCCATTTTTGTATTTTAATGATACGAATATTAATATTTTAATAAGACAAGTGACCTGGCTCGTAATAAGTTTAAAAAATAAATATATATATATAGCACTGGTTTCAATTTCAAATCTTTGGCAAACAAAATTCACTTTCTCTAAATGAAATAAATATAATTTTAAAAGGTTATGTTTTCTCCAGATTCATTGCATTTTATCATATTTCTGAAAAAATAAAAATCCTTAGGATTCTTTCCCTTTTAATTATTTTTAAAGGTAGTTTTTCTGTCTGGTCCCTATTCATAATAAATTATTTCCTTTATGGTTTATGCATTTAAGATACTGGTTCGTCACAACTTAATTAAAGAAATGGAGCTGGTTGTCACAATTTTTTTGGCATTCATATTTTAAAACAAGTTGTACTTTCTATAAACGTAAAATAAATATTCCATAAGTCATGTCACATATTGTAAACAAACAAACATTTCTGTCAGATCTGTTTTAGACAAAGTAATAGAAAATAACATAGTTTAACATTAAATAACTGTACTACAAAGTATTTCCTATTTTTCTAAAATCTGATGGTATTAACCTATTTATTTGAATGTGTTAATTTTAATTAGCTTCATTGTTTAGTAACTTATTGTAGATTTACAAACTCTTAAGATAACAATAAATAGGAATACGCATTAATCCATTACCTACAGTTTTTTGTTTGTATAAGTGTGTGCTAAAATATTGGTATAAATAAATTGGATAAGCAATAATAAATTGTTTTATATTTTTATCAAAATTATTACCACGACAATAAAAAAAAAACTATTATAAAAGCAAGCCATTGCTATGCGGAGATCGCAGCCTACCGTTTCCGATGTTTCAATAATCTGTTATGACAGTTTTAGGAGTAGGTAAGTACATAAGTACGAGCATATTTTTTTTAGGGTTTCATTCCCAAAGGGTAAAAACGGGACCCTATTACTAAGACTCCACTGTCCGTCTGTCTCGTTTGTCTGTCACCAGGCTTTATCTCATGAACCGTGATAGCTAGACAGTTGAAATTTTTACACATGGTCTATTTCTGTTGTCGCTATTAAACTTGTCACAATCTTTTCTAGTGACTATGAAAGAGACATAAAATGAATCTCTTTCGCACTTAGTGGTAAAGCGATCTTCTATCCCTCTCTACTCGGCTGTCAAATCGGGCTTCTTAGATTGTGACAAGTTTACAAAAAATATTAAAAACAGAATAAAATAAATATTTAATGGGGCTCCCATAGAGAACCCTTCGTGCGCGAGTCGGACTCGCACTTGGCAGGTTTTTTTTAATAATGCTAACTGGGGCCTGTACCTATCTCAATACCCAAATTCATCAATAGGCGCATCATTTTCACATTTAACCTGTCCGGCCCCGGCGACACACCGGTGTGTCGCGAATTACCTAATCGCGAATTTAATGTTTATTTACCTATTACATAAGATTTATTTTATATTAGGGAATTTTCACATGTTGGGCCTGACCGGTTAATGTTAGTCAGGATAACAAACCGATCAAGTGCGAGACGGAGTCACACGAAAGTTTCCGTAACATAAACCGAAAAAAACCCATACAACGAAATGGAACATGTTTTTTTTATTCTGTTTACTAGGTAAGTGCTTATTTTTTCCCTTTAAACTTCAATTAAATTTAACAATGGAAATAGAGACACTGAAAATTTCAACTCGACCTATTGTGGTTCATAATGATTCAGCCCGTTGACAGACGGACAGACAAACGGACAGCGGAAGCTTAGTAATAAGGTTCCGTCGGTTACCCTTCCGAACCCTATTGCCAACATACTGTACACAGGAGACGAAATCATTTGCAGAGGGCACGGGTTTTTAACGTATTACGTACTCGATCGCGTTAACGTAAACGTTCGCTTATCAATCAATTCAATTATTTATTCAAGTAACTATGACTCATTTGTTAGTAAAAGACTTTTTCAACACATTTGCTCAAAAAATGCATTTACGAAGCCTGTACACATTGTTCGAAAGTTAAATTTTACACACCACACCATGGAATGTGCGGTAAAATAGGTACTCTCACCTATGTACATATATTACCGCACGGTGCTATTGTATAGCGCCGTGCGGTAAAATATGTACTTAGGTATTCTTTACAGTTTTTTCTTTTAATTTCCATAAAAAAATAAATAAGAATATCACCAAGGAGTTTCACAATCCTAGCCCCAGCAGATAAGATAGCGAATTTGCAAACGGCGCCACAATCGCGTGGTGAAAATAAGAACTACATCTTTCATTTGTTTATTTTATTATTCTTTTCTCATTTTCTCTTTAGTATTAAAGTGAGACAAACGTATTGAGCAAATGCGCTTCCAAAGAGGTTCGATCATTCAGCTTATTTATTCTAGGATTGTGAAACTCCTTGGTGATATTCTTATTTATTTTTTATGGAAATTAAAAGAAAAAACCGTAAAGAATACCTAAGTACATATTTTACCGCACGGCGCTATGCTGATCCTTTCAGCGGTAGGTAAATAAAGTAGCAAAAGGCAGGTCTCATTTGACACAGCACTGATGGCCTTTAGACTAGACCATAGTCCTCGAAACAACTTAGCGTTGAAATAGTGCCTCAGCCAGATGAAACCAGTAACTACTGCCGAATCTATAATCCTACTTCCTACATACCTACCTATATTTAACAAAAAAACCGGCCAAATGCGAGTCGGACTCGCGCACGAAGGGTTCCGTATAAAAAACGGAAAAAAAATCACGTTTGTTGTATTGGAGCCCCAGTTTTAAATATTTATTTTATTCTTGTGTCTGTTTTTAGTATTTGTTGTTATATAATAGATGAATAATAAATATAAATAAAAGCATTTATTATTCCATTGGCAAACATTCGGATGAATATTAATGGATGTGGATATTGTTAGTCCAGTATACCTACATGCCATCTGAACCCCTCCTCGGGTGAAGGCCGCCTCCAGAGATTGCCACGCATCACGATTTCTTGCGAGGTTGGACACCTTGCCTTTGGTCTCCCTCTGCTTCTGTGCCCATGAGGTCTCCACATAGTCATGGTCTTCGTCCACCTGTTGTCAGGGTAGCGTGCCACATGACCCGCCCACCTCCATATCTGACTTCGTGCGAAGGGCAAGGCATCTATCACGCCAGTCTGCTTTCTTATTGTCCTGTGGCGGACTCTGTCCTTCAATTTTATTTTAGTGAGCTGCGTTCTAAGTAGTCTTTTGTTCTAAGGCTCTTTGACATGATGTTAGCTTTCTGTTGGTTGTTGAATTAAATATCCACGTTTGACAGCCATATGTGAGACAGGGTAAGAGGCATGAATCCATTACTTTCTTTTTTAATTTTAAGTCCATGTTAGACTTCATAACTTCTTTATAGCCCCAAAACGTTTCCATGTGATTGATATACGTCTGTCTATTTCTTTTATGTTATTACTTTTGCGAAAGGAAACCTGTTTACCTAAGTAGATTATATTCATCAACGTAATCTATGATGTTAAATTTTATTTGAATTGGAGTTCTGTGGTGGTTAGACATGACCTTCATTTTCGAGATGTTAATTTCCAGGCCGACGCGACGCTTGTGCTTGCGTTATCAAGTTCTAACATCATGGATTGGAACTCTGAGGGGCTCTCTGAGAACACCACAATGTCGTCTGCGAAGCAAGATGGTGAAGACGCTTATAATTGCCGATTTTTAATCCTTTTTTGTCCCAAGTTAGATTGTTCATAGCGTTTTGGAGGACTGATATGAATATTATTTAGGTGACAGGGGGTCGCCCTGTCTAACTCCTCTGTTTCTATTTTTTGTCCAGAACTTTCTAGTTTGATTTTGCTATAGTATGCACCAGATAAACAAAGAATAACGGACATTGACCTACCTACGTTTATTGACACACTTAATTTCAAAAACAGAAATAATCGTCATGACGTCTATCGTGATCCTTACTGTTCTAGTAGTGAAAAACGATTCATAATATTTACTGTCCGGGGGTACCTACGAAGAGATATTAAGGAAAGGTCAATGACCGTTATTCTTCATTTATCTGGCGCCTACTATAGTACTGTTTTCGTTGATGTATTTAATGATTCTGATATATTTGTTGTTTGTTACCTATGTTCGTAGTGGGTTTTCCCGATGTTTTGATGAGAGTCAAATGTCTTCTTATAGTCAATGAAAAATAGGTATAATGGCCTGCGAAATTCATATTTTTCAATTATTTGTTCTAGTAGGTACTTACTTGTATGAGGTCAGTGGTGCTGAACGATTTTGTAAACCCTGCTTGCTCTCTTGTTTGGTGTTTTTCTAAGTCGTTGTTAATTCTTTCCAGTAGGCAGCTAGCAAAGAGTTTATACAAACATGCCATTATCCTTATGGGTCTGTAATTCCCTACGTCTGTTGGGTCTCCTTTCTTATACAACAGTTATTTCTGATTTTGTCCATGTCTTTGGAACTTTTTCTTCATCAAGAATTTTAGTTAAATAGTAACGTTAGGGGTAAAGGATCACTGTTTTAGCTAATTTTATGGCTTCATTTGATATTCCGTCGGTGCCGGGACTTTTGTCATGTTTTAATTTTTCCAATTTGCTGTTACAGCGGCAACATAAATACGTCATCAGTGAAAATTTCAACTGTCTAGCTATCACGGTTCATGAGATACAGCCTGGTGACAGACAGACAGACATACAGACGGACAGACAGACAGACAGACAGCGGAGTCTTAGTAATAGAGTCCCGTTTTTACCCTTTGGGTACGGAACCCTAAAAATGAATCCCTGTTTAACTTGGCCACGCAATAACTTGAGAACGACTTGAACGATTTTAATAATAGTTTTTTTTGTTGTGTTCGTAAAATGTCGGGGCGAGGTTTGTATGAAAGAAAATTTTGAAATAATAAAATGCATCCGAGCGAAGCCGGGGCGGGTTAATAGTAAGTATATTATAAATGTGAAAGTTTGGTAATTTCAATGGTTGTTTGCTACTCTTTCACGCAAAACTACTAAACGTATTTGGAAGTTTGGGACACATAGTTTTTAACCTGTACCTACATTCAGAGAAGCATATTTATTCCGGGAGTAGGTAGGTAGGTACCTATGTATTTTTCCTTGGGATGAATTTTCCGCAAATGATCCTCTATTATAAATAACCGATATTATATTATAAACGATATAGCTTAGTACCTGAAGAACGACAAGGCTACTTTAGATATACCTACCTACCTACCTACAACATACATACAACATACATACATTCTTAAATACTTAAGAATGTAAACTAGCTACCTACTTACCTATGATAGAATTGCTTATGTTATTGTTATTATTTTTTTATCTGATAGTAGGTAGGTACCTAATTGTTTAGTTTTCATGTGGATAAAATTTTATTGTAATTTTATAAATATGTAGTTTCTACGATTTAAATTGTCTAAAAGTATATAATTATATAAGTACCTACCTATGTTTTCCTTAGTAACTTTTGCTGTGCCCTGACAGGGTCTACAACGGCTCTTAGCTGTAAGCCTTTTGTTAACATCTTGTTTTTACCTTGTGGAACGCAAATACACGAATATGAATATGAGCATAGTCCCCACGCAGTATTATGATGACGGGGAACGGTATTTCAGGCTCGTTAGGTTACTATAGAAAACTTTAATCTCGCTCGGTTTTCCTTCTTAAAAGCGATTAGAATAAGTCCTTTTCGATAAAGTTCCTACTCACACTGTGTAGTAGGTAAGTACCTACAACAAGGGTAGGACCTCTAAACCGATTTTAATGAAACTTGATACTTGCTTAGATACTTTAATGAAAACCGATCCCGTTCCTAAATGCTCTGAAATAGGGCAAGGATTCTTATTTTGTGGTCCAAATGCACCTAACCTAACCAAATATGAAGGTCCCTACGATTTGAATGGTGCTTTGATGAAATTTGGTTGTGCGGATAAAAAATCTTTCTAAACACAAAGAGTTTTATAAAATTATGCACAGGTACTAGAAATGCGGAAAAAATCACATAAAAGTAGGCGATAATTCAATGACCTTCTAGTCAACGTCCCGTTTGGACTCTATTGACCTCGATCGGCTTGTCCTACAGAACGTCCGCGTGCTTCTAGCTCCATAATGTCATGTCATGGACGCGCCAGCAGTAGCTCGCTCATTGTTCCCACAACAACGTCTGTGGTTCCTGTCATTGTACCCTGATGCGCCGTGAAGTCCAACACGATTTTCATCGATATAAAACTCTTTATACCATTCAAATCCCGCCTATTATAAGTTATACCGTTTCACTGACAACATCTAACGTTAACTGAGAGATGAAATGGTGCCCCGGTACAAATATTGGTTTAGTTTGTCTGTTTGTGTGCTACTATTAGTTTCAACTATCAGTGGATCAGCGATAAAAGATGCTTTGGAAGAACATTTGAAGGATGTCGCCCATGATGAAGGCAAGGAGTCGATCAGACATGATAAGCAGAAAGGTGAAAAAATTCACCAAGAAGAAAGCCAACTTAATGACAACCACAAGAACCAATATTCAAAAGCGAACGATGAAGCAAAATATTTGAAGAAAGAGCATGATTCTAAATCAGTATCAGACAGTGATGCTTATAAAGGTTACAACAGTAAACAAGACAAAGCTGAGGACAGTGAAGCGACCGGTTTCAAGAGAGGCCACAAGAAAGGACACCATAAGCAAGGATTCCAAAATTCATATCATAAAGATGAGTCATCCAATAAAAGCACGTTTTTCGATGACTTCAATGATGAAGGCGATCGTGCTGGGTATAACAGCAGACTGAACTCACACGACAACCAGGGAGGAAGGAGCTACCACGGATCTCACAATAACGGTCAAGAATATATTAAAGACAACTATAACGGCGGAGGCTATAACAGATACGGTGACACCGGAGTGAAGCAACATGGCCATCAAGATTATGGTAAGAAATATTACTTAGATGACAATTTGAATCACAATAAGTATCGCAACACACATAACAACCATGCCAGAGATCACATTCATGATCGTCATGAGTATCGAGCTCCTGAAGTGCATCGTGATCCTGGGTGGGATTGGCAAAGATGGGAGGATAAAAGAGGAGGAGGTTGGGATCGCCCCGGATGGCAAAGAGACCCAGGCTGGGAGAGAGATCCAGGTTGGCAGAGAGACCAAGGTTGGCAGAGAGATCAGGGTTGGGAGAGAGATCCCGGCTGGCAAAGGGATCCAGGGTGGGAAAAAGATTACGGAGGCCCTGGGTATTACGATGACAGAGGTTTCCGGCACGAGGGAGGCTATGGCTATGGTCCCAACCATGGTTACGGCTACGGCTACGATGAATCTCGAGCGACTCCTGTTGCTGAAATCCCGAAAAATGCACCTATAGTAGCTCATAGAAAGCAGACGATAACTATCTATGAAGACCCCAGATACGATGGCAAGGATAAAGGTCAACTGAGAAAGGAGGAGGGGGATTACCTACAACTTGATTACAAGCCGAGCAGTCATCGATACGCGAGCTACGACGATACCTACTATAACGTTCCTGTAACCCGAGAGGGCGCCATGGAAGCTAGCAAAATTAATAGACTAGTTTACAATTACCGAAGACAATGATCGTGGCAGGAATAATACCAATGTGCTTTCTACAGATACTCACTAAATAATTTGTAGAGTTTATATCTATAAGTTGTTTACTTAAGCATAATCAATTTTAGTAGTTCATACCGATTAGTTCAATAAAATTGGCGTTATTTAGTTTATGTTCTTGTACTTCAAGACACATAGATCTTAATTTATTCTACTGACAGAGGGTTGGGTAGCTTATGTTGTCGGCGCATTGTTTTCTTACGTTTGAGACAACTTTGGGTAGGGAATAGGTGGTGGGTAAATGAAGTTATTATTTATATTTTGTATTTTAAGCTGTAGAGATAAGTAGCAATTTTCCACGTGCCGGAAAAAATGATATTTATTTAGAAAATGTTTCAATGTTACTACAGAAAATTATACATTTCGTAGAACCTTCGATATTTCATTTCTAAATCCTCCTTTAGGTGCAAGATATCGGATATTCGGGATATGTGAATATTAAATATGAGTATTGACAGATGTCCAGTGAAGCGTGGAAGTCAAATAGGTATCACTTTGAAGGGATTCCTCGGGGCAGTTGCTACGTGACGGACGGACGGTCAGTCGAACGCCGGGCGGCGGATTTCAATATGCTACATGCGGCACGGTTGAGCGGGCTGGGCTTTCGACCGTGACGGTTTCGGGAGCGTGCTAAATCGGTGTCACTGGTCCGGGGCTAAACTGTGGGCCATAACTTTATGATAATCGCTTATAGCTCGGCTTGTTGATACGGTGAATGGGGTATTTAATCCGATTTATTACACAGATAAAGTAAATATTTGAGTAACTACTAACGAAAAGCAACGGTTTCGTTAAAAATAAAGAGGAAGACAACATTTTAAGTTTAAGAGTACCTATCATTTTAATGTTTAATATGAACTCAGTTAATGTTTATAAAATATTAGTGGCCAATAAGTTTTAATACCTTCTTCAAGTAGTCCTTAACTCTTAGCACCACCTCGACAGCATCTCAATTTGCTCGGCGTTAACTCTTGCGAAATTCACAAAACTCTTGGGTGTCTTTCACGATAATTTCAACCATAATTCCGAATTAAGTCGTTTTATTACCCCTTCTGCTTTAATTAAAAGACAACGTTATTGAGCCACTACCCACTCGTAGATATTTTTCAGTGCTTTTATTTGTAATTTAAATTTTGCAACCCTTAGCCGCGGTTCCGCTTTAGGGGGATAAACTAATTTAAACGTTAAGCTCGGGACAAAGTCTCGTTTTATAATATGTATTGTCTGGGCAACATTTTAAAATTGGATTAGACCATCGTGCACCCGAAATAAAGAGTTGCTTGTTTTTATATTTTTTTCTGGATAATTCAGTTGTTTTCAGCATGGGGGTAATTTATTTTTGAATAGTTAAGCTCGGTTTTAACATGCAGCATGTTTTAATGCATGTTTTAGCTGTGTTTTTTATTTAAACTGCTTAAACACATGTGTGTAGATACTTGAGTACCTATCCAAATTTTAACTTGAGGCGTGTTTGGCCTGAGGTACCTAGTATTCTTGCCGAGTTCATTTAGGTAGGTACATATATCTTAGGCAGCGTCGTAGCTAGGGTCCTGAGCGCCCCTGACAAGATTTGAATTTTGCGCCCCCAATTCTTTTTTTACCCAACTACCTACCCCAGAAGGACAGATGGATAGATTTTAACGATTAATGAGGAATCATTAGATTCGTCTTCGATAGTATAAAAAACAATATGTTAGGCATGTAAAGTCGTCTTTTTTCGTGAATTAGTAATGTCAAAATAAATTACAAATTCATGTTGAAATATAATGTAACTCACTAAAAGAAGTTAATTACCTACACAACAGGACTTAAAAAAAAAAAAACCAAACAGAAAACAGTTACTAAAGAGTTCCAAACAAATCAGTGTTCAGCAGTCTGATGCAGTTGGTGGCAGTTGGCGGCGAATCTGTGATTGTACTAAACAAAATGCCACCAATTTATCAATCTTTAGAAGAAAAAGAAAAAAACTTTTTCACAAAAAAAAAAACCGACTTCCAAAAAACACTACAAAGTACAAATAACTTTAATTTCGGAAGTCGGTGTCAAATAACGAAGAAGCAACAAAAAACATCGGGTTTTTTGGAAGTCGATATTTTTTTGTGAAAAAGTTTTTTATTTTTCACTTTTTAGTGGTACGTGCAGGGTACCACTAGGCAAGAATATCACTGGAAAGTCGCAGGAAAAAATACGCAATTTCGTATAGGTACATGGATGATTTTTCCACATATTTTTTCCAGATATTTGGATTTGAAAACCAAACTACTGAACTGATCTTGATAAAATGTCAATGGGACCAATCGAGAAGTGTAAATATCCTTGTAAAAGGCGTGCTCCTGAAGGTTGCGCCCTTGGCAACCACCCGCCTTGCCAACCCCTAGCTACGACGCTGATCTTAGGTGCTATTCCAGTACCTACCTATGATAGACACCAGATAAATGTGCATTAACGGTCACTGACCCACATACATTTATTGACTTTATTAGTATCAAAAACAGAAATAAAGCTGACCTGTATCGAATTCTATACGTTCTCTAGTAATGAGAAACGGTTCATAAATAATTGTTAGGGTATCTACGAAGGGATATTAGAGAAAGGTCAATGTACTTTATTGCAAGTTTATCTGGTTCCTACCATACCTACGTAAATTAATTCTGGTTTTGCACACTGTGGGTCATCCATATTCATTCATAGATTTCCATTATTATCTTAGGTTTAATCTGCCAAAAAATATTTGAAGAGTAGGCAAATGATAAGTGATTCTTTATAAAAGAGATATGCATATTAGCAGCCAATCTGCAATTTAAAAAATAACCAAATTCTCATTGCTTTGTTGTGACGACGAATAGTCTCTGTATTTAGTTTATCTCGCCTTGTTGAATTAATTAAGAGAGTGCTTGGTTTAAAAACAATCCTTTGTTTTTGGTACCTAACTGAGTTTTGGTAGTTTCAATTGCAGGGTAATAATTTTGTTTTTTAATTCAAGGATCTGAGTAGGTGACAGGACCGGGATATTGAGGCATGCCAACGAAGTGTAAGCTTATGTAAGTAGGTATAGGTACGAAAACTTGAGTAGGATTGGATTAACATTTTTTTTTGTGGTTAAATACAGGTACAGATTATGAGTTGTTCCCCCTTTGGGATATGAGAACGTGATGGGAAGTCAACGGTATACCTACGATTTCCCTAATTTAATGTTCACCAGAATACCTAAGTGAACAAATTACTGGGTGTTCTAATTTCTCTCTCCAAAGAAGCAGCAGCCATTCACAAAGCCCCTGTCTCCACTTATAGGTACAGGAAAACTGCTCCCAAAGCAACAAGGGTAAATAATCACCTTCAAAACTAATCACCGTGCCCTCACTTTTTATTGTACTTGCTAACGACTTGTCTTAGCTCTGAAGCAATTTCAAAATGGCGCCCGAATAACACGCCAATAATCGTTAGCAGCGATTGGAAAACAAAACTGTGATTATAGGGTATTATCTAGGCTTGTTTTCCCTTTCTAACTCGTTTATAAAAGTAATGTTGTCTCATTTGTCTCGTGAGGGGACGAGATAGAGTGACATTACTTTAACGAACTTTCGATGGTCCACAACGGGATGGGGTTCGGAATTTTCTTGTTAGTTTTCATCTGATAGAGCTTAGCTTTGTATAATTGCATACAAATTGTGTTTGAACAGAGAAAGACGTTGAGTTTCTTCTTTTTATTTAGTTTATTATTTCAAGATTTTTAAACTTAGATCATCAACTTACTCCTACAAACTTCGGTACCTATTTACGTAGGTAGGGACCTACTTTCTAATTGCTAGCTCTGTAATTAACCACGATGCAGCTACAAGCTC
The DNA here is from genome assembly GCA_947386135.1 of Melanchra persicariae. Classification (NCBI taxonomy): domain Eukaryota; kingdom Metazoa; phylum Arthropoda; class Insecta; order Lepidoptera; family Noctuidae; genus Melanchra; species Melanchra persicariae. The sequence continues at coordinate 8,488,463 of OX376651.1, read as the reverse complement.
TAACAGAATTTGTATCAAAAAGGTTGTCCGTCCTAAATACCCATCTCTACTGCATAAATTCCATCCACGATAGCCAGCACCTCACTCACAAATCGCGCTATCAGGAGCTTATTTTCTAAGCAGTCAGCTCGTCGGCCACAAAGTTGCTGAACAATAAGCGCCACGCAACTCTGCCGGTTATCTGCGACTGTTTATTGTCTGAACTTGGCTGGATGGCCGGTTTGTTGCCGATTCCCCGACAACTCGGTTTAGATGAGCAAGTTAGAGTAGCGCGGGGATCTTTATAAGATACGATTTGGGTACGATCCGATGTTTTAGAATAGAATAGAATACTCTTTTATTATACAACGTGTAACAGAATAAACGCAATACCTCTTAATGGGTCATTGTACTTATAATTATGAACAACTTTTACTATGGGACCAACCCCGAAATCGCGAAAATAAAATCAGCTGGTCAGTACATTTTGTCGAGTTGCGCGCAAAGAAATGTATGGGGCAGTTAATTTTTTTTTCGCGATTTAATTGTTGGTCCCACAGTGAAAGTTGTTCATAATGATGAGTACTTGACAGTACAATGACCCCTTATGAGGTATTGCGTTTATTCTCTTACACGTTGTGTACACCATAAAAGTTACAGAAAAGATTGTTGAAGAAACCCATAATGTGTTGTAAGATGGTGGAGGATATCAAAATCACTGTATATTATAATCTGGTCGAGGATACCAGATAAACACAACAAGATGTTAGCATCTTTGTTACGTCCTATTTAGCTAGGAAAAATTTTAAGGGCCCAATTTGAAATGTTCTGGAGGATCCTTCGGACATGAATGATGGTCTAACGAATTAGAATTAAACCAATTCAACGGGAGTAATTCTGGGACCTGGAAAATTCTACAAAGCTAGGTAGATTTACTAAATCTAGCAACCCATTGTTTTCGAGAGCAGAAAGTATCGTAAGATAAGTTTATTAATCGTATAGTTCGATAACAGAAGTCGTCCAGTGTAAAGAAGGGACAATTCAAAGGGGTATTCATTCACTCGTGACGAATCCACTGCCTGTAGCTAACTAATTGGTATAAAATGAACCGCTCCCAAGAGAATCGCCGCCCCGATTTTGTTTTAATCGAAATTTTCTGCGCAAAGTGTCGGCTGCGGGATGAATTGTCACAATTCTCAACATCTAATTAAACATAATGCTTTGTTAAATATAATTTACGATGTTAGGAACACCGATTTTTAACTTCCTTGACAATAAGAGGAAATATTAAAAACGAAAATAACAAAAGGGTTTTAAAGACATTGCGGAGCTTCGATACGTTTTTGTGGTTTCTTATTGTGTTCTGATTTTCATTTTTAGCTAGCAAAAATCCTCATGTTTTAACACAGTAAAGGCTGTAGCAAAAAGAAAAGCCAGATTTACACAGTTAATACTGTAGGAACAAGAAAAAGAATAGCCAGACATTTTTAACACACTATTTAAAAAACCAGCCAAGTGCGAGTCGGACTCGCGCACGAAGTGTTCCGTACCATTAACTATAAAAAATGGTAAACATCACGTTTGTTGTATGGGAGCCCCACTAAATATTTATTTTATTCTGTTTTTAGCATTTGTTGTTATAGCAGCAACAGAAATTCATATTCATATTCGTTTATTTGCGTTCCACAAGGTAAAAACAAGATGTTAACAAAAGGCTTACGGCTAAGAGCCGTTGTAGACCCTGTCAGGGCACAGCAAAAGTTACTAAGGAAAACATAGATAGGTAGGTACTTAAAATTAAATACATTAAATTACCTTACTTAAAGGTTAATTATAGGTACTTAAAATTAAATAATTAAATATATTAACATAAAATACATCATCTGTGAAAATATCAACTGTCTAGCTATCACGGTTCATGAGTTACAGCCTGGTGACAGACAGACAGACGGACATCGGAGTCTTAGTATTAGGGTCCCGTTTTTACCCTTTGGTTACGGAACCTTAGAAAAGAAGTTAAAAATTCAAAAAATATAACAGCTCAATTGAGTGGTCACTAACCCAGCCCAGCAATTGCATTGCCCAATAAATAATATCAGCAATTCAGCATTAGCGGGTACAGCAACAGCGGGTAGTTCTACACCGTAAACGTCAGTAGCGTTCATGGTTGATAACTCACAGGTTCGCTAGTGTTTGCTATGTTCCACAAACAGCTTCAGGTGAGTTATGGCGGCCCCTGTGTGCAGTTTTGCTTATTAACGAGACCAACATGGCGGTCGTTTGATAAGATTTCGGTTTGTCTTGGCATTCGTGCCTGGAGGCCGCCTCCGGGCATTTGTATTTGAGGCCGGTGAAGGTGGAGTGTGGGATTAGAATGTGTGCTCTACTTTATGGGTGTTGATTTTAATTCGGGAAACCGTCTTTCCAGATTGCTCTGTTAGGACTTTCACCTAAGACTACTTCTTGTAAGATAAAAGTAAAGTGCTATTGGTGGGATGCTATAGCAGACCATAAAGCCCATAGCGACATTAAGATGACATTCTAGTAATTAACATTGAAAGGGAATCATACAATGAGAGAGAGTAGGTATACCTCAACTTTTAATTAGTTTCAGTCATGACATTTTCCTCTTCGGAAGATACCGAAACTATCACTAAATCTTGGATAATTTAGGAAAAGTGAAAATTGTATCAGCCTAGAGTACCTAACTTCGGAATAGTCTCATGGAATGCAAAGTTTCCGTAGACACAGAAACCGTTTCCGCGTTGAAAGTAAGAAATAAAGCAATAAATACACGTACCCGTACAAAATTGCTTTAAAGTCCAAATATTGAAGTAGAGCATCTATCAAGCTGTGTTACTAAGAAATTTGGTAGCAACGTGTAAGGCGCGCACGACGCATAGTTGGAACCTGGCGCAAATCGCCCGCCTGCTTCGGATGGCTGGCGTGACGTTAACACACTCAATAACCAAGCATATAACTACTAGCTACAGGTATTTGACACTCTGTTGTTTATGGGGCACGATATTTTTACCCGACTACGGCAAAGCCAAAAGGAAGGGTTATGATTTTAGCAGTCTCCGTAGCTGTTGAAAAATAATTCGAACAATACGCAATGATAGGTACAGTTGTGTAGGTTTCAGACAGTTTGAAGAACTACGGATGAAAACAATGGAACATTGAAATTACAATTACCTAGTCCTTAAAATATTGTTTTTCCTAGTTAAAGAATTAAATGGATTCAAAACAAAACGGCTAATTTCTCGAAGTAAAAAGATTGCAACTAGATGAACTTCAGCTCCAACTCCAGCTTCAGCAACAGGCCGTCGGTAAACAAGGAATCTGCTTTTAAAGCATAAACACGGTTAATATTATAAATATTGAAAGCTGTTAAACAAAAACACGCCCAAAAGTAAACACTGAAAGCTCGAAGGAGGAGCTTATTACGGTAGGCTTAGCCGAGGCGTGTTATCTCGGCAAAGTTCAGAATTTGCAAGCGCCCGGAGCTTTGCGCAAAATATGAGAACGCGGCGAAACTTTGTATCGTCGCTTGACAATGAAATACTGGTGTCATTATCATACTACACATGGGATTTATTGCTTGTAGGATCATATAGCATGTGCTTCTTTCTGCTTTAGAATGTTTATTTTTATTTTACTTACTGCACTGTTTGTTATTTTTATTTTTTTAAGTTTCTGAGCGCTAAGCGCCAGGGCTCGGAACCGGTTTAGAAATACCGGTTAATATTGTTAAAAAAACCGTTATAATACTGTTCATCGATTAACCGGTTAATTACAAAAACGGTTTCAACACAACCTTAACAATTTTGGTTACCGGTTAATGCAGAGAATAGAATTTGAAAACTCACGCTAACCTGAATAAACCGGTTTTACTCAGACGCAAGCCTGCCGCTGCCGTTTGTCACATTCTCGCGCGCTTACTTTTGTGCGTGTTTGTTTTCTTTCGTCGTTTGCCGAATCGCCGCAGATACAAATGTCGTGCGGCCGCTATTTAATTCGTGTTTTATATAACATAGACATTTTACTAACATTAACCATGGGAAGAAAGAAGAAGAATAGGTAATAGTTATTTATGATATTTGTGCGGTAAGTTGGTTTTTACAAACGAGTAGACGAATGTAAGCCCGAGACGAAGTCAAGGGCTTATCATAGTAACGAGTTTGTAAAAACCAATTTTTGCACGTATGTCATACAACGTTTTTCAATACATTTGCGAGTGAAAAGTACAATAGGTAATGAAACCATCTTTTTTATAGATATCAGTCGGAAAGTCGCAACAATCTTTGACGTTTCTAATTTAATATGAAAATGGCGCTAATTTGCAAACAATTGCGTAGTGAAAATTAGAAGTACATCTTTAATTTATTTATTTTTATTATTCTTCTCTCATTTTTTCTTTAGTATTAAAGTGAGACAAACGTATTGAGCAAAAGCGCTTCTAAATAGGTTCGATCATTCAGCTTATTTATTCTAGGATTGTGAAACTCCTTGGTGATATTCTTATTTATTTTTTATGGAAATTAAAAAGCTGTAAAGTATACCTAAGTACATATTTTACCGCACATTGCTTAGTGTGTAAATTTTAACTTTCGAACAATGTATACAGGCTTCGTAAATGCATTTTTTATTAATTATTATTAAAAGCTTTTATTTAACCTGACTTGTATGTATGTTTACAAATCTTGCAAGTTTAATTTGACCCACTTCCCGGTATCCGATTGAGCTGAAATTTTGCATGCTGGTCCAGAACCGATGACAATGCATGTTAATCATAAACGTGACCTGATGATGCTGCAACTATGGAACTCCTCAATATTCAATTGCTGGGACCTAAAATTTTGAATACGCATTCGTTTATGATAGGCAGTTGGTAGGCCCACCATGAAATAGATGCCACGTCCAGGGTTGTCTTCGAACTATGGAACTCCTCAATATTCAATTGCTGGGACTTGACATTTTGTATACGCATTCGTTTATGATAGGCAGTTGATAGGCCCACCATGAAATAGATGCCACATCCAGGGGTAATAGTTTTCCCCGTTCCTTAAGATTTTCTGTTGAAGGACTCTCCGTTTTATAGATGGACTTTTGTATTGATCGATAACTATCGATTGAAACTAAAAAATATAAAATAAAATAATGAAAAAAAATATTAAAAAAAGCTTTTATTTAAGCGCCCTAAAAAGATCAAAATAAAATTTTAAATCATATTAACCACATTTATTTATGACTTTACAGAATTGAAATTATAATAAAAGCTTGTCGCGATGCCTAGAAGAAATCTCTACATATTCAATCAGATGAAATTTAAATTAAGAAACATTCTGACAGATCAACTAGGTACTGCAGTAAATTTCAAACCCGATAAATCCTGTGTGCAAAAAAGTTATTCAAGGTTAAAGTTCCACATTTTAAGCATTCACGGCACTTTTATTTAATTACAAACATTATGAATTGCTTACAAGTTTAGTAGGTGCCTACCTAATTATAAAATTTTAATTACAAATTGAAATTATCGCGACAAGCTTTTATTATAATTTCAATTCTGTAAAGTCATAAATGAATGTGGTTAATGTGATTTAAAATTTTATTTTGATCTTTTTAGGGCACTTAAATAAAAACTTTTTTAAAAGTTTTTTTGAGCAAATGTGTTGAAAAATATATTATATGTTCTGGGTTGTATACCCAGAGACGAAAAAATCAAAGTGTTTGATGGAAGACTGTAACCAATACATCAAGAAAGTTTTAATGTTTATCAAATATTGCAGGTATGGTAGAATTAACTTAACAAATTGAAGTGATTTTCACTAGTTTAGTATGTATTTAGTGTTACGATACGAAAGACTTGTAAAGTGCGGTCATGCTAACCAGGCGCCGTATGTCGGCAGAATAGGTACATAACAAAATATCAATTTGCGAGTAGAAATTATCGTTATGTTAACGTGAATCAAGTCGTAGTTTCGTGGCAGATTACAATATTACGGAAATGTTCGGGGAGGACATCCACAGGGAAGCACATTTCGAACTCAAGAAATGGTCGTATCTCTCTACCGCTCTTCTTAAAGCGCTTAATTGTGTCTTCGGTCTTAGTAACATCCTCTAGATGTTACTAAGACCGAAGACACAATTAAGCTGGAAGACAACATCGAGATAGAACGAGTCCTCGGTCTACGGAAGACTCGCTTGCATTCAATTTGAATCTGTTATCGTATACCCCAGAGCAGCTTACAGAACGACACGCCTACTAAGAGAGAAGCTCTTAGAATAGTAATTTCCCTATTTGATCCATTGGGACTTGTATCACCAGTAACCATCAGGGCTAAAAAAATACTTCAAGAAGTTTGGCGACGTGGAACAGCACTTGGCGCACGCCTATGCGCGACACAAATACACGAGTGAACGCCAGTGTGCATTCTGGATCGACAGCAGAACCACGCTTTCATGGATCAGAAACAGTTCCAGATCCTACAAGCTGTATGTCGCTCATCGCATAGCGGCAATCGAACAATATAGCTCCACCAACGAATGGCACTGGCTCCCAACCAAATTGAACCCAGCAGACGACGCAACGAGAGAGGTACCAGAGAACTACAGTCAAGAGGATCGCAGGATCAACGGTCCAAAATTCCTTCTGGGTCCCCCGGAAACGTGGCCAGCTGACGAGAAGAATCATGTCATAATCACAGAAGAGAGAACCTTTAGCTTGATTGAAGAAGACAAGAACGAACAGATCAAAGAAGCTATACCAGACGTAAACAGATTCTCACCCTGGGAAAGGTACCTACGAGCAACAGCACGAGTTCTACAGTTCCTGCAACTCCGTCGCCAATCAGGACAGAACATCAATCACAAAAGAACCAAAAAGATTGAACTGATTGTAAAAAGAACAAACAGACATTGCCAACCAAAACACAAGAGAGGCGAAAAAACCACGAACACGAACAATCACCTTCCTCTCACCGCTGAACTTCTGCATAGCGCCGAAAGTCTAATCCTGCGAGCTTCACAAGAGCAAGCCTTTCAAGAAGAGATGGAAGCTCTAAAGAACGAGAGACCCATACCACGAAAAAGTCGCCTGCACGCCCTGTGCATAGAACTCACAGAGGGAGAGATTCGCCTGAAGAGCAGAATAACCGCCATGGCAGACGTCACAGAACGGCTAAAGAAACCGATGGTACTGAATAGAGATCATCTTGCAGCACGATTGTGGATCGAACATGTCCTCCGCCAATTACATCACCCAGACGTCGAGACAATAGTCAACGAATGTCGTCAGCAACATTTGGTGCTCCGTCTGCGACCGACCGTCAAGAACATCATCAGCAGATGCATACGATGCCGTATAAAAGCAGCCACTCCACCACAACCGATGACATTCCATCTCCCTTTCTGTCGCTTAGCACACCACCAGTGACCATTCACCTTCGGCGGTTTGGATTACTTCGGGCCGTTGACCATCACATCGGGACTAAGTCACCAAAAAAGATATGTCGCCTTATTCACAGTCATGCCTCACGACGCGAGCCATTCATCTTGATCTTGTGACATCGCTCAATACAGATTCGGCAGTCATGGCATTGCGACGTATGATAGCGCGCCGAGGATGCCCAGTGCAACTGTGGTGCGATAACGGGACGAACTTTCACGGCGCTGAGAAGGAGCTATGAACCGCCATCTTCGCAGTTACAGCAGAAGCCTTGAGAAAGATGATCGACTGGTGATTCATCCCACCAGGTGCACCTTTCATGGGAGGCGCCTGGGAATCCATGGTGAGATCCGTGAAGACAGCACTCGCCACCACTTCGAGCGATTCCCGAGCGAAGAAGCGCTCCACACGTTACTCATCTAAGCCGAAAACACCGTGAACAGCCGTCCACTTACCCACGTGTCTGTGAACCTTGAAGTTCCTGAAGCCTTGACACCCAATCACTTTATTTTGGGAGGTCTAGGTTACATCGCGGCACCAGGAGAATTCAATGACAGCGACCTGCATCTACGAGCCAGTTGCCGCGCGGCTCAGAGACTCGTCGATATACTTTGGGCCAGATGGCTTAAAGAACACCTTCCAGAACTACAAAACCGCAGAGAGCCACACACCAAAGGCAATAACCAAGGTCGGCGATCTGGTACTCATCGTAGACGGCAACCTCCCATGGAACATGTGGAACAGAGGACGCATCTGTGCTACTTTCTCCGGCCCAGATGGAGTTGTGCGCACGGTGGACGTGAGCACGAAAGGAGGAACACTGCGACGTCCAGTGAAGAAGATAGTAGTGCTACCCATCGGGAGCGCCGATCCTGCACCGTCTTCTGCAACTACGACGTCAGCGGCGGACGTCGAACGGCGGGAGGAATGTGCAGGACAGCCCTGTCATCATTGCAATGATCAATGATGAACAATTATTAGTGTAAATAATAACCTGTAGTTATAAGTTTGAATATTGTAAATCTTTGTTGTTGCTGCCTTGCTGCTACTTCCAACCATGTGATTGTATTAAAGACCTAGAACATTTTGACCATTCAGTTCAGTTCAGATCATCACGTTATTATGTAAGTCAGTGAATAGTTTCAAGTGAACAAGAGTTTTATTGCACAAAGTGAGTGTCCTCCAACAGCGGCGGCCTTTACCGTTGCGAGGCCCCGGGCGAAGACCTTCGCGAGGCCCTTTTAAATTTAGGTAAGGAATATGAATCGAAAGTAGGTATTTTTGATTATGATTGCGGCTCTTCCGAGTAAAATTTTAAGTAGAATCATAATGAGCTACGAAATAACTCATTAGTTAATTCGTTGTGGAGGTCTGGTAGGCAGCCGCTCCACGTAAATTACTGGAATTCAGCTAAAGTCGGTTTGACTGGGAGCCGACCCCAATATCTAGTTGGGAAAAAAAAAAGATGAATACGAAATAACTCATTTCATTGTTAAACTCAAGTTGTGCGAGGTTGCAAGATTGCAAGAGCGAGGCCCCGGGCGGTGGCCCTGCTCGCCAATGTCCTCCAACCCAGCACACATACAGTAGTAGTATCAAACTCCAAACAATATTGAAGAGTTCCACTGTCTATCTCTGAAAATATTCACCAGATTGTAATGATAACCTTCCTTGAAAAATATGCGTTTGAATAACGAAAACCCCATCCAATTCGGATCAGTAGTGTTCGAGAAAATCGCGGACAAACAAGGTACACACATAGGTACGGGTCGAATACAGGACCTCCTTTTTTGAACTTCGTTAATCAGTACAGTCTATTGTTACTACACCTGAAACAAGTACATTTCTGTAACGCTTCTTTAATGATATCAAAGACCGAGAATCTTCATTATCTAGAACACAAGGTAGATTGTACAAAGTTGATTTCATAGTACGAATACGAATTAAATGTTATGTTTAATTTGCTCTGTTTTTTTACCTACCATTCTCTGTATTAGAATCAGAAGTTGTATCCTCTTCAGCTTCTGTTAAAAAAATGGTTGACTATCCGGTAAGTCTTTCATTTGATAATAATATATTTTTTTTTACGTAAGTCAATCACAATGTACACCTTATATAACAACGTAATTCATGAAATTCAAATGTTTTGTTACACACACGTCTCACAGAACGTACTCCGCCAGCAACGTGGTCGAATACAATAAGTTTTTGAGTGCCTATTCGTTGCCGTAGAGCGACAGTGTTGTTATTGTAGGTGTAAGAGAGATGGAATCGTAGGTAGAACTCGTTTATACCGTCGAAACTCAAATTAACCGGTTAATTTCGCTCAACAGAATCGGAATTTGTGAAAAAACGGTTATTCCTTTAACCGGTTAAAATATCGGTAACCGAAACCTAAACCGCAATCGTTTCTGGTTCGAGGTCAATGAACCGTCCGGTTTGGAAAATTAACCGGTTTCCGAGCCCTAAAAGCTTAGTAAGCGCTAATATCTCATATTATTATTTTGACTTTTCGTCTTTTTTCTGTGTGGTAGCTGCGTTTGTGGCGCAAGTCTCATTTGAAAACAGCTTATCCCGTGCGACAACAACCCGTTTCACAGAAGACAATAAAAAAATTGCTCGGTATTGTAACAACACCAACTGGGTCATCAAAAGTATGGTACTTATGTGGTAAAAGTGCTGAACATAGGGTGGATTAACTTATTCTAGAAAAACTTTATTTATAAATAACGAAACGACTATCAATAAAAGACTCATTCCGATGGACTCCCAAACAAAGTTGTCGAGCAAGTCTTTACAAGTGAATTGGGGGACAACCGGTAAAAGAAGCTGATAGATTACCGCCGTCCGAGATTAGGGACAGACAATTAGATGCGATGCTCGTCCGATCTAATCTGTGCTAAGTTCGCCATTTGTTTCAGACGACTCGATAACCTATTGAGACGATTTATTTATGTAGATCGGATGAGATTTGTTTAGTTCATTTGTTTTAGGATCTGTGGAGTAGCATTCTTTTTTGTCGGGTGCGCTGTGCGCAAATATTTTGGATTACTAAATGTACAGGTAAGTATTCCTAGGAATTTCTTGTTTGTTTGGTAGGGAAAGACTTTTTCTCATTCTATCAAGAAGACATTTTGAGGATCCGTAGAATAGTTAAGATTAAGATTCTGACATACCTATAACTTTGACTTGATTTGTCATTATCATTACTGGTCTAGATCCCACTGCAGGGCGAAGGCCTCCCTTCTCTCTTTTCAGATCTTTCTAAAGTAGGACGACTTGATACCAACTTTTTGTCGCATCAGTTGACATGATATCCCCGCTTTAGCCTGGTTTTAATTCAGGCAAAATTCACGCCGCAAATCATAAAAAGATAACGTCTCAATTCATTTCACAATTTTAATACCACCATGGCGCACCACAATTAAAATAATTACGTCATAATATCATCATCTAAAATTAAATTTTCAGCCCTTCGCCGCTCAAAGGTATCAAGTTGAACATCGAATAAATGTGGCCATTTCTCATTCTAACCGGAGCAAAACTTAATAACCCTACTGGAAACGCAATAATTACCAGCGTTCAGTACGAGATTCGGGAGAGAAATAAATGAAAGTCATTAAGAGACTCGCGTTTAGATATTTCATCCCCCTTGAAGAAGACGTTAGCGGGGCCGCCACGCCACCGTGTGCAGTGTTCCCACGCAACCAGGCAAAGAAGAGGTATGTATGGTGTTTTCTTTTCTTGCCTACGTGAAGAAAACAGTTTTTCTCGCGGCTTGTGGCTTGTTTCACAGGAAGGAAGATTTTTCCGGGATAAAAAGATACCAATAGCACTTAGCGATGGTTGTAGCTTTATATTTATATGAGTAAATCGACTTTTGTCATCGTTTCAGTACTTCCAAAAATTACGTTTTACAAACATTTAAAGAAGAAAACAAACTCTCTCCCTTGATTTTTTTTTAGATTAAAAGAAAAAGGACGGAAACATTGAAAAATCATCATTAGGTTAGTTATACCTAATTGTTTTATCCTATAGTCAATCAGTAATTTTCGTAGGTGTTGTTGGCTCGCGTAGCGCGTAGCACGTAGGCGACAGCCGTAGAGGGCCCTTAGCTTAGATTTATGTAATCAGGAATGTCCTATAGTCATATACGAAATATTGCGTATATTTATTGCGTAAGTTCTGTTACACGTTGTACCTCTAAATGTAGGTATTATGAACTATAATTTTGATTAATTTAGTTGAAATATGGTGACAGTAAGAGTGATGTTTTTTTTCGAAGAACAGGAAAACAGCCCCCTACTATGACTTGTCATTGCCATATCATGATTCTGTCGTGAAAAACGGATTATGCTGTATAGCTCCGTCTCTGTCTCACAGCGGATTCATGAGGGAATTTTTTAGAGTTCCGTACCCAAAGGGTAAAACGGGACCCTATTACCAAGACTCCGCTGTCCGTCCGTCCGTCCGTCTGTTACCAAGCTCTCCAGGTATCTCATGAACCGTGATAGCTAGACAGTTGAAATTATCACAGATGACGTATTTCTATTGCCGCTATAACAACAAATATTAAGAACATAATAAAATAAATATTTAAGTGGGGCTCCCATGCAACAAACGGGATTTTTTTTTGCCGTTTTTTTATAGATAATGGTGCGAAACCCTCCGTGCGCGAGTCCGACTCGCACTTGGCCGTTTTTTTGTTCTACATTTATTAAGGGACTTTTCTACCTGCAATGCGTATGACAGTCACATCACGATGAAGTTGAACAAACTTTTAGCATCATCATCACCATTTGGTAGAGACATGATTCTATGTAACGTGTGTTGTAGTGAGTGCATCTGCTCAGAGCGTCTGCACCGAATAGCGAGTCCATGCTGCCATATTCGGTGCATCTGCACCCGATAGTGAGCCCGCATTGTCATATTCGGTGCGTCTGCACCCAATATCGAGCCCACGCTACCATAGTCAATGAATCTGCACCCAAAAGTGAGCCCGCCTTGCCATATTTAGTGCGTAAGTTCATGTGTTGTAGTGTATTCTAAGTACTGCTTAGAGCATCTGCACCCAATAGTGAGCCCGCACTGTCATATTCCATGCGTCTGCACCCAAAAGCGAGCCCACACTGCCATATTCATTGTAACTGCTGCCAAAAGCTTGCCCGTATTGCCATATCCAGTGCGTGAATGTATGTGTTGTATAGTGTGTACTAGGTACAGCTAGGTGCGTCTGCACCGATAGCAAGCCAGCGCTGCCATGTTTGGTGCGTCTGCACTCAATAATAATAATTAACTGGGAATAGCGAGCCCACGCTACGCTCATATTCAGTGCATCTGCACCCAATATCGAGTCCACACCTGCCATATTCAGTGTGTCTGCACCCAATAGCGAGCCCGCACTGCCATATTCACCCCAAATAGATGGTTGACTTGTACACATCTGCGTTCACTTTCACAGCGTACCGGCGTTATGTTATGAACTGGTGTAAACAATAAAAATACATGCGATTTCAGCAATCCCAGGGGATTTGCTGTCATTTATTGAAGAGTTCCGTTGTTTATCTCCGAAGTTCTTCATCAGTTCGTCACCAAATTGAAATGGGGCCAGTTCGGGAAAATGCTCTTTCAAATTTTAATATAAATCAATTATCCAAATCAGTTATTGGCCAAAATATCGCTAAACAAACATACAAAAATTCAGGCGAATTGAGAACCTACCTATCTTTTTTTTAAGTCGGTTAATAAAATGAAACTTGAGTTTATTTTTTGTGTCGTATCTTTCACAATAATCTTTGAGCGCGTAGCACCTGACAAATTATCGCCTCTCAGAGGCAATCCTCACGTTTGTTTTTGTTGAATGGTTCGTGTGTTTTGCGGGCCAAGACTAATGTGCAATGTAATTGCCCACACCTTACAATAGGTGCATGCTATGGAGAGAAAATCTTACATAAATAAAGCTTATTTTCTGGCAAGGGTAGTCTTACCTGCGATTTAATATTTATTTTGTAATCGTGTACCTATACACTTATTTTGTATTGTGAAGTGAACTTACTTTAAGATAGTTTAGAGTTTTGTAGTTAAATAAACTTACTCGTAGGCTCAGTCTCTGGAACAAGAGTACCGTAAATACAACTTGAACTGGTTGAATGAGTTTACAACCAGTCAATCACATCACGTGACTTTTATTTAATTTCTTTCTAGAAACCGAAGATACGCTTTTATCTACAACGTGTCACAGAATAAACGCAATACCTCTTAAGGGGTCATTGTACTCATCATTATGTACAACTGTCACTATGGGATTAACACTGAAATCGCGAAAAAAAAATCGTCTGCCCCATACATTTCTGTGCTCATAACTCGACAAAATGTAGACAGCTGATTTTTTTCTTGCGTTTTCGGGGTTGGCCCCATGGTAAAATTTGTTCATATTGATGAGTGCAATGACCCCCTAAGAAGTATTGCGTTTATTCTGTTACACGTTGTATGTTATTCTTGATATAGTTTGGTTTTCGTTTGATTAAACGCAACCCGCATATCGATATCAAAGGATTTATAAAATGAAAAAAAAAAGAGCCGAAAATATTAAACACAATGGGCGCGTGTTGACAGCGAGACGCGATTGCGGACGCGTCTGCCCAGGCAGAAGCAACCCTGTTCCAGTGCAAATACCAGTCCGCGCTATTGACGGATTCTATTCGATTTCATTCGCGCTAGGGCTGTTTTGTTGTACAATCGTATCGATGCTCGACGATAGTGTTGGCCTGAATAGTCTACTTATAATAGTAGATACGAGTATGAATGGTTATGTGTGCTATTCGAAAATTATTACATTAATTTTGTGCTATTCATCATTTCGCTTTGAGAATTCCATTGCATGAATGTTGTAAACAGACTGTTACGCAATAATTAAATTTTGTTTTGATACCCCATTAGATTCATATTAATTTGCGATTTTTATACAATATTGTATTGTAAAATGCGTCGATGTATTGTCAAAATATAAATCATCACTATCGGAACCGCGAGTCGGGCACGCACCATATCAGATTGCGGTGCGTTCCGCATATAGAGCGGAGGTTTTTTTCACAAAGCCCTATCAAATCGACACCTATACGCTTGAGTTTTTGCCTATCTCTAACGCAACATGAATTTAAACAAGAATATTCTATACACTACATTATTTGATACCGCAGAGCAGGAGCTTTGATTGGCTTTCTATGCATATATACATACATTTATAGCTCCTGTTTGCCTGAACAGTTTCTACTAAACTTTTTCTTTTTTTTTCATTTTTTTATCTTTTTTATAGCGTTCGTAGGAGTTGTTCCCTCGCATTGACCGTAGGTATGTAACTCATATGATTCAGATGTATAATCGGGAATTAATTCGGGTATAATAATTATAACGTGTTTACTTCCCTAGATAACAAGTCACTTGTTATTATTTTCATCTGTATATTACCTCATCATCATCATATCAGCCGAAAGACGTCCACTGTTGGACATAGGCCTCCCCCAAATGAGGGGGTTTGCCATAATCGCCACGCTTGGCAGGCGGGTTGGCGATCGCAGTGTTGCTGTTGCAATGTACAGAGAATGCTGCTGCCAATTCTCTGGTGAGTCCCTTAGTCGCCTCTTACGACACCCACGGGAAGTGATGGGATGGTGCTATTCTTTAACGTCCGACACCATACGCAACGGTATATTACCTAAAATGAAAAAAAGCACAATCAAACTCTCACTCCAGCAAAATGTCATGAACAGTAAGATTATAACTCCATGAAACCTTGTCCTTAACAAAGATATCGTAACATTATTAGGTAAAGGAGTCGTGAAAATCCGTCGGCTTTATCTCCTCGCTTTAATTGTTGGCAGGAGTACTATCTCGAGTTTACTGGCGCCGATGGCACGCAATAAAACGTAACAGCCCTTTTGTTTAGAGCTGTTCATATCGTGCTTCTGTCGCCTGTGAACTGCGCTTTGTGGGTAAGAAAACATACATTCGGGTTGTGAAGTTTGTGCTAGTTGTTTTGTTTGTGTAAAATTTTCATGGCGTTTTTCCAGACGTGTCGCTTCCACTAATTTATAAACGAGTCAGTGTGGTCTCTCGTTTGTGTTTTGACAGATTTTTTGAACAGAACGTATCAAAACTCTTAATAGAGAGACTACTTACACGTTTTAGGAAGTCCTGGACCAGATTCTATGGTTTTAATCAAAGCAAGTCATAGAATAAGTTGTAGAATAACTGTTGCCAAATTTGTTAGCATAATAACTTCAGACCCTCGTTTAACCGACTTAAGGGAGAAACAAGAAATCCCTGTCTATACCAGTTTTTGTGCGTACCTTCATAATGTCTTAACATGTTTTCGAATATGTTTTCAGTGGAGTTGTATCTTGGAACTCAACTGCAAAAAGTCTATCATGAACAAGACGTAAAGTGGTATTGTGATCTGAAATATTTTTTACAATAGGTAGGTTCCTATTTGGTATCGTAAACACGTATGCGTATTTTGAATAATTTAGTTTATTTGGAGATTTTCATGCACTTCCTCCTCTCGATTTCGCCTGGATGGAAACTAAGTTTGATATGTGATTGAAACGTGACTGACTCCACTAACAGAAGAGGTCGCGTTACGATTCATACAACACGTATAGCTGTATGTTTTTGTGTCTGTATGCTGTTGTTTTTTTTTTAGGATTTACTGTTAAAACAGAAAGGTTTTAGACTTATAACGGTAAATAGAACTTTTAGATAACCATAGGTGCTATGTGACTAAAGTCCCAAATAGTTTGGATCCCGGTGTCACAAAAAATCCCACTGTCATCTGCGAATCAATACAAGGTCCTGCTCATTATTATGTTGCTTTGGCTAATTAAAGTTAATTATACCAAAGTAATAAAGATGTAATTATACCGACAATAATGAAACATCTTAAGCTTGCCTTTCAAGCAGATTTTTAGCTAACGTGTGTTCTAGTTTAAAATTCGTTAAACATAAGCGGAACACTCGAAAGCTTTGGTAGTGTGTTGTTTAACTATAACATTTTAAAGTTTTCGTGGCACGTCAGCCGCAAGACTGTGTGCCGTGGTTTCCGTGCCTGCGATAATTATAAACCTTGCAACACTGAAATATACCTATTTAACTAACCGGAAATTGTATTTTTGATGCAAAAGACGAAGAGTGAAAAGTAATCTTTTCCGAGAGTGTGTATTTGTAACTTTATCTAATCAAAGCTATATTATATATTATAGCTATATATTTTCGATTGATGCTTAACTGCAAGGAAAGAAGAATCTGTAATCTCATAAAAGGTTAAATTCTGTGAAAAGTAAACCAAATTTTACAGGGACGTTATCCAAATCTCCCTCTATAACTCACTCAACAATAAAACAAGCCAATTCTAAATTTAATGAAAATGTATTCAATAGAAGGCTCGCCGTTCGAATCAAAACGTGTCCGTCCATTAGTCGTGAACAAAGAAGACTATTAAATCAATTACCTACAGTAAATTTCTATAGGGGAGGGGGGTGAGGGGGACAATTTGCATGAGCGTACCCAATGACGCTAATTTCAGTGGTCATCGGCTGTAATAAAATTTTATCAGACATTCGGACATCGATTAACCTTTGACCGTTAATGTGAATGGAATGGTCGATCTGGAAGGGTTGTTACGGTTTTGAGGGATATACTGCAAGTTATTTTTGAATGTGGTATCATTGTTTGAGTCGATCGACTTAGGGTCTACCACCTAAATCGATCGACTTGTTGGTGTATTCTAATTTTGAAGTTGGAATACGTCTCCAAGGCTCGACCTGTGTACTTTAAAAAGTTCAAGAAAAGTTATCTCATAACAATTTCGGCTTTATTACAAAACGCGTTCTAAATTTAAACCCAGGTTTAAACCAACAAGCCATTTTTGAATTTCGAACTTTATTCCAAATGCCGTAAAGTTTTTGAATGCACATTGGCAACATAGACCGGGATCTAAAATAGGTTTTGTATTAATAACTTTAAGACAGTCGGAATATAGTTCAAAATGCAATAATGGGCTTGAACGTTTAGGCTTGGACTAAAGTTAGAATGCGTTTTGTAATAACGCACTTTAAGTTTCGTTCAATTCAATTTTCCGTTCGAATTCGAAACATTGCTCGATTGTTAACATAATAAGCACACAGATCGATTCCATTCTTTCGTGTTTAATGAAGTTATTGTATTGGAAGTTCGTGTCAGTTTGTCCCGGCTTTGTCGTGTCGTCACCGTGAAAATCACTCATGAGGAAAACCCACAGGAAAACGTCGGTTTAAAGGGTTCCCCTCCACATCTCCTGTTAATTGTGACACATTTTTCGATTGAGTTAACTTTGTTTTTGCGTGAAGATTCAAATCATTTCGACGGCAAGTCGTTAAAATATTTGAGTGATATTGATAAAGGATAATTGTTTAAGGGTGAAAAGATTCCAATTGAAAGATAAATGCAATATACATGAAACACTAGTTAAGTATACTCCTGATTAAATTTAATTTAAAGTAGCCCAACAATACCTAGATATAATAGAATCATTGTAGTCTATGAATAGAATTCACAAAGTCAATAACAGTCATTTTGATCTGGTTTGAACAAGGCTTGATTTTCATTAAAATAAAGGGTACAATGTAGACATATTTATTTGACAATGGGGTGACCAAAGTGCACCCTAAAAGAGTGGAACGCTTTATGCTCATGAAAAAAAACTTTATCAAAATTTAATAGCATTCCCCACTAGTAGGCAGAACGGCCAATGACTTTGATATTTTCGACGGTATTAATTAAAAAATTATAAAGCTTCCCGTGGTGGAGCCCCGCAGCCATTGTTGGCCCCCACAAAGCATTTATATGGCGGAAAAAGATAAATATGCGAGACGCAGGTAATTGCGTCCGCTTTTATTGAGCTGTTGTTTGATTTCAAAGGCTTTTTATTGTGCACAACGTTTATTGCGTGTACGTATTGACTTAACGATCGAACTCTTTAATGAACAGCTTTATTGGAATTGAGACGTTATTAATTTAGTGAAAATTACAACACACACATTCGTAGAGCAAACACAACATGCATGACCTCACGATTTAATTTAGTTTTGTATACGTTTGGTCATCAGTTCTCATACTCTATGTTGTTTTAAAACAACGAAAAAATATACAAATGCGAGCCTAATTCTAAGGAAATCTCAGAGGTAAATATTTTTTCTTATCATAATAAAACGGCTGGAAGGTTCTGCGATGATTTTCTGTAACAATGTTTCCCTTAGGAAGGCGCAGGTAATTATGATTGAGCACAAAATGGGTAAAAATGAGGTGGAGTATTGTTTCAGACATAATTAGGGTTTGTGGTCCCAGCGGGTATCGCGCGCCCGCGAAAAATGCAAGTCATAGAAACTGCGGTAATACGGCGTACTTTTTGTACCTATATGTTTTTGTGCGATGCATTTGTCAAGGGGTTTTAATGTTAGATAAGAGCAAGTTATTGGTGTTTTTTTTTTATGTGATTCGACTGAATACCTTAATATAAAAACATTGCATTTTTAAGTTACTATTCTTGCAATTAACTTCGAAAGTTTTGCCAGCATTTAAGGTAAACAGTAGATAATCCACACACGCGTACGGCTTAATACACATCAATATCACTCAAGAAAGTCGTATTAAATTAACGTATAACCTCCACCATTGAAGGTAACGGCAAGGAGCGTAGATTATGAATATTAATATGGCGGCGACACTCCCGGTTAGCGGTTCAACGCTAACTCGGATAGACAAACCTCTCCCGATAGTAGATGTTGGCGTGTATCGAGAACTTCTAGACTCGTCTTGGAATTTTCATTACAATTTTACTTAGATATGGGAACTTGGAAGTCGAGTGTTGCTCTTGTTATTGATGTTATCATGTGGAATGTTCTGAGAATGTGACACATTCTCAGCAGCAGTCAATTGTGTAAGGACTACTAAAGTAGGCTCTTCTTTGGAACAGAAAAATCCGAAGCAATGCAAGCCGTGTGTGCCAAATTTTGCCAATCATCTGTCATTTTTCTTGAAAAAGTTCGTCCGTGTCGGGAAAATGACGGACGAACTTTTCCAAATTTTTTGTCATCAATATTTTTTTAAGTAGGTAGCTATTTATAGTACCTATAGGTACCTGTATTTTTCTTGAAAGTAACTAATTATTAAAATCTAATAATGGAATTGTTAATTTGTAAAACACCAACAACCTTTCAGTGGGTGGAAGTACTCATGATAAACAACTTTTACTATAGGATCAATTTCTGAAATATCAAAAAATTAATCGGCTGTTTCATACAAAATGCAATATTCACCCGATGAAAATGTATGTAACAGTAGATTTTTTTTTTCGATTTTTCAGTTCATAATCAGAGAACTTTCACCCACTGAAAGGTGGTGGGTGTTTTACAAATAATCCTGTATATTGATAAATGACTTATCTAGCAAAACACAGAAGCGTATCGACACGCGCGTACATGCTGTGTACTCAGCCAATTCAAGTCAATTCAAATCCGCCCGCTTCGATCTTC
The DNA here is from genome assembly GCA_947386135.1 of Melanchra persicariae. NCBI lineage: Eukaryota > Metazoa > Arthropoda > Insecta > Lepidoptera > Noctuidae > Melanchra > Melanchra persicariae. Next base: position 8,468,471 of record OX376651.1, on the reverse strand, counting down.
ATTGCCGCTAAGATAAAGCCATAATTAAGGGCCTTCTCGATCGATTAACTTAAGCCAAGTTTAAAGAGACGTTAACTCCGAGAGAAAGGTTTACTCCGGCGTGAAATGGCATTAGGTTTTCGCGCGTTTTATGCGCCTCCAGACGAGACGAGTCGCTAAGAAAAGGGGATTTAATGGGAGATTGACTTAATTAGGTACCGTCGTAAATTAGCGGAAGTATTTTTGATTGATACGACTTAAATGGATTTGTAAGTTTACAGGAGATTAGGCAACTTACCTTCCGAGTTTCTTTTAAGCCGTTCTGGAAAGTTAGCCTTCGCTGAACAGGAAGTTCTGTTTTTTACTTTAAAATGCGATCGAGTTGTTTAAAGTCCCTCATAAAAAGAACTGTTTGAGTTAAAATATACCTTTCTTTATACGGCGTTCTAACACGTAACCAAATATTTCAGGAAACTTCTTAAAGCATGTAGTGTAACCCGTAGTGTAACTTAACCAAGTTACAATAGTACAAAAGCTTAATACACCTTTTAAAAATGAATTATAACTGGAACATAAATCTGACGTCGACGTAATAATAGAAATTAATAATAAAAATATATAGTGTTGACCTCAGCAAACGCAATAGTTAGCACGTTCTTAACGCGGTTCGTGTTCAACAGTACTTAGAAATTAATTTTGTAATTAAATCAAGCATTCTTTCCAAAGTTACGTATTAATAATTTAGTAAAGGCTTTGACAGGGCAATTCCGTCTCAAGTACTTGCTACCCTTCTGTTTATGCTAAAAGGTGGGCGAGTAGGGTTGGGAACCGGAAAGTCGATATATTGAAATACCGAGACAGTGTTATAAGCTTGTCTTAATGGCCTTTTAATTTTAGCCCTACTATGACGTGCCAGTGCTATCATGATTCTGTTCTGAAAAAGAGTTAGTCATGTGCCGTTAGCTCCGTCTTCCTCCCGCACCGGAATTTAAGACTTCGTAGTAGTAGTTGGTCTTTAGAGTCGAGTAAATGTGTTGTCGCTGTGATCAGTAAGAAGATGGTCTTTCTCGGACGTAAGAAAGAAAAGTGCGACGACTCAATGCTTGCCATTTATTGCCAAATATGAAGCATTTTATCGATTTACTCAAAACTAAGTTCAGCTATTAAAAATCTAAAACAACAATCTTTTTTTTTTTTTTTTTTTTTTTTTTCGAGGATGGGAAATCATCAAATGACCCCTCCCGCTCTGGGTGGAGCGGCAGGGAGTGTCAGACTTTTACTGACTAAAACCCACCCTTTAGTCCTCCTAGTGCCTTTCTTCCCAGGGCCGCGGTAACTCTTTCGAACAAATCCGCAACCCTGGTAGGCTCTGGCCCTAACGGGCCCCGACCCATGCTGACGACTGCTGGTTTGGCGCGCGTAGAACACAGCGCGCCGTCAACCCGGGCCTGTTCTGATCGGACGGCGAGCTACCCATTGCTCGCCGTCCACAGGCATCAGTCACTGCGCCATGCTCAGGAGCATCAGTTCCTGGGCGGCGCAGTGGCTGACGTTCAACAGGAGGGGGTGAAATGGGGCCATTACTGGCACTCCATTTCAGCCCCCTCCGGAGCCCGTTGTAGGGGCTCTACTGCGGCTGCTGCAGTAGCAGCAGCCGCAGTGGAACCGGCTTTGGCGGCGGAGGAAGCGACGGCGGTGGCGGCGGTCGCGGCAGAGACGGCGGTGGCGGAGGGCTTTCTCCGATTTCCGGCTTTGGCGGGTGGGGCGCAGGCCCTACCCCCAGCCCAGTGGTCGGCCGGCTTGCCAGCTGCCGCACAGACTACGCAGTGCGGCGCGGCGACGCAAGAGCCGGCCCTGTGACCGGGCTGACCGCAGCGGGAACAAAGACCGCTGCGGTCCACCTCCGAGGTGCATTGAGCTCCCACATGGTGGCCCACTTGGCACCGGAAGCACCTCAGAGGTCGGGGTTCCAGCAGTTTGACCTGCGCGGAAACCCAACCCACCAAAAACCTTCGGCCCTCCGAGATGGTTTTGGCCGCCGACACGGGGCAGCTCACCACAATGGTGCGCATGCCCGTGTTGTCAGGACGTAGGGTGCCCGCCTTCACCTCCTCTGCTGAGCACCCCCCCGTCCTAACGACGGCGGCCACCACCTCCGCCTCCGTGACGGAGTCGTCCAGGCCCAAGATGCGCATGTCGATGCGCTTGGTGGGCCTGGACACTCGGGCATCGTCCGCGCTTAGGGACGCCCTAAGCGTTTCGGCTAGAGCGTCCGCGGTTGGGCCGCTGGCTGCCCCGGAGATCTCCAGCATCCGGGCCCCAGTCATGGTGACCCGGAGCCGGAGGCCCCCTACGATGCCTAGCTCACCAAGGTTCACCGTCTCCTTCGCCTTGGTGAGCACGTCCGCGTACGTCACGCCCCGCTTCGCCGCGTCCGGCTGTAGTGTAAGCACTACAGCCGCGGTTTTCGGGGGGCGGAGCGCAGCCGCGACGCTTCGCGCCTTCTGCCGCCGCTTCCTCTCCCGCCTCTTGGCCGCCCTGGCTGCCTTTCCCGCCTTCTTCTTCTCCTTGCCATTCGGCTTGAGCCGGGGGAGGAGCTGAAGGCGAGGAAGCCGGGGGGAGCTGCTGCTCAGACGGCGCAGGAGCCTTCGCCGTCCGCGCAGCAACCCCACCCCTCCTCTTCCTTCCCGGGGCCGGGTCCGGTTTTCCCGGCACCGGCTTCGCGGGTGCCGGCCCGGACCCTTTGTCCTGGCCGGACGACCCCGGTGTGGCAGCCACGGCGGCCGCATAAGACGCCGCCTTTTTCCGGCCTGGGGGGGCCTTCCCACTCGCCGCACTCGCTAGCGGGGGGCGCAGGACGATGGCCTCCAGGACGGAGAACCGCGCCTGGAAGGCAGCCATCTCTTGCCGCACCAGGTCCAGCACCTGGCTCTCCTGCGGCACGGGACGGCTGTCCTCTCTGCGCCCCCTTTGAGGCGCCCCCTGTGGGTCGGCTCCTCGGAGCCTGGCCAGGTCTGCGCGGAGCCCCTCGTTCTCCTTCTGGAGACGCTCCGTGGCGGCAGCCAAGCGGGCGACCTCCGCCCGCAGCTTGGACATCTCGTCCCGCGGAGGTCCACCCGGGTTAGCCTCCGCTGCCGCCAGAATGGAGGCCATCGCCTCGCTTATGGCCTTGTTCTTAGAGGAAAGCTTCCTCTTCAAGGCCACATCGCGAAGCGCGGCCTCCACCACCTCCGCAAACCCGGCTCTCCGAACCCGCTCCTGTCCGGAGTCATCCGGCTCATCGCCGGAAGACTCCGAACCAGGAGCTCCTCGACCTCCGGGGGGTCGTCCGTCAGCGACGAGCTCCTTGACTGGCCGACCAGCCACCTTGGAGGCGGGCAATCTCCCCTTGCCTCCCTCTCGGCCCTTGCCCCGCCTACTGGTGGGGATTTTCCGAGCCGAGGCCACCTCTTCGCTGCAGGACGACCCCCGGTCGTCTTCCGGTCTGGGTCGCTTGCGGAAGGATCTGGGGTCCTCCGCAGCAACCCCCGCCCCCTCGGGTCCAGAGCTCGCCGAGCTAACGGTCGCCAGGTCGTCGGAGTCCAACTCGGACTCCGACTCTACACCCGCGCGACGCTCCAGCGAGCCCTCCTCCCAATACAGCGCACCTTCGCCCGTGCTCCGCCCGACCGACACTCTGTCGGGCGAGCCAAAACTAAAACCGATCAGGTCCTCCTCGGATAGTATGGATCGGGGGCCTCCTCGGCCCTTGTTGCCAATGGCAAGTGGCGAACAAAAGACAACGTTGCCCCCCCCAGAATACGTGGGGCTTGACGCAAGCGTGGCGGATTCTCTTTCTGCTGTGCAGTCCGTACCGCCCTGGGGTAATTCTATTTCGTTGTTCTTGTTCATATTTTCCTTTTTGAGGGTGCGGTCCCTTTCTCCCCTTCTCTCTCAATGCTTGCTCGCTGCCCTCACAGTCACGTCTGATGATCAGACGCGTACCAGAGAGCAGCGAGCAAGCCAATGAGACGCACACCGTCCGAGGACCCGAACACTGCTCAAGTCTCCGAACGGTGTGCCCCTCTTGTGTCTCTCTTGGTCTGGTCTCTCACTTGGGACCTTCCGGCATGAGTGGCCTATCGAGAATTTTATTTTTAAACATGTTTTGGAAACAATAGTGCTCTTTGAAATATAGTTAAAATTAACATATATTTTTTCTGCAGCTTGAAACAAAACATATTTGGCTTAAATTATGTTATAAAACCAGCAATTTTTCAGTTTTTGCTGTGCACAGCGCCTTAAACAGATTTAACTCGCCTTCTGTACGCTTCTGATTACTACTCTTTGCCCTTTGCAATACATTAAACTGCTTGTCTTCATAGTCTACGCTCTTTGCAATTCTGACAACCAGCGATCTAGTTTACCCTTTTGATATCTTGACACAACATGTCGATCATACACTAAAGTTTATAGGAAGTCTAAATAAATAAATAAACATCAAATTGCCCATCACTACAATCTGTGTTGCGTGACGAACGTTTCCTTACGATGTTATGAATCGTCGGCGACGTAAATGCTGTTCCAAATGTCAGTTTGACCTTATGCTAAGTGGCGGGCTGGCGGGCCGGTGGGCTGCGGCCGCCCCAGAATTATTTGACTAGTGCCTGTTTGATCTTTATGGGCTGCCCTTTCATATGATAGCTGTCAATTTAACGTGAATTTGTGAAACCTGGCTTTATTATTAATAAAGTGGCCTGTAGATGGAATGACCTTTGAGGTTGTTGCGGTTGATAGGTGTCTATTATTTAGGTATGCTTCAGTCTTTGGTTATCAGGTGTCACTCCTCACTCATAACTGACAGGGAAATGATGGGGGGTCATCATTTTCCAGCCAGTTCTGAGTGATGATATGCCGTTTGACGTGGGATTTGAATTTGAAATTGACAAAGAGGAGCTTGCTACATGCTGAATCGAAGCTCGATCTTTGTCTTCTAAAATTATTCCAAAAACTTCTGGACCATAAGCGAAGTCAAAGGTACTGAAAACTTTATTAATTTTGTTTACTCCGCCTATTTGCCTTTCCAGTATATTTCCATTTTAAAACAGATTAGTTATTCCAACAAAGAGGGAATCATTAGCTCGCAGGTGTTCTTAATGTAAGGTACCTGTTACTTCAAAATTCTCCATATAAAATTGCGTTTTTAAAATGAAAATTATAAGAGCTAATGAAATTGACATTACCTGACCCTTGAAGCGAATTACCTAGTTCAAATACATCGGTGTTTTAATTTAACTAGGTAATTCGCTTCAAGGGTAAAAATGATTGATATCGTAAGAAAAACTATTTTACAAGCTCAAGTTTTATATGAACCTACTTAGAAGTAAGTTTATTTATTTAAATTTCATGTACAGTAGGGGTCGGTACCATAGACGGATTTAATGAGACATGGCCTTTTTTACCAGTTAACTTTTGGGTTAAAAATAGACAGTTTGTATATTATTGACGCCTGGCTAAGAGTTAACAAGCTAATAACTTAAGATTTGTATGTAGTGTACAAGCTGGATGACAGCAGCATAGTGTGGCAGTGTTTTGATTTTCTTTATATGCTCTTATTTTTATACGGAAGTAAACTACACTTGACCCTTATGACCTCGTAGGCAACAGCAAATCAACAGTAAAATCCAACCATATCAAAACTCAGAACATAATTAAATTACGTGGTAAAGATTGTTACAACTTGGGTCTGTAGTTCGTACGAAATAGTCATTTACGTGAGCAAGTGATGTAACTCACAGGCCGAATTCTTGGGGAACTCGTTAGGGGTCGTTTCAGACGTCCGATACGGGACGGGTCGGAAACGGCGCGACTATCGCTGGCCGCGCGACAGTTTCTATTCAAATTACCCGCGATTCCCTGCTTTGTGGTGAAATTGAGTTCTTTGATTCCTTCTTGTTTCATGTACACTGCTGTTTTTGATCAACTGTAGCTTTAACAACTGGGTGGTTATGTTTCGATGGATAGTGTGCCTTTCTATTTAGCCTGCAAGACGAAGGGTAGCAGTAATGTAGGACTGTCTGAGCACTAGACGACAACGTCACTGTTTCCGGGCGTCGTCGTGTCGTTCAAAATGCGTGCAAACCAAAGTTAGTTCACTATTCAGTAGATATTGTATCTACTTAAACATTATTACACTTTAACGAACGTTGTTTCAGGCACACATAAATTAGGTCGATTGTAGGATTCTCATTAAATTGCGCTTGCAGAGGGAATTTAATGAAAGGACCAGTGTTTCGTAACATGGTCCTCTGGGCCATAGCAAACACTCACACATAAGTGATTTGGTCCTTTTAATTATGTAAACCGAGTAGCCTTTACTTTTTTATGTAGCTCCACGTGAAAAATGGCACTCTTAAAGTCTTGAAATGACAATAATTAGCACTTATGTTAATATTTTCAATCCGTGTCTGTTATTAATAGGTCACATAATTTAAGATAAAAAGTGTTGGTTCTGATATCGGGTGGGATAATGATAGGTCATCTTATTGTTTATTTTTGACGTTGATATCTGTCCGCTATCAAAATAAACAATGGTATGTTTGATTTACCTGACTTCAGTCAGCTTTCTGTGCGGTGTATTTTATATGTTTACATTAATACTTGGATAAAATACTTTTATCGAAAAGACTTATCTTACTACCAGTCGAGAATTCACCCATTGTTTTAAATTACATTATGTCACGAGTTTTTTACAATCTTGGCTTAATGCCTACTTCTACTAACCGACGAATAATTTCGCCAAAAATCTTGCACCTTCGATAGCTCAGTTGGTAGAGCGGTGGACTGTAGATGTGAAGAGATTGTTATCCATAGGTCGCTGGTTCAAATCCGGCTCGAAGGAATGTTTTTGCACTTTTGAATTGATGTACACTGAAATCTAATTGTGCGATAGTGAAACCCATACGGGTTACATACGTACGTACGTGCATTCAATAGCTCAGCTGGTACAGCGGTCGATTGCAGACGTTACATGGCTCTCATTCATGTGTCGTTAGGTCGAATCCGTCCCGGCTTAGGTAATCTTTTGTGAGCTATATTGTTATTGGGAATTTTAAGATATGTCTGTCTTTCACTCTACTCGTTCACGACATTCCAGAGAAAATAATTACATCACTAAAAAAAAACCATATAAAACTAAACTTTCAGTGTGCGTTTAGGCACAAACTACTTACCAGCAAAATTATAAATTGATTTTCTGTGCCATTCGTTGTTACTCAATGTCTTAACAAATAGTTAGAAGTTTAATAAGTAATTCAAGCAAGTTCCTTTGTAAAGCTTATAAGTGTTTAAACCGCTTACATGAATTATCTGTACCGAACATTCATTCAATTGCTGGCTACTAGTTGCTTAGAAATAGGTATCAATCTCTACACATCTATAGTCCATCGCTCTACCAACTGAGCCATAACTTGATATAATTTCCTAAAAAAAATATATTATGATAGCCTATAGTTAGCTTATGTTGTCCCACTGCTGGGCAAAGGCCTCCCCCATATTTTCCAGTTATCTTTTTCTGCTGCTTGCTCCGGTCATTCCGTCAGGAATGAGTTCAAATCGTCCCGACAGCGTTTTTTAAGCCTGCCTCGGTTTCGACGTCCGTCTTCAGGCACCCACTGTGTGACGATCCTGGCCCATTTATTCTCGTACGTCTTGTAAATGTGGCCCAGCCAAACCCACTTTAGCCCCGCAAATTAATATCCAACATCGGTGATTCCTGTCTTGGAGCGTATAATCGTGTTCCGGATACTGCCATTAAAAAAATGTTGGGTTGTAAAGGGTAAAAGAATATTCTTTCGAACGAAGGCTTGAAATCTTGCATTAAATAAAATAATATCAATGGAAAAAAAATCGGTCGATATCGACGTCCAGAAAAAGAATTCCTTCGAGCCGGATTTGAACCAGCGACCTATGGATATCAGTCTCTGTCACATCTACAGTCCACCGCTCTACCAACTGAGCTATCGAAGGCTTGGTAATGCATTTGAAATACGTAAGTAGAATAAAAGGTATTATGTAATCTGACGAGGTGAAACGTGCTCCACTTTAGTGAAGGTAAATCACGCACCAGTGACGAAATGGAGTGCTCAGATTATACGCATTATGTTGCCAGTAAAACCAGTTATAATAATAAATTTATTTGTGCCAAGAAACTTACAGATACAAAGTACTATATGTATTTTATGTTTATTATTATTAAACATAAAATAATAGTAACAAAATGATAGTAAGAATAAAACTTGTAATTTAAATTTCAAATTTCATAAATAAATGCGACTGATTGGTAGAAGAAAACTAGCCAGGTGCTGTATAAACAAGATCGTAATCGCTAAATGATGAGCCCTGTCTCTTAAACTATGGTTACCTGTATCTTAAGAGACAGTGAGCAGCTATTATTACAATACATTAAACAAAACTTGTGAAGTTTTAAGAACATAAAGTGGATTAAAGCCCTCGATAGGGCAGGTAAATGACACGGCCAGCATGCTTCCACAATTATTGCGCAAAATATAGATGATTATCTGCTGCTCGCGGCTCCAGCAACGTCCATGTTGAATATTATTTCAAGTGAATATATAGACTCCCGGGAGGAGCTCGTGGCTAAATAATAACAGCCGCACGGGTCGATCTTGAAGGTAAAGCAACGCTTCCTGAAGTCGATTTGTGGATGGGTGACCATCTTAACTTACTGAAACTCCTCCGTGCCTCGAAAAGCACGTTAATCCGTTGGTCCCGGCTGTCATTGGTAGATCTTTGGCAGTCGTTACGGATTGTCAGAAAATCTGACTCCAGCCTTGCCAAGATGTACCGTGTTATCCAATTACTGGGTTGTTGAAATCAGATAGGCAGTCGCTCCACGTATAATACTGGTATTCAGTTGAATCCGGTTTAACTGGACCTCTACATAGAGGTCCATTTTCGACTCAACTATATAGTTGAGTCGAAAATGATCCCTAGGGAACATACTTCCGGGATAAATAGTTCTGTGTTATTCCAGACTATAATCTACCTCTGTGCCAAATTTCATCAAGATCCGTTCAGCCGTTCTGACGTGATTGAGTAACAAACATCCATCCATCCAAACATCCAAACTTTCGCTTTTATTATATTAGAATAGATAGTTAGGACTCATAGACATGTATAGAACATGAGAATTCCATGGACGGTTGTGAATCGGTCATCAACAAATACTATGCACCATTAGATTCTAATTAGTAGAAATTCATATTGTGAATATCATACGCCGCCGCACCTTCCAGTTGCAATGCAGCACTCCATCTACTAGGTACTCTGTTAACCAGACTATGAGAGCAAAGGAGTTGCGGAATTTGTTTAAAGAGTCACCGCCGCCCTGGAATGTACAGGGTATAAGGAGGAACACGGATGGGTTTTAGTCAGTAAGAGTCTACACTCCCCCCTCCCGTTCCGCCCAGAGCGGAAAACATTGGAAACATGCTGGTCCTGCTCCATAGAGCAATCAAGGGTGTAATGTAGACAAAATCAAACTGGTTGATTTATATATCTGGGGGCACGGTAGTGCCCCCGCCAAGACGAGCCAAGCGAAGCGCAAGGGCACTACCTACCTTTTCTCGAAGTGTTTCGTTGTTTTTTTGAACCCTCATAGAATTGGTTTCCGATGTACCAGATAGTTCATATTCTCAGGATATGATGTCATTAATAGACTAATTAAACATACAAAGTCTCAATTGAATAGCTTTAATGCTTTAGATTTTATTGATATCTAAAATACACCGATTTCGTCACTGACACACTCACTGATACACTGACACACTGATGATCATCAAAATGTTTGGCTACTTCCTGAAGTGCTAGAAAGCTGAAATTTGGTATGTAATCTAAGTTTGGTATACAACCAACAATAAAATTCATAAACTTATAACTTTCGCCCCCCATCCCCTAAAATGGGGGGGTGGAAGTTTGTATGAGACTTCAAAATGTTAGGGTACTTCCTGAAGTGCTAGAAAGCTGAAATAAATAGACTGCCTAGCAACTTACAAAAATAACTGAAATCCCACCATTTCATGTAAAATGTTGCCAAGACGACCACATAAGATTTGCCCTGTGAAAAAGATATCAGATCTGATATGTAGAATTTGTGTGTTAGGGTCGGTAGAGTTAGGCCGTGTAGATTTAGAAGCTTGGCTCTACATGAGATCTGATTCAATATCTTTTTCACAGTGCAAACCTTATGTGGTCGTCTTGGCAACATTTTACATGAAATGTTTTGGTGGGATTAACTTTATTGATGTACTCTTTCTTTTTTTGAGTTTTATTTTTATGTTTACTCACACACTGTTTTATTAATGGTTCCAGTATTTGTAAATATGTGAGTACCATGTACTTATTAAGAAAATTTATTAGTCTACCTCTGCTGGTAATACTTTGTTCCTATAGTATACTCTAGGTGCCTCACATACCTATATTAAAGTTAAACTTTGTATTCCAAATATTGTAAAACATTTATTTGAAAAGAGTAACTATGGAGTTTCTTAGAAAACTACATGAAGAACAACGATACAAACTCTGAGGCCGCAGTCTCTTTTAAAGAACAATATTGACAGAAATAATCACACAGATATCAAAGCACTTGTCAGATAAAAAATGTAAAATAATTGAGGGCGGTAAAACTAAGATTCCTTCGAGCCGGATTTGAACCAGCGACCTATGGATTTCAGTCTCTACACATCTACAGTCCACCGCTCTACCAACTGAGCTATCGAAGGCTTGGTAATGTGTTCGAAAGCAGTAAGTACAATTAAACATGTTATGCAATCTGTCGAGGTAAAACGTGCTCCACTTAAGTGAAAGGAAATGGAGTGGTCATACATATTATTTTGCCATTCTCGTTCAGTGTATGTATGATTTTAGATTTTAATTTTCACAACTTTATTATTTATCAAATAATATGTCTATGACAGAGACAAAAGACAATCGCTGGTTGATCGGCAGTAACCGCGCCTCCATTCAGGTAAGGCACAGCAGACGTGACGCAGCATAGTTGCACTCCATCCCAATATGTGGTACTCTGTGATCCCAATATGTGCTGCAATTCAAATATGTGCAACAAATCCTTAGTGTTATTTCTACGTATTACTCATTTAAAAATAATATCTCAGAAGTAACCAAAAATGAGATGGCAAATGGCGAGATTGCAGATGACATTTTTGCCATCGATTGTATGAATGAGATGGCACAGGAGAATCAAGATCGGCAAGAGGAAAGAGAGGTAATTCATGTGAGGTAAAAAAAACAAACTTTCTTCTACTTTAACTTTTAATACTGTGGATATCGGTTGTTTTAAGACACAAATCAATACAAGCTAAAGCGTTAAACGTTTAGTTGGTAAACCAACTGAACCGTCTAAAGCTCAGCGTTATTGGCCAAAACATAGCATTTATTATTCCATTTTGACAGTAAAATTATCGTGGATTGTAAAATAAAGTTCCTTCGAGCCGGATTTGAACCAGCGACCTATGGATATCGGTCTTTATATGTACATCTACAGTCCACCGCTCTACCAACTGAGCTATCGAAGGCTTGATAATCTGTTTGAAATAAGTAAGTACAATAAAACATATTACGCAATCTGTCGAGGTGAAACGTGTTTCACTTGGGTGAATCATGCACTAGTGAAGAATGGAGTGCTCATACGCATGATTTTGATAAAGAGTATCGCTCAGTGACACGATTCGGGTGAACGTAACGGTGTAGAACTTAGGATTCTCCGATTTCCTAGCAGCCCTTGACGTAAGTGTGCAAGGATGACCAGAGTTATTTTAGTCAGTAAGAGTCTGACAACCCTTTTAGCCTGCACCCGGGCGGAGAACATAGAGACATACATCGAATAAAAAAGGATGACCATCACTTTAAAATAAACTATAAACATCCCCAAGGCCTTGGGGCTATGCCTTAAAAAATTGTAATCATTATGTACTTCTATTTAATTACTGGCAAATTGTTGTAAATTGTGAGAAAAGCAAAAAAAAAAAAATCTGCTTATAATCCTGTATATGATTTTTTTTCCAGGTGGCGAGACCTTGTCCTCTTCCCCAAGGAAGAGGACAAGGTCTTGCCACCTGGTTCGTGGTCAAGTATTCACAAAGAGATCCAGAAAGAGAGCCTTTGTAAACAAACAACCTAGAACAGAGCTCTCTGTAGCAGACGTACAAGGAGACCAGATTCCAACCAAACTAGAAAGATGACATGGGAAAAAAGAAGGAAAAGCGAAAACTATTAGTGGTTGAAAATCTTGTTTGCATTCTGATCAGTATTTTTTTGGTCATCGGTTCGGTAGTAGCACTCCATCCACTCGATACTCTATGATCCCATTGTATTTGAGTCACAAATCCTTTTTGTTATCATCTTTAATTCTTGTCGTATTGATTGGCTTTATATCGAAGTGCTCATGCTTGTGCAAAGCTAAATCGATGTTTGTCCAGATCCAGCATAAAACACCAGCCTCATGCCAGCAGTTGCATGGGGCTGGTCTTTTAAACCATTTCTGGAATATTAATGGATGGATGTTATAATCCTGAAAATTGTATAAATGCTCTGGACCTTTAACGCGTTGGACTGGGCTGGATAGGGTATCAACGTGAATGGCGAGTACTTTGAATCAATTAGTCAGAATTAACAAAAACAGGCGTGAAAGAAGAGGCTCTTTCGAACTGCTGTTGTTGACGCAAGGATAAATCAAAATGTTCATCTGTTTCTTCGAGCCTAATGATGAGGCTGTGGAACCACCATTCAGGAGGAAGACGTCCAATACTAGAAATCGAACCATCCAGGCATCGCCACAATAAGTGCTTGTGTGTTTCCCTTAAATAGCGTAATTATTGAATTGTGCTGGAAAAAGTAATAAAAAAGAAATTCCTTCGAGCCGGATTTGAACCAGCGACCTATGGATACCAGTCTCTACACATCTACAGTCCACCGCTCTACCAACTGAGCTATCGAAGGCTTGGTTGTGTGTTTGAAATAACAAACTATACTAAAACATATTATGCAATCTGTCGAGGTGAAACGTCCTTCGGTGCAGGCAAATAACGCAATAGTGAGAAAATGAAGTGCTCATACGCTGAACGCAGTGTTATGTTAACTATAACAGACTTCCATACTATACTATACTTAACCAAACTTCCTCACTACGAGTAATACAATATTAAAGCGAACATTGTCATGCCAAAACAGCTAAACCGATTTTGATGATTTCTTGTACGGAGATAGACGAGACCCTGAGGCCAGTTGTAGGCTACTTTTTTTTTGCGAATATTTATATTAACGCGAGTGAAGTCGCGAGTCAAAGCTAGTAATGTTATAAATGCGAAATAGAGTTTTATTGTTACGCTTTCATACCTAAATCACTGAATCGATTTTCATGAATTTTAATTTTAATTATAGCTTCCTTTACACGCAAAGATCTATATTTACCACCGCTTATGTACCACTATTGTAACAAATAGATAAAGCCATGGGTAAAAACTAGTTCAATCCAGCCCGTCCCTAGTTGTTCTCCCCCAGCAATGCCCTAAGCCGAGGTCCGTACCCTTAGCGTGTAGTCGCTTAGTTTGTAAGTTTTTAATAAGCCCTGGCAAGTCCGGTTAAGCAGATGACAACCTCCTAGGTTGTCCTGCAAGAGGCCACTCAATAATAAAAAAAATATAAAAAAAAACCATGTGTAAAAGCTTGTATAATATTTGCGGAGGTTTGTCTATCTGTCTATCTCTCCGTCTGTTTGTTACCAGTTCACGTCACAATAGTCGAATGGATTTGGATTAAACTTACTAACTACTATTTGCATACGGGTACGTCGTAGCCAATTAGCTTAATCAGACACTTAATTGGTGGCCTAGCCTTTTAATTTAAATGCGCCGATTTTTCAGCGACCTAAGTGACATCTTTTGTTCAATATCGTTTAATGACTTGCCGAATCACTTATGCCGCTGATTAAACGGCGCAGTTCAATGAAAAGGCTAGGTTTTTAATGAAACGAAATGATTAAGCTAGTTGGCTGCGACAGACCACACCCGACTTTCAATTTCTGTGAGATTAGTTAAAAGGTTTAAGGCGAAATAAAGGAGTTAACAAGAATTGTAAAGTGGTTAAACATCTATTTATTGCACGTTTTATTTTTATATGCACCTACATGTATGTAATATTTTATATTAATTTTATTTCATTTCAATTTGATTTTAATTTAATTTTTGATTCGATTTTGATTTTAATTATGACATTGATTTTATTTGGTATTTATTTCATTTTAATTTTATTTGATTTTCACAAGTTGACGTACAAATTTTCTTATGGATTCTTTTTTATCTGAAATAAATGAATGATTCAATAGAACTATAACGTCGCTAATAAATGTAGGGTTGTATCAGGTGAAAATAATATAATTTCGAACTGAATTTGACCCCGCGACTTATGTCTCTTAACACCTACAGACCACCGCAACACTCTACCATTTGAGCTGTCCAAGGATGGTAGTATGTACTAAACTAAATAATTTCAATCAAAAGAAAAAAATCTGGTTAACGACGTTGACGTCCAAAAAATATTCCTTCGAGCCGGATTTGAACCAGCGACCTATGGATATCGGTTTCTACACATCTACAGTCCACCGCTCTACCAACTGAGCTATCGAAGGCTTGATATTATGTATTAAATAAAATACTAACAATCGTAAAAAAAAAACCTGGGGTTGATGTCCAAAAGAAGATTCCTTCGAGCCGGATTTGAACCAGCGACCTATGGATATCAGTCTCTACACATCTACAGTCCACCGCTCTACCAACTGAGCTATCGAAGGCTTAGTGTAGTGCGTAAAATAACTTACTACAAAGTAACAGGTTAAGTAATCGGTGGAGGTGAAAGGTGCTCCACTTCGGTGCGGACGCAATCCGCGCGAAAGTGTGTGCAGACGCAGTAAGTGTAACCTTGGCCAGTGACGTCGTATCTGGTTTGTTTGAACCCGTATAACTGCTAATTAGTGACTACCTAATAGTTGACATTTCTGGAACAAGATTAGAAGACTTTATTGATCACCACATTACTGCAAAAGTTCAACGAGAAACATCTAAAATTAATCTTAATGCGTATTTGAATCATAATTCTACTTTCAGTTATTATTTTAAAAGCGATTTATCTACTGAATGTTTCTTAAATATAATTCTCAAGTACATTATTTTAATATTTCTTGACGAATTAAAAAAATAAATTCATCATCTGCCTTTTCCCAACTATATTGGGTCGCACCGAGAGCACCGAGAGCAGACCTCTCGGTCAAACCAAATTCAGCTGAATACCATTATTTTACATACCAAACCTCCACAACCCATTAACTGGGTAGTACGGTAGGTATTTCTTAGCAAGACTGGTGGTGTCAGATTTTTCTGCCTTCTGATAATCCGTAACGACTGCCATAGGTAAAAGACAGCCGGGACCAACGGCTTAACGCTTTGCATTGCGAGGCACGGAGAAGTCGCGTTATGTTAAGATGGTCACCCATTCACAGACCGATCTCAGCAAGCGTTCCTTAACCTTGAACATTATATTGTTTTCTTAAAATTTCAATCGATTTTAGGTATGCACTTAACCTGTCCGGCCCCGGCGACACACCGGTGTGTCGCGAATTAATCGCGAATTTAATGTTTATTTACCTATTACATAAGATTTACTTTATATTAGGGAATTTTCACATGTTGGGCCTGAGCGGTATCAGAATAATGGATGCTGATGTAGATACAATGTTTAATTGCGGTGACATTTTTTATTAGTATCAACTATGCCAACTCCGACTGAATAAAACAGAGATAGCACAGCCGCAATAATAATTAGCAAGTTCAGAGATAAGACGGTGCTGTTTCAACACGGGTTCGGTTTTACTGCACCTTGCACCGCACCCTTGTCAAATCCTCCATATTATTAGCATATTAATGGAGTATTCTGGTTTTAGGAACGTCGCAGGGATCCTAACGTCAAGGTAAAGCCGCTTTACATCCGCGACACCGAACTAGGAGGATTGGATATCATTCTCTAACTTCTAATGAAGGCTTTGACGTGCCTGATTATCGTGTGCTTTGCGTATTTCTGTGGTTTCTTTGAATTGAATGGTTTATCAGAGGTTTCAGATGAAGTTAGTATAATATCTTGGTAGCTATTGTTCTGATAGTAGTCGGGGCCCGCTAGGGCCAGAGTCTGGCAGGGTTGCGGATTTTGTTCATAAGAGTCACCGCGGCCTTGGAACGCAAATGGCATTGGGAGGAACACGGATGGATTTAAGTCAGTAAGTGGCTCTTGAAATATCGGAGTGAGAGTCTGACACTCCCTTCTGTTGCATCCAGAACGGAAAGAGTCATTTGATGATTTCCCATCCTTTGCTATTTTTTTTTTTTTTTTTTTTGTTCTCAATAGGTACATCAATTGCTGATAACTTCCACAGTTGGTCAAAGACCATGATTTCATGTTTTGTTGATCCAGGGCAAATTTGGTCTGGTCGTTTGTTTAGTTCAGCTATCCGTACTTAATAGTTATATTTAGCCTCCAATTTAATAAAATATACGCTTAATTGTTAGTTTATAATACTTCTGAAAAACTTTAAATAAACACGGTAATTACTGGGTATTGTACTTGATTTATATTTACTTAGGTGTTCGTGTCTCATTCAAAAAGTAAGTTTCGTTTTAATTGCGGTATTTACACAATCATAAACGGTTATTTATTTAAGTTAGTGGCATTATTTGTTGACCATCGTCCAGTGATTGCTGAAACTGTTGGTACAACCGTTGTTTTTATTTTATACTTTTTTTCAAGTTATGCTTATATGATATATTTGTATGATTGAACATAAATAAATGAAACAAAAATCAGAGAAAAGGTCAACAAATCAGAAGCTAGTAGGAAGGTATTTACAATCAGAATACATCAACCACGCATCAAAGACTTCACTCCAGGGACAATTTAAGCAACTAGGAAACTATTGTGTCAGCAGACATACTCAACTTCCAACTTATGCGACAGTTTCTCAACAATAATAGCAGCGGGAACGAAACTATTTAGCAAGTTTGCTCCGTCAATAGAGGGCGCCACCTCGGCGGCAAGGAATAATTCATTTAGCGAGAATTAACTCGCGGAGTTCGCGCCGCGAATCTCCTGAGTCGACGCGTCGCACATCTTTAAATATGTTGATTGTTCATATAGTGGTGAGAAATATTGCGACAGATTTGATGAAGGGGACTGAAGTTAAAGGCTGAGTTATAGTTTGACGAGAGTTTCTTCTGCTGCTTTGTCTTTATTGCTGACTTTATATTTTTCTGCATGTACTGCGGGTTTTCGGCAGTCGATATTTTGCAGCGCCTCTTTTTCAGCTGAACACATATTATTTTAATGCGTGAAATGGTTAAAAAATAAATATTATTACCTGATGTTTTATTAAACTGATTACAATGTCCGCGTAACAGCTTCATGATATCGGTTGCAATAACATTAAAAGTGACTGCTGCCCACATTTTTGTGATTAGTTATTTTGACAACAAGCTGGCAATATTTATTATTATGTCAGGAAAACGTGAGTAATCCATTTCACCTTTTAACATGGGTGTTTCGTTAGGAAACAGTTTTATTGCGTTGTTATTATAATGTCGGCCATTATGTCTCACGCACTTAGACTGTGTTCGTATTATAATCGTGTTTCATGGCGAGGCGGCGCCGACGAGACGCGAGCCTTGCCGTTCCTGTAAGTTAGGGTTGCTGGGTTAGGAATTTTCATTGTAGAGTATTTTCCGTTCTTTTTTTTTGTTCGAGCGGATGGAATGTCCATATTAAGTATATTGGCCCTATGCTTGGCCAGTATTTTAAATGCTGTTAAGTTTATTAACAGAATGTGAAACGACAAATTCAAGCGTTTGACGTGTTTTCAAAATTTTCATTACAATTTTATTGATTCGATTGTCTGGAATTCCCCGGCGGAGTTCCTGTTTTCTGATAGCATTAATCTTGGCATCTTCATGTCAAACGAGTCTAGCAATAGTAAAATAAAATTGAGTAAGTAGGTACATTATAAATCTAGTTATTATCATTAATTATTTAGTTGACATCTCGATAAAAATGGGCGTATAAGCCTGCTAGTTGTTATTACAGATTTCTAAAAGCACTGGAACCAAAGGACCAAAACATGTCAATAACGGAAAATAATGTTCCCCGCGTGCAACCCTACAGTAAGCCACCCTGACATTCACTTAATTACGTAGATTACAAGTTGACATTTTCGTTTGCCGCGATTTAAACTTGACAGATATGGATTATACGTATCCATTGCGATGGGTTAATCTAGTGTGTTTATTGTTTAGTTGTATTCTTTATCACAATAAAACAGTGTAGCGAAATTGATCAGTTCAAAAGGTTTTTGGTTTGTGAATAAAGAACTAGTAGGTTTTGCCCGCGGATCCGCCCGCGTGTACAGGTTATCGCGTAAAAACGTAGCCTATGTCCTTCTCCATATCCCAGGCAATATATCTGCCTAATTTCATGACGATCCGTTCAGCCGTTTTAGCATGAAAGCGTAACAGACAGACAGAGCTACTTTCGCATTGATAATATTAGTAGTGATATCTACGCTGTTGCTCTCTTTGTAGTTTGGGTTAATTCATTATGATTTCAGTACTTTGATATACCTATATAATTATATTTTTGTGAGTTTCGACGGTCCCCTGAAAAAAAGACAATTTTGATTAACAGTTGTGGGTGACATTAATTAATTCTGTGATTCAATTTAGATGTAAAGTCACATTTCAGCTCGTGCATATCATATTTAATTATTCTAAAAGTAACAAAGCATTTATAAATGGATGATCATTCTGTTATACCTTGAAAGCTTCCAACCTGTCAAGTCCAATATTAATCAAAGTCGAAGCAGACTAGTCCGCGTATGTGTACGTGGGTGCTTTTTAATTATACACGAGCGTAATGATCATTTTTCATTCTTAATTGCCGTTTTCGTGCATTTTACCTAATCACCATTATCCTAGTAAACATTAATGTTGGGGTTTTCATGAGTTAAAATTAATTCATATAACATTGTTTACATATAATATGAATATATTACGTAGATAGTACGGTTGAATGTTGATAGTTTGCAAACAGTAATAAAAAGCGTTTGTTCGAGGGTTGGTAGCGTTGATTTTGGGTACATGAATATTCCGTGCTGTTTGGCATTCACGCCGCAGAGGCGGTATCTAAACACCGAGAGTGCAATAAAACTAAGCACACGACAATCCGACGAGTCATAAAACTCGGCGGTCGTACAAAGTTACATGGATGTTGGCTGAAGAGCCGGTGACGTCACTTCGCTTTCATATCACGAGCCTAAACCCCGCTTAGTGTGCGATGCTACGTCGACGTCGCGGCGAGACGCGGTACGACGCTTTTGAATAAGTGCTGTTCCACTTCTTATCGATAAAAATAGGTGCGGGTAATTAAACAAGGAAATGTTTGTTAACACACAGGCATAGGTAGGGCATAGGGTAGTTTGTATATCTATTAATAACAGCTTTCTTCAAAACACAGTCAGGTAGTGAGAAGTGTGAAAACAAATAAAAATGTGTAAATCTTTGGCTCATATTCTATCTTCGCAATTGAATGACAAGGAACCGAGACTCGACGTGAATTAATAAGTTAATTCTAATGAACTGTTTGCTTTTTTATCCCACATTGGTATTGCATAAAAAAGCGTCAGTGTATTGTATTGTGTTATACACAATTGAAATCACAGGTAAGAATATCATCGATACTTTGCCCATCCCTAACTGCCCGTGTTTGTAAAGGCGTATCCCTATAGAACAACGCCACCTGACACCATTATGCTATTATAATATTTTGCTTCTCTGCCTCCTGATGTCTTCTTGACGACGCAGTGAATACCAAATTCATGCACAGAACCCTCCCGAGACAACGTTTCTTTGATTTTGTTTCGCGAATCAAATTTATTGGTGATTGTATTTGTATTCGATATCGGTGTTTTTGAATTACATCGTAAAGTTTATTTTATTGTGACAGGTCCTTAGATCCGCATTTGTCTGAGGGTACAGTTGTATTTTTGATTTAAAAAAGTTGAGCGCGGTTTAGTTTTGTTGTTGGGGTACCAAAGTAAATCCTCTCACTAAATCTGCTATTTATTATGAATTCTTTGCAATGGTTGTGTGTACAAAAGACTCGCAAAAATACGTGGTATTTTAATACGATTTTACTTTTTTACCGGTACAGCTATAAACTTGTCAACGTAAATATTAGATGTACTAAAGTTATTATTGGTAGAACATTCACAATAACACCGCTGATCAGATTAGTAAAGTCTTATATATTTGAAAAAATCGATAATTTAGGAGAATTCGAAAAACTTTCCATTTTTAACATAACTAGAAACATAGCTTATTAACCGTTAAACTAAAGGTGTAAAGTAACACAATAGCTAACTACAAAACACACACTTTCTAGGGTAGATAGGTACCTATTATGACAATAGTTGAAAAAATATCTGACTGGCAACAAAAGTTTCGCGCATGTTTCTACGTTCGCACGCATTTATTTTTTATTGTGAGGGTTCGAATCCAGCGGCTGGATTTTTGTTTAAAATTGCATTTTTATATTTGGAACGCGACCCGCGACCGACATGGCGGGTGACAAATACGCGCCTCGCTGCCATGAATGACAATTGAAGAGATATTTTTATAAAGACGCGCCGATTTTTATTTTTATGCGAAAGAAATTGTGCTCATAAAAATGGTGTTGAAATGATGAGTGTCATTTTTCACTGTCGACGGAATGTCTCTTTATGGGGCTATTGTGTCTAGATGATAAAAAACCTTGTTTTTAAACGTACCTGCCATCAATAAGGGGAAAATTCTTTATGGGGAATATTTCATTGGGTTTGTTTTGTTTGGTCCTTTGGTGCGAAAGGCACGATGAGATTTTCTTATCTCATTTACTCTTGTCATTAATTTATTTATTTGAATGTATTTTGATCATGGGTAAATTACTTTCAATCTATTTAACATTTCACTCTCCACAGTCATTTAAACGTTACGTTCAATGGCCCCATGAATTAGACTGGTTGGTTTTAATTGAGTTTATTTATTTCACTTCCTCATTACTAAAGATAAATAAAGAAACAATTTTACAATTTAAAAAAAAATGAAATAATACAAAATGGAATCTCTTTGCAACACTGTTCACGTCCATTATACTTAACTAAGGTTAGCCACAGAGTTAGATGCCGAATTAGGCTTGTTCCACTGAGCTTCTGTAGTGATGTAGCGCTCAGTTATGCCAGGAATGTGCTCACATTAGATTGGACAGGTGCCTCCAACAATGTTTAGGAGAGTATTTTCGCAGACAAAGATGTTGGTAGCCTAAAACAACCATTTTAAGTTTTGTTATAGTGTGTAAATTACTAACGAGCAAAATTTTATTTTATGAGTCTATTGAAATAAATTAATATAAAAAGAATTAGCATTGACATTCAACGTGGCAAAGCTTTCAGTTTTCTGGATACGTTTCCGGATGGCAGCGATCAATGTGACAATAACTTACTAGTAAAGATTTTACTTTTTTCGTCTACTTAAAAGTGTCTTAATCAGATAGAATTTTGAAAATGTGAAAGTTTCCAGATGGCAGCAATGTGTGACTTTGAATTTTATTTATATTTTCTCCTCTATTTTGTTTTGTTTTTAGTAATTTGTCTTACAAAGTACTAGATTTAATAAGTAGTAAAAGGACAGTTTTTTCAGAAAAGCCATTGTAAAGGCAAGCCGGAACATCGGAAGGCGTATTAAGCTTGTTCCAATGAAGCTACGCCACTGTAGCGCGCGGTTATGCCAGGAATTTGCGCACATGGTGTTCGGTTACACCGGACAGGCACGCGCACAAGTGATGATATAACACCCGTTAATTCTTAGAAAATCTACCTCCAGTAGATTTTGTAAGAATGGTGTGTTATCTAAAGCAAGCTACCTTATGAACAGTTTTGAAAAAAAACTTCACACGTGCCTGTGTATTTTTTTTTGTTTTTTCAAAAATTCCGGAGTCTTCACAAGTCGTATTTTTTAATTGCCAATAAACATGTGATCTGTCTTGCTTAAAATCTTAATTGAAAAGTATGGAGAGCGAGTATCAAATTTTAATTCCTCGTGCGTGCGTTAAAATTTTTGTATTAAGTAAATATTTGTAAGATTGACCCTGCCGGCCTGCCTGCCTATTGAGCCGACAAAACTATTTCGATTCTTCGATACACTTTAAATATAATACGTTGAACAAACACAACACAGTGATGTTGTGTTTGTTCAACGTATTATATTTAAAGTGTATCGAAGAATCGAAATAGTTTTGTCGGTGACTGTACGCCCTGCATATTCCTAAGCTCCAGCGGATACATTTGATTAACCTGACTAGACAGGCTTCATTGATTTACAGTTTGGCATCTACTTTAATCCTAAGCCAATATCCAGTTGCTAACTAGATAAGGTATGAGCACCTAATTTACATGTTGTGCTATAGAGAATACCTATGTTTATTTTGGTGTTGGTAAAAAGTTACGGTGAAGGAAGCGTTGCTGCAACTATACTGGATATTGGCTTAGGATTAAATACGACTCACAATAACTATACGTATATTGTGAGACGTTTGAAATTATTTGTTATTTATGTATTTCTTTTTGATTTATTATAATTTAGTCGTTTCATGTATAACTGGCATTCAGCTAAATTCTGTAGTTGGGAAGAGGCTCGGCGGATTTATTGATCCTGTTGGTTTATTTTAGTCTTTCGAAAACTGATGGTCTTATTTCTCATTTATTCTGAGTCTACTAACTTTTTGAAAGATAACATTTTCTAAAATAGTAAATGAATTAACATTTTTGTGAAATTCCAGTCCAAGTAGATGAAATCAACGATATAATTTCTTTGCACAAATAAAATTACTGCCACGTTAAGTTCTTGCAATAATTCCCTTCAAACTGTTTTTGGCAAGTATGAGGTGTGATACACAGTAAAATTATTTATGTATTTCCGTCACTGCCGGCAGCGAATCTGGATATGATTCGTTTAATCGAATGTAAGCTCGGTAAAAACGACCGGTCGCCCGATGCTGGACATTAATCGCCCGTTAGCGACGCATTATTCACGGGCACGCGTTGCACCGAACCCACCACCCTGTATCACCCCTTCGATAAACGCACTTATGACAAACATATCAACCATCGTCAATAAACTGAAATCTACCTTAACGTGATCAACATACAGCTCGATTTAGAACACCCGCAAGACAAAGTTACGCGTACAGCTACGCACAAGATCGTTTAACTAATCCAAGCCAATATATTCTCTATTTCCCAATGAATAAAATTAATTCGTTTTTAAACTACGTATATACGACTGTTCGAAACTGTTCGTTTACGTGTTACAGGTACTATTGTATCGGAAAAACTATTTGGATATTTTGCACTTTATTTTGAAGGAATTAGAGTGTAAATTGGTGAATCGTGGTTTGATTGTCAAAGATGTATTTATTAATGCGGATAGAATATGGCATAGCATTTATTACGCCAATATCAACAGCCACAGTTGCATTCGACAATTAATTATTTGCAAACAATATCGGAGGTCGTGTATGCTCATAAATGGCTTGCTTTTGATGTAGATGCTTGATTCAATATTGATATTAGTCAATGAAACGGTATAACTGAGGCACGTAATCGCATTAATGGCGTATACTGGTAATATATTAATTGCCCTTAATTAGTCAATTAATATATCACCCGTAATAGTTTGGATCATTGACCAGGCGTATTGGGAAACAATGAATATTGATATTTAGTGTGTGCTCAGATTTCTTGGCTATTACGGCATGAAATGACGAGCTATAGGTATAGCAACATAACCTGAGCTATTTTAAAACCGCTGAGGTATGAAATTCGTTGAAAAACTGGCTTTGTTTATTTTATGCCGTTAATATTAAACTTACAAGGTTTCTAAAATTAAAGTGCACGGTGCAAAATATTTTTTATTTTCTACAAAAATTCAACAAAAATACTTTTATTTAAATCCGTTATCATATTATACCCTTAAGCTAACAAAAAATAGTTATCCTATCATAGCTTGAAGTGCGTAAACCGATCGACGCGTGTGATGGAGCAGAAGGCTTCCACTCGGTCGAGCGTGAAGATACCGCGATAGTTCGCTCCACTACCTCACTGTGGACACCTCCATACAGCATAATGTGCTTATACTAGGGTGGTTTGGCTTTATACTGCCGGTTTATTAGGTATCCAGTAGTTTCAATTTATGGTATTTAACACTGTAGTTTCATAGAAAATTGAGTAAAAGGAAGGGTTTATATT
The DNA here is from genome assembly GCA_947386135.1 of Melanchra persicariae. Classification (NCBI taxonomy): domain Eukaryota; kingdom Metazoa; phylum Arthropoda; class Insecta; order Lepidoptera; family Noctuidae; genus Melanchra; species Melanchra persicariae. Next base: position 8,444,047 of record OX376651.1, on the reverse strand, counting down.
TAAGTTACAAGTTAGCTAAGTTTCATATAATCCGTTTATGTTTTAAAGCTTTTTGACGCGATTGTACTTTTTGTTTTTAGCTACTGGGGATGTGGCTGTATTTGAATAAAATATACTATGATGATCCTTGATTTACCTAACTAAAAGTATCTGAAATAATAAATTGTAACTTTGAAGAATAGATGATTTATCTATTTATCTCAGTTTTCAAGTTTCTTCTCATTTTCCAGTCTACGTATTATTCCCGCGATCAATCGTGCCGAAGTTTTAGCGAACACATCTGTCGCGCAAACAAAACGCAACTCCAAGCGGCTCTCGTATTAAATACAGTGAAAATGAATATTTATAAAGGCGTCAACTGTTAATCCTGTATTGTTACGTTTTCACTCCTCTTGACTGATGACGTCAAGACAATACGCGGCTCATAAGGTGATTGTACACTGAGTACAATTTCAATGTAGGGTTTAAACGTTGTATTTCAACTATGAATGAATTTCCAAGTGTTTTTGTTTAGACAATTTAAATTGATGGAGAGATATAAAATATACTGAAACTTGAAAAAATAAATGTCGTTAAAATAAAAACAGAATAATTAAATTCGGTACAAACATGCCACAGATATTATGAGGTAAAATACGAAAAAAAAAACGTAACTACGAGTTGAAATGAGAAAAATTATATTTTTAACTGGAGTTGCGTTAAAACGTTACAAAGTAGGTACATACATATACAGATATTTTGTATTATATTAAGGGATATTTTTAAATGCACATCTGTATAATTTTAATGCATACCAGAAAAAATAATGCTGTGCAAAAAATCCCAATTGATTAGAAAACATGTCTTACAAAAAAAACTAAAAAAATCATCCAAAACGAGATGACCTTTTTATCGAATTCACACCAAAAATGTGGTTCATACATCGGATTTATGATTTATAAACAAAAATACGAATTGTTTATCAAAAATACTAACTTGCACTCTAAATTGCACTTCCCTGAAATAGCAGGTGGTTATCATGGTTACAATAGTAGCCGGTCATTGGGCACCCCGACTCGGACAGGTTAGGTTAGAAGGGGATGGCGGGGTCAAGTGAGCGAGCGAAGCGAGCGAACAGACCCCGCCATCCCCTTCGTGGTTATTTTTTTTTAAACCACCCAGAAATATCATTAGCCAAATATTCGTTCAGTAAAACAGTTCTGCAAATACCATTAAACAGTATATCTAATATGATTTATTTAGTGTGCATAATTTGTGTGCAAGTCAGTATTTTTGATTTAACTTTGAAATATTTTGTTCCGAAAAAGGGAAAATACAGATATCGATTTAATTACATGCCTTATATTAATTGTGGAAGTCACCCATATCTGGTGTTCACGGTATTATTTAGTCCTAACTTTTGACTTAATGTCAGTGAACACGGTCTTGCTAATGATTTCATTTTACTATTACCTGTATGAACCAAAATAATCAACCATCCTTCCCGCAGTGCTAGTCTATCAACACCTCACCGTGTACACTTAGGTGGAGTGAGCATGAAGTGAACTGTCATTCCATCTTGTTTGTATGGATTGACAGTTCACTCACTTCATGTTTTCTTCATCTAAGTCTTCACGGTGATTTTTTATTTTATATAATGGTCCGGCTGTTTCCGTCGGCCCCAGTGTACACGTCCCAAGAAAGCGCAGTGTTCATCTGAGGAATTAACGAACAAAAGACTTAACTTAGCTCCGACGCCCCGCTTTGTTTGAACGATTCGTATAAAAGATCTCGGCTCAACAGCTGACGGCCCGTCGCTTACAGATCAAATCTGCTCTTAAAGGCTTGAGATATTATTGAGCCTCCCTGTATTCTGGCTGATTTTCAGGGAGGAGATACAATTGTATCTCCTCCGAATTACAATAGAGAGGAGATACAATTGTATCTCCTCTCTATTGTAATTCACGTTGCGGAATTTGTTCGAAAGAGTCACCGCGGCCCTGGAACGCAAAGGGCATTAGGAGGAACATAGATGGGTTTTAGTCAGTAAGAGTCTGACACTCCCTCCTACTCACCCAGAGCAGAAGGAGTAATTTGATGATTTCCCATCCTAAAAAAATGTGTGATCACACTTATATTAAGAATCAATAACTTAAAGTCGCTGAACATAAAATGATGTGTTCTACAAAAATCTGCCTAGTCTTTTTCCTGCTAGGATGTCGCGGTCGGCTTTTAGTCTAACTCTGATGCAGCCGACTCGGTACTCAGCTGTATCCAGAGTGCCGATTTTACAATTTTTTAAGCAATGTTCGCATTAGCATCTGCGACTGCGATGTTAATGCGAACATTGCTTATGTGTCATGCATCTGTCAAAAATGTAAGAAAATTGAGGCTTTTTTGACAGTTTGCGACTGACATGCGGACGCAAACTTTGTTTACAACCTAGTAGAATTCGCCTTCTGACCTCGACAACCCAGCAACTTTTTAATACTGTAGAGTACCTCTTGGCAAGACTGGTGTCAGATTTTCTGACATCTGTAACGTCAGTAAATTACAAATGACATTGGGGAATTCAAACTTCTTGTAGAAGCGCATTGAATAAAAAAAATAGCTATAGGATGTTCTACGTCTGTTGAGAGAACTTTTCTTAAATAAGTTTCAAAAGCAAATGAAATCATGGTTAATAGAGAACTGTTTTTATACCTTAGGCGATTTTTATAACTAAACTATGTATTGATCTATTGTACGAGTATTGTATTTGTGAACTATCATATTCTATTTTTACTGTACCTAATAGTACATTTTCGCATGCTTCCTATAGGTGAGATGTGTAAAGCACTACTTTCTTGTCACACCTGCTGCACCATATCTCTGGCATAATTAATGATTAATGACTTCGACAAGAGAAGCTCAAGCTCAAAGATCGAACCGTGTTGCTGTTATTATTTAGCCATGAGTTCTACGGCATTTTCTAAAATCACATAAACCTCTGCCTAACCCTTCAATGATACAGGATTTATGTTAAGCCCAGAAAACTGTCCATTATTCAGTCACTCAACCTTTGTTCAGATAATTTTCTTCTATGAATGGCCAATTAAATACTGGGTGTTCCAGAAATGAGTGGCCATATTTAAGGTTGATGTTGGGTAGCTGATATATTATACATTAAGCAAAACATAAAAATGTGACTTTTTTTCAAACAAAAACGATTAAGAGTGCTGTTACATATGGGTAGTCAAATCAAGAGAGAGAGCAAGAGCAAACCCATCAACAATAAAAAAAAAAAAAAAGTATGTTTATTTAATAAAATGCTTTGCATTCTTAAAATGTTTTTTGAGCGTTTTGTTGATAGATGTGCATGGTACGATTCTGAACTATAAATATAATTTTAGATAGTTTACTTAAGTTAGTTAGGTTTTCTTTGGTACATTTAATGAGAAAATGTAAATTAAAAAAATTAAAAAGATCCAAAGAAATGACTTTTCAAGTGCTGATGCAGTTAGTGACATCAAAACTGTCATTGAACTAAAGTAAATGCCACCAACTGTAAAAAACTGCTTGAAAAGTAATTTCTTCGGAACATTTAGCCGTTTTATTTGGTCGATTTAATTTTTTAGACGTCACATTCTTATGTTTTGATTTTTTTTCCTTAATTTATATTAGCTACACAACATCACCCTTAAATATGACACACTTCAGGAACATCTTGTTATAATTTTGGTTTGCCATCCGAGGGTTTATGATAAAGACCAAGAAATGTAACAGCCCAAGTCGACCATGACACTGGTGAACAATTTATCTGGTTTAATAACATCATGATAATCTTTTAAACGTCCTTGGACTAGCTACTAACTTTAAAGTTCCAACACAAATCATCATAAGTTTTCCGTTAATGACCTGAAAGTACACAGCAGTACAATGGGTGCAACAAAACGGATTACAAATGGCGCACATAAATCACGGTAACACTTGCAACTAAGGAGATACCGCCCATTCAGCTCACTGCGTCTTAATTAACCTATGTCGTAAATATTATGCAACTACCATGGGCTATACATATCCACTAACTAAGATGAGTCTTCATCGTTAAAAAAACTAGAGAACGTCAGAAAAGTCATGTTCGTTCTTCTCCATAAGAATCTACCTAAATTGCGAATGGACAACTAGAGTCACTTCAATTTTTTAACTGAAAATGTTGACGTTCATAGTGCATTTTAGTGGCCCAATTGAAGTAAATCAATTGACTTTGATTTTTTTTATAAAAGAAACGTGCACATTCAACGTGTAACAGAATAAACGCAATACCTCTTGAGGGGTCATTGTACTCATCATTACGAACAACTATCACTATGGGACCAACACTCAAATCGCGAAAAAAAAAACGACTGCCCCATACATTTCTGTGCACATAACTCGACAAAATGTACTGAACAGCTGATTTTTTTGACGTTGTATATGTCGCAGCCAACTAGCTGAATCCGCCTTTTCATTAAAAGTCTAGCCTTTTCATTGAACTGTGCCGTTTAATCAGCGACATAAGTGACACGGTCAAGTCATCAAACGATATTGAACAAAATATGTCACTTAAGTCGCTGACACATCGACACAAATGAAAAGGCTAGGCAACCAATTAAACGGCTGGTTAAGCTAATTGGCTGCGACATATGTATATAAGCCTTCATCCAGACACGACATTATTTCCTTTGTTGTTCAAAGATCCTTCTTTTGTTGAATTTTATTGTGTCCGTTTGCCAGGTGGCAAAGGCCTCCTCCAATCTTCTCCATTCCGGCCTTTCTATAAAGTGAAATAAGAAAATACTAGGTACTACTTTCTTATTCTTATTACTTTCTTATTTCAGTGAAGACAAAACATAAATTGTATACCTAAGCACAGAACAGAAAAAGCATAGCACAGCGTATTGTGTCGTGTTTGCAAGACGCTGATTTTCAGCAGGCATTAAACTGGATGCACGGAAACGTTCGAATATTAAAAATTGGCTATGGAAATTTTACTATGGGACAAACACTGAAAAGACAAAAAAATATCGACAGTCCAATACATTTTGTCGAACTATGCAAACATACATAAATGGACCCATAGTAAAAGTTCTTTGTTATGATAAGTTTAATGAGCCTTTTTCTATTACTGCGTTATTTTGTAGGTAAATATCAGGTAATAGCAGTTTGACGAAATAAGTAAAAAGAAAATAATCAACACTTCAAATATAACGCAACTCTGAACAACCAATAATGACAAAAAAAACCATCATAATATTCACCTCATAAAACATAAGCTTGCCCTTTGTCTTGAACTTTTACTAAAGAGGGTTGGGTTCAAGGTAAACTTATTCGGAATCCAATATTTTATTTTATTTTGGTCTCCATCGCAACGCAACGCTAACTAAACCTACTTCAATTCATAAAATAAAAATACAAGAAAAAAGGAAGATAGAAAATACATTTATTTAGCACAAACGTAAAGTCACAGAACATGTTTACATGACAAACAAAACAGAACAAAATGGTAAAAAACCCAACGAAAAAAGAATCATCAAGATCGGTTCATAAATAATAAAGTTATGCCCGAATAGATAACCCTAAAACCATGGTTGACTTGTACACATCTGCGTACCCCTTCACAGCGTACCGGCGTGATGTTATGTTATGAACAAAGGGCCAGTTCCACTAATTTTTAAACGACATTCGCATGTCAGTCGCCAACTGTCAAAAAAGCCTTAATTTTCATACATTATTGTCAGTTTGCAATTGATATGCGAATGCGATTGTTGCTTGAAAATTAGTAGAATTGGCACTTTGGTGTAGACAATTAACAGACATGCGGTTTCAGCAATCTCGAGAGATTTTCGAAAGAAACAAAAAAAATCAGACGAATTGAGAACCTGCTCCTTTTTTTGATTTGGGTAAAAAATAATTTTGCAAATCGCTTCATAAATGACGGAGTTATGAGGTAACAAACATAGAACCAGTTAGTGGGTTGTGGAGGTCTGGTATGCAGCCGCTCCCCGTAAATTACTGATACTCAGCTGAATCCGGTTTGACTGGGAGCCGACAGACAATATAGTTGGGAAAAGGCTAGGCAGATGATTTATTTCCAAGAAAAACGACCTGCAAGTTTGTATGAAATAACGTGAATGTGAAATGAAAAACTAAACATGTTTGATTGGCTTGAAGATTTAACCAGAAGGTTCATCCAAAAGTATTCCTATAGTACTCTCAATGCATTTATGTCAGCAATATAATGAGCAATATGTTCAGTTGTAAAAGTCAACGTAAATATTTACCGGTAGTCGATAGCTCAACTTTATTAAATCGGAAGGGGACGCCAGATAAATAATTGTGTTCATTTATTTTCACATTTGTTTACTTACTTGTAGTTATACAAATATTCGCAATTTAATTAACGTTCCGTATTTATGTTAAAGGCGGCGCAAATGAAGCACTAAATAGCTGATATTCGGTATTCGATAATTAAATATTAACAGTGGTAAAAAGAACGAACTGATGATTTTCTCAAAAGTCAAAATAATAGGTCATTTTCTTTTTGTAAATATTTATAGGAATAATCATATTAAAATCTTAGTACTTATATTGATTTTTCCAAATACAAATGAAAAACCTGGTTAAAGTGTTAAGTTGCCATAAGTTATTATAGCGTTCCGTCGAGTTATCTCCTCAAGCAAAACTTAGTTGACATATTTGTATCGTGTAAGTAAATAAACAAATAATGTCCCGCATATTTCCCGGGAGCATCTGTGCTCCGTCTTAGGACTCTTGACTCAAGTCCGCGACTCCGTAACTGTGGTTGACGTAGATCGATGCGCGACCACGGGACCAGCGTCGCCGGGACCGGGACAACACTAAGTGACTGATTGCACGACCCTAGCTCTCATGTACTCTCTGTTAGATTTTGTTTATTTACTTGTTTGGACGTTTTTTGAAACATTAGAGGAGTCGTGAAGAAAAGAGTTTTAGAATCGGATTTTTGCGCCTACTTACTAAGCAGTATTACAATCAAATTCACTTAATCAAAACTAGTTTAGTCTCAACTGTGCTATGCAATCTCGACAGTTTTACCCATTCCCATGTCCACTCACTCCTTTTGTACTCCTTTTTTATTAGGCGCATGTTGGACCACTACCTCATCTGATGGTAAGCGATGATGGTGACGACGGAGAGCACTTTTGCCTATACATACTCGTATCTTAAAGTAATCTAATCTCTCTTAATTACCCTCGGGTTAATGCTACCAGGAAACAGACTACGTCAGGGAATTCCACTTCCTGAAGTCCGTCTTTCCAAGTAAAACCGACTAAGAATTAATTCAATAATCTATCTTTCTCTCCATCGGTATTACCACGGCGTGTTTATTTTCAATATCAGTGGTGTCAATCACCAGATCAGTGAACGTACCCGAGAGGTGACGCTGACAGACGGTGCGCAGGGCCCAAGTGGCGCAAATAATTTGATAAATTGCCACCGCACTCCCCCGAGTGACCCGCACCAAACTTGGAATTTACGACCATTTAATTGTAGCTTAATTCCCAAACTAGTCTCAGCTCATGATATATAGTTTCGGAGTGGAACTGTGATTAAGTTAAGGATTTCGTTTGTTGATATTGCCCGACTGTGAGACAAAAGGGAGAGAAATATTTTTGGGCAGCTTCTACAAAATAACAATCACATTCTACCTCATCCAAGTTAATTTTAGTTAAGTAAGGGCTGACTTTTCAATGGTCAAATAATATTTAATTGAAGACTATATTGTAGTATGACGTAATTTGGTATACTATACAAAAACTGTCAAATCGCCATTTTTATTTTATTTCCTAGGCGAAAGACATCAGACTGTTGCAAAATTTAATATCCAGCGACCAAATTACAACGAAACCGATTCATTTTGGCATACAAGCTCAAAACAAAATCTTTACAGCAGAAAAAAAGGAAAGGAAGAAGAAAACAGATTCTGAAGGTACTTATTTTAATACTCAATCAACCAAAATATGCACAGGTCTTTACAACGTACACAAACGAGTGCGTCAATAGCACACAATTATCGAGGCACAGTGTCCGAAGGTGCGCCTCTATATAATGAAACCGTATTAAGGCCCGTATTAATTACATTCCAAATGAAGAGTATTTTAGTGAAGCGCATACAATGCAGGAACGCAATAAACATATACATCAATTTTGTATTCACGGAATTCAGATAATATGATATAACATCAGTATTGTGTATGATTTGGAATGCGGGAATAGGTAACCAATATGATCAATGTGTATTAAATTTTCAGAATTTCATCACAACCAATTCGACGAGAATTTAGTTTTGCGAGCCACCCTCAAACCTCCTGTTGCTTGTGTTTTAAATGTTGCTAGGTACATACATTAGGTGGCCGTGGTGTCGTATATTGGAAATAGGTATACTTTATTTACCTTGTAGAAACCAGAACTTTCAAGCGACTGCCATACCTATTACTGGAATCTCCTTCTCCGGGACTCGTCGAGCTTCATTGACTCCGCGTTTTATTCTGGTGGTCGCCACTTTTGATTCTGGCTTTCAAGAGTTGCAGTGGTTTGAGAATTTGGTGTGGCGGGCTTGTCCCAAAAAAAAAACCTTATTTAAAACTTTATTTCAGTCGATAAAACTAACGAAAAGATCATGCGTGCTTAATATTCTCATTCAAAATTATTGGTTACCCTCCTCTCCATAAACTTTGATATGCCTATAATAAATACGATTGACTAAAATTGTTATATACCAATGTAACTAGAAAAGTAATTCACGGAACGACTTTTTAAAACACCTATAAAAAGTAAAATTAACAGTCACTGCAAAATCCGATGTTTATAATATTTGTCATTCTGAGTACTTATAATTGACTAAAAAACAGATATGTCACGTGTCCGACGATTACGCCGGGGGCGGGAGTAATATGCACGCAATAATTGCCTGGCCACCGTCCGCCCTGGGCTACAGGCGACATTCGTTTTGTAATAAAAATGTAATACTTCACTTTATTTTATGTAGTCACAACTTTTATTTACTTATGCAGAAATGAGCTTTTTACAAAAGAAATATTTTATTTTGAGACTAATAAAAGAGCACTCACTATTTAGCGTGGTTTTTCATAATTCCTAAGAAAATTTTCAAAGCAAACACTGGAGTACAAAGCACTCAAGCCAGACACAAGTTGCAAGAGAACAACTACTAATCATATTAGCTATATTAATTACAGCCCCGGGCGGAGTACTGCCGAATGAAAATGTATGGTAAAACTAAACTCAGCGAATTCCCGGTAGAAACTAATAAAGTGGAAATCCGTGCATTATATGAATACCACTCGGATTTACACTTCATTTGAGACGGCTTCTGTGAAACAGCTCTGTGTTAAGGTTTTCCTTCATTAGTCATTCCTTTATTTCATTGCAATGTTTGTTGTGTTTGTTATGTTCAATTTGTAAAATATTCTAAGAAAGAACCGACTCTTAATAGGTAGGTATCATGTGAAACTTAATTAAGTTGTTTTCAGAACACCACTTACCACAATTATGCGATACTTCATACTTTACATATTTGTTGTAGTTTGGTTAGCTTTACGTTTATTACTTTAAATAATATTACTGGTATGCAATACTGCACATTCCATATGTGTTTGATGCATCGCTCCAATTTATCAATTTCGAGAGATCTCTCAAATCGAGTGCCACGGTCCCCCCATACGGCTAATCGGTCCATTATTAACGTCACAACCGCAGAAATCATGATGGCCGACAAATTCACCTGTACGTGTAACTGTACAATCACAACATTTTCCGCGGGGTTACGCTGTAAATTGAACATGGCCGTCTGCGGTTTAATAACTGCGACTATCAGATGCACAGAGGGACCACGTTAATTAAATTATGACCTTTGACTGAGAGCACCTGTTTGACTTACCAATATCGAGGTACCGAGGTACCGTACGTTTTTAATAGATAAACGGATGAAGTTCATAGAGTAGTTTTCGGAATTAATATCGTGTGTTATAGGAATGGTTGGGACGAGGACGTGAAGGGGGTTGGAGGTATTCGTCAAAGCTTTGCTGTGGATATTGGTTTTGCACCGTTTGTCGGCATACATTCCGTATGTCCACTTGCCCGTGGGCAGAAATGAGTATCATTCAATATCAGAGAAATATATTCAAAATATTAAATTGATGATACACATTCGAATTTCAATATTCAAAGGACAATCACAATCAATTTGCTTTTAGGACCTATTTGCACAGAAGGATAATATGTTGGTCGCGTAGCACAAATACACTAGCCTTCCCAAAATCGACGAGAATCTATCTGACTCACTTTACTGCTTTGTACATTTGTGATTTGTGTCGTACGTCCAAAATGTAACTGTTATTTGTATGACACGCATCAAAGAATATATTTTAAAGTTGTTTCGCGTCGATTTTCAGAGGAGCGAGCAGCAACAGCTGTGCGTGTATAGTGGAGCGCGAAATCGGACGAGCCGGAGTTTGCAGTCGGCGCGCGCGCTTCAGCACGTATGATGCTACGTAGATTACGGATGCGGCAGTTTTTGAAAATAGAACGAAGTAGTCATTTGTTTCATTTCTTTTTATCAACTTTGGCGTTGTTGGCAAAGGACGTTACACTTGTAACTAGGTACATATCACAAGATCAGTGCGTAACCCGAATTGAATACTGCAGTAGTCTCAACTTTTACTTCAGTGTTTTATACAATATACTTGTTATTATATTCATAGTTCTGTGTGTGTAGTTGAACAAACTAGCTTATCATTAGTTTCCACCTCAATACTGAAATTAAGTCGGTCCCTTTATTCGGTCCTTTGTGTTTGTCTAGTTAAATTAAGTTGAAAATTTATTCCGTATCAGTTTGGTCGGAACCCTCTGTGTCAGCGAGGAATTTATAATTTTGGACGCAAAATTGATATAGTTGAGGCTTTAATTAGTTTTTGATGATAATTGCTTGCCCGCAGGTATTGCAGTTCAAATAATTGCTAAACATGTATAAAATTACAAATATTCCTATTGCGGTAGTGAATGATTAATAATTCCACTCGGTATTTATTCAATTAGTTATGGGTATTTCAAGTAAGATTATTTTTGGAGTTTACTCCTTAAGAAACGATTTTCATATTTAGACCGCGATATGAAAATTTTATGAGGAGTAAAATCGAGCGATAACTAAAAGTGAGGCGTTACGTTCCTTAGCGCACCTCTCACGTCGAGACTATGTATGTGTGTGTTTATAAAAAGTAACCTCAGCATATTTTTTCCAATGGAATGATACTATGAATAAATATTTATACATGCTTGTTATTTTTTAAGATGAAGATACGTTTACCCTCTTTTTACATAATCTACACAATAATAGTTTCAGTTCCAGTCGTGCGTCGGAGCTGACGCACACATTTTTTTGTGCGTGAATGTTGCGTGACAGTTTCAGTTATGGAATTAGCAGTGAGTGAGTGCGAGTGATGTTGCTAGTCGCAGGACGCGGCACTGAATTAATATTCCCGTCGGTGGCGGCCGATGACGTCACGCGCAGGGCCGCGTTCACGCATGCCTTGCTCCAGACCGACTCGTCGACCGTTCACCAACACTCATTAGGGTATACCCGGCGATTTGCCTCCAAATGTTTGGAAGTTTAATGGAATTTGCGCGGATTTGTAGCCACGATGGTATGGAAATGAAATTTGTGGTAAACAAGTGGGTTGATTTTTTGTTGGAGTAAGACATACACTTGTAACTGTAGCTTATTAGAGATATACACTGTTATAAAATAGCTTCTTTGATACAGAAAATAGCAAGCAATAGCCTTATTAAAAAATTAACTAAATGATTGTTTTAAATAGGTATTTAAAACAATCATTTAGTTTATTTTTATCTACATCTATAAAGGACTTGAATTAAGAATCTGTTAACTAATAATAAAAATGGCCGAGATTTTTATAAATAAGTCTATAGATCTTTATAAATCGGCTAGCTGCGTTACTGTGAATAGATATTGGCTAGACATAGACTTGACAGGCGGGTAGTGTGGACCTGTCAATAAGAGTTACACATGCCATGACGTATACATGGTGTCCGAGTCTAATCGACTGTTGTTGTGTTAGTTTGTCCGTCTTTATTCAGTTCTAGCTACCGCTAAGCCCTGAGGGTCAATTATACAAATTTTTAAGCAACATTCACATTCGCATGTCAGTTGCAATCTGTCAAAAATGTGTGGAAATTGAGGCTTTTTTGACAGATTGCGACTGAGATGCGAATGTGAACGTTGCTTCAAATATTAGTAGAATTGGCTCTCTGATTTAATGAAGTCTAGAATATTCTAAGTAAATTCTATATTCTTTGAAGTATCTGTCAGAGACGCGTTTTGCGCGGTGGTGACGCATTATATTATTGTTTGCTGTACAAGTTTACACCTGATTTTGTTTTTTTTATTTAGGCCTATGCTTAACAATTTTGTGTATCTGCGAGACTTTCACGTAAATAAACAGGTTTTTCTTTCTTTCTTTCTTTCTTTCAGACGAACCTAGAATACTCACACTATAAATCCATTTTCCAACCAGACATACTGCTTTCACTAGAAATAATAAGATAAGCCTTTAATCATAAAGAAATGCCAAACGACAATATTTTTATTTGTAACATTCATAATTATAAACTAGACAAGTAGTTTTTTTTTAACAATATACTCTTCAGGACCTAATAGTTGGTCCAATATAAGTCCGTAAATCCACTGTAAATCAGCCATATTCAGGGTATCGATGAAACCATGGGCCTAGTAGTACGAAAGATCGCTTGAAACATAGCGGCACAATCTTTGTCGACACGGTTGGCGCAGTGGTTGAGCGGTCGACTGCTGCGCTGCGTGTCACGGGTTCGATTCCCGCACGGAACAAATATTTGTATGGCCTACAGATAGTTGTTCCGGGTCTGGCTGTTTGTGTATGTGAGTTTATATGTTTGTGAACGCGCCCACGATACAGGAGAAATTCCTAGTGTGGGGCAACGTTTTTTAAAAAAAAAAAAAAAAAAAAAAAAAAAAAAAAAATCGGCTTTTATCATTTTCAATGTTGTTCACAATGTATCCCGGTTAAAAACTTTTTTTAAATGTATCTTACTCTAAAATAAAAATCCACCCCTTGGGCATGGGCATTTAAAGTTGACAGCCTTGAGGCCAACGTTTTTGATGCGATTTTTTAGTTTAATTTACTTGTTTTTTTTTAATATTTTTTGTATTAGTGATGGGTTTGCTCTTGACTCTATGTTGTGCATATTGCGCATGATAGATTTGTAATAGAGGTCAACCTTGTTCCCTTTACCTTTGCAAGTTTTAGCATAATAATATACCCTTTAAGGCAGTGGACATTATATCTCGAAGTTTAAAGTTTTTGCTTGCATATCAGTAATTGTTAGAATCCCGACTCTGTAACAATATACAACGTGTAACATGGGGCCATTGTAGTTATCATAATGAGCAACTTTTACTATGGGACCAACACTAAAAACCCGAAAAAATCGACTGCCCCATACATTTTCGTGCGCATAACTCGATACAATGAACTGAAAAGCAATTTTTTTTTCGCTATTTCGGTGTTGGTCCCATAGTAAAAAATGTTCACAATGATAAGTACAATGACCCCTCAAGAGGTATTGCGTTTAGTCTGTTACACGTTGTATAGGTAATAATACGAACCTATAACTGAAAAGGCCGTGTAAAAATGTAATTTGTAAATTAATCGTACAACCCGACCCTGTCCGTAATCACAGTTTAATTCTGCTTCACCTGCGTCTGCTTTAAAATATCTACACGATGTCCTTCTCATCAATTGTCAAAACGAGGGCATAAATTAAAGTCCCCTGCCACGGGGCAGTCGAGATTAATGTTGGTATTAATCGAGTGACCGCCACACTCCCGCCCTCTGCCAGTAAGAACGTTTACTGTGCACCCTCTGCGGCTTTTTACTGTCTTTTGTTTTGTAAATAAATATAGGGATAGATTAGATTTGCAATGTTAATTAAATGTGAATGTCGGATTTAGTTGTGGGGTTATTTGTGTGTGGGTTTAAAATAATGGCCGTACGTACCAAGACCGTAGCGTGTAGGTGTAGGCAAAGTATAGAATGCCAAATCCTACGATTCTGACATACTCCTTTAGCCAAGCAATACACCAAAACAAACAGCTGAAGACCAAATAAACTGAAGGCTAACAATTTCTCGGAAACTCGAGCTACAGGAGCGGTGTGGTCTTAATGATTTGTTGGAGGCCCCTAGGAATGAGACGTAGCGTGTAGGTGACCGCCAATTAAACTAGCCGGGTTATCTGCAGCCGCATGCGAGTAACGAGCGTGTCTTCGACCCTCCCGGGCTGGCTGCCACCGCACGAGTTTCGCCACTTTACCTTACGTTTCGACGTGGTAGATGAAATTAAGGATTGCATACAGTTTTCTTTTTTTTTAATACTTTTTTTTTGGCAACTGAAATCGACGTATTTAAGGCGAATTTAATAATAAATACTTGTGGTCGCCCAGTTGTCAAAATTCGACAGTATTTTTTATAATTTATTGTATTTTTTAAGCATTATTATAAAGAAATATAAGCTTTCTGCACTCCTTCTACATTATAAACTTTAAATGTGCCAAACTTTATACTCCTCCATCCGCGTAATTTACGTATAAAGGGGTACTTGCAAAGTTTTTGCTCTAATTAAAATAAATACAAAATACAAGTAAAACATTAAGTAAATTAAAATAAACACTCAAAAAGTCAATATTTCAGTATTGTTTAGTATTCAGTTAGTATTTCAAATTAGGGATCATACTTCTATCACGTCGTCTTACGTATTGAGACCTACATTACGGATTTTAACCTATATTCCCGTTTTGATTTCATTGCAAAATGACGAATATTTCTGGTTTTGATTTTCAAAGAAATGCAGCTCTAATTTACTAACGTACAGCTATCTGCCTCAACACACAATATAAACACTCGAGCCGGTTGGCCTGCCCCACATAAAACTATTTCACAGCCGTAGCACCCGAACAATGACATTTAATGTAATTTAATTTCCTGAAGCCCTATTTTATCGCCGGATTATTTGATCAAAGGGCTAATCGAGTCCACATACCTACAGTTTAGCCAAAGATAAACTTGCGACATGCGGGCGGCTGTGCGTGTTTAACTAATGACCGAGTCATGGGGGCCTATCGGGAGCTTCAGGGGGTGAGGTGGCGTCGGGGGGGCGGGTGCAGGTCCAGCGATATCATTAGCCACAGATGCCGCTGCCCGGTGCCCGGTATAAATACATTAAGTGCGCCGTCAAACTGTTAAAGCTCGCTTCAAACATAGTTTTGCTCACAGATTACCTCAGCTTCAGCTGAGTTAACGTTTGTTTGACAGATTTTTGTTTACGTTCTGTGCGATAGTTTCGTACTATTTTTATTACATACACGCATTTCATTATTCTCTGCAGCTTATAGAACCCTTAATCGACGACAGTTTAACCGTAGCGCCGGCACTATACGCATCAAAATCAATAAGACAATGAAAAACAGCGGCCACTGCATGGAATATGGCACCATAAAATTCTATAAACCCAATAAAATTCGTGCTCGGCGTTGGAACGTCCACATAAAATCTCAAAGTACATAAACATATCATAAGAGGGGATGTAGAGCGAGTTATCCACACAAAGAGAGTTTTTCTAAGGGATAAGCGGTGGTTTCCCCAGATGGTTATTTTATACAGTGGAGTCGAGTTAACGGGCTGGGTTTTAGTATTCGTAGCTCCGTCGTAGACGCGCTACGCCCGTAGACCCGCTACGCAGTAAGCTTACTGCCTCGTAGCATCATCCTGTGTAAATGAAGGTATTTGCTAAATGTAACTTCAGCTTCTCACGATCACATTTTAAGCCATTTTACCCTTATAACTTTCTAAAAAAGGTGTACCTAAACAAAATAAATGTTAAATAGTCAATAAATATAAAACATCATAAAGAGTTGGTGGTACTTTTTATTTACTGCCGCAATCCCTCCTCGTTTATTGCGATATAAATCGGCGACTAGATATGATTTATCAGCTCATCACTCCTGGTTACGTGTGAGTAATGTTCCGACCGTTATTGCAACATTATAAACGTGTAACACGAAAACGTACGTACATTTTAAGACAAATAAGTCCAAATGAGTCGGACCACGGCTGACTTAAAACAACAAAAGCAGACTTATTACCATACTCTGGGGATACTCACCCTTTATATAGCGGGACGTTTAAATTGAAATGGATCGGATTCAAGAGTCCATCCATCACGGTCTTTGCCCCACATCTAATGGTTTTTTAATAACTCCACTTCGGACTTCAGTGTGTCGTCCCTCATTAGAAAGAGGAGTGTGATCGAGTGCAGATTGTTCACAATATGACAGCCAATTGACAGTTCTCGATAATAATCGAATATTGAAAGCGAGACAGTGCAGACAAAAGGTGTCGTTGAGGTGTGAAATGTGAAATGAAGAATATTGAACAGAGAGAATATTGAACAATGTTTGAATAATTCGCTTGGGTTCTCGTGATGAGTCAGACGTTGAAGTGATTCTTATATTTTAAAGGTTAAGTTTTCTTGAAATAATAGTACAGTCCTGGTAAAATTTGGTTCGCTACCTTCAGGTCTATTTTAGTTTGTTCTATACATGAAATATTCTGCGTAACTGGTTCACAAACTTAATACTGTCTAAATTTGTAATTTCAACTGCTCCGTTGGTCTCGCGGTCGCAAGCGCGACTGTCGAGCGTGGAGTCCTGGGTTCGATTCCTAGGTCGGGCAAAAAGTGTAATTGGTTTTTTCCATTAGATGTGTCAGCCCGGTGCTTCGAAGTAGTGGTGTGATACCGCCGTACCTCGGAAAGCATGATAAGCCGTTGGTCATGCGTCAGATCTCTCTCCGGTCGTGTCGGGTTGCCGTCCTATCGGAATATGTGAGTGATGGAAGAGAGAGTGCACCTGTGTTTGCGCACACACTTGTGCACTATAATATGTCCCGCGCTGATGGCTAGTCTCCGTTGAGATTGGCCGCCATGGCCGACATCGGTCAGGAGGACTATACTGACAAAATGTCAATGTCTCAGAATTACACTCAGTTACCAATCAAAAATGTGACAATTTAATTGAATTTGTTTCTCATTAAATGGCCAGCCTATTTAAAAAATTTAAAGATTACTATTATCTAGACATTAGTAATAGGTTTCTTGTCAAAATATAATTTGTTCCGTAGCTTCCAATGACATTACCTATATGTCTTGACTTAATATGGGAGTGAATCTAAAAGTGACGAAGTTATTAACGACAAGACCCAAGACCAGAGTTAAATCCATGCACTTAGACACACAATGGAAATTAAATACTTATACTATACTCAAAAGTACGATTCATTTCGCAACAAACAATCATAAACTTCCCTTTGCATTAAATTCCTAAACAAAAAAGTCCTTCCAAGCATTTGAGCGCTCAGTCGCATGCTCGACAATTTAATTTACAATTTCGCTGTCCTCCCTTTGTTTATCTATTTCATAAATATATTATTCCGATGTCATGAGCGGAAAGTAAGACAATAAAGGAACGAAGACAGGAATGCAAAGGGGCGAGGAACAAAACGACCACGTTCACTGACCGCTATAAACAACGGAAACTATGTGTGCGGTCACCTTTATATTTCATGCAAATCGACCCGCTGCCGGCGGCTCGCCTACTATAATCGTATTGCGTGATAAACGATATTTGTTGCTTACTTTGCGGTCCTCAAGGAAAATAGGTTTTGTTAAACTATTATTCCACTTGAAGATATTTAATAGCCATGTTGCTGCTGTTCATTAATTCAGAATTATTTAAGTACACAGCAATCGTACCGCTTAGCATATAGCAGTCCAATAAAAATTGTTAGTACATGTGTAAGGGTAGTAACGAGCACCATAAAACTGAGCCGAGCAACGATCATGTTTCATATAATGAAATTTCACTTACGCATAATATAATGCTCTACATAAAGAGTGTTATCTAAAAATGCATCTCCGAACACGATCTATTCCCTCCATAAAAGTTACAAATAACCGCGAAATGACGCGTCATTAAATAATATCGTCGAGATAAGTGCAGATTAATGTGGTTTTTTATATCGTTCGATCGACATGGCTTTTGAAACGACCCCTTCACGCATTAAAACCGCGAGTGCAGCCGATGTATGCGATTCCAAATTACGATACCGCGACGTTATCGCGCACACAAGAAATCAAAAACCAAACATGAACGAAAAATAATCAAATACATTAGATTATATTAAATCAGAATATCATACAAAAGTGGCTACCAACCGTGAAGAGTCTATATGAGAAGTGATATTAAAATTGACTAGCATTAGTTTGCAGTTTTGCACGTTTCCAAAATTATTTCCCCATATTTTATGGGACACTCATATATCAAAGCTATGAAAAAGTTTGCCCCACCTACATAATATTGGTAGGGCAAGCATCTGTTCAGAAATCACCCGGTCACTAGAATATTGTTTTCACTATATTAGAAACGTGATCGCAATTTTTAAGAGCGAAGAAATTCTATTTGAACTCGACTCTCTGACGTCGGGCGTATTTGATTATACGTCGAGTGTGTATTCCCTTTTACAGTGTTATAAAGTGAACGATATTGGGGAATTTTACGATTCCATCTACATGCTATATTGAAATATTAACTTTAGGATTAAAACTACGCGCCACCGCCGCCGACGGCCCGAGGTAACTGATTTTGTTAAAATGTAACTTTTATGGAGGGGAAAATTCGGACTTCATTTCATATTTTTAATATGCTGAAATAATTTTATTACATCACTGACTACCTACGTATTCCCCGCTTAAAATATTAACAATACTTCTGATTTCTGCCTTTGACTTCCGTCTACCCTTCAAATTGACATTAATATTTACATAGATGTGGGTAGGTATAATTAATCACGCTGCTGTCCTGGTATCTAAATGTATGCATGTCCTGACCGTCTCCAGTTTGATTTTCATTAGGGCAAATCACGCTTCACGCCGCTCGCATCAATTTATCGGTGTACGTATCACGGCAGGATGTATTCATAGTCGGTAATATCATGTCTGACCTATGATTGAGTGCAGTACACAATGGAGAATCTCTGAAGACGGTGCATGGGAATCTACGTTGTAAGATAGGTAGGTACATATTATGTTTCAAATATCACATTTTTATTTTTTCGGGACTAGGCTTTAATTGTACAAGGTGTTTAAAGTCGACTTATATAATAGCCGTTTTACATTTTTTTCAACCAATCCCAGTGAATTCAAAATTAACTTAGGTTGACCAGACCTAAAAATAGGATTTATAAATAAAAAAAAGTCTTGTAGTTTTTGACAGACACTCATAGAGCAATTGTTAGGTCGATTATACAACTTGAATGTGGTAGTTACTGAAATAAAATAAATATAAGTGAAGGTATTTTAATAGGTATTTTTCATTTATGATTATTTATTAAAAATGTATGCACTAGTAAAATTTTCTGCCAATCAACTTTTAGGTGGTGCAGAGATAAAACAGAGCAGGAGCATGGTGTGGCAAGTTTATATCTTCATAGAAATAAGATTTTACAGAATAAAATATAAAACGCGTCACTCCTTATGTACTTGTATTTCTTTCGGAAAGCGCCCACAAACCTACTTCCAAAAACCACCGTTCTTTAGTATACCACTATTATTATAAATAGATAGAACACAAGCAATGTGAGCTGTAAGTCAATCAATATCAGTCTGGCGAGTCTAAATCCGCATCAGTTAGAAACTTGAACCCAGTGCTAGACTAAGTCCATTTGATGAACGTCGATGTAACGCCTGAGATGGCTTACTGAATGGATGCAAGGCGTTCTCGTAGATAGCAGTCGTGTTGTTGATGGAGTCGAGATTTCTTGAGTGTTGGCGTACATTTCAAAAACTTTACCTATATTTTAAGGCATATTTAAAAAAACTCGAACCATGTTCTCTGTAGAAAATATAAAAAAAGAATCTGCTAATCAGAGTACCATTTCCACTAATTTTTAAACAACGTTCGACTGACTTTGAATAAAAGAAATCTATCACACCGACATTTGTCTACATTGCTTTAATGCAGAGACCTAATTCTATAGAAGTTTATGGAAGTCGTGTGGACCTACCATTATGTCTATTAACTAAAAAGAGGTGGCAAGTCGCAAGAGGTGGTTCGAGGTGGCTCGTAAAAAGAATACCTCGAAGGATTTTAGGAGATCTTTGCCCAAGTTTGTACTTGAAAAAAAAGTCCCACTAATTTTCAAGTACAACTTCGAAACAAAAGTTGTACTTGAAAAAATCCTACCTTGCTATTATAAGCGATCTTTAACTTTTATTCTTCATGATTTTTCTATGTTATTGTGACTCTTTTTGTCACTTTCTTTGACTAAGAGTAGTAATTCTTTTAAGTAGAACCTACACCGATGGAAGTCTATTACTGAGCTTTCTGTCCGGTTATCCGTCTGTCTGACGGATGAAAATTTCACAGAGAGTGTATTTACAAGTTTTTATTCAAAAAACATGTTTTATTTATACGGAAAATTGGATTTATAAATAAATATAGGACTTGTTGTTTATAAAGACACTCATAAAGCACTGCACCGCTAAGACGACCCACTGACCCAATTATTAGGTCGACTATACAACTTGAATGTGGGTGGTACTGAAATAAAATAAATAAATAAATACAAGTGAAGGCATTTAATTGGTTTTTTCATTTATTATTCAAACAAGACCGAATCGTACTTGGCTGATTTTCTTTTGGTAATTCATAAAGTAGCATTGCTCTGAGACATGCATAGTTGTTTACATATTAAAAACTTAAAAAATACGTAGTAGCCAGCAAGTAGCAAGTACATACCTATTAATGAAAGGACACATAAACATCTTAACAATATTATTAGTAATATCATATTGATCGAACAAAATATACAAACATAGTTTGGTAGGCCTCGCATCCGTTTTCGTCGTCAAACAGTAGTGACAACGTTTGCTCATTGAAATTCATTTTCAGGAAATTAATATTGAGATAACAAGTCACAGTGTACCATTGTCTTACCGCGTCACAATGTCGAGATGACTTCTCTAAGTAATGTTTTAGTTAAACTGAAACAATGTATCTTTCATCCTATTTGTACCATGTATACGTATACAATGTGTAACAGAATAAACGCAATACCTCTTAAGGGGTCATTGAACTCATCATTATTAACAAATTTTTCTATGGGCCCAACACCGAAATTGCGAAAAAAAAATCGACTGTTCCATATATTTCTGTGAGCATAATGGCATAACTCGACAAAATGCACTAGATTGCTGATTTTTTTTCGACATTTCGAGGTTGGTCCCATAATAAAAGTTGATCTTATTGATAAGTACAATGACCACTTAAGAGGTATTGCGTTTATTCTGTTACACGTTGTATACCTATTGGTAGGTATTTCTATCTGTGCATTTATGTTTCCATATTTGACTTGATTTAAACATGCACTGTAATTATTAATTTCAGAAAAGCTTATAAACGAGTATTTGGTTTAGTTTAACGATACAGTTAGTATTTTGATAAATTGCTAAACAATAGCCAAGTAAACAATAGAGATATTATTCAAGATAAATTAGTAAGTGGTAATCAATTCAATTCTTGTTGTCAGAACCTCAGAACTTTAGTCAAATTGGGGCAGATTATATTGTTGGCTAAACTGAAATCAATATTGAGCCGGGATTGTTTATGTAATGTTCGCTTGTTTCTAGTTGTTGTGTTTTAGTTCTGCCAGTTAACTAACTAATAAACTAATAATGCTTCGATATTCGACCGATATTCAAAATACTATTGAGATTTTTCGTTAGGTAGTTTTTCGCTTCATAATACACAGTACCTACTGCAGTTTTAATAATTATTTTTCAGTTTTATGTCATTAAAGTTTGTGTTTGAATTCAGCCCACAACTATCTTCTCTTCTAGACAAAAAAAAAAATATTTTTCTCCTCCCTTTTATAAATCTCTGCCCCTCTCCCTTTTATAAATTAGAAAAAAAAGTGTAACGACGCGAGCTAATGATACCAACTTCTAAATACAAAAGAATGTATGACAAACCCGTTTGTCTGACTGCAGTTACACGTAGTAAAGGAAGTCGTTGGCAGTTCCGTTTCCCCCCTCTCATCTCCCCGCAGGAAATTCCCGACTTGCAACTTTGCCCGATTCACAACTTTGCCCGATTCGTAACTTTGCCCCCAATGAAAGAAATACTTTGCCAGAGTTGTTCGCGTTTCTTTATTAGCCTTTTGATTTGTTGTAAGTCTGCTACGAATAAAGGGTTGTATTTGAAAAATACTTTTAGACAATTTTCTGTTTTCAGCCGACCGTGGCGAAGTCAAAAAGAGGAGAGGAAACGGTTTGTCTACGACTCTATATTCAGAGTAAAGCGAGTCGTGTCATAGACACAAAGTTTTGTTGGAGGAATATTATTTCACTGACCAATTCTTCTTCTTCTTTTCGTGTCGATTGACTCTTATCAAATTTTGTCTGACCAGTATTGAGCAACTAGTACAGCTCTATCATTAGCCTCAAATCTTGGATGGTGCAGGTGGTTGTGCACGACGGGCAATTAAGAAGGAGATGCATGTCCTGTGAAGGGGCTCCACACTGCCACTGCGTTTGGGATGGGTGAAGAATGCCCCATTTGGCCAGATTATTTTTACACTGTACAATCAATAAAAATGATTAAATCATGATATTATTATCTATATCTTTAGCTTATCTTGTCCCACTACTGGGCAAAGGCTTCCTCTCCTATTTTCTATGTCATTATGTTATTTATTAATAATACAGGTTACAACCGAAATCAATAAGAATTTTTCGACATGTAAAATTTTCCAGATGAAAAACTCAGGTATATTTTCTTTTTAGTACCTGCCTAACTAAAAAGAAAACAAAAGTTTTTCATCTGGATAAATGTAATGAATAACAAAACACTATCACACTATCACCAAACAAAATCAACTATTGGGAAATCAACATCACTAAACCTATACAATTCAAATGTAAATACCAGTTAAATGGAGAGCCCGTATCTGCAACAGACAAAGCAGAATTTAGAAGGCTTAGTTCGAAACTAAAGCGTGATTTAATTTTAAAGCCAAGTTCTCCCCACTGGCATTTAGGAATAGCCTCTTAATAAATCCGCTACTTACCCGACGTCCGGAGTTCGATTCCCGGCGGGGCACGCTGCGAATTAACTACTTGGCCTTTTGAGTACTGACCAACGGAAGTTGCACTAACTTTGTAATTGGTGGGAATTTATTACTGATATCTTGAGAATACCCTCTCTCATATTTTGACAGGAGTTGTGGCTTTATTATTTTGTAAAGGGGTTTAAGTTTGTGGATGTACAGGGAGAATGGGATAAATTAATTTATGGCTAATTAAATAATTAATGGACTACTTCATTACAGCTAGATTATCATAAGAATTGTGATACTGAAGTTTGAAAATGCATCGATCGAAATGGTTGTGGCCACTACAAAACAGTTTTGCCTGCATTACATTTTTCTTCCTCATTTTCATCTCTACACTGTGTGAACAATAATCAAAGAATTTTGAAAAAAGTACCAATCCCAAACAACATTTCAATCTTCACCCAAAACAACTACCTGTACCGAAACTTTCAATAATTATAATTAGTTATCGAAAGCCGGTTACAAGACAGTCACGTCTGGCCTGCAGGTCGTCAAAGGGGAACTAATCCCAACTATGATTAATTGAATTTAGGAGTGCCTCGTGGCTCGTGCAATACCGACGAATCTGTTACTTCAGTCTGCGATACAGTTCGGTGGAACTTGCCAATCTGTTGGTCTTGCAGTTACAAACCTGACAGGTAGTCTGCTAAGAATTTGGTTTGGGTGGTTAGATGTTGATTTTGAATTTGCAGGCACGACGTGTCTTGAATTATTTAGCTTGGAATTGATTTTGTAGTAGAGGAGCGTGGATAGTTAAAGAAAATCTGCGGTTGTTGTCACCCGGCCCGTGGGTGTGAGAACTCACTAACCGTGCTACAGTAAATTTATGGGGTATATAAGTTTGGGAATAAGTTCAATTAAACAAGTACCATACTATACAATACAAAGTTTATTAATATCAAACCATAAGCAGGTACTTACATCAAATATATAGGTTTATTTCCTTATCCCTAAACCAAAATTCAGGCTTTGAAAGTTAATGTTTTGCGGTAATTTTTTAAATCCTAAAATTAAATTAAGAAACATTGCTTTGCTTGTATATTTCTAATGGATCTTAAATGAATCGGTTGCAAAAGTTCATTATGATAAAACTGACACATTATTTTATTTATTTTTTCACACCACCTGATCGAAAACGTCAAATTATATGTCATACCAACCTAACCTAAAGTGAGTCATTTTTGGCCGGTGGCACAGCCGGGCAGTAATATTGTACTGGATTTCATTATAACCCGCCGGTCAATAATGTGATTTAAATTTGGAACCTCATCTGTCTACTAAATTGGCGGTATATTAGGTACTTACAACGCCCTGTCTGTGTCTCTCTCTTTCTGTTCCAGAAAGAGGAAAGATATTCTCGATACTCTTACTACTTAAGGATGATATTCTCGAATTTCTACAGAATCATAAAGATTGACCAGGATTGAAGACAATTTACAAGAATAATTGGTTTTGTACTGTATGGATTACTGTATGAAAGGATAAGAATAACACTTAAAACCCATTTATAGTCGATTTAATTTTCTCGAGCATCTCCTATGACGTTCTAAATTCAAATTGCATACAGCCAAACGTCCGAACCTATTCTACCAGCTGATATAAAGCTTTGTGTACACAAATTTCTTAAATTGTATTATATAGGTTGCTAACAATAGGCCTGCACATATTTACAAACCCACAGAGAAGTAAAAAAAAAACGAAAATCGAGTTGGTCGTGGCCGCTATGTGGTAGGTATACTGAGTGGAACGAAAAAAAGGCGCGAATATTGCAACCAACTTTTTTTAAGTATATAGTATAGAGTTCTAAATACATATCTCTACTTAGTGTTTGTAAATTTTAAATACATTGTTTTTCGTATTATGGCTTCTTATTTTCTCACAGGAGGTTTGAAAAGTCGAGTATCCTCCTCGGGGATAAAGGTGTCTTTGCCTTGGGCTAGCCTGACTCCCTCACTGCATTCAGGATTCTTGTATTAACTCCCACGCTTCGCTCGTGAGTTAAACACTAAACTCCCTCGCTACGCTCGGGAGTTAACTCCCGAATCCTTCATTGCGTTCGAGATTCAATATGACGCCCGTGACACAAGACACTGCTTTATCCCCTGGGTGCATAATCTACTATTACTTAACTTAGTACTTAAAGAAACCAACATAAAAAGACCTGTGCGAGCCCAAAAAGTTCCTATCAACATAATAATATTATACTGCGTATTCGGTGATGCCACGACAGACGCATTCGTGGAACACAGACCAAGTCAATCCCTACTAGTCAGTCTCTACTTACCTACTAATATTATAAATGCCAAAATAACTCTGTCTGTCTGTTACGCTTTCATGCTAAAACGGCTGAACGGATCGCCATGAAATTTGGCAGATATATAGCCTGGGATATGAAGAAGAACATAAGTTACTAGCTTTTTTACGCGATAACCGAAATCCACGCGGGCGGAGCCGCGAGCAAAAGCTAGTTTACTATAAAGATAGTCTGGTCTAGTACTGCGTTAAGGCGTTTAAATTAATGACCCCATAAATGTATAAGCTAACAAGTAAAGTGTACTCAGCTGAGTTACGTCCGTTTTAAACAACAGTTGGTCACAAGTGGGAATAGTGCTCAAGTTTTTGATAGTTCGTGCGGCTTCGGTATTTACTGGTTAAGTTTCGGGTCAGTTCGGACAAGTTACAACATCTCGGGGGATGTCGGGGAGCGTGTGTTTGACAGACTACTTTTTAGTTGGTTTACTTTATAATTTAGTGGATTATTGGGTGTAGCGTCTTAAGTAGGTGGGTAAACATGTTTTGTACTACCATTTTTTTTAATCTATGAGTAGAGCTGTTTAGTTTCCAACAAGTTTTTTTTTGTTATTGACTGGCTTCTGCCAGCGGCTTCGCCCACGTGAATGTCGGCTGAGCTGATTTTTTAGGAATCATGAATCGTCTCCTTTCATCCAAATCCGTTATTCCGGCGTAATTGAGTAATAAACATCGATCCATTCCATGCATCATTCATCATCATTGATAAAAGTAGTAAGAGTTCGCGTTCAACCACAATCTCACTCGTTGCGAAAGCGATGATGTGGCGTCGACGTTGGAGCACGCTTCTGTAGAAGTAACATTTTCATTCTTGATTTAAAGACAGGTTAATTTAACTCAGCTGTCTTCTTCTATGATAACAAATGTTTAAAGAATTCTAGAAATGTTTAGAAATCGCTGCTAGCTTACCATTATTTGTATCATCATCTACCTAGCATTTCCCCAAATTTGCCTACCAGACCTCCGCAACCCAGAACACGGTACTTTTTCGCAAGACGAGTCAGATTTCCTGGCTTCTGACAATCCGTAACGACTGCCAAAGATCTACAAATGACAGCCGGAACCAACGGCTTAACGTGCTTTCCGAGGCACGGAGGAGTCTCGGTATCTTAAGATGGTCACCCATCTACAGACCGACCCCAGCAAGCATTGCTTAACCTTGAAGATCGACCTGTGCGGCTGAAACCATTATGCTTACCATTATTTGAATATCGTACACAAATTAAGTTTGCAGATCTAACACTAAAATCCTCGTCCATTTCAAAATCACGTTTGTAAGTCCACCAGCTCGCAAACACATGTTAACAACAGTACTAGAATATTTTCCGCCTGGGACTGTAAATACTGGTGCATCTAGCCAGCACGTGCAGACGATCAGTCATTCGGTGCGCGTCGTGTGTCGTCGGGTGTTGTCGTGTGTCGTCAGATCGTGTCGGTCAGGCGCGGATGGCTGCGGACCGAGCGACTGGTCGCCGGTGGCAACGGTACCTTGCTGCATCCCAAATGAGTGTGCAACCTCCTTATTGTTTTCTGGTATGATCTTTTCTGCTTTATGGTGTTAGCTTGTTGGGGTTTGGTATTGAGTTTATTGACGGGTTGAATTTAATAATGTTAGAGATTTTTGTAGGTTACTTTCTCGTCTCGTCTCACAAGGTTGTTTTTGGTTAAAGTTTCCATGTGTATGTGTGTGTATTGAAGTATTTAAAAAAAATAAACTAGTTAACAATTACAAGCTTAATCAGTTCATAGAAACTGATTAGCCACCAAACAAACAAACCTAATTACAAAACATTATTTGCTCAACAAAGTTCTAATTTCACACAGCTCTAATAACAGTAAAACCAAACAATCGAACGTGAATTTCTCATAAAACACGATTATTACAAATGACTGCTAATGTCCAAACAGTGATAGTCCACGCATGACGTGATACGATCCGGTCCGATATAATTGTCCGGGGCTGCGATCACGTGCGATTGGCGCCGAGAGTAATGGTTGTTTGCATAGGCCGTGTCCACGGGCCGCTCCTAACAAACAATATGTTGACATGACGCACATTAGGCTAAAATCGACGGACGCTATGAATTCCAAGTTTTGCGTGGTTTGCGTTTAAATACGTGTTTGGTAACGTGCCTAAATACCCAAGTGTATGGGAATGAGGTGCGCGATTTGGGTAGGTAATGCGTGGAAATGAGACACTGATTGATTTATTCGGGACGCTGTTACTGATATATTTCTGCATGACATTATTTAAGCATTCTATATCATTCTGAAATAGTAGTAAATAATTAAAACACCCGCAACTAATAATATTCAGAGGTAGGAGCCAGGCAAATAGTCCTATTGATAAACATTCCATAAATCTTATTATTTATTTACCGACAACATAGGCCGGACAGATGAATAAATTGCTGAATCGAAACCAAAAACCGCATACCGACAGTCAAACCGCTGTAGTATAAATTATTTACATTTACTACGTTTAATATGCGAGGATAAATATAATTAATAAAATGTATTAAGTACATACGAAATTAACAAAGAACAACAGATTAACATCTAAAATAATATCTTCATACGAATAAAATTATTATGTTATTTTTAATTGTCAAATAAAATATTATTTTAAATAAAAAGTATTTCGGCTTCACGTTCTGTTTAAGCTTAGTCACGTATCCGTACAGTCGAGGATAAAAGAGTTAAACAAGAATTTTAAATATTGGTAAAAATAAAATCTGAATTGAAGATGTCGAATAATACTGACTCATTAAATATTTACGAATTGCTCTTTATTAAATCAAGCTTAAGGTTTATTATTAAGTTATTTGCGCGTCCATGTTTATTTCTTGTTATTTGGTTAATTATTTACATTAAAAAGAGACGTAAAGACTTTTTTTTATTTCAATCGTTCCTAATCTTATCCAGTATAGCAGCAAAAACTTATTCATATTCCAGCCTTATGTAAATTGCCAGGTATGACCGTTCTCCCCGCTAGTACAGTAGCGGTCACTGAGTCAGCGAATGACCGGCAGTAACAAATTTAGTCGGCGGTCGCAAACGCATGTTGTTTTAGGCCGTAGTCAAACAAGGTGCAGCGTGACCGGTGCTAATACCGTGTTTGCGTTGGATATTTATGGCAACACTCGACATGCTCACACGCCGGAATAATTAGCTCGTTATAAAATGCACGACGCTAAGTTATCTTGTTTAGCACGCGCTTTTGAGCGCGACTGTACGGTGCTGAAAATACCTGTTTTTATTCAAAGTCAGGTAATATTTGCGGTTTCATGTTGTTTTTTTGTATAGTTTGGTATTGACATGGAATAGCAATTTTTCAGGTAAGAGTTAATTTAGTTAAAGAACGAAGCGCAAAGTGATCTAGTACTTATCAAGTAATCTATACTAATACTTATTATAAAGCAGAAGAGTCTGCTTGTTTGGTTATTTGAACGCTAATCTCAGGAACAGGAGCGGAGCATTAATGAAAAGTGTGACGCAGATGAAGTTGCGCGGGACACCTAGTGTTTTAAAATTCTAATATGTATACCAACATTAAAACTGTAGTTAGGCGTTTCAGCGTAAAGTTTTAACATAGCAAACAAAAACAAAACCTATTTTTCTATTCTCTATTTTCAGCCTCCCAATTTACCTGACCCGATGTTCGTTAGCGGCTGCAAATTAATAGGAGCACACTTTATCTCGTCACAGTGTTATTCGGTTACATAATATTCTATATATGCGGGTAGAGTATCGGTTAAAGTGCTAGCCGTATCGACGTGGCGGCGAGGCCAGTCGATTAAACGATATAAACGGATTAAGCTGACCGGCGGCTAAGTGCCACCCGGTCTGCCACTAAACTGGACACTCGATAATCTACTGCATGTTGCCGCAAATATTATGATATTGAAGTCTTGGTACGGTGCCTGTAGCTGAAATGACTGTTATTTCTTGAAAAATTATTTATAGTCCGTTTAAATTTATAGTCCGTCTCGTGTGCTGTTGCATTTTGTAAACAAAGCTTTTTTAATCTTTAACCGTTACACAGTTATTCCACAATGAAGTTTTTTGACCTTTGGGATGAAAAAAAGGGGCGAAGTGCGAGTCGGACTCGCGCACGAAGGGTTTCGTACCATTATCTATAAAAAAAAACGGCAAAAAATCACGTATGTTGTATTGGGAGCCCCACTTAAATATTTATTTTATTCTGTTTTAAGTATTTGTTGTCATAGCGGCTACATAAATACATCATCTGTGAAAATTTCAACTGTCTAGATGTCACGGTTCATGAGATACAGCCTGGTGACAGACAGACAGACGGACAGACAGACAGACGAACAGCGGAGTCTTAGTAATACGGTCCCGTTTTTACCCTTTGGGTACGGAATCCTAAAAAACACAACATTTGAGGCTATGTTGAACCCTATTTTCGTCCTGTTACAGTGTTTAAATATAAAGTTGGCTTCACGTGGGTGTTGTCTAGGTATACATTCGCCTGAACATAATAACTAACCGATACCCGAAACTGTACAACATTCAGAAACCACATAACACTTACCTTCACACAAACTAACTCCTCAAATGTCCAACTGAAGCCAGGGCATTAAGTTTCATAGTCAATATCCACGTAATCTGTGCGCCGCATACATTCGCCATTCGTCTACGCTCCGCAGATGTAATTAACTAAGGGTTTAATGACCCCTCCTAATTGGAGGCTAAGATTTGAAAGCCATTGTCTTACATATTCATAGAGGTACCTTGGGGCAGGTGGTTCTAATTTATTCAAAGGATAGGACATGCAAATTCGAAGTGGAATATCGGTCATGTTAATGTCAGATTTGAGTGAAAATTATTGCGGATTGGCTTCTTGGGTAGCCTGTTAGTTTAGTCCTGGTTTGAATTATTATCGTAGGGGGTAGCTAAATAACGTTAAATATTTATTTGAAACAGTATATTTGGTAAACGCTCTTAGTTATGAGAGTCGCAAGTGGGTCTTAGCAGATGCTAAGTCCAAAGAAAGCTCTGGTTTGTGCAAGTGGGCCTAAAAGGTCCATTGAATTTACAGACTGGCATGGTGATTGATAATATTTAACCGACTTTAAAAAAAGGAGGAGGTTCTCAATTCACTTGCATTTTTTAGGGTTCCGTACCCAAAGGGTAAAAACGGGACCCTATTACTAAGACTCCGCTGTCCGTCCGTCTGTCCGTCTGTCACCAGGCTGTATCTCATGAACCGTGATAGTTAACAGTCGACATTTTCACAGATGATGTATGTCTGTTGCCGCTATAACAACAAATACTAAAAAAACAGAATAAAACAAATATTTAAGGGGGCTCCCATACAGCAAATGTGATCTTTTTGCTCGTTTTTGCCCGATATTGATAACGGTAATAGATAGACGCTTGAAATATTCACAGAATATTTAGTTATATATTCACAAAAATAAACAATTAAATTAAAAAAGAACAAATGTTTAAGGGCCATTCCCATACAACAAAAGTGTTTTTTTTTTAATAGATAACGGTACGGAACCCTTTGTGCGTGAGTCCACCTCGCACTCGTTTGTTTGTTACATCATAACTCCGTAATTTATGGACCGATTTGAAAAGTACTTCTTTTTACACGATGACTGTCATGTTATCCACGCAAAATATTAAGTAAAGACAATTTAAACTTCCATTGTAAAAAAAGGCTTGATATTTCATTAAGATCATTTCTCTAGCTTTAAAATGTTTGTGTTCGCCGTGTAGCTAATCTGCAATTTAATATTCTCACATGTAAAGGAGAACACTGAATAGTTAATGTGACGTCATGAGTAACGTGTCTGAAGGAAGAAACTCCAAGAATTAGCGATTCTTACTTGTGTGTTAGCCGTCATCACTGTACACGTAGGTACCGAATTAGTTAATTAAAAATTTATAGAATCTTATAGACGTTGTGTTGCGTTAAAACAAAGACGCAGAAGAGCGAGGCTTAAAAGATTTGCACAAATAAGTATTTACTGTAATTTGAAACATACAGTTTTTTTAATGATAACGGATAAACAATGATACTGCGAGGTGCACTCTCGGACTAGTCAGTATTTTAAAAGGAACGTACGTACCAATTGGTACTTTGGACTCTTATTAATAATAGAGTTGATGACTAAAAAAATCTAATTAGTCCGTCAGATAGATTTCCAAAAAATATAAGACACGTATTTTTTCTTTTTTCACGTAGACTAAAAAATTAAAACGATACAGAGCGTTGAACACTCGTATGACGTCACTTGTATATACACTTTTTACGTACACGTGACGTCCCAACCCCCTACTCCTGATCTTTGATGCGTTTTATCTTCGTCTTTTTTGTTGATTTGATAAAACAAAAACGGACTGTACTAATAGAATAATAATACTAATAGAAACATATATTTTTTGGCCAGTAATCATACCTAATGTTGTTATTACAAACAGAATTAGGAACTATCCTACTTCCGAGAACCAGATCGTTTGCCACCGTGTCCACAAATCTCCAGCCTTCTACCGCGCCATCCTTTAATGCCAACCTGCCACAAATCTCTAATCCTGCCCTCAAGGCACTACACTAAACGCCAAACATGCTAATTGCTATCTGTTATCTTACGCCAAAGAAGATCTTAGCGAACAACAAACTACCCTTATCTGAGACAAGGAGTTTTAGCGAAAGGGCAACAAGCCCGGGGCTGAGCTTCGGGATAGATCCCACTTACGCAATTATCTGGGGCAGCACTGGTGATGCACTGCCCGTCCAAACGGATGAATCGAAATTGTTGTGAACTAGTGTAGCAAAAATTGACTTGCTAATAAACAATGGCAAAATTGGCTAACATTGAAATGGATTGTTTGTAATGGTCTCTTTTTGGATTCATGAATAGTGTCCACGATCTAATAAAAGATAATTACCCCTTTTACATCTAATGTCAGTATTGTTGGCCAATAAGTCTAACTATATTTAAGATCGACTTTAAAAATTGGAAAGGGATCTTCATATGAAACACTGGTACTCACCTGGCCAAGTGCGAGTCGGACTCTCACGCGAAGGGTTCCGTACTATAAACCGAAAAAAAAAACACGTTATATAGGGGTGTGTATTTTATTTGCAAAATCTTCAAAATAAAGTAGGTACGTAGGAGCATACGACCCTAAATTAAAAAAAAAAACAAATCCTTCTCATTTTAAATTCTGAAGAAACAAATCCAACTCTTCCATAATACAGTACCGAGACAAGAATACCCAATACGTTGCGGTCTGATAGAAACAATGACACAAGTGCATCCCGCTTCATCCGCTAAACAGGCGGCGTGGCACGCTTTGTGCTCGAGCTAACTCGAGCAAACTTCGAGCAGGCGGGACAGGTAGACATCCCTTCTGAGAACCACTCGAGCACAGGAATGCCGTTGCTCTGGCAACAGACTCCCGGAGAAACTGTCCGATATGTTTGTCTGATAGTGTTGAGGAAAATATTTTGGGTGGTGAATTTTGTTTACGGGTTTGGTTCTCTGAATCATATTTTATCTTTGTAGAAATGTATGTACTTAAAAACATTTACACAAAACTTTTTATTATTAATAAAAAATGGTAGGCTCTGGGTGTCCAGTTCACTACGCTGTTTGTGTCCGCTTTTCTCATTTTGCAAAGAAAGATTGACTTAAACTTCAATAACACCCTTCAGTTTTGGATTTCATTGTTTGAACGAAATTATTCTCTTAACCGCAGAGCCACCGCCAAAAGCTTAACTTAATTTTTAATCATTTAATTTTGAAACTCATGAAATCAAATATCAAAAGTAAAATTAATGTTTCCACCCGCAATTACCGCTAGCATTCATCGACACAAACGATTGTATTGCGAACCACTTGAAACTTTTCCTTTGACGTCGCCGCGTCTCTGTCATACCCGAGGTACTCCGTAACTCCGAATCTAAACAATCGAGCTGGTAAAGTTACAGCTTTCTAACTTCAGCCAACTTGTTCGGTTTCACTTACGCCATAAATATGTTCGAGGTTTGTGTTTCGAGCTAGCTTTTAAACTCTAATAAATGGGTAAATTTACAAGTTCTGGAATACTCGACGAGTACGTCATGTTAGTAGGTACTACTAACTTAATTAAACGTACATGCTCTTTCAAAGTTTTAGTTCTGTCCTGATGTTACGTTTATTGTTTAAAAACTTCGGTGAAGGAAATCAGAGGGGGAAATTCTCGTATTATTTGAGGTTTTCGTACATTCCCATCTCAGTCGTGAACTGTCAAAAACAGCTATCAATTACCCTACATTTTGACATTTACTGAAACTGAGATGATATTGCTACTTGAATGTGAATAGGTTTTAAGTACAAGAATTGGCCTCCTGTGTTTAACGCGCAATAATATAATAATTCTGTTAACTCCTCAAGCTAAACATTTTCTCGGGCTGAAAACAGTTTCATTTAAATTCTTGATGTCACCTCAACAACTCAATAATCATATAGCCAATAAAGATTTTAACCCTATCGCAAAAGTAATACGATATGCAGCATTGAGTTCACAAGTAGGAATCGACTCCACTAGACTCGAAGGGGTCGCAATTAATTCCTGATTGATTCACAAAGCTAGTTGGAATTTCACTAGTTTCCCCCACTTCGGTTACTCCACCCCCCCTTCCTACCTGCCTCCGCGTGAGGATCAGACAAAGATACGAAGTTAACGTCAGCTAAGGTTTGTTGTACAAAATTTATATGAAACTTTGCTTCCGAACTGTAAAGTGTACGGGCTTAGAAAGGCGATTTTGTGTCTGATGATGAACAAATTCTCAATCCTCTAAGGAAAACTTGTTTATTGCCATTTCTCGTAGAGACAACCCGTCTTTACTGTTTTAGGATGTATATTTAACTATAGAAAACGGTATTTTAAAATCATGAAATTATTACTATTAGTGAGCAAGATAGTTCATAAATAACTAAAAATACAAATACATTGAGAACCTCCTCCTTTTTTGAAGTCGGTTGAAAACATAATTTTACTGTATATTATTTTGGCGCCCAACTGGGATTTAATTTTTTCTAAATAAGGTTTTTGTGGCCAAGCCAACTAACGTATGAAAAAACTTAGTTAATCTTCGATATATAAGCAAGTGAACAGTAAAGTATTTTCTATATATCTATCCTCACTTTGATTTCAGAAGATTTTGGAACCCAACCGGGACAACCTATGTCTACTTTTTACGTAAAATACTACCATGAAAGCGAGTTAATACTCAGTGCCGTTAATAGCCACTTTATCTATCAAAATTCGTCGTATCGAGTCCGTACCTACTTGGCTAAACTGACGTGATAGCAGTACAACTGCTAAGATATTCTGAGACGCAGTGAGACGCGGCCGCCGCTTCATTATGTATAAACTACCCTCCTTTTGTACCTTCGTCCTTTTCTCACAGCCAACGTGTGTTCAACGGGTAATTATCTTGATTATTAATATGTAACGAGACGAGTAAGAAAAGTGATAAGTTTAAGATGTTGTTGCGAAGTGGATAGTAATGTTTATTGGGAAGAATGTGATATAATAGGCTACTAAATAAAAGAGATTGATAATAAAATATAAGTATGCCCATTTTTACAGAACATAACCACTATAGTCACAGTGATTATAATAATGGAGTGGTAAAATCGATCGTATCGCGTTCTAAAAATTTATCGGCTTGTCTAGAAATATTGCTATGTCAATTTCGAAAGAGTCACCGCGGACCTGAAACGCAAAGGGCATTAGGAGGAAAATGGATGAGTTTGAGTTAGTAAGAATCTGACACTACCTTCCGCTCCACCCAAAGCGGAACGAGTCGTTTGATGATTTTCCACCCTTAAAAAAAAAGTGGACGTGGTACGTAATGATGAGGTTAAAACATTAACTCACCGGCAACGATCAGTTTACGTTCAAGTAACGTAATAAAACTCCACACCAACATACTCCTAAATACATCCCTCAGATTTCGCCTTCAAAATTCGCTAACCACTTCATAATCTAAGCTCGTAACATCATAGCGGTTTAACCCTTATACCGGTTAACTTTGCGAGCGCCTTTTCGCCCAGTCCACGAATATTTTATTAACGTAAACGCGTTAAATTAACTTGGTTACCTCGCAGGAGACGTGGCGTGGCAGCCTTTTTAACAACATTCAATTTTAATTAGGACGTTCCGTCATTTTTCGTACATTTTTAAGTATCAAACAACTTATTCATGTGCATTTTTCACATTAATTATGAAAACAGTTTAAAAATCCATTGTTGAATAAAAAGTTTCGAAGAACTATCAATCTTGGGTGACGTTGCCAAAAGAACGTCGTTTATTCGGTATTTTAAAATTAAATGCAGAGCTTTCAGTTGTAAATGTCTTAACTGTTTAAAAAAGGACATTATAAATGAGAACTAAAGTATTCACGCGACCACTAAACAGCAAAAAGCCGACATCCGCTACGTCATTCGTGTAACGCAGGTGCTTGAAAAACTCGAGTTTTGTGTAAATGAGCGTGAGGGTAGTCGGCACGGCCACGCATATGGCGGGAGGAAGCGACGGGCATAAATCTGTGCGACGGTGGCGCCGCGGCCGGAACAGGAAGCGCCGGCGTCGTTTGCCGCATTGTGATATCGGCCGCCGGGCCGCGCGGACGTCTCTTTGTGAATGCCACTTTATGGAGGCTATTCGAGAGATACGCCGCCACCCTGGCGTGTTCTCGAACGCTATTGTCATGCCACCTTTATGGTGATAGCCTGCTTCAATACAAGTGGGTGCTACATTTTTATGTTACTTGAGGAACTGAATATAAGTTACTTCGATACATTGTGGAGTTGTTTACTCTGCTATGCTATTTATCGCTTTGACTTTCAGTATCTGTCAATAGCGTTTATCTACCTGTAATAGGTAAAGCGACAAAACATACAATGGGTATAGAAGTTTACCGTTCTCAATCTTTTAGTTCCATTTATAGAACCATCCTGATATTGAATATCATGGTATGAATTAAGAAAGAAACCCTATTGGAGGCAGACGAACTCGGTCTTAGGAAACGCGTCATCGGGACATAACGAAGTACCGTACCTATTACAAATAAAGAAGCTGGAAAGCTATTTTTGATCTTTATAAAGACAATGAACAACATTGAACGAACTGCAAGTTGCTCTCATTTAAAATCGCCAAAGTCACCGTAGTTGCGGTCACGTCAATTTCCAATGATTTCCGAACGACCATACCGCCACTAAACGCAGATACAGCGAGCGGTCTAATCGCGGAACCATTTGGGAGGCCGCATCCGTTCGCTGCCCGCAGTTATTGTGCTCGGCTGAATTTTAAAAAGGGAACAAACGTTGTGTACTGTCCTTCCATTTCTATTTGTCTGGGCAATACTATCTGTGATTTCTGTGAAAAATGTTCGACTCGGATTTCCAGCGCAAACTTGTAAAAGGGAGGTTGAATACAATGCAAATATATTGCTGAGTTAACCATAAAGGTACAAAAAAGTTGCCAATTTCTTATTTTCATCAACCACATCTCTACAATTTTTTCTATAAAGTCTGCGAAATGTTTAGTGCACAGTCAAACAAAGAGTGATAAAAACGGGACTACTATCACTATAAGTAGGGTAGGGTTATATATAAGGTTAAAATATAACAATCGAAAGTGGCCAACATTAAAAAGCTTATCTTAAGGCCAGGTTTTCTGGAAAAACGTTGTTTTGCATTGTGTAAAATTGTGTTTTATTCGTAAACAACACGGATTTAAATTTTGAAAAAAATATATTACATATTTCACACTTCGATCTTGCGATTTCGGCCGTGCGATACACGATTACTTGCACTTTACTGCATCCAATTAAATCGCAAAGACAAGTCAAAATCAAGATGTAATTATCATTTCATTTGAGTTATATAAGGTTTTGAGTAATAAAACTTATACCACAATAAAGGTCGTAAAAAATGTGATATAAATCGGCCGTCATAATGTGAAATATGAAAATACGTATCCCACTAATTCCAAAATCAAGTGATTTTGTCGTTTCATGAGCGCGCCCCGTGTCATTTAGTCCCGAGCGGAACGTGTTGGAGGTCGGACGTGTGCCAAATTTTTGCGATCCCGCCACCCCCGCTAAGTTCTGTTACTGGCTAAGCCTAAATTGATTACCGCTCTAGCACTGCCGGCACACCAGTGTG
Source organism: Melanchra persicariae (assembly GCA_947386135.1). Taxonomy (NCBI): domain Eukaryota; kingdom Metazoa; phylum Arthropoda; class Insecta; order Lepidoptera; family Noctuidae; genus Melanchra; species Melanchra persicariae. Next base: position 8,406,206 of record OX376651.1, on the reverse strand, counting down.
CCGCGAATTTAATGTTTATGTTTATTTACGTAAGATTTATTTTTTATTTTGGAATTTTCACGTGTCGAGTGGTTAAATAATAATACTTGTATAATAATAATACAATTTAGTGTTCAAACAGTTGTAATATAGTTAGTTTTTATTAGATGTAGCTATAATTTTGTAAAAAAAAATTGGGGGAAAAAAAAGTTGTCACGGCTCTTCGTTGCAGCAGTCACCGCTGCCGCTGCTGCTGAACTTTTTTTTATAAACTTTGGCTGAATAAACAAAAAGGTATATAGGTATATACATAATTTACTTTACTAACTAGGTAAGTACCGACACGAAACAGATAAATTTCCACACCGCAAACATGTGTGTAAACAGTTTAATTTAAACCTTATTACAGTACGCATAAAGACGTGCGCTTTAGTGGTTTAGTTTTCGCGCGGAATAGATTTACCAACCGCATCGAGTATGTAAAACAATTGAATTTGAACCCTATTTCAGAGTGCATAAAGCCACCTCGCGCGCACATGATACAATGATTTACTGTTTTCAAATGTCAAATAGGTAGTTCACCCCGCTACGTTAGTCTTGATGGTTTCGGAGAGTTTGTATAAGTCTTATAATATTTGTTATTTATTAGAAATGTCCGTTTTCACTTATCTTACTCCTAAACAAATGCAAAAATAATAGCTTTTTTTTGCTACATGAGAGTTGAATATCGGTGCAATAATGTTGTGGTGTTCATGTAGAGAAGAAATATAAGTGTAGTTATACGCTAGGTGGGTACCTACTCACAGCCACCACAACACAACAAATAATAATATTTATGGTGTCCGCAACGTTTGTGTAGGTCTCGTCTATGCCAAACAATACGCGCAGCGCACTCGTGAGTCGCGTGCCATAGTGTAAAAGTGTTACAGTATGACCATTTCCTATGAAAATATTATAATAACATACTTTTGGTAACGTTTAGGCTACCGGACCAGCTCATTTATGCGCTGTACACTAGAGTCCATCCTCTTCCTAATTACTAACAATGTATCAAGTTATGACAAGACATACAAAAAACTATGTGGTCAGTTTGGATAGTTTTTCCAATCCAATGCGTTACTTTATCGGTGTTTATTGGCAAGAGGAAAAATGTATAGAAATTATAAATTACAAACACTAAACTGTTTTTAATTGACTATTGTATTGTATATTATTAACCGACTTCCAAAAAAGAAGAGGTTCTCAAATCGACTGTTTTTTTTTGTTGTATGTTTGCTCAGCGATATTTTCGCCAATTGTCAATCGATTATGATGATTCTGTTTTTTTTGGAAGTGTATCTTCCCGGACTGATCCCATTTCAATTTGGTGAAGATCTGATGAAGAACTTCGGAGACAGGTAACGGAACTCTTCATTCCCGTAGGAATTCCCGTTCCCGTATAGCCGTACAGCCTTCCCCATGAATGTAACTATCATAAATTCATAATCATAATACAAAAAAGAATTTCTTGCACCGCTTGCGTTCTCGTTTGGTGGCCGCGTCTTGCGCACCGCCCGTTCGATTTAATAATATTGTTGAATTATTTTAATTTTACATTATCTCCTAAACGGTGAGTTCAAATAACATGCTGTAAAAGACAAAGTTTATCTTCATAACATTATCTTGATGATGAAGTAACTTTCGCTAGTAAGGATTAATATGCCTGCCTAATATTAATGCTGAAAAACCACCTTTAATTTTTAAATAAATTATTTGACATAAAATGCCTTAGTGTGGCATATTTATAAGAGATAGATATAGGTGTAACGTCGCGGACTTTTTTTTAGATCGAATGAAAAGCAATATCTTTGTTGTACATGGTACTTACGTATAATTAGCTATTACCACAGCGCACTTCCACTTTATAATATTATTTAGTATAGATTTGAATAAAGTAGTATCTCATTATCATTATTGTAACACCATAAAATACATAAAGAAATTAAACACACACCATATTACAATTCTATCCTATTTATTTATAACGGTTTGCTATCTATGTTTCTGTGTACGTGCGTCTGTGTGCCTGTGTATCTGTCTTTGGCACTGTAGCTCCGTTATCTTTATTGAACAGGGATATTTTGTAAGTTTTTAAAATTTTACTTGTTAATTACCAACAAATCAAAATCAAAATTTGCGTTACAGGGCAATAGAGCATGCGGAAGGGCGTGACTTGTCTCCAAAATAATACTCATTTATTGGGGTTACCCCCGACGGTATAGTTGGGAACGACACCATTGTTGAAATTAAATGTCCAATAACGGCATTTAGAAAAGGGAAATGCTGCTATTGAAGAAAGTAAAATACATATATTTAAATTCGATAGAATAAAACATACCAGGGTTATAAACAAAAAAAGTAATTGGTATTACCAAGTGCAGGGTCAACTTCATGTAACAGAAAGGAACCAATGCATTTTTGGAATATGGTTCGGTGAAAACTAGTAGTAGAAAATATTTCAAGAGATGACGAATTTTGGCGGGTGCATATGGAGAAAAAAATTATAGATTTTTATTTGAAATGTATATTGCCAGAGATTGTGGATCCGCGCCAAAATCGCGGTATGCCAATACGAGACATAATATTGAAAGAAAACAAAGAAAATGTTAATGATAAGCCTGTGCAGCCAGGTCAAAGCAAATCCAAGGACCATATTCCGTGTCAATCTACTCAGCTAGGTCCATGCAAACCGAGACAGCTACAGTTCAACGAATTTTAGTCAGTTGCATTGGTAACTTTTATTATGTTAACTATTTGATAAAAAAATATAAAAACGTTTTTGTTTTTTTTTAAATAGCATCTAGGCAAATTCCAAACCATTTATACTTATAAGCTTTCTTGAATTATAATATTCAAGAATTGTAACATAATTTTCCTAAAGTAAGTGTGCCTACCTACTACTTGATTTTTACGAAGGTATCGCACCAAAGCCAAATAGCGCGCGACGCGTATTTTTGTATCGTACTCGTATTCATAATTTTCGTGTCAGTCAGATTTTAAATCCACCATATACTCTAAAATAAATAAGTATTATTACTGATTTTTAATGATTAGTAATTGGATTCAAGTTTGTACAATACGTACTTAATCCATCTATAACCTTAAAAAATACTTAATAGAAAAATAAAACAAAATAAACTTATACTAATCAATTCAAGTTGATCTACTGCATTACTTTATCCTGTGACGGAACTTAGTACCTACCAGAGTCCGTGAACTCATGAGCGAGCGGTGCGCTTGGTGCGCGCGTCTCCCGCGCATCGTAACTTATTACGTATTGCTACTCCTTGCGGGGCCTGGGGTAAGCGTTAGATGCCTACGCGCTCAAGTCAGGCTCGCCTTAAATAAAAAATCAGTATGACACCGCTGGCCGTTAAACAACACGTTAACGACAAACACTTATGCAAATTGAATCGTCCAGAGCACGGACATGGTCTGCGGCACACTTCCTACTGTTCCGCCTCGATAACGGTATATTTGTGATCATCCAGCACGGTTCTTTATACACTCGTGCTTTTGGGTTTCATTGACCAAAAGAAAATAAGAGAGAATTGTTTTTTTTTGTTTTTTTTTTTTGCTTTGGAATTTGTTCAGATGTAGATATGTAAGAGTGCCAGCAAGGAGGTTGTCAGTTTGAAACATAAACGTCACCCAAGCTTACACGGTGGGAACCGTGTTAGCTTGGGTGATGTGAATATGAAGTGAGCTGTCAATTAAAGATGGAATGACAGTTCACTTCACTTAAGTGTACACGGTGAGATGTTGGCAGAATAGATTGACTGTTCCTTTAAATATCAGAGCATATAGAAAATATAAAACTATATTGTTTACATCGAACGATACTGATTCATTCCTAGACACCTACAGTGCCAATTTTATTTTGCAATATTCGTTTGATAAAGCTTCAGACACTTCAGTATCAGTTCCTGAAAGAAAACTTCACTTAGACTGATGCAACTTTAATGCCACAATACACAAAGCGTATCCAAATCCAACTCCAGCAGAACTACGAGCCAGCAAAAGATTCCCGCAAACTATTTCGCAGCGTGAGTTCTCTCAATATTTATGAAGCGAACTTCTCAGCCGTCATCAATCACAAAGTTATAAATAAAACAATAAAAGGTAAAAACTTACCGCGAGGGTCGGCTACTCCACTCCCGGGCGCAATATTGGCTGCGGAAAACCCACTTATTGGAATAATATGTAGATTACAATGATATTAGAAATATTGCGATCGATACTTTATTACGTACCCGCTTCAATAACTCTTTCGGTTTTATTAAGGGTTGTGTGATGAAATTTTGTAAACAAACCTTGTTACTTTGGCTGTGTGTGATGATAAAAATACTTAAGGGGTTACAAGAAGGAGGTAAAACCTCGGGAGGAAGTACATCAGAATCGCGATTAAACTGTTACTTGATGATTATGTGAATATCATCAAGTAAGTTCACTATGCTTTCAAAGCAAAAGTGAACAGGCATCTTATAGGCACGCTCGCTCCATAATATACCTCATCTATCGCTTTCCATCAGGCGTGATCGAGGTCCAAGAGCAAGCCCATACCTCAATAAAAAAATATCCTTCAGGGGTCTTTTACTGTGGTGTTTTCTTATTATTGATAGGGTCGCGTATGATCACAATCTTACCTGATAGAAAACGATGATATTATCGACGAAGGAGCACGCTTGCCTAGAAGTAACCGATTCACTCTTGATTTAAAGACCCCAGGTTGTTGCTATCAGAAAACACAAACTGCGGCAGGGAATTTTGCAAAAGATCTATTTATTAGATTCTAGAGCCTTTTGATGTTGTTAAATTAAAATGCTATCCTGTGCTCAGCACTGAGACTAACAGGCAGATCATGATGACGTTGATAAACAAATGGATTTAAAATAAATGGATAACTAAGCACCCATAAGTCAGTCTTTAGATACGATCAACGACTTCAGTAAGAAATCTAATATCCTTTATACACTAAACAGGGCAGCATCAACAATAGTTTTTCAAATGGAGTCGGAATAAGTTATTTATGATAAATCGTATAAATCATTTTCTCTAACGCGCCTCAGTTGCGATAAAAGTGAGCGAATAAAGTTGTGTGTGATTCGTAAACTTGATACTGTGGCAAACTTTGCTACCAAACTTTGTGGGGATGGAATAATGTGGCCCTGGCTTTATTTACGAAGTGTTTCTATTTTTATCTACACTCACAACGTAATGTTCCAAATATGAGTTCAAAAACGAATGCATAAATACATACTTTTTTTTCGTGGATAGGTAAAATTTAAAAAAAAAACCATTACAGTTCAACATTTTCCTTCGATTTTTAAACAACTGCATCATAAAATAACTTTTTAATTTTTATAGCACACTTTTTCTTTTTAATTTTTGGCGCGGGCTCATTGACTTAAGTCAATGAGCCAGCTTTTATCTTTGTCTATGTTTGAGCGCGCTGCGCAGTCATTCGAATACGCAATGAGACTATCCGCCATATTGGAATTAACTATTTTTCCACTTATTTTATTTCAACTGTATGAGTGAAGATAAAATAGTGTATGCAACGGCATATAATTAGGTATTAAAACACTCGTGTGATGCTATTATCACACTCGGCTACGCCTCGTGTGATAAACCCACACTCGTGTTTTAATAACCCTTTTTATATGGTCGTTGCATAAACTACTATTATGGACGATTGAGATGGAGGTGGTAAAAATGTTGACGTGCTTAGAGTGTCATTTTGACACGATCAGAAATATATTGAGAGGACTTGACACTGGCAGAATAGTCCAAGAATGAACTGGCTCAATTGCCATAAAATATATTATTTCATTAATTATCCTATGTCCTTTAAAAATATTCTGTCTCTGAATAATAGTGTCATGAAACCTATATTTTCTTGAGTTACTTTTTTTAGCATAAACTTAATATACCAGGCTATATGTTACCAAAGCAGTGAAAATAACCCATCAGTACTACTTAATACTTTTGGCACAATGAAGTAAATACCCGTTACAAATCACTAGAAATCCACATAATCCCAACAAACTCAGTAAAATGAAAGCAAACGTTTTTTCTTACCTCATCTTCCTGCCTATATGCCACTTGTAATGCGTTTAATATTTCATGATATCGCCGCCAGCTCTATCTGTATCGCAGCCGCCATAAATAACGAACAAAAAGCGGCCTAGAGGGGCGAATCAAACCTATCAATATAATATTAGACGTATATTGTTGTCTCTGGCGAGTGTCGAAATGAAGTTCAATTGGTAATAGTGATGTGACAAAGTTGGGTATAAATAAATAAATTATTATTGTAGAAATGTCTGGCCTGTGATGAATAAAGTTTAAGTTTGATAAAGTCAAAGTTAAGTTTTGATGAAAAACCTGTTTTTAATGATTGCTTTTAACTTGCAAGTGATTTTAATCGGTTTAGAGCCAGCTTTTAACTTACAAATCCCAGCTCACAATGCGTTAACCACGGCTATTAGGTACCTAATATTTTATTTTGAGGCACAGGGTTGTCACACCACCAACTGGCTAACTCCGGGTTGTAACAGAGAAATTCCTAATCGATAACCCAAAGACTCTTTTAGCCCCACTTCGGAATCGAACCCAGGTCTCCTCCTACGCCAGATCTCTCTCCGGTCGTGTCGGGTTGCCGACCCATCGGAATATCAGAGTGATGGAAGAGGGTGCACTCTGCACCTGTTTGCGCACACACTTGTGCACTATAATAAGCCCCGCACCAATGGCTAGTCTCCGTTGAGATTGGCCGCCATGACCGACATCGGTCAGGAGGACTACACAGGGTGAATTTTTAAAGCGAGCCTGATCTTGATCAAATATAAAACTGCATCATTGGATTTTTGAAAAATCGATGGCTAGCCAGAAACCGAACCGGTTGATCTAGAAAAAAACACACCTGTATTATTACACCAACATATGGCAAACTAAAGGAAAGAGCTCATTTTTATCCTAACTAATTACCTAAAAGTGAGAGTAACTCTCACATTTAGAATATTATTAGGTTTTCATATTTGTAACGTAGTTTTCAAAAATTTATTCCAAGTAAGCATTTCCCAGTAAACATATTCACTGTATTCATTAAGCGTTACTCAAAGCGTTGGTTTCAAAGCCACAAAGTTGCTAGTCGAACTACAAACAGTAGGTACTTACAATTGCCGTTGGAAATTTGAATTCAAAAGGGCTAAACGGTGAATTTATCGCGTGTTTCCGATTTAAATCGGCGAATTAACGACATTGCAGCGCGACACGGTCGCGGGCTGCCGTTCCACGGATTTATTTCAGTCGCACCGCGAAAATTATACCAGTTAAACACTAATATTTACCAAGTTAGGGTGCTTTGCCTGACTGTAATTGGCTGGTGTTCTAGATAGGTTTTTCCGGAATTTGTTTTCTTTTTTATATTTGTTTTGGTTTCATCTGTAATAATTTAGACACCCGATTAATTTCGGAAAAATGAAAGAATAATGAGGATGAGCCATGAGATCTTTTGCATCAGAGAGCAACGGGTGCCATTTTTTTGTTTAAGTTTCATGTGCGTAGTTGATACCTTATGCCATAGAGATTCTCTACAGTTAGGACAACATTTTGATATGTGTACAAAAAATTCGAGAAAAATAATGTTTAAAAAAGTGTGATAAATAACATAATTCATCATCATATCAGCCGAAAGACGTCCACTAACTGGACATAGGCCTCACCCAAGTGTCACCACAACAACCGGTCCTGTGCGTCTCGCATCCATCGGCTACCCGCGACCCTCACCAGGCTATCGATCCATCTTGTGGGGAAGGCCTTCCAAAGCTGCGTCTTCCGGTACGCGGTCGCCCCTCCAGATTCAGCCCCATCGACCATGTGTTCTGCGAGCAATGTACCCTGCCCACTACCACTTCAATTTGGCGATCCTTCGGACTATGTCGTAATAACATAATTATGATTACCATGATAGTCATGTATAATAATTGTTCAACAATTCTCAATTGCTATCTATTTAAAAACAAATGGCATAAGTTACGCTACAAAGTACGAGTATTAGTCACTCCACATTTAAGTTCTGTGTTATCGCACTTACACATAAGTAGTTTTGAATGGGCCCGCCATCCCTCTGTAGAGCAAGTTTCATCAAGCATTGTGTTGAATTAAGCTGCTAATTATGTACTTGTGAATTTATGATATTGTGTAAAGGCACTGTCATGTACTGTCATAGTTGTTTAATTCTTAATGTATATGTGTCAAAGGATCAAACTACACGCCGAGAGTGCTGGAATCGCGCCGCAACGTCAACTTCAAGGCATTCGTGGTGAGTGTACCAACATGTTTTCTGCACCTCGTCATAGAGGAGGAATTTTGGCCGCAGGACGTGGTGTTCCGTCGCTTCCGCGGACAAGTGCCACTGGAACACGCTATAAAATAGTGCTAAGTGCGTTTTTATTAACATAGGCTTAAGTTTCTATATACTAACACAAACTGTATAATAATAATAGGTATATAGGTATGTTAGTCAATAAAAAATTACTATGGGCCAAAGTAGCCTGAAATAAAAAGGTTAATATTACAATTAACTCTTTTAAACTTTAATTAAATTGTTTTTTTTTCTAGTATCAGTTTAAAAGTATGTTTTTCGAAGTTCTACAGTTTTTTGCTGTCATCTGTTAATTCTTGAACTTTAGTTTGAAAATAATTGCCTGGTTTTATAGTTACATTCAAACAACTTCTTTGGTTATATAACGTGTAACAACAAAGAATAAACGCAATACCTCTTAAGGGGTCATTAATGTGCTCATCATTATGAACAACTTTTACTAACAACCCCGAAATCGCGAAAAAAAAGTCTGCTGTTCAAGTACATTTTGTCGAGGTATGCGCACATAAATGTATCGGGCAGTTGATTAGTGTTGGTCCCATAGTTAAAGTTGTTCATAATGATGAGTATAATGACCCTTTAAGAGGTATTGCGTTTATTCTGTTACACGTTGTAAGTATAAAGGTAACTTCGGAGACGTAATTAAAAAATAAAGTTTTTTTTTTTAAGATTTGGCATCACTTACCTAGTTGTCATTTCGAAAAGAGTATGATTATTTTACTTTTGATTTTTTCTGTTCGAAACGTTAAACACATAAAAGTTTTTGTTTCTAGTTTTATCCTCGGGTCATAAACAATTAATTTTGCTGACTGAACCTCCGTTTTAGGAAAATCCTATTCATAAAAAAAACCTGTACCACACGTACATTTTTACCCCTTGGCATAATTCCTATATCCCCGAAAACAAAAAAGTATCAGCTGTGCGTCTGACAGCGCTCATCTCGATTTACGAGCACAAATCAAACATTTAGTCGGTGGTTGTAAATCAGAATAGAAGGGATTTATTGCGAAGTTCCCAGCTTTGGGCTCAGCACGTGCCGACGGAAAATTCCGCGTAAACATGTGATAAGCTGCCGTAATGAACGATTGCTGAGTTTACCGGTTTTAGTTTGTGGTACTTATATACATTTTGGAACACTGGATAGTGATACTGTGTCGACTATGTTTAGAATTTCGATTTTTTTGGAAAATGCCAGATAGGCAGAATATTTTCTTCGAGACTTACCTAGTAACGTCTATATTATTCCTACTCTACAAGTAAAGTTGCGCCACACTACTGGACTCGAAACTCACTACATGACTACGGAAAAAACTGTTGAGGTAAAATCTATCTTGAGGTAAATAATCTTGAGGTAAAATATAATCTTGAGGTAAAATATAATATAAAATATATCTATAATCTTGAGGTAAAATCTATATCTAACTATCAATTTGATTGTGGGAGACAAAGTCAAGGTTGAATCGAGTTGAGAAAACGGCTTCAAATATACCTACATAAATTTAACGTAGTGCGTCCATCGCTTAACTTTGGTATGTTATTAAACGATCGATACACTATGTTTAACATGTAGGTACCGCATTGTTTTTGCAATCTTATCTATGTATGAGAATGAATTTCAGCCCTTCGGCTCAACTGCACCCTTCAACGGACTGTGTGCAGATAACTTGCCAAATTCTATTTCAAACGTTCAGTTGTTTGTAGGTCAGCGTGGAAGCACCCCTTGCTCGCCGAATTAGTTCTTTAGGTAACAGCTACGTAGTCAATAGCATACCAGTTTGATGCTTACCCCTAAATAGGTAGTAAGTAATGAGAGAATAAATATATTAAACATGTCAATCATTCTTTGTACACGTAGTTACATTATGCTAATACAATTAGCTATTCAAACAACAGAACATCTGAGCATACCGGTCGGTCGCTACTGTTGGCTGTTTTCTATACAAAAGCGTGCAGTTAATGGTTTTTTAAATATCGCCGAGCACTGTGCGGCTTCCACACGTCGGTGAACAATGCCACGAAAAAGGGGGAAAATATAATTTATTTTGGAGTTAAATCTTTTGTGGAAATAATATGACATTTCTATTTGAAGTTGGCGTGTGATTTATCGGTTGCCTTGTTGCGGTCTCGCTTGTGAGCGGCGCCGCGCCTCGCCTGCGTTCAGTGGACGTGTGTCCGCCACAATCCGCGCGCGTCCTGTTTAAGGATCGATGGATTGGCTGCGGTTGGACGTTTTTATATGAATTTAATTTGTTTCATACAATATTTTAACGAAACCATTTCAGAGTTCAAACGTCAATTTATAATTTTACAGCACTACAGAAGCAAAACATAATTTTATTAGTTAGGTAAGCATTCCCATGCATGAAACATTTTTTAATAAAGGTTCTAGTTCAATCAGAATTCACAAATAAAAATGTTTCACTGTAACTGTTTAACAAGTTGCAATATGTAACAAAACAACAACACAGAAGGTATGCAATACGAGAAATGAATTAAAAATTCAACTTTAAACGAGTTATTTTCAATACAAAGCAAAGCAGAGTGGGAAAAACTCGCATCGAATGTTACTGGTACGTTAATTCAAAAAGTTTTCATTAGGCGACGCTGGTGGCGGAGCGGCGAGCATGCGCGAGCATTCGCATAAAGCATCGCGAGTGAGGGAAAGAATTTAAAGTATAGTAAAGCAAATAAAACGGCAAGCGACAGTGGCGGATAAAGCCAGCGGCAACAATTGCTACATTCCAGCCTCGGAACGTTTCGAGGCTCTGTCCTGCACTTGGTGGAGCTGCTACAATACACGCATTTTGGAAAATGTAATTAAGTACCTATTCATAAATCTATAAACGAGTAGTATACATAGATTTATGAATGTGTGAAGGACGAGTAATTAGTAGTTCTGAAGTGTTGATACTGTAGAAAGGCTGTGAAAAATCATGACAGCTTCAGCACAACTCGCTTTAAAATTTAATAGATTTAGTGAGTCTTATTTTCTAAAGTATTTCTGTTATGTATATTTTTGTTATGAAAGCAAAAACAAGACATAAGGAAGTGTAAATACACAATTCAATATTATTAATGGTACGGCACCTATTCATTCTTGGTCCACTATAGAACAGCCAGCAGAGTTGGCAAAGCTTTGGACAACTAACTCCTAGTTTTTCTTTTGTTAAACGAGTTCAGTCGCCTCTAGAGCAATCTCGACAAAAAATTAAGCTTTGTACAATTGTTATGACGCTAATATATTACACTATTGTCCACCGATAGTATTTTTATTTGGAAAATTAAATGAAATTTCCCTTTATGCTTAAACTGAATGAACGGACCGAGCCGTTCTAAACAAATGTTCCGCAAACATTGTTTTGACAATAAAATAAAATATTAAAATCCGGTAAACATTTCATGGCATAAGCATAGAATATGAAAACATTTTTTCTCAAAGCGACCCAAACGCTGCAAACGGACAGTGGCGGACCGTCACGCAGCCGTGCCGAAAATTAAAGGATTCCGTACGTCCAAAACAAATATGAGAATATTTTTATATTTTATTTTTGTTTAAAATAAAAAGCGGCGGCAAATGGTGAGTAGGACCCGCAGGTGGGAATTTAAATAATCTGACAGGGATTAAAAGGAGAAATATCAGCTTTTGACCGTCGCCACGAGTAGCCTCTGCGGGATTATCCACATAATGTTACGTTGCATTTATATGTATTCCAGGTTTTATAATTTAAATGAGCGACAGGGGTGTTTAAATTCCTGGAACATTTTGATTGTTTAATGTCGCTTTAAAGAGGGATTTAATACTGGTGAGCTTCAGGCTATTTTAGGAAAATGTAAATCTCTGTTATGAGCTCGCAGAAACATAAATAGTTACGTCAACAAGCGTTTCAGTTGTAACCTGCATTATATTACTGAAAGGAATTAATTGCTAGCGTGCAGTGCGAAGGTAAAAACTAATTGATATTTTTAGAGCACACTTAACACGTAGTTTAACTGATGTTAATTAGTTTATAAATAATCTTGCATTTATATTTTACCATTGTAACGATGACCGAGGTGGACCGATGACTTGGTGCGGGTCGCGGGTAACCGATGGATGCGAGACGCACAGGACCGGTTGTTGTGGCGACACTTGGGGGAGGCCTATGTCCAGCAGTGGACGTCTTTCGGCTGATATGATGATGATGATGATTGTACAAAACTTTTTTGTGGATGGGAAATCATCAAATGACCTCTGCCGCTCTGAGCGGAGCGGGGCGAAGTGTCAGACTCTCACTAACTAAACCCCAGCCGTGTTCTTTCAAATGCCCTTTGCGTTCCATTGCCACGGTTACTCTTTCCAACAATTTCACAACACCATATAATAATTAAGAGTAAAACACAGGAATTCAAGTGTAAAGAGCCCTTGCAATAAATCTAACGTAGATCTCAATTGACTCCAAAACCACACAAATCACAACCCTTTAAGCCAATTCGGTGTCCAATCAAAATTTTAATGGAAACAGCATTAAGCCCAAGATCTGCCGTAGAGTGTAGAGTGTAGACCTTTCGCAAACCAATGCATAAATTGCGAATGCCACTGAGGTTAGTAACGCGGGGATGTAGCTAAACGTCAAGTTGATTAATCACCATTTCCCCTATGTTATTAACATGGTAATAGTCCGCGGATCGCTTTCTTAGCGATACTTAATGATACGGGATTTGCGGGATGATTGTGCTGCAGACGGAGACGGAAGACAAGGGCTAGCTTACCGCTTATCTTTTTCGTACAGATGAGCTGGAATTACACTGAGTCATTCGGATTTACCTGAGTAAGCAGCTTAGCAATGGCTGTGGTTTCTAGAATATAATTATAAATATCCAATATCAAGACTCGTAGCGATTTCAGGTATATTTTTGTCTACTTAAGATGCAAGTGTTAAAAGAATCCAAACAAAACTAAGACAACTGATGTTACTCATTAAGTTGAGAGTAATTGGAATGACGATTTGGAATTTATTTTGCATTCTGAATCATTGAGTCGTATCATATAGGCTGATCTCAGCGACAATTATGATATCGATCGATTAAGTTTTAAACATGTTTCTGTATGAATAGGCTTGAATTTCCTTAATTGACATAATTGTAGTTTGAATTAGAGAGAATTATTTTTTTTTAAAAAGAATTAAACTGCATAAACAAGACACTAATTGTAGCGCAACATCATCCACCGCTCGCTAAAAGGTACTCGACGAGCTAAAATATTTGTTCACCTATCCACCGTCCCTGAGGACTGTTGTTTCTATGAATAAAATAACAATTATAAGTGATCCCTGTCCCTACCGTGCGTGCTTAATTCCGTTTGAAACAATATTCATCTGGCGATTTACGTCACTGACATACTGCTCGCTTGTTCGTGCTACCGAACATGCCAGCTATGAAGACTGACTCGTACTATGTTATTCTGATGTAGGCCAGCTTTCATTTTCTTTGGACGTGACTAAATGAGGATCAAGCATCCGGAAACTTCTAGGACAGCTAAAAATTTTCTTGCCTTTGCAACCCAAAAACATAAAATTAAAATGAAGCTAAAAAAATCTGGGATACCTACCCCAAATTTAATAGAATAAAAATCAGGAGAATCACGTGCATCAAGCCAGACTTTTTCTACACAACTCGTTGCGTCAAAATACTTTATAGATGTATCTATGGTAGATGAAAATAATTAATGTCGAGGAAATGTAAACAATTTCTCCATCCATATTTTTATATGAGTGAACATGTGAGCTAATCAAAGAGTCCGTGTGTCCTCCCGTCTGTGGGGATGTGTGAAGTTTGTTCTGTTCGTCATTCCTCCCATTATTTGATGTGGGATTGCGACTCGTTGCCCAAATTTAGTTTTGATGACACCCACCACCGCCTCGGTATGTGGCGTTGTCCTAACAGTTGGTGGAGGCTTCAAATTAGTTTTCATTTTATCTTTATTTGTCTTTGTAAAATAATGCCAAGCTTATGTAATTTGCATCGAACAAACACAAAATGAAGTTAATACTTCTTTCTCTCTATCTTTTCTACTGGATTTTCGAAATGATGTTTTTATTTATTTCCATGGGAAAAAAATATCTAGTGTTACAATCTATTAATTAACTGTAAACATATAACATACTACATCTACACAACCTTAAACGAAAACTCTTAAAATATGGCGTAAATGAAAACCTCCGTATCGCTTTCGACTGAAAGTGTTTCCAAAAGACTCACTTTAACTGACCAAGGTAAAAACTAGTCAGCAAGAGACTAGAAAGCATGTCTTTATTCCCATAGTTTTATATGTACCGTATATTATTTACAAAATTGCTCAGTATTTTTTCCTAGATCGTTAAATATAGTTTTGTGAGGATCAATTTTAAATTCTTATCTCATTAAATCTCTTCGCCAATGAAGTTAAATAGATTATCGTGATTATTATGACTCCACGTCCAAGTTAGCTGCTTTCTATGGAGATAAACGTCGAGACCGTTTACCCATTTTATTATTAATAAACTAAAATACGTCCGATAAAACAATTACGTTCCTCATGATGATCAGTAACAGCTATAATAGCGGTAAAAATAACCGCGCGACATAAAAAGATATCGTAAAACGATGGTTGTAAAGTTGTTTTTACTTAAAGTTCCCTTTATGGGGGAATAACCGTAAAGAGCGAAGTTTGCCGAACGATAGGCGATATCTGTCGAACGTTACCCATCTGCGTTTATCTGTGGGGTTAACTGCCAATCAGGCGGTCGTGCCGCTCCGCCGCCGGGAAAAGCGCTAAAATGTTGGTCGACCGCGCGCTAAACCAAAATAGCAAACAAATGTTTTATAAATGTTCCGAATATTGTTAGTTTGACGTTGTTGGAAGATGCGAAGTTTTATTGTATAGATTGTAAAAAGTTTCGAAAATACATCGTGAATTTCTTTTGTTTTATTTTTAATTGCGTTGGTGCTATTTTTGTATCTCTCATCATCATTATTTCAGCCGATAAATTTCGCCACATCGACTGGGCCTGTGTGTCTAACATCCAGTGGATCCCCGCAGCCTTCACCAGATCTTCGGTGCATCGTGTGGCCTCTTTTTAAGAAAAAAAAATCTGTCTTTTATAAAAAAAATATCATTCATGTTCTGTACAAATTGAGCTATCTATAACCAAACAAGCGACCCTGATATTAATTTCCGAAATAGTTAAGTAATTAACAACATAACCTCCAAAAAAAAAGAACACAACCACAACACACGATCATCAGCATCAAAAATCTGTGCAAACACGCAACCTTATTCAATTCGAACATTCCATCTCGACCATCGATAAGAGCGCCATCAAAGGCCGCAATTCTTTCCCCGTCAGTCTCCCCTCGCAAATGATCGAGCCGCTTATTATTTGGCGTGTGCGCAAACATTTAACGCCCTTATCGCGGCTATTAAAGATACGGCTTCATTACCGCGAAGGCTGCGCTGTACGCCGAAGGTAAACAGCGGTATCTCACTATTTTGTTTTTTGCTATTGATGGGTTCGCGTTTTAACACTATCTTACTTAGCGTAAGCGATGATGTAGCGCAATTGCCTAAAAGTAACCTTAAACTCGATTTTTTTTCTGCGTTTAGCTTAAAATAATCCGCATTAAATGAACAAGGTGAAAAGCTTGTAGCTTTAATGAAACATTTAACAAAAAATACATTATTCTTACTTGTACTGTAAATGCAAAACTGTCTGTGTGAGTTACACAGACAGCCGGTCGATTCTGACGACATCTCACGGTGTTCACCTAGGCGGAGTGAACGACAATAGAGCTGTCATTCCATCTTATTTGTATGGTTTGACAACTCACCTGTCGTGCGCCCCACCCGGGTGTTCACTTCGACATGTTTACAGAATCGCACTGCAGTAGTGTTTGTTTAGTAAATTTTCATGGCTAAGCGACTAAACCGATCTGAAAAACTGAAATATACCCTAAAACCTGGAAAAGGATTTAAGTTACTTTACATCAACCTACCTCCTGGCCAAAGGTGCGGGCAGGAGCGGTTTATTATATTTGTCATTAAGGAGTGATTATTTTTTTCTCGAAATCGACTTAGATTGCGTTACCGCTTTTTGGCTTGGGAGGGCAGTGCGGTACTTTCGGCACTTTGGTACCGCGAACCTATTGTACCGATTGTGCGGTGTTTCCCTTTTTATGCACTTGTTTTTCCTTGTTTGTGTTTAGTGTTTTATTGTACTGTGGTGATTGTGGTTTTGGTGAGGTGTTTAAAATGGTGGGCATCCTGGCTTCAAGTGTACAGAATTAACATGGAATAGTTCTTGTGGCTATTGTAATGAATTGAAACTAGAAAAAAATGAAATACTTGGGTTGTAAATGAAGGTCGTTTCAGTCTCGGCACTAAATAATTACGAGTACTTTGGTGAAAACGTTTCTTACAAACATTTGTTTGCATTTTTATTTTCTGTACCCGTCCAGTACCCAAATATTACCAAACGAATCAATTTGACGACGCAGTTTACGTATTTATACGCTTCTGTACATGGAACATAACGTTTTATTTCATTATTTATTGTTAAACGGGGGTTTTACGTCATTTTTACGTCCCCATACTCCCATTTAGATAAAACAGCTGACTCTCATTTCCTAAACGACAGCCGACGGCGCTCAAATGCTAATGTTCTTGCTTATAAAGGTTACAACCATGTCAGAACACATTTATTTTTACTTTACTTCTAATCGAGGTAAATATCCACATATTTTGTTGCCATTTTTATCCAAGGTAACTTCAATTACAAACTTGTGTTGTGGATTTTCTATGAACAATTTATTAACGATGTTTAGAATCTGTGATAAAAGAAAGACATGACTTAGTCTGAGGTACATCTTTTATTATACGACTGCCCAAAGAAAAGGAGTGTTATTTATATACATTACAAAGTATTATGCACATGCAGATAGATACAGTGGATTGGGCCTGCGGACAGCGAGCCTTGGGTGGCTCGCCGTCCGATCAAAGCCAGGTCCGGGTCGACGGAGTGTTGTGTTCCACGCGCGCCTCAAAGACTTGTCAGCAAAGTAGACGGGGCCCGTTAGAGCCAGAACCTGCCAGAGTTGCGGATATTGTTCGAAAGAGTCACCGCGGCCCTGGAACGCAAAGGGCACTAGGAGGAGCACGGATGGGTTTTGAGTCAGTAAGAGTCTGACACTCCCTCTCGCTCTACCCCAGAGCGGAAGGGGTCATTTGATGATTTCCCATCCAAGAAAAAAAAACAGATGTAGTGGATTATGGTCCGGGAGCCTTATATGGCAAAGAAATTATCTTTCTATTTTTAACATTATGGTACTCTTCACTATTACTATTTTCGCACACGCTGGCGGAAAAATATTACCTCCAACTCGCTTGACAGAGATATATGTAGGTATTCATAGACTCTATATTATATACGCCATGTAAATAATATGTGACGTCATCCGTGGGTCGAGGGAAATGAAGTGGAATCTTTCAGATAACGCACACAGTCACACCACAGTGTATTACACACACATATACGCCACTCATATAGGGTTGAGTCCACACGCGTAATGTAGGTGACATCGATAATTTTGTATAATGGGGTGTAAGTGTTAAATTGAATGCTCACACACGATATGAATTTATTTGTTATGACGTGACCTGAAAGATGTTGAGCTGTTCATTAATGGATGTTGTAAGTGCACAAAATTTTGACAACGTTATGATTATGATGTGAACTTCAGTTCGTACAAGTTATGTGAGGATATGTAAGAAAACAAGGTTACTTTTAATCCGCTCGCTGCGTTGTGTCAAGTAGATATATTATAAATAATTTTGTCACTTTTCAAGTAGTTGAATTGTAACGGAATGAATTAATTAAATATTACATTCATAAAAAATGTTTTAATGCTTTGTTTTTTTTTGGAATTGTGGTGTGCCGTTTTGCTTAAAAGGCAATCCAAATAAATAGAAATGTATGTACTTATAACACAATTACCTACATATATAAATACGGCCCTTGAAAACCATTACCATCCTTCTAGAGTAGCCGGGTAAAAAGTGTGGATTACTGTCTAAACTAATAGGTTTAAAATACCACGTGAAAGTTGGTATTAATAGCAATATTGGACACTATTTCCGTTTCTGACTGCGACCTGAGGGCCAATTCTACTAATTTTTGAGCAACGTTCGTATATGGAGGTAGGTAGCGGAACAGAGAGTAAAGTCCCGCATACCTAAAGGGAGGATCCTCCGACCAGACGGTTGTTGATGTCCGGTGAGCAACTGCCCAACTTTTTATATTCGGGCTTTGCATATGTTCTAATCGCACGGTAAACTCTGATATCGCAATTTAGGATTTTGTCCAGTTAGTTCGCAGCTATCGAGATAGATGGCGCTGCGAGTCTCATTTGTTGATTCTGCTGCTTTGATTTTTTGTGGCGGTATTAATGTCGCCTACACGTATTCGAGTCTCAGTGGCAATCTGTCAAAAAATAGGAAAATTGAGGTTTTTTTGACAGTTTGCGACTGACATGCGAATGCGAATGATGTGTAAAAATTGTATGATTGAATGTGTAGAATTGACACTCAGGTCGTATCCTGTCCAATAACCTGTAACTCTAAGCAGGCACAAACAAAAACTGACAGTTCATTAGAGAAACTATAAACTTCAGAACACAAGTTAAAGATTAAATACAAATACGGTTGCGTACCTACACCACAGGGTCCGGATATCATCTAACACGTTTAGAAACAGTTCACAAGCGATGTCTCATTTAAGGCGAGTAGGGTAGCTTCAAACATTTTCCTGTTCGCACAATTGAGCGCCAAAGGAAGTGGCGGGAGATAACGCCCACTGGCTCCCAATGGGTACCACGTTGTTTTCCACTCGTGTACACATGTGGCCCACTTTACCGTACTTAAGGGTAAGCTAAATTATTTTATAGGTAATATTGCGTTATTATGTAGCGCTCAAAAGAGAAAAATGTCCTTTAGAAAATTGAGCCGGCTCACAAAATGTACATGACATAATCTGAGTTAAAAGTTTGTAAAGTTCAGGGTATAATTTTCTCAGTTAATGATTCGCAGCGTAGCGATCAGCGGCATGCTACGAAAAGCGTAGTCGCGTAGCCGTGTCATCATTGAGTTGGCTACGCCGTAGTGCGTAGCAACGAAACCGTTTATAATATATTTAAGAATGTTTAATCTAGTAATTATAACTTAACATCATAATTAGTTTTCAATCTGCCTAAAATAAAGTGCTTATAAGATGTGGCCAGCGGCTTCGCCTGAAAATTATCTTAAAGGACCGTAGGTACGTATACTCCCGGGATTAAAAGTATCTAGGTCTACCAGTGTGCCAAGTTTCGTCCAAATCCATTCAGCCGGTAAGACGTGCAGAGCTAACAAACAGACGGACATTATTACTTGCAAATTTACAAATATCAATATTATTTATTTCATCCCCATTACGGAACACATGAAAGTCTTCATATTATTTAGTTACCCACTTTTTATAACATATTTTATCTACCCGCAAATCAGCAGAGAGATTCGATCCATCACTCATTATTAGATACAGTTTTCCTTCATCGTGGCCATTATTTCTGCGGACTACCAAGATAAGCTTCATGCTGAATAAATGTTTCACTATCAATCTTATTGACGCCGCTTTTGTGAAGGATATCATTCATCTATTAGTGGATCAACTGAGAAATATTTGGTTCATCTCAACAGAATATAGTGATGTCAACGGTGCATGAGGAGATAAATTAAACTTATCCTAGAAATAGTTTTTCTGGCGGCTTCGTTTCCGTGGTCTATTTCAAGGAAAACGTGCATTTGTACGCTCATAAGATGGAAATGGACGGATACTCAATGTATCAATATTGAAGCACTCTATCAGTGAACACAGACATACCCGTATGTGGGATTGAATAAACAAACAGTTATACAGTGACAGCGTTTCATTATATTGGATGTATCTGTAAACTTCCAATACCTACCTACTGCTCAAAAACTAAATATACCGTACTAGCTGTCAGACTTTAATGTGAAAATTATATTAGTTATATTCCGATTCACTTCCCAGTGTCGTAAAAGGCGACTAAGGGACTCACCAGAGAATGGGCAGCAGCATTCTTTGTACCTACATTGCAACAGCTATACTGCGATCGCCAACCCGCCTGCCAAGCGTGGCGATTATGGCAAATCCCCCCATTTGGGGGAGGCTTATGTCTAGCAGTGGACGTCTATCGGCTGATGTGTGTGTGATTCAGGTCACTGGGCAGCGCTTTATAAACTCGTGACATATTACCGCTGTAATGTGTACTTGCTATTGTGCTAAGAATGCAGAATAATAATTATACTTTTTTTTTGGTCAAAAACTACAGCAAATATAAATCCCATTGAATATTTAACATCGCCATAATCTTTATCATCAGCAAACAAAAAGTATCTAGACAAAAGAAATAAAAATTTATCTCAAGCAAAACACCCCATAAAAGTGAATGTCTCGAGAACTTTATAAACGCGATAACGACTAAAGTTGTTCCGAGCTTTGTTTCTCCGCTTACATAAACACGACCAGGCAACCAAGACCTGCCATCGTCCAAACTATGTTCGAAAACATTCGAAGAAAAACGAAATTAGATGAAGTGTCAGAGGTCTTGCTAGCTTGGTCGCTGCTCGCCTAGATACGGCGAAGCTACGAAAAAAGAGGATTTCAAGGAGTGTCCGTCTTAAGCTCCACCCACACGGTGGCACGCCCACAGAGATCCTCTCTAGAAAGGAGCAGAGTGAGACATTTCTTCAGTTTCAGTGTAATATAAATGAAGCTGTGAGCGCGCTTCGTATGCCCTCTGGTATCAATGTGTGCGGGCACTTAATATAAGCTCACATACACAAACACAGGCTATCTGCACACTAGAATTATATTTAGAAAGTTTCCAGTGCGATAACGTTCGTGTATTTGTTGAACACACACTTGTGAAGCGAGTCATTTACTGGGCTATGTACACGTAGAAGTAAATGAGAGATAGCGCGGGAGGGAGGTAAATGAGGCTCGCGATCAATAAATGTGACCTCCAGAGAGGTATTTTCGTGGAACAGATATGTTTGTCATCAACGTGTATGTTGGTTAACATACCTATTTATTTTATTTACATAGTCTCGGGGCACGTGGCTAAATTATAAAGCCGCACGGACCAATCTTCAAGGTTGAACAACGCTTGCCCAGGTTGGTCTATGGATGGGTGACAAACTTTATCATACCGAGACTCCTCCGTGCCTCGGAAGTCGGAAAGCACGTCAAGCCGTTGGTCGCGGCAGTCATTTGGAGATCTTTGGCAGTCGTCACGGATTTTCAGAAATCAGAAAATCTGACACCAGTCTTGCCAAGAAGTACCGTGTTACCCAGTTAATGGGTTGTTGAGTTCTGGTAGGCAGCCGCTCCACGTAAAATACTGGTATACAGCTGATTCCGGTTTGACTGGGAGCCGCCCCAATAAAGTTGGGAAAGGCTAGGCAGATGATGATGAACTATAAATAATGTACTCACCTAATATTAATAGGTAAGTATGTTCAAATAATACAAGTCAAACAAGTGTGAATTAATAAAATTATAATCACTTACAACTAAACAGTTCAATATAGTTGGGAAAAGGCTAGACAGATGATGATAGTCTCAGACCACACCGTGTTCTCTGGACAAAGTGGCTATGAGTGATAAAAATTGACAAAATTTTCAAAATATTTGGAATTATCCTTGCGACGTTTTAGTGGTGAATGTCCCATCTCGTTATCCCTGATAGAATGTCACTGGACCTTAAATGACGTATTATAATAATATGAAGACTATGAAGACCATTATTTTACGAGTAGATTTCATGATTGTCTGGCAGTTTGAGTACCATATGCGGGCTATGCGGCCTATCCAAATGTCCTTACTTTGCTATTTATTGTTTGTCGTATCCATGAGCTCCTTACTTAATCTGAGTTCACTTACACGTTAACTGACAAATTGCTTCAAGTTTTTTACTTACTGACTTAAGAGCAGTTTCCAGGAACTGGCTCGGTATCCGAAACTGGTGGATGAATAGGTTCTTACTAAAAGCTCCAATTTGTCTCTGTCACCTCTGACCTAAGTCATAAGTCATAAGTAATTTATTTCATAACAATATACATATTGTGTCGAAATTTTAACACCACTAAAACATTACAACAGATTATAAATTATAAAATATAAAAAAAAACATTAAATAATGTGTCACAAACAAAAAAAAAAACTACATCAAATTAATAATGATTATCCACATTCTGAATTAAATTTGTTCTAATCAATTAAGAATTCCATGTCAGAGAGAAGAAAAAAAAAACAATAATTATAAAAAATCAATAAAAACGTCACATACACAAAAACAAATTAACAATAATCCAAATAACATATCAGGTTCAGTCAATTAAAAATATTAAATAAAAAATATTCAATGGCAAGGATGAATAAAAATAAAAAAAAAACAAGAATGATGCCAAAGGTAAAATTAAATTAAAAAAAATACAATAATATGTCACACAATGTCATTTGTCATCTACGAACTCTTCGACACTGTAATAGCCCTTCCTCAATAAATATGTTTTGAGCTTGTTTTTAAATAAGTTAGCGCTATTTATAGTTTTGAATTCCAAGGGTAACTTATTATATAGGAAGACTGATTGGTATCTGGGACTGTGATGAACCACGTTTAATTTCGGTTGGATCATGTTAGGTAACTCTTTCCGTCGGGTTTTCATTAAAGTACCCAGCTAATCTTTGCTCATTGGTTTCAATTTGTTTTTGTGTGTGTGAGAAGTCTAGTAAAGTGGTCCCCTCAGGCTTCTAATTGCATAGCATGCCGAGCTAACAGACTTCGTTACACACGATGTTCCAACCTTCCAGTTCAATAATGCGTCAATGTGAACACCTAAGAATTTAACATGGTCAACTACTTCAGCTTTGTTACCACAGGATAAGACCTCAATACTAGCATTATTTCGGACGTTTGATTTGAATAATACACACTTTGTTTTATTTGCATTAAGTTTTAAATTATTTGTGCTAAACCAGTGTTCAAAAACTTTTAGCATAGTGTTAAGTTTTGTTTCTAGATCTTTTAAATTATCTGCAGACACTATTCCATTGGTATCATCTGCAAAGATAATAAGAGTTGTATCAGAAATACGTTTTTTCATGTACTCAATTAACTAGATTAAAGTCAAGAGCAAACCCATCTCAAATAATCTCAAATTAAAAAGTGCTAATAATTATGTCATTCCTTTACGTTATTGCATATTGAAAAAC
This sequence comes from Melanchra persicariae, assembly GCA_947386135.1. Lineage (NCBI taxonomy): Eukaryota > Metazoa > Arthropoda > Insecta > Lepidoptera > Noctuidae > Melanchra > Melanchra persicariae. The sequence continues at coordinate 8,382,452 of OX376651.1, read as the reverse complement.
ACGTTGTTCAAAAGGAAAAAAAAATGTAGTGATGCAATGAAAAATACATTAGAAATGAAACAGCTAAAATAAATTTTAATATCTTTTTAAAAATTCGTCTCAATATTTTTGGTAATCATATTTTTTTTGGCAGTAATAATCAGTGTCATTACGAAAATCAGCACCCAATAAATAAACAAAAGGAACTATTCGAGTTAGTCAACATAACATTATGAACGCAGAAAGTAATATCTATTTTTGTAGTGAAAACTTAAAAACTTAAAATTAAACATTAATAGGGAGGATTAATGTTTATATTTAAATTTTTTATATCGCTATCGATTTAATAAAGGTTAATGAGTATTCACTCATTAACCGTTGCCTTTAGGCTAATGCGCACATTAGCCTAATTCGTCTTGATTTCAGCCGGCTAAGCTGCGGCTTACCCGGCTAAAGATATTATAATTTATCTGTAAAAAAAAGCTGGCTATTGTTAAGTTTATTTAGACACAGATCTTTACCCGTATCATAATTCTGTACACAAACAAACAACTTGCCCTTTGATAATAAAAAATGTCATTTTTATATTCTGAATACTTACTTCCCTTTAAAAATATCTATGTCGCAGCCAATTAGCTTAATCAGCCGTTTAATTGGTTACCTAGCCTTTTCATTTAAATGTGCCGATTTTTCAGCGACCTAAGTGACATCTATTGTTCAATATTGTTTAATGACTTGACCGTGTCACTTATGTCGCTGATTAAACGGCACAGTTCAATGAAAAGGCTAAACTTTTAATGAAACGGCGGATTCAGCTAATTGGCTGCGACATCTATACTAGGTATATGTTTGTAGGACATCATGTCTGCTTTTACCGTTAATTTGTAACATATACATGAATGTTAAATGAATACTTCCCCGTTTAGTCATCATCACCAGAAACAAGCCCTTTTTCAAATATCGAAATCTAAACAAACATCCGCTCGTCATAACCCTGAAAGAGTAAAAAATAAGCAGAGCAAACGTCACGGTATCCGGAAACGGATCCTCGTTTAATTTTTAATTCGGTCGGCAGGCGACGCGGCGCTGTCGTCGCCGTCTTCCTGCCCGTCGCTTCCGGTTGTGAACTCTTCTTTTTTTAAAGGTTGTATTTCCGTTTTGGCACAGAAGCTGATGTCACGCGGAATTGGACATAACAACGAAACGGTTTGGATTTTACTATTGTTTTTAGAATAGCCAAAGGATGAACTAGACTACAAACATTTTAAGTACATCAAAATAAATAAAACTATTAAATGTTGTATGATACCTTACTAAGTATACATTCTGTCAGCGTGATTAGTACATAATTCTTATAGTGAAAATGTAAAGGGGTGGGATCCTGGTGTCCTGAAACACAGGCCTCGAGCCTAGCTTAGGCACCAGTCTCCCACAGTATATACTTACCTTAATTATGTATCTTTATTGAATAAGACCAATGTAAAATTATGTATGTATATTGTGGTGAGAAAAAAATAAAGTTGTAAAGTTATCTGTCGTTCCTCAATCAGGGCCAATAAGAAGCTCTATGAATAGAACACATGGTCACAGACCTACATGGATAAAGACTGCTGGACCTCAGAACGCAGGATCACTTCATAGTGAAACTAAATAGCTACCTACTGCGCAGTTAAAAATATATTTTTATACACACGTGTATTTTCACCCGTAGCGATAAACCGCTTCCGCAGCACTGAACTCTGAAATTCAACATTATAAATGACTAAGGCCTTTCGCGATTATTTTCCGCCGGCCGGCGTTTTTTTCTCAACGACTGAAAAATCCGCATCTGCCGGATATTATCATTAATTATGAATCAGAGGTTTCACAGTCAACGCGCTGACGTTTATAAATTGTACGAGACAAGTTTTGGTCGTCAGGAGACAGGAAGATATTTTTTTAATTTATTTATGAATAGATTTCGCTTCATTATGGATGTTTTGTTTACCCGTTTGGTGGTTATTATTTTGTTTACTGGGGTTTGCTAAAAAAAAAAAAATGTTTGGAAACTCAACATGTTCATGTCTCTTCATGTTTGGAATGTTTAGTTAGTCAAGACAACAGTTAAAACACTTATGTAGTACACGCTATGTCTACAGCCCACATCTAACTCTCAGTATTAACAAAATAAGCAGTAGGTAGAACCTATGTGTTAGAATTACAATATCTCCATGTAACTCCCACTTTTAGGATTTCAATTAATTAAACCTTTGATAACTACAAGAACTTTCTAGTTCTCGTATTTATATTACAGTCGCAAACTGTCAAATCCCAATTTCTCTAAATGTTGACATTTTTTTTACAAAACGTTGCCTGGTGGTAACACTAGAACTTTCTCTTGTATCATGGGTGCGTTTAAAAACATATAAACTCACATACACAAACAGCCAGACCTAGAACTACTAACTGTAGGCCATACAAATATTTGTTCCGTGCGAGAATCGAACCCGCGACACACAGCGCAACAGTCAATCGCTCAACCACTTCGCCAACCCTGCTGTCATCATAGTGTCGCTGAGATGATATTTCGTTTTGATTTTTTTTGAGTTCGAGAAATGGCCTTCTATTCTCATTATTTTCCTGCCAATTTCGTTCAACGAACTGACAAAAATACTTTATAAATGTCTTCGCACCTCAGTAACCCTAAGACATAAAGACACTACAAATCAATACCCCAACATCTCCAAAGCCCTCAAGCGATGGATCTCTTTTGAGAACGTAAATCAAAGCGGCAAAGACAAGGGCCGGCTAATGTCCGCCAAGGGCCAGTTGGTGGGCGGAGGATGGATGGCCCGAGCCGCTGTGGCCGCGGGATGGATGGGATGGCCCCCCGAGACCTGCACACCTGGCTGGGCGCAGTAAATCTTCAGGTAACCTGCTGTAATTAAAGGTGTGGGTAATCGTTGTGGTGAATGTTTCTGGAAATTAAGTACTTTTTTTTCAAGTACACGCAAGTCAAAACACTAACTGGTTCTGCTAGGTAGAAAAATATACATAATAGACCACTGCTAAAACTTCGATCAACTTTTGTCTATCGTGACAGACATTATTGGTTTTACCAAACCATAGTTATTATGGGTAGGTTTTACACACTATGCTACGGGGAATGTAACAGCATTAATAAACTTGGCAAGAACACGTTCCAAAATAAAAGTCAATATTTAAACTGACATTTCCATATTAAAATAGATCAATTTATTTGTACAGATATTTACAGCTGTTTTAATAAACACTTAACTAACTATATACACTATAAATAAAAATAAAAACTCCTAACTAAGTTAACCCTAAAATACATTATTCATCGACAGGAAGTGTGCCCTTATAGGACTAGTAGCAGAAACGAGAGCGAACGCGATCCCGCGTTTGAAAATTTGTCACATAATGTAGCAATAATTTTCAATTCAGAAACTGGGCTTCACACTAACACTTGAACGTCTTGTATTACAGCGGACACATACAAAGGTAACACGAAACATGCAACATCTCGAATCAAAGCATTCCTTCGTACTTAAGTTTCAAATTGTGTCATCCCGGGACTTCGGAGTAGCGTGTTGTCAAGTGGAAGCCATGATGTATGTCCCGCGGTCCCCCGGGGTTCCGGACTCGTCCCGGCAAGGATCCCGCGATTTATACCCGGGATTGCGCTGTCCACTTCAAACAAACACGCCGTTAAATTGTAATATGAGGTTAACACGAATTTGTGGCGGGTCGAATTTTCTGGACAAAGTTTCATCAGAAATTATAGTGTTTTATTTTCTAACAACCCGAGTGCCCGATGGGATTTCTTATTAACAAAAATGACGAATTTCCATGATAATTTTCATCGAATATTTAAAAAAAAACTTTGAACGTTGATGAAATTGAGCAAAATACGTACGATCTTTTTGTCCATTTACAAGAATGGCTGATGACAGAATGTAAAACATATCATGAACATAAAAACAAAAAGAGGTATTTCTTGGATTTTCATTGGTCAATCTATGTTTGATGCCATAGAATAAAGAGGAACAGTGTAAAATAAGTTACTTGGATTCTCGAGTCCCATTACTCAGGTGTGTCACAATTTAGCTACAATATTTTTGAAGCCAGTTTAAAACCAAATTTCTGAAATTAAACCCTTAATTTCAGCAACTCACTTCTATATTAACACCATTCATCCAATAATATGTTTATCAAAAACTCAAGGAAAACTTCAAACACAAATACCTTAGACCCTGATCATTTATGTCGTGATCTCAGTCATTACTCGGCTAATGCGCGCGCGGCACTATCTGGTGAACGAATAAATCGGACCATCACTTGGCTCTTCCCATCGATATGATAATTGGCGCTCGAGAACTAGCTACCTTACCCTTATGAAGATTAAGATGTTGCTGGTAAAGAAAGAAAAGAAGTTATAAGCACTACTATAATATTTTCTGGATTTCCAAGTCCCATTACCTACTCAGGTGAGTCACAATGTACAGTCTCTTTGAAGTCATTTAGATACCAAGTTGCTAAAATGAACCGCTCAATTCCAGTAACTCACATCATCTTTACACTACTTATCTAATAATATCTATATCAATAACTCAAGGAAAACTCCACACACAAACATCTTAGACCCTGATCATTTATATCGTGATCTCAGTCATTACTCGGCCAGTGCGCGCGCGGTACTATTCTGGGAAAATAAATAGTGCCAACACTTGCGTCTACCCATCGATATGATTAATTGGCGCTTGAGAACTAACTGCCTTACCCTTATGAATTAAGATGTTGTTGGTATCTGTGAATGTTTGGTCATTAAAGGAAAGAAGTTATTAGTGACGCAGGTAATATGTTTGGTTATAAATTCGGTGTTGGTTATGAGTTGAGGAAAACAGCTTTTAAGAAGTAAGCAAGCAATCGATATAAGTAATCTGACTTTTTTAGTACTAACATTTTAGAACCCTTTCAATTACAACGTGAGAACCGTCTCCCAATTTGTATCTTGAATTTCAAAGTCATTTGGTAATTCAAATGCCCAACATATTCAAGACAAACATCACTAGCTATAGTCTTGCTCATACCCAATGTGCTACATGGCACATAGTATCGGGTTATTCCAATAATTTTAAGGTTTCTTAATTTAACGAGCAAATCATGGCTGACCAATAGTCCGTAGCGTTCCGGCTGCTGGCGCCCAACGTGGGGCCGAAACATAGTGTTGCCAGCATCGACATTATCGCCCACCAACACCTATAAATAAATATGGCGGCAAAAATGGCGCCCGTTTATCAGCCACCGGAAGTGGACACTGGGGACCGGAAGCCGAGTAATAAATGTTATTAGATAGCCCCTGGGCTTAGTAAGGCCCGGATTATGTGCGTTTTTTCGTACTTCTTTCGTCCACCGGTTTTTGTTAATGTGTCTGGGTTTGAGAATAAATTGCTCCCGACGATTTTGGGCGGGTTCGTTAGGTGCGGGATTTTAATAAGGGGACTTAATTTAATGTGTGTTTTCACTGATTAACTTTTACGCTTTTGACTCAGGAAAACAAGTACTTTAAACTACTACTAACTTGTCGTAGTTTTAAGTACTTATTTCTTGAGTCAAAAATAAACAGAACAAAACGTTCTACAATCCATTTTTTTTCTCATCAAAAATCCAGCAACAATCACGTACATTAAATCCTCTGAAAACCAAATAAATCATCATAATAACCAACGAATCCACGTTTCATATTAATTAGCAATAATAATCCCAATACATCACGCATCACGCACAGTGTGCAAAATGAAAAAAAGGCCGGCGCAAAAAGTTCACATACAAATAGTGGATGTTTGCTCAATACTTCTGGCTGTCAAAAGCATCGGCAAACGATGCGTCGGTTATTTACCTACGACGTGCAGGCAGCTACAAATTGGCAGATGCTACAGTTGCAGGCCTATTTTTACTAATATTTCCCCCATGATACCAATGAAATAAGGTTCAGTTTTACGCAGCTATGTTTGCTTTGCATCGGATCAGGTCAAACGCTCGACTTGATTCCATGATCGAGTTATAGCAGTTGTTTAGACGGTTTTTATGGAATTTTGCGGATTTAAATATGAGTTTTTGATATTTGTAATGATCTCAAGCTTTGCAATTAGTATTCATATTTTTGCAATTTGTTTAGTGTAACTATTGTTCAAACTATGAGGAGGTCTGTGGAGTAATTAATAGTAAGCTTAATATTCTTGAGCTGTAGGTACGAGTAGGTGTTGAGAAAATGCAAAAGGGGTGTGAGATGTCAGCGTTAGGTATTATCTAGTGTTGCCATGTAACGTAACATAATATAATGTTACATACTTGAGGCTCTTTTGGCGTTGTTAGTAGCGAGTTATTTTTGTACCTTTAATGTGCTTTTGTCTTTTTTTACGTCATAATAGATTTTGTGTCTTTGTATGTAGATGTTAAATGTGCTTCAAAAATACACGGAGAGTTACAAGTAGATGAATTAATTCACGCACGTTCAGCAAATATTAAAACATGACCATTCCACAATAAATTGATATTAATACACTATCAATAGTCTAAAGTGCTACATAAAATATAGTTTAACATCGGTTTCCTCCGTACCCAGGGGTGGAGGCATCGCCCGATAGTCGATAGTGTCAATACTGGCAAGCCTCCAGCTATGAACTCCTGGTTATAGGCTATTTACATATGAACTCAAGCGATAGTGAGCTACCATGAATAAAATATTGAACTGCCATTTAGGAATAGGTTGTTGGAAAACATAGACAAGGATGACAGGTAATTCTAGTTTAACCTCAAGTCTTTTAAGGACTGTCTTATGCATTATCGCAAATAAAAATTCGTTGCAAGTTGGATGTTTCGTGGTAGCTATAAATAAAAGTGGCTATATGACCTGTCTAAGTTTGTAGACATTATACTATTTCCCTGAGGCAAAAAAACAGGTTGACCAAAATCAAAAATTCACACTTCAGTTGCCAAGACCCTAAGCTCGTTACGTTGGCCACTAATTACACCCACATTTCTGTAGCTTAAAATTTCAAATTGCAACCCTCTCGTGTCCTCTGTCCCTCTCCGACACGCTTAAAACAATACCAACTGTTGCGAACGAAGGCTTGTGTGTGTGGACGCGTGTGTGTGCGTGGGTAAACACCGGTTTAAGCCTAACTGGCCTTAATGAATCGTAATGGCCCCTATAATTCGCGGCGTAACTAACTGGCCATGTGGGGACGCCCTCGCCCCCCGCGAGCTTCCCCCGCTGGTTTCCCGGGTGTTTGGAAGCGCGCCATATCGCGACTATGACAGCGGCGATTCTCTTTTTTAAATTTTCAGGCCGGCCGCGTTTGGCGCTACAATTTGTGGTCCGTGCTTAGATTGCAACGTCAAAATACTGTCGCTCGGTAAATACCATACGATTTTTATTTCACAGTTGTGTTAAACCAGTAGTTTATTTACTGAACCGTTGTTTTTTCGGCCGTTTAAAAATATAAAAGTAAACAGAACGTTGCTATGTTGTTTTTGAAAGCAAACAACATTTATATTTATCTGAGTAAATATCGCGCTTGGAGGCCTTATTTTTTAATATTTGCTTGTATTTTTATTTTTAGGTTGCCACGCCGTTCAAACTATCAGTATACTTATCCATAGCATCATCTGACTAGCCGCGCGTTTTAAAGAGTTACAAACGTAAAGTGCAACATCCTGCTCCCCAAGTCTAAACTAAAGCCCGAAGGAGCTCGTTATTCCTTCTGTAATTTATTTAATTGCTCTGTGGCGGTAATTATTCATGAAATTACGGCAATTACGTCTGTGGAAACAATTATTTATTGTGCAAACTTGAGTCTTAACTCACATTTTATTTCATAATGCATCATCAGATAACCGGGTGGACGAAGCAGTATCGTTACACTGAAATAGCTACAAATTGTTACTTTGTTGCTAAATTGTCTTGTGTTTTCTGTTCGCTCATTTATTTATAATTACCTTCACTTGGTTTGTTTTAATATTTGAAATGGTGATAGTAATAAAGGGGAAAAGTCCCATTTTGAGCTATCTTGCGTTTATTTTTATAATGTGTTTGTGTGATGTTTATTTAATGTTTCAGATTTCCAATTTGATACTGCATTTTTTTAAAAACGTGTTGTCAAGAATAGATAAAAGACTGAACAAGCCACGACAAGGGACAAGCTTTTTAAAATTTGTTGTTACGTATTTTAAATAAAACTTGCTTACTTACATACCTACAACCTCAAGAAAATTACTGCTCCAGATTTGCTCGACAGAAAATTATACTAATTCACCCCAGAAATGTTGAAACCGAGGCCATCGGCGACTGCGTCCTTAATACCGTCGTCGTCCGGTCCAGCTGGACAAATTGTTATCAAAACGAAGGAAAACAACCGAGAGTTAGATTCGGCGCGGTTCGACAGTGTCCATCCTGCATATTAATCACAGGACGGCGCCATCTGCCGGCCGCCGTACACCGGACCTCGCTTAAATTAAAATATTCTGCATTTCGTACGACAAACATCATGCGACATTTGGTGCTAATCGTCGTAGAGGATTCTTCGGTGGCGTCTCATTTTCGGGTATAATTAATATATTATTATGTTGATATTTGTGTAGCTACACAAGGGTGGATCTATAGGTTAAATTACAGGAGTTTATGTACAAATTATGACAAAAATGTTTATTAAAAACATGCTTTAACTGAGGCGATGTTGCTTAACTTATGTACTTTTGACTGTTAGTAAGTCCTCATTCTTAACGTTATTTGAGTTTGGATTTGTTCTGGCAACTTCGACAAAAATACTGGTATGTATGTTTTTTACCTCTTTTAAAGTGCACTCTATCTACAAAGGTAAGGTAAAATTACGAACACATAAACCTGCCAAATAAATCGATGATATATTGAAGCAAACAAGAAGCGATCACTATAAAAGGCGACACGAGCACGCCAGCCACATTGTTCAAACAGCGCAACAAATGAATAGTTAGGTAACCCGTCCTACGTGATAAATTCATTTTTGGGAAGGTTTAATTTGTTTGCAGCCGCCGCTATTTCGAATACGCCATTTCTCATTGAACAGATTACGGAGATTACGAATTCATTAGGGACGCTATATCTTTTGTTCGTGGCGTTGGGACGCTGCTAATTGATATTTTGGGCACACATTTAGTTCGTTACCGTAATTATTGGTTCGGCAATTAATTTTCGAAAGAGTCAAATCCTTTGAGCGCAATTTTCAATGAATTCGGAAATCTAGTCAATGTCTGTGGTAGCGTCAATAACGATTTCTGTTTTCATCTTTTTTGTACTGGCATCCTGGTAATTATCAGAACTAGACACACATTGTCGTTACCCACACGGATTACGTCCACCTCTATCATAATATGTTACTTACAGTACAGTTAATAAGCTAATATAGACAGTTGCATAGCGGCATCCTGGCGGATCCGGTCGGATTCCGGCACGGCGAGGCGGCGTGCTGGGGACAGCGCACACCGCACAGGAGCCGCGGGAGTGCGGATAGAATTAATTGCGGCATCTGAGGTGGCCCGTAATTACGGGCTGCGGATGTGCCGCCGATATCCGCGGGACTGCGGTCGGTTTAGAAATATTTTGTTATTGCATTGTTTTGATTGTTTGTAGGTCGGTTTGTATGTTACCTATGTGGCATTTGTAATGTGTGATGCTGTTGCTTGGGTGGCTCAATCTTGTAACATTCTAAATTCTTGTTAAATTATAAGCGAATCTTTTCAAATATACTAATGTCCATCCTATTTGGATGGACATTTGTACATTTAGTACACTTAGTTTACAATGCTTAAGTATATCTGCTTTCATTGAGAACAAAGCCTTCATAATCTCACGCGCGCAATAACCCAGTGACATTAAGAAGCTGGTAATAACAAGCCGCGTGTGTCCGATAGGTTCTGCCGCCGATGGAAACCCATAGGTGAAAATGATGAACTTTTTCTTATCACGTTGACTCAAAACCTACATGCGAAAATTATCAAGGTACAATATGTGGAAAAAACATTGATTCATATGTTTTGTAGGTTCGTCACACATCGTCGTCGATATTTCTGGGCAAAGCAAAATGTTTGTATAGTGCTTTGTTGTTTCAGGTTTTCATGGAGTTTTGTTGTTGTTGCAGTCGTTGCAGAACAGAAAATATGGCATTTTTTACAATGGTTAACGACTGAAATTTTTGTTTTCAAACTTTTTGTTATATTTTCATGTTAAATTAAGTATAACTTCTCTACATAACACAACATTAAATAATTTCAAAGTTAGACCGTAGATTAGCAACAGGATCCGCTGAGCCATACGGAAGCGCCACGCGGTAAAGACAGGGGTCGCATGGCTGGCCCGGGCATCGAACCGCAACCGCCCTGCGCTCGACGCCGCCTGAATTAATAGCTCAACTCACGTCGCACTCCGCTCACCTCGTATTTCCTTGGAGAACATTTTACTGTTGATATTGTAATTAGGGCTGAATTAAGGAATTTTGGCTAGGGTTCTTAATTTATCAAACGTGACTCCATTGTCACGTTTGATAAATTGTGAATTAACTATATCGACTAAAATAATTCAAGATTATTATATAGTGTATTTTTTTACCTTTAGGCCAGTTAAATTAGCTTTGAATCTAGCAAAAATTCCTTATTGAGATTTGTTTTCGTGAATCGTGAATTCATTCAACTTTGCTTTTCATTAGATGAGCGAAGTTTAAAAACACGATTATGGAAAATGTTTATTTTTTGACATTATTAAATGTCAAAAAAATTAAAATTTAAGCTAAGCGCTCTCTAAAATCAAGTTATCTATAATTAGGTATAAGTAAAACTAATTTACTTTGTACGTGAGAATTAAAAATTTTCGCCCTAAGAAATGTCGTTAAAAATAAATAGGTACGAAATTTTGAAAAAATTATTTGATTTATTTATTTTTTTATAATTTATTCAAACATGGCTATAAATTAAATTGAAAGCCAATTCAATTCATTTATTTTTATTCCCGAATCGCTATCGCAAAAGAAATTGATATAAATAACTTGCACTAACAGATAGTGTTCAATTTTGTTGGTTAGTGAATTGAGATATTTAATTAAATAATTTTATAAAAAAGCAGTTACTTTTTAGCTTGAGGTATAATATAAAAAATTACATTCTTTAAAAAAAATGCATTGTTGCACGGACTCAAAATATTTAATTTTCGGACCTACTTTTAAGCGCACTGTATCCTATCCGAATCCGTGAAAATACGTCCCGAAGTAGTCATAGAACTATTTGTTTGATAGTTTACGCACTAGATCCGACTTCTGTCATCCGTGAGTCTCCAATTCGGAAGAAATATTGACGGACCAAAAAGTAGCCGTAGTACTGTTTGTATGAACGCTTTCGCATTACCTCGGATTAAAATCGGACATGTCCAAAGAATTTAATTTGATCAGAAATCCGAATATATCCGAATTCGGTCCGAGTTTTTATATCCGCATTTTTACGAATTCGGATCGGATGCAATGCGTAACCGCTCTAAAACTTGATCTCTTCTACCTAGAAATGCTACAAACAAACTTGCCAGTTAATATTTTTTCTAACGACTTATTATTGAAATTAGAAGTTTTATTAAAAAAAAAACGAACAGGGGGTGTTAACCTATACTCTACAAGTTAACGTTAAAATCAGAGTTAAGAATTATTGCAAAAATAGCCCAATTTTTGGCGTAATTTGCCTGGAAACTTTTAATTATGGTTGATTTAAAGGTAAAGCTACTTTTTCCCACTGGGTGAAGTTCGTATAAGTTTAGGAGAAAACTATGTTAGCCAATATAAACGGAGGCAAGTGTTTTAGAGAAAAAGGTCAAATACATTCATAACTCATGAAGATGATTCACCACAGATTATTGTGAGGTATAATGTAAGTTACATTTACAGGTAGATGTATTGAACGCACACAAATAGTCTGCAAGCACGCACACATTTTCTTAACGAGCTCCAGTGTTATCTTTAGCCGCAATCCCTTCACGTCGATATTAATACACAATCACGATAATTCTACACCTTTACCTGAATACCTAATTGAGGTCTCAGCCGATCAGTATTCGTCGCTGGTACGTTCTTCCCGGGAAGATAAGCCCGGGATCCCGTCGCCTGAATCCCGCGATACTTGTGACTAATCGCTGGGATTCACCTCGCGCCGTCTCGCGATAATCCCGGACAAATTATAGGGGTGCTTATTACTGCGTGGGGTTCCGTGATCATTATTTAACAGTCAGTTGAGGTAAGTCTCACGTTCGTGTAGATAAACGCTGTTTATAGAAATAGAAATAAATGTCTTCGGGTATTTGCTATGCTAGAACATTTTTCATCATGGGCAAAAGAAAAAAGAAGAAAAAAAAACTGATGTGTTTAATGTAACATTACAGTCACATGAATAGTTGATAAAATATAACAATAATTGTAATTCGATAATTAATAATTTAGCTAATGAATTCAAACGATTAATTAATTTGGTCACCAAACCACAAACGCCGCTTCATCGCCAGACGCACAAAAAACAGAAACTATACTCATTTCGCTCACAGATATAGAATCCAAATAGCCAATGAAACCGGATCCATAAAATAAAAGACCGGCGACTCATAAATAAATACACTGAAAAATGCAAAGGGAAAAATAAAAAGAGGAATAATGGCGGGTACGGAGTATAAAAGAGGACAGTTTGCGTCACAAAGCCGCATGCGGGCCTCAGATATTGACAGTAAATTTCATTCATACGGCATTAGTGCCGCACCATCAGATCCAGGGATATCTCCCGCAAACAATGTGACTGCGAAGCTGTGGAGGAGGTATCGCTTGTTATGAAAGTATATTTCAAAGCCTGTTTCATCTCTATTGTAATAAAAATAAATATCTAGAGAAGTTTTAGCAAAGTAATTGTATATTTTTTTTTAGACAGCATGTTTAGAGTTACTAATGGAAAAAACTACTAAACAGGTATTACAACAAAACGTATAAGAGTAGTCTATGGGCCAATATAAATTCGGTAAGTAATAAGCAGAATTTTAGTATTTAATATGAGGTTATCACCTCCACACTTCCTGTTAGTACGGTTAAGCAGTTGATATCCCAAGTGTGTTAACTTGCTAGTGGTCATACCTAAAGAAAAAAAAAAAAACTCCACACTTCCTAATATATTTCGTCCTAATACACAGTGGTTTGTCTTGTATGGAGCAGCGGTCAATAATCAGACATAAAAAAATGAATGCGGTTAAGTACCATTTATTTGATTACTTTAATGCAAAAAATATCAAAATGGAATAATAATAATAAAAAAAAATACATTTGCACGGCAACCAGTCGGCTGTCCTTTAAGGTGAAGGCACGTGAGCACATTCGCAAGAAGTTGGTAGAATCATCACAGCGTTAATTCGTTGGATTCTTTTTTTCTTAATAACTTTGTTTATGTGTATGTATGTATATATGTATCTATGATTGTATTATTTTTTTTTCTCCTCTGTGTTCGTCCTTCCTTTAAGTTGCACCTGCCATGTTTTCTCTGCACCACCCTAAGGTCGACTGGTAGAAAATGCCTATGGCATTGTCCGCCTTTGTACAGTGTTTTTTACTTGTGCATAAAGTTTTAATAAATAAATAAATAATTTGCAAATATTAAACCCTTTAATTGTGTTGTGATTTTTTTTAACAATTTTCACGGACTAACATTTCACTTTATTCAGTCTTTTTACCGTTTAGTCTAAACAGGTTGCAACCATGTTAAAGACAGGCGCTTACGGTATTATAATCTAAAAAAATAAATAAAGAAAAATTATTTTAACGTCTAAGTTTGTGTTCCGTACACATAAAGCAAGTGTCTTTTATTTATCTTTATAATGGTGGCGGTTGAATAAAAACAACGTTGGATGACAGATTGGGGTTTATTTACTTTACTTCAAACACTTGACCGACTTTAGCAAACAAAGTAAGACTGACGTAAAACCTATTAGTGGTTTATATTAATTTTGTGTGACTATCGTTTTGAATAAATTCAACGTTTCATATTAGTGAATTGTTTTTATTTCGCTACACTTTATAGTTTCTTAGCATTACTCGTAAATGTGTACAACTGTAATTAGCTGACTGCAAATGATTGAAATTAAAATTTTCATAGTCAATCAAATCTGGCAATGAATGGGTAATGTTTGAAACCATCTTTGATTAGGTTGACGAGCCTGATTTTCAATTCCATAACTCAATTTCAATAAACTAATAAATCAAATATTTCAGTTAACATGCATTCTAGGTAGATTGCATGTACCTGTACATGCAATCTACCTTATAAATAAACAAAATCGTACATCAGTATTTTTCGAAGCATTTGCTTGCTTGACCCCAACCAGCTCATAGGGTAGATAATTGTACGGCGAGCGTTGGGTGGCTCGCCGTCCGATCAAAGGTCGGCGGCGCGTTGTGTTCCACGCGCGCCTCAAAGAGATGTCAGCATAGTAGACGGGGCCCGTTAGAGCCAGAGCCTGCCAGGGTTGCGGATTTTGTTCGAAAGAGTTACCGCGGCCCTGGAAAGCAAAGAACACTACGAGGAGCACGAATGGGTTTTAGTCAGTAAGAGTCTGACACTCCCTCCCGCTTCACCCAGAGCAAAAGGAGCCATTTGATGATTTCCCATCCATAAAAAAGGGGTAGATAATTGTAAAGTCTAGAACGTTATTTCATTAAAGAGACTATGTACTCGGTTGTGTGGCATTACGGTCGTTACGGATTGTCAGAAGCCAGAAAATATGACACCAGTCTTGCCAAGAACCATGTTACTCAATTAATGGGTTGTGGAGGTCTGGAAGGCAGCCGCTCTACGTAAAATACTGATATTCAGCTAAATCCGGTTTAACTGGGAGCCCACCCCAATATAGTTTGGAGAAGGCTAGACAGATGATGATATACATTTTTTACATAAGAATTATCATTAAATTTTAAAAAACGTAGGGCCGATTCTACCATTTTTTAAACAACGTTCGCATTCGCATGTCAATCGCAATCTGTCAAAAAAACCTCAATTTCAAGACATTTTTGACAGATTGCGACTGAGATGCGAATGCGAATGTTGCTCAAAAATTAGTAGAATTAAAACAAAATTCGAAATATTCGTAGCAACGATATAATTTTCGTAGCTCCTCGTAACCGCTGTGGATGGCGTAGCGGCATCTACGCCAAACCGCTACGCGGCCTACACGCGCCGACCAATTTAGCGTAGCGGGCGTAGCACACCGCAGAAAAACGATGGACTGACGACGAAAATAACAGCTTGGAACTATTTGGACAAGAACGTAGCGGTAACAGAGGGATTTGTGCGAGTGAGTGGTGGGTACTGTCTTTAATTTTTATACGTAGTATCTAAATGCCTTTAACAGCCAAAATGTTTTGGAACATTGGTTTTTGGTTTTATTCCAGACTTCTAGTTTCACATTGATTTTGTAGGAATATGTTAAGTAAAGAAAGATATCCAATAAGTTAAAAACAATATATAGCAACTAGCTATTTACGCTAAATCTAACTAAGTACCTTTTTGCTTCACTTTTGGTGTACAATAAATATATGATAAATAAATACAAATTTAAAAAAACAAAATAAATACATGATTCGTTTTTTAGTTATTTAAATAATATTACTGGTCAAAAAACCTTTCCTAATCCAGGCCATAATCTACCAGTTGTACCGAAATTTATTCAAATCAGTACAGTTGCTGAGCCGTGATTGATTAACAAACATCGGGGAATCCAAACTTACAGGAATTTAATAAACATCAAAGAAATAACATACAGGTCAAATGTCCACAGAAGTTCTCACAACATATAACAGAATACATCTGTATTTGACAATCACAAATTGTACAAAACACAACATTATCCTTATCTCGTTTGTTTGAAGTCACAAATAAAACATAATTCGTATGAAATCCCGGGACAAGCTCTGGGCCCATTCTTCAAGTTAAGCCAATATTTGGCGAGGCTGGGACGACTTCCGCGAATGTGACCCGGTAATTTATCGGCGGACAAACTGAAGTTTATCGAAAGAACGAGAATAACTTTATTATATAGTGACCGGAAGTGGAGGGTGGAAGTCCACCCGCGCCCGACAGACGCAACTGTACGCTCCAACACACAAGTGTTTCACTGCAAGTCTACTTTGTAATGTGACGGGACTTTTAATACATTGGTCTGTGTTCCAGATACGTCTCCATAAAACTATGTGACAGTGGCAATTGGATTTTCATTATTTGAATATACTGTTCTTAGCATCAACAACTACTACTGCTACAATTCGAATATACTGAAGTATAATTGTAGTTGGGATATGCAGAACTAACACAATAATTTAGAAAGTTCGTGAAATGTGACTACATTTAATTAAAAAATAAAATGATAGAGGTCAAACAATAACTGATCGTTCATTATTTTTTTATTCTTAAGCTTTATTGTACATACGCATCCAATAGGATAGCTTGCCAGTCGATATTAAACACTTAAAAAGAATGTGACTGTTTCAAACGCAAGTCGACCCTTCGGCAAAGTATGTGTGCATGACTGTACAGTTTTGTGTCGTTCCATTTTTATGGAGTCGGAGGCATTTCTTAGCAATAATGAAATATGTCGCGTCCACCGGCCGGCCCTCATTGTAAACACATTTCGGAAATCGTCCTCATACGAGTACAACGTCCGCTTGAGGAAATCGGCCACGTTTTAGTCATTTTATTTCGGGGAATGTCGCATTTTCCTTTGTAGTAAATATTCCGAGTATGAACTTGTTGTATGCATATATGCAAGAGTGAAGTTATGCGTCTGCACTTGTGAATTTATGTTTGAATGTACCGCTAAGTCCAGTGGTGGACTCCGGTTGACTAATTTATTAAAGTAACAGCATTATGTATTTTTTTAGAAATAGTACTTTGAGAAATATTTTTTTTTTACTGAGCCCTTTCAATGAGCAGAAATGGATGATGGTAGATTAATAGAAGCTATATTTTCAATGTCTGTTTTTTTAAATAAAATACTATGAAGATCTAGAATACTTCAAGCATTCACAGCTAATAGTCAGTAGAAAAATTAACCATAAAAAATAAATGCATCACGTTATTTTCAATACTAGCTACCACAATAATCAAAACAAAAACCAATTTAATTATAATGCCAGTATCCTGAAATATTAAACCATATCTCTCTTTACAAAAACCGAACCGATCCATTACCGATTTCGTCGAATATTGGAGGTAAATGAAAAGTCCAATAAAGTTTGATAGTGCGTCCACTCGGCGCCGGATGAATCCGTCTCAAAGGACCTTCAGATATAATACTGTTTAAAACAAAAACCAATAAAATTAAAAATTCCAGTTACCTGAAACATTAAAACATATTTCTTTTTACAAGAACCAAACTGAGCCATTACCGACTTCGCCGAATATTGGAGGTAAATGAAAAGTATCCAATAAAGTTTGATTGTGCGTCCACTCGGCGCCGGATGAATCCGTCTCAAAGGACCTTCAGATATAATACTGTTTACAATAAAAACCAATAAAATTAAAAATTCCAGTTACCTGAAACATTAAAACATATTTCTTTTTACAAGAACCAAACTGAGCCATTACCGACTTCGTCGAATATTGGAGGTAAATTAAAAGTGTCCAATAAAGTTTGATTGTGCGTCCACTCGGCACCGGACGGAATCCGGCTCGAAGTACCTTCAGATATGATACTGTCAAGTCTTTCACGCTCCACTACACTTATTCATGGAGACGGCGACGTGACGTCTTTACTGATACTCGAAGGAGGGAGGGACGTAAATTGTTTCGTCTCAGAAATCGTAATATTGTTTTGTTTGGTAAAGGAATAAATAAAAAACCTTTATATTTTTATTTTGCAAATAACGTAGAAGGTGGTTAATAATCGAAAAATTCATCATTTATTTTTAAGTACGATTTGCTATAAAAATAGACGATTATGTGAAAATTGTATCAGGGTTGGGTGATAATCAAAAGCAAGAAACTTTTAAATCTTTCATTTAATTCGTGCCTATTAATCATTCAAATAAGCTGTTATTCAATGAACGACACGTAACTGTAGACATTTTATTCCGTCAACATCCAGTTACATTCTATGGTCATACCCTTGTCCGGTGCGCAGTGAGTCCACAGTTTCGATAAAGGTTCGTTTAATACTACAAAGTGATCTGAAGCGAGTCCGCTGTCGCCCTGGGCGACGCTTTACCCCGTCTCTTATGAAAATTTCGTCAAGATCGCACTAGCCAGTAAGCACACGACTACCTCGAAACCTCTTTTGATATCTTATGTGGTGGGTAATTGACAAAGGACAGGTAAGAATCCTTTGAAACATTAGAGTTATTCGGAAAATATGTTTCGATGTAATATTTATTTTTATTTAGTTATGTGAGTTTTTCAGAGAATATTTTGTTACAGGGATTTCAATTCAGTATTATTACATTTTTACTATGGAGCACAGGGAGAAAGTGAATCGGTGAGTGCCTTCTACAATGTAATTGATACATTTTAAACGCTACATTTATTTGAATCAGTTACTTTGACTACATCCCAGAAAGTAACACTAAACAATAAATTGTTGTGCACAATTTGTGCACAACAATTTATTGTTTAGTGCTACTACGCGTTAGTAATAAAAGTTGGTATGAAACAAAGTAAAAGTGAAATATTACCTGCAGGTAAATATGCTAACAAATAGACATTAATTAAACGCTAGGAATGGACGCACGGCTCCATTTGTTCAGACCTTCCGTACCACGTGCGCCATTTATAACTATGCAGTCGGCTGATAAAACTTCCTGCTAGTATTTTTAGAGATCCGTTACTCATACCTTCATTTATAAAAACCTAATACTTTTGAATTTAAATACACACCAGCATATAAAAGTAGTTCTCACAAATGTATGCACAAGTAGCAGTAGCAGCAAGTACATAGGTTACTAAATCAATGATTTCTCTGAAAAGGAAACCTATACTTTTCTATCAAGGCCAACAACTTATTAACCACACGGAACTTATTTCATAGTGATCTGCGCATCAACATAACATTATAAATAATTATTTTTAAAATAAAACGTTTCTGTCAATTAAAACTGGTGCCTACATCAACATTAAGGATACTTCTCCTATGCCCAATTTGTAACTATTGAGCAGTGAAGACACACAACTAATAAAAAAGGTAATTAAAAAGAGGCTTCACAATGAAAGAAAACAAAATGAAAGCATTTCTAATAATATTTTCATACGGAACCTACCTACGGTGGTTTGGCGAGCCTTAAGCTTTTCCCGTCTACATCGTGTAAATACGTTTTGGCTCGTTTCCGAGCCGAGCTTACCGGAAAATATTCGCGTATTTTTTTATTTTTTTTAATGATTGCGTTCAGATTTTTCGATTTTCCTTTTTCAGTCATTTTTTATTTAATCTAGCTATCGTCTTTAACCTAAAGCTGAGTACATCGTGTCATAGTTGAGAACAGCCCTACCTACCTATAGAGTATTTTTGTTACTTTCTGTTTAATTTTTCGAGGTTTTGATTTGGTGATGGTGTGGCTTGAAAATAGTGTGAACTGAAATGATGGCTAAGAAAAAGCAGTTCAAGTGAGTCAATAATGTTTTTCAGTGGAAAGACGCGTCCCCATGTCTGGCAGGCTACGTAATTTCAAATGATACATCACTTTAACTTTCCAAAAGTTTTCCAGCCCATTTTTTCTCACCCAATGATTTAGTTTACGTGAAGTACAAACAATATAGAGCGTGAACACGTGTTAACAGCGCCATAACCGTGTGAGTTAACTGCCGAACTTAGGGCACTTTGTGAAATATGACGCAGTGCAAAACGGCCCTTATCGCCAAGCTGATTTTGTTTTATGTACTGCCGCGGACTTCAGCTCGAAAACGCGTATATGGATTGTTTTGAAGACAGAAAAAGTTACAAATGAAAATTGAAATTGGAAAGAGATGTTTTTCACATCATAAAATTAGTATTTTTGTATTACCAATTGCCGCAACTTGCGTTTCGTTCTATTACTAGGTTTTCTCTCAATAAATAATTCGCTCATTTGGAGAAACATCACGGAGTTTGATTTTCAACTTTACTCTATCTGAGAATTAATATGGGATAATGGGACTGCTTCTTACTAAGGTTAAGATTTCGTGATTTAATTAGGAAAGACTAAACTTCGCATACTTGTTTAGATTTTTAAGTACCTATTGGAGCCTGAACGCAACATTATCAAAATCATTTTTCTTGTAAGTTAATAGACAAGCACAGGTGTTTCCCAACAGCGTATCATAGATTTTTATTGGCAAAGGGTTCGACAAGAAGTGAGGCTATAACCATCGACACACAACGTAATGGTTTATACCGCTGTTACGTTAGATTTAGTGCGCGATACCAAGCTACCAAGTTTTTGCAGCCTGTTAAGGTAAAAGAAAAAGTTATATCAGAATAGAGTATAAGCTCGCTTTATTCAGGTAAAACTGTTCTGTCTTACATCCCTGTTTTTTTTTTATTTCGTAAACGAATGTATTTCTAAGTTGATAACAAAAAAATTGTTTCTATAGTCACAAGTTACGAGTATCATACGGCTTCTATTGAGTTAGCAAATAAATCACCTAACAGACCGATCAATATTTTTTACCAACTTCCTTTTACATAAAACCAAACCATTTAAATTACTTTTTAATTTAAGAATATACCGTATTGAGTTACCGTTTGTTTTTTTTCAAGCTGCCGTAATTAGCCGTCGGCCACACCTGACAGGCTTCTCTCGAACTCTGACCAGGGAATCCCGAGGAATGCCTATTGTGTAATGCGATCGCTTCGCCTTGCCTACTTCTCGTAAACAACTCCGCTAACTATTTATGAGAGGTTTCCTACAACAAACAAATCGCTGAATAGTTTAATAACCTTAGCTCGGGGGTTCGAGAAACAGTTGTTATGTACCTAACCAATAATAACTTTCCGCCTCGCATAAATCACAGCATTAATTTTACAACTCAAATGTAACAATTTAGTAGTAGGCAAGTAAGCACTTAGTTATATGCCAGCGGCGCCCTGCTTCGCAACTTAAGCGGCCCTCCCTTACCGCTAAACAAATTTGACAGCTCCAAGTTAGCCTAAGTTTGGGTACACGTGTGCAAACTTTGTTCTACAACCTACTTAACCGCGTATCATCCTTAAAATTATCAACATAAGGCATAATTTCGGGTGTCAATTTTGTAGTAATGGTAGCATGTATGATTGTGTTTGGTTCAAGTTGCGTCTGACTAGTTAGCATTGTGCCCACGTTGAAACAAGTTGTCATGATTATTAAGGTGTTTAGCGCTGAGTTAGAGTTGGCGCATGATTACTTTGTGAACTTATCTGTTCAAACCACGCACAAGTAATTTTGTTCCTGTACACAAGATAAGCAGATGTCTAAGTTTAAAGTAACAAGTGACTATAGTACGTCGCGCTTCTGGATACCAAAACTTTTAGTATCTAATTATAATTTTCGGTTATTCTGGCCAGGGACGTTATCTTAAAATTCATATTCTCTTCTTTTTTCAAAATAGGTCTTTCTATAAAGTTTAACATTTTGACATTTCAATCGGTCGGAATCTAAAAGCAGCACCAACTCCAAACACTGAAAATGTAAAAAACTTACATACATAACAACGTCCAACCAATACAGCCTCATCTGCAAAAGTACGTCAAAAGCTCACAGTCTAAAATGTATTCCAGATTGATTATTAAATAACGACCATTAAATTTTCGACAGGGGTGATCAAAAAACGCGGGATTAATTCAGATTTAAGCTCCGCGAGTCGGAAGCTTTTAAATTCGCATAAATACAACATGTCATGGGCGGTGGCCGGCTGCCTTTATCAATTACAAAGAGAGCCGCTTCAAAAAATGTAAAACGAAAAACGTTACATGGACGAGCATTTAATATTTAGTTGAAGCATTTAGCACTATGAAGGAGGTAGGTAGTCAGTCATCCAAAATGTATGTCTCGCTGATTTTTGTAATTGGCTTTTAGAACTTTGACGATTCGTTCGTACCATGCGAATCGGTGTAAGTATCACATACCTAACTACAGTTTAGATATGAACGATATACGGCCGCTTTCTATAATATATCTCAATCCCAATCTTGATCCCGATCCTTGTCTGTAACCAATCAACGGCCGAGTTTGTGTCCTTCACCACACAATCCTCACCTTTGATTGGTTACAGACAAGGATCGGGATCAAGATTGGGATTGAGATATGTTATAGAAAGCGGCCGATTGTGATTAGCACAAAAGGAAGGCTTCATGAACTTCAGCATATTAAACGACTGGACCTGACTAGCTATCACTCGATCTTTTACTTCGTCTCGATGATTCAAAATAATATGAGTTTAGACCAGAATTTAGCCACATGAAAATCTTTAGCAATGGCTTCTCTTTTGTTAGTGCAAGTGTTATTATTGCACGATAAGCGTTACAAGAGGTGAATAATAATATCCTTGAAATGAATGAATATAAATTATGGATTACTTAATAACACCAACCAGACAACAACAATTTATATCCTTTTTATCATCTCTTTACTGGATATGAACCCTCGAACCCACATTGTCATAAATATCAATTACAAAAGACTGTTATACTCGTACGCTGAAAAAAATACGTCGTTTCATTTCGAAACTGTGAATGACACTTGAGCTCCGATGTTCACAAGTGGACAAAACGGTGTAGTGCAGCATTTTATTAAATGTTTTATTTCACTCCGCCATGTTCGGATGCCACGCTATGCTATATCCCTTTTTTTTTTTTTTTTTTTTTTTTTTTATTGGATGGGAAATCATCAAATGACCCCTCCCGCTCTGGGTGGAGCGGCAGGGAGTGTCAGACTTCTACTGACTAAAACCCACCCATGCTCCTCTCAGTGCCTTTACGTTCCAGGGCCACGGTAACTCTTTCGAACAAATCCGCAACCCTGGTAGGCTCTGGCCTTAACGGGCCCCGACCCATGCTGACGACTGCTGGCTTGGCGCGCGTAGAACACAGCGCGCCGTCAACCCGGGCCTGCTCTGATCGGACGGCGAGCTACCCATTGCTCGCCGTCCACAGGCATCAGTCACTGCGCCATGCTCAGGAGCATCAGTTCCTGGGCGGCGCAGTGGCTGACGTTCAACAGGAGGGGGTGAAATGGGGCCATTACTGGCACTCCATTTCAGCCCCCTCCGGAGCTATGCTATATCCCTTGCGATTCAAAAACGTTTGCGGAATAGAGTTAAAATCTTACAAAGTACCATTTTGAGGAATCAATTTTTTCTATGAATACTAGTCTTATTGGCTGTTTTTTCAATGGCCAAATAACTGTTATTTAAAGAATAAAAATGGGCCACTTTGTTTCTATAAAATAGCCTAAGTTCTTTAGATAAAAGCTACATGAATCTTGAAAAATCAGCCTCAAATCAAAGTTATTAGTGAATCATCATCATATCAGCCGAAAGACATCCACCGCTGAACATAGGCCTCCCCCAAATGGGGGGGGGGGTTTGCCATAATCGCCACGCTTGGCAGGCGGGTTGGCGATTAGTGAATGTTACATCCGAATTAAATAATCGCAACCTGTCTGCCACGTTCTCACACACAGTATAGATGACACTGCGAAATATGAATCAGCATTAAACTGGAACTCATTTTAATTATTATTTATCAACATTTAAATATCTGAAAATAATGAATTATCAGATCACGAATCAAATTAAAGTCATCTCATTGAGCATAATGAAAATATCTAGCAATCAATTTAATTATCCTGCATCGATATAACTACTTACACAAAAACAGTAGGACTCATTAATTAATATTATAAAACCAAAGCTTTTACCATTATTAAACAGACCGCAGTTAAATAAAATTTTTACATATATTAATTACAAGTGGCTTAACAAATGAAAAGTATTTGCTCATTTATAGCGAACATGATAAATTGTAAATTACTTGGAAATGTGCGTTTTGGAGGGCAGTCGGAGCTTAAATTTTAAAATGGTGCACCAACAGTGGAAATGAAATTCACGGACAAATAATGAGGGGCGAATTAAAAATGCAAAAATTGATTAATGGACCGTTGTCGGGTAAATATGTACTCAATAAGTGAACGTCCAGCCATTGTTGGTCGTCCTGTTACTTTGTGTGAATTATGCACATTTGAATTTGCTCATTTTCTTTCAGGTTTTGATGATATTCGCCATTAAGCGGCTAGTAGACAGCATGAGTCATCATCACTGTCTTCTTTTCAACCTATTTCTTTTTTCTCGTGAAGTTTGAATTTTGACATTTTTGGTGAGTCCCTGGCGAAATCATGGAGACATATTACAGCGCCATGATATGAAGGCGCCACTTCCACGAACGAGTAAGTCGAATCACCGCGATAATATCGACGTGTGGAGAGACGTGCAAAATATTGTTAGAATGAAGTGGCAAGACGATAATATCGCCGCGAGACACTCGCTTGTGGAGGCCTTATACATACATGAATTGTCACACCAGCCTGTGTATTGTCATAACCACACTTAAAGTAAAAACAGGCAACATCCTGTAACAGCGATTACCATAAAAAGGCCAATTAAAAAATCACGTTTGCATGTCGAAACGTCCAGTAATGCCTTTTATTTGCCACAAACATATGTTGCGAGAGTATTCTCGTAATTACAGTCAGCTTTCAATTAATTGTTTGTTATATTCGTGCCCTACGGCAGCGTGGCTCATGGCTACTGGACGGTACGAAATTAACAACTTTTGAATTGTCACCAACTGTAAACTAATTAACACTTGCTACATTTATCGCTTGTGGATACAGATTGCGGTGTAATTTTAATTTCGCAGTAACAATGCTTTACTTTTCAGCGCGTGAATTTGGGTTGAATTTAATCGCTCTTCACTTAAAGTTTGTTTCCATAAAATGCATTATGTATGTTCGTCACTTAAAAGTGATGAACATGTAAATGAACTGCAATCACAAATAGGTACCTATAATGCAATTTCATTAATTTAATTCACATTGCATTCAATAGGTACCTTAAAATCTCACAGCTTTTAATAAATACTATCTACATCTACTCCAAAACAATTTATTCTGTATGTACGTCAGTAGTTACACAGCAATTGACGTCTTCAAGTCGATACCAAATTAGTCAAACCTCAGTATTAATTACACAAAGTGCAAACCTCACATGTAAACGACAACAATAAAAATGAAAAGAACAGCGTGTATAATAGTGTGAGTGCTTTTTTTACGTAGATTAATAGCATCAATCGCAAATCGGCCATTCAACACGCGGCCGTTTCAGCAGACCATTAACAGCGCAAAGTAAACCGCACGGGATCGCGTGCTTCGCGTATATTAGGTGTCATAACATTGCAACCGGCTGCAACCTTCAACCTAGCGCTGGGATTCGAGAAATGTGGATAGGATTTTACCAATCATAATCATTCGTCATCATCACCATTTCAGTAGAAAGATGTCTACTGCTGGACATAGAAGGACCAAGCACTGCCACATCAACGGATCCTGTACTTTTTGCATCCAGCGAATTAATGCGGCATTCATCAGAGTTTCAAGTCTACTATTTTTTCAAGCAACGTTCTCATTTGCATCCCAGTCGCAATCTGTCAAAAATGAACGCAGATTGAGGTTTTTTTGACAGATTGCAACTGAGATGCGTATGTTGATGCAAACGTTGTTTAAAAATTAGTAGAATTGGCTCTCAGATTATAGATAAATTACCGGTCCACCTTGTAAAATGAAACGCGGTCGCACTATTGACACAATTATCAGTCAGAAAGACAGTAACATTCAGTAGTGGAGTTACTTGCACTCTCGTTGTACGATCAAAGCGCTGAAACTTGGATCGATGTCACCACCATAATTATAAATACTAAAATAGGTGTACACATAACCCTAACTACATACAGTACTGTTGTCAGGTGAAAGAATATTCAAATTCAGAACAACGCAAATGTGTACATCCCACTCATATGCACAAAACGTTTCGGGAATACTTTCACTGAGCGTACAGCTAAGGAGTGGAATTCCGTGCCGGAGTCTGTTTCCTGATAGCACTAACCTGTGGACGTGCTCCATCGTCGACCACATCGTTGCTTTCCATCAGATGAGATTGTGCTCAAAATCGAGCTTATCGATAGATAATAATAGTAAAAAACGTGGACTTCAAGTCTGAATAACCTCAATGACATCTTTGAACGTCAAAGTTTATTCAGAGGTGAAAAATGAAGTTTTCTATAACATATTCATATATAATTTGTGAAAGTCACCATTTTTAATGGCATATCAACCTTTACTAGTTGGCATGTATGAATATTGTAAGTCATCGACATTTAGACCATATTCCAAAACGTAAACTCCAACTCAATTCGAACTCCAAAGTTTTTGCATTTGTTTGTTTATCTCTCGAGTACGAAAACGTTAATTAGACAAGCTTTCATTGACATTTTCGTGCTTATGTTGGAGTTGAGTTCGAGTTGAGTTGGAGTTTACGTTTCGGAATATGGGCCTAGTCTCATTGAAACAAATGTAATCACATTCTTATCCAGTTTTCACAAATCCAAGAGTTAGATGCATTTTCCACGGTGCCATTTCGTAGCGCGATCGCAGCGATAACGCGCCGCCATGCAACAAAGCCGCTAAACACCGTAAACTTGTGAATTATTAATCTTATCGAGTACTAAACATGGGCAACTTCATGAAAAATTTAATAAATCGCCCTTTAGATTTATTGCGACGAGGTTCCTGGTTCATGCTGCCCAGTTATGAGCTAATGTTGATAAAGCTTAAATGCGAATGCTAAGCTTTATTTTAACCGTTGATAAACGGAGTACACTTTGTGATTTATTTCGGGTTTCACTTTCTTTTTGTTTAGGTGTCGTTTGGATTTCGGGTTTTCGTTATCGGTGTTTGATATGATATGGTTGTAAGAATTTACCTAAGGTACGATTGTGATTTTTGGAACTAAATTATAACAGTTAGTACGCACATAAATTACGATTAAAACTGACTTTCATTTGAACTTTCAGGTATGTGACTTATCGATGAATAATGCAGACCGCAGACCCACATATTTTTGTGAAATTTGTAAATTGGGTGAAACCTACGCCTAAATTACGACTCGGTACATTCCTCATCATAAATCAGCGTTAAAAATATTATCTGGCAACCCTTTAACGGAACACGAAAGAGGGAAACCAAGGAGCGGAGTGCTGAACAAATTCGCTAATTCTATCTAGAGAGGAAAATAAAGATATATTAGTGGTCCGAGCAAAGATAAAGGAATAAATTGAGGACGCGATAAATCAGTAAAGGATGGTTTTAATTACACGTCCGGCGGAACCACTGAGGGTTAAGGTTGGTGCACAATGACGCGTCTGCGGTGTGACGAAGTGGGGCTAAGGTTTTTAATAGGGATTTTATATGAATTTCGTAGGTTTTGGTAAGATTAATATTGCTTGGTTTTTATCACCATCATTATGTTCACTAAATATTTACTGTCAATAAAAGACATGATTTTTATAAATATTAACTCTTAAAAAGTAATCAGTGGCACAGTACATTCTTTCTCGCATAACTGGAACTGCGATTTTTTTTTTCAATCGGTTACGTTTTGTGGAGTGTGCGACGGAATTGCGTAGTTTAATTCCACCCAGCCCGTTCCATCATCGGACCACAAGACCTACGACGATGCGCCACCGGTACATGATGCACATCCCACCCACACGCACAAAACGTTTTGGGAACACATTTATTGCGCGTACAGCTAAGCAGTGGAATTCCCTGCCAGAGTCTGTGTTTCCTGATAGCTACAACCTGGAGAGGCAAGCGTGCTTCATCGTCGACCACATCGTCGCTTACCATCAAGTGAGATAGTGGTCAAACGTGTGCCTAACAATAGTAAAAAAAAAATATGGGACGATAATATTTTTACTTGTGTTGTAGTTAAGTTCACAACACCAAGCCTCATACCAACTCATCTTTGAAAAAACAAAGTACATTTTTTTAAGAATTTCAAACAGTTTTTTTCTACAGTTCCTAATTGTGTCCATACCCTTAGGAAGGGTTCCGCAATTGCCAGGAGGCGAAATGTAAATAAAGTTAATTATTGCTAGTTAAGTGATTTCAGACTTACTGAATACATTTCATTCGGAGTTCGTTGGTTACTCGTATTTCGTACATGTTTACTTAAAAATTCACCACCAGCCGTAAATTCTAAATGTAAAGGCTGCAAGAAAAAAGATCCCACTTTTTACAGAAAATGTTTGAAAGTGTAGCCTCGGCAATCTTTACACGATCAAATATTTCCCAATTCAACATTCATTTTATGTAAGCGTTTGGTTATTTATTGTTAGATTAGTCTTGAAAAAAAAAAAAATATAGATCGATCGATATCTTAGGCAGGTATCGATAAACTTAAAGGTTTTTTATGAAATAGTATCTCAAAAAACTCTAAGAAACTAAATCAAAATCAGTTCATCCGTTAAGGAGTTACAGACAGCCACACTTACACACGTCAAACTTATAACACCCCTTTTTTTGTCGGGCGTTTAAAACTTAAGCCTATCGATTTCTACCAACAAACCAAAAGCCTCCCACAACACAACTAACCAGCTAATGACAACAGCTTTCAGAACACAGCGGTCTAGATAACATGGCAACATTGATTAGATCGGGCATCAGAATGGCGTGCGCCCGGCGGCTGTTAATTAGCATTCCTGTATTACTGCTGTACGGCGGTGTACGGATCCCAACCAAACCGACAGGCCTTCCACTTTACTCAAAGCTTTGTCTGTTCGCATTTGTGAAGGATTGTTTTCACGAATGTGACTTGGAAGCCCTGTTGCGCTGTGATTAGCGCAAGTGAATGGTCAGCCGAAATTGGAATCGGATTGTGGCGTAATGTGTGAGTGAGGGACTAGCGTTTGTTGTTACTAAGTGTGGGTGGAATTGTTAGTGTTTATGAGTGGTTTTCGGTGCATTTTATATCGAGCTTTGGCTAGTATGACACAGTGAACTGTCCTACCTTAGATTCTCAGCAAGTCATAATTTCGTTGCGTATAAAAAGTTTTACAGCTTATTTAAAAAAAAACTGCTATTCTATGTTAATGTATTGATTCGTGAATACTTCAAAAATAACAGTGAATTTTAAGTAACACTTTACGATTTAATTTCCAGAAAGGGCTTTCACCTCGACATCGACATACATTTTATGATAGGTACTTAGGTACTAGACTCTGGGCAAAGTAATGATCATAGCTTTTTTGTAATATCTTTATTTACTCGTCAAAAGGAGCTCATGGCTAAACAACAACAGCCGCATGGATCGACCTTCAAGGTTAAGCAACGGTTGCAAAGGTCGATCTGTGGATGGGTGACCATCTTAACATACCGAGACTCCTCCGTGTCTCGGAAAGCACGTTAAGATGATGATGATTTTTTTTGATCTTTGGCAGTCGTTACGGATTGTCAGAAGCCAGAAAATCCTCCAGTCTTGTCAAGAAGTACCATGTTACCCAGTTTTAAAGGGTTGTGGAGGTCGGCAACCGCTCCACATAAACTACTGGTCCGTAGCTGAATCCGGATTGACTGGAAACCGACCCCAATATAGTTGGGAACAGGCTAGGCAGATGATGATCTTTATTTACTCATTATAAGAAAGCTAAAACATTAATTCACAAACATCAATTAGGTACCGGATTAATTAACGGCCATCTTGTCCTTACCCCTACAGCAAAAAATACTACTCCAAACCATATTTACCAGCCATTTCCGATCCAAAGCAAAGGAGCGAGCACAAAAAACTCGCTCACAAGGCAAAGTGGCCACATTACATGCGTCGCCTGCTTAAAACCTCGCTTTGATTCGCTCACAGCGGAGTGTTATTTTAATTATAAACATTATTTACCTTAATTAGAGTTTTTGCGAGTGCTCGGAGCAAGCGGCGGCAAATTGGCGGCCCACTTTGAATGCGCCATAATTAGGATGCAGTTTTAGAGCACACAGCTCTCGAGAGCTCGTGTGTTTGCTAAACTGTATGTCGATGGGCCTCAGCTGAAAGCCCTTGCTGGCAATTAATTCGTAGGAATATAAATGAAACTCGTGCTGTATGCGACTATGAATTGATGATGAAGGTTCAGATTTAAGGGGGAAATGTGCGCGCTGTCTTTGTTGTAGGTATGTGACGTTGAGATTTGTTATAATTAGCTGGGCTGGGGAAGATGAAACTGGTTTTGGTCGTTTTAGGATAGCCTGCAGTTGAGAGTTTTTAGAATGTTCCTACTTTCGATGAAGCATTTTAAAAAGGCCTCTCACAAACTCTTCCAAAGACTATATGAAACTAATATGAATAAATGAAATCAAGATAAATTAGAATAATATAGGTCTCAAAGCTCAAAATTGTGGGGAAATATGGGGAAAGAATCCATAATGAATCAGAAGCTCTATCACGTCCCATTTGAAGGCATACACTTATGTGTATGCCTTCAAATGGGACTTGATAGAGCTTTGATTTTGACCCGATAATTTGGGTTTTTTTTCCACTTCACAACCAAAATTTTGTATTTGTAAAAAATTTTTTTTTACTCTGAATAATTTTATTAACTGATTCTTTTCTGAAAACTCATGAACGAATAAATCCGTCGAATAAGAATTTATCAAAACCAATCTACCCATTACTTTGGAAATTGGGCCCACTTGCAAAAACCCAGAGTTATTTTTATTAAACTCCGATTTAGTTTTAACCTGGGGTAGTTATGTATTTAAAAAATAATTCTTGTTTGCGCAAGCGGGTCTAAACTTCGTGAAATTCTAACTATGATTTTTTTTTTTTGTAAACCCTATCTATACAAATTTCGATTTTTTTTATATTTTTTTTTATTATGAATGGGCTAGCTCTTGACCTCGGTCACGCCTGATGGAAAGCGATAGATAAGGTCCATGATGAAGCGAGCTTGCCCAGGAGATGCCTTGAGGCACTGGTACTCCCACGCGTCGACGAAACACAGCAGGCTGCTTGACGCCGAACTCCGGTGGGAGGGTGGTCGCGAACCAGGTTTTGTTGCATTCTAAATCTAGAACATGCTATTCCAAGGAATTACTAATTACTCTGTAGGTATATCTAGTTTCTCTGTCCAAACACCTTTATTCCGACCCAAAAATTTTCCAACGACTATTCGTACGAAGCACTATTAATCGTGTTTACGTATTGTTTCGATAATGAAGTCGACGCAGATTCAGACGGGCGGTGTTTGTTTGCTAATTAAATGATGCCAAATTAGCGTTTTCCAGCATCATGATTGCATAGCGCGCCGCTGACTGACCTCACTGGTTTACGGTGGCTGCCTGCTTACTATTCATTAATGATTCCTCATTAAAGGTGTTAGGGTGTTTTGGGAAAACCTGTGTTCGGCATTGGAATTATTTATTCATCTAACTATACTATATGTACTCTAGTGGTGCAAAGGCGAACATGCATTCCAGCCTGACTACTTTTGGATTAAAAAGTAAAATACATAATTATACAATGTGTACACAATAAACTATATAGACCATAATTTGTCGAGTTATGCGCACAGAAATGTACTGAACAGCTGTTTTTTTTCGTGATTTCAGTGTTGATCCCATAGTAAAAGTTGTTCATAATGATGAGTACAATGACACCTTAAGAGGTATTGCGTTTATTCTGTTACACGTTTTATATAGATACTAGAGTCAAAATTCATATACATCTACAACTAACTAAAATATTAAAGTTTGCTTGTGTAAACCCGCTAATCTCTGGAACTACCAGTCGAGTTTGGAAAATTATTTTTGTATATGATAGTCACATTCATGAGGAAGGCTATAAGCTATAGGGGAACGGAAAAAACACGAGATATACGCGTACGAAATCGTGGGCAAAAGTTAGTACATTATTATGATAAAAATAACAATTATTTTTTGGTACTTGTAGATTACAACGAAAATTTAAAAATTGAAAAATAAGTGGATGCAGATTTTTATGGTTTTCTTTTAGCTAAGTTGTTTAAAGTATACCAAGCAGCTATTATTATTTATTAATTGCTCAATGTACTACACATAGTTACAGACTAGACTTATCTGAATGTTCACATGACCGTGGTTAGGTAGGTAGGTTTAGGACGCAGCAAATCGATCATGACTTCTATCCGAGTTGGTATTGAGATGGTTAGTAAACTCAGGGCTTTGTTAATCAATACAGCCTATTATAGCATTGACGAATTTCGTAATGACAAACATCTGAAAAAAAGTACTTGATGTAAATATTGCTTTTTTATGCTTCATATTTCGACGTTATTTATTTATTTATCTAGTTGACACTCCCCTTGACCCAAGAGCTGGCTTTTACTAGAGCAGAGACTAAGCATTGCCAGTCAACGTGGCAATGCCGCCAGTCTCTTGGGTAGGTACATTACCAGCTGACAGAAGTTTTCTTAATAAATTTTATTTATTGAGTAATGGGCTAGCTCTTGATCCGATCACGCCTGGTGGAAAGCGATGGATGAGGTCTATGATGAAGCAAGCATGCCCAGAAGATGTCTGATGCATTAAATGTATTTTTTTTGCATTTTGCTATTGACTTTGTTCTGTAGCAATTTTTTTTTTTTTTTCTTTTATTTTACCAACATAATTTACACTACATAATAATATGATTATTATGGTTATAAAGTTAGTATTTTTAATTTCAATATACGTTCCAACTTCAATGATGGGTGAGGAACGAGGTTACCTACTTAGATATTATCATTGTTTATGTTGCTTCTTTTTGTGTACCTACTGTGCAAATATTTCGACACTAATGTATTTTTGTTACGAAATAAATAACATGAAACTTGGTTTATCTTTTCTTAACCAGATCCGAGCACCCATTCCCGAATTTTCAAGGAAAGTTTGCATCTGCATCATCGTCATAATCTGTCAAAATGTAGGGAAATTAAAGATGTTTTTGATGCGACTGAGATCCCCCCTCAATCCATTTACATTTGTTTCCTGACCGACATATCATAAGATCAAACTAACATGAAACAATAAATCATCTGGCTTCTTCCCAGCCACATTTCACAGGTAAGCGGTACCTTTGCATTTCAGCGGTAAGCGCTTCACTACCTACCGGTAAGCGCTGTTTAAAGCTACGGCCACGTGAACAAGACACCGGCACTGATAAGAATGAACGAGATGGGTTCCGACCGACCTTATATCGGTGCCATTAACTCACCAGAACTACCCTATACTGGCATTTATTGAAACAGGTTATCTTGAATTGGTTAGACCAAGTTTTTTTGTTGGAGTTGTCTGTTATATTTTGTTATAGGTAATCATCTATTGAGCATTTTATTTAGACAGTAATAATCGTGTAGTTTTTAGTACCTAATAAGAAAGTTATTTATGTAGTGCCCAGAAGTCTGTCTGTTTGCTTTTTGTAAGCTAAGCCCTGCTATCATTTTCACAAGATAATGAATGATGGTAGAATTGGCACGCAATGTCAAAGGTTTTTGTATCAATAAAGATTTGTATTTATTATATTATTATTAAGGCCTATATATTATTTTGAGTATAACCTCATCTAACTTAAATTACCAAAAAACATTGACGTAAAAAAGTGTTATGTTTAACTTACTTACAAAATAAATATAATTTATTAAGGAGGTAAGAATTTACGGGTAAAACTCTTAATACCTACCTTAACCAAATCTCTCTCTTCATAATCCAAAACTCCCAAAATGAAGACACATAATTATACCATCAATTAAGTGTAGTACATTTTAATGGAGGTGTTAAAAAAGCGCCATTATCTTGGTTTATTTGCGTACAGGAAGGCGCGGACTTGGCTCGCATAAATCAACATGGCACAATGGTAAGGCTGCGGAATTAAAAAATACTTGGCTGCCAAGCTCGCATTGAAATAAAGGACTTAGCGCAATCTTTGCGGGCGGTTAATGAATTACTTTTGCTAATTTCTCTGCAGGGACCGCATTTGGGAAGTTATAAAAGGGAATCGAGGTTTTGTTTTCAAGTGTAGTAGAAAGTATAGGACAATCATACTTTATTAAAGCAGAATGATTATAACTTATAACGTAGACAATCACCATTTTGACTAAAAACATTACAATAAAATAATTGCTATAATTTCTTTGTTTATTCAGCTGGATTTAATCATTATGTTTAAAGTACTTAAGTATTGTTGATACATACCTGTTTTTAACCCCCAACCATAGAGAGGGGAGTAATTAGTATTAGTAAATTAAATAAAATTTTGAAAAACAAAATAAGACCACAACACATTCCATCGAATGAAACGTCCCCCAAGACCTCATGTGACCTCTTGGGAAAAGCTGATGGACTAGCCACTGGGCTTGGTTCGATCAAGACAAAATGGAAGTTCGTGTGACCTCTAGCTAAATGCCTTGAAGCAGGCAGATTGCAAGAAGACCACATACTTACCTAAAAAAAAAGCAAACAAAATTAGAGGTCCTCTGACGCGACGACGTTTGGATCAAAATATAACTATAACATAGTCAACATTATTTTTTACTTTAGAGAGGATATTTGTGTTGGATTGTTTTAAATATTGAATGTAATTTGACAGCTAAACTTTTGCAACACCTTGGAAGTACTCTTAATGCATCTCTGTATTTTTATAAAGAATCTACTAAGACAATATTATGATGTATTCAGGGCCGGTGCGCCCTCGGCTGACATTTTAATTAATCATTGCAGATTAAGGTGAAATACGAGCAAGATAACAACTCCAAAGAAAATGCAATCAACTGCATTATACTGAGTCATCTGTTTTATATAAATCAGTTTTTTAATTATATTTTTACATTTAAACGGAAAACCATAGCTTTGCACTGAAAAGAGAATTATGAAATTCCAAATCGGAAATTGTATAATTAGGTATGTTATTTATAAATTTTGAATTTTAATAATGAGATACCTAAGTGAATGTCCAAAAGTTAGATAGTTTAATAAATCATATAAAATTAATGATGCGAATGTTAAATTTTCTCTTATGTGCTCTTTTTTTAAAACATGGGGTTTTTTTTTTGTGCAATTTGTCAGGGTGCTCTGATATTTGTTATAGCGTTTTATTTTGTGTGTCAGTGCTTACTAACGTAGTCGTAAGTTTTAGTGAAAATAAATTGACGATTGAGCAAAAAAACAAAATCAAAGAAGCTTTTGTTTAAGAAAGACTTCGCTGGGTACTAACAAAGTCTTTGATTAGAGAAGTAGGAGGAATGACTTTGATCTTGAAATAAGATTTCATTTTTGTCTTCCTCAAGGAGCGGTGATTTATGAAAGCATGAAGAATAATTAATTTTTGCGAGTAGGCTATAAGGATTCAAATAATGCCTGAACTACGTAGCAGAATAAGTAGTCGAAATAAGTTCAGACTATTGTATTTCGACTATTATGTTGTTTCACGTCCACTTACGGCCGCTTTCTATAACATATCTCAATCCCAATCTTGATCCCGATCCTTGTCTGTAACCAATCAACGGCCGAGTTTGTGTCTTTCACCACACAATTCTCACCTTTGATTGGTTACAGACAAGGATCGGGATCAAGATTGGGATTGAGATATGTTATAGAAAGCGGCCGTTAGACACGAGCACCGAGCGACATATTTCGTAGCACATGTCTACGAGTTCGTAGCGGCGTAGCACCTCTCCTCTACGTGTTTGACTACGGGCTTACAATGCAACAATAATATGGAAGATAAGTAGGTACTTTGATTTAAAAAGTATATCAAATCGTAGAAGTTTTGAAAAATCAAGAATGTATGATAATATATTTGTTTTTATGTGTTTATGAAGTGAGGTAGTTTAGAATAGTGTAACATGATTTATTTGTTAAAATGTGTGTGTTCTTCATTTCTGCCTCACCTTCGAGGAAATACTAGCATACCTAATGATAAGATGCGTTATTATAATTACCATAATTATAATAAGTGATAAAATGAATATGCTTTGAGCCGACCATGTCACAGAGAGGCCTCTATCAGATGCATGAGACAGAGGCTTTCTGCATCAGGGTCCCGTCAGGCATGTCAACAGTATCATCGCGGCCGACGCTTGGCTGGCGACTGAGGTGCCAGCGGGTGGGCGGGGCCCGCGGATGGGCGTGCCGGCCTCCCACCATGCAGGCCCCGCCCACTCGCGGACCCGCCCCATCTGTTCGAAAAACCCGTGACAGGTGGGCGGGAACACCCTGAAGTATCGTCGTTAAGGATACTTTATCAAGTAATTTGTTACCTTCTATACGAATTTAAAATTTATTTGTCTAGGCAAAACTGTACGGTGGATGATTTCAGCTATTCATTTTAGTGCTGGACTATTGTTTTTATGTATTCTGTATAATTTTATCCTATTTCATTTCAGATTTTATTACTGCTTATAAATGATATCAAAGCGTTTTAAGCCCGCTTTTGTACACAATTCATCTTATTGTATTTGTACTTGTATATTTTTTTGTGAGAACAATAAAGAACAAAGTGTAGCTATTTTGTTCACAGTCAGACTATTAGCATACTAAAAGAATTTACATTAGGTATAATGTATCTAAAAATTTATGAAAAACTAGCTTTTGCCTGCAACTTCGTACGCATATATCCCGTTTTTTCCCATCCGCGTACGAATTCCGGGAAATCCTCTCGTAGTGATCCCCTACACTCCCCTAAGAACCTACACGACAAATTTCAGCTTTCTACGACCAGTAGTTTCGGCTGTGCGTTGTCTTCAGTCGCTCAGTCACCAACGGAAGAGTTTTATAATTGATTGATTGAATACAATTCCTAATTACAATTGTAAATCATAAGAGCCATATACAATCTCCGCCGGCGCGATTCTCTAAGGCAACTGTTCAAGAATATTAACATCATGACGGTACCTTGTCAATATATCTATGAAAACATTATGTACGTTAGAAAGAATCTACATCTTTTTAATAAACGAGGCGACAGGCATAACTATGTCACTAGAAAGAGGAACCAATTAGTTCAACCAGGCTTCAGACTTGCTTAAGTAGCCACATCTTTCATGGGGTACTGTTTAAAATGTTACAATAAAATACCTACCCAGATATTAGAATTAAATGAAACAAAATTTAAATCTTGTGTTAAGCGCACACTATGCAGGCAAGCATATTATAAGTTACGGGATTACATTGAAGATAAAAATGCTTGGCTCAATGCTGGTCCTGCTCCACAGCCACT
Source organism: Melanchra persicariae (assembly GCA_947386135.1). NCBI lineage: Eukaryota > Metazoa > Arthropoda > Insecta > Lepidoptera > Noctuidae > Melanchra > Melanchra persicariae. The sequence continues at coordinate 8,345,105 of OX376651.1, read as the reverse complement.
AGGGCGCACAAATTAATTATTTTATTATTATTTTTTTATTTTTAGCAGTTGTGAGACCCGCTGAATATTGAAAGAACATAGATTTTTCATTGTATAGACTCGAACTAATTTTGCATTGTATAATTTCATGCATTAACGGCACATGTGTGAGTACTGTGTACCTTCAAGTCAAACTATCATTTTTGGGTAAGACTTTAATGTGCCCTGGGCTGTTGGGAGTGTCATGCTCACTCAAGTCTCTCTGATGGTGCAGTTTGTGTTTCATTTCATCATTTGGCTTCGTCTGGGACTGGTCATCTCTCAACTGCCACGGTTTGTTTTAATTGTTAGCATTTTGAATTGTTCCTTTTTTGCTTTTGTCGTGCACGTCTTTTTACATCGTTCTCACATATCTATGAATAATTTCAACAAGAACAATGTAACCACAACTTTGTAATAATTAATTGATTCAAAAGAGTGTCCATGGAGTTTCTTGTACGTTCTTCTCCATAGAGATCTACGCTTTGGAACGTGCAAATAGCTTCACCTCTTTGACTGACCTACCTTGACAATTCAAAAGTGCCTGTAAATGGTTTAATTGAAATAAATGGTTTGAGTTTGACTTTTTACATGTGCTGTATTCAAGTTACAAAGCCCAAAAGGCATTTTGTGGAGTGGATAACAGAAAAACACACTTACCTACTTAAAATCCACCTAAGAATAAATAAATACTTTGCTTTTACCTACTTATAAATATTCTCAATGAATTATTCTAAAATATTAGCGTTATATTTTCATTAAAATCTCACTCATGCAAATATTTTCATTCAAAAATGCTGTAAAATACTCTTGTAGATAATGTAGAAAATGCGAGGCATCTTAAAGAGTTATCAAAGCGTTACTGAAGGGGCTGGGTAGGAATGTCTTTGAGAAAATTATTAACATAGGCGAAACACCCCGAATTACTGCTGCTACTATCACTTCAGCTGAGTTAGGGTAAGTAGCTAGCTGATTCGTTCAGTTTAACCAAGATTTCCTCTTAAAAGGCGGATTAAGCTGAAGAGACCCGTTCCATGCTTTTATTTAAAGATAAGACACACTTTATGACACTTACTTAAACTAGTGTATTGTCTTGAGGGCTGTTTTTTTATTTTAGTTTTGTTTAATTAGTGATAATCTCACGGTTGACCAAAACCGGAAGACGCAGCGTTGGAAGGCCTCCCACAAGGTGGACCGATGACCTGGTGAGGGTCGCGGGTAACCGATGGATGCGAGACGCACAGGACCGGTTGTTGTGGCGACACTTGGGGGAGGCCTATGTCCAGCAGTGGACGTCTGTCGGCTGATATGATGATGATGATGATGATGATGATGACCAAAATCTCCTGATGGAAAGCGACGATGTGGTCGACGGTATAGCACGGTCGCCTAGAAGTAATCTGTTCAGACTTGACTAAAACACCCACAGGTTACACAAGAAAAAAAAAAGGGTTTATTTGCGCCAAGCATGACGCATATCAAAAATATAATTAAACAAAATCATGTTAGGCAAGTTGGGAAGTTATGCGCCACATCCGCGCAAAACGGTCATCTCTCAGCATAATTCTGGGATTCGTGTACGAAACAGAGCCACAGTGCTGGTTTTTAGCGACAGCCGGCGTTGACAGAATAACGTCGTTCGGAGCAGCATAAAAAGTAATTAAAACGAATTAAATTGTAGCTATCAGGAAAAACAAACTCTGGCGGCTCCTTATCTGTTTGCACAATGAAAGTAATCCCAAAAATTTGGTGCGTATGGGCCTCAATCTAAATCCTTGAAACATTCTTAATAAAAGTTAGAACGCAATATAAGTAGTTTCATGTGATATTTAAATCAAAAACCATCCAAAGGCGAACTACATATTTTAGGCATTTTTTTCATAAGCTGGAATGACAGCTCTATTGTCGTTCACTCCGCCAAGGTGAACACCGTGAGATGTCGACAGAATCGACCGGCTGAACCGTACTGCAGATGCCGTCGGTGAATTTGAGATTTTCTATACTGTTAATAGGTTTCTAGCTCGTCAATACTTTCCTATCTTAAAAAAAACGGAATTAAAATAGTTTAGGAGCTACGATGGACACACAGATTTTAATGCACACGTCAAACTTACAACACCCATCTTTTTGGTCGGGGATTAAAAATAAATTCAGCTGATCACCTGTTTAAAATAGACAGTCACAGTGAAAGCTTCTGAATAGGATCTATTGATTTGCCAGAATTGTACCAGAACAACAGGTACCTACACTTTTCTGTCCCTGAAGTAACCAGTATGAAAATAACCCACTAGAGGCGAAGTTCACATTTCAAATGTCAGACATAATTTCAAGAGTTATATAATTGTTGTTATAACGGCAATAGAAGTACACTTTGTGAAAGTTTCAACTGCCTACCTATTACGGTTGTTGAGATACAGCCCACTGACAGACAGACAGACAGCGGACAGCAGAAGCTTAGTATATGGTTCCGTTGGTTATCCTTTGGGTACGACGGTACCTTGAAAAATCCGCTAGTCCTAATTCTTGAAAATGAATGAACCTATGTATGTTAATGCAACTTTATAAACTTTTAAACAAAGTGTCAATTCTACTAATTTTTCATCTTGCATCTCAGTCGCAATCTGTCAAAAATGTAGGGAAATGGAGGCTACTTTTTATCCCGGTAAGTGGCATGGATCAATGAAGACTGAGGAGGAAGTGGAAATTCAGAGCCGCTGCTGCCTTAGTACTTCAGATTCACAAGTACCAGGAGACCAGAAACATGTCATAGTATTTTTTGGGCTGGTTAGGTTAGGTGTAGGGTAAGTGTAGGGTAGGTGTAGGGCAGGTTTAGGGTAGGTGTAGAGTAGGTGTAGATACAATAAAAATCAAGAAACCTCCCTATTTCCGATTTTCACGCGTACGAAGCCGCTGGTAGAAGCTAGTTTTATAATATAACTTCAAAAGTACACTAGATATCCTCTCTCCGTCAAGAATCACAAGAATGTTTTTGATCCTAAAACCAAACCCTCCAAAGTACCTCACAAGAATACTTTAAGTATTAATTAAACTAAACGTTGCCCCATACTTACCATGTTACAACCGGGTGTCATTTAGCTACAGAGCAGGTATTTTAACCCTTTCTAAGAATTGCATCCGAGATCCTCCCCCTATCTGCTACACCTTTGATGTAGATGATATGAGCAGAGATATTTAACGAGCTATGTCATTAACTGAATCGTACCTTCATGTATGTATTTGTATAAAAAGTTTAAAATAAAGGTTTAATTGATTTTAAGATTTCGTTTTTTTTTTAACTTTATTTTGACAACCTAACACTAAGAATTTCTCCTGCATCGTAAGCGCGTTTACAAAAGTTGAAACTCACACTCAGCTAGAAAGATAAATTCTCTTCCACGCTATCTAAGAACAGAAAAAACGTCGAATGTATCAGCTGCTTAACATCCGGTGCAAGATTGAATAGAAAAACTCTTTTGCTTGTTAAAAGATTTTAATCTAGAACTCAAAAATAGTTTTCACCTTATTGGCATAGAAAACCAAGAGCGTGCTATAAACACAGCGAAAATGTAGCAGCATTACAAATGGGTCTATTTGTAATGCTGGTAAATTTTGGCTGTGTTTATAGCACGCAAGTCAAATCTCACATGATTATAAAACCTTCAATAAAAGTTATAGTAAATCGTATCGCTGGAAAACTATCTAGATAAGCAACCACCTCCTGAAAAAGAAGTAAACTAAATAATAGATAAACATGTATAATTTAATATGTTACTCAAACTTGATAACGAAGTGGCAAGATGCACAGAAAATGCCTGGAAGAGCTACTGGTCCATAAAATAGCTTTTCAAGAGTGGTCTCAACCTCTGGTTGTCCATAAGACATGAGTATTCTCCCCATCGTAACTTACGGTGCACAAGTTTAGTTTAACTAACATTCAGAAGTCCAATCTCCAGTTTATCCAACGGGTGATGGAGCGCAGCATATTTAATGTTAAACTTTCTCAACACGCTGCGCTCCATAACGCAAATTGTTGATGTAGATCAAAAAGCTGCAAGACTGAAGGGTGGCTAAACAGGCATTTCATGCCAGATGCCGTCAAAGCAGTGGCATATCGTGGTATGACACAGCTACACGGGGACGCGGCAGACCAAGGAGAAGACATGGTACGCCTTGGATGGCTTCCTCAAGAATTGGTTTGAAGAAGCACAACACAGAGAGAAATGGAAGAAATACACTCCTGGGTAAAAGCCTCCCCCTGGCTTTTACCCAGGAGTTCAGGCTGATATAAAAAAAGATGAAATCGCTTGTTACGCAGGTGCAAATACAACAACCTTATTGGGAATTATGTATGTGAGCCGAGATATTTGGGATTGAAACACTAGGGCCATGGGGTCCGATTGCTCATCGTGTTATTTTTATATCTCTAAAAATGACACAATGCAAAAAGCTTATTGACATATCACCAAACATTTCAGTCGTAACATATATTTCGGATTCTGTCAGCAAAGATACTTTTCCCAAACAAAAACTAGAAGCTGAAATACACAATTCCGATTGAATAATTCACCAGGCGAGCGAAAAATCCGGCGATATTTTCTGGTGTATCTGGACGTATTGGGCGCACTGGGCGCTTGTCACAACAATTAGCTTAACCGACAGAGACTGATTTATGAGCGGAGCTAAGCCGAGCGAGCTTATCTCAGCGCACCTTTAACTGAGCCGACGGTATCGTGCAGCGTGCACCTTTTAGCAAAACTTTACGAAGTTAGCCCGATGATGGACGTAACGAGAGGTGCTGTGTGCAGCTTTGTGGATGACGTTTTTAGGGTTTATTGGGTGAAAGACTTTTAAATACAATGATGGATTTTGGTTCTTGATCTGCTGTATCAGTTAAGACCAGGTTTTTACAAAAGGGATTTAGTTTTGACTTATCGTTTCTAATTAGGTTGCATTTGCCTCTGACATGTTATGGCCTAACTTCACAAAGCAGGTGATCGAAATTATTTTTTTTTAGTCATCGACAATTCGAAAGGTTTATTCTCGGCAAAAAAATCCAAATTGTATGATAATAACAAACTGTGAGAACAATAGCAAACGCAACTAATTTTCCATTTAAAGCAGAGAGTCGGAGTGCAGCGAGCCATGTGACGACATTAGTCCTGTGAGCAAGCGATAAACAAATTCAAACGTTCCCGACGACGCCTTAATCCATCTGTTGTTACAAAATTAATTATTTCAACAATACTGACGCTGATAATTATCCCCTGCATTCAAATATTCCAATTTAATTAACTATTTTATTCGCATATTTTCAATGGCCAGCATTGTTAAATTTTACACCGAACTTATTAATTATACTGCTATGCCGCTTATTGTACATTCTACAAACACATTAATTGTGTTATGTTTCTTTTTAATTTATTTTCAGGGCTGGAAAAAATATTTTAATTGCACATAACCACATTTCTGAAAATGTTTTACCTCATCAAAATAATATATGTATGTACATGTTGTTATTTAAATTTAAATCGCACTTGTTAATAATGTTCTGGGAAAACTACAAACGTAATGAACACATTATGCCTTGTATTGAATTAAAAATAAGTCCCGTCCTTTAACTGAATATACCTTAAACTGGACCCTGGACTTAGCTAGGTAAGCGGTGTAAACTAGGCGAGGAACCTAAAAATAATGGTATTCAGGTCACCTACCTGAATACCATTATTTTTAGGTTCCTGACAAACACTGACAAGTATTGGCGTGCCTTTCAGTACAACCAATTTCAAAACGGAAAAAAAAACGTGTATGCTCGTAAGAATGAAGAATTGACAATTATTTTATGTTTTTTCAGTAAAATAAGGCTTCCCATTCGACGACATTTTGCGCCAAATATTACTTCAGTAATTTGCTAGAGCCTCAACAATAAAAATTTCATTTTCATCCCACCTTTCCCCTATTATGACATTGCACATACTGTGAGAAGGACTATCATCTGGCTTAAATATCCTTCCTAACTAATATTAAGAATGAAAATAAAAATATAACATATTATGACTATTATGAATGTGAGTTACGATGTGAAGAGGTAACAATCTTTACATCGTAACGGCTGAACGGATTTGGATGAAGCTGGCAGGTGCGCAGACGGGCGCGACATGACAGTGCGACAAAGATGCAACAAATATTCTTGATAGGAAATGTCTTCTGTTTATTTTCAGCTATATTTATTTTCACGAAATACACATATTCTCTCGTCTGAATTAATAGAAACCTACTTGCACCGTCTTTATACCTTCAACACACACAGCAACCATGAGGACCACCAACCGTTCAATTACATTTACCTCACATTACATTCACCGCAATAGATCACATTTTACACTGTAGGTACATGAAAACCGACGGCGCGTTGTGTTCCACGCGCGCCTCAAAGAGATGTCAGCATAGGAGAAGGGGCCAGTTAGGGCCAGAGCCTGCCAGGGTTGCGGATTTTGTTCGAAAGAGTCACCGCGGTCCTACTAGAACGCAAAGGGCACTAGGAGGAGTACGGATGGGTTTTAGTCAGTAAGAGTCTGACACTCCCACCCAGAGCGGAAGGAGTCATTTGATAAGATGTAAGTAAATGACAAATGATATTTATTTTGTAAGTAGGTTGTAAATAACACTTTTACGACGGACAGTAGAGTCACTTTATATTATTTTTAATGTAAATGATGACGTTCAAAAGTGCCGTTTAATGGCCTAATTGAAATAAACGTTTTGACTTTGACTTTGACTTTTACACGTCAATCTTTTCGGGTGTTTTTAAACTAGATGAGGCCGGTGTTTCCTAGCTGACTACCCTGAGAAGAAACACCGAAACAAACTCAGAGGTCACAGTGTCTTTTTAATTACAAACAATTGTACTGGTCAAATCATATCAGAACCATGTACTCGTAGGTTGATGTCTGAAGTAGGTACACACAGATTTGAGTTGACCTGTCCAGACAATGCAAGCATTTTGCCAATTGTGTAGCTCAAACTTAAAACTTTAAGGAGCTCAACGATTTGACGAACAATACCAAAGTAAGGACATTAAGATAGGCCGCATAAAAAAAAACTCAAACGGCCAGACATTGTTGACTAATATGAAATAAACCCCTATCATAGCGATCTACATGGTCCCCCACATTCACAATACGATATGAGGATCATGCAGATCAGTCTGAAATGCTCTTTTGAGGAAAGAACCACACAGATTTGAGTGGACCTGTCCAGTAAGTGCAAGCCTTGGTTAGTAAGTAGGTACATGAATACGAACCCTTATCCAAAATTCGAAACTTTTTTTTTTGGTTTTGATACTTTTTAGGAGCAAAATTGATAGGTTGATGAATGACATGACTGAAACTGTCAGTAACACATGATTTACTGAACTTAATACTAATTAATAATTATCATTCTATTTCATTACTTACTTCATTTACATAACCTGTATAAAATACTTACTTTTCGAACAAAATAACTATAATTTCACTAACGCTACACATCTTTATGCACGCAAGTGCACGGGTTTCAAGTTCCGACGGCATCTGTTATCAGTGATCAGTGCTAATTGTGCGTTAATCAGTCGTTAATTACTGGCTGTGGGGACCATGACGTCATTATGCCTACCCCCTCCCCCGCCGCCCAGCAATCAATAATCTACTGTCATGTGCAACCTGATCTAATTTGTCGCGTGTCTAATTAGGAGTGACCCATGCGTTTGTTTGACGTACATCGTCGGACTAAGAAACTGGGACAAATATGTTCAGAATTAAGTGTGTTTGAAAGTGTTTAGCTCGTGGTTTAATAATAACAGCCGCACGGGTCGATCTTCAAGGTAAAGCAAGGCTTGCCGAGGTTGGTTTGTGGATGGGTGACCATCTTAACATATTGAGATTCCGCCGTGTCTCGGAAAGTCGGTTAAGCCGTTAGTCCCACCTGTCATTTGTAGATCTTTGGCAGTTATTACGGATTGTCAGAAGCCAGAAAAAGACACCAGTCATGCCTAGAAGTACCGTGTTACCCAATCAAAGGGTTGTGGAGGTCTGGTACGAGGCCACTCAATGTAAAAACACTGGTATTCAGCTGAATCCGGTTTGATTGGGAGCTGACCCTAATATAGTTGGGAAAAGGCTAGGCAAATGATGAAAGTATTTCGGTATAAGAATATAGGTAGGTCTAATATTATAGTATATTATAATTACAATGTTTATGTAGGTTTATTTATATTTTAGTTTAAGGCTTCACATACCCTTTTCTCTTGCTCTTTCTTACACACTATTGTCTACATTTCTTCTATATTTCTCCTTTCGCAGGTCTGCTGGAAGAAATTTCTTATGAAATAAGCAGTACCTTTGTACTATTAGTTTTTATGTTATTTCTGCAACTGTTTTTCTGTGTGTACATAAATTATAAAATAAATAAATAAATAAATACCCAGTGCTTTTGTTTCCCCGTGTAAAATAAAGTTGGATAGTGATAAAAATACGATAGATCCATCAAGCTGGCAGTGAACAGTCAGCAGAATCGACCAAAATTTGGATGTGAATTTGTAGCTAATTAGTTGCTGCAAAACCGATTTTGTTGCTCGAACCGATTCCACACAAATCGAGTTACTGCTATCTTCACTATAAGCTAGCAGTAAAATCACGAAATTGGTGTTAAATGAGACGACTAATAGGTAGCAATTTGTTGCTGAAAAACAGCATAGGAAAAGTCTAGAATATTTCAAAGTCAGCCGAACCCAGCAACCGGAAACTGAACAGCAGTGTCCCAGCTACCTTAACATACGATTATTATGAACTAAGAGTGGATGCCGATTTTGTTGCTGCTCATAAATAGTATCAGAGATGCTCAGAGAGCCAGCAACAAAATAGAAACAGAAAATCGGTTGCACCTCGCGACCGGAACCTGAAGAACAGTGTCCCTGCTACCTTAACATCCAATTATTATGAACTAGTAGTTTATGCCGATTTTGTCGCTGCTCATAAATATGATCAGAGATGCTCAAAGAGCCAGCAACAAAATAGAAACAGAAAATGGGTTGCACCTCGCGACTGGAAACTGAAAAACAGTGTCCCTGCTACCTTAACATAAGAATATTATGAACTAGGAGTGGATGCCGATTTTGTTGCTGCTCATAAATAGCATCAGAGATGCTCAGAGAGCCAGCAACAAAACAGAAACAGAAAATCGGTTGCACCTCGCGACCGGAAACTAAGGAGCAGTGTCCCTGCTATCTTAACATCCGGTTATTATGAACAGGGAGCGGATGCCGATTTTGTTGCTGCTCATAAATATGATCAGAGATGCTCAGAAAGCCAGCAACAAAATAGAAACAGAAAATCGGTTACACCTAGCGACCGGAAACTGAACAGCAGTGTCCCTGCTACCTAAACAATCGATTTATATCAACAAGGAGCAGATGTCGATTTTATTGCTGCTCATAATTATGATCAGAGATGCTCGGAGAGCCAACAACAAAATAGAAACAGAAAATCGGTTACACCTAGCGACCGGAAACTGAACAGCAGTGTCCCTGCTACCTAAACAATCGATTTATATCAACAAGGAGCAGATGTCGATTTTATTGCTGCTCATAACTATGATCAGAGATGCTCGGAGAGCCAACAACAAAATAGAAACAGAAAATCGGTTGCACCTCGCGACTGGAAACTAAACAGCAGTGTCCCTGCTACCTTAACATACGATTATTATGAACTAGGAGCGGATGCCGATTTTTTTGCTGCTCATAAATTCTATTTTTCTATTTCTATTTTGTAGCTGGCTCTCTGGGCATCTCTGATGCTATTTATGAGCAGCAACAAAATCGGCATTCACTCCTAGTTCATAATAATCGTATGTTAAGGTAGCAGGGACATTGCTCTTTAGGTGCCGGTCGGGAGGTGCAACCGATTTTCTGTTTCTATTTTGTTGCTGGCTCTTTGAGCATCTCTGATCATATTTATGAGCAGCAACAAAATCGGCATCCACTCCTAGTTCATAATAATCGGATGTTAAAGTAGCAGGGACACTGCTCTTCAGGTTCCGGTCACAAGGTGCAACCGATTTTCTGTTTCTATTTTGTTGCTGGCTCTTTGAGCATCTCTGATCATATTTATGAGCAGCAACAAAATTGACATCTGCCCCTTGTTGATAAAAATCGATTGTTTAGGTAGCAGGGACACTGCTGTTCAGTTTCCGGTCGATAGGTTTAACCGATTTCCTTTACTATTTTGTTGCTGGCTCTCTGAGCATTTCTGATCATATTTATGAGCAGCAACAAAATCGGCATCAGCTCCTAGTTCATAATATGCGTATGTTAAGGTAGCAGGGACACTGCTCTTCAGGTTCCGGTCACGAGGTGCAACCGATTTTCTGTTTTTATTTTGTTGCTGGCTTTTTGAGCACCTCTGATCATATTTATGAGCAGCAACAAAATCGGCATCCACTCCTAGTTCATAATAATCGTATGTTAAGGTAGCGGGGACACTGCTCTTTAGTTTCTGATCGCGTGGTGCAACCGATTTTCTGTTTCTATTTTTTTGTCGGCTCTCTGGGCATCTTTGATGCTATTTATGAGCAGCAATAAAATCGGCATCCACTCCTAGTTCATAATAATCGTATGTTAAGGTAGCAGGGACATTGCTCTTCAGGTTCCGGTCGCGAGGTGCAACCGATTTTTTGTTTTTATTTTGTTGCTAGCTGTTTGAGCAACTCTGATCATATTTATGAGCAGCAACAAAATCGGCATCCGCTCCTAGTTCATAATAAGCGTATGCTAAGGTAGCAGGGACACTGCTCTTCAGTTTCCAGTCGCGAAGTGCAACTGATTGTCTGTTTCTATTTTGGTGCTGGCTCTCTGAGCATTTCTGATCATATTTATGAGCAGCAACAAAATCGACATCTGCCCCTTGTTGATATAAATCGATTGTTTAGGTAGCAGGGACACTGCTGTTCAGTTTCCGGTCGCTAGGTGTAACCGATTTTCTGTTTCTATTTTGTGGGTGGCTCTCTGAGCATCTCTGATCATATTTATGAGCAGCAACAAAATCGGCATTCGCTCCTAGTTCATAATATGCGTATGTTAAGGTAGCAGGGACACTGCTCTTCAGTTTCCAGTCACGAGATGCAACTGATTTTCTGTTTCTATTTTGTTGCTGGCTCTTTGAGCATCTCTGATCATGTTTATGAGCAGCGACAAAATCGGCATCCACTCCTAGTTCATAATAATTGGATGTTAAGGTAGCAGGGACACTGTTCTTCAGGTTCCGGTCGCGAGGTGCAACCGATTTTCTGTTTCTATTTTGTTGCTGGCTCTCTGAGCATCTCTGATGCTATTTATGAGCAGCAACAAAATCGTCATCCACTCTTAGTTCATAATAAGCGTATGTCAAGGTAGCAGGGACACTGCTGTTCAGTTTCCGGTTGCTAGGTTCGGCTGATTTTGAAATTTTCTAGACTTTTCCTATGCTGTTTTTTAGCAACAAATTGCTACCTATTAGTCGTCTCATTAAACACCAATTTCTTGATTTTACTGCTAGCTTATGGTGAAGATAGCAGTAACTCGATTTTATGGAATCGGTTCGAGCATCAAAATCGGTTTTGCAGCAAGTAATTCGCAACTAATTAGCTACAAATTCACATGCAAATTTTGGTCGATTCTGCAGACTGTTCACTGCCAGCTTGATGAAGCTAAATATGATTTTATAAAAGACAGTATGGAGGAAGCGTTGGGCAGTGAGATGTTAAAGAAAATACTATTACATTTTAAGATCTAAGTGTAAAAAAAAATAATAATAATAACAATAAAAAAAAACTGCATTAATTACATTCATATTAACATAAATAAAATACACACATTAAATAGATCAACTATATACCTCTAAATCAAAAATATACATTACTAATATTTCTTAAAAACCAAAACAAATACAATCCAATACTCTAAATGTTTTATAAACCATGTATAATGTACCCAAAATATATAAATAGAAACTAAAATAAAATAGTCAAAAAATAATAAACTTGCTAGTGATACTAGACTATGCCATCAATGCCACATCTAGCAAATATCAAATTCGTAGATCCATGTTGTGATTGTTTGTTTACCCACTTTTTTTTAGTTTTGTTATTTTCTATATGTACATCTGTGCGCTCTAATTATAAATCTTAGTTTTAGATATTTATTCTCAGTAAGTGAATTTGTATACAATTCTTTATGAGAAATAAAGTTGTTCTTAAACCAAAAAAAAATAATAGGTATTTATAATTTTTTTTTTTTTTTTTTAGCCCAGACTGTCCCACTGCTGGGCAAAGGCCTCCCTCAAGTCTTTCCAACAATTTTTTTGACGTGCCAAGTCGTACCAGCCCTCATGGTACGCGTCCAGGTCGTCTCGCCACCTCTTTCTGGGCTTGCCTCGGCGACGCCGTCCATCTTCGGGCACCCATTGTGTGGAGACTTTTGCCCAACGATCACAATGCATGCGACCAACGTGACCCGCCCAATCCCATTTCAGCCTGGCAGCCTTCTTACCTACATCCATTATTCCCGTTTTGGAACGCAGCGTGGTGTTTCTAATTCTGTCCTGTCTTTTTACGTTCAGAATGCTGCGTTCCATCGCTCTTTGGCAAACTCCAAGGCGGAACTTTTGCGAATCGGTGAGCGACCAGGTCTGAGCACCGTAGGTTAGGATGGGTAGAATACACATGTCGATGAGTTTGCGCTTCAGGGAGATCGGCAGATCACCCTTCATTAGCGTCTTCATGGACCAGTAGCTTTTCCAGGCGTTTTTGATTCGGCGATCGATTTCCTTTTCTTGCCTGTTTTCGAAAGAAACTAACTGGCCCAATAAATTAAAATGCACAAGCGAAATTGGCTTGACAAACATAACCTTTTGCGAATAATGTTATTAACAGAGTACTAAAGAGAATAAAAACGCAGATGTCGTGATTACTGACTCTTACCGATCTTGTTCGTAAAGGATTCATAACTAATAAATGTCTATTCCCTTCTTAATTCTATTACATTCTTAACAATCTACTTTTTACAACGTTCGTTCAATTCAGTAGAACTTTTTAAACTGAAATCAGCGCAAAAAAAACTCTCAATTCCCACCACACTTGCTGCAAGCCAGTGTCCGTAGCAATTCATTAGCGCTGCCCGCGCGATGTGACGTGTCACACGATACGGCGCGTCATTTGCTCCTCCCGTCATTTACGTCCGTCATTTGCGTCCGTCATTTGTGTCCGTCATTTGTGTCCGCCGTCAATCGCGCGTGATTAGGGCCTGTGATTGCGCATTGATCGCTCGTTACCGACTGTTTGCTTGCGAACCGTCCTCCACGCACTACTGACAATACCAATTTGTTGGGTTTGAGTAGGCGCAGGCATGCTCGTTTTGTGTGACATAGGGGTTTAAAATCTGTTTGAATTAGCTGTTAAAACCCTTCTTCCTACTTGTATTAATGTCTGCATGTTTTGACGTTTGTTATAATTCAAACAGGCCTAAACGGTTTTCGGATCTGGTATACAGATTAAGGCCTGGGATAGGACGTAGAATACTTTCTTAACCTGATAGTACGGTTCCATGGGAAAGTGTTTGACTTTCACGCGAGAGAAACTTCAATAATACATTTTTAAATAACATTTTCGGAAATACCAAACGACGCATTTTATCTTCTACTTTAATACTACACCGTTACTTGTTCCTATTTTGCTAAAAAGTTCAATTATTTTTAAGTAGCTGCCGCCCGCGGCTCCGCCTGCGTGAAAGTTGAAAATTATCCCGAGGGAACGTACGCCCGGGATAAAAAGTATCCTATGTGTTATTCCAGACTATAATATACCTCTGTGCCAAATTTCATTAAAATCTGTTCAGCCGTTCTGACGTGATTGAGTAACAAACATCCATCCACCCAAACATTCGCATTTACAATATTACTAGCTTATGCCCACGGCTCCACCCGCGTGGATGTCGGTTAAAAAAGTAAGTTTTAATAAATCTAAAGTAAATATGCCATTGTTATACGACAGTTAGGCCTACAGAAGTTAGGGTGGCATTAACCTCAAAAAAATAGTTGGCATTGGCAATATTTTTTGAAATCCAACATAGTTTCTGAGATAAGCGCAGACAAACATACTTACATACACTTATGAAATTATGCACACATGTTTATGTTAGAAGCTGGTATAGAATAACATACACAAGCACTATGCAATTCTGACAATATTATGTAGGTACATACAGGTCGAATTGATAACCTCCTTCTTTTTTGAAGTCGGTTTAAAAGCTGGCAACATATTTTTGGAGATTGACATTCGCGCTTGACAAATTACTGGGATTAAAAAATAAACTTTAGGTATAATTCGCACTAAATAATCCGTTTTAATAATCGAGATTTCCAGAAAGTAAAGGCTTAAAAATAAATTGATCAGTTTTTTAGCCTTTCACGGGATATTAATCTCCACTTCTTTAAAACATTAACACCGCCGAAAATATGAACTAGTGAAGCCATAAAAAATTGTAATAAAGCCATAACGGCGCGAAACGTGCGAATAAACGGCGCCGTGTCGTAAAACTGTCGAATTGAATGGACGATGCAGTTGGCCGCGCGGCGTTCACACGTGAAACAAACAAGACAACACATTTTCTTTCCACTGTGATCAACTCGAACGGAAAATTCGAAACAAGTGTGTGTGTGAGTGTGGAAAGGTAGGATTAGCGGACTGGCGTAGTAATCGCCCTCGTGTTTTTAAAAATGTGGAAGTACATAGCGCGTAGGTAACTTCATTCCATAACCTCAAAATAATAAATTAGCTAATTAAACTTTTATATAAATTGTCTGTTTGAATCGACACCCATCACGTCCTTGCAATTCTAACGGCTAATTTAAATTAAGCCTGCATCTGATTTTATTTAATTCATCGAAATGAATGAATATAATAGCAAAGAAAACTGAGAATGCTGCTTACACTACACACACCAAACAATGATAACGAAGAAGAGACATAGAACTAGATGTGTAGAGAGGGAAGTTATTTTTACTCGACTGCGGCAAAGTCGGAAAAGAGAAAAATGTTTTTTATAAGCGGGCTACCTCGTCGTGATTGACTCGGTATGAGGATAACTTAAAGCTTATTAACCAAAAAAAGATACGAGTACCCGATTTCATATTAACGAGAAGATACAATTAACATTAATCGATCATTTACTGAGCTCGACATTTTCCGAGCTAATTAATCCATCAGTGCTCACACCATCACCATTACCTGCTGAATTATTTAATTTATACATTATCGTTTCGATTAAACTATTTGCTAATAAAAGTGTTTGAATCTAATTTTACCCGACTACGGCGAAGCAAAAAGGAGGGTTATGAATTTGACCGGTATGAATGTATGTATGTTCATCTGTTCCCTCATAACTTCTAAACCATTTATCATAATTTGACCATGAGGTGTCATTGGAAGCGTCTAAATTTTCCGCTGATTATAGGCTAAATTATGTTGCAATAAAATGTATGTGGCGCCCTCTAGGGCGCATTAAAACGTGAACTATTATTGTTTTTTATTTATTAATATGGTCGTGTTGGGTATCAAACTAAAGGGCTCCATTAGCACATTTCAAATATATATATATATATATATATATATATATATTATATATAATATTAATATTATATTTATATATATATATATATATAATTTGAACACCAAAATAATTTAAATAAAAAAGAAGTTGAAAAACTAAAACTTCACGTTCTAAAAAGTATGAAACAAGAAAACATAGCCGTGGTCGTATGCCACCTATTCTGGTAAAACAGTATGTTTAAAGTAATGCAACATCAAACTTTAGCACTAAAGTTTAGGGCAAAGTGGCACAACCATGGCTTGTTTTTTTTGTTTCATACTTTTTAGAACGTGAATTTTCAGTAGTCGGGTTTTAGTTTTTTTACTTCTTACTGTAGTGCTATTCTGTGAAAACTCACCGTGCAAACTAAGGTGAAGTGAAGTGTCAATATATAAAAACAAGATGGAATGACAGTTCACTACATGCTCACTCCACTTAAGTTTTCATGTTGAGATGTTTACAGATAAGGCCTTCAGGCAGGCATCTTCTCGGGTCGCATCCCATACCATCAGGTGAGATCAATAGGTAATGAACAGGCTCATTAGAAATATTTTATTTTCTGCGTAATCATAACATTGAAAGAAAAGAAAATGATTATTTGCTAGGTACTCTGCTGAATATAATATCCTAATGTGGGCCATGCACGTTCAAGTAATTTGATCAAACAGATTGGTTCAAACAGTTTTATCCTGGTTTTATCAAATTGGCATGTCTGTGGGAAAATTGGATAAAAAATAAGTCGTCAAATGGCATGAAGAAATACAAAAAAAAAAACATTCTGTTTGATCATTTGAACATGTACGGGGCGCATTAGGCAATTCCAGGAACATATATGTATACCAATAAAGCTAACAACTATCACACGATCACGAGATACATCCCTGTCACATGAACACACCCCGCAGCGTAAAATCAGGTGTGGCGAGGATCACGTACGCATTAATAATGATAAATTCGCGTCATTAATTCGACGGGATTAGTCGTGCGGGCCGAGTGCGCGCCGCCGATAACCAAATATTAACTCAATTAGTGAGAGGACGGCGCATTCAAATGTCTGCTAATCCCACCTAGCGTGCAGGCCCATACCCCTTTGATATCCTAGAACTGACGGCCGTGCGTCCAGACGACTCTGAGCCTTTTAAGTATGGCGAATAATAGGGATTTTGCTTGATTGCGCTTTATGTTTCTGTCATCGGCTAATTCGAAATACCGTTACTTATAACTAACTATTATAACTCTTGATTTCTTGTGAACGGAACTTTTTTACACGACTGCCTAAAAAAGGAATGTTATGTTTTCAATACACTAAATCCCATTAAAATTCAACAGTTTATAATATATCCGTGTCTTGGGCGACTTTTTGAATCCGCTGTTACCCATTGGTTAAAAAGTATTGGAACCTGAATTTCGTTAATGTGCGTTTTTCAGTAAATATTGAGTATGGATATTTGTCATATAAATAACTTTAAGATAATAATTAACAATATTTACATCGAAAAATGCATTTTAACGAAATTCTTATCACAATTTTAACCTAACCATTGCTTGATCAGGGAGAGTTTACAATCTAGCGACATTGATTATAGATAAACTTGCAGTTTTTGCAATAACCTGGTGACATGTTCAATTCTGTTGTTGCGAATTTACCATCCATTATGGTGGCCGAATAAGCTCCAGATTATACGTTTCCTCCACTAATGCATTTTTTATTTTGGACTGGTTATGGATTTTGTAAAAATCATTTCGATGTGAGGTAAATACATGTGTCCAATGTGTATTGTTCACGGTTCTGATTCAAAATTACATAAAACTTTTGAGAGATAAAATATAGTTAAAAATATCTTCCACAGCTTTTCAAATGGAAAATCGAGGAAGGCAAGATAATCTGTAGCAAAGCCTGGATTTACTGAATGTTATCACAAAGCTGCAGGTACCAGAACAAAACAATTCACTAATAATATACCTAATCATAGCTGCTTGCACGTCTCATGATCATTTACATACGTCATAAGACGAAGTGAAGGGCCAGCTAATGACATTAATCCAATTAATGCTACCCAATAGTAATGACAAATGCCTGGTTAGCACTGACAGATTGCTAATACTCAGCTGACGAGGCAAAAGCCGCGTGTTCCAACATATGACGGGGGACATCCATCATGACGTGTTGCGACCCTGTGTTTACATTCAAGAATAGGAAGTAAGGGGAAAACGGATTGGTCAGTTGGAGTTAGCATTCTTGTTACTAGATAAAAGAGAAATAAAAACCGGCCAAGTGCGAATCGGACTCGCGCACGAAGGGTTCCGTACCATTGTCTATAAAAAAACGGCAAAAAAACAGGTTTTTATATTTGTTGTATTCTGTTTTTAACCGACTTCCAAAAAAGGAGGAGGTTCCCAATTCGACTGATATTTTATGTTTTTTTTTTGTACAGCGATATTTTCGCCAATTGTCAACCGATTTTGATGATTCTTTTTTTGTTTGGAAGAATATCTTCCTGGACTGGTCCCATTTCAATTTGGTGAAGATCTGATGAAGAACTTCGGAGACAGGTAACGGAACTCTTGAATAAATGATAGCAAACCTGTCGGGATTGCTGAAATCGCATGTCTGTTTATTGTTTACACCAGTTCATAACATATCATCACGCCGGTACGTTTTGAAGGGGTACGCAGATGTGCACAATTCAACCATGGTTTTGGGGTTATATATTCGGGAATAACTTTATTGTTTATGAACCGATCTTGATGATTCTTTTTGCGTTCGGTTTAGTTAAAGCTAACCACTAAAAAGTGAAAACTAAAAAACTTTTTTACAAAAAAAAAACAACCGATTTCAAAACAAAAAACACATACTTTGTAGTGTTTTTTGTTTTGAAATCGGTTGTTTTTTTTTTGTAAAAAAGTTTTTTTAAAATAACTGTAATTTCGGAAGTCGGTGTCAAAAAACGAAGAAACAACAAAAAACACCGTCTTCCGAATTATAGTTATTAAATACTTTGTAGTGTTTTTTGTTTTGTGGTCGGTTGTTTTTAGTATTTGTTGTTATAGCGACAACGTCATCTGTGAAAATTTCAACTGTCCAGCTATCGCGGTTCATGAGATACAGCCTGGTGACAGACAGACGGACAGCGGAGTCTTAGTGATAGGGTCCCGTTTTTACCCTTTGTGAAAATTGACCTGTAGCTACTGTGGGGCATTTACAAACATTTAAACTTACAAGCTGCCAGACCCGAAACAACTATCTCTAAGCTATGCAAATATAATTTGAAACCTATGTTGCCTGTCATGCCGCATAAACTTTTCAGAAATTGTATTGTCTTAGAGAACTAAATTATTATTATTATTATTATTATATCTAGCCCGAACTGTCCCACTGCTGGGCAAAGACCTCCCTCCATTCTTTCCACCGTTCCCGGTTGTATGCTTCTTCTTTCCCACTAAATGATAAAGGCTTTAAATTAAATTACAACCCTCTTTTTTAAAACAGAGCAGTTTGTTTTTTTTTCCAGAATGCAACAACTCCAACTCCTATACAAATAATTCGAATCAAATTTACTTAATTTAAGATTTACCAATTAATCTGAAACTTAACCCTGCTTTTAATTGAACGCTCAACAAAGACAAATTCTTGCTACAATCACAGTTCTTTCATTCCATTCGAACAGCTTTCCTTTGTAAAGCAAACGTACCGGTGCCTTGCAAACTTAATCCAATCCGCGACTGAGGCCAAGTAAGACGTCGGCTCAAACAAATTATTTGACATAATATCGTTAATTAGAAACCCTCTTTTGTAACCGAGGGAGGGTAATTAGGTTCGGATGTTCTGAATGGGCCCTTTTTCTGCTCGTTACGGCTGAAACAAAGGGGCGAAGAAGTAAACAGACCGTATTCAGACGAGGATTTGCATTACTGACAATGAAAGAGTTTGACTTTAATTCTGTTACAATGTTGGTTTTGGTTTGTCTGCGCTCAGACAATGGTTATTGAAGGTTTTATTGCGTATTTTGCGTAAGGGGGACGTGTAACAATACAGAATGTGGGTAATCGCATACAAGTTATTTGAGATGCTTGAAAATGAGACTATGTTGGATACAATATAAAAAGCCCACAAAATTTAAATCCCAATTCTCAACACAATAAATAATCACCAACTCCCTAGAGCAGGGGTATAGTAGATATTCCCTTATTTTAATTAAGAAATAGCACATTTTCCAAATCCATCTATAAGTTATTTTACGACTAATAGGTACTTTAAAAAATCAGCACACCTCAGATTTCACACAAAACCCAAATGTTACAAAAATAACACGCAAGCATATAGAATCAAGACATTATTAACTCCCTGGTAAGCCCTTTTTTCCCAAACCTGTGACTTGGTTGCCCGTCCCCTTGTATCATTCGCACTACTCCAGCTACAAGACGGTTCTCCCTCCACTCGCGGGGTTTAATTGCGCCGGCATTGCTGCGCCTGTCCCGTCTCATTCAAGTTATGATCACAAAGTCCTTGAGCAGATTTTTCAAATCCATGACTTAGTTATTTTTCGGCTATGTTTAAAAAATCAGCACGCCTCACAAAACACCACAGATTTTACACAAAACTCAAGAGTTGCAAAAATAACAGCACAAGACAAGGCGAACCGAATCAAGACATTATTAGCCCCCTTATAAGCCCTTTTTTTCTCAAACCTGTGACTACAGCTACAAGACGTTTTCCCCTCGCGGGGTTTAATTGCGCCGGCATTGTTGCGCCTGATTTGATTCTGTATCTCTGTATAGGGCACAATTGTAATAACGAGCTTAGCGGCCGGTACGCTGAACGGATATAATGGCGGAACTGAGATTTTAATTTTTTGGTGGTGATTTAAATAAAATGGCGTCGTGTTTTTGTTTTGTTGAAAGCATTTGTGTTTGCAGAATTGAGTTTGTCTGATTTTTATGACTTTGTACACGAAATGTCTTTCCGATTTTTTTAGGGCAATTTCGCAACATAATTCCCAATCACTGCTATTCATGAAAACTAGAATCAGCAGTAGATTAATTATAAAATAATTAAAGTTCGACGAGACAAGAAATGACAAACAAAGAATTGTCTTTCAAAATAATTATTTTATCAATTCTGGATATTTATGGTCATATCAACAAAAAGGCATTTATTTTCTTTTTGTCTAACAAACCTTTAAAAAAGCCAGGTAAGTGTAAATGTATATTTTTTTATTAAATTATTAATTTAATCGAGAAAGGCATATATTATGTACACTGAAAAATGTGTATATTTATTAGAATAGACAGTGATCGACAAATGCGCAATTAGCCGTCTATGCGTCTGGTGCCACGTGTCATGCACACTCTTTCCTGACAATTTACAAACAACAACTTGCTCCTAATTGTGTTTGCGATTCCTTAAGAAAGCTCTTTTGACCCGCCTCCAATTGTGAAAACTCGTTTTGAAACGACGTTAAATACGACCGAATTTCAGATAATTAACTCAGATTACGGTCTTTCAGCAACGAATACGCTTTTGTTGCAGAAAATTGTAAGAAACGCTTGCCTTGAGAAAGTTTAATTTTAGCCTAGATATTATTATGTGTTTTTGAACTGTTCAGTATAGTTGTATATACAACGTGTAAACGCAATACCTCATAAGGGGTCATTGTACTCATCATTGTGAACAACTTTTAGTATGAGACCAATCGCGAATAAAAATCAGCTGTTCAGTACTTTTTGTCGAGTTTGGAGCACATAAATTGACGACACGGTTGGCGCAGTGGTTGAGCAATCGGCTGCTACGCTGCGTGTCGCGGGTTCGATTCCCGCACGGAGCAAATATTTGTATGGCCTACAGATAGTTTTGATGAAAATGTATGGGGCAGGTCGATTTTTTTTCGCGAGTTCAAAGTTGTTCATAATGATAAGTACAATAACCCCTTAAGAGGTATTGCGTTTATTCCGTTACACGTTAAAACGCAAAAATAAAATATTTCGTTTTATTTTATTTTTCAATTATGGAATATTCAACAAAACGGAGAAATCCAAAGCTCATCTAGGTATAGGTGTAACATAAAAATTAATTAGACCAGCTTTTAAACAAACAGATCGAACGCAATAGTTCAACCACCGTGAAAATATCGAATATCGAGTAACTTAAAACCCATGCAAATTCGGAAAAACCTATTATAATCTGCATCGCACACCGCTGGACGCTCTTTTCATTCGATACCTTTTGTTGGCGGATTCAATTAAGTTTACATCGGCACCGAGGTCAGTTAATAAAAACCGAAGCCTACAAAAATTGGCGCGTAAATCAAATTCAATAAACTGCAGTACAATAGAACGGGACGGAACATTGGAAAATGACGGCGGGAACAATGACACACGCACACACGCCAAACAATTTATATTGTCACGCGAAACGGATATGTTGCTGTTGCTACCGATGAGGTTTCATCATGTACGTATGAAACTGCCGGTCGATTCTGTCGACATCTCACGGTGTTCACCTAGGCAGGGTGAACGACAACTAAGCTGTCATTCCATCTTATTTGTCAAGTATGGTTTGACAACTCACCCGTCGTGCACCTCGCCCAAGTGTTCACTTCGACATGTTTACAGAATCGCACTGCTGATTTCATTGTTACTTCGGTTACCTGTATAAGTTTTTCTCCTAATTGTTCATTTTCAAAAGATTTCAATGAAAAATGTTCTCGGCGTGTATCAATTGTTGCAATACGGCCGCTTCGTAGCTGTATAACCAGTATCACTCAGCATAAATTCAACCTTTTTTGGGACAAGTCCGACACTATTCCCAACCAGCAGCAACATGACAGCAACTCCTTAGAGCCAGAATCAACAGTGGTGACCTACTCAATAATATGTAAAACTACAAATTCGGGTATGTAAAACGTACATATAGGTAAGTGGAACGAAACAAAATTCGAAAGTTCGTAAAATAATTTAAATGAAGCGCACCCCTTCTTCTATGAGAATTACCGATGGAACACCTCTTACCCTTCCACATTAAGAATTCCCGTCCACCTAGCCACGTCTTCGAAGTAATCGCTCGAGAGCCGCTCTCTATTAAAGTTTCTTCGTAAGTTGTTTGAGAGGCTCAACTTCCTTAAAACTCCGCAGATAATGTTAAACATTCATTTAAGTGCGCAAGGACCGCCCAACTTCCGAATTGTCGTATAAATCTTCTAATTCTTGAAGCGTTTAATATTCATATCACCGTTCGCGAGTCACAGTCGGTAAAGCCGGCGAAAAGTTCGCCTAGACTCCACGGAATTTGTACGCAACGGGTACGTAATGCGAGACCTGGCCAGGCTCCGGGGAGCCGGCCCACAGGTGGCGCCGCAAGGGGGGCGCAAGAAGGACAGCCAGCCCGTGCCGCAGGAGAGCCAGGTGCTGGACCTCGTGCGGCAGGAGATGGCAGCCTTCCAGGCGCGGTTCTCCGTCCTGGAGGGCATTGTCCTGCGCCCTCCGTTAGCGGCGAGTGGGAAGGCCCCCCAAGGCCAGAAAAAGGCGTCATATGCGGCCGCCGTGGCTGCCACACCGGGGTCGTCCGGCCAGGACAAAGGGTCCGGGCCGGCACCCGCGAAGCCGGTGCCGGGAAAACCGGGCCCGGCCCCGGGAAGGAAGAGGAAGGGTGGGGTTGCTGCGCGGACGGCGAAGGCTCCTGCGCCGTCTGAGCAGCAGCTCCCCCCGGCTTCCTCGCCTTCAGCTCCTCCCCCGGCTCAAGCCGAATGGCAAGTTGCCGGGGAGAAGAAGAAGGCGGGAAAGGCAGCCAGGGCGGCCAAGAGGCGGGAGAGGAAGCGGCGGCAGAAGGCGCGAAGCGTCGCGGCTGCGCTCCGCCCCCCGAAAACCGCGGCTGTAGTGCTTACACTACAGCCGGACGCGGCGAAGCGGGGCGTGACGTACGCGGACGTGCTCACCAAGGCGAAGGAGACGGTGAACCTTGGTGAGCTAGGCATCGTAGGGGGCCTCCGGCTCCGGGTCACCATGACTGGGGCCCGGATGCTGGAGATCTCCGGGACAGCCAGCGGCCCAACCGCGGACGCTCTAGCCGAAAGGCTTAGGGCGTCCCTAAGCGCGGACGATGCCCGAGTGTCCAGGCCCACTAAGCGCATCGACATGCGCATCTTGGGCCTGGACGACTCCGTCACGGAGGCGGAGGTGGTGGCCGCCGTCGTTAGGACGGGGGGGTGCTCAGCAGAGGAGGTGAAGGCGGGCACCCTACGTCCTGACAACACGGGCATGCGCACCATTGTGGTGAGCTGCCCCGTGTCGGCGGCCAAAACCATCTCGGAGGGCCGAAGGTTTTTGGTGGGTTGGGTTTCCGCGCAGGTCAAACTGCTGGAACCCCGACCTCTGAGGTGCTTCCGGTGCCAAGTGGGCCACCATGTGGGAGCTCAATGCACCTCGGAGGTGGACCGCAGCGGTCTTTGTTTCCGCTGCGGTCAGCCCGGTCACAGGGCCGGCTCTTGCGTCGCCGCGCCGCACTGCGTAGTCTGTGCGGCAGCTGGCAAGCCGGCCGACCACTGGGCTGGGGGTAGGGCCTGCGCCCCACCCGCCAAAGCCAAAGCCGGAAATCGGAGAAAGCCCTCCGCCACCGCCGTCTCTGCCGCGACCGCCGCCACCGCCACCGCTTCCTCCGCCGCCAAAGCCGGTTCCACTGCGGCTGCTGCTACTGCAGCGGCCGCAGTAGAGCCCCTACAACGGGCTCCGGAGGGGGCTGAAATGGAGTGCCAGTAATGGCCCCATTTCACCCCCTCCTGTTGAACGTCAGCCACTTCGCCGCCCAGGAACTGATGCTCCTGGGAATGGCGCAGTGACTGATGCCTGTGGACGGCGAGCAATGGGTAGCTCGCCGTCCGATCAGAACAGGCCCGGGTTGACGGCGCGCTGTGTTCTACGCGCGCCAAACCAGCAGTCGTCAGCATGGGTCGGGGCCCGTTAAGGCCAGAGCCTACCAGGGTTGCGGATTTGTTCGAAAGAGTTACCGCGGCCCTGGGAAGAAAGGCACTAGGAGGACTAAAGGGTGGGTTTTAGTCAGTAAAAGTCTGACACTCCCTGCCGCTCCACCCAGAGTGGGAGGGGTCATTTGATGATTTCCCATCCTATAAAAAAAAAAAAAAAAAAGGGGTACGTAATGCGAATTTACTCACACGCTTCAGGTGTTTATTCGTTGCTGTGTTAAAGGTATTATATTTAAATATGTAGGCTTTAAATTGTACTGAAGTATGATTGGATGACTAGTCTATTATTATCACATTTCAAACTCGAACTAAATGAAAAGTCCTTTTCATTGCATGGATACTGCAAATATTCAAACAATTCAAACA
Source organism: Melanchra persicariae (assembly GCA_947386135.1). Classification (NCBI taxonomy): domain Eukaryota; kingdom Metazoa; phylum Arthropoda; class Insecta; order Lepidoptera; family Noctuidae; genus Melanchra; species Melanchra persicariae. The sequence continues at coordinate 8,320,094 of OX376651.1, read as the reverse complement.
GTGCTAGCTGTTCCAAAATTTAGATTCTATTATTTTAAACAATGAATAAATATCTTCAAATCAAATAAAATGGCGAGACTGCCTGCGTTCGAAAATCCCGGTATCATTTTATATTCACCGACAAAACAATAAAATCGGCCGCTGTTACGGATACCCATGCGGATACCCTATAAATATTCGGTCGATTGCTTTTTCGCAAAATCAATATAGCCATTAAAATACAAGTGTGATTAAAAGTTATACAGCAGTTTTATTGATATTTTAGGACACCGTTTTACAACTGCAAAGGGAGAAGTGTAAAGCAATTGCGGGTCGCAGCCAAAACACGTAGCTCGTTCATTCGGGCCGTTATAACAATGCCAGCTTCAGCAGACACTGCCTGCCCCTCAAGCCAAATAACTTTTTAGAACATCGAGAGGAATCTTAAAACTTTAGGACAGGTCCATCTAAACTGGACATGTAATAACCGTCTGAACAAGTGGTATTGACGTGGCTGCATCAGCGGTTTGGATACGACATCTACGCTCATTTGTGGACAATGTTAGTGTTTCCTACATCTCGAGTGGCTTTCGAATTGTCATTTTGTTGGAGCTAATAGGATTTTTTTAAATCTTATTAAATAAAAGAACGAGTTGAAACAGTTACATAAAAAGATCAAATCGCATTCACAAACTAAGTAATTATTTTATCCTTTCAATGTTTTATACATTTATCCGATTTGAAATAAAACTGAAAAGACGCGCACAGCACAGTGCCGGTGGTGGCGCGCGCCCGCCCAAGCCGTGTTTCCGTCCGCGGTATTTTAAATAAACTGCACTTTTTATGCTCTTAGCATGTTTTTCAAAAGCCGCCACCGCTCCAAGCGTATTAATACGCACTCTTAAACACCCCTAACATGAATAATTAGGTGTTCCCCAGATTTATCCGCCGCCGTTATCTGTAAAACACGCGTTTTAAAATCGCAAACTCATTCTTTTCGCTTTATTGAGGATAATACATCTTGGCTCGGATGAGATTCTGATTAATGTCTTTAACTCAAGTCGGCGTAACTTTGTCAAAGATAGCGGAGAAAAATAAAGGGACGTGACTCGACTAATTCGATTTTTATGACGGAGAGAGTTAAAAAGAATTATAGCATTTGGTCGAAAAGGAGAATTTAAATATTTGCGTAAAAACTGCTCGATTGACCTGGCAGTGAAAATACAAAAATAAAAATGATATCCATTCTTCTTTTGAAATTACTACTGTCAGGTCAGCGTTGTATATGACGGTGAAACGTCATTTAGTTTTCCTATAAATGTTTATGATAATTTTCTACGAATATGAGAGCTAAATTTTTAATTGCATTGTGTTCTGGTAATTCTTAATCGTTTATTTGAGTCATTTTGGTTTTCACCATAGAATTATATGTAATTGTATTTTTTGTTAATTTTCCAGCATTGTCGGTATGTGTAGAAGTATGTGCAGATGGTGACCATGAAGTCAGGCGGGGGCTTTTCCCATACATGGTTAGTTAATTGCAAACCTATTATTTTGGTGTTAAAGTTACCTTTTCAGTAATACGGCTCTGAAGAAGTGGTGAACCAAGGCACTGGTGTTCAAGCTTTAATGGACTGTTGAAAATGTGTGTATTCTCGTCTCTGTACGGCGCTCCTTTTCCAAAATGGTTTATCGAGTTTAAGTGCTGCATATATTCGGCACAATTCATGGTAAAATGAGTTTCGTAACAAGTTTATTTGTACACAGGTATACTATAAAATGTTTTTCTTACCTGTAGTCCCCATCATATATGGGTATTATAAAACTAGCAGTTTATTACCTGTACACAACAGCTGAGCTAAAATGAAGCCTAATGTTCACAACTATCAATCAATCAGCGCAGTGTTTTCCCACGTATCTGTTATTTTTTTTTTACTATTTAGCCGCACGCTCAACTTTGACTCGACTACTCAACAAGTAGTTTTTTTTTTTAACTAATTTCTTAATATCTTTATTAGGCTTTCCTTTATTATCCTGATGAGTCGGTGGTAGACGCCACTGGCGCCAGATTCCTACGCGGCGCAGTCCTCATCCGACCTGAATGGCTGGTCACCTCTGCTGTCGGCCCCAGTCTTGTTACAGATGCTCCCAACGGCTTCCCGCGAAAAACACTTCTGGCCCGGCTGGGTGCAATTACTATTGATGCCAATTTTACACTAAATGAAGATGAGGATGAACAAGAGCGAGAGGTAATAATATTAATATTATATATGCGAAAATATCTGTGTACCTGTCTGTTTCTTATCTTTTCTCATTTTAAAGTTTGAACGGATTTGGATGGTTATTGGCACTCGGGTGACCATGTCTAAGATAGGACATCCTTTCATACTATATTATTTTCCCTTGGGGCAATTTTTTACTTTCATACGGACGAAGCAGCTGACAAGCTAGTTTGAAATATTGAAACTACTTCCCCAATAAGTATATTTCTGATGCCATGCTTTCTTGGGGCTTACTAAAACATTTTAGGGTTCACTTTTAGTTTTTTTGGGTTTTATTACTTGTATTTTAATCACTCCATTTAATTTTTTCTAACTCAGGTCATAGAAATTATTCGTCCTTACAACCATAGTGCGACGCAATGGTGGCGTACAGACATCTCCCTCATGAACGTCTTGCTGCCTTTCAACCTCACTTCAGCCGTGGGCATCGCCAATATCAACCCGAAACGTGAGCTTGGGGAGAAAGCCTGCGTCATTCTCATATTCGCCGTAAGTTTGTTTTTCATCTACTGATCATATTTTAATCTGCAAACAAGTCCCTCTTAAAATACTAATTCTAATCTCGTGACTTTATTTATCACTTTATTTAAAAAGGTGCAATGGCGGACTTAATGCCATAGAATTCTCCACCATTGAACCAAAGGTGGTGAAAAGTTTACATAACATCTGTTTATTTTATAATTTTATAAGTATTTATTATTTGGTAGGTAGGTAGGAATAGGTCGTACAGTATATTAAATTTCATACTTGATATGCTCGTACGAAGTTGCGGGCAAAAACTAGTATCATAATAATAAAATATTTTTATTTATTTAATATTTAAGAGCAAACCAAATGTAAGTATCAGCACAATAGGACATAAATCTTTAAGTCAAGAGTGAACAGGTTACTTCTAGGCAAGCGTGCTCCATCTTCGACCACATCATCGCTTACCATCAGGTGAGATAGTGGTCAAGCGCGTGCCTATCAATAATAATAATAATAAATCTGTAAGACATTATATGATTGCATAATAATGTTTTTTTCATAAACGATTGACTTCGTACGAAGGGAAAAAAAGTAGCGCTAGTGGTAAACCCTAGTCCAGAGTCTGACATCTCTGTCTTCAAAAACTTAGTCATTAAGCCACCAATTTTTTTTTTCAGAAGAAGGACGCCAATGATACCGAAGACAGGACTCTGATGCAGTTATCCGTTGAGTTGATGCCACCTTCCATTCAGAACTGTGGATCCCACTTTAGCAACACCATGACTTGTGCCACCGGCAGCGACGACAACAAGAACGCGGTTTACGACGGTAACTTCTGCCAAGTGAGTTAACAAATCAAATATTTAAACTACTGGTATTCAAAAAACATCAAAACACAAGGTAGCTTTCAAAATGATTATTTTTTAAACTCGAAATATTTTTTTTTAAAACTTGACAAATTTTCCACAATTATTTATTTTTTGGAAAATATTTACTTTGATGCAGTTTCTTTGAATACCAGCGTATTTATTTAAGAGTTTAGTCCAGCCGTGACCAAAAACTAATATTCAAATATGTAAAAATATTCCTTAGAGCGCCTACGCTAGGTTCTCATCATCATCATCATCATCATATCAGCCGAAAGACGTCCACTGCTGGACATAGGCCTCCCCCAAGTGTCGCCACAACAACCGGTCCTGTGCGTCTCTATGTGCTGTGTGTGCTAGGTTCTATGTTAGTTAAATTCATTTATCTTATAAAAATATTTTTTTTACAATAGGGTAACAGCGGTGGACCTCTTATTTGTGAAAATGACGTAGTAGGAATTCAAACCTACATAGATAATAACTGCAAGCAACCTCATCTGTATCAACTGCTGTCAGCCTGGGAGAAATTTATCTCTTGCGGAACAGAGGACAAATGTCACGACGAACAGTGCTCGCATATTTGTGACGTAGCCGACAAGGATGCACCTGTAACTAGTACCACAGAGAAATCAACAGCATCTTCTGAGGAACCAACAGTAAAGTTGGAGCAAGCCGAGTCGTCTCCTGCGTCCGGACTCACTTCTACGAGTACTGAGTCGACAACAGACGACAGCGAAATGGCCACTACGGCATCAATGATAAACTTAGGACCAGAGGAAACAACAACTGCAACAACGACGACGACGATAACAACAACAACAACAACAGATAGTCTATCATCTTCAGAAACTGTTTCTAATGACACACAGACAGTATCCGATGAAGAAACCTCTGAAACTACTAAGCCCTGGCCGAACGAAAAGGAACCAGATGAACATAGGAGACTTGAAGGAGGAGACGGAGAAAATCCGGAGAGGAAGCCCACCGTAGAAGCCCGACGCCAACATGTACAAGTCCGCAGCGCCGCCGGCCCGAGCAATGTGTCTAATACATTAAGTCTTTTCTTTGGATTCTTCATTTTGGCGTGTTTGATTTAATGTTGATTTTGTTTTATGTTTGAAAGGGTATTAAACTTTTAATTTTTCGGTATTTTGAAAGTTTGATTGAATAATATAAATCTTTGCTAAAAGTAGGTGTATGCGCGGAGGATGTCGGCAGGGTGGCGGCGGCGTGGTGCCGAAGTTTGTCGAATAAGTAGAATTAAGTAAGGTTGCAGGCTTAGCGCCTCCGTTGCTTGCTCTAATAGCATTAACAAGTTTCCAGACCATATTGAAGGAATTTGTTATCTTCTGTATTCAAGATTTTCATGTTATGTTCAAAAATATTTTCTAGTACGGGTTAGGCCGCTACTATTATTTTAAACTTGACAAGTTATTTTATGGCCTATCATTCATCGAAGGCACATTCAATGTTTGCAATGCAAAAGCTGATAGTAATCTTGTGAAACAGAATTCGGAAATGTTTTATCAGAGAAGAACAAAAAATCTGCAGACAAAATCTTTTGTCCTGGGTCTTACAACAACATAAAACTGCAATAGAAAGAAATTGTGAGTCTTTTATAAAGATGGTTGGTGGTGTATCTTACTAATTCTCGTCTCTGTAAAACTAATTATCATATCTGGAGGAGACAAATCCCGGGGCCCCAACGCGTCCGGGGCGAAGCTCCTTATTTGCATATTCACAAGTCGCGGTTAAGTACACTTAACTTCCAAGTTCCAAGTCTACAAGCCTCTTGCAATTTGTTTCTGATGCGTTAAATTTGTCCTTACTTAAATATATTTTATGGCTTACATAGTTCGGACTTTATTTATTTATTTAGGTTAGCCAACAATTGTTTACACCTAACTTTTACAATTATACTTGCTTAATAGTACATTATAAGTGCAACAATTACTTACAGGCTAACACAGCATGCGCCAATAAAGGTTATCTATAATACAATATTATAAAGCTAAAAAAGGTACTTACAATCTAAAGCTAATCAAGATTTTTTTGGTAATTTGCATTAATAACAGCATCAAAAAATAACAAAAAATTTAAGTATATTACAATTAAATTAAGAAACAGATTTAAAAAAAATGAATAAATTTAAAAAAAAATTAAAAAGTTAACAAATAAAATTAAAAAATAAAATTAAGTTACAAATAATATTAAAATCAAAATTAAAGTCAGAGTTAAAATTAATATTGAAATAATAATAACAAAAATCACATTCAAATTATTTCAAATACATACATAGCATTTTATCTTAAAAATTAAACATACACAATCTTAAAATAAAAAAATAAACTAACACCCGTAGTAAAACTATTGGTTGCGAGAATAGTGCTCGATAATTACTTTGAAAAATTGTCCTATGCTGTCATGGTGTATATCAGTAAGATCACTGCAACTGTTTAGGACTTTACACAGCCGTGAAATCAGGACTTGACAAGCTTGTTCTGTTTTTGCCAGTGAAGTTACAAGTCCGTACGAAATAAGTCTATGCATATCTACTTGCAAAATATTCTTTTAACTCAATTCGTTTGGTGTAAGGTAAATACATATTGTGTAAAAATTACGTGACCGATTTTTATTCACTACTTAGTTGGGATCTTAATTTTAAATGTTAGTTATATACCTATGCTCATAAAATCTAACGTCTAAAACAAGTCAGTATCTACAACGAGTAACCAACACTGAAATCGTGAAAAAAAATCGACTGCCCCATACATAACTTGACAAAATGTACTGAACAACTGTTTTTTTTTCTCGTGTCGTTCTTCTTCGGTCAGGGTTGGTCTCATAGAAAAAATTAGTAGTAGTAGTAGGTATTGCGTTTAGTCTGTTACACTTTGTATTAAATTTGTGCTGACATTATTGCTCAAATGCATATGCAAAATAAGTCAAATACAAACATTTTCTCGATCAAACACATTCTTTTCTTACATTTTGTACCTAAACTACCGTCCGCATCATCTTTAAACTGAAGAGCATTTTCTTCCCGAACTTCCCAAGTGCACTGAATCGAAATGTATCTTAATACGACTCGATGTGTTTAAATTCGAAAGGGGATCGCATCGGAAAACTGTTATGCATATTTTAAAGTTAAATTTACTTACAGCGAACCCACGGCGCCGAATGAAGATTCGACTCTCGAATATCTCTCTGCGAACTTTAAAATGTTTTATGATATTCAGCGGACGTGATAACGGTAAATTTGTGAATAACCCACTCAATCGAAATGAATATAAAACATATTCATTTGAATTTATCGTTCAAGAAGGACGTGACTTATTATTTTTCGTATTTTATTCCTTTTCTATTTCGTTCCTTAAATAGCGCCTAAATGTTATGTGATAGCAACAGTGCCAGCTCTTGGGATCTTGCAAAGCGAAATCTCAATTTCAATTTTGCACATTAATTACAGCAAAACAAACGCAACTTTTAGCATTTGATAATACAAGGAGGGTCGAGTTAACAAACAAAAGGAATTAATACAACAATCTCATAAAAAGAAATAAGCAGTTCATAAAACTTTTAATAATTAAAACTCAAATAAAAATAGGAGCATCGGGGGCATAGCATGCCCAGTTAAGTGAGACCTTCCTTTCCCCCTTTTCTTCAGTGATAAGACGGTGTATTGGGCGCACTTTTATGGAAGTGCGGAGTTCATTATAAATGGGCATTGTGTAAGAACCATTTTCCTATATAAATCCCCGCTGGAGGGTAAAAGAACTGACAACTGTCGTTAACTCATCCTGACCGAGCATTAAGGAGTGTAAACAGGGAATAGCTCGTAAAAATAATAGCTCGCCTATTTATCAAGATAAGGATTATAAATAGGCACATTTTATATTTCATTTTTCATACACTGTAATGTAGTCTCCCTTTGCAGTAAGCGTAACAGATTCAGGTAGAAATAATAAGCCAACATAATAAGCCGAATGAGAGAGACTCGTAACTTTTGTAGAATTGTTTAATATACGAATACATTTATATATTATCTTTTCATATCTCTTCGGCCCGATAGCGCATACGAGAGTTATCTTTTAGGTTCTTATTTTCCAGAGTTAAACTAACTAGTCATCATCGTCATATCAGCCGAAAGACGTCCACTGCTGCGTATCTATAGGCATCCCCCAAATGGGAAGGGGGTGTTGCCATAATCGCCACGCTTGGCAGGCAGGTTGGCGACTGCAGTGATGCTGTTGTAATGTACCTACAGAGAATGCTGCAGCCCATTCTCTGGTGAGTCCCTTAGTCGTCTCTCACGAGACCCGCGGGAAGTGATGGGATAGTGTTATTCTTTAACTTCCGACACCATGCGGAAAACTAAATTAACTCGGAGTTAAAAGATAACTCTAGTTTGTTGAAGCGAACCTTATACAACATACAACACACATACACAACACACACAGATACATACATTATCCACACACACATCACACTATCGTAATGCCAGTATCACTGCATCAATTTAGCGGAAAAAGGCAGCATGATTGCTAAGAATCTTTTTTCAAGTTTGCATTCTGTTATAGCTCTGACAACTAGTACCGAGAGCACTGCGTAGCCAGAAACACGTGTAAATTAACAAAGAACTTTTCTCAAAACTATCTTATCAAGATTTCAGTGAGAATCAAATTTATTTTCAGTGTAAAACTCCTCTATCGGAAGATAACGCGTGTAACCCAGTGTGCTCTAACCAGAGCCAACAACTTAATAAATCGTCCGGCAGATTGCAGTATCGTGTGATCTCGGTCTAACGCTTGCACTTCCATTTTCTTTTATACTTAAAATTACAATCACAACAAGTGATAACGATTCAATTAGATTTTCCTTTAAAAGGAGAACGATAAGAGAGAAAAGAAATAAAACCAGTTTATTTGCGCCAAGTATCACAAAAATATTATAACTTACTAGCGCGCTTCAATAGATTTCATCATCATCACCACAGCCAAAAGACGTCCACTGCTGGACATAGGCCTCCCCAAGTGTCGCCACAACAACCGGTCCTGTGCGTCTCGCATCCATCGGCTACCAGCGACCTTCACCAGGTTATCGATATATTTATTAAAAAAGGAGCCTATTATAACCGATTGCAGGGTCCCATCTATCTCTGTGCCAAAATTCATCAAAATTGGTTCAGTAATTTAGGTGTGAAAGTGTAACAAAGCAACTCACTTTCGCATTATATATGTCGCAGTAAGATAGATAAAGCCGTAATATAGTTATATCCCTAGGGATATAACTATATTACGGCTTCATCTATCTTACTGCGACATATATAAAATCACTTAGGAGACCTACAGGTTCGGGAAATATACGACACATCCGCGCAACCTTGCCAGCGCTCAGCATTATGTTCGTGCGATGGATTACAACAACCGTCGTTCAGTTCTAAAGCTAAACTGAATCATACACATTAGTCGTAGTCGATTTAAGAATCATCAAATCCGCCGGCGGCGTCTGGCTGTAGGCAATTTTCAATCTCTTTCCTATTTGTGACAGTAATAAAGCGGCCGGGAAAAGTCAACAATCAATTTTGTATTTCAATTTATTCCCAACCATCCTAGTTCGTGCGGTGATAAGAAAAAGAAAAACGCGATCATTGAAAACGGAAATTATTGCAAGAAGCCATCAGTGGTGTGCGCCGGCTTCCTACGCTGTTTTATTTGTGTTCTTTATTTTCGTTTTTTGCCAAACGGTTTCACAGTTTTGATTTGTGGCTGTGGCGTCGGTGGAGCCATTTGTCAGGCACCTCATTGTGACGTCACGCTCGAGATGGCCGGCTGCGGAGGTTGGCTCGCTCGTCACAACTCATATTTATTGTCAACCCTTTCTGTTTGGAAATGCCCTTCATGTACAATGCACGCAATTTGTTCCATTGATTTGTATTTTGTTCTATACCCATAGATCAACAAGCGAATTGGAAATTTTTACTAAGAACTTTTCTCAAATTGCATGTGCAATGTGCATGAGTAAATATACCTAGTCAATGATTGTCTCATTACCTTGACACAGTCATAAATATCGTGACTAACAAATAACTGCTAGTCTTGCTTTTTACTTTATTTAACCAAGGTCCTACAATGAAAGATCCTATAAAAAAAAGATAGGTGAAAGACTAGGTGTCCTGAAAGCTAGTTCTTGACTCACGAACAGTTTCAGGAGCAGTCGCAGTTTAAGTGAAGCTTTACATTGGAACACTATAACTAACCTCCGTATTTGAAAATGTCCACGAATTGGTTCCAAAGTTATACTTATTCAGTCAAATTCCTTTTTTCAGGTTCAGTTAATAACACACACACTGAATGGCCTTAAAATAAAGTTAAGAAAAACTGTGTTTAAAACACCCTACCTGGAGTAAGTTGTGTTGTATACGTTAATGTTGTTCGTTGTTTACAGTGGTGAAATTAAAGATGGCATCGATAACAATTCTATCAGGGTGCTTTGGGCCGACAATGAGGGCTGGGGGTCGGGAAATTGGGGTGATTTTTCTCCTCTCTGCACGCTCGCTGTAAGCAGTAGCGTTGGCAAACAAATACGAGTTTGTGGAAATAAAACTGAGATTGATTTCACAGAACACTGTTCACAATTAATATAGTAAAGAGGTTTCCCCGAAACGTTACAAAACGTTAAGCGGTTTTTATTAAGCTCAGAACTGTTTTTTACGAATACTGAAAAAAAGTAGTCTTCATAACAATAGGAAATATGCAAGCAATTTTTTAATTTGCTAATTGAAATACTTATTAGATCTAGTAAACAGGCACACAGGCAACAAAATAACTTTTAAAATACGTTCATCAGCAAGTTATGATTCAAAGTTTACAATTAGAAAGAGAAGTTCGATTCGAACTCTGACGTCAAAGTCTATAACGCCTATACAACTGCAATTGAAAACAGCGTTTTCGCGAGAGGGACAGATATATTTGTTTAAAATTGTTATAACTCGTTGGTTTTTCGATCAATTTTGATTGTATGTTCACAGTTAGTTCTATATTTTTGTTAATTTTTAGATAAACTGTGTAGATAACAAATATATTTTTCATGTGTGTTTCCTATTTGCTCAAAATATTTTACAATTTAATTTAAAATTCTAGTTCATACCAATTTATCAGAAATAAATTTTAAATTGAAATTAAAATAAATCTTGGCACCCACGGTTAGTAGAATTATCTTTTTTTTCTCTTTTTATTACTTCTCACTTCTTCTGCTGTCCCTATGATCAATTTCGATGTGCTTCTCAGGTGCTATCAGTAAGTCCTACAATGCTGCGGCGGACGACATTTTTATGCTCCCGATATGGAACCGCTTTGCTCTTCCATTCTCGCCACAGCCCACTAAAAGAGCACCTTTTCGAATTTCCGCTCACCCCGACGTTTGATAACGCATTTTCTCTTTCATTGGCTGCTTTATTGTGTTTTACTTAAGGTCAAGGAGAAATACTTTGGCGCTTGAGGTTTTACCAAGTGTCTATGTATCTTTCTTTCATTGGGAGATATAATAGTGCACTAATTAGGGTTCATTGCCAAAATGGTAAAAAGGAATCCCTGCGGTGCGATTTCGTCTGTCTGCTTGCTACGGGTGGAGCTTTCAGGAGCATTTGGGTTGAAAATTGAAATAGATATAAACAATGCTAGTTTCAGCAAGTGAAAAATAATAAAAACATGTTATTTTCGTAGTATTAAGAGCCGAACTAGGGTATCATGTAAAGCACAGGCTTCAAATTCGCGTTGCAAATCATATAATTTTCCATTTTCTATCTAAGCTTTGCTACATTCTCACCACAGCCCACCAAAAGAGCACCGTTTCGAATTTCCGCTCACCCCAACTAAAGATATTTTCTCTTTAATTGAGTTATTTTTGTAATTTGTTTAAGTGTCTATAGTAAACAGGAAACTTATGAGTTATGTTGGACTAGTAAATGATAAAGAGAGCACTATGCGAGCATGTAATAAGCTGTACTAACTGCAAAATACGTGTGTTATATTTGTTATGTGTTTGTCTAAATTTATAAGGATTTTTTTTTGCCCTGGCTTGGGGCCTTAAATTCAAGTGAAGTCACCACAGGATAGTCCGGTTTAGCTTTTGATAGCCACTAAATTTGCCTCTGGCCATATCATTAAAAAAAGATTTTTTTTTGTAACCAACGGTACGCAACGTCGCAATGTTATACCTATTTTTTAAACTAACCTATATTGTCCCATTGCTGGGCAAAAAACTACCCCATACTTTTCCAGCGTTCTATTTACCTTGCCTTCTCCGGTCAATGACTATCTATTAAAACATAAATTCCTTTTTATTTTTAGGGTACCGTACCAGAATGGTAAAAAGGAACCCTTATGGTGCGGCTCAGTCTGCCTGTCTGTCTGTCACAGCTGGATATCTTAAGAACTATTAATGCTATCATCTTGAAATTTGGAATAATTTAAGATGACGTTTGTCCAACTATTTTGCAAATAAGAAAGATTTATTTTTTATTGCAACATAGACTGAAAGGGGTTCTTAAAAAATCGAAATGGGTCTAGAAGGGGCATATGGGGTATCATTATGAAAGAGCGCTATCTACAAAGATGCATAGAGAAAAATCTGAAATTATTGTATGTGATAGAAGTTTATGAAAAGACTGCAGAAAAATAAAACGATGACTCTAAATAGCGCAGTTTTTCAGAAATAATCATGATGGTACGGAACTCTCGGCGCGCGAGTCCGACTCGCTCTTGACCGGTTTTTTAATAGGTAGGTAGTTTTATTGTATAGTCGCGTCGCATCTGTCCACGGAAGCCTTTAATCAAGTTTTTCCCCTTAGTTCTTCAGTCTCGCCCACAAACTCTAGAATTCACTCTTCGAATATCCTCCTCCCCCGACTGTTGTTATGGACTTTCATTTTATTGTTTTTGATGCAAGGTCAGGGTCGATAGAGGAGAATAATTTCTCCCTTGAAGGTTTAATAGGAAACATCCTTTTATTCCGGTAAATGAATAAAATAGATCAAGGGGAAAAATCAAAGTATTTACCGAAAGTTGGATAAGAAATAAAATAAGATATATTCTTGAACAAGGCTTTAATGAGCTACATCTTTGGTCGTATCATTGGTTAAAAGAGAACTAGCACATTTATATTTATACAAATGTGTGTGTGCACACAACGTGCGTCTCTCTACAGGAATGCATGAGCCTGTACAGTCGTCAACATAACACCTACGGGTAATTACACATCGAGTACTGTCAAATGCATGTACTAGTCACTAAGTTACTGTTGATAAAACACCTGATTCACAATAATTAACATTACAACGACTATTGATTTAAATACTCTCATCTAGAGAATGTAAGGACTATTATAATTTTAAAATACATAGTATTGGCGACTGTACATAATTAAATGCAAACAATTAATAAGTCATCCGAAGATGACGACAAGTATTTATTTAAAATATTACTAAAAGAACTAATTTGAACTATTTCGAATTATGTATTTTTTTATTAAGACATATAATCCACATTTTACTAATTAATCCAAATATTTTATATTCACCATTGTATAATAAGAGATATACAATAATCTACTTATACTGAACTATTTACATAAATAATACAAACATCGTAACAATGTCTATAATAAACTTAACAGTTAATATACATAGGTACAAAAAGAAATAACAAATGTATTCGAAAATTGATCATTTAAATTAATTTTTTTTCACGGCTTAGCCAGAGTAAAATTAAAATATTTGAAAATAACTAAGTTTTGATCATAAATATAGCTACTTAATCAATTTGAGACTCGATTGATTATACTATAATACGTACATAGAGATGATTATAATATTTACATTAACACAGTTATTCTACAATACATTTCATCCCTCAAAGTCGACAATTCGGCAGTCTTAAACTCGCGCTCGTAAGGTTCTCGCGTTAGGCCGGACACACATTCAGCGGTTCGGGCGCGCGTTAACAGCGCGAGCGGTTGAGCCGCCAAAACGTCCACATCAATATTCCTGTAACTGAGCATCTGAACCGCTGAAAATATTCACAGCCGTACACTGAAATCGCACTGTAGGTATCGTTATCCGTACCAGTTAATTCACACACTATACATTAAAGCGAAAATACAGACATGATATATTGCAACTTTTAACAGATTTATACACAAAAAGGAGATTCAATGATCCTCTAACTATATCCTAATTCAGCATAATTGCTCATTTGAGATCAAATTCTGAGATTTTAACAAACTAAAACAATTTTCCTTTACACATATTCTATTAACATAATAATATCGTATTTATTCGAGAAATAATTACATGATAATTTAGATTATTTAATTGATTATGTGCTGTTGATAAACAATCAGAAACACTAACTACAGTTTGGCATTTACTTTGCTTTAGTTTATACACTTAGAAACACGTCAAGTCCAGTAATTAGACGATTAGAATGTTCTGTTTAATGGAGCTGCGTTTTAAACACTGAATAGTTCGTTTGCAACGGCAACTGATAAACTTGGTAGTATCGATTGTCTCGTGGAGTACGCGTGATTAGTGTTGATACTTGGCGTAGGGGTGGGCCGCGTCTCACGCACTGTACTCTCAGCTGGACGCGGAGAGGCCCAAAGGCTTGAGGTGAGGGGGGGCGGCGAACGGCGCCGGCGACGAGCCCGACATGTTGTTGTTCAGATCACCGGAGCGGCTCGAGCCGTTCATCAGACCGCTCATCGCGTTGCTCGTCTGTAGGAAATTTATTAAATTAATTTCTTGGCTATCAACTCCAGACGTGCGGTATCTAAAACAAGATCTAGATCTTGTCTAGCTTTGATGGGTATAGTTTTAATAGGTAATAGTTGCAATGTGCTTTTATGTGGAATGGATTGCTTATTTTTCTTGGAGATTGGATTACATTCGTAACATTATGTTACTGGCCTATGCCAAATAGAAGTTTACAAATCAGTTGACCAATAAGGTACTAGTTCGGTGCCAAAACAAGAGCACAAATTGAATGTTTCAGTATAATGTGTTGTTTCTTACCGGTGGCGGCGGCAGATGCGTGGTCTGTCTCTTGAGGTGCGCAAGCGGCGGTGGGTTGTACGCCATGTTCGCGAACACCAGGCGCTCCTCGTAGTCGTACTCGCACAGGATCTTGTTGTCGCACAGGTAGAACCGGTCGCCCACGCAGAACCTTAGACAAACGATGCAGCTCATTGATTTAAATATCCTGATATGGCAAGTATCAAGTTACTTTAGTCTAGACTAAAATACTTCTACTTCTTTTGAATTCGGTTTGGTTATATTTTAGGTGTTTCTTGATTGTGACAAAAGGATATGTTTTTCGCATAGAATATCTCGCAGAATGGTCATGCAGTGTCACACTACTTTTGGAACAGTCAGAATGCTGTTTCTATTTTGCTACTAATCCAAGCAATAGCTGGACCTATTAAGAGACCTCAGCTGACTTTGATAAATTGCAAAATGGCTTGTTTACCAAATCACTTCACATTTTTTTTTTATAGTTATCCAATTGCTCTATTTGAACTTGCTTTATACAATAAACATCGTTATTGACTTGTAGGTTAATTACCACAAACTCATAATTAGTTGATACATATAAAATAAGCTACAAACAGGAAGACCCAATTAGCGATGCTACCGGAACCTACTTCACCACCCACGTGTTATTAAGGTTTATAATTATACACATCCTATTTCTAATAAGACACGCTTCGATCTAATCGCGAACATCATTACTTTGATGAAACGAAACCCTAAAAGTAAACCAAAAAACGTCTAAGAAAGAAAATTTACTATCATGAGTGGAAAGGTCAGCGCGAGCCAAGGAGGCGCGATAACGTCACGCAAGCGAGCATCCCTCAATGTGGCTAAACAAAAGGTATCGCCTTCGACTCGCCACTGGCCGCCCGGAACCGCCGGTGATAACGCGACCTTATCTCCCCTTGGTCCCACCCCCGCCCGCAGCCCGCGTCTCCGCCACCCTGCCAACTCTTTTGTTTCACTTGTCACAAAAATTAAGCGCAATAGCTCCGCTACAAATGTCTCTTTTTTAAGGGGCCAATTTCCACCGCAACTCAGTCGATTTCGCCGCTCTTAATTAACTTTATTTCCTGTTCTCTTCGTTCCCGACTTTTGTTTTGGACTCGTCGTTTTTTATTTCGCTATTTTTTGTCTGCAGCTGCGTAATGGAAAAGATGGAAAACGAAATTTTAATGACTGGGTGCAAGTTAAGCTTTGTTCGACGCGCCATTGTGTCGCGACGGCACCCAAGCCAAGTTTGACGTTTTACGTTAAACGAACGTGTACATTGGCTCTACTCCCTCCGCAGTAAGACAAAGCATTCAGGAGGTGTACCGATCAAAATCAGCAACAGAAAAAAATATTCATTTCACTCCCTATCCAAGACAAAAAAGCTCCGGCTTTTGACTGCTCGATACACTTTCAGATCTTGTTCATAAAGGGTTTGTACGAGTATATTCGCAATTTCAATAAACACAAATTGCTGCCAGAATTTGTGGGATTTGCACAAATTGTAATGGCAAGTCACAACAGCGTGAAGATAGTGTCTGCAGGTGCGTGCGACAGCGGTGGCGAGGCGACGAGGACGCGACGGATGCGCGGCGTGCGGCGAGCGTGGTGCGGGCGTGCGGGCCGCAGCACGCGGTTTCCGCCGCGGGCGCGCCGCCGCCGCTCGCCGCCAGATTGCTACTAAATTATTTAGCCGTTTAGCGATATTCGCCCGTGATATCTGCCGTCCGCTCCGATCGGACAGCCCGCAAATTGGATTCAGATTTCTGCCCGGCGTGGAAATTGATTTGTACGTGATATTTAATAGTTTGTACTGGCGTACCGTTGTTGGTGAATGTTTATCGAGCTTTAATGGAGCTAATTAGTGAAATACCTGCGTAGTTTCGTTGCGAAACTTACATCACTAAATAACACTCAGCTAGTTTATGAAAGTTAAACAAATTTCCAGCTGTTTAAGATAAAGTTCGCTTTGCGTAATACGAAGCCAACTGTTGAGTCTGGATTCTAAAAGCACTCGAATGAATATATAATTTGGCGAGAATGTCGCGTGAGATCTACTAACACGGGAAAGGTTCACAAGTGACATATAAACCATTCAGAGCGGCTCCAATCTTCGCGACCTTTCTATTATTTAAACGGACGCAGTCCGGCGAAAATTGCCGTTTTCGCGCCTGCACCCCTACTCTGAACTTTACTCGACATTTTGGGGACGTCGAACGACAGTAGAATGCAAATGTTTGTGTGTTTTCATCGATTTTGTACTAGATTAATTCTTACATTTTAAACAAAAACTGCAAAATCAAAACCGGCTTCGAACTAAACTCCAAAACGTTTCTTACTATGCTGAAACATACCAACGAAATGGGTTTCCTTTGCATATTCAGGTAACGTGAGTCGAGAGCCCGAGACTAGAATACGGACGGCGGTATCCGGGCCGGCTGACAATGTCGTGCACCGTACAATTGAATTGAATAAAACAGTCGAAGAGTATTCATATGTTTTGATTAGTAAAGAAATCTCTTTGCTGGGACAATGTTACTTTGGAGAAATATTAAAGCTAGTTTAAATATATGCATGTGTTTGAGAAGGCAAGTCGTATAGTTCTGTGATATGAACTGTTTACTTTAGTGCAGGTTTCTGGTTGCATTATTCATCTTTTACATTTTACTTGTGGCATGTTCAATTTTTACTTAAACTAGGTACTTAAAATGTAGTCAATAAACAAATTTACGTACTAATTTTACTTAAAAAAATAATAATTGGTCACGATCATGCGTGACCTTAATGACTTTTCTACAGCGCATCTCCTGGATTGGAGATGCGCTGTAGAAAGGTCATTAAGGTCATTTAACCACTTTTTAATAAAAACCTACTTAAGTATCAACATTAAAAGCTTAATCAAACTGTTACACTACACTCGCCATTTATTAATCCCGAATGCAATACGAATAGAGCAGAGCAAGGAAATGAAGTACCGTTTACGTTTACCCATATTATTTGCTTTCCTACGTTAGGCTGTTAACACACTGTGGGCAGGTTGGTTGCGGGTGGCAATCTAATGTACCCTGACGTACTGTGGTCACATCATGGATTTAATTAATACAGACTTGTCGCGACTGCTGATTGGCTTTGGCTTGTCCTATCAGTTAGCTGCACCGTCTAATGTGTTACGACGACTTATGTTACGTTCACAGAAACTGAGAAGGAAGGGCAATGGCCTAAGGGCTGGTTTCTGAATTTAGATTTCGGAGATATAGAACCCACATGTTTTCAGGCTAAAGTAGTTTGACGAACCCTCAACTTCAAATTTTAAATTCATAAATCGGGGGTGTGTTTTCTTTTTTTTTAACTGTCACTGATTTTTTGTATATTACGAACAGCCTGTATTGATAAAACGTTATTATTTTTGTTAATTTTAAATACAACGTTCGCTATTCTCTCTAAGAAAACCGTGAATATAAATAAAATAAGCGCTACAATTTATGGACACTGGATATTAAATGTTTATACAAAAGCACGCATTCTCCTTGCGTTTGACTTTATTATGTAGCGGAAAATTTAATCGCGTTTTCAGGCTCCGTGAGATGAATAAACAATCTAAACTGCTGGTACATTATATCTGTATCCCTTTCACTCAATATAGTTTAAGGGATTTTTTGTCCCACTCTTCAAATGTGGGGTTCAATATTGGTGAAATGGGTTTAGTTTTTTGCTATCATAAATAACGGATAAAAGTTTTGTAGTTAAGATGGTGAATATTTCTAAGACTAAAATAGATACATACAATGGTTTTCTAACAATCACGAAATAGTAGTTAATCCTACATAATATTATAAAAGTGAAAGTTTATATGAATGAATGGATGGATGCATCATGGATGCATGTTTGTTACTCTTTCCCGCAAAAACTACTAAACAGGTTTTGATGAAACTTTACAGGAAAATATGAGTTTTGAATCAGAATAACACATATGTTATATTTATAGACAGGGTAGGGACTAATTCCACGCAGGGGTGGCAGTTAGTGATAACTAACAATAAAATTTACCTTCGACTGGAAAATAGAAAACTGGTGTTAATTAATGTCTGTTTATTTTCTTGCCTTCAATGCCGATAAGACTGATAATTACTGGAAACTTTGTCTTGGTCTTGGAGTTGGTATTTGGTTGCCTAATTAGACGTTGTTTTCTCGTAACTATCACTTTTTATTCTGTAGCCTTAATTAACCGCTAAAAAATATACTGTACGGCTTTAATGTTATAATGTCGAGTTTTAGAAAAATACTAACTTAACACCGGTACTCGTATGCTATGAAAAGTGACGGAGAAGATGTACAAAGTCAATCTTTTCTAAATATTGATGTGCCATAGTTTCGGTCGTTCATAAGTAAACAGACTGTGCTTGATCGACGTAATCCGTTGACTCAAAAAATTGTAACATTACACTTCTCGAAATAATGCCAAGCCTTATGTGTATTAGTGACACCAGTGGTACATGAAGAAAAAGATGGTAAACTCTTATTATCGAAATCCTTAAAACAGTATTCCTTATCCCCAATAGGTTATGGGCCCAGAATCCTGTCACATGACAACAACCATTTGCAGTCTAGTTGCATCCTTATGGCTCCCTTACACTAACTTGACAGGACGACCTCAACGGTCAACGGAAGTCGTCCAACGATGATAAATTCGTGTTGACCTAAACATACCTATGGTTGCACTGTTGGCACGCGAAGCACTCGAGGTGGTACACATTGCTGCGTGCGCGCATCACCATCTCAAACGCAGGGATCACTTTGTTGCACGCTGCGCAGTAGCCGGTGTTGCCAAACAGCCTGTTGAAGAAATAATTCTTTAGACTTCTATTTTCTAATACATTCTCAGAGCAAAAATAAATTATAAGTTTATGGTAACACATTTTCAAAAGCAGAAAATCTGGAGAGTTAACCGTCATTCTATTAAAAATGCACAGTCAATAGAAGATTTATGTTTTATTATATTTTTTATAGCGTCAACCTAAAACTTAAATAATTTAAAAGTTGAGAAAATAGAAAAATCAGGACAGGAAACAACCATCTAATCGAATTATTACATAATCCCAATCAAAGGGAATATGATTAAAAACTCACCTCAAGTAGTCCCTCTTGCAGAGGATCAGATTGGCCCGTGTGTAGAGCGTGTGGCCAACCTCTCCCAGCCGACAGTCGCAGCACCCACACTTGAGGCAGTCCTCATGCCATAGCTGGTCCAGAGCCTTCAGCAGGTACCGTTCGGTGATCACCTTATTGCATCCCGCGCAAATCTGGCACAAAACAAAAAAATAAGATAAGCCAACAATAAAATTGATTAAGGGGTTTTGAAATTCATAATTTCATGGAAATCATAAAGATGACAAAATTGTAATTTGGTTTGCAATCTTCAATTTATTCGATTCTTTTTTTTGTTGGTACCTAAATCCGTTAGACGATACAAATTCATAATTAATTCAAAACAGTTTTTTTGCAAAGTTTAATTAGTGCTACGGGGTTGCTACGAGGTAGCTACGAGATTGCTACGAGCTACAAAAATTTTGTCTTCTGACACTTCAGACTGAGGAAATATACATGACTCTTTTTTGTGCGGCTATCAGAGGGCCAACTCAATTTGCAACAGAGTTATTACAATTCAAATTGATGCAAGAATCGCTCATCTGCGTAGCACAAGACGAAGATCGAAAAATCATGTATTAACTTACCTTATACGGTAAGCATACAACATCTCAATGTCGCAGGTGTGTCTACGATATAAGTAACTAGCAGTTCGTCTGTCTATATTCCTATCCCGTGGGACTTACGCAAATTCGGCCCTATTTCTGCAAAGATTCAGCATTCTAGGTCCAAGGGTTCCGACTAGGCGTCGCGTCGTATGTGGTTGTCAGTGTCAAGACTTTATATGTTAATAATATTGAGAACCACATGGTCTACAGCGGCTTCAAGCCTGAACACATTTTTTTTGTTGTGGAATGCTCATAACCGAATATGATTATAATGTGTACCTGCGGCTGTGGCGGCTGCGCTGGCTGCGCGGAGGCGCCACTCTGCGCGGCAGGCAGCGGCGAAGCCCGCGCCTCCTTCTGCACCTCCATGGCAAGCATGTGTGAACCCAGGGGGGGACTGCCGCCGCTCGCCTGCTGGGGCGTCCGCCTCTCGCACTGCAACAAGCAAACATCGTGTTAGTTATACTGGTCAAAGAAGTCATCAATGATACATGAAAAACCCGCCCTAAAGCCTGCAGTTACAATTTCATCGTGTAAACAGTCTTAGGAGGATGCAAGTTTTTTGTTGTTTCGACGTATGCTATGCTACTGACAATTTTTGATTCGCACTATATAAGTGAGGCTCACCCTTACAGGATCCACAGTAATAAAAAGCATTTGCAGTCAGTTACAAGAAAAACATGAAAGGATATTCAGTTATAAATATAACGAAACCACGAAAAAAATATCACGTTTGTGTTGGCGTGTTATTCCTTGGCAACAAATCAAGTTCAGTCGTATCGCGGTCCATTCTTATTGAATCATAAGTCACAATACGTAATCGTCTCACAACCGTACAGTTCATTCAGCCCACTTTATGTTACAGCATAAACTCCAGAACCATGAAATTTATCGCCTGTAATATTCCTCGAAAAAATTAGCACAACTACTCAAGCGATTAATGAGAACGTGAAACACGACTCGACGTTTCTGAACTATAGCAAATTATGTACCTTAAAATATCGAGTAAGTACAAAAATAAGAATAAAAACTGTAATTGAGATCGTGTCGCCGAAAAAAGCAGCTATAAAGTCAAGCACGGACCGCGGCAGCGTCACGCTTAATTAATATTTTAAATACAATTCAATTAAATTTGGCAACTGGTGCAGCCTCGCACTATTTTGTTGGCGACAATCGCGCCGGTTACGACTGTGCGACCTTTCCTCTCGTTTTTTTGTCCACGCACAAACTTGTTTTCTAGTACAACGGATTCGGGTATTATGAGCCAACGTGCCTGAAACAATGCCGGCTATTGTAAGGTCCGTGACGAATGGTCCGCGACTCTTATTTTTGTGTATTTTCGAGAGTGCGTCCGATCGGTTGCCATAAATAATAGCGTTCGGATATCGACCGGAAGCTGCACACCACCGACAAATAGTGTCAATGACTGTTTGTTTAATCTACAGAGGAAGCTAATCAACTCTGTTGTGAGTCAGTTGAACTAAGAATAGCTGTTAAATACGTATACCTAATCAAGTGTGGCGAATCGTTTAATTGCACGTATATAATAACAATGGTTTATTGCCTCTGCCCCGACACATTTAATACAAAATACGGATGTATGGCCACTGTTCCGCTCAGGTTTCATAAACTGCGGTACTTTAATGCGCTTGCACCGTAGTGCATGGAAATACCTACCCAATTAGTGGTATTGATGATGCTAACTAATAGTATAAATATGAAAGTGAGTTTATTTGTTTCTACCAGCGCCGAATGGAGCCGCGGGCAAAAGCTAGTAGTATATAGTCCTCCTGACCGATGTCAGCCATGGCGGCCAATGTCAACGGAGACTAGCTATCGGCGCGGGACATATTATAGTGCACAAGTGTGTGCGCAAACACAGATGCACTTCTTCTATCAATCTCATATTATTCCGAGGGGACGGCAACCCGACATGATCGGAGAGAGATCTGGCGCAGGACCAACGAGCCACGGGGGTCTCACACCACCAACTTCCAAACTCCGGGCAGTCTCACAGAAAAATTCGTAATGGAAAAACCCAATGACATTTTTTGCCCGATCTGGGAATCGAACCCAGGACTCCACGGTCGGCAGTCGCGCTTACGACCGCGAGACCAACAGAGCAGTTATAAAAAGCAGCTAGAAGCTAGTAGTGTATAAAAGATTTGGCAAATTAAGAATTGAAGCTCATCATCGTGTGTGTAAAATAAGGGGAAATCATTATCAAGAGGATGAGATTTTTGTAAACAATTTTTATCTATTTGTGTCATTCCAGCGTAAAACATGCTTGTATTTTAACGGCATGCTTCCCGTTACATTACAACAATATTATGTTAAAATGTTATATTTTAAAAAGCTCTATAATTCACTCACTTAGCTGTGACCGTCTACTCAAATCGGATTCGTTGAACACGGTAAAGCACCAAGAGCGTATAATAAAGAACACGAACCGAATGAATGCGAAGCCTTCGCTCAATGGAGTGGTAGTGCACGACCACGACCGAGGTATCGATGCGACATTTTTTGCGAAGTAGACAGGCCGTGAAGCGAGCCTTCGTGAATAATTACCGAGCGGTGACAGCAACACGCCTCGCCACTCGGAAAACAACCCGTGGCGAATGCAACCGGCCGAGATTAGACGCAGCTCAAGCAAAAAAGCTCACGCCTCCATTAGCGGTGACTTTCGAAACGTCAATACGCACGAATTAGGATTTTACGAATGTCAGCCGTGGATGCGGAGAAAAAAACTATGCAAAAGTAATTTCGCTTGACATTCAGCGGAAAATTGGTGGGTATTAAATGGGATAAAACAGCGGTGGCTGAAGCGCGGGTGGCGATGCAGCGGCTGAATTGAAGGACGGCCGGCGCGGGCCGCTGGGAACGCATCCGGCGGCACCGGACCGACGTTAATGATTAACACAGACGCGGTCCGAGACCAATTATGCGCTGCCACCACACTCCAAATTAGAAACTATTTTCGCCCATTAGTGGCCAACTTCATAATCAATTACACGTTAAAATTTCACAGCGCTGTTTCGGGAGCTCTCTGTTTGGATAATCGGAGTTTGTGGTCCCTCGGCGAGCTATTACGTGGCTCTGTACGGGCCATAAAGGTTTTTGTTAGGCTCCCGACGAATTTTAATGCACGTTTCGAATGCATTTCGGTTCAGGTAACTGCATTAAGCTAAATAATTGTATCCCGCGAAAACTTCCACTAGATCATAACGATGTTTTTCCTGTTGCTGTAGTGTGCATTTGTTTTTTCCAGATGTGTAGTGTCATCAACTTATTTCCAGTAGGTAATATTTAAAATTGTCGTTCCCAAAAAAAAGAAAACAAATCTTCCAGAAGATTATTCGAGACAGACAACACTAATAGGATTGAGTGCACTCCGCTAATCATAATTCATCAGCGAGATTAAAGAATAAGCGGCGCGATGAGGGGGATACGGGCTTCAGTACCGGCACAGACCCCCTCAGCCCCCCCGCTCTCACCTACACTCTCCGGCGTTCGGATGAGACTGAGAGACAATATGATTGCCACACCTGCGGAAACGACGCAAAGTAACGAGACGAGAAGCTAAATAATTCAACCAACTAACAACGCCACGAACGTTGCTCCACTCCAGTTTTTTGCACACTTTAATGTGCGGAACACGAACGATTTAGTTGCTAATTAGCTTAAAATTAAAAGCAGAATTAAGGAGCGGCTAGCTGTAATCTAAATGAAGTCGCCATTACCATTTTGATTGAATGTTAATGAGAATGAGACACGAGAAAGAAAATAATATAATTAATTAAATTTCCAAAAACCCTGAGGCACTGCTGGTTTAAGTAGCCATGACTGGATTTTTTTAAACGTGCCGCAGGTTAATTTGTAAATTAATACATACTACATGACACCCAAGCTGTTACATTATCATTTCTTTTATTAAACAGAAAAAATAAGCACATTTTTCAAAGTAGAGTATCTTCCGTAGCGTATCATCTACACTGGTACTTATTTAGCAGATTGCTTTCCTTTAAGTTGTTCTTTAATCTAGGTATGGCCGTGGGCCGCGGTGCTTTACTTCACACCCTCGCGTCACATCCAGGCGGGTCCGCGGCACAAACGATGTTCGCACGCACTTTCATTTAAACCTCTTGCAATGATGCACTGTGTGGAAGAAAATTGTTTTTTTAATTTTCACAGGAAGCTTTGAGTTTCGGTTGTGACTTGTGTTCCAGGGATGAATGGAGAGTACTTTGTGTTCAGGAATATTAAAGAAATCTACTGTTAGTGCATCTTTGATTTTTTCTCTGATCTTAGGACATAACCAGTTATCTACATATTGTTGGCGGTCAATTATGATAACTAAACATAACATTAATTATTGAGCTGGATTTGAAAGCTCGCCTATAAAAGCGAGTAATTAACTTAACCATAATAACCTTGCATTATTTCTTATCTGCTGCCTGTAAAGGGCCGTCAACGAGGTGATCAGCAGAAGATGGGCTATTAGAACACGAATGTGAGGAGTATTATCAGCCGCGCGCCACGGAACGGCAACCGCGAACTCGACGCGGAATTTCGTTAATACCAACCCATATTGGATTAGCGGCGCCACCCGACCGCCGCAATAATATAACGAAATTCAAACATTAATAGGCTCAAACACAATCACGGATGGCCGCATAATCGAGTTAGCTGCTATTCGGTTAAACCCCTATCGCGTAATCTGCCCCATTGTCTGACAGTCGTTGTGCTGATCATGAGGGCCGATTATTGTGGCAATTTCGTGTTTATTGTTTTCAGGTGTCTCCTGTCACCCCGGCGTCCTGAAGGAGCACAATGCCCTTATCTCCGGCCAGGCGATCTCGTAAAATGTTACCGTGAACGTCTGTAACATTTCCGAAACAATGCTCCGTAATTGTTACTTCACCAAAATTAACTTCAATATCTGGCTGTGACACCATCCAATAACTGAACTGAAACGTTCCAAGGAAACTTATCTGACCATCGAACAATAGAATAACAAAACGCAGTGGTAGATAATAAACAAAGTCCTCTGGCAGTCCAAGTAAGTGATACTCAGGTGGAATATACGTCGGACAAGTTAAAAGTTTCACCTCAGTTAGATGCAGCTGAAGGAACAAATAAGTAGATAGAAGCTGTGTCAAAACTGCCAAAAACAAAACTATAAAGTTTGCTTTATAACGGGTAGATATCGGTTTATCTATTTGAGATGTCGAACTCAATTTGGATTTGAGAACTAGTCTTTTATAACTTGCACTGCAACTGGCTCCCACGCGATCTTTTGTTCATAACACCACATCTTATTACAGTTTCGGATTTCTAATCAGATCCAATTTGAATTTAAATCATTCCATGATTAAATCAATCGTTTTAATTAAAAGCAAGTTAATAGAACAGCAATTACTAAAACATTCACCGACGTGTTCATTTGAAGTAGTCTAATAGCTTTGACCAAGTTACAATTTCAAATTAATGTTAAATAGATTGAATAGTACCTAAATCCATAAATAGAGTGAACCAGTCATGTCTACTTTGTATCTCGATATAATAAAATTGAAAGCTTTTATGAATACTTAAACGTACTTGGCGCGTTAACGTAACACGAGTGTAACGACTCGCTGTAACATCACCGATAGCAAATTCTGCTGATTTTTTATTAGATGATAAAACAAACGTCTCGTATTAATTATGAGTCGCGATGCAGTCACATCCCTATTGATCATAAAGTATAGTTGATGGCCGCTGTAAAATGTTCCAAATCGTTGTCGTGATAATTTATGAAGCATGTTTATGGATGAATTTATGACGTTATCTCTCTGTTCCCCGTATAGTTGTTTAATACGGCGGATCACTAGCATCCATCCCGTGATTAACATCATGATTTCCAACTCCCAAAATATATTTTTCCGAGATGAGTGTTGTAAAGCTAAATTAGTAAACCTCGCGCGACGACGGACGAGGGGTAAAGTGAATTAAAGCAACTTGGAGCCTATTACGTGAAGTGAGTTATAAAATAAAGCCGCGGCGAGTAACTTCATACATTACAAGCCGATAACCAGACGAGACTTCTGAGACACAAACCAGTCCCTTTTAGTGAAATTGAAAACTTTTTCTGTTACTCATACCGCGGCCACGACACGGCTCCTTTTAAATCAATTGCCTTTTATAATTAACTTACTCCGTTATTGGAGTGCACTCGCTCGTTGACTCAATTAAAATTCAATCGAGATGTAAATCTATCTATTAAAGAACGAGTTTTTCTGGCAGATATTATAATTGAATAAAATTGTTTTCTAGATAAGTGTTGCTTACATACGGGCTTCGAGTGAAGATATTACTTACTTAGCAATACTTTATCGCGTCTATTAAATTATCAACACATTCTGGTTCGTTTTACGGCGTCACTTGAGAACGCGTCAGTTTCTTATCCTCAATTTATATGGACGCTATAAGTGGACAGCTAAAAACATTAATGACAGTAGTGTAATATCCAATAAGGGATAAGTAGTGGTTGAGCTGCACGATGGATGGCGTTCAACAATAGTGTCAATTCTGAGTTCTGACATAATGCAGCCCTCAAATGCAATGAAAATCCCCACTGCCTGCCACAGAGTGCCACTTTTACCTAATTCTTATTAAACATTTATTAGATTAGACAAAAGCTATCGAGGTAACGTTCTCGATGTTTTATTTATGATCTTTTATTGGATTGCTATTTCCTCTCTGTTATGCTTTAGGCAATCTCTAAGTGTCCGTGATATTGTACGTGTTTGGGTAGGGCACTTTTCAGAGTGTTCTAATCTTGTTTTACTGTGAAACAAGTAGGTACACTTATTTTAAATTTGCTATCGTTTACCTTGTATTGTAGACATTTTGGTAAAAAATGAAACGTATTTTATCTGGACCCTAAATATGACCGCGATTGAAACCCTATTGTAAATTGTCTATTTATATAATTTACGCGATGAGACTCATGCGACACACTCAAAGAGAAATAACCCAAACTAAGTTTGTCAATCAACGGTTAAGTATTCAAAAAGTCAGCTTTCGCATTATAATAATATAAGAAACATAACTTAGGTCTCCACAAATACGATCATTTTCCTCAACAAGTGTTCTCAACTTCATCGGTAATACCGCACAGCTGATCGCATTTTTCCTTTTCAGATATTATTTAATCAGAGTTATGCGAGCCATTAATTAAATTACGTTGGCTAAGGGCTGGGCTATAAGAAAATTGCTTTTATTTGTGGGGAGTCATTCAATTAAACATTCATTCATTTGCGGGCCATCGAGTGGCGGCCATTACGTTTCATTATAATTTAGACTGGCTCTTTAATAATTACATTGCTTGAATGAAAGGTACCGAGCGGCGTATGCGCCGTTTTGACCGCTGCTTAGGAAACTTAAAATGTATGTTTTTTATAATGTACACAAATGGATATGTTCTAGTTTTTAAGAAATTTTTACTTATCTAAAAATAGAATTATATTTTTTTATACGTGACTTAACGTGACGTAAAAATGTTAGCCGGAAGATATTTACTAGCCGCTCTACATATTTTAAATTCGTATTATTAGTTATTTTTAGATAACAGTTATAAAACATTAATCTGTCATCAATATTCCCGTCTATACTAATACCGGTCCACTTTCGATATATAACGAATAGTTGTAT
Source organism: Melanchra persicariae (assembly GCA_947386135.1). NCBI lineage: Eukaryota > Metazoa > Arthropoda > Insecta > Lepidoptera > Noctuidae > Melanchra > Melanchra persicariae. The sequence goes on along the minus strand of OX376651.1, from coordinate 8,291,974 downwards.
ATTCCCACGAGAGGGTAGCCATAGGTGGTCATAATTAGCTGTAGGTTCGTTAACTAAGTAACTGACTACGCAATGTCGGTGTGCGTAATTAAATCACTCAATTAGGGTTATTAAAAAACTCAATCTAAATTAAATTAACTATGCTCACTTTACAAACTAATTTACCTTGCCTAATTAAATTATTATGTGTAATTGTACGGAAGGCCTCGTTTTTTATGTTAAGCACGTATGAATTAATCATTTTTCGGTTTTGAATTAAAAATTAATTTGAGAGCTTAATTTAAGATCTTAATTATTTTTTAATAATCTCATTACTGTTTCAACTTAGCTGTGCCCTGCATACACCACATCATAGCGTATATAGTCGTTAGGTAGAAACTGTAGACAACAAAATCTGCTGGAAACTTCCAATAAGCTCTACATTAATTGGCATCAAAGCTCAGCGAGGAGCGTCTGCAAAACTTTACAACACTCATTATACTTACTGCACTTAATTAAAAAGTGTTGAGATATTCACAACATCGCTGTAAACAATAGACACCAGTCTCATAACGACGCGCTTATTAATATAATTCAGTTGCACTCACCGCACACTAAATTGTACTAATTAAACAAAAACATTCTTCACATTGTAATTACTGGGTTATATGAATTATTTTAGAGTAATGATGAATGGCTGCGTTCGTACGTGAGTCGAGACGCGTGTTAACTAAACGCATTCGTTTTTAAAACTGAATGAAAATGAGTGAGTGAATGACGCCACTCTATCGGAGTGTTTCCTGCCGACTGTGATAACACCCCGCGCGCTTAATGAGACGTCTGTTGCCATTGTAGGCACTTTAGCTAATTATTGTGAACATTTAATGCCCACGTAATGATCATTGCGTATTTTACCATCGATGCGGGTAAGTGTTTCCGTTACAACATGATAATTGCTAATGAAAAGTTTTGCCGCTGTTGTAAATGTCCAAGGCTTATTACGGTAAACGCTTTCTCATTTATGTTTCCTACATTTTATAGTTTTTAAGTAGCTTACGTTAATCTATAATAATTACGAAAGTATAAAGTGAAAAAGGAACAGTTAAGAATTCATATTTCGCCTACGTTCTTGTTTATTTTCCATAACAAGAACCAAATAACGGAGGAACATTGAAGTTAAAGAATCATAGTTTATTTTTGAGATTGCCCACGTGCAGTGGTAGAAAAAAGAGTAATATTATTTTTCAATTCCCATACAAAAGTGGTCGGTGCGCGGCGGCAAATTGGTTGTATTGTCAATTTGGGCAGTGCGTGCCGGAGCGCAGATGAAATGTTTATTTTCAATTTCCGCCATTTTCCCGCCGCGTCCGCCGCAGGATTAGGATGCGAAACAACTACCTACACTATCCCTGGCTAACCTAGTTTTTTTAATATTGACAATACGGTCACCTTAACTAAAACTTGCTGTTACAAAACATGTTTTGAGTTTATTTTTGATTTTTAAAAATAAATACTACATAAAAATGTTATTTTTTATGATTCGTTTTGCAATTTACATTATCTAATTGTAAAGAATTTGTATGTTTATATTTAGTAAAAAATTGAAAAGGTTGCCCTACACGTTTCAAAATAGCTAAATTAACTCAATTTCCAATTAAACCCTGAAATCACTCAAACAAAACGCTTACATGTAACTTTAAACTTTGTACCCTGTTTCAAGTCGCCCTACATACGCTACAGAGTAACAAACCTCCCCAGGTACCTTGCGGAACTGCATGTATGGGGCGACGCGAATCAGGTAATTATGCGTGCATATAAAACCGTCGGCAATTGTCTGAGATAAATGCATGTGACGTCATTTTTGTTGGGGGTCGCTTTGTTATGTGATAGTAATTGACAGCTTTTATTGTGTCGTGAGATATTTTTTTGCTGGTGCATGAAATAATGAATAAGTATAACAATTAGATGCAATGTGGTGTATTCTGTTTGTACACTAATATAATATTTTTTTACTCTTTCACGCCGGCCGGTCAACGTCATACTAGCATGTCAACACCGAATGTCGCTAAAATCCAGTTTGGAGGTAGCAGAACCGAGAGTAAAGACCCGCATTCCTCCGTTGAAAAGGGAGGAACCTCCAACCAGACGGTTGTTGTGTCTGGTGGGCAACTGCCCGACAGTTGATTTTCGGGCTGTTGTACATGTTCTAATCGCACGGTAAACTCTGATATCGTGATTTAGGATTTTTGTCAAGTTAGTTCGCAGCTGTCGAGATAGATGGTGCTGTGAGTCTCGGTACGGTAGCTCTGTCTGACCTATGAGTCCCAGCATAATGCTGAGCGATGGCAGTTTGTTCGCATTTGATGCTCTTTTATTGTTTTTTTCTTGCCATTTTTGTGGTAGCTAGCACACGGCGCAAATAACATCTTGTTTTCATTATATTCTTATCATTATTCCATCTTGTCTGATTTAAAAAGATTTATTTACCAGAGGAGACGGCCATATTTAATTTCTTTGTTATAGTCAGGGTATGGGTTCACACTGAGCTCTACGGTCGTTATTCTACACGATACAGACTTGTCTGAACAGACTTCGTTGCACAGACAAAAGTTTGTAGAAATATATTGAAGTATGTATAGAAATCTGTATCGTGTGAACGATCCATTGGTCGCCTATTCAGTCCACATGTATTCGAAACAGGAATACCTTAATATGAATGAATGAATGTTGTATTTAAAAAAAAAAACAAAAAAAAACTTAATTGATACAAAATAATACAAATATAGTAAGTAAATAAGTTTTTTATTTTATTTTATGAAAGCGCTCTTCCTCTCTCTACTTATTTAAAAATTTGCTGTGCCCGACAGGGTCCATAATTGTTTCCATTTTATATTTGCCACCTGTATTTGTACATTATGGATTGTAATAAACGATTTGATTTGATTTGATTTGACCTTACCTATATTTCAGATATGTTTGCTTTGCATGAATAATAAATTGGCCACCAGTCAATGCTGTGAATATCTGGTTACGTAAAGGCTTTAAAGGTCAAAGGTTTTCCTTTTCAGCTCAATAAGGTATATTAAAATAAAACTTGAAGCCTGAGACGCAATGAACTTCATTTATTAGCAGCATAGGCTTCCTCCAAGCCATGCCACATCGACCGGTTGTGGTGCTTCTTGCGATTCTCGCGGTCTTTCAAGTCAGCAATCCACTTTGTGGTTTCTGAAGCAGCGTTGGAGGGCAGAGGCCTACCAACGCTGCGTATTCCAGTACGCGGTCGCCGGTCCAGAACATTTCAGTAATAATTAGGTAAATACTGATTTCTCAACAATTCCCTTATAACGAAATAATATATCAGATAGCCATAAAGGTCTTATTTGACTGATTAACAATAATGACGAGAAAGTCGGGTAGTTAGCAACGGGTTGTGTAGCAAAGGTGGGTAATTGCATGTAATCGGTCGCCGACGAGCGATGAGTGGTGGGCACGATTTCAATTCACCGTCCGTGAGTTGTGACCTTTAGCGGTTGACTGGCTGGCTGAAGTTACTAGGTACAATGGTTGTTGGGTAGTTAAAAGTTAGGTATAGTTTTAAATGTTCTGAAATTAGCTCAAACTTTTGTCATTAGCAAGGGCTTATCCTGTTGCATTTAATCCTAAGTCAAAGCGATAAATTATTTCAACCAATCACAGACATTTCTAGAAACCCATTAGTTGCAGTCAATTTAAAGCTTCCATAGTTCTAAATAAATTATTAGATAAATAAATACTAAGCAATCATCTATCAGATAAGTAATTAATCTACCAGCAAAGTTTCCTAACGCTACCGTTTAAAACACTGTACCTTAATTGGTTCACAAGATCCTTCGTCGGTGGTACGTAAGTCAAATATTAGCACATTTTATTACTCTGTGTTTACGTCGGGCTTCCTTTGAGTTACTTTGACGTCGCTAGCGGCATTTTCATAGATAAAGGGATGAGACCGGACGCTCCTACTAATATTGTACCTAAGTGTGTGCGTTAGTTTTGTCTGATGTTTGCTTACACAGGACATGAGGGGCTGTTTAATACCTTTATTGATATCTCTTTGTGGTTCATCTTGAAACAATACACCGTGTGTGGAAAGGACAATTAACTACTCTACATTGTTTTGTTTAAACTTTGTTATAACTTTAGTTACAACTGCTGACAATCTGTTATGCAGTTTGGCAGACTTTATGTAAGTTATTATTGTTAATGCATATTTTAAATAGTAAAAAAGTGACTTTTCGGAAAGATATTCATCTAAAAATTTTAAATACATACAAAGACATTTAAATTTCAGCAATCTAAAATCTTGATCTAAAGTAGGGTTATCTAATGGGTGCCAGAATTATATCGTTTTTATTTTGAAAAAATCAAATGACAAAAAACTGAGATAAGAAAATCTATAGCTCGAGTATCAGTTTAAGAAGTTTCAGATTTGGATAAGGATGCAGATATAGAAATAATGTTATACCGGTTTCAGATACGGTTACGGATATGAAATTGTTTCGGATTATCCCTTAGTTTCGGACAGTTTCGGTTTCGAATATTATATTTATTAGAAACTGTAAAAGTAAAACACAAAATCGGCTAGTGTCCCGGCTCGGCCGTGCAAAAAAACCTGTCGTAACTGTCTCATTGGACTCCGCCCCTATCCGAAATTATCCGAAACTTTTAAATCGGATTCGGTTACGGTTACGGATAGTTTTTATTTCGGTTATCGGATAGTTTCGGTTACGGTTGATGATATGGAGCTCTATAACATCTCATCTATGCATGCCTGTCTCCACAATATTAGCTATTCTCCCAGACATAAACAGAGTTTCCTAAGTCCATGTTAGTAATACGATATTCAGTAGATTATAGCATAAACGTCGGTAATTTGCTTGACATTCTACTTCAAAAGGGTTCTTCGACAATTGTATGTCATTTGGTTCGACAAGCGGATCCGTACATATTCAATACCGCGGGTTTCCTCGTAATAGTGTGCAATTTCGTAAGTACGGACAACGGTACCAGGGAACACAATGATTTATTATTAAACTGTCGTACGTCGTATTATTACAGGTTTATACAACAATTTGATAGTTACAAATTATAGTTTTATGCAAGAGATATCTACTTTGTTTGAAGAAGACATTGTATTGTTGTTTGTATGGATTTAATATGTGTTTGATTATGAGTCATGTTTTTAATTTGCCTGTGATCGAAGGTATGATGTAAGTGATGACACCTTGTTTATCGCGGCTTCTGGCGTTTGGAATCTAACACACAGGTTCAACTTACCATATTGGATTACTCACCCATTATTATATTCCCACAACACAACTTAGTGTTTTTCATAAAATAATCAGATTCTTATACCTAATCTACTGTCAGCTTTAAAGGTACATGTCATTGGTGTCGAATTTCTATCGTTATCAGTTGCACAACATTTAAATGGTTCCAGTTATAATACGATACTAGATCAGATACCAGAATGACTGGTATCTCTCATCTTTCTATCAATATCACAGCTACTATTGGAATATGCGCCGTAATAGGGAGGTGTCACATTGAGGCGCACATACTTGAACAAATGAATGTGTAACACGCGGACATGCCGACGCGTTACAGGAATACCGACAGGATGGCCGCGGGCTTATTAACTCCCTTCATTAATTAAATTATTAGAAATCTCGAGCCGGACTAATTAATGAAGAATTCCAACATTTCGGTCCACCTATCGGGCTTTAATTAAAATTGACAAAGCCACGGGCGAGCGCTCTCGCTCGCCAAATATCGCCTCTATTAATGAAATGATCACTCCAAACTAATTAAATTATGGAGGTAATGGTGCGTGCAAGTGATACCGCGGGCGTCCTGACAACTGTGCGCAATGTAACACCTACCACTCGGCTTTAAACCCGATAAAGTGCAGCTATCAGCTGTGTAATTACATTTTTTACTCCGCTATAATTTGTACAAAGGTCCTCAACGGAAACCACTCATTCGGCGAAAGCGTAACATGCATTCAGTGGACTCGATCAATATGTAGTAATTTTTTAACTGTTAAGTTAATTGTTGCTGCCATGTTAGGTACCCGTATAATTTCAAGTGATTTCCAGTACCCTGTAAATTAATGGCCGCTATAGGTAGCTGTAGCTACGTATCGTTTTAATAATTTCATACATACGTTACCCAATTATTTTAAAACTACTCCACGTTGTAGCTAATGAGATGTCGAGCAATAATAACGAGCAATTAAAACGAATCGTACAAGAGTATAATACCAGGTCTGTACTACACGAACTTTCAACCTTACAATAACAATTACCGACCGTATATTATTAAACCTCTTAATGGATACCCGTTTTCCAATTAGCGTTTATTCTGTAATTGAGATCATTAATGGCTTTTAAAAGCTAATAGTACTAGAATTTGAGTTAGTTGCTGAGTCCAAGTAGACGAGTTAAGTGCGGCTTGTAAGTTAGTGTTAATTTGAATGAGACTTAGTATACATGTAGCGGGCTCGGCGCGGTACGATACGGCGACGGCACGACGCGACTCTAGGCGCAGCGACATTAAAATGAGTAATTATAATAAAGCTGATATGTCCTCATAATTAACTAAGCCTGATGAAGAGTGCTTTGACGAGAGACGCGACCGCTAAGCCGCTACAGCGCTTTAATATTACATAGAAAATTATAAATGTCGACCAGAGGTAGAGTTTTTCTTTGGATTGTATTGACTGCAGTATTATAAGCGTTTACAGAGCAAACTAATTAATGGTTTAAAAGTGTCCCGTTACTTTAAAACATCGAATCTGGAATCTGTAGGACACAGGTCCTTGACTTGTCATTAATCAACTAGTGCTGTAAATACGTAACACTTTATGCTATACAGGTTATTTGTCAAACACTAACAACCTTTCAGACGGTGAAAGTACTCATGATTATTAACATTTTTTGCTATAAGACCAACCCTGAAAAATAAAAAATATATGTTGTTTTATACATTTTTATCGGGTGAATATTGTATTACATTTTGTATGAAACAGCTGATTTATTTTTTGATATTTCAGAGTTGGTCCCACAGTAAAAGTTGACCCAATGAAAGGTTGTTAGTGTTTTACAAATAACCCGGTAAGTATAATATATATTCCATCTCTTCGTTCCTAGTCCTAAGCTTAAAACAAAACCTAAATGAACCCTACAGGATTATCCTCTTCCCAGCCAGCATTTTATGACACTACACTCCATCCAATTTCCACGGCCGCTCAGCGCTTCACCGCTGAATCGCGCTTCCAGCACTAGCGCTAATTAGACGGAGTGACAACCCACTCCTGCCATAAAGCGCTGCAGATTTATCGCCACAGATTATTTATATTATGTTTATTAGGCCCCGCCCCTCGCCCTGCGCCCAGCTTTCCCGCTAATTGAATAGCCGGGATTTTTATACGTAACGACACCTGAGTTTAATAAAGGTCATAATATAACGTATGATGTGACCTTTGCTAAGTTGCGTTTAGATTACTTAATTTTTGCGGTGCTGTTTTATTTTTAGTGTCAGTGTACAGTCATACGAGTAATGAGTTGATGTTCATTTTGTCTGTGGGCTGTACGGTCACCAAAATAAATAAATCTACGTAATATGTTTATGCAGTATCAAACTTTTCATTGTAAACCCATGCTTGTTAATTCACAAACATAGATCAAATCATTCATATGTATGTGTGCTGATAAAAACTAATATCTAATGAATGATAAATATGATGAGCAACAGAACTGACCTAAACACGACATAACTAAGATCGTAATTAACAAGCGCTCATCATAAATCACCGTTCACAAGGAATACAAGTTATTTTGGCAATCGCACCGGTTATGTATGATGCACAGCGTCTCCTCCCGCACGCCACAATGATGAATTGACTACGAAAATAACCGTTACTTTATTACAGTTCCAATTCACAAGACAACTCTATAGACGTAGGTATTTTTCTAGTACAGAAATACAACATGTAGGAACAAAATCGTTCTTAATAATTAGCAAACGATGCAGCACTACTGTATTTACAGTTCTATCAGTATAATTACGATTTACCTTTCAGAAGTGAAAACTTATTTCCCTGCGCTGTGCCGCTATACAATCTTAGCATTTAATTAACACTTTCTGACTCTAAAGAGCTTCTTGTATTAATTGGCTGTTGAAGGTCTGTAGTTATTTTGTTTTCAGTTCAAACTTATTACACATATTGCTCAATTAAAATAACTTATGACCTATCGAAACATGACCAAACAAACAAAATATTTTTAGATGAAAAATTAATACTGGTAACTAAGTGACACAAGGGAATTTGAACGTTATGTCCTGGATGTTAAAATTTATTTTGCAGTGTGTTGTCCTAATGCAGGGTCCGTGTCCTTATCCTCGGCCGCTATCCGAAGTTGTATCTTTCGTTGATTTGTTGCTTCGGTTTGCACACAGTGTCCTGTAGCTAATTAATTTTAATTGGGCCGAATTGCAACACGTCTATTATACGTTTATACGCGACTTTTGGCCCCTTCGCTTCGTTTGCATACACGCTCCTTGATGTCGTTGTTTGTGTAATAACCTGTATCATTCATCTAAAAACCATCTGCCAATTTTTTTTGTGACAATGTCTTTTAACGTGTTGGCAATTAAGAGAAGACAACAGGTCTCCATCGTGTTCTGTGTTCATCATTAGCGTAAGTCTATTTATTTTGTTGCGGACGGTACCATTGTTGCGCAAGGCACTAGGGTTGAGCTACACCGTTCTCATTTTTCATAATTTCAGTACCAAAGATTGAGCAATAAAAGCACTATGAAGGGTCTATAAACAGTCTAAATCAGTGTGTATTCTTAATCCTCGCATTGTGTGGAGGCCGGAGGGCCACCGCTCACGAACTCCTAACACTTGCAACAATCGCATTTAATTTTCCGCTCGTGCGCCTTTATTGGTAATCGCCTCTCTATATAAATTGAAACGTGAAGAAATCTCATCGGAACACGTTATGAATTAATTAAAGGATTTGCTCATTTATTTGTCGGAGTAAATAAGCACGCTTCTCTGAACTGACATGTTGGAACAAACACACGATAATTACTTAATTAGCTGTTAGCCTCGGAAATAACTTCGTATTAAATTATTTTATTTCTATGCGCTATCTTGGTTACTTGAATTTATATGGTTTCATGAAGCAGAATATGAGTGTCATCATCAGCAAAAATTGCTGCTTACCCCATTCAGTCGATCATAACGCACATCTAGACTTGCAAATATTCTATTATTGTCTCTACACAATATACTCAAACCTTGTTAATTAAATCATTACCCATATTAGTCATGTGAACACAGTGTGTGTGCGTTACTCATGCTTGTCATATCTATCATACTATTCACTAGGAGCCAGCCATTTGCGTCTAACATGACAAGGGTACACTGCGGGCGATGCAAACCGGTTGAATAAAAAAATCAGGCAAACACGCGCACTCTACTTGTTTAATCTCATGAGCAGGCTAATTGTCCACAGCAGTGATGATGACAGTTGGGGTGCGGGGCGCGGGGGACGGGGCACGTGACCTGTCACTCGCAGGGAAATTAAAACATTCCGTTATTATTTTCATTTCAAACCCCGCGTAGGTACGGAACGCTATGATACCCACAGTGCACGACTGTACTACAAAAAATAACTGACGTGCCGAACAATAAACTAAAGAGTTGTTTGTGTAAACTAGAAATGGACAGTCGTGTCGTGACCAATTCGACGATTTTGGCAACCTTCAATAAAAACTGGGCGAAAAACAGTTAGTGGTCTCAGAGTACGATTTCTCTGTTTTGAATTAAATAGATTTTTTTTAGGGTCTCAGATTAATCTGAAACACAAAGATAAATAGGTACGAAGAACGGCATAGCAACAAGTATTACTCGGTTACGAGTATTCGTCGGTTCTTCGCATCTCATTGAAAAAATACTCGTCGCGCAGTTATTTTGTTTTATGAGAATTTAATAAGAATCGTTTGTGTTCACAATAGCAGGCTCGCGGCACACTGAGCGCCAGAAATAACCATTAAATTTTATTGTGTCTTATAATTTTTTTACTTTAGTGCTTATTGATAAAATGTTTAAATTTAATGTTTCAGCAGGTTTCTCAAGGATTTAAAGTATATACATTAAATGCGTCATTAAAATAGGTTCATATATTATTAGTAATAACAGAACAAACACAACAGAAAACTGTTTCTGTAAACGATGTTACAGTGAAAGATGAAAGCTTGGATATAAAAAATTATGATGCTAGAATTACTTAACTCATTTTTTTATATCCAAGACTAAAATATGTAATAATCATTTCAGGAGATCATGATCAATAACCAGCAACCATCTTATGGTTCTGTGCTTCATAACGAACGCGCAGCTTTAAAACACTCGCAAGAAAAAAGCTACTAAAATAAGTTAGCAATGCTATCAAACGTAGTACGCAACTACATTTGATAGCATTGCTATTCTTTATCAAGTCATTTTAGTCATGCAACTAAAACTGGACAGTTCCAATCGTTCCGAAGAAAACACGGCAAGAAACAAAGACATTGCGTGCAAAGCTTGCGCCCACAACAGAAAGAGCAGGTTCAAACAGAACAGCTTTCAATTTGCATTCAACACCGTTTAATCCTCAGCCTGCATCTGCGCACAACTTTAATACAAATAATTTAATGTAATTGATCAATCAGTGCGATGCATGCCAGTAATAGGTACCGCTACCCCGTATCAAAGCAATATCGGCAGACGCCGCCGGCGTAGAATTTTAATAATTAAAAATTACCCCAACCATGGAGGGAGTCGACACACTGCACATTACGCGTTATCATTTTTAATTAAAATTCTCGCGCCACCACTAACTATAATGATGAAATATTTTCGACTGTTATCGTTGTTTATGATTTATTATACTCAAGTTATCATTATCCGTTTAATTTTTGTAATTATATTTTTACGCTTCTGCAGGTTTGTTAATTGTTCTTTGTAGATCCCAAGCTAATAAAAGTTTCCTTTTCTTATTTTTACGCCCAGTCTTCAAAACCCGAAACTCAATGTCCCACAAGCAATAAAATAAGAAATATCGAACCCCCAGCACAAAAGACAACTCAATATAATTAACTTAAGCATTTTTGTTTAGATAATGTCAGCTATTTCATAACTACTGCAAACAATTTTTAATTTCCATTCAGTTAAGCGCTCGTACATGCAATATAGAAAAAATAGCAAACATTCAGAGCGATTCCAATAGGCTAATCGTGAGTTATTAAACCCCTCGCGGAGCCCACCTGATCGCCTGCCGCTATAATAGAAATACCAGGGACTTATTATTAAAATTGCTGCTAAATTGTTCCCCTCACCCCTCGTATTTCGTGGGTCGAAGGTGACTTATTGACGTTATATTCTACTCGTAATAATATTAATTTGACAACGCGCAACGCGTCACTAAAATTAATTAAATTAAATTGAATAGATTCGAATATCAAAGCGACATAGCAGGCAACCGAGAATGCACAGGATTAATCAATCGGACAACGTGTGACCACGAATGCTAAAGGCAAACTCGAAACGTTGGATTATTAAATTAATGATGAAAGCCAAACTATTGAATACACTAGTAAGATAATGAATCTCTTTAATCAAGAACTTGACCAACGAAAGCACTAAACTAACAATAAGCTTTATGCACAAAAGTGTTCGTAGCAACAAAAGCTATTCATTAAACAGTGCAGCTACACCTTTTAAAAAAAAAGTTAGCTTTGATAATTGCCCCCCAAAGGAAACAACTTTAATTTCGTTCACTGGAACGTTTTTTTCCGCTGCAGTACTTCAAAACAACCCTTCCGTTGATCGAGCAAACACGAACCAACCGTAAGGGTTCCACGATCCATTGCATAATTAAATATTGATGATATTAATGGGCATTGTCGTCGCATACATATTATAATTAACGTATCGATATAATAAATATGTAGTTAGCTAATCAAAACGTATTGTGGTTGTATTAGAGCACATTGTTTATGTGAGGTAACTCAATCACTGGCAGTTAGCGGTATTATAATAACAGCGGTATTGTTAGCTCGGTTCTGGGACATTAATTAGGTAAGTACGTGGAACACGTCAGTCTCCGGGCTAATTAATTGAGCGTATTATTGGTGCAATGCCTAACCGATGCGGTTACAACGACTAGTGGCGTAGATACCACGCGCGCGCCGTGATTCATGCCCAGATATTATTCAGTTGCGTTTCAATTATATTTTCCTATATTCGCGTGTTATAACACGAAAAATATAATTGAAACGCTACTAGAAAATAACATGAGAGGTGAGATGAGTGAGTAAGAGAAGTAATTTGTCAGGAAGTGCAGGCTTTTTAAACCATTGTAATAAACACTCGGGAAACATAATGAAGTGTCCTCAATGTTCAAAATAAAGGTAAAGGGGATTTACGTGGACCGACAATGTGTTTACTGTAGATGACATACTTAAGTCAACCGCAAGGAAAAAGTTATGGAAATACTTTCATATCACGCAACTATGAGTGGCTTCAGACAGAATCGTAGGTACAATAGCTTATGCCCGCGGCTTCGCCCGTGGGATTAGTATTTTCATTGTTTTTTTTGCAAGAAACCCTAATCCTTTATCTATATAAGTTACTACTTATAACATTAGCTATCTACTAGTGAAAGTCTAGTCAAAATCGGTCCAGCCGTTTCGGAGGTTAGCCGGACAGAGACAGATTTTTTAAATGTGTTTTTGTTAAAGGTATCGTATATAATTATGTACTTTCATATACATTTAGAAGAAACCTTTTATTTTGATATTACAAACATACACTTCAATTTTATTTATTTGTACAGATTCCGAATCGTATGATCGGCTGTTAACTCAGTACACATCGACTCATAACGCACTCACAAACGTGACTGCAATGTGGTCAGTGGTCTGTTATTAAACAAATGATATCTAGTGCATAATCTGAGAATAGTTGAGCGGAGGTTAATTCGTGTTGTCGGTAATTGAGTGGATAACACGCGTTACTGACACGGCTAATCAGTCCGTAATGTGACTCGACATAGCTAACGAGACGCGTATTGATCGCTGTACTAAGGGAGTAAATAGCTGATTAACTGGCGTTAAGGAGTTAATGAGCGGATAAGTTTATTGTTGGGTAAGGTAACCTGTGTTCTGTTAAAGGTTAAGAGACGACTGAATGATATTATCGAGTTGTCTTTTGTGAGAACTGTAATATAATTTGGGTTCAAGAATTTGTGACTTCTTGTACCCGAAACATCCAATTTATCTTTCAAAGTTTCAGCTTGGACCAAAATGAGCTTAACAATGTTTGCCAAAAAGAGGATTTTGTGTCCTTTTGTTTGTTAATCGATTTGTAATCCATAACAAATCTTTGAATGCAGAATATTTAATAGATGGTACACAAACAAAGCCAGGCAAGACACCAATATTGATTAAACATAAAAAAATCCTTTTGCCGATTTAAAATCAAGACGTAATTAGCAAATACGAGGTCAAATTCATCATTCTTCATCAAAGCCAACTAAGATTCTATAAATAACCATAACGAAGACGACTCTCCATTTCTTCGTAACATCCCTTTCATATAAAAATAATTAGCTACCTGCTAGTAACGGAACATAGAACTAATTAGCAAATGACATGTACAAATTAATTAGGTAAATGTACTAACGATAGACGTGTCAATGTTTTCAATAATTAAATGAATTATGTTCTGGCTTTGAGATAAACCTGACTTATCGGTATTGTATGTGTTGAGAAACAGTTGAACATCACGATTGGGAAGAAAGAAACGAGTGCTCGAAATTTTTGTCGAATGAGTTTTTTTTTCTAATTGTAAAAAAGGACACTTAGGTCACACTAAGGCCTTATCAGTATTTCACTTTAATGGGCTGGCCTGTGACGATTTCAAAACAAAATTGATTTTAATGTAAATGGTATGCAGAATTTTGTCAACACAACAGTTCCTTAGTAATTTGGTCAAATGGATGTTTAAACAGTTCTAGTCACAATAGAACTAATTAAGGATGCGCTAATTCGCATCCGCTTCCGTTCAGTAAAATTTGCTTGACACCAAAGGAAAGGGTAACTCGTGAACAGCTTGTCACTTTTCAACTAGAATATTATTCAGTTGGCCAAAACAGTTTCTGACAGCACTTTGCCACTCAATATGGGTAATTCATTATAATCATTATCGATCTAAAAGCGTATAAGTGACTTTTTAAATTCCCGACATGTAAAGCCGACCAATTTCATAATCAAATTACGAGTACACCACTTAACATCAATAGGTGTTTCATGGAACAGTCCGCTTAATTATAATTAAAACACAATTTGCATCGGATATTGGATCAATGATGGACGTTTGATTTAATCAATGCTCGCAACAACGCTAGGTAGGTACTAGGTATTCCACTGTTCCGATTTGAACGCGCCAATTAGTTACTAAATTAATTTAATTTTCCATAATTAGCATACCTAGAATTTCGACAGAGCGCTGTTTCGATACCAAATTACCAATACCACCACATACATAAATTTTACGCAATGAATAGATTGTTTTAGATACGCCACACTCATTACAAACTAGTTATGAATTCTATTGAGGACATACATAATTGATTATGGTTTTAGGTACTGAAAATCAATGACACAATTTCAACAAATTCATTTTCTATTACAATTTACAACTAATGACTAACAAAAAAATCTGTAAAGGAATCATCAATTTGTCAATTCATCAGCGAGTATTCACTTAATTCTGAATTCTCAAAGATGAATGAACATAATCAGTTCACATTCACGCCGCGCCCCCAACGGGTTCTGCTCACTCACTCACTCAATACTCAAGAGTCGCAATAAAAAAAATGGTCGTCGTATGTTTTTAATTAAACGCTTATTTTGAAGAGGGAATGACTCACACAATAGCTCATTGTGCGACACTGCTATTGCATTATTGACGTTTTATGATGTGAATGGTAGCTGATCACAGGGTGTCGAAATCTACATTTTGACCCTTAACACACTTTGCATTTGGTCCAAATTACTGTGCACTCAACACCGTATAGTTCATACATAATATGAGAATAAAATCACAAAAGAAATTATGGCATAATACGTAATGTGTGAATGATTGAATAATGTCAATAATTTCTGAGGATCGAACTTAACAATGACTGGTAGAAATATGCACAGGATGAATTGTACCTATACGTGGTTTTAACACACTTTGTGATGCCTAGTATACAATCAACGTTGATATTTTACTTACATATACTACAGTATAATTTCGTAGAATCTTCGGGTTTGTTTAAAAAAAATATATTTAGGTACCTTTTAATTTTTAAGTACATGGAGACTTCAGACTGTGCAAAGAATACACACTTACGCACGATCACGGTAAGTAAGTTAGTAATTACAAATACTCTGTATAAAACTACCTTTATCCTGAACTATTCCAATAAAAGATTCAACAATATATGAATCCAGAGGTCTGAAATAAAATTTTTGAATTTGAATTAATTGCATCCAATTAGTCAGGAAATACTTCCTCGCAGGCAAACAAGAATCAATTAAAGGCATTATTTCTAAACAAAGCTCAAGAGTGCTAACTGTCTCTCTATAAAGGATTAAAATTAACCTGATTTATTGCTTAGAGCCACCTACAGTACCCAGCCAGGTAGTGGAAGCGAGGCCAACCAAGGTTCGGGGTACTTCGGAGTAGCAACTTGAGCATCCAGTTTCAAAGCCCCGCCGCGTAGCTCTTCCTAAGTGGATTAATTACGAGGATGATCTTCCACCTAAATTAGTCTAACAGACGTATACCGTTACACGATCCTTCACGAACCTCGCTTTGTGTTTATACTTAACGTACCTATCTCTACCTTGTATGTATTCACTAGAATTCAGTATTGCATATCTGCAGTTCTCAGAAGAGATGTAGCTGACTAATTCGATACCCGATACTAACACTAATTGGGTGAAGAGGAATCGCATTTAATCAAATAATTAGCACTGCTAACGATGGCTTAATTAAACAGCAACAATTCCTTGAACTGTTTTTATTTTCATAATATCGCCTACTCCAATTTCTTCGACCTATTTATTAATTTTCTCAGCCAGAAGACCACGCAAACAACGCCGCGGGCAAAACCTAATTAGTGGGGAAGTTATAGTTGTTTACTAATAAGTAATCCTATATCCTTCAATATAACTTACTGTAAGCGTGCGTGGTCTAATTGACCACGTTCTCTACTGCGTAATTACCTGAAAAAAAAACATGTTTGTTAGTATTGTGTACACTTTATGCTCATTTATAAAACAAATATTTTTCAACCAACGTTTATCATATCAAAACAAGCGTAAATAATTTCAAACAAAATAATTTCCGGACCATCCCCAATTACATGAAAAAAAATTTGAAATACGTATTATTGAGCCACAGAGTACAAACATGCAATGCATGCACGCAGCCAGCTGCCCAAACACGAGTGCACTCGGCTGTACTTTTTAATGTTCTAAGTAAATATTGGGCCGCTCGGTACATCGGGTACAGTCGCGGTCAATTGGTTGGAAAACCACGAAGGATTCTGTCTAAATAAATCTCACAAAACTCTCGAAGATGAAAATTGGAAATTCTCACGAATATTTTTCACGCCAATAAACCATGACATACCCTTTCCGCCATGCCATGACTCACAATTAAGACGGCTTTAGCGAAAAGAATCGATGATTGCCCAAACAATTCTTTTGTAAATAAAACCAACATGGTTTAATATGTGAAACATGAAAAGCAATTTAGAAAAATAATATCACACATTTTTCATAGAATTCCGTGTGTTGAGTAAGGGATTTTCAATATGATGTGGACTAGTTTCCATATTAATTGCAACTCCGGCAACGTTGTTATTAGAATATTGAACTGTTCCTGAAATATTTTTATATGAAAAAACTTAGTTGCATGACACTCCAGTTTTTTTAATATAAACTTCTTCCACAGTGTCTATTGAGTGTTGTACTCAAAAGCGTATAGACGAGGTTTGAATAATAATGAGTTCAAAATCTGGGTCTACTAGCTACTCGCACACAAGAGACAAAACCGCAGTCCATATTAACATCATTCGCAAATCACAATACTAACACGATCTAAATTGGATACTAAATATTCAAAACCAATAGGCCGTAGGAAACATACACGTAATTCGACAATGGGTGGCTAATTCAATTTGAATTACACACAATATTCTATTAATCGTGACGGGCAGGTGTAATCAATCCGGGAGCGCCGTATTGTTCTACAGGCCTGCTATTGATGCCATCGGGCCTTATACAACGTTACCAAGTACACATGAAATAGAACCTCCTCCTTTTTTAGAAGTCGGTTAAAAATATTCGAATATAGACTTTAAAGGAGTTGGGTATGTCTTTGTCGAAATACACTGGACAGCAAATAAACCGAGCCACCCGCTACCTAGGCACTCTAATTCGATTTTCTTAAAAACTAAAAAACTTACAATTATCAAAGTTGTACCTTCAGAAAGTGCGTTTCATGGTGATTAAAATGAAAGGAAACTCATTGGGTTTAATCAATATTTCAGTGTTTATTAAGGAGTTTACAAAGAAGAGTCGTTTTCCAGTCGTGACAATCGTTAGTAATGATAAAGTGAAAAAAAAAATTAAAGCCAAAAACAAAGATAAAATCAAAAAAAAAGTTTTTGATCAATATTCCGTATTCCCTCCCCTTGCTCGGATAACTGCCAGCATCCTTGTATTCATCGACCTTACGAGCCTGACGATAAAATCTTGAGGAATTGTATTCCACTCCTCTTCAATTGCGGTTCGCAGCCCTGGAAGCCTTGTTGGAGCAGGTACCCGGGCTCGAACCCGACGTTTCAGCTCATCCCATAAGTGTTCTATCGGATTCAAGTCCGGGCTTCGAGCTGGCCAGTCCATCGTACGAATGCTGACGTCGCGTAGATACTGGGTCACCACATGAGCAACATGAGGCCGTGCATTATCATGCATCAATTGCATATCCTGTCCGATATATCCTGCGTAAGGTACCACATGGTCTGCGAGGATTTCAGTAATGTAGTGATGAGAAGTCAGTCCACGTGTACGGCCCGTCGGTTCGATGAAAACTAACGCTGTATGTGCTGTTAACGAGATGCCGCCCCAGACCATTACAGATCCTCCTCCATAAGCAACAGTTTCCTCGATGCAACACTGAGAATAACGTTCTCCAGGGCGACGATATACTCTTTGTCGTCAATCACTTCCATGTAGACTCACCCTGGTCTCAACAGTGAAGAGTACATTACTCCACTGCTCTAATGTCCAATACCTATGCTCTCGAGCAAATTCAAGTCGTGCTCGACGGTGTGCTACCGTTAATGCTGGGCCTGTTGCAGCTCTTTTTGGGGTCAGGTTCCGTTCAGCAAGTCTCCTTCTGACGGTATCTGAACTTATGACCACTTGGCGTTCGTCACGCAGACTTTGTTGGACTTGAACTGCGTTGAGGTGGCGATTTCGCAGAACAGTAAGGTGGATATAACGATCATCTGCTGCTGATGTAGCCCTAGGTCTGCCCGTACCTGGACGGCAATCGAATGCTCCAGTCTCTAGGTATCGTCTGTAAACTCGTTGCACCGAAGATCTGCTGATTCGAAGCCTTCGAGCGACTTCACGTTGCGCAATGCCTACTTGAAGTAATGCTACAGCTTGAGCTGCTTCCTGAGGTGTTGTATCCATTATTAATCGAAAAAAGTAGCAAAAACACACGCATCTGAGCAAACGATGGACAAAAACTAAAGAAATGATAAGAAATATCCGACTACCCTCATTGTAGAGAAAAAGAACGCTAATTTCAAACTCTGGTGAAAACAGAGCAAATCGTTAGCATTGTGTTTGTTGCTTGATTACAATGTGAGTTGACAGTACTTTCGAATTAATTTGTAGTCATTTTAATCACCATGAAACGCACTTTTTGTAGGTATAACTTTGATAGTTGTAAGTTATATACTTTTTGAGAAAATCGAATCCGAGTTTCTAGGTAGCGGGTGGCTCGGTTTATTTGCTGACCAGTGTACATTATGGTTTAAAGATGTTTATTTCTAATCTTAAGATTCAACAATGAATAATTAATAAAGTTCTATCCTCTCTCTCACTTGTCGCTGTCGTTCAATGGTAATATGGCAATTTCAACAATTTGTAACCAATTGCACAGAAGCACTGAGAAATAAGTCTTAATAGTTTTGATCTTTGAACCTAACTCGTTACCTGGGTTAAGAGTTCAAAAGTCTCGATACTATGAAGCAAAGCTAATGGAAACATAGGTATTATTTCTTCACTACGGCAATTTATCAAACGGGTGTGAGAAAGGATCTTTCCATCGCCATAATTCGGGTATCCTTGGTACGGCCACCTGTTGGGTGAGAACGATTATACGACACTTTCTTTCAGAAATTAGGGGTGCTTGACTTCGTACAAGGAAAATAGAAGAGACGAAAATTAAGTTTATGCTAGACAGTGTACTTTGTTTGTTATAATATCTACAGACCAGCAAAGATGAGCTTACTCAACTTAGATGTCCCATTTATCTCCACTAATTGAGAATACCATTCATGAACTTTATGTTTATCTTATAAAACAAACAACGTAGTTTAGATAACAACAACATTTAAAAACTACACAATCACATGGTAATACAATCTGTCGTAATAGCATCTGCCTCAGCAGCTGTCACAAACACCACTAATGAATAAATAAACCAAACAAACAGATAACAAGAGATGCCAATTAAACAATACACTAATTAATTCCAAACATTGGTGTAGTGGACTTAATTAGAGTAGACAACATTATCAAACGAGCAGTATACACAGGTAGCTATACACAGAGTATATGAAGCGCAGTGCGAAAATTATTATTTGATGACCAGAGTTATCGATGGGATATCGAACATATAAATATTACCAATGATCCGACCATTAGCTCATACGCCAAGACGAGAGAGAAAATAAAACAAGAAGTCGTAATGTTATAAATGATAACATATATTAAGCGAGTGTCGCACGAGCATCCGAGAAACATAAACTACTTTACGACAATCTCATAAAAGAAGCCGCACAAAGTCGACACTGGCTTTTTTAATATCGAAGGCGAGAGCTGGCCGCACTGTCCCACGAAACATTTTCCATTAATAAAACGCGAAAAAGGAATATTACATATGAAAAAGACATATATCCGTATCGCCGGACCCGGCGCTATCTCCTTGGAAGGTAATAACTTCTTTACAAGTCCAAAGTCCGAGGGATTGAAAAGCAATTTCAGCAGGACACCCCGCCCTCGCGCGGGGCCGGACTCGCCATATTTCTTTTTCGCCGCTACTGTAATTCGCCTTTGATTTAATCTAGAGAAACAAATCTTTGAATGTGAAAGTTTAGTGATAGGCATCAGTGGAGCTAGTTTCACTGATTGGATTCCATCCCGGCTTCGCTCCGCGCGGACCCGATAGTTCCTACTATTTGAATTGGTCACTGCAGATATTCCGCTATTTGTCTGATTCTACTACAAGATTGCATTTCTTATTTTCTTAGCCGAATTTTGGTAGCCGTATTCTTTAGTTTTGGCTTCAACCAAATTTATTTAAATTCGGCGCAGTGGGAAATCTGAGAAGATTGAATCAATTAATAGGCAGAGTTTATTTTATTCCAATAATCATTATTAAAAAAACTTTTCATTCGTAGTAATTAAAAGCACCGCTCTCGTTGCATTAAAAATGGCAAGAAAAATCTTTTTGCGCGGTGATTTTTCTCGTTATTTTGAGCTTAATGATGCGGTTCTTAATGCATGTAAAAAACGTGATAGTTAACTGGAGCCGGGGCATGTTGTCAATTACGATTCTATGGAATATGAGCAGAACAAAAAGGTTGTTGGTGTCATCGGATCAATTTGTAACGTATCACTAAACAGGATAGAATCGTAACTGGAACCGGTTTAGTCGTGGGCGGCGAGGCGGCTCGCCACTATCGCCTTACCGCCTCGCACACCAACCACACCGCAAAATATACATTACAGCGATACGTACCCGTGTTAATATTATTTAATACCAGTATTCATTCAGCATAACGACAAGGAATAACATATTCCTTGTCGTTATGCTGAATGAATAGCCTGTGGGTAAGGGGTAATATGCGTATATCTGATTTGTTGACTACTGTAGTTTTTTCGACAATTCAACAATTTATTTATTTCAAAATCTACAAGTCCACACTACAATTACCCTTTAAGCTCTATCAATATCAAAAATCTAGTACAAATGTAACCACCCGTTCAAAGTTTACGTAACATATTCGTAATAACATCAGTATAAAAATCTTCGTAAAACTGAGTCAATTTGTAAGAAACGGTTTGTCGAGGGTACCGCTAGGGCTGCCCGCAGATCTCTATCGGTCAAACTATTCCGGCCGCCTTATTTATATAATCTAACTATTTGCGAGGGACAAACACCCCTTATGATATTCCTTTTGCTTGGTTTTTATGCGAATACGGACTTTAAAATGGATAATTGGGGATTTTTGTTGTTGATTTTTATAGTGAGATTTTCGTGACACTCGGAGATATACTTACTTACAGTATTTATTAGCATTACAAATCAACGCAAACTATTCATAACTACAAACAACTAATGGACAAAGCATCTCTCAAAACACGATACTAGCCAACACGTCGGTTACCGCATCGTTCAGAAATCAAAATAATTGGCGTCACAGCCTAACAAAATTGAGCCTGACCACCGGCTATATATTTGCCTTTGCCGTTTTTCCCAAGTGTCGGTTTGCTTACAGATTGGTTCGATCGTGCATGTTTATCACGGCTAATTCGTGAGTTGTGGTGCTGTATAGATGATATAATTTTATTCTGTGTAGGGAGGAGGGTGAAGTAGGGTCGCCGCTCACGCGTCCCGCAACCATTTTCTGCGCGAACGAAACTCTATATTGAATACAATTCTAATAGAAAACACCTTCTACATTGTGCACTAGATGTTTATTTTTAACAAAAGGTTGGAATTTATTGTAAGTAATGTAGAATTGTTTTTTTAACACTAATAATTTAAAGGACTGATGATAATGGTATCAAACATTTTAGAAGAAAAAAAACGAAAATGTAACCGGACCCAAAAAAAAATAATCTTTTTAAATAACTTCAGTTTCGTGCATAAAATTCACTTTAAAAACTATACAATGCTTTGACGATGCCTCGTTGTAAGATAACACGGAGAAGCTTAAGAAAGCATATCTACAAGTTTCATGACAAAAAAAAACTATTTTAGTAAAAAAAAATCCTGGACAAATAGTGCGACCACTGTGGAGAGGCTGGCGGGCCGCGATCGGGCCATTTGCTACTGTTTTCAATTTGTCCGCGCCGCCATACATCAGCGGCGGCACGCAGCGGTAACGGCCCCAACTTTAATACACTTACGCTTGACATTTTTCCGCCCATTATGCATTCAGCTATACCAATACTTTCTGTTAATACTTACCGGGAAAACCAATTTACTAAGCCACTAGCCAGTCATTCACATTTTCTAAGAATAACCATTCAACGGATCCAATGCTGCCATTATTTTCAGTATTGTTTTCATTTTCATAACAAATTGATATAATTGAATTCAACGCAGTTTCATCAAAAGAACAAAGTTTCGGTTCGACTAGTAACTATTTAGTTTTTCGTGCGTAAGTAAGTAAGTAAATAAGTTTTTTTATTTGCAAAAAATGTGGTAAAAAGATGTTACAATATGTTTTTGGTGCAAGACACATTTCGCCATAATATGATAGCATGCAAATATTTAGGTAGGTATTCATAAAATTTAATGAATGTTGTTACACACAACATCAATTATTTAAAAAAAACTAATAAAACAACATAACCATGTAAAATAAATTAGGTACGAACGAAGTAAAATTTAAAAAGGAAAACAATAAAAGTAAAATAACGGACATAAAATTTATAAAACAAAACACGAAAGACCATAGAATGAAAGTTCACAATGCATTTCTAAAATGGTAGGAATCCGAAGAGTATTTTTTTAGGAATTCATTGACGCTGTAAAAATTTTCTTGTATTAGCCAGTTTTGTAGGAAAATGCAAAATTTACGATAGGGTAAGTCAACTATTTTCTTAGAAAGGGAGTTATAAATTAATGGTGCCATGTATAGGCAACTGTGTCGGAAGAACTCAATTCTGGGTACTGGGTAATTCTAAACATGAATGGTTAACTTTACGTTTATTTGTGTTATTTTTATTTTGAAAGAGTTTCATATTGCACTTAACAAATTTTAGTTATCTCAAAAATGTAGATGCTAGGAGCGGTTAAAAGGTTCGCTGATTTAAAAACAGGTCGGCAAGAATCAGTCCAACGCATATTGAATGTTCGTTATTTACTGTTGTAAAAAAAACAAACATTTATATTTCCATTGAATATTGGTTGCCTGTATGAAATAGTAGGTCAGATCGTAGGTATACGTCAGAGCCCATTTTGCAGCTGTCAGTTGATCCTCGCTAAAACGCCTGTAATTGATTCACGGAATCGTTACGCTTCTACGCAAACATGCAGTAGGATATCCGTATCCGAGCCCACTTCGTTCAAAACTTCGACTGAATATTTTAAATGTGAAATATTTTCGTGGAATAATGTAGGTATAAAGCCCATGAATCAGATCCGCAGATTCTCTAACTTACTGTGACTAAGATTAAACAATAAAAGATAAATAAAATAATAAAACAAGTTGTAAGGTTTTTTATGAATATGGCTGTAAATATTTGCATGTCATCACTAAATGACGGAATGTGTCTATGCACTAAATTATATAACATCTATACCTACCACATTTTATGCAAATAAATGATTACTATTATTAATAAAATCTTGGATTTCCCTAGAAAATCGCTGATAAAGGTTAAAAGATATTTATAACTTTGTACTTAACGCAACCGCTACTGTACTAGGTTCATCACGTAGGCCCTTTTAATTATTATAAGTTCCAAACCTCATCCATCGTGAAGTTCATTCAGTCTTGCATCGACATAATCTCGTCGTTAATTAAGGCTAAGCGTACTAATTACCGACTGGTTTTCCATTGTTGATCATAACTAATAACAGCAGTATCAACGAACTAAACGATAGCAAACAACTACAAACTCTCCGATGTTGCGTTGCTAATTACTTGATTTCATGCTCAAAAGTACAGAACAGAACATTGCAATGTCGATAATAATACCGTGCTACGTTACCGAGTATGTTAGAGAAATTCAGATGTACGGTAAACTCGAGGGAATGAGCATAGAGCTCGTATCAATAATAATTAGAGGTGCTTTTAGTCGACGCAAGTTGGTAGTGAGCCACGCTCAGCTTAGCGTTCTAATTGGGCGCCCCGTCCACCTCCCGACGATGTTTGACGAATGGTCCAAAGGTTGACAAACAACTCCGATATTACACAGAAACCACATCCACTGCTGATTACCACTACGTATTTGAGCTAAAGGATCTGACTGCAATATTCCTGGAAGTTATTATATTGGACCATGCTTGAATTCTATAGATAAATTGGACGTCTATTTTACATCATAGGTAGCCTCAAAGGGATATTGTTGTTCAATAAAACAGGATTCCCGGAGCCTAATTAATAATTAAATTATTATTGTCATTTATTGGCAATCAGTATTATGAATAACGTTGATGAGTGGCGACGTATTTTCCATTTAGACTGACACTAATTAGTGAGCATTAAAAAGAAACATTGACTCAACAAAAATGTGTTGGTAGCACAGCAGGTGTCGAGTACGTTTGAACGATCACCCAGTCCCGTCTATGCTGTGACCAGTACACCAGTATTTGTGCTGTTATTAATTCCGCAAAATTGAAAGCCGATCCGAGTCGGCCGTTGCTGTCGCGTTGTTGACTCCGACGGCGATTTAGTCCAGTTTAAATTGCATACTGTGACGCTTTGAAATTCTACCGCGTTAGGTAATAGATTCAACGCGACAGAACGCTGCGATTTTCATGTTTTAAAAATATTGAACTAGTATTTGTCAACGCAAAGTTTATGAATATTGAATTGGGTTGGTGTTGGTTTTCTATTATATAGCAAGTTGAATTTAGGACAATTAAGTTATCATGAAAAGTATTCAAGTTCCCACTCATTTATAAAAAGGTATGAGTTCACAAGTCGGACACATTAATTTACCATTACAGATTTCAGTAAATTCGGAAATTGATTAATGGTTCGACGTCAAACCCAACAAAACGCCAACCAAACGGTAAACCAGACGTCTCAACAAAATAAATTGAAGACATCCTGTTTTCTATTACTTTTGAAATCTACAAAGGCAGGCGGACACAATAAAATCGAGCTCGACCGACGACCGTTACCTTTCACAATCAACAATAGCTTATTCAAATCATTTCCTGTGTAATCCTTAATCAAGTGGGCAATGAAAACAACTGACGGTAAGCACTAAGTACCGAGCTGTAGTAATTTCGAGGACTGTTGGAAAGCGCCGGACCACTGAACGTTCAAATTGCCGTAGCGTGGAGCGCGTTCCCGCCCGTTCATTACCGCCCGATGTTTGCTACTCCACGATCAAGTGAACTACAACATCAGGAAATGAACGATTTCTATGAGCGGATGACGACTTTGTTGTTCTCTTACTAACAAAACATATTAACTCGACAGCCGCTCAAACAATAGTCACACGCTTTAAGAGACCTGGATTTTCAACTTCCTACACAAATAAGTAAGGAAGGAAACTTAATTCTGTAGAAAACGATTACTTTAAAACAAAAATGAAAGTGAACCACGTGGAAGTTGTCAATCAAAACAATCAATCGCGGTATAAATAGAAGTGGAGCGCAATTTCCCTAAGGATGTCAATAATCTGTGGCAGGCAACAATCAGATAAGACACTGAATAGAAATTGATTTCAAATTGAACAATATTTTTCATCAAACTCCAATAAGTGCCGTGAACCCATCACAGAAATGGATGATGACGCTCAACGTACACATGCCGCAATAAATGTATAAGCCATGCTGTCCTGTGCGTTCGTTAGGCAAACAAAACGGCCTAATTGAGCACTTATGTCATCACTACGACTACTCGACCAGCTACTGATGACACCCATGAGCTACAGATTACACTCAAAACTGGAATGCTTTGCCTTCTAGAGAGAGATCTTGGTAGCTGGTGATCTGCAGCTTTGAGGACTTTCGAGTTGATTTCAGATGGATCGTGAAAGAGCCGTAATAGAACCTAAGCTAACCTATCTATCGTTTGCATGTACTCTTATGTATCCAAAAAGTGGAGATTTCAAAACTTTTTTAACACAGCTTAAACACGCAAAAGAAGTAAACCATGGACACAGTTTGTGACCCTACTAAATGTCATCATGTCAGAATTTGCATAAAATCTGTCGCCCGGCCCACAGTTACAAACTTTTGACTGTACTTAAAAAGCACTAAAATCGAAATGAGCAATAAACGAGCGACCCTTATTTTGGTAAACTCGGTTTCCCGATTAATTTTACGTATAAATTGACTTTTTTAAGTTTTACGTTTGAGTTCAATGCTTTTATAGCTCTACAAAATTAAAAGCTTTAATTTTTTCAAGCGCATGTCATCGCTTCTTCATTATAGGAATACCGAACATCCATTTATCTTTTAGGAGAATTAAAAAAGGTCAAACTTTTTTCATATCTGCGTTGGTATAAAAAGTCTGGAGAGTGCATTCGTCGAACACTTGAGAAGTTGACAGAGATGATTATGGGATGTCATTGTTAGGGTTATCGTTCACATTAATTCTATTTATGTGAGTAACATTAACCATTAGTGAAGTGAAGGACTTGCTGTTCAGGCACCGACATCGGATTTATTGTATAAAACGTTTTTTCTTTGGTTTGTGTTTTTTTAATAGTAGCATAGCTCGTTGTCGGACTCCAATACGTTACTGATTGAAGCGAAACTATCAGTATCTAAGCTGTCTCTACGCTACGGCTACGCAGCCTCTACGCTGAGCTTACATATATTATATATTCTACTACGGAGCCTCCGCGGTGCGTCCACAGAATTTTTACGCTACGCCTACGGAGCTTCTACGCTACGCCTACGGCGCTTTTAGGCTGAGTCTGCGGAGTTTTTATGCTACGCTAACGGAATATGAGCTTTCTGAGATATCTGAGAAAAAAAACATTGTTTTGTTTTTGTAAACCTTAAATAACAACAAAGATATGTTTTTGAACACAGGGACCGTGTTACATAATGTGTTTTCAATATTTCTGTCAGGCGTAAACTTACGTTACTAAATAATTTTTTTAAGTATTTTTATTCAAGTAAAAGATAGGACACCAGTTTCGTTAAAAACACCAAAAAAAAAAACGCCGCAAGAAAATTAATGATTATTAAGCGTCACATAATCACATTGTGTTTCGCTGGATGCGAAAAGCACTGGACAGGTCGATGACATCAGGTATTGGAATCCCGCACGGGAAGCCGATGTCTAATAGTCTTTCGGCGGTTTTGAGTATGATGAAAGTATTCTCAACTAAAATATGCTATCGTTAGACATTTCCAATAATTTTGTAGTACTATTTTACTTTGTCAATCCTCACCTCATGGCTTTTCTTTTCTGTACTTGGCAATATTTATTTTTGCGAGTTACTCGTAATTGTAGTAAGTAATATTTGTCGGGACACGATAATGACGACTGTTGACGTCAACTGGCACATTCACAATTAGCGATAACCCTCGGTCGCGACTTCCGAACGGCGCGCGGCGCGAGCGCACTGAGCTTCATTCACATTGGGCTTTTAAGTTTGCTTGTTTATGACAAGGGACTTATTATAATTGAACTATTATCTAATGAATAGAGTAGACTATTGTGCAGGTAGTGGTAGAGATTTAAATTGTCTAAAATTATATTGTTAATGTGTCTAAAAGTTAAAATAGGTATATATAATTTTTCAGTATCTGATCTCTAAATAGTATAAAGAGGCAGATGCATATTTTGTCTTTGTTTTAAACGAAACCTTAGTATCGGGCTTCGGCACAAAAACTTTAGCTGTTAGATTATTAGGCTGACTTGGCAAGATTATTTATATTCTTGATATAGATCCTACATAACACGGCTTTGCTTGCCTTGCCAATGACATTCACAAAAAAAAATAACATAGATCTTGATTTATCTACTTGCTATGATCTTGTTGCGTCTGTCTGTTGCAAATTACATATATTAAGGTACACAGACAGATCTGTTGGTTATAAATAACATGGATAATAAGAATAATGTATTGTATAATTTGGTGTGCATGTAGGTAATGTAATTCAATTTAATTGTTATTATTTAATCTTGTAAGCGTTTTGGATGTGACATCTGTTAGCTTGTAAGATGAATTGAATAAATAAATAAAATACATAAAATAAGACTAATTATTTTGTCGACGACTTCTAGCTGAAACACAATTTTGATATTTTTTAGTATCTTTATAATCTGGAGGCACGGTAATGCCCCCGCCAAGACGAGTCAAGCAAAACGCAAGGGCACTACCTATTTCTCGAAGAACTTCATTGGTTTTTCTTAACCCTCATATCTTTGGTTTGAATTATACTAGATAAACAAAATTCTCCGGATATGATGTTAATAGTGAACTTATTAAACATACAAAATTTCAATTTCATAGCTCTTATGTTTTAGATTTTATTGATATATAAAAAAAACCTGATTTCGTCACTGACTCACTGATGATCATCAAAATTCTTAGGGTACTATTTTTTTTTTTTAGTAATGGGCTTGCTCTTGACCTCGATCACGCCTGATGGAAAGCGATAAAGCCCTAACTTCACAAACTCCACACCTTAGTCAAAATATGTTACTTGGCCGTTTCGTTACTATAAGAACTAGGTACCTACTAGGTAACAGAGAAGTAATGAACAGTGAATAAATTCTTCATCTTACGCCCATGTGAATGTAGCGAAATGGCCAAGCCACATATTTTGACTAACGTGTAGAGTTTGTGAAGTTAGTGTTTTTAGAGTTAGAAGCTTGGCTCTACATGAGATCTGATGAACTTTTTGACAGTTTGAAAAAAAAATATCGGTCTATATGTAGGTACTTATAGGTAAATTTAAATCCATTGAAACTAATAATAATCTAATTTATTGGTGCCACCGAATTAAGACCGCAACAAAAATTTTATTCTCAGGTAGCAACTCCTACGCAATCAGTGTCACTATGCTTCATTAATATAATGCATTTCATGGTTTTATGTAACAATCGCCTATAATTATTTGAATAACCATTGTTCAACCTCAATATAACATGACCTACTTCACTTCAGTATAATATTCTACCTACTCGCAACCCACAAAATCAAAATATTTGAAAAAACATTAAGATTAACAAAATATTTCTAATTTTCGTACAAAACAACGCACATTAAAACTTGGTGCGTGTTAATATCATATACACATGTTATTGTATGAAGTTTCTGACGTGAATAAATCTAATTGAGCTAATGAAGGAGGAATTTCTTAATTAGTAGTGTTTCGAACGAACCATAGGCACACGTAGTGTACCGAAACGGGTTAATTACGACCGATAACTCTTTAATTAACCTGCCTAATAACAGAGTATTTGCATTCGAGCCAATTAGGGAGTCGACGAGATCGATAGAAAATATTATTTAGTTGTGCGCTCCACGTTCGTTGAGAGACCAGCGTGATATATGGTAACGCGGACAACAAACACACTCGGCAACTTTTTATGCGCATCTGAAGTCACTCGATTCATTCCATGTGCACCAGTTTTCCTAAGACGAGTTTAACACCTATTTGAAGCATTCTAATGGAAATTCTACGCAGACTTAAAACGGCTAATTAAATTGACATTTAGTGAGCTGAATACTTTTTGTTCTTCGATTGCTTTTATTTGGTATAATAGAACAAAAAACATAAGCTTATTTATAGGTTTTTAGTTGCCTAGATACCGTATCCATATATATACACGTCAGACACAAGATAAAACGAAAGAAAACAGGAAAATTCGTCATAGCTCATTATAATTATCTATCGAACATAGTCAGAGTAACAACACCCACGATCAAAATACGTACTTTACGAACAATAACTATCAATTATGAGAAATGATTTTCAATAATTAAGTCATTAATTGGTCGATAAACACAAAAATATCTTGTAATCAGGAGGTACTTGTGTACAAACAGTGTGTACGTAAGTAGTTTAAGTGTTGGACGTCACCCGTCAGTTCGTCACGCCACCGGCACCGTGGGGTTATCTCCGGCCGCTCTGGCCCGTTGGGTGACCAATGTGACCATCCCTAATGAGCGGCGAGGGGTTAACAGTAAGACGACTTTCTAATTATTATATATTATTTACACTTAGCAGACATTCTTGTATT
The DNA here is from genome assembly GCA_947386135.1 of Melanchra persicariae. Lineage (NCBI taxonomy): Eukaryota > Metazoa > Arthropoda > Insecta > Lepidoptera > Noctuidae > Melanchra > Melanchra persicariae. The sequence goes on along the minus strand of OX376651.1, from coordinate 8,261,423 downwards.
AATTAGAACGTCACTTCACGGCTACAAGTGTCTGCTAGGTTGGCTAAAAATCCTTTCGGTATGAGGTCATCAGTTTAGGTAGGTACCTAGTTCGGTTATAATATCAAACGGTTTAAATTTAGTGATAAAATCTATATTAGGTTATTCCTAATATAGATTTTACCTGTTCCTTAACAGGTAATACCTAAGTGATAATACAGTTTATAATAGCATCCTTTAATGGAAATAAAGAATAACAGGAAATCAATACTAATTAACTAATTTAATCAAGTAGGTAATTTAATCATTTGGACTGTTTAAAAACCAACAATCAAAAGAGATATTTGTATCTATGTATAAACAGCAATGTTTATGAAATGAATTATTATTAGGTACCTACTTGAAGTTAATGTGTGTAATAATAATAACTGTTTGAAAATATGGCAATTAAGTCAACTGCGTTTTATACCGAGACGTTATCAAGTCAACTAAAATAAGAGCTAATTATAAAGTAATCAAGAAATACAAATGCCTACTGTTTAATTTACATAATTATGTCCACTATAATAATTTATTAAAAATTTAGTCGTTGATGAGGCTTATAAATTCTTAATCGGAGCCATTTCTATCTTGCGATTATGTGAATCAGTCTCTATATTAATATAATGCAGATTATTATTTATAGTTTGTACCGTAACATGGTCGTTACAACAGTAGCAGTGGTTCTACGACTTCATTAAAATGGAGATTAACATTTTGACAAATGTCTAATGAACTGCTAGAGAAAGTTGTCAATGGATAACTAGAAAAATAAGAATTGGATGTTCCCGGGTGTGGATACACCAAAAATATACTTTTGATAAAAAAGTGTTCTTGTTTGTTTGTTCTTGTTTACAAAAATTATATTCTATGAGGTCGAGTTTTAGCAAAAACATCTCTTAGTTTCAGGTTATAATGGTATTTATTATATTAAGTAACAATATTATTTGCAAGACCAAGTAATATTGTATTTATAGTTACAAGGCATCATTGCAAAAAATGTACGTACTTACCTAATATTAATAGGTGACATGTTCAAATAATGCTAGTCAAACGAGCGTGAATGAATTATAAATACTTACCTAATTCATGGCATTTTCACATTTAAGTAGCTAAAAATAAATTTAGTGAACTATCGTGTGTCTTCACACGCCCAAAAAAAGCCATAAAACAGAAAAAAAAACAGTTCTTATCTCTTCAGTAATATAATTATCGAAAGCATAATTATCTTCAATAAGACACACCTCCAGATAAAAATAATTAGTTCTGTAACCTAACCCGGCTATATTTAATCATCCTTCCAAAGATCTACAGATTTATTTTTCTAGTGTAACTGAACTTTTCCATTTCCTTCGCAGATAAATATTTCTTATTTTCCGATCGCAACGCCGTTTTTAATTAGCTCTTCTTCAACAATAACAACCATTATTTAAGTTCTATTCATTACTTTTCTCGCCAATTAGCGTGGCGTACTCTAAACTCATAATGATCGATAATTAAAATGTAAGGAGGAACACTTGATGCAACACGGGGGAACACGGGAGAACACGGCAACGCGAGACAAGACTCGCAGCCCTAATTAAATAAGAAACAAGAGGAAGCACCGCCACCGCTGCTGAAAAACATAAGCCACACCAACAACCTAATTACTGGTGACCTTCGGACAGGGCTACCACCTTTGTATTTGTGAAAACTTTTTAACAGACTAAAAAAAGGAGGTTATCAATTCGACCCGCATGTATGTAATATTGTCAGAATTGCACAGTGTTTGGATAGTAAGCTTTTAGAAGCTTAAAGCATGTGTGCCAAATTTCATAAAAGTGTATGTTTATGTGTTTGTCCGCGCATATCTCAAAAACTATCGTCGTCATCAAAAATAACTTTAATTTTGGAATGGTGTCAAAAAAATGAAGAAACTACACCAGTAACACCGACTTCAGAAATTAATGTTATTTTGTATTTGACAACCGACATCCAAAAAGTCGGTTGTATTGTTTTATAAGGAAGTCTATGGGGGAGACCTTTGCCTAGCAGTGGGACAACATAGGTTGACAAAAAAAAATTACGATTGAACCTTTGATTTGATATCTACCATTATCAACAGAAGAAAAGCAACTGTAGGAGCCGAGCGCTCCAGCTTTTAGGCCTTCCTTCTTTGGTTCAATTAACTATTTCATAATTACGAAAATAATTGTGAAACATTTGAATAAATAAACTACTACACTATCAGCTATTCGTGCTGTTCAAACAGTTTCATAATTTTCACCAAAGGCTCGTTTTCCCCGTTCCTACAGCTCCACCGTTGCACTGTAGTGTAACAAAACAATAAAACACTTATTTCTTTACCTACAATCAAATAACATCATCAAAATTCAATAGATCTCACTGACAGGTGCGTTATTGGATACAAATTGGATTTGCAAATTAAGCCGAGCCGGTGAGTGAAACAGTTTAACTTTTTTATGACAATTACGTTCCGTTATACGCAGCGTACTTTATTGAGTGAACCTTGTTCCGCGATTAGTGTTCGACTCACTAACCAATTTAATTATTTAATTCACTCGTTTTTACACCATTGTTCAAATTGTTGATTTCTCCTATATGAAAACATTTCTCCCTTTAATTTATTTAGTACTTGTCCAGGCAGAACAAAAGCTAATAAATCGAAATATTTTTGTAAAGCAAAATAGCCAGCACATTTGTTGGTTAGTGGAATTGTTTTGTAATTTTTACGATTCCGTAGTCAACAAGGAACCCTTATAGTTTTTTATCGCCTATCCCATGGTGTGCGGTGCCAATGGATAGGCCGTTTAAAAATATTGCGGTTGTGCAACGACCATTTTTCTATCCAAGGATCCGTTCGTGAAATATTAAGCTTTAAAGTACTAATTTTTGTTAGAGTCAAGTCAAGTCAAGTCCCTCCCTCTGTTGCGGAATATGTTCGAAAGAGTTACCGCGGCCCTGGAACGCAAGGGCAATGGAAAGAACACGGATGGGGTTTTAGTCAGTAAGAGTCTGACACTCTTAAAAAAAAGGGTCCCTCCCTCTGACAGCTAAACGGTTGTTTTTGGAGTCGTGAAAAAAACATGGTAGTAACAATAACGAATTTAAAAAGAAAACTATCACAGCTAAGTAGGCTTTCTTAGATAGCGAGAAATAGTCAACCAACTTATAAAATGGAACTAACGGTAAAAATTTCGTAGAAACCCCATAGAAAATTACTTAAAACTAAGTGTATTTGTAAGCCCGGGTAACTACGGTACCCTACACTGAGCGTAGCCCGACACGCACTTGCCGGTTTTTTTGTTTAAATTGAATTGCTCCAATATCGAAATGCAAAAACAATCATTTTTCTGGCAGTAAACCCTGTCATGCTCTATTTTAGTTTTCAGGCTTTTTTACGGATATCGGTTTAAAAACGTTTGTCAATCAACGCACATAGCAATGCAAAAAGTTATTTTTACAATAATTTATATCTGTGAATCTACCTACTTAAAATGAAAATAATTTTTAATTAAAATTCCCCAAGTGTGTTAGGAAAAATGAAAAGGAAAACATAATACCATTGCCATCATTAAACGCATACAACTGTCTATCTCCATGACATCCTCTATGAATCAGTCTGTCAGTCAGTCGAGCTGTCATCTAGGTAAAAAAGTGGTAACCCTAAACAGCGTCAACATCCGTTTCTGTAGCTAATTTGTTTGTAGTACGGCGGAGGAGGCTGCGAGCCAGACCAATTAGTGCGCGCGGTGACCCTGCGTCCCCCGACCCGCTAATGACAGCCCTGCGCGAGGGTCACATGTCACTTTAATTATTTTTAATGAAAGAAATAAAAAAATAACTTACGAGCGCTATGAACGCTCGCTCTTAAAATATGTTTTTCGGTCCTGTAACTAGTACACTAATTAGTATTTAAAGCTGGGTTAAAGCGAACGCGATTAGGTACTTAAAGCGAAATAAAAAGGAGTGGCTCGTGTAAGGGTGTAGTTCACATTCTTTGCATGGGAAAGTTTGATGTTAATGTAATACAAAACTGTGCTTGATTTTTTTATACAATCTTTAGCGCTTCCATTGTGCGCGTGAGCATCTTTATGTTTTGGATATAAAGATCCTATTGTGTTCTAAAGAAAGTGTTAACAATAGGATTAAACATTACATAGTAGGTAGGCAATTAATTAATAACGTGGCCAGCCGTAATATAGGCAGCTAATCAGCGAGCCCAGTTGACTTAATTGAAATTCGATCTAAAGAGAAAATATTATGACATGATGAAAATTTGGAGGTGCGGCCATGCTGATCATAGCGGGGACCAATCGCCGCTGATTAATTTATCCTAACACCCGCGTTAATTAAAAGCCGGTTTATTAATTAGGTAAAATTAATTAATGGAAATGCACTAGTCCATTGTGCTAAAATATAATTTTGACATAGCTAATTGAACATTAAAATGATATTAATTTATTATGCGGCCCCGGTATCGGTTGACGTAATAATACCGATATTTTTTAATATCGAACGAATCACGGTTACATTAGCTGATACTCGGATTTACTCGACAGAACAAAAGCGGAATTATTTAAAACAAAAGCTTAAATAAGCTTAATTCCTGAAAATATATTTTTATTAATATTTTAATTATTTTATGGATCCCAATAATAAGACTTTAACATCCTCTCTTACATATACTTGAAAGTGTGTTTTAGTCAAGTCGTGACGCGGATCATTAAATACAACATTTGCAGTTTAGAAAAAGTATATAGTTGAAGTATGATTTGTTTTGCTATACTCCAACAAATAATAATATCTAGAAATAGTTCTAGTGATTAACAGTTATTCCTTTCATAATTAAAGTTATTATAGATTTTGTACCAATAAAAATAAACAATTAAATGAAGGAGAATAAATTGCAGACATCATTACCGACTAAGTAAAATAATACAAAACGTTAATCACTATCCTGACGCAAGACATATTCTTCGCCAACCTTAATGCGAATAGCAGAAATTCCTATAAAAATAATATTGTAACTCAAAAAACAAAACCCGATAAACAAGTGGAGCGTCGTTAATCCATTTTGTATAAACATTCGTTATGCGTAAGATAAGCAATAAAATGTTGTCCATTAATTGTGCACGGTAATTATAAGAACAGAAGGCAGTGTTTATAATTAAAACGAATGAGGCATTGCTACACTGGCTGGCTAGTGATGTAGCTCTAATGAGATACTTGCTAATTAGAGAATAAACAAGCCGGATACGGGATTCTAATTGGCTTTTGGGACAACGATGTCGCGCTCAGCGCCACAGCCGCTCCGTCTTTTTATAGCAAAAAGATGCTTTTTGTTTTTGGAGTTCCGTGTAATAAGGATCTTTTGTACACATACGGGGGATTTTGATATTGATTTTTGTTGTCTTTGTTTAATTTTATCGCGTAAGCTCAACCAAATAAGACGTTTTTTTTTGTTACCAGTCAAATTATCTCTGTATAAATACTACTTTTAAAAATGACAATTATTTTTTTTGTGTGCGACCGACAGTTGTGGGGCTATGTGCAGCAGATAACTGTGGAATAAAATTGACGGTTCACAGTTGCGATGCAGAAAAAAATAATAATTTGCAACTGATAAATTATTTCAATACACGACTAGCCGTTCGAAAATTTACCCCTAATTTATAGTGCTTATTTAATACATTTCCTATTGGTAATGTCGTTTCTTTTATCTTTCCCCTAGTTGTTCCTTCTTTTACATAAAATTGCGGACATAAAGTATTTTTATAGCATTAAAAGCTTATGAAGAAGTTTTTTTTTAGCTATTTGATAATAAATGTTATTTTAACACTAATAATTAGCTATCGGATACGATGCTGAGCTTCACTCGGCCGATCTACTTTTTGTCGAGAATGGACTTCATGTTTTTATGATGTTCTGAAATTATGTGCAATCGAACGCTTGGTCTATAATAAAATATGTTGTCATGCAAAACATTTTATCTGTACCGACTAGGTATAGGTACCTAACTGAAATCATTTTTGATTGATGGATTTAAGTTTACCCTAGTGTAGGTACCCCAGGGTAAATTTTATTTATTTTTGGGTTTACTTAAATTTGGCCGTACTTATCAATATAACTAATATCTGCCTCGCTTTTCCCCTAGGCTAGATTACTGAACTCAAAAAAACCAGTTGGGGGTTAAGAATTTAATATACTTTTCACCCGATTCCCATAGAGAATATTTTACATAAATAAATTAACCATCCATAATTAAAAACGAGGAAAAATTTCAAGTTCATTTTGAAATACCAAAATTATTATTCATCTTCTCGATACCAAAAACATCTTGCAATATTAATACGAGTAATGCTTCTCGCAATCGAGTTTTGGCATTATTTTTTATGTGTTCCTGTTTCTTATGCCTTATTTTTTCCTTAATGTCAATTAGTTTCGAGTTATCTTAATTAGCGAACATTGATTGTGAATGTTTTTTGCATATACATCATTATTTTTTAACGTAGGTCCCAATTAGTATCACGATTAATTAAAATATATACCTTACTGCTTCCTTTTACTCATTAAAAATAATGATTATCCATAAGTTACGTAATTTATTTAAAAAATCTTAATTAATTGAGGTAAAAATAAAGTTTTACAAGAAAAATAAAGCACTTATAGAGTAGGCTCAACACAAAAAATAAATCATCTAATATTGAGTTTTCTAAAAAAAGTATGGTCTGCAGAAGAAAAAATAATTGCTCTTTGACGGAACTTGCGTCAACTGTTATCAACTTTTATTGACACGTTCTCCGGAAATTGTCTGTTTATTACAAAATATGCGTCCCGCCTTATCAAGTACTCACGCTTCTTGAATTAAATTTATTATTATGTATAAACTAATTTTGTTTTATGTGGTTGTACTAGTTATCACTACATGATAAGATAACCCAACCAATATGAGCGCTATAAAAAATAATTAACTTATAATTGTGGTTTTATTTTACAGCAGGATATTATGTTTCCTTCCGATTATTTTTTTTAGTTCAAACATTATTTTTATTTGAAATATGTTTGAAGTATGTGTAAAAACGTTTTATTAAGTAAATATTTTGCGATTGGTTGAAGTAATTTTTTTTCATTGCAAAGAATTTATAAGATCTTGGATTGTGGTAAAAAGTAAAACCCGAAAAATGTGCTAAAAAACTTTTCTATATATAACTGAACGAAACGGCACATCAAATTAGTTAGTACAGTTTAATGAACAATTAAAAAGTCGAGTTCGTGTTAAAGTACTTAATTAAAGTCGTATTGTTTAAAAATAAAACGTAGAGTCGGTGAAAATAGAATTAATAACTAAAACTTAATGTGTATTAAAATAAAAGATCCCTCTAAGTGATAAGCGTCGTAATCCATACAATAAACTAATTAGTAATTAGTTTAAAACCATGGCCTCAGGTACTTCACTGACTTAATAGTTTTTCAAAGTGTAGAGTCCGGTGGTCGGTAGAGATCATTAAGCGACTCTTCAAAGCTGTCGCCGCATTACACTAATTGACGCAATTAGAGGGATTGCCGAACGGAAATAAAAGTCGGCTCACCTTCATGAAACGCCGGCCCAGCCAATTAGTCTAGCAACCCCTAATTAGCCTCTTCAAAACACTCTTTCGCTCGATTAGTCTTTCCACAGTTAGGAAAAATCACAGCACAGAAGAATCTTGTTCATTTTTGCGTATTCGGAAAATAATGTTTTTCACCGCACTGAAAAGTTTTGTCGCGATCGCGGACCGTTGCGCGGCTGTACCACGAGGACGTGCGCTCGCTGCGGACGCTGCGGAGCGAGTGCGCGCCGGCGGGAGGAAGCCGCCACACGCCGCCACCGTACCGCGAGGCGGGGTGGGATGCCCTTCCTTTTCCCATACGAAAGCTTCGCACTTGTGGAGCTTTTTGCACAAAGCCGCCGCGGCAGTTACGGCCTTTTGTAGCTGAAACGACGCTTAACTCTGTAAGTGGGCAGATTTTGCGCGGTATCGCATTTAGGCCTAAATAAAAACGATACTGAATCAAATTACGATCGGTCCATTGCTTAACTGTGTATAACGCATCGGTATATTTTATTGCCAGTAACGTGTATTACTGGTTTGTCCATTTGATGAATGACTAATTAAAGTCGTTTGCATTGCAATTAAAATAATCTAATAAGATTATTCCCATCGGGATTCTATTAATACACTATATTTTCCTGGTACGCAGTAGTGTGGCGCTTAAGTTGTAGCTTGTACGTTAAAAATAAACATCACTGCGTTTGTTTTCTATTGCAAAACCGATTATTCACTACAATAACAAGAATCGCAATGTGCTCATATACAGGGTTATTTGTAAAACACCAGCAACCTTTCAGGGGGTGAAAGTACTCATCATTATAAACAACTTTTACTATGGGACCAACTCTGAAATATCAAAAATTAAATCAGCTGTTTCATACAAAATGCAATAGTCACCCGATGAAAATGTATGAAATAGCAGATATTTTTTTCGATTTTTCAGGGTTGGTCTCATAGCAAATGTTGTTTATAATGATGAGTACTTTCAACCCCTGAAAGGTTGTTGGTGTTTTACAAATAACCCTGTATAAATAAACTTAATTTTACAAAGTGTTAGTTTATGTTGCAATGTGATGCTGTGTGTGAATTTCCTTAAGATTGAACGAGAAGTTCTGGCGAATCTAACTGGCCATAATGAACACAGCGCGAAGGATAGCCATTCATCATTGATATAACTCGTCGGCGACGTCTCATTCATTGCTTTGTGACCACGATGCCTCCCCCTGCCCCTCCTTGTCGCCGTCAACAATAGCACAATCCTATGATATTTTTAATCCTCTCTATTAGGTATATTCAATTTATAACTACTACAAGTTTCCCGATCGAATGTTCAATTGGTTTAATAAATAGAACAACACTGAAACTTCAACAACACACAAGGTTTTTTGGAACCAAACGTCAATACTGCCATGTAACAAACATTATCTAATTAACTTGATAGGTAGATAAGTACTTGAGTACATTTAAAGTCGGTGGGTACTCTGATATAGAACTATTTTAGTTCGAGAGGTAAATCAAATCAAAATAAAATAAATTGCTGTACGGTAAGTACAACTAAGTTGGTCAAATGATGATAAGCAGGTCAAAATGACTAAATTCAGTAACCTCATAGGAATTCCCTTCCTTATAAGAGTATTGAGGAACAACGCTGGATACCTATGTCATGTGGTTTTCCTCTACGCGGTTTATTTAATAGAAATGTTCAAAGCAGTAACTTTTGATTCCATTTGTAACAAAACACCATTATTTTTTAAACAAACCGGGATACCTAATTTCCTTACACGGTAATTACTAATCATCCGCACTTTGGATGGAACCATGGTTTGTTTAAAACAATATAAATGGTTTACACTGTTACTTAGTTCGTTGCCCAGTTTGCACTAGATGTAAAGACAAGACGGTCCCACCACTCTTAGCAATAAATAACGCAACGATGATTGCGATAAAGTAGGTTCAAAATGATACAGAAATTGAAAGCATTAGTTGTCATTACACACGCCGGGCACGACCATAGGCAGTAATATTACAAAAACGTTATAAATGCATTATTCTCCACTTAGACCGGTACCTTGTTATCATTTTATGGTGGCACTTCTGCATTGAATCAATTAAGTCTACGTGGAAAGGGGTGCCATAAAGAATGATTTATAACTGAAGCCCATAATAGTTTTTAATTATTTTCAAGAGGGTATATAAGTACGTGGAAAAATGTTAATGCAATGTCGTAAACATGTCTACATACAAATTCTCTTACATTGAAGTCTGGAACCTGTACTTGTCTAACGGATATTGAGACACGATTTTAGTCTTGACCACTCCCTTGAATGTCATACGAGTAAAAAACCTCACAGAGTATCTTTAAACAAGTTCTGTTTGATACATGTGTTGAAAACGAATGTTTTTTTGAATCATAATACAAGTTAACACTTAGGTGAATACGTTTAAATTGCGTACAAACAAATCGGAACGAACGCAAGGCGTTCTGTGTCAATTTGTGATCCATTCAGCGCACGTCCCGCAAAAATCAAGGGTGTGAGCGGAGCGACGGCAATCATATCGATACGGCCGCCGCCGCCGCGCCGGGGATATACCAGACACATTTCTTTCAGAAAATTATTATAATTTTACATATTTTAACAAAACATATACCTATTTTTAAATTAATCTAACCATACGATTAGATGAAACATTGATTCTTCATTTGAATGAGAGAGTAGCAGAAACCAAACATTTTTTTTTATTAGGAATTTGCATCATGCAATCAGTATCGTATGGTTAGATTTTGTTATTAATAAGGCTGTTTGATTGCAACTCAAAGGAGCTTTTAAATAGCAGCTAGTAGTCGGTAAAAAATAGAACTTACAGATTGCAATGCCAATACACTTCATTTGATTACCTCTCTAATGTGATTATGTAATAGGCTCTACGTAAGTACATTAAACTTGAAGCCGCAGTATTTACCTGTTAATTTAATTAAAGAAACATAACTTTAAAATTACTTAGCAGGTATTTAAGTATTTAGTACCAGTATTAATACGTAAGTAATAAGACGAAGTCATAAGTGCAATGATTAGGGTTATTTCAAAGATATTCACAGCTTTACAATTAACTTTATAATTTCTACGCCAATTAAAATCAATTTATAATTTAATATTCATAAATAAATTATAATTGGTTTCCATTGCCACAGTTACCTTTTAGTAACGCTAACTGCCAACGGAACGCATTTATCATTAGGAACTAACAACAAGCAACTTGCGTACGTCAATTATATCTGCGCACGTCAGTCTAACAAGTCGTAGAATATGAAACTTGTCCGATACGAAGCTCATCGATAAATCTTACGAACATCACTACGCGCCCGAACAGGGCTGGGGAAACGTATTGACGCATTCATTTTCTATACACATTTAATTTATTGCCGGGTAACTCGAGACATGTACGCTCACAAATCAACCGAGCTTTTACGCGTTTTCAGCGGCGTTTTGTGAGCTACTCAGTCGGAAGCGCCCTTATTTCACCAGACGAAGGGTTAATATCAAAAGACCTTTATGACTCGACAAAAAGTTAAATCTTGTATTGACTGTTCAAATCTTATAATGCCCTTTCATAGAGCCCCAAATTCAATGAGTTTTAGTTTGGCAATGACTTAGACGCCCCTGTTCAGTCAACCTGGTTCTGATGAATAGCACATAATTTCTTATTCTATTTAGTAGCAGGACAGAACCTGTTTAGATCTTATTGTACGCTTTATTCAATTGAAACACTTATCCCTTTGTTTAGGTTCGAATCCTCGTATTATATTAATACAGAAATAGCATTAATCATTCCCCTTTGTAACCGTGAGTTAGGTATCCAATATATTGCATTTAAATGCAAATTTTGTTCTTAATTTTAAGATTCCCTTACTTTTGAGCTCTTTTCGAATACCAGGTGCAATTAACTTCTCTATGTATTAACAGTGACACAATAATTATATGATAAATACGGGTACTTGAAAAATAATTTAAAAAAACATGTGTAGGTTAACGTTTCCATTTAGATAAGTACTGAAATGCAACACCTCACGTGAATACCCCGTATCAATGTTTCTTTCCAAACAGAATTATAACCTCGCTTATCCGACTTACAAAAAACGTTCCGAGCTTTCATTGAATTCGACTTAAACCAATTAATCACTCTTATCAGGTTGTTTCCTCGCAGTTTTTCGACAAAGGGCTCGTCGGCTGACCATTGAGCGGCTGTTGTAGGCCGTTGCGGGGTAAATGCCACCATTGTCAGGCAGAACCCGACCATTGTTACCGGCTATTGTGGAGGAAACTGATGACGCCTTCGACAGAGGTGGCTAAGTCGACGATTAGTCTTCTATAACGTTTGAGGAGGTGGATAGATTGATAGAAGTTATGTGTATGTACTGTGGTGATGAGTTTAATTCGTCTGTCTTTGAAATTGATGATCGATCAGCAGATTCCAAAGACAAATTCGCTACAGAAGAATTAACAATCTGCTAATCAGTTTTTAATATAATCATTTGGTTAGATTTTTTTATCAATAACCCTGCATGTGTATGGGACGATGTTATAACGATGCCCGTACTTACTAAACGATTCCACATTCAAAAGGACAATGCGCATCTTCTAGCCTGCTTACGTTAAAATTTTGAAGATCGACAAACACGCCAAAATAAAGCCATTATTTTCGACATCCAACACCATCATCTTAAGCCCAGCCATACATCCCTACATCTATACAACACAAGCTTACAAACTCAAAGCTAGCTTAAGGCGAGCCTGACTTGAGCGCGTAGGCATCTAACGCTTACCCCAGGCCCCGCAAGGAGTAGCAATACGTAATAAGTTACGATGCGCGGGAGACGCGCGCACCAAGCGCACCGCTCGCTCATGAGTTCACGGACTCGGGTAGGTACTAAGTTCCGTCACAGGATAAAGTAATGCAGTAGATCAACTTGAATTGATTAGTATAAGTTTATTTTGTTTTATTTTTCTATTAAGTATTTTTTAAGGTTATAGATGGATTAAGTACGTATTGTACAAACTTGAATCCAATTACTAATCATTAAAAATCAGTAATAATACTTATTTATTTTAGAGTATATGGTGGATTTAAAATCTGACTGACACGAAAATTATGAATACGAGTACGATACAAAAATACGCGTCGCGCGCTATTTGGCTTTGGTGCGATACCTTCGTAAAAATCAAGTAGTAGGTAGGCACACTTACTTTAGGAAAATTATGTTACAATTCTTGAATATTATAATTCAAGAAAGCTTAGAAGTATAAATGGTTTGGAATTTGCCTAGATGCTATTTAAAAAAAACAAAAACGTTTTTATATTTTTTAATCAAATAGTTAACATAATAAAAGTTACCAATGCAACTGGCTAAAATTCGTTGAACTGTAGCTGTCTCGGTTTGCATGGACCTAGCTGAGTAGATTGACACGGAATATGGTCCTTGGATTTGCTTGGACCTGGCTGCACAGGCTTATCAAACATTTTCTTTGTTTTCTTTCAATATTATGTCTCGTATTGGCATACCGCGATTTTGGCGCGGATTCACAATCTCTGGCAATATACATTTCAAATAAAAATCTATAATTTTTTTCTCCATATGCACCCGCCAAAATTCGTCATCTCTTGAAATATTTTCTACTACTAGTTTTCACCGAAGAATATTCCAAAAATGCATTGGTTCCTTTCTGTTACATGAAGTTGACCCTGCACTTGGTAATACCAATTACTTTTTTTGTTTATAACCCTGGTATGTTTTATTCTATCGAATTTAAATATATGTATTTTACTTTCTTCAATAGCAGCATTTCCCTTTTCTAAATGCCGTTATTGGACATTTAATTTCAACAATGGTGTCGTTCCCAACTATACCGTCGGGGGTAACCCCAATAAATGAGTATTATTTTGGAGACAAGTCACGCCCTTCCGCATGCTCTATTGCCCTGTAACGCAAATTTTTATTTTGATTTGTTGGTAATTAACAAGTAAAATTTTAAAAACTTACAAAATATCCCTGTTCAATAAAGATAACGGAGCTACAGTGCCAAAGACAGATACACAGGCACACAGACGCACGTACACAGAAACATAGATAGCAAACCGTTATAAATAAATAGGATAGAATTGTAATATGGTGTGTGTTTAATTTCTTTATGTATTTTATGGTGTTACAATAATGATAATGAGATACTACTTTATTCAAATCTATACTAAATAATATTATAAAGTGGAAGTGCGCTAAGTGCGCTGTGGTAATAGCTAATTATACGTAAGTACCATGTACAACAAAGATATTGTTTTTCATTCGATCTAAAAAAAAGTCCGCGACGTTACACCTATATCTATCTCTTATAAATATGCCACACTAAGGCATTTTATGTCAAATAATTTATTTAAAAATTAAAGGTGGTTTTTCAGCATTAATATTAGGCAATTAATCCTTACTAGCGAAAGTTACTTCATCATCAAGATAATTTTATGAAGATAAACTTTGTCTTTTACAGCATGTTATTTGAACTCACCGTTTAGGAGATAATGTAAAATTAAAATAATTCAACAATATTATTAAATCGAACGGGCGGTGCGCGAGACGCGGCCACCAAACGAGAACGCGTCGAGCCTGCGTGACTGCGTGCGACGCGGTGCAAGAAATTCTTTTTTGTATTATGATTATGAATTTATGATAGTTACATTCATGGGGAAGGCTGTACGGCTATACGGGAACGGGAATTCCTACGGGAATGAAGAGTTCCGTTACCTGTCTCCGAAGTTCTTCATCAGATCTTCACCAAATTGAAATGAAGGAAGGAAGTGTATCTTCCCGGACTGATCCGTCCGGGAAGATACACTTCCAAAAAAAATAGAATCATCAAAATCGATTGACAATTGGCGAAAATGTCGCTGAGCAAACATACAACAAAAAAAAAACAGTCGATTTGAGAACCTCTTCTTTTTTGGAAGTCGGTTAATAATATACAATACAATAGTCAATTAAAAACAGTTTAGTGTATGTAATTTATAATTTCTATACATTTTTCCTCTTGCCAATAAACACCGATAAAGTAACGCATTGGATTGGAAAAACTATCCAAACTGACCACATAGTTTTTTGTATGTCTTGTCATAACTTGATACATTGTTAGTAATTAGTAAGAGGATGGACTCTAGTGTACAGCGCATAAATGAGCTGGTCCGGTAGCCTAAACGTTACCAAAAGTATGTTATTATAATATTTTCATAGGAAATGGTCATACTGTAACACTTTTACACTATGGCACGCGACTCACGAGTGCGCTGCGCGTATTGTTTGGCATAGACGAGACCTACACAAACGTTGCGGACACCATAAATATTATTATTTGTTGTGTTGTGGTGGCTGTGAGTAGGTACCCACCTAGCGTATAACTACACTTATATTTCTTCTCTACATGAACACCACAACATTATTGCACCGATATTCAACTCTCATGTAGGAAATACGAGCTATTATTTTTGCATTTGTTTAGGAGTAAGATAAGTGAAAACGGACATTTCTAATAAATAACAAATATTATAAGACTTATACAAACTCTCCGAAACCATCAAGACTAACGTAGCGGGGTGAACTACCTATTTGACATTTGAAAACAGTAAATCATTGTATCATGTGCGCGCGAGGTGGCTTTATAAACTCTGAAATAGGGTTCAAATTCAATTGTTTTACATACTCGATGCGGTTGGTAAATCTATTCCGCGCGAAAACTAAACCACTAAAGCGCACGTCTTTATGCGTACTGAAATAAGGTTCAAATTAAACTGTTTACACACATGTTTGCGGTGTGGAAATTTATCTGTTTCGTGTCGGTACTTACCTAGTTAGTAAAGTAAATTATGTATATACCTATATACCTTTTTGTTTATTCAGCCAAAGTTTATAAAAAAAAGTAGTCACCGCTGCAACGAAGAGCCGTGACAACTTTTTTTTCCCCCATTTTTTTTTACAAAATTATAGCTACATCTAATAAAAACTAACTATATTACAACTGTTTGAACACTGAATTGTATACAAGTATTATTATTTAACCACTCGACACGTGAAAATTCCAAAATAAAAAATAAATCTTACGTAAATAAACATAAACATTAAATTCGCGGCACACTGGTGTGCCGGCAGTGCTAGAGCGGTAATCAATTTAGGCTTAGCCAGTAACAGAACTTAGCGGGGGTGGCGGGATCGCAAAAATTTGGCACACGTCCGACCTCCAACACGTTCCGCTCGGGACTAAATGACACGGGGCGCGCTCATGAAACGACAAAATCACTTGATTTTGGAATTAGTGGGATACGTATTTTCATATTTCACATTATGACGGCCGATTTATATCACATTTTTTACGACCTTTATTGTGGTATAAGTTTTATTACTCAAAACCTTATATAACTCAAATGAAATGATAATTACATCTTGATTTTGACTTGTCTTTGCGATTTAATTGGATGCAGTAAAGTGCAAGTAATCGTGTATCGCACGGCCGAAATCGCAAGATCGAAGTGTGAAATATGTAATATATTTTTTTCAAAATTTAAATCCGTGTTGTTTACGAATAAAACACAATTTTACACAATGCAAAACAACGTTTTTCCGGAAAACCTGGCCTTAACAGTTGAAAAGACTCAAAGCACATCCTCGCTTAGCGAGCCTTCGCTAAGAAAACAACCAAACTGGAATTTGCATAAATTTAAGGAAAGCACCTTCAGTTCACAAATTGTGCTAATAACGACTTAAGGCTCTCACGCGAACTGATTCGGTATCACGTGACGAGTTCACGAATTAACTGACTGACTGCTCGAATTAATCTTGGCCTTTTTATGTGTTTAGGTGTTTCTTCGAGGCTTTAAAAGGAATGGAGTTTTGAAATGATAACTTGAAATTAAAAGTAATTTCAAGTTATCATAAGGTACAATATATAATGTTTTTCCGATTATTTCAGGTGCATAAATTATGATTGCATAGGTGTACAGTGCTTGCTTACAATCTAATTAATACTACTTTTCTGGATAAATTATGAAGAACGAGCAAGCCAAGTAATTAAATTGAGTCGTGTCTTCATTTTCACATAGGTACCTACTACCTATTGTTGTAGTATCCTGCGACAAGCAAGTGTGTACAGTACATTAAACTCTACAATAGTGTTCCTCTCTCCGATTTCATGACTGATTTGATCTGATTATTTTAGGTCGAAATTTCAAAAACATCTACAACGTACAGATTTTTACTGTTAATGATTCTATAACTGATAAAAAGTCATTAAAAAGATATAATAAGCTTCTGTAAACAAATTCTCATCAATGATCTGTAAGAATTTTCTTGATTATATAATTGATATTTTTTTAATAGCAGAAAGACGTTTCCTGCTCTGAGTTATTATTAAACGATTCAAAAGAGTCTATACATAGATACTTATTTACCTACAGTGTACACAGTACCTAAATCGTTAAATAAAACAGCACAGGCTGCGTCAACTTCGCATCACTTATTTGAATAATGTTCACTTAGTTGTTTCGACAACAGCCTTCCTTAAACAACTTACAGATTTCAATTAGGAGTCCCCTTTCTTGAGGGATTTAACATTATCTCTACTTTATTCAATTTAAATAAAAACAACAATGAAATAGCAATCACAAACTGTATTGTGTAAAACTAATTGGTACAGTCCTACCCAGTTACTGGGTTACGCAGATCAGGGCCTAAACGACCAACTCTTAAAGCAGTATTACTTCAATATTACTTCCAGTGGGAAAGAGACGGAGCTATACAGGACGTATAGCTCCGTCTCTTTCCCACTGGAAGTAATATGAAAGTAACACTGCTTTAAGAGTTGGTGGTTAGGCCCCAGAGTGCCAATTCTACTAATTTTTAAGCAACTTAAGTCACAATCTGTAAAAAAAATTCAGTCGAATTGAGAACCTCATCCTTTTTTGGAAGTCGGTTAAAAAATATATGAAAATAAATGTCTTTAATGACAGATTGCGACTGAGAAGCGAATTCGTTGCTTAAAAAAAAGATGTAATAGGCCCTGTGATTGTTAGTCTCTCTATGTAAGAATACTAGCAGTATGGTTATACTGGTAGCCGACCACAACATAGTTGCCGAAAGGCTAGGCAGGTAGATTGATTCCAGTTTGATTATTTTGCAAATTAATTTATAACTAGAGAAAAAGAAACTACCAAAACGCCATGATCTCGATAGATATCTAATTAACTATAAATAAAACGCTAAAAAACAAAGACAATTAAAAAATAAGGTCACTACGAACGCAGATAACCTTACAATGATAAAACGGTGCATTTAAGTGTAAAATAAATGTTAATTTTAGTGGCGGGACAAAAAGTTGGACAAAAAAAACTGAATGCGCGGGCGCAGCGGGCGTGAAGTGTTGTGATGATTGTCAACAGCGCGCAGCGCCCACTATTATAGCAATTAGAAAAAAATGGTAGATAGGAATCAATCAATACTTATAGCGATATTTTTTCTCATGATCCGTTATTCTAGAACACAACATTAATACATCAATTTGATATCACTCTTTCACAAAAAATCACGAGATCTGAAACCGACCCTAACACAACATAGATCAGGCATCTATGTTGTGTTAGGGTCGGTTTCGTGTGGACATTGTTCTGAAATTCGAGCCTGAAGAAGTGTTAAGTAGTTCAGGAAGTATGTAGGGAATTGAAGTACACACAACTAACTCGTTACTATACACACAACGTGTAACAGAATAAACGCAATACCTATTACGGGGTCATCATTATGAACAACTTTTACTATGGGACCAAACCAGATATCGCAAAAAAAAATCAGCTGTTCAGTACAATTTTGTCGAGTTTAGCGCACATAAATGTATGGGGCAGTAGTAGTGATTTTTTTTTCGCGATTACAGTGTTGGTCCCATAGTGAAAGTTGTTCATAATGATGAGTACAATGACCCCCAAGAGGTATTCCGTTTATTCTGTTACACGTTGTATATAATATGTCCCAGTCAAGTAGCTTAATCAGCCGGCTAATTCTCCAATTAACAATTAAATTGTGTAAGGTGTTAAGTAGGTTTTTTTATTTTTATTTAGGTGATGGGTTTTCTCTTGACTCTAGTCTCGGTGAGAGGTGACAGAGAAGAAGTCGACGATGGAGTGAGCTTACCCAGGAGAAGCCTGTTCACTCTAACTTTGACTCTAGGTACATTCATCATAGAAAACTCTATCAACTGATTTTCTAAATTTTAGAGAAGAGGACATATTCTATCAATAGATTTTTCGTCATATATCAAGAGGGAAACTAACACAAACAAACACAACAATGAGTTAGCAGTACCAACTGCTCAGGCTTAATAACTGGATCGACGAATCACAGACAATAACTTCACTAAAATCCATAAAAGCCGTAAAAAAACTTCAAACATCCCTAAAATTCGTGCGAATCGAATCTGCGCCATCGTGACATCTAAAAATTATGTGCGGGGATTTAAATAATGAGATCAGTCTCTTGCCCCATGGCTGACTCACGGATGCCCGGATGCCATGGGAAAAGTAAACAGTGTGATGGGGGCATTATACTAATCCTCAAATTAGTTGATAAACGGTTCTCAGTCATAAAGTAGACCGCGATTACGAAGATTAATGCAGGCACCGTCTTTAAGGATTGTTGATCACCGATGATAATAACGTGGTGATTTTTTGGGAGTTATGAAAGATATCAATTAGTATTGAAAAGACATTGTATAGGTATTCTTACATCCATGCAGTTCGAAATCTTATGGTAGTTATACACGTAGTTTGATGTTCTATAAACAAGTATCATCATCATCAAACATAAATTATGCCCGGTGAATCTTCCTCTTCAAACATTTTAGTTCGATTTAAAGCAATAAGTCCTAAGTATCGTGTTCCGCTGATCCTGTCGTACCTACCGGGGACGCGACGCTTGTAATAGGTACATCGACCCCTAAACCAATTGTCGCCAAGACGAAACCTGCTGTGTCGCAAACGAAACGACAAGCAGAAAAACCAAAGGGGGGAAAGCAGAGTCGCTCAGCATCGACTAAAGGCACTGTGACGGGCCACAAACAGCAGGGTCCACCAAAGAACTCATGCGATGAGGACGGCTTCATCAAGGTGGAGAGAATGAAGAGGAAGCTAACTTATCGCAACCAGTGTGGGACAGCGCCGGCAGGATCTAACATGCTGCTACGTCCTGCAGTGCCGACGACGCAGCTGTACGTGTCTCGTTTGCACCACTCTACGAAGACTGAGGAAATCGTAGAGTACATACGGGTGAAGACCAACTGGACCTTGAGGGTAGAGAAGTTGGAGGCGCTCCATAACACGAATGTCGTTCGTGGTGCGCGTTCCGACTCATCATTTGGTGACCTTCCTCAAGGAAGAGTTTTGGCCGAAAGGTGTGCTGTATCGGCGTTTCCGCGGCCGGCTACGCGACACCTCGCAGCGCAACATGACGCCGTCGCTTCATGTGCAGTTTTTATGTTTTTTTGTATATAAAATATGTACTAGTTATTATTTTTATACCTATATATGTATTGTGTTTTTATGGGCCTTAATTGCCTGAAAACAAAGGATAAATAAATAATAAATAACGCTTTATACTTTCGATGAACGTAAAAATGTCGATCATGTAGGTACGCACGTGTCCTACCATTTCATAATACCGCCGTAACGTCGACTCAATGAGTCGATGCGCCATTGCTACACTAATGTGTCTGCTATTATGGCTGTTGAAGGTATATACATACATGCATTTGCCATGAAGTTGGGTTTAGGTGTCGGAGTATCTCTAAGAAAAAAGCCCAAAACATTTCGGTCTTCTACAATCCAGATATTTTTGATAAGTCAAATAACTAGGTAAGTAATTAATTTCAACCTTGAATTTTTCATAGTGAGACGAAGAATCAGAGACAAAAAGATGTAGTTATCTAGATTTCAATAACATACAACCTACGGTTCTACGAATAATTAATTACAGGGCAGTTACATTAACATTTAACTCTCTAATCCCCTTCGCAGTAACCCGTTAACCTCATTTACAAAGTAGCCAACGCTAACTACGCTTTGATCTCATTTTGATTCAGGTTTCATAATAAATAGCATAAATTACAATACAAATAAAACGGCACTCCGAAACAAAACTACATTCCACCGTAGACCGTGTTTGTACTACTACGGGCATCCGTAAGTAAACATAAAAACAAGAAAGAAAGACATGAAAAAATGAAGTCGGGCAACCCTCGCGTCAGTGCTACCCAATCGTCCATTCAGCACGCGGTAGGGCCATAAAATTAAATAAATCCGTTATTTTTCAGAGTGAGAAATGTTCGGGCGGCGGGAGGCGCGCCGGTCAATCGCCCGGCACGATAACGGCCCACATTTGTAAAGATTTTGCCGGCCCACGCCAACCGACGTTATTCGCCGGAGTAGTGGCCATACGTTTAGGTAGACTAGGGAAGCGCAAGAGAAGACCGACTTTTCGATGCGTTATATTTACCAAACGTTGCACCAGCTGTATCTTGTGGTACCTACCTTTCTAAATAATATGTGCTTGTCTGTTGGTGACTATTACCTTAAACATAGCCAGCCCTATTCACAAATACTTTTAATAATACTGATTTTCAAATTGTAAATTCTCTATAGGAAATTTAAATAAAGAATTGCGGCGAAGGCGGTGGTGGGGTTTACCAAAGATTGCTCAAGGTAGAGAGGAGAGGTATATTATAGAAGGAAAGATAAAGAGGAGGCCTTTGCCCAGCAGTGGGATACATACAACTTAGGCTAGTAAATAATAATAAAAAAGCTTGCGCATGCTAGGTTACGTACGTAGAATAGGACGACCTATACCAACAAAGTAAATCACCGTCGACAGGAAAATGGTCTAGTTGAAGTGAAACGTAAATGGTAGGTATATGACGCATGATTGAAGATAACATGATCTACGAGTAACAGAAATTGAATTTTGCACAATACTATACTATAAAGATTTTAGATACCAACCATTGTTCCCATCAGCACAAATGTAGAACGACCCTCCCGCTGCAGCTAAAAGTTAAGTCCTATTTGCTTAGGACACAAAACTATCCTCACGATAGTTTTTTATTTTAACAACAAAGACGTCACTTAAAAATACAAAGGCCGGCTCCATTCTTTACCTAAGTCTGTGCACATCATAAGGCTAGTGAAGCTAAGCCGCGAATAAATGAAAATTGATTTTAAGATTGCGTGGCCCAAGCCTCGTTGACAAATACACCGGCTTCGGCCCACGTATTAGCTTAACTCCCCGCCATAATAGCCTCGCATTCGGAAAATGTACTGAGAAGATTAACTTATGTTTTATTGAAAAACAATTTCGCGTTATGGTGTTGCCGTTGGTGTAAACAGTTACATGTTTGTCTTTAGTCGGGATACTCTAGCGTAGTCTATAATCACTCTATGGTAGATTGAAGGGTGACTTTTTTGTAGTCAACTCAACCAATAGCCAACAATAGTTTAGTTTAGATAGTCTTTAAAATGCGTTTTTCGATCAATTGTAAGCTTGACCAGGTAGCGGAATTTGCTCGAAAGAGTCACCGCGGCCCTGGAACGCGGCATAAGGGAAACACAGATGGGTTTTAGTCAATAAGAGTCTGACACTCCCTTCCGCTCCACCCAGCGCGGAAGAAGTCAATTGATGATTGCCCATCCATAAAAAAAGCTTGACCAATGATCAAATAACTATTAGTTAATGACTAACAATTATATTAATCAAAAAGGCATTTGAACACAATTTTAACCAATGGTTTAGTTAACTATGGATAAAAACTCGCCTTAAGTCGAGACACAAAAGGTTACTTTAGCTTGCCTAATTAACTCAGGACATCCTCGAGTTTAAAAATAAGGAAAGTTTTTTTTCTTGTGTAAATTAGGTAAACCCCTTAGAAAGAAAACGTAATGAATGAATTCAGCATTAAAAATAAAAATCAAGAAAAGCAAAACTAGCATACAAAGCCAATGCTTCCTTTTTCTGAGCACAACAATGAGAAGAATAATTAAATTAATTTAGGATCTACAAAGACACATCTGCTTGCTAAATAAAATACGGGTAACCTGGTTTTCACAGAGGCAAAAATACATTTACGGCTGTAGAATCAAATGAAATTCTCGTTACTAGGGGGTGACAATTAGCCCGGGCGAGGGATGGATATCGTGAGCAGTGGCCACACGTGACGTCACTCATCTGCATCGCTATCAGCCCCGCTCCGTTCGAAATTTAAATACAGTATTTATTCTTCTTTTTACGTTGCGTTTTTTTTGTTTCTTTTTCTGCAACATACGGCTTTGTCGGAAAATTCGATAAGTATTATTATAAGAAAGTTTTGTGTGGTGATATGTTTTTATTTATTTTATATTATGTTCCTAGTTGAAGCTATAGGATAATAGAACCTGAATATATATATGTAATAGAGCGTTGGAGAAACTATTGTTCATTAGATACCAAAGGACCCTTAAAAAATATGCATAAACGAGCACCAAACACATTATAACGAATGTAGACTACAGCAGATATAACGACCATTCATGCACACCATGACTATCAATCCCATTTGCGTTTTATAAAAGGCACCGCAGACGTTTGGTGACTATTAAATTATATAGAATTAAATGCACACTACACTATTGTGCGGACACGTTCATTCAAAATAAGACTGCCTTCTATAGTAAAATTATGCGGCGTGAACGCATTACTTCACGAAACTAATTGTGAAAAAATTATAAAGTATCTTTAAAAAAAATTAAATTCGTGGGAATAGTACGGTGTGTAATGAGCAGGACAAAAAAAGGACTATTTAATATTGTAAAGAGGGACGTGATTAAGTTTGGGGCTTAATATCCGGCGGGGATGCGCAAGACATAATGCACATCTAGTGCAGGGTTGGCGAGCGCTTCGGTTTTGGTACTTTTTTATTTTAATAAGAGAAATAAAATGTTAGGGATTTTAAACTATTTTAGGTATAGTATATGTTGTCAGATATATTTGTAAAAAACTTATAATATAAATTATTAGAAACTAAGAACTTTAAACTATATCTGCTTAGTTAGTGTAGAACAGCTTCGTTTTTACATTTTTGAAAGACTCACTTTTAAAAATTTTGGAGATTAAGTATCATCTAAGTACTTAATATTTATAGCTAAATATTTAGTACCTAACCGATTAAGTGTTATTTTATAGCATACACTTGTCGCCGTTTCCAAGTTCAACTTACACGGTTAATATCTAAGTACTTAATTTACGCGGTAATTACAAATACTTAAAACACTCGTTGGCAGCCCTATTAATTTGCCATATCAACTGGCCAGTAGCGAATAGAATACGTCGGCCGCCGTAACAGTAGGGACGTACGCCAGCTATCGAAACACTTATCATTTTACTGTTTCCAAACCAGACAGCCATGCCAATTCCAACCCTATCTCCAAGCAATACGAACCTTTAAACAAATACGTTGTAAATAAACGGGAGAATATTCATTCTTGCGGCATAGTTAGCAAGGGAGAGACGTGTGTATGACGTTATAAAATAAAATTGAAGCCGCAAGGGCACTCGACACGGATCTAATTAAATGATAAGTGCGATCTAAGATTAATGTCCTTGGCTAAGAGATCATGACTAAAATCCTTAAACGTTTTCGTGAATGAGAATCTAGGTCGAAGAATTTTAATTGCACTAATTTGTTGAGATTTAAAAGTTTAAACACATCAGCCATCTGAGATACAAAGATAAATCGACATTATACAAGGTGTAATAGAAATAACGCGAAACGTGAAAAGGGGACATTGTACACATTGTGTTTTTTTTTTCGCAATTTTAGGGTAGCTAAAAGTTATTCATAAAAATGAGTATGATGTGTTAATGACCCCTTTTCAGGTTTTGCGGCCCCTCTTACACCCTGTAATGGTGAACTTTTGCAGGTTTGGGTATATTTCCTGCGTACGAATTCATAAAAGCAAATTATATTTGATTGTTTTCCGAGAATATTTCAGCAATCAAAGCATTGTTCGGACGCACAAAGCCCCACTTGTGTGCCAACTAGATCAGGCCAACCCTACTGTTGTGGAGACCCTGGCTTTTTCACAATATGAAAGTTATTGGTTTCAGCGTACGTAGAATACCATATCAGAGATTTTTTTTGTTTGATGAAATTCAGCAGTGCGATTCTGTAAACATGTCGAAGTGAACACCCGGGCGGGGCGCACGACGGGTGAGTTGTCAAACCATACAAATAAGATGGAATGACAGCTCTATTGTCGTTCACTCCGCCTAGGTGAATACCGTGAGATGTCGACAGAATCGACCGGCTGGTCACTGACATTTAGAACCTTTGAAAGTTTTATTTATCAACTTTCTTAGTTTTTGGTCTTTTCAGGCTAGTTTTAACCAGGGAAACATTTTGCAAGCAGTAAATGCTGCAATAGTTATTTATGATATTAGTGCGGTAAGTTGGTTTTTACAAACGAGTAGACGAATGTAAGCACGAGACGAAGTCGAGGGCTTACCATAGTCACGAGTTTGTAAAAACCAAATCCGCACGTGTGTCATACAACGTTTTTCGACACATTTGCGAGAAAACATTACAATAAGTAATGAAACAAACTTTTTGTCTCTAGAAATCAGTCGGAAAGTCGCAACAATCTTTGACGTTTCTAATATGAAAATGGCGCGAATTTGCAAAGGGCGCCACATGCGCGTGGTGAAAATTAGAACCACATACTTTATTTTTTTTATTTATCTTCTCTCATTTTCTCTATAATATTAAAATGAGACAAACGTATACAGCAAAAGCGCTTCCAAGGAGGTTCGATCATTCAGCTTATTTATTCTCGTCATATGAAACTCCTTGGTGGAATTCTTATTATTTTTTTATGGAAATTAAAAAAAAACCGTAAAGAATACGCACGGCGCTATACAACGGAGTTTGCGGTAAAATATGTACTTAGGTGAGAGTACCTACTTTGCCGCACGCTCCATTGTGTGGTGCATAATTTTTAACTTTCGAACAATGCATACAGGCTTCGTAAATGCATTTTTTGAGCAAATGTGTTGAAAAATATATTACTATATGTGCAGAAAAATCTACCTATGAAACGGACTCTTCCCCCAACCATTAGGTAAAGAATGCAATGGAACAATCTTTATCACAATGCAGTGTTTTGTTTAAAAATATTTCTCACGGCACTCAATGGCCAGTTATAATATAATCTTTATTTATTTTGCGCCAACACTGAACGCAAAGCCAAACTTAATGGCGTGTAATCCCGAACACATTAACACCAGAATAAAGATTAGGGGTCGAAACGACCACGTCACGTCATATTAGTAAGAACCATTAAATAAATCCTCGATATATGAATTCAACATTTATAGATTATTTTTTTAATGCACGGTTTCGAAGATTTAAATTCTATTCAACTAAAAATAAAACAACTTATTGGGGCAGATGCATCCATAATACAAATGAAGGAATATTTCCAATGAGAAACACTTAACAGCTTCAAATCAACCAACAAATACTTATAACTCACATGGGCATGACAGATCAGTAATCAACGATACCTAAACAAACTAACTAAATAGGTTTACTTAATTCATCACTTCAATCCATCAGCACACCATTACATACGTCTATTATGTGTTTGTGCAGCACTTGGGTTCAAAAACAGCGTCCAAGAGACGTATAATGTGGGATTTGCGGCGGTTAGCGGGTGTTTTGGGGCTGATTGGTGCGCAGCCGCAGATGGCTGATAGCGCGGCGCGTGCCAAATGATCGCGTTCCGACATTCACGACCACACTCACTCGTGCGCATAGACGTAGCAAGCCGTAGATCTGGGAAATTCGTAGCGCGGTTTGGTGAGACAACTTCGTAGCACGTAGCGTATATCCGGAAAACTCGTAGCAAATAGTTTTTATGAAACGATTTTTAAAACAACCCATTGTTGAGTGTATTACTGTACAGGAATTCAGGCCACTCGTAGGCAGAGATTTTATAGTCGTACAATTTGGTAGACCTTAGCTTTATTTTGTTTTTCGTAATCGAAAATAGTAGGTACATATGTACCTAAAGTCTTATTATTAGAGATCGAGTAATCGGATACCTACATATTAATCTAAAGTTAATTTTTGGTCAACATATTACGGAGGCGGCTTCTTAGAATATTGTTATTTAAAATAAAATCCCGGGATTGCATAACTGCGAAAGTTTGGATGGATGGATGTTTGTTACTCTTTCACGTCGGAAAGGCTGAACAGATTTTGGCACAGAGATAGATTATAGTCTGGAATAACACATAGAATTTTTTTCCCGGGAGCATGTTCCTTTGGGATAATTTTTGAGATTCACACAGGCGGCAGCTCGTCGCAAATTAAAAAAAGCATAAATGCTTTCTATATAATTATATTTCCAACATCTTAACTTTAGGCAAATGTGCATCTGAAATTTGAGAATATCCGATCTCTAATTTATTATACAACAGCAACACCTAATTTTCACAAATCATTAGCTCGTAGTACGAAGTCGTAGCAATAACTTTTTTGAATGTTTTCAATTATTGTTACAAAAGAAGTACCAGGTACCTACTACGAGTACCTAAGTATGGTCGTCGTAGTAATTATGGTAACAAGAAATGCCTTTACCCTTTTGCATCGTAGTGGGCTTTGTTCGATTTCCACTTAGGGTTCGTGTCTAATTGATTTTTTTTTACATTAGACTGGTATTGGAATTTGCTCGACAAGCGTAGTTTATTTCTTATATTAAGCAGTAGTTTGTTTTAATATTCGTTTTATTCAAGGTTTTTTCTCTCTTTTCCCTTGCAAGTGTACCGTCTTATTTCATTAGATAGGTAGATATGCATTCGCTGATTCGTTGTTCTTTGTCTCGTATTATATTTAAGTCGAAAAATAAACTGTATTATTCTCATTAGATTTTTTATATTCTGTTCTACTTAGAATTTTCTTTAAAATGCTGTAAGTCTCAGCTAAATAAAGTAACTGCCGCATCTAAACTTCACTAAGGCTACAAAGTGGCTGTGAAATGGTCGCACGCGCCGCCACGCGACTTCCCGATCATGGTTTATCTTTACTTTGACTCCGCGTGCGAGTGACACTCTTCCACGGCTATAAGGGTAGTAAGCACCCCATTTCCCGTATATGTAATTAATAGCCCATAGCCTTGTGGACCAGTCCATGTAAACGATTAATTCGATACAATAGCTGCTTAATTTAGTTCTTATTCGATTATGACTTAATTTTTTTAGCAAGTCTAAGGGTCAAGGCTAAGGGTTGTAGTTACCCAGCTACTGGGTTGTGGAGGTCCAATTTTGGTCCCGTAAAAATCCCGGTTTTCAGCTGCATCCTGTTAGTGCAGATCATCATCATCATCATCATCACACCAGCCGAAAGACGTCCACTGCTGGACATAGGCCTCCCTCAAATGGGCGGGGGTTGCCACAATCGCCAAGCTTGGCAGGCGGGTTGGCGATCGCAGTGTAGCTACAGAGAATGCTGCTGACCATTCTCTGGTAAGTCCCTTAGTCGCCTCTTAAACATATATAATATATACAGAAAGCTAAGAACAAAATAATAAACAATTTAGAAACAAAACGATTAATTAAGTACCGTTATTTGAGAAATCGGTTTAAGTAAATTAATTGAGCTTGGAATTTATATTAATTGCTTCTAACCACAAAGCTCTAACCACCTAAAGATACCTCTCAACACTCATCGTAGGCACAAAAATACCAACACGTCTCTACTAAAATCAAAACTCATACCTTTGTCAATAAGACTGCTCAATATTAATGCTAATGAGATAGATAAAATATTTTTCACTGCAGCTTGCATAAAAGTAGCAGTGAAAATGTATACCTCTAGATGCGACTCTTTTTTTATAGTATTCTTTTTAAATGTGTAATAGCATCGCATTGGCGATACTGATCGACCGAAACTAGTTTACAGCGGAAACTGAAACCGAATTTCGGCCTCGGTCTCAGTTTCGTCGAAACCGAAACATCCATTCCATTTATTTTTTATTTATAAAATAAAAGGTACAGAACAAAATTGCTTTTCATACAACATTGCATGTCATAATTATGTCACAAAACCCACTACTGTGAGCGCGGACGCGCTGAAACCTCCCGAATTCAGTATCGGTTTCGGCCGTAATTTCGGCTGGATGACGCCGAAACCGAAACAAAGCCGAAACTCGTTTTAACAAAATAATCAGACGAACACTAATTGGCGCACTATACCTGCTAAGATGTTATTTACGAAAATTAAACAAATAAATATCTACTCCTTTTACTTGGTTTCTAGTCTAATAACATAAAGCTAATACAAAAATTGCCGCAGAAAAAAGCTCTAAAGTATTAAAGTAAAGAGGAGAGAGACACGATTCCCCTCAGATCTCCTATAACCCGTACCGTAAATACCTGCATAGCCGGCGTGCCACGCCGCTCATTTGTACAGCCGACATTTTAATAATCGCATATTTTTATACATGTCGCAGGCACTTCAGCAAATTCGTGGTAGAAGTGGGTTGTCTAAACTTTTGTAAACTAGGAGGTTAATTCAACGGTCATAGTTGTATTTTTAATATTACTAACGATGGTAATAAATAATTTCTGGATCTGTTGAAATTATTTTTATAAACTTTTGGTACGGAAACACGAACCAAAAGTTTATAAAAATGCTCTGACCGTATAGTCCCGGTAAGTTGTTTGCGTACAACCATTAACCATAGACCGAGCAACACCTGAAATCTTGTGAGCTCAAAACTTTTTCTGGATTTATTTCATCTGACACTGTGAGAAAAGTTGCGCCAGCTGATGTTTTCTTTATCCTAACGAATATTTTAATGCGAAAGTAAATTTTTCTTGGTGTTTCACGACTAAATCGTTGAACCGATTTTGATGAATTTTGGTACAGAGATAAATGAGACCTTGGAGACGACTGTAGGCTACTTTTTTGCGAAATTAAACCTTAACGCGAGCGGAGGCACGGGTCAAAGCTAGTGATCCATAAAAGTAAAAGTCCCTGAGTTATAACTGGAAACATACTAAGTCAAGAAAGGAGGGTGATGCATGTAATGGCTAGTAGGCATATCATGTGGTTGCGGCGTTAGATAGGTACTTATGTACTCTTCATACTCCACTTCAACTTAGTACATTCCATTGGTAATAAAAAAATACAAGCTCTATATAATAATATTAATACAACAATAGGCTGGATGATTTAACCATTTAAAACATAATGTACTTAATTGTAATTGATAAATAGTTAATTATAATTGTAAATGGTAGGTTAAGTGCAATGATTATGTTTATCTAATTAACCGCAAACAAACTAATTAATTAAGTAAGTGAGTCACTGACATAGCAAATACTAACTACCATTTGTGTAAAACCCCTTCAAATCATAATAAGTAGCAAAACTGAAACGTATGTTTAAATCACCCCAATATAGGCTTCAAAAACATTTAACCGCAAAAATCTTTTTCTAGATAGGATTCAAATATGAAACAAGTTGGCTTATTAGAACCAGGTGGTCGTCTTCGCAGATAACAATAACTCCAAATTAATTTAAAAACAGGTATACAGATCAAATTGCCAGAAGCGGGAAACCAAGAACCACCATTATGACAGTTTGATCTAGAAGCCATTTTAAGATACAAGGGGCGACCCAGACAGATTCCAAAAAGTCGGATCAGCGAGTGTTCCCATGGCTCACGTCGAGCCGCATCCCACGGGCCGTACGCCGTGTCTTTAGAATTTTAATTAAATTGTTCATTGGCTCAATTAAATCGATTATTAAAAGCCGCACCGAGTCGAGGGGTGAAACGGCGCGACTTCGATTCATACTTGATACGCGACATGTCGTCAATTATGTTAGCAAAATGTCTAATTGAATTTACCGTTGTTATTGTGTCAAATATAGCAGTATTTAATCATGATCCATTGAAATATGTGAGACTAACGAAGTAGATTTAATTAAATATGAAATATAGGGAATATAAAGGCGTAATGTCAATTTAACCAGTACAAATTGCATTTGGCAGAGTCAGGAAGCTGCATAACGAGCATGCAGAAATAGCTGAACTATGTTCCAAGGAACTGTTTTCCTGAGACCGGCAGTGCGCTGCTATAACCGGGATCCAATTATTTCACATGCTCGCAACAATGTCATTAGTTTATTTTAACACTATTATTTTGTAAATTGTGCACGAAAATAGAATATTTATGGGCGTATGGTAATTAATGATTTTAATGTCGACGTCCGTTGCACTTGCATCGGGTTTGAGCAGCCCAGTTGAAGTACTTAATAAGAGAGTATCGTTGCATTACGTAAAATTTATGAGGTCACAATATTCATATTCATAAGTGAACTACATGTTCGCTAACTAAAATGGAGAGCAAGGATAAATCCGTCGACATTTAGAATGTCCAAATGATTATAAATAATAATAAATAAAATAATAATAAATAAATATTTATTCAAGTTATGTGGTAAAACAGTAAATACATTTTTGCTTAAATCTATGTCAAGTTCACAAGTGATAATGTGCCTGAACTAGGAGATCCTGTGTTTCAGGCGAGATGAGGTAAACATTACGAAAAATAATCACGGTAAAAAATAAAAATAAAATAGTCATTATAAAGGTGAAAAAATGGTGTAAATGGTAAAAAAATAAAAATAAATTCTAAACATACTTCTAAAATCTTAGATTTATCTTATAGTAACTTAGCTATTTAATTAAAAATAAGTATAACACTAGGTAGGTACTATTTTTATTTCAATACAGCTAACAACTTCTCTGTATCTTCATAAGACAAACTTTGAAGAGCGACCTTGAGAGTTTTCTTACAATTTCTAAAATTTAGCGAATAGATGCTTGCAATTTTTCATGCGAGCATGCTACATTACTTGATTAGACTTATCCGTTGGCCTCGTCGTAAAAGCGACTGCTGAGCTGTTCGATTCCCAGGTCGGGCAAATAGTGTTACTAGGTTTTTCGATTCGGAACATCTCTAGTAGTTTGGAAGTAAGTGCAGTGTGACACCCCCACTGCACGCAAAGCACGAAATCGGTCACTTCTGATAATACACGAAACAATGACGAAGAATATTGATAAAACACAAAGTACAACACGTGTTCATCGATCTTAGCTTTTAATTGATATATCGTTAATATCTATACTCAGTAGCGGGTATAAATTGAAGACAATTAGCTGTGCTCGTAAATTGACGCAGCATCGCCGCGGCCTGTTCTGCCTCCCGGGGGCGTCATCGACCACTAATTTACTGTTTTTCTTACCGTTCTGTTATTTAGGACCATTCATCTTATTGCTATGGATTTATATCTACTGTTAAAACGGACGTGCGTAACATGGGGCAAGGGCTGGAAGATGATGACAGGACAGTGTCTTAGCCGTATGAAACACAACTTGACTTATTTGCACTATAACATAAGTATTCAAGCTTGGTGGGTGAAAACTTGCCAAGTCGCACTATTGAGTAGCATAGAATTACAATTTTCTTTTAAAGCAACTGACTGGAGCTGATAGTTAAGGAATTTCGAGAGGACTTTGTGAAATTACAGTTAGATCTCACTTCTTTTAGGCGAAGTAAAGGAACTTGGTACATATTTGGTGGGATGGACAGAGTAAGCTAGTTAGAAATCAGTGCATTTCCTACTTATTGCATCAAAATATTTGCTTGAAATAAGACAGATTTCTGTAGAATGCATCACCTTTGTACCTTTTTTTATCTGTATGTTAAATGTGTGTAAGTACATAAATTGTTAAATAAATAATTGCTTTAATATCTTGCTGCCGTTGACATCATAATCGTTATTTATGATATTAGTGCAGTAAGTTGGTTTTTACCAACGAGTAGACGAATGAATAATTTTTTTTTTTAGGAATGACCATTAGCAAGTGGGATATCAACACACATGGGATATCAACTGCTGAACCGGACTAAGCAGAGGAGGGCTTACCATAGTCACGAGTTTGTAAAAACCAAATCCGCACGTATGTCATACAACGTTTTTCGACACATTTGAAAGAGTATTCTATTCTATTTGCGAGAAAACAGTACAATAAGTAATGAAACAAACTTTTTTGTCTTTAAAAATCAGTCGGAAAGTCGCAACAATCTTTGACGTTTCTAATATGAAAATGGCGCGAATTTGCAAAGGGCGCCCATGCGCGTGGTGAAAATTAGAACCACATCTTTCATTTATTTTTATTCATTTTCTCTTTAGTATTAACATGAGACAAACCTACACAGCAAAAGCGCTTCCAAGGAGGTTCGATCTGGTTCGATAATTCAGCTTATTTGTTCTCGTGATGAGAAACTCCTTGGTGGAATTCTTATTAATTTTACCGTAAAGAATACGCACGGCGCATACAACGGAGTATGCGGTAAAATATGTACTTAGGTGAGAGTACCTATTTTACCGCACGTTCCACTGTGTGGTGCGCAATTTTTAACTTTCGAACAATGCATACAGGCTTCGTATATGCATTTTTTGAGCAAATGTGTTGAAAATACTTTTAATTTTTGATAAGTGGGGCAGGCCTGTATCAATGCCGCCACAAAAAACCAACATAGCAAAATCTACATCGCAACAAAAAGGACCACGACGTCATCTATCCCGCCAGATGCGAACTAACTTAAAGAAAGTCCTGCATCGTGGTATCAGAGTTTTCCGTACGATTTGCACATATACAACCGTCCGAATATCAATATCGGGCAGACGCAACAACCGTCTGGTCGAAGGTTCCTCCCTTTTCTATGGAGGCTTGCGGGACCTTTAGTCTCTGTACCGCATACCTCTAATAGGCCAACGTAACTTATTCAATAGTCATCTAAAGGGTTCTTCAAGACCTTTTGGGGCAGAGATGTCCATCACCAACAAACCACTGTCTGCAAAAAAAAAGAACGACAAGAGCACGAAAGTTATATTAGCAGTTATATTAGGTACGCCATTCTCTTGTTCAACATAAACATGCTACTGATTTCAATAAGAACTATCTTCGAGTACCTAGTGACGAAATGATTTGAATGAAGCAGTTAGGCAGAGCAGGGAGGATACTTTTTGTAGCAACGTCAAACTTACAAACTTTCTTCAAGATTTCATATCCAAATTCAAATAAGCCTTCTGCCGCACTGAATATAAGCAAACGACAAATAAATTAATACTACAAATCCGAATACATCACCGCCGATGGCTTGTCGAAACTTTAGCAACACATGTTCTTGAACGTTTTGAAAAACTTTAAGTATAGGAGAGGCGCGATCAATCACCAACAATGGAGGAAAGGTGGGACCCTCTCGGGAAAAAAACTTGAACGGGGTGTAGCTGATTTATCGGTATAGTTAGAATTATCGCCATTTGCAATTCTTGGCGGGTTTAGCAAACAAGTTGAGATAACGACTTGTGGGAAGCGATCAGGCGACGCCGACGACGCGGTCGCTTGCGAACTTCACGCATTCTTTGTCTTCTAAGCTTTGTTTGCAGGACTAATGTGTGATATGTTAGATGTTTTGTTGTAGTATCATTTTACACTACCAAAGACTGGAAGCGATAGCTTTGTTATTAAATGCAATGTCACTTCAACATCAGATGAAAATAAAGATACCTATCAAACCCCATCAGCTTACCTCTCCGGTATTCCAGCAGGATTGCTGCTTGCCTGCCTACTTAAATTTGCCTTTATTTCTTGTTTCTAAATTTGACGACACGGTTGGCGCAGTGTTTGAGCTATTGACTGCTGCGCTGCATGTCGCGGGTTCGATATCCGCCTGGAACAAATATTTGAATGACCTACAGATAGTTGTTCCGGCTCTGGCTGTTTGTGTATGTCAGTTTATATGTTTGTAAACGCACTCACGATACAGGAGAAATTCCTAGTTTGGCGCAAGTTTTAAAACAAAAAAAAAATCAAAATAAACCGCATAGGTAGGGACAAAATCTTCGACATTAAGTAGTACCCGCTACCTTTTACGATTTCTATATGACGGAATATCAGAATGGGCAGCGGAGCGGTCTTTGTTATAGTCATCCATCATGGGCGTTTTATAGAAGAAACGTTGAAATAATAGCACGTTTGTGATTCATAACAGTCCCTCGTTTCATTCGATTACATTTGTAAACAAAATATACGGTAAAACACAAGATGAAACTAGATTACGAGCCAATAGGTTAGCACGCGTGCACTTCGTACGCTGCCTGTCAAAAGAATGCCAGCTGTCACGGCTTATACGCAAACTTGCTACCCTATTCGGGGTTACCCGCTCATATTTTATAAATCGCCATTTATATTCGACCAATTGAAATAAATCACCATTTTAATTTTGAATTTAACAATAATTACTATTCAACCAAATAACACAATCAGTCTCTCATCTTAAATCTTGGATTTACTTTTAATTTAGCTGCGCGCCGTCACGGCCGTCCTGCATCTACACACGTCCTCGTGTGTATTGCTCTCATCTTCACTATCGACGGTCAAACAGAAAGACACATTGATTAACATTATTCTCCACTCGGTCACCCTGACCCATATTTAAAGCAATACTTATAAGGCACCTAAATCTGATTATTTATCATTTTCAATACAAGTGATAACCAAATATCTCAGATAACACATAAAATCTTACATAGTACTCAGTGCCACCACAGCAAGTTAGTGCCAACCAAGCTGCTCGATGTCATACAGTTTGGTTGGTGCCACACAGGCTCGTCAATACCACACAGGCTAGTCAGTGCCACACAGGCTGGTCAATGCCACACAGGCTAGTCAATGCCACACAAGCGAATCAATGCCACACAGTCTAGTCAATGCCACACAGGTCAGTCAATGCTACTCAGACTAGTCAATGCCACACAGGTCAGTCAATGCCACACAGGCTAGTCAATGCCACACAAGCGAATCAATGCCACACAGTCTAGTCAATGCCACACAGGTCAGTTAATGCTACTCAGACTAGTCAATGCCACACAGGTCAGTCAATGCTACTCAGACTAGTCAATGCCACACAGGCTAGTCAACGCCACACAGGCCAGTCAACGCCACACTGGCTAGTGCCACACAGGCTTGCGCCACACAGGCTATTGCCACACAGGCTATTGCCACACAGGCTGATGCCACACAGGCTATTGCCACACAGGCTGGTGCCACACAGGCTAGTGCCACACAGGCTAGTGCCACACAGGCTATCGCCACACAGGCTGGTGCCACACAGGCTAGTGCCACACAGGCTATTACCACACAGGCTATTGCCACACAGGCTCTTGCCACACAGGCTCCTGCCACACAGGCTCTTGCCACACAGGCTCTTGCCACACAGGCTCTTGCCACACAGGCTCTTGCCACACAGGCTCTTGCCACACAGGCTATTGCCACACAGGCTATTGCCACACAGGCTGGTGCCACACAGACTAGTGCCACACAGGCTATTGCCACACAGGCTATTGCCACACAGGCTATTGCCACACAGGCTGGTGCCACACAGGCTAGTGCCACACAGGCTATTGCGACACACGCTAGTGCCACACAGGCTAATGCCACACAGGCTATCGCCACACAGGCTGGTGCCACACAGGCTATTGCCACACAGGCTATTGCCACACAGGCTCTTGCCACACAGGCTTTTGTGACCAATGGTTAATATTAGCAAAGGCCTTCACAGTAAACAAGTAAATCCAGCTGCACAACTCACCTGCGCCGTTATCGGCACATTCTGACTCTGCACTATTAGTAGGTCTTCAAACCTATGTACGTTCAACTCCAATGGAACGTAGCAATCTGGCATAGGTCCTATTCGATCTTGTGCATACTTATAGGTTCTACTCTATTATTAGAGCCTTCAGTAAATGCCTATCGCCATGTGTTTGTTACTCATGGGGTGCAGTCAGACCCATTGGCACCACCTGAGGTGCGTTCAAGAGCTTCGAGTATGAGTAGACAAGCTATTCTTAACAAGATTTCGTTTCATTATCATTGTCTTCGACTAAGACATCTAATACACGAGAATACTTGGTGATCGGGAATCTTCCTCAATCTTGCACAATCATGAAGAGTTAAGCGCCTTTAGTCGGTATCTATCTAGGTAAATAACCCTACGATGATCCTTCGATGATCCTTAAATGGACCGTTTAATTCAAGATTTTACGTACCTAATCTGGTTTCACTCATAATCTTCTAATAACACGAAATCGTTAAGGGAAGACTTAATCTTTAGCTGCTTCTGTACAATCAAATTGAGCTTTACTTTATACCACGCATCGTTTTAAACCCTGTAATGAAATCTCAGGGACCTCATCTAATCGACCTACATAACCAAACATCAATTATGGGTCTCGCAGTTTCTTAAATCAAACGCTCTACAGATGAAGTCTAACATTTTTGACGCATTATTTGCTGTCGTTGAATTCTACGGCAATTGTCTACAAACTAGTGTTGGTCAGTCAGTTAGCCGTTTGAGAGTTCAAGAGCGGCTGGATATGACCTAATTGAAACAAATGCGGTTTGGTTCAAGATTCATGATTACCAAGTCCAAAAACCGGTAAAAGTCACCAAACTCACAATAATTTGAATAAAGAAAATCAAAGACCAGGTATCTCATCACAGTCAACAGCTATCATATCATAGCTCAACACAACACAATTACTACACTCGCTCTTCCCCGTGGGAATAATATCAAGTAAGTTTTATTTTGTACGACAAAGAGCTACCGCAACCCTGTTACAGACTCCTTCGTCTGTATCACTCTGGGATACTGCTACGATACTCTAGTACAGTCACTGACACACAGAACTCAGAACCTGTTCACATAAACTAAATTGCCACTAACTCATCATCCACTTCACAACGTCTATTGGTACTTTGCCTCGGGTGTCTTCTTCTCCATAAAGAGATTTTAAAACATGCCGACCGATAAGCTATGCACATTGGAGCTTCCAAAAAGATACAATGTTTGCGACAAACGTTCATGTGAAGGAGCTACGTTCACGAATTGATCTACGTTAATCTACGAACATCACGGTCATAACTGCACTGTTCAATTTGAATTAAGAAATTTTAATAGCATGATTTCTCTATGCCTGTAAACCTTTAATCATTGTCATTAAAATCAAGTTGCTGTTCATGATGGTTTACTTACTATCGAAATAACTAACTGTTGGAAAACGTACGTAAATGTAAACGTATGTAAGGAAAACTGTCACCGACACGTTAGTACACAAGCCTGGGTCCAATTTTTCACCAAAAACGTCTAAGTTGGAACATGACCTTGTGGCAACCTTGCCATGCACTATCTCATTCTAAAGTTCGCACTGAACAAAATGTTGAAACTATTACCGCCAATGGGAAAACTAAGTACTCGCTTTGTATTAAGTATGTCAAAATAACCTTGCACTATCAAACCAACCACTGAATACATATGAAGAATTTGGAAGCTTTTAAACTCACAATACAAATAAAATGGGAGCGACTCACCCAGTTCCAGACAGCTTTGAACGTTTTTACACCCCACAGATGTTGACAAGATGCTCGGCTACTGCAGTCTGCAAACTGGTTGCTGACCTTTGGTTTGTCACGCTCAGAACTGCTCAGAAGTTGCAGCTGCTCAGCAGTTATAGCAGCATGCGAACCGCTAGCCTCTTGCTAACTTCATCCACCGTAATACGATATCTGAAAACTGAGAAACACTACGAGAGTACAAGTTCTATCAAAGCTGTGGCTGAAAATAGAGCTTCCAGGTAGTAGTAGAAGTCAATAAATAAAGTCAATAAATCGAAATCTAAACAAAACATTGGCACAAGAAAAGAGGCCCACGCCCAGCAGTGGGCAAAGCCCGGGCAATGGAAGGTAATGATAAATCAAAACATGGCTTTTGCGAATAACACAGTTTTCAGAAAAAGCGTTAGCTGGGTACGGTATTGAGACTATAGCGCTTTATTGTCCCATGGAGGTATTTACGCCACTATAATCCCAACAACAATAACACTAAACAATCAAGTCTATTACTCAAATAGCGATAGCAAAATAATATTGCTTCATGAGCATTATATAAAGCATCGCTTAACCAGTCAACGTCAAAGCTATAGCGCTTAAACTACTACTACACTAAAGCGATAGCCAACACGACAATAACAACCTCTCTTTAGCATAGAGCAATAAAACGACAAGTCAACTGTCAAATATCGATAGTCGTCAATCATGAGACCGTAACCCTCTGTGAGTCAGTCTCCACAGCATAAAAATGTTCACCCGTAAACAAACAGAAAAATGTTAACTAACTAGCACCTCACCTCCACAGAAATAACTAAACGAAAATGGCTCACCAGATTGCCGTGAATATCCCCACACACTTCTCCTTGACCTGGCCAGTTGCTGTGAAGTTGCTTGCCTCCGTTTTTGACTGGTTTTCCATTGTTCAGGTTGATGAGGGGAGTCGCATAAAACTCGACAAAAAGAAATCTTGACCTCGTAATTTTCCTTGAATTTTTCCTACGTTGAACCCAGATAGGTTATCTACGACAGGCATGAAGGCACGAAGCTTTTCAGCGCCTTACTAATGGTCAAAAATAAGCTGCACTGCACAATACTGCATCCTCGACGCAACATACCACCGTGATACCGCACTATGATCGGGCGTCAAACTTGGGTTTAACGGATCAAATTTCAGGGCACTTCACGGCACACATTGAGTTTTTAACGTCTGGATTAGCGTACGCGTTTCAAAAAGAACCGCAATTTTCACTATCACTGTCACTATGTGTTTTGCATTTCAAAACGTAACGCCTCGTATTTCACTAGTATTGTCACGAATTTCCTTGTGGGCCATGTGAGTTACATCCCACGCCTGATGACGGAATATCAGAATGGGCAGCGGAGCGGTCTTTGTTATAGTCATCCATCATGGGCGTTTTATAGAAGAAACGTTGAAATAATAGCACGTTTGTGATTCATAACAGTCCCTCGTTTCATTCGATTACATTTGTAAACAAAATATACGGTAAAACACAAGATGAAACTAGATTACGAGCCAATAGGTTAGCACGCGTGCACTTCGTACGCTGCCTGTCAAAAGAATGCCAGCTGTCACGGCTTATACGCAAACTTGCTACCCTATTCGGGGTTACCCGCTCATATTTTATAAATCGCCATTTATATTCGACCAATCGAAATAAATCACCATTTTAATTTTGAATTTAACAATAATTACTATTCAACCAAATAACACAATCAGTCTCTCATCTTAAATCTTGGATTTACTTTTAATTTAGCTGCGCGCCGTCATATACATTTAACATACTAGCAAACCAATCATAATATCTAAACTCGTCAAGATACGCATTGAATCCCAAACTATAGAAGTTTCCCTACGTATTACAAAATAATTGTTATATAACAGGCTATATAGCTCGTATCCACACTTCGGCACACAGTCCCGCTGCCGAGGAGCCGACAGACGACACCCACGGGACATCTCAACGACTTCCCCCAACTTTACCTAGTCACCAGTCTGTGTACGTCTTTAGTTCTTCGATCCGCTAGAATCCACTACTGCTATTTACTAAGAAAATTTTCTGATGGTCGAGTTCTTTTACTAACATGTTAAAGTGTTAAAAAGAAAATACTTTATGGATATCCACAAAAATGTAAAGAGTACGTACCTACTTCTTCACAAGAGTATGCTCTAATTATAAAACATTATTCAAGACTTCACCTTAAGATGTTCAAGGAATGATATTCTGTAAAGTGTACAGTGGACAAAACTGAGAAAAGTGAAAATGTTCACTTTCCTCGTTAGCAAAGCTGGTTAAAAAAATTGTGATGAATTCCTAGGCACATCTAATAGTAGAGTAGAAGTAATTACTAGTACCAACCCCACTCCCATTTGTAGAAAGCAATCTTTTTTCTTTTTCTTTTTTTTTAAGAATCTTTGCCTTACACTAGGAATTTCTTCTGTATCGTGGGTGCGTTTACAAACACATAAATTCACGTACACAAACAGCCAGACCCGGAGTATTAACTATCTGTGGGCCATACAAATATTGGTTCCGTGCGAGAATCGGACCCGCGACACGCAGCGCAGCAGTCAATCGCTCAACCACTGCGCCACCCGCGTTGTCAACGTATCAAGCCTACCTTACGCCACCCACATGCTACCAGCTGGTAATACTGTCTCAACGAAGTTATACGAACCCAGCCTACTAGCATTTACCAAGAATAATTAATTCTAAACCCCAGGCCGCTTACCAAAATTTCCTAATAGAACAGCCTAATAACATCGGGCGCCGTCAGCTGAGACTGGTCATCTCTCGGCTACCATGGTTTATTTTAATTATTTCTTTGAATTATTTCTCTTTTACTCCGGACTCTTTTATCCTGCACGTATTTTATATGTTCTCACAAATATTATATGTATAATTTCAATATGAATGATGTAACCATAATTTTGTAACAAAATATTATTTTTAAAAGAGTGTCCGTGGAGTTTCTTGCACGTTCTTCTCCATAGAGATCTACGCTTTGGAACGTGCAAATAGCTTCATCTTTTTGACCGACCGACCTTGACAATTCAAAAGTACCTGTAAATAAATGGTCTAATTGAAATAAATGCTTTGACTTTGACTTTGACATCTGGCAAGACCTAAAAATCAGCAACAAGCCCCCCGCACTGAAGCGTCCAGCCCAAAAGCTGAACGCGTCCCAAAGGGTCATGGCCATCCGGCTTGTCCGGGGATACCGCACGGTCTCCCGCGAGGCGGCGAGCCTCCTTGCTGGATTGCCGCCATGGGATCTGGAGGCGAGAGACCTCGCGCACGTTTACACGTGGCGCATGGAGGCGCAACGCCGGGGCGAAACTCTGCTGCCGCGGCATATTGCTGCGCGGCGGACGGAGCTCCGGCAAGATACCATGGCGGTATGGAATCAGCGACTGTCGCAACCCAGTGCAGGGCACGCCACAATTGTGGCGATAGTGCCCCTCTTTGAGGAGTGGCTGGAGAGGCGCCACGGCGTCCTCACCTTCCGCCTGACGCAGGTACTCACCGGACATGGTTGTTTCGGTAGGTACCTGTTTCGGATTTGGCGGGAGGAAACGCCCGGGTGTTTTCACTGCGAGGATCGCCCGGAGGACACGGTGGAGCATACGGTGGAGGCCTGCCCCGCATGGGCGGAGCAGCGCCGTGTCCTCGTCGAGGCGATCGGCGGCGGCGACCTCTCGCGTCCGGCCCTGGTTCAATCCATGGTCCGGAGCGAAGAGGCATGGGAAGCCGTCACCTCCTTCTGCGAAGCAGTAATGCTAGTGAAGGAGGAGGCGGGCCGCGTGAGGAAGAGACAACCCTCACGCCCCAGCCGCCGCGGCATAGGGAGACGCACCGGGCGTCGGGAGTCGCTGGGCGATTCCCGGCCACCGTAGGTGCGGGTCTGCGGACGGCGAGCGTTGGGTGGCTCGCTGCCCGATTAAAGCCAGACCCAAGCCGACGGCGCGTTGTGTTCCACGCGCGCCTCAAAGAGATGTCAGCATAGGAGTAGGGGCCCGTTAGGGCCAGTGCCTACCAGGGTTGCGGATTTGATCGAAAGAGTTACCGCGGCCCTGGAACGTAAAAGGCACTAAGAGGAGCATGGGTGGGTTTTAGTCAGTAGAAGTCTGACACTCCCTGCCGCTCCACCCAGAGCGGGAGGGGTCATTTGATGATTTCCCATCCAAAAAAAAAAAAAAAAGCCCCCGCACTCGATTAATCTTTGTTTCACGTCGACGTCGTTGGACGACATAATTCAATTCAAGTCCCGGTATGCACTACTTCCACTACCCAAGAACTAAGCCTCAATGTAATTAAAATGTGAAATAACAGCATTAGAAACGTACAGGTTCTTAATCTACACTAATATTATAATCTACACTATAATAATAATAATAATAATATACCTCTGTTTCAGGACCTGGAACCTCTGTTTCAGGACCTGGAACCTCTGTTTCAGGACCTGGAACCGGCTGTGAACGTCTCGGCCCAACGATTGTCGGATCAGGTGCGAGTCATCCAACGTAGTCACAAGTTGGACGATGCCGCACTTGATAGGCTGCGCTCAGAGGTACTAAACAACCTTATCATCTCGACCCCGACACAGACCGTGGTACCGGCGCCAGCTAGTGGCGCAATCATACCGCGGCCCAATAATGTTTGTGATGAGGTAGATGATAGGGTTGTCACGGTAAGTAGCCAGTGCAACGATCGACTGAGGAGCGCGCTGGAGGATGCGCTTCGCGAGTATAGATCAGCTCCAACCGAACTTAGGCCCCGATTACCACGGTTACCTATGCACAAAAAGAATAGGGCGCTGGTGTGTGCCTTGGACTCGCTGCTGCAGAACATCTTCGAAAGCAGCGAGAACCTCGTTGATACGTGCTCAATCCTGTACTGCGGGGCTGTTGCGGCATGTCGTATAGCAAACGTCAAGTTTCCAAGCTGTGACGAGGCTATACGACCAAAATCTGCTGTACCAGCCTGGCAGTGCAGGATCGAGCGACGTATCGATGAGGCTAGGGCACTCATCGGCAAACTATACTGCTTCAGGGAGGGCAATACAAGACCACGTGTGATGCGCTTTGTGAGGCGGGCGTTTTCGGGGACTGGAATCAGCCCTCGAGAATACACGTCCCGTATCACAGAGCGTATCGACTTCCTGAAGCAGAAAGTTTGTGCATGGGCAAACCGTATTCGGCGGTATAAGCGGCGGGTTGACCGATACTCGCAGAATCGCATGTTCCAGAGCGATGAAAGGTGGGTATACAGAGCTTGGGAGCGACCTGAACAAAGTGTGACGGACGTGTGCCGCCCGGATGATATCGCCACGAGTACATTCTGGCGAAACATCTGGTCGGTGCCCGTCTGTCATGCCGAGGGTGGCTGGATGCGCGATGTCGAGCGCGTGTGTGAAGCTATACCACCAATGGAACCAATTAACATCACCCCATTGGATGTAGCCAAAGCAGTCCGTCCGTTACCGAACTGGAAATCTCCAGGACCGGACGGACTGCATAACTTCTGGCTCAAATGGTATAGCAGCTCACACGCACTCCTGGCATCTCAATTCCAGTCATCCTTGGAGTCTGGGTCGCTACCACAGTTTCTAACAACTGGCATTACCCACCTGCTCCATAAGACAGGTAGTCCCGCGGAACCCAAGAATTATAGACCGATTACTTGTTTGTCGACGGTCTATAAACTTCTTACA
The DNA here is from genome assembly GCA_947386135.1 of Melanchra persicariae. NCBI lineage: Eukaryota > Metazoa > Arthropoda > Insecta > Lepidoptera > Noctuidae > Melanchra > Melanchra persicariae. The sequence goes on along the minus strand of OX376651.1, from coordinate 8,217,453 downwards.
TCCATTCTGAGAGTGAAAATTAATGATCACATTGAGAATAACTCAATTATGTCCGCCTCTCAGAATGGATGTAGGAAAGGGTCCCGCGGCACTAAGGAGCTACTCCTCATAGACATGGCCATAAGCCAACAGGTTCGTCGATCCCGCAAGGATCTGTCGACATGTTGGATAGATTACAAGAAGGCCTATGACTCTGTGCCACATACATGGCTCATGAAGGTGCTGGAGTTGTACAAAATAGATGCAACTATACGCACCTTCCTTGAGTCATGTATGAGGCAATGGAAAACGGTCCTTCGCTATCCAGGATGTCGACCGATTCAAGGGAACGATGAGCCTGTATGGATTAAACGGGGAATATTCCAGGGCGACAGTTTGAGTCCTCTTTGGTTTTGCTTAGCTCTGAATCCTCTTAGTACACTGCTGGAGGATTCAGGCCTAGGCTATCGGTTGAGAAGAGGTGGTCAAGCCTTATCTCACCTCCTTTACATGGATGATCTGAAACTCTTTGCCCCCAACAATTTGCGACTGATGGAACTACTGAAAGTAACTGAAACCTTCAGTAGTGCCATCAGGATGGAATTTGGTGTGGACAAATGTGCAGTCATGCATGTAAAGAAAGGGGAGATTATGGAATCTGAGGGAATTCAACTCTCGGATTCCATACAGGTTAGATCCCTTAGCTCAACCGAAACCTACAAGTATTTGGGTATGTCGGAAGCGTTGGGCATTAACGGTACTGACATGAAGCAATCGCTGAAGGAGCGCTTCTTTGGCCGCCTGAAAAAGGTTTTAAACAGCCTTTTGTCGGGCGGAAATAAGGTGCGCGCCTTCAACGGTTGGGTCATGCCGGTATTAATGTACTCTTTCGGCATACTCAAATGGACTCAAACCGAACTCGACGCCCTGGATAGAAGGGTCCGTACACTGCTGACTGCAAATCGGATGCATCACCCACGATCGTCGGTGATGAGACTGTACATCCCGCGGAGGTGTGGAGGTCGAGGCTTTTTAAATGCTAAGACTCTCCACAACCGCGAGATGTGCAGTCTCAGAGAATATTTTCTCAAAGCCGATGTGGGTATGCACCGAGATGTGGTCGCAGTGGACAAGGGACTCACCCCGTTGTCCATGGCGAAAGAGAATTGGCGCAAACCTGTAATACTTACTACAGATGACCGCAAGGAGATATGGAAAGGCAAGGAGCTTCACGGGCGCTTCTATCGGGCTCTTTATGGGTCCGACGCAGATTTCCCGGCGTCCGTGGCCTGGCTACGTTTCGGTGATCTCTTCGGAGAAACTGAAGGTTTTGTTTGTGCAATTATGGACGAAGTTATCTTGACGAACAACTACCGGAGGCATATTATGAAGGACGGGACGGTTGACGTGTGTCGGGCATGCCACCGTCCGGGTGAGTCCATCAGACATATTATCTCTGGTTGTTCTCGTCTGGCTAACGGCGAATACTTGCACAGGCATAACCAAGTGGCCAGGATTATTCACCAGCAACTTGCTTTGAAATACAAACTTGTGGATTCTGAGGTACCGTATTACAAGTATGTGCCCGACCCAGTTCTCGAAAATGACCATGTCACGTTGTACTGGGATCGGTCTATCATCACTGATAGGACTATCGTCGCTAATAAGCCCGATATAGTGGTGATAGACCGATTAGCGCGCCGCACAATGATAATCGACGTTACCATTCCACATGACGAGAACCTCGTGAAAGCTGAGAAAGAGAAACAAATCAAGTATCTTGACTTAGCGCACGAGGTTGTCGACATGTGGAATGTGGACTCGGCTGTCATTGTGCCGATCGTCGTTACGGCCAATGGCTTGATAGCCAAAAGCTTCGACGACCACCTGTCGAAGCTGGCGTTACGCAGTTGGGTAAAGGGCCTGATACAGAAGGCAGTACTCCTCGATACGGCTCGTATTGTGAGGAGGTTCCTTTCTCTGGAGCCCTAACCACCGGTAGCTTGGACCCAGCTCCCGACACCGGCGGACTACTATTTTTTATATTTTTAAATGTTTTTTTTTATTGCTATTTTTTGTTATTGAAATATTTAAAAATATAAAATGTATGTGTAAAAAATGAATAATAATAATAATAATATTATAAAGAGGAAAGATTTGTTTGTTTGTTTGTTTGTTTGTTTGTTTGTTTGAAATGAATAGGCTCCGAAACTACTGGACCGATTTGAAAAATTCTTTCACCAGTAGAATTCTACAATATCAGAGATGGACATAGCCTATAGAACATTTTCAAAAAAGTTAGGGATCCGTATGAAAACTTCGATAATGTGACCCAAGGTGTGAGAAAAAATCCTTATATCGCGTACGCTGCGGAATCTATTGACAATAGAGCAAAGTGATGTACTACAGTTTTATAGAGGTCATCAATATCTACAAAAAAGTCCGCGATACCATATGTCTAACTATTATGGATAAGTCACCATGACCGCTTTTTGTTAATATTAGTCAAGCAAATCCCATGGTGAAATAAAAAATGGTGATTATAGTACCATGATATTAATCCTTATCCATTTAAATGGTTTGATAATTAAGGTTGATTATGTCCGTGTAAATTACACTTTAAATCATTCAAATCGGACCTTTCGTTCAAAAGTTACGACGGTAATAAACATGCTCGGAGTAAGAAAAATGTCGCGGCTTGAGCGAACTGGGGAGAATCGTATCAATGCTTGGTCCGATGACGTTGAAACACCACGGCATTTAAATGTTTTCGATAAAACAATAAGAAAATCAAATGTTTGAATTTTTTGAAAATCAACTAGGTACATACATAATAAGGGGTGAAGCAGGGGTGAATAAGTTTTTAGGGGAGGAAATTATAGCTTGCTTCAATTTACGTCGGAATTCTATGAATAAACTAAAAGTGGGATAATTGCAACAGATCATGTACCTAACAATTTTTGCATAATCAACCTCTGACGGGCTGAACGGGGTGAACAGTTGCGCTGAACCAATAATGAGAATCGTTGTGCTTAATTTTCCAAAACTAACCTTTATAAGGGGATATGTATAGGGGCGTTGCAGTTTGTGGAGTACCTACTATCCCCACGCGGACGAAGTCGCGAGCGAAGTGCTAGTACATTGATAAAATCTAAGCACGGGCGTTGATAGCCATCATGATTGATCAGATAACTTGTTGAGTACATTACCGCGAGTTATGTAGTTATGATAATTACGACACATTAAAATATCTCGTGTCTCGTGTCTAAGTAGATTGAAAGTTGAATATGCGCCACGATGGCATTTGATGAAGTATCACTTTTTATGCATGAGAAGACATCGATTCATTTGTTACCAATCCTAGCCAACTGCTGTCTCAGCTGCATGCTTTAAATAGGTAAGTCATTGTGACCTACATTACTTACGACACAGCTAACAACATAATTTTTCCTCTAGGGTGTAGGGATGATTAGCATAATATGAAAAAGTCTAGTCTCTTGAGACTCATGCAGATAATAACGTCAATCAACATACCTGCTGCTGCAGGCGTAGGTAGATTGAAAATCAGCGAATCTCTGACAAATGCTGGACGATTGTGGCATAATATAGGTAGTGGCTGAGATAATCACAATGGCTTTTGCGTTACAGTTTGCATGAGTCAATTCTTGAACAGAATAACCCAGACCAATTGAGAACTAGAGAAATGTACCTTTGTGTAATAAGATATGTGGGGTGGTTATTAAAGAGAGAACATAAGGACCAACATATAATATATCAGACTGTGACAGAGAAACTTAAAGAAGGAATCAAAACAGATTAAATATTAAGCTATACCAAATGTAAAGCTCTAGCAAAAACAATTTGTTGCTGGTTGCCCACAATAGGAACTAACAACCGGAACAAAAGCCACCTCATGATGGCCGCAGATGACTTTATAATGTCTGTAAAATAAAGCCAAACGTTAATGTAGCACACAGGCAATCACAAACAGTGTAGTGGCAATAAATGGTCCTTACAGAGGTGTAATCACCGGTCTCCCGACCCTTAACCCTCCCTCGAGTTAACACTGTCAGATGGCGGTCGTCAAGACCGACAGACATTAAACTCAATGTAACGCCGCGGCGGACCCGTATGGCCGCTCAGCGATTATCTTAAAGTTAACCCTGTCGTTACGATCCTTATTTGCGGTTGCACCGAGCTAAGAACGCTCCCCGCCTGCTATGTTAGGATCACATCAAATTATATTGGGAAGTAAATTTTAACACATCTGGTGAGCGTATGGTCTTTTCATGCACCTTATTTCACACGCATTTTTTTGGTATAGGTAAGTAGGTAGATTAACACTTCAAACATCAAGTGCTTGGAGTGCTTGGTCTTTCTGAACACGATAATATAGTGGGTAATAATCATATTACACAATTTACTTACAACAACTGAATGAACCCACCTGATGAATTTACAGTTTTATTTTGATCAACTGGCACTCTCTGCAAATCTACTACCTCCCATGAAAAAAACTGAGCGTCCAAAAATCCTTATAAATACGTCATAGAACGCTTAACCAAGATTACTAAGATGAAGATTTTAACAAAACTTCACAATTCTAACACTGATCACATGGAATAACGGAACATGCTTCAATGTGAACGCAGCCATAAGTAGGTTCTCGGTTGTGAAGACAAACAAGGCACTCAGGCAGTTACAATGTTCTCCGAATGAGATGCGACTCGGATGGCCGCTTTGCGTCACCACCTCGCCATTTGTCCGATATTGGACCGTTACAACCGAGCGCTGCAACGTCAGCTTCGATTATGTGCTCGCCGTTCCTATAGCTTTGTTTTCAATGATCTTTAGAACGTTTGCTTTGGACCGAAAAGATAGGAGTAGAATTTAAAGTGTCCGTTGTTAGAACTAGTTTAAAATAATATTGCCATGGATGAAAAGCTAAAAACATGAAACATGTGACTAAATTAATTTAATCTAAGAAGTACTAATAGCAAGAGAAATAAGTCAAAATGAAACAAAAAGTAATCGTAATCTAAACGTATGTCGGCCCAAAACGGACCAAAAAAAGAGAAAATTGCAAGAAGAACTTTATCTTGAACTTTAAGAAGCCCCCTACCCAATGTGTCCCTTTTAGCTGCTGTCGTTTAAAGGTTTGTGAACCTGCCGGTTGATTCTGTAAACATGTCGAAGTGAAGGCTTGGGTGAAGTGATCGCGAAGTGAGCTTACATTCCATCTTGATTACATGGATTGACAGCTCACTTCGTGATCACTTCACCCAAGTCTTCACTTCGTCATGTTTACAGAATCGCACTGCTGCTGTATGCAGAACACTTAACATAAAAAACGAACTTATGATAAACCTAACAGCAGGTATAAGCGCAGACCTTCAGACCTGAATCTCTCTTATATAATCGCTACGTAATCGCACAACCGCCGACGTTCTTCCGATGTATGGAAATTTCTCAAGTCTGTTGGCATAGGCAAATCTTCTACTAACCAGTGTATAAGGATGTGAATCTCAATAGCCATAATAATCATTTCTCTCTCCTTCCCTTTTTTCTTGATATTATGTTAAAACTGCGACACTGGAGAGTATTTCTGGTTTGCCGTTGCAACAACGTTCTCACTTTGATTTTAGCGATGTTACCGAGGATGACGTCAAGAAATCTGTTCCCGTGATTACTTCTTTTGCATTACGTAATGATAAGTTATGCTCCAGAATGATTACCTCTTATCCTTTCCTCATAACTACCTGTTTTTACTCACATTTTCAATCACTCTTTTATGTTTTGCTCCTTTCCGTCCGTCTGGAAACAGGCTCACATTATACTAATACCCAAAACTAACAATCCATCATTAATTATAGACCTATTTCTATTTTTTTTCCATTTCTTTCTAAAGTTGTTTAGCACTGAACAGACAATTATTTTTTTCTTAATGTCAAACTCGATAATATCCCCTTTTCAATCCGGAAAACTCATCCACACAAAATCAGCTACTATTCCTACTCTTTCTCTCTTCTTCTTCTTCGTGTGGGTAGTAAGGTTTAACGACCCTACACACCCTAGTGTCAAAGTTTCTAAACCGCCTCAAGGGCCTCTGACATGGTTTGACGACCGCCATTTGGCGGCCAGGACCACCGGCTTAAACGTGCCTTCCGAAGCACGTAATCATCTTTTTATCAGATAATCAGGTGATTCAAGCCTGCAATGTCCTAGCCAAACTGGTAACAACTTTACAAAGTATGCTTCCCGTGGGAATCGAACCCACGACCACCGGGTTACAAGGCAAACGCCTAAACCACTCGACCACGGAGGCAGTAAGACTGTGGAACTCACTTCCGCAGTTCCGCCTAGCTTCGAAATTTGTAATCTACACACACCGGCACAATTATAGCGGAACAGAAAAAATGTATTCGCTATCATAATATTTCCTATAAGATCACTTTTTCATCGATTTATTATTGTTTACCGCTAATACTGATTTTTAGTGGTAAGAGTTCAGCCTGAACGAGTTTTAAAATTTTGAAATTTTGAATTATTATTCATTTATTTCAATCAACTTTGGATCATACTGTAGCGGCATTTATACCGCCACAAAAAACCGACGTAGCAGAATCAACAAAAATGAGACTGGCAGCGCCATCTATCCCGACAGCTGCGAACTAAATTGACAAAATCCTAAATCGCTATATCAGAGTTTACCGTGCGATTCAAACGGATACAACAGCCCGAATATTAACTGTCGGGCAGTTGCCCACCAGACACAACTGTCTGATTGGAGGATCCTCCCTTTTCAAAGGAGGTATGCGGGACTTTACTCTCTGTTCCGCTACCTCCAAACTGGTAACCCTCGACATTGAACGTCAGCGCAGCCTTCGTGCAGTACCCTGAACGCGTTGTTATATTGGACACGTAGAGCGCTTTACTGTTTCAGCGTGTAATCCATCCACAGACTGCCAGTATAAAAGGACGTACAAAATGCCCGAAATCGGGCTATTTTGACTTCCCTCGAACACCGAGCAAATCTACAGGCTATCATGTCCTTACTATGTCTACATCGTCTTTCATGTCAGAGGTTAATAAAAGTCCAAGATATTTAAACGTATCAACTCCATTAAGTGGCCATCAGTTGAGCTTAATTGCTGGTAAGTAATCTGGACACCTCTTGTTGGCCCGAAAGACCATGCACTCGCTCTTGTTCGTGCTGTACAACCAACCATGCTCTTCAGCATACTTTTCACAGATGCCAATCAGCTTTGTCACACCACAGATAGAAGCGCTCAGCAGCACCATGTCGATGTCGTCAGCGTAACTGATATTATTTAGGCACACACCTCCAATATGGCAACCGAAATGCGTGCTGCTGAGCCTCTCTATCGGTGCATTAACATACAGGTTGAAGAGCTTCGGTGAGGTCAGCCCTGCTTGCCTCACGCCGCACTCCAACCAGTAGGTACGGGGTCGAATAAGCCCCCGACCATCGAACAACATTGACCTGATTGTTGTACCAGTATTGAAAGATACGAACCAATTCGTCTGGCACTCACGCTTGCTGCAATTTTGGCATAGCAGATCATAGCAAACCAAGTCAAATGCCTTCGACAAGTCAAGGAAACAAGCAAAGACAGGTGTACTTCTATCAGTGTAGTACTTGACAGTCTGCTTTAAACACAATATGGCTGTTTCTGTAGAGACCGGCTTTAAAATCAAACTGGTTATCATGTAAATTCAAGTACTTATCCAGCTGAGTGTTAAGCAAACCGTCAAGCACTTTCGAAATGACAGTGGCCAATGAAATGGGCCTATAGTTGTTCTGATCGCTAACACCACCGGTTTTAATCTTAACTAGGTAGCTGTTGCCCGCGACTTCGTTCGCGTGTATGTATTGTAAAATAATGTGGCTAGGTAAGATCAATGTGTTCGTATATCTAATACGAACAGTCAATATCTATCATTGCTTGCCTCCTTTTTTATGTATGGGAAAACATCAAATGACTCCTTCTCTCTGGGCGGAATGGAAGGGAATGTCAGACTCTTACTGACTAAAACCCATCTGTGTTCCTCCTAATGCCCTTTGCGTTCCGGGGCCGCGGTGACTCTTTCAAACAAATTCCGCAACCCTGGCAGGCACTGGCCCTAGCGGGCCTCGTCTTTATGCTGACATGTTTTTGTGACGCGCGTGGAACACAACGTGCCGTCGAGTATCACCTCTTCTGTTCAAATAATTTTTCGTGAGAAACGTAATGATAATGCTTCTTTTATCTCATCGAAACTATTTACAGCAGTTCTAGAATATGTCGTTAAAAATGTGGGTATAGATTGGGACTATTAACGTCAATTTTCTGCCCAACTGTCTAACTTAAGATTTGCAGATGACTTTGTGGTTTTCACTGAGAACTTCGATGACCCCCAAAAAATGCTTCAAAATCTTTAAGATGCTTCTTTTAAGTTGGGTCTTGGGATGAATATGACCAAGACGAAGGTTATGGCAAACACCTTCAGCGATTCAAATCTGGAAATGAATTGTTGGAGATGATTAACCGATATGTTTATCTTGGCCATATCCTTTCAATTGGCAAAGAAAATCAACAAACGGAGGTATCGAGAGGAACACACCTTGGATGGACCGCTTTTATCAAAATGGACGACATTCTGAAGCCTGCCAAAATTCCGCAATGTCTGAATTCCCGCCTTTATAACCAGTGTGCTTTTCTCACCATGCCTTACTTACTTACATGGACGCTCACGCAGGAGGCTGTGTACAGACTGATAGTTGCACAGAGAGCCATGGAGCGTTCCATGCTTGGTAGAGGTACGTCGTCGAGATCCGAAGACGTACGAAGGTTTTCAACATCGGAAAACGAATTGTAGAACTAAAGTGAAGCTGGGCAGGACACTTGGCAAGGCGCGATGATGATAGGTGGAGTAAGGCAGTGACTGAGTGGCGTCCGAGGACTGGAAGAAAAAATATTGGTCGACCGGCGGCGAGGATATTGTTGCCATCGTGGGTAGGACCTGGATGAGGCTGGCACAGGAACGTGGGGATTGGCACACGAAAAGAAAGGCCTATGCTCAGCAGTGAGCGAAGTTGGACTGAGGATAATGATGATGATACACGATGTTGATGAAACTTGTTAAGGTTGTTAACACGCGATAGAGCTACATAAAGTTGTCCATGGGAAAACCAACCAGAAGAGAAGTCAACCCCCGCAGAGGACACGGCGGAGCATACGGTGAAGGTCTGCCCTGCTTGGGCGGAGCACCGCCGTGTCCTCGTCGAGGCGATCAGCGACGGCGACCTCTCGCTACCGGCTCTGGTTCACTCCATGGTCCAAAGCGCGGAGGCGTGGGAAGCCGTCACCTCCTTTTGTGAAACAGTAATGCTAGTAAAGGAAGGGGCGGGCCGCGTGAAGGAGAGGCAAACGTCACGCCTTAGCCGCCGAAACAGAAGAAGACGCCCCGGGCGTCAGGAGTCACAGGGCGATTCTCGGCCACCGTAGGCACGGGCCTGCGGATGGCGAGCGTTGGGTGGCTCGCGGCCCGATAACAACCAGCGGCCCTACCATGACTTGTTAAAGCGTGAGTCGTTCGAGCGAGAAGGAGGGATGGAGCTATACACCCTATATAACGCCACACGTCTTTTATAATGCGCACAGCAAAAGAGTGGAACTCTCTGCCTGCGTCTGTGTTTCCAAATGCTTACAACCCTAATCTCTTCGAAGTTAGAGTGAACAGGCTCCTTCTGGGTAAGCTCGCTCCATCGTAGACTTTGTCTCTGTCATCTCTGACATTGACTAGAGTCAAGAGCATACCCATCTCTAATAAAAAAAATAAAAAAAAATAAAAACTGGTCCGGGTCGACGAAGCGTTGTGTTCCATGCGCGCCTCCAAGAGATGTCAGCTAAGTAGACGGGGCCCGTTAGGGCCAGAGCCTGCTAGGGTTGCGGAATTTGTTCGAAAGAGTCACCGTGACCCTGGAACGCAAAGATCATAAGGAGAAACACAGATGGGTTTTAGTCAGTAAGAGTTTGACACTCCCTTCCAGTCTACCCAGAGCGGAAGAAGTCATTTTGATGATTTCCCATCCATAAAAAAAACCCCGCAACGGATAGAGTAGAGTAGGGACTCCGTTGTGCGTAGGTGTCCTGGCTAAGTTTGCCGGCCTAGCTCCGTCCAAGTGTACAGAAGCAACCAGGGTGCTTTACAGGTTGAGTGGAGAGACTTAACCGTTCAAAAAAAAAAAAAATACGTCAGTGGAGCAATCAGACCAAATCTTTTTTTTATGTTATGCATCAAATGCATAACGGTAAGTTTTGTATCAAAAGAATCACTGTTTATGACGTTTTAAAAGTACCATTAGTAACTAAAAAATATATTTTGGTGTAATTCTCATGCTTTTGATAGTTAGTACTTTTTCGATCAACAGATGGCGTTACGGGTATCTGAATTATGTAGATAATAAATTGATTTCTTCTAGATTGCTACAATTCCTATCTATCTATACAGGTTTATGTGTAAAAATTATCTAAATGGTTCTGTAGCTAACTAACATGTCATTTTGTGCATTCAATTACGAACAAAAGCCTTTTAAAATCAATATTGCTTACCTCCCATAACATACGGCGTGACAATATGTAGCCTAAAGTCTTCCTTGGTTTACAAAGAACATTTTTGCTGAATTTCAATTCAATCTATCCAGTAGTTTTGGCGTGAAGCCGTACCATACACACATACAAACAGACAAACAGACAAAAATTCTAAAAAGTCACTTTTTGTCATCAGTTATGTTTTTCTAAAAAAATCCACTTATTTTTTCTCGAAAACTCTCAATGTACAGTTTTTCTTTCGTTCCTGTTTAATAATATATATTTATAGATAATTGGCACTACCACAGTCTTCATAATCTGCTCAGGCACTACAGGATTCGAATGTCCTAAACACAAGGAGTAGAACATTGCTAATGATAAGGAGAGTTATTTGTGCCAAAGTTTTGTAGTTCTTTTTGTGTTAGATAATAAAGACTATTCAGTTTGGTATCTAAAATATATATTTTTATTTTAGAATTATAACTACCATTAATGTTACATTTAAGTATGTATTATTCACATTTAATAACGAGATTTTTTATCGTAATCGAGAAACATATAATATAATTATCCCCAGTCATTCGCAATGAATTAAACCATGATATTGAGTTATAACACTCCTTTTTTTGGGCAGTCGTGTAAAAATTTGCTCTATAGGTAATCATCATAATATTTTGTCTTGTAGTTTCTTATTCTTTCACACACTTTACACACTATTGTCTAAATTTCTTTTTCATTTCTCCTTCCGCAGGACTGCTGGAAGAAATATCTATAGGAATTGCACTAATAATTTGTTAAATCTGCTACTCTTTCTGTGTATGTAGGATAAATTGCAAAATCTATATACGTAGGTATTTAAACACACAAAAGTGTCTACGGATCAAGTACGTTAGAGTTACGTTTTTAGAGTTTCGCCGCAATTGAGGATTATTATTTAAACTTTTTTGGATCGTTATTGATTCTGTTTAGTGAATTTCACTATTTGAATACAGAATTTTCTTTACATTTTGATTAAAACTTTACAAAACCATTACAATTTCTGCATCGGAACTGAAAAAAAATGCATCGATATGGAGCGACGGCATCATCTAACACTAGAAGAGATGATGAGAGCCGTCACAATGTTGCAAGCTGGTTCCAGGCTGTGACTGTCGCTCTTGGCACTACACAGAGCGTCATAAGCCGCCTCTGGACACGCTGTCGTATCACGAGCAGGGTGGCCGAGCGACATGGAAGATGTCGCATCACCACTCGCAGACAGGACCGGTACATCCAAAATACTGCTCGACGGAAACGTACCATGACCGCCATGATGTTGGCTACGAGGCTCCGCAGCTTTTCAGGATTGCTGATAAACGACCAAACATCCGAAATCATATAGGTACGTGAAGTGGGTCAAAAAAAATACAACCGGGCGAAACCGGGCGGGCCACTACTAAATAAATAAATAAACACTCAAACATTATTTTCTTCAGACCACCACACGCGTGCAAGTCGAGTCACGCTAGCATTGGCGTCCAGAGATGTGACCCAAAACACAGCGCCTTTTAAGTGTTAGTTATTTTAAATAACATACCAGAAAATTACAGTAAAAAAATACAAGGTGTTTTTCTATTATTTTAATTAAGTTAAATTCGTTCAAAGTTTGTAAGTTATGACAGTGCTCAACAAATGTCTCATGGTTTTGGAGCCAAAATTTTAACAAAATCTTCTCCAAGACTTACATCTCTGTTAATTACGGGAACTGAACTACTTACTAGGAACGACTCGTAGTCACTGAAGGGAAATTTACGAAATTGTCGTATTATACCGTACGGCCCTATAGTTGAAGGGCCAGCAAAAAATCTTGTTCCAAAATGTGGATTGGCGATGTAGCAAGTCGCTTCAACTTCACTGCCACAAATGGCATCTATTATCGTGTTACAAAATTCATTGATGGACCACGCAACTCCTAGCACCGCTGATTCAGAACCCTGTTTCCGAAATACTATTTCCGTTCCAGATCTCCGCACAAGACGCGTTAATGAATCTGCTTGACAGGGATCTACAGCATATTGAGCAGGAGACATATATGAAAATAGGGGTATCACTGTCTCGTCTGAATGTCCTCCTATAACAGGAACGAATAAATTTTGACTGCTCACCTGCAAAGCTTTAGCAGTGTAACTGCGGGTCCTGGCGATATCTATTTGTGTTATGCCGAAAACCTTAAAAGGGTTGTAGATTCCATATTTATATAAAATTGAGCTTGCGAAAGGTACCATAGAATTTATTGGGTTAGTTGCGATGGCAAGAAAAGCATCAGGATTTTCGTCAGCCATTGCCCGACACACATGTTGCAATAAGGGAGCATTAGCAGCAATCATTTGCTCTCGCGTGTTTCCGGGCTTGCGGGACACTCTGTGAACCATCAGGATAAGTTGAGAGCCCCGAACAGCTTCATTCAAGGTTTTACCAGTGAACCCGCTTACTTGCGCACCTCCTGGTAAATGATTTAAGTCTATGGCTGCTCCTATTATTTTCTCGTCTGCATCATACAACTGCAATCTTTTTATTTTAAGATTCTGCTTAAGTAATAGAGACACGTTTGCCCCGAGTTCTCCTGCTGCCCCAATTACAGATACTTGGACGTTTCTCACCTGTATACATTTTATTTTTGGCTGCAATTTTGATTGCAGTAAACGTGTCACCAATTTCAACATAATAATTTGAGAATGCAGTATTTTTTTTACATAATTTTATGATTTAATTTTTGTCACATGATAGAATAGCTAGATATTGTATGTAATACTGTGATATCTATGAAAATGACTGCTGTAACTTTGACTTTACTGAAAACTGCCAACTTGAAGTCATACAACCAAAAAGAATCTAATTACAAAAAATCAAAAGAATTAAAACTCTCAACGAAAGTCTTCACAAAATCGTGTATCAGACTGAACAATGTCTAGACGGGTCTACTCAGATATCTTCGACGGCAAGTAAGAACTTATCTGCCTCACTCTGCCAGTCTGTTTACGGAAGGCTCTTGCACATCGGTGTTTGGCCTTTTTGTGTTCATAATGATCAACCATGAACAACAGTTACTGTCGGTGGCATATGTCACTTTTGTGGTGCCATGTGGTTAACTAAATAGATACACCGAATACACCTCAGTCTAATAATCCAAAAAAAAACAGATGCATTTCAATAGCTAGGTCGTAGGAAACCTAATATGAAGTAAACCAATACCAACCAATACTTACACCAATACATTCCATCAAAATGAACAAGTTTATCAACAAACGTATTGTCGAACTGTGTTCTACAACCAAAAGGAATTATCAAGTTACTGTGGTCGGAGGTGCGAGCGACATCGGACAAACACTCAGTCTGCTGCTACGATCAGAACCCGCTATCAGTAAGCTGGTAGTTCACGACACGCGACTGCACACGTCTGGCGTTGTAATGGACTTATCGCATATACCCACCGAGGAGGGCATAAAAGGCTACACAGGAGAAGACTCGCTAGAAATTTCCCTTAAGGATGCTAATATTGTTATAGGCGCCGGTGGACTCGTACGGAAGCCCGGTATTACCGAAAAGCTCTGGCTGTCAGTAAACACAAAATTTGTAAGAACACTGGCAAAGCAGATAGCCAAAATGGATTCCATGCCATTTCTCGGAATCGTTACGGAGCCAATAAATTCTCTCGTTCCGATGGCTGCAGAGATCCTAAGACACCATGGCGATTATGACTCACGGAAACTATTCGGTATTACAGGCGTGGACGCCTTGCGTGCTCAAGCGTTGTTTTCGGCACAGAATGGTTTAAACTCTAACGATTGCTACGTACCTGTGATCGGAGGGCATTCTGAAAAAACGGTAATTCCTCTTCTGTCTCAAAGCACACCTGCTTCAGAATTTGATGCTAAAATGGCCCAAGACTTCACAACAAAGTTTCGTCAGTTTGATGAAAACATGTTAATAGCTTCTCGGGGATTTTCGCCAACCCTGTCTGTTGCGTACAGCGCGCTGCTTTTCACCCGTTGTTTGCTCAGTGCCATGGACGGGCAGCCGGCGAGAGTGCACGCATTTATAGAAAACAACGACTTTGGTACGGCTTACTTCGGAGGACTGGTGCATCTCAACAGCCAGGGTGTTAAAGATATGCAAAGATACACATCTCTTACGCTATTTGAATTGCAGTTGTTAGAACGCAGCCTTGAAGAGCTACGCAGAGACGCATTAAAAGGAAAGAAAGTTTTAGAATGTTAGCCTAACAAGTCATAATTATAATCGTTTGTTAATCTCAGCTCGACTTACACGATGCAAGCTTTTTTCCTGTTGCATAGCATAAAATTGAAGCAATAATTGACTAAAATCGCTTAAGAAAATTCTTATACAAATACGGGAAATCACTGTTCAAAACAGTTGTTGGTTTAAACAGCACGTACAATAATTGAGTATGTTTTTGTCCCAAAATTGTCTTCTCATTCAATAATTAGTGCATTTTATGGTTTTAAAACTGTAAGAGTTCTTAGTATAAAATATTCTAAGTGTGTTTTTAAAATAAAAAGAAACTCTGGTGTCAAAAATCAAAACAATAAAAAACCACTTAGAACTCCTGAGAAGACGTTTACATTTGACTGAAATATTTACCAATGCAAATAAGTGCAATACTTTATTCAAAACAATGGTACAGGCACGCACAAGTCTATGTTTAGACAAAAACATATTATTGCGCGTAATTTATGAGATAATGACATACCTACAATTATTGCGCTTCAACGATCAAGAAAAATGCATTGTGTAAATCAGGCTGTAATGAGTTTCCAAAGTATCATGATCATCCAGAATAAACCAAATTAAAGCACCTTTAACCAATTTACGAATATTTATTTACATGAGAATTTTACAATTAAGGTTTTTTGTACAAAGTACATTTGTACCATCAACAACCTAATGAAAAATAATCATATCACAGAGAATAATGTTGAATTAACTTATGGACAGTATCCATACAAATATTAAACGTTGTTTGGTTTCATTTACAAAATCTTGGCTTCCTTTTCTTCTTGTATAGTAAAATATTTTTAACTTAGAAAAGGACGGACACTTGATTCTAAAAACCTGTAACTACATTACAAACAACGCCTTAAATTAAAAACTTAGCAGTCTGAACAAAATTAATTTCTTAAATAACAGACAATTAACTATATCTACGCTAAATTAGAATCAAATACTGAACACTTCACTTTTGGCTAATCATTTGATTTATTTAATAGAATTGATTTACTTATTCACGTTTGATCGAGAACAATCATTAAATACTCACTTTTCAATCTTCTCTATACTACTTTCAAATTTAAAAATAAATAACCATTCTTTCAGTTATTTGATTCAAATATGAAACTCTGTAAAGAGGTAAAGTCACTAAATTCTTCTTGATATCATTTGATTTAGTAAAAACCAAATTAAACTTAATTTAGAATTTCCACAATGTTCTAATAATGAAAAATATTGAGAACTTAAGTAAGACTACCACTTCGAACTACTAAAAGCGGTTACGCACTGCATCCGATCCGAATCCGTGAAAATAGTCAAGAAGTCATTGAACTATTTGTACGGTAGTTTACGCACTAGATCCGATTTCCGTCATCCGATTTCTCTCCGTCGTCCGTGAATCTCCAATTCGGAAGAGATGTTGACGAAGTAGCCGTAGTACTGTTAGTATGAACGCTTTCGCATTACCTCGGATTCAAATCGGACATAATATCTGTCCGTCTTCGTAAATACAATCGATCTATCGACGATCGATGCCATCGATCGACATAGATCGACGTTGATCGATTGGTGTGGTAGCTTTGGCTGATCGACGGATATCGGAACACAAACAATTGATCGACCGCCAATCGATGCCATCGATCGACGTTGATCGATTGTGTGGCTGATAGAGAAAAGAAGTAAAAACTATCGATTGACTTCGAATAATTCATTCTACCATCCATCCATTCTACTATTTATACCACAATCCATTCCACCATCGACGATCGCTCGATTGGCGTGGTAGCATAGCACCCTTAGATATGCCAAAGATGAATGAATAACGCCCATGAATAGTTTGGATTTGGATCAGAGGTCCGAGTATTTTGACTCTAGATCCGTATTTTCACGAATTCGGATGCAGTGCGTAAAGCAATATCCGAATTCAGTCCGACTTTTTTATTTCCGTATTTTCACGGATTCGGATCGGACGCAGTGCGTAACCGCTCTAATACTCCATCAGATATCTCGAATCAACAATAACTTTAACCACGAATCACGAACACGGAAAGACGCTACCAGACCTTCAACCTGGAACAAAGAAACATTTACTACATTTACAAGAGGAAACATCAGCATGCACGATTGGTGGGGGGGGGGGGAGGAATTCATGGCAGATCTAGATTTACAGAAGTATTATTATGCTTGCCAGAAAATCGACAAGTCACTGGACACAGGAAATTATCTCTTTTATTTTGAACTGTATTACAGATGTTATTAAGTTTAATTTCAATCATTCCATAGGAACTCGATCAGTTTGCATTTCCGTCTGTGCAAAAACAAAGGGTCACCTTTGTTTTCACCACAATATTTGAGCTATTTCTATTTGAGGCCATTGGGATTTATCTAGTACTGAAGTCTGACCGTGGGTAAGTGTTTTATTGTCCCAAGGGAACATGCTAACGGGATAAAAGTAGGTATCCAATGTCCTAATCTGAGTCATGACGGATCCATTTATCCGTTAAAGTGTGAAAACGTAACAGAGTTACTTTTGCATTTGTAACAAAGGGTTTGTAAAAAAGTCCATTAATTACGATTTTTCGATCCCCTTTTCGAGATGTCGTGAGATTTCACTCAACTCACTCCCCCACCTCGAAATCTCACGTGAGATTTTTGATAATGCGCGATTCTAGAGTAAATACGTCAATCTGTGCTTCAATGTTTTGCTTTATTACTTTTATTTTAGACAAAACACAGTCTAAAATTAGAGTGAGAGAATCGGACAGTAAAAAACTTAAAGGAACTACTGAAATTCATAAAAATAATTAATGAAATTCATTAATTTAGTCCACAGGGACTCATGTGTGTTCTCTTCATAAGAGTGATTGATTACTTGCACCAACATGTCCATGTGATTTTCAGTAAAATCATCATCAGATCATAGTCACTCTTAAACTGTTGTCACTTCCACACAGAAACTCTGCAACTCATCGTGTGACAATCTGCTATGGTCGGACTTTATCCGGTGGTGTTGCTGGTGCATTGTGGTATGTATGTACGTTGTACGTGTTATCTCGTTTTACTTAATATAATTTGTTGAAAGATTTCTCGCAATTTCACACTGTTGCTTCAGTTGCTTTCGGTAAATAAAAACATGCTTTCCAATGTGAGATTGGGTAAAATGAGGCTCGACCCCTCCTTCTATTACGGGAGGTCGCCTCACGTAATTTATGAATGCCACCTAGGGAGTAAGTTAATATGGAATAGAAGTGCGGGTTTTCAAAAAACAGTAACTCACCACTTCATTCTTCATTGCTTTTACTCATTTCGCTGCCAGACTCGCTGACGGAGGTAGACCGGATGCTTATCGACGTCTCCTTAAACTGACTGATGAAGTCTAGAAGCTTCTGTAGGTTTCTCTGCGTCTTGATCTGGTCAGCCAGCAGTTGTCTCTTCTCGGCGTTGTGCTCGTCCAAATTCTCTTTGAGGCTCGCAGCTCTCACTTCTAGTTTACGAAGCTCGACGCATAGTTTTATATTCTTCTCTTGTAAGCTTTTTCGTTCTGCTAATTTGTCTGAAATTATATTAAGCAGGTCAATATTTATTTTAGAAGTGATGTGTCTAGAGAAATTTCTCTTCTTTTCTAGATCCATGTGCTCTATAACAGCCAAACACGAAACGCGAAGCGACACTGTGTGCGCGATACAATATAGAAATTTATTTCATACACGTATAGGTTTACATTTGCGAGTATTCAAATTCGCGCGGCGTCGTAGCAATGCTTTGCCGCTAGACGCGTCGTGTCGTGTCTGTGCCCACTAAGTTCGTGATATGCCCAGCGGTTTGCGTTGCGGATGATGTTCATAGCGCCAAACAACAGGCCTTCCAGCACCGTCGCGTCCTGGTACGACCGACCCTCCATACACTTTCTCTCTTCGTATACATAGCATAGCAGCTCTACAGAGAGTTACCTCTGTAGAGCTGCTTGTGCGCGGCGGGGTCGGGCTCGGGCGCGGGCCGGTGCGGCGGCTCGGGCAGCGCCGCGCCGCACAGGCCGCACTGCGCCGCCGCCGCGCCGCAGCCCGTGTGCTGCCACACGCCGCAGCCCGCGCACAGAGCATCACGTATGAGTTACCTCTGTAGAGCTGCTTGTGCGCGGCGGGGTCGGGCTCGGGCGCGGGCCGGTGCGGCGGCTCGGGCAGCGCCGCGCCGCACAGGCCGCACTGCGCCGCCGCCGCGCCGCAGCCCGTGTGCTGCCACACGCCGCAGCCCGCGCACAGAGCATCACGTATGAGTTACCTCTGTAGAGCTGCTTGTGCGCGGCGGGGTCGGGCTCGGGCGCGGGCCGGTGCGGCGGCTCGGGCAGCGCCGCGCCGCACAGGCCGCACTGCGCCGCCGCCGCGCCGCAGCCCGTGTGCTGCCACACGCCGCAGCCCGCGCACAGAGCATCACGTATGAGTTACCTCTGTAGAGCTGCTTGTGCGCGGCGGGGTCGGGCTCGGGCGCGGGCCGGTGCGGCGGCTCGGGCAGCGCCGCGCCGCACAGGCCGCACTGCGCCGCCGCCGCGCCGCAGCCCGTGTGCTGCCACACGCCGCAGCCCGCGCACAGAGCATCACGTATGAGTTACCTCTGTAGAGCTGCTTGTGCGCGGCGGGGTCGGGCTCGGGCGCGGGCCGGTGCGGCGGCTCGGGCAGCGCCGCGCCGCACAGGCCGCACTGCGCCGCCGCCGCGCCGCAGCCCGTGTGCTGCCACACGCCGCAGCCCGCGCACAGAGCATCACGTATGAGTTACCTCTGTAGAGCTGCTTGTGCGCGGCGGGGTCGGGCTCGGGCGCGGGCCGGTGCGGCGGCTCGGGCAGCGCCGCGCCGCACAGGCCGCACTGCGCCGCCGCCGCGCCGCAGCCCGTGTGCTGCCACACGCCGCAGCCCGCGCACAGAGCATCACGTATGAGTTACCTCTGTAGAGCTGCTTGTGCGCGGCGGGGTCGGGCTCGGGCGCGGGCCGGTGCGGCGGCTCGGGCAGCGCCGCGCCGCACAGGCCGCACTGCGCCGCCGCCGCGCCGCAGCCCGTGTGCTGCCACACGCCGCAGCCCGCGCACAGAGCATCACGTATGAGTTACCTCTGTAGAGCTGCTTGTGCGCGGCGGGGTCGGGCTCGGGCGCGGGCCGGTGCGGCGGCTCGGGCAGCGCCGCGCCGCACAGGCCGCACTGCGCCGCCGCCGCGCCGCAGCCCGTGTGCTGCCACACGCCGCAGCCCGCGCACAGAGCATCACGTATGAGTTACCTCTGTAGAGCTGCTTGTGCGCGGCGGGGTCGGGCTCGGGCGCGGGCCGGTGCGGCGGCTCGGGCAGCGCCGCGCCGCACAGGCCGCACTGCGCCGCCGCCGCGCCGCAGCCCGTGTGCTGCCACACGCCGCAGCCCGCGCACAGAGCATCACGTATGAGTTACCTCTGTAGAGCTGCTTGTGCGCGGCGGGGTCGGGCTCGGGCGCGGGCCGGTGCGGCGGCTCGGGCAGCGCCGCGCCGCACAGGCCGCACTGCGCCGCCGCCGCGCCGCAGCCCGTGTGCTGCCACACGCCGCAGCCCGCGCACAGAGCATCACGTATGAGTTACCTCTGTAGAGCTGCTTGTGCGCGGCGGGGTCGGGCTCGGGCGCGGGCCGGTGCGGCGGCTCGGGCAGCGCCGCGCCGCACAGGCCGCACTGCGCCGCCGCCGCGCCGCAGCCCGTGTGCTGCCACACGCCGCAGCCCGCGCACAGAGCATCACGTATGAGTTACCTCTGTAGAGCTGCTTGTGCGCGGCGGGGTCGGGCTCGGGCGCGGGCCGGTGCGGCGGCTCGGGCAGCGCCGCGCCGCACAGGCCGCACTGCGCCGCCGCCGCGCCGCAGCCCGTGTGCTGCCACACGCCGCAGCCCGCGCACCACGCTAGCAGAGACGCCACGTCTACAACACAAGAAGATATGCCTATTAGCACAACCTCTTTTTAACGTCTTCCTCATAGTCCAGACAATTAAAGCAAAGAAGAGGGTCAACCTGGGAATGAGAGATATAATATGCTGGTAACTTGTGGAAACCTTTATTTTGAAACTATGGTCACATTTTTCATCTTGCTCCGCTCCTACTGATTAAGCCGCCTCGATAAATGAGCTATGCAACACTGAAAGAATATTTCAAATTGAATCAATAGTTCCAGCGCGTTCAACCAATCTAACAAACAAACTCTTCAGCTTTATTATGTTATAATATACAAATATACATTTAGTACTAGAACTAAATACTGATATTCAAGCTGAATCCAGTTTGACTGGAAGCCGATCCCAATATAATTGTAAAAAGGCTAAGCAGATGATATCGTCTGCCTAGCCTTTTCCCAACCACTACACAACCACTAATGCTACTTCGAACTACTATATATTAGGTTGGGGAAAAAGTCTTTTCGCATTATAGTATGTATGAACTTGTAATAAAATCTCTTTGGCTATATATACTATTTGTATCTGGCTGGTTTTGGTATCATTGAAAGTTTAAATTTTAAAGAATATAATTCCAAATTCAAATTAGGAAAATGTGTGATTTTCATTTGTTTTTCGTACTGTCAAGATGAGTGAATCTAATGAAGAAATTCGATACATTTAAAATTTTACAACAAAAAAGGTAAAAATGCAACTCATGCCGCGAAAAAAATTTGCGATGTTTATGGACCTAGTGCAGTGTCTGTGAGAGTAGCACAAATTTGGTTTAAGCGTTTTCAATCCGGAAATTTTGATGTCAAAGATGCACGTCGCTCTGGTCGCCCTATTACGGATAAAATGGATGCCATTTTTGAAAAAGTGGAGCCAGATCGGCATATCAGTAGTTACGACGTAGCTGAAGAACTGGGAATTGACCACAAAACAGTTTTGGCGCATTTGAAAAAAACTGGGTACACAAAAATGCTCGATATTTGGGTACCTCACGAGCTCACTGAAAGAAACCTAATGAACCGTGTACTCATTTGTGATTCTTTATTACGACGTAATGAAACCGAACCATTTTTGAAGAAGCTGATAACTGGTGATGAAAAGTGGATCACGTACGACAAGAACGTGCGAAAAAGGTCGTGGTCAAAGGCCGGTCAGGCTTCACAGACTGTGGCGAAACCCGGGTTAACTCGCAACAAGGTGATGCTGTGTGTGTGGTGGGATTGGAAGGGCATTATTCATTATGAGCTGTTACCACCAGCCAGGACCATCGATTCTGAACTGTACTGCGAACAACTGATGAGATTAAAGCAAGAAGTTGAGAGAAAGCGGCCGGAATTAATCAACAGAAGGGGTGTGGTTTTTCATCATGATAACGCTAGACCTCACACATCTTTAGCCACTCAGCAAAAATTAAGAGAGTTTGGCTGGGAGGTGTTAATGCATCCGCCGTGTAGTCCTGACCTTGCACCTTCAGATTTCCAACTGTTTCGGTCTCTTCAGAATTCTTTAGGCAGTGTCAGGTTAACATCACGAGAGGACTGCCAAAACCACTTGTCGCGGTATTTTGATCAGAAGTCCCGAAATTTCTATGGCAATGGGATCATGTCCCTACCTACAAGATGGCAAAAAGTTATCGAACAAAATGGTACCTACATACTTTAGTTAAATGTAAATAAACTGTATTAAAAAATGTTTTGAATTTTCTTAAAAATACGAAGAAACTTTTTCTCCAACCTATTATATAGTACTAGCTTTTGCCCGCGACTTCGTACGCGCATATCCCGTTTTTCCCCTTTTCCGTAGGAATTTCCCGTTCTCATATAGCCTATGGCCATCCTCATGAATGTGGCTAACATATACAAAAATAATTTTCCAAATCCGACTCCGTTCCAGAGATTAGCCCGTTCAAACAAACAACAAAAAATTGTGTGTAATTTTTGTGCAGAATTTTATGCTCTATAATTTTAAAATAAATATGTCTGAAACCTTATGAAGCCAGATATTTGCAAACTACGAATAGTGTGACCTTTGACCTTGAATATCTTAAGATGCGGACACAAGATTTTATGAAACTTTTGAGTCAACTTTTAGAATGCCGAAATAAGGGTTTTCCAAGTTTACAACTTAATATCTCTCATTCCGAGGTTGAGCCAAGTTGAAGACAGAAAATTCAAGTTAGTGGTTTACTCACCATTTCGTCCACAAACATGACACACTTTTTTATGTGCCGCATTATGGGCCGTGTAAACAGGCTCCACAGATAAACTGGCCGGCAAAGTCGCCGCCCACGCAGGCTTGCCGTTGGTCCATCCTGTTGACATACGTGACGTTAAAAAAAAAAAAAAACTCAGAGCGACGACCTTTAGAGGTGTTATGCGAATAAAAAAATCGCACAACACCTCTAAAGGTCGTCGCTTTGAGTTTTTTTTTGGACTCTATGCTAAGACACGCCTTACGAACTCTAAAAATTTAGTTGCATGCTCTTAACATCATTTTGAAGTATCATACTTTTAGCCAAAACCGAACCTTTGGTTGGTCAGTATTTACAAACGGTCCAATGCAGTCCATGCTACTGCTTCTCTCTCAATGCTTTTCTAAAGTGTTAAAATTATATCACTTCTTAAAATACCTTTTCTATAGAATTAAAACTCACCTTTGTTTTCTGTTGAAGATCCTGAAGGTGAACCTTCACGAGACGTTTTATTCTGCGACTGAAATATAAAAATTGGAATTAAAATAATGATAATTATGAATATGTCACAGCAAACTGGCTTAATAAGCCGTTTAATTGGCTGCCTAGTCTTTTCATCGAGCGGCGCCGTTTAATCAGCGGCCTAAATGATATCCAGCCAACACACATCTAATACAACATTTAATTAATGGGCTAACTGGATGCTTAGGCCGTTCATAGAATAGGGTGACCGTGTGACGAAAATAATATGAAATATTTAATTTTGGGAATCCTAAATTCAAACAACAATCAATATCAACATTTTAACCTCGAAGACGAAGCCCCGATGTGCGGGGCTCCTATTTTTGTCTACAAGGTTTACAGGAATCGAACCTAAAACAGGGAGCTAAAAGGAACCTAACCTATCCATGTCAAGGTCGACATGGATAGGTTAGGTTTCTTTTAGCTCCCTGTGCCCTATTTCCCGCTACTTGGCTAGGCAAGACATTAAACGATATTGAACCAACTCATTTGCCTAACTGTTTAATTAAATGACGGAATGTCACTTAAACCGGTGATTAAACAGCGCCATTCAATGAATTGGCTAGGTAGCCAATTAAACTTCTGAATAAGCTAATTGGCTGTGACAAATACATTATCATCACTCCATGTAAATGTCGCTGCCAATTAGCTTAATCAGCCGCTTAATTGGTTGCCTAGCCTTTTCATTCAAATGAGCCGATTTTTCAGCGACCTAAGTGACATCTTTTGTTCAATATCGTTTGATGAGATGACCGTGTCACTTAAGTCGCTGATTAAATGGCACAGTTCAATGAAAAGGTTAGACTTTTAATGAAACGGCGGATTCAGCTAGTTGGCTGTGACATCAACAAAATATTACAATGTTTCTCATTGTAATAACATGAACAATTATGTAAGAGTACAATATTACCAAGTGGCAACTACTCGAAAATAATTTGTTATTGTGTACCTGTTGTTTTCGTAGTTTGGCAGACCTTGTCTGTGGAGGATCATTATGTGTTTGCAGGTATGGAAACTGATTGTACTTTTTCTTCTTCTGTAATAAAAATATTTTATGCTATGGTATCACATTACCCAGTTACTGGTTTTTAGAGGTCAGATAGGCAGGTACTTAATGTAATATACTGGTACTCAGCTACTTCTGGTTAGACCGGAAGCTGACCCAACATAGTTGGGAAGGCAGATTGATCTATTGATCAGGACCAGTGATTCAACTATATAATATATATCATACATCTATATTATACATCTTGTTTTGTTTTATACTTACAGGTAAAACTTCATAGCTCTCGTATTGGAAATCATTTCTGTTTGTACTTGTAGTAGACCTCTTGCGACGCTCATTTCTCTTTTTCTCCAACAGTTCTCTTTGCAAAGGTGTCACAAGACCAAGGAGTCTGAAAATTAAAGTTATGCAATTATGTAACAAACAGCCTATCATGCTATAACACCAGTTTCTTTTAGCTTTTGTGAGTGCATATTTCTATTGAAGCAATCATTATAATTTATTCATTATTTGTGCTGTTTGCCACTTGAAGAATATGTGTTATACAAGGTCATGTGATTCCAGCAGTTCTTTTTCTCAACACAGCTTGATAAATTAGTTATGGAATATTAAGTACCCCATCATCATCATATGGAATTGGCTGTGTATGCCTGTGCAGTCTTAATTGTGAATGTGTTTGATTTTAGCGGTGGGTTTACCTCAAGAAGAGCTCTTTCGTGACGGCTTCGCCAGGCCCAGGCAGTGGAGGCGGCGATGGCGTCGGTGAGAGAGCCGCGCCTCGGGACGAATCCGAATCTGACTTCTGTTCCTGCCACTCATTGCTGTGTTGGTGCTTTGATCCACTGCCAACCAAACATTATTTTGTAAAAAATATTAACAACAATCATCATTAAAAACAGTAATCATTAAAAATAGGTCTCTTACCCAAAAGCTTCCTTCACTTTGTTTAAAACATTCACAAAATTATTTCTGCTATCATGCACAGTGCCAGGCAGTTGAGCAAAATTTCTGTGATATTTATCCTTTTCATCATTTTCACTATGATTCGAGTTTTCCTTTTCATTAGACAACTTGATCTCAATCTCGGCATCAGAAACATTGTCCTTTATTTCATCACTATTATTTTCAGTTTTAATATGTATTTCATTTAGTACAGATGGCTTCAACAGTGATACAGTTCTGTTTCTGCTACGATATTGTATTTGATGATCCCTTAGTTGCTGTGCTACATATCTATTGTCATTCTCAATGTTGATTTGCTTGTTGCGAGCCTTCAACCTTTGTTGGTACAACTCTAGCTCTCTCCGTAGTCTGTCTACAACTAGTTTCTGTAAAGAGAAGTCATTTTTTATTTAATGCATACTTATTTATTTTACTTTAGCATGGTGGCAAGACAAGACAAATTGTTATAATCTATCATGTCTCAAAGTACAATTAAATTAAATATTTTTGTAGGTTTAAACTTGAAGCTCTTTGAGTACCTATTTAGCACAACACAGTAAATAAGTAGTTTAAAGGAATATACTTTGTTCTTTATTTAAAGTTAAGATAGTTGTTTAACTATTTGATATAAATTATCCTTGATCCCTTAACATTTTTTTTTAATGGTGGCAAATTTTTCCTATACTTTTTCTCAAGAACATATGAGTTAACAAATTTTAATTAAAATAGTAATAGGGTCTTGTTTTAACCATTTGGGTATGGGTATGTTAGCATCTTTCACAGGCCACAAATCATATTATTGTGTTTAAGTACCTATTTATTTATTATTACGGCACTCCAATGAATAGTTCACAGAAACATTTATCTAGTTTATAATAATAAAATGAAATTTTCACTGGTGTGCACAGCACTTACAATATATTTTGCTATTGATATTAAATTAATTGGTTAAAAAATAAAATATAATAAGACATAACACAAGAAATCTGTAATGATGGAATAAAACTTAATTCTTTATGTTTGTTTATTCAAACTTATTATATCACAGTTCATTAAATTTCATACTTTTCATCCAATAAGGTACTTACTTACTAGTTGCTCGAATTATAGGACACATTTTATGACCTACTTGATTGATAATATAATAATGAACTATTGATCACAGAATTATATATTTTAAAACTTATTGCAAATAAATCTTGAAACTTACTTGAGTCTGCCCAATTGCTATAATTTCTTTCTCAGCTTCTTTGACTTTAGATCTGAGATGAATGTTCTGCAAACAAAGCACATTCATTCTAAGTGTTTTGATAATAATTTAAAGAATTTCCAAGAGGTATTTTATAACTAAGAAAACAATGAATTTTTCTTACGTTTTCATCTTCTTGAAGGCGCGCAACCCAAACCTGAAAAAGTATGGTAACTCTTATAGACTGACACTATTTCCTTGATCATTATTAGTGTAAAAGTAATTTACAATCACTAGACCAACCTGATGGATTCGTATCGCGTTTTTCAAGTCCGACTGGGTTTTGCGAATATCTTCCTTTATTTCATTAGAAACTTCCATACTTTTTAATCTAATTTATACCTACTCTACACATAAATCATCAACAGTTTGTATTTGTTTATCTACTTCAACACAAAATAAATCTAAACAAAACTAACGATATGTTCACGAAGAAACAACTCTTGTTTCACACAACAAGGATACAAGAAACGCAAAATTATAATACGCTTTTAGAAACTTTACACTACGCGGGACGTTTATTACATAACCGAATAAAAATAATTGGAAACAAAATAAAATAACTTTCATACTTTTATTAATTGGGTTAAAATTATATTACAATACAACTTTATTCAACGAAGTGAGTTGAATTGAAATAGTTACACACACATAGACATAGTTTTGCATGTCTATTCATTACACAAAATACACACACAAAGAGTCTCTTCTCTTCCGGAAATAAATGACTGAAAACAACTCGTTTACACGAAACAAATTTTAAGCAGGCGGAAACAAACTATCGGACGCGACTGACGGACGTGGCTGACTGCCGCGACTTCCTGGTCCTGGTACCTGTGTATTGTATATTGAATGAACTATGCAAACTATCAGCAGACGTCAGTCGCAGATCTGATATTATATGATATTCATTTCAGCTTATTTTCTCCGCGCGTTCCTAAGAAAAAAGGTCTTGACAGACGGACAACAAAGTTATACTATGGGTTCCGTTTTTGCTGACTGAGGTACGGAACCCTAGAAAGAACCGAGTCTTGTGAATTTCACACTTTATAAACACTGGGATGAGCGTCGGTATATTTAAGGATGCGTGAGGATCAATTTTTTTCTATATCTAGACGAAAATGACATTGAAAAGCAATTAATTTCACTCTCGGATATATGTAAAAGAGCGTTTTCGTTTTATTAGAAAATAATTATCTGCTGCGAACACACTAGATGAGTTTGTCTTCCATTTTTACCTCGCACGCTCGAGCAAGCTCCCGCGTAATCCGTGTCCTTACGACGCACGGACGCGTCCCGCACCCCATGCATACCGTCCGCGAATGTTTTCGGCTGACAAAAACATTTAGCGAGCCAGATTTCTGTCAGAAGTCCACCCGCTAGAAGACGGCCCTTGGTTGCATCTGCGACTGACGTCTGATAGTTTGCATAGTTCATTCAATACAATACACAGGTACCAGAACTTTACCTCCTTATAATATTATATAAATAAACTACAAAGAAAGAAAAATCAAGAGTCGATCTTTTATTATTACTTTATCTATTTGGTCGATCGGATCCCTCAGTGCGCGAGTCAGAACTTGCACTTGTCCGGTATTTATGTCATGGACCCAAACGCTTCTTTTAATTTTCTTTCTTGATAGACAACATATGGCCCACTAATTCCAGAAAATCGTCCTCACTTTCATTTATCTTTCACTACTCGACATTTTTCTCACCAACAAGTCTTTGTGGAATAACTTAACATCAGGTGAAATAGCGGTTAAACGGGTACTAGAATATCAAACAATAGTAAAAAAAAAAAATTGTCTCGAACGAGTCCTCAAAACGCGTCCCAAACGACTGTGCCAGTATACTATTGTAGTCTTTGGACTGTGCACACCTTATCAGTCGCGGCATATGGACACGTCCGATAGTTAGTTTCCGCCTTATGGCTAGAGGCTACTTAGTTGCACACACAGCGATTTCAGTTGCTTGAACTTGAACTTGAAAGACATAGCAAATGACAGAGTTGTGTGGAAAAGGGAGAGGGAGGCCTTTTCCCAGCTGTGGGACAAAATATGCTAGATAGATTGCGAACGCATCGTTCGACCGATATAAATCAACTAGCACTTCGCCCGCGACTTCGTCGGCGTGGATTTAGTAAGTACTCCAGAAATTTCATCGCCCTATCCTATCCTATCCCAGTTACCCTTTATCTGGAGATGAAGTTTCTGGATAGACTAACGGGTAGTTTTTGAAAATTAATCGAAACAATTTATAAAAATTTATTACCTAACCATTTTTCTGCTGATCCTGTGGTCTTAGGATCAGCACAAAAAAAAATGTGGGAAACCTCAAGCGGTGGAAATATAACGTAGTTATATTTTCGAGCCATTTGGGATAGAAACTCTCGGCTCTCGGGTTCGATTCCTCATAACTTGTTTTTCTCAAGACGCTTAGTTGACACTTCGCGTGACCCAAGGGCTGGCTTTTACCGACAAAGGATAAGCATTGCCATACAATGTGGCAATGCCGCCAGTCTTTTGGGCACACTTCCAGTCGATAGCGATGCGGATGAATTTTTTGACGCCATATTTTAGGGTTAACTTAGTTAGGATTTTTGATTTTCATTTTTAGTGTTTTTTTATTATTATTATTGATAGGCACGCGCTTGACCCCTATCTCACTTGATGGTAAGCGATAATGTGGCCGAAGATGGAACACGCTTGCCTAGAAGTAACCTATTCACCCGTCGTGCGCCCCGCCCAAAGAGTACTATAAGTATAACAGGCCCCGCCCGCGCCCGGGTGTTCACTTCGACATGTTTAATCGCACTGCAGTACTCTTTATGATCGATATTGCGCTAGATAAAGTTTGAGCAGCACTGTTCCGGCGTGAAGTACCGTCGCACCTTTGCCAGGATCCCCAACTTTTTGGATGCCGCTTTATGAATGGACCAAAATTAAGGGTAAATGTTAACGTAACACCAAGAAGTTCAAGTTGGTCGGTTATTGTCATTGCCGATGAGGTGAGATTCGTAAATGTTGCTACATAAAAAAATATACATCTATGATTTTGAAATTCATTCTCTAAATGTTTCCATCCATGGTTCATGATTATGACTTCATTCATTCAAAATTTCTAATCATTCATTCAATCAATGTCGGCTGTCGTTAATATGTGGGAGAATTATTAGTTCGACGAAACTTGATTTTAATATTCTCAGACAATAGATATTTAGACATTAACGGGTTTCCTTGATAGTGTTCTTCAATTTAGTGCTTGAATTTAGTGACATAGAATATATGCGATTGAAATATTTTACAAGATTGAAAATGACAAGTTCATGCTGAAATTTTCATGGTGATTGGCGCCACGACAAACTACTGTATTTGCGCTACTACGGAAATTGTAGTGTTGAAAAGATTTAAAAAATGTCTGTCAAAAGACAAGCCACTACCGAATTGAATCACGACAATTGGGATCAAGATGACCCAGCCGACCATGAAGAAATGGGCAGTTTTAAAATTGCGCCCAAGGAAATGCTCGAAAAACGTGTTATCAGGACTGCAAAAAGGCGTACACAAGCTACCGGTGACGAGGTAAATCTAAATATTGCACACACTCCAGATTCCTGTTTGATAAATGAATGTAACCAAATGAGGGATTATAAAATATTGCCATAACCAAGTTAATCAATCTTTCATTCTTGTTTCTTTTATCGATGGACTCTTTATTGTAAAGTATAGCCACTGCAGTAGTGCACCCGTTGGTAGAAAAGATGTTGCAATATGAGAAATCTCAAACTCCTTTTACAGTAAAAGATTAATAAGCTGACAAATTTATTTACTTAAAAATTAATTTATAGTAGATATGTTAAAAGTCCAGTCATTAATGCTTTTTGTTCTACATTTCAGCCTAAGAAAAGTGTCTTCAGTGGATTTAGTGGTTTCAATAAAGCACAACCGGCATCATTTGACTTTTTGTCAAAATTAACCAATGGCAACAATGACAATAACAGCTCCAACAAGGCAGATTCATCAGTAACATCCAGTTTATTTACAAATAAACCACTTGCCAGTCCAAGTAGTGGCATTTTTGGCAATCAGTCAACTACCACACCAACTAAGTCTCCATTTGGATCACCATCAACACAGACAGGATCAAGTACCCTATTTGGAGCTCCTGCTCAAAACACAACTCCATCTATGTTTATGACGTCTAAAGCTGATTCCACTGTAAAAGATTCTCCATTCAAAATCCAAACTGTTACTAGCTCAACAGATAACAATACTGAATCTACAAAATCATCTATTGCACCAGTTACCTCCAGCAAGTTTGACATTCCATCTACCAGTGCCAATGTAGCAAAGTCACTGTTTTCAACTACTTCAATTTCAACACCATTTAAAATTCAACCAATGTCAAATACTAGCACAGTGCAAAACACTTTTGGTATGGCATCAAAACCAGAAGCAAATCTAAATGACACAGACAAAAAGCCTGAGGACACCAAGAGTGATAAAAAGATGAAATATTATTCAAAATTAAAAGGTTTAAATGAATCTGTATCAGATTGGATAAAAAAGCATGTAGAACAAACTCCTCTTTGTATACTTACTCCAATATTTAAAGATTATGAGAAGTATTTAAAAGAAATACAAGATGAGTATGGTGTGGATAAAGTTGATAAAAAATTAGATGATAAATTTACGACAGGGGTTACAGACATAACAAAAACACAGTTTGGCAATATTGAGAAGCCTCTAGCTACAACTGTAAACAAAACAACAGGATCATCTATTTTCAATGCTTCTTCAAGTCCAAAATCTCTTTTTGCTTCTCAAAGCACCACTGCCGCAACTGAAAAATCAGAAAAATCAGGCTCATTCTCCTTTGGGATTGGCTCATCTACTAATACTTCTAGTACAATAACAACTAGCTCTGCAGGATTTTCTTTTGGAGCTATTACATCAAGCACAGCAAGTGCTGTAACTTCTTCTCCTTTCTCATTTGCTACAACCACAAGTACAACTGCTGCCAATGGAACAGCAGCACCATTTTCATTTGGAATTGGAAAACCTTTCAGTTTTAATTCCAATGTCAAACAAAACACAGATACCGCTGAAGAAACCAATGAAGATGAAGATTCACCACCTAAAGTAGAATTCACACCAGTTGTTGAAGATAACACTGTTTATGATAAACGTTGCAAAGTTTTTGTAAAGAAAGATGGCAATTTCGTTGACAAAGGTGTTGGCACACTTTATATCAAGAAAATTGAGGAAAGTGGAAAACACCAGCTGCTAGTTAGAGCCAATACAAACTTGGGTACTATTTTGGTTAATTTGATATTGGTGTCAGCTATCCCTACACAACGCATGGGTAAAAACAATGTCATGTTGGTATGCATACCCACACCAGAATCAAAGCCCCCACCTACACCTATCTTAATCCGGGTGAAAACTTCTGAGGAAGCTGATGAATTACTAGAAACTTTAAACAAATATAAAGCATAAAATACTGATTGTACTGATTTGTTAATACTGAGAACACTGTACCTATACCTAATATTAGCTGGACTAGAGTAGCCAATTTTATTCAGAAAAAATATTTTTATTTAAACCTTTTTTTTTCTATTATGTTTAAAATGAGAATTCTTTTGAAATAAATTATGTATTGTAATAATTGTAAGAATGTAGTCCTTCACCATTAAAAAAGTGATATTCGTATCATTATGTAATTACTGATTTTGATTGTTAATCCCGAAAATACATCATTTTTGCAGACATTATTACAATCTCTATTATTACAGTATTTATTTATTTCTGATGGATAAAGCAGCATGATTAAAATAATGTACATACGAATATCGCCTATCGCAGACAACTTGAAACAACATATTACATAAAATCATTAAAATCATTCAGAAATACCTATCTACTGATAGTAGGAACATGTTTATGAAGAAGTTAGATGAAGAGGAGCCATAAGCTTATTCTCTTAAAATCACGATCCCAATAAGGATTGATATCCAAAAAATATTTAAAGTTTACTAGAAGGGTGGTTTTAATTTTTTTATTTCATACTTCTAAACTTAATTTACCTTAGACATTACTTACTAGAAACCCTATGATCTACACACCTAAACGGCACTACCTACATCGTATACCAAAATATAATATCGGTAAAACGAGTATAAGTAGCTTAGCATCTCCCACCAATGTATTCACTTATTGCAACCATTTCATCATCATCATATCAGCATATAGACGTCCACTGTTGGACATAGGTCTCCCCCAAATGCGGGGATTTGCCATAATCGCCACGCTTGGCAGGCGGGTTAGCGATCGCAGTGTAGCTGTAGCAATGTACCTACCGAGAATGGTGCTGCCCATTCTGTGGTGAGTGCCCTTAGTCGCCTCTTACGACACCTACGGGAAGTGATGGGATGATGCTATTCGTTTGCGTAGTCGCAGCGGAAAAATGTAGAATTTCTTCATTTCAGTTTAGCAGATATTTAGTGACGTCGTGTAATTGTGTATGGTAAGTACAAAGTACATCCAACCATTGGGGAGCTATTCAACAAAAACTTCCCGCTGGAACTACGTCATCCTAGCGGCACTTTTTTTTCCTATGATCGTCATCATCATCATCATCATATCAGCTGAAAGACGTTCACTGCTGGACATAGGCCTCCCCCAAGTGTCGCCACAACAACCGGTCCTGTGCGTCTCGCATCCATCGGTTACCCGCGACCCTCACCAGGTCATCGGTCCACCTAGTGGGAGCCTTATGGGAGCCACCTATGGTCGTACCTACAAGAAAAAAAATACTTTCAATAATTAGTGTGCCACAGACAGACACACATAGCAGTAAATTTTATAACACCGCTGGGGTTAAAAAGATGCTTGTACATAAGCACATTGAGATCCGGTAATGTGCTGTGTCGCAAACAGTCGCTCAGCATCGAGCGCGACTAAAGGCGCTGGGACCACAAACAGCAGGGTCCACCGAAGAACTCATGCGATGAGGACGGCTTCATCAAGGTGGGGAGAAAGAAGAGGAAGCCTACTTATCGCAACCAGTGTGGGACAGCGCCAGCAGGATGAGGACGACGCAGCTGTACGTGGCTCGGTTGCACCACTCTACGAAGACAGGACATCGTTGAGTACATTCGGGTGAAGACTAACTGGACCTTGAGGGTGGAGAAGTTGGAGGCGCGCCATAACACGAATTTCAAGTCGTTCGTGGTGCGCGTTCCGACTCATCATTTGGTGACCTTCCTCAAGGAAGAGTTTTGGCCGAAAGGTGTGCTGTAGGTAACGGCGTTTCCGCGGCCGGCTACGCGACACCTCGCAGCGTAACATGACGCCGTCACTTCATGTGCAGTAGTTTTTAAGTTTTTTTGTATAAGTATAAAATATGTAGGTAAGTATTAGTAATTGTTTTATACCTATATATTATATGTAGGTATATTGTGTTTTATAGGCCTTAGTTGCCTGTAATAAAGGAAAAATAAATAAATAAACTAATGAACTACCTACCTGCAGTGCGATTCTATGTCGAAGTGAACACCCGGGCGGGGCGCACGACGCCGACGGCACGACGGGTGAGTTGTCAACCATACAAATAAGATGGAATGACAGCTCAGTTGTCGTTCACTCCGCCTTGGTGAACACCGTGAGATGTTGACAGAATCGACCACAACCAACATCGAACATGTCGCAGGCTTGGGTGAAGTGATCACGAAGCCCGAAGTGAACTGTCAATCTGTAGCGGCATTTATACCGCCACTAAAGTCAACGTAGGTAACACAACCAACAAATGAGACTCGCTGCGCCATCTATCTCGACAGCTGCGAACTAACTTGACAAAATCCTAAATCGCGATATCGTTTACCGTGCGATTAGAACATTCTACAACACACCTCTGATGCGGAGTTGCACTCGGACACAAACACCATTGTCCTTAATGTCCAAAGAAAAAAAAATCTAATGAGCCAGCTTGCTCCGGACTTGAGTCCACAGAGAGCGAGCTAGCTATGGCTCCGGACCGAATCTTCCAATCCACCGGAATGTGGAACAGGCGCAATTCCCATATCTGGGCTCGTATATAATTCGCATTGCAGCAGACGGGACACCGAATGTGTGGGCCGGTAATTATAGATACCATGTGGTTGGGCCCATTTTTCTCCTGCAATGAACTAAACGGGGCAAAGTATAATGAGTTCCTGAGTACAAACCTCCAGGAAATACTCGAGATTCCTCTAGCTAGTATAAATTATTTATTCTGTTACCTACACGTTGTAAGTCAGTGATGTTTCGAGATGTCATTTGGACCATCAATGTTTTGGCGATCATGGCTATGGTTATTCAAGATTTTGATCCATCATCGAATGATCGAGATACGGAACCACATGATACTTCAATCTCGAGTACCTACATTCGAGTTAATGTTTCAGAGATTCGTTATTGCAGAAAACAACATACTAGCTATGCATCGTATTACAGGTTTATGGGTCGATTATAGTGGAAATTAATATCAAACAAAATAAATTAAACTTGTCATATTTTATTACAAGGCTATAAATACACTTAAATACCATTAGTATTCATGGCACTGAGCAATATTGTAAGCCCATGTAACCAAACTATAATAAATTACATCTAGAATAAGCTTCTTTCTTATAAAATGATTTTTATCATACAATTTTGCCCACTAGAATTACATAAATTTAAATTATTGGTAGTATGACTATGCACCATATTAAGATTACTTATGTATTTTGAGGACCTACATTATTTTACATGGTACCTACAAACGGGTTGAATAGGAATGCAGGGGGTGAATGAGCACTTAACTTTGAAGGGTATTTTCACATTATTTAAATCTTGTTTACAGCAATTGCAGTCTCCAATTTTATTGAATTGATAATTAAAAATAAAATAAAGTTGCTTTCTTAAACAACCATTATTATGGTAATAAAGTAAAAACCTTATCAAAGTTTTCTTTCTATTCACCCTGTTTGACAGTAATTTTTAAATAAATTTCATTTAAGCATACAGCAAATGATCAAAATTTCATAAATAAAATATACATACATATTGCACATTATGTACCAGCTACATAACTGTTTGAAGTCATTTGTCCAAGACCCATTTGAATTCTGTGCATATGAATCTCTACATTATTCTGAAATAATTTTTGATGATGTGGTTCTAACTTCATTTTTATTTGTTCCATTGTGCCTTGCAAAACTGTTAATTCATATGCATTTTGATCTGAATCAGACAAGCTTTTAACTTGCAGCATTAGAGCAATAAGATCTGTAATTAGATCAATTAAATTTGGGTCTTTGACAGATCCATTATTATTTTTTTCTACCAGCAAAGATGCCTTCTCACGGCATATTTCTCTCAGGTGTGAAGGCACTAACATTGCAGCTAAGCTAGGTTCTGGGGCAATTTGTTGGCAGTATTGTTGTACATCATTAATGTAATCTTGTAAATCCATATTCATTTTTTCCAAGTCAATTACAACTGCTGCATATTTTCGTTCAAAATCTTCTGGCATTTTCTGACCAAATGATTTTCTTTTTTCTGCATCACAGTTATATTCTTTTAACAAATTAATTTTGTCTCGTTTAGCATTTAATATTCTTCTTAACTTGACAATCAGTTCTAAAAGTGCAAATGGGTAACTGCCAATATTGTCCATTTGTTTTGCTATGTCTGAGCAACCAATAAGAGGGTCACCTTGAGAATTATTGTTTGTAGGTTCATACAAGCTAAATATATCTTGAAGTACTAAACGTGGTCGAAACTTCTTTGCTATACTGGAAAGACTTATAGTATCTGGAGGTTCATTAGATAGGACTTCATAATCTGGCACTGAATGAGTGCCTAGTTTTGGACGTTCAAAAGTTATCCTGTATGTATTGTTGGATGTGTCAACTGCATCTATGCATCCTGTAAATAAACCATCCTGAGGTTTACGTAATCTTGCTGTTACTTTTGTTCCCACTACTAATTGCATTGGTATTTCATTTGGCAAATCTTTGACACTGATATCAGCTGCTTTTCTTTGCTGTATATATCTTATTAACTTTCGTTTCCTCTCAAGTTCTCTGCGCTCTTCATCAAAAAATGCCTGAGAACATCTACGGGGCTTGCCCATCATCCGCCTAATTTTAGACCATTGCACTTGTGTCAATTTACGGTTTGTAAGTTGTGGAAAAGATTCTCTAAGGCAAATCATAAAATCATTTTCTCCATCAAATAATACTTTATCAATGTTACTGTAGAAATACTCAAAACACACCCATTTATGTGCCTTTGGTAGCTTTAACAAATTTCTTAACCTCATTCCAATTCTATGACCAGATTTCGTATCTGGTGATTGGGGACCAACAGGTTCAGATTTATCGTCATACTTTTCACTTGCCCTTTGTACTTTAGATGGTGATTTTTGTTTTTTAGCACTTGATTGTTTGTTAGGAGTTTTAGCGATAATTTTCGGAGTTCGCTTTGGTGATTGACGTGGTGGCGAAGTGTTTACAAAATCGTCAACAAATATAAATCTGTTTTTCTTTCTGATACGAGCTGGCATGCCTCGCGCGTTCAGCTTTTGGACAGGTTCACTCGGTGCTGGTTTTGGCGGTAACTTAGTGCCGACCCTGTGAAGACCAAGCGCGGCAGGGCCAAACGCCGGAGGTTCTTCTTCCTCCTCAGGAAAATCCATATCCATTGGTTCATCCTTGACTCGATAGTGAGATCTGGGCGAATAATCCTCTTCATCATGTTCTCCTAAACAAAATAACACAATTTATATAACTCACAGTCGAGGTAACTTATCTACGAAAATGCAACAAAAACCAAAGGGTCATAATAGAACATTTAAACATCAAAGTTTGTAACATACTTTATTTCTTATTTTCAATGATAAACTGATTGACATTTCGGCTGAAAATTTGAATTTTTTCAAATTTTGAATCTAGCGAACAACATTACAATCGTAGCTACAGCGGGGAGCACGTTACAAGAATCCTAAATAATTACTGGTACGTAAACTGATAAAAAAGCAATTGTTCCCACGACATTTATATATTCGAAATAGTTGAAAAAAATATCAATTAACAATATAAACAAAACTTACTTTCTGATTTATCCGCCATGTTGATGAAGTAAATTTGATTTAATTTGAAGATGAGGAGAGCGCCAAGAACAAATACGATCGGATACTCAATCTATGGCGTAGCGTATCTATGCGAAATAAAATATTACTAAAAATTTTATTGTAGTGTAATATTTTTTTAGTAGGTGTATTGTAGGTATTTTAATGGGTATTTTTTTCAGGCCTGTATTATTTTAGGCAACTTGTCACGAAAGCACCTGGTTTCGCTTGGAAGAAATTTTATTTACATGGCAACACTTCCTTACTTCCTAATAGCCGTAATAGCCGTAACAGACGTTCGAATTTGGTACGGCGGACTAACTCCGCCCACAAGATTTGGTACGCTCCCGGACCATATCCGCCCGTGTGTTGAGTGGTCCGCGAACATTATTATTATTAATTGAGTCCGCCGCGGTCCGCTTGTTTGCACAGCGGATTTGGTCCGCTCCGTACCAAATCTGGACGTGTGTACGCTTGGGCCGTACCAAACTACCACAGACTACCATAAAAATTTAAAAAATGTATTTCTCTTAATAAAATTTAGCCAATCCTCTGCTTTTTTCCGCTTTTTACGGTGTGGTTGGTACATGGTGGTTGTAATGTTGCTGCTATTGTTGCTTCTACCGCCATAATTTTTGTGTACTTGAAGGCGCACAATTCAGTATAGTATATATACTCTGTGGCGTGGTGGGCGGAGTTAGTCCGCCGCGTGGTCCGCCGGACCAGATCCCGTCGTGTGTTCCGAGATCGAATTTTGTGGGCGGAGTTAGTCCGCCGTACCAAATCCGAGCGTCTGTTACGGCTATAAAGTTTATCGCGTTGCGTCGACTGAGGCGGTGGCGGATAAATTTACATTACAATAATGTTATATAAGAATTCGTGTTTGAATAAGCTTAAAAAGTTCTTGACCCACCGCCACTGGCGCGCGCTACCTTTAATAGCCGTAACAGACGCTCGGATTTGGTACGGCGGACTAACTCCGCCCACAAAATTCGATCTCGCAACACACGACGGGATCTGGTCCGGCGGACCACGCGGCGGACTAACTCCGCCCACCACGCCACAGAGTGTATATACTATACTGAATTGTGCGCCTTCAAGTACACAAAAATTATGGCGGTAGAAGCAACAATAGCAGAAACATTACAACCACCATGTACCAACCACACCGTAAAAAGCGGAAAAAAAGCAGAGGATTGGCTAAATTTTATTAAGAGAAATACATTTTTTAAATTTTTATGGTAGTCTGTGGTTGTTTGGTACGGCCCAAGCGTACACACGTCCAGATTTGGTACGGAGCGGACCAAATCCGCTGTGCAAACAAGCGGACCGCGGCGGACTCAATTAATAATAATAATGTTCGCGGACCACTCAACACACGGGCGGATATGGTCCGGGAGCGTACCAAATCTTGTGGGCGGAGTTAGTCCGCCGTACCAAATTCGAACGTCTGTTACGGCTATAAAGAGTGTAGACATAAAACCAAAATATAGATCTATTATGTTTTAGGGCCAGCTCACACCAACGGCATACATGTCAATGAGATATATCCATTTCGAATACATTTTTCGGAATTTTACTATTTCACTTTCTGGTTTACACCAAGAAGTGAAACTTCGCCAACTTTTTCTAAAACGTAAACGTCTAAACGTTTTTTTCGCTCTACTCAGGGTCACCTTACGGTTTGACCCAAACCACTGTACCCCGCCTGAGGTATGTGCGTAGCGAGACAGGCCAATGGCTCTGAGAGCGGTTACGCACTGCATCCGATCCGAAATCTGTGAATATACGGTTATAAAAAACTCGAACTGAATTCAGATAAGTATTGCTTTTCGCAATGCCTCACTACACCTTCCTAAGGCACTGATAGCGGTCTCGGTCGAACTATAGTTTCGATTTACTGTAAATTGTTGTCAACAGTGTGTCTACGATATATTTTACTACCAAGGCAAGGTTCAAGTTTCAAATAAAGATATAGGTACATACTTGAACTTTGATAAACGATCAAATTGGTAAAAAACAAAAATCTATTAATTTCAGGATACAATGTTACTATATCAAGTTATGGTATTATTTACTAATTGTGATATAATTATGAAGTACGCAGCTACAAACGCATCGCATTTGGAAGTTAAAGCCTGCTATGAAAACTCTTCATCTTTTGCAATGATTACAAATAAGCCGAAGGTAGTAGATGTTGTCACTGGATCTACAGTGCACCTCTGGTGTAACTTTTGGTAGGTAATGTGTTTATTATTATTTTGTTGTAACACAATATTTAATTAATACTAGTGGCCCGCCCCGTCTTTGCCCGGATATTTTTTTTAAAAATTTTCTTTCATACAAACCTCAACAATATTACAAACACAAAAAAGAAATCCAATTTTGGTCACTTGTTACGAAGTTATGCGCGTACATACATTTCGGAGATTCATTTTTATAATATAGATATATGTCGCAGCCAACTAGCTTAATCAGCCGTTTAATTAGTAGCCTTTTTTATGGATGGGAAATCATCAAATGACTCCTCTCGCTCTGGGCGGAGCAGAAGGGAGCGTCAGACTCTTACTGAATAAAACCCATCCGTGCTCCTCGTAGTGCCCTTTGCTTTCCAGGGCCGCGGTAACTCTTTCGAACAGAATCCGCAACCCTGGCAGTAATTGGTAGCCTAAACTTTTCATTTAAATGCGCCGATTTTTCAGCCATCTAAGTGGCATCTTTTGTTCATTAATAATATCGTCTAATGACTTGCCCATGTCACTTACCTATGTCGCTGATTAAACGGCGCAGTTCAATGAAAAGGCTTGTCTTTCAATGAAACGGCTGATTAAGCTGGTTGGCTGCGACATATATAGGTACTTACATATATGTCACCGGAAAATTGCAGACTCCGTAAAATTGTAATAAATCCTGATTAAGTATATCATAATTTCTCGAAATCGTTTTGCACACAATAAATCCCACCCAAATTCAATCGTTTCCAATATATCCTGCCCAGTTTAGAAATAATACCTAGTTTACAAATTTCACGCGATATTTTACAATCTTGGAAAATGGCAAGCGCCGTGCTTGCCATTTTCCAGTGACATAATTATTATACATAAGAGTTTTCAGCTCATTATCTCTCAT
This sequence comes from Melanchra persicariae, assembly GCA_947386135.1. Classification (NCBI taxonomy): domain Eukaryota; kingdom Metazoa; phylum Arthropoda; class Insecta; order Lepidoptera; family Noctuidae; genus Melanchra; species Melanchra persicariae. The sequence continues at coordinate 8,176,478 of OX376651.1, read as the reverse complement.
TTCGAGATGAAACCATATGTCTGGACTAACAACGTGTACTTTGTTTTCTGTATTTAAAGGACGCTCTTCCTCTGTCAGGCGAGGCGACGGCAGAGCAGTTATTTATTGTGTACTACCGCTAATAAGAACAAAATAAATAATGTAGGTAACTACCCGATTTCTTTTCAGCGACGTTAAAGGAGACTATTTCAGTAAATTGTGGTTTTATAAGCCAAGAGGAAACAAAAAACAGAGCGAAATATTATCAGATATCGAAAATAATGATTTTAGTACCAAAGTAATGATAACACCAGTTCATGTGTTGAATATTTATGATTTTAATGAAAATAATTCAGGAATTTATACGTGTAAAAGTCCTGAAATAATAATAAATGGAAACGTTTTCATGTACGTTCTTGAAGGTCAGTCTCAAAAATAGTTACGTATAGACTTTATTAGACGTTAACCGACTGTAGGCTTTATATGACCAATCTTGATCACGAATTCACGATCATGGATTGTAGTTTGTACTGGTGATGAATGACAGATTGGTTGCTACTTTTGCTAGTGCTCGTTTTCACTAAGGTTTGTTGGTAACGTTTTCACGCCTTAACTTTCAACGCATGAATTGATGAATTTTGGTAAGTATATAGAGATAGATTGGACTTTGGATATTTTTTAGAAATAGCTTGAGTTTCATAAACATACTTCAACGTCGTTTAAGTATTCAGCATTTAATGCTGTCTTTATATTCTAACAGGTGTAATAAGTGTTGAAATCAGCCCTAAAGTTGGAACGTCCATTCAATGGCAAGAATACAAACGAAGCTACTTAGATACTGTTAATAAGAAACTTAAAATGTCTGAAGAAGAACCTTTCAAATCACTCAGAAGGGATTTAAATAAAACTTTGAAATTAACAACAATTTGGGAAAACTGGGGCGAATGTAAAGACATTGATCATCAAAAAGGTGTGCGCAAAAGAATAGGCAGATGTCGTTTACAGCCCAGTGTTGTTAATACCACCTTGGAGGTAATGAAAAATGAAATATCATATTTATGTACTGTGTGTGCTTTATTATTATGGCTTAACAAATAATCAAGTACCTACCTGTTCACCAAGTTCGGCGCATTTGCACCATCTAGGTGGCCAATTTATAACCAGTTGAACGGGTATACGCTAAGTTTGCTAAAGATTGATGCCAATATGCATGAAAACCATGTTTGTTTTCTACGCAGTATCTTAAAATATATGTACTAAAATATAACACTCAGTGAAAATAGAATCAAAGTTGATCGAAAAACCAATGAGATAGAACTATTACAAATATATCTGACCCTCAAGCGAAAACGCTGTTTTCTACAGCAGCTGTCTGTACCTATGCGTTATGGACTTTGACGTCAGAGTTGGTTTCGGACTTCTCTTTCTAATTGTAAACTTTGGAAGCTTTATATCTTTACTGCTGATAAAGGTATTTTAAAAAATATTTCAAAATTGTTTACTAGAGCTACTACATACATAAGTATTTCATTTAACAAATAAAAAAATTGGATGCAAATTCCCTAATGGCAAATATTTTGAAACTTTTGCATTTGGTATTTCAGAAAATGCCAACGGATGTTGTTTCTAACACTGCTATGTCATATTTAACTGATGGCTACGATATCTCATGCCGTTCAATGCAGCTCAATAGAACAGAACCCAAAATAAGTGAAACTTTGATAAATATCCCTGACTTTGAAGAAGTGGAAACATGCCATGTTATAAAAAGAGGTAACAAAAGATCTCGGTAACGCATTTACGATGTACGGTATTCCGGCAATACGTAACTTCGAATGCACGCAACTTCGACAGTTTGTTATTCTTCCGTATCCTTCATTTTGTGTCCTGTCAGTGTCATTATAATAGCCGTAACAGACGCTCGGATTCGGTACGGACGGACTACGGATTTGGTATGCTTCCGGACCATATCCGACCGTGTGTAGAGTGGACCGCCGAACATTATTATTATTATTATCTCGTATATTCATTTATATCCCTATCGTTTACATTTTTAAATATTTCTATGAAAAACAGTAAAAAAAATATAATAATATAAAAAATCCGTGGCCTGGTTACGTTTTGGTGATCTCTTCGGAGAAACTGAAGGTTTTTTTTGTGCAATTATGGACGAAGTTATTTTAACGAACAACTACCGGAGGCATTTACGGTTGACGTGTGTCGGGCATGTCACCGTCCGGGTGAGTCCATCAGACATATTATCTCTGGTTGTTCTCGTCTGGCTAACGGCGAGTACTTGCACAGGCATAACCAAGTGGCCAGGATTATTCACCAGCAACTTGCTTTGAAATACAAACTTGTGGATTCTGAGGTACCGTATTACAACTATCATATGTGCCCGACACAGTTCTCGAAAATGACCATGTCACGTTGTACTGGGATCGGTCTATCATCACTGATAGGACTATCATCGCTAACAAGCCCGATATAGTGGTGATAGACCGATTAGCGCGGCGCACAATGATAATCGATGTTACCATTCCACATGACGAGAACCTCGTGAAAGCTGAGAAAGAGAAACAATTCAAGTATCTTGACTTAGCACACGAGGTTGTCGACATATGGAATGTGGACTCGGCTGTCATTGTGCCGATGGTCGTTACGGCCAACGTTATTATTATTATTATTAATTGAGTCCGCCGCGGTCAACGTGCGCTTATGTGCACGTCGGATATGGCCTGCTCCGTACCAAATCCGGATGTGTGTACGGTTTTTACGGTGTGTTGGGTACGTAGTGGTTGTAATGTTACTGCTATTGTTGCCGCTACCACCATCATTTTTGTGCAATTGAAGGCGTACAATTTCAGTGTAGTATATGTACTATGTGGCGTGGTGGGCGGAGTTAGTCCCTAATGATAATGATCTTGTATAAAGCTGGCGCCAGAAATTAAGTGCTAAATATGTGTAGCGGCACAAAAAATTAACGTAGCAAAAATCTACATCGCAACCAACAACAAAAAATCCTGAATTGCGTTATCAGTTTTCCGTGCGATATGGGTCCTAATTTTTATGTGCTTATGTTTTGCTACAGTGAAGCACAAGATAAATAAGAATAAAAATAAACGAAAAACTATAAAGCAAGTAGAAGAAAACAGTCATGTAACACTTTCGTGTGCTGACGCAGTTTCAAATTCAGATTTAAAATGGTTTAAAGACGCAAAACTATTAAATTCAATTAGGTAACTAGCGCCAATTTAATGACATATTTATTGAATTATTAACAATTATGTTACCTGTGTGTACGAAATGACTTGTCTGAGGTGCTCTTTACAGAAATAACAAAAAATATGAAGAAGAACCACATATAACAGTAGACGCTAATAATTCCTTGCATATATTACACATAAGTAAAAATGAAGAAGGTAACTATTCATGTCTCGCAAATGGCAAAAAAATTCAGGTGTTTGAAGTCACAGTGGTTTCAAAATCAAAATTGTTAAATCAAGGTAAAGTATTAAACGTTTATTAAAAACGTGTTTTAACTAAATATCTCAAATGAAACTACTGAATAAAGAGTTTGTTTCAGAATTTATTCGTTACTCGATTTATTTAGGCTTTGTGCTGTCACTGGCGATGACATGTTATTGCGCAGGAGTTTATATTGCTTGGCATCGGAGATCTTCTTTTGTAGATCCACGGAATATAAATAAAAAAGGAGGAACTCATGAATACCATAAGTTGCAAAGCGAACGAGAAATGCTATTGAAGTGAAACATACTGTGTATTTTTATTACTCCATGTTTCCAATTTCTTGAAAAGCAATACTGTGGCGGGGTCTTTCAGTTTCCCACTTTTGTTGTGATTATATTTTCATCTACTTTCAAAGTTAAAAAGAACGTGTAATGTAAACTCCTATTTATCCACCCAACTTTTACGCTTTAGCTAGATAACAGTTTTCCTATCTTGGATAGATTTGCATTTTTAGTCTGTGGATGATAGGAATTGAAATTGCCAGTATTGAAAAATAAGAACTTTTACTTATGTAAATCATGGCTAAAAGGTCTTAGCAACAAGGCCATAAAATTATAAAAAAACGAGTGTCAATTTTGCAGCTGACGTAACTTGACACATGTCATTGTAGCTGTCAATTGCTTACTGTCACTCTGTCTGTCAAATGACAGCTGACGCGTAGCGAACGGTAGTAAAAGTTGTGAATAGCTTGATCAAAAAATGAAAAGTTATAAAAGTTAATTTATTTGTATTTTGTGCCTCTTGATAATTGTATTAGTACAAAATGAACTACAGTAGAGTGTTTTTATGTTATATATTGGTATTCTTTATGGCACAGGAAGTTCAAAGTAAGTTTTCACTAATACTTTTGACACGACTTTATTTATCAAGGTAAAGTGAGAGTTGTTGAACAATAGCTTGCTAGGAATGTGTGTAAGTCACTTGGCTGTGTATGAATAGCTTATAAATTAAACGTTCGTCGGTAATGGTTTCAGTTTATTTTTCATCGATATAAATTCTGTGAAATTAGAAAGTTAAAATTTGTTGTTTGTAAAGCAATATTTATAAATATTCAATATTACAGGTTTACATAAGCGATGCATTAGATGTAGATCGCGAGGAGAACTCGGCACCTGTGGTGATCCTTTTCCAATAAATGTGACCGAGACTGTGATTGAACAGGGTCTTCATGTGGTGGCCTGTCCCTCAGGATGGTGCGGCAAACTTATAGAAGGCACTGTGGGGACTTTCAGATCTGATGGTGAGCTAACACACAGTATTTTTAATTTTTATAATAGTTAACTTTAATATGTCCCAGTATACAGATTTCTATGTGTAAGTTAAGACAAGCAAACTAACTAGAAATAATAAAAAGAAAAATACTGGGATTTTTAACCATTTTTGACAAAACCATATTTGTAACCTGGGTGTTACAAATATGGATTTGATACCTTCAAATCCACCTGTTGATAAAAGTTTAAAAAACTTTCAGTGATTGTTTCTATGTTAGGCTCCAGTTAAACTTGCAAGGGATATTAGGGAAAGGTCAATGTATTACATTGACCTTTCCCATATCTATCCCTTTTCATAGATACCCAAACAATAAATTATGAACCGTTTTTAATTACTACAGAATGTAAACGATCACAAAAGAAGTCATTTCAGGACATCTTTTTTGTCTTTATTTCTTTTTTGATATAAAGAAAGTCAATAAATGTATGTCGGTCAATGACTGTTATTGCAATTTATCTGATGTCTACCGTAACATAACCATTATTTTTTTTACAGATTATGGTGCAGCAACTGAACGAATGTGCCTACAACGGGCCCCAAGTGATTATGAAGAAAGGTGTGCCTACACTATGTGGAATCGTAAAAAGGTTTACATGTGTTTCTGCAATGGTGACCTTTGTAACTCTGCCGTCGGTGTCTCTTCTTACCCGCTCTTATTGGTAGCAGTACTTTTAGTATCTTTTTACAATTATTATTTTTGAGGAAATAATATTTCTCAAAGAAATTTTAAATATTGTGATATGTAAGTTAAGGCGTGTGCTGCTCTAATTTTATAGATATAGGGTTGTTATTTAGATCTGATTTTAGCACTAAAAAATGGGTCAATCTGCCTATCATTGATACAAGTAAAGTTCTTTAGTGTCAAAATATCATCAAACTTGTTCTCAATTAAGAAAAAACTAGATTTAATATTGTTCAATATTTTATGATCATTACAATTATTATTATGACCCCGTGCTATTCCACTGCAGAAAAAAGGCCTTTCTTCCATCCTTCAACTTTCCCTGGTGTTCTGCAATTTTGAGCCAGTCCTTTGAGAAGAAGTCCTGTCAACCTGCCATCTCTGGGCCTGCTGTTTTGTTGTTTCCTTCCATTTGGGATCCACTGTCTGGTCTTCTTCTTCTTATTTTGTGGGCAGTAAGGTCTAGACACACCCAGTGTCAGAGTTTACAAACCGCCTCAAGGGCCTCTGACATGGTTTTATTTGACGACCGCCATGTGGCGGCTGGGACCACCGACTTATATGTGCCTTCCGAAGCACGGAATCATCTTTTTATCAGACCATCGGGTGATTCAAGCCTGCAGTGTCCTAGCCAATTTGTAAAACAAGTTTTTACAAAGTATGCTTCCTGCGGGAATCGAACCCACAACCACTGGGTTACAAGGCAAATGCCTAAACCACTCGACCATGGAGGCAGTTAATAATATACCTTGTATTCATAACATCTACAGTGTCCATCTACAGTGCACATTGGTTTTATAAACCATTATGGTGTTTTCATCTTGCTGCATATTGCGTGAGGACGGCATCCTGCCTACATCTAGTTGTTCGTGGAATAAATCTTAATATTTTGTTTTTGCGTAAAGTAAACTTGGGAATATGCAGGGTTAAATTTATTTGAATACTCTTTGAAAGCGAATCTCATTTAAGTTCTTATCATTTCTTAATGACTTATATTGTTTAAAAGAATTTTTAATTATGTATGATGTCACATTTAGTGATTCTTCAACCACTAAATGAGTTTCCAAGTTATGATAACTTATGTTTTGTGATGATAACACAATGGTACTCTTTATATTGATATCATCATTATGACTTTGGTCCAATATTATTATGAAACTAGAGATGTTTAAGTATGAACAGGGTTTTTGAAAATTTTCTACTTATTATGTATTGTCTTCCAAACTTAGTTTCTTAAACATTATGTGATTTTTTTTTAAACGATTATTTATGATTTGTATCATACAAATAATAATTACATATCACGATTTGTAATTAATGTAATTATGTATATTTAATTATAATTTTATAGAAACTTGTATAGGTACACAGAATTATGGTGAATGCTTCAGGAATCTAAATAAAAATGTGTTCAATAAATGTTAATGTGTCACTGCCTTTGAACCATAATAATAGAAATAATTGTATATTTTGTATCTTTTTTATTTTATGAATGTTTATAATTTGTGAGAAAGTAACTAATGTTTGTGAGATATAATTAGGGTAAGGGCACATTGAAGTGGAGTTGTGGCATAGCATAATAATATGCGTGAATCCGACCGAATGTGAGTAGGTACCTTTTTTATCTCGGTAGAAAAGTGTGCATTGCAGTGTCGAGATAGGTTTCAATATGCTTTGAACATTTTTAGATTGGCACTTCGCCTTGTTCTTCGTCAATGTGTCTGGACTCTAAGTTATATAAGTTTGGTAGCTGATAATGATAATTAATAAGCCAATAATTACTTAATTGATTCCGTCCACTAATAGGCATTTCAATTTTCTACAAATTGCTCATAAACTGCTTTACAGTTAGGTTATGACATTACTGTGTCTTGATCTCTATGGTACTTAATCGTAGTTTTAGGAATTTGAGTCTCTTTACATTAATTGCTGGGATCCCATTTTGTTGATTGTTTTCTTTTCATAACAAATTAGCTTAATATAACTATTTCATTAACTGGCTTAGAGTTTTCCAAGTGCTAACTGGAAAAGTGAAGTATTAAACTGTAAATATTGAACAAACTTTTTCATAATGCTCACATGTACCTACATTGCTAATAAAGGTATATGCATATTAATAATATATTTATGAATATATTTTGAAAATGAGAAAATAAAACTATATACTTAGATTTCGTTGTGTATAATATTAATGACTTTTTATTGAGTATTTTTACAGTTGTATACAAATATATAATTGCAATTTTCATGTGGTGTTTTATTCGTCGGTTTTGGGTACGCTAAGGTCGGTTATAAGGCCACGTATGGCGTATGCTAGCTATCCTATGAGGTTTCAAATTGTTCTCGATCCTGAGTTCCTGGTTGGCGAGTAGTGACTCGATGTGAGGTATATCGTGGAAGAAGTAAAGACCATGTCGAGCTGATCTCTTGACTGCTGCTATTGCTTCTGAACCCTCCAGTAGGTAGGGGTCCAGGGATTCGGCTTCTGGAAAAATGGAAGGCCAGTGGTAGGTGTTATTTGGCAGTATTGGGAAACTAGTTGCGACACGTGGGAAACGTCATCTTCGTTCCCTTCACGCTAAACCAGGATATAAAGAATCTACTTTCTGAAGGCTTGCTTGAGTATCAGATCAGCTATAGAGGATGAGGTCGGCAAAGCTCAAAGTACTATAGATACTATTTACAATAAGTTTTACCTGACAATACCTCACTGCGGCGGTTACTGGCAGCGCCAAACCGTGGCGGGTTAAACGGTGGTATGAAAAGACCCTCTGGCCACAGTGACTCCGGGTCAGGAGAATCTACCTTGTATGGCGAAGGCGGCAACACTGGAATCGCAACATCTGAAAGAAGACACAATGTGTTACAGAAACTCTGTAGGTAAGAAAAGTTCTTGGGTTGATCTATGGACTAGTTAGAGAATAGGTTTACTTCTTTTGGGATGACAGCATCCCTATGTTCCATGTTCTATCATAAGTTGACCTAGGTTCTCCCCGCGATAAGTCCTGCAGGACAAGACCCATCCACAACACTACCCTACCATATTCTTATTAAACCATTTCTTATGAGGAATATACCACTAAAAAGGTAAATATTTGTTTAGATTTGAGCTCTAGGTACATCTTAAAAAGGTAGATCGAAAAACTAGTGGGCCGTCCTTGTAGCGGTTCTTGGAATCTTGGGTGAGGTCTATGCCCAGCACTGTACTTTATATTACCTGAAATATGATGTAAATAGGTATAGAAAGCGCAATCGTACCCATATAATTGTTGTACTGCCAGGGTGCCCCTTTCAGTGAGTTGTCGCGATGGAAGGAGTCTTCGTTGTTGAAAGGTATAGTCGGTTTCACTCGAGGGTAGCCTGTTCCTCGAGTCTGCGGCGGATCTGAAATAGTCAACCGTTTTAATTAGCTTTAGGATTGCAGGTTACTTCGGCACGTCGTTGGTAACATTTTGACTTTGAACTGGTCTTAGCTGGCTATGGCGTAGAAGTTTCTTGCCATTGACGTGCAGCCACCATGTGGACGTGACTGTACCTACGTACCGATCCACCTAAATCCACATTTCGCCTGTTACATACCTAATATGTTTTCCTATGGGGGCGAACCTATTATAGTCATATCTTTACGGGGTGATTGATAATTAACTACGCTCCTTGAAATGGGTTACTTATACCTACTAGAGCTGCTGGTCGATTCTGTCGAAAACTCACGGTGTTCACCTAAGCGGAGTGAACGACAGCAGCCGGTCGATTCTGTAAACATGTCGAAGTGAAAGCTAGGGAGAAATGAACACGAGGTGAGCTGTCATTCCATCTAGATTACATGGATTGACAGCCGGTCGATTCTGTCGACATCTCACGGTGTTCACCGAGGCGGAGTGAACGACAAGTCAGCTGTCATTCCATCTTATTTGTATGGTTTGACAACTCACCCGTCGTGCGCCCCGCCCGGGTGTTCACTTCGACATGTTTAGAGAATCACAGACCTGAGCTGTCATTACCTACATCTTATTTGTATGGTTTGACAACTCACCCGTCGTGCGCCCCGCCCAAGTGTTCACTTCGACATGTTTACAGAATCGCACTGCTGATTTACAACAATTTTGACCTCAAAGACTTGGTCGAACTTGAAAACTAACAAATATGGACCAACCAATATGACTGATTATCTAGAATTTTTCTGCCTCTCGACCAAAAACTGCAAATGATGAGAAATCTGTTCCACTCTGGATAGTCAACTGATAGGTAGGTAGGTACAGGTAGGTTTAGGACAGCTCTTCAATTAATGAATCCCTCAAATAACAATTTATAAAAAATTGCCATATCGCGTTGTAGGTAAAGTTTAAGCTATTAAAATTTCTTGAAACATCTCTTGGTTATACAGACAGTTTTCTCAAAATAAATGTATGGTACCTACTTGACTTGACAAATTAAACGATACACTTCCTTTTTAACTAAGCTTTTTAAAATGGTAAAATAATTTACACTTTTGGGACGTGTTGGAAAAATAAACTCAATTGCTTATATTTTAAGGTACCTACTTCTTTTGGCTGAAATGATGATGATGGTGCAATAAGCACGCAGGTACATCAAAAAATGTGTACTATCAAGTACCATCAAATACTTGGTAGTACCTACACATTTTACGATGTAGGTACCTACGTGCTTATTGCACCATCATCATCATTTCAGCCAAAAGAAGTCCACTGCTGGACATAGGCCTCCCCCAAGTGTCTACTACAACAACCGGTCCTATGCTTCTCGCATTCATCGGCTACCCGCGACCCTCACCAGGTCGTCGGTCCACCTTGTGATACCACTCCAGAACATTTCACCCCCACTGACCATCTGTTCTGCGAGCAATGTGCCCTGCCCACTGTCACTTCAGTTTGGCGATTCTTCGGTCTACGTCGGTAATCTTGATTCTCTTGCGGATATCATCATTCCTGATTCGATCACGCAAGGAAAGTCCGAGCATTGCCCTCTCCATGCCCTTTGGGTGACTTTAAGCCTTCTGATGAGGCCGATTGTGAGCGACCAGATTTCGATTACATAAGTCATCACTGGCAAAACGCACTGGTCAATGACTTTCGTCTTGAGACACTGTGGTAATTAAGACGAGAAGATACGAGGCAACTTCCCGAACGCCGCCGCCGCCCAGTCGAGTCGGATTCGACAGTTGACCTCTTCCGCATGTCCCAGGTAGACGTACCGTACTCGTCTACAACTTCAAACCGGGTGCTACCTTCGTTTTGTCCATGTTATTTTAAGACCCACTCTTTCGGAAGCTCTACTGAGGTCATCGAGCATTAATGTACTGATGTCCTCCATAGTCTCAGCCATGACTATTCGTCGGCAAATCGAAGGTGAGTGTTTGGAGGTAGCGGGACAGAGAGTTAAGTCCCGAATACCTCTGTTGAAAAGGGTACTCTAGCCTTCTCCAGTCCAAAATCTTGAAGACATTCTCCAATGCGGCCGTGAAGTTTCGGAGAAATGACGTCTCCCTGCCTCACACCCCGTTGCAGGAGGAACTACTATACCACACTATAGTGTCAGTCACCATTAATTTAAAAAAACAGATGGTGGTGACAGATCTTGCCTGATTTGATCGACCAGAACCAGTCGTACCTATTATGTAAGTCGAATAGCTTAGATCTTCACTTATGTACCGAAATTAAGAAAATCCGCAAAAAGCAAGGCGTACATTGAAAAATGAGAATGTGTGTCGGAAAGACTTTATTATACGTATGTCGGAAACAAATACAATTGAGTTGATTTTTCCAACACGTGCCGAAACTGGGTATTATTATACCATTTTAGAAAGCTTAGGTATTAAACAACGAAGTGTATCGTGTTATTTGTACGTCAAGTAAAACAAATCTTAATAACATCGATAACTCGAAACTACCCAATATGGACCCATGGATATGGTTTTCGGGGTCAAAATCGTTGCAAATCAGCTCTTGTTTAACCCATGTCAAGGAACGCAATTAGTTACCAACCACCCTGTGTACTTATAGTGCTGGGCACAACTGCTTTTTGTCTTATACTAAATAGGCCGATTTTCAATGCCGGAGTTTTATGGTCGCGTGAGACCGCATTTCCACCTGCTATCAACTACATGCAAGTTGTATTACATTTGAGGTTATCGAAGTATAGCCCTTAATACACATACATCTTACTCGCATCCCCGGGCCACCCCGGGCGTCGGGAGTCGCAGGGCGATTCCCGACTACCGTGGGCGCGGGCCTGCGGACGGCGAGCGTTGGGTGGCTCACCGTCCGATCAAAGCCAGGCCCGGGTCGACGGCGTATTGTGTTCCACGTGCGCCTCAAAGAGATGTCAGCACAGCAGACGCGCCTGCCAGGGTTGCGGATTTTGTTCAAAGAGTTACCGCAGCCCTGGAACGTAAAGGGTACCCGGGTGCTGGTTTTAGGCAGTAAGAGTCTGACACTCCCTCTCACTCCACCCAGAGTGGAAGAGGTCATTTGATGATTTCCTATCCATAAAAAAAAACTTTAAAATTTTTTAAATAGGTAAAAGTTAGCTGTATCCATGGACATTGTTTATACATTAATAGCTGCGCCTTTTCCGTTTCCGAGAAAGTAATAATCACCCATGCATACTCACATAACAAAGTGTAAATTAATGTCAAAATAAATGGTCACACGCGTCTTCTGGTTGTCGTGTTTTATTTGCTAATTGACTTGCTACTTGCGAATGTTTCTTGTTTTCTTTAGGGCATTATTAACCGACTTCTTAAGCATGAGATTGTAATCTAGATGAGAGGCGTGGGTCCCCGATAAGAACTCATTAAGTACTGTATTATATTAAACTATTGTCTTAACTTTCTAATTAGTTTGACCTTCCAGTGCCGGTCAGCCATTGTCAGATCCAGGGGGAGGGCTAAAAGACCGAGATATCTTTGGTTGTCTACATCCTATTTCTAACAAAGTCTTTGAGGATTTTACAAAGGTAAGGCCAGCGGCCCTACCATGACGTGTTAAAGCGTGAGTAGTTCGAGCGAGAAGGAGGGATGGAGCTCGAACTACTCACGCTTTAACACGTCATGGTAGGCTGTTATGCGTTAAGTTTAATAAAATGTTTTGTGCTTTTATAGTGGTGCTACTTTGCTAAAACCAACCTTCAGTGGGGTCAAACCCCCCCAAAGCCCAAACTTTATCGTAATTAGTCATTGATATAAAAAACCCTACTTATCAAAGTAATTTGTCGAACAACACAATTGCGGGCTATAACATAGCCAACTTCACGTCTAACAAACAATCGCGGGGCAAAGACTACCTAGGTACCGCTTCACGTGACTGCAAAATTGACATTGGAATCGTATTGACCTTAGATTGGAATTAAAATTAGTTTAAAGAAGCCTGCTAAATTGAATTCAAGCAAGTAGGTAACTCTAAGGCCTCTAATTATTTTATAACAGGAAAAGCAAAAACTGTTTTTGTCATTATTTTTTAATATCTCCTACATGACTAAGTAGACCTATAAATGTATTTTTTATACATGTTATATAGATGTTGAAGAAATTAATCATATATTTTTTGTCATGGTGCGATAAGGAATCCAATGATTTAAAAATCAACAAATCGAACAATTTCGAGATATTTGAATTGAGCTTGGTGTAGCCGACTAGGAGCCAGTTTTTAAGTTGATGTGTTGAAAACTTATAACTCCGTCTGGTGCCCGTAACCATGCAATTAGGCATGCACCTGTATTGAAGTACTTACCTCTAGAAATCTACTGAAGGTTGACAATCAAATCCGGATATTTAACCTTGCCCTTTTTTTTTTTTTTTTTTTTTTGGATGGGAAATCATCAAATGACCCCTCCCGCTCTGGGTTGAGCGGCAGGGAGTGTCAGACTTCTACTGACTAAAACCCACCCATGCTCCTCTTAGTGCCTTTTACGTTCCAGGGCCGCGGTAACTCTTTCGAACAAATCCGCAACCCTGGTAGGCACTGGCCCTAACGGGCCCCTACTCCTATGCTGACATCTCTTTGAGGCGCGCGTGGAACACAACGCGCCGTCGGCTTGGGTCTGGCTTTAATCGGACAGCGAGCCACCCAACGCTCGCCGTCCGCAGACCCGCACCTACGGTGGCCGGGAATCGCCCAGCGACTCCCGACGCCCGTTGGCTTGCGAGTTGGAACAGTTCAACACTCGTGTAATCCTTTCGTAACTAAATACATAATTGAATAGCTACTTACGCGGTAAGCTTCGGAAGGCAGATTGTCGGTTGTAATTTCGCCTGGCAAGCAATGGCAAGGGGTCACCGACCCCGTGCGTGAAGCTTCGCGCGGGCGTATTTACACTGACGTGAGATGCGAACTGTGTTCCCGCCGAAACTTGTGCCGCCATTTGTAAGATCAGCAGTAAGCTTGTGCTCTTGAAAACTTTGTTTGACACCATCTGAAAACAGAAATCAGTTTCATTGATAGGTGTAAATCCTTTATATTTATGCAGTTAGTAGCTTTAAACTGACTAAACTGCATGAATATGAAACGCACAGAGGAATGCACTAACTGCGTGAACGATGTAGGACTACAACACAACGCTAGGACTGCTAAGATGCCGAGGTAAGGCACTGCTACGGCTCCGTACGACCTTGCTACGACGACGATGCGACTATGACGCCCCGCTACGATGCTACTACGCTACTGCTACGCCGCTGCTACGCTACTGCTACGCCGCTGCTACGCTACTGCTACGCCGCTGCTACGCTACTGCTACGCCGCTGCTACGCTACTGCTACGACGCTGTTACAACACCGCTACGCCGATTGTACAGTTTAATGAATGTTTGGTTTATTTATTAAGTATTTTATGATATGATATTCATATGTTATTATGTGTACACATAATTGTGTGTTGTCGATCAATTGATACCCGATTATTTGAAATTCGACATAATGGTAACAAATACTGAACAAATGTTAGAAACTTCTACTCACATAGGTAAGCTGGTTTACGATTTAATATCTAGAAAAGGCCAACCAGTTACTGATTAGCTGTCCGATTAATATAACTTACTGCCTCCTACTTGCAGGACATCATTATGACACTAGTCATAGATATGTATATATCTACCTACTCTACTACTATGTTCCTTTAAAGTCATAGTTAAAGTAATCTACCTGGCTAATGTCGAATTCGCGTGTGGTCACGCCATATTTCATTCATAAAATAATGCCTTTAATAGTTTTGTTTCAAGGTAGATTTAGTGACACCGTTTTAATTCTAATATCTCGGTAATTTGGAGCCCTTGAACCTGCTTCAAGGTTTCTACCTGCGATTTTATAATTTTTAGAAGATTTATTTTTTAAGAGTTGTGATCCTTTGCGACCTTTATTTTAGGTTGTCATAGACGTAAAAGGTCATACATGCAATCACTTGAATTTATAGAAATCTAAAATAAAATAAGCCGGAACTTTATCCGGTTGTAATGACATACTTAAGCCAAAGAACATTGGTTTAGAGATTTTCCTATTTGTAATAAAACTCACTAAATGTAGACTGACACTTTGTTTTCCTATTCACTCCTTCACAGATACAATCATAACAGTTAATAGTAGTCAATGCTTCACACCAAAATAGAGCTCTCTCGGCCACCAAGTACAGTTCTCGTCAAATAACTTTGCCCCTCTGAAGTTAGCCATTTGCAAAGATCGCGCAGGTGCAGTCACGTAGACGGGAGCAAGCGCAAGCATGCATCGAACGTAAACGAGCGACTGAGACATAAAATCGCGCCGCCATAATCCTCGTCTCTTGCGCATGCGCAGTTGCAGTTTGTTCGTAATTTTGACTACTACGCAGCCACTCGTAGCCAATTTCAGAGGGGCAAAGTTATTTGACGAGAACTGTACCCTCGTTTATAAACTACCCCTTACCCTACTAAATTAACGGTTAGACAGTGTTGCCATTTCTCAAAAACAAGAACAAATTATTAAAATCTACAAAACCCTTCCGATACCAATCATACTCGTTTCACATATACTAGGTTGTACTAGTTAAGTGAATACTTATAGGCTTGATTAAGAACGCAAAAAAATATGAATCATGATGTCAAGAATGTCAAAGATCAAGACGATTAAAGACTTTCAAGTGCTTTATTTTGGGTTTATTATTTAATCGATCAAATATTTTAAGAGGCTGACGTGTCCATGGTAGTCGTTCAATAGAAACCTCATGATGATTACGACAGCTATCATGAGTGTTATGGAATGACATAATAAAGATATAATTACTACTTGCTAAATGGGTAAGTATAGGACGATCGATTACTGCGCATGCGGCGCGTTCGGTGAGGCGGTGAGAGATGGTTTTTATGTGACAATTTGTTTACATAATGTTTTGTAATGTACACGTGAATAATGGTTGTTGGTCAGTCTGCATGTTAACTAAGCATTTAAGATCTAAGTAGGTTCTAAGGCAGGCTATATAAACTTTCTTCAGTTATAATGTAGTCGTATTGATCAGCTGGATGATCTAAGAATACCTAGGTAGTAGTAGCCGCAATGCATGCCGAAGTTCGCCATAAGCCATAATAAATAAACATAAGACCATAAGTTACATAACGTTGGTCCCGGCTGTCATTCCGATCTTTGGCAGTGGTTCCGCCGGTCCGAAGCCTGAAAATCTGACACCAGTCTTGATAAGAGGTAGCGAATTTTTCGTATCCAGGGAACTAAGCAGATAAAGGCGCTAGCAGTAGGCATGAAGACACAGCCACCATATCCGATCATTACAAAGAAAATACCTAGTCATCACGAAACAATGTTTTAATAGGTTCTATGCGCACTGCGTTAATACACGGTTCAGAGCCTGATGAGCAACATGCCAACAATGGTATACTTATACTAATATTTAGATTACCGTCGGTCCATTTAGACGTATAGCGGCGTGCTCTCACGCTGGCGAGGTTGCATCACAATGAGTGTCGTTTGAATTGGACCTGCGCGACTGTGCTGGAGTGCCGAGCAGTGGCGAAACGGAGACGAGCGAACCTTTCATCTGGTTTAGGGACCTGCTTATGGTGTATTGTGTTTCTAGAAGTTGCTCATTTGAGTAATAAAATAAAATCCTTGGGATTGTCGAAGGATTTGTTACAATCGATTGATTGGTCATATTTTTAATGGCATTGCGTAATTGTGTAAAGCAACCTGTATGATAGGTGCATAACTGCCAGTGTCACGTAGGCTTTCTGACGTCATTGGCTGAACATGAGTTTTATTATGAAAATGAATTATTTGAAAGGGAATACTACCGTTCGAAATGCTAGTGCACTAACCTTCTTACTAATAAACACGGAATAAAGTTATACCAGGAATAACAACGGAATAACCATACATTTTCATAGGTTTAAACTTGGAATAACTTTATTCTGTATTTATTAGTAAGAGGGTTAGTGTTTTGGGTGATCGTCCCAATGTTGTCATTGGCAGTTCAAACATTGATGAACGCTTCCGTTGCTTTACGTCCAGTTAACATACAGCATAATATGAACTTCGTGTTACGGAACCCTAATAAAATACGAAGCGACAAAAGAATAAGGAGAAATTTAACTTTTTGTAAAAAGGTAAATTAAGTCTCTAGTTCCGCTGTTATTGTTTACGATAAGATAAAGAAATTGTGGTCAACTAATGTATTTAAAACAACGGCAATTTTGATAAGTAGCTTACTTTTTCTAGGACATCGAAGTTGCACGACAAGTTTTAAATAACTGTTGATTTTGACCTAATTAATTGATGTCTACTAAGGTAGACTTTCATCAACATCAATTCTTACACAAATGAAAATACAGTCTTTTAATCTTTGTTATATCTATGTAACATTAGGTACCTACAGCAGACTATGGTGCGTCTGAGCATTTGTTGAAACATCATTATCATAATTCATAATGCACTTGAATACTTCCCGGACCAGATGACAATTAATATGTAAGTACTTCCCTTTCTATTTGTCAACTCTATACTTAATGTTGTATTAATCAGTCAACAAATTATTTGATGATTGACTAAAATAAATAATTATGGTGTCTCCCAACAACCCGTATTGCAGATTATTGTGGTTAGCTGAAGTAATGATTATAAGAACGGGCACCCAATAATAAGGCATTGGTAAGCACGGTTGCTCTATTAGACCTATTTCCTCACGAAGTTTTTATCCATCGTTAGCCAGTGGTATCTAAGATTAAAAACGAGCAGCCATTGTGGTTTGCCAATTGGACTTTTTCAGATGTGTGACAAGAAATAAAAAAAAATCGATGCTCCGATAAACGACTCCAATCAAAAGCAATATAAATCTATGATAGTTTAAATCATCCCTTACCAATAATTCGAAGAGATGTGACATCTACCAGTCCACACTACCCTGGCCCCGCGTGACGAATTACACTTAACAGTCCACTTCTTCACACAGAGAGATGGTCTGTGTCTCAGTAGTGGAGACTATGTTACGCTGTTTTCACTAAAACTCCATAGAATCGTGACAGGAAAACAAACCATACAGTGGGATTTAATCTAGATCTAGATTAAAGTTAGCTAAAAACAAGTTACAAAGTGCAACGCCCGAGCTCGTCAAAGTCGTGACGATTCTGCACATCCGACACTAACACGCTTTTTGCAGACAATGTTCTAATTTTAACAGTACAATAGTTTTCAATGGCGTCTGCAATGTTGAAACTTGGTAATCGACCGTGACCTTACATGATAACAAATAGGTTTGTTGAGAATGGAGACGGTTGAGATGAAGCTTCTCTAATGGAGTCATATGATTCGATCACACTCAGAACATTACACCAAGGTGAGACATGATCGTTACGTACAGAAGACAAAGCAAATTGTCAGTATATATATATCCGTATACTCACTTACATGCACGGAAAAAAGATGTGTAACGAACACGAGATAGACTTTATTTCGGTACTTGATCTTGCACGATTAAGGAAATAATCGCTTCAATTTCAATAGACGACTTAATTACAAATTAGGGAAAAGAATAAGATGAATTAAAAAATAGAATTCTCAATTATTTCTGAGTACTCGTTAGCAAAAACGTTCACCACAAAAAGCAGAGTGGCTCAGATGAACAAACAAACTGTCATCCTATATCGTATTAGTAAAACTACTGCTATTTTATTGACCTAGTCCTGGAAATAGCAGCCATATATGCAAGATATTATAAATACTGCTCCGTTGGTCTCGCGGTCGCAAGCGCGGCTGCCGAGCGTGGAAGGGTTCGATTCCTAGGTCGGGCAAAAAGAGTTATTGGGTTTTTCCATTAGGAATTTCTCAGTGACAGCCCGGAGTTTGGAAGTTGGTGGTGTGACACCCCCCTGCCTCGGACGGAATGCACGTTAAGCCGTTGGTCCTGCGCCTGATGTCTCTCCGATCATGTCGGGTTACCGTCCCATAGGATTATGAGAGTGATGGAAGAGGGAGTGTACCTGTGTTTGCGCACACACTTGTGCACTATAATATGTCCCGCGCCGATAGCTAGTCTCCGTTGACATTGGCCGCCATGGCCGAAATCGGTCAGAGGACTATAATTATATTATGAATAAGTAAATATTTATATCATAGTTAATTTGAATTGAGGTTGCTAATTGCAGATGAAAAGGATATGAGTATGTACTCAGTGAATACACGGAAGCAGATCCTGATATTGGCGGAGAAAAAGTTTTGTCTTACACTCAAGAAGTATTAGGAACATCTTTCGTATCTAATTCTTCTGTACCTACGTGTGTATGTCACGGAACTCCCACTCGGAATTTTGATTATGAACAGTCAAAATTCAGGCATCTCTACTTCGGTCATGACCGTTTTAGAGTGTTATCAATTTTATTTTAAAACAACAGCCTTTTTAACCAGTCGAGTATTCCCTCCGCTCGAACGAACAATCAATCGATCAGTTATCAAAGGAAGCTCTTGAAGATACATTTTAAAACGTGACTCTGAACAAAGCAACCGCTAAACTTCTAATTATCGATTCAGCGGTCTATTTAGAATCGTTAAAGATTACAAAATTTTGTTTGCAGCTAATAAAACATTGCTTAGTTTTCTATGGTTTTACGAAGTGGAGCAAGCATCAAGAATTTGTCACGAGTTCTTTAAGAGTTGTCGGCTCAAGAATGGTCACGAAACTGCATCTCGTGGCTCGTCAAGGACCTTATGCTTGTAGTTTAGGTGACATTGTTGTATTCGACGTGAGAATTTCATTAGTTATATCTTTCTTTTAATTATATTTAACGCGATGTGTGAATTCTATGTGGATCTCACGGGAACATTAATTGCATGTGTACCTTGAGTAAATTCAACAGAATCCAGTTGTTGCTATTTTAATACATTTTATCTATCATCGTCATCTATCTGACCAATATTAGTACATTTCTTTCTTTTTCTTCCTTACGTCTAAATCCGGGCAACAACTCAGTGATTTCCTTTATTCTTCCGAAGTCGTACTCATTAAGAGTTGAAAGTTAAGTTTTAAACATTATCAATTTTACTGCACAGTCTCGAACGAGAAGAACACTTAAGAATTTCGTTCCGCACTTTTTATGTAGGTAAATGTTCCCGTGAGATCATGAATCATCTTGTAAATGTATGTAAATGGACAACATGAGTCATCTTTTGGCGGTAATTTAATAAAGTTGTGTAACGTTCAGTATTTGCTTAATATTGAACACCAAGGTTTTGATATATAAAGCAAACAATGGATGCCCACGCAAATACTGAGTCAGCTTTGTTTGATTGTTGTAAATCAGACATATCAACTAAATCAGTCGTCGGCAGTTGATTCATCTATCTTTCATCATCGAGTATTTTACTTTCCAACATCTCGAATGTAATTACTTAATATTGAGAATACCGAAAATTGCGGTATTCTCAAGATTCTTCAAGAGTTCGAATATGAGGACCCTGTTTTCATTCCTTGGTTTTCACTTGCATAAGCAAACAATTTAAACCGTAGAAGAAGCTCACTTAGGAGAGGACTAATATGGCAACCAACAGACTAGTATATTTTCCTATTTGCACTACTGCTGATGTACAAATAGGAAAATGTACTTGTCTACTCTTACAATTCACACAAGCACCTGTAAGCGGCTGATGCATATTAAGTTGTTACAATTCTTCCGGCAGGGAAGGGCTAGCACTGCATGTGTACCTATTTGTGGTGTTGCAAGCTTTAAACTAGGCAGTGTTACACATAGGTTATTTATTACTATTTGTATCCACAATCAGTACCAATAACTAAGGCCAGAGAATGTGAATTTGTACCCGCAGCGAGACCATTAAATTTGTGACTCAGTTTGGTGACCCTGTCCAAAACGATGCACTTATTGCACTATATAATGATCTACGTTTACCTAATAAAGCAGAACTAGTGTGGAAATCTGTTCTCAAAGAGCATTATTGGGTAAGAAAGAGTTCAGAGGTCTTCTTAAAAAGGTGATGCCAGATGAAAAGTGATGGACGAGGTCCACGATGGAATGAGCGTGAACAGAAGATGCCTGTTCACTCCTGCTTTGAAGGCTGAGGGAGTGAGGGTTACACGTCTAGACTGTGCGCATGCAAATATGGATGAGAAGTACCTACTTGCAATTGCTTGATATCCCAACTTGGGATATCAGGCAAGTGCGGATGATACCCTGCAGTATGCCCTGAGCCTGGTAGTGAAAGGGCGATAATTACATAGATCTATTTATTTTTGGAAGAGCATGATTACCTACATAAAATAGGAATGGATTTATGTAATATCCTTGAGTGGATGTGGATGAAATATAATAGATATTGTTTCAATTGTCCAATTTGTAAGCAGAAGTTAAATTATTGTACGTATGTACTCGATACCAGTGTGATTTTAGCAGAAACCTTTGCATACGATAAACCAAAGTTCAGCTTAGATAACGTAACAAATGGAGGGCTCGACCCGAAGCGACGTGGTTACGTCTGAGACGAATTGGCCCTGATCTTCCGGCCATCTATCTAGGCAGAGGTACGCCTTCATGCTTAGGGTATACATTTCAAAAGGTAGGTAGCAAACCAGTTATGATATAACATAAGGGTCATCTTTAAAATGTAGGTGGTATTATGGTATACAACGTGTAGCGGAATAAGCGCAATACCTCTTAAGGGGTTATTGTACTCATCATTTTCAACAACTTTTACTATGGGACCAACCCCGAAATCGCGAAAGAAAATCATCTGTTCAATACATTTTGTCGAGTTGCGCGCACAAAAATGTATGGGACAGTAATTTTTTTTTCGCGATTTCAGTGATGGTCCCATAGTAAAAGTGGTTCATAATGTTGAGTACAATGACCCCTTAAGAGGTATTGCGTTTGTTCTGTTACACGTTGTATACCTATTATATGCAATTATGTATGTCTTGGTAAGGTTCACCTACAAGTTTTAAGATTCATGTAAACACATCAGGGTTTGTTAGGAGTCGTAGGATATCGGTCTTACACGTCAGTCACGTCACGGGCGTTTCAGTAATTCACATATCTACAATCATAACGTTGACGTGACTGATCTGCGACTCGACGGTAAAGTGACGGTAAAAATTCGCGGTCACCCTGATTTCCAATATTGGAATGAATAAATATTCCTATTAATGTGAACAATTGAATGTAGAAGCTTATTTCATAACAATTCCAACGAAATATCTTTTATATAGCACCAACACAAAAATTTAAGAGATATCGTCGATTTAATCGATGTCGATCGATTTCGCGAGCGACATCGACCACCCAGAAGGACCTCCCACAGATGTGATGTTACGCACAAAATGGCCGCCACAGTTCAGCAGCCAAAATATGTATTATTCAACAATTTTAGTTAAAGTAAAAGTTAAAGGAATTATTTCAAATTAAGTATTTTTACAGATTAGTACTTTTGAATTGTCAAAGTCAGTCAGTCAAAAACATGAAGCTATTTTTTGTACGTTCCAAAGCGTAGATCTCTATGAAGAAGAACATGCAAGAAACTCCACGGACACTCTTTTAAACCATTTTATGTTTTAGTGGTTCTAAATATTTGTGAGAACTATGTAAAGAAAGAAAAAACAATTCTAAGAATCAAATAAGTACCTAAGTATTAAAATAAGCCACTGACAGATATAAGATGACCAGTGTCCACTGATGGCGCCGCATCAGCACCATTCAGCTCAACCATTTTGAAGGGAACTGAATGATTTGATACATTTTATAATTATTTACGTTAAGTACCACTTTTAACTAGGGAGCTATAATTGTAATAAATAAACTATTACGTATCTTCTTATTTTATTTATAAAGTTTGCATTGGTCACCCACACAATAATAAGTCTATATAATACTACAATATCTACTAATTTGATACTAAAATGTTTGATTGTAACGTTAGCATTTGTGTATTGAGGTTAACAATCTTCATTAAGTCACATACAAGCCTAATATATCCACAGCACTAGAGTATCAAACATGGTCATAATCTAGCTAAACAGTTGGTTGTTATTACTCTTCGATTTGGGCTACTCCACTGGTTCTACTAAAATATTCTCAATCTTTATCATCTTTATGGACCCGAGTGATCGAGTAATCGAGGAATAGCTTTGCTTTCATATCATTGTTCACTTCTGTTCTAGCCATATATCATCTTTGACTCAGTGAATCTATGTCTTCCTTGGTCTGACTCTCTTCTTCAAGCCACCTACATTATACTTAGCTAAGTACCTATTTCCCTTAAAGTTTTATCTTTCATTGATTCAGAATTCTGCTGCACACGACTCTAAAATATATCTAGATGTTATGTAGGTACATACCTATAGGTAGTTCGTAGCCGGATCTAAACCCATATCCACAGGTCATTTCATAGCAATAAAACCAAAAAGGCTGCAGTAAATTTAACCTTCCACTAGCTTATTACTACTTACATACATGTATGGCATATCTTATATACCATAATTCCTAAAAGTCCGGTATGAACAAGCTCCTACAAAATATCTTTACGCTCTTGGAAAATTTATATGGGCTTTAGCTCTTCCAGCCGTTCTATCTTTCTGTTTAACCTGTTGTTATCATGCTCTGCGGGTCCTTTTATACGTTGACCCTGTTGACACTTTAGAAGCCTGAAGGTAACTTTAATTAACCCCACTCAACGTAAGAGTTTAATATTCGTCATCAATTAAATACGAGTATGTTCATTCAATGAAATGTCGGTAAAAAAATTTGCAGCAATGCAAAGTAGTAACGCGTTTAGTTATAATTTGTATGGATGCATGTCACTTCTGTGACGATAAACACTTTTGCTTTCCTTTTTTAAGGTTTTCTGGCTATGTAGAGCACATAGCCATACCGTAAATCGGGTTTTTGGGGGCTATTAGGGACGACCCAGAATTTCGAACAAAAATATCGATAACTGTAGGTTGGTGTATGGTAGAATTTTTTTACATACTCTAGCAAAACGTTGATAGTTTATGTCAAATTTTAACCTGTCAGTGTCAGTCTTTTTCACAGTTTAGTGACAAATTTTAGTGAAAGAGTCAGAGAATGTTTTTTACTCGAAAATTTAGGTGTCAAAACTTCTTCCGCAGTGCAAAATTCTGACTGGTAAGAGTGTGGTTGTGTTCAAATAATGAATATATATATTATCACGATGTTTCTTTGCTAATAAATAATTTTGTTATGCTTATAGTTTTTGATTTATGATTGAAAATGTGTCTGGAGCTTTTTGGGACAGTGTCCTAAATTTAATTAAATGTTGATTAATGATTAAGTTAACATTAATATGAATCATAAATCAAGATGATACAATTTTAAGCTTATTATTTAGAAATTTTGTTTTGTTTGGATTTAATCAGTCTTTATAATGTTGTACTAGCTGACGCCTGCGGCTCCGCCCGCGTGAATGTCGAAAATTATCCCAAGGGAACATACTCCCGGGATAAAAAGTATCCTATGTGTTATTCCAGACTATAATCTACATCTGCGCCAAATTTCATCAACATCCATTTAGTAGTTTTTGCGTGATAGAGTAATAAACATACATCCATCCATCCTCACAAACTTTCGCATTTATAATATTAGTAAATCTAAGCTTTAAGTAAGAAAACGTTGATTTAAAAGAGATTTTGAGACTGATTCTGTAATAAGAACATGTTTTGGATATATTTTAATCTTGCTTGACCTGCAGTTTGTAAAAAAACCGTAAGTTATTACATTATTACTACCATGTATAGAAGTTTACGCTAGCAAAAAACCAAAGTTTTCGAAAAAAAAATTTTTTTTTCTTTCAAATTCCACCTATCTCAAAAAAAAAAGCGTTAAATTATGTGGTATTTGTTATTTTTTGTCCCAAATATCGATAGACTTGTTTAAAGTGACGGTTTTGGCTCACAATATGGATTTAACATCCGTTTTTCACTGCTGTCCATAATAGCCCCAAATAAGCGATATTTGGGATAGCCTCATGTTTTTTTTTTTTCTCTTTGCCTGTTGTAAGTAGCTACTTCAAACATATATCTGCATAAGTAAGGGGTTCACCAAGACTCATGCATTTTTTTTACCACAGCATTTTATGCGAAATAAAAAAGATATTTGCTAAAGTATGTCAAAATGTGTCCCGAGTAGCCCCGTTTTACGGTATATAAAACTTTACGATGATAACAGAAAGTGAAACACGGATTCTTACATCATTATTTCTGACCGACATATTATTGTTTGCCCTTGACTAGAAAAGGCGCTCATCAGATCCCACCAAGGTCAAAGTTAATGGCTATATTACGGGCACGGAACCCAAAAAAACCTCATAACATACCACTTATGTCTGTGCATGTGTAATTAAAGCAGAATAGTAATTAAGTAGCCAATAATTCACATGTAATGATACCCATTCATGAGATATCGATATTTAAATTGACTCTGCAAAAAGTCTCGACAAAAAGCTGTGATTACTACTGATTACTCTATTGTGGGTTATAAATTAAGATAAAATACATGAACAGCACATTAATTAAGTTGATAACTTGATAGTAATTAAAGTAGCCTTAGAAACGTTTTTGTTTGTTTAGTACCCACCTACGCCTAATAGTCAATACGCTTCATTGGAATCTGACATGTTCGATTCGGGACTGTGTTAAACATAAAGTCCTTCAGGTGTTTCAGGTGAAGGTAGAAATTTATTCTAGCTTTATTTGGTTCCAGGTTCCATACAGTTTTAAGGGTACCTAAATCTTCTGAAAGCACTAGAAGACTCGCGTTAATGACAGCAGTGGAAGCCAAAAGGATTGTCGCCCGGTATGAATCAAATGCTGAGCTCTGAAATGCTGAAGATTTGGTAATGATGAATGAAGATATTGTATGGATATGATATGCATGAGAAAGGGAAGAATAGCACATGGGACAAGGGCAGGCAGAAAAGAACATTCAAAGTTTTATAGCGCAAGTAAATACCCATAATACTTTCTAGACAGAAGCCACGGACCAGTTTCAATCAGTGGTATCATAAACGACGTTTTTTTTTGATGATCATGTTGTTGATTTACAACAGATTATGGACTTAAATAGTATAATGCAATTTATGCAATGCAGTGGACGGTTTCGAGCAGTTCAAACAGATTAATAGGTTTACCAGTGATACGTCTAAAATGTAATCATAATCATGTTTCCACAGACACAGTTACCGTCACGACCATCTGATATTCGATACACTTAGTTTATTGAGAAATAACTGCCAAAGTATACTACCTAATATTGAGTTCATTACAAGCGTGAGTAACTCTGTCCGAGTGTCGTTCTGCATAGTATGTTTATTGCCTAACCAGCTTAGCAAATTTTAATGAATTTGGTTGAGGAGATAGACTGGAGCTTGGAGAAGGACATAAGGTACTTTTTATCCAGGGAATACGTTCCAATGCTACTGGCAGAGCTTAGTAAGATAATTAAACTGAACAAGTGAACGCAAAGGTCCGCACAATCACTCCGTAAGCTCAGGACGTAATTAATAAGATTTAGCATCGATTAATTTGTTAATAGATAGATGATATCGGTATTTAGTATGTGTAGTTAGTAAAATTGTAAGTCTTGACTGAAAGGGGGTCACGCAATTTACTGTTGGAGATTCTAGGTTTACTATTTTAATAAATTATGAACATAGAGCTTCCATTCAGCAACGCCTACAAATTGGCAACATCCTCAGCTAATTAACCTTCTAATATACTGACGGATACATATTTATGAGCAGCTCACAGGAATAAGGACGAAGAATAAATTAATGAAGTTTAACTGATACCCTAAGAATTTCTATTAGTAGACAGAGTTCGCATATAATTATAATCCTCCTGCCCTTATCTATCCCAACTTATTAGAAGTTCCTCCCAGCTGACCTCTCAGTAGTGACCCTCTTCCTAGCCATAATCATCTATGACACTATCCATTCATCGTTACTTTGTTCTTCTTCCCTTCTTGCACCATATTCATCCTCAATAATTTTGTCACGATTTGTTCCTCATTCCTCTGCGTCATCACATCTCCCTACCATAGCAACCAATTTCCAAACAATTTCACGGTCCAGTAGTGCTATTCTGTAAGATTTCACCGTGAAAATTCAGGTGAAGTGCCTCCACAGAGAAGAAAGGTGTGATCTAACTCTCCATGTGCTAGGTTCTGTAGGATTTTAAATAGTTGCGGCAATATAGTGGATCCCATTTTGATTTCCTCACTAAGCAGAAATCTAATATCCTGAACAGCTTTTCAGAGTTGTTGTAAAGCATTCAGTTGTTCTTTTTTAGTTTTAGTTATGTTTAGAAAGTCCTTCTATAAACAGTCTAATATTATTTTCTTCTCATTAGTTATAAGTTAGCGTGTAAACTGTAAATGTTACAAATATAAGCTTACAATCAATTTAATTTAATAGCTCATGTGGTGTTTACCAATAATTATAGGAGTACCGGCCGAATTGGTTTCTTATTGTGTTTCTCTGTATCCCAACATATAACTAGAGAACCTTTCCTCCACTTCCTTTGTTTGTACATACTTATTATGTAACCCCATAATTGATTGTAATCAGCGTTGTAATTGATAATTAATATCAAAGATGTTACGCAATAGTTGTTTAATACTATCATCAACGTGTATGACATAGGCTTGGTAATTTTACAGTAATAGGTAGGTATGCCCATTGAAGTTATTATAAGACTTCTCTCTTAATAACTTCAATGGGCATTTCTACCATTTAGGTTTATATAATACCTCCGACTGAATCACCTGTCGCCGAGGCCCAGTCTCTACTGAGATTAGCCAAGTATGCAGGAGATATTATAGTGCACAATAATTGTGCGGAAACACAGGTAGGACTATAGGACGATAGGACGACAATCCGACGCGACCGGAGAGAGACCAGGCGCAGGAGCTTGATCCTGTAAACCTATTGGGGTTTACGTGCTTTTTAAGGCGTGTGTGTAAGGCTTGTTTCACACGTATCACAACCACACCACACTGTCGCGACAAAAGGTTGTCAAGCTGAGAACGTGTGAATAGTGCCGCTGCGGCTTCTTGCGGTTGCGATGTGGTATCTATAAAGTGTGGATGTGGCAGGCCGCTAGTTCGCGGTGTCGCTGGTGGTTGCGTTGTGGTTGCGACGTGTTTACGGCAAAATGTGGTTCGTGTGAATTTAACTATTAATATTCATACATATAATAGCCACGCCCACGTGTTGTGGTTGGGGTACGTGTGAAACAAGCCTTACACTACTAACTTCGAAACTCCGGGTTGCTACTGTGGAACTCCTAATAGACGAAACCAATACTTTTGTCCGACCTGGGAATTGAACCCCGGACCCGACTCGTGGCAGCGGCGCTTGCGGCAGTAGGTATTTAGGTTCATTGATGGTACAAAGTCCAAACGTGACTTCTTTAGGAAAGGTAAAGGTATATTATAAGGGGTGACTCATCAGAAATAAGTTGACCACAATATAAGTATATTGTGGTCAACTTATTTCTGATGAGTCACTGACTATAAAATTGGGTATTTGGACTGTTATTATAGCAATTTAAGTATGGCATACATAACTACGTACTTTGGAACATATTGCAATACTTACATATAAGGTAGTGATATTGGATCAAAAGATGCGTATGAGTCTTGTGTAAGATCCGTATCTAATAACCCCTCAATACAAGTCTCCCAATTCATATCATGTAGGTATACACCAAACGACTATATCATTGTAAGTATTGTGAAGTTGTTTATGTTGTATGAATTTTTAAAAAATAGAACGTGTAACAGAATAAACGCAATAGGTACCTCTTAAGGGGTCATCTGCCTCACACATTTATGTGCGTATAACTCGACAAAATGTACCTTACTGCGAATTATTTTTTCGATTTCGGTGTTTGTCCCATAGTAAAAGTTGTCCATAATGATGAGTACAATGACCCCTTAAGAGGTATTGCGTTCGTTTATTCTGTTACGCGTTGTATAAGAATCGCTAAAAGTACCTTAGAAACCACCATTTTTTAAGGATGGGAAATCATCAAATGAAGGAGCGGAAGGGAGAGTCAGACTCTTACTGACTAAAACCCATCCATGCTCCTCCTAGTGCCCTTTGCTTGCCAGGGCCGCGGTAACTCTTTCGAACAAAATCCGCAACCCACCCTTCAACCACCTTCTTACGTATGGTGCGGTCAGCTTCCGGACTAACCGGATGCAGTTGAATAGTACCTTCCCATCATGAGTTTATGATTTAATGAGTCATTATAATTAATTACCCGATTAGGCGATTGTAACAGAAATCGTTTAGTAGTTAACTTAAGCAATGAGTTTGTTATGATTGGAATTTGAACTTCTGTTGAAGTTTTATCGTCCTAACTTTCAAACGAGCAAAGTTCAACTCAAAAAGAAGATAACTTTGAAGAAAATATGAAGGTGACCCCAAATACCGATGAGAAAGTTTAATACGTGACACTGGTGATAGACGGCCCAGCTAGCCACCAGCCCGAGACATTGTTGCATTCTGCGATGTCAACTAATGCTGCGGTTGGCAGCAACTCGCATGAAAGTTTAATTACATTGCGGGGAACGATCGAGCGGCGACTGACATTATACATCGGTAGCCCGCAATGTGATTCAACTTGCATGAATCGAGCTGGTTGAAGGTGGAAACGAGGCCTTAGGTTGCCAATTTGACTTCTATCTTTGATGAAAAAGCCTTGAAAACAATGTCATATATTATATGACATTGTTTAAGTTTATATGACATATAAACTTAAACGAATATTATAGAAAGAGGATTTCTAGGAGGTTATATCTAGAAGATAATAATAATAATAAATCAATTTAATAGCACCAAAAAATACATATTTACACAATTTGCCTATAAGCTACTAATAAATCAAACAGTTTCAATTGTGTGTTTCAATTAGCATCTGCTGCTGAACTAGGTTTGGGACCTGTGTTTCAGCATGCAGCGCCTCAAGCCCTGGAGCTGGGTCTGGCAGGAGCTCACGATTATATGGAAACCATAGAAATGTAAACAACAGACAAACAAGACAAACTTCTTTATTATGTCTATGATGTAAACAATTTTTATATTAAACTCAAACTCAAAAACTTCAAGGATTTTAAACATCATGAATGGACAAAAAAGAAACTTAAGTGTAAAGGGTTACTACCCTCTGGGTAGTGTCTAAGGTGAAATGACAAGTGTACCTATGTGTGTGAGAGCCTGAGAGGGTGTGTAAGATTAAAATCTAACAATTTAAGCATTCCTATGGGAGCTCCTTTATTGTTTAATTTAATTTAATTTTTATTTTTTTTTAAATACACACTATGTGATTATTTCAACATATCTACCTATTACAGTTGTTGAGATACAGCCCGCTGACAGACAGACGGACGGACGGACAGCGGGGGCTTAGTAATAGGGCTCCGTTGGTAACCCTTTGGGCACGGAAGCCTGAAAATAGCGCAGTAAAGTCACTACAAGGTTCTTGGTATAAAAAAATAAACAATCTCAGAAGAACCCAGTTTGGACCCCAGTTATCAGGCCCCAAATAATACAAAAATAGACGCGGTTACAGGCAAAAGCCAGCCCTAAAACAGTTTATGAAGCGCCTTACAAAGCGTTTCTTCGAATCCGCTGAAAAGCACCAAAACCCTTTGATTTCAAAGGCAACCCAGAACACTCCCTCTCGCATTAGTAAGATTCGCCGTCCTCGGCATACACTCGTTGAATCCGACGACGAGATCACAAAGATTCAGGAAAGCTGTAGGGAAACCAGCACCCTTAGAATAAACAGATACAGACCGCGTTCCGTATACCGACCTCGCCGCCGAGGTCCGTCGCGACGACCCACTCAAAACCCTCCCCGACTTTTGCAAACGAGCCAGCCTGATTGTCCCTTGCTGTCCCTAACTGACGCCGCTAAGCCGAGGTCGTATTCCACAGGGAATGGCCTTAGCGAGCGGTCAGTAGTTTTTAGCTTGTAGCTAGTTTTGTTGCCTTGGCTGGGGGCCTTAAACTCATTTGAGGCCACCACAGGTTAGTCCGGTTAAGCAGTTAATATCCCAAGTGTGTTAACTTGCTAGTGGTCATACCTAAAAATAAATAGGCAAAAGCCAGCAGGCGTATGTTTTAAAAATACTAATAATAGCTTATTGTTCTGCATCATTACCGATTCTGTATGTAACATGGTGCAGAAGGCGAAAGTTACTTTTATAATCACAAGTCTACTAGCTATTGAACGTGGACAAAATAAATGGAGACGAAACGAATAACGACTGCATATCGGACGGGTATACAATACAAACAAATATTCTAATTGAATAAAAACGTAATTGCTTATTTTGTATGTAAGTTAAGTAAACACAACTGCAGAGCCGTCGTGCCTTACAAATATCATTAGTTTTATCTGCTCTGAAATATCTACACGTTCGTACTGGGATAGGATTTAGAATTGAATATGGTTAGATTTTCTTATAAATTAGTATATTTGCGGATTATCTCAACAAGGATTGAAGATGGGCCACCCACGGATACCACCGTAACATATGCGATGCTATCTGCGGTAGAGTTAGCACTTAAATTGTGACGAATCTATGAATCAAATTGATTTCAAAGAATCCAGGTAAAGCCTGCTGTTTGAGGATTTTAGAATAGTTCCATCGCCTCAAGGTACTGTATTGAAAAACGACAGACGCCTTCACCTAGTTGTGGGTGTAGGATTAAATTAATGCTGTTACTAAAAGAGAAGGTCCATTATTGCAGTAAAGGGACCTCGTAGATTCGTCTGTAAAACTTAGTGGCTAACATACCCGAGGAAGTGGAGCAATAGCAGTTCGTGATCCACGTCACAGATCCACAATGGGAACTATATTGCCAGATGCGGTTCGATTTATTGCGCAAACAACGACCTTCACACCTTCGCTTGATCCTGTTCTATATTATTCAAAGTTTCGTTCAAAATAATGACATGCATCAGTGCAACGCCAGAATTGATAGCCCATATAAATTCGCTTTTATCATGCCCATTCATATTGATGATACGATAAAACTGCCTTATAATCCAAACAAAGGAAATCACGATCTTAGTAATGGCAAATGTAATAATTCGATACGATGTACCTCCCAGTAGCAGCAGCAGCGGATACATATTTTAATTTAATTGCCGGCTAAGGATATGAGGCTATTGAACATCACATGATTAATTGGTTAGATTTATGAATTACGGAGTGATTACAAAAACTAGTTGAAGATTAATTAATGGGTAATGTATCGATTTCGAGCAAGTAACGTCTAGATCGTCAATAAAAAAAAATGGGAGTGACAAGGTTGATTGAGATCCACTAAGATAAAGTTCCAAGGACGGTCACGATGTGCGTGCTGCAAGTATTCGGCAGGTATTTGTTATGATATCAATAATTGCAGTTGTTACATTTATGATGTTATTAGTCCACGGTCAGATCACGACACGCCGAGATGAGTCGGGAGTTATCAGATTATTTTATGGCCGATGTACGATTTAATGAGGATGTAGAATTTAAATTTGAATTTATTTACATGCTGGGGAAGCTTTAACATTAGAGCCATGTTAGATATTTTACGATTGGTCCATTATATCAAAATTGTTACTTGAACTTTTTTAATTGATATACCCATAAAAATACAAGGTAAATTATGAAGTCGTGCAGTCAATATGGTGTGGTCTAATTAGGAAAAATATTAAAGACTAGCTGATCCGCGCAACTTCGTCAGCGTCACATTTTTCATGAATGCTCCGCTCTATTATTACTAGCCCGCGACTTCGTACGCGCATATCCCGTTTTTTCCCGTTTAGTCTAGCCTTTTAGCCTTCCTCATAAATGTGGCTATCATATACAAAGAATTTTCCAAATCCGACTGGTAGTACCAGAGATTAGTGCGTTCAAACAAACAAACAATCAAACAGAAACAAACAAAGATATAGTATAGATAGTAATAATAGTCAATCATTGCAACGATAAATGGGTGCTTGTTAAAATAATAAGCGCCGACAATTAAAAGATTAAACAAAAAATAGATAAATACTGTAACGATCATCAAGATAATGAAGCTGTCTGGGTCCTTTGAACTCTAATCGATGCGCATTTGGCTGTCCAAATATGGCAGATACAAAAACGATAGTTGCGCGATTTAGTGCACCAATTCAGACTGTCGAGGTGAAGTGAAATCTATATCCTGTAGTTATAAAGAGTTCATTTGAAATATTAAGAGGAATGCGAGGAAATCATTACATATTTGATAACGTAGACACAAAGAGAAAAACAGGACGATCAACCGAAAAACATAATGAATGTAGAGACACAAAAAAAATTTTTTTGGTTTGAGAAGGGTAGAAATTGTCACTGTTTTTGATGGATGGAATGGTATTAGAGTCGCCATGGATCCAAAGGTAAATGACTTGTTATGAACTATTTATTACACCTCTAATAAACCCATAAAAACAAGAATCTTTAGGAAACGTGGCAATATTGTGGTGTTGGTTTTTGTATCTTCTTCAAAATAAATACACATAATATTCAAAACATTCAAATATAGCAAGCAAATGGTAGTAAGTACATAAAATGTGTTCCTATTCCTATGTAGGCAAAAGCTATTAAGCCTCAGCAGTCTTCATCTCATGTTTTATTGTGCAATATCTCGCTAACCATCTTATTAACTTATACGCACCCGGATTTCAAGTTCACACCGTGTTTAATTAAATCACGTGAATGAACCTAATCCCCGGGAAATCGTAGAGCGTGATTAATTCATTTAGATTGTTAAGTATTACGCTGGCTTAATTTAAGGCTTTTGTTATGAATAGACTCTTTAATCAGACGTGATACTGTTTCAGGGTTACTACTCTGGCTTTTTTCTGATTCATTCTTTGATAAATTTTGTTATGCGATTTCAGTAGCCCGAGTGCTTTACCAACGTGATTTGAATATACCTTAACTGCTATGGTGCGTATGGCAAAGGAGATAAGATGAAGAGCCATGGAGGTGGCCTTTGTCGAAAGACACGCTGGTACGAGGGAATGACATCCAAGTGCCGAGTTAGAAAGATGAAATAATGGCACTCCAACGCCCCGGCCAAAGGTAGTTGCAAATCAGAGTATGGTTTAGGTTTTACACACTTTGAGTCCTTGAGTCCCCTTCGCCTGCTTCAGGAGAACAAGCATAAGGACACACCCGAAAATAAATAGCTCAATGATCCCGCTTGTGTCAGTCATCTTAGGCATCCCTTGATTAAGTATTTATGGAACAAAGAGCCTATGACATATGATAACAACGTTAAACCGAGCCACACAAAGCAATCCTCATCATGAACACAAGAGAATGTTGTGCCATCTATAAGGATTTGTGGAAGATTATGTTATTAGTTGCGAGATTATATGCGCACGCGATGTGGACTCATAGTTAATAGATCTATCTATGAGAAAATGGGCTCCTGGAGTGTGTATGTAAACCTACTTTATGTTTTGGAGCTGTTCTTTGTTTGAACATGTTTGATTCGTATTACTTTTGATGCACGTCGGAGTAAAACGAATAACAGAGGGCAAATTCTATACTAATTTAAAGCAACGTTCGCATTCGAATTGGGCCTCAGAAAAAAATCTATAGGAAGAAAATTGCGTACTTATGCAACAACGTGATACGTTGACAAGGAGGTAATCTGTGATATGGGCAGGCATGAGCATGAAGACAGCAAGATAATTTCTTAGAAGACCACACATATGTATACCTCGAGCTTTGCCGGTTAGACCGGTGGCCATGCTTTTGAACTTTCTTCCGCAACCGGCAACTTTTGGAGTCATTGCTGTTTGGGAACCACAAAACAATTACTTACCTATCAACTACAGGGTTGATGGGTAATTGTTGATAGGTGTTGGAAAGGAAAAAAAGATATATGGATATCTATTCTTCGATTCGATTATCTAAAAAAAGATATATAGACTCGAACTAATTTTGCATTGTATAATTTTATGCATTAACGGAACATGTGTGAGTACTGTATACCTTCAAGTCAAACTATCAGTTTTGGGTAAGACTTTAAGTCCTGGCTGTTGGGAGTGTCATGCTCACTCAAAAGTCTCTCTGATGGTGCAGTTTGTGTTTCATTCATCATTTGGCTCCGTCAGCTGGGACTGGTCATCTCTCAACTGCCACGGTTTGTTTTAATTGTTAGTATTTTGAATTGTTACTTTTTTGCTGTTGTCGTGCACGTCTTTTTACATCGTTCTCACATAACCATGAATAATTTCAACAAGAACAATGTAACCACAACTTTGTAATAATTAATTGACTCAAAAGAGTGTCCATGGAGTTTCTTGTTCGTTCTTTTCCATAGAGGGAAAACGTAGAGTTTTGGAACGTGCAAATAGCTTCACCTCTTTGACTGACCGACCTTGACTTGGTTTAATTGAAATAAATGCTTTGAATTTGACTTTGATTATTTGTCCTTTCCAAAAAAATATGGATTTGACTGCGGATATAGGCGCAGTCTTATACCTTCGAACTAAGTTACCTAATCTGATTTTAATAAATTAAATAAACTACAAAGAAACGCTACCCTATTCGCCACCTAAGCAAATATTGTCTTCTTAAACAGGTGTCAAAAATAATAAGCATGGAATTTATTTGCGCTCACCACTTTACGATAGCTTATGAAAACAAAACCTGGCATTGACACACCTCAACCATAGTCTTCTAATAGCATATCTATGTTTTATTGGTTAAACGTTTGATTTTCGTACGATATGTTTGCGGTCCAATTAGTGATCGTATAGTGAAGGTGTTTCTTTGGTAAGAATGCATGAACAAATTTTATGAAGTACCTACGAGATGGTCAGGTTTTAGTACTATTAGGTATTTTGTTTGTTTTCCTTTCCACCGCGTTGTGTAATAGACTGGTATAGTCATCGACCCGTAACCGACTGCCACTGAGCATTGCCATAATCTGTAAAGTTTACAAGGGGGTCCGTAATCTCAGTATTTATTGGCCATTGGATGCTGCTGGTGAATGTATCGATGCATAGTGTGCATGCAGTTATACATAACCAGTGTATTATGCCTATATATGCGTATATTATGCCATTTAAGCTTTTATCGCATCACTTATGCAGGGAATATCAGAGAAATATCAACATGCTGCATACATAACATTATTTATTTTTTGAAAAATAGTACGTGTGGTTAAAAAAACCGGCCAAGTGCGAATCCGACTCGCGCACGAAGGGTTCCGTAGGTACATTATCTCATTATAAAAAACGGCAAAAACATCACGATTGTTCTAAGGGAGTCCTACTTAAATATTTATTTTATTCTGTAAGAGCGGCAACAGAAATACATCGTCTGTGAAAATTTCAACTGTCTAGCTACCACGGTTCATGAGATACAGCCTGGTGATAGACAGACGGACAGACAGACGGACAGACAGACGGACAGACAGACGGACAGACAGACGGACAGACAGACGGACAGACAGACGGACAGACAGACGGACAGACAGACGGACAGACAGACGGACAGACAGACGGACAGACAGACGGACAGACAGACGGACAGACAGACGGACAGACAGACGGACAGACAGACGGACAGACAAACGGACAGACAGACAGACGGACAGACAGACGGACAGACAGACGGACAGACAGACGGACAGACAGACGGACAGACAGACGGACAGACAGACGGACAGACAGACGGACAGACAGACAGACGGACAGACAGACGGACAGACAGACGGACAGACGGACAGACAGACAGACAGACAGACGGACGGACAGACGGACAGACAGACGAACAGACAGACAGATGGGCAGACAGCCGGACGAACAGACGGACGGACAGACAGATGGACAGCGAAGTCTTAGTAATAGGGTCCCGTTTTTACCCTTTGGGTACTTACGGAACCCTAAAAATATGATTGTCCTGGATATAATCATGTCTAATTGTTTATGCAAGCAACCTTCGTTCTACTCGTACTTCGGTCTTACTAGTTTCACTCGACCGCCATCGTAGCATTGTCGTAGATAAATCGTTGCATGTTCGTAGTGGCGTCGTTGCTGCGCCGTAGGCTCTCTGTCGTAGCGTTTTATCAGCATGCACCATTCTATTTTTAAGCCCTCGATGGATTGAGTGTCAGTTTGATTTATGGAGTTCGATTGGACGTTCGCTAAACCTTACCTACTACCTACACCTTTAAATGGTCGGCTGGAAATCGACTTTTCTCACAATAACAATGTTATCCGTATTTTCTGGTAAGTACAATTTGGAGGAACGCGGATGGGTTTTAGTCAGTAAGAGTCTGACATGCCCTTCCGCTCCGCCCAGAGCGGAAGGAATTTGATAATATCTCATCCTTTTAAAAAAAAGTAAGTAGGTACCCTATAAAGGTATTCATACATTTGCAGTAGACCTAACCATTATTTTATTATGTACTTATTAAATCGACTACGACTTTTATTGCAATAACGATCACGATTTTTATGATCCTAATACTAAAAATCAATTAATAGTAAAGTTTTTATGGTTTCGCTGCAGGCTCTCATTTTGGTAGTGACTTATTGAATTTGCTACGGATTTCTTAGTAGGTAATTACCTAAATAATTATTGTTTTATGATACCAAGTAACTTCAATTTACTTTTTCAACACCAAAGTGGAATGTCCGCAATACACAAGCAGGTACAATAGAAAGGACATAAGTTAAGTGAGTATAAAAACTTGGGAGCAAGCATTAACGCTTTAATATAATGGCAATCTTTGGAAATATCTGGCCGTTTATTATTAGGTATACCTATATCTAGCCTTCCTTCAATAACGGCTTCTCAATAAATAACGAGTTCTATGACCAACTGATGCGACTTCTGACTTTATGAATTTGCTCATAATTTTATGCTTTTTAACCGTTTTGGCTGTCTAGTAGTTATTATGGACTTAAATCAACATAGTTTGTTGCAGATTGTAGTCTGTGGAAACAGTAGGTTGGTGATAAACCTCAAGCCACAGCATTGTACAAAGGCTTTCCTCAATATGTATGCAAGCTTAAATTAGGTGCGTAATTAAATTTTCGCTGTAACTGGTCATGGTTTTTCGACCACTAGCAAAACAGCGCATAGCGTCTTCACTGCAGGGCTCACAGGCTTTCTAAACTTAGGTACCTACCTACCACAAATATTAATTTATTTGCTTACCTACTGCAGATTTTATAAAAAATACTGGAAGGAAAAACTTTATGATAATTGTTCGTAGCTTTAGTCAATTTAGATTTACTTCAATAGTTCTAAACTTCTAACTGTTATATAAAACGAAGTCATGCAATACTAATAAAACAGAACTTTATTGTACTTAGTTTAACTGCATTTATTCGAGGCTGCAGTACAGAGTGATCTAGTGTTTACTTGATTCCTTTCTTGGATAGCTCACAAATAAGTAAAACTTAGTATTTATAATAACTAATTTATAAAAAATTAATATAATAACGTACGTGTTAAATAAACTCGTTCGGAAGCGCGAAGCAAGCCGTTGTGTTTATCCGTTTAATTTCTATCACAATATGATGAGTAAAAGTGGAGTTCCTATACCTGATTTCTTACGCAACTGTCTGTAATTGTCCTGTGATTCATAGGTAGGTACATGTGAATTGAAATTATGTACCTAATTGAAGGCTGGACAAGTATTTGAGTAGGTTCCTGTCAGTGAATAGCATTAAAAGCTGATATACCCATAAACATCGTTGGCTCTATTTTTTTCAGACATAGGAGGAAAATAATATAGGTCTTACAGATCTTCGGCAGTCGTTACGGATTGTCAGAAGCCAGTAAATCTGACTCCAGTCTTGCCAAGAACTACCTACCATGTTACCTAGTTAATGGGTTGTGGAGATCTGGTAGGCAGCTAGGCTGGTTATTCAGCTGAATTCCTGTTAACATCTCATCGTGTAAACTTAGCTGAAGTGTGCTTTCAATTCATAAAAACAAAATGGAATTACAATTCGCTTCACGGTCACTACACCTAAGTGTA
This sequence comes from Melanchra persicariae, assembly GCA_947386135.1. Classification (NCBI taxonomy): domain Eukaryota; kingdom Metazoa; phylum Arthropoda; class Insecta; order Lepidoptera; family Noctuidae; genus Melanchra; species Melanchra persicariae. The sequence goes on along the minus strand of OX376651.1, from coordinate 8,137,470 downwards.
CCTACACGTTGAGATATTGACTGAATAGACGGGCAGTTCCAATAGGTCTGTCTGAACAGAATAACACAAAGCTGACTTTGTAAAACCGGCCAAGTGTGAGTCGGACTCTCGCACGAAGGGTTCCGTGCCACAAACCGAAAAAAAACACATTTCTTATATGCCCTTTTCATACAATTATACTCGGTAAGCAAATAAATATTCATTATGTAAGTAGGTATATTACCTATAGGTAATAATATTAATAAATAATAAAATGTTTTATTCATCTCCACAAATTACACATTATGTACGTAGGTACCTCTACCAAGTTTTTACCGCATTTGTCAAAGTAAACAAAACGCTGGATCTTACAAAGTAGTAGGTACCTAATTTTTGCTCAATGCAATGCAAATTACTTATAGTTGTACCTAGTGTTTAAAAGTGTATTTAACGCTTTAGATAGCTTGAGTGAAGTTTACCGGCTGCAGCAATTTGAGCCAACAGTTTAAGGTTATTAACGTAGGTACATAATGGAAAAAAATATTGAATCAAGTTTAATAGTAGGACCTATATGTATGAACCTAATGTCCCCACTGATTTGATCTTCAAACAAACAAACAAAAATACTCCCTTCGCCCTTCGGGACTTCAACCTATCCGATGAGATTGGTCGAAATATGACACACAACACTTGTTTTCCTAAAGATTTATTTCTACAGTTTTATTATGATTGCTGTACGACACATTAACAATAAAATAGGTAGGTACTTTATATTTTTAATAAATTTCACATTAGGTAGATACAATTTGCATGGAGGTATTTGAAGCAAAGATTTGAAACTTCCCTCCAAAGTGACCATCACAGAAACTTTTAACCTCCAGGTATTTTTGTCGGAGGTGGTTGGAGGTGAAGTTTAGCTGAATGTTTCGGTTTTATTCAATTATTTTGTATACTTAAGTAGGTATTATTGCTTTTATGACCTTATTGATTTACTAGACAGGAATTCCTATCTAGTAAATAAATCAATGAGACTTATTTGGTTTACTCGTGGATAGGTGTTTAAATAATATTATTTTGCTTGGAACTTGGTGGTTTAAATAAAAAAATAACCCATATTAATTAAGTAATTAACTGTTAACCGTTTGAAACTATTTTTGCTGAAAATACTAAAATATTTAATAGCTTAGGTAGGCAGCTTTTCAAACTTGTAACTTACCATGTTTAGAAGATTAGTGGGTCGGTTTCGTTTAGCAGCTACTGTTCAAACTTTAGTGTTAAGAGACAATCACAAAACTGGCACAAAAAATTAAAAATATTATTTTTGAACATAAACATTCGTTTCCCGCCAAAAACATTGGTGAGGTACGCATGCGCGACGTTACCGCGCGTCGAAACTTCTGCTCGCGCTCTATGCGGCCAGCAACCGCTCACCCACCGACCGTTTCTCCCGGTGAGCACCAAAGCACGTAATGCGCCTTATGAAAGCGATGGCCGTGGAAGGTTAGAATTTTGTGCACTCAGCCATTTACTATAGACTTTTACGGACCGCTGAACTGTCTCCTAACCTACCTTGCTGCATCGAGAGAAAGGTGCGATGCAGGTCAGGATTAACTGGTCTATCTTGTCGCAGAAAGTCATCAGAAAATGCATTAGTGCAGTAGGCCGCGTGACTCGAGTTGAGATGGGCGCGGAAAAGTCGCTTTGATATTATGTAGTCGATGGCACTAATTTTCTTTACACACGCGTCATGTGCATTGCATTCACCATAAGAAGAATAATGAATGTTATTCTTATTATGCATAGGTACCTTAGTGTAACACACATAAATAGCTAATGTTTGTCATAAGTCGGTAGCTACCTTATCTCTGGCTGCACATAATTTACGATGATTCTTTCAATGGTGGAAAGCTACACCTTGAGTGGCAAAGGCTACATTATATCTAGGAAAAACCCACAGCTAAACGGAGCAAATCCGCGGGAAAAAGTTAGTCCAATTTAATTATTATGAAGGTATCCAAAAGACAAATAAGTGTCTTAGTCTTAAAATGCGGATGAGCCTTTTTGTCTTAGTTTTTCACTAAGACAAGGCTCATCCGCATTTTCGCTTATTTACCATCCTGCTATAAAACGGTCCTTCAACTTGTAATTCGACTACATTCTGAGATAATAAAGTCGAGGATGTGGATAGCAGACTGCGTAGGTGTTATGGGGTAAATGAACCTATGACATCAGAACCGAAACGTTTCACTGCAAAAGCTAGGAAAAAGCTCTGCAACTTAGCGATGCAGTTATTAGCTTTCGGCCTTAATCTTAAAGTATTATAATGCAGTAGTAAGTTAATTTGTTAGCTTGGTAATAGTGTATTGCCGGTACCACCCAAGACCATCCTCAAGGTAAGGAGTTTGCAAAAAAGGAAAAGAAAACCCAACTATACAAAAAAATCTGGCTGTTCAGTGTTCGTTGATGAGCGCATCACTTGAGAACGCGCGACTTGTATATTTTAAATGTTCCTGATAAAGTTTTTGCGAAAAAAACATTGGAAAAACTGCCCGAAAAACCAGGAAGCTTTTTACCATATGATTTTTTTAAACGTTTCCCCACACTAGGCATTTCTCCTGTATCGTGGGTGCGTTTACAAACATACAAAGTCACATACACAAACAGCCAGACCCGGAACAACTATCTGTAGGCCATAAAAATATTTGTTCCGTGCGGGAATCGAACCCGCGACACGCAGCGCCGCAGCCAATCGCACAACCACTGCGCCAACCATGTTGTCAAACAAGTACAATACAAATGTTTTGAATGTACAATCTCGACTGATGAGACAGCTATAGGTATTAAAATACAGATGCTAAGGCCGTATTACATTGAAATACATGATCGACTGATTGATTACATTATACCTCGCTAGCCCACAATGTAATGCAACTTGCATGAGAGCTGGTTTCAGGTAGAAATGTGGCCTAAGTAAATCTAAGCATTTCTAGCTATTTTTAACCGGTATACGGTATAAATTAGAGATGCCACGAATATTCGGCAACTATTCGGTATTCGCCCTATTCGGCTACTTTTTTTTGCCATAGTACCAAATCATGAAAAAGAAACGCATAACATTGGTCACAAAATTGTTATTATAACAATAAATCAGCAAATTCAATGCTTAAAATCTATCATCAGTGGTAATTATGTCACAAAAAATGATGTATTATTTTTTAAGAGATACACACTGGTGTAACAAAAAGAATTGTTTGTCATGGCACAAACTACTCTGAAATGAAATAAATACCCCCACAGCGGCGGAATTACCGCAAACACTTCAATGATGGTCGGAAGTTCGGAACCAGTCACCCGCGAATGTACTAAGTCTTGCCGGATATTCGGCCACCGAATATTCGTCGCTTTGGCCTTGCCGAATATTCGGTATTCGGCAATATCACTATTCGTGGCATCTCTAATATAGATATCTAATAAACACAAACACGCAAGAACGTAATCAGTGTAATCACGGGGAGGTAGAATCGGGTGTCAGTTTAGAATTTGTAACATTAATGATAGTTTCCCAAAAGCTACAACACGCCCCGAAAACAAGGCCCTGTTAGTAGGTTTATAAGTCAGCTTTGCCATTTTACATTTACATTTTTTTATTTTACTTTATCTGGGCAACTAAAGCTGGGCATCTCTATTTAAAGTTTATAAATAAGTAATTGGTAGGTATAGTCAGATTGATTCTAACTGCACCCTAAAGAATTGAATTGGGCACGCGTCCAGCGCCACCGGGCCTCGCAGTAATTAACTTAGGTCAAAATCAAAACTAAAATAAAAAAAAATCAAAAGTCATTTATTCAAATTAGGCTAAGAGCTAGCACATTTTGAACGTCAAACATAAAGACAGTCCCCCAAAACCCGTCACCACTTCCTAGTGTTTTAGCTGTAATATGGGAAGTAACAACTTTTCTGCGACTACTCAGTGTTCAAAACGGCTTTTACACGACTGAGGGTAACACGATTTATCTGTCTTTCAACAACCAGCAACGTTTTACAAGAGAAGAGAGCAAAGTGGACACCATTGAAACGACAGAAGCCGGTATACGGTGTTATAAAATAAATGTACCTAAAGCTTGGCAAAAAAGAGTTTGGAAAAAATGAGGGCGCCACTATCTTACTTAACGCACCATATTATGGGAAATCAGTAAGAGAATTTAATCAAATCGTTAAAAATAATTGTGGAACAATAAACGTTATTCAAAGTCTAACACTTGTCGGCTAAGTAGTATCGACATCATAGGTTTCCATTTAGTAAAATATTTAGTTCCACTTGTCACCACATCATAGGTACTCTTTTTTGCCAAGCTGTACTTTTGCATAATATAATGTCTAGTTACTCGCCACGACTAAATCCTTCATAGTGTTCAATATTAAGTATTCCATAATCTTTGATTCACAACAAATCTGAATAAAACCTATGAATAAAACAAATAAAAAGACTTGACAGCATTCTAGTCCACATGACCATCACATGACAGACATCACCAAAAACCATGATGTCAACAGAAACTTGACGCAAACTATTATTTTATATTTTTCCTAAATGTTTAATTTCATGGGTATACGAAATGATTTATTTAATGATTTTATAGACATTTTAGATTTGATATCATTGGAAAGTCTCAGTTTATATGACAAAATAACTGATAATTTAATAGTCGTACTGCGTACAAAATTCCGTAAACCTCGATGTGGTGATAAGTTTTTGGTATAGCTTAGATTAAGCCATTAATTAATAATATACAATATTCCAAATTCTAGTTCAATAGTAGGTAAACCAATTCAGTATGGAAAGTGAAACGGAATTTGAAGATATTGACTCTGGGACTCCCGTTGGGGCTGGCGATGTTGAGGAAGGTAAAGGTCCCGAAACTACAGCCGGAGAAACAGATCAAGAGGGTGAAGGAACCGCAGTAGTTGAAGGAGGCGAGGCCGGTGAGGCAGGCGAAGGCACCGAGGGTGGTGGAACAGGTGAAGCTGCCGACACAGAAAAAGTGGGAGGAGAGCAAGTCGAAGGTGAACATGTAGAAGGAGAACATCCAGAAGGTGAACATGTAGAAGGTGAAAAATTAGTAGGAGAGCACGTTGAAGGGGAAGTCGTTGATGGTGAAGCTGTGGAAGGAGAACATGTTGAGGGTGAACAAGTGGAGGGAGAAGCTAAAGAGAAAGTTGAGGGAGAAGAACTCATGGGTGAAGGATTGGAAGGCGAACAAGTTGATGGTGAAGGATCGGAGAAAGCCCCGGAAAACGAATTACTTCTTCCCCCACCCGAGGAAGTTGTGGAAGAGGAAGAGTTCGCACCTGACCCACCTCCAGATCCTGCTGCACCTTATGATTTCAGTGATTCTAAGGAAGCTTTGAAAGCACCCTTTGAATTACGACCTGATCAATTAGCCGAAGTAGAACAGCTGTGGGAAATGTTTCAGAATTACACCCCAGCCTACGCTGATTTGGATGGATATGTCACCGAGAAAGAGTTAATTTACATGTTGAAGAGTCTTCTAATTATGACGTTTACAGTAGAACAACTCCACGAGTTAATAGCTTATTGTTGTAGACCGCCTCATAAAGATGGACATATCTTTTACGAACAATTCCTTAAAATGGTTACAATAAGGCAAAGAGATTTTCCCATTGAAGAAGAAATTCGTTCTGCATTGCAATTTTATGACCCTGAAAAGCAAGGACTTTTAGACCGCGAATACATGAGAGAAGTTTTAACGAAACAAGGCAATAAAATGGTATCAAAGCTCGTAGATAATCTCATTAAAGAAGTAGATATGAGTAATGATGGCACAATTGGTATAGAAGATATAGTTGGAACAATGTGTATTGATCTGAATGAGGAAGACATGCAAATGCTCAGAGCGTCTGTGTATCCACCAAAGGAAGCAGAGGGCCCGGAGACGGAGTTGGATGCATTTTAATATCTTCAGCACTAACTAGGAACCTTTCTCTCTCATAAAATATCTGATTTTTTAATAAAGTTTAATAAAAACTAATAAGTACAACAATAATACCTTAATACATATTTTAATTATAATACACTATTCTTTTAAAATGTTCTTTAACTTCATCCCATGTTCGTGTTCCTACGTCTACAATCTAAATACTTAGCATGTGCAGTCATAATATCACACTCGTCTTTTTAAAATACTCACAATTTAATTCAATCGTTGTTAGTCTTGCTAAAACCACAGATTACTCAAAACGGCTTGATCGATTTAAATTTTTATTGGGTTGTGTTCGTAATTTTCAGGGCAAGATGTGTATGAAAGAATATTTTGAAAAAAAAGATTGCACCCGTCCGAACCGGGGGCCAGTGCATTCGGGTCAGTGGCGTAGCTACCGGAGGGCTAGATGGGACAGTGCCCCGGGGCCCCCAAGCTCAGGGGGCCTCTCGTACTCTTGACTTACAAACTATAAATTTTGAACTACTGACTCCCACATTCGGAATATAAATAACCCAGATTCCAGGAACGCAATTTTAAAAATGCCAATTTATTTGAAAAAATTCAGGGGAATTCCCAACAAGTCTCGAACTTCTTTGTTTTAAACTTGCGCGGAACTCCCCTGTATTCTTAGGCTAGTTTCACAGTTGCCGCCGCGAACAGCGGGTTTCAACAGCACGCACTTCACACAAGGCGGACCTATAGGAAACGCGGCGAGCTTCAACAGCGTGACTATAAAACGCTACTAGTGAATTTACAAGAGCGCGGGCCTAGGCAATTTACAAGCGCGCGCGTCTGGACGGCACCGCTCATCGGCGCGACTGTGAAACCAGCCTTATATTGCACGACGCGAAGTAGTAGACTGATTTTAAAAACGATGTTATACGCCCACTTTCAAATAGCCGCCACTCTGTTCTCCAAACTTTAAGTATTTATGTGTAACTACATATTTATATTTTGACTTGTATTGATACTCCAGATTTGTCGTAACCCAGATTCATCATAGTCCCGCACCCGAACTTAGAACAACTGTCAAATCGTGTTGTCATTCATTCTTAGTTCGGTTTCGGGACTAGTAAATCCGTAGGTGATACGGAGTCGAAAACGCCCGACACTAAGGCCGAAACTACGGACTTCGGGATTAGAGAGTAGACCCCCTGATTCGTCGTAAAACGTATAGTCGGTCAAGAAAGTGGTGCTAATGGTTTAAAAATCTCTACTTAATTAGGATTCCGTACCCAAAGGTTGCTCAACGGGACCCTATTAACGTGCCTCCACGGTCTGTGTGTCTGTCACAGGGCTCTATTTTTTTAACGGTAACAGGTAGATATTTTCTTTTATTTTCATAAAATAGTTTTAATTTGTTCATTAAGTTACAATTTGTATTTTGTTTTTAATTTTGTTACGAGGCGACTGTATTACGACGAATCTGGATTACGACAAATCTGGAGTACGTCGCATTCGGAACACGACGAATACAGAACAAACGATTATATGTAAGTAGTTTAGTTGGGTCCTAGTTTATTTTTTGCCCCAGGGCCTTTGGTTACCTAGCTACGCCACTGATTCGGGTGGAGTTAGCTATATAATACAAATCGACGCAAGTGAATGTGCGAAATGTTTGGGTTGTAAATGTAATATTATTTTTAATTTTTTGAATCGTCGGCGTCGGATTAGTTATGCTTCATGCCTGCCAGGGTTGCGGACTTTGCTCGAAAGACTCACCGCGGCACTGGAACGCAAAGGGCATTTGGAGGAACACATATGGGTTTTAGACAGTATTCATCGCAAGTCCCACCTTGAAGCTAGCTGTGCTCAACTCTTGGAGCATGGTCTGGAGTCCTACAGCTGTGGGGGCGAAAAAGGCAATGGCGTCGGCAAATCGGGGTTTTGCTTATGGTCTTCCATCCATGAGGCTGCCAGTGTCTTAACTATCTCATCAAGTGTGCTCATAAATTTTGGGAGAAAGCGGATCGCCATAATTAACACCTTTTTGAATTTTGAATGAAGGTCCAAGTGATTAACCCTCGTCTTCGAGAGGGTTAAAACTGGGGGTTGATTTGAAAAAAAAAGGCTGGTTCTCCAGAAACTAGGGACACTGGCCCAAGTCTAATTTTATTACGATGTAGTGATTACAAGACAACTAGAACTACTGACTAGAACACAACCAACACAATGACCACTAGAGTAGCAAGTTAACACACTTGGGATATCAACTGCTTAACCAGACTAACCTGTGGTGGCCTCAAATGAATTTAAGGCCCCAGCCAAGGAATTAAGGCTTTTTTTTTTTCTTAGGTATGACCACTAGCGAGTTAACACACATGGGATATCAACTGCTTAACCGAACTAACCTGTGGTGGCCTCAAATGAATTTAAGGCCCCAAGCCAGGGCAACAAAACTAGCTACAAGCTAAAAACTATTGACCGCTCGCTAAGGACACTCCCTGTGGAATACGACCTCAGTTTAGCGGCGTCAGTTGGGGATAGCAAGGGACAACAGGGTGGGTCGTGGCATTAATTAGGGGTTATTAAAGCTACAGGCTCAGCGGCGCGAGCTGGCTCGTTAGGCAAAAGTCGGGGAGAGTTTTGAATGGGTCGTCGCGACGGACCTCGGCGGCGAGGTCGGTATACGGAACGCGGTCTGTTCTTGTATTTTCTAAGGGTGCTGGTTTCCCTTCAGCTTTCCTGAATCTTTGTGATCTCGTCGTCGGACTCGACGAGTGTATGCCGAGGACGGCGAATCTTACTAATGCGAGAGGGAGTGTACTGGGTTGCCTTTGAAATCAAAGGGTTTTGGTTCTTTTCAGCGGATTCGATGAAACGCTTTATAAGGCGCTTCATAAACTGTTTTAAGGTCGGGATTTTGAGGTCGACATGAAGTCGTTCATTCCGTACATAACACGGGGCGCCCGTGGCTTTTCGGAGAAATCTGTTTTGGATTACTTGCATCCTGTGGATTTGCTTTGGCTTTGCGTGTGCAAATGCAGCAGACGCATAAGTCATTATCAAACGTATGCACGTAGGTGTAGATGCACAGTTTACATTTAAGGGATAGCTTGCTGCGTGCATTCAGCATGGAGTGAAGCCTACCCAGAGCGAATGCAGCACGCGAACGTACCGCACTTATGTGCTCAGTAAAGGTGAGTCTATGGTCTAATATCACACCTAGATATTTGGCTCGCTTTTCCCAAGGAATCAGCAGTGCGATTCTGTAAGCATGTCGAAGTGAACACTTGGGCGGGGCGCACGACGGGTGAGTTGTCAAACCATACAAATAAGATGGAATGACAGCGCTCTTGTCCTTCACTCCGCCTAGGTGAACACCGTGAGATGTCGACAGAATCGACCGGCTGCTTACCAAACATGGTGATCGGACTCGGTGGTTTGGGAATGAATTTTGCCCGCGGTTTGTAGAACATGACCGCCTGGCTTTTTTCATGTACGTTTGCCCAGCACGGCCCCCCGGAATTTGCGAATTAGGTGTGCACCAATGCAATGTACTCGCCTCTAGGAGTATATGTACCGGTTTCTTTTTCAATGTACCTCTGTACTTTTGAAGAAATATGCAAAAAAAGGGGGCCGTGCCAGCCAAACGTTTTCAGCACGGCCCTCGTGTAACTTGAAAAATAAATAGCGTATTCAAAACTTTCTTAAACTCAACGAATGTACCCTATTAACACGTTATATGTGCCGCAACAGATACTGTGAATTCGTAAAAACAAATATTATATAGACGTAGATAGGGGGCCGTGCTGGAAATAAGGAATATAAGAAAATATCTAAAAAGACAAGTCAACCTTAGCCAAAAACTATTAAAACATAATTGATTTTTGGCAAGTAACATATGTAACGCATTGGTGTCTCATACAACTTGCTAAATTTGAAAAATAAACCAATTTTAGTTCATTCAGCACGGCCCTCTATATTTGCCTATATCTTTGTAAACATGGCATGTTTCTTTACAAAATTCGACTACCTGAATTATGTGCAGGAGTACATTCGTTCCACATAAATTGCGATTCTGCTGTATCAGTACTTTAAAAGATAAATTGGATCAAAAATATCACATAATACAACTGATGAGGTGACCGTGATTCCATATATTAGGTAGGTACATATTCTGTGCCTCAAGGCATCTTCTGGGCACGCTCGCTTCATCATGGACCTCATCTATCGCTTTCCATCAGGCGTGATCGAGGTTAAGAGCTAGCTCATTCATAAAAAAAAAAAAATATTAATAAAATTATGTGACTACATTAAAATAAACATTCTTTTTTAACGGGAACCGATCACTTTTCCAAATTGTTTTTGTTGGTATTTCATTTTACTGAAAACTATTGACCGACGTCTTTTTGCCGTATGCATTAATTGACATATTTTTAGATCATCGAAGTATCATGTGCCATAGGTATTATTTTACTGAGCTAAATTTCGCCGATTTACAAATTAACTTTTTGCTATTGGCCGAAGCCTCTTTTGAACTTTTTTCATGTGCCAGATTTTCACCACACCGAAACAACATTTTACGGAACATTATTTGGTCACAAATATATAGCCGGTTACTTGGTAGCATTTTCAATATTAAATTAAAACAGTGTCATAAAAAGTCAATATGTTGTGCTATTTATTTACTTGCATGCTGCATGCCTGCTTGTACGCTGCATGCTTGAAGCAAGCATCCTTGTTTGCATGCTTCTTATCAACTTTTGTTCATAATCAACTGTTTTATTATGTGTTATTACAATTAAATATTTAATTTGAATGTTCGGAAACATAATACTTCGAACAAATGTTATTTCGGCTAAGTGTAACTTCGGTAAAAAATTTTTCGACCAAATGAAACCTTGGAGTAACGAAAAAGAATCGAATTGATAATAGTCAACTGACAAACGTGACTTCGATGAAGTAAAAAAGAAACGAAACGCCAAACTTTTCAACTATTATGTTGAAAAGTATTAGTTGAAATGAAATTCGGTCAAATATTTTTTGAGTTTATGATAGGTAACCCTTTTTTACAATTTGTTTTGTTTCTTCGAATTTAATATTATCGATTACATCTTGTAAAGGAATTGTATTAGTTAAAACTTGTCGTGTGCGGTCGCTATTAGTTCACTGATGCTACCGTAATTTTTGAAGATTGTGCTGGTATCCCGGTTACTTCATGTTGCACTCAAGTGTTTATTGATCAAGTTTTAACTGATATAATTCCTTTACAATATGTCATCGATAATATTAATTTCTAAGAAAAAAAAAACAATATGTAAAAAAGAATTTTTATTTTAATGTAGTCACATAATTTTATTAATATAGGTACAGAATATGTACCTACCTAATATATGGAATCATGGTCATCCCATCAGTTGTATTATGTGATATGTTTGATCCAATTTATCTTTTAAAGTACTGATATAGCAGAATCGCAATTTATGTGGAACGAATGTACTCCTGCACATAATTCAGGTAGTCGAATTTTGTAAAGAAACACGCCATGTTTAAAAAGATATAGGCAAATATAGAGGGCCGTGCTGAATGAACTAAAATTGGTTTATTTTTCAAATTTAGCAAGTTGTATGAGACACCAATGCGTTACATATGTTACTTGCCAAAAATCAATTATATTTTAATAGTTTTTGGCTAAGGTTGTCTTGTCTTTTTTAGATATTTTCTTATATTCCTTATTTCCAGCACGGCCCCATATCTACGTCTATATATTATTTGTTTTTACGAATTCACAGTATCTGTTGCGGCACATATAATGTGTTAATAGGGTACATTCGTTGAGTTTAAGAAACTTTTGAATACGCTATTTATTTTTCAAGTTACACGAGGGCCGTGCTGAAAACGTTTGGCTGGCACGGCCCTCTTTTTTTGCATATTTCTTCAAAAGTACAGAGGTACATTGAAAAAGAAACCGGTACATATACTCCTAGAGGCGAGTACATTGCATTGGTGCACACCTGATTCGTAAATTCTGGGGGGCCGTGCTGGGCAAACGTACATCTTTTTTGGGATTAACCTCAAATCCCCAAAGTCGGAATCAAGCGCCTAGGTCGCTGGCCGACTTTCCAACGCGGATTAAAGACGGGATTCGTGTTCTTCGACATAGCGAAAGCTTTCGACAAAGTCTGGCACAATGGCTTAATTTATCTACACTAATAATAATAATAGGTCTTTACCTATGCAATTGCCGTTTTGTATGAAAAAATTTAAACGAATTTTTTTCATGTATTTTTTATTTGTATTAATCGAAGTAATCACCCATGCAATCAATGCATCTTTGCCAACGCATTGGCAGTTTATTTATGCCCTTCTTAAAGAAATCAGCTGGACGGGAGGCAACAAATTCTTCAAAGGCATTTTGTACTGCCTCTCGGGTATTGAATTTTTTTCCCGCCAAGAAGTTATCCAAATTCTGGAAAAAGTAGTAGTCTGTAGGCGCAAGATCTGGTGAGTAGGGCGGATGACGGAGAGCTTCCAACCCCAGTTCTTGCAACTTGGAGACCGTCTGCTGTGCAGTATGAGGTCGCGCGTTGTCGTGCAGGAGCAGCGGAGACGAGCGATTGACCAATGCTGGTTGGAGATGTGCCAGCTTCTCCATCATTGTGTTCAGTTCTTCACAGTACACATCTGCAGTAATGCTCACCCCGTTTGGTAAGAAGCTGTAATGAATCACACCGGCGCTAGACCACCAAACAGTGACCATCACTTTTCTAGGGGTAAGTTTTCGTTTAGGGCATTGTTTAGGTGCTGAACCAGGATCCAACCAACTTGCTGAGCGCTTGCGGTTATCAAACAGAATCCATTTTTCATCGCAGGTAACAATGCGGTTCAAAATTCCTTCATTGGTGTGTCTGTTGAGCAGTGCAAGGCACGTCTCGACGCGTACTTCGCGCTGGCGATCACTGAGTTCGTGGGGCACCCATTTGTCAAGATTTTTACCTTGCCAATTTGACGCAAATGGACCAATATTGTTTTGAAAGCTGCTGCTAATTCAGCCGTAGATTGTGTATCATCAGCTTCCACAATCACCTTTAATTCGTCAGTGTCGACCAAAGTCTTCGGACGACTGCGAGGTTCATTTTTCAGGTCGAAATTTCCAGAACGGAAGCGAGCAAACCAATAACAGGTGGTGCGTTGGTTTGTAGTATTAGCTCCGTAAACGTCGTTGATGTTGCGTGCCGCTTATGCCGCGTTGCTGCCACGACGCGACGGTACTCATATTCCATAATTACTCGAATTTTTAACGTATCCATGATGACGAAGAAGATTGAAATGCGATGAAAATGTAACACTAATCAATAAACAAATGACTACTTTTGGAAAAAAAAACCATGTTTTTAAAATAAAATTAATTTGAAATTAGAATTCTTAGCCTAACAAAAATTATTTTGATTTGAAATGGCCAGTACTGCAGAACGGCAATTTCATAGGTAAAGACCTAATATTATAAAGAGGAAAGATTTGTTTGTTTGTTTGTTTGTTTGAAATGAATAGGCTCCGAAACTACTGGACCGATTTGAAAAATTCTTTCACCATTAGAATCCTACATTATCGGTGGACAAAGGCTATAGAATATTTTCAAAAAAGTTAGGGATCCATATGAAAACTTCGATAATGTAACCCAAGGTGTAAGAAAAAATCCTTATATCGCGTACGCTGCGGAATCAATTGACAATAGAGCAAAGTGATGTACTACAGTTTTATAGATGTCATCAATATCTACAAAAAAGTCCGCAATACCAAATGTCTTACTGTTATGGATACATCACCATGACCGCTTTTTGTTCTTATTATTCAAGCAAATCCCTGGTGAAATGGAAAAAGGGTAATTTTGGTATCATGATATTAATCCTCATCCATTTAATTGGTTTGATAATTAAGGTTGATTATGTCCGTGTAAATTACACTTTAAATTATTCAAATCGGACCTTTTGTTCAAAAGTTACAACGGTAATAAACATGCTCGGAGTTAGAAAAATGTCGCGGCTCGAGCGAACTGGGGAGAATCGTATCAACGCTTGGTCCGATGAAGTTGAAACACCACGGCATTTAAATGATTTCGATAAAACATATAAGAAATATAAGAATAACAAATGTTTTGATTTTTCGGAAACAAACTACATACATAATAAGTAGTGAAGCAGGGGTGGTTAAGATTTTAGGGGAGGACATTATTGCTTGCTTCAATTTACAGTTCTCGTCAAATAACTTTGCCCCTCTGAAGTTAGCCATTTGCAAAGATCGCGCAGGTGCAGTCACGTACACGGGAGCAAGCGGGACGCAAGCATGCATCGAACGTAAACGAGCGACTGAGACATAAAATCGCGCCCCGCCCCCATGTCTCTTACGCATGCGCAGTTGCAGTGTGTTCGTAATTTTTTGCTACTACGCAGCCACTCGACACAACTTCAGAGGGGCAAAGTTATTTGACGAGAACTGTACGTCGGAATGGTATGAACAAACTAAAAGCGGGATAATTGAAACAGATGTACCTAACAATTTTTGCATAATCAACCCCTGACGGGTTGAACGGGGTGAACAGTTGCGCTGAACCTGGGCTCGAGACAAGTGAAATTCTGTCAACGTTGGCGTGACGTACACGATTGTCAATACGTCAAAAATGTATAGGATTGACAGATGCTATCGAAATGTCACGTGACCAAATTCGACATAATTTTGGCATTTCGACAGTCGCATTCGCTAATTAAATGGTACATTGTCGAGGGCCTCCTGAGACCATACAATAAGTAGAAATGGCTAAGTAATTAATGACAATCGTTATGCTTAATTTTCCAAAACTAACCTTTGAAGTCAAAGGATTGCTGTGTTTCTCAGCTGATTCAATAAAACGCTTTGTAAGGCGTTTCATGAATTGTTTTACCGTCGGGATTTTGAGGTTGACATGAAGTCGTTCGTTCCTAATAAACCATGGCGCCCGTGGCTTTTCGGAGAAATGCTTGTGAACAGCGTGAAAAATAAAGGTGAGAGCACGCCGCCTTGCGGGACGCCGGCTCGGATAGGGTGGGGGGAGGAAAGCGCACCTTCGATACGATACCGAAAGGTGCGATTCGACAAATAGTCTCGTGTGATGAGCACGAGACGGTCAAGCACGCCGAGTTTGTATAGCTTATAAATTAAGCCATTGTGCCAGACTTTGTCGAAAGCTTTCGCTATGTCAAAGAACACGGCTCCCGTCACTAAGTTGAGTGCGGTCGCTGATATGTTCAACGGTGCGGTAAACCTGCTGGACACATGAGTGATTAGCTCGAAAGCCAAACTGTTAATTTGGAAGGAGGCCCTTGGCTTCGGCGTAGTCTCTGAGTCGCTTATAAATAAGACGCTCATAGATTTTACCTAGGACCTTGAGCAGACTGATGGGGCGGTAGCTATTAGGGGAGGACTTTGGCTTTCCCGGTTTTGGAATACCGATAACGGTAGCCTCTTTCCACGATTGTGGGAACATGTTGTTGGACAGAGCGCCGTTGAAAATGGCAGTCATCAACATGATAAGGGAAGCTGGGAAGAAACGGAACACCTTGTTGGTGATACCATCGGACCCAGGGGCCTTCCTGGGTTTGAGTTTCCCGATTATCTCCTTCACCACGTCTGGGGTGACGGGGGGGAGGGGGTCATCGGGGTCCTCAACGGGGGGGAGAGAAGTCCTTAGCTCGACCTCAGCGTCCACCTTGGCGAGGTAAACTGGGTCAACCGGGTAGGTGCTAGGGGAGCATTGGGACTCTAGGCTGTCGGCCAGGCATTCAGCTTTCTCATCGTCTTCAAATGCGATGGTGTTATCAGGGCGAGTGAGGGGAGGCATGGTTGAAACCCCAGAGGTGCGTAACTTCCTCTGGAGTTCCCAGAAGGCCTGGTGGTTGGGTTCGAGGTCACCAAGCATCTTATCCCAGCGACTGTTATGCAGCTCAGCGATGGTGCGACTTACTGTACGCTGTAAGTAGCGCATGTGAACTTTGTTACTGTGGCAGGGAAAGGATGAGTAGGCACGGACCGCCGCGTTCTTCTCCGTCAAGAGAGCACGCACCTCGTCCGGGAGTTTCCAGCGATGATCGCTCATCGCCGGGACCTCCTTTGAGCATTCGCTAAGGACGGATTGTACGTGTTCTGTGAAGGAGTCGACCGCAGCCGTCGTGTCGGCGGCAGACTCGATGAGATCTGGGATCTTATCCAAGTGAGGTGACGTGGTGATTTTCAGCTTTTCGCTTACTTTTCTCCAGTCAGTGATCACTCGGGAACTCCATAGACCCCACTCAACCCCTTCTGGGTTGAGTGGGGTCCATGGATCCCGATCTGGAGGCAAGCTCTAGAATAACGGGCCGGTGGTCCGAGTTTAGCTCATCCATTATCTCCACAGAATCCAGCCTTAGGCTAACATTCTTTAAGAGGGCAATGTCGAGCACATCAGGACGGAAGTTGGGGTCATGAGGGTAGTGGGTGGGATGCATCGGAGCGATGTCATCAAAGTTGAGGGGGCCGGAGAGTTCGAAGACGACTCTCCCCCTGGGATTGGCCGTGTGGCTATTCCACGAGGGGTGTTTGGCATTGAGGTCACCCGCCAGAATGACGGAATCACTCAAGCCGAGAAGTTTTATCAGATCATCTTTTATTTCCTAAGTGTTAGCCAGCTTGTTGCTGGCGCTAGGAGGAGGGATGTAAGATGAGATGACCGTGATGGGCTGATGGCCTGTCATACCTAGCCGACAGACAGAGACCTCTACTTGGGCAAGAGTGGGTCCACAGGGATGCAGTAGAGGGATTTTTTATAATAGATGAGGGTACCTCCCTTATGACACCGGGTCCTATCGTTGCGAACTATTCGGTAGTTGGCAATTTTAGGGTCTCGATGTTGGGGCTTGAGAAAGGTCTCTTGGACCAGAAGTACATCAATTTGATGATCGCGGAGGAATGTGGCGATCTCGTCAAGCTGGCTCAAAAGGCCATTGGCATTGAAGAGCCCTATCCGGAGGGCTTTAGGTTTGAGCCTACGGTTAATGGACTTATCCATTAACTATGGAGTGGAACTTGGAAATGTAGTGAGTTACATCACTGAACTTTTTGATTATGGAGGCATGGTTGCCTCCGCCAGATTTAAGTGCCGCGGTTAAAGCGAGGGCCCTTTCAGAGTAAAAGGCCATGAAGGTGATAAGTGACAGATTTTCGTCAACTATCTCAACTGTTTCGATTAATTCGGCTGCGGGAGTAGCCTTTGGTGGGGGAGGGGGGGGTGGTGTTAGGCGTGCGGGGGGCTTCGCTTGTGTTAGAGCCGCGCGAGAGGCCGTTGGCGGGGAGAAAGTGGGGAACCAAGGCAATCCCCGCCCTTATGGATGTCGCCACATCCATAAGGGCGGGGATGGCCTTGGTTAGTGAGGCGCTGGGGGGGGCCTGAGGGGCCTGGGAGGCCTGAGGGGTAGCGGTCCTCAGGGCCGGGAAATGGGCCTTGTGGTTTGCCGCCCTCCAGGAGTTAGGGCGCTGTTGGCTTTGAGCCACGGGGGCGTTGGTGGCCAGAGTGGGGCGTTCCCTAAACTGGCGGACATTACCTCGCTTTGCCAGTGCGGGAGAAGATGACTTAGGTGCCCTTGGGCAGCCCCGGTAATTTGCCGGGTGCCCTGTCTCACCACACGGCTGGGAGGCTGGACACACTGGGAGCGGTCTTTGGGGCGCGTGCAGTGAGCGGTGCCGTGGTCACCCAGGCACTTGACGCATCGAGGCTTGGCGTAGCAGTTACGCTGAGTGTGGCCGTAAAGTTGGCAGCGATGACACTGCCCAACTATGCCACTCCTGTTTGGGTTCTCGGTTTTGATTCCCGAGAGCCTACAGACTTGATCTATTTTGTAAATGGGGTGATACCCCTCGACTGGGTCGCAAACGACCAAAATCATGTCCACCGGGATTTTTTGCGACTAGGAATTAGGGCCCCCAGCCATTGGACCCTTATACTATCGGCGGAAAATCTTAACACCGCGATCTAGAAAACGAACCAAAATGCACAACGCCATCTAGTAACAAATATAGAACTAATTTGTACTAGACCGCGGTGTTTTCCGATACACTTGCTGTGCGGTTAGATAGACACCAAGAGTATTCAGTTTTAAGTAAGCGGTCCTATTTTGGTAAATGTTTACCTATCCTATTTAAATAATTGCGCAGTCTGTTATACGTACTTAGTTATATTTTTTGCCTTGCCGCGATCGACTGGACTATAGCGGTGATCTAACGGTCGATCGCGATCGGTCGGTAAGCTATCCCTGCAGTGCGATTCTGTAAACATGTCGTAGTGAACACTTGGGCGGGGCGCACGACGGGTGAGTTGTCAAACCATACAAATAAGATGGAATGACAGCGCTCTTGTCGTTCACTCCGCCTAGGTGAACACCGTGAGATGTCGACAGAATCGACCAGCTGGTCTATGGCGAGAAGTACCTATCACTATAGGCTTTCGGTACCACCGTACCACCGCGACACTCAACGTGCCACATCTCCATAAACAAGCCTTTACCAGAGATATCCCGAGCAGAAATTAAATATGGAAGAACCTTATCCTTCTTCTTCGACTTAAAAAAAGCTTAGGTTGTCAATGCGACCCATAGGTATGTAATAGTGTCAGAATTGCACAGTACCAGCTTCTAAACATGTGTTCCAAATTTCATGAGTGTGGGTAGGTATCTAGGTCCGCGCTTAACTCAAAAACTAGAAGTTTAATTTAAAAAAATCTTTGTTAGTTGGACTAGTCTTCTCTTTTCTTTCTTTCTTTAAATAAAACGTTGCCCCACACTAGAAATTTCTCCTGTATCGTGGATGCGTTTACATACATACACAAACAGCCAGACCCAGAACAACTATCTGTAGTCCATACAAATATTTGTTACATGCGAGAATCGAACCCGCGACACGCAGCGCAGCAGCCGATCGCTCAACCACTGCGCCAACGGTGTCGCTAGTTAGACTAGTTGTAGTCCAACTTAGAGAACAGTGCAAGTTTCATCAAAATCGTTTTGAGGTTACAGTTCATTTCGACAGATTTTAAATTTTCCATAGAAATATCGTTTTCCAGCTAAGTATTTTTTTTTTTAAGACATTAATTCGAAAATGTTCTCTGATAACTTTTTAGACCTTTTCAGATGTATCCTCCGGATGCGTAGGAAGTTTCATTAAAATAGGTTTATTCATTTCGAAAAATAAAAACTTGTTTAGTAAGTTTACATGAAATGCCATACGTACGACAAACTTTCTTAACTAAAAAGGGAAAAATGAAAGTTTCATCTTTTTTTAAAAATCTAAAGTACTAAAGTAAATAAGCCAACTATTTTTTGGAGGTCGGTGCCAGACTAACTGCGGTTGGCGAGGTACACGACTAGATACGACATACAATATGACAACGTTTGTTCCAAAAATATAAAGGCTGGCACTACGAATTTTATTATTCGTAGGCTGGCACCGACCTCAAAAAAGGTGTGTTGTTTTTAGGGTTCCGTACCAAAATGGTAAAAAGGAACTCCTGTGGTGCGACTCAGTCTACTACATACCGGATTATTGGGAATACATATCTAAATAGATAAATTAATTTGTTATAAATCCTGGAAACAACACTTTGATAGTATAAGTCAGCAAAAAGGTACCTATATGGTATAGGAGCATACAAGGCGAGCCTCTTCAGGTGCCTTGGTTCAATGTCGATCAACTTAGTAGATATTATGTTAAATTAATTTTACGACTTCGCTCTGGACACTATCCATCAGCGAAGTTTGCATTCCTTATGAAAAAAACTGATTCACCGAATTGCAGAGAATGGAATCAGATTGAAGACGTGCAGCATTTGCTGATGGATTGATGACCAAAGGCCCTTCTCAGGGCCAACCAAAAGGCCCTTCTCAGGGTCACTCCAACGCTTCGGCGTCAGAGGCTAGCCGCGCGCCGTCTGCGGCTAGCTTCTGTGAAGGACTGGATGAGTTTCTGGACTCCGACGACGAATCTATCATCAGCGTCTCGGATGCGGGCGACTCCCGGTCGCGGAAGCGGGCCTTCCATAAGGATGGGTCCGAGGGCTACTCGGGCTCATCCAGGCAGACGAAGGCCAAAAGGCCGACGAAAGCCGCGGACACCCACGAGGTGGGTCTCGCTGACGCCTAACGCCAGCTTGACCTATCACGGCGGGCGCTGCACCAGCAAGAGCTGGAGGAGCAGGTGGCTGCGAAGGAGCAGCGGGCGCGTGCAGCTCGAGCCAAGTCCGGGTACGGCGTCCCGCGTGCTGTACGCGGACCACTCCCTGGTCGAGCTGCAGCAGATGGCGGAGGAGGACGAGGAGGAGATCGCGGAGGTCGCCTCTAAGTCCTCAAATCTGAAAGGGACTTTTCAAAAGGCCCTTAAATGTCGGGCCGCGAGCATGCGCGGCATCATCGAAGAGCTCGTCAAGCGCAAGACGAGCGAAGAAACGAGGCAACTGCAGGTGAGGGTCGATCGCCTGCAGTCAGAGGTCAGCCAGCTTCATCAGAAGCTGGCCGATGTCACGGCTCGGCCACATCAGGCCGAGCCGACACCTGCGGCAGAGGCCCCCGCCTCCAACCTTGAGGACGTCATCCGCAAGGTGGTTATGGAGGAGAGGGCCTTCACTAGAGCCTGCTTAGCAGGCATTGAGGACCGGCTCTTGCCGGAGAAGCGCCTCCGACCGCCGCTTGCCGCGGACGAGAGGCGGAGCGAGCCGGGTCCGTCCTCGCAAGGGGAGGTTCGGCTACTCAGTCCGACCAGCAGGGTTGGACCGAAGTGGTCCGGAAGGGGAAGGGCAAGGGGAAAAAGACGGCGAAAGCCGCCCCTGCCGTCTCAGCCACCACGGCCACCACGACTCCCAGCCAGTAACAGACAACTGGGAGAGGAAAGAGGAAAGGCAGGGGCAGAAAGGCGGCAACGGCTGCCCCCGCCCCGCCACCACACCGCCCAGCCAGTCGCAGGCGACCGGCAGGTTTCAGAGGAAGGGGAAACTTGTTCCCCCAAAGACCGCGGCCGTCGTAGTGACGCTCACTGCGGAGGCCGCGGAGCGAGGGGAGACAGATATGTCAATATAGATGCGGGCGCGTGCGAATGCTGATTCCACACAATTGGGGATCGGCAAAGTTTCTTGCCGGAGGACCCAAGCCGGGGCTCGCCTTTTCGAGTTTCCTGGGGCGGAGGGCAGCGCCAACGCTGACCTCTTTGCAGCCAAGCTGCAAAAGGTCATCGCGGACGCTGCCAAGGTGGCCAGACCGGTCAAGTCGGCGGCCATCGAGATGACCGACCTCGACGATTCGGTCACCAAGGAGGAGGTGGTGGCAGCGGTCGCATCCATTGGGGGCTGCGGCATCACAGCGGTGCAGGGCCGGGACATCAGGCCCGGCCGCGGTGGCAGGGCACTATTCGTCTCCAGTGCCCAGTCGCCGCTGCCAAAGCCGTCGTTGACAAAGGACGGCTTCTTGTGGGCTTCAGCTCGGGTACGGTCCGGGCACTTGTAGACCAGCCTCTGCGCTGCTATAGGTGGTGCGGCATCGGACACACCCGACCCCTTTGCCCGTAAGCGGTCGACAGGTCTCTGACCTGTTACCGCTGCGGCAGAGAGGGCCGTCGTTCGCGAGGCTGGAACGGTGGTGGCAGCGGAGGAGGGGGATGCGATGTCGACTTAATTAGGTCGAACATCGCATCCTCCCAATAGTGTCGCGGTCTTCCACGGACTCCCCTCCCCTCTCGCTTTACAGCAGCGTTCGCCTCCTTTTGCGAGGACGTCATCTCGCAAAAGGAGGTGGCGGAGCGCGCGCGGGAGGACGACCCTCTCGCTGCGCTGCTCCGAAGGCGGAGAAGAGGTCGGAGAAGACGCCGTCTTCTCCCTCCTCATGGTGGTGTAGGCGGGCGACAGGCGCGGGGGCGCCTCCGCCCGCACTGCACTCTACACCACCCTCGCCGGTCATTCCCGGCCCTCCTCCCACGGTGAGGACGTGAAGGGCCCGCCGTGTAGGCGGGCGGACTTCGGAGGAGGACTGGACGTAAAGGCTACGCCGATCTCCCAGTCCCCCTCCACTCAGACGATGCGGGAATGCCGCTAGATTGTTTTAGTGGGTATACCGGGTCAGCCCGGGGAGTCCCACATACCCCTGCCATTCCCCAAACGGGAGGGTATGCGTAATGCATTTTTTCCCAGCGCAAACAAAAACAAAGGGTTAATACGAGTTGGGGGTGTCTGTATATATGCTTTTGCGGTTGCACAGCGACATGCATAGCTTTGCTTTGCTTGGTAGTGTAGATACAGGCCTACCTTGCCGTCTCCTTCAGAGACGGGAAGGTGACGAGGTCTTGAGGGGGAGCGCAACGGTCGTGTAGATCCTTAAGGCAAGTCCGGTGGTTATTCCTTCTCGTGGTTGCCACCCCGTTATTGGTCTAATTCCTTATGAAATAAACGTAACTGAAACCACCGGGCGGAGTCCTCCGAACCGTGGCCCCTCTGTGACGGGGTGGTTGCGGACTCGGCCGAGTAGGGGAAGCCGGTCACCTGCGCTGGGACCTGCGCGGTCGAGCGCCGTAAGCGAGGATGAAGAAGTCCTGGGGGGTTGAGCCGATCGGCACTGGCGGTAATGTGTCCGTGAGGCAACACGCCCCCTTTGGTCTGGAATTCACGCGAAACGGTGGCCCTACCTTCTGGCCGGGGGTAGGGAAGTGGCCACAGTGTCCCGACAGAGGGCCACTGCGGCCATTTCCCTGTGAGGGTTGATTGGTTCTCTAACGGTGGCTATGCCAACCACCCCGCGGGACGCCTGCGGGCGTTTTTTGAACCCAAAGGCCCTTCTCAGGGCCAACCCAAAGGCCCCTCTCAGGGTCACCCAAAGGCCCTTCTCAGGGCCACCCAAAGGCCCTTCTCAGGGCCAACCCAAAAGCTCATGCGAAGGAGCAGCGGGTGCGTGCAGCTCGGCTACGGTGCGTCCCGCGTGCTGTACGCGGACCACTCTCTGGCCGAGCTGCAGCAGATTGCGGAGGAGAACGAGGAGGAGAACGCGGAGGTCGCCACTAAATCCTCAAACCTTAAGGGTACCTTCCAGAAGGCCCTTAAGTGCCGGGCCACGAGCATGCGCGGTATCGAGGGGGATGATGTGCAATCCTCCCCTAAGAGAGGCAAAGCGCAGGCGCCGGTCGGGCCTGCTGCTAGCCCCTCCGAAGGTGAAGAAGAGGTCGGAGAAGACGCCGTCTTCTCCCTCCTCGTGGTGGTGTAGGCGGGCGACAGGCGTGAGGGCGCCTCCGCCCGCATTGCACTCTACACCATCTCCGCCGGTCATTCCCGGTCCTCCCCCCACGGGGAGGGCGTGAGGGACCCGCCGTGCAGGCGGGCGGACGTCGGAGAGGGACTGGACGCAAAGGCTACGCCGATCTCCCAGTCCCGCTCCACTCAGACGTTGCGGGAATGCCGCTGGGTTGTTTTACTGGGTATACCGGGTCTTAGCCCGGGGAGTCCCACATACCCCTCCCATTCCCCCAATGGGAGGGTATGCGTAATGCATTTTTCCCAGCGAAAACAAAAAAACAGGGTTAATACGAGTACCTACAATCAATTTTATCCCAATCAACTTCAGAAGGTGCTAAAAAGCTATGTCATCTAATAACAGTGCTTCATCGGTCGGTGACTGCAATCTTTACCCCAAGTGTTTTATAATATTGTTTAGTTGGTTAGTATAGTTTATGTGTTGTTTATAAGGTTTGTTGTAGGTAACAATGGTAAAAGGTACGATGGGGTTGACATATCTGTTTAGACAAAAACCTCAAAACAAATAAAGAGAGAGAAACAAAAGACTCAGTCTGTCCGTTCGTCTGTCACAGCTGGATATCTCAAGAACTACTAATGCCATCAACTTGTGGAATAGTTTTAGATGACATTTGCCCAATTATTTTGCAAATAATTGAGTTTTTTTTTTTGCAACGGACAGAAAGTGGGGTATCTTGTTATGAAAGAGCGCAATTTGCAAATTCTTAAACATTTTTTACTTCCGAAGTTTTCTTAAAGTAAAATCTTAAATTATTCTGTGATAGAAGTTTATGTAAAGATTACAGGAAAAATAAAACAATGTCTCTATATAGCACACTTCTCCAGAAATCATCATGATGGTACGGAACCCTCGGTGCGCGAGTCCGACTCGCTCTTGACCGATTTTAAGATTTATATCTATGATTCAAATGATTTGTCGATCTAATAGAAATGTAGTGTGTAGTTTTAGTTGCTCCAGACGCTTTGCAAACGCATGCGTCTGCGGCACTGTAAACAAGACGCAATCGATTTTTATATTTTCTGAATCCCCACAAAATCCCCTCTAGCCAACATAGCAAATTACAGAGTTGTGTGGATTTGGGAGATGGGAGGCTTTTGCCCAGCAGTGGGATAAAATAGGCTAGATAGATAGATATATTTCGAACGCATCGGGCGAGCGATATAAATCAATTTAGAAAAAAGGAGTCATTCGATATCATTGAGATAGATGTTCGATAACATGAGTAACCTAACAAGTTAAGATAATTATTTCGATTTCTTGAAAAACTGTTGTGACTTGGCCCGGACTATCATCGATATTCAAAATTCTCGCTTATATGCCAATACCGAATCAACTTGAGATTGCCCGCAGTTTGGGGAATTTCCCACACGTTGTCAGCACTACGAAAACTGTTAAAGTGTCGTTCTTAGACAGCTTCACAATTTGACACTAGAGGCGTTAGTTCTGTTAGAATCTTTGCATTGCTAATGTCAGAAGTGTACTTTAAGTTTATCGAGTGAAGTATTTAATTATTCGCAATTGATTTTTAGTGAATATTGTAGTGTAAAATCGGTGTAGTTTCTCAAGTCTTCACGCAACATTATGGTGAATCATTGAAATAGGCGCGATCTCAGTAAAGTGGAGCTGAGAATTTTATTGTATTGACTTCCTCAGCGAAGCTTGCCAAGAAGGCTGACTCCATATATTTCTTTATATTTGCTGCCCAATACTCCAAAAAACATACGAATATCTAAGACAATGTTACATCCGCATTCTATTGCAAAACAAAAAGAGATCATAAAATTAAGACTTGATTTGAAAGGCCTCAGTAGCCACATCATTAATCCCAAAAAAAACAACACCACACTGCTGTCAAACATGAAGACATGACATCCATGACACTAGTGACAGTTGGTTTGATTGATTGTCATGTTACTTCAATATACATAATAGACGATTCGGTGGTTTATTGTTTGTTTTTCCAAAACGCAGCTATTTTCATGAGTTAAAGCATTATTTAACATAATCGAAATGAAGTTTTTAATATTATTTCTAACATTGCTATCGTTTTTAAGTGATGGTAAGTATTCAATGCACGTAAAATCATTTCATAAGCAACTGATTGTTATGGGTGTGGTTTTTGAATACATTGTTGATTCTCGTTTAATCCATTCAAGTCTATTGTAAATATTTAGTCTTCGCCGCAATACGTATTGTGTCTGCATCAGTGGTGCATTTAGGCAAATAATACATTCATGATACTAGACTGGGAAATCTTATTTTTATTTTGTTTAGTACCTAGCTAGTAATTAGTCTGTTGCACATGCACTACTAAACATGTTTTGAATGAATATATTATATTAAAATAGTTATCTGTTATCACATTAATTCCAAATTTCGTTTAGAACCCTGATGTAAATAAGTAGATATGTATGTAATACTTGAATTCCTCAGGTCTAGCAATATGGTGTTATCAATGTACGGCAGCTACGCCCGGGTGCATGGAACCCTTCAACTGGCGCGGTGTGGGCTACCTTGGTAACCCATGTCCTGAAAATGAAGACATATGTGTCAAACTTATTGAAAGGAAAGGAGGTAATTTAATTTTTATGACATCACTTTTGTTTTTAATATAAGAAAGGTTCATGGACCACCTTAACCCCTACCTAGGAATACCATTAAAAGCACCCTGGGAATGCCATCCATGGTTTTAGCTTCTACTATATTTTCCAAAAGAAAATTTGACACATTCTTCTCCTATGACAATTTTTACTTTAGCTATTGATGTACAATCTAATTTAATGTAAAATTTTAGCACAAGAAGTGATAACAAGGGACTGTTTGAGCAACTTCAGGGCATTCCGGACAGACGTACCTGCGGATACTTATGAGGGGTGCCGACCTGCTGCACGGGATGTTAATTTAGCTAACTATGTCAATAATTCTATCAAGGAACTTGACATTAAAAGGTATGCATAATATATTGTAGTAAAACTGAAAACAAATAGGGTAAAATGGTGTTTTTATTGGTGACAGTGATGTCTAAGCAAGCCACATCTACCTTTTCCACTTATCTTAGTAACTGTATTGTACTGTAAACTGCAAGTAAAAAGGAGTTTTATCACTATTTTCATAGAGCACAGACAAACCTGGCTATTTCGAGTAACCTAATTGGCAACCATCTGCTCATAGAAAATGACGGCCTGCTATAACAGCCGAAACTACTAACAAACAACTATTTTTACAATGGCTATAACAACAAAAAATTGTGTGTACAGCAGGGTATAGAGTATATGTTGCAGCCAACTAGCTTAATCAGCCGATACATTAAAAGCGTAGCCTTTTCATTGAACTGTGCTGTTTAATCAGCGACTTATGTGACATGTGCAAGTCATCAAATGATATTGAACAAAAGATGTTACTTAAATCGCTGAAAAATCGGCGCATTTAAATGAAAAGGCTAGGCCACCAATAAAATGGCTGATTAAGCTTAATGGCTGCAACATAAACAGCATAGTTTACACTGTGTGAAATGTCTTTTTTCTTCTTCACTGTGTGAATTTAGTAGTCTATTATTCTTATTTCTCTTGTATATATATTTAATTTGTTCAATTCCATTTATTTCAGGGACTGGTATGACGAAACATTATGGTGTTTCTGCTTCCTCGACCACAGATGTAATGGTGCATCATGTGTATCAACAATGGCATTACTAATCCCATCCTGCATTGTGCTTTTATTCACTAAAATGTTGTTCTGATATATAGTTAGCATCATCAGTCCATGATGTTTTACCAAAAAAACCACTTTAGACTGGAAACTTTGATGAAAATTTAATAAGCAGCTAATACTTTTGACAGCTATGCTTTCATAATAGAATCTCATTTTATATTTTCATATATGAAACTACTATTATATTAATGCTGACAAAAGAATTAAAAGTATTGATTCTTTTGTAGCTACTGCTGTAGTATAAGTTGATTTGCTGACAATAGATTAAAAATAAAAATGCACCTGACTGTAATGTAAAGTTTTGTAATAAGTAGCTTTTACATCGTGTTTTACAATCTGATATCTAGACTCTACCTTAAGATAATAATGGCGTGTGTTTACCAAAGCAGAATGTTGTGCTATAGAGAGGGAGCTTAGTATACAATGTATTGTATAAGCAGAATATTGTTATTTGTGTAGATAATTATTTTAATATATTTTAAGTATAAGTACATAATCACTTATGTTCTACTAATTTTCCATATTATGAATAACAATAATGTTAATCAACAGTATTGGTACTACGGTACTATACAGTTGAATGTTAATTTAAGTTTTGCTTTCTAAATGTTCAAAATCAATTTAATCTTACCTCTTAAGTACAATGTTTTGCTGTGGGGTAATGCACGCATTTAAGGCAGCTGAAATACTTTTATACATATTTTATTTTATATGTTGATCAGATTTTTTTAAAACTGTGCATCTACATACCAGTGTAAGTGTAAAATAGTTTTTTTAAATGAATGATTCCGTCCAATACATATTTGATATGTTTTATTAGCTTTTAGGTTTAATACATAGTTAAGATTTATAAGTGCCTCTTCGAACATTGTTCTCTACTTAAGACTAGTTTTGTACACAATCATATATGTATATTTTACACAATTTTATAATTAATAAATAGCAAATAATTCCTAAGAATTCTAATCAGATCACAGAAATATCATAATAATATGTATGGCCATTGAAAAGCTAAATAAAGAATTTTACTAGAAAGTTAGCTTTTTTTTCACAAGAAATACTACCAATATATTTTTAGTCTATATATGTAAAACCTTTCCACAAATTCGTAACACACAAAAAAGTATTTTTCAACTTGATGCTATGTTGCAATCTTATTTATTTGAAAAATAATGTACCTATTCTGTTTACAAGAAAGCAAACTGCATTTGTGTAACAATAAGGCCTGTCACCAACATGAACATCTGTAACAAAATGTTTGCGTCTAGTTGCCACATGTCGTACACGGAGAAATGAGGTGGTGTTTCTTCTATTAGCTTTAACATTCTCTTTGATTTCTCTCTTAGCCTTCCTGCAATAAGCAAATTCATAAATTGCAATGGTAATAAAAAAAAGGTCTTGAATTATCGTATTATCAGCCTGTAAATAAGGTAGGTATCAATTTTATTATAGAACCATTTGTTGAGATAGTTTGCCAGACAGGTGACATTCTAATTAAATAAAACTATGGGCAAGTTGCATAGTGTTAAAATAATCCAATGTTCACATGTAATCTCTATGGTCTACTCGTTCATCAAACGAGGATCCAAAGCCGTTCAACCGTTGAGGATGAATTCATTAACAGACATACGACTTTCTCTTTTACAATATTTGTAGATAATTACCATCATAATGTATTGACATAACAGTTATCACCAGCCGCTTAGTTTCCTTCACCTCTCTGATAAATACTTCACAGCGGATGCCCAGCAAAATCGCCATCACCAAGTCGATTACGGTAAAGAACGATGGTGTCAGGCTATCCCAGAGTCCAACTGTCTGTAAATGTATGATTATTAAAATTATTTTTGTATCAAATGAGAGGTCCGCTCCAGCCCTGACATGTGAAAATTTCCAAATAAAATATAAATGTTTCGTAATAGTAAATAAACATTAAATCCGCGATAAATTCGCGGCACACCGGTGTGCCGGCAGTGCTCGAGCGGTACCAAACGAAAGGTCTAAGACCGAAAACGCATTGGTCGCTTGCGTAGCGTTAGCGTCTAGGTCTGGAGCCTAGCTAGTCGCCTGGCGAGTAGCGAAGTAGAACCAGCCAAAGCCGGTCCTTGCGTTTTCGGCCTTATTCGGCCTCCCGATATGGTGAGGGCAGAGGATTCGCTTAGAGTCACTATAAGCACTCTTACCTAATTTTGTGTCGGGCTTTTGTATTCTACTTACATCATTTTGTACGGCAAATAGTAAAAATTCGAATGTTAAGATACTGGACGCAATAAGCTTACAGCAAAACATGAAGATCTGGAAAAGCAAAAAGTGATTAGAATGAAAATAAATAACCGTTTATGTCTACCACCTTAAAATAACGAATGGCTTAAAATATGTATCCAAAAAATGCAATAATAGGTATACTCACTTGGAATTTATAAATGTCTTGAAACTTGAAAAAACCTTCCATTAACTGCTTCAAATAAACATCAGTATCGCTTGATATAAAGTTATGAGTTTCAGCAGCCAGGCGTCTCATAAATATTTTCGTAGCAAATAATGAAGAAAAGAAATTCTTCTTCGAATACAAAATGGCTTGAGTCTTTTTTTGTTCCAAATAGTTTTTAATGATTGAATTCAAGAACCGAGCACGTATGTAGAAGTACATAAAAATATTTGAACAGCAAACCAATTCCATGACGAAGCTGAGTTGAGAATATGCTATTCCCATGTACGGCCAAAATGCGGCAGTCCCTTTAGCACCAGCTACACTGAGAAGTCCAAGGATGAGAAATAGAACCGGTGCCAGGGAAAAAATATTTGTCCTGACTATAAGACCAGTAATACTCTTGTTTCGATCTACATTCATACACCTATCGATTTGTTGCAGTTTAACGAAAAATTCTACATTAGCGTCTCCGTTTATGAAACGTACGTGAATGATATTGCATATAAACGTTAGGGTCTGCAATCCTGTTACGCAAGTGCTCAGGTAGTAGATAGTTTCGTTATCGAAAAGGATTGCATCATACTTTTGGATTACAACATAGTCTAATCCTAGGAGCAGGATAACACTGAGTAATGTGTAGCATCTTTGAACAAACGACGTTGTTGTCACAAAACGGTCCTTGATATCAACACGGGTGGAAGCCATCAGCATTTGGCAATTGTACATAAGACTTAAGGACTTCTGAAATTCTTCGTCAAGAATGTCTTTAGAAAGATATTCGATTTTAGTGGTATCTTTAATTTTTTTCATAACTGACACTCAATGTTATATTCTAGTCTCTACGTGAATTGGTGCACTTATAGCAAAGCAAATTGTAAGAGTACGATGGTGTAACTCGCGGTGATAGCCAGCAGATGTAAAGGCAGCCGAGTGCCCAGTGTACAAATGTTGTAAATCGACACGCTGCGTCTTCCATCCACCAGTAATATAATTAGCTTAGCATGGTCTCGGGATATGCCTGTAAATATAAATGTTTCAGTAGAGGTACACATTTCATATCAGACGACACTAGATATTTCAAAACAGAATGAGATTGAGCCGAGCATTAATTTGGGAGAACAAATGCTAGCCAAAGATAAACGTGTGTAACGAAACTATATAATTTAGTGCTGCCAAACCATCCACCAGGCGACCGTCGACCGTTGTATTATGGACTCAGTATCCAGGCTCAGTCATTTTCAACCAAACCCACTATTCCCAATCACTCTTGACAACCAATTAAGAAGCATGGAGCCTCTTCGTGTAGCGCAATTTGTTCCATCAGGTACTCATCTGAACCGAGCGCTCGGTGCATCCTGGACAGTCTCAACTAATACCTTATGAGACTGGCCAATCCTTCCCTTGCGGTGGTAGGGCTAACACCCGCCCGGAGTCAGGCGTCAAGCAGCCTGCTGTGTTTCATCGGCGCGTGGGATTACCAGTGCCTTTTCTGGCCACGCTCGCTCCATCATAGACCTCATCCATCGCTTTCCATCAGGCGTGATCGAGATCAAGAGCTAGCCCATTCCTCAATAAATAAATAATAAATAAACCATATTTAACTGTGGCTACCCGCTGAAAACCGCCGAGGCAATAAGTTTCACGTTTGTATCGACCGTGGAGTCTCAAGCTCATAATTGGCTAGTCAACTGTCCAGTAAGAGCAATCAACCAAGTTCCCAAAGAGTCTGGAACCCTTTGTGATGGATTGTGAACTGAAGATCAAGGTGAGTACAAACATACCGACTTCTTTTTTTGCTTATAATAGCTGAAGCCCAATAAATTAATCGGTGACAATTAAAATAATCAAATTAAAAGACAATCTTGCTTAAAATTATTAAAACGTTAGGTGCTTTTGAAATGACATAAAAAGAATTAATTACCGTCATCAAGGGATGATGAAACTATGTCGATGCAGAGTTTCCTTGATTCCTCTAGTTTGGTTGATAATGATTCAGTTTTCAGACATAGTGTTAGCATTAGGAAGTGCTTATTCAAGAGGAGAGGCATGACACACAGCATCAAATCGAAGTCTGCTACTCCTGCTTTCTGTGAAGGTAAGTCAACTGATATAGGTAGTAGAACCGGCACGGTCAGCTAAGCAAAGTGCTTTTAAATAGCTTACTCTAAATTGATTCTTCTTATCAAATACTTTTGTTGCTGTCTGTACATGCAGTCTTTAAATCTTAATTAGTTGATGCTGTTTGCCTGGAAACCAACTCTATTGGGGTTGGCCTCCAGCCAGTCTAGGCCAGTACAGTGAGTACAGGGTGTTTCTGAAGTGCATTGTCATATGGGTGTCATATTGTAATAGGTACCGTAAGAATACAATAGTAAAAAAATGACTTCAAAAAAACCCAACCGCAACAAAAATACTGAAAACTTCCAAACAAATCACTTTACAAGCTGTGGTGGGTGATATTTATTTTCGTTCAATCACAGGTTTGATGTTCATCATCATCATCACCATATCAGCCGAAAGACGTCCACTGCTGGATATAGGCCTCCCCCAAGTGTCGCCACAACAATCGGTCCTGTGCGTCTCACATCCATCGGCTACCAGCGACCCTCACCAGGTCATCGGTCCACCTTGTGTGAGGCCTTACAATGCTGCCTTCCGGTACGCGGTCGCCACTCCAGAACTTTTCCAATTTAATCAACTTTGGGTGTGGGTCCTTTTGATGATTCCCATTGTGAGTGACCACGTTTTACTCCATAGGCCATCGCGGCGGAT
The DNA here is from genome assembly GCA_947386135.1 of Melanchra persicariae. Lineage (NCBI taxonomy): Eukaryota > Metazoa > Arthropoda > Insecta > Lepidoptera > Noctuidae > Melanchra > Melanchra persicariae. The sequence continues at coordinate 8,105,290 of OX376651.1, read as the reverse complement.
ATGGTTCTGCCATCATCGGTCTTCAGTTTTGTGAGCTGGCGCTGCCCAATCGACAGATCTCTTGCAAAGACCTTGGAACCCTTATTCCGCTCTATCGCGTCTTTAATCTTTTCAGTATTAAAGCGGCGGAAGTCGCTTTTCAAGGACTTGGAGATCCGTATATTGAGCTGCCGTTCACAGTTAATGGGGTGTGCAGGTCTGTTAGGCAGCAGGTTCATGTAAAAACACTGGTATTCAGCCGAATCCGGTTTGAACCCTATATATTTTTTTTTTTTATAGGAATTTCTCCTGTATAATGGGTGCGTTTACAAACTCACATACACAAACAGCCAGACCCGGAACAACTATCTGTAGGCCATGCTATTTGCATGGCCTACAGATAGTTGTTTGCTCCGTGCGGGAATCGAACCCGCGACATGCTGTTGTCGTCGAAAAAAAATATAATTGCACGCATCGTCTGAAGACTGCAGAATCCCGCCTCTCCTTCATGAGCTTGAGAGTAGGATCAGAGAGCCTTGATGTTGATGCCACTAAATGTATCGGACTACTTGCGAAGTGATTTGTTTTGATTTTTTTAGTCGTTGTTTGTGTTCGGGTTTTTTGAAAAACATCGTCAGATATTATTTTTGCTATTGCTTCTTTACGTAGATCAGATACAAACGTTACCCTAAAATATGACCACGTACTTCTGAAACACCCTGAACATATACTTGGGAAAAGGTTACGCAGAGGGTAAGCTTGTCGTTAGTAAATAGTTAACTTGCTGGTTCTTTCTTACCTGTTCTTTCAATGAATTGACTAGGTAATGTATTGACACCAAATTCCAAGCTAAAATTTGGCAGACGAAATAAAATAGCTGTGGATACAAGAAATAATGAGATCATTAACTTAATAAAATTTATCGATTATTTAGAAGTCAGTAATAGGTACCTAGTAGGTAATATTATACTTGCCGAAAATTGAAAAAGTTCTGTAAAATCTGCTAGCGCATCAAAAATGCAATGAGTAGCAGAAACCAATTCTCCTGGAACTTCATTGGCAGGACTTTCGCGTGGGTTCGTTAAAACAAACAACTTTCCATTATCGATTGGTTTCTTCACTAGCTCGTTAGTCTCTTGTCTTAGTACTTCGTTTATGTAATTAACTCTTGTTATAATGAGCTGTATGATGAAGTAAACCTCTACCATTTCAGTGTGGAGCCCCACACCAGTCGCCATAACCACCATCAATGGTATGCACATATTCTTCATGAACACTGTTTCATACAAAACAATCCACAAGATGGTGAAAAAACAAGCACTCACCATAGTAAAAGTCGACTGCCTTTCAAGTTGCTTGTTCAATCTTTTACTATTTTTCATATTCAACAATCGTTCTATCTTTTGTAGTTTTACGTACATTTGGCCCATTTTATTTCCTCTCCGGAGATTATTTCGCCAAAGTATTAGCAAGCCATTTATTCCATTCATTAGGACACCGAGTTTGAGGGACGAGTCTGCATATGGGGAGCCAAAACCGTTTTCGCAGCGTAGTAGAAAGTATGCGACACATAATGTGTTTAGTATCCAGAAGACATTGCTGTATAAATGGTACCATATCGAAGGTTCTGTAGGGTATCTGTATTCGATGTTTACACGGAGGAATCCGAGGACACGCAGCACGAAGAAAATTGGTTGGAAAACTCTAATGAAGTCATCGTTTAACATGTCTCCTGAAAGATCCTCTATGTTTCTTACTTTGTTCATGTTTATTAATATGTATGAGCTCTATATTCTTTCAAAGATAAACGAATACGAGACTAGCAGTGTTCACAAGTCCTCTAATAGCACTAACTAGGTAAATGAAACAATTTGTTTATCGATTTTCAATAACGACTCCCTCGGGAAGTTGTTAAGTTATCAATTTATCATATAAGCCATTATAAAAATCCTATTTCATGTTGCCTCCAGTTTTTTTTTGAGAGGCGTTCCGTATATGCATTTTTATTATTATAAGTTCAGTTTCAGAATGAACAGAATAATTATTATAATGAAATTCAGTAGCTACCTACATAAGCATTCGTAATTTTGGGTAATTTCGGGCACTGGACCAACTATAGCGATGGTATCAAATAAAATAATATAATCAATTTTATTAGGACTGTGTTGTATCTAAATTGATACATTTTTCTTCAGTCAGGTCAATGTGTACTCGGTACCTTGATACGATATCACCTGTTTCTTCATACAACTGGAAAATCTCTAAAAATGCAACCGCGAAGATTTATTCCCGATAATTTAATGGACGCCAGTTTAGTGAAGTGTTTTTCTCCTTTGTACACAGTATTAATGTTTCTGGGCTGTTCCAGGATAAGTATAAAAGATCAATTGGTTACAACGCCGTCCATTTGGCAGAAACTTTACACTTTATTTTGCGTTGCCGCCTTTAGCTTCTCCTTTTGTTATTTCGAAGTGTATTACTACAGGACTTATTATAATGAAGATGCTATAATGTACATGGCCAGCCTTGTTGGAACGCTTGTTCAGTATACATCGTACTTATCCAACACAATCTATGCTAGATTTTGTGATTCCGAAGCTGTTGTTAATTTATGTCTGAAGCTCCAAAGAGTGGACAATATTCTAGCACTGAAAGAGTTTAAACATTTGAAAGAACAACAATATTATTGGAATCTAATTGTACTGGTATTAATTATAGGGATGTTCGAATGTGGCTTTATAACCCATGCTGTGGCTACTGTTGACTATCCGATTTTGACAGTTTTCGGAGGAATAGGACTGCTGAATGTTTATGTGGAGATAGTTCTTGCTTCATGTCTGATATTTTACCTAGCAATACGTGTAAGATTCCTAAACAAAGTTGTTAAATATAACTTCCATGTTAAATGTGAAATATACCATAACGCAGAAACAAGCAATAGAATCGAAGTAAATGAAAGTTTTATTATTTCTGCAGATTTAAATAGTGGTAATTTAGATTTAGAGAAATTCCTCGTTTGCTTGAAGGAGTTATTAAAGTTGTACAAAATGATCACCGAGATTTTCAGTTTTTCGGTACGTATTATTTTTAGTTGCAGCTATGTAAGTATTCGATTAGGTAGTTACGGTGTGCATCACCCATTTTTTGTTAAAGGTACTCAATATTGCGACTACCGTATTCCTTTGGGCGCTTTTGGTGACGCTTTCTTTGATAATTGGATTGCGATCTGAGGTATGTATTTTTTACAGAATTAATGAATTTATTAGTGTAAAAATAAGAAACTGTTCCATTTTCAATTATTTAAATTTGAATAAGTATAAATAAGTGAAAATGAATAGTTGAAAATAATTGAGAAAAAAAATTGTTTAAAATAAGTAGGTAGGTACTTACCTACCTAATTGAAAAATTATTTGTAAATAATAATGATTAAAACTGACCTTTCATTTATGTCAATTTGCTAGGTACTTTTAAAATCAATCAAAACAAATGTCTATTTTACACTTTTCAGCTCATCTCAATCATTGTCATCATCACCATTGGCCTCTGGTTCGTGTACTATTTCATATTGATAACGATGCTGGCTCTGGTGAGCGACTACTTCATAGAGGAAGTGAGACAAACTAAGCTACTGTGTATCCATGCAATGTCATGTCGTTTAGAAGGTAAATACACACCATGTAATATACACGTATGCTTGCTATTGCAGAGCTGAAATAATTCTACATGATAGGATACCTACATATTTAGTTATCCAAGGTTTGGTAGGCTGCTTGGCTTTTCCTGGACAGCATTATCGTATAATTTTGTACCTTCGTCGTAGTGATTTATGTTTTTTTTCTTAATTTATTAGAACAATTTGACAATTTATTGTATGTTTTACCTTTCATACGTGTTGCTGAATTATTAATTCTTTAAAATACTTTTCAGGACCCATTTGGAAAGGAGCCAACGATATACTTCAGACAATTCAGTATTATAATCCTACCTTCACAGTCTACGGAATTTTCACAATGGATAGAAAACTACCCCTTAGTCTAATAGGACTCATCACTACCAATCTGGTAGTTTTGATACAATTCACGATACCAAACTACGTATAAACTTAGTGGTAAAATATGAAGCCAGAAATATAACAATAATATTTAATTCTTGCTCTGCTCTATCTCACTACAGTCGTTAGAATGTACTTAAGTATTATTACATCAACAACTAAGCACTAAGTATTGCAAAACACATTATTCTGACATAATAATATAACAAGTTTTATAAATATATTCTTTTGGACACCCAAGCATTGCACTGGATAGGAAGTGTATTTAATATTTAAGGTTTGAAATGCAGAACAGCACTATCTGATTTATCAGTGCGCTCCAATATAAAAAATACATACAAATAAAATATGGAATTGGCAGTATCCATGCTGTTAAAATGCAACCACTTTGACAACATTGAGGCACTAATAGACAGTCTACATAATTGAGCTAATTAATTATGTTCTTAACTACAAAGCTGTACTACCCACTTAAAAATAACCTTATAGAAGTCGGTTAAAAATAGTAAAAATCACAACATACTAACGCGTACAACAATCCAATAAAATCTAATCTATCACTTGCTCCCAAAATGTTAGTAGTGTTTCAGTTTAGTAGGCGAAACGATGTGTTTCCGGGAATCCTAGCTTTTCAAGAGCTGGCGTGCAGGCGAAGTTGATCATGGGAGGCGGGCCGCACATGAGCACCAGCGTGTCGCCCGCCGCCGGGAACAGCTGCTCGCTGACCATCTCGTCGTTGATGAAGCCGACGCTGTATTTCCAACCTGCAAAAGAATTATTGCTCGTTTTAAAACCGGTTTTGATTATAAGTCACGTTGATTTAGTATAGATTAGAAGAATCACGATGAATCGGCAGATTCTTAGATTGTAGGTACTGTGTAATATTTTTTGTCGCATCTACATTTGTTCAAGTTCGTCAAGTTGAAGTGTTAGCCACATATGTTTGTAATACTTTTTGCTACGTACTTTGTATCCAGACTCGCTTACATTTGCTATGGCATGACAGACCGACAAAGCAAGAAACCTTGAAGAAACATTAATTGGGTCGAGAGTCCGAAAAACGATATCTGTCTCCCTTTTCAATTTAAATTATTTAATCTCAGTAAATGACATCAATTAATCGATTCCTGATAAGATATTTACGTGATCGATCGTGCCTCCAGTTGTAATGAATAAAGATTAGATATTTATTTACGAGGTATTATTAATTTAATTTAATTTCACTGTAACTCACCGTCACTGGGCCTGTCGATAGTGTACCACACTTTGAATTGCTCAGGGTGTTCAGATTGGTACTTTTCCAGCTCATTTCTCAATAAAATGTCGTCTTCAGTCTGGTTGGCAAACAACAGTCTCATTTCTGTAGGGTCATTGGCATCTTTGCATATGTGTCTGATGAGCTGTAACATTGGCGCGATGCCAGTCCCACCTGTCCAGACAAAACTGTGATTAATAACTAATAACCATTCATTTTAGGTGTAAAACATTATGAAGCACGAGTACGGCGACATTTTGATATAATGAACACCATGTATAATTGGAGTGTTATTGTAATTCGTCCTGTATAAATATTTAATGTAACAATTTCAGATCCATTTGATGTTACAGTCGATTGAGTCTCTTACATTTGGAATAGTCCATTTCATTAGTGTCTAATGACAGTTGAATAATAGCCTACGATTTAGTAATAGACGCTTTATAGCAAGATTAAACTAAGATTTATAGAGTTATATTAAGAAATCACGCTGTAACACCTTTTGGTGTGCCGTGTGACTAATTAATATGATGCAAATGTTACAGAAGACTTGTCATGCAAAGCATGATTTAATATTAATAAATATGGGGCCTTTCAATGTCATTATAATATATTGAGGTGATAATAAGAGTTGGTGATGTAAGTATCTGATACGTCTTATCACATACAGTCTTAGACATTATGTAAGTACCTGCGATCATGTTGAGTTTCTTAGCAGGCATTTTGATGGGCGGGTCTTTCCTCATCTTCTTGATTAGGAAGACACCATTTCCGGCGTATTGCAGCCTTCCGGAAGGTCCTCGCACGTCGATTGTGTCATTGATCTTCAAGTTGTTCAAGTGTTGCGACATTTTCCCGCCATCGGGGAATTTCGGGTGCACATTTTTGAAGTATACCTGAAATAAAAAGTGTAGGTTGGATAAGGCATGAATAATATTAGACCGGGCCGTACCCGGGGCGTAACGTGTAGTTTATATTACGAGCCTCGTCCGGGCCCGACGGCACACGGATCATGCACTGTGTAATATAAACTGCTTCATACAAAATGTATGTAACGTTTAAATCCGTGCCCCGTCCGGGCCACGTACTCGTTACGCCTCGGGCACGGCCCGGTCTAATATAATTCATCCCTAAGGCCTTTGCTCTGCAGTGGGATATTAAAAGGTAATAATAGGAAATTAAATACGATAAATAGTCTTGAGATAATTGCTTTGACTTGATAACATTACATAACGCAGATCTTGACCATCAACATTAACTTTTTTCATACATAATTATATAAATAACTACTGAAAATGAGCCTATTGTCTACACTAATATTATAAAGAGGAAAGATTTGTTTGTTTGTTTGTTTGTTTGTTTGTTTGTTTGAAATGAATAGGCTCCAAAACTACTGGACCGATTTGAAAAATTCTTTCACCAGTAGAATCCTACATTATCGGCGATGGTCATAGGCTATAGAATATTTTCAAAAAAGTTAGGGATCCGTATGAAAACTTCGATAATGTGACCCAAGGTGTGAGAAAAAATCCTTATATCGCGTACGCTGCGGAATCTATTGACAATAGAGCAGAGTGATGTACTACAGTTTTATAGAAGTCATCAATATCTACAAAAAAATCCGCGATACCATATGTCTAACTATTATGGATAAGTCACCATGACCGCTTTTTGTTAATATTAGTCAAGCAAATCCCATGGTGAAATAAAAAATGGTGATTATAGTACCATGATATTAATCCTTATCCATTTAAATGGTTTGATAATTAAGGTTGATTATGTCCGTGTAAATTACACTTTAAATCATTCAAATCGGACCTTCCGTTCAAAAGTTACGACGGTAATAAACATGCTCGGAGTAAGAAAAATGTCGCGGCTTGAGCGAACTGGGGAGAATCGTATCAATGCTTGGTCCGATGAAGTTGAAACACCACGGCATTTAAATGTTTTCGATAAAACAATAAGAATAACAAATGTTTGGATTTTTCGAAAATCAACTAGGTACATACATAATAAGGGGTGAAGCGGGGGTGAATTAGTTTTTAGGGGAGGAAATTATAGCTTGCTTCAATTTACGTCGGAATTCTATGAACAAACTAAAAGTGGGATAATTGAAACAGATCATGTACCTAACAATTTTTGCATAATCAACCCCTGACGGGCTGAACGGGGGGGTGAACAGTTGCGCTGAACCAATAATGAGAATCGTTGTGCTTAATTTTCCAAAACTAACCTTTATAAGGGGATATGTATAGGGGCGTCGCAGTTTGTGGAGTACCTACTATCCCCACGCGGACGAAGTCGCGGGCGAAGTGCTAGTTCTTTATAAACCAACAAAGCTATCAGTAAGATACAAGAGTAGTCTAAACCACGATAAACAATCATTCAATTATGCGATATACTTTAGATATCTAACATTTTCTGACGTAGGTATAGCAGCTAGGTTTGCACCTGCTACCTTGCGCTATCTACGTACTGCATGCTTTTCAAGGGATATTCACCCAAGTAAAGTAGGTATGCACTTCGAGAATCACCATGTATCTTCGGAAATACTAAAGCGCCATGTTGAGATCTGAAGCGTCGTGCTAATACATAGCGATCATCGTGATCATATGTATAATTCGTGATCGTCGCGTTAATTTGTTCGGTAAGACCGGAAGGCGCCCTCTGTAGGCGTAACGACGCGATCGGGTTTGCCGTACAAATGAACGCTACGATCGCGTATTCGCGCGATGATCGCTTTGTATTAGGACGATGCCTAAGGGTCAGCTCACACCGAGACGCGCACTTTCAAAGGTGGCGATATGGAACTTGACTGGTAGAGAATGCCTTGTTGCATTAAGTCCGCCCATGCACCACTATTGTACATAGAGTTTAAATAAATAAATAAGAAGGTGCATATTTCCAATGCTTGATGGGGCTAGTTGTTTTAGCCACAACATGCATAACAACTAGCTCCATAAAGTATTGCCGTGTCGCGTTGCGTTCCTGTGTAAGTTGACCCTTATGTAGAACTATTGCATACAAGTACCCTACGTTTCTATATGTATAGCGCAGTAGCACAAAACTTTGAAGCTTTATGTCTGAATCTGAATTCTCAAATAGTCCGCACACATTTACTAGCTGAAATGCACCTAATTTTTTTCTTTATCTGCGCTGTTCCTTTTATGGTAAAGTTCAACAAAGATTTGTTACCCAAGTCTTCCATTATTTACCTACATAAAGATGAGGTAATTCAGGAAATTATGATCCTATTTAACAGCTAGTATTCCTACAATAAATACGTAAGATTGAAGTAGTAATAAAACATTCTCGACATTTAATCTTAAATATTGAAAATTATCTTATGGTATCAGATAACATTGTATGGTTTGATATACCTTTGTCTACGTGTTTACGTGTTACCCGATTACGTGTCGCTATCTACTCAGAGGAATGAACATTCATGATATTGTAGGTATGTCAAAAATGTTGAATGTATGACATAATTGGGTTTTTACCTTGATAACAAGATCGACATATCCCTTCTCCTCGTCGCTGGAAACCGGAGTGTATGATCGGATGATGAGTTCATCATCAATCATTGCTGACAAGTGGATGTGCTGACCAATTGGCAAGCCTGTAACAATAAAGGCAAGGTTTTTAAAAAGAATATAGGTATCAAAAGAATACCTAGTGTGTGGTCCTGGTATAATTTAATTCAATGGGAAGTAATAGGTACCTACCTAAATATGACAATGAACAATTAATTCAATTTCAATTAATTCTTAGGTCTATGTTTTAATGGACGTTTAATAGGAATAAGAAATAATCATCATTAACAAGGTTTTTACGGGGCTGACATGTTCATAGAACAAAAGTCCCTAAAACAAAAAATAAAAAAAACAAGGTTTTTGGAATTCAAACATTTGAAATGATAAATTAATTCAAATATCTTCCATAGCTAGATAAAATATGTAAAATCATCATAGAATTACTTATTTAATATCAGCTTAGTTACATGGTTCGTCAGTATTTTTTTGTAGATAAGTGATAATTTGAATAAATCTGTACAGTCATGCATAATTAACATGAAATAAATATTTAAAGAATTATAAAGAATTTATACAACATGTAACAGAATAATTGAAATTCCTGAAAAGGATTCATTGTACTCATCATTATGAACAACTTTTACTGTGGGAGCAAACCTGAAATTACGAAAATCAGCTCAGCTTTTCAGTACATTTTGTCGAGTTAAGCGCACAGAAATGTATGGGGCAGTTGATTTTGTGTATGCATGCATGCATGGTCCCTGTGGGATAGAACACGGAAACGAAACCACAGAGAACTCCAGTAATTAAATAAAGGCCTATTTGGGTATTAAAGACTGGATGACTCGGGGTCAACCAGTCACAATTCAAAAGTCAAATTATATTTGCAAATATTGTAATATTAAGGTTCATTATAACCCTCATTAACTTCACTTTTTCAGGAATTATTAATTTACGTAAGGTGTTTTCAATTTTTTACATTTTTTTTATTACAAATAAAATCAGTTACTTATAGCTCTTATTCCTTTAGTACTTTACAGGACTTTGTAGAAGATTACCTAATTCTTTTTAAGTCTGAGCATTGTGAAATCTATCAGAATGTTCCTTCTGACAATAGATACAAAGAAAAGTTTTATTGGAATTATGTGACTGTTTCATAGGCTATTGCTTACCTAATACATGTTCCGATGAGGGCAGACCAAAGCGGAACCTCCTTGTGTCATGACTGATCTCCTCTCTCTCAATGAGTGGCAGAGCATACTTCACATTAGAGTCTACTAATGTCACTAGCTGTGAACTCTTCTTGGCAATTGGGGCAGCTTCTTTTGTTTGTTTCTTACCCCCCCAGAGCCAGTTGACAAGCACTGATACAAGTATCACTGCTCCACCAACACCCAGCACTATCGGCAAAACCTGTAAATAGAGTTCTTATTATGACTATGGGCAGATAGATGGTGAAATACACACATATTTCAAAATCTTCTTCTTCTTCATGTGGGCAGTAAGGTCTAACAACCCCACACACCCTAGTGTCAGAGTTTCTAAACCGCCTCAAGGGCCTCTGACATGGTTTGACGACCGCCATTTGGCGGACGGGACCACCTGCCGCCACCGGTATACGTGCCTTCCGAAGCACTGAATCATCTTTTTATCAGACAATCAGGTGATTCAAGCCTGCAATGCCCTAGCCAAACTGGAAACAAGTTTATGCATATACCCATGGGAATCAAACCCACAACCACGGGGTCACAAGGCAAACGCCTAAACCACTCGACCACTGAGGCTGTTATTTCAAAATGTGAACTACAATAACATGTAAATACTAAATATTTCAAAATAGTATGTGTGTGTATGTTGGTAGGTACCACAATTTGTAATTCTAAACCAATGTTGTTTTGTGAACTAATTGTTCTGAATACATAATATGAATTTGTAATGAACAGTATGGCACATCATGTTCAAAATTTTTATTTGGATTTATTTATTATCCTAAATGATATTCATTTAAAAATAGGTTAAAAATAATACTTATTACACAAAAATCTATAATTATGGTCAGTTTACACTGGGTGAGGCCAGTTTTTCTTTGCAAAGAGACACCAAAACACTCAGAGGTCAGTCTTTTAAACCGACATCAAAAAAGTTCTCAATTTGGTTGTATTTTTTTGAAAGTTTTTATTATTAATGTATTGGTCAGACCATAATTTAAGAATTTAGGTACCTGAAGGACCTGATGGACCTGACAGTGCAAGCATTTGTCAGTTATCAAGTAGCTATTCCTTATGTTGTATTCCTATTCGTCAAGTGTTTGTCTGTTTAATATTGAATTCATAAAGATAAGAAGGTATGGTTTTATTGTTTACATACCTAATAGGTAGGTAGATGGTGTTTTAAAAACAGTGTTTTTAAATTTTACTTTAGTTTTATTTTTTTTCCTCTTTTAATTTAGATTTTGTTGAACTTTGAATTGTGAAAAAAAGTTTTAAGATTTCCTCTAAGCTGGTATGAAAAACCTATAACTTGGTTAAAAATTGCACTGAACTCTGAAGGTATTGGTTACAGAAGAAAAAATTGTCTCAACAATAACTAATTTTATGTTATCAAAGTTGTCATTAGCAACAGGTTCTAGGTAAATACCTACTTCAGTATTACAGATATCACTTTTGTAATGAGTTAATAATTATTACGTTCTGGTACATACTGGAATGTTTCCAAAAAAGTCAGTCACAGCCACTTCCAAGTTACTCATTTTGGCACTTTGATGCTTCGACTAACATTAATTACTGATTAATATAAAAAAAAACACACTTTTTGATAAAGTTTTTATGATAAAAAATTTATCAAACTAGCAACACGGAAACTTCTGCGCACGACCATATCTTAGAGGGTAAATATGAAACTGTTTAAGGTCAAACTTATGATAGGTTCGAGTTTGTAGGATTGAGCGACTAACGAGCGTGGATTAGACCTTGAACTCTCAATAAGAAGCTAACTAAACAAATGATTGGATTATACGTGAGTCTGACTGACTCTATGGTCGGTATGCTGACTGATTGCTCAATGAAATGATTGGCATGATAATTAATTTGACATAAAGGAATACGACACGCTTCACGAAACATGCTACTAACCAAACTCTCGCTCATGTTCTCTCACTGCTGCTAACACTAATAGAATAACCATATTTGTTACAGGTAAACATACGTTAGCCATTATCAATTCAATATCATATCAATTTAGATAAGAACCATTGATGAATTTATCAATATATACCATACCATAACCTCAAAAGTATGTAAATAAATAGTAGGTACTTACTAGTTTGGAATCAGTGAAAGTCATCTTCTGTTCATGAAGAATCCAGAAAAAACACTAAAGACGCTTAACTACAATAAATTGAAGATGCAGTTTATAATGATATTATTGCATAATAATTAAATACAATAATATTAGACGTTGCCTAACGTGCCGCTCTAGTAACTGGCAAATACTGTGAATACCAATTAGCGGCCAGTGACTGAGAGGAATGTATTTTAGTCTAGTAGGTATATGATTTGTAGTTTCGTACCTTTCGCTGTTTTGGGCGATGACAATCGATCCTAAAATAGTACGAGGGTTTAAGTAAATAGCAATTGCAGCAGCTATTTACAACTATTGCTTGGTTTACGCTACGGCTTGAAAGAAATTCTCAGTCTGTATCCTGCGCTCCTGTACACTGTTATCAAACATTATTTATCTACGGTGGTTTACAAAACATTTTAATAATATGTATGTAACACTAATTACATGTAAATAAAGATTTTTTTTAGGGTTTTATTTTTATCAGCTATTTACAACTATTGCTTGGTTTACGCTACGGCTTGAAAGAAATTCTCAGTCTGTATCCTGCGCTCCTGTACACTGTTATCAAACATTATTTATCTACGGTGGTTTACAAAACATTTTAATAATATGTATGTAACACTAATTACATGTAAATAAAGATTTTTTTTAGGGTTTTATTTTTATTTGATTTTGCCGCCATTCTGTTAGCATATTATAACTGCCAATGTCAGCGTCAAACTAAGTAAATGTCAAGATGATCGAGTTTTTTTTCACTTTGGTGTTGCTAGAATAAATTAAAAAAACATAACACTCCTTTTTTTGGGCAGTCTTGTAAAATAAGCGTGGAACAGATTTTTTTTATTGGCGATGCAAAGATTACGCGCGCACCTCTATCAGCGAAATTTAGAAGTTGCCCAAGAACGACGTACACCAATTTAGCGATGCAGCGTTGCCAACAGCAATTTATCAATTTTTTTTTAAAATACGAGTGAAAGAACACTACCTTTCGTTACCGTCATAGTTGCATATAAGTATAATAATATATTCTTATTTATCATAGAATATTATTGTGATGTTACTTTTAGTCATATTTATGTATTGTATACTATATTTTAAGTTTATTGTTTCAATTTATTCTACACTCTTCGACATTTTGCGGGGGTATATGGGGGGTATTACTCCACTGTTTGACATTATGTATTCAAAGTTAAGCATGATATCGTTTTATCTCATTATTAATTTTGTCTGTACGGAAACAGAATAGTGAAATGAAAAGCCATTAAAAAGTTTAAAGCCAACAAAGATTCGTTTTTTTTTACCAATTTTAACGCAACTTCTGGCGTAAATAAGTAATAAAAGAAGTGTAAAATCTCAAAAACAAAGTCGGCACCGACAAACCTCAATTGTAGAAGAGATCAATAAATTTTATTTGTAATGGATTTATGTAGTGGTTGTTTCATAAAACTCAACCTTCCAATAGACTTTTCGTGCATCGTCTAACGTTGTTTTCGTTCGGAACGGTGTTTTGAGCGTGGAAACTAGATATTGTGCGTTTAGACTAGCATCTGCTCATCACTGATACTGTCTCTGTCGGGCACGATGTCCGGTGAGACAGCGTGCTTTTTGGCCACGCTTACCAGCGAGTTCGAGCCCGCGACTAGTTCAACCTTAACTCTTACACACGGTGTCTACATCTCTTTTATTGGACTCTCCTTTCGCAGGTATGCTGGAACAGATTTCTTTAGAAATAAGCTTACCTTTGTACCTATTTTTCTGTTTTCTTCTTCTTATTTACTTTTTTTTTAAATGTGTACATAAATTGCTAAATAAATAAATAAATGAAATCTCCTCTGGCCCGACATAGCAAATGACAGAGTTGTTTAGGATAGGTAGAGGGATGCCTTTGCCCGGCAGTGGGTTAAAATAGGTTAGATAGATATATTTGGAACGCATCGGTCGAGCGATTTAAATTAGTGATGTTACGACTCGATCTAACAACCCGGTTCAAACCGTTTGGGCTATAAACCGATCAAACCGATTTGACCTACAAACTGATCAAACCGATCTGGAAGAGCTGAGCGAGGAGCGGTTTGTAGATCGCTGCCCCTCCTCAACTCGCGTAAGTCGCGCGCGGGCTACGGGGGACGACGGGTGTCGACGATTTTGAACGAATAACAAAACGAGCGAGTTGTGACTTGTGGTTGTGGAGCAAGTGCAGATGTTTGTGTTAAGTATTTTTTTTAGTGTGTTTATATTAATCATTTTACGTACTATTTATAATTATGAGACTATTTATCATAAAATTCTAACAAGAAGCATTACAAATGGCTTTGTTGCATTGATTTCAACCCGGTTTACATTGATTTTTACGATTTGGTTTACAAGTCGGTCTGCATGAATTATTAAAACCAGTGGTTTGAAAAATTTCGTGACATCACTAATTTAAATCAATATAACCATATCCAAAATGGATCCATCCGTCCATGCGTAACCTAGCAAAAAATCTTAAGATAAGTATTTCGATTTCTTGAAAAAGTGTTCTGACTGTTCTGGCCCGGACTATCGTAAAAATATCTTCGAATATTTGACTATAATAAAAATCCACGCATTTTTCCACGCCTAATACCAATCCCAATCAACTTGAGATTTGGGGATAGAAATCTACTGATTCCCCACAAAATCCCCTTTGGTCCTACATAGCAAATGACAGAGTTGTGTGGGAAAGGGAGAGGGATGCCTTTGCCCGGCAGTGGGACTAAATAGGCTAAATAGATAGACATATTTCGAAAGCATCGGTAGACCGATTTAAATCAATTTAACTGTTCAAAATGGATCCATCCATCCATGAGTAACCTAACAAAAATGTTAAGTTGAGCATTTGACTGTTCTGGTCCGGACTGCAACGCTGTACGAAAACTGTCAAAGTGTCGTTCTTTGATAGATTCACCATTTGACACTAGAGGCGCTACTTAGAATCTTTGCATCGTCAATTGTAAATATCTGACATTTAAGCTGGTACAGTCAATCGCACGTCCATGTGACAATTTTGCAGCGCCTTAGTATTGTGGCAAGTGTTACTGCTGGACTGACGTGTAGTTTAGTTTAGGGTAAAATTCTGTGTAGGTATTCTTTTTGTAGGTAATTAAGAGTCACATGTAATTAACAAAATACTTTTATTTTTTACAATAACAATTAATTATTTGACAGTTTTCAACACCGAGTCAAACGTCGAAGCGTTGTATAAGCCAGACATTAGGTAGGTAATTATATGTTCATATTAATCTGATATTTTAGGACCATTGGCGGATCCAGAGGGCTAAGGGGCTCAAGCCAAAAGATCCGGATTTCTTTGGTAGTCTACAACTTAACGAAGTCATTGAGGATTTACGAAAAGTAGCTAATCCAAGGTGGTTTGTTATGCGTTTAGGAAAATAAAATGTTATGTGCTTTTTTATTGTTTACTTTGGTAAACCCCACCCTCAACGGGGTCAAACCCCCCCCAAACGACAATCCTGGATCCACCCCTGCTTAGGACACTTGGCTTCCCTAAGTACCTACAATAGAATTTTACTTAACAATATTCCACCTATCTATATTTACATAAATACCTAAAGTATAATACACATTTATCACGACTTATTTTATTATTATTTGCTAGTTAGTACTTAGTACTAAGATAAACCTCTGTCTAATCTTATGGGGTAGTCAGGTTTGATGTTATGGTCTGTGTATAGTTAGTCGGATTGACAATTTCCCTAATACTTTGAGTAACGCCCGCGACCAGCACGAAGCTCCCAAACAATACTAATATTAAATCCTTGACGAGTATCCAGTTGTATCTTCCGAGTCCCCTCTCCCAGTTAAAAATAATGTCCAAGAAAGATGGCGCGATGAGGCCCAAGAAAGAGTAGAAGAATGCTCCCTCTAGGCCAATCACTTGTTCCAGACGAGGTAAAGATGCCGCTGCTATTACTGTGGACAAAAAAGAAATTGATTCAGGTTACTTCGGAATGATTAGGTAGCAATGCTTCTAGCCTATGCTGCTAAAAGAAGTGCCTTCTTAGGCTTGGCTTTGTAGGCCAGGCTATAGAGTAAACAAATAATGTTACGAATTAAAATTATTACTAACCTGTAAGAACAGCAAATACAGCTCGAATGACGCCTTGCGCCAGATTGTGATATTTCTGTGTGACATGTGCCTTAGTGTTGCGCCACACTATCTCCATTGGGACGTAGAACTGCAGAGTGTAGGTGAAGAAGATAGCAAAAACGATGAACACCTTCGCAGTTACTGCAGGTCTGGAGAAAGAAAACAAAATATAGGTATTTTAACCACCACACTTAAACTGGATTAGAAACTTTTTTCAATGACTCTTACAGTAAAAAGTCAAACGCTGGCCCGTACCGGTGGAAAAAATAGTGAAAGCCATTAAAAAAAAGGAAACATTGTTTTAATGGCATTTCCTCATTATTTTTCAGTCAAAGTGACCGGTATTTTTAAAAATAGCTACAAGTAAAAGTTAAGTAAGAAAGAGTGCTTCAAAAAGGTCGCGCTTGTCAACAATATACATCTAAACTGAAATATTTTTTATATTTTTATAACTTGTAAGCAATAGCACTAATAATGAAATTACACTTACATTTCCGCGGTATCCAGATTGAGAGTTATACTCCCTTTGGCTGCATCTCCGTAGCGTACATAGCCTAGGAATCCCATGAACATATACAGCAGTACCACCACAGCCATGGTGATGTTCAGAACGCCAGGACAGCCCAGGAAGTGCTTCGGCTGAGCCATGGTGTTTTCAACTGGTAGCACGACACCGATGCCTTCCATAGCAAATATAACTGTACTGGAATGAAGGTAAGGTCAAAATAAGTGATCGGGATTGGATTGGAGCAATGGTTTGGAGAAAAGGTTTTCTTAGATATTTCATTTTCGCATATTTTAGGCTGAAGGTTGTGTGCATTTTTGAATTCATAAAAATTATGTAGTTATCTGTTAGTAGTGTGCATGAGATTGATGATTCAGCTCTCTTCAGTGGTGGTATATTTTATAGTAATAATCGCAAAAAACATAAATGTGATAGAAATAAATAACCCAATTAGGTCACCGAACAAAGTAACAGTCTCTCTCTCTTTAATAAGATCTTTGGTCATTCCATCCATTGACCTTTTTAACTAGTAGACCATTTTCAAGGATTCGGTGGACCTCTTTTTGTTTTGTTTAAAGCATGGGAATCATCAAATGACTTTTTTCGCTCTGACTAAAACCCTTCCGTGATCCTCCAAATGCCCTTTGCGTTCCAGGGCCGCGGTGAGTCTTTCGAATAAATTCCGCAACCCTGGCAGTCGATGGACATTTCCCAAAACTCGTCAAAGCGCTTTGCAAGTCTCGACACGCGTTTTACTGAATATCGAATATGTAAGTTTTTACAAGTAATTGTCACTTTTACAAGTAACAATTCACCTTATTAAAATACAGTACCTACTCAAAAAAATAACGGGAGGTTTAAAAAAAGGAAATTAATGCTAAATGAACTATATGAAATAAGGCTATCTGATCCTTAATAGGCCTAACTGTTTTTTTTCATTCCCGTGGACCAAAAAAAAGCAAAGAATGTTCAATGTTATTATTTTTCGCACTACCTAGTAGTGAGTAGTTCTTTGATTCTACCAAATTATTGTTTAATCCAAATTAACAACGCTCGTGACGCCTTGTCGAGGCGTACTGGCTGAACCGGGTACCACTAAAAGGGATTCACCATAAAACGGACAGCAGGCAGAGCACCCGAAACGAGCAACGAGCGGCTCGTTGCTCGCGTGTTCGTGCTCGTTTCCACGTACTGAATGCCCCAATGCTGGCTTTGTAACAAGCCTAGCTCCTAAAAAATTAGACAAAAATCTGAAAATTAGAATCTAAGCTTTAAAATCCTTTTTTTGAAGTCTCAAAACGACCATTTTTGCTCAAAATATAACCTATAAAAATCAACGAAAAGCCTATTTGGCCAGTAACGTCAAGCGGTATATCAATGGAAAGGTTTTTTATTTTCTACAATTTTAATTTTAGCGGCAAGTCTCGAATCGGTGTGTGGGAAAAAAGTTTTGTCTAAATAAAATTAATTTAAGATTATATTATAAAATAATATATTAATAAATTCATTGGTTTTAGTGGTTATTAGATATAAGAAAATGCATTGATCTCAGCCTAAATGTTATCTTTCTTTTCGGACTCTACTATTATAGTATTTATCTTTCTGAGACCCTTTCAATAATTAAACAGAGTCAAATAACGAAGCCAAGGAAGAAAAACCCAAACTAAAATTGCACACAAATACCTAATTATGGTTTTGTATCATACTACGAGTCATACACATTCAGTAAATACAACTTTCTCAGTTTCCTTACCCGATAAAAAGAGGTAGCCTTCCGATATCGACGGACATCGGCTTGGAGTCAATAGGTTGGAAGTCCGAGCAGATATAGTACAAACAGATGAGGAATGTGAGAACCAGCAGAATGTTTGCGAATCCAGAGAACGGCGCCAAGTATTTGAGGTTTTTGATTTGCGTGAAGAGAAGAACTGGGACCATCACAATGAGGCAGTACATCGTCTCGCTGATACCGTTGTCATGGTGGTAGAAGTCGACTATCTGAAATTAAATAAACATCATTAATTTCAATCATGTTGGCTTACTCCAAACTACACACAGCGGTGGATCCAGGATTGTCGTTTGAGGGGGCTTGACCCTGCTGATGATGTTTTAGTACAGTAGCAATACTATTAAAACACAAAAAAATCTTCATGTAGTCATGAAGGCGGTGGGGGGGGGGGGATGGCTTGAGCCTAACCACTGGGTAACTAAATATAATGACTGCTCTATTATTTTTGTCGGATTGTGCTGAGGTGCTTAAGTTCACCGACATTTCGCCAGATAATTATTACCAACAAAACAACGACAATTACCTGCTGCTTCTCATTCCTTCTTCTTGGCGAAATCGAATGGTAAAGTGTCATTTCGTAATACAATTGGATTATTTTCCTTTGGAAAGGTTACAGCTAGAAAAACCTTGCTCATTGTCGACGAGGTCATTAATTTTAAGATCGTTTATTTTGTTCAGTGTTCGTCATTAATTAACGTGATAGCAACAACGTTTAAGAAGTTTGTTCCATGAAAATAATAAGAAATTTTCGTTAATTTGGACCAATGTTGTTCTCGTCGAGTGACATTTACAAATCTTCTCTTGTCTGGCTTTATTGTTTTTTGGTATAATTTAAGTTCCAAGTGCATTAACAAAGACGAATGTTTTGTCATTGGTCCAACATACCTGTTTAACAGAATCCACGATTAAGATGACATAGACCGCGCAGGCGCCAAGAATGGTGAAAGCCATAGCCCAGTCTATAAATATCCTGAAATACGAATTTAACGATAAATAATATTTAACACCACTTCCGTGATCTCTGTTCAGGTGACATAGGTATTGCTTTTAGCTTTAGCTATTTGAGACAGGTATTATTTTTGAGAGAGAGCCAAACTTTAGGCG
The DNA here is from genome assembly GCA_947386135.1 of Melanchra persicariae. Taxonomy (NCBI): domain Eukaryota; kingdom Metazoa; phylum Arthropoda; class Insecta; order Lepidoptera; family Noctuidae; genus Melanchra; species Melanchra persicariae. Next base: position 8,085,600 of record OX376651.1, on the reverse strand, counting down.
CCGTCAACAAGAGTGATGCCTATGTATGTTCATTTTCATTTACGAATGTCACTTAAAATATACTGGCAGTAATAATAACACTTTTGGTGATGATAAGTCACTCAGTACTGGATTTATGCAACTCTGCAAATAAATGGACAATTTTCACTTCTTGAATTACAACATAATCCTACATTCAGTAAGACCCTCTTCTGATGAGATACGCATGTATTAGTCATATATATATTAGTCAACAAGTGTCTCTACATCGTATTCTTCCAGACATTTAATTATAAGCAGCTGTCCCATCCTTTCTTTGATTCAAATCAAAATTAGAAATCACTTTTGGCAACTGCAATAATTTGCAGAGGAAATCTACAGCTGCATACAGAGACAGTCGTTACACTCAAACGTGAATCAGAAGTCACGTGAGGACCATTAACGATGTCTATATTGACAAGTTAATAATAGTATACAACTCCTAACTATTGCAATACTTGACCTTAGGTATCGATTGGTTTGATTACCTCAAATTTACAGTGTCACTTATTGACAACGTGACAGGGGCATGTGATGGACCCGGAATTCTATGATCAGTTGGTGCTTATAATGATTCAAGTATGTTATATGGTGCAGAAATTAATGTTGGCAACGTGAGAACTACGGAGGAGAGAGTGACAATTATGAATTTACACAGTAATTTATATGTCTGTGTTGCTAAGCTCTTCGAATCTTGTTTAGCTAAAGAAACATTTCTTTCAAGTCTAAAAATGAATTTGAATGAAGCAGTAGAGCTTTCATTTGTTTTCATATACTTACATCAATATTGGAACTCAAATTGAAGAATTGAGTTGAATTTAGTTAAAAAACCCAGTATTCAAGTAGCCGGAAACCAAATTGAGCTTCAGTTGAATTGTACTACAAATAAATATAAATGGTAACGTAGATGGCGATGATGTGTCAGTATTTAAATTTAATATTGTCATACTACTTGAAGCTGCAATCATTGTTTCGTAACAGTAAGTGCAAACATAAACGGGAAGATATGTATTAGACATAACGAAAATGAACGAGACTAAACATGCAACATCACATTATTCAAACACTATTGTCTTCCAAGACGTATATTTAATTGCTACTCTGGTGAGAGTTGAGGCAAATATTATCAAATTCTGCTTTCAGAATACATTTTTGAATGAGACTTCTGGAATTTAAACTTCCTTTGTTATATCATAACAAATTCAAAGAATGTAATGAATTTAATTGGCTATAAGGGAAAGGACATGGGAATCGTAGGACATAATTTTGGCTATAGCTTTAAAATAAATAAAAAATCTACATAAACTATTGCAAGACAAGTATTGTGCCAAGAATTACCATTCCATCGATTGACTCCTCCCGCTCTAGGCGGAGTGGAAGAGAGTGTCAGACTCTTACCGACTAAAATCTACTCGTGCGGCCAAATGCCTTTTGCGTCCCAGGGACACGGTAACTCTATCGAACAATTCTGCAACCCTGGCTAAGGGTTAACATAAAAACTAAAATTCTAAACATAATAACTGTGAGCCCTACCTTGATGCTCGTGATATTTTTCGTAACGGTTGAGGCCCTGTCGCGAACACTGCTTCAACTGTTTCAGCATACCCTAATGATGGAACTTTAGTTACTCTTGATACTTCTTGTGAAGTTTTAACCTGTAAGAAGTGAAGTTTTGGTCGTGAGTCAAGTTCGTAGCCAAATGGATGTAGCGGACGGACTTCTGTGGAACGAGAGAGATTTGCCTTGATGCACATAAATCATATGATTTACGTCATCTTTCTTCTATTCCTATACCAATTTATATCGGGACAAGCATGTCTTAATTTCCAAACATCTCTCTAACAAGTCATCAATAATTATCAGTATCTTGAGGGGTAGGTACCTCAAGATACCTACTGTGTTCTATTTGATAAGGTATTATCAAATAGAATATTAATATCTAGATGTCAATGTAATTAATTCCATATTTCCGCATCAATATTCTTATCTTCTATTTTACCACAATGCGGTTTTCATACAAGTTGACACTATAACACCGTTATGTTATATGTGTTACAAAGAACGTCTAGTCATCCTATAATTGGACCACGTTTGTTTCTTCATCTATTGTTAATCTTATGAAAACCTATCTGTTCGTTTAATATAAATTAATTAGTATCTAATAGCTTACCAGTAAATAAACGCAGTGTGTACAGATGTATCCCAGTATGATTGTTCCAATAATACCGACTATTGTACCAGCATTCTTGAATGCAGCTGGCATGGCCAGAATTCCGGAACCCAGTGATGATTTCAGGAGGTTGGCAAATGATCTCAAATCTCTAAAAAGAAATGATAATGATTATGGAGCACATGATCTTATTAAAATATGTTGTAACTTTACCTAAATAAACACAGAATCCAAATCAAGGTTCTGAATGCCATTCAACTTCTTATCGTGACTTCAAAAGCAGTTGATTTTTATTCTACCACTTGTTATGATTTATGAATTTTTTATTGCCACAATCAAATAGGAATCATTCAGCTTTAGAATCAATGCTTTCGTATCAAGCTTGTAAATTACTACTATAACTGTTTTTATAATTGATTAGCGTAAAATCTCAATGGGATTCTTTATTTAATTTAAATGCCGATTGGTTTCCGTCTGGTAGATAAAATAGTCGTTTACTTACGAGTTGGGATGTTCCAGTTTTCTGTTTTGAAAAGGATCGTAGGCATCCAAATCATTCTCTTTACATTTTGTGTTGATTGTGCTAATGGATATCGTTGACGGATAGATTCCATTTTCTGTTATGATGGCCCTGGAAGAGATAATAACGTTTTGAATGCTAAGTAATTGGCCATTTAGGTACTTCTTAATTTTTATTTTCAACGCAAAATGTTGGTGTTAGCTAATTGAGATATATATTGTGACTTAAATCATTGAAATTACTTTCACCTTCTTTCCTTTTCAATCCTACAGTAACCTTAGAATATAATTACGGGTAATTTTTCAACAGATTATACACAAAAGATCGTAATCTACGAATGCTACGCATGTAGCAACTATAGGAAGGAGTAAAGAATGCATGTTTAAAGTCCGCCAGACAAATGGCACTAGCATATATTTTCAAAACGATGTTAACGCCAACTCGCATGTATTTCTGTCCGCAGTAGCAAGATTGCTAATAGTACGAGTTTAAAAGTACCCATAGAATGATTAATAAATCATAGGCCACGATCGTGTGAAAGTTTTGCTACATTTTTCAGTTTTCTATTCTACTTGTGTTGTAGTTACGGGGTATATATTTTGCTTTATAAAGCTCGTTCAGAATAAACTTGTACAAACTTATTTAAGAAAATGTAAAGTTGTTTGTTTATATGTTTGTAAAAAGTGATCTCTGGAATTCAGCCGGTCAATTCTGTAAACATGTCAAAGTGAAGTGATCACGAGGTGAGCTGCCATTCCATCTTGATGACATGAATTGATAGCTTACTTCGTGATCACATTTGGCATGTTTACATAATCGCACTGCTGATCCGATTGCGAATTTTGTTTCACTCGAAGAACTATCGCTAAAAGTAAAGGGTTTTTATTTTGAAATCGAATCATAAAATATTGTTAAGAATGAGTGCGATATGGATTTATATGTGAATCCTGAAGGAGCGATGGCCCGAAGCTGCGTAAGCGAGCATGATCCACCGCCGTCCATTCGATGTCCAGCAGTCCACTGCACACAGGATATTGAAAAACACCATACTTGATTTGTAGGCTCCATTGGTGTAATTACTGCAAGGTGTTCCGATGCGAGGATAAATAAATAAATAAAGTTATCTCAGACAAAAAAGCACTGTTGCTGCGGTTTAGGTCACGGGACCGAAGCCGCGGAAACAACTGGTCTAGCACTGCCTGGACAGGTTCACTCAAATCTGTGAGGTTCTTGGACAATGTAGGTCGTTATCTTACGAGTTCATTTCACGATTGTCTGGCAGTTTGAGTAGACTATGTACTGCCTATCCAAATGTCCTTACTTTGGTATTGTTCGTCGTGATGTTGAGCTCCTTTAAGTTCTGAGTTGAGCTGACTGACAAATGCTTGCACTGTCTGGACAGGCCCACTCAAATCTGTGTGGCTCTTTCCTCAAAAGACCACCTCAGACGGCTTAACAATTGCATTGTATAGATTCAATATCTTTTGGATAATTAAATTATTCATACCTAAAACGATGTACTCGTAATCGTATCGTTTTAGGCATGAATCATTTCAACATTTGGCCATTATTTTGGAACCATTTACTGATTTAAAAGAGTGTCCATGGAGTTTCTTGCACGTTCTTCTATGCTTTGGAACGTGCAACTAGCTTCATGTTTTTGACTGATCGACGTCGACAATTTAAAAGGCTTTAAATGGCTCATTTGAAATAAAACCTTTGAGTTTGAGTCTATGAATACAATCACAAGAAGTGATTTATGTTTTGCGGTTTGAAGGAAAACCACGTCGTTAATGGGTTTTGCTATTGATCTACATATTTCCAGTTAGAGTCATAGAACATCGGCTTGACTTGACATGTGATGGTGTAAGTTTTTAATATCACTTCAGTCCCTATTTCATAGCAGGTACATGGCCTAACTGAGAGGTTAGGTATGATACGGTCTGTTTTCTCCCAAATAACATAGATAGGTAGATATTGTATATATGTATCCTGTTGCAGCCTGTTTTAAAGCCTTTTAGAGTTCCGAACATCTGTATGGAAAAAATAAACCCTTATACGATCACTCTCTCGTGTCTATGTGTCGGTCTTTCTGCCTGTCCGTCTGTCCCAGCCGTTTTTCTCCTAATATACTGAACCAATTTAGTTGACATTTGGTACACATACAATCTTCTGTGACCCAAACACTTGACGCATAACGAAAATAATTTATTTTTGGAAAATGGGGTCACTTTTTGAGGGCAAATTACAAAGTAAAAAAAAAAGTTTTTCAAACTGTATCGTGTGACATATCAAATGAAAAGGTAAGGGTCTCAAAAGTACTGTATTCATCATTTAAAAATGTTGCAGTCCATTCCATCAGTTATTAAAGTCACACATCAAGTTTTAAAATGAACAAAAAACGGTTTCCTAGCTGACTACCCTGAGAAGAAATACCGAAACAAACTCAGAGGTCAATCTTTTTAACCGACTTCTTATTAACCGACTTCTTAAAAAGGAGGTTCTCAATTCGGATGTTTGTATTTTTTTTTTTTTTTATGTTTGTTCGGGCATAACTCCGTCGCTTGCCAACCGATTTGAAAAATTATTTTTTTGTTGGAAAGGGTACACTTCCCAAATGGTCCCATTGTATACTTCCCAAATTTTATCAGAATCGGTTCCGTAGTTTGGTTATTAAATCCAAATAGCTGGAAAAAATATGTGGAAAAATCATCCATGTATACGAAATTGCGTATTTTTGCTTTCCTGTGACTTTCCAGTGGTGTTGTTAGGTGTGGGGTACCAGTAAAAAGTGAAAAAACTTTTCAGTGGGGTTTTAAGGTGTGGGGTACCACTAAAAAGTGAAAAATAATTAAATATCGGTTAAAAAACTTTTTCACAAAAAAAAGAAACCGACTTCCAAAAAACACTACAAAGTTCAAAATAACTTTAATTTCGGAAGTCGGTGTCAAATAACGAAGAAGCAACCAAAAACACCGACTTCCGAAATTAAAGTTATTTTGAACTTTGTAGTGTTTTTTGGAAGTCGGTTTCTTTTTTTTTTATAGTCCCTACAATCGTACAGAGGGCCACGCACGAACGTTTTTGACGTAATTATTGTAACGTCACGTCACATTTTACTATAGTTATAATATTCCTTTCGCACTAAATAATTATTTGTATTGAATACAATAATCATATTTTTGTAGGAAACAAAATTGTGTACGTCGCATAAAATTAAACCCAAATACCTACTATGGCGTTGTAGTTTTAAATATTCAAAATTCACTAACGTTAACGATAATATAAATCAGACAGTCAAATCTTAGCTTTAAAAATACTAAAGAGCATTGATAAAAAAATAAAACATAGAACAAGCTTATTCAGCTCTTAGATAGTGAATCCACCGGTTATGTTAATTAAGTAGGTATCTTAGAAGTGATAATAACAGTGGTTTATGTTCCGCCCGGTTTTAGATCCTCAGCAAAGAATAACTAACCAAATTATTGTTTATATTATATATACCTATTATGATTCAATGTCTACCTACGTATTACACATTTTTTTAGTAAAAGCTTGAATTTGTAACGAATCTACCAATGTCTTACAATCTTCCTCCTAAAGCGTTTTCTTCAATATTGATCAACCTATTTTCAAAAGAACTGTCGAAATTACAGCTAAAAATAATTTACTTAGCTAAAAAAGATTTTGATAGCATGACGTATCTATAAGTATCAAAGAAGATCACGTGTTTTTATATTGTCAGTGAGAGTAGTCTCACTGACAATATAAAAACACAACATACATTGACATAACTTGACATATCCTTGAAAAACTTAGGTTAACTATTGAATCATCGTACCTCCGTATGATAAATTCTATTTATAATCTTTTACATCCACATAAATGACAACTCATAAAGAGTAGGTTTATTACTTTGCATAATTAAACACCTACCTGATCATAGTTACAATTCTATCCAACATTCTTGTAATACTATCCTTCTTTTGTTATGTGATTCAGCTGAGGTATCGCTTAAGGCTCACTTAAGCTATTTTAACACCATTAATTGCTATCTGCAGTAATAAAAGGCTTAATTGATAACATGGTTGTCACTGTTATAATTTAATTTGCGTTTTATATGTATACTTTGTTGTAAAATGTTCATCACGTTTTTGTGACTATTGCTGACAACCATTGATTGAAGTTTTACATTGTTTAAAATGTGCAGGCACATGATTATGTCGTATTGTAATGACGGGTATTGCTATTGCATTACTCATTAATTTAAATAATTAAATACCTACTATACGTGGCAAATATTGAATGTCAAATAGATGAGCAAATTGCGAAATGAATAACCGGTTGTCAAGCTCGGTTTCGTTCGCATGAGGCTTATAACTATTGACCTCAATATTGTATTTTGTAGATTTCCCTCCTTCCCTTGGCGGTGGAAAATCTTCATCATACATTCTCTCTTTAACATAAGCCATTTAAAGCCTACGTCATTCATGATAGAGCCTACTTGTCAAACAAGTTTTTTTTTTAATCTTTATTTTAAGGGGCTTTTGAACACAGTTCACGCCAGTCCGTCGAACAAGCTTTGCAGACCATACTTTCGAAGATAAATGTAAATTTTTGTGCCGAATAACCCTGACGATAGTCTAGCTATTTTTTGCTCAAATTAGATACCTACCTAAACTACATAAATACAAAGAAAACTAAAAAAAAAACAGATAAAGTTTAATTGCATAGATAACTATTAACTGAATTAAATTAGATAATAAAACAATTTCTTCGAGCCCAAACGTGATTTTCAAAGGAAGTGCGCCACATTATCAGTTGGTAGCGACGAGATTTATGTCGCACGTGCTATCAGACGAACGTGATAGTGTAGCTAGAGATACATTGTCGCTTTTGGACATATGCCATCACTATGCCATTACTTATTGATTATTTGCGACGCAACAGCTGCTAAACATGACAAATGGTTCCGGTGATAGTCACACCTTCGTAATTTTGCATTTAGATTGAGTATTGGGTCTTGCTAAAATAATTGTGAATAATTCGTTAAAATTTGATGTCTTGGAAGAAAATTCTTCTTCACTAGGAAGAAAATTATTCTTCACTAGTAAGAAAATTATTCTTCACTAGGAAGAAAATTATTCTTCGTTATGGGCCGGTTCCCACTCAGACGGACCGTCTGTTTAAACAGAAGACGGTGGCGGCGGCGACGAATGGCGGTGGCAAAACGTCCGTCTAAAAACCCGGATCCGTTATTTTTCTCGGATTCATCTCAATGTGAACAGTGTCATATAAATTGTATTGCAACTGGCATGCCCGTCTCATGGGAAAACAGACGATCCTTAAAAAATATTTCTTTATTGTTTCAAAGTTAATTTTAAAACTTGAATGCCCTAAGCAACGTTGGCGTCAGTGACTTTACATTATTGAACTAGAAAACTACTTGAAAGCAATTTACGAGGTGTCCGAAATAGCTGTCAAACTTATAAACTTTGACGTCACTTGTCTTTCTCATATCCTTAATTGATGAAAGAGCTAGATATATGCGATGAAAGCGACCTTTATAACTTTAGGAAGAATGTGAGCTTTAGAAAATCTTTAAAGATAAACAATCAATCGTTGTGTTTAAGGTAGCCTGGGGCTTGATAACATTTAAACTAGATATTTCATTTGCTAAGTTGATTCTTAGTTCTAGTTGACTTGGCATATCTGCTATAAGGTCTAGGTATTTCGCACTAAGATATGTTTTATTTATTATAATAATAAAACAAGATACAAAACTGGACATGTGAATATTAAAAACCTATTAAAATACAATTCAGGTATTATCAATATTATCTCATCATCTGAATAGATTTTTCCCAAATATATTGGGGTCGGTTTTCAATCAAACCGGATTCAGCTGAATACCAGAATTTTATGTAGAGCGGCTGCCTACCAGACCTCCACAACCCATTGATTGAGGAACACTGTAGTTCTTAGCAAGCCTGGAGTCAGATTTACTGGCTTTTGACATACGAATGCCATAGATCTACAAATGACAGCTGGGACTAACAGCTTAACGTGCTTTCCGAGGCATGGAGGATGCTCGGTATGTTGGTGGTATGTGTCGGTGTGGTATGATCAATATATCTGACACAGTTAAAATACAAAGCTTGATGCCTACATAGTTTTAGCTACTATCGATTTGAGTACATCGCCGTGAATTTGATAACGTATTGGGATAGTGTCTTTAGTGAAAAATATCAGGTTTTCACGGAAACTTTCATCATTGTCATCATCATATCAACCGAAAGACATCTACTGCTCGACTTATTCCTGCGCCAAGAATCGCCACATAGACCGATCCTGTGCTTCTTGCATCCGGCGGACTCCCAGTCCAAAGGCCTTAACCCGAGAGGCAATTCCCGTATTTTTTTTAAAGACATCGCATCGCAGTTACAAACTCTCAAAATACATGTTAACACCCTACATTTTGACCAGTTTTTGACGTTTGCCGCTGTGATTATTAAGCGACTTGAATTTGAACGGTTTTGATGAACAAGAATTGGTTTTCAGGCCAATGTGTCACCTTGTACTACAGTTTAACGGGCTATTAATTAAAATACGTTAATTGCTATTAAAGATCGATTCTTTTGATTATACATGAATGCTTTCGCAAAACCAACAGGCTGTCGAACAATGTTTGAATATGGTTAGGTGTGTTATTTGTTTTGCCTGGCGGAAATCGGAACTGTATTTGCTTTAGGCCTCAGTTAGTTTGTATGTCTTTATTGATTCGTTATATAGATAGTATATTGCTTTGCTAAAGAACAAAAAGATTTTGAAGATATTTCTGATTCTATGATATCTAGGTATTTAAAAACATAAAAATTCAAATCGTCAACTCTGCTCTTTCCTTTGGAACTTTTCATTTGTAAAAAAATCTGATAAACATCGCGGCAGACCAAGACCAAGATGCAAAGATGAACTTGACGCCTTTTTTATGGATGGGTAATCCATCAAATGACCCTTCCGAGCGGAAGGGACTGACTAAAACCCACCCGTGTTCCTTTAAATGCCCTTTGCGTTCCAGGGCCGCGGTGACTCTTTCGAACAAATTCCGCAATATGAACTTGACTCCTAGGTACCAGAAGGACCGGCCTGCAATGGCAGAGACCAGACATTTATGAAAAAGGGAGAGGGAGGCTTTTGTGTAGCAGTAGGACATTCGGCGCTATTAAAGTCCTACTATGCTGCTAAGAACACTTGATTGAGTCGTAGCAATCAACTTTGTGTTTGGTAATGAAAATAACAAGATTAATAAGAAAGATTGGCTTGCACTAACAACTCTATGTTATGTTTCTTACTTTGTAATAGGTACATATCTTCACGCATGACGGCCACTATAGCAAGAAAGTGTAAACTGACCATTAGTTAGCCTCACGCGTGAAAATTACACAACTTTGGCGCCATTTCAGTTATAACAGATGCAGTGTTTACAACTATGTTCTACAAATAGTTTTATTGTTTAATAGAGGACTCAATTTTCGAATCAAATAATCTTATGGTTCATTTAAAAGTTTTTCTTCGTTTAATTAACCAATTATTCACCAGAACAAAAATGTTTTTTGTGTGTTTTCCCCTTAGACTCAAAATCAATTTAGATAGAACATGCATTCTTTACGAGGATTATATAATTCGCGGTTTATACAAGGTCGTGAGGACAATACTGTGTTTTTTATAAAATAATAAAAACCAAACTTACGTCGAACTGAACTCCTTCATATTGTAACTATTCGTCATTTTCACTGATGTTTTAATTATTATGCAAGCGAAAATCCAGAATGGCACAGGTTTTATTAGAACGGTTATTAATTAATCGATTTGTTTATGTATAACGACTTTTTGTATTGATACATTTGCGAGCGAGCGACATGTTTCACGTACGGACGGCGACACAGTCAACGGTCGTGTGTATAGTGTGCAATAGTGCTCTTTATAAATATAAAATAAGCGTGACCGTTTCAGGGACCATCTTGGCATCAACATTTAGCTCAAGGGCCAGTGGAATCTGGAATTCTGGACGGATTTGTGTCTGAGAGACGGAAGACCATTGTTTCTAATGATGTTTGCTACTTCAACATATTATATGTAGTTTACAAACCAATTTAATTACATTGGTTTGTAGAATACATAAATGTTGAAGTTAGAACGGTGCGTTTGTATTGACAGTCTTGTATGGTGCTAGTGTTGTGCACATAAAAGTGCAAGTCTTTTTATCACCATGGGCAAATAATTATATTTTTGAACGTCTATTTTGAGATGGCGTCGCATAGGTATTTGCATGTGTTGGAATTCGGATAGCTTTGATATTTGGCTGCTCTTACAACTGGATAAGTGTGAAACATAGACTTTCTATTTTGATGCATTTTCCAGCGCAACATTTTATAGGACTTTTCAAGGTATGAAGAGAGAGAGAGAGAGAGGAGAGTGGTATCATTAATTCCTTTGTGTGACTTATCTATTACATTTATTATATTTTCCTTTCTCAGAATGTATTAATTTATTAATTACGTCTTTCAGGTAAACTAAATTTTCTCAAATTTTTCATTAAAAAAGTACTAGGTTTTTTAATGAAAATTTTGCGAAAAGGACTTTACCTCTTTTATTTTATCAGCTTTCCAACAAACAGTAGCTAAGTAATATAAGTGATAAAACTTGTAAATGTATTTTAAATTATTTTATTCTGCTGTAGGTACTGTCGATAACAACAGCGTTACGAATAAGATTAAAAATAAAATACGAAATAACGTCACAAATGAACCAGATTGCCCATTACGTTTGTTGACAAGCGAAATTCTAAGCAAGAAATTGAATGTTAGGTATAATAGTTCTTACAATCTCTTATTAACATTTGGCACACTTAAGACCGTTTTTAATTTATAAATAGGTATAGAATACCGAAGTGTGACTGAATCCGAGACAATTTGGCACTGATGACAAACTCCATATGAGACTCAGAATCACAGGGGAATCACATATTTTCACACCTTCATGTATTTTTAAACTTCACTGGCAGGATACTGTGTAAATGATTGTCGTGGAAATTAATGTATAAAGTCAAAGTGTAAGTGTGTACCTATGTCTAATGTTTAGTGTATTTTTAAAGGCACTAACAAACAGGAAATTGAAAAATAATGAAATGTAGTATAAGTACTTACATTATTATTGAATAAACATTTAGAAGGAGATTCTGTAGCTGTGCAGCAGCACGAAAGCACGAAAATACACTAATTTCGTAACAGGTGCTAAAACATTTTGTTCATCACTGTCCAACAAAGGTGTCCACAATATATTTTCATTGGTCGATTATATTATTTTCGTTAAATAAATAACCGATTGATTTGAGCACTGTCCAGAGTCCAGGCACTGACTAAGAAAATTATTCAGACTTCGTCCAAAATGTAAAAATATGAAAAATGGATGCCAAACATGTAGGACGCGTCTTCATTCATGTTGTTATGATTTTAGACGTACTTTACTCACGTATAGAGTTGTCCTTCAAGATGTTGTGACATATGAAAAAAAAATTGGCACAAAAAGTGTGTAAGTCAAAGACTCTGGTGAAATGTTATTTACATGCTGTCTGTACCTAAAATAACTACGGATTGAAGTATCTAATAAGCCGTGAATAGGAAGGCCTTAAATATTTAGAAGCCATCTCTGACGCAGGCCCTGGAGCGTGAAGATTGCTCGATATTTCATACATTATGTACGTTTTCACTTTGTGAATTTTTAGTTTACTCCGGCTGGCAAAAAAGTCAACATGTCCATCGTCATTCGTGACTTAACTATGCAATTGCTTGGCTTGAATCTATTATTTAATTAACATTGCGCTATTAAACATTAGCTGTATGATTCTCAAGTGTTTTATTGAAGCATAAAGTGCTCTTGAAACCAAAGGATTAAATAATAGTTAGATTAGTGATGGGCAATCATGTCTTCATTACTTGAGTGTTACATAATCCTTTCATAAGAAACTGATTACGGCGTGAGCTCAAGAGTGCTTGTCTCTTTCATCATAAGTAGGTGTGCATGGATGGTATATGTCTACTTCTGGCTTAGCTTAGTACTACAAGTACCTACCATGGATATATTACAAGTAGATCACGAAGTTGGGAAGTGTCTGCGCAAGCGCCGCTCTCAGACATTAAAATTATTATTAAACTTTGACTAATTACCATTGTATTTTCAGCGTCGCCTACGCCCCTTTGTTGACGCCAGATAACATAATTTTTACCGGCCGAGGTGGCCTTAAAAGTCATTTTCCTGTGAAGTCATGGAGTAAAAATAAAGTTTTGAACTTGTTTACCAGAAAACTTTCTCACGGATATTCATCAGCTAGTTTTTGGCTGGTACATTTTTAACGTTATTACGCTGTCAGATTGTTCCGTATGGTGTCGGTCGTAAAAGAATAGCACCATCCCATCATTTCCCGTGGGTGTCGTAAGAAGCGACTAAGGGACTTACCAGAGAATGGGCAGCAGCATTATAGATTCCTAGAGCTACAATGCGATCACCAACCCGTTTGGGACGTCTTTCGGCGTGATTTTTAAGGCTGCCATCAGACGGACTGCACCGCAGCAACTGCACGTAGTAGTCGATATATTCAACTGCATGCAGTTGTACGTTCGACTTCGTACAGTCGTGATATCAACTTCATGCGGTCGGCTGTGTGGAGTCGATATTAACTGCATAAAGTCGTGGCTTCAACTTGACACGGCTACAGTCGTGCAGTGTCGACGCACGCTGTCCATCGCTAACCACATACAGTTAGTGTGCAGTTAGACTGCCATCAGATGGACTCATGCAACTGCATGCAGTTGAATATATCGACTACGTGTAGTTGCTGCGGTGCAGTCCGTCTGATGACAGCAGGCTAACGAGACTAACGTAGATATAATAAACGTTTTTTGCTGAAACCTGCATATTAGAATGTTCTTAGGTATGTCTACGTATGTCGTTAGATATTGGCTGAATTTCAGCTTTACTAGATACAACCTCTTGTCTATCTTGGGTGCAGTAAGTTTGCACTACTAAGAAGTTTTTAAACTCAATCCTACATATCATCTGCCTAGCCTTTTCCCAACTATATTACGGTCAGCTCCCGGTCAAACTGGATTCAGCTGAATACCAGTATTTTACATGGAGCGGCTGCCTACCAGACCTCCACAACCTATTAACTTGGTAACACGGTACTTCTTGGCAAGACTCATGGTGTTAGATTTTCTGGCTTCAGACAATCCGTAACGACCGCCAAAGATCTCCAAATGTCAGCCGAGAACAACAGTTTAACGAGGTACGGAGGAGTCTCGGTATGTTATGATGGTTACCCATCCACAGACCAACCTCGCGTTGCTTAACCTTGAAGACGGGCCCGTGCGGCTGTTTTAATTTGTAACTAGTTCCTACATAAATACATACATACCTAATCCTTTTATTTTCCAAACAAAAAATCTTTAAATCTTTACTACGTGTTTAAGTTAAATAATAAGGAATTGAAGTTTCATTTGATCAGTGTACCAAAAAATTACGTCTACACCATGATTCATGTTTATTTAAGAACAGGAAATAACGAATCATTTCTTAATGTTTACAGACCTCGTCTATCCATCAGTTACTAGCCATCAGTGTCTCGAATCCTCATCAATATCTAGTGCGGGGCGCAATGCGCTGAAATTGTAATCAAATAAATTTTATTGGCGTTTCTGCTACTTTTCGATGGCAAGTGCAAAAGATGTGACTTCAGTTCAGCCCCCTACTATGACGTGTTAATGTCATCATGATTCCGTTGTGAAAAAGAGTTCTCGTCTTGTACAGCTATGTCTCTCTCTCGCAACGAATTCATGATGGCATTGGCTACCAAAATTCAGTCTTATGTGACTGCATTTTATTTGAACTTTTGGATTGAATGAAAATGTTATTTTTCTTATGTTATTAGAAGAGTTAAGATCAAATGCAGTATTCAAGAAGAAAATCAGAGTTAGGATTTTTTCCACAGTTAAAAGCTAATTTCATTGGCCTATATGAGAATGAGCAGACCAAAACAATGTATGCAAGGATTGTGTGAACCCCAAAAAATTGGTATAAGGGCAAGAATTTGATGATACAGAAGTTACTTTGTCGAACTATTGGCGCTGTAATCAAGGAAATGCTAATATACCGGAACTATATCTAATCATACATTATATAATATCTAAGTGTGTGTGTATATAGGTAGTGTTTATTACGCATTTGGCTTCTCCTAATAGAAACAAAATGTTGCATAGAAAAGGCGACAGATTTCCACGTGTACCTACTTAAATTATGATACCTTTTATGTTTAAAGGTAATTTACACTTTATTACGTACATGTGCTGGGTAGTGATGCCAAAAACTTATGAGGTATTTTATTGCTTAATTTGTAATTATTAGAAATTACATTGTCTTGATTGGGTACCTACTTACCTAATGATTTGGAGGAGCGTCTCTATTGATAAGAGTATACCTCCTCTGTATTTGCGGTTTTAGAAGTGTTCTTATTATGAGATCTTATTACGTTAAGTACTTAATCGATATCGAAGCACAACGAGATCTATATTGCTACATGCTAATTGTCAAAATTTAAAAAAAGACTTAAAAGTCTTAGTATCCAAGACATAGTTTTATTGTTTTGGATTTTTTTCAGGTTGTTCTTTAATTATTATCTCTGAGTTTGTTTAAAATTATTTGTGTTTTTTTTTTATTACTTTGCGATTAAGTATGTTTTTTTTTGTGTTATTGTTTAGCATTTCATCTCAATTTACTTTTCTTTTGTTTTCTTGTAATGTATTTTTATTTATTTTAATGTTTTCGTCCTTGTCAAACTTGATGTACCTACATAAATATTAAGTGAATGATGTGGTCGCATATACCTAATTGGAAGCGGACTCTTGTATTTGTCCCTGTCTGTATTATCATGCATGTGATTGTGTAGCCTCTGTTGGCGATCCTATAAATAAATACAGAGAGAGAGAGACTTGAGACAGAGATGCCGATGCATTCCACCAGCTTTTACGACAAATCTTTTACGGTTCAAGCGGTGAGGTTATGGAATGCCTTACTCGTGTCGGTAAGGCGTGCTAAATGTTTGTACACGTTTAAAACAATAGTCAAAAATCACTACCTCTCTCTTTAATAGTTTTTACTTGGGTTCTATGCTTTTTGTTCCATAATTATCTATTATAATATTTTATATTTATTATTTATTTATTTTAAAATCCATCCAAAGGTTGTCTTGAAAAGATCGTTTTAAGCGATAAGGCCGCCCATTTTGTCACCATAAGCAATGTTTACTTCGTCTTTCTGTAACTTACATGGTGTACATAATAAAGAGTATTATATTCTATAAAAAAAAAAAATGGGTACATTCATATACCTCTCTGCTGGTGAATTTGAGTGTCCCAGTGTCATACCGATCCGCTCACGCAAAACAAGTAGACATCGTCCTGAACTAGCATTGTCGAACCATCACCCAATAGCTGGTATCGCCATACCAGAAGTGTCGCATGCGCTCTCGAGTAAACACATGTTTGACCGTATTCCAACACATCAAACAGGCCATCGAAGACCAACCACAACAAGTGAAAAAAAAGCAAGCTGTGGGAAGAACTTTATCTACCATTTAGTAATTTATCTACCACTAGCTTTTGCCAAAATCCTCTCTTAGTGCTCTCCTAAACTCCCCAAAGAACCTACACGCCAAATAATGTCAGCTTTCTACGACCAGTAGTTTCGGCTGTGCGTTGTCTGTAAGATGAAGATGGATTGCACGTTCGGCATAGGGCTTTTATTAGCCATGCCCTAATGGCTGCATAGGTTTGGATGATATTTTAATCCAGGCTATACCCATAACCTGGATTTTTGAAATAATTATAATAACAGCCCACCTATCTCTACGTTGACGTCGTGGTGGCCTTGCGCGCCCCAATGAACCTTAGGTCATACCTAGGGTGAGGGGCCAGACAAGAGAGATACAATCCGCAGGGCCGTTTTGTGGCAAACTGTTGGGCAGTAGCGAACCCACGGACCTGATTTCCCGGGAGAGGTCTTGCTCCTCATCTGCGGTTGCCTTAATTGGCTAGCCAGAGTGAACACTGACGAGGAACAGCCTCTTTCTTGCCTTAATGGACCGGTCTAGGCGGAGATCTGCAAGAGAAAACGTGCTCGGGAGAAGGATGTATAATCCAATAAGATAGGATATTGACCGTACTTCTGGGATTGTCTTGATACCCGTGTTATACCACTCCACTCCACAATATATCCCGATTGGATTGATGTGTTGCCCCCTTGGCGTTACGTCACTTTGTGCTGGCGACCGTTTACGGGGGCACATTTATTGAGTGTGAAATTCACCCCCTACCATTTTAAAGCCGTGCATATTTTCAGTGGTCAGGCAGGGGCCTATAATAGTTCTTCCATGGTATGGGGTCCGCTAAACCACCTAAACCCATGGCCTCTCATATTTTGTTTCCATATTCTGCAATAGTCCTGCACCGACCGGGGATGTCCTTGGGTTCGTATTAGTGCATATAGGGATAATCATCGGCTGGTACCCCATTCTATTTGAAACGTCTAACGGGCCCAAAAACAGGGACAAAACCCTGGGGGTTTCGAGATTGTCAAAGGCATATTAATAATACACAATAATAAGTTTATTTGTACATAAAAACACAGTAGGTACATAGCATATGGAAACAGTGGCTTGTACAACCAAGTCTACAATTCTTGTCATTTTTCCAGGCTCCTAAACCAGGTACGCAGACCTGTATCTTAGGAGTCGGAGATTTCGCGGCTTCTTTTTATATAATAAAACCGTGACAACGTAGTTTACAGTTAGCGTTAATACATCAAATGGAGTCAATGATTGTGATTTTGTATCTAGAAGTGGGTGTGGTGTGTGTAGGGGGTGTGTGTAGTATGTGAAGTGTAAGTGTGTGATAAGCTTGCTATAAAGGAAGGTTTGATAAATTATTGACTATTTAAGATTCAATAATCCTTATATTTTCTGCTTCATGAGGATAATAGTCATTTTCTTAATGTATTTTTTATTTCATGTAAGTTATATCTGTACATCGGAATAAGTTTATATATTTTATAATCACCTATGTGAACTTTGAGCCAAGAGTTGACGACTTAGGCCCGTATTAATAAACGTTACTCAGCTCGCGAGATCGCACTTGAGATGAATGTTGAGATCCTGATCGTATTAATAAACGTGATTATTGACGTTCTCAAGTTGCGGATTAGGTTTACGGCATCAACCAAGTGATGGACTGATTAATAAACGAAACTTGACCCTTAAGTATACGACGAGCGCGGGTTCTTGAGATACTATATCGTGAGTGCAGACAGTCCGTGACTTGAGGTTTGATTAGCGTGGCGCGAAACATGGAGTTTGAAAATATTTTAAGTAATATTAATTATTACGATGAAATAGACGCCTTTACGTTTTCGATTACCAAAAGATTATAATAATAAATAAGGGATGCTTCAAATCCTTTTGATTTACATGGATAATTTTTTTTAACATAACGTGCTTGTTTCTGGTCAACAGAGTAAAATAAAGAGTACTAATGTAAAAATAATAAGTTTTTTTTTTTTTTTTTTTCTTTTCGGTATGACCACTAGCAAGTTAACACGCAAGGGCTATCAACTGCTTAACCGGACTATAAAAATAATAAGAGTAAAATAATGTAATTATTTACCAAGGTCGATGCTTGCGGACCAGCGGTGTATTCTGCACTTATTATTTTCCAGGTCTCATTTTTATCGATTCATTCATTCATTATTTAGCGACGCACCATCGGAGTCCTTGTTTTCCACTACAGCCTTATATTTTTTTTAAATTTCATATTTTTTGATGCTATATTTTCAAAACATAGGTCAATGTGACGTCATCGTTCACGAGATCAAGCCATCAAGTACAACTACTTGAGATGCTGATCTTGGTTACTGAGATACTGTATTTATGTGTCTATTAATTAGCAATAATCTTGAGATGCTGATGACGTCATAATGGCGTATCAAATGATAACGCACTTGAGTACGTTTTTGAGGGCCGTTTATTAATACGGGCCTTAGAAATGCAAATCGACAGGGGTTTGTTTTGCATATAATAAATCATTTATTTATATTTTTTTTTTTTATTATATTGGGAAACCGTGGCGTTTTTGGAGCAGGTTTTGTCTAAAGGAAGGTTGGAGTGTCTTCACAAGATTAAGCGAAGCCCCAGATTATAAGTGATCAGAAGGGTAGTATCTTGGTTTCAAAAGCATTACTTTAAGAACCACTCGTTGTGCACGTTCAGCATTATAGTTTTGTAAGTTCCGCCCCACACCGGGATGCAGTACATAGAAATAGATTGACAAAGGCTGAAGTACACTAAATAAATAAATAGTCAGTTTCAGAATTAGCGAGTTAGATAGACCTTTTCATCTCAGTAGTACGTTACGTTTCATCTTTCTCGCGAGCGAAGCCTTGGTAAAAGCGTTTTGTGTTTTTGACAAAGTATTTGAACTCTTGCAATGTTTAATGATGTTACGCAGATAAATTGATGATGAATGTTGATCTACAAATGAAACAATAGGATATTTAAAAAATGCGTAATCTTCATTAGAAATATGAATATTCCGTATTAGCGACAGTACGCAGACTAACGTTAATATTTTGAATGCAAAATGTAAACATCTCTCATGTTGTGAAAACATGACATCTGGGATATAAAATTCAATGGAGACACAGAGGTATGCATATTTATTTAGAAAACACCACATTTCATGGGGTTTCATGTGTTGGAGAGTACATACTTATATGTATGTAAGTATGTAGACAGCTTATTAAGGAAAGTCCACCATTTACCATTCTTCATTTGAATTCTGAATATTTAGGCATATTTGAGGTTTATCAATATTTGCAGCCCAGAAATCTGAAAATTTCAAATGGCTTTTTGCAAAAGATGGAAGGAGTGTGAGATTTTTACCCATTTTAACTCGCTAAAATCACCGCGGTGATCACCATCAGCACATGCAACGGGCCCCGTTACCTCTTAAAGACCACACTGGAACCCCCTCAATGCTGCCCCTGTATGATGATGGATTCTTCTTTCATTTCTTCGACAGCCTTTTTTAACCGACTTCAAAAAGAGAAGTTTTTCAATTCGGATGTTTTTATAATATATAAATATATTTGTATGTCGGCATTCTTGGACATAGCTCCGTCATACATAGACGGATTTGCAAAATTATTTTTTTTCGTAAGAGGTTTATTCCGAAATGGTCATTTAATTTTCGTAAAGATCTAAAGAAGAACTTTGGAGATAGACAGCTAAATCGATATGGACTCGTTGGGATTTAGGAGGGGTAGCACTAAAAAGTGAAAAATAAAAAACAAAACAAAAAACTTCAAATCAGCTTCACATGGTCAAAAAACCTGTCTGGCAATGAATTTGTGTGTCATATATAGCAGCTGCCGCTCATTCTCTCAATCAATTTTTTCACTTCATCAGCATTATGTGTTGCTTCTTATACGGTCAAACAATACTACAGTAGTTAAGTACATACGTACTTAATTCTTATGTAATACGCACATACATACTTTTGACCGAATTACCTCTCAAACGTAATGTGGCCAATATAAAGATATTGTGCCAAATGTAAGGTCAATGACTATAGCAATCAATGTCAATTTGTTCGGGCCCACCAGACAGATTTAGATTCGGTGCGGAGTCAACGTTATCATATTTAATCGAACCAATAAAACGGCAGTTTTATGGGGTTTTATATGAATATACCTACAGTCTATGATGTGACGAAAAATAACATCAACAAACGCAGAGTAAACAGCGTCTATAAATATTTTGTTAACTAGATTTTGGCTGCAGTTGGGCTTGCGTGGGATAGGAATGGTGTCTTTAGATGAGTAGTTGCGCCATCTATTGGCTTTACTGCTTAGGAATAAGCTAACTGGTTCTCTTTTCGAATTGTTTTGTGATCTAAAGGATAGATCGCTCTTTGCGCTTGCGTCTCCAATTATCCGCAAGAACTGTTTTAGCGTGATCCTCTATTAATTAATGTTTTTTATATATTCTTACATACTAATGTATGAGTAAACGACCAATTCTAGTGTAGTTATTTCCCTGAGGAGTTGCAGAGCATGTATTACCACATGACATCACACCGAAGATTCCTGAATGAGGCTTCAATAAAGGTTATGGAAATATTAATAAGATAAGATGACATTCTTAGATAAGTTTACGTGAATGTTTCAACCGACGAAAATATTTGTAAATAAGGTCACGCAGAAATAACTGTCGCGCCGAACACATTCTTCCGATATATGACGACTGCGGCTAGACTGACGATATATTTAATTGCTCAGAGAGTCACTTGAGGGGCGGTCTATATTTATTTATATTTATTTATATAAACTTTATTGTACACCAAAATATAGATACCTACATAAAGAAAACCTTAAACTAAAAAAATATACAATTGCCGGCCTTATCGCATTTCGCGATCTCTTCCAGGCAACCTGGTATGGAAAAAGAATAGCCTGGACATGAAATGGGGCTGCATTTGGTGCAGATATAAAGTTTAACAATAATAATTGTAGTGTACAAATATAGGTAGCAAGAAATTAAGAGAAATACAAAAAATATTACACAAATAGATACATACTTAAAAAAAATCAGGAAAATATACTGATAACTACAGTGACATCACAGTGACAAGTAGTGTTCCTTTACAAGTCCTTTAAAAAGAGGTCTATACTTCTACAGGTACATTTTTAAAGGAAAAAATAATCAAATTTTCATGCTTTTCTCAGGAAAAACTCATCATGCTAAAATAAAATACTATTTTTGGGGATATTTTCAAGAGCAATGAACCTTGAATTCGTTCGTGGTAACTTACTTATGGAGGTTTACCACCCCGTTTGTAGAAAACTATGACCTAACAAACTAAAGAAGTGTGATACTCCACAACTTAATTGCCCCTTCACAGCGTACCGGCGTGATGTTATGTTATGTTAACAATAAACAGACACGCGATTCCAGCAATCCCGGTCCATTTGCTATCATTTATTGAAGAGTTCCGTTGCCTATGTCCGAAGTTCTTCATAAGATCTTCACCAAATTGAAATGGGACCACTCCGAGAAAATACTTACTTTTTCAAAAATACCAAAATCGCTTCAAGTGCACCTATAAAATTTTAAGAGCTCCCTCGATTTCTCCAGGATCCCAGCATCAAGGCGGCCTGATGACCATAGGACCAGCTGGAAAGTCTACACTTTCAAACGAAAAAGAATTTTCCAGATCGGTCCAGGCGTCTTCGAATAATCGGGGAACATACTTACATAAAAAATTAAAAAAAAAATTTCGACGAATTGAGAACCTCCTCCTTTCTTGAAGTCGGTTAAAAAGGGCAATAACCTTTTGAAAGTGTCATTGTCTTTCTTAGTACCTATGTACCAGTTATTTGTAAATGTCAATTTCTCGGTCTACCAAGAAAACCTACTACAGATGACTGCCAACAAATAACAGTCCATTGTACTTAATAAATATTTATTGCACTTATTCACTAGTTTTACTTATTAACTCTTAAACTAATCACAGATACCTTCCCAGCTTTTTAATTGAAAAAATTCTGGTCCAAATCGTGCGCAATGAATTACTCAGTTTTATTATTAATCATTTGTATAGTGTCTGAGATAGTGACGGTGCAACCAGATACTAAAGAGAACATTCCACAGAAAATTATTAGTATGTTCTTGTACAGGATCCAGTTGTATTTGCCAAGGTCTTCCCACCGGAATACGGTCTCTACGATTCCTGGTATGATGAGACCGAGAATGGAGTAGAAAAGAGCACCAACGAGATTGATGATCTGCTCCAAAAATGGGAGTGCGATACCGATTCCACCTGAAACAAACATAATTATTGTAAATTAATTAACTTTATACAATAACAACCACCTTATTAACTTTCCGTATTCTGTTTTTAAAAAATGACCTTGCCCAAGCAAGGAATTTTTCTGTATGAATAGTGTGCTTACAAATATTAAACTATTCAAACAACCAGACCCGGAACAACTATCTGTAGGCCATTCGAATATTTGTTCAGTGCGGGGATCGAACCTGCAACACGCAGCGGAGCAGCCAATTGCTCAGCCACTGCGCCGACCGAGCCGTCATCATTCCCTCATTTCTCTAGGTTTTTGGTGGATCAACAATATACAAAGAATCTAATATACAATGTTCATACATGTATAACAGGAATATATAAAACTGCAGCTTCATATTCGAATTTTACGCAATCTAATTATTGACGTCTTTTTTTATGGATGGGAAATCATCAAACCACTTCTTCCGCTCTGGATGGAGCGGAAGGGGGTGTCAGCTTACTGACTAAAACCCATCCGAGTTCCTCCTTTGCCCTTTGCGTTCCAGGGCCGCGGTGACTCTTTCCAACAAAGTCCGCAACCCTGGATTGATGTGTGTCTGAATTTTATTTTTGTGTCAGATAATTTAGTTTAATTGAAATCCAGATTGATATATGTCTAGATTTCAATTAAACTAAATTATCTGACACAGAAAAAAACATACTTATTTCAGGCAAGGCCAAAAATAATTTGTCACAGTTTGTTAACTCGATGATTATCTAGTCATTAGCTCTAAACAAAGAGGTAGTAACAACGCATTAAAGTACCTACGCCTACGTTTAAAACAAATTATGACAAGGTTGTGCTCAAACATTTCACTTAATGCTAAATATTTTGTCCGACTAACATGCTTGGCCTGTTTGTTAAAGACAATTATCTAAGAAAAGATTACTGTGACAATTAAGATTTATAAATTGCCCATTTTAAATGTCACAAATGTTTGTTCAACTAAAATGTCTGAATGCTTGGTTGCGGATTTTTATTATAAGTTAATACTTTTATCTCGGCCACGTGTTGTACCGCATAAAAATTTGACCCTTCTTTGTCTCTTTTTTAAACATAACCTTCACCTGCATATTTAATTTCATTTGATTTATTAATATCCACCATAAAATCCTTCTTTAAAGGGTTCAGCTGTGCTTTTGTTCAGAATAAACAAATGGCAGTACCTATGTGCAGTTCCCTATTCACGAAAAAAATGATATCCAACATGCATTTAATATCTAGGTAATCGTATAATACACCCCTAACTTACTAGTGAAGGTAATTGTTAGTGGCAAATTAGAGGGTAAACGATCTAGAGGAAGTCCTATACGCTGGTCAGACCTAATCCGAACCTCGTTGAGCATAAAATCCTCAGAAGCCTTGCATGTCGCTGAAAGTAGGAGAAAGCGGGAAACATAATTAAAGAGAATATTGGAAACTATGATGTGGTCACGACCCCATACTTTGGGGAAACGACGCAAGGACGGATCTTAATGCCAATAACCGTTTATAATTAATATTTAAAAAAACAACACTTACCACAAAAACATACGATCAATATCCTAGTACAGATTTGCATGACATTATGATATTTCTTCTGGACACGGGGTTCAACGTATCTCGTGAATATGTCAATCACAACGAAAAAATGAAGAGGATAAGTCAAGAAAATAGTTATTGAAATAAAGATCTTCGCGCAAATCGCAGGCCTGAAACAATCCGAAGCATAAGTTTGTTGTTAGTTTGTTTAAATGCATAATATAAGTTAAGGTTGGTTACGGATTAGCGTGTAGTTTCGGCTGATTTCGACACTTATTTTATGGATGTGCTTTATTTATACGTACATAAACATAAACGGACCAAGTCCCGAATATTTTTTTAGGTAACCAATAAATGTACATAACTAACGTTATTATATCTACTAAACCTAACTATATACAAACTAGACTAAAATTGCAAAATTATGTACAAACGTGTAAAAAACAAAATAAATCATTGGGCATCAAAAAACTCATCCACATCGCTGTCAAAAACAAAAGTGCCCCTGAACACTGACAGCATTGCCACGTTGAATGGCAATGCTGATTCTTTGGCCAAAGAAAAGCCCAGCCTTCTGGTCACGTGAACAGTCGACAAGTCATTTGCTGATCTCCCGAAAGACTCGGTGAGCACTCGGAAGTCCCGAATTAAAACATAGCATTAATTGAAAATTAAGCAAAAATGACCCGTTGAGTAGGTCTAAACATTACTGCTTCTTCAAAATTATAAACATTACGACTGATGGACGACTAAAATTGATTTCGTGGGCTCTAGTATCCCTTCACTGTAATTAACTATTTACCAATGTCATTAGCTGTACTATATCACTATCAGGTTGAAATGGTGGGCATAGATAAATTACCAGTCATCCATAGGCAGATTCAACGTGATTGTTCCTCTCAGTACATCACCGTATCTCAGGTAGCCGAACACTCCCAGGATTGTGTAGAACAGCATCACCAACGTCATTGCGATCACCATCACACTGGGGCATCCGAGGAAGTGCTGGGGTTTCTTCATCGTGTTCTCGACCGGCATCACCACTCCTATGCCTTCCATTGCGAAGATCACAGTTCTGTGAAAGGTACAATTTATAATGGTTTAAGTTTCAAGATATTGTTGCATCCTGGAACTTCGCTGTAACGGGATTTTGTTATATTGGTCCATACCAATATAACAAAATCAAAATCAGGTCCTTTAAAATAAAAGAAACCATTTTCTTTTATTTTAAAGGACATATTTCAAGTTGTTTAGGATATAGTAGTAGTTGTTATTGAATAAACCATTAATTTAGACAGCGTTAAAACACGGATTTATTAATGTTGTTATTACTGAAAGATACTTTCAGGACAATAACTGACAAAGGGTCTTAAATCCCGTTGTTAAATAATTAATTACTGTTGTCATTGCAAACTAAATAAATCTTCACAGAAAAACAAAAGGCGATAAATACTTTTGACTTACGACAAAAACGCAGGGAGTCTTGACATATCTCCAACGATTTCTTTATCGGCGATGGTCAACGGTTCTCTAAATATGTAGTAGAGACATATGGCGAAGGTGGCGAAGAGCAGTACGTTGGCCAGCAGGGAGAATGGTGCGAGCCACTTCAAGTGCCTGATCTGGCACAGCAAGCAAAGCGGTGCGAGTAGGATTAGGCAGTAATGCTCCACTGGCATGGCCGGCGCTTGAATGTATGTATCGAATAGCTGCAATAGAAAACATTTCTGATTTGAAGTATCCATAGTTAATGACGTCCATAATACACAATTAAGTCCATAATTATAAGCATAGGGAATTGATCCCAGAGTCAATCCTGACGGATCATTGTTTAAATAGGTCCTCAGATTTTATCGGCACTATTACTTAGTTCGTTGCACAGGACCATACTAATAGGACAACAATATTTGATGGTCGCAGTGGACGATTCACTTCAAACTGAGTAGTATTTTTATACAATAATTTGGCATGTTTTTGTTTAGCTGTAGCAGAGCTGGGCAAAATACATGGTCTGCTTTAATTAAAATACAAAATACTATCTCGCATGTATTTAAAATACTTAATACAAAATTCTTTTAAGTCGTGTATTTGAAAAATAAAATACAAAATACTACTGTATTTTGTATTTTATTTTTCAAATACACGAACAATTTTATTTAAATAAATTTTATTTTATTTAACAATTTTATTTAAAATACTAATTAAAAATTCCGGTCAGGTTAGGTTAGCCTTTTTGCTTCCAAAAGCTATAGAGGGCTGTTTTCTGCAGAATGCACCCATTAACAAGATTGCTAAATGTATTTATGTTCAAATTTATTTTGAAGCCATACGTATTTGAAATACTAACTAAAAAATTCCTCAGTGTCAAATTCGTCAAATTCATCAGCGTATTAAAAATACCAATTACAAATTAAATTTTTAAGAAGTAAATGCAAATACCAAATAGTACGTATTTGTATTTTAATTGCAAGTAATTCAAATACTGCCCAACCCTGGCTGTAAGTTGTTGTTATTATCATGACGTGCTTATCATTAGATGGTAATCCATCAATCACCAGAGGAATGTATACAATTTATGATGGTTGGGTAATCCCAACCATCATAAATTGTATACATTCCTCTGAAGGGGGAGTTGCCCAAGGCAACATGTGTATTCATACTTCAATTATTTTCCTTGCCACTTATAGAAACGATGGATTATGAGGAATGTGTACAACCAAGTAAATAAATAATATGTGCATTCTGATTTTACCTGCTTAATTGAAGTTGCTATTAGTACAGTAAATATACAACAAACGCCAAGGTACGTGAAGCACAAGGAAAACTCCGCAAATAAACTGAAAATAAGAAATAATGCGTTTTTAGAACACATAGAAACTTGTTCTTATGATGCATTGAATAAACTCTGTCACGGAATATTCTTCAAAGCGAGACGAAAACGCTTTATTAAAGTATGCAAGTAGGTAAACAATTTGGTAAGCATTATTATTTATTGCTTCTATTTAATTTCAGACAGACAGACAAGGAAAAACTTTAAAATCTTGAAAGATATCAACTAATATGGAACTCATATTGTTTATTTAAAAGATAGGTAGTATGCCTTGCCATATTAATACTACAGTCTAGTTACGCATAATGAGTATTCATCATTATGGTCACCAAGAGCTAACCGTGCTATACTGAGCCTGTTTATAAAAATTAGTAAATTCATTATGAAATGAAAATCTAAATGTATTAGGAAATAATCGGACATCGGGGATGAAAGGAAGAAATCAATTCATTATTAAACAGCCTCATCATCATCTGCCTAGCCTTTTCCCAACCAAATTGGGGTCGGCTCCCAGTCAAATCGGATTCAGCTGAATAGCAGTATTTTACGTGGAGCGGCTGCCTACCAGACCTCCACAACCCATTAACTGGATAACACGGTACTTCTTGGCAAGACTGGTGTCAGATTTTCTGGATTCTGACAATCCGTAATGACTGCCAAAGATCTACAAATGACAGCCGAGGCCAACGGCTTTTTTTTTTTTTTTTTTTTTTTTTTTTTTTTTTTTTTTTAAATAGGATGGGAAATCATCAAATGACCCCTCCCGCTCTGGGTGGAGCGGCAGGGAGTGTCAGACTTTTACTGACTAAAACCCACCCTTAGTCCTCCTAGTGCCTTTCTTCCCAGGGCCGCGGTAACTCTTTCGAACATATTCCGCAACCCTGGCAGGCTCTGGCCCTGGCGGGCCCCGTCTCCGTTGCTGACTGCTCTTTCCGGCGCGTTCGGAGTAAAACGCGCCGTCGACTCTGGCCTGTCCTGATCGGACAGCGAGCTACCCATTGCTCGCTGTCCGCAGGCGTCAGTCACTGCGCCTTGCTCAGGAGCGTCAGTTCCTGAGAGGCGCAGCGACTAACGTTCGTCTGGAGGAGGCGAAATGGGGCCATTATTGGTACTCCATTTCAGCCCCCTCCCGAGCAGTGGCAGCGGCGGCGACGGTGGCGGCGGCTGCGGCGGAAGCGACGGCGGCGGCGGCGGCGGTGGAGGAGGGTTTTCTCCTCGACCCGGCCCTGGCGGGTGGACCGCAGGCTTTGCCCCCAGCCCAGTGATCGGCCGGCTTGCCAGCTGCCGCACATGCGAAGCAGTGCGGCGCGGCGTCGCACGAGCCGGCCCTGTGACCAGGCTGACCACAGCGGAAGCAGTGGTCACTGCGGTCCACCTCCGAGGTGCAGCGTGCTCCGACGTGGTTGCCAACTTGGCAACGGAAGCACCTCAGAGGTCTGGGCTCCAGCAGTTTCACCTGCGCGGAGACCCAGCCCACCAAAAGCCTTCGGCCCTCCGAGACTTTTTTGGCCGCCGACACGGAGCAGCTCACCACTACGGTTCGCATGCCCGTGTTGTCAGGACGGATGGTGCCCACCTTCACCTCCTCTGTAGAGCACCCCCCCGTCCTGACGACGGCGGCCAACACCTCCTCCTCCGTGACGGAGTCGTCCAGGCCCAAAATGCGCATGTCTATGCACTTCGTGGGCCTGGACACTCGGACGTCATCCGCGCCCAAGGACGCCCTAAGCCTTTCGGCTAGAGCGTCCGCGGCCGGACCGCTGTCTGCTCCAGGGATCTCCAGCATCCTGGCCCCGGTCATGGTGACCCTGAGCCGGAGACCCCCGACGATGCCAATCTCACTGAGGTTGACGGCCTCTTTCGCCTCAGTGAGGATATTGGCATACGACACGCCCCTCTTCACCGCGTCCGGCTGCAGCGTTAAAACTACAGCCGCGGTCTTCGGGGCGCGGAGCGCAGCCGCGACGCCTCGCGCTCTCTGCCGCCGCCTTCTCTCCCGCCTCTTTGCCGCCCTGGCTGCCTTTCCCGCCTTCTTCTTCTCCCCGGCCACTTGCCATTCGGCTTGAGCCGGGGGAGGTTCAGAAGGCGCGGAAGCCGGGGGGAGCTGCTGCACGGCTGGCGCAGGAGCCTTCGCCGTCCGTGCAGCCACCCCACCCTTCCTCTTCCTTCCCGGGGCCGGGTCCGGTTTTCCCGGCACCGGCTTCGCGGGTGCCGGCCCAGACCCTTTGTCCTGGCCGGACGACCCCGGTGTGGCAACCACGGCGGCCGCGTACGACGCCGCCTTTTTCCGGCCTGTGGGGGCCTTCCCACTCGCCGCCGCAGCACTCGCTAGCGGGGGGCGCAGGACGATGCCCTCCAGGACGGAGAACCGCGCCTGGAAGGCAGTCATCTCCTGCCGCACCAGGTCCAGCACCTGGCTCTCCTGCGGCAGGGGTCGGCTCTCCTCTCTGCGCCCCTTTTGAGGCGCCCCCTGTGGGCCGGCTCCCCGGAGCCTGGCCAGGTCTGCGCGGAGCCCCTCGTTCTCCTTCTGGAGACGCTCCGTGGCGGCAGCCAAGCGGGCGACCTCCGCCCGCAGCTTGGACATCTCGTCCCGCGGAGGCCCCCCTGGGTTAGCCTCCGCTGCCGCCAGAATGGAGGCCATCGCCTCGCTTATGGCCTTGTTCTTTGAGGAAAGTTTCCTCTTCAAGGCCACATCGCGAAGCGCGGCCTCCACCACCTCCGCAAACCCGGCCCTCCGAACCCGCTCCTGTCCGGAGTCATACGGCTCACCGCCGGAGGACTCCGAACCAGAAGCCCCGCGACCGCCCTCTCCGGGGGGTCGTCCGTCAGCGACGAGCTCCTCGGCTCGCTGGCCAACCACCTTGGAGGCGGGCAATCTCCCCTTGCCTCCCTCTCGGCCCTTACCCCGCCTACTGGTGGGGATTTTTCGGGCCGAGGCCACCTCCTCGCTGCAGGACGACCCCCGGTCGTCCTCCGGTCTGGGCCGCTTGCGGAAGGACCTGGAGTCCTCCGCAGCAGCCCCCGCCCCCTCGGGTCCAGAGCTTGCCGAGCTCACGGTCACCAGGTCGTCGGAGTCCAACTCGGACTCCGACTCTGCACCCGCGTGACGCTCAGGCAAGCCCTCTCTCCAAAATGGCGCGCCTCTTCTCGCGCTCTGCCCGACCGACGCTTTGTCGGAAGAGTTTAAACCAAACCCGATCAAGTCCTCAAAGGACGGCTTGGATCGGGGGCCTCCTCGGCCACTGTTGCACTTGGCAATTGGAGTGTGGACAGCCCTATTGCCCCCCCCAGAATACGAGGGGCTTGACGCACTAGGCGTGGCGGATTCCCGGACTGCTGTGCAGTCCGGACCGCCCTGGGGTATATCTTCTCTTTTAGAACTGTCCATGTTTTTCCTTTTTAAGGGTGCGGTCCCTTTCTCCCCTTCTCTCTCAATGCCTGCTCGCTGCCCTCACAGTCACGTCTGATGATCAGACGCGTACCAGAGAGCAGCGAGCAAGCCAATGAGACGCACATCGTCCGAGGACCCGAACACTGCTCAAGTCTCCGAACGGTGTGCCCCTCTTGTGTCTCTCTTGGTCTGGTCTCTCACTTGGGACCTTCCGGCATGAGTGGCTCTACCGGCAAAGCCCCCAAGATCACTGAGACACGCAAGCCCCACCACGACGGCAACGTGGAGACACGGTTGGTGGGGAGGCCAACGGCTTAACGTGCTTTCCGAGGCACGGAGGAGTCTCGGTATGTTAATATTAAAAAGCCTCATGCAAAATTGAAAATGAAAAAAATAAAATCTATTTTTGCGCGACTAAATGTGGTAACGGCGTGTGCTCTGAGTGTCAATATTAATTTTTAAACAACATTCGCATGCCAGTCGCTCGCGCATCTATCAAAAATGTATGGATCTTGAGGCTTTTTTGACAGATTGCGACTGAGATGCGAATGCGGACGATGCTTAAAAATAAATAGAATTTATTAGCCCTGAGTTCACTTCAAGCTTAATCTACCTGAGTTATTACAGGGCGATGTTTACAGAATAGACTCGCATGTTGTTATGATATTGATGAAGTTGATAACCATGAAAAAAAACAGTATTACAATAGTATAAAAGAGAATATTTACTGTGCAAAATTAGCAAACGGCCGGAGACACTTTGGACCATTCGCAAAAGCAGATCCACAGGTTTCCGAATAACTTAGCAACGGTTTTCGTTCCGCACGACAGCATCCTCGAGACGTTTCTACCTGTAAATTAATTGTTGAAACATGTTTACTCATCGTCATCATTTCAGCCAAAACACGTCGCCTGGTGGGGCATATGGTACACGTATGTGGGCCTCCCCTAGAGCTGCCACATCGAGCGGTCATGTACGTTTCGTTCTAACCTAATCAGCTTTTCCTAGGGTTTTGTAAAAGATTCTTTTGATCAATCCTTGTTTGTATTATTTTATAATTCACTGTAGACCCGATCTGTTTTATAGGTGAGTAATCTTGCTGAGTAATTCTGCGTAGTCTTACTGAAGGTTCGTAAGAGTGGCTAGTAAACCCTCGTCTTCAAGTTCCAATAGTAAATAATTATCAATAGTATTCCAGCTGATCAATACACGAGACTTAATTTTGAATTTAGTTGCCTTGTGAACTCAGCATCACAAGTAGGAGAGGTCACATCTAGTCATAATTTAAAAAATGCCGACAGTTATACCCAAGGGTATCTTTGACAAACCTTATTTGTTTGGAAACGTAACTTTATGATTCAGTGAAACAGAGATCATTTGAGATGACGTCTATTTAAACCACAGATAAAGAAATAAGATCTCTTTAAAAGAAGAGAAGTCTTTAAAATAATAAAGAAAAAGACTTTGATACGGAACGGTGCCTAGACAAGTTTATCAAAAATTAAATAAACAGGATTAAAAATTATTTGAATTGTACTTACAAATATGTGAACACAATGTCCGCAAATAAATGCTACGATAACAGTACCGACTATGCCGACTCCCCATCCAGCATTTGAGAATGCTAGGGGCATAGCAAGCAGGCCTGATCCTAGTGAAGATTTTATGAGGTTCGCTAGGGATCTGATGTCTCTGGAAAAGAAATATCAAAGAATATTAGTACCTAAAATACGAACCCGAGTTATGGGTAATCAATCAATCAATCAATCAGTTCCGTCAATCGCAGACTTCAACTAGACACAGGCCTCTCTTCCAGGTTACGTCACAACACGACGAGTCAATCTGGCTGGGTGTTTCACGCTATGTTTGTAAATTCGCGTTGTGTGTAACAAAACTGCCAGAAGAAGTTATCGGAAATGGTTGACAAGTTTTTTTGGTTTCAGTTTTCAAACAATCCTCACAGTCTACGGGAAGTAGACCAAAAACGAGACGATTAACGATTCGTTATTGTAGAGACAATGTTCAAATCACGTGTGATTGAAATTTTCATTGCTAGCTTATTCTTTGACACAATTGAAGGCTAATACCATTAATCAAAGATGTATTAAAGTTGCGTGACCTTCAATATCAATATTGTATCATATTTAGCATACGCATCTTTTAAATATAGATTTGTTACTACGGAATTATTAGGAACCAGTGATATTTAAATATTACTTACGAATTAGGTTTCACGACTTCCCGATGTTCGAAAGGGTTGTATTCTTCAACATGTTTATTCTTTTCCTTCTCACCCATGTTTGTTAGCTAAACGTCTTCACTTATAGCAAATTAATAGTCTTTGATTGCTACCGTTGAGACTTTTAATTTTCCGGTTGTTAGAAGTCTAGTTTAATGTCACTTAGCACTAGAATTACTGCAATAATACCAGTTATTAAAAGAACATAGCAGGTGGCACTTCACTATTGGTAAGTTATCTTCACAATATTGTGATATCACTGTGGTTTTGCAAAATGTAATAAAACTGTTCTACGGTGTCTTAAGGTTGCACTGTTTTTCTTATTTATATTGACGATAGCTCATCTCGCAATTGTTTTAGAATTGTTATCCCTTATCTCTTACGAAAGATAAAATCTTGAGAAGGATAATAATGTTTGTCATTAATGTGATAAAAGTGGCTGGTGCTTGTTTGAATTATTTAGCGGTACATTTGATAGCAACCAAGTTATAAGAAAACGTAACCTTTTTCAAGTGCTGGTATTAACAAACAATAAAATACACTTTCCGAAACCACTTTTTACTGTTGTTTTTAGATTTTTTATTCAACGTAAACATTTCCACACACTAATTTAAAGTGTTCTCTTTGCTTATCAACACCGTAACGAACTTCAAGAATTTCATTTGATTAAATTTGATGGACGTTCTGAATGCCATTGGTTTTGCATGTTTTTCGATTAATATTTATTTGCGAATGCGCAGGACTTGCAGAGACGCGGTCTCAGTAAACAGCTCACATACTAATGCCGACTGATACTCTATCGTCGTTCTTATAGAACACACGTGACCAGTACCGAACGCAATCTAGGCACAATAACTCAAGACAACATTGCTTTAGGTTTGTCAATATTAATATAATACTTACGACTTTTAATTTGCATCCTTTCAGATATTTTATCTCGCCTCCCTATCGTGTTGAGAGCTGTGTATTTTTCGGTTTTTCCGAAGTTATTTTAAAAGATCTTTCGAAGATCATGATGAGATACATGATGTAATTTACAGTAGGTGTCTCATCGGGCATCGTTCCCTGTTTTCCTATGGCTAATAGGAACTCTTGCATTATGTAACAGTATGATGATGTTGTTCGTATATATTGTAAAACTGAATCTGTTAATTTTTAATCACCTTATTTACCTGCATGTCAATCTATTCCGTGCTCTAGTGATTACAATGTATTGTTTTACTTATTCTTAAATGCTGCACGTCCGTTTTCTGTAACTAAACGAGCGAAATAATAAAATTTGTAAGTTCTGCTTTTTGGTTGACCGGTCATAATAATTATTTTTTCCCATAGTTAAGAAATACAATACAATGAAAAAATTACGTCATCGGGTAGATATTTTTCAGGTCTTGCATACACGTGTTGCATGAGTGTTAGCTGATTGATAAAACAGGAGTTATTGATAAGGGAGAGTTTGATGGCCTAGTTCTTCAAGAACATCCTGTCGCCGGGGCAGATTCTAGGTAGAAACTTATCATTGCCAAGTATTGGGAAATGGGCCTTCTGATAAATTGTAATTTATTATTTATATTTGTGAAAATAGAATGCTATGTTATAATCATCATGCTTGGCAAACGGATCGGTGACAGCAGATTTAATGCGCAGACGCATTGTTCATAATATATTACCTATGCTGCGTTTTTTACCATTAGAAGCTATCATGTGTGCAATAATATGTTTATAAAAAGAAAAGTCACATTTTTTGTAATTTATTTTACCTATTATGACAAATATGTATTTACCGATAAATCCAATCCACTTTAGGTAGTAGGATGAAGACAGAACTTGTTACAAA
This sequence comes from Melanchra persicariae, assembly GCA_947386135.1. Classification (NCBI taxonomy): domain Eukaryota; kingdom Metazoa; phylum Arthropoda; class Insecta; order Lepidoptera; family Noctuidae; genus Melanchra; species Melanchra persicariae. The sequence goes on along the minus strand of OX376651.1, from coordinate 8,051,073 downwards.
CTACACACGTAAAAATAATAAACAAAAGCCTTTTAATTTTTCCGGAAAATCATGTGAATATGTAAAACGGTTTTTGACTCATCGTGGCGTTAAGATTTCATTTACTAAACAAAGCATTAATTTTGTCGTACTTTGACCTTGGACTCGTTTTTCAGTACAAAATAACAAGACGTTGTTTCTCATAAATTACATTTTAATACTAGTGTTGAATACATTAAAATTGCTCTCATTACTCAGTTTTTCTGTGTAGAATCTCAATTATGTCCATTATGGTGACGGTACAGCCTGAGACCAGACTAAGCAGGCCGAATAAGCCGATGAATAAATTCTTCCAAAGGATCCAGTTCCACTTGCCGAGGTTCTCCCATCGGAAGACGGTTTCGATGACACTGGGGATGATGAGGCCAAGGATCGAGTAGAACAATGCGCCAACTATGTTGAGGATTTGCTCCAGTAACGGGAGGGCCATTCCTATTCCCACTGTAAAAAGAAGTCGTATGAATATCCTATAGTAGTAATGACTACCGTTGTATAGCTCGTGTTATGTAAGCATACAGTTAGTGGGCTACCGTTAGAGTCGTCACGCAGTGGGAACCAGCGTGCAAATTCTACAAATTTTCGCATCTCAATCGCAATCTGTCAAAAATGTATGAAAATTAAGGCCCATATTCCAAAACGTAAACTCCAACTCAACTGGAACTCCAACTGCATCGGAGCTTGTCATAAATTGAAGTTTTTGCATTTGTTTGCTCATCTCTCGAGTACGAAAACGTCAATTAGACATGCTTTCATTGACATTTTCGTGCTCATGTTGGAGTCGGAGTTGGAGTAGTTGGTTAGTACTGACATGCGAATGCGAATATAGCTTAAAAAATAGTAGAATTGACCCTCAGAAGTCGGGCGACGTGGTAGGAAACGTGCCGTGATGATTTAGAGGCATTTACTGGAGGTAAGCTGATAAAAGCAACATAAAAGAAGAGTGAAAGGCTATAAGAAGACTTTTGCCCTGTAGTAGGACAATATAGATTGCAAAAATCTCTTCTAGGTCATTAAGATTATAAAAGTTAAAACAACAGTAGCTGTATTAAAATGTTTCAATAATCCTTTAAATTGTTTATGGCAGAAACAAATCACATTCAAGTACGGTAGCACATTATGCGATAAAGAAGTCAATGAGTATCAAATTATGATATTCACTGAAGAGGGTTGTTCAGAGATACGGAAAGCGGCACTTGTGATGTTGATATCGAAAGCAATATTAAGTTTCGAAGGTTTAAAGTCTTAAACCATCCGCGTTATCTTTTAGAGGTTATCAAGTAATCTTACAACCACTTTCGTTCTATAAACCGCAATGAATGTAATATCATCGTCATTGCAATTCACTTTTAATTAATTACCATGGCTGTCAATTGCATTAATAATCGCCTTTCAATTACACACTCAATCAATCGATCAGACGCACATAGCTAGGTACGGTTACGGGTTTTACGACATACATAGGTATTTGAATACAGAATTTTGACCTTTTCCAGAAACGTGAAACTCGGTACAGTCAAAACAAAGTTCAATTTTCATTGCAACGTATACTTTTTAGGGCCCCGTCACATAAAATCAAACTCACAACACAGCTCTAAAGTCGATTTTTGTGGTTGTAATTGGTGGCGATGCATGTATTGAAATTATGTAAGTACTTATTTCGATTTGGGTTTTGCCACGACAACGAGTACCTTATTTTAATTAGAAAACCACAAGTGGCTTAATATAGTTTCTTTAATTGACCGAAATGGTAGCCACCAGTTCGGATGTTGAAATGTTGCATGAAGCTCGCTTGTCGTATTATTTTCATAGGTCTAATGTAAAGTTAGTGGTTATGTGGTTTTGTCCGATCATATTAATACCTGAGTCAAGAACTAGAATAGCATAAGACAACCACGAACGTAGCTATATTTTTATATCCGAGGGTCCAAAAATGTACAACAATAAACTAGTTGCACAAAGTGTGTAGTTATGTCTATTGCCGCTATAACAACAAATAAACCTATAGGTATAAGACACTTCCCGTTGACCTAGAATCATGCAGTTTCGCAAGAAGCAAGGTTTCTTGGGAACCCTTTGTATGCGAGTCTGACCCACACTTGACCGGATTTTGTGTCATATTTAGGAACTTTGATGGTGAAACTTATTAATAAGTTTGTAATAGGTACTGTGAACTCCTTGGTTGCAGGTCACTGGATGACAATTTATTTGTTGGAACTTTGGAAGCGTCTTGCAGAAATATAAATCGTGTTTTAAAAAGTATGTATGTACCTATAGTTTTATACGTGAGACATCTATTAGCTCTCGACTAAGGCGGAGGCCCAATATAATTATTAGTAAAATCCCAAACGGTGTTTTATTTTATATTAATTAGTAAGTAGTGCTAGCGTGAGGGCCGCTAGTGCCACAGCACCTAACCCTTTAACGCGCATTCTGTTCTCTATCATGAGTCTTAAATGTTCATAAGGTTCAATTTTGAAATGAAAATCTACGAGAAATCGCCCTTAAAGTGATAGTCCAGGCCACCAGGTATGATCCTTTCTTTGAAGGTTTAATGAGTACTATCACCCCCTGAAAGATAGGTAGCCAATAAAAAAGAAGTCACCCCATATATTACCACAAAATGTATACCTTTTTTTCCATCTGTGTTCTTCCTAATACCCTTTGCTTTCCAGGGTCGGGGTGACTCTTTCGAACAAATTCCGCAACCCTGGCAGGCACTGGCCCTAGCGGGGGCTATGATGAAATGTCTTTAAAGTGCGCATGGAATACAATGCGCCGTCGACCCGGGCCTGATTCTGATCGGACGGAGAGCTACCCAACGCTCGCAGTCCGCAGGCTCGCGCCTACGATGGCCAGGAATCGCCCTGCGACTCTCTCTCCGATCTTGATCTTAAACTTCTTCTGTTGCGGCGGCTGGTGTGTGAGGTTTGCCTCTCCCACACGCGGCCCGCCTCCTCCTTCGCTAGAATTACTGCTTTACAAAATATACCTACCACAAGCACATACTCCGACAGTCCTCGCAACAATTTGAACGATTTGCCGATAGTTCTCCTTGATGTGATGCTGCGTGTATCTCGTGAAGATGTCAATCACCACGTAGAATTGAAGCGGGTACGTCAGGAATATTGATAAAGCTATGGATACCTTCGCAAGGACGGCTGGCCTGAAAAATACAGAGAAAATCAGATTAGACTAAACTAGTTAAATTGATAGTATCGAGTTTAGAATTGTGTTTACAAGTTGATATTATGTGACCATTTGTATTAGAAAGACCCTAAAATGATTACAAAGGAATTTGAACTTTGTCTTGTACTCGTATATGAAAAATTTGATAGGTGTTTCACAAAGTGGGTCGGACCGGGAGTGCAGGCAGCGCTATCAAAGTGGCCCGCCCGTACCCGGCAATGAAGAGGAGCGTTTGTTGGGCCGCTTGGCAGAAGCTTATGGCTAGAAGTGAACTGCAGGATATAGTCTTATAACGGTTTCTCTTGAACAACGGAATCATTAAAAAAAACCCTAAATTTGTGATATCATGGAGGCTGTTTTCAACATTCAATGGCACGTTGCAGACACAATTGCGTGTGTTTTTGATTTTTTATTGAGTTTGTTCACACCTATTTTATGGTAAATATATGTATAGTGTAACTGGTTTTGCGTCAATTCAGCTAATAAAGTATTAAAAATCTATGAACCTATCTAGGAATACAGAATACACCTCCATAAGATGAAAACTGGTATTTAAAAATTCATTGAAATTCTGAATGTAGTTTTAAGGTGTTCAATTTTTTGACAATTGTTTTTTGGTAAAATTATCAAAGTGGGTTAGTAGTCAATTAGGTACCTACCTAATTACGTTTTCTAATTAAAATATATAAATGGCCACTGAAAGTGTACTAAAACCGTAAACCAGTTGTTTATCAAAGGTCGCTAGTAATTCTCGCATCACTTAGCCAAGGACATCGAGAATTCAAGATTACGGCGTATTGAGCGACAATTACTGGTAGACTATAATTTACTACTTATACATAAACAGGGAAAATCCGAAGATGAGCCGAGAGTCGAGATTTTATGTATGTGTATGTGTTCAAGTTTAAGTACTACGACTATATTTAATGCATAAATAAGAGTGTCCGTAAAGTTTCTTGCAAGTTCTTCTACATAGAGATATCTACGCTTCGGAACATGCAACTAGCTTCATTTTTTTGACAATTTTATTCAGAAGTACCTATTCGGTTTGAAATGAAACAGACTTTGTTGCAAAAAATAATTCTTGGGGTCTCATGTGTTTGGTAGATAACTAATTATTTACACCAATGATCGTCACACTTTTTTGATCAAGGGCCACATATTATTATGGCGATGTGAGGTATCACTGCAGGCTGCACATTCGTGGATTTGGTTGTTGAAACCACCAATAAATTTTATTAACATATTTTTATGAGCTCCTAAAACGTAGCCCATAGATTATGTATGTCAATACAAATATAAGGTGCATTAAGGAATTAGCAACCCAAAGTCATGTTTACTAAAATCACAGGCCGTAAAAATATCTTCCGCAGGCCACACGAGGCCCGTGGGCCGCAGTTTGACGACCACTAATTTACACAATCAGCCACACTACTTTCATAGACTGCTGAGGTTTATGAAGTTGATTTAGAGCCTGATTCTCCATGAGCCACATTCTCATGGGCAATCAATGATATCACTCGCATGAAACGGGTCTCCATAGCAGACCGAGAAACAGACAAGGCATACATCCACTAAACTCGTAATTGGCTTTTTTTTAAGTTGGGGAAATCATCAATCTGGGTGGAGCGGAAGGGAGTGTCAGACTCTTACTGACTTAAACCCATCCGTGTTCCTTCTATTGCCCTTTGCGTTCCAGGGCCGCGGTAACTCCTTCGAACAAATTCCGCAGCTTCATTATTGGTTTGACCGCGATATTATCAGATATTAATAAAACAATGGGGCATCAAGCAAGTTACTGTAAGCTAGACTTTGTACTGTCTATAAAAAATGTAATATCTTAAGTAATCAACTGTAACGTCTACGCCAAGTTATTGCGCGTCTTTGATTCTTTGTTGTTACCTACACCTACATACGTATTTATTGCTAGGTATAGATAGATAACAATCTAATTAGTCCTGACAAAGGCGTAAAATATCTCTAGTTTATCTCTACACAGGTTAATCACCTATCACAGGAGCCAGGGACTTTTCTGATTTTGTAACCTTTTTCTTACATAAATTATGAAGATTTTATTATTATTACTTTATTAAAACTTCATACAACACAAAGGTACAATGTAGGATTTGAGCCTCAAACATTCTCTGTCCAACGCGAATGGAACAATAAGATAATTTGGATGGTTAAAAAAAATGTTGTAGCGGAAAAGCGATTTGTTAAGCCGCGACGTGTGCTACGCTGGTTTCTAAATTGAGAATTCGTTGCTGAGACATAGTCAAAGTTTAACATTAATGTGACGTTGACGAAGAAAATGTCTTGTGACTTCAAATACTCAGTTCAGAGTTTCAGACACCTGTATTTTTACACAAGATAAATATTTGTGTCTTTTAGTACCTGTCATCACATAATAATTGTCGTTCAGTGTTTGGGTGTTTTACGGACAAGGATTTTAAACGCATTCTCAAACCTTTCAGAACATAATTGAAACCTGAAGTTAGACCTGAAACCATCCTGAAACGGACTCACGTATGTAATAAATAAAGCAACTAACCATTCTTCAGTAGGTAAGTTAAGAGTAATGGATCCTCTCAATACGTCACCATATCTCAGGTACCCAAACATGCCGAGGGTTCCGTATAAGAAGACGATGGCTGACATGGCCACCACCAGGACACTGGGACAGCCCAGGAAGTTCTGCGGCTTCTTCATGGTGTTCTCGATTGGCATCACCACTCCGACGCCTTCCATTGCGAAGATTACTGTCCTGAAAGATTCATGCAAATATGAATTTTGTTTCGTAAGTCCATGTAGTATGATTAAGAGTTTTAAATAAGACCCGATTGCACCATTAAGAGTTATCTTACTAAGTCCAAGATAGTTCTTAATACGGGTCCATAATTTAAGAAATATTTTTTGATCCAAACCTCGTGTTAGCAACTAAATCTGAGTAAAGTTTTTGATGCAATTGGGCCTTGAAGAACCAAGTTTACAGAAATACAAATCTAACCCTGATATTTATAACTGTTAATATTCATTAGTATTGTGAGGTGTGATAGTTTGTACAGTTCAACAACAAAATAATTAAGTACATTGTTTTCTCTCTCAAATAAATAACGAATGCATTTTTCTTTTGTAATGTACCATGTAGATAAAAAAAACAAAAGACATCTATAACAAGATTGACGCAACGCACGTGTTTCTCATATTGTTTAAGATTTATGAAATAATTAAAAATATTGTTCCGTATACATGTCGCAGCCAACTAGCTTAATCAGCCGTTTTATTAAAAGCCTAGCTTTTTCATTGAACTGCGTCATTGAATCAGCGACTTAAGTGACATGGGCAAGTCATTCAATGATATAGAATCAATGATGTCACTTATTTCGCTGAAAAATCGGCGCAGTTATAGGACAAGGCTAGGCCACCAATGAAATGGCAGATTAAACTAATTGGCTGCGACATACACACAAGTTACTTACGATAGGAAAGCCGGATATCTCGCCGGATTCCCAGCAGCATGTTTGCCCTCGAAGGATAAATCGCCTCCAAATATATAGTACAGGCAAACAATGTAAACGGTGAACAACAAAATGTTGGCGATCCCGGAGAATATGGCCAAAAACTTCAGGTATCGGATCTGACATAGCAGTATGATTGGCACAAGAATGATGAGACAGTAGTACTCCACTGGCCAGATGGTAGACGGCGCGAAACGGTCGACCAACTGAAATCAGAAGGAATGTGTTAGCAGTCAGCATTTCTTTAGTTTGGATATTCTTCCACCAAAGATGTGTCGAGTATCTAAGCTTGGTTGTGTAGCGGCGATGTGGAAATGTGTGATTGCTTCCACGCAAGCTGTCCGAGGAACTTACGTGGTGAGAGGTTGCGTTGCGAAGCCATGAAATTTAAAAAATCCTCTATCGTCATCTAGCTCCGCAGAGCTGCTAAGCCCGCTTGGGATATTTCATTGATCGAATAAGTGGAAAAATACCCTAAAGGCTTCAGCACGGTCATGACAAAACTATGTAACAACCAGTTTTCATAGAAATTTGTTCCTTCTGTAGAACAATTTTAATGCTTTTAGCCTTAATTTTAATGTTTGCCTTACTCTTGTTTAATCAAGGAATTATCTTTTAGGTGTCTTTATCATATTTTAATGTGTGTCAGGATCACGCAAAATACGAGTTTCTTAATTCAGAAGTGTAATCTATCGGTGACATTTGTAATACGTGTGGCTGAATCGCATCTTTAGTTGCCATTACATTTAAAATATGAATACGTTTCACCGCTTTGTTCTCCAATTTCATCCACGTATGAGATGTGTTAGGATAGCCTTTTTAAAATTTATATGAAGAAGGAGAAGAGGAGGTGAAGAAGGAGTGCCGTTCAATTTTATTGACCACTGGGCAAACAGTATCATCATTGTCATTTCAGCCGAAATATGTCAACTGCTCCCCCAAGACAAGACTAGCCACATAGACCGGTCCTGTGCGTCGCTTATCCAGTTGATTCCTGTTGTGCATATATTTGGCTTTATCTATCTACTATGCAAAGCTTCCGATCGGGGAAGAGCTATATCTTATTACCTGGACGTGATCATCAGGCTCCTATCAAGCTTGACATTTCCACTATGATTGCAGTAAATCCCTTTATTATACGCCTGTCATTCTCATAATTACGTATCACTTGAGTGGCATTTACTGCCTGGCGTTAATGTAATCAAGACGGTTTATCCAGTTAACAATGCGATAATACATACAAACATAGCTTTGCGTTATGAATGTTATGATTTTCCTAATCTCTTTAGTCTGCTCAGTTTACTGTTCAATGCATTCTCATGCAACGTAACTAGTTATTGCAAATTAAATTTTATCTGCAGTGATACATAGGCAGACTTAATGCAACAAGGCATTCTCTACCAGTCAACCTTTAGGCATATTTTAATCTTTTCTCGTTTCAATTGACTATTTTTATGAGTGGAAAGGTGTGTGAAGAACCCTAGAAGGCCATGCACAGACCGTGTGAACGTAAACGAAGCTAAAGTAGTATATAAGGATTGTGGCATGAGGCGCTCTGTAGGTTCTACGTACCCCTAGTGGGAAAAAGGCGTGAGTTTATGCGTTTATGTAAGTGTATATAATATATGTATGTGTAAAAATATTTCTCGTAGGTACCTGTTTAACTGAATCCGATATTAATACTGTGTATATGCAGCACACTCCTGCGTAAGTGCACAGAAGAGCGAATTCAGCAAAAATGCTGAAAATGAAAGATGAATGAATCATTAGATAATTTATTAAAACATTGTGTAGCGATATGAACAAATAATATCAGGAAAATAACCAGAAGGACAAGAGAATAATCCCTACTTGAGGCGGCTTAGTACTGAAGAATAAACATGTTTACGTTATGACAATGGTAGTAATCAAAACACTAAGATAAACTATAACAGGAAGAAGACTTCTATGTGTAATTTTATTAATAGGCATACAACGGGAGTGCCGGCAAAAGTGAAAACTTGAACATGTACTTTGTTCAATTTCCATATTTTAAACATCACCCTCCGTCTTACGAATTTTCGATCAGGTCACGTGTCCTGACGCGAGTTTAACATTTTTCACCCATCCCAAAAAGTGCACAACGCCGCTAAAGAAGTTTTCACTTCAAAAACTGCATTACATACTGTTTTACGTTATTTATTTAGACTAGAAGTCATTTAACAACCAATATCGCGCTATTAGTAACTTCGAAAGCCCCAAAATACATAGCTTTATTCACTGTTTGGCCGAAGAACTAACCATGGTACATCATAAAACTACTTTCAAGATCTTGTTGTGGTGGTAGAAGAATAGAGCGAGACCGAGAGGCGAATGTGAACGTCGCTTATAAAATAGTAGAATTGGCCGACACATTTCTGGCTCGACATATTTCTAATGACGTTTTGACGTTTTAATTAAATTGAACTAATCAATGTCGATGAAAACAATACAAACGCGTTAGCATTATTTTACCGTTCCGTTTATATTAATTTCAATGAAATCGAATTCAACTCGCACGAGTAGTATGGAAATGTGAACCAGTGTCGGCTGCCTTTGGCTTAATATCACTAACCCGAATTTTGTTAATGTTACAGGAGAGATGATATAAAATCAGTATTACCTTGCAAAAGTAGCAAATTTCCTCATGCCTTTGGGTCCATTCATAAAGGCCGATTTGCAAGTCTCAGCGTATCCTAAAGAAGGTTTTTTTTCTAACACACAACATTGTTGAGATGTTTTTACCTGTAACATTTAAGATTAGAACATCAAATATTTATTATAAGCGTGTACACGCACACGCTTATAATAAATATTTGACGTTGTTGGTAAAAAGTTGAAAGAAAAAAATAATGTTTTCTCGCATTACGTCACTCATTGGAATGAATTACACAAAACATGGAAAGTTACAAGTTTGGTTAATGTTTACCAGATTAAAGTAATAAAAGAAAAACAGCATGCATAGTGCCTACATACAAAGATAAAATTAACGTTGATTGCCAAGTGGTCATTTGATGTAGGTACGTAAAGTAAGATCTTTATTTTAGAGGCCAGGGGCCCTACCATGAAGTGTTAAAGCGTGAGTAGTTCAAGCGAGAAGGAGGGATGGAGCTATATAGGGTGTATAGCTCCATCCCTCCTTCTCGCTCGAACTACTCACGCTTTAACACGTCATGGTAGGGCCACAGAATTTTAAAACCATTTAAAGAAATTACATATTAAGCATATTGTTTCCTCATATACACGTTACAGATCTCTAATCGCTTTAATTGAGTCTGTAATAAATGGCTCACGATGTATAAAAGGTAATATTGTAATGATCAATTTTATTAGTCATATGGCTTTTCGACATTAACGACATACTCAATGTGGTTGTAGAGGCCTTCAGAGCAATACCGTTTATTGTCTACTGTAAATTTTTTGGACTTCTGTTTACTAGTTATATGTAAGTATGTCTCTGTAACACCAAGAAATATGAAAATACCAATCTAATTTACGATTGAATGTAGCCTATGGAATAACCCCCATGGAAAAGTGTTAACAGTTTGATAAGACAAGAAATTTCGAGATAAGTAATTTCGGGAACAATTTGCATCCCGCGTATTCCCCTTAATCTCAAGATCTTTAAAACAGTGGTAAGGCCTAATTTCTTGCATGGATCTAAATACAAAAGAGAGTAAAAAGAGATGAATGAAAGACTACTGAACGCCACTGAGATGAGAATGTTTGGTGCGTAAAAGGGTAAAATATGAATGTTTAAAATCTGTAATTTACCTGAAAGCGGCACTGAAAGTGGTGTGGAAATCTGTTGTCATGCCTTTATGATGCGCGGGAATATGGAAGGCTTCGTGAAAAAAGTTATAAGTGGGAATGTTATAAGGGTAGGGCGAGTCCAAAGACTCGATGAATGGTTTGTGTAGTTGTCCAGAAAGGAGGAGACTATTGTGATTGTGGCAAAAAGAGATGTATGTATGTGAGGAACACGGTGGGTTTCAGTCAGTAAAAGTCTAATACTCTCCTCCGCTCCGACCACAGCGGGAGATGTTATGTGATGATTTCTCATCCAAAGAAAAAGGGGGATGAATATGGTCCAGTATAGCTTCCGAGTTCAAAAAAGCAGATACTCCATCGCCACGATCTTACGACAAACCAGACATACTTTCAGTTGGATACTTGGCAAGACTGCTATTGTAATTCTTATAAATAAACTCATATTGTGTAAAACATAGCTAGAGGGAACTCAATCTTCAAGTCTTGCCGAGTACAGTCACCACAACATTGATTAGGTACTGAGGCCATCCCTTACAAAGCACACTAAGTCGTTGAATGGATCATCATCAAATCATCATCGTCATATCAGCCGAAAGACGTCAACTGCTGGACATAGTCCTCCTCCAAGTGTCACCACAACAACCGGTCCTGTGCTTCTCGCATCCATCGGCTACCAGCGAGCTTCACCTGGTCATCGGTCCATCTTGTGGGAGACCTTCCAACGCTGCCTGCCAAGCGTGGCAATTATGGCAACCACCCCTTTTGGGGGATGTGTCCAGCAGTGGACGTCTTACGGCTGATATAATAGAACAATGATTATTTTGTAATGAAATCGTACTAATAAATACTCACTAATATATGAATACAGTGACCGCATATCACGCCGACGAGCAATGTGCCAAACAGTCCGACGCCCCATCCTGCGTTAGCGAACGCCAACGGTCCGGCCAGTAAACCAGAGCCTAAGGAAGCCTTGATTAAGTTGGCCGCTGATCGTATGTCTCTGAAATTTAGTCAAAGTAAATAGGAAGTAAGTAAAAACTAATCTAGAGGTATATATTAAATACGTGAAGCAAAATACTTTGCACCCATTTTTAAATTACGCGGACGGAGGAGTATGAAATTTTGCACAGTTAAAGTTTACATGGAGAAGGAGTGCAGAAAGCTATTTTTTTTAATAATGCTTTAAAATACATTAAATTAATAAAAAAAAATATGGTCTAATTTCGACCACTGGGCGACCACTAGTTATTATAATTTCCCACACCTAAGCACAATTCACTTTGCGCACAGCTAAGGAATTGAATTCCTTTCGGAAGTCTGCGTTTCCTAATGGTTTACAACCTGGGAAGTCTTTAAGTCAATATTGAATAGGTAACTTCTAGGCAAGCCTGCTCTATCGTCGACCACATCAACGCTTTCCAAAAGAAAATCCTTCACATGCTTTTCGCACTCGTACAATAAACTCACGCCCTTTTCTCATGGGCGAAGGCACAGACTGCAGAACTCCACTCACTCCGATCCATACATACTCCTTTTGTTTCGTTTGCGATGGCACTCTTGCCATTATTACTTATTTCAATCGACAACTAATAAATACAGTAGTGTTGTTGCAACAGCAGTAGATATAAAACACGGAATACCTTCAAATATTTCTAGTGATTCATTATTTGTAATGAGTTTCCGCAGAGATAGTTAATTAAAAAGGTTAACCCAGACACAACAAATAAACCATCTGACATCCTTGTCCATTGAAAACCAATTGATCAACCGTTGATCGCAACTCATTATTAGGACCGCTTTATTAGTTACCAAGGACCACACAGGGCAAACAAAAAATACATAAAATCATCTCGCACTTAATCCCTTAATTACCGTTGACTTTTTAACAAAATTCAAGGTTGCCAAAAATCTGGCACTCAAAGATAAAAATCACGTTTAACACGAACAAACATCAAATAAATAGTGAAATAACTTACGATGTCGGTTTTTTTACTTGTCGATTTTCGAAGGGATTGTAATCCCGTTTCTCTTCAGCTTTCTCGACGTTCATAGTGAATCGAGTTGCATACCAGAATGTCTAAAACCCAGAGACTTGTTCAATAACGAGCGAGCACTTTGGACAAATAAGTTAAGTACATTTTAATAACTATGGCACTGAGGCATAGCACTATTAAATAATAATTTACACGTGGACGGAAATAGTATCCACAAAAAGATGAAAATGTTCAATTGTTCACAGATTATTTAATTTTTCTCTTTAGAACTAAACAGGAGGTGCTTTCAGCAATAACGTGTGAGTTCTCGGAGAATAGTTTCATGAAACAATAAATGGCTTAATTTGTATACACATTTAAGAACTTTATTGCTTTTTGTTTAACTGAGATTGGTGTCGATCTAGATAGGGTGATAAGAGTACTTCTTCTGTCAGATTTCACGTGTATTAAAACAATTTACTAACGTACGTTGCGGTATACGTTTGTTATAAGAGTAGGCTCTCGTAGCATCTTTAAAGTGATTTTGTTCCGTTATCGCTGAAGGATATTTTTTTATTTTTTTATTATATCCTCAGATATGAATAAGAGTACTGTCATTAAGGCGAAGACTTCTTCGTTCAGTGATGTTGAGAGCATGGATCAAATGATAAGTGGCTCACTGCGACTTAGCAAACCAACTCAGACTCTCAAGATATGAGCGATTAACATGATTAGGTGGGGTGGCACCACGGAGGGTGTGAATCATGTAATTTGTAGGAATGCGAAATGAATCTAGGATGTTTGATCTTTCTCAGATTCAGTTCGATTTTGAGCAAAGTTGTGCTCACTATCTACAGTTAGTCAAATCGAATTATGTTAGCGTCTACTGCTTCTGTGATGTAACTGTCTGACAAAAAACGTAGTTAATAAGAAATAATAAATATTTTTAAAATCAATCTTTTTCGGATTCCTCCCCCCGCATTTGATATCCATATCATAGGGGTGCATAAAAATAACTAATTCATACACTATCTTTGGGAAGCCGCCATATTGGATTAGGAATAATGTCACTTGGCTAATCTTGCATTCAAATTCCTACCAAACGAGTGTAAATTCAGCACAAACAATTGGGTAGAACTAGCTTCATCTGTTTTTACTGACAGACCTTAACAATTCAAAGGTACCTCTGTACATGGTCTATTTGAAATATGTGATTTTGATTTTTGATTTTAATTGTCATATTTGCAATACTCATACAAACTAACAAGCAAGTTAAATTAAAACTTGTTACAAGTGTCAAGCTAATTTAGAGGTCCAGTTTTTTAATTACATCGAATGCAATTTGCGAGGTGGAGCAATGAAAACCATTACCTGTATTTATGTACATCGTTTATTCGTAATAAATTAAAATAACAGAAAATCTCCGATTTGCCTAACATCTATATTTTTTACCGATATTTCACAGTGAAAAATATTTGTAACGAGTACCTCCTCATGTTACTGTATAGTTACGTATAGTTATTTAATTTAACTCTAGATGCAAATATTACATTATATTTTTTAACGAGTTATAACCTAATAAATATTACAGTAGTGAAGTTTCAATACAGTACTTAAAGTTACAAAGGGCAATTTATAATCAATGAAGGTTTTCCATCATTTTCGTCTAACAGTTCAGTTTGGTATGTTCGCAAGAATTGCTTGGCAGAGACATTTAACTATTAATAAATAATAGCTAATGTTCTGCAACATGTGTAACTGCAAATATGAAAATGTATGTTAAAATACAATTACATATCTACTTAGTAACAAAAATAAGTCATTCGTAATCAACGAGTAATCATATAGAATGCAAATATTGTTTAGAACTTAAAACTACTAAGCAACATTGTATTAAAATGAAATAAAAGTAACTAAGAATAAAATAATATTGTTAGCGACGTTTTTAGTGTTCGTATACTTCGTAGTTACGTTTCTCGTGCCACCACGCAGGGGGCGGGTTCCTGTTGGAACCGCTGGCCTTCGATCGTCCAGTCATGTAAGAAACTGATGTTTGTTTAGGGAAGTTCACGTAGCTCTCTACAGTTGGGATAGAGTTCCTTATCATTCCAGGAGAAGCATACATGTTTTGCTGAATTACAGCTGGTTGGGGAGATGAGACCGGAGCATATAGTGGCATGGTTCCAGTGAGCGGGTTGGTGGTCACACCCATACCAGTGTCGTAGAACGTTAAAGGCTGCTGCTGGAGGAGATTGTTTTGTTGAACCTGGCTGACGGGCTGAACATATTGCGGCTGAGGAGGAGGCTGGCATACAGTCTCTTGTACTAACACATCGAATGGGGCAGTGTAAATTCTGAAGTTGATGTCACTGTAGTCTAAGGTCGATTCTAAGAACACAGGCATACGGTCAGATATCACCCATACATTTCTTTGAGCGTCAATCTTGACATCACTAGGGAATATCAGACCTGCATCATCTTTATCTACCACACCCACGTTCTGCGGTTTGTATGGTAGATCGCTCCTCCAACATCCAATAGCGTTTTGGTCAATCAAATTGAAAAGTTCTACTCCAGTATATTCGTCCATTACTTTGGATGTAGTATGACCGTTTGCTCCCCGAACACCTACAACTTGGAAGTCCTTGTAGGAACCTTTCACTTTAGATTCATCGCGCAAGATACGAGTTGAAACAGCAAACTGGGTGTTACTAGCTAAAGGACTGAAGTAGAGTGTTCTGTAACCATCAGAGCCAAGAGGAGAGGTTGTGATTCCGAAAATTCCCTCAGCGCTCCATTGGAAGTTCAGGCCGCCAATGTTGAAATCTCCAGTAAGGGGGTCAGGCATGAAAAATCCGTGGCTAAATCTCCATGATCTGTTTTGTTGCCACGAGTAAGCGATGAGACCATAGCCGAGTTCGTCGGAGAAATACGCGAAGGTGTCGTCACATGTTCTTCCTTCGTCAAGGGCGATGTTGGCAATGAAAGTCGAAGCAACAATGTCTTCGGGACGGAACACGTATCTTCGAATGCGTTGATCGGTGTTTAAGTCGTATACATTCAGCGAGTAAGGGCAGACATTGGTCACGTTGGAATCTGAAATCATTAAATTAATGTTTTCAAATACGCGACTTTCAATCATTAGCCTACATTACAGTATTTAAATACTAACTACACTTAATTGATACTGTTTTATTGTAAGGTAATTGCGGTTAACGCCTACCAAAAAAGTGAAACTCACTTTAAGTGAGTTTCACTTTTTTGGTAGGCGTTAACCGGCAGTTAACAGGGGAAATATCGTAATAAGTTTTTTATTTCATTTAATATTACACTTAATTACTTGATGAGTGTTGTTTACTTACCAATTCCGTAAGTACCAGTGTCTAGGACCCAGAGACGGTCACATTTGTCTGCCTTTATCCTGTAGACGGTGTTCAGACCACTCTGGCAGTTACCCAACTCGTTGCCTGCGAAACTTGGGTAGGCGTTAAGTTTCGGTGAAGGGTCGTACGGACCATCCAGAGGAATGTAGTTCAGTGTAGCGGGTATACCTGTACAAACATGATAATAATTATAAAATTCTATAATAGCTTATTTATAAAACTGCACAGACTTTGTACAAATGTTGACTTTAAAAAAAATCCGTTATTTGAAGAGGCAGTGAGAGGCAAATGAATGAGGATGGCAATTTTGTGAATGACCATAGTAAGATTTATATACAGATACCGACAAAAAAGGAAATCTCTAATATAACAAAATAAACTAGGCTACTGATGAGGTAACCCTTCGTAAATTACAAAACCACATCATCGCTCTACCATTAATCTTGCAAGCTTAATTTGAGAACTTCGAAATACATATTAATTAAGAAATAAACCTATATATGGTTGACTTAGTTTGTTCACCTAGTAAGGTAATAGGTAAGTTTTCTCAACAGTGTGTCGTACAAACCTAACATTACGTCGATGACATAAAATATCTTCCACACGCAAAGTAAAATGCAATTGCGGAAGTTCCTATGTCTATGTATAATTTTCACAATTATGTTGTTGCGTTATTTAAGACTGATCAATACTGAGTAACTGACAGACATAACATGAGTAAACACAACGTAATATCACGCTTCGTACGTAAGACCACTGACAAGATGGGATGGCGACATTATGATAATCGCCGGCCCAAAATGGGTTAAAATAGCTCAGGACAGAAAGAGATGGAAATCCTTAGAGGAGCCTTTACCTGAGGGACCCCAGGTGTAAGTATAATTTAAATGTATTTTAAAGGAAATAAAAGGTTTTTTTTATTTATTTTTAATGAATATCACGCTCGTATTTCTTTATGTGGTAGTTAGACATGGCGCTGCCATATTTCGCTAAAAAAATATTAATAACACTTTCTAGATTCACAAAGCAGACATAGTAGAAACGCCAAACATATTAAATTTTTATTACATTTGTTACCCCATCCTAGAAAACATAGGTATTACATTTGTTACTCTGTCCTACATAAAAACCAAGTTTCTTATTGAATGGGCGTTGTTATTATTGATCAGATCTCCAAGATTTTTCAGCTGATGATTTTTACTAAAAAATCCTAATGATAAACTCATTAAACGCACTATTCGAACGCAGGATTCCGTGACTACAACTATATAAGCAACACAATTTTTGACCAAAATGGGACAAAACGTAAGATATCGGAAACGAACATGATATCTCAGTAATGGGATCAGTGACAAGCATGACGATGGCGGTGCTATCGTGTGCTTTGTGGCTACAAGCTCTGCCACAATGCTACTACCTAACTTTGCAAAATATCCGTGTTATCACATCAGATGTATTTTTATTTGTAGTTAGCTTTTACACATTTAGATGTTATCGTAAAAATTATGAATAAACCCGGATTTTTTAATTCAAAATTTGAAGCTGTGAACTTGTCAAACTTGCTTGACTTTTATTTCAAATTCTAATGAGAACTTATTTTAATGTTTACCAATATTTATCTACCTAGATAGGTATTGGCAATAATATGTAAAAATGGCAAAAAACTGTAGAGCTGCTTAGAATCTGTTCATATTTTATAGGCGGCGATTAACTTATTCCAAATCCATTCTTTTATGGGTATTATGAATGACTTACCCGCTTTCCACCTAGGAACGCTGACGAAAAGTTTGTTCCTCCACCTCTCAATGCCAACGGGTAGGGCATTCTCCTGCATGAGAGCTCCGGATTGGATGGCCTGCTGCCTCGAGTACAGGTCAGGGTAGTTCCAGTCCATTACGTTCCAGGAGAACATCTCCTGGAGCTTCACTGCTGCTGTCGCGGATGACACCACGGCTAGTAGAACCAATAACTTCGTAGCCATTTTGTACTTCTATCTGGAAAAGGATAAGAGTTGAATGAAGAATGAGAATCGAGAGAAGCAATGGACGATTTTCAAAACGACTGACTGGTTCAATTCGGAAGCCGGAGGATCGGTCGTTGTCGGTGTCCAACATCAGCAGTGGACTGTGATGGGCTTTTTTTTTTGAGGATGGGAAATCATCAAATGACCCCATTCCGCTCTGGGTGGAGCGGCAGGGAGTGTCAGACTTCTAATGACTAAAACCCACCCATGCTCCTCCTAGTGCCTTTTACGTTCCAGGGCCGCGATAACTCTTTCGAACAAAATCCGCAACCCTGGCAGGCTCTGGCCCTAACGGGCCCCTACTCCTATGCTGACATCTCTTTGAGGCGCGCGTGGAACACAACGCGCCGTCGGCCTGGGCCTGGCTTTGATCGGACGGCGAGCCACCCAACGCTCGCCGTCCGCAGACCCGCACCTACAGTGGCCGGGAATCGCCCAGCGACTCCCGACGCCCGGTGCGTCTCCCCATGCCCGTGAGGGTTGTCTCTCCCTCACGCGGCCCGCCTCCTCCTTCACTAGCATTATTGCTTCGCAGAAGGAGGTGACGGCTTCCACTGTGATGGGCTGAGCTGATAATTCGTGTTTAAATTGAACAAATATATAAGAACAAATGTTGTACTTAAATGTAATCAAAATTATCTTCTTGCCCCATTACTTGGGTTAGATGCAACATGTTTTCTTCGTCGATTCTCCTCTATCAACCATCACGCTATAATTTCTGTCAGAATTCATCTATTTTGCCTCACTTTTTAAATCAATCTTTAGGCGATCTTCAAAAGGACTGAAGTGATTGAATTCGGAAGGCAGAGTACCGGGCGTTATCGGTGGACGACAGTAGACCGTGGTAGGCGGAGTTGATAATTTACTATTAAAACAGCTCAATTTATCCCACTGCTAAACATAGGCGTCCCTCCCTTTTATTGGCGTTGTCCTATTTGGTTCAGGTGATTGATTGGATAATCAATTGAATTGATATGGACAATAAATGTTGTATTGTATTATGTTATCAAAATTATCTTCCAGTCCCATGTTACTTGGGGTCGGCGCAACACGGTTTCTTCCTTCACTCTCCGCTGGTTATCACCAGGAACCATTAACGCATACACTTTCATTCATGTTTTCTTACTTTTTAATTTAATTGTTAGATGGTTTTCAAAAAAATTAACTCGCTGGCAGCCTTTATTCGGAAGTCGAAGAACCAGGCGTGGTTGGTGTCCAGCAGTGGACTGTGGTAGGCTGAATTGATCTTTCATTAATTATAATAGGGCACAGTTGGGCATAGGCCTACCTGAATTTAGTTTAGTTTATAGGTAGATGTGTAAATTAATTAAATAGAAAGTGAGAACATGGATATTATATTTTAAAGTCATCGTCATCATCTTCCTGCCCTTCTCCCATGTTACTTGGGATCGGTGCAAAACGGTTTCTGTTTCTATTCTTCCCTGATAAGCGACGCGTTAACATTGCTAACAAAATTCATACGTTTTTATGAAAATATCGGATCAAGGATAATAATTTGCAACTTAATATAACTCCGTATTGAGATTAGATATAGTGATTTAGCAGGTACTATGTGCACGAGTGCTTTGCTTTGGTAATCTAAATAAATCTTATTTTCTCCATCTTAGTATCTCTACTGTGTCTTCTAGAAGGTAATATTTTGAAGTAAGTATTGAGTTTGAGTAAGAGTTTTTTTTTAAATTATATCGAAAACTTTTAGAGAATACTGAAAACTGTACTGATAGATATCGCGCGATAAGTTTTATCCCGAAAAATGTCACGGTTGCAGTGCCACGGGAGCGAACGGACACGGGGTGCATGAGGACAAGCTAGTGTTTGGCAGAATACATGCAAAGGATTATTACTTTATAATAGTTTAGAACTGTAGTCACATTAAGTGTTAATGAAGCTTTAAGTGCTGCTGTTTATTAACATTTCGCAATTACTGCCGCCCGTAAAATTAGTTTGTAAGCGTGCTGAAATTTGAATTATTTAAAAGATTTCTACGATAATGACAGGAAGATTAATAAGCAGGCTTAATAGATTGATTGAAGATTACATTATTTAAAAAAACACAACCATTTGATAGTGCACGATTTTAAAGATTTAAACTCCAAATCAACTCGAACTCCAACTACAACATGAGCACGAACATGTCAATGAAAGCTTGTCTATATTGACGTCGTACTCGAGGGATGAGTAAACAAATGCAAAAACTTCTATTTATGACAAGCTCCGATGGAGTTCGAGTTGAGTTGGAGTTTACGTTTTGGAATATGGGCCTATATTCTTTATAAAAATCTTGATTTCACTACTCGGATGTACTGACAAATCAGATTCATTATTCAAAAGCTAACGGGCTGTCTTAGACAAGTAAGTCAACACTTACATGTCAATAATTTTTCTGTAAATTTTGCATGTATCCGGCCTATTGACAAGACAAGATCCGTTTTGTTTAAAGGAAACCGTGCGAGATAATTAACCAACAAAACTGACGTACGACCTTTACAACACTTTTCGTTTTAGTAACATGACTTTATAGGTGTAATAGATGACAATTTAGAAGTTTTGGCCCAGGAAATTGTGTAATGTTCGAGGCAATGTGTGTCATGTGGGAACGACAATTTTAGGTAAAGTAGGTCATAGATATGACAGTTTGAATGCGCATTTTTAGATTTAATATTACAACTTTCTCTTTATGCCATTTATTACTGGAAGTTTTAGAGGCTCATCAACGGGATCTCTAGAAAATCATCTTACCACAAGCACGTGTGTGGTTTTATTCACTAATGACCATTAGGAAACTGTTCACGAAGATGTCTTAGACCTCAGGAACTCATCATTATCTGCCTAGCCTTTTCCCAACTATATTGGGGTCGGCTTCCAGTCAAACCGGATTCAGCTGAATACCAGTATTTTACGTGGAGCGGCTGCCTACCAGACCTCCACAACCCATTAACTGGAAAACACGTAGGCCTCAGGAACTATTAATAAAAATATTTGCATAGATAACTAATCATTTACTTATTAGTTATCTAATCTATTTAGCAGTTAAATTAAATCAGCTGTCAGAATTTTATAGGCTTGCAACATATCTTGATAAACATTATTTATTCTTAATCATTTTTATGACACTTTATTGTGCATAAATAAAGTCTAAGATTTGATATTTTGCATTTTATGTGTAGAAAGCAAATTTAAGCTTCAAATCGACTGAGGCGAATACCGCTTAAGGCTAGTGACGCAGGAAGCTCGATTTTGGACACAGGACATGGGACGCGGTGTCCCGTGTTCCTTTTGACCAATACTATGAATGATAAAGATTTATAGAACGTCCCATCCCATGCCCCTTATCTCGCAAGAATCAATTTGGTGTACATACATACAGCCTTTATTATTTTTTTTTATGGATGGGAAATCATCAAATGACTCCTGCCGCTCTGGGTGGAGCGGGAGGGAGTTTCAGACTCTTACTGACTAAAACCCATCCGTGCTCCTCATAGTGCCTTTTGCTTTCCAGGGCCGCGGTAACTCTTTCGAACCAAATCCGCAACCGTATATATACAGCCTAGCTTTAAGCTACACATTTTAGATATCTAGACTTTGTTGTTACGCAAATAGGCACAATAATTTACACTCCGCTTTTAGATTTAGGCAAAACAGTGCAGATTAAAATAGTGTGTTGCAATTTACAATTAACGAATTAGATGGTCTAATGGTATTTAATGCAACAGTTGAAAATGGTAGTTCCCCTTTGATTCGCGGATTATTAAAACTAGTTTATTTTTATTAGAGTTGCATGTCTAATTCATTGCTAAGAGCATTAGTTTAAGTGCATGCAATGATTTATCTCAATGCAATTTAAAGGGTAATGTGATTGTAGATTAAAAAAAGGTTTCAACGTATGTTTATTACTGTTATTGCTATGACGCATAAAAAATTAAGTCGTTAGAGAAGGTTATCTTTTGGTAACCTCGCTGCTTTGTTTATGTTTTATGAGTACCTACATTGAATTTCATTTGCCTATATTGTCTTTATCTATTCAAAACATATTACGTTTAAATTTTAAGGTTTTCACTGAAATTACATACTTGTTTACATATCATTGTTTCACTGTGATTTTTGTGACGTATGTTTACGAAAGTAACTTCAAACTATTGATTTTCCGAACAAACATTTTGCGTAAATATGATTCCTTACTTTTTTAAAGACACACACTTATGGGAAATCATCAAATGACTCAGAGGAGTGTCAGACTCTTACATACTAAAACCCATCCATGTTTCTCCTAGTGCCGTTTGCGTTGGCAGGCTCTGAGTTGGCACACACCTGGGAGGGATTATGAAAGCAATCCCAAAACTCCGCCCTATTTTATTTGTTTACTCCATCCTTTGCTTGCACTAAGCTAACTTAACAATATTTTGTTTTTAAAGAGCATTTTTTTAACTATCGAATAATAGTCTAATTTCCTATATTTTACCTTTTTGTTAATACTATGAGTTATCTTTAGAATTATGTTGGAAATTCTATAATATCATATTAGTTTTTATAATTTTACGATTTTTTTTTAACAATCCATCGATAAGTTTCGTACCTATGTACGCGTTTTCGAACCAAACCATTAAAAGGTTCATAAATCATAAAAATAACACCCTCACGCACACATACACAAAAACATTTCAAAATCGAACTTCATCAATTCATGCAGAAATATCACTTTACCGAACGTTCAACAAATAACGATACAGCACACGACGGCAAAGTCGAAAAAGTATTTGATAAAAAAAAGAAAAACCTACTGGTTGTCCGAAAGTGGCCAATGATCGCGACAGTTGGTAGTGAACTGAAACGGTAACACCCACCCCTACTTTATAAACATAGCCTCCGCTCCGACCGCGTCCTACCATCGACAAGCAAATCACCGTAGGTAGACCTACGAACGAAAATCTTCAATAAAATATATAAACATCTAATATCAAAGAAACTTAATTTTATGATTTACGGACTCAGAAATCTCGATACTCTGGTGTTCAAGTTGTTTTTCCGGTTTTGAAGTACCTACTACAGTGAGTAAAAAGTGTAAAGAAAGGCGCCAAGAATTCCATTCAAGTATATTTACATCACTTTATTTAATTCTATTTCTTCTATTAAAAAACATAATATTTGAATTGAGAGTTGTCATCGTGTGTTTTATTTTGCCATTTGCATAGTAAATATTAAACATTGCTGTACAGTAAATATTAATTAATTGCTCAAGGGAATATTTTCTTTAAAATTAAACAAAAAAGTTAAAATTGCACGTACTATATTAATTTTGGGAAACTATTGACAGTAAAAAGAAAGTCAAGTAATAAATGTTGCCTGTTTTCAATATATCCCTTTGGAAGGTTTCATAGTTTTTATTTTGTTACGTGTAGAAACTGTTAGTTTTTAAGTTTATAATGATACAAGTTCTAGTGGGAAAGTTATGCTTAAGGTGTTAATTTTTGAATTATTCTATCAGAGGGCCAATTCTACTCATTTTTAATCAATTTTCGCATTCGAAAGTCAGTCGCAATCTGTCAAAAATGTAAGGAAATTGAGGCTTTTTTGACAGTTTGCGACTGTTACACGATTGCGTCTGGCGAATACTTTAAATTTTTAGTTTTACTAATTTTATTTTTTTTAATTACATACACACAACACCTATAATTTCAAGTCTTTTTTATTATCTTTTGCATTCAAGCATAGTTATCTATTCATCTGTCTTACTTAGCAAATACGATACGATATTAATATGTCGTAACGAGACACTTAAAAAGTCGTAAAAATGTATGCGCAATTAAATGAGCAGTTATTATTTACATAATAATATTATTATTACGATCGATCGATTAGATAAGTAGATTACCCTCATGATAAAATAAAATACAAAAAAAAAATCAAGAAAAGAAACTAAACTTTTCATCCAAACGCATAGATAATAAATTTTGAGTAGACTCAAAATGTATATATCTATGCGTTTTCTCCCTCGTTTCTTGTCCATTTTCATCTTTCACTTTGCCAATTCTATGGGTTTAGACGTCCATGGCATGCGCTTGCGCCACATATTTGAGTTGCTCGGGCGCACTGCATCAGCACCTCGTGACCTGTACCTACAATGTGGTCTCAATTTTGATAAACGCCTAATAAAACACTGCAATTTTACCTGAGTACGGCCGAATGGTCGTTTTATGGCGTCTCGAAGTTGGTTTACTACCAAAGTAAGATTTTGTTTATAACCGACTTCCAAAAAGGAGGAGGTTCTCAATTCGGTTGGTTTATTCTTATTCTTTATTGTACACCAAAGTAATCAAAATACAGTGAAGAAAAGTTCATGTGCAAAGGCGAGCTTAACTCAAAGTCGAGTTTTCTCCCAGCAAACCTTTGAGTGATAGAGAGAGATCACAATAGAGGGTAGGATCCAGTGCACATTAAAATAATACATATTTTATTATATATTAATATACCTACATACATAAACATAAATATACACATACATATATATGAATATTATGTCAAAGTCGAAAGGAAATGATCTTTAACTTTCCTCTTGAAGACATCAAGGGAAGGGCTGTCGCGTAGAGAGTGTGGGAGCGAGTTCCAGAGACGCACAGCAGCAACAGAAAAGGAGACATCATAGCGGCTGGAAGTGTGACGCGGAGTACGAAGGAGAAGAGCAGTGGCAGTGCGACATGGTTTACCCCTCGGGACGAGGTACTCAAAGCATTCACGAAGGTATTGAGGAGAATTAGGATTGTGAAGGATAGTATAGAGTAGGGATAGGATATATTGTGTATCTCGCCGACGACGCCGAATTGACAGCCACTTCAATTTGGTCCGAAATTCCGACACGTGGTCGTATTTCCGGAGCCCAAAAATAAAGCGAATGCACAAGTTCTGCAGTCGTTCGAGTTTATTTAGGAGTACCTCTGTTGCATCTAGAAAACAGACATCTGCATAGTCTATAAGTGGTAGAAGAAGAGATTGAGCAAGACTGACCTTAGTGTGAAATGGTAAGAATTTTTGGAGACGTTTAAGAGACTGAAAGGAGTAGAATACCCTCTGACTAATATCACCGATATGAACCTCCCAAGAGAGGTTACTATCCATGTGGACGCCCAGGTTTTTAGCGCTTTTAGAGTATAAAATGGGCACTGAGTCATACACTACTGGCGGCAGAGACCGGTGATCTAATAGGCTGAGCATGTATCTGCCACCAATAATGAGCGCTTGAGATTTAGTCGGGTTCAGCAAGAGTCCAAAAGACTTTGCCCATCTGTTGATATTATCAAGATCATCATTGATGGCAGCCACAGCTCCAGCCAGTTCGTCCACTTTAAAATGTGGATAAAGCTGCAAGTCGTCTGCGTAGAGATGATAGTCAGAAGTTAGGACCTTTGTGATAGCGTTTATAAAAACTGAGTTTATGAAAAGAGAAGAGGAGAGAGGACGCCACCCTGTGGTACACCCGCAGCCCCAACCAGGTTTATGTCATTGTATGTACACCGATTACTCCGAAGTTTCTGATCCGACTTCTATGATTCTTTTTTAATTCGATGCGGTTTACCTACTTGCCATTTGGTCCCGTAAAATTAAATTCAGTTTGGCTCTACTGTATGAGCATTTTTGCTTACTGGATGATGTAATTTTTGCTTACTTGTTTGTGTATGTTCCCCGATTACTCAAAGACGCCTGAACCGATTTGGAAAATTCATCTTTTGTTTAAAAGAGTGACATGGTCATCAGCCCGTCGATTCTGTCGACATCTCACGGTGTACACCTAGGCGGAGTGAACGACAATAGAGCCGTCATTCTATCTTATTTGTATGGTTTGAAAACTCACCCGTCGTGCACCACGCCCAATTGAACACTTTTATTCGTCATGTTTACAGAATCGCACTGCAGGTCAGGATCTAATGAAGGGATCCTGGAAAAACGAGGCAAATCTTAAAATTTTATAGGTACACTTGAACCATTTTGGGTATTTTTTTTTATATTTATTGTTTACTATAATTTGAACTGGATTTTATTTTCGAAGGCGCGCAACGGAACTCCCGTACCGTACCACAGTGTTTGCTTACTATTAAGTTTCAGTTTTAGGGGGTACCGGCAGCAAAATGTGTAAAATAGAATACTTTTACTAAAACAACCGACATCAAAAAAAAACCACTACAAAGTACAAAATATTTTACTAAGGACTTAATGTTATGGAGCCCTTCGTTTGCGCGTCCGACTCGCACTGGAGCGATTTTTAAATTAGTTTGTTATTGTTACCTAAAAGTCTTATTCTTATTTTCATGAGCGTAGTTCTAGTCTTAGGCGCGAAAAAAGTTAAAAGGAATTTTTTGAACTGAATTTGTGTAATGTTTTGAAATCACAAGTCTAGGCTGGTGTACCCAGATCGGTATCAGCTAACATTAAAAAAAATAAAAAACAACCTTATTTATAAAAAAATGGGAATGTCCCGTGGAGTTTGATAAAGAACCGATTTTGTCGTAATCAATGATCAATGGCTTGGCTATAAGTTAATGAATATGCGAATGAAACGCGTGCGCGCCGCTAATGTTATGCAAAAGTTATAAAAATAGACTTAAGATTTTGAAAACAGACATGGAACCTTATACTTTCATTGTCATCATTCAAAAATGTGACCTTCATTTTGGTACGGAAGCTGTTATTTATGATATATATCCATATGATTACGTCGGCGCTTTGTAGTGAGTTATATATATATACCCGACCTAGGTCAACATAGTCTAAAGCAGCGCGTGCTATTCGATATCTACATCGAACCTTGTTTTGAAGATATCGCAGCACAGTCTAAACGCTTAATGACTTTAATGAGCCTATAAAACCTATAAACATTTGCATTTTTTAAAAGGATTCTGTCAAATATTTATAAACTTTCCGTTAGTAACTTACAAATACTTAATCTGCATATTTTTTACATTTAGGATGAGTTGTAATGTCAATTTGCCACAAACACAAAAGTTGAATGATAAAGTCTTGGATTTCTGAGCGTTAAGCGGGTATAAGTCCAGGGGTTTTTAAAAAGTTCTTACTAGAAGAGAGTGTTATTGACGATATTATTTACTAAATTGGATTTAAATTGTTTACTTGGTCTAAGCAATTGGGAAATGTCTTCATATTCATGATATTTAGAGGGTGTTGAGTTCAATACGAATCTCGAATTTAATTAAAATATATAAAATGCTAGACTTAGGTAGATACATTATTCTGAATAATAATTTTTCATTGACGTCAATATAAAGCAATAAAAATATTTCAAAATTAGATTGTTATCAGTGTAACCAAAAATTACACGATTTTATTAATGGGACTACACCGATTTTGCAACTGCCTAAACTTTTTATGAAAACCAACTTACCTTTTTGGCTTTTTGATCTGCGGTCAGATATTCCAAGAATTGCAGTATAATTGCAATAACCTTTCATTTCATTAACATACATGTTAATGACCTAAAGTCCGCTGCAACGGGCGGAACTGATTACTTTTAGAAAATGTTCGTTATTCAATCCTGTGTGTTACATCAAACTATAATTAGCAACTAGGCGGTGCCGGATGACAGTAAGGCTATACCAATTTGCCGAGGAGCTGTCGAAGTGTTTATAATGCAGATAGTGTTGGCTGCCGATTAGGAGTTCCATTCTAGTGATTAACAATGGAATGCTTGTTGTGGACTTCTTTTCCCTTTGATAAACTATAGCAGGAGAAGTTTTGGGTGCCGATCAGACGTTCCATTCTAGTAACTAACAATGGAATGCTTTTTGTGGACTTATTTTCCCTTTCATAAACTATAGCAGGAGAAGTTTTGAGTGCCGATCAGACGTTCCATTCTAGTAACTAACAATGGAATGCTTTTTGTGGACTTATTTTCCCTTTCATAAACTATAGCAGGAGAAGTTTTGAGTGCCGATCAGACGTTCCATTCTAGTAACTAACAATGGAATGCTTTTTGTGGACTTATTTTCCCTTTGATAAACTATAGCAGGAGAAGTTTTGAGTGCCGATCAGACGTTCCATTCTAGTGACTCTGACTAACAATGGAATGCTTTTTGTGGACTTATTTTCCCGTTGATAAACTATAGAAGGAAAATCATTTAGATTGGAATTATGTGGTCCGCTTAGGTATAATTCTGAACGGTTGTGCATAGGTAAGTTGAAGATTTTTGCGATTTAAAGATTTGCAAGGTTCTTTTTGAACTTGTCCACAATATTTCAAATATCTACTTATACATATATTGCGTTACCAGTCTTTCATTGAAACAGTAGCTTGCTTCTACAACAAAGTGAATTTCTACTCTTCACACATCGTAGTTTACCCATAAATCAAACTGGTTTAGTCATTAATTACATTTTACAAGTCATATAGACTATTTTGTGCTTTTTGTTGAGTCGTAAAATCATTTTAATTAAACATGATTTATTACGGCCAAGTAATAACGGCCCTCGGTGTGAAACTAATACTTTATAAGGCATTAGTTTTAATAATACAAATGTTATAATGTCATAATCTGTCAGTAAATTAATTAGGTGCATTAAATTATATAGCAGACAGTGTGAAAGGTGGTGTCAACGTTTTCGATAAAAACAAAGTCAGCGCAACATTAGGTGTGTAAAAACTAGATTTTGGTGACAGTTGTGTTTAGTGCATAATGCAATTTAGATATTTTAAAGTTATGTGTCTAAATTAAACATTAAATGATGGCGATCTTGATATGTAAATGTACTTAAATCGCGTCTCTCTGTTTTTGAAATCACTTCCTTGTACGGGTTGTAAATTGTGTAAGTTTCAGTTGTTACATAATTATGTGTCATCATCACCCACAGCCCGACTTTTCCACTGTCCAGTGTCCGGCCTAGGCCTTCTTTGCCCCTGTACGCGCTGCTATGACATCCTCGTGCAGGTTCGTCCCGCAATGGCAACAATGATGACCTACTTATTATTTCATTGTTCTTATCTTATGAGATCTACTGACGTCAAACTTCACAAGGGCAATCCGCGGGTGGGCGGAATTAGACTCATTTTTCGGCGGCATATGTACGTAGGTTAGCGACCTGTATTTATTTAGTGATTTAATCACTTACTTAGTTTTGATTATGCCCTCAAGGCATCATAACTGGGAGGTTACACAATAACATTTATAATTTTATTATGTGTCGAACTTTAATTCATTTCTCTTTACGAGATTCGTGTCACAAATGACGTCAAACGTTCAAGTATGTAGGTCGAGGAAGAACTCATATTTTTGATACAAATCACGCATTTCGTGTATGAAGGTGATATCTGTTTTTTTAATGCAATTAGAATATGAATTACAATAATTACACAATTCGACCGAGGGACTAATTAGAGCGAGCAAATAAATACTAACTGACTCACAGTAGGCCTCGTTATTACAATTTATTTTTATTTGTTTTAAACTTAACACAACATTTTGTACTAACTTTACACCGGCTCTATGCAACAATTGAACATGGACACTCGTTCAACCGAAATCATTAACAGTCGGTACGGAAAATTTCCACAATTCGGTGATTGATCGTCATTGAAACTTGTCAAATAGATTGATGATCGTAATTAATTTAGCATAGACATTTTCTACGAAAACAGCTGATAACCGTCTAAAACATACCAGTAAGTAATGCAAGCAAGTCTTGATAGAAGGTCATGTGTTCCTATGAAGCTCGATGTCCAACTGTCTTGTACATGTGTTACAGAATAAACGCAATACCAAGGGGTCATTGTACTACTCATCATTATGAACAACTTTTACCGTGGGACCAACCCCGAAATCGCGAAAAAAATCGACTGGCCCATACATTTATTATATGTGCATGACTCGACAAAATGTACTGAACAGATTGTTTGTTTTTTCGCATTTTTTTTAATGATGAGAACAATGATTCCTTTATAGGTAAGTATTGCGTTTATTCTGTTACACGTTGCATATTGTGAAAATGATCGACTAACACCGATCAAAGGTCGCCGTGTGCCGCTGGAAGCTGTCATGTCCATGTCGTAAACAAAGTACAGTCCGTACAAAAGTACAAGACGGCGTCGTGGGTTAACCAAGGTGCTCATACCCATAAAACAATCATTATCTATCCATTGCACCATTGATCACCTCTCATAAGATATAAGCCTAATAAGTGGTTCCTACTCAGAAGGTCTTGTAAGGAATGGTACACTCGGCCTCGTGGGAAAACTACTCTTAAATGTAACAAGGTAGCCATGACATAATAATGTCATTGCACCATATTTTTCGGTGAAACTTTATTCAACTATTGAATCATGGAAAGTGTAAATTTATTCATAATTATTAGGCATTTGTATTATAACGTAATCCACGGATTTTAAGTTATAGAGCGAATTAACGACTTTGTGATTTTGTAATTTGCGCTATCTCACTGAACCATCTTTGGTCTACCATCAGAGTCTACGTCAATGCGACCAAGATCACATAATATGAGGAAGACAAGCTAAATGGTAGCATCATGTATATGGATATATTTCTGCAATCGTGGAATTGAGCCATTCGCTCAAAGTTCACATTGCACGGCCCTTTCTATTTTTGAATGTCTGACACATTGTCGTGTATCTTATTGTTAGTATCTTATGGTATCCGCTTTCAAAATCGATCACGCCCACAACTGTGTTAATAAGGCCTACTAATTACCGCTGTAGCTACTTCCATAGGATATTGCAAAAGTTAACGCTTTAACTGAAGAATTTTTGATTACGAACGTCACTATTAGCAAACTGAAAGAAGCCTGCTCCTGATCCCCTTGACATTTTTTGTGACCTATAAGTAGGTACATTAATTTATTTTTTATTTGTACAAATACTAATTGCATGACTATATTTAAAATGAGAGACAGAAGTCGATTCCCGCACGGAACAAATATTTGTTTGGCCTACAGATAGTTGTTCCGGGTCTGGCTGTTTGTGTATGTAAGTTTGTATGTTTGTAAACGCACCCACGATACAGGAGAAATTCCTAGTGTGGAGCAACGTTTTTTTTATAAAACAAACAAACATCATCACTTTCTATCAGGTGATAATAAACGTGAGCATATAAATAAGAAAAAAGACTAGTTAATGATATTTCATAATCATTTTATGACAACAATCAAATCAGAATAGCTGTTCTCACAGTTGCGTTTGTCTGTCACGCTGTAAAACTTCAGTAAAGTGGACGGGTTTTGACGCGTCTTTGATGTAGTAATGATTTATAGATCCGCTCGTTATCAGTAGTTTAATGTCAGTTCGTGTGCACTATTATTATGTCAGTTCAAAATACTCGAGGCACGAGAGTAAAACCAATATCATTATCATTTTATTACTTTTAATAGCTCGTAATTGAAGTAAAGCGTGCTTGACGAATTAAACGCGAACCATTATTTATTAACCAGTATTTGTCTGAACTATGATTTATATCATTAGAGGGTTTCGTGATTTCATCGGAAATCGTTTATGTATGATTATTGCGATTAATTCACAGGAGGAACCTAATCTAAGTGAGGTTTACTGTACAACTTTACTGTTGAACTTCATTTTAATTTCAATTGAGGCAGAAGCTAATTCTTGAGAACTTTGTAGAGCGGCATTATTAGCGCCATTTGGAGAAGATGACTAAAGAGATTAAGTTACTTCTAGGCATACGTGCTCTATGATTGTCTACGACACGGCGACACGGTTGGCGCAGTGGTTGAGCGATTGGCGGCTGCGCTGCGTGTCGTGGGTTCGATTCCCACACGGAACAAATAAAATATATGGCCTACAAATAGTTGTACCGGGCCTAGCTGTTTGTGTATGTGAGTTTATATATTTGTAAACGCACCCACGATAAAGGAGAAATTCCTAGAGTGGGGCAACGTTTTTTTAAAAAAAGAAAGAATGTAAGATTGTTGATTCCTCTAAGAATCCTGCATAGATTTTGTGTCATAAATACTTTTACTTGTATTATATTTTACGTTTGCATAATTTACTGATAACATCTAGTACCCACTGACGCATACTGATTAATTTAAAAGCAATCAAGTCGTAAAAGTGATTTAAATTTCTTATATTAAAATCATGATCAAATACCGAGAGATTTAGTGTTGAAAAAAATTCGATCGATCAATGAAGTCAGCAATCTCCTCCCACATTGTATAAGAAATATATGTAATTGTGACTTGATGACGCAAATCAGGCACGCCCGAGCATCTGTAGAAAGCGCATAATGTTAAAATAAGCCAGGCCACCCAATTACTCAGTCTCCTTATCAGTTTATCATAATTATGTCTTCGAAACATTTAGTATCTGTTTATTTTTTTCCACAATTAGCAAAACCGCTTCGACCTTTGCGATGACTTTTAATAGCGCAACTTAAGTATCACTTTGGTTTGGTTAATTGCTTAAGAAGATCTACAATGTTAGAGGTTGTATCTACTCGATCGGTTCCAATGCACTGGACTAGCGGTTCGTAATAAGCAGGGGAAAACCGTATGCGCACGCGCTTCGCAGTTATATGAATTTGTTTCTTCATTTGAAGGTCGAATTAATTATAATTCGCAAAAAACCTAATTATCTGACTTTTTCGATCCTTCTTAATTTGATGTATTCCAATTATTGTTTTGGTTTTACATTTTAGCAAAAATAAAACAATACCTACGCTAAAAGAATATTTAAAACCTTGCTTGTCTATGATCATAAAATAAAGTTTTTCCAGGTAGAGCAATAAATAAATAATAATAAATAAATAAATATCTTGGGACAACTCACACACGGCCATCTGATCCCAAGCTAAGCAGAGCTTGTGTTATGGTAACCAGACAACTGATAAACATACTTATATAATTTATAAATACATACATATTATAGATAAATTACACCCAGACACAGAACAAACAATTATGCTCATCACACAAAGTTTGTCCTGGGTGGGAATCGAACCCACGACCTCCAGCTTTGCAGTCAGGGTCACTAACCACTAGACCAACAGGCCTGTCAATAAGTAAGAAATATCTATAATCTAGAAATACGCTTTCGAAAACAATACTCAACACTCAACATATTAATAGTATTAAAAAGATGATATCATTAAGTTTTTACAGGTAGTGTACCAAGTCATATCTATAATCTCGTAGATTAGAATCCGCTTCCGCTGCCGTCTCCGCTCTTGCATTGCATCCAACACCAAGTAACCGCGCGTGCAACGAGGTGCTCAAATGCGTTCGCAATCAACTGCACCCGCGCTTGCTGTCGCGGCTTACGGCCGCTTTCTATAATATATCTCAATCCCAATCTTGATCCCGATCCTTGTCTGTAACCAATCAACGGCCGAGTTTGTGTCCTTCACCACACAATCCTCACCTTTGATTGGTTACAGACAAGGATCGGGATCAAGATTGGGATTGAGATATATTATAGAAAGCGGCCGTTAGAGAGTAATCAACGTTAGGATTGTTGCCTTTTTACTGTTTCCGAGAAAAACAAGAAAAGGAAAAATCTACAAGTTTGCCATAAGACCTGTAGCACTGTTCGGATCGGATTTGGCCCTGAAGATGACTGATGACGAAATATGAATATATTGCAAGTAGATCAGAATGATGAGGTGTTTTAGTGACCAGAATGAATGAAGTGTGAAATGACGAGATATTATAGGAAGTTTGAAAGTGGCACCAATGACAGAAAGGTTGAAAGAAAAACCAAATACTACGTAACATGTTTTTTTGTTCTAGTATGAATTTCATTCTTTAGCGACTTGATATGTTATTTAAAATTCTAATAGCTGTAAGATTTAAATGCATGATGCATGCAAAGGGCACCACGCTATGTTTACCGGTATGCTTAATTTTATGCTAAGTATATAATGTGTATTACGAGGGTTGCAAAGAAAATTGAGCAATGTAATACGCTAATTAACTTACAGCCTGATTACAAAAACCTACAAATAGCTGAATAAAGTGTTGCATATTAATAACTTATCTATTTGTAGGGCAGAGGCGGAGTAATTTAATTACGAAAATATTAATAAAATCATTGAGTGATGGGCAGTGTCATAATTCTCGAGGTTCATAGAACCGACAGCTTTTTGATACCAATCTGCTCATGCTGTCGACTCAACTTATCGCAGGTTAGCTGGACCGGGTCTCTTCCAAACTGCGCCATAACACACGGTTGCCGCTTTCTGCGTCCAGTCTGTCTCACACTTGCACGAATTCACTTCCGAGAAAAGATATTTTTGCGAATATTATTTATTTATTATTAATTAACAATTTATGCAACAACTTATGAACTATGCCCCACAAAACCGTTGTAATGGTTTGACTGTGGGAACTGGTGACTCTTAATACAATTATTTTTACATAAACTAGTACATACATACGTATACGTAGTACATAGTGCTATAGCACTTTAATACATTAAAATTTCTAAATAGTGTCTTTTTAATTTCCTTTTAAATTTGTTTTTATTTTTCTCACCCCTTATGTCTGCCGGCAGACTATTCAATAGATATGGTATTCGTTTTTATAAAGTTCTATCACCAAAGTAATTGGTCACTCTGGGTACATTGAGTCTGCCAGCAGCCATAGATCGTGTATTACAATTATTAATTACATACGTTAGGTTATGCTCTTGAGTGCCATGATGGTTAACTGCTAGGAGATACTTATGTTTGTAACTAATCGGCAGAATTTTACATATTTTAAATAGTTTTCTATAATCACCTTTACAGTTATTCTTAGTTTTTTGAGTAACAAGTAATTTTAAGAATCGTATTTGAAGAGCTTCTAATTTATTTAAGTTAGTTTTGAATGCGAATGGATTTTTCACAAAAAGACACACGAAAGGACACTAGTGCGTATGGCACTATTTGGCGCGAAAGAAAATTGCAGATCCACCTTTTTTATGGTCGTTATGGACCATCTCGCTGGGCCCGTCCCATACTATGCTTGTTGCTTCGCGATCTCCACTCTGGGTCTCGTCTGCTCCTATGGCCTTCGGTCCATCGACTAACATGACTGGACTGTTACCATTTCACTGTGTTATTCCGGGTGACTCCAGTTCTTTCTCTGAACGGATTCCATGTGTTGATGAAAATGGTAAAACTCTTTTATATGTAGGTATATGGCTCAGTAAACAACGTTAAGCAATTTTTTTTTTTAAATGTGTTGTTTTGTTTTGTATGTGAAATTGTTGAAATAAAACGAGCTTGACAAAGTTAACAATAAAAAAAAAAATTCTCCGACCCCGCCCTGTATGCATTTGTAGGTAATGTTTGTTATGAAATCAGTGGATGAACCAGTCATAATTTTTATTCATCTTCAGTACATAAAAAATATTAACAAAAAGTGCGCTCTACGACAAAAAACCCAATAATATGTTTTTCCCAAGTTTAGACTGCTTTATTCGTTTTCTGTAATAAGCAATTAAGATTTAAATGAGGAAAATGCAGATAATATTCACAACATTTTAAATTAATGTTTCTGAATGTAGGTACAGTACTTATGTAATTATCTTTAAGACATCAAAGGAATGTACTGAGTTGAAAAATACACATAATGAACACCGCCACGCTGTCTGGTACATTGAATGCTGAAGTCATTTAACAAAACCAGTATTTTATTTATCTATTATAGATAGCTTTCAACTAACGGCTTCCGAATTCCAAATCAAACATTCAAATACAAGCTGCTCGGATGGTCTCGGAACTATTCGGAACATCGCTTAGCATCAACAACTCTGAAATTGAAAGCGAAATAGCAGTTGATATTATCGGCTGCTTACTGATAGTGGTAATGAGATATTACGCATTGCATTGTATGATCACGAAATGCTGTAATACCACTAGCTGCATGTTATCGCGAGCGGGTTTGGTTACACACCTTAAAAAAGGCGTGGTTGCATCCTAACTGATAGCGCGTTGCAAGTGTTAGGGTACCGTCGAGGTGCGAACCCTGAGGAATAACCGCTTCTTGAATGTTCTATTCTATGTAAGCTCTCATATTCAAAATTAAATGATCACTCTTGGATAATAAGACAGGTACTAAACCTAACTATATACAAACTAGACTAAAAATTACCAAATTATGTACAAACGTGTATAAAAACAAAATAAATCATTGGGCATCAAAAAATTCATCCACATCGCTGTCAATGACAAAAGTGCCCAGAACACTAGCAGCATTGCCGCGTTGAATGGCAATGCTGATTCTTTGGCCAAAGAAAAGCCCAGCCCTCTGGTCACGTGTTCACTCTTGGTACACATATCGGTTATTGCTGTGATAAAGGTGATCAAAGAATAGTAATGGATAATTTCGTTGAGAAGTAATCAAATGTTATGATGACAGATTTCTATTTTGTGAATAGTATGTGGACTACTGAATAATTTTCATCTTCGTCAGAAATGTCTCGTCATATTACGTGTCTCCTTTCATTATTTTAAATGTCTAGATACCGCATAAATGTCCAGATACCGCCTCACGTTGTGACAATTTGTCCTAACAAGAAATACTAAAAAACTTTTTTCACAAAAAAAGAAACCGACTTCCAAAAAACACTACAAAGTTCAAAATAACTTTAATTTCGGAAGTTGGTGTCAAATAACGAAGAAGCAACCAAAAGCAGCTTTTTTGTGAAAAAGTTTTTTATTTTTTACTTTTTAGTGGTACCCCACACCTAACAACACCACTGGAAAGTCACAGGAAACAAAAATACGCAATTTCGTATGTATGGATGATTTTTTCATATAATTTTTCCAGCTACTTGGATTTAAAAACCATACTACTGAACCGATTTTGATAAAATTTCAATGGGCCCATTTGGAAAGACAACAAAAAAATTCCAACAAAAAAAGAATTTTTCAAATCTGTTGGCAAGCGACGGAGTTATACGCGAACAAACATAAAAAAAAATACAAACATCCGAATTGAGAACCTCCTCCTTTTTTAGAGGTCGGTTAAAAATAGCTCCGCGGCGGAGCGTTTCATGAATGGTAACACAATACCTATCTGGAAAATTAAAATCTACGCGTGACTCGTTGATGTCTTAACATAGTGTAACCTCAGGTTGGTGTTGTACTTAAGCTGAACCATTTCATTTTGTTCAGTAGAGCTGCAGAGACGGAACCCTTGAAAGAAATGCTAAGTAGTAGGCAATACTTTTTTTAATGTATTAATTGAACCGAAACTAAAACAATGAAAGTGGGTGAACGTTCACTAGTTTTGCAGCTTTATTATTGCAAAGTTAAACATGATGGATCACAGTGATCGTACCAGTTCTGTACACAGTTGTATGCTTATGAGCCGTTTAGTGTAATAGTGCCAACTGTCAGTTTAATATTGAAAAAGTCTAAACCTGATTCGTAAATTTTAATTGATTGCTGCGGTAGACTGCTCAAAGATCGTATTTAAAGCAACGCATACATATTCTAGAATCAATCTAACGTTTTTAATGTCGTGCAATATCAATTTAGTAGATATTTGAATTTCTTTTATGAATGAAAGTGTCTTAAAAGCTTTCAAATAATTATATTTTGAGATCGGGCATTAATATTGCTACAGCAGAAATTCGAACAACCTAGTTATTTCGTTCAGCGTGATATATAACGCCAATTATGCAAATTACATGCATTATGCATGTTTTACATTCGCAGACGTGTGTTTGGATGCAGGAAATCTATGTGGCTGTGGCGGTTTTCAGAGAAATTGGAATTGGTCAGTGGAATTGGTCGGACGGTAATCTAATGCTCATTACAGTCAACGATTAACTTTGTTCACGCGGAAGACGACGATTTCGACCTAAAGTGACGATTGCAGCTTTGATTTCATATAGGTACTACTTTACCTACTTAACGTTAAGTAACAGAAAAAAGAAATGATAATTTATATAAGTATTTGTTTTGCAATTCATCATGCTAATGCCTGATTGATATGCATTTATGCACGAATGCAATATGCATCGTTAAGCGAAAGTCTTTTAAGACGACCGATGCATGTCATATTATATCAATCAGTCGGAAGTACTGATTAAAAACTAGACCAAAATTCAATATGTAATTTACCTGCGTCAGCAGAACCTGTCTTTGAAAGAACATTTTTGAATTGGTGAATTCAAAACAGGCATAACCTGGTACCGTCCCCGTTCGCCAGTAGAGCCAACCGGGCATCATTCTAACGAGTCGGAGCAGTTTCTTGCCGTATACTCTTTTTCAATCAAAAAAGTTTTCTGTTGACATTGTAACAATGTATTCAACGTTAGAATCAAATGTAGGTCATCATTTAGGACCCGAATTAATAAAAGTAGTGATTATATTTAATCTGTAGTACTTAGCAACTGGGCTTATCCTAGTTGTAAACGTCTCTTGGTGCCTACTGGCATACCTCTGTTCTGTCTCCTGCTTCATAAGGAGCGAGATTATTTTTTTTTACTCCTCCGCTGTGCTTTGGATACAAGACAATTAAATCGTTGCTCCAGGAATCGTCGAGCTTCATTGACTCGTTTTTGGTGGTGGCTACTGTGAATGCTGGCTCTCAAAAGCTGTAGTGTTCGGAAATTGTGTGGTTATGCTAAGCTGAGGCCCATTGTTAGTTGTTTCGTTTTCATTTATTATTTAGCATTACGAAATTTTCTTCCTGTCTTTTTACAAAACATAAAAGTTTAGATTTAAAAAAAAAAAAATACCAGAAAATACCCAGTATTCCCTAATTCGTAATCTGTAATCTGTGTCCCCGTCACGGGGACACCAGAACGTCATATGATTCCTTACCGTTGTCCCCCTTATGTACATATGAGCAACGGAGACAATGGACAGTTCATTACTCAGAAAAATCGCCTTAATAGGGAGGCAGGGGGTTGTGTCCTCTTTCCACCAAAGTAATACCAAAGTGTAGTCGACGGAGGCTAAGCGGGGCTCCTATTTCTGGGTGGTTTAAAAAAAATAACCATGAAGGTGATGGCGATGGCAGAGATCGCTCGCTTCGCTCGCTCACTTAACCCCGCCATCTCCTTCCAACCTAATCTATCCGAGTCGGGGTGCCCCAAGTCCCGAGCTCGCTTCGCTCGCTCTTGCACCAACATAATTTGAAAAGTATATATAGGTATTACTATAATTAACGGGGACAGCGAACGGGGACAGCGTACGGGGACAACGGGAAGTTATTTTAATTATTTAATTAAATTCCCTTTGTCCCGATTAACTGGGTCATGGCCTACGGGGACAACGGGAATACACTGAAAATACTACTTACAAGTTACGAAGAAAAGATTTTTCAAGCAGTTTGTTACAGTTGGTGGTACTTACTTTTGTTCAATCACAGATTTGATGTCACCAACTGCGTCAGACTACATGAACAGTCATTTCTTCGGAAGTTTTTAGCCGTTTTTGCTAGTCGAATTAAAAAAAAACTATATTTTTAGGTTTTGACATTTTTTCTTTAATCTGCTACCAGCTACTCAACATCACCCTTAAACACGACCACACCTTTCAGGAAGGCCCTGTATATCACAACTGTAGTAAGCACTTTACCAAGTGTTAACACAAACAAGCGAAGCCCTCGATTAGTTTCTGTTTTTATTTTTATGTGTTTTCCAACGTTATTCAAGTAAGCGTTTATATAAATACCTGCGTCTAAAATGTCACTCATTACGTCGACCATCTGCTTTCTAATCAACGAATACTTATGTTTTGTGCCCATTCGATTTAATCAAACCTTAGAGATTAGGACCGTCATTCGATGATCGAAAAAGTTAATGAAAATAATGTTTTCCTTGAAATAATCTCAAGTATAATGACGGAGTTAGCAATGGGCTTAATGTGATAATTGTAAATATTTACTAGGTAGAGGAAATATTAATAGCAATTTATGATTTTGACTTTAAAACAGAACATTTTCTTACGTAGGTAGTTAGAGATGCTTCTCAACATTTTTTCATATAATTGGTGAAATCAATGAAATGAATAAAGGTGATACTTATTGTAACTGCAAGACTTAGCACATAGGTAGATAGAGAGAGAGTATAAATGGATATTCGTCGCAGTGAACACTAAAATTCGATTAGCAATTAAAATACATGATTGCAAACGTATAAAAACTATAATCT
The DNA here is from genome assembly GCA_947386135.1 of Melanchra persicariae. Classification (NCBI taxonomy): domain Eukaryota; kingdom Metazoa; phylum Arthropoda; class Insecta; order Lepidoptera; family Noctuidae; genus Melanchra; species Melanchra persicariae. The sequence continues at coordinate 8,011,024 of OX376651.1, read as the reverse complement.
GACGGATCATCGGAACTCGCTTATCTCGATCGCCGATAACCATTGTTATGATTTTATTGACCGCAATTTTAAAGTTAAATGTCATCTACGAATCCCAATTAAAAATATAATAAATCATGATTCGTTCTCAAACAATATCCGATGAAAACGAAATATATTGATGTGATCAAGATAAGCAAACTAATAGATGCTGATAACCATCAGAGTGAGATATTGGCATGGTTTATTAATGAGTGTTAAAATCAACTATGAATTATTTATCTATCTATCTTTATTATTCGCGCTTTGATCTCGAGATAAAGATCTGGATGAGAAGATAACATACCTGCTATAACTAATAGTTTTACTGCTCGCGCCTACTGAATTTGCATGTTATTTCAACTTACTCGGAAGGAAATTTGCTTATTAGGAGTTCTAAACACTTTTCTAGCTCGTTTCTAGATTTGATTTATCGAATCTTTAAATTAGAGAATAATCAACGTTTTATTGGCTACACATAGGTAGGTAATTGATATTGCGTGTTTATTACCCATGTTTCGACGTGCGGGTAGTAATGTAAAATTGTAAATTGGGATTAATAAAATGAAGATTTACCACTGAGCCGGGAAATTGGATATTTCGGTGTTTCTTGCAATCAAACAAACGACAACTCCGCCTTTATCATGTTTTGTTAATTATAGTCGTATAATGGTATCACCATTTTATGTACGATGCTTTATGCCCGAGCAATTAATACAATCGGGCTGAGGAACTAAGTGCGGTCTGCGTACCTTTTAAATGGTTCAAATTTCATTTTTAATTAATCAAAAGTTCCGTTCCGAAGTGTACCTATGTGTTTTATTAATTGACAAACTTTTTGAAAAAATCGTAACGATTTTGTCATAATCATGTTTTATTAGAAGTATTATATTGTTAATATATTGTAATAGGCTTTTGTGCGAGTCATTTATTTACCAAAAGTTGTTACCTACAGTCAAAATGGTTATATAAACTAGATACCATTGTTTTAGTTCCTAGCCTCAAAAATTAATGTTGTTTAGCGTCATACACTTTCAAATACTAATAGATTAATATGTCTAAATACAATGTCGTGGCAGAAGAACTCTTTATAAACACATGCATGGTAAAATAAATGTACATAATATTATTGCAGAACTACAAGTACCTGTTGTAGCCGTGTGAAGAAGAAGACATTGCTCTGTGTTAATAAATAAAACGCGACCTTCACAAGTGCGAGAACGTCTGAATCTACAGCAAGTATGTTGTAGTGACATTGTTTTGTTGTGGCTGCTCGAGTAACATGGTGGCTTGTTTTCTTGCACAGTTTTTGTTATGCTGGAAATAACAGAGATAACAATATTTGTGAGAAAGAAGAAGAACGAAAACGGAGTCAGTAATAGTGTGACGGTTGACAGGACAGTAGAAGAAAAGGTCTTGTGCCGAAGTAACATGGCATTTTTTCTTTTTTTTTCTGGATGGGAAATCATCAAATGACTTCTGCCGCTCTGGGTGGAGCGGGAGGGAGTGTCAGACTCTTACTGACTAAAGTCCATCCGTGCTCCTCGTAGTGACCTTTGCTTTCCAGGGCCACGGTCATTCTTTTGAAAAAATCCGCAACCCTGGCAGGAAGTAACATGGCGTAAGGGTAGAAAGATTATGATGAACAGAGACAAAAATAAAAATCTAAAATTGGCTAGCTTTGATAGATAACACAAATTACGTATTCTGTTCCATATAAGGAATAGATATTCATAACTCTTAGCCCCATGCGCAGTTACTGAACAAGTGTTAGCTGCTGTGATTGGCTGAATTAATTTTCAACAGTAAATTGTGATTATGAAGCGTGAATAATCTTAAATATTGTAGGAAACCGGGATTTTATGACAATCCGAGGCTTCCGGCGACTGGGACCGCAATTAACTAAGACTGCGGTCCCAGTTGCCGGATCCGTAAAAAATAAATATTTTTCTTCCGGCGACTGGGACCACTCATAGATAACTTAAAAAAATCTATAATTCAAGCCAAAATAGGTACAGTCAAACGAAAAAATTTCTAAATTATTTATATGAATATCATTGACTCGTTCTAGACATGAATTTATCCTATGCGCTTAGTAATAGATTAAGCTAGCCCGTTTTACATAATTCACACATGCAGGTAAAACTCGATTCGGTCCACCACCACTATATCAGGCTTATTTGCAATAATAGTCCTGTCAGTGATGATGGACCGATCCCAGTACAACGTGACACTGCCATTATCGAGAACTGGGTCGGGCACATACCTGTAGTACGGCACCTCCGATTCCACAAGAGAGTATTTCAGAGCTGATGGATAATCCTGGCTACAAGGTTGTGTCTATGCAAGTACTCTCCGTTAGCAAGACGAGAACAACCAGAGATAATGTGGCGAATTGATTCTCCCGGACGGGGACATGCCCGACATATGTCAACCGTGCCGTCCCAATAAATCTCCGATAGTTTTTCGTCATTATAACTTCGTCCATAATTGCACAGACAAAACCTTCGGTTTCCCCAAAGCGGTCACCAAAACGTAGCCAGGCTACGGACGCTAACCGAACCACGTCGGGCCCGTGTAGGACCCGGAAAAAGCGTCCGTGAAGTTCCTTGCTCTGCCATACCGCCCTACGATCGTTATCGTTTGATTATTATTATTAGCATGATTTATGTGTATGTTTTTATTACGAAAGTTTTAAATAACAGAACTGTAGTCAAAGGCTGTTTTTTTATATCAATAAGTGATGTTTTTAAATCAAAAAGGATTTTTCTTCAATTATTACATCTAAAAAATTTTCGTTTGACTGTACATTTTTTGTTTTCAGTTATCATTTATGAGTGGTCCCAGTCGCCGGAAGAAAAATATTTATTTTTTACGGATCCGGCGACTGGGACCGCGGTCCTAGTTAATTGCGGTCCCAGTCGCCGGAAGCCTCGACAATCCAATTTAGGGATGGGATATTAGGTATTTCCCTTTTTTATTCTATGAAGATTCTATTTACATTATGAAATCGTTACTGCTGCCATCGTCTACTTATCTTAATGAAAAGATAACATCGTGATTTGCATATCTCAGTTAAGCTATATTCACAGCAAACAAAGTTCAATACACGGTATAATTTTAAAGTCAATTATATGCGTGGCTCACAAAAAAACAATTCGATATGCAAACACTGGTGTAATAACAGTTTGCCACAAACGTGTTTAGCATACCAACGTTCCAACTATTCTAAACTCAAGTTCAGGTTCAAGAGTTAGTTAATAGGCCCATATTAATTGTCAAGTCATAGTATCATGGTAATGTGGCGACGTTTTTGCGGTTCCTTTTATATTAAGTTCAGCATTCTTGTTTGAGGTGGACTCCTATTTAGGAAACTCGTCAATGTTTCCAGTCTTGGTCCCTGGTGTCGCGTGCCTAAGAATGTGGTGACTATGGTTTGGATTCTGTTAGAGATTTTTTAGGTTCAGTATTTGAACGACCTGAAGATCGATCTTCAAGGTTAAGCATCGCTTGCCGAGGTTGGTCTGTGGATGGGTGACCATCTTAACATATCGAGATTCCTCCATGCTTTGGAAAGCACGTTAAGCCGTTGGTCCTGGCTGTCATATTTTAGATATTTTAAATTGGCAATCGTTACGGTTTGTCAAAAGCCAAAAAATCTGACTCCAGTCTTGCTAAAAAGTAACGTGTTACCCAGGTAGTGGGTTGTGGAGGTCTGGTAGGCAGTCGCTCTACGTAAAGTACTGGTAGTGAGCTGAATCCGGTTTGACTGGGACCCGAACCCAAATGTAGTTGGGAAAAAGCTAGGCAGATGATGATTTGAACGACCTGAAGGCCAAGAAGTGTTCTAATTAAAGTAGCAATATCATCTCAGCGATAACTATGTCAAAAGCTTGTCAAAATGTTCGGAAATTAGAGGTGTTTTTAACAGTTTGCGACTACTATGCGACTGCCGTGTGAATGCCAACGCTTCATAAAATATAAAAGGGATTTGCCCCCTCTGAACCTTAAGTAGGTACAATTTTTCTTAATGTTTTCTCATTTTATTGTTTGACGTATCTACCTGTCCAGTTATTTAGTTAAAACATTTATAATGATAAAATACGTAGGTACCTTTTGTTCAGAACTTCCTCAATTGAATGATTAAACACCGTGACACGAATATTTTGCAAAAAGGTATGTTTAAGGAAACTAAACCTTCATTAATTTCTGATTTAGGTACACTCGGTTTTAGGAAATAAATAATTGACGTGTCACAAATTAAACGCAAGTGATGTTATGTGTAAATGGCCAAGACTGCTGATAACTAATTCACACAATCTCAGCAGCTCATTTGACAATTTGTCACATTAAAATAATGTGACAAATTGTCAAATGAGCTGCTGCTTGCTAGCAATTTTGGTTCCAGAAGTAACATAGATGGGTCATAGTAGTAAGGTATATGGTAGTCAACAGATAAATGTGCAATAACGGTCATTGACCCACATACATTTATAAACTTTCTTAATATCAAAAACAGAAATAAAGACATTAAGCTGATCTGAATCGACTTCTATCGTAATCCTTTACGTACTTTAGAAATGAAAAACGGTTAATAATTTATCGTTCGGGTATCTATGAAGGGACAAAATAAATGAGTTATGCGAGAAAAAGCATTTGTTAATATATAACATTACCTACTTAGCAAACTATAATACTATGATGGTGTAGTTACTTTCTGAGATAAACTAATGGCTTTAATTTAAAATATAAACAGGTATCTATTAAGAGATGAAATAATAATTAATAATAAATCAAACAAAATCACTCTCTACTGACACAATTAAAGAATTAATTGTGCTTATATAATTTGGTAGACATTAGAGTAACTACAAAATAATGGCAAATTGTCCTCTAATACTCGTCATGGTCACCCTACTATCAGAATCTATTAAAACACTTGACTAAAAATAGATATAGGCATTGCGGTCGTCCAGCATTTTGATCTCGATAGTTGATTTTTAATGCCCATCTAAATACGAGAGTGTAAATATCGATAAATTCCTGTCCATACTATAATAAATAATACTTCGTATACCATCATCGAAAATAGTTCTGAGTCATAAAGGTATACAATCAATTGAGACATGGACTTTTAGTGCATTGCTATTTCTTGTATTAGTAATGCTGTTTCTAGTTACAAATGGAATGGAATGGTCTGCAATAAAGATTAATTATTATTATTATTATTATTAATAATAATATATTCGTAATGGTGTTATGATTACTTTTCTGTATTTGCGGTACCTATACTTATCTTTGTCGCATTTATAAATTAATCAGGTAGAAAACGTTGAACATAAACCAACACTGTTGGAATGCAAATAGCAAGCATTTTTAGAATACAGTTAGCTCAGTAAAAAATAGTAGGCGTTATCGCGAACGCCTGATGTTTTCGTGTTCAAATACTTTTTATTTCTTTCGAATGTGTTTTTCTGGTTTTTAGTTAATATTTTTCTTCTATTCTTGTTTTGAGCGTTATAAGGGGTAGCAGTTGATCAAAAATCTATACCCAAACATGTCACCGATACTGGCTTCTGTAAAACTGATTACAAACTGTAGATTTGAGCGGTGTAGTCATAAATATCGAGTTTTATTAAGCTCGACATATTTATAATCATAGGTTAATATATCTTCAACACCAGAAGCTATAGCAAATTGTCTTAGGTCCTAACATTCCCATATTAAGCCACAACTACGATTAGACATATAGCGTTCTTCCTGACTTATATCCCGCAGTGACGCATTTTGTTAGCAAGATTTTAAATAAATCACATTTTTCATAGCCATCAATTTTCTGGGAGCCTTGTTTATGCTTTGCAGTGCTACATGCATTTAAATTGGATTTTAACTGTTGATAACCACTTTATAATAGAGTATAATCAATGCCATCTCTAGTACGATTTTTATTGGGTCTATGGTGTTACGAAATTGTAAAGAAGCAGCGATATTACATGTTGTTGGTGACTCAATCATTACGTATTGTATTATTATTCTTCTTTTTTGTTTTCTTTCTGCTTTCTTTCCTCAAGGTATCTAATTCTAAGTAGTCACTAAGATCAAGTTATAATTATGCAACAGGATGTTTTCATAATAACATAATATAAACATAAAGAAACTGACTGACTGACATATTAACGCATGGCCGAAACTACAACGAGAAACATGTTTTTTTTCACAAGGCTTCCTTTTGTGTAGCAAGATAGTCGTAGCACTAGGAACGGATTTTTGGAAATTCAACCTTTGAGGGAATGAAGGAGGGGTTGAAATTGATTGTACTAAACCTGCTCAGAAGAAGTCGCGGACGAAGTGCTGTGTGCCAATTCTACTAATTTTAAAGTAACGTTCGCATTCACATGTCAGTCGCTACTCGCTATCTGTCAAATCAAAAATGTATGGAAATTGGGGCTTTTTTGACAGATTGCGACATGTTTAATAATTAGTTTCAGTATTAGCCCTCTGGTTATTCATAACTTGTTCGAATGAGATATGAATGAATATAGTCCAAATACTGAAACCGCCTACAACCTAATTAGCACTGAGATAAGAAGACTATTCATGTCGATAAAACAGGGGGTGAATGAAACATGGGAAAAAAGAGCTTTCTTCACGGGATTTTGTTTTTTTCATATAAGAAATTCGCTAATGAATAAAGATCAATACTCATTACAATGCGTCGAAGTATAATCATACAGTTTTCCTTATCATGAGCACAGTTAACAAGAGAATAATGACAGGAGGCTGGATAATATTATTTTATGTTGATAACATCTAAGTTCTGTCGAAGACAGGCGCGACTTCCATTCGGTAACAAAAAGTAAAGGTGGATCAAGTTTCAGCCGGTCCCAGTTATTTTAATGGGTTCACATACGACGGGATTTCATATTCCGTTTACTGTACTTTTAATGTCTATAATTAAAGTATATGTGCGCTATTTTGCACTTATTTATATAAAAGTTCTTTTGATTATCTTTTCAGGGTATCGCATCGCAGGATAGTAGTGTTTCCGCGGTAATTATAATCTTTTAATTTGGTTTCTAATTAGAGTATTTACAGTTTTACTTCGATGGAATATTTAAAATATCATCTATATTGTTTCTTTTCGACTATATTATTACTATCGAGAGACGAACATGGTTCTCTGCCAACATCTTGATCATATAGGTACCTGAATAATGATGTACGAGTATAACTTCGTATTGAGGGGGATCCTTATAAATTTTGTCTCATTAAAAGAGATGGGAGTTGTACCATATTATGCGATATCTTTGACGATATGGTAAACTGTACAAGAAATGGGAGGGGAATCGTAAAATTAATTTGAAACGATCACCAAGGCTACCGTAAATTATAATTTGTTCCATGTTAGTCTGAACTAACTGTGGCTATTTGCATTACTATTGCAAATTATATGATATGTAGCTTTAACTTCACTTCATAAAATGTATGTATATTTGCAACTGTCTTTGGAGTATTGCTGTCATAGCTCCTTAATTTATCTCCGTTAATTGCTGCGTGTTCAAAAAGTTTTAATTAAAACTGATTAGTAATTCAACCCTGTCATATTCCACAACGTATTCGGAGACAGCACTTTGCATTTGTGGAAATTAATTATTGCTTTTTTGTTTCACTTCTCTAGAAATGCAAAATGTAGTCAGGAATACTTATAGTAAAACTCGAAAGTTTTTCAGATAATTTTATTATGTATCGTCTTTAAATAGCCACAGTTTGATATTGGGCTGTACCAACGACGTCATTTTTCAGTATAATTTTAGGCTTAGTTAGTTAAGGAACTTGTTGTGTGTTTAAGTATTTTGAGTTTTTTTTTGGATACGCCTACCGCCCCATTTCCACTTACCACTGCATCTCCTGAGAGCCAGATTCGACAGTGGCGACCACCTGAAAAACGCCGAGTCAATGGAGCTGAACGAGTCCCAGAGAAACAATTCAACATAATTATGACGTTAATTACCTAAATGGTAGGTACACTGTATAATATTGTAACTTCCTTGGCTGTAACCTCTGGCAGCCAAATAAGCCATTGGAACTTTGGAAGCGTCCAGTAGAAAAATGTATAGTATTTTGAATTAGGAACGAAAATAGAATGTGTTTTATTTTATAGGACTCATGTAGTAGCTAGCAGTTGGGCCGGATGGCTTGAATAATCATTCTATTTATCTCAAATTGAGTTTCATTTCTAATCATTTGTAAGTAGCCCACAGGCCGAAACCCTGTGCTACAATATACAGTATAATGGTTACCATATTATAGTTTTACCCTACACAGAAAATAATCAATAAGGACTATATACTTTTCATAAAATAAATAAACATTATAACCTCCCAACGCGTTGAACTCTTTTCTACCAAATTACTCAACATAAGTTTGAGGTCACACTATTTGAGTGACACACTCTGTTTTGTACATCAAGTTAAGTTAGGTTGAATTCGCATTATAACAAAAAATAAAGACATGAAAATCCTGAAAATTTCATGAAAGGAAAAAATCTATTATTTTTTCAACTTCTTCTTTTTTCTGAACCCTTTTTTAAGTTTATTTGCAGAATGTTGTTTTTTTTCATAGACTTGAAGTGTAGTTTTGGGTGTAAGTTAATTTAAAACAAATCTTTTTTTAAATTTACTAAATCATATTAGAAAAACCCGACACATAAGCTTATGTAAAGGGTCTTAATTATTACAGGATTTCTTAACTTTTTCCTGTGGCTGGAAGTCGTAGAGGTCGGTTTATAGGGTTGAGCCACGTGCCTGTCTGTGAGCCAGCAGATGTCCCGTGACACCTGCCCTTGCCACCTCGCCCATCACTTTCTGATCCACACCAATCACCATACACCCATCCCTTTCTAGTTGTGCTTATTTTTATATAATTTATACAAAGTGACGGTAACTAGAATGGACCCGAGGCGGTTATAATGACCAGTACCTACCTCAGCTGTGTTATTAATTGCGTAATTAAGTACACAGGTTAAGTACCTAAAGTGCTTTGTGACTCCTGCGTTTCTAAGTTGTCTTTATGTATTTCCATGGAATCAAGTTATAGGTATATAAAAGCGGATATGCAATAAGAACAAAGAAGTTTACTCAGCGCCTTAGAGTTTTCGCGAGCTATTTTCTTTGTTGAAAAGCGGATTGATTGAACAGATTGGGCTGAAAACTATGATTACTTCTTTACTGAGATCGTGAAACGTACAAGCAGCCTGCTGTGTTTCGTCGATGCGTGGGAGTACCAGTTGCCCCAAGGCATATTCTGGGCACGCTCGCTCCATCATAGACCTCATCCATGGCTTTCCATCAGGCGTGATAGAGGTCAAGAGCTAGCCCATTCCTTAATAAAAAAATAATCGTAAGGAAAAGCAGCATCCTTTGAACAATACTTATAGTGTTAAACTTTCACTTTCTTTAATTAAACAGCTTTCTGAGTCACTGTTCTTTGTTAATGTTGCTTGGGTTTTCACATGAACTCTTTGTCACATACGTAAACGCCTAACTGACCAACCTTTAGTTGATTAAAGAAAGTAGTTATCTAGTTTTCCTTTCGATGAAAAACCAGTTCAATAGTAGGTAATGGTATGCACCTAAGGAAAACCTGTATCTTGTCAGGATCATTAATTTCCAGTACAAAGAAAACTGCAGAGTACAAATACGTACTTTGGCCGGGCAAGGAGATTTAAAATGAACGTTTTTGTTAGTGTTACAAGTTTAATGACAGGTCTCATGATTGACATTAATTAATAAGTGCAGAGCATGTCATGTACGCGTTCATATAATTGTTGTAGCACCACCGGCCTGCAATGATTCGTTCCGGTGTAAATGTTTGGATATGTAGTCAACATGTCCGATACGCTTTTAAGTTAAATACCAGCGGCACGGGGTAAAAGTTTTCAGTAAAACTCATGCAAAATTCTCTTTAGAAGATGTTTTTCATGACACCTCGCTATTATAATTAAAGCATTATACAAAACTTGTGTTTAATCTCTCTAAATCCAGGGTCACCCCTGCAATAGTACAGCACCATTCGTTTTGCAAATAGGTATATGATCACGCTTTGCTATTGGCTATCGATTTAACCCATTCACTTTCCCTTTTCTCCGAAGAAAACTGCTGTTAAAATAAAGCTAGGTATATACCTAAGTCTTAGCTTCTTCAAATCTCGATCATCGCTACAAGAATTCTCGTCGGTGTTTGGAAAGGTTGAAGTAATTAATTTTTAATTAGATACACTTAGCAGATTCTTGGGATCGGAGTGAAGTGATCGACTCTCGCGCAAACCCGACTGCACGCAGGTGCAACTGTTATTCCATTAAAATTTAATACAGATGTCGCGTGCGCTGCCTTTTTACTTCACGACGCTCCATTATAATTAAAGAATATTATTTTGTCGTAAAACTGTGGCAGCGCGCGTTTGCTCGCGACCGCCACGCGCCGCAAACGATATTGGGAGCAACGGGACTTGCGGGATGTTATGAGATTATTTATTTATAGAAGGTTTAATAACATACGGAACCGGTTACAGGAGCTCTGAAGACAATGTAGGATAAGTGGATGCTTTGACTGAGTGTATGACTGACGTGTATTGTACTTAAACGGAAAGGTTCTTGAGGCTCGCCGTTTATAATTTTTTTGCTGATTTATTTTATAGATTAAGTAATAACAAGAGTTTCATGATATTTTTAAGCAGATGATATGATTAAGGAATTCATTAAGTAACCCATTAGGTTACTTTTGATTTTAATTTAAGATTATTCCTAAAAATGAGCTGCGTGAGTTAATGTCCCAAAGGATATTTTTTAATAACAGTCTAAATAACGGATACCTATGTAGCATAAAATAAAATATACCACGGATATAAAAATAAACATATATTTCAATTATTTGCGATCCCTATATAAAAGTTATTTTTGGGAATTTGGATTGACCAGAGAATATTACTTTAATTACTTTTTATAAGTGCTTCACGGGCGGCGACACGCTTATAAAAATATTTTAGCTCATTGAATTCATATTTTTGTATTGGAATCGTAAAAGAGTGAACCAAATTAAACCATTAAAAAATTTAGAGTCAAATTATACGAATGTAAAAATAAATAATAAAATTCTTAATGTTTTTTGGTCACAGTGCGTTTTGATATCACTGCATTCCTGCTTTAGTAACGTGCGATACTAAAGGAGCTCATAACTGAAGACGCGTTTATCGGCGTTTTATTTAAAGATACACCTAAGTTTGAAGAAGAGAGATGCAGACGTGTGTCTTGTGAGAGCGTATAGTTCACCGCGTCTGTCATTGATTTAAATGTGGAACACTTGGGCAGCGATTTCCCGCGCTGCGCAGGCGCCGCGGGCGCGCTCCGCCCTCCATTGTACCCCTACAATGCGTCGTACCTCACGCTAACGAGCGCTCGCAGCAAACCAGACACATTTGTAAAAACCGCAATAAGCGTTCCATTTCGGCATATTGTTTTGACATATAATAAATATTTGCAAGATTACACCGCGCGGAGATTGCGGTTGTGATTTTAAAATCGATCGGTTTCGTTTTGTCCGGGCGGCTATTGTTTCTCCCGCGTCCGGCGCTCTCACGTCCGTTCGTTGGGTGCACGGTACGTGGGAGCTGCGAGCGCGCCGGTGCACGGTGGACTGTATTACACGCGGGTGCGTTCGGCAGCTCGCGCCACACGCCTTTGAACTCTAGATCCTATCTCACGCCTTTTGTTCTACAACCTGCAGAAGGAAGTCTTGTGTATCAGATAAATGTTACGCACTTTCAGGTTTGTCTGAAGTCTAAAAGCTTGTGCTTTCGACTTAAACATGTAAGGGAAGTCAGAATTTCAGTTTGCACTACTTAGTAAGTTTTGATTTATAGTCCAAAATCCAGTTATCAATTAAATGCTCTACCAGTATTTAAATAAATGTGATTTACACGTGATTTTTAACAAAAAATAATTTTCTGTGGAAACTTCCGTAATAATAACAAGTCCATTGAACTACGTCGTTACAAACATCACTGAAAATTAAGCAACTTCCACGTACGCAGCAGTACGCATGCAATAAAGGGCAATTACTTCGAATCGTCTCAGACAGTTCCGCAACAATATAAGCAGCAGAAACACCATATTTCTCGTCTAATTTAAGTTCGAAACAATAATAAAACTCGTGTTAGAAATACATGGGCGTAAATTAAAGCAAATCAGTGCCCGCATACCGCCGCCCGCGCCGGCAGCGAGCGACTGTACGTACCGGAGCTTCGGTGTTGCACGTCGAGAAAATTGCAGGGTGCACCCCAGTTAGCGCCTCGTAGGTGTCAAGATTGCCATAATTTGCGTCCCGGTGTTGCCCGCAGCGCCTGTCGTCACGTGTTGCCATCTAAATACTTTTATTACTGGGAAAAAGCACAGATTTGCATTACAATAAAACGTTACGCCCCTAAATGGTACCGCCGAAGGAATAACATCGCACCAGTATGAAATTATTGCTTTATTTATCGCTTACTCAAAGGTAAAAAGAGAAATTAGAGTCGTGAAAGGTAATGAGGTTTTAATTAAGTCATGAATTCATGATTCACAGTTAATTAGTATCGAGGCTGGTTACGTTATATTGTCACCGAAATATAATTTCCGAACATCTGCCGTCCAAGGTCAAGTCGTGGAAAAGCTATAAAAATATATATACTTGATATAGGTGTTTAACAGAATACTGAAGTTTCCATAAAAGTAAATAATAATTTATGTCCACATACGCCGAATGTGAGAATTTTGAAGATTTGATTGATTTATCTATAGTCACAACAACTAAGAACAAGCATGCTTTAGTAAATTATTCAACGATTAACGATTCATTGAGGGAGACGGGGATTTCTGTTCGTACGGGGAAACAGATTAAATCTTATTCAATCACGAAACGTGCTTTGGAAGCGAATGTCTCCTGATTTTAAGCAGATTAAAGTCAACTCTGAGTCTTCCACAATGGAACCGCCTCTTAAAACTCAAGTCCTCATTTATATTAAAAGTATTTTTTAACTTTGAAAGTGTGTTTGTTTGATAATAGTATCTTTTTGCCTCAACCGAAAACGAATAAGCATTCATATATACTCGTAGATAAGAATATTAAAATGATGACTTATGTTTTTGAGTTTCAAATTCAATTGTATTCTGCGGATGAAAACGAAATATTCTGCTAACGAGCCCCCGCGGGTTTCATAAAAATATGTCACATGAGAACGGCTTCCAGAGGAGGTGAGTTTCTTCACACATTAATAAGCCGTTTTGACTTTGTGATTCCTCTAAGCACCGGCAATAAATTGTGGAAACATCAATATTGTATGACGAGATTAATGCCCATGTTCGGTGGACCATTAGGCCTGCATAATCCCATTGTGTTTTTTTCATCAGCTTTGAATTCGAGCTCAGAGCCGCCAAATTGACATCGACTCCTCAGAAGAAATGATTAAAGAGTGATGAATTTATTTATAATAAGTCTGGATCTTTTACATTTATACAAGGTATGTGTCCTCGGATGTATCGTGTAACCTTGCTTCTTCTAATACTTTTATTTGGCTGCGTTGACTGTCGTCCACAACATTAACTAAATAATATTTTAAATCGCTTATCCCACTCACTATCGGAGCAACGTACTTAAATATTATGTTTATTTTATTTTCCGACATCAATACTCGAGTCACTCGTATCAGCGGCTTTCATATTTCAATTCATATATCGGCGGTTGTCAAAACGTCCCGTTTAAAGCGGTGGCTGAGATGCGCCTCGCGGGGTCCTGGGCTCGGACCAGGCCGCGCCATCCTTCATATCGCTCCATTCACGAGGCGAGCGGGGCGTCCGACGACACTCGGATGACTTCGCTTAGATTTATGCTCCTGTAATATGGCGGCTTCTGTAAATGGACGAGTTCTCACCACACCGCCGAGTCAATCCTTTGAATTTATTAGTTTGCTTTCAGACCCAACTGACTTATGTAAGTTCCTTTACCGTACCGAGGTCATTGTTTGATTATTGATTTATGCATATTGGCAGCGTGATCGTGGTATTCATTTTGAAAGAAATTCATTTGAGTCTTTCAGCAATCTGCTGTAGCAGTCGCAACAAGTCCAATGAAGTTTGATGACTGCAGACACAAAGGCAAGTTACAAACTTACAACATTTGGTCTCCTAGAATAATAAACTAAGGCAAATTGATTACACAGTGTATTGTTGTAAGAGCCTTCAGTTCACAAAGTTAACTACTCCCGGATCCTGTTTGGTAATTAAAGTGTTATCAAAATAATACAACATAAATTGTGTGCCGGTGCGCTGGCGAGGCGTGTTTAATAGATTCCACACATTCAGCATGAGGAGCATGGCTGTCATAGCTCCTTTTATCACTCCGTGAGTTACGGCACACGTTACATTTTATTAAGTCATAATTTTGGGCGGAACGAAATGTGGGCTTTCGTAGTTTTATTTGAAATCCTTACATATTTTAATTACATATTCGATGTTATTGACGTCAACGCACATAATTATTGAATTTTTCAACAATTATTTATTTAGCAGGTACAAGTTTATCAGAAACGTTACATCAGTACCTAACGGTATTCTTATCTTAGTATGTACGACACGTCTACGTACTATCGACTCATTAAAGTCTGGCTAGGGAACATCGAGATAATTTCTTTTTTGCACTCTCCTATTAAGTGTTTATCACTGTCTTTGTATCGTATTAACTGGGCTATTTAAAATAACATATAAATAAAACGTTGGCGAGTTAGGTATTCCACAATCGTATCATAAATTGAGACTAGTAGACGAAGCATTCAAGTTTACTGCACACGCTAGTGATAAATGTTGTTTCTTGTAGACAAATAGCTGCTACATCTTAACAAATTGCTGCGAACTGCCGTCAGTGCCCCCAGGTTCCAACGTGGGCCATTTCTCCTATAAGGCAAAAATATAAAGAACTTGCCTGATGTAATGAATATTAATAGAAGCTCCTGAAGATGTCCCGCAAAAACTACGCATCGTTAGTTTACTTTAATAAATGTCACTCATGCGCATAATCTTCACAAAGAACAAATAGCCATTGGAATTATTTATGGAATTGATAACGAAATCTGAAATGACTCAATTTAAGGACCAATAAAGTTAAACGATGAATAAAAATGTCGTAATCTCATTGTTGCACATTAACATAACTGGGTCAGGAATTCAGAGTAAGAACTGTGATATATGTCATAATCATAAAAGAAAAATAATAGAAACAGGTGCAGACAGAGATTTTAAAGCGGTAGGTGCTGTTGTGAGTAATGGAAAAACAATAATGCGTGGTGGAATGGTAAATAATGGCGAGCGAGTGAATGACACGCGTGTATGTAGCCCGTGCGATATGCCGAAGAGTGACGCGAGGGGCCGGCGGCGTGACGTTCTCGTGAAGGTTTATTTAATCAAGCAGCGGTACCACCACACCAGCCGTTTGCCCCGGGCCCCGTGTGCAATACGCTCCTGCCGTCTCAATCTCGATTGCCCCCGTACAATTGCATTGTCCTCGGGTGATAGAGAATTTAATGAAATTTCTTCACGGCCTTCATCGGATTATAACATTGACTGTGGCGTACGGGTCAGTAGTTGTTTTACTGTTTGCACTTGCATATGGAAACGATTGGATTTAATATTATTTTCAAATGCGTGAGAGCAATATTTTGCAATGAGCTTTTAAGTATGTTTCTTTCTATGAATTGGACTTTTAAAATGGAGTGTAATTTTGTGATAAGAACAAGAAAACCGAAATCTGAGTTCCCAAAGTCTGAAATTGAGTCATTAAAAGTCGACAAGGTTCCGAATGGCTATCATCCAATATCCCATCACCGATATCTCAGACCACCAAAAAAAAAATAAAATAATCTCCTGGATCAGATATTCAAAAGCTCAGATTTTGTATAAGTCGCGGCCTCGCAGCTCCTAAGCAACATGCGTTTGCGCACATTTGAGGGCTTTTAGTAGTTTAGCTCGGAGGGTAGTATAAAATTTGTATAACAAATGAGGGGCGTGTTCGGGATCCGTCACAGTGGCGGTGGACGCGGCGTGGGGCGCTAGATGGGTGGCCTTTCAGCGCAATTTATATTGTGGCGAGATTCAAGCTAAACGTTTATTATATGTTGTTATTGAATTTGAAGAATGTGAAAAATTACAGAATGATATGCCGCTTTTTCAGAACCTATAAAATAGTTACCGTCTTGTGTGCTTAAAATCTTATCTTAACCTATTTCCCAGTGTCATTCTGAAAATCTGAGATGATAAACTTTTTTAGAATCTGGTCAAAAGCGCTTACTTCAAATAGCGCAATACTTCTTACGCGCTTTCATCTTAAGCTTCGCAGCTTTCAATTTAATTTTCACCGAATGTCGGTAAAACACCGTGCCGTGTTAATGAGGTTATTAATAAACGCAATGATTGCGGCGTACAGGACTATAATATTAAATTAACATAAAAGTAATATTTATACATTTTTGCCGATCTTGCGGTGTGATTACTTCGGCAATGTAAAAGAAGCAACTGAAAAAATTACGCGAGATATTTATCTAATTTTAAATCTGTCATCAGTTTTTATTTTATTACATTTTTATCTTTTAACATTTTGACTTTGGAATCACTTTAGCTCTGTGGTTAATATAAAGTGGTCATACATTTTATGGGGGTAAGTAGAGACACTTGAGTCTTTATTTTGTTTTGCTGATGGCGTATCTAGATGAAACTTTACTTAATGCAATGCAGTTATGAATATGCAAGTTAAATTAGACAGAAACATTTTGCTGATATTTTTAATGCAGAGTCAGATAAACGAGGGGAATGGGGGTATTAAAAAGTGGTGTTAATTTCTTGTTGAAAATGTTTTTAGTTTACACTTCGCGCAACCCAAGGGCTGGTATTTGCCATACAACGTGGCAATGCTGCCAGCTTTTTGGGCACATTACCATGAGCCAATGATGCGAAACAATTTTTCGATGCCAAATTTTGGATTACTTTTAATTTTAGTCAGTAATGAGTTTTTATTTATGTGTGTATAGAGATTTAAGTTTGTGGTATAGAAATAAAGATTATTTAAAATGTTTCTATTTGTAAGCGAGAAGTTTTAGGGATCCTTGTTCCCACTTCCCAGGCGCGAGTTATACGCTCCGAAGTTGAAGGTGTTGCGTGGGGCTATTGTTACAGGCAGTTGTTTGATAAAGCCTCGGCTTTGCTAATAACATACATTTGTTAAGCGGGCCTTGGAAGCGGCGTGGAGCCGAGAATCCAGCCACCTCCGCAGACACAACGTGATATTAAGCTATTACTTATCCTGGCAACTCGCTTGTTTTCGGCAAAACAAATAAACACCGGATTAAACGATAGCAACAACGATCAATAGGTTTTGATACTTAGGATAAAAACTTTTATTTAAACAGAACAAGCGCAGATTTAGTCCTTTCAACAGTTGCAACCCTTTTGAGGTTTATCTTCGCTGTAGATAACGTCTACAAATAAATAGTTTCAAGAGCTAAAAATAACAGTCCAGAGACAGAACCCGTAGGTAACAGCAATGTGTCAATTTATCAATTTTAGCTCAAGAATTAAAAGTTTGTTATAAATAATAGAGCGCCTTGTTATTGAGGATGTTGTTATGTATGATACTGACTGGAATTTTACAGATCACTTTTTATAAATTTGAATTATCATTTTGTTCTCTCACTTCTCATAATGACCTCCATAACCATTCAAACATTACAATTCATGCCACTTCTTATTCTGATAAAAGTATCAAAACCATTGACTATTTTCATATCAGAAGAAATCAACTAAATGCATCATCGAGATATGCAAATATCTGTTTGTTTATCGAAGTAAAGAGTATTAATTTAGTATCGGATATCGGGGAGATGATCGCACCCGAAATGGATACATCATTTGCTATTCAAATAGCCTTAAGCTAAGCGCTGTATATAAAAACCCTGTATTTAAGTTAAACGAATCTGTTGTTTTATCCTTTAGGTATACTTTTCTTTGGGTCGATGTTTGTGGCAGACAGAAGGTGTATAATTAATTATACAAACACATAAACAAACTTTCTCTGGTTTGTCGGTACAATAAAAATAAAAAAAGAAATTGAATGTTGACTACAATAACAGTCATAATTAAAAATGTCGCAAAGTGATTTTACTTTATCTGCGCCAGATGATATCTATGTTTTGTATCACCACGTAGGTTCTTATTAGTCCTTTTAATACCACCACGCCAAAACAAGATTCATATATCGATTGCTGATAAACCAGCCCTTTGATTGACTCGTGCTATTTGATGGAAATGTATTAGTAGGCGACTGAGACAAGTGACTAGCAACCTGACACGGCTCGTGCATACACATCCCATTCATTCAATACAAGTGTCATTCACTCACTTTCAGTTCACAGCTCTGATTCATCATCGTCACTTTGAGTCAACCTTCAATTATTCTGAAAGAAACTATGTCAAAATAAAAGAACTCTAAAAGTAAATCTGAAATTAGATAACCTATTTTTAAGGTTAGTGTTAAGGATTATTGTGTAACGCTTAAGAAAGAAAGATAATTTTTGAATGGCGTCAAAAGAAAAAAAAATTGATTAGTTCGATACCCTTAAAGAAGAAGCTGTAACTGTTTCAATAACTGCACTAAATTTGGTCAAGACCCAAATGGAACTGAAAAATCAAAAATGGTGATGCTTATACTGATGAAAAAACGTTATCAGACCCTATTAAGGTTTCATTACAACTTAAGAATGGTAACAAAAGTAATCAATTCGGGAATGATGCAATCACCAAAGCAATTAAAGTAAATGATATCCTTTAGAGATAATTACATATATTACTTTTACTTACGCATACCGTGAGTCAATGGACGTTCGTGCGATACAGCCACCCGTTTTTTTCTGTTAACCTATACGGCAATACATATTTGAATACAAAGGTAATTAGTTCAGATTGTATCCCAGACAATTGCATCCAGGAGCATTTTAATTAAGATCTGAACAAATACTACCTTGATTTATGTCTGAGGTACCGTAATTGGCGGTTTTAAACCAAGGGTAGTTAAAGCAACGAATATTAAATTATTATTTGGATTTGCGGTACAAAAAGTTCAAGAAATCAAAGGGGCACTTTCTGGTTTCACTAATTAGTTTCTGGTTTTCGACTGTTAATTTTATTTTGAAATTTAAAATGAAGGCCTCGATCAATGTAGGAATTGTAAGAATTTTGTTCCTTGGAAAAGGTTCTTGTTTATTCAATATTCATGTTTAAGTCAAGAATTAAAATTCATTAGTCAATAGCTGAAACTACAAACGAGTCATTAGTTTGTTGTTTACTTTGTTATATAAATTCCATCTTAGGGTTTTTTGTCCCTCCCTTATAACTTAAACATAGTACTCGTTGACTTTGCAACTTTAATGTATGAAGGATTGGTCGGTGAGGTTTATTTGCGTTGATGTCTTTTCTCGTTCAGTGTGTTACCCTGCAAGTTTAATGTGTTACACGTTCATTCTTAGTCGAAAGATTTTTTCCAGAATATTTCTCACGAAACCCAATAACAGATGATTTGTGGATACAAGAGATTAACAAGATTGTTGGTATCGGTATCGAGTGGTTGTTTAATTGGTGTGAAAACAATGGGAGAGTGTGAATTTTGACAACTTAACAACGCATTGTTTGAATAAACCAATAAAGTCGTATCGTAACGAAGAAGAAACATCTTATTAATGAAACTGAATTGGTTAAAAAGGCATAACTGTAGCCAAAATGTTAAAGCAAAGAACAAAGCTACAACAAATCGTTTTTTGATGAAACATATGTTGGAAAGAAAGAAGTTACGAGAATCGAAACCAGTTACGAGAATCGTTTTACAAATCCCAGATCTAGTATTTTAATATAACCTGATATTTAAACACACTATGGAATTAATAAAAACGTAATCTTCAAACTAAAATTCAGACATATTCCCGGTTGGGATCCTTTTTAACACGGTCCCAGTGTGATTTTAAAGGAGTATTAAATGTCTCCTAAGAGCATTTAACGTCTTTATGAAGAGCTGGTAAAAAATGAAGAGAGCATAAAGTGTCATATGTCGGGTGACGTGGGGTCGGGCACCTATGCATTGTTATGTTCCGTAAGGCTCTTATTTATTAAACTTACTGACTTTATCAAGTATTTGAGTACCTACATCATTTGGCGTTGTAACTGGGAAACCTTTTTGTATGTTCCAATTGTTCCAATAACTGTCAACAACTTGAGAGGATAGGACATTTTGTTTTGTTGCTAAGTAAGATTTTGTGAGAATATATAAATATTTAATTATTGTAGCATCCAAACAAAATGTTTTGGTTATTGCGAATTCAATCACGTCTGTAAGTTTTCCTGGCCATTAAAGAAACCGTACGCATTACACAGTCATACTTATACGAGTACAACGTTAATGAAATCTTTCATTCAATAAACGTGACAGTATTTCTTACTGGTATTGATGAATTAAAAGCGTGGGCAGAGTTTTTAATGTTTAATGAGTCTGAGAAATGTTTCTGTTCACGTGCATTATGCTTACTGTAAGTATAAGTCATTTATAACTAAGTGGTTTCTGCCAACAGTTTCGCACGAAAATTATTACAACAGAACATAGTTCCGGGATAAAAGTATCATATTATTATGGTTTATCTGAATCCGTGCAGCCATTAAGACGTGTAGGGAAACAAACCGACAGACAGAAATATTTTCGCATTTATCAAAAGACCTAAGTACCGATTTGAGTGAATGAAGTGTATTATTTGCCCCTTCACCCACTCCTAATAAGTCACAATTAACAAGATAATTATGCATAACTAAAGCCGGTAGGTAAGTAGTTTCAGAATTTATTAGAATGCCTGTACTTAACAGCGTAAGTGAGGTTTTCATTGCTATAATTACCATATGTTAACCTTAGCTAATTACAATTTTTACTTGCGTTTTAGTTTGTCTTGTTACTGAAGTTAGCTGTTAAACAGTTTCCTGCTAACTCAAGAGGAATTATGACTTACCTCAAAATAGCTCAGTGTTTTGTATTTTTTTTCTCACGTTTTTTCTCACACTAAAAATTCGAACGAAAAAATCATAACAAATTAGTCATAAATTTTCACGGTGCATCATTGATTATATCTCTCCTACTGTAGCAGTAGACACGCTGAACTTAACGATAGCGATTTTGAATGCTTCATTTTAGAAGAAGGAACCTCCTCGGTTGTTGGGGACCACCCCGAGCTTGCTCTTGAATATGTAATGATAAGTTCATATGATTTGAATTAATAACGCGTTACGATCAATTAGGTAATGAGCATCGGTATCTTTAGGCGATGACATACGCGTGTTTTCATTAGTTTGAATTATTCCTCAGCACTGGTGGTCCGTAAGTGACGGTTGTTATTTTTCTTATTAATCTCCTGATTACGTTTTATTTGTGTCTTGTTTGTTAATACATGCATTTAATTTGTTGCGCGCACATTTAATTTGATTACGTTTTATTACCCATTTGGTTTACGATCGAGTTTATCTGTGACCTCCATGGTCGTGACATTTTAAATGGAGATAACAAAACTGAAAAGAAGGCCAAACATATTATAGGAAATCTTTCGTTTTGGTTTTAATTACTGCACAGTGATTTAAATCTTCATTCTGTCAATGGTATTACGAGATGCATATAATTATTGTAATAATCGTAAAGATTTTTAGTACGTAGGCGGGTCCGGCGCTGGTTACAGTGGCCTAGCAATTTCAGTCGTGCGTAAGGCGTGGCCTCGGTAATAACTCGCGAACATTTCGTGTCATTCCATCATTGGCAAGGAAAAATATCACCATCTTCGGCTACTTAAAGCCTCGTGAACCTTCGGGGGATTGTAGAGCCCTATTAAAGTCAAAGTCCACGGTTTCCAACGAGATTATGTGAACGAACATAATTGGACTTAAAATAAAGAGCTGACTTGTTGATTGCTTCATGTTTGCCACATACGCGAAATAATCACGGAAAAAGTTATGGATTTTTTGGACTGAAATTTAATTTATTGAAAAGTTTCATTTAGAATTTATTTGAACATGTTTTGACTGGAGTAAAACAAAAGCGATTTAAATCGTTTAGGGCTCATCTCAGAGACGTAAAACCGTTAAAGTGGGGCAGGGCGGGAGGATTGGTGTAATATTTCAACGTTGCCACTCCAGCAACACAAATGAATACTTTAGTGATATAACCTCACTTAAACGACCCTCTTAATAGCTCTAAACGCCGTGATGCCGCGGTGCGCCTCTAATGACAGTCCTTAAACAATGAGTTATGTTAAGACTTTTAATATTCCATTAAAATAATAATTAAGCTGTTGCTATGAAGCAGCTCTAACTAGCCCTTAGCCTGAGTATAAGTATTTACGGTTATAGTTTCTTAATTGAATTTAAATTTGCGCCTCTCTGCGGGAAGCGCCGCGGATCGTGGGGATCAGATAATGGCTGTTTATAACATTTAATATCACATTAAAAACTTTCTAATTCAATTTTCG
Organism: Melanchra persicariae; assembly: GCA_947386135.1. Taxonomy (NCBI): domain Eukaryota; kingdom Metazoa; phylum Arthropoda; class Insecta; order Lepidoptera; family Noctuidae; genus Melanchra; species Melanchra persicariae. Next base: position 7,988,389 of record OX376651.1, on the reverse strand, counting down.
GAACACACAGCAAGAATTCCGAAAAGGTCTCGAGAAAAAAATATGCTAAAGGAGATTGAAGACTGTCCACGTGTGGGTTCACTGTAAACATGTGTACACAATGGCTGAAGAGGCCACTAAAAAGCTAATATGTCAATGGGGCACGCAGTGTTGCACAACAATGCGCTATTCTGTGTGCACTGTCATGCGTATAACTCTATTAAAGATGTGCCCCCGTGGAGGATCGATAGGTATGTCACTATTGACGTCTTAATGTGGGTCGGATTTGCGGTTTTTGGCGTAATGCAGGCCATTATGTTGGAAAAGAAGTTTGTTGGTTTAGCGGTTGACAATGTGAAACTGATACTAACGTATTTTACTCAAACATTTTGTACATGACTTGCGTTGCATCTCCTTATTTTTGAATTCCGAAAAATGTTTGTCATCGTATTTCGCGATACATAACCGACATAGAGAAGGCAACATCCGCTGTCGACGCACATCCGGAAAGGTGCCATCTCAAATAAAAGCTCAGACATAATTCGTCATATTATTCATTTAAAAATCAGTGCAAGATCGGCAGATGCGAAAGGATTGCACACACATGTTGGCAAGGTGCGCTTGCGCCTACTATATGGCTTGCGCCAAACACTTCTCTGGGCAAACAATCGTCTATAATATTAGCTTCGGCATCTGTTTAGATATGAATTTCTTTCCTTTCGTATCATCTTGAAAGTTATGGATGTCAGTGCTATAATTGGCAATTATAATGTCCATTCGTAATTTCTTGAACGCATTGAATTGTCTGCGATTTGTTCATTATACTTAAACCAGGTTACAAAAAATACACGAACATAATTCCTTAACCAGAAACCTTGCTTATAAAGGGCATAAATAAAATTTTGAAAGGTAATCAAACGGCAATGTTCGTATTTCTAAAAATATGATATTCTGAATTTTGCTAGACACAAATATAGCGTGCAAATAAATATCACCGATTCATATTTATTGAAGCCGTGTTAGCGAGTAGGCTGCCTGCCATCCACAAAAAAGAATTACAAGCTAGACAGAACAAATTGAGAATAATCCTCGCCTCTTTATACAGTAATCGGAGATATAATATCCAGGAGATTTAAATGCAATAAAAATTGTGAATGTAGGTAGGTATGAAGCTGAAGGACTTGTAGTTATTTTTGCCACAGCTTTAGCAAGAAGTCGGATTCTCTGGAGGTCCTCGACGCGTGGCGCGGTGCCTTTTAAAGCAAGCCTCGGTTCCAGTTTAGTAATTAAAGTTACAACTTTATCGATCAAAGACTTTCCAATACACGAGGGACCACCGGGCCGCGTATCTGCATCGCCTGGCCTCAACGGTATATAAATATTAGCTAGGCTGTGCCACGTAATGGAACTGTCAGCCGATCGCTCCTTGTCTCCCAATAATCCTCCCAATGAGTTTATTACTAGTGCACTGCCCACATGGTTGGTCCCACTTTCGTTGGCATACGACGGACGAATAAGGATAACAGCCCATTAATTTTGCAAGTTAAACAAGACTTTGTTTTTTGTGCGTCGTCGATGGGACTGACGCTTGTACACTTTTTCTAGGCTTTATCTCCTTGTATATGCGCGGCGATAAACAAGAAGATGAGTTTATCAACTACCTACTTGGACACGACGTTCTCCTTGCTATTTAGAGACGCTCAATCAAAAAGTATTTCCATTCCAATTTTCACAATGGGGTCCTTTCAGTTCATTGTTAGTTTCGTTTTAAAATCTCGAAGTATGAATGATACAAAGACTGTAATTATCGGTTATGGTTCCGTTTGCTCTTTCGTAGCTCATTGTGTTCAGTAGATGTCTCTATTTTGCGATTTTCTAAGGTGTGGGCTGGCTAAATGTTATTTGACGATAGTATTGTGAGCACGCCCGCAGCGCCATTGTGTCCGCACTTTGTGATCCGATGTATCACTCCCACATTTTTATTATATTTTGCGAATTCACTTGCAGGAAGGAGAACTGAGATGATTGATGGTCTTAATATTCGTCCTGGGATTCGATTGTTCATAATATGTGAGAAGTTATATGACTCTGGGGAAAAACTGAATCTAAATTATATAAGTCGCCTTCCATAATACAGATGCGAAACTTGAAAAAAATATCAAAAACTTTATCAACGACTTCAGAAACTTCATTTAATTTACGATCACTGAATAGTTTCTAGCTTATATTTTTAACTCACGCTAATTACTTGTATTTTTTTATTTACACTTCAAAAACATCAAATGTAAACACAAGGAAACAAAAAGTATAACCCACCGAACAACCCCTTAATAAAATAATTTACATATGACTGCAAATTGTTATATTGTCCTTCGAATGTGCCATGACCAAAACAAAACAAAGTACAGGTAAAAAAAAGATTGAACCAAGGACCAAATGTAATTCGAATAGCTTCTTGGAGGCGACACCGAGTCTATTAAAATCACTTTGGCGCCTTCTTCAATGGATGATTGAAAGCTTCTAAACAATTCATTCTTGCCTGTCTCAATGGCCTGGCCCACATTCCTTGTGTAATCTTTTTAAAGGACAATGGATGTGACAATGGCGAGCCCTTCACTATTGAAGAGCGTGTAAAATACTGACGCTCCGCTCTAAATGAAGGTAACGTTTTTCAGTTATTCAGTGAAGGCAATGCCGCCCAGCGTGCAGGTCCTAAAGTCCTCTCAGCTCCAAGTATTATTAAAAAAGTCTAATTTTCTATATTCAACCTTGTTTCAAAAACCATAAGACTCACATCGCCTTTCATTAAGTATTTCGCAAGTTTTGTTGTAGGTATCCCTATTGGCTACGGTCTCATTGTTGTTACGCCAAATACAAAGCAAGTTTCTTGAATTTTTATTTTACCGACCGTAATAAATTTAAAATCTTGTTCTGTAGACCGCATGGGTTTCCACTTGTACCCTTAACATGAATTTAATGAAAGTTATATTGTTTACGTAACAGTGAAAATAACAGCTGATCCACAATGCGCCATTGCGTCTTTGTTGTTGCTTTGAAACATTAAAATTTTCTTCTCAACTATTTATTGAAAATGTTTTACTTTGTTAGCTAGCACTAATAATAATTAACTTAAGGATATCACGGAGATAAGTTTCTAACTACTTATTTTATGAGTTCATATAGCTACTGGATATGCGTACTTTTGTCGTTTATTGCTCATCATAACGCAGATTATCCCGTATTCCTTTTTGAATGCTTTTTTATCAGAAATTATTCTCGTAATCTTGTGAAAATAATTATTCGGCTATAAAGAGAGGGATATTAAAGTATAATCTTTGAATTGGTTTCTTAAATTGATAAGAGCGCAATATTTGTAAGTGCAGAATATTTTAATGGATTAACTTTTGAAATATTAAAACATGCTATAAAGATATAATTTTACAATTACCAATGCAAATCATTATCACTAATATTGTGATTCAAAAGCTAATCAAAAAGATTCAAAGCTATCACGGTCAACATATTTAAATTCAATGGCACGTGTACAGGGCCAATGCAGTAAACCTTTGAACGAATATTCCAGGTACGATCCCAAAAAAATGATTTAAAGTAGGGGAGTGAGGGGTCCCATCCATTTTTTTGGACAAGGTGGGCCCATATAACGCGGAGCGGCTGCCCGTAGCGCTCATTCACTAGACCGTGGTCGACTACATCGAAGCTCCCAAAAGTTCTCTATCATTTTTACCTGCCGCGTGCGCATCTAACCGTCCTTGCAATCATCCATCAAAATGCTTCAAGGAATTCAACACAAGCCGTCCGAGTATCACGTTGCTTACGTCAAAAGTGATGCTCCGAGAATGGTGGCCATTGCACCAGCTCCTGAAAGAAAATATTTGACCCTGGATCTGCAAACTGCTAAGAAGAAGTACAACTACAAGAACAACGCGTACCTCGGCCCTCAATCCGCTTCAATCGCGAGGAGGAATGCCCGCGAGAGGAATCGTGTGAAACAAGTGAACGACGGATTCAATGCTCTGAGGAAGAGGCTGCCTGCTGCTGTCATTACTGCGTTGTCCGGAGGTGCGCGCCGAGGATCCGGAAAGAAGCTCAGCAAAGTGGACACACTCAAAATGGTCGTGGAATACATCAGGTATTTGCAAAATTTGATTGATGAAAGCGATGCAGCCCACGGTGTGACAAGAGTCGCGCAAACTGTGCCGTCTCAAGCGCCTTTCGAAGTTGATGAAGGCATTTTTGATGGAAGCTCTCCGTATTCAGACTCAGTGCCTTCGCCAGCTGGTTCAGAGTGTTCTTCAGGAGTGTCATCTGCGTACTCAAGTGGTTACATCCCTAATAACTACCAGACACAAGAACAAGTGAGTCCCATGGATGAAGACGACTTGCTTGACGCTATAACGTGGTGGCAGCATAAGCAATAGAAATAACAAGTGTAGTTTGTGCGTGATGTCTAGTCTTTTGAGATAAGGAACTATTGAGTAATTTATTGCCTTAATAAATTAGAAAAAATATGAATTTTGTGTAAATATTCAGCTTAAAAATTGTAGTAGAAGTTGTTATTGTTATAATAATAATAATAATAATAAACCATTTATTTTCAGGTTACAAAGACCCATAGATAAATACCTTAACCTACTATACATATAATAACAATAACAATGTCTGTTATGGCTGTGACTGTAAATTTTGTATTAATATATCCGAGTAGCACTACTCACTATGTAAATATGTATAAAAGAACGCTAATATAAATGAAAATATACAATTGAATACAAATCTACTTTGTGGTTTTAATCAAATATTTTATCTTACACATTCTGTCCAACTAATGGAAAAGCACAAGATAATTTTAATCTCTCAGTCTGAGGAATTCTATGAGTTTTACCTTCACACATTCCCTTTAGGATTCAGCGCATTTGCCATCAGCGAAAGGTACGTAAGGTATCTGACATTTATTGAACGATAAACTTTCAATGGTACAACTGGGAAGTTTCCAAAGCTCAAAGCCTAGAGTAATAAGTAATGTACCAAGAGGAAGAATCAAAGAGCTTGTCGTATGAGGGATTGCTAATTAAGGAATAAGTTGCCCATATGATATGAAAGACTCTAAAGTAAGTATAGTGTAAGCAATCTTAGGTGCGTTTAATTATTTTTCATCCTGGGCATTAAAAATGAGTACTGCTGCAAAACGAGATGCTGGTTCATGATGATCCTGGGTTTGGCTATAGATATATAATAATAATATATTTATAAACTTGACAACATTGGTCTAACTTACTCGCTGATGGTTAGTAATTTTAATGAAAACTATTACAATATAACATTTACTCCTGCCGAACGAGCAGCTGAACAGAATGCCTTAATATTTGTGCATCGTGTTGTTAGTATGCGGTCTTTTTCTTCATATAAGTGTAGTTTAAAAATTATTATAGGTTACCAACTTTTGCTCGTGGCTTCGTCTGCGTGAATATGTTTTATTATTACAGACAGGTACACCTTCGCCTTTTAATAAGTTATGTAAGGATTTTCTAACACAATGTGTTAATTAATGTAAAATTATAGATTCAGCACGACATTTAACGCCTCAAGGTGGCGCAAAACCTAAAGCTGAACACAAATCCAGATAAAAGTGTGAAAATAAATAAATTACCTTAAAGTCCACTATCGAAAGAAACGGTAAACGAGATACGAAACCTCGTAGAGATAGCCGTGCAGAATTATTTTATCTTCGTAGATTTAAAAAAGTACTGATACGCCAGCGAGCTTGATTAAGCCATCGATGCGCAAACGCGGCTCCGGTACATTGTTATACAAGATTAATGGTGTTCACCAAGATAAGGAGGTGGGAGCTAAATGCATTTACATGTGCGAATAAAAAGACACTGATAAAGGGACAAAGAAGCTCGCGACGAATAAAAATGGTACCATTTATTGTGACACATACGGCTGTTCGCAATGTGGTGCTTGTTGTAAAGCTTTAAGTTAATTGTTCCAACTTTTTGGTAGACGCACTAACTGACGTAAAAGTTTTATTCGAGATTAGAACTGTTGTTAAGACAGTATAATATTGTGAGTAAATAAACAAATCGTGAAAGATAAAATCCTCAAAAAGTTTCCAACTTCAAACGTTTAAGGTAAAAAAACTACTAGTAAAATAAAGACGGTTTCACTAGGTAATTCGTCCTAGCATATAAGGTCCTGCACGATATCTCATGTTGTCGTCCAACATAAATTAACATTAGGCTTAATAAAACTTTTAATAGCTCGCGTGTCGTGGCGTCTGTGTGTAAAACAAACAGATTTATATGCAATCGCAGATTGTGGTTTACGATTATGGAAAATGCTGATAGAAGAGGAAGCTAACGAGTAATTAAACCTAATGCGAGTCAGTGCAGACGTTAACTCACGTAATTGCGATTAATATTTTTACGATCCGCAACACTGGCAGGCACGTGGGAAAGTGTTTCGAGCGCTACAATGAGCTCTGCGTGTTCCGTCTTTAAGCGTAAAAGATTAGTGTTCTTTATTTAAAAACCTGAGATTTACTTTACGCTGCTTTTATTTGCTTCCGTTTTAATAAAAAAAGTTGCTACAAATACAATAGAATCGAATGATTTCGCCAAATTCCGGAAATTATTATTTCTATCAGCGCTTTGTGTCGGTAATCTTATTATTTAGGGCACGTGAGCTTTGTTGTGTTCGTGATATTTGCGAATACTCGACGATAAGGCGTCGTATTTAGGGTACTTTTGTGTACTTTGGGCTGTTGCTCGTATTTATTTGCTTTTGGTTTAGAACAATCGTGTAGCCAACACTTTCAAGTTTTGTTACAAAATGAGTACAAAGATGTTTACCGTAAAAGATTTTAATTTTCTTATGGTAAAATATTGGAGCATGAAACTTTTATGACAAAATAAAATTAAGCAAAATTATGTTGGTGATGCGCTTACATAAGAATGCACTATCCCACCATGTAATATTAGATATGGAATACAATGAAGCGTATTATGAAATCGGGAACATCTTTCTCCGTGTTTTATTTTGTTAACCCTTTCTTCAATTCAATGATACAATTTCTTCAGTAGTATTTAGAAATAAAAACGTTTGTTTATTTATACACTCGCTTAATACGCTCTTATCTCACTAAATCAGTTAACCAGTGTTTGGCATAGATAGTTATCTCTTTGTTGCTCCGACTGTAAGCACTATTGTTCGTAATTCGCTCAACTTGCGGTACAAATGGGTCCAACCATTATTGTTATTGTTAATTTTCAATAATCTCTTTCAAACCATTCAATAGTTGCGTTCATTTGTTATATTTTAATTAATCTCTCACTTTCACTGTTATTGTGTTCATAATTAATGGTTGACTGGAAATAAATCGTTGAAATTAATTTAAGAACGACGTACTTTTCTTTAGAGAGATGAGCTATAACCATCATAATTTCAATGTTCGTGCATGAACTGCTCAAGCAACATTAAATTAATAATTGGCTTTTTCACATAATTTCGTAATTTTTATGCTGTCTAAAAACTGTTTTGTACGGCGGTACGGTAGGTAAAGACGTAATTGGTACAATGATACGGGACAAGCAAGGGCCATCACTTATGCAAATGGTTTATAGCCCGACTCAGTTCCGACGCGGGACGACGCCGCATGATTTATCACAAATCGGTACATTATATACTTGAATACATTTACCATACACATGCTACTCTGATCTTAAACACCGAACTTAAGACTTTATTTATCGTTTTATGATTGATAATTATCACGTTATTAGATTATTTATATACTGGATTGTGGAGATTAACGGTATTAAGAGTAATTTGTACTATATTGCTGTCAATAAGAATAGTATTTATGGCAGCCAATACTGGTCTTAACGACTCAAAAATGTAGAAGTTGTACGTAAATCAATCGGATTGCATCATAATTTGGAGGTTAGGAAGCTAATACCTAATTATTTTGATGAATCTTTTATTTCACCATCTTTTTTTAATTTCATTCAATCCTTTTACAAATGCCTACAACAGTTAGCACATAAGTTACGTTCAGCCAGAGAGAAGAAATAAGGCTAGCGGCGGACAGGTCCTCGTACATAAATAATCGTCGGATATCGGCTTCCTTCGGCGCGGCTCGGGCGCTGCGCGGGCGCTGGGAACTCGCGATGTGATCGACGCGGCCCGGGTCACGCGTGTATCACTGTTCTGGCATCGGAACCTGGGATGTTGTAATGACTGAAAGAAAATGTAATATCTTAAGTAATTATTGGATCTGAAATATTTTTTGTAACTTTCAGCGAGAACTCACATTTTAACAGTTATTCCTAGGAACGGAATAGTGGCAACATTTAGTTTAAAATACAGAAAAGAAGTAATAGGAGTATGGTAATTAATAAGCCATAGTTTCTCCTGTCATGTTTAAGAATAATGACATCATCATTTTCCTTACCATGTTACTTGGGCTGCGCTGAGCCAGTTTTTTTTCTTTTACTCCGACCAACTGTAACGCTATCACTTTCTTCCTTTTCTCACAATCCATCCATTACTCTCATGGATGGAGAGGAAGGCCAAAGAAGTCCAATAATAAATGATACCTATTATATAACACAAATGAAATAACTTCGAACGCTTAGTGGTAAGTAGATCACGTGATAAGTATTTCTGCAAATACAAAACTTAAAAAAAACTTTTTTTTTTCGTAAGAATAATATAAAACATCTGTCGACCAGTAGCAGATTCAAAAGAAGATAATTACAAGTTATAATTAGTTGTATTGCGTTGAAAGCGTGGCCACTTGACCGCAAAACAAAAAGTATCGCCTTACAACGAAATATGAATTGTGATATACGATAGTGCTAATTCCTTGTTAGGCACACATTTAAAAATTGTTGAATGAAATGAAGTTATAATTATTATTTTTGTTCCTGCCTATGGCATGCTTCCATATTGAAAAAAAATATTAAAAAATCTTTTGAAAATCTTCAATGTTCGCAATCGGAAGATACACTTTTGTGATGTGCAATTTGAGAATGATTTCCGCATGAAATACGCCAAATAACCAACTCTCATGTTGCTACGTTTTTTCTACGTTTCCTCCGTCTTTTAAAACACTTCACTGCGGTTCGATTTGTATGAAATTGTCCGGGTTTATCTAAGGGCACATTGTAACAAGCATTTTTTCTTGTAATTTCGTACTTCAAATTGCGCAACATCGTTTACCACGTACTTCAGTGGCTTCAATATAAATAAAAAATACCTTTAAAGATACCGACTCATTTTATTTCATTTTAATGGCACTTATGTTGGAAACATACCGAAAATGTATTTTTATTAGATTTCAAAGCTCGGAATGTGTGAGTATCGGCTACCAGGGTGTCTAATAAATATCAGTAGATTCATATAAGCATTGTAATTTATAAACTAGTCATTTACAAGCGGTAACACTGGTAACATTCGTAAATATGTCGTTGTGCATGTGTTTATGTGAACATCAGCTAGTGAGGTGACACAATACCAAAGATACAATCAGCCGACTCGATATAAAGTTAAAAAACAGAAGCCAATCGACAGTTTAAAAGTGTCCAATAAGGCAGGTGTTGAATATTATAGTGCCCATTGACATGAATGTACCAAACTGCATCGATTTAAAAGCAATAAGATTATATTGCTGTTCAATACTATATAACGTGTAATAAGATGTACCGAATTAAATGTCTTAAGTGTAAGAATATCAAGTGACAAAAAAAGTTAAAAGTATAATTACGCATTGGAATATAGTGAGTGCTCGATTATTTTTGCATAAATATCGAGTTGAGTAGATCGTAGTGAGTGGCTCGCACAGTCGCACCATTACCATAGACACGGGATGAAGATGTTAGTTTAGTAGACAGGACAGTGGCAATGCAGTGATTTACATAGAACACCGCTGTGCCCAGCGTGACCTTACTGTAATAACTTATAATAGAAATTATTGATTTTATTGTGCATTCAATTTCTATCGATGTTAGTGTAAGCAATAAAAAGAAAGTATCTATGTAGTTAAAATGTTGCTAGATATCAAAGTAGGTACCTACAGGCTTAGACATAGTATATTCAGTCAGCTAAACTCAGTAGCTCTGCAGAATCAGAAAGTTCCACCAAGGAGTTTCACAAAACTAAGCGCAGAAAGTAAAATAATGATTCTTGATACTAAAAAAAACATTTGTTAGGTACTACCTAATGACCACTGAAAACAAACCCGCAGAAGGAAATTCGCAAGAAAAGCATGCACTTCAAGAATAAATAAAAGATAAATCTAACGAAATCACCCATAATTAAAATTATACAGCCAATCAAATACTAAACCGACTTACGTAGAAAACTTTAATAGAAAATTAATGCACCTTGCCCTAGATTTATTTGGTAACAAAAAATATTTTCTGAGGAGGACAGATCCTTAAAGTGTCGGCGTGAATCTCATAAAGGGGATTATAGGTTTGAGAGGCTTAATGCTCTAGGATTCAATTAGGTGAAATAAGCTTAAGTGGGCTGTATCCGCTGTTATGACAGCAGTCAAATTACCAGGACCTGTCGCTTCCGCCATGTTAGAAAACTTTTAGTGAGGGTGACGACGAACAACCACGTAATGGTACGCTTCTAATTTAATGTTTATTGTTGGGTCCTTGATTTGATTGAAATATGATGACGAATCCCACAGTTGAATTAAATATGTGAACTTGATACGGGTATGCAGGTACCGTACGATTGTGGCGGTTATCAAAGTTTATTCATCTGAAAAGTGAAGTGTTTTTGAGTAGGACCACCATTTCTACGCAACTATTTAGTTCAGTTGAGCAAAAATAATGAATGATTTTTCCTTAAAAGATTCACAAAGTTAACTTCGATTACTGGAAAATATGTGCAAATGTCTGTCCTTAGCTTAATCATTTTCTCGCAAGTTTTAAATACACTCTTCACTAAATTCTGGATAAGTTTTGACGGTGCAGAAATCGTGTTACTCTCACTGACATAAATAAAATACCCACGTAGGTACTTGAAAATTGGTAACAAATGAAGTATGTTTTTCAATGTGAAGGAGTACTTATGGAACGTTTATCTCTAGCACTTGTGAACTTAAGAGTCAAGTGTAGGTAGCAGATAGCGCTATCATTAATGCACTGGCGCGTGTATTCCTACAGTATGCGGGTATCAATACATAACACTCTTATTTCAAAGACACAAGGTTGATTTTGAAATACGGTTGACAAGGCTACTTGTTATTCGCGCAAGTTCATTGTTAGCAGGATTCAGGACGTGACGGACAGTTAGTACAGGTATCGTCAACGTGCAAACTTGATAAGTGTACTGGCATTTAGCCTTCACCGAAAACTTTGCATACTAGGTATTTACACCAACATTTATCACGAATAGGTTCAAACACAATGGATGGTGTAAATTTTAAAATTCAACAGTATGAAAATAAGTATCAATAAAAAAATTGCTTAACAAACCTTTACAAGCACTTGTCAATAGAAAAGGCTTCTAAAGGCAAATGATCTATTGTTGTGTGAACCACATTAAAAACTGCAACCTGTCCATAGTGTCCATAGTTCACACGTTATTTAAAAGCATTTTTCACACAGTTTGAAAAAGGCAGTACCAAAAAGACCAAACTCTCGGAAAAGTAATGTTCCCACGTCGTGTGCGAATAGCTTCCGCATCAGGTGCGGAATCGAAAGGGTTCGTCGATCTTAAAGGGTTCCCATTATTATTGTTATTCTGATTGACAATCACCCTCTCAAGTCGGGCCTTTTTTCTGCCAGATATAAAACTAATATTGGTAGGTCCCATCCTCTTCCGCCAGCTTTTTTGTACGTCACTGCACTGCATTTAGTTTTGGGAAAAAAGTTACTTTATTTGAATTGCTTTTAGTCTTTTTATGACGTTGTATATCAAATTTATTTCGAGTTTACAATTACGTTCAACGACCTTTTTCTTCGAGCATCCTATTTCTTTGTGGGTACACGTTTTCTGGTGTTCGGAGTTTGTCGATAGTGATACAGTTTTTAAATAAAGTAATTAATTACTTCAAGGTTAATAAATTCTGAAGGGGCTTAAAACGGTGATAAGAATATCCAAAGGGTTTACCACCCAAAGGCGAGATTGGAATTTTATTTAATTACATTATCTAATTAGATACAGCGTACACAATAATGCTTGCATCTACGTTTAGTTCCGTAAATTAACAGCAAGTGGTCTACAACCGAATACTGTTTGTACTACGATATGTTAGAGTTGTGTTTTGGTTGTTTTGAACTTCAGTTGTAGGTGTCTGTTCCACGCGAGAAGTGTCGCCGGCGTGATGAATGGTCACGCGTTGATTTAATGGGGTACATTTGAATGAAAGAGCTTGATATTGTGTATCTCTGTAACCTATACTAAAATGCAATATAACTATAAAGTAACATTAACATACGAGCACCTATCCTGAATAAAAAATATTGATTCTGAAGAATAAAAAAACTGATAAAAGATACGAGTCGTAATTGACATGAGGTGCGAAAAAACGATATCCAATATTAAGATCGAATCTGAGCTTGTAAGACAAATCGCTCCCAAGAGTGTCACCCGTTGGGTGCTCGGAGACAGCGTTCGGAGCCATTCATCCATTTTTTAGTTCAAGAGGTACAATTAACAATGACAGCGGTCAGGTTGCGTATAAAAAATTACCATGGAACGAGTTTTCCCGAAATATAGAGCTGATGTTTTTTTAAATCTTTATGAATGAGGATGAGGATTTTATTGCATTTAGTATTTTGTTCGTATGTCTATCTATATTTTATGATGTTGCATCAAAAAATTCTTGCGGCGTATAAAAGGCGAGATTTACATCGGTGCTCTTTGTGTCTTCTGTGGGTGATCTCGTTTGACAAAAGTGTTAACATATACGTCCATAAAATATTTTGACTTCTCTCTTAATGGACGTAAGCGGACAGGTTACACTTTTTAACAATGTATCGTGGAATTTTGTTTGTTGTTAGATTTAAATGCAAATGTCTTATTTATGATTTTTATCGGCGATCATACTTTTTTGAGGCTCTACTTCTATCATCAAAATAAAAAATACTGTTTCATTCGTTCACTTTTTAATAGGAATACCTGAACAAAAATCATAAAAAAATAAACATTAAACGATCACCTTGTGAGTTTTCATCGTTCGAAATAAATAAATCGCAATGGCAGATTACTGATCAATAAACATTTAAACCCAATTTCTGAAACACGCGAGAAAAGCCGCGGGCAAACAGAGTATATTTATGTGCTTAATCCAGAATAAGTTTTATGATTGCATATCATGATTCCACCACCAGCACTCACAACATCACGACATGATAAAAATTAATAACCGTTTTCTTAAGTAATAGCCTTAAGCTACCAGCGCGAATGGAAGGGTTAAACTGAAAAACATTCGTAGTGAACAACCCTTAAAAGTTCTACGGAAACGTTCATTATAACCTCTGCATAACATTCAAAGTGGTTTAATTAACGGTTGTCTAATGTTCGTCAAAAGCAGGTTATTAAAAACTATTAGAATATTTCAAATTGTAGATTCTTCACCCTCTCCGCCCTTGACAGGTCCAAGCTCTAATTTAGCTAAAAGTATGATTGCGGGTTATTTGCTATTATAATGAAAAAATAATTACACAAAACTTTGTTCCTTTTAATTTTTAATTAAGCATTTTAAAAATATGATCGATTATGATAAGATGAGATCACATTTTGTATGAATGTGAGAGGATTATTTTTCATTTGTATCTCTGTTTTGAATTCACAATCGACAAACATCGATAGCATCGATGCGTGGACGCCTGTCAAAAGTTATATTTATTTTCTTTACAAATTCATAGAATCGTGCGAAATCACAGTGGAGATGTTTGCGGGTTCTCTGGTATTATGCGCGGGCGCTCCGTTTGTCCGCACAAAGCTTCGCAACCCTTTGGCGACACAATACGCGTCACTAATCTAGATCATGTGCGCTATTGTGTGTCATTGTAGGTGCGCTTCTCCCCTCCCTCCCTGCGCCGGCGCAGCTCTCTCGCAGCGGGGGAAGCGCGGTGGATATCTCACTCGATGTCGATTTATAAGAAATTACAGCGCCGCGGGTGCCAGGTAGTTGCTCCCACGGATGCGAGTACACAATGCAAAAACTTTGCTCTCCAAATTTCACCAGTAAACCAAACAGGAAATGAAAAATATTATTTCTTCCTATTGCTACTTTGTGTTCGACTATTATTTAGCATTATGTGTACAGATTATAATATTTCTTAAATGGCTTCCGAATTTTTGTTCATTGTGTTATTACTTTCTCCGTGATCGTAAATTACAGTTGATCGTTCAAGGAAGATGCTCGATGATTAGAGAGTGCACGGCCAATCATTAACGTATGTGCAACAATTTCGTTAATAATTATGTAAAAATATTGGAAGCGGTCTCATGTGTGTTTAACTGCTTATTACTTTGTAACCTGGGGCTTGGACTAACGGAGCGATAACTTATAAATGTGTTAGAGTCGAATGATTTAACAACAAATTTTTTTGTAATGCGTGGGCTGAAGTCCATTAAGTTTACCAAGATCAACTGGAAGAAACTACGCAATGTAGATAATAATATTTTTGTGATAATTTAATGTTTGACACTTAATAATGTTAAAGTAAAATATTGTATTTGTCTTAATTAATGTTAACATTCATAAATATCTCATCATAATGATGATGAGTTATAGCGTTTGATTTATTATTAAAATAAATAACACCAGTGACATCATCCTACGTTCAACTTAAATGCCAGTACATCAAGCTACAATATTCTGTCAAATTTCTGTAATAGATTTTTAACTGTATCGCTAAGGCATTAGGTTCGAGGTTGATTGGGAAAATTATATAGTTTCGGGTAGCTTGATGTGCTGGCGTCTGTAGGTAGTACCTACTCCAAAACGAAAAAAATCGACTTCAAGTCTAACTGGGTATCAGATTGTTTAATGAAATGATTTCTGTGGGATATATTAATAAGACTGATATAAAAAATAGCAGTAACTATTCCTGCTTCTCCACGCCATCTTTGTTCGATATCGCGGGTGAATGGGCGGCGTGTGCCCAAAGGACAAGTTGAGTGTCATCCCGCAGACACCGCTTAATTGGCACGAATAATTTCGTCGGATGACTTTTACGCAAACCACCAGCTCTTATAACAGTATACTGGGCATGATCGAGTGTAGAATGATACGAATTCGATTTGTTATTTGGACGATAAAATTAGGTATCGATTCAGTTGTCAGCGAGCGTTTCGTGAGGAATTTTGATGTTGGCAATTAAAATAGCTGTAAACATTTAAGCTGTAGATATACTTGTTATACCTACTGTAAATACTAATTCTAATAAACTTGGAAATACCTATAGCAATCCTTTTAGGCAACACTTACACGTCTTATTGAGGTGTTTTTTTCTTACAATCGCTTTTACCTTCAGATAGTTACTTTAATAATCATTTCTGATGGGAACGACTTTCAATAGCCATAATTATCACACTCATTAATTTTTGTAATTTACCGATCATACAAAGTTTACTTGACAAAATTCAAGAATTATGAGAAATAATTCAGATGTCTTGTAGCGTCGAATAAAAATAAAAGAGCAGTGTACTTTTGTGTGTAACACAATGTAAAGGCGATTATCATATAAACAATTTAACACCTCGCGTATAAAGGGGTGTACAGACACAAAGACACGGTGCGCGCGCTCGAGATCATGTAGATTGCACCTTATCACACATCTACAATTGTTGGTATAAACATTTGAAGAGCATCTCCTTTGATTCGTTTTTTATTCAGTGTCAAAACATTTTTACATCATCATAAAGGCTACTTTTTTATTAAGCACAATGTATTTCAAAGTTATTAGAGAAGACAACTTACTACTCTATAAACTAAAAAAGATAATCAAGTAAGGTAATGGTTTATCATAGAAGAATAAAGTTTCAGAAAAACATTTTTCTGTTATGTTTTATCTTGAATATTAAAACCACATGTAAACGCACTTAGGACTAAAGTCACTAGTACTAATTTACAGCTTATTTTGCTACAATTTAACACACACATTCTCTTCTAAAAGAATTTTAATTATTATCTAGTTTCTGCTTGTTTTTCGAAAGTTATGGCGTGGTTATTCGTACACATGTCGAGGTCAGGAGGTGGGAACGACATGGCGAACTGATGCTTATCTGAGTGTGTAAGACAAATATCTTCCACGTCCAACAATGTCGCTGAACATAGGACACCTCTGTTCTTTTGTGATTTATATTTTAAAGAATTAATTGGGATTGTGTTTCAATGTAATTTTTGAAAGACTTATCTTGTTCAAACATGGTAAAATTATGAGAGTTATACTACTCAATATGAAAATGATAAGTTTCAATAGTAACACCACAGTCTGATAAAATGATTACTTACCTTACTACTTATAATTATAGCCAATATTTTCCTACAGGACCCAATGTTCGATTTCATCACTCGTGAAATTGCATCTGAGATTTTTTTTTTTTTTTTTTTTTTTTTTTTTTTTTTTTTTTTTTTTTTTTTTTAGGTATGACCACTAGCAAGTTAACACACTTGGGATATCAACTGCTTAACCGGTAGAATTGCATCTGAGTATTAAACTGAATCTGTGCTTGTTATGTTTTTATGTAACTTATTATGACTATTCTCAATAGTTTTTATTGGGTGTGTGTATGTGCGCGGCTTGTATTGTTTGAAAATGGTAAAATTATGAAAGTAATATCATTAATATTCGTGGTGTAATATAGGCAACAAAAGATAAACAAAGTTCCTCACTTCCCGTACACGAAAGAGAACCAACTAAAAAATAAAACTGAAAATACAACCAACTTCCTTCCAAACATGATAATTATAGCCGATACACTCCTACACGGAGCACTGTCTGATTTCAGCACTTGTGCTATTACATCACTGTGTTCTCGACTTCACTGTAGTTTTCTTATGGTTCTTCTTTTGTTAAGAAGTATAGAAGAAGAAAACGAGTAGTGCCGATACAATAAATATGGATGATGATGATTCCTGCTACAAATGGTTACATAAATCAAAGCACGCACACATAAAATGATGCTTAACACATACGAGTACACGCGTGTTAAGTTGAATAGATTTTTACATTCGTTACGTTCAAAATTGCCATTTTTTCTCGTTTCCCATGAAGCCATAAGGCACGTGTATAAATCCCTGCGCCGGCGCATGGCCTAGGGGGTGGACGCTTCCTTTTTACTTCACCTTTGTTACGCTTGCCAGCGAATTTATTTCTTATTCGCGCGTTGAGTTGCGCTTCCTGGGCGGTTGACTGTACCCTCTGGCGGTGGGCTATGTGACATACTGGTGGCTAAAACTATGTGCCAATGTGTGGGAGGGTAACGAACATATTCCTAGAATAACTGAAGACACTAAAATGAAATTGTTGAGTCCTGGAACACGCGGTGTGATGATGTCAATACAATAAGTGATACTGCAAATTTTTTCCAGTCCCGTGACGTCTTAAATCACCTTTTATTGAACTCTTTGGAGTTTCAGGGGTGGCCTGCTTCAATATTGCGGTAATATTTGTCAGGTGTTAGTTCAATCTATCAGAGGTTTATTTGCTGTGTAAGCATAATAACAAGTGTAAAACTTGTAATTTAATATTCATGTAGCTTAAAAAAAAGCTGAATATAATAATTAATTAAATGCTAAAGTATAGGTTCAAGATTTTGTTTTAACTAAAATGACAGAATCCGTCGTAGCGTCCACAAAAAGTGCTACAAAAATCGTAGCACGCTTCGAATATCCACCTCTAAGACTACGATTTTTGTTGGACCAACAATTTGTTCGTGTGTCCGCGGCCGTCGGCAGCGGGAGCATTCGTTAATCCGCGGATGACTGTGAATTCTTTATTCTTCAGTGTTTTAAGTAAGCACATACATACACATTTGGACGTAATGTACCTGCTTTATGTACTACGTACACTTATACAGCCGCAAACAATAGTCTTGCCTTTTGTTTTGACTTTACCGCTTTACGTTAAATCAAGACATGATTTTTATTGTTTGTCTGTAGATTTACAATACATAATGAACAAATAGGGTATTATAAAGTTTAATTGTTTATCGATATCGGTTGTAAAGTTATTTAGATATATCGCTATCTGTTTACTGATTGTGCAGTATCGTGGGAGAGTCCTCGCTTCGCCTGTATCCGTTCACTTGCAATACTTTTGTTTTTGAATATTTTTATTCAGATTAATGCAAATGCATAGTACCTACTGTTACTTGAATGTGTCCTTAATTGCGTGTGAACAAATGAATGGAATCTTTGACGACAATAAACTCACACACTGTTGAAAAAGTTAGAAAAAATATTAATTAAGTACGTAAATATGTTTCAAGTTATTTGGGGCGGCAAATACTTAAATTAATTAATTATTAAATCTTATATCGTTTTTATAAGCTCTTCTACTAACAATATTATGGGCTAAACACGTATGAAATTAAAAAAAAAAATATATTTACTAAACCCCTATGACAAACCCCTTGAAATGGGCTGAAAACTTGTTCGTAGCTCTCGTGACCTCTAGCTAAAAGAAACATTAAAAAAAACTACCTATCTTATCCCTGGTTACTCGATTAGCATGAGTACTTATATAAAACGTCCGTCCATCTCAAACGCTTGGGATCAAAGCTGCCATAAATATCGGCACTTTGATACGGTATATCACGCATAACTAAATTCTAATGCTACTAATTGGATGCAAATCTAACCTGCATACTAACAAGCGGTGTTTAGCCCGCTCTGATGTTATAAATCAAGTGGACCAGATCAAACGGATAACGTCTTTCCCTCATAAAAATGTAGCAAAAAATATCGTCCAAATGTGGTTTGAACAGTGGCCCTCCGCAATACGGCCTCGGGCTAGCGATTTTTGTCTCTATTTATTTTTTCATTTTACCTTTCTATAATTGCCCTCAATATTTCAAAAGTTTATTACCCCGTGTGAAATATTGGTATCGCGTAAAAAAATTTGAAGAATACCGACTTAGGAAAGGGTTAATTATTGTCCTTCAGCATTAATCCTTGAACTTAATTAGCTACATTTCTCGTGATAAATGAGTGAAGATTTGAAGTAAGTACATTTTTTAAGTAGCTCCTAATTATTTAAGAATTAAAACAGGTATGTGCATTACTGTTAATGTGCAACATGTCTCGATGTAATTATGCATATAAAAAGACATTTATTTAATGTTAATTTTCCATTTACTTGAGGTCATTAAGCAGATACGGAGTTATTGATAGGTACGCTACCGAACACATGTAAGTATAACTAATTGATTAAAATATTTCTTTTTATTGGTTCATAAGCTGTTCAATCTAAATGTCTGTATATAAATAGGTGGTAATGTAACACCTTTGGCTTAATTATGTGAATCATTAGGTGATATCACGCCGTCTGAAATGATTCAGGTATAATTGTTGTTATCCGTTTAAGCGGTATAAATCTTGTGTTGTTATGCGGTGTGATTTATGTGGTGCGCGTACGCCGATCGCTGCCGTAGGAGACGGTTTCCCACGTCCGTTCTTGTCAGTAATTATTATTCAACATTTATTTCGAGGCAGCGGCTTCTACGGTTTGGAGTTAAGCTACGGTTGGTTAGTTGTATTATTGAGATTCTGAACTGCGAACTTGTCCCTTGTGAACCGATACAAGCTGATTTTTTTTTTTTTTAATATTTTGTTTTATTTAATAGTACCCAAGTTCCAGGCTGTGCGGAGTTTGGTACCAACTTATCTCTAAAATGTAATTTTAACGGTGTAACAAATTTTTGGACTTATTTGTGCTTTATTTTTATTTTATGACTAAATATGTCAAACACATTCTCTTCAGTGGGCTTTTTGTGGATTGATTTGTCTAGAATTTTTTTTTTTGTCAAAGAACTCAATATAGAGAATAATATATTATTATCTTTGGCCAACACAATCATAAAAATGTTCGCATTCCTTTAGAGGGGTGGTCCAAAATCTAAAACACAAGTAAAACCCAAAAACCATTAATTGTGAAAGAACCTTAGATTTTTTGCACATTATTATTCCGTTCTATAGATACGTCCCAGGGACGTATTTGATAAAGTTGTCGAGACTCTTATCAAGGGGTGAAGTCTTTTAAGAATTGGCGCCATACAGATTAAGATACTGCCCTTAATGTGTTAATTAAAAAAATAACTTTTCTTTTTTTCACACGCGTTATCAACCACTTAAGTAAATGAAGATAGGGGTACATTATCGCGGTTTTTACACTTATAAAAGCGTTAAAATTTAATCAATGAGAAGTGTAATACGTCAGAATCCACATAATTCATTATCAGAATCTGGGAGCATTAATTGGCATTTAAAATAATTAATTTGGTCATTAAACAATTTAAATTAATTGCGAGGAGTTTGCGATGCTGAAGTACCTGACGTTTATTACAACTTGACTAAGTTATTATCTCTTATATTGGGTGATAATGGGTGCCTCACAAATCAGTCATGAATGGAAGCTTTAATAAGTAAATTAAAGCAGTGGATAGTAATGTATAATGACATTAAAGGTTTTATCTATGGAATGAATAAGTGTTTTCTCGTTCAATCATGAAGAAAATAAACAGTGCAACCATTTCAATATTCCGAGTAATTTCCATTACTAGGAATACACCAAACCATCACTTACGAGAATGTTTTAATATTGACTTTTAGATTTTACTTAAACATTCTTACTTGTAATATAGGTCTTGAATGCCATAAGGCATATAGGAATATTCAAGACCCAGACATAGACATTACGTCTATATTACCAACGATACAGTCGTGCATTTTCCAATACAGATAACTTTTTATGACGCAATAAATATATTTCATTAATACACAATATTTATACGTTGGCATTGTGATGTCTTCTAGCTTGGAAGATTTATGTATGGACACAAAACATTTTATAGGGGGTTGGCTCGTTAACACCAATGTAAACGTCGACCAGTGAAATATCTCAGTTACTGTCGGTACCAGTAACGGACCGTTGTTTGCTTAACTACTCGTACCCATTATAGACATTCAAATTTTGACGAATTAATAGAGACAGCGTTATGACCATGTCGTAATATTTTGAAGAATGACTCCTCGTTTGATTGCTCCTTCTAAAGAAGAAAGTGTTGGTTTATATGGTGACCTTTTTATTATATAAATATAAAGAATAAACGTCAAAGTAATAAGAAGCCCGAAAGCCCTATCGAATGCCGAAATCTTTCCATAGGAGATATGGGTTGTCATGGTCAGATTTCAATAGCATCCAGATCGATTGTAGCAGAAATAATGTCGGAAAAAGCGTAAGATGAAGATGCCACTGACCTCTTAACAGAGCGGGAACTAAAGAATTGATAATGTAAATGTTAACTATAATTACTCACTTATGAATCAGGCAATACGTTTTTAATGAATGTTATCTTTGAAATAATATTGTCGCAATATTTAACAACTGATAACATTTTACCTCTGTTCTTAGCGCTCATTAGTAGCGAACCATCATTTTGCATGTTTTACTTGTAGTATTCCTTGTTCATACAATTGTGAACTTTAATTAACCGCTTCATTGTAATTATGTTTTGTTTTTTTCAGGCTGGCTTGCGGTGTATTGCTTCGGGATTCTGAAGATAAAGTGACAAAATGCGGTCGACGAGGTATTCATATACATCCTGCATAATTTACTAGTCCAACTTATTGGTACAGCCCCATCTCTCATTCATGATACTCCATATTGTTATTAGCATGCTGCCCCTCAAACATTTTCAAAGAAGCGTGCCAACACAAGCGGCCTTCTACCTCTACAGCGCTACAATCAATTTCATTGACACATATTCGCACCTGGGTTAGCATGTGCCAATCTGAACAGTTGTACAATATCGTCTATCGAAATAGACGATGTAGGGTTGCACAAAAGAAAGGGGTATTGTAAATAGAAAGTTTTTGCGCAAACTGTCATCGGGTTGCCTGACCATGAGCACCCGTCCTTAGATTCATCTGTCCTGCAGATATGCAGCTTGTTTACTGTGCAATAAGCACGAGTACCTGCATCTGCTTATGTCGATTTTGCTCTAATTAAGAGTTTGTGGCCAGTATTGAGATAGTTCCTATAAATTATGGTTGCATTGTTATATTGGTTTTTAATTGATAATTATAATCGAGTACAAAAACATTAAATTACCTTTGTTACCTATTCAAATAGTAGTCCAGCCAAAATAATTGTATAGAACTCACATTTCACAGCGACCTTTTGATTCATTTACATTGGGTTTCTCATAACTTTCCTCTATTTTCAAACCTGGTTTTTACAGTGATTGTTTCTGACATTAAAGTTATTATATAAGAATTTTTCAATCTAAGAAATTTGTCTAGGAAAATCATTTTAAGCCTATAAAGGCTGAAATGACAGGTGATGTAGATTCTTGAATGGCAGGACAATCAAAAGAAAAGTGGTAAATTATAGCAAAGCCCTTGACAAACAAGGATTTTAATTATCCTGCGCTACTTTCGCGCATTCCGCATTTATATCAAGGCGGATGTTGAAAAAAATAATACGAGTGAGGTACACACGAGTACGCAAGTTTTGGAAAGTCATCATTCAGAGAAATTATTCACTGTTGAATAAGTAATAATTACTCTGTCTAGTAATAACTTACTATATAAAATGGATTTTTAGTAGTTTTAGTGTACTGTAACAGAAGTGGGGTTAACTCTAGGTGAGATGAACAATGGTAGGTGTAGATTGGCGATTTTTAATTTTCAGGACGTTTTAAGTTCCGGTATTGCTGAACTTTCACTAACGTTTCATTTCAAACTACTTGTATTAGTTACTGAACAGTTTTTTTATTTTTTTTAACTCTAAGTTTATCTGCTAGACATGACAGAAAATCGTCGTGTTTCCAGAAAACTGTGCCTAATTAAATCCAAAAACAAAAATACGACTCAAAGTTACATAAATCTTAGTCAATTTGCGCTCGTCAGTACGCGACGATGACAAAGCTGTGGCTTGTGCCACTCACAGCACCTGAGCCGTGACACCTTGCCGTGCCGTGCTACCCGCAATCCTTAACATCTGCCGCCTGCCTGGCCACGCCACTTACTGCTAGCCGCACTAAAACTATACAAGTAACGACCCCGTGTATTTGCAACGCATTGTTTGACACATACATGGACAAGCTTAGGTGTGAGTTAGAATTTTATTAGCAAGCTGCATGAGGGTGGACTAAATTAGATCGAGAATCAGTATATTTTTGTGTGGTTTTAATTTTGTTTTTCGATTTCTGTCATTCAGAATTTTCAGTGAAAATGAAAATTAAAGTTTAATATTTAAGTAGACTGAGTTTCTTTGTCTAAATAAACTTCATAATCAGTTTTTTGGTGTTAATTGTAATTTATAACTCGGTGGGACAAACTTTCTTTTTAATTAAACTGCCCCAATTAGACCACTGAATAATGATTACTTCAACGATTTGCCTACGCCATACCACCCTTCTCCAATACGCTCTACATATATTCATACCTGGTCAACAATCATAACACCAAATTCTAGGTAGCAGTAGAATCAATTTCACGGTACAAAAACATTGTTTAAAATAATTCTCAGTGAATGACATGTTTTGTAAACATATTATCGATGTAACAGCCTGTAAGCGAACAATTTGTCTGTCGAAGCAAGAGATTTGATCTTATCACCTCCATTGTGGTTGAGTTTGGTTTAAGATTACGTTCAGCCAAGTCTTAAAGGTTTATTTTGAGAATTGTTCGGTTAAAAATTACTTGTTCGTGGGTGTTATGTGAGAAACTGAGCTGGTGAGTGTGAAATTTGTTTCTGTGTTGGATAGACAGCAAAAAAGAAAGAAGAAAGTAAAATATCAGACGATTTAACACGATACGAGGCATAAGTAAGTAAATATACCATTATTTATTTTGTTGTAGTTACTTATTATAATGTCTTGATTTTCGATAATTCAACGTGATAATGCATATTGGTTACGATAGCCACCAATTAGTTTAGCATGTTAATTTAATAGATCATTGCTGTGTTTTACATAAATCATTAACTGTAATACAATTAACATGATTTACGTTAAACATAAACTTATATTTGAAGATAAACTGGCTCTTAAAATAATAATTCCAAATCCTAGAGCCATGTTCGGTGATTCTCATCAATATTATTGGACGCATCCAGTCACAAACTATTTTTCGTTTAAAATATGAATTCCATTCTATACCCGAAAAATGATGAATGAAGCGTTGTCAAAAGTTATATTTATTTTCTTTAGAAATTCACGGAATCTGTGCGAATCCGTCGAGATGTTTGCGGGTATAGGCGTATTATTCGCGGGCTGCGCTTGTGCACATACAATGCAACCCTTTGGCGACACAATGCACATCCCTAATCTAGATCATGTGCGCTATTGTGGCACACACAATGAATATCTTGGACATCTCATTCGATGGCGATATGAAAGACGTTACTAGTGAATGCAACCGTTGGGTGAGTGTCTATGTACCAAGTGTTTTACGACGGACAGGGGTCGATGTTTAAATTAATATTTTCTATTACCGTTTATTATGAGCTAACCGCAGTGTCGACAATCGTTATCCTAAACATGCTTATTTATAATCGTAGCATCGTGCTTGTGCCGGGGGCGCGCGGCGTCCGATCCTTTGAGTGCGGCCATACATCACGGCTCCTAAGTAGACAGTATATCAACCGATATTCAGAGTAATTAGCCCTTTGGCGACGGACCTCCGGGATTTATTGTGGTAGGGCGGTAATGTGGCCGACAGCCGTATTGCCGGCTTTTGTTCTCCAACCCCGAAATATTCAATTGGGTTATTATTTCGTGCGTTAAGTAGATCTGTCGAGACTCGGGAACTGTTGAAGAAGCTACGGCCGCCTATTATTAAGTAAGTACATTACTCCTTCGATGTCCTCCGGTGGAGGTAAATTAATATTTAAAGGCGGTTAAACGTAAACCTGGCGTCCATGATTACATCTAATATTAGGAGACTGCTTACTGAGTCCATTTCCATCTGTGGTATACGCCAGATTTTTGTAGAAGTCATCATATTGTTTAATTCAATTCTTGTTTTTAATCGTGATTCTAAATCAGTTTATCTCCTAACCGCTACCTATTAAGTGCTCTTTGGGTTTTCAACCGTTTCACCAAATGCATATAAAGTTGCGGAACATGTGAACTCAATTCTATTATCACGTAGATAACTTTCCGACAAAAGAGTTAGAATGTTGCACAAAAAGGGGCGCTAATCAGTTCGGTTGCTACCGCGATCCGTCAATTAATTAAGTTGCCTATAGATATGAGAGGCGACAAAGAGACAGCCGCCGGGAGAATGCTACCACTTCGCTATATCACTACTGTTATCATGAAATAGAACCTTATTATCTCGCCCATAGAGGAGATTTTGTTAGATTTCATCGATAGTTGGTGCATTAGCTACCGTTGGCGACGGCGCGTGATAACGCCGAGTGCAGCAACATCGTAAAACATCATTAGCAAGATAAACAGCCTAAAAGTAGCCTTTAGTGAAGCGAGTGCAGGAAGTTATACAGATATGTATGCAACTTGATTAATGTGAGGAGAAATTCAGATTCGTTGATAAATTGACGAGACAAAAACTCCTCAAAAGATACGTTATTCAGATGTAAAAAATTATGATCACTACTGTTGGTATATTTGTTATATTGTGATAGGTGTTATTTTGCCAAATTATACACGAAAGGTCTCGTAAATTAGTGAAAAATATTCTAAAGAAAACGTAATTTTATCGCAGTTAAGTCGTTAATAGAACAAACAATCGTATTATGTGGACGGTGCGACAAGAAAAAACGAACAAAGGGGGGCCGAGGTTAGAAAACTTAATTTTACACCCGAATCAAAACTTCATCCCGTATTGTGTTTGTATGGTGCTAACCAATTCTCTTTTGTTACGACCCCGCCCACGCTTATTATCAGATGTTTGGATGGCATGTCATTTTTTATCAAAACAATAACGTTTTTTTATCGAAACAGTAGGGTAACACGGTCGCTCTCACGCGTGATGCTACAAGTGTATTTGTCAAAGGTCTAACAATACAGTCAAATATAATTTACGTGGACATATAAATTATACCACCTAGCCTTTGTGTTCGTAGAAACAAGGAAGATATGTTGCTTGAAAAAAGAAACAAAAAAGGAACACTTTAAAGTCTCTTTATGAAAAGTCTCTACCAAGCTTTACTGAAAAACCAGAAAATTTCATTATTTTACCTATTTCATGTACATATTAAGCCAGTTATGTGTTCTAATTATTCATGAGATTAGAAAAAGTGGGAATTTTTATATAAAATATAGATTAAAGTACTATTCAGAATATAAATTAAAATTTTATTTTACCAGACTTAGAAATAAAAGTAGGTTTAAGTTAGCACGCAGTCTATGTATGGTTAGTACAACTTAGAAACTACATAATTTCTCATCAAAAACGTTACTTACACTGACATTTCATCCTAATCTTTCTCATGGCCACATTCCGACTCCGTAAGGGTTGCGTGCCACAATTTACTTGGCCAATATCTTAATAAAAACAACACGAAATTACAGTTATCCGTGTCCACGTTCGCGACCTTTAAAAAAATAATTCCAGTATATCCACCCACATTGGTTATAAATTAATAGAATCTGCCCTCATCGTGTGTCATATAATAATGGTTGATTGGGTTCGTGTGAGGTATTTTTTTATTATTTTTAGGGAATATCTCGACGCGATCGCACAACGTCCCGCTAATTCTCTACATCTGGACAACGATGATTTATTATATCTAAAGGGTAATAACAGGATTGACACAAACAAACGGACGGGTTGTTTGGATATAAAACTACGAGCAGAAGACATTTTTGAGGTAGGTAAATTCCTGGTGTTCATTTTGAACACCAGGAATAATCGAGAAAAATTGCGGGTCATTTAATTTTGTCACTGATGCGAAGGAGAGTTTTGAATATTGCATTTACCTAAGTAGGTAAATGCAATATTTTGAATATGCTCTTATTTACTCTCCTCGATAATAATAATTATGATATAAATTAAAGACTAAATTTGAGTCTTAAGAACTTTCTTCATACACATAATTTTGTCCTGAGACACACCTTTACAAAGAGGATAGACTTCTCTGTAATGGTTCAATGCAGCCTGCATTGCAAATACCTACTTACACAGTAATTTGAGGACAAAATCTTTCACCCATCATAATCTTTTATTATTTATATTATTATTTTATGGTACTAAATAACTTTTATACTAAGATCCACCACAATACCGTAGTAATGGTTTGACTGTAACTATGTTTGGCTTTGCCGTGGTCGGGTAAAAGGATGTGACGTCGAGGAGAAGTTATATTATGATATTATCAAAAAACTAGACAATTTGACTGACATAATCCCTTAGTGACTGTTACGACAGCAAAAGCCTTTTAAATAATAATTATCCTCAATGTCTTTTTAAAAATAAATCCTTATAAATTAAAGATGTCATGCTCATATCGCATTGGGTATCGTGTGAACCAAACTTCTGATTCAAACTTGCCGTTTTAAAATGAGTTAAGTTAAATAAAGTCCACAGAATCAGACACTGATTCGTTCATTATGCTAATTTGTGTAGGTTTGTGAGACGCTCAGTCGCTTCCCGCTGTTATGTTGACAGCTCTCATTGTTTTCATAAATCTTATGTCGAAGAATTTTTTGTATGATTCTCTTTTCGTTATCAATTTTTCTTGGTATCTAGAAAACGGTGAAGCTTTATCAGCGATAGTGATTTTGAAAAGTTCATCATCAGGATGAGCGCTTGACTTTTCAGTAGCGTATGTCAATCCCATACATTTTCGTCTCATACACTCGTTTACGCTGATATTATATCATTTTGACAAGTCCCTTTAAGCAATTAATCAGAATCGATGTCAAATCTAATTGTGTCCGAAACAATATTGCTTTTCTAATGTAATACTGTTTTCAGTATGAAGCCATGTATGAGGTTCTATCTATCTATCTATCTATTTATTGGGGTATGGTTTTCGCACTTAGTCCTGATGTTGGACCATCATGCGTGAGCCATATATGGCGGCTGTTATTTCAACCAGCCAACCTCCCTCCAGAAGCAGATTAGTCTTCCTAATGTGTTCAGGATATCTGTAAGTGAATTCGTTGTCCCTATTGTTTGCCTCATTATTTTGGAGATGCCTGTGCACTCAAGGAGCAAGTGTGGTACCGTTTCCTCCTCCTCCATGCATGCTCTGCACAGAGGACTGTCCGCAATACCCACCGTGTGGAAATGTTTGTTTAGTGAGCAGTGTCCGGTGATGGTCGCAGAAGGCGCCTGGTAAGTTTCCTGTCTGGGGATGGCATAGTCTCTTTGGATTGGACGTATGTAAGTTTTAATTATTTGTTTAATCGAAACTATTACTACACTATACAACGTGTAACAGAATTAACGCAATACGGGGTCATTGCACTCATAATTATGGACAACTTTGACTATGGGACCAATCTCGAAATCGCGAAAAAAAAATCAGCTGTTCAGTACATTTTGTCGAGTTACCTATGCGCACAGAAATCAATTATATTTACTTTATTAGATTCTATTTTACAAACCACTGACTACTGATTATCCTGCTTACCAATTAAGACACCTAGGTACTGAAACTTTAATTTCAATGAAAACTTGTGGGGAAAGGATTCCTTACTTATAAGGTGGTTTGAAAAGGACTAGATTTACGCATCAATATCATTTAAAATACTAGATCCAAAAGAATATTTAAAATTAATAAAAAGTGGGATTCTACCAACCAATGTCAAGGTTTAATAAGTATATCATTTAATAGTTATTGACGTTAGACTGACAGAACAAAGAGAACCTACATTTTTATAAAAGGAATCTATTTTAAATTACCTTGATAAAATAAACATTATGTGTTTGAAAAACTAATTGATACACCCTATAACTTGTTTAAACTCACGACATTTTTACACCGGTAGTTCGGCATAAAAACTGGTAGAACTAAGTGCAGCTTGCAGGTTTTTCAAACAAAGGAATAAAAATGCCAACAGGTTGATTCAATAAATAGTTTTAATTTCTTAACCTAATAACTTACAATTAATTAAGGTTTATTTACAATCTCATCGACTCGGCCGATAACACAAAGTGCGTTCTAACAGTTTCGGTAATATCAGTAAAAGGTAACGTGTACTATCGACCATTTTGTTTCTCAAAGTAAGCTAAAAGTATTATAATAACAGCCTATGCCAAACAATTGTCTTTATAATTATCGGCACAATTTAGAGGTATTTTTACAGTCAAACACTGGGACAGTGTACTTACAATAAAAAGATGACACCCAAGCTAAACAGCTTACAAAAAATAAAAGATAAGCAGTCAGATGGTTTCTGCCTAAAAATGTCAGTACTGTAATCCAAAACTTGATTAATAACCCCGCAATTAAAACTAAGACTTAACAACTAAATATTAAAGGCACTATTGATTTGACTAGAAATACAAGAGTCTTTTCGTATGTATCAACGATCAATGCACTACTCTTCAATAATAGACATCGGTTCATCGTTCTCGGAGGGTTGGTTCCAGTTGTATCACTCACAACGTTTCACCTGTGAACAAAAGAAAATAAACATTAGTATTGATTGAATAAAAATTATGTATGCTTCGTGATCATTGTAGACGTAAGTTAAACAAGTGAGCAAGTCAAACTTGAGTTTAAAACACGATACATAGAAATCTGAAAACTTTTCAGTTGAATAAAGAAAATGTATGTCAACTTACGTGATTGTTATTTCTGTTGCCACCATGAGATGACGTCTAGTAGCTCGTCCTCGTCCATGGGGCCGAGCTGCTGCTGTGTCGTCGTCGTGACCTCGTACCGGTCAGCTGAGTAAGCCGAAGACACCCCCGACGAACACTCGGAGGGCGCAGGGGAGTCCGGCTTCTCTGAACACGGAGAGCCGCTGCCATAGAAGAAACCATCGTCCATGTCCAGCGTCGTCATCGGCTGCAATGTGTTTCCATTTGGAATATTTTCTCTATTTTCCTGATCCCGTGTGATGCCCAAAGCAGCGTCGCTTTCCTCAAGTAGTTGCTGCAGGTATCTAATGTATTCAACTACCATCCTCAGTGTGTCAACTTTGCTAAGTTTCTTGCCAGATCCTCTGCGGGCACCACCTGATAACGCAGCGACCACCGACGCGGGCAGGTGTCGGCGCAGCGCGTTGAATCCATCGTTCACTTGCTTCACACGATTACGTTCCCGAGCGTTACGCCTCGCGATGGACGCGGCCTGGGGTCCAGTGTAAGGGTTGGTTCTAAAGTGCACCTTCTTTCTGTACTGTAGATTCGGCGGTGTATCATGGGTGACGTAATTTTTTTCAGGAGCCGGAGCAATAGGTATATTCCTCTTCTCTGCGGGCGTCTTCGTTAACGTAGCTGAAGGATATCCGGACGCGACGACTACGTAGTTCGTCTGACCTTGAACGAGTTGAATTTCTTGTAGCATTTTACGTGCGTGCGGCGCGGCGTTCGACAGATAAAGAGCACGACCGGTCGGCGCGGCTATCGGAAAAGCACTGCGCGATAGGGGAAGGCTTCGTGGGAGCTTTCGGGTGTGGCGAGCGCGAGCGGCGGCCGCGGAGCTTCACGTACAAGTGAGTCGCCGGCGCACGCGCACGCGTTATATCACCTGCGCCGGCTGCAAAAAATATAAATTTTAAAATTCTCTTCCCCTATTATTTTCGATCATCCCTTCCCCCTGTACGTGCGGGTCCGTACCTGGCGGTGGTTGGGGGGTGCGCGGCGCGGTGCGAGGGGAGGGTGTCTAACGCGTGCCCAGTTTTTTTCCTGCTGACCACTGTAGACATAAAATATGAAATGAATGGTTTTGAAGCGATAACTTGTAACTGCACATTTTCATTACTCATTTTCATGAATGATTACTTAAACTCCATTATTATTCATATATTTTCCAAAGAGAAGCTTATTAAGTATTTACAGATTAATTTAAGTGCCTTTAATATCTGCGGAATTACCGTTAATGCGCTGCCAGTAAAAGGGATGAAGAGATATTGTCACATAATCAGCCTATCGATGTCTTTATATTTAAAATAAATCAGTCGTCTTAAGAATCCACATCAGTATTATCAAAGATTCAATCTCATTGAGTGTTTGAGTTTAAAGGTATGTCTTATAAAGGCGAGTCGTATTCAAACCTGCTGGATAAAAGTCGCATCAGTGTTTATCGGTACATTATCGATAAAATACATTGACATTTACGTTAATGAAACCAATTCTGGAAATTGGGAAATGGAGCGGTGATGTTGTAAATGTAATGAAATTACTCTTATTACATATGTATACGCGTGTAGTTGCCCCGATAAGTACGCTGGCTTGATTAAAAATGTTTGCTTTGTTAATTAGTCGAGCTCTATGAAGGAACCTGTTTTAATTTTGAGTGGCAATCAGTTTATATGCAGATAGGATGGATCCCGTTGATTAAAACTTATAGGGCCACAAAAGTTTAATAAACCTTACTTCAGTCGTGTATGTCTATTGTTTAAATTAAGTACCTGAGCATGTATACTGTATTTTTTTTCTTGTATGTTAATTTCACTACAAAGGGTAACAATAAATTAAGTTAATAGCTACCTAAAACTTTAATGAAATTATTGTAATTATATTTGACGAAGTCTTAATAAATATTCAGAGATATGACCGATAATAATGGTGTTTCAAAAACAGTTATGTCTTCCAAAGTTCTCCTACTAACACATATTTCTATAAATATCTTTAATCGACGCATCCCCGAATTTATTAACGTCTATTGAATATTTCTAGCATTCTTGACATGAGCTTTAGATAATTTTGAATACTTCGGCTGCATTTTTCTATTCGAAAGCTATTGAAACATGGTCATTTTTTCTCCATTAAAATATGCCAATACCGTTCGTGTGAGGAGAGCCGCCTTGGTGACATGTCCCGGCGTCTTCACCAGCCCATCATCAATTAGATTTAAAACACGCTATGAATTGCACTTCTTATACTGTTTTATTTTTGTTTCGTTGGCCCTTTGATCAGAGCACCGACTAACGTCAATACGTTTGCGTGAATCGAATAACTCTCATTCTATTTAGCTTTACTAATTGAATCGATGTGGTTGTTTGTTTGTTAGGTATTTGTTTTAATTAGTTAATACATACTTTTGTCTGTATTAGCGGTTAATAGGCGTCATATCGAATTTTTTATCTGGTCGTATTCTAAGCTTCGCTCGTGAAATGCATGTGTTTTATGATGTATCTAAGGGCTGGTCCATTTTTAGCTTCACATTCTAAAATAGCACTTCAACTGTTCTTCGTGCAGCCTATTTGACATGTGATAATGTTCTTTTTATTTTTTGACACCATTTCATGCTAGGTATATTTTTTTGAACTTGAGCTACTTATCTCGCATTAGATTTAAATTGACTTTGGTATTAAAGTACTGGCCAGTCATCTTTGTGGGGTTGAACCCCGTGATTTAGTACCGGATATGACCTGTGGGGAGGTGCTAATGGGTTCCGTAAAAAACCGATATTTTTTTCCTGTTATGATTATTACTAATAATCGTCCGATGTTCCGTTAGGTCGTTAGGGTTACGCGGGTTGCTGGGGGCTAAATGAAAGACAATGGAATTAAATTCTAACCCCTGCTGGTGATAAATGATATAAGTATGTAGTATTCATTAATAAAGATAAAAATGAAGTAGGTAACTAGTATATTTTAAGAAAGGGTGAATAGTAAACCATGGATCATAATGTTTCAGCTGAAGAAACAATTAAACTCGTATTTGCGTTGACGCTGAACCAATCCTAAATAATACATTCTTAGACACACCCTTTAATTAAAGTGGGCACTAAAAACACCTACCTAAAGGTTCTCTAAAGACACTCATTACGATGTAAAAACCTAATTACTTTTTCCGTAAGCGCATTGCAATAATCCGGTACCCAGTTTTCATTGACACCTCGATTATCATTACTTAAAAAGCTCCCATTTCATCGTGACCGCGGGAGCCACATTATATTCCGATACTAATTTAATATTTTTCATAACTTACGAGGTGTAAACTAAAAGGACCACTTTCCTCGCCGACAAAAGAAGAATATAGTGTTATTAGCGTTCAATGATGTCGTTAAGTTACTAACAATAAGCTTAAGTAACATGTTAAGTCGTGTAACATGTCCAATAAGAATGCGACGATAATTCAAGTCATTGTGTCTGTATTGTAAGGGTACCTACCCACCCCATGCTCCTACGCAGCTCATCGCACCACCCACGAAACTGGTTTAAAATTAAAAGTGCTGTAAAATATTAATTTCTTTTATGAATTGATACGGTTTTTGATTTATGAGCAGGTTTGAAAGCTTTCGTTTGATTTGTCGTGTGAAGTTTTTGTATTGCAACTTTTTAGTTGTGGGAAAATAGGTAGCACTAGTTTTTTTAAAGTTACAGTAAGCTTGTGGTTTTAAAACATATCTGGTTTAAAATGTGTGCTAAATGAATGTACTTGTAGTAAGAGTGAGTTGAAGCGAACAAATGCAAAAGGGTGAATACATATTCATACCATACTTTTCAGTTACGTAACTGTTCGCCTAATATTGAAATGTATTTTTAATAGATTTGTATACCTAATTTCAATCCATCGCCACTAACTGAAGTGTCGACTTTAGCGTTGTGTATTTTACGTGGGTTTATTAAGTGATCATTTATATTTAAAATGTCCTAAAAAGATTGTGGGATGTAATGGTACTTGCATTTTGTCATGTATGACGAAGATTTTGTTCTGTGGTTTGTTGTTCCAACGATTTATTATCTTGAATTCTGCATTTAAATATTTTCACAGTTTCCAACAACTTGTAATAATAGTGCAATATTAGTAACGACACGTGTGATGAAGTATTTGTTTATGTGACCCCTCGAACTCGATGTGACGGGATGTTCCCCTTCACAAAAATGTCATAACAATATCAGTTATTTTACCTCCCATAGAGCAATTAAGGATGAACAAATTATGCTGCTATGACAGTATTTTTTTTCCAAAAGATATTTTTTTAAAATGTGAGTAAACAATTCATAATCATCGCTTTCCTTTTATTTAAACAATAATATTCCCTTGGAAATGTCTTCATACTATTTTCACAGAATACTTTTTAAATATTTTCACAAATATTTTTCAGAGATTTTCAAACGTTTTTTTCCAAGATTTTAGAAATGCTGAACTCGACTGGGTAACAATTACGAGAGCTGGAATTATTACAAGTACTATTTTCACCAGTAATTCAAATTCTGTTGTTTCATTTTAATTTGATCGATGTAACATCCCCATTCCACACCGGATATTGTGTGTCATTTACGTTTTTTTTGAGCAATTACCAGCAAATAGAACAATTAAGTAAAACAAATGCCGTGAGATGCGTGAAACGTGGGATATGGGGTTGAAAACGATGTAAAAGTGATGATTATGGGAACTGTGTCATCTGCCATACATGATGAAGTTATGCATGACTGGTGTGGGATTGACAGGATGGAAAAAACATGGAAACTGTCACAAAACCGTTGCAATTTTAAAGATAACATGTTTTGCCTCATTACGTGGGATTGATTGATTAAATGATAAATTATAAATGATATTTATTTTGTAAGTAGGTTAAACATAACACTTTTACACGTCAATATTTTTTGGTCATTTTAAGCTAGATGAAGCCGGTTGTGTTCCCTTCCACATATAACCCGTCTGCCTTCAAAGCAAGAGTGAACAGGCATCTTCTGGTCACGCTCGCTCGATCATAGACCTCATCTATCGCTTTTCATAAGGCGGGATCGAGGCAAGAGCTAGCCCGTTCCTCAATAAAAAAAAAATAAAAAAATGCAATTTAGCCGATTTCGGCCACAGCGACCGCATTCCATGGCATTTCGTGATGGTTGCGAGCTTAGATATGCTGTTTTGTTTGCAAAATTATCTATCTTTCGCTGAAACTGAGCACACAGCGGACATGTCAGAACTTAGGATAATGAGGCTGAGAAATCAGTAGCACACCAAAAAAAAAAGTTTCGTCAGCGTAATATTAGGAGCCCATTGATATTATCGGTATATATATATGGAAATAAGCATTTTGCTTGTCATTCTTCATCGGAATCGTGCCGATCGGTAACAAGGGTAACTTGCATTAGTAGCTCGTAGCTTCCAGTCGCGGTTCAATGAATACTTCAGTCTCATTAACGCCAAGTTAAGAAATTATAATAAATCATAGATGCAAGGCTTGCCGCCATCGATCACACAATACCACTACCTGATTCGTACCCAATAACGTTTGATTAACGATTTGTTGAGTGACTCCTATTCATCGAGTCAAAGGGTGATCGCATTAAGTATTAATAAAGGGCATGTTTTACATTTCATATCAAGCGTGGTTTGCTAACAAAGGAGGAACATTCCTCTTCTCTGCCAACGAGGTGTGATGTATTGGGTATGTGGAATGATGGCCATGAGTCGCGGTTTGATTGTTTGTTGCGAGTCTATTTGAATTCAATGATTTTTGTGGATATAGGGGTAAACCCTTGAAACGTGCATAACGTTTCAAGGGTTTTTGTTATGAATTTTATATTTTACTTATCGCTAGTTTACGTGGTAGAAAGTGGATGGAAACTAAACTTTTAGGTATTAATATCCACTTAATTATCTTTGGTTATTTACTGTATGTGTATTTTCAATTTGTGTGTAAGGACAGGATTTTATGAAGAAAAGCACAGAAAATGAAGACTTGATCTTCATAGAGAAGAACGACTTAGAAACTCCATGGTAACTTTTTTAGGGTTCCGTACCCGCAGAGTATCCGGCGGAACCTTATTACTAAGCCTCCGCTGTCCGTCCGTCCGTCTTTCTGTCAGTGATCTGTATCTCAAGAACCGTAATATGTAGACAGTTGAAATTTTCACAGAGTCTGTATTTCTATTGCTGCTATAACAGCAAATAATAAAAATTAAATTGACAATTAAAGGGGGCTCCCATACAAGAAACGTTTTTTTCGTTTTATGGTACCTACGGAACCCTTCGTGTTGAGAGTTTGACTCGCACTTGGTCGGTTTTTTGTGTTATTTTACAATATCAAGTTATAGTTAAACTATCACACTCTTTGAACATTTCTCAAGGAATAGCAACCTAACAAAAATGAAATTATTATCCAAGTAGGTACTATTATACTATCATAAATAACTGCCTATTCCGTAATTAGTTATTAGCCACAACGAAACACAGTTATCAGCAATAGTATAGGTACCTAACTATTCACCCCCTGCATTTCTAGTCGCCCCGTTTTACCGTTAATATTAAAATGGAACGTATCCATACGTCAAATTTGCTTAATCTGACACCTGTCAATTTGATTCTGCATAATAAACAATAATTCATGTGATCATTAAACAAACAGCCAGATAATTCCTAAAAATATAAATATTTTTTTAGATACACGCGATACTTTGGTCTGTCTTGGCAAAGGATCTAGATAAAAATATGCTTGTATTTGTTACTTTTTCTTTACTTTCCACTTTTATAAACGTCACTTGCTCCAAGCTAGTTTGGTAGCAAAAAGCACTTAAGAATCTATCGCGATATAAAGATAAGACTCAAAAGATAAAATGGTTAAAAAAAAAATGGACGAAAACCTAAAGAAAGTCTGCAGACATTAATAGCATTTCTAAATACTTTTTACCCATGAGAATATACTTGTTTTCCCACCTACATGTGCTAGGACAGCTAACACACGTCTTTTAGACGACATCCAAAATGCAAATAGAATGTCTCGGGGCTTGTAAGAGAGTGACGCGGGGGCTATCGGGACATCGCATCGGTCTACCTCGCCGTCGCCGCCACCTACGACTGACGGGTCCCTTGGACACGGTGACGTCGTCGCATCCGACTTACAGACACCCCGACACCGATTGTGACCGAGATACGATTCGGCTGTGATTCGATTCGCATTGACCAATCGGATGCGATTGATTGATATTCGAATTTTAAGATAAAGATTTGTGTGCGACAATGACGGTCGATGTATTGGTAGGAAGTCATTTGGAGGGGTACGGTGGTCGGATTTGCCGGTTTCTTTTGTTTTTCAGGACATTGTGTGCTCCACCTTGTGCTTTGAACGTGAGAACTGTGAAATTCTCGAGAAAAATAAAATAAAATTCGAAATGTTTTCCTATGTAATTAGATGCTTAAAATAAAAATGTTTTCGAACATAATTATTTTTTGACAACATTCTTAGTTTCGATAATGAGTAAACGTGTATCATTTAGTACGCGCTGTATTTCACAATCCTAACCCTTCGGCCATGTGCGGAGGTCTATAAATAAGGCTAGTTTAGGCAATCGTCTCATTTGCCGACAACAAGGCTTGTCGAATTCGTTTATAGGTTTACGACAGCTCGTTAGCTGTGGCGATAAGATTCCCCTAAATAGATAATTAGTATTGTTTCCTTATATCAGTTCCTATTGTGTAATCTTTTTAACTGTCCGTTTTATTGATCTGAGCGGAATGACGACGCCCCTAAGATCGTCATCTCGAAGTGTTAACAGCTGAAGAATGAGCTACATAAATAAACCGTCGAATACTGATTGCCAATAAACAAACTCGATATACGTGTTTAATATTTTGTATCATTTAACTCTGAGCCTGCACCGGGCAAAACGTGAAGAAAACCAGAATTCGTTTTGTGCATTAATTTTTTGTCATTATGTTATGCTGCACTACAAATGTTAAATGTATGCTTTATCCAGGAAGGTCTAATATCCATACTTTTGTCTGTCGTATGGGTAAAAAATACCTATTGATGCATTATTTATTGTTATTGAAACTAAGCAAATAAAAATGATTGTCAAACAGGATTCTAATATTAATGTTTTAACAATTAAAGGATAAATTTCCAATTGTCCAGAACCATGTGCAATTTTCATTGATTGTTATTAGATTTTAAATTGAACTGAATTGTTGCATTGTATTTGATGCAATGTTAGAAATAAATCCACTAAAAACATTGGCATTCAGACTGAAAAGCAAACCAACTCAATTTATAAAGAAAATACGTCAGAGCATCTGCACTGAATCGGAACGAGTCTGTTAATCTGATACCATAAGCAGAAATATTGATGGAAACAAAATTTCTCGTTAAACGTTTCGCAGAGTACCGTTCGGCGCGTGGCGGTCGTGCGCCTGCGCAGCCCGCCTTGCCCGGCTCGTTTAAAGCCATACCTTAATTACGGCAAGGCGTTATCGAGTAAGAATGTGCACACGCGACATTGGTATTAATTTTAATGAAAGAAGTGTGCGCCTGGGCAGCACCTGCCCGACTCGACGAGTCGTTGGCTTACTGAAAACTACGCGACAGGGAAACGTTGGAGATGGTGTTGTGTTGACTCATTTTGGGGATGTTTTAATGTCTTGCTAGTTTTTTTGTTGTTTGAGTGTTTGCTGTTGTTACGATAGAGCTAATTATTTGTAGCAGACTCATAGCAGATAGTGTAGTGGATAGGAAAAAGTTAAACTCAAAAGGAATCGTTCCTTATTTATTAGAATAATTAGGCGTTTCTTGAACATCATATACATATACTTACTTCGCCGGCATACATAAATAAAACCAATATTTGAGGTATTTTTCACAAAAAAAACATTAAGCCTTGGTTCTCGTCATATATTGAAGTCGACTCCACACACGTCCTTTCTATAATTATATCAGAAAAATGTAAGGCCGTCTTCGGCCGAAGTATGCTCTTTTTATACCTAGAATTACGGTTGATTTTTCTTCAAAAAACATGTTAACAGGTGAGTACATGTTAAAATATAATGAATGTTGTCATAAAAATCGTAGACATTACAATATGGACCTGTAATAAATTTTCACTGATTTTTGTGAAACAAATATTGAAGAGTGTTAAAGAGTTTCATCATTTAAATTAAATATAGCTGCGGTGTTTGGTGAACACGTTAATGGACATACTTGTCAATGTATGACGTATTGAACAGCAAGTAACCAATTCAAGTAAATTTCTTCATCATATACCCATTAATTTTGTTTTATTTTAGTTGAGTTTATGATTATTCAGTTGTGTGTATTCAGTTCCAGAATAGATTTCAATTTTCTTATTTCATTTAGTTGCAGTGGCCACTTTTTGTAACTATATTATATGAAAAATTCTGCATACATTTAGACTTACATAAATAATAGTTGCCTATTAGTATTGATTTCCCATCAGAGATATTTATATATTTTATTATCTTGATCTGCAGAATATCGCTTAGTAAATTACGCATAGGTACAGATCGCGATATGTACAAATCACTAGATTATGTGTAAATAATGAATCGTGTAAATTGTCGTAGCGCAGGTGCGATGGTACATCTGCGCTTACGCTAATGCTCCCCACCTATACACCTCTGTTATTACTTCTAAGAAATTCGATAAATCAATCATTTTACATAATTTAATTATTACATGTAATACGCTCTTCGGTCTAACAAACAAAATTACTTGCTTAGAACTCGTGAAAACAAAATAAAAGTCTATGTAATTGATATTCATGTGTATCATGGATGCGAGTATTTCCATAAATTATGTTCCAAAGATAGAACTTCGCTGTCATACGGTTATGAGGTTGATATTCTTCATCAAATGGTCCTCTATCGCCGACGCAAAATTTTATAGAGTCGATTAGTCTGTCATATTACCTTACGGTTATCAACCCACAGCCAGGCTTAGCCGTCATTAAGAATTCACTTCTACAATGTAAGCTAATCTCTTTGCATAAACATAGACACCTTTAGAAAAGAAACCACCGCTGAAAGAAATCAGGAAACCCTTACCCAAAACTGAGTCTTAAATCTGTCGGTTAATGATAACAATTTGGAAGGTTCGTCAATTCAAAACATCCCAATCTCCGCGAGCCTCATTTGAAACACGCGCCTCGCAACTTCTTAAGTGTATGCGACAGGTTAATTTCAAGAATAAATTGAAGCTCGGTGCGATCGACCGCTTTTATGGGTCGACGGCGTGTTTATGCGAGAGGGAACCATAATAGAGGCTTAGTGAGTCCTGGATGGGGACACAGCTGCCCATTGGGCGGGGACAACGGTGTCCAGACGAGGCTTTTGAATTTTTAGTACTTACTTTTCTGCGTAATGTGGAACTTACTTATAATGTAGGTAAAACCTGCATACGTAATTTTTTAAATTGTGCCACTTTGACTTTTTTTTTAACCCTCCCTGACCGCGATAGACTCGCTGACATACATAATTCAAACATCCTTTCAGGAGCTAATAAATGATTTAATAGTATTGTGGTCATAATTTATTATTATTCGACGTTAAGTGACAGATATAAGTAAAGCTTTACGGGTTTCAGGTTGATTGAATTTATTATTATTGCAACAATATGTCGATGAACAAATCAACTGATATACTCGATGCCCCATTGAACCATAAGTAGGGCACCAATTAGCTTGGTTGGAGGAGTAATTAATGTTTTAAAGATTAGTTGTAGGAATTATATTGTTGGGGATTAAAAGCCATATTAAAGACTAAAAATAGTCTTATCTAGATGTTGATCTAGCAGACGTTCTTAACCACGCCACTGAAAAAAAGCTAAGACACGGTGAGTCCGAATGGCCTTAACTTTTAATAATTGCTTTTAGCTAACTACTAGTTGGTAACTAACTAGCATTGAGCTTTAACAAAAAGCTTACCGAGTATTATAACTTTATCACAAGATCATGTAAATATTGCTCTACTCAGGATTCTTGAAGTTGCGACTAATGTAAGACCCACCAAGAAAAAACGATGCCCATAAATATTTTAAAAGTACTGCAGAGACTACGATTACCGTAAAACTTAGCGGCAGATCCAATCCAGATAGCATGACAAAAGTTTCAACATGTGCACTAACAAACGTGGTGCGACACTTCCGAAAACGTAACAGTTCTCAATTTGAACTCTATGTCTTCCAAATAAAGGTGCCAGTGTTATCAATGGATGGTTTTGCAGGTGTGCAGTCGTGTTGGTCAAGAGTAAAGAAGTAGGTTCGATACCGATCTCGACTCACGCTGTTAAACGTACACACATGAACATGCCTGTAACTACTGCTTTTATTAAAATGTTTTTCTTTTGTTCAAATTGCCATTACTGGCTTTTGTTTTAATTTATGATTGAAGGACGACTTTGGGAACATTTTTTCCGTCTTACATGAGCATTTAAGATCTCGCTGAATTGTATTTTAAGTAACTATGAACTGTATTAACATAAATACACTTGGGTATGGAGCAGGTTTCCCTCTTTACATGGAAATAAAAACACGAAGAAGTTAACGTGACATGTATCGTTATTCCATAATTTCATACATTATTAAAATATAATTCTGTAGTGTAATTTCATCAAATTATACTATTATTTTAATGGATTAAGTAGAACTATAAATAATGTTAAACAATCATAAATCTCAAGTCGCTGTAAGATCGAACCGAGTGATCTCCATCTTTAGGGTAAGTGATGTGAAAATGATTTACCTATTAACTTTCTTCTTTATTGAAAAAAAGTGCTTAACAACTTAACTTGAAAAAAGTTTTTTTAAAACTTTACTAAAATAAAATGTAGCAACATTGAATTCCTCC
Source organism: Melanchra persicariae (assembly GCA_947386135.1). Lineage (NCBI taxonomy): Eukaryota > Metazoa > Arthropoda > Insecta > Lepidoptera > Noctuidae > Melanchra > Melanchra persicariae. Next base: position 7,946,515 of record OX376651.1, on the reverse strand, counting down.
AAACCTTGGTTGGAGTACTTGGACTTATTTACATTTATCGATGACATGATAATGTAAGTGAGCCATAAGCACATAAAACACAGTTTAATACGAGCAAATCTCCCTACGTCCGACAAGTATGCGCGCACGCTCGTCGCACGCTGCCGGCCTACCGGTGAATTTTAAACTTTCATTAGTAACCCACAAATGTAATCGTTTACATTAAATCGCAGGTGTAATCCAAGGCTTTTTTGTTTAAATCAATCATCTGATAAATGTTTTAAATGGAGCGTGAATTACATTTTTATTGAAGTGAATCATAGTGGTGTTGAGTTTTTTAAATATGCTCTGTTTTGATCTTCATTCTCAAATACATATTTTAAGTCCATAAAATAAAGAACATATTCAAAAGTTTTTGACAGTAGAGACTGTCAAAAACTTTAAACTTTCTTCTGCCAAGTAAATAAATTGGTATCACATAAGAAAGCATATCTCACAAATAATTATACAAACAATGCTAAGTATATTAAATAAATAAACCCATAAAGCACACTCAAGCAGGCTTTATCTAGATTCGACTTATAAAATTAAATGGCTTAATCCCAGCTCGGGGCTAAAACAAACACGGGATTATCTTTACGGTAACGCCAATCCTGTAACAATTGGAGGCAAGGGGCCGGTACTAAAGGAATAACAGTTCTGTAGTTTTGAGGAGAAGTAACAGGAAGAATTTAAAATCAAAAGTTTCGCATCTTCAGAAATGTCCATATATCGGTACAGGTATTTGATACAGCCGGTTAAAATGCAAATTTTAAGAAGCACGAAAGCGGCTTAACCTTGCAGTCAGTACCTAATTTAAAGTCCCCAAAAGTGTATCGAGATAAATTAGTTTTAATTAAAAACGTTATTCTCCAAATGTTCATTCAATTAGAATCTTGATAATAATTAAAAAACTCCGCCATAACAATGCGCACACGCAAGCGGTCAAACGCTTAAGGACTTGATACATCTCTCCGCACATCGAGAAATATAAATCAGGGCAGTATAGACGAGGCCTGCCCCTCGTGAGCTTGAGCAAGGGATACGATCACGGACGAACAAAAACAATTAGCTGCTCACTTGCACTTACCATTACGTAGATCGAAGATAACGTTACCGAGCCAAGTGTAAATAGAATCAACAATAAAATCTGTTACAGTGCTCACTATCTGATAAATAAATAAGAGGTAAAAAGACTTAATTCCGATGCTGTTATAAACAAATAAACAGCCAGCGTCACTACGCAGTTTTTAAACAGGGAATTAAGAGATTGCTCATAAGACGAGATCTTACTTTTCTCGTTTTGTTAGCTTTATATTAAATGCTATGAGTAGTTAGTTACTACGCTAGTATAAAATTCTAGGGGTCTGTTAAATTTAATTACGGTAAGTCTTTAGCCGAGCTATACGACTGCCTAACCATTTTGAGAGGGACATTATATTTCACTTTACATGTGTTCATGTACACTGTACATTCTCCTGTTTTGCTTTTTAGTTTTACTCTTGCCTGATCGCTAGACACAAAAACAGTTTTAGTGTTGTCACAAAAAATATTGACCGTCTAAAAAGTATTTTGCAATTTTTATTTTTTAATAAATAACATATCAACCTAACCATGGTGGGCCGTTCATCCTTAAGTTACGCACTCATAATGAGCTCACATCCTATACAAACTAATTCGCACTGCCCAAAGGCTAACTCAAATGATTACTATAAAACAAAACGTACGTCTGAGTATCACCGTGGGATTGAATTGCGAATTTTGATATCTCAATCTGAGTCGGGTCAGAGATGCCGCGGTCACGAGGGCCTTCGGTGGTCACGAGCTGAATATCGACTGTGAGCTTATTAATTATTATCTGACCAGCGAATTAACTACACTAAAGGATGTTCATGTGTGGTATGCATAGTCAGGTCGACTACTTCGCGTGATTTTTTTTCGAGTTCCTCGTCTACATGTAGGTAACTCTGTATGTAAGAATGGAATATTATTAGTAAAGAAATATATTACAGGTATTTTAAAGAGTTTCATGACATAGGATACAATGGTTGGGACAGAATCCTTCGTAAATACAGTATGTTTGAAATAACATAATTATTTTATTTATTCTTACGAAATTGCGATGACCTGGGAATTTCACTAATTGTCTGATATTCAGTGATTTATATTTCAAGGGAACAAAAGATTTTTCTTATCTGCAAGATTCAGCACTATGAATACGACCACTCACACGCACAGGGCGAAAGGTCTCGAGCAATGGGCCGCCGAAATTAAATACAGGACACACTCGCTTAAGGCTCGGATGCGATAAATTATAGTATAAGTGATTCCTGGCTTGAAGAGTATCGCAGATAAAGGTCAGATTAAACACCTCTGAAGATCGATATGCCCAACATCCATCAGTAGGTACCTTTCTATGGCATCTTTAGCGATGTGGAAAGCATGAGAATGTTCAATTATGTTTCCTGTTAAGGTCACATTTTGCAGCTGACGCTTTTAGCTACTTGTGAATTAATTTATTATTTTAATTATTACTTAAAACTCTTTTATCATCTCGTTTTCCCTACTTGGGACGGTATATTGGAGGGATGCAATCAATGCACTTGTACTTTTAATTGTTCATAACTTACAATGTGTAACTTTCGATTACATTTTCAGTTTCCAAATCGATATAAAGTAAGAGGAACAGATGACTACTCACTAAGAAGTCGATGGTATTTCCTGTAGGTATATATCTTACAAGGTAGCAACAACTTTTAGATCTTTTATGATGAAGAACAAAAGTACATCATTTCCATTTCCTACCACCGGGCAATGTTTAGACAGGAAACAAGTTTACAGCACAAGAACATGGGTCCGAACCTAATTCAGACTATACACTAACCATCTTGACAGAACACGGCAAAACTATACGGAACCCTTATTCTATACCAGGTAGAGTCTAAAATTGAGAAAAGTTTGATCCAGTGTCTGTATTTACGTTTGTGTCCAACTAGTCCGTGTGACCGAATTACTTTTTCATGAGCATCAAAAACGCGACGTCGTCGGCGCGGGCGCCACATAGATTGCATGAAAAAACAAATAAAAATAGGTTAGAACTAATAAGTGTGTAATTACGTTAGTCTCGGAGGGTGGCTCTCGGCCGGCGGTCTGCCCTTACCTGAAGGGGTGCATCCATCATTACTACTGCGGTATTAATCAAAGCTAAGGGATTCATTAGAGTTTCGCCTTTATTCATATTAAACTAGATTGATATTACTCTACCCATCGTAGCCTCTAACGAATAAACTAGATCTCTTGAACAAGTTATTTCTTTATTGCAATTAGTTAGAGCTTTATCCGATTCGTTTCCAAATTTGAGTTCTATCCGAATTGGAAACATTCTGAATGCAGACGCACAGACTGCGGATCTAGTGCGTAATTTCTCCAATTACTCGGTTTAGGATCAGATGCTGTTTGCAACCGCTTTTAGTACAGATTTGGGAAGCGCACAGTCAGAAATGGAAAATGAAGATGATAGAACTGGTTGTGTGCTGAGGATAATCTTTCTACATATAAATGCGAAAGTTTGACAAGTTTGGATGAATGTTTGTTACTTAATTACGCCAGAACGGCTGAACGGCTCTGGATGAAATTTGGCACAGAGGTAGATTGCAGTCTGGAATAGCATTTATACTATTTTTTATCCTAGGAGTATATTCTCCTGAGATAATTTCCGCCATTGACGCGGGCGATGCTGCTAGCAGAAGCTAGTAAGTAATATTTTGACCATAACGCATTATCAAAACCAGAAAGTTGGCAACTTTACTCCTAATTCTCATCTTATAAACATCTGGTAATTTGGAGTCAATCCTTATTATGGTTGACGCCAGATAAATTTCCAATAACGATCATTGACCCAGCTACATTTATGGACATACTTCATTCCGAAAACAGAAATAGTGTTCTGAATCGACATCTATCGTAATCCTTTACATTTTCTAGTAATGATTCACGATTCATAATTTATTGTCCAGGAGGCCTACCACAACCTCTTAAAACAATATTATTTTAATATTACTTTGTAATTTCTGTTGTTGCATTTTCAACTCTCGGCGCTGATCCGAGCGTTGAAAATCCAACAGAGCGGAACGCAAAGTAATATTAAAGTAATATTGTTTTAAGAGGTTGTGGTAGGCCCCCTGGTATGTACTAAGAGATATTAAGGAAAGAGCGCAGCTTTTCCCATGGTGTTTACCCTTCTGCTTTAACATGCCCCAATGTTGGTTACCTACATATACTCGTAAATTAGTTGTACAATTATCCATATATAGATTATGGTTCAGCCCAATATTACAATACTTGTGGGGTTACTCATCGCAGTGATTCATCATTCACCCCTAACGATGGTATGTCGATAAATGGCTTTTATGGGTCAGCTGTTCTCATTTAGGCAATATGTTGCATGACTTAGTAGTATGATAGCATGTAGTTATTAAGCCTATACTTTTCAATCTATACTATGGTTATCTGATCAGAGTATAGATTGATATAAGTAGGCTTTATGTAGTTGCCATTTGAGCATTTTTTTATCTAGTAAAGTGCTCAAATAGAGTTTGAGCAGTTTACTAGATAAAAAAATGCTCAACTAGCAACTACATAACTATACAATATCAAAGCAGGTGAACTTAATTGTACTGTACTTGAACTTTTTCTGAATTGCTTCCCTGTTACATTTTCTATTTGATTAGAGTTATATAAAGGACCAAATCAACAGAGAGTGTGGTTGTGTTTTCTTGTGCACTATAATATCTTCTGCGTATTTGGCTAATCTCGGTTGAGATCGACTCCCGTATCAAAATTCGCTCGAGAGGATTATATCATTATCAGCCAATAGCAGACTGCTGGATTTAGGCCAATGTAACTCGAGCCTATTGCCACTCTCATCCATACCTATTACTAAAATTGAACCTGTAAGATACACAATCTGGATCACTAGTTTTCCTACCGATGATTCATCTCACAATATTACTAACAGTAATCTGTGGCAATCGCTTAGAGTTGCGTGAGCAGCCACTACTTATGGTCTATAATAATGATCGTTAAAACCGATCCGTTACTACCGACCATCCAGTCTTTACCATAATAATCAGAACTAGTAGCTGGCTCTCCTCAATAAAGAAAATGAGAGGAATCTATTACGGTAGGTGTATGAGAGGGCCTCGCATTTGTTTGAGTAACAGGTGAGGAGGAAAATCAAGAGGTTTGTCTGAGGTATCATTTGCTGCAGAGATCTGCGTATTATGTGTAAAGAAATAAACAGAAGGTTAGTTACTCAAACCTTAAAAGCAAAGTGATCAGAGTACCAATTCTACTAATTTTCAAGCAACGATCGCATTCGCTTCTCAATCGCAAACCGTCAAAAATTTATGAAAATTAAGGCTTTGTTGACAATTTGCAACTGACATGCGATTGCAAATGTTGTTTAAAAAACAGTAGAATTGGCACTCTGGACTCAGAAAGCTCTAGCTTGTGAAAGTAGGTAACTTTAGACAAGAAATACCAATTGTTTCTCCACTTTCTATTTCAAACAGAACAAAGCATTCCCTTTATAAACCGCCAATTTCACTTTTACAAAACTTCGCCACTGTTATCAGTATTTGCCTATTGATGATCACCTCACCGTATTCGTTCCTCTGTATACACTGGCATAATGTAAACAAGGAAGTGGTTAACAGTAGGCGATCGTGTGCCACTAATCGTCGTGCAGGGGTTGACAACAATGAGAAGCATTGAGATCAGTTCATTGGCAACACCTTCGCGTGCCGTCCACCCACGCAACTCAGATAACAAGTTGAATACATCTGCCTGTTTGATAAAATAATACCATGTAACAGGCAGGTAACGTTAGCATGCAAATGCCACTGGATTTCAGAAAAACATATTTTTATTTATTTTTTTCGTCAAAACTATTTAATTGAAAATTACTAGGTCAAACAATTAACTGATATCTTTAATTATTACAGAATGATCTCATAAAAGCTAAGGATCGTTTTGTTTTACACAAAAGTCTTTTTAATGCCGCCTTTCTGGTCGTAAAACGTCTTTTTTAAACGCTTACGTGTGATTATAAATAATCTTTATGACAATATCATAAAAATGCACTATTGAGCCACACACAGAGCACAATTAACTGTTTTCTGTTGAATGCAAAACGCAATTCGTAGTGCTAAATATACGAATTAGAGGCTCATTTTGTAGTGATCACATTTTATGAGTTCAAGTGATATTTATGTTTTATTGTACCACTTATAGGAAGAACTCCCTTAAGTTGTTTGTTTATTAAAGGGACCTCATAAGTGGCGTGGCCATTCAAAGGGTTCCGGTGTCATTACAGCCATTAGGGTCACTCAACACACCGACCATTACTTGGGAAGGTTTTCAATTTACTTTATTATTTATTTATTTATGCGTTATCTGAAATGATGAGCGATGGTATCGAGAGGAGAACAGTAAAATGAGTAGAGATGAGGTGGTGTAATAAAATCTTGGGTAGTTTGGAACAGTTATGTGTGGAAGCTCTCAAACATGTATTTTTAATGTTATGCTCTTTATTAAAAGTTAGATCACACTATGTAATATAATCAGGGAATGGCGTTGATGCAGACAAATTGTATTTAAAGAGTCAAATAAATATATATTCCCACGAATGATACATACAACAAGAAGTTTCCTAAACAGTCATAATATGTAGTTACATACTTTGTCATATCAAGATAGGTAAACGAAGCCTCTTTTGACCCTAGTGAAATATTTCAAATCTCCTCAGTAAGTACCTACTTAAATTTTTCTTTGAAATAAAACTACACGAGTCTACATATTTCTATGTGCTAGTTGTAACAAATAATGCTGGACTATCTGTCTACTATGATTAAAAGCATTATGTTTATAGTCCCGAATTGCTCCAGCATTAAATGGATCTAATGGGAAGCGTTTATCTTAATTCCAGTGATTCCAGTCTCCCACGAAACGTTTGACGCACCTTAATGCTACATAGATGACTGTTTAAAATATTTGACAAAAAAGGTGTTTCACAACCTTTACAAAAAAAACTTTATTCTATAATTACAACGATTTCGTGTCCAAACTATGTTTTTTTTTTTGTAAAACCCTTTAAATGAGCCGGGGTCAAACTTCGCATATTTTCGACCTGCAAAAAGTAACATTAGGGTTATGGATCCAGAAAAAAGAAAATGCTATCCAAAACAAACAAAACATAATAAATAGCCTCCGCGTTTTCATATTCATTCTAAATTAAATTTAGGCGTGATTAACTCACTCGAGGCGTTTTCTCTGTTCATCAATCAAAGTGTGGTCACGAAGAGTGGAAGCAACATTTACTTCCTAAGATTCGTCTCTTTCACGCTTTGACTATTGTGTATAGATTAGAGTGGGACGAAGCACGCTTGATTAGACAGTACGCAATTATGATTTTCAGAGTTCACACGGGTGCCTCGGAGCGGTCAGACGGCTGACTTCAGAAGCCTCCGGTAATCAATTTTGTACACAAACGGCGGTTATTAATTGATTTTTTTCTCTCTAATGACTAAAAATAACATCTGCCAAATCAACAGCACCGGTCGTTAACGAACGTGCCAAAATTTTATTTTCTCCTGTCTTCAATCTCACAGATAACTTGTAATGTACACGTGTTTTGGGTTTTAGGGGAGTGATAAATTTGCTTGAGGTGGGTTGGTAGAGGTAGAAATCATCACTAAAACGCAAATATTGCTGAGTGTTTCTCAACAATATTTGAGTTACTCTTTCTATGAAATGATAATAAGTTATAGATCATATGTCACAGCCAATTAACTTAATCTGCCGTTTCACTTAAAGCCAAGCCTTTTCATTTAAATGCGCCGATTTTTCAGCAACCTAATTGACATCTTTTGTTTAATATCGTTTCATGACAGTTCAATGAAAAAGCTTGGGTTTTAATGAAACGGATGACTAAGCTAGTTGGCTGCGACAGGTACTTGACATAGCGTCATCGGTCCTAAAATATCTGTTATGTTTTATCTATGCAATCTTTCAGGAATATTCTATAGTTTTATTTGTCTTCTAAACCACATAACTACACCCATATCTTTAACAAACAGGTACACATGAAGTGTTAGGCGTGTGCCGACTGCGCCAGTAAAAAAGGGGTAACAAATTTGCATGATCAGATTACAATAGTTGTGAGTATCACAGTGGGATAGAGCCCCGGTTCGTACGGGTCTCGCTATAAATTTTATCACACATACCGAAACCGCGTGCAGTCTTATTTATGAGCCGATACCTCAAATTTGATAAATATTCGCCCTGGGTGTTTAACTAATCCTTATTAGATTAATCTATAGAAGTTTCTATAATGATTTAAGGCTCTTTTTGTTTACTTTATGTAATTTCCAACTTATCTAAAAATGATTTAGGGGTTTATATCGGAAAAAATATGAACAAATTATTGTTGAATTTATATTTTTTTTCCGTGTATAATATATTTAAGTGTTATTGAGTGTCTGCATTTAATGATAATGCAAAACATCGATAAATCTTTGAACGTTTCGCCGATGCTTTACATAAAAGTTTGGAAATGGTACAGCTATAGAGAGCTATCGCTTTAATTCGATGCATTCCGTTAAATCTACATATCGGTCGAGTGATTGAACTAAACAATTGAGATTGCAATTGGATATGCAAAGCGATTGGATATTATTCGATGCTACATACGATACTTACTGTGTTTCGTCAGGGATGTATTTCCTTAAATCAAACCGCTTTGGAGCCGAGACGATCCCGTTTTGCATCCGTTCGTACATCAAGATTGCTATCAAAGATTTACAAGAGCCGTCCTCGATGGGAGAATGTTCCTTTTCCAATTGATACAGGCGAAATATTTATTTATTTCAACTGTGTTAAGGCGAGTTTTGCTAGTCGATGTTTTATTGAACGATTTGTACTTACTACTCGTGTTCTAGGAGCATTGTGAATTTATCTAGTTGTACCAATGTTTTGAGATGTTTTGGTTGCGATCTATTAACTACGAATGCGGGCCGACAAATGTAAATTGATGAATGGAAACAGCATTTTAGTACTGTCTGTTAATAAATGGGAAACCAGAGTTAAGATTGACATACGCTTGACATTTAGTCTACCAGATACATAATATACAACGTTTGTGTCGTAAAATATCACCAAGTATGAATTTTATCTAATAACTTATGTACTAATACCAATTACTCAAATAACGCCAGAATAGCATATCAAATAATGAACATTAGGCCAACATATTGAGCAAAAATTAAACTTTTGACCAAATCTCCCAACTCATCTCCGAAAAAATGAGTGAAACAAACAAAACACTAATGTGTTTCAATTCCCATATATCCACATAAATTATGAGGCGCTGGCTCACCGCGGTGGTATCAAAGCCTGTTGAACAAATAACGCGTCTCATCTGATTTAGTGCTTACTGGCGACCCTTTGACCACGACTGTCGACACCTATGGGTGGGCAGAGAGCCCGCTAGCTTCGCTTACTAGCTGACTTCAGGTCGTAAGTCCGTGATTTACGATATTAAGTCGTTAAAGTCGGTTTAGGTATATTTTTATTGTTCATCTCGGCGTTAAAGTATGTTGATGTTTCAGTCGGTTGTTTTGCCAATGAGATTTTAATTTCTGTTTTTCAAAATTTTAAGAAAATTTATTACAGACTTTTGACGTTGTGAATCAGACAATTTGAATTGAATTCGCTATATTGTTTAAATTTCATAGGCCACGTTTGACCACAATCTCACCTGATGGAAAGGGATGATGTGGGCGACTATGGAATATGCACACTTGCTTATAAGTAGCCTATTCACTCAATATCTCTGGCTTAAAGACCCAAGGTTGTAGCTATCAGGAAACACAGACTCTGGCAAAGAATGCCTTTGCTCAAATAAACATATTAACATTTATAAACGGAAACGACTGCAAAATCAATCCGCATATAACTAATCAATTAACAAGATTCATTTGTCATTGCAAATCGATTTCCTCAACCAATAAAGTTCCGGCGGAGAAAGTATGATATTCAAAGGGTTCAATACTCATAGAAGCGTGAAATCGCTATACTTGAGGATGTTAGCTTCCCGACTATCACCCTTTCGCATTCTCAGTACAAAGACATATCCGGGTAGCGAATACAGCTCAATCGATTCGCACAGGAAGTTGCAATGCTTCATTACCCCTGTATTATGTTTTACTAAAATTGAATCTGAGCCCTTTTAGCCATGCCGACAGTTTGCATTTTAATTTTGATAATGGAAAATGTAAATGCAGTATTATGCGTCTAGTTTTATGGAAGTTGTTACTTATGATGGAAAAGTAAATTTTAAGGATAGTGATGAAACAATTATTATTTAACAGTAATGAAAGAGATGAATTTATGTTAGAAAAGTATATGAAAGTTCAACTTTGACACTATTCCAACTTACGCTTTCAACTAAACAAAGACCTTACCATGGTCCTTACCAAAACAAATTCAGCGTCTCATTCAAAGGCTCGAACAGACAAACCCTAATCGCTTTGTAAGACTGAGTGCACATCAACACATCGGAACACATCACATAAACCACACTGTTCGATCGCGACGCCACAATAAAACTAATCACGAACATTTTTCAGCACAGGACGTTTCAATCGCAAGTCGCAACATGTTATCGTTAATTAAAACGCAAACGCGACATCGTTCATCTAGTTCTGTCTGTCTGTCCGTTATACTTTTTGTTCGACGCTGACTAAATTATGTCTTTATAGTGATGGTGTAGTCTTTATCAGCGACCACCATCTTGTGATCGAGCCCTGCCACAGTAATTTGTACCTGCCCTGTGTTACCGATGCGTCGATCTCAGCTTTGATCATGTTGCGTTTTATTTGAGATACACACAGTTTTTTGTTGTGAGCAACTTTTTGATTAAGCTCCAAAATGTTTTTAGTGCAACAATTTGTCGCACGAGTGACACACGCAAACAATCTAATATGTGAATTGTCTACGAACTAATTTGGTCGTAGCTATTTGCTACGAGTGCTACGACTTGTTTAATCTTCGTAGCAAGTGCTACGAAAACAGTAATTAAGGCTTAGCTCAAGAAAGACAATTTAGTTTAGAAAAGTTGAATGTTCGGCTCTTGTTAATAAAATTGCCGTCTGAACATCATTCCCGTATGTCACAAACTGTCGAAATAAGAAACTATGCGGAATAAAAATTATTGTGCTTCTTAAGGGGTCGACATTTTTTCCTGTTGTTTATTTTATTTGTAGATGTCCGGAAGCGGTGTTCATTTTGGTCTCATGTGATTAATGTGCTGGCCTTGCTTACTCTGATTAAGATTTTAAGGGTAGTATTACAAATAGGGCACGCACAGAAGATGTATCGATGGTTGATCCAGAAGTTTTCATGTTCTTTTTAACAACTTTTTTGGTAATCATTTTCCTCAAAGAAGTATTCACGGTTTTTTCACATACATTTTTTATTGTTTGACATTGTTTTAGTAAATTATATGTGGTTAATTATAACATCTTCTAAGAGTGACTGCCTAGCGTAAATTGCCACATAAAATAGGTTGAGCTAGACTGTGTGAAATGAAAATGTTAACTCAATACATACAGAATAATAGGTTCAGTTATGTTGTTTAAACACTATCAAGTTACAGGCGCCAGTGGGCAAACTGCAATATTTACTTAGGTCAGTTTTTTTGTAAACGTTTATTCCCGCACAGAATCTGCACTGCAGCACGCACTATTGTTTACATTCATTTCTACACAGTGCTTTGTCTACTTCATTTTGTGGATATTTTTTTAAGGCTTTGATTCCTTTTCTTTGTCTATGGGGAAATTTAGCTAAGGGGATCGCTATCATAAGTACTCCAAGCTTAGGTAGTTTCCCCACCAACCGTGTCTCCACGTTGTCGTCGTGGTGGGGCTTGCGTGTCTCAGTGATCTTGGGGGCTTTGCCGGTAGAGCCACTCATGCCGGAAGGTCCCAAGTGAGAGACCAGACCAAGAGAGACACAAGAGGGGCACACCGTTCGGAGACTTGAGCAGTGTTCGGGTCCTCGGACGGTGTGCGTCTCATTGGCTTGCTCGCTGCTCTCTGGTACGCGTCTGATCATCAGACGTGACTGTGAGGGCAGCGAGCAAGCACTGAGAGAGAAGGGGAGTAAGGGACCGCACCCTTAAAAAGGACAATTATGGATAACATTGAAAGAGATAGTATACCCCAGGGCGGTTCGGACTGCGCAGCAGTCCGGGAATCCGCCACGCCTCGTGCGTCAAGCCCCTCGTATTCTGGGGGGGGCAACAATGTTATCCATCTTCCGATTGCCATTGGCAACAAGGGCCGAGGAGGCCCCCGATCCACGCAACCCTCTTTTGAGGAGATGATCGGCTTTAATTTTAATTCGCCTGACAAGGTGTCGGGCAGGCGTACCGCGGACGTTCCCTCCAAATTTTGGAGGAAGGGCTCGCCTGAGCGGCGAGGAGAAGCGGGGTCGGATTCCGACTCTGCATCAGACGCCAGCTCGGCGAGCTCTAGACGCGAGGGAGTGAGGGCTGCTGCGGAGAACACTGAGTTCTTCCGCAAGCGGCCCAGAGAGGAGGACGACCAGAGGTCGACCTCAAACGAGGAGCTGGCCTCGGCCAGAAAAATCCCCACCAGCAGGCGGGGTAGGGGCCGGGAGGGGACCAATGGGAGAAGGCCCGCCTCCCTAGAAGACGACGAGCGGGCTGAGGGGTTGGCCAAGGAGGACGGGCGCCCCGGAGTGACGGCTGGGTTTGCCGAGGTTGTGGAGGCTGCGCTCCGCGATGTGGCCAAGAAGCGCATCCTGCCAAGCAGGAACAAGGCCTGCAGCGCGGCCGCAGCCTCCATCCTGGCGGCAGCGGAGGAAGCCTATTTTCATCGCGGGTCTCCGCCCGCGCCCACGGACGAAATGTCTGGGCTGCGGGCGGAGGTCGCCCGCTTGGCGACCACACTGGAGCTTCTCCAAAAGGAGAATGAGAGGCTCCGGGCAGACTTAGCCGGGCTTCGGGGAGCTAGCTCCAGCTCCAGCTCCAGCTCCAGCTCCAGAGAGGTGCCTCAAGGGGGGCGCAAGGACGATGGCCATTCCGTGCCGCTCGAGAACCAGGTGCTGGACCTCGTGCGGCAGGAGATGGCCGCCTTCCGGGAACGGTTCTCCGTCCTGGAGGGCATCGTGCTTCGCCCCCCGCTAGCGGCGAGTAAGAAGGCGGCAGACCAGAAGGCGGCTTCTTACGCGGCTGCCGTGGCTGCCACACCGGTGCCGACCGGCCGGGCCAACCCAGGAGCTGAGCCAGCTCCTGCAAAGGCACCGGCGAAATCGGCACCGGCCAAGAAGAAAGGTGGGGCGGCTGCACGGGCGGCGAAGGCTCCAGCGCCGGCAGTGCAACCGCCTTCAAAGCCCCCGTCTTCCAAATCTCCTGCGGCTGAAGAAGAAGCCGGTTGGCAAGTGGCCGGGGAGAAGAGGAAGGCCGGAAAGGCAGCCAGGGCAGCCAAAAAGCGCGAGAGGAAGCGGCGGCAAAAGGCCAGGAGGATCGCTGCGAAGCTCAGCGCCCCGAAGACCGCGGCTGTAGTGATTACACTGCAGCCGGAAGCGGTCAAGAGGGGCGTTACATACGGGGACGTGCTCACCAAGGCCAAGGAGGCGGTGAGCCTTGGTGAGCTCGGCATCGTCGGGGGCCTCCGGCTCAAGGTCACTATGACCGGAGCCAGGATGCTGGAGATCCCCGGAGCATCCAGCGGTCCGACCGCGGACGCCCTAGCCGAAAGGTTGAGGGCGTCCTTGAGCGCGGACGAAGTCCGAGTGTCCAGGCCCAGTAAGTGTATCGACATGCGCATATTGGGCCTGGACGACTCCGTCACGGCGGAGGAGGTGGTGGCCGCCGTCGTCAGGACGGGGGGGTGCTCTGCCGAGCAAGTAAAGGCGGGCACCATACGTCCTGACCACACGGGAATGCGAACCACTGTGGTGAGCTGCCCCGTGACGGCGGCCAAGAAGATCACGGAGGGCCGAAGGCTACTCGTTGGCTGGGTGTCTGCGCAGGTAAAACTGCTAGAACCCAGACCTCTGAGGTGCTTCCGCTGCCATGTGGGCAACCACGCGGGAGCTATGTGCACCTCGGAGGTGGACCGCAGCGGGCTCTGCTTCCGCTGTGGTCAGCCCGGTCACATGGCCGGCTCGTGTAGCGCCGCGCCGCACTGCGTAGCATGTGCGGCAGCCGGCAAGCCGGCCGACCATTGGGCTGGGGGCAAGGCCTGCGCCCCACCCGCCAACGCCGGTGGTAGGAGAAAGCCCTCCGCCGTCGCCGTCTCCGCCGCAGCAGCCGCCGCCACCGTCGCCGCCTCTGCCGCCACCGCCGCCGGTGCCGCCGCCGTCGCCGCTGCCACTACGACAGCTGCGACGGCCACAGCCGAGTCTTCACAGGGGGCTCGGGAGGAGGCAGTAATGGAATGTCAATAACGGCTCCATTACGCCTCCTCCAGGCGAACATCAACCACTGCGCCGCTGCTCAGGACCTGTTGCTCCAGAGCATGGCGCAGTGGTCGATAAATATCGCCGTCGTCGCTGAGCCGTATTTTGTCCCGCCCAGGGAGAACTGGGTGGAGGACCTGGACGGCTCAGTGACCCTAATTTCGTCGGCCGCCGCCGGCACCCCGTCCCTCGAGAGTGTCAAGAGAGGACGGGGTTGCGTAGCAGCACGGTTCGGGGAGATTGTCGTGGTGGGTGTCTACTTCTCCCCGAGCCGAACCCTCGCCGAATTCCACATCTCCCTCACGGAGTTGGTTGACGTCGTCGCCGGGTATCGTTCCCTCCCCGTGCTCGTTCTCGGGGACTTCAACGCCAAACATTTGGCTTGGGGTTCCCGTTACACGGACACGAGGGGTAGGATGGTGGAGGACTGGGCTCTGGAGACAGGCCTGGTCGTCCTAAACCGGGGTACTGTCCCCACGTGTGTGCGGATGCAGGGCGAGTCAGTGGTGGACATCTCGTTCGCCAGCCCTGCTCTGTTACAGCGTGTCGTTGACTGGCGCGTCTTAGAGGAGGTGGAGACCCATTCCGACCACCGGTATATCCGGTTTGACGTCTCCGCCCAGACCTCGACCGCGTCGGTCCGACAGGCCCCGGGTGGTCCGCGGTGGGCGCTGAAGCAGCTGGACCGGGAGCTTCTCCTGGAAGCCTCGATAGTGCAGGCCTGGGTGTCACCACCAGACAGGCCTGCCGACATCAACGACGAGGCGGAGTGGTTCCGGGAGGCCATGTCCGAGATATGTGACGTGGCAATGCCCCGGGTCCGGCCAGGAAGCGCCCGCCGCCAGGTGTACTGGTGGTCGCGAGAGCTGGCAGCGCTACGCGAGGCGTGCGTTGCTGCACGGCGCCAGTACACCAGGCAACGCAGGCTTCGCATCCGCCCTCCGGATGCGCAGGCCAGGGAGGCGGAGCTATACGAGGAATACAGAGCGGCGAAGACCGCCCTCCGAGCGGGGATCCTGCGGGCCAAAGATCTGGCCCGTAAGGAGATGCTGGAGTCTCTGAACGGGGACCCATGGGGACGCCCTTACAAAATGGTGCGGGATAAACTCCGCACCTGGGCACCCCCGTTGACGCAGAGTCTCCGGCCCCAGCTCGTTGAGGACGTGGTGAGCGCTCTGTTCCCTTCGCGAGGCGAGCACACTCCCCCGCCCATGGCTCCGCCACCTGCGGTGCCTGTTGCGGACCACAGCGACGACGGCGACGACGACGACGATGTCCCGGAAGTGACCGAGGTAGACCTGAGAGTGGCGGTTAACCGGCTGAGGGCCAAGAATACCGCCCCAGGACCCGACGGCTTGCCTGGAAAAGCCTGGGTCCTGGCCTTGGAGGCTCTCGGGCCTCGACTGAGGGGGCTCTTCAGCGCATGTTTGGAGAGGGGCCAGTTTCCACTTCGTTGGAAGACGGGGAAACTGGTCCTCATTAAGAAGCCGGAGCGCCCTGCGGACTCTCCGTCCGCATACCGGCCCATCGTGCTGCTCGACGAGGTGGGCAAGCTCTTTGAAAGAGTCATTGCAAACCGCCTCGTCGCGCACTTGGTGAGGGTGGGGCCGGATCTGGCGGAGAACCAGTTCGGTTTCCGCACGGGGCGCTCAACGGTGGATGCCATCATGCGCGTGAGAGCTCTCACGACGGGGGAAGCGGTATCCCGGGGCAAGGTCGTCTTGGCGGTGTCTCTTGACATCGCCAACGCCTTCAACACCATGCCCTGGAGTTGCATTAGGGAGGCACTCCGGTATCACCGGATGCCGACCTACCTCCGTCGCGCGGTCGAGGCCTATCTGACGGATAGGGCCGTCATCTACCCCGGTCACGAGGGAGAGTGGATTCGGCGAGAGATGTCGTGCGGTGTTCCACAGGGAGCGGTTGTGGGGCCGTACCTGTGGGACATCGGCTACGACTGGGTGCTGCGCGCCGGCCTCCCTAGCGGCGTCAGCGTAGTATGCTACGCTGACGACACGCTCGTCCTGGCTCAGGGGGGGTCGTACCAGGCGGCGGCCGAACTAATGACACGCGGGGTTGCGATAGTCGTGGATAGGATCCGGCAATTGGGTCTCGAGGTGGCCTTGCACAAGTCCGAGGCCATGTGCTTTCATGGTCCTCGGAGCAGGCCACCACCGGGATCCCAAATCACGGTAGGAGGGGTTCACATCGGCGTCGGGTCGACGATCAAGTATCTGGGACTCGTTCTCGATAGCCGGTGGAACTTCGTCGAGCACTTCCGACGTTTGGCTCCCAGACTGGGGCGGGCCGGGGCTGCCTTCAAGCGGCTTCTGCCCAATCTGGGGGGTCCAAACGCCTCCTGCCGGAGGCTCTATGCGGGGATCGTGCGATCCATGGCCCTTTATGGGGCCCCAGTGTGGGCACTGGACCTGAGGAAGCGTGCAGCCCAAAAGCTGAACGCGTCCCAAAGGGTCATGGCCATCCGGCTTGTCCGGGGATACCGCACGGTCTCCCGCGAGGCGGCGAGCCTCCTTGCTGGATTGCCGCCATGGGATCTGGAGGCGAAAGACCTCGCGCACGTTTACACGTGGCGCATGGAGGCGCAACGCCGGGGCGAAACTCTGCTGCCGCGGCATATTGCTGCGCGGCGGACGGAGCTCCGGCAAGATACCATGGCGGTATGGAATCAGCGACTGTCGCAACCCAGTGCAGGGCACGCCACAATTGTGGCGATAGTGCCCCTCTTTGAGGAGTGGCTGGAGAGGCGCCACGGCGTCCTCACCTTCCGCCTGACGCAGGTACTCACCGGACATGGTTGTTTCGGTAGGTACCTGTTTCGGATTCGGCGGGAGGAAACGCCCGGGTGTTTTCACTGCGAGGATCGCCCGGAGGACACGGTGGAGCATACGGTGGAGGCCTGCCCCGCATGGGCGGAGCAGCGCCGTGTCCTCGTCGAGGCGATCGGCGGCGGCGACCTCTCGCGTCCGGCCCTGGTTCAATCCATGGTCCGGAGCGAGGAGGCATGGGAAGCCGTCACCTCCTTCTGCGAAGCAGTAATGCTAGTGAAGGAGGAGGCGGGCCGCGTGAGGGAGAGACAACCCTCACGCCCCAGCCGCCGCGGCATAGGGAGACGCACCGGGCGTCGGGAGTCGCTGGGCGATTCCCGGCCACCGTAGGTGCGGGTCTGCGGACGGCGAGCGTTGGGTGGCTCGCTGTCCGATTAAAGCCAGACCCAAGCCGACGGCGCGTTGTGTTCCACGCGCGCCTCAAAGAGATGTCAGCATAGGAGTAGGGGCCCGTTAGGGCCAGTGCCTACCAGGGTTGCGGATTTGTTCGAAAGAGTTACCGCGGCCCTGGAACGTAAAAGGCACTAAGAGGAGCATGGGTGGGTTTTAGTCAGTAGAAGTCTGACACTCCCTGCCGCTCAACCCAGAGCGGGAGGGGTCATTTGATGATTTCCCATCCAAAAAAAAAAAAAAAAAAAAAAAAGCTTAGGTAGTTTGCAGTGAGTATCCATTAAAACGATAACAGAATGTTTATAAAATCGGTCCCCAGCCACCACTTCAATACCTTTAACGACAATTAATCAACATTTACGTCCACCATCTATCATCCCCATCACAATAGTACACATTTTGATTTGCACACGTGCTCACCGTGCCAAATCCCAAGTGTTAGGTTACAGCAGTAGAGTACCCCTATGAGTTGCATCGCTATGCACTCCACCCTTTCATTTTATCGTATTGTGCAAGCGATACGTCATCTGTCGGCGACCAAGCCTTTGAACATTCGCCGACGTCGTCGTCGCAAGCGCACGGTTGCTATAACGCGACTTAACGATGCGAAATTTGCTTTTATATTTATCAAGTACACGGTTTAGAACTAGATTGTAAAGTTTACGTCTCATATGTAGAACTTTGTAGAAGACGGTCGTTATATTAACAGGATGTTCTCATAAATAGCAGCAAGCTAAGTTGCGGCAATTACTAAAAATAACTCAGTATCTAAATAATTACTCTAGATTTTCAGATAAACAAGCTCCGACTTGTCAATGTAAAAATAGATACGCATATTGATTTTAATCTTTCAAAGAAAAGATAGTATGAATCAATAGCACAATGTGTTACCAAAAGGAATAGCACATGCCAACATGCCAAAATCTCGAGTACACCTTGTCAAAGTTTCTATAGAAATCATAACAATAATAAATTGTGTATACAATAACCCTTCCACATCTGCCGTAGATATCGGCGCACGTATTGATCTACAAAATAACGAAAGGGATCTAGCGCACTATCTCTGAAACACAAGCTGCTACCGGTCGATAAGATGTAGGTTACCAAGGAGCGTGCCAAATAATTCACCTGGACTAACTCAATATAGAATATCGCATTTCTGAATTGATTCTTCTGATGCCACCTTGCTTGCTGTGATTGTTCGCAACGAGGATTATATTACATTATCTTTATGAACGTGAGCCGTAATTAAGCGCCCACATCTAGACATTCTCGACAATGTCAGTCGCACAAAAAATCAAACGCATTGCCCCGAGCAGATGCAAACGTTCTGCAAACATAACTGAAGGCACCAAATCAATTTCAAAAGTAATTCAATAACATAATGCTGATCGTTGTAAAAATAATGTATTGCTTCCTTCCACCTTGAAGTGGAGTAGGTAGTGCAGCGATGAATCTCGGAAGCGTACGGGTCCGCGGGGGCTGCGATACAGTTACCCCGAAACTGTAACACTTTGATATTCATTTTTTGTTTGCCATAACGGCAAAGTGCAGTACCGTTCTCTAATATCAATAAGTGCACAAAAAGTAGCGGTCTATCGTTTTATAGGGATGTCTTGAAAAGAAACGTGGTAAAAAACGCGTAAGGTGTTCATACAAAGTTTCTTTAGTTCCGTTATATCAATAGAGATTAGAGGCACGCGTCTTTGCACCGGCTCGGCTAAGACCGACATTGTCGGGGGCTCTTTGATGTGGCTGCAAAAGACGTCGGTTTGGACAATGGTTTAGGGATAATTTAGCGGAGCAAGTATCGGTCAGGTGGAAATCCGGTCGATTGTAGCTTTATCTGACCACAGGCTTAACGGTTCGCGTTTGTAGGTTCTGCCAGTTTGCATTCAACTAGTAACTGTAGTGTATCAACACGTTTTACATCTTTACTGTGTGTATGAACTGAAACGGGTAGCAAAATATCATAATTATTGTTTTTTTTTCATTAAAATTGCCTAAAAACCTATTAATTTTGGTTTTTAGTGGTACCTTTACGACTGAACCTACCAAAATTACTAAAACAAACAAGAAAACTTATTGTGAAACAAAACTCGTGGGCCTCAAGTCACTACCAAATAGTTACAAAAAAACACTAATTAATACAAGTTACTAACAAAATACGATTACTTTAAGTACTTCGAGAATGAGACGCCGAGAATATTACTATGATAACTAATTACTAGGGACGTTGGGGACCGGTACGAAAATTGATACCATCCATCAGCACCAAAGAGTCCCGACTCTTGTTGATCCAATTACCATCATCTTATTAATTGAATATGAGATTTCCTAGAGGAGACCAATTAAATGAAGTTGTTTGATCAAAATGAAGACGTTACTTAACGTGTTTTCGATAGAGAAATTATTTAGTCCGTTAAAAACACCGCTTTTTTACTAAAAACTAAATCCAATGGTTTATCACAGATCGTAAAATAATATCGCCACTTTAGATTTGAAAAAGAAATTATACTAAACGTGGTATTCCTACTACTAGAACTCACCTAAGTCGTCTGCACTTATAAGTAGTTCGAAATGAGTTCTGTTATCTATTCTCACGTAGACCAATGGCAATCATTCATAGAATTAATTTCGATAACTGTGACGCCTGGCTGTAGATACAGAAGCCGATGCTTTTAACTTCTATCTTACAGTTTAATTATACTTCGTGAAGGATATTGACAAATGAACTGTCTCCCGATACGTCCAATCGGGGAAGGTGTTACATTCTGTCAACTAATTTCGGTAGAAGGTTTTTTGGGTCAGTTGTTCTTGGACCTGTCATATATTGTTAGATAAGAATCTATTCTTGTTTTCTAAAGCTTGTATCTTGTTTTGCCAATTAAGTTGTCCGAAGCTGTAAACAAGAAAAAAGCCTGAGTTTGTACCGCTATGTAATTAAAGCTGTCCTTCGTATTTTAACTGGACATGTTAAATTATGGTGAGGAGTATGGTTTGCGTGTTTATTTACGTTTGTTTG
Organism: Melanchra persicariae; assembly: GCA_947386135.1. Lineage (NCBI taxonomy): Eukaryota > Metazoa > Arthropoda > Insecta > Lepidoptera > Noctuidae > Melanchra > Melanchra persicariae. Next base: position 7,925,689 of record OX376651.1, on the reverse strand, counting down.
CTTTTCGGATTTTGCGGGGATTCGAATAAAATAAAAATGAAACCTTCAAATATAAAATCTGTTTTTTGGTTACATTCCTAACGAAAACGTGGTAAACTTTTTAGTAGAACCGTTTTGACTCCACGATTTATTACCTACACACATATTTGCTTTAAATCTACATAATACTATTTCCTCCAAGGGTCTGATATTAAATTGCCTGCATATTTCTATTCTACCGTACATTAGTTCGTCGGCCGCCTCCAATACAAAAGACTTACACCAAAGAAAACAAACAAAAACAGGATTTCGTTGTAATCCTCTATTCTTCTCAGCTTAGGCGTCGGTTCGTAGTTTCATATTTGTTTAAAATCACCACCGTGTTCAAAAGATCCGATAAAAATACTTGAAAACTTCCGGTTGGATGGTCTCTGAATAATTGGTACGTATTTCCTACTCCGGGAATTTGTTACGAATTTACGATATACATTGTGTTAAGGTAACATAAATCTTCGAAATAGCACGAGTTTCGGGCGTGAGCATTTGTGATGGTATTTTATTGTCACACAAGTGGTGGGTGACAGTATTGCTGAAATTGTGAAGTTTAGAATTTATTAGGGTGATTTGTAATTATTTCCGTTAATGTCACCAAGTATTGTTATGATTGAAACATTTTGGAAGACTGTTCTTTGTATTCTATTAGTGCTTCTGCGTAAAGGTGTCTTTTATTAGGAGCAAACTACATTCTAAATCATTTGGGCAGAATTGGACAAAATTCTGTGTGCGTTTATTGTACCTATTACTTTGCGATTTTTACCTACGAAACCTTAAATTAATTTAATATAATCTGGATCATAACAAAGGGATTCTTTATATTGTTTTTTTATGTTCTAATCGAGGAGAGCGTCTGCGTTAATAATCTTTTGCAAGAATCAGTTCCCTACAATAGGCGTTAAAATAGAAAACAGTTGCATGTGTGCAAAAAATCTATTCATCAATTTCACACTTCTTTATCTTTTAATATTTCGCCAACAGGAAGATCATCATTAGATTTCGGCGTGATCTTAGTGAGTGAATCTATACATATAAACAGTTCTAAGATATTAAACAAGTTTTCAGAAAAGTCTATGTTAAAGAGTTTAAGCAGGAAGGAACTTACAAGACAAGTGTTTGTGAGTCTATTCAAAATAATTATGTAAAGGGTATGAAAGCTTAATTTAAGTTTGAAGAATTTTGCACAAATCCGGCAATACAACTGTGGACAATAAGCTAACTTTAACAGATAATCGGTTTAAGAAAATCTTAAATCCTTTCGGCGCCGTTTAAATTAGAACCACTAAAGCTATAACGGTCCACTTTGAAAGCTCCACGAAAAAAAATGCACAAAAACGCACCGTGTTCTATTGACCGTGACGCAACAATTGTTTAGCAGTTTGCCGAGAACCCTTGAGTCCATCTTGTTGACTTCGACGCACAACGAAATTAAACACGAGAAAAAAAAACTAAAGGTCCTTAAGTAGATCGAACGAAGGGTTCTATTGTGAATATTGTGTAATGTAGCGAGACGACATGGGGCCAGTGTGCCCAAAAAGTTTCACCAAGACATTGTGATGTAGCTGAACCTTTTACACAAACTTTTGACCACGGTTGTACGTTCCAGGATTGCAGGTAGAACCCTTTTTGCACAATTCGCCGTAACCGATAACAAAACGTGGCGAAGTTGTTGTCGCCACACTTGTCTGCGCGGACGCACTTCAAACACTCCCAATTTCACGTCTGGTTGACCGCTGAATACATGTAACTAATTTTGAGTATCAATACACATCATCGCAGATGATATATTGTGTTCATTACGCTTCCAGCTTAAGTAATTCGGCGTGAAATAGCCGACGTGAAATGTGCAACCCTAAAGACGCTACGTTGTGCGTTAAACACATTATATTCGAAAAAAAAACATAAGCAACCACTACAAATGTCTTGAACCAGAATTGATTGTGCATTATCAGGACAAAGTCCAGTTTTACATTCCGAAACCCTTTGATGAAGAAATATCAAATGAATGATTTGAAATATCGAGCGATTGTAGGCCAATTACGTGCCTTTTATAACGATTGATCTGAATTATGGCATTAAAGATCGATTGTCCGAATCAAAGCTGTCTATTTGATATCAGAGCGAGGCTAATCGAATCACAATGGTGTTAAATGATCATAGAACTACGTTGACCAGACCAGACAGCTATTAAGAGTTTGGAATTGTATTATGCCTTATTTTTAAGTACCGTTAGATACAGAGCAGGCTTTAAGAATGGGTATGCAACCTTTGAAACTAACACGTTTACAAAAAATGATACTTATGTACCAATAGCTGAACTTAAAATGCTCGTTGCCGACACTGACGTAATGTGAATAAATTGGAAAAAAGCCTATTTTTCTGAGAAAGTTTGAATTGCATTTAAATGTATGTAAATAATGGAGTGTTAATCAATAAACACATTGACTACGATCGTGCAACATCATTGTTTAGTAATTGAAAGTAAATATTTTAAATGTAATCGAGTAGCATTTATTGTTTGAAACAATTCAAAAAGCTAGTCATGATACGAAGAGCAAAGAAAGCAAGAGTGAATCCATTGAGCTGAGAGATAAACGATACTTTTATTGTCTATTGATAGATTATGATGCTGTAAACATTGGGCACTTTGAGATGTGTTCGATATGAACCTACTTAGCTCCTTAGCATACTTATCTAAAGTTGTTATTACAATAAGATGCCTATCAAACACCACGGCTCAAGTCCGAGGGCGACGGTGTACTTCAATTGCCAAAGAACAAGTTAAAGAAAATTATAGCGGTAAACTTTTTTTTCCTGGCACATTTACTTCGTGCTTTTTACACTAATGTCTAAGGGTTGATCAAAACATTATTTTCACACGATCGATCGATTTTGTTTCCGATCATCCAATTTCGGAATATCGGTTGCGGCCACAAATCATTAAAAAAAATTGAGTTTGAATTTTTCGGAACGGGCAAAAAGTCGGCTTGCTTTACGTGAGGCGGGGCACACAACGCGTTTTCGAATTATGGCAATTTTGACACCTAACGAGTGCTAAGTTTTCATTGCCCCCTGTAATTTTGTCGAGACGTGTGCTGACGGGCGCGGCGTGTGAGGGTGAAAATCACTGTGTGTATTACGTGCCTCGGAGACTGCTCCCAGATCATAACTCTCATGTTTTATAATAATATTCAGTAGTGCATCGTCATCCGTTTTTAATGATGCGTCCAATCTTATCGTGCCCTCACTGATCTAGCGCTCTATAATTTTTGTAAAAAGGTGAAAGTTGTTTTCGTGATAGGCAATCTAGGTAGATCCAAGTTGACCATTATAATGGAATTTTATATGATAGTGGTAGCATAGTGATGAGGGGAAATTATTCAGCCTTGATATATAATAAGCGTTGCAATTTTTAAAAGCTTCAATAAGGCAAATTTTCTCCACTCAGAAAAGATTTGAATAGATGTTTTAGGTCCATGTTTTTCACTTAGACATTAATAAATATTCGTCGATCTGTGAAGACGCCTTTGATGTTTAACCGTTGGGAAAAGTCCTACTTAATGTTTAACCTTATTTCAAAATCGTAAAAAACAAAATTGTTTCCTTTCGAAGATGCCCAAAAACCAGACTCGCTAAACGGAAGGAGTAGCAAACCCACGTTCGGGGGTTGGGTGAATTAGTTTTTGTAGATACAAAAAAACAGTAGCAAAAATGAAGAATTGCTGATTGCTGTGCAGCTATTACCACACTGTATAATTTAGTGGTAAGCCTATGATTAAATAACGCTGCCTACCTGTTAAATTAAATTAGGCTTTTTAAGGGTGGCGCTGAGCATTCCTCAATAGCCACTGCCTTGAATTAACAAACTTTAAAAAAGAAACAAGAGAGTATTAATTTACGGACTCATCGATTATTGAGCGCACACGTGTTAATGGTTTTTATGATTATTTCTTTTTTATCACTTACAAAGTTTCAATTAATTGCAGTTATTACCGGCCAGTAAGTTATGTTGGGCTTATGAATGCCGCTTAAAATCAATAGCTCTGTTTTATTTAACTTTTAATATTCTACGCTTTGTTTTAAATAATTAAAAGTCACTCAGGTAAACTTGGGCATTAATAATAATATTCAAAAGTTTTTATCAACTGCCGTTGGTCCCGGCTGTCATTTGTAGATCTTTGGCAGTCGTTACTGATTGTCAGAAACCAGAAAATCTGACACCAGTCTTGCCAAGAAGTACCGTGTTACCCAGTTAATGGGTTGTGGAGGTCTGGTAGGCAGCCGCTCCGCGTAAAATACTGGTATTCAGCTGAATCTGGTTTGACTGGGAGCCGACCCCAATTTGGTTGGGAAAAGGCTAGGCAGATGATGAGTTTTTATCAACTCTGTAATTTTAAGTTTATATATTTTCAAGAAATTTGGAGTTACAGTTACAAACCCAGTACATTGTAAATGTGGGATTTTTTTCAGTTTTAAGTAATTTACAAGTGCAGACCGTTGTGGATGGTGTCTCGCCGTCCGATCAGAACCAGGCCCAGAGGCCCTAGACAACGTGCCATTCAATTAGCGAAGGCGACTGTCGAAATGCCAAATGTAGGAATTTAGTCACGTGACATTTCGATAGCATCTGTCAATCCCATACATTTTTGACGTATTGTCAATCGCCTTCGCCACGCTACCGCTGAAAGAATGTCACTTGTCTAGAGCCCCAGGTCGACGGCGCGTTGTGTTCGACGCGCACCTCAAAGAGATGTTAGCAAAGAAGACGGGGCTCGCTAAAGCCAATGCCTGCGGAATTTGTTCGAAACAGTAACCGCGGCCCTGGAACGCAAAGGGAACACATATAGGCACGCATTAGAAGGAACACAGAGGGGTTTTAGTCAGTAAGAGTCTGACACTCCGCTCCACCCTGAGCGGAAGGAGTCATTTGATGATTTCCCATCCATAAAAAAACCCGATGTGGATACTGTGTCAAAGTTTTGAACGTTATATGGAAACATCTAGACGAAGTTATTAATATGCTTATTTAGTCAAGCCAAAAAAAAGCAATTGCAATATTTAAATAACCCTTTCTAAGCTGTACATGTGATTAAATTGACGTACTTTCAAGACAATGAATTAAAACAGACTGTATTTCCCAACTAATGCAGCATTATTGTACAGGAAACTGCTTGCCTACCGAGTAGAGCATACTTCGTACCCTGAAGGAAAATGAGATCTCTCCTGCAATCTCAGCTCGCTGTAATCTTGCAAATATTTATCGTGTGTCAATACAATATGCCAAAAGCGGGCGCTTATTATGGTTTTTACAAATGTGAGTACGCTTCAGGCTTTGGGTGTGGCCCAAGTTGTAGGTGAGAACGTTGGTGTGAGCGTTGGATATCTGTTGAGACTTTCTCGCCATGAGGACGATGAAGATTATAAATACTTAGAAAGAGTTACATTAAGAATGATACAACATTGAGTCCGAGTTATGTGGAACATACTAATCAACGCTGTATGTTGGTCTGGCTGACAGGTGGCTGTATGTGTGTTGTTTTTATTGCCGTGATGACCAAATAAAAATTTAATTCAATTAACAATAGGGGGTCGCCATATAATAAATGTTATTTTTTTGGATCATGGTGCGAAACCTTTGGTGTGCTAGTTTGAAATGTAGGTAGGTACTTGGTCTGTTTTTTTCAGTTTATTAGGACGAGTACATTGCACTGTCGAAAGATGTAGGGAATGTCGTCGTGGCTTTAAAATATGGATTTAGCCAATAAATCCAAACTACTATAAATCAACTTCAAACTACATTCCTTTATAACTTTCTTAATTAAATATTCATACATAAACAGGAACAGAGTTTCTTCTACACAGTTACTGTACCCGTACATCTCGCTGAAAAACTGGCACGGTTAAGACATCGTTACCAGAATTCACGTACTATAAAATCGCTACCAGCTTCTCCCTTGTTCCCTTTCTACGTCTCGTTAGTGAGGAGTTACAGCGCATTGTCCAACACAATGGAGGGAGGGGCGCCGCCCGGGGCAGCCTCGTGGCTAAACACCATGAAACCAAATAAAACCGCATGCAGAACATATGCTTTTTGAGAATCGTGTGTTATGTCTTCCTTACGGGTTTTGTGTGATTGCTACAGCGGGTTGTAAGGTGTTGGTACTGAAATACTTTGTCGAAGGAGAACTGAGCTGTATAAGTGAATTAGTGAGTCAATGGAATGGTTTGTTTCAGTCGTTTCAATTTAAAGTCAAATTATTTATTTAAATTAGACCATCATAGGCATTTTGAACGTCAAGACTTATTGATTAAAAAAATACTCCAGTTGTCCTTTCTTCTTATGGATAAGAATAGACAAGCTTCATATAAAAATTTAACATTAAATATTAGGTATACATTAAAGATATCTGAGGACGAAGCTCCTAGAATAACACTACTTAATACCGTCTGGTATACCTTCAATTAAGATATCCAAGAGTTTATTCAGCCATTTTCTTTTTAATAAAATTACCTTGCGGTTTTGTTCAAAAGTGCACATTACCAAGAAACTTTATCTTGAACAAAACAAAAAATTGCACCAATTTTTCGTTTTGTTCAAGATAAAGTTTCTTGCTTTTATTTCCCACAGTATAAGTTAACAATAACATTATTATTAGTGACCATATCGAGTGATAATTTCCACTTGATATTAAAAGTTCTTATTTCCATAGCTTGAGGACGTACTCCCACGATATTGGAGCTAGTAACCGATATGCATGTGATCAATTTATCAATGCGCATGATCAGAATCGCGTATCTCTTTGTATCTGCGCGTGAGTTGCTCACGCAAGTCTCAAGATTCGAATTTGGAATCTTACCACGCGATCGCTTTGCTACCCGAGATCTTGTTTGTAGGCGATAAACGAACTATGATTAATACACAGCTTAAGAAAAATGTAATTAGCTACTATATTGCGGTCCAGAATCAGGGTTTTTATTATTCTGACCACGTTAGGCTAGATCGGTCAAAATGTTGAAAATATAATTGACAGGGAATGGCCCCTGTCAATTATATTTTTTAGAAATCAAGAAATTAGATTTCTCTTCCCTTGACACTATCTGTCCGATATCAAATTGCGTATTTTCTAAGGAAAACAATGCTAGAGTCGGCGCTGATCCAACTTCGGATTGCCGTAGATGGCATGACGGCTAGCCTGGGCGGCTCGTCATACGCCCCGATCATTCGTTTAAATGGTCATAATTGGTCAAGCGGACTTTAAAATACAGCACTTGGTCATTATAGCATAGCTCTCTCGAGCTTTTAAAATCACTAAACGCCGCTCTGGGCTTACCCTGTTTGAAACTGTAATCTCCCTAAGTGTCTTGTTTGCCCGTGCTGACACCAACCTCTCTACAATAATGTCTTTATATTTAAATAAGCGTCATGTTCGGTGGCTAAATAATGTCATGTATGACGGGATGATATAGGACAGGACAATTCCTCTGCATGTTGAAAGATGTGTGTGGTTGAATATTCAATATTTATAATGTAATGGACTTTAGTTGTTCTAGTAGTTCAATATCAGAGGCGATCAAGTGATAACATACAGGTCCCTCAAGATTTTAAAATCACTAAACGTCATTCTGGACCAACTCTGTTCTTTAAAACTGTTAGCGTTAGTTCAGGTGACACCTCTGCTGTAAGCACGGTGTTGTCTAGCCGTAGCGTAGTTGATATGTCGGACGTACGATCCGCTCCGATTTAGTGTGCGTTAGTTGACGCGTGGTTGACAGCGAGTTGGTGACGACACGCTTACAAGTTGACAAGTGTGCGATAACCTTTATTGTCATGTTTGCATTACTAACACCTACCTCTACTCTTTATTTTAAAAAAAGTTCCGTTAATTGTTTAGTAAGTTCCATTTTTAATACGTTCCGTGTCCAGTGGCTGAATAATAAAAAATGTAACACGTAGGACGGGACCACTTTTCCGCTCCGAGCATGTTGAAAGATGTGCGTGACTGAATATTCAAAACTTATAATGTACAGGTCCCTAGTTGTTTAAGTACTACGGTGTCAGAGGCGATCAAGTGATAAAGATGTTTATTGATGATCTTTGGTTACATTAATTGCCAACAGCGGCGGCGCTTGTGTTACCGCAATGTCGCTCCGCGTCGACTGAGCGCGAATGACAAAGATCCAGCGGTCGATATGCGCAGGCGACGACGGCCGGCCCGCTTTGATCCCCGCTATTGACTGGTTCGACGACCAATCAAAATATTCGTGGGAAAAATAATCATTTCCATTTCGCACTTTTTATATGCATGAAGCGATAGTAAATATGAACCCCATACATGGCTCGCAATGTATTACAGACCGCACGTCTGCGCAAGCAGCGCAGAACGTGGCCAGTCAACTGTTCATTACAGCTACTGTTCGATATTCGAAAAATTTCAACTTATAAAAAGTTGAAAGCTCGAGAATGATAAAAACCCTATACTAGTTTATAGACGCTTAACTACCACTCGATAATATTTTTTCAGCTCGCTATTAAATGTTGTCTTTGCAATATAAGGATCAGGCATTCGGTAGCCACCTTAGGATTTTTATTTTCATAGAACGTTTCGAATACCAATAAGGATCGTACCGAAAAAGGAGGTCCCGAGTTATTGAGTGCTCGTGCTGGAGCACGTCTTTGTCATAAAATACCTTGTCGGGAATTAATCTTGGCATTTTGTTCAGGGTCGCACATAAAGTCTGCCTGTACTCACAGGCATCTGAAAAAAAGAGTGACACAGATCCTATTTTAATGAAGTGGGTTTTATGAACCACTCATAAACTAAAAAATAAATATGTTGACGGGGCGCCTTATTGGTGGTAGTAATTAACATGGCGGGCGCAGCACGCGGCGAAGGCGCGCGCGCACTTGCCGGCCCGCGCCGGTCCGCTGATAGGTCACTCACACTCACTGCGCACGCGGCCTTCGCGAAGGACGGCCGCGTCACTCATTAAGTTTTACTATTTTAAATTGTCATAAATTAAATTATTTGTCAATAGTAATTACCTATGGAATTAATTTTATTTGCGACACTGTTTAATTCTTACTTTATCTTCACCATATCATCCTATTATGGCACATGTAGAGCTGTAAATAGCATCAGCTTTAATGATCATCTTCTACGAAAGAAAAAATTCTAGCAAAAGGCTGCCTACTACAATGACGTTTAAAAAACAGTAATTTGCTCTGTACGTTGTGTGGCTACACACGTAATTTGATTTATTAGTACACTAGACCCGCATGTTTATTAGAACACTGCGTGTTTTCTCAAAACCAGTATAGTTAACAATTAACTTAGTGTAATTATTAAGGTTTTAGCAGGTGCAACTCCTTTAGAGGACGAGTTAATTGTGGCTGTGTCGTGCGTACCGACGTCATACCTGCACATTATACGGCGCTGCAGAAAAACGACATCATCCTACTATAAGGAGGTAATGATAGTCCGTGCTGTTTAGACACAGAGGACGATGATAAAAACACTGATCTAAATACGTCAAACGGACGTGAATAATTGCTTGTGCCATTAAAATTATTCGCCCCTTTTTGTCCAAGCCCTATAAAAGGGTAACGAGAAAACAAAACAAATCTATATATTTTCATGTTAATCTGAAACTATTATTTTTATTACGCACTTTTGAGAACTAGATAGGAAAGACAAATAAGACAATCAACGAGGGTTTATTAAAGAATAAAGGCCACATGACTATAATATGAGATGGGTGGTGGACGAAGCATTTCGCTATTAAACATGGATGGTGGCAGTTAGCTGACTGCACGGTGATCATTCGCGAGGGTTTTAATCCTAACACCTTAATAAACAGTGGAGGAGAAACAATTTGCATGTAGATGGCGCTTCAACTAATACATGTCTAACCGTCAGCTGCCGACTGGTTCAGTACTGCATACTATCGACCACACTAACCACTAATACACCTCACACGACTGACAAACTATCACTGGGAAATTCGTGGAGATTTCTAATTAGATTTACCATATTTAATAAGGCTGAATGAATGAATAATGCTAAAAAAAAACAGTTAATTCAATGCAAAATGAACCTCGTATTTGTACCCTGCGGCCCTACCATGACGTGTTAAAGCGTGAGTAGTTCGAGCGAGAAGGAGGGATGGAGCTATACACCCTATATAGCTCCATCCCTCCTCACTCGAACTACTCACGCTTTAACACGTCATGGTATGGCCGCTGTACTTAAACCGGAAGTGTGTTAACTCCTGGCATACCTAATAAATAAGGAAATCGTTAGGTGAATTTAATTTCATACAATTTTACTTTAAAACAGTACCGTATTCTAAGCCTAATACAAAGTGTTAGAAAACATAAATCAATAAATCGTCTCTATCGCTTTCTATAACCTTACACGAGACTAGATCCTAACATTATCCAGCTTCTATTTTTTATGTTTAAATGGGAATACGGGCAACGGGTCTGTAGGTGAGCCGTACTACTAAGTGGCTTGCGGAATCCTAATGCATGCAGGTAGGGCCATCTTGAGGAACCTGCCAGGACCCGCATTTTAATGTCGCTTGAAAAATGTGCTTGAAGCTAGAACGTATTGCTGTTTGATTGGAGGGCATGTTAGTAATTGGTTACTAAATCTATTTCGGTATTTCATTTTATTTTATCGCGAATTTATTCTATTGAGGCGTTGTTGTTGCGTACTTTTTACAAAATGACACTTACGAGGATTTATACAGAAATATAGGCAAATGATGCATTGTAATTGCATTTTTATGGTTTTTAGAGATATGGCTGAAGCTCAATGTAAATCATTTAGATTTGAAATACAATACGAGTATTGTGTCAGTGAGAAATTGAAATTAACATTTTAATCAATCGATTGACTGCGGCTTACAATTTAATAATTAAAACAGCAGCTACAATATTAATAATCGACATTGCCATGTATCTACTGCTAGAAATAAACGATAATAAAACAAGTGAGAACCACACTGACATTGTCAGGCGAAAGTGTGTTGGGTCTTCATTCCATAGTCTTAGGTGCACGAACACCTGTTAACGTCGCTCAGTCAGACGAGTGTTTATAGAAGATATTTGCATATGCATGCAGCCAGATAAAAACACCTAGATCATAGGCAAAACATGCATGACTAATTTAGCCTTGAGGTAGTCTTATTTTAATCTTAAGTGATGCTAATGACAGATGAAGTTTCTGATGTATGGCTTAAGAAATTGAGAATGCTTTTCGATCTTGCAATAAACATGTTTTGGAGTTTGAAGGATTTAAGCAGAAGATGATGACTTTCTTTTTCTATATTAGCTGGTTTTTGATGTAGGTATCTCTTTTTAGCTACAAAAAATATTGCCCCCGCATCAATAAAAACCCAAATCATATTCGGTATCAATATATCAAACAAAACAATATAATGGAAATATCTCTTTTATTCTCACAAAATTAAGTTAACCCACATAAAAGAGTTTGTTTAAAACATTAGATGTTTTAAGATGTTATCGCTGCTGTTTGGTGTCAAAAGTCTCGCATCATGCCGAACGCATTTACGTGGAGTGATACCGATCTGAGCCCTTTGTTCGCCTATCGGTTCGTAAACAAGAATAGCGGGAGTCCACATAAATCATTTTTAGACAAAAAAGCCAAAACCTAACTTCAGACGTATCGTTTCAAAATTATGGTACAGAAACATAATTTTTGAAAAACATTACATTTCTCTCATATTTATGAGAAAATAACACATATTTGTGAGGAATCTTCGGAGACCCAAACACGCGAAATTACGAAATAACACGCGCCAAACCAGTCAATTACGCCATTATGTTATTTCAGTCTCGCGAGTTAATTACTAACCAAACAGCTTTGTTTACTTACTTCTTGTCTAAAAACACCTATTAATTTAGCTTACAATTACATGTTTCGATGTCCACGGTGCCTAGTTAACTATGTGAAATAAAACAAATGTCCGATAACTGGTCGGACGAGTAGGATTCGAACATCGTTCTGTGCAAATGATTTGTGTCGCGTTGTTTGTATTTGCTATTAAATTATCGACAATGTAACAAGAAGTGCGGTGAAGAAATATGTAGGTACCACTTATTGTCATTCCTTGTACATTTGATGGTAGACATTTTGCTGGCATTTTGAGCTTATTTCACATATAACGTTGTATCTGCGACGAAGATAGAGCTTGAATTCTGTGAAATAAACTTTAAAAGAGTACTGTATTTCGTCCGGTTCTTCGTTTTATTTCTCGATTAATATTCTGAGGAAGTTTTCATTACTTTTTAATGAAACTCCGAGTCGTATCTGCCGATCGCTAATTTTATGTTTTAATTTACGCCTCCACGTAGCGTCCCCTACATCATTGATCACTGTAACGGGATGGTAAGTAAGCGTCGTGCGTCCCTACTAACATGTAGAATACACTCATGATACTCGTAGACTATAAGATCTGCTGGTACATGATCGTTATACACAGTCATTTAATTTGTGGTAAGCACTGCAATCAGAAAGGTAATGAATAATCTTTTTTTAGTTTTATCTAAGTTTGAAGTATTCATAAAATATTTTTTCTTCCTTAATTATTTTGTTGACTACTGGCCTTATGTTACGCTACAGGCTATAACTAAAGCGGTCTCATATAGGTACATTTCCCTTAGTTTATAGTAACCACAGCTGGTCTGAATTCACATCTGGATCGGACTGACATCAGCAAGACTATTAGCAGTGAAAAAATCAATTATTTCAACATTCCCTTCTTCAAGCAAATTGATTACGCTTCTGGACAGACCCTTCCTTGAGGCATTTGTGTGAACCAAGGGTTACTTACCACTCAACCTTCTAAACTTCGTCATTCTATCTCATTTTTCAAATAAGTTTTCAAACATGCCAGACAAGGATAGCGAAAAGCTATGATTGAATAGTCGCGACCTTTGATTGATGAGTTCAGAAATCGCCGCGAGAGAATCTTGGTTTCTAATTGAATTTTACAAATGCTGTCCGGTTATCATTAGGGAGATTTTGTTTATTCTATAGTAACTAAAAGAACATTAGACGTAATGATAGGTGAAGATTCCTTCGTTTAACTGGTGAGGGGTCAAAGCATAATAGGCATGGGAAAAGAATGCATTTCGCAGTCAGAGCTGGTTTAAGGTAGTAGGAGACAAACAGGCAATTTACGTTCAAATCAAATCATCAAATTATATTCATCGCAAATCGCGAAAACAAATTAGCTTTTCGAAACAATTGTACTGAACAGCAGATTTTTAAAATAATTTGGAAGTTATCCCTAAGTTAAAATACTAGTATTCAGCTGCATTAAGTTCAACTAAAAGCCACATAAATAAAATTGAGTATGCAGTTTTAAAGAAGAGTTGGCTTAAAATCCCTCTATCTTTCGAAAGAGGGATTTTAAGTTTTCTATAGAAAATGAAAAATCACTGAACTCTTTTTCGAAAATGTTCTCTACTGACTATTTAGACCTGATTAATTAGCGTATGCATACCATATTTTATTAAAATCCGTTCCTTTATATCGAAAAGTAAGGACTTTAAAGTTTGTATAACATGCCGTACCGAGTAAAACGCTCTTAATTTAAATTAATTTTAATAAATAACAAGCTTTAACTGTCCTTTTCTGATTAAAGTAGTTAGCAACCTTCTGATCTTCTAGAAATGATAGGTGAGGTCGATCACTTCAACCATATTATTTGCTTGCTCTTGAAAAATAAAAAAAAATGGGAATCTGTTTGGTGCAAGACACACAAGACTGGTCGATGTGGCGACTTGTGATTGGACGTCTTTCGTCTGAAATGACAATGATCATGGTGATGAGGAAATAGAATGTATTTGAAAATATCTCGGATATTACCTAATAGGTACCGTCTAACGTCACCCCGTATATTACCCATAGGGACGAAGGGGTGAATAGAAACAAAACTTTGATAAGGATTTTCACTTTAATATCATTAAATTGGTTGTTTAAGAAAGTAACTTTATTTTATTTATATCAATTTAATTTAATTGGAGACCGCAAATTCTGCAAACAAGATTTAAATAACGTAAAAATCCCACCACGCTTGTAGGTTAGTATTAGGTTCTAAAACCTACTATCACTGTACCTATTAGAATCTGATGGCTGAGCGGCAGTTTCTAAAAACCTATTATGTGCCATGAAAAAATAAAATTCCTTTGGTATAATAACGGATTTCTACTCCTACAAACTTATCTGACCTCTTCTACTTTTGGAACTAAAAAATCACAAAATTAAGAGTCACCCAAAGAAATTGTTACGATTAGTTTCGGATTATGTTTGATTACACCCTTTTTTTGTTAAGGGAGACATTTCTTGTACAAAAATGCGTTTCAGATTTATTTTTAATAAAACGTAGGTATCTATTCCCTATTATCATTTTTGGGTGAGTTTTTGAACTTTTTAAATATGAACTATTTTCCCATAAATACGTTAAAACTAGTCGAAAATGTACATTTACATTGTCTTTGACATGTCATTATTCGTAGCTATACATTATTTTGATGAGATATTCACGTAAATTCATTAATTAATAATATTCTTCTCCAGTTAATGGGTTGTGGAGGTCTGGTAGGCAGCCGCTCCACGTAAAATACTGGTATTTAGCTGAATCCGGTTTGACTGGGAGCCGACCCCAATACATTTGGGAAAAGGCTAGGCAGATGATGATGAATAATATTCTTCTCCAGGTGAACCGAAGATGCTACATAAAACTCATTAAAATTGCTAAAAGTCGTCTTAATAAATCAGAATCGTAAAAAATCCTGAACCCATTTTATAATTTTCTCAATACCGTTTCTCTTTCATACACTACAAAAACACAATTTCTTTTAATGATTTCATTCGTTAAGTACCGAGACCTCCGTAAACGTACAATCAGTTCATTCAATTTATATTCGTTTTCAGTGTTTATTTTCATATGAACATTATTTTTTTTAATGGGCCAGCCTGTGTAACATCCGTATTTGCCATACACCTGCGTCCGGCTGTATTTGGTCCAAGTTGTAATAAATAAAAGTGATATTGATTAATAAAAACGTAATTATTACTTTCATGGTAATGATAATTACACGACAGTTTGTACCCCGGAGAAAGTACTACAAAGGAACTAAATTTGATGTACTGTGTTATGGGCTATCATTTCTCTCTGAGCATCTGCCTTTTTAAAGAACATGTTTTTTTTTACTGAGGCTTTATAGTTAAAAAGCCCATGAAAATTGACATTTCTCATCACATTTTGGTGGTGCGTTGGTCATTAAGAGTGTTTAAATTAATTATGAGCTAGTCTTCGTAATAATTTGTTGTCTCAGGATTGTTTGAAACTTACGTTAATATTTTTTTTCTACCAGGTATCAATTTCTTCGAAATGAGTCTCGCGCATTATGGGCTAAAGAGCTTATGATTTCTTTTAAAAGTTCTGGGAGGTGTAAACTGAAATGAGGTTTGTAATTAAGTCGGACCCTTAAATTCTGTCTTAATATCATCCACACATACACTAATCAAATATTATAATTTATGATGCATTATTTTATTTGGTCTACTAAAATTATTTGGTCTCCTAAAATTAGTGACTTCGTTTTTACGATTTTTGATGTAGAAACTTAGGTGAATAATAAATTAAGTAATTAGACATCTTTGTAATAAACGTTTCATTCGAATTTGATAATTTATTGTAGAGGTTTTACATGCAAAGTTTTCATGGTTACGTAAACGTATGCCTTGTGCAAAATTAAACACAAGTTCCAATGCTTTTGATGCTCCCTAATCAAGTTTTTCCTACTTTCAGAAGCAGCCGCCAAAAATCTCCATGCTACACCATCAAAATCCGAAATTAACGTAATCACGGCATTTGCGCAGCATTGAAAAGTAAGCGTGTCGCCATCCACCTGCGTCCGCTGACGGCCTGCCTCGACCTGATTTATATTAAGAGAACAGACACAAGTAAAACAATACAGTACCCTCCGTACAGGACAGGAAGTCGGGAAAAAATAGGGATGAATCTTTTGTCTTGTTGCATCATCCATCATATGCCGCTCTGTGATAATGTTTTGTGATTATTTGGTTTTGTATCGAAAGTGAAACGGGTTGTTTGTTTTTGATTGTGTGATCAAATGTCTACGTACCGATCAAACAGAATCAAGACCTTTCCGACTCCTGCTTTCATTCTAAGGCTGCGTTTCCACCAGAGATGTGCGAGGATGCGTAGCGAGGGATGTGTTTCTTAAGAACCAATAGAATCGCTTGTGCTGAGCGAGACTTTGTAAAGTAAGCGATTCTATCGGTTCTTAACAAACACATCTCTCGCTACGCATCCTCGCACATTTCTGGTGGAAACGCAGCCTTAGACTGATCAGAGGGCAATTCTTTTATTTTTAGGAATTTCCGCATTCGCATCGAAGTCGCAAACTGTCAAAAACGTAAACTATATTTTGTTTAATAATTATTAACTAAAAAATATTTGGTGCTGGCGTTATTTGGTGGTATACGTTGTAGGATTATTCCTGATCGTCGCAACTGCTGGCACTATTACATTCGGATTTACCTCCATTGGATCCGCCTCGCAAATAGCAGCCGTAGTACAAATCCCGGGAATAATATGCTTGGGAAATCGTTCCAAACCTGGCAGAACGTAGTAGAGGTGGATGCTGACGAATAATACTATAATGCGATAATCGGCAGCCTTGATATCATAGCCAGCAAGTAGGAAATACGGGGTCAAAGTTCATGATTTCCACTAAATCTGCTGACTTATTTATTTTATATTCAAATTATCAAAAATCACCCGATGCCGATGACACCAAACTTTTCTTCTCTAAACAAACTGTTTATAAAATTACAAAATTCAAAAAAGGTTACCACAGAATCTTCTAGCGTATAACGTTGCACTACATACGGGTCGAAATGGTAACCTCCTTTTTTGAAGTCGGTTAAAATACCTCTAATTTACCATTATTTAAAGAATAAGAATATACAGGGTTATTTGTAAAACACCAACAACCTTTCAGTGGGTGAAAATACTCATAAACAACTTTTGTTGAAAAATCGAAAAATCTACTGTTTCATACATTTTCATTGGGTGAATATTGCATTTTGTATGAAACATCCGATTTATTTTTTGATATTTCAGAGTTGGTCCCATAGTAAAAGTTGTTTATAATGATGAGTACTTTCACCCACTGAAAGGTTGTTGGTGTTTTACAAATAACCCTGTATATTATTAGTTCTGATATATTATATCAAGATACAAGAATAAATTCAATATAATTCAGACATTCATAAAGCTACATAATTGCACCAAATGAAACACGGTTAAGGTGCAATCGGGTATATTAATTTGCTCACAAGAGAATATTAAAAATTAGTAAAAAACACGTAGGCTGCCCTGGGGGTTGCCAGAATAGATCTGTCACCAACATCTCGTGTAACTTTATGAATGTCTGAATTATCTGGTTGAAAAGATTGATTGAAACGGAAACAAAAGACGAATATTATAAAACAAAAGCTATCAATGCCAATTCAGACTTCATAAATATTTTGGCGTTTTTATTTACGGATCGTCCAATAATGCGCACTGGCAGTATAAATAGCAGCCAAAGGTCCGTACAGATCAGAATCCAACAACCCGGTGCGTGTAATGTCACTTGTTCACCATAAAACATTTATGCCACGATGAAACCCTGTACGGATAAAATCTATTTTTTATCAGTAAAATAAATTGCGCTTAAATAAATAACTTGTGAATACTCCAAAGCAAGCGGCTGTTTAAATTATTGAATACAAATTCCATACATTGCGCTTGAACAGAGGTGCTGGGACGACGCGAACAGGCGGCTTATTGCTGCACTCAAAAACCGACATCAATTAAAGAGAGATGAGAGTAAGTATTCACGGGGGTGCTGTGACCATGGGCTGGGATCAACTGAATCCTCCTGAAAAGAATGAAATATTTTTTATTACATTTTGAAAAGTCTTTTGGACACGCTCGCTCCATCATAGACCTCATCCATCGCTTTCCATCAGGCGTGATCGAGGTCAAGAGCTAGCCCATTCTTCAATAAAAATAAAAATTTCTTGTCATTGTTTAAATGAAATCGACACTTTTTAACCGACTTCTAAAAAAGGAGGAGGTTCTTTACCACAGTAAAGACCTCAAAAGGTTGATTCCTCTAGCTGTATAGTCTCTGTTTGATTCGCTTCAACAGGAAATACCTTGACTAAAAGAAAAAATACTAGGCCATCCAAATAATAAGCAAAAATTTTGCAAAATTATCAGGCACTGGGATTTCCCATTTAGGAACAGTCACATACTCAACCTACACGTAGTAACTGAGAGTGGAGCCTCCTGTCGGGTACAGGCAAGAACAGCGGCGCTTTGATCGTGTCAGAGTTGGCGCTTGCACGCCTCCTTACGGCCTGCGTCCGTTACCCACGATTAAGTCTGGAATCCACCAAAGCGGACACGAGGCGAGAGGTAAGGAGATGTGTAGTCAACAGCCAATACCATTTCATTTAGTACGCATCGTGTCCAATTAGCAGTAGCGTTGCGAAGGCGTTTGCCAAAACGTCAAAATTTAATAAGATTGCCAAACGCTGTCGAAATGTCACATGATATTAGGTTTGGGGCATTTCGACAATCGCTGAATCGTACTCGCTAATGGAATGGCACTTTGTCTAGAGCCTAAGGTTGAACAGAAATAACAGATGATATCTCATACTGTAGTCTGTTTTATACAGAAATGTGTATAACGCAAGCAAGATACAGAAGCGAAGTGTGGAGAATAGCATGCAGCAAGTAGCGTTACATCTTACATCAAAAGTTCGGACGCCGTCTACGAATTTCTGCTCGGGTCTAAATAGCACGCATCTCCGCTTTCGACATCTCCTCTTCGGTGGAGTTCGGGCCTTACATCAGGGGTTGTAGGATTCGTAAGTACTTGCAACCGACGGCATACTTGCACAATAACACTAAATATGTCGGTAGAGATGGACGTGGAGGTTTGCGATTCTTGTAAATAAACCGGGGTTGTGTGGGAACTGAAATCTGAATGCTGTTTTTGAATATTAAGATGCTGTAATATGAATATGCAAAAATGTAATATACATGAGCCCTTTGCCTTAATAAAAAAGACACAATGTAGTGATACTTCGCTCTTCAACACTCCTATAATCCATCCGAGTAGGTAGTTAACTAAAGGTAAACAAAAAACCACGTGACAGGGTTACCCAGCTAAACGTAATACCACTCACTTCAGTTGCCATGCTACGTCACAGTTGTACTCTTCAATTTAGCAACGTTATTAACAAATAATAACGTTGCTAAATTGAAGAGTACAACTGTAACGTATCATGACAACTAAATATACTGGTATTACGTTTAGTCGGTTAACTAAGTCACGTAGTTTTTTTTGTTTACCTTTAGTTAACTACCTACTCGTATGGAGTATAACTTAAACATATACCCTCTGTTCTGAAGTTCAATCTACCGTTACGCCCAAATGAAGGGACTAACAATTTCAATCCTCAGAGTTAATTGTTTTCTACATAACTATAGCGTTAATCGGTTAATACGTGGACAAGGTGGATATTATTTTTAATAACGTCTTCATTCAGCGCGGCACAGTAAGCGTAACGAAGATGAAACAATTTTATATGAATCATAAGAACCTAATGCGTAAACAGCGTAATACGATTCGGATTTCGGTGCCTTGTGATCCAGAAGAAGATTAGAAAAGGCTAAAGACAGTATTTTAGTTTAATGGACGTTGTTTTAAGCAATCAGGAAGATGTTCTCTTATTAAGAAATAAACGCTCTATAAGCCTTTGATGGTGAATGGAAGCTATTACTTCATATTAAGTTTATTGTGTTTGAGTTTCAATCATTCGAAGGATATGAGTATTTGGAACGATTACTTCTTCATTTTTTTTCAAAGTGATATGATTTGTCTGTTTTTGTATGTTTTATTTAAATATGCTGTTAAATCATTGAAAGGATATTATTTGTATTTGGAACTTTGAGTGAGATGATCTGTCTTTTCTTTTTAATTTACGTTGATAAAAGTTGAAATAACCAACTGTTTCATTTTTACTGCCTTTTTAACTGTCGTCGAAATGTTTTAAGTTATTACAACTGCAACAGAGAAGTATTGTACCAAGTCCTTAATTTCAAAATGATTAGTTGACCTACAAATAAAATGATAAAACTTCTGGCACGTCAAGAAAAAGATGCCAATTTCTTTGAAAGAAAGAAACGATACAATTGATTATGTTCTAAAATAAAAAAAGTAAAAAATTTCACAAAACAGTAGTCGTTGAATCAATCACAAAAATAACGAGCTCGCCAATCTACACGATGCTGAGGCAAGTGTAAAACAAACTAAAACTAAATCGTCCAATGAAAGAGCAAAACAGATAGTTGCTGAATTGAATGCACTA
Source organism: Melanchra persicariae (assembly GCA_947386135.1). Classification (NCBI taxonomy): domain Eukaryota; kingdom Metazoa; phylum Arthropoda; class Insecta; order Lepidoptera; family Noctuidae; genus Melanchra; species Melanchra persicariae. The sequence continues at coordinate 7,905,164 of OX376651.1, read as the reverse complement.
CAGTCGCATAAAATAAATAGATAGGTACGAATTTCATTACTATCACATCCATAACACCTAAGAATACTCGAGGAAAATGGGGCACATAAATACACCAACCAATATAGGCACTTCCAGCAATTTAAATTTTGTGGTGTATAAATTTTGAAGTAACTCAATTAAAGTGAACGTTAATGCCAGTATATGGAGGGGCCAGGGCATGAATCATTCGGTTTATTAACCAGCAGTTAACTACGTATCTAACGCGCCAATCACTCCCGTTTTACAGTTCTCGCGTGAGACGCTAAATTAGCGAGAAGCTTTGGTCGGGCTGGCCACTGTTAGCGCAGTGGCTTATCTAGAATATCTGGAGCGGACTGAACTGGATATCGCTGTGGCTTTGAGTTAGGTAATGTTGTTGTTTGGAGTTACGAGAATTGGCTAACGGATTCGGAATGCTTGTCACTTTATCAGTGACTTCGAAATACGGTTTTATCAATTTTAATCACTACAACCGCGGCACAATGCTAATTCTTAATTAAAATTCTGTATATATACTTGAATAAAGAATCTGCAATTACTTAAACTAGGCTTGTGTTTAATTTTATTTGTGAGTAATCGTGGTAAGGTTTAATTTAATTTTAATGCTTTAATTTTTACGTATGAAATTTTGTTACAAAAAATTGCATGTGGTTAAAATGTTTCTATGAATATTAAGCCTGTGCCTACTCTGTCTGTCTGACTGTCATTCTGTCGTCTTTTTTTTTTTTTTTTTTTTTTTTTTTTTTTTTTTTTTTTTTTTTTTTTTTGGATGGGAAATCATCAAATGACCCCTCCCGCTCTGGGTCCACCCATGCTCCTCTTAGTGCCTTTTACGTTCCAGGGCCGCGGTAACTCTTTCGAACAAATCCGCAACCCTGGTAGGCACTGGCCCTAACGGGCCCCTACTCCTATGCTGACATCTCTTTGAGGCGCGCGTGGAACACAACGCGCCGTCGGCTTGGGTCTGGCTTTAATCGGACAGCGAGCCACCCAACGCTCGCCGTCCGCAGACCCGCACCTACGGTGGCCGGGAATCGCCCAGCGACTCCCGACGCCCGGTGCGTCTTCCTATGCCGCGGCGGCTGGGGCGTGAGGGTTGTCTCTCCCTCACGCGGCCCGCCTCCTCCTTCACTAGCATTACTGCTTCGCAGAAGGAGGTGACGGCTTCCCATGCCTCCTCGCTCCGGACCATGGATTGAACCAGGGCCGGGCGCGAGAGGTCGCCGCTGCCGATCGCCTCGACGAGGACACGGCGCTGCTCCGCCCATGCGGGGCAGGCCTCCACCGTATGCTCCACCGTGTCCTCCGGGCGATCCTCGCAGTGAAAACACCCGGGCGTTTCCTCCCGCCGAATCCGAAACAGGTACCTACCGAAACAACCATGTCCGGTGAGTACCTGCGTCAGGCGGAAGGTGAGGACGCCGTGGCGCCTCTCCAGCCACTCCTCAAAGAGGGGCACTATCGCCACAATTGTGGCGTGCCCTGCACTGGGTTGCGACAGTCGCTGATTCCATACCGCCATGGTATCTTGCCGGAGCTCCGTCCGCCGCGCAGCAATATGCCGCGGCAGCAGAGTTTCGCCCCGGCGTTGCGCCTCCATGCGCCACGTGTAAACGTGCGCGAGGTCTTTCGCCTCCAGATCCCATGGCGGCAATCCAGCAAGGAGGCTCGCCGCCTCGCGGGAGACCGTGCGGTATCCCCGGACAAGCCGGATGGCCATGACCCTTTGGGACGCGTTCAGCTTTTGGGCTGAACGCTTCCGCAGGTCCAGCGCCCACACTGGGGCCCCGTAAAGGGCCATGGACCGCACGATCTCCGCATAGAGCCTCCGGCAGGAGGCGTTTGGACCCCCCAGATTGGGCAGAAGCCGCTTGAAGGCAGCCCCGGCCCGCTCCAGTCTGGGAGCCAAACGTCGGAAGTGCTCGACGAAGTTCCACCGGCTATCGAGAACGAGTCCCAAATACTTGAGCGTCGACCCGACGCCGATGTGAACCCCTCCTACCGTGATTTGGGATCCCGGTGGTGGCCTGCTCCGCGGACCATGAAAGCACATGGCCTCGGACTTGTGCAAGGCCACCTCGAGACCCAATTGCCGGATCCTATCCACGACTATCGCAACCCCGCGTGTCATTAGTTCGGCCGCCGCCTGGTACGACCCCCCCTGAGCCAGGACGAGCGTGTCGTCAGCGTAGCATACTACGCTGACGCCGCTAGGGAGGCCGGCGCGCAGCACCCAGTCGTAACCGATGTCCCACAGGTACGGCCCCACAACCGCTCCCTGTGGAACACCGCACGACATCTCTCGCCGAATCCACTCTCCCTCGTGACCGGGGTAGATGACGGCCCTATCCGTCAGATAGGCCTCGACCGCGCGACGGAGGTAGGTCGGCATCCGGTGATACCGGAGTGCCTCCCTAATGCAACTCCAGGGCATGGTGTTGAAGGCGTTGGCGATGTCAAGAGACACCGCCAAGACGACCTTGCCCCGGGATACCGCTTCCCCCGTCGTGAGAGCTCTCACGCATGATGGCATCCACCGTTGAGCGCCCCGTGCGGAAACCGAACTGGTTCTCCGCCAGATCCGGCCCCACCCTCACCAAGTGCGCGACGAGGCGGTTTGCAATGACTCTTTCAAAGAGCTTGCCCACCTCGTCGAGCAGCACGATGGGCCGGTATGCGGACGGAGAGTCCGCAGGGCGCTCCGGCTTCTTAATGAGGACCAGTTTCCCCGTCTTCCAACGAAGTGGAAACTGGCCCCTCTCCAAACATGCGCTGAAGAGCCCCCTCAGTCGAGGCCCGAGAGCCTCCAAGGCCAGGACCCAGGCTTTTCCAGGCAAGCCGTCGGGTCCTGGGGCGGTATTCTTGGCCCTCAGCCGGTTAACCGCCACTCTCAGGTCTACCTCGGTCACTTCCGGGACATCGTCGTCGTCGTCGCCGTCGTCGCTGTGGTCCGCAACAGGCACCGCAGGTGGCGGAGCCATGGGCGGGGGAGTGTGCTCGCCTCGCGAAGGGAACAGAGCGCTCACCACGTCCTCAACGAGCTGGGGCCGGAGCCTCTGCGCCAACGGGGGTGCCCAGGTGCGGAGTTTATCCCGCACCATTTTGTAAGGGCGTCCCCATGGGTCCCCGTTCAGAGACTCCAGCATCTCCTTGCGGGCCAGATCTTTGGCCCGCAGGATCCCCGCTCGGAGGGCGGTCTTCGCCGCTCTGTACTCCTCGTATAGCTCCGCCTCCCTGGCCTGCGCATCCGGAGGGCGGATGCGAAGCCTGCGTTGCCTGGTGTACTGGCGCCGTGCAGCAACGCACGCCTCGCGTAGCGCTGCCAGCTCTCGCGACCACCAGTACACCTGGCGGCGGGCGCTTCCTGGCCGGACCCGGGGCATTGCCACGTCACATATCTCGGACATGGCCTCCCGGAACCACTCCGCCTCGTCGTTGATGTCGGCAGGCCTGTCTGGTGGTGACACCCAGGCCTGCACAATCGAGGCTTCCAGGAGAAGCTCCCGGTCCAGCTGCTTCAGCGCCCACCGCGGACCACTCGGGGCCTGTCGGACCGACGCGGTCGAGGTCTGGGCGGAGACGTCAAACCGGATATACCGGTGGTCGGAATGGGTCTCCACCTCCTCTAAGACGCGCCAGTCAACGACACGCTGTAACAGAGCAGGGCTGGCGAACGAGATGTCCACCACTGACTCGCCCTGCATCCGCACACACGTGGGGACAGTACCCCGGTTTAGGACGACCAGGCCTGTCTCCAGAGCCCAGTCCTCCACCATCCTGCCCCTCGTGTCCGTGTAGCGGGAACCCCAAGCCAAATGTTTGGCGTTGAAGTCCCCGAGAACGAGCACGGGGAGGGAACGATACCCGGCGACGACGTCAACCAACTCCGTAAGGGAGATGTGGAATTCGGCGAGGGTTCGGCTCGGGGAGAAGTAGACACCCACCACGACAATCTCCCCGAACCGTGCTGCTACGCAACCCCGTCCTCTCTTGACACTCTCGAGGGACGGGGTGCCGGCGGCGGCCGACGAAATTAGGGTCACTGAGCCGTCCAGGTCCTCCACCCAGTTCTCCCTGGGCGGGACAAAATACGGCTCAGCGACGACGGCGATATTTATCGACCACTGCGCCATGCTCTGGAGCAACAGGTCCTGAGCAGCGGCGCAGTGGTTGATGTTCGCCTGGAGGAGGCGTAATGGAGCCGTTATTGACATTCCATTACTGCCTCCTCCCGAGCCCCCTGTGAAGACTCGGCTGCGGCCGTCGCAGCTGTCGTAGTGGCAGCGGCGACGGCGGCGGCACCGGCGGCGGTGGCGGCAGAGGCGGCGACGGTGGCGGCGGCTGCTGCGGCGGAGACGGCGACGGCGGAGGGCTTTCTCCTACCACCGGCGTTGGCGGGTGGGGCGCAGGCCTTGCCCCCAGCCCAATGGTCGGCCGGCTTGCCAGCTGCCGCACATGCTACGCAGTGCGGCGCGGCGCTACACGAGCCGGCCATGTGACCGGGCTGACCACAGCGGAAGCAGAGCCCGCTGCGGTCCACCTCTGAGGTGCACATAGCTCCCGCGTGGTTGCCCACATGGCAGCGGAAGCACCTCAGAGGTCTGGGTTCTAGCAGTTTTACCTGCGCAGACACCCAGCCAACGAGTAGCCTTCGGCCCTCCGTGATCTTCTTGGCCGCCGTCACGGGGCAGCTCACCACAGTGGTTCGCATTCCCGTGTGGTCAGGACGTATGGTGCCCGCCTTTACTTGCTCGGCAGAGCACCCCCCCGTCCTGACGACGGCGGCCACCACCTCCTCCGCCGTGACGGAGTCGTCCAGGCCCAATATGCGCATGTCGATACACTTACTGGGCCTGGACACTCGGACTTCGTCCGCGCTCAAGGACGCCCTCAGCCTTTCGGCTAGGGCGTCCGCGGTCGGACCGCTGGATGCTCCGGGGATCTCCAGCATCCTGGCCCCGGTCATAGTGACCTTGAGCCGGAGGCCCCCGACGATGCCGAGCTCACCAAGGCTCACCGCCTCCTTGGCCCTGGTGAGCACGTCCCCGTATGTAACGCCCCTCTTGACCGCTTCCGGCTGCAGTGTAATCACTACAGCCGCGGTCTTCGGGGCGCTGAGCTTCGCAGCGATCCTCTTGGCCTTTTGCCGCCGCTTCCTGTCGCGCTTTTTGGCTGCCCTGGCTGCCTTTCCGGCCTTCCTCTTCTCCCCGGCCACTTGCCAACCGGCTTCTTCTTCAGCCGCAGGAGATTTGGAAGACGGGGGCTTTGAAGGCGGTTGCACTGCCGGCGCTGGAGCCTTCGCCGCCCGTGCAGCCGCCCCACCTTTCTTCTTGGCCGGTGCCGATTTCGCCGGTGCCTTAGCAGGAGCTGGCTCAGCTCCTGGGTTGGCCCGGCCGGTCGGCACCGGTGTGACAGCCACGGCAGCCGCATAAGTAGCCGCCTTCTGCTCTGCCGCCTTCTTACTCGCCGCTAGCGGGGGGCGAAGCACGATGCCCTCCAGGACGGAGAACCGTTCCCGGGAGGCGGCCATCTCCTGCCGCACGAGGTCCAGCACCTGGTTCTCGAGCGGCACGGAATGGCCATCGTCCTTGTGCCCCCCTTGAGGCACCTCTCTCGAGCTGGAGCTGGAGCTGGAGCTGGCTCCCCGGAGCCCGGCTAAGTCTGCCCGGAGCCTCTCATTCTCCTTTTGGAGAAGCTCCAGTGTGGTCGCCAAGCGGGCGACCTCCGCCCGCAGCCCAGACATTTCGTCCGTGGGCGCGGGCGGAGACCCGCGGTGGAAGTAGGCTTCCTCCGCTGCCGCCAGGATGGAGGCTGCGGCCGCGCTGCAGGCCTTGTTCCTGCTTGGCAAGATGCGCTTCTTGGCCACATCGCGGAGCGCAGCCTCTACCACTTCGGCAAACCCAGCCGTTACTCCGGGGCGCCCGTCCTCCTTGGCCAGCCCCTCAGCCCGCTCTTCGTCTTCTAGGGAGGCGGGCCTTCTCCCATTGGTCCCCTCCCGGCCCCTACCCCGCCTGCTGGTGGGGATTTTCCTGGCCGAAGCCAGCTCCTCATTCGAGGTCGACCTCTGGTCGTCCTCCTCTCTGGGCCGCTTGCGGAAGAACTCATTGTTCTCCGCAGCAGCCCTCACTCCCTCGCGTCTAGAGCTCGCCGAACTGGCGTCTGATGCAGAGTCGGAATCCGACCCTGCTTCTCCTCGCCGCTCAGGCGAGCCCTTCCTCCAAAATTTGGAGGGAGTGTCCGCGGTACGCCTGCCCGACACCTTGTCAGGCGAACTAAAATCATAGCCGATCATCTCCTCAAAGGAGGGTTGTGCGGATCGGGGGCCTCCTCGGCCCTTGTTGCCAATGGCAAGTGGTGGACAAAAGTCAACGTTGCCCCCCCCATAATACGTGGGGCATGACGCAAGCGTGGCGGATTCTCTTTCTGCTGTGCAGTCCGTACCGCCCTGGGGTAAATCTATTTCGTTGATCTTATCCATTTTTTTCCTTTTTAGGGTGCGGTCCCTATCTCCCCATCTCTCTTAATGCCTGCTCGCTGCCCTCACAGTCACGTCTGATGATCAGACGCGTACCAGAGAGCAGCGAGCAAGCCAATGAGACGCACACCGTCCGAGGACCCGAACACTGCTCAAGTCTCCGAACGGTGTGCCCCTCTTGTGTCTCTCTTGGTCTGGTCTCTCACTTGGGACCTTCCGGCATGAGTGGCTCTACCGGCAAAGCCCCCAAGATCATTGAGACACGCAAGCCCCACCACGACGACAACGTGGAGACACGGTTGGTGGGGCATTCTGTCGTCTTGAGTCAACATTAAGTGAACGACATAATTAGAATGATATTTTAAATAATGTCATTCAATGCTAATTGTATTTTGTGAACTGTTGAGCACACCAGTCTTGGTTACGAATTAAACCAGCAGTTTATTACATTACTACGGCCCACTGGTGCAAACCATAGTTATCTTTTAACTTAGAGTTAGTTGCTAACACTAAGTTAAATGACAGATATTTCATACATGCCTAGGGAGTTAAAATCCATCTTACTTTGTACAACGACTCTATATCTACCTACCTACCTTATTAGTAAACCATATCGCCCAAAAGAATAACTAATCACACTAACAATCTGTGAACCTGAAAGCGATATCTAAACACAAGGATTAAGCAAAACTGGATAAGACAATTTGTTCCTGTCATTTTAATACAAATTTAAGTATGCACAAATCGCGCCGCATTGTACAAGGTGTAATTATTAATTTTGTATGCTTCAAATCCAATATTTCGACTTAAATAACATTAGATACGCTCGTTGTCGGGATGATGTTGTTAGCAGCGTCGCTTTTTGTCCGATGTTTGATTTGAATGCGAAGATTTATGTCATAAAAGTAATTTTGGGTAGTGATGAATGTTTGAATCCGAAGTAAATCGGACTGTGAACTGTTCTGGTGGTCAGTGGTTGGAATTAGTGTCGAAATATATTTAGTAAGTATGTTTGGTTGAATCAGAACTTCAAGTTTGGTGACCCTCGTTTCCGTGGAACATGACTGGCTAATATTTGTTCATGTCTGCCTTATCTTGCTACCTTAACTTTAGTTTTACAAGCGCTATACTATAAAGCTGCTCGTTTTGCTCATTATCAAGACAACAGATGCCATAGTTAATTAATGCATCATACTTTTACCATGACTTTCATACTCAGTTATACCTGTAACTGTAGCTTCACCCGCCATCCGATACATACGCCTCAATCTGAGATGAAGTGACGATAGTGTATATTGATTGCGTCCGTTTAAATTAACAGGCATAGCTGTCACATATGTGCTCACGGCCCATCGCACCAAACACGATATATTCGCGATATCTGCTGCGCAAGCGCCGAAGTACTTTGATCCCTGAACGAACGATCCATTACTCGTGGGAACTTACTGACACAATCTCGGGTACATAAAGGGCTTAATAATGAGCAGTAAATAGTTTTAGCGGGGCTTTTTCTTAATTAATTAGGTGCATGATTATTCTAAACCAAATTAATTATCTATTTAATCATAAATAAATTTGGATTTGGATTTGGATATATTTCTTTTACAGAAATCAACATTATTTGAAGAAATTAGTTAATTACGTATTCAATAACTGATTATAATTTCAAATACGCTAACATAACTCCAATGAAATTTTGTTGAATGTATACAAATTTGTCATTCCGCCGTAGGTCCCTCAGTAACGAAGCGGTGTTCACTCATGGGCTGTCATCATTCAACATCTAAAATGACAGAGCGATGACGGACCATCGATATCAGTCGACGGATTGGGCCCGCCGATCTTCGATTGTTACGAATTACATTCCCTCATTTGACAAGATAAAGACGTTATGACAAATTACTGAAGATCTACATCAATGGTTAATATTTATTGGTGGGTATTACGTGTAAAACTGACTGGAAACAGGGATGATACTTAAACGGGACTATATAAAATGTGAAAGATCTAACAAGGTTTAAATGAAAATAGAGTAATTTTAGTAAAAAAGTTTCTATAGTAAAATTATTATTACGGTCAATAAAAAAAAACAATTAAAGATTGTCTTTATGAAGAAAAATCTGCAATTAAGAAGACACAGAAGAAACAATAACAAAATACACAGGATAACCATTTAATGATGATAACGTAAATCTTTTGGCACAACCTTTGACAAATAACTGCGGTAAGGAGCCACCCTCCCATCAATTAAACTGCTTATTCGAAGCAGTAAATCATCATTTTGTTTTGTTTCATAAAGTAATATTGCAATTTAACTTTCATTTTGCAATTTATATAGCTATTACATTAAATGGAGGCATTAAGAGCAATGCCACTAGACTTCGTAAGGAGAATGTCGCGTTCAACTTCATCTGATTAATTTTTTCATACCAACCGAGTTGATTATTTATCAACAGTTTGATCGTAAATTAAAACTGGTTCATTAATGATCATAACTTTTAATTTATAGCTCGTTGGTGTACATGTCGATGCAAATATTGTGGGTATACGTGTGAGGTGAATTTATTTTATGGTAAAGATTCTATCTCTGATTGTTAATGGTAAAAGGTCTGTCATACTGGTCGCGATATAAAAAGTTTTATGTCTAGGAAACATTGATATGAATGCTGATTTTCCTTATTTCTCCTATAAGCAATTACATGTTGGAATGACATGTTGTTCATATGTTACATTTGTAATCACATGTATTTTTGGACGTTTAACATATTAATAGCATATTATTCTAATGTCAAAAGAACCTGATAAAACAACTGAAGGCTTTGCCAGTTTTACAAGCGACGCCAACTACATTAATAAAGCAATTTGCTGTATTAATTGGCCCTTAATTCGCTCTGACATTGTCTTAAAACGACGTGTAACGTGTACTTTGTAACCATCACTCTGAAACATGAACATGTTTATAAATTGCGTTGCTGATGGTTGTGCAATAGTTGTACAATTACCGTAAATCGAGTTTACATCAACCTAGAAATTAGCATTAGAGCTGGTCGACAGATAAGGAGCAAGAAACTTGCTCTATATTCATTCTGGAAAGAATTATTGAAAGTTGAAGTCAAAGAAAACATTGTTTTAGTTCTTCAACAGTCAAAAACTTGTTGTTGCTATGTGGGTCATTGATACACTCGTAAGCAAAGCAAAATTGTAACAAACAGCTGGATAACAACACACACACAAACTGGACAACTGGACTGGAAAAATTGATAATTGTATGCTATTTGCTATTTTTCTCCTTCTTGTATTCTTGGGTCGTTATGTTGCTTCTTGGTTCGTGATGTTTTTTTTTTATTGGGTCAAAGTGGAAGCTCTACAAATTCTGATTACTCTATTTAAATAATGCTTGCAACTGGTTGCTAGTGAGTTGCTGCTTAAACAACAGGCTCATTCTTCACTCGGGCACGTTTGGGAGCAATGTAAAAACATTGTTGTGATAAACTCGACTCGATTACACCGCAATTTACCGGACAAGGAAAAGTGGATCTATAAATATTTACAGCTCCTCATATACTTGTGCGCGAAATTATACAGCTGAACGGAGCGTTTTAGCATATCTTCGAGTACAATAGCACACCTTGCTACTGTTGTGGACCTAGTAAACTAGACCCTTTTACACGTCATTGTAAAAACTTAAGTACCGACGCTGTAGTACAACCTCTTCGCGTGTGAATGGTATTAATTCGGTATATGACAACCTAAATAATAGGAAACATGCATTCTGTATTATTTTAATTCAATATTTACATGCAACCCGGTTGAAAACTGTACATTCACGTGTAAACCTAATCGAAATATCAAGACGTTTTTCAAAAGTTTCCTGTGTACACATGTTATATCGAATTAATTCACTTAATCCGTAGAAATATGGTGTTGAAACAAATATCTGAGGCCTATTAATAAATGTTTATTGCCCACGCAATACATTTGGAGCTTTAATCTGGTGTTGGCGGGAGGCCGGCGCCCACCCAGAGGTGTGGACATCTCTAACCAAATCGAATTATAAACCAACCCATTACCGATTACCGAAAACCAAAGCCCCCAGCGACATTACCCAAAATGAAATAGATGCCAAAATCGTTTGTCAAAACTTTTAACATATGAAAACATTTCGTTGCTGTCGGATAATGTAAACCATGGAAGATTAGACATATTGGAACACTATAAACCATTTATATACAGTCTCATTGATTAGAGCATTATAACGGAATTAATTTTGTATTATCCCACGATATTGGTGGAAAATTCAAATTAGGGATATGATCACGGAATGTTTCATTTTTCAATAAAAAAAAGGTACTCCACTGTTCCCGATCCAATATCTCTGTATCTATGGAATGGTTTGCTGTCTAGCGATTCTATCGTATGTCTTTCTGTACACGAGGCTTGTTCTTGCCTACCGTTTTTACTTTTTTCCTTATGCGGCTTCATCATATTTTTTTCTTACAAAGCGACTAGCGACAAGCGTTTATCATTTTTATAGGAACCTTGGCGCGTACAAATGTAGGAATCATGCGGTGTCTGGAATCCATTCATTGGAGATTATTTATTGTGATTTAAAACAAATAAGATCAAAATTCCCGCTGTGTTGTTATTTATAGGCTCTGAAAAGGAAAGTAAGCCATATTATGAGAGGTCTAATCTAATTTATTTTTATTAGGTAGTACTGCTCTTTGAATATTAACTTGCATAGGTAACTACGTTTTCGATAAAAAAAAACCCTTGCATTTTGCCCCATAAAAATAGTGCACATTTTGAGATGAAAAATGACGCAGTGGCTTGGTAGTGAAAGAACTAATGCCTGCGGCCCTACCATGACGTGTTAAAGCATGAGTAGTTCGAGCGAGAAGGAGGGATGGAGCTATATAGGGTGTATAGCTCCATCCCTCCTTCTCGCTCGAACTACTCACGTTTTAACACGTCATGGTAGGGCCGCTGTTCTTTTAAATGAAATTTAGTGTAGCCACAGTCTACAGTAACCGTAGTATTACTGTTACTAAAGTAAACCTGCACTTTACTGATACCCACTAGAGCATTTTTATTCTAATTCAAGTGAGTCCTTGTTAGGTTGATAGGCCGTCGCTATTCGCGTATTATTACAACATGAGAACAATTTGCAAATACTTGTGTATGCAGTGGAGATCAAATTGAGCATTCCTGTAGAAAACTGCATCTGTAAATTGTGATGACTCCCGGACTACCAACGACGAATATTGTAAAATGATTGAAACCACAGTAAAAAAAAGCGCAATTACCTAAAATGAGCTTGACAAAGTATGACATTCTTGTTTTATCTAAGTGTTTCAAATAAATAAATAATTCTAAAGAAATGGTCAAGTATTAGGCAATCTACTTGTTGTTATTCTCAGCTTTGAGCTAGTGTCTGCCTCACCAGGCCTATTTTCACGAGTACCAAGCAAAATAAATTCACACAGGAACTCAACAAACTCTCAACGCGTCGCTTCCAGAAAGCATAGTTCTTCCCAACACATTCGTCGCAATAAACCAGTACTCTAGTAGCCCATGGATATTGTTAGTGCGAAGTACCCGGTATTTGCATGTGCTCGTTAGCGCATTGCCGACTGAATGACACGCGTCCACCCAACTGATTGTTCCCAGCGCGACACTCGCGCGAAACGACCGAATTTGATGTTTATTTACACAGTAATGTATGAACCTGTATACCCTTAAACCTTATATGTACGTAATAATGTGTAATGATTTAAAAAGGTGTAAAAAGATTTGTAGTTTTACATTTTCCTTTCTGGATTTGGACAGAGCTAATTTTATTTAGTTACTACTTAAGTGTGTGTCGTTTGAAGCCGAGTTCGTTTTCGATAATGTCTTCTTTCGTTTTTAACAAATGGTCGGTCATAATGTTTATTGCAACTTGCGTAAAAATTCGGGGAATATTCTTACGTTTTCGAAAGAGATAAACATTAAATTTGTTTTGTTTAGCGCAAACAACTGACTTGTAGTATCAACGTTAAAATATTTCGGATCAACTTTGTGATAAAAATCTTAACATTCTCTTATATTATTATATACACACTGGGAATGCTCCCAGTGTCTCTTAATTTTTATTCATATTAAATAATGGACCAAGAATACCATGTGTGAGTCACCAATAACTTAAACACTAAAAATAAAATTACGTACAGAAAATTTGACAAAAACCTAATTACTCACTCCAATTTCGTCTGACGGCGAACTCCGCTCCAATATGCACCGTGGCTATCAATCGTCCAATCACGGGTTTGATTGAATGTCTGTAAACGTCATTTACTGCTCGTTATCCACGCTCGAGGCGCGAAACGTCCCGCCGGCTTCGGCAGCCAATAAACATTTCATTGCCGAAGCGAACCTCTTTTGTTTTAGTACGACCAACATTAACACTGGAACTCGCCTCATAATCATTTAGAAATCCACTCTTCCAATCATCGAGGAATGTTATCTCCTAAATGCATAAACGTTTGCGAGGAATCTGAGGATAAAATAAAGTCCCAAAAATAAACGCAAAGCCGAAAATATATATTTTGTCGTAAAATTCAGCTAATGTTCAGTAACAAAAAGCTGGGTGTTTAGCGAAATCCTTGTAACCTAAATAACATCAGGATTTTAATAATCCTTACTTTTATTAGCTGTGGACTAAGTTCGAGAAAATAATGAGATCTCAAACAGCGTTAGGCGCCATAGTTGTATTCAACTCGGATTGCGGGAAGAAGCGTGGTTCATCGTAAATGGCTCCTTGTTGTTATTCATAACTGTACCCGCCCTGAAGAAAGGATGAATAAATAGGTTCATCTCTTTTCCCATATTATCTGGAAATTCTTGAACTCCATTACTTATGGTCCCTAGTGAGATGACAAAGCTACCGCTTCAAGGAATTCGAAGGTGGCAAATAATTTAAACGATCATTAAGCAATGCGGTTACTTACGTAACCAAATTTATATTTCGACGAAATGCATCGATGCACTTGAAAATGATCTTCATGAGAAAGAAATCAATTACTCCACTTAAATAGTGCCGGTGAAAGGTTAATGTAACCATTTTACAGTCTCATTTAAAGTCCGACTTTTATAGGCAATCTTCAAAACGTTACTGTGCTCTAAATTAAATGAAGATACGATCGCTACAGTTTTCATTCAACGGTACATACGTATTTATATTTAAGTACTTGGGTACTTGCAGTCCTTGCCCCCTTAAGTACGAGTAGACTAGGCTCTTTTTATTGTGTGGATTATTAATGCATACCATTATTCTATTAATGTTCTCGCATTCGCGATATGTACGGTATCTCTAATAGTTAACAGCGTACTTGTTAGTCTCGCGTAATTAGAGAAATGAGAATTTCTTAAGTCAGTGTCAGTGTGAACTTCAGCAGCTAATTACCTGTATATTTTTCAAGATATTACAAGAATTTTACAATGTATGACGGCGACATGAATGGACCGATGTGTCAAGTAGTAAAGGTTTAACTACACTTGTTTTAGTGCTGCTGTGCTTTACATCAAGCAGAAAAAAAAAGTGTCAAGCTCATTTGATAGCCAGTAGCCTATTTGCCTGCACTTCATTAAATTTAAACTTCAGTTTCAGATTATCTCTCAGTTTTATCAACACGAATATGAAAATTTCTTCCGCTGCTGGTTTTTATTTTTACTAACGCGTAGACTTCGAATATTAATTTTCTGACCCTTCGTGTCGGACTGAAGACCGCCTACATAGAGCCTCCCTAACAAAATTACACACTCATTAGTTCTACGGACTGTTTGTTTGTTTTTTACCACAACTGGCGCCGAAAACCCGCGTTTAAACTAACAAAATTAGTCACAGTCAACATGAAATTGATTTAGTTTATTGGGACATAGGAGAGGATATTGTTCTTCGGCGGCCTTCGATGCTCCTTGATGTTTGTCGGTGGCGCCAATTAATTCAACTGTGACAATGACTCAGGTAATTAAACAGGTAATTTCTCATTGCGAGACGCCCGACATGGCATGTGACGTCACGTTGTCCTCGCGTCCTCGTAACATCTCCGACAGATGAATAAGTGCGTGTTGATTGGAATTTTAATGGGCGTTAATGGGCGGGACAATGATGAAATCGTCGCAGACGGAGATTTTATCGTTTCTATGCGCTGATAAGGGGTTGATCGCCGGCAGTTTCAAAGGCAAATTGTGGACAGACTGTCGTTACCGCATGCGGTGGTCTTCAGCAAATACACTTGAGATGTTGCGCTGCTTCTTAACTCCTCAATGGTTAACGGTTTGCAGGAGATAAACTTAAAAGTGACAAGACAAATCTTTTGATATTTTTTTTTCAGTTTGAATAAGCAGCAGGAAATATACAACAGAATATTCTCAAACAAAATTATTTTTATTCCGCATCGTACGTGGGAATTTGTCGTGTACACAGATAATGCTATTAACCCTTAATTGCGGCCATTTCAGCCCCTCTCCGGACATAGCGTGGGCAATTGTTTGGACTTGTCCCTATGTCCGCAGTTCAGCGATAATGACTAAACGCTTTATCGAACCGGCAAATCATTATGCGACACGTTGGACGTGAGAATAAATACATTATGGCATCTGGTGGGATAACGTAGCTCTATTTGAAAACAGTGAATATAATTTTATTGGTAACTTATTTTATTGTGTATTTTTATAAGGTTCTAATAGGTAATCTTCTCTAAATAAAATACGCAAATAAGAAAGCGTAAAAAAGTAAGTATCTACATACAACGTGTGAAATCGCGAAAAAAAAATAGACAGCCCCATACATATATGTGCGCATAACTCGACAAAATGTACTGAACAGCTGTTTTTTCGCGATTTCGGGGTTGGCCTCATAGTAAAAGTTGTAGACCCCTTCAGAAGTATTGCGTTTATTCTGTCACATATTGTATATGATAATATATACCTACACTAGCCCATTGGGCAAGAAAATGCAGAGACTGACAATAACTGCAGCCGGCAATAATCCTAGTAATTTTTCTTTCAGTGTGGTAGCTGTTAACAAGCACCTTTGACACTGTATTTCCTAAAGATGTAACCGTCCAATACTCGTTTTGATACGGAAGCATTAAATTATATATTTTCCGTGACAAATCACGGTGTGAAAAGGTAATGGCTATAAAAGTATTGCGTATGATGAGGTAGAACGGCTAATGACTACAGGAACTCGACGTCCGTTGGTGACATTTTGACCTGTCGCGATTTAGGGTTGACAAATTATGTACAGGTATAGTACCTATGTGATTTAATGACCGTGGTTACGCATCGTGGGAAATTTAGGAATTGAAAAGTCATTTCTAAAACTGCATTTATAAATAAAACTTTTGATTTATTTATTTAAACCAAAGTTTAAATTAGGTGAAGCACTTTTAAACAAGAAGTGTCTATAGGATGTGTTTTAAAAATTCATCTTATTCTCAGAAACTTTGTCGTACATTGTTTTTCTGTCATCTTTCATTTTACATAAATGTAACAGGAATATGAAATATGAATACTGAATATTGTTCGGAGTAACAAATGAAAGAGGAGGCATACCGAAATGAATTTTTATGAATTTGCAACAGCTGCTGCGGTTCACATGCTTTTCTTGTATAACGGTTGAAATTCATTATATGAAAACCTTCATATTTTTTTCGACACCTAATTATAAAAGTGAGAAATAAAACCTTTATTATAATATGTAATTCACTGTTTACCTGCTTCCTGTTCTTTTCAGCAATTTTAAAAAATAACAAAGGCATCCCGATATTGATGCGTTTCATATAAATATGTGATCAGTCGCTTCGCCGACGTTGAAGCATGCGAATTGTTTTCATGTTTGGATATTTTAATCATGTCCATTCAATAATATTTTTATTAGCACCATTTAAGTGATGAATGTTGTAGAAGGTGCCTTTAAAATCCAATAAAATATTCTTACGATGTTTTCGTGTGTAATGTGAGAACCGAGGCGACGCGGCGACGTGTGGAGCTCGCAGGAATTCTACAGGGATGCTATCGATCTCCGTAAAAATAAATGAATCAATTTAATTAAAAATAAAGGATATTGTGGAACACTTTCGCTGCGGCACAGATCCAAAATAAATTTTAGTCCGCTCGGCCGCAACTTATTCTAATTAGTTGGTACAAAGTTCCAATTAGTACGATTCGGTATCGGATGCGCTGCGCCCGCGCCGCGCGCCCTGCACGCGGTGGTTAACATAAACTGCACAGATAAAATTTAAACCTTTTAATGAACTCCCGGATTGCTTTATTTACTTCGAGATTAATAAATTTTCGGCTTTCCGCACGTTCAGTCAGTAGCCATTTTGAATGTATTCACATGCGTGTCTTAATGCTGATAGGATCAATTTTTTGGAAGCAGGTATTGTATTTGATTTTTGAAATTGTGCAATTCTCTAGAATACCGCCTCTATCAGATAATTATTCCCGGAGAAAATGGTTACCAGCAAGTAATAACTTACTACCCCAATAATAGTGTCAATTAATGATTTACGAAGTGGCTAGTTCAATAAAAGAGAACCATGTCTTATATTTATATTTAAATAGACCTTAATATTCAATAATTGACATCATATTTTTAATATAACAGCATCGAGTGACTCAAATAAATTGTCCATAATAGCCGCACGTTTATATTAAAACAAAATCGAACTGGTTGGAGTGGTCGCAGATAACCGGCGGCCGGCTCTGCAATAATAAGCCTAATGATACCTTACAGAAAAGGTGTTAAAACGTTTATTGGAATACGTCTAAAACATTATTAATAGCTTTTTAACAAGCCGACACCTCATTTTAGGTGTGAACCTAAACTTTTTCCGATCCAATTTTTTGTCTCTCGTAAAATATTCTCATCTCACAATCTGAGGAAAGATTGTAATTCAATTATTACGATATTCCGTGATAATGGCGGATGATAGACGTTAACACCAGGTTGGTCGCGACACCGATGTCGCCTCTCGTTTAACCGAAAGCGATTTAAGTAAAGTGATGGCATAAATTTGATTTCACGGTCTTTAGTATAATAAACGAGATTCAGCAAAAATAAAGTATGTTGTAAAATTAAGGACGGACAATACCTTAAATGGTTATAGGTAAAGGATCGTACGTTTGCTTCTTAGTATTTAGCACGACATACCACAAGTTGAACCGTAATATGTTGAGCAAACCACGCAGAGAGCATCTGACATGTTACAATCAAGCACGATGGGGAAGAATCGGAGTGCCAAAGCTTAATAACCCCTAATCGACGATTCCTGCTACCGCTATAAAAATTCACCGGGCTCAACAGAAACCGTTGGTCCCCGCCCAGTACATTTTGTGCAATGTCGATAATTTCAGGCTAGTGCTTCGGACAAACGCTGTCCACCGGTGAATTGTGGGGGCATCGATTTATTATTGAAATCAGCCCGTCGCACGCGCAGGCTTCCTGTTCTCAAAATTGGTTATAAAATTGGCGACCGCTCGTGCCGTACGCACGGTGGTTAATAATGATACCAAAAAAAATTACAAGACTTTACTTTTCAATTATGATTCGAGATTGACATATGGAGAGCAATTTATCTTGTACGTTCAACTATACTTTTTTACGTCAACTATTTACCACACAAATAAAAATATTCGCGTCGATTGTATTAATTAACACTTTGTAATGTTATTTCCGAACGTTGCCGTTGAATAAATATAATTATTCCGATACTTTTGTTGGTATATGTTTGCATGAATAATGGAAATATTAAAAGTTGATAGGTCGTAAAAAGATGTCGCCTCGAAATTTTACTTTTTAGTGTCCGGAGTTCCTTAAAATATATTTCACTTAATTAAATGCGTGGAATAATGAGTAGGACATAAACATGAGATGCATACTGATTAGTTTTGCGGCCAATTTAAATATTTTCTTTAAATTTCGAAGTTCAAACACTTCGAAAACTTCTAACAACTTCTAATACCCTCCCTTTCGGGCTGAAAGCTCTGGTGGGGGCGCACGTGCCGGTCAGTGCGCACGCGCAGATGTATCGCGACACCTGCCTTGACGGCTGAACCTCTCTCTCACACTCACATCATAACCTACCGCCATCTCTTTCATTTAACGCGTATTTTTGATTCCAACAAAGTAATGTGAACGCGATACGAAGATCAGAGCCACTGCATTTTACATTATGTGACCTGTTTCTTAATGATATGTTCTAAAATAGTTCTCTGTACTCATTAGTATTCCCGGAGCGAGTGATCCCACCCCACAGTCTATGACCATGTTTAATGCTGCAGCCTCCAACATGTTTGGGAACTTGTTCTAGTACTTGACCACATACTCATGTATGTAGGTGCTTGGGTTAGTCGTTGAAGCGTTTGTCGGATGACTCAAACGCGGCACATGTGGTTTTTCACTCTTGCAAAAACTCCCTGTTGAGCCTTACATTAGATTCAATTGTGACTTTAATTGATGCATAAGAAGGAATGTAAAAAGAAACACGCAAGGACGGAATAACTTCAAAGTTGCAGTTACTAATGCAAATTCAACTTCATGCGTTGTTCAGGAATGCGAATTTTAAATGTGGGCAAACATCCTCATATGCATCGGCCACAGCCTGTTTAAATACAGTTTGTCAAAAGGTATTTGGCAGCGAATCAAATGTTAATAAAATGGTCTAAGATGTTGATTTGACCTTGATTAATGATCGTGGCTTGACAAAGGCACAGCATGACAGACGTCTTGCTGAGAAAATTAGACACAGCCCAGCACCCGAACAGAGGCAGCGCGATGATACGTAAATGTCATTCTTAACAAGTCCAACGGTACCCTTTTATGATGTGGATACATTGAACTGGCAATATTCGATTTAATTGATGCACGTAATTATTGAGATGAGATATTGGGAGAATGGAATCGTTGGGATTGTTGCTCGTGCTATTTTTTAACCGACTTCCCAAAAAGGAGGAGGTTCTCAATTCGATTTATTTTTGTTACCTCATATCTCCGTCATTTATGAACCGATTTAAAAAATTCTTGATTTATGTGAAATGATATACTTTTCGATTGGTCCCATTTAAATTTTATCAAAATCGGTCAAGCAATTGGGTTTTTAAATCCAAATAGCTGGAATAAATATGTGGAAAAATCCATGTATGCAAAATTGCGTATTTTTGCTTTCCTGTGACTTTCCAGTGGTTTTGTTAGGTGTGAGGTACCACTAAAAAGTGAAAAATAAAAAACTTTTTCACAAAAACTTAAATTTCGGTAGTCGGTGTTTGGTTACTTCTTAGTTATTTGACACCGACTTCCGAAACTAAAGTTATTTCGTACTTTGTAGTGTTTTTTTTGGAAGTCGGTTTTTTATGTGAAAAAGTTTTTTGTGGTGCGTGGCATTGAACGTAAAATTCAATAAATAGAGGGTTGTTAAAATTAAAAACAAAGTGTCTATGAGACTAAACATCAATCTCTTAAAAGTTATTAATTAATATTAAGTATAAGATTTAGATAAACTTTAACTATGTTGTTTGAAATATCATCTCTGCAACACCATTACATTCTTAATTAAACACGTAAAGCATCCATTGTTACTTTTAAATGTTTCTCAAAAATCAGTATTTCCAAAAATTTGGTCTATTAACTAGATAGTAAGTAACTTTATTAGTAAAGCTTCTGAATTCTTTTATTCAGACTTACCCCGCCTCTTAAACCTCGGTTTTTATCTTCAAATTACAAGATACCTTTTATAGCGTAAAAATTCCTTAATTAAACAACAAATATGAATCTATTCTTTGTGGTTAACGCCTTTTTTGTTAAAGGATATTGCCGCTCATCAATTTAATAACTTATTTTTTGATGTGTAATAATCTGTTTTTTGTTCCTGTCCTGGCGTATAATATTTTTTATTGCGGATAGTAAAATGATGGTGCCACTATTGCCCCATTTTATATTTAGGGTGTACCGTCAGTGTGATCTAACCTTTTTACCGCCATTGTTTGCCATATACTGTGTGCTTAGGTCGTTATGGTAAACACGTCAATGTTTCTTGCTTTTCTTGCACTTTAGTACGAATACGTGTAATAAATTGATGTCACTCGTAGTGACCCGGTAGACATCTAGGTACTTAGTTGTATGTCATTAGAAAAAAAACATTAAACTTCCCTGTTTTGCCTACATTAGCCAGGAACTGTTGATTTTAAATTCCCAGGATATAAAACAGTCGCGATCTCGTATATATAAGTTTACAGCTCGTTTAATGACTGTACCGTAAGGGATTGCTCCTTAATTGGTAATCGTTAAAATGTTACATTTACTGCCAGTGCTCATAAAGTTTACATTCACTTCTAACGTTTACCTGCAAGACCACCGAGTGAGGGCATCTCAGGGAAATTCGCTGAGACGTCACAATTTAATTAAGGGCGACCTCCTAATTAATGTTTCCTTTGCCGACTGTGACTCGGATCCGGATGGCTCACGAACGATTGAGCAACAAAACGTAGGCGTTGTGGAGACAAATCTCTCGGATATTGCCCAATGTTCAATAGGGCAAGAGATTTTGAGAAATCACTGTCAGCGGTGACCAATTTCTTTTTTATGGATTATGGGCGATGTAGTGACCTTTTTTTCCCACATAATGAAACAAAATTCTAAAATACCAACGCTCTAATTAAAATCCTCAACTATTATACTAGCATAATACATTTATTCAGTGTTCACTGCTCTCATTTATCGGGACTCGATATAAATGACCGAAATTTTATCAGCAAGTGGATCTCTCAGCCACCGGGCAAGTGATGTCTTAATAATGACATGAGGTTAAATATCGTGAGACACATCTCGGGAACAAAACCGAACGTCACGACAAAGGAGCAATGTCCCGAGTATTTTGTCACTGTTTAACTGATCCAATCAGTGCTACGTGAATCGTAGCTACAAAAAATAATACCGACATCCGAAAGGGCTGATACAAATTATTATTAAGGCATGCGATTATCTGTGTACGATAAAAAATGGGACGGTAAACAGCGTTGTTAATTTCTATCATTCGGTATCTGGATACTATTCGGTATTATTAATAAGTAATGTCACGAAACCGATTACTATTAATAAGGTACCTAGTTCGGGATGCCACACGCAACTTCTATTTAATAGACAAAAATAAAAGTGCTACCTAGTGGAACGTGTAATTTGAATGATTCGGAATAAGACGTCAAATGAATTGTTCCGATGAAAGGGGTTTGTTTTTGTATGAATCAATCATGTTATTATTTTTAATTGAGCTTGTGATGTAACATCTGCTTGTATTGGTTTGCTGCCCCTATTAACAGGTTAACAATAGCCTAAAAAATTTAGAGAAACAAAAACGTAAACAACATAATTTTCTAATAAGATCTAATTTAGAATGAGCGTCTTTGCTATCATACTTTGTACTAGAAAGTATCTCAAATAGATTGACTGCAGATTCTACTAAGCACTTAGCTAGCATTCACCCGACCTTGTAAAAGGAAATGATCCTGAATATCGGTACAAAATCATTTAAATGAACATGCGCTCCTGAATTAACAATATGAAGAAAAAATGTCTTTGTATGAAATATATTCAATTTACATAAACAAAAGCGCCGCACAGCGTCGTTGGTGTCATATTCATTATTGATATTTCCATGTCCGCCACCCAACGAGCAAAAGCGTTGAATAAAATATCAATTAGAGCACGTTTTGAAAGGTAAAAAATCTCTTTATTTCTCAATTTCGCTAAGTGAATATGTTGCTCGTGTATTGGCGTATGTCATTTGCTGTTTTTGCATTCTGCATGTCGTCGGTTTGGGCGGTAAGGTAATGAGGAAAGAGAAGTATTTATTACAACGTTGGGCTCTTAAGGCGCAGCAGACCAAATCAAAAAATATAACAGATGCATCGCAAAAACTCACTCGTCATACATCTTCAATGAAACTCTAAACATAAACTATTACAGATGAAATGTACCTGATATTGCCTTATTAGTCCGACTACTTTTTACTATGAAGGCCTCGAGGCATAGCTTCTCCTTAAAGGTTTCAAGTGCAGCTCTGGTTGTTTTTAAGGCTCGCGACAATGTCGATGGGTATGTGTAAACAACGGACCGCGGTAACACGTATTTTTTGTGCTTTGATTTATTGTTTCATGTTTCAAAAGTTGCTTTTTGCGCTGTACCACACACGCACAACCTCCGCGGTTGAAATATGCAAATTGTTGTTTTTTTCGTTTTAATCGAGTGAACTATTGGAATTTATACTTAAGTCTTCGCTATCCTACAGTTTTATTTTAAGAAAATGATTTAATAGTTTGTTTAATTAACTAAATAAATGTTATTACTGGCTGAGGAAATTTATTACATTTTTAAACCTTAATTTTGTTAATACGCTTTATATCTTGTTTTGCATTTAATAACTTAATTACGATATCATTATGACTGCGATAAAGTAGATGGTACATTAGTTTTTATTATAAGTAACAAACCCTCCTTGGGTTAAAATTGTGGTGGACCGAAGGAGGCTGCAAACAAACACACAAATATTCATAAAACAATCTAAACGACGACAGGCAAACTGTATAATGGACCGAGCACACTTTATTGGTTGCTTAAAGCTGAGTACACGAAAGCGCCCGCTACCACAATTTTATTATTAAGCAGTAAACGTCAAACATTTAATGTCGCTCACATAAAATTATTAAAAGACATTATAATAATGCCAGCACTCGCGACCCTCCTTCTAATTGGCACCTTATTTAAATTCCTACTGGCGATTATTTCGGAACTGGACTTGCAAATGTTGCATATCTGGTTTCTGTGTAAAATCTACTTCTTTATTAAGTGAGGAACTTTTATATTCGCGTAATGGTAAGCATACTCACTAAGCGATCCGGTAATTTCATTGGCACTTTATTTCGTTAGCCATATTAACCGATCTCGGCCTCTTATGCGCGGATAAAAAAGAACTCATGTAATCTTGCTTAAGTGCACGTCTTCACCGATATTAAACGGTATAAACTTAGGATTTTATGGGGCAAAAGTGGTATTTCTATTAAAAAATCTATTCGGGCTTAAATAGATACAGCGTTTTGTAAGTAGATAAGCATTTAATTGAGAACAAAATGGTTTTAAACATCAGCTTCGGTGCGGTGGCGTCGCTACTAGTATCTCGAATATCTCAAACTGCGATAGTTTTTACTGTGCGATCGCAGTGGAATAGCATTAATTTTTATGGCGGCATAGTAAATTCTCACTAGAGTGCGGTAACTCCCCGCTGGCGAGGCACCACGTGGTGAGCCTTACGAGCGCCAAATCGCTTTTTACCGTACAACCCGACCATTTGTAGATTAAGGGAAATGTGTTATGCATCGCAGAGAGGTGCGCACCCCACCGCGGCATCATGTTAATTGATCGGCATTTCATTAATACCTCATTGTTGCTATACAGTGTCTCAGTTTTTTATTTGGCCTCCCGTTGTAGGGTCGCGAGCTGGACGCTTAATTACAATCAGACCATCATCATAATGATCTTTGCGGAGGTGCTGAACCTTTTTGTTATTATTTAAATACTCCGGCGCAACATTGCGATCGACAAGATGAATCCTAATGAGGGTTAACGTAGTTGGAGTAGAGTTGAAATTAGGGCTACCGATCTCTCTTAATGTGAAGGAGGTATTCTTGTTCTGCTTTCGAAAAGTTTAGATTCATACATATTGATGTGCTACGCATTCTAAACAACGTTAGACTTTTAATTAGTTGAAATGTCTTCATCAGCCTCTTAAGACAAAAAGTGTCGGTAAAACTCATGTGAACTGTTGGGCCCGGGGTCCATTTTATTCATTTATGGCGTCGTAAACCCTTAGATTGCTAATTAGTTTTATGGGCATTTTATTCCAGTGACAGGACTTGGATAATCTTCTACCATCTCGCGAGTCTTGGATATTAGGCTTTAATTATTTGCCTATAAAGGTTGCAAGGAGGCTGGGTTATTTAAACTGTGTTCGTCATCCGAGTGTGATCTCTTTAAGAGTTGGTGGTTAGGCCCCAAGAAGGTATAACTTACCGGTCACGGTCATTGGCGTATTATGCGGTCTACCTATCTAAATTATGGTTACTTTGAAATTTTGCCAACATCTGTATTTGTTTATAACGTAAAGCTAGGTATTTTTATATTATTGAAAAATGTGCAACCATTTCAACAAAAAAAAAACATGGAAAACGGTTTATGACGCAGAAAAATACAAACGTAGTTTTGTGCATAAGTTCATTATTTTGTTTTGCAGTCTGAAAAGTTTTATAGTCAGCCATCTGAAACTTTCCAACAGTCAGCAAAGACGTCCTTACATCTTGCACTAAAGTACCTCAGGGTATAAATATTACAATGACAGTACGATTCTATCAGACAGTGACATTCAGCGCTGCCTATACCTAGGTGTCGTGGCGTGATGTATGCGCCGACGCGGGTGGCGGCTTTTGTAAAATAAAAGCGTGACTTCGACTTTGTTGAAATTATTTATTTCCTTGATACCTGTGTAGACTTTTTTGTGAGAGTAGTGTAAAGTTACTTATTGGTGTTCGCATAAATATCATCACTTTATTCATTATTTATAAGACTGATACATAAGTACATACAGGCTTACTTTGGAGATTGTACACACTTTTCTTCCATGCAATCAGTATCGTTAATAGAATAAAATTTATTTTTGAAGAATTGAAATCACTCACACTTGGTTTTAATTTTTTTTTGCTCAAAACATGGTAAAATAAAGAAAACGTAGGTATCTATTAATATTAATTTAATGATCTTAATATACGTAAGATTTGTGCATTGTGCCCGAAGTAACCCTGTATGTTACGTGGGTTTGTATATTATATATTTTTACATGGACATGAAAAATATAGGCAATTTTATTGGACTCGAAAGGTTGGTACTCATAATAAAATTTGTAAATCATAATCGTCATAAAAGTGACCGTCGTAGTAAAGTTATTAAATTAAAATTTAAAGGAAATATAAATAGGCACCTAGATGAAGTTTAATTTGTATTAAAAGAAACATAAAAATTGTCGGTATCTTGGCATTAAGCTTATTAAATATTGTTTGATCAGCATTTTTTATGGATACGTAACTCCCTATTAAACTATAATACTTAAAAACGTGACTATATTTATAAGTTTTTAACTCGGTATATTTTTAGCATTCGTTTAAAAACGCTATTTATATTAACATTAAGTAAATAGTTTTAACTCCATGTACATTTATATAAATTATGGTATTACCCAGTTCTCTATACATTGTTTAGTGAATTTTAAGTTTCCCATCCTTACTCGGCAAAGTAAGTTTCCATTACATTTAAAAAGGCACTTTATAAATGACCGGTAATCATTTTAAATTATATATCGTTGCTTAAAGTTTGCAACTTTCTTTTTGCACATAAGTACAATGAATGGAGTCACGTGGTCGTCCGTCCCTCGCATCATTGACAATTGGCCACATTTGCCATTGTCAAATTGCTACTTGCAGAGTTTTGTTGTGGCCCGTAATTAGAGATCATTGCCTTATACCAATTCAGGTAATTAGTTCGTTTATATCATACAATGTTTATGACAACGTTGTATTATATTGGAGCTGTCATTTTACTGTTTGGAATTATGTTCTTGTATTTTTTTTTTTGTTAAGGTTTTTGTATGGATCAGGGACTCTTATTGGTAGGTATTTTTGGAAGGTTGACCCTGAACATACTCGCAAAGTGGGACAGCACAGGCTTATACATAATAATTTAAAAAAATCATAAATGGTTCATGTCTCGTTGATGTCTTTTGTTAGGCGAAAAGAGCTAATATCTGCACAAATAATTACTTTATTTTAATTAAATACATACTGACATGGAAAAACTAAATAATTCTGGAAGCTTTATGATTATGTACACGGAGGCGTATGTCAAGTAAATAAAGTCAAAATTTGTTTTAATTTTCAGGAACTGAAAAAAAAACTGTATTAAAGCTATTGAAATTATATTTAATAGGATAATATTTAATAGAAATTAAAGTAAATTAACGACTGAAAGACACACATAAAGTGCCTACCTATTTCTATGAAATAACCTCAGACGCCTCATCAATAACCCGTCCACGCGCCACACCACCCGAGAAGACAATAAAAATCTGGCGCCTGCGCCGGCCACAGATTATGACACGTTCCCAGTAATGACGGGGAAATTGTGTCTACGTGACTTTGTCCACCTCTATTTTTTCACGAAAGTAAAAGTTCCGCCCTCTATACCATAGTGTCGCGTATTCGGAAGCCGATTGTCAATGTGACATGAATTTGAAATTGGAATCGAAACTCTTTCGTGAATGGGATGTCGTTTCTGCGTAGTCGTTGACATTTTGGAGAAGTGTAGAGTTATTTTGATGATAAATAATATTCGTGTGATGTGTTTTGTTTTTGAAAGGTCATTATAATGTTATTGTATTTTTTGTAGACGAATTAGTGTTAAGAATTTAAATAGGAGGTATGATAGTTTTACTTTTACTTTTTGTGATGTGAATGCTTAAGTACTTACTGATTTTTTAAATTGGAAAAGCCTTGGCATGCCCATTAACAGGTGCCCAGTTTTTATTTGATTTGAAATAGTTTCCCCCCGAGTTTTGTACCATAGGAACTGTGCATAATTTCTGGATCAAGTAATGGCTATTCGCAATGGTGAAGTTTTCTATGTAGTGGAGTGCCTGGGGTTTTGATCTCGAACTTTTGTTACAGTGAATGAAGTTTAAAAATGGAATGTTCAGCTAATATAATAAAATGTATAAAAAGTTTACGTATTAAAAATTGTGCATTTGACTTGAAAAAAAAAAGATTGTTGCTATAATTAAAATAGTGAATACCAATTAGGCTGTAGAATATTATTAACATTACTAATTGGACAAAACTCTGACGAAAAAATAAATAGGTCTGTAGAAGGGCAAATTTAACTATCTAGTTGAAAAAATATTCTCCTACGTCACGGTCAATTCTCCAACTGCGACTGAAGTTTAATACAACATTATCACATAAAATATTTGTGGAATGTGTTTTTAATGTGATAAACGCTTACGATTAACAATTTTTGGTTTCACTAGTGCTGTGGGACCTTGCTTCTTGCATGATTCTAGGTCACCGGGAAGTGTACCTACCCCAAAGTTTTTTCTCATAAAAAACACATCATACAAATATACATGTCATCTTTTGGGCACGCTCGCTCCATCACAGACCTCATCTATCGCTTTCCATCAGGCGTGATCGAGGTCAAGTGCAAGCCCATTCAAAAAAACATACACAACATATCATAAATGGGTCAGTCAGTATAAAATGTGACGCATACGCCTCCTTCCTGTGAATTTAACATTAATGTAAACATGTTAATCCAATGTAAAAATTTTGCAATCAAAGTGCATGTTATAACATTTACGTAGAAAAGAAGAACGGCCCTAATTATGTTTTCGCGATTACAAAGTTACATTTGCAGTTGGGTAATTGGCGGTGACGTATATCGATGTATGAGAGAACAATTTTGCCACTACAAAGTTAAGTTTGTCTTTCACTCCTTATCTTTTCGTCAGAAAATGTCCGAAGCTTTCATATTTTTAGAATTTTAATAGGTTTTATGGTTTTTTTTTTCAATTCACGCACAAGCTCAATTTTTTAATAGGTACACATTTTATATTATTAGCAGTGATCGGAGTAGGTAGATTGAAATGGGGTCATTGATCCGAAACGTATATATTAATATGGACATTCCTCCGGAATTGGTGGATTATTAAAAAAAAACCTTCGATTGTTTTTATTATTCAACAGATAAATAATGAATTAATTTAGTTTTGATACCTTCCTTTAAATTTTGAATTGAGTAGGAATAATATCACTACCAACATTAACAATATTTAATTGAATCCGGAAATACCGGAATTACTTTCCGGGAAAATGGCTTATCCATGTTATTCTTTCTGTGTGCATTTATGATACAAGTACCAAAAATCAATCTACCTACTCCGATCACTGATTATTAGCTAAACATTCCATTTTGAATTATTAAATTTCATTCACTGTAACCGTAATCCGAGGTTTTCACGTTTTTAACGCCCCAGGTACTCCACTTATAAGCTGTTTCATTTTTGGAATTCTTCCCTACAAACAAAAACTTATTAAATAGTACCTATTTGTTAATATTTCCCTAAACACGACCTTGGTATACCTACATTTTGACACTGAAACTTGTTTGCAACAAGAAACGTCATCGCAAACTGAAACCATAAACTACCGTACTTTGTGAATACTAATTCTGATCTTTTCTTTTTTCCATTTAAATCATTATAACTAGACTACAGTTACAAACAATACCACTTAACAATCTGATAAGAACCATGCCAATAAAAATCAACTAAGAGCACGATCCAATAAGATACGCCAGCAAGATTCACACTAAAAAATTCTAACACTTTCCAACTAGAGCCTCAATGAATAGCACCTTTAATTGCCCACTAAATACCTACGAAGCAAGCCTAGTGACTTCCGACGCAAATCTATTGCTAGGCGAAGCCTCCTCGCTCTGATTGGAGGAGCCTTAGCCAAGACTCCGGTACAAAGCCAATAGGCTGGCTTCGTTCAACAATAGGTTAACATAGCTACGCCTGTAACGGTATCTTGCTTAGTTCCACTTAGAATAAACTTAGTTGGTTTAAATCTGATGTGGAATTTACTTAGTATTAACTTAGAATGCTACGGTAACTTGTGATGTAAGTAGGTGTTTACTGAGCCTATAAGCATGTGGCCCGTTGGGCGGACAGTGTGAAGTGGTTTTTAATGGTTTTAATTTTGAGGTAAGTTTACTTAAAATAAGTGAGTTAGTTTAGATTTTTTTACTTAAAACTAGGTATGAGTCCTTAGCTGCTTTAAACAGTGATATAGCAGGAGTGCTATGTCTTTTTTTTATGGATGGGAAATCATTAAAATGATCCCTTCCAGGTGGAGCGGGAGGGAGTGTCAGACTCTTACTGACTAAAACCCATCCGTGCTCCTCCTAGAGCCCTTTGCTTTCCAGGGCCACGGTAACTCTTTCGAACAAAATCCTGGTATGTCTTGGCCTAGCAACGGCATAAAACGGATTAGTTAACAAGGCAAAATTTCAGGTTGAATACCTTGCTCTATTTAGAATAAACGTGTCTTGTTAGTGTCTTAGAAAAACCAACAGGATTGTCTCCTTATAGCAACATGTTGCTCTGATGTTTAGTGGAAAGAATTGGTAGATATATTTTTGTGACCCTTTTACGAAATATAGAAGAACATTTTTTTTTTTTTACTAATCTAGTACATGAAATTTTACATCGATACCAAAGTAGTCGATATGTTTGGATACGAAAGTATACTACATGCCTACCTTTATGTTTTTTTAAGCAAGTTAACCCGTAAGTACCTATTTTATTATTTTATGAAGAGTTTAATACTATTCACTTATGCCCGGTTCCTATATTCTAGAAACGATTCATTTTGCTTACGGATGGTAGAATTTTCTACGAGGCGTAACCCAAAAGTGTTCCTATAAAAACATTTGATTAGCAGACTTACCGTAAACGGGTGGTAGATGTTATACAATGACGATCCGTTGAATATAGGAACCGGGCATTTATAATCAGTCAAATTAACATAAGTACCATACAAATTCCTCAAAAGATGTACTACTGCACAAACTCTTTTTCCTGTTAATTTAAATGGCAATACCATTTATATACGTTACCTTACGAAGCCCTATATCATGCTTACATTCCAAACAAAACCAAAAAAATAGTGTAATTAATACAACATTGCGAACGCCAAAACATATGTTAAGAAGTAATTTACCTTTAAATCCAAGCGATAATCATTATGTTAATCTTGTTTTAATTAAGCGAAATGATTAATTAATAAGTTGTTCCTGCGATTAAGTACACGGGTACCTACAGGCTGATGTTTCAGCCGCCTCAGGCATTTGCCAACAGACCACAATTAGAGTAACACGCTAAATATTGATAATTATTTTGCGCCCTCTAATTTGAACGTCTTTGCCGTCAATTTGGACAAGAAACACATCGAAAGCAGCTCGACGACATTTTTATGTGATTAACTTATTTTCTTTCTTTTTTTAACATGTTTTGTAATTTTAATAATATGTAATTTCGGTAAAAGAAAACACATAGCGTTTTATTTTTTTTTGTTATAGATTTATTTTATAAATTAGACTAAAATTAATGAAAACAAGTCACGCGAGCTTTTGGAGTAAACTTACTTAGATATAAATAAGCGACTGGATGCTGTCGTTACTATTTTTAAGACCTGATCATTATAAGTACATGTGGCCCGAAGCAGTATCAACACCCCATGTTGGTGCAACACGCATGATATGTACACATTAAACGAGCATCATTCCTTTACTCTCATTTGGTATAATTTACCGCCATACAAGCAGCGTACACCATCAGCAACCACATATATACAAAACCGTCTATTCCAATCGGCGCTTCACTATATGTTCATAATTAATAATATACGCGATCCCTCTGTAAGATCAGAGAGATATTCGTTTGATGAAGCTCCGCCATTTGTTTGATAAATGAATAATCGCCACAGATGAACTGAAAATAAATAAAAAAGCACAACACTATGGTGTGCGAACTTTATACTAGTGGTATAAATAAAAAACGCCGCGTTGTTTAAATACACTCGGTGCCCAAGTGCGGTACAGTCACCACTTAAAATTTATTGCAATATTAATAATATTAAAGTGACGTTTATTGTTCGCTAGCCATCGTTTACGCATAATGAAGTATGAGAACTATTTTTTATTAGTAACAAAGTACAATCTTTTATGTTTAATAATAAGAAAATTATTGATACTAATAGTAATAACACAAAGTGCTCCACTGCCCTATGGATTATCTAGTAAGGACGTGAGAATTGGGTAACAATGTAAATAAAAGAAGCATAACGATGAAATTGCTGCAGATGAAGACCACTATTACGCGTTAAAAGATATCATAACTCATTCTAATCGTTGACGCTGGGTCCAGAGTCCAGGCTAGAGCGTAACGCAGGACTATGATGTAGGTGCGTTTAATGAAATGGGCATGCGCTGGTGGCGGGGCGTGCCCGCGGCGCGCTGAGCCCGGAGCCCGGCGAGCGCACACGAATGCGTCTGTCGCGTGGTTACGTGCTATTAACCGTGTCGGGCGCTCGCTACTAGTCGACGGACTACTATAAATTACACGAATTATACAGTGTGGCGGCGTACGCGAGCATGTGATATATTGTGGTATGGCGATCGCGCCGAACAGCCTCCGTGTCAGCGCACGTGAAATTACACACCCGACCGCGATGTTTGCGCGCTACTCCGCTAATACCCCGCGCACGCGCATCGCATTTTATTTGCGATTGTTATTTCGTAAATGATAGGCCTACGCGCGCCTAGAGAAATTATTGCCGCTAACCCAAAGTTATTCACCGCGAGAAAGACTCGGACAACGTTTGTTTTGATGACAATCAGAATCTGTCTGTGTCGCGAGACGTGGTATTATCATTTGTAATGCTTGTAACTCCGGCTAAAACTCCGATGTAACTTTAGCTGACTGTATAATTTATTGAATAACGCATTAAATAACTATTTACACGAGCTCGTCCGTACATACATACGATCGATATAAATTATTTTAATATCGCTTTTCTGACGCTGAATATAATTAATTCGTGAAACCGATGCGGTTATTAAAAATGTAAATAAATTTGCGAAATGACAGCATAATTACGACGGAGAGGCCTATTTAAAATGTCTGGTATCGGCAAAAACGCGAGTGTACCGAGTTGCTTCCAATCAAAGTGGTAGGCCGCCTTTCTCAATCCATTAAGTCAAAGGCTTTATAATCCAATTAAATTACTTATATTGATCAAGATCAATTTTACATTATTGTCTTAATTACGAGTTATATGTCATCTTTGACAGCTTCTCGCAAAATTTAGATCGTCATCGTTAACATATAATTCACTGCACACATTTAACGAGAGGAGAAATTAAACTCAATGAACCTTAAAAAAACTAGAACTCATATCTGTCGCGCTGTGCAGTGCTAGACAAGAGCAACAACTTGTTGACGAGACCCAAAAAATTGATTTCACCATTCCCACGATTTGATTTCAATTACAGAATTCTTAATAAGTAGACACTGGCATAACTACACTGATTTTATATATCTTCATTGGTTTCTTCGCTCGTAAAATCGGGCTTCGATGTTATCGAAGGCTTTACTGGGCACGCGGGTAATTAACAGGTAAGATAATAAGGTTCGCGGGGAGAGGTTTATTATATTTTTAATTAATAGCATCATTTGTGTGAGTTTAGGTGTGAAGGCTGCACCATCTCCCGTATTACTTGGTCTAATTGGCTCTTAGCTACCGTATCAATAAATGTTAATGACATACTCGAGAAAGTTCTACGATAGTTTAATTTCGTAGCGTTTCGTAGCACATGTTTGTAAGTGTCATTCGGTTAACGACTAATTACAATCGAACTATTCTTGGGACTTTAACAAATAAAAAAAAACGATTTGAAACAGAATTATTTAAAAAATTTGAGTTTCTAGCCTAATTACGTATGTACGTATTATAGAAAATTCTCAAACATAATTCAGAAATCGTATCAAACTTCCATACAATAGATTAATTCTAATAATTCTCATTATTTTTATGTTTCACGCCATCTATGCAATCGAACATGATTCAAAAATGATATAATCGAACCCACCCTTAAAAACCACCCCTGCGCTAGCGCCGGCACCAATCGAACGCCATCTGCTAACGATTTGTAGTAATGTTTCCTTTTGGTTTGAGCGAGTATCGGTTCTAGTTCCCGTTGGGTTAAGGGTTGGGTATAGATGGCGTGGCAGTGCTGGTTTAAGGGTAGTTTTGTGGGTACATTAGTTTTGGAATGTGTACTTAAGTGTGTGAGGGAGGGATACATTTTGTTAGCTGATGTTTAACGTATTTTTGATAATGAAGATGATTATACGTGGATACGTGGATTCTATCTTGTGAACGTCTGTGGAGTTAGCTTTTCACTGCGCAGTAACCCAGCCCTCATTCTGGCTGTCAAATGAAATTTTGCAGCTTCAGAGCTGCCGTTACTTCTAATTCTACCTGTACCTACTAAAATGTATTATTATATGTACCCTGTAATAAAGACCCTCATCATAAATAGTGGAAAGTGAATGCACTAGTTATACTGCTCCCCTTAGGGATGGCGTGATGATATCTTCTTTTCAATATATATTTTTAATTATAACAATGCTCTTTAATTATAACCAGCTACCAACCTGTATATTGATTACAACATCCCTAAACGTGTTTCAGGTCTAACAAGAAATAATTTATTTCAGTGCATACTCACAATTCATTTAACTTTATGTTTAGACTGTAAATGTCAAAGTAAATTGGCATTCATTACAGGTATAAATTAAACAAACCCTGTGATTGCTTTGCGTAGGTACTTCATTAATTAAGAAAGTATATTAAACAAGCTTTT
This sequence comes from Melanchra persicariae, assembly GCA_947386135.1. NCBI lineage: Eukaryota > Metazoa > Arthropoda > Insecta > Lepidoptera > Noctuidae > Melanchra > Melanchra persicariae. The sequence goes on along the minus strand of OX376651.1, from coordinate 7,871,040 downwards.
ATCCTTCATATATTACACAATTCTTCGATGTCAATATTTGACATTTAATAGAATTGCATAACTTGATAGAAAAATCGTTAAACCATTATTTCATTTATATGCAGATCAATTTTACGCATGTTTTTTTTCTTTTTTATTTTTGATAGGCACGCGTTTGACCACTATCTCGCCTGATGGTAAGCGATGATGTGGCCGAAGATGGAGCACGCTTGCCTAGAAGTAACCTATTCACTCTTGACTTAAAAACTCCCGGGTTGTTGCCACCAGGAAACACAGACTCTGGCAGGGAATTCCACTCCTTAGTTGTACGCACAATGAATGTGTTCCCAAAACGTTTAGTACGTGTGGATGGGATGTCCACCATGTACCGGTGGCGCATTGCCGTACGTCTTGTGGTCCTATTATGGAATGGGCCTGACGGAATTAAACTATGCAATTCCGTCGCACACTCCCCAAAATGCAGCCGATAGAAAAGTGTGATTGTACAAAATCAAGACAAGTAGTCGGAGTGCCAATTGCACTCATTTTCAATCACACACACACAGTCGCGATCTATCATAAATGTATGAAAAATGAGGTTTTTTGACGGATTGCGACTGAATGCGAATTGCGAATGCATGAACGTTGCTTAAAGATTAGTAGAATTGGCCGTCAGGTGGGTGACAAGTACTTAACAATTTCGAGCAGAAGACTTCCTCAACTGCAATGAAGCAATAGATTAGGAATATCCATAAAAATCATTCGTAGCTGTGTGATAGAAAGTATGTCACGCAATTGGGTTTCAGGACACAACCATGATAAATTATATTTATTTTGTACATAGGTTGACTCAAAAGAACACTTTTATACGTCATCTTCCTTAACAATTTTAATTAGATGAGGCATCTGCCTCATCATCTTCCCAAGGTAGATGATGAGGCAGACGTAGGTAACCCAAGGTAGGATCTATGTATCTCAATACCAGTGGCTCGCTGTCCGATCATAACCAGGTCCGGATCGACGATGCGTTGTGTTCCACGCACGACTCAAAGTGATGTTATCATATGTAGAAGATGGGGCCCGTCAGGGCCAGGCTCTGGCCAGGGTTGCGGAGGAACACGGATGGGTTTTAGTCAGTAAGAGTCTGACACTCCCTACCGCTCCTCCCGGAGCGGAAGGAGACATTTGCAGATTATCCATCCTTAAAATAAAAGGTATCCCAATACCAACACAAATAAGTCAGTTACATCTGGTTACATCTCTATATCAAAATATCCTACTTTTTCCCTTTTCACTTACCTACACAATGATTTGATTCAAAAATAGGGTGAGATCACAATACACAGGTGACGTAGAAATAGTCGCACAGTGTCGCGCGCCATGACACCTGCCACAACCTGCCACCTTCAAGAACGTAGTAAAATTCACACGCTAATGGCAGGTTTTCGAGAATATTTAAAATAAAATTGTTTGCCTATCATAGTTTGAAGCTAGTTAATAAGATATTATTATGCGATGCACCGAAAATGGCTTGAGGTCAAAGCTGTAGAAGTGTACCTATTAGATGAAATATTTGGATAGTGTCACGAGCTAAGTCTGCTCCGGTCAACATCTTCGAAATCAAAGATCAATGGAAGGTTTTGGTGGGAAAAGTGTGCATTCAATTGTTTAGTTTTTGGTATTACGACAGGCAGATCTTGTTTTGTTTTTATCCTATTTGCTGTAAAATTTTACTTCGATTGGTTTAACTGTATCAATCTTCATTGCCCTGCATTTACTACAGTTTCATTTGAGTAAAAAGAAACGGTAATTGAAAAACTGATTAAGGCATAAAGCTTTATGTGCAGGTTTTGTAAAAAAAATTCACAACTTCATTCCTTACAACTTAGTATTCTAATCTATCTCCATGCCGGCTAAGAACTTAAAGAGCGGCTTGTAAACTATAAATATCAAAAGATCTAACATTATAATGAGAGTAAGCCATCAAATAAAGTGCCATTGGCGACTCACTGGGCTAGGTAACGTGGACGTCATCAGTGCACCTGCCACGTCCGAGACGAACCAAACGACTTGTGCATACAGAAACAGAGACTTTTGAGAAAATCTACTCAAACTATTAACCGGTAACGTAGCGTTTAGTGCTACGCCGTAGAACTAACGTAGCAGTTACGATTCTACTAACTACTACGGCTTTTTGTTTAATTGTTTTAAAAAAAAAACATTAAAATTACTTGTAACATGCTCGTAGGCACTTGAACTCATGAAAATAACGTCCTCAAGCGATATTTACATAGGGTAGGTATTTGTATACGGAGCTGTATCCCAAAAAGTTTACAAGGCTCATTTAAAAAAACAAAAGCTCCGGTACAATATTAATAACGCAATATCGTCGCCGATCGGTTTACAGCGTCTATTCTCTATAACGACTTCTAAATAGAAGACGTGAACAGACCCCGTCTTCCGAACATGGTAATGGACGGGATAATTACGCGCAACGACGTGCAACAATAGCGGCGCGAGCTTACCGCTCTATGGCATAATAAGCGCCGGCGTATTTTGATCAGCGCAACAAGTAGCGCGCGGGCGGCGGGGCGCGTGCCGCGCGCGCGCCTGTCCCGTGCCCCCCTCCCCGCCGCCCCCGGCGCGCGCGCTACTTAGCGTCGGGGGTGCGCGCCACCTCCGCCAATCCACCGGCGACCTCCGCGCGGCACAGACAAGTGCTCTCTCGATATACACACTCCTAGTTCACTCGTACATTCGCGATGCCGATGGCGGCTATTCACACGTACCAAAATCTCGGTGTCGATCAGAAACTGACGCACCTACAATCCCAGGCTCCACGGAGATTAGCACCTGCTCCAGTGGACCCTAATCGCTGCAAGAAGAAGTCTTCTTATCTTCATCAGCCCTACCCGACCCAACCAGCCTCCGTAGCACGAAGAAACGCTCGGGAGAGGAACAGGGTGAAGCAAGTAAACAATGGTTTTGCGGCACTTCGTCAACACATCCCTTCAGCTGTCTCCGCAGCCTTGGCTGGAGGACGAGGATCTTCAAGAAAACTTAGCAAAGTGGACACTTTGCGGCTTGCGGTGGAGTACATCAAAAGCTTGAAACGGTTACTTGAGGAAAGCGAAGAGGGCTGCTCCGAGTCGTCAGGCATAGTGATGACGTCGAGCGGGCCGCACACTCCGCCGCTGTCCGAGGAGTCGCACTCGCCAGCGCCCTCGTTCGTATCGGAGTCGTCAGCGGGTCCCGGCTGTCACGACGCGTACGACTCCTACGAGCCCATGAGTCCTGAAGATGAAGAGCTTCTGGACGTCATTTCGTGGTGGCAGCAACAGTGATTGGAGGTGAGCCTAAGTTCTTTTTGTTCTCATTTTAATCATTTATTTAATTTATTATTGTTTGTTGAGTTTTATCACTGACATAGATTTTAAATTGAGGGTACCTATATTTTCTATGAGATAGCAGTGCACGATATTTCATGAATGAATTTTAAGTGTGTTAACATAACCTTCAAGTTTTGATAATGATGTTCTTATCACTGTGTTTACTTTCGTCGCGCCGTCTGTTAATATTAGCATCAAACTTATCTAATTTTTTATTAGTCAGTCATTTGTCAAAGCTAGGTTGGAAGGTAAACGTTTTAAGCTTATCACCGTTTTAAGTCAAAAATATTTTTTATTATATTTATTCACGCTAGCAAACTTCGCATAGAGTCAGGTAGTTGAAGCTTATAGTATTTTTTAAGGCGATCTTTTAGTCACGGTTGCCTTAGGGACCGAATCTTTTATATTGCACAATTTGAATGAAGATTCACCTTCATCCTAAGCAAAAAGTAAACACATCAACCATTATGAGTAAGCATTGAACCGAAAGATAGACTTTATCTTTTCATTGTAGAATCAGGATGACACAATGGCACGTCTGCAACAATGGCGAATGTTAAAATATGTCGCCGTATAAAAGCTTGCAGCTAGGTAACATTTTTTATGATCATAGGCTTTTCTATTTCAAGTTGTAGATAGTAGGGCCCGCATTCCACCTTCTTATTTGCTTCAATAGCCGAACAGCAATTACTTCTAACAATCTTGCGGTTCGCCCCGCATGTAGTGAGAAAATTGCACATAAAAGTGATCTCTTCTAATAATAAGTAGCCATAACAGATGACTCGGAGTTCCAAGTGGAAACATGTTGTTTTTCACTGATATTTCAAGTTAATGCGTTTCGTCCGGTCAGTGAGAGCTTTTGCCAAAATCTCGCCATATGGTCCGACTGATAGATTAAGTAGAACCGGTAGCGCCGCGACTAAAAACAAGATATTAAACCTCGCAAAAAATGTTTTGAGACGCTTCGTCGGCTATTAATTTATTGTACCGGAAGACGAAATCTCAAGAGGAAATAGAAGGGCGGCGAGCGAGCACACGTGTTACAATATTTGCTAAGCTCTATGCAAACATATGGCGATATCGTGCACTGTTCATGGGAATTATATAGCGTCACGAAGCTCTTTATCCAGGATACAGGACTTAGGTTACCCGTTATTGTCAAAGCATTGACGCAAATCGTAACGATATTGACTTTTATACTTCAAAACATTTCAAATATGCTTTTCCTCTTTCCCAGGAACCGTATATTGCGGTGATCAAAGTGCGGCCAATCAGCGGCTTGGTGATTATGAAAAAACGAGTAATCCTCCTGAGGAGCCGGGCATCGGAGCGCGAGGGCTCCGAGAGAACCTCTAATTAAGCGCAATCAGTATATTCCTAATGAGAGGGGATAATGGTGGACTGTAACGACCCCATCGATGCATTCCCCGAGCGACTGGACACCGAACGAATACCCCCACTGCATTTCCCACATCAGTGGAATAGCACTAAGAAGACTGAATCGATCATTTATTTGTTCCACTTAAGCATTTAGTTATAATGTTAGTGATTCGACATAACGCTGTGCCTTAGTGTAGCCTTACGTATTACTACTTCCACTTAGAATGTAATCTTTACAATTGTTCGTAATTGTTATCTAGTCATTAATTTTTAAGTGTAGTTTATGTTCAGATTTTTGAACGACGGTACTTTGTTTTGTACTTCAGTTCGTTTAATTTGTAAAATATAATTTTGAAAATCTTGAGACAAAGACTTGTAATGTAAATAGTTAAGTTAGCACCCTAAGACAGATTCCTAATATTATAAGATTTTTATGAAATAGTTATAAAAAATACCAGTATTCAACCAGTTGGTTGTATCTGTAATTAAATACATTTTTTATGAATTCCTACTTATGCTTTTCAATTTCCCGTTTTTATCTTTCTTCAACTATTGCTAAAACATGCAATGAAAGCTAATAAGGTTGAAAACTAAGGGCCGCTCCATCCATTTAAAATTATGGCATGAAACTAAAAATAAAATTAAAATTGCACTCATGAATCTTTGCAAAGCTCTCTCTAATAATTTATACGATAAAATATTCCTATTTTAAGTTCGCAGATAAGTGCTAATAAGCGTAAATGAACAGGCGTGATTTATTCCCAGTTCTTTACAGTCTTACATAGACACAGTGCTCTCGAACCTCTACAAATATATTAAAATAGGAAGACTAAGGACTAATTGATGGAAATAATGAGGGAATTTGTTGAGGGAAGATGAATAAAACGAGCCAAAGTTTGAGCAATAACAAAAGCCAGATGATTCTCTAGATCTAGTGGTATATGACTATCTAAACTGGCAATACCAGAGGCCCTAGACAATGTGCCATTCAATTAGCGAATGCGACTGTTGAAATGCCAAAATGTAGGAATTTGGTCACGTGACATTTCGATAGCATCTGTCAATCCCATGCATTTTTGACGTATTGACAATCGCCTGCGCCACGCTACCGTTGACAGAATGTCACTTGTCTAGAGCCCCAGGGCTAAAGACATATTTGTAAATCTAGGATTCAAACGTAGATACTGTATAGGGGTAACGGGACTTTACGGGGATCCACGAAGAATTGCGTTCTAGCCGCAGAGCATAGATATAAACAAATAACGACTGGCAACATTGGTATCCCATCGACTACAATCACCAGACGAACCTGTTTATCTTAGTTAACTCAGCTCACAATGTTAAGCAGCTGATACTTACACTCCAAGTTTTCTTATTTTCATAATTTTACAGAAGTTAATCTAAAATTTATACCCCTATTATTTATCTTTCTCTAGTCGTAACTCTAGCTAAAACAAACAAGCCAGCGCGCGTTTGATTACTGTACTATAAATTATCACCCACACCATTGACATCTATAACTTGGAACAGCCAATGCTTCAAATGTCCTTGAAATAAATAAAAAGCAACATTATCTACGTAGGTTTGAATATACAAACACAGAACACAGGACGTTTGCAAAATTAAAATAACAAAAGGTGCTTTTTCCACACGTGCCTCAACTCAGGTTACATTTTGCAAAAGAAAAATAATAACATAGAGGTACTCGAAATGTACGCGAAATGGGGGGCCTAAGCATACATTGGTGCATTTAATTTGAAAAAGACAATAATTCTGCAACTGGATCACGTCGCCGACTCCGCCCATCGAAATCAAATTGCAATAGTAATTTTTGATAATGGAAGGGAAGCGAACGAACCATTCTGGGTGGATATTTCCGTTGGAGGATATTAATTGTTTGAACTTGTTCCACTTCTATAGAGGACGAGATCTGCTAGATATGACAGGAACTTGACGAACACACCTGTGGAATCGCGAATGTTTTGTCGTTCGGTCTAGTTAATTTTCTTAAGTATTAATTGTTGCTTATTACGCGCCGGCGCATCCGTTTGCAACAAACTTGTTTCTCATTATCTTGTCAATCTTGTTGTATACCTAGTCTACGTTCATTTATATAGCGATTATCTCAAACTGGCAAAAAGGAATGTTAATTTTGAATTCATTTTTAGGTATTACTTAATGGGAGCAACGTTTTTTTTTTGGTTCTTATGGAAGTCAGAACATTGTCTTCTGTTAATGCTCATTGTTTATTGAGCGTAAGGAAATGAGTAGATATACAAAATCAATTCTATATTAAAAAACAACTATCTACACTAGATACTAAATTAAATAAACCAACTCAACATCAAATTCCCCAAAAAAACCAAATCATTAAAATATAACCTCACTAACTTTCCAGAACTTTAAAGTTCGTTGTTTTAAGTGCGGCGGCATCAAAAGCTGCGCTTGGGCAGCCCGCCTAACTTCGGCGTCGGTGGAGTTCGGCGCTGTCTCGTGCGCGCTCGGCTGCGCTCGTGCGTCTCCGAGGCACGCGACCGTCGCGCGCGGCCCGCGCAGCTGCCTCCTGCGACTGGTGACCACTTGCCCAGAACAGATTGCTTGGATATGATGGAAATTATGAAATTGGTGGACGTGATTTTTTGGTTTATGGATTTTTCAAGTATTGGTTTGTTACTGATTATAAAGGTTAAGCACAATGAACAGAGTTTTCATATTTTCTGCGAAATATTAAAACTGTGTTTTTGGTGGTCTATTTTGATATTCATCCTATTTCCTATTGTACAATTTGTGTATGTATGACAGTGTCCGAATTTGCCATGTGTGAGACGATAAATAAGAACCCAGCAGTTGCCATAAGTAGGTATTTGTAAAAGCCTATTTCAGAAGCTACCACCACCCATGAATTCAGACGACACTAAAATATTTTATAAACTTTTGGGAAACAATGGAACCGTAAATATTACCAAATTGTATTTGGCCACACTTTATTGCCGACCGTGTTACCGATATGAATTATTGTGAGATTCTGACATGAAAGAAAATTACTTCAATATCTCCATTGTTGACATGAACAACTCTAGAAGAGGCTGAATTCTGGTGACAAAAATGGACATTTGAAGCGATATTTTTTTTACAAAATTGCTCATGTGTTCGTATACGCCAAGTACCTCCAAGGGAAGGGCCCCTGTCCTTGGCCGCAAGTGTTACGTTGCCGCCAATAAGCGTGTGACCTAAATCCCTTGGCGGTGCGCACGCACAGCACGCTGCTATTTTTGAATATCGATCAAGTTCAAGTGCCACTATATTTGGTCGGCGTATTTTTTTCCCTTTTTTGGTTGTTATGTGCCAGCGTGTTTACTGAGCAAGTTATGGTTGGCTTTTCTTGTGAAAAAGAGTAGCAATGAAACAATTGTTCGACCATATAAAATACTACAAATAGAACTCATGAGCATGACTACAACGTGTAACAGAATAAACGCAATACCTCTTAAGGGGTCATTGTACTCCTAATTATGAACAACTTTTTCTATGGGACTAACACTGAAATCGCGAAAAAAAAATCGACTGCTCCATACATTTCTGCACGCGTAGGTAACTCGACAAAATGTACTGAACACCTGATATTTTTTTCGCGATTTCGGAATTGGTCCCATAGTAAAGTTGTTCATAGTGATGAGTACAATGACCCCTTAAGAGGTATTGCGTTTATTCTGTTAAACTTTGTACAAAACAAAATTGAAATGTAATTTAGTCTAATCGTATTATCCAAAGTTGATTGAAATAAATGAATAATAATAATTACAGTAGCCCCTAAGTAGGGGCTGGTAACTCCGAGTTGTTGTAGACGCCTCAAAAACAATAAATACCATAGATAGACTCATATTATCAATGAAACCAAGTAATTTTATAAATTGTATACTTTTTTCGCAATCATAGAGAAGACATTCTTGAAAAATACTCGTATTGCAACGAACTACAAAAACGGTGCTACTCCTGATGAATGACAACAGTTATACGCACTTTTTATTTAAATTCTAAAGATAGTTTCAAACACGCCGATCTCCTTTGAGTTTGTTGAAGCTGCGATATAATAAAAATACTGGATTCCAAACGGGACGCACAAACTGTAATGCCCACAGATAATGTCCTATTCAATAACTATTTAATTAATCAGTCGGCACAGAGGTGCCATAAATTCAGAGTCCGCAATAAACCTCATTAATGGCCTTTAATGAATTGGAACTCAGTAGCAGGTAGTTTTATCTAAAATATCTCGAATAGCTCCGCCGAAATTCCTATAAAAATAACAGTTACATCACAGGGTGTCATGTCACCGCGCCCCGAGGAGCCACCCTTAAACTTTGCATTTAACTGCCACTCCCAAAAATGCGACCTTTGAATTCTTTACGTTCTTTATAACGAATCCTGTTTTTTTTCATACTCGAGTTCATTAACAATGAATTTTGAATTGTTAACAAATCATATTATAAACGACCAATACAATAAAAAGCAGGAGTTCAAACATTAGTCAGTGGTTGTTAATATAATTTTATATCTAATGGCGCTGCACTTGCTACATAAAAACTTTTGTAAATTGTTGGAAGCAGTGGAGTCGATGAATATAAAATTATCCGCTAGGTACTCGACAATTTATTGTTTATTTATTCATTTCGTATGGCCTTATCTTATATTTGGTTATCAATCTAAATGGAATCGCTTTTTTTACATTATACATATGATAAGCCAATTATTTTTTTCTAATCGCCGTTTCAATCTCTCGTGACATGGCGAATTTTTGATTTTACGCATTTCCGAAATGTAATATTAAATTATCATATTCCTTACAGGCATCACTTACACCATTAAAACCTGCGCTCGTCTGTATTCAGTTAGCGCACTTCATCTTGTTTAAATCGTCGCATCAGATTACCGAGCATGACCAACTTTTATAATGCTCTTTTTATTCGCGGGAGAATCTCTCGCATTCGCAACTTCTTAGTGAAAAACACATTTTGCAGCTTCAAACTCCTTCTCTATAATTTTCTCTGTTCGAACAAGTTATCGGCTTTAGTCAAAGGCCCGTCGTGTCGCGCTATTCAAATAATTAGGGCCGATACAACCACTTGCTTCGATCGAATTAAACCACATAAAATCGCCGTGAGGACTCGTCCACCACAAAAACTTTCAACCATCATTGATAATATATAGAGCTTTCGCGAACGTCGACGATCATTTACACTTGTATCCAATAAAGCCATATAGAACTCTAAAATAATGATCATCCGTTATTACTGAATCCCCTCGAAATGTAAGATATTTGGTCACGCCGATTATGTATTTACGTTACCAATTTTGGTCGATAATTTCGTCGAGATCAAGATGGAAACTTGAATTGAGTTCATCGACCTGTCCAGGTGGTAACTGACAGTAAATATTACTTATCAATAAACGGAAGAAATTACGATGCTATTGGAGTCAGTCAACATTGAACTGACCTCTCATAATGCGCTCTAGATTGCGTCTAACATCAACAATGTCTACAATCAATTTAATTTTATCGGCGCGTGTGATCTGGACAGCTGTCAAAGCAATGATAACTATTTTAAAAGTATAAGATAGTCGAATTTACTTTTCTTTAACGTTTTAACTTCAACATAAAACTCGAATCAACTATTTACATACCTACCTGAAAACCCTGAAATACAGGGTGACTAAACTTCAGACGTACATTTGCATACAACATAAGTACAGACACGTTCGCAATTGTCCAGGAAAACCTCAGCAAGAGGTAACATGTCATCCAGATCGACTCTAACGAAGGTTTATTCAAAAAACGGTGTTCGCCTCCGGTGGTCCGATGCTGTCAACGCAGCCCGTCTACGCGAGACAGGGCTCGTTATGCAACAATACCGATGTGAATTACTTTACAAGGCAATTATATGCCTGATAGTCGGTAAATATTCCCACTAATTGAGCTAAGCTCTAATCGACTGTTTTATATGTGTAATTTGTTACATAACAGGACATACGTTTGTCAAGAGAACTGGTAGAATTTCTTGCTAATATGGTAATAATTCATGCTGTTTAAAAGTTCTTGTCACGTAGCTCATGAAGAAATTTGCCTAAGGATACGTCTTTTACCGGAAGATGTCTGTATAACTTGAACATCAAAGGGAACATTACTTCAATCACTCCCAAAATTGAACTATAATTGGCGATACAGACCGAAACATTGTATGTCATAGGCGCTTCCACCTGATAACTAATAATCATCAAGTATTTGAAGCCAATTTCCCCTTTCACGGTTATTATGTTTAATGTGTGCGGTTCAAAATTTGCTAATAATGTACCTCTTCGTTCTGTTCAGTTTCGAGCCGCTACGGTACTTAAAGAATATTAAACGTTAAGGTGTTGGTACTGGTAGGCATTCATTACGATTGGCACCGCCCAGAGGTCTGGTCTTATACGATGAAATGTACGATTATAAGGCAGAAATCAGATACGAGATAATCGTAGTGCAAGAAGCTTTTCCGCAATCACGCGATCACGCTAAAGTCTGAGGCGGCCTTCGTGTATTAAAATGCATGAGTCGGGGTAGCAGCTTTTAATAAAAATATTTTAAAGATATTCCCACAGTGTTAATCAATACTCTCATCATGATATACTGCTTTATAATCACGGAGTAATCCAGTCACATTTATCAGACGTTAACGAGCCGATAAATTGATCACTAGAGATAGAACCATTCACAAACAAGTAACATTACAAAAATATCTGTCCAGAAGCAATTTGTTGATGCTTATTTCTAAAAGGTAGCGCGGTACTGCTCGGCTAGCTTTATAAATGTTTCATTGGATTTAAATTTTGATAAAGAGCCACATTAACAAAGTGCGGAGATAACGTTCAGGATATACTAATTCAAATCCAGTTTAAAATATATTATCTTTTTTCTTTTCGACTTAGATAACGCTATCTGGATCGGCGCCCCCATAAAATTTAATAATATTTTGTGACATGTTTCTCAATTCATCAGGATCAGATAGGTTGATGAAGTGGGAGATTGAGTTTTTTTATTTCTTGAAGAAAGAAAAAAACTATTAGCACATGTAATATAGTTGTTTATTATGATAATTTCACGGTTCGGAGGATCATTTCTGGTTATTCCAACCGCACTGCGCAGGCTCTTAGCATACGCCACTTTGTAGCGGTCAGTTTTGCCAAGTTAAAATGTCAGTGACATTCAAAAACCTATTAGTAAGCAGCGGGTCATTGTCTGGCAGGATTGCTCTGACCGCATCAATTTTCTCACTAATTTTCTATTTCACTGCGTAAACCAAGGTAAGGCACGAGTCACGAGTTGGTGAACCGAGACGGTAGTTTTAGAGTATTTCCGAAATATTAGCTGCAGTTACTTCCTTTGTTATAGTTGATGGTAGAGCCATTTGTTCAATCATCAGTTCAGGCTAACTGAAAATGGATCTTTGTATTTTTACACAGATCCATTTTCAGTCAATCCTATGAAGGAGAGGGCTGATCGAAAATGGATTGATTAAAATAAAGATTACCTAAAGTAAAGACACAGCGTATGAACTTCTCAGAACAACAGAACCTTAATTTCCAAAATTCCAATGATCTACGAAATGTACATCGAAAAAGTATCGACGAAGCGAGACCACCAACGTCAGTGGAGGTGTAAGACGGTGATATCTTAATTAAAGGTTAGGCACTTGATCGCCTGCGTAGTTCCGGCACAGCCCGGCCGGCACCGGCCCGGCACCGTGCCGTTGATTTTGGACGTAACCACTCTTTACACCCTAATAAGTGAATATTGAGATGTTTCGCAACGATTACTGACGCTTACAGTGAAAAATGCACTGAGTTTAGCATAAATAACTTATTTTTGATTTTGAAGACGAGTTTTAGTTTTTTTTTTTAATTGCATGTAATTAGATTCAGATAAGGAATTAAAACTGACCATGATAGGCAACCTTCCCCAAAGTTTTACCTCCAGCGAAAGCTTATCCACGTTATAAAATAGAAACTAGAACCCAGCACGAACATTTTAATTACTTAATGGACCGTAACAAATCGTAATGGTTATAATTGTCGTTAAGACAACAATGTCAGCCAGAGGCAAACCATAGAGAATGCTGTGGGGGCAATCAGTAGCAATCGGTTAATGGGCGGTAGTCGCATATCGAATGAGACAATCAGAGCCACTGGTGTGGAAGATACGGAACTAATCGACTTTGAAACCAGTGGTGGACAGGATCCGTTTGGTTTGTTCGAAACTGTATTGTTGGAACAAGTGCTGGGGTTATTGGCCTTCGCAAATATGAGGGTAAAATGTAAAATTAGTTTATGGCTATGTGTTTTGGCTTTTAGAGCGCAATGTGAGTAAACTTTGAAAAATATTTATGATACTAAGGCCCATATTTCAAAACGTAAACTCCAACTCAACTCGAACTCAAATCCATCGGAGTTGTCATAAATTGAAGTTTTTGCATTTGTTTGCTCATCTCTCGAGTACAAAAACGTCAGACAAGCTTTCATTGACATTTTCGTGCTCATGTTAGAGTTGGAGTTCGAGTTGAGTTGGAGATTACGTTTTGGAATATGGGCCTAAAACTCTAATTTATGTCAATTAAACCATTTAATTTAAAAGGCACCTTTGAACCTTTAAGGAGTCGTTCAATCAGAAAGATTAAGCTAATTGTACGATCCAAAGCGTAGCTCTATGGAGACCAACGTGTTGGATACTTATCTTACTTTTTTGCGAAAACTGTGAAAGGTATCCAAGATACAGAACGAAGATCAAAAGTATGATGTCGTATATTTCTCTAAAACCTTTGACTTCGAATGGAGATATTCCGGTGGTCCCACAGAGGCTTGCATCGAGATCAATATAATGACGGTGACGAATCGAATGGACGCTGCTCACCGCTATTATTTTAATGGATTTATTACTATACATTTCGACCAACAAAAGAACGAATCCAATACGCTTATTAACCCTTTTAGTCTTTTAATTGGATACAAATTAATTATTTTATGAAATTATTAAAATTCTAGTAGTTAAAACTAGTTAAAGCATTGGTAATTGAATTAAACTTGAAAGTTTTGTAATTAATAGAGTGCACTTGGAGTGCATTTAGTTTCACACGCTGTCAATATCAAGAAATTGATTTTAAATCTCATGCTTCTTCGTGCGACAAAGATGTTGTCCAATATAAACAGCTTATTATATTAACTACACTTAAATCTAATTTTATTTGATTTAAGATTACGCAGACAGGAAAATCTGCAACAATAAACGATTGCGCGATTATCTTTACGTTAAAAGTCATCATAACATCAATTATTCAATTTACAAACGCATTTAAAACAAATAAAATCATTAGGGATTATTATTTCACGCAGGAGTATACGTTTTAACGACGCCATCATTTTTAATTCACATCCAGAGTCTTGAACAACTTCTCATAAGCTGCAATGGTAGCGGTCACGCATGCTCCGTACGATTAATTCAAGCCAATCAGGGGCTGATTACACGCATTACGTACTTACAAACTAATATATGCAGTCATAATCCCTCTTATCCTTTTAATAATAAGTGTCATTTTAATAAAGCTTAACCGTAAAAGACAGTTCACAAGTAGGCCTGTGTTCAGAACCGGGTTGGTCTTTAGTAGATTTTACAAGGATTTCACGCGATGCCACTCGGTTCGACGGAGGCGTAGCATAAATTCTAACCCGCGGCAAACACTTACTGTACTACATGAGAATCTATCATTATATCTTATTACTCTAGAATTTTAAATGGTAGAAAACATTAAACATTACGCTTGATTTTGCTTTAAGTAGATGAAGCTTTATAAAAAATCTATTAGCATTTTAAATTGTCTATGTTTTTGGATTGCCCACCCATGATATCCATCGCCTTATTAACCGACTTCCTAATAATAATACTACAAAGTATAAAATAACTTTAATTTTGGAAGTCAGTGTTTTTGGATCTATCTATATCCTTTCACATGAAGAAAAAAAAATTCAAATCGGTTCATAAATGGCAGAGTAGGGTAGCAAACATACAAAAGGAACAGAATTGAGAACCAACTCCTTTTTTTTTAAGCCGGTTAAAAAATAATAATCTTACTACATACATCCTAAACCGAAGCTATCTATCTATCTCTACTAATCAGCTATCCGCTACACAAAACCTGTACCATTGCTAATCTAAGATTAGTTAAAACATGGACACAACGTTAAACGTTGTCTGACAATCAGTAATTTGAAGCCCCACATTTTATACTAAGTATGAGAAAACGTTTTCCAAACGCTTCTAGTTAAATTCTTATTAATAGGAATTGGTGACTTAATTTCATAAGTTTTATTTTTAGACATTGATTGATGCTAAGTAACATTACGAAATATAAGACGTCAATTACTTAATTAAGAAGATGAACTGGATCCTGTGGCTTGAGAGCTGGTATATTCATCCGTTGAACGGACCATCATTTAAATCCTTCGATGCATTTCTTAATGTCAATGTTACACGTTATAATATAAATACATGCATGTTTCCTGCAAGTATACAGTATTATGAGGGGTGTCCCAGAAATTGAATAAGTGCAATAGGTATGCTGTTTTTATCCTTGACCCACGTATTTTTTTTTTTTTTCAATCGTTTTCAACTAGATCAAACCGTTAAGGCAATAATGGTGAACATATTGAAAATTCATCATCTGGTGCCCATGCTCTTCCCAATATAATTAGGCTTGGTTTCCAGACTTAGCGGTTGCAAATGAAAACCAGTTTTAAACATCGTCCGTCCTACGTATTCCAGCTAAACAGGATAGCTACACGATATCCATTAGTAATACTGGTTGCCAGACTTTCTGGCTTTTGACTACCCGTGGCCGAAGATATGCGAAGGACAGGTGGGTCTGACTTCGGCCAGCGCTGTTTAACTTTGAAGATTGACCCGTGTGGTTGATTTTTTTTGCAAATAACAAAATAATAACTCATTTAGAGCGGATTTCACCAATGAAACTGAACGCGATAAGTACATCTAAACTGCGTTCAAGAGCTGTCAGCGTCAATACTCCATAGAAAAATAGTGACACTGACGGCTCATAAACGTGTTCTATACGCTGATCGCGATCAGTTGGTGAAAATGGCCCTTAGGAAGATAATACTAACCACCCCTGAAAAATTATATTGGTAAAATTTTTCACACGTTTGTAAGTAAGTATCTACTTATAGACTATTCAGTGTTCAATACGTTCGTTATTCAAACTAAGATGTATGGAGAGATATTTATCTTAACACAACGTCGCTAACGAACTGGTCACACATAAAATGTTCATAAATGGCATTAACCAATGCTATCTTTTGTTAGATGTATGCAACGATAGAAACCCGTTTTATGTCTAGATAGGGATAATAAACATGTGCGATGTATATTGTTATGTAAAATGTACAGATGGCGAACAAAAAGTTAAGCAAGTCTGGTTCATACTTGGATCTTTTTTTTTTATGATGGGCAATCGCTCTGAGTGAAGCGGAAGGGACTGTCAGACTCTTACTGACTTAAACCCATCCGTGTTCCTCCTTATACCCATTTCGTTCCAGGGCCGCGGTGACTTGAACAAATTCCACAACTCTGGATATTTTGATCATGTAATAATATTCTTCCTGGGGCTCGGACTTGTTATCTGTAAAAGGAAAGAAATATAAGAAAATAAATAAAGAACACTTGTTTAGTTAGCACGCATAGATACACACAAAGAACATAATTAAGAAACTTAATTTAAAACAATATCATTGTGTGCCTCATGCCTGCGATATCTTAAAACCATTTTTTTACTCTCTGCCACTCTACGTAATGGCAACTTATGAAAAGTAATGTTGTTGAAAACTGCTTAAGCTTTTTTTTCCACAAGTGTGTACGCTTTTCGTCGGGTGTTAATGTAAACATACGTGATATGGTCTAATAGGCTGCTGTTACCAAGTTTTGGATAACAAGGACTACTGTTAGGTAAGTGGTGATTTATAGTGACAGATAACTGCCACGGTAGAAAGTGTCGTTTGAACTATTACTAGTGCTAGATTTCCTCATC
The DNA here is from genome assembly GCA_947386135.1 of Melanchra persicariae. Taxonomy (NCBI): domain Eukaryota; kingdom Metazoa; phylum Arthropoda; class Insecta; order Lepidoptera; family Noctuidae; genus Melanchra; species Melanchra persicariae. The sequence goes on along the minus strand of OX376651.1, from coordinate 7,854,170 downwards.
TTAAAACACTTATAAGACTGGCCAATCCTTCCTTTGCTATGACAGGGCTTATAACGCGCGCCTGGTCTCCAACCACCCTCCCACCGGAGTCCGGCAGCCTGCTGTGTTTCGTCGACGCGTGTGAGCCACAAGGCATCTTCTGGGCACGCTCGCTCCATCATAGACCTCATCCATAGCTTTCCATCAGGCGTGGTCGAGGTCAATAACTAGCCCTTTCCTCAATAAATAATAATAATAATGCTTTACTATACGCATTCGACTCGTTTGCAAAAAAATCAAACTCAAACACATCCTTTTCAAATAAACCATGTACAGACACTTTTGTATTGTCAAAGCCAGTAGTCAAAAGAATGAGGTTAATTGTATGTTTTATAGCGTAGATCTCAATGAAGAAAAACATGCAAGAAACTCCTGGGACAGTCTTTTTAATCAGTACATGCTTACAAAATAATGGATAGGTACAATGAAATTTTATAATGCACGAAACAAACTCATACAAAATCTGTAACGCGAAAATGACGCCACTCGTTTTTCTTAACTGAAAACTACCTACAGATTAAACATGCAATGACGAATCATTAGCTAAGGGCGCTTCATTAAGTGTACCTTGACAATTCAAAAGCCAGTTAATGGTCTAATTGAAATAAATGCTTTGACTTTGACTTTGTACAATAATTATTACTGCAATTTAATTAAGAAAATAACATACAATATTTCTCGAAAAACAACAGCATAACAAATGAATGCTATAAAGCCCTGTATTGTTTCGTTTCATCACATAAAATTATAGTTGTAATCATTTGGACTCCGAACGTGGTACGGCAGACGTTCGACCAAAATCATATTATTATGTGGTAATTGAATTAATTTGATAATTCTTAAAAAATATGGCGTCTTTAAACGTGTATTGTCTTCGGGGTGAATGTATCCTACAACAGCTTAATGAATAATGTAGTTTGTGAAGAAGTCTTTATGAGTATCATTTGTTAAGTTTGTTATTATTAAATATGGTTTTGCTTTTGACTAAATAAATTGGAACTAAGCTTTTTTCAACTAAATTGAAACTTTTGTTACTTCATCGTATACAGCGCGTATGTAGGTACGCACTTTAATAAAAAAAATGATGTCTATCAGAAAATTAGAGATAAGAAACTCAGGGAATATAACCGCAAAATGAAATTAAATGAAGCTACCGGACCAAAATATTTCGGGGTGGCAATTTTATTATAACCCCTATTTGTGAAAATTGGAATATTATTGACAGTTTTTGCACTAATATAGGGTCTCAAAGGACACCCACGTTTTATATTACTTCCGATCACGGAAACATTGACACGAACGTTCGAAGCCCACACAAATTACTACGATATTTTTAATCTATTGGACAAAATCTTATTACTCCTAACAATTGGACCTCCTGCGTTTAGTAGTCAGTAAATATGCCAATTTGTCACATATCAACCCTTATGGGTTTATTTCGAGAAAAATAAGATGTCACGTTGTGTGGGCAGATGCCACCAGCAGCCACCTTCCTGTTTCACGCAGAGAACGGACATAAGTTTTGACACCATTAGAGATACAGTGGAGATAAAAATAATCAGAGTTTGACCACAACGTATTCCACGTACACTATTGATGGACAAGACGAACATTGCAAAGGATTTTGAGCTCTGACACCGACTGGATAGGGTTGTTTAAATGGATCAATTCGCAACAAAAACAATTCATCATTCCGCACCCCAAACATCCTTTTGTACTATCTCTGATCTACTTACTTGTGCTATTTTTTGCTCCGTATTGTTTCTTGCGAAGAGTAATGGTGTTTGACTTTTTGTTTTAATCCCGAGATGGGAGTGCAAATAAATTTAGCAAGAAATGTCTCTCTAGGTGGTGCGGGCCTTATCTTGACGAGCTCTGGTCACCCAGATTAGAAGTGTTAAATCTACCCTAAACATGTTTTTGATGTTAAGATTAAAATACCGACTGGTCCCATCCCATGGTCCCGTAAGGGACTAACGTCAAACTTGGTAGCCATTGTTCTTTTTGAAAAGCGAATTTGATGTGTGCGTTGCTATAGTTCCTCATTATTTCCTTTCGATTTCAATCGCGGTTAAAATCTTCCGATATCATTAACGAAATCGAAACCTACGATGCGTTATGTGGCTGAATGTCCTGCACACAATGCGGCCGTACAAAAGCGTCCAGACCGCGCAATAAAAGCGTTCACAATAAAAAGTAAAATCGGAGTAAAGGAAGTGCACGGCGGGCGGAAATGCAAACTCTCATTGTGCGAACTTGCACGTGTTCCGGAGTGTTTTGTGCACGCCCCTGCAGCTACCAAAGGCACCGTGAAAGCCTTCCCGAACGAAATTATGCTTATTTTCAGATATGACTTAGTGTTTTAGATACGGCGAGAACAGTTGGCCTACCAGTAACAATGGCTGCAGGAATTCTTGTGAGATGTGAAGCTTGATTTGCCGAATGAAAAACATAGAGTTCAAATACTCTAGAAAATATTTGTATACAAAGTGATAATTATGGTAATCCAATATTTCATCAAAATCTATGCATTTTTAAATAGATTTCAAAATTGAAACTCAAATCAAATTTTATTTTCTAGAGGAATCCACGGAAGGTCCATTGGCGTAGCAGCGACCGCAAATCCACCTCACAATAATAGGTGCCTGCCTACCTACGAGATGATATATCATAGTGCATCTTCTATAAAGTTTTTTTCAACATACCCCGAAGTACGAAATGTACTTTTTCTAAAAGTAAAGCTTCAATAAATGAAATAAAATACGAAATTTTGGGCAAAAAATTATTCGGGCACACAGCAGGGTATGTTTGTGGCTTTGTCGCGCCCACAACTTGACAAAAGGCAAATAAGAGAACAGTACCATGCTTCCATGAAAAAACATCATCTAAATACCGTCCTATTCATGTTTAAAAGCCGTAGAGAAACGCGCATTGTTCGCGGGTCGAATGCGGTGGCGATATTAGATTCGTATTATTTCGCGATACCAAGTGCATTTTAAGACGTTTCGCATTGAAGATCCCAAAACCGTTAAAATCGATGAACGTTCTCGGACACTGTAATAAATAGCCATCAAAGCAGAAATTCTGACATCGTCGATAATTTTATTTATGTCCACCTAAATATCAAATGACCACACGGCCGGCGTATCAAAGCGGGTCCACCATACATACATCAGGGGTACCTCGGTAACTTTGTGGGTAATTGTTTGCAGAGCGTTAACGCAAACAGTATACTGGCAACATTCAGTATAAAAACTATAAGTTCCTCATAAACAGTGAGTTGTTTACACCGCGGCGGCGACGGTAGATTCGTTGTTTTTTTTACATGTGAATTTTTTTCGTTCACCACCGTCGCAGGACCCGTGGCCAAATGTAATTCGACCTGATCGTATCGGGACACTTTTTGTCCTTGTGGTCAGAGACAGCTGTCCTATAAAGCGCCGTGTTTTGAACATTGTTTATAGACTAGCGCCATAATGACATTGTCAATCAGATATATAAGGACCTTGCTCACGTGAGCCACATTCGCTACAGTATGATTTTAAATACAGGAGATTACGGAGCTGATTTTATAATCATAAAATAAATGATAATCATAACGAAACAATTTACAAAGCAAACATTAATTTAAATGGCAGTCTATGGTTCTAAAACCCACAAACCGTAACAGCTATTCCCGCTATTCAAAAGCGTCCAAAAAATTATATGAGGCAGTAAAAAACAGATTGGGTTAAATTTTCGCGCAAAAAACGAAGAACTTATGAATAAAATCTTAATCAGCGGCGAGGACTAAAAGGCTAGCAGAACAAATAAGATGATTAAAAACAAATAGGTCTGAAAAAGAGGCGGACTGATTAATTTTGTGGGCGATGGGGGCGCGCCTTCACCTGTGATATTAAATTGGCGAAGCGTTGTCAAAATTGACGCGACCAGTGTCAAGGGTGACCATTAAGATGAGGCTAAGAGGATATTCCCAAATTTCCAAAAGAACTGTTGAATCTTCGTTTTGAACTCTTAAATGAAATGTAAGGGTTTTGTCAGTAAATCGAAAATAGGTTAAAGCTATTATTCCTAAATGAAACAGAATTTGAATAAAAGCCACAGATTGCAGCTGTCATGTATGCATTCTACTTTAATGAATAAATCTGGTTGTAGACTCTCATATCGACGAGTAAACAACTTTATTAAATAACACTTAAGACACAGTCTGCAAAATTGATAGATACTAAATTATAGATACGGTTAAACTTTACGTTAAAAAGATTATCGACTTGCTTGCCGAACATTTTCAGAAGTGGCCAGTTATTCTGACTGGTACCTTTAATGGTCACCCTACTGATACACTTAACGGTTTAGAAACGCGTTATTAATATTTATAGTTTTAGTTAAACGGTTATTTTTTTCTTATTTGTTTAGCAGCACGGGGGCACAGGTGCCGCCTTTGATGCACCGCCCATGATTGATTCAAAACTGAATTAAAACCTATAAAGTTGCCGTAAAATATACCGCAAAATTTGTATTAAAATTTATTGCCGTACTCATAAAATTGGCTTAAACAACTTAATTTTATGATAAAGTTTATTTAAAACATGACATGTGCGCTACTATGAATCTATGTGTAAATTAGCAAGAAAATTACATGTTATTAAACAGGCAATATACGTAGCAGTAACTCTGATAAATTGTCCTACTAAATACAACTTATGACACTCTCGGTGCATATTTTTTAATATTTAGAACTGCAATTATTTAATATGTATCCGTTCGAGCAGAAATAAATAAATAAAATAAAAATCGAGCAGCAATATGTGTGTGAAAATGTAATCCAACTGCAGTTAACGGTAACATGCATATTCTGAGGTACCTATTAAGTGGCTGTTTTAAACCAATTCAATTAATTTGCCCTCACACAGGCTAATGCCAGCATTCTGTTACTGAACATTTCGAATCGTTCTCCCTGCCCTCCCGATTTTATGACGCCAATCAAGCCATTAGGCCTATTAGAGATCATTATGCCTATTATTATCAAACCAGAAAACCCGTAGGAGCATGTCATGAATAGTAATGTTGAGAAACAAAGGCTATACGACGAAACAGTATGTATAACATTATCTTATATGGGCCCATAACATTTGATTGGATTTTATTAAATGTACGCATATAAATAATAGTGTACACTTATTGATTTCATTATAACACAAGTACTTTAATGTACTTTTCAGTATCGATCCGGTTATTTTAACCTGTGTATATTGTGTTCTGGGGAATTCTTGTGGTGGTTCTCACACACTTCACAATTCCTAGCAGAATAAACGGGAACTGGCCGCGGGCAAAAATTGCTATAGAATAAAATGAATCAGTCCAATTACCTGTTGTTATTGGCATTCGTTAACTCAAGGATATACGGTGCAATAAGATCGAAGCTACTTATAAATAGATTAAGTTTACAACCATGGCAATTTCAGTATTCAGGCATGTTAACTTTTACATTTATGTTAGTTTAGTATACCTATCTACTAATCGTGAGTGTTGGCACTTAATTAATAATCATTTGCTTAATGCTCTTTTTATTAGAAACCATTACAACAACAATAAATACCAAAACAAAAGTTACAAAACTTTTTCAATGCATAGAGGATTACATGTATTCTGATTGTGAAATCAAAGGTGAATAATAAAAAGGATTTATGACTTTAGTAGGTACTAATTTCTTTTAAAGGCATAAAAAAGTAGGTACAGCAAATTCCAGAGCAGTCACATTTATAACTATACTATATAATTATACCATACCTAATTAAGCATTGTTTAAGCGAAGTAAACAGGATTTAACCATCTGCCTTGTTAATCATCTTTTTGCGAACTTCTAAGGCTTCGTCTAGAGCACAATACGCTGTAGTTTATTTTGATACAACAAGAAAACGGTATTTGCTAACACCGGTCATATTTCCATGAATATTCACAATTTTTTTATTCAAATCCACATTGCGACTATCTTAAATACATTTTCAAAATCCATTTTAAGTACCGCACATCCGCTGGTGCGCATTAATGAATGTAGCAGGCTGATATCACACGTAACGGAGTCTGACCAAGATCTCATTTTGTGATAGTCATCAGGAGGCGAGACTTGCCAACCGCCACATAATAACCCCAGCTACTTAATTGGAACCCTTTCATTGATTTGTTAATGGTCTCGTTAATTTTTATTCGAATTATAAGCAACATTTTATGAATATGCGAATTATGATCTGATATAAAACTGCCCTACCTACAGATTCGTATTCTATTTTGAGAACGCATGCTCTTTGTTTTCAGGTAAGTCCTATTCACATTTGTATCATCGAGTCTTTTATTCGATTTCTGATAATAATGATTATAAATAACATATCGTAACTTCTACTAAAATTAAGAAATAATAATCGTGCGTTCCCCAAACCAAACGACCCGGTACAATATTTTATACCGTAAACCGTTTGAACCCTAATTAAGACGTTTGTGTCCGAATACAAAGTTATACCGACGTGAAGTACCGCCGGGATGTACGACGCGCCACGACCTCGCCACCGACACAAAGCAGCCGAACTAATAGCGTCCAAATCCAAAATTTATTTGCTCTTAAACCCATCGGAGGCTCGGTTAAAACAGGGCATTAATAGATGTTGATTGCCCGATGTGAAAGCCCTTTAGATGAGAATGCTCGAGCACAACTCATCAAATTTGCATTTGGTTTGTAAACGGTGCCTCTTTGGACACTAATGAGGTGTTAGAGAATTAATCCGTGAGATCTCCACTCAGATAATCAAGATCTTAGCGATAAAACGGTAATAGGTGGGTTTTCATGTGACATTAACGAGTGACTTCCGATTTCGGCTTTTCATTACGAACATCTAACATCGTCTGGCTAGTTTTAATTGCATCTATATTTCCCGACGATGATAAACAACTTCCTATTCGTTAAGATTCCCTTCTTTATACCACCGCTGCTACGTTCTGCGTCAGTAACTAAACCCACTCCTGTGTCGACGACGTCAATTGTGGTCATAATTGCACCATTAGGAACTGTGAAAGCTATAAATCTAACGATATCGGCGGCGGTGATACAAAATCAATCGTAGGTAATAGTGGGCCACTGATCACGGCTAACAAGCGGCACGTGATTATTAGGGCAATCACATACAAAAGCGGGAGCAGCGCTCATAGTTTAGAATATCGGCCGTCTGATCAATATGGTTATCTTGCCTAATGGGCCCACGATGACTTTCTATAAATTAATAACAACGAGCTCGAGGAGCCTCCGATGATTGGGCCAGGTTAATGAGGAAGCACATCTTCATCTTTGCCTCATAATAAATGTGTGCGTGTTTTTATTGAGTTCTGCTTCTTATTTTTTTACTTTGTTATATAACTTCTGTTACGTCCGGGTTTGATAACATCTTTATAAATATAACATGTAAGTTTAATTTGTAAGAACACAGCCTGAACAAGATATTGTTCAGGCTGCGTTAATTATTTCATATAATTTCGTACACAAGGGGTAACTAACAACTGAGAATCCTCCGATTGTAAATCATGGTTGTAAAAAGCTTTGTTATGGCAATTTATTATGTTTAATACGGTAATTTTTGTAAACGTTTCGCCATAAATATTTTACAACTGAATGATGGTTTTACTGCTGTTATTGCAGTGTTACTTCCTCTCCCGGAGACTGGAGGCAATTCAATGCAACCGGAAAGAATTTGTTACTCCACAAGTGCATTGTCAGGATTGTACAACGACGGTCTACTTTCGATCAAGTTAATTTGAATAGCCTGTGACGTTCCTTTATCTTGTCACTAACTTTCTACCCTATTCGCAAAAGCTGACATTGACATGACTTATGATAAATGTAACAAAAAAACTACGAAAGAGTTTTTTTAATCAGGGGGCCAATTCTACTAATATTTAAGCAACGTTCACATTTGCATCTCAGTCGCAATTTGTCAAAATAGAGGCTTTTTTGACAGTTTGCGACTGACATACGAATGCTAACGTTGCTTAAAAATAGTAGAATTAGCCCTCTGAAGTTTTCAGACATTTACAGGGCTTCTTTTACAGATTTTTCATGTATGCTCTGTGTTATAACAAATTCAAAGATCTAGGTAGCCAGTCTGTCTGCATTTTAAGACCTGCAAGAAGTTTGTCTAACATTTTTGTTTTTTTTTTTTTGCAGGAACCACAGTCAACGGTCAAACTGGAAGCACGAGTCAGAACAAGCTTCACCTAATTCTATTGTGCGTTATTTTCTCAAAGGCTTGCGCCGGTGCTCTGAAAGCCTCTTCACACATCTGGTAGCCTCATTGTATCATTTATTTATAATGTTGGTAACAATACATGACACACTCCAAGTGCAAATTGTTATCTAGTGAAGCACCTCGACAATGGCACACGCCTCGAAATTTCCGTGTAATTCTACCTTTTATCTTTACAAACCTTTGTGGCGTGAAGTTGGCCATTTATTTTCAATTATTGTTTCTTCACCGGGGGGAGTAGGTTGCGAAGGCGTTATGTTTGCTTTGATACCACTTTGAATTCATTATTGAAGAAAATCTATTTTGGCACCAACTTAAGATGAATCGTACTCCCCATCTGTAAGATTGTGTATCACAGTGAGATCGTGGTGCAGTTACGACTTTCTTAGACAAAGTTTTGTGGGGTGTAAATTGTGAATGAATAGGTTTTGTCGCGTGACAATTGAAGCAGTTGTAATGGGACAAATCGGTACAATGTGACTACTCCTCGCTTGTGCCAAGTCATTTGTTGCAATATTTATTTAATGAATGCCGACTTTTTTATAAATTCACCTACTGAGTGTAACCATAAATAAAATTCAACAGTTAACCGTCAACGATAAAGTAAATACGTGCACCAAGCAAGTACTATAACATACTTAGGGCTTCCCCTATATCGATTCTCACAATTTGAATGATAAGATTCCGATCCTCTTTTCATTTCCCAGATCAGTGCAAAAATATTCCTCAAGTATAAATAAAATTGGGATATTTATCCTACAATTTGGCGTTTTCGTGCAAAACAATTACTTTGGCCCGATGGAGGTGATAACTTGTGCACTGTGCGGCCTGGACTAATTGCTGTGGTGTCGAGAGTGCTCCACTTTAATTATTGAGGTAAGAATTTCTGATACAATCGTAACAATTAACATAATGAATTTATTTGCGACTCTTTCTTCCTCTAATTTATTTATTTGCGCACTGATTTCTTTGTTTACTTTTTTCAGAAGGTCCTGACTTCATGTTTGTAAAACAGTGAATATTGAAATTTAATGCAGAAATTAATGCAGATACCTGTTTTGATTTTTTTAGATATACAGGTTAATTCTGTTAAAGGGGTTGCTTCTTTAACCGGTTGCAAAATAAAATTAAATGTAGACAACTCGTGCTTTTAAACAATTACTGACAATGACAATGCTATGAAAAACAACAAACTTAAGCTTGCATTTGAGAGTCGCAGTAACCTCCAAGGCCGCCATCTGCCATCGGCTGGGGACGAGCAACGCGTGATGAATGGCCGATCTAAAAATTTACAATTTTAAATGAGTGTTACAATTGAGGGTTTAAATTACAAATCTTGGACGCACGCGGAAAGTCGTGGAATGTATTTTAGCCGACCCGAAGCTCTCACAATTGCGCACACGATTGTAAACAATCAATTTCAGTCGAATAAATCTTTAATACTTTGTAGAGAGAATATTGATTTATGATCGTGACTGTGCCACAAAGAACGCCTAGAAATGTGATGAAAGAAATTTATTGAGGGGCCTTAAAAGAATTCCATGATATTTATTCGCTGATACATTTTTTCGCAATATTTTTTATGAAATTATAATACGATGGTAAATAAAAAAGCTGTCATATTTGTATTGAAAAGAATTTTATGCGACATCAAGGAATCCTGAAATTCTTTCTGTATGATTTAATATCTTTATGGTAGGTATCGACGCGTGCTTCAATTTTATTATTCTTGTATAAGAACCTGAATATCTGTACAGGGAATAATCAAATGTAAAGTGTTGTTATCAGTACAAATTTCTAAGTAACACTTCCTCGGCGGCCGCGGTGCGTCTTCTATCTCGAATCAATATTGACCGAGCGTGGGTGTGTGTCGATTTAAACGCAATCAATATCGGGTGAGCACTGACTTGACGACAGGAAAATGCTTACAGTGCGTGCGATCAGCGACAAAGCGACAAATTGAACAATTTGTACCACCTACTACACTGGTCTTAAAATGTTTTCGTAAAGGTACTACCGACTTGCGTGACTACGCACTTGTAATTTGGGTCGTGTTGATTTTTTAAACTGGTGGCGTGTTATTCGATCTCGAATATATTCCAAATAAAATATCATCAACATCCCACTAAACGTTTCTTCAACCCAACTATCAGTAGTAATGTCAACATATTAAGATTTTATGTCTCGCCTTGCTCCTGAGTAACTATATTTTTATTGATACATACCTTACAAATTAACGATAGTAAAAATGGCCTTGATCTTTTTAGACACGGAAAATGCGGTACCTTAGTTACCGTCTCCCAACAATTAATATACAAAACAGCCTATATTTACACTTTGTAAATCAGATATCGTTTAATGCTAATTGCTTGACAGAGACAAAAATGTTACTTTTTCAGTTGTATCACTTGATATTTAAATAATGAAATTAACGTAGTAATTAAAAATCTACAAAGTAAGAAACCAGGGATCCGCAATTAGCATTCGGAATCAAAGTGTTTAACTAAATGTCTTCAACAAAGTACGCAGGAATGGCCTCCCCGCTGGCGAATAAAATAAGATGATATCTTACTAATGTTTACGAACAAAGTTATACAAAGTAATTATTCGGCTTAGCTTTGAAACGTATCTCTGGTACAATTATTGTGATAGCGTCGTGGATATCGTCAACACAAGTATGAATACTAATAAGTTAAAGCTTGATAAAATTTACCATATTGTATTGAGAAACAGGAATCAGATGATATTTATTGACTACCAAGAACAATCAATACTGCGAGGGTAAGCCCGGAAATTAATTCACCATTGCGTCGATCGAAATTAATTTCAATTTAGCGTTTGCAATGAATGTATCAGCTACATCACACTTTACGTTACCAAGAACAGATGACACTCTACAAGGAATTTCAGTTGAATAACACACGATATAAATAGCGCAGGACATCGAATAGCTAAGGTTAAACGGTTTAGTTGCGCAACATATATTAATAACACACACTCATAAACTATTTCCTTTCCCATCTACATATAAATAGCCACCACAGTACTTTTAAATTAAGGATGACATTACTTTGCAAAGAAAGCATTCTATAAGCCGTTACAAATTAAACGCAGAGGCCAGTAGGTACGTCTTGAATTAATCTCAATTTGTAAGCCGCGTCTTGTCACGGTGTTTGTATAATGAAATGGAGCAAGTCTGTATCATTCATTAGAGTCGGACACTTCTATACAGTTAATTGTTTGAACTTGCTCGGGCTGCCGTTTAACATCGTCTCGGCTAATCAAGCCTCGGTTTACAACATCCGCCCGGTAAGTGGCCGGCCGATGACTCGGCGCATCACTCGATGATGCAATTGTCTCGAGTTCAAACTGCCAAGCACAGAATCGCGTCTTCACTGCCAACTTCCGATTGAGTGTCAAGGATGTTTCGCTAAAGTCAATCGAATTGAACTTCACGAACTGAGTCGAATGCATTAACTCTGCTAGTCGAACGACAGACGTCATGTGACAAATAGAGTTGTAATTTATTCAAGAGTATTCTAAGAAATCGATTTATCAATGGAGTCATCAATTGATCGCATGTATCGATCGTTAGTCTTGTAATGAATTCATTTGGGTCGAGTGATCAGAGTGACTCATAAACATGTTTGGTGAGGAAACACTATTATGAGCAGGAAATGTTACAATTACAAAATAGAAACCATTCAGGTAATGTGAACTTGTAAACTGTTGAAGAATAAATTTCGAACTGATGTTTTATATTCCCGTACGAAATTACAGGCAGTTTAAAATATTCACAAATTCAAAAAACCTTCGATTAATACTTATGCGAATACTTATGTGAGTACCCTGTGGTCATTGAAATGACTAAAGAGTCAAACTCTTAAATTCAACAGAAGGAGAGCGGCTTGATGAATGAACGTTCACGCGACGACTAGTGATGCCACACGGCTTACCGGTCTGTATCGATATCAGTATACGATATAGGTAAAATTATTTCATACATAAACAAACTAATCTACCCACTTTAAGGAAACATGACGAGAGTAGTTTATTTATTATTTATCCCTATGATTCCTAATATAATCACATTTCTCCTTTAACTTAAAAGTTACTGTTGATAGTTGGTAAAAGTAACGCTGGTTTTTATTGTGCAGCCTTCTTAGATAATATGAAAGTGGGCATAGAGTGCTTATTTCTACTTTTCTAAAATATTTTTTTTGTAATTGCAGTCAATCGGAAAAGTTAATAAAGACATCAAAGGAAAACCGTGAAAATGTTATATAAAATACCATTATCTACTTATATCCTTCCCTTCGTTATGAAAAATGTAGTTTTATCGATAGCTACCTTATTTCAATCCCTATACCAGAGACAGGTCCGACAGCGGGTGCATCAATTAAACCGGCCGCCATTACAATTCATTCACGATTATTGTTGTTCGGCGCTGCGCCCGCGCCGATTCTGACGTCGATGCGACACGCGAATTGATACGATATGTTTTTTCGCATTTCCGAAATTTGCACTTCGTATTATTCTTTAACGAGAACTTGACTGAATTCCAAGAATTTGCAGAATATTACGGCCATGGGCATAACTTACTCTGAAATGTCAAATCGTTTTAATGCTGAACGTTAAAATCGATCGCAAATGATACGATATGAAATCCTTACTGTAAGTGTGATAGATGAGTCATTTCTAATCGTACATGTTCTAATCTACGTCCCTATCACTATCAATCATCATCGTCTTTCTTAACCGCTGCATTGGCAGATAAGTCTGACAAATGTGGTAATTAAGAGAAAACCCGTCAAGTGTCATCTCTTTAGCTTACAGAAGTCTGGCGTCAACAGTTTGTTCACATAAGTACGACCGTAATCAGTGCACTTCCTATTTGTACAAGGAACGTTAAAAAAAACGCTCAGATGAAGCAAAAGTAATAAACTTAACACTTAATCGCATTCAATATCGTATCATGAGCACGTATCGTTAATTCGCGCGTCTTTTGCCATGATAATTATTTACACCTTCACAAAAGTCATTAACAGATTTTTCCCACACGTACATTCCTCGCAGGTAAATATCAAGATCGGCGGCAAATTTTCTCAAGTAGGTGAGCGTATGGATGGTAAAAAAGTGAAACTGTGACAGGAAAACGTCATTCAGCGGCATTGCGAACTCTGCCGTGGATTGTAAAGCAGTATCCTTGAGCCAAGAACCAGAGATGTTTATGATATTTCCCGTAATTACTGTAACAGTAAATGAACCATTTTAATCGTCCATACTATCGTTAATTACCACACATATATTACAACAGTTCGTGATCTTTAACTTAATTCGTGCACTGTCGCTATTCGTAATTTTTTCAGCAAAAACACAACATAATGTTCCGATGAAATAATTATAGAAGATAATGGCACGTTCACTGCTAGGTATCATTTAAGCAGAATGAAATGTGAACATATATTTCTTTAATTGCCACATCATTCGGATATTTGTCAAACTGTTAAGGGGATTGATGTTATGAGAGCCTGTTTTTAACCGACTTTGAAAAGAAGTAGGTTATTATGTTCGACTGTATGTATTTTTTTATGTATTTTCACCGATTTCTCCGCCAACTGTAGACCGTTTTTCAAAATTCTTTTCTTATTCCAAAACCTGTAGGTACCTACTCCTGAGGTGGTCCATTGTCACCAAGTCAGAATCTGATGATGCAATCCCCGGGAAATCGAGGACAACCCTCAAATTTTATAGGCACATACCATGTTTTTCATATATACATTGTGACGCAAATTAGATATTTGTGCTTTGTGGTTATCTCATGCTGCTGAGCTGATGATGGGATCCCAAAGAAAAATGTTTGTTTAGCGATATTTTAGCCAATTGTCAACCCTACTCTTACCTGACTCTTCCAAACAAAACCCATTTAAATTTGGTGAAGATCTGATGAAGAACTTCAGAGGTAGGCAACAGAACTCTTCAATAAATGATGGCAAATCTCCCAGGATTGCTGAAATCGCATGTCTGTTCTTTGTTTACACCAGCTCATAACATCACGCCGCGCCGGTACGCTGTGAAGGGTACGCAGATGCATACAAGTCAACCTGAATTTTCATGTATTTGGAGTTATCTATTCGAGCATAATTTTATTTTTAATTAACTGATTTTTATGATTAATTTTGCGATGAGTTTAGTTATAGCTATATTGCATTTGCATTTGACGTTGAACTTCAAATTGAAACCAGTGAACTCGTCAACTTAAAATCAATAAAATCTAGTAAAGTGACAAAGTGTTAGATTTATGTCAATCCCAAAGCAAAGTAGATATTTAACTATGAGCTGGTTTGGACTTGGACTGCGAAGGCACACAAAGTAACTCTTTAACGACAAATAGCGCAACCACTCATTATGGGAATAATGACAATTTAGATAGTCTAGGTCTCACCACTAAAAAGTGAATAATAAAAAATATTTTTACAACAAAATACAACTGACATCCAAGTAAAAAAACACTACAAAGTATAACAAAAAAAAAAAAAATTTTGGAAGTCGGTAGGTACCTTAAAACAAAAAAAAACAACTAAAATACCGACTTCCGAAATTAAAGTTATTTTAAACTTACTTTGTAGTGGTTTTTTTATTTGGAAGTCGTTTGTATTTTTTGTAAATAGTTTTTATTATATAAATTAAATATTTCATACCCACTGTTCTAGGAAGCTTTTGAGTGTGTAAGCAAAATTTCATACTACAGCATGTGCAGTTAATTAATTTGGTCGAGAATCGTTTTAATAATTACAAAAAAAAACTTGTACGTCGAATCGAGAAACAGTATCAATTACCAACAATATGCTGAGGGAACTTTCTCATAAAATCAAGTAAATAAAGTTCAGATTAAAACCTCACCTGTTAGGCCTTGTTAAAAACCCATATTTTGAGCTAACCATAGGCTTCCGCGTCGAGTGCGGGAGAGCCTTCGAAAAAAAGTAATTTCGTGTTACATAATTCTTAATATTTTGAGATGAAGCACTTCACTTTTCTTCCTGACTCAAATTAATAGCGGCATAATAATGAACTTCGCTTATACTTAATCACAATATCTCATATTTACTGGAATCGGAGCATTTTATACTAAGTAGAAGTATCTTATTTAATTCCACGTCCTCATCCTCTGGTTAGAAGATTTTATCGCTGTTATTTTGACCAATCTCATTCCTGCCAGTCACCGGCGAATGACACGTCTGCTGATTAAAAAACAATAAATTTTCCTTAAGTACGTTCCGCCGAAAACTTAATAATACGAATTTCGGCTAATCCTTCGCTGACCTATTTATTATAGAATATCTTGCACTCAATATCTTGATGAAATAACTGTTTAGTTTTTTTTATGAAATCGTAAAATACTGCGATGTCTTTCAAAAGATTACCTGCTTTTTGTAGGGTTTTCGTAAAAGAAATACAACGTCTGAGTTTTGTTAGAACGACAGTTACAATTTCGGCCGTTATAATTGTATAGAATTTCTTTGTGAAGCACGAGAGCGCAACAGTGAAACGAATGGAGTCGGCCAACTCTAGTTTTAGCATCATTGGTTTACTTTAACAATTACTCCATTGTTTAATGAAAGGACTGTGACATGAAAAGGACACTCTGAACTTTATATTAATGTAACATACATTTGCGGTTGACGAAGAAAATTTCAGAGTAGATGAGGCAGCTTTATTCTTGACTGAGTTAATTTCTTTTGGTACCTATCATTAAAACTCAAACACACCCAACTAGAATGTCAACGAGTATACTGTCTGCTATAGCGTAAGAAGAGTTCCGTATTTTCAAATATTTGTATGCCTAAAGCGACTCCAAGCATTTTCGTCCAAGACACGTCGTACCTGACATTAGCTCGCGCTCGCTGAGAAAATCTCCCAAAACATAATCTATAATCCATCGGCAACACGTGCACGGGGCTATTATTGATTTTGCCGTTTTTTCTACAAAATTGCATGCCCGTCCCGACTTGACATTGAAAAAATATCTAGTAGGGTGTCGTGTGAATGGGCCTTATTATAAGCTTGCGCAATGACATTTGAGTTTTTGTGGAAGGTTCCCAGTCGCGTGGCGTTGACAGAGGAATGCGAAGGCTCCGTGAGTTATACATACTTTTATGTCTGTATATTAAGATAAGGTCATTAATACACTCGTATAAATAAACTTAATTTTACTGCAGTTGAAATGATAAAGTGACAAAACATAGTAATGTTCTATAAATGAACGTTCACTTCGGAGTGATGTATGGTTCGTGATAATGTGTCCGTTTATGTCAGATACGTTGTTTTAAATGTGTTCATTTAATTTACACTTTATATATACTAATAGGTTTCTAAATAAATGATTCAGCTAACATCGCCTTGTTTGAATTTTCTTAACAAAAAAAACTGTTGAAGTTTAACATTGTAGCTAGCTAACAAATAAGCATCAATTTCATAACTGCCCCTTGAAATTCCAGTAGCCACATAGAAACGTTGAAAGAAAAACAAGTTTTTGTTTGTACGGATGTCAAAATGTCAACGGATCCTGACTTTTGAACCGTCGATACATAGCTCCCGGAAAAAGCGTTTAAAGTTTCACGTGATGGCATGTTACCCTTTTATAGAAATACAAATATTGCTTAACCCTCTACTACTGAGACATGCAATATAAGGAAATCATAAAAGTTTTGAGCTTCCAGAAACAAAAGCAGAGATTCTGTGAAAATTTTTATGCAAGAGACATTTCTGCAAATATTTTTCCTTTTCATTATGATCTAATATGAAATCGAACAAAATCTTAAGCATTTTTACGTTACACGCCTTAATTTCAAGCATTAATTACATAAAACTCACTTTCATTACCAAGACACAGAACAATCACAACAAAGAATTAATGCAAATTAAATACCGGAGTGGATAGTACTTACATTAAACACGTATAAACTGTGCTACTTACGATGTGTTGAAAGACTAAACTATATTATGAGGCAAGAACAAAAATTTTAGAAACGGGCACTGAAACAATATTCAGTGCAGATAATGATGAAACAGCCTTGGTATCTAAATTATAGCATGCTCTCTTGTCATCCATGTGTTTTGTAATAGTATAATATGCATCGTTTAAATATTTTTTCGAGAACTCTGCTATCCACTTAGCGTTACAAATGAAAATAAGCTCTTACGAGTCCCAAAAATAGTTCCCTCTAAAAGATTTGACTCGTAATATGACACAATACCACACGATAGACACAATCGAAGATAAGATATAACGCTGCACTTCTCAAAGGCTCGACACTTATTATTCTATTACAGATTACAGGCGTGGCGGAGATAAACCAGTCGATAGATAGCTTTAAAGACCGATGATGTCAAAATATTTATTATATCAATGAATTTATTAAACATATAGCGACCGAGCCGTGAGAAACAGAATAGGGACACATTATGAAGTGCATTCGGTATCAAATAAGAATGCATTTTAATCTTTTCTCCGATACAGTAAGTGTGAATTTATATAAAAAAGCCGTAAGTGATTACTGTGGGCGCTCATGTATCCTGTGCTTTATGGTATCTTAAGGTTAAAAATAAGCAATAATCACATCAACGCTATCCTTGAATTACACGACTTGAATATTGCAGTAAAGATCCTTGATTATGGCACATTTTGTAGTACTTTATATGGCAAAAGCGATTTTATGCCTTTTATGCGTATAATAACATAAACATTAGACAAAAAAAACTGAAAGAATTATGTTTTATAAAAAAAATACACAAACTTCTTTCCCCAGTAACTAAGGTGGATTATAATTTCTTGGCGGACTAATCGTATGACTAATGAAACCTAGGTACCTACGATATTTTAAATTTTATGTAGGTACAGCCAATATTGCCCAGTAAGAAAATAAGTTGTGTGGTACGGAAACAATTAAATTATCATAATAACCGCAGAAAGTTTAATCTGCTTCTCATTATTGAAAAATTATCTCGTTCGACTCTTGCAGAAACTGATGAATTTTCATGACGAGAAAGTGCGAATTTCCAATTGGCATGGATCCGACAACATGTTTTTGCAATGGGTATTGAGAAAAAGTATCTCAGACACAGGATGATATCAATCAAGAACTATATTTCCTCTTTGTTGTTTTTTTATTTACATGGTACCAATTTTATGAAAACGCGATTATAAAATTAATAAAATGAAACCTCACACGACTCGTCCGATGGTACGACACATCCGACAAGATTGATGGCATAATAAAATCAAGTTTTTATAACTAACATTATTGCTTTATAATCTCAAATTTGACTTTTATCTTTAGAAAGCTTGTATAATAGATAAACTATCTTTGGGGACACGATCGTGTTGATTAGTCAAACCAAGTCATACAAGTAAGATGTCCAATTAAGACATATAAATAAAAATAAGTTGCTCATAATAAATTTTAAGAGTGGTTTTAAAGAATTAATGAGTTCTTTTGAACACCATCATGCGCTAATTTATAGCTGTTCATAATTACGTTTTAATATGAAATGTCATATAATTCCAATAGAGATCACAAGGGAGATTAGTGGAAAATAAACTTTTATAATGAGAGAGAACACTTTTCGAACATTTTGTTTCGTAAGATGCCTATAAACCGTGACGATTATTGAACATAAATTTTATTAACATTTGAATGTATTTCTGACATTTATTTTTGTAATTACAACGACAGGCGTAGCCAGCTAATTATAACGCTTCATTAAAGATATTATTATGTGTTTTAATATATTTATGGGGTTTCAAAATACAAACAGTTAATTTCCGGATTATCCCACAGGGAAAATGATTTGCATACAAACCATACACACTAAACTTTAGAAAAATTTCATCGTTAGCAAACAAAATTACGATAAGTAATTCTATGTCCTTATACAGTGTTTAGAAATTACAGTCAACAACGGTTGAATGGTTTTAGCAATGAGTAGACATAACTGTACAAGAACACAGCGACCCATCCAACATACTGCAACCATATCCAGCAACAATATACTCGGAACAACTCTACCTTCCCAGATCACAAAGTATAATAACAATTCAGCAACCTGTAAGAAACTGCTCAATCACAGAGTCAATTCAATGTTCATACATGTAGTATTGCTACCGTAAGCAAAAAGGGCGCATCCGACCAAAGACCAAAATCGAGAAAAAAATATGTTATGAATTTTTCTCCATTATCTAAACCATATTTGCACTAGTGAAACTGAACACAAAAGCTGGAAGAAAAATATTTTAATTTCCGTTGAATTTTTAAAACAATATCTTTCATTCTTACCTTGCCCTCCTGACAGTAAAATTGTGAACTCTTCTTCATAAAATAGCGTTTTCCCACTTTTATGTGGGGCCAAAAATTATGAAAACAACGTTCTCAAGGGATGATCTTTCAAACTTAAGAACGTCATTTGATTTTCATTTATATCTAAATAAATTAATGCTTTGTTTCTCAAATTTTGTATCAAAGGGTAGTTACGCCAGCTTTTCTTTGGCCGCCAGAGTAACAGTCAACGTTCACGATTCAGAAGCGGCATCCGCTTCGCGCCAATAAATACCGGAGATGAATGGTCTATGCGTGAGAGCACTATCAGATGACACCAACCCGGCAATACAGCGATACACTGTGATGTTTTTTGCCGTGGTTGCAAACATGTCATCGTGCACGCTGGGTGCGTGCTTACATGCCTATTCGTCATTTTTATGACGTAATATGATTGCGTTTGGTATGAAATTGTTGGTGTGCGTTGCGATGGGGATAGACGTGGCCTTTTTGATTTTTTTTTTAAAGTTCTTTTCTAGGTTACACTAGTATATTGAGTTTGAACGACATTGGTAACTCTTCATACTGAATCTTCGAAGCACAGCCTTATTATGAAAATCAAAAATGTTTGAAAGAAATACCACTTTTATGACGGCCCTTGTCTTATTAGAATTTTCAGCCCGCGTGTATGTCGGTTATCGCGTAAAAAAGTAGCATATATTCTCCATATTCCAGGCTATGTACCTATCTGCCAAATTTAATGAAGATCCTTTCAGCCGTTTTTGCGTGAAAACGTAACAGACAGACAGAGTTACTTTCGTATTTATAATATAAGTAGGGTTACAGGACCGGTTGTTGTGGCGACACTTGGGAGGGGCCTATGTCCAGCAGTGGACGTCTTTCGACTGATATGATGATGATGATGATGATGATGAAGTAGGATTATGTATATGTATAAACTAACTATCTACCTATTGGGGTTTGGTTTCTGCATTCAGTCCTCATGTTGGACCATTGTGCGTAGTATAACTATATAAACTATTATGGTTTCTTCTCCAGAAAATTCAATTTGATTTTTTTAAATCTTTGAACAGCAGTGTATTTAACAATTATAACAGGTAATAAGACATTAGTAATCAGCCCTGACATTGCTGATTAGCCAATATTTTTAGTATGGCTGTAGTTTATGCCTGGAAGACCTACAATAAATAATATGTCTGCTGGTCTGCCCCCTTCACGTGTCTGTGGTTCTCTGGTACCACAAAGCAATGTCATTCAAAGATTTTCCGAGCGAGGTATCTCTCGGACCACTGTACATCCATTTTTTATATCAATAAGAATTTGTTCCTGGTTGACGGGTGAAGGAATCCCGCTCGTTCCCTTGTTACATACCGCTCCATCATAAAATGTAAATATCATCAATATCACTCATTTAAAGTCGCCGAACAATTATAAATAACGCAGCTTAACAACATTTTTAAGTTCCCGAACTGGCCAGTGTGAATGAAATGCTATTCATGCGCCCAATGTTTTCGTTGATACAAAAACCATTCAATAATCAATCGTAACGGTAATTGTTATTAACTCTTCAAAATGCAATAGCTTCCGGATGTGAGATGCAGACGTTGGTCGATAAAATTGTTGATTTAATGTTGAAACACGTGTCAACACTTCCAGTTCTTGCCATCTGCTCCTGCAATGTCACCTGTAACTTTTTAAGTGGAGACCGCACACTAATGAAAAATTCGCGAAAGTTGAATCAGGATGTAAGGCAACGTGTTATTTTGTATCTGCATCGCTGCATCATGAATATACAAAGTGCCTTGATTGGTGTCATCAAAAAACATGGTGTTTGATCTGGTTTTTTCTCTATATACCTACTATTTGTATGGGATTAGTGCTTTAAACAGTACGTTGTTTATTATCTTAGTATGGCCTAAAGGAAAATTAAAATAGCAATGCGGGAGCTTACAGCTATTATGCCAATGAAGTCATCACTTGCTCTTGTCTGATGATAAGATACCGATGTATTACGCTATAAAAAGATTCAAAACATACTAATGAAATTGTTTTGTTTGAATAGCCATGTAAATAATAATTTACTTGAAAGGAAAGTGCAATTATTGTAAGATTTTATTTTTCACAGTCCTTTCTCATCGCAACGTTATAATGCCAATGCCATGAAATTACTTATAACATTTCGGAAATTAACTTTGATCAAGAGTAAGAAATTAAAGAAAAAAAATATAAATGACACTGCCTCGATGATCTAGTTACGCGCTACTACTGAGCATGTTGAAGTTAGATTCCCGGATTCCGTCGTTATCCTCATATAAAAATTTATTATCAGAAGCAGCCCGGAGTCAGAATCAAAAGAATCCCACCCTATTACTTTAATATTACCTACTAGTAAAATTTGGGTGTAGTATGGGTATTTCCAGGGTTGCGGAATTTATTCGAAAGAGTCACCGTGGCCCTGGAACACAAAGGGCATAAGGAGAAACACGGATGGGTTTTAGTCAGTTAGAGTCTGACACTCCCTCCCTGCCGTTCCACCCAGAGTTGAAGAAGTCATTTAATGATTTCCCATCCATTAAAAAAAAAATTATGTGTATTTCTTAGTACAAAACTAAGATGATGAAAAAAATTGTAACTTATTCTTGTATTATTTGTACTTCACTCGATATCTACTCCAGCTTATTCAACTATCGGATAAACACACAATTCGGCACTGTGACGTCTTAATCCCTTTACACCCGTACAATCGCGTGCTACATTTCTTTTACTTTCAGCTTTTACTTTCAAAGGTTACGTTCACATTCAGATGAGATCACTAACGCTAAATTTAACGCGAGACATGCGCGGACGCAGACGGGGCGGCGGCTTTGGCTCTTTTTGGATCGCTTGGTCTTCGAAGAAAACGATACCCCATTGTTATGCCTGTTACCGAGTGTACTGTTACACTTCTTCATGCCACGTTACTAATGTTCCCTTTGTATAAGTTTTTGTATCTCAAGTACTGGCTCTTCGTCAATGGTTGCATTATATTTGCGAAAGATACTTGCGAGAATGTTAAGATACAACAATACTTTTTTATTTCTACCTCTATCTTTTTTTTGATGGGTAGGTACATTGTTCTTAAACTCTTGTTGAATTACACCAATTATGATCCCAACCTACGATAGTAAATAATATCTCACTAACGAACCTAGTTATACCTCAGTCAGTAGCAATAGTGTAGTTGCACCTAATAGAAATGTTAACCAAACATCATAGAATTCAGTTTCAGTATCCCTAGGTACTGTCCTCCCGGACAGCCTGCACAGCGGATGTAGCGAGCCATTTCCCTAGCATAAATCTTTAGAGGCCTTTTATAACATCGTTCACTCACTTGGTTTGCAAAAACCATTTCTATTTCAATCAACTAGCTAGGCCATCATTCAACTGAAAAAAAGTCAACCACTTTCTAAATAAATAGCTTTCCATGAATAGAAAAATACAGTTACCTGTTACCCCATTAATGTGGGCAGTTTAATTATTCCCACGTGGACATTAAATTAATCCTTTTACTCTTTTTTCAAAGGACACTCTCGCCACTTCAAGTCGTAAAGAAAACTGAACAAAGATAGAGAGAGCTAAGTAATGACAATTTACTCGTCCTGCGATAATAGAAACCCGTTTTACTTCAATACCTTGATTCTTACTTACGCAGTTGATTAGGCGCTACTACACAGTGTTTTACTTTACGCTGGGCGCAGACCGGGGCTAAGACTGTTTTTAGGGCTTACTATTGGTCCTTGAAATTAGTGATGGACTCACCTGTACTAAGAAAGATTAGTTCTGCCAAAAATTAAATTAATGTCGGTTTGCGCATGACCACGAAAAACTGAGACAGCGCTCTATTTGGAAATTTTAATCAACTTGTTCTCAACGAAAACAATGATCTACGTGAAACCATATAAAACGAACAAATAAGTAAAGATTTGAACGCAACCGAATTTCTAAGTTTTGACAAAACAACACTGATGGCCTAGCACGAATGTTTTTGAGACGTATATTAACGTAACGTAAAATGTAACTATAACACTCGTTTCGCAATACCTAATATTTATTTAAGTTGGATACTATACACATATTTTCCAACTTAAATAAATATTAGGTATTGCGAAACGAATGTTATAGTTACATTTTACTACTATACACATATTTTTGAATGATACAAATTGTGCATGTCGCATAAAATTAAACCAAAATAATACGGGGTTGTAGTTTTTTCTATACAAAATTCACTTACGTTAACGATTGTTTCTATACGTCAAAACATTCGTGCTAGTTCCTCTATCCTGTCTATACTCACATCAGACAAAACTTTTTTAACTATAGTGTGTGCACTGTCTAAATTCTAAGATGCCACTATTCGCCGCAACATCGTAGAAATGTCAAAACAAAAAAAAGAAACACAGATTAGATAGCAAGAATATTCCTTGATAGCTTTTATCAATCAGTTGTTTCTTAGTACCACATTACCGCATCGCTAGGAGGCGAATCCTCAGAAAGGGCTCTTCAATCATGTTAGAAGCTGCTTGTTTTAAAACAATTATTCAGCTCAAGCAAAAGCGCGAGTAAATGCTGTAACTACTAGGTTTGTTTTGTGTGTTGTGGTGTGCGTTTTGTGTCAGTAATGCGAACACAGTTTCAAAACTGTGTTTTAGTGGTGTATTTTTTTGTATTATTATTTCGGTTTAAAGCGATGGAAAATGTCTACGATGAAACGAAAATACCCAAAACTGGTGACCAGTATTTTAGTACCCACAGTATTTTTTTTATGGATGGGAAATCATCAAATGACTCCTCCCGCTCGGGGCGGAGCGGAAGGGAGTATCAGACTCATACAGGTACTGACTAAAACCCATCCGTGCTCCTCCTAGGGCCGCGGTAACTCTTTCGAACAAAATCCGCAATCCAGGCTAGTACAGTACCTATCTTCTATGATTCGTTGAACTCAAGCTGAAATGCGGATTTTAACATAGTTTTGTTGCTTTTCTCACAGATTTATTTAAAACTAATATTAAACTTTCTCTATCAAGTTATCTCAGTTTACTACCCAGATTAACTCAAACATAAACTGACGTGAAACTAAGTAAAAATGCAGCGAATCTAAAATATAGCTTGATAAGACCGTTTAATTATCTGTCGCTAAAATGGTACCCTACACTAATTAATTTAATCCTAATCAGTTCATTAAACGAATTAACTAAGTGATTCGATTATGTTCCTATCTAAAAACATTTATAACCACGTAACGTATCATGAGTTACGTTGATATTTTTTTTTGTATATTTTTGCATGGATTTTTAATAGAACGAACAGGTGTAAAAATAAAAAGTCAAAAATTAAAAATACATATTTGAGTTTATTAAATGTCAAATAACTACTACCTTAATCAACTCACGCCCCATTTTCCCTTATCAAATACTTAAATATTCAGTAGCTTCAAATACAAAAGTTTCTTAAACAATAATCAGTTTTCTTTAAAGTTGTTCGAACGATCAGATGGACCACCGCGTAGAAAATAAGACGTCAGGCAAATTGAAACGGATCAAAGGAATGAAAGCTTCGTGAAGGCATTAGAATTGACCGTTTTCTGCCCGTTTCAAATAAATAATACCAAATACGAGACTCTTCCGATATTACCAACATCGAGAGAGATTTAACTTACATACAGGCTGTTGCTATTGTAGTATCGGAGATTTTTTAAAGTTTGCTTTTAATGAGAGTCAGATTTGAACTAGGGCATGATCTACATACAAGGGAATTTTCCTGAGGAAGTATAGAATAGAATACTCTTTATTATGTACACCTTATAAGTTACAGAAAATATAGATGAATAAAACAAAGAGAAGATCATTTACTTATAACTGGTTTCAGCACTGTTTCTCTAGATTTGGGCTGCGTAAAGTGCCTGGGCGACCATGGCACTGCTGACTGCACTCGTCCCAAGGACAGGACACTTTGCGTCGACCCACCCAGCTGTGTGCTGTGTGGCGAGACTGGGCACCCGGCTAACTACCGAGGTTGCCCAAGGGCCCCCAAATCTTCCTCGCCCCTTCTGGCTAAGCGATCAAACGTTCGCCAGAATAGGGAACGCCCCTCCCCCGATAGCAAGGCCCCCGCGGCGACTCAACAACGCTCCAACCCCTGGAGTGCAGCGAACCACAGGGCCCACTTCCCGGCCCTGAGGACCACTGGCTCCCAGGCCTCTCAGGCCCCTCTGGCCTCCCCCAACGCCTCGCCCGCTAGGGCAATCACCCCCCTCATGGATGTAGCGATACCTCCATTCTCCCCGCCTACGGCCACTCGCGCGGCGCTCGCGCAGGCTAAGGCCCCCCTAACCCAGACCAAGCCCCAAGGGCAAAAAACACCTCCCCCTCCCCCCCCCACCAAGGCTGTAGAAGCCAGGGTAACGCAAAACCCTAATGTAGGTGCAAATGGGGAGGGTTATCTGGCTTATCTAGCCTTCTTCTCCCCTAGGGCCCTAGCTTTGACTGAGGCCGTAAAGAATGGCGGCGACCTTGCCTCCATCTTTCAAGAGTTCGGTGATGTACGTCACCATATGGATAATTACTACTCCCTAGTTAATGGATAAGTCCATTAACCGTAGACTCAAACCGAAAGCCCTCCGGATAGGGCTTTTCAATGCCAATGGCCTTCTGAGCCAACGTGATGAGATCGCCACTTTCCTCCGCGACCATCACATAGACGTCCTTCTGGTCCAAGAGACCTTTCTCAAGCCCCAACACCGAGACCCTAAAGTTGCCAACTACCGAATGGTTCGCAACGATAGGACCCGGTGTCACAAGGGAGGTACCCTCATATATTATAAAAACTCCCTCTACTGCATTCCTGTGGATCCACCCACTCTTAAGCAAATAGAGGTCTCAGTCTGTCGGCTGGGCATGACGGGCCATCAGCCCATCACTGTCATCTCAGCTTATATCCCTCCTCCTAGCGCCAGTAACACGGCAATCAACACCTCCGAAGTCAAAGATGACCTCTCAATACTTCTTGGCATGAGCGACTCCGTCTTACTGGCGGGGGACCTCAATGCCAAACATCCATCATGGAACAGCCTCACTACCAACCCTAGAGGCAGAGTCATCTTTGAACTCTCCAGTCCCTTTAACTTTGATGTCATCGCTCCGATGCATCCTACCCACTTCCCCCACGACCTCAATTGTCGCCCCGATGTACTCGACATCGCTCTCATTAAGAATGTCAACCTTCGGCTGCATTCAATGGAAACAGTGGACGAGCTTAACTCGGACCACCGTCCCGTGATTCTGGAACTAGCTCCCAGATCGGGACCAATGGACCCCTCCCAACCCCCTCCTTCCCGAGTGATCACAGACTGGAGAAAAGTAAGCGAAAAGCTGAAAATCACCACGTCTCCTCACTTGGATAAGATTCCAGATCTCATAGAGACTGCCGCCGACACGGCGGCCGCGGTTGACTCGTTCACGGATCACATTCAAGCCGTCCTGAGCGAATGCTCCAAAGAGGTTCCAGCGATGAGCGATCACCGCTGGAAACTCCCGGACGAGGTGCGTGCTCTGCTGACCGAGAAGAACGCGGCCGTTCGTGCCTATTCATCCTTTCCCTGCCACAGTAACAAAGTTCACATGCGCTACTTACAGCGTAAAGTAAGTCGCGCCATCGCTGAACTGCGTAACAGTCGCTGGGATAAGATGCTTGGCGACCTCGAACCCAACCACCAGGCCTTCTGGGAACTCCAGAGGAAGTTACGCGCCTCTGAGGTTACAACCATGCCTCCTCTCACTCGCCCTGATAATACCATCGCCTTCGATGACGATGAAAAGGCAGAGTGCCTGGCCGACAGCCTAGAGACTCAATGCTCCCCCAGTACCTACCCGGTTGACCCGGTTCACCTCGCCAAGGTGGACGCTGAGGTCGAGCGTAGGACTTCTCTCCCCCCCGTTGAGGACCCCGAGGACCCCCTCCCCCCCATCACTCCAGATGAGGTGAAGGATATAATCGGGAAACTCAAACCCAGGAAAGCCCCTGGGTCAGACGGTATCACCAACAAGGTGTTCCGTTTTCTCCCAGCTTCCCTTATCATGTTGATGACTGCCATTTTCAACGGCGCTCTGTCCAACAACATGTTCCCACAATCGTGGAAAGAGGCTACCGTTATCGGTATTCCTAAACCGGGAAAGCCAAAGTCCTCCCCTACCAGTTACCGTCCCATCAGTCTGCTCAAGGTCCTAGGTAAAATCTATGAGCGACTTATTTATAAGAGACTCAGAGGTTATGCCGAGGCAAAGGGCCTCCTACCTAACGAACAGTTTGGCTTTCGAGCTAATCACTCATGTGTCCAACAGGTTTTCCGTATCGTTGAACATATCAGCGGCCGCACTCAACGCGGTTATAAAACGGGAGCCGTGTTCTTTGATATAGCGAAAGCTTTCGACAAAGTCTGGCACAATGGCTTAATTTATAAGCTATATAAACTTGGCGTGCCAGATCGTCTCGTGCTCATCATACGAGACTATTTGTCGAACCGCACCTTTCGGTATCGTATCGAAGGTGCGCTTTCCTCCCCCCACCCTATACGAGCCGGCGTCCCTCAAGGCGGCGTGCTCTCCCCCTTATTTTTCACGCTGTTCACTAGCGACATCCCTAAGAATAATAAGACGCAGCTAGCTCTATTTGCCGATGATACGGCCATCTATTGCTCCGGCAATAGTGAAAACGCAATAGCCAAAAATCTTCAAAAGGCGGCCAGCGACCTAGGCGCTTGGTTCCGTCTCTGGAGATTTGAGGTTAATCCCGAAAAAAGTCAGGCGGTTTTGTTCTACAAACCGCGGACGAAATTCATTCCCAATCCACCGAGTCCTATCACCA
This sequence comes from Melanchra persicariae, assembly GCA_947386135.1. Classification (NCBI taxonomy): domain Eukaryota; kingdom Metazoa; phylum Arthropoda; class Insecta; order Lepidoptera; family Noctuidae; genus Melanchra; species Melanchra persicariae. The sequence continues at coordinate 7,825,606 of OX376651.1, read as the reverse complement.
TGTTTGGTAAGCAGATCCCTTGGGAAAAGCGAGCCAAATATCTAGGTGTGATATTAGACCATAGACTCACCTTTGCTGAGCACATAAGTGCGGTACGTTCGCGTGCTGCATTCGCTCTGGGTAGACTCCATGCAATGCTGAATGCACGCAGCAAGCTATCACTTAAATGTAAACTGCGCATTTACACTACGTGCATACGACCGATTATGACTTATGCGTGTGCTGTATTCGCACACACTAAGCCAAAGCAAATCCACAGAATGCAAGTAATTCAAAATAGATTTCTCCGAAAAGCCACGGGCGCCCCGTGGTATGTACGGAACGAACGACTTCATGTCGACCTTAAAATACCGACCCTAAAACAGTTTATGAAACGCCTTACAAAGCGTTTCTTTGAATCCGCTGAAAAGCACCAAAACCCTTTGATTTCAAAGGCAACCCAGTACACTCCCTCTCGTATTAGTAAGATTCGCCGTCCTCGGCATACACTCGTCGAATCCGACGACGAGATCACAAAGATACAGGAAAGCTGTAGGGAAACCAGCACCCTTAGAATAAACAGATACAGACCGCGTTCCGTATACCGACCTCGCCGCCGAGGTCCGTCGCGACGACCCACTCAAAACCCTCCCCGACTTTTGCAAACGAGCCAGCCCGCGCCGCTGAGCCCTTAGCTTTAATAACCCCTAAATAATAAAACGACCCAGCCTGATTGTCCCTTGCTGTCCCAAACTGACGCCGCTAAGCCGAGGTCGTATTCCACAGGGAATGCCCTTAGTGAGCGGTCAGTAGTGTTTTTAGCTTGTAGCTAGTTTTGTTGCCTTGGCTGGGGGCTTTAAATTCATTTGAAGCCACCACAGGTAGTCCGGTTAAGCAGTTAATATCCCACGTGTGTTAACTTGCTAGTGGTCATACCTAAAAAAAAAAAAAAAAAAAAAAAAAAAAAAAAAAAAAAAAAAATTCTCTAGATTTGGTAGGTTTAGTCAAAGGGATAGGTATGTTTTTTTAATCATTTTGCTTCCTAACCGCTCTCTCACTGCTAAGAATCGTGACTCCATTTCAGATTATCAACGGCTTTTTTCCATCTGTTACGATCAGCAGCCTGGTGGAGTGCAGCGCTGATCGGTATCTCCAGTTGCTCCGATATTTGATCCGACCACCGTTTGGGACTTCGGCCTCTTGGTCTTGGTTAGTTTATTCAGATTAGGCTGAGAGCCAGCACTTTTAGAAACCTAGTAAACAGTCCCCCAAAACGGCTCACCACTTCCTAGTGTTTTGGCTGGGAAGAAGTGGCGCTACAAACTCCCCAGCAACACAGCTGTTTGTTAAGTTGGAGGATTTTCATTTCCACACTGATTATTCTACGAAAGCAAAAGAAGAATTACTTTCATAATCATCTTTATCAAACGTATCTTCTTTTCATTTTACGATTCCATCTTCAATCATATTTCCGATCTTCTTAACAACACCCATTTCTCCTCATATCTAATTGTTAATTACGTTCAAAGGTTGCTTTCATAAATTCTAATTATCTGTTCATATCTCGTTACCTTGATTACATAATTTTTATCTCGTACCCAGCTCGAGTCATTAGGTCCTTAGATATTATCGGTAATCGGAAAAAAAACAAATCACTCCTAAATGTGAGCTGTCTTAAAAGTTCAATCGCGAATCGAAGGGCCACCCGTTACATCGCTTTCCCCGGTGGTCCAATCTTCAAGATGATTAAATTAGGATACGAACAGATATAACATGCGAAATGATATACAATGAACCGAGTCCGATTCTGCATAATGAAGCAATCAAATAGTTTCCATTGTACCCCAGCCGATCATGACGTAGCAGTTGCAACGTTAACTTTTGCGTTAAGTTAGATATTAACTTGGAGGGTATTAGATTTAAAAATATCTCTTCATAAACCAAATTAACAGAAGAAAATCAATTAAAACTGTCAGGTTATTGCATTTATCAAATTTAACAAGTGTCAAAGATTAGTTTCACATCAAAGTATCAAGTCTCTATCGCCGCAAACATCAAAGTTTGCGTTTTAGTTACGTTCAGTAAGTAACACCGACGCTTTGCTGTCCGTGACCGCTTTGCATACGGTAATCCCGTTGGAATACTCACACAAAAAGTCGTTGCATTTTAAAATCCTTTTCGAAAGCAAACATTTGACGTTTCGAGGGAAATTGAGCGGAAGGCTTTTTGTATGCTTCTTTGGAATGGATTAATGCAGGGTATACTTACACTAAGCTGACGTTCGGTAGCACTCTGTTTCGAATTGGAAACAGCTTTTTGACTGGTTGTACACTAAAGATGATTTAAGCCATCATCTTTATTGATTTACTCCAATCTCGAGGCTGGGATATATTTTAATATGGCGGGCTGTCGGAGCGTCCGTTTATCGATGTTACATTGTCAATATGGCGCCTTTGTTCGCGCCAAAATTTATAAGTTAGACGTGTGTCCATTGTACGGCGACGTTAAAGGCAGCACTACAATGCGGAGTATTTTATACCGATCATAATCCTGACGTGTGGTCAAAATGTGTCGAAGCGTTAAAGATTTATATCAACGGCCAGGATTTTGGGCTAGTGGGTCATTTATTATCTACCTGGCCGAGAATTTGATATCACTGCTTTACAAATATCTGCAAAAACGCGCGAAATATCGTTGACTATTTTTATTTCGACTGTAAAAGCCGGCCGAGTCGTTCTTGGATTTAAAGTTTGTAAATTAATTTATATTGAAAAATACAAATTACTTTCAAGTTAGGTTAAAGGCGAAGTACTTACTTACATCTGGGTAAAAGCTTGAAAGTTATAAATCAATACTTAAATAGTGGTGGAGGAATTAATCTTAAACGTAGGTGGCTCTACTAATCTCTATATTAATGTATCAGTATCAGTCTGACTGTCCAGTTGTCTACTTTTCTTACTAAGTGTATGAATAAACCTTACGAATGTATATTTAACCCGATATTTTGTGTGGTTGAATATATCTCTCCCTACATTTGTGAAAGAAAGTAGCTATTGGTCGTGTTTAACAAGATTTTGGTTCAGCTACCCAACTACTACATTTTATCAACATCAACATTACATGTAAAGGAGACGGAACCGCTTTCATATAATCTTGGGCCTAGATGTATAAGGACGAGAGTGGTGTCAATCAATAGATTATATATATTATCAATCAATCTCCAAAAATTCTGCGGATTTTGGCAATCTGAGAGCAGAGATGGAAGAGATTTAGTATAATATTACGCCTACATTACAACATGAAACGGAATAATGCCCGAAAAAAAGTTTTTACTAAAATAATACACTGGCCGGTATCATCAACCTATAATTTTTAAATATCCTTGTCAGGAGGTATATATGTCGTTTCATAAATAAGTTATGCCATTATGATTTGTCAGTGTTCATCAACAACAATTAATATTCGGTCAACCAAACTGCTGTTTGACATAAAAACAATCAACCTTTCTAAAGAACGTCATTAAACTGGTAAGAAATCAACATTGTTGCAGGTTATTCGTGACCTAAACTGTTTTTTTTAGATAACTCGTCTTCTAGACTGTGAATTGTGCAAATTTCTTTATATTTTGAAATAGAAAATAATAACTATTTTTTAAACTATATCTCAACTCTTTACATTTGGGCCCATTAGTTTCCGTCTCCTTTAAGTTTTTGCATTGTGAACTTGGCGATCACACTGCCATGAGTCTAGATTATAACGAGTAGGTATGATACGCATGTCCTGAAAATCTTTCTGATCCTTATATGAACTGTCGATCTCATTTTAATTATTGATTTGTGACCGTATCAGAAAATGCAAAATTAAATAACTTATTAAGAGATCTGACAGTAGGTTTATTAACATTTTATATAACACTTTTATAAACCGGGGCCGCGGAAGTAACGTCAGTTTAAATCTCCTCCTTTTACAGCAGCTCAACCTTCCTTCAGCCTGGTGATCAAATCCAATTGAATCCATTTGGAATGTAAATGTTCATATGACATTTTACTGACCACAAAATTAGTATGACACTAATAAATTATAACATCTAATCATACGCCCAATATACCATACATAGAACATTTTTAACGACCTCCGTGCACAATAAAACCTACATGCTAAAACCTTTCGTACCTGTACGAAAGTCAGTGATACTATAGACCCGCCCCTTACCGCGGCGTCTCTTTGCTCAACATTGTCGCACAGAACGACACTAATTTAATTTATTAGTATCTTTTATGAGTTGTCAAATTGCGGCATAGTACTACTACCTACATAGCGATGGGCGGCGCAGGCGGCCTTTTGTAGCGCCGACGTGTGTCAAATCGATTTGTTTTAGGATTCTGTGCTTTGAAATGGAGAAATAGAAGTTATAAGTAAGAAACTTTTTGGCAAAAATAAACGTTCTTTATCAACGTTTTTAACGTTTTTTTTTATTAAAGCGACTACTAGGTACGGTACTACGTACTACGAGATCTAAATCATCATCATAAAACAGAATAATAGGTATTTGACGCCAAAATATATTTTTCAGTGTGCATTATGAAGTTTGCAAGGAAAAAAAATTCTTTGAAAAATGTAATAATTTCTTCAGAAAACTACAGCAGTTCACTCAAACTTGACCATTTTTTCCATTGAAAAGCGGAGCCTTTTAATATGCTAACGAATTGTTTTACTAACAAAGTTCCTTTTGTTGCTAAACTCATAAACTAAGAGAAAGGCAGAAACAAACGAGATAAGAAAGTTGTAAATTATTTTAGACAAATTGCCAAGCAATTTAATGTATGTGAGATGTGTACAAAAAAGGTTTTAATGTTATGCGAGGCTAAACTCGGCTACTGTGTATTTTTTGTCATACATTCCGCTGGCGACATAAACTCCGCGAAGTTATTACCAGATGATAACTAGACATACGTATACGTATGAATTTAAAAAGTCAATGGAGTTTTATACTTGCCGAATACTTATTTAAAATTTCCATTGATAATGGCGTAATGGAGGTTTACTAACAAGCCCAACTGCCACTCTATCTTGTATCTACAGCTATAAGTGGGAATAGTTAACACTGTAATATTACACTCCTTCGAGTTCTAAACTCTTTCACACCTTGTACTCGGTCAATAAGCAGATAATGTACGAACCCCATTATAGTCCATATCGTATTGGTCAGTGACTGGCGACTTGGAACAGCCCTTAGCTTGTCTGACACATATGCGGTTAGAGTATCGAATTCTAATCGATTATGTAAAGGATATTATCATATTTGAAATCTGCGTTATCAGCATCAAATTCTTTGAAAACAATTTTGCTTTAGTATTTTCCTTTAATTTGCATTCAATACTCAAACGAAACGAAAAAAATCTAAGACTATTCAAGGGTTAAATTCACTTGATGTATCAAGGAAAAAAGTCACGCTTAAAAAATATAAATTGTCTCATTAAAAAAATAAATAATTTATTTATCCTTCAAAAACATTAGCGATTCGGTTGACCATTAGAAAAGTAAACTGCTGGTTAATCTAACACACCGTATGTATCGTTTCTAACATCTGCCTAACCTGTGCATGCGTAATCAAAATAAAAATATTATTTTAGTAGATTTATTCGATAGTGGGCAGATGTGTCGGCTCGCGCTCCTTCCACTCTATTTTTCTTGGCCTTCATTGTGTTTGGGCGAAGGGCCCTAAAGGGTCAATACTCAATATCCGAGACTTGGGCTTCCGTTCGATATTCGATTCACTTCTTGTTTTGTCTGCAAACATCTTAAATATCCGCCGTCAATCATTAACAAAGATTTCGCATTAGCTGAAATGCTTTCTTTGAATTTTATATTAACCCTTTAGTTGTGGAGGCTATTTAAAGCAAGGCTGGTATGGTATACCCATAGTTGTACTTTTTAGATGTGGTTTATTTATGATTAGTATGGTACAGAAGCAATTCTTTTATTAACTGCTATAATTTCTACGTGATATTTTAGTAAACCAAGAAATCTGAATGCAGTCTTGCCAAAGGGAACTTTGTTACCCCGTGGCGGTCAGATAGGCAGTAAAGTCATGTAAAATACTGGTACTCAATGGTATCGTATTGTATGTATATATGTATATAAGATGCCAATCTAGTTTTTTTTAACCGACTTTAAAAAAGGAGGAGGTTCTCAATTGAGTTTTATTTTTTTTTTGTGTTTGTTACCTCAACTTCGTCATTTATGAACCGATTTGAAAAATTCTTATTTCATGTGAAGTGAAAGCATACACTTCTCGATTGGTTCCATTGAAATTTTATCAAAATCGGTTCAGTAGTTTGGTTTTTAAATCTAAATAGCTGAGAAAAGATATGTGGAAAAATCATCCATGTATAGGTACGAAATTGCGTATTTTGCTTTCCTGTGACTTTCCAGTGGTGTTGCTAGGTGTGGGGTAAGTACCACAAAAAAGTGAAATATAAAAAACCTTTTTTACAAAAAAAAAACTGACTTCCAAAAACACTCTACAAAGTAAGTACACAAAATAACTTTAATTTCGGAAGTCAAATTACGAAGAAAGAAACAAACAAAAACACCGACTTCCGAAATAAGAGTTTTTTGGAAGTCGGTTTTTTTGTGAAAAATTTAGTTAGCCAATACTACCCATATTTGTTTGTAAGGCCAATCCATATTTAAAAGTAGCCTGAGTGAAGTTTAAAGAAATACAACGTGTACCTAATGTTATAGAATAAACGGAATACCTCATTGTACTCATTATTATGAACAACTTTTACTATGGGACCAACACTGAAATTCGCGAAAAAAGAATCGGCTGTCCCATACATTTACGTCCGCTTAACTCGACATAGTAAAAGTTTGTATTAATAACCATGGTAAAAGAAAGAAAAAAGAAAGAAAGAAAAAGAGTTTATTTACGCCAAGCATGACGCACACCATAAAAATAAATGAGTATATATATAAAAGTAAAAAGGGATTTTGAGGAAGATATGCGTCACATCGGCGCAAAACGGCCATCGCTCAGCATAATGCTGGAACTCGTGTGCGAGACAGAGCCACAGCGCTGGTTTTCAGCGACAGCCGGCTCAGACTGAGAGACGTCGGCCGGAGCAGCCTAAGGTAGTTAAAAGTATTCATAACGATGAGTACAACGACCCCTTAAGAGGTATTGCGTTTATTCTGTTACACGTTGTAGATAAGAATAATGAAAACATAATTGAGATGCAAAATTAACAAGAACGACGAAGAGCTAAGAAAAACAAAAGCATTGCTAGATATAAGGAGCAGCAAAAATGCAAATATGGAACCGTCAATGTCTCGCGAATGGAGAATTAAAACTGTATCTACATAATGAAATGCTCCTTTTTTATTTAGGTACACTTGAATTCAAATGAAGGTCAGATCAACATACTTATTAAACAATCTTATTTTTCATTGTCAAACAGGTAAAATTAACCCCCTGAAAGGGTAAAATAAGGAATGGAACTTTGTAAGAAAATAGGTATTTTTTTCTTGTGAGGAACCATATCGAGAGAGCTTGCAAGGTACCTATAAAAAATGTGTTAGTGAACTTTACGTAATCAGTGTTAAATAGTGCCTAAATGTCATTATTTAAAACAAGGCAGTTATATAAAGAAAGAAAAATATGTAAAGCCTCCAAGCCTAAGGTCAAGCACCATTTTAGAGCGCTATTATTTAATACAACATGACCGAGAGGCATTGCAATAACTAAACACAAATATGTACTTATAGGCTACTAACTAAAGAACGGCGCAGCGTCTGTCGCTAGTCGGATTAACACTATTTACTTCTTGTTTCGCGCGAGCCAGTCCACTTAGTCTTTTTAATGTGTAAATTAATTTAAATCGACCTTTGGAGCATGAAATTCCCAATCCATTACCTGTGAGACAGTTTAATGCGCCGCCCGAGACTCACTACGCAATAGAACACAGCTCCCAGCGAAATCCGCGTATTCCCCACATACTGGACACAGGTGGCGGATTCTTGAAATAGAAAAATCGCCCATACGTCTCCTTAAGTACATTTTTCCCGTTTCATTATAGACCATAACGAGGAACTTTTTCATTTTAATTAAACGTGCATTAAAGTTGAAAGTCGGTGGCTTATCGCATGTCTAGGTGTTAAGGACTAATTGATAATCGAAATAAATGGAGGACTTTCGTGGGGACTAATAGCCGTGTGTCCGTGTGAACGCGACGCAATCAGCAGCCACTTCTCAGTTGTCGCTCACGACGATAATACCTGAGCTGATCACACCGGGGCGAGAAGTGGTCTCGCTAACGAAACCAGAGATTACCTCACAATCTCATTACTGCCGTGCCGTGTTTAATAGCGGGGATAACACTGGAATACGTTTTAATTTCGCGTCCAAGCTCGTTAATACGTCGCTCAGATCAGTTTAAACTTAGTGCCAAGTTGCTGCAAAAAAATTGTTAATTACTTGTTTTAAGCTCGCTTTAATAACGTGGAGTAGCGATCCCTTGTATCAAAACTTGATTCTTTTTTTTTTAGTTCTTTTAAATTGTAGGTATTACTGTAAATTAATTAGAATCCTTCATTTTATCAGGCAGGAGTAGGATCATATGGAAGATCGTCATGTTGCAATAAAATAACTCTAGCAAACATACATACGTTCAAACTCTGCTTTATTATATGCAGCAGATATTTTTTAAACATACGCTTTTACTTTTTAATAAATATGCAAGTGCTAGACTCCCCTTCGAGATGGGTAATGCAACAAACTAACATACTTGATTAGAGTTGTTAAATAAAATAATTGAAGCATTAATTATTTGTAGACGCGTAAACAAATTGTGGCGAAAAATATTTAATGACACTGAGAGAGCATAATTGACGTTATTTATTTACCAACTGATTCTTAATTTTGTGGCGATATATCGATACTATCGTACCGCCAAGTTTGTCTTTTTTATAAATTTTTCATTCTGAGCATTCAAGATTTTATTTTCTTTGATTTAAAGTTTTAATACGTTGAGACGCATCCGTTATAAAGAGTCAATTGACAATCTGAGCCTCGCGCCGCGTGGCGACTGAATAAATGGCCCCGACGGGTGATTAAAAAATATGGCCACTTTAGAGTGTTAAATATCACAAAAGGCTGGCAATATTTTCAAAATAATTACGTCAATAATTGGCACGCAAGCCAACAGTAACTCGAAGGAGGTTCATCTCATTATTCGCGTACGGATTTTACCACCAACCGAGACAGATTAATCGTTTTAACTATATCATAAGTTTATATTCGAACGTAGAACTGCGCTGTGTCAATTACAAGGCAAAAATACAGCTGTCTATTATTCATGGTGTGGTTCATGAACTATCTATGCTAAGTGAAATCCATATTGCATGCGTGGGAATGGAGCGGCGCGACTACCCGCCGGAGATTATGAATGAAATTTATTTATGCACAGAAACCTGTAGGTCAGTGAATGTATTGCAGGCGCTAAAAAGTATGTAGTTTGATATTAAATACCTAAACAACCAAGACCTGTTAAATATTTCTCCATAAAAATTTAAATACCTATGTACCTACTGGCTTATTTATGTTGGAAATTCAGTAAATAAAAAACAAGCCATTTAAGTGTAAAATTAAAAACTTTAAAGTAAATCACAGAACCATAGCAAGGAAAAAGAAACTTCGATTCAAAAATTATCAGTCGAACAAAAGACGAGATCTGTCAATAGTCCGATGACAAACGTTGAATGGTCTTCAATGTAGCCATTCAAACGCGATGATCTAAGGATCGAACTCACAAAGTGCCCGAAAGTACAATAGCGTTGAAATACATGAATACTATCGCCGATCAGATGTTATAATGGATTCTTATTCTCACTCACACTTTCAATATTACGTTGTGGCCAGTAAAGTAGCGAGAGACAAAAGTAATGTGCCGCACTACAATTGACTGCTAGTAGTAGTGACGTAATAATCCATGAAAAACCTACAAACTATTTTTAGTTGTAGTTTAGATTTTTGATTTTTCAAACATCTCAGTCAGTTTTTAAAGAAAAATGTTGTCATCATTAAAATCCACAAAAAGTTTAATTTTACAATAATTGCTAAACCTACATATATTTCACTTAGCTATAACTTTGTCTTTGAGGATCAGGGATACAACAGTGCGATTCTGTAAACATGTCGAAGTGAACACTTGGGCGGGGTGCACGACGGGTGAGTTGTCAAACCATACAATTAAGATGAAACACAGCTCGCTTGTCGTTCACTCCACTCCGCTTAGGTGTAAACCGTGAGATGTCGAATCGACCGGCTGTTTAGGTAACTTTTAATATTATGTTACTTTCTATTTTCAGTAGTTTTAGTGAAAATAACATAACATTAAGAGTTAACTCCCGTAAATCTTTGTCAGACATCTGTAGTTGTTGAAACTCCAAATACCACTATTCCCCCGCTCGCTGATTTCGTGGCCCCAGCACCAAAGGTTTCTGACAAATGTCTACGTCACTGATATAATCAAGGACGAAGGCAAAGAATAGCCATGATACTTGTGGTCAAAACAGATAAACATTGTGATTGTGTTGGCAATTCTGTTATTTTTAATCGTGAAATGATTACGATCTGAGGTGTGGATAGTCTCTTAGAAAACTACGCAGCTGAAGCAGTCTTTTATGCTTCTATTATCAGATATCTATCCTCTTAGCGAGTAATACTTCTGATAATGTCCGTTGAGTTCCTATTTGTTGGTCATTTTCTTAAGCACACAAACCTTTTGTAGTACTTGGATTTTGCATTGCTAATTCAAGGTACCAACCAGAAAACACTATTCATTTAAAGTGTTTTTTCTTTTAACAATTGTTTGTTTTCATTAAACTTCCACTTGGAGTGCTAGGAATTAACCCTGCACGAATTTAACAGATTTGTAAAAAGTCAGGTACCATCTAGAAAACACTATTAGATAATTTAAAATGTTTTTTCTTTTAACAATTGTTTGTTTTCATTAAATTTCCACTTGGAGTGGTGCTAGGAAACCCTGCATGAATTTAACAGATTTGTATTTATTTATTTTATACTGTAAAAAGTTTTATATATTGTAAAAAGGCGTAAAACTTGTCTCACCTGGTGGTAGGCGATGATGGTGTGGTCGACGACGCTCTTACATCAAGCTATCATTTCTCTATACGTTTTATGTATTTTAGACTAATTAACAATATAAACAAATCATTTTCCACACTTGGTCAAAAGATTGGTCAATTAAAAACGGGATGCCTAACGAGTACATCAAACTTAATAATAGTACTATATGGCCTAGGTTTTTTATTTTTCACTTTCTATTGGTGATTCCCCACAACTAAATTGTCATTATTCCCATATTGAGGGGTTGCGCTATTTGCCGTAATGGAGTTACGTTGTGTGCCTTCGTAGTCCAAGTCCAAACTAGCTCATAGTTAAATATCAACTTGGCTTTGGGATTCACATAAAGCTGACAATATCTCACTTTACTACATTTTAATTGAGGAGGTCACTGAACTTTGAAGTTCAAGATCTAATGCAGGTTAGCTTTAACTAAATCCAAACCAAAAAGAATCATCAAGATCGGTTAATAAACATTAAAGTTATGCCCGAATAAATAACCCCAAAACCATGGTTGACTTGTACACATCTGCGTACCCCTTTACAGCGTACCGGCGTTAAGTTATGTTATGAAATGGTGTAAACAATAAACAGACATGCGATTTCAGAAATCCCGGGAGATTTGCTATCATTTATTGAAGAGTTCCTATACCTATCTCCGAAGTTCTTTATCAGATCTTCACCAAATTGAAATGGACCAGTCTGCGAAAATACTCTTCCAAACAAGAAAAGAATCATCAAAATTTGTGGAGAATTAGCGAAAATATCGATTTACAAAAAAAATACAGTCGAATTGAGAATCGGAGTCAAAAATAAAAAAAACAACCAAAAACACCGAGTTCCAAAATTTTATTTGGAAAATGGTTTAGTGTCAGCCGTTTGTAGGTATCGTGTTTATCTATTTAAACTAAAATAAAACAAAAAAAAAAAGACATACGTAATTATTCAAAAGAGTGATCAATAAAAACGAGATGCCTACACATCAAAATTAATAATAGTACTAAACGTGCTTATACCCACCCTATCACCCATTTCGGTTAATCACTGGTGCCCGGGTCATGCGCTTGCGCAGGCAACGGAGGGTTGAACTTGTTCAAACAACGCGTTTATTTGCATTTTACGAGTGTAACGAGCTTTTACTAACGTTGAGTGTCAGCCGTCTGTAGGGTCACCAACTATTCTACTAGAAACGTTAAAATTTACATATTTTTACTAGTCTGGTTTGGTACTATGAATCATGGTAATTATTTTTTCTATTTTTAAAACAAGTTCTGAATATTTGCATATGATTAAGCTTACTGGTTTGAGCTATGTTGGGTTTAATAAGAATATGACTTGACAGATTGTGATCTTGCTTGACAGCTCAACGCTTAGTATACTAAACTCCGCTTGATATATATACCTACCGTTAAATACCTTTTGGCATAGCATAATGTAAACAATATCATTAAATTACTACATTTTAACAGATTTTAAAATGGTTCCCTATACATTTGCATAAAATTTTAAGACCTAATATAATTAAGCATAATTTTGTTTGGCATAATTATATTTTCGCATAATGTAATTGCGCATAACAGCTTACGCATAATTTTTAAGCATAATTTCTCTAACCATAATAATGATTAAGCATAATATTCTAAAGCATAAATTTATTAAGCACTAGCTGCCCCCGCGGCTTCGCTCCCGTCAACTGGCTACCTACCTACCTACCCTACACCTACCCTACACTTACCCTACACCTACATGCACGCAAATAATTCTATTTTATTGAGGTATTTCTTTCCGACTTGCTAGACAAAAGTTGTGATAGCTCGGTTAATATACATGTTATAAAAATAATTTATAGCCTATAGCACTCAGGAATAATGTAGCTTTCTACCAGTGAAAAAAATTTTAGAATTGGATCATTAGTTCCAGAGATTACCCCCTACATACAAACTTACAAATTTTACCTCTTTATAATATTAGTATAGATAAAGTTCTAAAGCATAACTTTTTTAAGCATAATATCCCAAAGCACAAATTTATTTACGCATAATGATATTAAAACATATTTTTATAGGTATAACAATTTATTTCGACGATTGGAAAAAAGCCATATCTCCTGAATCAGGTAATATATAGGTAACATATTAATATAATATAACGTATTGAACAATTTTGTGGGTTTTTTTTTCGCTGTAGGAAGCATGAAGCAAGCAAGCATACAGCATGCAAGCAAGCATACAGCATGCAAGCAAGCATGCAGCAAACAAGCAAGCATGCAGCATGCAGCATTCAGAAGAGCATGCAACATGCAGCAGGCAGGGTTTCTGTCACGGCTCCGGCGCTGCGGGCCTCCGGCGGCCCCACGCGTGCTGATCCTCGCAGACGGCTTTCGCTCACCACCGCAGCTTCGGCTTGTTGGCCGGCTTCGCTGGCCAGCTTCAGCCGCGGCGGCTCGCTCACATCCGCCTGCTCCTCAGCCCGCGGGCCGCCTCGCCCATACTCGCCTACGCGATTTTAAATTACACTCTAGGGGTAGGACAAACGAGACTACGTGGAGTCGGTTTTGCAGCAATTCGGTTCTGTCACTAACTTTTGTTCCACAGCATATTAAATTCAGTCGATATTAAAGTCATTAGGCCTACTAACGTTATGCTAATAGTAATTAGGCCTACTAACGTTATGCTAATAGTCATTAGGCCTACTAACGTTATGCTAATAGTCATTAGGCCTACTAACGTTATGCGAATCAAATGTATGCCAAAACAAATTAGTATTTAAGATGATTATGCCAACATAAAATGTATGCCTAAAAATATGCCGAAGTATTATTATGCCAAAACCAATTGTGCCAAAATCGTTATGCCGAAGTATATTAGGACAAAGAACATTATGCGAAAAGAAGGGATCCCTTTTAAAATATTATTGGAAGGGACAACAGTAGCTTAGTTTGTTTGCTAGCTAGCAAACAGAAGTTTGCTAGCATTATTCACTATGGTTATAGTAGCACAATTGACTGATGTCATGATTATTAATTATTTAAACCGGTGAGTAAAACTATTAGGTATGTAAAGAAAAAGAAAGAAAGAAAAAAAATACGTTTACGATACGTTCGATGTATGTTTGAAAGTGTTAGATTCTACTAATAAGGATAATGGAAAAATTCTTGACATTTTTAAACTTGGTCCAAGTGAAGGATTTTGAGGTTCGATTTCAATAAAACCTAGCCTCAAACTGCATTGTTGTCGTGAAAGTAAGCAGAGGGTTGCATTTTACCTTCGAAAATAGTTTGCATTAATTAAGGAAATCTAATGTTAGGGAAGGCTTGAAACATCCCATTATGTCACATTCTTCACTAGTCTGAACACTACCGATTATTTGGAAAGCGCAAAATATTTTCAAAATTTCCCATAACAACGGCCACCCTACATTACATTGAACAAGTATAGTATAGTTATGCGTTGTGGCCTCAAATTCCCTCAAATAAGGGGTGCGACACACCTGTCCCGCACCCTCGCGACACGCGACATTTACAAGTTGCACAAGCTGCCCACCAGTATAAACAGACCATAAGGGACCTACAAACCCTGCAAACTCCTCCTTTTGAACTGCCCTCAATGTACCGGTCGCAAAAGGTCACGATAAAATGGTTAGAATTGGTAATCGCGTAGGGTGCCCATATAGCATGCTCAAAATCTGAGTATGTGTAGAGCAATGTGCATTGTTATGGATATAGTGCAACGCTTTTGAACATGTTTGGCAGGGGTGTTTTATTTTTATTATTATTCAGGTTTTTGATCTACCTGATTGACCTCGGTTCTTTGAAAAGGGGATCACTATGGAATATTTTTATTTATCAGATGATTCTTTGAAACTTGTAAAATCAAAAAGACAAGTACTACCTATTTGTATTGCAAAGTCACCAATACACAGGGAGTGATCAATGAAGGCGCTTCTTCACTGTGACTGTGATCAATCGACCATTGTGTACGCTCAAATTGGTAAAATGTCTTTACAACCTATTTTATTGTTGTGTCCGCGGTTTACAACTGCACCTACGAGCCGTGACACCTACATCACTGATAATTCGATAAAATAATGCCGATCAACTTGGAGTTACTACCGCAAGGGCAAATATACGTATAAGTTCCTTTTTCGTTTAACCTGTTTAGTGTTTTGCTTAGTGCTTACATAAGTAGCAACGCCAGCAACATTGTAAAAAATGTACACCTTGGAAAAGAATTATATATTATTTATAATAAAAATAAATAATATTTTACACAGTGCTAAAATGATTACAAATGTTTTAAGGCACGACAAAAAAATATTTCAAATTAAAAACGTAATCACTCAACCAGAATGCAATATAAATTATAATATTTATGAATTACTGAACAATGTTGCTCATTACGGAACCGGTTTAACACGTGTCAAAAATACCGTTGAATAAAAATAATGGTGATATAAAATTCAACAATCGAAGGTAAGAATAATTGCGGAGGGAATCGCGAGCAGTGGGCGCGTGGCGAGCGCGCGCCGGACAGGTGTGCTTCCACCCTAATGGTTGGCTGGCTGTGAAAGGGAGGGCGAGAGGGTGAACTATGTAGATTTGCACTAAATAATGTTTGGAACGTCACGCTTTATTGCCCCAGTAACAGAATTAGGGGCAAACGGGTTGCATTGAAACTTTTTGTTCAAGGTGAAATGCATAATCATAAATCGTTCAAAAAGTTTATTGTGGTTCTGATATTTATTTGATACTTGATCTACGAGTATGTAAATACTAAAGATATAATTTTGAATAGCTAGACAGTACTGTAGCACCGGGGATATCCAGCACGGTATTACTCTTCAAGTTCCACTAAAACAACTTGCACTTATTTAAGAATACATAAATTGCCATCTGGCTTCAAGAGGAGCTTTTACAAATCTGTCATAAAAAAACAATCGTTTTCTTTAATAATCATACTAGATTATAGATTACAGCCCTATTTTTGCACAACCCTTCTAAAGATCCATCGACTGACGTATCTGCCAGTTTGCAACAACACAAGTCCTATGTCATAAGTACCTTCTTGTACATTTACTCTCTTAAGCTAAATGGCGAGGGATACCCTTGCCCAACAGTGGGACAACTTCCGCTAATTAAAAAAAAACTAGATCCCTCCCTGATAATATTAAGTTAACAGTTATGAAAAAAAAATAAGGACCTTTAACGTTAACCATTTCGTCAGACCGTAAGTTATTTTTTAATCAACACCAAATTACATGACCTGGAAGTTTTATAACAGACAAAGAATCAGAACAATTTGTTACCAGAGGACATAACGGCCTTTCTATCCGCTCGTTAGCCCAACACTCGTTGTATGTGCTCAGTGCCTTACCGACAATGTTGGGGCAACAAAAAGCTGCTTATGCGTCCGTTATTGAGCGCCACCGGAACACCTCGGGCGCAGGCTGTTAAGGAGTACTTATATAGTACGTCTGTGTATGTTGAGTAATGTGGGAACAGAATGGTAAATAGGTTACAGGTTTTTGCTGTAAGAAATCTGCGTAAGTAACAACTTTTCGTCTGTTAATGATTAAGTGCATTTCACGTTTTGGTTTCAGTAAAACAACATCAATGTGCTAACTAACTTAACAACACACGTTGTGCTACCCCGAACTGGGTACACTTAGACGTTCAAAAAGTGCCGATTCTCAGTCTAACTTGATTAAATGACTTATGATTTTGATTTCCATGATAGATTTCACATTAGTTCGGATCGACAGATTACCCGAATTTTAGCGCGTAAACAACTAGAACTGTCAACGATAAAACTGTCAGTCCTATTAATATCAGCTGGTTCTATATATTTATGGTCCTTGTTAACTAGCTACCCATTTTACACGGCAACAGCCTACACAAAATCAGTGCAACAAAATAAATCCAAAAGAAATATAGAGCAACATCCTTAATCCTCATACAACAAGTGAAAAACGTTCCAGTTCTCGAATTAACATTGCAAATAAACTCCTCATGTCAAGTATTAAGTAGTGGGGGTAGTAAATAAATACGAGTATGTCCCGGCAATCAGTGCAGATATATAGACCGTGGAATTAGTCTGCCGCCGGGGGCGAGGCGTCGCGCACCTCCCCTGTGAGACGCGACGTGGGTGGATCTTGTGTCGCGTACGATAAGTAACGTCGTACTTTTTCAGAAGTTTCTATATTTGAGACTAGCTTTTTCTTGGGTCTTTGCTTCCTTGGTCTTTTCTATGAGAACTCTCAGTTTTCTGGGATGAAGAGCGTAGGTAATGCGGTACGTGATGGTTCAGATTTCTATCTGTTAAAAATAACTTTGGTAGTCGGATAGACCACCTATAATTTCTCTTTCTAATATTATTTTTAATGATGGAACAAAAGAACGACATATTTCAGTACCTATTTGTAAGAATTGATTCTGGATTTTCCAATCATTCTTTTCCTTGTTACAAAATAAAGTTTTGCTAATTACCCATTACCGATAATTAGAGTTTGAAGGCAGGTATAGTTTTAGACACTAACTACGTTTTTACAATACGATCCCAAGAACTTGTTACAAGACTAAACTCTTTTATACGACCGTTTCACGTCTAGCGAAGCATCATCGCCACTAATTGTAGGCTCCCGTACCGATTTAAATCGTACTCATAAAACATTTTGTAAAACCCAACATACACAATTTATTGGTGGGATTTAATAATTGCTCATAATTGAAATGCAAGAGCAATTATGTATGTTACCTACCGCTCCGGACCGCTTTGTATCGCCGAAAGCCAAAGGCGTTTGTTTACAATGAAAATTATGTAAAGTGCAAGTATGACTGATGTTGATGGCTATTTAATGCATCTCGTACTGAGTCTTGTTCTGTGTAATTAGTCATAAATCGTAGTCTAGCTGTCGCACGTGACATATGTTCGATTTATTATTAAGATGTACTTGGACGTTGAGAATTGAGACCATTAATCTGAATGACATAGGAAGCTATCAATCATTATTCAATAACTGAATCTCTGTCTTCTGCAATCATTATTATAAATACGAGTTTATTGGCGCAGCTATCTGAACAAACACTTTTTTAAACTAGTGTTGGATCAGAGTGCTCTACTAATTTTCAAACAACGTTCGCATTCGCATCTCATTCGCAATCTGAGAAAAAAGTATGGAAATTAAGGCTTTTTGACAGTTTGCGAATGGGATGCGAATACAGACGTTGCTTAAGAGTTAATAGACTTGGCCCTCTGACTGTTACATATTAAATTGAGCAATTTATAACCTGTTTAAAAAAACACACAAATTATAGTAGTAAAGCGTAATACAGGTGAGTACAGACCGCGGCCATCATCTGAGATTAAGTTATCAAGTTACGATTTATACCGCCAATAAATGTCAAGGCAATGGCCCGCGAGTCGCGACTGAAACGGCCCGAGTGGAGTAAACTCCCCACTCTTACCGAGAAACTTATTAAAAAGTAACGTTAGCTCATATCCCAACATCGTTGCCAATTTATAATAACGATCCTACTTACAGACGTGTATTTTTCAGCTGCTAATATTATTTTAACCTGCGACGAGGTACTTGTAAAGTCATATTACCTTTTTTAAGCTCGCGCCAATGACTTAATCACGCGTTTCGAATACCACACCATTCGTTATATCCCTTATTAGTATTTCTGTGCTGTGTAAATACTTACACATTCTTTTGGCGTATAAATAAGGCTTATATAGAAATACTCAATTAATAAAACTGTAACTAAAACCAGCCAGGACATATTTAGCGAGTGATTTTACCATTTCCATGGCTTTGTCCATAGTTTTTGGAATTGAAACTCCAGTTATTGGTCGCCATCGTGGGAAAGCTTCCACACGCCAAAAGCCACCATCTTATTGTTTCTCAACCAAGATTGATTGCGGAAGCTTCATATCTCATTTCTTATTGCTTTTATCAGTCATTTCCGTCCAAATTATTGAAAACATATCATATTCACGGAATCGATTTAATCCAACTCATTTTTGTTTCTTTAATTTATAAGATTGATGCGATTATAATTATGAGTTACGTGTGAAATGAACGGATATCTGTTTTAAGATTAATTAAATTCGCAACTAATAGTTCGGTCGGCCATTAATCATGCCAATTTCCTTAACTAGGAAACGAATGGACATGTCTTTGGTTGAAAAAATATCGGCTAGTGTCGTGGGTGTAGCAGTAGAATCGTTATAAACACATTTCGTCGTGCGAAGTATAGGCGGAGTCGGGGGCGCAAGAATTCATCGAACAATCAGGAATCGGATGTTCTTAATGAATGAGATTAATGACCTTTACTACCTGTTATACCTACTCCTCGATAATGATATGTACGTCTCAAGTTAATTGGTTGACTCGTTCCGCAAATATTAACTGCGTGATCTGCGTCCTTGATTACTGCAAGTTTGTAAATTTAATTAGCGCACAGAATATTTTAAATCGGACTTAAACAAAGTACGCTGCAACTGCTTTATATTCATAGAAAAAATGCTAATCAAATTGGTTTCGATGTTTCAAAAGATCAAAATTAAACGACATTATCAAGTCGGATCAATACGCGTCATTTGTAAAATGGAAGTTGTATTTATTCGCGGGGACAGAAT
This sequence comes from Melanchra persicariae, assembly GCA_947386135.1. Classification (NCBI taxonomy): domain Eukaryota; kingdom Metazoa; phylum Arthropoda; class Insecta; order Lepidoptera; family Noctuidae; genus Melanchra; species Melanchra persicariae. The sequence continues at coordinate 7,805,839 of OX376651.1, read as the reverse complement.
CATCCCGCCAGCTGATGAGATTTCGGAGTCGAATTAATCAAAATTACAAATCAATCGCTAATTAGTAATTACAGATCATCGACCCGCGGTAGCCACAGTCGGTGCCTCGCTGTCCTAATTGCTGGACGTTTTAAAGCCTATATGGCGTACGTAGAGACTTTATCTCAATAATTAAAGGCTTATCGTCGAGTCAGAAACGCCGTCAGAACTTTATCGTAGCGTGTCCACCCCAACGTTATCTTCATTACGACTCCGCACCGCAACTTTAATTCACGTGTCCATTAATTTTAAAAGCTGCCGCATGCGTTTGTTAAACCAATGATTATCTTAACAGTAATACGGTCCTAAGTTTTCCATGGGGTTATAAATCATTGCAAATCAAATGATGTCGAACCTCAGTGGGTATTCTAGGTTACGGTGAGATGGTAAATTTAAGACCGTCCGCTTGTAATTGCTGGTTCTTGTTACGGCTAGCTTGAAAGCTATGGCGATAATTAATGCTTTGTGCTTTAAGATTCTTCATTGAATCGTGTTAAAGCTACTTTTACGTGTGCTTATAAGTAACTTGGGTTTATATTTATTTAAGTATTAAAATACCGATAAGTAGGATCAGTCAGTTGAAAGACTGAGCATATTTTCCTGTTAACTTTCAGTGTTTTCATGATATAATGTTAGGTGTTTTTTCTGAGATGACTACTTATGTGAACCCAGAAGAAGAAGAAGAAGAAGAAGAGTGGGAAAGAACGAAAGAATGGCTATAAGAACAGATTGTGTAATTAAAATAAACTCCGTTCAATCCTTAAAATAAACACAGACGTCTGGGAAAATTCTAGAATGAAAAAAAAACTAAAGAAGTAAATGAATAAACACAAGTATATATGCAAGAATATAGCAAGTATTAATGTATCACTTAAACTTTTTTCCATAAAACCTGTGTCGGCACCGCTTGATCTACATACAGGTACTAACAGTGACAGATTACTATCGCCTCCAAGCATTAAGTTACTATATAGTAGATTCCTCAGAGGAATCCTATAACTTGTGTCGGAGATATACCAGTGATACACTAAAAATTTTCATTCCGACAATTATTTTAAAACGAGGGATAATAACTAGATAATAATCTGTAAGTTTAAAAAGACGTACAACGTTGTGTTATCGCGAATCTTCTTTGAGAGTTATAATTTTAATAACCTCAGTTTTATCTTCACCGGTATTCTACTTGGCATTCCAGTTTGATTTAATATGATTTGAATTTCACTATCTTGAGGCGTCTATTCACATAAGCTCGAACTAGCCAATCTTTTGCGGGACTAGCTGACGGCTCGCCCACGACCGCGGTATCTTCCACAAGGTTCACACCACATAGTAACACATACTTCAAGCCTCCACACTAATAACAATATTAATTACACCACGCTATACTATCTCGCAGAAGTAATCGTTTTAATTATTAATAATAGCGCGTAACAACAGAATTCTGTCTTGATGCAGCGCCCGCGCACCGGTCATGTTATTAAGCCCTATTTTTTTAAATCTACATTAAAGTCTTGACTGTTTGTACGTATAGAGCAATTGTACGGAGGTTTGTAGCGTAACTGGTGGACGAGTTTATGACCGCTCTGAATACTTTGGGCCGTGGAACGAACTATACGGATAAACGCTTTAGGATTCGCTTCAGTATTTGTGGTTTTACGGTGGACAATGGATATAATTGAAGCGTTTTATTGAAATGGCTGTTTAAATTAATTTTTACTTCAAAGTGAAAACACGTCGTAAAATATTACAGCCTACGTTTAAACTTTGGGTCTTGAAGTGTTCCTATAATCAAACCTGCATTATTGACCTCTTACACGCCACAGTTACATAACCTGAAAATCACATATAAAGTACTCAAGTTAACTCTTATGGATGCTTTAATCACTCCAAATCTCCATAAAGATCGGGCGACTTACTTCCTGCTCGCAAAAACGAAAACGTTTATTCGTCCATAATAATCAGAACAAGCGAACCGACAGCTCGAACTGAACGCTCGCCTTTTGTTATAATTGAATTTTGTTAACAGCACAGTTATCCGGTTTTATTGCAAGAAAATTAATTTTTATGAAGAAAAAACCATTTGTGTTACCAGCCTGTATTTTCATTACCCCTAATCTTGACTGAGTTTATTGTTAATAAACAAAGGTAACAACTAATGAAATAATAATTAGTGGAACATTTAGTATGGAGCGTCAGGCTCCCGTGCCATAATGTGGAGCTGGATTTTAATGGATATTTCAATGTCAAAATTACTCCAGTCGTTGTTCTCAGACAGCCTTAATGGACCAAAAATACAATAAACGTCATTATGCCTTCTTAATATGTGTAAGCTTGAAGATTGTCAAAACATTTCCATTTAACCCTGTAAAAATCTACAGTTTTTAATGATTCGGTTCACGCAAATTTTAATACTCTTCTATTAAACACCACGAAACATTCATAAGATCTGTGATAAAAAGAAAACATTGTCGTAGACCAGCTACTGCAAAATAGGTACGACATTATTATGATTTTGTTGAATGTGTAACTATAGGACGAGTATTAAAAACTTGTCGGACAATGTCATAAACATCATTATCGGCCATATTATACGTCCTGCATGGATATGACGGCAGCATGGTCTCTAACGTAAGCTAGAGCTACTTGAAGTTTCCGAAGGTGAAAAGAAACAATAATTGCATGAAGACTAGCTCGACTAGTCAACTTGACATACAACCTGACAGTACAATCCTTGAATATTTTGGAGTTTTTACATTTAATAAAATAGCTGCAATCCATAAAATTATATTTATCTACAGCATTCATTTAAATCAATAAAAAATATAATATATAAAATTGTCTCTCGCTTCTGTTTTGATCGTGGGCACATACTCAGTCCACCCTTAATTGCTTGTCAACAAATTCTTGAATGGACAGCTCCGCTGGACACACAAGATTCCTCTTTTTACCCACCCGAAATACTCGATAAACAAGTCATCAACACTGGAACCTTTTCGAATGAACGTAATCCGTGGACAAAACGAAAAGTACTCGATTTCCGAACTTTTCATACTGCGACAGGGTTGCAACGTTATTAGCGTAATAACGTTATACTTTCGTATCAATTATATTTTAATAAATTCAACAAACGAACCAGTATTCTGTGAGCATCTCGGTGCACTGACCTTATTCCATTGAACTAATTTTTTTCAGGTTTGTTTCCACATTTATATATTGCAATACGCGACACCAAGACACATTTCATCTAATTGACTGTAAAATACTTATGAAATCATATCGCACAGAGCTTAATATCTTCTGGTAGAATTGTTGCGTTTCCCACATAATACAACTCTTTAAAATACCCGACAGTACAAAATAGCAACTATAAATATTCGTGATTAAAAAACGAATACCTATGTAGATCTGCAAGAGACCGCGGTCCACATTTCGCTAGTTCTTAATTAAACATCGGAGCCGAGGTACTGTCGCTTCGCTTATTAAGAAATAAATGAAATACACGCCTTATTCCAAACGAATAGGAAAAAGAACGACAGAACAGATTAATTCAGCATTTGTTTCGAAAACAGGAATCCTCGGGTGTTAAAACGGGCGAAGATAGGTATTGTATAATTAAATTATTTATAGAGAGAAGGATAAGGTTTGAAGAGGTGAGTTGATAGGCGCATGTCTTTATTTTTGTTCGACGTGATCGTCAGTGCGCAGGCGCGGCGGTGGAACCTGTCTTTATGCGCGGGAGTGGCGCGTGGCACTGGCTGCCTCTCGCCGCCGACGACACACGCCGCGGTTTACATATGGAATGACTTCAACCTGTCGCAGCTACCTTATCAAACATAAAATATAACACAGCATCCCTGCAGATTAACTCTACTGCTGATATTAATAAAGCGGTGTAAATGATACTGGATTTGGTTGGAATTTTAAGAACTATCATAAATGGTAGGTATCCGGCCAGATTTGGAGTTACCCTTACTATATCTACACGAGCTACTACTCGAATAACAAACAGAACCATTGACTGAAAAAAGTAATTCAATACAATAATTCTAAGTTCTATTCAATATGACGTTAAAATAAAACAATCATCAATCACACTTAAGGCTTCAAACGGAATAGTCGTTTCAGCTGCGCACACGCAGCGCAACTAAGGCTCTAACAGCACAATTAAAATTTCAAATTCCAATTTTGGCGTTGGCTCGCTACAATTGCACGGCGGTTTTTGTCTTAGGGTGGGAGACAGAAATAGATCATGGCATAGCTGGGAGTGGGATGGGACTAGGTGGAATCCGCTCGGGCGGCCTTCGGTTATTCGCCATTGCCAGTTTGCTCAATAACCAGCAGTCGATAACCGCCGTCCAATTAAGTTCGGTAGCGCCTCTTAAAGGCTCACAAGACAAGTTTTTGTCACGGACCATGCGCAGACGCTTAATTGGCGGATACTCATCATTAGGTATGTGCAATGCAACTTTGCGGTTAGAAATACTTTTTGCATTTTAATTTGTGTTGTATTTGCTTACCCACATCAAGAGCTTCAACATAATTTTAATAACGGTGTTTTAATATTTCGTTTTTATTTTCATAAGTCGGTACCACTGCTGCCACATTCTTTCAGTGACCACCTAGAACAATGTAACAGTTTCTTACAAAATATTTTAGGCATTTTCTATATATAAATACACAGTGGAACAACAAAAAGGTAAGTACTCTTGAATTCAACAACACCGTCTATTAAACAATTAACATGAACGCCATTAATTAAATGTCTCCATCACGTTTAATTATCACGAGCTTGTTCATACAAAATTGTGGCTTGATCGATGTGGAAGCCGATCCAATTACTTCTCTTGTCGTTGAAATATTATTTACAGTCATCTTGTGTGTATTTATCATGAGATAACGATAAAATATTGCGTGTACAATCTAATATACATCTGCGGGATTGTAATTACTTCGATTAAGACCACGGTATTTTCAGACAAAAAGTTATAATCTGCATGAACTTGTAACTAAGATAAGGATTTTTAATTCTTTATTACTTTATTTCTTAGCTTCATTTGAAAATACAACAGCATCTATATTGATGGGATTACAGAAATACACAAATACGCTGAATAAAATAAATAGGACCGCTCGATGTGACTACGCTTCGGGAAATCTTACGTCCAGCAGTGAACCAGGACATCTTTCGGCTGAATTGACATGGTGATGACTGAATAGTTCCCAGTTTTAATCTTCAAATTGACAGATATTTCCAATTCTCACAGCTCCCGTTACACATCCTCCTTCTATAATACTCTGTACCACGGGTTTCACCATACCTCTGGGTACTTCTTGATCTTCTATGACTGCAGCATCTGCATATTTAATCACAGGAGAAGTTACCACCACACCTATTGAAATTAACACAACTACTATCATAGTATGGCCCTTCATTTTCTTAGGCACCGCAGTTTATGATTGCGAGTGATTTAATATTTAATTAATTATATAAGTCACAAATGGCGTTATTAGCGTCTTTAATTATCTAAGTCGTTAGAGATAATTAATTAATTGTCTTTAGTTAAAAGTCACCCTTAAAGTTGTCAAAAAATAAAAGGCCCGTTTTGACAGTTGGATACAACAAAGAGATTTATTTCATGTCTCTTTCATACTTACTAGTAAAGTAATGTTGTATCCTGCTGTCAAAACGGGCCTTTTATTTTTTGACAACTTTAGTATAGAGTAAATTGCCGTTTTGATATAAAAAATGATGATTGCACGAAGTTCATAATATGTCGGTGGTACTTACAGGTCTGCATGTACTGATGTCGTTTTGCACAAGACTACATCGGGATTTAATCGGAAACGATTATTATTCTGTATGTTATTTCTAAGAGAAAATAACTACCTATTGATAAAAATTATAGAAACATGTTCGCTAGTTAGCTTAATTGGACTGAAAATTAAAATATAAACGGCTTAGAAGCAAGGTCTCTAAACCCTTACCGGCCATAGAAGAGCATAGTTACGTTAATTAAAAGCCCGAGCATACACTTGCATACACAATGACAAAGTAGCATACCTCATAAGTGCATTCATCCTGAGGATTAGATGGAGCAGTCTACGACGATAACGTTCAGGGCCCGCTCCTGAGCGCGCTTCAAAGAAAAGCAAACGTGAACGCGTGCGTTTGTCGCCGCGACGAGCATTAGCCTGTAATGGATATGATCAAAAACCTGCTGCGGTTACATATTATGTCCATAGCTCCCCGAACTGGTCCCAATATCGCTTATTATGTATCGCCTTTGTGTTAATCATATCTTTCGCTCAGTATGGCAAGCGTGGCGGCTACCGGTCGCTGGTCTATTAATAAAGGGCAGGCTTCCACTCACGGAATGCTCGCAACCTGCTATTGTAGTCTAGTGGTTGAGGGATTTGTCTTTTTAATCGCACTGCCTCTCCACTGCCCGGAGCCTATTATTAGGGTTAATTGGAATTATTAAAGTTTTTTTTCACAGCAACTAGAAGTTTTAGCAGATAGTAGTGATGCATGCGAGATAGCTTTGAGTGAGGCGAGCTTTTAGATTAATGTATGGTTAGAGTACATGTTATGGAAATTTTAATAGAGCTTGGGGAGGCGTACGATCGTGACCGTACGATTTCTTTCACTCGCTTCTTTTTGCATAGGAATTAGTAATCTTCTAAATGTGATATACATAGTAACAGTACGTCTGACCGTATATACTACTACTATAGTTGATTTTCTTTTTTTTTTAGTAGCAGGTTATTCGTTTACGATGTTTCAAATTTCTTCACGTAGTTGCGCTTGTTAACTACAAAATTATACTTAATGTTAAAGCTCGCCGTATGTTTTTTCGATCATGAGTCGATTTTCACTTATTACCGCGTCGGTCGCCTGTACTGAGTATTGAGTGTGGCGTGTCATTTGCATGATTGTCGTTAATTAACTCATAAGGACCGTGACGGTGGACGAGCGTATAAACTCACTGTAGCATTTATCATCAAATTGCCCGGCTATCTCAAATTGCCAGGCTATCTCGGGCTACAGTACCTACAATTACGGCCAGTTTAAAATGCTTCAATGTCGCCAATCGCATTTGAGACAAGTTTAAACAGAGATATTTTTTATGGTACTGGAATTATTGAACTTTAGGAATAATCGAATATTTCCAGCTCATTATCGAAGTGAAGTGGCAAATGTACATTTTTTTACTTAAAATACAGATCCACAAAATTTATAAAAATACATCCAACACTATCTTAAAACAATTAATAATAACACTCGAAACAATACAACGCACAACAGACTAATCGTAAGTCCGTAGGTGATACGGAGTAGAAAACGCCCGACACTTAGGCCGAAACTACGGACTTCGGTCTTAGAGAGTAGACCCCCAGTTACGAACAAATTCATATCTAATAAAAAAACCACAAAGAGGGTTACAATTAAACACAGTACATTAAGATATAATGCATACAGCTTCAGGCGACGCCTATAACTCGTTATCTATTAAATCTAAGACGAAACACTATTTATCATTAACACAATATAAATATTTATTTATCGATGGACGATCCGAAAGTTAATTCAGAAGCGAGTCGGTAAGAGGGCCTGCACATTGGTGCATCAGTAATAAAAAACCAAAAGTACCAGTTAGTTCAGCACAGGCATTCGTAACGACATAAGCGCAGTTTCGATGCGTAGTCGTCATGCAAACAGTACGCATTACGCGTGCCTTGTAGATAAACTCAGTCAATGTAGTAATGCTAGTTGCCATTTCGTCGTTGCAGCAACGCTATGCAGATGTCGAAGCAACGCTACGTAGACGTCGTAACAACGCTACGCTACACAGAAGTCATAGCAACGCTACGCAGACGTTGCCGTCGTAGCAACACTACGCTGACGTCGTAGCAACACTACGCTGACATCGTAGCAACGCTAGACGCTAAGCGTGTGTGAAATATAAAAACAACAGAAATAATTCAGTATCGTTCTCATGAAGATATGATAATTTTCTGATCAGTAAAAATTTAATAATAGATACTTATAATTCATAATGCAGAAGGTATTTCAGACCATTTTGCTAAAATCTGAAATATCAAAGATAAATATGAGCCTATAATACACACTCAGCAGCTATTGTGCAGTCACCTTAACTCCCATCCAGAACACAAAATTCGACACTTCATTAAGGCGAGGCGATAGTATACACTGCGCCCGTGGCGATGCCCACTAGCGCCACTAAAACAAACAACTCTATTAATTCAAACTATATAAAGGAATCCGCTACGAAATTATACCGAGACCAATATCAATCATCCAATGTGTCCAAAGCGATAATCGATATACAATCGAATATTCAAATCGAGAACTAACACGGTATGCATCCATTAACAACTCAATTAAAATGAAATATAATGTGATATTTGAAATAGCTTCTTAAATCTGGAATTATTTTTTAATTTTCTGTTACCATTCAATTATGAAAGAAAAACTTCAATTTGGTTAACTGTTTAGATTCCATAAAAAAGTCACCAGCTAGAAAGGCAACTACTCTACTTGTTGATAGTGAACTAAAAACCTGTCCCTATTTAGATGTTCTAGATTCCATTAACTTGGCACGTGCAGTTTGAATGATGGATGATATCAAACGTTATTTAATTTTAGTACCTATCTACTGAAAGTAAATTCTTCATTTAAGTCTCAAACATTCGAATAGTGTTAAAACCCTTCTTCCTTTTTTCCAAACAATTTTTCATTCGCAGGTGCGGATCTTTTAGGGGAAAAACACATCTCTCATCATTCGCAACTCTTTAAAAAACCACCGCCATAAAAACGCTCGATATTTTATGATCTACTTAGCACAAATCCGATTGTTGGAACTTCTCTGTCGGTACCTCTGTACACAAGATACGAGCCAGAAAAATATGTTGCGAAAAGGATAATATCTTCATTAAAATGTATTTAACGTCAGATCGGATTCAACTAAGCTTGATCAATACACTTTCTATTACTCTTAATATAATTTGGTTCCCACATTTTCGAATAATCTCCGCTTTATTTGAGTTGTAAGGCTATTTAAATATGATACAGTTTTTTAAAGAATGAGATTTTTTTACGTAACAATAAAATATTTACATACAAAAGAAACGTTGCCGCCGAATGATAAACGCATCATAAGTGCCTCAAGGCATCTCGAACGGTCGATATCTGTTCGGAACAAATCACTGTTTTATCGTTACTCCAATCGTAAAAAATATTGATATCAACATAAAAAACGTGGTCCAAAAACAATAGAACGGATGGATTGAAAGGATTCCTGCGTCAGATAACGAGTCGGTTTAAAAAAAAAGATATGTATTAATAATGGCTTTATAGTGACCATCTCGAAAACGCTGGTCATTCTTTGTTGTTAATGGTGTCATTTTTAAACTCTTTCGTTGAAAGATAGTTTTGACACTTTCTTAATACGAGATATAATGCTGCTGCTATCTCTATACTTAGCTAGTTTTTGTAAGCACAGTCTAATTGGATTCCAAAGGAATATAGGTGCTCTCAGAAAATTCCAGTTGGAAGTAAGTAAGTCATTATGATCTATTTTACAAAGCCATAAATGTTATGTCATGACTGGCCAGTTTATCCAACTAGAATAACAAAATTATAATATTAAAAGGTAATTTGTTTAGATGCAACATAAATATGAAAACCTATCCAAACGCTCAGCTAGATTTGGACACATTAGGCAAGTAAAATATCACCAAAAATATAAAGTACACAAATTATGAGCATTCCACTTTATTTTATTTTACGGTAATTATATTTTTCTGGAAAGAAAAACAAAACTTAATAACCGCCAAATATTAATCGTTATTATTTATCCCCGACCTACCTTCATTTACCAAATGTTAATCGTTCGACCACGCGCTAGGCTATCAATAAACACATAATTTACTTTTCAACGACCAAATTGTAATCTAATAACTAATTTGCTTGATTGGATTAAGACGTCAAAGCGTGCGTTGATTTCACGGTTGGCAGAAAAGATCGTGTTACTATCTTAGAATCTGTAGGTAATCGATATTTTGATTGACTAAAAAATAATGTTATCGTTATAAAAATAACTGACAAGCGTGTTAAAGAAAGCATACAAATTGAAAATATAACACTGTTTTTATTAGGGTACTGTAGCGGCATTCATGCCGCCACAAAAATCAACGTAGCAGAATCAACATCACAACAAATGAGACTCGCAGCGCCATCTATCTCGACTAGCTGCGAACTAACTACAAAATCCTAAATCGCGGTATCAAAGTTTACCGTGCGATTAGAACACAAGCAAAGCCCGAATATCAACACTCGGGCAGTTGCCCACCAGACACAAACAACCGTCTGGTCGGAGGATCCTCCCTTTTCAATGGAGGTTTGCGGGACTTTACTCTCTGTTCCGCTACCTCTAAACTGGTGACCCTCGACATTGGACGTCAGCGCAGCCTTCGTGCAGCTACTTCATCATGACGTCATCATCACTTCTCCTCATCCTGACCTCAAGCTCTCGAGCAGCGAGTCATACAGCCAGCCAGAACCCTCGGCTTCTACGGGTATCCTGACCACCAGCATGCAGCGGACGCGCATTCCTGGTCAGCATCCTCAGCCTCTATCATCAACCTCATCAGCGACCTTGGCAAGCACACTGCACTTTCGGCCAGTCACATGAAGAGCCTTGAAAAACCTCTCCTGGTCGACGCCAGCAGTCACGTCAGCACGTCGCACAGCTCCGACCCACCATGGCAAGCACACTGCACCTTCGGCCAGTCACATGAAGAGCCTTGAAGAACCTCTCCTGGTCGACGCCAGCAGTCACGCCAGCAGCAGCATCGGGGCACCGCAGACAGTTCCGACTCACCGTGAACTCTGCGACGCAGACAGTTCCGACTCACCGAGAAAATAATGCATAAACAAACTATGAATGATGCTAACCGCATTAAAATGATGACAAATGCAAGATGTTAATAATTGTTGGTACAAATACTTACCAAACAATAAATAAGTTAATTACAATATTGAAAACTAATGAGAATTGAGCTTATTCATTATCTTATCCAACAATATTGCGCATTAATTAATATTATTTCTGACATAAATATTATTTTCTAATGAAAAGATGTCCAAAAAGTATATATAGCAGAGCGTGGTTTCGATCCACGGACCTCTGGGTTATGGGCCCAGCACGCTTCCACTGCGCCACTCTGCTTGTGTCAGATGTTGACGAAATTTCGCTGCTATATCGATAGACTTATCTAGGGTATGACTCGTATTAGTTGAGTACATAAAATGCGTCATGTACTTACACAATATAATATTAGACAACGATTCGATAAGAATCTACCGGATTTTCTTCATAACGCAAAATTTTCAATATCTTTAATTCTTCAATACATTTTGTAAATATCGAACAACCAAACTCTTTTGCTGACGTTTTCGCAAATATTAAATGAAATTCCATTCATAGCCGTGACAAAAATTATCACTGCAAAAGCAACAAAAGAACAAAACATCTTCCCCGTGATGATGATTAGAACCTAGGTAATCATGGCAATGAACCATTTGTATGCAATTTATGACATTATATTTGCAATTAGTAGTGAAATATCACTCATTAGTACTCGTTAAATATTTAAAACAGCATTCGATGCATCAATGACTTAATTAGTATCACTCTTCTATTCATATCGTTTAGTGTAAAATTATTATTAGTTATATTTTTAGCAATATATTGCGAGAAACAGCTGACAAGGTTAATAATGTGTTCATTTTATTAGGCAATAGCGTTATGCTTCAATAAATCAATTAAATCTTTAATAAACGCTTAATTTCTATCAAAGACAGCTGTGTCACTTGTTCTAATTCTGATCAGATCTGACCGTATTAAGGCCAGGTTTTCCGGAAAAACGTTGTTTTGCATTGTGTAAAATTGTGTTTTATTCGTAAACAACACGGATTTAAATTTTGAAAAAAATATATTACATATTTCATGCGATTTCGGCCGTGCGATACACGATTACTTGCACTTTACTGCATCCAATTAAATCGCAAAGACAAGTCAAAATCAAGATGTAATTATCATTTCATTTGAGTTATATAAGGTTTTGAGTAATAAAACTTATACCACAATAAAGGTCGTAAAAAATGTGATATAAATCGGCCGTCATAATGTGAAATATGAAAATACGTATCCCACTAATTCCAAAATCAAGTGATTTTGTCGTTTCATGAGCGCGCCCCGTGTCATTTAGTCCCGAGCGGAACGTGTTGGAGGTCGGACGTGTGCCAAATTTTTGCGATCCCGCCACCCCCGCTAAGTTCTGTTACTGGCTAAGCCTAAATTGATTACCGCTCTAGCACTGCCGGCACACCAGTGTGCCGCGAATTTAATGTTTATGTTTATTTACGTAAGATTTATTTTTTATTTTGGAATTTTCACGTGTCGAGTGGTTAAATAATAATACTTGTATACAATTTAGTGTTCAAACAGTTGTAATATAGTTAGTTTTTATTAGATGTAGCTATAATTTTGTAAAAAAAAATGGGGGAAAAAAAAGTTGTCACGGCTCTTCGTTGCAGCGGTGACTACTTTTTTTTATAAACTTTGGCTGAATAAACAAAAAGGTATATAGGTATATACATAATTTACTTTACTAACTAGGTAAGTACCGACACGAAACAGATAAATTTCCACACCGCAAACATGTGTGTAAACAGTTTAATTTAAACCTTATTTCAGTACGCATAAAGACGTGCGCTTTAGTGGTTTAGTTTTCGCGCGGAATAGATTTACCAACCGCATCGAGTATGTAAAACAATTGAATTTGAACCCTATTTCAGAGTGCATAAAGCCACCTCGCGCGCACATGATACAATGATTTACTGTTTTCAAATGTCAAATAGGTAGTTCACCCCGCTACGTTAGTCTTGATGGTTTCGGAGAGTTTGTATAAGTCTTATAATATTTGTTATTTATTAGAAATGTCCGTTTTCACTTATCTTACTCCTAAACAAATGCAAAAATAATAGCTCGTATTTCCTACATGAGAGTTGAATATCGGTGCAATAATGTTGTGGTGTTCATGTAGAGAAGAAATATAAGTGTAGTTATACGCTAGGTGGGTACCTACTCACAGCCACCACAACACAACAAATAATAATATTTATGGTGTCCGCAACGTTTGTGTAGGTCTCGTCTATGCCAAACAATACGCGCAGCGCACTCGTGAGTCGCGTGCCATAGTGTAAAAGTGTTACAGTATGACCATTTCCTATGAAAATATTATAATAACATACTTTTGGTAACGTTTAGGCTACCGGACCAGCTCATTTATGCGCTGTACACTAGAGTCCATCCTCTTACTAATTACTAACAATGTATCAAGTTATGACAAGACATACAAAAAACTATGTGGTCAGTTTGGATAGTTTTTCCAATCCAATGCGTTACTTTATCGGTGTTTATTGGCAAGAGGAAAAATGTATAGAAATTATAAATTACTAGACTATTGTATTGTATATTATTAACCGACTTCCAAAAAAGAAGAGGTTCTCAAATCGACTGTTTTTTTTTGTTGTATGTTTGCTCAGCGATATTTTCGCCAATTGTCAATCGATTTTGATGATTCTATTTTTTTTGGAAGTGTATCTTCCCGGACTGATCCCATTTCAATTTAGTGAAGATCTGATGAAGAACTTCGGAGACAGGTAACGGAACTCTTCATTCCCGTAGGAATTCCCGTTCCCGTATAGCCGTACAGCCTTCCCCATGAATGTAACTATCATAAATTCATAATCATAATACAAAAAAGAATTTCTTGCACCGCGTCGCACGCAGTCACGCAGGCTCGACGCGTTCTCGTTTGGTGGCCGCGTCTCGCGCACCGCCCGTTCGATTTAATAATATTGTTGAATTATTTTAATTTTACATTATCTCCTAAACGGTGAGTTCAAATAACATGCTGTAAAAGACAAAGTTTATCTTCATAAAATTATCTTGATGATGAAGTAACTTTCGCTAGTAAGGATTAATATGCCTGCCTAATATTAATGCTGAAAAACCACCTTTAATTTTTAAATAAATTATTTGACATAAAATGCCTTAGTGTGGCATATTTATAAGAGATAGATATAGGTGTAACGTCGCGGACTTTTTTTTAGATCGAATGAAAAACAATATCTTTGTTGTACATGGTACTTACGTATAATTAGCTATTACCACAGCGCACTTAGCGCACTTCCACTTTATAATATTATTTAGTATAGATTTGAATAAAGTAGTATCTCATTATCATTATTGTAACACCATAAAATACATAAAGAAATTAAACACACACCATATTACAATTCTATCCTATTTATTTATAACGGTTTGCTATCTATGTTTCTGTGTACGTGCGTCTGTGTGCCTGTGTATCTGTCTTTGGCACTGTAGCTCCGTTATCTTTATTGAACAGGGATATTTTGTAAGTTTTTAAAATTTCACTTGTTAATTACCAACAAATCAAAATCAAAATTTGCGTTACAGGGCAATAGAGCATGCGGAAGGTCGTGACTTGTCTCCAAAATAATACTCATTTATTGGGGTTACCCCCGACGGTATAGTTGGGAACGACACCATTGTTGAAATTAAATGTCCAATAACGGCATTTAGAAAAGGGAAATGCTGCTATTGAAGAAAGTAAAATACATATATTTAAATTCGATAGAATAAAACATACCAGGGTTATAAACAAAAAAAGTAATTGGTATTACCAAGTGCAGGGTCAACTTCATGTAACAGAAAGGAACCAATGCATTTTTGGAATATGGTTCGGTGAAAACTAGTAGTAGAAAATATTTCAAGAGATGACGAATTTTGGCGGGTGCATATGGAGAAAAAAATTATAGATTTTTATTTGAAATGTATATTGCCAGAGATTGTGGATCCGCGCCAAAATCGCGGTATGCCAATACGAGACATAATATTGAAAGAAAACAAAGAAAATGTTAATGATAAGCCTGTGCAGCCAGGTCCAAGCAAATCCAAGGACCATATTCCGTGTCAATCTACTCAGCTAGGTCCATGCAAACCGAGACAGCTACAGTTCAACGAATTTTAGCCAGTTGCATTGGTAACTTTTATTATGTTAACTATTTGATTAAAAAATATAAAAACGTTTTTGTTTTTTTTTAAATAGCATCTAGGCAAATTCCAAACCATTTATACTTCTAAGCTTTCTTGAATTATAATATTCAAGAATTGTAACATAATTTTCCTAAAATAAGTGTGCCTACCTACTACTTGATTTTTACCAAGGTATCGCACCAAAGCCAAATAGCGCGCGACGCGTATTTTTGTATCGTACTCGTATTCATAATTTTCGTGTCAGTCAGATTTTAAATCCACCATATACTCTAAAATAAATAAGTATTATTACTGATTTTTAATGATTAGTAATTGGATTCAAGTTTGTACAATACGTACTTAATCCATCTATAACCTTAAAAAATACTTAATAGAAAAATAAAACAAAATAAACTTATACTAATCAATTCAAGTTGATCTACTGCATTACTTTATCCTGTGACGGAACTTAGTACCTACCCGAGTCCGTGAACTCATGAGCGAGCGGTGCGCTTGGTGCGCGCGTCTCCCGCGCATCGTAACTTATTACGTATTGCTACTCCTTGCGGGGCCTGGGGTAAGCGTTAGATGCCTACGCGCTCAAGTCAGGCTCGCCTTAAAACATGGTCAGTTTCTGTCATTTCCATAATTCTTTTATTTCGGCAGATCTTGCGAGCATAAAGAACGTTATCGCAAAACCAGAGGCTTATCAGCAGTTCCCTTGTTCTGCGGCAGCAATAAATTGTTTAAATATGCCATAATTCTTTGCTTCCTAAGATCAAGATCCGATAAGTGTTTATTAGAACACGGGTGGTAGAAAACTTGTGCGATATCCACATAAAAACAGGTGAACAACAAAAAATGCTGACATTTGTTCCCTTTGCCAAATCTTAAAAAGTGTTCCGAAAATCGTCGAGCTTGTTCGACCCTTATCTCTGTTTGTTTAGTAAATAATGAGCGGTCGCGAACTTGTTAACAAGTCCTGAATTTGTGTTCAAACCAAAGATTAGTTGAAAGGCAAATATTAAAATGTCTCAAAACTTTTAATTGCAGAAACCTGTGAATGTTGTCTTAATAACAGTCTTAACAGAGAAGAGCCAAATCTCCAACGTTATCTTATGCCGCCCATTTCATAACATGATTACTGTATTAAAAAGTAAAGTGGTCAGATATTGTTGGTATTTGCATAAAGGATTGGTGGTTGGGCGTCGCGGCGTGTGTGGCATCCTTCTGTCCCCGCTATATGTCAGCGTTGAAGCAAATTGAGGTTTCAGGAACACTCGTAAAGAGCCCCGAGCAATAAGGATTTCTTGCATCGTGTAAATACAAGTGGTAGTTACAGTCAGAATTCGTCATTACCGCTGTCAAGTATATGATGCTTTGAAAAATGCCTTCGCCTAAACCCGACTGCGAAACTCAAATTAAGAAATTGAAGATAAGGCGGCTCGAAGTGCCATTTTTTCCCTGCCACGTCAATTAAGTGGATTTTATTTAACCGATCGAATTGAAGTTTCAGTAATATATCGAGACACTTTTGAATAAATGACATAATAAAGATGTGAATGAATTACGATATCGATATCCAGTGTAGTAAATTAACGATGCAGATCGACGCATCCCAAAGATATTTATGAGATAAATTTGTCTCCCGCTTGCGCTGTGTCTCATTACTGCTGCCGACAAAGCTCCGGCCGGCCAGCATTTGTCACACGAACAGTTGCAAATAGCGAAATTCTTTATAATTTATAATTGTGTACTCATGGTTTTTAGTTGCTAATTAGGGGTATACCATGTTTTGTACTCAAGGGGAATAACGAGGGAGAAAATTGCATGAGATGTGACAATAAATCAGTGAGGAAAAAATTGCAAATGTCGCGTTTTTCGATAACTACATCGATGCTTCCGAGTACCAGTAAAGTGGTGTGAGGAATTCGCTTATTAAGTGGTGAGATGTCTATCAAGTTTGATGCAGCACGCAGCTGAGCGGCGCGGGCGCACGGCGGCGGCGGCGGCCGCGCGGGGGAGTCTGCGCATGCGCGGCGGCGGGTGGCGGCACGCGTTGCTTAACATTCAGCGCGCAGCCGCCCGATCACCGACTGCCGACGACTCGCGCGCACTTCCGCACAAAACTCATTAAAATGATGAGCATTGGGGTTTTCTTATAATAAAAATTGAGTTTTGGACACTTCGGCTCGTTAATTAAATAATATTTGCCCGTATTGACCGGCAGAATATAATAAATTGGTTTGCCAAAAAAGATGTTAACTTGTTGTTATTCTCGTAACAACAAGCAAAGGAACAGGTTATGTGCGATGTAGACACATTTTAGGTAGCACAAAGTAGAAACATATTGCAAGACAATCAAAAGCTTGAATTTGCAACGCCTAGCAGAAATTTACCTATATATCTAAGCTGTACTTAGCACAGAACCAGAATAAACAAGACCCAATATTATTGAGAAATATGCATAGAAAAGCCTTATAATAGACTCAGTCATAGCTCTTGGGCAGTTTTATACATAGATAAGAAAGATGATCGACAGTCTGATTAAGCAACAAAACTAAAAATATTTACGGCTCCTTATCCCGAGGCAAATACGACAACACTTTTGGATCGAACCTTTCCTGGCTCTATGACATGAAAAGTTCAGTGAGCACAACTTACAGTAATTGGTCTCTTGATTGAGACCTCAATGCTGGTTTTGCAAGCGGCTCTCCCGCGGGCTATCGAACCTTTTCATCCGAGCCTTGCTCTTCATAATTGATTTTAAACAACGGGACACCCACTCGTTTGTGTCCATTTGAATGTTTTGTTCTTTACGAAGTACAATTACTTTCCCATTCATTACACAAGTACGGTCAGACGAATGCTCAACAGCCGCGGCAATGTAAAATCTGTAAGACATTACGTCTCCCAAATATATCACCTTCTTCCACAATGGGATCGAAAAACTATTACCGCCTAAGGTATGAATGTACGCAAACGTTCCCAACAGTATATTGAGGGCTTTTAATGCGGATTCCCAAAGGAGTCTCCAGTAAATAAGGCTTGTTTACGAGTCCCGTGCTGCGGAGGCGGTATGCCATTGTAGCAGCCTTCGACGACCACACTTTATTGGCTAATTTTATTCAATTAAATTGTTCTCGTTGCGCGCCAACACCCATGCCGGGCTCATTTTAACGCCTCGGAAATTATTGCAATAGATAACATAATACACGGCGTGCGTTCGAAGGTAAGTGATTTAAAGACAGGCGCGGCACTTATGTTTCGCTGCCTCTGGTGCACGAACGAATTTATTGTAACGGCTTGACATGCACCGCTACTAAAACTATAAACATAAACTAATACGATATTATTGCTATTTTCAACTGTCGACGATGAGTCGATCTATGGGGTTAAAAATTATTATAATATGTTAATTCTGAGCAACATTACGAAGCGGGTGGTGGCTTCCAAACAGTGATCGCGCCGTCAGACTCACGCTGTGAATCCACTAAGACGTCTCATCACAATATTGTCCAGAGGACAAAACTATTATAACTACCCCTTTGTTGAGGAAAAAACTTGATTTCACTAAACTGAGTTCGCGTCATGCTGACAACGCATCTTACAAATCGTTTATAACAGAGTTTTATTTTAGCTGGGATGCGTATGCGCTCCGTTGATAAGTATCGTGGTTATGAATGTTGACATATGAATAACGAAACTATTATAAGGGTTGTATTGTTAAACGTTAGCAATTTATGGGCATGATATTATATAAACGTCGGCAGGTTTGATTCATCTCCCTATCTAGAAAACGTGACTATTTAACGAATATAGATGCTTGCCGTTTTTTTCTTGTAGTCCTTCTTACATCCTATTAAAGCTAGTAAACATCCCCATATCTAACCGAATCAATAACATTAAATAACTTTTTACAAAAGCACTATATCGGAAACTACAACCTTGAACCTGTCACAAAAAATATTGGCGACATTTTGTCGCTTTTATGGAGCTTCCTCATCATAAAATACGTCAAAGTGTCCACAGTATAAACAAAGAGATGGCGTCTACTCATAAATCGCTAGAAAAACAAATAAAATTATATTTAATAGGCTCGTGAGAACTGTCGCCCACCACCCACTGCGACAGGTTCGTTAAATATTTTAATTGCGACGCTAAAAAGATCCCAAAATTTTATTCGTCGTAAATCAATGTGGTGTCCACGGTAGTCCCCATGTTTTTTTCTTTCAAATATGTGGTTTATATCTGATAGAAGAGCACAAAGTAATTCCTTGTAACATTACGGAGTCTTAGTTACTCAAAAAACGCATTCCTGCTTTTACCTTCTGTAGAAATTAAAAAAGAAAGGGTGTAATAGCAACGTCACCGGTGAATCGTGAAACGATATCCTACAGATAGAGATCGATTAGGATCGCTGCCTACGCTCCGTCAGCCCAATTTTTTCGCTTCCAAAATTTCGTAAAACTTGATATATTTACCGCAAACCGATGAACAGATAAACCTGTGATAGTACCGTTCTATAATTTTAGTAAATAATATAATTTGCTCTACACATTAGGCAAGGAGATTGGAGACATGATTTTGTAAAGCGCACGATTTTCTAATAACTAAATTATTGTCATCAATGAAATGACAAATCAGTTGCCTCATTCCTTCACATATCAAAAATCAAGATATAATTTTGTGAACGGAAGCATCATTCCGTCAGGGGTCGACAGTCATTCGAAATCCATCATTCATTCGCAACTAGACATTTAAACAAAAATTTCCGACTCAATAAATGTCTCTGTTTGTTTTTCTAACAGGAAACTTATTTAGTTTGGTAAAAAGATTAGTAAAAAAAGGAATCCATGTGGGTGGCAGTGGCTGACGACAGTTTAAGTAGTGTAACTCGATACGCGAGTCCAGTAGTTTGTTTTTCTTGCACACTCAAAATTGTCGGAAGCCAATGAGATGATGATATCTGTGGCCTGGTGCTAAAAGGGCCAAAGTTCGTTTTTGTATGAAATGAGATTGTAACGCCAGTTTATTGAAAAAGTACGATATTTTTTTGTGCTAAAAGGGCGTTAGTTTATCAACAATCTTTCAAAAGTTACTACGTAAAAAAGGCCAATGTAGTGTGCGCTTTCATACCGTTTAGTTAAAAAAAATATTTGATAAAAGGGCTGCAGTGTACTTAAGCCGATAAGAAATATTATTTTTTTCACTTAGCTAGTAATAGAGTAAGAACTAAAACGACCAAACTTAACATTAGCCCTTTTTGTTAAAGACTCTTCGTTTGATGCTTAGCTCATCTAGCCATCCATTTTGTGCGTCGCTGGAGGCTGGCCCCAAAACGGAGGATGTTATGTCAAGTTCAGATGAAGAAATATTGTAAATTCTGATTAATTTTATAAGTAATTATGATCTAAAATAATAATTATTATCTGTGCTAAAGGGGCTTAAGTAGTTAATATTTTCAAAAATACCCAATTTTTCTGAAATTAGAATTAATTCATAAATCAATATAAAAACATAAATCAAATAACAGTAAAATATTTTTGCCATACTACAATATAACACGTAAATAATAACTATTAATGCTGGTTTATTGGTCTAATGCTCATTACTGAAAATAAGGATTATTGATTTTGGCCCTATTAGCACCAGGCCACAGATATTATTTTGCCGAAGACCCATCGTAGACTTTATGGGCTTGTGTCGGCGCGTCTAAATGTTTACGGAAGCGGTTTTTTTATGGGCACTTAACTGTAAAGTTGGGTTTAATGTCGTCATTACACTTCGGAACAAAAAGTGATCCGGTTTTGGATCTATTGCGGCCATAACACCATCGAGTAGACTAATATCCGTTTTTGTTAATTGGACAAATCGTATTGGATGTAAACTGGTTAGCTGCTACTTATTCCAATTAGCAGAGTCTTTTCGTATTTTTGTCACAGTCATACATACGCCTTTCTTATAAATTAATGTTTATATATCAGCCCGAACAACACGGCATTGTTGAACTTTATCCTAAACATGACTATCAGACTGCTCCAAATAAATCAATCTTGTCGAAAACAGTATTGTTTGTTTTATTTCCCTAATTGGTAACTATTGACTTCTAAATAACACGCTTACTTAAAATATCAATCATCTGACATTCATTAATCACCCAGCAATACTAATAATTAAAACAACATCTACAAATCACTTTAATCCAGTACTCGGCCAGTAACAAAATGAATCGCAGAGATTTTTTCTCCAGATCAATAAAATAATCGAGGGTTCCGTCTGAGTAAGTGTGCGTACGCAACAGGGAGGAGACCACGTGGCTAAACCCTCCACAACCCCTATTCATATCTCTCCTCTCTTTCTACCATATCTAGTTTAAGAAGGTTAAAAGGGGACAGGGTGTTTGCCTGTGTGGGTAAAACGGCGCGGGCCCAAACATCTGCCTGGTTCCTGATATTTTTTGGTCGGTTAAGTTGGTCGAATAATAATACTGAATTAAATTTGATTAAAGTTGGAATTGATTTAACTGTATCTTATCAGTTTTGATACAGTTCTAATGTAAGATATCCGCTCGTTAAAGCACACGATACGGATATCGATCGATCGATTTTCGACATTTAAAATTAGGGAAAATCCATCTTGACAAACAAATAAGTATTTTCTGCTTTAAATATATTTTTTTCTTGTCACATTAGTCCATAGTAATTCTAATAGGCCAACAAAATGTTAATTCACAGCATGTAACGGTTTTGCCATTGAAAACAGGAGACCAAGTTGAACAGAACAACTTAAAGAAAAAACTTGATTTTGAACCTTTGCAAAGTTATCAAAACCCTGCTTAAAGCAGCATAATCAGCAATTGTATGGAATAAGGTAGGGAATAGAATGAAGGGAGATTTTTTTAAGTGCAAATGTATTGTTGTTTTGTTATAAGAAGTTGGCAAAGAGTTCATTGAAAACGAATGCAGTTCTAAGGTCTCAGAGGAAGGGGCAGGTCTCAACGTCTCGGGTGGTGTTAAACAAAGAGTATGAAAGGAGTATTATGTCTGGACCACGGTCCAATGAATGCACCTCGTACTGTGCGAATACTTTTTAAATGTACTCCAGATTCGAAATTTAAATGCAACAAATGGGAGCCAGACGGCTTTTTAATACGACCAGCCTTGAAGATGGAAACTTATTGGTGTTTATATCAAGAAGTCTTTGTATTTGAGCCGGATTCGAAATAATTATGTGGGTTGTATATTACGACTGGTGTTCTACTGTAAGGTTTCCTAATTTTGTGTCGAGTAGTTTTAGTTTTCTTAGTTTTATTTAATTTTTATACTGGCAACACCAACAGTTCACGGGTATAAAACAAAGTGACTTGGCAGGTAGGGGGCTTTTTTTCGTTGGACGTTTGAATAAAACGGCCGTGTTGGATTGCGTTGGATTATTGTATTGTGATAATAATTGTTATTTGGTTAAATTTGATTATTAGAAGTTTGGAGTTTTAAATAAGTTTGGTGATACGATAAGTTTTGACCCGATAAGTTTTGATCTAATAAGTTTGGATTCTGCAAATAAGTTTAGAAAATATAAGTTTGGTTGGAGATCTGTGGTTTTCTTTCTGAGATATTTTATAACTCAGAACTGGGATAAGCAACAAAAACTGTAAGTACACGCCTACATTTTATTTTTTTATTTTTTTTTAATATTATTTATCATACTTGTTCTTTAACAAAACTGTTTTACGATTAAGTTTCTTCTGACGACCATACTTGATGGCGCCGAAGAATTTAACAGACTGTTGAAGTGTTAATACTATAAGAAAACGGTGAACATAATAATATTTTAAATAAAATGCACCGAAACACCATTTTGGGTTTTGGTTCCAACTACCCTCAGAACCGGTTCTGCATGCTGTACACCGCATATCGTCTAGTTTTAGGCATTGCATAGTGCTATATTTTTAGCCACGTGGGAACCACTTGGTCACTATCATCAGAATCTTGGGCTGATGATAATGATAATGATTTTTAAATAGTATTCAGTTGATTGC
The DNA here is from genome assembly GCA_947386135.1 of Melanchra persicariae. Lineage (NCBI taxonomy): Eukaryota > Metazoa > Arthropoda > Insecta > Lepidoptera > Noctuidae > Melanchra > Melanchra persicariae. Next base: position 7,782,610 of record OX376651.1, on the reverse strand, counting down.
CGGGATTTATAAAAGGGGGTAATTTTTTTTGTAGTTTTGCTCTAAAACGTACGGTTTCCGAGATATTTGTGTTTTTATAGTTTTCTCTTTTTTTTTTATTTTTATTTTATTGTTTCACCTAAAATTTATTTTCATATCTTTCGGCATATTGAAGATTTACTATACAAATCTAATGTTTGCAATTTTGCTACGAGTTTCAGGATATGAATGGAGATGAAAATGCGCCTCGGAGTCTCAGAACTCCTCGGCATAGTCGGTCACGCTCTCGGCGTAGTCCCAGTCGAAGGAGTGCGCATAGATACGATCGGAGCCGTAGCCGGAGTAGCAGATTTCGTGAGCAAGAACAGGCGCTTAAACGCGAACAAGAAAAAGTGCGTTTGATGGAAAAAGAACTGCAAAAGTCACGTGATGAAGAACTACGTCGCCAGCGGAGCAGACAGCCCAGCGAGCATACGGCGGCTAGGAGACGCGCGAGCCGCAGCCGTAGTCGCAGCCGCAGACGGAGCCAGGTGACCGAAGCAGGAAACAGGAGACATCACCGCCCAGACAGGTCATGTAGCCCTACTTTTTCTTCGAACGATATTGTTAAAATTATACAGAGTATTAAAGAAGTTTTGCCATCTCAACCATCAACCCTTAACGCCTCATCAGTAAGTCACAAAAATATCATCCCCGAATTTAATCCTTCAGAAAAAAATCAGCGCATGGATGTTTGGCTTAAGAAAATAAATGAATGTGCAAAGGTGTATGGTTGGGATGAAAGGACAACTGTGCACTTCGCCATGCAAAAACTGTCAGGGTTAGCCAAGACATGGTACGAAAGTCTTGGTTCCATTTTGTTTACATGGGACGAATGGCAAATTAAATTGTTAAATGCGTTCCCGTGTGAACAAAATTATGGACAGGCTCTTGAAGACATGTTGAGGCGGAAGAGTAGACCTAACGAAGTCATTGAGAATTATTTTTATGAAAAGTTAGCGCTTTTGAATCAATGCGAAATTACTGGCAGACGGGCCGTAGACTGCATTATTCACGGCATTACCGATAGGACTATGCGTTCCAGTGCTTTAGCATTGCGATGTGAAGAACCTGATCAGCTGCTGAAGTTTTTACTCAGCAACAATAAAGAGGTTATCACAGCACCTCAGCAGGCTCACAGGGAGAAACATGTTAGCACTGTCGATGATAGGGCAAGAAATAGGTCAGGTCCTAAGGACGGTTCAAACTTGTATTGCTACAACTGCAAGGAAAAGGGACATCCATTTTCAAGGTGCCCGAAACCTTTGGTTAAATGTGGGCATTGTGATAAAGTTGGGCATAAGTCGGATCAATGCCGTATAAAAAGGGACTCGGGGACAACTAAGACTGATACAGCGGCCAAAACTATGCGTATATCAACTTCTAATTTGAATAACAAATTTATAAAAGAAGTGAACGCAGAAGGTGTGTTGCTGGAAGCCTTTGTTGATCTTGGCAGTGACGTGACCCTTATTAAGAAATCCAATTTTGAAAAACTTGGGCTTCATCATGACCAAACTCCAACTTTCATGAAGGGTTTTGGAGACAGCCTTGTGAAATCTGTAGGCTCAGCAAAGTTGAACTTGGTCATTGATGATGTAAGCGCTACTGTTTCATGTAGGGTTGTAGAAGACCAATTGTTGGAAAAACCAATGCTAATTGGTCAAAGTTTCTCTGAACAGCCCCATATAGTTCTTTACAAAGATGTTAACAAATTACAATTTTCACACGTCGGTAATGAGGTACCAAATGATAATATCATTGAAGATAGGGAACAATTACAGAGGGTAAGAATAGTGGCACATAATATATTATTTGGTTCAGCTAGTGTCAGGGCCGCGACAGAAACACTTTTTACTGGTAGTGTAATACTCGATACGAAGGTTGTGGGGAAACCAAACGAGCAGTACATTGTACATGGGGGAGTTTACGAGGTCAAAGATGGTTCATTCTTTGCTGTGGTAACTCCATGCTCGGTGCCATGTTGCCTACAAGAAAATTTCGTATTTTCGCGGGCCGAAAGGGTAGACCTGATCTATAGACTTGCTGATGAAAATGTTCTTCCTGTAATACACCCACAAACGGATGTCTCTTCAGCCAAAATGCTTGATGAGAGTCAAGTACGAATAGGTGAAGATGTACCTGCTAGTGACAAAGATAAACTTATAAGTTTACTCCGTCGCTATGAGAACTGTTTTGCACAGGATTTAACCGAACTGGGTTGCACAAATGTGACAGAGATGAAAATCGAATTGAGCAGTCAAAAACCTGTAGTTTACAGACCTTATCGTCTTTCTCATCATGAACGAGAAAAAGAACGAGGAATGATAGACGAAATGTTGCAGGCAGGCATTATAAGGGAGTCGACGTCTAACTATTCCAGCCCAATTATTCTCGTTCGGAAGAAAGACGGCAATATGCGGCTGTGTGTTGATTTTAGACTACTCAATTCGATTACTATAAAGGAAAGGTATCCGATACCCGTAATTGAAGATGAGATATCAAGGTTATCTGGGCAGGCTTGGTTTATAACCCTAGACTTAATGTCGGGGTACTACCAAGTACCAATAGCAGAAAACAGCAAACATTTAACGGCGTTTGTCACGCCGGACGGTCAGTACGAATATAATCGTATGCCGTTCGGCTTGGCAAATGCACCCGCTGTCTTCCAGAGGATGATGAACCATGTGTTAGGACCTGCTAGATTCAATAAAGCTACTGTTTACATAGACGACCTATTAATTTTTGGCAAAACAGCTGCAGAGTGCATGGAAAGGTTAGAGGAAGTTCTTAGGTTGTTACAGAGAGCAAATCTCAAGCTGAATCTCGCAAAGTGCAGTTTTCTGCAAAATAAAATAGATTACCTTGGATACGAGATCAGCTCGGAAGGGATGCGACCAGGTACAACGAAAATTCAATGTGTGGAAGATTTTCCACGTCCTGAAAATGTCCATGGCGTACGCCAATTTTTGGGCCTTGTCAGTTATTTTAGGAAATTTATTTATTCTTTTGCACAATTGGCCCATCCCCTCACAAAATTGCTAAAGAAAAATGCTGTGTGGGAGTGGACAGTTGAACAGGAAGAGTCGTTCAAAGCTTTAAAGGATAAGCTATTAGACAGACCTGTTCTCGCCCTATACGACCCTCTAGCAGACACGGAACTTCACACGGATGCTAGTAGGATTGGGATTGGTGGCATTTTATTGCAGCGTCCAAGGGGAAGTGAAGGCACCTTTCACCCTGTTGCATATTATAGCCGCCAGACGACGCCTGAAGAGAAAAATTTCCACTCTTACGAGTTGGAAACTCTGGCCGTTATCTGTTCTCTTAAAAAGTTCAGAGTTTATCTCTTAGGGAAAACTTTTAGAGTGGTCACTAATTGCAGTGCACTACGTTCAACGTTTGAGAAACGTGATCTTATCCCCAGAATCGCTCGCTGGTGGCTAGCTTTACAAGAATTTGAATGTTCTGTAGAGTATAGGGCAGGTTCCAAAATGGGTCATGTGGATGCTCTTTCTAGAAATCCAGCCAATGAAGTAGAATCCTATGACCTGGTGCCATATCCTTCAGTCATGGTCATAAACGATCAAGATTGGTTGCAGACCCTTCAAATGGGAGATACTGAATTGCGCAGAATTCGAGATATTCTGAGTAGCGATTTGGATCCTAAAGGGCTAGAATACATAAAGGACAATTATGTCGTGAAGGATGACAGATTGTTTAGGAGTATAGACGGAGACAAAGAAAAACTAAGATGGGTGGTTCCGAAGGGTGCAAGGTGGCAGCTGTGCAAGATGAACCATGATGACATAGGTCACGTAGGATTTGAAAAGACTTTAGAGCGAATCAAGAGAAATTACTGGTTTGCTAAAATGACGCGTTTCATAAAAAAATATGTAAGTGCTTGCATAGACTGCGCGTATGCCAAAAAGAATACAAACCAACGGGAAGGACTACTACATCCTATCGAAAAGATCGGGGTACCATTCCACACCTTGCACATCGACCACCTTGGACCCTTCGTAAAATCAAAAAGGGGATTCACTCATATACTAACGGTTGTAGACTCTTTCACAAAATTTCTTTTTATTAAACCAGTTAGAAATACTAACACGCAAAATGTGGTGAGAGCTTTAGAAGACATTTTTGATACTTTTAGGAATCTTGACCGTTTAATAAGTGATCGAGGGTCCTGTTTCACTTCAAATGCCTTTAAAAGATTTTGCTTGGATCGAGGGATAAAGCACGTGCTTAATGCGGTTGCTTGCCCAAGATCTAATGGGCAAGTCGAACGATATAACAGGACCATACTCGATTCACTAACTGCTCAAAATTTAAGAGACGACGAAAAGAACTGGGACGGAAAATTAGGCAGGATTCAATGGGGCTTGAATAACACCTTGCAAAAGACGATAGGTAGATCTCCAGCAGAGGTGATGTTCGGAACTGCAATAAATAGTGAGGTTAATCCGGCGTTGAACGAAATAACAGCAGAAACTCGTGAAGTTTCAGATTTGTCATCTATACGTAACGAGGTCAAAGCGAAAATTGATAAGGCTCAGGAATCACAAAAGTTTTATTACGACCAGGGACGGCGACCTGCTCGTGTTTACAATAAGGGAGATTTAATTAAAATTACCAAAGTCACTTTCCAGAATGATGGTAAAAGTAAAAAGCTTCTACCATCGTACGAGGGCCCTTTTAAGGTCGAAAAGGTTTTGGGCAACGATCGTTATAAAGTAGCTCCCATCGCAGGATTTGAAGGGATGAAAAACAAGCGTAAAACGACTGTTGCCGCAGACCGAATGTGCCCTTGGATTCATGTGGCCTCCCTTGAAATAGAGGATGATGATGAACACTGTGTTGACATTATGAATAATGATGTGGCCTCTGAGTAGTTCAATAGATATATTACTCGTATACCTATCCTAAAACTAGTTTTTTTTTTTTTATTGTGTTTTTATTAAATGCTGATACAGATTGATAATGCTAAAGTTTTGTTTATACGTAATAAAGTACTAATCACGCCTCTTGTATTGTTTCAGGTCAAGTACGAACCTCTTTTACGTCGTTTTTGACCTGAAATTAATGCAACAAGCGGTTACTTGATTTAATATAATCATAATGTACCTACCGTAGTTACTTTATAGTAAAGATAAGTAGATGATAGACAATGAATAATATGAAAATCTGTGTTTGTTAAGTAAAAGTAAAGGTTATACTTAGTATGTAAGTGAGATATTATTTATATACAAAATTATTAATTTGATGAATTTCAGATAGAAATTTTTAAGTTTTATATTAAGTATTGTTGTATCGTATTAAGTTTTGCACTATTATTTATTTTATAAAAGTAATAATGATGTTATGTACACAATTTTTTTTTTATATTAACGAGAAATGCCTCATTTGCCAAGTGTAAGGTTCCACCTGGTACGTGTATGAGGTCATACACGCCATCAGGATGGTCGAGTGTAAGGTTTCCTAATTTTGTGTCGAGTAGTTTTAGTTTTCTTAGTTTTATTTAATTTTTATACTGGCAACACCAACAGTTCACGGGTATAAAACAAAGTGACTTGGCAGGTAGGGGGCTTTTTTTCGTTGGACGTTTGAATAAAACGGCCGTGTTGGATTGCGTTGGATTATTGTATTGTGATAATAATTGTTATTTGGTTAAATTTGATTATTAGAAGTTTGGAGTTTTAAATAAGTTTGGTGATACGATAAGTTTTGACCCGATAAGTTTTGATCTAATAAGTTTGGATTCTGCAAATAAGTTTAGAAAATATAAGTTTGGTTGGAGATCTGTGGTTTTCTTTCTGAGATATTTTATACTACTTTCTTCATTTCAATGTCAGTTATGCTTATGCTCTCTAAACCCCAATCATAATTTATGAATAAACTCATCAAAGAATATCGTGAACTACAACTAAATAAACTAAAACTTTAACTTTTGATTAAACTGGCCCCAATAGCTGTCAAAGACACTTTTGTCCCATTGTTTTCCTTCAGATTCATACCCAATATTTTGAAGCGGATATGCTTACAACTCCCCCTTGGAATAAAAACTATTCAATGGCTAGTCTAGTCGTCTAGATGCAGTCTAAGGGTTCCAGACGTCTTTGTTGTTCTGACCTTAGCTTATTTAATTTTCAAGTTGAAGGTTCCCCTTTATTCCTGATCTCAGTTTCTAATAATAGTGTGCGTCTGGATCGGGGAAGCCCTCAATAGCCTAGCTAATTCAAGGTGTCCTATATTGAGATAGGTTATAGCATTAGAAGGTAACTGGGTCGGCGGGAACTATTGAAAACACAGCTGTTTGCGATGAATGTGCAGGTTAGCTTTTGTGCGTTTGTTCGGTCTAGACTGGGTTTATAGGATTTGTAAAAGAAAAAAAAATGTTTTCTGTTTTCAATAATCTTTTGTAGGAACTTGCTATTCATTAGGTATTTCAATTTGATATTTTGTTTGTTTCTTCAAAAGATAAAAGTAGGTAAGTACCTGCAGTAGTATAGCACCAAGCTGCATGATGGTGGTCAGAATATCTGTAAAAGCTAGAATTTGGATAGATACGGTGTCACCTATGGTTATTTGTATAAACATGCCTGTGCAGTAGGAATTTACTTTCAATATTATTTCAGTACTATGATATTATGACAGCGTTAAACAAAACCACTCTGATCGTGCTCCTAAAAAGTTTCTTTAAAAAGGGTTCAAATGTTTTGACAGATCAATCCACCTCATTCGAATGCTGTGGCATCTCCGATTCGATACACCTTCCCCTGCCAGCAATTACCATATGGCCAAGCTAAATATAACCAGGATAGTATGCACCATAGTCACACTCACGGGTTCCACATGTTCGCAAGATGGTGAGGCCTTGCTGAGCGGATTGCCGCGAAAAAACAAGACATCTTGAGTTACAGGATGCACTTTCGAGTTTTAGGAGCAACACTCGTCTTACCTCACTAATCCAAAGACAGTTTAATGTTTCGTTGTTCGAGTTACGTTTTAATTGTGGTTTTTGACTAATGTTAAAAAACTCGCCGCGGTTTGAAAGGATATAGTAAGCTTTTTAAGGAACTTTTTGTTTTCAAATTACGAACGTTATCTGAAAAAAAAACAATCAAATCGTGTCAATGTTTGATTTGCTTTAATTTGAGCTTTTCTTACGAAAGAATACGCCTATAACGTGTGGGAGTAAGGTAAAATTGACCGGCGATGCTATTAATTGCCTTACTATTGGAGCAGGCGCTTGGAACATCTCTTGCTCACCTGGCCACTTTTCTGTGATGTTCAACCATACAGGACTTAATGGGTGACTTTGACAAATAAGGCAGGCCTGTAAGGCTATTTTCTTACTTAGGTACCTACTTATTGCAAAGACCCGACCTTTGTATAAATGAAATCATTGAAGCTTTATAGTTTTGAACTGAGCAAGTAACGGCGAGTTATCCGAAGAAGATTGAATAAAATAAGGCGTTTCGAAACTATATCTAGAACCTTACCCTAACCTGTGCTGCATAACATCTTCTGGCAGTTCCAACTATCACACAACACATGTATTGATCTGCGAAAGGGTTTTCAGGCCTAAACTAAATAAAATTGTGAAGATTTATAATTAGAAGGGTATCTACGTAATATAGTTCAACAAAGTACCTTTCGTCTTATTTAATTTCCTGACATCATATCACATTATTCATATTTTAGTTAAAATCAATTTAATATAGGGTGTCCTAAAATTAACGCAAGATTTGAATTTGCCGACATTTGTGCCGTAAATTGTTGGCAACCCCAAAAATATTCCAGTTTGATAGTTTAGGGTTAGTAAAAATAAAAGTATCACTCGAGGGAGCAGCGGTTGTGTTGAACAATATTTAAAAAACTTTATTTCTGGTGTAAAGATTCAGAAAATCTATCATTTTAGATTATGTGATTTAAATCCAATGGTGTTACCATTTGATTTATTTTTTTGGTGTTCTTTGAAATCAAAGGTCTATGTAAACAATGTATCAACGATTCAGCTAAATTAAGGCAAAACGGTAATTAAATATTTCGGTAAAAAAGTGTGTATGCAATGACTTGGAGACTACTTGCCCTTTGTGCTATTCCATACATTAACCTATCTTGTATAATTTATGATTATATGATTTAACAAAAAAAACAATTTAAAAAAACTTTTTCGAATAAAATCAAATCTTGCGTTAAATTTGGGACACCCTATATCTTAATTGATTTAATTTATTTATTATTATTATTAGCAGTCAATATAGATAGATCAATATCTATGGAATCAATGAATGAACTTTTTAATAATTGTGTTTTATCACTGAGCCGATGAATGCAGGTGAATGTTCTATACACCGTTATTGTCACGTGCATCAGACCACTTTTTTTAATTTCTGTAATATTTTTAATTTTATATAAATGTGATGTAGTACTCTTGTAAATAAATAAATATAACTTTTCTAGGTAAAAAACCACAACAGGTTAGTAATTAATTCTAGCCTTATTATGTTAACATTTGTTGGGGTCGCCACCTGTTATGGACAACTAGAACGGTGACAACGACAAATTTAAAAATAAACTATAGCTATCTACATAAATTCTTACTTATTCCACCCTAGCTTCTGCCAGCGAGTTCACTCGCGTGGAAGTGGAAATTATCCCAAGGGAAGATACTCACAAGATAAAAAGTACCTACGTGTGTGCCAAGTCTCATCCAACTCCGTTTAGCCGAAGAGAAATCAAAAGGTAACAAACAGACAGACAGAGTGACTTTCGCGTTTGTAATATTAGTAGGTATCTATGGATTTGTAAAAACCAGAAAGAACCAGTAAAATGTTTCATGGATTCTAGTTTCCTACATAATTATGATGTAAGATGAGCCTTTTTTTACCATAGATCGACCTCTGAACCTTTACCTCCATGTGCATCAAAGATCCCGTTTCAAAATTCCACTATTCCAACAATTTTAGATCATACCAAAATCAACCCTACAACCTTCTTTTCAAGATTCAAAACCAACTATCAAAGTATTATGCAGTTGTACTATAGAAGTAACAATGGTCATGCTAGGACAGTGGCGCGTGCCACTACACAAAAGCTAAAGGGCACGCAGCTGGCGTGGGTGTATACACACACGTACAGACACAGATCGGTTAGAAAAAATTATTAATTATGTTTTATCTAAGAGATAAGTTGCTTTGTATAGGGAATATAGATTTTAGATGCTAAGTTTCTGTAACTGAAAGTTGTAAGAGAAACATTTTGTTTTTTTTATTTTTTGGTGAAGATGTTGCTGTGCTGTTAAAGCAAAAATGAAAGACATCTTTCTTCGTTTTAATTTATCTTTCACAGATTAATTTCCGGAATTGAATTCCAAAAAGCGCTGTCGCTATCTAAAGTAACGTATGTAGGTATCTAATTAGGGTATCAATATTTACAGAAATTAAATTAATAACTTTATAATAATTTACAGCTCTAAACAGCAATAAAATAAAGTGACAGTAGTACTTTTGGGCAAGGCTAACATTATATTCCATCACCTACCCTCTTGCGCCGGGCGCAATCATTTCGGAGTCCCATTCAAACACGCGAACGGTTTTAGCTCGATTACTACACATGTGTGTACTATGTATGTGTGCGTACACATGACATAATGAAGGTATGTGTTGGTATGTAACTGCAACTTACACACACAGACATACCAGTAGTTGGGTGCGACACCCCATGAAAATTATATTGTCCTTTATGTTGTTCAGGTTTTGGGGCATCGTTGCGGTTCGTAGCGAAGAACGTTCATGATTTCAAAATCGATTTTTGTTCGAATAGTTGTGCTCTATACCATTCTAGAAATTTAAATAAAGCTTTAGTCTTTTAATAAAATCCTAGAAAATGTATTAACGAAATATAACGAGAGCGAAAATCATAACGTAGATAAAGATATCCTTGGTATTCCAAAATTTGATGGATTTTCTGACCAATGAACACATTAAATACTGAATTTAATAGCTTTATGAAAGGGTCAGTATCTAAGCTCAATATTACCACTTTCTTTGTTTATGATGAGTAGGTACAGCAAATGAAAAATCAGATAAAGATTTCGTAAAATAGTAGACATTCTCGTACTTCAACGTTTCTAAGAGCAAACTTTAATAATAATACCTTAAGCTCAAATAAATTGAACAGGAACGCTGCCCCATTCCGCCCTTTGAAAGAGCATGTGTGCAACTAGTAAACGTAAGTACCCCTGTTGATCCCCCCGCGAGCCACCCCAGGTGCGTCCGCGCGGCACGCGCCATTCCTATCGCGGCCGGCGCTCTGACGCCATCGTATAGTCCTACTCCACCAAACTAGAAAACAGTTATTTTCTACGTGATCCAATCTCGCCCAAGTCCGCAACTAATCCAAAATAAACAATCGTAACATGTGAAAAAAGCAACTCATCGTGCCGAAATGAGTTCCATCGGCGTCGTCGTCTTCCGCAACTCGCCGCTCGGCAAAGCGCAGGTGCTCCAAGAATCCGTGAATAATACCGTGAACATAACAAACAATGATACCAATCAAAACTCGGCACGTGAAATTATTATAGTGAGGAAGAAGCCGAAGATTCAATCTGTACCAGCGACCGTTTCAGTGACGTCATTAGTGCGTGCTGCTGAGCCACTTACAGCACAAGCTTCGGCGGCTAAGAAACCTCGGCCTTGTGAAAATAGCGCAGAAGAATCAGTGCGGTCACCGACACCTCTGGCAGTTGCTCGGCGAAATGCGCGGGAACGTAACAGAGTGCGCCAAGTCAACGATGGATTTGCCGCTCTGCGTAAACACATACCCGAAGAAGTTGCATCCGCTTTCGAAAATGCGAACTCCAACCGAGGAGCTAATAAAAAGTTGAGTAAAGTGGAAACCCTGCGAATGGCAGTCGAATATATAAGAAACTTGGAGAGTTTATTGAACATCGGTCATGATAAGGAAAATTCTTCTAGTCCTTCAATGGAATCATTCCCATCTCCAGCATCTTCGTCTCCGAGAGAGAATAGTCAAGAAAGAAGCTATTACTCATTACACTCTCCCGCTGTTGAAGATGACGATATGGATGAAGATGAACTTGATGGGTCCATGCATCTTCCTACACAGCAATATGTTGATCTACAAGCAACAGAGCAGTTCCAATTAGTGGCTACCCCAAACTTGTACGAAGAAGAAGAAGGCGCCGATCAGCCTCTTACTCCATCATCCGATCTCCTCGGCCATGAAGATATAAACCCTCATCTACTGGAAGGACATTTCGCATTCCCAAATTCAGCTGAACAGTTCACAGTGATTCCGGAACGACATTACTTGAGTGAAAATGATGTGCCAGTGAACGAGAGCGATTTTGAGGTGAAATATTCTGCAATCCTGAATCAGCAATTGCATCACAACTTTACCGATGAGACTAGTCTGCCTTCAATTAATCCTGGGTTGATCTTAAATCACAATGAGTACAAATTCAAGGCTGAAGATAACGCATTTGTTGAAGATCAATTCAACGATGACATGGATTTAAAGAAAGAACTTCCCGACATTCAAGTGACGCCAGAAGACAGAGAACAATTTGAGGAAACTCTAAAATGGTGGCAAGAGAAAACTAGACAAGCACGATTGTTGAAGCACAACAACAATAAAAAATAACTTAAGGGTCTAATATAGTGTTTGTGTAGATAAATGTAATTCAAGATATATTTATTGCTAAAGAAGTATCGTTTAGTAAAACATAACATACAGCTGTTAGTGCCAAAGTCGGTTGAAGACGCAAGGTGTGGCGTAACGGTCGCCACACGAGCCTGCTCTTCAAGCTTTGTACATTAATCGTTATTTATGTGTTATTCTAGTAACTTTACCTAGTTCAATGACTTAGTGCTTAACTGTCCAGTGTAACGTAGTAAAGAGACAAGCTCTCGTGAATAGTTCAATTGTAAATACGAGTTTCAAAGGGCACCTCTTAATACAAATGGGATAACTTAACTTAGTGCCTTCTATTTTAATAAACATTGTGATGTTAGATTAGTAACTTTATGATAATAAATCAATTAGTTCCTTAATTTCGTTTTTAATTTTTATTTTTAAAATTTATGAAGTCAATACCACACCAACTATTAAAATAGTAGCTGCAATCCAAGAAATCACAAATTAACACTGGCATTATAAACGTTTCCTTTTTCTAATTTTATCGATTGCCAATGATCTAGTGAACCCATTAACAACACACTCCCTTAATACCAACCCCATTGAGACAAAGACCCTTATGCTAATGCAACCAAATCATTTGACAGTAAATGACCTACTTAAAACGCTTTGCAGCTTAACATAAGCCGCTACGGTCGACTTCACCGTCGTGTAAAGCTCATGTTAACTGTGGATTAAACTGTTATTAAGTATCATTGGATTTGTTTTTAAAGGATTTCTTAGATATTGAAGATAATTATGTTTGTCAATAGATGGGTAATCCTTAAAAATTGTATTTATGACGCCTAATTTGTAAAAATTTCAACTCATTGATGTCATTATTTGTATGGAGTGTCATCATAAAAATATAGTGTAATACATCGAATAAAAGTTGTAATGATCATGAAACTGTTCTTTGTACTTAAATTTCGCCAATAAAGCATTCGTTAACCCAAAAATTGTAATCTCCAGTTAACAAAATCGGTGGAGTCAGCCCAAAACCCGAGCCGTTAACGGTAAGGCGATAGCGCTATTATGATTGTAATGTGCCGCCGTTATCCCGAATAAAAATACCAAGATTCAAGGGAGAGCCACAAACGGGTTGATTACAGCTTGGGTCGAGCTTACACCGATTTTTGTACAGTTGAATGAAAGTTATTTGTGTTCATTCTAACTGTCGGTTTTAACGTTGAATTGAACACTTTTACTGTTTTCATGACTTCTTATTGTGTAGATCAGTATATAAAAATAAAGGACTTTCAAATTAGTTTCAATCCGTGTAGTAAATGAATATGCTCAAAAAAATCCCTTACAAGTCGTATGGCGTTTCTGTTATTTTTTTCTTCAGTCAAATAACGGAAGTTTCGCTACCGAAGAATGTGATGAATTTCAAAGTTAGTAAACATGAAAGTTCGCCTATTTCTTACATCGTTGGTTTCGTTCCGCACGCTTCTTATATCCGGGGTAGCAAGAATGTTAATTTCTCCATTTCTCCCTTAATTTTTTTCCACATCAAAATATCGCCATATTTTATGGGGTAGTTGCACGCTATTTTGACTTCCATTTAAATATTTTCCGCTCCATTCGTCAGGCGCTGTTTCAAATGATTAAAGTTTTTGATGCACTTGGATGAATATCGATCATAGTTAGCGAGTGAGTTTCCGCCTCGTAATGTTGCTCCATAATTCTAAAAAGAAGATACTTTACCTAAGAAATTATTACCTAAACAGACAGGCACTTAAGGAATTTTAATTACAGTATTTGCCTTACAATCTAGCTAAAGAATTAGTCAAAGATGTTTGTCTGTGACTTAATTAGTCACAATAATTACTAGACAAATAAAACTAACTAGCACAACATGATTCACTTGTCTGACTACAGTTTTACGACCCTTTATGACGTTCACTTTGTACAATTACGATGCAGTTAGAAACATGTCTTGAAAAAGGGCAGAATATACATGTTTTTACTCTAGGAGACATACTTAAAAAAATCCTATTGTTAAAGTCACGAAAGGAATATTTTTCGGCTAGATTTTCCCAACAGCTTCGCCCGCGTGAAATTATCCCAATGGAGTGTACTACCTGAGGGCTAATTCTACTAATTTTTAAACAACATTTGCATTCGCATGTCAGTAGCAAACTGTCAGAAAAGTCTTAATTTTCATAAATTTTTGACAGTTTGCGATTGAGATTGATTTGACAGTTTGCGAATGCGATCGTTGCTTGAAAGTTAGTAGAATTGGGCCTCTGGATAAAAGTATATTACGCCAATTTAGGTGGTCTACATGTGCCTAGCCTAGTACTGCCTAGTAGAATCAAAATCCAAAAAAAACCTACAGATTTTAACGATTGTATTTTCCACAGGCAACAGCCACTAGACGGCTTCACCTTTAAAAATGCTAAGAACATACTTTTTACTTTTCTTCAGCAAGTGGCTATTATACTCTGCAACAAGACAAGTGTCCTCTTAATACCGTTATCTGCAGTTTAGTTTAACGAACGTTTATTTAAACTATCATTATCTGCGTAGATTATTACTGCACTTAAAACGCCGTGAGACCCGTCCTTTAGAACTTTAAAACTCCTTTTTAGTGTTGAGTTGCAAGTGCATCTTCCATAGATAGCGTTTTTAATTTTTTAATTACCGTCCCACAATGCTTTTACGCCTTTGTCATTATTTATTGTTAAAGGTTGAATTTTATTGGATAATTAAATGCTTCTGCGATGTAATGCCAACGCTGTGCAATTTTTATCCCGTTTTAATTGATCATAGATCAAAGTTTATCAGAACACTTAAAAGAACAACGTTAGTACCTATTATCTGAGTTGAACCTGACCTAATTAGGTAGTACTAATTATCTTTTGTTCTAACTATTTCCCGTTGTAACAAACTACACACTTACAGTTATGTCGGTAACTACTTACCTATACTTGCATTGCACGTGACAAAATTCTTCAATGCAATAAATTAAGTCAGTAATCAGGTTATATTATGCGATGCGTGGGAATGGCGGGTCCCTTGCATCACAAAACCTACAAGGAAGATATCCTGATCGATGCCGCACGGAAAAAAGTCCGTTACGAGCCGCTATGCCTTTTGTTGTCTTGCGTATAGCGCACCAACAAGACTTGATACTTGAACCTAAGGGGGCAAATTCCCGTACTTTTAAGGATTTTTTGAATTTGCACAAAAGCACCTCTAATTTTTTAAGATTTAGACTGATCATCGCCGAGATGATATGTACATTTTAAAAGTACGAAAATTGGCATTTAGATATTCAAGAAGATTTTCAAGAAGATTTTATACTAGATTTAATCTTATCTTTCGATATTTAGTCGCAACAAGTTTTTATGGCTGTCGCACCTATAAATGAAGCTACTCCTGGCGTGTTTTATGACTGCAATTAGACATTATATCATATTTTGATGTCGTAAATTTTGATATAGGTATGATTTTCTGTTTTATCTTTCACTCATATCTGATTAATACAAATAATTAAAAAAATAGATACCTTGCAAATACCACTCCTGTTTTGAAATCCAAAAAATTCAACATACCAATACTTTTGCCCAAAAAAAGTTCTTACACTTATAAAGACCAAGATTATTTCGCCACCCTATACGGCAAAGCAAAGTCAAAGAAGCTACCCTATTGTTGTATAATATTTATTCTTGCGTGGATCTCCCCGAAGTCTTTCAGCGAGGTCGTCGCCATTGTCGCAGGGTTCATGGGAACCAGCAAAAAACGGACTTTACCTTTAGGGTACTACCGAATTCACTAAAGAAACTGAATAAGCACTTTTTCTACCCATCGTTCGCGCATCCACGTGTTCCAAGATTAGGATGACGTATATTTTTGTATTTAATAATCTGTGCATCTTATGCAAAGACCCTTGGGGATGGCGGTAGACTTGTACAAAAAATGCGTGTTTGTTTATTTAATTAACAAAGACGACATTCTTTTGGAATAGCAAATCCTTTTACATGTGAAGACCTATATCACGCCCTGTCGTACTTACGAAGTAACAATCTCAAAAACAAACGCATGAAAAAACAAAATTGTTTCTATAGCGTATCACACTTTTTCCTGCGGCTCCGCTCGCGTTGATGTCTGTTATCGCGTAAAAAAACCGATCCTATGTCCTTTTCCATATCGCAGGCTATATATCTGCCAAATTTCATGACGATCGTTCAGCCGTTTTTGAGTGAAAGCGTAATGAACAGACAGACAGACAGAGTTACTTTCGTATTTATAATATTAGTAAAGGAAGTAAGGATAAAGGTGCCACAGATTCGATTTTGAACTATCGAGACATGTGATCAAGTCAATAAGCAAGACTGCAAAAGAAGACCGATATTGCATGTTTACCATATAAATGTTGATCTTATTCATCGAATAAATAAAGCTTATCTAAAAAGGTTAAAGATTAAAATCAAGTAAATCTAAGCACCTTTAATTAATAACCTTGTATCCATCAAGTTATCATGTAAATACTAGACACACAACTAGACTTCGGGTATTTCGTTACACAATCTTACCATTTTCGAGTATTTGACTTAGATAATATCTGTAACATGAACAATCTTGACACTCTGATTGTTTGATCTAACTAAGACTTGGAGGCCACACAGTATGTGTGTTGAACTGAGGGCCTTGCACGAATGTTTTTGACGTATAATGATAGTAACGAAACGTAAAATTTTCATCATCATCATCATATTAGCCGCTAAACGTCCACTGTTGGACATAGGCCTCCCCAAAATGGGGGGGAGGGTGTCATAATCGCCAACTTGCCTGCCAAGCGTGATTCTTTTACATCCGACACCATACGGAATGTAAAATTTTACTATAACTATAATACTCATTTCGCACATAATATTTATTTGAATTGGATACTATATTCATATTTTTGCATGATACAAATTGTGTATGGCGCATAAAATTAAACCAAATACTATGGTTGCAGTTTTTTTATATTTAACATTCACTTACGTTAACATTACTGTACGTCAAAAAATTCGTGCTAGACCCTCTGTTTCTAAAAGCAAACATTTGAAAGCAAATCAATGATAATAATTTATTACAATTTTTGATCAAAGGTTACCCAGTTAGTAACATCAAAATATTACACTCCTTCTGAGGCAGTCGGGTAAAAAGTATTTGTGTTTTCAATGCAAAACAGGTCAAGTGCAAGTCGGTCTCGTCCAAGATTTAATGCTAATTACGCATTTCTAAAATACTTTTTTTTTATTAATTTTTATTATTTGTTGTTATAGCGGCAACAGAAACACACACTGCGAAAATTCAAATTTCACTATTACAGTTCATGAGATACAGCCTGCTTACAGACAGACAGATGAACGGACGGACAGCAGAGGCTTATTAATAGAGTCCCGTTGACCTTTGGGTACGGAGACCTAAAAACTAGGTCTTCTGAAGTAATAAATTATGTAGGCATCTTCAAACTCCTGCATCGGACAGAAGATTAACTCATATGGATATCAATTATTTAACAAATAATAAAACAAATAATGAGAGTTTTTATTTATTCACTACTTATACGGTATAATGAGGCGATAGACTTCAGCACTTATTGCAAATGCCTTCACGAAGTGCTAAGGTCCAAGGTTTTTTTTTTTTTTTTTTTTTTTTTTTTTTTTTTTTTTTTTTTTTTTTTTTTTTTTTTATAAACGTTGCCCCACACTAGGAATTTATCCTGTATCGTGGGTGCGTTTACAAACATACAAAGTCACATACACAAACAGCCAGACCCGGAACAACTATCTGTAGGCCATACAAATATTTGTTCCGTGTGGGAATCGAACCCGCGACACGCAGCGCAGCAGCCGATCGCTCAACCACTGCGCCAACCGTGTCGTCAAAGGTGCTTCCTATTAGCACAAAATAACACTGATTGAATATTCCACTTAGTCATTGGGGAATATTCAATACAGTAAATACAATCTGGCTTTATTGCCTCACAGTTGCAACTCTTTTCATCATAAAAAAATCTAAAAGCCGAATTAACGAAACGCAACAATATATCTTTTTGTGTTTCCGACATGGAGCCAGATTGTTTGAGATAGTAGACAGTGAAATTGCGCCAGGTTCCCGCCAAGCCCTGGCATTGACGCCATACGGCATGCGCGGGCGCTCTGCACCATCTGGCCATGGACAGAGATTCAACAAAAACTTCAAATTAGCTCTTGACTGAGAAAAAGTTTGAGTCACGGTGGCATATGCTTTTGTTTGTTCGTAATTAGTATAATATAATTCGATTGAGGGTAAACAAAACACATGCGTTGCTTATGGTTTATATTAGGGATTTTTGGACAGCATAAGCAACTATAATGCTTATGGGAACCAGTTAGCGCAAGTCCTATCCTAATTAAGCGAAATTGAGTTTGTTTGTTCGTGACCTCTTTTTCCTCAAGAGTTGTCGATTTCCACGTGGGTCAAGCCACTAGTTTTATGATAAGC
This sequence comes from Melanchra persicariae, assembly GCA_947386135.1. Taxonomy (NCBI): domain Eukaryota; kingdom Metazoa; phylum Arthropoda; class Insecta; order Lepidoptera; family Noctuidae; genus Melanchra; species Melanchra persicariae. The sequence continues at coordinate 7,764,400 of OX376651.1, read as the reverse complement.
TTACAAATACACTGTTAAGTGGACAGAAATAAACCAGTACTAATTTTCCGAATATGAAAAGTCCAGAGTCCCAGACTCTCATAATAGACATAATAATCAATTAAAATAAATAAAGATGTATTGACCCATGCAGTTTATCAATTACAAATACATCACAAACTTTTACTTGACACTTGCATCTTAATTTATAGCAGCTTATGTACCTAGATGTTATATGACTAGATAAAATACGCAAACAATTGGCCACTTGGGGAAAAAAAGGTTTCTATCCGTTCAGAAGAATCACAAAAATTCAGAACAACACTCTCCCGTCTATAAAATTACCGTAGTTGTAGATTTTCTTGTTTAAAGTGGCGGAAGTTTAATTTATGCAATATAGAAATAAAATAAGATTAGATTGAAATCTTGTTTATCATGTGAATATTAATTTTGACATTACATATTTATCACAAAATCTAAAAATACGAATTTATATCATTACCAAGAATAACAAATAAGGCAGAAATAAAGAAATTAAGTATAGATGATCACTAATAAAATCAGGCAGTGGTGGCCCCCACTCACTTTTGACTTAAAACAACACTGCAATGTTTTAGGTATGATTTCATTAAAAAAAAACAGATAAGTAGTGCCTATGCCACAAAAATGCCAAGCACCAGTGCGTATTTAAAACCATGTGCATTACGAAAGACCCAATTACGGCCCTCAAAATAGAACAGTCTAAAACGAGTCATGTGTCTCTCTACGGAAACATGCTATCCGGTGCACCATGTTACATAAACGTTCATGGTACTTTATACCATATGGTAGATTAACATAACTCACATGGTGTTTGTTATTCATAGTTACGTTATAATTTATTCGTTTGTAGATTTAATCGTTTTATTTTCTCGGTTGCAACAGTTACCTACCTACAATGACCTACACGTGTCGTAGGCGTTAATTTCTATGTTAAGGAAATAATTCGACTTTTCATTGTCAGTGAATTAATTTAAATTAATTTGACAAAGATAATATTAGTTTTAGTGCGAGTTTTTAAATAAACTGGATCGCGTTAACGAAAACGTCACTTATGTCACTTTGTACCTCCAAAGAAGTGACCGTTATTCGTCAACAGTCTAGATATGCACACTTATCCAGTTTCAGTACAATTTCAAGGTTCCTTTAACGTGATCGAGTTCATAGAAAACACGCAATACTACACCGCCCAAATTTCAGCAAACTTCGAGCTACCACAAAGAAACTCCTAATGTAAAAACCTAGCAACACTTTGCCTAACCTAGGAAACGAACTTAGGACCCTAGCCCAGCAGTCGCGCTCGCAACCGAGAAAGAAAGTGAAAGCGCTGAATCGTTTGCGCACCCAGGTAGGCCGCTGCAAGCACAACTTGGCGAAATGGGGTTTTGGCCAATGTGAATCACATGTTGGAGTGCCCCAAGTACCCATTCACCTATATGTACTTTGGAGGATCTAATGAATGCTACCTATGCTGTAATTATCGTAGCCATCTCATCATCATCATATCAACCGAAAGACGTCCACTGCTGGACATAGGCCTCCCCCAAGTGTCGCCACAACAACCGGTCCTGTGCGTCTCGCATCCATCGGTTACCCGCGACCCTCACCAGGTCATCGGTCCACCTTGTGGGAGGCCTTCCAACGCTGCGTCTTCCGGTACGCGGTCGCCACTCCAAAACTTTTCAGCCCCATCGACCATCTGTTCTGCGAGCAATGTGCCCTGCCCACTGCCACTTCAATTTGGCGATCCTTCGGGCTATGTCGGTAACCTTCGACCTTCGGACGAGAAGATAAGGAGCAACTTCCCGAACGCCGCCCAGCCGAGTCGGATTCGACGGTTGACCTCTTTCACGAAGTTAGCCCTACCTAACTGGATCGTTTGTCCCAGGTAGACGTACTCATCAACAACTTCGAGTGCAGAGCCTCCAATCTTGATAGGAGTGGGTGCTTCATGGGTAGCCATCGTAGCCATCTACATGGCCCAAATAATATAAAGAGTTAAACATTGACTCGAAAAGAAAAAGAACCGCGAGAAAAGCAGTTGCAGCTTATAATGTATAGTCAGACAACGGAAAAATAAAATTTATGTTTAACATTTACAAAATAATCCAGGGTTAACCTAAACAATACATGTGGCAATGGAAACAACCAAATAATGTGTAAAAAAGAGTTCAAGAAACTTAATATTAATTCTGCTTTTTTTTCGCTTAGTGCAAAATCATTCGGAATCGTTATTGTTTTCATTGGCAATGTCAACGCCTGCCCGTGTGTCGCAGACGTTTATTTATAGTACGTTTACTTGTAGCAACAGGTTAAAAGAGTGTGTATATAAAATTAATATAAAATTGTTAAATCAGTTTGGGATCGGAATAAACGAAATAATGTCGTAATAACCATCATTATCTTTCCCAGATTTCCAAAACTGTTGACATCGGTTTTTTGTCTAACTGGACACCTTTTCTATAGACAGAAAATCATTAAATGACTCAGACTCTTACTGACTAAAACCCTTCCGTGTTCTTCCTTATACCCATTGTGATCCAGGGCCGACTGACTCTTTAGGATTAATTCCGCAACCCTGACAGGATTCCGCAGCCCTGGCAGGTAACTGGATACCTACAGATGAATCACCAAAATCTGCTCTAACTTCAAATATCTTTGAATCACATCGCCATGTAGACGAAATAGAAAGAAAGGATTAATTGTACAGAGAAAATCAACCTTTTTTTTTAATTTTTCGTATTTACCTATCATCATCATACAGCCAAAAGACGGCCATTGCTGGACATAGGCCTCCCCCAAGTGTTGCCACTACAACCGGTCCTGTGCATCTACACACATGCATCGGCTTTTCGTATTGCTCTTAGGAAATACCCATAATTTATAATGATGTCCAATAATCCAAACCAAACGAGTATCAGCTGAAACGGTTTTAAAATTCAGTTGCAAGAAGTGATCCATACATAATTGCTAAATAAGTAATAGTGGCAAGTTAAATAAAAGCTTGTAATGAAATAGATAATTTTGGCGGTTAGGCATGTTACATTTCATATTTCGATTTCAGGTCGGCGATAAACCTATTTACTCGTACTAACTTACTTGAAGATATAAACAATAATACATAATTAGTAATTACATAATACAAACTCTTTTTACAAATAAGGAAGTTCGGGTTTTCGCAGTTACATAAATTGTTTCTGCATTAAATACCTATGATTTGACATTATCTTGTGTCCATATTTGAAAAAATAATTAATTCCGTTCTTAAAATAAATGGGACATACTTATCTATCCAGTATTACATGCTAATAAATTATTTAATTTATTGAGGATTTAAAAAAACAATATCTTATAATATTAAAAGATGTCAAATATTAATAATATATTACCATTTTTGTAGAGAATACTTATATTTTTGTGTCGAGCACATTCACACGTACACACGCTAACATTACTTTATTATTTTCATAAATATATTTTATAGATTCAGTAAATGAACAACAAAGAAATCGATAAGGAATAAGTAAATTAGCCTGCCTTATTTCTTTCAATTAGCGACCAAGCGTAGCACTACAGCAACTACTAAGCACAAAGCTTTATTGGAAATAGATTTATTTTAAACCCAATCATACAACAATTTAAGAGAAAATAATTTGAACCCCGCCGGAATCACGGCTAGCATAGTGCGCAAGCACATGTCAGTTACGTTCCGCGAGTCGGGTGCATGTCAACCTTGCTTCCTATGCACTCTGCGCGCGCGCACGGTCACGTGTTTAAAATAAATAATTCAGCTAACATGTGCAGGATACGAATACATAATATTTCATGTCAAGATATGATTAGGACCATAATAATTATTATTAGTGATTATTAATAAGGTCAAAATGTTTCAAATATATCTAAAGAATTTAAAATAGTTTTGGCTGGACATATGCAGCAAATGCTTAAAATGAGACTGCAAAAGTTCAAGGAGAAAGATAAGAAGAATATACTAATAAGGCATTGCATGCAAATACCTAGACAGACATTTCTAAAAGATTGTTACGAAAAAATCCGGTTTAATCTACTTAAATAAATGATCGAATATGTACAAAGTAGTACCTATAATATCGATTGTAGATATTACTATGTATTACACAATATTGTCTCAATACATAGCCGATAAGTACGTCTGACACGATAACAGTTTTTTCAATGAAAGACATTGACTTATTTCTAAAACATAACCTCGAATAGTCAGCGTACAATCACACTGTTTAATAATGAGGGTTAGTGCAGATAAACTAAGTGTTTATCTGCACTAACCCAATTTTTCTCCTTACAAATGTTTCTACTACCCGTACGCGTTAACTTGGCACCTGGCTCGAATTACGTTTTAGCATTTTAATTTAAATTGAACTATTCGATTTCGATGAAAATAATATAAACGCATCTGTAACAGTGATGCTAACGCGTTCATATTGTTTTCATCGAAATATAATTTTTCAATTTAAATTTTAACCTCAAAACGTCATTCGAAATGTGTCGATTCGTACGGGATATACATATTTATTAGAAGAATTCACATTAGCAAAAAGTACTTTATAGTAACAGAAATGACGAACGTGCCTTTGGTAAATTATTCCGTTAGGGAATAAACCCAAACGGAAATATTTGGGTGTACATAATGATAGTTTTTGCGCGGTGACTCTTTCGAACCACTTCCGCACATAATGTAATGTTAGATAACGTAATTAAATTAGATTGCAGAAATAATTATATAAGAAAACACAAATGAAAAACAATTTGTCTAGCCTTTCCCCAACTACATATTTTAGGATCGGCTTCTAGGGTGGCTCGCCGTCCGATCAAAGCCAGACGGGGGTCGAAGGCGCGTTGTGTTCTATGCGCGCTTCAAAGAGATGTCAGCATAGTAGACGGGGCCCGTTAGGGCCAGGGTTGCGGATTTTGTTTGAAGGTGCACGGATGGGTTTTAGTCAGTAAGACTGACACTCCCTCCCACTCCACCCAGAGCAGGAGTAATTTGATGATTTCCCATCCATGAAAAAGGTCGGCTTCTAGTCTTATATACAGGTGAGGATGAGGCTGTCACTTTGCACCTTCACTTTGCAACTTTGCAACTTCGAAGTTCAACCCGAGTGGCTTTTATTATATAGAAACAAGTTTCTTCTTATGAACACGTGGGACGGAAAATAAGACGTTTAGAGGGAAAAGGTTACTTGGAAATAATATTATAACCATTTTTATTTATATATACTTATACATATATATAAAATTAACGGCGAAATGTGTTGCTAAGCGCAAAACTCGAGATTAGCTGGACCAATACGGGCATTTTTTTTTCAAATTTAAAAAAAAGATAAAACGTAAAAAGCACCGGGGTACAACTAAGATGAGTTTCACCTTAAAATGTACTTTAATTCTGAAGTTCACTTAACAGTTTCGAGTGAAAATTGTCAAAATATATTTAAAGACAGCTCAGTGTTTTTCGTGTACTTAACGAAGACTTTGGTAAACAATGAGATTTTCTCTGTGACTAACATCTAGCACACCATTGACAAATACAAGTATGAAGACATCGGGCATCTCTAATCGCACATTAACTCATGTCAACAAGTATGATTCATTGGATCACAAGATAAATGCAGACAAGGCAAGAGTAATAGTAAATAAATGCGATTTTGTGATGCATCGTCTGATAACACAATATTTTATCTTCAATATAAACCATCTTACTTCTTAGAAGACCATTTATACATATATAATGGGGACTATATTTCTTGTCACCAAAATTTATATTTGTCATCAAGTTGCATCACCTAATAAATAGATCTATCGCCACGAAGTATTTTCGTTCTCAGATATATAAAAAGTGTCGCCAGGTATGAATTACCAAATTAATGCCAATATGTATGTAAAATAAGAGATGGATTATCAATAAAATCGTAGTTCATTCCTTGGATAAAACTTTGTTCTCAAAATAATAGGTTTATTCCTTTAACTTCGTACTCAGAAAGGTATATCTGTCACCAAATATTCGAACATAGGGCACAGGGAGCTTAGGGCACCCCGACTCGGACAGGTTAGGTTAGAAGGGGATGGCGGGGTCAAGTGAGCGAGCGTAGCGAGCGAACAGACCCCGCCATCACCTCCGTGGTTATTTTTTTTAATCCACCCAGTAATATGGTTTACTTCCCGTTTTGTAATAAATCCCAACCTATTTATTTGATACTTGATAATATATCCCGAGGATTACATGTGATTTATTATGGAATTGCTTTTTACAATTATTTGGCAACTACATTTTGGTGACAGATCCACTATTTTGAGGACAAACCCTATTATTAAAGAAATTCAAAACGAATAAAATTGGCGATAGCTTAAATCATACCCATATATAATCATCTTCCGAATGTAACACCAATCTTTCTTTATTTTCATTTCGAGTAAGTTTTTTATTTATATTTTTAAACCAAAATCGAAAACGGACGGAGCCAAGATGACCAAAACGCATAACGTGAGGGCTGATGGTACGAGGTATCGAAAAGATTTCCTGGAAGGACTAGGGCAAGCTTTTGCCCAGCAGAGGGATAATTTGGGCTAATGTTATTTTTAACATACCTACCATTCCGTAATATTAGGTGCTGTAAAAGGTGGCTTCTTCAGATACCTTTTGCCTAAAAGATAAAATGGGTAATTACAGCTATCGGGTTTAGTGAAGAAGTCCACTTTAACAAAGCACAGTGTTTAACATCATTGGTTGCCAACTTATCTTTGCAAGATCAACCGGTCGATTCTGTCGACATCTCACGGTGTAGGTACACCTAGGTGGAGTCAAAGACTACAATAGGTGGAGTGAACGACAAGTGAGCTGTCATTCCATCTTATTTGTATGGTTTGACAACTCACCCGTCGTGCACCCGGCCCAAGTGTTCACTTCAACATGTTTACAGAATCGCACTGCTGGCTATTCTAACATTGGAAAATTCAAAATAGAAAGAGTATTGTTACTATTTGCTTTGCAAAAAAACACGTTAACGTGACGATGTTTGCGTTTTGATACATTCGTTAAATGTACCGTTAATATTTTCCTTATTATAGAGATAAAGATAAGTGCTTACTGAAATAGGTATAAATGCCAAAATACGGTAGATGACTAAAAAAATCTAATTAGTCCACCAGATGGATTTCCAAAAAATATTAGACACGTATTTTTTCCATTTTTCACGTTATCAATTAATTAAAACTATACAGTGCATTGAAAACTCGGGTGACGTCAATTGTAAGTATACTTTTTACTTACATGTGACGTCACCGGCCCCCTCCTGATCTTTGATGTGTTTTATCTTCGTCAACTTTTATTGATTTGACAAAGCAAAAAATACGTGTCCAATATTATTTGGTAATGTAACAGTCGGACTAAATAGAATCATATTGTTTTTCAGGAATCATACCTTTTATGATAAACAATAATGTAGCAATGTAGGCTTCGTTGGTACATTCTTGCCAAGAAATACTTACCGTGATACCCAGTTAATGGGTTGCGGAGGTCTGGTAGGCAGCCGATCCACGTAAAATACTGGTATTCAGCTAAATCCGATTTGACTGGATGCCGACCGCAATAAAGTTGGGAAAAGGCTAGGCAGATGATGACTATGATAACGTGACTTAGGTATATCTCGCACGTATCTCACAAAATCGATAAATAGCTTACTATAATTTATAGCCATGAATTTAAATTCTATGACATTCTGTCTACCTCATATGACGTTTTTAATAAGTATCTGAATCATAAATATCTCGTGAGAATATTTTGACTGATTACTGTTTCGTCTATATTCATGAAGATAGTGCGATAATACTATAACTAGGTAGTACCTATTAAAAATAGGGATAATATGTTTGGTTCCTTTATTTTTCCTTCTGAGATATTGGAATAACCTTGCAGAATGCAGGATGATTAGTAGCGTAACACTCTTTCTGTTCCATTTCAAAGGTTTTTTTTAAGTGCCTGTTGTGTCCCACTGCTATGCTGGGCAAAGACCAGACACTCTTTTCTAGTGCCACCTCGAACCAGCCTTCGAAAGAATATTAAAAGAAATTCGTAATCCATTGTTCCTGTTTCCTGTTTAATTTGTTTGCTCGACAACTAATGCAATCCCTATGATTACTGTTATAAATATTGACCAAATGAAAGGCGTAGCAATTGATTCCGTATTTATTTGTGTGCAACGTTAGTACCCTGCTAGTTAAGTTTCCATCTTCTCCAAATATTTAATTTATAATATTCATAATTATCTCATCAAGGTTCTACAGCCCCGAATACCTACGTCATTTGATTTAATGTGTGTGGTTATTTTACGCGCTTACGCAACACGACATTCAAATGCAACATTTTAAAAACTGTTATCATATTATCTAAATCACCTAAACCCAACCAAGGCCTAACTAGAACATAGCACTTCAACTGTTATCACTGAATTTTATATAGTTTTATAAACATGACATTAAGCGTAACATAAAAAAACGAAATCAAAGAAACCAAAAAGTGAAAGAATCCTCATAACCTTTTGTTAGTCACTGCACAAACAGGGGTAATATTTATGATTTCGCCTTCATTTTTATAGGTAACGACTCCTCCCACTTCGAAGGGTTCAATAAAATTCTAGTCAAGTTTTTTCTATCTATTCCACTTCTAATTGACAGCACGTGCATGGTTTCCGCTCAGCCACGTGTCCTATTATAAATTATTAAAATATTCGTTCCGCTTAGATTCCAGCGTACCCTTTAGTACCGATGATATGATATGCAAGTAGAAAGGAACGGGATAAAATTTACTAAAGCACAGGAACCACTTGACATGAAGATAAAGGCAATTTGTTGATGCATGCTTTATTTTAGAATTTGGGTAACGGTTGGGTTTTGTCATTATTGGCTGGTTATTTGAGTAAAATGCCGCACATAACGTCTTACAAACTAATAGTTAATCTACATTTGAATGCGGAACCTTGAGCCATCAATGGAATACCAAAACGTCGCGCGTCGTTCCGTCGCCCGCACATGTTCATTAACAAGTTCCTCACACTTTACTTCATAAACACTCAAGTCCTCTATAAATAGACTAATCCAGTCTCCAGATGTTTTCCTGGTTGTTTTTGTCGCGTACCAACGTGGGAACTTGAATCTGGAAAAAATCTTCACAGATGTAGCGAATCTTGGTCTCGTAGACCACGTGTCAGGCAGGAAAGTTCGATATAAATTATGAAGGAGACGCGTGCCACTTGTGTCACAGACTAAACGTGAGTTAACGGACTGTGAAATCGACCTACTGTTTTTATTGCACTGTGCCGATGGACACCCTTGTAGTAAACGTCTTACAACAATTCATTTGTTCCGGTTTGTAGGCTTAGAGGTAGCAATTAATAGTTTTGTGCTTAATTGTGCACGCATGTTTTGTTGTGTTACTTCTGTGATCATTGTTACACCGTAGTGTTATTTCCCTAGTGTTCTGGAGTACAATGAAGAGTACTTATTCCTCTACCTTTTATTATTTTTATCAGCCTAGCATTTACTATTTTATGTCAAGCTTTTTACCTTTGCATTTTTTACAAAATACGACACGATTACCTATAAGTACGTATACCTAATGATTTTACAATAATTAGTGTAAGGTAGTTTCTGTCCTACTATTGTGATTCTTGTATAGGAAGATCACAATTAATATCAATTTGGTATAGAAAAATACCATTGAACGAATACGTTTATGTTTGATTTTATCAGTATTTTTGTAGTTCAGTTTACTAAACTAAACAATATTTTTGCTTGAACCACGATAGATATTAAAGGTAAATAAAATATAGCAAAGTAAAGGTAAAGGTAAACCAGTTTTATTTCAGCGACGTAAACCAACGTCAAATAGTTTCTTTGACCGGACATCTTGGGTCGTCTTAACCATTAAACCCAAATGGCCCTATCTCAAAATATCCTACCTGGCCCCGGAAGGGTCAGCCACCTCACATAATTCCAGAAAGAATTCTGTTTACATTGGTATTAAAATAACATGTAAAAATACAAAATTTATTCAGTTAATTTTGGCAACTGTATGCCACAATTGGACTGTATGAGGCTAGCACAGGAACGCGATTGCGCGGGAATTGGTACAAGAAAAAAAGTTCTATGCTCAGCTGTGGGCGAAGTCGGGCTGTAGTTGATGATGCTGCCAAAATTAAACGTCGTATCCACTAAAAAAAGAATCATCGAAATCGGAATACTCTGTTTTAAATAATAATCTGCTAGAGGTTACACGTGCTCGTACATTAAAAATAAATAGGTCGACTTGCGAACCTCCTCCTATTTTCTTCATAGGTTAAAAAGTGTATCGAATATTGTTATAAGTACCTACTGATAGTGATATGAATAAAACTACTTTTCCTGTTGCACTATCTAGGCCAAAAATATAAATACATATCTTGAATGTGTCAAGTGTCATAAAAGTTTTTTTTTTTATTGCATTTATCGATATTTGGCTTGTTAGTTAAGCATATAATGCCAATACAAGCGTCATAATGAGATAACTAACATTACGAGAAGTGATACCGTACTTATCTTATATTTGTTTAAAAAATGTTTAGGTACACTGAAACATTATTCATGATGAGTACTGAAACACAACGTAAAAAAAATTAGAAAGAACAATGAAAACGTCGCCTACCGTGTACAACTGCTTGTATGCCTGTTTAAACTAACACTAAGAAGGACGTAAATGAACGCCCAAATATGATTGCACAGATCGATTTTCGATTCTCGTCGCTAAGCCGAGGTTTGAAAATTCAACAACAACATTAATAAGTTAAAATTAGTAGTGCTACCAGTAATTACACTTGATATTCGTTCCGTGGTTGAAGCCGATAAAGCTGGCCTCAATCCTGACGTAGACGAGAACGACACAAACTACTATTTGTTACATCATTCCAAAGTGATAAATGTAATATTAGGCTTGCAAGAAAGAATCTTATAGGAGATTTTGACATGTAACATAGACAACCATAAACCTGTTCATAACCGATGTAGGAAACAAAGTTGCCAGGTTGAGGTGTGGATTGGGCGGGTCATACTATATGTAGAATGCTTCAGGACAGATGGGCCAGAGTCTTTGAGCACTGGGAGCCATAGGACGGGCGCCACGGAATTCAAGGAAGGCCTACGTTACCGCTGCGTTAACGCTGGCGTGGCGACTTAGGGTCTTACACTTAAAATTAGATTGATCTTAGAAGGAAACTCATCGGGATGAGTAGAAACTCATCCCGATGAGTTTCTGGTTTGAGCTTCTGGGCAATGGTTCCAACTGAAACCACTGAACTGAAGGAAACCATTGTCCAGAAGTGACACAACATAGGTTAATAAAAAAACAACGGGTAAATGTGGGGCATCAAAAACTACGCTAGTAGACCAATGCCTAATTCAAAAACACCTTCACAAACTATATTGTTTTTGTTGGTTAAACTTGCGACTTAGTCATTGAGTCAAGGAACCCAAAAATAATAAGGTCGCGAGGACAACTGGCTCACAGCCATAAAATGCTTTAATTAATGCGTAATCTTTTTAACTTTTTTTTCCACAAATATCTTCTTTTATAATACGTATTAACATACTAATGAATTTAACTGCTTACCAAAAATAAACAACCCAATACAATGTCTCTAGGTGACAATCGGTTACAAAAATATTGCGAAATAGCTACTTAATCATGTCAACGAACTCTTGACATATTGCACAATCCTAATATATAAAATTCTTCCGTTACTGACTGAGTAACTAACAAACAACACACAGCCGACACAACTGGTCGTAGAAAACTGAAATTTGGCATGTAGGTTCCTTGGGGAGTGTAGGGGAGGGAGCACTAAGAGAGGATTTCCCGAAATTCTTACGGGAATGGGAAAAAACGGGATACGCGTGTACGAAGTCGCGGGCAAAAGCTAATTTATCATAAAGGTCTCTATCAAATGAATAAAATTAAGTGGAATATTCATTGATTAATAATTTAACTAGTTAGGTACATGCTCAGAGACTTCTCGATCATCAGTTCCCTTCAAGACAACATTTGGGACAAATCTCGACTGAAATGGTGTTAAAAATCCCAGACTCATAAATTAGACAAACTCATCGTAATTTACGCATTGCATCCGATCCGAATCTAAATTTGAGTTCCGAGTTTTATCCTGATTGGAAATGTACTCAACTCGGACGGAGTTCGGATGTAATGCGTAACGCTCTATAAAAGTGGTATGATTTGCAGTTGAAAATTCAGTCAACCAATCAAAGCACCTGACGCGAGTGTGACAATTTGTCATATTAATTCTGCGATATTACAGTTCTTGCCTTAATTTGAGGCCACCACAGGATAGTCTGGTTTAGCATTTGATTTAGCGTGCCAGATCTGCAAGTGGCCATATCCAAAAATGTTCCGGAATCGGCGCCTAACTGCTTGAAATATTGGGCATACAAGAAATAATCATACAGGAGATCTTGACATACATCGACAATCATAAAACTATTTATAATTTAGTGTGATCGGTGCATTCATTTAAGCTGTTGCTCAATAAACAATAAAAACAAGGTCATTTTAATAAAAACTAATATATGATATCGGTTTTCTATTTTGACTCTTAAAAATAAGTACAACCTTAAACTTACATCACAAAAGGGATTCAAGAATTAATAAAGTCATAAATTCTATTATTAAAATCTTCTATTCAATAAATTATAGTTAAATTGTGTATCTGATCTAATTTATATTTCTATTTAACATATCGACTGGACCATTAACTACATTCAACATTTAAACTGGCCAATTTCAATCAATCAAAATAAAGTACCATATCTAACTAGGTTAACTAAATTACATCTACTCATACGTTTGTTCCATCTTTAAAACACACCTCTAGTAAAAATTTACAATAAATATTGTAAGTTACAGTACCATATTTAACAAAATACTTGGTTTTACGCAACTCCAATGATAAAATAAAAATAAATACAGCTCCATTGATCGGTCATTCAAACTGACATCTATAACCTTAAGGCTTACGCAATCTCGTCTCTGAACGTCACCCAAGAGATCAGTTACAAATTCGTTAAGATAATAATCTAAACAGTCACCCACTGATGTTCTAAGCTCTATTCACTAAATATCTACTTCTTTGCTATCTTTTTTCTTGCCATACCTAAAGTGCTCTTCAATTTGCAACAAGGTTTTGTCTTTAGTTTCAGGTAAACAGAAGAATAAGAATATGGTACCTAACAACGTAGACAAGCCGTAGAAAAGATATGTTCCATGGTGACCTATACTTATGAACATGGCGGGTGCTGTCTTCACTACTGCGAAGAAGGCGACAGATGTCATCATAACACTGATCCCTGAACATAAGCCCTTTGTTTCAACAGCGAACAGTTCGCCTACCATGTTCCACGGTAATGGACATATTCCCAAATTAGATACAATTATATAGAATCCCATAAGTCCCAATGAAATAAATGGCGACATGTGATGTACGACACCAGAGCTGTAAAGATACAAGTACAAAGCTAACGCTATCAAAGATAAAGCTGTAAATACACCACTGAATATCGCCATAGGCCTTCTACCTGATCTTCGGAGCATAATACAAGCAGCTCCCAGTGACACGCATCTCAACACGTCTATACTCAACATTGCGGCGTAGGTGTAAGAACTAGTCGAACCGCTACCAATGAGTTCTTTCATCATATCTGGAGTGTACGCACAGATAACGTTGACTCCAGAAAGTTGCGTTATGACGAAGAATGTCGTCATTATTCCCAATGGTTTATAAAATTCCGGCTTTTTTATATTTGCGGCTAAAGTTTGCATTTTACCCTGATTCTTTTCTTTGGATGAAAGATCTGCAATCATCTTATCCAGTTCGGTTTTCATGGCTGCACTGTTTCCTCTGTACCATTGGTACGAGATTATGCATTCATCGATTCTGTTTCTAGATGCTAACCACGACGGTGATTCTGGTGCATAGTAAAGTATAAGGCCACCAAACAGAGGGAAAAATCCACAAAGCAAGGAAGCTAAACTCCAGTGAAGGAAAGTGCCGAATAAATGTGACATGAATACTCCAACTGCAATACCCAAAGAAAGGGCAGCTAAGAATAGTCCTCTGAAGGCAGGTGAACTAATTTCCCCCACGTATACTGGACCCAGAGGTCCAAGCCATCCTTGACAAAGACCTGTGATGAATCTTCCTATTAATATTAAGTACATCAGATCGTTTGAGAATCCGATGATCAGCCATCCAGCTACAAACGTACCCGCCAGTAATAAGGTAGACAGTCTTCTTCCAAGTCTATCCATTAAGTAGCCTGCCATCAGGTTACCGAAGAACAGGGCAAAGGATGATATAGCGGCTGAAAGATACAAAACATAGTGAATTGATGTCATTAACAAACTTAACAAAGGCTTGGTCACAGTCGAAGAATACACGTACCTACCCATGATACCAGTTCGATGGAAAAGGCATGTTTTCCTTTGGCATCTTTTAGTTGTGGGATTAAGATGGCGGAGATGCCTGACGTGGCACCCGCACCCAGAGTGAGCATGAACACGCCGAATGAAATGACTGCCTGTGAACAAAACTCAAGTTATAACATATTGTTTTGCAATATTTCTACTTTTAATCATAGCATCCTCACTATACGTTATTTTCGAAATCGGATTGTGGTGATTTAAATATTTTGTTTTCAGTTAAGCAAAAGATTGCTTCTTGAATACACATGATTCATCCAGTAAGAAAGATGACAATCATATTGTGCAATAAGTTTAATTCACGTGTTGACAACATGAAAACGTTAGTGACAAATCAGCTTCGGTCGATGGCTCATCGATCCAAAATAACACCGAAGCATAAACTTATGACCCCACCTTTGTGGAGTCAACAGGTCTCTACCCTGTTGAGCCTTATTGAAATATCGATTATTAATAGAGATATTGAAATATTAATTTGCAACAGATTCTATTGCGAATTAATGTTACTCGTGAAACAATTTTAATCGCCACAATGCGAATAAATGTTTACTATCGGAGGAAACTGAATACATTGTAACAAAACAGCTGTTGTGAACTTATGCACTAACTGGCACATGCACGTGTAACCTATCACTATCTACTAGTAGGTAAACAATACATAATAAATTATAATTACGTAGTAGACAATTAACATTACTCTGATAGTGACACAGGAAATGTGCAAGTGTATCATTTAGGGCTGATATTCCAACCGTCAGCCATTTTTATTCATGTCATCAGTCAAAAATTTCTTAGGATTGAAAAATCAGTCTTTGAAAACCCGACCAAGTGCGATTCGGAGTCGCGCGCAAAGTGTTCCGTACGAATCATATTTTTTACACAAGTATATGTCTTTTAAACCACATACCTACTTCTTTAAGGTTTTCCTGTTATCTATAGGCAAACAATTTTTTTTTTTCAAGTTTTTTCAAAACATAAATTGTCAATTTTCATTTGTGTTCGTATAAAACGATACAATGTACAAGTCAAAATTTATCTGTTTACGTTACGCGTCCATGTTTGGTTCATACGGTACCAAATTTCAACAAAATTCGTCTAGTAAATTTAGAATATATGGGCTGTAGTAGACGAACAGACAGACCCACAAGTGATACTATAAGGGTTCCGTTTTTCATACAAACGTTCTGAACCCTAAAAACAGTTTCAAATAAGAAAATCGCTCTGGACAAAGTGACATTCTATCAACGATTGAGATTGTCAAACAATGCACACTTGCTTCTCCCATCTACTTTGGACATTGGCAGAATAGTCAACATCGGCTTCGCTTGCCATATACTTATAAAAAATAGATTAGAATAGATTAAAATTGTCAAAATTCCACGACATGACACATGCACTACCGAAATGTCACACGAACAATCCCTTATTATTTAGACTATTGAAAAACTGTCACTATGTCTAGGTCTTCTGTGTTTTGAATTCGTCATGTTTCTATTACATTTCCCATGCTTATTAAAACAAGAAACATGAGCTTAAAAAAGTTATGCTAATTTTACAACTAAAACGGCCAATATCGTGTTTCATTAAACTTTTAACATGAATCTGTTCACACTTGACCTTTTTTAAGCAAATTTCTCACGTGCAACACTGGGATAAAAAAGTGTCAGACGACTTTAGATAGCAGATAACACAGCTACAGTGCTTTAGATTACAAAATTATAGCCTGCATATTATTATCATTAATGTATCATGAATTATTGCCCTGGGTTATGTTTTCGAAAACTCGAAAGTGAAGGAATGCATTACCTAGCTCGCAGAACTGGAAAAATATTGAAACTAACTTGATGTAGGGATTCTTATTCGAAGGATTACCAAAAAGGAAACCCTATTATTGGCGTCCACTGTCTGTCCGTCCGTCTGTCTATTAGCGGGCTGAATATCGCACCGTAATAGTGGGTTACATGAATTTTCAGTGCGTTTTTTATTGCCACAATAAAAACAACAATTAAAAATAAAATTAAGGAGGCTGTACCAGAAATGTGTTTCTTTTTCGGTTTATGGTAGGGAAACCTTTCCTGTCCGCCTCGCACTATAAGGTTGTAAATGTATTTTTTATTAAGTAGTACTTAATAATAATTTATATCGCAGTACTTATTATTTTATTATACACAAAATTATTATGGAATAGTACTTAATTGAACTAGTAGTAGTTTCGGGGTTATGATTGCGATATGATCCTTATGTAGGTTTAAGCCATTTGATCGTTAAATAAGTATACTTAAACTTAATGCCATGGCAACTATTGGCAGTTTAAAACACGTAAAAAATCTATTAATATTGAAAAATATTTTGAAATGGAGTTATCATAAAAAAAAACGATTTTAGTGATAATATTCATATTTTAAAATGTAATCTAATAAATAGAATATTTTAATTTAAATCAAGTCATGTGATTTGATTCTATAAGAATATTCCAACCGCGTCGATATTCAAGTCGCTTCATATTTTTCTTTGTTTTGGTTCGCAATGTGACACTCGTATAATATAAGAAAAAAAACCAAATAGAATATGTTTACTGCATGTGAAACAAATAACAACTTGGTTTTGCCATAAAAGGCGAGCGACTTTGACATTTTTAGGGTTCCGTACCCAAAGGGTAAAAACGGGACCCTATTACTAAGACTTCGCTGTCCGTCTGTCTGTCTGTCTGTCCGTCTGTCTGTCACTAGGCTGTATCTCATGAACCGTGGCAGCTAGACAGCTGAAATTTTAACAGATGTTGTATTTCTGTTGCCGCTATAACAACAAATACTAAAAACAGTTGACAGATAATAAAAATATTTAAGTTGGGCTCCTATACAACAAACGTGATTTTTCTGCCGTTTTCTTAAAGATTATAGTACGGAACCCTTCGTGCGCGAGTCCGACTCGCACTTGGCCGGTTTTTTATGTTATTGGCGTACTTACCTACTTATTAAGTATACAAATATGTCAGTTTTTCTAACAAAAACTTAGACGCAAAACATATTAGCTTTGAGTATTTTTAGGATAAAATTGACAATTAAATTCAACCACTAAATGTTAAGGGATTTATTAGCACGTTATCTATTACAATCAAACGACTTATACCTAAACTGACAAAGCTACAATTTTTGGTCAAATAGACACACTATCAAGCAAAAATGTGGATAATTCTAATTTGTACGTTTATGAAAATAATCATGAAATTACTATAACTGCAGTAGCGGAAGTTATTAACTGATAATATGCGTAGAGGAAATCAATACCGTACAAGATCCGGTCGTTAATCCGCACAATCTACAATGTAGGTGAGGGTTACACGATTTTAGAAGTAATTATACAAAAACATATCAAACCTGTGTCCACTGTTACAAAGAAAAACTGATATGCGTCACCTGCTACCAGCGTGCACAATTTAATTATATTTTTTTATCAAAACTACATAATTTAACACTTATTTGGCTAGCTTTCACCACACACCTGTCTCCTAAACGGTGCCCGTTGCTCAATATTGTCGTATTCATCATTAGATTCACTAAATTCCTTTTCGTGGTTCTTTCCATTTTTATGGATTTTCTCCAATTCCGGCACTGGCACTGTATCGTCACCCATCTCTGAATGTTTCCGTGTCACTGCATCACACATGATTCGAAACAACCACTTTATGAACCTCCGAACGCTTTGGAGATTGTATTTTATCTTATCACCCACTCAAGTTAACCGTCGCTCTGTCGTGTAATGACATTTGTATTTTTATAATGAAAACTATAATTACACTGCACGCAAAGATTTGGTAGGAAGCTTGTTGTAGAACTGGTTTTCCGGTAAACATAAACTTGAGTTGCATTGGTCGAGAATGGGACCTCTTTCATTGCAGCGTGACTATGACCAATACCAAAATGTAGGTAGTTTTATATTAAAACAAAATGCTTTGTTGATAAGCAATACTGACTTTTAAAAATTTTAGATTGTAGGAAAATACCAGCTTTAGAACACGTGTTATCGATGTCACATACTTCGACAAACAACCTAATTATGAATACATTCCTCTAGTGTGTGAATCAGGTTATCACGGAAGTTTTAGGTATTACTGAACCGGAATAGCTTCTGAATATCATTCTTTAGTTTGCGATTTAACTACTTGAGCAGTTTCTTGAAGGATTACGCTGAAATCTAGCCATAATTGACGACGCAGGATTAAGGCTCTGATTAAAAGTCCTTTGCATTTGAACAAAATATATTGGAAAATGTAGTGGAATTAAGAAGTATATATATATTAATTGTGTCTGATGGTGTGTGTGTGTGCAAATAAACAAAATTCTTATTTTTAGATTAATGTTATTTATTATTTTTACTGAGTAATTCTTAAATATGCAAAACTAAACATACATGCACTATATTCTTAGGTAGGTACACTGCTCACAATTCTCGTCCTTTCACCATTTTTTTCAAAAGAGCAATATACCCGACAGGCGCCGAGCATATTTTCTCCGATAAGCCCTCCTAATCATAATATTTGTACATTAATGGGTGTATGTACCAATAACCCATTAATGGACAAATACGATTAGGGTTATGATGATAGTTACACTAATGAGACTTACTTACAATTTATTATCTTGCTTATCAATACTAGCCTGAATACAATCGAGCTGACCGATACACCGGTGCATGGACGGTGGTAAGGGACTTTGTATCTAGTAACACGCTTGTTATATGAACTACTGCTGACACTATTGCTGGAATATCACATGCTAGGTGTTTAATAAGTAGCGGAATTTGTTCGAAAGAGTCACCGCGGCCCTGGAACGCAAAGGACATTTGGAGGAACACGGATGGGTTTTAGTCAGTAAGAGTCTGACATTCCCTTCCGCTGAGCGGAAGGAGTCATTTGACGATGTCCTATCCTTAAAAAAATGGTTTTAAATAAGCCATATGAAGAAAAGAACGGAGGATGATAGAATACTACTTTTTATGTCCACAAACCACCTGGGAGAACACAGAACTTGTGTTCTCCCAGGCTAGTTAAAATTATTGGACTCAAGACGCGGAGCTCCGCATTTTCCAATAAAATTAGAATAATAGTAAAAAAGTTGATTTCGCAAAAACGAAGGAATGATATTAAGCCAAGTAGATGGCAAAATTACCAAAGTGGCAAGTTTAGAGTTGTACGCGAGCCCCGAAAGTGGAAACAATAGCGTCCAGAGTTCCAGACCTAACGTGTAGGAGACCTAAAATCGGCATTCGGTGGATACCGATTGAAGAAGAAGATACCAAGAGCACAAAGCGCTTTAAAATATGTTATTGACTAAATATTTTCTGAACCATCACAGCTATCTGTAAGAATACGAAATGTTAACATGCAGAATGCACCAGGACAGATGGGTCAAAATCGTTACGCAGGGGAGCCAGAGACCGGACATCGTCGCCGAAGAGGGCCTAGGAAACGCTGGTATGATGACTTAGAAGCGTCCACTACCCATTGGTCGGAGAAACCAACACACCGAGACTAGTGGAAGAATATTACGGGAAGCCTTTGTCCAGCAGAAAGTCATTTTGTAGATTTACATTGATTAAAAGAAAATTTTAGATACTAAAGACTTAAAGATCCATTAGATGTTCGCACGGGATGATGATGGAAACAAACACCGAACTAAGAAGCACCTAACCCAGTCTAACACCTCTGCTGAAGCTATCATTGAGTTTCTAATCTTCAATAGCTAAGGCCATGCGTGAGATTGGTATTGCAGTGTGTTACGGCATTTTAGTTTTAGGAAAATGTACCGCTAACAAAATTTTATCTATCTTCGTCTTGCGATTGACGTAAGGTTTTCAATTTTATACATTTTAAGTGTTTTTTTTTGGGTGACATGGTGTGTTGCAACCTAAGTGTTATTTTTATTAGTGTTTTCAGTAGGTATTGAGCCCCATAATATGAGATCGATAGTGACGGGAATGAGTATTATAAAGACGTCTGATCGCCCAAAATCGGCCGATCTGAAGTAGCTGTACTCATTTTAGCTTGAACTCCGTTAATTTTGTGTTGGTGAAATCAAAAATGCAGTTTTGAACTCAGATCAAAGCCTAAACCGAGTTTAGCTTGTCATAATCGTGATAAGAACAATAAGATGCAATAGATCATTGTAAAGTACATAATTATAGAAAAATGTCTGACAGCTATGAGTAATTTACCTAATGATAAAGCGTTGGCTTATCTTTTTGATTTCTGCTCTTATTTACGATGAACGAAATTGGTGTCAAGTATTCTTAGTTTCGTTTTAATGTTAGGCTTATTTTTATCTTTATTTTGTGTGCGAATATTATTTTATTTCTCTCAAATGTATTGTTCTACGATTGTGTACTGCTGGTCGATTCAGCAGTGCGATTCTGTAAACATGTCGTAGTGAACACTTGGGCGCTGCGCACGACGGGTGAGTTGTCAAATCATACAAATAAGATGGAATGACAGCGCTCTTGTCGTTCACTCCGCCTAGGTGAACACCGTGAGATGTCGACAGAATCGACCGGCTGTTAACATGTCGAAGTGAAGACGTGGATCACGAAGTTAGCTGTAATTCCATCTTGATTACATGGATTGACAGCTCACTTCGTGATCACTCTACCTAAGCCTTCACTTCGACATGTTATTAGAATCGCACTGCTGTCATTTCATCTTGTTTGTATGGTTTGACAGCAGTGCGATTCTATAAACATGTCGAAGTGAACACTTGGGCGGGGTGCACGACGGGTGAGTTGTCAAACCGTACAAATAAGATGGAATGACAGCTCACTTGTCGTTCACTCCGCCGAGGTGTACACCGTGAGATGTCGACAGAATCGACCGACAGGTCACTTGTCGCTCACTTCGCCTAAGTTTCCACTTCGACATACAGCCGCGGGAGATATCGAAGGCCAAGCCAACTGTGCATCATTGTGTCAGTGATCTAGTGATAATCCTAACAAAGTTATAGAAAGTTGAATATAATCCAGAATAATATAATGTTCAATAAATGTAAAAGAGGAAACTATTGTGTGTGCTTAATCTAGGCTGATAGGTACCAATTTTGCCAACAAGGCTTCACCTTGCAAAGGGTGTGTAGTTGAGAGCAGGCTAATGGTTGAAGGGCGACAGTTCAAAGAGAACAACCTGTTGGCTGTAGTGAAGGTTAACCCTTGCCTACCTTTACTACAGCTTACTGTTGCCCTTGACAATACGCGTGTACAAACATTAACTTTTACTACTTGGACATCTATAATATAAACTTAATACCACGGGTATTAGGCTAATAAAAAACTTCATAGGTACTTGTAAAATGAATTTTATGTATTTAATTATCCGCTCGAGCACTGCCGGCACACCGGTGTGCCGCGAATTTATCGCGAATTTAATGTTTATTATTTACGCTTCAGCTATAGCAAGAACGAATAGAAAGTCAATTGCTAAAAATTCAGTCGAATTGAGCAATTTTGGCAATGATGTATGGTGGATTCCCGTACTCGCTCATCTGCTTATAGATCTACTATATACTAGACTTATTCTAGAAACAAAATACATAATACCTGATTTAAATTCTCTCAAAAGTGGGTAATTTGACTGTTATTGACATATATTTATGAGGGCCAATTCTTTTGCAAGGGCATGTCAGTCGCAATCTGTCAATGAAGCCTCAATTTCCATACATTTTTGACAGATTGCGACTGAGATGCGAATGTGAACGTTGTTGTTTAGCATGCAAATTTTTAAAGACATGTTTAGCAACAACAATAATTTAATTATTTAATAGAATTGGCACCAATGTGTCTGCGAAACTCCTAAACTAAAAATGAGTGTAAACTACAGACAGAACAAAACTCGTAAATGTTTTGCTATGAAAAAAATCAATATCCATTATTTCATTTGCATTTGCAGAAAAGTATTTTGTCAGTGGTAAAATCAGTAGGTAGGTATTACTTTTTAAAATATAAAAGATGAGCGTAAATCTTTGTTTGTATTGTGGAGTGGCTTTCAGCAGTTTTCGGCTACGAGCTCGATTCGTCGTTTCGTGGTACTTACAGGTACCTTTAAATATTTATTTTATTAAGAATATATGTGACTCTTTCTATGTGTCTCATTATTTATCTATACTATCTTTAACTACTGTATACTACCCAACCTTGACAAAATTATAAATGCGAAAGTGAGTTTGATTATTTATTACAGTTTTACGCTAAAACGGCTGAACGGATCGAAATTTGGCAGATTTATAAGCCTGGGAGAACGACATTGGCTTCTATGCGATAATCCACATCCACGCGGGCGGAGTTTCAAAAGAATTTAGAACTAGCTTCTGCCAGCAGCTTTACCTGCGTGATAGTTAAAAAATATCTAAGGAGAACATAGGTTTGGGATATAATACGTATGCTTTACGGCCTATTCCGCATACCTCTGTATGTGGAACAGGGCGTAAAGTCCCGCAAGCCTCCGTTGAAAAGGGAGGACTCTCCAACCAGATGGTTGTTGTGTCTGGTGGGCAACTGCCCGATGCTTGATATTTAGGCTGTCGTATTTTTTTTCATTGAGTACCTAATAGGCTTGCTCTTGACTTCGATCACGCCTGATGGAAAGCGATGGATAAGATCTATAATGGAGCGAGCGTGCCCAGAAGATGCCTGTTCACTTTTGTTTTGAAGGCAGACGGGTTATATGAGGAAGAGAACCCAGACGCTGGCAGAGAGTTCCACACTTTGGCTGTGCACATAATTAATGTGGAGGAAAAGCGCAAAGATTAAAGGTCAAATACATTCGGTCTACCATGGCCTCTCTAAGAGTATCTGTTGCCTGTTGCCTCTCTGCTGGCTCTTGCACCGGATAGGTATCTTTCTGAGACTGTGCTGTCATCGGCGTACCCGATTGCACCTAGTTGCAGCAGGTCGTTGATGTGCAGCAGAAATAGAGTCGACAGAAATCGCAGAAAGAACAGACCCCTGAGGAACACCGACATCAATAACCATATATCCACCAGCCGTACTGGATCACTGAGTAGGTCATTGTCTTCCTGATATACTAGCAGCTTATTCTTAAGTACCTAGTATATGTTTAAATCGCACGGAACACTGATACCGCGATGCGAAATTTTTACAGCGTAGTTCGTTGCTTGCGGTATAGATGTCGCTGCATTACTTTTTGTGTCGGTATAGATTTCGCTAACTTAGTTTTTTTGTGGCGGCGTCGATGCCGCTACACACGGTTAGATATGTCCTCGAACAGGCCAAGTTTCATCCAAATCCGTTCAGCCGCATACAGACAGACAGACAACTTAAGCTACTTTCGTATTTAAAATAAATTAGTTACACAACGTGAGAAGTCAACAGACTTAAAGGTATTCAATGCAAAATAGCAATTGTTAGCAGTTTTTATATACTAACTTTAACACTACTTACATTATTTTTGCTAATAATAGGTATGCGTAGAACAATCTACCGTAAAACTTCATTGATCACTCACACTCTCGTTGAAAACTGTAGTAAATGCCATTATGGTTTTCACAGCATAGCTTTTGCGTCAATGCTGAGTATAGCTTCTTAATTCCATACTGGACAAATTTCTGTAATCACAGTATCAAGGTATACCTATTAAAAATTCGGACATCTTTATCACCATCAACGTCCACAAACCGACTTCATCCACTGCTGGACAAAGATCTCAGTTTTCTTGTGCCAATCCCCATGGTCCTGTGCCTATCGCATCCAAATTCTACCCGGTTACTTACTGAAATAATTTTCCACTCTTTCCTCCCTAAAACTTGATTCTCTTTTTCAGCAACATGACATCTTTCGTCGACGACACCAATCATGTGAACTATGCCCGCCTCATATTCTACCCCCTACTATTCGTCACGTCAGTTCTATGGCTGGTACATAGATGGCAGCAGCAGTCACGACTCTTCAAGTTGGGTAATGTTCTCCCTGGACCTGAAGCTGTACCGTTTTTTGGAAACGCTCTTCTGGCTTTGGGGAAGAGACCTGATCGTAAGTATACGCAATAGTTCTTAAACACTAAGTATAGTGTTACGGAACGAAGTGTGCTATTGTTTATATTTAGACAGAATTGGGGAATGTCTCGAGAAAAGCTTGAGTCTGGCAAAACAGTGTGGCACATTATTTTCTTGTTTTTCCAAGATTTATTCTGCACATACCTAATTAAAGTATGAACCACACACCGCGACAACAATATGTTAAAACAATGAACTGGCCAAAATCTAAGTTGAAATACCTACCTAATTTAACTTTCAAATCATAAAGGTCGCTGGTTTCTTTTATTTACAAGAAATGAAAATCGAATAGGTAAGTTGTTACGTTTCTGCAATTTTTAAAGTATGTACAAGTAAGCTTACCTATGTATTTATCAAACGACAGTTTATTTGCTTTAGTTATGTTCAAAACTACATAACTTGATATACCTACCTAAAAACAAAATTTAATTGAACCAAGCCACTGACCTAAAATCGAAATCTCTCTCTACAATAACTCGTTTGTTTTTCATTGCATTCATGAAATCAACGCCGTTTTATAGACCAGGCGCTAGATGGAGTTGAATGTTTTTTTTTTTAATTGTCGTGTATCTTTAATCTTATGAAGTTATGAAAGAATTGATTTTTGTCACTAAAACAATCACTAAAATATTTACAAAGCAATTATTATATTCAGTCCATTTACTTCATATTTAAGGGGATAGTTTATAAACAATAAATGGACCGGCAAACCTGGCAACATGGCAACATAAACTTTTCTGAGTTCCGAAATAAGCACAGAATGCGGTCCTCATATTTTGCATACTCAACTTCCTTTGGCGCCAGCACTACTAATTTTAATAGCAATGTTAACGCCAACCACAAGCTGGAGACAGTTTGCTATTATAATTTTTGTGTCACAACCCAAAGTTTTTTATTCGTTGCAGAATTAGTAAGTATAAGTCTTGAATATGCCGAGAAGTACGGTACAGTAATCAGAGCATGGCTTGGCTCCAAGCTGATCATATTCCTTCTGGATGCCGATGATATCGAGGTCATACTAAACAGTCAAGTGCACATCGACAAGTCTCCTGAATACAGGTTCTTTAAACCTTGGCTTGGAGATGGACTACTTATCAGCACAGGTACTTAATTATCACATGTAATCATTTTAAGTAAGAATTTGAGCCAATTATTTGAATTGTGTGTTTGCATACCTGACTGGTGATTATTCATCAGGATAAATCTGCATTCGTTTTGCACATTCCTGTTAAAATCCTCTGAAGTCTACAATTCTAGATCGATGAGTATACAAAGAATGTGACGAAACAGAAGACTTCGATTATCATTAACTGCTATTTTAAAACTCACCGTCTCATTGATGAACCCAATCAATTTCATTTAAATAATTCCAATAATTCAAATAACTAGTTCAGAATACCATGACAAACTGAACTATCAACTAACACGTTCAGGGCGGTATTGGGGTTGATTTATTGAATGTTCACAGGTTCCAAATGGCACTCTCATCGCAAAATGATAGCTCCAACATTCCATATAAACATCCTGAAGTCGTTTGTGGGAGTTTTCAACCGGAACAGCAAGAGTGTCGTTGAGAAAATGCGCTCAGAAACGGGCAAAACATTTGATGTCCACGACTACATGAGCACAGCCACTGTGGACATCCTGCTAGGTAATTCGGAAATCATCTCGACGTATATAATCCTGGGACAAAAAGTCCTAGTGAAAAAATGTCCTACTCCCAGACATGGTCTACCCGCGAGCCAAGTTTCAGCTAAATAAACTAAGTCGTGAAACAGATTTGTTTGTATTTTTATTGTAGTTTGATTAATATTATTAATAGATTAGAACATTTTTTCATTTTTACACACTTTGTCTTTGTTTATTAAACGTATAATAAAAATAACACAAGTAATCATACTTACCAACTTTTGAATATGCCTGAATTTTAATGTTTTTACAGAAACTGCAATGGGAATAACTAGAAAAACTCAAGATGAATCTGGTTTTGACTACGCAATGGCTGTTATGAAGTAAGCTTTCTCATCATCGTATCTGTAAACTTACTTAAAACACTCATTTAAGGTGTATCTATATTTATTTATCTCAACCTTTTCAGGATGTGTGACATCATCCACCAAAGGCACTACAAGTTCTGGTTGCGATTTGATTCCATTTTCAATTTCACGTCATTTTTCCAGAAGCAAAAGCAACTTCTAAGTATTATCCACGGACTAACTAATAAGGTAGGCATAAAAATGCTTTTGATTAATCTCGCGTGCTCGTAGATCATTTAGCGTGGGAATTGTAATCAAGTTTAATTAAAACTAATATATAGATATTTTTAAATATTATTATCTACGCAATGCTTATCGATTACAAACCGCATAATATTATGTAACTAATCACATCCGGCAATTATTTAGCAAAACAATTAAAAATATTTCAATAACACATTTAACATTCAGCAATATTATACAACATGAATGTTAAGAAGAACATAGAAGGCAGACCCCTAGTAAAGGGGTCATACTGTCTCTGTCTGGCAGGATTAAGAAATACAACGTTAATGAATTAGCAAATATTTAAAAAAAAATCTAAAATTTTCAGGTAATAAAGAATAAAAAGCAGACTTACTTCGAAAACAAAGCGAAAGGTTTAATTCCACGAACATTAGCTGAGCTGACACGAAATACAGACGATGATAATGTTCTAGCTACTGATAACAAAACTCTTTCGGATACTGTGTTCAAAGGCTACCGCGATGACTTGGATTTCAATGATGAAAATGATGTCGGTAAGAACATGGCAAAACATTTTGAGTGAATCAGCGAATGTCAGTAGTCAAATAGCAATGCAACGATTGCAACGCAAACTCATCGAAATTTAAGTAAGAACCGACCTTGCCTCGCTGAAGATAAAGTAAATATTATAAAAACTTAGTTATAATAGTAAGTTTCAAAATCTTAGTTATGGATGAGCTAAATCTTCAACCCTAACCAAACAAAACGCATTATTTACTGAAACTATGATCCAGAGATTTCATTTTAACCTCGTTTAATATAATTAATGATAACCGTAATATTGATAACTGTGTGTGTGTGGCATTCAATCATTTGGTAAACTAGTTAGATGATGTAACTTAACTACTTTTTCCACAGGTGAGAAGAAACGACTCGCTTTCTTAGATCTCATGATCGAGTCGGTCCAAAATGGAACCCACCAGTTGACTGACAATGAAATTAAAGAAGAGGTGGATACTATTATGTTTGAGGTAATATTAATAATATTCAATATAAATATTTCTGGTTTTCCACACTCTAAAACACTTTCCTCACCCTAACCTTGAGCCAGAAGAAGTTCATAATGAGTTTACCTGACTTAAGGATTGGTCGAAGATTCAAATACGAATATGATCTCAATTTTCTGATTGTTCCATACTAAAGAATTTAAAAGTACTGCTCAAACTAAAGAATTTAAAGCAAACTTTTCCAGGGTCACGATACCACTGCTGCTGGATCCAGCTTCGTTCTATGCCTTCTGGGTGTCTACAAGGACATCCAAGCGAAGGTTTACAACGAGCTGTATGAGATCTTCGGCAATTCTGACCGACCAGCCACCTTCGCAGACACCCTTCAAATGAAGTACCTCGAGAGGGTCATCCTTGAATCATTGAGGTTGTACCCACCTGTGCCTGTCATCGCAAGGAAGCTGAACCGAGACGTTAAAATTGGTAAGTATACTTTTAGAAATAACTGGAAGAATCGCCAAACTAAGGTGGCAGTATGCAGGGCGCATTGCTCGCAGAAGAGATAGTCGATGGTGCAAAAGGCTCTGAAGAGGCGACCGCGTACCGGAAAACGTAGCGTTGTGGAAGGGTAGGAAGGCCTACAAGGTAAAGGCCGCGGAACCTGTGGATGTGAGACCCACAGGATCGGTCGATGTGGTGACACTAGGGAGACACTTACATTCGTCCAGCAGACGTCATTCGGTTGAAATGATGATGATTATATTATATTTTTAAATGATTTCATTGATTTCGACAGAAGATAATTTTTATTTTGTAACTTATTTTAACCTTTTGAGGCACATGATTTTGAACGAGATCCTTTTTTATTATGTCATCATCATCATATCAGCCGAAAGACGTCCACTGCTAGACATGGGCCTCCCCCAGATGGGGGGGGAGGTTTGCCATAATCGCCACGCTTGGCAGGCGGATTGGCAATCGCAGTGTAGCTGTTGCAATGTACCTACAGAGAATGCTGCTTACGACACCCACGGGTAGTGATGGGATGGTGCTATTCTTTTACTTCCGACACCATACGGAACGATTTAACTTGAGAATTTAGCCATTATGTGTGCCGTGTTTAATAAAAACTTTCTTTTCTTTCCACTGACAGTGTATTTCAATTTATTTCCAGTAACAAATGACTACGTGCTCCCCGCTGGTGCCACGATCGTCATTGGAACCTACAAGATCCACCGCAGTCCCAAGTACTACAAGGACCCTGAGACCTTCAACCCTGACAACTTCTTGCCAGAGAACACTTCAAACAGGAACTATTACAGTTTCATTCCCTTTAGTGCTGGACCCAGGAGTTGTGTTGGTTTGTATACATGTTTGTTTATCGTTAACTTTTCTGTTTCTTAGTTGTTTCAAGTGCAACTTATCGTATTTTAGGCCCCTCGCCCACGGCGACTTTTTGTTCTGACGCGTGTTAGTCGCATTTGCAACGCGCTACTGCATCGCGATTGTATCGATACAAACGCGCGACCGCGTCGGACGACATCGGTAGAGAGAACGGAGGGGGGAGGGTTAGAGGTAGAGGTATCTCTGGGTATTAAATGGATGCATCCAATATTGACGCTGCTGCCGTTGCCTACGCTTCGGCTGCTTACGTAAAAGCAGCACCAAAGACAACGTGACTAATGTTGCCTCAACGGAGTCCATCTTGCAACTGTACTGATCCAAGGTATTTTTGTATCGTAACTGCATCGCGACCGAATCGCGTTTGCATCGCGACCGAATCGCGTTTGCATCGCGACTGAATCTGGTCCCGTGGGCGCGGGCACACAGCTAGCGACTGCTTCGCGTCTGTATCGATGCTACGCGCGAGAGCATCGCGACTGCATCGCTACAATAAGTCGTCCGTGGGCGAGGGCCCTTAAATCTTAAAACTATTTATTTGACTAGTGTTGATTTTAACTTACTTCTATTTATCCTTTTTTACTCTTCTTCTACTAACTTAATAAGGATTATCTTTAACTTAATTAGTCTTTTTATCGCCAGTGTTCAATTCGGTGATTTATTGGTTGAGGAGCTCGTGGCTAAATAATAACAGCAGCACGGCTCGATCTTCAAGGTTAAGCAACGCTTGCCGGGGTCGATCTGTGGATGGGTGACCATCTTAGCATACCGATATTCCTTCGTTCCCCGGAAAGCACGTTAAGCCTTTGGTCCCGGCTGTCATTTTTAGATTCTTGGCAGTTGTTAAGGATTGTCAGAAGCCAGAAAATCTGACTCTAGTATTGTCAAGAAGTACCGTGCAACTCGTTAATGGATGTTGGAGGTCTAGTAGGCAGCCGCTCCACGTAAAATACTGGTATTCAGCTGAATCCGGTTTAACTGGACGACGAGCCCAATAAAGTTGGGAAAAGTTGCTCATCGATCGAATTTAAATCACTTGGTAATATATTAGAGGTAAAATCCAATTTGATTATAAACTAGCTTCGACCAGCGGCTGGGTGAAAGTTAAAAATTAGCCTAAAGCCTACTACCTGGACAAACTCAGGATATGGTCTACTCACGTGCCGAGTTTTCTCCAAATTCATTCAGCTGTTAAGACGTGAAGAGGTAATAAAAAGACAGACAGTGTTACAATCCGTGTTTAATATAGATAATATATCGCTCACCTAGTAATATATTGGCACATCTACGTTTTTCACATTTTACAGAAACGAGGATCAAAGATTTTATAAATTGTAAAAATGGATTTATGGGTTTATTTTACATTTTTTTACTGATTTTATGGGTTTGGTAAAAAAATGTAAAATAAACCCATAAATCCATTTTTACAATTTATAAAATCTTTGATCCTCGTTTCTGTAAAATGTGAAAAACGTAGATGTGCCAATATATTACTAGGTGAGCGATATAGATTACGTTTTCAGGTCGCAAATACGCCTTACTAAAGCTCAAGATTCTACTATCAACAATACTGAGGAACTATGAGTGTACGTCTGCAGTGCCTGAAAAAGATTTTAAGCTGCTCGGCGACATTATTCTGAAGAGATCTGACGGATTTAGAATTACAATTGAGCCTAGAACACGGCTACCAGTAATTATAGCTTAGATACAATGTAGTATTAAGTGGATTGACAAAAAACTCCTTGAAGCCTTTCCTTGTGTTAGCTGTGAACTACATGGGAGTCTTTGGGAGTAGCTTTCGATAACGTGGTTTTAGGTCTTAAGTAGTATTAATGCCTGAATAAATTAAGCTTAATTTGATGTGTCTTTAGAAAGAACTTTCGGATGATTTGTTATTAAATACCTCAATTAATTTGCCTATTTCTTTTCTTTATTTTGGTTTTATTTATTAAGGTTAATCAATAAAATATTCTCTGAGAATTTAGATAATTATAACGTTTGGAAAACATGCTAAAGGGTATCTAAATGTGTTTTCAATCTTTTAAAAACATTTTCATTCCTCGCCTGCTGTCTTGCGAATTTAAATTTCAAAGAAAATAGTCTATTTTTTTTCTCTCGTAGTATCTCCTAAGTACGACAAGTGGTTATGTGATCATCGTCGTATGTAATTTTTATGATTTTTTGGTTTACCAGCAATTGTGGTATTAATTGTTACACTTATAAACATAAGTGTAACAATTAATTAAAGGCTAACACGACATGCACAATTTGTGGTTAAATACACATAGTTAACAAACAATAAAGCATTTCTTTTAACTAAAATTCAAAAGTTTATGTGGGCAACAACAATTAATAACTTAAAATACATCAACTTTATAAAAAAGTATAGAACAATTAATAAAATAAAATTATACAATTGCATTAAATTAAAATTAAAACAATACCAAATAGATCCATAACTAAACTATAAATATTACGTTCATACGACGAAGATCAACGATTCACTTGTCATCGTCCCGATAATGTTTTATTTTTATTTACTTCAATACCTAGTCAATTAATATGACTGGCACTATCTACGTAAATGATGATGAAATTGTTTATCAACAATGGTAAATAATGCAAAATTAATTGTTGTAAATATATTCCTTAAACACAAACCTACGCGCGATAAATATTGATAACAGTTTAGGCCATTCGGCCTCTCATTTTCTGAAAGCCTGACCAAGCGAGACCAGCTTATACCGGCAATAATTTTTTATGTATCCTCTTGTGTACTCTACAAACCCAACGGTTGGAAGTACCATTTTTTTTAATTTTGAGCAGTCACCGAAATTCAAATAAGGTTTTGACAGCGGGAGCAGAACATTCCCTACCTACTAAATTTCATGCCGTTCTGATGTTGTCCTGTGTTCTGCCTCTCAGTACCTATACGCATTTACAATAATTTACTAATGATCACGCAGATTTCAAAGACTGCCTACATTTTGATGCCCAAGGGAGTATCCCAGAATGTGGGACACAGCGAAAATCCCCTATAAACCTTCCATTCCGTTCATATATAATATGTCCTGTGTTTTGCCTCTCAGTGCATTTACAATTCTACCATGACCACGCAGTTTTCAGAGCGAAGTTGCGTAGGTACCCTTTGATATCCTAGGGGGTATTATCTCGGAAGGTGGCAGTACCCAGCTAATATTACTTACCTTTTCTGAAATTTGGTGTAGTTCAGGACACACACACACAGTACAGAGGGGTGTAATGATAATATTAAAAAGATACAGGTACAAATGTGAACCACTACGTAATTTTGAAGTTACGTTCTCCAACCACCACGCCACAATGGCAAATGAAATGTCATGGTTACCTACTAAGCACCTACAAGAAGAACCTGCGCAAGCAAATGTGCCTACGTGACAACTATAACACAAATAATGGAAAGTACCTGTATTTGTAATGCACATACAGTACAAGACAATAATATTATTAAGTCGCGTAGGTCAAGTCACATTTCCAAGTAAAATTTTCAAACTAAGCAGATATGATTTTCAAATTGCCACATTAAATATTAGCAACTGTTGTAGAAAGAGTTTTAGAATTTCTAGTTTTAGAAAAACGTGCCGACAATGGAGCACGTTTCGTTCATCACCACACCATCGCTTGCCATCAAGTGACATTGTGGTCAAACGCGAACCTTAATAATAAAAGTTTTTTTTATTTTTTTATTTGAAATGGATTTGCTTTTGACTCTAGTCTAGGTCAGAGATGACAGAGACAAAGTCGACGATGGAGTGAGCTTACCCAGAAGCCGGTTCACCCTAACTATAAAACGCTTAGTGCAATTGGTGGAATTGAAACAAGGTAGGGATGGTAACTTGCAATGCGTCTAGATGCGGACCACCATCTACCATCTAGGATGTCCGATGGTAAAGGGTACACTCACCGATGTACAATCTGTAGAAGACCTACAAGCAGGCAACCTTGCGGCCATGAGCCAAGCTGTGAAGCTTGGCATCCACTGGTACTACGTCACCAATGAGCCAATTAACTCTGCGTTCCACCGAGTCAAGCGCCGCAAGTTGGTAGTTGAGCCATCCCAAAGATGGCTGCAATACTCCATGCAGGATCCAACTTGTGCTTTGTAAAGGGTTAAAAGCTGTCCAGGCGTGAAGTATCGCTTCACTCTATTTAGGATGCTTTTTGGCCGCAGTTTGAGATTTGTCTACACTAATATTATAAAGAGGAAAGATTTGTTTGTTTGTTTGTTTGAAATGAATAGGCTCCGAAACTACTGGACTGATTTGAAAAATTCTTTCACCAATAGAATTCTACATTATTCGTGATGGACATAGGCTATAGAATATTTTCAAAAAAGTTAGGGATCCATAGGAAATTGATTAAGTTTTTAGGGGAGGACATTATTGCTTGCTTCAATTTACGTCGGAATCCTATGAACAAACTAAAAGTGGGATAATTGAAACAGTTGTAGGTATCTAACATTTTTTGCATTATCAACCCCTGACGAGCTGAACGGGGTGAACAATTGCGCTGAACCTGGGCTCGAGACAAGTGAGATTCTATCAACTGTGGCGTGGCGTAGGCGATTATCAATACGTCAAAAATGTATGAGATTGATAGATTCTATCGAAATGTGACGTGATCAAATTCCTACATTTTGGCATTTCGACAGTCGCATTCGCTAATTAAATGGTAGGTACATTGTCTAGGGCCTTCCGTTCTTGAGACCATAGAATAAGTAGAAATGGCTAAGTAATTAATGAAAATCGTTGTGCTTAATTTTCCAAAATTATTAACCTTTATAAGGGGGTATAAGGGGCGTTGAAGTTTGTGGAGCACCTTCTAAATCCGCGGAACAGAGTTACTCCGAAAAAAACTGTCTATGTCAAAGACCTTCGAGATATCAAGCGATACAGCAAGTGCATCGCCGTGTTTCTCGATGGCTTCGCCGGAGCAGTGCGTGACATACACAAGAAGATCGCAAGTTGACTTTCCCAGGCAAAAGCCATATTGACGGTCACTGAGGAGATCATTGTCTTCAAGTTAGGTCAGCAACTTACGTACCCTTTCCATCACCTTGCACAGAATGGAGGTAATGGCGATCGGACGGTAATGAGCAGTTCTAGCAAAACTTCCAAATGAGATGTTCCTGAAAGCTGATCAACGGTAGATAGATAATATTAACCTTATCAACCATAATTCTCATTGAACCAACTTCGCAACAATAACAGTTGGCAGCAAATTCGATGCAGCGAGTCTAAACCCAACAGACATCTTTTTAAATTTTTGCGCAGTTAGCTCGCCAATTAGTATAAACGAGCAATCTTGTAGTAAGAGCTCGTGATTTTAATAAGATCCGTGCGGTCGCAGCACAGGTCGATCTTCAAGGTTAAGCGCTTGCCGAGGTCGGTCAATGGATGAGTGACCAACATAACATACTGAGATTCCTCAGTATCTTGAAAAGCACGGTAAGCTGTTGGTCCCGGCTGTCATTTTAAGATCTTTGACAGTCGTTGCGGATAGTCAGAAGCCAGAAAATCTAACAAGCCTTGCCAAGAAGTACCGTGTTACCCAGTTACTAGAATGTGGAGGTCAGACAAGCAGTCGCTCCACGTGACATACTGGTATTTGGCTGAGTCCGGTTTGACTGGAAGCCGCCCCAATATGGTTGAGAAAAGGCTAGGCAGCTGATGATGAAGGGCAACTTATTTTGCCCTTCATCATCAGCTTCCTAGTCAGCCTTAGCAGAACTCTGCTACTATAGTTTCTTTTCACAGATGAACCATAAAACTACGTATACCATTACGTCAGTAGTTATCTGTCTTCCCAATTACGTTGGGGTCAGTTTCCAGTCTGACCTGATCTACCTGTATTGACATTGAATTACAGAACCATCTGTCTGACCACTAATAACCAGTTACTGGTTATGAACGATCGTAAGACTACTGATTATCCGCAAAGAATCAAAGATCTACAGATGGCAGTCGGGACCAACAGCTTAAAGTGGTTTCGGTGGCAAAGAGTGGACCTTGGCAAGTGTACCTTAAACTTCAATCGATCCGAAAAACATCGTCCACTTCCCTACCTGTTTTTATCTGGGGTCTTTGTAGCATCTTTTTATCTTCTACTCGATTCATTCCCTCATGAGAGTAAGCCGATCTAAAGAACACTTTTTCTATGGATGGGATATCATCAAATGCTGCCGGTCTGGGTGGAGCGGGAGGGTGTGTCAGACTCTTATTGATTAGAACCCATCCATGCTCCTCGTAGTTTGCCCTTTGCTTTCCAGGGTCGCGGTAACACTTTCGAGCAAAATCCGCAACCCTGGCAGACTCTGGCCCTAACGGGTCCATCTAAAGGACACTACCTGCTACATCCTTACATAAACCTTTTGACCTTCATACATCTGGTCATTCACGCAAAAATGGTTGTAGCACTACATGCCTGATCTTTCTGATGAAAATCGACCATAATTTCAATGGCTTTCCCTTCCACCGTTTCCACTTACGAGTATATGTTCCTTCTTAACCACATGTATAGGTACTTAATTAATCGTTTATCTATCATAATCTCAACATTACCAAACGATCTAAGTATAGGTAGCGATTACGATTACGAGACGATTTTAAAACGTTTTTTTAAACCACAAAGAGGTCATCTATCATTCATAGTTAGGTACCAACATACTTTGCAAGGAACTCATTTCAATAGCATTTATTTTTCTTTCATGTCTTGTATTCCATTCCTAGTTTTTTAATTCACTCCCATACATAACTGTGGGCACCAGCACGTTTTTTTTTTTTTTATTTCTTTAAAATTTTAGGGACTTTTATAACGCCACCAGCACATTGAGAACGGCTAGTCGAACCTATTCGGATATCGACTAACGCATTTATAGAACCACACACTTTGTTTTTTTTTTTTGCGTCAACTTTAACTGCCTCAATCCTTCCATTGCTTGTAAACAAACTCAACATTTAAAATACAAACTCATTCACTTTCTCCACACTCTTATCATTTATTTTAACAATACATACCAATCTCATCAAAATCTTCTCTTTAACACCATTACCTGTGCCTGTTTCATCTATCTTCCATTATTGATCTTAACACTGGCACCATATTATTGTTATAACTACACTGACCAACTTGACAACGACAACTCATATTTTGTCGTCACCAATTCGATAATTTGTTGTTTATTTTAAAAAAAAATGTGGGTGACAGGGTCAAAGAGTAGCCGTATCTGTCGACGTAAGTTTGCAAATTACGCCCAGTAATAAGTCACCTGAATTAATGTACATGACATGGAAGTATTACGTTACTGTATACTGTTGTATCAATTAAAAGTGTGAGTTGTTCTTTGTATCAGTTTAGTTCCGTAGCTTTTTATTTTTACAGGCTGGAAAGGTTTAAAATTTATCTCACCTTATGTTGTATGATGAGTTCTACGGTGGTCCAGCATGGTGACCAGAGGGTGTAGACAAGTGACATACTCTCAGCGGACGCGTGGCGAAGGCGATCACGATCACAAAGGCGATTATAAAAACAAAAATAAGTATGGGATTGACAAACGCTGTTGAAATATCACGTGATCCCTTACATTTTAGCATTTCGACAATCGCCATTGCTGATCCAATAGCACTTTGCCTAGAGCCTCAGGTTGCTGTGTGTTATCTTAAAATTACCGCATCATCATCGCCTATCCGTTTCCCAACTACGTTTGGTTTTCAGCTTCATCCAAAGACTACAATAGGCTTCATCTATCTACAGGGTGCTCCAACAGTGCGTGGTTATATTTAAGCGTGGTGTTCTGTAGGTGAGTAAAGAAACGATATTGACTTTTTTCCAAAAACCCGACTTTAAGAAACGACTTAAAGTAAAAAAAAATGTCTCTTTTCGAGCAGTCTGATGCATCAATCTATAATTGGACAAAAATAAACACCACTAAACTGCGTGCTTAAAGTAATAATAATAATAACTTTATTTCCACATTTACAATTTACAAGAATTTGAGAAACACGAGGAAAAATATTATTAAAAATTGCATGTAACACAGGTTATCGACCTCTGGCACCCAAGCTAAGATTAAACTTGTGTTATGGATGCCAGGGCACACTCTATTTATTACATCAACTTACAAATGCAAACAAGTTTGGCGATACCACGGATCATTAACAATTATGTGTAAAAACAAAATAAAGTGAAAAATAAAAAAGACAAAGAAAATGTGTAGCCTCTCTTTGCTGTGAAAGCGGGTGTAGTGTTTTTTTTTTAAAGCTTTTATATTGCCAATTTATTATTCATCTCAGAAAAAATGTCTATATAAAAGCTATGCAAGTATAAGCCACGTAACTACTCTGACCCACTTAAAAACAAAATAAATAAAGAATTAATTAAAAATTAAAAGTCATAAATGTAGGTCTGCAATAAAAAGGGCCAAAAGGGTTAAATTATTACAAAATTAATAATTTAAAAAAACACAAAAGTTCGTGAAGAGAATGTTTAAAAACCTCATTGAATTTCTTTTGTGGAAAACGATTGGGTAATTATTCAGAATATACAGTAGGGGCAGACATTAACAAATATAATCAGTATTAATATTATGTGGTGGCGGCATGCGTAGCTGATGTGATCCGTGCTTATATATAAAATGTGTTGCTTAGTAAATAGGTTAATTGTGACTGGAACACCGGGTGATAGGTTTGACTGATACTCTTAGAAATTAAATAAAAACATGTAAGTGAATGTATGGAATAATAATAAATAATTAATGCATCGTGAAAACATTTTCTTCAAAGCTAATTTTTTTAATTTTTTCGTTAATTTTGGTAACTGTTGTGAATATCCCAGTGTGGTGATAAAAGAAAGACAAAAATCCTGTAAAGCCGTAGATTTAATGTATCTTTACAAGTCATAACAACAAATAGACCCCAATTTCTTTGTTGTGTAAAACTAAATGTGGCAAGAACTTAATTTGCATTGGAATACGTTTTTTATAAAAAAAATCATTTGCCTATTATGTGAGGAGCACGTGGCTAAATAATAACAGCCGCACGGATCGATCTTCAAGGTTAAGCAACGCTTGCCGAGGTTGGTCTGTGGATGGGTGACTATATTAACATATCGAGATTCCTCTACGCCTCGGAAAGCACCAGCTGTCATTTGTTGAACTTTGGCAGTCGTTACGGATTGTCAGAAGCTAGAAAATCTGACACCAGTCTTACCAAGATGTACCGTGTTACCCAGTTAATGGATTGTGGAGGTCTGGTAGGCAACCGCTCCATGCAAAATACTGGTATTCAGTTGAATCCGGTTTGACTGGTAGCCGACCCCAATATAGTTCTGAAAAGGTTAGGCAGATGTGTACCTCTGCTGGGCAACAGCCTTCCGCATATCCTTCCAGACACTTTATCTTGCGACACCTCGAACCAGTCTTCGCAGTGTGCATCCAGATCAGCTCGCCATCCTCTGGTACCCATTGTGGGGAGAGTTGTGCCCAGTGGTCACTATGCGATTGCATAGTGGCCGGTGTGCCCAGTCACATTTCTATGATACCGGTTTTGGAGCGCAGCGTGGTGTTCCGTACTCTATCAAGAATACTTTATCCTTTATTACTTTTTGCCATATCCTATTCATAAATTACTAATAGTCATTAAGCGGTTGCTTAGTTATTAAAGCTTAAAGTCACGAGCCCATTATGGAATTCCTGTTACAAAATTTTCCAATTTCAGCACAATGACGACGGTGGTCGATGAGACCGAGGTTCCCAGCTATAACACAAGACTGATCTTCTACCCGCTTCTGCTCCTCGCATCCAGTATCTGGATCCTATACAGATGGCAGCAGAAGTCGCGCATGTACAAATTCGCAGAGAGGATCCCCGGTCCAGCTGCTGTGCCGTTTTTGGGAAATGCTCTCATAGTGCTGAGGAAAAAACCCAGTGGTTAGTCGCTGAAAATAATGTGTTACTCATTTTTTTCTGTTCATGCACAATTTTGGATTAAGTTATTGTGGCTCGACCACAGGGTTTTCTGTAGCTTCATAGTTCTATCTAAAAGTTTACGAAAAAGAAAAGTGAATAAATGTAGACGTCCATGTGTCTAGATTGAACTAGCTGCGCTCACGGTTTTGCACAAGCTAAGTGAATTCTTGGCCGCAAAACGTACCAGATTATAAGTTAAACGTACAATAGTAGGTCCTGCTGTGAAAACCGCATCAAAATTTCTGCAGTAGTTACAATTATTTTTTTACCCCTCATATTAAGTTTTCTTAAATATCTCGACCAGTTACAATTTTATTATATGCATGAGCACTGTACAGATTCACGAAGATACCATCAACCATCCAACCATGTAGATTGAATGATTATCTGGCAGCTTTGGTATTGGTTGTCAAATCATTAAGCTCCTTAAAGTTCCAAATAACTTTATTTGGACTGGTCCACTCAAATCGATGTTGTCTCAGCTATTAACCTACATGGTTCTCGTATGATTTAATCATTATAACTATATTTATATAGACTTTAAATTAACAAAGACTTTAACATCTGAGTTTGTTTCGGTGTTTCTTGTCAGGGTAGTCAGCATGGAAACATCGGCCTCAGCTAGTTTAAATTGACGAAAATATAATTATCATTATTAACTTGAGTTTAATTCACTTCTTTATTTCAGAACTGGTTCAGCTCGGCCTAGAGTACGGAGAGAAATTCGGTAACGTCGTAAGAGTATGGCTCGGATCAAACCTGATCGTGTTCCTCACAGACCCCAATGACGTCGAAGTCATCCTCAACAGCAATGTGCACATTGACAAGGCTTCAGAGTACAAATTCTTCAAGCCATGGCTCGGAGAAGGTCTTCTCATCAGCACAGGTATGCAAGGTTTTAAATATTTTAAGCACTGCTGATTAAAAAAAAATATCACGCCGTTGACTAAACAAGACGTGAAGTAGCCGAAACCAGGTGGACCACAGCGGTCTCTGCTTCCGCTGTGGTCAGCCCGGTCACAGGGCCGGCTCGTGCACTGCGTAGTATGTGCGGCAGCTGGCAAGCCGGCCGACAACTGGGCTGGGGGCAGGGCCTGCGCTCCACCCTCCAAAGCCGGGGGCAGGAGGAAGCCCTCCGCCACCACCGCCGCCACCGTCGCTGCTACTGACGCCACCGCCGGTACCACCGCTGCTGCTGCTAGTGCAACAGCTGCAGTAGGGCTGAAATGGAGTGCCAATAACGACCCCATTTCGCCTCCTCCAGACGAACGTCAGCCACTGCGCCGCTCAGGAACTGATGCTCCTGAGTATGGCACAGTGATTGATGCCTACGTACGGCTAACAATGGGTAGCTCACCGTCCGATTAGAACATGGCCGGGTCGACGGCGCGCTCTGCTCCACGCGCGCCGAATTGAGCAGTCAGCAAAAGATGGGGCCCGTTAGGGCCAGAGCCTGCCAGGATTGGGGATTTTGTTCGAAAGAGTTACCGCGGCCCTGGAACGCAAAAGGCACTAGGAGGAGCATAGATGGGTTTTTCAGTAAGAGTCTGACACTCCCTTCTGCTCTATTTGATGATTTCCCATACATTAAAAAAAAAAAGAAGCCGAAACCAAATTAATTGAGATAAGTTATCTGTGATAACGTCGGTGTTTAAAGTTTAAACCTACTTTAAATCCTAATATAGAATTTGCGAAAGCATAGTATTTTTCGTAACTTTATCATTTATTTCATACATTATAGAGACAAAAAAATGTATCACTGTCCCACTGCACGGCCAATGCATGTAGGTACTCTTTTCCTGAGCCACTTCGAACCAGTCCTTGCGTTAGGGTTCTAAGTCTCGTCATCTCTTCCTAGCCTCGGAACACAGCCGTTGGATTTAATTAAATCAATGAAAATTTCCAGGTGACAAATGGCGTTCTCACAGGAAGATGATCGCCCCTACATTCCACATTAACATCCTAAAGTCTTTCGTGAGTATTTTCAACCAGAACAGCAAGAATGTGGTGGAGAAGATGCGCCCAGAGATCGGCAAGGAGTTCGACGTCCACGACTACATGTCTGGTGTCACTGTCGATATTCTACTAGGTAAGATTATCTCGAATTTTGTTTCTATAGGGTATTTCAGAAGTGCATGATCATATTTAAGGGTTCTGTTACTAAAAGAAAAAATACTTGCATCAAAAACCCGACCGCAAAAAATGACTAAGAAGTTCCGAACTGGTTCAGTATGTTTCAGTGGCATTTATTTTAGTTCAATCACAGATTTTTTGGAGGTAGCGGAACAGAGAGTAAAGTCCCGCAAACCTCCATTGAAAAGGGAGGATCCTCCGACCAGACGGTTGTTTGTGTCTGGTGGGCAACTGCCCGAGAGTTGATATTCGGGCTTTGCATATGGTCTAATCGCACGGTAAACTTTTATATCGCGATTTAGAATTTTGTAGTTAGTTCGCAGCTGTCGAGATAGATGGCGCTGCGAGTCTCATTTGTTGTGATGTTGATTCTGCTACGTTGATTTTTGTGGCGGCATGAATGCCGCTACAATTTGATTCCATCAATTGTATCTGACTTTCTAAATAGGGATTTGTTTGCGTTCTACAGTTTCTGCCCTTATGTATGTGGCAGGATTTGATACTTTCAAAGTTTGCAATTCACAAAAGCATTGCTTGGGTAACTTTATTTATTGTTTCATGATTTCGATGCCCTAATTGCATTTAAGGAATTGAAATTAATATTTATCATGAAACAAGTACGCATATTCACTTCCTGTTTTGCGTGACCCAATTTTTAAAACTTCTCTTTTGAATAATTTGCATTCGTACCACGGACAAATAAAACTCAGCTTTCATGGGTGTAATTTAGGCTAAGTTGCTGGACACACAGAAAAGTAAGACGATTACGGGGCACGGACTAAGGTCTCTTCCGCGTCATTTCATACCAAATGTATAGAAGCGTCGCGATGCAAAACATGCCTAAGAACTTATACTCTTATTAATTTATAAGTAGCAATATCAACAGGACATAAAAATATTTTTAACGTCCATTGTACAATAATTAAATGCAACACACCGCTAAATAGATCTTTTTTCTTGCAATTTACAGCCTTATTTATTTAAAAAACACAAGCAAAACAAATAACAAATTATGTTTTTCTAACTTATTGACTTATTCATTATTATTAACTTTTTTATTGTTTCTATAGCAGTATAGTGCATGTAGTGCTCTTCTTTAAGTGATGCAACTGCCGCGCTGGAGATAGGGTTGGTGAGCGTGTTTTGCTGCAGAACCACTTGCTGCTCCTGTCGTTAGCGCGGCAGAACTAGCTTTATCTATTTGACTGACAGACCTTGACAACTCAAAAGTGCCTGCTGTAACTGTTATATTTGAAATAAAGGAATTTGTATTTGTACATTTGATGAGGTACATAAAATTAAGTCTGGAATGCTTTCTTGTAAATGTTGTAGTGTGCTCATTGTTGAAGAACCGAGTAAAATAAATAAATAAATAATCGAACCCTAAGATTACTTACAATACTGATCACACGATCTATTCAACAGTATATATGTCGCAGCCAACTAGCTGAATCCACCGTTTCATTAAAAGTCTAGCCTTCTCATTGAACTGTGCCGTTTAATCAGCAACATGGCCATGGGCAAGTCATTAAACGATATTGAACAAAAGATGTCACTTAGGTCGCTGAAAAATCGGCACATTTAAATGAAAAGGCTAGGCAAACAAATAAAAGGCTGAATAAGCTAATTGGCCTGCGACGTATATATTAAAGAACATAAAATCGTACAAAGATTAGAATGCAGTTAAAGATCCTTATCCTAAAGATTTTCAGTGACCATTAAATTCTGTTGTTATGTTGTAAATAAATAACAGTTATTATCAATATTTAAATGGTGTATAATTTGCTTTGACTACTCAGTCGTAAAGTAACATAATTATTCAAATTAATTGCCCTTTTCAACTTTTATTTGCTTTGTTTAAGAACCTACGAAGGTGACCTTTGCAAAAGTTATGCCATAAACTATTGAGTATTTGACTTTTAAATTAGCCAGCTAGTAAGCATGACTTGTAAAAGTAAT
The DNA here is from genome assembly GCA_947386135.1 of Melanchra persicariae. NCBI lineage: Eukaryota > Metazoa > Arthropoda > Insecta > Lepidoptera > Noctuidae > Melanchra > Melanchra persicariae. Next base: position 7,721,054 of record OX376651.1, on the reverse strand, counting down.
GGAAACAATTATTTTAATGTTTCGTAAATTATTACAGAAACTGCAATGGGAATCACTAGGAAGACACAAGATGAATCTGGATTTGATTACGCTATGGCTGTGATGAAGTGAGTTTGAGTTTATTATTAACCTAGTGTGGTAATTTATTAGTAGATCAGAAGCAACATCTTTAAAAATCATTGTATGTTTCAGGATGTGTGATATTATCCACCAGAGGCACTACAAACTGTGGCTGCGATTTGACGCCATCTTCAATTTATCGCCCTTCTTCAAGCAGCAGAAGAAACTCTTGGACATTATTCACGGACTGACCAACAAGGTAATCTCAAATAAAACCAAGGATTAAAATACAATAATACTCTTAATGGCTTGGAATTTAATAAGTCATAGTTTTGGAAATAGCCTATTTGCACAGAATAGAACAGAATTGTATTGTTCTCGAAGTAACGTCATAGGTCATTGTATTTTTAATATCATTCATCTTTTACAACTTTAAAAGCAATGATTCTATACTGTACTATAATATTTTGCACTATTTTTGGTGTAAAGTTAAGCATCTTCTATAAATATATCTAATTCTCATTATGGCATAATTCCTTCGACAGGTTATAAAGAACAAGAAGGAAACGTACCTTGAAAACAAATCCAAGGGTGTGATCCCACCAACTCTAGCTGAACTCACCAAGACTCCTGATGACAGTGACAATGTGCTAGCTAACAATGACAAAACCCTCGCAGAGGACGTGTTCAAGGGATACCGCGATGATCTGGATTTCAATGATGAAAACGATATCGGTAAACATGACATTATTTATTTTATACAAGCATTTACAAATAATTTTATAACAATACTAAATATGGTCACTTTTTAACATCAAGCAAAATTCACTAAACTTTATATTCTTATCACAGGTGAGAAGAAGCGTCTTGCTTTCTTGGACTTGATGATCGAATCATCCCAGAATGGAACCAACAACATCAGTGACTACGAAATCAAAGAGGAAGTCGACACTATCATGTTTGAGGTAATAAACTTTAAATATGACATTCAAGCATACGAGATACCTTAATGCAAATCTAGCCAATTAAAACAATAATTTGCAAAGATTATATTTATTAGACACACCTGCACGATTTTATTAATCCGTGAGATGCAGATGTTAGTCAAGTCTAGGCCATACTTACGTACACGTGACATTTTTATCGCCTTCTGCTTCAGAGAGGTGAGACGTCTTTAGAAATACAGTAAATCTTTTAAGTACATAATGATACCGGAGTAACGAGATTTAAGTGGTGTAGATGACCCCTTGCCTAAAATAGAGTCAATCAGAAATTATTCGTACAGGCTGGCAGCCGAGCAAGCTGAATATATCTACTTTGGTTAAGTTCACATCATCTGTCTATTTTCCTACCTGTTGGTTAAAACATTCCGTGTGTAACAGTCACTTTTGTTAATTCCCAGGGTCACGACACCACTGCCGCTGGCTCCAGCTTCGTGCTGTGCCTCCTGGGTGTCCACAAAGAGATCCAAGAGAGGGTCTATAATGAGCTGCATGAGATCTTTGGTGACTCCGACAGGCCTGCCACCTTCGCTGATACCCTGCACATGAAGTACCTCGAGCGAGTCATCCTCGAGTCCCTCAGGATGTACCCACCAGTGCCCATCATCGCTAGAAAACTTAACCGTGACGTGAAAATCGGTAAGTTCTACATAGATTTATATATACCAGTTAGTTTAAAAATACATTAAAGGAACCCACGACGACCCTAGAGAAGTCCGGAAGGAGGTGGTGCAATTTATGACGAGCTCATATCCCGCAATAATCTGCGGCCGGTAACTTAGTTGATCAATTGAATTTCTTAAAACAAGCAAATATAACCTACTACTGAAAAGAGCTACCAAATAACCGCTGCTAAAGAAGAAGAAGAAGAAGAAGACCGCTGCCATGAACTACTAACGAGGAAATGTCTTAAAGCAAATTGTTCTGCAATCGCAGTTTTTTGCTTTTAGCAAACTGAAGGCCATTTACTGAGAGTGCGTAGTTTTGCTATAATTTGTTACGTAGGAGATTTTTAGAACACCCACGGTTACACGTGTGACATATACGGAAGAAGGTTAATTTATATTTTAGAGTATGACAAAAGAAATGACGTACACCACGAATTTTGTTAAACAGCTCTAATAGATTAACTAAATTGGTTTCTAATGACGCAAATCTATGGATTTACGTCATTAGCATTTAACCTTTAGGTTGTCTGTATAAATTGTACAGTGAAATTGAATTCAATTACAGGGTCAAATTGCGTCAGTGCTTTTAAATTCGACCGTTACTATTGCAACATATTTGTTTTTTTTTTCAGCCACAAACAACTATGTCCTGCCCGCTGGCGCCACCATTGTCGTCGGTACCTTCAAAATCCACCGCAACCCTGAGTACTACAAGGACCCTGAGAACTTCAACCCTGACAACTTCTTGCCTGAGAACACCTCCAACAGGCATTACTACAGCTACATTCCATTCAGTGCTGGACCCAGGAGTTGTGTCGGTTCGTAGTCTTAAAATTGTTGGAAAAGAATCATTGTGAATAGTGCCAGATACTATTTCACCAGTCCTTCTATAATGTATTTTATTATTTTAAACATCGATCAGAATTTTATCGAGTCGACACTCCATTATCAAATGCTGCTTTCTCTTCCTCTTTTGCTACAGATTGTTTCGAAAATTGTCAAAACTTCTTAAAGATAAAATATCCAACGATGGTAACCATGTTATGACATCGCAAATTTCTTATATTTCAGGCCGCAAATACGCCATCTTGAAGCTGAAGATCCTGCTCTCCACGGTCCTCCGTAACTACAAAGTGACCTCCGACGTTACTGAAGACCAGTTCAAACTCCAGGCTGACATCATCCTGAAAAGGACTGACGGATTCAGGCTGAAGATTGAGCCCAGACAGAGGGTCCCTACAACCGTCGCCTAATCTACCAAAGAAAATATTTTATCGCATCTTGTATCACTCATACATATTGGTGTTGATTTAGAAGTACTGAGATGAGCTATTAAACACTCATTATTATGACATTACACTATTATTTATTGTGATAAGTTTTATTTATTTAACAGATTATATCATATTTAAGAAGTTAATCATAGACTTCACGTATCAATATGCGATGATATATAGTTTAGTCAACCATTGTCTTATGTTGTGCTGATATAAGCTCTGAAAATGGCTGTAAGCTCGCTTTTAATGGAATAAGGTTCATTAAATATTATTTAAACAAATTATCTCCTAACTAATAAAGTCATGAATGGTGTCATTCATGACATTTATGAAAATGATGTAAGAAAATGAGACAGAAAATATTTAATAAACTCTTACTTATTGAATTCATACTCAATGGTTTTAGTGTCTTTCAATAAAACCACCCTCGAACAAGAGATTTCTGATGTGTGGATTTGAACCTAGAGCAGTGAGATGTAGGGCAAAAAAAAACTGAGCTCTAGCCTATTTTGGCGGCCGTCTTATGTCTAATATTGGCTTTCATTCCTACGGTAGCAAGTGCCGTCTTCCTAAAAAATTATATCTATTAGGAAAAAAATGAGTTCCAGTTCCTATTTCCGTATCTCGTACCAAAATGATTGTCTCATGCGACCCTATAGAGGTAGCGGAACAGAGAGTAAAGTCCCGCAAACCTCCATAGAAGAAAACTGAGGATCCTTCGACCGGTCGGTTGTTGTGTTCGGTGGGCAACTGCCCGATAGTTGATATTCGGACTGTTGTAAATGTTCAAATCACACGGTAAACTCTAATACCACGATGCAAGATTTCGTTCAGTTAGTTCGCAGCTAACGGGATAGACGGCGTCGTGGTTATTTTTGTTGCGATGTAGATTTTGTTACGTTGGTTTTTTGTGGCGGCATTGATGTCGCTACAACCCTACTCAATAAAACCCCGAAGTAGATTTACCATTTTAATTCCCTAAATCTTTCTTTTAAGTAACATAAACCACGAACTACATAATACATTACCTAGTGAGTTCTAGTAAAATACAATTTTCACAGAACAGCTCGTACTTTTACCAGTAAGGAAATCCTATTGTTTACCGTAGTTTGACTTTTACAGTAATGAAGCACTAGTCTAAGGGGTTTGAAAATTTTACTATGGGAGCTGGCATAGCCCCCCGTCGCCATTAGGATCTTTTTTCAAACTTGAAATATGGGTAGATGATTCTGAAACAAACAAAAAAATTTAAACATGGTACCCTAAAGTGGCTGTCGAGATATTTGGAGGTAAAGTCGTCATGTGCGGACAATGACTATCATAAAAAAAAAAAAAAATTTGTGCTTATATGCATTAAGAGGTAAGTAGTTTAAAAGTGGCGCCAGTGACGGAGAATGTGAAATGGAACCGCTTCTCCTGGCATGGTCATGTGAAGAGGAGGGATGAAACGCATGTAACTAAAAGATAAATAAAAGAAGACTATATGAAAGAAAAGGGAGTTAGTGATAGTGTGATGGCTGACAGGACAGAATGGAAGAAAAAAACGTGTTCCGCCGACCCCAAGTAACATGGGATAAGGGCAGACAGATGATGATGATGCATTAGATTATATTCAAATAATAGTTGCAGACATTTTTTCTTTGTTAAACTGTCCTCTACCCATATATAGGTACTTGTTTCATGGCGCGCAGTGACTTCAAAAAAAAAAACAATATGACGATGCGAGGCTATGCCATAAAGGTTCTATCCCCTTTCGAATCTTCTGGAAGACAAAAGCGTCATTTATCTCCAGTAAAAGTACTCCTAGTCTGCTAGACACTACATTTGTACTTTTGAAGATTTGTGTAAGCTATAGCCCAGGTCATTTATTACAACCATCACATACATACAACACGAAATAGATAAAATGTAGACCAGGTTTTTCATTACTAGAGAACGTGAAGGATTACGATAGAAGTCGATGCTCTACTTGCGCCTGATCATTTTGCAAAAGCAAATAGTCAAGATACACGCCCCACGACTCATAATAAAATAAAAGGGTTAACTTTATCTAAGGACATTATTGCAGGATTGAGCCGATAGGATAGGCTAATAGTGACATAACAAAACAAACATTAGTTATACAATTTACCGATTGACTGATAAACAAAACTGAAAAAACTCACAAGACTTGAATATTTCCATGAGCGTACAAATAGATTCTAGAGTTGCGAGTTGCTATTGCCCCCTAATACACTTATCCTCTACGAGTAATAATATTATTCGTAACCCACCTATCTTTGCGAGGCACATCTGCTTCACAATCCTACACTACCACTATAAGAGATCCCAACCATGATGTTTTGACCCGCACTTTTTTTGTTCGTCCAATTGGTTTAAATTCAACACAGCAACTACAACGGTATAAGTGCACTTGATCGACAGACATTGACGTTACTTCTAGCAAACTGTCTGATTTAATCAGTGGTCGGAATTGATAGATTGATTCAAAGACTACAATTTATTCTCCTGGAAGGTGACATGCCCAACATATCGTCGGTGATACTGCAAAGCTTTTCCCATAAGGCCTAACTTGGAATGAAAGCCTCTCAAAACGCCCGCCCGTCACCACTTCTTAGTGATTCAGGTGGGAAGAAAAAGTGGCGCCCCAAACTCCCCAACAACACCATCCCTCTGTTAATAAGAACTAGAAGTTGTACAATAGTTCTTGCTTATCACCACCAGTGGTCATTGTTCCAGCGGTTCTCCAATGATGATTTTTGCACCTTGCTACATCTTCGTTTTATTGTCTTCGTCTATTTTCACAAATACGTCTATTTATGTTACTGGTATTATTCACGTCATTCGTATTATTTATGTTACTGGTATAGCTTCCTGAACACAAAAGCTGACCTGAATGATGGTGGTTTTAAAATATCTGCTATAATATTTTTTTTTGCAATCAGTCGGAAGACTATAATCAAATTTGTTCCGTGATGAAACTAGATGATTATTGAAATTGGAGCCATTGCTCATGGTAAAATATCGGGCCTCTTGAGCCTTATAATTTTGCTTAACTTGAAAAGCATTTTCACAAGGGATTGGGTAGGAGGGAAGATGGTAGGTATTTGTATTTCCTTATGTAGCATTCCATTTCCAAAACGACAGTTTGCTTTTGTAGATATAAAAGTGGATCTCTGTGTTTTTAACAATAAATAAAAATAACTTTTTTAGTCTCTCAGCGTGACAGATAGGTAAATATCGCATAGGTAAAGTAGCTGTTGATGCTAATGAGCATGTAGCTTGTAGGAACGAATTGTGATATTACATTATTCTACATACACAAGGACAATGTTTTATTGGTCATGACCTGTTTTATTGAAAGTTCACTGATACGGAACGAATACGGAAATTTTCAATACTCCTTTACCTACCTCGGTAGTTTTGTGAAACTATGATGAAAAAAACAATTAGACTTGAGTCAAATCATTTTGCTACGATTGTTGTGACCTCTTAGTCTAACCTACTCCCGGACCTAATATCGTATGTGTCAGTATATTTGCCTTATAAAGGCTTGACTTCTTCTTCATTTTTGTCAAAAGGCCCATTCAAGCAAATCTTCCTACTGACTGAAACGTTATTGAGCTCGGTATTTAATTGGACACAAGCGTGAATTCATAATTATAGTTTAAGCACGCAGTGTAAGCACGTTAAGTAGTTGGTCCCGGCTGTCATTTGTAGATCTTTGGCAGACGTTACGGATTACCAGAAGTCAGAAAATCTGCAGAAATTCTTAACAACACTGAAATCGCAAAAAAAAAATCGACTGCTTCATATGTTTCTGTGCGCATAACTCGACAAAATGTACTGAACAGCTGTTTTTTTTTGGGATTTCGGGCTTGGTCCCATAGTAAAAGTTGTTCACAATGATGAGTACAATGACCCCTTAAGTGGTATTGCGTTTATTATGTTGCACGTTGTATAGCAAGCCAGCAGCTTTACAACATGCCACTCAACTTGTCAATCAATCTCCTATTCAACAGTAACAGGCCCAGTATATATATTAGTCAAATAAGCTTTGAACCTAGGAAAAATTCCTAACTCCGATTTTTTGTCTTAAATCGTGTATTTGGTCTCAGTTCTTCTATATTAAAAAATTAACATTTTCCGTAACCGGGTCATTTTGGAAAAAAAAACAAAAACGCGTGTATTACATAACATTACAATAAAACTAGAAAAATCAAGTTACCCTAATTATTTTTTTACGATAAACTGGGTTTTCCAGAATTTTGTGGTCATATTTAAAGGTGATGGTGTGTAGCTGATATACCTACATTAAGGAAAAAAATTTCAAAACACAAAAATGTTTTTTTTTTAAACTACTAGAATAAATCGACTAAAAAGTTGGAGATTAGGAAGTCAGACATGGCCTACAAATTAAAATTAAAACCAATTAAATTCAGTTGCATTTTTGCCTGTATCACTATCGCAAAAAAAACTGACATTTATAACTTGCGCTTGCATTGATTCGCTAGCCAACATAATGTTCAATTTAGTTGGTTAGCGAATTAAGATATATAATGCAATTTATGAAAAGAAAGTAGTAAAAATCACATTATTTATAGAAATAGGATAAATGCACGAATTAAAAATATTTAATTTATTGACCTACATATAAAAATAAATATCTTCTACAAATGCTCTAACCAAACATGCCAGTTAATATTTTTTCCCATCGAGTTATTATTAAAATTAGATGATTTATTAAAAAATCATCACGTGGGCGTTAACTTTTTGCGGGATATCTACACGTTAACGGCAAAAAAATCGGAGTTAAGAATCACAAAGTTATCACAAAGTTACCCTAATTTTCGGCGTAATTTGACTGGACTAGTAAGTAGCTACGTGAACTTATCGAACGTCCGTATTTTTAATTAATGTCAATTGTAAGCAATAAAACATTAGAATTTGACTATAAAATTAGACCGACCTAAAGGGCAATGGAGAGGGCTATGCTCGCAGTTAGCATGCGTGATCGAATCATGATTGAAGAGATTCGTAGGAACCGACAAGACCCGAAGAATTTTCAACCAAATGTTACCGCTTAAAGAACCCATTCAAGCCTGTTACTAGTAAAGGATATCTTTCTGCTGAATGATGAATGATCGATAAAATATACTTTATTTTACACCAAGCCCAAAAACCACAAACTCATTTATTTTTTTCCTTTTTTTATGTTTTGTTAAACGTTTGGTCTCTAGAGACTGTGATATTCCATGACTGTTATTAATATTTAACCAAGGGACGAGACATTTCGTAGTGCGTGTTTATACCATACATTGCGGACTTACTAACTATCTTTTTCTAATAGAATGCTACAAGAAAGTCACTATACTTATCTGAATTCGATACAATACTATGGACCAGTTATTCACTAAGAATTAATATAAAAATTTAAATAATGGACTTAGTTTCCTTTTGTGTCAGTTGTAAACTATTAATAAAGTTAGATTCTAAAACTAATCAATTCGTTGACAATTCCAGTAGCATTCTTCAGCAAAAAATGTTTTCGTAAACAGTAGCGACTATCGACGAAGGGGTTTTCCGGTATTAAAACTTGCATCCGGGTTCATATGGATGTAGCATTTACAGACAGTATTGAAATAAATAAACATACAATTTCAACGTTAATATATTTAACTCCCGAATTTATTTGTAAAAATTGTGGTAATCCATTTAAATAATAGTGTTCCTCAAGATGCTGGATTTTCCAAGTTGACAGGATAGGGGTGTTACTCATTAGTAATACTAATACCTAGTTGTTCTTGTAGTAAAAACAGTTTGTTAAATAAATGATTACTAACTTTCTTGGCTAAATACTGACTACCTACGGAACCTTCAGATCGCCGTAGGGCTTTTTGAAAAGGCATAAGTTTAAATGTAACGATAGTCAATAGAACACAAAGATTTATGTCTCATCCTTATGATCACGAGACCACTAATATTTTTGTCACCGTGACCCAACAAATTCGAAAATGCTTACTATAAACCACCATTTTATTGATCGGACAAATTGTTTACGAAACAATGATCCACGTAATTTAGGTAACATTAGGTATGTTGCAGACATTTATCAAAATAAGTATTTTTATTGAAACACTAAACATAAAAAACAGTCGTTTTAAACAGCTTTGTTCAAAATAATGGCGTTGACTTTGACTTTGACTTTAATTTTGTAGTTGAGTTGAGTATAATTGTTTATTTATTTATCTATATACTTTATTGTACACCAAATTAAAAACACATAAAGGAAACCTTAAATTAAAAAACATACAATTGGCGGCCTTATCGCATTCCGCCATCTCTTCCAGGCAACCTGGAACGGATAAAGATGGCCTGGACACGAAATGGGGTTGCACTCGGTGCAAATATAAAGTTATGCAATTTGTTGCACAGAAATAAAGTAATACAATATATTACACTTAAATAGATACATAAATACGTACATAATAAATATACATATTATAAATAAAAAAAGGTGTGTAACACTTATTAAAGTTAACATCGAAAAAGTAATCAGAGTGATGAGTAGTGTTCCTTAACAAGTTTTTAAAGACAGGCAGCGATTGCGTGCGTTTAATTGACACTGGCAAAGCACTCCATAGACGGGCCGCCTGGACTGTAAAAGACATATCTAAGAAATTAGTCGAATGCATTGGCATTTCCAGTCTAAAGTTATCTGTTATCATAGATTTGAACTGATTAGTCCTTTATTTCTGGGCATTGTAATTGGGTAATTAGGTACTAGTCTCCGATGCCCTCGTTATACGAATGATTGCAAGTGCGACTGCTATTCGCAAGTCAGATCACGTGCTATTGAATTTTTACTAGCACTTTCTCAAGACGACTTGGTAATTAAAAAATACCGGGAGATAGCTCAATGCCTGATAAGACACGTAAAGCAGGCAGACCAGTAGTGCAATTCTGTAAACATGTCGAAGTGAAGGCTTGTGTGAAGTGATCACGAAATGAGCTGTCCATTTAATCCATGTTATCAAGATGGAATGACAGCTCACCTCGTAATCACTTCACCCAAGCCTTTACATCGCCATGTTTATGGAATCGAGCGGCTGTTCACTCTCAGTTCGTACAGGGTTGTCCCCTGTAACCAGGAGCACACCTGTGCAACTGTGATTGCACCTGCAGGAGTACGGTCAGGAGAATAACCTCCTTACCGGATAGTAAAACATTATAATCTAGCAACCGGCTTCGCATTAATAAAACCATCAAAGTTCAATCATTATGTATAAAATATTTATAAAATAATAAACACAAACTTTTCTCATTTATCGATATTTCTGTTAGTGAAAGCTGTAAATTGTTCCTACACTGTAACATCCGTTGATTGGTTTAGATGAAGTAAGTGGAGAAAAAGATAGGCAGGCAGCAACCTTGTTTTGTACAGTATAAAGAAAAAATCCTCATGTTAATTTCCTCAACTTCATTTAAGGTGACCAATTTGACATGGATTGCAATAAATATTTTATTCGCTGCACTTCTTTAATAATGCATTCTTATTACATGTCTGCCAATTGTTTTAGTAGGTAAGTGTAGAAAACGACGCCGACCGTTCGTTATGTACAACATTGCAGATTAATAAATGCCGTTATAGGTATTTCAATTTCTTCAAAACTGTGGGCAAACATGAAAACTTAGCAATATTTTTAGTTATTGAAGAAAAATAAGTACCAAGAAACACCGTGTTACCCAGTTAATGGGTTGTGGAGATCTGATTCGGTCCGGGGATTCAGCTGAATCCGGTTCGACTGAGAGCCGACCCCAATGTAGTTAGGAAAAGGCTGGGCAGATGATGATTGAAGAAAAATACTCGTAAATGAACAAAAACGAGTTAATAAAATAAACAAAAATGATAGAAAAACCCGTATTTCTTTAAAAAACTGGTGTTTCTGTTAACATACTACTATTTTCATAATGTTTGCGACATGCTATAGGTGCTTATAAATAAAATGAGGACATATTCAGTTGAATTTTTCAGTAATAGTTATATGAGCGTAGGGTTAACATTTATTTAGTAGTTACTTAGTTTTCTTGTGTGCGCCTTATTTATTGCATAATCCAGGTACATCTTTGTTGTTTATTGTTATTTTTATTGTTATGAAAATCGTTTAGATAAACCATTTTTTTTTAAATTAACGTGTCATTCAAAGTAAATGAGTTTGACACTAACAATTAAATCAGATTTTTCTGTCGTGTTCTACTAACGAAATCAAGTAATACCTACTTAATTTTCTGCAACTCACATGATTAGCATTCACGCTTACAAAGCAAAAACTTTGCAAACGTCAAAATTGGTGACACGAAAACTGTGCCACATTACTAGTAAATGAAATATTTGCGTTCGTTTCTGAGGTTAAACTTTGTACAATATCATTAGTTATGACGTGACTACATATTACTAATTGTAAAGAATCGAAAGTTCTTGAAAACAGCCAGAAATGTTTGCCTTATTGCGGCTCTTGTACCCAGCTCCAACATTAGGAACTGGTGATGGGTGAGCGTTTTGGGGGCTTCCTCTTGTCCATTGACGTCCAAAAAGTGCGATTTAAATTGAGTCTTATTTCTTTGCAGCAAAATGACGTCGGCGTCGGTGGTAGACGTCACCGTCGAGCAGAATATCCATACTACCAGGCTGCTGTTCTATCCACTGGTGATACTCGCGTCATGCGTCTGGTTGTTCCACCGATGGCAGCAACAGTCCAGGCTTTACAGGATGGGGAACATCTTGCCAGGCCCTGCGGCAGTTCCACTGTTCGGAAATGCGCTGATGGCGCTTTTCAAGAAGCCTGAACGTGAGTAAAAACATCATTTTATTGCGTATTTTGCTGAGCAGAGCTCAAAGTCTATAAAAGACTGTCATGTTAAGTAACAAAGCTATAGGGAAGAGGAGAAATATTTACGAAGCAGAGTATTATTTATTCCAAACTTGATCATTCTGCTAACCATAAAGGCTTGATCAAGTTTATTTAAGTGAAAAATTTTGTCCAGCCCTCTAGCATAGCAATGCTTTAGCATGGATTAAGTACCTAATGGCAACCGGTTTTAGCGCAGCAACTTGTATAATTCTTGGGCCTAAATGCACTTAATTCTTATTTGCTTCCAAAATTCTTATTTCTATTAAAAACTACAACATTTTTAAATTTCTTTTAGAATTTATCAAAATTGGTTTGGAAATCTGCGACCAGTATGGCTACGTGGTCCGAGGCTGGCTGGGTTCAAAGCTGGTAATCTTTTTGGCTAACCCTGAGGATGTGGAGGTGATTCTGAATAGCAACGTCCATATTGATAAAGCTTCAGATTACAAATTTTTCGAACCTTGGCTTGGGGAGGGTCTTCTGATCAGCTCAGGTAAGATGACTTATGTTTTGGGCATCATAGTTATGTCAATCGCCACTCCCGACTTTTCTGCTAGTGTCACGTCATAACACTTGTTTGATTATAAGGAATGGGCATTATCTTTTAAAAACGATATTCTTTAGTTCTGCGGCTAATAATCTTACACTTAAATTTGAGCTCAATTTCAGCATAGTTTATGTGGATGCCAGAGCTAACTATTATGTTTTTAAATTTAAACACAATTCACAAAATCATACGTTACGTAAAATCTAGAGAAGCAAACTGTATAACTCTTTCTGGCCATTGTATTAAACATTGAAACTGTCTCTTTTTAGGAGCAAAATGGCGCTCTCATAGAAAGATGATCGCCCCCACATTCCACATTAACATCCTGAAGTCTTTCGTGGACGTCTTCAATCAGAACAGCAAGAATGTAGTTGAGAAGATGCGTCCCGAAATTGGCAAAACCTTTGACGTGCATGACCACATGAGTGAGGTTACAGTCGACATCTTATTGGGTAAGTGTTCCCTTTAATTCTTTCTTTTAATTTAATATAAGAAACCTAGTACCTGAGACTAGTATATAGAAGAAGGGAATGGTAAGGACTTTTTCCGCCGATCCCAAATTAAGTGGCCATTATGGCCATAGAATTATTACAAGAAACGTATTACCACATATCTTGCACTGGTTTTCGTAGTTGATATAGATTTTTTGCAATGTTACGTACACTACCAGAAACCAATAAAGTCAATCATTTAAATTTGAACACAATGTGTCATGTTTAATGAATTATTTTAATGAAGACAGGTAATGGTTGTGGCCTAACCTTGCATTATGTTGTGTTTACCTAATCGTACACTATTGTTATGTCCTATTAAGAAACGTTATGAAACTAATGAAAGAACTGTTATTTCATAGAAACTGCTATGGGCATCACAAGGAAAACTCAAGATAAATCTGGCTACGATTATGCGATGGCTGTGATGAAGTAAGTCGATATTTATCGTTATTATTTAATTAATTATAATTCAATTTATTTTGATGGTCATTGCAACAGCTTGCCTAATGATAGCAAACATTTTTGTCAACAAAGTTAATGAGCGGTATCTCACTTTAATGGCCACTCCATCCATCCTGTTTAATATGAGCATTTCAAAATAACATTAGATTTATTCTAATAGAATTATTCTGGTTTGTGTATATTTGAATCTAGTCAGGTGGTTAACTCAAAGCTAATGAATTCATCCAAAAAAAAAACACATGTACAAAAAGTCAATCGCTGTTATCTTTTTGTTTTTATCGAATATTTTTGTGTCCCATGTTTTCAGAATGTGTGACATCATCCACCAGAGGCATTACAAGTTCTGGCTGCGACCCGAGCTCTTCTTCAAATTTCACCCATTATTTAAAACCCAGCAAAAACTTCTGGATATTATTCATGGACTTACTAATAAGGTACCTAGCTGAATAATGTATATGCCTGCTCCTATTTAACTTGAAAATGTGAATTTGACTTATCAAGCACTTTCGCATGACCTATGGTAATTTTATTTAGTGAGTCATTTGATTATTTACTACACATAAGACAGCAAAGTTCGTATATTGGATGTTGCATAAATTTAAACCAAAATGTACCTAATAGAACAGAATATTTATATGCGACTAAGGATTTGCTGTCTCATAAGCGAACCCTTTAAGAAAGTTACAATAATATTCAAGATAGTAATGTATGTAAGACCATTTACGCCGTACGTTATTTCATACAAACTTTCAAGACCATATTTTTCGAAATTAATGAACCGATTATAATGAAACTTCCTACTTATAAGCAGGATACATAGGTCTAAAAAGTTGTCAGAAAATATTTTGAAATATCTTATTTAAAAAAAGATACTTGGAAATCTCTGTTTCCATGGAAATTATTAAATCGGTCGTTTTTAGCTGTAACACTATTTTTGAAAAATATTCTCTGACACCTTTTTAGACCTATGTATCCTGCTTATACGTAGGAAGTTTAATTACAATCTATTCACTCAATTCGAAAAAAAAGAACTTGAAAGTTTGTATGAAATGACATACGGCGGAAACGCTCTTGAAGTTTCTTCCACCATTCAGTGCAAATAAAAAAAACAATAATATTCTCATTTCTTATTTCAAGGTTATAAAGCTGAAAAAGAAAATCTACTACGAAAACAAAGCTAAGGGTATAATTCCTCCGAGCATCCAAGAGTTGACGGAAGGCAAGTCCTTCAACACTGACAATGTTCTGGCGAACGGTGGTAAAACTCTGTCAGATACCGTCTTCAAGGGCTATCGCGACGACTTAGATTTCAATGACGAAAATGACGTTGGTATGTACTCGCTGTACTGTTTTAAAAAATAAATCTTGCAGTGCGATTCTGTAAACATGTCGAAGTGAACACTTGGGCGTGGTGCACGACGGGTGAGTTGTCAAACTATACAAATAAGATGGAATGACAGCTCTATTGTCGTTCACTCCGCCTAGGCGTACACCGTGAGATGTCGACAGAATCGACCGGCTGAAACTCACCTCAGCCTAAGAATATTAGCGAAGACTTTATACTGTTAATTAAATCCTTATTTCGATACATAGTAACACTACTCCATACGGGTAAAGTTCAAGACTCAAAAAAAACTCCAGTCAAAAGCAGTTCACTGTTTAAAAAAAGGAAACTCAGTTTGAAAGTGACTTTATTGAAAATAAATATTCCAGGTGAGAAAAAAAGGTTGGCCTTTTTGGACTTGATGCTTGAATCTGCTCAAAGTGGCACCAACCAGATCACTGACCACGAGATCAAAGAAGAAGTCGACACCATCATGTTTGAGGTATGTATAATTTTTAATACTTAAAATGAAGAAAGCTCATCCACATGGTCCCTATCCATTTCAATTGGAAACCAATGAAGAGCCTCTTTTCTAACTAAGGGTTTAGCAGAGATAGTAATATCGTAGATCATTGACCTTCACTACGGGTAGGCAGTAACCTGAAAAAACAGACAGCCACACTTACCAGGAGTATCGTGAAATACAGTTACTGAATACCAGATCGCTTTATGTAAATTAATATTAATATTCAGATGTATTCGGTTAGATTGAGTTATTTACTTTTCAAATATTATGATTAAGCTACTCAAAAAATAAGATGACTGTCAAAAAACCCGTCCGCCAAAAACGACTAAAAAGTTCCAAACAAGTCGCTTTTCAGTTTGTGGCTTCGTGGCCTTAGTGCGAGTTTTTAACGTTCTCGATCGCGTTAGCGTAAGCGTCAATTTGTATTGAAACTGAATAAGCGCCGTCTGGTGACACTCACGGACAACCTGTTTTTTTCTAAACAATTTGACATAAGCGAACGTTCAAGTGAACGCGATCGAGTACGTTAAAAAACTCACACTAAGCCCTCAGATCTGTGATTGAACTGCATCAGACTGCTTCAAAAGCGACTTGTTTGGAACTTTTTAGTCATTTTTAGCGGTTGGGTTTTTTGACAAAGTCATTTTATTTTATTTCCTACATTTTAGTGAGTTTTGAAAATTTATATAGTCACTACCACAATTCTGACGAATTCAACGTCACCTCATTTTTCAAAATCCGTCCACTCGTTTGGGCTGTAGGGCGTGCCAAAGAAATGGACATACATACAAACATACTTACATACATACGCTCGAAAAACAATACCCTCCTTCTGACGCAGTCGAGTAAAAACCAACTTCTATTATATTACAGGGCCACGACACTACAGCCGCTGGCTCCAGTTTCGTTATGTGTCTGCTTGGACTCCACCAAGATGTGCAGGCTCGAGTCTACGACGAGCTGTACGAGATCTTCGGCGATTCTGACCGACCAGCCACCTTCAATGACACCCTTCAAATGAAGTACCTTGAGCGAGTGATCCTGGAAACCCTCAGAATGTACCCGCCTGTACCTATCATAGCTAGGGAATTGAAGAAAGACGCTAAGATTGGTAAGAATCACTATGATCCTTCGAATGTTAAGAGCCTTTACGCGGTACGGCTTTTCATACAAACTTTCAAATCCTTATTTTTCGAAATTAATGACCCGATTTTAATAAAACTTGGTATGCGTACGCTAGATATCTAGGTCTAAATAGTTATCAGAAAAAAAAATCGAAAAAGAGTTCAGGGGGAAGGATATAGTGATTTTTCACTTTCTATAGAAAACTTAAAATCGCTCTCTCTCTCCCTCTGAAATCTTTTTCAAAAATGTTTTCTGATAACTATTTAGACCTGGATATCTAGCGTATGCATACCAAGTTTCGTTAAAATCGGTTCATTCATTTTGAAGAATAAGGACTTGAAAGTTTGTATGAAATGACAAACGGCGTACACGCTCTTAAATCATATAGACAAGAAAACTCCACATGCCGTTGGTCCATCATACCATCCACCATTACAACTTGGAGCACCGAGCACCTACATCAATTTCAATTGCCTATTACTTGCTATTAAGTGGTTCAGTCGAGTAAGTTGAGTACAAAGGACTCCGTATCTCTAATTTAAGTTCATCATCTTCTTAATAATTTCTTTCATATCATTCCTCACACAATCCATCCTCCTTTTCTTTGGTAGCTCCATTCACATTCATATTGTTCACTGTTTTATTTACTTGTGTTTAATTTCTTCTCATTTTTCAACATACCTACTCCCTGATAAAATACTTTATCTTCCTAACATGTTCACAGTTTACACTCTTGTTCGTCTTATTAAAATTTTCTTTTCTCACCCAGCAACCAATGGTTACACCCTCCCTGCTGGAGCTACTGTAGTCGTCTGCACCTACGGCATCCACCGCCACCCGAAGCACTACAAGGATCCCGACACCTTCAACCCTGACAACTTCTTGCCGGAGAACATGCAGAACAGGCACTACTACAGCTACATTCCCTTCAGCGCTGGACCCAGGAGTTGTGTCGGTTAGTACAAAAGTGTCATAATCATAATCATTTATTTACTGTTTTATTTAGTGTTTATTTGTCAATACAGAAGTTGAACTCATACATTCCGTATCCGCTGTTTCTAGGCAAGTAACTGCATCATTATGAGTGACTGTAATGTCCATACCCAAAACAATTCAAAACGAAACAGCGGCCATCTTTTAACACACCTCTTTAACTATGTATTATTTTTGGCCAGTACAGAATGATCAAAATATATCAGTAATCTATCCTAGACAGTATTAGTAATTTTGATAGAAATGTTAATGGTGTAAAATGTTTGGCCCCTTATGTTGTGACTTAAATAAATTAAAAGCGAGGGCTGGAACTGCTAACAAAACATAGACAACAGGCGTTCAGACGTATAGACAAACAAATCTGGTTCTCTGACACCAGTTGGGCTTATAATTAAAATTATTTTCCTCCTCGATTCTGTAAATCATAGATTTTTGAATGACGGCAAATAATCAGCACATTCTTTTGCAAATTTAAACGTATAGGTATTTATTTAAATTCAATAAACGAGCGTCATTTCGTATAATTATGTAATTTAAATAACAATTAATTTGTGAGACCGTAATCGTCATAACTAACAGTCATTAAGAATAGATGGGAAATCTAAAAATCATTATCCTATGATAAGCACGCAGAAAATTTATGTTTATTTATTTATTTAAAACACATACAACTATCATCACAGGCTTTCCTAATACAATAATGTAGTTATAGTTATAATATCTTACAAAGATTATAATTATTTGCTTACAATTTATTATATTACTAGCTTTTTATGTCAATAAAAACATTATTATTATTATTATAGCTTTTACAAATTAATGTTGATAGTTCTCTTTTTAAAACGCTCCATCGCCGTCGCTTTATCCGATGCTTTGTAAGGGGTAGAACCAATAATGTATTATTTACAGACATGTCATGCGCACGGCATCGGTACTAATCGGTAGCAAGATAGCTCCGTATATATATACGCTCGTAGGGTGTAATTTTAAATGTCATATCAACCCATCTATTGTTTAATTTATAGAACTTACTAATAATTGGGTAGAACTCTTGCGTACAATATCTAAGGCAGGTCATACTCAATATAATGTTGTTTTTTCACAATGTGTCACAGGTGCTGCTAGTTTCCATATTACATATCAGTATATAATAAGGTGATGGTATTTTTACCAATTTTCCTACTTTCACGCGGTCGGTTTACTTAAAATCCTTTAAATTTTACTTTTCAGGACGCAAGTACGCTCTTCTGAAGCTAAAAATACTTCTGTCAACCATCTTGCGGAACTACAAATCTGTGTCCGAAGTACCTGAAAAAGATTTCCAACTGACAACTGATATCATTCTGAAGAGATCCGACGGTTTCAAGATTAAGATCGAACCAAGGGTCCGAGTCCCTTCGACTGCTGCCTGATTCATCCAATCATGTTATAGAAATTTAGTATTATCGTCCTGATTAAGATGTCGTTAATTAAGTAAACAAAAAATGAGACATGTGGCTTTGGAACAAATGTGAGCGACAGAGCACAAACAGTTTCCGAAGAAATCAGTCACTTCGAAAAAGATTTTTAGGAGTCTTTTTTTCAATCATTACGATTTCATTTTTAGTCGCTGGACACACAGAAAAGACGTAAGACGATGACGGGGTGCAGACAGGGCACAGACGGGGCGCCGTCGCGACTTTTTAAAACATATAGAAAAGACGAGGCACGGACGTGACGTGGTTAATTGTGGTGGTGTGACAGCGACGTGTGAGTCCCGGCACCCGCCCCTCCCTCGACAACTCGCGTCCGTGCCCCGTCCTTTCTGCATGTTTTACAATAGGGCGCAGACGAGTAAGCGTCGTGTCCGCGCCCTGTCCTTCCTATATGTTTTGCATCGCAACGCTTCTATACATTTTGTATGAAAGGGACGCAGAAGAGTCATAATATTATGTCCGCGCCCCGTCCTCGTCTTACGTCTTTTCTATGTGTCCAGCGCCTTAGGTCTATACGGACCATCTTGAGCAAGCAGAATATTGATTGGACTCGTTCTATCATAGCTCTCAAGCTAAAGCACTAACCTGATTATTAATTGTTTAACAAGTTAAGTTTGTCATTATATCGTAGAAGCCCAGTTAACAAAATCTGACAATTAATAAAACTTAAAAATTGTACTTCTTCTTATTATTTACCTACCCCAATCGCACAAAAGGGGTTTTTTTTCAATTAAAAAGACGTTTGTTCATACATTGAGTAAGAAATTCTTTATTACTTAGAATAAAACATTTTTTTAAAGTCGACGTTATATATTTCATTGTTCATGATTATGACATAATAATTAGGTAATATGAATTAATTGTGCTTAATTATAGCAAGTTAAATTGGCGGTAGCTTCCCGGATTCTAAACATGTTTTTTAAATGATTTTGAAAGTAACTGGGTAGGTACCTCAGGACCGTAAATAGAAAATCCTAATTTTAGAATGAAAAATTGGCTATAAAAGGTAACTATTTTATCTTATTCTTATTCTTTATTGTACACCATAATAATTATTAAAATACTTAACAGTGAAGAAAAGTTCATATACAGAGGCGAGCTTAACTCAAAGTTGAGTTTTCTCCCAGCAAACCTTTGAGTGATAGGGAGAGATCACAAAGAGGGTCGGATTTTATAAATACATATTACGCAAGTCGACAGTTACTTTTCGAACAAGCTGCTTATTATTCTTAGTATTTCTATAAATTAACAATAAATAAATTCACGATTGTATAGGAACATTAATGTTTATGTTACTATAAAATCTATTTTAAACAATAACATTCTCTAATTATTCTTATTAAAAAATCTATAAAAAGGCACATATGACAAAAATATTTTGCATAAATTATTGTTTTAAGTAGGTTCAATGTGGCATCAATTTAACGCTACGTAACTCAGCAAAAAATACAAAGTAGGACTTTGAACGTCAAGTTACTTACATAAGAAAAATGTTTAGTATAGGTATAACAAAACCAATAGAAGCATTTTCTTTGTAATACGATGTGTAATACGATGGCACATCAGTTTAGTACAAAATGAACGGAATTGTATAACTACAATTTGTTTGCCGATCAAATGACACATCCTAATTATAATATTTAAATCACCAACCCTAGGTCATATTACAATACATTAACTAGGTAGGTACAATATATTTTAAAATACTCGTTTTACCGGTTGCAAGTAAATCTCGAATCTACTTTCATAAGTAGATCTCCTAACAAGAACTTAATTTTAATAAATAATAAATATATCTACTATTTCAATTCATAATCAAAATAAAAACTAAGCTATCTTTTGCGCCTGCCAGGGTTGCGGATTTTGTTCGAAAGATTCACCGCGGCCCTGGAACGCAAAGGGCACTAGGAGGAGTACGGGTGGGTTTTAGTCAGTAAGAGTCTGACACTCCCTCCCGCTCCACCTAGAGCGGAAGGAGTCATTTGATGATTTCCCACCTAAAAAAGCTGTCTTCTGCACTCACTTGTTATTCACATTACTAATTAAAAACAATACAGCCGGTCGATTCTGTCGACATCTCACGGTGTTCATCTAGGCGGAATGAACGACAATACAGCTGTCATTCCATATTATTTGTATGATTTGACAACTCGCCTGTCGTGCACCCTGTCCAAGTGTTCACTTCGACATGTTTACAGAATCGCACTGCAGTATTACTGCATCAATCAACATAATAACACTGATTTGAATCAACTCTGAGTTCAACTCAACAATTATTGCAACATTCACTACCGATTTGTGAATTGAGAATTCAAGGCTTAGACTTTTTCCAACTGTATTTAGCTTTCACAAATTCTTAACTTTAGGTTCACAAGTAAGAAACTTGGGGTTTATATCGAAACAATCTATTCCTCTTGGTTGCAGCAGGCAACATTTACACAAGTCACTCACTTTTCGGACACAAGTGAGTGAGTTGACAGTCATTGAGTAGCATATAAAATTATCTTTGGTAATAACTTACTTCGTTCACATTCATCCCATTATAAAAAAATCACATAGCTCGATGGAATGTGATAGAGGAACGTCACTCCAAAGGAATGGCAATTAAATAGCTATAAATTTTACTACACTATTTCATGTTTCAACAAAACATTATGCAATATTCGTAGTAGCACGTGTTTAAATTCGTTTAACAGAGTGCCAATTCCGTTCGCATTCGCATGTCAATCGCAATCTGGCAAAAAAAACTCATTTTTATACATTTTGACAGATGGCGACTGAGATCGGATAGCGAACGTTGCGCGTTGCTTGAAAATTAGTAGAATTGGCACTCAGGACAAAAACTTAAAGCTACGTCCACACTGACGCACGAATTCTGGAATATGTCCTTCTAAAAATTATTAGCAATATAACCAGTTAAAAATTGTTTATGATAACCATAGAAATATAAGTTTTTTCTTATATATTCGAATATGATGATAAAACTTGGTGTCTGGTGTGGACGAAGCTTGCAATGCCAATAATATTAATCGGCACTATTACTATCTCAAACATTCTAATATTATAAAGGAACATCCAACTCAATCAAATACAAACAATTTTGTTAACAATCGTCTCGTAAGATTAATTACAAACTATGAGTCTACAACTAAAGGCACATTTAGGATCTACTTTTACCTTTGCGATAAACCACGTATTCAATAGTCCATAGAACAACACACACTAGACAGCAGAAGCTCATTGCGTAGAAACAGTACACATAACTACCCGTTGCTTCGTAGAGGACACCTGGAAAAACGGCAAAATAGGATATATTAAAAAAAAAAACATTTTAAAAAGCTATCCTTAAAAGGTCGAATATTACGCACGAAAAACAGTAACGTTAATTGCACGGCCCTTTGCCGTACGCACGGCGAATGCCGGCCGTCAAGGCGATTCTGACGGTGTCAATTTAAATAGTACTTATGTCAAAATTAAAATTATCTGAGGCTGCTAACCTAAAAATGCAGTTTGCTCATAGGTCATCAGTGCTTGTAAAGAATCAAACATTGAACATGCTGATATTTTAAGTATGTCAGATTTGTCTTTTATATTAATACTAGCTACCCTTATACGAACTTTACACGGGTGCAAATAATCCATACAACCTTCGTTTTTTGCTTTATTTACTAGCGAAAACCGTATGACAATCCGTTTCGTGGTTTAGTAGAAGTTAGCGGAGAAACAGACAGGGGCAGACCGTACTTTGTTTTATACACAAAACTCGGCTTTGTTTTATTATTTAGAGACTAGCACTTCGCCCGCGACTTCGTCCGCGCGGATTTAGTAGGTACTCCACAAACTTCAACGCCCCCTATACCCCCTTATAAAGGTTAGTTTTGGAAAATTAAGGACAACGATTTTCATTCATTACATTTATTACTTAGCCATTTCTACTTATTCTATGGTCTCAGGTTCAGCGCAACTGTTCACCCTGTTCACCGCGTCAAGAGTTGATTATGCAAAAATTGTTAGGATGTACCTAACAATTTGATTCCGTTTCAATAATCCCACTTTTAGTTTGTTCATAGCATTCCAACGTAAATTAAAGCAAGCAATAATGTCCTCCCCTAAAAACACATTTTCAGACATTTTTCTTACTCCGAGCATGTTTATTACCGTCGTAACTTTTGAACGAAGGGTCCGATTTGAATAATTTAAAGTGTGATTTACACGGACATAATCAACCTTAATTATCAAACCATTTAAATGGATAAGGATTAATATCATGATATCGAAATCACCATTTTTTCATATCACCAAGGATTTGCTTGAATAATTTGAACAAAAGGCGGTCATGGTGACTTAACCATAATAGTTAGACATATGGTATTGCGGATTTTTTTGTAGACATTGATGACCTCTATAAAACTGTAGTACATCACTTTGCTCTATTGTCAATAGATTCCGCAGCGTACGCGATATAAGGATTTTTTCTCATACCTTGGGTTACATTATCGAAGTTTTCATACGGATCCCTAACATTTTTGAAAATATTCTATAACCTATGTCCATCACCGATAATGTATGATTCTACTGGTGAAAGAATTTTTCAAATCGATCCAGTAGTTTCGGAGCCTATTCATTTCAAACAAACAAACAAACAAATCTTTCCTCTTTGTAATATTAGTATAGAAATCAAATTAAATAGGTAATAATGTTAATATTTTTTAATTAGGGATGAGTGAGAGTGTTATAATCGTAAGAGTAGACAAATATAATCAGAAAGCTCCGAACTGCTAAGCTATCTGGAGTTACACGTGTTATTGTGAGTCAACCATAAAAGATAGACATTTGCTGTCGTGGAATATTTTTTATATAATTTTAAGGAGAACATTTCCGTCATACATGATTTCTGTGTAGCTTTAACCATTAAAGCTGCACACGCGACGGAAGCTTAAAAAAATGAAGTAAGTTCTCCTGTTTTCCCAACATTTCCCTTCACTGCTCTGCTCCTATTGATCGTAGCGTGATGAAAAGTATACTATAACCTGCCCAGGAGTATGAAGAACAATTGTACCAAGTTTCGTTGAAATCCGTAGAGTGGTTTTTGTTTCTATAACGAACATACAGACAGACAGACAGACAGACAGACAAAAATTTTACTGATTGCATTTTTGGCGTCAGTATCGATCACTAATCAGCCGCTGATAGTTATTTTGGAAATGTATTTCATGTACAGAATTGACCTCTCTACAGATTTATTATAAGTATAGATAACGTCGATCGACAAGAACCGATCCGTGCTTACCCCGCAGTTTTATCTATATTGAGATGTTTTGACTAGTGCCAATGTCATCATAGGGTATCTAGATCTACTGTTTTGTTGCAAATGAGGACCCTGACCTTATCCCTAGTTTGTCGGGGTCGACTTCCTATCAGTATTTTATATGGTACGACTACCTAACTTCCACAGCTCAGTGACTTGGTAGCACGATACCCCTTCTTGCAGGACTTTGGTAGACCCCAGATAAATGAGCAATAACGGTCATTGACCCACATACATTTGTAGACATTATTAGTATAGAAATAAAGACATAAAACTGCCCTGAATCGACTTCTAACCTTTACGTTCTCTAGTAATGAAAAACGGTTCATTTTATTGTTCGCGTATCTACAAAAGTATATTAGGAAAAGGTCAATGTACTCCATTGCAAGTTAATCTGGCACCTACGATAGTGTCAGATTTAATATCATCAGACTACCGTAACGACGACCAAACATCTTCAAATGCCCCCGCTTATTCGTACTCAGCGCTTCTCCTCCACACTTATTACAAAGTGTGGAACTCATTGCCAGCGTTTGTGTTCCCTTGAACATATAACCCGTCTGCCTTCAAAGCAAGAGTGAACAGGCATCTTTTGGGCACGGTCGCTCCATCATAGACCTCATCTATCGCTTCCAACAGGCGTGATCGAGGTCAAGAGCAAGTCCATTTCTCAATATAAAAAATATATAAAAAAATTACAGCTGAGACTGGCCATAACGATAGTCTGTCTTATATAAGACTAGTCTGGACTCAGTCAACGCATGGCCTTATTACTAAATGGCATTTTACTGTTTAACGAGGAAAGGCATTAGAACTCCCCTCATGATTAGAAATCAATTAATCAACGATTGATCAACTAATTAAAGTGAGCGATGAAATTACTGTCGATAACAAGTAGGGGGTAATCAATGACGACCTTACACAATAAAAGCAATATTGGCTATATTCGATCATTTCATTACTTTATCTTCATTGATAAATAATCATAATGGATTTAGTGACGAAGCAGTTTTGTCAAATTATGCAAATAAGTATGATATGTCAACGAATTTTCGTTATATTAAGCATGTCGATATTGATCAAGACGATAAAATCAATTTTGTTGATGCATTATTTTTGATAAATAGATTATCATATAGAAACAGGATCCTAATATCTTGAATTTTGTCAATACTATCTGCAAACGTGCATCTATGCTGGTAGATAGTAAATAAATTATATAACGTAAAAAACTTCCTCATAAAGTAAGAATGATGAGTACGTATTAAAATTTACAAACTCACCAATCATAGGATCTGCCAACATCATAAGCGTACCGGAGAACAATATATGCAGAGCTAACGCTGCAGGGAACCGATCTGGTGCCGCAGTCACTAGGACTAGTGGAAACAGCACCTGGACTGAACACCTCACCAGCCCAGATATAGCTGTCACCGCAAACACAAACCAGAGCGCGCTTGATGTCACCAAGGCTGAAAAAAATTAAAACCATGGAAGTTGTTTGCAAAATTAAATTAAAAATCGTATCTTATAGTACCGGAAATCATTATGTCGATCTGTCGCAATATATATATATAAATAAATATATATGTCAATACATATAGACAATCATAGAGAAAAACAGAACCATAATCATAACTTATAATATAAATTGATATAATTATCCCCCCAGAAACATTTGGTAGTTCAAGGTTCTCAAGTAAATAAATTTTAAATTATAATCGACTTTAATTAAAATCAACTGTTTGTTTTATTGATACCGACTGACTGAAGTACCTGCATATTTATTTGATCAGGATGATGCCCCAGAAGCTATAATAAAAATGGTACTTACCGATACGAAGGAAAACGGTGATACAAGTGCCAACAAAGAAGATCAACCGGCTGTCGACGACGAAGAAGTATGTTATTACAGCAAGCGACAATCTTGCTAGTAAATCTGATATGGCCCCAACCATCACGCATGTTGCCACTTGTATCTGAAAATATAGAAGAAAATTATAAGAAAGCGAAGTATGTATGTATATTCACAATAATTATATAATAGGGGTCTAGCCTTTTTGGAATTATCTGCAGGTTGGTCGTAATTTGTGTAATTGATTTGTTTAGCGGTTCTTACCTTGGAAAATCCATACGAGAAGAGAAGCATTGGTTCCATCGCCAAGTATGTAACATCAGACACAAAGGCAAATCCCAGCCCGACTAAGGTGCTCACGAATTTAGGATCTTTCAGTAAATCCAACTCCACATTCTCGCACACAATCTTTCTGAAACAGAACATTTAACACATTTTTTAAAGGAAACAATAATTGCCAATCAAATATGTCAACAGGCCTATCTCGTTCATTGTCATCTTAAAGAAATGGGTCAGTTCGGTGCTCGAAACCGATAGTGCAGTTATTATCTGCAATAAAATTAATACTGTCTTCCTACTTTTGTAGCGTTGCATGGTACTCCAGATAAGTGATTTTTAATGCTTACACTATGTTCATTCTCATCGATTCCTTTTTTCTTTTTTTGATACTTTTTATTTCTACATCCTCTTCACCTCCAGGCAGCATTCTCACTGAGAATTCATCGAAGCTATCTGCATTCTTCTTTTTTAAACTGCTAATATCACACAATTCTGAAAAGGTAAAAAAAATCGTTAAACTTGTTCAAAAGATCATCGCAAAGTTATTGGTTTTCAATCGAACGTTCATTTTTACCTTTCTCAACAACTTCGTCAGACTTAATCAAATGCCATTCGACTGGATGCATGACCAGCATAGCGAAG
Source organism: Melanchra persicariae (assembly GCA_947386135.1). Lineage (NCBI taxonomy): Eukaryota > Metazoa > Arthropoda > Insecta > Lepidoptera > Noctuidae > Melanchra > Melanchra persicariae. Next base: position 7,694,106 of record OX376651.1, on the reverse strand, counting down.
ACTAGATGCAAATCCACGGCCATGATCAAAGCCAGGGTCCATCTTAACCCATACTCCGTCAGTAGAAACGTCACCAGCATTGGGAAGGTTATAGACGCCAAACTGCTCATGGCTTGATTCAAGCTCATCATTGTTGTTCTTTTCTTGGTGAAATAGCAGTTGAATGCCGTGAAACTCACTGGTATCATCATGCCGAATCCTGCACCTAGAAAAACAACCAGAAGTATGACATTATGATATGAAATAATATTGAACCATTTTATAACAAACTTCAAATATTCATTTATGTAAATTTTGTAAATTCCAGATCTCAGACGGGTATGACAAATTAACATGCCTTATTTTAATTGGGCATTTGCCTTAAGCCACATTTCCACCTTCAACCTGCTCGCACGTTTAATTACATTGCGGGCTACTGAAGTAAATTGTGATGTATGTTCGATCGTGCCCCGCCATGTAATTAAAGTTGCATGCGTGACTCTTGCAGGTAGAAACGCGGCCTTATACTTATTTATTAGATATTGAATATTGTAGGTATATTCGCACCTCTTATAACTCCAAAGGTGAACACTAACTGATATGTCTTCGTAACGAAGATTGTCAGTACATCTCCTAGCACGAAGAGTCCAGCTCCGACAAGCCCCACTTGACGAAAGGAATACCGCTTCAAAGCTATGCCTCCTAAGAAACCTGGGAAAAAAACAAGAACCTGCTCAATAAGATATTTTGGTACTTTTTATTTTATTGATGGTCAGCAAACAGCCGGGCTTTGATATTATGTAGAGTACGTAAGCAGTTGCTGTCACCTCTGGACAAAAAAAAATCTACCTCTACAATACCTCTTATATTGAAAGCGCAATGTTATCATCTTCCTGCCAGGGTTGCGGATTTTGTTCGAAAGAGTTACCGCAGCCCTGGAACGCACTAGGAGGAGCACGGATGGGTTTTAGTCAGTAATAGTTTGACACTCCCTCCCGCTTCACCCAGAGCGGAAGGAATGATTTGATGATTTCCCATCCATAAAAAAAATGCTACCATCTTAGGAACACATCCTTTAAATAGGAACATAGCAACACTTAGAGGCAGTAACAATAATGGTGGCAGTACCTCCCTGGCATACTCTACTACTACTACTTATGCAAATAATGAATTTGAGACAAAATTAAATATTAAAATAAGGTATCCCTAACAGACCAGTTTAGCAAGTCAAAATTCAAAGGTGAACAAACATTTAAAGCTAGATCGACATAGACATCGAGTCAAAATGATGAATACATTAACCGATAGGAATGTCTGTCAAAATATCCAAAAACGATTCACCTTTTATACTAAACGTTTTAATTATTTTAAGTGTAGAAACCTAACCAAATGGCAATCTATCTAAATTATTAGGTATAGGTACATGAATATTACACGAGAGCGTTACATAATTATATGTTAAAGATCCGTGTCTACCAGGAGTGTAGTAATTCACGGAAATGGTGTCGATTACACTTCAGGCAGTATCGGTTTACAGATTTAGAGCGGAGTGAATACAGTGACAATACAACCGAGCCTCATGTGTTTTTTACCAATATTTTTAATTTTTCGAGCCTTAATAATATAACAATTCAAGGCATAATGTTCACTTTTTCCAATAAACAGTTCAACGATAAGACATCATAGATTTGTGTCCCGACAATATGCAACATTATGTTTTCATTAACCTGAATATAGAATAAATCATGTCAATGAAAAACTAGTTACGAGTACTATTTACGTCTTATTTACAGCTGTATTTTATAAATTCTAATAGGAAAGAACGAATTATAAACAGCAAAGAATTATATGCGACAAATTGACGATCAAGAACAAAAAAGAGGTCATTGTAACATTGTATTCCTCCATCGGTCTCTTTGCTCAATCCGACATGATTAAACGATTTGTGCTGTGCCACATTGTCTATCCTTAATTAGACAGTAACTTGAGCCACGATCGATACTTGAACTGGCCGGCATTACACACAGTTCGGTGCATCCGTCTAACGACACAATTAGGTTAAATATTGTTCGCTCGAGTTACTTTTTGGGGGGTCCTAAAACATTTCAGTTAAGATGATGACTCATTATTTTATGTAGCAACCAGAAAATTAGGTCTTGTCCGATGTTACAAACGATGAAACAAAACTCTGAGAAAACTTTTTTTTCAGATCGTCTGATGCCGAACATTTAGATGGATGTGTTAAGTACGGATTATGTAAAATGTTAAATATAATGCTGGAAACGAAATGACAATTTAGATCACGACCAACAGAAATGTAAGGAAGAAGACATACTGCGCCGACCCCAATAAATTAGCTTAAGGGCAGTCGTTACGGATTGTCAGAAGCCAGAAAATCTGACACCAGCCTTGCCCAGATACTGGGTTGTAGAAGTCTGGTAGGCCACTCCACGTAAAATAATTATTGAAAAAACAATGAGGATGAAGGATATGGGGCCGTTCAAGTATTACGTAAGCAGGATTGTAGTCATTTTTAACCCCCCCCCCTCCCCTTTGTCAACGATAGTAAGCAGTTTCCAGGTAGAAACTGAGGTCCCCCTCCTATGCTTACATAAACATTGGTCAAAGCGCCGAAGGTACTTCCTTACCCTACTTCGATTTTTTCTACTTAACTATTATAGACCACCGCATGAGAGCCAGAAAGCAATAATAAACTATTTTGCCCAATCTCTATAACAATGATATAGGAATTTAGGAAATAAGAAGTGAAGGAGTGGAACAAGGTAATTAGGGAAATAAATGTTGCTGACGTAATAACCATTCAGACCCTCCCCTCGCCCATGTCATCAAAAATAAGCAAAGCAAAGACCCCCCTTTGGTGCTTACGTAATACTTGAACGGTCCCAAACATTTTTGATGAGGTTTCATGACATTGACATGACATTCAATATTTTTAGGGAATTGTCGATTCTTTTGGTTGAATGATGATGATGAGCGTCTTATGGGAATTTCTTAACACATAGGTACACAGCTCATACATACCAGAAATAGAAAGTGCTCCATTGTACACCCCTATCACGAGTGGTAGACCGCTGCCACTGCCTTGCTCAATAAAGAAATTGTGAAACAGAATGCCGAAAGCGTTGGAAGAGCCGAAACCCAACATCTGGAAAAGAATGAAAAATCTATGATCATTTTCTCACCTTCAAGGACTCGAATTCATCTCTTAACCATACACAACAAAAATAATCGCCCGATAAATACTTAAAATAACTTTATTGTCCTAAATCAATTATGTAATTTTATTTTTGCTTAAAGTTTTAATTAATTACGTGCTACAGTTAATTAATGTTTGGTTTGCAAAACGGAATAGGTTTAGTAAAAAATACCTTAATCCCTACCCTTGACACACTAACTTGTCAAGGTGGGCCGTTTGAGGGTAACGTCGACACCCTGACTAAACTAAATCATTAGTAGGTACAGGATCACATTATTAAATTAGTGCCATAAAACCATACGTATCGAGAGATTAGTGTTTACTGTTTGTGTAGTATATAGGTAAGTAAATAGGTTCATGGAAGAGCAAAAAAACAAAGATAAAATACATAAATACTGTCCTATCAAGGTATATTGAAACAAGTATATCGTCATCTGTATTTACGTGGAGATATTTACAACTCTTCAATTATACTGGCATCGACCTCATAATATTGATATTAGCTTGTTTATTCTTTTGCTCTGTGAGGGTTCCGGAAAGTAATGAACTCCTACAACTTCCTTCCCCACTCGTGGGCGAGAATAATTTAGACATATCAAAGTCTACGTAAAAGCATAAGCTGGACAGAGGGCCAATTGTCTTTTTATTTTATTTAACACTATTTAACTGCCTGTGTGTATAATTGACATTGTATATGCAAATAAATGTGTAAAAATACACTAGATTTCAGTGTACATTAGATATTTTAGATATGTTTAAATAAGTTTCGGTTTCGGCCGAAACTGTAAGCAAGGCCGAAAGTTCGGTTTCGGTTTCGGCTGAAAACCCTGTTTCGGTCGGTCGGATACTACAAGGTGTACCAGAATAACGCAAAGCCTAAAAAGGGGTAATTGTACTCATCATTATAAACAACTTTTACTATGGGACCATCACTGAAATCTCGAATAAAATGTACTGAACAGCTGTTTTTATTTTCACTGCTTCAAGGATGCCTAGATGTCGTCATGAACTTTACATTTTAAACAACAGCATCTTCACATGCTAAGTTTGATAGTTAATTGCTTAGCTCCATCATTTAGGTCAATGTGACACTTAGGGGTCGAAGGCGCGTTGTGTTCCACGCGCGCCTCAAAGAGATGTCAGCATAGTAGACGGGGCCTGTGGGCCTGATAGGGTTGCGGATTTTGTTCGAAATCCGTATCCGCATGGGTTTTAGTCAATAAGAGTCTGACACTAAGAGCGGCAGGAGTCATTTGATGATTTCCCATCCATAAAAAAGGGCCTAAATACAGCTGTGCACGTCTTTGAGCTGAAACGATGATTATCATTCAGTGGTATAATGATTGAAATCCAAATGGTCAACAATATTTATACCACGCTTCACAAGCGTGGTTATGACTATAACCAGTTCTATTGAGTCGCTCTAGGATCCTGCCCATAACCTACCTCGTATATTTTGCGGTCTTCGATTTTTTATTGCTGACGTTAAACTATAACGTCAGCAAAATACATAAATTGCAGGTTCAGGAACTCAGGTAACAAACGGCAATGTAATACAGAATGTGACCTCGTGAATTGCGCCTAGATGACTTCTTTTATAGTTTGTACCTACGTCAATACATATAAAATACATTAGTCGTGCTAATTTTAACTAATCGTAATTATGAATTAGTTTCCTATAAAAAAAAACATAATTTCGTAGCGATCCTTATTACCTTATGCAAATTGTGCACTAATTATGACCGCTACGATATTGTGAATAAGGTTATAGGTACTTTTGTAGACTAGGTACTATTTTCCGCTGTATTTTATTGCAGTTTTTCTTGGGTTTAATGATAAAGGACAAACATGATAAGCTAAACCTTTTGACCAAATTGAATTTCAAAATCCATGTCCGTTCATACTACTCTCTACTCGATGCTAATATATTATTATAAATGTGAAAGTAAGTATGTTTGCCTGTTGGTCTGTTTGTTACCTCTTCTCGTTTTTCGTCTCTTCCTCCTTTTTCTATGATTGAGATAAGTACGTCATTCCTTTGCATTTGTAATTTTTTCATCAATTCAATTTAGAAAAGACATCAACGCAAAAGTAATATTTTTGTAACGTTAACAAAAAAAATGTTAATTATGCATTGATCAAAATGCAACTTGAAACCTTGAAAATATTAAATAATAGCAGCGAAACTAATCATATCTATAAATTATAATAAATTGAGAATTCTTGGTACCTACCAACTTCTACAGTACAGTACAGTACAGACAGATTATAATAACAATCATATCCGGACTTTATCCAGTCTTAAAGTTGATCAGTCTTTTAGGCAATAATGGGTTATATTAAAGTTAAACGAATGAAAATAAAAAGAATATCAGAACTTTTTTGGAAATGTTCCGCTTTTCGTCAGAATTTTCGAACGCCAAAGTGGAATCAACACGTGACAATATAATGTCAAAATGGAATCAACACGTGACAATATAATGCCAAAATGGAATCAACACGTGACAATATAAAAGGCACATGAATAAACATGAGTGCCTTTTACGAAAGTTATTGTCAACTAATCGTCGATTAAGTAAAATGTCAAGGGTGATTCTGCAGTCAATCCTGAAAAAAAAATCATCGCTGTAATACCTCAAATTATACAACAATTATTACACTTATTTTATAAAAACCGAAACTGAGATTTTCTGTAGAATTGTCCTCATTACATTGTCATGAACAAAGGTTAAAGGAGTATTTAATGTAGCATTTATAAATGTTAATGTCTAGTTTTTACTATAGTAATTCGGCAGATAACTGCAAAACGATCTAGTACTGCAGATTTCATTATAATAGCTTAATGCCTTAAATAGGTATAATAGATAAGATAGTTTTATATCTTTAATTGACGGCGTAGCAAAATAGGTTTATCATGTTTATGCAATTTTCTATATCCGATGTTGATGATCGAAAACTTCCTTGTCAATTTAGGATTAACTACTACTATAAAATCTCAGAACAAAACATAAATAACTTTGTCATTATTATCTTATTGCTTCTTTTCTATTTTTATCAAACCAAGCCTCATCCTTTAAAATACATAAGTACTTAGCTTTTATTTTCAACATTTAGCACACCTGAGGGTCAGCAATAAAAAATATTTATATTATCTATTAAGCCAAACGAACTTTTAAATAAAAATCTAAGAATCCACAACAGACTTCTCACGTGCTTAACAGGCTGTGAACATGGTAGTGCCCCGCCAAGACGAGCCTAAGAAACCTGGGCACTACCTACCTTTTCTCGAAGTGTTTTTTCGTTTGACTTCTTCAAAAAAAGGAGGAGGTTTTCAATTTGGTTGTATTGTTTTTTTTTTGGATCCCACTTGGTTACGGTCTAGATAACAATAGATAAATACCCAAGATAAGATGGATATAGTTAGAGAACGTTTTAAATTAGTTTGATTAGGCTAGTTTTATTGCATTAGAGTTATCAATATCTCTGTCATAACATTAGTGCCACGAATCAAAAGAACCGCCATGCTATACTTTATTACCAAGATGTAGGGTTTAAAGAATTAGGCCTTATTTCTGGGGCTTGGCTCGACCCGAGATTTTTAACAGTGAAAGCGTTATGTGCTTGTGAGTCTTGTTGTATCTATAAATAATAAATGTAATCTATAAATGTTTTATCTATCTATCTATCTTGGTAAACACTTTACATAAAATGTTTTTGGTGGATAATATTTTTTAAATGTATAGGTAAAAAAATAACACGTGACCTAAAATTTATTTGACATTATTTAGTAGGTACCACTTGCTGAGTATAAATTGGTGTAAAATAAGTGCCCATCAAACGTAGATCTAGAAAGTCGGCCATGAACTAAAAGGATTACTCAATTATAATAATTTAATAGGTAATTGGATAATGTTTTTACTTAAACAGTAATATGCAAACACTAACTAAAAGCCATATTACATAGCTGAATGTAATGTGTATGGCCAAGTATCGCTTTCGTTATTACAAGAGTCGAAACTATTTTTATCATCATCAGATCGGTAATTAAACTTAAGATAAAGAAACAATCAAAATTAACTATCCTATCCCTAACCTTCAATGTCCAATCTATCTTAATACCAAAATTCGTGTAGGTAAATCTAAATCGGGTATTAGACGTGAAAACGTAATAAAAAGACAGAAAGAAACAACAGTTATCTTCGCATTTATCGAATTAGTTTGGATGTATTGTCTCGCTAATTGAATCATCATCTGCCTAGCCTTTTTCCAACTATATTAGGGTCGAGTTCCAGTCAAACCGGATTCAGCTGAATAGCAATATTTTACGTGGACCGGCTGCCTACCAGACTTCCACAACACCACAACCCATTTACTGGGTAACACGGTACTTCTTGGCAAGACTGGCTAATAAAATGATTAGATTATAATATTTTAGTGGAGAATAACCTATGGATACAAAAATATTAAATAATATGAATTATGTAGTTGCCATTTAATTAGTTGATAACTATCTAAAGATTTGCAAATAAATAAGATACCTATCGATCAACCTCGAAATCTGATTCTTTTAAACTTACCGATCGTTATAAGCATATGATATCGATTTTCTGCCGTTACTTAAATCCTTTGTCCAGATAAGACTGTCATACAGATAAATTTAAAAAAAACAGACCTTATCCGCAAGACACTTATCTGAGGATTGTGTGTACCTATCAATTAGTTACTTTTCTAAGCTTTGTGCACTGAACACTGCAAGAATTAGGGGTAAAACTGAAGGATTATGTGTCAACCTCCATCCAGTAATGATAACGGGCCGAACCTCGTTAGGTTCCGCCGGTACCAATCAGTAGATTTGCTTTCTAAAGATGAGATTTTGACTTATGGTTCACACAATTTGTTATTATCTACAACGTGTAACAGAATAAACGCAATACCTGAAAAGGGGTAATTGTAGTCATCATTATAAACAACTTTCAGTATGGGAACAATACTGAAATTGACAAAAGAAAATCGACTGCCCCATACATTTTTGTGCGGATAACTCGACAAAATGTACTGAACAGCTTATGTTTTCTCGCGATTTCGGGGTTGGTTCCATAAACGCAATACTTTATCAGGTATTGCGTTTATTCTGTTCCACGTTGTTTATAGCAATTCTACTGACTAAGTAAAAAGGGTGTAAGGGACATCGGCGCATAAACGGAAACGATGGATTCAGTTGGTACATGCTTGTGAACCCTCAGCTTTAGAAAGTTTCGTTATCTTTTTCCTAATCTTCAAAAAACAAATGAGCTGTTAACAATCTTTCTCAATGACAGTTTTAATTGAAAAATAATTACTTAATTCACTTGTTCACTTATAAACAATGTAAACAGCTCTTTCTAGTTTTTATAAATATATTTAAGGAATAAGGATTTTATACAGTTTAACAATTTTGATCGGCGGGGATCCAGATAGTGATGGGGAAAAGGAACATTCTCACGATGAGAATATTCTCGGTATGAGAATGTTCTAGAATATTCTCGTGAGCGGAGAACATACGAGAACTTATGAGAACTTAAGAGAACTTAAGAGAACTTAAGAGAACTTAAGAGAACTTAAGAGAACTTAAGAGAACTTAAGAGAACTTAAGAGAACTTAAGAGAACTTAAGAGAACTTAACAGAACTTAAGAGAACTTAACAGAACTTAAGAGAGCTTAAAAGACCTTAAGAGAACTTAAGAGAACTTAAGAGAAATTAAGATAACTTAAGAGAACTTAAGAGAACTTAAGAGAACTTAATATGAGTATGTGATCGTTCCAATTTTAACATGAAACAGATAACTATGATAATTTTAATTATTAGATGCAACGTACATTGTAGTCTACAAATAGGACAGTGGTGCCATTACTAGCAGCTATAATAAACTTAATTAGGTATTTATTTGATTCTGAACTATGTAAAAGGTTTTCGTTTTAAATTAATTGGTTGGGTTTAGCATCAAGTCGCCTGAACTTGAGGAGTCTATCACTGTTGGGGGGGTCAAGGGGGCTTGTCTCAAGCTGCGTCAAAATATTTAAAATATTTTCTTTTAAATATTCGTAAATCACTAATTAATACCTACGTGAAACGAAACTTAAATTTTGTTAACACTGAAAGTGACAGACTTTGAGTGTCAACAAAATATTATTAAATATATTCGACTTCGCGTCATAAGCGTCATTCCGTTGCTTCCGAGTTTACGTGAACGTGCTACTTAACGTTATTCCTATCTGCCTCCTGTGGCCTGTGTGGCCTGTGGAAAGCGTGAGTAGTTCGAGCGAGAAGGAGGGAGCTATACACCCTATATAGCTCCAAGTTCCATCCCTCCTTCTTGCTCGAACTACTCACGCTTTAACACGTCATGGTAGGGCCGCTGTTTTGTGTGGCGAAGGTGGTCAATACGTCAAAAATGTATGGGGCTTGACAGATGCTATCGAAATGTCACCTGATCAAATTCCTACATTTTGGCATTTCGACAGTCAAATGTCAGATAGCAAATGTGCGAATGCGATTATCGGAATCGGTGTCCAGAGGCCCTAGACTCCGATTGCTTGCCATTTTACGACAACTTCGCTACGCCTTTGGACACCGATTGGATTGCTTCTCTGGGCGACTTTGAAAGTATGGTATTTTATTTGGTGCAAGAGCGAGCGAAGCAAGCTCGAATTTCTTTTTTAAACCACCCAGAAATAAAAGCCCCGTGGTATTTCTTCGGCGGTAAGAGGACACCCCCCTCCCCCTGCCTCCCTATTAAGGCGGTTTTGTCAGAAATCATTCAATAAAAAAAATAAACTTTAACAATTAATTTAAAAAAAAACTACGCACCTCTGGCAGGGGGAAAAGATGAGAGCAAACCTACACGGTGTCGGCGGTCGTTTACTTTCAACGTACACAATGAAACCAAATGGAAGAGTGTATGAATTTTACTTTTTAATTATTTACTTTTTTTGTGTAAGTTTTGTGGTCAAAGTTATAAGAAAAGGAATGCTAGCCGGATGACCAAGTATTTTGATAGAAAACTGCAAGAAATGCCCTGCAGTTGTGAGGTCGAATTTAAAAGGCAAATCGTCTTTATCGGATTTTACTTAACGATTTGTCAATTATTTTTTTTTCTAATGATGAAAGTTGTTATATAAAGAAATGTAAGTCAAAGTTCCAGCCTATTTAGATTTAAATCAAGAGAAATTAATATGACGTTTCTATTTTATTGATTTTTACAAAATTTCAAGAATAAAGATGTTTTTCTTACCTATTTGATACTGTATTTATTATTTTCAAAACTCCCCAATGTAGTTTGTTTCACGAAATGTATCAAAATATAACATAACACAATGCCTATTTCATTTCATCTATCATTAAAATTTTCAGGCAGGATTAGATGAAGTTAGGTTTTGTTACTCCGTTTTTAAGTTCTCTAAAATTCTTTGCTCGGAGAATATTCTCGAGAACATATCAGCAAAGTTCTCGCTACGAGAATGTTCTCGGGAATTTCCCATCACTAATCCAGAATCATGTAATGGACCTTTTATGCGATGTGTCTTGTATCAACCCGTTTGAAGAAGAACAGCTATCAGGGTACTCGGATTTGTAACTGGAGTCCCTCTGCATGCTCTTCACTATTATGAATGATCCTTGTGCTACTGATTATTTAAAACAATATTTTGTTGGGCAGTTCTCACAGTCTTAACCTTCGAGCGTCCAAAAACTTACTCCTTCATATTCCTTCTCACCGCACCGGGTTTATGTCTAATTCCTACGCTATCTCAACCATTAAACTCTGGAATATGCTACCCCTTGACATCAAGAAGGCTGAGTCCAAGTTTTCCTTTAAGCGTAAAATCCAAAAACACTACTTAAAAGCCGGTCATTCTTAGTTTGTCTTTGTCATAATTATTTTGAGTTCAATCAATCAGAAATTTTAGTATTTTAAATCATATTTATTAGTTTATTATTTTAGCACATATATCTATTTTATTAGTATTACTAGCACTTCGCCCGCGACTTCGTCCGCGTGGGGATAGTAGGTACTCCACAAACTGCAACGCCCTCTATACCCCCTTATAAAGGTTAGTTTTGGAAAATTAAGCACAACGATTCTCATTATTTACTTAGCCATTTCTACTTATTCTAGACAATGTGCCATTTAATTAGCGAATGCGTCTGTCGAAATGCCAAAATGATGAATTTGATCATGTGACATTTCGATAGCATCTGTCAATCCCATACTTTTTTGACGTATTAACAATCGCCTACGCCACGCCACAGTTGACAGAATCTCACTTGTCTCGAGTCCAGGTTCAGCGCAACTGTTCACCCCGTTCAGCCCGTCAGGGGTTGATTATGCAAAAATTGTTAGGTACATGATCTGTTTCAATTATCCCACTTTTAGTTTGTTCATAGAATTCCGACGTAAAATTGAAGCAAGCTATAATTTCCTCCCCTAAAAACTTATTCACCCCTGCTTCACCCCTTAATATGTATGTTTCTTACTCCGAGCATGTTTATTACCGTCGTAACTTTTGAACGAAAGGTCCGATTTGAATAATTTAAAGTGTAATTTACACGGACATAATCAACCTTAATTATCAAAGCATTTAAATGGATAAGGATTCATATCATGATACCAAAATTACCGTTTTTTCATTTCACCAGGGATTTGCTTGAATAATATGAACAAAAAGCGGTCATGGTGACTAATCCATAATAGTTAGACATATGGTATCGCGGACTTTTTTGTAGATATTGATGATCTCTATAAAACTGTAGTACATCACTTTGCTCTATTGTCAATTGATTCCGCAGCGTACGCGATATAAGGATTTTTTCTCACACCTTGGGTTACATTATCGAAGTTTTCATACGGATCCCTAACTTTTTTGAAAATATTCTATAGCCTATGTCCATCATCGATAATGTAGGATTCTACTGGTGAAAGAATTTTTAAAATCGGTCCAGTACTTTCGGAGCCTATTCATTTCAAACAAACAAACAAATCTTTCCTCTTTATAATATTAGTGTAGATGTACATTATTGTTTTTTTCATTTCGAAAACAAAACTTTATTTTTAATCTTATTTGTTGTACACCTACCATAGTGTAGTCTTTTTAACCCAAAGGTTGACTGGTAGAGAATGCCTTGTTGCATTAACTCCGCCCATGTACCACTATTGTACATAAAGTTTAAATAAATAAATAATAAATAAATAAAGGTTCTTCAAATAACTTTTAGAATAAACCTCCATCTGTATATGGTAATTTGATGAAGTCGAATCAATTTAGATAATTATCATTAAAAAACTGATTTTACAGATATTTCTGCATAGCATCTGTTGATCAAGTTCGATTAAGATTGGATATCTATTTGATATTTAAACTTGTTTACTTCCCGGAATTAACAAAAAAAATGCGGACTCTATACCAATATTAAGATTGCACATGCACGAATTTTAAAATTCTTGAACGCTTGAAACTTCATAAAAGGTTATGCATAAAAAAATCTAACCACATAATTAGTATACTAATTGGCGGATTCTAAATTCAAATTCTCCATAGAAAATTTGAATTAACAATGCCAATTAGTATTTAAACTAAGCCTGTTGCATATTTTTTTTAAGAATAACTGTATGGATGGTCAAGGCCATTGGGAAAGTTTTTAAGTATGCACTTCAATCAATAGGCCCAATATAAATCGATATTTATGACTTTTTTATGACATAACCGTAATCGATGCCAATTACCTACCTAAGTATTGAAGATAGATTGCGACAACACCAATAAACTACTAGTTTTTACCACGATCCGACCTTACTCAACGAACTACGGATACTATCGTTTATAGCTAATGGCTGTTTAATATCTTTTTATTACCACGAGAAAGTGTACTTAGATAGAACATATTTAATTCCTACAATTTCTGATTCAGTGTTTAGCATCGGCAGACAATTGGTAAGATGCCTTGGACCTGAACTCCTGACCCTGCCATCTGTTAATTTAAATTCAAGACTTGGTAGGGAGAGCTAATTTCAGTGAAAGGATGTCTTATGTCTTGCTGAATCAACATTCATCATCTTGTTTACAACTGAAATAATTAAAACGGTCAATGGCCTAATTAAAAACAATGTATTAATATACTTACGAAAGTAAATCCAACGCCGAGTCCCACCACGTACCCCCATCCCCCATCAGGGGGTACCATCCCCTTCTTAGTATTCTTGCCATCACTCTCGATATGCGCGAAAGCCTCATCCATTTTTTTTCCGACTACAAAGAAAGTTCACTAAACTGAAAAATGGATGACAGTCCACTAATTTTCGACGTAAAATTATTAATTTATAAGGTTAGTCTATTATTAATTTTATTATTTTTCTAAATGAACACGTATCCATTTGTAAGGACGATGTTACGATTGCATTTTCTACGAACGACAACGCTCACCGCACGTCCTAACGACACTGCGTCTACAATGTAAATACTCTCAGAGAATGTACAGCACTTCGGAACTATAATCAATATTATTTGAACTTAAAATAGTTCTTAATGATAATAATTATTAAAAAAACTTGTTCCTTAGGAAACCCTCACGGGGCTCGATGACTAAATTATTAGTTATGTAAATCGTAAACATTAGGTAGGTAGCTAAATGATTTGGAATCATTGTTTCTAAACGTATATTACTATACACGTGGCTTCGAGAGTGGCGCTTTAGCTATTGTTCATATTATATACAGAAGATCTTTGGTCCACAACATGGACCGGGAATTAACATTCCGACCCATGTTATGTTGCGTAAAATTTACAAACGCAAAAAAAAATACAAGAAAGGTGTTTAAATCGTAGGGAAATCATGTTTGCTAGACCCATTAAACTGAATAAAACTGAGTGAAACCTCCTTCTTATTAAATTAGGCTCCGACTTATTTATTACCTGAGTATAAAATATAGATATGTCTTGTGTGTGTGTAAAGAGTGATGATGCGGTCGATGACGGAGCGCGCTTGCCTGGAAGTAATCCATTCTTTCTTGACTTAGACCCCAAGTAAGTTCACAGGTCATCAGGTAACACAGACTTCGTCAGTCTGTACGCACAGTGATAATATTGCCAAAACGATTTGGGCGTGTGGTAGATGTTCACCATGAAGACAAATATTTGAAGACTCCAGCTTGTTTCAAGACATGCCTATAGCTATAGCTTGTCATATCATCATATCAGCCGAAAGACGTCCACTGCTGGACATAGGCCTCCCCCGAATGTGGGGGGGGTTGCCAAAATCGCCACGCTTGGCAGGCGGATTGGCGATCAAAGTGTAGCTGTAGCAATGTACCTACAGAGAATGCTGCTTCCCATTCTCTGGTGAGTCCCTTAGTCGTCTGTTACGACACCCACGGGAGGTGATGGGATGGTGCTATAGCTTGTAGGAAGCCGTAAATTAAGGAACGTTCACCAACACACCACTCACGTTTACCTAATTTTTTTAACGTTCCTTCATTTTCGGCTTCCTACAGACTTCCTACAGATAGAGGAGGTGGTGAGTACACTCCCAGCTGTGAAAACGTCATCATCTGCCTAGCCTTTTTCCAACTATATTGGGGCCGGCTTCCAGTCAAACCGGATTCGACTTAATACTAGTATTTTACGTGAAGCGGCTGCGTACCAGACCTCCTCAACCCGTTAACTGGGTAACACGGTAGTTCTTGACAAGACTGGAGTCAAATTTAATGGCTTCTGACATTCCGTAATGACTGTCAAAGATCTACAAATGACAGCCGGGACCAACGGCTTAACGTGCTTTCGAGGTACGGAAGAAACTCGATAGTCACCCATCCACAGACCAACTTTAACAAGCGTTGCTTAACCTTGAAGGTCGACCCATTTTTTTTATAAAATCACTTCGTCCGCTCTGGGTGGAGCGGAAGGGAGTGTCAGACTGTTACTAACTAAAACCAATCCGTAACCTTCTATTGCCCTTTGCGTTACAGGGCTGCGGTGACTATTTCGAACCAATTCCGCAACCCTAGCGACCCGTGCGGCTGTTTTACTTTAGCCACGAGCTCCTAACTCCCAGCTGTAAGAACATTATAAGCTAATATGTTAGTTTGTTATTTATTCAGAAGACTGGAAGCAGTGTCGGACGACATTGTTACCATTGCGGGTGGCACCTATATGAGACTGGCATAAGAAAAGAGAGGCCTATGCGCAGCAGTGGGCGACGTCGCGTCGACTATGGATGATGGTGATGATGTGGTAGTTAGAACTTTTATAAACAGCCTACAGCTCAGAACATGACTCTGGTTTTCAGACTTGTCAGCTGAAACTCAAAAGCTGCTTGCGATAGACGTTTTTAAATTTTTCCAAGCTTTAACAAAACACATCACCAACGAAAGAAGTTTTTGTATTTTACATAAATAAATTGAAACATGATTTTTAGCATTCGAAGGTACTCGAATGCTAAAAATCATGTTTAAATATATATTTAACTTCAAAATCTGAATACAGAAACCTTATTAACATAATGTTATTGTGCATTTACAACTTACCTATACTACTTCAGCAAATTTAATAAATACAAAGTCCTGTTTTACTAAATTACATAATAATCTTTGTTACAAGTCAATAGCCAAAATTGCATAGATAAGAATCTTGTAACAGCTAAAGTGACATTATTTAATCAGCAATCAGTGGGCAATTAACATAACACTGAATGCTATTCTATAATTTCATTATCATAATGCTCGTGATATGAAACAACAGTTTATTTTGGTGATTGCTACTTCGCCGGCGTGTCAAACGATTCGCTATCATGTTGCATAATATTATGTTACTTTACTCTTGCCTACCAATAAAAATAAAGTGGTCGGAATCATTTAGTTTAGTTAATAAAAAATTATGACTAAAAAAGCCTTTGTTGCTACCTACAAAAATACAAAATACATACATATCCAATTTTTATTTCAGAGCGTACGAGAATCCCACAATCTCATATGTAAACGCAAGATGAACGAGATGAAACAAATAAAAGTCACAGCGCAATGACTTGAAACATCAACAAATGGGGCAAGGCCGTAGGCAGGAGGCTCCCGGTTGGGGTTTCAAACAGTCTTTCTGTATGAAATGTTAGAAAACTTCTCCTTTCCGAGCCGGGTGCAAGAATTTTCGAGCTAGCTTCGTTCGATCTTGCATCCTGCATTTTCGGTATTCAAACGCCGATTTCGAAATTTCCGAGAATTTTAGAGCTCACTAAACCCTCCCTGCCGGTCGATTCTGTCGACATCTCACGGTGTAAACCTGGGCGGAGTGAACGACGGGTGAGCTGTCATTCCATCTTATTTGTATGGTTTGACAACTCATCCGTTGTGCACCCCGCCCGAGTGTTCACTTCGACATGTTTACAGAATCGTACTGCAGCAGTACGATTCTGTAAACATGAACGACAGAATCGACTGGCTGTTCCTATGGTTTTAAGTGAACAAGCGTTGACTAGAACACCTGGGGGCGCGGTGGTAGCTTGGCGGGGGATGCTTAATGGCCACGGTGCGTCGCGGGTCGGTGTTATTTTTATTGGTATGTCTGCGCATACGCCAGGTGGGCTAAGGATCAAAAACGCCGATGTAAAATTAAATAGTAGATAGTAACTAGGTGTGATGATATTCTCTCTGTGCTAAAAACGATCAGCATATCTAATTACTTTTAAAAACACGAAGTTTTTTAATACGGAATGTCAATTTAATAAATCTTTTTATTAACGCTGAGTTAAACTGGTTGTTTATCTTAGTTGTCTTCAACTAAGATAAACAACCAGTTTAACTCCGCGTGATTTCATCATAAAGACATCGCACTAAAAGTGCAATTCCTATGCAAACCTGTTATTTTAGAGACTGCCTCCTATAGCAAACAATCAATAGGTAGGTACATAAAACTCTTCCGTTACTCACTGAGTCACTAATAGACAACGCACAGCCGAAACTACTGGTAAGTACATAGAAAGCTGAAATTTGGCATGTATGTTCCTTGGAGAGTGTAGGGGAGCACTAAGGGAGGATTTTCCGAAATTCCTACGGAACGAAAAAAACGGGATAATACGCGTATGAAGTCGCAAGTAAAAGCTAGTACATATTAGATAAATTAAACCCTGTACAACATTTCGTTTAGATAAATGAACGAAATTCGCGAGCTGTTAGTTCGTAAGTACTCTTAAACCTTGAGAAACGCAGACCGTGTTTTCATTAATAAATATACTTAGGTACTTATAATAATTATGTGTTATCTTTATCATCTGACAAGGTAGAAAAAAATCCTCCTTGTCCAAACGAGCGGACCGGGGCGGGGCGCTGGTATCGTATTCTACATATAAAATAAAACCTAAAACGTGTAATAAATCAAAAAACCTATCATAAATGTGAAATTCTGTAAGTTTCAACATCAAACACGTCTCAACCACTGGATTTTGATCATTTTTAACACAACATGGGTAGACCATGATCTGGCTTACATGGATTAAAAATTATAATTTTTCCGACTAAATTTCCGTCACGGTAGTCATTCAGATATTCCCATCGGAGATTAGTCAAGTAGGAACGTAGGAAATATTATATTATATTTCCTACGTACTATATTTCCTAGATAGAAAAATAATAATTACTAACCTATATGTACCGATAGATTTTCAAAAAGCATTGGACAAGATTTTTTGCTTTTTCAAAACAATAAAAATTCACAAAGATAAGGCGCACCAGTGGGGGCTGGTGACGTCGCTTTATGGTAAAAAGTGTAGGTACTAACCGTGACGTCATCGTCTTCATTTTTTGTTTACGTGAAAAAGAAAAATTGTTGATTTTTTTTCTCTAACTGACTGATAACATTTTTAAAATTACATAATCAATTTATTATTTTTTGTTACCAAATTTTTGTTGTTTTTTTTTTAAATCAAATTCTACTAATTTATAAAAGCAACGATCGATCGACAGATTGCGACTGAGATGCGAATGCGCATCTCAGTCGCAATCTGTCAATTCTATTAGTTCAGGAAAATACCCTATTACTACAGGATAGGGACATGAACAAACATGACATGAATTATGTCCTTGTCATAGGATAGGTATTTTATACCGATCACCGAGGGTATGTAAATTATTTTCGACTCACAGACAGGCGAAGTCACTGTCAAAAACTAGTTTCGAAATATGCATGAGGAACACATGTGCTTATTTCGAGTGGAGCTTTGCATAATCACTTAGTGCAAGGTGAGTAGGTATTAATAAATAGATATTGTTAGGAATTGGAAATTAAATGTTATCTACCTACACATATTTTACGAAAATGTGACGCAGTCAAAAAATTAAAAAAAGTCTGCTCGCGCAATCAGTTTCCATATCTTTCTTTTTACCAGTTTTTCGAGTGTATGTGTGTGATGTATGTATATTAATTTGGCACACTCTGTAGCGTTACGGCTTTATGGATTTTATTTAGCTTGAGAGGTTAGATTCGTCTTGATTGTGAGAGTGATACTGGGTACACAAAAATTTAAATGGTCAATTTTTGGCGCCCTAATATGTTTTCAATAAACTTTTTTCCTCAAAACCTATCGAATGGGGAATCAAGATAAAAGGCTCGAGCAGACGATTCCAAACATGTAACTCACTAAAATGAAAGAAATAAAAAGTATAATTTGTCAAAAAACCCGACCGCTAATAACGACTTATGAGTTAAAAACAAGTCGCTTTAATCACAGATTAGAGGGCCAATTCTACTGACTTTTAAACAACGTGTGCATTCGCATGTCAGTTGCAATCTGTCAAAAAAGCCTCAATTTCCATACATTTTTGACAGATTGCAACTGAGGTGCGAATGCGAACGTTGCTTAAAAAATAGTAGAATAATTTTATTGGCCTCCGGGCGATCCCTTGCTTGCCCATGGGGTAATACTAGTATTCATACCAAAGCGGAAATCGCTACCGCTATGGGTAGCGAAACTAACCTATTTACGAAACTATTTTCGCTCTCCCGTATATTCACTAGATTTGCGGCATGTTTGCGGTGTCAATGAGGGATGTCGAGTATTTTCCGCTGCCCCCACAGCGACGCCGCCGCCGAAGTGAACCAGCCGGTCTATTCTGAAAACGTCTCACAGTGTAAACTAAGGTGGAGTTAGCGTGAAGTGAACTGTCGTTCCAGCTTGTTTGTATGGATTAACAACTCACTTGACCTTAGTTTACACGGTGTGATATTTACAGAATCAAAAGATACCGCTCTTATACCCGGGCGGTATGGGAATTAGTGCAAAATACCCAGTGAAATACCTACAGCGCGAAACCGAGCGAAATTTATCGCTGGCGCTCAGGGTAGGTAACGCATAGATATAAGAAAGAAGATTTCTACTGCTGGTCTCTCATTTGTCCCTGTTTATTCAATCTTCTTTGTATTATGCCATATTTAAGTACCTTCCTACCCCGTAAAAAAACCATCACGGAATCCCAATCCTTTTTTTTTATTATTATTCGTTATTGATAGGCACGCGCTTGACCACTATCTCACCTGATGGTAAGCGATGATGTGGCCGAAGATAGAGCACGCTTGCCTAGAAGTAACCTATTCACTCTTGACTTAAAGACTTCCGGGTTGTAGCTATCAGGAAACACAGACTCTGGCAGGGAATTCCACTCCTTAGCTGTAAGCACAATGAATGTGTTTCATAGCCATTGGAATAACTAACAACAAAGTAACTGTATCCAGTTACCTATTGAAAATTAGGTGTCACGAAGCGTGAACGAGTGGGAAACCAATAAAAATAAGTTAATCCCTTCTAATATCATAGATCCTATATCACTAGGTAGGCAGGTAGTAGGTATAGAAGGTTTTGAAAACGCTCACTTGGCGGGAAAAATCCGATGTTAGAGAATGTGTGTCGATGTACTCTTGCTTTTTTGGCAAGTAGGCATGTTCGCGTCCAACAGCTGATGTCTGCGTTCATTGATGGCCAGAAGTATTTTTGAGTGATAAGCTTTCGAGTTATGCGCGTACCAGGATGACTGATGTTGTGCGCGCTGGTAAAAACTTCTTTTCTATATTGCTCGGGTATGTACGGGCATACATAAGGAGTAGATGCTTCGCAGTATAACTTGACGTCACTGTTAGGTACTATCGATATTTTCTTGAGAGTGATGTTATTTTGGGATAATAGTTGTTCAATGTTGCTGTCCTTGTCTTGCGCGCTGGCTATGTCGCTGTAGTTTATTGTAGATGGGCATGAAATTGTTTCTATGCGGCTAAGTGCGTCGGCGACGATGTTTTGTTTACCGCTCACGTGTCTTATTTCTGTGGTAAATTCGCTGATAAACGACGGTTTCGTGAAATATTCTGTGGCACCAGTTTTAAAAAATCCTCATTGTTATGCAAGTATTGCAAAACACCGAATACATTTGTTTGCCTTTCCTTGTTTTCTCTTTCTTTGAGATGTTGCTAGTTTTCCATTGAAATCGTTTGACTGAAGAACTATCGATTCGATTTCTCTAGCATAAATCGAAGCGCAGCGTCGGCCGTCAATATGTTTGAATCACGGCGACATAATGACAAAACTGTAGTTTTTATTACATCCAAGCTGTAATGAATGTCGTGAAGGTCTTGGATCACTTCGTCTGTAAATTTTGCATTTGATTTCAAATCTAATAACTAGAAATCGGCCTACCATATCTGACAAGCTGTTCCATCGCGTTTTACAGTCTAGTGTTAGGTCAATATTTTTACCATGTTCTTCGTCAAACAAGTCGTTTTTCAAAGGGGAGTTTTTAGAAAATTTTATTAGATTTCTTATTTTTTTATAGTTCCTTTGTATAAAAACTCCGATTCTGGAACTCTGCTCGATTCTACAATAAACGCATCCTCATCTTCTTCAATTTCCTCTGCTTCTTCAGCGCTGGTATTTGAGACATCCTCCTGAACTTCAGGTTCTGGAAAGTTTTGTGTCTTATATAAAACATCCAGGACTGCTATTTGTATCCCATGAACCAAACACAGTTGGTGGCCGTTTTTGTGTTATCACTCTGTTCCAGAATGCTCATGCTCAATGGTATCCCATCCAATGCAGCCATTCTGGCCACTCGAACCTCCATGTTTGAAAAATTATCAGTGAGTTTAATTTTCTTTTGTGTAGGTTCATTCGTACGTTTTCGTGTTTGAATTTGACCAAAATAAACTGCGGGGAATATCCTGTTTGTACAGTTTCGATGTAGTTATATCGTATAGTGTTGTCAGTGTTCCCACATTATAAATGTGTACGTACAATGCTTTATTGGTTGACTATTTTGATTGATTGATGATACCAATAATTACGTAAGTACGGAATTGACATCTTCAGTTACGGAATTGAAAATACTTTAAAATAAGTTCGTAATTACGTAATGGAAACCCTAATAATAACCGAGCGGTTGCCATGCGTGGTTTAGGTATCGTTGTAGTACGGCGCACGGTGGGCTGAAATCGCGAAGTTGGGACTTAAGGATTTTTAAATATATATTTGCATTGTATATACTTATACCATACTTTTATGTTTTGGAACTTTTTTTTTAAAGTAGGTTATTACCCTAAAATTTCAGAGATTTAATTTGTATGAATAAAACAAAGAATTCGATGCATGGTGCATATTATTAGGATTATTATTATTAGTTTGTTGTAAATATTTTGTGCAACTGCATTCCACACCACTCTTTCCACAACACCAAAACCGGTTTTCTTATCAGTAGACGAGTCGTCATTAGTGACGTGCGCCAATCAGAGGGCAGTAAATTTGCAGGTAAAAAATATTTGGGGTAGCAAGTTGAAAACAATGATATCAGTTCGTTGTAACCACCCTTTACATACGGACTACCCGCTCGTTACTTGATTTTTGTTAAAAGTTGATTTTCGAGAATTTTGTGAAAATGTTTAGTGATTTAGTTACTAATGTTGATATGTTTGTGAAATTGAAATCAAGTGGTAGTATTAAGGATCATAACTTTTTATACAGTGCTATCAAGTCAAAATTGTGTGATTTAAATCAAGATAATGATAATTTGCTAAAGGAATTCTGCGCAAAGTATTGTTATAATACTTATAAAAAATGGGAAAATGCTAAACGAAAAGAACATACATTTAGAAGTAAATACAGTGATTGGTTGGCATCGGAGATAGTTTGGCCTGAGTTTATGAAAGATTTTGCAAAAAACGACGACGATCCAGTTCCTAGCACATCAACTACATCTCATGAAAAGGTGTCTGTTGGTACATCAACTCAAGTAAGTCCGAGAAAACCATTTACAGAATTAGGTCCTAAACAAAAAAAGAGACGTACGGAACTTACTACGCAAACTATTGCTTCAGAGGAGTTGTCACATGCCCATGTTTTTAACTTAAAAGCAGAAGGAAAGGAAGATGTTGCTGACATATTACAGCATCTGCTCAAGCATCCACAGGACGTGCAAAAAGTAAAAGATTGTCTTTTTGGAAATAAAAAGAAATCAGTATTCTCTCCAGATGAAGCTTTAGGCTTGTTTTTGTCTTTGAAATTGTCAAAATGGCAATATAATACGCTACGAAAAAGTATCGCAGAAGTAACTGGTACCAACGTATATCCCTCTTACTACGCACTGCAAAATGAAAAAATTAAATGTTATCCACCTAAAACTGCTATTGTAGTAACAGATAAAACGGCTACGATAGAATTGCAGGCACTATTGGATATTACTGTGAAGAGAATTATAATGTCAAACGAAATTAGTGAAACTTGTAAAGATTTGACACTGATTAGTAAATGGGGATTTGACGGAGCTTCGAATCAAGCCAATTATAAGCAGAAAGTTGGAAGAGAAAATGAAGAAGATGAGGACTTTGACGATTCTAGCGTATTTATGGGTAGTTTGATTCCTATCAAATTAGTGTCTAGTGACAGAGTTATATGGGAAAATGATTCCCCAAATTCCTCATTATGGTGTCGTCCGCTGTTTTTTAAATTCATGAAGGAAAACAAATTCAGCATTTTGCAAGAAAAAAATGCGATTGAGGCAGAGATTAACAATTTAGTTAAGACAGTGGTTGATGATTTGACCATCTCGCACAACCTAATACTAACCATGATAGATGGTAAAGCGACTGCAGTTCTTTGCGATACATCAACACAAAGATGTGACATATGTAAAGCTACTCCAAAGGAAATGAATGATTTGTCCTTGGTTTTGGCAAAAGAAATTGATGTCGATTTATATAAATATGGTTTATCGTCGTTACACATCTGGATACGATTCATGGAATGCATTCTTCATATAGCGTACAGATTAGATTTGAAGACATGGATGGTGAAAGGTGACAGTAAAGCTATTATGGAGAGCAAAAAGAGAAATATTCAGGAAGCATTTAAATCCGAAACAGGACTTTTAATTGATGTTGTGAAACAGGGTCATGGTACAACAAATGATGGGAATACTGCGAGGAGATTTTTCGAAAACCCCGATATTGCAGCTTCGATCACAGGAGTAAATGAAGAATTAATAAAAAGATTTAAAACTATATTAGAAGCAATTTCGTCGGGTCACCGTATTGATATATTGAAGTTTAAAGATTATACCGAAACCACCATGGAACTATACATTGAATTATATAATTGGTTTTACATGCCTGCAAGTGTTCACAAAGTTTTAGCTCACGGAGCAGCTATTATTGAAAGCTTGGGTATAGTGCCCATTGGAAAATTATCCGAAGAAGCAGCTGAAGCACGCAACAAAGATTTTCGGAGATATCGTGCTCATAATTCGAGGAAATTCTGTAGAAAAGCTACTAATGAAGATATTTTGAACAATTTGTTAATCAGCTCTGATCCACATATTTCAAAGATACGACACAAACTGGTGCGAAAACACAAAGCCTTTTCAGAAGAAGCAACAGCTTTGTTGATCGTTAAGGATACATTTGTTGACGATGATGATCAAGAAAATTTAGGGGTTTTAACTGAAGACCCGTTATTGTCAGAGCATGGTGTTGAGCATGGTGCAGGCCCCTCCTAAAAATATTGGTAAATGATTTGAATTTTGAATTTGTCTTTGTAAGTCTCACACATACAGAACACAGATTTGTAGTCGTGGATTAGGCCTATTGGGAAGACCACTGATAAAAAAAACGCGCCTAGTTCTCTACCTCTGGGGTGGTGTGGAATAGAGAATACAATAATTATCACTGCTAAGTATTCTGAGATTTAGGTGACTTTTAAGATATTTTCGTTCAAAAAAATCTAAAAAAGTCTAACTACCTACTAAGTCACAGTAAACTACAGTAGACGATTAGATGCAAATAAATTGTACTATTAAAATACTTATCCAACAATTGGAAGAAATTTGAGATTTTGTAGACTTAAATGCGATTTTAATAAGAAAAAAAATAAAAAAAAAAATTTCTCCTAAATCGCAGCAAAGCGCAGTAGCTGACTAGTTGTAAAAATAAGCTAATAAATAGTACTATTTTAATATATACATCGCAGTTGGAGATGTTTTCAGATTTTTGAGATTCTTTAGATTTTATGATTTTTTCTATACAAAAAAATATTTAAAAAATTGTAGTACTAAAAATAATGCGTAAAATAAAAAGTCATAGAACAATAATTTACTGTATTAGATAGTAGAACAAATTTGCATCATTAATCAGTAAAAATAAGATGACTTTTTTTTTAATGTCCTAAGTCCACTACGTATATAAATCAACCCACCGTGCGGCGCCAGCTGAGTTATCGGATGCGTCGCAGAATAAGGCGAGTGTTGCGTGGTGCGACGGATGAGCGAGTAGGGCTGCGTTTATGATGCTAGCTTTACATTGCTCGAATGCTTGAGTTGCTTCGTCGGTCCACGTGATTTGAGTTTTGTCTCTCTTCTTTACGTTATGTAGGTATGCGTTCAATGGTGCTTGTAGAGATGCGGCGTTAGGTATATGGTCGCGGTAGAAATTGATCATAACAAGGAATCTTCTTAACTCTTCGATGGTAGTCGGCTTGGGATAGTTAGTGATAGCTTCGATTTTATGTTTTGGAGGTTTGATGCCTTCTAACGATATGGTGTATCCTGGGAACTGAACTTCTGATTGACCTAGGTTGCATTTGGCAGGGTTGATAGTGATACCGCTTTCTTCTAACCTCTTAAGAACGGTGTGAAGGTGTTCTCGGTGTTGTGTTTCACTTTCCGATGCCAGTAGTAAGTCGTCGATGAATGGGAAGACGAAATCTAATCCTCGTAATACTTCATGGATGTAGCGTTGAAACGTTGGTTTGTTCCGCCTTTTTTAAACCGGGGCACATACGTAGAAATTCGAATAATCCCATCGCATCGGGGTGATGATAGCTGTCTTCTCAATGTCTTCATCTCTAACGCTCAGTTGTTGGTATGCTCGGTTGAGGTCTATTGTAGAAAATATAGGTTTTCCGGATAAATGATGAGTAAAATCTTTGATGCGTGGCACGGGGTAACGATCAGGGGCTCGAGTCTGCTATTGCAATCGTGTCTCAATGACCGGTCATTGATCGAATATTTGACAACTTTGACAGTTTTTGTATGGGAAATGTGTCATAAGTTTGACGTTATAAAAAATCAGTCAGTCAAAAATCGATCATTGACCGGTCATTGAGACACGATTGCAATAGCAGACTCGACCCCCTGGTATGGTGATGGAGTTGAGTCGACGATAATCACCACAAACTCTAATATCGCCATTCTTCTTAGATACGATATGTAGAGGTGATGACCATGGAGTTTTACTAGGTCGGCATAATCCTTGTTCGATCATGTATTTAAACTCTTTCTTGACTATTTCGTAGCGATGCGGTGGAATTGGTCTTGTACGGCGGTCTTGTAATGGTGGTCCTCGAGTTTTGATGAAATGTTGCACGTTAATGTTGCAGTTTAATTGCATCGATGTTAGTCTCGTTATGCCTGGATATGTTGTGGTATGATTGTGACATATCGATACTGCGTACGGTAGGCACGTTCGATACACGTATCGGGGCGTTGACCTTTAAACTCGTGACACCGTCGATTAGTTTTCTGTTTTTCAAATCGACGATGAGTTGATGGTGCTTGAGGAAGTCGGCTCTAAGTATTGGCTTCGAAACGTCAGCTACGATGAATTTCCATTTGTACGGACGTCGTAGATTGAAATAAAGAGATATGTTTTCTCGCCGTACGTAGCTATTGTAGTGTTGTTCGCTGCGTACAGTAGAAATGGTAGTGGCGTTGCTATTTGCCCCTTTCTTCTCGGTAGCACGGATATGTTGGCTCCAGTGTCGACTAAGAATGATAAGTTCGAGTTTTTATCAGTGATGTATAGGCGGTGTGATATTTCTTGAATGCTGGTGTCCGCCTCTGCCAACGTTCTGTCTATGTAGTTTTCCTTGATTTGCTTCTTGAATGAGCAAGGCGATGTGCAGCGTCTAGCTTGACCTTTGAAAGTCGGTGATAATAGCAGAATGGTGATGGCGATGCATCTCGATTGCGTGATCGTGATGCGCTACGGTGACGGGACGGGTAGCGGTTGCGGCGGTGGTCTGCATTGTACGATGGTCTTGCTTTTAACTCGATAGTGCAGTGTTATATTCGTACACTACAAGACTTTTGAGTCCGGATACGTTTTTTTTTGTTACATTTTTAAAGTTCGATTCACGTAATTTTGTCTCCTACGTTTGAGTTTTTCTCTTGTCATTACGGAGGAAGTCTTGTCAGGAGTCGTTTGAAATTTGGAAAAAAACCCTACAGTTTCAAAATAAAATATTGTTGTGACTCTAGTTGTCCATTTGCAAAAGGTAGATTCTTATGGAGAAGAACGGACAAGAAACTCCATACTCCACGAAGATTATAAATGGCTCTGACAGCACGATTTTGCAAAATATATATGGATTCACTGTCAGCAGCCCGACCCCACAGCAAAATACCGTTCATAATGCAGTGACAGTAACTAAAATAGACCAAACGCGCGGTTTCTGCATCTGTTAACTGTCTTATCTTTCTAACAGCATAAGAAACTGAGCTTGGCCGCCCTGCAAGAGATGTTATGTGAGATCCCCATTGCAATTCCTCGTCTAAAATGATTCCTAGGAAAACCGTCTGATCAATAAATTCCAGTTTTTGTCCATTCAATATGATGTCACATTCGTTACTTCTAACATTTGGTAAAGTAAATTTAATACATTTGGTTATTTTTTCATTGAGTACCAAGTTGTGTGCCGTAAACCAATGTTGGAACTGATGGATAGAGTTATTTACGTCATCAAAATTTTTTGAGCGTCGGTCTTTATTAAATATCAATGATGTATCATCAGCAAATAACACCATCTTTGGTTGATTTTGAAGCAATTGAGACAAACCGTTTATGTAGACTAAACAGAGGAATGGACCCAATATTGAACCTTGCGGAACGTCCATTGTTATTGCAGACCCTTGTGAGTTTACACCGTTTACCTGGACTTTAACCTGTCTATCTTTCAAGTATGATCTACTTTTTTTTCTCTGTATTTTATATGTGGAGACCTGTTATTGGCTTTCAAATTAATGTACTGTCCTTAATCTGTTTGTTTCAGCTGTAAGTCTCCTATGTTATTTCAATAAATAAATAAGTAAATCAAGGGAAATATTCCTTACCCCATAATGCTCGAGTTTCGAGAGGTCGCAAAAGATTCCAATGGCGGGCGTCTTGTGAATCCTCCCAGGCTTTTAAGATGTCCTTTATTAGGGTGACACCAGCGTCAGTAGTACAACCCTTTGGTGAAACCGTACTGTTGTTCATGAAAGATGGAATTTAGTGTAGCAACATCTGAATAAGCATTACCTTTTCAAACACCTTACTGAGAAACGGCCGGATTGAGACCGGTCTGCAATTGTTGGGTTCTTGACTATCACCCGATTTAAACAGTGGAACGACTTTACATAGGTACTGTGTTTCATGAGATCAGGAAATACTCCTTCGTCTACACTAGAATTAAATATGAGAGCTAAGTATAGGGCAACAATTTCAATGATAGAGCTACAGAGTTTTACAGACATTCCCCAAAGATCTTCTGTTGATTTCATTTTAGATCTAAAGCTTTTATAATTAGCCAGGGGTTTGTACGTTGAAACTTGAACTCTGATGGGCATACCTTGACATTCTACATAAGTAAGGCAGCAAAGAGCGCGGGTGAAATGTTAATTAAGAGCTTCTGTAGTTTTACGAGGAATATTAGAAAATAAGTTTTCAAATTCCTGAGTTAAAGCGAGTTTATGGGGCCATGTACAGTATTTTAAAATAAATTCAGTTTTACGCTGTTTCTTCCTACCTGTTTCATTTTTATTATTGTCCAGATAGTTTTTATTTTATCATCTGCTGATTTTATTTTACTGCTTCAGCTATTTTGCATACCTACACTTAAATGTTTTTGAATATTTCGCAACATACCTACTTATGAAAGCTTATTTTATTCACATGTCGATCTAAGCCATATAATTCGTATAGCTTTTATGCTTATACGAATGCCTGGAGTTGCCTAATCACTAAATATAAACTTGTAAATACTTTAAGACTTCGTTGGGAAAGTGTCATTTGTGTGTTACTTTATGCTCACTCCATCTAAATTTTCACGGTGAGATGTTGACGGAATAGACCAGCTGCACTCAATCCTCGCTTCGCGTGGGAATCGAATCCAAGTTCTGCAATGCAGAAACCAAGCGCTCAATAACTGCGCGGTGGTTTTTAATCCACCCAATTCAAAAAAACAAGCACCAAATGGACACACACACACACAACCGACTTTCACGCGATAAGTCTAGGTAGGTATGCTATCGATTAGCATGACCAGATTTTTATCAAACAGATGTGTCAGCTTTGGTGACTTTAAATAAACATCGCCTGTGTATCTTTTTCTTTTAATTAAATACGCAAACGTGTTTGTGCTAATTTATGTTCTTACACACACAAAGTTCAAACGTGCAGATTTTTATTTGCATAGTAAAACAATTTTACATTGTTTTCTTTAAGCCGTCTCATGGCAAGAGCTTTTATTTAGCCACAGACCCCTGCTCAGTTAATTTGTAGTTCAGTCATTAGCAGTTTTTCTGTAACGTCTGGGATGATGCGGAAACTCTTTTGTTTACTTTTTACAACTGTAAGATTGTAGAAGTACTTATGAAAGACGAAGTTTGTAGTGTAAGCTAATAAAAAGGGGTAATAACCTAACTTCCTCAGTTGGTAGGTAGGTAACTCATCATAATTACGCTATATGATCGATGACCCGAATGTATTATAGAACGGTGTTGTCATCACGGAGCTGAAAAAAAACAATAAGCTTCTGAATATGGGAAACTAAACAATAATTTACTGACACCACATTCAGTTATCTACTGCAAGGTCGATCTCCAGGTACCTACTTATATTTTTTTAAGCATGGGAAATTCCGCTCTGGGTGGAGTAGAAAGGGGTGTCACTCTTACTGACACCCATCCTTGTTCCTCCAAATACCATTTGCGTTCCAGGGCCGTGGTAAGTCTTTCGAACAAATTCTGCAACCCTGGCTGACACTGGCCCTAACGGGTACCGTCTACTATGCTGACATCTCTTTGAGGCGCGCATGGAACACAACGCGCTTTCGACCCGGGCCTAGTTTTTATCGGGCGGCGAGCCACCCAATGCTCGCCGTCACTAGGCCCGCGCCTACGTTGGCCGGGAATCGCCCTACGACTCCCGACGCCCGGAGCGTCTCCTTCTGATGCGGCGGCTAGGGAATGATGTTTGTCTCTCCCTCATTACATCTTCGCAGAAAGCCATGGATCCTCGCTCCGCATCTCCGGAAGAAACTTCTCATCTCGATTATGGTTGCATGGCTAGTGTTACTACACTTCTCATCAAAAAAATCGAAACAGTAAGTACTGCAAGTACTATTTAGGAGACATGGACGAACGTATTGCTCGAGGTTTACTATCGGATTGGGCAATATAGCGTCGGCACCTTATTGTTCTGGTGTAAATTGTTGGACACCTGGGTTGAATATATTATTTTTAAACTTGTTACAACGACTAAGTACTTGTGTAGGGCCTGCATTCTATTTTATTATGTTTTTTTTTTATTTAAAGACATAGACAAGCCAACTTGTAGTTCACAGTGGTCAGATGTTAAATCGCTTAAAAACTAATTTATTTTCAAAATCACAATTAGTAATAAATATCAAGGCAAGTCGACGAGGATGCCGTTGATCCTTGTTGGTTCAAAACAAAAGTTAACCAAGATATAGGACCTAAATAGTGAGAAGTCTGACACTTAATGGAGTAACATCTAAAATATTAATATTAAAATCCCCACATAGTACAATGTTTTTATTACTTGATTTCAACTTATTAAGTAAACCGTCCATTACCGATTCGAAAAGACCAAAATCACCAGGTCGATAAACGCAAATTATACCTAACATAGGTAGGTATCGCTCGAGTTCAACACAAGATAGGTAAAACAGTGCGTTCGATAGAAATATTTACTAAATCTAAACGTTGTTTACATTGTAATTTGTTTGAAACAAGAACTAATGATCCACATCCACCACGAATAGCACTTTTCCTTACAAACGCACTTTGTACGGCGAAATAAATCATCATTGATAGGTAAATGCTACTTCATGTTCTTTCAACCAATGTTCAGTTAAACATAACTCCGTAACATTATGGTTCTCCATAAATAAACATATCTCTAATTCTTTGCCGGCCAGACCTTCCATATTTTGATGTAGGTACAACATTGAAAATATGAGGCTTTCCCGCTGTCGAATCTAATTGTTTATTAAACTACCAAGTGTAGGTACTATCAATAGTTATGTTAGGGCGAATTTTACCAATAAACTGAACACGATCAGCGGATATACCACGTATATGAGCTGTCAGTGTCAATTTTTTTTCTATGGAATATTGTTGCTGACGGCTCTTGAACGCAGTTTAGACGTACTGATCGCGTTCAGTTTCATTGGTGAAATCCGCTCTTAGTATCATTATTATCAGTAATCTTTGTTACATTACATGTACCCGTGTCACATGCATCCGTGCCTGTTGAGTGCACTCAAGTGACTATTGTCCCTTTTTCGTTTTGACCGTTGAATGCACCAAAGGGACATTTGTACCTTTTTTGGAAACGTCGTCCCACTTGAAGTTTAAGTCGTATTGCTTTAAAACTACGTAGTATTTTCACATACCGTAAATTTACTTTAGCCTGCTATGGGATTCCGCAGATTTTCGTATACAACATCAGTACAATTTTGAGGCAGTTATTTAAAAAATATGCTATAATGTTGACTTTTCTTATGACGACAGCGTTTTAGCCGTCGAACATTTCGAGTGGTATTTTTTTTCTTTTCAGATGGTAGTGAGTGATTTAACCTATTTTGTGTGTTAAACAATATTACAGAGAACAAGAATTAATGCAGTTAGTCAACTAGTGAAAGCTATTTATTAGGTAAGTAATTCCGTAATATTACGCGATAGGTATGGTCGCACAATGGTCGTTGAAAATGTTTTTTCTTTTTTTTTCTTTTTTCTTCTACTCACAATTTTTATAAATATTTACTAAGATAAGCTTTCAACAAGTACCAATATTTTTAGTCTTTATAACAGATAAATGTAGAAAAAAAAAATTAGTCTGCGCGTAAAACCTACGTGCGTCAACCTTTTTTCAAGTGCATGTACTTATACTTATAATAAATATTGTACTATCCGCTCAAGCACCGGCAACACACCGGTGTGCGCCGAATTAATCGCGAATTTAGTGTTTATTTACCAATTACATAAGATTTATTTTTTTATTTGGGAATTTTCACTTGTCGGGGATGGAGTCGCTATTGTGTAATTTGATTTTATATATTACGAGTATGTTGAGAATATTCACACCATTCATTTTAAACCATAAAACATATAGGTCTTCGATCGTTTTCTTTTGTTATACATGTTATGGATTTTACGATCATCTCACAAAATATCAGAAGTATTTATTCTAATTTTAATGACTTACAATTAAACATTTTAAACCTGAATTTTAACGTTGACCTCATAATTTTAAGTGAATGTAGACTGAATCAAAACAAAAATATTCCACAATTGACAAATTATTCGGCACACCACACCACCCGACACGTAAACAAAGCCGACGGAGTCGTCGCCTTTGTAAATAACAGACACAAAATAAAAATAAAAGAAATCAAATTAACTCACGCTTCTTGCCTACAGGTTAACGTTATACCCGACCTCATAATCCTAGGTATATATCGGTCACCATCAAGAACTAATACGGATGATTTCATTAATTCATTAAACCTCCACCTAACGACCATAGCTTCATGTAAAAATATAATAATCACGGGAGACATTAATATAAACTTAATCCATAAGCAAGACGAACAATCCTACGAACGATCAAACAGGCTCAATTACTTAAACATGTTAGCTATGCATAGCCTACTTCCCGGGCATTCACTTCGCACTAGAGGCAAAAGCTGCTTGGACCACTTCATACTCAAATTGACACCTGGTAAAAAATCCGCAATTATATCAATTATTAATACTACTATCACCGATCATTCAATGATTTTCTTAAAATTATCCAATTTGAAAAACACAGATAAAGTTACCAAAACAAGAACGAATATAATCTTAGAAAATGCACTACATCTCTTAAAAACCAGTAACACCCAAGAATTACTAAACCAAACTAACCCTGAAATATTAACAAGCAACCTAATAACTCTACTGCAAAATTGTCTTATAGCCAACACCCTCGTCACAAGAATCCCCTTGAAAAATAGACTGATTAAACCTTGGATGACCATCGGTTTACTACGATGTATACATAACAGAAATAATATGCAAATAAAGCTAAATTTAGACCCACTCAATGACATTCTAAAAATTACCTATAAAAGATATCGTAACTTCTGCAATGGTATAATCAAAAAACAAAAACGGAAGTACGACCGAGACCAGCTACAAAAGGCCGAAAAAAACCCTAAAAAGCTATGGCACACCATCAACAAAATTACTTTGCGAGAGCCAGCAAAAGCGCAAAACTCGGAGTTACTAAATTCAACCCCTACTCCAGGTGATTCGGTTAACGGTGTAAACCAATACTTTTGCACCATAGGTCAACTTCTTGCTGACGACATCTTAAACAACCCCAAGAGGGTATCTATAATCGACCCAAAAATATTAACTCCCGCAAACCCGCCGGTCTCATCTTTTATGTTATTTGACACAGACCCTGATGAAGTGAGAACCGTAATTAGGAGTCTGAAATCTGATAGTGCTACCGGCTGGGACAAAATTCCTATCAGCTTTTTAAAACTTTCCGAGACCATCATTGCCCCTATTGTTTCCCATCTTGCAAACCTCTGTTTTGACCAGGGTACATTCCCTACTGCACTAAAACAAGCTGTAATTACACCAGTGCACAAGGGTGGGGACAAGGCTGACCCCTCGAACTACCGGCCAATCTCTGTCCTTCCGTCCCTGTCTAAAATCATCGAGAGATTAATTAACCAACGTTTAATTCGTTATCTAAATAAGAATAATATTCTCTCACCCTCGCAGTTCGGTTTTAGACAGGGAATGAGCACCGAGGATGCAGTCCTGGCGCTTGCCTCCACTATCACCACTAAGGTAGACGGTGGTGGCAGGTGCCTGGCTGTTTTCCTCTACCTCAAAAAAGCCTTCGACACAGTCTCCGTCCCCACGCTTCTGCACAGACTAGAAGCCATCGGTGTCAGAGGGACGCCTCTCAAACTATTCGAAAATTATCTGAGTGAGCGCAAGTATGTGGTGAAGATAGGGGAAGCCATCAGTTCTGAGGTATCTGTCACATACGGAGTCGGGCAGGGTAGTGTGCTCGGGCCAACGCTGTTCCTCATTTACATTAATAACCTCTGCAGTATGAAGATCGACGGTGCTCAATTTTTCTCATACGCTGACGATACTGCTATTGTCTTCTCAGGTGAAACCTGGGACAGCGTTGGCCGAACCGCTGAGCATGCCTTGACTTTGATTGCTGCCTGGCTAGACCATCATCTTCTAACATTGAACATTTCAAAGACAAATTTCATTTGCTTTACCATATCCAGTCGTACCCAGCCGCCACAGGATTTCCGGATCAAAATCCATAACTGCCCCAACCCTTCTTGCCATGATTGCTCTTGTCTAACAATAAATAAAGTAACTCACACCAAATACTTGGGAGTAATGTTGGACCAAAGACTATCATGGCACCTCCACGTAGAGCTTATAATGAATAGAGTTCGGAAATTGATCTGGACTTTTAAAACACTACGGCACGTTGCGACAAAAAAACTGATCGACCAAATTTACGTCTCCCTGGGTCAATCTATCCTAATGTATTGTTTACCAGTCTGGGGTGGAGCGACCAAGACCAAATTTCTAGAACTTGAAAGAGCACAAAGGGCCCTTCTTAAAGTCATGTTCTTCAAGCCACTCAGATACCCCACAGAAAGTCTCTATTTAGACTCAAACCTCCTATCAGTCAGGAAATTATACATCCTTCAGATAGCCCTGAAAAAGCACAAGTCACTTTCCTTCGTCCCTTCCAAGACAGTGGTTAGGAGGAGGAACAGAGTAGCTCCACTTACACCTGTTAACACCAAATTCGCTGCTAGACAATATAATAGACAGTCGGCCCACATTTATAACTTTCTAAACAAAGAATTAGGCATTTACCCAATGAATCTCCGTGACTGTCGAAAGACCCTCACACAGTGGTTAGCAACCAAAAGCTACGTAGAAGTCGAGTCAATATTACAAACTGCTACGTGACTGATCACTAGGGACTCCTACAGTTAGTGGAAGATACTGATTACAGTGTCTTCCGACCCCAAGACATAGTCGTAGGGCTGACCCCAAAACAGACAAAGCACAAATGACTCACACACACCCCTGACATCCTCACACACCAACTCACACACACTCACACACACCATTACTTGTACAGACATCCATACGAGGACTATAGCTGTAAGTCACCATCCGAGGACCTTCTAGAAAACCATGTTAACGACGACTTACGACTTTATTAACAAGACAGAAAGAAAGAGAAAATAACATTTAGGTTGATGAGCCTATTCGTATAGCGCTATCTCAATCTTTTTTTGGTATGACTTCCTATGAACAGTGCGAGGACCTAAATACATTCGAAAACCCGCCTGGGAAGTACCATCCGAGGACCTGTGTGTGAGCCAAACGAGGACCTTCACTATCTGACCAGGGACACCAATGCGAGGACCTAATTTAACACACTTTTTCTCATTTCTTGTACAATGTGAGGACGCAGTACTAGACTTTTCATGATCAGTACGAGGACGTTTTTCCGAGTAGACGGTGTACAAAGCGAGGACCTTTTGAAAATTTCCAATAAAATTTTTTAACACACTTATAATTTTACCATAATAATATTTGAATCATCTTCATGTAGGCAATTCTATTCAC
Organism: Melanchra persicariae; assembly: GCA_947386135.1. Taxonomy (NCBI): domain Eukaryota; kingdom Metazoa; phylum Arthropoda; class Insecta; order Lepidoptera; family Noctuidae; genus Melanchra; species Melanchra persicariae. Next base: position 7,658,406 of record OX376651.1, on the reverse strand, counting down.
ACACGTCAATTTCTTGATTTAAGTACCATCAGAGGACCTAATTTGATTTTAACTGACAAACGTTCAAAATGTAAGTGTGATATAACAATATTATAATCATGGTGATTTTATAAAGCTATCGCTGGAATTGTCTCCTCAACGGTTACTAGTAACGTCTTGAAACTTTGTGTGCTATTTGTTGATATTACATTTCATAGTAATACATTTGTTATGGTGATGTTATGTAGCTGCTGCTGGAATTGGCTCCATATGAGGCAACTCTTCAACGGTTACTTGTAGCGTCTTGAAACTCTGTGTGCTTTTTGTTGATATTTCATAGCAAAACATAGTCATGGTGATGTTATGTAGCTGCTGCTCAAACGGAGAGGAGAACTACTGCTACCATAATTCTGGAGCTCGAAAGAAAATATTGTTCAAGCGCACCTCCGACTATCATCGTCGCACACCATCACCTAATGTGGCTGATTCAACGACCGCACATACTCCCATAAAAGGCATCATCATCTGCCTTGCCTTTTCCCAACTACATTGGGGTCGGCTCCCAGTCAAATCGGATTCAGTTGAATACCAGTATTTTACGAGGAGCGGCTGCCTACCAGACCTCCACAACCCATTAACTGAGTAACACGGTACTTCTTGGTAACACTGGTGTCAGATTTTCTGGCTTCTGACAATCCGTAACGACTGCCAAAGATCTACAAATGATAGCCGGGACCAACGGCTTAACGTACTTTCCGAGGCACGGAGGAGTCTCGGTATGTTAATATGGTATAAAAGGCATTCACGTAACATATTGCTCAATGGCTCTTTAGGCCTCACTGGTCAGGCATCGTCTCCACCCAAAGTTCCACGCCCCTTTCCTCATGATGCCCGGAGATTGTTGAGCTCCCGTCGACGCACGGCTGCCTTTCTGGTGCAGGTGGAGTGAAAGGTATGCTCTCTTTCCCTCTCCGACGTCTCTTTTGAATGTATCTTTGACGGCATTCCACGAAGACGGAAGCGATAGACCACCAGACCAACCCCAGACCACCCCCAGCGTCCTCGCTGAACGTTCCTCCAGCGTATGCTGCACGGTGTCCTCGGGACATTCCACGCATTGGTGACAAACGAGCATCCGCTTCCGACTCATGCGACGCAGGTACTTCCCAAAGCATCCGTATCCAGTAAGCACCTGAGTCAGCTGGAAACTGAGGGCGCCATGTCGCTTATCCAGTCACTCATGAACCTAATAACCATCGCTTTCTGCGGTCTTCGCACTGCCACGGCGTTTCTGGCTATTAGGTTTATCGCCCACAGAGGCACCCCATAAATGGTACATAGTGATACATAGTCGGAAGCGTTCAGCCCTGCTAAATTGGGTACAAGTCACGAAAGAGCACCTAAAATGCACATCAACCTGGGAACCAGCCGCTGAATGTGCGGCTCAAAGTCACATTGGCTATCGAAGACGTGTCCAAGGTACTTCGTCATCACCTCGATACTGATGCGAACGCCACCGACCACTATATGTGAATCCCGAGGTGGCTTGTTCCTAGGTTTCTATGGGGAAACAGAGGGTTTCGGACTTATGCAAAGCCACTCTTCGAGACCCAAACGCTGGATTCTTCCGACGACCTGCATTACCCCTGCCGGGGCCAGTATTACCGCTTGCCAATGTCATTGCCCCCGGGCCGTCACCAGGCTATCATAAGCGTAACATATCTCATCGACACCGTCAAGAAGTGCAGCGCCCAGTCATATCCAGTTCAATGTTCCACAGCGGTAGCTCTAGGACCGAGCCCTGTTGTTTCTGGCCAGCCATAAGGATGATGGTTGAATAAATGTAGTAGTGTTGCAACAGTGATTGTCATTGATAACAGCTGTACAGCCAGGTTGGGGGCAGTTAAAAAAAATATTGCTTGTTTTCAGTGTTATCTTTGCTTCAATTTACAACCTAAAATGCTAAAGGGAGTTCTATAGATTTAACAATAAAAAAAATTAACGTACACACTTAATTAAAACAACAGAACGGTGGAGCAAGCTCCGACGCGATCTGATAGTGGTATGGAATAAGCAACTGTCGCAATCGCAACCCAGCGCTGGGCCCACCACAATCGTGTCGTATTCGAGGACAGGTCTGTTCTTGTAGCGGCGATCGGCGGTGGTGACCTCTCGCGTTCGGTCCTGGTCCAATCCATGATCCGGAGTGAGAGGGCCATAGGACACACAAGTCACCTCCTTCTGCAAAACAGAAATGCAAGCGAAGGAGGAGGCGAAATGGGTGAGGAAGAGGCAATCCTCACGTCTCAGCCGCCGAAGGAGACGCCCTGTGCGTCAGCAGTCGCCCTCAAGTCCCGCCCAGAGCGGGCGACGTCATTTGATGATTTCACATCCAAAGAAAAATGGGTATGGTTCTAGAGTTTCAACAGCTTTTTGTCTCGTACTGTAAATATGACGTACTTCCATGCAAATGGTCATCCCCAATTTCACCATCATAGGACGAGAGTTCTGTTATAATGGAAAAATTACCCAATTTCATTGTTACGTTGTTTAAGGCCTCTGTAGATTGATTTTATTTTGATCACTCGAGAAATAAGTGATTTTATAAAATCAGACAATTTTGAAACAATTAAAAGCCAATACACATGGAAATCTATCCAAATGGGGACCTGAATACACATGTTCGGAAAAGCTATCAATATGAGGACTTTTAAACACACTGCGTGGAAAAACTTCCATCCGAGGACATATGTGTGAAGAATAACACATAAGTCCCCGCAAGGTACTTAAAATATGACTGAAGTGTAAATGTAGTGTGTTAAAAATTTATGAGAGCTCACACACGTTCGGAATGTGAACATGAATTTCCGCGATCAAACCGAGGTCCACCGAGGTCGACATCAAGTTTCCCTTATTAAGTATATAGAAAGGCTCAAAATCGAATGGAGAATACGAAGAATTGGTCGGGTCAATCCGAGGACGTACGAAAAGGTCCTCGGATTGAAAATGTCCTCGGATGTGCCTTGTGTATTCAGGTGCATGTCCTCGCATGGTACTTAAAACAAACACAGACACGCAGACACACTTATTACACCGCGCGCGTTGTTATTTCGCCCATCGTCCACTGCATGCTTATTTTAGATTACTTGCCTTTGTTTATCTCGCAGCATTTATACTTAGTTATTGCAAACTGGAAGAGCGGAACCACCTAACACAAGCATATCGTTGCTTAAAAGGTGCTTCCACACACAAATTATGTAAAACGTATAAGTTGATGAAATAAACATTTTTATTTTTATTTATTTATTTTTTATTATGAAATGCAAGATAAAAATTCTCTATGAAATATTAAAACCGCTTTTAAAATAAACACAATCACTCATTCAAACGAAATTGACACTGTTCTATGGGCCTATTCATATGCATCATAAAAACATTAGGTAAGCGTACGCTCTGGTTCTTAGAATCACACTCGTAGATACGTTTGTCTATATTAAGAGCCGACCGCCCGTCGCACTCGAGCGATGATGTGATCCAACCGCAAACCACGGTGGTTTCTAACCGCACGGTTGCGGTTGCGGCTACCCGCCACCCGGCTAACCGCACGGCAAGCGCAACCGCATCCTGCGGTTAGCCGGACCTTTGCTCGCATTCCGGCTAACCGTATAGTGCGTCCCTTATAGCCGTAACAGACGCTCGTATTTGATACGGCGGACTAACTCCGCCCACAAAATTCGATCTCGCTACACACGACCGGATCTGGTCCGGCGGATCATGCGGCGGACTAACTCTGCCCACGACGCCACAGAGTATATATACTACACTGAAATTGTACGCCTTCAAGTGCACAAAAATTATGGTGGTAGCGGCAACAATAGCAGCAACATTACAACCACCATGTAAAAAACACACCGTAAAAAGCGGAAATAAAGCAGAGAATTGGCTAAATTGTATTGAGAGGAATACATTATTAAAGGACATGGCTAAATGACTGCCCTAAGGATGTATAAGAATTCTACATTAACTCGAAATAATGAAATATTAATTCGTGAATTATTTAGTTTTTAATAATTTTATAGAACTTTAATGAACTGTAAGACATAAAAAAAGAATCTGAATTGTTTTCTAAGCTTGTTTTGTTTGACAACATAAGATCAAAGGGAAAGCTAGGGAGGGGTCATGTCGCTTTTCCAGAATGTCAAATAGAAACTGTACTTAAATCGATTTTTGAAAACAGTTATCAAATCGATTTATTTTCTGAAACTACTTAATTATGTCTGGATAAGCATACTAACACTTCGGGCGACTTTTTTTTTTTAAGGATGGGACATCAACAAATGATCACTTCCGCTCTGGGTGGAGCGGCAGGGAGTGTCAGACTTTTACTGACTAACACCCATCCATGGATTGAACCAAGGCCGGACGCGAGAGGTCGCACTTCGGGTGACTTGGGATCGTTTTAGATCATTGGACATTATGATGTTTGGCTTAACTTCACTAGACTCGATTCGATGGTGATCATAAGCTGGTATCGACAACATGCATTTTATGATCTTTGAAACCACTTCGTGAGGCTTAAGCTCGATTCATTGTCAAGTGATGACCGTCATAATGACTTCCTCAGTACCTACCTTGTTTGTTTTGACCTCATTTGTCTACGGTTATGTTTTTGTTGTGGTCAAAAATACTTCAAACATAAGGCAAAACATTAGTTCGATTTTTTGCCACTGGCGAAAGGATGTTTAGAACATTCTGCTTTTTTGTGCTAGTTTGCGCCACTGATATGACAAAATATTCTAGAAAATGATATTTGGTGGCGGCTAGCGAGAAAAATAGTGACATAGTAGGCGGTCGGCGGATTTCTTGAATAGTCATAATTATGTCTAAAAATGATTGGAAACTTCTTCGGAACTAAGAAGTGGCAATCAGAGATTTTGGCGGGAATTATAGCATTCAATTCGGTGTTCTGTTTTATTGTTTGTTAATTGAGTTTTGATTCGGAAATCAGGGTTGTTTTAAAGTGACAATCAACTTCACTCGATGCCACGTTATTCTAATCAAAATCAAATAAAAATAGATGAAAGCTTCGGAATGTGCTTCTTCGTTTATTCTTACTACCTATGTATTTTGTAACGAAAAATATTAATGGTCGTCAAAACAAATTCATTTTTTTACAAACCTTACGATCATTTTATCGATTCTGTTACACTTGAAGTTCAATCCCATCTCTTATTATAACAAAAACCAACGTCAGTCGTCTGTCATGAGAGTCATGACTAAAGATGGGTTAATATCGATATTTATCAGTATTAGCTAATACGAATATATAAGTCTAGAATAATTACAATATCTTAACTAATATTTGAGGATCAGTGATATTTAACTAAAACGTATCACTTCACGAATCCGATCCAAGAAGATCCGTGCCAAGTGAATGGAATCTCAAATTATGTGAAAAATTATTGTACATATTAGTAGTTTGTAGATTATGTGAATATTAAATATTGGATCATCAGTTCGTCGGGTTACTAATACGTGAATCCATAGAAAGAACTACACGACTACATGTCAGGGTGATTGAGTGAATCCGATCCCGCCAATCTGTGCCAAGTGAATGGAATCTCACATTATGATAAAGATTGTGTACATGTTAATAATCTGTGGATTATGTGAATGTATATTAGCATTTGCAGGTAGCGGAACAGAGAGTTAACTCCCACATACCTCCGTTTAAAAGGGAGGATCTCCGACCAGACGGTTGTTTGTGTTTGGTGGGCAACTGCCCAGCTGTTGATATTCGGGCTTTGCATATGTCATATCGCACGGTAAACTTTGATATCGCGATTTAGGATTTTGTCCAGTTAGTCCGAAGCTGTCGAGATAGATGGCGCTGCGAGTCTCATTTATTGATTCTGCTACGTTGATTTTTTGTGGCGATATTAATGTCGCCTACAAGCATTTATCAGATCGTCAAATTATTAATACGTGAATCCATAGAATATTACTAATCTCTTAACTAATACTAATATATTCGTCACACTCCTAGTCATGACAGTAATAATAATAATAATAATAATTTTATTTATTTTCTTACCACAAATTACAAAGAAAGAAATTAAATAGTCTACAGACACAATTCTTTTATTAATTTGTGGAAGACTGGTGCCTAAACTAAGTTTTTTACAAAACCTGTATGTCAGGTCACCAGGCCCCCTGAACAAAGTTTTACATTATTATGTTGTACTGGAGACAATTTTTGATTTGCATATAATATTCAAATAAAAACTCTAACAATAAAATTACAATATTGCAATATTGTTCATAAAAATTGATTTATAAAATAAAAATACCTAGTGAATTATTTTTTTTTTTTTTTTTTTTGTTTAGGATACATGCATGGGAGGATGTATGTGAATGCGCGTGTTTTGTGGGGTGTAAGTGATGTGGAGTGTGTGATGGTGTGTATGTGTGTGTGGTGTGGGGTGATTGTGTATGTGATGCAAAGGGAACATTATGTTAGGATATGGTTTTGAAAAGGTCTTCAATTTGGGTATAATCTAAAGTGATAAGCCAGTCAGTTATTTTTCTTTTAAAATTTGTTTTGTTTAAGGAATGAATTGAAAGTAAATCATTCAGTCTGTTGTATAGAAATGGGCCAAGAAAAGAAAAGAAATTTCGGGCAAATTGGGTTTTTACTGATTTAGGTTGGCATACATTTCTTCTTCTGCTTCTCATGTCAGAGTCACGATGGGTATTTATAAAAGGAACAAGAGATCGTTGTTTCAAAGCAACATGGAGAATAAAAAGCTGCCGAACTGAGAGGACTTTAGAGGACCTGTAAACTTCTACGGTGGGATGACGGAAAGGAAGGAATAGTGCCACCTTAAGGACTGCCCTTTGAGCCCTTTCCAGAGCTAAAAGGTTAGTTTTAAAAGTTCCACCCCATGAAGTGATGCAATATGTTAGGAGCGATTGGCACAACGCACAATAAACAGACAGTAGTTGCTTGGAGTTAAGGATAGACCGAAGATTTTTAACCACAAAGATAAATTTCCGTATTCTGCTAGTGAGAGAATTTATATGTGCAGCAAAGTTTAATTTAGAATCCAAGGTGACCCCCAAGTACTTAATATTGTCGACTTTCTGCAATTTGGAACACGAACAATCACCGTTATGAGGGGATGAACAGGTGTGAGCGAGAATGGAGAATGGTTGTAGAGATGACTGCGGGCTGTTCCTTAAGGTAAAGGTTATAAACTTGGTTTTATCTGTATTTAAGGTGAGTATGTTAGTTCTCAGCCAACCATTTACAGCATTAAATCCGGCTTGAGCGTAGTTATATACCTCTTCCCATGAGTCTGCACTGAAAAGAACCACTGTGTCATCCGCAAAGGTAATAATACGTCCATTTTGAAGAGAAAGATTGCAGAGATCGTTAATATAGACCAGAAATAACGTGGGCCCAAGGATGCTTCCCTGGGGAACTCCAAAAGCTACGGGCAGAGTGTCACTAAAGTGATTTTCAATTTTAACAAACTGGGTGCGGTTAGTAAGGTAATCTTTGAAGAGTGACAACTCATTTCCACGTATGCCGAGGTTTTCAAGCTTACGTAGCAAGATTGGAACCGACACTGTATCAAAGGCTTTAGCTAGATCTAAAAAGATGGCTAAAGACTTTTTTTTATCATCTATCTCAGAAACAATAAAGTTTGTCAGCTCATGTACTGCCATGGCTGTCGATTTCCCTGCACGAAAACCGAACTGAGACTGGGACAGCAAGTTATTTGATTCTAGATATTTCACCAACCTCTTGTTTAATAGCCGTTCCAGAATTTTTGATAAGGCAGGCAGAATTGCTATTGGTCTATAATTATTAACACAGTGTCGGTCCCCACCTTTGTGAATGGGATGGATAAGTGCTGTTTTAAACGCAAGTGGAAAGGTACCAGATTCTATCGCCAAGTTGCAGACATGTGTAATGGATGGTACTAAAAGATTCTTATGTGCAATGAGAAGGTTTGAAGAAATATTGTCGCAGCCCACGGCACAGTCGCGCTTGAGAGAGGAAATAACAGTGCTGGTATCTGAGGATGGGCGATACACCAGAACACATTATCAGCTCCATTTTTTGATAATGTTCTTGTAAGAATATTGAATAAATAAATAAATCGTATTTTTGCTGTTTTATTTCAATAGGTAATCTTTTATTTCCTTGGTTACTCAGTGCGTTCGTTATCTTGTTAAGGCTGGATTTATCAATCAACACATACTGGGTAACTAAGTCCCCCTGGCGCGTTTGTCTGCCTGTACGAATGTAGAAAGAGATTTTGATGGGGTTGTCACCGCTTATGAGGTAGATTGGTTCTTCCGGAAGGTTTAGGTGTACATTCGTGTAGGTATCATTGAATGTAAATCAAGTCAGAAAAATCCTGAGGGCTTTTCTTGAAACGTGAGTAATATTTGATAAAGTACTTACCTACTGCAGAATTGTTTACTTACCTCAAATTCAATAATCTTTAGTTTGTTTGGGTCAGTTAATATTAATCCTAATCTTTTCAAATATGTTTAACCATTATTTAAATTGTCTGTGAATACTGTCTTAATTTCAACTCATTTGTATAAGTAGTAAGGCTTTACGAGAGTTTAATATTTCGCGTGTACCTACACGCGAGCGGGAGCGTATTTTCGCGGATTGCAGAAATTAAGTTGTATCATGTTTTTTGGTGCAATTACCCCTTTGTAGATATTAACTCAAGTAGGTTAGGTAAGTTAGTTCCACCGTGCGAAATCGGGGTGGGTCGTTCGCTATATCAAAATACAATTTATCAATAAAATCGCAGATACATTCATTCAAACGCCTACGCAAAAATTCATAGCAATGCCGTTTGTTTGAAGTTTTTTCGATACGTATTGATGTAGGAGTAACATGATTTTATTTTCAGGATTGCAAAGATATAAACAGTTCCTGAAACATTTTTTAAACGAAATACTAATAATCAGCTATTCAGCATTACATATTGCTAGGTACCATGTTTATATATTCTAAGGGCAATCGTCCATTCTCCATTTAGCCATCTCCTTTATATTGTAGTCTGTGGTAGTTTAGTACGGTCCACTCCGTACCAAATCTGAACGTGTGTACGCTACACACGTCCAGATTTGGTACGGAGCGGACCATATCCGATGTGCAAACAAGCGGACCGCGGCGGACTCAATTAATAATAATAATGTTCCGTGGTCCGCCCGTACCAAATCCAAGCGTTTGTTACGGCTATTAGGTACGTCTTTGTTTCTAACACTTTACAAATTCTTCTGAAAGGGTAAAAACATAGGTACCTGTTGAAAAAAATTAAATTTCTTTAGCTATCGGCTAAAGAAATTTAATTTTAATTTTTGATGCCTATTTTTTACACTTACATTTTTTTTTTTCGTGTAAAAATAGTTATTTGTGCAACAAGAGAGCAAAGTCGTTTTTTGCTGCGAGTGCTGATTTTGAATCCTGAGTGTGGCGAGGGATTCAAAGGCACGAGATGCAAAAAAACTTTGCTCTCGTGTAACACACATAACTTTATCTACACTCACAACGTAATGTTCCAAATATGAGTTCAAAAACGAATGCATAAACACGCACTTTTTTTTCGTGGATTGGTAATAGTCGTTTATGCAACGACCATATAAAAGGGGTTATTAAAACACGAGTGTGGGTTTATCACACGAGGCGTAGCCGAGTGTGATAATATCATCACACGAGTGTTTTAATACCTAATTATATGCCGTTGCATACACTATTTTGTCTTCACTCATACATTTGAAATAAAATAAGTGGAAAAATATTTTATTCCAATATGGCGGATATTCTCATTGCGTATTCGAATGACAGCACAGCGCGCGCATTCATAGACAAAGATAAAAGCTGGCTCATTGACTTAAGTCAATGAGCCCGCGCCAAAAATTAAAAAGAAAAAGTGTGCTATAAAAATTAAAAAGTTATTTTATGATGCAGTTGTTTAAAAATCCAAGGAAAATGTTGAACTGTAATGGTTTTTTTTTTTAAACTTTACCTATTCACGAAAAAAAAGTACGTGTTTATGCATTCGTTTTTGAACTCATATTTGGAACATTACGTTGTGAGTGTAGATAAAATTAAAAAAAAACCATTACAGTTCAACATTTTCCTTCGATTTTTAAACAACTGCATCATAAAATAACTTTTTAATTTTTATAGCACACTTTTTCTTTTTAATTTTAGGCGTGGGCTCATTGACTTAAGTCAATGAGCCAGCTTTTATCTTTGTCTATGGATGAACGCGCTGCGCAGTCATTCGAATACGCAATGAGAATATCCGCCATATTGGACTAAACTATTTTTCCACTTATTTTATTTCAACTGTATGAGTGAAGATAAAATAGTGTATGCTACGGCATATAATTAGGTATTAAAACACTCGTGTGATGCTATTATCACACTCGGCTATACCTCGTGTGATAAACCCACACTCGTGTTTTAATAACCCTTTTTATATGATCGTTGCATAAACTACTATTTCACTTCAGCAGCGAGATAAAATAATAAACAGGAATAGATTGAAATAACTAATATTGTGAATCAAAATAATTAACAATGTAGATAGAGGTACCATTCAATAAAATGGAACATTTTAAAATTTAAAAGTAAAATTACTACAATTCTGCAAATTAAAAGTAACAGATTTATTTGGCAACTTTATAGTTGCATTGAGTTGAGTTTGATTATCTGGGGTTAAGGTTTCTGTTTTGGTGGCGGATTGAAAAGGAACAACGGTGAACGTTTGGTGACTGATCGGCTTTCTGCAGTGCGATTCTATAAACATGTCGAAGTGAACACTTAGGCAGGGTGCACGACGGGTGAGTTGTCAAACCATACAAATAAGATGGAATGACAGCTCAGTTGTCGTTCACTCCGCCTAGGTGTATATCGTGAGATGTCGACAGAATCGACCGGCTGTATAAGTACCTACACTGTGCGTCGTTGGAAGTGGATGGGCGTGGGTGAGACCAAGGATCCGAGGTCTAATTCAGACTTATTATTTCCACTATACGCTTACAGATTTTCGACTTATTTTCTATTGTCTTCAATATAGCCTTCTGCAACCGTATTGGACTTCCACCCGCCGTGACGTTTTAAAGTGGTGAGATCGGCTCCGGAATCAGCCAAGAGCGTTGCCGAAGTTCTCCGAAAGCAGTGACCCGTGTATAGCTGAAGCTCTTCCAGTTTTAAGAAAGTGGCAATTTCAAGCGGTAGGTATACTTAGCACCTATTTTATTTACTCCCATAGGCTGTCTTGAGCATTTATTATTATGGTATTGTATCAAAAATCGACCGGTTTTTATATTGGCTGGACGTAAATTTTGGTATTTTTCTACAATAGTTACATATTCTTCGCGTAGCTACAACAAAAGACCTGTCAAGGGTCGTCTTTGTATTTTTTTACTAACAGTAGGTAATTTATCCGAATGCTTTTCGATATTATTAACTGATAACTATAATAGCTCGTTATTGCGACACGCTCCACTAATTCCTATGATCAGTAGAACCTGTAATGAAAATATTACATAATTAATATGCATAATTTAACATTTACAGCATCTTTTACATATCGTAACAAATATTTTAACAGTATTGCTAAGCCAGACTAGGATTCATTGCGCCTCCAAAAATTTGTAGTACGTTATTTCGTGAGTTTTCTTTTTGGTGCAAAAAATAAGCAATTGAAATATTTGTTTTTTATATTATACATAAGTAAAAATTCTCTATAATTTAATGTATTATAAAAATCAAGAACCAACATTTTAGCGACTAAACTGAAAGTAATACGAAGCTCGAAACTGTCTGTCGGCCACAAACAGCTGTGGGGTGTGCGAGTACTCCTTGTCTCCGTAAGGTGCTCGCTCCGTCTTCATAAGCCTATAGAATGACAATGGTAAATCCATTTGAACAAAACTTTTAATAGAGTTATTATGGGATTCTAAAAAAATATTTGACTTGAAAAGGGTCATATGGACGTATTGAAGTCCCTTAAAACTGCAATAAATGGACTCACGAAATAGCGGTAATTTTATTTTTCGTGCGACCCCTGTTTCATGACACTACCGAATCAAAGATTTTTTTGGTAAATTTTGGTTGTTTACGTTTTATTTAAGAAACTAAGATAATTTAAATGTGAATCATAATTCAAATATTTTATTTAATGAAGTTTCGTATGAGCTAAATTCGGTATATGTTTTGTTCACTAGATTTCTCATAAAACGAGTTTGAATGTGACCCGAGTTTACAATTTTTAGGTAAATTCGCACATTTAGTACCAGCACAATTTTGTTTATAAATCGATTTATTTTATTTATTTTTCTGTACTTTTACAAAATTAAGCGCAGGAGTTGCAAAAAAATCAGTGAAACGAATTAAGGGACCGGTTTTTGTTACTTTACCCCATGTTCGTGACAGAAACTTAGTGGTAGGTAAAACACAGATACAAACCACTACGCAATAGATGTGAAATCGGTACATTTCTTTTATTTTTATTTATTATATAAGTAGGAATCTTAAATTGTTATGAATTTACTCAAAGATTGGTTCCATTGGTTCTTTTTATTTTTCAGGGGCAAGGTACAAAATGCCGTACAAAAAAAACTATAGTACCGAAATTGTGACGATCTTTTTCTTGTGCCCTAAAGGCCAAGCTGTATTAGCAGGGAGAGGCCAAAAAGTATCTACTGTCGATCCGGTAGGTAATTAATGAACGAGAAAATTTAACACTGGGTATGATGACGAAACAATGCATTTTTTTTATTTAAACCCGTCAAATATTTATGATTTTTAACTAAGAGCAGAGCCAAATTTTATCACGAAATAGGAGCCAAATAAGAGGTCTACAAATAAATTCATATAAAAAAATACGAACTAAAATTATATAACTCATGCAGTAAATGACTGCCAAAATATCAATATCCATCACTGAAAGCTTTCAAAGTACTTATATCATGTTTAGGGAAATTAAGAAAAAATAACGAATTCTTAACGACTAAACGAAACTACGAAAAAATAAATCTTATGTAATTGGTAGGTAAATAAACACTAAATTCGCGATTAATTCGGCGCACAACGGTGTGTTGCCGGTGCTTGAGCGGTTTTGAGCCTTAACATGCCGAAATATGGGACATTTACCTTAAGTACCTTTATACATGTATAAAGCTACTTACCTACTGCCTACTACTAATTTTTGTTTGTATAACAGTCTACACATAAATTTGAATAACTAACAACATAGATTCATAGGTAAGTACCACTTACTTTAGCGGCAAGAAAATTGCAGTCCGGAGCTTCATTAAGAAATTTTTCTATGTTATGGGCCGTGAAAACTTTGGACTTTTTAACCTTATGCCCAACTGACATTATTTTTTTTTTTTTATTGTTGATGGGTTTGCTCTTGACTCTAGTCAATGTCAGATATGACAGAGACAAAGTCTACGATGGAGCGAGCTTACCCAGAAGGAGCCTGTTCACTCTAACTTTGAAGAGATTAGGGCTGTAAGCTTTTGGAAACACAGACGCAGGCAGAGAGTTCCACTCCTTTGCTGTGCGCATTATAAAAGACGTTTGGAAACGCTTAGTGCGAATTGGTGGAATAGCTACAAGGTAGGGATGGTAAGATGCAGTGCGTCTGGATGTCCGATGGTAGAAGGGGGCCGGTGGGATGAGGTCGTGGAGTTCTTGGGCACACTCACCGAAGTACAATCTGTAGAAGACCGATAAGCAGGCAACCTTACGGCGATGAGCCAAGCTATGTAGCTTGGCATCCACCAGTTTTGCGTCACCGATGAGCCTCTTAGCTCTGCGTTCCACCGAGTCAAGCGCGGCAAGCTGATACTTAGCTGAGCCATCCCAAAGGTGGCTACAATACTCCATGCAGGATCGGACTTGTGCTTTGTAAAGGGTTAAAAGCTGTCCAGGCCTGAAGTATCGCTTCACCTTATTTAGGATGCCCAGCTTTTTGGCCGCAATTTGGGCATTGTACTCGATGGTGGCGCCGAACTTGAGACTGGATGTCCACTCCATGCCTAAGAGCTCGAGCCGATCAGTAACGGGAACAGATGCACCCCGAAAAGTAGGAGTTTGGTCAAAGCGACTCCTTTTTGCGGTAAAAAGACACGCCTGTGTTTTGGTGGCGTTAAAAGTGACCAGATTGTCATCACCCCACTGGGAGACAACGCTTAAGGTCAAATTTGTCCGCTCTACCATGGCCTCTCTCAAGGAACGGACTTCATCCCCGCCGGTTGTTGCGCTGGACAAGTATCTCTCTGAAACCGTACTGTCATCTGCGTAAACAACAAGACCAGGCTGAAGTAGGTCATTGATGTGTAGCAGGAAAAGAGTTGCAGAGAGAACAGACCCCTGAGGAACTCCGGCATCAATAGCCATAAGGTCAGAGGAGTAGCCGTCAACGACTACTCGGATCGACCGTTCATTTAGGAAGTCTGATATCCAGCTACAAAAACCAGCTGGGATGCCATAAGCAGGAAGCTTGTTGAGTAGACCTGCGTGCCAGACACAGCAAGTGCTTCGCCGTGTCTCTCGATGGCTTCGCCCCAGCAGTGCGTGACATACACAAGAAGATCACCAGTTGACCGTCCCTGGCGAAAGCCATATTGACGGTCACTGAGGAGATCATTGTCTTCAAGGTAGGTCAGCAGCTTACTGTTCAGAACCCTTTCCATAACCTTGCATAGGATGGAGGTAATGGCGATTGGACGGTAATGTGCAGGGTCAGCACGGTCTCCCTTTTTGGGCACCGGTTGCACATTCGCAAGCTTCCATGATTTCGGCACCGTTCTTTTTTCAAGAGAGAGGCGGTACAGGCGTGTCAACACAGGAGACAGTTCAGGTGCACATTGCCTCAACACTCTCGCTGGAATGCCGTCAGGTCCGCTGGCCTTATTCACGTCTAGACTGCACAATACTCTTCGGACCTCTTTAATGTGAACTGCGATCTCCGGCATCGAAGAGTCACAACGAGGTAAAGTTGGTGGTTGCTTGGAGCCAGCGTCCAGACGTGAATTGCTTGCAAAGAGAGTGGCAAATAAATTTGCTTTCTCTCTTGCAGAGTGAGCCAGGGAACCATCAGGTTTCAGCATTGGAGGCAAAGTGGGTCGACAGAAATTCGTTTGAACCGCTTTCGACAGGGACCAAAACTGCTTACTACCCGGAGGGTGTGATGCTAGTTTGGCCCCGATACGTCCGACATGGTCAAAACGTGCCCTACGTAAAACCCGCTTTCAGAACTTGGCAGCAGAATTAAAGGCTCTTTTCCTCGCGCGAACCCTACGTGCTTTAGCCTTTCGGTCGCGGGCCTTGATCCAGGCTTGGTAAGCAGACTCTTTACAGGCCTCTGCGTGGGCGCATTCTGCATTATACCAAGGCCGGGACTTGTGACCGAGCGGGATGTCGGAGAATGGAATAAAATACTCCATCCCCTGCCGAATCACGTCCGCAATCATATCAGCACAGCACGAGGGGTCACCCGAGGAGAAGCACACTTGCCGCCAAGGATAAGACGCAAAAAAGTGCCGCATCTCATCCCAATCTGCTGACTCGTATCGCCATACTCGTCTCGTGCCCCTAGGACTCTTATCTGGAGGAGAGCAGGTCAACACGGATTTCACCAGGCAGTGGTCAGACGTTCCCAGCGGAGCTGAGACCGATACTGAATGACTGCCCGGATCGGTTGTCAGCAGAAGGTCCAAGCAATTGGGTGTATGGGCGTCAACATCCGGTACCCGCGTTGCCACATTCACCAGCTGGGTTAGATCTAGCGTTACAGCAAACTTGCGCGCCTCTAACCCGGCATGGTCAGTTTTCTGGTACGGGAACAACCACTCTTTATGGTGGGCGTTAGTCCCCCAGAAAAATGAGCTTCGCTGTTGGGTACCGTTGCTGGGCTACATCCGTCGACTCCACGAGGGAATTAAACAGCGCTGTTGTCTCCTGGTCACCGCTGTGCGATCGGTATACGCCAATATAGAGAAGTTTCTCCACGCCAGTGTCCACAAGTAGCCATATGGCAGAGAAACCCGATTTCTCAAAGCAACGGAGACGACGACAACAAATGGCATCGCGGACGTACACACAGACCCCAGCCTGCTTCCTGAACTTGTGTTCCAGAGAGTAGCCCGGGTAGTTGAGGAACGTCACGTCCGACGGAGTTGTTATCTTCGTCTCCGTTAGGAAAAACAGGTGCGGCTTCTCGGTCTCGAGATGATGATGGACCGGATCGAGATTTGAGTGCAACCCCCTGATGTTGGTGAGGTGCACTTTGAGTGGGAGGAAGTGCAGCCGTTGTTTAACCTTATTCCTTTTCGCTTTGGTCATTGTAGTTTTAGAGTGTTAGGGGAAAAAGTCGAACTGTCGAGGCGCTGCTCAGTGAACCAAGTGGAACACTAGAGCTAAACCAACCTATGGGGAACTCATTTGGAGACTGCGGGGACGCCCGAACCCCCCCAGATATGGCCACCGGGTCCTCCCATCCAGTCGCCAGCTGGCACGGTGGAGCATACCGGGATTTTTCGCTAGTTGGCGGGGCAGCCTTTCACACGTGGCTGGCGTGCTACTTGGGCCCCCTACTAACTGCGGTCGGCCAACGGCTGGCACCGTGCTTCGGATCCCGCTACCCTCCAAAATGAGTTACCCGGAAAGCCCAGCCCAGCGACCAAGACCGGTTCTGAGCAGAGCACTGGCACTCCCGCACTCCGACGGAACACAGCAAGCTGCTTGGCGCCGGACTTCGGCGGGATGGTGGTCGCGAGCCAGGCGGCTCCTTGCGGAGCCTACCACCGCTTTAAGTGGGATCGTTCTGCCGTACCACAGGCAAGCCTGTGGTGCCGTTGCCCGGGGTGGACCGCGAGGAGGTAGATCCCAAAACCACCCCAAAGAAACATTATTTTTAGAAAAGATACGAGTTTTGCGTATGTTTCAATAAAGACGTTATGTTTTGTTTTTAAAGTAGCTTTCAACATTGAGTAAATACTCCACATTGTAGATGATCGCTTCGTCTGTGATAAATCTAAAAAATAAGATAGCAACACCGTATCCGAAAAACTGCATGCGCCCTTTGTAAGTCTCCATTCATTGAAGACATGATATGCTTTCAGATATTCCTCCCGATACTTTTCAGGTAGGAAACTTAATTCTGCATTAATAACTTGCTGTTTTAACTCTTCCGGTGTTACTATATCTACTGTTCTCGTCGCTAGTTTCACTCATATGTTACGATTATTTTAATATTTTTTAACTTATTGAACTCTTTACGCCAGCTACGAAATTTTATTCCCGCTCTTTTATTTAAATTAAGGCATGTTCGGAAATAGCACCCGTGAGATTTTATTGTTCAAAATATATTACGTAACATTATTGAAACTATAAATAAATATTTACAGGTTAAATATCAGTTTTATTTGCAGTAAATACTTATTTTCGTTTAAATACAACAATAAGTAAAAAATTCAATAAATTAAAAGACAATTAAAAGACACACGCAAACGTAGTACGAAATTCCGAACGTGTTTGTCTTTGAGGTCGAATTCAAAATCGGAACTTCGAAAGGGCTGGTCTTTGTCTCGCTCTCTTTCTAGTGGCGGGAAAGAGATAGAGTGTGAATGTTTCGAATTGTATGATTAACCCAAGGCTGAATAAGTATCACGGCTTTCTGAAAAAAAAAAATTAAAAAGTTACTTGGTCTCACTCAGTGAGCAAAATCGCATTTTGCTCTCTGATTTCAGGCAGCAAAACCTACATGTTTGAGCTACTGAAGTGAAAAAATACATTTAAACTCTACAAAACCAAACTTCAGAGGTGTTTCTATTTTTTTCTTGAGAAGTGTTTACCTACAACGTAGCCGGCCACAAACGATCGCCACCTCATTAGTAATGTGATGCTTATTCTTAAGTATTAAACAATATACCTACTTATTATAGGTAATAGAAGCACTTCCAGCCGGAGACCCTTCATAATGCACAGAGCAATGAATTGCGCTTGCGCGACGGCACAAACGCGCAGAGCTTTTTTTTCTGAGTCGCAATTTGCACCTGTGTGTCAATTTGCTGCTGTGTAGTTTCGTGATAAAATGGAGCCTTCCCTGAGTGAAGACGGCGCGCCAACGGGCCTGCCTTATGTGCTCAGCGAAGGTGAGGTGGTTGACCAGGATGACCCCAAGGTTAGCTTGCTTCTCCCAAAGGATGGGCTTGCCATACATGATGACCGGACGGGCGCGTGTGTGTAGTCCCAGCGGAACAATGTCGATTTTCTTAGTTTCAGTTTAGCAGATATATAGTGTATCACGTCGTGTAAATGTGTATGGTAAGTACAAATTTGTGCATCCAACCATTGGGGAGTTACTCAACAAAAACTGTTTCCGCTGGAACTACTACGTCATACCAGCGGCACTTTTTTTTCCTATGGACGTAGAAGAAAAAAAATACATGCAATAATTAGTGTGACGAGAGGTAAATGTGTATGTTTCAATGAAATTTGTGTCTTAAAACTGCGATGATATTCAAGTTTCCGCTGCGCTGACGTTTGGCTATTATATATAGAGTTGATTTTTTTTTACGCACGTTGCTATGAATTTGTGTATAATGTTTGAGAAAACAGATTTTGAAAAAAGCATACTGTTTAGTTAGGAGATATACACGTAAAGGTAAAATATGGTTATTAGGTCCAAGTACTTAAAATAGGGACTTTAGAGCCTAACTTTTAACGTTTATTTGTATTTTGTAAGGGTCCACAATGTCTTGCCATGTTTCATTTATGTGCGCTTAGTAATTAATGAGCAATGGCATAATTTACTACGAATGGACCACCATATTTTATGACATCCGATTGTAGGACTGTTTAATGGAAAAGCAAAATGAAACATTCCAATATTTAGTGTATTAATTCAACTATTTATATTATGTAAAATTTCAGCTCATTATAGGTACTACATAATTAAAGAGATATATTTACCAGAACAACCGAATTACATGGATAAACCGACCAAGTTTGAAAGGCTACGAAAAAGCGATCGTGCAGTAAGAGCTGACGTTCTAGAATTTCCAGTGTTTTACCATTATTGGACTAGTACACACCTGTACTAGTCCAATAATGGTAAAACACTGGAAATTCTAGACCTACTGTAACCCACCGGTTACAGTATGTACCTAATTATTATGTCCTTAATATTCTGCTGCTTCAAGCGTACCTACAGATATTTTAATGTTACACGGTACAATTGAATGAAATAGAAATACTAATAATAATTAGAAAAAAACATTAACAGCAGTAGGTAGTCATTTCAAATGTCGAATTAAGTTAACGGTGTAGTAGGGAATCAATAAAATAGGTATGTGTCTTCTTAGCGCGCGCTTCTTGTTGTTTTGTTTATCAGTCACAAATGTGCACGCAAAGACAACGTGCGTCCCCACCAACCGTGTCTCCACGTTGCCGTCGTGGTGGGGCTTGCGTGTCTCATCTTGGGGGCTTTGCCGGTAGAGCCACTCATGCCGGAAGGTCCCAAGTGAGAGACCAGACCAAGAGAGACACAAGAGGGGCACACCGTTCGGAGACTTGAGCAGTGTTCGGGTCCTCGGACGGTGTGCGTCTCATTGGCTTGCTCGCTGCTCTCTGGTACGCGTCTGATCATCAGACGTGACTGTGAGGGCAGCGAGCAAGCATTGAGAGAGAAGGGGAGATAGGGACCGCACCCTCAAAAAGGAAAAAGTATGGGTAGCACAAAAGAAGAGATATTACCCCAGGGCGGTCCGGACTGCACAGCAGTTCGGGAATCCGCCACGCCTCGTGCGTCAAGCCCCTCGTATTCTGGGGGGGGCAATTGTGCTATTCATTCTCCGTTTGCCAATGGCAACAAGGGCCGAGGAGGCCCCCGATCCACACAACCCTCCTTTGAGGAGATGATCGGCTTTAATTTTAATTCGCCTGACAAGGTGTCGGGCAGGCGTACCGCGGACATTCCCTCCAAATTTTGGAGGAAGGGCTCGCCTGAGCGGCGAGGAGAAGCGGGGTCGGATTCCGACTCTGCATCAGACGCCAGCTCGGCGAGCTCTAGACGCGAGGGAGTGAGGGCTGCTGCGGAGAACAATGAGTTCTTCCGCAAGCGGCCCAGAGAGGAGGACGACCAGAGGTCGACCTCGAATGAGGAGCCGGCTTCAGCCAGGAAAATCCCCACCAGCAGGCGGGGTAGGGGCCGGGAGGGGACCAATGGGAGAAGGCCCGCCTCCCTAGAAGACGAAGAGCGGGCTGAGGGGCTGGCCAAGAAGGACGGGCGCCCCGGAGTAACGACTGGGTTTGCCGAGGTGGTGGAGGCTGCGCTCCGCGATGTGGCCAAGAAGCGCATCTTACCAAGCAGGAACAAGGCCTGCAGCGCGGCCGCAGCCTCCATCCTGGCGGCAGCGGAGGAAGCCTACTTCCATCGCGGGTCTCCGCCCGCGCCCACGGACGAAATGTCTGGGCTGCGGGCGGAGGTCGCCCGCTTGGCGACCACACTGGAGCTTCTCCAAAAGGAGAATGAGAGGCTCCGGGCAGACTTAGCCGGGCTCCGGGGAGCCAGCTCTAGAGAGGTGCCTCAAGGGGGGCGCAAGGACGATGGCCATTCCGTGCCGCTCGAGAACCAGGTGCTGGACCTCGTGCGGCAGGAGATGGCCGCCTTCCGGGAACGGTTCTCCGTCCTGGAGGGCATCGTGCTTCGCCCCCCGCTAGCGGCGAGTAAGAAGGCGGCAGACCAGAAGGCGGCTTCTTATGCGGCTGCCGTGGCTGCCACACCGGTGCCGACCGGCCGGGCCAACCCAGGAGCAGAGCTCTCACGACGGGGGAAGCGGTATCCCGGGGCAAGGTCGTCTTGGCGGTGTCTCTTGACATCGCCAACGCCTTCAAACACCATGCCCTGGAGTTGCATTAGGGAGGCACTCCGGTATCACCGGATGCCGACCTACCTCCGTCGCGCGGTCGAGGCCTATCTGACGGATAGGGCCGTCATCTACCCCGGTCACGAGGGAGAGTGGATTCGGCGAGAGATGTCGTGCGGTGTTCCACAGGGAGCGGTTGTGGGGCCGTACCTGTGGGACATCGGCTACGACTGGGTGCTGCGCGCCGGCCTCCCTAGCGGCGTCAGCGTAGTATGCTACGCTGACGACACGCTCGTCTTGGCTCAGGGGGGGTCGTACCAGGCGGCGGCCGAGCTAATGACACGCGGGGTTGCGATAGTCGTGGATAGGATCCGGCAATTGGGTCTCGAGGTGGCCTTGCACAAGTCCGAGGCCATGTGCTTTCATGGTCCTCGGAGCAGGCCACCACCGGGATCCCAAATCACGGTAGGAGGGGTTCACATCGGCGTCGGATCGACGATCAAGTATCTGGGACTCGTTCTCGATAGCCGGTGGAACTTCGTCGAGCACTTCCGACGTTTGGCTCCCAGACTGGAGCGGGCCGGGGCTGCCTTCAAGCGGCTTCTGCCCAATCTGGGGGGTCCAAACGCCTCCTGCCGGAGGCTCTATGCGGGGATCGTGCGGTCCATGGCCCTTTATGGGGCCCCAGTGTGGGCACTGGACCTGCGGAAGCGTCCAGCCCGACAGCTGAACGCGTCCCAAAGGGTCATGGCCATCCGGCTTGTCCGGGGATACCGCACGGTCTCCCGCGAGGCGGCGAGCCTCCTTGCTGGATTGCCGCCATGGGATCTGGAGGCGAGAGACCTCGCGCACGTTTACACGTGGCGCTTGGAGGCGCAACGCCGGGGCGAAACTCTGCTGACGCGGCATATTGCTGCGCGGCGGACGGAGCTCCGGCAAGATACCATGGCGGTATGGAATCAGCGACTGTCGCAACCCAGTGCAGGGCACGCCACAATTGTGGCGATAGTGCCCCTCTTTGAGGAGTGGCTGGAGAGGCGCCACGGCGTCCTCACCTTCCGCCTGACGCAGGTACTCACCGGACATGGTTGTTTCGGTAGGTACCTGTTTCGGATTCGCCCGGAGGACACGGTGGAGCATACGGTGGAGGCCTGCCCCGCATGGGCGGAGCAGCGCCGTGTCCTCGTCGAGGCGATCGGCGGCGGCGACCTCTCGCGTCCGGCCCTGGTTCAATCCATGGTCCGGAGCGAGGAGGCATGGGAAGCCGTCACCTCCTTCTGCGAAGCAGTAATGCTAGTGAAGGAGGAGGCGGGCCGCGTGAGGGAGAGACAACCCTCACGCCCCAGCCGCCGCGGCATAGGGAGACGCACCGGGCGTCGGGAGTCGCTGGGCGATTCCCGGCCACCGTAAATTAAACCAGACCCAAGCCGACGGCGCGTTGTGTTCCACGCGCGCCTCAAAGAGATGTCAGCATAGGAGTAGGGGCCCGTTAGGGCCAGTGCCTACCAGGGTTGCGGATTTGTTCGAAAGAGTTACCGCGGCCCTGGAACGTAAAAGGCACTAAGAGGAGCATGGGTGGGTTTTAGTCAGTAGAAGTCTGACAATGCCGCTCAACCCAGAGCGGGAGGGGTCATTTGATGATTTCCCATCCAAAAAAAAAAAAAAAAGACAACGTGCGTATGCGCTGTTTATTTTGCCATCAACGTAATATTATGTACCTATTGGACTCGGTTATTAACACAGTATAAGTGACTGTGACATACTTAGTGAGCCAGTAGTGAGAATGATTGGAAGATAAACAAGGTAAGATCATAAATTACGTACTTCCTACTAAAATACCTCATAAAATGTTATCTGTTAGAAGGTATATAGGTTCAAGTTGCAACTGTATTTTGTTACTTAAATCTCGACGACGCCGAAAACCTAAAAGTTGCCTATATCTGCTATGCAAAGATTCCAGTGCCTACAGTTTTTATGACAGCCATATGTAAATACCTATATTGGATGAAAGTTGGCAGCTGTTTAAAAGTTGCAGTGTCTTATTCGAACTTGTTTCGAATATAATTATGTAAGTATCTTTTATTTTCTAGGTACGCGCAGACGCGACGTCAACGTCGCGTCTGCGCAACGTTGACGCTGCGCAGACGTTCGAGAGACGCCGACGCTCGTAAAACGCCAGTGGGATAACGGCCTTATGGTAAGCTATGCCACGAGAATAGAATGAGTGAGGTGCTGTGTGCACAGAACGACCTATGTTTGTGTGCATGTGTGTCCGGTTGTGGCGTCACTAGTATCTACCGATATTGCCTTCTGACACTTACATGAATAAATTCAGTCCCGGCATCGACAAATAAAACAAAATCTCTCGGTAACCACCTTTTCCTTTAATCCATTGTCTTTTTTCATTCTTTTTTATATAAAATGTTCACTATAAATTTTACATGGTTAATAAAATAGGTTAAGTATATAACATACAGGCTAAGTCTCGCACCATTCATAAAAGTATAAGATGTCTGCTTATTACAATGCAACAAATTAATTAATTGTACTTTCTATATATCTATAGAATATACTTAAAACTACTATATGAACATGTTAGTTTTTAAGATACTAAGTATCAGAATTAATGCAAATGATTTTAATGAATGCTTAAAGCGTGTTCCATTGTAGTAAGCAGACACCATCATTTAATAACAGATTCAAATGATATTTAAACAAAGTTCGTCAACAACAATACGACTAAATACCAAAACTCAACAAAATTATTGTCATAAAATTAAATGAGACTATGTAAAAACACTTTACCAGATAACCCGATTTTTTTTTAAATGGCAAAAAAAAGTAAAACGTGTAATGTTTTTTTTTAGTTTTCTAGACAAATCAGTAATAACTAATAATATTAGTTGTTTGGTTGCTTCTAAGGGCAGACAATACAGCATTACTCAATAATGCCGGATACACAGACATCTGACCAGAAACTAATCTCCATAGTGGCCTGCAATATCGTTATTATATTATGTAAATGTCGCATAAAAGTACTTGGAATATTAATTAATTATACAATACAAGATTTTTTCGACAAAAAATACCGTAAAACTTTGCTTTTATATTTTTATAAAATTATTCAGTCATAACTCATTTCAGCATTCACTATGGAAATCGGAAACATCTGTATTTGAATTAGATTAAGTACTTACATACATTTTCTGTACAACTATAAAAACTGTCTAGCAAACAGTACACTTTGTTTTTATTACACATTGAACAAGGTCAATAAACCAACATTAAAACAGTTTGATTTTATGTATAGGTACATGTTTATGTGAGTAAAAAAATGCATTCGATTTTTAAAATGTATGATCATTGTTTCACACCTACTTCCATAAAATCTTAGCATAAAATATAATAAGTACACGATTACTTGATTAAATCCATTGAATAATTGTAAAGTTTTTTTATTCTAAATAAGTATCTATTTTACGTCATTTCATATAAAGATGTATGTACAATTGGCACATTAGTTTCAAAAATTGATTGCAATAATTTTATTATGGTTTTACAACAGACGTTAAATGGCACCCTTATCGTTTTCCTACACGAAGTTCAAAAATAATAAGAGTAATAAGTACAAACAATAACTGCTTAAGAACTCTTATGATACCGTAAGTACTAGTTTTTTATCAAACGTTAGTAGTAAGTACACGATATATTTGGTCAATTAAATCACACATCAAAAGCGCACACTGCAGGATAAGATCCTATTAGTATAGAATACGTAGTCCTTGGAAGACGAAATGTTGGAAGATACAATGATTGTAAATCAAAAACGCTGACAGATAAAAATCCTGTGTAAGTATTCCTATCTTTAAGTCTATTAGTAAAATGTTTTCATGCTTCGGCTAATAAGAGTCTTAACTCTTGCCACATTAAAAATCTTCGTTTTATTCGAAAGACGTTAATGTAATATGAAGTCAGCTCATTCATATAAAAGTAAACAATCACAAATAATTTACCTCATTTGCAATTATTAGCCGTAGTACATCCTATTGCATAAACTTCTTTACATAAAAAAATATGATAGAAGTAATTTGCATTCTGATTTGTGGCAAAATATTCATACATATTCAATTACTCAATACTGCTTTAAAGGAAGGACCTTATTGTAAAATGCTAACAATTACTAGGAATGCTATGTAAAGGTAAAAAAAAATGTAATTTCGTTTTGTGAACAGTTTTTTTAGCTAAGAAACCTGAGAAATATAGGTAAGTATATTTTTTATTACAACTACTTTTCCTACTTTATCAGTTCACGTGTTTACAAAAAAGACGAAACAAAGCAAGAACTCGCGGTCACATCTTTTAAATTTTAAAACTACTCTGTTCAGCCAATCAACAATAAAATGATAACAGGTAATTCCCAGCCATGTAATAAACAAACCACAAACTACGGTCACCTTTATAATTACATGTAAGAACATAGAGTTTAATTTTCCATAGATTTATGGAAAAGTAAGTAATCATCGGTGTTCATGATTAAAGAAAAACAAAAATTCAAAAAGGATTAATGCAGTTCATTCCATATGAACTCTCATTCATCTACATTAATTATCTAGAAGAGTTTTTAAACCCCTACATGTTTTGTCAAAACCCTAGTCTGGAAGTTTTAAAAGATAGATTTCCCTACTTCTATTCAGTTATATGTATAAATTAATATCATCTAAAAATACACACCTACAAAACTTTCCGAACTACAAACAGCCTTCTAAAAATATGAATCGTTAAAATCAATGTCTAAAAGTTTCGTTCTAAGTAACTACATAGTACATATTATCTATAGATGTTCCACTTTCCGAATTCACTGGTTCTAGGGTTAACAACTATACTATAAGCTTTGACACATAATATATGGAAGATTATGTTTATCATGTCTTTAGTATTTTTTTTATTATATTGAATGTTAATTACTTGTTAGCATTCCATACCATTAAACGCACGATGTACAGTCATGGCCTGATTCAGTTTCTGTTTTAGAGAGCTAGTTTAGAGAGGGTTTCAAAAATAATTTATTTCATTATGTTCTTTCTTTACATACATATTCTGGATATAATACATGGTATGGACACGAAACAAGTTTGGATCATGACTTGACCTTTTTTTAATAAATTCTAAATACAAGCATAGCAAGAGTTCACGAAGGCCAAGCAATATCAACATTGCTTGTTTTATACCCTCCAATGTCAATACCGCCATTTCTTACACTAGCCCTATATGGGTACAGTGCAGTCAATTAACTCCATTTTGAGTAAAATCAACTTCAATTTGATATGACTTCGATATGGACTGTAGTTTATTATAATTTCTTGATTAAAAAAGTAGTATTTATATGCTGATACCTATTTGATACATGACAGAGATAAAAGACTGCACTGGTGTTCTCTATTTGGCGTTGCTTGCTAACATATAGGTCAATAACGATAATGTACTTTTAAAAGCATTAATAGACAAGAAAAAATACATGTCTAAATGTAGATTACCCAGATAACTGTTAAATAATACGATGCTTCGATTCGTTCGTGAGTGGGAACGCTGCGGCCACTAGATCTGCACCACCTTCTTGCGGCGCGTGAAGGCGAGCGCGTACTCCACGCCCCACACCAGCACGCACGAGTGGGAACGCTGCGGCCACTAGATCTGCACCACCTTCCTGCGGCGCGTGAAGGCGAGCGCGTACTCCACGCCCCACACCAGCACGCACGAGTGGGAACGCTGCGGCCACTAGATCTGCACCACCTTCCTGCGGCGCGTGAAGGCGAGCGCGTACTCCACGCCCCACACCAGCACGCACGAGTGGGAACGCTGCGGTCACTAGATCTGCACCACCTTCCTGCGGCGCGTGAAGGCGAGCGCGTACTCCACGCCCCACACCAGCACGCACGAGTGGGAACGCTGCGGCCACTAGATCTGCACCACCTTCCTGCGGCGCGTGAAGGCGAGCGCGTACTCCACGCCCCACACCAGCACGCACGAGTGGGAACGCTGCGGCCACTAGATCTGCACCACCTTACTGCGGCGCGTGAAGGCGAGCGCGTACTCCACGCCCCACACCAGCACGCACGAGTGGGAACGCTGCGGCCACTAGATCTGCACCACCTTCCTGCGGCGCGTGAAGGCGAGCGCGTACTCCACGCCCCACACCAGCACGCACGAGTGGGAACGCTGCGGCCACTAGATCTGCACCACCTTCCTGCGGCGCGTGAAGGCGAGCGCGTACTCCACGCCCCACACCAGCACGCACGAGTGGGAACGCTGCGGCCACTAGATCTGCACCACCTTCCTGCGGCGCGTGAAGGCGAGCGCGTACTCCACGCCCCACACCAGCACGCACGAGTGGGAACGCTGCGGCCACTAGATCTGCACCACCTTCCTGCGGCGCGTGAAGGCGAGCGCGTACTCCACGCCCCACACCAGCACGCACGACATTATGAGCGCGTTCTGTACGTGGATGCAGGTCGCGAAGCTGCCCGTGTAGTCTCGTACGTAGCCTGGAAGGGAAGGAGGTAGCGTATAGCTCTGACTGTTGGGGACAATATTGGTATCCTGAGAATGGTTTGTGCAATTTTCAATATTGGAGGAAATATTTATTGCCGGACGTTCGGTTTTAAAGTTTGATCAAATCTGTAACAGGTCCATCTGCTATTAAAATTTTATTGTCTTGTTGAAACAACAAAAAGCCTCAGCCTGAGTTTCAGAATTAGGCCCTGAGATCTTTTTCAGATCCCTAAAATAAGCAGTAACACTTACACTTACAACGGCAACACACCGGTGTGTCGCGAATTAATCGCGAATTTAATGTTTATTTACCTATTACATAAGATTTACTTTATATTAGGGAATTTTCACATGTTGGGCTTGAGCGGTTAATAACATGTCCTTTTCTCTTTTCCAACCACTCCTTTCTCGAGCTAGTGTAGACTAATCATGCCCGTAGGCGTCAAGCTTATTTAAACTATCATCTTCGCCTGAATCAGCCACGTTTTTTTCTTACCAATAACAGGTCCGATAGCAACAACGAACACGCCCTTGCTGACCATGTGCAGTCCGAAGGCGGCCGGCAGCTTCTCCAGCGGACAATACTCCGATATGGTCAGTGTGAAGTTACTGAGACACATGCCTCGGAAGAAGCCGCAGATTGACAGCCAGATCATTAAGGGCACCCATTCTGTTTGCTCTGCTAACACTGGAAAACACATTTTCATATGAGACACAAGACGTACGGCGATGCGCCACCGGTACATGGTGGACATCCCACCCACAAGCACGAAACGTTTTGGGAACACATTTATTGTGCGTACAGCTAAGGAGTGGATTACCGGCCAGAATCTGTGTTTCCTGATAGCTACAACCTGGGAGTCTTTAACGGCCGCTTTCTATAATATATCTCAATCCCAATCTTGATCCCGATCCTTGTCTGTAACCAATCAACGGCCGAGTTTGTGTCCTTCACCACACAATCCTCACCTTTGGTTACAGACAAGGATCGGGATCAAGATTGGGTTTGAGATATATTATAGAAAAAGGCCGTAAATCAAGAGTGAATAGGTTACTTCTAGGCAAGCACATCATCGCTTACCATCAGGTGAGATAATGGTCAAAGGCGTGCTTATCAATAGTAAAAAAGACACCATATTTAGTGAAAAGCAGAAAGTGTAAGAACAAGACTGGTATCCATTTTCATCATTATTCTTGGTATTCATCTTATTTTAGCATATCCGCAACATCTTGAGGGTTATAAATATATTACTAACTTCAAAAACTAGCTAACAGGAAAAAAATATCTCTTGTGGCTGTTTCGCTGGCACTTTAAACGCAAACACATGGCTGCTTTATGGTAAATACAGTATCAAGAGGTGATTTTTCAATAGTCAGATAATTTTTAACTGAAGAATACAATATATGGCTGATGGACATAATTCTCTATACAAAAACTCTCAAAACCTAATTTTTATTCCTTAGAAACCTCACCATTAAAAGTCGGCCCTTAAAAACACACGCCATCCTATAAGTACATAGTTCTACGCTACTACATATTCAAGAGACGTAAAGACGTAGTAAATATAAAAAAATATTATTATATTGATGGAGTCAGTGTACAAAGTATTATGTAACAAACAATGCACGCTTCTTATCGATTTATTTATGGCTACATGACCTAGGGTCGTAAAGTATGGTGGAGTAGGCAAAGTTAATGATGTCATGTTCGCAGTATTTGGTAAATAAACAAAATCAATTACATGCTTTAACCGTGTAACAACAATAAAATTAAAAATAGGTTTTACTGAGTGTGTTTGCTTTTGTGTTAGTATTAAAGAACCTTGCACACTAACTGTGCAAGGTTCTTTTAAATTAAAATAATGTTGTCATTACTCACCGGACCTCGTCGCCGCTAAGAAGAACGAAGAAATAAAGAAAATCATCTTCTTCGAAATAGTCGTCCTGTCGAAAATAGGCGGCAATATCAACCGCACCAAAATATCAGTTATGGCAGTCATTGAGAGGCAAAAAGCCGTATCATTCATATTGTAGCCCAAACTTCTTATAAAGAATGGCGTCAACATCCTAAATTGCAGCTCTCCGCTCCAAAACAGCGAGAGCCCTAGTAAAAGGTTCAAAAACGACCAGTCTTTAAGTAAATCTAAGTCCATTAGAGCTATAAATCTTCTAAAGAAGCCCTTTTTCTTTTCCTCAGGCTCTATACTTTTCTTGATTGGCTTCATTTGTATGGCGTCGTCGTCAACCGTCTGTAAGTTATGTTTAACACGTGAATGAAATATAAATTGCGCAATAATTCAATATTAATTGTATTCTAAGTTGTAGATCATTATGTGAACTATGGCACATCATGCATGAATTACTTTTGCCGGCTTACTAATTACATGCAGAAAAAGTATGTATCATAATGTATTCTCATCGGTAATGTATTGCAACAAAGTAAATCAAACTCACATCAAGATACAGTTGTAAGTAACTGCCAGTGAAGTCCATGTTAGAGATATTGGAAATGACTGACACTTTCCTCTTCCTCGCCGCTTCACTCATGCTCCCACTCGATATGACTCTCGGCATCGCAGCCACTGACGCCGCCGTGGTCAACCCTGGATACAGCCTATTATTTATCTCAAACTTTTCAAACTCCTGTAAAGGTTTATCACAAGTTTTCGCCCTTGGCAACCCTATTGTTCTAACTGAAGGATGGTTCATGTTTCCGTGGGACCGCTGTTTGATTATCTTTGGCACTTGAGGGGATACTAGCGGATTTATTTCGAATTTGTCATCGTTTTCTTCTTCACTCTCTAATATACACTCCATTTCCTGAAATTGGTGAAGAATAGTTATTAGTTTTGTATGATACTACACAGTGGCTAAAGTGGAGTCAAAGCTTAGGAATTTTTAGTGTTAACAAGTAAAACTCAGGGCGTAAGCTTTCACAATAATCTGCCAAAATCAGCGCAGTTTTGCGTGATAATGACAGGATGTTAAATTTACGCTAAGTTTTATCTCTGGTAGGATTCTGATGCGAGTGTTAAGAGGCATTGATAAATATCTAATTGAAACGGTTAATTCAGGTTCTCGGGGGTTAGTTTTCTTTAGCCCAATAGCAACAACTTAAGTCTCGTTCAAAATACTGATATTTAATAAAAAAAAGTTTTTTTTATTAAATATCTGTCTCTTTAAATACTAATTATCATCTCACCTTCACTGTCTGCAATTCACAGTCAACCGGCTCATCAATAAGATGCCTCTTGACCGGCTGCAGCAGACAAGATCCTAGCACCGCGTGGAAGGCCAGACCTCCCAGGATGACCACCGTCCACCGGAACCCATACTCTCCTAGCAGGAGCTTGACTAGTTGAGGCATGACCATCAGACCGAAACCAGTGCCTGCCATCGATAGACCGACGGCTTGGCCACGCTTCTTAGTGAAGTAATGGTTGAGGGACACGAACGATGACGACGATGCGAGACCCACTCCGAAACCTGGAAAGAGGGAGAAAAAAGGTTAATATTTTATACAAAACAAAATTCACATCAGGGGGTCTACTCTCTAAGTCCGAAGTCCGTAGTTTTGGCCTTTGTGTCGGGAGTTTTCTACTCCGGACACCTACGGATTTACGATTAGTCCCGAACCCGAACTTAAAACAACTGTGAAATCGTGTTGTCATTCATCCTAACTTTGCCTCGGAAAGCACGACAAGTTGGTTAGTCGTCATTTGTAGATCTTTGACAGTCGTTACGGATTGTCAAGAAGTACCGTGTTTTACCCAGTTACTGGGTTGTGGAGGTCAGATAGGCAGTCGCTCCACGTAAAAAACTGGTATTCAGCTGAATTCGGTTTGACTGGAAGCCGATCCCAATATAGTTGGGATAAAGCTAGGCAGATGATATGACCCCCAAGAAGACAGTTTAAGAGATAAATGCGTGATGTCAGGCTAAAGAAAAACAAAGCAGACATTTTTTTATGCATGTATGACTAAAACAGCTTTTATTTCCAAGAAAACAATGCTCTAACTCACGAGGAAACTAACCTTATTACTTACGGTCATTTAAATAGAAACTAAAACATTTATTTAAACGTACATATTACTTATCTAACAATACAATACTTCGTGGCTTGAGTAGTAACGAGGAAAAATTTTTAAAGGAAAATGGTTTTTGCTGTTAGCGTTAAATTGCATTTTTAAAACAGTCATTTTCTGTTTCTCGAGTTAGCAACTACTATAAAATCATGTCTTTTTTCTAATATGTGCATCAAACTGTTTTATAAATACACGGCTACACAACACCTAACCAAAACAGTCCCACATGAGGAAAACAATATGGCTTTAATATTCTTATTCAAACGGCAATGTCGTAATCTTTGAAGGACGGGTTGTGTTGTGGGTCTTTACTCGTGTCGATACGTATAATGTATACTCGCATATGTACACTAGCAAAGACCTATCAATCGTCATAATGAAGGAAAATCGAATAGGTACTTAGTTTATTTTCAATACAATTCCTATCACCAGCTGTGCCTTCCTTATTTAGATTATGTAAGACAATTGAGATTCTGTCAACGGTAGCGTGGCGAAGGCGATTGTCAATACGTCAAAAATGTATGGGATTGACAGATGCTATCGCAATATCACGTGATCAAATCAGTCTCATTCGCTAATTTTATGGCACATTGTCTAGGACCTCAGATCTATATATAAAAGGTACATGTTGCGAGGAAAAACATAGTTTTCTGGTTTCTGATGGATATCACTTGGTATTTTCATGGCTAGTTCTACGAGTACCCAATCAAACAAGTCATGTGCATCAAGAACTGTGCATTAAAATTCTTAAACAGGTGCAATAATTAATTAGTCCGCCTTTACTGATCAATTAGCCATTACAGTCATAATCGAACGTAAGATAATTATAAACTTCTGCTTTAGTACGAATGAAGGTGTTCATAACCACCCTATAAAATGAGATTGGTATCTGAGAATAAAGTGTGAACATGTAAACATAACAGTATGCATGACTCAAAAAAAACACTCAAGATTTCCTTATATTTGCATGTATGTCTGCGTCCTGAATGCACAATGATAAGTAACTTAAATGGTTGTTAAAACATATAATATCCTGAGACCGCAATTATTTCCAGTTGATGTTCAGGACAATGCAATTGCCAGATAGTTGCACCGCATATGGTTTAAAGTCGTATGGCATGAAACTTCACTTTTTGTCTTATATTGACTTCCTTTATGAGTGTGGTTATCCCCCCAGAAATTGGATACAGAAAAAAGCCTGTTTATTTTAATGCCTTGCGTAAGTCGCTCTATTTTAATTTCCATTAAAACAGAGCTGAACTCATTTTGACTTTATAGTAAGGACAGGGCGGACTGACGATACCAATTGGCCCGTCTTCACCGAAGCGAATTCGCCACTCGATCAGCAATCTTCGGGAGCTATGGTGTGTGCGGTACATTCAAAATGCCTTGTATGCTAAGTGTTTCTTGTATGGTGAACCCGTACCTATAAGTTCGGGCGTCAAATGTTAGCATTATTTCCATTTCAGCAGAAGAAAATTATCACAAATCATCATAGTCTGCTAGGCAAGGTTCTTATTCCAGTCTATGATGCAGTAGACGTCAGGCAACGTAAGAAAAGCGACGTCACACAACGAAATAGTTACGTCACTGCGTTACGTGACATCAGACACGACCATCGAAGACGCGTGAAATCGGTTACACGGCGGCAGCGTGGCTACCTTGAAGATAATTTACTGCATCAAAGAGTACTACTACTATATGCTAAGAATACTTTATGTAATGTGCGGAAAATTTATGACTGGCTGTTATGTATTTTTATGGTGACGAGCTCAGTCTAAAAGGGGGAAATAAGTTTGTTTTTGGAAATGATGGCTAAAAGCTTCTTTTTCAACACAATTCACCAGCCACAATAACATTGCCTGATAACTGAATATTGCATACTCGCTGACCCGACAGACGTTGTTCACCGAGTTCCCCTTTCAAAAGCACTACCAATTTTCCGGGAAAATATTCATTTTATTCTTTTTAAATAACGCCAAATCGGACCAGCCGTTCTCAGGTGATGCACTTACCAAAGAACACTATTTCATTTTTATTTATATTGGTTAATAGATACAAAGATGATGTTAAAAGAAGCTCAAAATTGGGAACAACGGCAGTATATTGTCATATGCAATAATGCAGTGGTCATCTAATTGGGACTTGTTTTACGTACAAACTCGTACACAATTCCAGTAACTGGGAAAGGAAATATTAATTACTTGAAATAATAATGACGTTGATTAGCAGCTACAGCTACTGTGTAAATTACATGAATCGCAGATGACGCAAGAGACGGAATTAAGTACCTACCTAATGAAAAGCGTTAACGGACCATTTACGTTACGACCCATAAAAACAGCAAATTAGATCTAAATTGTTTGTTTTTGAGACAAACAACATCTAAGATAAACCTACAGGCTATACAATCCCAGTCCCAACAAGTAAATCATGAGTAGCAATCTTCTCTACCAAGCATTGTAGGTAGGTACAACTAGTAGGTGTGATCCAATTTTCACAAAGATCTTTGAGACAAAGCTACTAAAGCCATTCCGAATCCGTCGTTCGGAGTATCTAGGTTTCAATATGCCTGCATAGCATGCATCGCCGCCAACGAAGCCTAGCACAGCCCCTGTACCTACATTCAAGTTCAATATCGATCAGCATGAAAGAAAGCTGGAAGCTGAAAACTTCACGATGTAGTCTTGCGTTTGAAATACCTCCGGTTAAAGTTTTTTTAATTATACTTCTATCGACGTTTTCTGCAACTACGTAACATACTTTATCTACACTCACAACGTAATGTTCCAAATATGAGTTCAAAAACGAATGCATAAACACATACTTTTTTTTCGTGGATAGGTAAAATTTAAAAAAAAAACCATTACAGTTCAACATTTTCCTTCGATTTTTAAACAACTGCATCATAAAATAACTTTTTAATTTTTATAGCACACTTTTTCTTTTTAATTTTTGGCGCGGGCTCATTGACTTACGTCAATGAGCCAGCTTTTATCTTTGTCTATGTTTGAGCGCGCTGCGCAGTCATTCGAATACGCAATGAGAATATCCGCCATATTGGAATAAACTATTTTTCCACTTACTTTATTTCAACTGTATGAGTGAAGATAAAATAGTGTATGCAACGGCATATAATTAGGTATTAAAACACTCGTGTGATGCTATTATCACACTCGGCTACGCCTCGTGTGATAAACCCACACTCGTGTTTTAATAACCCTTTTTATATGGTCGTTGCATAAACTACTATTTGCGTAGCCGCCTACGTCTTTGCCTTAGCTACGGAGTTAAAATATCTTCTAGAAGCGTTTACATTGCAAATTATCATGCTGGAAAAGAATATTCTGCCCATGCAAATTTCAGGCAAACTTTTAAAATAGGTAATGCAGCAGTAAGTATAGGTTAACATGTATTGTTTAATCAAAGAGTACTCCATAATGCAATTTTATTTCCTCAGGATTTAATAAACAGCAATTATTATGTTTTTGGCACTTTTAATCTATAATTATCTTCATTATTTCGGGAGCAAAAGGTTACAAGCAGATATTTATGCATGCTAATGAGTAGATTAAAGTAAAGCGATTACGAACTATAGATACTGGATAGTATCTATAGTTCGTAATCGCAAACAGAATTAATTGACAAGGTTAATTACTTAAATAGTTTTAACAGACATGCACCTGTTTGCATGTATACACTTGAGTCCAGTTTAGTAAAATGATAAAGGAAAACTACCATGAAACCTTCAAGAAGCATAAGGTTATAATAATAAGCGAGAGTGTAAAGTGTAATGCACTGTCATGGATGAGTCTCCAATGACTTTTTATAACCCCGATCATAACAAATAAATTAACCGTTCGCGGCAAAAACGCAATTAAACAATTTGCTTCTGTTTCAAAATATGATGCTATGTTATGATACGAACGTGTTAAGTTCCGCCTTATCCTAGACCAGATATAACAAGAAACTAAATAACTAAACAACAAAATACAGATGCACGCGAAAACGACATCTAAATAACGAGTCCGAATCGATCAACATAAATCAGCTGCGAATAACGAATGGGTGAATAACTTCTAATGTTCTGAATAGTTTATATTATTTGGATAGCCTTCGATGTTCTAACACGCACACATTATTCAGAATCATCGACAGCCTACTTATTGCAGCAAACGCTAGGGTTTTTTTTCTTCACCCATTTTTTTTCAGATCTTCCTTGTAGCTAGCTGTACTTTTTTATATAATATTTAGAGACAACTTCGCACACGAGAAACACCGACTTCCAAAATGAAAGTTATTTTGTACTTTGTAAACTTGTCACAATCTAAGAAGCCCGATTTGACAGCCAAGTAGAGAGAGATAGAAGTGCGAAAGAGATTTATTTCATGTCTCTTTCATACTCACTAGAAAAACAATGTTTTATCCTGCTGTCAAATCGGGCTTCTTAGATTGTGACAAGTTTAGTGGTTTTTATTAGGAACGGTTGTATTTTTTTGTAATTTTTTTTTATTTGAAGTTGTCTCTAAATATATAGTTAGCAGCTAGGTAAGCTTAACAAGGGAGATCTGAAAAAGCGGGTGAAGAAAATAAACTCTAATAAGGATAAGGCTTTTGCATTTTTTTTTTGTTAAAAAAGTTTTTTTTTATTTTTCGCTTTTTAGGCTATCCCCCAAAAATCTCATCAAAAGTCTTCATCAGATCTTTCCGAAATTTAAATGTGATCATTTTGGAATAACTAAACCTCTTTTGAATAAAAAAATAATTTAACAAATCCCGGTAATAGTTATGCCCGAACATGCATAAAAAATATATACATCCGAATTGATAATCGCTTTTTTGAAGTCGGTTAAAAATTTTTGTTAAACTCACCTCCCAAAATACTGTAAGTAGCTATAATATGCCCCATGCTGGCAGCAGGTGCGGTGAACAGCAATCCTAGGGCACATATTGTTGAGCCGACGAAGCACACCTTCCGATACGAGAAGGTCTTTATCACAGGGCCCACGAAGAACCCAGAGAAGTTCACCACCGAGTCTAATGTACTGGCGATGACTGAAGCACCTGTAGTGTGGACTCCGAGATCATCCAGCAAGTCTTTGAACAACAGACCGAATGACGGCTCTAGGGAACGTGTCGAAAACTGAAATTGATAATGAACAAGCTTTATTAGTTATTCGTATATTATAAAATTATGACAATAGGAAAGCTGTAAGTATCAATAACTGAATTCAATGTTTTCGTAATATTTATTGTGCAGGTGGTTGCTCTGCTGATGGATGAAAACCGGGTATGTAAATGATTCAAGCAACAAAGACGAGCGTAATCTTTAACCGGTATTCGATTTTATTTGGATGTCATAAATTTATTATATCTCTTAAATAAATTATTATATATATTCTAGTCATTTTAGCCTTAATTATTCGCAATATGCAAATTCTTCTCATATCTTTATTCAATTAGCAAGTTATATATATATAGTTTTTTTATCATTTGGCTTTTTTAATGTTTAATAACAAATTATTATTTTGAATATATCCGCGACAAGAACGTGGGCTACACGGATCACGTGTTAGGAGTGCCTATAAATAAAAGATTTCAAGGTCCATCAAGTTCAAGGTCATTTTGTATGATATGGCAGAAACCCGTTCAAACGAAAATTAACTGCCCTAGTGGCTCTTGAAAAACAAAGACCGACTAGGCAGTCGGTCTTGATTTTTCAAGAGCTACTAGGGCAGCTACTACATACTCGTGGATATAGGTATATTAACAAGCAACTATATCCAAAGTCTGGCTTTGGATATAGTTGCTTGTTAATATACCAAACTAGGATAAAGAAGGTAACCTGCATCAGGTATCTTACCTTCAAGCGATGGTTTAGTTCGATATTGAGATAGCCTCATGATAGCACAAATCTAAACCTTAGTGGTTTTTTGGTTGCTATTTAATATGAATAATCTTGTATTCTTTTGTATTTAATGATAAATAAATTTTAAAAAAATGATTTTGATTTCAGAACTATTTGTTTAAGTACTAACTTACACCTCGGACAAGATAAACAGAAGATATCAATCTCCTTCCATAGTTCAACACAATCACTTGAAGTAGTAATTGTGTCAACTGTAGGAGAGCATGTGACTAGTTAGGCAATCATAATTATTGTATCGAGAGTCGAGACATCGTCGGGATCTCGTCACGTACGCACTGCACTGCCCTTCAATAACTATCTGATGGCCATATTTTTCAGATCGACTAAAGCATCTATCTAGCTTAGCTTATTCTAGTGTAGCTTAGGTAGGTACTGATTTTCATATGACGATTTGTTAAACAGAGTCGAATTAATGCACGATGTAGCTACCGCGTTATAGGCATTTCAATTTATTCATAGGATGTTAAAACTGTTTTTCTCCATCGGAAAATGTAGAATACCATTCTGTTTTGACAATAGGTGCTTGAAGGTGTATGCAGCATTTTTATTTCAGACTGACAATAGGCAATGCATAATGCTTAAACCTATTGTTAAATAAAATCAGTTGGACAACATATTGCGACATTACATATCGCTCGCACCTTTAGTTTTAACGTTTGTTTATAGAACGTGATCCATTTAAATTTTTCATGAAACTTGCTGAAATGTTTTGACGTAAGTCTTCGTTATTATTTAAACTATTATTAAACCTGACGATGATAAATGATTAATGATTTTGTAAGTAGGTTAAAAATAACATTTTACACATAAATTTTTTGGTCAATTTAAGCTAGACGAGGCCGGTGTTTCCTAGCTGACTACCCTGAGATGAAACACCGAAACAAACTCAGAGGTCAAAGTTTTAAGGTCCATACAATACAATCCGTACTGGTCAAATCATATTATGAGAACCATGTAGGTTAATGACTGAGGTGGCCTTTTGAGGAAAGTGCCACACGGATTTGAGTGGACCTATCCAGACAGTGCAAGCATTTGTCAGTTATCGTGTAGCTCAAACTTATAACTTTAAGGAGTTCAACGATTCGACGAACAATACCACAGTAAGGAATTTGGGTAGGCCGCATAATAACTCAAACTGCCAGACTAACTATCGACATCTCACGGTGTACACTTAGGCGGAGTGAACGACAAGTGAGCCGTCATTCCATCTTATTTGTATGGTTTGACAACTCACCCGTCGTGCACCCCGCCCAAGTGTCTGCTGCTGAAATGGTCTTTTGAAGAAAGAATCAAACCGATTTGAGTGAACCCGTCCAGTCAGTGAAAGCCTTTGTCAGTAGATTTGTATTCCTTAACAATCGTATTTATAAGCTTGTATTTTCTTTTAATGCAAATAAGATGAGGTACCACGTTTCCTTTTTTGCTTAAAAATGTTGAATTAAATTAGACTACCTTATATAACGTTTTGGAATGAATACAATATATTTGCGAAATTATGTCTGCAGACTCAAAAAAACAATCCCCAATATTGGTAGAACACTGCATCTACCTATACATATAGGAGACTAGCATATTGGGGATTGTTTCGAGCAAATACGACTTTGTCAAGGAAACGACATTCACTTGACAAAGTAGAGAGGACTGGCGACAGTATATGGCCTTGAGGTACTCCAGTGCAAATAGGGTGACAAGGGCGAACCCTCATTAAGCAACAACAAAAACAGCTTGTTTGCATTAAATTGTGAATAACTCGCACGTAACCGCCATGCACACGGCTGACATTAAGCATATAGTGGCAAATCGCTGTTCGAGACGATATCGAAGGATTACGTTAAGTCAAACTAGAGCGCGAGCGTCCCTGACATTTTTTCCACTGAGTAATATATATTTTAAATATTTTAAATTAAACCAGTCCAAGATCTTGTACTTGCTGTCTAGAAACCGAAACCTATAAAATAATTTTGTCAGAATTTAATTGTGAATTGAATTCTGTAAACGTGATTCTTGTTTTAATAACATTAAACTAGCCTGATGTATAAACGGAGTAGCTTTAACCTAACCATGAAAAACATTGATGATTTGAATACAAGGTGCATGATGCCTAAACAGCACCAGACATAGACGTTAGGGACGCAAAAGCGGTAATTGACCTTTGAAATTATCTTGTTTGTATAGACAAGATGTATAATTAAATTCAGCTATTAGATTTTGGTAGATTCTGAGGAGTATTATTAAATAGGCTTGCTGCAGTTACTTAGTCAGCAGTTATTTTATCGCATCTAACCCTACCTAAATCACTTTAAGACTATGTACATACGTGTTCTGTTTCAAACAGCATAAAATTGCAACATGGATATCCCCCCACTTTTCCTTTCTGATTGAGTCTATTTATTTATTGTAATTGATATCCTTATTTTTATTTAAAACAACTTTATAGAAACAGGTATCGTTATTGTTAAATGGCGCAGTTGGGTTTGCATGTAGTCTTTGTACTAAATCTTTCTGGATCATTCTTAATCTGATGTTGTCACTCACATTAACTAAACTGACTCCTAAGCAGACCATCCACGCCCACCCTCCATCTGGAGCTACCTTCCTCGTCGCCGGTGGCTTCGGCTCTAGGCCTTTGCTCTTCTCCACAGTCATTTTCAGCCTTTGTCACCTCGCCTGAAACAAACAGAAGCTATCAGATAACAAACAAATCAGATCGAATTAAATTAAATATGTTACCTATATTGTAATGATAAGCACTGTAAAACATTTTAGTTCGATCCGATAAACTTGTACAAAATGATTACCAAATTGGGAGATAATGCAGCGGTTGCAGTGTGGCCACAATCCATAACAAAAAACATTACTATTTACCTATTCCACACTCGCAAAACTTATCATAAACCAATATATTTGGCCCCGTTCTACCCGTATTCAACATTAATGTAAAGTACCATGTTCGATTAAACGCCTACTATATCACAATCAAATGAAGTGTCGATGTTTAGACTCATCGCGGCATGACGAGTTATCAGTACAGGCGTTGAGATAGCATGTGTTTTGATTTGATTGCCGGCCGGCCGCCGCAGCTCGGCAACAAAACAGTAAACATTAAATATAAGTTAGGCTTCATAAGAAAATAACCACGATGGCAGCACGTGCTTACTGCGGTCCACTCGGTCACCACGTGCAACGCCCTCGGCTGCCACACGCTGACTTCATGTTACGAGTTACGACGACGAGAGACAAAATGTACAACGATTACACATTCGAAATTACATAGGTTCTACTACAATTCAAATTATGTTTGCCTGACTAATTATCACAGTTATTCACGCCTATTTATAAAATACGTAAAACTGGCAGCCTGTCAGGATTTTTGGTTTCCAATATTTTCCTTTAGCCGTTTAAGAAGGTTCTTGGAAATCGTGATTGAGATGAAGAATCACACGATAGTATTGAAAAACATTCCATTCCTTTGAATAAAGTCGTCTTGTGTAAGTACATTACGTGCATTATTGACGAAGCAAACGGCCAAACCGGGGCAGGCCTTGAGGTTGGTTGACAAAACAAAATTACAAATACCTACACCAAATTCGATTCCGAATTTCACCTAACCTCGTGGATAATATTATACATACGGAATGCGAAATTAAGGCAGACGACCATGAGTAACAAACTGACAATACGTGTTCAATAGTTTAATGCATCCCCTGTTTATTTTAAAATATCTATAGCGCCTGAAACAACATGGATAAGTAGGTACATCATCATTCTCTTGATAACAGCTTTCGATGTAAAAAACGAAGTGTTGAGAGATGTAATTGGATATATTGTTTTTAATTACACAACATAATTATATGGGTTTTTACACCCATATAACAAAGCTATTCCGGCCACCTTAGTTCTGTTTTTAAGAATGACTAGAACTTGATGCATTTGTAAGCATAGGAACTTTCTATATATCCTGGCATATTTTATAACATTTACAAATTCTTAAAAAGGCAAATAAGGTAAAAACATTGTTTGACTCGAATGCAACTTTTGTGCACATTTGGCAAATGATAAACGTGATGATAAAATTATTATATTTACCGCATTATGATTCAGGCAATGATAATACCGTGCTAATGAACGAAAGAGCCGACGAGACCTTACTAAGGTCGGAAGTTCACGTGATCGTTAATAAAATGCAATATAGTAAGGAAAACTATAATGGCGTCACAAAAATGGCAGTCTATTTACACAGCTGGCATGAGTACAAGTTACATAAAAAACTTTTTTTACAAAAAATACAATCGACTTCCAAATACAAAAAACACTACAACGTAAAAAATAATTTTAATTTCGGAAGTCGGTATTAAATTACGAAGAAACAAGTTAAAATACCAACTTCCGAAATTAAAAAAAATTCAACCGAATTGAGAACCTGATCCTTTTTTTGAAGTCGGTTAAAATTAAAAATTGTTTTGTACAAAAGTACAAAACAATTTTAGTGTTTTTTTTTTATTTTGCACAAACAAATAAAAAATACAACCGAATTGAGACCTTCCTCCTTTTTATGAAGTCGGTTAAAAATAGATTTCACAATACCTATCTCCGCTTGTGACCTCGAATTGGTGTTTGTCACTGTACTCAACAAGCACATGGAAATGTAAAACGATTTACTAATTCGCACGTGTGACGACTAGACTTATCTTGTTTATAGTCTTATTATCAATGGAAGTCTGATGGTTCACGTGTGCACCTAATGTATACCTACTTGCGATGGTCTTTTTTTTATAATAAGTTGCATTTGTTTTCGAAGCGCCTGCCTCTAGCTATTGTATCTGTTGATACCAGCA
The DNA here is from genome assembly GCA_947386135.1 of Melanchra persicariae. Classification (NCBI taxonomy): domain Eukaryota; kingdom Metazoa; phylum Arthropoda; class Insecta; order Lepidoptera; family Noctuidae; genus Melanchra; species Melanchra persicariae. The sequence continues at coordinate 7,616,101 of OX376651.1, read as the reverse complement.
AATGTAGAATCATTTTTGATTTCTACAGTGTTATATCACATGCATTCATAATTTAATTATTTATCAAGTGTTGACATAATAATGGACAATATATTATATAACAACACGAGCAGTAATAGTAACATAATTCATTTCAAGAACTCCAATATCATCTCTCTGTAAGTAATAAGATGAGAAGATTCATAAAGCCATGGAATTCAGGACAATGTCTCTGAAATCAAATTAAGTAAATGTAAATGCTAATGCCAAAACACAAAGCGATGACGACATATTTGAAAGACTCCGAGATCAAACACACAATTTCCATATAAGCAATTCAATGGAGACCAAATAATGGTTAAGTATATTGGACCTTGTACCTCGGAATAATACATATTTTAGCATGCAAAGTTACGTAACGATCTTATAGGCACAAAAAACTGCCCATACAACTTGAGGCAGGCCGATAACCCAGTGTTGGCAAAAGTAACAAAAAAACTAAAGATCGCGTGCTTGTAAACTGTTATTCAAGATTGCTATCCTGAATCTTTAGACCAAATGCTTTACGGCGGCAATGATTATAAAGAAGTTTCTAGACATGAGGATCAATTTAATATTATTATCCTAGCAAATAACAGGGAACGACATGCCGCAAAAATAATTAGTTTCGTACATCTTACTAATGATACTTATGAAAAAGTTTAAACACTTACGATCCTAAAATAATTAAATAAACAAAGACGAAGATGCATGAGCAAAAGAGCTATGTAGATCGTGGAAACAGAGCACAACGTACAGCAAAAATAAGATTAAAAAGAAGAAGAACAAGAAGCCTTTTCAAATGATTCCGCGAATTAAAATTTTAACTTTGCAGTCGTATGCCTGTGAGACGAAAATCACTGAAGATGACGATGAAAGAATTTATTGCTGTAGGTACCGACTGATTACTGTAGAGGCAAATCATATCGGCTAAGTAGAAGATAAATAACCAATGACATCATAGAAATACAGCTCATTTGTTGCGTTAATCACTCTCACAAATCTCGGTCAATTGACTACTTATGATGCCCTATCTTTAGGACAATACTGAAGTATTTTATCAAGCACGATAACACGATTTTTATTGCAAAAGAAAAAATCATGTGAAATTATCTTTATTGTTCGCTTTAATTTGCTGGATAAGGATTTGTAGTATTGCCCTACATGTTGATTTACGCGACCTTGTGTAAGATGAAATGATCATGATTCAGTTTATAAACATCGAATATGTATCTAGACTATTATCATGATCATCAAATGTAAATTCTTATTTACATTAAATGGAATGATCTTCCCCCTTTCCGATTATATAAATCAACAATATCACACTTTTCTGATAATACATAACTAACTTTGCCAAACTTTGAAAAGTTTTAACTGAACCACCACAATTTTTTAAATGGGTAGATTTCCAATTCTGATCTTACTAAGTAAAATAATACTGCTGGATATTGGTAAGTATTATGAACTGTCTGACTGTCGCGACCCCATAAGGTTAGACTAGTTATCAGCAGCATATATATGACCATTTGGGACATGTGTTTGCCTGTAACATCTGGAGCCAGTGATACAATATATTCGAATAGCCGTAACCAGCTCCTGTGTGCGAGTCCGAGAGACGATCGATAGGTAGCCAACTAGCCATATACATGTCCTCGTAACATTGAAAGGAAACAAAAGCACGATTGAAGAAGAACTGTGTGTCTGCAACTTGCACTACAGCATAAAACCTAGAGTAGAATAATAGTCCCATGACAAAAGCAGTTAGAACATGATTATTATGATTCACAATGCACACATTATAGGTATTATGTGCATTGTGCATCATTCATTGTTAATTATGCTAATTTCACTTGCAATTCGCACTTCGATTAACTAAGTAACAGCTTGGACCAAAATAGATCTGCTTTTCTTTGCATAACATAAAGGCTGATAATAATTACCATAATTTGTTAATTATAATACTAACATATGATTAATAATGGTACCTACACTTAAGCGTAGACAAGGTAAGTCGGATGAAAGGAAATAAATAAATATTTAGCTAAATACTTTAATTAACGTGTATTCCCGTACGTCCCCTCGACTTCGTCCCCCGAGGGGGACGAACGGGAATTTACAAAAATAATATTTAATTTGTTCCCGATCGTCCCAATCCTAATTCATGAGAGGACGAATGGGAATATGTTCTTCGATTAGTGCCATTCGTCCCACTAAAAAGATTTGTGCAGAAAATATGTTTATTCGATGTTTCGTAGTTTACTTTTAAATTAGTTTCTTCGTTAGATTTAATCATTATTTTACAAAATACTTCTCTATTTTTCTATGAATTATAAAACGTATCCTAAGTTTATCATTGTTTCATTACGTTTACCTACACTAAATTTAGCAACTCTGACGGGAAGCGCCGGCGATTCTGGTAGTTAACAAAAGAGTGCCGATAACATTGTGTTATTTGCGTAAATCCTATTGGTTTACCTGACATTCTCTCCCTTTCCTATCCTTAAATTAGACCGGTCGGGTTAGTGTTGACAAAACAATGAAAGTGCACGGGTGTTAATGTAATAATATATATTCGACACGAGTTCTGCGGAAAACTACTGATGTAAGTACCTACATTTTTGTAAGTTACAAATATTATTAGATTGTTTATAGTCAATACTATATTGTGTCATGTCTTATTAATTTATGCTAATAATGTACGGTATCAATATTTGTATTCAATTTTAGTATTTTATTTTATATATTAAATATCATTCTAAATTATATTAATAAGTGTGTAATTATTGTCTCCTGTTTTTTAGAGCTTAACAATGTCACAAGAAGCGCATCCTGGCCCCTCTGGTAGTACAGGAAGCTGTTTGCAGTATATACAAAGAAAAGGTGGAATCGTGCTTCTGCGTGCTGGATACCAATTTTTAAGGAAAAGGCAAAACAAAAGTGGAGCTGTTGTATGGGAATGTCATCTTAGAAGAAAGAATAAGTGCAGTGGGACCTTAACCATAAATGTAAGTACCTACTTTTTTGGCTTCTTTTTTCATGCAAAACCAGACAATGGGTAAATAAATTATGCACGTTTATTGCAGAATGATCAAATTTTGAAAGAAACCACACACACATCCTGTACACCGGACTTCAATAAAAACATAATAGACATTCATATTGATGAATGCAAGAAAAATATAACTTCTGATGATGTACCTTGCGTACCAGCCGCCTTTAATTCAACAATTTCGAAAATTTTGGACGAAGGACTTGATAAAGTAACTTTACCCAAAGATATTCCTAAGTTTGCAAACATCAAAAGCACTTTGTATCGCCATCGAAATAGCACTTATAATATGAGTAAAATCACTTTCAATGACGTTAAAACGGTTGAGGTTCCTCAAAAATTTCAATCATTTTTGTTAGCTGATTACTGTTACGGTAACACACGCTTACTCATTTTTTGTTCCCAAGAAGCTAAAGAAAAATTGATAGTTTTAAAAAATATATTTGGTGACGGTACATTTAAGAGTTGTCCACCTCCATTCCAACAGCTCTACACCGTTCATGGTGATTTAGGAAGTAATAATCAAAGCACAGCTATGACGCCATTATTGTACGCTTTAATGTCAAACCGTAAAAAAGAAACATACGAGATACTTTTCAGACTTGTTAAATCTCAAATCAACGATTGGAATCCTACATCCTTACCAGTGATTTTGAAGAAGCAGCTATGTCTGCTATGCGTACAATTTTTCCAGAGATAAGTATCCACGGCTGTTATTACCATTTTAATAATGCTATTTGGAGGAAAGGCCGTGAATTAAATCTAACAAAAAATAAAACTTTAAGACGTCAAGTAGCCCTAAGTGCGGTGCTTCCATTATTACCAGAGGAACGTATTTTTGAAGGCTGGTTTTATATCGCTAGCGAAAGCCCCGATGATAGCCAAAGTGAAAAATTTCGGCAATACATGCTATCGCAGTGGCTTCAATCGAATTTCGTAAAAGTGTGGTGCAGTTTTGGAAAACGACACCGTACTAATAACTTTGCCGAAGGGTGGCATTTTAAATTAAATAGTGCCATAGGCAAAAAAAAACCTAATATTTTAAAATTGCTTACGGTGTTACATCAAGACTCTAACTTATACAGCGTGAAAGCAAAACAAAATCCAAAACGGCGTAGGCTACATTCAATCTTGACAGACCAATATATTATGGATTGCCAAATGCAACTTCTTAATTCAGAAATAACTGTAGGACATTTTTTAGAAAAACTAACGTAGGTATTAATCATAATAAGTAAAGTGCTCGATGGTTGTGTACGTTGATGTAATCTCTAGGCTTTGTGTGCAATAATTATTACTGCCTACTGTTATGACCTCGACTACTTTCTTCAATACTTGTGATTTTTTTATTGTTGTTACCCTCTATGTTTTGTGTTCATGTTTTTTCACTTTGATTTTGTATATGTTTTTTATTTTAATTTTGAAATTGTGATAATTTATTTACGCTATTAATATGTAAAATTAATGTGTAACCTGTTCTGATTCCTTATACAATATGTAACACAAAAATGTGACACCGTATACCTATACATATAAGCAAATGTGACTTTTTAAAAATTAGGACGATAAGTTTTTTTTGTTATTTTTACCTTGATTTCGTGATATTTTAGGTAGGTATTTTATTTTATTTTGCTTTTGAAAGTGTGATAATTTTCTGACCCTATTTATGTGTTAAAATAATGAGTAAACTTTTGTAATGCCTTACATAACGTAAAGCGTAAAATTTTGCCACCATACATATAAGCAACTCTACGAAAAATAGTGACTTATATTTCAAAAGGAAACAACCTGAATGGTAAAAAGTCTGTTTGTAGTGTTTAATTGTAATATAATACAGACTTTTTTATTATAAGCTCTATACACTGATTTTTTAATCATAATTTTTAGTTATAAGGAGAATTTTATTCTTAATTAAAAAAATATTATATATAAAAATATTGCGAGTTATTGCAAAGTTGATTCTGTGATTTTTACTGTGATTTTTATTCCTTAATAAATGACTGATTTTTATTTCAATTTTGTTTTTTTACCAATTAAAACCACCAGTCTTATATTATTTAGTGGGAGCAATCGACCCTAAAAAGAATTAATAAATTATTCCCATTCGTCCCCCCAAAAAATTTTGAGGGACCATCGGGAAAATAAATAACGAATTCCCGTTCGTCCCCCTCGGGGGACGAAGTCGAGGGGACGTACGGGAATACACGTTAATTAAAACGACCTAACTTTGCGAGACAAAACTATTATTTTTAATCTTAGATGCAGCTTTTGTTTTTTTATTTAGAGATTATTTTTAGCTAAGATCGCCCCGGCTACTCCTTTCATTGTAGTCTACGTTTCTCGAGTCCCCAGCAACTCAGTAGGTAACAATATGATCTATGGTCGGATAATGAAATGGTGAGTTGCTTCGGTGTGAAACTAAATACTTAACATTTATAATGAGGTCATTAATTAGTTTAGATAACCCAGATATGAATTAAGTACCTACGTCTCTAGGTACCTATACCTTGAAATCTAAGTAGGTAATATGAGGAGTTTCTGCACGAAGGAAGGTAAACTTGTGGATCGCAGTAGGTATGGGTATACGGACGCATGTCAATTAGGTTAGTATTATTTTCTTTTATTTCAATGGTAGTTACTTACGACGTATCTATATCGCAGCCAACTAGCTTAATCAGCCGATTAATTGGCTGCCTAGCCTTATTATTGAACAGCGCCGTTAAATCAGCGGCTGATTAAGCCAGTTGGCTGCGACATGTAACTAGCATTTTTTCTCTTATAATAATAATTCAGTTTTTAATTGTTTGTAACTATCATCATTGTTGTTGTATTGTAAAAACAAAATCTTCAACTTATATCAATTAGCAAGTTCACGCTAGTAAGTAGTAGTTTATTCACAAAAAAAAAAAACAATCGGACTATTGAGGACATTAACGCAGTGTACGTAGTCAATCTAGGACTCGCAGTTTCTAGTAACTTTCTCTCAATGTCGCATCAGCACAGATGGATTGACTACCTACATACGGTCGCACACTTGGGGATTTCTTTCGGAACCGTTATCTTTATTACTAAGTGCTACAAGACTTCATGCACGTTAAACACACACAACATGTGAAGTTATAATGACTAATGAGACATTGTTTCTTTTATTCGGAATAAACGCATGCACATACGTTACTTAGGTACTTAATATTATTAAGGATAATGGGAAAGTGAGTTTGTTTGTTAGAAGTTCTCACCGTGGAGTGGACACAGGAACTTTACAATCACATCAGTTTACAAACCCCGGCCTAACATACCTTTCGAGTTCCATAAAACATCTAATTTTGAAAATCAACCTGTGACTTTAATAGTAACAGCATATCCTGGGGGTATCGCGAAACTACAGCTGACGGAAATTCCGTCGAGGAATGGGCTGATGCATCTGAGTTAACCCTCGTGCACAATGCCAAACAACCTCCTTCAACAGTTGGCGATGCAACCCCAGACCTAATCTTTGTGAGCAACACAAAACCCTTTGTTAAAAACTTGTTAGCAAGCCTATCCAAACACACAACACAGACCTATGACGTGCGAGGTTTGCGCTGCAAAACAAACACAAGTTCAGTTTAGAGAGAAGTTTTCGGTGGAAATTGATCAAAAATTGAGTGAAGTATAGAACCCACAGTTTCCAACTCACACAATTGTTAATGGTATTTGGTCTGTGTCACGTCAATGCATACTCAGAGGCAGCCACACTTCTTGAATACCTGGTTTGTATCCAGAGTCCGTGAAATTCCTTGAACGGTATAAAGATCTCTGACAATGACTCCTTCTCAAAGGACACAATGTTGGCAGGGGAAGAGTTGTTGTTATCGGTTGGTGATAATAGCAAGAAAGCGTGGTCTATATTTCGTAGACTAACAGGAGATCCACCAGAGTCCGTAAACCATGGTCAAGTAACAGCAAATCAAATAGTTCATCAGTTGCTAACCGCCAAACAGGCTAAAAAGGACACAGAACTACTAACATTTCTGGCGACTACATCAAAATTAGTAAGCCATTCACACTCTCGGACATAATCCTGGCCATAAAGAAAGGCATTTTAAAACGGCAAGGCTGCTGGAGTTAAACATCTAGGACCTGTAGCTGATTACTGCACCTGTAGTTGAATAATATAGGTAGGTATGCCTAAAGCCGACTCCGCTCAACAAACTTACCCAATAACTGATATTGCAAGATTTTGATGAATTTTGGTAAAGAGATAGATCGCGAGACGGCCATAGGCTACATTAACGCGAGCTAAGCAAAAGCTAGTTAACAATAATAGTATTATAAGATAAAAGGCCTAATTTTCTTCTCTCTTCTGATTTTGCCAGATTTCGGAGTTTTCGTGTCGTACAAAGCTGTCGTGCGTCGCTTATGGTGTCCATCAATGTACGCTATTATTAAGACAACACGTGTTATTAAATTATAACGATCTGTTAAGTATTCTAATCGCTATTCGCGCGTTAATTAATTAGTCTTAAGAAAATATTTAATTACATGACTTTCAAAATAATATTTCGAAAACATCCTTAATTACCTATATTTTAGTTTTATAGACTGATGATGTCTTGACTGAAGCCCTTTTCAAATCTATATCTATACCTACTAATTACTTACTAATAATATAAATGCGAATGTTTGTTACTCAATCATGTCAGAACGGCTGAACGGATCTTGATGAAATTTGGCAGAGATAGGTAGATTGTCGTCTGGAATAACACATAGGATAAGTACTTTTTATCTAGGAAATATATGTTCCCTTGTTCACGCGGTCAGAGCCGCAGGCGGCAGCTAGTGTGCCATAAAATAGTGTGTATAATCACAACAGTTTCATACAGATGGTTTCTACAACGGACGGAAGTGACGTGTTGCTACATAATGAAGTAATCTCACAACTAAGCAAATAACATAAATGCCCCAGTGTAAAACAAAGTTGCTGATCGACAAACTAACCTTAGAAAATAATAATTTGAATGAAAAATAAAACAAGTTACTGCGATTCTGACTGCTGTCATTTTATATTTCGAATTGTAAGAAATTTTTATTTTATATAAAAGAAAATTAGGTTACATAGCAAAGCTACTGGTAACTAACGGTAATTAGGTTTATATTTTAAGTTTTAATCCATATTAAATAAGGTAGTTTGAAACAAAACCAGAAAATTGAACAAGGTACTAGCTAACTACTTGTTTACAATTCAAAAGTATTGAACCAGTTTGGTTCCCCAATAAAGAAACCAATAAAGATATTGATTACATTTCAACAGCTGGCAACATGGCTACATAATATGCTATACAATTAAATTGTCTGTGTAGTAGTCACAATGGACTTTGACAAAAATGGTATAATCTATACTAATATTATAGAGGTAAAGTTTGTGAGTTCGTGAGGTTGTAGGGGTAATCTCTGGATCTACTGAAGCGATTTTAAATATTCTTTTTATGTAAGATAGCCACATTCATGAGGAAGGACATAGGCTATACAGGAACGGGAAACAACGGGATATACGTCATGTATGAAGTCACATGTAATAGCTAGTATTTTATAAAAATGCATTTGAAATAAGTCCAGTCAGGCGATTGAGGATGTCTGTGACCACTGAAAGCTTTTAATTAGAGTTACATTACATAGCTACAAAAACTGACCAATAAACAGTTATCATAATTGAGAATCGACCATTACCATCTCGTACCTTGACATTGGCAAAAACATCAAATGTTCGTTGATGAAGCCATAAAAATAAAAAATTGAATTGAAGGTGCAAATGAATATGGATTGTAACAACAGTGACCAGTTCGTAAAATTTTATTTGCTGCGACTTTCAGTATTTTGGTCTCTTACTAAAAACATCTTAGAAACACTGATGATTCCAGTGCAAGACTACAATTTTCAAATACTGGGTAAAGCAGAAGATTATGATTAGAAACTTGTAACTATCAAGTTTCTAATCATAATCTTCTGAACAGTAATTCTTGAAGTAGTAGAGAATCGTTTCAATGTTGAGTGAGACATTGATTAAGAAAATTGATTGTTAATAATAGTCATTTTATTTAATCAATCCTGTTATGAATATTTACAGGACTTCTCTATCCCTAAATTAATCTATACTTCTTTTGTTTGTCAAGTACTAATGAAGTTTTTCAGGACAAAGGAAATAAGTAAAACAAAAGATAGTGTGGCAGGGTGCTTGCATTTGATTTTAATTATATTCAAATGTGACTTGTCAGGAGGAGAAATAATTTAAAATGCTTATAGGTATAATATTATATTATAAAATACTCTTTGAGGTCTTAACAGATCCCACAAGAACACAAAAGAAAAGTATATAGTATTGTGACAGAATTCAGAAGTAGTATTCTTCTGGTGAGTAGGTAATAGAAAATAAAATCTATTTCAAAAAGTTACAAAAATAATAAATTAATGATCAATAAAGTGATGAGGATTCAGTTCAATAAAAGTTTGCTTTCTGCTCTTTGAAAGTTCTTTTAGAAAATTGTGCAATGAAAGCAAAGTAGTCAACTCTTTGGCTTTGATTTTAGACGTCTGGTTTGATACGTTATATCTTTGAACAGTTAATGAATTAATAATTAATTTGAAACTTCCGAGCCTGAGATATACGAACACAAACATTACGAATATTACCAAATCTTATGTTATTATTATTTTTAGATAAAATAGTACAGGTTTTGCTTCATAACTTCGAAGTTAAGGAACTTGGCAAGTTTAAAGGTAAACGCTAATTAAAATAAAGGTCAAGGAATTATCCTTACAGGTAACTTTAGAAAATCAAGGCACTCACCGTTCCGAAGATATTTCCCATAAAGTCTCTTCAAAATTATTGAGATATCATAACACCTACCAATGTAGAAAAACAAAGAATTTCACTTGTTTCGTATTCTAAAGTGCTTGACGTATAATAACAAAAGTTATCGTATTTGATTTTAATAAAAGTAAACGTAGTTAAAATTAAGATCAGCGTGTTATTATTAAATTAAACTAATAATACAGAAACACTCGCTATAACCTAACGCAACACTTTTTTTTCTAAAACAAAACATTAATCTGTCTTCCGTCCGAACGGCCAGCTACAAATCACTTCAGACTTCACTTTTATGCTTGGCGCTGTAGTAAAATAAAATACGTCAGTGTGAGTGCTCTCTGTCTCTTTTCAAAGAGTCAAGTCAGTCACAATCCACAGATCACATAAACTGAGTCACACAAAAGCAATCGTGGCACAAACAAAATCGTTGGTAGGTACCTACCTACATATTCTGTCAAACAAGACCGTCATAATAATGACAGATCTAAACCAACAGGGTGCGTTTTAGTCAATTATCCAGTTTAAAATTTAAACTGACTAAACGTCAAACACGGCGCAATTTTCGTCGTCTGACTTAAAACCACCCCAGTGGTAACGTAGAGTCCGTCCAACGAAAGAAGTCCCGCGGAAATAAATGGAACTAACAAGATTTGTTAGAGGATATCGTACAGTCGCATAGAAACTAGCGCCGCAGTTGCGAGATTTCTTTCGTTGGACGGACTCTAAGACGGCGAAATTTTCGCCGGATAAAAATGTGTCCAAGGTTTTTATCAATGTTAGCTGTCATTTATCTGTCAATCATTCTGCCCCTTTCGTTTACAACAATTTGCATCATTATTTCATCCATGATCCACGCACAATACAATAATATTTCATGATGAGTAACCACTCGTTAAAATATTCTTATTCTCAATCATACGGCGCGAATCAAGCAAATATCACAACAAACAGCTGTCAAACTGACAGCAGGATAAAATTTAGCGACCAAAGGTCGCAAAATTTATCTTAGCCAGAACTAAGTTAAGTTCTGGCTAAGATAAATTGTGTAAAAGTGGCACAAAGTTTTATAATAACGTTCTCGATCGCGTCAGCAGCGTAAACGTAAATTTGTATTGAAACTGAATAACGCCGTCTAGTGAAGATAACAGAAAACCCTTTTTTTTCTAAACAATTTGACATATGCGAACGCCTATGTGAAACGTACGGTGAAAGCGCCAGGGTAGCCCGCGAAATTCAAATTTTCACTCGTTTTTTGCAATTTGCAGGTCAGTATCAGGTTTCATATTGGTCAAAATATGATTCGCGGCCATAGAAAGTACGTATTTACAGAACTTTAACATTAAAATCATCAATACAACTCCTTTAGTTAGAATTGATGCCAAATGTTATGATTTCATGAAATACTAGAAATTCAAATGACTCAGACTCAAAAGCAGTTGTCATCAAAACCTCTTGTCTTGTCTCCAACTTGTCACCAACAATAAAGAAACTTCGATCAATCGCTATCATCGCCCAATGTGTAAAGTTTTAATTTCGAAAAAGAGTTCAGGGGGAAGGATATAATGATAAGTCGCTCTCTCTCCCTCTAAAATCTTTTTCAAAAATGTTTTCTGATAATTATTTAGACCTGGATATCTAGCGTATGCATACCATTATTAAAATCGGTTCATTAATTTCGAAAAATAAGGATTTGTGCAACAAATATTGCGTTCATTGTTATATTCAAAATAATAAAGTTCGATTCGACAGAGATTCTATAAGTCATGTTGGCTATTAGATATCTGCTGATATGAAAAGCCGTACCGCGTAAAGGCTCCAAAAATATAAAAGATCTTTATGATGAAAATCAAAGACGTGACCGGACTGTAGGGGTATTGGTATTTGCCGGTTTTCAGCAAGGCGTTTGAAAAGGTAATGCTCAATCAAATGCTCAGTCACTTTAACGCGTATAACATCGATTCGATTTTTCTTCTGGCGATCGTTATCAATCGGCCGGAACCCATATTTTATCGTTTTAAAATATAATAAACACATTGACAACAACATTATGACAGGACTGAAACGTTTTTTTTAACTACACTATCATGTGGCTCTCGTGTCGATTTGTGCTGCTAGGTATATGTTGTGCCCGTTCCCTATTATCTGTTTTAGTAGGTACCAGACACGAAATACTCTATGCACGAACGAGCAAGTCTAAAACGCGCTTAAAGTGTGTGACATGCTGCCAACCTAACAAAGCTAGCGCGCGAAATTCAAACAATTAATTTTATTTAGCGCGTTCTTCATTAGCGCGTGAAGACGTTCTAAAATAATTGCAGTAGAATAACTTATGCATACGTACATTAATTATGTACGTGACAGTTATGCTGTTTATGAAGAACGTATCTTTGTTTTTTGTTCAAGTTTTATGAGGTGCTTTTAATTTTACTTATTTGGCCAGATACAACATAGAGATAAGCATTAATTTATTAAAACCTATGATATGTAAGTAAAAATTGTAATAAGGCACAGTTATATTATTCTAATATGTATTAGGTATTTTGTAATCTCTTTATGAGGTGCGTATTATTGTTTACGACTAGTTATTAAAGTAAGCATCAGTTAAGCGTTGTAAATGCATACAAAGGCAGATAAGTAAACCTTGTAATTCCATGTTTCAATTTACGGAAGCACGCACGTCGAGCGTGTCCTAAGTACGCGCTCACAGCGCTCAATATTCTTTGCAATAAAACACAATTTTACGACAAATTACTACAAGACAATAAATACTTTTTATTAATTAATTTATTGCAGATAAAATTATCCATAAATCCAAACAATACACGCTCATTAAATTAAATTACCTACTGGAATAAATTGTGAAAAGTGAATCAAAAGGTAAGTTTTATTAAATTATTTTTCCTTTAAATTACACTTTCTCTGGATGAGCACTAAAACAATTTATAAAATAATTGTATTACTAAATAAGTAGGTACCTTTGCTTTTAAACATAATTTTATGAGATGATTAAAAACAAAATCACATTAAGTACCTACTATTTTTGAAACTCTCATGGAAGTTTTCCTTTGAGTTTCCAAGGTTTAAAGCTGTAAGTAATATATTATTTCCTGTAAGTTTTGCATTTACCTGATTTCCACCTTCAGGATAATGAAATAATCGGGTACGATTATTGTTTTTTTTTTAGGAGAGGTATCTAATTCTTTCAGTTCAATCAAAATTTGAAACAGTATTTCTGAGAAGGTTAAGTAGCTGAGCTGATATCGTTGTTTAGAAACTGATTGAATTAGCACGCTGGATGCGAGTGGGTATAATTTTGTAGTTATGTGGCTAGAACCAACATGTCTATAGCAACAATTAGCATTCCTACACTTGTCCTTGACGATCAATTTAAATATGAAATGCACTCGCATATATCTACTTTAAATTCACAAGACTAGGTAGGTTCACTCAGTATCCTAGGCCAGTGCAGCAAGGCTTCTATGCATGTCTATGGGCGTATCTAAAGGGGCTATTGAGGGGGTCCGAACCCCCACTTAGCATACGACGACAATAAAACAACATTATTTAAAATATCAAAATGGCTAAATGGCTTATTAATTAGTTTATTTATTTTCCTTTCTATATTATGATATTTATTTAATTTTTCTTCATATTATGTACCTATACATCTGCATATTACCTATGTTATTTGTAATTATATTTACTTACCTATGTAATAATAAATGATATATTTTATATCTTACATTAATATAGGTACTGCAGTGCGATTCTGTAAAAATGTCGAAGTGAACACTTGGGCGGAGTGCACGACGGGTGAGTTGTCAAACCATACAAATAAAATGGAATGACAGCTCACTTGCTTGTCGTTCACTCCGCCTAGGTGTACACCGTGAGATGTTGACAAAATCGACCGGATCTCTTCAAAGTTCCCCAATCATCTTTAATATTAATATAGAGGGCTCTTTTTTAGAAACCGCGACAGAATCAACTGTCAACCCATTTTCATCCACCCTATGTATCTGCCGTGGATAACTATTATTGCTACTCATGTAATTTTAGATAAGTACCTAGTTAAGAGTTGGAAGCTGTTGCTATTCCTAAAAAAAAAAAATAAAAAAAATATATTTTTGGACGAATCGCACGTAGAATCAGATTGAAGTTCCAAATTTGCGTGAAGCATGGGCAAAAACTAGCATCTTTGTACCTACATTTTTGGACCCTCGGATGGTCATATTTTATTCCATGACAAATTACAATAAACATTTATTGCGTGTAAGATAAATGAATCTTAATGTAGGCATTATTGCATTCTGGTCCATTACTCATTGCCTGTAGGTAAGGAGCAGCATCATCAATTGGTTTCCCCATTGTTCAAAGTATTGGAGTTTAAAAAATTTATGAGGAGTAGGTAAAATCGAGCGTTAACTAAAAGTCAGAAAAGATATACAAAGGAACGTAACACCTCAGTGTTACGTTCCTTTGTATATCTTTTCTGACTTTGGTGGCACTAGGAGTTTCTACTGTGAAGTTAAGTGAAGTGAAAGTGAAGTGACAGTGAAATGTAGAGACGTGAAGTTGAGTAAGATGTGTTTATAACAATAAGTGCAGTGGAGTAAACTCCAGTCGCTGACACACTATTTTTTTTTATTGTGCGTGGTTACGGTGCGCGACTGAACCGTCCGTTGGTCAAGCGGTTGCAAGAGCGACTTCAGAGCGTGGGGTCCTGAGTTTCGATTCAGTCCAGCAAACTGTAGATATTTAAGATTTTTCCATTATGAAGTTATGCTACCCAATTGGTGACACTCTGACTAAGTGTCTGCCTACCTCCCTGCCTACTTTGCAATTTCTCACCTTTAAAATACTTAATGCTGTAAAATACTAGGTATTTAAATACAAGTTAGGTTTCCTATTGTTTTATAATTACGATTGACAACCAACCTTTATCTCGGAAGCGTGTCGCATTGAAAATATTCATAATTATCTGCTATCAGTTTGGTATGTATATTTTGATAATTGGATACACATTTTAACTGACTGATGACCCCAATATAGTGATGTACCATGGCTACCTACTTAAGTCGCCACGTGTACAAAGACTGATAGGTAGCATAAGGGCGTTGCTCAATTACTGCCCGATAAAGATAAACTGATAAACATTTTATAGACTATGACGTATTTATTAATATAATGATTGTGAATCCCGCATGCAGCAAAAGAATGCTTTCAATACTACACACAGTAAAGTCTAATCACGTGAGAAGTTTGACGCATTTATTGCAGCAAAGGAACATTTTCTAGATTAAATAAGTATGTAGGTACTAGTAAGTACAGTATATCTGTCAGCGGTAACTATCCACGAGGTAAATGTAGTTTACTAACACAGATTTACACAGTGCACGTTCAGATAAGACTAGCAGCGGATGCACACCGGTAACACAAAACGGTCAATGGTTTTAGTCATTCAATTTAATATGTTTGCATTGAACTATCCTCTTTGTTCCAGGAAACATTGCCAACTCATTTGATTCAGTTGTCATATTAAAGTGATAACTGTTTCAAAAGTTAACAGTTCAGTCCGAAACGTAAACGGAGACTGTAGTGGGTTTCTTACATGAGACTTGATAAGCTCGAAAATGACGAAAGCTAAGCAAGTAAATACGAAGTTGAAGAAAGAAGGGGAGTTTGTTCCACCAGACGGTGGCTGGGGATGGATGATCGTCATTGCGGCTGGATTCTCAAACGTAAGTCATTCTTATATATTTTTCTTCTATGTTTGCCTAGTATTAGCGAGGTAATAAATGGACATCAATTAAGCAACAAGGCACAATTTAAACGTTGCACTCAGTGGGACTTACCTCAATGTGTTAATTGCATAATTTATATTTAGTTTTTACAACATAGGAAATTAATAGGTTTGTGTGTTGTTTTATATTTAGTTTCGCAGAACTCATACATAAGCCATCCGATTGTCTCCTTAATTTGATGGCTGTCAGTGGTGCGCGTTAGTCAGAGATGAGTGATGTCCACTATGCCTTGGTGCCAAATTTTCTCGTTTCATGATTTTCAGGTCGTATTTCTTTATGTAATCTACTCACTAACTATGGGGTTCAAGAGAATTCAGAATATACCTAATTGAGTTAAAATATCTGTAAGTTACACGGATCTGTAACCTACTCGGAATTTAGAAGTTTTAGAATTTATGGGAAGTAGAGTTTGATTCCACATAGGCTCGTGTTTGATATGACTGCTCACGATTATAAATTATGGTTTCTTATCGGGTCATTAAGATTATTGCACCTGATCTGTAGCTCGTGCAAGATATCAGACGTGGTGTTAAATAGATTGTCACCCAATCGTGTTTACCAATTTAATCTTTATTTTGTTTTTAATGAGGGATAAGTGCTAATTTATCAATACACGTCAGTCAGTCTTGTGTCAAAACGAATCTTAAAGTTTGTCTTTTAAATTTTCACAATTGGCTGTGCATAATTCGGAGCTAAATCTTACGCCAGGGAAAATTTGTCTCTTAGAGAACAGTAATGCAAACAACCACAAAGACTCACTTTTGTATATATTAAACTACAGCAGGGCCTCGTAAATCCGGACTCCCGCTTGTTCGGTCATCGCTGTAATCCGGCCGGGCTATGGGGTTCGCGGGGGTGGCGGGTGTAGGTGCGGCTGTCATCTCCTTCCGTCTACACTGTAGACGGAAGACCATGAACGAGAAGCTAGCGCGCTAAATTGACACTGTAGAGTCTACAGCGTCAATATAGCGCGCTTGCTAACATCATGGCGCGCCACGTAAACATTCAACATTAACATTAAAAGACAAATTGCGGATTATAGAAATGCTATATAAATAAGGTCCGTCGACTTAGAGACCGGGCTTTTGAAATGAAGTTCGAAAATTATAAACAGAAGAGTATTATGACCTACAGACTTTTTCAAGAAGAATTAACTCTGTTTTTCCTACATGGTTGTAATTTCGAACATGTACATTTTTGTCTTTATGCTTTAATTTAAAAATTGATTAAAGAAATTAAGGTTAAACATGTGTTTTATATTCCATTAAATATGGCATACTATAATCCGGACGCCTCGATAATCCGCAAAGGGTCTTGTTTTTGCCTCTCCGGAATAACGAGGCCCTACTAGCTATGCGAATGAAACTTAGATTCACATTTATTTTATTGTGTACCAGGTAGGTACGTAATCTGGTCATAAGGAAAATGAATGTACAAATGTGCATAATAATCGATAGTCTTTATGAATCACTTATGTCTATTAATACGTCTGTGGGTACCTACTCTGTGTATGTGAGTCATATTATGTTGGTAATATTTTTATATTGGACACGGTTGGCGCAGTGGTTGAGCGATTGACTGCTGCGCTGCGTGTCGCGGGTTCGATTCCCGCACGGAAAAAATATTTGTATGGGCAACAGATAGCTTTTCCGGGTCTGGCTATTTGTGTATGTGAGTCTATATATCGCACCCACGACACAGGAGAAACTCCTAGTGTGAGGCAACGACATTTACTAAAAAAAATATATAATGTACTATATGTAGTCAACAAAGTTATTTGGTATGCAGGCAGCTAACTTGCAAGACTTGCAACTAGTTTTAAACAATATTGTGACTGTGAGTGTGCTGAGTAGACAAATTATTATTGTACCCCACACTCATAAGTATGTCATAAGCTTTAAAAGTTATAATTACTTATAATGCACATATTAGAAATAAATATTGGCAGTGCAGTAGAAAAATTACTATTTTTGCCTGTATGCCTTATAAATAAAAAGGGAACTGGCTTACTGTCATATCACCCACAGCCGAAACTACAGGGACAAGGAACAATAAAATTTGCACAAGGTTTTCTTTTATGATGTAGGTGAGCACTAAAAAGGAATAATTATCTGGAAATTCCACCTTTAAGAGGAAATGCGGGCGGAGAGACTTTTGAAAATTAGGTATTTGAAGAAACTATTTGCTGTCGCTCTGCGAGCGCTCGGCGTCCGGTTCGTGCGATAAGGACAACAGATCCGACTGAATAGCCTGAGTAAAAAGTCATATTTCGAGGTTTGGCTCTCGCCTATTTCGTCCTCCAATTAACCAATTTAAAAGATATTTTACAAACTGAATAAGAAGGATAGGTATATACTGTGTCCCTATGTTTTTCTTTTCTCATTAATAGTTGTTAAATTTGTACACTAGGCCTATGTTGACAGCGGTCTATATAGGCAAATTTGAGCATTTCTTGAGGGTTCTAGTGCTTATATAAAAAATGTATCAATAAAAAGAAAAACATAGGGGCATACAAGTAGTTAACATTTATTATTCTGTAAAAAATCATTAATGCTTTATGGTCATCAACCAGAAAAAAAACAGGCGAGAGCGTTTCTATGGAGAAAAGACCACCCGCGTTTCCTCTTAAGGGGCTGAAAAGGGCCACCAAGACCCTTTGTACTAAATTTGCGCAAACGACGTCTCAGACGAAGTGCTAGTAAGTAAATATAGGTTCTACATAGGCGATAAAGGATGGACTTCAATAACGTCGAACTACGTCAATATGAAACTTCAAGTGGTACCTATGTCTATAGGTACTACACTTAACAGATACGCGCGAAGTATTCCCGCTAAAGACTTAGTACTGAGAAAGTAGAGATACGGGGATGGTCTAGATATGCAATTGTAAGTGACTCAGTATTTGTCATTCATCAGACCGGTTATTTTCCCTACTTTTTGATACCGTGGGGTGAGCTGACAGTTGAGAGTCAGACTCTCCGTATCAATGATTTTTCTGCGGTTTATGTTTGGCAAAACTTTACTATGCGATCGTTAATACGGGGGTTATTAATGAGTTAGAAAGAAAGTTGTGTTTATTGCATGTCTATAAAAAGCAGAGTTAATCACACAATGTTTCTCTCTGTCACTATTGGTCGTGTAATCGAGATGTATACCTAGAATAAGCAACCTTCTGCAACACCACAACTTTCGCTTTTGGGATTTTGACTTCAAATCCTGAATGATCACAAATTGGTATTAAAATACTAGGACCCTACATAATGTATCTGTCGTAGCCATTTCGTTGAATTGACCATTTCACAATGTGGCCGTAGTTAGATGAGGTTGGGTTCGAGGGAACTTAGGTATGTCAGCGATCCGACACTGATAGGTTAGGTTCGAATGGGATGATGGATCGAGCAAACTAAGCTCCCGTCATCCTATTCATGTTAGATTCCTTTAAACCCTATAGACAAAAATAGGGCTCCATCGCCAAGGTTAGGTTTGAGGTGGCCATTTCATGAAATGGCCGACTTTACGATATGCCCACGGCATATCTACAAATGCTAGATGTTTTTGCACGTGATTTGTGCGAGCAGTTAATTGTATAGCGGCACAGCGAATCCTTATGTGCAGTTATGAGTCGAGGACAGAATGAAACAATAATTACTAGACAGATTCACTCTTTATATATGGACTGTTTGTTTTAAGTGCCTAGACCATATTAATATTTATTTGTAGACGTAGTACCATATACAGTTCTTAAGAGCGAACCTCACGGTTTTCCATACAAACTCTTTTTCGAAAGAGTTTTCAAATTAGCCTTTTAAACCAACGTATAATGCGTATTTAAGTTTCCTTAAAATCGGTTCATTCATTACCAAGAAAGTTAAAGCAAGTTTGTATGAAACATCGTGAAAATGATTACTATGTCAGTATACAGAAGTGACTCACACTTTCCGAACGCGTTCAGAATTGCGCTATTACCCTGCTATTTTGGGGAGTAAGATACCCCAAAATCCTAGCAACCTATCATGCCCTGTCTTTCTCTATAGAGGTAGATGTAGAAGGTCTGTCTACTAATATTTTATAACGTTTTATTCCAGCTGTCCGCATTGCCGGTACTGCAACAGTTCGGGCTCCTGTTCCGGGACAAGTTCACCCGCCTCGGCATCAGCAGCTCTGAGACGACCACTATAATCAACATGAACTCTGCCCTGACCTCTTGCGTCGGTGCGTGACGCGCCTTGCATGGTAACTCTCTGATACCATACCGGCCCCTTCCTAATTAGCTGTCATTACAACTATCTATAAGTACCTACGTAAACATCTACCTACAAATCACGAGCTGTTTACAAAGTTTATTTACTTTGCACATTTACGAGGATTTAAAAGTTATCTAAAGTTATCATTGTATACTTTTAATTTTGCAGCAAATACATTAAACAATGTTTAACATTCAGATATTGCACTTACATTAATCTATCGAACAAAGAGCAAAAAGTAGAACTATGTAGGTACACATTGGTTTACCTACAAAT
The DNA here is from genome assembly GCA_947386135.1 of Melanchra persicariae. Classification (NCBI taxonomy): domain Eukaryota; kingdom Metazoa; phylum Arthropoda; class Insecta; order Lepidoptera; family Noctuidae; genus Melanchra; species Melanchra persicariae. The sequence goes on along the minus strand of OX376651.1, from coordinate 7,595,860 downwards.
TGAGAATGTTTTTAATTGCATCCTTATCAAAATATTTAGATTTCGTACTTTTCCCTGCACGTTCATGCACATATTGTGAAATGCTTATCCGAGGTTATACTTATCTATGTGTCTCGTTGTTTTGGTTTCAGGTCTAGCAAATGGTCCTTTATTCAAAACATTCACCTACAGGCAGGTGTCAATGACAGGAGCAATATTTGTCTTCATATCCCTGCTTTTGACGACGTTTTCGTATAACTTCATCACCTACCTTGTTTCATTCTCAATCTTATACGGTAAGATATAAAACAGATCTTTGTTTCAATTACCTACACGTTAAAACTGAACTGAAAAATTCAACCGTTATTTGTCTATTTCAAGGTGCTAGCTATGGTATAAGCAGTTCAGCAAATGCTCTCGCGTTAAATACTTATTGGAAAAACCGAAGAAGATTGGCAACGGGACTATCATGGACGACGACTGGCCTAGGGCCCATTTTGTGGCCACATATTATCACCGCTCTCTTTGCCGCCTTTGGAGAAACGGGAGCCATTCTTATTATAAGTGGAATTTCTTTGCATGCCTTAGCTTGCGCTCTTTTACTGCAACCTGTAGAATGGCACACTAAAAAACCTAAAGAAAAAGATGAAGACCAAGAGAAACTGTTGAAAGCAGATAATACCAAAGATGCTCAAATTGAAAAGAAACCAGAGAGTGGATATTTCAGTCAAGTTTCAAAGTTTAAAAACTTAAGTGCTTTTTCCAGTCAGTATCTATATAACGAAGATGACCCAGTGAATCCTGGCTACGAAATTACAGACCCTGGTATTCCAATGATGTTGCGAGCGAACGACGGTTACTTCAGCAAATCTAGGCAGTCGAAAAGTAGACTTTCTTCAAGAGAAGGCTCGAATAAAAATTCACAAATGAATTCACGGCTAAATTCAAAAAAGCCGTCCATGACCAATTTAGTTGAAAATCGTTCTCGTAAATCATCAACCTTGTACTTAAATGAATCTAAGAAAAACTCTTCAGCTAACCTAGGAGCTTTAGCTCCTCAAGAACGGGATCGTTCTCGTAAATCGTCAACACTGTACTTAAATGAGTCTAAGAAAAACTCATACGGTAATTTATTAACTGTGACTCAAGATCGTGATCGTGATCGGTCTCGTAAATCGTCAACATTGTACTTAAACGAATCTAAGAAAAACTCTTCAGCTAACTTAGGCGCTATGGCTCAAGAGCGTGATACTTACAAACCAAAACGCAAAACTTCTATTACATTAGAGACACAGATTCCAGAATCGGAAATAGAAGACTGCCCGACACTTAAGGCTCCTCAAGATTTGAAAGCCGACGAGAAGGCAGTTGTTGAAAAAATTGATCCAGCTGATGCCAAAGATATAGCTGATCGAGCGGAAAAGCATTTTGTTGGAAGCAAAAGCATAAAATCTTTTAAAATGGATGGCCAGTATGGTGAAAAGTATAATAAGGACAACCACAGCAATGTCTCGCTGAAAATACAAAAAGAATATGAAGAAAATGACGAGAAGAAATATCTAAAAGACAATCACAGTAATCAGTCATTCCGTACACGACACAGAAGAAAATCAAATAACTTTAATTACGAAAGTGAAGTATTAAAGCAAGCATCGTTAAAATTGGAGCAATATTTGAAAGAAAGTGAAGATAAAACTGAGAAGATGAAACTATTGATGACACAGATGGAGGAAAATGACAATGATGATGATGATGATGTATTTGAAGAAAAGAAAAAAGACGAGGTTGAAGAGGAGGAAGAAGAACAACTAACGTTTTGTCAAAAAGTATCGTTGTTCTTTGATTTAGATCTATTAAAAGATTATACTTTCATCAATTTGATGTTGGGAATTACATTAGCTAACTTCAATGAGCTTAACTTTTCGATTCTGACTCCTTTCATTCTTGGTGACTATGGGAAAACTAAATCTGAAGTGGCCCTGTTTATGTCACTCTTGGCTGGGGTTGACATTTGTGTAAGGTTCTGCATACCTTTCGTCGCTGGTAAAATCGGATGGGACAACAACTCCTTCTTCCTTTTCGGAGTGATGACAATGGCTATGGGAAGAGTAGGTAATAAAAACTTCATTTTATTTTGTAAATTGATTTTATTAAAGGTATTTTCAACCCAAAAGAGAATCTGTGTTCCAAACTTTTTGGAAAGGCCTTCATTTTTAGAATTTTTAAAACGTTTTTCTACGTTCCTCAATATTCTTCCAGTTCTGGCGTACTGTCAAAAATATTATGTGGTCCTGCTAGTAGCTGTGATGATTGGCTTTGGAAAGGGACTGCGTACCGTATTTATGGCCCTGGTCATCCCTACTCATGTCCCACTGCATAAGCTGCCAGGCGCTACAGGAATACAACTAATTACAGCTGGAATGGTTTACCTCTCTCTGGGACCTGTTGTTGGTGAGCCAAATACATATTTCTTACCTATTATAGATTCTATGTATATTGTCAAACATATTTACCTACTTACCATAGTTTCCAAGTTCGTCTTTTTATAGCTTTTATAGTTCAATATTGTACCTATTTTAACCTTTTTTATATTTTCAGGTTGGATCAAAGACTATGCTTCAACAGCAGTGACACTGCATTGCCTAAATATTTTCACTTGGTTGACAGCCCTGTCCTGGGGACTTGAGAAATTCATCACAGCAAGAAGACAGAAAACTGAAGAACAAGAAGATGTAAAAGCATAATTAGTTTTAGTTTATTTTATATTTTAATTATAACAGATATAATTTTTTGTTTGTGTATTTTTTTTTTCCTATTAAACTTGCAAGTTAAGCTTCCGACTCTGTCTTAAGTATTAACTGTAGGGTCAAAGTGTCGATGATATAATTTTATGTTCCTACATTATTTTAATGAATTACGTCGTAAAATTAATATTATCGATTCCATTGGACATGACTACTTGACCCAATTAAAATCCTCATGACATTTAGTAGGTAGGTAAATTATTTTAATTATGTATTTGTTTACTCACAAGTTGCGCAAGCCAGATGTGACACTAACACAGATGTTCGATAAGAGAGATATAAAAGCAAAATGATACGAATTGATGCAAAATTATTGTTTAGGTAGTTGTGTGTTTTCAGTGAGTGATTTAACTGGGCTATACGGGGTTACGCAAGGTCTGCGGGTATCACTCAGAGCAGACGTCTCTCTATAGACATCCGTGAATCCGATACTTAACTCATTAAATTATATTTTTTTAAAGACAAAATTTAAATCAGGGACTGCACCATTTGTTTGGAAAGCAGCTTGGTCGAGGGTTTTGAGTAAATACAACAAGTTATGTAAATAGATTCGGAATCATTCAGAGTAGGGGAACACAGAACAGTTTTTTTTAAAAAGGGTCTCAAAATATACCCAAAAAAGTTTGGCCTCTCTCAGTCTTGCACGCACCCTAAACGAGAACTGCGTAGCTTTAACATAACCTCAAAATTAACTTGTTAGAAAAGAACTAAATTGCCCTCATACTCGATAAATAGAATTATAGCGAGATGAAGGAAATAACCTTTGTGTGGACTACTATGGACCAATGATGCATCATTGGTTAATAGCCTCCGGATTTTGATTAACCCGTGTCGGCCGTAGCGACCAATGACAGTGTTAGCAGGTCAAACGGAATTCGTCACTGCGCGGGCGCATCTTTTTGACGTGCGTGCCCTTTACGAGTAACATCCATTTAAAAATAAATGATAAGTGCGATTTCTTTGTTGATTTGACGTAATTGATTAAATATTGTGTCTGTGTAAAGTGTTGAGTGACAAAATGTTGATAACATTATTTTAGTATTTTTGTGTGGTGTAGTGTTGATCATAAATAAAAGGAATCACCCATATTTAAGTTGTGTATGTATACGACGAATCTACGAATGTTTGTGTTCAGCATCTATAGTGTGTGTGGTAGCGCCAGTGTGGGGTAACTTAGCAATCATCAGCCGATATACCTACTTTAGTGAAAAGTGCCTGTAAAACAAAGTTCAGGCACTTTAAAAATCGTGTTAATAGCGCCTGTCGTTATCTATTAGCAAAATTTACTTAACAGTCAGTTTTCAAAGAACTCCAATTAGTTTTTTTTTCTTAGACAATTGTCAGGATGGGATTTCAACTAGGTATATTTAATCCAAACAGTATCGAGAAACGGTGCCTAGAATCCTTTTTTCGATGATTTTCCCCAACCAATCTTGTGTTAAAGTGCAAGATACCAAAATGAGGTCATAACAACTACAATCGTATGAATTAGTTATTAATGATACATAAGGATTTAATGATAAAATTATTTCAACATTAGGTAGGTATGGTAGGCGCCAGATAAATGTGCAATAACGGTCGTTGACCCACATACATTTAAAGATTTTCTTAATATTATAATAAACAGAAATAAAGACATAAAGCTGTCCTGAATCGTCGTCATCTAACGTGATCCTATACGTTCGCTAGTAATGAAAAACGGTTCATAATTTATTGTTCGGGAATCTACGAAGGGATAATAAGGAAAGATCGATGTAATTTATTGCAAGTTTATCAGGCGCCTACCATATGTACATAGTTACTTAGAATTTAAACAAGATAAAGATAGGTAAGGTAGCTGTACTGTACCTACTATATCTACACTTGAGTAGGTACTAAGGGTTAGGCTTAATAGCAGCAAAAAAAAGGTTAAAAAATAAATGGAAAAATCTACCCCCTCCATTTTCATTTTAGAAAAGAGATCTTATCATTGAATCGATTATCCAAGTTAAAACTCATTCTATTCAATATTTTATCGATAGATTATGGAAGATATTAAGGAAATTAACACCATGCGTGACCATTTTAATCAGAGCTTAGGTTAACGAGATAGGTACAATTTCAGCTGTTTAATCATGCTGCATCATCAATCAAGTTGTATGTTAATTATGACCTATTAGCAATCATTGTTTCGTACGTGGTACTTTTACTGTTTCGGATTGTGACCCGAATAACTCTTAGTGTAACACGCTTATGTAAATAAGTATGTACATAGGAGTGAGGCAAATAGTCGTGTTAAGAAGAAAAAAGTATATTTTTTTATTATTTTTATTCTTTAATAATCAAGTTTGCGTTTAGTCAATACCTAAATTTGAAAAATAATCTTGTAGTTGAAATAACTATTTCAAATTTATTATTGATCTGATAAAAATGTAGGGGCTGAAAACTTAAAATAATGAGAAGAATTGCGCCATAAAAGTTTGGGTAAATACCAAAGGCCATTTGTCAGTCTCACAGCAGTCTAATAGTGGTTCTAACGTTACAGAGTTTTGTCTGTAAAGGTACAGACTATGAACACTGATGTAACAATGTATAACACCGACATTTATCTGCATTGCTGTTGCACAGACAAAATTCTATAAAAGTAAGTTTATGGAAGTCTGTAAAGGGGGGAAAACCAGTGAATAAAATTTTAGATGACCCTCGAAATGAGTGATTCTGATAATTTACGAAGATAGACCTAAATACGTGTGAGCACGTAATAACATTTTAACGATAACGAGACACATTACTAAAGTCAAACCGATAACGACTGTGAATATTTGCTATGCGCCTACAGTGTCTGTCACTAGCACAACATGTAGACACTGCTCCGACATTCACGTATTTGTTGTTAATCTATTACAAATCGAAGGGGTCAATAATCTCTGTAGGAAAAACGGAAAAAAAATCGACCAGGTGATGGAAAATGTGCATCGTTTGTGAGTTGAAGTTAACTTCGAAAGTTGTGTAATTAAGACAAAAGGTTTTATTGACGAAATGTGATTAGTGACTGAACTCTAAAATGTCGAATGTTGAAACAAATAAGGTCCCCCCCGACGGGGGCTACGGGTGGGTTGTTACCATAGCTTATGCTATGAATAATGTAAGTACAATTTTATTAGTAATAGTCATACATTAATTATAAGTCCTCTTTTTAAAGTTTGAAACCTGAGTTTACATATAAAAAAAAAAATATTTGAATGAACACTTTATTTTATGACCGCTTTATTTGATCAACACAAGTCAATAGAAAACTAGGTCTCTATTCATGATATTTCAGTATTATCACCGAGACGCCTCTTATCAATTAAATACTCTGTTTTATTATGTCGTTGACAAAACGCGAACAAAACCTAGGTACAGATCTTCTAAATGTCCTTGAAATACCGACTTCTGTCAAGTACTTTATACTGGCTTGTAACGTCCTCATAGGACTAATTACATCAACACCACCTGTCTCCTGCTCCATAAAGCTAACAGCCACACAAACCAACCAAATGTCGTCTCTCGAACTTTACTTTAGGGTACCTACCTACGCTGGCCTACTTCAGCGATCACCGAACGTCTTCTGATATATCTTTCCAACGGATTATGGGTCTACGCATATAATCTTCTTCATCATGTAGCGACTTCTCTAGAATAGAATACTCTTTATTATGTATGTTACGGGTAATGCTAGAAGATGGAGTAAACCTAAGTTTACCCGGGCTGACTTAGTATTACCCAAGCTTTTTGGGTAAAGTCTGAATAATAAGTAAAATTAATTTGAATTAAAATTTAACGAATTAAAATTATAAGTAAATTAATTTTACTTATTATTCAGACTTTACTAAGTCAACCCGGGTAAACTTAGGTTTACTCCATCTTCTAGCATTACCCGTAACATGTACACCGTAAAAGTTACAAAACAATACAGATGAAGAAAACATAACATAGGGTGACACAATGGTCGCCTCACAATCATTCGCCACGTCTCCCTACTGGGCGATATACTGGTGCACTCGTGCCAGGGACCAGTCTGCTGGGGGCCAGCAGACTTAATTTGGTCGGTCCATCGCATGGGCGACTTAACTCGCCCTCTGGTGCCCTCCATTTTACACAACAAACATGCAAATGCATGCATGCATGTGCATGACAAGTCACTCGATGAAGACGCTCTCGCACTTGCAGATGACCTATGCCTACACGCTGTTAAATGCCCAGTTCGTGGTCTATTGAGTTGGTGCGAAATTCGGTGCATGAGGCACCTAACATTCTCCTCCAGCACCACACCTCCAAAACGTGAACTTCTTTCATTGCAACTTGTGTTAATGACCACTTCTACGAAGGCCCCAAGGCTAATTAATATAGCTGGCTATTTGTCACTTCAGCTTTCTTTTCTCCACATGTGGTTGTAGTAAAGACTACTTCTTTACCCATAAAATATGTCATGGCAAGGTCAGTGCCATGTCCTCGGCGAGGATACCCTCTGTGTGGATATCTATCCCTTACTATAGTCTTTCTGAGCAGGTATCCGGTACATACCTACTAAAACAACAAACCGAAATGCCGATTGCTAGTTAGGCGTAGTTAATTCCTTTTTGAACGACCGTTCTCACTTAGCAGTACTTACATCTCTATGCCTTTGCTCTGCAGTGGACGGGATAGGCTAAAAAATATTGTATTAATATAATATTATATATTACATTATAAGTGTATTTCTTGAGTAGGTAAATAAATTTGAAACTTGGTACAGTCAGCAACAATATTGGACGATCAAGTACAAAGAATTAAGAGCGTTTACGCTGTACGGTTTTTCATACGAACTTTGAAGTCCTTATTTTTCGAAATAAAAATTTAAATCTAAAAAGTTAGTTGAGAACATTTTCGAAAAAGAGTTCAGGAGGAAAGATAGTGATTTTTCACTTTCTATAGAAAACTTAAAATCGCTCTCCCTCTAAACTCTTTTTCGAAAATGTTCTCAACTAACTTTTTAGACCTGGTTGGATGTTGGTTGCGGGCGATGCCGCTGGCAGATAAGCTAGTGAATTTTAATAAACGGTAGAGCGCACCTACCGCACTTGCAAAGTGGCCTAGACACAGCAAGTAATAACTAAATAATTGATAACGCACATTTTCCTGCTTTTTTCATTGTTTCGCCAAAATAATTAAGATTATTTTTTATAATGCTTATGATAACTCGACCGCGAAACTATTAATACTAAACCTGACACAATTATTTTTACGCAGTCAGTACACGGCATACATTAAACTAGCTTCTGTCTGCCAGCGGCTTCGGTGGAAAACGAAAATTATCCCAAGGGAACAAGGAACTGCCAGGGTTGCGGATTATGTTCGAAAGAGTTACCGCGGCCCTGGAAAGAAAGGCACTAGGAGGACTATGGGTGGGTTTTAGTCAGTAAAAGTCTGACACTCCCTGCCCCTCCACCCAGAGCGGGAGGGGTCATTTGATGATTTCCCATCCTCAAAAAAAAAGGGAACAAGGATCTCCCGGTATAAAAGTATCCTAGTGCAATCCTGCATGTTTCAAACAAATCCGTTCAGTCATAAGATGTGAAAAGGTCAGACCGAAACCGACAGACAGACAGAGTTCTTTCGCATTATTACATTTATGTTATTATGGAGTATGGATTATTATTATATGCGTCATCTACCCTCTTTCCACTTCGAGGGAGTAAAATGATTCTAGCACAATCCTTTAAAAATGAGTCTAGCTCATTCCACCATTATCTTGCTGGGGCTATCGCAAGGCCTATATTTTTTTATTTAGACTATATTGTTCTACTGCTAGGCAAAGGCCTTCCCTAAATCTTTCCAGGTATTATTTTCCCGGGCCGCCTCAAACTAGCCCTAACTGTTGGCATCTAGGTCATCTCGCCACTCTTCCTAGGCTGGCCTCGGCGGCGACGTTATGCTTATCTCAGAAGTACTCACTGGTACAGTGATAGGCTACCCAAAGTCTAATAAATAGCATTGTATGAATAATCATTATGCCATTTATAGATAATTAATCTTATTGAATGCCAAGAAACTTTCATATCGGTAATGATTGAATTACTTTATCACTGTAATTATTATTTTTACGTAACATCGGTAATTTTAGTCATTAGTTTTTAAAATAATAATAATTAGATTTGGAAAACTATTTGGGCTTTTTTCCGGTTAAGAAGAATACGTTTTTATATCTTGAATACATACGATTTAAAAAAAAATCTTTGTTAAATCCAAAAAGTCGAGAAAAAATAGACACTATAGACTAGAAAATAGAGGTAAAGGGCAAAATAATAAAACAAACCAAAGGATTATGAAGAGAAACTAATGACAAAAAATGTGGAGACGGAACTAAGCTTTTATTTAATCAACTCAATTCTAATCTAGACTCCTTCGGTCACTACTTAGCTATACGTCACTCTACCATAAATGTAAAACTTAGTTAAATATTTTCATGTAACATAGGTACTCACACACTCCCTAATAAATTAAATTTATTTCCAGGTGGTTGTTCTACCCCTAATCGCAGGCTTCGCTCTGGTGTTGAACGAAACCGATCTGACAGCTACTCAAGTTACCTTTGTTATTGTATTAAATCACAGCATTGGCATGCTCCTCTCATTTTTCGGAGGACCCTTACTAAGTCGCTTCGGGTACAGAAAAATTGCTCTAGTGGGCGCCATATTCATATCAGCTGGTCTAATGATTATGTCAGCCGCCAGTGACTTCTGGCAATTTATTTTATCTTACAGTATTATATGTTGTAAGTACCGATATCTGCTTGATAAAAAACATATGTTTAGATTTCGTTGCATATGAATACTGATATAGTTTTCAATTTCAGCGATGGGAGTAGCCGCAATCATGCAAGCGTTCACACTTGCAATAAATTCATTTTTCAAAGAGAAAAGAGGAAGAGCCGTTGGCGTAGGCATGTCTATCACAGGACTGGGTTCCATATACATGCCGTTACTTATGAGTTTCTTGATGTACACATATGGATGGAGATACGCAGTATTAATTTTGAGTGCAATTTGCCTCCATTCGCTTGTAGCTGCTTGTTTACTTAGACCCGCTAAGTGGTACTTAAGACATCCGCCTACATCTGAAGAAGCAGTGCCTCTAAATAATGAACCAGGGGTAGAGTTTATGAACGGCAGCGTAGCTCCATCATCTAAAGTTGTTGGTATGATTATTAAAAAATATTTAATCTGGCACTTTCGTATAACATACGTCCTCCATATAATATCACCGACATTGTTCCAGGTATCGCCTCATTACCCTCGCACATAGAAGAATCTGGGGAAAACGGTGTGCTCCCGTCAAAGAGCCTATCAATGCGATCTCTTACTAGTAACTCTGGTCTTCAAGCCCGTAATGCCATATCACACCCTGATATACGAAACAAACAATTACCTGAAGCGCCACTATTAGAGTCTCGATACAAGTGGTGGGAGTCTCAAGAAATTAATCTTAGCAGTTCAATAAATATATTTAACGAAACAGAGAATCTGAAACATATAAACACTCAAGAAAAGGAAATTGGCAAAGAAAAGGAGAAAAAAGGATACGTGGATCATTTTATACAGTTCTTTGATCTTACACTTTTGAGTGATCCAATATTCGTCAACATTATATTTGGCCTATCTATCGCTGCTTGTGTGGAAACGAACTTCTCACTCTTGTTCCCCATCATTCTCAAAGACATGATGCAGTTTGAAACCGCAGATATAGCAAAATTGATGTCCGTCATAGGCTTTTCAGATACGCTGTTTCGGCTTGTTTCACCATTTATCGGAGAATGGTGCAACAAGTCACCGCGTGTCATGTACATGGTCAGTTTACTTATGATAATCTTCACCAGATGCAGTAAGTATCTTTGCCTTGATTAACCTCTGTTTCAGGAAAAACTTAATGATAAAAATATTTATCAACATTGGTTTAGTGTAAATGACCTGCTGCGTCATTGTTCACAGTTTTTGATAAAGGCATACAAACTCTTGCAAACGATTCTTTATTTCTTTCATTGTTATGTAGGACATCAATGTCATTTATTAATAGGTTATTAAACTCTTTGTATGTAAATGTATTTAAATGCTCAAAAATGATCGATGAAGCGAGCTCGAGCACTTGCGGCTTGTACATATTTTATAGACTTATATGCAATTCGATAACGAAAGTGGTTTACTTTAGGACAGTTTGTTTCTAAGCGCATAATTTCTTGTTGTTCAAAGCTAGCGTATATATCATCGTACATTAAGGACTAATTGAAGATCAGCCGGTCTATTCTGACAACGTCTCACTATGTTAGCTTAGCGGGAAGTGAACTATAATTTTATCTAGTTTGCTCACTTCATCTGCATTTCACCTAGGTTTACACGGTGAGATTTTTACAGAATCGCACTGCAGAAGTATATTTGAGTACATAACAGTTATATGTTGCTAATAAAATACATTAGCTATTTTATTACTTTATTAGTAACATTCGCAGAAATATTAATTGAGCATTACGAGCTATTGAGTGCATACTTGAAAATATGGCAAGATTATCACAGGAAAAGTATTTAACTTTAAATATTCAGTGTAATAGACAAAACTGCTTATACTATCCGGGGAATTGAGTAAAATACAAAATGTATTCCATCTATAATACAGATAGAAAAGACGGATCGAATACCTAGATTCCAAAGAGATACTTATCCTCTCTACCAACAGTGACTTTACAAACAGCCAGTTACTATAAAAAAGATCTTCAACTTTTCCAGTGATGCTGTTCACGACATCCTTCACGGGCATGATGTTCGTATCGGTGGCTCTCGGTATCACGAAGGCAATGAGGACAGTCTACGTGAACATCGTGATACCGAACTATGTGCCCATCCATAGACTCGCCTTCGCTTCCGGCATCCAAATGTTCTTCAGCGGCATCACCATCTTCACTATCGGATCCTTACTGAGTAAGTGTTCATATGTTGCTGTTGACTGATTACAATTTATCGGTTACTGATCTATTAGTCTACTTATTGATAAAAGCAACCCTCTTGAGGATTAAAGATTATTATTATTATCATTGAGCTCATTCCCAACATGTTGCAAAGAATTATACTAACCTACCTACCTACCTACCTATTTTAGTGTGTCTAGAACGATGTTGATATAACAACTACGGGTCATGACTTTTACTCTCGCATGTGGCGAATACATTGCGACCAACTGATAATTATAATATTAGTCTACACTTGGAACACAAAACCTAAACGAAAGCAAAAATGGCGCAAAGTGCTGAAATGCTCATTAAGTTCTCTTTAATAATTTTATCTTATAACTACATGAAGATAACCTTTTTGATTTTCTATTCATATTATTAATATCTGCCTTTGTTTTTGTTTATGTAATTATTCCATTTAGTGTGATATACTAAATTAATGTCAGAATATACCTACTCGTACTTAGTGTTGTCGTGACTATACTCTAACCTGCCTGACACTATCAGTTTGTTGCTGTGGTCTTTGACCTTTGTTTGGCTTCCAGTTAAAGTCGACCGATGCCGGGTGCCAGGAGGCCTACCACAACCTCTTAAAACAATATTATTTTAATATTACTTTGTAATTTCTGTTGTTGCATTTTCAACTCTCGGCGCTGATCCGAGCGTTGAAAATCCAACAGAGCGGAACGCAAAGTAATATTAAAGTAATATTGTTTTAAGAGGTTGTGGTAGGCCCCCAGGACTGGCCAGGACCACGTTTATTACATTTCTGTAAACCGAAATTAGTTAGCAAATTGAAGCACTTAAATGTTATAAGATACCTTTCGCCATAATTTGATATCAGACACTAGTTCGATGTTATCCTCAAAAAACTTTCACAATTTGCGTGAGAAGATAAACATTTGTGTCTAAATTTATCACACCGTTTGTCCTTCTTTCCGGAGAGATAAAATACCTTATTGCCTGTTTGTGAAATACTTAATAACATTTTTATCTTTATAATTTCAGCTCGAGTGCGCGAGGCGTCGGGTTCCTACATAATGCCAATCATCGTGTTAAACTTCGTCACACTAATAACAATTATATCTTGGAGTGCAGAGTTCCTCTACTTCCGACTGAAAGATAATACAAAACCTGAACCTGAGCCTATAACATAGTACCTTTGTATAATAGTTTAAGTATATTCTCGATCAAACTTACATTGCGTTTAATTTGGGAGATCAGTGAAAACGAAGTCACAATTCATTCATTTATTTACAATTCCATCAATATTTACAAGAAATCGATTAGTCTAATACTCAGTTTTATAACAATTTTAGATATCAATACGCGTAATACTTGAAACATATCTACCTAAATTAAAGCTAAAATATTATAGAGGAATGATTACGTTTAAAAATTATGAAATAATGTCTAATGAAGTCCCACTTTGGTTAACTTTACCTATTTCTAGAGTCCATGTACACTTATGATTACAATACATGTAAGATCAAAATAAAAAGAACACTTGCTTGCGTTCTTCTTAATTTGTTCGGTTTCACTCACCAACTGCTATTAATTACAGTTGCTCTATATTATAATTGTCACTGTCACTTGTTTCAGTCATAATTTCAAACATAGTTCGTTTTAAAAGTACTTTTCATCCATTATGAGGGCTCGCAGTCGTGGCTGTGTTGTCCTGTAAAATTAAACAAAACGTAAATAGTCATATTTTTGTCTTGCAAAAGCATTTTGCTGTTATTTTGGCTTTCAATGTCTTATGACGTGAGTTACTGTTTTGATAGGGCTTCCTGTAAGATAAACTTAGCCAATCAAGAAGGTAAGGAAATATTTCGTGAAATTATTTACATGTGTTTTAAGTATTGAAAGTCGTTCGAAAAGATCTCTACTTATATACACTAAGTTTTAAGATATATCCGATATAATTTACCTACTGTTATTACATAGCGAGGCAGATGTTATAAGTTATCTATCAATTTGTAAACTTCTACTTGCATCTATACATATTTAAAGCTCTTATCACAACTTGGTACCGTATTTGTAATTAATTGATTGTTATTTTTATGGTCATCACTGTGGTTCTTTTTTACTATTGAATCATTATCACGACCAACAACAATAATTTTATACTTAGTTTAATGTAAAGTCTGATAAAATTTAAATTGTGGGATAAGCTCTTTATAGGAAACTGAAAGTTAGTAAATATTAAGAATTAAACCTCGTCCAAGTTAGTAGTAATTCTCTGTTGGCTATCTTCTGGCAAGGACGTACTATTGTTCTCCTTCTGAGTCTCCAGCTCGTTTACTGAAAATAAAACATTCGTTTAGTCTAAATAATATATAATACTACTATACACATAATCGTTTCAGTCGTACTCACTGCTTTGATACCAGCTTTTAGAAAATCCATACGATGAATCGGATTCAATCTTTCCTCCAGACGTAAACCCAAATGATGGTCGATTGATAAACCTTGGAGACTTAAAAGGAAGATTATTAGACGCTGAGAACTCGCTGTCAGCACTAGTTTTCTTTGATTCGAAGGGTTCTACTTCATACCATTCTGTCGATACATTTCGCAAATCTCTCCAAGGTTTCGAAGTCACCACATAAACTTTTTCTTTCGTTAAAGGTGATATAGAAGTTTGTATTTTCCCCCATGGTGCTGGAGTGGTAGTAGTAGATGTACTAGTGGTGCGGAAAGAAGATGCTGCTGTGTAAATGTGAAGCTTTTGTACTTCATCTAATTCTTCATTTTTACCACTGTTGTGCCTATTTTTCGTTCTCTCTATTGTATTATATTCTTTTCGAGGTCTACCAAAAGTAGTATTGCTGTCATCGGTTACTATGTTTTGAACACTACTTGAACCTTCGTGATCATAAAATTCATAATTATAATTGCTTGTCGTTGTTACGTAATTGGTCGGCATGGTAGTCGTAAAATAGTCGTCGGGAATCTGCTTAGCATGTTTTTCACTGCTATGCGTCCTTTGTGGAGTCTTGTACTGTTTAGAATATTCTTGTTCCGTCCAGTCGTCTATGGTGTGTTGGAGTTTAATTATGTCAAACGGTGGTTCTTTCACGTCATAGAAGTCTTTCGATCTCTCTGAGTCATAGTTTTCCATTACCTGAGTATCCTCAGTTCCTGATGTTACAGTATTATAATTTTCTGTAATAGGACTTACATGAGAACTTTCTGTGTTAGATGGAACTTTACGAGCTTGATATTCGTCTTTTGGTGTTGAGGGCCAGTCTTGTGACATTTGAACGAAATCTTCGTTTGTGTCTGCTTGCTTCTTTCCTGTAGTATAAGGTACTATAATTTGGACGATCTTAGGTTTATAAGTATTTTTCTGAACATGCTCTTCATTGTACTCAGTTCTACTTTCATCCCAACTAGAAGTAATAGTAGGGGTATGTGGTGCTGCTGTTGTCGGAATGTCATCATACATTTCATACTCACTTTCTGGTACAGGCGATGATATAGCTAATATAAAGTTGCCATGGTTCTTATGTGGTGCACTTGGCTTTAGGTACAAAAGAGGTGAATCGATGTTTTGTAAATTGCTGTCTGTGCGGTATTTATCTACATCTTCATCATTTACTCCTCTTAAATCCGCAAAATTGAATTTATGATTAGAAGGGACACGAGTAGCAGGTTTAAAATCGGCAGGTACGCTGTTGTCATATAGTTCATTCCCAACATCACCCCCTGTACTTTCAAAACTCGCATCTGAAACCGATTTTGTTGCCGAAATGTGATCTTCGGAAGCCTGCGACGAAATATCTCTAATTTCATCTACTACATAACTATTAGGTATATTTCGATATGCTTTTGATTGGTTGAAGTTTGATGGGGGTTCTATTTCAATAATAGGTGATTGAATAATAGTAGCAGGATAGTCTACAGAATGGGTAAATTCCGCAAGGGGTATACTTTGCTCCACATGGACATTATTATTAGACTGTTGCATTTGATTGATACCTTGGAGGATATTTTTGGAAAACTGTGGTGACATAGGCCGAAAAGGTCGGGCATTAAATATCGGTGGCAAAGGTGAAACACTAAGATTTGGTAGTGCGACTGGTTGTAGCGTGTGAATATTTCTGCCTCTATTTAGTGTAAACGGAGCTGGATTTGCCAGAGCAAATGAATTATTTACCGTTGATGGTTTCGTTTTATCGTGTGGTAATACTTGTGTTTTAACCTTAGATGATTCAGCTGCTGTAGCTGACACGGGATATGAAATATCAAATAAATGTGTATTTGTAATAGGTTCACCGTACGAATTCTTAAATGTTGTTGGATGTGAAACTTTTGGCAACTGTAACTCTCCATTAGGTGTTATATTTTCTAAAATTTCCACGTCATTTTGTGGAGGCAGTTCTTTATTTAGAGTGCCAGGTTCGTACTGCGGAGTAACAGGTTGGAAGGTTGTGATAACCGGACGTGGAGTTTCATATTCTGGGGAAGGTGTTCCATACGATGGGGACGGAGTTCCATACAATGGAGATGGAGTACCATACGATGACGATGGGGTTCCATAGGATGACGATGGAGTCCCATATGACGAAGAAGGAGTTCCATAGGATGAAGAAGGAACTCCATATGATGGAGAAGGATTCCCATAAGAAGAAGAAGGTGGTTTGAAAGTTGAACTTTCTATATTGTAGAGGTTGTTTGAAATTTCTTGAGATGGAGTGAATAAGAATTGAGAATCTAATGAGCTACTGGGTAAGCTAAATGAAGAACTTGGTATGCCGTAAGATGAACTTGGCTGGGAGTACGTAGAACTCGGAGGATTCTGTGATACAACGTCTAAAGTATGTGTTGCACTAGGTGGACCATAAGTTGAGCTAACAATTCTAACTGCATCACCATTATAGGAAAGACTAGGTGGGCCATAGTTTGTGTGCGGCACTCCTGCCAATAATTGCGGCGGTCTTTTATCTTGGCTTTGTGTATTGAAAGGATGCGGTTGAACCTTTAACATATTAGCATACGCTGTGGGACTGGGTGGTCCGTATGTTGGCAATGAATTGTGATATACATTTTTAGCTCCTAAATTGTATCTAATTACTGGTAACCATGGCACTAAATTACAAGGATTGCAATCCTTTTTTATTGGTCCTACGTTATTAAATTCAGTTGAACCTGCATAACTAGTTTGTTGAGATGGGAAAAGCCATCCTGAAACTTTTTGGAATAAGCTTGGCGATGGAGTTGTAGAGAAGGGTTGCGGAGGTGGGACAAAGTTGAAATTGTATTGTTTGTAGAAAGGGGCAGGGAATCTGAAATCACTAGAAGCTAACGGTGGGGGTGGTGGTGATTGATATTGGTAGCCGACATCTGAGTTCTGTCTCTGGTTTCTCTCTGGCCCTTTGTGGAAAGGCACGGGCACAGGAGGAAGTGATGGTGGCGGAGGCGGCTTGAGCAGTGTTCCGAACTGAGATGCGCTGATCCCGCCGTGTGTATTGAACCCGTTTGCGTGATCGCACCTACATCTTGTGACCACAGCTATCAGCAACACCGAAAATATCTGAAAAAAAAAAAAAAATAACTTCAAAAAAGGAAGGATCCTTCTGGAGATAAGTAATAGACATACCTGAGTTCTAAGTATATTTAATTTAACAATTAGAAAATATAGTGAAA
Source organism: Melanchra persicariae (assembly GCA_947386135.1). Classification (NCBI taxonomy): domain Eukaryota; kingdom Metazoa; phylum Arthropoda; class Insecta; order Lepidoptera; family Noctuidae; genus Melanchra; species Melanchra persicariae. Next base: position 7,578,427 of record OX376651.1, on the reverse strand, counting down.
CACTCGTCGTGACATATCGGGGCCATTGTAGATGCTTCCCACGAGTTGCCATTCTTTGCACTTTTCTCTTTTCTCATAATACCGTCAATGGTCGCGATCGGAAGACGCCACGTTTTGAATTGAATTATGATCTAGATGTTTTCTTATTAGAAACTTATTACACTGTAAAATTATCGTAGAAGTACCTAAGTAATTATTCAATCAGGTAAATTATACAGTCGAAGACATGGTTTTCCTATACCTAAAGCCTACCTAGCTCAATAGGAACCTACGTACGCAGAAGTAAAAGTTATGGGAAATGCTTTTATAAATGTAACATCCGTGCATCTGTATTGGTGCCATGATGCTGTAATCAGAGGTCAGTGCCGTGAGAATATTTATGTATCTTGCAATTCATTAATGATTTATGTATCTTGCAGGTTGCCTTTGGTGTTGTTTGTCTCTAAGTTACACAAGTCGCAAGCTAGTTACCAAGTGACCATCCAAGCGTTTGCAATCACTTGTGTAACTTGTATAATTTGCAGCATCTCACACGCATCATACATCACAGTTGCATAAGCCTAAAATACACTTATTGCTGTACTAAATTCTGGGTGCGCCCTGTGTTCTTGAAGTGCAATCACGCGCAGACGCATGTTTTGGCACTAACAGTTACCAAATTAGCAATGATCAATTCAAAACTCGTATTGCGTTCGATTTTCGAAACTTCACAATTCATGTATGCTACCCACATGCTAGTGCCATCCAAATTTAAATAAATACGTGAAGAAAAGTAAAATCGTTCAGGGAATTAGACGTGGGCTCATAGTTAAACATCAAATGGTAACGTTGTTGATTTATAAAAACTGCATGTAATTTAATATTCATTTTAGTCAGTAGGTCACTGTCTCATGAATAACTTAGTATTCATGCATACAGAAGTAAAACAAATAAAAAATGAAATAACATCCAGCTGCTAGAACTGACGTGAATTCAATTTTATCTCTCATCTAATATCAGACATAATTAGGAAGAATAGAGTTGTAATAAGAGATAGAGCTGTGGATAAAGCTTTGTAACTCTCCTGTCTACAATGAAACTAGACACCACAAAAGGCAAAATAATATTTTTGTGCTGTTGATGGTACATATTTTTCACTAGGCAGGACAGAGCAATGAATACTAATAGTAGTACCAGCCAGTTAACGAGCTAAGAATCTATGGTAAGCCTAACAATACCAAAAGAAAATTTAAGATGAAGAATAAAACTAACACATACACAAATATAGTAAATCCTTTGTTAATATTAACACGTCGTTCATCACTGAAGAATTCAGAACTGACAGTTCGCACGCACTTGAGGAGAACTTTTACTTAATTGCCGGTCAAAAACGCAACAATGCTTTCTTCCTATGTCTATGACATAAAACGGTGATGCTATTTCTCACAGACGAAAACAAACGAAAGTGAAAATGAACTAAAGTGGGTGAATCGAGTTTAGTTTGAAATTCTTAGATCACTGCTAAGTTGTATAATTGGATCAGCTTGTGATGTAGTAATTGCTATAGCCATTAGTTTAGGGGTTTCTCTTCATGTATTTATCGAAAATTAGTCGTTGTAGAATTCTCTAGTATTACCACGTATTACCGTTGTTACTTTAGCTGTTTTGTTCTTGAGTTCAATGATTTATGAATACTGGCCAGTATGAAACCATTCATCTTTCTCTGTAGTGACTTGGAACATATCTTTCTTTTTTCAATTTACACCCGCATTCTATGACAGTACCCATCAATCGATGAATTGTTTATTTAGTCTTCCTCAATTCTTACTGTCCTACACACTGTTCTGTATTACGCTCCGAATAATATTCTATTTTTTAACTACAAAGAAACAAGATGACCGAGATATTTTTCTTGATCGTTATTCAGTTAACATTTTAATCAATGCCATTTGATAGTTCACCACAGAACTTTTATTTACAAAGTAGAAGCGACAATAGGCTCGTTGAAAGCTGAAGAGCCGGTCAAACTGATCGTGACTTGATTTTTTAGATCACAATCGTGATCTACGTCTCAATTTAGTATATCGCCGTCGTTGATGTTAGAGGTGACTATGTACTTTCCTTAGACATCTTTGAATATATTATTTTTTCACGAGTTTTTCTCGCGTTTTACCAATCTCTCTTAATGGCAAGTGATGATGAGGTTCATGATGGTGTTATTTTTAGGTAAACTAAGAGGAAAAGTTGTCTCAAGTAGGTATTTACTAAGAAAGCTTTAATGGCAAATATTTTGGCAGTATTACAATATGTTAGGCAATTAGAACCAAACGTTCGTATGTAGAAAACATAAAGAATAATGTTCTGTTTGTACTTCATGTACTTTCTCCAGGAAGCAAGGAAACTGTAAATATATCACGAAACATAACTATTCACATTAATCAATAGATATTTATGCTTAATATACAAGTCAGGTTGAAAGTAAAAGTGGTCTGTATTGTTCCACAGACGTTAGGACCTACCCAAATGGTTCAGAATTTGAATATAATGGTTGTAACGTCACTGAGCAATCATAATACTTCAGAATCTCATAAATATTTGAATTGGTTGCATGTTCACAAAAAAAATGTTGTTTATTCACGATTGGAAAACCAGAAATGATCTGACCTTAATGTCGATCTAGGAACAAGCTTATTAGAAAATAAACTCAGGCAAAAAGAGTGAAATAAACAGAGTATATAAAGTATCAAAATTTAACAATAGCAACCAATCCAAACACTAAAGATGAAAACATAAGTCAATCCAAACCAAGTTCGTTCTAGGTAAATGCCAAAGAAAGCTAAAGATAATGGTGAGTGGCTTCTTTAGTGTTTAGAGATTGTAGGATAAACGCGTTTCATGGCGAGGGGCAAAGGGCTAAGCACGTCGGGCATCTTGGAGCGCTCCATTACTACTGTTTCGTAACTCACATACGTTGTCGTCCTCACTTCTCATATCATTGAGATAAGGAGTTTTAAGTCCTCTGATAATGTTTAATGTGAGTAGGTAATAGAAATGTGTCACACTTTCATATTCTTCTGTTTATATTTGGGTTAATGGTAGCTATGGAAAAGGTTCACCAAAATGTAAACCTTTTCTTGACTCTCTTTTTACCTATTATTATAGAAGCATTCGTACTAAAACTCCCTATTTTTACTTTTCTAAAAACACGTGCAGATATCGGCAATAAGATTTTAGAACATTTATGTCGATAAATGTTAATATCTTACAAACATTAAGAAACCTGTTACCCCCGATTAGCTTCTTAACGGACTCCTTTCGAGGAATTATAAACAACTGCGATAAAAGAGTATTTTTAAAAACTTTTAAAAATAGAAAGAAAGAAAGAACACATGCATTGAACTTTATATTTGTAAAGTCAGTACCTAAGTAAGATTAATGTTTTATTTCATTAACAAGTAATTGATTTTTGCTATTATAATTCCATTTTCTAGGGCCAAAGTAATGAGAAGCCCAGCAATAAGTGATGTTGGACTGAAAATGATGATGATAATGACATATCACTGTTACATCAATGGTAACACTGCCTACGTGGACATCTGTCGAAATGATTCTTGCACAACATAACACGAAAAGAAAACCCAGCGATGATCACGAACACTTCAAACCAGGGGGTCATTACAAGAACATTGTTAGCGAAATGACAATACTATTGGGATCCTTTGTCAACAAAGTGACGGATGTTCACTCCACAGGGTGGGAACAGCCAGAGAAAGCATTGCGCGTGACTATACGAGCAATAATGCGGTGAAGTTCACATGTCGCACTGTTAATCTTGGACCTGTAAACTCTGATTTTTAACTGTACTATATTTGGAATATAAGAAGTGTCCTGAAAAAGTGGAATGAATTGAAACAAACTGTTCTTAAAGTAATCCTGGACTATTTTTTTTTAAATCAAGTATATGTGTATACTTTGTCTTCTTCCTTAACCAATCGTGATTAATGTTTTAGATATGAACATGATAACCTCCAATGTAATAAGAGTTACAACACCTATCTTTAAAAGATAATTTTATAACCATCAATTAATATTACCAATGCACAATTTATTATGCCGAACACCACAATTACTGAAAGCGATCCTATAAATTACAACTCCATTGCGCCAGGCCTGAACAACTTAGAAAATGATAGTGGATTCCTCAAGTGTGTGGGTGTTCCGTGCTTCGATCAATATTAAACATAAACATTGAACTTGATTATGATTCAAAATGCTTGTTTGATCACCGCATGTTATTATGCCTCTATACATAATACGATGACTGACAGACGCATTGACCCGTGATCGAATCAAGAGTTACTTCAAATGCCGCGGTGTAATCATACAATATGATACGATTGAAGCCTTAGATAATCTATTTTTTGTGGTGCTTCATGTCTCCGAAGTTGGGGTGTAATGTGCATTATTGGAGCGAGTTAAAGACCACAAGGAAGTCATTGTTATTTCTATAATCAAAATCCCGATGGAGTCATTTTGATTCTTGTATCTCGACTACCTAATGTGCACTTTATCTTCAAGAGATTTAAATAAGAACACACAAAAGGGAAAAAGAATGATTGAACGTAAAATAGAAGATTTTACATAATGGTTAATGACAATGATTATATCAATGTGTTTGATTTACCGAAGACAATATTAAACAAATGAACGAAAGTAGAGATATTAATGGTGTAACATTACGGGGTCGTGCGTGGAATATTTTGAGTATCATTGCCTCACTCAAGGTGAAAGGTCTCAGATCTTGATGAGATGTATGTAATTCTGTAGCAAATTTTATTTTGTACACGCTTTTCCGTACAAATTGTTTCTTTTGATACAGACACTCAGAAATTAAGATACAAATTGCAACGGGTTTCCAAATTGATCAAAATGACATCCACACAGTTTTTTTGTAACGTAGGTGATTTATAAGAAAGTTAAATTATTTATAAGTACCAATTCTATTTTTAATACGGACAAGGTAATATAGAAGAAGAACAGCAACAAGTGTACCGATAAAGCTGTTAGTTACTTCTTGGCCCGTTACTCTATTTCTTCCGCATTAAACGTTATTTATGCGCAAATACTTAGCAATTGATTTAGCAGCGATACTGATTCATCGAGTCGGATGCAAGTGTTTTTGCGTGCACACAGACACTAAATCACTGTAAACATTAATGCACGGTGCATCAGCTGTAACTACAAACGGTCAAAATAAACCATTACGAACTACTACTACTACTATCTACACTAGACTATGAAGAATGATAACATTATTAAGGTCCACGATCGTAACGAAGTCGTTAGAAGCTTGTTGCCCAAGATATTAAAAAAAAATAAGTTTTATATCAGTAATATTATACCTTTTTTAAATTTGGAGAAGAAATAAGGACACACACTAGGCTAAAGACCAAATATAAATAGATACAAAAGCTAGAATTTACTGCCAAAGTTTTCGGACTATCTGTCTAGTCCGAAAACTTTGTTATCAAATTAAAATGCTTCAGGGCAACATGAGTCTCATCATAAAAATAATTATAATAATAATAATATTTATTAACATAAAAGTATGTTACATTTATATATGGAACCCTGACTCCTGCGCTAGGTTGTAACCTGTGTTAAAGGAATCAGTGTCTTCTCCCAGTAGTTTTATACATATATTATGACTTAAATTAAACAATACCTACTTGAGGTGTATGTGTGAGGATGGGCGTGTGTCCGAAAATGGCCATGACTAATAATTACAGGACGCACAGATCATGAATAAATGTCACAACAGAAATAATGCATTTTTAATCTGCTTCATGAATGACACATTATCTCTTTCTCTTCTTCAGCCTGTATATCGTTTGTACCAAATTAGACTCCCGTTCAACTCTTTTCATCACTGCCTTGACCACATCGTTCACGATGTATGAAGCCTTTGAGCTAATGTTACCCATAAACCATATATCCAAGTGCTATGCGGTGAGAGTGTTAATTACGAACGACTATTAGACGGTTGTTAGTCGCACATTTACGATCATTATATGCATCGTTCCGTGCTTTGTTTACAATATTACGTTACATTATGTAAAATTGTTGAATGTAATCAGGAAGCTGTCACATTCCGCTATATTGTGTTTGGATAACAACGTGTCTGTCACTTAGAATATGTATTAATATAGCGATAATAATAATAACCTTGTGAACTGGTTAATATTTTATCTATTAAGTGATTAAATTATAGACAGGATACGATCAAATTTCTCTCGTAACACTCCCACTAACATAATAAGTCATGTTAATAAAGAAATTACACGCGTTAACTTTACAATGAGAATACGAAATACTTGAAATGAACACCTTAACATTGAATGTAATATCGTTTACTATGGCTGTGAGAAACGACGCTTTCACGAAGAGCTTTGCAAGCGCGGATTCACAGATGTAACAATTGCTCAGAACAATGATCCGCGACTCCGGAGCACTGACATATGTCGTAGGTAGGTACCGTATTGTTCTGGGTACCGTGTTGTAGGTCACTTGGTGCTGGTGAAATAACACTAATCTTCTCTCTTATAGCTGTTACAGATGAAGCATTGTCATATAAACCTAGGTTTTTTTAAACTAGAGATAGCCTTAGTAACTCCGCTTTCGATGTTATAATTTATTAACAGTCGGAATCGGAACTGTCTCGCCATTATGACACGTGTTTCCTGAATTTCAACTAGCAAATCATAATACAAACAACTGCGAAACAGACATTGTTTATTAAATTATGTTGAACATGTCAAACAGGCGGTAGACATTGTATTGGGGAATTCTAGAGCAAGTAAATGTATCGAAATGGAAAGTGAATCACACGCAACTCACGCGCGCTCGTATCGTAAACGCGTTTGTAGGATGCGCGGGCGCTTATGCTACTGATTGGGTAATTAATATGTATTGATATTCGATGCTTTTTCAATAAAATATATTCCAACATTCATTTCTATTCTGATTTTGTTTTAAATCGGATACAGTATAAATTATCTACTTTTTGTGTTACTCTAGTGCATCAACAGAGTTTTCTTTGCTTGCAAGTCCATGAATGGTTACTTATTTTTTTTTACTAAGTATATCTTTAATAGTACTCGTATTCTATGTTTGTTTAATACCTTTAATGGGATAGAATATTATGAAAGCTACCTTTCCTCAGTTCAAAGATACGATCGCATAAACAAGGCTGTATCTGCAATTTAGAAAATGGCGAGCAATTCAAAGGTTGATATTAACGGTATTGGGAGAAAACAAGCCGGTCAGTAAGAACTTCTTGAGGATGATAATTTACTAAATTAAGATTCACCGAAAGTTAAAGAAATTCGATGATGACTCAGTCTGTAATAACCGGATCTCAAAATCTGTTTTACAACGACAGCTGTGTTCAAACTCAAAATGGAATTCAAGATGAAGCATGTTCATAAAGAAAATACTCATGATTGTAATGTGGATACTGAAACAGAATATGGAGTGAGAAATGTTCTAAGAAATGACACTTGAGTTAAAGCACGTGCGCCCGTCCGTCTAAGTAAAGAGTGCAGTCACGGTGAAGAGTCACTTGAGCGAAAGCATACAATAACATTACAATATTATCTTTAGATTACTTGTAATTTTTAGTATTGAATTTCATCCCCTTTATTACATTCATTTTCTCTCTTGGTTTGCTGTCCCATCGGACTATGCGAGTGAGGAAATAGGGAGTGCACCTGTGTTTGAGCATACACTTTTGCATTTTAGTATCTCATGGCTATCCCCGTGCCCGAAATACAGGTCAGAAGGATTATTTTTAACTAATTATTATTCGCAGCTGGCAAGTTCTGTTCCTGTTTCAAATATCTATCAGTATCTAGGGTTTCCAAGATTAAAGAAACCCTAGTTTGATAATCTTATAGAACTCATAGAAAAGTGATGTCATCACCAATATTTAAATAGCACTTTTCTCCACAACAGTATCAACATTTAAGTTTATTTAGATGGGCATTTCTCGTCCATCAAGAGCACAGGCAAATAAAACTGGTTCTCAGATTTCACTCGTAGAGTCGTGGTCTAATGTCAAAATACGGGCGTGAACTATGTTGGAATTTGTAATGTCCTTATCAAAACTGCTAATTTCTTTACTAATATATTCAAACGTTTGAATATCTGTGTTTTTGGGAGCTTTTATCTTAAGATTATCAAAACAAACAGTTCTTGATTAAGTATCTTGTTTTCTTTTATGTCATTAACTTATCCATGTCCATCACAATAGCGTTTAATACCCTTGCGTGCTTGCTCCGGACAATCAACAGAACCGTGGTAAAAGGGTTCCATTAAATTTAGTCGTAAAGCTCTTTCCGTGTTAACTACAAACACAAACAGAGTTATCAGCGAGTTTCAAAGCCTTCATTGGATTCTCATCAGTCACAAAAAAGGGTTGTGTTTATTTTGGGATACCGTTGTCGCTGTCCTATGGCTTTGTCACCTGCCAAGCCGAATTACTCGGCTGACGATGTAAGATGCTACCATTAACAAAGTGAGGAACCTCTTTTAAAGCTTTTAATGTTTAAATTTTTCTTCAGCTCTATTACGGGCATCACAATATTATTTGTCGAGTCAGATTTTATAGCAAACTAGTCTGATATAATCACAATTTCTTTTTCTAAAGCATCACTTGTTTAAATGACTTCAACTTGAGCAATATAATAATGTAGTGTCATGTTTGAAGTAAAAATCTGTACCAGTTTAATTATGTATGAACTTTCAAAATTTTCACGTCTGGTGGCATCTATTTTTATAAAAAAAAAACATTAGATTCTAGTAACTTTTCAATATTCTTGCAGTTAGACGTTATGTTGCTTTCTATCTCGGATAACAAAACTTTGGGAACAACGTAATGCATAAAAATGCAATGCGAGAGGTCTTCAACAGTCAGCTGATTTCCGTAATTAAAATTGTGCTATACTTGAAAGAGATAGCGAAGAGATTCCATTGGTAGTTGATTACAGACACATTCCAGTTTTTCTAAACGTTTACCTGCACTACAACGAAGTTTAGAGCCGCTTATCACCCGGAAATGGGCAACGTAAGCATTAAAGTAAGTCCTAAAGATAGCACCACTTTACATCACCTGATTAAGAAAACCGCTGATAGTTGTAACAGCTCGTTAAGTAATCGTAGATTAGACAGGAAAAGCTTACTAATTACTCGTGCACTACCGCTGTTAAACTAATGGAAACCTTGTTTCATATAATGCTGACTGACATCGGCGGATCCAGGGGGTGGGGGCTAAGGGGCTCAAGCTCCCCCCAAAGACCGAGATATTTTTGGTAGTCTACATCCTAACGAAGTCTTTGAGGATTTTACGCAAATTTATCCAAGGAGATTTGTTATGCATTAAGCTATTTTTTTCTGTGCTTTTATGGTTTTGCTACTTTGCTTAAACTTACCCTCAGCGGGGTCTAGCCCTCCGCCAAACGACAATCCTGGATCCGCCGCTGCTGAATGAGCTTGTTTTAAAAAAATCATTTTCCAGTCGTTGACAAATCATACTTGAAACATGTTTTCTCGTTATGACTGTTTTTATTTGTTTTGTTATTGTTTCGACATGACCCTAATTTAATTCTACGTGTCATTGTAATTGTTTTGTTTAAATGTTTGCTTACAAAAATGTTATTTTCAAGACCGAGCTTTGGTCGCTGTAAGAATTAGTTCAAAGTCAAAAAAATCTATATTTCATTTATAAACCTACATGGGCACTTAAGATATTATACTTATCAGTAGCTAGAGCACCGTACCATCTGGTCGTTTCTTAGTTAGATAGATTTAGAATATTTCTTATAAGTTTCACTAATTAAAGTGGACGTTTTAATTATGTCTCAACTCATTGGAAACCATTAAACTCTAATAGCCGAGATCGAAGTATAAAATCACATACCTACCTTATGTAGGTAGGTAGGTACATAGTGCATCAGATACTTCATTAAGTCATTTAATTGTCACTCTTCAACTAAGTTATTCAATAAGAAATCAGAGAAAACAGTTAGACATAAATAAGAAGTGAAATGTCCAATTAATGTTATAATATCTTCAAGTAGCCACGTATAGGAAATTAATAATTTTAATCAAGTCATCTTGATCAGCATTTATAAACACATCGTGGTTGTAATCAAAAAGCATTAATTTCAACGCTTTTACATTTTTGTACAAGAATTCCGTATCGTAAAAGTCAACTATAAATAAAGCTCCTCGTGAACTATTAAGTTAAATAGTTTGGTATCACTTACCGGCGCGACGGCCATGTCTCCTCTTATCTGTCAGCAAGATCCCAATCACTGTGTCTATTTGATCATCACTCAACTTTCACCAGGTAACGTCCCGGAACATCACCCGACATGCCGATAATCCTCAGTTTTCATATCACAGTCACCTTCGTAGCGATAACACAGAGCTCGCACTCTTGGAGTACCCGCGTACTCGTAATAGCATAACGTGCGGTCCCCACCGGCGATGTAGATGAATGACGCCGCTGGTAAAGCACGAAGAAGTCAACAGTTCCCACGTGAGAGAAATGCGCGTGGCGAACAATGGTGGAGGCTGCGCTGCGCGTGAGTCGAAAGGTGGGCAAAAAGCGAATGAGCGCAGGCGCAGCGCGGGCGCACACACCACGCCGCCCCGCCGGGAGCCGTACCTGCTTACCCATTTCAAATGTTCACTGCAATCATTGTTGGAATTTAAACCCTTATTGATTGTGAACCCACTCGGTTTCGGAAAAAAATCACGGTTGTTTTGTGAGAGAAATCGAAAGTGAGAAGCCTTATAAATTCTTCTTTTCGAGGAACACCTTAAGAACTGTCTTTCTCAATAGTTGTGTGTGCTTTATGAATAAATAGGTATGTAACAGTAGTTGAAACGCAACATATTGCTATAAATACCTACGTCTGATTTACCAAAGTAAACATTTCCGGCAAATAATACCTAACAGCTAGTATTATTTTACTCTTGTAGAAGGAACTTGCGCGCCAGTGCCTTCATATGTGATTTGCATAATTTTTTCCTAATTCTATCTATTTCAATTAACAATTGAATACGATTGTCAATTGCAGATAAAATATGAAACGATCTTTATCATCATACTTCGCTCGTACGTGATCATCAACAGATTGACTGATTTTAAAAACATGACGAAATATGAATACATTACGTGTTTGAACTTTAACTAGGTATTTGATGGTCTAGTTTATAACTAGGTATTTGATTATCTTATTATAGATGATAAAGCCAACTCTGATTCACTTATTAACATTAAAATATTGATCTAGATGATGCAAATAACATAAATTAATTTGAATTTATTTAGAAAGACCAACAAACTCTAACTTTAGAATTTTTCCTAAAAAAAACCCAAAGGTGGTGTAATCAGAATATGAACCGAACACAATTTATAAGGATACCATTCATAATCAAAACACACGCTTTTTATTTCGTTTTCAACGTCAGTATCACTGCATAACACTAGGAAGTTATGCCAAGAATGCAAATCAGTTTACATTTAGTAGATAGTATTAAAGCTTGATAAATCGTTTCTTACCCCACTAAGCGACAAGTTAAATCCTTTTACGAGCTCAAGTTATATGAGCTTACGCCTAATGATGATCTAGTAACATACCACGAAGAAGTCTAGCTATTAACTTTGTTAGAAGAAAACTTAACTTTTTTTAAAACAAAATAAATCATTTGGCATCAAAAAACTTATCTACATCGCTATTAATGACAGAAGTGCCCAGAACACTGGCAGCATTGCCACGTTGAATGGCAATGCTGATTCTTTGGCCAAAGAAAAGCCCAGATTTATTTTGTTTTTTACACTTTTTGTACCTACATAATTTCGCAATTTTTAGTCTACTTTGTTAAATATGTTCGTTCCAGAGTTCATTCGACGAATAGTTACATTTTTTAGAGCAATAATTCAGTGAGAAATAATGTTGAACTTGGAATACTATTCGATTTCGGTTCTTATATCCAGAAACGAATCGTTTTATTAATCATTCTTGTAGAGAGGTAATACAAATGTAGTAGGAACATCTTGAAAGAAAACACTATGAGCCAAGCTCGTCGTGGCTGCGGTATGCAAACCATACCTAATTGCCGGTAAAGATAAACGAGGGTTAATTTGTTCCAATAACGATTGGTTATGTACAGGAATCTAACACAAACCAGAATCCAATATGCCGCCAATTATATGTCGATTATTATTTATCGGCTGCAGATTGATACTTTATATCTTTGTGCTGTAATTTCCTCAATTTTCTCGCAGTAATTCTTGTTCCTGGATACTGCTTTCGTTTTCCGATTAATTATACTATTCTATACCTATTACAATACTGTCCCTTGAGTCTTAACATTTTAAATTAGTAGGTAAGTACTGCATCCTGCCAGGGTTGCGGAATTTGTTCGAAAGAGTCACCACGGCCCTGGAACGCAAAGAGCATTACGAAGAATATGGATGGGTTTTAGTCAGTAAGAGTTACACTCCCTCCCGCTCCACCCAGAGCGGAAGGAATCATTTGATGATTATCCATCGTTAAAAAAAAGGTAAGTACTACATATTTAATTTGGAAAGCCTAACTCAATCAAACTGCCTAGCCCTACTGTGATTAGAATCTAATTGGATGCAATTGATCTCCATAACCCATCATAAGAGTAACACAATACCCATTGATGAGACTGGTGGTCAAACTATCGATCGCTTCTACCTGTCCATAACATTGTCAACAAGGACTGACAAATGAGAGACAAATTTCTGAGGCACAGATTGGTCTTAATATGTATGGACCATGTGGCTGTTATAACAAAGCCATGAACCCCGATGCAGCTTACCTACGAATGATAAAATGATTAGCTATTTTTTTTTGGATGGGAAATCATCAAATGACTCCTTCCGCTCTGTGCGGAGCGGAATGGAGTGTCAGACGCGTACTGACTAGAACCCATCCGTGTTCCTTCTAATGTCCTTTGCGTTCCAGGGTCGCGGTGACTCTTTCGAACAAATTCCGCAACCCTGCCACATACATTCAGAATGTTGGCCCCTAAACTATCACAGCTAGCCTCGATCGTATTAAAGAGTGGTGTCATTTTCAAATCCGTAACTTGCCATAATCTATGTATTTCCGAATGAATTAACTACCTATGATAAATTACTTCTGTAACAAAGACACAGTATGTTAACATCAATCAGCTGACAAAAAAATTATGTAATATACTCATTCACGCGACTCATCATTCATCTATAAAAAGTAGTGCGATATATTGTATGGAAAAAATACATTATGTGCAAATTACTGGCATATTAAATGTTATTTATGAGACATCGCACTTCCGTAACGATTGGCGGAAGACAAGCAAAGCCGGCGCACGCGCATACTTTACAGTTACACCGATCGAACATATTTGGAAGAAAAATACAAAATATGCTTACTTAAAAACATATTTTTAAAATATTCTATAAAACATCTTTTGTATCGTTGTTTTTTCGTCGGTTTTCTGTATGATAGAAAGTATTGCCAACATAATGTGAAACGAAATAATTAGCGTTATCTTAATCAATTAAATGTATGATTCGTTAAAATCTTTAATCATTTCCGCATTGTCTGTTAGGTAGATAACTATTTCTCTTTGCATCAACGATACTAGTTTAGAAATATTATATATCTTCTTTTTCTATGTTCTTGCTATAAGTACTAAAAAGAGTGAGTTCCCATTTTGTTAATCTGTAAGTACCGGTTAAGTATCTCCGGAACTTACCTATTTAAAAATTTCACCGTTATGATTTTATGGTAAGGACCTACAGTACCTATCTAAACATTTCAATCCGACAAGTCATAGATACGAAAACTTCTATATACGTAAAACCCCAGTGTCTATGCATACCTTGCCTACATTATTAATGTCGGACTGTCTGACACTCAGGCGGTCGACAATCTAAACTTATTTTAAGTGGATTTTTTACCACCCACTCACAAAGCTTCCATTTAAGGACACTTTAGATTTATATTTTTACGAGTATCTTCGTCAGACAAACAATAAATAGACAGCTACGAGACGAAACATAACTTTGACATAAAACAAACGATATCTTTTCAACTTCTTTAATCGAGAAGATAAAGAAGTATCTAATTGAACTAAGGAATTGCTAACTAATATAAATTAAAAGCGCACAAGTGAAGGTGATACAAAAAGTTGAGTTTTGCTAATTAGCAAATATCGAAAACCCACAAGTGGTTTGAAAAGTCCCAGATATTACGAAACATATAATTACTTAGTATTCCAAGATACGACGTTATTCAGTGAAATTGTTAAATTTCGAAGAGCAAGTACGCGTTTTATTTACTAAGCAGTCGGCTTTCGCAAATAACGGCCGAGAGTGCGCATGAGTGGAATATGAGTTAACTTTTACTTGGACACCACACTTCTGCATTCTTTGATTTTGTGCAATGAATGCTGCATGTTTATGCATGGTCATGTTTTTTGGTTGTTCGGAATTCGTAACATGTGTTAAAATGTTTACAAAGTGGTTGAGATTCATTTCAGGACATAATTATGATGTCGGAGATACTTACCTATTGTTTTGTAACGTATCTCGTTTCGTACTCTACATTTATTTTTAAGGTAAGCAAAAGATGCTCAGGTACGTCTTTGTGAGGACGGATGGATGGATCACGGAAGGATGTTTGTTACTTGTCTTGTGTGTGTGAGTTTGATGAAAATTCCATACATAAATGCAAAGGCCAGCGAAGCTGCGGGCATTTAATAAATAAATAACTTTTTCACAAAAAAACCTGATTTCCAATAAAAACACTACAAAGTACAAAATAACTTAAATTTCGGAACTGTTTTTGCGTAATTTAACACAGTTATTATTTTTCACTTTTTAGTGGTAGGTACTCCACACCTAAAAACACCACTGGAAAGTCACAGGAAAGCAGAATACGCAATTTCGTATATATATGGATGATTTTTCCAGCTGTTTGGATTTAGAAACCAAACTACTGAACCCATTTTGATAAAATTTCAATGGGACCAATCGAGAAGCATAAATCCTTTTCACATATAACAAGATTTTTTCAAAGCGGTTCATAAAAGACGGAGATATGAGAAGAAATTTTCAGTTTCAGATATTTTAATGCGTTTTCATTAGAAAAAACCTGTCTCTGCATCGGAGCCCTGCATGGGCAAACTTTGACCAAAAACCCAAGCTTTTCACAAACACTCAAGATCATAACTATGGTGCAATAGTGTTAGGGTCTGCATGTGAGATGCAACTTTATACCGCGATTACGCAAACAATCGGCTGCAACGATCCGACGATGTGCGTGACATCGTTAGTAAGCAGGAAGGCAGACGGTAAGAAATACTGCTGCGACAGTTTGGACGTGTCAAGCGAATTCTGTTACTTAAGAAGCTATCAACAGTAGCTGGAAAAACACCCGGATCTGTGTAGGTAATTTTGTAGTTTATTGGTTACATATCATGTAGTTACCTCATCTAAGTTTTATAGTTACAGTGGTAGCTACAGTATTTAAGTCTTATTTGTGCTTTATTAGAAAGAAATAATAAAATTTAATTAGCACTTACGTTTCTGTACCATGCGTGTTTCATACACGCATGGTACAGAAACAAAAAATAATAGCATGACAAAAACTAGTGTGTGTCTCACGGCTGCACTATTTAAATTATTGATTTAATTGTTATAGTTGTCAAAAAATAAAAGGCCCGTTTTGACAGCAGGACACAACAAAGAGATTTATTTCATGTCTCTTTCATACTTACTAGTAAAGTAATGTTGTATCCTGCTGTCAAAACGGGCTTTATTTTTTGACAACTTTAAAGAATGTTGTTCTGTAGAAATTACCTTCATCATCATTATCCACAGTCCAACTTTGCGCACCGCTGAGCATAGGCCTTTCTTTTCTTGTGCCAATCCCCACGTTTCTGTGCCAGCCTCATCCGTGTTCTACCAGGGCCTAAACCATAAACTCTTAAAGCAGTATTACTTTAATATTACTTCCAGTGGGAAAGAGACGAAGCTATACGTCCTGTATAGCTCCGTCTCTTTCCCACTGGAAGTAATATTGAAGTAATACTGCTTTAAGAGTTGGTGGTTAGGCCCCTGCGATGGCCAAAATGTCGTCTGCCCACCTCGCCGCCGGACGATGAACGCTGTTTCATCCAGTCCGCGGACACCACTCGGTCACCGGATTCCTCCTTACATGTACCTTGCTGTACAGTTCGGCTCCATTTGATTTTGAGTAGCTTCAATATCATCTTCCCATTTGGTCTGTCACCTTAGTAATAGAATAGAATACTCTTTATTATATACATCATAAGTTACAGAAAAGATAGATGAAGAAAACATTACATAGGGTGACACAATGGGCGGCCTTATCGCTGAAAGCGATCTTTTCAAGACAACCTTTGAAAGTATTTTAAAGAGAAAAGGAAAGACAGTACTCCTAGGTGTACTATAAATGGTGGTGGTGTCTAGTAACCTTCTGAATTTTAGTTTTGGTCAGGGTTCATAAACAGAAGACTGAACTGTTACGCTAGTTATGTAAACATTTACCACGCATCAACACAACCTTTAAATACATTAGCTATCTACGTACATATGCCAATTCGGCCGAACATCGTTTGACCGTGTCTGATCATCATGCTTAGAAAACACGACACGCAATCTTGATGTTTCTATTCCAATTGTTTCGGTTGTATAAATCGTTGCGTGTGCTTCGCCAGAATGACCGATGACGGTGCCCCGATGACGCATACCTTCGACCTCTCGAAAGTGTCTCGTAAGATCTACACCCGGTTTTAGAAAACGTTAGTAACTACCTACCATTTTTTATAATAGTAGGAAAGGTAGGGTGCTGTCCATGGTTTGAAAGAGGTTTGTTTATAATAAGCCTTTTATACATAAGAATCTCATAATAAACTGTGGACTAAGCAGCGCTTGTCTAGGTCGGCCCGTGGGTAGGGGGCCAGTCTATTAGGTATATGTACAACGTGTAACAGAAAAAATCGACTGCACCATACATTTATGTGCGCATAACTTGACAAAATGTACTGAACAGCTGATTTTTTTCCGCAAAGTTTACTGGTCCCATAGTAAAATTTTTCATTATGATGAGTACAATGTCCCCTTAAGAGGTTTTGCATTTATTCTGTTGCACGTTGTATATGAACGACATACCACAACCCAGTAAAGGGTGTGGAGATCGAATAAATACTGGTACTTGCTCAGCTGAATCCGGTTAGACTGGAAGTCGACTCCAATATAGCTGAGAAAAGGCTAGGCAGACTATACCTACCATTTTTTCTCTTAAACAGTTTATGAAATAAACGGCATTGTAATATATAAATACAAATGAAATAAAAGGCATTTTAAACATTTCGATCAATTTGTAGTGAAGAAGTCACGCGAGTGAAAGCGCATATCACTATATTGCTTCTAAGTAAACAGAAAGGGAGCGGAGCAAACTGACGATTCATTTTTGTGTTGTGATATAAAAATATTATGATTTGTAATTTCTTTTCTAATGTTTAGACAAGGATATGTGAACATACCCAATACTCATGACCAATACGAAGTATTCATTGGTCGTACTAGTCTTATCCATAATTTCTACATCATCATATCCGCCGAACGTCCACTGTTGGACATAGGCCTTCCTCAAAGGGGGGGTTTGCCGTAATCGCCACGCTTGGTAGGCGGGTTGGCGATCGCAGTGTAGCTGTTGCAATTAACAGAGAATGCTGCTGCCCATTATCTGGTAAGTCCTTTAGTCGCCTCTTACGACACCCACATACGGAATAAATATAGTTTCTATAAAAGGCAGTAAATTCTAAGGTATCCCAGGAGTAATGCGATGCCAATCTCTGCTTTCTTTGCAGCTAGCATTAGTCCTCCGAAAATCTCAAGTATTTTTCATCCCGTGACTTTATTTAACTTAACTCAGAACAGCAGTAAGAGAGCTGCAATAAGATCTGTAGATTCTGAAGGTATATTTTATTACATATTTTCTTAATGTTCTCCATTGCTTTCTTGTTCATTTACGGAAATGGCAATTAAGAAGCGTGTGCTCGGTGGCATTGAAAACAATAACAGCATCGGGAACTATCTCAGACTCTTTCTTCAGTTCGAAATAAGCAATATGTGCCACAAATGAAAGCAACCTTAAAGCCTATGATTGTAAAGTTTATTTTGCTTTCAAATGCTGTGTTAAGATGCAAAGTGTATTTGGATGATTTGCCAGACTAATTTGACCTTGATTCCGTGGTATGGGAGCTGACTCTCGACGGCCATTGTGTGATTTTCATTCACTTTTTACTAAAGAGTTAGAAGCGATTGTATCACGCTTCTTGGCGTCAAGTTGGTTGTATAGGACCATGTCATGTCGACCTTCACTGTATAATATTTGGTAACATAATTCATTAGCAAAAAGTTTAAACTGAAAGGCTCAAACTTTTTGCTATATTTGACCAAATAGTTCTTAACACAAGAGCAAAAGACTCTATAGCACGTGAAGAAAATTGTCAAAGATTGTCAAAATGACGCGTAATTGTTACTGTAAAACAGTTTTTAATGATTTCTTTGATTACAAGATATATCTTATTTATACAATTAATATTCAATAGCTTTACAACATATTCGATTAGTGTGAAAACATATCAAGTGCGACGCATTAATGAGTCCACCTATTTGGTAACAAGTTTGCCGGAATTTGAAAACGAAAATCATAAACGGTTTAGCGCCGATAAAAGCACTAATAAGATAGTTCCTCTCAATGATGATAAGAGATACACAGGATGCTCTGAGACCACTATGAGCAGTCAACAAAGCAGTGTCACTGTCGGTGAAAAAAGAGATAAAGTAAAGAATGGACCCGTTTCCGCAAAGTTTATAAAAGATGTTAGGGAAAGATACTTCCGGACTTACTACACAACGATCAGGAAGTCAACCAACAGTTTACTGCCAGAGAGGATGAACCCTTATCTTATGGAGATCAGTAATGCAAGTGTTGCTGTAACTGTCAAACTCAAGCATAATCTTTTAACAGCGAGGAAAATCGCTTCGGTAGTAGTTAATCAATTTCAGTCGGATGTAAGGAGGAGAGACGTATTTTTCGATGAGGTTAAAAGGAGAAAACGAAATATGCACTACAAAAGACGAAGACCTAGACAATTTCTGTCAGGTTTGTTTTGGAAACACTTGCATACTAGACACTCAAAAAATCTTCCCTTGCTTACTTGACGTTCGGTTTAGCTCCTCGCTGTTTGTGTAAAGATTTTTTTTTGATAATTCAAATGGCAATGGTAATAAAACTTAATAAAACAATGTAGGTATTTGTTGGATTACTTTATCAAAATAACTCGCAGATATAATTTTCAATTTTCATAGCGGTGTATAAAAATTAACATTGATTTCGTCTTAGAATTTTACATGGCTCTATATTTATACTGCAAAGTTTTTCAATGCAAGCATTTTTTTTACCATAGTTAGTTGCTATATGCTACGACAAGTTATTAATGATATGTGATTTACAAAAATGCTATAATTATGCTATATACTAAGTATGCCAAGTTTTGTAACAGTACAAAAGTATTTTAAAAATTCTAATTAAATAATTAAATGTACTTAAAGTTTTTTTTTCATGTATCGAAACTAATAAGTATGTATTTTTAAGTATAAACTTATATAAAATCATTTAATTGACTACATGAACAATACATAACATAATTATGACACATAATAATAGAAATATTTCTATGAACAGAAAAGTCATTAATTTTCTCTGCATTATTCAGAATTCAATATCATACTCGTACATAAACACATACCTTCTATCAATGGATATATGTAGTACCGCAAATAAATAATCTATACATGGGTACACATTATCACACTTTAACAGTATTTATCGAAAAAACATTTTTGAAATAAAATTCGTTTAAGAGGCACAAGTATAAACTGTTGTACAATATTTGTTGATCGGGTCGAATACTGAAACACTGGGACAGGTGTACTGATTCAATGCATAGGTCCCGTTACTCAATAGCACACAGTTGTAGTAAGTTTGGCAGGTGGAGTCGGCGCTATTGGCAAATCTTCCATTCGAAGAGCATGTAAAGGTATTCGAGCTAGAATCAGATGAATCCGTCGGACATTGGTAGTCGAAGTCACATAAAGTTGTCTCGGGATTGTAACGAGAATTGTCGGGACAGGTATACACTGTCTCCGTATACTCGCCGTTTTCATTTTGAATGCATTCTACATAACTGGTACAATTTGTACTACCTGGGTCAGCTAAGAACCCTTGTATAGTGCAAATGGACGTTGAGTTTGTAGTGTTGTCGGCTGAGTTGTCACCTGAATCCGTTGGACATTTGTAGTCGAAGTCACATATAGTTGTATCAGGATTATATAGCGAATCATCAGGACAAGTGTACTTTGTTTCCGTGTAATTACCATTTTCGTTTTCAATGCATTCTACATAACTACTGCAATCAGAGGAGTCTGGGTCAGCAATAAATCCTTGTGCAGTGCAGACAGAAGTGGAGTTTGTGGTTTCGTCAGTTGAATTGGAGTTGTCACTTGAATCCGTGGAACATTGGTAGTCGAAGTCACATATAGTTGTATCAGGATTAAAAAGCGAACTATCAGGACACGTGTACTTTGTTTCCGTGTAAGTGCCATTTTCATTTTCAATGCATTCTAAGTAACTTGTGCAATTAGTGGAATCTGGGTCAGCAATAAAACCTTGCGCAGTGCAGACAGAAGTCAAGTTGGTGGGGTCGTCAGTTGAATTGGAGTTGTCACTTGAATCCGTGGAACATTGGTAGTCGAAGTCACATAAAGTTGTATCAGGATTATATAGCGAACTATCGGGACATGTGTACTTTGTTTCCGTGTAAGTGCCATTTTCATTTTCAATGCATTCTAAATAACTTGTGCAATCAGTGGAGTCTGGGTCAGCAACAAATCCTTGTGCAGTGCAAATAAAAGTCGAATTTGAGCCACTTGAATCATCGGTGTCATTAGGATTTGTTATATCAATTGTTAACCCTATTGTCGAATTTGTTGAATAACTGGTCGTAGTCTTATTTGAAACATCAAACGCTCTCAAAGAAGTCGTGACATCTGAACTATTTTTAGCTATAATAGACACCTTATCATTTCTTGTGTCATCAATTGACGTCGTTTCAACAATGTCAGTACTATTTGAAGTCGTAGTAGCAATCGTAGTTTCATTTCCATCAATAGTAATAGTGGTGATTGTAGTGTTAGTAATGATTACCGTGGTTATTGTATCAGTGATATCGCTAGTTATTAAATCTTCTGTACTATTCGTATAACTAGTTATGTTGGTCACAACATTTGTTTCAGTTATATTTGTTATGTCATCGTCAACTGTAATAGTCATATTGGTTGTTACAATCGTAATAATGGTAACGTTGTCAGAAGTATCTATAGTAGTCGTGGTTCTTGTAGTATCAGTATTATTTTTAGTAATTATAGAAGTTTCGGTATCAATAACTTCGGTCATATTCCGGAGAGCGTTGGTATCGGTTGAGTAAGTTGTTTCTATATCTTCTGTATTCGTAGATCGCGTTATATTCTTATTAGCAATTGAGTTTACAGAAAATTCTTCTGAACTGCTTGAACTGCTCGTAGGAACTGATGAACTTGATGATGTTGTATTCCTTACCGCTGATGTAGAGTTTGATAACTTTTCAATCGTATTTGCAGTATTTGAATTATCACTAACAGAACTTGATGACCCTGCATCCGTCACTGTATAAGTCGACTTTAAAGATTCTGATTTTGCTGTTGAATTTAAATTTGATGTTATACCTGAACTTACAATGTCCGTTATATTTTCTGAACTTGATAAATCATTTATGTCTATAGTAAGTGTTGAATTGGTTGATCTTGTATAATTAGATGTAGCCGATATTTCAGCATTCACTTCGCTAGAAGAATTCTTAGTACCTTCGGTATTACTTGAACTTAATGATTGCACTATGTTCAATGTTGATGTATCCGAATTTCTAGTTAAATTTTTGGAACTCGTAGAGTCTGCTACAAATGATAAATTCGAAGAATACGCTGACTCTGATAGAAACAATTCTGAAGAATCGTTTGAATCTGTAACGTTTTTGGTTTCTGAAGATTCAGAAATGTTGGAATAACCGCTTCTGTATGCAGTTTCAGCAGAAATAGTCGAATTTATAGTTTCTGAAACAGATGTTTCTGTTATGTTTGATGAATTTGTAGATATTTTGGTATCTAAATCAGCAGTAGAATCTGCTGAGCTCGTTGAGTTTGACAGTGATGATGTTAAAGCATCCGCTGTATGAGTTGAATTTGAACCATTTGCTGCATAAGTGTTACTTGTAGAATTCTTCGTTTCAAAAATTGAAGAATCTGAAGCTTCTGTTAGGTTAACCGAGTTCTGAGTTACGTCCGCAGAAGTCACATTTGATGAATATTCTGACTTCGAACTAAAAATGTTTGTAGAATCACTAGAATTTGTGAAGCTTGTGGTATCTAAAGATTTTCGCGATACCTGCGCGTTTGCATTGTCTGTTTGGGCAGATGAGCTTGTTGTATTTGCAGTTTCTGATGTGGAGTTATTCGTGGTCCTGATTGAGCTTTCTGAACTTGAATCTTCTGTGTTGGACGTCGCATTCGTTGATTTCGTAGAATTTGATTCAGAAGAAATCCGCATATCTATCGCATAGGATGAGTTGCTTATGTCGGAAGTATCTGTCAAACTGGTTGAATCTAAAGATTCTGAAGATGAAGAATGTAAACTATTTGATGCGTTTACTGAATTTTCAGACGTTGTGGCTGATTTTAAGTTCGATGAATAATCCGTTTTTGCACTAGAAACATCTGTAGAATCACTGGAGTTTGTAGAACTGGTGGTGTCTGAATTTTGTTGCGTAGATTGCGCATTTGAATTGTTTGTTTGAAAAGATGAGCTCGTTGCATTTGCAGTTTCTGATGTAGAGTTGTTCGTGATAAAGATTGAGCTTTCTGAATTTGTATCTTCTGAATCGTACGTGTTGTTCGTTGATGTTGTGGAATTGGATTCAGAAGACATTCGAATATCTATCGCATATGATGAGTTGGTAATGTCTGATGTATCTGTTAAATTGGTTGAATTTGAGGATTCTGAAGAGGAAGAATTTAAAGTTTCTGTTGCGTTTACTGAATTTTCTGACTTTGTGGCAGATGTCGAGTTTGATGAATATTCAGATTCTAAACTAGAAATCTCTGAAGTGTTGCTTGAATTTGACGTGTGAATTGAATCGAGCCATGTTCTAGTGCTTTGTGCGTTGGAATTTTCCGTAAGATTTGTGGAGCTCGTTGTATTTGCAGTATCTGATGTTGAATTAATCGTGTTGCGTAATGTGTTTATTGAAGTAGCAGAGGCAGAATCAAGTGTCGTATTTGTTATTTCTGAAGAATTTGATTCAGAAGAAATCTGAATATCTACCACCGATGATGAGGTATTCTTTTCAGTAATATTTGTTGAATTCGTGAAATTTAAAGTCTCCAAAGATGTAGTATTTAAATTTTCTGTAGAATTTTCGGAATCTACAGAAACGAATTCATGTATTGTATTTGTAGAATTCAAAGAATCCAATTTAGTAGTATCAGAAGCATCTTCAGATGTTGTGATGTTAGAGGTTTTAATGTTGCTTATCGAAGAATTGTAATCCGCATGGCCTGTGACGTTTTTTGAGCTTGTAAAGTTCAAATTTTCTGAAATTTCAGTCTCCTCAGAATTCAACAAACTAACAGAACTCGTCGCATCTGAGTCGAATGTAGAGTTTACTAAGGACGTGGTATT
Source organism: Melanchra persicariae (assembly GCA_947386135.1). NCBI lineage: Eukaryota > Metazoa > Arthropoda > Insecta > Lepidoptera > Noctuidae > Melanchra > Melanchra persicariae. The sequence continues at coordinate 7,554,494 of OX376651.1, read as the reverse complement.
GGCTCGAGAAGAAATTAAATTACCGGTGTATAGTGATAAATTAGAAGTGACAACTGCACTTGTAGAGTTCGTAAAATTTGATTTATCTAAAATAGAAGCATCTACTGTTTCTGTTAAGTTTGAATAGCTTGTTGACTCCAAAACCGACGTCGCATTTGAAGATCTTGAAGAATTCAAAGCAGAATTTTCGGCGCTGTCATCTGTAGTTCTTGCAACAGTTTCATACAGTTTATCAGTCGTATTTACTGAACTCTCTCTATCAAAGGCTGAAGTTGAATTTGTAGAATTAGTAGAACTTGAAGTGAGTGCGCTTAAAGTATCCGTAGATGTTGTAAAATTAGCAGTGTCTGAAGTAGATGAAGATAGTAATGTCGTAGTAGTATTTGCTTCAGTCGTTATGTCGGTATTTGAAGAATTAACTGTGCCGGCTAAGTTTTCCGTGGACGAAAACTCCGTCGTATTTCCGGAGTTTGTAATTGATACATCATCAGCACTTGATGCATCAGTCGTGTTTGTAGTTCTCGTTGCATTTGTCGTGCTCACTGAAGTCTCATTAATAATAAAGCCAGTTGAATTTGATAGACTTGTTTTATCAGAAAATGACTGGCTGTTACCACTTGAAGAGGTCTGAATCGTTGCAGCGTGAGTTTTCCATGCTGTTATGAATATCTGAAAATAAAACTGCACATCAATTTAACTTTTCACAAATTTAATGAACTGTAAGTTCTGTTTTCCTACTTAAAAACCGAGTCAATATACATAATACTTTTTTTTGAACTGCTTTTTGGAAAGTCTTAGGAGCGTTTCCGCCGTACGGTATTTCATACAAACTTTTAAGTCCTTATTTTTGGAACGAATTATAAAACCGATTTTAATTAAACTTCCTACGCATTGCAGAACACATGGGTCTAAAAAGTTATCAGAGAACATTTTGGAAAATAGTGCCACAGCTAAATTCGAACGATTTACAATTTTCCATAGAAACAGAGATTTCCAATTATTATTTTTTAAATAAGACATTTCGAAAATGTTCTCTGATAACTTTTTAGACTCATGTATCCTGTTTCTGTGTAAGAAGTTTCAATAAAAGTGGTTTATTCATTTCGAAAAATAAGGACGTGAAAATCTATATGAAATGCCGTATGGCGTAAACGCTCTTAAGTGATAATAACAACGACATTTTACAGACGATCATATTGACTGACGACTTTTCCTTAGTATGCGTAAATTAGTCACTCACTAAAAGGCTGTTACATAATCTCTTATATATTATCTGCGATAAAAAAACCAAGTTTGGAATAGTTTTGCTGCTTCTCGGACAGCGATCCTGCAGGAAGCAGCATATAATGTGGGTTGTAGAAGAAAGGAGAACGGAAGCAGGAGGAAGTTATCTCCATTATTAATTTAAAAGTGTCGTGTCGAAACACTTCTTATAAGTTTCTATAAACTATCATCATCAAACAGGGACTAGCTCAGCAAGAATAGAATGGTTATAAATAGTAGTAGAAAATATTTATATCTTTTCCATCAAGCAAAAGGATCGACTGTACCTGTAATATTCTTGTTCATTTATTGACAAGCTTTTCCAAAAACATAACGCGAAAATTATAACCACTGAATTCAAAGGATAAAAAGCACATGATATAATTGGGTAAGTACCTATATGCATTTAATTTTGATAAAGTCGAGATCATGTGGTAGTTTGACAGATCGCTTACTTAATAATAAGTAAGAGCGGTTACGCACTGCATCCGATCAGAATCCGTGAAAATACGGATGTAAAAACTCGGACCGAATTCGGATATTGCTTACGCACTAATCCGATCTCTAATCCAAATCCAAGCTATTCAGGAGCCTTCTTTGGATATGTCCGATTTCAATTCGAGGTAATGCGAAAGCGTTCAAACAAACAGCACTACAGGCACTTCAGTCTCACTGTCAATAGTTCTATCGAATTGGAGACTAACGGATGACGGAGAGAAATCAGATGACGGAAGTTGGATCTAGTCCGTAAACTACCATAAAAATAGTTCTATGACTACTTCGGAACGTATTTTCACGGATTGGGATCCGATGCCGTGCGTAACCGCTCTCAAGAACTATAAAAAAACAAAAACAAAAGTAGGTACTTACGAGAAATACAGCAATGGTAATCTTTCTTTGCATCGTGAATTTCTAAATATTTTTTTCAAGCACTGAAGATTATATACTTGGATCAAGAGATAATGTGGTTATCTCGTTATTTAAGTTAACAACATTAATAAAAAGATTGTTTTCATGACGTTTCGGAATATTTCACATTATCTGACTTTGAATCCGATTTTTCCTAACTTAAAATTCACAAACAGTCATTACTGCTAACTGTTAGGTTTTGCAACCAAATAATTTGATCGTTAACAGCGGAACTAATAAATCCCTGTGTTCGTGCTTAAGAAGAATTGCTGTACTAACAAGGATATGTTGAAATACAAACTGATCATCTTGGATTATCAATTTACTTTGCACATTGTAACTTCTGTAATATGATTACAACAAAAGGTCTTTGAGATCACCTTTGAATTACTATATTTTAACCAAACTAAGTAAGTAGAGAAAACAATTCAACATTATCACGCACGGTATCAAAATCTGGTGTCTCAGTCGTAATGTATTCAATATTGACATAACACCTACTCAGTAATAAATTACTTATGGCACATTGCTTTCTTGTTTGTGCATAATCAAGATATAAGCGTTAAATTAAAGCAGGTAATGAAAAACAGAATTCGTTACGACAGAGAAATGTAAACGTTGGAACATTAATGACTTTAATTTGTCATTATTTTCAAAACATCGGCAATCGTCCATTATGATTTTATGATACAGCGTCCATCACAGTAATTTCAATTCAAGTTTATTTTGTTACTCAATTAGTTGGAGAAGGTATCATACGTTGTACCTATATACCACCGGATAATTGCAAACCCCGTAAGATTGTAATAATTCTTTATTAGATCATAATTTCTCGAAATATTATAAAAAGAGTATTTTTAATACAGTAAGTCCTATCCAAATTCAATAGTTTCCAATATATCTGTGACTTAATGCGATAAATGAGTTTACAATTCACGCCATATGTTAAAATCTGACGTTGTTTGGCGGCGTTTGCAAGCCGGTGATATATCTTGCAGGTCAGATGATCTTAGCAATAGATAGACCTTAGTGACAGATTGACATGTCTATTTCAAGCTCATCTATCGTTTTTAAACAAAAGTCGGTGACCAGTGCGCTGGCCAAGCTATCAATCAGACTGTCTCCCTGTTTTTCTTAACACCCCGCTGCATTCAATCTCAGATAAGTACCTAATTGAATTTGTCCTGGCTCAGTCTGCAGTCATGTCACATCGTTTATTTTGACCAGCTTTAGCGTAAAATTCTAATGTCTTGATACGTTAAAAGTTTCTAAAATTATTAAGCTGTTCTTGTTTTCTCATGTAGTTGAACACATCTATCCTGGACACACACGCAAGTTGTTCGGGGCAGTACATTTGCCTTTGGCTTGATTGAATAAAGACGTCCCCGGACAAGTGTAGTTATAGGAAACGAAGGTGTCAGTACCATTAGCTGAAGTTGTGTAGACACAGAGAGTGTAGTTCCTGCAGTTTGAGCCCTTGATGACGAACCGACCTGGCGAAGCGCAAGTCACTTCACCATCAGCTACCATGGTGATAACATACACCACCTAAAAAGGCCAGTTATTTTAAAAAGGTGCAAGACATTCGCACGGCATGCACAGTAACCCACGCTTGTGAAGGTCAAGTAGGCAGTCGGTCCTTGTAAAGTACTGAACTACTGACATTTAGTATCCCGTATCCGGTATCCAGCTAGACTGTTCTAGAAGCCGACGAACCAACCACAAAGCGAAAATATAAATATTGTATTGTGCACTGGGCATTGTGGACTTGTGGGTCACAATAATAATACTTACAGAAAATATAATGACGATTTTACCCACCGCCATCGTTCGATCGTTCGCAGTGGTTAAATATGTTCTGGCATTACGTGTATTCCATATTTATAGGAGAACAGAAACAATGGGTAATATAATTAATAGATCCCTAGTATTACCAAGAATTAGTGCATTATTATTTAGTTTGCTTTTTAAATCCGTTACATCGAGAAACCCTTTAGTTATATGTGTCACCGGAAAATTCAAGGCTCCGTAAGATTGTAATAAATCTTTATTAGATTATAATTTAACTATTATATATTATGAAAAAATCGTTTGGTGTACAATAAATCTCATCTATATTCAATATATCCGTGTCTTATTAAGAAAAAACTGTTTACAATTTCACGCTATATTTTACAATCTTACGGCATTATAAAATCTATTTTCTTTTCATAATTATAAAATACCAAGCACAGTTTATAATTTCAGTACAAAATCATTTCTAATACTTGTGTGAACATTTTTTTAACGGCACACATAATCCATAGTACAAAGACTGGTTCTAGGATCAAACATCCAATCATAAGGACAGCTGTAATCAAACTGAACAAACGTCCCGTTGTTCAATAGAACGCAGTAGTAATATTTGCGACAGGTTGGGTCCGACATATCGGCGATCCTGCCAGGTGACGAACAAGTGAACTTCTCACACTTGTAGTTGGTCTCACATAAAGTCGTCCTTGGATTAAAGTAAGTGTTTTCCGGACAACTTTGTCTCAATTGAGTAAAACCGCTAAAAATATTCACACATTGTATGTAAGTAGAACAATTCGTGTATTCAGGATCCGCGATGAAGCCCTCATAAGTGCAGATTTCGGATTTAGGTTTGGTTTTGACAGCAATTCCGGTGTGGCAGACGTATTTTGTCGTTGAGGTACATTTGGACGTTTTTGGGTTGAACACAGACACACTGGGGCAGACGGCGTTGAATGAGATGTAGGAGTCTGTTTGCTTCATGTAGATGCACAGTGTGTAGTTCTTGCAAGTGCCATCGGCCGGGTCCGCAAACCGGCCAGCTCCAGTGGTCCTGCAGTTGACAGCGGCATGGGCACACCAAGTGGCACACAATACCTGGAAAATATTTAAGTGGATAGTAATACGGCTGCACAGACTTTAGTGGTAGAGACACTATGAGTTATGATTAAATAATGTGTGGATGATATTTATTTATTTCATTTATTTATATATAATTGGCCAACCAACAAGTTTATTCTTCATTCTTTTAAAAAAACGTTGCCCCACACTAGGAATTTCTCCTTTATCGTGGGGCGTTTACAAACATAAACTCACATACACAAACAACCAGACCCGGAACAACTATCTGTAGGCCATACAAATATTTATTCCGTGCGGGAATCGAACCCACGACACGGAACGCAGCAGTCGATCGCTCAACCACTGCGCGAACCGTGTCGTCAACTGTAAATACTGTACATGTTCAAATAATGTTTTTCTATTAACTACTCATAAGGTTAGTATTACTATTTCTTACAGGTTAGCACCGCATGCCCCATAATAAAAGTGACAAATAAATTGCTGCAAGTTTACACTTTGCTTAAAAAATAAATAACAAAAACTATTAAATACGAAAATTAAATTAAATTAACCTAAAAAATACTATTACAGAAGAACTAAAAAAAAATTACATTAAAAATACCTACACCCTAACGGTTAACCTGTGGAACATGCCAAATGAGTCAAAATGCATGTCAACCAGATCGCTGAAGCTGTTTGATGATATGCTTGTAATACGATGATATACTCACATTTCGCTAATTCTCTCCTAATAGGGAGTCGAGCAAATGCTCAAGAATTGAAAAATTAAAGCGGGTTGTTAGGTAGACCACCCCATTTGCAATCGCTGAACCACCAAGACAACAATACAACAACGACAATATATTATTATATAAATTAAATAAAAACTCACCAAAAGAGGAATAACGGTCCTTGCGCTGACCATGGTGTCATATCGTCGCTGAGACTAAACTAGGAAGGGCAAAGAGTCCTTTTCATTCTTCAAAAACAAAAGGCTATTATTATTCTAACAATGGGCAATCCAACAATAAAATATTTCTACGATCATTTATTTATATTATTTTTCTTCGTCATGTCATAACGCTTCGCATTCTAAATTCAGAGTAAATCAATGCCATTGGTGTTCATTTCTGATAGCTCCGGAATTATCAATATATTTGAATTATTAATATCAATATAACGAAAAAAAAAATCTATTAAATAGATTCTTATCTCTAAACAGCCGCCACATGGCGGTCGTCAAACCATGTCAGAGGCCCTTTTTATTTATGTTTGGGAAATCATCAAATGACTTCTCCTGCTCTGGGCAGAGCGGAAGGGAGTGTCAGACTCTTACTGACTAAAACCCAACCGTGCTCCTCCTAGTGCCATTTGCTTTCCAGGGCCGCGGTAACTCTTTCGAACATAATCCGGAACTGTCAGAGGCCCTTGAGGTGGTTTAGAAACTCTGACACTAGGCGGGTGTGTGGGGGTCGTTAGACCTTACTACCCAGACGAAGAAGAAGAAGATCTCTGAACACATAGATGGTTATTTCATCAAGCCAAAAAATCGTTACGATCAATGGTCTTTCAATTGATTACATAGACTTAATTCAAAAATGTAATGGTTTAATTGTAACAGCGAATGCTTATCTGAGTCAAAAGGCTACACGTCTTCGGTCCAAATATAAATGACACAGCTCGTACAGACGTCGAGTACCTTGGTGATGACAAGTAAAAAACAAAAATATAGAGCTTCGAATTTATTCGTCATTCTTAAAACAAAAACAAAAACGTATTATGTATAAGAATTTATCGCGGTAACCAGCTAGAAAGCTAAGTCAACGATTTCATCCACACAGTATCCCTGCCCCATCACCTATTAGTCCTGTCAATTAGTACAAGTATACGTTGCAGTACACAGCGAAGATGCGGGATTGAATGACGAAGTGCTAGGGCAAGTGTAATTGTACTGGGTAAACGTCCCGTCATTCAACAACACACAGTAGAAATAAGTTTGACAAGTGGTGTCAGCAGTATTGGCGAATCTACCGGCGGTGGTACACGTGAATGCGGTTGTGCTGGTGCAGTTGTAAGAGGCATCACAAAGGGTCGTATTTGGGTTATAGAAGGTAGTAGCTGGGCAAGTGTATGTTGTCTCGGTGTAGGTTCCGTTGATGTTGACACATTCAATGTAAGAAGAACAGTTGGAGGAGTTGGGATCAGCGATGAAGCCATCAGCTGTGCAGACAGAAGTTGTGGTGTTGGTAGTGGTGGCGGGGCAAGTGTAAGTGGTGGTGCACTGGCTGAGGGTAGGGCTGAAGAGCGAGGTCGTGGGGCAGACGTAGTTGTAGGAGACGTAGGTGTTGGTGCTGCTGACGTATACGCAGAGCGTGTAGTTCTTGCAGGTCGCGTCGGCGGGGTCCGCTTGACGACCAGCTCCAGTGGCCGTGCAGTTTACAGCGGCATACGCCTGCCACGCGCATAAAGACAGCATCTGGAAAATCAACGGTCATTGTTTGAAACAAAATTTCCTTACATTCTGTTAAATCAATCTCATCAAGAATAAAATCAACTGTTTTGTCAGGAGTCCTGACAAAACAGTTGTCCTGTGTGTGTGTGTCCTGACTCAGGACACATTAAAATTCATGTCGACAATTCTACATTACTTTTATATGAGTATCGACCACAACTATTCCACATGAAGAGGATGAAACAAAATATGATTACAATATACTAATCCTTACATACGAATTAAAATAAAAATTTCGGGATACTTACAAAAACTATGATGATCTGTTTATCCATTTTTTTGCTGTGAATAAACTCTCACCGAATTTCAGGCTTTATACCTTCAAAGATTGTAAAAAAGGATAAAAGGAGATAAACATGAATCTGACTGTCACCAAATTGTTGGATTATCCGATGGATTATCCCCATCATAACATACGACGCATAATCCACGAAAATTACTGAACTTGAATTCTTTCCGTGACGTAATCATACAAATGACACTTGCTCACTTTCGCATTAATTTATATAGGAAAGTATGAAAGCAGTGGGAAAAAAATAAATTTTATTAAAATAAGTACAAGAAGTAATTTATTGAAAAGTTCCATTACCTACCTCCGAAGTTCTTCATCAGATCTTTACCAAATTGAAATGGGACCAGTCTCTTTCAAACAAACAAAGAATCAACCAAATCGATTGACAATTGGCGAAAATATCGCTGAACAAACATTTTCCCTTTCCTCCCATCATCAGATCCTGACTTATATCTTCCATTGTGAGCTCAGTAACATGAAATGATGTTTACCAAGCACAAATATCTGAATTGCGTTAGAATGTGCCTATAAAATTGCAGGGTTGCCCTCGACTCCCCTGGGATCCCATCATCAGATTCTGATTTTGTGACGATGGGACCACCTCTCCTGAGGTGATCACATCGTCACAAAGTCATGTTTTATAATAAAAAAAGAATTTTGAAAATCGGTCCATAATTGGCGGAGAAATCGGTGAACGGCGGAGAAATCGGTGTAAAAAAAAACATACTGTCGAACATAGAACCTGGAGGAGGTTCTGTTCGACAGTAGGTATGTTATTTTTGAATTCGGTTAAAAATGCTTTTACCCGACTGATGGATCAACGCGCAGCCTAAACCGCTGGTCGTAGGAACTTGAAATTTGAAGGACGTATTCCTTGTATGACGTAGGCGGCCGACACGAAAGGATGTTTGGGAGTTCATGTCCTGAAATAGGCAAAGGATAGTATCCCGGGAATTTGTTATCTTGGGATAATTGTCGAATATCACGCGGGCGAAGCCGCTGGCAGAAGCTAGTTAATTAATAACCAATATTATTTTTTGGCCGCTACGAGTACCCTACGACACCGCTACGACACCGCTACGAGGGTGCTACGACGACGCTACGAGGGTGCTACGACGACGCTACGAGCCGCTACCGCTATCTCTACGAAATGCTACGAGACTTCTAGGAGATGGCTTCGTAATCGCCACGAAACTATATTTCCACCACGCCACGGTACGCGTTGACTTATATAGGCTCGATCACATGGTCCGGGCTTTCTGGAGGGGTGTAGGTTGGAGACGCAGCTAACAATATGATTAATTTTTCACATTGGTGTACAATAATATACTTACTTCTGCCAGCATGAATATCGGGAATCATCCTATGAGAACGTACTCCCGGGACAAAAAACAGATTATGTGCTATTCCAGGATATAATCTCACCTATGTATCTAAAATTTTATCCTTATCCGTTCCGCCGTTCTGGCGTGATTGAATACAAACATCCATCCATCCAAACATACTATTTTTTTTTTCTAATATAGATATAGGATATATAGATAGTAGTAAGATCAAGAACTTGTCAGCTTACATAACCGATTTTACCACAATTGAAACTTTGTGGAAGTCTCTTTTGAGTGAATTTCCCGGGACCAAAAATTGCGTGGCATCAATGAAATTGGTACTAAAAAACAAAGTTATAATGTTCTAACATTTTTTTCCGGTCAGGTGAAATAGAAATCTACGTGTAGCACTAAATATTTAATTAATAGGATTAATGGATACTCCAAAATAATTAATTAAACCTCGAAATATTTCATTGCCGTGTTTGTCCACACGTCACCTTGTTGTGTATTATTCCTCATTGATAAAAATCTATTGGTTATTTATATTAAATCCTTGTTTTATTTGATACATGAATATTTAAAGTATTGTTACGGAATACATTTATTCAAATATTTAAACAATACAACAAATGGTTAATAAAAATTCATTTGTCCCAGAACTACCGTTCATCGCCGTGTCCTAATCATGTTTAAGGATATTGTTTTACCTAATGACTTGCGTCCCCCCCGCGGTACGCTAAACGTTTCGTATTAGTGCTGCCTAAGTGCTCGACGTGGAAGGACGTACACACGTGCCTGCGTTTTCGAGCCATAATGTAAGTTATTCAATTTTTATGTTACTGGACATTTTTTCTTTCATCGCCGTGGATAGGTATAACCTCATTTTGAATTAAGTTTGTCTTCTTGAGTAAGCATTCGATAGAACGCCATTTCTTTTATGTTTATTTGAGAAGTGTTTATTTCTTCAAATTGTTAATAGATTTTTTGTTATTTATATTTTTTGCCTTGATTTTCATCGCCGTGCTTTCATTGCCGTGGTTTTTGTGGGCGAAATTTTCTATGGCAATGAAAAAAAAGACATGGCAATGAAAAAAAATTCATTGCCATGCCTTGTAAAACAATTTATTTTCATTGCCGTGGCCAGGTATTTCATTTCCGTGACTTGTGTTTTCATCGCCATGGTATGATTAGGTAAAGAAAATATCTTTATCAACTTTTATCTGATATACAGGTAATACCGATTACTGACATTACAGGACTCGTCAAGTTAACTCTCTCTGCAATGCGATAAAACATTTAAGGATAGACTTGATGAGTTTTTACTGTACAGTCAACTACAAACAGATTTTTTCATGGTAACCTAACAAAATGATGTAACATTTGGTACTCTATCACACGTATAATACACCCTCACACACGCACGCACCTCCACATACTACAGTCTGATTTTAATAATGGATTGTTTATTTTTAGGATGCCAAGATGTCTAAACCAAAATTATCTAAAGAGGAGAGAAAGGACAGGAAAAGATTGGCGGAAGAAAAGCGACGTCAAAAATTAAGAAGCGACCCTGTATTAAGAGATACTCCTCTCTTAATACAGGGTCGCTTCTTAATTTTTGAAGAAAATAAAGAGAGCGATATCTTAAATAGAAGGCTGCAGGAGTAGTTGTTCCTCGAAGTGCAATGACTTCGCAATATTGTAGGAGGATAAGGTCTTGATTCCAACACTTGTATGGGAGTAAAATTTGGGCGAGGAAATATTACAAAAGAAGAATGAGAGTAAAATAAGTAAAGGAAGACTTTTGAATTACACTCGCGACACTACTTAGAGATTTTAATACTACAGCCTTTATTCTTATACATACTCCCATTCTTCCTTTTGTAATATCTATCCAAATCTTACTCCCATACACAATTTGTCTGGGTTTGCCTTTCCCTCTCGGAGAGATATAATATTTTTTCATTTCCATGGATTGATTCTTTCATTACCATGGCACAGTTTTTTCATTGCCGTGGCCGCTTGTTTCATTGCCGTGCACGCATGTTTCATCGCCGTGGCACGGAATTTTTAATCCTGTACATCTCGTTAGTTTTTTAAGTTATCTGCTAGACATTAAGCAAGAATACAATACATTATCAAAAACTTTAATAAAAGCGTTTTTTTTTAAAAAAAACCTTAAGATAAAAAAATACACGGAAATGAAGATTTTACAGGACCTGTTGAAATTCACTCTTTTAGCAAACCACAAACTTCAAGTATCTGGGCCACTGGGTTTCCGAAGACCTTAAAGACAATCTGGACATTGAGCGTGAGCACAGAGCATTGGCTGTCCGCTCGCAGATTTGCGATATGTTCGACTGGCGTAAAGGTTGCGCTGTTTTGAGCGTATTCCCAGTCGTTTTATACGTGCAGTCTGTGGATCAACTATACACAGAAGACATACAGCGCTCTACGCGTCCAATATAATAATGCGTTCAGAGTGTTGATGGGGTTGCCGCGCTACTGTAGTGCTTCCAGCATGTTCGCTGAGGCGGCAATTGATGGTTTCCACGCAATAATGCGCAAGCGATGCGCCTCCATCATGCACCGGGTACGCGTCAGCCCCAACAGCATCCTGAAAACCATAGTGGACAGGTGGGATAGCCCCATACTGGGATATTGGATATACCTACATGCCAGTGGGGCGTAAGTTTAGAAATAGAAGATAGATAATTGTATTTTTTCCGGTAGCTATAAGTACTAACACTAGTTTCTAAGTTTTTGTCTACTAACCAATCAATGGACTCTGTCTGAAATAAAAGATTATATTAATTATTTATTTATTTTATTTAAACTCTGCTACAGACAAAAACAGGCAGACAAACAATCAATTTCAACATTTTAGCCTCGAAGACGGGCGGCGCCCGTCTTCGAGGCTAGAATGTTGAAATTGATTGTTGTTTGAATTTAGATTTCTTACCGACTAATTCAGACTTTTTCATTACCCACTAATAACTTCCCATTCAGTCATATTTCTGCTCAATATTTATTTAACTTCCCATTTAAATATTTCTTACGAATCAATTACTCAACGTTCGCATTCGCATCTAAGTCGCAATTAGTAAAAAAAGCCTCAATTTCCTTTCATCAGTAGATCAGTCATCAATCATTATATGGCGCGGCGCATGTGGCGAAGCATTTATTTCAATTAGACCTTTTACAGGTTCTTTTGAATTGTCAAGGTCGGTCGGTCAAAAAGACGAAGCTATTTGCACGTTCCAAAACGTAGATCTCTAAGGAGAAGAACGTACAAGAAACTCCGCGCACTTTCGACGTTAGCGTCAAAACAATATTGGTCCATTTGCGTCAAATTGGCAAGGTAAAAAAGCTTGACAAATGGGTGCCCCACGAACTCAATGATCGCCAGCGCGAAGTACGCGTCGAGATGTGCCTTGCACTGCTCAACAGACACACAAATGAAGGAATTTTGAACCGCATTGTTACCTGCGATGAAAAATGGATTCTGTTTGATAATCGCAAGCGCTCAGCAAGTTGGTTGGATCCTGGTTCAGCACCTAAACAATGCCCTAAACGAAAACTTACCCCTAGAAAAGTGATGGTCACTGTTTGGTGGTCTAGCGCCGGTGTGATTCATTACAGCTTCTTACCAAACGGGGTGAGCATTACTGCAGATGTATACTGTGAAGAACTGAACACAATGATGGAGAAGCTGGCACATCTCCAACCAGCATTGGTCAATCGCTCGTCTCCGCTGCTCCTGCACGACAACGCGCGTTCTCATACTGCACAGCAGACGGTCTCCAAGTTGCAAGAACTGGGGTTGGAAGCTCTCCGTCATCCGCCCTACTCACCAGACCTTGCGCCTACAGACTACTACTTTTTCCAGAATTTGGATAACTTCTTGGCGGGAAAAAAATTCAATACCCGAGAGGCAGTACAAAATGCCTTTGAAGAATTTGTTGCCTGAGTCCAGCTGATTTCTTTAAGAAGGGCATCAATAAACTGCCACTGCGTTGGCAAAGATGCATTGATTGCATGGGTGATTACTTCGATTAATACAAATAAAAAATACATGAATAAAATTCGTTTAAATTTTTTCATACAAAACGGCAATTTCATAGGTAAAGACCTATTATATGTGAGAACGATTTAAAAGACGTGCAGGATAAAAGAGTCCGGAGTAGAAAAGAAACAATTCAAAGATATAATAATTAAAATAAACCATGGCAGCCGAGAGATCAGCTGACGGCGCCCGTTCACGAACATCACGCATGCGCTAGCACCATTCGGCTCAACCATTTTTAAGGGAGCCAAATGATCCAACGCATGCGCCACCATCAGCCAGACTTTTGAGTGAGAATGACATAATGACATCCCCAATCGCCAGGGTACATTCCAAGTCAAAGACCTACCCAAAATTATCATTATAGTTTAAAGGTACACAGTACTAACACATGTGCATGAAATTATACAATGCTATATAAGTTGAGTCTATTCAATGAAAATATAGCATTCTTACAATCTTCAGACGGTCCCAAAAATATTACCAAAAAAAATATTACCAAATGCTAACAGATTACTTTGAGCCCCCTAGTGGCTACCTAGTGGCGTTGTGGAGCAGGACCAGCATTGAGCCAAGCATTTTTATCTTCAATATACTCCCCCTTAAAATATGGTTGCCTGCATAGTGTGCGTTTAATACAAGATTTAAATTTTGTTTCATTTAATTCTAATATATGGGGAGGTATTTTATTACAACATTTTAAACAGTACCCCATGAAAATGTTGCTACTTAAGCAAGTCTGAAACCTGGTTGAACAAATTGGTTCCTATTTCTAGTGACATAGTTATGTCTGTCACCTCGTTTACTAAAAGATGCAGATTCTTTCTAACGTCCATGATATTTTCATAGATATATTGACAAGGCACCGTCATGATGTTAATTTCTTAAAACAGTTCCCTTAGAGAATCGCGCCGGCGGAGATGTAAATGGCTCTGATGGCTCTTTTCTGCAGAATGAAAATAGCCCACAGCCCGTCCCCATAGTAAGATACCGTAAGACATTATACTATAAAAGTAACTAAAATAGACTAGTCTCGCGGTTTCAACATTCACAACTGTAAATTGGTGGATTTCCCTAACAGCATATGCTGCCGAACTTAGCCTTCCTGCAAGAGATGTCAAATGAGGACCCCATTGTAGCCTTGAATCAAGCGTAATCCCCACGAAAACTGTTTCATCTACGAATTCTAGTTTCTCCCTGTTCAATACTATGTCACAATCACTACTTTTGACATTTGGTAAAGTAAATCGAATGCACTTCATTTTTTTTTCCATTTAATACTAAATTATTAGCAGTGAACCAATCATGTACCTGCATTAGGACGTTATTTATATTTTCAAGATTGTTAGCATGTCTATTTATTCTAAAAATTAAAGATGTGTCGTCAGCAAATAACACCATATAAAGTTTATTTTGTAAAATATAGGCAAATCATTAATATAAACTAGAAACAAAAAAGGACCCAAAATTGAGCCCTGAGGTACCCCCATATTTACGTTTAATCCTGTTGATTTGTGCGAATGCGAACATTCCTTAAAAATTATTTGAATTAGCAGACTGGGCGACTTTAGGATCTATTAAAATACGTGAAAAAGGTGTGTCCTAGGCTAACACGATAGGCATTGAAGGATAACATAAGCCTCTGTTAATTCTTTACAGGCGGATACTGTTCCTAACACTATCACAACTATGTCAAAGCTATATGGTAGCGAGCGCACTAGAGGCGTTTAGCTATGGAATATGCTATGCAACATTGAAATCATCCACCCTAAAACCATCTGTTCCTATAACTTTAACGGAACATTAAAAATGCACACAGCATTGGTTTTTACTTGGTGCAACGCATCTGCATTGCATGAGTAATTTACAGTTACAACAATTACACTCTAGCATTATTAAGATAAGCATTATTACTCGTTGGATCATTCATTTGTACACAAGTATTATCAACGTTTACACAGTTACTCTGGCAGGTAAATACCAACATTCGCTTGAACGGAAAAACCACTCAATGCAGCCCTAAGTCGCAGTTATTTGTTCTTTAATAAGACATTAAGGTTACACTATTCGGTATTTTGTCCATACAAATTTCTGGGGGGTATTACTCCACTGTTTGACATAGTGCATTCAAAGTTAAACATGATATCGTTTTACTTTATTATTAGTTTTGTCTGTACGGAAACAGAATAGTAAAATAAAAAGCCATTAAAAAGTAACAAGCCAACAAAGGTTCGTTTTTCTTGCCAATTTTAACGCAACTTTGGGCGCAAATAAGTAATAAAAGAAGTGTAAAATCTCAAAAACAAAGTCCGCACCGACAAACCTCAATTATGGCAGAGTTCAATAATCTTTATTTGTAATTGATTTATGCAGTGGTTTTTTCTTAAAACTCAACTTTCCAATAGACTTTTCGTGCATCGTCTAACATTGTTTCCATTCGGAACGGTTTTGTGTGCTTGATAACAAGATATTGTGTGTGTAGATTAGCGTCTAACTGCTCATCACTGATACTGTCTCTGTCGGGCACGATGCCTGGTGAGCCAGCGTGCTTTTTGGCCACGCATACCAGTGAGTTCGGGTCCGCGACTAGTTCAACCTTAAGTTAAATCCCTAGAGGTAGGTCTCATTCTTGGGTTTTGAGTCTTTATAGTAACTGACTTGTGATCACAATACAACATGTTACAGAATAAACGCAATACCTCTTAAGGCGTCATTGTACTCATCATTATGAACAACTTTTACTATGGAACCAACATTGAAATCGCGAAAAAAAATCGACTGTAGTACAATTTGTCGAGTTATGCGTACAGAAATGTATGGGACATTTCAAACTGGATTTTTTTTCGCGATTTCGGGGTTGGTCCCATAATAAAAAAGCCCTTAAAAGTTATTGCGTTTATTCTGTTACACGTTGTATATTATATTCGCAGTCTTTGAAGCAGAAAGTTATGCAATATGCAAGTCATCAGTGTTTTTAACTATCTCTTTCGATACGACTGGTCTTGGTGAAAAATATAGAAATAACAAAGAAAATTATACCTTAAAAGGTGGGTATTGACCGGTGCTACGGACCGTAATGCACCATTCGCAGCGAGCACGATACGCCGTGTCCTAAAATCCGTGTAACATGCGCGTGTTCGTGCTCATTTCCACGTATCTACTGACTGCACGAATGCTCGCTTTGTAACATGTTACGTTACATGTTATACGCCCCGTATCACCGGTCAGTACCTAGCTTTAGATCTACGAACAGTCTTATATTCGTATCAGCTATAAAATACTGTCTGTGTCCTGTTTTTCCTGATAGTTACAACCGGGGAGTCTGAATATGTTACTTCTTGGCAAGCGCTCCATTTTCGACCACATCATGGCTTACCATCAAGTGAGATGGTAGTGGTCAAGCACGTGCCTATCAATAATAACAAAAAAAACCATTACCTAAACGTCAACAAACAAGTAGGTCATGAAGAACTCTATTTATGAGCTAGCTTTTCCAGCGGTTTCGATCTCGTGGCGTATTCCACAGATACCGTGAATTTTCTGGGGTACAAAGTAGCCTGTGGCACTAAACGATGATGTAGCTTTTTATCAGTAAATTATTTTTTGTAATTTAAATTAGGTACTTATAAAAACAATGTTACTTGTATTCGTTTAGAGGTAAGACCATTGATAAAAGCCAATCAAGGGTTGACGACTGGTAGCTAGAAAATTTAATGATTGGCATATTTACCTCGATAGTGGTAACACTTAGGTACATACTACGTTCATATTTCGGTATTGCCTATTAATACCGAGTCTACTTTGATAAATGAACTGAGACTCAGATCGTAAGATGGAAGAGGGTTTCAGTATAAATTAAGAAAACATGAGATGCGAAGAGAGCAGTGTCGATTTAGGTACCAATCACTTATAACTTTGAGGAGTTAAAATAAACTATTGGATAAAATATTTTTTCGCACTTTTATTAGAAATATACATTTCTAGTATCCACATGTTTAATTTATTGATTTTGTTTTTATTTAAAACGCACGAACAGTCGTATTAGTTCTTACACCTAATTAATCTAACAATAACAAAACATTGGTATAATTTTAACATTTGATTAATATTCATTATGACAACTAAGGGAAATCCGAGACGCGAAGATATAACTATAAACTATATATATGTATAGTATATATACTATACTATAACACTTTGTACAATAAAAAGAAATAGTTATTCTGGACTCTGACAAAAGACCTAGTATTATAACACTTTATGGTGTCAAATTCTTCGTCCATTCTTATCCATCACTTCCTATGGCACAGAACTCACAGTTTAAAATATATATAAATACATTATATGTATATTGAATTAAATAAACAGGGTGAAATTTTAAAGTGTGCGTGGATGGTCAAATCTAAAACTGAGGAATATCGAAAAACACTGAAAGCAGTCTGCAGCCCGATTTTGATGAAAACTAAAACTGAATCATTAGATTTTTTTTAAATCTGTATTCCTAGTCAGGAATAGAAGTATTTTTTTAAAATGAGGTCTTTCCTTTCGTTGCCATGTATTATTACTTCCCAGAATATGATCCTTACTAGCGACATTTTCGGATGGTGTAATAATACAAGCAGGGTTTTTGTTTTTTCAAAGTCAACCGGTTCGATTCCTGGCTTGGGAAACAAACTTTTCAAGAATCCAATGCTGCGGTTTTAGTTTTCATCAAAATCGGGCACGGGACTCCTTTCAGTGTTTTTCGATATTCCTCATAGTATAGGATTTGGGCATCTACGTACACTTTAAAAATTCACCCTGGTATAACAAACACAGCACATACTTTAACAAAAAAAAGAATAAACAACACAATGGTTTTTGTAACATATGTAGAATGAAAAGAGTAACTAATGACCTAAAAACATTAAACTGAAATGCGGAGAATGCACTATTGCTCAGTTCAAGTCATTTGTAATGGTGAAGAAATTTCGAAGACATCAAGTCCACGAACTACGTTGTCCAGGTCCAGGTGTAAATTTTACACATGAGTAAAAAAAAGTCCTGTCCCAGAGGTACGAGTGATAGAGAGGTCGCTCTATAAAGCCGAAATTTTCTAAAACTCCTTTTTATCCAATTTTGAACTGTACTAAAACGCAAGACGCAGCGTTAGAAGGCCTCCCACAAGATGGACCAAGACCTGGTGAAGGCTGCGGGAGTCTGCTGGATGGGAGAAGCTCAGGACCGATCGATATGGCAACACTTGGGGAGGCCTACATCCAGAAGTGGACGTCTTTCTATTGAATTATTATAATGATGGTAACTGGCCCATTTAACCAGCAGTGGTACAAGTATAGTTGGTAGTACAGAGGCGTGCGTTAGGGTTGAAGAGCGACGTCGTGGGGCACACGTAGTTGTACGCCAGGTAGGTGTTGTTGGCGCTTATGTACACGCAGAGGGTGTAGTTCTTACAGGTCGTGTCGGTGGGCTCCACGTACCGCCCGGGTCCAGTCGCCGTGCAGTTCGCAGTCGTGTACACTTGCCACACGAAACATGCCGCCTGGATAAATACAACGAACGATTAGGAAACACACTTTTAACTCCACGACAGCATCGATTACCCTGCCTATTCGCAACTATAAATGTAGGGGTCGACTTCTGGTCTACTCGAATGAAGCTGAATACCAGTATTTTACATGGAGTTACTGCCTATCTATCCTCTGTAAAACTATAAACCAGATCCTAGGTAACATTGATTAAATGCCTGATTGCAAAATAACCACGCCAAATTCTAAAAACTAATTTTCATTTAGAAAAGCAGTTTTTAAAGCAAGGGCAAATTTGAAAATATAAGAAGATATAAACTAATCTAATCGGTAAAAACTATACCAAAGAAGCAAGCAATAATCGATCGAGGCCATTTTTGAACTTTTCTTGGTAAAATTAATTTAGCAAGTTTGCACTTACAATGATTGTAATAATAGCAATAGTGGTCTTCATGATGGAATACCTACTGAATACAATTCCAACAACACGTCAACTTTTATACCAAAAAAAAGCGTTACTTTGTCGATTTATAAGGCTCAAGCTCAATGAGATTAACATAATCGTCATGATAACAGATAATGGACAATTTGCGGGACAATTGTATTTGTTTATTGCTATTCTCTTGTATTTTAGACGATGTTATGTTGACTCTACATACGTTTCCAAGGTCCGAGTTTGATAAAAAACTTCATCTAACCTTGTTGATTAGTGGCATCAATTCAATGGGCTAGTTTGCTTTGCCAATGGTTGTGTAAAGTGCAAACCTACACGATCTCAACAGGCTTGTAGTCATAACAGCCTCAAATCAAAAGAAATTAAGCTCTAATGTTTTTATCCTTGTTGGCTAACCACTTTTTTTCTAATTATAATACAATGCCGATTTGATTAAAAGGGCTAGCAATAATGATCAAAATGCCAATAATCGGATTTGACTACAATACTTGCGACTCCTCGATCTATTTGTAGACTTGGCAAGACCTTTCTTGAAGAACCTTCAGGAGTCTCTTCTATTCATAGTCAACATTGTAATGAACTGACATTTAATATCAACGCACAATGTAAGAGTAATTTATCATTAACCAAACAAAAATAATATTATAATAGAGTACGGACTGCGGTACCGCAATTAGATTCTCTCATTTTATGTATGCAAATTTTATTATTCGTCTTAATTAAACCCAATGACTACAGAGCCAGTTTTTAATCCGTAGTTATCTCATCCAATGGTTAAAATTGTGATAAACATTCTTTAGGTAACATGCGTTTTTGATCAATTGTTAGTTTATTAACTAAGTAGGTAGTTAAGTTTTTAACTAATTATTATTATGTATTTTACGATCTCGAGACCCTGAGGCCTCGGTCCTTTGGTTACGAGGGGCCGAAGCCAACTCGCAGCGCCCCCTTAAGCATTTCAAATGGCATGGGGTACCGAAGATTATCCTTGTAAGTATGCACAACGAAAGGACAGCATGTTACTGGATTATACATCCTTCTCCCGAGCACATTTGCTCTTGCGAATCTACACTCACACCGGCCAATTAAGGCAAAAAAGAGGTGGGAGCTTTGTCCCTCGTCAGTGTTCACTCCGGCTAGCCAATACTGCTCACGGGGGATCATTTGGATGGGAAATCATCAAATGACTCCTCCCACAATGAGCGGAGCGGAAGGGAGTTTCAGACTCTTACTGACTAAAACCAATCCGTGCTCCTCGTAGTGCCCTTTGCTTTCCAGGGCCGCGGTAACTCTTTCGAACAAAATCCGCAACCCTGGCAGGCTCTGGCCCTAACAGGCCCCGTCTACTTTGCTGACATCTCTTTGAGGCGCTTGTGGAACACAACGCACCGTCGACCCGGGCCTGGCTTTGATCGGACGGCGAGCCACCCAACGCTCGCCGTCCGCTGACCCGCGCCTACGGTGGCCGGGAATCGCCCTGCAACTCTCGACGTCCGGGGCGTCTCCCTATGTTGCGACGGCTGGGGCGTAAGGGTTGTCTCTCCCTCACACGGCCCGCCTCCTCCTTCACTAGCATTACTGCTTCCGCTGTACTATGGTATTATTTGACCTACCTACCTAGTAAATTACGAGAAGGATTGCAGTAACTAAACCCGGAGGAAGATCATGTTGACCTTCACACTATTGTACCAAAGTGCTAACGATAGGCTAAAACATCAGACTTGTCTTCGTCTTTTTTTCCTGTCGATCTGACAGCAGTGCAGATGGTTGTATAATACAGGAAAAAAGTTATCCGTGTGCTCTACATTGGCATTTTATTTGAAATGGATAGAGATTTCCGGGATGTCTGATCCACCACAATCTGCATCTTATATAACCTACCTATTGCCTATCAACTGTTAATTTTAATTTGGTTACTTTTTTTTGTTTGTCTTGTGCGAGTCCCAAATAAATATTTTTCTTTCTTTCTTTTTCTTTCATCTCTCGTAGAAGCCCTTAAAGGCAAGAGTTGATGCCCGTACAGGGGGGACAGTTGTCTCGATCCTAGTACAGTCATACTTAAAAGGAAGAGTTACAGTGGCTGGGAATTTATTTTATTTATTTATTTAATATACATAATGTATTTCATCAGGATGGTCGGTGACCCCCAAACTAAACATTTTGCCTGTATCTTGAGGGTCAGAATTGCCACATAGAGGAACGGCTGTTCCCATTAAAAATATACCTAGGAGTAGCTCTAATTAATCGAAGCCCGAAGAAGCCTGTTTCGTTACCATACATAAACTGCAGCAAATAATCATATAGGTCTATAGTTGGACTTTTAATTGTATTCAGTAACTTGACAGTTCAAAGACAATAGTGAATATAGTGTTTTAAAAAAATTGCATAACATATTGAAGTTAAATTCAATTTCCATCCATCATTCTCACTATCTTTTTTTTTGTCAAAAACTGATAGTTGAACTGTCACGCTACTGAATACCTACAATTAAATGTAAATGTAATGTACAATTAAGTGTAAATTAAATAGGTCTTCGACCACATCAGCTCCGAAACTTAACTACAGCTGATAGAAGGTCTTTATTTAATAGATTTGAGAGACTACTTATTGCGAGGATTGGCATATTTATCAGACAATTCGGGCAACGCAACATGATGTCAGCCACAAACAGCAAAGCTGTACCCCCGTTACCGGAAACCACGTGGCAGCCTAGCATTCCTGACTTCTGTATCACCGTTCATCATCGCTTTCTTCAAAGAGCTGTAAGCAAACAAAGTCTGCCATTATGAGAAGACATCGTTTTACCATTAACAAGCGTAGTAAGCATCTTGATAAACTAGAGTAGAAATCAAACAATATTATCATTTTTATCTCGCAACAACATAGAGTTGGGACATTCATAAGTTTTGCCATAACTTTATTTTGGTGAAGAATTATCGATATTTTTTTTTTCATTGGGCATTAGTATTAAGGCTCTCTATCGCACCGTTACTCGTTCACGCGCCTAATCTCATTCAGCTACTACGAATCTGCACCTAGTGCCAGGACATGGTCAGGACTCATATCTATATTGCACTACGTTTGACGATTCGCGGTCATCAGCTCTTCTACGGCTCATACGACCGGCTGTTTAGCACCTACTTCAGCTTGCTTTTCTCTGGAGCCCTGGACTACAGATTTTCAGCGATGATGTGTCCAGTCTTTGTTGGCTTTAAAATTCCGAACCCGTCAAAAACCTCTGGACATAAATCTCATGTGACATTGAAGGCAAACTCCAAACCATTTCGCCAGACGAGGGATATTGTTATTGTTAGTTCACGGATGATAAAATAACTACCATCTATCCGTTTGCCAAATAGTAGCAACACATGCGATATTTCACCAGAATTTCCCATGTTTTGCCATATTAACTTAGTCATTATTAATTAAATCGATAACTATAACTAGGATGTAGTTGCAATTTCGCACCTCTATTTAAGGCCACAAAAGAGAACATCTACTTTAGTTTCCGTAACTTTGTAGCAGAGTAGCATTATACCCATAAAACTGAGCTAATCAGACAACTGCATAGTCGTGAATTATGAAATAGTTATTGTAATAAAATATTTTATTGCTGAAACATCATTTTTATAAAGTGGGGTGTTTGACCTTTGAACAATGGAAATGAAATATGTTTGTGTTGTTGTATTTTTCTTTGTAAGTACCAATGTTGAATATTTTAACCACAATTTAGGTCTCGGTACCTATAAACTTCTAAATCCCGAATTGTCAATATTTTTAAACCTCTTATTTTAGTGTCAAATTTTTGTGACGACGTCGACGCGCGACGGTCGGATTATATGCTCAAATCTACCTATAGCCCCATACAAGACCACTCTTGAACATGGGACATCTAATGATGGCCTTGCAACAGAAAGACATACCTACCTACTTTAGGCAATTTGTGTTGGAGGCCACCATCACATCTCGTGTTTTCATTTGACTGGTTATCTTTTCTCCGAGAAGGTGTTAAAGTCTTAAATCGAGATAACGGGTAATTTGTAAGGTGGTTTCTGATAAGGAACAACATTTCTTATTACAGGGATTATGTCACGGGGTGAGCAAAGCGACTGAATGTACTACACGAGGAAGATTCCCGAACGACGAATCAGCTGACTGTCGGGGGTACACAATGTGCCTTCTGGGCGGTCTCACAAACTTTACCCAGTACAAGCTTATGTGTCCCATGGGCTCTGTTTACAGCCACTTAGAAGAACAATGCACTAATGCCTCAAACTACAAATGTTTGCCAAACTTCAACTGTACAGGCGTTGGGAACTTTGCCGTACCTGACATTACAGATTGCTCTTCGTATGTTGCCTGCATCGAAGGCTTGAGCAGCGTAGGCACAGCTCGAGTTGTTGGATGCCCGCCGAATACGATTTTTAATTTGACTGCAGGTTTTTGTGTTAATGATACTGTATTTTCTTGTACAACTCCTAAACCAATTCACAGCGTGATAGTAGTAGAAGAACCACCAATCAGCCTCGATGAATTAGATGGCGAGCCAGTGAATAATGCTGTTAATACAAACATATCACTTTCCTTGATATACTCTATTGTTTTACTACTATCAATGTTAAAATAAATACCTATATAAGGACTATTAAAATGAGAACGTCTTCCACCTTGGACAAAATCAGGACAAATTCCCTAGTAATTTTTCATTAAGTAAATATAATAAATTTGTCATACCTACATCCAAATGTGTTTTATTTAAAAGTAACTTTTGCCGCGACTTCGTACGCCCATATCCCGTTTTTGCCGTTCCCTGAATTTCCCGTTCCCGTATTGCCTATAGGTACATATATCTTCCGTCATGAATGT
Source organism: Melanchra persicariae (assembly GCA_947386135.1). Classification (NCBI taxonomy): domain Eukaryota; kingdom Metazoa; phylum Arthropoda; class Insecta; order Lepidoptera; family Noctuidae; genus Melanchra; species Melanchra persicariae. The sequence continues at coordinate 7,530,426 of OX376651.1, read as the reverse complement.
GGCTATCATACAAAAAAAGTTTTTCAGGGTTCCGTAGCTAAATGGCAAAAATCGGAACCCTTATAGATTCGTAATGTCTGTCTGTTCGTCCGTATGTCGCAGCCACTTTTTTCGGAAACTATAAGAACTATACTGTTGAAACTTGGTAAGAAGATGTATTCTGTGAACTGCATTAAGATTTTCACACAAAAATAGAAAAGAAAACAATATATTTTGGGGGTTCCCCATACTTAAAACTGAAACTCATTTTTTTTTAATCAAACCCATACGTGTGGGGTATATAGATGGATAGGTCTTCAAAAATGATATTGAGGTTCCTAATATCATTTTTTTCTAAACTGAATAGTTGCGCGAGAGACACTTCCAGAGTGATAAAATGTGTCACCCTCCCCCCCTGTAACTTCTAAAATAAGAGAATGATAAAACTAAAAAAAAATTAAGTTGTACATTACCATGTAAACTTCCACCTTTTAATACGTCATAAATCGTAAACCGCAATTTACCTTTCATTCAATCAACTCAAATATAATTTTCACAGATGATGTAACTATTTCTGTTGCCGTTATAACAACAAATACTAAAAACAGAATAGAATAAATATTTAAGTGGGGCTCCCAAACAACAAAAGTGTTTTTTATAGATAATGGTACGGAACCCTCCGTGCGCGAGTCCGACTCGCACTTGGCCGGTTCTTTTTATGTTTATTATGTTTGTTCCAGAGATTAGCGCGTTCAAAGAAACAAACCCTTCACGTTTATTATATTATAGTACAGAAGTATAGATACTCGATACCTACCTATAAACTAACTAGGAACGGGTTGGAAGCAGAACGTGCACTTAACCTAAAGGTAGGTACTGTATTATCGTGCTAGAAATCGTACAAAAAAAAATAATATTGTAAGCAAACGATTTTTATTTTTACCCATTATTGTAAAATTCACACTAATTTTTTCACTCATCAGTAGTGACAGTAGTGGTGCTCATTTTGAAAAGAACTTACTCATTTTGAGAAGTACTATTTTGAGAGGTGCACATAATGCAGTGCTAATTTTGCGTTAAGTGCACATTTTGCGAAGTTCACATTTTGGGTCAAACCTGTATCATAGCTATAAATCAATTACGAAAAGAGCCTCACTCGGCGAACCATTTCGCTTGTTAGGCATAGAACGCAGACCTGTGCCTAGACTGGCCTGACTAGCCAGTATACTATTGCAGTCTTTGGGCCTGACTAGTCCGCAAAACCCACGCATTATGGCCTTTTCTAATAAAGGCATGCATTCTAATGTAAACCAAAGTGACTGTGTCAAAAAATTGTCTCAATAACTAGGTAGGTACATTCCAAAAAAAAGTTTAAATACCTAATGTTATTCATGTAATATTACTGCAACCAATTCATGGTTGCAGTAATATTACATGAACAATAACTGCAAAATGAGATTTTTTGGGCGCGATTTTTTCGAATGAAGTTCAACGGGTGTTTTAAGTATTCACAAATTGTTTCCTAGTTGAAATTGTGATGTAAAATAGGAACAGTTTGGTGTCTCAAGTGTCCGCAAAACTGATCAATATTTTGAGTCATATAAACAGGTACAATTTCGTTGAGTGGAGCTGTGAATTATACTGTAGTATTGACTACATCTGTAAAGCTTGACTAGAAGGCTGACTCGATATCAGCCACCAAATACTCCAACAAACATTGTAATACTGATTGTAATTGAAATACCATTCATAAAAAGCCAAGCTACGACTACGTCGCGTCTGAAGGATTTTGTATCAATCATGGTAATAAATCAATTTAAAAAAAAAACTAACGTCAAAACACAATCTGACAGTGACATTTATAATTGAGGTTATGTATGTCTATTGGTAAATAGTTCTAGTACTTCTAGTTTTACCAATCCAATTTTGATTAACAAAACCTTATCAACTATAGTAAATAGTTAAAAATTATAAAGAATATATTTGTTATAGATACATCACCAATGTATTCGAACGTAATTGTTCCAAGGTAATCCTGTCAATCGTGTCTTTGAGGTTAGATCGTCAATAAAATTACGTTTTTATTACATAAAATGTATTTATTTGTAGACAATGGACAAGGCTCGGGTGTCTTTGTCGTTCATTGACATCTGTGGAAGGACAGAAGCTTCCTCAGACTAGTAAATCTAGCGACGGCATCTCACCTCCCCCTCGCAAGCCCAGAGGACCTACCGACCTTCTACAAGCATTAGCAGCTACTGTTGGTACTGACCCAACAGCTGCACACTACAAGTAAAATATAGTTTATTCTTTCATTGCAAAAAAATATTTAAATTTGTATGTAATATCTTTTCTACCTACATTCAACATTTATCATTTAGTTTACAATTTTAAAAACGTCATGTTACATTTACAGATATCATGATGACCCATATTTAATACCACTGTCAAATTTCCGCAAGAGGTCTTATGCATTATCAGCGGAAGCTGGACGAAAAGCCGCAGCTTGGATCCGTGATGAACATGCTGACTTATTCACCATGAGACAGTGGGACCCACCCAGCAAGATCAAAACACCATATTTTAATGCAGACCCTAGAATAGAAGCATTTTCCCCGAAGCCTATTTATAATGATGCCAGCAAGGTAAGAAAGAACATTAAACACAGAATTCCTAGCATAATAATATCTTTAAAAAACAGGCATCACTAAGATCTGCTTGGCTTTCCAATTATAATTATGAGTAAGAACTCGAGCAGAATTAGAAAAAAAACTTCTTAAATCTTATCCAAATGTGGAAAAGTACAAGGCAAAAATTACTTGGATTTTCAAAACCACAGTTATCCAAAAATAAATTATTTCTTTATGTTCTTTCAGGTCACCGAGGAAGACTTGAAGTACACAATACAAAATGCCCTAATAGATGATTCACTAACAATATTCCAACTGCTGGGCGGCACAAGCGGAGTGAGTGATGAACTCAAGCTACAGTTCCTGCAACTGTTGTGTTTCTACAATGAAAAGGAACCTGATTCTATGGAGTGGCTTGAAGAGAGGTGGTTTGCAGCAAATTTAAGAGATAGACAAGCGGCCACTTGGAGGTACATATTTTTCCTTTATATATCTGTGGCTGCTACAGCTAAACTTGTCCATACCTGCTGTAGATAATTGCAGCCTTCACAATAACCTGAGGAGACTCTTGTTGGGCAATTGGATCAAGGGCTTGGTCCAGAAAGCACTTGAATATGACAAATTTTGTGAGGAGATTTCTCTCTCAGGAGCCCCACCCAACAGTGGCTTTCACCTTGAATCCAATACTGGTGTGGTACTATTTCTTGATCAGCAATGAAATTGCTATAATTTTGAGACATTTGCTATGATTGCCAGCATTATGTTTTATGAATATTAATATTTATTCCAATGTCCTTGTTTTAAGACTTGGTGGACTCGCAGATCAGATCTTTGAATCAATGGACCCCAAGTCATCAGAAGCATACTGTGCCATGATTCAAGGCATGGCTAAATACTACCAGGTACAACATTTGTGTGTTGAATTTTGTTTATTCTTTTTCTATATCTATTCCCTAATTTTTTTAATTATTTGTGTGTGTACCCATGAAAGTGTAGTCTTTTAAACCCAAAAGTTCATTGTTATAGAATGCCTAGCTGCATTAAGTCTGCCTATGTATGTAGCACTACTGCACATAAAGTTTAGATAGTTAAATTTATTGTTTGTCTATATCTACAGGATCGAATTAAATGAGCTAATGCAACTTTGCAAATGTGATGAACATCAATATCATGATAAAATCATAACATTATTCTGATTCAAGTGACTGCACTAAGGTTCATCACTATAGTTGCTGAACCGAAGTTTCATAATTTGAGTGTAAAACATTTTATCTATTACTTTTCAGGCTGAAAGAGCTCACATGTTAACCCAGGAGGCGAAAGAGAAAGGCATTTCTCTGTCCACCAGCGTTTACAACTCACTGATAGGCTGTGTTGGATTCCTGCGCGAAGGCACCGCACTGCGAGTTGAATCTCTCCGGTCGTTGTTAGCCGAGATGCATGAGCTGGTAAGCAAATGTTGTGGTAACAGACTTCTTTTTCTCTAACTAAAATGTCGCCCCGCTGGGCAAATGTCTCTCCCATAGCTTTCCACTCTCTGTTTTGGTGTTACATTTATACACAGAATATTTACAATATACACTGATGTGCTAAATCTCAAAAACTGCTTCTGATGATGTCAAACAAATTTAATTAAAGCTAAATGGCTGATTGTAAATAGAGAGAAGGAAAAAAAAACATTGTTCCAAAAATACTGTCAAATTAATTTTTGAAACAGTTCAGTATCAAGAAGTTTTTGGTACCTACCCATAATTTGGTCAGAAGTAAATGAACAGAAGTCTTCTATACATAGAATGTACACATATCTGTATAATATTTTATGTAACGAGAGCAGGTGAGATCAGTTCCAAATATCAAATGAAATCTAATCTAAAATGAAATGTTGTTCATTGGAGGCACACACTTGAGAATGTAGGAACCAATTTTTTTGTAATTTTCGTAAAACCCAGCTAAATGTTTCCAATTTTGAAATGGATAAAAATCCGGTTAATAGGAAAATTCGGGAAAAAACTAAAAGTGATGAATGATCAATGTCAGCTAGTTTTAAATATAATTATTTATTTCAGGGTATATCTCCGAATGACGAGACATTATCATCCTGCCTGCGCTCATTATCTGCCTGGGGTGGTGGCAAGATGTTGCAACAAATGGCGTTGCAAATAGTCGCAGAGTTTAAACAACTAGACATACAGCCCGGCCTAGCCGCCTGCTACTACTTACTCTGCTTGTTTTGTAAGGAAAGTAAGTATAACACGTCTTGTAGGTTTTTCCTAAGTTCTGTGTTTAAAGAAATTGGGGGAGTGAGACAAAAACTCGTATGTAGTAGTAGTAGGCTCGCATGTAGGTACTCATACCCAATATTATGCCGTTGTTCCTCATTCTCCCCTCATTTCTGTATTAAGCATTTGAAGTTGAGTATTTTTCAAATTCCACTTTAGCTGAAAACCTGTCACAGTTTCGCAATGAAGTAGGAATTTAAAGTCAAAATACTTATTTAATTGAAGACTTTTAGCTGTTGATTAAAAAGTTGTCTTTAATTAAACAAATGTTCGTTATTTCAGGAGGACCCCGTTTTGACATTCTATCGACAATATTAAATGAGTTGGAACAAAAGGGAAATTTAGATGCCAAAGAACCTGCTGATACCAACTTCTTTATAACTGCTATGGGTGTTTGCAGCGACCACCTTCAGGTCTGTAAAAAATATAATAAAAAAATCGACAACTAAGTATACTAATTACATCAACAATAACACCTAGCTTCTGAAACCAAGATGAGTATTACAAATATTCGAGCACTTTGTGATGGGTTGAATTAATTATCAATAGTCAATCAATATCGAACCACACAAGTTTGATTTTTGACGCATCTGAGTAGCTTTGCTTTAATTAAAATACAAATTACAAAATATTATCTCGCATGTATTTTTAATACGAAATACAAAATACTTTTAAGCCTTATAGGTATTTGAAATACAAAATAAGTACAGTATTTTAACTATTTTATTTAAAATCCTAAGTACAGAATAAAGTCAGGGGTTAAGTTAGCCTTTTTGCTTACGAATGACGAGCGCTGTTTTCTGCAGAACTCACCCATTAATAAAGATTGCTAAATGTATTTTGAAGATTCAAGTGTATTTTAAAGCCTTATGTAAGTATTTGAAATACCTACTAACTACAAAATACCTCAGCGACAGGTAGGTATTTGAAATTACATTTTTAAGAAGTAATTGAAACACAAATACCAAATACGTATTTTAACATTTTCAATTACGGATTTTAATTAACAGTAAGTAATTCAATTACTGCCCAACCCTGTCTGTAGTATTTCGTTAAAATTGGAAGTGAAAGCCATGTCTAAAACTTTAAAATTATTTTAAAATCGATAATTAAGTGTATTTGCAAATCTTTTCAGGATATTACAATGGCCGACAGACTACACGCTCTACTAATGAAAGGCGATAACTACAAACTAGTTGGAGATGCTTATAAAGAAAGTATTTACTACAGGCACTATGTCACTGTTTCTTGCAGGTAAAAATATACTTCCTAACATTGTTTAAAGTTACTTATTCCTCATAGTTTTTATATTACATCGTGTATGTATCTGTTTGACAGACATGCACCTTTCGAGAAAACTCTGAAACTACTAGACACATTGGTACCAAATGTTTATGTTCCTGAACCAACAGTTATGGAAGAGGTAAGTTTTAACTTTACCTTAATTTATAAGACACTGCATCCGATCTGAAAAAATACGAATACCAAAAATTCATTCGGCTTATGCACCAATCCGATCTCTGATCCAAATCCACGCCCCGCTGTCGAGCCGCGCGGATAATAATATTATGTCCGATTTGAATCCGAGGTAATGAGAAAGCGTTCATACAAATAGTACTACGGCTACTTCGGTCCGTCAATAGTTTTCCGAATCCGAATTGGAGACTTACACGGATGACAGAGAACTTGGATGACGGAAGTCGGATCTAGTGCGTAAAGTACTACAAATAGTTCTATGACTACTTCAGAACGTATTTTCACAGATTCGGATCGGATGCCGTGCGTAACCGCTCTAAGGCGAAAATAAAACAAGTTAACAGCAGTACTAGAACGGAACTTATATAGGCGGTAAAAAATAAAAAATAATTCTTAACAAAATGCCAAAAGAGTTTGTCAGAAGTGGGATTCGAACCCACGCCCTCAGAGAGGACCAGAACAACTCTACTCACGTTCAGTGAGCAAGGGAACCTTGAGTCTGGCGCCTTAGACCGCTCGGCCATCCTGACAGCTGACGTAGTGGCTGAAATTATAGCTCTGTATCCAACATACATAAAGTTTAGTATTATAAGTAAATCAAATTAATTTTGGAAACACTGTTTTCAACAAATTGTGATAATTTTATCGATGACAATGCAAAATTATTTACAATAAGCTATTTGCGTAGTTTTGTAGAATTGACAGTATTGTGACTAGCTACTGATTTACCTACTGATATGTGCATATTATGACATTTATTTAACTTAAATACCCTAATCGAAATTCGACGCGCACTGTAGGTAGGTACTTATGTATCGCACGATGAAGAAATTGCTTCTATAGTTTGAACTCTACTTTGTAGATGGCTCTGTCATTCACTGTTTGTGAAAGAATTGACTATATGATAGGTTGCTACTGTTTTAAATTGTAATTACTTGCTGCTACTACTACTATTAACAGTTAGCTAGTAATATACAATTACATGTATTCTATCCATATATTCTATACTCGGTTAAGATTTAATAGAGATATATGGAAGAAGAAGACATGGTGCGCCCACACACAATAAATTGACATACAGACAGGACAACGGCCTGCATCTATTGATTAGACCACATGCTCGTTTCAAACTACAACATTCATCATCATCATATCAGCTGAAAGACGTCCACTGCTGGACATGGGCCTCCCCCAAGTTCGCCACAACAACCGTTTTTTTTCTAATGGTTCATACAACAGATACAGAACACCACCCTAAAATATCACCACGCACTTCTGGAACATCCTGTATAATACGTATATTAATATTATGTAACATAAAAATCCATAATCTGCAATAGGAACTTCGTCTCAAAAGATTCTATTGTAACATTTTGTGACAAAGTTACATTTCCATCTTCATTTTTACGCAGATAATAAAGACTCTGGAAGTGGGCGGTGCTGGTGACCGTCTCGCCCAAGCGTGGTCGCAACTCGTCGTGTTCGGTCACGGGAAACGCGCCCGACTCGTCGAGAGGCTGCTCGATGCTATGATCAACACATATCAGGGTCAAGGTAAGAATAACACAGCTGTAATAATAGTCCTGACCGACTTTGGATGGCGGCCAGTCTCACCGGAGACTAGCTATCGACGCGAGAGATAAAATAATGCACTAGTGTATGCGTAAACACAGATGTACTCCCTCTTTGATCAATCTCACAATCCGATGGGACGGCAACCCGACACGATCGCAAACGTGCTTTCCGAGGCACGGGGGTGTCACACCACCAACTTTCAAACTCCTGGCTGTCACAGAGGAATTCCTAACGGAAAAATTCAAATAAGACTTTTTGCCGACCTGGGAATCGAAGCCAGTAAAAGAATACATCACGCACACCGTAAAATGTTCAACTGTACTCACTTTTTTCCGCTTTTCTTCGCCATTAACAACACTATGAATTTTCGATTCGTCATCGTAAATCACGGGCATCTTGTGACTTATATAAGGCTTAAATTACGATGATTGACATAAGTGTTTTTTTCAGAGGAGGAAGTTAAAAGTAAAATGCGTGCCGCCGCCGCTGATATGCTCAGCTTTGGACAAATGACTCCAGAAGAGAAGGAGGCGAAAGACCTTAGAACACCTGTACAGAAGTAAGTTCTAGAAAATATTACGTTTCTTAAACTGCTAAGTTCTCAGTGATGATGGTATAATAATGCTGGCAATTCAATTTTATTTAACGTTCTGAAAATAGCTGATTCTCCGCTTAATTTAAGTTATTGTGAACAGATAAGTGGTTCAATTCAAACCTGCTTAATGAATGTTTCGGATTCAGAAGGAAACCTTCATCCGTTATTGACCTTATATTTGTCTCAGCATGCCTTCTGAAACAGATTTTCTCTAATATACAACAATTCATACAACATTTTATTTACACAGATTATCAGCCACAGCAATATGCAACATAATCGAGATGTGCTCCGACACAAAAGACAAAGCCGACCCGCACTGGAAGAGCGTCGATGAGGCCTTGCTACGTCTCCGTCGCGAGGAGGCTGCGGGCGTGCCCGCACGCCCGCAGGCGATAGCTGACGTGGCACAGAAAGCGGCCACAGTCGGACTACCGGGCATTGCTGCTGTAAGTAACCGACTTATAAAAAAGAAATATATGTATATACTTATATATTCATTTAAAAAAATAAGGACTAGAAAGTTTGTATGAAATGCCTTACATCGTCGTAAACGCTCATAGGACAGTCCTCTACCTCTGTAGTGGTAGTAAGGCGTTTTACAACGTCCACGTCGGAAGCATACCGCGTTCGCTTCCGCGAGTCCACAGATGGACTACCTTGTTTTGATCTATAAACGGCTAATCAGACTTAGCATGACCTTAACAACTTTAAGGCTGGTAAAAGCAAAAGGCAATTCTTTGGTTTCACCTGTAGGTGACTGCGTCGAAAATGGCATAATCCATCTCGTTCTGTTCGTAACTATGTTGCGGAAAGGCTTTCAGTCCAACTGTTGCTACAACAAATGTTTGTATCCGAATATTCTGTGTGTAGAATTGCTCGCGGTTTAAATACTACATGGCTTGCTGGAAAGCTATGAAATAAATTTAAATAAAACAAAATAAATGTTTTATGCTTAGAAATAACATAGGCTGAACACAACACCAGAGCAACAAATAATGATGCATTATTTATCTACAGGCTGCAGTAACATACCTAGCTGAATGCGGCTTCGAAGAGGCAATGGCAGCGAGCGTACAAGTGCTGGGCACGATGCTGAACCGACCCGAAACAGAAGTGGAGTCGTTGCTGACTCAGGAACATTCTAGTCTAACTGGCTCGCTGCATCCCGCCGCTGTAGCCGTCGTAGAGGCGTATAGCCTGTGAGTATCGCTTAGTTGTTTGTACTTACATTTTTTACTTCCATGCAATCACTATCGTTAATAGAGCGAGCATACAAGTATGTCAGAAAAGAAAAATATTTTCATCATTTATCTCGTTCTTAAGAAACGAAACCACTACTTATGATTGTTTTTTTTATTGTAACGGTAAAACAAAAAAATACATATCTGTTTATTTCTAACTAGCACTTCGCCCGCGACTTCGTCCGCGCGGATTTAGTAGGTACTCCACAAACTTCAACTAATCACCCCGTTCAACCCGCCAGAGTTTATGCAAAAATTGTTAGGTACCTACATCTGTTTCAATTATCCCGCTTTTAGTTTGTTCATAACATTCCGACGTAAATTGAAGCAAGGAATCATGTCCTCCCCTTACATCTTAATCACCCCTGCTTCACTCCTTATTATATGTAGTTTAGTTGAGAAAAATCCAAACATTTCTTATTCTTATTGTTTTATCGAAAACATTCAAATTCCGTGGTGTTTCAACTTCATCGGACCAAGCATTGATACGATTCTCCCCAGTTCGCTCAAGCCGCGACATTTTTCTTACTCCGAGCATGTTTATTACCGTCGTAACTTTTGAACGAAAGGTCCGATTTGAATAATTTAAAGTATATTTTACACGGACATAATCAACCTTAACTATCAAACCATTTAAATGGATAAGGATTAATATCATGATACTAAAATCACCATTTTTAATTTCACCATGGGATTTGCTTGAATAATATGAACAAAAAGCGGTCATGGTGACTTATCCATAATAGTTAGACATATGGTACCGCGGACTTTTTTGTAGATATTGATAACCTCTATAAAACTGTAGTACATCACTTTGCTCTATTGTCAATAGATTCCGCAGCGTACGCGATATAAGGATTTTTTCTCACACCTGGGGTTACATTATCGAAGTTTTCATACGGATCCCTAACTTTTTTGAAAATATTCTATAGCCTATGTCCATCACCGATAATGTAGGAAGCTTCTGGTGAAAGAATTTTTCAAATCGGTCCAGTAGTTTCGGAGCCTATTCATTTCAAGCAATCAAACAAACAAACAAATCTTTCCTCTTTATAATATTAGTGTAGATGATCATGCTATACGTGAAATTTGCGCGCTATCTCCGCATTAACCCTGAATAAGGCCACTAACGCTCAACGGTTGTCAGAAGACAGATGTGTATAACACACCCTCGTTTCGCCTTCCATGTAATTAGGTTTACCACCTCTTGCTATAAATGTATATTACCGGGTATGTATCAAACCCAGGGTGGCTACTGAAAACTTCCTTATAGAAACATCCTTCCTTGTCTGTATACCTAATTGATAGTTGACTTATTTATATTATACTGTCCAGGGCGATCCACCTTTCAAAAACCTGAACTCCTTCCTCCTTCCTTCCAAATACAAGATCACAGGTGAGTATTTAGTTTATTTTCCTAGCATTAGTAGCCATCGAATTACATGCAATAACAAATTGCCAACTTGTTTTACCAATTTGAAATTGGTAAAACAAGTCAAATTAGTTAGTGAAACTTCTCCGACGTGATATATGGGTATTGATAACTAAACGTAAACCAATACCAACTTTGACATAAACTTTGGACTTTCCCACTTCTAGAGCAGCTGACGGTCAGATCTCTTATGCTTTATTAGTAAAACTTCAAAATCACTTTTTCAAACCAACGCCATCCGGACTCGATACAATTATCCCAATTTTACTTGAGTTCCATGCAGTATGTCAAGTCTTCTACTGGCCACGGTATTATATAATTTTATTAGGGTTCCGTACCCGCAGGGTATACAAAAAATGAATAAATAAAAGGCTACAATTTAAAATAGACGTGAAACATTTCTTGTATGAGGCCCATACAAGAAACGTATTTTTTTTTTTGTTTGTGGTTCCTACTGAACCCTTCCTGTGCGATACCGACACACGGCCTGTTCTTAATAGGTGTCCTCTGTTCAAAGGTGTATCCCAGTAGTTTGATAAATCTCATTAATGTGTTTGTTTGCAGAGCGAAAACGGGTGGGCCAATGACGCAAGAATCAGAAAGAACGTCCTCAAGCTCGGACAGCGACAGCGAATCTTCGTCTGACGATGAGTAATATTATGTTATTTGTATATATCAGTATGATTTAGTTTAATAAACGCATTTAGGTATTATTTACACTTATTTATTAATTATTATTGTATTATTAACCTCTGTCAAAAACAAACCCTTCCTATACTTCCACATTACTGATACAAAACAAAACTATGATTTAAAAAAATGATTGCAAACACCGTAAGTTTATTATAGATCGCGTAAAATAGTAACTCTTTCTTCTCGATAAGAAACGGATTTATTGTATTTTAAATAATTAATATTCGGTTCACAATATACAGTTTATAATCAAATCAAGATGCATTACAATCTTACGGTGTTCGCCGGTGACATACACAAACCTTTCTTGTTTATTGCTCTTTCTTTGAATCAAGACCGTATCAAAATCCATTGCGTGGTTTATAAGAAGTTAGTGGAGAAACAAACAGACACAGACAGCGACTTAGTTGGATACAATTTAGAAATAAAAAATGATATTTTATTAATTAGTAAGCGTAGCAAAAAAGCGCCAAAAATACTTGATTTTCTGCGTTAAATGACGCACTAACCGTACTTCTAATTTAAACAGTTCTAGAGTCACCTTAAAGTACAGTTCAAAATGCGTTCTTCTATCCAAGCAACAACAACGTGTGAACATTTCCGAGAATGGATCGTAAACACTGCCGTTAACTAATGATGACACATCATAATCAAGTACAGAAAGTTGGATATCAAGTGTTGTGTTGCAATTTGGGACAGTTCTAGACACAAAAAAGGTAGATAAGTATATAAATTTATTTATGACTCATACTTACCTAAATGCTCTACAATCTATCAATCTTTGCGCCGGACGAATTTTATACATATAGTATAGTAATCTGTTATAGTAGAGACCATATGGATAGGTACCTAGCTTGACAAAATACTAGCACAATATAAAAAGTAATAAAACTGGCCAAGTGCGAGTCGGGGTCGCAGAAGAAGTGATCCGTATCATAAAGAGGAAGGGTTTTGCGAGTGTCGAAAAATGCGAAATTACAAACCCTGGGAGTTAGAGTCAGACTCGCACTTGACAGATTTTATAATTTGTTGTTAAACTCTAGTATTAGCACTATACCTACGAATACTAAATTTATATTTACCAATAGAGCGAAAAGATAAAAACTATGTTGAAAAAATCGCGTTTCATGTACTTATATCTTAATCGTGGTTTTTAAAGCGGCAATTGAAATAAAATTCTTTACCAATAACGGTTCATGAGATGTAGCCCGCTGACAGACATACGGCCGGCCAGCGGAGGCTTAGTAATGAGGTTCCGTTGGACGTTGGTTACCTTTCGGGTACGGAACCCAAGTAACTATCGTTTATCAACATCACCTACTTCTAAGGCCCCATGCAGCCGAATACCGTTAAATACAAACGATTTTTTCGAAGTATCCGTGACAATGTGTCACCCATTTCTCTACATAACTCAGAGGTGTTAAATGTGCTAATTGGTGTCTAACTCAAGAGCATAAAGAAAGCTGTTACTGTCCGTTAGTCGTGTTCAGAACTTCGTATGAACAACATAGTCTATAGTGGAAATCCAAAATGATCAGTGCAAAACTTATAAAAGCTTTGTTAGCGGTAAGTACAAACATTAATATATTTATGTATCATTCTCTTCTTCATCGGTTGGTCTCTGGTGAGAATGGTGACTCCGTTTCAACTTGTCAACGGTTTTTCTCCATATGTTATGATACGTTATCAGCAGCCTGGTGGAGTACGATACTGATAGGAGGTAGGTATCTCCAGCTGCTCCGATATTGGATTGGCTCCGATACAGTTTGGAACTTCGGCCTCTTCAAAATCAAGTCATTTATTTAAATTTAGACTGAGAGCCAGCACTTTTTGAGCGTCAAATACATCCAGACAGTCCCCCAAAACGCCCGTCACCACTTCCTAGTGTGCTGTAGGTCTTTCAGCCTCTATTTTCTCAGTAACAAAATAAGTCGTGCTCGTGCCATGTTGTTGGAACCTATGCGAGCAATGTGGGCAAAGAATCTCACGAGTTCACGACACGTTTCTGTTTATTTATCACTAAGCTAAAATTATTATGATATACCTACTATAAAATGTTATTTATAATATGTCGTAATTTTTCTAAGATAAGTAACACCCAAATATTATTGAGGGCTTCACTTTTTTCCATTCGCGGTATAAACAAGACTTATGTTATTTGTCTGCTAGATTACAACGATTTACCGAAAACAGTCACGCGAGGTTGTTGTTTGCACGTGTATTTTCACGTGTGATTGATACATGATATACCTACTTTTATTTGTTACAGCCTAAAGTATTGTATTTTTATATCTTTAACCAAATTATTTTTTTACAGATATCAATTTACGCCAGTTTAACTGAGGCGTACTACATCAACCCAAATTATGATTGTGGCCAATATGGCTTCACATGTGAGCGAAACAGCAGAGTGAGATTATGTGAAGGCAATAAATTGATTGGCCCCTCATTCGTCTGCCCAGTCGGAACATTCTGCAACGAGGAATCTACGGCGGTTTGCGAAGATGCAATCAACTTTATAGACCCAGCATTAACTAGAAGGCTACGGTGTCACCGAAATGAAAGAATCGCAAATCCTAACGTCCCAGGATGCAAAGGATACATCCTGTGCGTCGCCAACGGAAACCGCTTCCAAGGCATCAACTTCAAGTGTTCAGGCAACACAATTTTCAACGGTTTCACTCGATCTTGTACCTCTCCGCTAAAGTACAAGTGTCCCGTCGCTAACACGACCAAGTCGACTCTAGCATTGTATGGTTCTGAAACCCGAAAGGATCCCAACAGTGACGAGAAGTCCTCGAGCTTGAGCACTCGATTTTCAGGTCAGCGACCCGCATCAATAGAGTGCAAGAATTACAAGTTTAGAGTGACACAAGACGATACTCCCAACAGTGTGACGTATTTCTGTCCCCCTCGACCTGTGAGAGGTGAAAGTTCAATTCGATGCACGATATTCTCCAATAACTTCTGTGTTACCTTAGAAAGGGATGACGAGGATCAATTCGTTGTTGATAGTGGAGCACCAGCCCGGAGACCACGAATGTAAAACATGATATTATCGACAATATTAATAATTACGAAGACTGAATGTAAAGAAACAAAATTACGATAAGGTCAGAAAAAAGATCTACATTTATTACTTTAATTATAGTTGTACTTTTAATATTTAAAAAATATTTCTATTATGTATAATAGAGGATACAATAAATTAAACTAATTGTAATAGTAACACAGATAACCTTATATTATTTTAACAATGAAATGCGCAAACATCTTGAGATTTATCTGTATAGCAGAAAACATGTTTCTATTTATATACATTTCGAGGCACAATTTCAATTTGTACGTTGCCAATCTTACAAAAGACGTAATAATTATATCAAAAATAACAATTAACACTCGCCGCTATCAGATTCTACGCACTTTTTTTTCTTTTTATCAAAAACTTCATCGCTAGCGCATTTCTTGATCTTTCTCCGATACACATTTTTAACTTTAGTACATTCGTAATATTTGCTGCAGTCTTTAGCATATGGAAATTTACCTACTTTTTCACATTCGAAATCGTCTGAATCGACCATTTTTTCTGATTTTGGTTTAGGCTTACTTTCATCATTGTTCGTTTCACTAACAGATCCTGATTGCATGGATATCTCTTCGGTTTTCTCACATTTAACCAAGTCCTTGTTTAAGTGGTAACTATCTTGACATTGTAGTTTATATCTTATAAAACCATGCATTCTATTTTTAACACAGATGTAATAAATGTTATCTTTAAAGAAGTCACTAAACCGTCCTTCAAATAAACATCTGAACTGGTTGTTTCTTACGCAATGCGATAAGTTTCTCGTACATTGTTTATTAATCTCGCTGAATACTGTATTGTTGGGGCAGATTCCTAATACAGGTTGTAAATTACCAATACATGTATAGAATTTTCTGCAATCTTTGGTATCTGAATATTTGCCGCGAGCGAGATTCGAACAATTAAAAACTGAAGCAGGAACTATTATAGCACTAGTGTTTTTACTGCTTGCATTTAATTTTGTACTTGTAAGATTTGGGCTATGCACACTAGTTCCATTTGATGTTAGCTCATTAGTCGTTTTATTACTTTGTTTATCGCTTTCATTCAAGTGACTTTGTACTTCTGTTGTTATTGTATGATTCGTTGATATGAGATGTTGTTCTAATTCGTCATTGATGGCACTGTTTTGTAATGATAAATTATTATTTGCCTTTGTTCTTTTTATACTATAATTATCAAAAATGTTTTTAGAATCAACTGGGACTTGATCTTTTTTTGTATCAATTATTTCAATATTGGCATTTACTGAGCCATTAATTTCCGCATTTTTATTGATGATTATATTGTTTGGCGTGCTTAACTCGGCTTGTTTGTAATCTGTTGAAACTGTCGTAAGCTTATATTCAATGTTATCGACTGGTTTTCCGTCCTTGGGCTGCATTTGAGATATCATTGAAGAGTTTAAAGCATTGGTTTTATTTAAGTCCGCGCCAGATTTTATGCCCGAGGATTTTAGATCACCTTCCTCTATGGAGGATTCCTTTATTTTAACACTGTCTATATTGACATCTGCTGGCATCCATTTACTCTCCGTATGGTTCACAATCTCTGCTTTATTCATATCCACCGGCTTTGCAAAGGTTGTTGGGGTATTTTGTCTATCATTTTTAGAAGTAGCTCCAACTACTATGCTCTCATGATCAATATTTTTTTTAACTGACTTAACATTATCGACTGTTTGAGTGTTGAACATAATGTCACTCAAAATTGTTTCTCCAAGATGTATTCCACTTTCTTTATCTCCAACTACTTTTATAGTTTCTACCATAGAATCTGGTGCAGTTAGTGAATCAACAATCGTTTTAGTTGTTATATCTCTAATCGATTGAGTATTATAGTAGGCTACTGTTGTCGTTGCATATTGCGAGAAATCTGTTGTTTTGATTCCTGGTAGAATATCTTGATCCATGACACGAGGTGCGGCTAACAACGTAGTTTCAGAAGACTTACTTTTATGGGTAGGTTCAGTAGTAACTTGTGCAGCTTCTATCAAAGGTAGCGATGGCTTCGATTGAGGAATATTGTTGCCTAAGTTTGACGATACATACTGTAGCAATTCTGTAGATTTGATTCCAGATAAGACACCTACATTCGTGTTACCAGTCGCAGCTAACGGTTTAGTTTGCACAATTAGTTCTGCATGGGTAGATTCATTAGAAATTTGTGAAGGTGTAGCTTCTATGATAGATAGCGGAGATATGGATTGAGGCATATTGTTATTCACTGGTGATATCACATATTTTGGCAAATCTGTAGTTTTAATTCCAGGTAGGACGTCTTGATTCGGCTTTCCAGCTGCGGCTAACCGCGTAGTTTGAGCAGTTACTGTTGTATGGGTAAGCTCAGCAGTAATTTGCGCAGCTGTAGCTTCTTCTGCTGGTAGCGAAGGCGTTGATTGAGGACTATTGTTGTTTACTTTTGACGTCAAATAGTATGAAAAATCTGTAGTTGTTATTCCATGTTGGTAATTTTGATTCATATTATTAATCGCGGCTAATGGCGTAGTTTCTGCAAATACTGCTCCATCGCTAGATTCAGTAGTAATTTGATTAGCTGTTACTCTTACTATAGGTGTCGATGGCATCGATTGAGGAATATTGTTGTTTACTTTTGGCATGACATATTGTGGTGAAACAATGGTTATTCCGGGTTGGGTACTTTGGTTCGTGTTAACAAAAGGAGTAGTTTGAGCAAATATTAATGTTTGAGTAGAGTCACTAGTCATTTGTGCGGATGGCAGAGGAGACTCTGTTTTGCACTTAACAGTTTGTGACTCGATCACTGTTGAAGTTAAACTTGAAGATTCTGTGCTCATTTTTATATTATTATCCGTTACTACTTCTGGTGTCATTTGTGTCGAACTCGTAATAAATGCACCGTCTTTAACCGTCGTAACTTCCTCATAAACCGGTTCTTTCGTGAAGCCATTCGTTGTTGCCGTGTCACGTTTCACACTCCTTAATGAAATAGCTACATTTTGCTGAGTTAACATTGTTTCTGTTAAGAAACCACCCTTTGTTTCGTAATCAACTGCTGTTGTTGTTGGTTTTATATGCTTGAGCTCTACAGTGCTAGGAATAGATGATTCAGTGCTAACGGATAGTCCTTTTTCTTTATTTATTTCTAATACTGGTAAATTTTGCGTTCTTGGTGTAGATAAAACCGTATCAATTATCTTCGTATCTGCATTAGGCATAAATGCTTCTGGGTTTTTCAGGGTAACTGATTCTCCAACATGCATTAAATTATAATCAGGAACATTATCAGTAGCACTTACGTAAACGCTCGAGGCTTGTGAGTCACTTGTTTTGATATAAACATTTGATAACGAAGGATTTGAACTTGTGGGTTGCAACATCTCAATTGGCATCGTATTCTCTGTAGAATTAACGATATCTAATACTGAGACCATCTTGATACTCTCATCCTTGTTAGTTTTCACCATCGATTTAAGAAATGTTGCATTAACGCTATTAGTACCATTGATCGGGTTTAGAGTCTCAGTTGAATTGACCGAATTAGTCTGATTTGATGTGTTGAAATCTATATTTTTTTTATCAAATACGGCAGCTGTAAATATAACAGTTGTTTCAGTGGAAGGAACAAAATTACTAACACTTTTGGTTGCTGTAGTAGTTGTAGATACTCTGTGCATATCGGCTATATTTGGAGTGTTGTCTAATGCCTGTAGAATTTTCATAGAATCCATACTTGGTGTTGTGTGAACGGTTTCAGGCGTAGTACTTGAAAGTTCAGTAGCGTATTGATTCGTTGGAGATGTTGAAGTCTCTATTATTTGTAGTGATGCATTTTCAGTGTTTATAATATTTATAGCCGAGGTGTTATCCTGATTACCAGATTTGACAATTTCACTGATAATATTATTTCCTGTAACATCGCTTTCAAATAGTGTGGTTGCTTTATTTTCAATATCGTTAAAAGAGGTTGTCGCCGTGCTAACTACGTCTGTAACAGTGATAGCCCATTGATCAACATTAAACATTTCCGGAAGCGACGCTTCCAAGTTGTCCGGCTGATTCAAAGCCTCTGGAATTTTATTTACGTAATCAATTACTGGACTTTGAGTTATTGCATGATCTATAGAAGTATAATCTGATTGTGATTTCAAATCTTTAACTATTGTATTTTTAACCGGGTCCGATGTGACTTTATATGGAGATGGAGCATGTGTTGTATGAACACTCGAAAAAACGTTCATTCCAACATTTTTCAAATTGTGTTTATTAACATTAATTGGTTCGTTTGTTGCCGGTAACTCATTTTTAGCTTCCTTTGCATGTTTTGTAAATTCATTTTGTAAAGTTTCCGTTGTTTTTATCTCGATCGTAGAGTTTTTTTTAGTAGCAGGTCTTGTTCCTTCACCATTAGTTATACCCGAATTTAAAGCATTAAGTGTCGTAACCGTTTCAGTGGAATTCATAGTAATCTTAACATTTTTCATTAATGACTCATTGATTATTGCTAGTGACTCATTCGCTGCTTCTATTGCAGGTGCTGTAAATCCTTTCTGTACTATTTCAGTAGTAGTTATCTCTATTGCAGGGTTTTTCATGGAAGGTGGTAACAGTAAAACAGGTTCTATAATTTTTTCATTAATATTATCTGTTCCTGAATAATTGTAAACTGAACTATTTCCTTCAGTAGTATTTATGGTATCGACCGAAATGTTATTTGTGAATTCTCCATTTATCTGATAAAAATTATCTGTAACTACTGATGGTAAATCTTTAGTTTTGATTATTTCTGAACGCTGGGTCATAATTGTTTGTTTCTTTACAGGAAAATCATTGTTGATTAAGGCTTCAGATGTTGCGATTATTTCCGTTGTATAAACCATGGTGGCTTCTGTAGTTATTGGAACAAAAGTTTTTTCTTTACTTGTTACAGTCGTGGGTGAAAAAGCACTATTCGTGTTAGTTTCTGTTACCTTTTCAACTGTAACAATATGACTAGTCGAGTAATTGTTTTTGTCACTTAACACATTTTGAACAATCGTTTTTGCTTTAGGAGGCGTGCTTATTTTTTCCACAATCACAGGTTGTACACTCAATATTGTTTCTAGTTTAGTGTTAAATTGACTGGTGGTCGTTGTAGTAGTGTCACTATTATAAGGGTCTATGTAATCGTTTGTGCTTGGTATACTTTGTTTTTGGTCAGCAGAAATTAAATCAACTTGTCTTAAGGGAAACAAAGTGTTGTTCGTCGTTGTTTGGGGACTGAGATCTACAGTAATAGGTTTAGAAATATTAACGTTTTTAATAGGAAGCACATATTCTGTTGTCGTGTTCGGTACTATTTTGTTAGAATTGTTGCTTTTACCAAAACTAGTTTGTTCTGCGACCGTTTGATTACCTGCATTAGTTTTATTTTCGATTTTATTGTTAATGTCATTTACGATTGACGTATTCAGTGCGGGAGTCGTACGAATTTCAATAACAGACTTTTCTATGAATATTATATCTGTTGGTATATTTAATTTATCAGAAACATTTTCAATTTTTATACCATGTATTGTTACTTCTTTAGTGTTATATTGTTCGGTCGTAGTAGCTATGTTATCATTTGAACTATCTAAGGAAGTTAATACATTGGAAGACGGCTTTGTACTCAATTCACTAGAAGGATCAGTAGAAATTAATTTAATAAGTCCTATGACTGAAGAGACCGTATCAATGGATGTCGATTTATCTGTTAAGGAAGTATTAACTGCTTCATGTAGTGATGTTTCTACAGCATGTTCAAGATGTTTGTTGTTATCAGTTGTGGAAGTGGTGTTGTTATTTGTTCGTTTATCATTAAAAATATCATTTTTACTGTCGATAAAGCTAGAAGGCACACTCGTCTCTGTAGTATTGTCATTCCTAACGCCTACGCGAGTCATAATATTTTCATGAACCTCTAATTTTACTACCGGTGTCACATCTTCAGCAATTGGCAAAGTTGGGGTAGTAATATTTTCTTTAACAACACTTAATATGTCACTGGTTGGTTTTGGAGTAGACACACTATTAGTCACTAAAGTTGATTCACTTGTATCACTTGGTTTATTAACACCAATCACTTGAAGTGGAGGCGTAGTAACTTCGGGAAAGTCACATTCAAAAATGTTATTTTCGTGGCACTCTGTTGTGGCTGGACATGGTATGACGAAGTCATCGATCGTGGTGGACACGCCTCCGCCTAAGTCCACGCAAATCATGAAATGTGTGGAGTTGACGCAGTGGAATGCTCTACCGCTGCAGTTAATATTCGTAGACGCTACCGTTGGGATAGCGAATAACACCTAAAAAAGACAGGCTTAATATCATATTGATCATTAATTAAACTATACTTACTTTCATAATCTTTTTTTCATAGCATTTTATAAAATTAAAAAACATGTTTCGATGCTCACCATAATTAAAATTCCTTTTAGGTCGTTAATTTCGAAAGCCATTTTCGTTAATTTAACACGAAATTGGCAAAATCTCGTCGTTTAAAATTTCGTTTACGCTCGTCGTTTATCTCATGAGGTTTTCTCGCGAATGTCGTTCTTGTGTTTCTCCCAACAAATATGAATGACGGTATGAAACAAGCTTTGTTAACATAAGATTCGTTTACTTACATCATGAACTAGATTAGGCCGACAGATGGCAAATAATGTTGACAACTTATTTCCTGCGGCTTTTGACTACGTATTGTTGTTGAGATAATGAGTTCTGTTTTACAGAAATGACGAAAGCATGTTCATTAGGTTTCTGGGGGTATACATTAATTCATCAGGAGTTCAGGACCAGGTAGGATAGATGTACGACACGGTGTGGACATACGTACCAAATGTATAATTACAGTCAGTCAGAGAAGAGGAAAATTAATTTTGATATTCACGGCGCCAGGGGGTGTAACCAATTATTTCTATTCCAACAATCACCTTAGAACTCAAATAGAATATGGCTTACACTCTTCTTCAAAATAACTGAGTCATAATCATAACATTATGGGTAAGGAAGCTTCAGATAACAACGCGGAATTCACTGGAAGAGAGTGATTCAATTTTAAAAAATGCGTGCTACATAGGCCACACGTGTGACAACATAGTATAAATAATCATAATATTAATTAAACAAAGCTTAATTATTATAATTCCACTGCTGCATTCCACCAAGGGGTAGGTAATAGGTAAGGCAGTCTATTTTCACAGTGAGCCGGGTGAAACGTGATCAACTGCACTAAAAATTGAAAAATAAAACCTTTTTTACAAAAAAATACAACCGACTTCGAATTAAAATAACTAGGTACCTACAAAGTACAAAATAGCTTTTCGGAGTGTCGGTTTTTTTAACACATTTGCTCAAAAAATGCATTTACGAAGCCTGTATACATTGTTCGAAAGTTAAAATTTATTACTAAAGAGAAAATGAGAGAAGAATAATAAAATAAATATTAAATTAAAGATTTAGTTCTAATTTTCACCATGCGATTGTGGCGCCGTTTACAAATTCGCGCCATTTTCATATTAGAAACTATATAGAACTAGATATCTAAAAACATAGTATGTTTCATTAACTATTGTACTGTTTTCTCGAAAATGTATTGAAGAACGTTGTATGACATACCTACGTACAGAAATTGATTTTTACAAACTCGTGACTATGGTAAGCCCTCGACTTCGTCTCGGGCTTACATTCGTCTACTCGTTTGTAAAAACCAATTTACCGCGCTAATATCATAAATAGGTAACTATTATGTTATCTCTGTTTACGTAAAATACTGGTATTCAGCTGAATCCGGTTTGACTGGAAGTCGACCCCAATAAAGTTGGAAAAAGGCTAGGCAGATGATGATTTTATTTTTATCTTTGGCCCAGTATTCAGCAGGTCAACACCATTCGCTGACGCAGCCATATGATCCTCATACGTACAGGTGACAGCATGCGGCGCATAATGAAATGTGAGCCATGGTCTGCGGAGAGACGCCGCAATATTGTGCAACTATTGTTCAAGATCGGAACCATTCTAAAACGTGGACCTGTGGAGATAAAGAGTTTGCTAGGGCTGACTCGAGTGCGGATTTTATTTAAAGTTCTCCAGGTTGGCCACGTTAACACGTTTCCAGGTGGAAGAATGTCTCTCTGATAAAAAATAAGAAATAAGAAGTTAAGAAATTAGAATATCGTAACTAAATCATGTTTACCTTACCATTGTTAAGAGAGTGAATACTAAATAACATCAACCGCCACTGCATGCAGATGTGACGCGAGAGGCTATTGATAGTAGGTATTTAAACTAACTATGGAATACCTATGACTATATTTGCAGAGTAAATAGACATAATGCATGTTATGTCAGATAGGCTGTCGTACCTATTCAGCAGCATCCGGATAGTTTGGTCGACGCCGACGCCAACGCAGTTGTGAAAAGTAGTAGAGAGCTAATCTATCTGCCGTTTAAGTTCAGTCAAATAAAAATATGAGAATAATTTATAAAATATAATTTACTGATTAATTATATATTACAATAACTTATGCACCTAACGTTTGATATCACAACTTCACAAATGCACCACACAGTTTGTTATCCGCATTATTGTTCCACTTTCGTTGTTTACTTACAACATAAATGAGTTTAACATTATTTGCTATGTACAGATGTGTATTAAAATACCCACCGTTTATTTAGCCTTACGGATTTTAATTTCGTAATGTAGATGTAAGCAATCGCTATTATCAACCATACTAAGGTTATAACAGATAAAATGATGGCTAAAATAAACATAGTAAATTGTAAACCTCTTTCTTGATCGACAATGAAAGAAATTCCTACTACAAATACGGCTAGTAGAGTACCCGAGATCGTTTCTAGAGGACTGTGGAGTTTCGGCCATTTCCTTGCGCCTACGAAGTCTTGGACTGCGGTTTCCCAA
Source organism: Melanchra persicariae (assembly GCA_947386135.1). Lineage (NCBI taxonomy): Eukaryota > Metazoa > Arthropoda > Insecta > Lepidoptera > Noctuidae > Melanchra > Melanchra persicariae. The sequence continues at coordinate 7,506,513 of OX376651.1, read as the reverse complement.
CAACAGGATATAGCACCATAACCGAAGCCAGCTATCACGCAACCGATGGAGAATGAGTCATGGTTGTCTGCCACTGCTAACACTGCAACAAATGAAGAAGAGTAAGATAAAGCCGTAGAGAAGAGAAGACATAAACAACCCAATTTCAGATATAGTCAGTCTTTTCAGACATTACAAAAAATATTACCTATATCTATCTTTATCTAACCTATCAGCGGTCCTGATTTTAACTGTGATAGCCGGCTAGATAAACCGACTATTAATTAAATTGTGAAAGTTTGGAGGAAAATAGGACAACAAAATTATTTAACTTACCATAGCATCCTACAGTGGATATCATTAAGCCAACAAGTGCGACGTACTTGAAATTCCTCTTAGGCGTTTGTGCGAGCCATGGTGTACTCATCAAGAAACATACCCAAGTGAAGCCGTACAATGTCATCAGGAAGTTTGCGTCGGAAATTGATATCTTCGGGTGCATTTCAGAAGCAATTATAGACAGTGATACCATTGCAACTGACGTTAAACTCAATCTAGAGAAATACAACATTAATGAAGGATAGAACTTCCAACATGACAACGATCTCGTCAATGGCTTGACAAACGTATCATTAATGTTATACATGAAAAATATCAGTCTCCTTCGTATCGTATACACTCTATACGACGGCATCCACATCCTCCTTCTCATACTAGCATAGGCGGACCGACAACGAAAACTAAATGAATTAAATATTTTCTCTCTCTGAATATCTGTTACTGGCGATACATTATCGTAGGTAACTTCGACTTCAGAATATTCTTTCTGTTCGAAACCATCACGCTCGGGCTGCGAGTCTCGTCTTACTTGTTTGCTGATACAATCATCAAAACTATCCCCTAATGTACTCAGTCTCTTTATAACGACACTAAGCCGCTTTTTACTCTTACTCGTATTTTTTTCAGGAGGTTCCTCACTTTCACTATCTTCACTCTCTTCCGGAATTTCTGGTAATATTTCAACGCCAAATATATTTCTCCTCTTTTCCTCAGGACTAGGTGGTGGCGTAATTGTGGCGACTATATCGCCTTCATATTCAAAATCTTCAGTGTAATCCGGTTCCGAGTGCAGATTATCGTCTGATGGACTTTTCCAACTTTTTTGGCCCATGTCATGTAGTTGTAACTCAGTCGTGTAGAAATTCTTATCCATGCCTTCGTTACTGAATACAGCGTATGTTTTGGCCAAGTCACTGTATCTAGAGAAGGAAATTGGTCTTTGTATACTTTCGTCTACTCTCAGCAACAGGATTGCTGGCAACGTTTGAAGCATTATCCCTCCAAGTACTATGTACGAACAGGAATATCCATAAGTGTCTATCAGTGCTGTTATGATATGAGGAAACGTTGCTTGTCCGACTGCTTGACCGGCGAAACATAATCCACGGATAATTCCCAGCCGACTGTCATATGTATCAAAAACTATTGCATCCACTTGAGCTGATATAAGCGATGATCCGAATCCTGAAAATGGTAAATAAAGAATTTTAAATAAGTATTGGTGAATAACTAATTTCACGGCTTATAAAATCATAAGGAAAGTAACATAGTTAAAAAACTCACCCCCGAGGATTCCATATACAAATGGTTGTAGATGATAAGGTATGAACGCGCAGGCGAGAAGACTAGCCACCACCATTGTGAGACCAATGACCGACATCACGCGGTAACCGATAGCTCCGCCCCAGGAGTCTGCTGCTTCCCTGCACCAGCATTCTGAAAATATTTTGAAATGCGTTGTTAGTTTTTTCTAGATAGGAAATCGTACTCTAAATACCTACTTAAGTTGCAGCTAAAGGCCGGGGTACGGCTTAGATAATAAAGGATATTAATAGTACGATCACTACCGGTTGCAAGTAGATAGATATGAATTTGCTTCACCTCCGGGGGAAGCGGTCGATCAACAGTCCATAACCAGCCGGTCGATTCTGTCGACATCTCACGGTGTTCACCTAGGCGGAGTGAACGACAATAGAGCTGTCATTCCATCTTATTTGTATGGTTTGACAACTCACCTGTCGTGCGCCCCGCCCGGGTGTTCACTTCGACATGTTTACAGAATCGCACTACAGAATCGCACTACAGTACTTCAACTGAGGAAGTTTGAGAAATACTTATTCTAATACGATGAATAAATCATAAAACCCTTACGTGTAAGATTGTAGACGAGTATATAAATTGCAGGAGTGGAGATGCCGAGCCATATCGGCACGTCAAGTTCATCCAAATGTACTAATATTACTCCATAGGCATACACGAGACTCGGCAAGCAGATCTGTAAAGATAATGATTGTATAGTAGCGATAGATAACCCTTTGTAAGGGGTATCGGACGTGGCACTTCTCAATGTCGCGATTTTAAAGTCGGAATCATAATTATTCTTACAATACTGTCATCTACATTGTAATTGTGATATTACAGTATTGACGTAAGTACTTTGAGACAAAAATACCACATATTATTTCTGCTATATTTTTTCATAGAAGTCTATTGGTTCATACAAAGAGAATATTAGCTTTATTTTATAGGTGGTACAAGCGGAGCGCGACATAACCATCTGCCGGTCTATCTATCATAGCAACATCTCACTGTGTAAAGTTAGGTGAAGTGACCATGAAACGAACTGAAAGAAAGAAAGAAAATTAGTTCCATCTTGTTTGTATGGATGGATAGTTAGGTACTTCCATGTTCACTTCACCCAAGCTCAAACGGTGAGAGGTTTACCTACAGCCGGTCGATTCTGTCGACATCTCACGGTATACACCTAGGCGGAGTGAACGACAACTGAGCTGTCATTCCATCTTATTTGTATGGTTTGACAACTCACCCGTCGTGCACCCCGCCCAAGTGTTCACTTCGACATGTTTACAGAATCGCACTGCAGAATTGCACTGCTGTTCTCCCCAGACGATGCGTATCCATGAGTATTATACACATAAACGGGAATATATGGCTAAGTTGCCTTTTCTTACGAAAGGCAATACCTATAGCTTTTTTATGGGAAATCATTAAATGACTCCTCCTTCTCTGGGCGGAGCGGAAGGGGGTGTCAGACTCTTACCGACTTAGACCCACTCGTTTTCCTCAAAAGCCTTTTGCATTCCAGGGCCGGCAGCAGTTTCTCTTTCGAACGATTCCGCAACCCTATTAGCAGGAAGCAATATAGCAACAGGCCGTTCGGAGAGACTATCATAGTCTATGGGTGATGTACCTACCTAAAGATCTCGGTAGGGCCTAACTAGCTAAAATCTATCTCGTATACCTACTTACGAATTACGTAAGCAGTCCTGCCTGAAAGAGGCTAAGAATGGATCTTGTTTTACTGCAGGTATTCACCTGCTGCTTCTCGCTCAATGAAAAAGATTAGAAAAAATTGACGTTCAAGATACTCTTGACATTGAGAAAATGAAACGGGTTTTATATAGGTACCTATATTTTTGTCACCAAAGTTTAGATTTGTCTTCATTTCATTAGTCATCAACAAGTATCTGTACCATATAGATTGATTTAGACACTCAATGAAAGAGATATCGCCAAGAAATATTTTAATTCTCAGATAAATAAAAAGTGTCGCCAGGTATGAATTACCAAATGAATGTGAAGAGATGGATTATTATCAATAAAATCGTAGTTCATTCCTTGGATAAAAAAACTCAGAATGGTATGTCTGTCACCAAATATTCGAACATGCTGTGAGCTTAGGGCACCCCGACACGGATAGTTTAGGTTCGAATGGTAAGACGGAACAGGTTCCGTCTAAAGGTTCAGCTCTAGGTAGTGAGCGAACTTAGCTCCCATCATACCATTCATGTGCGTTTACAAATATATAAACTCACATACAGAAACAGCCTGACCCGGTACAAATATTTGTTCCGTGCGGAGATCGAACCCTTGACACGCATCGCGACAGCAAGCAGTTAATCGCTCAACCACTGCACCAACGTGCCGTCGACTTAACAGGACAAACCCATTATAATAAAATCCAAAGCTATTTATTTGATACTTGATAATTATTTTTACCTATATTGTTTGGCAACTACATTTTGGTGCCAGATCTAATATTTTGAGAACAAACCCTATTATTTATGAAATTCAAAACCAATTAAATTGGCGATAACTTAAATCATACCTAAATGAAACAGAGAAAGTCGTAGACCTACGTATAAGTTTGTTTTACTAACGAAACAAATCACATGTACTTAGGTGACAAAATAAATACCTACATAGGTAGACAGTGTAGACACGTTTGGTACATATTCATTTTGAATCTATTTATTAAATGGCTTGAATTATCAATCATATTTTGTAGGTATCTATTTAAACAGTGAGGGAGGGAGGACTCACTGCGGTAGCGTTATACATAGGTATGAATGAACAGAACAAATAAGTACCTACCTATTTAATGCATGGTCTATTAAGCAATATCTCGATTAATTTTATGATGCGTGGTTACTTTGTACCAGAGATGTTATGTTATGGAGCTCCGTAACCGTAACCGAAACTGTCGGATAACCGAAATAAAAGTCTATCCGTAACCGAATCCGATTTAAAAGTTTCGGATAATTTCGGATAGGGGTGGAGTCCAAATGAGACAGTTACGACAGGTTTTTTTGCACGGCCGAGCCGGGACACTTGCCGATTTTGTGTTTTACTTTTACAAATTCTTAAAAATCTAATAAGTGTCCGAAACCTGTGAGCATACCTATGCGCTAAAACTTTAGTTGATTGATATTGTACAAGTAGGTACTTACTTACTTAATTATTATTTTTTATTATTAGTCGTATGTCCACTGCTGCGCCCTAACAGGGAAATGTATCCAATTTATTAATAGTATTTAAACGAGTGACTGTAAATTAAAGTTTTAAGTGACAAAAATAATTAATTTACGTTATAGTATTACTAAGTGAGCGACTGACTGCGAGTGACGAGAAATCAACAGAACAGCAACTTACAAACATTACTAGATGAGAAGCTTTATAATATTTGAGCGACCTAATATTTGTTTGTGTCAACGTTACGTCCTGCATTTTTTTAAATATTTGGAAAATGATATTTCTGGGTGGTTTAAAAAAAAATAACCACGAAGGGGATGGCGGGGTCTGTTCGCTTGCTTCGCTCGCTCACTTGACCCCGCCATCTCCTTCTAACCTAACCTGTCCGAGTCGGGGTGCCCCAAATCCCGAGCTGGCATCACTCGCTCTTGCGCACCAAATAAAACACCAAAATGTTAAAACCTCAATTGGAAAAATCATCTCTATCTCAATATTGAAGTTGCCCTCTCTGTATTTCTAGTCGCTCACTTAGTAATTTAGCCGCACGATTAGAATTTGAATATCTGAAATGGATTAATTACAACCCACTTTTTGTAAGCTCGTTCTTGATTTTATTATTAATCAATATTCGTCGTTAGTTTAGCAAATTTTTCGCTTATTCAAATTCATACCGCTCAAGTTATTAAAACAGTATCTCATCATCAGTCGCTTAGTTATTTTTTTATTCGATCGTTTTATAATTTCCCTTTATTAATCATAGTCTTTATCTTTGTTTACATTGTGTGCAATATATAAATAATTACCTATTAAAACTTTAATAAGACAACCGCAACGTATAGTGGACTAGAAGCAGAAAGTACCTAATTATTAGGTACTTGTCATAGCTGACTTTGAATCTAAAGCATATCTGCACCCACTTGAAAATACCCCGTACCTATTACCAACTAAGTACGAGTACTTATATCTATTATTGGCAAAAATATAACTTCAGTTGCAATATTATTTCAGATACTTACCTAATTAAAAATTTTGCACATCATAAAATCTAGATCGATCGCTCGCAACGATTATTATTTTTATGGAAACTCTTCAGTTCCACTATGTAAGTAGTATTGTAGTATTGTCGCGTGACGATTCAATCACATACTTAACTCCTTATCATCCACCTGTGCTGTGTGCATCTGTAGCACGAGTGTTTCTCACACGAACGATACCGCGTGACGTCACCGTGGCATTGATATAAATTCATGGACTCGTAACAACTGAACAATCTGAACCAACTAACACTGCATATGGACAAGTGACTGCCACTACCAGAGTGTGCCATTGGAAGAAGTTTTTTATCTATTTAGCAATGGCACTGCCGATAATGTTTAATCAAATAAGTAAAGGATTTCCAGATATTATTCGAAAAATCAAAATAAATATTTATTATGTTTTCTAGACAGACTCACGTTCAGAAGCACGACAGATAGCAGCAGAGGCCATCGCCACGTCGCGCCATGCGCTCTTGCATCAAAATCCATCTAGTCTTCTTTTTCCTGCATTTTCTGAAGTTGTAAAATGACATTATCCATATAAAATTGCACTTAACGTAACAGTCGTTCGATCACATGATTCGGCAACACTGTTTTACAAACACCACGAACTTTAACCGCACCAAGATGTTTTGAAAATTAAATGAATAAATATGTTGTTTATTTTAAAACTTGTAGCCGTAAGAGAGCATATCGTCGTATTGACAGCATTCTATACATCAGTGGTGTTATCAAAAGGCCCCAACACGTAGTTACTTTGTCTTATCTTATCGTCTCAGTGAAAGAAACCAATATTAGTTTCTAATCGGTTTTATTTTTAACAAATTAGTTTTGTTTAGATCCAGTATCATCCAATCAAAGTCACATTATTGATCAGAGAGCATCTTATATAAACCCTAGCCTTGATTTTTATGATGGGATGGGAACTATTCGCTTGCTGTTTGTGGTAAGATTATGTGCACGCATGAGACAGAATACTTATGTATGTTGACTTTATCTACTAGATAATAAATATTTCAGCCTGTTATGCAAATTACAGTAGCGCTGACTAAACGGCGTATGATGGAACAGTTAAACAACAATTAAAATCATACACCCTCATTCTTGACTGTCAAAGCAAGGTTACAGCAGTAAGTACCTATGGACCCGTCACTCAAAGGTCCTCTGCAATATTGGTCGACATGTCGCTATACTAAGGCCACTATATACTGTTTAATTCATGCTTGTCCTTCCTGATGTTGTACCTGCAGAAACATCGCAAAATGCACATCGTTTCTAATCATCTGTCGACCTCGACTCGTCTCTCTTAATTCCTTCGATCTTTTGCCGTAGTAAGTTACAAGTTTCTAGATTTGCTGGGTAGTCACAGTATCGTAGCAAGGGTCGGTGGCGCCCCGGGTGACACCTGGAACAAAGGTCAAGAACTAAAAGAGTGCAGAATGCAAGAACGAGCGATGCGAGCTCAAGAATTTTGGACCCATCCCATCTCGGGACAGGGTTCATTGCATCAGCCGTTTACGGGTGACGCCGACCGTGGCAAAAACCAGTGAACGACCTTTCGATCACTGTTTTAGTCAAGGTTGGGTGTCTAGCACGCCTAAACTTCTATTTAAGTTTAAGTTCTGCATAAAACAAACATCTATTTATATAGGTATAGGTACGTATGAATCATCAAAAGAAAATAAAACCTTTCAAGCGGGGAGCAAAAAGCTTTAGCTCTTAAGCTTTTCTGCATTTAGAGGTGTCACATAATCGTTCGTTGACTGTTTTTTGTCACGGTCGATTGTCACCCCTCAAAAGTGACGCAATGAAACCTGTCCCGGGTGTCACCCATGCTAGCTACGCTACTGGCTAGTAATTAAATAAAAATCAATATTGGTACTGGTACTGTAAATGGTATATGTTCCGTATGGTAAAGGACGTAAAAGAATAGTACCATCCCATTACTTCCCGTGGGTGTCGTTAGAGGCGACTAAGGGACTCACCAGAGATTGGGCAGCAGCATTCTCTGTGCATTGCAACAGCTACACTGCGATCGCCAACCCGCCTTGCAACGGCTACACTGCTATCGCCAACCCGCCTGCCATGCGTGGCGATTATGGCAACCCCCCCCCCCCCTCCCTTTGGGGGAGGCTTATGTGTCCAGCAGTGGACGGCTTTCGGCTGATATGATGATGATGATATTATAATAGGTACCCACTTACTCATGTGTGTGCCTGTGCCGTCGCATAGTTTGGAATCGTGTTATATCCGCTCGGTTATTACCGAGCGGATGCAATGACGTTATTGCCAGTGTTCCTAGCTGCAGCTCAATAACGTGATGAATTGATGCAAGACTAGTGGAGTGTCGGTGGAGTTTCTTGCACGTTCTTCTCCATAGAGATCTACGCTTTGAAACGTGCAAATAGCTTTAACTCTTTGACTGACCGACCTAGACAATTCAAAAATGTTTGTAAATGGCCTGTATGTATTTATGGTTTAATGATGAGTGGTGTGAATGGTTTTATAGTTTGAGTTTGACCATTTATAATGGTGTAGTGTCATAAATTATAAGTAGTAATAAACCGATACTGACATAATATGATGAATTAATCGTTAGGTTGATATGTCGTCAATAAACTTAACATTTAACGTTATCATCCTCTGCCTAGCCTTTTCCCAATTATATTGGGTTGGCTTCCAGCATAGAAATAATATATCTATGGCTTCCAGTCAAGCCGGATTCAGCTAAATACCAGTATTTTAAGTGCAGCGGCTGCCTACCAGACCTCCATAACCCAGTAACCTTGGCAAGATTAGAGTCAGATTTTCTGACTTTGATAATCCGTAACGACTGCCAAAAATCTATAAATGACAGTCGGGACCAACGCGGCGTAACGTGCTTTCTGAGGCACGGAGGAGCCTCGGTATGTTAAGACGGTCACCCATCCACAGACCGACCCCGGCAAGCGTTGCTTAATCTTGAAAATCGACCCGTGCGGCTGGTATTATTTAGCCACGAGTTCATTTAACGTTACACAGCTATGATAATGACCTATCTGGCGAACAGAACAAAAATAGAAACCAAACTGCATAGCTTATTTTATTAAGATTGGGTACCTATACCTATCTTATTCTAAAAACACTTCCCTACTTATCCCTAAAGTACCTAGCTGATTGAGTAAGTACCTACCTAAGCAGCAAAATCAAATACGATGCTCAAACGTTAAAAAAAGAATTCGATTTTGTACCCTTTTTTTATGGATGGGAAATCCCCTTCCGCTCTGCCCAGAGCGGAAGGAAGTGTCAGACTCTTACTGACTAAAACCCATCCGTGCTCCTCCTAGTGCCCTTTGCTTTCCAGGGCCGCGGTAACTCTTTCGAACATAATCCGCAACTCTGGCAGGCTCTGGCCCTAACGGGCGCCGCGATTTCGTACCCTACAAAATGTAGTTACACCTAATTTCCTAACAATCTTTAGGTGACTCTTCAAAGGCTGACACTGAGAATGTGCCTTTACATTTCTGGCACACTTTTATTATTTTGCTATCAAAATCGACAATCGCAACAAACCCTTGCTAAAATGGGAATACATATTTGGTCCCAGAACAGAGCCCTGTGAGACTCCTTGCTCTCCTCCCTGTCCGCCTAGCTAGACTTTCCTTGGCCGTCAACCAATGGCCTAAGAAACTATAAAGTTATTTATAAAAAATTTTGATTACAAAATCAAAATCTGCAGTACTTTTATAACTATGATTCAAAAAACTAAGAAGATCTCTAAAAAAATACCTTTTGCCTTCACTTCCTCACAACTTTCATCAACGACACATTTTTCTAAATTAAAACTGGCAACACCATCAATTTGACAGTGACAGATGTCAATGTCATCATGCCAATCGTCAGACACGTCAGACAGCTGTTTATGTTTTGATTTTCATTACCTACTTTTCCCAGTTAAGCGTTATTTTTAATCAGCTCTTTCCAATTATTTTAGTCTGAATGACTGTGCAGTCGTCATGTCTAACCAAGAACTAATTCAAGAGTATGCCAACACCATAAAAAACCTTAAGAAACAATGCGGTGATGCTGGCATGAGTGAAGAGGAATTTAGGAGAATGTATTTTAGATCTCTCAAAACATTAGAGAATACTGGTCGCCCAAAAGTTAATACTCCACGTCGATTTGTTACAAAATTTAGAGTTTTACTCGTCGCTGTTATCTTTGGAATGTATATTGTTTGGAATCATAAAACTATTCATAGCAGCATTGTTTGCAACTTACAAGAGTATATCTATCCTGGGCTAAAATTTCTAAGGAAGATATCAATTCCATTAATATCATTGTTTCCATCCTTGACTGGTAAATACACATTTTTTAGCAACTTTTCATGCTCAGACTATGACACAAAAGACATACAACTCCTGGTGTTCTTTCAGATTTCTACCATGAGACATGTTTGATCCAAAACCCATACTTTGCTGTGGTAGACATGGACTGCTGGCCATGCAGCACAGTGAGTAATGTCAGAGAAGTCAATGATCCTATCCCAGTCAGCCAACAACAAACTGCACCTTTTATTTATGAGGTAAGTAAGTCTTTACTTCCTCCTAATGGTGCTGCGCGGTATCTTCTCGTCTCACATACCACAGTGTCTCAAGACGAAAGTCTATGACCAGTGCGTGTTGCCAGTGATGACCTATGGACTTGAAACGTGGTTGCTTACAATGGGCCTCATCCCGATGGGCATCATTCAGAAGGCTTAAAGTCACCCAAAGGGCAATGGAGAGGGCAATGCTCGGAGTTTCCTTGCGTGATCGAATCAGGAATGAAGACATCCGCAAGAGAACCAAGGTTACCGATATAGCCTGGCTGGCTGGTCCTGCTCCACAGCCATTAGGGCGCACAAAGTAATCTGTTAGCATTTGGAAATATTGTTGGACCGGATGAAGATTGTAAGAATGCAATATTTTTTTTTTTTTTTTGTTATTGTATAGACTCAATTTATTTAGCATTGTATAATTTCATGCATTAACGGCACATGTGTGAGTACTATGTAGGTCCCTCAAATTTAAACTATAATGATCATTTTGGGTAGGTCTTTGACTTGAATGTACCCTGGCGATTGGGGATGTCATGCTCACTCAAAAGTCTGGCTGATGGTGGCGTTTGCGTTGGATCATTTGGCTCCCTTAAAAATGGTCGAGCCGAATGGTGCTAGCGTATGCGTCATGTTCGTGAACGGGCGCCGTCAGCTGAGACTGGTCATCTCTCGGCTGCCATGGTCTATTTTAATTATTTCTTTGAATTGTTTCTTTTTACTCCGGACTATCCTGCACGTCTTTTACATCGTTCTCACATATAGGTATAATTTCAATATGAATGATGTAACCATAATTTTGTAACAAAAACTTATTTTTAAAAGAGTGTCCGTGGAGTTTCTTGCACGTTCTTCTCCATAGAGATCTACGCTTTGGAACGTGCAAATAGCTTCATCTTTTTTTTTTTTGACCGACCGACCTTGACAATTCAAAAGTGCCTGTAAATGGTTTAATTGAAATAAATGCTTTGACTTTGACTTTGACTTTGAGCCCAAAGGATTGCCAAATTGAAGTTTTTTTTTTTTTTTTTAAAAACGTCGCCCCACACTAGGAATTTCTCCTGTATCGTGGGTGCGTTTACAAACATACAAATTCACATACACAAACAGCCAGACCCGGGACAACTATCTGTAGGCCATACAAATATTTGTTCCGTGCGGGAATCGAACCCGCGACACGCAGCGCAGCAGCCGATCGCTCAACCACTGCGCCAACCGTGTCGTCAGAGTGTGAAGTGACAGTGGGCAGGGCACATTCGCAGAACAGATGGTCGATGGGGTCCAAAAGTTTTGGAGTGGCGACCGGGTACCAAAGGCCTCCCACAAGGTGGACCGATGACCTGGTGAAGGTCGCGGGTAACCAGTGGATGCAAACGCACAGGACCGATTGTTGTGGCGACACTTGGGGAGACCATGTCCAACAGTGGAAGTCTTTTGGCTGATATGATGATGATGATGAATGGTGCTGCAATACCATACTATTAATAAAGAGTATTTCTATTCTATTCTACTTTTAAATTTCTAGATCACCTCTTCAATGCTGCTGTAGGTAACAATAACTTGGTCATATAAAATAAATTGTGAATATCAGATCGGAGTAAGCAGAGTTATTTTTGGTACTTATGGCATGTTTTCATAGTTTTGATAGTATGGACATGCCTGAGATCCCAGGATTCACTGTATCGTAATAGAAAAAAATATACTTGTAATGGTACTACTTAGTTTGTAATAGTCTTTAATGGTACTTGTGTGTACGCATAGTTACTGGTAACATCTGAACTTAAATTAAACTACATTTAAACTCATAAAATAGGATTATTTCTACACTTATGTAAAACAGGTTGCAGTGGTACGAAAGTTAGATTGATTTTTACTAAGATAGGGGTAGGAATAATCAAAATCAATTTTAAAGAATAAATATTTTCAGTCACCAAAAAATAAACAGATAAATTCCTGGGAACCCAGTGATGTGTCCATATAAATACATTATATACATTTGTGGTCATTCTAGCTCTACCTACTCTGATCCCTGGTGAATTAACTTACCATGCCTACCTAAATAATCCTTAACCTAATTGTTTGTTTTTGTCTATTCACCTCAGCTGCCAGCCTGCCAACTCAGTACTCATTGCCTTACCAGCCATATCTTTGTGTTCTTTTTTTTACATTGCTTTCAGACTGAACAACAAGTTATTAACATGGAAATATTAAAGAATATGTATCTGAGAAACAGGGATACATTCGACAAAGAATCTCCAAAGATCTTAACAAATAATAAATATCACTTGAGTCCCAAAGATTTATTTATTGACAGACCAATAGACGACAAGAGTTTCTATATCTGGTATGCTGTAGCAGAATATAATGTAAAGTAATGTCTAAGCAAAAAAATTGTATTTTAAAAATTTATATCTAAAAATAATTTCATTATTTCAGGAAATTTAATAACATGAATGTAGCAAAAGTGTTACGTCAAGATATACCAAGGCCAAAAGTTGTGCCAAAGTTTGGACAAAGTACTGAAAGATTTATAATAGTGGACACAAGTCATCAGAAATTCAATATACCTGACACAGAATGTAGTTTCTCATTTCTATTGGCACTAAGCGGATCCAGAGAAATACATCTAGTACCAGCTGAAGAATGTAAACATCAGTGCAAGTCACTGAAAGTTGAACTTAGAGAAACTTATTTATGTAAGTAGACTCCCTTTTCCATCTCTCACTTCTTTGTTGTTCCCTCAATGCTGAGGATCGTGACCACATATAAAGCGTCTCCAAGCCATGCGGTCTCCTGGAATGTGGACCGCTCTGTACATGCTGCCTACAACAGCCTTCTATATAGTGTTCCTTTTCCATAAGGCCACACAATATTTGAGTAACTGATCAAAAGCTTAGCAGAGGGAAACCTTAATGATTATACTGTATACTTTTTGCAGTATGGTACAATTGGTGGTACTGGAGGCCTGTAGTTCAAAACTCAATGGGAAATCACTCCTTCATTGCTCATGTTGGATCATACTGCTGATGGGATGAGAAGACACCAAAGAAAACACACAAATGGAATGTACACCAATTTATTAAATAAATAAATAAAATTAACTAAAAATCAACTAAATGTTCTCATTCAAACTTTTCTTTCAATTTGTCTTTTAGGAATACTGGTACTAAAGAGACAAGTGCAAACAGACTTAGAGCTGTGACTGATGTCCACGACCAAGCGTCACTTGTCGATGATAATGTGTGTAGAGTCTGTCCAGCTTTAATAGCAACAAAGGATGGTGGAGCTACACCTGCAAAAAAATATATGTATAATAGAAAACAGTCATGTATTATGTATCTTGGTGATTGATCAATATTGGTAACTATTGTAAATCTCTATGTGAATGTGGATGTGACAAAAGAAATCGCTGTAAAGAAGTGAATTCATATTATACTCTCTCTCTCTCTCTATTACATTTATCTGAACATACAACTCCATGACAAAGAAAGGTAATATAAAGGTCGTCAATCTAAACAGTTTTCTAAACAATGTTATCTTTTGCTGCAAGTTCATTATAGTAATATCTCTCCTATAATCCATTTGTCTATTGTAACAAAGTATTCATATTAGAGTCATATTATGTTAGTCATCAACTTACCAATAAATGTTCCTAGTGCAAATGGTACTAAAGGCACACCTATTACAGGTGCCGACATATTAATAAACCAGTTTGGTAAAAAGGGTGTCACCCTCAAAAATATCATGTAGTTAAGCAAATTATTTTTGTGCTTCGTCACTGATGCAGCCCACTTTGCAGCTCGCTCTGGGAAAAATTTCTTCACCAATTTCTTCCCAAGAATATTTGATAGAAAGAAACATAAACTTGCACCAATTGCTGAACAACAGCAAACTAGAAGTAATGCTAAATAGAATGGGAACAAAAACCCTGAAAGAATACTTAGGAAAATAGATCCAGGTATTGCAAATGTTTGCAAACTGTTATAAAAGTTAAAGAAATTGATAAATGATAAATTTTATAAATCTAATTAAAAGTAATAAATGCTTGAAACCTAGGGCAGGAAATGTGAAAAGGATACAATATGTAAACTAAGAACACTCCAAATAATACTTCATAAAAATATTTTTCCTTATAACGGTCTAGTACTAAACCTAGATGTTTAGCATCTTCAAGGTCCCATGGTAAATGTATATGTTGTTTCTCATGCCTGGAAATAAAAACGTAACTTAGACACAATCAGTTACTAGAACAAAGAAAATAAAATGATGAAACAATGAATCAATATTGATAAATGCTTGGTAATCTTGAATGTGGTTGATACTTACTCTTCTAAATCTGGGAACTGGCTGTATAGCAGGCCCAAGGCCAACAGAGATGATACAAATATTATGACAACCAAAACTATAGACTTAGATGTAGACAAGTCTTCTGCACTAGATGTCACATTAGTCATTGTATCTGAAAGAGTACTTGATTCAAGTAATCATAATTTAAACATGAAGAAAAACCAATTACTTAACACTAATTGGAATTGAATAGGAAATTCATTAAATATTCATTCACTAACTACGCAATAGCACTTAATAAAATAATAAAAGTACATGAGGAATAGGTTGTACTTGGCAGAGGATGAAACAGTCCAACACAATCAACTCTTATTGTCCCGATTCTTGGTTTTGTGATGGTGTAGGAAGGGATAAAGACGGTTGAGGAAATGTAGGGATCTTGAATATTGTCTTGAATAGCAGTATCACCTTGAATATTTCGTCCGCGGGAATTTCGTCTGCTAGCATTATTTGCGCTCATATTTGTTGCTTAAATTAAATCAAACGTATTTATTCAGCAGCTTAGTAATAAAAGTATCCGTAGTCTCTACCTACACTAACTATCCCGTTTATTAAATAGTAATCACTCACTTTACAAAAAAACATATATAGTTTTGATCAAAAATTTACGAGTTCACTCTGTGACAAGATTCGGAATTCGAATCTTCATGACATGAAAAATATTAAAATTCGAAAAATCAGTAGATGCACGGTTCGTCAATATTTTGAGGTGTTTGGTTTCTCTCGCAGCTAAAATATAATTATGCTAACTTAGCCTTTTAATTCAAAATATAAGAATTGGAAGAACAGAACACTGATGACATGAAGATGACACTGATGACAGTGACATAACTATGGAAAAGTTTACCTGCTCTATGCATAGACCATGGAACTTATATTACAACCTGGAATGAGCATTGTCAATTTGACACCAATATAAAAATAAACCTTATATTTATGAAGTTAAGTTCTATTACAGACAATCACTTGGTCAAAGAGAAATCCGGTCCGAGGGAGAAAGCGCTTGGAGAGCCCTGTGTCCCTTTCTAAAGTGTTGCCAGGAGGATTATTCCCGAATTTAGTAGGAATGGTAGGAAAAAATAATATTTACGTGTCTTATTAAAAAAACATTAACTTTCGTTCTGATATATTTCTAATATTTTTAAATTATCTGTTAGAATGAGAACATTTTTTTAGCAATAATTTAGATACTGTATTGAAATGTAATTAAAAAAGAAAAGATTATTAGTAGAATATATAATTATATAAGTTAGATTGGTAACCCACCAGCCATATTTATTTGTTGTAAAATAATCAATTTCTTTATTCGAATGTAATAAAGATGGTTAAAAAGTGTGCGATTCAAAAGCTGTTCGGTTGCAAAAGCGAATCCTATGCAGGATGCGGTGTTTCTGTCATCAAGTAAGTATATTGCAATTCTTGAAGTAGGGTGCCCATAATGAACGAAATTATAAACACAATGCAGCATATAAATAGGAGGTAGTCTTCAACGTAAGCATAATAAAACTTTATATGGAATGGTGTACCGAATACTTAAAAGACGTGATCATGAAATTTCACATTTCCCGAGGAACATTGTAGGAAAATGGCAAAAAAGTTTCAACTTCCCATATTAATCGCTGATTTAGGTGTGTCACTTCGGATATTTGAAATAAATTTAAAAAATATAATTTCAGACTGCCTTGAGAAGAATCAGGGAGAAAAAATGGCTTGATGTCATTCCAAGTCATTCAAATATCAAAAATTATTCCGTTATTTGCAGTCTTCATTTCAGGCCCCAGGATATAATAAAACATAGTTTAATGCGTTTTACTTTAATCCATCCTTAAAGCATAATTATTATTAACTTATGAAATCAAATTATTGGTTAATATATTATATCCTATTATATTAGTCTCAACCTACATTACATTGGTTGGTCACCCTAATGAAAGGGACAGAGGGCTCTCGCGAAGCTATCTCCCTCGGACCGCGTATCGACAGCCTTTGCACATTCCAGGTTGTAATATAAGTTCCTTGGCATAGACAGACTACCGTGGATAAGTTCCTTGGGACAGAGTGACTCCATGTTTCTACCTTCATGGTGACTACGCATGTATGGCTGTTTGGCCACAGAGTACATTTTATAAACTGAGAGTAAGAATATTACTCTTAGTATATAAAATGTACTTATTGGCTTTTAGGCTAAGCGTGCACTACGGAAATAAATCGTTGCGAAAAGATATCGTCAATCTGTAAACAACAGAAATGTATTACAATCCGTGCACTGCGAAAATAAATCGTTTGTGATTTAAAATAGCAGATGCGAAATCGTGCAAATATTTTGTACCCTATGAAGCGGTAAATTTATTATCGTATTCACGAAGATCGTTCTATCGTACGTAAAAAAATCCTTTAGAATGTCTTACTGCTGTCAAAGGATGGACTCAGTAACGTTTAGTTATCTGTGTTAGGCACAGTGACTGCCTTGACCCTGCTTTTGGCTCTACTATTTCGCAGGCGATAATAAATCGTAGTGCGCGTAGGAATTATTGTCGTTTGCAATTTTATTTCGCACTTTTAAAAGTCGCAACGATTTATTTTCGTAGTGCGCGCATACCCTTATAGTTATTGGCTTGTTGAAAAAACAACGATATTTCGATTTCAAAATAACAAGTGTTGAAAAGAAAGCTCCAACAAAAGCATAGAGTGCCAATACTTAAAAAATAAAGAATAAGTACATAGGTACACGGTCAAACATCCTACCTATGGCGTTTTCCAGCCATAAAATTACCGTAATTATTTTATTTCTTTGGAATGTAGGTATCGAAACTTTTATAAAAAGTATTGGGTAGGTACTTACAAACGGGGTGAATAGGAATGCAGGGGTGAATCGACACTAGCCAGTATACTATTGTAGTCTTTGATCGACACAGCGCGTTGTGTTCCACGCGCACCTCAAAGAGATTTCAGCACAATAAGGGTCAATTCCCACTGAAAGAGCAGCGGCCGGCAGCGTCTTTTTGAGGCAAAACATTACAAACTATTTTGAATCTTATCTACGTGATTAAAAGTTCATAGTCATTTGAAGGCAAAGGCGACGCCACGCTACCCGCGTGGCGTCGCGAGGCTGCACGAGCCTTCTACCGACTAGTCAAAAGAGGCGCCGCGCGGCTGATCGCGGCGCAGCTAGCTGACGTGCGGCCGACCGCGGTGCAGCTGACAGACTCGCGGCTGCGCGCGAGCGACCATTTCCTACCCCTTTTTCTTTCCGTTTTGTTTGTTACTTCTTGTTCTTCTTCTACAGCCAGTGCTATGATACATAAATCCAAATCCACCATATTTATTGCCACACAACTTTCCTTGAGTGAAGTAGATCGCACACTAGTTTTCAAAGCTACCACGCGGAGGCTCATTGCGGCGCCTCGGGATGCCGCGCTGCCTCTCGCGGCGCCGCACTGCCCCGCGCAGCGCCACACTGCCCCTTGCGGCGCCGCGCTCAGTCACTTGCTCTTACGGCCGCTGCGCGCCGCTGCTCTTTAAGTGGGGATTGACCCTAAGGGACACGAAAAAAATATCGATACTTTTTGGTATCGAGTACTTTTTCTTTTGATACCGATACTTTTTTACTCGATACTTTGTATTCGATACTTTTACTCAATGAGCACTTTAATAAACTTATGAAAACGGAGCCCAATTTTTCCATTGGTAGGTACAAAAAAAAACAGTCGAATTGTGACCTCCTTTTTTTGAAAAATAGGTAATCAAGAAAAACAAAATACAACCGAATTGAGAACCTCCTCCTTTTTTGAAGTCGGTTAATAAGAGTGCGCAAACGGCATATAAGCACGTCTGCAGATTTTCCAATTTCAACTCTTCAACAGCTGTTTATGGTTGATAAATGTTCGAAATCTCATAATCAGGTACCTAGTCTCTCTGGCTGGGGTAAAAAATCAAAAAATAGAGCAAAAAGATGGCAAAAAGGGGGAACGTACCTACCAGCCAAACGGTTAAAACCATAGGCTTATAAAGTGCCCATAAACTATAGACTGCTGCGGTGCAACACGCAATCTCATTGGTTCAAATTTGAATGACCATAGGCAAAAGATCAACGTAAACTGCAACAGCTGAAACTTCTAAAATGTCTGTTGTCCGTTGACGCTTCGCTTGCGTTTTGAGGGTGTATTTTGACTAAATCGGCGTTTTTACCAAGTCTACTCACAATTTACTAACAAAATGTGCCTCTAAGTACATATTTTTGCACATTTCCGCTTCGGTTGCCATTACTGCATTCGCGTGACCCGCGTAAAGCTGATCTGGTTGTTCGTTAGTGTTTACGGAAGCGGGGGCAATGGCATTTAGAATACATGAAGATCAAGAAAATGCCTCTCTGGGGCTTAGGAAAGACAGCGCAGATGTATTTGCTGCTAACCAACGTCGTGCCCTTGGCGATCTTAGCCAGTTTGCGTGCAACCAAAGTCGGAGCTTAAAACTCGTGAGTATTCTTAGATCGCTAAGCCTCAGTTCCAATGTTTGTCTTCTACATATCAATTTATTTCTAGCCGGGATTGACGACTGGACCTTGCAAAGTTCAAGATGAAAATCGGACAATGCGCCAGATCAAAAATGAAAAGAACATTGTACCACCCGTGGCGCAATTTCGCGCCTTTAGCGTTTACGAAGACAAGCCAACGGAGGCAGAGGTCAAGAAGAGAGAACACACATTCAAGCCTTTTGTCGCTAAAGAGACTAAAAAAGACAGCATATTCATTAGTAACGAGAATTCGAAAGTTCTGTGCCTTCAAGCTGAGAAGAAACCAGATCGGCTGATAGACCCGCCCTCAGTTCGGTAAGTGTTGTTCCATTGCTATTTTCCTAACCTTTATTTTGTAACCTAACAATTATTCAATGGTCCATGAAACACATACACACACTTTAGTGGCATATTTATCTAGTTGTGGGTATTTGCTGGTGACAGTCATTCCATGTAAATTATGAGTACTAGTGCTCATCTGCATTTAGTTACACGGGAAGGGAACCCCAACATAGTTGAGGTGTTATCACCTATGCTGGTTATGTTACCACAGTCATTATTAGTGCATGAGATTGATGCAAAAAAGTGAAAGCTTTTCAGTTGCCTTAACTTTCTAACTACTGTCTTTTTACCTATTTCTTGTCTGACATGCAGCAAACATGTCCGGCCTAGTCCTACTTAAGATTAGCAACTTTCTGGGCAATGTCCATGATTTTGAATTTGGAGCTCAGTGTTGTGTTTCTTACACAGTCCGAGAGATGGACCACAGGATAATATGCTCCATAGCTCCCTGGCAAACCTTTGCTGAAGTGTCCCAAGACCAAGTTTGTGCACCATATGTGAGAATTGGGAAAATACACATGTCCATAACTGCATGTTTGCGATATTTCCTTTTAGGACATCTTTCATTGACCAGCTCCTCCAGGCACTTGTGTCGGAAGGAGACTATTATTACACATACAAAGTCACATTGCTTTTCATAGGCCTTTACAAGAGAAGAAAAATGTGGTGGAGTCACCTATGTCTGTTGTGGACACCAGTGTGCTCTCTATGTCCATCTCTAAGAATGAGAGTCAGATCATTGATGATGAGGATGATGACGCTACTACTGCACAAACTGACCGGGAGATGTTTTTCCATGTGGTGGAGTACCGACAGGATATCTACGAGTATATGAAGGAAATTGAGGTAAAGTTGTATAAAAATCTTACTTAGTTTAAGTAAGATTTTTATCACCCTCCATATGCACACTAAACATTTAATAAAGTTTATCATGCCAACAATTAAAGCAACCAACCAACATTGATGTTTACTCATGATATTGATAAGATTATAGAATCCCAAATTTTTTTTGCCACTAGTATTATCAATATTGACATGAATAAAAGAAGGCCACAATTACCAATAATTAGGTCAAGTTGTAGCTGTCCTTTCTATCTATTAACCTCAAAACTGTTAATGTTTTATTAAATGCTGTTTTGTTTACTGTTACTGCAATATTAATTTTCTGCAGAGGATGCAGAATTATTGCACAAATTAATTCTGCATCCTCTGCACAAAAAAAATATTGCAGTAGAAAGTTATACATTTTTAATCCTAGTTCCATTTCAAAATTGACCAAAACAGCTAAATGTCAATGATTTGATCTAGCCTGCTTGAATTGCAAGATAACCTAGCCTATTACTTACAGCAACAGAAGAGAGAAAAATGAAAGATAATTGTGGACGATGTTTTAACTTCTTTCTTATTATTTTTAATCGGTGTACTTTTTAGGCTAAGAATAGAGCCAACCCTCGCTACATGCGCAAACAGCCAGATATCACTCACCACATGCGTTCCATCCTTATTGACTGGCTGGTGGAAGTTTGCGATGAGTACAACCAGCAGAGTGAGACCTTGCATCTGGCTGTGTCGTATGTGGACCGATTCTTGTCTTACATGAGCGTAGTAAGGACTAAACTACAGCTTGTGGGCACAGCTGCTACTTATATTGCTGCGTGAGTATTTGTGATTTCACTTTTGATGCTGTTGTTTTAATGTGAGTAACAATCAAACCATTTTAGTGAATTATTTATTCACAAAATTCAATAAAATTTTCTATGCAGGAAATATGAAGAGGTGTACCCACCAGAAGTGTCAGAGTTTGTGTACATTACCGACGACACATACACAAAGCGTGAGGTTCTGCGCATGGAGCACCTCATTCTGAAGGTCCTATCATTCGACCTGTCAACGCCGACTTCCCTCGCCTTCCTGTCTCACTACTGCATATCCAATGGACTTTCAAAGAGGACATTCCACTTAGCTGCTGTAAGTATTGAATAAATAACATTTTTTCATTTGGTTTTCCATTCCAGCACATTAACAAATTCTCGTCCAAGATTGACAAGTAAAACCAATATATTTCGGACAACCATCTTTTCATGGTTCACTTTTCAAGCTACTTAAAATAAAATTCGTAATAAAATACTCCTGACAAAAAATCTCGCCTCAACTCAACCAAGACTTACTTCACTTTTAACAGTACCTCGCCGAACTTTGCTTACTGGAGGCGGATCCTTATCTTCAATTCAAGCCGTCTATCATCGCAGCGAGTGCGCTTGCGACTGCGCGTCACTCTCTGCTATGCGAGCGTTGCGCGGGAGAGGAAAAGGATCGTCGCGATACGCGGGAATTAAAAGAGGGTCGGGATCCCAAGGAGGCTAAGCTCCACGCCACTTGTGCCGCTGTCGCCTGGCCAGCTGCCCTCGCCATATGCTCAGGATACTCGCTGGCAGACCTCGAAACATGCTTGAGGGAACTCGCACGCACACACTCGCATGTCTCGCTACAACCCCACCAAGCTGTCCCAGACAAGTACAAGAGCAACAAGTAAGTATTAAATGATTCAGTTTCTGAAACAAAGTATATCAGCACAGCAAAGTATATCACACATATTTTAACGTTTTTTGAGACATTAAGGTACTCAACACTTCATCAGTCTAACTACATAGTTTGTAGAACAGCCTGCAATTATTTGTTCCCAAGTTTTAATAAGCTTTATGCTGCACCCTTAAACGCGTACGTGACTTCTTAAAAAACTGCAGCTGTGGCAGCCTGCCTCTTAGCAGTAATACCTCGAACAAAACTCATGGCCAAAGTCTAAAAACTTTTTCGTTTTAGATTCGACGGCGTGTCGACGATCGAGCCCAGGCCCATGTTCCCAGTGCCGAAATACCAGCCGCCTGCGCCGCCCAGCAGCGCCCGACCTCCGGCCGACATTTCCCGAAGCAGCTAGTAAATTCCCGACCTCGGCCCGACGCGTTACTAATTGGAGTAGTCGAATTGACTCGGTGTGTGGTAGGATGAGACCCGAATTAGTGTTAATGCAGCACTTATGCTTGTAACGTTTTTGCTCAGTCAGCTGGTTATTTCAGTATTCCATAGTAATACCACTCCCTGGTTGAAAGTACAAACTAACCAAATCATGGCCAGTAGGTAACTAAATAAATATTTCCTCATTATCAGCATAGTATAAAGAGGGAGGAGTAGGCTATCTCTGGCCCAATCCGCGATATAATTGCCTACTGTATCAGGGTTGTCACTTTTAGGTAAATTTTAATTCAGTTCCAATAAATTGGCAAGGGTCGGGAAGTTGTATTTTTTACTTGTATTGTCTGGGTAATACTTTTTTTTTTTTTTTTTTTATTGGTGATGGGTTTGCTCTTGACTCTAGTCAATGTCAGATATGACAGAGACAAAGTCTACGATGGAGCGAGCTTACCCAGAAGGAGCCTGTTCACTCTAACTTTGAAGAGATTAGGGCTGTAAGCTTTTGGAAACACAGACGCAGGCAGAGAGTTCCACTCCTTTGCTGTGCGCATTATAAAAGACGTTTGGAAACGCTTAGTGCGAATTGGTGGAATATCTACAAGGTAGGGATGGTAAGATGCAGTGCGTCTGGATGTCCGATGGTAGAAGGGGGCCGGTGGGATGAGGTCGTGGAGTTCTTGGGCACACTCACCGAAGTACAATCTGTAGAAGACCGATAAGCAGGCAACCTTACGGCGATGAGCCAAGCTATGTAGCTTGGCATCCACCAGTTTTGCGTCACCGATGAGCCTCTTAGCTCTGCGTTCCACCGAGTCAAGCGCGGCAAGCTGATACTTAGCTGAGCCATCCCATAGGTGGCTACAATACTCCATGCAGGATCGGACTTGTGCTTTGTAAAGGGTTAAAAGCTGTCCAGGCCTGAAGTATCGCTTCACCTTATTTAGGATGCCCAGCTTTTTGGCCGCAATTTGGGCTTTGTACTCGATGGTGGCGCCGAAGTTGAGACTGGATGTCAACTCCATGCCTAGGAGCTCGAGCCGATCAGTAACGGGAACAGATGCACCCCGAAAAGTAGGAGTTTGGTCAAAGCGACTCCTTTTTGTGGTAAAAAGACACGCCTGTGTTTTGGTGGCGTTAAAAGTGACCAGATTGTCATCACCCCACTGGGAGACAACGCTTAAGGTCAAATTTGTCCGCTCTACCATGGCCT
Source organism: Melanchra persicariae (assembly GCA_947386135.1). Taxonomy (NCBI): domain Eukaryota; kingdom Metazoa; phylum Arthropoda; class Insecta; order Lepidoptera; family Noctuidae; genus Melanchra; species Melanchra persicariae. The sequence goes on along the minus strand of OX376651.1, from coordinate 7,482,706 downwards.
CTCTCAAGGAACGGACTTCATCCCCGCCGGTTGTTGCTCTTCTCATCAAGTAAAAATTATATGCTAGAATGACTGACTTGCTTACCTTTCCTGTTCAATAATTATCACACATTTTTCATTCATTTAGCGGTGCGGAAAAGCCGTGACGCGCGAAACTTGTGCGGTGTTAGCCTCGACTGGCGCACTGAGAAACGCGTCGAGATTTTGTTTTAGTGTGCGTGCGGCGACGCATAGATACAATGGTGCACACATACAAGCCGCGCGCGGTGCGTTTGCATGAAGATAACTTACTTCCCCTCTTTATACTATGTTATCAGTATGGCCAAAGATTTACATTATGAAAACATGCTTATCATAAGGAGCTCTAGCTTTTTTCGTTAACTTACTATTTAAAAAAAATACAATAATGATACATTTTCTTTCCATTTAAAATAAAACAATAAGTAGTAATAATGTATTGCTGAAGCTATATTTAGGCAAACAAAGCATAGAACTATTTCAGTGGGACCATCCTTGTGTGCCTTGTTTTAGAAATATTTTGTTGGTAACAGCAAATGCTATGCAGAAAACACTTAAGGTGAGTAATAAGCGTTTCTAAGTATTCTTAATTCGAAACTAAGACTTTATTGCATTTATCCTAATCTTAATGTGAAGAATCTCGAGGTAATCGAATGTTTACGTATAAGTGATTGGGATATTCTGTGAGTTGTTATGCTAGTTTTAGATTTAACATTTTCCTATGGAAATAAAAAGAAACTTTCGACTTCTGTTAGGTATTTACTGTGTATTGTGATTTTATGGTTGCATGACGAGTGGTTCAAAGGCATCAAACTTAGATGAAATTTTATGTCACTTCCCAAATTCCATAAATGAAAATTAATAAACATTTCTCCCAAAGAATCAGATATTATCTTTTTTACATAACAGACACTCTGCCTTGCTAAACCATAATTTATTGTACAAATATTTAAACTTAAGTTTGTGAGTATCTATTTTATGTCATTATAACCCTTACTGTGTTCATTTCATCTTCGGAGGTCTTCCCGCTTTCTCAGATATTTTACAGTTTAATATAAATCTTTTTGCCAATAAATTCAATATTTTATTTTTAATTTAATAGGATTACTAGATAATCAAGATGTCAATAATTCAAATTCAACAGGGTTTTAATCTACATTTACAAGCTTTTAAACTTGAGAAGCCATTTCATATTCGAACTCTACCTACTATACTCGGAATTATAATTCGATTCCACATTTGACATTAGCTACTGTCATTTTGTAAAATAATGATACCACATATAATAGTGTAGTGATGAACACAAAAAATCGATAAATAATCGCGATTTATGTTTATGTAATCATAATATTGGTGTGCCAAATAAAGACTAAATTATTGATTTTTATTTAAATAAATACATAATTATTTATTAATTAGTAACCGCTGCTTTATTTAATAAAAAGTTAATATTTTTGTTTTTTATATTAAAAACAAAACTTATAATAAAAGAGAACTCATAACTAAATTATCCGTTCAGAAATATTTAATTTCCTGATATACCTACTTAGTTTCTATTAAAGTAGTAGTTGTTTAAATATACTACTATAAACGAGAGGAATCGATCCGGAAATATTCCATTTCCGTATCGAATAATTTCGCAACGTCACTATTTAGTACTTGTCATAACGTTGCAACACTGACATTGTCAAATCTGGAATCGAATTAAAATTCCGAGTATAGTGTCAAATTGGATAATAAAATTATTTCATTTCCAAGTTTCAACTGATAGCATTTCAGTGCGATGTTTGTTAGTAAATTATTATTTTTGAGATGTAAGGTATGTTTTTAATATTGGTTAGTAGTTTTTAATTTAATACAATAATATAATCTTACAGTATGAGTACCTTTATTGGTAAATATAGTATTTTCAAAATAATGTTTGTTTTATTTATGACACTCATCATAGTGCTATTATTTCCATAAATTTTAAAAACCGTGTACAAAGCGTGTGTAATCAGTATCACAGTAGACATTGAGAAACGCCTTCCTTCCGCACGACCCTTGTTTTTTTTCACGGTACTATTAAAACTTATGCTGTGTGTTAACTTGTCATATAGCTGCTTATTATTGGTGGTGTAAGATGTATGCTAGACGAGGAACGGTCAAATCTATTTGGAGATAGTCTGCGTCAGCGCAGCGTCACATTGTCGCGGCGCGCCCCAGAATGTGAAGTCGCACTACAAAATAATGTACGGATGACAGAAATAATTAAAAAGTAGACGGATTTCTTTGAATTCATATATTTTATCTTAAGAAAATATTATTCTTTATCTTTAAAAAAATCTTGATGTGCGAGGTCGTTTAGAATAATTAAGAATTATTTGTACTGTTGACTTGTTGAAGAACGATTTCGGTGGTTTTAAGAGTTGTGTTTCTCCTGTGTGTACACATTGCCCAATCCTTTTTGGGTTGAATTCGGACCTGAAATAAAATAAAGTTAAATTAATGCACACTCAAGTTGAATTTACAATTATTACTCTTGCGTAATTATCCATTCGTGATATAAAAAGTTCCTCTGCATATAGGCAATGCTAATTGCGGTTTGTAGCGGCCATATTTGAATTTACGGCTTGTGCGCGTGCGCCGCGCATTCTAAACGTTCCCCAGCTGCAGATATTATTCGTGGGCAACCCGTCGTAAAATCTTGTGGGTATAAAAAAGTTCCTTGTAAGTTACATCCCTATAAGTAGGAATAGATAGTGGAATAAATTATTAGGCATGTATTTTTCGTTAACGCATTGTTATCTTATTATTATCGATTGGTTTATTGTTGTTGGCCGTTTATCTCCTACGGCACCTGCGTGTGCACATCTAATTACGTATCCATAACAGAAAATTGTTTTACCACATTTATTTTTAAACTTTCGGTATTCTGTGTATATATTTATATACACAGTAATTTTGGCAAGTAACACGAAGCGTGCGAGAAACATCTACATGCTCTGTTTCCAGGAAGCGTCCAACTAAACAACTCGCTAATATTCCCATTTCAATTTCATATAACCTTCAAACGCTCGCCAATTCTTCGTTCCGTCTGATGCGCGAGACTAACAATTTAAATCTTATTTGAAAATGAGGAGCAGTTTGCGAGGCGAAAGACGCGGTGCATAAACATAATAAATCATGTGCCATTCAGTCTGTATGTCGCGACGAGATATTTGTAGCGCGATAACAGCGGCGCGGCGTAGGACTGGTCGCACGCGCCTTTTGTTTTTGTTATTATCGTTTATTTTGACATGTGATTAAATGCGACATTTAATCAAAATACAAACGACTTTTTCACTAAGTATACCGTTTCGTAGATCGTAGGAACACATAACAACACGGAACTCTCGTAACGTTTTATTGGCCATGACTTCCTCCCGCTAGTACTCTTGCTATATTATATTGATCTTGTTATTATCGAACGTGTCCGGAAAATTAATAAATAGTACGTATCTACGAATCAAAGGATGCATACAAAGCTTCAAGGATACGTAACACCTTGAATTAAAGTTCAGTTTGTTTATCTTCGAAACGAAGGACTTCGATATAAGTACTTCATTAATTTGGGACAGTAGTTGTCCTTTAAAGTTTAGAGACAGTTTTAATAATAACGACACCGATATAAGTACTTCATTAATTTGGGACAGTAGTTGTCCTTTAAAGTTTAGAGACAGTTTTAATAATAACGACACATCTTCGGTATAGTAGTTCGATTCAAAATGCAAACCGGGCTGTGGCGAAAGGGGTGCATGTGTGCATAATGCATGCATGTTTTGCCCGTAGACATAGGTACAGAAATAACAACTATTTATTTGTTTGAAATATGTATACGCCAGCACATCAAGCTAACCGAAACTCAAATTTTCCTAATCAACCTTGAACCTAATGCTGTAGCGATAAAGTTGAAAATCTCTTTAAGAAATTTGACAGATTGTAGCTTGATGTGCTGGAGCCTGTACCTATTGTTTATGAAATTAGTTTCCTAGAATTTATATTCCCAAATAATACCTACCTGCTTGTATTCTATTGGAATGAAACCAAAAAAAAATAATATGACGCAAAATGTTCACTTCTCAAAATGAGTCCGTTTGCTTCATCGATCACTAATAAAGAACGTTTGCTTTCAATATCTTTTATTAGTTTGCACGCAGTTATAAAATAGAATGCACGATCAACCTCTGAAAACACCTAAAATTATGCAACATTCAAAATAAAGTGAAGACATCGAACATAAGTACCTATAGGACCGAAGTTCGATGTCTTCACAATACATATTAATTATAGGAATTTTTCGATGACAATAAAGTAATATTATTGACGCCGTGCTCGCGCATGTTAAAGAATAAGCTCCTTAACCAGCCCACGAGGCACTTCCGGAGCCCCAAAAGGAAAGGAAATTCACTCGCGAATTTGCCATTCTGTGCACGATCGTGACATTGTCCTTAGTGCTCCACTGTTCCCATGCTATCCTGGTTATTAATAACCAACAACTACACAACACGCTTTACGTCTCTGTTTTATTATAGGAACATCAATTGTGTTGGACGCCAAAATCTGTTGCTTTTAAAATAACCATTTTTTTTGTGAACTACTTAGATTTTAAATTAGTGTTTTGTATTTTTGATTTCAAGACCGATTGGTTCTTTTCACAACGGCATGGGAACGGGAAAATGCTGTTCATTATGATTTAATTAAAAAATTTTAAAGATTGGAGGTGTACCTTTGCCAATGCTAGCCGTTAGAACGTGATCAACATGAATAACTTTACACATTTATACGCAGTTGAGTACTTACGTATCTCGCTCTGGTAAATTCGACTCGCTTCGTCTAATTGAAGTTATATTTATGATAGATGTATAAAACAGAGCGAGGAATCTGATGTAATCTATTTATTGACTGCGCAAACATCGTGTGAAAGGAAGCTTTTGGGCCATTTCCTGGCGCTGAGTGAAATGGGGCCGAGCGTTCCGTGACGCATGTTTTTACCTCGGCATCCGCTTATAATTATATATTTTTATAATTCGTAGTTTTTCTATGAGTCCTATAAACTAACACCCAACTTGCTGTAAGAAAATTGAATAAATATTCGCTAAAACATTACTTAGGTACATAGTTCGCGTAGGTACCTAATTGAAAATTTTTAAAGTTAATCATAAACGAGATTATCAGAATATAGCACCACATTAAAATAAGCAAGCAATACAAAGGTGTGCAAACCATGTGAAAAAATATAAACTGCACGATAAATGTTTTGTGGTTGCACCTAGCAAGCTAGTCTGCAGCTAACTAGTTGTAAGTAGCTGCAGACTATTTAAATACTAACACCGAGACAGAGTTCTTAATTCAGCCCTTTCAAAACAAGGAAACGATAAAATTTCACTAGTTGCTAGACTTGCCAGTGCTTGCTATACCTACCTACGATTGTACAGTCGGGTGAACTCGGGTGTTAGTTGGAGTTAGCGCGAATGTTTCCTTTGTTGTTTTAATTACTTGCATAATTCCAATGTAGTGTTTCTTTGACTTCTATCAGGAAACCTTGAAATTGTCTAAAAGCGTGACAAATTGATGTTCTCAATGTCGGTTTTGTTTTTTATCGACGCTTCATAAAATTAAGCTGAAGACATACTCGGCCCAGGCAAAAGCCCATCCGCGACTGTAAAACCATAGATTATGTTGAAAGTATTCCACTATACAGCAACGTAATTTAGAAAGGATCCTTCTACTGAGTGCCAGCACTTGTGTCAGGCTGAACTAAAAGTAGTTCAGCATGACACAAGTGCTGGCACTAACTAAGTAGTAGTATTCAATAAGAGTCGGAGGTAATAGGTAGGCATGTTTTGTTAAACTGGGTTGCGGAGGTTAGATAGGTGACAACCTCCAGACTTCTCGCGCGGAAAGAATATTGAAGCCGACCCCAACAAACTTGACATAAACATAAGCGATCATCAACATCCCCAAAACAAACGTGCGTTGGTACCACGTATAATTAAACTCATAATTAGGTCGTCTACAGCTCTTGAATCGATGACTAAGTATAATTCATAGGTAGCCGATAGGTATATAGGTGCCTATAGTATTGAGTAAATGTCAGTTAGTGCAAGTGCTAACATAAATCGTGTCTGTTAGTAAGAAATCCCAAACAACAATAACGATTTAGCCGTGATCACGATCTTTCTAACGTGACTTGACTTTAAATTCTACTCGACTACATTGTAATGAACGTACTGGCTACTTTAATTAACAATATAGGTGTTAATGTAATGAGATATTCACCTAATGATCGTTCATAAGTATTGATTCTTATAAGAATTCTCAAAAATGATTAGCGGAAGTTATCAAACCGTAGTTTCGGTATTACCACATAACAACAAATTAAGTAGGTAGGTACTTAGGTACCCTACTACATCTTGCTTTTATCTTAAGTATTAAGTATTTTCATCGCATATTTCCGATTTAATTTTTTTTCGGCTCCTTTTCAAAGATAAATACCTACCTATGCAGTAGATTTTACCAGGAACTACAAACATTTCTACCGTGCTGTATCACGGTCCTAAAGTACCTAAATTACACCGAAATCGAACCCCGATCGAACAAGCGAGACCACACCGCTGATCCTTTATCCCACGACGCGCGCGCACCTCACAGCATACCTAATAAGCTATCGAGTTCAATGCACAAGGTTGCGCCTGCGACTACAGCCCGCATCTTTATTCTAGTAGTTCGACTGACTGTCCGTTTCGAAATCCTAAGATGTTCTAGTGTGGAGTGTGCCGACATTCAATAGTTTTTGCGATGCTTCTTATTTCTTATCTCGCGGTTGTTTGGATACCGAAGTACGACTTAAAATTTAGCTCCAAAAACACCTATCTAAGGACACTTGGGTTTTTGAGATGAATCTAACGACACCTTACTTAATTGTCAAAATCCGCCCTGCCGTTTGAAGATACGAGGTAATAAATAAATTTACAAACTAACAAACACACATACATTCATTCAAGATACGCGCGAAAAACATGGATTATGTTTTTCGCGCGTATCTTGAATGTATGTGCGTTCCTTGGCAGTTTTGGCTAAAAATAGCCGCTGTTTATAGAAAAAAGTTCTGGCAGTTCGATAGAATGAAGCGTTAAAACGTTTAGATGTTTTTCACGCAAATGCTGAAAAAACTGAAGGTGGAACAAATTTTTGTAAGAAACCATCTTAGATTTATAGACGTTTTTCCTTAGTCTCGGTTTTGTTTTTAATAATAATTTGTCTGGTCTACAAAGCAGTTGATAACGTTTCTCGTTATGAATATTGACCGGTACCTACGAAATAACAGTTCAATACCCTAATAAATTATCAATCGAAAGGGCCTATTTAGTCTTTATAGTTAATTAAAATTTATTGTTGTCAAAAATCGGTATAAGCAGGAAGTGAGGGCCTTCCAGGCGGTGCGAGTGAAGCCCCGGGGCGGAAGTAGCGGCGGTCGCCTCGGCGACAAGCTTGCATTACAAATAACCCCCTAATGAACACACGTGCGTTAGTTACTGCCAGATTGGGTCGATTACCTGCCTTCCGAAGCGGTCAAGATAATCCTAGTTCGTAGTTGCCTAGTTGGCTAAATACTTTTACCCATGCGTTGGAAATATCGTTTCTACTGCGCTGAAATGATAGCAACTGTATTTTTAGGTTTCTTTTTCTACGAAGTAAAAAGATGTCATGCAAAGAATGTTAGATTTAGAAAACACTAATGGAGTAATGGCAAATATGAAACTTCGCAGATGGACTGACGTAGGTATGAAAAAAAAATTGTGTCAACTAATACTAAAGCTAAGTACCGAATTTGAACAGGACGATGATAGCATAAAAGCATGCATAGTCTAACTAGAATCGCCACTTTTGAAAGTCTGATCTCACAACCGACAAAAAATAATTTTAGCATGACCTGTTTTACCAATTTTGTAAACAAAAAATAAACGTCTGTTTACGTGAGGGGCCCCAGCCGCCCCAGGTGCTAGTCCGCTCTGCTTGGATGGGCGCCCTTCAAAGCTTCTGTTTTAATATTGGTTTTTCTCATTCTAAAGTTTACTGTTTGCACTTTTAATCCGGAGGACGGAGGAACCTATATCTAGGTTTATAGCTCTTGTTAGAGATGGGAACTTAGTAGGTTACAACGTTCGTAACAGTAAAGCTATTTTCAGGTAGGTAGTCAAAAAGGCTTCTAAAAATATGATCTTTCGTCACGGGCGGATTAATTTAATCCCTTCCCACGTTTTATGTGATACGAAAAGCACTCTATCGCAATTTGGAAAGCGTCCATTGCAACACCATTACCGTTGCCGAAGGTATCGATCGGGTGTACAATGAATAAATGTATCGACAGAGCCATTAAAATTTGATCGACATCGAGCACACGCGCGTGACGGCATCCCGCGGCCTCCATGCAGCGCATCGTGGAGCCGTATCGCAACAATTATTAGGAACAAGGCGCTTGAATACTGGCCGTCTTTGTAGGACACAAGGCAGCCGCTGTGTAGATGCGTGTTTGCATCAAGTCCCTCTAACTGTGTGGAATCTCTGAGACTGAACTGCGGCCACTACGGGTTATTTTTATCATCTTGGAAATAAAACACTCGGCATATTGGCATAAGATAACAGATCTCAGATTTGACCTCGAGGACGTTCCAATCGAAAATAAATGATATGCCGGCGCCATCGCCAGACAGACGCAAGCGCAGCCCACGCCCACGCAAGACCGTATTTTAAACTTGACTGGAATGGCGCCAGTGCCAGACACCGCACCGAGAGGATCCCACTCCCTCGACCTGCCCGTTACTGAGAGTTATGACCGCGTAAACATTCCCTTTTCGGGAATGCTTTTGTTCTTAGTGAAAGTTCATGCAGCTAATTTGTTTCCAAAATAAGACGAGCCTTTAATTACTCCCATTAGAAAGTTAATGATGCAACTGTGTATAACAAGCCATAGGTATAACGTACCAAGTAGCGCCTCCTTTCCTAGTTGGTGAATGTTGCAGTAGATGTGGTGGTCAGCCGCCACGACCGGCTCTGCCGTCGTTTCACCTCCGGCCTCCATTAATTTTAGCTTCGCCGTCAAATCTTGTACATCTGTAAAGGTTAAATACACAGTATTAATCAATCAGCTATTGTTTTCTAAGTAGGTACCCACACATCGTCAAATTTTAATTTATGACGGCCATAACCCTTTGGTAAACGCCGTAGAGGTGGGCGGTTAATAAAAGTAACTGATTCTATACAACAGTTCTAATTTCGGAGTAGCCGAATGCAACGAAAACCGTTAGCTATTGTTACGCGTGCGGTCCGCTACGCAGGTCAGAATTAGTATCGCACATGTTCAAACAAACTGGTATTGTTTACATGGGATCGGTGCGCGCGCGCTGCCACAGAATTGGGTCTACGCCTACGCCCTGCAAGCTGCTTAGATTTACGACTTTTACTTAGGTATTATTTTGATTGTTTTCAATCAGGGCTTCTTATTGACTAGGGACGTTTTTGCATGAGACTTCTTGTCTTGTGAAGTTAAATCTGGAGTATATAATTATAACGGATATTTGGCATTAGAAAGTCCTGTCTTCTGCTTTTCCTACAGTATTATTTTGACTGTGTTTCATCAAGGGAATGAATGCCATTTTGTCGCTAGATCTAGCTAGCGACACATCCACAATTTCGAACATTTTCAATTTTTACACCTACATCATCCCCATCCCCCTTAAGAAAGTATTTTCTTGAGACCTAAGGCCATTTTTTCTCAAATGTATTAAGTAGGTAGATATTTCTTCTACAGTTAGTATTCGGAGATTTGGCATTACCTTTAAGTCTTGTCGCCTAGGTACTCTTACTTGGCTATTATTTTGATTTTCTTCAATCATTTGGGGTTCTTTCTTAGTTCTTAGGAAAGCCTTTCCCTGAGACTATTTGTACCTAGCCATTTTGTAAGTTACCTAAGTACTTAGTCTTCTGAATAGGAGAAAACTGGAGATTTGGTATAAGAAAGTCCTCTGGACTGTCTCACTATCACCTCCGTAGCTCAAAGTTCGAGTAAACTTACCTGCTTTATTTACTTACTATAGTTAGGAGCAACGGCTGTAAAGCAATAGAGTCCGATTGCACATTGCAGACTCGCGAATCCTGCCGTACTAAATAAAGAGCAATGTTTCGTAAACAAATCCTATTCCTGCATAATTTCGTTCAAATAACAAGAAGCAAAGCTTAAATAAATAATTCGCATGGTGTAAACACGTTGGACGCTACATAATTTGTGGTTTATTTATTCAGGATGAACGATCAGCGCGCGCGACCTCTGTGTAATGTCGTTTTTATTATCCAGACGCCGATGACGTCTGTCGAATATCAACAGTAGCGTATAACGAACTTTGTGGGTCGTCTAGTTCCCAATGCAATGGTTAGACTAGCAATAAAATCTTGTTCTACAACAATAAACGCTTTGTTGTGATATTATATAATACAAAATATAGAACAGGCGCGAAACTTGACATAGGTAGGCAGTTTTGATAAAGCCCTTTCGCACTGCGTTATTTGTCATCTACTCAAAAGCTCCTAGGCAATCCAATTAGAAAATTTTGATTCCTTTGTCATTGAGACGCTGACCATCTCTAGATTGTGGAATAACCATTCCACTTGAAATTATTGTCATTGTCGGTGACGCGACTAAATGGCAAAAATGTTGACATAAGCACGCTTGTCGCAATTTCATGTGGGCTCGCTTGGACCTAGTTAAAGAATGCATTAATAACATAGCATTCATATCATACCCGACTTCAGCACTCGTTTGATCACCCTCCACTGCCTCGCATGGTACACAGACATCACCAACACCACGACGAAGAACACGATACAGCCACTCGCGGCCACGCTAAGGCTGGTCGTCTGCAGGTCCCACGACACTTCGTCATTAGCCGTCACTTCACTATCGTAGTCCACATACTCGTACTCCTCATCACTGGGTACCAGTTCACTCGACTCATTGTTTCTTTTATGCACCTGACTCGGTGTATTGAAGGGAGATATCTGGGCATCGTTCAACGACTGGCAGATAGTGTCCCTGTGGATTTCGCAGGGGTATCTGACGACCAGGCGTTTTGCGGGGTCGCATCGGGTGCAGGGCACGCAGGTGCCGCGTTGTCGGTCCCACCAGCTCAGTCCCCGCTCGCAGGCGCCGCCGCTCCCCGCCACAGACCCAAGTGCCAGTGTAGCAACTAGCAAACACAACTTGGGTATATCTCCTCGCATTACCTGTAACGTGTGATGATTAATGAGTTAGTACAATGTAAGTGGCAAGTAACACAGCAACATAATTGCATCCATTTTAGGGGTGAAACTATGTGCAGTATGAATTCCGATAGGCTGGCCTAGGAAGGTTTTACTGTTGTTTACTAATGTAACAGTTAATGAAATGCTTAATCAAAATTTAATGCAAAGTAGGTTGAAGTGTCTACCATAGTCAACTGAAATCAATACAAAACTTATACAAAGGTAAACCAAGGCGAAACATTTTTTTGCAAGAACTTTAAATAAAAGAACAGTCAATTTCCTGTTGTTTACATTACTTTTCAAAAAACAATTTGATGATGATGACTATAAGAATCTATATTTTACGGTAAAGGTAAATTCATAAAATTGTACTTATACATTAATTAGGTTTAATTGACTTCTTATAGCAAATTGAAAACATATACATATAATATAGGTATATATAATTTCCATTACCTCCTTGCTGACACTCATGTATGCTGCCTAAGTATTCATGAAGGACCACATCTCAGTACGGAATAATTATGTTCGTTTAGAAAGCTCACTTTCACTGGTGTCACTGTTGGATGATTTATGGCGATTATTTGTTTTAAACTTCTGTGTTAAATCCATTAACACTTTGGTTTATCAGTCACACAGTCACAGTCGTTGTTTTTGGTAAGTAAGCTTAGTAAGAGCGAGCGCATACGATGCGCTATGGTCCGGCCGCGGTCGCCGTGCGTTCTGCGCCGCGCGGGAGACGCGGCGTCACGACCAACAGTTCTAAGCGGTCCCCTATCCCTCCTCCCATGCAGGATGCGCGTACGCCTACCCGGCAATAGAAACATACGGTAGATCTATTCGACGTTTCTTTTGGGTATCTATCAATTTGTTTTTATAGAAAAATTAGAACATCCATTGCAACCTTGTTCTTTAATTTGGTGAAGCGCAGTTTGATCAGATAGCACACTGAACATAGTCCGGTAGGTAGCTAGTAGAATTTTTCATGATTAGAATGCGTTAAAGCTGAGGTTAAAGCTTGCAAAATGGAACTTATCTTCTAAGAAATTTCTCGGGAGATATAATTGGACGTGTCCAATATTTTTTAGAAATTATCTGACGGACTAATTAAATTAGTTCAGTAAAATATCCTATACGGGACCTAGGTAGGTACTGTTTGTACTTTTTCCCGACATGGCTGTTTTTTGCATTCTACCTTAGTCCCTCCTCGTAGGGTATTTTACTGAAATAATCTAATGAGTCCGTCAGATAGATTTCCAAAAAATATTGGACAAGTATTTTTCGGTTTACAGGTAAACAAAAAACTAGTTAAGTGCGAGTCGGACTCGCACACGAAGTGTTCCGTACCATTATCTATAAAAAACGGCAAAAAAATCATGTTAGTTTTATGGGAGCCCCACTTCAATATTTATTTTATTGTTTTTAGTAAGTATTTGTTGCTATAGCGGCAAAAGAAATACATCTTCTGTGAAAATTTCAACAGTCTAGCTGTCAGATATGAGATACAGCCTGGTGACAGATGGACGGACGGACGGACGGACAGCGGAGTCTTAGTAATAGGGTCCCGTTTTACCCTTTGGGTACGGTACCCTAAAAATTAAGACGATACAATGCACGTGTGTGACGTCACTAATACCTATGATACAATTTTTATCAGTCCGTCACACGTCTTTTCAACGCCCTACCTACTCACGTAAAAAAATATAGTTAGGTACCGCGTCCAAATTTTTTTGGAAATCCTTAGTTTTAAAGATCTCCGTGGCCGCGCGGCTCGCCGCGTTTCAATGGCGCGGCCACGTAACCCTTATTAGATAACTTTTTAACCATGGCTTTGACAAATTTATGGTTTCGGGTTGGGAATCAACTTTAATTTTTTTTTACAAAATCTTGGCAAGTTTTTTTTTTATTATTGTCATGGCTGCGCCATTGAAACGGACGACCTGTGTTTTCAGTATGTGTGTCCCAAGGAACTTCAACTACAACCTGGAATGTGCACAGGCTGTCGATACGCGGTCCAAGGGAGATAGCTTCGCGAGAGCCCTCTGTCCCTTTCATTAGGGTGACCAACCAATATAATGTAGGTTGAGACTAATATAATAGGATATAATATATTAACCAATAATTTGATTTCATAAGTTAATAATAATTATGCTTTAAGGATGGATTAAAGTAAAACGCATTAAACTATGTTTTATTATATCCTGGGGCCTGAAATGAAGACTGCAAATAACGGAATAAATTTTGATATTTGAATGACTTGGAATGACATCAAGCCATTTTTTCTCCCTGATTCTTCTCCAGGCAGTCTGAAATTTTTTTAAATTTATTTCAAATATACGAAGTAGCACACCTAAATCAGCGATTAATATGGGAAGTTGAAACTTTTTTGCCATTTCCCTACAATGTTCCTCGGGAAATGTGAAATTTCATGATCACGTCTTTTAAGTATTCGGTACACCATTCCATATAAAGTTTTATTATGCTTACGTTGAAGACTACCTCCTATTTATATGCTGCATTGTGTAAATAATCTTATAATTTCGTTCATTATGGGCACCCTACTTCAAGAATTGCAATATACCTACTTGATGACAGAAACACCGCATCCTGCATAGGATTCGCTTTTGCAACCGAACAGCTTTTGAATCGCACACTTTTTAACCATCTTTATTACATCCGAATAAAGAAAATGATTGTTTTACAACAAAAAAATATGGCTGGTGGGTTACCAGTTTAACTTATATAATTATATATTCTACTAATAATCTTTTCTTTTTTAATTACATTTCAATACAGTATCTAAATTATTGCTAAAAAAATGTTCTCATTCTAACAGATAATTTAAAAATATTAGAAATATATCAGAACGAAAGTTAATGTTTTTTTAATAAGACACGACAATATTTTTTTTAATTTTTTCCTACCATTCCTACTAAATTCGGGAATAATCCTCCTGGCAACACTTTAGAAAGGGACACAGGGCTCTCCAAGCGCTTTCTCCCTCGGACCGGATTTCTCTTTGACCAAGTGATTGTCTGTAATAGAACTTAACTTCATAAACATAAGGTTTATTTTTATATTGGTGTCAAATTGACAATGCTCATTCCAGGTTGTAATAGAAGTTCCTTGGTGTGTCCTCACATTAGTCTATGGTCCTCACTGCCCCAGAAGAAGGGAAATCGGAAATGGTCGTTTTACAATGCTATACAACTTTTTTTTTTCTTTGGTTTTCACGGTTTCAATGTAAACTTATTATTGTTAACGATACTTTTTTATACATCGCACGTCCCTACAATGACAATTTATTTTATTTACAGTAGGTATACTACTTATGATCGATCGTGTTTTTTTTGTTATACGCAAACTGTTCATTACCTACTGTTCTATTTTTAACAGACTTCAAAGAGGAGGAGGTCCCATGTTCGACTGTTTGTATTTTTTAAAAGTAAGTATGTTCACCGATTTCTCCGCCAATTTTGTGGACTGATTTTCAAAATCCTTTTTATTCGATAGCCTAGGTAGGTATACTGGTATTTGTGCTTGGTAATCATCATCTCATGTTGCTGAGCTGATGATGGAGGTATAAGTCAGGAATGTAGGATCTGATGATAGGATCCCAAAAAAATGTTTGTTCAGCGATATTTTCGCCAATAGGGATTAGGTAACCTACTTACTTAGGCTTGAAAAAATATTAGTTATCTAAGTAGGTAGGTACACAGTTTATCTCAAAATAAGTAGGTACCTATACAACAATATAATACGAGCAGTGAACATAGAATCAAAATTGATCGAAAAACCAAAAGAAAAAATATAGATGATTTTATATTCATTGTAGGTACCTATGTTATGTTTTTAAAAATGAGTGTGGTGTAATGATCAGTTAATATAATAAACGATAATACGACGAAATAAATCTGTTGAAGTCATTTTTGTAGGTACCTACATAGAAAATAATTTAAAAAAAAATTGCCTGGGAGTCAAAGTATAACGAACAGAACACATTTCCAGCGTTTTTGTAAATTTTGTCTGTTTAGATGTGGAGGCATCACGTAGAAAGTACAAAACGAGTGTAGATAACTTTTACAATTTAAATTGTCCGTAATTCAGATTATTACTTAGGTACATGAATAAAATCGTTTTGTAAATAAAAAAATTGCATGCATATTGCATACCTACCATAGAGTATTTAACCATGTCTTTGATACCTACCTATTCCCTGTCAACCGATTTGAATGATTCTTTTTTTGTTTGGAAGAGTATTTTCCCAGGCGGTCTTATTTCAATAAAATCGTTAGATATACTTACAGCTCAAAAGACATAAAACACATTTAGTCTAGTATGATAAAAACGCCTAAACACAAAGAAAAATTGCTTTACAAATTATAACTTACCTAGTCTAATTATTGACAAGTTGTAGCCTGTAGGTAGCCTAACAAACATTGTTAGTTGTCATATAATAATTTATAATTAATTTATAAAATAATAAGTAAAATAATTAATATCTTTAAAAATGGATTCTTACAAGTGTGAGACATACAAAAGTTCAAAGGGTGCAGTAAATTGTTTTTATTGGATACAGCTGTTATTAAAAAAAGACAAATAAAAAGCAAATAATAAGCTCTACTGGATTTGAGAACTAAACAAACGAAGAATGCACCATGCATGCAATATGCAGTATGCAAGCAGGCATCAGCACACAAGCAAGCATGCAGCAGGCACGGTTTCTATCACGGCTCCGGCGCTTCGGGGGTCCGGTGGTCCCACCCGAGCTTATCGTCGCAGATGGTTTCAACGCTCACCACCGTAGCTTTGGCTTGCTGGCCTGCTTCGCAGCCTCACCCCTACGCGCCTACGCGGGCTTAAATTACACTCTAGAGGTAGGGCATGGGCACGCCACAATTGCGGCGGTAAGTCCCCTCTTTGAGGAGTGGCTGGAGAGTCGCCACAGCGTCCTCACCTTCCGCCTGACGCAGGTACTCACAGGACACAGTTGAATCGGGAGGTACCTGTTTCGGCTTCGGCGGGAGGACACGTCCGGATGTTTTCACTGCGAGGATCACCCGCAGGACACGGTGGAGCATACGGTGGAGGTCTGCCCTGATAGGGCGGAGCACCGCCGTGTCCTCGGCGAGGTGATCGGCAGCGGCGAACTCTCACTACCGGTCCTGGTTCATGGAAGCCGTCACCTCCTTCTGCAAAGCAGTAATGCTAGTGAAGGAGGAGGTGGACCGGGGAGATGTGAGGGAGAGACAACCCTCACGCCCCTGCCGCCGCAACATAAGGAGACGCCCCCGGCATCGGGAGGTGCAGGGCAATTCCCGTCACCGTAGGAGCGGGCTTGCGGACGGCGAGCGTTGGGTGGCTCGCCGTCCGATCAAAGTCAGGCCCGGGTCGACGGCGCGTTGTGTTCCACGCGCGCTTTAAAGAGATGTCAGCATAGTAGACGGGGCCCGTTAGGGCCAGAGCCTGCCAGGGTTGCTAATTTTGTTCGAAAGAGTCACCCTGTAACGCAAAGGGCACTAAGAGGAGCACGGATGGGTTGTAGTCAGTAAGAGTCTGACACTCCCTCCCGCTCCACCCAGAGCGGAAGAAGTCATTTGATGACTTCCCATCCATTAAAAAGGGGTAGGGCAGACATGACTATGTGGAGTCAGTTTTGCAGCGATTCGTTTCTGTTACCAACTGAAATTAAAATATACCGAATAACTTTATATGACATGAGACGTATCCTCTCCATATCCCAGGCTACATATCTGCCAAATTTCATGACGAACCGTTCAGCCGTTTTAGCGTGAAAGCGTAACAGACAGACAGCTACTTTCGCGTTTATAATATTATGTAATAGGGATTAACCGATCTTGATTATTCTTTTTGCATTGGGTTTACTTATAGCTATATTGCATTTGCATTGGACGTTGAACTTAAAGATAAACCAGTAATCTTCTCAACTTAAAATCAATAAAATCTAGTAAAGTCACATATTGTTAGGTTTATTTCAATCCTAAAACAAAGCAGATATTTAACTGCTGCGCTGGTGACTTGGACAGCGAAGGCACACAAAGTCACTCCATAACGGCCAATTTCTATAGCGCAAACACATTACCTACCTGACATTACCATTGGGAAAAATCACAATCTAGTTGTGGCCTTGTGGGGATATCACTACTAAAAAGTGAAAAATTAAAAAGCGCCAAGTTAGTAAAGTTGTTTTTTGACATCGACTTAATAAAGTTATTAAGTAGGTATGTTATTTTTAGGACACAACATCATTATTAAAGTACATAACTTCTCCATCTTACTTGTAGAACAGGATTAGGTAAACTTCTTATTTCATGAGCTTCTCTTCTCTCTTCCCCAAAAGGTTTAGCGTAGGTAAACTTCTGCAGACATGTTTTTTATGAAGATGCGGGTATAGGTATGATTTTTTAGGAAAACTAACGAAAATATAATCAGGGGCGTTCAAAGCTAAACACTAGAAAAATTATTTACCACCACGACAATTAAAATTTTGTTTGAAAAGCCTTGTAAGCCAGTTTAAAAAAAAACTTATTGTTTTTGCTTTACAGCCCTTGTTTATCGTTGCAACTCATATAATATGAGTCTTATCTCCTAAAGATAACAGCATACATAATCAATATTATGACCACGTCAGTTTTACTAAGCTATTTTTGTGTAGACAGAGAATGCTAGCATTATCTGTCTACGTATTTTTGACACTTTTGGGGTTTGACATTGCAAGGGTGTCAATATTGACACTGAGACTGACTGACACGTCTGACACTGTCTGACGTCTGTGTTCTGTAGGTAGGTATAGGTAGGTACTTCTCTGACTCTCTGTCCTCTCTGCACTGTTCAGTCAGCGTAAAACGTAAACAGACCCCCCTGTTGGATTGGTAATTGTTATGTTATTGTGTGGCTGAAATCGATAAAGAAAAGCTTAATCAATAGGCATGAATAAAACATCATTCTCATATTAAAATGATTAAATCAGTGGTATTCTTTTTTATTTTATACTATGGCTGTGATACATCTAATGGTATTAGAGTTTACAAGAAGGCTGATATTTTGAAGCTCAGGTAAGTTTTAAACTCAATATTCCTAATATTCGGCCCTCTTTAGTTACCTTACTTCCGTGGGTGTGAAGCGTCTTTTGAGAATGCATACTTCAGGCCATAGTTCAAAGCTATTTTTAATAAACATTATTTTTTTCAGCCTTTTGTGTAAATAAGATGCCACATAGTTATGTTTAAGCATTTTTTAATGAAATAAATCTTTTATAGAGAGGAGGTTCGCGATATGTTCCAGCATGCTTACGATAGTTACTTACGGTATGCTTACCCTTACGATGAGCTACGACCCCTGAGCTGCGATGGGGTGGACACATGGGGAAGCTATTCCCTCACTCTCATAGATGCCCTAGACACCCTGGCTATCATGGGGAACTACACTGAGTTCAACCGGGTTGTCAATATAGTTTTACAGAAGAAGAATTTTGATGCAGATATTAATGTGTCAGTGTTTGAAACCAATATTAGAATTATAGGAGGACTGTTAAGTGCTCATCTTTTATCACACAAGTAAGTATTTCAATTATTTAAATAATTTATCAGGTTACATTATATAATACTAGCTTCCGCCCGCGGCCTATACATATTAGGGATAGGGATGACATAATTACAAACAGTAACTCACCAAACTCCGTACTTGTCTACCTGTGATTTCAATTATGTTACTAGGTAGAGAAAAATAATATCATGATGATTTGTAAAAGTATTGGTTTAGAATTTGACCAAAAAATATTGCTAATAAGCCTCTGATAAAGTATAGCACTAAAGATATTAAGCTAAGCACAGAATGTACTATTTTTTATTCTATGTTACACTTTTTTTATCTGTTTTGTCAATTAGTAAACAATAATATGTTACTTCAGCAATGTGATACTTATCACATAATGGAAAATAGGAGTCCTACAGGGTTCCATACTTCCTAACACTACAGGGTTACTGGTAATTCGACGTATATCCGTCAGGGGCTGATAAGGGGGCCAAAATGCAACAAATTGGACCACCCATATGTATGGCCGAAATTCAATAGTTTTCGAGATATTTGAATTTTAAGGGTTTTTCGAAATTTACCCAAAATTTGACAAATAAAAAAACCTACATACCCATTCAAGGGTATCATTAAAAATGATGTTGTAGCTGGCACTTCAATTAAGCTATGGGCATCATTAAAACTACTTAATTTAACAAAATAATTAAAATAATGACCGAAGTAAGAATAATATCTTACCAATATTTTCATTTTACGCTTCAAAAATGTTGTCTCGTCAAAAAAAAATCTATGACATTAATCGTACAAATAACTAAAACAACTTGCCTATTCTGTAGGCTTTCCAAAAAGGTATAAAATTCAATTTTAAAATAAATAATTCGTGGCATGGCATGTGTTTAAACCGGCGCGGGGAGAGAAATCATCTATGTTCTTAGTTTATCATCCTCGCTAAAACAACCGATTTTACTGGCGAAATTCTTCCTGATGGAGCGAGGTGTGCGGGCGGGGGAGTACACGGCGTTTGCTGCGCTCGCGTCGCCTTCCTTAGTACAGTTCGCGTCAAATAACTATGCCCCTCTGAAGTTAGCCATTTGCAAAGATCGCGTAGGTGCAGTCACGTAGACGGGAGCAAGCGGGACGCAAGCATGCATCGAACGTAAACGAGCGACTGAGACATAAAATCGCGCCGTCATAATCCCCACCCGCGCATGTGCAGTTGCAGTTTGTTCGTTTTTTACAGTTCGTGTCAAATAACTGTGCCCCTCTGAAGTTGGCTACGAGTGGCTGCGTAGTAGTCAAAATTATGAACAAACTGCAACTGCGCATGCGCGGGGCGGGGATTATGACGGCGCGATTTTATGTCTCAGTCGCTCGTTTACGTTCGATGCATGCTTGCGTCCCGCTTGCTCCCGTCTACGTGACTGCACCTACGCGATCTTTGCAAATGGCTAACTTCAGAGGGGCATAGTTATTTGACGCGAACTGTACTAAGGAAGGCGACGCGAGCGCACCAAACGCCGTGTACTCCCCCGCCCGCACACCTTGCCCCATCAGGTAGAATTTCGCCAGTAAAATCGGTTGTTTTAGCGAGGATGATAAACTAAGAACACAGATGATTTCTCTCCCCGCGCCGGTTCAAACACATGCCATGCCACGAATTATGTATTTTAAAATTGACTTTTATACCTTTTTGGAAAGCCTACAGAATAGGCAAGTTGTTTTAGTTGTTTGTACGATTAATGTCATAGAATTTTTTTTGACGAGACAACATTTTTGAAGCGTAAAATGAAAATATTGGTAAGATATTATTCTTACTTCGGTCATTATTTTAATTATTTTGTTTAATTAAGTAGTTTTAATGATGCCCATAGCTTAATTGAAGTGCCAGATACGACATCATTTTTAATTGTACCCTTGAATGGGTATGTGGGTTCGTTTATTTGGAATTAAATGTCAAATTTTGGGTAAATTTCGAAAAACCCTTAAAATTCAAATATCTCGAAAACTATTGAATTTCGGCCATACATATGGGGGGTTCAATTTGTTGCATTTTGGCCCCCTTATCAGCCCTTGACGGATATACGTCGAATTACCAGTAACCCTGTATAACTGCTGTGCAGATATTTTGAATTATAGATTACAAAGTATAAGACAATTTAACTTTTGTTTCAGAACAGGCACAAAATTAGAACCTGGTTGGCCATGTAATGGTCCACTTTTACGGCTTGCAGAAGATGTTGCTCATAGGCTAATTGCAGCTTTTGATACCACAACTGGTATGCCATATGGTACCATCAACTTGAGGTCTGGAGTGCCTCCTGGAGAGACTAGCGTCACATGCACTGCTGGAGTTGGGACTTTCATTATTGAATTTGGAACACTAAGTAGGCTCACTGGAGATCCATTATATGAAGAGGTATTTTGAAAGCTAGTTGAATTTTTAGGAAATTTGGCTACAAAAATCTCTGCCTATTTATTACTCTTGTCCCTTTTACCCGACTACTTTGTTTTATTAGTTATTGAGCATTGAACTGTGTTACAGGTAGCTCTAAATGCGTTGCAAGCATTGTATCATCTCAAATCACCAATTGGTCTTGTTGGTAATCACGTTGATGTTATGACAGGCAGGTGGACTGCGCAAGACGCTGGTATTGGAGGCAGCGTCGACTCTTATTATGAGTATTTAGTAAAAGGTATGATTGGGGTTTGGTAGGGTTGTATCCACGTACAATGGTCTATCATCAGAACCAATCACCAATAGATAAATGATAGAAAGGCACTAATCTCCAATTTCTAAATATAGAATTTGAATATAAGTATTTGTCAGACTAGCCTGAAAACCTGTACAACTTCAGAATTAAGGTTAGGGTTTGGCACATTCCTAACTCTTAAGTTCACAAAATCTACATTCTCTATGCACAGGTGCCATTCTATTAGAGAGACCAGAACTGATGTCAATGTTCAAGGAAGCACGACAAGCTATAGAGAAGTACTTGAAGAAAGATGACTGGTTTGTATGGGCGACTATGTTGAGGGGACATGTCACTCTGCCAGTGTTCCAGTCACTTGAGTCCTACTGGCCTGGAGTGCTTAGTCTTGTTGGTAAGTATATTACATTAAAATACTGCATGTTTGAATTTCGTTTATTGAATAACCCATCATTTCGTTTGTTCCCGCTCGTCCCCACCTCGTCGTCCCCACTGGGGACGAATGGGAAAAAAAAGTTTCGTTCGTCCCTACTGGTGACGATTGGAACTTTTTATTTCCCACTCTTTCCGCTATAGACCGAGAGTCAAAATGCAGTATTGGGTATTTCAATAAGACATTTCACGCATTGTTTAAAATGTTTTAATTACGGTTTTCTAACCAAGAGTGAACTATTTTTGATTCAACAAATTAAAAATATTTATATAATGACAAAATTATGTATCACTAATAATCAACTTATTTACATAAATTCTTACAGTTTTAAGGTGCGTATCACAGATAATCAACGTATTAAAATATTTGAATCACTATTTAGGTAGTCAGTACTCCTCTCTAAGACCAACTTACTATCAGCTACTCGGTAATTGTAAGTAGATAAGTTGAATTCGTTGATTACCTGTGATTCACAAATACTGTACTAATTGCCTCAGTCTTTTTAAATTATTTTTAATCAAAAACATTGTTCACTCTTGGTGAGAAAGTCGTAATTAAAACATTTTAAACAATCCGTGAAATCTCTCATTGAAATCCCCATTACTGCATTTTGACTCTCGGTCTATAGCGGACGAAACTTTTTTTTTCCCATTCGTCCCCACTGGGGACGAATGGGAAATAAACGCGTCACTTTAATGAATTTGTGGAATGTTGAGTTAGTATTTACCTGAAATAAAAATAACTGCTTTACCATGAATGCATTACCGACTTAAGTACATTATAGTTATTTATGATATTAGTGTGGTATGTTGGTTTTTACAAACGAGTAGACGAATGTAAGCACGAGACGAAGTCGAGGGCTTACCATAGTCACGAGTTTGTAAAAACCAAATCCGCACGTGTGTCATACAACGTTTTTCGACACATTTGCGAGAAAACAGTACAATAAGTAATGAAATAAACTTTTTGTGTTTAGAAATCAGTAGGAAAGTCGCAACTAGGGATGGGTCTAAAATTAATAAGCTGCTAAATTAACACTGCTATATTTTTTTAGTGTCAACACCTGTTAAATAAATTCTGAAACAGTTGTTAAATCTAGCAGTCACAACTCACAAAAAAAAACCAAAAGAATAGAAAAAGAAACAAAAATAAATAATATTAATAAACAAAAATTACGAATACTAATAAAAACAGACAAAAGAAGAAATTGTTGCAAATAAATTGATTCTTATTTTAGATACATACGCCAACAGAAAAAGTTGACAGTCCTAAGTTGTGAAAAGTATGAAGGAAATGAGAATTAATTATGTTAACAACCTGTCTGTGATTAAATTTTCGCGAATTTGCAAAGGGCGCCACATGCGCGTGGTGAAAATTAGAACCAAGTCTTTCATTTGTGTATACGTTAGGTATGTATACGTTTGTCTCATTTTCTCTATTAAAATGAGACAAACGTATACAGCAAAAGCGCTTCCAAGGAGGATCGATCATTCAGCTTATTTATTCTCGTGATGTGAAACTCCTTGGTGGAAATCTTATTAATTTTTATGGTAATTAAAAAAAAAACCGTAAATAATACGCACGGCGCTATACAACGGAGTTTGCGATAAAATATGTACTTAGGTGAGAGTACCTATTTTGCCGCACGTTCCATTGTGTGGTTCATAATTTTTAACTTTCGAACGATGCATACAGGCTTCGTAAATGCATTTTTTGAGCAAATGTGTTGAAAAATTTATTTTTAATATAATGTTTAAATGAGTAAATAAATTGCATGCTCAACACAACAATTTTCTGTACGGCAAGTACTTATTTATTCTGTGCGAGAATTAACCCGCCATACACCAAAATTCGGTTGTCACTACCAAAGAAAAAACGTACTTGACAACATTGTAATGAAGTTGAAAATAAATATTTGTCGGATTTTTTTCTTCAAACTCTTGTAGTCTACCTACAAATAGGATCTAATATTATTTACAGGTGAAAGCGACACAGCAATGCGTATAATACACAACTATCACAGTGTATGGAGGCAGTATGGTTTCACTCCAGAAGTTTACAACCTCGGTACGGGAGAAGCCTCCTCGTCGAGAGAAAGCTACCCACTCCGCCCAGAACTTATCGAGTCAATCATGTACCTTTACCGGGACACCAGGGATCCGATACTGTTGCAAATGGGCGAAGATATTCTCAGGAGTATTCAACATTCGGCGAGGACACCTTGCGGTTATGCTACGGTTAGTTCCTAGTATTATAGGGTTCACTTAACGTAGTTCAATAAACAAGAAACAGGTTAAATCTAGATTATTTAGAAGTAGCTTTTAACATAATAGGTACCTTTAAATGTTATACCTGTGGTTATACTATAACGTAATTGCTATACTACTGCAAAAGTTCTAGTTTTTCAAACATGACCCACAGATGTGTAGCTGGGGAGTTTGTTGCGCCACTTCAGCGTCTTGGGGGATCGAGACAGATGTAAATTGCGACGTTCAAATTTTGATTGTCAACCTATTTTACCTATTTTAATAAATAACTTTTGATTTTGATAAACCTCCTTTTGGCTTCGTTATAGTAGGGGTGAAAAGCCAGATGATTGCAAGTGAAACTATTACGAATACACTATCACAAATATAACACAAAAATATTGAGAACATTCTACTAATACTTCACTCTAAATTGAATGATTTAAAATTGAGCTACGATTATCTACACACTAAGATATAATTAAGATTTATCTCAGACTAGTTGCTTGTAATGCTACTTAATACTGATCACGATCAGGTAGATAATAATACGGGGAAATTCCGAAAAGGCCATATAAAAATTAATACCTTGTCTCGATCTGGAAATCCAATATAAAAACATCCTTTTTGGAAAATTCAGTCAGGTAAAAACAGTTGACAATAAAAACACAAATAAATTAACTTACAGATCAAAGACGTCCGCGATCATCGAAAAGAGGATCGTATGGAATCATTTTTCCTGGCCGAAACAACCAAATACTTGTACTTGCTATTTGACCCGGACAATTTCATCCACAACCCGGGTGTACACGGCACGGTTATCAACACGCCCAATGGAGAATGCATTGTGGACGTCGGCGGTTATATATTCAATACTGAAGCGCATCCAATTGATCCTACTATGCTGTATTGCTGTCACGAAGCTAGACAAGGGTAAGAATAAAAGTACGGGTATTATCTAATACTTAGGGCCGGGCAAATAATGTTTTAGGAATGCTGTAAATAGCGGAGACGAAACTTTGCTTAAAAGCCGTAAATATCAAGAATCAGTGAAGTTAAAAACGGAAGGTAATGGTCATAATATTGGTTAATACATTTTTATTCTTTCAGAATCAATATAAGCGAAGTTCACAGAATGTATCAAATACTAGAAGAAGAAGACAATATCAAGTTCATGACCACAATCGAAGGTACAATAAAAGACAATGCAACAAATGAGACTGTTGAAACTCCACAAGAAGGAGGACTTAATGTATCTGAAGATGTTAAAAGTGGCACTGTTGAGAAGATTGATCAAAACCAAGTTTTAATCAAGACTGAAACTAGAACTGGGTACGTCAATATTGACGGTACAGAGAGAGAGAAAACAAAGAATGAAACTAGTCTAAGAGATATAGTCAAAGAACGAATCAATAGTTACTATAATAATAGTAGTACAAATCAAGAGTCCGAAGAGGAATTAGCATTTTCTTCAGAAAACAATACTCCGACAACACAATTTGATGTCGATGATATAATAGTTCCGCAAAATCCACCAGAACCCTTGCAGACGCCGAGCGAAACAAAAGCAAAGGAAACTTTCAAAATTTTACCGAAGGTTATCCAAGACTTCTTGAATAGCGACTGGAAGTCTAAATCGAAGTGTGAACCTCAGCGTATGTTAGAACGAATACGTAAAGAGAAGAGGTACCCAGCACACCCAGACGTTGGCAAGTATGAGTTGCTGCTGACGCCAGCGCCGTCGTTCTTACAGAGGATATCGCTAGCTGGCGAATTTTTGAACAAAAAACAACTAGAAATGTAGGCAATGTTCAACCAAGTTGAATTTGGTGTCTGCAAGATATTTTTCCTCCAATCTCAATGTGTATACACATGTGTTTTGTATATATAAGTTATTTCTTTCTATATGTACAATAATATATTAATTTAAACGTGTTTGTTACAAGAAATAGTAAATTATGAAATGCTAAAAATGCGGTTTCAGTTACTTAATTATATACTTTTAAAAGGTACTTTTTAAGCATGGCTGCTTTGATTATATACACGCATGGCTGGGTCAGTACTTCCACAGATTACTAAATAGTTACTATGCTTAACATAGGTTACATTTAGCAGCTATTCTTACTGGTAGAGATTAAGATTGGTTAGAATGACATCTCTGTTTTTAAAAACTTGCTAGATTGATTATTCACATTTCGGTTTACAATTAAATTACAATTACGACCCAAAAATGTTTTTCATCATATCAGCCGCAAGACGTCCACCGCTGGACATATGCCTCCCCCAAGTGTCGCCACAACCACCGGTCCTGTGCGTCTCGCATCCATCGGTTACCCGCGACCCTCACCAGGTCATCGGTCCACCTTGTGGGAGGCCTTCCAACGCTGCGTCTTCCGGTACGCGGTCGCCACTCCAAAACTTTTCGGCCCCATCGACCATCTGTTCTGCGAGCAATGTGCCCTGCCCACTGCCACTTCAATTTGGCGATCCTTCGGGCTATGTCGGTAACCTTGGTTCTCTTGCGGATATCATCATTCCTGATTCGATCACGCAAGGAAAATAAATGAATGAAAAAAACTGTTTTTACCGCACCTTTATTACATTATATTACTCTTTAACGAAAGGCCAAACATCTGTAGTCACGCATAACCGACTCCGTCCTTATGATTCTGACTTCTGATTCATTACCAAGACAATGGCTGTGGTTTTAGAGGACCCCGTTGAGTCCCTGTGAGTGCCGCTTCAAGTCTTGCATTTAAGATCAATTAATCTCATGGAAATTAGTTTCTTTGGGTTAGCACAGCCTTAGTGATCTTACTCTAGAGGTTTTTAATTAATGGTACCTCTATATTGTCGTTAATATTTATGATGAAGAAAGAAGAATAGCTGCTTGCGTCAACGAGACGCAGATGACAGTCTGACACCTTTTGACAGGGGCACAATGAAGACCAGTAAATATAAATTTTAGTAATAGAATAAACACAACTTTATTAACATCATAAAAATGCATACGTCCCCTTTGAATATGAGTAGCCGACCAGCGAATCCAAAGGGTGCGTTGAAAGGTGATGCGTGGAAAACACTGTGCTCGATGTTCAACCACATGTTTATGTTAACATGTCAGAACTGAAATCTACGATATCAGAGGAAATTACTTTGTCTTCGAAAGGATATAAATTACAAAAATTTTTAGGCGAAGGAGCCTACGCTAAGGTACTTATTGGGGGTTGGCCATCTTTACTAACATATTTTTAAGCAGAAGGTACCTACTTTCCTGCAGTATATCTACCTCTGTCTATACTCTTAGTTTCTCACGTACCTAATGTCTCCAGTGTTCTTCAACAGGTGTATTTAACTGAATTCTGTGCAAAAGATGATACTCACAAGACTTGCCTCGCCTGTAAGGTTATAGAAACGTCGAAGGCTCCAAGAGATTTTGTAGTGAAGTTTTTGCCACGCGAAATAGACGTGCTCGTACGGCTGAATCATCCACATCTTATTCACGTACACAGTATATTCCAAAGAAAAACTAAGTATTATATTTTCATGAGATATACTGAGAATGGCGATCTGCTTGGGTATATTTTGAAGAACGGCTGCGTATCTGAGAATCAGTCAAGAGTGTGGTTCCGGCAGCTCGCATTGGGTTTACAATACCTCCACGAATTGGATATCGCACATCGTGACATCAAATGCGAGAACGTGCTGCTGACGGCGAACTTCAACGTTAAACTTTCCGATTTTGGCTTCGCACGGTTTTGCGTTGACGATTGCAACGCAAACATTCTGAGTGAGACATACTGCGGGTCGATGTCATATGCGGCGCCAGAAATTCTCCGCGGTAAACCGTACTTGCCTAAACCGACAGATCTGTGGTCGTTGGGAGTGGTGTTGTTTGTGATGCTGAACAAGTCTATGCCGTTCGACGACACGCGAATGCGAAAGTTATATGAGCAGCAGATGGGAAAAAAATATAGGTTCAGATCTCGAGTAGGCAACACTATTTCGCTCGAGTGCAAGACTATCGTGAAACATCTATTGGAGCCCGATCCAGGTCTACGCCACTCTGCTTATCAGGTGCTCAATTCCGAATGGATTGCTATGGATAGTAGACTTATCAGTGAGTTCAAAATCAAGTTTTAATTTTGTACAGTATTAACCTGGTATGTGGCCTTTCATTTCAGGCTGATGTCTTCAACCATTAGTAGGTACTAACTTGTTTTGTTTTGAATGTTCACCTCGTGTGGGTCGCCATCGCCAGCATGTTGTTTGGGAAGATATCCAGCCTTCTGCTGGTCATCACACGTTTGTTAGGCGCATTATTAAACTTGTAGGTAAATGGATCATGTATTGTACCGAATATTTCTATTGTTTTTTTTTTTTAAACGTTGCCCCACACTAGGAATTTCTCCTGTATCGTGGGTGCGTTTATAAATATATAATCTCACATACACAAACAGCCAGACCCGGAACCACTATCTGTATAGGCCATACAAATATTTATTCCGTGCGGGAATCGAACCCGCGACACGCAGCGCAGTGCCAGTCACAATTCAATAGACATATTCGGTACATGATCCTACGTTGTAAAAAGCTTTAAAAAAAGGAAGTACATCTAGCACCTTACATGATTGCAATATGTAGTACCTACCTATCTACTTTAACATCATAAAAATACGTACCTAGTACTAAATGTCGATAGGTTTGAACGCAGTAGAAGCACAAGCACTCAGACGGGCCCGAGAGGATAATCGACGATATTCAATTCCGAAGCAAGGCGACATACTAGACGTAGGCGTACGGAGAGGTTTATCTGTTTATAAGGTAATTACCCTTGCGAATGGAACCATATAAATAGCTCTTTCTTCGCATTTTATTTGTTCGATTTCCGGGGTAATCAAGCAAGCGACTTTTTACAGGTAGGTACCTAAATGTTTGAGTAAAAAAATACCACATCAGTATTTATGGTACCTACTTTTCCCTGAAGTTATACCTAGTCTCCGGAGGGAAATCCCCTCCGGAGATCTCTTTAACCTAGTAAATAGAGATAATAATGTTTAAAAAAAATTGTATTAAGTACCATTATCTGTCTACCTAGAATCACAGGAAGTAAGCAAATAATTTGTATTTTACAGGCCAGTGAAATGATAAAAGCTCTTGCTACAGTAACTTCACAGCACCAAAATTCACCCTAATAAATGGAGGGAAAGAACAAGGTAAGTACTCAATGTTTTCGGTTGTCCTACTTATATTAGGTAGTCGTCAGTCGTTCAATAACTTCCGCGTAGTTTCCCGTAGATTTTCATAATAGGTACCTTATCAACATGTCAAAGGAGAGTAGTGATGGGCCAGTGGAGGCCAGTTTGAGCACTGCCTTCTAATACACCAGTTGTCAAACCAAACCACGACAAGAAGTTTTTCGACTTCGTGATCAACCAAAAAATAAAACTATGGCTTCCACCGTCCCACTTCTTCTCAGGAGTTTTCTATTGTGCTTCCCCTTATTGAATATTTGAAACTACAATGTCTCATGATTTATTAGCCATACGACAATCAATCATTCTACAGTTACATCATTGTGAAGACGAGTTAAAACTAAGTGGATCGGAACAGTTGACATTGGCTACACGCGGGTACAAAATGATTAAGAAAGTTAATGAAGGATCCTATGCCAAGGTATAAATTATTATAGAGACTTACCTACCTACTTACTATCATGTTATGCTATGTTAATTATACTTAATTAGTAAGTAAGAAAATGGAATTAAATCACATTCAATAACAAACAGGTGTATCTAGCTGAATACAGAAATCCAACGAAAAACGATAAGTTATCAACACTTGCATGCAAAGTAATTGACACCAATACCGCACCTAAGGACTTCGTAAGGAAGTTTCTACCAAGAGAGATCGACATGTTGATCAAATTAAACCACCCGCACCTTGTACACACCCATAGCATATTTCAAAGAAGATATAAATATTTCATTTTCATGCGGTTCATGGAGCACGGGGACCTGCTGGAGTACATTCTTCAAAAGGGCGCGGTCCAGGAGGACCAGGCACGGATCTGGGCGAGACAGCTTGCTCTGGCCGTCCAATACATGCACGAACTTGAAATATCTCACCGGGATATAAAGTGTGAAAATGTTCTACTTACCGCTAACCAAAACGCTAAGTTGTCTGACTTTGGCTTTTCTCGTACTTGTGTTGATAAATCTTTGAAAGATGTTCAGAGTGAAACGTTTTGTGGCTCACTATCCTACACTGCTCCAGAAATATTGCAAGGAGCACCGTATTTCCCCAAGCCTACCGATGTGTGGTCGCTGGGGATCGTGGTCTATGTGATGCTCAACAGAGCAATGCCCTTCGAAGATAAGCATATCAAACAATTGTATCAAGCACAAATGAATAAAAATTGGAAATTCCGCTCGCGATATATAGACTGTCTCTCAGAAAATTGTAAGCGTTTGGTAACGCTCATGTTGGAACCAAACTGTCAGAACAGGATAAAAATTGACAATATTATCAACAGCGAATGGATAGCTATGGACTCAAGATTATTAGGTAATTATAGTTTTATTAATCTAGGACTATATTAATGAAATACTTGGCTCTGATTTCAATGTTCAGCACCTGCTTCAGCTACAGTAACGCTACTTTGTTTTCATATTACAGAATGGACACCTCAGGAAACAATAGCATATAAAAAAGCTAAGGAAGAAAGAATGCTGCTACAAAAGAAACTTGAGAACCCAGAAGAACATAAATTAGATAAAGAAGTGTCCTCTCTGCCTGAAACATCTATTAGAAAAGTTGATGTAACCGGATCGACAAACTCGTGGTAAACACTTTTTATAAGTATTTAGGTACTTACATTATAATACCTACCTACCAACATTGTTCTCCAAAAAAATCGACCGGAAGAAGTACGTAGATACTGGATGTTTCCTATCAAAATGATACCTACCTACCGATATTGTCTTACAGAATTTACAATTTATGAAAGGCATCTACGACTTCTAAGAAAGTACATTATAAATTTGAAAAAGTCACATTGGTGCTTGCCAGGTGTCGAACATGCAGCCACGTTCTTGAGAAGCGGTCCCATTAACCTTCCGGCCGTCACGACATTCAGTGCTCATACTTACCATGAAATAAGCAGGTATTTCTATTTATTTTACCTTATGTACAGTAGTGGTACATAGGCGGAATTAATGCTAAAAGGCATTTTTTTTACCGGTCAATCTTTGGGTTAGGTACATACGAGGTAATTAAGAAATTGACATACAAGATACGCGCGAAAAACAAAACCCTTCCTTTGGTCGGTCCTAATATTACTGATCTCCTTCTATATCTAATTGTTACTGTAAAAGCCCGAAATGTGGTCAATCTTAGGATTTACCGATAAGTCCTAAGGTTTACCAAGTCTCGCCGAATTGTTCTATAATAATCATCAACTTCTGACTATTACTACCGGCATTTAGTCGGTAAATCTTAGGTGTTAGTATAATTTCCGAGGCACGGAGGAGTCTCGGTATGTTAAGACGGTGAACCATCCACAGACTGACTTCGGCAAGCATAGCTTAACCTAGAAGATCGATACATGTATTATTTACCCACGAGCTTCTCTAAATCTTCTGTGTCATAAAAAAATGTCTCGCGTGTTTGTTTATTCGTCTTGGAAAATTGATTAATTTGGGTTACTGGTTAATTCATTTGAAGTAGTACGAAACTTAAAAATCAACTTGATTCGAGGAACCAGGAGACATCAGGGCTGACGGCATTTTAAACGGAAGAGGTTATATCTACAGTTAGTGCCTTTCTTTTTATGTTAAAATAAAGGAGAAATAATAAGTCGAGCCACACTTTTATTTATTAGCCACGTGATCAAACTTCTCATTTTATAACTAAGCAACGGGAAAATGTGATAGCCTCTAATAAACTAATTCGTCTTTTTTACAACGCCAACTAAATATTCTAAGGAAAGTGTCAAGTAAAGATCAACAATTATATTAACTTGTACTTTTTATTTATACATTGCCACCTAATTACTAACTCAGCCACGGAATTCATATCTCATCACCATTTTACAGCGAGTTCGGTATTTGGGGCACCCCTTTTTTATGATACTAATGAAATAGAAGCTAATAGAATATCTTTTTTGATGTCATTTAATAGTATTTTAGAAGTTTACTGCTTGGATGCATGTTACAAATTTAGATGCTGAAAAATAACCACCATGCTGAGTTGTATTTAGAGTGGCTTGCATAGAAGATAACTAGTGGCTAAGAGAGTATCATTCAGACGTTCGTTAATTGTGGCTAACTTAGTAATTTAGAAGGCAATGTAGATTTTTAGAGGCAAATAATGCTATTAAAATGATGTCTGTTTAATTAGCACCCAAAATAAAGCCTCTTTTTCCATACGGGGGTACGGAACCCTAAAAAGGAAATGACAAGTAAGAAAGTTTAATCGCGTCTTCAAAAAAGATCATGAAATAAAATCAGTCGTGAGAATCTTTTTGGGTCACCAACGCGTTTTTATCAAGTAGGTTTCATGTGAGACCTGTCGGTCAGATACTGGTTCTTTAGTGAGTTTTATGACATTAAAAATACAAATGTCACTCAAATACTGTAAACATAATTTCAATATACAAAACATAAATTTGTGAAAAAATTAAACATGTATTTTACACTTACACCATAATATTTTCAACCACAAACTTATACCAGTATGCTCCCGTTAAAAGTAAAAATGAAGGAATAATAATAATTCTGGCTTCGAGAATGCCATAAATGGGGCCTACTACCGAGAAGGTAGACATAGTAACAACACCATCTGATCTTATGGTATTACAAGAAAAAGGATTTATATTAGAGAAAATGATCGGAGAAGGGTCATATGCTAAGGTAATGAAATGAATCGGTAAGTACAGTAGATATATTGGATGAATATTGTAAAAAAACTTTTCAAATGTTGTATAATCCTGTTTGCAGGTTTACAAAGCGACGCACATGTTCGACGAGACCCGGCACACGGTTCTAGCCTGTAAAGTGATAGACACGGCAGTAGCCCCGCGCGACTACCTCACCAAGTTCTTACCACGAGAACTAGACGTTTTAATACGTATCAACCACCCGCACATAGTAAACGTGTCCAATATTTTCCAACGCCGCGCCAAATATTTTATTTTTCTGCGTTTCGCAGAAAACGGTGATTTATTGGACTTTATAACACAAAACGGCGCCGTGCCGGAGAACCAAAGTAGACTATGGATGAGGCAGATTTTATCGGGAATTTACTACTTACACACTATGAACATAGCGCATAGAGATCTGAAATGTGAAAACATACTGATTACATCAAATTATAACGTGAAACTTACTGATTTCGGTTTCGCTCGCAACGTGTACTCGCGCGGGCGCTACATCCTGAGCGAGACTTACTGCGGCTCTCTGTCCTACGCAGCTCCTGAAGTACTGAAGGGCGTGCCCTACCTGCCCAAGTTGGCTGACATGTGGTCCCTCGGCGTTATCCTCTACACGATGCTCAACAAAGCATTACCATTTAATGAGACTTCCGTTAAAAAACTTTATGAAAAACAGGTATTGATGAGTATGTTTTTTTTAAGATTCAATTTTAGTTTACATACGTTGTTAAGATAATAATCAGAGCAGGATTCTACGCTAAGTCCGCGGAATTACTCCATGTTTTTCTGCTTAAATTTTTCGCTATGCTCGTCAATTCTTTGGGTGTATCTACCTAGTAGGCGTGCCACGTTCCACGCGTAAATTGTGTCCGATTATCTTGATTATGTGTACCGACTTAGATGAGCAGCTGGTTGTTTCTGGTGCACCCTGCACCAGAAACAACCAGCTGCCTAACAAGAAAGTCCTTGAAGAATTGCTTCACATGCACTTGCTTCTTTTATAACCCATCGTACATAGCATAGCCGTATGAACCGGTTCGCTTAAATTAACCCAGCACGTTTATCTACCAGATGATGCGTAAGTGGCGTTTTCGTACAACTGTGGTCAACCAACTATCGACGGAATGCAAGCAGCAAGTAACTCAACTGATCGAGCCCGACCCCGCCTCCCGGCCCGCCGCCAGCTGTCTCTTCACCGGACCCTGGATAGCTATGGATCCCAGGCTCACGAGTAATTATAATAATCACTGTAATGAACAATTTAAATATTTTGCAGGGAAATGGTAAAATTGGGGATTTGATCAAACATAAGGGAGAAGATTATAATTGTCGGCAGATGTTAATATAACACGTCATGCTCCCTGGCGGAACCACCTTTGCTGTACAAGTATAAGTTACATGAAAAATTATATGGAATGTCTATCAAGTTAGTCATATTAAAAAAAAGTCTATATCTCTAGTTTCGACGTAAACTTTTATTTAAGTGGTTGTGCTGCGGAGTATCCTTTCCGGCGAAATTTTTTTTCGCGATTTCGGGGTTGGTCCCATAGTGAAAGTTGTTCATAATGATGAGTAGGTACAATTACCCCTTAAGAGGTCAATACCTCTTAAGGGGTAATTGTACAAAATTGTATTGTATAATCATTTATTTAATACAAAAGATTTGTATTAAATATACAATTTTGTACAATTACCCCTTAAGAGGTATTTGACCTCTTAAGGGGTTTACCTACCTAGTATTACCTAGGTAATGTATAGAATACAGGAGTACCTATACAGATTGCCGGTAACATATATATAGTATAAACAAACTTATAGTTTCAAAATAATTCTATAACAATTCTATAGGTATTGAACTAGCACCCCCAAATCCTCAATCTCATTTAAATATACGAACAAAACGGTGCCTCAAACTTTATCTTCGAAATAGTCGCTAAGTGAAACTTGAGTCTTTGCTTTTTTGTTACTTCAGGCGCTCATGACCATTTCTACGAAAAAGATTATGGTATCGTAAGTTCTTATAGTAAGTTATATGGATTCAGGGTTTGGGGGTGCTAGTTCAATATAGAATTGTTATAGAATTAATTTATACTTTAAATTTGCTTATACTATGTATAGTAATAGAAATATCATGGTGGTTTCGGAGTATCACTTTAAATAAAAGTTTACGTCGGAACTAGAGATACTTTTTTTTTTAATAGGACTAGAATTTTATAGACATTCCCTAAAATTTTTCATGTAAACAGCAAAGGTGGTTCCGCCATAACAACACAGTGGGGTCAGTTCATACATATAATATCATCATGCCTGTTAAAAGGACACACATGACAGCTAATCAGAGGTGTATGGAATATAGAATGTTTAGACCTCTACCATGTCCATATGCCCCTGAATATGGTCCCAGTTATTAATGTCACCCCGGTACAAATCCTATTTTCGCTCGGGCTACTATTGAGGATATGAAAAACCCAATTATACCTTTTTGCCCGACCGGATCGAACCTCTGAATTTTGCATCGACCACGAGACCAACGAAGTAGTCTAACGTATTATGTTGTTTTCAGAGATGACATTTTTAGAAGAATCCTTGATAAGACAAGCATACGATGATTCATATAGGAGAGAGAAAGAGTTCGAGGAAGAAAGTGAGGTGGAGAGAATCGCAGAGCTGCGTCGCAAGGGACGCGGGAAAGGTACATAACTTTTGAAATATAAATACAGTTCGCGTCAAATAACTGTGCCCCTCTAAAGTTGGCTACGAGTGGCTGCGTCGTAGTCAAAATTACGAACAAACTGCAACTGCGCATGCGCGGGGCGGGGATTATGGCGGCGCGATTTTATGTCTCAGTCGCTCGTTTACGTTCGATGCATGCTTGCGTCCCGCTTGCTCCCGGCTACGTGACTGCACCTGCGCGATCTTTGCGAATGGCTAACTTCAGAGGGGCACAGTTATTTGACGCGAACTGTACTGTACATTAAATTGAGGAGCTGGCGAACAGAAACGGATTAGTCCGCAAAACTAAATTTTACACACTGGCTAAAAAACTAATATCAATGTATGGAGGTGATTAATAACATAACAATGCATTATTATAGGTAGGTGGATTAGATCTATTGTTCCATGAGTAATTATTATTTTTTAAACTTTTATATTCTAGAAGTTATTCAAGAAATAAAAATTTACAAATCCGGTTGTGAATGCAATAAAAAAAAAGTCTTTAAGTTGGATATCAGACTGATCCCGTTTTGTTTGAAAATGCACTTTTTAAAGCCTTTTTTGGCCAACTAAGAGCCGGTTTTGATTGAAAATATTAACAGGGATCGACGCAACGGGTCTTGGACATCACGATTCGAAAAAAAAATGATTTTGAATTTATAATGGACTACTCCAGTTCTGTTCGCCAGCTCCTCAATTGCACTGGCCTGAAACTGAATGACTCAAACAACTTTAAATAATATGCATGCCTTATTTCTATTGCAGAGGGCTTGAAAATATTGAAAAACACCGATATGTTCACTGAGAAATCACAACAGTTATTTGACTAATATCCTTCTGACGCAGTCGGCTAAAAATAAAGAACATTAAAATAAAAATGAAAATCAGTATTATTGTGTTCATTCAGTATTTATTAAACTTTTAAAATTCTTTATTTTATATTTTTAAGATATTGTAAAAATGTTTTATTACGTAATTGTACAAAGACTCTGTTGTTTTAATGATATACATTAGTGAAATTATTCACTCACTAGTTTTTAACTCGTATTAATTTATAAAGCCTATGGAAGACGAGGGACTATCGTACGGGGCTTACAACATGTATAACATTTGGCACAACGTGTTAGGAACAGGATTGTGGACTATTCTATCGCCTTGAAAATTCAGAAAATCTTTTCAAATTAACATTGTGTTGTTTCTTCAAGATTGCGCAATAAAATCATAAAAAATAATTTTAAGCATGTTACACACAAACTGAAAAACATTCAACAAATGCTTAATTTGTAACAAATTTACTTTTCAGAAGTATTTTTTTTTGTAACCAGAGTAATCCTTATAATTATATTTATATTATTATTTATAATACATTTCTTAAACAAACAAGAAGACTTAAAGAAACAACTATGTAAGCCGCCTCAATTCTATCTAAGTAAATATATTATAAACTGATATATAATCTCTTACTACTACATGAAAAATTATTTCCAGGAAATGGAAAAGAGACCAGATTAATATTGTCGCCTTTCAGTCGATTCCTAATAAGCTACTTAATTACTTGTATAAAGCGCTAAGTACGGTAAAACTTGTAACAACTGTATAATACTTATTTTAATGAAACTTGTTAGTTCAATGTGTTCACTTTTAAATAAATGATTTCCTTTTGGTATAAAATCATGGAATGTCTATTGCTCGCTTGATAATCTGATTTGTTTTTTGTTTTCTACTTACTAACTCAACCAGCACACAAGTCCTCAAAATATTCAGTTAACCATAAAATTAAAGGTAAATAAATATTTTCTTAAATACATGAATGTATTATATCAATCTCTATGTTTCATTGGTCGTCAGTCATTTATTAGTTATTTAAACTTCACTCTGGTTGTCAAATCAACCCTATGAACTTCATTGTTTAAAATTATTATAATAAAATTCATTCCATTTCAATGGAGCTTTTAATTTAATATTAGATACGGACCTAATAA
This sequence comes from Melanchra persicariae, assembly GCA_947386135.1. Lineage (NCBI taxonomy): Eukaryota > Metazoa > Arthropoda > Insecta > Lepidoptera > Noctuidae > Melanchra > Melanchra persicariae. The sequence continues at coordinate 7,444,799 of OX376651.1, read as the reverse complement.
ACGAATGACGACCTCAATTAAACCTACAACAAAATTATTGTTTCCCTCATGATTTTTGGCAGTTGCTTTCAATATTAGACATTTAATTATCCGTTTTATCCACAACATTATCTTTTTTACTGGAATTAAATACCTGGACACGTTTAACTTCCGAGGACTAAGACTTAAATATCCATTTTTTATTATTTTTAGGGTCAAACGCCAAAATATATAATTTAGCACCAACACACTGTCGAAATTAGACGAATACCTCGATTAAAATATTAACTAACATTTAAAACATTGACCATACCACGGTACTTAATTTATTTCCACAACATTCATCGAAATTCAAGATATTATTTATAACGTCCATTTAATTCATCTAAACTCCATTTAAGAAAATGCAATAGAATTTACTTCATCTTTGTCAGTAAATTAGTTTTTTTATATTTCTTCACGAAATAAAATATAGTTACGCTTAGGATTATACGTTTATAAGGTCCAACAAATGAGTAGAAATTCAATATAAGTCGTTAAGTGCATTTTTTGGATTACTCAGTTAAATGTTATAAGTACGCCTTTTTTGTTTGACCTTATAAACATTCCGTGTAACAATTAGTTTTTAGTTGCCAAATTTTTTTAACGCTAGCACATACCTAGAAACAATGACGTATTATATAGACGCGTCATGCAGCAACATCGCAGCTCTAAAAAACAGCGCAAGCACAATCGGTAGCAACATAGCGACGTGTCCGCGCGCCGATACAGGATCGCGGCAGTGCCCTTCATTTTATGTTGCAATTTTCGTGTGCTTGTAACGCATCTATAGTTTATTATATCATTGCCTAGAAGTATAAAAGTTAGTGCACAGGTCTGATTAATTAGGTGTCGCCGTGTCGGTCAGTGGGTCGTGCTACGCGCGACTGTGCGGACGTGTGTTACTGCGCACGCGCCTCGTCACGCGGGGGAGAGACAGCCGACGCGACGTCCGCTGCTGCTGATTTTACTTTCATCGTCTGGAAATAGTGGCAACACACCTTATAATAACAAGCTTGAGTGATTCAGAAGTAACGATGAAATTCAATAAAGTTACAATTGTTTCTAGAACGAAAATTATCAATACGCCAAAATTAACTACAAATCGCGTCATGTAATTGGCTATTGATTGAATCATTTAACCAATTACAGCAGTTTACGCGCACTTGACAATTTGTGCATGTATTTGATTGATTTTACACTTCTAATAAAAAAATCGAAACAGTTACTACAAGTACTATTTAGGCGGCATTTAAATAAAAAGAGGACTGATGTAATTAAAAAAATACGCCAATAAATAGCTGGCAGTTAAGTCTACAATTCCAAATTTGAATTGAAATTTTCGAATTTTAATCCAAAACTTGAATGTAGACTGTCTTCAATGGTATAGTCACATTTTTTTTGCAAAAAAATGTTTTTTGTAACTTGTCATGGACGGTTTGGGAAGGTAGAAGCGCCGATGGATGAAACTGTTAGAGAGGTCCAGATAAAAAAGCAAGTTCTGTTAACTTGCTTTTATATCTAGACCTCTCTTATCGGTCATTAAATGGGTCACGTTACATCGAAGAATGTCTGGAGCCGCATGTACCCTACGCACATTTTATTGGCGAAGAGTTAATTTTTATGCAGGATAACGCCAGGGCTCATACCGCAGGCATTGTAAATGAATACCTGAGCGAAGTCGGTATTACGGTTATGGGCTGGCCAGCAAGAAGCCCGGATATGAATCCCATAGAACACCTATGGGATGAGTTGCAGAGATGAATCAGAGCGAGGGATCCTACTCCGGAGACGCTAGGCTAGCTTATAACAGCTATACAAGAAGAGTGGGATAATTTTCCACAACACAAGATTGTGATTCTTATCCGTTCCATGAGGAACCGCATCGAAGCAGTCATTAGAGCCTGGGGAGGAAATACGAGATATTTACATTTTTCTGTTTTACGTCTCTGTTTCTAACATTTTGCAAATTCTTCTTCAAAATATAAAAAAACAGTTATTTGTGGAACAAAACACGATAGCTAAAGAAATTTAATTTTAATTCGAAACATTAATATTCGTTAAACCTTATAATATCCGTAATTATCTGTAATTCTTTTTTTTGTTTAATGAAAAAAAATACAAAAAACTCATACAAAACCAAACTTAAGAGATGCTTCGATTTTTTTGATGAGAAGTGTATTATCGTTTCAGAAACAGGGGTAAGATTGCTGTCATTTTCTAATACATGTTATTTCCAATCTAGAAAAATGTATGAAATGAGAAAGAAGTATAAAAAAAGTTCGTTAAACTTTTTACGTTTTTCTACTTTTGGTACTGTTACCCAAACCACCAAAGAAAGCTTAGCCCAATTAATTATTGCCGTGTTAAATTTTGTTAAGAAAATCCACAATCACCAAACTACAGTGCACACTCGTTATAAAATAGTGCAGTAAAACAAACATACCTCTGCTTCGTTTGAAATTAATGTAAACAATACTGATAATAGATGAAATCAAATTTTACTACATATTTACTTTCGAAGTAAGTTGTGGTTGATTGTTTCGTCAAATTGTACAGTAGGTACCGCTTAAGCCAAATTTACACGATCAGGCTGCCGGATTGCTTGCAGTGGTTGTACGGATAACCGGGAGGAAAATATCCCTGGCCGAGTTAAAGCTTGAATATATCCGTACCTCCGGTTCGAAGCCGGCTACCCGACAGCCTTAGTGTTCCAATAAACTGTAGCGTTTGAACATGTTGAAGTTATGAAAATGTGAATTGACAATTTATGGAGACGCAACAAGTTCCCCAGAACTTTATAAGTTCATGCTATATTTGTCCATGAGTGTTTGCAACACTTTGTGTGAATAAGTATCCTGTAAATGTTTAAAACATGTCTAATTAAGTGTTGCAAATTAACGCTACAAATGTACTGATCCCAAAATCAAGTAAAAGACATGAAATAAAATCCGAGCCGAGAATGTCTTTCCGAAACCATCAATAATCTCAAAGAAAAACTTTACTTCTTACTTTATGTATTTTTTCAAAACTTATAAAAATGTTTTTCCAGTTCGATAAGAACGGGCGGAAACATGGAGTAATATAACATCTACAAACTGGACCAGTGAGGGCTAATATGGCCCTCGCTTTGTAATTGGTCAGCCTTGTCATCGAGTTGATGAAACCTTGTGTAACCAGCAAATTGAACATTAAATTCTGGTTTTTTAATAAATTGATGATTTCGTAAGTAGTGCTACAGTATTACATATTAGTGGTGTTAGTGCGGCGACTTACTGGCGAGTTGGTTATGTCACCTGAGCAGTCATCGTGCAGCGGGCACACGAGGTCGCCGAGGTCGAGGTCGTCCTTGCTCTTCTTGCGTTTCAATGAGAACTGACTTTTCTTTGGTACCTGTTTATCAACACGTCAAAAGTTTATAATTCTGCGTAACTTAAGACCGTAATACAGATGCTAGTAAGTTGCAAAAAAAGTATGGAAGTAGCGACATGCGATTGGTGTATGTCACCACCAATCAGAAGTTGTTACAGCGTGCGTGTAACATGCAAGTTACTTGCATACTTTTGTGCAAGGTGCAGGCATGTGTATTAAGGCCTTTAAAAAACTTCAACTAACTATAAAAACCTACTTTTATTAGTAGGTGAAGCTTCACAGACCATATATGTCACTGGATAATTGCAAACTCCATAAGATTTAAAAAAATCTTTATTAGATTATTTAAAACTCTCGATACTTTGTGAACACATTTTCAAATCAATAACTCCCATCCAAATTCAATAGTGTCCAATTTATCCATATCATATAGAGAAAAATGAGTTAACAATTTTACTGTAATGAACTTACGGCGCCGGCGTTTACAATTATCCGATGACATTTACAAAAATCAAGTTATATAAATAAATAGAAAATTAAATCTGAATTGGTTGGAATCTTTGATGCCACACAGAGAAATCTTATCGACACACATTAACTGATAAAAGAGAGAGAGAAAACTAGCGATGATCGGCAGAATAAAGATAAATGAACCTTGTATTTGGTAGTAGCAGTGAGCGGTTGGTAGCCGAGAGTCTGCTCCGCGTTGCGCTTCTGCTGAATGACGTCTCGGCCCAGCAGGTCGTTAAATCTAGAAAAATAAAACAACCAATTTTACTCACAGAACTTTTAGTTTTGCTTCAAAAACACCAGGTTATTTTGCAGATAAGTAGCTGCTCCTGGAATTAGTATTTCCCCCATTATAGGCAATGTGTTATTCTGATGTTTTAGCTATGTTACTGTAAAATTTCATCAAAATCAGTTTAGTAGTATGTATCTTCACGAACTTTTTTTGTTAGTAGGATAGTATTTTGTAGTGCATCTCACGTAGGTGCTATTCGACATCTAGGAACGAGCGTCGACAAGTTATTTACTAAGCTTTTTTCCGCAGTTCCATGGCCTGATCCAACAGAACCGTGCATTTTTCAGGGCCAAAAAGTAGTACTTCGATACTCAGCAGTCTGTAGTGCATTTTTCTTTTAGTAAATGTTTTTTTTAATCGAATGAGGGATTTCGGGGATTACGTCTAATATTCATACTTACAAAATTAACCTCTAATATTCAAACTTACAAACTTTACCTCATAATGGATTGATAGAATAAAAAAACACTCACTGAAAGGTTGCGTAGGTGGACCAAGTTGGTTGTGTGTTTGTTTTAAGTACCATGCGAGGACATGCACCTGAATACACAAGGCACATCCGAGGACATTTTCAATCCGAGGACCTTTTCGTACGTCCTCGGATTGACCCGACCAATTCATCGTATTCTCCATTCGATTTTGAGCCTTTCTATATACTTAATAAGGGAAACTTGATGTCGACCTCGGTGGACCTCGGTTTGATCGCGGAAATTCATGTTCACATTCCGAACGTGTGTGAGCTCTCATATATTTTTAACACACTACATTTACACTTCAGTCATATTTTAAGTACCTTGCGGGGACTTATGTGTTATTCTTCACACATATGTCCTCGGATGGAAGTTTTTCCACGCAGTGTGTTTAAAAGTCCTCGTATTGATAGCTTTTCCGAACATGTGTATTCAGGTCCCCATTTGGATAGATTTCCATGTGTATTGGCTTTTAATTGTTTCAAAATTGTCTGATTTTATAAATCACTTCCTTCTCGAGTGATCAAAATCAATCTACAGAGGCTTTAAACTACGTAACAATGAAATTGGGTAATTTTTCCATTGTAACAGAACTCTCGTCCTATGATGGTGAAATTGGGGATGAAACTCTAGTACCATTTCATTTTTCTTTGGATGTGAAATCATCAAATGACTTCTCACGCTCTGGCCGGAGCTTGAGGGCGACTGTTGACGCACAGGGCGTCTCCTTTGGCGGCTGGGACGTGAGGATTACCTCTCCTTCACCCATCTCGCCTCCTCCTTCGCTTGCATTTCTGTTTTGCAGAAGGAGGTGACTGTTTCCCATGCCCTCTCACTCCGGACCATGGATTAGACCAGGGCCGAACGCGAGAGGTCACCACCGCCGGTCGCCGCTACAAGGACAGACCTCCATCGCATGCATTAGACCGGGACTCCACCAAAGCGGAGAGGAGAGGAGATGTGGAAATAACGGAATCCGATTGGTTTATTCAACACATCTCCTCTCCTCTCCGCTTTGGTTGAGTCCCGGCCTTACCGTGTTCTCATTACGATCCACACAATGGTGACAATTGGGTGTCGTACCGTGTCCGGTGAGGACCTGCGTCAGGTGGAATACGAGGACGTCGTGGCGCCTCTCTAACCACTCCTCAAAGAGTTGACTGTCTCGCCACGATTGTGGCGGGCCCAGCGCTGGGTTGCGATTGCGACAGTCGCTTATTCCATACCACCATGAGATCGCGTCGGAGCTTGCTCCACTGTTCTGTTATTTTAATTAAGTGTGTACGTTAATTTTTTTAATGGTTAAATCTATAGAACTCCCTTTAGCATTTTAGGTTGTAAATTGAAGCAAAGATAACACTGAAAACAAGCAATTTTTTTTTAACTGCCCCCAACTTGGCTGTGCAGCTGTAATCAATGACAATCACTGTTGTAACACTACTACATTTATTCAACCATCATCCTTATGGCTAGCCAGAAACAACAGGGCTCGGTCCTAGAGCTACCGCTGTGGAACATTGAACTGGATATGACTGGGCACTGCACTTGTCGACGGTGTCGATGAGATATGTTACGCTGATGATACCTGGCCACGGCAGGGGTTATGCAGGTCGTCGGAAGAATCCGGCGTTTGGGTCTCGAAGTGGCTTTGCATAAGTCCGAAGCCCTCTGTTTCCCCATGGAAACCTTGGAACAAGCCAGCTCGGGATTAACATATAGTGGTTGGTGGCGTTCGCATCAGTATCGAGCTGATGACTAAGTACCTAGAACTCGGTCCCCAGGTTGATGTGCATTGTAGCTGCTCTTTCGTGGCTTGTACCCAATTTAGCAAGGCCGAACGCTTCCTGCAGGAGACTTTGTGGGGATCGTGTGGTCCATTGCCCGCCCGCCATTTATGGGGCGCCTGTGTGGGCGGTAAACCTAATAGTCCGAAACGCACTGGCACTGCGAAGACCGCAGAAAGCGATGGTTATTAGGTTCGTGAGTGACTGGATAAGCGACATGGCGCCCTCAGTTTCCAGCTGACTCAGGTGCTTACTGAATATGGATGCTTTGGGAAGTACCTGCGCCGCATGAGTCGGAAGCGGATGCCCGTTTGTCACCAATGCGTGCAGCATACGCTGGAGGAACATTCAGCGAGGACGCTGGGGGTGGCCTGGTGGTCTATCGCTTCCGTCTCCGTGGAATGCCGTCAAAGATACATTCAAAGGGTACGTCGACGGGAGCTCAACGATCTCCGGGCACCATGAGGAAAGGGGCGTCGAACTTTGGGCGGAGTCGTTGCCTGACCAGTGAGGCCTAAAGAGCCATTGAGCAATATGTTACGTGTATGCCTTTTATGGGAGTATATACCATATTAACATACCGAGACTCCTCCGTGCCACGGAAAGCACGTTAAGCCGTTGGTCCCGGCTGTCATTTGTAAATCTTTGGCAGTCGTTACGGATTGTCAGAAGCCAGAAAATCTGACACCAATGTTACCAAGAAGTACCGTGTTACCCAGTTAATGGGTTGTGGAGGTCTGGTAGGCAGCCGCTCCTCGTAAAATACTGGTATTCAGCTCAATCCGGTTTGACTGGGAGCCGACCCCAATATAGTTGGGAAAAGGCTAGGCAGATGATGATGCCTTTTATGGGAGTATGTGCTGCTGCGGTCGTTGGATCAGCCACATTAGGTGAAGGTGGGCGACGATGCTAGTCGGGGGTGCACTTGAACAATATTGTCTTTCGAGCTCCAGAATTATGGTAACAGTAGTTCTCCTCTCCGTTTGAGCAACAGCTACATAGCATCACCATGACTATGTATTGCTATGAAATATCAACAAAAAGCACACAGAGTTTCAAGACGCTACAAGTAACCGATGAAGAGTTCTCTCACATGGAGACAATTCCAGCAGTAGCTACAATAACATCACCATAACAGATGTATTACTATAAAATTAAATATCAACAAATAGAACACAAAGTTTGGACCAGGCCGAACGCGAGAGGTCACCTTGGAGGTTAATTTTTTTTATGGTTAAATCTATAGAACTCCCTTTAGCATTTTAGGTTGTAAATTGGAGCAAAGATAACACTGAAAACAAGCAAAACTTTTTTTAACTGCCCCCAACCTGGCTGTACAGCTGTAATCAATGACAATCACTGTTGCAACACTACGATATTTATTCAACCATCATCCTTATGGCTGGCCAGAAACAACAGGGCTCGGTTCTAGAGCTACCGCTGTGGAATATTGAACTGGATATGACTGGGCACTGCACTTCTTGACGGTGTCGATGAGATATGTTACGCTGATGATACCCTGGTGACGGCCCGGGGGCAATGACATTGGCAAACGGTAATACTGGCCACGGCAGGGGTTATGCAGGTCGTCGGAAGAATCCGGCGTTTGGGTCTCGAAGAGTGGCTTTGCATAAGTCCGAAACCCTCTGTTTCCCCATTGAAACCTAGGAACAAGCCACCTCGGGATTCACATATAGTGGTCGGTGGCGTTCGCATCAGTATCGAGCTAATGACGAAGTACCTTAGACACGTCTTCGATAGCCAATGTGACTGTGAGCGGCTGGTTCCCAGGTTGATGTGCATTGTAGGTGCTCTTTCGTGGCTTGTACACAATTTAGCAGGGCCGAACGCTTCCTGCAGGAGACTATGTGGGGATCGTGCGGTCCATTGCCCGCCCGCCTGCCATTTATGGGGTGCCTGTGTGGGCGGTAAACCTAATAGCCCGAAACGCCGTGGCACTGCGAAGACCGCAGAAAGCGATGGTTATTAGGTTCATGAGTGACTGGATAAGCGACATGGCGCCCTCAGTTTCCAGCTGACTCAGGTGCTTACTGGATACGGATGCTTTGGGAAGTACCTGCGTCGCATGAGTCGGAAGCGGATGCTCGTTTGTCACCAATGCGTGGAATGTCCCGAGGACAACGTGCAGCATACGCTGGAGGAATGTACAGCGAGGACGCTGGGGGTGGTCTGGTGGTCTATCGCTTCCGTCTTCGTGGAATGCCGTCAAAGATACATTCAAAGGAGACGTCGGAGAGGGAAAGAGAGCATACCGCTCACTCCACCTGCACCAGAAAGGCAGCCGTGCGTCGACGGGAGCTCAACGATCTCCGGGCACCATGAGGAAAGGGGCGTCGAACTTTGGGCGGAGACGTTGCCTGACCAGTGAGGCCTAAAGAGCCATTGAGCAATATGTTACGTGAATGCCTTTTATGGAAGTATATACCATATTAATATATCGAGACTCCTCCGTGCCTTGGAAAGCACGTTAAGCTGTTGGTCCTGGCTGTCATTTGTAGATCTTTGGCAGTCGTTACGGATTGAAGCCAGAAAATCTGACACCAGTGTTACCAAGAAGTACCGTGTTACTCAGTTAATGGGTTGTAGAGGTCTGGTAGGCAGCCGCTCCTCGTAAAATACTGGTATTCAGCTGAATCCGGTTTGACTGGGAGCCGACCCCAATATAGTTGGGAAAAGGCAAGGCAGATGATGATGCCTTTTATGGGAGTATGTGCTGCTGCGATCGTTGAATCAGCCACATTAGGTGATGGTGTGCGACGATGATAGTCGGGGGTGCGCTTGAACAATATTGTCTTTCGAGCTCCAGAATTATGGTAGCAGTAGTTCTCCTCTCCGTTTGAGCAGCAGCTACATAACATCACCACGACTATGTATTGCTATGAAATATCAACAAAAAGCACACAGAGTTTCAAGACGCTACAAGTAACCGTTAAAGAGTTGTCTCACATGGAGACAATTCCAGCAGCAGCTACATAACATCACCATAACAGATGTATCACTATGAAATGTAATATCAACAAATAGCACATAAAGTTCCAAGACGTTATTAGTAACCGTTGAGGAGACAATTCCAGCGAAAGCTTCATAAAATCACCATGATTATAATATTGTTATATCACACTTACATTTTGAACGTTTGTCAGTTAAAATCAAATAAGGTCCTCTGATGGTACTTAAATCAAGAAATTGACGTGTGTGAATAGAATTGCCTACATGAAGATGATTCAAATATTATTACGGTAAAATTATGTGTGTTAAAAAAATTTATTGGAAATTTTCAAAAGGTCATTGGTGTCCCTGGTCAGATGGTTAAGGTCCTCGTTTGGCTCACACACAGGTCCTCGGATAGTATTTCCCAGGCGGGTTTTCGAATGTATTTAGGTCCTCGCATTGTTCATAGGAAGTGATACCAAAAAAGATTGAGATAGCACTATAAGAATAGGTTCATCAACCTAAATATTGTTTTCTCTTTCTTTCTGTCTTGTTAACAAAGTCGTAAGTCGTCTTTAACCTGGTTTTCTAGAATGTCCTCTTATGGTGACTTACAGCTATAGTCCTCGTATGGATGTCTGTACAAGTAATGGTGTGTGTGTGTGTAATGTCGTATGTTGATAAGTGCAATAGTTACCTTTGCGTGAGATGCCGCCGCAGTAGCGTTTTGTTAGCTGGAATGTTTAGTAAAGCTGCTAGAAGTTCCGCCGTGAAGCGCGGCTCCAGTAGCATCAGGCCTCCGTGGACACCTGCCATACAAAAGTATGTATAGTGTTGGAGAAGCACCTACATTGCACTCAGAAATTATTTTTGGAAATTCACCTTTAAGGGGTCTTCCTTATCAATTTTAAATAGATGAGGCAGATATGTATCATGTAATGATCTAGGTAACCCAAGGTAGGACCTAGATATCCCAATGTCAGCATAGTAGACGGGGCCCGTTAGGGACAGAGCCTGCCAGGGTGTAGGATTTTGTTCGAAAGAGTTGAAAAGCAAAGGGCACTACGAGGAGCACGGATGGGTTTTAGTCAGTAAGGGTCTGACACTCCCTCCCGCTCCACCCTGAGCGGGAGGAGTCATTTGATGATTTCCCATCCATAAAAAAGGGGTGAAAAAGGGCAGACATCGTTATTTTTCAGCTTGTATATGGAGCATGCAGAAACTATAGCTGGCAGCACAGAAGTGTCAATGACAAGTATTTATTAGGTAAAAGTTCCGAATTTGCAACGCGAGACGGCAGTTTACGCTGATCACTTACCCAATTGGTACAATTTTCAAAATTCCACGTGAATAAGATTTGACTTAATCCATGACATACTATCAAGTTTTTTGAAGTTACCTGCCCCGCGCAAGTTGGGCGCGTACTCGGCCAGGTCGATCTCCTTGAGCCACTGCATGACGCGGTGCGACGACCAGCGCGCCAGCCGCGAGGCCGGCACGCACGCCTCGGGGGAGCCCTCCGCGCCCACCGTCTCGCCCTCGGCGGCGCGCCGGATCATGCTCTCGGGGTCGAACTTGTTGTCGCGGAGCACTTGGATACCTGTAAGCGAGCTTATTATGTTTCAGCCAGGACAACGATAAGTCCGGTGCGCACGGTGATGAGTTCGAGCTATGGGGTGCCACACGGGCTGTGCCACTGTGGCACTGTGCCACTGTGCCCCGGCGCACGTGGCACGTAGTCCGGCGCCGCAGCCGCCCCTCGGCCGCCTCGTCTCTCAGTGCGCGAGTAGTTGCGGTGCGACGCCTACGGCCCAACGCGTCGTGTGACATGGTATAGTAATTTGTATGTAGAATGACGCAGCCAACGGTACCGCACCGTTAAGGACGCGTTTCCAAATACACACGCGTTTCACATACATTGAGTATAGAACCGTTTACATGTTGTTTGTACTGCAAAAATACGTACACAACTTTGTACGTTTATCGAATACTCCACGGATTTGTCAAGCAATTAAACCGAATGAACTTTTAACGTAGGTATTCGGTGTGTTGTAGTGCATATAGTATCACAATCTCTTTCACACTGCGTAATGTCACATGTTTTTTATCGAATAGCCCACATAACAAACGGCGTCTAGTCTAGCGTCCAGTGTTGAAGCATCTTTTGGAAAGAGTGGACGTACTATACCACAAAATGGCGAATTTTCTATAGACAATGATTTATTGATTTTTTTGGTGGAATGGAACAGAAGACCGCTTTGTGGGACAAAACTATGGAATTATATAAAAATCACGTTGCAAAAGTTGAAAAAGCCGTCTCCTAGTCTTATATCAGTTAGCAACTACCTCGTTGTATAGAGAGCGCGTGCAGCGCGTGCGTGACCCTGAGATGCGCGTGCAGGTCGGCGTGCGTGAGGCGGTGCAGCAGGCGCGCGTCCAGGCCGGCGTCGGCGGCGGCCGCCCGCGCGCCGCACGCGCCCACGTCCTCCAGCCAGCGCAGCGTCCACGCCGTGTCCAGGCGCCCCGCCAGCGTCAGCAGCGGGTCGCCGTGCCCGCCCTACAGATCTTACCTCGTCGTATAGAGAGCGCGTGCAGCGCGTGCGTGACCCTGAGATGCGCGTGCAGGTCGGCGTGCGTGAGGCGGTGCAGCAGGCGCGCGTCCAGGCCGGCGTCGGCGGCGGCCGCCCGCGCGCCGCACGCGCCCACGTCCTCCAGCCAGCGCAGCGTCCACGCCGTGTCCAGGCGCCCCGCCAGCGTCAGCAGCGGGTCGCCGTGCCCGCCCTACAGATCTTACCTCGTCGTATAGAGAGCGCGTGCAGCGCGTGCGTGACCCTGAGATGCGCGTGCAGGTCGGCGTGCGTGAGGCGGTGCAGCAGGCGCGCGTCCAGGCCGGCGTCGGCGGCGGCCGCCCGCGCGCCGCACGCGCCCACGTCCTCCAGCCAGCGCAGCGTCCACGCCGTGTCCAGGCGCCCCGCCAGCGTCAGCAGCGGGTCGCCGTGCCCGCCCTACAGATCTTACCTCGTCGTATAGAGAGCGCGTGCAGCGCGTGCGTGACCCTGAGATGCGCGTGCAGGTCGGCGTGCGTGAGGCGGTGCAGCAGGCGCGCGTCCAGGCCGGCGTCGGCGGCGGCCGCCCGCGCGCCGCACGCGCCCACGTCCTCCAGCCAGCGCAGCGTCCACGCCGTGTCCAGGCGCCCCGCCAGCGTCAGCAGCGGGTCGCCGTGCCCGCCCTACAGATCTTACCTCGTCGTATAGAGAGCGCGTGCAGCGCGTGCGTGACCCTGAGATGCGCGTGCAGGTCGGCGTGCGTGAGGCGGTGCAGCAGGCGCGCGTCCAGGCCGGCGTCGGCGGCGGCCGCCCGCGCGCCGCACGCGCCCACGTCCTCCAGCCAGCGCAGCGTCCACGCCGTGTCCAGGCGCCCCGCCAGCGTCAGCAGCGGGTCGCCGTGCCCGCCCTACAGATCTTACCTCGTCGTATAGAGAGCGCGTGCAGCGCGTGCGTGACCCTGAGATGCGCGTGCAGGTCGGCGTGCGTGAGGCGGTGCAGCAGGCGCGCGTCCAGGCCGGCGTCGGCGGCGGCCGCCCGCGCGCCGCACGCGCCCACGTCCTCCAGCCAGCGCAGCGTCCACGCCGTGTCCAGGCGCCCCGCCAGCGTCAGCAGCGGGTCGCCGTGCCCGCCCTACAGATCTTACCTCGTCGTATAGAGAGCGCGTGCAGCGCGTGCGTGACCCTGAGATGCGCGTGCAGGTCGGCGTGCGTGAGGCGGTGCAGCAGGCGCGCGTCCAGGCCGGCGTCGGCGGCGGCCGCCCGCGCGCCGCACGCGCCCACGTCCTCCAGCCAGCGCAGCGTCCACGCCGTGTCCAGGCGCCCCGCCAGCGTCAGCAGCGGGTCGCCGTGCCCGCCCTACAGATCTTACCTCGTCGTATAGAGAGCGCGTGCAGCGCGTGCGTGACCCTGAGATGCGCGTGCAGGTCGGCGTGCGTGAGGCGGTGCAGCAGGCGCGCGTCCAGGCCGGCGTCGGCGGCGGCCGCCCGCGCGCCGCACGCGCCCACGTCCTCCAGCCAGCGCAGCGTCCACGCCGTGTCCAGGCGCCCCGCCAGCGTCAGCAGCGGGTCGCCGTGCCCGCCCTACAGATCTTACCTCGTCGTATAGAGAGCGCGTGCAGCGCGTGCGTGACCCTGAGATGCGCGTGCAGGTCGGCGTGCGTGAGGCGGTGCAGCAGGCGCGCGTCCAGGCCGGCGTCGGCGGCGGCCGCCCGCGCGCCGCACGCGCCCACGTCCTCCAGCCAGCGCAGCGTCCACGCCGTGTCCAGGCGCCCCGCCAGCGTCAGCAGCGGGTCGCCGTGCCCGCCCTACAGATCTTACCTCGTCGTATAGAGAGCGCGTGCAGCGCGTGCGTGACCCTGAGATGCGCGTGCAGGTCGGCGTGCGTGAGGCGGTGCAGCAGGCGCGCGTCCAGGCCGGCGTCGGCGGCGGCCGCCCGCGCGCCGCACGCGCCCACGTCCTCCAGCCAGCGCAGCGTCCACGCCGTGTCCAGGCGCCCCGCCAGCGTCAGCAGCGGGTCGCCGTGCCCGCCCTACAGATCTTACCTCGTCGTATAGAGAGCGCGTGCAGCGCGTGCGTGACCCTGAGATGCGCGTGCAGGTCGGCGTGCGTGAGGCGGTGCAGCAGGCGCGCGTCCAGGCCGGCGTCGGCGGCGGCCGCCCGCGCGCCGCACGCGCCCACGTCCTCCAGCCAGCGCAGCGTCCACGCCGTGTCCAGGCGCCCCGCCAGCGTCAGCAGCGGGTCGCCGTGCCCGCCCTACAGATCTTACCTCGTCGTATAGAGAGCGCGTGCAGCGCGTGCGTGACCCTGAGATGCGCGTGCAGGTCGGCGTGCGTGAGGCGGTGCAGCAGGCGCGCGTCCAGGCCGGCGTCGGCGGCGGCCGCCCGCGCGCCGCACGCGCCCACGTCCTCCAGCCAGCGCAGCGTCCACGCCGTGTCCAGGCGCCCCGCCAGCGTCAGCAGCGGGTCGCCGTGCCCGCCCTACAGATCTTACCTCGTCGTATAGAGAGCGCGTGCAGCGCGTGCGTGACCCTGAGATGCGCGTGCAGGTCGGCGTGCGTGAGGCGGTGCAGCAGGCGCGCGTCCAGGCCGGCGTCGGCGGCGGCCGCCCGCGCGCCGCACGCGCCCACGTCCTCCAGCCAGCGCAGCGTCCACGCCGTGTCCAGGCGCCCCGCCAGCGTCAGCAGCGGGTCGCCGTGCCCGCCCTACAGATCTTACCTCGTCGTATAGAGAGCGCGTGCAGCGCGTGCGTGACCCTGAGATGCGCGTGCAGGTCGGCGTGCGTGAGGCGGTGCAGCAGGCGCGCGTCCAGGCCGGCGTCGGCGGCGGCCGCCCGCGCGCCGCACGCGCCCACGTCCTCCAGCCAGCGCAGCGTCCACGCCGTGTCCAGGCGCCCCGCCAGCGTCAGCAGCGGGTCGCCGTGCCCGCCCTACAGATCTTACCTCGTCGTATAGAGAGCGCGTGCAGCGCGTGCGTGACCCTGAGATGCGCGTGCAGGTCGGCGTGCGTGAGGCGGTGCAGCAGGCGCGCGTCCAGGCCGGCGTCGGCGGCGGCCGCCCGCGCGCCGCACGCGCCCACGTCCTCCAGCCAGCGCAGCGTCCACGCCGTGTCCAGGCGCCCCGCCAGCGTCAGCAGCGGGTCGCCGTGCCCGCCCTACAGATCTTACCTCGTCGTATAGAGAGCGCGTGCAGCGCGTGCGTGACCCTGAGATGCGCGTGCAGGTCGGCGTGCGTGAGGCGGTGCAGCAGGCGCGCGTCCAGGCCGGCGTCGGCGGCGGCCGCCCGCGCGCCGCACGCGCCCACGTCCTCCAGCCAGCGCAGCGTCCACGCCGTGTCCAGGCGCCCCGCCAGCGTCAGCAGCGGGTCGCCGTGCCCGCCCTACAGATCTTACCTCGTCGTATAGAGAGCGCGTGCAGCGCGTGCGTGACCCTGAGATGCGCGTGCAGGTCGGCGTGCGTGAGGCGGTGCAGCAGGCGCGCGTCCAGGCCGGCGTCGGCGGCGGCCGCCCGCGCGCCGCACGCGCCCACGTCCTCCAGCCAGCGCAGCGTCCACGCCGTGTCCAGGCGCCCCGCCAGCGTCAGCAGCGGGTCGCCGTGCCCGCCCTACAGATCTTACCTCGTCGTATAGAGAGCGCGTGCAGCGCGTGCGTGACCCTGAGATGCGCGTGCAGGTCGGCGTGCGTGAGGCGGTGCAGCAGGCGCGCGTCCAGGCCGGCGTCGGCGGCGGCCGCCCGCGCGCCGCACGCGCCCACGTCCTCCAGCCAGCGCAGCGTCCACGCCGTGTCCAGGCGCCCCGCCAGCGTCAGCAGCGGGTCGCCGTGCCCGCCCTACAGATCTTACCTCGTCGTATAGAGAGCGCGTGCAGCGCGTGCGTGACCCTGAGATGCGCGTGCAGGTCGGCGTGCGTGAGGCGGTGCAGCAGGCGCGCGTCCAGGCCGGCGTCGGCGGCGGCCGCCCGCGCGCCGCACGCGCCCACGTCCTCCAGCCAGCGCAGCGTCCACGCCGTGTCCAGGCGCCCCGCCAGCGTCAGCAGCGGGTCGCCGTGCCCGCCCTACAGATCTTACCTCGTCGTATAGAGAGCGCGTGCAGCGCGTGCGTGACCCTGAGATGCGCGTGCAGGTCGGCGTGCGTGAGGCGGTGCAGCAGGCGCGCGTCCAGGCCGGCGTCGGCGGCGGCCGCCCGCGCGCCGCACGCGCCCACGTCCTCCAGCCAGCGCAGCGTCCACGCCGTGTCCAGGCGCCCCGCCAGCGTCAGCAGCGGGTCGCCGTGCCCGCCCTGGAGATCACAACCGTAACGTTAAACTAAAGGATCCAGCCCCATGCGGGTTGCTATTGCTTTTACTCAACTGCATGTGTACCTAGTGGTAGGGGCAAACTGGAGACATAGGTTTCCGATAGATTTTCGTCTACCGGGCGTATCTCCTTGTTTATTATATCTATGCTCGTAACAATATAAACGAAACTACCACTCTAATAAATAATTTGGTTGTTTAACTTAAAAGCCAGAGCCCTCTAGTAGTGATTCTAGTGAACACCACATTTGACACTCCGCGTGCATTAGCAACATGGCCCACCAAGGTCAACCATGGGCCACTATGATCCATTGTAGGTCGTCATGGCCCAATCTGGTCCAAATAATATTCTATCTACTAACCAGCAGATCAGTCAAGGCAAGCAGTATCTTCTTCTTGTGCAGCGGATGCTTGATGGCCAGTTCCTTCTCGATGGCGTGATGCGAGGCGGCGGCCAGCACTCCCCGAGCGTCCGGCGTCGCTCCCAGCCATGCGCGTGCGCCGCTCACGTACACTTCGAGCCCGAGGCTGTCTAGCCAGCCGCATGTAGTCTCGCAGTCCCATTCGCGGACGTCAGTTGTTTCCCTGGAAACCGAAAGCAATAGTTTGCTATGATTTTCTAAGGAGACAAATACTCCATGAGATTTGGTTATAAAAGGGGAAAAATTTTAATACGTGTTAATAACCAGCTATTTTTCATAAAGCGTGCGTTAATAAAACAAACTTACAACCAGTTAAACTAACGCTTTTAATATCGGTATTTATGTTCATACACTTTCGAATTAATAATAAAACAACTTTTTAAAAAGCCTAAAATATTAATCACGGTTAATAGTGGAGCACATGGCACTACTAGGGCGTCCCCGCCCTCCAGACAAGCCATAGGATGCGTGCGCAGGCGGGGCGTGGACGCCCGTGGCGCGGCGTCCCCGCCCTCCAGACGTGCGCGCAGCGCGGCCGCCGCCGCCGGACTGCGGCGCCCGCTCGCTTCCTCCTTCTCCGCTCTATCACTATGCAGGTTGAATGTAAATAAATAAGAACGTTACCAAGCCATAGGATGCGTGCGCAGGCGGGGCGTGGACGCCCGTGGCGCGCGCGCGGCGTCCCCGCCCTCCAGACGTGCGCGCAGCGCGGCCGCCGCCGCCGGACTGCGGCGCCCGCTCGCTTCCTCCTTCTCCGCTGCGACAGAACACCGACCACAGTATAGTGCATGCTGCGACTGTGACTGCTATACTTATACAGACTCAATCATTCCTATATGATTTAAATTTGATTGAAACTTCCAATAAGTGGCTTACCTTCTTATATAATAGTAGTTTATGCAACGACCATATAAAAGGGGTTATTAAAACACGAGTGTGGGTTTATCACACGAGGCGCAGCCGAGTGTGATTATAGCATCACACGAGTGTTAAAAAGTTATTTTATCTACCATCACAACGTAATGTTCCAAATATGAGTTAAAAACGAATGCATAAACACGTACTTTTTTTTCATGGATAGGTAAAATTAAAAAAAAAAACCATTACAATTCAACATTTTCCTTCGATTTTTAAACAACTGCATTATAAAATCGTTTTTTAATTTTTATAGCACACTTTTTCTTTTTATGTTTTGGCGCGGGCTCATTGACTTAAATCAAAGCCAGCTTTTATATTTGTCTATGGATGAGCGCACTGCGTAGTCATTCGAATACGCAATGAGAATATCCGCCATATTCGAAAAAACTATTTTTCCACTTATTTTATTTCAACTGTATGAGTGAAGATAAAATAGTGTACGCAACGGCATATAATTAGGTATTAAAACACTCGTGCGATGCTATTATCACACTCGGCGACGCCTCGTGTGATAAACCCACACTCGAGTTTTAATAACCCTTTTTATATGGTCATTGCATAAACTACTATTATGATGCAGTTGTTTAAAAATCGAAGGGAAATGTTGAACTGTTATGGTTTTTTTTTTATTTTACCTATCCACGAAAAAAAAGTACGTGTTTATGCATTCGTTTTTGAACTCATATTTGGAACATTACGTTGTGAGTGTAGATAAAATATTTTTTTATTGCTAAACCTGTTCGTAGTTGCTACACTTGTCGATTATAAGATTCTCTCCTAAGGCCAAGCATGAGAGAATCTTTTAATCGCCTTTTATGACTCGCTTGGGTGTACAATCAATGCAATTCAGAAAGGTAGGTTGGTGTAAGAATGTAATCAATACTTTATTTTCTTATATATAAACTTATGTATGTGTAATTAAATAAAATAGTACGCCAAAAAGCCTGTGGTAGATCGTGTATTTTCGACCTGCATTAATTAAATAAACAAAAGCTACATGCATATTAACCATTGAAGTAATTTTACGCAGTTTGGCATTTCGCAACACATGCTTGAAAATTTACATTTCTATTTACATACAACACCAACATTACGACATTGACATAGGCAGGGAAAGCGCTGAAAAGCTGGCTGATATGAAACATATTTGCTCCTAACAAAAGGAATTCGACGTGGGGCCACGTTCAGGGGAAAATTTTTATGAAGGTTTCACGTCTTATTCAGACGGCAAAATCCGGATAACACACGGACACAAATGGGAAAAATTAGAAAGACCTCGTTAGAAGAACCCTAATTTTACGAAGCGTATAGCAGGATTTTGCGTTTATTAAAGCACAATGTATGTTACAGATTACTAAGGAATAGGCCATATTACAACACAAAGTAAAGCAGGAGAACAGTCTGTTGCAACATCAGACAGGGCCTATGTCACAGCTTCTGTCAGGATCGGGCCAATTTCACGGCACAAAGCAGGTTCAACCTTATGTTAGAGCCCATAAGTCAAGGCACAAGGCAGGATTCGACATATTGTACAGATTATATAGGATTGGGCCATGCTACAACATGAGCAAGGGCTATCAGCGTAAAGCACGAAAAGTGGCTGTATTACAGCTTCTGTCAGGATTGGGCCTTTAGGCACAAAGCAGGTTCAACCCTATGTTAGAGCGCATAAGGCAGGAAGTGGCCTAGCGGGGTCCATGCTAGTACGTGTCGCTCCGCCCTCTACCTAGGTTGGGCACCGAGGCTCCGCGTCCGCGCGCCACCACCATGGTGTTCTGTTTACCGAACGCAACGCGCGCCTCTGACGTCACCACCGACGAGCGCGGCAGGGACGAGTACATGTGCGTGTTGCGCTCGATCTGACGCCCGTAGTTCGCAGGCGGCGTCTGGAAATGATGCGAGTTCATTATAGTATCGTCAAAGACTGGTTTAAAGAACTGCGCTTTAGTCACAAAGATTTTGTTGCAGAATCATGATAAATCATTTACAAGGATCTAGCCATCTCAAACTCCGCCGTATTGTAGGTAATATTATTCTCTTTTACAGCACTAAAAGTAGGTAATAAAACTTAAAAACATACTCTTGGAGGCGCAGGCCTAGCCACAGGCAGCGGAGTGACGGGCTCGGGCGGCGGCGGCGACCGCTCGATTATACCGCGCTCCGCCGCACGCAGTCTCACTTCGCTTAGTTTCGACAGCAACTCCAACTTCTGCGTCTCCAGAGACGAACGTTGGAGCATTTCCTGAAAAAATATAAATACAAACAATAGAATACAGGTTCGAAACGCAACACTGCGCTTTAAAACGCAAATCGTTGATGTGGCTCACAAGGCGACCTTACTTACAAATGTAATTGGACAGGACATGATTGCCGCATGAAGTATTCAGCGACATGGGACGACCTGAATGTCTTTCTTAAGATTTGTTAGGAAGACGCGAACAAACGTGACCATTACAACATTACAAGGGATAGAGGGAGGCCTGTGCCTAGCAGTGGGACCCACGGGCTGGTATTAATAAGAATACAGGAAGTGCCTCTGATAGAAAATTGGAACACCATCATCCCAATTCTGGGGGTCACCTAAGAACAACTGTCAAATCGTGTTGACATTAATTCTTAGTTCGGGTTCGGGACTAATCGTAAGTCCGTAGGTGATACGGAGTAGGAAACGCCCGACACTAAGGCTGAAACTATGGACTTCGGGCTTAGAGAGTAGACCCCCAGAGTCGGGTCAGCCGCATTACGTCTTCTTTCACACATTACAAGCATTCATCTCAATTATTAGGTCTATTAATTGTTTATTATTGACTACAAGCTTTTGCCCGCGACTTCGTACGCGCATATCCCGTTTTTTCCCGTTCCTGTAAGAATATTTTTTGCGCAATTTTCTTAACTTTTCTTTCCGTAAGAACCTTCTACAAAGTATTAGAAAACTTAAAAACCGGACAAGTGCGAGTCAGACTCGCGCCCCGAGGGTTCCAATCGGGTCTTGATTTTGCCGAGTATACATTACCTACAGAGGTTTATAAACAGACTATGAAAGCACTATCATTACTCTAACAAAAATATAGCAGGTTAGTATAAAGGATAACTTTGTCGTTGAAAAATTGTTACGTACATACGTCACGGTCAATTTATTCTTCAATCGAGTTAAATGATAAAACTACAAATTCCCAATTTTCAGACTTTTCCCTGTACTTGTACAGTAAGATCAAATATCGATCGATACCACGCGTCCCCGAGATAAAGGGTATTGACAGACAGACAGACAGACAGACAGACGGACGGAGAACAAAGTGATCCTATATGGGTTCCGTTTTTCCTTTTTGAGGCACGTAACCCTAAAAAGATGAATTAAATCGGTAAAGTCGTTCTCAAGTTATGGCGTGACCAAGGAATCGTTTTCTTGAATGGTGAAATTTTTATCTGGCATGTAGGTTCTTTGGGGAGTGTAAGGGAGCACTGCGAGAGAATTTCCCGAAATTACTATGGGAACGGGTAAAAACGGGATATGCGTACGAAGTCAGCAACTTGGAATAATCCTTTACGAAGGAGCGAAACTTAATACGTAGAAACTCCAAGTTGAATAAACGCATTCATAAGAAAACCTGAAAAGCTAGACGTCGTAAATACCAAATACATTTCAGCTTCAATTTTAAAATAAAGAGAACCGTGGAGCTGTCTCAACCAACTGTGCCTCTAACAGGATCTCTAAATCGAAACGTCTAAAAAGATTTGACCTGTACGAAATTAAAGTTCAATCCGATAGCAATGTTTGAGTACGAAGCTGTCTCTACTCGTTTGTTGTTTGTTAATAAAAACGCGCATCTGGTAGTTCGCGCGATATACACACGCTACACATTGCTCCGACGCCGACGTACCTAAATGGACTACGGAATTAGACCGATTTAAAACGAAATGTTTATTTTATTCGGTCATAAACACGTTGATTGCCATTTCACCTCGCACTTTACTAGGTTTTTGTTCTAATTCATGTTTTTCTAATAAGGTTTGGATGAGATTAGTAGCGGAAATATGTTCTCGTACCTTAATCACGATTCATTTTCTTTACTCTATCTTAAATTGAGAATCGCGTGATTTCTGCGCACTTTACATTCAAAGCCATTAATTTTATCTAACAGATAGTTTAATCAACAACATTTCGTTCAATTTTTTAAGCAACTACTTGTGAATTAAACTGTTGCTAATCTATCACGTTGATGGATCCGTTGGCACTCGCGGGTGGCCATGTGCGGTGGTGAAGCAATCATTATTTTCTGTGGAGCGACTATTTTATCGAGTTCCAGGCGTGGATGTGACGCATCGTTTCTTTTAGCTTCACTGTGCGATTGAATTCCATTTAATTTTGTAGGTGTCAATCACGGGAATAATGTGAAAATGCTTATAAATATAATCTTAGTGACTTGCGTATGAAACGTACGCTTCGTGAAAACCATAAACGGCGACACCTACGATTTTTGGGTGTCCTAATTATTAAAGTACATTGTTTATCACAATACGGCCAAAAGTTGGGTCGCGTCGCGAACCCCATCGATACGAACTTGGTTGTTTGAGCTTTTGTAACTTTTACATAATTTTACAACGTATGTGATCACTGAAGCAAGACATGATGACGGGAGACATAAATCTCTTGTCATAACTCCGTGTGAGTCTACGAGACAATGGACCACATTCTCGCACGCTCACAACGCGATTCGTGTAATTTGCATCGACGACAACACACGCAACGATAGTGATTCGGTCATATACTTCGCATAGTAAACCACACGTCATCTCGGTAGTAGATACTAGTATTACGACCATTGAAACTGTTCTCTATATATTTAACTAGAATTTGTGTTGTACGAAGCATTACATAATGCCAGTGATACGTTTATCTAAAATAACATAAATCAAAGATAAAATTTAAAACGCGTAATACCAGATGGCCGGTTCTCTAATTACTTACTTGTTTAGCACTAACCGTGTTTGAAATATATATTTTGATGAGTAGTTCATAAAAATTATCACGGTTTACATTTTACAAAGAAACAATATTTTCATAAACCTTCAAATTAAATTACCTACCTCGAGTTAATTTAGCTTCAGCGTGATTCTGAAAGTATTACTTTGATTCGTTAAAAAAGCCCAGGCAGAATTCGTTTGTTATGATACGAAACAATGAAAAGGATTTCGTCCATTATCCTAATTGAATACGACTGGGTTTGGGCAGAGCCAGCTTTTGATAAAACAGAGGTGATCCTAGGATTACAACTGCTAACAATGCCCGCCGCAAATAAGTGCATGGGGGCCAACTAACCCTATAATATTCGACCGAATCATGATATCACTAACAAGATGTGTTGGAGCAACCGAGCAACCCAACTCTATTTGAAATTATCGCCGAATCCATCTACCCTTCTCATCCATGTATATAGTTGTGGAGTCTATGATACGAATGATTGCTTAATCTGTGGTTCCAAGTGATTGTGTGACGGGCACGTCGAGCTGAATGCGATAAAGAGATCGGGCTCCGCCTGAGGCGCGCGCTAGAAATTGTGCGGCCCACACCGATCATGATTATTCAATAGCCCCGTTCCACCGGGATCTAGGCCGTGCTGAATGTTAAACAGTTTACCGTCTTGCCATCATATTTATTAATTCAACTGCAAGCTAACAATGTCTCACTGCTTCACCAAAAAAATATACCTAACTAGGTACTTTATCTACTCCAAGTTACTGTAACTCAAATTAATCAATTCAGTGTAGGCCTTTATGTAATGTTTAGGAAGTAAATGAGATTGTAAAGTTTCTCAGTAAATAACGCGGGCGACAAACGGGAAATTTGTGAAGTAGCAAGACAAGCGCACAGCGAAGTTCTAAAACAAGCAAGTCTGTTGAAACTAGCGTGACCTTTGTAACGCCCAGTTTCTAATTCAAATAGTACAAGATTTTTATTTGGTTTTGCAAAATTTTTGGAAAATACAACGGTACGTTTCGTTTGCGTTTTTAAGTAAACGCGAACAATTAAACAACAACATCTATATTTTATAGGACATGCAAAACAAGAAAATGTACTGGTGCTAAATCTTGTCCCAGTTAAATTTTCACGCGTTTTTAAGTGGAATCCTGCCCGGAGCCGAGTACAAACCCAATTTCAGCGTTACGTTATTTTGTTGTTAACCTAGTATTTTCATGCCCTGGAATTCAGGTTGGAAATTTGGACGGAATTTTTGTATGCTAGAAGAGCTGGGATAGTGTATTATTTTTACCTTTTGCAGCCTTTGTTCAGCATCGTCGAGTCTCTGGCGTGCGTCCTGCAGGGCGCGCTCCAGGTCTGTCATCTTCTCCGTCTGCGCGGCGATCTGTTCCGACAACACTTGCACCTGAAGATGCAAGCTCTCCTTGTCTGCCTCGAGCCGACGGACGCGATCCTCTGCATCGTTCTGAAATGTTCGTCGCACTAATACAGTCACTGTTATACGAAGCTACACATACAATAAAAATCACCCGTGCAATCAATTTCAGTAACAACTCTGCTTTATGATTCTGATCATATTTTTACAGAGAGCATTTCAAACAACTCGACTTATTATAAGGTAATAGTGTTAACAACTCGTGTTAAAATCACATTCACAACCATTTATTTATGTACACTGCGTAAACGTGTATACCAATAACACAAAATTAGACAGATCGCTCGCTGCACCTATTTCTTACATTCCTTTCCTCGAAACCCCCGGTTTATTGACACAAGCTGGCGAGTAGGAGGTGTAGTGAATTGTATAAGAGCGGAACGTGTATATTAACGCTTTAAGTAATGTCCTAGTTCAATTCTCCAATTGTCTGAATTAATTTTTTGTCTACTGTCCAGTTCCCGTACCTTATTGTAACTTCGTGTGGGCATGGGCGGAAGCGAGGGGTTTGATGGCCACGCTCTGTCGTGCATGTAACACGGCGGCGGCACCGGAGGCCCGTGGCACCAACACATCGGAGGCCACCAGCCGCCCTCCGGCCATCGGAATTGCTCGTAGGAGTTCCATCGCCTCTGTAGTTCTGGAGGGGTGTCTTCATTGCGAGAACGCCGCGGTCGAGGCGACGCGCGTACGCTTGTGGGATGTTGTGGCGGCTTGGATGTCAACGACGACCTTGATTTACGGTCACGGTCTTGCCGGTCGCCGGGCGCACGTCGTCGTCTTTCCAAACTCGCTGCTGAATAATCTTCCCCTCTCGGATCTGATACATGATCGTCTCCTTCGTCCACCATATTTCCGGTAGGCATCCAAGTAAAATCATCATCGCGTCGAGTGGAATTATCCAAACGCCTGCTAGGCGTCAGTGTGCGGTATTCTGCATCACAACCTCGGGTTTCATAGTCTTGTTCATCAGAATCGTCACCGCTAGAGGAGCTGGATTCTGTATCAGATGATCCAGTTCGGGCTGCGGCGACGGCGCCGTCTGTCCACGTCGTGCATTTCACTGTGGCCTCATCAGGGCTGTCCGAATCACCGCCTGTCACGAGATAAGTAAGCGATGAAAAGTAAATAAACCGCGCTGGAGCCTCATGAGCGACGCGAACTCACCCATCGGAGAGTACATATAGGAGCGCACGGCGGGGTGCACGAAGCCCGCCGCCGCGCGCTCCTGCTCCTCATCGAAGGGCTCCGTCAGATATTCGCAGTCGGACATGAGGCTCCGCTAATGCGACACTGCGCGACAAGCTCTCGGCACGAGTCACCTACGTGTCTCTATTTTAAAGTTTGGCTAAGTTCCAGTAATATGCTACGTCAGTGACTCGTCCGCAGCTCGCGTGTTACGTACTCTCCTGAGGGGGCGGCTCCTCACTGGACTGCACGGAAGCGGAGTCACGTTCAGAGGCTTCGGACGCGGTGGACACAGGACGTTCGCTGCAGCCGGACGCTCTGCGAGAGCGAGCTTCGCCAAAATTTTCTTCTCTTATAGAACGCGCAACATTTCTTATCTCCGCGGAGGTCGATCGTGATTTGATCGGCCGAGGCTTTTCCTCGACTACGGTTCGATTGTGTAACGCGGCGATGGTGGCAGCCACGAGTGAGCCCCCGCGGCCGAGCTCGCGCATGTTTTAGTTCAAAATGAACGAGGCTTACACGAATAGGGCCGACGCCCGCGCCCGGAAATAGATCGCGGTATATGCGCCTGATGCATTCTGGACACCCTTCTCTCTTTGATCCGAGTTTTATTAGGTTTAAGAAAAAAAATAAGGTTTCATTGTGTAAACAAACTCATTCTCTTCCACGTCAGTAACGAACGCGTTGTATGTTAATTTTAAAACGGAATGTTGTAATATACAGCATTTTGTTTATGTAGGTACACACATAACACACGGTAATAAGGCGTAATGGTAGGCAGCGTGCGACGCGATGCACACAAGCTGGCGCACTCACCGGCATACAGTTGACGCCTTCGTACAAGGAGCGGCGGGCTCGCCCCCACTCGTCATAGTTTTCGAAAGTATTTCCAGCGTAGAACTCGCCATAGTAGGTGCTCCACAAGCTAGCAGGATCAAGAGCCGCTGTGTCATCATATTCAACATGTTCATCGGTGAAATCGGGGTTGTAAGGTAATTGCGGTGGGTAGTAGGGCGGGGCGCTTGTCTCCGCCAGATTAAATTCATAGCGGCCCTTACACGAACCCAAACAATTCATATTGGCTCCTCTCTGTGTCTGTATCTACGTATTATAAGCAACTAGTTTAGATCTTATTTTATTTACAATCATTTTGTTATTAGTTCATTGAATGACGAATTACGAACATTGGAATCACAAACCATCATAAAGTTAAAAGGAGGTAAAACATTCAAACCTAGGTTAAGTTTACAATGAAACTCCATAAACAAGACTTACAAACTGAATTAGCTCTACATAACGACAACAATAAATTATAGCATGCCTTCCTCGACTTAGATATATAATTTATTAGATTGAACGTTTACTAAGATATAGTCACACGATACTAAATTATTTACAACATAAGTTATTCAACATCCATTATTTATCCTGATTTATTCAATGTTATCAACAACATCCAACTAAATTCATCTTGAAAATAAGATAACTCCCCTCATGTCGGAAATAGCTCGACAGCTGTTCCGTTGAGAATATCCGACAAAAGGCCCGTTTTAATGTTCCACATAGGGTAAGCGTGAGCACGTGTGTCGAAGCCCTAAAAATAGACACAAATGTTGAAAACTTTCGCGAGCATGCAGCATGAAGCAATTGTTGTAACAAAAACAAACTTTGTGATGATTCATGAAGAAGTAAATGTTACGAGTTACAATGTAAAATATTCTGGGATTTATAATCCGTTCGATGTTATTGCAATCCAAATTAGATTGCAGGAAATACGTACTCAACAAGTCTGCGTAACCAGTTATCGATTTCATAAAACTAGGTTTATATGAGAATAAAAGGTAATAAATAAAAATGTTACTTATAGGAGATGTGCAGGAGATGGAGCGATAAATTCAATGAACGATTTAATAAATTAAATCCAAAGACATTTGATTGAGATTCAGATACATTTTTCTCTCGTATTATCGGCTTCGAATAAGATCAGACGAATGAAACAATGCGCGATGAAACGCAATGAAATAATGCGTGCAACAGCAAGAGTAATTACAACAAATTGGTTAGAAAACTCATATCATACTATTATCCCATAATTGTATGCGTCAGACGTCATATAATGTCTAATAATTAAACATGATCGTTAATGTGCGTGTTCAGTTTCAGAACATCAATAAATTATCATAAAGTACAGCTCGCTTGTAGACATTTCATTTACCAACATTCGGTCAAATACTTACACAAATTCGAATTGTTAAAATTAAGGAAGATTCCTCAGAATCTTATCTGAAATAAAATGTCACGAACTAGCGATAAGGAAAGAATGACAGGAAAAGCACAAAAGTGAGGGTCGCAAAGTTGAGATTCTATAAATTGGTAGAAGAGTCTACGCCAAAAGTCTTCGTGATCGTGACATGGGCCCAGTGAAGCAAACAACTCTCAAACGATTCCGGAATACTGACATTGCATAATTCCCTGGAGTACGTACAACTGGGGCATTCGGAATTTTATATTCGCCACAATCCTATTAAACGAAAGAACGCCTGGAAGTCAAATATGACGAGCGTCGTGATAAACTGTAGGTATCTAAATCTTATTTGTTATACTTATGGTGTACAATAAAGAGTATTCCTATTCTATTCTCTTCTATAACAAATAGATTAACTAATCACAATGTTAACTGCTCCAAGACCGATTTCTAAATAGACTGGATACTTTTTTGTATAGACAATATTATTATGTCTAAACACCATTTTTATTCTTCAGATAATAGTTACTTACACGATTATTGAATAATCAGCCCTAACGTAATATAAATAAATTAAAAAAAACATTTATTTCAGGTTCCCCATAATGATTAGAATTACACTATATTACGATACAGGCGATAAAAAACAAATCACAATTTAAAAAATTAAAATAGGTAATAATAAAAACATAATAATATAATATGGAGAGGTAGAAAATTGTGTTTGTTTTTTTATATTATTTGTAAAGCTCTGGATGTAGGTACCTACTAATCCGATTACCTACTTAAGTATTCTTTCACTAATGGAAAGCTACACTATAACTAATTGACAACATTTAATCCCGGAAAAATTGACTTACGCCAGATAGGCCACGGGAGCGAAATCGCGAGAGAAAGCTAGAAATAAATAAATAATTGATTGCCTTATACGTTAGTTATAAATTTAAATAAAATTTCCTGCCTCCTGAGCTAGTTATAAACTGTATTTCAGTAGCCAAGTAGTACGCTCAAATATTTTTCGAATCCTTTTCCAATTTCAGAGATTGAGTTGCTTGCCAATAACGTTATGGAAACGTTAAAAGAATCTGATACAATATCGTCCCATTGATTATGATAGTTCAATCCTTTCGTCTTGTGTTTGTTGAAAATATTTTAAGAAAATCATGCAGATGTATGTATGTGAAATCTAAACCAATTATTTACAAAGTAATATGGCTCACACGGTACACCAGCTTTTCCAAGATACCTAAGGGATAAACTGGCTAAGAAGTTTCATGCTAAACTCCATATTCACCAAATGATCTTTTGGTAATCTAAATTGAGTGTTTATCGAATAAAAGAGTAGTAGTAGGTTAAAGTTAAGAGACATTTCAGTAAATTGGTGATCGCAATGTCTACATCGTTATTCAAAGGGGAATGCCACCCATTGCTGCCCATTCATCTATATAATCCCTCAGTTGCCTTAAGCACTCCCCCGAGTAGTCATGGGGCAGTATTTATAGTTAAGCTACTAGTTTATAGCTTCAAATCTAAAATAAAAGATCATGAAATTAAATTTACGAAATCTAAAGCGAAGTATAATAAACATTTTTTTTTATTATGCACTTAAATAGCTTCTGCGGCCCTACCATGACGAGTTGTGTCATGGTAGGGCCGCTGGACATTAAAATTAACTTGTTTGTTCATAGTTCTATTAAATTCATCATCATCATCATAATATCAGCCGAAAGACGTCTACTGTTGGACATAGGCCTCGGGACCAAATGGGGGGTTTCCCATAATCGCCACGCTTGGCAGGCAGGTTGGCGATCGCAGTGTAGCTGTAGCAATGTACCTACAGAGAATGCTGCTGCCAATTCTCTGGTGAGTCCCTTAGGCGCCTCTTGCGACACCCACGGGAAGTGATGGGATGATGCTATTCTTTTACGTCCGACACCATACGGAACTCTAAATTAAATCTACTAGAACTCTCTACTAAATTAGAGCCCGTAATTCTTTGAACAAGCTCGTCTTTTGTAACTTAGTAAACGGTTCAGTGGAAGTCTGAGTTGCGGCGTGTGTTCGAAAAAGAAAATATAAAACTTAATGGCAACTTAGCCTGAAGTTGACAGGGACTGACTGCCTGCCGCGGCAGACCGGCTAGCGAGACGACGCAACTTTTATCCTTCTTTTATACTTTGAGATACAATCGATTAGCCCTGTCTGTTATGCTATGACTCACGTTACCTATTTTCAGTAAAAATACTCACGGTTTTAAATGTAAATGAGAAATATAATGGAGGCAGAAATATTTTTTCGAGTCCGACTTTTTACGAATCACCAAAAACACTCCGCAGTATCACATATCACAATATTGCAAACTCACAATTAAAAACTACGGCTGGCGACTATTAGCGTTGCGACTGAATGTTACAAACTGCTGCTGAAAATTCGTCACATCACTACGTAAACGCTTTCAGTGATTAGTGGTGCAAAACATGCGCTATCTGAACAAAATAATATTTATGATTGAGTTTTCGCTACACTGCAAAAACATTGTGTTATCGAATAATATTTTATTAAAAGATAAATTGCTACAATAGTGGTGTAGGTTTTTTACTTTCAACTGTTTTGATTCTACCTCAGGATATTTGTTTCGGAATTGCTAGAAAAACTAAATATTTTACTTTAAAACATTTTTAAATTTACTACTTACTAAGTTAATAAACCTTTTCCATGAGCAATTTTCATATTACTAAAAACATCATGAATTTTAAAAAAAGACGCAAATTTTACTTGAAAATATTTTCGTTCAATTTTCTTTCTTCCTGAATGATGTAACAAAAAACATGACAAAAGAGAGATGAAATGTAAATTATACAAATAAAAGGAGAAATAAAAAGGAATGGTAACATTTTACTTTTTTTTCACAATAAAATGTAACAAGCCCAGTGTGCAGAACGCAGGTCGACACCCTAGCGGCCCGGTGGGCGGCAAATGGACTCTTGGGCGGGTGACTATAAATATCACTTGTTACTATAATATAGTGTGCCACTTAATTATTGGCTGTTGAAATAGAGAAAACTAATGTTTTCCGCGGGATACAGAGATATCTGGGTTAATCGCACCATTGTTTATGAATTGGGCAAATAAACGTACGGAAGTGCGCCATAACTATTTTAAGACTCTAATACGAAAAGAACTAACTCGGGAATAACGAGGAATTTCTTGCGTGCCCCGCTGTAGCCATAAATTAAGATAAGAAAACATGAAATAGCCATGCCTGTGATCTGGGGAGGGAATGTCGAAGTGTTCTACAGATCACTCGGCAACTTATCTCAACAGCCCATAAACTTCCACCGGTTTAGCGCCCGTGTTTACATGGGTCGGCTATAACGCCTGCTAGTGTTCGGGGCTCGGGCGTAAACGAGCAAACATGTTGCCTAATGCTCACGCTCATTACCGAAATAGGACCAACCAACTTCAAGACTACCAATCTTATGCCTGCAGACAACCTTCAAACAAAAAATGTTTTAATTTTTATCCTACTACCCAGAAGGATGATTTTTTCGAGAGTACCTACCTGTTTGTATGTATGCATATTTCTGTAGTCTACTCGTAAGTAACTTTCTGTAATGTAGGTAAGTATATTTCTTTGGCACGCCTTGGATAGATTTTAACAAATGAGGTATCATAATGACGTTAGTTATAATTCTTGAATCTAACAACCTTGCCTTGCCTATAGACTTTTGACTTTTTGTCTGAATTAAACGATTTTTTTTTAATATGTATGATGTTTCGTCTCTTACAATAAGTGCCGAAGTGACATGCTATAGAGCAAAAAAAAACAAGATGATGATGGCGAGCGCCGTCAAATACGTAATTTTTTTTTTTCGTGACAAATCTTGTTGGGTATCAAGTTAAAAGGCTCGAGGAGGTGATTCCAAAAATTTTACTCACAAAAATGTACGAAATAAAATAACAATTATAATAAAAATAAATCCCTTCCTCCCACCCTGTAATCCCTCAAGACTGAAGGTATCAAAATTGGCGCCATTATCCAAAAAGTTAAATTAAATTTACGTAATCGAGTTTTTCGGGACGCCCGCCATCCATAAATAAAAAGTTTACAGACGCAGCCACGGAAGTGAGCTTTGCAACATTTTAAAAAAGAAAGTCCCCCCACCGCGCCTGTCTGTCTGCACGTAATAAACTCAAAAACTCCGAACGGATTTCATACGGTTTTCACCAATGCAGGTTTAGGTATATAATTCATTGTTGATGATAGTTGCAGAAATGGGGAAAAAATCCTGCCCAGGCACACGCCAATAAAGGAAGCTTTACTGGCGTGTGCCGCGTACCTAAACCAATAGACTTATATGAAAACAATGTATTACGGAAATTCCTCTGTCACCCGTGCGAAGCCGGGGTGGGTTGCTAGTGTAAAACATGATGAATGGAACAGCTGTGAGTCTGTGACAAAGGCATACATGGCACTTATCTTTGCATTGATAAATAGGCTGTCTGTGTAGACTGACTTTTAAAGCTTGCTCTTTCAGTTTTCAGGGACGTGTTGGTATAGATTCATTTGAATAGGTACAGGTTTTATCGTTAAATAAATAAACTGAACATCCATCTTAAATTCAGTGCGAAATTGGTTTACACTGTGTACTTTTGGAATAGAAGAGCTGAAAATTAATTTCAGTTACACGGTATTTTTTCCTATTTTCAGTGACGCAATCACACATAAATCAGCAAAATGAATTTAATTGGCTAGGTATAATAAAATTTATTTTTTCCTTTCCTTTCACTATGCATCCATAAGATGCACCCGCAGTGAAAATACGGTCGATGCCCGGATCAATAGGCAATGCCGATTAAATGTGTTTAATCAAGTATTTATCATTGCTGGTTGTAAATAAACGGTTAGAAATGGTTGTGCCATCCAATAAAAATATAATTACTCTAACTGGCTTTTATTACGTTGGCCGATAACATCCGACGCAGTCGTCGTAGTTTTATTTTCCACATTGGCTGTAGGATCTCTTTATTTTATTGCACTAGATTGAGAAGTTTTTCATTTTAATAGTTTATTATTTTCTTTCAACCATGCTATGCCTGGAAATCTATAGATATATCGTTTTAGCCAAACAATAGCTGTCATTGCTTTTTCCATAATATGTTCCCGAAGGAACCCTTTTACTATCATCGTATAGTTTTTCAATACAAAAATTTTAGGGATCACGAAAGATGTCGATTCAGTACGGCTTTGTCTTTAATTCTCTTTTTAGGGTTCCGTACCCAAAAAGGGTAAAACTGGACCCTATTACTAAGATGCTGCGGCTGTCCGACCGTCCGACCGTCCGCCCGTCCGTCCGTCTGTCATCAGGCTGTATCTCATGAACCGTAATAGCTAGACAGTTGAAATTTTCACAGGAGATGTATTTCTGTTGCCGCGATAACAACAAATACCAAAATCAAAATAAAATAAATATTTAAGTGGGGCTCCCAATACAACAAACGTGTTTTTTTTTTGCTGTTTTTTTATAGATAACGGTACGGAACCCTTCGTGCGCGAGTCTGACTCGCACTTGGCCGGTTTTTTTTTATTTCAATTGTTGGTTTTTATAATTATTATGTACATAACGCCAAAAACTGGAGGTGAGTCAATGACCGCTATTACCATGGTAAAACGCAAAAGCTATAGAACTTCCATATCGTTTATCAAGGAATTATCCCAACCCAATAATACAAACATTCGCACTTATAATATGATTAAAATTGGACCAATAAGACTTCATATTTCAAGATGTTATTATAATTATAACAAATATGAGCTGCCAACTAACACTACTATGTCCGCATCTGCATCGGTCACAAACATGCGTTTGTATCAATAGATGCATGACTTTGGCTCCCCACAGTACTGTACTTGACCCAATATTCTGTGTAAGTACTTGACCTGTATAGAATCTATTTACAATGCTAAACGACTCTTCAGAGTATAATGCGTAATGTTAAGCTCAGCTCTGCTTCAATGTCAATGTTCTTTTCAAGTTGATTCAGAAGTGTGCTTGGAAATCTAATAAATTGTTAACGGTGTCAATGCTACGTACCGAAGCTTTTATACGTACCTATGTTTATTTATTGTTTTATGGAATAAGTGTGTTACTTTCAACATTAAATAATATCATACATATTGTACAACGTGATACTCTCCGGGTGTGGGTGGAGGCTTAGGTACGTATGTATACAAAGGAAAATTTCATCAAAACAATAAATTAGATTGTCGACGCCTTTCTGTAGCTGGCGGCTGAATGTCTCCAAGGACCAGATGTTACAAATGTGTAGGTACCATCTAGATGTTACATTGAAGAAGAACATACAGAGTGTAAATTCCCACAACATATTTACAAGTAACAACAAACAGGCCATAAACAACAATATAGTTTAAAAAACAACATAACGCACAACATGTATAACAATGAGGCAATAATGACCGACCCGACGCGACTGAGGCGCTCTGAATTTTAAATTACTCTTTGCACAGGCGAATTCGCTGAGCCAGCTCGTAAACAGCCTATGTCGATGACTGCGCAAGGAAACATACCCCTTTTTACGTATTGTCATGTTAAAACGTACACAATATGTTGTGTTTGGATACATTTATTTCAACGAAGAATCTTCCTATAAAAATATCCTGTTCATCATTATAATTATTAAATCTTCAACTGCGCCACAAGTTATCCACTGAGAAAATTATAAAATTCAGAATTTCATTAATTAAAAACGAAATCCATGATCGTATCTCCAAGTCGAAGACAACCTAAAAGTTTTTGGTTCAAACTCCTTCAAATTTACATAACTACTACCCAAGTAACGAGAAAGCTTTCCATACAGCGATTTGTGTAGCTTATTAAAAAATGAATAAAAAAATGTTACTGCTAACTTTCCAGACGATTGCATTGTAGCTCTCTACTCCTCTCTAGCAAGACGAGCTTTGAACCTCGCTTACAAATAGTTTTAAGAACGAAATGAGTTTACAGAAGCCAAACAGTAGCTTCTCATCGACGTTAAACATTCGTGAAGTTAGCCAAATTGGGCCAGTTAAATGCAAACCGATTTGAAGGGGTTTTAATTATGGCATCCTAGCCAAAATACCAACATTGACGCTTCGAAACAAATTGAACGGGATCGAGAATCAGAGTATGCAATTTTCACATTCCATTTCCTCTGAAATTGCTACAGCATTGTTTCATCGGGATAATTGTCAGACTAAAAAAATATGAATATATGGATGCTTGCATTTGCTTCTTGGTTTAGGTACTTGGATAAATCAGGCGATAGCAGCTACAGGTTGAGGAATAATTCATCAAAAGATGTGCTATCTGATTCATTGTGGACGGGTCGATTCCAGAATACTGTTGTGCGGAAACGGGTGACAGGCATCGGATGTACGGCGAAGCCTACTTTCACGCCTGTCGCGCTGATGAGGCCAATGCCGAGGGCAGGGCACTTTGGCCTTTATATCTGTTATTTATATTATGCTGTACTTAGACACACTATTGGTCCAAATGTATGTACTATTCTAATTTACTTTCAATTTTTAGGTAAGTTGCAGGGATTCCTCTGCATGTTGAACTTTGTAAATGAAAATTGAATGAGGCCGTCTATTGGTATATATTTGATTTGAAAATGAAAGTAAAAGAAACTATACCCTAATTAAACGATCAACTCAAATCAAATCAAATACGTTTATTTGTGTACACAGGTGAAAAAGGTGGAACAATTACAAGGTTAATAGTATCTGTGTCCTGCCACAGAGATGTGTAACCCATAAGTACAACAATGTTTTCCTGGATATTTCAATTATGGAAAAGGTTTTCTAATAATTTCATTATATATATTTTCTTCTCTTTGGCTTGTGGCAATTTGCGCGCCACGCATGAGTTTTTTTATTTTTCGTTTTATAAGAACTATGGAGAGCTGGTAAAAGATTCGAGGCTAGCAAACGGGCTTATCCAAACGAATGTTATAAAATAAATGTGATAATGAGTGTTTTTGTTACCGTTTCAGACCAAATCGAGGAACGTATTTTGAAGAATTTTGATGCTGAGACAGGTGGGACCCTGGGGACGGTTATGCATTTCTTTAACGAGAGCTTTAGAAGCCGAGGGCAAAAGATAGTTAAAATAAATTCATTGACGAATATAATTATTGAAAATACAATAACATAGGTTTGCGATTCTCCATCCCGTTACTCAGAACGTTAAAACAGTTATTTCGAACCAAATACATAACAGTTTCATTTTATTAATAACTGAATCAGTTAACGTTTATGTACGTCCAGTGCAACCAATGTACGACATAGCACAAGCATATAGTGTGGACAACGGACGTGATTACACAATATTAAACATTGGGGCAGGGACACAGTGCTGCGGACACAAACCAATAAGCCACACAAACTATGATATACCAACATGATACCAACGTGTTGGCCCATATCGAGGGCTCAATTTATAACCTATTATTGAGCAGAAATAAATTAATTTCGCGCTCCCCGCCAGAGTTTTCCGATCAAATGCCGAGTGCCCGACATTTTAATTGAAATTCTGTTGATGTCGATTCCATCTTGTAAATTAAAAAGTTACGTTTTACCAATTTCTGCAATATAGAGTACCCAGAATATTCTGTTATAATCAGCTACAAGTGTATTTTCCTCAAAATAACTTTATACATGCTATTTACAATAAGAAGCGATGTAAGCGCCCAAACGCTTTCTGGCCGTCAACCGCGCGGCTAGTTACTTCTCAATATTAATATGGAACCGCTTGTGATCGTACGCACTTACGGCCGCTTTCCATAACATATCTCAATCCCAATCTTGATCCTGATCCTTGTCTGTAACCAATCAACGGCCGAGTTTGTGTCCTTCACCAAACAATCTTCACCTTTGATTGGTTACAGACAAGCATCGAGATCAAGATTGGGATTGAGATATATTATAGAGAGCGGCCGTTAACCGCCAGACGCGGTTCAAGCGGCTAGCCGCGCGGTTAGCCGCCCCCGCGGTTGACCGCTATTGCGTTAGGGCGCTTAGAGACAGTGAAAATTACGACTGATTCGGCAAGTCCTGGCTCATAAGCTCAGGGCCTAAACCACCAACTCTTTAAGCAGTATTACTTTAATATTACTTCCAGTGGGAAATAGACGGAGTTATACGTCCTGTATAGCTCCGTCTCTTTTCCACTGGAAGTAATATTGAAGTAACACTGCTTTAAGAGTTGGTGGTTAGGCCCCTGTACGAATATAATCCATTATACGACGTCGACTAAACTAACTACGGCTCTCCAGGCAATTAAAGTTTTGATACATTAGGTAATTATATCCAACTCATACAGCTTTAGCCGCGCAGGTTCCTTTAATTTCCGTACAAAATACGAAAAAATACAGACCATATTATTTTCCTTTCCAATAAATAATAAGCTTTGCCGTAATACAGCCTCTAAGCTTCCTAGTCAATCAATGGGAGTATGGCACAGATTCCGCCGGCACAAAGGCACAAGAAACGTACAAAATCGGTTGCGGTGCCGTCAATTTTAAATAGGCCAAAGAGACTCCTTGGAAAATTCTCCCGGTTCCACGTACGAATCGTTAACTTGAACGATTTTATTATTGGTATAGATAAGAGGCGTGAAATACGGCTCCCGAGTGTGGGGGCGGGAGGCTCGGAGAAATTCTAATTAGCGCTAATGGAACGCGCATTCACCTGGAACTAGTCTGTGGTGAGCCTCGTACCTTGTGAAATTAATGTTAAATATTTTACAATGCACAGGGCTATGATCACACAAAATTTACCAAGTACTCACAACATCCACGTCCAAGTTATAACGGAACCACAAACTTTACTAACACAGTTCTTAAGGGTCGTTCCTAGCTCCGGGGAGCTGGCCCACAGGGGGCGCCGCAAGGGGGGCGCAAGAAGGACGGCCAGCCCGTGCCGCAGGAGAGCCAGGTGCTGGACCTCGTGCGGCAGGAGATGGCTGCCTTCCAGGCGCGGTTCTCCGTCCTGGAGGGCATCGTCCTGCGCCCCCCGTTAGCGGCGAGTGGGAAGGCTTCAGGCCGGAAGGCGGCGTCGTACGCGGCCGCCGCGGCTGCCACACCGGGGTCGTCCGGCCAGGACAAAGGGTCCGGGCCGGCACCCGCGAAGCCGGTGCCGGGAAAACCGGACCCGGCCCCGGGAAGGAAGAGAAAGGGTGGGGTTGCTGCGCGGACGGCGAAGGCTCCTGCGCCGTCTGAGCAGCAGCTCCCCCCGGCTTCCTCGCCTTCAGCTCCTCCCCCGGCTCAAGCCGAATGGCAAGTTGCCGGGGAGAAGAAGAAGGCGGGAAAGGCAGCCAGGGCGGCCAAGAGGCGGGAGAGGAAGCGGCGGCAGAAGGCGCGAAGCGTTGCGGCTGCGCTGCGCCCCCCGAAAACCGCGGCTGTAGTTCTGACGCTGCAGCCGGACGCGGCGAAGAGGGGCGTGACGTACGCGGATGTGCTCACCAAGGCGAAGGAGGCAGTGAACCTTGGTGAGCTGGGCATCGTGGGGGGCCTTCGGCTCCGGGTCACCATGACTGGGGCCCGGATGCTGGAGATCCCCGGGGCAGCCAGCGGCCCAACCGCGGACGCTCTAGCCGAAAGGCTCAGGGCGTCCCTAAGCGCGGACGATGCCCGAGTGTCCAGGCCCACCAAGCGCATCGACATGCGCATCTTGGGCCTGGACGACTCCGTCACGGAGGCGGAGGTGGTGGCCGCCGTCGTTAGGACGGGGGGGTGCTCAGCAGAGGAGGTGAAGGCGGGCACCCTACGTCCTGACAACACGGGCATGCGCACCATCGTGGTGAGCTGCCCCGTGTCGGCGGCCAAGTCCATCTCGGAGGGCCGTAGGTTTTTGGTGGGTTGGGTTTCCGCGCAGGTCAAACTGCTGGAACCCCGACCTCTGAGGTGCTTCCGGTGCCAGGTGGGCCACCATGTAGGAGCACAATGCACCTCGGAGGTGGACCGCAGCGGTCTATGTTTCCGCTGCGGTCAGCCCGGTCACAGGGCCGGCTCCTGCGACGCCGCGCCGCACTGCGCAGTCTGTGCGGCAGCTGGCAAGCCGGCCGACCACTGGGCTGGGGGTAGGGCCTGCGCCCCACCCGCCAAAGCCGGAAACCGGAGAAAGCCCTCCGCCACCGCCGTCTCTGCCGCGACCGCCGCCACCGCCGCCGCTTCCTCCGCCGCCAAAGCCGGTTCCACTGCGGCTGCTGCTACTGCAACAGCCGCAGTAGAGCCCCTACAACGGGCTCCGGAGGGGGCTGAAATGGAGTGCCAGTAATGGCCCCATTTCACCCCCTCCTGTTGAACGTCAGCCACTGCGCCGCCCAGGAACTGATGCTCCTGAGCATGGCGCAGTGACTGATGCCTGTGGACGGCGAGCAATGGGTAGCTCGCCGTCCGATCAGAGCAGGCCCGGGTTGACGGCGCGCTGTGTTCTACGCGCGCCAAGCCAGCAGTCGTCAGCATGGGTCGGGGCCCGTTAAGGCCAGAGCCTACCAGGGTTGCGGATTTGTTCGAAAGAGTTACCGTGGCCCTGGAACGTAAAGGCACTGAGAGGAGCATGGGTGGGTTTTAGTCAGTAGAAGTCTGACACTCCCTGCCGCTCCACCCAGAGCGGGAGGGGTCATTTGATGATTTCCCATCCAATAAAAAAAAAAAAAAAAAAAAAGGGTCGTTCCTAATTATGACCTACTCCCGGGAGTATAACTTAGCTTAATACAGATGCAGGAGTTAGAACAAACAATGAACTTTGTGCTTTATCAAAAGACTAGCTTCACTCTACAAACATCACAATATATGTCTCTCAGGAAAAACATCACAATAATATCAGTCCCTCAGGAAAAATATCGTAAGCGACAATTTGCATTTTTAACAGGAAAAGGTTTTTTCTGTCCGAAATGTAAAGTATTTAGTACAACATCTTTCTAAAAACATGTTAACTAATCTATTGCAATAGTGATACCATAAACACTTTTTAATTTAGAAACCCTCCCCGTAAAAAGTGCAAATTATCACTTACGATGTTTTTCCTTAAAAGGTTCGAATTTAGTAATCAGAATTACATAACATTGATGTCCTAGTAATGATCCGAACACCACGGTAGTTACGAACTGACACCGGAGTGTTTGTGAGCAGCTAAAACTTGCTTTCAAGTTTTAGCTGCTACACTGAATTTCAGCGGTCCGATTACTCAGATAAACGGGTAATTCGATCACTAAACCTCTTCAGTTTACTTGCACAAAGTAATTACAAAGGAAAATACATTAAACTTAATTTTATGCAAGAATTTTTTAGTGTAAATAGTGGAATGCATGCAATCTCGAAACAAAATAGTTTTTTTGTTTAATGTCTCCGAGCAGACCATGTTTTGCTAGAAATATATTTTTCCAGAACACACAATTTATTTATTTTCATTTTGGTGTTTACATTCACATGTCTTTTATTTGAACAGAACGTTGTTCTTAATCACCAAAATGGTTAAATATTGAGACTACACTGTAAATAAACATCCCTGAACGACTATCTGGGGCCTGACCACCAATTCTTAAAGCAGTATTACTTCAATATTACTTCCAGTGGGAAAGAGACGGAGCTATACGTCCTGTATAGCACCGTCTCTTTCCCACTGGAAGTAATATTAAAGTAATACTGCTTTAAGAGTTGGTGGTTTAGGCCCAGCTCATCATCTTAAAGTAAAAGTTCATTTTGTCCTAACTGATGAGTTGAACTTGAAACAGCATCAAAACTAAATACTTCGTCAGTAGCACCGAAACTAGCTAACTAGTAAGCTTCTCCAAGGCATACACTCGTCAGATATCATTAAAACATTCTCTTTGTGAATACAACACACTAGACTAAAATCGATTGTTGGGAAGCCTAGATTAGCTCCATATTGGTATTCGGTTCCCACAAAGTTATACGCGAACTATTCGAGGCTCACCGACTGTTTTATAATATGCTATAGTATTAACAGAGCATGCAGAGTACAAGCGAGGTTAGTTACCCCGTATGCTGTGAGGGAGGCAGCCGGCAATGAATGCCTAAGTGGTGCACGCGGCTTATGAGACCCATTCATCCACGAGGTTCAATGCTGGTCAGTAAACAGCGCTTTCATGGCTTACGTGTCACCTCGTAGCCCAGTGTTCATTTGCAAATATCGAATTATTGGAATAATTTGACTGGGTATAATAAGCTTGTTGGTTCATTTACATGAAAATTAAATTTTGTCCAGTTTCGGAAGGCATCGAGGCAGATACATTTGTATGTGTCCAATTTGCAGGCATGCATATAATATACGAGTATTATTGTATTTACCATGTAGTAACCGAGTTTAAAAAAGTACCGCGCTAAATCAACAGTTACCAACTCGTTAGCTTTCAGTCGGAACTCGCAACTATAAAGATATCAATCCATTTTCCTACAACAGCGGTAAAATTGTGCCGGTTGATTGATAACACCGGAGGAGGGTGTTTTACCATTTTCGTATCAATGAAACCTGTAATATTTTACAGAGAATGAAGCTGTATTCAGTGTTATTTTATTTAAGAGAATCCAAATAAATCCAGAAGATTTTAAATAAAAAGAGTGCTAGTAAAATATAAGAAAAAAATATGGTGTTAACTAACAGAGTCATTCTTACTTATTACGTCTAGTCTTGTAGTTTCATCTCCGTTCAATGAACTTTTAATGTTTTTTTTATTTTAAATATAGATAGGTAGGTAGGTACCTACTATAATAATAAGCCTGAAAAAAAATCTTAACTGAAATTTTCAGGGTGACCGATGGGCCTTATCTAAAAACATCGTTGCCTACTTGATTCAGCCAGAAGCCTTGATCATGATCACTCTAATATAATTGTAGTGTTAACCCGTGCGATCCGTCACGTAAAAAACGTTCCCTTCGTCACGGCGTGTTCAGAGCGGACCAGGGCCTCAAGTCTGCTATTACAATAGCGTCAGAATGGTTTATCATTGATCTCATAATTGTTGATTTTGACAAGTTTGGGAATCTACTAATATTAAAGCGTCATTATGACTTTCCAATGGTAAACCACTGACACTGCATTGAAAGAAATGGTATAGAATAGTAATCTCGTAATTGACAAATGAATGACAGACTTATGCGGTGATCTGCTAAAATTTTGACAGTTCCTTCGATCAGTGACCTACCATTAGAACGTCATTGTGCAGTCATTGCTTTTCAAATACATTGAATATTTAGAACCACGATTGTATTACGAGACCATTGACCGACCAATGATCGACCATTATGAATTTAGCAGATTACGAACTTATAGCAAAATGACAATGGGATCGTGCTGTAATGACGAATTTATAAAAAATAGCAGCTTTGACGACGGGACAACACGTTGTTGAAGATTATTTCACAACTATGCTTTTTAGTAATCTTATACTTTCAGGGAAGCATTCTACTAAAATACGAGAAATATTGTTCGTGTAAACCACAAAACCGTGATCATAATCACTCCAAAATGGAGTGTTATTAACCCGTGCGATCGTCCGTCGCGTGATAACGCTCCCTTCGTCACGGCAGCGTGTTCATTGAGCTGAAAGCCACTTGGCGACAGACAGACAGCTACCGACAAGCTGTGGCGACGGGACAACCCGTTGTTAGGAAGCGACAGCGCTCATGCACACGATACGGGATCGATAGCCATACGATTGTTTGTTTACAATGGTAATCGGTTGTGAAAAGGGGAAATACATTGAAAACACTAATGGTAAGAGTTTAAGTAGGTAACGGTCATGTTAAAAGCCTCGCCCCCTATTACATCGATGACTAAATGTGTTTCACATCTCTGCCTAACCCCTTGGGAGTATACAGATGTAATGTAATGTAAAAGTTTAAATAATAAAGGATAAATATCGGATAAGTATGAGAGACAATGTAGCTGGAAGTTAGCAGAACTTTTACAAACAAGCGTTTAGTCATTCACTTCCATTAATTCATGAAGTTGTATGATTTATTAAGCTACTTTAATAAGTCTTTCAGATAAATCTGATTCTTATTGCTTTTATTGTTGCGGTCTTTAAGAGGCTAATGTTTTGTGATATACGTGTGCAGACTGATGATTTTGCAAAAAGATCAAGAATGTAGAACTTGTTGAGTAAAAAAGGAACTACGGCCTGCTTAGTCGATGCCTAAATGACGACAAACGACTTCCTGTCGAAACCACTTAGGAGTTTTGCTTTGCGTTTTTTCTTATTTCAAATGCCAGAAAGCATACTTTCATTTTTATACCTTCTTTCGCCTTATGATATGAATGAAGAGATGCTTCGCATTTTCGCAGCTGATTCTAACTTGGACTTGCTTTTGAATATAATAAAAGCATACTCCTGCAAAATTTCATTAGAATTCACAATTAAGTTAAAAGGAACAAAGAGAGAGAAGTAGGGCCCGGCGTCGGAAATATTACACGTTGGGAATAGTCACGGAAGCTTGCTAATTTAATTGTTCATTAATGGGAAAAATGTAGGTAGGGGAAAGTCAATTATAGTGCATATCGCAGGACCCGCGTATAATTGAAATCAGTTTAATTGAATCGGTGGGTAACTTCAGCTCCAACTTTCACTTCAGAAGTGTCCCGGCAGTCCCGGCGACAGGTAACCAACTTAGCGCGTATACCATCAGCATTGCGACTATGCGTTGAATATTCAACGTTTCGTGATAAGCATGCAAATTCTCCATATTTAGAGCTTTCAATATCAAATGTTTGGTTAGGACGAAAAACGATTGCCAAACAAACTGTTTTCGTTAATTTTATTAACTCTCTTGATTAGGTTCGCTTGTATGTGACGGCATTAGTTTAATGACGTGCCTGAAAATGTAAAGACAGAGTCGGGAGCGAAGTAGCTCGTAGGTACTATACGTACCTACGCTTGTTGCGAACGTATTCACGTCAGCGCGCAAACGTACCATGGGTGTGCAATTAGTTCCCTTCCGCACACAGCTTCCAAAGCCTTTTATGACCGTCGGAGTTTTAAACGCGTAAGCGTAACCAAGACTTGCTCGAGCGAGCACCGGCTCGAACGCTGAGGGCGCTGAATTTTATAAAACTTTTCAGTTGTCCTTGATTTTGAACGATTTTACATTATTTTGCGGAAGGCTGACTGATTGAAAGAAGTCCACGCCAGGCGCAGTCCCAGACATAAACTTTGGGTGGCGGGGGTCAAGTCACACGTATATTGTATAGTACCTAAACTAAGTCGATAAAATGAGGGATTTTTGCACAAAAAAAAAAGGAAATTTGACTACAAACACATAAAACAAATGGGAGACGACTGTGGGGCAGATCCAGCCCTAAAAAAAGATTTTTCATGGCTGCCCGAAAATTTGCCAAGTGCGATACGGACTACGGACTCGCTCACGATCAAATTGATCGATTCCTACAAAAAGTCATACTTTTTTCACAAGAGAGTTCCTCCACACCTCCACCTCGGATGGGTAACGTTGGTTACTTTTACAGAAAAGCTTTAGCCGGAAGAAAACCTATTCTAGGTTCTCGTACGAAGAAGCGAAGCGAGCTCGAAAAATTTAGGCATCTTGTCTAGGATACGTTACATTCTCTATCTACCATAAGTACATACAGATGTTTATGTGTCGACTTAGGCGTAAGCAGGAGAACTAGGAATGCTAGAGCGAGCGAAACGAGCCCAATTTTTTTTGTATTTTCTTTTTATGACCCATACAAATGTTTTTTTTTTTGTCGACTTTAGCGTAAACTGGAGCGCTAAGGATGCTATAACGAGCGAAGCAAGCCCGAAAAAATTTAGTTCCTTGTCTCGGATACCTACGCTAGATTTTTTTATATTATGCATACAAATGTTTTTTAGACGACCCGTTTTTTTTTTTTCGATATGACCACTAGCAAGTTAACACGCATGGTCTATCAACTGGTTAACTGGACTATAAACTTTTAAAGACGACTCAAGCGTAAGCTGGAAAACTATGGATGTTACAGCGAGCGAAACGAGCTCGAATTTTATTGAAGAAAAGAGGTAGTAGATGATTC
Source organism: Melanchra persicariae (assembly GCA_947386135.1). Classification (NCBI taxonomy): domain Eukaryota; kingdom Metazoa; phylum Arthropoda; class Insecta; order Lepidoptera; family Noctuidae; genus Melanchra; species Melanchra persicariae. Next base: position 7,400,288 of record OX376651.1, on the reverse strand, counting down.
TTTATTTAACATCCATCCAGAGGCGAATCCGGGATTGTCGTTTGGGGCTTGACCCTGCTGAGGGTGGGTTTTAGCAATGTAAACACTAAAAAGCACATAACATTTATTTTTATTTAGCTTTACGCATAACATATAACATGTTGGCTCGCAATTTTGCTGTGGCAAGACAGTCAAAATACCGCCGCCGCTGCTGCCACTGCAACAGCCGCAGTAGAGCCCCCATAGGGGGCTGAATTGGAGTGCCAATAACGGCCCCATTTCGCGTCCTCCAGGCGAACATCAGCCACTGCGCCGCTTAGGAACTGTTGTTCCTGAGCATGGCGCAGTGATTGATGCCTGCGGACGGCAAGCAAAGGTTAGCTCGCCGTCCAAACAGAACAGTCCCGAGTCGACGGCGCGTTGTTCCACGCGTGCCAGATAGAGCAGTCAGCATAGTAGACGGGGCCCGTTAGGGTTAGAGCCTGCCAGGGTGCAGGATTTTGTTCGAAAGAGTTACCGCGGCAGAGTCTGACACTCCCTACCGCTCCACCCAGAGCGGAGCGGACTTTTTTATGGATGGAAATTTGATGATTTCCCATCCATAAAAAAAGTCAAAATAACGCTTTTTAAAGCTTATTGCAAGTGTTTTACACGTGCAGCCTGTGTACCAGACCATGATCCCCACGACCCCTCCTCTGACCGTGCCTGGTCCACGCACAAACTAAACCACTAGAGATACTAACATGGGGAAGACATGTTATTATATTCCGAAGAGGGGAATATGTGCACTGAGGGAGGATTTTTCTGAACTTCATTTCTGAGGGGATCAAAAGGGGTTGAATTTTGCATGCGAGCTGGATCTTTAATCGGTATGTGGCATTCGGAACAATTCCTGTAAGTACTATTATTACTATACCTACAATACTTGAAAATTGTTGACACGAAAAACTTTTGATGTCCTGGTACTTTTGAGGTGATTTTGTACCAAAGAGAAACTTGAAATTCAGTTTCTTCATATACAGATAAAAAACTCAATGGGCAGATTAGCAGAAAATTAATTCAACTTTTGTTTTTAATAAGTAAAAATATTTATAATCAATATCACTTACTAAATCGTCGAAGCTTGCAAGACATTTTTTGTTACACTAATTTCATAGAGCAACACAGGCCACCGGCGAACCGGTTCGCCGGTGGCCTGTGTTGCTCTATGCACTAATTTTTTATGAAGGAAACCGATTTAACTACATTTGGAACTGGTTTCTACAGACAAGTTAACTTAAATTCTTGATATTGACACACAACATCCTCATAAAATCACATAAAATAACCAGAGTTTCAGATTGCTACCGAGCTTTTAAAACGTTATAAATTGCAGTCTTTATTCGAGTAGCCGTCTTCTGAAAATAATAAGGTTCTTGCAGACTTGTTGAGCATACACAATGTAGAGCTGTTACGTTGCCGTTCACGTTGTTTGCCGAGACAGAAGCTTATCTACGAACTGAATTGAATTCCGTTTGTGGATACGACTTTAAGATGCCTTGAAAGTCGGGACTCCTTTTAAGAAAACATAGGTGTATTTAATTTTTTACTAATGAACATTGGTAAAGCTTTGAAATTGTGTTTAATAAAATGCATATTTTATTTTGCAAATATTAATTTTGTTTTGCTATCGCTATTTGCTTTATTTTTATCTAACTGAACGTTATTTGATATAATTATATTATTCGATAGCATGCGGCATGGTATGATGAGTTTTCAATAACAGGAGAGTAATAATAGGTACCTATGTATTGTACATTGTAGTGCCCAACTGAATTGAACGACTCGACTATCACAACCTTCATTCTCTATCTAAAGATAAAATCACATAACAGCTCCATTACAACGCAGAGAAATTCAAAAGTAAACAAAGCTAAGGAACTAACTTCTTATCGGTAGAACAAAGAAAATAGTAGGGTTGTACTTACTAGGGCGACGGAGTTGTTGTTCTGTTGAAGCCACCGTAGTATGGCACTGGCTGTCGTGAAATCAGGTCGTGGGGGCGGGGGGACTGCGTGCTGGAGCGAGCTGGCCAGCTGCTGCGCCAGCTCCAGGGCTCGGGCGCGGGCCGCGCGGCCGGGACCCGTCGTCGTCGATCCACCCGTACCGCCTGCCTCTGGAACATCAAACAATTTGTTTTATAAGTCGAGAAAAATAAAATTTAAAATCTCTAGGTATAGGGTGATTTTTTTTTAGATGTAACTAGTTATAGTAGTTAATAGTTATTTTTTAGAATAACTATTTATAGCTACGGAAGTTTATTTAGTCTATCAGTAAAAAGCTTCAAGCTTACAGTTATTTTACCAAAATTGTAAAGAAACTATTTGCTCGATTACGAGAATCGTATAAAGTTCGAAACATAATAAATCAAGAGCAAAGACGAGGGCAATGACATTACTGCAATATAAGTGATGTAACTATTTAATATTCAAGCAGCGATAAGTTAACAGAGGCATTTCCTTATAACTACTTACGCTGGTAACTTTGACACTGTCCATACCAAGCTCAAAGAAGACTTTTCTCATTTCATACTATCAGTTCATTTTTAACTTATACACATTACACTAAAACGAGAAACTATCAAGGCCTCTAGAAGGCACTAAAGACGGACAAAGTTGAAACTCATTTTGAACCTAAAAGGCTTTACAGCGCGCTAAAGCTGCGCAATAGATGGCGTTATCATTCATTTCGCAAAAAGTAGACGAAATAAATGCGATTTTGAAGGAATTACACAAAATTATACGGTTTTTTTACTGTTTTAAATACCGTAATAATGATATATGTGCTTGGTGGATAGGTTGGTTAGCAGTTGTGACCTCGAACATATCAATTGAACCAAAAATCCTGCATCGCGCTATTATGATTTTCACGGCGCTTCGTATATGAGGAAAGAGCCAAATTCAACCGATGGAAGTGTATGTCTTCTGCTGTGTCGATACTTACTGGGCATTGATCGCTGCTCAATGCAGTCGCATCTGTTCAGTAAGAAAACGTCACGCATTTCACGGTATAGTTTAACGATGTTAAACCGGCTGGCTTGTAGCGTGCGCCGACTCCCGCTTGCCCGGACGGCCGGCCGCGACGGTGAGGCTCGCGCACACTCCCTGACCGGCCTTTGCAATACGAGTTGTTAGTCTAGACACCGGGTTTAGAAGTCTTGAACACTTCCACGTGCAGGCACTGACCACGTCAGGTGCCAGATTTTTGTAATTTTAAATTGGCTTTGTACTAATCCGCAATGAGAGTTGGGTCTGCTTACTGACCAATGACATACTGTCAACTAAGCTACACCTTCTTCGGTACCATATCAATATCAGCTATTAAATTACCGAAAGGTACACCGTCACTCGATATTTCGACGAGCTTCAATGCGCATTATTATTATTATTAAGTATATGTATTGTATTTTTACAGTCATGTAGGTACAATATCACCTTCAAGTATTTATAAAACTCGCTCATGATAATATACGCGACCTCTATCGCATATATGCCAAGTGTTGATGTAGGTAGAGTTAACAAACTTTTGCATTCAGCGTATGCGGAGTTAGGATTTGTTAATTTTTTTCCATGCGGGTCTGGCACAAGATTGTTTCAAAGCTCTCGTAACTTGTACAGATGTTATGTGAGCTCTCTATTGCACAGGCCTACTGTAGTGTATCTACAAAGGCTGGTGGAGCAAATTAGTTTTTAGTGAATCTCCATCGGCTTGACCGTAATGGTCTGCAAAAGTGGTTTTATTGGTGACCCCTGTGGTCGTCGCGTCGGTCGGTTTGATTCCTGACCTGGATTAAGTCCAGTAGAGTTATTGCTGTAGGAAATCCTCATTGGCAGTCCGATGCTTGTAATTGTGGCTGCTATACCACATGCTCAAAATGATCAAGCGTTTTCAACAGAATATAGATGTGCACATGTGATAGTAAGTTGATTAACCAACTGTAGACTTGAATACATTTAACTTTCATGTAAATTATTTTTACCTATAGGTATCAGGTACCCGGTACATATTACAAATGAGCACTCTACTCCTGTTGATTAAAATCTTACTACGTGCCTTTTTCTACTTCTCTTGATTAACAAAGTTAATCAGGAAGAGGTATCTAAGGCATTGTATCGTTTATTTTACACAGGCATTTTGTTCGTGATGGTAAGGCACAGAACATGCTGTAGTAGTTTGATATTGAGATTAGATTGTTATCGATTTAGATCACGAAGATAAAGAAATATAAAACAGAATCTTACAAATCTCCATTCATTAACCACCATACAGCCAGCATAAGCGCCACGACACAAATCTCTTCGAAATTACTCCACTCGCGCAAATTGCGCGGGGACCGAGTGAATTGCATCCGCCTAGGAACAATGGCGCTTTTGCTTCGAGCAAAAAAAAATCTTCATCATTTTACCCTTCGTTATAATAGTAGGAACGTTGCGATACCTTCATACCACGCTACGCCACCGCATATAATATGAGGAGCGCTTTTATTTTCAGGATTAAATAACCGGACACGTAATTAGCACATGCACACTATGTGTGACCCCGCATTCACGCGTTTAGAGTAATATTATTGTTGTGGTCTGGAACGGTGAGGAATACATAGCTAGGCTAGGTAGGTATGTGAAATGTGCATACGTTGCGGTATCTGGGAATCCGTAGCATCTGCATCGCCGAACAACCGCTGCGTACAGATATCCAGGAGCCACCACCTGGTCACGTGCTCAGGTAAATGCCAACACCCCGGCATTGCAATCACATCAAACACTCATTTTACACTAATCACCGTTTAGTACATACTTTAAAAGTCAGTTATTATTTTGCTATTTCGATGGTCACAATGTATTTCATTTTCGATGACTTTGTCGGGCACATCATCCTGTATATAATATGCTTTAAATACTAGAGAAGATTACTCTCACAAAACGAATAACACGAAACTAAAAAAAAGTATAACAGAAGCTTTCATCCGGTGTAGCGGAGAAAAACATTTTATTACGAACGTATAAATTTTCCCGGTGACCCGCTTTGGCTTCACTCGAAGGCAATTTTTACGTTTGACTCGTACGCTGCACTTTTAAATTGTTTTCTTATTGAACCCTTAAGTACCCCTGACAGGAATATAATTGTAAACGGAATAGTAGTATTACAAAATATATTTTTAGAGATAAATATTGTTAAAAGCAGCTCAGGGCTTAAGTCTGAGTCTGACACTCCCTTCCTGGAGCGGAAGGGAGTGTCAGACTCAGAGCGGAAGAAGTCAATGAAGATTTCTTATAAAAAAAAATGGTATTGGTTCGGTTGACTTTGTTCAATCCTTTCTTAATTTGGAAACGACTAATATCGCGCCAATTCTTTCGTCAATACCTTACAACTGTATAAAAAGGACTTTAACTATAATGAAGAGCTTTTTTGCCTATACAGGCGTAAACAAAGATAAGCCGCATCCATTTGGACTTAGTGGATGCTCACTGGGAGATGAAGGGTAGGATTTACGCTGATGAAAATGTTGAGCAAAAAAAATACGGATAGTACCTGTTGAACACACGGAAAATGGCAGAAAAGAACCCACAGAGAGGGTAGTAATTACGAAACTTTCTAAGCTCAAAGAATAAAAATAAATAGAACTAGTGAATGGAAGGAATACAACACACCATTTGTAAAAGAGAAAATTGAAGTAGACGTAGGTCTGGCAACGTGGGGTGCATGCAGAAAACCTCCTCGTGTGCCTAACGGCTGCTGGTTCCTTACGAATCCGTTCGGGGGAAAGAGCAGTTGACGGGCCGGTGCACCCTGGGCACGGGCAATAGTCTCTCCATGTCGGAGGGGCTATTGTCTGTGGCGAATTTCTGCGAGATGGGGTCGCTCCTGTCCGATCGACAGTCGTCGATTGGCAAAGGATGCGACCAATGCCGCTGCGGTGCAGGCGCACCAACGTGGCAGCTGCTCTCTCGTCACGGAGCAATCCTGAGGAGAGAGCTTTCGGCGGGTCCGCTGAGTCGGGTTGGCCGGACAGCGGACGGAGGCATGTCTAATGCCGCCGTCGGGGGCTTGGCTTTACCGCCTGGCCCAGAGGAAGGACACCTCTAAGATAAAAAACCCCCAATCCTAAGTTCTGAAGCGCGGCGATAGGATGAATGGCTGGTGGGGTTACCAGTCGTTAGCGCTTCCCCTGTAGGGTACCTGCCGACCCCCTGCAGTATGTAGGCTTACCGAGTATCTAGGCTCTGCTCGGTGGACATTTGAAACCTATATCTACTCGTGGGAATCATATGGATACAACACAACAACAAAAAAAAAACGATGATGGGCCAGTTTTGGCGGAGATTGAAGAGCCGCCTGCCGGAAGCGGCAGCAAGAGCCGAGGAGGCTCACACGCCACCTCAAAATTTTGGGGGAAGCGTTCGCGCGGGGAGGCTTTAAATCCCTCCTCAAGCGAAGAGGATCTGTCGGCCGCAAAGGTGCCGACATCAAAAAGAGGTGGTCGCGCAGTGGTGGGTGCAACATCCGCTCGGCTGCCGCAGCGCGACCAAAGGGGTCGATTCTTGCGGCCCGCTACGCCGATTCCAGGGGTCAGTTCAGACCGACCCCAGGAAGAAGCGGTGAGCGACGAGACCACGCTCGCTGACCTGAGCGGAGATTCCGCTGCGTCCCCGCTATTGCTAGATAGCAACAAAGCGGAGGTTAACGCTGCAAAGCGGGCGCAGCGGAAAGCGGCCGCGGCTGATGAGGTCGGCGAGATGGCTCGACAGGCTCGAGAACGGCGGGCCGCTCAGGCGGCTTCTGGGGAGGGCTTAACGGCGGCGGCACTCAGTCGCCAGGTTCTGGACGGCGTGGACGTTGTCCTAAAAGTTGCCACAAAATCGGGCAGCTTAAAGGGCACGTTCACGCGCGCCCTTAAAGAGGCGGCTGAGGGCATCAAGGAGGCGGTTGAGGTCCTCCTTGACCGAACAACCTCGGAGGAGACGGCGAAGCTGTGGGAGGAGAACAGCCGTCTCCGAGCTGAGCTGGAGGACCTCAAACGGGAGGTTGCCGCACAAAGGGTAGCTCCCGGCTCCCCGGTGGTTGCGGCCCCTCCGTCGGCCCCTGCCCCTGCAACTGCGCGAGATACGGACATCGAGAAGATCGTCCGCATCTGCATGCAGCAGTGTGGGGGCATGATGAATGCCCGCCTGGAGGCCTTAGAGTCAAGGCTACTCCCGGCCCAGAACCTCCGGCCACCGCTAGCGGCGGACAAACGGAGGATGGAGGAAGCCGCAAGGCCAGGGCCGTCGACCGAGGCGGCCAAAGCTGGAAAGAGGGGTAAAAAGCCCGCGGAGGGGCCCAAGAAGCCCGCGGAGGGTGCGTCAGCACCCCCTCCCAGCTCAAATGCGACCCCAGCGACCGCGTCCGACCCCACCACAGAGGCTTGGACGACGGTCGTCAAAAAGAGCCGCAAAAAGAAGACGTCGCCGCCGGCACCCGCTCAGCCTAAGCCCACGCATAAAAAAAAGCGGAGGTCTCGAAAGAGCAGGGCCCTACGCTCCGCGGCTGTGGTACTCACACTGCAGCCCGGAGCCATCGAGAGGGGCCTTACCTACAAGGAGGTCCTCACGCAGGCGAAGGCGAAGGTCGCGTTCCCCGACCTCGGCACACCGACCGGCTTCAAAATGAGGTCGGCGGTTACGGGGGCGCGGCTGTTCGAGGTTTCCGGACCCTCGGGCAGCGAGAAGGCGGACATCCTGGCCGCCAAATTGAGAGAGGTCCTCCACGAAGAGGACGTTCGAGTTTCCAGACCCGTGAAGACCGTTGAACTGCGCGTCGATGGCCTGGACGACTCGACGACCCCGGAGGAGGTTGTGGCGGCCGTCGCCCGAAGCAGTGGATGTCCGTCGGGTGACGTGCGGGTGGGCGAGATTCGCGCCGACGCTGCCGGGCTCGGCACCATTTGGGTGAAGTGCCCGGTGGCGGCGGCGAAGATGATCGCCGACAGCGGGCGGCTTTTGGTGGGGTGGGTTGCAGCACGGGTGAAGCTGCTGCAACCCAGGGCTATGCGGTGCTACCGATGCCTTGACGTTGGGCACGTCAGGGCACGGTGCACCGCCGCAATAGACCGCAGCGAGCAATGTTATCGCTGCGGTAAGCCCGGCCACAAGGCGGCTCAGTGCTCCGCGACGCCGAACTGCAGTCTCTGTACGGATGCAGGGAGGCCCGCGGGGCACAATGTGGGCGGAAAGGCCTGTGGCGCACCCGCCCCCAAGAAGGGGAAGAAAAAGAACCGGGCTGCCGGGGGCTCTTTACACCCCCCTCAGCCTGGTTGCTCTTCGGCCGACTCCCGGCCTAGGAATGGTGCCGAGGGAATGGATTGTGGATAATGCTACAATTCCATTTCCTCCAGGGCAATCTCAACCACTCTGCCAGGGCTCAGGACCTCGTACTCCAGAGCATGGCAGAGTGGTCGATTCATGTGGCTGTGGTCGCCGAGCCGTACTACGTCCCCCCCCGAGATAATTGGGTGGGTGACCTGGACGGCTTGGTAGCCATCATTGGCGGGGCTCTTACCGACCCGTCCCGAGGTCACGGCTGGGTGGCCGCCCTCGCGGACGGCATTGTCACTGTTGGGGCGTATTTCTCCCCCAACAAGAGCCTCGCCGACTTCGAGAGCTTCCTTGTCGAGTTGGGTGCCGTCGTGAACCGGTACCACCCTCGCCCGGTGCTGTTACTCGGGGATCTCAACGCCAAGTCTGCGGCGTGGGGATCTCCAGTCACCGATGCCAAGGGCGAGGCGTTGGAGGAGTGGGCGGTCACGACCGGCTTGACCGTTCTGAATCGGGGCTCGGTCTACACGTGCGTGCGGCAGCGGGGCGGCTCTATAGTGGACGTCTCGTTCGCTAGCCCCGCTGTCGCGAGCCGTGTCCGCGACTGGCGTGTCGCCGTGGAGGTGGAGACGTTATCGGATCACCGATACATCCGTTTCGACGTCTCCTCCCAGACCGCGGGCGGCCGCAGCCCATCGGCCCCGCGAACGGACGGTCCGCGCTGGGCGCGCAAGCGCCTCGACAGGGAGCTACTCGAGGAGGCCGCCATATTGCAGGCCTGGATTCGGGAGTCGGCGACGACCGGACCCGTCGACGTCGAAGAGGAGGCGCAGTGGTTCCACGGGGCGATGACGCAAATCTGCGACGCGTCCATGCCCCGGGTCCACACTCAACCCAGAAGGCGCCAGGTGTACTGGTGGTCCGCCGAGATCGCACAGTTGCGCGTCTCTTGCGTGCGAGTGCGGCGCCAGTACACCCGATACCGGAGAAGACGTCGTCGGGTCCCTGACGAAGAAGCCGCGCTGTATGAGGTGTACCGCGCGGCTAAGGAGGCTCTGTGGCTGGCCATCGGCGAGGCGAAGACGCGATCCAGGGAGGAGATGTTGGCGACTCTCAACGGGGATCCGTGGGGGCGTCCCTATCGCTCGGTCCGAGGGAAACTCGGACCATGGGCGCCCCCGCTTACGGAGAGTCTCCAACCAGAGCTGCTGGAGGACGTAGTGGCAGCCCTCTTCCCGGCACGAGCGGAGCGTACTCCGCCGCCGATGGCTTTGCCCACAGCCGCAGAGCCTGAAGAGAACGCCAGCGTCCCAGAGGTGACACAAGCAGAGTTGAGGGCGGCCGTGATGCGGCTCCGGGCGAAGAACACTGCCCCGGGGCCCGATGGGATTCACGGTTGCGTGTTAGCCCTCGCTCTGAAGGAGCTAGAGCCCCAACTGAGAGGACTCTACACAGCGTGCCTGGAGCAGGGCCAGTTTCCCGTTCAGTGGAAATCTGGACGTCTGGTTCTGCTCAGGAAGGTGGGGCGCCCTGCGGACTCGCCGTCCGCGTACCGGCCCATAGTGCTGCTGGACGAGGTGGGAAAGCTGTTCGAGCGGATAATCGCAGCCCGCCTCGTCAGCCACTTGTGCGGAGAGGGGCCGGACCTAGCCGAATGCCAGTTCGGGTTCCGGCACGGGCGCTCCACTATCACGGCGATATCGCGTGTGAGAGTCCTGGCGGAGGAAGCGGTGTCCCGGGGTGGGGTGATGTTGGCGGTGTCCTTGGACATTTCCAACGCCTTCAACACTCTGCCCTGGAGTTGTATTCGGGAGGCACTACGCTATCATCGAGTGCCTCCCTACCTCCGCCGCGTCATTGGGGCTTATTTGGCGGAGAGGTGTGTCACCTATCTGGGACGTGACGGCATACACCAGCACCCCATGTCGTGCGGTGTTCCGCAGGGTTCGGTCTTGGGCCCGCCCCTGTGGAACATCGGGTACGACTGGGTGCTGAGAGGCGAGCTCCAGCCGGGAGTGGACCTGACGTGTTACGCTGACGACACGCTGGTCACTGCCCGGGGGAGCTCGTACAGGGAGGCAGCGTTGCTGGCGACGGCCGCGGTCTCACAGGTGGTGAGCCGCATACGGCGCCTTGGCCTGGAGGTGGCCCTCAACAAGTCGGAGGCCATAGTTTTTCATGGCCCCCGGCGGGCGCCGCCGGCGGGATCACACATCGTGGTCGATGGGGCCCGTATCGCTGTCGAGTCCACCATGAAATACCTGGGATTGGTGCTCGACAGCCGGTGGGATTTCGGACCCCACTTCCGACGGCTGGCGCCCAAGTTGTTGGGCGCGGCTGGGGCGCTGTCAACGCTGCTTCCCAATCTGGGGGACCCGAGCACCGTCTGCAGGCGGTTGTACGTGGGGATCGTGCGATCGATGGCCCTGTATGGGGCCCCGATCTGGGCGGCTGACCTGACGGCCGGCACCATCTCTGTTCTGCGGAAGCCGCAGAGGGTGATGGCCGTCAGAGTCATCAGGGGTTATCGCACAATCTCCTACGAGGCGGCTTGCGCACTGGCCGGATCTCCGCCCTGGGACCTGGAGGCAAAAGTCCTCGCGTCAATGCATCGGTGGCGCGAGGACGCGCGGGCGCGCGGGGAGCGACTGACGCAGCGACATTTTGAGCTGCGTCGGTCGCAGCTGCGCGAGGTCCTGGTGGCGGAATGGCGGAACAGGCTTTCACGCCCTACCGCCGGCCTCGTCACTATCGAGGCCATCCGGCCAGTGCTCGACATGTGGCTCGGGAGAAGGCACGGCTCCCTGTCGTTTCGTGTGACACAGGTCCTCACGGGGCATGGTTGCTTCGGGAGGTTCCTGTGTCGCATAGGCAGAGAGCCGGACGCTCGGTGTCACCACTGCGTCGACTGTCGGGAGGACACGGCGCGGCATACGCTGGCAGAGTGTGCCGCCTGGGAGGAGCCGCGCCGTGCCCTCGTCTCTGTGGTAGGCAGTGACCTCTCGCTGCCGGCTGTAGTCCGTTCTATGGTCGGCGGTGAGGAGTCCTGGGACGCGGTGGTCTCCTTCTGCGAAACTGTCATCGCGCAGAAGGAGGCTGCGGAAAGGGAGAGGGAGATGTCGAGTGCTCACCCGACCCGCAGCAGGCGCACCGGGCGTCGGAGGAGGGCATACGCTGCCCTCCTTCTGCCCCCCTAACTGGGTCCAGGGGCGGCGGACTTGGGGATGTCCGTTGCCCCCCATTCATCCGGACCCGAGGTGGCGGCGCGTGGTGTTCCCGTGCGCCCCTCTGACGTCGCGGGGGCAGTTAAACACCTCACTCCCCCCGCTTACGAGATGTGGCCCGCAGAGGCGGGCCGGCACCAGCCGGGGATTACGGAAGTCGCATACGTTCCCGCGATCCCCGGCGTAGGTGGAAGATGGAACACCGGGGTGGTTTTAGTCAGTAAGAGTCTGACAGACCCCTCCGCCCGCCCCAGGGCGGAGGACATCCATGAGGATTTCCCCCCGTAAAAAAAAAAAAAAAAAAAAAGGTCTGGCAACGTCATTAGTGCTACTGTACCATCTACCTTATTGTGTACCTACGAGCGATGGGTGGTCATTTCGTGTCGTGCGTGACTGACAATATATAATCATTTCATCTGTATATCCCTGAAAATAGACGATTTAAGTCTTCTAAGAAGATGAAGAATCTAAACTACATAAAATAGCGACCTATAGTTTTGTAGTTAATACAATTTGAAGTTTGTTTTTTTTATAATTTGGACAAATTCTAATGTTTAACCGCTGCGGCCCCGACATGTGAAAATTCCCGAAAAAAAATAAATCTTATGTAATAGGTAAATAAACATTAAATTCGCGATTAATTCGCGACACACCGGTGTGTCGCCGGGGCCGGAGCGGTTAAACCTTTTTGTTTGACGTTTTTTTTTATATTTAAGCAACTTTGTGAAAACCAACATGAATACTTTGGTATAAACAATGCTTAAATAACCGTTTTGCAATAATATTAACGCTACAGCTACATCGTAATTAATCGTAAATAATTAAATAGTTTTCAATCAGATAATGCATGTTTCTATTAATTTCATTCAGACAGAAAAGTATATAGATATAAGTAGGTATACATTAAAAGAAGGTGACGAGATATAAAAATATCACAAAAAGTAAACAAGAGGAACAACACAAAAGCTTCCTAGCAAATATTTGAGAAATGAGAATGCCAGAGATAAGAAAAACGCCTGAAAATTTAATCTTGACGCTATCCAACTGAGATTAAATTCTCTTGTTTGTGTTCATTATATCAAATTCCTAGGAAGTATCACAAGCAAGGATATCGAGGGAATTCTAAAATGTGACTAGGTAATTATAGTAAATTTAACACTCAATGTCCATAACTCACACAACCGACACTCGTAATATGCACCTGCAAGAGATGAGAAGTAGCTTGCTTTCACTGCTAACAGACTATAGTAAATGCAAAATTTAATCCAGGATTGATCAACCTTAACAAAAGGATCGCGTTTCGATTGTGGTATTGTGGAAACTAGGGTATCGTAAACTCATCTTGAGTTTTTAATTTATTTAAGCGACTTAAATTTATCATTATTTTTTATTACGGTTGTGTTGTGTCCATGTTGAGCATTGTTATTATTCGTTTATTAATTTATAAATATGCAAAGACACACTAAAATTGATTTGAAGATTTAAATTTAACACTACAACAGAAAAGAAGATAGTTTAATTCACAGTATTGTAGTGGGCGCAAAATTCGTAACCTGCCATTCAGCTGATACCGTTACTCTTTAAAAGCGTGAACAACCGCGACTCTCGATAAATAATAACGTATATAAAATATTACATTCCAATTAAGTGACTTTGTCTTAAGAAGATTAATGAGTATGTTTTAAAGTAACGGTTAATGGTCATTATTTTAATTATGTGCATCGTAAAAGGAGTAATTAAGTGATTACTTGTGACAATAGCGAGGGACTTGTAACAATTTGACGCGTGCAGAATATTCGCAAGGACGACGACGCGTCCGCGGAGGCTGCCAGCGGGCGGCGTACTGGCGCCACGCCACCCTCTGTTCAACAGTTTGCACCCTCTCCCACGAAAACGTCACCCCTATTTCCTGTAAAGCCTACAATCCGCCTGTTACACTCGAAGATCATTCAGAATTTGCTTCTTATGGTTTTCATAAGTAGGTTAGTAATTATACGAAAAAAATTACTAACTACGCAGCTAAAATAATAGTTTGAACTGGAGAAGTTTATAAGATTATAAAAATACCTTAATTGTTTCGCCACACCATGTGCCAACGCAGTCTTCAAAGTATTTACTTTTAAGGGTAATTGATACAGGTTTCGTTATCCAAATCAATTAAATTTATTTCTAATAAAACGTCCATACACGTCGCGGTTTGCGTTAAGTAATTAATTCGTCAATTGCGTATTTAATACCATAAGAAGAATCAAAATTACCCAGTCCAACAAGAAAAATAGCCTTTACTTCGCCAGTTTAATTATGCAGTACTTATATTTTACCCTGGCACAATCAGTTTGAAATACTTTTATTTAATGCTAAAAAATGCCTAACTTCTTTAGAAACTATATGAAAAGTGAACTATATGAACTCTCAAACAAAGTATTATATATATTTAATTACCTATATATATTTTAAAGTATAATATTATTCATATATTTACTATTGTATTTGGGATATTTTTAAATGCACATCTGTATAATTTTAATGCATACCAGAAAAAATAATGCTGTGCAAAAAATCCCAATTGATTAGAAAACATGTCTTACAAAAAAAACTAAAAAAATCATCCAAAACGAGATGACCTTTTTATCGAATTCACACCAAAAATGTGGTTCATACATCGGATTTATGATTTATAAAACAAAAATACGAATTGTTTATCAAAAATACTAACTTGCACTCTAAATTGCACTTCCCTGAAATAGCAGGTGGTTATCATGGTTACAATAGTAGCCGGTCATTGGGCACCCCGACTCGGACAGGTTAGGTTAGAAGGGGATGGCGGGGTCAAGTGAGCGAGCGAAGCGAGCGAACAGACCCCGCCATCCCCTTCGTGGTTATTTTTTTTTAAACCACCCAGAAATATCATTAGCCATATATTCGTTCAGTAAAACAGTTCTGCAAATACCATTAAACAGTATATCTAATATGATTTATTTAGTGTGCATAATTTGTGTGCAAGTCAGTATTTTTGATTTAACTTTGAAATATTTTGTTCGAAAAAAGGGAAAATACAGATATCGATTTAATTACATGCCATTGTATTTTAGTATATTCTCAAAACAAAATGATACTTTCCAAAACAACCCCCAAATATGGAAAAAATTAAACCATCCTGTATACATATTTCTGAACCAAGACAACCAATGATAAATATGTATTGAATATTTTTTTTAAATTGATATTAATAAAATAAAGGATTTTTTTTATTATTTGAAGCAGCTGTTGCTAATCGCTAATCATTTAATTAACAAAACTCATACTCATAAAATTTAAGGTTTCTTCATTCAACACATGCAACAGAATAATTTTGATGAATGAGTCTCAGAAATATTTCTGGACAGACTAAACTTTACGCTGTTTTCCCAGACAGCCTCTTTTAAATTAGAACCAACAAAACAAGATACTGGGTGAAATATATAAAATAAAGTATTTCATAAAGGTTGAAAAATGCTTGGAAGACCTTCAGGGCCTTGAAACATTTATGAAAGGAAGTCTTCTGATAATCCCTAAAAGAAAACAAATTGACATATTATGTAACCTGCCCTTCCTAACCTACAGCGCACAAAGTTGGTCACTTACTGAACAACAAAAGTCCTGTCTCAAGATTTGTGAACAGGCTATGGAGCGCAGCATTTTAGGTGTTAAGCAAACAGATCGTGTTAGAAACACCCTGCGCTCCATAACTAAAGTTAAAAAAACAGCCAGGCTACAGTGGGAGTGGGCTGGCCATGTCGCACAAATGCATCTGGAGAGGTGGGCGAAGATCGTCACTCACTGGACGCCTGAGGAAGGACATCGTCATCGAGTTCATGAAAAAGTCTAGGTTAACTAAATACACAGAAAATTTGCAACATTTTGACAATGTAATAAACTTGAAATTATTTCAGCCAGAAAATTAATATACTAACTTATTAAAATTGTGCCCCATGCTTAGAATAATAATGTTACTAACACTAGTTTATAAGTTACACTGTTACTAACAAATATGGAACTGGTTCTGAAATAAATGTTTATTATTATTATTATTATTATTAAAAAGTAACATCAGTAATGTCTGGTTAAGCGCTCCTGAAGTACATGGTTTTATCTACAGTTGTTCAGTCTGTAAAAATGTGATATGTAAATTAGTCTCATAAGAAACTACTAATAAGTAACATGGTCAACACTATTGTTTTATGAACCTATTGTATCGGAACTAGAGATGGGCTAGAGGTCTACCCAATAATCATGTTTTAAACCCAGCTGATTGCCCATCAAAAGATAAGCAAAAACCCAAGTAATTGGGTTTATACCTGGTTAATGTCACCTTTCTAAACACAACATAGGTCTAGACATGATTGAGTGGAACATACAAGGATAACCTAATAATATGGATTCATCTCCATTCAATCCTGAGTCCTCCGTCTTATCTAAACACTTTAATATAACACAACACAACATAACATCACATCACATCTGTATTATAAGTATAATGGGATAAGGAAGAATGGAATACCTACTAGTTTTATCAATGAACATTTAAATTTTACAGGTTTGTAAAAATAATAATTAGTGGTCAAATCAAGCAGGAAGTCATAAAATTACAATTTGACAATAATACAATGAAAATTAAGTATAATCCTCGACTACTTCAACTTTTGTTGTAATCAAAAGTTTGATACCAACAATCACATCTTGACTGTGTAAAATTTGATAAAACCAATATTTATTTCTGAGAGAGAAGTTTATGAAATAGTTATAATGAGGTAAAATAATACACGATTTAAAAACATATTAAATTATGTGTGTGGAAAGTTGAGAAAACAAAATAAGAAAGTTATCATGAGTAGGTAACTTTTCTTAGGTTATATGTAGAGTTTTCTACTACTAAAACAGATTGTTCCTTTCACTATTGTTCTCATGGGGGTACTTAAATAAGTTATAATACGATTACAGCCATGCCCAATGTAAATAATCAATTAAAGACCTCAATAAGATAATCGGTGAAGCATGAAGTTATCAAAATGAATGTTGCTTGCTTTTGAAGCCTATCAAGCAACAGACGAATAGGGTCCTCAATCTAATTAATCTGAATAATTTATAGCACTTACCGGCTATGATCCCATCCATCTGCTGCAAAGCAGCTTCCAATAACTTTGTTGGATCAGATTCTGGCGAAGTCGGGTTATTATCACCATCTACTTCTGTTGTTTTTCCCATTGCACCAGCTGTAATTAATTATTTATCTTTGAAATATGCTACAATAAACTTTGTAACTTTTATGATAGTTACAGAAAGTTTTTGGAAATTATTGAAAAAGTTAACTTTTTGTCAACAAAACTTTGATTTGACATTTCAATTTCAATAGTTCCTGACAGAATGACTTGACATGGCTGACATTTTTTTGTTTAGCAGAAGCAACTAGTTGTACAGCCTTTGGAAAATAAATAAAAATCTGTAAACAATGACATCCCTTTTTAGGAAAATTATTAATTGTTTGCAGATTAAAAATACAAATTGTAGAATCTGCTAAGCAATTGCTTTGCAACAAGACCCAAAACGGGAAACAGAAGCAGAACATGAAATTATCAACATCAGTCCCTACCTACCTGGGGAGAATCTCCCCAGCTTGACCACATTTGTTGTTGCCTTAACTTTTGAGATCCAACTTGATTCAAGCTGGGGAGACTCTCTCCCAGATCGGCCACTTATAAACCCTTATCTTTTGAACCAGTGACAGACTAATTATTATTCTGATATTTGTCGTCTAATTTCGACATTTTCTGTGTTGTCAAAATTAAAATCCCTGATGGTGGCCATGCCAGTGCCACACGACTTTGTTTTTTTATTTTTTAAAAGTACCTACCTACTTGGTTTAATTAATATTACTAGCTGTCCCCCGCGGCTTTGCTCCCGTCAACTGGCTACCTTACCCTACGAAACCCATGAACATTTTGTATGAGAAAATGTTTTTTTTTTTGTCAATTTTCCAATGTACCTACTCTGCTATTCGGGACGGAGACAAATAAGTACAACAAATCAAAAACCATGAAAATCGGTCCAGCCGTTCTCGAGTTATTAAGAGCGTGTACGCCGTATGTCATTTCATACAAACTTTGAAGTCCTTATTCTTCAAAATGAAGGAACCGATTTTAACGAAACTTGGTATGCATACGCTAAATATCCAGGCCTCAATAGTTATCAACTTATCAGAAAACATTTTTGAAAAATATTTTAGAGGGAGAGAGAGAGCGATTTTAAGTTTTCTATAGAAAGTGAAAAATCACTATATCCTTCCCACTGAACCCTTTTTCGATTTTTTTTCTGATAACTATTTAGACCTAGATATCTAGCGTACGCATACCAAGTTTTATTAAAATCGGTTCATTCATTTCGAAAAATAAGGAGTTGAAAGTTTGTATGAAAAGCCGTACCGCGTAAACGCTCGTCCGAACAAACCCGACTTTGTTTTATATACCTATTTCGTAGCCAACTAGCTGAATCAGCCGTTTCATTAAAAGTCTAGCCTTTTCATAGAACTGCGTCGTTTAATCAGCGACATAAGTGACAGGGCAAGTCATTAGGTACACGATTTTTTTTTTGCATGTGCGCTGAAAGAAAATTGTATCTTTTCGCTATTCCAGTTAATAAAATAGTCCCGATTCAGACCTTAGTGCAGCAGGGAGCAGGGATGATAAGTACCTCTACTGTCTCTTCTCGAAAAGTGGTCGATCTCATATCATATAAATATTCTAGTGTAGGTACCTACCTACATAAGTATCAAAGCCATGCAGCAAGAAAACTGTTCCCTGAGAAAAAGCTGGCTTCTCACACTATACAGGCGTTAGCTAATTGCTTCTTTGTCAGATACCGTACCTATCTAGTAATGGTCTCAAACTCTCAATGCTAAATCGATTTTGCTCTGTTATCGGTAGGTACCTACTTCTGTTGTTTGGGAGGGAAGCTGCTGACGATTGTAGGTACATATAGCCAGCAACGAAAGTCAATTGCCTATTTCATTGAAATAAACATTTTTGATGCACTGATGTAGCTTTCAGTTCTTATGTAAAAGAAAGTGCTACCGATAAGTAGTCGTAGCTGATAACCATACTTACCTAGTAGTGCCGTAAGGTCATGGTTACATTCAATGTATGTGGGGAATACTGGAGAAAAACCACAAAGAGGAAGTGTGTGTGGATGCCGTCAGCTACTTTATCTATAGTTTTTATATTGATATGGAACAGTGGAATGCAATAGGTAGGTACTGAATTCGGCAAATATTAATCATGATAGATAGAAAGTTCAATAGAATCAGAATTTGTTGGTTCTGGTTGTTTTCTGTTTTGGAACAACCAAGTCTTAGGTACTTACCTACCTACATGATAAAGTTCCTGCACGCAAAATACGCGCTTAGTCGTGGAGTTGCGGAAACCGGCCCGATTTACATACATCTACACTAATATTATAAAGAGGAAAGATTTGTTTGTTTGTTTGAAATGAATAGGCTCCGAAACTACTGGACCGATTTGAAAAATTCTTTCACCAGTAGAATCCTACATTATCGGTGATGGTCATAGGCTATAGAATATTTTCAAAAAAGTTAGGGATCCGTATGAAAACTTCGATAATGTGACCAAAGGTGTGAGAAAAAATCCTTATATCGCGTACGCTGCGGAATCTATTGACAATAGAGCACAGTGATGTACTACAGTTTTATAGAGGTCATCAATATCTACAAAAAAGTCCGCGATACCATATGTCTAACTATTATGGATAAGTCACCATGACCGCTTTTTGTTAATATTAGTCAAGCAAATCCCATGATGAAATAAAAAATGGTGATTATAGTACCATGATATTAATCCTTATCCATTTAAATGGTTTGATAATTAAGGTTGATTATGTCCGTGTAAATTACACTTTAAATCATTCAAATCGGACCTTTCGTTCAAAAGTTACGACGGTAATAAACATGCTCGGAGTAAGAAAAATGTCGCGGCTTGAGCGAACTGGGGAGAATCGTATCAATGCTTGGTCCGATGAAGTTGAAACACCACGGCATTTAAATGTTTTCGATAAAACAATAAGAATAACAAATGTTTGGATTTTTCGAAAATCAACTAGGTACAAGGGGTGAAGCAGGGGTGAAAAGTTTTTAGGGAAGGAAATTATAGCTTGCTTCAATTTACGTCGGAATTCTATGAACAAACTAAAAGTGGGATAATTGAAACAGATCATGTACCTAACAATTTTTGCATAATCAACCCCTGACGGGCTGAACGGGGTGAACAGTTGCGCTGAACCAATAATGAGAATCGTTGTGCTTAATTTTCCAAAACTAACCTTTATAAGGGGATATGTATAGGGGCGTTGCAGTTTGTGGAGTACCTACTATCGTGTACGTTACCCCAACAAGAAAGTGTCTCCTAGAGTTATATGAGTAGAACGTATTATTGGTGCCTTATCTGTTGTAAATGTGCCCCCACATAAAAAATGTGTGCCCCCTGTCGTTTTGGAAAAAAACGGAAAAAACGATTCTTGCTGGGGTAACGTTTTTCTAGCAGGAAAATTCTAAACGAATGATCGGAGAGAGAAAAATTGTGCATAGCCAGAGAGCTTATATGTGTGCCAAAATGTGCCCCCAAAAATAAAATCTGTGCCCCTTCAGGTTTTCGAGATATTGCATTTCCTGCTGGAGTAACGTTTTGATGAATCGTATATCTCTAAAACCATTGCATGTGCCCCTGTAGAATAAACATACACGAGTAGCTCTTAATGTGTGCCCCTTTGTGCCCCAATTAGATTTAAGAAAATATTTATAGTTTTCAAGTTATCGCGGTTTTATGAAAACCCGAAAAAACATCGCAGCGCCTAAATGAGACAAGGCATAACTTCGCTGAAAACTGTATTCGGTTCTTCTTGACGCTAATAATAACCATACAAAGTTTCAAAACTGTTCATGTATGCGTTTTTGAATAATCATGCTAAAAGTAAAAACGATGGTGTCATAACTTTGACGGCAAAATACAAGGAACTGGCACAATCCCAGATGTGTAGGTGTAAACCAAAATCTTGTGCCTTTAGTCAAAAATATATGGTGAAAATATTGAGCTTCAAATGTTACGCATTAAGTAAATATAAACAAAAAACCAAAATATGTAAACAACGGCTGGTTATCCGACCAAATCTGAATGACTACTAAAAAGCGACGGATTCATACATATCGATGACCTTCTTTACTTTACTCACTAACCGGTTCACAAGTGTTGTGCCTGAGTACACTGAAGTAGAAAAGTAATATCTAATAAAATAAAGTTGGTATTGGATTATATTTAAATAGCTGTTTCTATGACCTTACACATGATTAAGTACATTTATAAGAGCCATTTTCAAATAAAATGTACATGTGACTAACATGCTCAAAATCGTGACCAAACTGTTTTGTGACATACCTGTATTTTTATACTAATGTAAGTCACATTTATTGTAAAGCAGAGTTTACATGTAACTATGTCCTACTGCTCAAATTGAGCAGGGTCCGGCAGGGAGCTAAAATGCAGGTTTAATGATCAAATTCAGCATTTATTCGAAACCTCCAAATTATTATTTTAAAAAATTACACTAAAACTCTTTTATATCTATTTTCCGTAAATGTCAGATTTATTTATTAGTGAAACGTTTTGTATGGAGATAACACCGGACGCCGCCGGCATTTAATTTGTTAAAATTTTCAGCCGCAGTGTAAACATGTTTTAACTTTACACGTAGATGTGAGTTACGTCATATGAGTGACGAAATGTGACTCATATGTGTAGCATTTTCGTGAGAAACAACCTCAATTAGCCACAATATCAGAATAACTTGTAATATATAGATGACACATTGACACTTCCGTGCTTACATATTTTTGAGGTAGCTGTGTTTGTTAAGGCGAATCCAGACCTGTTTACAAGAACGACATTTTATAACACACGAACTCGACCACAGAATAACAACTTGTGTGTAAGAAGGTCACATACAGCATTGATGCGAAAAAGTGTTTTTTGTATGGCACCAATTATTTATAACCGTATACCAAGTTCAATTAAAGAATTAAACATTCTCTTATTTAAGAAAAGACTTACATCTTTGCTATTGATTAAAGCATATTACAGCATTTCCGAATTTTTGACAGACAAAATGTAATGACTGTTTTTTGACCTGAATTGGTACTCATTGACCTTGCATGAATATTATTATTAATTTTAATTCCATTAATTTGACTTTGCACATGACATTTTGTATTATTTAATTATGTATTATTCTTTATTGACATTGTTTTTTGATTTATCCATTTGACATTTATAAATTTTTCTTTGCACGTGACATTTTGTATTATTATTATTATTATTTTTTATTTTTTTGACTTAGATTTTGACATTTATATTTTTTTCTTTGTTTTTTGTCATAATCAATTATTAATTAGGAATTAAGTACCTCTTTAAATTTTTGTACACCTTCGGGTATAACATAGCGCGCTTCAAATTTTTTTGTAACACCTATTTATTGTACCTATGTTAACAAATGAATATATGACTTATGACTTATGACTTATAGATAAAGACGATACATACATGAATTGTATTAATAGGCTAATGCTATGAAAATAATACTCGCTTCTTTATTTGGAAATGCACTGTTATTCACACGTATTTTTTTTGTACAAATTGCAGCGACGTTTCGTGACAACAAATAAACTGACACTAAATATGTTCGTACTAAATAAAGGCGTAGGAAAAAAGAAAAAACAGAAAAACTCATTCCTACATCTTTATGAACTTAGAGCATTGTATTGATATATATATGAATAATATAATATATATATATATATATATATATATATATATATATATATATATAATATTCATTGATATATGATCTGTGATGCAACAACGTGTTTCCATTTTGTATGTCGTATTACGTACCTATGAGGGATTTATAATTATTAACCAACGATTATATTAATGCTGATTATGTAGTGTCACATAATTTTGATTTGATGGCGTTTTAGATATCTAAGTGTCATTCCACAGTCATGTGATAATGTTGTTACGTTTATGGGATAAATATGTTTATTTATAGCCAAATACCATCAGTTAATTTGTGCACATTCGATGTTTACAGTTATATCTTTATGCGGTTTACTATACTAACACACTTTATCTGAATCATGTATATGCAAGTTACTCGTAATATTATTTATTATTTATCTGTAATTTCAAAATTTTATATTTTTTTACACAATATTATTCTTATACTTAATATTGATCTGTGATTTTTTGTGATGCAAATTTACTAATTATAATTATGTTAGGCTATGAAAAACTGATCTGTGATTTAAATAATAATGACTACACAACGTGCAAATAATTTCTAATATTTATAGGTAGGAAATTTGATCTTTGATTTGATGCAATAATTACTTTAAGAATTAAAATTAAGGGAATAAAAATAATAATTTCCACATCAACAAGCTGTTTCATTTATATAGTCACAAGTTGCATTTAATATATTTTTTAATTAGCCCTCAAAACTTTTGAACGCGACTGTACGGACAACAGCTTAGGTATAATACGTCCAATAAAGAAGGTCATCGATATGTATGAATCCGTCGCTTTTTAGTAGTCATTCAGATTTGGTCGGATAACCAGCCGTTGTTTACATATTTTGGTTTTTTGTTTATATTTACTTAATGCGTAACATTTGAAGCTCAATATTTTCACCATATATTTTTGACTAAAGGCACAAGATTTTGGTTTACACCTACACATCTGGGATTGTGCCAGTTCCTTGTATTTTGCCGTCAAAGTTATGACACCATCGTTTTTACTTTTAGCATGATTATTCAAAAACGCATGCATGAACAGTTTTGAAACTTTGTATGGTTATTATTAGCGTCAAGAAGAACCGAATACAGTTTTCAGCGAAGTTATGCCTTGTCTCATTTAGGCGCTGCGATGTTTTTTCGGGTTTTCATAAAACCGCGATAACTTGAAAACTATAAATATTTTCTTAAATCTAATTGGGGCACAAAGGGGCACACATTAAGAGCTACTCGTGTATGTTTATTCTACAGGGGCACATGCAATGGTTTTAGAGATATACGATTCATCAAAACGTTACTCCAGCAGGAAATGCAATATCTCGAAAACCTGAAGGGGCACAGATTTTATTTTTGGGGGCACATTTTGGCACACATATAAGCTCTCTGGCTATGCACAATTTTTCTCTCTCCGATCATTCGTTTAGAATTTTCCTGCTAGAAAAACGTTACCCCAGCAAGAATCGTTTTTTCCGTTTTTTTCCAAAACGACAGGGGGCACACATTTTTTATGTGGGGGCACATTTACAACAGATAAGGCACCAATAATACGTTCTACTCATATAACTCTAGGAGACACTTTCTTGTTGGGGTAACGTACACCCTACTATCCCCACGCGGACGAAGTCGCGGGCGAAGTGCTAGTACATGATAAAGTTCAATTCAAATTAATTTGGAACCGAACATTTTCTGGAAGTACAATTACTCAAAACTCAACTAGATTCGTCTTGTGTTGTGAGTGGCACTAGGTATATAAAAAATTTGAAAGCTGATTTTTGGCGCCAATTACCTGTCTAATTTTTTTTCCTCAAATCCTATCGAGTGGGTTATCAAAATAAAGGGCTCAAGGAGGCGATTCCAAAATTGTACCTAACTCACTAAAATGCAGAAAAAAAAAAATTGTCTGTCAAAAAACCCGACCGCTAAAAAGTCACAAACTAGTCACTTTTCAAGCAGTCTGATGCAGCTGGTGGCATTTAATTTAGTTCAATCACAGATTTGATGCCATCCACCAACTGCATCAGACTCCTTGAAAAGCGGCTTGTTTGAGACTTTTTAGTTGATTTAGCAGTCGGTTTTTTTTTTAATTTGGTGTAGGTACAATAAGTACATGTTGTATAAGATATTATACAACATTTAACAGAATAAACGCAATACCTACCTCTTAAGGGGTCATTGTACTCATCATTATGAACAACTTTTACTATTGATATGATTTGATTTGATATTGGACCAATCCCGAAATCGCGAAAAAAAATCAGCGTTCAATCATTCAAGTGGATCCTGCAAATCATTCTATTTATTTGATATTAATTTAGGTTGGTTTATTAATGACTTTGACTTTGTACCTACTAGTAAGCTCCTGCAGGATGGAGGATAATTTAAAACGGGGAACTACTAACATCACTAAAATAAAATCGCCTTTTGTATGTCATAGTTTATTAATATTTCATTAGACCCTTTACCAAATTATTATAAAGTAAATAAATAGAACTACATATTCGGTAGTAAGTACCATTTGTTTATAACCCTTAATCGTCACATAAAAACGACAAGAGCAATTTTTTAACAACTGCAAATAACTTTTTCTATTAAAACAAGCATAACAGCCACATTGTATATAATATGTATTCTTCTATACATAAATAAATAACATTCGATTTGATCTCCCAGATTCTAATAGGTGTATATATAAATTTTAATGTGACAATTAAAAAAATGCACACTTCTAAATAAAAGATATCTATATAATGATAATATAATCAATATTAAACTATTGATCTAAGGCACAATCTGCTACAATTTGATATAGTAACTTCACTCATGATTCCAAACTGGTTCCTCGTAAGTAGTAACCCTATGTTATATTAGTAGTTTGATATTATTTCTCATCTTAACATTGATATCATAAAGTAACAGAAAAATATCAACGACAAATTCAATCTGCTTATAGTTACTAATTGCTTTCAACCATGTTAATTTCTCTATCTTATATTACATACATAACAACTTAAAATAATATTATAATGTTGGTAAGCTGTGTTTTGGTATTAAGGTGAGGATCGCTACACTAAATATTCTGGTTTTATTATTACATATTATATTTTATGGTGTTTATTATAGTGTCCATTTAAGATACAACCAAATCTATACGTTATTGTAAGTCACGCTGCTCTAGTTTCAAAGTAGGAATCAAATATTTTTTTAATAAATGTCAATGTTCAATTAGGAAAATTCCCAAAATGTTACTTTAAAAATACTGTTTGATATCTACACGATTGATGATATAATTTTAGTCAACAATATTTTAAAACAACTTCGAATACTTTACAGTTTATAATTTGTATTACTACCACACAAAAAAATAAAATATTTACTTCATACCGCAACAATCAACAATGTTATTGCCGCATTGCAAATAAATCAGACAAGAACCGTTCCAACCATAACATGAGGTTGCAATTAATTCAACAAGTTCTATGTTGATTTTTTAGCAATGCAAACATCCATGTAATAGAAGTTAAATAAATACAACTACATCTTTAAACCTCTGCATTCTGAAAACATTTTATATTTAAGATCTGTTCTTAATTACACCTAGAATCTATAAAATATATTACTCTATTAAATATTAAAGGCAATATCTATCATTAGATATGGACGGATTAAGTAAAGGCGCCCAACGGGGGTTACCGATTAATAATATTAATAGCTCTTATACTAAACCTACACTTGTATTAACATTAATTGCGGCGCGACGGGGCCAAAATATATAATAAAACATTCAAGTTCTACATAACCAACAATTGAAACAGCATAATATAAGAATCTCTATAAATAAATATGTGTTGCTCATTTCAGGTAACTCACTAAGTCCATGCAACTCACGGACGGACTACCGCGTGCGCCGACTGCTAACCTAATACCAATGCAATAACAAAACAAAATAAACTTCGTTGGTAAACATAATTTCAGTTCCATCTAAGTCAATTTAGTAAACTTATCAGGCAAGACCACAACCGATATTAAGTACTTAATTGCTAAAGGAATGTAAATCTCAGGTTAAAACAAAGAATGGAACGGATTTACCGATGTTATCATGTACGAATACGCTGTACAAGGAATATATCTAAAAATAGGAAATAACATCTAGATTATTTGATATCTTTTTAATTTCGTTAGTGTGAATAGTCTAAAATTTGAATTGATTAAAATCTTAAATCCTGATTATAAAACAATATTTTTAAAATGTAAAAGTTTAAAAGATAATTTAGTAGTATTTGCTACAAAAAATGATGATAAAATCGTTTACCACAAAGTTGAGCATTTATCTTAAAATAAATTATTTACCTATTTTGTTTAATCCATAAAATAAGGAGCTTAGAACTCAAATGATTAACCAATCTGCCTGCTTGAAATTTTATATTAATAAATAACGAATCTATCTTACAGGCACCAATAAAAGCACATGCAACTTTCTGTGGAGTATTTCAAACTATGAAAATGTATGTGAACTAATATTATTATGCTTTTGTGCGAGTACAACACTCAACATGCTCCGTGCTTGAGCTGAATTGAGCAAGATGTGCTAAGTATAGCCACTCGTTTATTTGTTGATTACTTTACAACATTTTAATCTAACTTTATTAGTTACTTTTATCTCAAATGGAACTCGAAACAGAAAGTGCTTTTTCACTACAAATAGTACATTGACTTTTAAGTACATTATGAAATTTATAATTCTAAGAATGTAAAATATGAAAGTATTTTCGAAAATAAATAAATAATAACAACAAAATAATTTAACTTGTACATTAAGTATTAGTCGTGGACTTGCATCACATGCATTTTATAAAAGGAAACATAAATAAAAACGGAATGTAGAATTTATAATTCCTGTCTGTACACAATCACAATAATTAAACCATCACGGATTATCATAGGCTTTGCCTTTCTATAACTTCTCAACAGCGAAATGTAAAAATATATATTAATTTGTACACTCTTCACCATAAGTTTTATTTTAATAAACATTTGTAAAATTCACTATCGCACCAAAATACTCTAAAATGGATTTTTTTTAAATCACGGAAATGTACAGTTAAGTACTTCAAAGACAAAAAATAAATATAAAATATTTTAAAGATAATTTGAGTAGGTAGTTACTTATTCCCCACCAAAGACTGAATAATTTTCGTCAATCTCACGAAATGGAATGTATACGTCATAATTTGGAATGTAAGTACATAATAACAATTTCTGCTGAATTTCAGCTTATTTTATAAGTCTTATTATAAAACTCAAATTTATTAGACATGACCTCGTATTTAATTTCCTTTATAACCATCTCATATCCCTTTTTATTTAAGTACTAAAATATCCATATAAATATCCTCGCACATTAACTATTTTAACCACTAAATATACCTTGACATAATTTGCACTTTAAAAATAAACAATAGCTTCGGGGGGACGTTCAGCATATAGCATATTCGAAGCACTTCAACATACAGTGCCTGCTTTAAATAAGGAATGTAGTAACACACACAAAATTAGATGAGATAACCGTAAATATGTTAAGTATAAGGTGTAGTATCTTCGAAGTGCTTACGGACTATGCACACATAGCATACGAGAAGTGCATCATCAAACCAAAAGTCAGTGATCGAACGGCCCCCCTGCAAACAGTCATTGATGGCTCTTGCTCAGCAGGTGGGAGTTGAACTCGTACACGTTGCAGCACTGCTCGCCACAGATGTTGCACTTCCACGGGTTGGAGTCGCAGTGGCATCCCTTGTGCAGGAAATACAGGGTCGAGTCCGGGAAAGTTATAGAGCAAAACGTACATACGAGAGACGAAGGCAGCATGGTGGCGTCCCCGTGCGTCGATGTGATCACTCCGCCTTCGGACGGAGAGGCACGAGAGGCCTGCAACAGAAACAACAAGGCTGAAGTGGGTCCTTTACGCATTTATGAGAGAACAGCTACTAAATCTCTAATCCAAATTCAAAAGATTGTCTTAATGATTGAACTCGACATAAACGTACGCTAGAGCCGCGAGCGCGTCCACGAGCAGAGATGCGCCGGCGCAAATCTTCTCTTAATAAACTTTTTAGCGGTGACACCTTGATCAGAGATGACAGACTCGAGGATACGCCTCGTTTATCGCCGCCATTAGTTTCGCCTTCCCGCATATCGTTATTGCCCGATTCTTCTTGAGTGTTGGGTTCCTGAAACGTGAGAAAACAAAATTAATTTAATTTTTATTCTTGAAGTTGGCATTTGTATACAAGAATATGGTAGTACATGGGATTTTTCTTACCTGTTTGATGGGTATCAAAGTGATGGACGGAGTTATGTTAGTCGGTAATCCAGCTGAGAGGGAGCTGCTAGCGATTGCACTATCGCCGGATTGCGGTGAGCTCGGGCCTTCGCCGTTCATGCGCGATTCTATAAAACCATTGGAATATGTCAATTTACATCATCAAAATGGACATGCAGATACTGAAACAGTTGAACGTATGATGACGCCTCTGATGAGAATATATCGCCCCTCTATTGTGCTGTCTCATTCATGCTCTTCCTGTTAGTAAAAGATAGTATTATATGCAACAAAATCAGTGTCAATATAATTAATAATTTGTCTTCCTGTCTTCATGGTAATATAACTTAACATAGGTAATAATGAATGTAAATGATACTTGCAGGAAGGTTACTTTTTGTAACAGAGAAAAACTGCCATATTAAAAAAAAAACGGATATGTACGTCATTCCAAGAGCTTCAGAAGTCAGTTGTATTTTATTTTAGTCAAATCTGTTTTTATCCACGCAAGCGTAACAGGAATGTCTACATTAATTTAAAGTCAAATAATTTCTCATAATATTTCTAAAAGTAGTATTGAATGCTCAATACTTATAAATGAGACTTGACTAAGTGACTGATTACTGGTTAGATTCCAGCGAAAACCATATTTAAGCCATTCCTCAGTTATCTTTCACACTTCTGCATAAGAGCTTCCTATTTTCCCAACTATAATATAATATTTTGTACATTCTAAAATGACATATTTATATATTTTGCCATAGTTACCTGAGTTGCCTAAATGGTTTTGGCCTGGAGAAAATGTTTCGTTGTTGTCGGCCATAGAAATCTCAACATGTGGGGTCAAGTAGTGCATGGGTGGTGTTGCATTATCCACAGAGCGGGCACCGTTACTGTCACCACTATCTGAGTATGTAGCAGCAACGGAGACTGATAGGCTGGATCCTAGCGCGCCGAGGGCGTTGATAGCACTGGGATCCATTGTCCCATCAGAGTACGCGGCATTAGCAATGCCTGCAGCCAGGAGAGATACCGAAGAGTTGTTGCCTGGACCAGGGTTGTCCAAATCGATGCCATGTCTGTAAAACAAAACAAGAATCATAAAAGAATTCTGTATTATCTGATCATTTGTAACATAATATTCACACAAAGCATTTAAATGAATCTCGTCACAAGAACGGTTGTTGTTAGTCAAACTAATCAGTAACGTCCTAGAACAATTTATTCGCGATACGAAAACTTAATGCTTGTTTAGACAGTTAGGCAAAGAAATTGAATTACCTGTTGAAGAAGTGAACCCTGAGGCTCTTCATGGTGGGAGCGCGATAACTACACAAGGGGCAAGTTTTAACGAGGTCATGCTGTCCAACGTGTTCGTTCTGGAAGTGCGCGCGCATGGCAATTTGGCGCTGGAACCCTCGGTTGCAGATTGGGCAATGATACGGCAAGCTCTTGGTGTGAGTTGTGAAATGTTCTGCCAAGTGATCTTTCCTGAAAAATCTTTTTTGACAGACGCGACATTCGTACGGCTTTACACCAGTGTGCCGCATTTTATGTCGACGCATGTTGGCGCCATTTGAAAACTTCATGTTGCACACGTCGCATTCAAACAGCTTTCTGTGAGGTCGGGGGTCGGCGTTTTGTGCAGCTGCCACATTGTTGTTGTCAGGGGAACATTGAGCCATGTGGGTGGTTAAGGCTCGACTACTTAAGGTACTAAAACTATTACATGTGGTACATTTTAGCAATGTACCACCCCTTTTTGGAGTTTCTTTGCTATTGGTGGCCACCTGAAAATATTAAATAGTTTAAGTACTAGGCCAGAAACACTATCAAAATAAATTCCTAACCGAGACTGATTATTATGAATCCTGTCTCAAATGATCAAAAGTGTGTGCCTATGTGTGTGTTTCAAGTGAGCTGTGTTTCTTTCTGGTGTGAACAATAGTTTATACTGTTCTCAATCACATGATGCAACTTCATAGCGTTAAAGATCATTATAGTTCACAGCCAAGGAGTCATAAAGACAAATTATTTTCCTCATTCATTTACTTTACTAGGTATACTGATTTGAGAAAATCTTTTAAATTTGAAGCATGGGTTTTCAGTGAAAGGATAAAGTTTAACTCCTTAACACAAACAACAGACAAAGAGGATTTATTATAAGAATCAAACAACAACAACCAATCTGAAAATGGCACAGCTGTATCATAATAGCGCCAAAAGTAGCAAGTCATTAGTTTTAGGTGAAAGTTAATGCACAGATAGTTGTTGTTTAAAGGTAATAAACATTTAGGTCGCCACTTCATAACCAGTGGCCTAAAAATATGTTTAACCAGTAGCTCTGATAAAACATAAAGTACAACACACAAGTTTATACTATATGCATTTTAAATTAAATTCTAATTTGTAAAAATAATATTATTTTATGGTACTGCAGCCAAGAAGTGGCACAACATAGGCTAGCTGAAAAGAAATGGCCAGTGTTATGTCCAACTAGTTATGGAATTTTCTGGTTTGCAGTGCAGGTGTGACATACTTTTGAAGAAATAAGCATCCATTAACAGAAAAAAATATTTTAAAAAGAAAGATACTCTTTTATCACCTGTTTTATTTTTGAATACTAACAAACTTGAAATCAATGCCAGACAATTTGCATATAATTATTAAACTATTTTATTATTTAGCACAGAACAATTTTGAAACCATTCTTTTATTTTAATATTATTCTTTTCATATTTTTTTTTAAATTAATTATTCTCTGTATAGATTAATGCAAACTGTTTTAATAAAAACTGATTGTTCATTCCAGAATGCATAAAATGAGTTAAAAATAACAGAATTTCAATTGTTTTGCAAGGTCAACTAATTTGTTTTAATGATTCAAGTATGTAATGCAATCCTATAACGATTATTAGACTATAATTATCACTAATAATATTATCAGTAATGTCAAATGTTATGGGAAATCATTCTTAGAAAACTATTGTGCATATTAAATGAAGCCAATAAACCTTAAATAATAAATGCAATGGGAATGTATAAACTAATAAAAAACCAATGCTGTTAAAAGATATTTTTGCAATACTGTTATCTTGCCCCAGTTATCCAGAGACAAGTTTTGTGTGTGATGTTTGACTATACTTTCTCATTTTGTTTAGAATTTTAATTTTATGTTAAAGTTACTAGCTGCACAAACTTAAGATTACACACAAAATCTAAAGTAGTCTCAAATGCTCGTTTTTTTCATAAAATGTCCAGCCATTGTTGATAAGGAGTTATATTCATCAATGACACTTATCCCTAAACTGATCTGTATCATAGTATAAACGACATACCTACTTACAATATTATAAACTAGGTGAACCTGACTAGCCTAAAATAAGGTACAGTTAACAGATGAGCTTACTAACCGGTTCATTTTTGACTGCCGATAAATTCGGTGACACGGTGCCGGAATCGGCCTCTGTTTCCCCTTTTGATGACATCACATTACCATGTAGTGGGCTTTCTGATCATCACTCTCCCGCCTTCCAAAACTACGAAAACATAAACACGTCAAAACAAAAACGAATCGACTATATTTCAACGCTAATTAGCACAATACACACTAAACAACGTCCCAAACAGCTATAGAACACAAAACAAGTTGATTCTCATAAGAATGGCGAGGTGACCCATTTACGAAAACATACGAATTATCTACTCACGTTATATTACTTTTTATACACTATCTGTCGTATATAAGGATTAATACCATATTACATGTATTGTATAAGAATTCAAGTCGCTAAAACACACGATAATAAATCACGAACTCACGTTAGCTTGATACGTCGACAACCAGAACAGCGGTATTTTAGGGAGAGATCGCTATGTGGCCTAATTCAATGCTTGAGTTCGATGCACAAAATACGTGTTACGCGTATAACTGTAAATGCATAAATAAGTGGATCCCGGTTTAACTTGTGTTATTTTGGCTTTAATATGTAATGTTTGTATTTACTATGTACTAAGAAGGAATTTCATAATGAAATTAAAAACTTTTAACCAAAACCATTTTGATAAAAAACCGAACACCTGTAAAGTGTTTTTTTTTTCTTCTCAGAGATCTTATTTTTGAATATGGCAACACTGGCAACATGAGAAAAAAGTTTATGACGTCAGTCTGATTAGTGATCAATTGATGATGATCCTCCGCACCGCAACCTCTCTCGCTGATTCTTCAATGTAATTTTCTATTTACCAGTTAGATATTTGCAGAAAAAACTAAATAAGCAAATAACAAACCCAATTCAAATTAGCAACAGAATTTCTTCACTAATCATCACTCACAATTTCCACAGTTTTTTTTTCACAAATTCACACTGTTTTCATCACTCCCGACCCGTGGTACAACTGCGGTGTCCAACTGGTTGTACTACGGAGAAGTAAATAAAAAAAATTCGAGTCGGGGTGCCCCAAATCCCTTTACTTTTCCGTAGTACAACCAGTTGGACACATCGCAGTTGTACCACGGCTCGGGAGACGTTTTCATTCATAAAAAAATAAGATTTCTTCTTCGAAATCCCCCGGCCAACTGTCATGCTATACCTGACTCCTTTCATTCATACATAGCCAAAAGAATTCCTCCAACCAAACACAATCCATCCATCTTTTTTTCAACACCAATGAATGTAATAGCTTCAAATATGTAGATGGGGAATTGAATTTGAAAAGTATTCGTAGGTACTAACTACTAGGGGGCGGGCCTACTCTCTAAGCCCGAAGTCCGTAGTTTCGGCCTTAGTCAAGAACAACTGTCTAATCGTGTCGTCTTTCATTCTTAGTTCGGGTTCGGGACTAATCGTAAGTCCGTAGGTTATACGGAATAGAAAACGCCCGACACTAAGGCCGAAATTACGGACTTCGGGCTTAGAGAATACGCCTTTTGCGCTGGGCCGGCCTAGGCCTACACGTAGAAGGTAGCTTCCGGGAGGTAAGACCTCCCTAGTATAAGTGTTCTGTGGGTAAGACACACACGTTTTCCGGTTAATATCCCAAGTGTGTTAACTTGCTAGTGGTCATACCTAAAAAAAAAAAACACACGTTTGCTTATCGGCAAAATATACTGAGCGCACTGTTATTTTTCCTAAACGTGAAACCGTGACGTTAGCAAAACTGTCTTCAGTGTCTTCTGTCAGCTGTCATGTCACTGACCTGACAGTGTCAATTGCATTGAGATGTCAGTTGGGACTTCTGCCTGTCTGTTGTGGGCTGACAAAACAGAAGACCTCGAATATTTTTATCATTGTGAAACACTGTGCAGATATAATCTCATTAAATAATTAACGAATAAAATAATTTGCTGTTACTGTAACCTATGATACTAATTTTTAGAATGATCATTTGCTACATCAATAACTAAAAAGGAAGAAAGTATTATGTTTGGCACGTAAAGGGTAAACAACAGTTACGTTTTTATAATGTGTTCTTCCACAATTGTATCTTTTTTAAGACAATGGAGACTTTGGATTAGGCCTTTCTTGATCGCTCTTTATGTTGCATTAATTATAGTATTAGTACCGATACTAATAGCTCATTCAATAAACAATGGGTTTAAGAAATCCGATCAAGGGTCTTTGGTTGGCGGAGGATTTGTTCTTCTCGCCATACCTATCTCCATATGGCAAATAACACAACATGTTGTTCATTATACTAAACCAATACTACAAAAACATATTATAAGGTAAGTTATTTATTTTTTAATCAAATATTTTCATCTCAATGTTATTCTGTTAAACAAAACAGCTAAAATCGATTTTTAAAAAACTTGCAACTTAACAACCTAGTTATTGAATGACCTACAAAACAGTAAAGATGATTAATTTGTAAACAATGCTAGAAACAAGTTTTTGTTCAATCACGAAGTATTAAAACTATAAATATTGTATTATTTTCAGAATATTGTGGATGGTACCAATATATGCTTTAAATGCCTGGATTGGCCTGGAATTCCCGGAGCAATCAATTTATGTTGATTCTCTAAGAGAGTGTTATGAAGCTTATGTAATTTACAATTTTATGAAGTATTTGTTGAACTATCTAAATGAAGACCATGACTTGGAAGCACTCTTGGAAACTAAACCTCAAGTTTACCATATATTTCCTTTATGTTGTTTGACACCATGGGAAATGGGCAGGTAAGAAAGTTGCATAGGTGTAGGTTTCACTACATAATACAAATTTATCCTTATTCCGTATTACATTTTGGTGCAAGCATTCAAAACAGTGTCATCACTGTTATTAATAACTCTGGCTCTAAAATGTGCCTCACATTAGCCATCCCTAATATTATTATTGAAACAATGATAAAAACATTAGGTAGGTATCTTTTTGTTATGAAATATTTTAAAATATTGTATTTCTTACCATTGATTAAACTTCAAAGTAGAGAGTTCATTGAACAGCTGCTTATTCATAGCTGCTGGATTACAGCTGTTAGGAAACCTTTAAAAACAAATGTCATGCAATGTTTGTTGAGAGACATTACTGTAACATAATAAACATTGTGATAAGAATTATGCAAAATAATATTAGCTGTATAAGTAAACTTTGTAGAATGTAACAGCATTATACAATTTCTGTCTATATTTCATCACTAAATATTTACTGTCTATTTTGGTAGCTCAATGACATGGCATCACTAAAACAGTCGAGCTCTGAGCATAATATTTGATTAAATAATAGTTGTTATAAATAAACTTAATTTAGTGATGGAAAACAACAACACTAACATAGTACATACTACTAATTACACTACTTTACTATATTATTAACATATTTGTTTCAGTGAATTTGTTCATAACTGTAAGCATGGAATTCTGCAGTACACCGTAGTGAGGCCCATAACAACAGTTATATCAATGATATGTGAACTTTCTGGGGTCTACGGAGAGAGTGACTTCAGCCCAAAAGTTGCCTTCCCATACATGATTGCTATCAACAATCTATCACAATTTGTTGCCATGTATTGTCTTGTTTTGTTCTATAAAGCAAATAAAACTGAATTAAAACCCATGAAGCCTATTGGTAAATTCTTATGTATAAAAGCTGTGGTCTTCTTCTCGTTCTTGTAAGTTTTATATTATCTACATTTTAGTTAATTTTTTGTATTTTTCATAGTACTCATGAATAATGATAAACTTCTCGATTTCCAGCCAAGGAGTAATAATTAACATATTAGTTTATTGCGGAGTGATATCAACTATTTTTGATATATCAGATTCTGATAAGATAAAAATTATGTCTTCTAAGTTGCAGGTAAGTTTCCCATGCTAATTTAAATAAATTAAAATTTTGGAGCCATAATATAGCACCAGTTAACCTTGAAAGCCAATCTCCATTGAGTGTTTTAACAATCTTATTTTACTACTTGACCTTTTATAAAAGCTATTCTGCTACTAGAAGCCTCATATATTTTTTTTTACAGGACTTTTTGATATGCATAGAAATGTTCTTAGCAGCGATAGCTCACCACTACAGTTTCTCTTACAAACCATATGTGTCTCCACAAAACCCATCGCCATCATGTCTCGGGTCATTCCTCGCAATGTGGGATGTGTCTGATGTCAAGAGAGATATTTCTGAGCACCTTGGGGTTGTTGGTATGTTGCAACATTATAAAATATGTTCTTATTTCAAGAGAATTGTTGAGAAATTTTGAAGAGACTGTACTAATTTTGTTGATAAATCAAAATAGTTTTGAGAAATCAATTACCTATTATAAATATAATGTAACAAGATGACCCAGGGAACTTCTACCACCTAAAATTTACGTAATTGTATTTTTTTCATAATTACTTTTTAAACTTAGTAGGTACCTACTAATAAGGAAAAAAAAAGAAATTTTTGTATATCATATCGGTCGAGACATTTTGACTACTAATCTAACTATACTTAAAATTAAAATAAAAACCCCTAAGTAACTAAAACGTGGCGTCAAAAAATTCGTCCGCATCGCTGTCGACTGGAACTGAGTCCAAAAGACTGGCGGCATTGCCGTTGTATGGCAATGCTCATCCTCTCCGTCACGGTAAATTAAATCGTAAAGAAATCAATTCAATTTATATCCATCCCATTAAAGACCTGTTTGGACTTTGGATAGTTGCTAATGAAACATGATTCAATAGAAAAAAGACGATGTGTATCAATGAGTAGTTAGGTATGACGCAATAATCAATAAAATTGACTTCATCGATTCGATTCCATTAGGGGTCGTCCATTAATCACGTGAGATTCAAAAGGGCGGAGGGGGTTCTGAAAAAATCACAAGGAAGAGCGGAGTAGAGTGTAGTGAGTGAGATATCACGGGTATTTATTTTTTCGTTGAACGCGCGATTTCTGATTTAATACCTACTTAATTTTTCAGAAGCCATGTAAATTATGCTAAATGCCGATTATACCAAAAATTACACGTGATTTTGGGCGGGGGCAGGGGTTTAAAAACATCACGTGACTATTGGACCACGCCATCGCAAGCGCGACTGTTCAGCGTGAAGTTCTGAGGTCGATCCCTGGGTCAGACAGCGTTATTAAGGTTTTTTTTCTGTGTCGAACCAGAAATTAACTGCTGTGATTGGCTTTTGACTTTTAACTCGACTGACTCCACGAATCTCAGCAGTTTATTATAAGCGCTTGACAATTATTCACATTCATTTTGTATTTCATAAGTAGTATAATTTTCGCTCAAAACTTGAATCAGTCTGATCAATGGTGATATTCTCGCCCTCTATTTCTTAGGGCTGAGAGAGCTCAGACTATTGTAATATTAAATCAATGTCACACTATTTTCTTTTTCACCAGGGAGCTCATTTAGTCGGAGACTTCGAGGTAAATCGATGTATCACATGGCACGTGGATACGACGAAAGTTCGAGATTGATGAGCGAGCAACCAATCCCGTCTAGTTCGGCTCCGAACCTCACTGTAGGTGTAGAAGACCTGGAACCACCGCCGGTGGAAGTCAGACCGTCAGCCTACGGATCGCTAGATAACACTGTATCCGCGATGTCAACGAACTCTGAGACAGAACCTTTACTTGACCTCGATGATCAAATTAAAGACGACCCTAAAGTATAAAATGTGATAAAAGTGATATTCATTTTAGGTCATTTTGCATATTAGGGAAATCGAATATATAGTGGCTTGGTGCTACTTCACATTGCTTTATATAAACTAATCGAAAATGCATCACATGTAACAGGATTTTCTTATTTGATCACTAAATTGTACATTCCTTAGTTTACAACCAAAGTATGAATATCCTGAATTTTTATTTTTTGTTGTTTATTGTATGATGATCTGCATTAGATCGTATATTTAGAACTAACTATGAATAATAATATTAGTATAAATTGTGATATTTACGTTAATCTGACGATGTAAGTAATTGTAATTAATATGTTAAGTTTTAGAAATAAAATATTTGTTTAGCATACACAATGCTCTTTCATTCTAATTAGTCTGTTCCTGGTAGGGCTATGTTTTAGAAGGTTTGAGATGTTGATTTTGTGTAAGACGGACTCGGGTTCCGTACTTTGCTGTAACATACTCAAGAAGCTTGGCCATACCAGTCATACCACACAAACATCACAACAAACAATATAATTATGGATACAATAGGATCAGATCAGTAAGTAAATAAAGTGTACGTTACCCCAACAAGAAAGTGTCTCCTAGAGTTATATGAGTAGAACGTATTATTGGTGCCTTATCTGTTGTAAATGTGCCCCTACATAAAAAATGTGTGCCCCCTGTCGTTTTGGAAAAAAACGGAAAAAACGATTCTTGCTGGGGTAACGTTTTTCTAGCAGGAAAATTCTAAACGAATGATCGGAGAGAGAAAAATTGTGCATAGCCAGAGAGCTTATATGTGTGCCAAAATGTGCCCCCAAAAATAAAATCTGTGCCCCTTCAGGTTTTCGAGATATTGCATTTCCTGCTGGAGTAACGTTTTGATGAATCGTATATCTCTAAAACCATTGCATGTGCCCCTGTAGAATAAACATACACGAGTAGCTCTTAATGTGTGCCCCTTAGTGCCCCAATTAGATTTAAGAAAATATTTATAGTTTTCAAGTTATCGCGGTTTTATGAAAACCCGAAAAAACATCGCAGCGCCTAAATGAGACAAGGCATAACTTCGCTGAAAACTGTATTCGGTTCTTCTTGACGCTAATAATAACCATACAAAGTTTCAAAACTGTTCATGCATGCGTTTTTGAATAATCATGCTAAAAGTAAAAACGATGGTGTCATAACTTTGACCGCAAAATACAAGGAACTGGCACAATCCCAGATGTGTAGGTGTAAACCAAAATCTTGTGCCTTTAGTCAAAAATATATGGTGAAAATATTGAGCTTCAAATGTTACGCATTAAGTAAATATAAACAAAAAACCAAAATATGTAAACAACGGCTGGTTATCCGACCAAATCTGAATGACTACTAAAAAGCGACGGATTCATACATATCGATGACCTTCTTTATTGGACGTATTATACCTAAGCTGTTGTCCGTACAGTCGCGTTCAAAAGTTTTGAGGGCTAATTAAAAAATATATTAAATACACCTTGTGACTATGTAAATGAAACAGCTTGTTGATGTGGAAATTATTATTTTTTTTCCCTTAATTTTAATTCTTAAAGTAATTATTGCATCAAATCACAGATCAAATTTCCTACCTATAAATATTAGAAATTATTTGCACGTTGTGTAGTCATTATTATTTAAATCACAGATCAGTTTTTTATAGCCTAACATAATTATAATTAGTAAATTTGCATCACAAAAAATCACAGATCAATATTAAGTATAAGAATAATATTGTGTAAAAAAATATAAAATTTGAAATTACAGGTAAATAATATTCTTACGAGTAACTTGCATATACATAGATTCAGATAAAGTGTGTTAGTATAGTAAACCGCATAAAGATATAACTGTAAACATCGAATGTGCACAAATTAACTGATGGTATTTGGCTATAAATAAACATATTTATCCCATAAACGTAACAACATTATCACATGACTGTGTGAATGACACTTAGATATCTAAAACGCCATCAAATCAAAATTATGTGACACTACATAATCAGCATTAATATAATCGTTGGTTAATAATTATAAATCCCTCATAGGTACGTAATACGACATACAAAATGGAAACACGTTGTTGCATCACAGATCATATATCATATATATATCAATACAATGCTCTAAGTTCATAAAGATGTAGGAATGAGTTTTTCTGTTTTTTCTTTTTTCCTACGCCTTTATTTAGTACGAACATATTTAGTGTCAGTTTATTTGTTGTCACGAAACGTCGCTGCAATTTGTACAAAAAAAATACGTGTGAATAACAGTGCATTTCCAAATAAAGAAGCGAGTATTATTTTCATAGCATTAGCCTATTAATAAAATTCATGTATGTATCGTCTTTATCTATATATTACAAGTTATTCTGATATTGTGGCTAATTGAGGTTCTTTCTCACGAAAATGCTACACATATGAGTCACATTTCGTCACTCATATGACGTAACTCACATCTACGTGTAAAGTTAAAACATGTTTACACTGCGGTTGAAAATTTTAACAAATTATATGCCGGCGGCGTCCGGTGTTATCTCCATACAAAACGTTTCACTAATAAATAAATCTGACATTTACGGAAAATAGATATAAAAGAGTTTTAGTGTAATTTTTTAAAATAATAATTTGGAGGTTTCGAATAAATGCTGAATTTGATCATTAAACCTGCATTTTAGCTCCCTGCCGGACCCTGCTCAATTTGAGCAGTAGGACATAGTTACATGTAAACTCTGCTTTACAATAAATGTGACTTACATTAGTATAAAAATACAGGTATGTCACAAAACAGTTTGGTCACGATTTTGAGCATGTTAGTCACATGTACATTTTATTTGAAAATGGCTCTTATAAATGTACTTAATCATGTGTAAGGTCATAGAAACAGCTATTAAAATATAATCCAATAACAACTTTATTTTATTAGATATTACTTTTCTACTTCAGTGTACTCAGGCACAACACGTGTGAACCGGTTAGTGAGTAAAGTAAAGAAGGTCATCGATAT
This sequence comes from Melanchra persicariae, assembly GCA_947386135.1. NCBI lineage: Eukaryota > Metazoa > Arthropoda > Insecta > Lepidoptera > Noctuidae > Melanchra > Melanchra persicariae. The sequence goes on along the minus strand of OX376651.1, from coordinate 7,359,409 downwards.
GTATGAATCCGTCGCTTTTTAGTAGTCATTCAGATTTGGTCGGATAACCAGCCGTTGTTTACATATTTTGGTTTTTTGTTTATATTTACTTAATGCGTAACATTTGAAGCTCAATATTTTCACCATATATTTTTGACTAAAGGCACAAGATTTTGGTTTACACCTACACATCTGGGATTGTGCCAGTTCCTTGTATTTTGCCGTCAAAGTTATGACACCATCGTTTTTACTTTTAGCATGATTATTCAAAAACGCATGCATGAACAGTTTTGAAACTTTGTATGGTTATTATTAGCGTCAAGAAGAACCGAATACAGTTTTCAGCGAAGTTATGCCTTGTCTCATTTAGGCGCTGCGATGTTTTTTCGGGTTTTCATAAAACCGCGATAACTTGAAAACTATAAATATTTTCTTAAATCTAATTGGGGCACAAAGGGGCACACATTAAGAGCTACTCGTGTATGTTTATTCTACAGGGGCACATGCAATGGTTTTAGAGATATACGATTCATCAAAACGTTACTCCAGCAGGAAATGCAATATCTCGAAAACCTGAAGGGGCACAGATTTTATTTTTGGGGGCACATTTTGGCACACATATAAGCTCTCTGGCTGTGCCCAATTTTTCTCTCTCCGATCATTCGTTTAGAATTTTCCTGCTAGAAAAACGTTACCCCAGCAAGAATCGTTTTTTCCGTTTTTTTCCAAAACGACAGGGGGCACACATTTTTTATGTAGGGGCACATTTACAACAGATAAGGCACCAATAATACGTTCTACTCATATAACTCTAGGAGACACTTTCTTGTTGGGGTAACGTACACGTAAATAAATCATTTGTGATTTTAATTATTTATGGTTCAAATAAACATTTTAAAACAACTCCATTAAAAGTACGTATAAATCAACATGATTATTATGACGATATAGATTATTATTGTAAGACTGAATAGAATTTAAAATGCATTGTCAGTAAAAAACTTTTAGTTGGGAATGTTATATCACTTGCTGAAAATGTGCAGGCTATGTGCAGTTTAAGAATATTTATTTTAATAAATTAATTGTTTAGTCTTATATTCTAAGTATGTTTAAACATCTTTAGAAGAAGCTTTTGATTACTTATATCAATATAGATTTGAGATTATTCAATTAATACTTGTTCAATATTCTATTCCATTTACTTCTTATCTAATCAAAATTGTATGTAAAATAAAAGCCTCATGAATCTCATAATCGCGATAAAAACGGAATGTATAAATTCCTTATTAAACAATAATATTTTAAGTAACTTGTTGATTTGTAATTATTTTCGATTATGTGTTCTGATGCCAATTTTATAATTATTTATGAATAGAAGTGGTTCCCTGATTAAGCTTCGTTTTGCAGAAATTCTCTAAGGCACTTAGACCAGCCTTTAAGGAATTCATTTCAATTTGGTGCCATATTGTTCCCAGTATGAGGCAGTAGAAGCAAAGACCAGTAGTGAATATTTTAAATAGGTCGTAAAATATACTGTGCGGCCAATGACCAACCAAGCCAATTAGGAGAACGAGTATCACTCCTCCGACAGTTAAACATAATGTTTTAAATTTTGATAAGTTGGCCATTGCCTCCTCACAAACTTTAATGGCTTGTGTGCATGTTTCATCAAACTCACAGTAACTCCTGCACGAGCTAATGCATTTCTCTTTGTTTATTAATGGATTTGGTTGCACATGTAATTGTACAGAAACTGCGTTGTGGTCCGAATATGAAAATTCTTGGCCAGGAACTCGGTTTGGTAGTGGATTGCCAAAGTTGGATACTATAACCTGAAAAATAAACGAATTTTGATTAGGTACTAGATAGGACTAGGTGGAATAAACTTAACAACGTAATTGAAAAACATGTTCTCCCTTATATTTTAACAGCAAATCCTACTAATATTATAAAGGTGAAAGTTTGTATGTTTGTGTAACAATCAGGCAAAAACGGCTGAAGGGATTTGGATGAAATTTGGCACACATGTAGTTCATATCCTGGAATGAGACATGATAGTTTTTATCCCGGTAAGTGGCATGGATCAATGAAGACTGAGGAGGAAGTGGAAATTCAGAGCCGCTGCTGCCTTAGTACTTCAGATTCACAAGTACCAGAAGGCCAGAAACATCAAGTACCAGGAGACCAGAAACATGTCATAGTATTTTTTGGGCTGGTTAGGGTAGGTGTAAGGCAGGTGTAGGGTAGGTATAGGGTAGGTGTAGGGTAAGTGCAGGATAGGTGTAGGGCAGGTGTAGGGTAAGTGCAGGGTAGGTGTAGGGTAGTAGGGTAGGTGTAGTTACAATACAAATTAAGAAACCTCCCTATTTCCGATTATCACGCGGGCGAAGCCGCTGGTAGAAGCTAGTGTAATATAATACGAAAAATATTTAGGTATTGATTTACCTTGCATTTTAATAGGCTTTCTTATATGTAATCTTTATGTAAATAAACTAATGGAATGGTCATAAAACTACGTACCCGACTTCAAAAAAAGGAGAAGGTTCTCAATTCGGTTGTATTTTTTTTGCAAGATAGTGTAGTAGACGTACGCGCGCGCGGGATATAGGGTCGCGGTAGTTACTTTTTTTTGTGTTGCCATTTCAAAGTGCAATGAATCTATTTTACGTTATACGCCCGTGTTTGGGTCACAGATATTCATGTATGAACAACATCATGTATTTCAACTCAATCGGTCCAGTAGATTCAGAGCAAATTGGTTATGATAAATGGACAGACAGACACAAGTCATCCTATACAAGGGTTTTTACAATCTTTGTACCTCTATTTAGTTGCATTCACTCATAGAGAATCCTAAAAGAAATATCCCATGAAAAAAAATTGTAAACAAACATACCTCCCAAGCAGGGCTTAGTTTGTATAAAATATGATCTATTCTCTTTCCTTCAGGACAAATCCTGACTTGTTTACGGTCTGCGTAGCTATTATCTGCACTGTCGCTAGTGCCCAAGGACTTTGCTTCAGGGTCCCTCAAATCAAGATCTTGATCATATGGATCTGTAAGTGGGGGAAGTTGAGTGACTATCCTGAAAAGGAAAAAAATAATCATTAAATGTGATATGATGCTAAGTATATATTTTTCATACACATTTTCATGCGTATAAATGAATCCCTGTTTCCCTTGCTTACGCCATACCGATTTCATTCATCTTTTTTTTTAAACTTTGTAAAAGGTTCTTACGGAAAGAAAAGTTAAGAAAATCGCACTGAAAATATACCTACGAGAATGGGATAAAACGGGATATACGCGTACGAAGTCGCGGAAAATAATAATAATAGGGCTTTATTTCGGACACAAAAATCCATAGTGTTAGCAACATACAAAAACTTATTAACTAGTGTTAGTAACAATCAACCTCCACACAAACTGCTGTAGGTACAATCGGAGAGCCGATGCTCTCAGCTACAGTTTTCAGGATGCTGTTTTGACTGTCCCTCACTCTCCTCAGCCGCGACGCGATAATCGCGTAGAACGCGTCTTTTACATCGTTCTCACATATATGTATAATTTCAATATGAATGATGTAACCATAATTTTGTAACAAAATATTATTTTTAAAAGAGTGTCCATGGAGTTTCTTGTACGTTCTTCTCCATAGAGATCTACGCTTTGGAACGTGCAAATAGCTTCATCTTTTTGACCGACCGACCTTGACAATTCAAAAGTGCCTGTAAATGGTCTAATTGAAATAAAGGCTTTGACTTTGACTTTGACTTTTGACTTTGAACCCGTCGGTACGAGCTTGCGCAAACATTTCCGACGCGCTACAGTAACCAGGCAGTCTCAACTACATCCTGAAAGCATTGTTTCATATTGGACGCGCAGGGCATCCAGCGATCTCTTAGCATAATTGACCCATAGATTGCAGGTGTACAGACTTTGGCAATAAGCCTTGAAAATTGTTACTTTTACTAGGTCCGTACACCGCCCAAATCTACGGGACAACATATTGCTCCGGGCCACCAGAGCCCTACGCTCCCCTCTCAATGTCCACATTGTCCCTGAGGATAAGCTAATTGATAATAATTTACACCTAAACAGTATTAAATACTTATTATTACTTGAATGATAAATCTCCAGGTGCTGCATTTAGGTCTCCTGCCAGAATAGATATGTCAGCAGGTGCCGTAGTTAAATTAACAAATTCTGCTGTTGAGTATGCTTGTAGCACTCTGTGTGCCAAGTAGATATCATCCTGATGATATTCGGCGTGGAGCTAAAAATAGAATAATGCATTGAGGGATAAGAATTATGTTAATAAATTATTAATTTTTGGTAATGTTCAGCAAAATCTGTTTCTATCATAAGTAGTCAAATTTCTATAAACATGATAAAGCTAATGTCACAATTATTGGTCTAGGACAAAGCATTAAAGTTCTAACTCAATTTAGATTCAGTTGCTTGAGGCATGCATGAGATAGGGTGAGGAGTTAAAAATATAAAAATGTAAAACTAAAAATAGAAATAGGTGCAAATATCTCTTGCTAAAGTCAGAAAATGTTACAATTAACAGTTTATCACTATCTCAAACTGGCAGATTTCCATTGCTGGACACAGTGAAGCATTGCTTATCCCCCAGGATTTTAACATTTTTCAATATTGTTCCTATTAAACATAATAATTATTTACTTACTACTCACATGTGTGCAATATACATTAACTAATCTTTCTCCAACTTGGACACGGGCAAGACCGATTCCTTTACCTCCAAACCAGTCCCCGTGATGAATCTTGTGAATGTAGCCATTTAAAGGCCATTGGTGAAAGAAGACATCTTGCATCAACCATTTTGAGAATATACATAGGCCTGACCCAAGTACTCCACTGAAAATGAATGTTCTTATAATTAAAACTTAATTGTTGTCTCACTAAAACTCGAGACCAACTGGACTGATTTGGATAATTTTGGTTTTGAGATATTTGTGGAAGCCTAGGGAAGTTTTAAATAGTAAAAAAATATGGAAAAAAATACATCCAGGTGAGGTCTGGGCGGGCCGCTAATCCTACTAATATTATAAAGGTGAATGTTTGTATGTTTGTGTAACAATCAGGCAAAAACGGCTGAAGAGATTTGGATGAAATTTGGCACACATGTAGTTCATATCCTGGAATGAGACATATGCTACTTTTTATCCCGGTACGTGGCATGGATTAATGGAGACTGAGGAGGAAGTGGAAATTCAGAGCTGCTGCTGCCTTAGTACTACAGATTCACAAGTACCAGGAGAGTAGAAACATCAAGTACCAGGAGACCAGAAACATGTCATAGTATTTTTGGGCTGGTATAATTATGTAGGTAGGGTAGATGTAGGGTAGATGTAAGGAAGGTGTAGGGTAGGTGTAGGGTAGGTGTAAGGAAGGTGTAGGGTAGGTGTAGAGTAGGTGTAGGGTAGGTGTAAGGTAGGTGTAGGGTAGGTGTAGGGTGGGTGTTTCCTGAGTAAAAAATTTATAATACAAATCAGAAAACCTTGCTATTTCCGAAATTCACGCGGGCGAAGCTGCAGCTGGTAGAAGCTAGTGTTATTATATTTGCATAATGAATTTAAGTATAATGAATTGATAACTAATGCTTCATACAGCATATTACCTGTAAAAGTAGTGTGAATATGGTAAATTGCTTTTCAAACTATTCTTCAAATACAAATAATCTTTTTCACTCCAAACTTCTTGTAAACACACTATATTATGAGCGCTCCTTTGTAAATATGCAGCTATGGCTTCAAAACGTTCTTTTCGATTTTTAGACACCCCTGGTATCCCCCTGTAAATGAAGATAACAGTGGTCATTAACACAGAATGAGGCAGTTATTGCTAAGCAGACCTTGAAAAAAAATTAAACTGGACTCTGATAAGACTGATTTCTCATCAGAGTCCAGTTTTTTAAATCATTCATTGATTTATTTTTACAATTTAATACCTACTTCAATAAATTATTCAAGATTGAATGACAATACAGAGACAAATAAAATTATTATGACCTATCTTAGTAGTAACCATTAAAGACGGTTTAAAGAGGTTACCATAGAAACTTTAATATTTGTGCAGTATCATGCCATTTAAAATAGAAAAATAAGTTGAAAGTAGCGACGATAAGATTTACTTACCAACAGTTTAAAGTAAAGACATTCAATGTGAATTCCATATTAACTGAATACTATCACAGTTTGGTGAACTAGGCGCATGTATTACTTAAAAACCCTGATTTATCTCTGTGAGAACCATAGAAATAATTTGGAAAACGACTGTGTGATTCCAAATGGATGGAGTTTGCGATTTTCAATAATAATTCCGAATCGAGTTTTGACGTTTGACGTTGACGTCTGAAGACGATTTGACAGTAAGAGTGTGACTAATATATTGGTAATAGTTAATAGATTAGTAATATTCTATGTATTCACGTATTAGTAATCTTAAATTATAAATCTGGGATTCTAGTCACTTGGCACGGCACGGATCGGCGAGATCGGATTCGCTCAATCACTCTGACATTCGTGAAGTGATACGTATTATTAGGTATAGTTAACGACTCCAGCCCCGACTTGTGAAATTTCCCAAATTAAAAATTAATCTTATGTAATTGGTAAATAAACACCAAATTCGCGAATTATTTGGCGCACACCGGTGTGTTGCCGGTGCTTGAGCGGCTGTTCCTCAAATATTAGTTAAGATATTATAGTATTTCTACTTTTCTAGACTAATATATTCATATTAGCTAGTACTGATAAATATCGATACCCCATCTTTATTTGACAGTGACGACATGAATCCAGTTGCCAGTGGATGGAAAATATTATCCACTAGCTTCTACCCGCGATTTCGTCTGCATAGGCTTTAGGGTATGCGCGCACTACGAAAATAAATCGTTGCGAAGAAAATTCGTCAATCTGTGAACAACAGAAATGTACTACAATCCGCGCACTCCGAAAATAAATCATTTGCATTTTATTGTCGCAGATGCGAAATCATACGTATATTTTGTACCCTATGAAGCGGCACTAGCTTCGCACATTGCGGAAAAAATCGCGATTTATTTTATCATATTCACGAAGATCGTTATACCATACGTAAAAAAATCCTTTAGAATGTTTTTACTGCTGTCAAAGGATGGACCCAGTAACGTTTAGTTATCTGTATTAGGCACAGTGACTGTCTTGGCCCTGCTATTTCGCATGCGATAATAAATCGTAGTGCGCGTAGGAATTTATTATTGTCGTTTGCAATTTTATTTTGCACTTTAAAAGTCGCAACGACTTATTTTCGTAGTGCTCGCATACCCTTAGAGCTGGCGCTAGTTCTTCGTCTAGGCATAGCGTTCATTCTGACTTTTTGACTCGGCTCTCGACGCTCATAGCCTGATGGTAAATATTATAGCCCTGGAAACGCATCGGGTTGGGTTTAGAATCGAGTCCTCTGAATTTAAGGAATCTGTCACTGTGACCCGGGGGGTCAAAGAGGGCTTATCCCAAGCAAAGCATGCTGATGTATCCCTATCTCGCTCACTCTGGTCTGGCTGTGGTCACAACCTCTCTTTCCACCAGCATCGGTGATAGCAATATTATGTCTAGGTACACCAAAAAGAGAGGTCAGAGCACAGAGAGTGAGATAGAGATACGTAGGTATTTGACTCAAACCCGTTGTACCAAGTGAGGCCTCCATATTTATCTATAGGGTCGGGTGTCTCACAATGAACCAGGCAGCTACATTTAACCACCGCCAAATCTCGAAAATGCGACGTTGTCAAACCGCGCTAATATGAGTGAAAGAGAGGTATTTACGTTCCGTTCCTGCCCACTAGTTTGCGTGGCGATCGCGTGCAAAGTGGTTGTGTGAGGAGCATTCGAAAGCAAACTGACTCAAAAAGTAAGTATTTTTTGCAAATTTCATTATTTTTTAGCTTTTTTTGTTTAAACAATATCGATTTATTTATATATACAGTGTTTTCTACGGTTATTCAGCAATTAAAAGCGCTATAATTTGTGTTTTTACGAGATTGTTTTGCCGGTAAAATTTTGAGGTTAGTTATCAAAACGTGGTGTGTCTCACAGTGAGCCACCTGAGTGTGGTACACATTGAACCATGGTTCATTGTGTACACCCTACCCCAGTCGTTAAATGAGTGTATTTTTTACAATTATTTTAATTTGTTATAGAATGGCGCGAAACAAAGTAATAATAAGAAAAAGAGGGGGACATTCGGCTGCCGACATGCTTAAGGCTCTTAAACTGCACAGATCAGGTGAAAGTATCAGAAAAGCAGCGAAAATTTATAATATTGCTTATCCAACCTTACGACGGTACGTAGCACAAAACTTAGACGTCAATACAGAGGATCTTGCCGAGAAGAGATTGGTACCGAATTATGAAAATCATTTAATTTTTACCGCAGAACAAGAAGATATTTATAAAGAGTACATAAAGGAGTGTGCTCTGAAATTTTACGGACTGACCACAAAAGACTGCCGTAAAGTGGCGTACCAGATGGCGAAAGTAAATAATGTGACAATGCCAGATAGCTGGGAGCGAGAAAAATTGGCAGGAAAAGAGTGGTTACGGTCATTTAAGAAACGCCATCTTGATCTTTCAATAAAAAAACCTGAAGCTTGCAGCTTAGCCCGTGCGACAGCTTTTAATCGCGAGACGGTTAAGTCTTTTTTTGATAATTTGAAGATAGCAATGAGTCGTCATCCGTCTTTCAGCACTGGTTGTCGTTTGTATAATTTGGACGAAACAGCCACGACGACGGTTCAGCGTCCACAAAAAGTAGTGGGGCCTAAGGGAAAGTTTAATATTGCAAAGGTGACCAGTGGCGAAAAGGGAACTCTAGTAACCACTTGCGCTATTGTATGTGCTTCAGGCCAGGCTTTGCCACCAGCGCTTGTTTTTCCGCGAAAAAATTTTAAAGATTTTATGTTAACGGGGGCTCCCCCAGGTTCTCTTGGGTTAGCACATGCTTCTGGGTGGATGACAAGCGAATTATTCGTTGATGTTATGAAACATTTCATCAAACATGCTGCCGCCAGTCTAGATAACCCTGCGCTTTTAATCTTAGACAACCATGAGTCTCATCTTTCCATTGAAGCCTTAGAATTAGCAAAAAAATCGGGTGTCACAATGCTCACTTTGCATCCTCACACCACTGCCAAGATGCAACCTCTAGATGTCGGGTTAAATGCCCCCTTTAAAGTTTTTTATAACAGCGCCATAGACTCCTGGATGATGAGGAACCCAGGAAAGCCCATGACAATTTACAACGTAGCGGAGTGCGTTGGAGTGGCCTACGCCAGGGCAATGACACCCATGAATATATCCGCAGCCTTTAAGAAATGTGGCATATATCCCTTTGACCCAGAAGTCTTCACGGACATCGATTTTTTGCCATCAGACGTGACGGACAGACCCAAACCAGAGCTCCAAGATCAAAATTTAGATCCTAATATCGAAAATGTTGAAATCGAATCCGTTAAATCTGATGACACATTTTATGAAGACGGAAAAGTAAGCCCATCAATTTTAAACACCGATTGTATGGTAGAGACTCCAGTTGTAAATGAAGTTACGGAAAATAATTTCGAAATGCAACCCCAGAAATTTCATAGCTCATCAATAGCAGGATTATCTACGATGTCTTCATTCATTTCACCTAAGCAATTTATGCCACCACTTAAAGCTAGCCCCCGATCTAGTAACAGGAAAGCTAGGAAACCAGGAAAAAGCAGAATTGCAACAGACACTCCGGAAAAAAATGAAATTATAGAAAGCAAGAAGAAGCGTAAAGAAACTAAAACTAAAGTAAAAGAAGTTAAACGCACCGTGCTTTCAGATAAAAAAGTTAAAATAAATACCCTAAAGAAAAAGATAATGAAAAAGGTAGATAGAGATGAATCTACTTCTGAAGAAGAACTTGAAACGGTGTTAGAAGAGAGCGAGACTGAAATCAGTGAGATAGATGAGTCCGAAGATGAAGAAGAAATGTTTGTTGTGAGAGGAAATTTCGATAAATTGACCCGTGATCCCGTTGAAGATAACTATGTGCTCGTGGTTTTTGATGCAAAAAATATTAAGGTTTATTATGTAGCCAAGATCATTGAAGTTGACAAACCTTACTATGGAGTTTCATTCATGCGGTTAATGAACAAAGAAACCATGAAATTCCGGATGCCTTTGGAACCCGATTTGGCTAATGTCCAATTAAAGGATATTAAAATGATTTTGCCACCACCAAAAATTAATGGAACACAAAACCGAAACTCGACATATAACTTTCCGATACGCGTTGCTCCAACTATTAACTTGCGTTAAGGTTTATGGACAATCTCAACATTCGTAATTTTTTTGCTCGAAATTTTTAAATTGATTTTGGCTAAGTGCAACTTTTTGTTTTATTTTTTGAAGAAGTTTTTTTTTTACTTTGTTTAAAGTTTGTTCCTATAGTGATAGTTATTTGAAGGTAAAACCTTCAAAAACCTAGTAAAAAGTTATTTAGTTTTTTACTTAGTTTTGAAAAACTGTTACTTATTTTTATTATTAAAATGTACAAAACTAAGACTCTCAGTTTAAATGCTTAAGATTTAAAGTGATTTTAATAAATGTAAGACTGATTTTTATTATTACTGTTTTTTATTATTATTATATTATTATTACAAAGTATTTGTCTTATAAATTGAACTAGAAGACATAGTAAATAAGGTGGCTCAATGTGGACTATGCCCTGGTTAAATGTGTACCACCTGAAGGACACAATGAACCAAAAATCATTTTTCATAAAAACCTGTTTCACACTGAAACTAAAAGGAATATGAGAAATTAATGTTTTACAAAACTGAAGCTAAATAAATATGCTAACTATACACAAAAAATTAAAGGCATTGATTGAAAATCCAGCCCACTATAAGACTTCGAAATTTACCTGGTTCAATGTGAGACACCTTACCCTACCGTCATTCCGTTCCTTCCGAGTTAATGTGAATATAGTTATTGTTATCTGCCTCCTGTTTTTCGACGACTTTTGCTACCCCTCTGGACACCGATTGTTTGCTATTTTTGACGACTTTTGCTACTTCTCTGGACACCGATTGCTTGCTATTTTCGAAGACTTGCTATCCTTTTGGACACCGATTGCTTGCTATTTTTAACGACATTTGCTACTTCTCTGGACACCGATTGCTTGCTATTTTTGGCGACTTTTGCTACCCTTCTGGACACCGACTGCTGGCGGTTTACGACAATTTCGCTACATTTTAGTGTTTTATTTGGTGCAAGAGCGAGCGAAGCGACCTCGGGACTTGAGGCACCCCGACTCAGACAGGTTAGGTTAGAAGGGGATGGCAGGGCAAGTGAGAGAGCGAAGCGAACGAACAGACCCCGCTAACTTACACCCACACCCCACCCCCTAATAAGAGGACTCGATTCTAAGCTTTAACCAGTGCATCTTCCTGAAAGTTTATTTACCGCTCGTACTTCCAGCCCCGAAAATACTTACTTCGACATGTTTCCTGGTCTCATGGAACTTGTGAATCTTGACTGCTCAGAATTCCAGTGCCGGAAGTACTTCGACATGTTTTTGGGTCTCTAGATACTTGTGAATCTTTAGCGCTTATAATAAACTAGCTTCTACCAGCGGCTTCGCCCGCGTGAATATCGGAAATAGGAATGTTTCCAGATCTGTGGGTAGGTGTGTAATGTATTCAAGGTTTGCCGAGGTCGTCCTCGGCAAGTCTTGAAAACGTTGAAGTTGGACCCGTGTTGCTGTTATTCTTTAGCCACAAGCTTCTCCGCTTTTGCCACTAGGGTTGGTTATTGGATGGAAAATTGAAAAGTCCTGAAAAAAGCCCTGATATATCCACAGAAAAGTCTACTAGAAAGGCAGGCCTACTTAATTCACAGCTCTGTGAAAAATACAAAGCAAAGAGTGTACATTACATTGCGTTTTTAAATATAAAACAAAAACTTGAAAAGGAATAAACATTTAATTTTCAACTTCTAAACTGGTCTAAGTAACTATTATGTTTATTACTATAATATTCATTGCTTTATTTACCTTACACAATGTCTTAGTCCCAAATTTTCAAACCAGCAGAAAATATGGGATCTGTTTCTTGATGACATGAAAATGTAACCAGAAAACAATACTAAAAATACAACAAAACAAGCTTATTAATATCGTATGCTGCTCATATAACCAATATTTTACAATCAAATTAAAATGAACATTTTATAACAGATCTGTGATATTGTACTTATTTTAATAGGAAATGTTACGTATCTTCTATATTATACCCTTTTCGTGTCAAACGTCCTACTCGCGAAACGTCCTTTATGCAAATGGACAACTCTAGGACAATTTTTCTTATTTTATTTTATGGATGGGAAATCTTCAAATGACTCTACGCTCTGGGTGGAGCGGGAGGGAGTGCCAGGCTCTTACTGACTAAAACCCATCCGTGCTCCTTTGCTTTCCAGGGCCGCACTAATTCTTCCGAACAAAATCCGCAACCCTGGCAGGCTCTGGCCCTAACGGGCCCCGCCTACTATGCTAACATCTGACTGATGTCAGCATAGTAGACGGGGATGGCTCTTTGAGGTGCGCGTGGAACACAACGCGCTGTCGACCCGGGCCTGGCTTTGATCGGACGGCGAGCCACCCAACTCTCGCCGTCCGCAAGCCCGGCCTACTACGGTGGCCGGGAATCGCCCTGTTACTCCTGGTGTCCAGGGCGTCTTCTTATGTTGCCGCGGATAGGGCGTGAGGGTTGTCTCTCACGTGGCCTGCCTCCTCCTTCACTAGCATTACTGCTTCACAGAAGGAGGTGACGGCTTCCCATGCCTCCTCGCTCCGGACCACGGATTGAACCAGGGCCGGACGGGAGAGGTCGCCGCTGCCGATCGCCTCGACGACGATAAAACTATAGTAATGATTTAATGATTGAGCAACAGGATACTCTGCTAATAGGACGTCTTGTGAGTAGGATGTTTTGATCTGGAGAGATTATACTTACACATATAATTATCACTATACTAATATAATTACCGTCGCACTTAACAAATAATTATGATGTAAACCTGCATAATGTTCTGCTACTATACTATAGTATAAATAAGCAGGAAATCGTTTTGTACATCTAACAACCCGTTTCTAGAACGAAAATCAACGAGTCAAAATGAAATGCGTGTAAAATGATCTAATTTGCCCAACTAAATTTCAGTCAACCAATCACAGCAGCTTACGAAACACTCTTGCGATTTGTCAGGAAAACTTTGTGTTGATTTTGGTTCCAGAAGACAAGTACACCCCACCAAATTATTTAGCTAGCCTGCTACCTAGTAGCTATCTTATATTTACGCAAGGTGTGTACCACACTATAGGTACTAAGAAATCACACCACAATAACACTAATAATTTAACAAGCCCATTTGCAACACAAAAACTTTAGCACTTAAAAAAATCATAATTATTTTCTGTTGGTCATTTGAAGATGTTAAATGGATTAAGTATTTGTGGCGCAAATGAGCCTCAGACTGGTTAGCAAAATTTTCAGCTGGCTACTGTATGCAGGTATCGTCAAACGTCGGCATTTTATAACTTAACAAAAATTAACAAAGTTGCATTTTAAGTTCAAATAAGAACATCAACTTCAACAGTGATATGTTCTGATTTCACTGATAAATTAATAGGAGAATTTGGAGTAGACTCAGTTTCTTCAGGCACTTCAGTTAATCCAGCTAACTTGAGAGCAGTAGAAAACTTAAAACTCCCTTCATCTTTTCTTGGTTTTCTTTCTTTATTAATAGTAAGTGTTGGTTCCATTCCTGCCTCTTTGTAGTGTAATTGGACATGATAATTTAATTTAGCCTGGAACATATTTTTTCACATCGTTAATACTAACTATTGCCCTTATTCAAATAATTTTAAGTAGAATACAGCATTTTGTAGTTTAATTAAAAAGATATAATCTTTATTGCTAATTATAAAGCTGAAAAGTTTGTTTGTTTGAATGCGCTAATCTCTGGAACTTTCTCGGATTGGGAAAACTCTTTTTGTATAAGTAATATGATAGCCACATACATGAGGAAGGCTATAGGCTCGGGAATGAGAACGGGAAAACGGCATATGCGCGTACGAATCGCAAATGCTAGTCTATAGAATAAAATCAGCTGTGAAATAATTTACCTTTGTTGATAGTTGTGCGTGACAAATTGTGCATTCATGGAACATCTTCATATGTTTTACTAAAATATGTTGCTTTAAGTTGCTTTTTCTTGAATAAAATCTGTAAGTAAAAAGAATAGAACAGAATGGTTTAAAAGTATTTTTTTATAACTACACAATAAATTAAAAATAAATATTAATATATTATATACCTTGGACAACCTTCATAAGGACATGGGAATGTTTTCGTAATTGTTCTCTGTCCATGTGTTTTAAGGTGTCTCACCATGTGAACCCTTTCCTTGAATGATCTTTTGCACTCATTACAGACAAACACTGAAATAGAAGAGAAACTTGTACTGTAACATTTTGCAGTTCATGTCTTTACTTCAGATATGTATACCTGCAGAAAGCTCAGTAAGCCATTTTGCATAACAAGAACAACAAGAAGCTATTCTTAGATCAATGAATCAACATTGCAATATAATTTTATTGCAAGTTGAACTGTATAATTATTTTGAGCCACTGCAGGGTAATTCTCCACCATATTTTTAGATTGATTATTCAAATATATTTAAATTCACATATTCAAAAGTATATGTTCACCTTCGGCGTCGTCTTCGGCCGAAGGTGACTGCATCAACCAAAGATCAGCCCCGCCTGGGGCCCGTACCGTAAACCTCGGTTGTATAACAGTGACATTGCTTTCAATTAACGATTTTAATGATTTTAGATGTCGAGGAGTTGACGAGTCTAAAACAAAGGAAACCATAGTGAGGATGCCTTAAAGTATTTTTCTACAAACTATGATTATTAAAATTAATTATTTTCATATTATTATCTCCTACAAAACATTAAATTGTTATACTATGTAGGATTGTAGGTATAAGAATGAATAGATACTTACAATTCTTCTGGTGATCAGTTTTTTTATGTTTCTGATATTTGGACCAATGATTGAAAACTAAATCACACTCCTCACATGTGTATGTTTTATGATATCTCATGTGTCTCTTCTTCAGGTAAAGACTTACAAATGTCTCTGTACATAAATCACATCTACAAATAAATAAGTTATGAGTCCTTGGAGCACTAAATAAATGGGAAAAAGAAACAATTTATGCAAGATTAAAAACTTAGTAGTCAACAGTTTTAAGTTGACTTATTTCAAAAACATAACCGTAATCAGCCTACATTATTCACACTCAACTTCTGGATCCCAATCAGTTTTTATTTGAGGGCTATAATATACAAAGCAGGCCCATTGTGAATATTATTTGTGTTTAGTAATAGGTATACCTATGATCTATTTATTGTTTGTCTTCTATAGAAGACTTTGGTGGACAAAAGATTATAGAATACAAAACCATTTTAGTACATACTTGAATGCTTTTAATCCTGTATGTTGATACATGTGGGAACTCAGTTGATTCTTCTTTTTAAACTGCATTTTACAAACATCACAGGTAAACTGGACCAGGTGAACTGTGTTGAGATGCCTCTTGAGATTCTGGCGATTTGCAAATGATTTCAAGCATTGTGGACAGCTAAAACATTTTTTGTTTTAAGAACTGTGCTAGTAGTCCTAGCATTTCGTAAATAAATAAGACTTTTTTTGTCGTTTTACCTGTATACAACATCATTTTCATGGGGCTTATGTACAGAAGTTATGTGTCGATCCAAATGACTTTTGCTTGTGTATGCTTTGTTGCAGTTTGGCTCATTGCAAGGAAACGGTCTCTGAAAGTTTTTTTTAAATATTTGTACACTTCTATTGTTACTAAAACAATTTACGGATATGCTACGAAACTTACAATGTTATTGTGGGCTAAAAAATGTTGTGCCAGTCTGTACGGCCTATCGAAATACGACGCACAACCTTCGTATGAACAATAATACAACTTTTTCTGTTGCTGTTCCTCCATGATGCTGAAGGTTCCGAGTGCTTGCTTATTTGTAATATAAAATAATGAGCAGTACTTCAAGAATAGTTTAAAAATATCTGCATGCAGTCAAAATTATAAATAATTTGGCTTTTCTTTCGATTTTTCCACCAATAAATCCATTTTTTAAATTCAACAAAATGACAGTAATTTATTAGAACGAGAGTCTAATTATCTGTCAATGTCAATTGCTGAATTGCCTAATTGCCTTGACACAGTTTTAAGCACAGAAAACTTATACTAGGGAGGTACTGATTAACCTTACTAAAAAACGACCCGCACGAAAGTGTATTGAAAATCGACTAAAAAATTTTTCTCCACTATACAATTATTATGATACGAGTCTTTATTTAAATACGAGTAATAACAGTAGTGTGAAAGTTAATTGAAAATTACGTTTTCTCCTGCGGGCTTGTTAGCCTAAGTAACGTAATTCTTACGGACAAGACGTGTAGATGGTCGAGGTTCAATGCATACTCTACTATATACCTAGTATGTTCAAATACTAGTACTCGGTAAATTGATTGTTTAGTTAGTATCCTAAGACTTGTCATTTTAGTAAGAAAGACGAAATTTATCACACCTCTAACAGTATTTCAATTTCTGTTGTTGCATTTGGTGCAACTCTAAATCATTCTATTTTGTCCCGTATTCGACAAATAATGCGACGTAATCCTCGTTTTAATAAAACAATAACTATGATTAATTTCTTGAATTGGTAAATTTTCATGTTGCTATAGTGTATTTTAATGTGAGTTAATTTAAAAATCAATCGTTTTACAGTGCATCAGTCAAGTCAGCTGACGTACGTAAACAAAGGGCATGTCAATATTTTGTGCAGTAGTGAAACATCTCCAAAGTGATTTGTGATATAGGCTGAATATATTTATTCTAACGAAATGGATATAGACGGTTCTTCAGTAACTGGAGAGATTGACCAAAATTTATTGTTACAATTCAGTTGTATGAACACAACAGATAGAGATGAACTTGTTAATCAAATGCAGAGACTCTTGGGCCCTAGTGTAAATTATAATACAGCAAGCTTCTTCTTGGACATGAGCAACTGGTAATTATCATTTAGTACTCATAATAACTTCAATCAACACTATTTGGTCTACTAATAAGTTCCATTTTCTTACAGGAATTTACAAACAGCAATATGTTGTTATTTAGACTATACTTTACCACCAAAGCTTCCATCTATGTCACTAAAAGCTGCTCAAAACCAGGAGGCTGCAGTGGGTCCTGGTGCTTGGTAAGGAAACAATTATATAGTGAGGTCTGATCATGGGCTTTTGTTACTATTGGATTTAGTAAGTAATTCAAGGAATCACTGAATGCACTGGTTAAATGACATTTTGTCCCTCTTTATGTGGAAACTTTTTATGAAATTGGTTTTTTTTGATTACTTGTTACTAATAAAATTTACTTTTTCAGTTTTGAACAAAGTTGGAGTATTGCTAATACTGGGGCAGAAGGGTGGCCGGGCAGCTGTAGATTGATACAAGCAGGGGGTGAGCCACTAGGTGCCACCCCGGTCTATGTTCCACCTTTACCTGCAGGACATTCCACTACAGTTACATTAAAGTTAGTAGCTCCCACTACACCTGGCACTCACAGAGGGTACTTTCATTTGGTAACTGAAAAGGGTGACCAAATAGGTGGTGAGTATCTGCAGTTTTTGGGCAACTTATTAAATACAATAGTTTATTTATATAAAAGGTTAATCATTATCAAAAGATATTTTCCAGAGTATTATCATCATAATTGCACTAAGATAATTAGTAGTCTAAATAAACCATTCAGTTTCCCTATCTGTTTGCTGTTTTTTATTGTATGATTCATAATATTGGTGTAAATAAATATGTTTTCCTGTTTTCCTTTATTCCGCAAATAAATTCACTCTTCAGTTTGTTCATTGTCTTTGAGAGTTTTAAATATATATGCTTTTTGACATTGACCTTGCAGTAGTTAATTACTTGAGTGTCAGCACAAATTTTATGTTCATTTAATTTTAGATACATTATGGGTGGAAGTTACTGTGGAGTCAGAGATGACAATGGCTCTTGTTGAACAACTGGCTGCCTTACCTGTCCCAAGTGGTAATGGCCAGGTATGTTTATAAAAAAGAAATTTACTCATGTATGTCATGAACCTGCATTGTATTGTCTAAAGAAAGATATTATAGAAAAAAAAAACCACTCTCAAATAAAATCAAATGAAGTCAGAATTAGAAGATTGAGTGCAATGCACATGTTTTGCATGCATGTTGCATTGTAGATCTCTCATTGCATGCATAATACTTAGGATGTAAATGTTTACAAGTTGCTACTATTGATTCAAGTGAATTGAAATGCATCTGACCTTCTTGAAGGACATGTCAAACACCATCAATAAAATCTTGTCAAGCTTTATTTCTTAAATCTGAATCTCAGAATGCACCACATCACAGATTTAATATGCATCATTGTCTATTTAGTTTACACAGTGACTTTGAATCATAAATACAAGTCATGAAGATACATAATACAGGGGCTTATTTTCACACAGTGCATTGTCCACATACTTAAGATTTTTTATATTCATGCTGTATTTGTCATTTAAGAGCAGCAAGTATAGTTGTGTACAAAGGAAGGCCCACATAACAAGTAAAAATACATGAAATACCCATCAACCCTTTCTGAACTTTACCTAAAAGAGTGATGAATGATGAAACATTGTTGTTACTATTTCATAATTATTTTACTTTCAGATGCCACCACAGGATGACCAGATGTGTTGATGAATGGCAGTCACAAAATATTTTGTAAAATTTTCCTTAATCTAACCTTGACTATGTTATTTCTTACTATATTTATTTAGGCCGTTACAGGGCAATTTTATGTCCTCCTTGTGAAATAGCCAAAGACACGATATACTTAATCACAACATTATTCTTAATATTACTCAGTCTCTTTTTTATTTTGTTATTACTACTTACTTATTGTAATCTAGCTATTTAACATATGTCCATCTTTTCATGGCTGCTGCAATGAAATGAACCTAATGAAAGCCATAGCCAGAGACATTTTGTTTTATAGTTTTGTTCAATATTTTTATCATGGGACTTTTTTTTACCTCAGAATATAAAACAAACCAGAAAAGAGTTTTAAATCACATTTGTACGCAGCGCATTGTGTGCTCCCTAGTATAAGTGTTCTGTGATTGTGTGTCCTGTGTCCAAAATAACTTAAGTAGGTACAGTTCGCGTCAAATAACTGTGCCCCTCTGAAGTTAGCCAGTTGTAAAGATCGCGCAGGTGCAGTCACGTAGACGGGAGCAAGCGGGATGCAAGCATGCATCGAACATAAACGAGCGGAGCGACTGAGACATGAAATCCCGCCGCCATAATCACCGCCCCGCGCATGCGCAGTTGCAGTTTGTTCGTAATTTTGACTACTACGCAGCCACTCGTAGCCGACTTCAGAGGGGCACAGTTATTTGACGCGAACTTGTAACTCCCCGCCCGCGTCTCACCCACCCGCGCAATTTTACCAGCGCGCGCGCCTTGACAATTTGACATTACCTCTCATACGGTAAAATTAAAACAACCATTTAGCTGGCAGAGGGGGCACACTTGAATATAACATTAAATTATCAGCCTTAATATTTTGCAAACAGATCCCTGAATCGAAAAATTGTTTTTACACCAGCGATATTTTTGACTTTTTTAAAGTTTGGTAAAGTATTCGGTTATTCTGTGGCATGGCAACACTTACGAAATAGACGCGTGATTTTCGTTGACAAAATAAAAAGCTACGTACGGAAATGTGCTACTTACAGATGAAACTTCATCCCATCCAATTTCTTCGAATGCCTGGTAGCATTTTTGCAAGTGGGAACGACACGCGATGGCATAATTATTGAAAAACTAACAAATAACTGCAACTAGATGTAAACAATAGACAATACGCGCATCGGCCATAGACTAATTGTCAATTTAACGAACCACACCATTCCTCTATCGTCCTGGGGAACCAATTTTATGAAAATATAAACAAATGAAAATAAACCTTAAAGTTCGTGGAATTTAGATAAAAATCAATTAGCAATATACCGGTTCCGCCCGGACGTTTGACAAATGCATTCTGGTTTTGTTAACACTGCCTCACATTTGAGCGCATTGACGGTTTCTGGTTTGTTCTGTGTTCTGAGTTTTTTACATATATAAAACGATTATTGATTGCAGAAAAATTCGATTGTTTATTGACAGCCCCTGAATGTTTCTGACTACAGCTTTGGTAAGGTGCATTTAAATTTTTTATTGCATGTTTAGTAATCCATCAATCTTTGCTATACAAAAACAAAAAGACTCATAATGAAAGGAAAATAATGTTCAAAAAATACATTATACACTTAATGTTGATTAGCTGTAAGACAACAAATTAAGAATTTGTTAGATATTGTTGAATTTTACAAAATGTAATAAGTAATGATTTTATTAGGATTAATTATTTTAGATTGCATTGCCATGAATGTAATATGTAGGGGGGATTTTAATTTTATAGTATAAATAAGCAAGTATAACAATTAAATAATATTGCTGAATTTATTTATTTTTTACTTAGTCACACTGAACTGAACTGTCACACTTATTATCCTTTTAGGTGAAAGCGCCAGGGTAGCCCGCGAAATTCAAATTTTCTTACGCTTTTTGCAATTTGCAGGTCAGTATCAGGTTGTATGTTGGTCAAAATATGATTCGTGGCCGTTGCAAGTACGTATTTACAGAATTATAATCATTAAAATCATCAATACAACTCATTCAGTTATCATTGATGCCAAATATTATGATTTCACATTTGGCATCAATTCTAACTGAGGGAGTTGTCAAAGACTACAATAGTATACTGGCTAGGAGTTGTATTGACCAACATACAACATGAACCTGCAAATTGTAAAAAACGTTTGAATTTCGCGGGCTACCCTGGTGCTTCCACCTTAATACGTATTATAATCTAAATTTGTCATAATTAATTTAGACATTTCCATCATCATCTGCCTAGCCTTTTTCGTTCCAATTATATTAGGGTCGGTTTCCAGTCAAACCGGATTCAGCTGAATACCAGTATTTTACGTGGAGTGGGTGCCTACCAGACCTCCACACCATTAATTGGGTAACAGGGTACTTCTTGGCAAGACTGGTGTCAGATTTTCTGGCTTTTAACAATCCGTAACGACTGCCAAACATCCACAAATGACTGCTGCAAATGAATGGCTGGAACCAACGGCGTAACGTGCGTTCTGAGGCACGGAAGACTCTCGGTATGTTAAGACGGCCACCCATCCACAGACCGACCTTGACATGCGTAAACATCGCAACCTCGAAGATCGACCACCAATTTAGAATTTCACTGTAAGAATACAAAATTACAAGTGCATGTAGTTTTAGGTCATTTTCTATGAAATTATTACTTACTAAGTTTCCAGGTTCATTAACTTTTTGAGCCTAGTTAGCTGTGATAGTTTTCCTTTAAAATTCGTCGTATATTCACGTCTCCAAATACAACCGTTTAGCTGGCAGATGGGGGTGGACACACATATACCACCACTTTGTCGGCGTGATTTATAGTATATCTCATCAAGTTCCAACGTTCTAGTGCTAAGCGTCTCTGAGCTAAACCGCGGACAGACAGAGAAACAGGTGGACAGACAGACAGACAGGCGGACAGACAGACAGACAGGCGGACAGACAGACGGACATGGCGAAACTATAAGCTTTCCTTGTTGACTACGGGACCCTAAAAATAATCATTAACATTAAATAAATACATAAAACCTACTCTTCAACTTTTCAGCCGGTTTGGGCTGAAAAGTTGAAGAGTAGGTTTTATTGGTTGGATCTAGAAGGTTAGCAAAGAATCTAACTAGCGCCGCTAGTGTCAATATTGTGAAGCTGTCTAAGAAAGACACTGACAGTTTTCGCACAGCGTTGCCAACGTGTGGGGAATTCCCCAATTTGACTTAATTTCCGGGGAATTTAATAAATTGGTGATGGCAACATAGCAAGTGTCAATCTTAGGCAACTTCTAAATTCCGCCGCTAGAGGCGCGCGCGTAATGTTTGCATCGCCATTATCCTGTTTCCCACAGAGTACATTATCGGTTTCCTTTAAGATTTCACTGGGTACTATTTCACGAATTGTATAGCAAGTCTTGATGTTGTTTTAAACCTACCAACTCTTCATGCATCAATGCGTCATGATCAATTTGAATGAGAAGTTTTAAACTGGAGATGTGTATGTAGTCCCAGCGGAAAAATGTAGATTTTCTTAATTTCAATTGGGATTAAATATAATGACCACCATAAAATGCTTGGGTATCAAAGCATTTTATGGTTAGTTCTTTTACCAAAAATATATATTTGACACCAGAAAAATGAAGTCTAAAATTACAATAGTACTAGCTATTTTAGTCACGACTGCACCTCAAATTGTATTCGAACACCAAATGTAGTAAATGATCACCAAATCTTAGCGAGCAAATTAATGCGCTATTTTTGCCAAAATAAACTACTGTGATTGCCATAAAATGTAGGCTTGGGGTTACAAACTGGATAAAATAGGTTAGGTTAGGTTAGAATTGTGACCAACCGCGCGCGAACCGAGCGAGCGAAGCGAGCGGTGCCGCGGCAGCGGCCGGCGAGCGCTACTTCTCGAATATTTTTTTGGAAAAAGTTATTTATTTCACACTTTTTTAACTCCAAACACCAAACAATAGCTGCCAATAAAAATGAAAGAAAGCTTATAAATTAAAATAAAGTTTTATATTTACTTAAAAGTTTTGGATTAACAATGATTTGTTTGACATTAGTTTGCTTAAACAGGATAGCAAGATGTAAAAACTTTGATTTTAATTTTACATTAAAATGCTGGTATGATTTTGGTGATCATTTACTACTTTTGGGTTAACAATGATTTATTTGGAGTCATTTTGCTTAAATAGGATAGCGAGACGTTAAAATTTTGGTTATAATTTTAAATTAAAATGCGTGTTTAATTTTGGTGATCATTTACTATTTTTGTCTCCTAAATGTTACTATATCTGGTGGTAAGTTAAACATAAGCCATTTAAATTTAGCAAATATTTAGTGTATGACGTCGTGTAAATGTGTAGGGTAAGAAGAAAGTGCATCCAACCATTGGGGAGTTATTAAACAAAATCTGTTTCCACTAGTTGCAGTGGGACTACGTATCCCAGCGGCACTTTTTTTTTCCTATGGCGTATAAGAAAAAAAAATACATGCAATAATTAGTGTGTGACGAGAGGTAAATGTGTATTGTGTGTCTTAAAACTGCGAAGATATTCAAGTTTCCGCTGCGCTGACGTTTGGCTATTTGATGAAAATCACATAAATCGGTTTAGTGCAGTTGAATTTTTTTACTCACGTTGCTATGAATTTATGTACCTACCTATAATGTTTGTGAAAACAGATTTTGAAAAAAAGCATACCGTTTCTAAGGAGATATACACGTAAAGGTAAAATATGGTTATTAGGTCCAAGTTCTTAAAATAAGAACTTTAGAGCCTAAATTTTAACGTTTATTTGTGTTTTTTAAGGGTCTACAATGTCTTGCCAAGTTTAATTTATGTGCGCTTAGTAATTAATGAGCTATGGCATAATTTACCGCGAATGGACCACTATATTTTATGACATCCAATTGTAGGACTTTTTAATGGAAAAGCAAAATGAAACATATTCCAATATTTAGTGTATTAATTCAACTATTCATATGTAAAATTTCAGCTCATTATACTACATAATTAAAGAGATATAATAAAAATACCAGAACAACCGAATTACATGGATAAACCGACCAAGTTTGAAAAATAAATAGTTAGGTACCTACGTAATATTATTGCGGGATTATATCGATTGTAGTTTGAATAAATGCAAACAAGACTTCGTCACACACTAATTATTGCATTTTTTTTTCTTGTACGTCCATAGGAAAAAAAAAGTGCCGCTGGGATGACGTAGTTCCAGCGGAAACAGTTTTTTTTTAATAACTCCCCAATGGTTGGATGTACAAATTTGTACTTACCATACACATTTACACGACGCGCGACGTGATACACTAAATATCTGCTAACCTGTTAAAATCGTCTTTTTCCGCTGGGACTACGCACACACTGGAGATGCCACCAGGGCTTGTTAACGTTGCCAAATAACAAAATAATAACCGTTACATAACGTTAATTTCAATTGTGATACCATAGTAACGTTACAAAATTTACCGGTACCTATTTGATAACATTACCAGTAATATTATAACGTTAAGTAACATATTAACGTAAAATACGAGAATTATCGTTTTAACGGTAAAATAATTAGTGTTATTATAGCCCGCGAACTTTCTTGTATTTTTTGCTATTTGAAGGTCAGTGTCAGGTTGTAATTTAATCAAAATGTGATGCGCAACAATAAAAAATATGTATTTACATAGATGTAACCATAAGAATCATTTACTCATCATCATGAACTTAGATTTGATGTGTATAATAACTAGATTTCCGAAATCTAGCTAAGAGAAAAAAATGTAATTATGGTTATAATTATGTACCTACTTACATATTTTTTACTGTCGTGAATCATATTTTGATCAAGATACAACCTGACACTGCACCACTTCACAGAGATAACCTTTTCAAAATAACGATAAAATTAACGTTAAACTACAAATAACGTTAAAATGGTGTATAAGTAACGTTAACCTATTACCGTTATTTTAATATTAACGAACTCCTGTCAATGCAAGGTAACGCTATGAATCTTGACCGGTATGCCACGAAGTGATTTTGCTGAATACCTACCGAGTATCCGGCTATATAGGCTCTCGACCGGAGCGACGAATATTTGACAAGACAATTAGTACAGACAGACGCCAGCACATCAAGCTACCCGAAACTGTGAAATTTTCCCCATCAACCTTTAACTCAAGGTTACACTAGTCGATATTTTGTCCATACAAATTTCGGGAGGGTGTAACTCCACTGTTTGATATTGTACATTCATAGTTAAACATGATATCGTTTTATCTTATTGTTAATTTTGTCTGCACGGAAACAGAATAGTAAAATAAAAAGCCATTAAAAGGTTATAAGCCAACAAAGATTCGTTTTTCTTGCAAATAACGCAACTTTGGGCGCAAAAAAGTAATAAAAGAAGCATAAAATATCAAAAACAAAGTGGGCACCGACAAACTTAATTATAGAAGAATTCAATAAACTTTATATGTAATTGATTTATGCAGTGATTTTTTCTTAAAACTCAACTTTACAATAGACTTTTCGTGCATCGTCTAACGTTGTTTCCATTCGGAACGGTTTTGTGTGCGTGGGAACTAGATATTGAGCGTGTAGACTAGCGTCTAACCGCTCATCACAGATACTGTCTCTGTCGGGCACGATGCCCGGTGAGACAGCGTGCTTTTTGGCCATGCCTACCAGTGAGTTCGAGCCCGCGACTAGTTCAACCTTAATGCTTCAGCCATAAAGTTGAAAAAACTATTAAAAAAATTGACAGATAGTTGTGGCTTGATGTACGCGTCTGTACATTAAAATTTCTCGGGTGACCAATTCGTAGTAGTAGTTAGAAGCAAGGAATTCTGACACTAGTCTTGCTATGGGGTGTTGTAATACCCAGTTACTGGGTTGCGGAGGTCAGATAGCTACTGCCTATCTGACCTCCATGTAAAATACTGGTATTTAGCTGCATGGAAGCTGCCTCCAACAGACTTCGACGACACGGTTGGCGCAGTGGTTGAGCGATTGACTGCTGCGCTGCGTGTCGCGGGTTCGATTCCCGCACAGAACAAATATTTGTATGGCCTACAGATAGTTGTTCCGGGTCTGGCTGTTTGTGTACGTGAATTTATATGTTTGTAAACGCACCCACGATACAGGAGAAATTCCTAGTGTGGGGCAACGTTTAAGGAAGTGGCTAGGCCGATTGATACAATTTTACTTTAAGGCACTTTCTTTATTGTGCATTGTGGTTAAACTTATAATGACTTAGATAACTTATATTAAAACATAGCTGGCAGTAGGGGGGCGTAAACTACACCCTACCCAACTCTTCAGAGAATACAGCTAAAACTAAATTAAAAAATAAATGTAGTTAGAAATGTTTCACATTACAATTCACATGGTGCAGCTAATCTAAAACTATAATACTTTTTTTTAACATTGATTGTCCAGGTGAACCGCAAATTGATTTAAGCTTTTATTCTATGGTGTTTCACAGTTTATTTTATTTGTTTTTATTTTCATTAAATTTGGTTCCCCCGAATGATAGACGTTAAAATGAATAGTTTGTAAAGCTAAAATTAATTATTCACTAAATTCTAATAATCTAAACAGCCATTTCCATTTCAATTTTAGGATGAGGTTTATAACCTTTGATGATAAAGTCTTCATACTTGAAATCATCAATGGAATCAACCTTACGAGCAAATTCCAATGTTGGGAATGGATTTGGTATTCTTTGTAGTTGCACCTTTAATGGTTCTATGTGGTTGAGATACACATGAGTATCTCCTGTAGTGTGAACAAATTCTCCAGCCTGTTAAAAAATCACAACACAAGAATAAGAAAAAAGGTCAGAGCATTTTACATTTTTTCAGTATTTTAATTATACCCGAAACTCATACCTCTAATCCTGTGATGTGTGCAATCATGTGTGTGAGGAAAGAATAGCTGGCAATGTTAAACGGAACTCCCAGACCCATATCTGCACTCCTTTGGTAGAGAAGGCAGGAAAGTTTGCCGCTTGATACATGAAACTGGGCAAGGCAGTGGCATGGAGGTAAAGCCATTTTACTCAGATCTGATGGGTTCCATGCACACATCAACATTCTTCTATCTGCTGGACGATTTCTGAAATCAATTATGGGAGGAAATAAATAATGTTAATGAATAAATAATAAACTGTTGTGACTAACCTCTAACTTACTTGATTGTGTCAATAACATTTTGTAATTGATCAATTCCTTGTCCAGTGTAATCTGTCTTTGTATCAACATATTCAGCTCCACTGTGTCTCCACTGAAAACCATAGACTGGGCCAAGATCTCCTGCAATAGAAAATAGTTATTGAGACTGAAGATTTTTTTTATGGTACTCATTGTAGAATATTGTTTAAAATAATGTGGATTAGTGTCATGACTTACCTTCTGATCTATCAGTAAATCCCAAGTTGTCCAAAAAGTGGCGAGATCCATTGGCATCCCAAATATGCACTCCTTTAGAACTAAGTACTTTGGAATCAGTTGAGCCAGATATCATCCAAAGTAACTCTTCAAGAACACCTCGGGTAAATACTCGCTTAGTTGTAAGTAGTGGCAGAGTGTTGTTTTTTAGGGAATACCTTTGCATAGCACCAAATATAGAGAGAGTTCCAACGCCAGTCCTATCGACTCTTTTGTCACCTGTATCGATTATTTGTTGAACGAGCTTCAGGTACTGGAACTCATCGTGATTAAGAACAAGGTCGTTTGCGAATCCCATATTTACTGAGCTTGTACAATGTTGAAATATTTCTTAGTTTTTATTTTTAGTGTATCTTACTTGCTTCGAGGTGCAACTATCAAAAAGGCGCGAAAACTGACATTATAAGACTGACATTTGGTTGGACAAGGGAACGAGCAAAGACTACAATAGTATGGAACGAGCGAACTTTTTTCAAGAGGCAAGTTTTAAACCAACGGACTATGAGATCTGGACAAACCAATAGGTAGGTATATACGGAACATGGAACTACCGATATTATTATTATACTCTTTGATGGAACGACATCGAGTCATCATCGAGTCGAGATCGGACTATCGGGCAGGTTGTCAAATTATTATTTTTTCTCATATGGCAAGTTATTCTGATCCCGATCTCGGTTGGTCGGATGCTTTCCGTTCGACGCAAACACGACGGGTGTGTTTGTGTGTCTGTCTGTGCATAGTGGCGGCTCCCGAACGGATGAACCGATTTTGATTTTGTATGTAAGGTGAATTAAGTAGAATAGATAGCTATACTAATTCACCTTTCAAATAACATACATATATAGATAGCTATGTCTTTTTTTTTTCTTTTCTTTTTTAGATGGATTTGTTGATACGGTCACATACTAGAACTACGAACTAAAGACCTGACGTCACACATATCCTGCATGGCGGTACCTATCAAAGTTTTCCGTGCGATTTGAATATAACAACAGCCCAAATATCTACCATACCATTGGGCAGTTGACCACTAGACACAACACTCGTCTGGAAGCAGGATCCCCCCTTTTCAATGAGAAGTTTGCTGGACCTTGTTCGCATATGATTCGGAGACGGAGTGAAAATCCAGCTTGCAGTAAATATTATTATATTGACACACGGTAACAGTTAAGAACAATATTGATTGTTTATAACTTTTATAAGCGTCTCGTATCGTCTCTTCGTGTTGCCACTTGACAAGGTTGCGTTCTTGACTAAAATATTAAGAGGGCGCCGACCAAACCGACGAAAATTGTGGCCACTTTTATCCGTTTTAGTGATTATAATAAAACTGAACAATTTAAAACTACCGTTTATAATAATATTAACGTATAATCTTGTGGAGCACAACTTAAATGGCATATTTTCTGCATTTTCATTCTAAAATAAAAGAAATAACCAAACAAACGATGAGGGCGCCACTGCGCGGTCGACGTTTGGTCGGCACCCTCTTAATTATGCAATACTACATCTAAGGTGCGTTCACAACTGCACAAAAAATGGGGTATTATATAAGTCTAGCAAGGAGCTTTTTAGGAGGATAAAACCAGGGGCACAGACCAGCTTACCTCGGTGTTCTGTAGTAACTCCTTCGTTGTTGATTGTTGCCAATAGCAACTGACAAACAAAGTGAACTTGTGAACAAAGTACAAATTTTTTTAAAATAAACATATTTTATTAATTTACAACGAAACTAAAACGTTTTCAGGATATTTTCAACGTGATAATCATACTAATTTTAAACAGAATCTCAAGATAAGTGGTGCACAGCGTGAGTTGGTTTTTCGTAGATTTGAAACGTGAATTTAATTCGATAATTTTTTGTTTATTTACATAATAACTTGTTTGAATTTTCAGTAGAATTCTGCTTGTCAGATAGCTAAACTCCTAACCTTTTCCTTATCTTGATTTGAGTAGCACGTAGGTACATAGTACAAAAGATGCCAGCACTTGAAGCGCCATGTGTTGAGCTGGGTAGTGCGCCCCGGACAACAGGCATAGTGGAGCCGTCACCTTCACCGTCGGAAATCTCTAGTGCCAGTTCTCCGGAGCCTCCTGTTATACGAGCTACTCCATTATTCAGGTGAATACATTCTGAAGCCAACCTGCTAGAGCTTTATGTTTTAGTCGCATGAAACGGAGCGTTACCTACTGGCAATAGGCTGGCTATTGCCACACAAGTCCAGAGTCTGGGCTACTGTACAGATAAATTCTTAATTTTAATATCCCATCGATTACACTGTCTGACGTGGAGATCGAATCACTGCTCCACGTTCCACCTTCGCCCAGTATTGCTTATTCAAGTATTAGTAATTTAATAAAACTGAAGAAATATAAACTTAAGATACTTGTGATGCAATAAACTGGTTTTATATAGAGCTCTGGCTATGCCTCCCCCTGAGCCAGAACAACCAGCAGGGCAAGATGAGCTGGAGCGGCGTCTGCCAGGCTACAGGCGCATCGTCATACCCCGAGAATTAACTTTGATAGAGCTTTTGGTGAGTAACAAACTTAGTGGTTACAATGTTACCTACTAACACTAAAATATAAGCTGTTTATAATACTTACTAAGAAAATATGGATCACGGTTGTCCGATATGAATAGCTTTTTTTCCTTGTTTATCTTGCAATCGGTTATCAACCTTTAGCAGATTTGTTGTGTGGATGTTGACTGCTGAGGTTCATTCTTCCAGTGAAGAATTTGCCTCTCAAAATTGTTTCTCACTTTACTTAATAAAGTCCCATATTATGTGGTGGCGTTGGAGCCTTTTCATGGTAATTGGTTCGCTTAGGGCTATGGCTAAAGTGTTGGTATGTGACGTTATTCGTTGTTTGTATGTCTGTATTTTGTATAAACTATGGAGCATTTGATATCATTTTGAGAGCCTTGTTTCGAAATCGCTGAAGAATCTCCACATTTGAGTCTCTCGCAGAGCCAGCTCGACGCCATAATTATGTCCAGACAGGCTTTAGTACTGCCTTGTAAATGAGTACTTTGTTCTCCAGTGACACGTGTGATGATCTTCCTAGGAGCCAGTTCAGTTTTCGGAGCAGGATGTTTAGGCTCGTCCCGTTTTTTTTCTATGTGGTGTCTCCACGTTTGTTTCCTATCGAGATGTAGGCCGAGGTACTTAGCTGTTGTCCCGTGTGGAAGTGTGTCACCTCCGAGCTTAACAGGTGGGCAGTTGTCCTTTCTAAGTGTAAAAGTCACATGTGTCGATTTGTTAGCTCTAGCTTTTATCTTCCATTCTCTCATCCACTTAAGAGACTTTGTCGAGGTGATTTTGTAGCGCGAGTGAGGCCATGTTAGGGTCTTTGTTATTACACAAAGTAGCCGTGTCGTCAGCGAAGGTGGCGGAGAGAATTTCCTCTGAAGTTGGTAAGTCTGCTGTGTAAATATGGTAGAGGGTTGGACCTAATACGGAGCCCTGGGGTACGCCAGCCTGTATGTTGTAGAATTCCGAGTAAGAGTCATTAACTTTTACCCGCAAAATTCTGTCTTCTAGGTAGGACTTTAGTAGCACGTACAGGTTATGTGGCAACTGTTTCTTTATTTTAAACAACAGACCCTGGTGCCAGACCTTGTCGAACGCTTGCTGTACGTCCAAGAATACAGCCGAACAGTACTCTTTTCGTTCCAGCCCCTCTCATATCTTATTCACCACTCTATAATAACTTAATAGTAATAACTTTATTTATAACATACATAGACACAGTAACAGGTTCCCTGGCTCCCAAACTAGGTTTAATGCTTGTGACTTGGGAGTCAGTTCCTCCAGTAATACGCATTCAACATAATTAAGTATGTTTAGAAAGGGATCCCTTCTTTTCGCATAATGTTCTTTGTCCTAATATACTTCGGCATAACGATTTTGGCACAATTTGTTTTGGCATAATAATACTTCGGCATAATTTTTTTAGGCATACATTTTATGTTGGCATAATCATCTTAAAGACTAATTTGTTTTGGCATAAATTTGATTCGCATAACGTTAGTAGGCCTAATGACTTTAATATCGACTGAATTTAATATGCTGTGCAACAAAAGTTAGTGATAGAACCGAATTGCTGCAAAACCGACTCCACGTAGTCTTGTTTGTCCTACCCCTAGAGTGTAATTTAAAATCGCGTAGGCGCGTGGGGCCGCCGGAGGCCCGCAGCACCGGAGCCGTGACAGAAACCCTGCTGCTGCATGTTGCATGTTCGCTTGAATGCTGCATGCTTCATGCTTGCTTGAATGCTGCATTCTTGCTTGTTTGCTGCATGCTTGCTTGCATGCTGTATGCTTGATTGCGTCATGCTTCCTACAGCGAAAAAAAACCCACAAAATTGTTCAATACGTTATATTATATTAATATGTTACCTATATATTACCTGATTCAGGAGATATGGCTTTTTCCAATCGTCGAAATAAATTGTTATACCTATAAAAATATGTTTTAATATCATTATGCGTAAATAAATTTATGCTTTAGGATATTATGCTTAAAAAAGTTATGCTTTAGAACTTTATGCTTAATAAATTTATGCTTTAGAATATTATGCTTAATCATTATTATGGTTAGAGAAATAATGCTTAAAAATTATGCGTAAGCTGTTATGCGTAATATAATATAATTATGCCAAACAAAATTATGCTAAGTTATATTAGGTCTTAAAATTTTATGCAAATGGATAGGGAACCGTTTAGAAATTGACTACATATCATTATGGTTGCAATCATAACAACGTGGGAATGCGTATGCGTAGCTGTGATGGTGTGTATGGTGTGTGTGTGCGTTTGATGGTAAGTGCTGTCTTGCTAAGTTGGTTCACTTTGTTCCATCAACCAAGCTTTCAATTTATTTCTGCACTGGTGTAGGTTAAGCGTGTGTATTTTGAGCAATCTATTAACTCTATTATATACATTTCCACTGAGGTAGACAAACTGGTGTCTGATAAAGCTAGTATGGTGCTGAATTGATGGGAAAACTATATCAGCCCGGCGTTTGTTTGGTTGCTCTATGCACCTGCTCTACAGTTGAATGCCCTATTCTGAATCCAAACTGATGTTGTGGGATAATGTTGCCGTCTATAAATATGTCGTTGAGCCTACGTGCAACGACTTTCTCAAAAAGTTTAGACATAACAGGCAGTAGGCTTATTGGCCTGTATGACGACACAAGGTGCGGTGATTTTCCTGGCTTTCGCTTATGACATTAGGTGTGGAAAGGAAAAGTCATCACCTAATGTCATTCCCATACATTTTGTCGTGAGCGTCTGACGTTAACGCTACAGAAAAGTTTTTTGTCTAGGCCTACTGGAGGGGGGTAGACTTGGTTTGCCACAGGCGATGACGTTCTCTCTAAAAAGACTGATCATTAATGAAGTCTTAGGTTCTGTGAATTGGCAGTCCCTTTAATTTTTAAGTGAAGACTCATTTAAGCATTCTCAGCCGTTGGACATTTATTTCTGCTCATTGGCGGAATTTCAGAGAGTGACAGTTAGGGTGTTGTCCTCAATGTAGCTTAGGCCGTTATTCGGAACTGGTCAATTATGGACGCGGGTAGGTGTGTGTGTGATCAGTTTTTGAGGGGCGTCTCTGGGTGTCGTATTGTATGGCTACTTTTATTACCTTGGGTTCTGCCTGTAAAAATAATTGTATGTGTAAATGAAAAAATAAAAATAAATAACTATATTATCTAGATGTTTGTTTGGTCCAGAAACAAAGCAGCGGAGTGACAACAGACGATGAGGTCTTGCGAATTCGCGAGGTCAAGCTTCGCGTGGTAGCGGATCGAGTTGGCTTGAGAAGACTTCATGTTCTGTCTCCAAGACTTCGCAACTTGACGTTAGATGGCAGCGCGCTCTCATCTTTACGCGATCTTGGGATCGGTTTAGTTCATCTCAAAGTAAGTTCTAATGTTTCACGCATACTTCAGTCTACAACCAAACCCTAGAAACCAAAGGATTTGACAAGAGGGGCAAAATTAGCCTATAATATTATTGTTACGTGCTTGGGGTTCGTGACAATTAAAACAGAAGATTAAATAATCAAAATGGACACTACAATTTTACAAGATTAATTACAACTTTAAACACAATTTCACCACTTCTCTTGCAGTTGAAGATCGCTTTCGAAATTATCGCTTTTATCGCAAATCCTTCGAAATTATCGCTCGTATCAACCTTCTGAACGCGGCTGGTTTCCGCCGCGTCTTGTCCTCCACCGACCATTTACACTCTTTGAATCAGTTGATAGAAGAACACTACGAATCTAACTTACCGTTGTACCTTGCGTTCGTAGACTATTCCAAAGCATTCGACAGTTTAACACACGAAGCCATTTTTACAAAACTTTTTAAGCAAGAAATTGAACCTACTTATGTTAACCTACTAGAACGAATTTACCGCCATAGTACAGCTGCCATACGCTTAGATACCACTGGCCCATCCTTTCCAATCCGAAAAGGGTCAAATAAGGCGATCCGCTGTCTCCAAAACTCTTCACAGCAACGCTTGAAGAAGTCTTCCAGAAACTAGACCCACACTGGCGGGACAAGGGCATTGTCGTTGGCAACAGAAGATTGACTAATCTCCGCTTCGCGGACGACATTGTCCTCTTTTCTCTTCTTCGGCAGCTGAGTTAAGCTTAATGCTCGAACAACTGAGCCAGGCAAGCCTCGAGGTCGGCGTCAAAATAAACGAAATTAATGACGAACAGCACGAAGCGCAAAGTAGACATTGAGGGAGTTGAGGTTGAATATGTCCATGAGTACATATATCTCGGCCAAATAGTCTCATTTGAAGTTGCTTGACGCACCGAAAACGCCTGGAAGTGCTATTGGTCGATGAAGCACCTCATGAAAGGACCCCTTCCACTCTGCCTTAAAAGAAAACTCATGGACATGTGGATCCTACCCACCCTCACCTACGGAGCACAAACGTGGTCATTAACGCAACGTCAAAAGTCCACTCTCGGGATCTGCCAGCGAGCAATGGAACGAAGTGTCCTCGGAGAAAACGTTACAGACCGTATAAGGAACAATATACTTCGTTCCAAAACTCAAATCGTAGATGTAGGCAACACAGCTGCCAAATTGAAGTGGAACTGGGCGGGCCATATCTGCCGCATGCCACATAGGAACTGGGCAAAAGTAACCACGGATTGGGTCCCGAACATCAGGAACCGGCGACGCGGTAGACCCAAAAAGAGATGGCGAGACGAACTGGACTCCTACCTATAGGATTGGACTCAGATTGCTCAAGACAGATTGAGGTGGAAAGAAAGAAGGGAGGCCTTTGCCCTGCAATGGGACACTACGGGCTTATAATAAATAAATCGCAAATTCAATACTAACTATGTCGCGGTATTACTTACTTATAGAACTTTCTATTGTAAATCCTTCGATTATCGAGAAAAGGTCTAGAATGTTCGCATACATACCGGCGGCGACTGACCTGAGGGCCTTTTTGACAGTTTGCGATTGAGATGCGAATGCGATCGTTGCTTGAAAATTTGTAGAATTGGCACTCTGGTGTCGAGAATATGGAATGTTCCAGCACAGAAAAGTCTAGAAAGTTTTTGACTCTCTGCTAATCGACACTAGATAGTGCTAGTGGTAACTAATAATACGAATTTACCCAGAATTAATTTTGGCGCACAACAATATTCGCGGAAACATTATTCCGTTTCTTTTTAGTGCCTACTCATTTACATTTTAATTGCATGCGCCTGTAAGCATTGCTCGTAGTTTTTTCTATCGGCTGTGCATGAGTTTTAAAATTGCTTCTGTGGTGAATTAGTGAATACCTAGAGTAATCAGTCGGTTTCTTTGATGGCGACGGTAACTGCCTAGCGTCCTTATGTATCCGTGATTCTACAAGTTCTTTAACAACTGCTTATTTTTTTGTCTTTGAACAGATACTGAGTATAAATCGATGCGGCTTATCGACTATAGACGGCGTTTGGGGGCTAGGAGCCCTGAGAGAGCTTTATGCCGCTGGCAACCGCATTCAAGACTTGCAACCCTTGGCCGCCTTGCAGAAATTGCACACACTCAACTTGGCTGAGTACGTTTCTTACTTTTATTTAAGTACTAGCTGTGCCCGCGACTTCGTTCGCATGGATGTTGGAAAAAATTGTACGTACAGAGGAATGAGGAGACTAGTTGCTCGTGACTTAATAATAACAGCCGCAAAGATTGATATTAAGCTTAAGCAATGTCAAAGTCAAAGTCAAAAGTCAAAGCATTTATTTCAATTAGACCATTACATAACATACAGGCACTTTTGAATTGTCAAGGTCGGTCGGTCAAAAAGATGAAGCTATTTGCACGTTCCAAAGCGTAGATCTCTATGGAGAAGAACGTACAAGAAACTCCATGGACACTCTTTTAAAAATAATAATTTGTTACAAAATTATGGTTACATCATTCATATTGAAATTATACATATATGTGAGAACGATGTAAAAGACGTGCAGGATAAAAGAGTCCGGAGTAAAAAAGCAACAATTAAAATAAACCATGGCAGCCGAGAGATGACCAGTCTCAGCTGACGGCGCCCGTTCACGAACATGACGCATACGCTAGCACCATTCGGCTCAACCATTTTTAAGGGAGCCAAATGATCCAACGCATGCGCCACCATCAGCCAGACTTTTGAGTGAGCATGACATCCCCAATCGCCAGGGTACATTCCAAGTCAAAGACCTGCCCAAAATGATCATTATAGTTCAAAGGTACACAGTACTCACACATGTGCATGAAATTATACAACACTAAATAAGTTGAGTCTATACAATGAAAAAGATTTGCATTCTTACAATCTTCAGCCGGTCCAACAATGTTACGAAATGCTAACAGATTATTTTGAGTCCTTAGTGGTTACTTAGTGGCGTTGTGGAGCAGGACCAGCATTGAGCCAAGCATTTTTATCTTCAATATACTCCCCTAACTTATAATATGCTTGCCTGCATAGTGTGCGTTTAATATAATGCTTTCCGAAGTCGGCCTGTAGATGGCTGACCATTTTAACATAGGTACCGAGATTCCTTCGTGCCTCGGATAACATGTTAAGTCGTTGGTCCGGCTGTCATTTGTAAGTCTTTGGCAGACGTTACGGATTGCCAGAAGCTAGAAAATCTAACACCAGTCTTTCCAAGTGGTACCTACCTACAATGTTTCCCAGTTATTAAGTTGTGAAGGTCAAACAGGCAGTCGCTTTACGTACCTTAGGTTGTGAAGCTCAAACAGGCATGCAGTCGCTTTACGTACCTTTTTTATGGGATTAAATATAATGACCACCATAAAATGCTTTGATATCCTTAGTTCTTTTACCAAAAATATATATTTGACACCAGAAAAATGAAGTCTAAAATTACAATAGTACTAGCTAGTTTAGTCACGACTGCACCTCAAATTGTATTCGAACACCAAATGTAGTAAATGATCACCAAATCTTAACGAGCAAATTAATGCGCTATTTTTGCCTAAATAAACTACTGTGATTGCCATAAAATGTAGGCTTGGGGTTACAAACTGGATAAAATAGGTTAGGTTAGGTTAGAATTGTGGCCGGCGAGCGCTACTTCTCGAATATTTTTTTGGAAAAAGTTATTTATTTCACACTTTTTTAACTCCAAACACCAAACAATAGCTGCCAATAAAAATGAAAGAAAGCTTATAAATTAAAATAAAGCTTTATATTTACTTAAAAGATTTTTTTGACATTAGTTTGCTTAAACAGGATAGCAAGATGTAAAAACTTTGATTTTAATTTTACATTAAAATGCTGGTATGATTTTGGTGATCATTTACTACTTTTGGGTTAACAATGATTTATTTGGAGTCATTTTGCTTAAATAGGATAGCGAGACGTTAAAATTTTGGTTATAATTTTAAATTAAAATGCGTGTTTAATTTTGGTGATCATTTACTATTTTTGTCTCCTAAATGTTACTATATCTGGTGGTAAGTTAAACATAAGCCTTTTTTTATAGATGGGAAATCATCAAATGACTTCTCCCGCTCTAGGCGGAGCGGAAGGGAGTGTCAGACTCTTACTGACTAAAACCCATCCGTGCTCCTCCTAGTGCCCTTGCTTTCCAGGGCCGCGGTAACTCTTTCGAACATAATCCGCAACTCTGGCAGCGCTTTACGTACCTAAAACAATGGTAGGTATTCAGCAGAATCCAGTTTGACTGGAAACCGACCCCAGCATAGTAGGTGAAAGATTAGGCAGGCGATGATATTTTTAGTACCTACCTACTGAATGAATCGACCCAGTAAATCGTTACCTATTATTAGTATTTTTTTGTTTCGATCACTAAAAAAAACGTTAAATGTGCCCAAAACCATTATAAGATTTAAATACAATTTAACTCATAATGAAGTACTCAAAAACTCAAGAAAATTGTGGTAAAAGGAAATGAAAACAAAGTTTTGTTTTGATTTTTTAAGTTTTTTTTTTTTTTATATTAGAGATGGGTTTGCTCTTGACTCTAGTCAATGTCAGAGATGACAGAGACAAAGTCTACGATGGAGCGAGCTTACCCAGAAGGAGCCTGTTCACTCTAACTTTGAAGAGATTAGGGTTGTAAGCATTTGGAAACACAGACGCAGGCAGAGAGTTCCACTCTTTTGCTGTGCGCATTATAAAAGACGTTTGGAAACGCTTAGTGAATTGGTGGAATAGCTACAAGGTAGGGATGGTAAGATGCAGTACGTCTGGATGTCCGATAGTAGAAGGGGGCCGGTGGGATGAGGTCGTGGAGTTCTTGGGCACACTCACCGAAGTACAATCTGTAGAAGACCGATAAGCAGGCAACCTTACGGCGATGAGCCAAGCTATGTAGTTTGGCATCCACCAGTTTTACGTCACCGATAAGTCTCTTAGCTCTGCGTTCCACCGAGTCAAGCGTGGCAAGCTGATACTTAGCTGAGCCATCCCAAAGGTGGCTACAATACTCCATGCAGGATCGGACTTGTGCCTTGTAAAGGGTTAAAAGCTGTCCAGGCCTGAAGTATCGCTTCACCCTATTTAGGATACCCAGCTTTTTGGCCACAATTTGGGCTTTATACTCGATGGTGGCGCCGAAGTTGAGACTGGATGTCAACTCCATGCCTAGGAGCTCGAGCCGATCAGTCACAGGAACAGATGCACTCCGAAAAGTAGGAGCTTGGTCAAAACGACTCCTTTTTGCGGTAAAAAGACACGCCTGTGTTTTGGTAGCGTTAAAAGTGACCAGATTGTCATCACCCCACTGGGCGACAACGCTACCGCTCCGGCCCCGGCGACACACCGGTGTGTCGCGAATTTAATGTTTATTTACCTATTACATAAGATTTATTTTTTTTCGGGAATTTTCACATGTCGGGGCCGCAGCGCATTAAGGTCAAATTTGTCCGCTCTACCATGGTCTCTCTCAAGGAACGGACTTCGTCCCTGCCGGTTGTTGCGCTGGGTAAATATCTCTCTAAAACCGTACTGTCATCTGCGTACCCAACAAGACCGGGCTGAAGTAGGTCATTGATGTGCAGCAGGAAAAGAGTTGCAGAGAGAACAGACCCCTGAGGAACTCCGGCATCAATAGCCATGAGGTCAGAGGAGCAGCCGTAAGTTTTGCTAAATAATCGTGCCGAGGTCTGTGGATGGGTGACCATCTTAACATGCCGAAACTCCTCCGTGCCTCGGAAAGCACGTTAAGCCGTTGGTTCCGACTGTTTTTTGGAAATCTTTGGCAGTTTTATAAATTATATAAGTATGTATATCAGTTGTCTGGTTACCATAACACAAGCTCTGCTTAGCTTGGGACCAGATGGCCGTGTGTGAGTTGTCCCAAGATATTTATTTATTTATTACGGATTGTCAGAAGCTAGAAAATCTGACACCAGTCTTGCCAAGAAGTACCGTGTTACCCAGTAAATGGGTTGTGGAGGTTTGGTAGGCAGCCGCTCCACGTAAAATACTGTTATTCAGCTGAATTCAGTTTGACTAAGAGCCGATCCCAAGAAAGTTGGAAAATGTTAGGCACATGATGATGCTAAATAATCGTGCACAGTTGAAGGATTCAGTCACATTATGCCAAAGAAAAGTTAAATAGTTGATTGATGTAGGACTGAGTGAAATTTAATGAACTTAGATAACGTAGTACACGTCTTATATGAATAGGTACTTTTTTTAATTTACGAATTTGGACTCGAGACCCATCAGAGACATGTAAGTTTTTATGAGACCGAACGTTAGAACCCTAGCGAACAACAATGATGCTAACAATCGTGTGAGAGTCATAATCTGAAGGAAAATCTTAACAACGCGATTCAGAAAAACGCGTCATCGGTGCAACGCCATCTATCGACCATTTGGTTAACTGACAAAATATTTGGCATAGGAATAAGGAGCCCCTAAGTAACAATAAATAAGGTCATGGTATTAAAATGTTCATTTTTATTTAACTACTTATTAAAAGTTTCACAAATAACTCAACAATTTTTTTGATGTTATTTTCATGCTTACCTACATTTTATCTTTCTCAATAAATGGCGCCTAAGAGTCGATCACCGCAACGTTTAGCGCTGTATGTTAAAAATTCAATCTTTTGATTTTGTGGGTCAATTTTGATGAAATAAACGCAAAATGTTAATCGGGTAATATTTTTAAGAACTTAGCTTTCGAATTCAATCAGTGGTTTTAGCGTGATACTGACTCAAACATTTGGACAAACAGACAAAAATTTCAAAAATGGCATTTTTGCGTTTTATACCTTATTCCTAACTTTTCAGTTATTTTTATGCGAAAATATTCAATGTACAGACACGCAAATCTACGATTTTATTATATGGATAGATATTATAGATGATCATAGAAATTCATACTACCGAATGGCGATATATTACTTGTTTTTGTTGCAGCAATCCCATATCGGACTCGGGTCGTCTGTGGACGCTGGGAGTATGCACTGGTCTCCGAAGGCTTACTCTAACCGGGACCCCGGCATCTGATGACTTCGACTATCGTACTCGAGTCGCCGCTGCTCTACCAATGCTGGTCTATCTAGATGACAGACCTTTGCATACCGACATTGAATGTATGTATTTACCACGCGAATTTACTGACGAAAGATTAACATAATGACCTGAAAAAACTACATTACCCTATTTTGCATTAGATAAGGCAGTACTCGGTGACAAGTAAGATTATTCAAATGTTGTCTGCATATATTTGACGTTTGCAAAATTACTGTGCATGGTAACGGAATTGAAAATGTCATGCCAAAATCCATTTCTAATTTACAGCCGCACCAATTTTGGTGTTGCGTGAGTGTTTGCGATTCAGTTTTGAGAATAGTTTATTGTTGCTGGGGTGTTAAAAACTCTATTGATCAAGATCAATAACTGGTCATAGCTTTTATTTAATAGATAGATCTCTCCACATATGGAATGTAACCGTTGTTACTGCATGGGGTAACCGCATGTAGCTTTCTCACAGTGACAAAAATCATACAGCGATTTGTGTATTCAAGTTTTGTCAAAATTCATGCCATGTCGAACAATATTAATTATCAGCAGGACCTACCTAGATGTTTCAGAAAATAACGACTGCCCCTTTTAATTAGAGTTTTAGATACCAATAGGTTCCAGCTTCACATAGCTGATCAGATTTCAGAAAAAGGAATACTGCTTTAAAATTTATTAAAACATCAATAATTTCGCCAGACGATTCTGATGGAATACTCGACGGAGGATTGTCATCTTCTGACAGCGAACCTGAAGCTGAACCAGACCTATTGCCTAAGGTTACCCCTCCACCAGTGGAATCTGAACCAGGACCTTCCACATCACAAGATGTAAGAGTTTTGTTGTCCTTTTCTAGTTTTTTAGGGACTGAAGCAGTGGGATACGTGAGTAGGTATCAGTCGTGAATTCGTGAGCAAGGGTCTTGCTTATTGGATGTGATGATTAGAAAGGTCTATGAACATAAATATACTACTGTAGGCTGATGATGATGAGGATCGCTGTGATTGGCTGTGATAGTTACGAGTAGCTATAAGTAGGGGCACTTAAAGCACTAAGTAGCAACACTGCGATAGGGATAAATGTAGGTTCTAGCTCATTCTTAGTGCATCGATATGGATCTGAAAGGCAGTGAAAGGTCACGTTCGGCCTAGCGATCTCACTCAAGTACCTACCTATGGCTACGTGCTAATTGTCACGTTACGTACCTAGGTAGTTTGAACAGGCAAATGACCAAACTGTGGATGTTTTCATGTACCTTTATGAGAGGCTGAGGGAACTTAGGAGAGGCTTATGCCCAGATGGACTGCGTTAGATAGCAGGTGGAGTCCTACGAGTACGTGGCTATGTGCTAATGCATTATCCATATTCTTGTATACTAGGTATGAGTAGGCGAAACAAGACTGTGGACTGCAATCAATGCCTTTTAATGATTTTGTAGGTAAGTTATCTATGATGATGTCAGTCATGTCATGATGTGCAATAAAAATGTAATAAGTCAACAAGAATATCAAATATTAGGTGATATGGCTGTCTTGAATAGATATCAATTAGATTGCGACGATCTGATATTGAGAAGATAATATGACTAAGACCTAAGTACCTGTTACGAATATTATATATAATTTTCGTACTTTGGAATTTAGACCCCTGCCTAATTTAGATAATTATGGTTACGACCGTGCGGCTAATTCTCTATTCGCAAAGATGAGACAACAACACTCGCTCGCCATACTACAGAATCTCTCTTTCTTTTCTTGTGTCATAAAATTATCACTTACTGGGGTTTCTTTGATGCGTATTTACAAACAAAATCTAAACAACAAACAGCACTGATGATCATTTCGTGAAAGTAAGATAAACACGCAAGGGACATTATCTAAATAAAGGCTATGTACCTACCTTCCTACCTACTTATTTCCAAAATCAACATCACCGTCGCATCAATTCTCGTCACGATCAACCACATAAGGTCGGCGACCGCCGAAGACGTATAACGTAGGCGCAATAGCAATTATAATAATAATTTGCCTATGTATAAACGTGACTGGTAACTAGGTATTTCCTTGAAATGCTATGTTTATGATTTTCAACAGCTTTTCTCACAAACACGTCAGCAGGTCGGAAATAATTTTAAATTTGTTCAATAAAATTAGTATAATGAATGGGCACCTATCATAACTTCATAAGTGTCTAGCTGACAAAGTAATCTATGCAGTTTAGATTGTCAACATATTAAGGCATTTACTTCTTTGAGCAGCTTATAGCCATGTAGGCAGCTATTTTGTCGGCCATAGGTAGAGTCTTCATTGTATGCGTGTGTCTTTACCATAAACTTATCAATTATCTTCATGAAATAATAAAATAATTAGCTAACGTAACGGATAATTGGAAAATAATAATATCATTAACTTAACGTAGAAGATTTGATTCAAATCGCTTATTACGAAGAGCATAATTATCGCAATGAACGTAGACAATTGTGC
The DNA here is from genome assembly GCA_947386135.1 of Melanchra persicariae. NCBI lineage: Eukaryota > Metazoa > Arthropoda > Insecta > Lepidoptera > Noctuidae > Melanchra > Melanchra persicariae. Next base: position 7,316,507 of record OX376651.1, on the reverse strand, counting down.
ATATTAAAAACGCTAAAAGTGGTTTCTTCAATCTCTTGTCACAGATTATTTGCTATATTTCGGGAGTCCTTTACTATTCTGCGTTTGCGCGATAGTATGAGGCGTCTTCAACCATATCGTCGGCGGATGCTATGCGCTTATTGCAAGCACAGCCTGGCGGTCCATGAAACGATTTTCCAATACGACTGGTTCTGGTCAACTAATGACCTAATGAACAAGTGATTCGATTCATGCCTTCAGATACTTCACAACTAGCTAGTTTATTTAATTCTTAATATTTTCTGGCAGGATATTCCAGAACCAGATTGTTATGGTGACAATGCAAACTTGGAAAGTAAGGTTTATTCATCACGAATCCGACACCTACGTCGACCAGCGACAACAGAGAATGCTGGAGTTAGACCAATGCGCCCAGATCTTCCAATTAGACCGAAAACTGCTCATGACAGACGATGTGGCAACGATGATCAGCGAACTAGACTAGAGATACTGCATACGCTTATGGGTAAGTTTTTGAGAAGTCTTAGTGCAAACGGTTTGTTTTCTGCTGCAATGTAGCGATGCTAAGCAACTTATCTCATCATCATCTTCCTGCCCTTATCTCCTTACAACTTTAAGATATCTCTATAAATTAAAGACACTATTGGTGCACTATTGGCGGATAGGGAGTATCCGACAGGTAGCTATTTTTCATAAAATAAATTTCCTCTCCTGCCTCTATCGTCCGGGGGAACCAATTTTATGAAAACAAAAACAAATTTTCATTTGTTTTTCCTTAAAAACGTGGAATTTAATTATAAATAAATTTGTAATATACCTACTGGACTCAATTGGTTCCACCCGGACGTAAGTTGTAGGGAACGTAGCAAAATTTTGCTACGTTATGTTAGTTCGCAGCTGTCGAGAAAAAAAAAACAATGTTGGTAGCAAAATTTGCAGATCTTATTGTTGCGATGTAGATTTAGTTAGCTGCGAACTAACTTAACGAAATCCTGAATCGCGATATCAGAGTTTGCCGAGCGATTTGAACAGATACAACAGTCCGAATATCAACTATCGGGCAGTTGCCCACCGGACACAACAACCGTCCGGTCGGAGGATTTTCCCTTTTCAATGGAGGTATGCGGGATTTGACTCTCTGTACCGCTTCCCTCCATAAACTAGCGGACTGATGATCTTAAAAGGTGACTTTCACAGACTGGATGCGGAAGGGTGAGGATTGGTTGTTCTGGCTTAGGAGAGGCCTAATGCCACTCACTGTGGTCACTGATTAGGTGCAATTGGCTGAGTTGATTGATCCATCTAATGGATTTATTTTTCTCTAAGATGACGACTGGCTGGGTAGTGGAAGTAAATTGACTTCTCTGGAGCCAGTCTGTGGAAATATAGCGAGAGGTTTGCGTCGCACTACCAGCGTCTATCAACGTCGAGCTAAAGGTATGTACCTTACTTCTTTGCCCTTTTAATACAGTTCACTGTTTATCTAAAATATAGCTTTTGAAAGCTTAGAAATAATTGTTTTAATTCCTTCCTTTAAAAGTTTATTTATTTATGTACACACTATACACTTAAAAAAGAAAATTTTATACAGACAAAGGAGCACAAAGGTAGGTACTAAGTCATCATGAATCTACGCCATTCTTTTGTGATATTTTTTTGTGATAATTGTAAGAAGGTACCTAATTTATATAAGAAAATATCTGTCCACAAAAAAAATTGCTTTGCATCCTACCTCTACAGCGGCTCATAGAGCAGGAGAGTAGGGTAGGTAGGTACTGTTGATTATATTATCATTACGCATCTTGTCACAAAGGACGGTCTTGGGAACTCTCTCAAATGTTTAGCAAGCGACGGAAAATCAATAGAGTACAGACTCTGTCACTAACGAGACCAAATTAGGTACCATTGGCGAAGGTCTTTCTATTTTTAAAAAAGTCAAGGGCTTGTAAGTTTAAGAACATAGATAGATAGAGAACGGATTGTGTAATGCAGTCCTTTTGAGGAAGTCAAAATGATGTTATGAGTAGTCTGGTTTTAATAATTTACTATCACTGATTGTTATTTCATAAGAGGATATCATTTTTTTTTGTTTGTACAAACTGCATGCACTTTCACATCACGGCTAGACGGTTTTTTGCTAAGACTTTTTGACTTTCAAAATCTGTTACACTTTTGAGTTTTAATTAATCACTCTGAGAACTCGATTCGGTGGTCTTTTATACAGAACTTACTAGCAGCCTTGGTAGAAGCTTGACATAAATTAATGGTATTCATCATCTGCCTAGCCTTTTCCCAACTTCTTCCAGTCAAACCGGATTCAGCTGAATACCAGTATTTTACGTGGAGCGGCTGTCTACCAGACTTCCACAACCCATGAACTGAGTAACACTGGATCGAGTTAGTTTACTGGCTTCTGAAAATCTGTAACGACTGCCAAAGATCTACTAAATGACAGCCGGGAAGTCTCGGTATTTAAAGATGGTCACCCATCCACAGTCCGACCTCGGCAAGCGTTGCTTAACCTTGAAGATCAACCCGTGCAGCTGTTATAATTTAGCCACGAACTCGTCAAACAAATGGTATTATTAAAATAAAATGTCTATTTTGACCAGACTCTCTAAGCTAAAAATATGCTCAGTTGCCCAGTGAAGCAACTGTAAGTTACCCAAACATGTGACCTCGACCTAAGGTACCTTATGAATGCTATTGAGAGAAAGCTGTGAAATTGTGCGTGCTCTTTGTTAATTCTGCTAACACAGCAGGCTCACAAGCTAACAAGGCCTTGTCCTACGATGTTTACCCTTTGTCTTCGAAAATAGCTCTGCTAATATTTAGAAAGCCAGCTACGAGGATTCTACTTATTAGAGCGTGGTTTCTTGTAATTTTAAAGCAAATAACAATGAAAAACAAGCAATATAACAATTAGGTAGGTAGTAAATTTGAAGTTCTTTTAATGATTCTTCTGACTGATGTTGTAAGTAACGGAAGTAATTAAACACAATTAACATTTTCAAAAATGCTTTTACTTAGGTATGTAACTTGATGCGAGCTGGTTCTTTTTCTGACCTAAATACTTACACAGTGAAAGGTTTACCTATTTGTTACTTAATTTTTCAACATTCTTTTGTACTCAATGGCGAAAAATGAAACTAAGCTTATGGAGGGAAGTTGGATCACGTATAATTTTATACATTTGACAGTTGCAGCAGATGCGGAGAGAGAGTTGGTGGAACATACGATGGAAGATGCATCCAGAGCGGTGGCTGCTGAAATACCGCGCGCTCCAAAGCTTGAAGATTGGCTCAAGTTCAAAGAAGAAACTGGGTAGGTATAATCAGATTTAACGATTGTTACAGTCATATACTTCACCTTCAAAAGTCGAGTATAGAATTCCTATCAACCTACAAACAAAAAGAATAAAATACGACATTTACGAGGTTTTTGTTTAAATATTTTATTTTGCAAATAATAATAAATGCATAAAACTAATTACTACTTCATATCAGCCTCCCCCAAAGGGCGGGTTTGCCTTAATCGCCACGCTTGACAGGTGGGTTGGCGATCGCAGCGTAGCTGTTCTGTATGGTGTCAGACGTAAAAGAATAGCACCATTCCATCACTTCCCATGGGTGTCGTAAGAAGCGACTAATTACCCTTACTTAACTATTTATATTTAATGAACCTAACTTTAAACCTATGTTAAAAAAGTCGCAACAATCTTTGACGTTTCTAATATGAAAATGGCGCGAACTTGCAAACGCGCCACAATCGCGTGGTGAAAATCAGAACTACATCTTTCATTTATTTATTTTTATTATTTTTCTCTCATTTTCTCTCTAGTATTAAAGTGAGACAAACGTATTGAGCAAAAGCGCTTCCAAGGAGGTTCGATCATTCAGCTTTATTATTCTAGGATTGGGAAACTCCTTGGTGATATTCTTATTTATTTTTTATGGAAATAACAAAAAACCGTAAAGAATACCTAAGTACATATCTTACCGCACGGTACTATACAATAGCGCCGTGCGGTAAACTATGTACTTACCTACATAAGTAGGAGTACTTATTTTACTGCACATTCCATTGTGTGAAATAGTTATTTATGCAGAAATTGGTTTTTACAAACTCGTGACTATGGTAAGCCCTCGACTTTGTCTCGGGCTTACATTCGTCTACTCGTTTGTAAAAACCAACTTACCGCACTTATATCATAAATAACTATTTAAACATTATTTATTTTGTTAACAGGATTGAAATCAACATAGATTTAAATCACAGACCAAAAGCTCCTGACCCATCAAAGATACTTGAACGTCTCGAGCAAATAGAGAAGGAAACACAAAACAGGTTCAAAGAGGAGACACTAAAAGGAATACCCCACAACACGGATAGAGGTGCTAGCAGTTCATCTTATTTGCCAAACAGTGCATTCAATACCATGTCAACTATGAATGATTTTGAAATGTTTCGGGCTGATATGGAATTATTCACGAATACGAATATTGATTCGTTATTGGACGATGTCAGTGATTTACACTCTGTAAGCAGTGAAAGGGTTGGGTTTCCCGATAACAATGACACGCCATCTGACTAAGAAACACTTTCACAAACGTGTCTTGATATTAATTTACCTAGAAAATCTGATCTGGTATCGGTTACCTGAACTGTAGACGAGCGATTTCATTTTAAACGGGTAGTATAATAATTGTGTTTCATTACGTCACTTGTAGGAATGTGTTTGTCTGTATGTTTGTGGCTCGATTCAGCATGAAAGCAGCCAAACTTCGAGTAATTATAGTGACTCTAGAAAAGAAGGCACCCAAGATTATAAAAAAGAAGCGAGTGAAGAAGAATCTTCACTCCTTCTTTTTGCAGGAAAATTTCCCAACTCGTTAGTCTTGCTTGGTGGATAATTTTGCAGACTCTTAATTTAATTTGATATTAATTTCGTGACTTGTTACAATATTTGTCACGAATTCACGTTGAGCTGCGACAAGTGTAACAGAAAGCGGTAAATATAACAATTTACAGTAAAGGATCAACTCAGCATTAGAGAGAACTTTTACTTTTCTAAAATGGCCTAATGTTGAGTCATATATATTATTGTTATGTTATTTTACTATATTATTGTGGGATTGTTCAATATTTTTCACGACAAGTTCCCTTGCTGAACGATTTTCAAATTAATGAGTGCATTTTTTAAATCATTGCCAGCCTCCCCCAATCATTGCCAATCATTCTCTTCCCCTTTTATATATTTTTATACTGTATAATTATATGAAAATCTTAACTCTTGAAAAAATACGTTACTTACTCTTTATATTTTGATTTATTGTGGAATAAGCACATGTTTTATGTTTTTGTTGTGTAGTTGTAGTGATAATTCTTGAGATGTATTGTTTTTAGCTGTGTACCTGGTAGTTTTGGATTGAATTATGTTTTTTTTTTATAACATGCAGACTTTCTCAAATAGTCCCAATAAGTCACCAAGTCCGATGTTTATTAAAAAAGGCTATCTCATTGACTTCCTAAATTAGCGTTTTAGTTTTCTATCCAAATATATATCTTTGATTTATCAGCTCAATGCGGTCCAAAAGGAAAAGCTAAGTTCATATTTAATTATTTAGTTTTGTTTTACATTAATTATCCGATGTGACTGCTTCGTAGACTTCCTTTTCATTTATCTCGCTTCTTCATTTAACTTGTCAACTACTTTTCTTGATGTTGGTATCTAGACACAAAATTTATGTTCTTGCTAATTTATTTCTTGTTGTACATATGGAAGACCGGAGTTCTGAGATTTTTGATTCCATTAATCGTGGTAGGTATCTAAATGCGGTTATTCGCTTGATCGAAATAATTATCATGAAATTATTTTGTGGTTAGTGTTTGTTGTAATTTTTAATAAATTACCTATATTATAAATCAAATAAATATTAATTATTCATCGTTACGTACTTATGGATGGTTTTATTTCATACTTTTTCTTCTAAAAGCAGGTACGCTGGAAGAGATACCATTAGAAATAAGCACCACCTTTGTACCTATTTTTCTGTCTCCATAATCATATCTTTTTGTTAAATGTGTGTGTTACAAGAACAGTTAAATAAAATAAATAAACTTTTCCCAGATAGGTACCTATAATTTTATTCGATACGAGTCAGTGTTAGTCGAAAAAGACTCAAACAGAAAGGCGAAGAGCTGCTTTTCGAATTTGAAATAAGTATTCATTCTTCCATCCCCATCGTATGCATATAGACGCTTTACGTTCAAATGGGATTAATTTTATTGTGATCGATTCAACTAAAAACAAATCGCGAAACATCGCAGATGTCCGTTTTATTTATAACTCGTAAGTTGGAACTTTTCGCTAAACAGAGTCGGCTCTGGGTATTATATTTTTCGTTTAGTTGAAGTGCATGTAAACAGACTCATTATTCAATTTAGACGAGCTCTTCACGGCCGCCTTGAGCTGCGTCCAGGATGGAGGTCAAGAATTCAAGATCAAGAACTGTTGCCGTAAAATTTACTCTTGCCGCATGGGTTCTATTTCTTGATGCTGGCTTTATTTTGAATTTCTATAAATGCAGTTTATAATTTTTCTGTTGAAAATAAAGAAACTAAATTCTAAAAAGCTAACAAACATTCAAAGGTTCAAAGATTCTAAATGGCCGATAAACGGAATGTTTAAACAGAATATCTAACTTTGTTAGTAGCAAGTAATAACTACATAGTTAGGTTAATTGATCATCAATCAAAATAAGCGCTTTAAATCATACTACCTACAACACAAATCAACACAGCTGATGCACACTGTGAACCAGCCTTTACGTCTTTCCGGATAAACCGCTGAGTTTAGTACGGCGTTCAAGCCACTCAACCAGTCATCTGCGAAGAGGAGCCCAAGCTACACGCATTCGCTCTGCCGACCACCGAGAAATTGTTCAAAATGAGTGTTTGTCAGTGCCTGCATCGTGTTGTGGTGTCGAACCTATTGACTTTGTACTACAGCATTCAGATGCTCTTCGTGTTTGCTTTAGTTTATTTGAAAAATCCGTTCTCTAATCCCTGGGCTCAGAAATTGAAGCTAGAACCACCGGCGAGACTCACCGATCCTAAATATGGGGTGCACAAGTATATCAAAGTTAATGTAAGTATTTTTTATATAAACCACCAATATTATTTGCTACCGAAGATGAATTTCACTTGAATGCAGATGCGATAAGCGTGTAAACGCTTTCATAAAACTGTTTATGGTTTAACCGAACAACAGCTGTAATTTTCCCGCGCCGAGGTCGATACCATCATACGGTAGTACTTGAATATTACTGCTTAATTAATTGATATAATAACAATGTTATCGGCTACCTACCTAAATACTTTGTAAATCCTTATAAAACTAATTACTATGATCAATAGTTTCGAATTAGCTTCGAGTGTCACACTTTGTTTTCAAAGAGTATTTTTGGCGTTAAAGATACTATTGAAGTCTTAATCCAGAGGCATTTCGTGTTCTCTCAATCGTGTTATTTTTTTAAATTCATCCCGCAGCTAGTAATATTTCATTAAATCCTTTTGGAAGATAAAAAAATATTTTGTTTATTTTTTTGTTAATTTATACAGAAATATAGTCAAAGAAAACATTAAAACTATGAAGTACAAAGGAACTGCTTATTTATAACGAAATTTCTTCCAGCAGACCTGCGAAAGTAGAAAAGAAAAAGAGATGTATGTGCAATTGCTAAAGAATCAAATATACTTATAAAATATATGCCGAATACTATAGGTACTTAAATACGAGTACAGATATGATAAAGTTTTATAAATTTGTAATTTGCAAATTAGCCGTGGCTTGCGAATTTGCAAAAATATTCTGCTAAATTTACAATACACCTACCATCTAAATTCCTTATAAAATGATTTCGTTACTTTACTGATGATGGAGTGGCTGACAGAAAACACACAGCCGAAACTACTGGTTGTAGAAAGCTGAAATTTGGCATGTAGGTTCCTTGGGGATTGTAGGGGAGCACTAAGATGATTTGCCGAAGTTCCTATGGGAACGGGAAAAAACGGTATATGCGCGCACGAAGTCGCGGGCAAAAGTTAGCTAGTTTATAAAAAGAAAAGACAGGAATCTTGAAATACCATTTGGTTCTTCAGCCTCCAAATAACGTGTTTCCTTCCAACTTCAGTGGCTTAGTGATTTAGTAGGCCTTTCTGTCAGTCAGTCAATCAGACAGACATGAAACTGATTTGAAGATAAAGATATCAATCTATGAATTATGACGCGATTCGCGACGCTACGTCCCTCGTAAAAAGATAAAAACCATCGTTTTCTTATTACTATTAGGTATCTCTATCATAAAGATAGGAAAAAAATATATCATGTCATTGTTACATTGACAATTTGTTAGTTAGATTAGCAAATGTCTAGCTATAACGCGAATCGGGGTGACGCAGATACGCTACGATTCGACCTTCCATCAGCTCGCATGTAAGTTGCATTACATTACGGGCTGCCGTGGAATAATTTCATCATCCGCTCTATCGTGCGCTGCAATGTAATTAAACTTCTATTCAAGTTGCTTGCAGGTGGAAATTCGACCTAAGGCTACGTGCAGTGATGATCTGTCGAGTAGCTTTTGTAGGTAGGTTTTGTAACTGATAGATGTGAACTTATTTATGAGGATGCGATTGGTGAGGTCAAATATCTAGCCGAGAACTGCTAGGGCATTTGGTTGACAATGTGAGAACGAATCATAATGATAGTTTCTAGGTACCTAAACCTCTACATCTCATTCAGAGAAAAGGTTCAATAAATCTGCATTAAGAGCGTTGTCTTCTGTTGAGCTGAAAGAGGAGGAGCCTTCCTGCTTGAATTGACATATTTTATTCTATGTAGACTAAAAATAACAAATTGTTAATTCATATTATACTATACTTTTGCCCGCGACTTCGTACGCGCATATCCCGTTCCCGTAGGAATATTGCGCAATTCTGCGCAATTTTCTTAACTTTTCCTTAACCTTCTACGAAGTATTAGAAAACTTAAAAAAAAACCGATCAAGTGCGAGTCGGACTCGCGCACGAAGGGTTCCGTGCCAATATCTTGCTTGTTGTATGGGAGCCCTACTTAAATATTTATTTTATACGATTTTTAGTATTTGTTGTTATAGCGGCAACAGAAATACATCATCTGGGAAAATTTCAACTGTCTGGCTATCACGGCTCATGAGATTCAGCCTGGTGACAGACAGACGTACAGCGGAGTCTTATAATAGGGTCCCCTTACCCTTTGGGTACGGAACCTTTAAAAAGATGAATGAAATCGGTAAAGTCGTTCGCAAGTTATGGCGTGTGTGTATAAGTAGACAGATTTCCCTCTTATCCCAAAACAATTTTCAAGTTTATATATAGATATCTTGAGAAACAATGTGTATATTTATTTTCGTTATCAATGCCTTAAGTAAGTAATTGTTCTGGGATTGGTGTCACCTAGGGTGTCACGCACAAACATAAGTTATCGTTAGGACAAAGTCCAAATTATAACAATGCGTCTTTCACGTGTCTTTAAAGTACCTAAATCACTTAATTAATTGATTACCTTATCTTGAACCGAACAGGGTGAAGTTCAAAGTTCCTCTACCTTATAAAATAGGTACCTAATTGAATTTTACAATTCATAATAACGATTATCTGGTTAGTTAGATCAATAATAAACATTATCACTTTATGATCATAGTTTTCTCGCTACTAATTGTGTAGCCTATCAATATTATCATACCAAGTTACTTATAAGTAATTTTAATGAAACAACCTAAGTATATAACGTTTAATTTGTCTTCAGATTCTATACCTACACAATGCGATAAAAGGATACCTAAGGGTTATTGCAGTTTACCTACCTTATAAGTGAAGTACCTACCTATGTATGAAGCTTACATAGATGCAGTTAACTCGGTCGAATAAATAGCAATATAAATGTTGGCTTCGACTTGTCCCAATGTAGGGCAATGACCCTATTCATTTCTGCATTATGCGCATAGTAATCATCGGCTTCATACAATACTATTGTGAAGAGATGCACTAGTGCCCGTCGGGCGTGCAAACGCATAACGTAAGTAATAACAACAACAATTGGTTTCAATCGTGTGCTATGCAATAATATTCTACTAAACGAGAATACACGAAAGCCGTTCCGCTTTCTGTGTTAGCACGTTCGAGTTGTTCCGGCGAGTTGTATAAACTAAACCAACCTGTTTTCGCATGCCTCCCGTCCAGCCGCTGGAGAGTGGAGACGAGTTGGCGTAGGTCAAAATACTGTATCAGTAAGATTGCTGTTTTCCATCGAAAGCTTCGTTGTGCAAGGCGGAGTCGAAGGCACCAGGCGGCGCGGCTGATCACCCATGCGATGGACCGACCAAATCAAGTCTGCTGTGGGCGGCCCATTGCATGAGTATGCCAAGATAACCGCTAACAGGGTAGAATGGCGAGAAATTGCGAAAAAAATCACCACTGCCCGCATTCCCGCAACACTACATGACGACCACGACCGCTCTGGCAAGAGCGTACCGACTGAAAAGAAGATGAAGAAGATTGCTATTGAAGAACAAGCCGGCTGACAGTGCGAGACCTGAGAGATTCAATCATCTCCAGTCGTACTCAGCGCTTCTCCTCCACATTTATTATGCGCATAGCCAAAGTGTGGAACTCTCTACCAGCGTCTATGTTCCCTTCCACATATAACCCGTCTGCCTTCAAAGCAAGAGTGAACAGGCATCTTCTGGGCACGCTCGCTCCATCATAGACCTCATCTATCGCTTTCCATCAGGCGGGATCGAGGTCAAGAGCTAGCCCATTCCTCAATAAAAAAGAAAAAAAATCTAGCTAACGTAACGAACTATCTTTATGGCTTGATAGTGAGATGATCACTACCTAACATAAATCTCTTTTGTACCCATCTAGCCCATTTTGTCCCACTGCTGGGCAAAGGCCACCTTTTCCACCCAACTCTGTCTACCAGAAATATGTACATAAAATTCAAACAGCCGTGGGTGGGTGAGATTTTCTGGAATAGGAATGCTACAATATATTTCTGTTGCTTGAGAATTTGATACATAGATTAGTTTCACTACTTGCTTTATTTAAGTATGTCTCAAACAAAAATGGCGGAAAGAGATTATTTACTACACTGCAGTAATTTAGGTACATAGGTATATTTTTTCAGCTTCCGCCAAAAAAAAGAGTGGATCAATTAGTCTTCTCGAAAAAAAAACCTAGTAAGAAGTGAAGTGGTTATGTTTAAATCCGTTAAAATTATCCTGCCATCTTAACAACATAATCATCATAATTTACGATAATAGACGTCCACTGCTGGACATGGCCTCCCCAAGATTCGCCACATCGACCGGTCATCTGCGTCTCACATCAAGCGGATTCCTGCAGCCTTCACCAGACTAGGTCATCAGTCCACCTTGTTAGGCCTTCCAACGCTTCGTCTTCTGGAACGCGTTTGCCTCTCCAGAAACATTTGACGATCTCAAAAAAAGTTCGGTTACAATATGCATTATTGTTGGTTACTTCCTTCGATCAACAATGTATTGTTGATCGAAGGTTACTTCACTCAATGAGGGTGCCATAAACGAGTTGGTAAGTAGGTACGTAGGGAACCTTGAAAAGTTCTTGCCCTGGTGTTTCGGTTGAATAAATCCAAGGTCAGAATGAGAATAATGAGATCCTATTATAACTTCTACGCTTCCATGCCGAACCACTTAATTGGCCAACATTTACTACAAAGTATAATCTCTTCTTGTGTGAAACTTTGAATCTTGTCTCCACTATTTCATTCACAGACACACAGAGTAAAGAAAAAATTTTTTTGCTTAAATACATCTGCGCAATTCGGTCTTTGGCCCTTCATTTAGCGGTCAATGACTATGTTTAGCAGTATTAGAAGTATGTATTGAAAAAATCTTAAGTCAGGTATTACTTGTGTCGTGAATCTTTTATTAGCAAAGCTATGCGTAGTGACAGTGACACCGACCGAGCGTTTACGTAGACTTAAATAATCCCAACAACGAATAATATAATTACCTACATAATGAAGAAAAACTAGAATTTGCGATTCGGATTTGCCTCGTCATGGTTCAAAAGGTCGAGAATGCGGGTGCCAAAATTGACGCAATTTTGATCCCATAAACACGGGAATGTAGTTAAATAAAAAAAAAGCCGTATCTATGTATATAATATCTAGCTATCATGTCTTTAGAGTGAGAAAATGAAAAATGATGGAGCTATACGGGACGGCAATAAGACGTAGGTAGGTAATTAAATAGTAGTCCTAAAACACAGAACTGTGACTTGGCAAAAATCTATTAGGTTTCTAATATAGATTTGCGGTTAGCAATTGTAGTCATTTAAACTCAGAAAAAAAGAAACCTTAAAGAGTTTTTCCCAACTAGGTTCTGGCTGCTCATTTGCTTGGAATTAAATACCTAACTGTTTCAATTCAAACAGTCAGAAACGGCGCTGGCGTGGCGTGTCAGTTGCTAGAATTAAACCGTGGGTGTATACCGTATAGATAACGTCCTTTCTAAGCATGAGAGGAGAAATTAACTTGAATGGCAGGTTATTACTGTATTATTTATTTATCTTGTTCACAGGGCACAGTATTACACTATGTCGAGAGCGGTGACTCGTCCAAGCCTCTGATGTTATTTCTGCATGGATTTCCTGAGTTCTGGTATTCATGGAGACATCAACTTGTTGAGTTCCAAAAGGATTATTGGTAAGTATTGTTCTCTTGACATCATGAAATATGTAAAGGATTCGTACTGGCATTGACGAATGATTTCTTAGCTCTACCTAAATAAAATTAAGAGTAGATATTTTTTTTCGATTAGGAAGTTATCAATTACTAGCTGTCCCCCGCGGCTTCGCTCCCGTCAACTGACTACCTACCTACCTACCCTACACCTACCCTACACCTACCCTACACCTACCCTACACCTACCCTACACCTACCCTACACCTACCCTACACCTACCCTACACCTACCCTACACCTACCCTACACCTACCCTACAAATTCTTGTAATATCTTAAATTTTCTAATTTTCCGCGCAATTTTTTTTTTTTTAATTTTTTCTGTCATAAGAACCTTCTCCTGCAAATAACAAACACAACAAAAAAAATAAAACTGATATCGGTTCAGCCGTTCACGCGTGATGCCGTGACCAAGGAAAACGGGTTTCATTTTTCTATATATAGATATTTAAACTCATTCGAAATCAAGTTGTGTATAAATGTCTTATTTTAATAATCACATTAGATACAAAAAAATAGAATTTTCGATCATATTAGGTACCTACTTATGTAATTTTTCAAATTTGAATCACTCGTAATCTCGAACGTTAGTACATTATATATCCGCATAGCAACGACGCTACACTACTCCTGTCTACTGCCAAGTCAAGCCAGCATAGTAACATGTTTTTGTGAGCACAGCAGCTGGCTTTTCGAAGTGCGCATTACGCGGAAAACGCAGTTTTTTCGGGCTGTTTTTGTTTATTTTAACTCTTCCGTCAGTTTTAAATAACTATTTTCCAATGGAGAGGAGAATCTAGCTAGGTACAGTGATGAAATTAGAAATTAAATGAAAAGCTATGGAACATTGGCCCCATAAAACGTTTGCTGCCGATTTTATGGCAATAGGTCAATGACCATTAACACATTATGGGTTATACCGTGATCGTGTATCTTATGAGACGGATGTTGCATGCCTTCTCAGTTTTCACCTTTTACGGCACCCATAAGATACGAAAGCCGATTCTAAGCCAGCACTATATTCCTTGTATCATCTTTTTCTATAACCTGTGTTGCTCGATCAAAAAATTGTGTTTAGCCTTCTTTCGGTAAGGAAAGAAGAGTCAGTCACGCCAGAACGCGTTTCATAGCCTCCTGCCTCGGTGACGCCACCCGTCTTCTGGTACCCGTCTGGCGATCTTGGCGAATCTGTTCATGTGTCTGTATCATGTGTATCATCATCAAATTGTTTTTTTTTTCAGGTGCATAGCCATTGACATGAGAGGCTACGGAGATTCAGAAAGACCTGATGGCGTTGCTTCATACAAGATAGATCTTCTGGCAGAAGACGTTAGGGATCTCATTAAAGAATTGGGTAAAACTTTGTGCACTTTATTTTAAAGCTGCCTTACCTACTACTACTACCTACCTAAGCTCATATTAGGAAATGCATGCTTTGCGACGAAATCGCTGCCTTTGCATAAATTAATCATTTATAATTAAGTTTAATGAACTTCGTAGCCTAAAGTACCTATTTCTTCTATTCCTTTATCTCTTACATTAATGTAAATTGTGATAAGTACAATTTACCTGAATGCATAAAATTAAATGGAGGATTTTTAGGATGCACTTAAGGAGTCTTTACGGCTAAGATTGGCATACTTATCTCTATGCCCACAACTGTTGTTGTTGAGGGCTTACAGACAACAAACAGTACCTACTTGGTTATTGATATTAGAAACTTAAACATGCTGTGCAAATATCAAGGGTCACATCACAACGAGTAGTGCAGTTGTTGAAATAAAATGCTGTCACTGTGTGTATTCTGATATTATGCAGAGGGCATACGAGTACGTGTGTAAACGGTACATACAGATTACCTGACGGATAAGTTAGCAGTTGCAGTTACAGGTGTAATCTAATTCAGTTAGGCCCAGTCATCATCGTACAATTCGGAACATTATTAAGGTATTTACAAAAAATGTAACCGAATTGAGAACACCGAATTCCTTTTTTAACCGACTTCTAAAAAAGGAGGAGGTTCTCAATTCGGATGTTTGTATTTTTTTTTTTTTTGAAGTCTGTTAAAAAAGTAAGTAAAAAATCTTTCTATGACAAGCTTTTAATGAGCTAAAAATAACAAAATAAAACTTAGATACCTATGTAAAAATACATCTGTAACAAATTACGTGTGAGTTGGACGTTCACGCCTCAAACTTTTAAGAAAATGCTAGAGATGTATTTTTACGCATCTAAGTTTTATTTTGTTATATTTAGTTAATTAATAGCTTGTCTTAAAAATATTTTTTACTTGAATTTTATTTTGTACTTTTGCATTAGAATTTCTTCAAATACCATTTAACCCTGTCCTATGGCCAGTAGTGTTTTGCCCATTGGCCAAATTCGTGCTATATACCCAGGCCAGGGCGGCAGTAATCTGATATATTCTTCTAGCCAGCGCCACGTACCTTCTTGTCAGTCAAATGAACCTTGACGCAACAGCAAAGTCACTGTGGTCTTTAGAACGGCCTAATAAAATTGATTACTGATATAAAATTTTTCATGTCTCTTTTATTTACTGCTGAGGATATCTCGCATATGGAGCCAGTCCTAGATGCAGCATTAAAGTCATGGTGCTGTGGAAGGGGCTATAATAATATAATGCTGTGCAAAAATGTCGAGTCAGTGCCGTTGACTACTAAACCAACTCCTCAAGAGTTGGTTCATCTGGAGTCAATCCGAGATGGAAAATCAGGTCATAATTATCATTCAAATTTATTTTCATCGGAACTGAACCAAGATTTAAAATTTCAACTCAATAGGATTAGAGGAAGTTGTTCTAATATTCAGCTTGTTCAAACATTGCAAGTTAAATAAAAGTTTGTAAAAAAAGAATACTTATCCGTACTTAAGTATCCTACTATGATACTTTCCTAATCTATACTAATATTATAAAGAGGAAAGATTTGTGTTTTTGTGTGTGTGTATTTTTGTAATGAATAAACTCAATAACGACTGTGCCGATTTCAATAATTCTTTCACCAATGGAAAGCTACATTATTAGGCAGTAACATAGGCTATATTTTATCCATGTATTTCCACGGGGACGGGAACTACGCGGGTGAAATTGCGGCGTGCTGCTAATATAATATAATAAATGCGAAAGTTTGTGAGGATGGATGGATGTATGTTCGTTACTCTTTCACGCAAAACCTACTGAATGGATCTTGATGAAATTTGGCACAGGGGTAGATTATAGTCTGGAATAACACACATACACTTTTTATCCCGGGAGTATGTTCCTTGGGATAATATTATTGACATTCACGCGGGCGGAGCCGCGGGCGGCAGCTAGTTTAATCATATTCGAAGAGGCGTGGTTTTTACAGAAAACGGAAGATATTTCTAAATTTACTCTCATATTTCTAAATTTGTTTAGGTCGTGAAAAATGCATCTTGATTTCCCACGACTGGGGTGGTCTGATCGCCTTCGAGTTCCGCAACAAATACCCTGAGATGCTAATTGGGCAGGTCGTGCTGGCCAGTGCCTCCAGTGTTGCTTGGGCGCATGAGATTTGGAGCAACCCTGAACAGAGAAAACAGTCATGGTAAGTGTGGGCAATCTTCTATTTCTTGACACTCTAGTTTGCTATAGAATCAGGACAGTTTTGTATACCCCTGAGCATGGGAATGCGGGAAAGACATATTAACGTAGGTACGATGTAGGTAGTAGATGGAGGTAGTAGCCGGTGCGCGCATTGGTTAACATCGTTTTTGTTTCGCTCTGTGTATAAAATAGATAAATTGTGGAAAAATACCAAAAGTTGGTCATAAAGTTACTGCAGAAGAAAGAAGACCTTGTGAGGTTTTTGAAATACATAATAAAAGTTAAATTTACCTAATACAATTAATAAAACAATCAAGTAAAGAAAAAAACCGGTGAATATTTTAAAAACGCTCTGCTAACACACCGAGTCGCGTGAGTCATCGTTGGTGGCGGTCATTGACCCCGCTTCTACGTCTTCGGCGCACACGATAATCGCAGCTCATTGGTCGCAATGCTGGACACCTACATCGCTCATTAGCAGGTTTTTAAAAATCAACTGTCAACAATAATGAATTGCCCAGCTTGCAGTCAAAAACTACACGCTGGAGAGACTCTGAAATGCACTGGATGCTCAGCTAAATACCATTATGCGTGCCTTAACATGACCTCTGCCTATTATTTGGAAAATAATCATAACCTTATGAAATGTTGGCGCTGCCCGGACTGTGCTAATATCACTCGTCGCTTTAGGAATGATAATACCCCTGTCCAAAAACTAAACTTATCATCACAACTAAACGACACTACAATGTCAATTGACGATGCACAAGATGATGACCCTAATATGAAGATTACTACAAATGTCGAGTGTAAAACTCCCAACCAGAATAACCAAACCACCACCACAACAACACAGGAAATTGCAACAGAAGGCCTTCCGATTACCTTAGATAGTCTCAGTAAATTGCTAGATTCTAAACTAGAAAAGAACAACCAATCCCTACTCATTGTACTAAAGAACACAATCCAAAATGAAATACAAAAAACTATCGCAGAATTAAAGGAAGATATTTTAAAAGATACCCACAAGCTAACATGTGAACAAGAAATTGTAAAAAGACCTATTATTATTGAGCTAATAAGCAAACGAATGACGAAATATGTACTAGATAACGCAACGTACTTTAAAAATACTGGGCTTTTTATTTCCGAATACCTTAACGAGACTGCACTTCGACAAAAAAAAACATTACAAGAAAACTTACGCTTAGCAAGACAACAAGGACACCACGCAATCATTAAAAATAATAAATTAATCATAGACGGACGACAACAAGAACTTACTACAATAACAGGACAAAATTATGCAACAAAAAAGACTGATTTCAACCAACCTATTGATTCGCAAAAAAACGACAGGTCTAACGATCGCACAAACAACATAAACGAACGCGACACAGACTTCTCACGGGCTAACACAAACAAAATAAGCACCTTTCGTCACTCAAGATATTGACATTACAGTATTATACCAAAACATGCAAAGTATCAACAATAAACTACACTTATTAGAAGCATTTCTCGATGAAAACAAAGGAAAGTACCACGCACTTTGCTTATCGGAAACATGGTTATCACAGGGAAAGAAAGAATTAATTAACTGTAACGGATACATCCTCGCGACGTCATACTGTCGACAGAACTACGAAGGCGGCGGTGTGTGCATACTATTACGAGAAGACTTGGAATTTATTGAACGAAAGGACATTATGGATACGTCGGTGGAATACCTAATTGAAGTATGTGCAATAGAATTGCCTAAACTTAAAACTATACTAATAACTTTGTATTGGAATAACAGACAGCCTGATGTATTCTATAGACAGTTAAAACTAATGCTAGAACTTATATTAAAAAAATATAATAAAAATAAAATCATTTTCGGGGGGGATTTCAATGTAAATATTTTAGAAAATAGCTTGCAAACCAAAACATTATTAAACTTGATGCTAGAATATAACTTCGTTCAATCTATTAAAAAACCAACACGAGTGACAAAAACCACTTCAACCTGCCTTGATCTAGTATTTATAAACTTTGACTCTAAATTAATAATTACTCAGGTGCACGATTACGGCTTTTCTGATCATAAAGGAATAATAGTAAACTTAAAACAACTAGACATTACGATCACGACTACTAAATGTAAAGACTGGAAAACTGGAAAAAGAATTTTCAATTGTAAAAACATGGAAAAGTTTAAACTTGCGTTAAAAGAAATTAATTGGAATCTAATTATAAACTCGGAAAAAACCATGAACGAAAATTACAACTCTTTCGAAAATCTTTTAATCGAATTATTAAATGACTGTATACCAATAAAAACAATAAAACTAAATCAAAACAAAAGAAAAGATTGGTTAACGAGAGGCATTAAAATCTCATGCAAAAATAAACGATTGTTAAAAATTCTTACTTCTTATTCTAACGATCCTGTATTAACAAAACAATATAAAATATATGAAAAAACATTAAAACGGATAGTCAATAAATCAAAAAAACTCCAATATATTCGAGTAATCAAAAACTCGAACAACAAAACCAAATCGATGTGGAAAATAATTAAAGAGCGCACTAATAAAAAATTGTCTAAGACTCAACAAAACATAGCATTGACGATCCATGATAAACTTACGTCCGACCCAAGACAAGTAGCTAACTCATTCAATGATTTTTTCGCATCGGTAGGACAAACAAGGCGTAGTGGTGACTCAGAGCCACGCGGCCGGCCTGTGCTCCGACCAACAGAGAACACAATGTTTTTACATCCACCTACACTGCACGAAATAAAGAGTATAATAATGAATCTTAAAGGCAAATTCAGTCACGGTTTAGATGAATTACCCCCTATATTAATAAAAACTTGTGCTGCGGAACTGACTTTACCATTTTATCTATTAATTCATCAATCATTTTCTGAAGGGGTATTCCCAGACGCGTTAAAAAAATGTATAATAAAACCTATTCACAAGAAAAACTCGAAATCCGACCCTAATAATTACCGTCCTATTGCACTATTACCGACATCATCTAAAATTTTTGAAAAAGCAATGTGTAAGCGCGTTTATAATTTTTGTGAAAAGTTTAATGTTTTCGATGAATGCCAAAATGGGTTTCGGAAAAAAAGATCCACGATTTTAGCTACATATAAATTTATTCAACAGATTATTAACGTTTTAAATAATAAAAAATACGCGATTGGAATCTTACTTGATATGACCAAGGCGTATGATAAAGTACTATATAAGATATTACTTGATAAATTGCACGGTATCGGCGTTAGAGGAATAACTCATGAGTGGTTCGCATCCTACCTACATAACCGAGAACAGTTCGTAGAAATAGAACATTGGGATGCTGACGCTGGAAAATTCAGCCTAATACGTTCAAATGGGCTTTGCACTAAAAACTCTATTCCGCAAGGTAGTGTTGTCGGGTGTTTACTCTTCCTGATCTATATCAATGACCTCCCTAAAATTATGACGGAGTCGTGCGTACTATTTGCCGATGATATCTCATTAATTACTTCCTGTAATGACTCTCAAAACCTACATGAGAATCTATACAATATAATGTTAAATATACAAAATTGGATGAAAGACCACAATTTAGAAATTAATTTCTCAAAAACCAAAATTATGCAATTCAGGCCTTACCAAAAACAACCCCTAACTATAAATTTTACGTTCGACGGCATCAAGTTGGAGTGCGTAGACACTTTTACTTTGTTGGGTCTAGACTTAGATATCCACATGACCTGGAAAGCGCACATACAGAAAATTAAATCAAAACTATCTAGTTTTATATATGCACTACGTGAGCTCAAGAAAACGACAGATTTGAAAACAGCCTTATCTACTTACTATGCCTACGCGTACGCATGGCTTAAATACGGTATAATTCTTTGGGGAAATAGTGTAGATAGCAACGACTTGTTTATCCTACAGAAAAAGTGTATTAGGATAATGGTTTATATTGACAATGACGTAAGTTGTAGACCGCATTTTAAGAAACTAGACATTCTGACTTTGACATCTATTTATATTCTAGAAATCTGTAAATTTGTTAGACAATATCCACACTTCTACCTTAAAGTTACAGACCAACCACGCAGATATGCACCACGTTCACAGTTTGTAAATACGCTCGTGATACCACAATCAAAGCTAAAATTACACAGCACAAGTCCTCACGTAACATCAATTAAAATATATAATAAAATACCAAACGACTTAAAAATGGAACAAAACGACGAAATATTTATTAAACGGCTCAGGAAACTACTGGTGGATAAATGTTATTATTCACTGAATGAATTTTTTAATGATGACTTTACATAATATAATCTGTGACATTATTTGATTTTGACTGGAATTTTTTAAATATTTTAATTGAATTTTTACTTCTATTTATTCTGCGACATTAGTTAGTGAATTGAATTTTGTTTTTTATTTTAATATTTTTATCTTGTTTATTCGATTTGTATTGTGAATTATTGACATTATTTTAATTTATGACATTTTTTATTTGAAATGGATTGTAATTTGAATGTATACTAATTATTAATTTGTTTTTATGTAATTTCAATTTATTTATGTATGGTTTTATTTTTTTTTGCATTTAACTCGTTTTTTTGTCTTTTTTTTAATTCTACTACCCATATTTTATTTTATTAAATGATTGTTGTGCCCGACAGGGTCCATGTGCACTGTACCAATATTATGAAGACCTTGTAAACACATGTGTTAAGCAATAAAGATAATAATAATAATAATAATAATAATGTCGCCGTGATTGGTGGAAGCCAATTGCCAGCGTTGGGTGTTCGAAGGCTGAAGATGATGTATAATGAAACTGTAGCATAAATTAACTTTGTATAAGGTAGACGGTTGTTTATATTTTAACTCAACTGCCCCGTGGGTAATGTTCATTTCAAGAGTACCTGTCTATGTAGAAACAAATCCCTTTTCAAGCAGTCTGATGCAGTTGGAAGCATAAATTGCGTTAAGTATTCATCATCCTCCATCATCTTTTCCCAACTACATTGGGGTCGGCTCCCAGTCTAATCGGATACAGCTGAATAAGTACCAGTATTTTACGTGGAGCGGCTGCCTACCAGACCTCCACATCCCATTTATTGGGTAACATGGTACTTCTCCAAATCCGTTAAGTATTGAACTAAAATAAATGCCATCAACTGCATCAGATTGCTTGAAATGTGTCCTGTTTGGATCTTTTTTGTCGTTTTCTGTGATCAGTTTTTTTTTATTCAAGTCAACGTAGGTACTAGCAAACAGACATACTTACATTGTGTTTTATATTGTGAGACGCTACCAATTACCCATTCTGGGCACGCGTTACTGAATGTCGTAGCCTTGATCGTGATTTCGCTCTACATATTGCTTCAAGTGTTTTATGATTTAAATTATGTTTGACGCTCATGGCCGTCTAGCCTAACAAACCAATATCAATTGTGCATCATAAATCTGTATACAGGAGTCCTGTTAAGATCAAGTGGTTGTTATTAAGAAACATGACCATGTTGTGTTGGTAACAGACACATTAAACATTTGACTTTTGTTTGCCCATCCGCATAGCGTTTGCGTTACCCGGATTTGGTACAGAGATCAAAAGAGAAATCATTGTGTTTGCTGACATAACTCTATGGCATTTTGTTAGAATTTTTGCCGGTACGGCTGCGTACGTTATGTTATATCATTAGGTACTTAGGTACTTATGTAGACGTATGACGTACTTTTACATACTTGTGGGTTATTATATGTTTGTTGTTTACTACTACGTCATAGATACTTAATTGGGCAAAAAAACAATGGAAGTTTTGTTTGAGATAATTTATGTAGTTCTCAGTATCGCATCATTAAATATTATCAACCTGTAGTAAGTAACTACCTATATTATGGTTATTCATGGGTATATCTCTTCCTAGTCTAAGAGAAGATAAAGGTAGGTACGAACATGTAGACAGGTATTGACGTTACCATACATTTAATTAAGTTATCAACTTATCACAAACACCCACTTACCGAAAACCATTTCTTCTACGTATTTTTCAGGTACGTGTTCCTGTATCGCGCACCAATAATACCGGAGAAGATGCTCCTCATGAACGACCTGGACATCTACGAAAAATTCATGCTGTTCCCTGGCAAGACCTCCACGGATAAGGAGGATGTTGAGTGCTACAAGTACTGGTTCCGTAGGCCTTGTAAGTATTAAAAAAAATGTCTGATCCACAAACTGCCACTGCACCTACGTTGGCGTCAGGCTTATGTAATCCTGACGCCATTGGAGTGTTAGCCTTCAAAATGTTTGGCCCGGCAGTGTGCCGAGGTATGGTTAAAATGTTTTCAACGGCTTTTTTAATCTTTACACTAGCGACTCATCCCGACTTCGCACGGGTAATATTTACTGATGTGAGCCCGAAAATAGCTTTTTGGACGCTTGGCAAAATATCGACTTTTCTACACTGCGTACTTAAGCATGTCTAGTTCACCTTGGGTATTGCGGGTTACCCTGTAACTCCTACCACCAACTAGTAGGGGGTTTTTGTTTCAACTCCTGAGCTTTGAGACATCATCACGTGTTTTCTACCCACGTTTTAAACGCAATTAAATGGTAAAAAATTATAATTAAAACTTTAATTCGTGTATTTTTAATAATGATTAAATCTATACTATACGTAGGTATAGTAAAATTGCCACTTTAAGAACTAAAAATTCAAATTGTTTCAATTAGGCATACTTACATTTTTATACAAGTAAAAAGAATTACATATTTTAAATAATATTTAATAACATATATTTTTAGTTTTTAGGGTTCCGTACCCAAAGGGTAAAAACAGAAGAGGTTGCGGATTGTTCGAAAGAGTTACCGCGGCCCTGGAACGCAAAAGGCACTACGAGGAGCATGGATGGGTTTTAGTCAGTGAGAATCTGACACTCCCTCCCGCTCCACCCAGAGCGGAAGGAGTCATTTGACGATTTCCCATCCTTAAAAAAAAAGGGTAAAAACGGGACCCTATTACTAAGACTCCGCTGTCCGTCTGTCTGTCTGTCACCAAGCTGTATCTCATGAACCGTGATAGCTAGACAGTCGAAATTTTCACAGATGATGTATGTCTGTTGCCGCTATAACAACAAAAAAAAATCTAAAAACAGAATAAAATAAATATTTAAGTGGGACTCCCATTAACAAACGTGTTTTTTTGCCGTTTTTTTTATAGATAATGGTACGGAACCCTTCGTGCGCGAGTCCGACTCGCACTTGGCCGGTTTCTTACTTCTCGTTTTTAGGTCCATAACCTAAAAAAAGACAAACTGTAAAAAACTAGATTAAAGCAATTGTTTCATTAATATGTTTTTGCGCATATATGATTTCTTTAACTTATACCCAAGGTATGCAATTATCCGTCTCATTTTACTATTCAGATAATCCGGATATTTCGGATAAGTAAGTCTGGTCAAAAGTAAATCAAAAGAATTTAAGTAATGTCATTTTTATTTACATAAACTGTCTTTAATGCAATATTAATATAATCTTATCTTTTAACTGAACAATAGCACATTGTTGTCTTTTGGAAAATACTTAAAACTTTTACAGAAAGAGTTTACTGAAAAAGAACAATGAAAACATAGTAACCTGTCATTTCATCATATCAGCCGAAAGACGTCCACGGCTGGACATAGGCCTCCCCCAAGTGTCGCCACAACAACCGCCGCGCCGGTCCTCTGTATGTCTCGCATCCATCGGCTACCAGTGACCCTCACCAGGTCATCGGTCTATCTTGTGGGAGGCCTTCCAACGCTGCGTATTCCGGTACGCGGTGGCCTACACAACTTTTCGGCCCCATCGACTGATTCTCATTCGGACCCATCGATCTGTTCTGGGAGCCCTGCAACTGCCACTTGAGTTTGGCGATCTTGACATTAATGCCTACCCTTCTCCAGTCCAAAACCCTGAAGACATACTCCATTGCGGCCGTGAACAGTTTTGAGAAATGACGTCACCCGGCTTCACAACCCGCTGCAGGAGGATAGGTTTCGAAGTCTGATCTTGAAGTCGAACTGACATGGTGGCGTTTTCGTACAAACACTTGTGCACCTCGATGTACCGATAGTCGATCTGGCACCGTTGGTGAGACTGCAGCACAGCCCAAGTCTCGCTGCGGCAGATTATATACCTACTCTTCGGTCTTCTGTATAATCTGCCGCAGCGTATGTATGATGTGGTCTACGGTACTAAAGCCTTTTCGGAACCCTGCTTGTTCGGCTGGAAGTCGTCAAACCTGCGCGCGAGACGGTTCATGATGACTCTGGAAAACTGCTTGTAGACATGGCTAAGAAGTGAGATAGGCCTGTTATTTTTAAGCAGCAGGGCATTGTCGCCCTTCTTAAAGAAGAGTACCACTACATCTCTGCTCCATGCCTGTGGCGGTTTCTGAAGGGCCTGAAAGGCCGGTTTTCCATCCGCATTCAAGAGTTCGGCCGTAATTCCGTCTTCACCCGACGCCTTGTTGTTTTTAAGCTGCTTCAGAGATATCCTGATCTCATACAGGCTGACGTCCGGGATGTCTTCGGTAGTGTGTCAATCTAGCTCTTGGGCCATTAGCTTAGCCTTAGCCAGTAATTTTAGTTGGACTTAATTATGAAAGAAACTAAATAGCAATTGTAGGGGGTAATCTCTGGATCCACAAAACCGATTGTGAAAATTATTTTTGTATATGATTGCCACATTCATCAAGACGGCTATAGGTTATACGGGAACAGGTAATTCCAACGAGAACGGGAAACAACGGGATATATGCGTACGAAGTCGCGGGTAAAAGCTAGTAAATAAATGATCTCTAACAACCCAGTAGAAAAAAAAAGGGGTTCTTGGGTAGGTAGGTAACTGGGTAATACGATACTTGCCAAGACTGGTGTCAGACTTCCTGGCTTCTGACTACCAATACCAAAACGAATAACGACCATAGCAACTATACCCATTAACCTACATGAATGCATAGAACTCTTTGATATTTTTCATTGTGACAATAATTTGTGGTTGTATGGGTAACTGACCATGTAATAACTAATTGACGTGGTGAGTGACATTACAATAAGACACTTCTGCAAAGTACGTATGCGAATGCCGTTCTTTGTGGGTTGTTTAATGACTTGTAATCTCACCGTTTTGTTGTTCGGCCTCATGTGTGGTGCAATGCTAAGCCAAGTTTCTCGATCGAAATATGTCCCAAAATTATTGTTACACAAACGCGTGTTATTGAATGAGTTTCCTACAGCCAATCGGATCACTTCACTTGCGTTTATTTGTGACGGGAAAAGGTACCTAATAAATACAAAAGACTGCTCATTGTTTCGTCCTACTATTTTTTATTTTAAAAAACTGGTAGACCAGGTTTAGCACATCTGCAAAGTATTATCTATAATTCTATATTGTGCCCGTAGTTGATGGTTAGGTATAGCTCCATGTTTGGGACATTTTTGACACAACAATCGATGCATTGACATATTCAACGATTAATAATCGCAGTCTTTTTATCTGAATCTGCTATTTTATCATGACGAAACAATAACCAACATACCCATGTTGGTTATTGTTTCGTTCGGTTAATTATACGCCGCCAGGTGTAACAAAAAACAATACGTACTGGTTTTAATTTTATGATGCACAGAATTCAAGCCTGTTTTGGCTACATTAATTTGTTCATAAAATTAATAAGAAATAAGTTCTTGAGAAGTTACGTTATTTGTTTTCTGGTCTAGGTTTTTACTAATCTTGTTAAGCAATTACGATTTTTTTTGCTACGAACAAGAAAAACTATAACTATGGGAATGGTTAAATATTTAAATAATGAATAGCTAGAAGATTTAATCTGGTTTTTAGGGTTCCGCTGTCCGTCTGTCCGTCTCACTGTACCTATGTCCGTATGTCTTTCTGTCTGTCACCAGGCTGTATTTCATGAACCGTGATAGCTAGACAGTTGAAATTTTCACAGATGATGTATTTCTGTTACCGCTATAACAACAAATACTAAAAACAGAATAAATAAATATTAAAGTGGGGCTTCCAAACAACAAACGTGATTTATTTGCCGTTTTTTTTTATAGTTAATGGTGCGGAACCGTTCGTGCGCGATTCCGACTCGCACTTGGCCTCTTGAGCAAGATGATTTTTAGTTTTGACACTAAAATTATTTCCACTTTGATTTTTTTATCGCGTGTTACAAGAACAGAACTTAAATTGCAGTACCTATAGGTCTAACACTGGGATATAAACCACTCCCCATCCATGATACGTTTTACTTCGTCATGCTAAACTAACAAAATTTCCTTTTACAGTTGCCATAACGCCTCCAATAAACTACTACCGGGCTAACTTCAGATTCGACCTGCCAGAGATCGTCGAGCACAAAGAAAACGTGCCCATGTTGGTGGCCCATGCTGCCAACGACAACTTCCTAAGCCATGGTATATTAGATACCTTGAAGAAAGAATATACCACCATAGAGACCACTATCATCGACAACTGCAGTCATTTCCTGCAGCAAGAAGAACCCGAGAAAGTTAACAAAGTTATCCGAGATTTTCTGTCGAAGAATAATATTTGAATTTCTTTTAGTTTTTTTTTAAATTCTCATTTAAAATCTTTTTTGGGTCACTGTTTTGCAGTGGCTAAGGCTGAATACACACTTGGCTGACGTAATGCGTCGTGACGCCATCAGTGCATCTGACATAGTGTTATCAATAAAACAAAATGTGAATCGATGATCTCTTGCGCGGATTCGTTGACTAACCAATCCTGCGAACGACACAACACGTCAGCCAAGTGTAACCGACGAGTTTTGTGAGATTTACTGTTACTTTATATATCTGCTTGTGTGTTCGTCGTATTATATTACAGTTAAAATGTGTGCCTTCGTAGTCAGTGTTTTAATATTGTAATGCGATTGATACTTTGTGTACCTACATTAAATTGTACTCCCGATAAGTTTGATTAAAATACTTGTTATTATAAAGTTGTTTTAATTACCATTCCATTACAAATAGACTCTAGTCTACCTACTGAATAGATGGATCGATTGAACTTTGATGGCATAATTATCTATTACAAATAAATCATGTACCTATGTACCTAATGTGTTAAATAGGTACATAACTATTATTGTATGCATCATAGCTTCACTGAGGTTAACAGAATCGTCGAGGCATCTACAAAAAGCTATTATTTATTAATCTGTTCGTCCAACAAGACTCCAAAAATGGTTCATAGTAACATCGTAAAGGTTCATGGTCATCATAGTAACTCACGACGGAAGTTTATAAATATAAACTTCCGTCGTGAGTTACTTTCGTCGTGACATGCATCTCTTCGCATCAAATTCGACCCTAGTTTAGAGTGTTTGCAACCTGATGGTGAGGGTTTCTACTTATTTGCCTCGCAAAAGTGTTCCGGACTTCCTAAAATGATACTGACTAAAGTAGGGATTGATGACCATACATCTACTACTCTTGCGAGTTAACTTGATACACTGCCATGACGTTTGTGTAAAGTACAGTGTGCAAAGAAGTTTTCTTTTCGATTTCATATTCTTTTAAAAAATTATTAACATTTATATTTTTTAACTCTCGTTGTACATGTATCATAGACATCTATCTCAATAACATGTATAGATAATATAAAGAGTTATTAGGTCGTATACTTTAGATATTAATTTAGCAATTCAAATCTAAAATATGATATCGCGATCTATTTTCAAGGAAATATGTTTAGTAATTATATAAATATAATGTTCCAGTCGAATAGCAAATAATTTCTGGGAATCTGAAACTGAAATCAAGATTCAATATTGATAATGTATTAAATTTACGGCTTTTTTAGAAATTTAGGGATCAATTTAGGTTAGGTAATTTAATTGTTTCATTAACTTAAGTAGTACCTAAGTACTCAAATTATTAAAAAAAAAAAATTGAAACTGAATAATTTGAACTTAAATTGAACAATTCTATTTCGATGAAAATAATATAAACGCAACGGTAAGTGATGCTAACGCAATAGTGTTAGCATCTATCTATATATATCTATATGTCGCAGCCAATTTGCTTAATCAGCCGTTTAATTGGTGGCCTAGCCTTTTCATTTAAATGTGCCGATTTTTCAGCGATCTCAGTAACATCTTTTGTTCAAAATGGTTTGATGACTTGTCCATGTCACTTATGTTGCTGATTAAACAGCACAGTTCAATGAAAAGGCTAGGCTTTTAATGAAACGGCTGATTAAGCTAGTTGGCTGCGACATATATATCGCTACGGCGGCGGCGGCGGCGCACTATGGGACCAAACCGTATTTTCCATCTCGAAAATGGTTTTGGCGAAAGTCGTATATTCATAGATTTTTTTAGGGTTTAATACTCTTAAAGGATGGAACTTACGAATAAATCTCAAAAAAAAAAAAAACTTAGTTTTACGTTTATAAACTGAACCTCAAACATTGGGTATAAATATTTTCGTGCCAATTAAATTAGCGTTAAGGAAGTTCAACACAAAATTATTCGGAAGTTTTCCAAGGAAGTATGTTAGTGTTATACATCATAAGAAAGCTTAGAATGTACACTTTCCAACCACGTTCGGTTTTTGTACAAAAATATTTTCGTTTTATTTTATTTTATTTTTTTTAGTGAAGTAAATAAAATTTCGTTTTTGTTTATTTCAATTGGAGTTTTCATTGTTGCCGAAAGCTGCCGGTGTCAAGTTAATCACTCTAGTAGATACCTTACCTATTCAGTAATATGAGGATTGAATAAAAACTTGCGCGTTTTTTGCGCAAGGGTGATTTAGAAGCAATAATGTCAATCAGGGGAAAATAAAAAAATCTCCGAAAATTACGTTCTTCTTTTTTATTATGAAATATTATATTTAATTGTTATATTTTGATGCTCCCAGACAAATGAATGATCTTTTAAAAGTTACAACGAGAGTTGAGAATGAAAATGTGTTTAAATACGGATTGTCGACACTACACGCATGGATAAGATTTATGGAAATGATCCTCCATATTTCTTACAATTTAGGTTTTGAGAAATGGTCTGCAACAACTCCAGAAAACAAGCAACTTAAAGAAGACAAGAAAAAATATGTCCAAAAACGTTTCCGAGAAGTGCTTGGTTTGCACATTGATAAACCACGTCAAGGTTCCGGTAACAGCAATGACGGAAATACGGCAAGGAGATTTTTCCAAAATTACCAATGTTCTGCAGAGATAACCGGAATTGATGAAGAATTGATTAAGAGATTATATGTAATTCTTCAAACTATGTCATCGGGATACCCTATAAACGCAGAAAAATTCGGCCAGTATACATTGATTACCGCGCAATTATATGTAAGCAAATATAACTGGTACTACATGCCATCTTCGGTCCATAAAGTACTTATACATGGTGCTAAAATAATAGAGCATCATGCAGTTTTGCGTATAGGACAATTATCCGAAGATGCCCAGGAAGCCCGAAATAAAGATTACAAGAAATATAGGTTACATCACGCTAGGAAGTGTTCCAGATCAGCAACAAACGAAGACGTTCTGCATATTTTATTATATACATCTGATCCTTATATATCTAGCTTGAATAAACCAAGTTTTCTAATATCCAAAGAATTGTTTGACGAAGTTAAAGAATTGTTAGAAATAAAAGGTGATGAATAGTATAAGCGCTAAAATTTTTTATTTTTTATCATGTAATGTTTGTTTAATAATAATAATTAAGTTTTAAACTTATTTTAAGCAAAAGTGTAACTTTTACTGCTATTTTATTGTTACTGTATAATTTTTTGCATGAAATTTCGTATAACTGTACCTTTGTAATTTTTTTACTAAAAATATATAATTTTTAAAATGTTGATGTTTAATTTCTTTTATTGCCTAGATATTCAGAAATACGCAAAAAAAAATTCAAGGAGAAAAATCACAAAACAACAGAGTTATCGATTTTTGAGATGGAAAACACCGATTGGTCCCATAGTGCGGCGGCGGGGCGCCGCGCGTGGTTTTGAGGGGAGTATCGAGTTCGGAGCCACATGTCAAGCAAGGTAACTCGCACGAGTTGTACCTTATTAGCTGTACGTTGGTACGTTGTCAGTGCACGTAGTACTGACTCTTCTCAAAACAGCAAAATCGTACCAATACTAATCGAAATCATTCCAATACTGCTACGCAGTTCGAATGTCTGCGTAGCAGTATCGGTGACACTGGCACTGGCAGCAGCGTAGTACGGCGAAGCGGGTATTTATAAAGTCCGACCGCGGAGCAGGAAGAAATTCATACAATGACCTCTTATTACCTGTCTCCTTCACTCCCACGTAAATATAATGCGTCGCGCTCGCACGGACGGCCGTCATTGCATCTGTAGGAGACAGGTAATAAGAGGTCATTGTACGAAATTCTTTCTGCTCCGTGACCGGACTTTAGCAGAGTGTAGGCCCTGCGTAGCAGCAGCGCACAACTTGTGTAGCAGCAGCGTAGGACTTCGTAGCAGCGGCGTAGCACAGCGTAGGACTTCGTAGTAGTGGCGTAGCACAGCGTAGCAGCCTACGTCGAAGGATGGAAAAAAGGCGCAGAATGGCGTAGCAGCAGTAAAAACCCATCGATCGCAGCAATACCGTAGGCCTTGCATAGCAGCAGCGTAGGCTCTGTGTAGCAGCACCTGACCTACGTGAGCTGTGTGTAGCTGTGACGTACTACGGCAGCGTAGGCCCTGTGTAGTCAAAGCGTCGAAATTGCGTACCTGCTTCCGTCATGCTATTCATGTTAGGTTTCAATTAACCCTGCAGATAAAAATAGGAGCCGCATAGCGGGGCTTCGTCGCGGTCGTAGGTTAGGATGTAGAAATTGTACATGTCACCGGATAATCTCTCGAAGTCATTCCGAGAAATTGTGAACCTACATGTTGGCGACCAATCAGTGTGCGGTTCTACAATTTATCGGATTTTCTAGCCTAGCCAAGTAGCGGAACATTGGGCACAGGGAGCTTAAGGTGGGGAGCCTTAAGCTCCCAGACACGGACAGGGACACGGATAAGTTATTAGGTTTTAGCGGCATCAACGCCGCCACAAAAATCAACGTAGCAAAATCAACATCGCAACAAAAAGAAGCGCAACGCCATCTATTCTGCCAGCTGAACGAAATCCTGCATCGCGGTAACAGAGTTTTCTGTGCGATTTTAACATGTGCAAAAGCCCGAATATCAACTATCGGGCAGTTGTCTACTGGACACAACCACCATCCGGTCGGAGGTCGGAGGATCCTCTCTTTTCTATGGAAGTTTGCGGGACTTTCTCTCTGTACCGCATAAGACCGCATACCTGTATAAGGTTCAGACAGAAATACCCCTGCAGACAGAAATAGTCTCCTATTCCCATATTTTCCGGGCCGGAGTGTCCGCTAGCGGCCTAGACCGGAGGACGACCGGGGGTCGTCCTGCAGCGAGGAGGTGGCCTCGGCCCGAAAAATCCCCACCAGTAGGCGGGGTAAGGGCCAAGATGGAGGCAAGGGGAGATTGCCCGCCTCCAAGGTGGCTGGCCAGCGAGCCGAGGAGCTCGTCGCTGACGTACGACCCCCCGGAGAGGGCGGTCGCGTGGCTCCTGGTTCGGAGTCCTCCGGCGGAGAGCCGGATGACTCCGGACAGGAGCGGGTTCGGAGGGCCGGGTTTGCGGAGGTGGTGGAGGCCGCGCTTCGCGATGTGGCCTTGCAGAGGAAACTTTCCTCAAAGAACAAGGCCATAAGCGAGGCGATGGCCTCCATTCTAGCGGCAGCGGAGGCTAACCCAGGTGGGCCTCCGCGGTACGAGATGTCCAAGCTGCGGGCGGAGGTCGCCCGCTTGGCTGCCGCCACGGAGCGTCTCCAGAAGGAGAACGAGGGGCTCCGCGCAGACCTGGCCAGGCTCCGGAGAGCCGGCCCACAGGGGGCGCCTCAAAGGGGGCGCAGAGAGGAGAGCCGACCCGTGCCGCAGGAGAGCCAGGTGCTGGACCTGGTGCGGCAGGAGATGGCTGCCTTCTAGGCACGGTTCTCCGTCCTGGAGGGCATCGTCGATCGTAGGGGGCTGAAATGGAGTGCCAGTAATGGCCCCATTTCACCCCCTCCTGTTGAACGTCAGCCACTACGCCGCACAGGAACTGATGCTTCTGAGCATGGCGCAGTGACTGATGCCTGTGGACGGCGAGCAATGGGTAGCTCGCCGTCCAATCAGAACAGGCCCGGGTTGACGGCGCGCTGTGTTCTACGCGCACCAAGCCAGCAGTCGTCAGCATGGGTCGGGGCCCGTTAGGGCCAGAGCCTGCCAGGGTTGCGGAATATGTTCGAAAGAGTTACCGCGGCCCTGGAAGGAAAGGCACTAGGAGGACAAAGGGTGGGTTTTAGTCAGTAAAAGTCTGACACTCCCTGCCGCTCCACCCAGAGCGGGAGGGGTCATTTGATGAATTCCCATCCTCGAAAAAAAAAAAAAAGGCTTGGCACGTGACGATGGCAAAAGACCGGACGGCATGTCTTTGTTTCCGTGGAAGATGAGTAGGCCTTTAGTGTGGGACGCAATCTGTGTCGATACTCTTGCGCCATCCCATCTTCCTAGTTCCTAGTTCATCGTGTTGTTGCTGGCGCTTTTTTTATTTTTTTTATTTATGAATGGGCTAGCTCTTGACCTCGATGCGGAAAACCTCAAACGGCGTAGATATAGTAACCTTATTGGGAACTATATTTTCGAGCCGTTTGGGGTTTCAAGCCCACGGCTCAAGGGTTTCAACCCTTGGGCCGTGGGGCCCTTGTGCTCATAGCCTTTTCAAAGAAATTTCGAAACGTTTGGTTGACATTTCCCGTGATGCAAGAGCTGGCTTTTACTTTGGGCAGAGACTAAGCATGCCATTCAACGTGGCAATGCCGCCAGTCTCATGGGCACTTTACCAGCTGACAGCGTTGAGGACGATTTTTTTAATGCTATATAATATTTTAGTTGTTTGCAGTTTCGTGATTTATAATATAAATAAAAATTGATCTTGTATCCCATCATCCAACATGGGTATTTCAGCAAGCTAGAAAATATTTTTAGGCTTAGCAACACTAAACCTTCTTCGATTCTCTGTGATCAAGGTCATGTCACAATAAAGTCATCCGAATTTGTGAATTGTTGTGAATATTTTCTGTCTCTTTTCTGTAACACAACAAAGCTGTAAAATAACCTCAAACACATAGTGCTGTCTTCTTCTCTCTTGTATCTTTCTACTTGGAAAGTTAATACTTCGCTTCAAATGAAATGAAAGCTAATGGCTGCTGTACTCTAATCACGAAACAGCTGATATGCGTCTTTTAGTTTTCCTTAAAAATTGGTGTTTTGTTTAAATTTATCGTTTGTAATTGCTTAGATGCAACGTTATTCGTGTGACAACTGTGTGTGGATATCAGGGTTGGTGCAGTTCTGTTTTAAAATCGATTTTAGAAGTGTTCTGTTGTGAGTTTTCTACATTGCTGGCTTTTTCAGATGTCACTGACCATACAGCAAATAATTTTGGATGCTAAACGACTTGCGGGACGTCTCAAAGAGCGCGAGACTGAAGCTGATGCTTTGCTGACCGAAACTCAGACCGCTTACCGACAAATACATACAATGAAACAGGTAGGTTGTTGCAATGTGAATTGTGATACCAGTACATAACAGGTACCTAACGCTCACTCTTGTCTATTGTCTGAATGCCGAATTCATTAGGCCAAGATCCTACTAGGAATTTTTAGAAGACTAAATAAACCACGATCCTAGTGCGATCTATGCTTATTATTAGAAATAGTTCCCTGACCTTGTAGTTTGTTTCTCTCATGTTGTGTAAACAGTTGGCTTTCACATAATGTTATTAGCCAGCTTAGTGCCTTACTAAACACTAATCTAATACAATTAAAATGCTATTTTTTTAAAAAAACAGAATGTTTCTTCTATTTCATAAATGTAAAGTAACTAGACAATCAATTACCTACATGATTTAAAGTTTTTTTCTAATATTAATTTAATGATAATAAAAACATACAATATTGTTATACAACAATGTTAATGTTTATTTTCTCATGTTTTTATCCAATTAAATATAAATAAACACACAAAAAAACCTGCACAAATAACTGTCTAAGTGAAAGGAGCCCATGGTACTGCTATAAAAAAGATGAGCTGGCAAGTTGTCAGCTTAAAATGGTATGCATAGTTTCTGTTTTATTAACTTACAAATGACTGGCTCGCTGCTACATATAACTCCATCATAATAATTGCCAACACCATTAGGATAACATCATTAAAGTAAAAATTTATTACAATGAAGTGTTTGTTTCCTTCATATCCTTGGCATGAAAGAGAACATGATTTAGAAAATATTATTATGTAGATTTTATATGACCTCCTTTTACATTCATACATACACAAAGTTGAAACTCACACATTTTTTACTGACAATCCTTAAAACTCTTCGTCTGATTGAAAAATGCTACCTACACCTAACTTAAGTTTGAACCGATATTTTTAGCTAGTAGATTATACCACATTATAGCTACTATCCACCTATCTACTTGTGAAACTCAATGACAGGGTAAGAAGGCTCCATTATAGCAGAAACAAATAAGGAAAGAAAAGTTTATATTTTCATTCTATTATTAGGTACTATTTCTATCAATACCATGGCATTAAGCGGTATTACAAAAGGTACTTCATCAATTTCTCAACCAACATATCCTTAATTTTTGAGGAGATATCATGGTGACTTAATACAGATATAATTCAAAAGCAACAAGTTTCATGATAGTTTTGGGAATGAACTCATTTTTTTTTGTTTTTTGTCTTGTCAAAATTGAACTAGGTTACACTAGTTTGATATTCAGAATGGTAATATGTGATTCATAAAGAATTCTGAGCTTTTAGCGAAAAGATAGCCCATGGTTATATACTATATATTTTTTAAGCTGTTGCTGTAATTTGTTACGGTGTACATTAAAGAGTATGTTTTCCAACTGTAGTCATATCATATTTCAGTATAAAGAGGAAGTCGATACTCTGAACGAGGCCTCCCGCGAGCGTCCGCGAGGGACTCTCATTGCCAGTATCGAGCGGGAGTCGCGCCTGATGAGAGACGTACAACGCGAGAACGGAGAGCTGAGGGCAGCCTTAGAAGACCACAGACGAGCACTGGAACTCATCATGTCCAAGTATCGGCAGCACACTGAGAAGAGAATATGGGAGTCGAGGATAGACTTCACAAATGCTATCAATGAAAAGCAGCAAGAGGTATGCAGAAATGTATATATCTATATTTATTTTTTATTTAATATCTAGGATGGTATGTACCTGTTCCTAAAAGCAGTTCCTTTGTTGTCATAATTATAATGATAAATAATTTATTACTGTTTTTCTGCGTAAATAAAAATAGCATAGCATGTTACACACTCACTGTTTTTTCTAATAAACTACTATACTAGAAAAAGGATTGCATTTATGGAGTCATTTGGTGGTCAAAATGATCTAAATATCTGTAACTTTCATCCTTCCAAGTTAGTTTAACTTTTGTCAATCAATTGCAGTTGATCAGGCAACAAGCAGAGAGGATTAATGAGATGACAAGCATTATGTACAAAGCTGTCACTTTGGATGAAAATGGAGAAGCGAGGAAAGAAGAGGAAGTTTACCAAAGGCTCATTACAGAAAATAAGGTAAATATTTTATTTGCAATGGAACTGATTGTCATGTTTCTGAAATGATTCCAATTGTAGTAGGTAATTATTCAAGCGAGTTCTAAGTTCTTGTTAATGATTCGGCTGTCTTAAAATTCCAGGGTTTGAGGGAGATGCTGGATCTGTCAAGGAGATACGGATCGGATCGTCCGTGCGTGCCGCTGACGGAGGACAAGGACGTGCAGACGGACGGGCCGCCGCAAACCGGAGCGTGACGGCCCGCGCCCGAGCCCTGCCGCCTGTGAACCGGCGCCGGCAGCCCCGGAGACGCTGCCTCGCCGCGATACTCTCATAGGTAGACAACACACCTCCTGTCCGCACATTTGAAACCTTACAGCACGGACTCTTGTACTCGATAGTGTGTACATACTTACTTAAGTAACTACGTAACTCATGTGTCCAAATCCTTCAGTTTAGACGCAGTACCAATGGATATTATGTGTAGATGTTGACTTTAATGTTATACTGTCCAAATATAAGTATGCATCTGCCACCTTATGCTGGCAGCATGTATTTGGATTTAGTGACAATGATCGTGTTTGATGGTATCCTACGTAACTGTCAGGCTTCTTGCCCTTCGTTCAATGACAGTGATCTTGAAACGTTGGCTTTTACGTTGGTTGGCTTGGCTAACTGTAATACAGTTGTATATACAACTATGACGCCCTTGCAGACTAGCAGGATATCATCCACTTACGACTAGTACTTACTGTCAATGTAATGTGGTGCATCTATGGTTGCAAATGTGATGTTGGATCGAACTATGGTCAGATGTGCGTGCAGGGTTGTAATGATTTGCTAACAACAGTCACCGTTCCAGTATACAACTTGTATTTTATTGTTACTCACAGGTTTTGGATCTTAGGTCTTTTGACACTACGTACCTTTCAGATTCACATTTATTTAAAAAATGTGAGTGTTACAAATTAAATACAGCGAAAAACTACAATGTAGCTACAATGTATTGGACATTTGGTTTCTCCCTTGGTTGTATTTGATGTTAAATATTATAAATAGGAGTATATTTAAATGGCGTTTCCAGTTAGAGCTCATGTTATATCTATATAATGATGAAATGTATCGTGTTCACACAAGTCTCTAGTAATAATGCCATTTTGTGAAACCAAATCACTTCAAATGGCAGAAACTGTGATCTTTAGTATTGCGCTGTTAAGTTGTAGATTGTTTCATTCATTGTGCTTTACGTCTAACAACTCAACAACTTATTAGAATATTGATGAATAATCCCACATGTTTTTAATTCATATAATAATAGGAAATTAATGATAATCTTCATAATACCTAATAATAAATGCTTGCAACATCATGGCATGTGTGGTTGGACTTCTGTTCTCTTTTATTACAATTTAAAAATACCTTTATATTTATCTCAATACATAATCTATGATTTAATTGTAATACTCAATGTGTACCTACCAATATTATTATGTTTTAAATTCTAGTAAATGTACTTTGTTTAGCATGATATTAGAATTCTCGAATTACATGTAGAATTAAAGATTTTTGTAACTTTAATTTCTCAATGCAGTGTTCTTACGACCTCCCTGATTCCTGTAGGATGTAACGAGTATATAATTACCTAATCACATGTATACTAGTCAATTCATACGAGCAGATCATGTACTGTATTTACACTGCATAAGATATTTTATTTCATGTTGTTGAATTGTAGTTAAAAAAATACATTTAACCTGGCATCTGTTATGATTGTTGTGCGTGCAGATTGATTGCAATACTAGACGGCAAAGTATTACTTGAATATGCAATATTTTTTCATGTCATTTAGTGGGATCAGCTTTGAATGTTAGCATAATGGTAGTAAAGTCGTAGACGAGTCTGTAGGGAAATTCGTAAATTTTTAATAATGCCAGAGGCAAACGCAAGCAATACACTATGAACTGTTATGTAAGTAATCTTTGTTGACGCGATTCACTTCATGATCATTATTTTAGTGTACAATAGGGCAACTGTGCTTGTCCTGCATTTCATTGAAACATGGAATGATATTTACTGATTTACAGAGATAGTACTTTCGACACGATAGTTTGAAGCCTGGCAAGGTTCATTTAAGAGATTTAAAATCTTAGTTATTAGAAAAATGTAATTGTTATTAAATAAACCTTTGTCTTGATTTTCCCTTTACCTGGTTGTGTGATTTACTTCATTAGTAGAACAATTTAAACAATCACCAATGAAATTTTATTTTCTTTAAGTAGTAGTTGTTAAGTAACATTGTTAGGATAAATTTAAGAGTGCTTACTTGTGTTTGTAACTGTGTTTTATGGTCATGAATGGCCAACACACATACACACACTTGCACAAATAGCAAAAGAATAATAAACAACTTATTTTAATTGCTTTCATTTATGGATTATCAAGTTATAGATGGTCACTACCAAAACCAATAATAAAACCCTATTAAAATTTAATTTTGGAAGGAAATAAGAGATCTTTGTTGGAAAACTATTTTTACAGTTATTTAGATGTTAAATTATATTTTAAGGGTCCTTATATTATGGCTCCAGAATATAGAAAAAATAATAATTAATATAAATATATATTATTGTATGTTTCTTAATATGTACACGCTTGCATGAGGTTTAAAAGTAAAAACACATGTAGTTGAAAAATAAAAGATTAGAGTAATGTTTCTGCTTAGTTCATATGCATTTATATTATACCTCAATATTGGGAATTATTATACCTCCTGAGTATTTTGTTATAGCTAGATGGTTTCATATCGAACCTTTAATGTGCTAAACTGTTTAGTTAGAATCAATTCTTAATATGAAAAATTTTAATTGATAAATCCAGTCCACTTGAGACTTAATTGTTTAATATCTGGTAATGCCGATTAAATTGGCGAAATGTTTTGGAGACATAGATACCTCTATTTCAAGTAGAGGTCACTAGTTTTTTCTGCTGTAGAACAACACTGTAGAGCAAAAATAATTAATGTATGTTTAATTAAAAATGTAATTGATAATTATATGATATAAAATCTAGCCTTTTTTTATTGTATTAGTTTTAATATCCTATCATGTTCCCCTTCCTTTTGTACAGGTTTAGTGGATTCTGATTAAAATACGGAAGTAAAGAACATCAATTTTATTATCTACAAATAGTTTTTCAATTTAAGTAAACCATGCAATGTCATAAGTAAATTGAGATATATTGAAACATCACGATCATGCTATGTAACAATATGGAGGATATTAATGTGTACAAATATGTTAACAAACCGCTAAGTACTACATGTTTCAGAATAAGCACTTTTAAATTTATCAGTTATCTAAATAATCAATCCTAACTAAGTTCACTTAGAGTCCATTCCTTTGATGATTTATATAAAAATAGGCAAAAATTAAGTCACTGGCACACAAGTAAATAACAATCTAGATTTCTACAAGTAATCAGATACATTATGTACAATATTTAAACAGGAAGTAATAAATAAAATCCACAATTGTGACAAAGCAGTATATTTTGACAATCTTAATGTAACACAACTCTATCCAAACCCCAGCTATGCAATATGCACCATTCAGATGTAAGTTATGGATCATACCCTCGTCTGAGTGTAGTCTGTGGGGAACTTGAAGGAGTGCTGGCCGATAGCCTGGATGTTTGGCAGCAAGCCGGCATTTGGTATGATGTTCCATGACAGAGTCAGTGTAACATTGCTGTGGCCCCTGGAAATTAAAAACTTTGTTTTAACACCTACACTTTATGCCCACTGTTTATTTATTGGTTACTACAATTTCTTTCATTAGCAATGCAATGGTTTGATTTGATTTGAATACACAATTCACCAGGCTAGTGGGCAAATAAAGTTGATTGAATACCATTTATTTATGGATCTACAGTTTCATGAAGCTAGCTTTATGCTATACATTTAGCTCTAATTTTATTGATTTATAATGCTATTTCTGTTTTCAGATAACTGACACACCGTGTATCAAATAAATGGCCCTATAACTTACTTTAAACCATTTCCGTCATCCCAGAAATAGTATTTTGTGTTCATGTTCTTGAAGTCCAGGATAGCATTTTCACCTCGGAGAATAATTTTGTCCCACAATACAACCTGATTCAGTTCATTATTGGGTGTAATGTACTCGGCAGTGAGGTAGAGGAACAACTGCTTGACGTTCCAGTTGAACAGGTGAGAGAGATCCGTCTTGAGATCGAAAGTTAGGAATCCAAGATCATTTCTTTCCCTAGATGCTCCATAATCTGGCACGTTTTTCCTGTAAACAACACTCGACGATTTAGTACTAACAAACGGAAATACATGCACGAAAAATGTTCAAAATACTCACACGACTACTTTTACTGTGTTCATTTGAGCAGCAGTCCTGTAATCCACGGTTAATGTAGACAAAAAACATAAAAAGGTTAGACATGCTAGTACGCTCAGTGTGTACGTAAGTATCGCATTCCCTCTCGTCAACACGGAGTACATTTTAACTTTAGGTTTTTGTTAACTTATAACTTAAAATATATGTAGCGGTGGCATAGAAAACCACTGAGGTGGTAGGTTAGGCGTTTTTGAAATATTGTTTGACGTTGCTGACTGATGACAGATCGGACACGTCACAAAACTTGTCAGATAAAAAAAGACTCGTTCATTTGCGTTCGGAGTTCGGATATATTTCCAAACGCAAATGTCCATTGCTAGCAGATGCTAGTAATGGAATTATTTTGTTATGAGTTTATAAATTGGATAAATTAAAAAATAAATATTAAATTGTTATTCTTTTATTAGTGTGAGACTTACCTTATTGGCGGTGCAAAAATTATGCGTGCGCCTCTAGTGGCGAAATTTAGCAAGTTGCCTAAGAACGACGCTTGTACCATTGCCAACACCAATTTGTTAAGTTCCCCGAAAATCTAAGTCAAATTCCCCAATTTGGGGACAAAAATCTACTGATTCCCAACAAAATAACCCTGTGGCCCGACAAAGTTAATGACAGAATTGTGTGGAAAAGGAAGAGGGAGGCCTTTGCTCAGCAGTGGGACAAATACAGTGCTAAGATAGATAGATATATTTCGAACGCATCGGTCGAGCGATATAAACCAATTTAGAAAAAAAATCACAAAAAAACCATTAAAAAAAAAAAACTACGAAGTACAAAGTAACTCTAATTTTGGAAGTTGATGTTTTTGGTTGTTTCTTCGTAATTTTATATCGACTTCCGAAATTTGTTTTTTTTTGGGTCGGGTTTTTTTTGTAGAAAAGTTTTTTTTTTCACTTTTTAGTGGTGGGTGGTGGGGTACCACTAAAAAGTGAAAAATAAAAAAACACCTAACAACACCACTGGGAAGTCACAGGAAAGGAAAGGAAAATACGCAATTTCGTAGACATGGATGATTTTTCCACATATCTTTTCCAGCTAGGTATTTGGATTTAAAAACCAAACTACAGAACCGATATTGATAAAATTTCAATGGGACCAATCGAAAAGTATATCCTCTCACATGAAACAAGAATTTTCCAAATCGGTTTATAAATAACGAAGATATGAGGTAACAAACATAAAAAAAATACAAACGAATTGAGAACCTCCTTCTTTTTTTGAAGTCGGTTAAAAAGAGAGTCATTCGATATCTATAACCTATATATATAGATATTTGTAACCTAACAAAAATGTTAAGACAAGTATTTCGATTTCTTAGAAGTGTCGGGTGTATTCGGGACGGTATGGGGAATTCCCTGCACATTGGCAACGCTGTACGATAACTGTCAAAGTGTCGTTATTAGACATTAGATTAGACAGCTTCACAATTTGACACTGGAGGCGTTAGTTAGAATATTTGCATCGCCAATTAATCTTATGGCGTATCCACACATGCCGCCGGCTTATGCCGCCGGGTTTGCCGCCGGCTTTCAGACCACCTTGCCGCTGAATTAAAAATGTAAAAGGTAAAAGATGCATGTGCCGCCGGCCATGCCGCCGGGTTGGCCGCCGGCCGTGCCGCCGGGCATGTGTGGATGCGCCATTACGCCCACCAAAGACTACAATAGTATACTGACGCCCACTTACAATCATCATTGAACTAATCCCTGGATATGAGCAAATCGTGGAAAATTTGCACCCAACTCGGAAATATAGTACGGTAGCACCGAGTGGGTAAACATGGGAAAAAGATTATTTACTCTCTCGTAAAAGGACTTCGGACGTTTTAGGAAACATTAATTTTAATTTTATTTTAAGTTAGGTATAGGTTAGGTTACAGCATTTTCCTATGCCATGCCTTATTGATGTCGATTAAAACTGCAAAGTAATTGTTGTATACAGATTATGAGACCTATGTTCTACAAGAGAACAGTTAGATCGATATGCAACAAAAATTTAGGTTTCAGTTACCTACTTAAAAGTTTATTTTTCCAAGATCAGAATTAAATAACATAACAATGGCAACAAGAACGAAAAATATAATGTTTATGTGTGATAGAAAAGCGTTGTTGCAGGGTACACCTCCGGGTACTGAGCGACAGAAACAGGCTCTTGTGACAAAACTGCCATTTCTTTGTTCGTAACAGCCGCTTGTTATTGCATCTCCGTTGGTGTCGACTGCTCTTGTGCACATGTACGTCGAATTGTCAACTGCAATTACATAAAATACATTTTAAGCTCCCCGTACATATTCACTGAAAATACAGCAGTGTGATTCTGTAAACATGTCGAAGTGAACACTTGGGCAGGGCGCACGACAGGTGAGTTGTCAAACCATACAAATTAGATGGAATGACAGCTCTATTGTCGTTCACTCCGCCTAGGGTTACACCGTGAGAGGTCGACAGAATCGACCGGCAGGACTCTTCTTGCTTTACTGGACTACTTCAGAGAGGCAATACCTATTATTTGGGATATCATAAACCTTCTTACTATCCGAATTTTGTGAAAGACTTCACTATTCAGGGTATACTTAGAAGCAAATTGGGCTTCGCATGCGCAAATATTATGTATTATGGAATCTGGCTCTGCTCGGTTTGTGGACTTAGCTTGCACATCATATAGGTACCTGCTCCAGTCTTTCGTTTTTTACTTTTAGTCATCATCCATCATCATAATTAAGTAGGTACACATAAATGAGCGGTAAAAATATAGTAGATACTTTTCGTACCTATTATTTTTCCATAATCTTACAGTACAATTGACTAAAATACAGTACAATACCTACTATATAGGGTGAATTTTCACAGTGAGCGTTTGCGTTTTCGGATGGTGACCCGTATTATAACACCATCCGAAAGTGTCGCTGTAAATGAACCAGTTCGACTACTGGCTAAGAAAATCAATTTAAAAAAAATCCAATGATGCAGTTTTAGTTTTCATCAAAATCGGACTCCAGACTCCTTTCAGTGTTTTTCGGATTTGGCCATCCACGCACACTTTAAAAAATCACCCTTTATATTATAGTGCTGGTGGCAACCTTAACCTATAGGCACTGTTGCCTCAAAATAGATGTAATAATCTTATTCATTATTTCATGTTAATCATATTCTCACCATGTCCGTCGAAATAATATGTGAACTGGGCGCATACGTCATTGTTAGCTAGTATACACGAAGCATTTCCCAAGTGGTTCCTCCAAATGTAATTCACATCCGGCCATGAGCCATCATCTAAAATAACATAAGAAGAAATGGAAATTGTGTTAATTGGATCAAAAGAAATATCGTTGATAAGATAGCACGCTACATATAAGTAGTAGTAAGCCATCCTTTTATTGAAATTGTTAAATATATAGCGATGGATTTATCTAGAATGTACCCATATATATATAGGTTATCATACCATGTATATATAAGTTGTCTGAGATATATATACTGTCCTATAAATCAATCGGATTGA
Source organism: Melanchra persicariae (assembly GCA_947386135.1). NCBI lineage: Eukaryota > Metazoa > Arthropoda > Insecta > Lepidoptera > Noctuidae > Melanchra > Melanchra persicariae. Next base: position 7,272,444 of record OX376651.1, on the reverse strand, counting down.
AAGTGTGACTCGCTTGGAAACTGGCAGATTATTCAGTCCAATAAGTAGATAATATCACAGAATATGCTGTCAAAGCAAAACCACAGGAAAAACCCTTTCCTTAAGGCAGGGCAGTACAAAGTTATACCATCATCACAATTAAGAAAGGTACTATAATATGAGCCATATCTCATAAACATACACGAGACGACGAGTGGTTCCACGCAGGGCACCCCACTGGCGAGGCGCGTCGAATCCTGGCACGTAGCATTCAGGAATATACTGTCGTTATTCCATCTGGGACCCAGCCAAGTGAATTTGAAGCAACGTCGTACAAGGTTTTCTTCACTCCTTTCTGTGGTTTCGTTGGCTTCCGAGCTTGCTGCTATAAATACTGCCCCTGAAGTTTTAAAGAAGTATTATAGAATGTTATAAGGTTGTCATTTCTTTGTTTTAATGTGTAAAACAAAATTGGGTCCAACTAGGTAAACTTTAGGACTTTTTTAGATTTTAATGAGTCACTGCAATCTGGACATGACATGCATGTATGTTTTGATGTTCAAAGTTAAAATGAATAAGTTAAAGGACACTTACACGACACGATGACGCCTATCGAAATTATAAAATGATATCGTGACATCCTTCTTCAAGTTTTACGTCCAGCAGAGGAGAGAAAGTTATTGATTGTTCCGAGGACACAAAACAGTTCTTTATGTTGAAATCATTGCAGAATAATATCAAAATCAGGAGCTTATTGTTCACAACACTTTACTGTTTATTGTTTATCGAGGCGGATCACTTTACGTCAACTGATTCCTAATCACACAACAATTTAATCTTCGTTACAATTATCACCATTATTCATTACCGGTAAAATAGGACTGATTTTAAGAGATTAGATAATTCTATCGTGATATTTTGAGTCGCATTACTTGATACGAGTAATATGAACGTAGAGAATTCCCCGTCCATATGTTCATTATTGAATGCCCTACAGAAGAGCGACGACCGGATAGGTGAACAAAGGCTTCCACGGATACACATTTTCAGAAAAATTGTCCCAAGCTCATAAAGTTTATTATTCCGTATTATTGATGTTCAATTGATCCACCTTACCTACATACAGAGAACCCCCTGTACCTCGGAGAACACGTTAAGCCATTGGATCTTTCTTTGACAGGCCGTTACGGGTGGTAAAGAGTCAGTCACATAGGCAGTACCTTCATGTGAAATACTAATAATTATCCAGCTGCATCTGTTTAGACTGGAAGCCGACTCCAACATAGTTGGGAATAATCTTAGCATGAGATGATGAGTTAGCGAACGAGTTCGTAGAAAAAATCTTAGTTTACGTGTCTACATTTAAGTCCATAATAATTAGCCAAATGCTTGTTCAAGTTGGAAAATACACAATTTGCATTATAAGTACTTTAATCTAGTTATTGGAAGGCCCATTTTCAGTAGTGAATGAACTTTTACGAGCTTTTTGCGAGACAATATTTTGGTCGTTGACTCTTCGTGTCGTAAAAGTTGAGTGCGGGAAAGAAGTTTGTATCATGCCAATGCATGGGTCGATGGTCTCTAAGCAATAAGTAGATAACTATTATTAGCACCAACCTACTAAGTCATCGAGAGAAATATCTCACTGTTCACACCTTGCTTCTTCATAAGTAAGTACCCTTGATACGTTTATATTCACAGTTATCTTTGTCTTTGCTACCTATGATTTTTATCATCACTTTTACCTGTTACTACATATTATAAAACAAAGTTTTCCAGCCGCAACTATCTGAACGAGATAAACTCGACAAATATTGAACAGATTATCATCCAGTTTTCATCAATGGAAGGAGTGATTTATGAGGAAAGTTTCGGTGTATCTATATAATTACCACAGATATAGATAGACATAGATAACTCAAGAGGAACTACTTCGCGTGCCCGTTTCGGTGCCCAGCTTACGATCAAAAATCGTAAGCCGCCACTTTCGCGCTCAATTTGCATCGGTGTACGCTGGTTGGACGTCAGTTAAGTGTCAGTTATGTGTTCGGTGGTATTGACAATCGCCTTCGCCACGCTACCGTTGACAGAATGTCACTTGTCTAGAGCCCCAGGTCTAAAATGTTAGTTGAGAACATTTTCGAAAAAGATTGATGTCGGTTAAAAATCATGCCGACTGGGAGCTTAAATTGTATTGTTGTGCTACACATGCCAAGCCGTTGCTAGTTTATACAAAATATAAGACATATTTAGGTACAGAAAGTGCCGGAGTATATCTTATGGAGCGAACACTTATCTGGTTGCACATTTATCTGGAATCTACTATAGATGGTTTCCTTGTTTGACATGAGTGAGCAGGGGCAGTTGAGGGTGTGTCATGCTCGCTAGAATGTCTCGCTGATGGTGGCGCGTGTATTGGATCATTCGGTTCCCTTCAAAATGGTTGAGCTGAATGGTGCTGATGCACGCGTCATGTTCGTGAACGGGCGCCGTCAGTGGAGACTGGTCATCTCTTAGCTATCACTGGCTTATTTCAATATTTAGTACTTATTGGATACTTAGAATACTTTATTTTTTCCTTTCTTTACATTGTTCTCACATATAGATGCAACAAGTAATAATGTAACCAGGATTTTTGTAAAACATAAAATGGTTTAAAATAGTTTCCATGGAGTTTCTTGTACGTTCTTCTCCATAGAGATCTACGCTTTGGAACGTGCAAATAGCTTCATGTTTTTGACTGACTGACTTTGACAATTCAAAAGTACCTGTGAATGGTTTATTTGAAATAAATGCTTTGACTTTGACTTTGACTTTGAACAACTGCATTCACGATCGATCTCCTTGGTAGTTTTCAAAGCAGCTCCTAGTTAGCAATGAGAATGTAGCTACTTCTCATAGGCCCAACCCCTATTTCCTGAAATGGTACCTACCTATTGTTAACTAGAATAATTAGATGAACTAAGTCTTTATTATTGTTGCATATTTCCGCATGCGAAGAAAACAGAACTTTTTGAAGCGATTGGCTGCTTTTATATCTACACCTCGCTGCCCGTGCGATGCCGGGCGGGTTGTTAGTATATGTTACTAGGTATATTTTTAAATCTCATAAATGTACACTTCTATCGTGTGATCCTGTGCACACACCCCATTTTACCAATCTAGATTTTCTCATAGTTGCTCTTCCCTACTTAATACTCAAACTTAACACTGTAGTTTATAAAGCATTTGTTGTTACTATAATGCGGGAGAAGACTTCACATAAAGGCACATTGTCAATTTGCATGACAGTACGGCTAGCGGGACCCGCAGCGCGGACGGTGCATGCCAAAATGAAATTATTCCCTGGTCCCTCCCGCGCGCGCCATCGGCGAACGATAAGCCGATTTCATCTAACCTCGTTCAATCAGCGAGCACTGAAACCGAATACACTCGCACAGATTTTCACCAGAATTGAGATACCTGCGCGGGTATAATTCAGAATAGGTTTGGTACTTTCTCATTTTTTTTATTATTTTCATACAGTCGGTATTCTTCATTCTAAAACTTTTTTTTATTTCTATTTGTAGGTACACGAGTATGTTACCTTTCTTTAATTTCATCCCTATACCTACACCTTAGAATATACCGATATACCGTACGTACCTTTTAATATGATTGTGACTGTGCACATTTTTTTTTACAGTTTTGAGTTTAGAATAAAGTCCTAGCCTCAAAATACAGCGTGTATATTTGTGTTTCGTATTGTGAAGGCTCTTCGTGTTTATCTGACACTGGGCGAGAGGTGCAAGCTTTATATTTCCCGCCAACAGCAAGGCACACATGGTCACCAGCGTCTAAAAGGATAGGAAAATATACCACCGGACAATATTTGCTTTGAAGTTGCTTCAGCGCAATTGTTTGTAGCTGAAGTTTTTGTATGGGCAAATTTTGAGTTGTTGCAAGAAAATACATTTTTGTAGACAGCCTATACTTACTATCGTAAGGTACGATACTAATTTGGAAAAGCGTCCTATAACTCAATACACATAATGGGCCTTCTGTTCTAAACGCAAAAACAATATAAACAGGTCAACATAAAAGGTATAGACAGATTACTGACAAAGGTACGAGTATTCGAAACTTGATAACATGACAAGCAGACAATAAGCCTTCATCGGCAGACCCTCCATCACAGCTCTAGCTAAGTATAGTTCGAACTGTAGAAAGAACATTATGAATAGAGGGTCTGACATGTCTGTCTATAATAGCTATCAAATATTCGAGCACAAATATTTATTACTGAATTTGAATTGTATTTTAGCGTAGCAAACATTATGCATTTTTGATAACCTAGTTGTTCAGCATGTTTTCGTAGCTCGCTTGGAATCTTTTCCATGTATAATAAAATTGATTAAACGCTTTGTTACCACTTGCATAACTATCAGTCTCTCAGAATTTATTGTTGCTATTTGGTGATGCTTCGTGTGCTAGATTTTTAACAGTGTGCTCTGCATATTCTGTTGGAGTTTATGTTTTGTTATTTACTTTATTACAATTTACTTCTATAATGTTGTCGTATTTTCTGCTTCTGTTAGGTGGTACACTTTTCCTGCTTTATGATAATAACAACATACTGCTATAGTCGAACCGAAAACTTAGCGTAACAATGTTATAAAATGAATCTAGTAAAGTAAGTATGTATATCTCGTGTTTCAGGTGAACCCTACTAATATTATAAATGCGAAAGTAACTCTGTCTGTCTGTCTGTCACACTTTCACGCAAAAACAGCTTAACGGGTCGTCATAAAATTTGGAAGATATGTAGTTTGGGATATGGAGAAGGACATACTTTTTTACGAGACAGCAGACATCCACGCGGGCGGAGCCGAGGGCAAAATCTAGAAACTCTATCCCTCTTATTAATAAACACGGAATAAAGTTAATACCAGGAATAACAAAGGAATAACCATACATTTTCATAGGCTTAAAATTGGAATAACTTTATTCCGTGTTTATTAATAAGAGGGTATAAGTTTATTATTTGCTTTCACCTTTGTCACTTAGGTATTTTATATTGATATAGTAACAGGACTTATTGCGTCTTTATACATATTTTTTTCGTTTCATACTTACCTATCATTAAGATGCTGGAAACCTCCGCAGTCCACTTCACACTTCTTTTACACATCTCTACCCTCCGGTTGAAGAAGAGGTTTAGTAAAGCCATTTGGGGATATCAAACAATTTGGAGAGGGCAAAAATGATGAAAAAGTACAATTTTAAATTCTAGGTTAACTTATTAAGTTTACAAAACAGCTTCCATTAATCTTAGTTTCATAACTTAAAGGCCTCTTTGTTTCTTTCGGTGCCCTGCTTAATATGAAATGGCTTTAATTAAGATATCATGGGAAATAAACCTTTCAGCTCTGTGAAATATTAGTCCTTGGATCTTGAATAAATTGGTTATTTTTCAGTCGAAGACAAAAAACTCATCATACGTCTGTTTCAGAACATTATTTTTAATCCTGTCTGTATTTGATTATTTTTTAAATGGGAAGGAATGAGCACCTCATATGACGTGCCAATGTTATCACCATTCCGTTGTGAAAAAGGGATAGATCTATGCATCTTGTATAGCTCCGTCTCACTCCCACACCAGAACCTCTCAGACCACACCCTCCAGTTGGAGTATGGTACTAAATTAAAGTTATAGATTCGTTTTTCAAATAGGCTGCTCTTTGCCATAAACAAATATTCAGGAGCCAATGTTAGATAAGCACAATAGGAGCGCTTAAATCACCGCCATAACTAATCTTGCAAGCCTGTTAACCATGGCGATTTGGGCAATAATTTGGTACCTATGGACGTTTGCAGACCGCTCGCGCTGTACGGGCATTGGAGAATTCATATTCAGCACTAGATTTACAAACTTTCGGCTTCTGATTGTAGTTAAAACAAATAAGGTAAGCTACACATTTGTTGTTTATTTGTTTAATAGTATAGAACCCACTTATTCTAAGCAATACATGTACAAAAGTAAAAAATACATTCATGGAAGCTATCTACAACTATAGCTATAGGTAGGTTTACAGTTATGTACAGAAGTACTAATCATAAATAATAATTATTTACAAAGCAATTACTGAATACAAAGTAAATTGCGTTACATTTTATCTCTAATACACGTCGGTAAACATTACCTCTACGTAGGGTTTACAAGCGAACGCATCGCATAGCGCCGAGCTCACTAAACTTTATAAGAAATACAACTTCAGAGTTTTCATGTTTCCACAAAGGCTATAAATCCCACCGTTCTGCTGCTTTTGCACTGTTTACTGTTCACCTACTCGCAATACAGTTTATCACGTGCACTACAACAACGCATTCACAGTTTAAAGTTTCGTTTCTCGTGCAAAAGTTACGTGTTATCATCACATACACTGGTGAACACAATTTTTAACTTATAGTCCGCACTCATTGATTTTACATGCAATATTTACTGCTCTAGTTATCCTACGTAGGGGAAGGGGGCGAATGGCGGCTGGTAGTATCCAGGGTATCCAGGAGGAGGGGCATTAGCCTGGACTGGAACCGATGACGTCACATACGATGTCAGCACCGTTGGCACAACTTGAGTGGTGAAAAGTGTCGTGTATACCGTCTTCGCACCAAAGGTTAACTTTAAAACTTGACTGTTGGTAGCAGTTACTTCCGTGTTCACAACGACTGGTGTCGAAATAAGAGAGAATTGCTGCGGGTACAGTGGGTTGATCGTTTGTAAAGGTAGTGCTGGAAGACTGCTGGTTCCAATTTCGTATTCAGTTTTAGTAATGGTTGCTACTGGTCTAGAGATAGTGCTTTGAATCGTGTTCTTACCGTCAAATACCGGGATTACATGAGACTCATATATTGTCTCGTACTTGAGAATAGGTTTGGAAGTCGTCACTACATCAGGGATCTGAGCAGCAGCTGCGGGATTCAGAAGTCTCAAGAGAGCCAGTTGCTGAGCCTGTTCTGGAGTCAACGCGGGAGTCGGAGGGTTTGGAGATTCAGTAACATGGTTGCCTTTGTTTTGACCGTGAGCTTTCTTTAGTCTGAGATGATTTTCATGCATTCTGTATTTATCTACTTCAGTTAAATCAAAATCTGAACCAATGTTAGCGAGGTCTAGATCAGGTGGGAATACACGTCTCGGCACACCGTCTTCATCTTCATTACTGTCTCCAAAGTCTAGCTCTAGATGCAACTCGGAACCAGCTTCATCCAAACGGCTATTAAATTCTTTCAGAGTTTTGCTCGGGATGAATTGGAAGAAGTCCATAGGGGGCAACGTTTTAGTAGCTGTAACAAATCTGGTGACTTCATAAGTTTGGATGAAAGTTAAGCTACTAGTCAAGTTTACGTCTCTCACTACAGGTAGGATATGTGTTTTCAACATGTGCTGAGTTGTGCTGAATGTTTCAGTAACGGTTTCTAGCGGCGGCGTTTCCATGTCTGAAGATAATGTTATCGCAGGTAAAGTTGCTATGCTTGAGTCTAAGAGATTGTGGTCCTTTTCATAAGGAGATGCTGTCGCTAATATGTTTTCTGTCAACGGTTCGTTGAGAGAACTTTGCGAATTGACGACCAACGTGGGTTCTATACGCTTTTCAATGGTGGAAGTTACAGTAATTATACGAGTGTTTTTGACACGTCCAACCTGAAAATTAAAATATGGGTATTAAAGAATTTTCATTACAATGTAAATACGAGTAAATGTAAATCTGAACAAAGATTACCTGGAAGGTGTAAGGAGACCTGATAGTAGCAATTTCATAGTAAACATCTCGGAAATCAGCGGGGGTAGATATTTCAACTTTCAAAGTTTCCACCGGTGGGGGTTTCTCAATAGAGTTGTCTTCGGTATCATTTTCAAGGAGAGTTCCAGGACCGCTCTGTGAACCTGATAATTCTAAATCATTATCAGACCTTGCTTGTGGAGATATATCATTGATTTGCGTATCATCAAGAAGCGGATTTGAATTAGGCGTTGTTTGTTGTTCATCATCAGTATTTTGTTTGCGAATAGTCACTTTAGGCTTTGGACTAGTTTTGTATTGCCAGCGTCCGGATCCTGGGGCCCGGTTCAACTTAAATTTATACACACTGGTGGAAGCAGCCGGTGTAACTTGCTCTACAGGTGTGGGTTGAACTCGAGGTTTGAAGCCACGTTTGGACTGGTTGTCGTTGTTGCTCTGGGGAGTCACCGTCGTCTTATGTCCCGAGTTACGGTTGCTCTTTCTTCTGTTGGTAAATGATGAGGATGAGGTCGCTGTTTCACTGAAAACAGAGACGGTTGCCAGTTGAGGCGTATTCACGGGTCGACCAAACCGTGTACTGAAAATAAAATTATTTACAATTGCCGATGATCACAATCATATCAATATCTTATACAGATGAAGCTCTAAACAAATCTTTATTTAGAAGCAGCAAGCTTGAGTGTCATGCAAATGCAATAAATTATATTGTTCATCTATTTGATAGGATAGTCGGCAATAGTACGACGTTTGTTTGTGTAGATATGATGCTATATCTAACGAATTTAAGCATGCTTTAAATATTATGGGTCCGGTACATAACGACAAGGTGGTCAAGGAAACATCCATATTATTCAAAGAGGGACAAATGTGGGCAAATGCCTTTACTTATGTACATACAGGACTAAAAAAATACTCTCAAGAATGGTTGTTACCTTTGCGTCCGTTGCGAACTGTTTCTATTTTTGAACTTTTTGTTCTGAACAGGAGGTGGAGGAGGAGGGCTGTGGACTTCACTCTCTGGCTCTTTGCTCTGAGCTCTGTGACGATTTTTGAACGAGCCACCACCGTTATTCTGTCGTCGTGGCGTCTTGCTGAAATTGGTGTCGTCGTCACTAATCGATGGCGTTGGCTCCAAGTGTTGTCTGTGATTTTTAGATATGGAAGGTCCCACGGTCTTCAGTATTCTATGAGTAGGACTAGGAGATATCTTTCCTCTATGCCCAGCTTGTGGTAGTACTTTAGAATTGCTGTTTAACACTTGAGCGTATTTACCAGATATAAAAGTACCAATCACGCTAGTTTCATGAACCGTTGTAAGTCCGTCTTTAACGATAGTACCTCCAAGAGTTGTTACTAAGCCGAGAGGATGGTCATCATCATCGTCCGGGGGCGGAGTTGGTTGGTGCCTGTTTTTATGGCCATGTTTCGGTTTTTGACCGGGTATCTTGGACGGGCGTATGTTGATGACCTTATATGTTTCTTCAACAAATTCAGACGGCTGTCGTGATAAGAAGTCATATTCGGGCTCGCCGATATTATTGTTCGTAATTAAAATTGCAGGTTCCTCTTCAACTTGGCTAGATTTTACTGCAACAATGCTACTGACTTTGGAACTAATGATCGATGGTGGAGGGCCCTGCTTTACTTCGACTTTACTGCTGACAGGGTTGGTGACAGACTTCACACCATCGTTTTTCTTGTTTTTGGAACTGTTCGACTGCTTGTTTGATTTTGGCGCAGATTGTTTGGGAGAGCTACTTTCGACGATTTTTGAGGGACCAGCGACCACTTCTACTTTTGTTATGATTGGTTTTTGTTCTTTCGCCGCTGATTTAGGCGCATTTCCAGCTGATTTGGGGACATTCGGAGATTTGTTTTCTTTTTTCGGTGGGGAAGATACTACTGACACAGCACTGGATAGTACTGCTGGAGCGGCGGGTTTGTTAGTTTTGTCTTTGTCAGATATTTTGCTTGGTTTGATCGCTTCGGGCTTGATGCTTGTGACTGATGGCGGCGGTGGTTTTGTTTCGATTATATTTTCTTGCACAGACTTTTCGGTTTTCGGTGGTTCTGAAATTTTATAAAAAAAAACATTTATGAGTTCCGTTGTTCTAGAAGAATGCCTATTTTTAATGTTTATCGAAAAAGTATAATCATAGATACTAAAACACATCAGAAAAATAATAAGTTATGTAGAAATAATTAAGAAGCGACCTGGTGGCGGTGCCGACTGAGGCGAGAAGACCATAACTGTGTTGCCTATCGTAGTGGTGAAGTCCAGGAATCCGTAGACTGTCTGTGTGAGGAAGTTGTCGGCAGGCGCGGGGTTGATGGGATTCCCTTGTCCATCGTAGACTGGTCCATCAGCAAATACTACGCTACCTGGAATTTAAATAAAAAGTACTTGTAAATGCATAGTTTGAAACAAACACAAATTGGTTTGCTTACTCTCTATACTAGCTGATATATTGACAGAAGGGTAATACAACCCATCTTTCGTTTTACGTACTTTTCTTATCCCTGAATATATCTAAAAATAAATGAACCCAACTTCGTACTCTCTAGTACGTCAAGCTCGCTTACGAGAGTTTTTATGTTGAAAACTCAGAGCAGAATGTATCGATAAAGGCGAAAAGTCAGTAATGGCGTTACTTCGGTACCATTGGCTGGCAAATGATCTGTGATACTACCTTCATATGGCTAAAAAAGAGAGGCTGTTAACAAACAAAGTCATTGGCAAGATACGAGCATAGTTAAGCTAATGATGTGTGAACGTTTAGAAAAAGTTGTTGATATGAAAACAAATGCTGAGCGTCTCGCCTTGAATGTGGGTGGTGACTAATGACAAGGGTGTGTTTGGGTAGTCGATATGTTATAAATTGGGCTTTCTGTGATTCGTAGAATACATTATTCAAGAAATCAACACAGTACGAAAATACCTCATACATACAAGGAGAACATTTCAGGGTGATTGGTAACTAACAAAAGAAAAGTTTGGCATTATATTTCTCTAAAACAAAGACCATTGAAAACAAGGTTGCTTTCCGTAACATAGATTCATACGCTACAAAAAGGGTTTCGCAAACTATGTTCCCAACCCCAATCAGCCACAAATAATTAAATGAGTTCCGCGAACCCATTTGTCTGTGACAGGTTAACGTTTAGTGAAAAGAGCGTGAGTGTGTATCTAAACCGTTTTCAAATGTAAATATTCTCCCATTCTTTTATGTCGTTTCAACGTTTATAAAGTCATGTAAAACAAACGTACATATCTCTGAAATATCGTTCTGTATAAAACTTGGCACCCTACGTATTTCAGCGGAACGTACTAAACTGACTCCTATATTCGAGAGCGCGTAACAATATAAAATTTCAATTGTGCCTCTGGCATTGGAAAGTGAGTAACAAATTCCAGGATCGTGTCGCTATATCCTTGTTACTTCCGCGCCATTTGCTGGCAAGTGGGCTGAGATAGTCCACCTAAGATACGGATCGAGGCCCTCACTCGCCCTCCACTATTCCAATCTATGTACTTTCAATAACTTTGCTCTAAACATTTGTGTTTTTTTTGTCCTTCAGATTCACGTTCACACATATTCACTCGAGCTTTTAGTCAGTAATCCTTATTCATGAGTTTTCGTATTGACATGTTTACCCCATTTACGTATTCTGTAAGTTCTATTCAAACTTTTTCAAATGTGTATTTACAAGAGTAATATGAATTTATTGGAATATTTTCGCCATCACAAAATATTTGTGGGGAAATATTTTCTGAACAAATTCTGCAGAATACACTCCTATGGTACCCCGCCAAAGGAATTCATGATATTAGTTCGGATATTGGAGTAGTTTTACCTATAGATTGGCTGTTATTACTATACAACTTAATAAGTACATAAAATGGAAATTGCTTATCTACGAAAAAGTTATTTATGTGTAAAGAATATATTTCGTTTCTTTGTGTTTCAGGAGTATTTATTGAAATTACCTTATGAGCGTTTACGTCGTACGGTATTTCATACATAATTTCAAATCTTATTTTTTTTTAATGAATGAACCCATTTGAATGAAACTTCCTTCGCATAACCAGGATAAGTAGGTCTAAAAAGTTATCAGAGAACACTTTTGAAATGTCTTATTTTAAAAAAATAAGACAAATAATCCGACAATTTTTATCAGTGGAAAATTTAAAATCGGCCGAATTTAACTGTAACAATTTCATTAAAATGGGTTCATTCATTTCGAAAAATTAGGAATTGAAAGTTTGTATGAAATGCTGCACGGTGCGGCGCTCTTAAGTTTTTCCTAACAATATCACATTTATTCATTCAGATTAATTAATTAATCACACATTACAAAAGCTATACTCACATAATTGGGCGGTGACCGCCAAAACAGCAATTAGTCTTAGATCCATGACGCGTGGCTTTATAAACTATCCGCAAATTAGATGGATGCCTGGTGGAGACACACTCGGCCTCCGTAGGACAACCTCATTCTGTGTTGAAACCTGAAACAATTCAAACCAATTATAAGCATTTTTTACAGTAAAGGTAAGTAAATAATAATAGTGTAACCAGTATTTTTGTAATACATAACATGATTTAAGAGTATCCGTGGAGTTTCTTGTACGTTTTTCTCCCCAGAGATTGCTCTTTGGCACTTGCTTTATGTTTTTGACTGTCCGACTATAATAATTTAAAACTATAGAGGACACCAGATAAATTTGCAATAACGGTCATTGACCCTTGAATTCCGAATACAGAAATAATGACATAAAGCTGTCCTGAATTGACTTATATCGTGATCCTTTACTTTTTCTAGTAATGAAAAACGATTTATAATTTCGGCGGCCGACCGATTTCATTGCACAAAACCAATACAAATTTTAATATAAACATGTTTGCCCGATTGCTCATTGCCTTCGTAATTATTATGGCATCCCCAACACATTAAAACATTGTTATTTTAATTCAATTCAGATATATTTTATCGGCTTTCATTTACGCGGGTGACAATTTTACATTGATTTCGTTTGTGATTTGTGTGACGAATCGAAATTACGTATTCGTTTTTTACTTTTTGTTGATCTCTGTCAGTTTACCTGTATACTACATATGGAAATGCTTTAAATATTTCGAAGCTTATTCACAACAAAAACCAAATGCTTTTTTATTTCTTTGGACAACCATTCACTTAGATAAATAAGCCTGTTCATATTTAAATCATTCATGCGAATTCCAAGTTGTTATAAGATTATTTCATATCTTTATTAAGCTTTTAAGTCCTTTCCAGTCATAAAACGTTGTACTATTTCAGTCTCGCCTGTTTATAAAGCTGTACAATTTACGATGTTCCCAATGATTGCGGCTGGCAATTCACGATTGGCATCCTTTGTGGGGTTTTGGCATTTGAAGGCGCCATTCGAGGGACTAATCTTAAGGCCGCTAACATTAGCGAGAGAATTCTGAGAAATATGGGCGTCTACAGATTGAACTTTTGAGTCATTGTTTGAATAATTTGAAACGTGGAGATTTTATTTCAAAATGCATCCGGCTTTGTTCTCATAAGGACTTTGGGATGGCAGTACACTGTCATGTAATTAAGTGCATACCACACCTCTTCACGTGACATCTCGGGGGGCTTAGCTGTACGTATTTAGGTGGATGCGTCCAAGCCAAATTCCCGGGCAGATTGGCATCCATTGTGCCTACCACGGGCTCAGACAGGGCTGCATAGCGGAACGTATTGAAACCATTTCAATGCTTAGTGAGTTCCAATTGTTGGCACCGAGTGCATTGCAATGGGTAAGAGAATTTACAGAGTATTATTATGTACCTAGCGAGTTGCTCAGAACGCCTTGCTGAGCGGATTGTGCTCAATCAGCAGAAGTTCACTATATTATTTGAATTATTTGGTGACGCTCATGTGATTTACTCTATCTTTTGAGACCACTAACTCCAAACATTACCCAAGACATCTATTTAATTGGATCCCTAGCATACACTTCAAAAAACGACATTTTATCAGTCAATCAGTCTGTCCTTAAAAAATACACAAACCCTGAAAGTCCTGAAAATTTATATAATCATACAAATTATCTTCCAATATCTGTCGATACCTCTATCATATACGATCAGACGTGAATACGCAGCCATTACGTGCTCGATCATAAGACAGGACTCGCTGAAAGAGCTTGCCTCCTTTGTGACCGCGTTGAGGGTTTACTATAGCCTCCGAGGTTCCATAGCCGTATGTGTGTGTGTAAGTGCGTGAATGGCCGACGGGAGGTTGCAAGTGTTTGCTCGCGAGATGGCGCGGTGATGGAGCAGTGATGTTTGTGGCTCCCTCCCGTCTGGAACTATTCAGCCGATGCTCCTATACTGGGTAGGGTTAGCGTAACAAGGTTGGTTATTTGATATTTTTACTCTTATTTGTTTTTGAATTAGTTTTACATATTTGGTAGAGCCATGGAAAGGTATAGTTCGAAAAACTTAAAAAAAAAATTGCAGACGTATATATGTTGTGGGCAAGAATGAAACTAATAATACTACTATGATGTACAATAGGTGATCATCATTTGAAGAATACTATAAGTATACCTGCTGAATTTAATAGGAAACGTTAAATAATAACTTAAGCTTAAAAAAATCTACAGATGATCATAAAGTTGATGTAACCCGTGCATAAGTATTCTGACTAAAAGACGGAACTCAAAGTCTTGTCTAAGTAAAGTGCAACATGTACTTGAAAACGAGTTGCACAGCCGTAACGAAAACCGGTGTAACTTGTGAACGTTTATCTCTATTGTGTATTGTCACAACGTTACGTAATAGGTGTAACTGCGCTTTCCGGAATTAGTGGTCAAGTGCGGTAGAAGGCCGTGGTGTTATATCATTTTGTTAGGCTTCATCTTGTTTTTATTTTAAAAAACATGAAAATTTGACGGAAATAAAATACGTTTGCGATCTGCGTGAATATTTAGAATGAAATTGAAAAAAACTCTTTGCATCCGACTAGAGGTCGTTTTTCAGTCGTCAGTTGATTTTTATCTTCTGAGAAATAAAAACGGTGGTCTGACAGTTTTTGTATAACAATACATGGAACCATTATACTTATTCTTCAGATTGAAACATTTGTTTATTGAATAATCAGTTTGTTTGTAACACTTTCGATGAATAATTTTGATGAATTTTGGTCAGAGAGAAATGGGTCCCCGGAGACGGTTACAGACTTTTTTAACCGACTTCTAAAAAAGGAGGAGCTTCTCAATTCGGATGTTTGAATTTTTTTTTTTTACTAAAATCTATAACAATGCGAGCGCAGCCGCGGACAAGAGCTAGTTTTAAGATATTTTACGTTAATAAGTGTTTTGTGTTACAATGAAAACATTACATGAATATTTATATAAAGTTACAATGAAAATATTACTTGAACATTTTCAAAAACTTTTCCCCTTATTTATTTTTCTAAAGGGTCAGATGTAACGATACTGCCGCGTCACTTGGCTCAACAACGTGCCCCATAAGTCACGAGGAATAGAAAACGTGACAGAAAAACTAGGTGGTTATTGAAATAGTTCAATTACATAAGTCATTCGATTTCTTCAGAAAAACTCTAATGTACAGTACAACTATTTTTAAGCTATTGCATAGCTTCTATCGCGGGCCTTGAGCGTGGAGACCGAATCCAGAAATTCCGTAACGAAAATAACCTAACACCCCCCACTCCGACCGGCACAGCGGTAATACTTTTTGTTTCTATGACGATCTGTGTTCTTAATTTGAAAGTTTTGTTTTTTTGAAATTATTTTTATAAGTTGCGAGTGGCATTTTGAGCTGTCAAATGCAATGTGACCTCTTTTGAAGTTTTTGAGGTTGGTGCCCTATTTATTAGTATTTCTACTTTCCCGCGGTTTTGCTTGCATAATTATTAAGCTATTGCAATAGGTTTACCGCGGCAGTCTCCGAGTGCCACACGTCTTTTTTTAATGTGCCTCGGCAATCATCGCATTTCCGTATACGAACGAATGCTAATTTCCATGTCCATCAATTATTAGATTTATCGTGTATAATAATTTTAATTCAGAACTACGTACTTTATTGCTAGGTATATAGTTCACACGAAAATCAAAACAATACAACTTTTAATAGAGGACTTCTGAAAGACAGCAATGTTTTTCGAAGGAGTGCCGAAAAGTTACTGTAGTTTATTCTAGATGATCTGTCAAAATAGATTTACGTTATTTCTAAACCGTCATTTTTGTTGACGGTACAACCTGTATCTGACCAAGTAGGCAGCCGGTCGGTTCATCCCTCTATTCAAACAAAATTTAATGAGGCGTACACCCACACAGGAGTGTGCGCACTACACGACCCCGCTTGATCCGCAATAATTATACGCACTGCACACACCAAATCCGTGAATATAACCATCATAAATAAAAACTTCAATATAATTTTTCATCAAGCAACATTCATAAACGAGTATTCGGAATTATTATCACGCGTTTGTTGCAATAATTCAACGAAATTAAATTATAACAATCGTGGCTCGCAGAAACATTTTTGTTTCGGAATGCCGATCGCGTCCGCTGCATTTTATTAAAGATGTTGATTAAATTGTACAATTATTTATGCGAGTTCCATTATTCGAGGCAACCTTAAAATTTCACAAAAGAGCGGAAGGTAACGAGTACGAATATGTTTGTTCTGACTTTCTCACAAGTTTACCTAACAAGCGATTGCTAATGAGGTTTAATTGAATTACTGGAAATGTGAGTTCAAAGCGCAATTAACACCGCAAGGTTGCATTAAAATTAAGAAAAATAATGTGATTGTTATAAAATATGATCGTCAGAAATATCTCACTGTGAAGGTAAGTTATGCATCTTCATTGCAAGTCATCTCCGGCCGGTCGATGGTGAAGCCATCATCATTTCCTATTCTCATCGTGTAGTGTTATAGAGATATCCCGGTTATGACTTTGAGTTTCATTTCATGCTATTGAATCTGTTTGACCTCACAGAATACTTAATGGTTTCCTTCCCAAAATTATTAAATTATCCAATAACTAAGTATGTACCTTAACCAGAGCTTTAAAAGTGTATTTGGTGAGTAATCAATCATTTACAGACTTACAGGTACCTTCATAAAGGTATTATGCTCCTGAAACGCTAATGACCGCATTAGTCTCCCAAGCATACCTACATACATACAATAAGAGGAGAGTTCATCGCCCTATCCTAGCATACACTCTTCAACAAACTAGTAAAGTAGTCAACTATTTTACTCAGGTGTACGTATTATGTGGACGTAAATCGGGATTTTCTAGAATGTTTTACGAGTTTCTATTCAGTACCGAAAGCGTAAGCCTCTTTTCAGATTTCCAGACGTCTTATAAAAGCTTTAATCCGCGCCTTGGAAATGTAAGGATGCGCGACAATGCATCATTTCTTCACATTGCTTATGAGGAAAAATGTCTTCAATCCTATTGCTCACCCTCCGATAAAGTTTGCTTACAGATAGACGGCTCTCCCTAAAAGCATATATTATTATTGCTCAAATAACTCAACAGAGAAAGAATATTTCGTTACAAAACCAGCAGGAGAATGTACGTAGCAAGGTATGTAAATATTTGGCGATCGTTGTCGGTAAACTAGAGACGAATGTTGTCCGATAATTTATGTTGGCAACCGTGCCTATTGTCGGACAAACAACGCGCAGGCCCGTGGCCAAATTTATATTCCAAGTTGGGTGAACAAGGGCTGCCCACAGGAATGCCCTCCCGACTGAAACCGATAAAGAACTTACTAAGCAAAACTGATACAAATGACCGTAAATAATACAAAAGCTCCATGTTTATTCTTTGTTTGGATAGCGTTGTGTGCAGAGGTGGAGAAAGTTCGCTACGTAGTGTGGAGAGTCTGAATTAGATGCATTTGTAGCGAAGGTTTTTGATTCAATAAAACGCAAGGATACGAGTGAATTCGTAGTCCGCGCAGAATATTATGTTAAGTAAACAAGCTCTCGAGGACGGGCTCTGACGCACCCTGTTTTGAGTTCGACATTTTGTCATTGGGGTTATTTGAATTACTTTCGAGTGTTCCGACAAACTGCAATTAAAAAATGAATTATCGAACATTGTTCATGATTAGAATATGCGATCTTAGTTTTAAAGCACCTACCTAAAATCCTTATTTGTTAACACCTCATGTAGTAGACATGGAAACATTACACGTAAATTGAGTATCGGTGTGCAGAATCTTAACTATTACATTAACAGTTGGGTCTCATAATTACCATACATTAACTTCGAGCAAAATTAAACAACCCATTTGAATTCCCTATATCAATGACATTTAATACTTACATTCTGAGTTTAAATCCAATCTTCTACTAATTCAATTGAACAATACAACTTGCTTACAACGAGCAAGTTGCGAGGAAACATTAGATACTCATTTATTCTAAATCAGCAGTTAAGTTGATTTCCGTGTAATAATCTGCACTGCATGCGAGTATGGCAACTAGTAGGTAATAAATAACGGCTTAGTTGGGAAAGCACAATTTTCCAGATGAGAACGAGCCGAGGTTGGGACGCGCCGAGCCGTTTTGGCTGCATCCCAGACACGTTTTGCATTTTATTCAAAACGTTGACGTGGAGGATAAAGTTTTATTATTTTACTACTTTGACGTGATCTGACTGTACCTGAGTGATGGCGTACCTGCTGATGTGATCATATTCAAATCGGGAACCTGTGAACATTTTTCGAATTCTTTGCAGTTCCGCCATTTTGTGGGGAAATTGGTATTGAATGTTGGGGGCTGTTGCGGCTGAAGGGACGTGAAGATATGTTGATATTCTATTAGATGATATCGCTAGTGATCGTAACAAAGGTTTTTTTTTTATTCGTAGTTTGAGTTTGCGGCTATTGGTAAAAGGTATCGACTAAAGCCCACTTGTGCCAAAAACTTAACTCAGAGTTAGTGGTTAGCATTACGTTATATGAGAATTTCATACATAATGGGTCCGTAACTGACTCGGAGTTCATATATCAGGATTTCTCTGGTTGGTGCAAACAGGTACTAAAACTGTTGCTAAAATTGATGAATTGCATGATAAAGTTATAGCAGACGAAGGTTTGTTTATCATGCAATTCATCAATTTTAAACACATAAATGATGAGCAGTTTAATTCATTAGGTACTTCCTATTATGAATTGATCACATAATATATGTAACGGCTGCATATGTGACTTACCTCAGTAAAACACTTAAATAATAATTATCTCATTGTCTCGTTTACATTGAATGCAAATCGTCAACATATAGAACGAAAGGTTCAACACGAACATGTTGAACATACCTGATGACTAATGGAACATGTTCGAATACCAATGTGTAATAGTCAATAGTTAAATTGATCACATAGACGAATGGACGTCTGACCTTTGAGTTCTCATCGCCGTGGCCGCAGATTAGTTCTTGTCATTCAGTTTTTAACGGGGATATGATATAACTTAACAAATTATTGTTAAATGTACAATCACATAATGAAGTCATTATAACAATTTACCTCATGTCTTAAAAGTTTTTATGGCTGTTGAGAATGAGCTTAAATAACATAATTATTGTAATGATATTTAATATTGTTATGTTTTTTTTTCAATTATTTATAAAAAGCTCAAACAAAAATTAACAAACTCGGGAATGGTTATTAGGAAAAATGGCAACTAATAAGAAGAAATATTATTGAGTGCTACGCAGATAAAGGTTACGCGCTACGAATTTGCTACGCGGCGCTACACGCTGACCAATAGGCCTGCTACTCTTAATAATACACGACCGATATAATAATGAGAGGAGTTTGGACGGATTTCGGAATTATTTCTGCTGAAAGACCTCTGCCCACTGCTGAACAAGGTCACCCCTAAGTTCTGTACTTTTCACATTCGCATTTAGCGGACTCTCGCAGCCCTCACCAGTAATTATAACAGTTTATACAGGGTGTTCCAAAAAGGAGTGATCATATTTAAAGGTGATGTTGGGTAGCTGATATTCAATAAGGAAAAAAAAATTAAAACACACAAAAATGTGTTTATTTTTAATTCGACCAGAAAAAAAAACCAAAAAGTTACGAAGAAAAGACTTTTCAAGCAGTCTGATGCAGTTGGTGACATCATCGACATCATTCTTCGTAAATTTTAAGTAGTTTTTTCTGGCCGAATTTAAAAAAAAAAAAAAAGAATTTTTGTGTGTTTTGACATTTTTTCTTTAATGTATATCAGCTACCCAACATCATCCTTAAATATGACTACACCTTTTTGGAACATCCTGTATGTGATACCTAAAGTAATACCTAAAGTAAACTAACATTGCACTATCGATGTGCTATGTAGCTACATATTAACGTACCGACACTATTAACTAACAACACAAACCATGAGTTGAGCTATAAATCTAACTTTACGAGCCCTAAAATTCACTTCTCGCCTGTTTGCCTCTAATGCCGTATTACCAGCAAGCAGCCAGTGAGGCATTGTTGCACTAATGAGACGTAACTATGTTCATAGTATCCTATATTACGCAAACATGTTAGACTAAAATGTAAGTAACATATCCGCTTCGGATCCTGGGAACCTTGCAAGCGCAAGTACAATAGTTCAAATGCTAAACATGCATCAGTTAAATGTGATATTGCAAAACAGAACCGTGAGTAACTTCCTCAATGAGCGCAAGTTAAAATGGTGCTCCTTGGAAGTTTCGTAAGTCGAGCCCACGGGCCACGAGGCATTCTGATCAGCATCGCGGCTGTGAGTCATGGGCGAAGCACAGGGCACGAAGGCGCGCCGACACCTTTTACACCGTACAACCGAGATAAAGAACAATAGATACTAACTACTCCCATCACTACTTGCACCCGCCTACGATAAAACCTCACATTATTTGAAAAATACACTTGATCGACGTGACCTCGCATAAGGTTAGCCGAGGTCACATTAGTCACAACATTATAATACGCTGGGCGGGAGTGGTACCTAATACGTCTTGGTAGCAGTCAATTATATGGCTTAGCCAATATAATACATGCTTTTTCGGATTAGACCGTGAAATATATGCAATAGCTATTTTAAAGCTTATTATTTTCGGCATCATTGTTTGAATTCATAATATAGAGACTGAACATGTATTTACAGACGCAAAATGTAAATTGAAATAATAGCTTTTGTATTTCCGCGAAACCCCAGAAGAAACAAACAACAATACAAACCAAACAAAATAATATTTTACCTAAAATTAATTCAGTAGTTGTTTACAGGCGTCAGCATATTAGGACAAATAGGTAGCTACCCCGAACAATTGTGAGGCTGTTTACAGGTTTCCTAATAAAAGCGGTCGAATACAACCTCCTTGTTTATGTATTGTGAGTTAGAAAACAGAAGCACCTAGAGCGAGGTCTGGGAGGTATTGTGGCTCTAACAATGCGATCGATGCCGTCCGCGGGCGCACCGCACCAGACAAAGGACAGGGGAATATTGTTTGTCACAAAATTTATTATAGCGGCGGACAGAGTGGGACGCGGCGAGCTACAAATGCGATATATCAGCGGCAACAGTAACTGAACACAAACATATTTACGTGCTGGGCCCGATTGTGGGCCGCCTTGCACTACTGTTTGTAATGCTGAAATACTAACTATGACGATGGCAATGGAGAGAAATCATGGCTACATTGTTTCACAGAATCATTAACCAAATCCGCTGCAAGAATATTGTGTTGTTACCACGAGTTATAATAGACACCTACCATTGCTTACCTACGTACAATAATTATCCACATTGTTTTGTAAGTTTGCCAATAGTAAAGCAAGACCATGAAAATAACGTATGAATTATCCACGGAGACGTTAAGGACTAGACTAGACGGCGGCGCGGCGGCCGCCACATTCCTTTCACACCTTTGCGATAATGAGCAAGCTTAGGTGTTAAATAATACTAGTATTAACTGATAATAATACGCTAAACGATATTTATTAGCATTAAGTCACGAGTAAGGATATTAAAAACAGGATGTATTTCAATTGAAAGTCGTGTTATCTTAATAACGTTCGTTATTTACAATTTACTATTCAATGTTTTAGTAAATTTTAGTTATATTTTTTATAACTGCTTTTTATCGAGGTATCGGTAGCATTAATTTCAAAATCAAAACTACTTAAAAATGAATGCATAACTCGCACGACTTATTTAATTTTTCAATGTGACCAAAACACGACTTTTTAGACTTAAAATACGGCACAGTATCAAACCTTAATAAAAAATGGTTGTTATAAAAGATTAATTTAAAAAAAGGAACATGAAAAAAGCCAGCCATGGCAGTTTAAAAGTAAATAATGCTACATTTCCATCATTTTAGCTCCACCAGTCACCACTATAGTTACATACAAGCAATTTATTCGGTTTGTATGAATGCGTTTAAAACGAGCGTTCACCCCCGGACAAACACGGGGTCTTCGCCTCGTTTACTGCTTCCCTTTATAAGTCAATTCCAAGCCAATGGCGACTACGCGACGTGTTTGCACCATGGTTTTATGTTTCTTTGCTATTTTCGACTGGCATAAGTGTTCCTTTGTCTCTAGTATGTGTTGTTTTCTTTCGTATTTTCTGTAAATTGAAGCAATTATTTTCGTTATGGTGTCACAATTATGAGAAATATTTTTTCTTCGATTCCGTTTATTAGGGTCGGCTTCAGTCTAACTGAATTCAGCTGTACCAGTATTTTACATGGAACGAATGCCTTCCCGACCTTCTAACCAACTAAATACCTTAGCAACACGATACCCAACGGTATGATTGATTGTAAGTTTTTCGGACTTCTGACTACCCGAGAGTCTAAGATCTACGATGTCACACACGACTAACGGCAGCACGGATGGGTACCGATATGGAACGGTACCGACACTGGGCGGGTACCCGTCCAAGGATCGACCTCGACATGCGTACTTTAACCATTCAGTTTTACTTAATACCGAATTACAGGTTTCGCGGTACCAACCGATGTCTATTTTTAAAGGTTAATCCTTTAAAAATAGACATCGGTTGGTACCGCGAAACCTGTAATTCGGTATTATAAAGTTCTTTACCAGCTATTTAGGAGCAAATGCTTTCGTTTGCAGGTTCTTAGAAATTTCATCTAACTTGGTAAGATCGTCATACAAAGATAATTAAATTATAATGTTATGTATATATTTGTTAATTACGCAGGTACTTGAAGTACCTGCTTAGGTGTTGTTGTTATTAGAACAGAATCGAGACTATTGTATAAGGAAGTTAAAATACGAAATCCAAAACTAGAATTTTGGACTGTGCTTTTGAATCCACCTACCCAAAATGAGTTCATTCAAAATCACATAGGTATTTTGGTACCAAACACTAACGTAAAAAGTAAATAGAACACTCCGTTGCGAAACGCCATAAATGTTTAAAAATCGCTCGCGCTGAACTTTGTTTCACAATTGGTGAGAACCACCATTAAGACAGCGAGACGATGGGATGAATTGTCGTAAAAATAATTAATTAAGCGTCCCCTAATCTCGGCTACGAGGAAGGCTGGCATTCTTTTCCACATTAACATTCTTTTAGTGAATTATTCATGTGCATTTAATTGAATAGCATTTAAATTCATTAGTCTTGCTCCACTCTTATCTAAGGAGAGTTTTGCCATTATCATTTTTGGGTGCTCATTTTTCATGAAAGGAGGTGTGTACTGCTTTAATTCGGAAGATTTTGTTGACCTTCCTAGTCTTCTTCGTTTGAATAAACTGTTATGTAGTATATGAATACAATAAAAGTAAAGAAATAGTAACTGTATTTGCACCAGAGTGTCAAACGATTAGAAATTAATATTATAATTTATAACTTTATAAGGCACCTTTTGTAACTTACGTTATTCAAAGACTGACTTTAAGCGCCCATAATTCAGTTTCTATGAGATTTACGACAGCTGTTAAGTTAAGGCTATAAAAGGCTCAAGGTATCGTCTCCTCATCATAAACATGGGATAAGTTGCCCCTCCGCCGCTCAAAATTGCCCACGTAGCCAACTAGATGGCGCTAGTCGTAAATATGACTCTTAATACCACGATATCCTAATAAATGTCGGGGCAGAGCACTAATGATGTCACTTTACTGATAGAACACCTGAATTTTACATAGCAGCATAGTAGCGATGGTTATAACATTATTTCAACATTTCAAATGAATATGACAAGTATTTGGTGTCAGCTCTAACGAGGATAATATTCCTTCCATTTATCTGTTTCAACAAAAATTTTGAATTTTAGATCAGTGAGTGGCACGGCGCTTTTAATGGATGAATAATACCATTCTCTCCGCGATATTCAGTAATGGAATCTCGAATATACTTCTGCATTCACATTATTTTGACGTCCTGAGTGCTTCGCGACATCGTAAGACAACTTGTGATTTAGTTTTCAATGATGGTAGAACAATAAATGAAGTTACCTGTGGGTAAATACTGACTAAAGTAATAAACTTTGAGATGAATAATAGCGAGGGTAGGTAGGAAAACATCCAAGTTATATCGCCCATCATCGCAAGTTTGTAACTTAACAAACGAAAGTTGTCGGCGAACTGTGAACAGATGTAACAATTCTATTGATCTACTAGAATGGCGAGGTTATCAAAATAGTTAGTTATTTGTTTTCATATCGCTTTGTCAGTGGCTTTCGGAAGTTTCGTTACATGGACTAGATTACTTAGTGAACCTATAAATCGTAAATACACTTTGTGGAATCAATTACATAATGATTAATAAGGGTACACCATTTCATTAAGTAAATATTCCCAGTAAAAAAATAAATAGTATAACTGAAAAGTAAAATACAAACTTCGTCATAAAATAGACAACAAAAATAAAAATTGCTTAACATAGATACATACATAAGGTACTTAAGATGACACTTGTTTATTCAAAATGTTACCCTTTCTATTTTTCTGCGGTATCTACTACAAGTTGTTTGATCTCTACATCAGATAAAAGGTTTTGCTTCCCTGGAAAACGTGTTATAGTTTTGTTTATAGAAATTAAAACATAGACAGATATAAGTTAAGGTATAAGTGGCATTAAAATGGTTGTCTAGATGTTTTATCCTGATATATAGTTTGCTATTTCCTTTGCGAGGTAAACAAGTCTCCATAGCCGTTTCCGTAGCTACTGCTTATGAAGTAGAACCTTCACTTTGTTTTGTATCATTTTCTTTGTGAGAATCGTTGATTGGATGCAGAGTTTTACGTCAAATGAAGTTGTATCCAGATAGTGTGTTTGGCTACGTTATTTCATTCCGAGTGATTGCATAAGCTTTTCTCATGGGAGTCTTAAGAAGTTATGTACGCTATGTCTTTCTCTATACGTAATTATGTGAGGGATTGCAATACCTTTGCTAGTATCTCAGAGTTCCAAAATAATCCGCCAAAATGTTCTATAGTAACACTAGTTAAGTCCCTGTTGGGCTCTTTCCATTAAACCTGAGCCATGTGATAAAATGAGTAGATGTCAGGCAGGTAATGAGAACTTGACCTTTCAGTACAATGAAATTGAAGAGTTTACGCGTCAGATGTCCTTGACCCCTCGTCGGGAACGGAAACCGAGACTTTACCGAAAAATAGATAAGAAATGTTGAATGTTAAAATCGTGATAAATCTCTAACGTCTAGCTTGAATTGTTTATTTGATTTGATCTATTGTTCGAGTAAATACAGCATCTGGATTTGTGGATCGTGGTAAATCGCGGGTGACGTATGGTTTGAAAACATGTTTTCTATTTATTTCGAGGTGTTTTGTATTCAAGATGGAAGATTTACAGGAGCTATTTGATCAGGAGTTTACAAAATAATCTCATTGATGAGTAGCAACAAACTGTTTTTCTAAATCCAATACATATAATATGATCAGCGAGTGACTTTGGAACTGTTCATATAAGACAGTTTCAACAAATTAGTTTGATTTAAATTTAAATTATGATAGATTGTGCTGACATTTTTGGTATTTAAATAGTTATTGACGTTTTAAATGTGATACCTTTGGGAAACATCGTATCTAAATTGTAGTTCTCGTCTACATTACATTACCAGAGGCATTTGCATGCTAACGACATTTGTACGATTACGATAAAGTTCTGTCGTTCAAAAGATGTGGGAACGGTAGCAATACTCGCTTCATTTCTTAAGATTTGTAATACTTTTGACATAAACCTGAGATAATTTGCAATACTTTGATATGATCTGTATTGGGGTCAAAGATTGCACCAACCCATAGTGGCACCTTTCCTGATGAGTAAAGTAATCTTTACCTCAGATGTTTTCATTAATTCTTGGGATGATTACCAACTGAATGGATGAAAAACATTTTGTGTTATTTTTTCATCCCTTGTTCCAATGAGCAACGACCT
Organism: Melanchra persicariae; assembly: GCA_947386135.1. Lineage (NCBI taxonomy): Eukaryota > Metazoa > Arthropoda > Insecta > Lepidoptera > Noctuidae > Melanchra > Melanchra persicariae. The sequence continues at coordinate 7,246,215 of OX376651.1, read as the reverse complement.
TTGAACATCTTCCCACATTCGACGGTAAATTATAATTTGTTATGTTTATAAGTTGTTTGTTATTGTTTGTAAAACCTGATAAGTATAGCGGCAAACGATTTCCTATGAATTTTCCTTTAAAAGGTTACTTGTGGGCGTAAGTAGATATAAGGGCTAAAATAACGAACTAAAATTAATTTTGTTTCTCATTAATTCTGGAAGGATACGTTGCACGTGGCGTTCACTATTAGTAGTTTTTTTAGGTAGATATATCTTTTATATTTTTTTTTGTAATTTCCCTTCGGAGTTCCAAAGGGACATAAGCTTTTAAAATGTACAAGTAATCTTGAATCAATCAAATTTATTATACTCATCTTATAATTTGCTATTCGAAGATTCTCATACAATACTTGTGCTCCAAACAATTATGTATATGTGATGAGTCTAGCCTTGCTTTTAATATGACAATGACAAGATAAACGTTTATATGACATTTACTTTAATTGTGATGAGTGTAATTAGTTTAGCTGATTAATTACGAATACATTGTCAATCAGACCGGATTTAAAAGCATCACGACCTTCATTCATGAATTCAGCGAGGTCTTATCACTAAATAGTCTTTATTGATTGTCTTTCACATCATCATTCGTGCTTTAATTATGCAAATATTCCCTACAGATTGAGTATTGAAATACAAATGTTTATACACAGTAAGTATGATATCTTACCTGCTGTTAGAAAAACTGGTTGTTGTTGGAAAAGGAAAATCTTCATCCTACTTGGTAATTAGACTAGATCAAGGTGATAACGGGATTCATTTGTGACCACTGCCCTTTGAAGAGCCGTGGACAGAGTGAGTGGTGGCCTGTAATCAACTACTCAGTGACTCCACCAACGCTCTACAAAACAGGCATGATCTTCAAAAAGAAAGAACACGAAAAAGAGGAAAGTCATAGACATATCATCTTACTTTTAAGAAATAATTTACGAGGTAGAAAAATGATTATCAAAATATATTGGAACGTACGTTGGGTAACCGATGGATGCGAGACGCACAGGACCGGTGGCTGTGGCGACACTTGGGGGAGGCCTATGTCCAGCAGTGGACGTCTTTCGGCTGATATGATGATGATGATGATGATGATGATTGGAACGTATTGTTAGCAATTTTACATCGATAAAAAATTATTAAGATAAAGCGCATCAAAGTTCAAGAGACCCTCTCTTATGACGTAACGTCGCTAGTAAAAATTGTACCATCGTAGTGACGACACGCGATTTTTCAACGCATTGTATCTTTGTAATTTTTTGATAACGTGCAATGAGAAAAGAAAAAATATATGTCCAAAATTTTTTGGAAATCTATCTGACGTAATCTATCCAAAATCCGTGTAATATTCGCATGTTTAATGCATGCGTACACATTTGGCTAACATTAGCCGGCCGAGATTACAATTGCTCATGCTAATACGCGTTAGCCCCAGACGCCTGTAATATGCGCTTTCAGCTGTAAATTGTGCAAATTATCCGTATAATGTTAACTGAATTTGATGAGATGCGTAATATAATTGTATTGGATACGTTGATTTGATTGGATCGATGGAGATTATCCTCGACAGATACTCAGACATTTTTAAAATGATTTGGTTTTAATAAACCGCGGCTTAATTGTGTAACGTATATTGGCGAAGGCACTGCGATTCCTTTACGTTAGTACAATCCCAGAACTTAAAAGTCGAGAGTGATTTTGAATTTAATTTTTCGTAAAAGATATTATTGTATGAAAAATCTTACATCAATTTTGGCTTTCAGTCACGTTCAGCAAAAAATAAACTTTTCGTAAAGGCTTGGAAAAATCTAGATTTGATATTAGAACTGAATGTGATTCATAGTCAGAAAAACCCATTGGGGGATCCAGGGGGCTCTAAGGGGCTCAACCCCTTCTCTCTCTAAAAGACCGGGATACCTTTGGTAGTCTACATCCTAATGAAGTCTTTGAGGATTTCACAAAAAGTAATCTTTTGCGGATTCACTAGGAAACCAATTCGCATGTCCTCTTCATTTCTCCTTTTCACGTAAGAGAGAGAGAGAGAGAGAGAGAGAGAGATTTCTTTATTTGTTTAAACATTGTATACATACAAGAGCATGCAAGATATTAAAGTACATTAAAAAAGCAAAATAATAATAATAGCGTCAGCGTCAGGAATTAAAATGTATCAAATCTTTCGAATATTGTGACCACAAACCCATATGAGAATGCACTCGCACAGTGCTAGTCACGTCTCCCTTTCATTTGCGGTGGCCACGTATTGGCCTATTGGCTTCGTTCCCGGTCAGGAATTCTCGTTACTCGCTCAGCGTTTTGCGGTCCGAACACCACTCATTCAAATAAGCTGGCTTATCTGCATTGAGGGTGACCGTGAGTCTGCGGGACGTATGCTTAAAGTAATGATACCAATCGTTACGTGATCGTTAGTCTTGTATTCACTCCGAAGATTGAGTTTCAAAGGCGTAGCTCCGTATTGACTGTGACCAATTTCGCTGAACTTTGAATAAGCTAGTCCAACTGGGGTATCTTCTTGGAATTAGGGATGGGGATGGGACTAATGTTTGAAGTTGTGACTTATGATTATTATACTTTATAGTAACACTGTACTCAAGATTTATTGGCTCATCCAATTTCGTCCAGTAGTTCGGCTCTGCTCATTCCGATAGTGTAATTTAATTGACTATAAATGTATACAGGGTGATTAGGCTTGGATCGACTACTCCCGATAGTGACATAATTATTGTCACTGACCGGAATGGCTCGAGTGGTTTAGAGATCGATATAATTAGGGCTACCAGGCTTTACGATGATTTCTTTTGTCATACCGACCTGTAGGTATGAGAAATTAGAAGATGTCTTCAAAATCCTTTAAACACATTTTATACCAATAATCTTAGCATCTACGGTAAAAAGTTTCAAGTACAATCTTTTATTACATCTGTCGCATTACTAATAGGGCTTAAAGTATTCGGGACCAGTTTGGGTCTCGGGCTTTCCGTCAATACCGGCTACAGATCACAGCAGATCGATGGCACTGATAACGACACCCCGACCTCGTACTTTCCCAGTTTTTGTGTAAGTCCACGATCCCAGGACGTTGATATGGTTACCCTACTTACTTTATCTACCTGTAGTTATTTGCTCCCGCTTCATAGAGCGAAAATCAATATTAGAATAGAGTAAGTTAATTAACTCGTGTTTGTTCGTGGGGCTAAGTGCTTTGTATAACTCGAAGCTATAAAAACAGAACTTTCACAAAAAGACAACTGAATGTACGAGTACACAAATGCAATTTCAAATCTGACTTCGTTCTACCCTCTAATCTGTAGCTACTTAGTCGTAATTGAAAAACGTGGCAGTAAGGAAATTCTTTTTGTTTATGTGGGCATAACGAAACGTATCTAATTTGTATAATAATCACGCTTCCCCAAACAAAATGATGTTTTATTCTTATTTGCTAAGAGTGAAACAGCACCTCTGGCATTAATAACAAAAGCTATGGCCGCCGTTAAGGAAATTTCGTTTAGATTATAATCAAATGGCAACGTAAACAAACTTTTCGTGCCACGTGACGAGCATCGGAACTGCTCGGGACGATTCTAATTTCACGGCGTGACGAAGAGGTCTCCTCATTTTCCTGACGGTTGCGGATATTTTCAATTTTCCCGACGGTGGCTCCTTTTTATTAGTTGTTGTTTCGCCTTGAATACTAATCGCTAAAGAATTAACATTCACGTGACATCTCCTTTGCTTATCCGAGACGTTGTGGCCGAGCCGGGGTTCGCGTCCGTTCTAAACGGTGCAACATTACTTCGTTGTTTGTTGTTGATTCTTACGATTTTTTCTTTGTTCTAGGAAAAGTTTTTCGTTTATTTTTTATGTCGCTCTTTTCCTAATAACCTCGAAAGGCAATTTTAACCGAACTAACTTCGATAATCTGATGGATGAGAAACCATTTCATTAGTTGAGTATTAACGTAACGCTAGTGACGTAAACACCGAGTATCGATATAATAGTTTATCCATCGACAAGCGTTTTAATTAACATGGAGGTTATTACGCCGATGTCACTTGCCTTCACAGTAACACGTATAGATATCCTGACGCTGCATCCAGTTATTAACTTCCTTGCCAAGTTATTATGATATTCACTTTGCTCGCTTTAACTTCAACCGAGCACATAAAGCTTGGGGTTAATTACAGCTTGTATTTATGTTTGCGACTCTATAATATCCAATATTGCCTGTTTGTTTATTTGCGTTTCTTTCGCTACGTTGATTTTTATTTAATGACTTAGTTTGTAAACGTTGCAAAACGCTTTTATAGATTCACAGATTTTGCAATATTCGATGAATCAAAAAGTAGTTTGCATATATTAGACGCAGATAATTCATTCGGCTATAAATTTAGTGTAAGTGCGGAAATAAGGTGACGTTTAGTTCGTGCTGGGTGCTTTGCTAGACAGAGAACTCGCCTGCGCGGCTGCCGCACCAGTAAAATAGCAAGTTGACTGGAATAGTGCTGGCGGCGTAATTAAAGCTGAACTTAATCTCCTGTCACCGTTTCACGAGCTGAAGCCCCGCGCCCACCGACTTAATTAGATTTTTGATGAATTGTTCCACCCAATAAAGCCTACGCGGACTGTTGTGCACAAACGTGGTTTGGTATAGTGTTTATGGGCATGTAGAGCTAGTTAGCAGTACAGGTAAGGTAAATACAATTTACGTTTCCTTGTATAAATAATCTACATAAAATGGTGGAAACCTTGGTACAGCCGGAGAGTCTAAATATACTGAACCCAAAACTTTTCCCAAAATAATAAAAACTTGCACAACTTAAAAGAAAATGTACCTCTAAATAGTCTAAATCGAATCGTATTGGCACGATATAAACAAGCGTTCAACATCTGGATCCTTATTGAATGTTCAATCGACCGTGACTCCGATGGTATTCGAAGCAACGATAAGTGGATCGAGTACTTTTGACGTCCACAAGTAGGACCAGCACAATGGATGGGGATCTCTAGCGGCCCGGGGAACTTTGCAGATAACCTCTGCCCCTATATTTTGATTGAACCGATGCAATACTCCAAGGTCGACATCATTGTACACCCATTGTGTACGAACGATCCTATTCAGAACAACCAATTATACAGACCGGACCATATTGAAACCAATCCATCATTCTAATATAATAAATAGTCGTAAACAAAGGGTCCCTATTGTGAAATCAATTTCAACTCAATATATTACAATAGGCCTCGTGCTCGTGGAAATAGAACGCCCCAATTTAATATCAAACAATGTGAAAACCTTCTGTGTAGGTCACTGAAAATTAAGGCGAAGTCCTTAATTTTAACATTGTTCAAACGAGTGAGTACTGATAGGGAATGTTTCTTTCGCCGAATTGAATTCAAGTTAGGCCTCGGGGCTCGCGACAGAACACTTATCGCGGCTCGAATTACGATGTCAAGGAAACAAAAATACATTATTAATGAAACGCTTTATTATAAGTTACATTTAAGGTGAAGTGAGCTACATTACTCTTAAGTGTATCATGCTCAGTTGGCATCGCTAAGTACCGCACAGGATGATTCAATCAAGACAATCTTTCAAGATTGATTTATTGATTCACCGTGTGAGGTATCTTGTTCAAAAATTTATGAAATAAATCAGTAATTGATAGTTGCTGCATGATGTCATTGATTAATGGCGAAGTCTTGATTATAACAACATTGATAACGATTGATTAAATTATGAATGAACGTCGCGTTTTTGTTGAAAAACTAATTGTGTTAAAAAATGACCTGTGTCAGCGATGTGTGGAGTATAAGTGACAAGTTTGATGAATATTCGAGTTAGCAAAGGTCATGAATTAGACAGGCAATTGTACCGTTTAATAATTGCTAGCAATCCGTCGCGTCAGGTCGTGTTATCGTGTGCATCAGTTAACGCCTCGAGATGACCTTTTATTTCAAATTTCATGTCATCTTCATGTTCAAATTAACTGAGAAGGACACTGGCTGTAAAAGTACTTTGATTTATTTTACAAATGAATGATGTGCATGAATGAGTTTCCTAATAGTATTTGTTTTGACGTGTTTCTTAAATGATGTAGGTATGTGGTTTGTTTTTAATAAAAAAATAAATTATATAATAAATTAAGAATACTTTTTGGCGTTTTTCAAACACTAATTAGCCAAAAGGAGCTAGAAGCATGAATACCTTTTGGCTAATTAGTGTTTGAAATCATTAAGGATTCTAAAAATCAATGACGTTTCAGTTAACACAACGCAACCTTCGCAAAAATTCTTTATAAATTGAAGCACAGCTGATCTTCATTACCAATAAAATCTTCATCACACAACTAATCTCTTCCTTAAATTCCTTTCAAAAGTATTGAATAATACAGTCATTATGGCATAGCCTCGTCTTTAGTACTGAAAAGTCAAGGGCGATAGTACATTTTATTGTTTACTAAATGCTCTTCACCGTTTGTGTTGGAACATTATTTCAATTGCAGAGCAATCAATCATTTATGTCAATAATTGGATGTGCGGAGTTATTATTACTGCTGAATAGTCAATATTGTATTTGTAGGTAATAAAAAGCTGTCAGAATTTTAAAGTATATGTCGGAATAATTGTTTATTGCCTTGGAGAAATGGTGTTGTTTTTAATTGTTTATGTTTGTTGCTCTGTTATCGATAAGGTACTATATGATGTGGTATTTGTAAACAAACACAATTAATTTTATGGCTTGAACTTTACCTTATACACGAATTCGATTATTTGATTATCGAGATAGCACTTTTTATTACTTATCGAAAAACCTTAGCCAAATACCAGTAACCTATTATCTCATCGAGGTTAAAACTAGTTTTATTTTTAATTCGTGATTAACGCATATGAATGTGCATATAGGGTTTTAGTTCCGTCGTTCACCATGAGTCGTGAATAGCCTTGCTCCCATGCTATGACACGTAATTCCATTCACGACTCTCAACCAATCAAATATTATTATTGATGCGAATCGATAATCTGAATGTTTAATGCAATTATGTTCAGTTAAATCCATTTGTTGAGGACAAAACCTATCGATTATCTGCGACGATAGCATCATTACTAGCAATAGATTTAATAGACACGCTTTGAACATCGCAATTTTCTTGACTTCAATATCGAAATCAAAAATGTACGGTCTAGTCTTGATTGATCAATTTAAAATGATAAAAGGAGACTAGGCTAAACGAGGCGTTTTTGTGTTATAGAAATCGGCGTCATTAAACAATTAACAACAAAAAATAAGATCCATATTTTAGCTGTCATGAAAACAAAAAATAAACAAGCGACTATGACAAGTGAAGTTTTCAACTTTTACAAAATTTTCTCTTTTACCGTAAACAATCTTAGCTAAAGTACGAGCAACAAGCTAATGACACCCGCTCCATAACTTCCTGCGTCCTGCTGCCAACGGGCAACGTTAAAACTGCAAGACTGTCCTCAAAATCTAATCACTTTTTCAATATCCGTCGCGACATCTGCACTCATTAACACGGTGTTTCTGACTTCTCTCTTACAGACTAAATTAAAAGTACATAAAGAAACTATTATTAGACTTTTAATTGCTCAATTCAGTGCGACGATAAAAGGGGTCGCTTTGGAGCTGCTTTGCATACTTCGTGAAATAAGCACGAAGGAAAAAGCCCGACTGTATTTTTCATCTTTCTTGGCTAATAGATTTTTTCATTCAACTTACGGCACCGAGAATAAATGGGGGGATTTTTTGAATTAAAATTTACATAAAGAAATTTCTATTAGGATGAGGGTTAACTGGAAACTTGCTCCGGGGAATTAGTATTTAGCTTAACTGCATTTATGTGTAAGTGTGCGTTATTAAACGCGAGTTAATGAATTTTATATTCAGCCATTAACAGCACATGTTGCTGTTTCGTTGAATATGCTTTGAATAAAGTATAATTGCGTAAGTGAGCATAAAACGTTAACACAAAAAGCTTACTGTTTTACCAGAATGATTTACTGAGATTTGACCCGAGATTTCTTAATAAACCACTGACGCAATAATACCAAGAGCTTTATTAATGCTATATTATTAATTTGATCTGGTAATTTTTCACGTCGATGTGAGATAAAATAAAAGCAGCTTTTGAGCTGCTTAATTTCGCTTTTATGGCGGAAACCGAAATGTGAAAATGAACATTTACTTTCATAGAGCACGTTGCAGAACCGTAAACAAAACTACTTAATGAAGAAAGCAAACAAAACCGCACTCACATGCATAACACGAGTTGTTTATATAAACGTGTATTATTTACATTTCCTTTTACATAATTATATTTCCTGTACAAAGGTCTTCCGCAAAGGTTTTGGTCTCTTCGTTATCTTATGTATCTGTAAACTAATCCTATTGCAGAAAACTTACTCAGTAGTCTTCCAGCTCCATATATGCAGTATATAAAGGTATGTATGTATGTATATATGCCTTTGAGGGGCCACTAACGAGGAGGTCGGCTATCGACTTCACTATATTTGCATAAGCAGTGCCCCGGAACGTAAAACGGCATATTACAGGTTTTACAGAAAGAAAAGCTACTGGAAAATGTAGGTAAATAATGGATATTGGACTGCAGCTATCTCTTGGCTAGTTTGTGGCCGAAGTATTTTTGGGGTATTGACTTTTCTTCTCTCTTTCTCTCTTAAATAAACGTTGCCCCACACTAAGAATTTCTCCTGTATCGTGGATGCGTTTACAAACATATAAACTCACATACACAAACAGCCAGACCCGGAACAACTATCTGTAGACCATACAAATATTTGTTCTGTGCGGGAATCGAACCCGCGACACGCAGTGCAGCAGTCATTCGCTCAACCACTGCGCCAACCGTGTCGTCAACTTAGAGTGAGTGAGTGAGTTTGGGGTCGATGTCGTATTTTTATTGTGTTTACGGCTCCCTAATGAGCTTGTGCTTTACGTAGATGACTTTAATAAAAAATACTTTACTTTTATAAACCTGGTTGTTAAATCAACTAGTGTCAGTATATTTAATTAGTGTACGAAAAATGTTACAGTGTATTCACAACCCTTGATTTAGTCCTCTTAAAAACTACATACCGGTGTCACCAGCTGAATTGTCAAGATGAACAAACCTTGACCGTACCTCCATAGGTCAGTTTTTCTGTTACCAAGTAATCAATTGTCACACGCATGATGCCGAACTGAATAACCATACTGCCACATAAACTACTACTACAATTACGTTCTTCAAGAAACATAAACACTGCTCCAGTCCACAAAGAATGCTGCCTTGTTCAACTGAGTAATTATTACGCAGGCACTTAAGGTCGAAAGTAAGACTAGCCACTATTAGTTGGTTGCTCGTAATAGAGGTGCATCATTACACGAACGAGCACGTTACATGAGAACTAGGAAGAATTACCGCGCTGCGGTCTATTACCCGACACCCCCCGACACCCTATGGACATGGATGGTTGGTTAAGGATGGTGCACACTTAGAGCGGATTTCACCAATGAAACTGGGGGTCGAGTCTGCTATTGCAATAGTGTCTCAATGACCGGTCAATGATCGATTTTTGACGTATAACGTCAAACTTATGACATATTTCCCATACAAAAACTGTCAAAGTTGTCAAATATTCGATCAATGACCGGTCATTGAGACACGATTGCAATAGCAGACTCGAGCCCCAGAACGCGATCAGTACATTTAAACTACGTTCAAGGGCTGTCAGTGTCAATATTGCACAGAAAAATAATGACACTGACAGCTCATAAACGTGGTTTATATGTTGATTGCGTTCAGTTTGATTGGTAAAATTCGCCCTTAGCGGAGAAAATCGTAGCGTTTCGCTGCCGATAATATCATGGGCTAAAGAAAAAACGCAGCCAACTGGCTTAATCGCAGCCAATGCGTCTAATACAACATTCAATGAACGAGCTAGCAGAGACCGTTAATTTGAAATATTTTATTTTGGGAATTCTTAATTCAAACATCAATCAATTGAGGCATATTTCCGTCATGTCATTCACGTTAGATTCCTTTAAACCGCAGGGAGCTAAGTTGGCTAAGTAACAAGTTCAAACTTAGTTTTATGGTTTACGAGTTTCTCAGCCATTACCTATATGAGAATTTTCAATGTACCAACAAAATGGCGGCTATGTTCGATTTCTTGTTGTCCTTTAGTTTATTATTTTTTTAGTTAGCATTTGGCAGTGTAAACTGCTTTGCGTAGCCTTTCAGAAAGTGTGCGCCAGCCTAAGAAACTAAGAAATAGTAATCCACTCGCAAGTTTTTCCACCTCCATGATTCATTTGGTTAAGTTTTCTATTTGGTTTTCCTTTTCATTACGGTCTAGGTACATGTCCCCTTTCCAGGATGATGATACTTCATAAGTATTATTTATTTTAATTGCGATTTTCCGTACCATGAATAATTATCTCTTACTACATGATGTCACATTTTTATAGAAAAATAATTGGAGTGAATATTAAGATGCATATTTATAAGTCTCCTTGCAAGCTTGTTATTGGAGTGGGTCAGTAAAGCAAAAGGGAGGGCTTACAATGCGTAAAATCTCACCAGTTGCAGTCGAGATTGAGCTATTTTGGTATTGCCACTATAAACATAGTGAAGAAGACATCTAAAAGTAATTACGAGAGGTTCGCTGCAACGGCAAGATGCGGCTAGCGTCGATATTTGATACAGCGAGGAAAACATGCAAATGAAAGGACCCGCGGGCTTTACTGCACAGCCCCGAGGCACCACACTATAGCGTAGTATAAATCATTATTTTAAGCTCTCCCCATTCAAGTATGAATACACGTTAGGTAATAGAATGCTTTCAATGCAGGCACTTGAGCATCGTTCAAGCGGTGCGTCTGATACTTGAAAATTATGAAATACTATTTGTATTTCGCAGTCAATACCGTTATGCTCTTCATCAAAAGTAATGGGTCTGTCACCGAAGAGAATGAATACGTTATGACTCAATTTGAAAAGAAAATAGTGTAGGTAGTTATCAATTGGTAAAATTAAGTCTGAACTAAAATAAACTTTTGAAGAAGATTTTGCCCGCTTTGTAAAATGATGAAAAGGAAACAGTCTGCCACTCAATTAATATCGGTATACACAACGAACCGGTTTTGGGATTTAGAAACCGGGTATTAGAAGATAATGCAGAACTGGGTTATGGAGCGGGCGGTAATCTAGGCGTTTATTCATCGTCACGCGTGACAGCGCGGTCGCATCATTATTCGTAGACATGCATGTTTCAAGAGAACATGCTTTACAACATGCGCTGCATGGCACAGTGAGGCAGGCGGCTGCGCTAAGGGCCCTTAAGCCTCCGCAATTTACGTATATGCAAGATTTGCGATGCTTTTATTAAGTGCACTCTACATATTTTCTGACATACTTTACCTTTACTTAACTGTTGACATAACATACGCACTGTTGACGTTTGTAAATTCACATACATTGCAGTCATTGCCTCCCTTTGCACTGAATATGAATGAGTATTATTATGTAATTATGTTAAATGCTGAATTCTTCAGTAATGACGTTTTGATGTTAACAATCCGTGACTACACGTCCAACGATTGTGAAACATGACATGTGGCACTCCATATCAAGCGTCGCTTTTGTGATGGACCGAGGGTCATCATCTGTTTCGATTCAAAAAGTTACACCAAATTGAAGCTGCAGTTTTTGCCCGATACTAGGAACAGGGGGATAGCTAGCTGACAGAGAAATGTCAGGTCGCCGGTCGAAAGCAACAACGCGGCCTGTCGTTCATACTTGATCCGCATCGATTATCCAGGTTCAATACTGGCGAGCTATTCTAGGCCGGCTGCCCTTTGTTGCATTCCATTGTTGGTCTGTGAGGCTCGCGGCCGTATAAGAGACACTCTCGACTTGGTATATTGCAGGCTTGTCACCGGTGTGCGCTCGCTTTGTTCATGAAACAATCGAGCAGCGATCGTCAATTCGTTTGATCGCAGATTAGGTGTTGTGATATGTCTTGACTTAACAAGGTTAGAGATTGCTGATTTTGAACGATTTGTTATGATTAGGGGCCGGTTATTTTCGGTCCAATTTAAGTGATTATGGCCAGGCCTAGCTTAATTTTATCTAGCAATTTTCATCTACTGCGTTGTATATTTATCTACATTTCTCGGTTGTTAATTTACATAATGCTGCTTTAGTTAATTTGCGACTCAATCACATTTCATTACAGTAAAGTAAACAAATCCCCAAATGTTGCAAGCAAACAGATCGGAAATTCTGTAACATCGGGAGCATAATGTTTGATTCAGACAATACGGCAGGCAGACGAAACAAGATGGCGCAATCAATCCAATAATTCACAGCGGGGCAACGAGATGCAATCGCATCATAGCGTTGGGATTCGCATCAGCCCCCGGTTCATTTGGCGGTCATTATTCTGGGGCACGTCTCCGCGTCACGTCCGTCGACACCATGTCACTCATTGCTCAGTTGTCCACCGCCATTTGTAAAGCAGTCTCGTTAATTACGCGTGTAGAGCGTAATTATTACAATTTGAATTTCGAAGAGAAGTTTAATTCTGAATTAATTGCACTATGGAGTTGACTGTTTCAGTATTCTGCTGAGTTTGTTATTTGGCACGCTGAAAAGACTATCATTATTTCAGTGGGTTCTACGGTTATTCATTCTTTTATATCTCTGTTTCAATTTACTTGTACTATATTTATATTTAAATCTCTTTACACATGTCATTGTCTAAAAATAGAAGTTATTTGAGATGCGTACCAATTAAAATATACTCTAGTTGTATCTAATAATATGTTCTCCAATACAAAAGGATCTGCTGATGTCTTGTTAATCGGATCTCGAATATCAGAGCGAGCATATTAATTAACCCAAAAATAATTATTCGAAGATTTAATTAAATTACTATTCACGATACAAAGCTTATTGGAAAATTTATTGTGCAGCCTTCACTAGTTGGAACAGTGATGAAACATTTGACATATCACGTAGGCATACTTCGAAACGTAATTAATCAGTAGTTCATTCACGAATACGAATTCGCAATGTAGATGATGCATTCACAATTTTGCGTGCGGATTTCAATTTAGAATTTGTAAAGTCTGAAATATAATTCATTATAATTCTGACTTTACAAATAATATAATTCGTTACTAAGTGACTGACACGACCCTGCGCGTATGAAGTCGCGGGCAAAAGTAAGTTGTATAGAATAATTAGCTTGTGCCAGCGACTTCGTACACGTATATCCTGTAGGAATTTCACGAAATCCTTTCTTAGTGCTTCCCTACACTCCCCAAGGAACCTACATGCCAATTTTAGCCTTCTACGACCAGAAGTTTCGGCTGTGCGTTGTGTGCCAGTCGCTCAGTCAGTCACTCATCAGTAACGGAAGAATTTTATATATATATTGCTGATTGATGATTCCTCCGTGCCTCGGAAAGCATGTTAAGCAGTTGGTCCCAGCTGTCATTTGTAGATCTTTGGCAGTCGTTACAGATAATCAAAAGCAAAAAAAGAACTGATACCAGTCTTGCCAAGAAGTACCGTGTTATTCAGTTATTGGGTTGTGGAGGAGTGGAAGCTGACCCCAATATAGGTAGTTGGGAAAAGGCTAGGCAGATGATGATGATAATGATTAGCGAGTATATTGATAGTTTACTGAGGTTGAAGCTGTCTTGTAGACAAATAGACCTTAGAGGCAATTCCCGTACTTTTAAGAGCATTCGCATTGCAACCGGAATCTGTCAAAGTCACCTTTAATTCCCTTACATTTTGAGAAGGTCTCATTGATTTTTGCTGAGGTGATATTGCGAATTGAATTCGAACATTTTTAAGTACAAGTATTAGTTTTCTTGTTATTTTATGTATCCTTTGCCGGAGATCCAAATAAATAAATTTTATGACGAACATTGGACAGTAAACTTTAAAGTGGCTAATAAATACCTTCTCTGACTGTACATGCTTTATCCCTTGTTTAAGCAGAGTTGTTCCATCAAATAAACTATGAATGAAATATCGAAGAGATGATGGATTCAAGAAGCAATATTATGGCTCAATACAATACCGATTCAGTTGCGACACAATAACTTGCTGTTATTGCGTACTACCTCGATAACATTTTGCTGGTACATTTTCTTCTTTCTTTGACTGATCTTGATTTATAGCTGTATCAGCTACATCAGATTTAGTCGTGAACATTTTACATACATACATATGCTGACGTCTTTATTCCATGGTGGCAGGTACAAATAGAACCGAATCGACAATGGTACCTATGGAATGCAATAAAATATTGAGTATTGAACATAGGGTGTTTAATACTCAATACTCAATATTTGAATGCAGCAGTGCGAAACTTAGGCGAAGTGAACGACAAGTGAGCTGTCAAACCATACAAACAAGATGGAATGACAGCTCACTTGTGGGTCACTTCGCCTAAGTGTACACGGTGAGATGTCGACATAATAGACCGGCAGAATGCTACCTGCTACGTTTCTTACATAACTTTTGGTCACACACGCGGATTTATATTATCATATATTTAACGGTTCAACAATACTAAAATATTAAAAAAATTTCGAGTAAGTATCTATTGAATAAAACCATTGTCAACATTTGTGTAGGCGATGCAAATGAAATAATTCAGGTAATCAGGATGTTCAGTGGGCAACATCTGTCCCTCCTGTTCACATGATACGCGCTACTCGCAATTGCGTGATACAACTATAAATTGGAAGTGTTATCGAATTGAGTTTTGATTGTGTTTCCGTAGCCGTATCGAAATGTAGGTCGCTGTTACACATTCGACACACGCCACTGTCGGGTCTATACACTCTGCACGTCAGAAATCATCCACTTACCCTTTATACGGCTGAGAATTCGGCGTGGAAAGTATACCTCGTTTATTATGAAAGGAATATAAATATGTTTATTCCGAACTCCGATAGTCGTATTTCAAAATAGTATGCGTTCTTCGCACCCAATCAAATGTGAAATATGGATTATTGTGATTTGTGACGTCTGGGAGTAATTCATCGGATTTCTATTTATATTGCAAGTGTGCGAGATTGAATTTTCTTCGCTTCGACTTGTGTTTGCAATCAGCAATTCGAAAGTGTAAAATAAATCTATATTTTTCATAATAACATGATTATCAGTATTTAAACTAATAATAGCTATGGTTAGATTTTTTATGAGCTTGAACAACTTATGTTTGCGATCTTATCAATTAATTGGATGTTAAAAATTTTACTTATCAATGTTTATTGTCTTTAGTGTTCGATGAACTCCCCACAGTTTCAGTTCAGAAGAAAAAGTTAGGTACTTGAAAACCAGAACCAAAAATATCGATACTGTCATCTCCACTGTCTTAATATGACAACATCCGAACGCTCAAGCAATCCTTCAATAATAATCCCAGTGATTACTACGCGTCTGATTGCGTACACTGGAGATAATTTGCACCTGCGAGCGTGATAGGCACTACACTTATGGAAATGAGCTTATAAGCTGAATGCAAACGTGCTATGATTTGCTTTCAATTTTGAATATGGGTCGCGATGATTGAACCGTCCGTTCCCTCGTCTGCAAGCCATCTGGGTGGAATTCCGATGTCATTCATTCGCTGCCACTCAAATCAATACCAGATTTTTGTATGTTTTCCTCTTCTTTTTTTTCGGTGTTACATGGAGGCTGAGTGTTATTTGGGATAGTGTTTTATTTTATAGCACTGTAACCGGTGTTAAATAAATAATAGTGTTGTTTTATTTTAAATAAGCGAATCGCCTTACACGGTTTTTCATAGTGTAATGGGGTGAAAGCTGCATTAACATCTGTCGTTTACTTTAGAAGAACAACGCGGAAACAAACGCAGACTCGAAAAGTGTTTATATTTTATAATGAACTTAAACAGAGAAGATCATATCTTTCTAATGCTTGATTTGCTGACAGTGTGTGTACACACTATAAACACATATTATTAGACCAACTGCTAGAAAATAAACACGGAAAATTATTATCGTGTTTCCTAGATTGTAACAATGTGTAACACGCTGAATGTCCACAAATTACTGTTTATTTTGGCGATGTACTCTGTTCAGCCTGTTTGTAAATGAATTTTGATATCCACTAGTTGTTAGTGCATAAATCCTGAAACACTAATGTTCGCTACGGCGTTATAAAGCACCGAATAATTACATAAAATATTCCGTGTTGCTGCATCACGTTGCTGCAACTGTGTGAATTGAAACAGCTAATTATAAAGGCTATTTAGTTGTCGAGCAATTTCAATTATTTCATTGTAATGTCCTTATTAAAGTTTTATTGTTTGTATATAATTTATGTCACTTAAATGGTGAATGGTTTAGGTTTTCATTACTAAATTAGAGTTAATAAGTATCGACTGTAAAATTACTTATCTTTGGTCGTGTTAAATACAGCAACTTTCTCATGCATTATTTTATTAATCTATAGTTTATACTTAAATTTAAGATGCAAACATTGCACTCTCCGTAGTTAAAAATTCAGTTGTATTTGTCTAAATAACACTAAATCACATATTACCTTCGTTATGTGAACTGAAATCTAATTCCACAATCTGTACTGGCCAACTAATTAAGATTTCAGAAATTCGAAGCGCACTGAGCCTCGTAACACGTAATTATCAAACACAATATCTAAGTGCCACGCCAAGCGGGTATTTAGACCTAATCTATGGAGGTTCTCCACAATTATCGGACTCAAATCGAGGCGTGGCCGAATTTATAACCACATAAACTTTCAACGAAAAAGGCTAAAAGCTTGCGTTATATTAAACTACTCCGATTTAGTGCGCTGTAAATCTAACCGCGAAACGCTAAAAAAGTTGCTACAGATGATATCATTGTAGAACGTTGCAGTTTACTGCTTTAATAACCTGGCGAAATTATTCTTGTGTGACATTTGTAGTGTACTTACATTCGGGGAATAAAAAGGTTATACAATTTTCTTCTACATTTATTACTTGCGAGTTTTCTTTTCATAATGTTGGCAACTGTACAATGTACTCGTACATCAACTCTGAAAGGTAACAAGTCTCATACATGTAAAAATTGACCTTCAGCTGCTTCACCATTTCACCCCGACTGTTCATTCAACCTGTTACATTACGACATTACATTTTATCGTGACAATTACATTACAATAACAATTTCACTGATATATTAATCGTCCCGCGATATTTTGTGTTCGTGTCGCAATTTACTGTTTAAAATTTTATTCATGATTGTATGCTTTTCGATGTTCGTTTAATTGAAAAAGCATTTTATCTAACGTTTTAATCTTCAGTAATTAAATTGGTTCCGTAAGATTCGCTGCACGAGGTCGGAAGACTTACTAATGAGAAATGAAATTGGTCTCCTGGATTACCGTTTTTCAGTCGGATGCTCTATTTGTTTAATGGAATTAGTAAATTTTGTCTGAGATTACGAAAGTATTTTTTTCGTTAATCAAGGTGATACCTACGTTTTCTCTGGTGGAGCAAAAGTTTTGGGGATGAGTGAGGCACGTATTTACAGTTGACGCCTATCCGATGTGACCAATGAACATGCGTCAGTTGCGTAGCATAGCGTAGCACGGCGTAGCACGGCGTACGCGGCGTAGCACGGCGTAGCACATCGTAGCAAATGTGCATTCTTTGCTTCAGTAAAGGGTTTTCCATATTCTTTTTATATTATCGTGAACTAACAGACGTCACAAAAATAGCACAAATATATACGTAGATGTATAGATTAAAGTAAATAAGTTAAAAATGTTTCCTTGAAAGTCAATAGGCGAGTTAATAGATCGGGGTCGGAAGCCTACTAGCGTCATTACGCCCACCGAGTGTCAGGTAAAGTTCCCTAATTAATTTCATTACAACCTTTCGTAATTGGATGCAAAGGGCAGAGGGGCTGTCACAATTTTAACATTTTAAAAGGGCACTGTCGATACATTTCTATGCTACCATTACTTTTTAGTGCCGGATTTAATCAAATGAGGATACTTACAAGTCTTTAAAGGCAATGAGATAGCCAAATTCAGACGATTGATTTGAACTTCTGTGTGACTGTTTGTTTACGTGAGTTTCATGTTAACACACCTAAAATAGTAGTAAAGAGCAAAAACAGTCACCTTTTTTCTAATTGAAATAATGAAGATGATAGCGGTAGTTCTACTTCCTTAATTAAAGAAATCCGATGAAAACAAAACCCGAACCATACCTGAAACAAAAAACAAAAACTTCATTAAAAAGGATGCATTAAAGAAAATATGAGACCGGTTATACGAACCACATTGCATTCGAGATTCATAATAAACTTATACCTGAGTAAAATAAAACAAATTTTACGTAAGTAAGTTAAAACAACAATAAATAAATTGCGGTGGCGGCCACACACAGACGTAACGCTGGGAATAAAACTCAATTAGAGATTATAGCGTTTCGCAGTTTTACTCCGTTTTAATGCACTCCAGTGTTTTTGTGCGCGAATCCAGTTATACGAATTCAAATGTTTTAAAATAGGATTGGTTTATTTTATTGATTTTATAGCATTGTTGTGGACTTTGTACTCGATTTTTAGTCACAATAATATTACTGTTTCGTTTAGCTGTGGAAGAAAATCTGACACAAGTTTTGCCTAGAAGTACCGTGTTACCCCGTTAATGGGTTGTGGAGGTCTGGTAGGCAGCCGCTCCACGTAAAATACTGGTATTAAGCTGAATCCGGTTTGACTGGGTGCCGACCCTAATATAGTTGGGAAAAGGCGAGGCAGATGATGTTTAGCTGATGAATCGTGGTGATTCTATAATGATAATTAAATTAAACTGTAAAAGCATTTCAGCGGCGTACTTTGGAAAATTTTCAGTGATTGTTCTTAAATTTTCATGGTTTATTTTCGAAAATAATCAAAAACATAAAAGAAAGATATGAAAGAAATAAAATTTAGACACACTTCACATTTTGAAGACTTATTTAACTCTCTTTATTATGACATCAAAAATATAAGTTTATTTCCTGGTTTTAAAATACTCATTTCGCTCCCGTATATCGCGCTTATTTTTCTCATCCATATAGAAATGGTTCAGTAAAAAGTTATTTATACTGTATGTTATGTTCTCGCTCGTTTCCACGTACATTTGG
Organism: Melanchra persicariae; assembly: GCA_947386135.1. NCBI lineage: Eukaryota > Metazoa > Arthropoda > Insecta > Lepidoptera > Noctuidae > Melanchra > Melanchra persicariae. The sequence goes on along the minus strand of OX376651.1, from coordinate 7,226,955 downwards.
GCTCTTAAAACTTAGCGCATTATTGTTAGTATGGCCGTTACTGTTAATACTATGACACCGTTAAATTCTGCTCAATAAGCTGGTCGGATGTACTCGTAGCACCAAATGGAAGCTGGATTATGAACCACTGTGATAATGTGCTGGAAAACAAATTGTGTTAGTGTTTGTATGTTTATGATGATAATAGATTGGTCTTTGTTGAGTCGTTAGTTAGAAGTTACTACCCTGTTTGCTTAAATGATTTATCTTTCGACTGTTAACGGACTAGCTTTCATTATGTACCTATGTACCTACAAATGCGAGTTGGTAACTTGATCACATGGTCTCCGGCATAGTACAAAAACAAAATGTACTGTGATTTTTGAATCATGTACCTAACTCTTAGGTATTGGGCATTATTTAAAAAAATATCGAAATTTTAATAGTACTTCTACCAATAAAAATTATTTCAATAACTAAAATTAGGGTCCATCAGGTACCAGAAAGAGGCTGCCCGGTGGACTGACGATATCATCAAGCGGCTGGCAAACAGTGGATGGAGACAGCGAAGAACAGGGACGCTTGGAAATCTCTAGACTCCGGAGGCCTTCACCTTTGAGAACGAGGGGTTTTTACTTAAATAAAAAAAAATAAAATAATTTAAAGTAAAATTTAACAGCAGATAACTAGAAATAAGTTTATCTTTTTGTATTCTTTAGTAAGAAATATAAGGCTTTTTTTTATTTTTATTTATTTATTACTAAAATTATAGCTGTGACGCATTCGTTTGGACGAGATTGTTATTGGAATGATAATGACCTAATTCCTCGTCTCTCTGAAACTAGACAGTATGATCTCAGTCAGTATCCGATAATTTTCCACCCCTGTTTTCATAGTGATCACAAGACAAAAACAGGGACGAAAATAGTGAACCGAACCCGGAAACTCACATAATTTATCATGACCGAACAAAATTCCAAGCCATTTTTGGACACTTCGATTTTCAACCCTAATCGGTGCCAGTGGTCGGTTTGAAAAAGAACGCCCGGTTCTCGTGCACTGTTGACGTTACCCGGTTAAACCCGGGTTTAATCGGATTACTGAATTCTTTCACGGGAACCGATCGTGATCCCCGGTTTAACCGTCAATAATCAACTGTAAATCGAAAGTAATTAGTGTCGAATCAGCAAGGCACAAAGACCGGCTTTTATTCCGTATTCTGCGGCTTATGAGATGCTATTAAACTGTGCTTGCGAAGTGATGTTAACAAGCATAAAATCTAAATAATTTTAACGATGTACTAAATGCTTCTACGAAACATGACGTGACAGCCCTATCCATTGCAAACTTCATAAATATGTTGATTTATTTTCACTATTTTAACTACGTATTTAATTCTTAATTTAAGGCAAGTCACGTCCCAACTCATTGCTTCACCATTATTTTTGAAGGCGTCTTTACGAGCTGGCAATACGAAATAGCAACTCCATCGCCAACGCAATAGGTAATAGGGGCGTCAATCAGAACCGACGAAGCCAAAGAAATTACTTTGAACGTTAACACCGACTTGATTGCTTTCAAAGCGTAGTTTCCTGGATTCCCTTCAAAAGGACGCAGTGTTGCCGCTCGAAAACATTTCGCTGGATGCAGGCGACTAAACGTGACTACGTACACTGACTAAATTATTCAGATTCCCCCTACTGAATTACGAGCAGTGGCTCAGCTCACTAGTTATCCATCTTATTTTAGCAATTTACTGCTGCTTGTAGAATTTGTGTAAAAAGTTGCCGTTTCACTGAGCCGCTTGGGGCAACTGAATGCTGGGCGAGTGACCCAGAATGTTAAGTGTAACGATACCGCTTTTAACTTCGTCAAAAGGAAATTGAGGCGAAATAATTCAATATGGAAGTGTTTAATCAGTATAAGGGACACCAGAATCATTATTCAATTACCATCACAAAAAGCAATTTAAACCTGAAACTGGGCTGCAAATTAGTAACAAGTGTTCTCAATTCGCTTGAAATTCAACTCACCTTGCTGTTGATTCTGACGATGCAGCGATTTAAAAAACAACAATTAAATCATCGATGCTCATTTTTGCGTTAATTATTTTCGGATTACGGAATATTTGTTGGATAACCGTACACACCATTGTTGGTGTCTACATTGTTACCGCAAGCGACGCGGGTAGCGGGCGCGGGGGGAGGTATTAACACAATTTACGCGAAAACAACGTTCATAGCATTCAAATGTGAAATTGAAAACTGGCGAGCTTCGCGCAATTCGTAGTGAGATTAACTTAACTAAATTATACAATCAAGTGTGCATTCACTACGAGCCGAGCGCCGCGCGCCGCAAAAAATATCGCTCCGAGTCTCGCACACCATTAAAATAAGCACAGGACCGTCCTTCTCCACGTAGATGTTTCATACGAGAAAAATGCAGCTTTATCCCTCTCTTGCGAACCTTTACTGCACCCGGTGGACACGTTCGCCGATAAAATAAACACTAAAGCTACGTTAGTTTACAGATTCCTTTCATACAGTATCATATGCAGCCCACATTATACAGCACATTTTCTAAACAAATTGTTTTATCTCTACTTCTTAAGTGGATCCGCTCCGTCGCACACGTAATTCTTCTCAGTCCGCATACAAACAGCCCCTAAGGAGGCGACAATCCTCGCCGCAAACAATAAAAATATGTATAAAAATAAATTTGATAGTTCGGAACCGCGGACCGTGAGGAATATGCAATGGGCGGAGCGGGTTGCCGTCCTTGCCGAACATATTTCGTAAAGACGTTACTGTACGAACTTGTCAGTGTTTCGAGACGAATGCATCAATTCAGTTGTCAATAGTCTCATTCATGTGAGGAATGGCGTCATCTTTGTGTCGTTCCGCGAAGATGAAAATGGGGTGTGTTGGAGAAATACGGGCGCGTGTTGAAACGTCGACTAGTAAATTGCATTGTGCCGCGACGCAGGCGCCGACATGAAATTGGATTGCACACTATCCAATAATTTCGATCGTGATTTTCGATGATGATGGTCGTGACAGGTATATTTGCAATCACGGGGACTAATGGGTAACTGCATTTCGCCAATATCACACGTATGAGTATGTCGTATGAGGCGTGCGTGGCAAATATGGTTTACCTATACATTTGAGTGTCATCAAAAGTATTTATTTGAAGTCTTTTACCGTTAAATTATTCAATAGTGTCAGGTTAATGAGATTTTAATTTATACTATAGGCTCTGAAGTATTAAATACACATAAATATTTATAAAGACTGGCTTTAAGTCGTCCTAAATGCATGACACCTTCGGGCTTGAATAAGATTAGCGTGCGCTCAAGAACAATGAGTTATGATACTGTGCATACATCAGTCACTGATATTGTGCAGATTACCATAACAAATTGAGTCATTCAACAACTGTCGTAAGTATAACAAGTCGATCAGTCTCCTGGCGACAGGAATAGTAGCTGACAAATTATGGCCAAATTATGAAACTTTAATCTACGTGATGAAGTCGTAAATTCGAAATTATCTCGTGTTTGAGCAGTGATTTATAGTTTTAAGGTAAAATAGAGCGATTTGTGATCTTTTCTAAGCCAAGCTAGGCGCAAATTGTTGGCTAACGAGTAATTATTAGTGTCTCGCAGCACGTGGGAAGATCCCACGACTCACATAGCTGGCTTTGATCGAGTTTACTTTTTAGCGATAAGGTACTCTGCTCGAGCGTTCACTGGGCAGAGACAATGAGTGCTCGTATTGTTTCACTTACTTTGACGTATCTATTCAAGTTGGTTTTGATTAATGGGTTTGCGAGGTGCAATGTACTTTAAAGTTGCAGAAGGGTCCGTTAGTTTCTACATATTATTGCTGTTATTGCTACATTAGTTGAGCAAATGCCCTGCGCTGTGAAAAAATGGAAATCACTGTTCTCAAGGAGAATTAGCCTTTTCGTTACAGCTCTGTGAGCACAGATTAATGTTTAGATTGCTGTTACAATTATACCGATTATCTAGCTAATTTCTTGTTACGGTGTAAAGGATATGTTCGTCATCATTACCAGCAAGAATCTTTACAAGTGCAGTTTGTTCGATATCTCGAACTTTAATGGTTTAATTGCTCTAAGATGGTTGTGTTGCTTCATGAAATGAGAGTACTTTGTTGATTGTACTTGAAGATTGTTAGAGCGTGGCGGATATACTCTACGATCAATCTACAGTTTCTTAAAACCACGCATATGCGTTGAGCGTACGCATTCTTGTAAATTCTAAATGCATTGCTGCAACAATTTATTGATATATCCCACTTACGATTAACAATGTTTAGCATACAATAACGCATTAAATGCAGACACAGTTATGTTTGGATATCGTTTATATTTGGCAACAGGTTATTACAAGCAGTTAGTAAACAATTAATAATGTTTAACGAGTCACGTAATTGCGATATCGAGCCGAGCTTTGGCATTGACGGTTTAATTGTCACGATTTGAAACTGCGCCTGGTTTTCGGGATTTTCTAAACTTCTATGAACATGCGTGTAGAAAGTTTGAGCGGTTGAAACAGCAGTAATTGAATGTCAATTAGGTACCTATTGTAATTTTCACGAACACGCTAATCGATGTGGAGGTAGTGTTTGATATTTTTTTACAGCCAATGTTCGCTCTAATGATGATGTGGAGTACCTTTCACTCTATTGATCTTTTGTGTTTGTGTTTTACAAATTTTATATTCCTGTTATTTTTACTTTTTTGTTTCCTTTTTAAATTTGTCTTCGTAAATACCTACCTATTTTATGTTGCATGGTGATGTTGTTTTATTAAAATATTATTGATTTGTTCTTTTGATAATTGATGATGAGTATGAACATCATTACGAACTTTGTTTAGTGATGTATACCTAAAGCTACAATTTATGTATAAATATTTGCATGCTATCATAGTATGGCGGAATGTGTTTTGCACCAAAACATCTTTTTATCATATTTTTGCAAATAAAAACACTAACTTACTTACTTACTTACTATACTCGGAATTTTAATTCGATTCCACATTTGACATTAGCTACTGTCATTTTGTAAAATAATGATACCACATATAATAGTGTAGTGATGAACACAAAAATCGATAAATAATCGCGATTTATGTTTATGTAATCATAATATTGGTGTGCCAATTAAAGACTAAATTATTGATTTTTATTTAAATAAATACATAATTATTCATAATAATTATTTATTACTTAGTAACCGCTGCTTTATTTTTTAATATTTTTGTTTTTTTTTCATATTAAAAACAAAACTTATAATGAAAGAGCCTAGATATTTTTCTGTATTGGCAACCCGTGCGCGCTCGTGCAGCTATCGCCATTTTGTTTATCTTGTCATTCGGCTTCATTCTCCCAGTCTGACTGCACGAATATCTTGTTTCATTGCGAATCGATATTTTGTTGGGTTTTTGTTAAAGTTTTGTTACGTTGTGTTTGTTGTTACGTTTATAGTTTTTTTGTGAAATTTAAGTGAATCTATTTGTTTTGGTTTTCCATCAAAATGGATCATCAGCCAAGTACATCACAAAAAGACGTGGATGTTTTCTTGTCCCCAAGAAAAAATCGTCCACGAAAATATACCTACTTAGTTTCTATTAAAGTAGTAGTTGTTTTAAATATACTACTATAAACGAGAGGAATCGATCCGGAAATATTCCATTTCCGTATCGAATAATTTCGCAACGTCACTATTTAGTACTTGTCATAACGTTGCAACACTGAAATTGTCAAATCTGGAATCGAATTAAAATTCCGAGTATAGTAACCCATAACAATGTATAATATAATATTAACCATTATTCAATTTGCAGACTTACCTACAGAATTACCTATCCAATTAAAGTCATAAAAATACTAAAATGTACGAATTAAAATGCGGAGCAAAGTCTAAGTATTTCCGGATCATTCTAAGAGAAAAAATCTTCCTTTGTCCGACCTAAAATTCAAGAATCACACGCTCAGCAATTACACTAATGAGGAGATAGATTTCTTGCCAATTTCCGTCTTAATATTCAATGACAAAATATTTTCGTATTTAGTTGACATTTTGACTAAAAGCATTGTTATCACAATTCGTTTACGCGTCGCCGACATTGTGGCAGTATTTTATGAAGTCTGAAAGGCATGTTTTTCATGCCAAAGAATAAAATGTCTGTTATTTTCCTATTTTTATTATTTGTATAGCTTTTGTTGTCACTCTGTCTTATTGGTGTTTTTATTATCTTTTATGTGGTAATAATTTTTTTGTTGCGAATTTGTACTGAGCTTCACATCACATCATCAATTTAAAGTTCTTAGTGTAAAGTTGAGTAGTAAGCTCTTATGAGAATAGAGATGTTCCACTAGTTCCACTATAGATTGGAGTGACGAAAAGCCTTCTCAAGAACAAGTATCTCCTTACCTCAACTTCCAAAGTTTGATCAAGCAAACTAACCCTGAAACGACGCAGGAAGAGATTCGTATTTCAACAAATGTTTAGACTTAGGAACAAGCCGAACAAATAGCGGTGCAACTCTACAATCCTTTTGTTACATCGTGTATTTGTTTACCAAGTTTTTGAGCCAAGGATGCGGTGCCGTGCGCTGAACATAAATCACTGTTGACAAGTTGCCTATTTTCACAACCGTCCTCGGCACTCGGCAGTGTCTCGGCAAATGCCGAACGTTCGGTATGCATCGCTATGCACAATAAACAATGGGACAATTGCTAAACATCATTTGTTTACTTCGCATGCACGATCAGCTTATTTATGTCCGAAGGGACCAAGGACTCACGAATCCAGTAAACTAATCGCTTGTCGTCTCCGTAATTAATTAATTACACAATGCACCGCTGGGTTTCTTGTACTCAGTCGTTTGTTACTCCAAACAAAAGACGTGCTCTAGTGGCAAATACTGCGATTGTTGTGCAAGCACATCGGATTAGGCGCGTTCTGCAAGGTTAACTATTTAATTAATTTGCATTTATGAGTCGCACGGAGGTTAGTTATAATTAGCTGTAATTATCTGTTCATCTAACTTCCACCGCATTTGTTTGTACAAGAATGCATGTATGATAACTGAGAACTTTAAAATGCTACGTCTATAAACAAACAAATGATCTAACCTTAGTGATGGCAAGCCACAGGTATCGTGGCAAACCAGACAAAGATTTAAGTTATGCGGACCGACTGTCCAACTAGCATGTCAAGTCTGTAACTTTAATAAAGCCTTGAAATGTTGTGGACAGTTCTGGGGGCAGAGTCGTCTAATCAGAGGTTGGCCCGCATGGCAGGCGAAGTCGGGAGTCGGGACAAAACACGGCAATGGAGTTACATCTATTATTCCAAGCGACATCTGTTTTTGAAGAAGAGTACACAATGGATTCAGAGGCAACAGAACTGTTGTCGGGGCTACACGCTCGGTTGACTTATTTACCTGTCGCGTGTGGGAGCGTTACTCTGCTTTGAGCCTAGGTGAGCGTCTGCTTAGTTTGTTTGCTTATTAAATAGACGCGCTTGTCTCTTGAACGTTTGTCAGCAGCCACAGGATGTTGGATTACTCGGTTGTATCTATTTGTCTATGGGTTTTCACGTGGGTAGGATTGATTCATTGAATATACATATGTGCGGGAGACCTGGGTAAAAACGTATAGGTAAGGTTTAAGGTATACCTAGCGCAGTCGTTTCAGAACGTAATTCCATCAAATCAATGTTTATCCTTAGTTCTTATTTAGTTAGTCATCACTTCATCAGTTTATATTGGCATCATCTTATTTCGGATAATAATTTCTGCAAAAGAATATAAAGTTCAAGTATGTGTTGGTATTGCCTGATTTCTGACAGCATCACTTTGTACCGTGCCATCAGTCATGCATTGTATTCCTATGCTAACAATGCTTCAATAATTTGCTCGAAGCATTTGGATCGGATCAGAAGTTAGGTCAGATTATTATGATCTGACCTGAGTTCTTGCTCGTTATGATATTATGAATGGATTACATACTGTTAATGGTGTAACTATGGTAGCTGATTTCTCTTGGTGATAGACTACCCTACTACATAAATAATAATATTTCAAATATTTTTTAAAATTACTGCGGTGAGTTTTGACTGTGTTCATAATACTCTCTATTTTGGAAACCTGAAAGTAGCTCTATTTAATACGAAGAATTAAAAAAAAACAGTCAAAAACTTTTTAAGATTATCTAAATCCACATCTAGATTAATAAGCTGAGAATTTGGTGTTGTCAATGCAGCGGAAAGTTATCAACTATTGTATAACATGATGTTCCGGATTATATAATCTTACAAGTTTGTATTAACAAGTTCCGATATAGATAACAAAATTGGAGCGTCGCAGAATTGAAGTCCATACAATAGACTTTAAGGAACAATGCAGATAATATCTATGAAGACAAGGGCTATCCGCGACTTGTTCGATTTTATCGTAGAAGACCTACTTATTTGACATTTACTGCACCAAACAGTATATAACTACAATGCTGTTTAATTCTAACAAATTATATATTTACGTTTTAAACTTGGCGTAGAGATGAGATAATATTTACTTTTGAAGTACGTAATGCTTTGGTGTCTTCGGTCAGTTTTGTTTGGTTTCAGTAAATATGTATAAGTAGTCTCTAGAATGCACGCGCTAATGTGGTTATACGAGTGTGTTTCCTATTATTACTAACGGCCGCTTTCTATAACATATCTCAATCCCAATCTTGATCCCGATCCTTGTCTGTAACCAATCAATGGCCGAGTTTGTGTCCTTCACCACACAATTCTCACCTTTGATTGGTTACAGACAAGGATCGGGATCAAGATTGGGATTGAGATATATTATAGAAAGCGGCCGTTAATCTCTCCAATAAGATCATGATTAAATTGGTTAGGATCGCATAATAATCTGCTCGAATAATGGTTTTGTAACTCATTACCTTTCATCTCAATGGTGTTATAACTCTCTCAAAAGAATAAAGACATTATTGCACTTCCGCTAAGGCAGGTATTAATCCTCAATCATTGCCTCCACTTTTGCTTGTTGATCTCAGTTTGAAATGGTTGGGACATGAGTCCATCTTTATCGCACAGACAGTATTAAATTATTCCAGCTTTCAATATGTTGGATCACGTTATTAATCTATGATCCCTCTTATTGAAAGCACGTGTATATACGACTATTTACTCCACATTATCGCGATACACGTTTGTATCCCTTTCAGGATTAGCAAGCATTCAAGTGTCTAACGTCTGAATGCGTGTCTTAGAGCTCAACCAAACGCGGTCTTAATATTCCTCCGTCTAGATATTGTTCCTAATATATGGGTTTGCTAATAATGTTTGCGATTATCGTTTAAAGCTGTTAATAAATCAATTTTGTGTGCGTGAGTGGAGCTGGGAATCGCTGTTTGTTTGATGTCGCACGTTTGAAGGTTCTACGATAAATCGAAGTTACATACATAATTTACTATTCATACTAAGTTTGCATTAAACCAGGCAATTAAGTATGTTATATATGTCTGAGGTAAACAATTCGACGGCGATCGTTTATCGCGACAGCAGCGTTTTTTCGACAACTTTCCTTGAAGGTGACGCCGCGGGCGAAACTCTGTAGGTAGATTTCAGCACGTAAATTAAACTTTAATTTATCAAGCGTCTGTATCTTGAGTTCTTGACGAAAAATCCCATTTGCATTCTATTACGTGAGACTGACAGAGCGATTTACTTGATTGAGAAAAAAGCATTTATTAAGCTGTCTCCGTCTCAATTACGAATAACGTATGTTTTTACGTTTATTTTGGTACAAGTTTTAAAATAAATGTACTCTAAAAACGCATTGCACCGTTAATTTTATGGTGTCCAATAACAATACGCATTAAAGGACAGTACGGAAAATCGCGTTTAACGTTATAAACGAATGGAATCGCAGGTACGCTCTCGTGCGCTCCCCTGTTATTTCCCTCGTTATGAAAATTGGACCCGTGATGCGACCGTATAATTTTATGTCACGTTATCCAATAATTTGCGATATTATTGCCGCATTCGTGAATTATCTGTCGTGTTACATATAATTGTGTGTCATAATTTGTAAAGGCGACTGCGTCATAATGGAACGCGGTGTTATTGTTTGTGGAAATTGGATTAAAGTCTTGGTAATATTTTAATACTTCCGCAACGCAAAGTTTGGTTTGGCGGCATCTTCGACAGCCGTTGCGAGTATAATTAATGGGTTAGCTAATAATGGCTTTTAGAAGGTACGACCGCTTCACGATCTTATGTAATTGTTAGATTAGTCAAGGAATTTCGGCAGACTGCCAATGCCACTGGTAATGGTGTTTGACGTCGATGAACTGACAATGTGTCATAACTGTTACACTATATCAATCACAAAAAGTAATGAGTTACATTTATTGCGCCGTGAATATGAACACACTTATGATTGACAATAACCTCGCAGTATCTATTATTATGACACTGTATTTTGATTTCAATTGACCCAGTAAAGGGCGCTTGGAAAAATTGTATGTGTAAAGGGTTCTTTAATGGATCAATAGAGATGTGGTGTCTACTTATGTTTGAGTAGGTAAACGTGTAGACGACGTATGCAATAAAAACAAGTCCAGGTTCTGTAGGGTTCCGAACGTTATTAAATCTATAGACGGAACCTTTTCGATCACTCGTGCGCATGTCTATCTGTCCGCACTTGTTCGTTTTTTTTCACACAAAATATGTCTTTGAATTTCTTGAGTCGTAAGCTCAAAAACAACAATGAAATCGTGACTTATAAATGCCTCGGATCTCCAGCATCGAGCGGTGGCAGACGGCAGCGATCGTATGCGTGTCAACCAGAGGCTGAATAATGACATCGGGTGACATTTAATTTCGGATACAAAAGGCTCTTTATACTGTTTACCCTAATCCGTTTAGCCCCCTTCGCCCCTATATTGACAGCCAACCTTTTAACTCCTCCCGCTTAATTACATTGACGGGATTATCATCGGGACCTTATTGGTATCGGTATTGGTATCTGGTATCGATATGTTCGGTTATTAGTTTGTCGGTTTAGTTTTTGGGTTTAGGTTTTAATGGAAGGGACATGCTTATGTTTATGTTAATGTGTTACGCCCTTTTTGTGTTCGGAATTTAAAATAGTATGGAGAAGGGCGTTGCCTTGATATTACGGATCTATGTATGTATGAGTAAATGTTTTAACAGTAAAAGAGTAGATATTTATAACATCTAGTAAGTAAGCGTAATCTATGCAAAATAAAATAGGTCCGGAGAATTGTTTTCGCCATATCCAAGTTTAATTGGACTTAATTTGAAAAGCACTAATTGAGTCCAGTAAAACTTGACTATGGGACTCACAACTACAGTAAAAGAGAATATCTAGATGACTAATAAATGTGTTTGACCATATTATGTACTTTAAATTAACTGAAAATAGATCCCCAACTTCCTCCTTCGAAATCCCGTTAATATTCTAAACTAAACTGTACCAAATTGAAATAGCTCCAATTACAACTGTAATTAAATTTCAGATGTAAATTCTTATTTACTCTTGTACTGTTAATTAATAATTGGAACGACTCAGTGAAATTCTCATAGAATTTATACCATAGATTGAATGTTACATGATTGAAATTAATTACGGAGATCAAAAGCGTTGCTGATTTGAATTAGTGCTGTTTTATGGTTAAACTTTAATTAATTATACAACGTGTAACAGAATAATCGCAGTACCAGAAAAGGGGTCATTGTACTTATCATTATGAACAACTTTTACTATCGGACCAACACTGAATTCGCGAAAAAAAAAATCGACTACATTTTTGTGCGCATAACTCGACAAAATGAATTGACCAGCAGATTTTTTTTTTCGCGATTCGGGTTTTGTCCCATGTTCGTAGTTAACGTTGTTCATAATGATAAGTACAATGACCCCTTTTCAGGCACTGTGTTTATTCTGCTACATGTCACATTTTTTAATAATGTGAAAATTGGTAAACCTGAAATGCTTAATTGATTTTAATATTTACAACTTTCCGCACGATTTATTTAAACAGCATATTTTTTTTTTGTTTCTGGTAAAGTAGTCTAACATCGATAATATCTAGCCCGCTTTGGATTTTATGTTCCTACTACTGTCTCTAACAAAAAACCGTACTCATAAATCTACTCTTGACTTGGGCGTAGGCTTACAAAACGTAATAATTTAGAGAATTCTCATAACGTTCCGTATTAACCTTTAGTTTAAGAGTAACCTGCGCCTTAGCTGGCAATAATAGCTTCACTTAAAGTTCATTTAAGTGACGACATTTGCACAAAGCTTTTTGATACATTTCTTGGTAAAAGGGTCCATTGTTCTAAAAATGAACCGTTGCGAATAACTTAGAATCTACGTTAATGAGACTTGGTTTTTTACCCCACTGTCCCAAAAAAAGGGTAATGTTTTTTTACTTGTGTATTTAGCTGATGTGACTTACTTTTTTATCCGCATTCCCTGATTTACTTGTGTATTTAAGTTTTTATTGAAGATCCAAGAAGATGTCAAGAAAATGACAATATTTCAATGTAAATATTGTGTAACCGAGTGAACAATTGTGTAGTTTTTATTAATGAAATATCACGAGATGAAATTATTAAAATTCTTCGATAACTTTTATTTACATCCCGCCGTAAGGCTATCCTAAATTGAAATAGGATCCCTAAAATATTCAGCCTACAATACCTCTCACTTATTTATTTAGTCACGAACTTGGCTAAGTAATCATAATATAATATTTTTGTAGCAATTGCCTTGGAAATTAACTCAAACGCTTACCTTTATGAAGTATACTTCAAGAAGGCACCTCTTCGTTGAAACTGAAAAAATAAAAAAATATTATGTTAATCTTTCAGTAAAATATACGAGAATATTTATTTGTCAGGTCGGCGTGGATCAAGGGAGATTTTTTTTGCCCAATTAATATTCTAACTCTGGGCACAGCTTTGGGGCACACTCAGATACTTATTTTTAGGGCGCACGGAAATTAATTTTCATATCCGTGGTTCGGCCAGATTGGATTTTAAAAACGGATGTTATTCGTACCTTGCTACTTAAATTAAATCTTAATTTTTTCGCTGAGACGGATATTTTTTTTTTAAAGAATTATAATTATGGCAAGAATATTCATTGAAGCTTGGAGAAATGCAGTTTTACGACTTGTTCATTAGGTAGCCATGTTATTATTTTCAATAGTATATATAACACTGTCAGAAAGAGGCTTTAGGGCTTAATACTTAAAACCTTTTAATTGAAATGGATAAGCGACTTGAAAGCGCTTTTTGATATTCCCATTTTTTGTTGAAAGGATTATGAACTTAATAAGATCTTTTCTTTGAAATCCAATTAGTCCGTAAATGCTATATCAGTATTTGAAGGACAACCTACCCTTAAGTATCAGATAAAAGCCAAAGTTGAAAAGAATTAAATACTTTGATTCATTCGATTATTCAATCAGCTGTGTCACGTGGCGATAGGCTTGGGGCGGGCGGCTGCCAGTGTCACAACATCGAATAATTCATGAGTCGCTAGTGATGTGCTCAAAATGCGGGACGTTCTGTTTTAGGTGATTAGATTTACCTACGTTTGTTTGAAAATGACTGGTAACCATAAATGATTTCCCGTTGCTAATTTGACGCATATTCCGTATGGGTTTGCCAAAGTTAGTGAAGTTGTTTTTCAAAGTAATTAAGATATTTCGTAGACTAGGTGCCGCGTTATAGGAAACCTGATAGTTGACACCTTAATACTGGATTTTGCGACAGGTTGTTGAAAACTAGAAGCCTAGCCTAGAACTACACTTCTCATACCTTTTTGCTATTGAAAGTTCAAACTGGCTGTTACCGCATAACTGGATTGTCGACATAGAATTTGTTGAAAAAGAGAAATAGGTACTCAAGGGGCTAGGTCCCTAATGAGACATTTTATCGAATGAGTCACGCTTGCCCGAAGCACTATAGTTGGTTGAACGAAAGATTGCCCCAAGAGCGGTCGCCCGAAAGACCGCTGACAGAACTTCACTTTGTCTATGCCACAAGTTCCGTTCCCGAATCTTTGGAGACATCACTAGAGATGTGGCGGCGACAGGGCGGCGCTACCAAGGAGGTGTTTCTTTTACGTTTTGTAACAACGTTTCGTACCACTCAAACCATTGTGCTATTATTATGCAAAACTGTGACGACTGCCGATCGCAACAAATGTTTCTAGCGAACACTGAACTACATTTCTTTGTGTTAAAAGGTTATTAGAATGTAGGTCTCGATGTAAACATTTTCAAGGTTGCTTTGCTGTTTTGAAAATTGATTATATTTTACCAAGGCCTTAGTGCGAGTTTTTGAGTGTACTCGATCGCGCTAAACACACATTTTTTAGATAATAAGAGGTTAGTGTCACGAGAGGGCGCTTATCCAGTTTTAATACAAATTGAAAGCACTCGTACTAAGTGTCGATATACAAAGCGGACAGGGCGTGCGGACAGGGCGCTGAAAAGATAAAATGTATGGCGTCAAAGGAACGACGGGCGCGCGGCCAAACTCCATACATTTTAATAGCCGCTGACCCCGCGCGCCCGCCGTGCTTTGTATATCAAGTCCCTTAGGCTACAGTTTTAAGTCACACAGCTGGATCTGAAAGGTTTTAACGTGGATTGTGTTTTCTTTGATATATTTCTGGCTTGGTGGAAATAAAGCCTGCATAGGGGTGCAGACGTTGCCAGGCTTGTTAATGGCGCATGTTCTTACAAAAGCTGTCACGGAATCGTGGCGGCACACAGAGCCTAAAATGGGGCGACGTTTTGTTTCAGTTAGAAACATGAACATGATACAACGCTTGAGGCTTCTGTTGTTTCGTTTTTATGAAAAAAAAAAGTACTTAAAACCAAATAATTGCTATTTATCGCATATCATGATTCTCTAAAGCAGTCGCAACGAGACAAACTGAAAAAAGTGCGGCAACGATTTTTTCGAAACTTTTCGCATCAATTGATATCGAAAAATAAGCAAAGAGAGAATTTTAAAATGTTAGTTTAAGTCTATGGACATGTACTCGTAGGTATCCTTATTATTGTCTCTACAAATAGAAAATATAGGTAGCTCCAGAGAAGCTTTAAAACGTTTGGAAAAGCAATGAAATATCGTGTAAGATTACATATAAATGGCGAGAGATTCCTGGCACAATGCCTTTGAATGTCGTCCCATTTCTTTCAGTTGACAAGTGCAAAATGCGTGCAAGCAAGCAGATGTCTTCTGTTTCTAGATGCACATGGAAATTGTATTGTGTAAACAAGAAAGGACTTAGATTTATGTTTCTTCTTAGTGCTTTGATTTGATTAAAAACAGGTTATATAAGTCTTAGAAGTAATCAGCCTTTTCCAATATTTTTTATTTTTGAATGAAAAAAATGTATTATAATTAAATAATTTAATTATAATCATTTTTATATTTATAAAATTAAAGTATTATAATTTGTAACAGTTTTTTAACGTAGCATCAGATTTAATTTGCCCATGTGAAAAACTGATACTTCGACAAAAACGACCTCCCCGACCCTGAAATACGTCGACATAATATTCACTTTTTCAATCGATCATTCCTTTCATTTGTCATTTCTATGGCATCGATAATTGAAACGCGTCTATTCAAAATTTAATAAGTCGCCAGATTTGAATGTCACTCGTGATAATAAAAGGACAACCTTCGAAAGTCCCCTTGCTCAGGGCATCTGTGGTTGAAACTAATAAGACATAGTTTTCTCTTCAAAACTTAAGACTAGATATTGAATTCGTGAAAGGTACTCCAACACTGAATACGTCGAGTATTGGCTCAAGCTTTGTAATATCAATTATTTGTTACTAGCTTCTACATGCGGCTTCACTCGTGTGAAAGTCGAAAGTTATTCCAGCGGACAAAAGTATCCTATGTTCGAATTCAGCCGGTTAATTCTGTAAAAATCTCAACATGAATACTTAGGGTGTTACCACACTAATCGATCGATCGTTGATCGATACCATCGATCGATGGTAGAATGAATCGACGTCGATTGATAGTTTCTACTTCTTTCTTCGATCAGCCAAAGCCACACCAATCCTTTCAATCCATCACACCAATCGATAACGTCGATCGATGGCATCGATGGGTGGTCGATAAATTGTTTATCGCCCAGTATCCGTCGATCAGCCAATCAACCAATCGATCAACGTCGATCGATGTCAATCGATGGCATCGATAGACGATAAATCGATTTGTGTAGTAACACCCTTAGGTGGAGTAAGCTTGAAGGGAACTACCATCATTTTGTTTGGATGGATTGACAGCTTCCTTCACCTTAGTTAAACGGGGATATTTTAGCACCACTAAACACGGTGTACCAGTGTGACAAGTTTCATCGAAATCAGTTCAGCGGTTAAGACTTGAGAGGTAACACACAGACAGACAAACGGGGCTACTTTCACATTTATAATACCTCTATTAGTATGAATAGTAACTTGAAATTGGAATTCTGAGGGACTCAAAGGACTAACATAGGGTAATGTTTAATCTGATTGCCCTCCAGGCGTACTGAGACGTCGTGACTTGGTGTACAAGTATGTAGGTGTAAAACGCCTTAAGTTCAGAGATTGTTATGTCGAGAAGGGCATAAGAGTGGCAGTAGGCTGCTCTATGGTAGCTAAGTTAATGTAAACGACGTTTACTGCATTCTTTGTGGTCAGAGGGTCAAAGGATACAGTGTTGCTTTTACGATTTGCTCATAATAATATTGTTGCACTCAGTTAAACGACTGAGTCGATGGTGTGAAGCAATTATGGAACTCGACTACTTAATCGATTTGAGTAAGTTTCTTATGGAATTTCATTTCATTCGAAAGTCTGTCTATCGTTTTGTAACTTCTTCACATCTTAACGGCTTTTTTTTTTTTTTGAGGATGGGAAATCATCAAATGACCCCTCCCGCTCTGGGTGGAGCGGCAGGGAGTGTCAGACTTTTACTGACTAAAACCTACCCTTTGTCCTCCTAGTGCCTTTCCTTCCAGGGCCGCGGTAACTCTTTCGAACATATTCCGCAACCCTGGGCATCTTAACGGCTTGGGTTGAAACTTGCGCGTAGACCATCCCTGAACATTTCTTTGAACATAGGATAATTTTATCTTTTTATCCTGAAACTGATTACTGATCATTTCCGACTTTTAAACAAAATACAAATTCCTTTATTTCCAATAGACCAGTTACAGGCACTTATGAATTGTCAAGGTCTGTCAGTCACATAGATAAAACTAGTTCTGCCGCGAACACAGGACAAGAGCAGCAAGTTGTTCTGCAGCAAAACACGCTCACCGACCCTATCTCCAGCGCGGGAGCCATCATCAGTTTCATGCTGGCAGAAGCAAAATCGAGACACCATCGAATAGCTGGTTCAAGAAAAGGAATATAAAGCCTTACGGCTCATCATCATCTTCATTATCAGTCGAAAGACGTCCACTGCTGGACATAGGCCTCCCTCAAGCCGTTGTTGTGTCGCCACAACAACCGGTCCTGTGCGTCTCGCATCCATCGGCTACCAGCGACCCGTCTTACGACTAACTAACGATTTGGGGTAGGTGGGGCCCGGGATTATGGGCCTGACTCTATCCGCCAACTAAGTGATCCCGGGAAAGACGGTGGTACAGTGATCATGTGCTACCATATACAGCGAGGCTCAGGGACCACTTTATAGTCTCCTCAGGGATGTGCCATAACAGGCGTTGCACAGAGGGGGTTCCGGAGTGGTATTTTAAGAGGCACCGGGGCCCCTTCCATTTGCTGATGGTCATCACAGAAGTGGTTTTAGTGAGGTAAAAATCCCACACTCCATGGTCTTTTTCCCCAAAAGTCCAGGCGCCTTTTGAATGTTTACGCCCGAGATAAAAATAAAAAAGGTAGGTACGGTGCCTAATTTGCGGTTTGGTCATAGTAGTTGCAAATTGCAGTCGCTCGGCAAAAGTGCTATAGTTTATAAATGTAAAAAAAGAATTGACAAAATTGAATTATTAATATTGTATTGTGTTTATTACTTAATATTCTAATTGGAGTGTCTGAGGTCGTGCGCTAATTCTGCTATAGTAGACAAATTGTTGAGAAAGCTTTTCATAATTCTTATTTCCTCCTGTCTTTCACATCCATACAATAATTTATTTTACCATTTGGCAAACAATGTCAATGTTCGCAATATATCATTATGAAAAGATCAGAAGGTAAGTAACAGCGTGTGACTAAAAAACATGTCCGTATTAATTTAATGAAATCGTCAAATCACATCAATTTCGTCGACAAGGATAGGTATTACAGTATCGTTTAAAAAACTCACAGTCGTTTCTTTCATCACAAAAAAAAAACACAACCAGTAACTTTTAAGTCCAAACAGAAAACAATACAACCACATAATTACCCGACACTGTAAATTACATTATCATTCAGGCATCGTTTCCAAACAATATTTATATTTGATGTGAACCAGCCGCGAGATAGATTACGTCACAGACATGAATAACACAGTTAGAACGCGTCACGTTAGTTTCGGTAGCTAAATTACAGTGATAATTGTAATTGTATTGTTAATTTATAATCCTAGTAACACATGTTAATATCTCATAAGTTTGTCTGTGTTTCGTGTGTGAAATGGCGTTAATTTTACTAATGAACTTTGAATAAATTAGATGTTGTGACGTTAGAAGGGAATTTGTCTCTGTCTACGTTTGAGGGTTGATGCTAATTACGGTGTGTTTGGCTGATCGGCTTAATTTTAGACTACGCAACAATGTCACCAAATATTTTTGCTTTCATTGTGTAGGTAAGTACAGTGTACAGTTAAGGAGTGTAATTCAACTGTGTCCTCTGATTGTTTATGTAACTACATCTTGGATGGGTTCTAACTCAGATGGAATGGGTTACTTCAAGTCAAGCGTGCTTCAGTGTCGCTCACATCATCCCATTCGTTTAGGTGAGATTGTGGTCAAACGAAACTCTGCCAATAATAAAAAAGATTTTGAAACGAAAACTTCTGTAGGCGCGTTGAGCACTTTTTGTGTGAACAAAAAGCGTGAAACTCGCGTCACCGTCGCCGCCGCACGCTTCCCATGCACAGACGATACAATATGACTAAGTTTTCACTTCTATCGGCAGGCCCTGAAGACTGACATAGTTTTTTTTTTAATTTGTTTTTCATTTATTTAATTACCTAACATTTCTATTTCAAAAAATTCTAACCCCCCAACAAACCACAGTCAACCCTCATACATCACGCTCAAACCCGAAGCTTGAAAAATGAATTGGTAGGTACAGATAATTAAATCAGTAGCCATGAGTTAAGCGCCTGCGGGGCTAAATACCCAGGGACGCGGATCAGGCGTGCCAATCAAACAAACGGATACAGATTGATGTCCTGCTCGTTCTGTGCCGAAAATAACGGGGCATGCATTAACCATGACTACGCATTTATTCGGCGAATTCGGATTGAAACGGCTCGCTAGCGCCGGTTCGCGGATCAAAGGACTATGGATGCAAATATTTTGTTAAGGACTTTATTAGGGACTGATTTTGCATCGGGCAAACAAGGCCGAAATGTTTGGAAAAAAGGGATATTAAAACTATAGTAACCAATGCCATTCTAGTAAACAGATACGTTATATATGCACAAAACAACTGAAAAACTGTTCTACGCAGCAGCGACAGCACACATACACACTTTTCATTCATTTTACATTTCATTACACTAGTAATGGTGCAAAAGAGATGGCTTGATAAAAACACACGATGGCATTTTTAATTTTGTTTTTGTCGCAACAAAGGCTATCGCTCGTCGCCATGCGTGACACAGACTAAAGATTATACGACCCAATTGGGATGTATTCGAGTCTTGAACTCTTGACTAGCGCGCGCTCATAACATATCTGTTTACTAGAATTTCATTGATAGTAACGTTATGCTATAGTTTGTTATGAACATTTTGCCTCGAAATGGAGTTTTGAGTTGAAAAAACGAAGTGCCAAGTTGTTCTATAGAGAATAAGAGTATCCTTCAGCCATCTGTAAATGTTAATTATTGCTAGATTGATTATTGCTCGTAATATTCAACATCCTGTTTAGAATTTAGAGAGGTAGGTATGTACACAAAGATAATTAAACTGTTTCCTATTTGTTTGATACTTGACCTTTTATTCCACGTGTTTTGTTAAGAAGCTTCGTAGTCAAATCTTTTAAAGCGGAAAGTATTAAAGGGGCTTCAAACGGTATAGGTATGTACATCCAAGTGGGTTTGGTTGCTTTTTGCTAACCAAATACGGTTAATTAAGTAAAAAGATTCACGATTTGCAACGCCTTTGCAAAGATTATCCTTATTACGTAATTCTTTTAAAGCTAACTGTTATTAATCATGAGCAAAAACTAGTAAAGGATTTTTTGTCCCGTTTGATGCTAATTTTATAAAAAGTTCATCGTATTTGTAAACAAAGGTTACGTAAGAATGATATATGTGAGATGTTATCTGTAGTTTCTGAGAATTTACATCCAAATGATCAGTCATATAGGAACAAAATAAAACTGCATTCAAAACACTGAGTCAGATGAACGATTTCCTAGATTGTTTTGCTAAAAAAGATTTTTGAATTATTTTAGTTTGTAAAACAAGGAGTTAGTTAATAAGTTTAATTAAATATTTAAGTACGTCGTTGGAACAACGCAAATATATTTTACTTTTTTCGACCTGAGTCCGACGTTTACGTTTTCTTTTATGTTTTCCTTTCGTTGCCTATAAATGAAACCCAGTAGGTATTACAATAATTAAGAATTTCCGTCCAGACCTTACTAGTTCTCGTATACCTAAAATACCTACGTTAGGTCGTGAACCTAAATTGTTAATAAAAGAGACCAACTGGGGCAGACTTCCTTTCGCAAAGACAAAGCTATATGAGGCGGTAGAAAACTTTCAAACTAGGAATGCTTTGACAATTTTTTTTAAGCAAAATGAGACATTGCTAAAACACAATTCATTTCTTATTTACAGCCAGCAAATATTTCTTTATTAAATACACAGAAAGTACAACACTATTTTTCATAACTTAGCTGTTCAGTAGTACTCAGATTTCTCAACATCTTTATTCGAAACTAACATTACTTCGTCGGAAATCGATCCATTGGAAAGTGACTTACTCGAAATTGAATTCGATTGTTCATTCGTAGTCTAATAGAATACCTTTGGAGGTTTTAATCAAAAGATTTGTAATAAGTTTTATTTACGGTCCCATACCCCAGTTTCGATTACTGCAGACTGTGAGCCAATTTTATAAGTTCATTAAGGTAATGTAATATGAATTATAATTAATGTTGTGTTTAACAATAGTGGGCAGTGTCAAGACAATCTCAGGTCACGACAGATGAACAAACCTTCATGGCACTGCGTTTCAAGGTTCATGTCAAATGTCATGACTTAGAATGCCGGATCAACAGGTACCGTTGAGAATAAATTAGATCGGGTTAGAAATACTTGAGGATATTTTTAGTACTTACTTATTTGCTCATTGCTTAGGATTGTCAGCCTCTGACCTTTATTATGTAACTAGTGAATGACAGATTTACCATTTGTTTGATTCGAGCTCAGTTAGTTTGCCATTTTAGATCTATTATTATTATTATCTAGCTGACGCGGCAAACTTCGTACCACCTCAAAATTCATTTTTGTTCCTTTTTTGTTACTGTTATTGTATCAGAGATGGCGTTGCATACCGCCTAAAGTATTTGATTTTTTTTGTGTTTTTTTTTTTATGAGTTAATCGTTATACTGCTTCTCGGGGTGTAGATAAATTAAATCGGTCTTGCCGTTGTCTGTCTGTCTTATCCTGTCGAAGTCGGGTTAGTTACAAAATTCATAAGTTCATACGTGTTCATAGTGTTTTACAAAATATAACCCTTACATTCATGTGATCATTTTCGATCTATTATTCTTCTGATTTGTTTTTTTTCTTCTTAACCAGCTAAGAATTTCTATCGGTGACGTATGGTTACGTTGATAGCATCAGATTGACTTATTTTGGTTCCGCTCTTTTTCTCCTAATGTATGAATTTTGTCTTTGCTAACATAATATAAGTATCTACTAATTTTATTATTAAGAATTTATAGCCAACATGTTTGTAATATATACCAATGTACCTACGTCTGCTATGTGGTTATTAAATATTAATTTCCATTTTTATTTAATAAAACCGAACTATGTTAAATTTGACATCTAGGTAGCTGTTATTTACAGAAAGATTTCGGCTTGTCATTTTCTTTACCAGGCTCACTGTTAGATTACCGTTCTTTAAGCAACCTCAGTAGTACCCAATTTATTTCAACATCTTGCAATAATCGATTTGGTTATTCGTAATAATTATAGTCTATTGGCGCCAAAAGTTTAATGAATCAAACAGCACAATAATCTGGCTACTTTATTGTATTGTTGAAGTATCTAATTGTTGTACAGTAAGTCATTAAGATAACAGATTAATATACTGCTGAGATTTGCCGCCGATAGCCGCCGCTGAGACAACTAATAAACACGATTCAATACAAATGTTTGATAGTATCGATGTGGCTGCTAATTTTTAATCATGGTACAGTTATAACAGAAGGTACTGTTTTGACTTGAACATTTTTGTATTGGAAGATCTGATCGTTAAGAGATGATGTTGATAACTATGAAAGGGGAAATGAATCGCAGACCATTCATCGTTTGAAAAATGATAACATCAGACTAATGCGCCAGTGTGGAAAAAAAAGACATGTTGACGACTTCAGATAAATTGGGATAAGGACAAGACAAATGATTCATGAAGTTTGAGAGCAGCTCATGAAATATTTTTAATAGTTTCTGGGATCAATGTAAGAGCTGTCAAAAGTGACGTTTATTGAAAGCTCTACAAATTCAGAGGACTTAATCAAAGGCGACTAATTACTGAAATTTTCAAGGGCTCTGGTGTAACAGTTCTGAACCATGTTGAGCACGCTTCGACGTACTAAGCGATTGCTAATAACTTATAATTAACATAAGCGACTTCATACAAAAGCTAACTTTAGGTGTTGGTCGTGTGTTCAAGGCAATTGTATTGTCTTGACTCAGGTTGGTGACTAAAGCAGCGTCTAGCATTGATAAAGCTAATTGCCAATCACCAGTTTAAACTAGTCAATATTATTCAGTCTTAGTGGTAATTAAGATAGTACAGCCAACCAATCAATATGTCTAGCCTTCTTACAACGATATTAGTATCGGCTTCCAGTCAAAACGAATGTAGCTGAATACCAGTATTTGGCCTGCCGCAGTTTTCTGCCCAGCTGACCTTCATAACTCAACTAAGAGCGGATTTCACCAATGAAACTGTACCTCTACCATGAGTTTATGCAGCCAAAACTCGCTATCGTCTCCGTAAATTATTTGTATGACATACTGTACAGTGCCCCTAGCGGTCACAGAAAGAATTAAAATTCGTACCATGAGCACTATATATTTCGATAGGTTAAAAACCTAACGTAATCTATTCGATGATCACTGACGTTTTTCAGCTATCACCATACTTATCGGTACCATGAGTCACTAATTTGACAGAAGCTATCGAACAATACGCTTACGATATTAGTTACGTAGCTCACTAGCATTTTGCCGTGTGAAACATAAGTTTACATTAAAATTATACACGTGTTTGAGTATAATAAAGTCAAAATAATGTCTGCAAGAGCTTATTTAGCGTGGAATATGTTAGTTGCCGCTGATTTTGAAGACCAACGACGTGAACAACGTTAATTTCAAGCCAAAATGAAATTTTATGTTGGATCTCAATTGGAAAATATATGTGAAAGATAGTTTATTAAACTTTACACACACTATAGAGAAGCGTTTGAGGATTTGTGCATTTATATCATTGAATAATATTACGGATTTGACGTCAACACTGAACACAACGAGTTTCATTAAAACTAAAGGTAGTACCTAGTATGGTATGCAGCTATCTCAAAACAAAACCAATTATAATCTATTGTTGTAAACTTTTAAACAACACACACACACAACTGTAACACAACGCCAACAAACAAAACATGACATGTTATATGGAATAAAAATTAAAAAACCATTAAATACCCTAAGTAGTCCACTAACCGTCAACTTTTTTATTTAGTTGGTTTATTTTGTGATATTGACTATCTTAACATTTTTAGCATAGCGATATAACTACATTTTGAGCTTAAGAGCTGTTCTCTCTTCTTATTAGTGAGAAAGAAAGAAACAAAACATAAGTAGTGAAGCATTCTATCGAGTAGAGTGAAGTTAGCTAGACAACGCGATCTATCGAGCTTACCTTAGCGAATGCGTAAGACTCCGTAAATCTCATGGTGCAAGCACTATCGAAATCTGTTCGATCCACGTTAGTACGCTAGCGAGTTTAACGCTAGCGAGTAATTTTTCGATGAAATCTCATGGTAGAGGCTCTGAACGCGATCAGTACATCTTAAATGGGTTCAAGAGCTGTCAGTGTCAATATTCCATAGAAAAATAATGACTCTTACAGCTCAGCTCATAAACGTGGTTTATACGCTGATCGCGTTCAGTTTAATTGGTGGAATCCGCCCTAAGTAATGGGGTGACACAGTACTCCTTGGTAAGACTGGTTTCAGATTTTCTGGCTTCTGACAATTCGTACCGACTGTCAAAGATTTAAAATTGATGCCGGAAAATGAAAGCCGGGACCAAAGCGCGACGTGCTTTTCGAGGCGCACCCCATATGCAGACCAACCTCGGAAAGCTATGCTTAATCTTGAATATCGACCCGTGTGAGTCTGACTGATATTACTTAGCCACGAGCTCCGACGGTACAGCCAACCGTAGGCCATAATAAGACATGAGCTACGAAAATCATCCTTGATGCTTCGAAATAACGGCGATGTTAAAGTATAAATGTTATGATGAACCGTGTCTGATTTTTCAGGTTGTCGGAAGACGTATTTTGTGAATGACAGGATGCATTATAGTAACGTTTACTTTTAAAAGTCTGTACGCACGATGATTTGAACGACCTTTAAAAAATATTATTTTATAGGCTTAACCCACGCCTGCCTTGAATAATACCTACATGGAAAATAAATAACTGAGAGTAAACAATGAATTTTATTATTATGCAATTTGTTACATCAATTACGATGTTCGTTTATTATTTAATCGTTTAACATTGACCCCAGAGACGTAGGCCATGTTCAGAGCGAATGCAGAACATGCGCGTACGCCCCTATTCGCAGGCAGTGTGGCAAGGCATGTGGGTAGATGTACTATTGTTCTAGCTGTGACAATATAAGCATTGCATGGTTATGGCAATTGCGAAAAGGTCTGGGTTTTTTTTGGTGCTGGATTACAACATGGATGAAGTGGTTGATTGTGCATTAGGAACAGCATACCTACACGAAGGCAGCTCGTGTGCAAAGCAGCACGAGAAACACTGTGTATCCTTATTCCTTTATATTAATATTCAAATTGTGAAAGGATGGTTTTTAATCAAATATGGCTGAATTGATTTGAATTAAACTTTTCTCATGATAAAGATTAGGACTTAGGTAACATTTTGTCTATGGTATGGTGGATCGTTCGTACAGGGGATAAATTTCGACACTCCAGCGGGCTACGCCATGTCTGCCTAGCCTTTTTTCCTAACTTCATTGGGTTCGGCTCTCAGTCAAACAGGATTCAGCTGAATACGTGGAGCGGCTGCCTACCAGACCTCCACAACCCTTTAAATGGGTAACACGGTACTTCTTGGCAAGTGGGCTACGCCATGTGCTAGTAAGTAATACATAAAAATTAAAAGCTTGTATGGTAAGGTCATTTCAAAACCAACCTTAAATTACTCTTTATTGGCAAAGGGAAAATCGTGCATGAGTAATACGCGCCATCAAATTAAAGCCCTCTATTTTACAACCGCACATAAAATATAATTGCATTGCAAAGCAAACCTTTGATTTTTCCAATCAGATCTAACTTCCATGATTAAATGCTCGTGTGCCCTTTGTTCTACAAGTTCAAACAAAGCGGTATTAATCAAACGAGTATCGAAATTAGTGACAAGAACTGGCTACTGGCCAGTTACTGTCCCGCTGTACTGGCCCACTCGTATCTAAATTAAATTCATGAATCAATTGTCCCTGTGACAGGTCATTTGCTAAATGTACTTGCGTTTGCGGGCTATCAGCTGTTATCGTGATTACATTTAACAACTGGCCTGAATACTTTGGTGGCCTGAGTACGGAGGGTCATTCGTTGACAATGAACTCAAACTGTCTAATAACACTAAATTGATCGGTGTACTTGTCAATTGAACGGTACTGTTATTATAATGGTTTGTTTATATATTTAGTTTAATGATAGTTAATGGTGTTGAGGATTGTTTAATTGTAGCAACTAATCATTGTTTTTAATTGATTTCTTTAATGTCGAACAAATCATTTTTCTGTTTGCGTAACTCTAGAATTGATTGTTGAAGATGCCAATTAAAAGCTTCTAATATCGGTATATTTGCAATAAGAAATGAGACTATACGAGTACATGTAGAACGGAATTATCATTAAAATAAATTAAGGCGCGGTTTCATTAAAATTAAGCAACGTTTATACAGTATACGCCTAATATTTCAATGCTAACTCTACCATCGAGCACGTCCTTATTGTTTTGAAATTCGTACTCTGATATTCTTTTGTTTATTTTAACAGTAAAAGGTTATAAAAGAAGAACACAAAGCAGGCAAATATCAAGGTGATACATTGTGATATTTACTGAGGGTATATTTGATTGTGCCGCCTCCCATAGATAGTTATTTTGATAAACAAGCAGTGTAAATTTGCGATTGTTATCGAACAATATAAATCAATTGGGTAGGTACTGGAATGTATCAGCGCTTCAGATATTCCAAATGTAGATTGGACCATAGAGATGTATTGGTCCGTACTTGATTTAGTATTATTTGGTTGTTATTTAGTTGATTTTGTGCGAATCTAGGTATTGTGTAAAAAAATGTTATTTTGAAACTTCCCGGTTTTTTCCACTTGATTTCCCGGATTGTGTCAATTAAAGTTACGTAGTCCAAAACTGACTGTAAATTATTTCATCGTCTCTGCTCTCAAAATTGTGAAAGGAAACACAATAATTTATAGAATTCGGGAAAGCGTGGGGTATGGAGAGCCTGTGTTCCAGCAGTAGGAACATTATACGCTGATTATGCTGATGCTAATCCTTACTACAACAATTAAAAGTTGCAAACTTTAATGAAGCACAAATACGGATAGCTTATGTTTAATTACTGAATTCTAATTGATAACTTGAACAGGTCGAAATTGTCACGGTATCGTGTGTTGTACGAATAACGTACGAGTCACGACTTCATGTTAATTTATGGGATTCAATCTGCGCTGTTGACTAATTCGTTGTTTTGTTTGATATTCAGAATATTTTGCTATAGGTACCTAATAGTGAATTCGTTCGCTATGATGTTTTAGTAAAACACCTACAATTCAATCTATCTACCACAAACTAGCTACAAACAGATAATGTCATCTGTAACAAGGACTAAATATGATGAAAATGCCATTATCACCATTCTTATAGGTAATAGTTTTAATGTAACAAAAGATGACATCACTGATAGTGTCAATGAACTATTGAAAATTAATTGCAAGAAGATAATACTGTGTGCTTTTCCCTACTTTGACCGTTTATCAAATAGGAAAAATATGTTTATACATAGGCTAAATAATCAAATGCATTTTTTAGCCAGTCACCATAGTGACAAACTTTTATTTTTTGACATCAACAATTTTGTTGATAAACTTAGATCGACTAGGGATACTGCGTATCTGCCCATTAGTTTTAGACGTCAAATAGCGAGGCTATTAGCTTTTAATATTAACTCAGACATAATTAGTATGTCGAAGTACTCTGTTATTAGCACCAAAATTAGTAGTACTACTAATGTTATGGTTGCTGACTCGAATAATTTAAACTAGGGAATAAGACAACAGTAGGTACCATTAGCAACTTAGCTCAACTCAACAACAATAAGGTATCTTCTAGCACTCAAAAAAAAGGGGCTAAGCAGAAATCCTTTAACTTATTCCTACAAAACATTCAAGGCTTTGCTTCAAAACAGTTGGAAATAGAATTATTTTTAGAAAAAACAATGTATGATATTATTTGTATAACTGAACATTGGGTAAAGGATTCAGAAATGTTAATTAATTATGACAATTATAGTATGGGCAGTTGTTTTAGTCGAAAATCAATGCTGCGTGGTGGTTCATTAATATTGATTAAAAACTGTATTAAATTTAAAACACGTAAAGACATTGTTGAACTGTCGGTGGAACATAACATTGAGCTGTCTTGTGTTGAGCTGGATAGGCATATCATAGTGTGCGTTTACAGACCCCCTAATTATCTAAACTACTCTATATTTGATTCAGTAATGGAAGATGTTTTAGCAAAACTTGCAACTAATAATAAACAAGTGATAGTCTGTGGTGACTTTAATATTAATATTTTAGAAAATAATTCAAATTGCAGTCGATTATTAAATCTTTTTAAATCATTTCATTTGTCAAACGTGTTCAAAGAACCAACCCGAATTACTACAAATTCTGCTACATGTATTGATAATGTTTTTTGTTGCTGTGACTACTTAGACAAAACAGTCGTAAATTGCCTGCCTTCTGATCACAGTGGACTTACAGTATCTTTTGAGTCCAACATGCCAATACAACAAGTGCAGATACAATCCAGGCAAATTACAATCGGCAAATTAAATAAATTTAACAGCACTTTAACCAGTAAGTTAAGTGACCAGGGTTTCACAATGGACAATGGTAATATTTTGTATAAAGAATTCTTTTCACTAGTACAAACCGAATTCAATGTCACTTTTAAGCAGCAGACTAGAACTATCTGTCCTAAGTTTTTATTTAGTGACTGGGCAACTAAAGGAGTCAGGAAAAGTAGAGAAAAACTTTACGAACTTTATGGCCTTAAGCCCTTTATTAACACGGAAACTTTTAATAAGTATGTTGCTTGTTACTCAAAAATCTTTAGGAATACTTGTAAGGCAGCAAAGGCTTTATACATTAGCAACAAGGTTAAATCGGCAGATAACAAAATTAAAACGGTTTGGAAAATTATCAATAATGAAACAAACAGGAACAAAAAACATAATAATGATTATACACTGCGGACTTCACGTGGACTCATAAGTGATAGTAAAGAAGTCGCTGAAGAATTTGTAAATTTCTTTACTAGTATCCCAGTCAAAACTACTGAAACCTTAAACTCCTCGCCTTCGCTTTCTGTTGAATTATTAAAGGCGAACGTTTCAGCTTGCTCGATTGAATTTAACTTTAAGCACATAACCCCCATTGCAATAATAACAGCATTTAAGCAAATCAAGATCAAATTGACCGAAGATCTTTGGGGTATGTCTGTAAAGGTTTGTACCTCCATTATTGACACTATCGCGCCGTATTTAGCTTTTATATTCAATCTGTGTGTGGATCAAGGGGTTTTCCCGGACCTTATGAAATACAGTAAGGTAATTCCTTTATTCAAATCCGGGGACAGTAAAGATACTAACAACTATAGACCCGTATCTGTGTTGCCAGTTTTCAGCAAGGTGTTTGAAAAGGTAATGCTTAATCAAATGCTCAGTCACTTTAACGCGAATAACATCTTACACGATAAACAATACGGTTTCACCAGGGGACGTTGTACAACTGACGCTGGTGTAACTTTACTAAAACATATCTATAATGCGTGGGAAGAGGCGCAAGATGCCATAGGTATCTTCTGCGACCTGTCGAAGGCCTTTGATTGTGTGAGCCATGAAACATTACTCCTGAAACTGGAGCATTACGGACTAGGCAAAGCAGCCTTGAACTTAGTAAAATCGTATTTGAATGATAGACAGCAGCTAGTGCATATAAACGGCAACAATTCAACAGGATTAAACGTGAAAATGGGGGTACCTCAGGGCTCAATTTTGGGTCCTTTTTTGTTTCTAGTTTATATAAATGATTTGCCCTATATTTTACAAAGTAAACTTAATATGGTGTTATTTGCTGACGACACATCTTTAATTTTTAGAATAAATAGACATGCTAACAATCTTGACGATATAAATAACGCCCTAATGCAGGTACATGATTGGTTCACTGCTAATAATTTAGTATTAAATGGAAAAAAAACGAAGTGCATTCGATTTACTTTACCAAATGTCAGATGTAGTGATTGTGACATAGTATTGAACAGGGAGAAGAATAGAGAGAACTAGAATTCGTCGATGAAACAGTTTTCCTGGGGATTACGCTTGACTCAAGGCTACAATGGGGTCCTCATTTGACATCTCTTGCAGGAAGGCTAAGTTCGGCAGCATATGCTGTTAGGAAAATCCGCCAATTTACAGATGTTGAAACCGCGAGACTAGTCTATTTTAGTTACTTTCATAGTATAATGTCTTACGGTATCTTACTATGGGGACGGGCTGCTGACATTGAGTCTATTTTCATTCTGCAGAAAAGAGCCATCAGAGCCATTTACAATCTCCGCCGGCGCGATTCTCTAAGGGAACTGTTTAAAGAAATTAACATCATGACGGTGCCTTGTCAATATATCTATGAAAATATCATGTACGTTAGGAAGAATCTGCATCTTTTTTGTAAACGAGGTGACAGACATAACTATGTCACTAGAAATAGGAACCAATTAGTTCAACCAGGTTTTAGACTTGCTAAAGTAGCCACATCTTTCATGGGGTACTGTTTAAAATGTTACAATAAAATACCTCCCCATATATTAGAATTAAATGAGACGAAATTTAAATCCTGTATTAAACGCACACTATGCAAGCAAGCATATTATAAGTTAGGGGAGTATATTGAAGATAAAAATGCTTGGCTCAATGCTGGTCCTGCTCCACAACGCCACTAGGTAGCCACTAGGGGGCTCGAAAGTAATGTTAGCATTTGATAATATTGTTGGTCCGGCTGAAGATTGTAAGAATGCAATATTTTTTATTGTATAGACTCCACTTATTTAGCAATGTATAATTTCATGCACATGTGTGAGTACTGTGTATCTTTAAATTATAATGATCATTTTGGGTAGGTCTTTGACTTGAATGTACCCTGGCGATTGGGGATGTCATGCCCACTCAAAAGTCTGGCTGATGGTGGCGCATGCGTTGGATCATTTGGCTCCCTTAAAAATGGTTGAGCCGAATGGTGCTAGCGTATGCGTCATGTTCGTGAACGGGCGCCGTCAGCTGAGACTGGTCATCTCTCGACTGCCATGGTTTATTTTAATTATTTCTTTGAATTGTTTCTTTTTTTACTCCGGACTCTTTTATCCTGCACGTCTTTTACATCGTTCTCACATATATGTATAATTTCAATATGAATGATGTAACCATAATTTTTGTAACAAAATATTATTTTTAAAAGAGTGTCCGTGGAGTTTCTTGTACGTTCTTCTCCATAGAGATCTACGCTTTGGAACGTGCAAATAGCTTCATCTTTTTGACCGACCGACCTTGACAATTCAAAAGTACCTGTAAATGGTCTAATTGAAATAAATGCTTTGACTTTGACTTTGACTTTGACTTTGACTTTGACTACGTTTATTGAATTTCATTAAACAGAAATGTAGAAAAAGCTGTCCAGAATTGATTTCTATCGTGATCCTTTATGTTATCTAGTAATGAAAAACGGTTCATAATTTATTGTTTGGATATCTACGAAGGGATATTTGGGAAAGTTCAATGCACTTTTTTGTAAGTTTATCTGGCGCCTACCATATATTGTCTCTTTTGTATTTCATGATCTGTTTTAAATAATATGTTTACATACCCAGTATATTTAGTACACGGTAGGTTTGTTTCGTTATATTTCCTAAAGTAAATGTCTAAGGTATTGCAAGTCTATAGAACCGATATTTTTGGAAGTTAGTCGAGTGCCTTAGTCACGATGCTATTGTGAAAATTTATGCAAGTTACTGCTTAACAGTTTTCAAACTATTTATGGCATGAATAAGCATTTGAAGGTTGACACTTAAAAGGTATGAACAGTGAATGGTTTTCTTTTGACAAAGGGGAATTGTAAAATATCCTTTTATTTTGAAATTATATTACCAAATATTTGTGAGTAAATAGTGCTTTGACGTGATTGTGAAGTATGCAAATACAAATTTATTACTGATTTTTGTATGTGGTTATATTTGCATAAGTTAAGTCAGATATACATTAAATTTAAACAATCCAGTCGGATGTATAACTAGACGCAATTAAACGCAAAACTTTTTTTAAACCTTTTTACGGTAAACCCTAATGAGCTCAACTTAGCCCTCGTGTTACAGCTTGCTGTAACATAAAATTGTAGGACACTGAAACAATGTAAATCCAATTGACATTTTGAACATTGGAATTTCCCAATTAAATAACTCCTTAGCATTTTATTTCCTATTGTCAAAACTACGCAAAGTTATGAACTAAAAAAGTAAACAAACAGTTGAATGACTTATTTGATTCGCTGGTTGAACGAAATCGAGTTGTTTATTTTTTTGATTCTCTATTGTAGTGTCGATCAATCGATCAAAAAGTGTCGGTTAACAATGTAGTCGAGTAGGTATCGATACAGTATCGATTATAGAGGCGAAATGTTTGAAGAATTATGTAATGGTGGACCTTGAAGCTTGACCCTAATCGTGATCCGCGGCTGTGACCGCGTGTGGCCCAAGTGTGAGAGGCAGCGATTGTTACTCATATTTTATTTTAATTTATCCTCATGGCCTTGATTGTAGATTGTTCTAGCAAGAAACTGCTAAAATATTCTTAACTACGCGCATTTTTTGGTTTTAGAAATACATGGTTGACTTATTTTGTGAAATAGCTTTGTTCGAGGACTTTTTCAGTGCAGTTATGACTTTGCACTTTACTAAATAGACATCGGACATTTTCACACAAAACATAAAATTGAACACCTTTTTTTGCGGGATAAATACAGCTATCCGAACATTTGACTGAAAAAACTTAGTTGCTCATTCGTTTCATAACTTGCACCACAATCAAAACAACATCTAGGAGTAGTCGTGATCGTATGCATTTCGAGTCATAACTTACGTCCAAGTTTACGTCCACTTCTAGTTCAAAGCCAAGAGTGCCGTGACAGACAACAGTAAGTGTTACGAAGGGCACACCCCAGTAAAAGGCATGACATAATAAATTGTCGTATGTTACGGAAATAACGCCACCTTGAACTTTTGTCTAAGTAACAAAGACGAATGGACTATTTTGTTTAAACATACATTGTCATGTGCATACCTAATTGAAAGTTCCAACAATTTGACAGTCCTTTTGAGAGTTTTGACATTAACAAATTATGCCTCACGAGTGTATGTTTCCTTATTGTGGGTTTAAACTAATTATTTGGCTTAGTTATTAATTATTGCTTGTGTTCCAGGGAAGGTCTGGTTTCGAACTAATATGGTTTTTAATGATCGTTTGTAATCGTACGTATGCGCAACAAATTAATACCTATTTGTTTGACGTCATAGGTTTCTACGAAAGACAAGTGAGGTACCTACATACTTAATGATGTTTTGGCAATGTCAATGTTTAATGATTCATTAACATCTTTCTGTGACCTTATGGTTGAAAGTTGGACGCATGTTTACTCTTATCTATTTGTCTAGACTTTGTTTTGATTATCTTTGTCTTTAAAGCAGGATCCTTAAAAGTTTTTTGATCGCTGAGTAAATATAATGTGCGTGACTTTATGGTCTTTGAACTTATTACCTATTTGAAATAAATTCTTTAAAAGTTTCAAGAGGAAGAGACAAAATCTCAGCGCTTATTTTATTTTAAGCACCCCGGTTGCATTTGCATGTCAGTCGCAATCTGACAAAAATGTATGGAATTTAGGCTTTTTTTTCAAAAAGCATGTAGCGTAGGCAAATCCGCTAGATGTGGGACTTGAGGGCGGCCTCCATCTCCCTCAGTGGATGTTTTCTCGCCTGAAATTATGATGGTGAATGTAGGCAATCGGGCTCTCGAGTTATTAGATGGAGCAAGGATCACTTCACACAGGTCCATAAATAACACAATTTAAGGGAAAAACCGACGTCAGAACTATTGGTAGGTACGCGTACCTACTTCAGTCAAAACCGATTGTGCTCAACTAGCTTAACCTATTGTAAACTAATACAGCAAAGTCATACAAAAATTCTGGCTCTTCATAAATCTTGTGCAACATTGAACTTTAATTCAACTAAATTAAAGTTCACAATGCATTCTGGAAGGTTCTTAGATAGTAAAACCAGTATTGCACGTAGTTACAGTCATGCACAGTCATAGCATTTTCTCACGAAGATGGTGGACAAAAAAGAAGGAAAAAATGTTGTCCACAAAAAAAGTAGTGATTTGCTGTTTTTTTATTGTTTCCGAAGTTTTGTATTAATTCAATTAGGTTCAGGTATTTCCTTGATAGGTTTTAACTATTTCTATTATTAGTATCTATTGACTAGCTATTGGCCATTTCGGTATCAGTGAAATGTTAAAAAACATTATTGAAGTTTAAAACAGTGATATTATCTGTCTGTTTGATACAATCAGTAAGTGAAACCAAAATTTTCAAGTAAAACGAATGTTCTTTTAATTTCTCTCAATTTTATTTCCTTTTTTTTCTGTCGAAACCATTGCTGCCTCTCTAGCGACCACGTTTTGTTTCTATATCGGAAACATTATTTTTTTACAATCAAATCACTTTCTCATTTTAGTAACTGTTTCAAATTTGTAGCTCGAGATAGTGTGAAAAATCCAACTGTCGCATTTTCTTTTTTTTTTTGTCAAGAACCTTAAAGCTGGTTGCGGACAAAGAGCTAAGTTTAGTACTCATTGCTTAGCTCTTGATCTATAACATGTTCAATTGGCTTCTATAAAGTATTAGCTGTTCCCCGCGGCTTCGCTCCCGTCAACTGGCTACCTATCTACCTACCCATTTTTTTTAAACCTTCCCTGTATTCTGCTAAACCAAAGAAAACAAGAATTATTCAAATGTGTAAAGTCGTTCTCAAGATATGCGCGTACATACATTTCGGCGACTCATTTATAATATAATATATAGATTATTTTCGGACTAATTACTTACTTACTGACTTAATTACTTGAATAAACCGTAAGTATCTAAGAAATTAATATGCATGCGTGAACGTAAAGGTTTTGGCGTTTCATGCCTCGTTTATCTCACGATCCTGACACAAGATGACACGCACGTGTCGGAAAGATCAAGGGTTCACAGGTTATCAGTGTGGCTTTAGTCACATACATCTTAGCTGGGAATTCACACTTATAATGAGTGAGTAGGTTTTGTATGTTCACACCTTTATTTCGAGAAGTAGCGGTGATAAATATGAAATCATCATCATCCTTCTGCCCTTATACCATGTTACTTGGGTTCGG
Organism: Melanchra persicariae; assembly: GCA_947386135.1. NCBI lineage: Eukaryota > Metazoa > Arthropoda > Insecta > Lepidoptera > Noctuidae > Melanchra > Melanchra persicariae. The sequence continues at coordinate 7,191,357 of OX376651.1, read as the reverse complement.
CGCAACACGTTTTTTTCTTACGATCTGTCCTGTCATACGTCACGCTATCACTAACTCCCTTTGCTTTCATATCACTCCTCACACAATCCATCCATCTCTTCTTTGGCCTCCCTCTCCCTCTCCATCCATCAACATTTATATTCAAAACTCTTTTAGTTACATGCGATTCATCCGTTCTTTTATTTTTACTTTTTTGTGTCTTGTGCGAGTTACAAATAAATATTTTTCTTTCTTTCTTTCTTTCTCCTCTTCGCATGATCATATCAAGACAACCGGTTCTCTATCAATTTTTCCGTCACTGGCGCCACTTTTAAACTAGCTGTAATGAAAAAATAAATATGAAAAGTACACATGTAAAAATTTGTTTGTACTTACATTATGTTTCGAGCATTTTTGTAATTTCTGACCTTTTCATGTATGGGATGAGAAATCATCAAATGACTCCTTTCGCACTGGGCGGTGTGGGAGGGAGTGTCAGACTCTTAGTGACGAAAACCTATCTATGTTCCTTCAATTGCTCTTTTAAAGGACCTTAGACTGTTATAAAGTTACATTATCAATAAGTGCCATAGGGGCTACCTTTTTCCCTGCTCGATTTCGGTGGGATGAAGAAAGATAAAACTATAGTAGGCGCTAGATAAACTTGCAATAAAGTACATTGACCTTTTCCTAATAGCCCTTCGTAGATACCCGAACAACAAATTATGAACCGTTTTTTCATTACTAGAGAACCTAAAGGATAACGATAGAAGTCGATTCAGGATAGCAGGATAGCATATGTCTTTATTTCTGTTTTTGATATTAAGAAAGTCAATAAATGTATATGAGTCAATGACCGTTTTTGTACACTTCATCATCTGCCTAGCCTTTTTCCCAACTATATTGGGGTTGGCTACCTGTCAAACCGGATTCAGCTGAATACCAGTTTTTTACGTGGAGCGGCTGCCTACCAGACCTCCACAACTCATTAACTGGGTAACACGGTCTATTCTATTCTTCTTGGCAAGACTGGTGTCAGATTTTTGCGCTTCTGATAATCCATAACGACTGCCAAAGAAAGACAATCCAAATGACAGCCGGGACCAACGGCTTAACGTGCTTACCGAGGCACGGAGGAGTCTCGGTATGTTAAGATGGTCACCCGTTTTTGTACACGTATCTGGTGTAAATAAAATAGACACGAAACGTGCGATATCAAAGTTCTCGTATTTGTCATTTAGGGTTATGAAGTTGGTAACAACCCCTGTGATATTTTTGTTGAACTAGACAACGTTTCGCTATAATATTATCTTCAATTTTTCACGTACTTACAATAACTTACAAACTTTACACCCAATAATAATTATTCTAGTTAAAATACAGTGAGAAATCATGATAGCCAATTATAAAGTAACATGATCCAAACCGTTGTTTCTGAAGTAAACTTTAGGGTTTAATTACCTTTAACATCTCTATTCGTTTGTACTTTATCTGGGGAAACATGGATAACCTCAATTATAAGATAGGTATTTAAAATTTATCAAGGCTACATATATTTATTCATTGTATGTATGTACATGACATCCCACCCACACTCACAAAAAGTTTTGGGAACACATTCATTGTGCGTACAGCTAAGGAGTGGAATTCCCTGCCAGAGTCTGTGTTTCCTGATAGCTACAACCTTTGAGTCTTTAAGTCAGGAGTGAATAGGTTACTTCTTGGCAAGCGTGCTCCATCTTCAACCACATCATCGCTTACCATCAGGTGAGATAGTGGTCAAGCGCGTGCCAATCAATAATAATAATAATAAATAAAATAAAAATATATATTTCGTTGTTTGATTTTGTACAACTGTAAGGTATTGTACGAGTAGATTTTTCTTCTTTTAGAGTTCCGAACGTAAATTCTTTATAAGCTTTCATGTTTTTCTTAGGCATTAGCTATATTCTATTCCTACTATAATAATATTAAATGTGCAATTTTGTAAAGATGGATGGATGTTTGTTACTCTTGCTCGCAAATAGTAATGTTAAGATTTTTATTATTTTAATTGTATTTACCTTCGTCCGTGTGTAACTGTGGGGTGGAAACTGAAAACGTTGGGTGTCTGCCGCCCAGCAAATGCTGAGTATAATAGTCACCGTTACTATATGGGTACGCTCAGTGCACTTCTGTGTACGTTTCTGTATGTGCCAGATATGATTTTTTAATTCTATTCTATTTAATGAACGGGATTTAAATGTTATTTGTCACACAAAGTTTATATAATAAACACATGAATACTGACTATTTACCCCCCGCTCCTAAGACGATCCACTGACCATAATGGCAACTGTTTTCTTGGAAGGGTAAACTGGAGGATTTTTAGCAAAACCACATTTTACTAGCTACGTATGGCTTTCTCCGAAGGGTTAGGTAGAGGTTATTTTAGCACACCTACATACGTTTCAGTGATGTAGGTCTGAGAAATTGCTAGAGGATAAACCCAATATCACTTTGCTGCTCAGCAGTCATATATTGCGACCACTAGACCAAAGTGGTCCATACATAAAATAACTATTTGACAAAAATGTAATACCTACCTAGTGTATGTGCATGTTTTCCAATATCTGTTAATTAACATATATGTACATAGATACGGGTTTACTATTTAAGTCACAATACATTAAACAGACATGTTTAGCACGACATTATTGATCCTGTTTTTTCTCCAATAGGTAAATTATTTTCCTTAACATACAATTACGTACACAACCTACACAAAAATACCCAAAATACATTTAGGTACACTACATAACGTTTATAGTATACACTTTAGTTATTAAGGTTCGCGAACCCAGACGGGGACATTAATTAACACTGCAACTAACGTGAAGCTTTGTTTAACAAACGCATTACACGATTTAGTCTTCGCTTTGCTAACGTTCCGAACAACTACCTACAGTATATGGAAGTGGTTCGCAAGTAACAATTATTTTGGGCCTTACTTAAAACCCTACGTTGAAAAACAATCAATAATACCTTACTTACTAACATTTTAAATGTGAAAGTAACTCTTTCTGTCGGTCTGTCTGTTACGCTTACACGCTAAACCGGCTGAACGGATCGTCATGAAATTTGGCAGATATATACCTAGCTAGGGATATGAAGAAGGACATATGCTACTTTTTATGCGCGATAACCGACACCCACACGCGGTCGCAGCCGCTGGCAAAAGATAGTTACTAATATTCTATTTGATATATAATATTAGCTTTTGCCCGAGGCTTCGCCCGCGTGTAGTTCGAAAGTTTTCCCACGGGAACCTGCAATCATTACAGAATAAAAAGTATTTTATGTTCTATTCCAGGTCAGGACTACCTATGTGCTAAGTTTCACCCAAATCCGTTTAGACGTTTTAGCGTTAAAGCGTTACAAACAAACTCTGTTTCACATCTATAATATTAGTTAGGATTATGATTTTTTTCGTATAGGTGGTTTATTAAGCAGCAAGCAGATGAAAGATTTTCAGCGTTTGCAAATTAATAAAAGTTGAGCCTCATCTACTGAGCCTTAAAAAAGAAATAGGTACTTAAAAGATTTAGGAAAGCCAGCATGTCTCATACCTTTTTTATGGATGGGAAATCATCAAATGACTCCTTCCGCTATCAGTGGAGCGGGAGGGAGTGTCAGACTCTTACTGACAAAACCCATCCGTGTTCCTCCTAGTGCCCTTTGCGTTCCAGGGCCGCGGTGAGTCTTTCGAACAAAATCCGCAACCCTGGCAGAACGAATCATCTGTAAGTATGATTCGTTCAGAAACATTTGCGCGCGAGTCCGTTTCGAACATAGCCGGTTTTTTTTATTCACCAACCTTTGACATTTTGCCCTGGTTTTAATGCGCCTTTGGGAGCCAGTTACGAATCAGACCAATACCTAAAAGATCGATGTTTTAAATGTGTAAGCTACATCGTGGTATAATTACGAGAAACATCTTCATCAATAACTATTATTATCAACTAAACTTAAGCAATGTGTTTCCGTAATGTTAGTTATGGATTCTAAAAGCAATTTGCTTTCTATTTCATATTTCCGTTCTCATTTTAAATATTTCCTGCAATAAAAAAAGCTAAGAGTTCTCGTTTACTCATTATTGTTTAGAATGGCAGAAACATAAATAAAAACTATGGCGTACGCTGCAGAATGAAAAGCAGAACTTAGTGCACGTTTTGTATGATTTAATAATAAAATGCCCAGACAATGATTGTGTCGAATTATACATCCGAGTAATAAGTGTTGTTTAATTGTTTAAACACGAGTCTAGAGCAGTTAAACTAAAGGTTAGACTTTCTTGTACAAGCATAAACTTTCACAAAATAGTCTGTTAAGAGACACGATTCTCAAAACATCTGCTCGTTTAAAGTTTATAACTTTAAATAATATCATCTTTAACTACACTCAAAGCAGATAAATATCAGACGTTTCTTAAAGGGTTATCCTGAACGGAGCAAAGCTTGAAGCCACCAAAAAATAGCCGGAAAAGAGAGCCAGGTAGTAGCGTAACTTCGACGCGTTTGTTGCTATCAACTCTACGACCGCAAATTCCAATCAATATAATGAAACTCTTCCTTTACTGACTGAGTGACTGACAGACAACGCACAGCCGAAACTACTTGGGGAGTGTAGGGAAACACTAAGGATTTTCCGAAATTCGTACGGGATATGCTCTTACGAAGTCACAGGCAAACGCTAGTATATAATATAATGCTTCTTTACTTTACTGAAAGCCTGACTTTACTAAGTCTATTCGGTTAAACGTGAAGGACACACCATAACAAACTTATATTACCATTAAATACCTACCGGGCTCGAGACAAGTGAGGTTCTGTCAACGGTAGCGTGGCGAAAGCGATTGTCAATACATCAAAAATGTATGGGATTGACAGATGCTATCGTAATGTCACGTGATCATTTCCCTACATTTTGGCATTTCGACAGTCGCATTCGCTAATTGAATGGCACATTGTCTAGGGCTTCATGACGCCTAACTTGTGTAGGTTCCTGTCAAACTTAGGAGTCTATGGATTGGTTTCTGAGTAGGAAATATGAAAAATACAAATTTCTCAATTGCGACAATAACCTTACTTTAATTCCAAAGTTTGATAGCTTTCCAGACTTGAGTTTGAAAAATATTCATCTTCAAATTCTTAATCCAGTAATCGGGTGTAATGCTTCCATTAAAAAAAAAACAAAAGCCATCCGATTTTCAAGCACATCCAGTGTAACTATTAGCTGTTCGAATCCAGGCGAGCGAATTAAAGTATTTGTAGTGCGCTCTCGCTATGTGTACCGAGCGCGGTGATACCTAGCTCTGACTGCAGGCACAACGCATCTCACGGCGCTCAACTCATCGGGGTAAAGGCGACGCCACAAAGAGAGGATTTAATGGAACTGGAAATCGGGAACGAATTGTATGAGTTTTGCTATAAATGGACATCATTTTCGTTGGACGGTAATATTCCTTGAGGTACGGTGAAAATCGTAAATTAGAGATACTTAGATGAAGACATGATATTATTTAAAAGTATGGCCTATTAGTTATGTGAAACGTAATGAACGTAGAGCTATTTGCTTGGATGCTACACACGTAGCGAAACATGCAGAGATTATGCTATGAAAGTAGTGCTACATGCATGGGTAAAGCTACAGTAGCGCTACTTGCTTGGATATTTGCTACGTGCCTAGCACTATATGAATGGGAAATGCTATACGCCTAATGCTATATGTATAAGAAATGCTACATACCTAGCGCTACATGCATGGGAAATGCTTTTCACCTAGTGGTAGTGCTACATGTATAGGAAATGCTACATGCATAGTTATCGTTACGCGCGTCGTGTCACACTGCGTTGTAGTAGCGATTAACCGCAGGATGTTTCGCCACTAAGTAATTTGTATTATAAAGATGTATTATTTCTCTAAGAATTGCATTACCTGCAAAATTTAAGGCGGTGCCCGAACAATACTAATTATTGGCTAATTTCCAAACCACATTAAAGTAGAAGCCGCAGCAATTATAAAGATATCGATCCTGTCTGGCTTTTAGTACTTAGCTGCTATTTTTGTTCGTGTGATTAACCGCAATTAGCTTCGCGCTAGTAAGCAAGCTTCGTAAGAATAGCTGTGAAAGGGGAACGGAAAATACTAGGGCCAAACGAATAGCTATATTGGGGTTTTCTTTGTTAATTATTGTAATGTACTGATCGGCCTGTATTGATCGGTTTTGAACATTTATAGTAAGGAATAAAAATCAATAAACTATAAGCTTGATTAGAACGACGTAATTTAGATAGCAATTCTCAGTAAAAATAACTCAATAATTAATTTTCAGAATTTATTGAAGAAAGACAGCTTCAAACTTTAAAAATCTTATGAGCTTTTATTTTAAACATAGTTTTTAATCAAATAAAGTCGTCTGGTGCTCCAGACGAATTAATTTGCTAATTATTATGTATATTATTATTATTTGTACATAGACAAATGCACCCACTGTGCAAAAACCCTAACCGATCCGGTTTTCCGTGTGCACCGTGTGTAAATACGTTTGTTTACGGGATTAATCAGGAAACTGTTTTGTCTCTAAGTCGGGTGTTACTTTACAATTCGACTTTGTAAACTTTGATTGCATCAGATTACTGCGTCGGGTTCCGTATGTGCCGTAAACAAGGATTTATGTTGATTTGATCGTGTGGTTTAGAATTGGAAGGCGGTTTTAGGTTTTGTGTTAGGAAATTAATGCTTAGAAAGTGGTGATGATTGATGTATTTGATGGGACGTTGTTGTGTAGTTTTACGTCAGTGTTGTCTTTACAAAAAGAAACATAGAGTTATGACTTCTTCATCGACTGGAAATAATTAAATCCAATCCTTGCCTTGGAAAATACGAAACTTAGATATCTAAAAGATTACTTCTTGAACGCTGTCATGGTTGAAAACGGAGTATGGAAAAAGAGTGTTGTGCCGACCCCAAGTAAAATGGGACAAAGGCACCGAGATCATCATATCAGCCGAAAGACGTCCGCTGCTGGACATAGGCCTCCTCCAAGTGTCGCCACAACAACCGGTCCTGTGCGTCTCGTATCCATCGGCTACCCGCGACCCTCACCAAGTGCACGGTTCACCTTGTGGGAAGCCTTCCAACGCTGAGTCTTCCGGTACGCGGTCGCCACTCCAGAACTTTTCGGCCCCATCGACCATCTTTCGTTCGTCGTTCTGCGAGCAATGTGCCCTGGCCACCGCCACTTCAGTTTGGCGATCCCTCGGGCTATGTCGGTAACCTTGGTTATCGACACAACGCGAAACTCTTGCGGATAACATCATTCCTGATTCGATCACGCGAAGAAACTCCGAGCATTACACTTTTGATGAGGCCCACTGTGAGCGGCGAGATTCTGATGACGAAACAAGAGGTAGTCTTCGAGTTTTATAAGGCAAACCTAGTTATCTATCACATTAATCACCTCTCAACTCCTCAGTTACACTTCCAATAATAAAATAACTGTATACCATATAATTTTCTAATAAACATTCAAACTAGCTTCCGATAATAACACACTATACTTCCTCTTCAGAGAAAGCAGTAGGTAAATAGCATCGTATTACTATGTAAAATCAATATCTTCTGTGGGCCACTTTCTGTCATAAAACTGTAATTATGCTTATTAAATTCACTATACAAGCTTTTACCTGCAATAAAAAAAAACATACTATTTACGACTTGTGTACTATGAAAATACGATGCGTTTTACTCTGTTGAAAATAGTTTTCTATTTTCTATTGATGTCGAAAATATTTTGAAAAACGAATGTGAGACCAAAGACGGGATTGAGAAGATAGGTTATGATTACTACCACCATTTTTAAAAAGGGGTTTGAATGTAAAACGAAATAAAAATTCTGTGCCGCAGTCTGTGTTTCCTGATAGCTTCAAACGCAGGGTCTTTAAGAGAAGAGTTTTAGAGGTAGCGGAACAGAGAGTAAAGTCCCGCAAACCTCCATTGAAAAGGGAGGATCGTCCGACCAGACGGTTGTTTGTGTCTGGTGGGCAACTGCCCGAGAGTTGATATTCGGGCTTTGCATATGTTCTAATCGCACGGTAAACTCTAATATCGCGATTTAGGATTTTGTTCAGTTAGTTCGCAGCTGTCGAGATAGATGGCGCTGCGAGTCTCATTTGTTGATTCTGCTACGTTGATTTTTTTGTAGCGGTATTAATGTCGCCTACAGAGTGAATAGAGGGCCAATTCTACTGATTTTTCGCATGTCAATCGCAAACTGTCAAAAAACCTTAATTTTTATAAATTTTTGAGTTTGCCATAGAGATGCGAATGCGAACGTTTCTTGAAAATTAGTTGAATTGGCACTCAGGTTACTTCTGGGATGCGTACTACGCCATCGTTGACCACATCATCTCAAATGCGAGCTTAACAATAATAAAAAAAAATTGGTACATTTTCATAAACCCTACACAAGTTTAGAGCATTCACATAATTGCTTAAGGCAATAATTTAGCAATACAAACAAAAGTTGATTCATAAAACACCACTATCAAACAACTTGTAAGTGTAATCAAAAGGTCAACACCTTTGGCAACTATAATTAAATATGCGATAACAGTAGTTTTAATACCATTACACACCATAAAAGTGTCACATAAATCATTTGTTGTGAAAATTTTATTACCCTACGGACCTACGTACTTAGGTGCAATTACTCTAGAAAACCTTGGGTAATAGAGATAGTTAGTGTTCTGGTCAAAAAATGAAATAAAACAATCGTTAATTATCATTGCGACACATGTAAAACTTTATTACGCCTTTGAATGGGCTTTATATGCTCTAATTCTAAATGATAATTGTACCATAATTTATTTCATTATGAATTAATTCCGCAGCAGTTTAAACGCGACCACATTATTTCTGGAAATGAAAGTTAAACTATTCGTTTTAGTTTAGGTTTTATAATGTAAAACATTCCGGCCGAGCCCGCAGTACGTTTTGTTAGAAATTATTGCACTCGGATATTTGGATTTACGTATGCGGTAAGCTCTCAGAATGGGTTTTATCTTGCTAATTGCACAAATGAGTTATAGTCTAAAATAAACGGGAACGTATTTTACTAATTAGTCGTGCAGTTAACTTACGGATTAGGTTGCTTCTGATATTAAAATATTTCTACTTTAGCTACGGAACACAAAAAATGTTTTTCCCTTTTGCGAATTTAAAGAGAAATTTCGTGTTATTGTGTCAAGGATCAACATGCTTTTGGCGAAAGTTTCTCACGTAGAAACGAAAGAAAGTAAAACCTTTAAAAGATATCTCATCCATCTACAGATTTGACAAGATCGCGCTTTCTGTATTCAACAAAGGTTGATAACACCGTATTTACTTATTACGTTATCGAACGGACACTTGGCCATGACTCGGAATGCATCGGAAAGTTATTGACTTTTGATAATGAACGAAACCAGTTTGCGGCGAGCTGACCGAGAGCCCACGGCCTCGTTCAATACCAGATGGATGTACCATGAAGCTGTCCTTATGTCCAAAAATCCTTGATTCAGTATACATTAACATTTCTCTTAAAGCCTACTTGCGGTGACCGCGCACCGGACGCGAAGTGTATGCGACTCTATCCGTACAACCAATTTATCATCGAAACTCACCTCGACTTTGGTAAAAGGCAAGTTTATAGTAAGCGACAGGTCTCAAGTTTGCCGGCAGAATTTTGCTGTAACCTCTTTGTGGAAGTAAAAACTGATAATAGGGAAAATTATAAAGTCAATTTTGCTTGATAAACCCATCAGGCCCAGGCCCAGGAATTTTATGGTCAGGAATTAACTATAACAGTTAAATTTTATGACCTCGTTACCTTAAATAGGTTACTATCTTGGTGCTTTTATTTGTTGTTATTCTATATTGAGCTTCATTATTGCTTTTGTAAACATTTATAAAGCTCCATTTTTAAGTTGATTCATTTTGTTGACACCGCAATGCTAGAAACTTTCTAAGTTAAGGTTCTGACGTAAACAGCAAGAACATAGTGCGGTACCATATCGGGCTCAAAATCGTCACGTATGCACAAACCCAGCATGTAATAAGCATTAGAAATATCAGACGGTAAGTGGGCGCGTATACTCGTAAATAATAAAATTACTCGACGGAAAGCTGTGGTTAGCGATCACGACAAGTTTCGCAAAGAGTTCGCTTGTCTTTGACAACGCAGGTTTGTGTTGCAAGATGATAGAATTTTTTTTTCCATAATATACGCAACAGGTCATGTTCGAATTTGGTTCGGTTATAGAATTGATTGCGATAAATTAGGCAAGGGATTTTAGACCATGCTGTGTTTCTTTTCCAAGTAGCTTGCTATAAATTTTCGCTCAGCACGGGTGGCGCCAGTAACAACCGCGTGTAAATGAGTTGTCTCTGCTTATTCACTGTTTAATTTCTCTTAGCAATTAACACTTAAAATTGTTCTTAATTGTACGAGTGAAAACAGAAAAGAGAAGTAAATAATAATTGGTTTTGTTTAGCTGTACTTAATTCTAGGATTTGATTTTGTTTCTAAGGGCAAATTTTTCAACAGACAGAATATTACAAATGGGTAGTCAAATCGTTACTTTTTTACACAAAATAATGTTTATTAAATAAAATGCTTTGCATTCTTAAAATGTATTTTGCCAGAATTGTTGATAGATGTGCATGGTACGGTACGATTCTGAACAATATATAATTTTAGATATGTACATTTTCTCAATAAATGTATCGATGTGAAAATTTGTACTTCGATTTTCATTCATTTTAAGAATGCAAAGCATTTTATTTAATAAACATACTTTTCTGTAAAAAGTAATTATTTGACTAGGTACCCATTTGCAACAGCGTCCTTAACTGATGAAAATATATGGCTGTTTGTCATTTGTTTTATAATATGTTACGGCTAATAGCTGAAGTGCGGCTACACCTAGTTTTAGCCGGCTACAACTAGGTGCAGCCAGCCACATTAAAAGGCGAAGCCGGACTTCAAATAAAAATACCTAATCTGTCGGGGTCGAGGTGCCCATTGTCCGAATATGATGATTATTTTACAAGTTCTAACCGAAGATAAGTAGGATACATCTTCGGTTAACTGCATGTTAACCGCATTTGGCCGGCTGCACCTAGTTGTAGCCGGCTAAAACTAGGTGTAGCCGCACTTCGACTATTAGCCGTAACAAAGTTGAAAAATCGGCCGTTGAACGAAACTGTATTTTTCTTTGTCGTTAAAGTAGTTTTATTTTTCCGGAACAGCCTAATCGCACATCAGAGATGATATCGATCCAATTTGCATCATTGTTTATCGTCGTAGTATTTTTATACAATTTGCTCTGCCTCATTATCACACAAAAAGAACATCAATAAGTGTTGTAGCGGTAATAAAGTAAGTCTGTCAGTAATGTGACGTTACTAGCGTATGCGCATGTAAAGTGGCGATGCTCCGACGAGATTATGTTATTTATCTAGTGAGGGGAACACACGCGTCACTTTCTCGCCGCGTCGGGAAGGAAGCCATTGTTCTCCGACCGGAGGCGTCCGCGCCGGAGTTATCATAGCACATCACTCAACACGTACACATAACACCCCACATTTACATACCTGCACAATTTTAGCTAACGATGAACATAACAAGTTTGTTATTCAAATTCACGTTATCGCAAACGCTCAAGTCCAGTATACAATGCACGTAAGCTCCACTAATGTATTCATAGAGGAAACTGTATTTCGTTAATGACAGTATTTGAGTTAACATCGCCGGACGGACGCTTTCAGAGCGCACCGTGTAATTTTCTTCGACCGGACAACTTGAAAATTGTCTAGTTTGGTTGAAAAAGGTATTTCTCGCTGAGAATTTCTCGTCTGGCAATAAACTGCTACTTGTTTAACGTGGATGAAATGAGAGGATGCGAGACGCGTCTAAAGACTGGAGATAGTTTTCTTAAAGTTGGTTAGGTCGCCGGCGTCGGCGGCGTCGGGTACGGGCGTGCATTAATAAAGAGATCTCCACCTCCGGGCGGCAATCTCGGGCTCCACTTGCAGCGCCATCTCGCGCCGACCCAAGGATACTGCAAGTTTCAAAAGACTCATCCACACTGGTCCAAAACCCCACCGATCACATCTATCATTTGTGACGCAATTTTGAGTACCATGATTGATTGATCATACATTTCTCTATACATCATTTAAATATTAAAGTCATCAAAATACCATTCAGAGTGAAAGTGGTTCCACATGTCTGTAAATAAACGATTATCCGACGTATTAGTGTGAGAATTAATCTGATGTGGGACGATTTTGAAGACAAGCTCACCATCATTCCGTTCCGAATAACTTCACGTAAAGATAATAATCGAGTGACAGCGATGCGTAACGCTTGTTTACAGAATATTTTGTCTGTTTGAAACTAAAAAAATGACATTTGTTTTGATTAAAATGTAAATTTTAATATTTTTTCCTATTTTTTTTAATTAGCCTGATACCGGGGCGGCAAAATGATTATGATATTTTTTTACAAATGTTATAAATCATCACTACGACATTTTTCGTCGAAAACATTTTCGGATTTGCGAACTTTTCGTGTAAAGATTTGTGGAAGATATTAAAAGTGGAAAGCCACCTTTCAATTCAATTGAAAATCCTTAGCTGTCTCTATACCATAAATACTCGAAACTTTTCAATACTCGAAGTTCCATATTCCTCGACGTATTCCTAGAGCAGTGTGGACACGGCCGCAGTAAACCGGGTCTTAACGAGCTGTGTTCCGGTAAGCAGCCTCTAAACTCCACTCACCCCTTACAAAGTTAGACAAATAGATTGTGCAGGAAATACCCGTGTTCCCTTTTTACTTGAACCTACGAGACATTTCGTGTAATTATCGTCACTTGTACAAGAACAGAAGTATTTGTAGTTGAAAGCTGTTGATTCGATTTAAATTAAGTTCCTGAATTTGCTACCAAAAAATATTTTTTTACTTAGTTTTTTTATGTTTTAGTGCGTAAGATACCTACTAAAATAAAATAAAAATGTATCGGAAACTACATCATCATTACATCCGTAAAGAATATAAATATTTATATTACCTGGTCAACTAGAGCCGGTAGAAACCGACATTCACTCTCGTCAGAAGTCATAAGCCGTCAACCCATCAATTCGTACTGATGCTACATACAGCAGATACCTCAAAAATACATCCGACACACCAATCAATAACCCATTACATCAAGACCGTCGCAATACCAAACCAATCAATCTCAATTCATATTCCTTTCCAATAAAATAATAATCCCGTTCGTCATTATAGCTCAACGGATGAAATCCCCCGCTCTCATAAAGAAATCGGAAGTCCGATTAACAATGAAGTCCTCTTAATATTCACGTCAATTGTGATTACATATAGGCACGTATATATTTAATGTTTGATTGGGAACCGGTGGCGAGGGGAAATGCTCCAGTTTCCCGAGTAGGTACATTCAAGCTGAAAGGGAAATTGAATGGTCGTTATGAACGACTACGGAGCCTTCATAAATTCGCCAATTGATGGATGATTAGTATGTATTTATAGAATGTTGGCCTATTTTCGACGAGCCCTTCCATTGTGTTGTTCCTTGGGAAGCAACTGCTTTTGTTATTTCAAGGGCCTCATCAGCAAGAATTTTCCTTGAAGATAATTTTGAATCAGCTTAGAATCTACGCAAACTCGAACAGTCTATTAAAATTACACATGAGTGGTTTTTCGAAAGGCTCTAGGTTCGGCCACCATTAACCTTATTTTGTACCATAATTGTTTTATGTAGGTGTCAATAACTCGCACGTGATAACTGCCCATTTACACACGAGTACTTAAATTATTTTGCGAAATATTGATTGTCTAGAATTAGTAGAGTGTAGTTCCAAATTTCTATCTTGGCATTGACTTTCGAGTTTTTTTTACCTTTTGCAACGATTAAGTTTTAGAGGTAATTGGGGGTAGTCACGGAAGCGTGAACTGATACGTGCGGCGCGTGCGCATTGAGAAACCGTTGACGAAACGTTCAAATTGAACGATAAGAAAAGTAGTGGGCGGAGCTAGAGTACTTAGTGCGTGAACCATGAAGTGTTCTGTAAATCCTCGAAAGTTCAGGGGGGGGGGGAGGGAAAAAAACAAATGAATAAATGAAAGATGTCTTATTTATCTTCATAATTGTTATAAAAGGTTTTTCACTAAAGGTAATTTAATTATGATAACTTTCTTTTTTTGTACGTTGTCCATAGATACATCTGAGTTTTCAATCAACTATTCATGTTCATTAATATTTAAAACAATAAAGCAAAACGACGAGAAAGGTACACTTTATATATAATTAAAAACTGATTTAATTGTGCGTTACCTACTTGTCCTTGACCTAAACTAAGTAGACAAAAAATAAAATTACCTATGCATGAACGTTCATTCACAAAAAGCTTTATAATCCTTTTGGTACAAATACACCTCATAATCGGCTCAGACCGTATTAACCTACCTCAATTTTAAATAAATTAAAATTTTCGAACATCAGACATCCGAAGGACAGAAATAATTATTATAACATCAACACACAAGCGAATGTTTTCACTAATAACCAGATTTTCATAATCCGACACCTTGAAAAGAAGTACCTACTTGCATCCGCAACTTCCCTTTCCGTTGTTGTCTATAATCATTATTAATCATAGACTAAAGAGTATAATCAGAATATCAGAGCCATTATAAGACGCCGTGAAGGTTGACTTTTCAATTTTTTGTTCCAGAATATTTAGTTCGAACATAAAAACGCAATTTGGAATGCAATTATCTGTTGTGGCAACACTGTTTCAGTGTTTATGAACTGTTTAGCTGGTGTAGCGTGAAAAGTATACCTATGGTGTTGCTTGACCTGTTTAGAATATTCGTAATTTACTAGTTTTTTTATTCGAGTAAGACTGATTTTTTATTGACGTATGATCAAGTTATGGGCAATGATCTGGGTAGGTAGAGCTGTTTCCAGCCAATGACCTCATATGTATATGTCGCAGCCAACTAGCTTAATCAGCCGTTTCATTAAAAACCTAGCCTTTTCATTGAACTGCGCCATTTAATCAGCGACATAAGTGTCATGACATGAATAAGTGAATAAGATAAGATAAGAGTGTGTGTAAGTGAATGACATGACATGGGCAAGTCATTAAACGATACTGAACAAAACATGCCACTTAAGTTGCTGAAAAATCGGCGCAATTAAATCAAAAGGCTAGGCAGCCAATTAAACGGCTGATTAAGCTAGTTGGCTGCGACTTACACACGGATATTTTGAAAACCTTTCAGTGGGTGGCTCGTTTTTATAAAATCCTAAGCAGCCCAAATGTTCAGTTTTTTATTCGATTATGATTTTCGTCTTTTTTTGACTTATGATGAAGTTATGACAGTGAACATCATTGCCAAAAAAACTGTCCAAATCTACGTAACTTAGCAGCCCAATTTTCAAAAATATCGTTGTAGACAGAATGAATGGCATACAGAATGTTTTTTTTTATTATTGGTAGGCATGCGCTTGACTACCCCACCTAATCGTAAACGATGATGAGGTCGAAGAAGGAGCACGCTTGCTTAGAAATAACCTATTAACTCTTGACTTAAAGACTCCCAGGTTGTAGATATCAGGAAACAGATTCTGGCAGGGAATTCCACTCCTTAGCTGTACGCATAATGAATTTGAAAATAAATAAGTGAAATTGACCACCTCGACTAGATATCATTAACTTACAACCTACTTACCTGCTCCTATGTAACGATTATGTCAATCCAACTTACTCGCACTTTCTTTAACAAAAGAGAAATGGCCGCTCATCACCAAATATTGATACCCGGACTTTTTAATATCCGATTTATAACCATCGAAGTGTAAAATGAATGAGTCAAACATGTCGAAACAGCGGTTTCACGCCATTTGTACCCAACATATACCCATTCAAGTCGATGAGACGTGATCCGAATTTTAACGTAATGGACATAGGTTTAACATATTGTTTTTTGAAATACCAGCTTCGAAAATGATGATATATGAATTAGAAATTCTTGGAAGTTTTTTTTTGGTATGAGCTTTAGAGTATTTTTATATAAGCAGTGATATTCTGGCACTTAATGTAAGTTATTGGTCGTTTCTTTCTTCCTCGTATTCTTTTTTTTATTGATAAGCACGCGCTTGACCACTATCTCACCTGATGGTAAACGATGATGTGGTCGAAGATGGAGCACGCTTGCCTAGAAGTAACCTATTCACTCTTGACTTAAAGACTTTTGGTTGTAGCTATCAGGAAACACCTGAGACTCTGGCAGGGAATTCCACTCCTTAGATGTACGCCCAATAAGGTGTTCCCAAAATGTTTTGTGCGTGTGGGTGGGATGTCCACCATATACTGGTGGAACATCGCTGTACGTCTTGTGGTCCGATAGAAAACCGACAGGGTAGCAACTCGGCGTTGATGCTCAAGACTTGGAGCTTCGACTCGACGAGCCATTGCCAATTATCCTCTTGGCTCGTTGGTCGTTTTGGTTGTTTTTGATTCATAATTGCGTGCAGTGTAGGACATTTTCCAGTAATTTACATTGACAGTACTGTATGTCAATGTTGGTTATAGAAAGTATTTACAACCTCAGCAGTGATGAACGACAAAGTAGCATCGATGAAACGGCTCGTTTTTTTTATAAAATTGTTCTACAGATAAACAAATTCTTTGAAAGTGCGCTGTCGCACCGCATTACCGCGCATCAGTCTGGGTGAGCATTTATTCTTAAATTTTAAATTGCTACACTTCAGAATGAGTCATTCTTATCAGTAAATCTATTCCCACAACGCGCGTGCAAGTTGTCAAGCAAATCATGTACCTTAGTCATGTAACATGTTACAAAAAAACCGCAACGATAACGATTTCACTAAATGTCTCATAAAAAAATGAGACACTTGTCAATGTCCGTCAATTAAGAACACTTTCAAATGTAGATTGTCAAATGTTTGCATTTGATCAATATTTTATGATTCAGAATCGTTACGATAAAAAATAATGTTTCATAATAATAACTGTCTAGAATAGTAGTTTATGCAACGACCATATAAAAAGGGTTATTAAAACACGAGTGTGGGTTTATCACACGAGGCGTAGCCGAGTGTGATAATAGCATCACACGAGTGTTTTAATACCTAATTATATGCCGTTGCATACACTATTTTATCTTCACTCATACAGTTGAAATAAAATAAGTGGAAAAATAGGTAATTCCAATATGGCGGATATTCTCATTGCGTATTCGAATGACTGCGCAGCGCGCTCAAACATAGACAAAGATAAAAGCTGGCTCATTGACTTAAGTCAATGAGCCCGCGCCAAAAATTAAAAAGAAAAAGTGTGCTTTAAAAATTAAAAAGTTATTTTATGATGCAGTTGTTTAAAAATCGAAGGAAAATGTTGAACTGTAATGGTTTTTTTTTTAAATTTTACCTGTCCACGAAAAAAAAGTATGTATTTATGCATTCGTTTTTGAACTCATATTTGGAACATTACGTTGTGAGCGTAGATAAAGACCATTAGCTATTTGTCACAATTTTTTTTGCTATTGTCAATATCGTAATTTACAATATAATTTGCTAGTTTAACCATATTTTTTCTACGCCCTCGTTCCTGGCCTATTCCCAAGAAATCGACAATTTTTTAGGACAAAAGATGACACTTCATAGGACTGGAGACACCGTCGAAATCGTAGAACAGGTATTCTGTTTTCGTTCTGCTATAAATTTCTAACCGGATCTGTATTTCCAGAGATTACCCTACATATAAACAAACCTTTACATTTATAACATACCTACATAATTTCCTTTATTTCTAGGGAGATAACCAACCTCGTTATTTCGGTGATGCATCTCAGTGAGCTCAACTTACATCAGGAAGGTCCATCGCATTTGTACAAGGACTCAGTATGTGTTCGTGCGTAAATGGGTACATGATCACTGAATGTAAGATAAAAAGAGGTCAGCGAGGTGATTCGTCACCCATGTCTCTTAGACATTGACCCACTATGTCCCCTGAATATTAATTACACGATTTTGAGGATATTTTTAAAGAGACTGTACAAAAACTGCCGAACGAAATTGTTTCTGGGCATTTTTACCTGAGGCTTGTTTAGCAATTTCGAATTATGAAATTAGAGGCATGTTTAGTTAGAGTCTATGTTTTTGTGTGGTACCTATTCATTACATAAAAACAATGCACGCACAAGTTTCGAAAATTTCGCTAATTCATAAATAAAACATACTTTATCGCTCTGGTTCTTTACATAATAATTTAGATATGTAAACTAGAGATGTTTCATTATATTATTTGTTTGCAGCGAAGAAATTCATTCGACGTGGCTATCAACCGCTTGATTTATTCTTTATTTTTACTTCCACTACCTCTGCAAAGTTTTATGCAATTAATTTCATTGCTAAGCATTGAGAATCAGAATTTGTTTTGTCTTTTACGCCACCACCGTCCGCGACGAAGTTTTGAAATTATATCTATTCTTTTTCTACGAAGCATTATACCCATTTGACTGTTTTGCGAAGTTTCTTAACTATTTTATATGAACATTCTCAACAACGGTCTTACACATTATGTTTTATTATATTACCTACTACACTGATTTGTGTAATACATAAATTGTTCTCATTCTACGAGTGGAGCTAGTTTCGTAAGTGACACTTACTTTTTAAAGTTCTCGAGTTTATGTGACCGCAAGTGACACATTCAGTATACGTTGCATCTTGCGAATTAACCTGAGTTGTTGCTCCACACTTGGGTGTGCCTTCACGCTTTAAGCTCGTTATAAAGTTCAAACTCTTAGATCAAATCCCTTTGTTCCTAAGGTTATTGCAGTTCATAATTTACTAAGCTGTTCGTGTTGCCATCATTTGCAGTACCTATTCCACCTTTAAATACTAAAACGGGGACTGCAATAAATCTTGCAGCTTCATTTACGTAAAGGAATTTAAAAAAAAAGCTGCATTACTCACAGCTTTTTTTTTAAATTCCTTTACGTAAATGAAGCTGCAAGATCAGTCTCGCAACGCAAGCTAAGTTTGTCGTCTTCGGATGTCACCATCTATGGGTGAAAGCGTTCACTTATGTCCCGTCATTCCGCTAAAGACGTACATAATGACATTTGCGTACGAGTTTGTCACATCCATGATTACGTATAATGAACACTTCACTTTCGCCAAAACTTTTCAAACGAATGTATTTGTTCTCATTTCATTGTAACTAATACCAGTTTTTATATTTATGCAAACACTTTTTGTTTAGCACTAAATGTGTGTTATGTGAAGAATGTTTAAAGACGTCATTATGCAAGGTGGCTTTAATGACAAAACATTTATGCGTATTGTGTGCAAAGTAAAATTGTAACGGTTTTTGTACAATATGGAATATGTGCGTACTTACGCTTACGTAATGTAACCTAGTCTGTCAGCTGCTGATTTGTAGGTGACAAATGTACATCAAATACGAAGACTCGTATTTGAAGCTCTCTACTAGATTTTCCTTCTTTCATTTTCTTATGTAATAATGATATCATGAACCTATCACCACTACAAACAAATACATCGTAAATCACAACATAGGGTCAATACATAAGGACTAATCGAGGGTGATTTGATTAGCGGATAACTACTCTATTTCCACTCGACGTGTGTGGCCATCGCCGCACCATATCCAGACAAAAAAACTTCAATTAATTCAGTTCTCAGCATTCTGCACCGTATTAATTAGTTGAATTTCAAGGCGTTCCTCACTTCGTTACACTCCACTTGCTGGTAAAACTACATTTTTGCCGCTGTATTGCACGTTACACGAATAATTGGAGGATTTTCGTCACTTTGCCAGTTTATGTAATATTTGTTTCCTATATTTGAAACTGTATAGTGTGTACTAACGGGCCAATTATTTGTCAATATTGTTTTATCAATTAGTGGATGGTTTGTTGTTAGGTAATAGTCGTACTAATGGTTATTGGAGAGAAAATATACTATTGCGTTATGAATTTTTTGTTCGCTAGACTGTATTCAAATTCTTTTTTATTATTATTTTAAAAATTAAGAATTCTTAAGTCGCAGCACAACAAGATATTTATTATGCAAGCTCATTTCAATTTACTCGCATGTCATAAAATAAAAACAAAAATTAATGGAATATGATGATGATGATCATCATGATCATCAAACATGAGCAGGTACGAACAAATTCTAATCAAGATTATTTAAAACAAAATATTCTAAATTCAAATTCTATATGTTGTTTTTTTTTAATACGGCTGAATGTGCCAAACCATTATTAAAAATAAAATACAGTTTATTTGGTTGCACCTTGTTCCCTCAAAAGCGTTGCGCTAGAGATACAAAAGCGAACAAAGGCATCTGTCGACTCCAACTTCGCGTCGTCGAAAAAGTTCCACGGGTACACGCGGACCGTAAAAGCCCAACTATTATAATGATGTGACGCAAAGAGGCCTTTAAGCCATGGAAACGACGGTATATTTAGTTAATGTGCGGCTTCTATGCAACAATATACGTAGTCGTTGAGAACTGTATTAGAATTTAGTGTTAGTATCTCTTGGTCTGTTTTCAGGGTTCCGTTTTAATGAGGGTTGAGGTTGTGTGACGTGCTTTGAGGATGTCCAATCTTAAAGGTACAATTACTGGGGATTTAGGTTTATCAAGTTTAAAACCAACACTTTATTTAAAAAAATACTGAATTCAGCATTCGATACAATGACTATAGTGAACAAAATTTCAGCTTTAAAACGATATTTCGATGGCAAGCTCTTCCATAGCTGTTATCATGATTAAAAGCCGAATGGACACGAAAATGCGTCGTCCATATTCGGATTGTCACTTGCAATTTCCGTGTATGGTATTGAGACGGAACCCTCGACCCGTCTGCTCCTAGAACCGTTTTGTGTGACCTCGCCTTAACCGCTCAATTTTTAAATGGACATACTCGTGTCCACCGCATTATATTTGAAGCCATATGGCGTACGATAAAATATATTTTAACACTAAAAATATGGTCTTAGTAAACCCTGTTTGTATTTTCATTCTGCCTAAAATAACAGGATTTATTTACAACAAAACTGACATGTCCATTTCCACAAAATAAATAACTTAAATAATTTATAAAAGCGCTTTTTAATCTTCTTACCTTTGAAGTTGAAAAGCACAAAAAATACAATTGTAATGTACTTAAGAGCGACGAAAACATTTAAAACGTTGTCAACTTAGCGCTAATGTAATATTAAGTACGTTTACACGGATGTTCAAACATAATAAATCATTTTTGTTCTGTGCCCGTACCTGCACGATGAAAAAAAATATACATTTTCCTCCTTTCAGCCCTTGTTGACTTGCGCGTGATATGAAAACCACTGCCTCGGATTTGGGGAACAACATTAATTTATGAATCGGGCATAAAAAATGTGATGATTATGCAATATTTTGTAGCTCACAATGTTTCGACTCTTTTGAAATTCTAATTTAGAAACGATTTGTTTTCAAGTATCAATGTCGGTATTTATTTTTCATATCGATGTTTTTTGTATCTTCTGTTTTTTTTTGTTTCATTAGAATTTACAAAACGTCACCTTAAAAAAAGCTCATGGCGTTCTACATGAAGTGCTTGGTCATATTTAAGGGTGGTGTAGCTGCTGTAGAGTAAAAAAAACAGTATCAAAATAAAAAAATAATTATTGACTTTAAAAAAAAACCTGATCGCGAAAAACTAATAAAAAGTAAAAAAAAATTCAAGCTGCCTGATGCAGTCGGTCGCATCGAATCTGTGATTGAACTTAAATAAACAATGCATCAGGCAGCTTAAAAGGTGATTTTTTCTTAAATTCTTTGTCGTTTTTTGCGGACGGGTTTTTTGAAAAAATAACGTATTTTTTAATTTTGGTATTTTTTCCTAACTGTGTAGCAGATTCAGAACACCACCCTTTTAAATATGACCACGCACTTTTGGAACACCCTGAATATTCTACCTACCACAAGGAAAACGTGAATTTATGTATTAAGAATCTTAAAATTATTATAGAGCTTCTGTAAATTAAATATCAATTTACATATTGCATTCTGACAAGTACGTAAGTACTTATCGTTGCGTTTATTCACATAAGCATTCATAACAATTTAATGAAAAATCGTTTATTATTCAACCTTGAATACCTCTAGAATGAAATACTGTAGGTCATTCATGTGTCGTCTTAATAAAGTTAAGGCAGATAAAAGATTGTTTAATAAATTAATAAGATGTTTTAATGAAATAAGGCTTCGCCAAGTTTTACTCCGTTGGGATAGCCAACAGGTGGGTAATGTATTGCCGTTTCTTGGTCGCCAGTATTTTTTTTTTACTTTCGTTGATAACTCATTTGATGGTAATGGTAACCTTCATCTATTTAATAGGTCATGCGAAGTATGGCTCTTACGTCATTATGTTATCCAAAGTCATAATTGAAAATTGAATGAGAATGAACAACTAGAAATAATATTTTACTAGGAGCACACGTAATTAGCTATAAATTGTTTTAATCAAAGAATATTTATTTTAGGTACCTTATTCATCCATAAATTCTTGGTGAAGCAGCTGCGCTAATGCTTTTTCATAATTCTCTCACTGCACACTGTATTTCAAATTGTTTGCGGTTATTTTTTACCTTAATGCTTGTTAAACTACGTTACAGATTGCCTGCGTCTATATTACCAACTTTCTCAACTCACATAAATTCTTCCTACAATTCTAGTTTAAAACAGTTAAGCGCTATTTTATAGATATGTTCTCTGTACAAGTTTTATGGGATATGCTCGCCAGCGACACTTTATATATTTATGTCAGGCCACCGATCATGGAAGGCGTTTTAAATTGTGTTACCAGGATCGCAGTAAATTGTAGGAGTAGTTAGTACCGTTATCTTCCCCCATTTGTACGGAGAATTAACAAATGGTTCGGTTGTCTTCTGGTTGCCGATGGACGTTAACCATTGACAGGGTTCACCCCTTCATTATTCAGTTTAATCCATCAATCTCTTTGGGATTCCCTTTAGGCATAGATAGATGTGTATGTTTTACTATCTCGGACTTTGTTTTGAAATAACTTCCTCTTAGTGATCTAAACTATACCAAAAAGCTTCTGAACACACAAATTATTATATAAATAGTAATAAAACGTTGTGTAACGATATTCCAAAAATAAACGCGAACCACTAAAAACTTTTTAGACAGCCGTGGAGTTTTCCGTGCGGTGTTGTTGGCTGCTATAAAAATGATAAACAACTGAAGTTGGACCACAACGTCACAATTCAGTAGGTGATGTATTCCAGCAGTAAAGGCGATAACACAACATTATAAATGATATGCAACGCATTATGCGCATACTATATGAAATATACACTGACAGATAAAATTGATACGTGAATGCGACGCCACGCTCCTTAAAATGTGGTGCTTTGAGTTGATGGTTTGCGTGTAGAAATAAAAACATTTGAATATTTGTTTCAATACTATTTTTGTTACTCCTATTGATAAATGTATTGACAATAAGGAAACACGGCTTTATAAAATGCGACTGAAAACCTGAACGATTTGAACGAAAATTGATTGCCAATAAGATTTCATACGTATGAAGGAATGAAGAAAGTTTGCAAATCCGTATTCGAATGCGGTTTAAAAACAATTGCCAATCACACAATCTAGACGTTCTTTTTGCTCTTTGTTTTATTCTCGAGTTTTTTTTCAGCCAGTACTGGTTCATTGTTGGGCAAAGGCCTCCCCTAAATCCTCCAACGTATTTTTTTCCCGAGCCACCTCGAATCAGCCCTTGAAGTAGGCATTTAGATCTTCTTGCAACCTCTTCCTAGGCCTCTTATCCTGCCTAGCCATTACTGTGCATGAGACTGGCGTGACCTGCCCAATCGTCACATTTTAGCCTCGGACTTTTTTTCAACGTCTGTGATCCCCGCATCCCCCGGTACATGGTGGACATCCCACCCACATGCACAAAACGTTTTGGGAACACATTCATTGTGCGAACAGCTAAGGAATGGAATTCCCTACTAGAGTCTGTGTTTCCTGACAGCTAAAACCTGGGAGTCTTTAAGTCAAGAGTGAATAGGGTAACTTTAAGCAAGCGTACTTCATCTTCGACCACATCATCACTTACCATCAGGTGAGATAGTGGTCAAGCGCGTGCCGATCAATAGTATAAAAGCGCAGCGTGGCTTTTTTATTCAATCAGCTTTTTAAACCCAGAATGCTGCGTTCTCGATTTTAGATAACAGTAATTCATATCAATAATTTTATTACTCTTTCACATATTTGGCGCAAAACAGAATCAGGGCCATTATCACGGTCAGTGGTTATAATAAGAATCCACTATATTACGGCATTGCTGAGATTCTGCACAGACATTAATTCAGCGGTAATGTTAACATTTTTGTGGATTAAATGTTTCGCCTTACACCCTCCAGTACCTCGGTTCGCGGTTAACGTGCGTTGGCTTTAGAACAAGCCCAAATGGAATATTTGGAAGCCTTTTGATAATAACATTGCCTTTTATATTAATGTTTCACGCTTTTTTAATAATGAGATTTTTCTTTTTGTTTTACCAGTGAGTATTCTCAGTAATACAGTTTTCTCATTTTTTTCTATTAACGAAACTGTCAAAATGTAGGATTAAATAAAATAGTATGAAAATAATGTAGAAAAGTGGTCTCATTTCGGGACTCTATGTATGTTAGCATTACTGTCAGAAATATTAAATGAACATCTGGGTACGAAATGCTATTTAAAGCTTTGGGAAAAATCCCAAGTTAGGGACGTTAGGCATTTTATTACATGACGTCATGAATTTTAAAGATGTAACGTAAATAACAGTTGAAATCGGACCAGTAAGTATTTTTTTTTATTATTATTGATAGGCACGCGCTTGACCACTATCTCACCTGACGGTGAGCAACGATGTGGTCGAAGATGGAGCACGCTTGCCTAGAAGTTACCTATTCACTCTTAAAATATCAGTAAAATTATCATGCAAGCTATGATCCAAGTAAAATAAGACATCTTCAAAAAAAAAAGACAGATAAACTGTCTTGCCTACCATAAATTTACCTTTTGGAAGTGTACCTAAAGTAATATAATAAAGAAGTTAAATATGTTTGCTCGCAGAACAGATGGTCGATGGGGTCGAAAAGTTGTGGAGTGGCGACCGCGTACCAGAAGACGCAGCGTTGGAAGGCCTCCCACAAGGCGGACCGATGACATGGTGAGGGTTGCAGGTAGCCGATGGATGCGAGACGCACAGGACCGGTTGTTGTGGAGACACTTGGGTGAGGCCATTGTCAGCAGTGGACGTCTTTCGGCTGATATGATGATGATGATAAAAATATGTTTGTTTATAATATATGTAAAAGGTAATCTCTTGAAAGTACTTTTCTTATTACGAAAATTTCACTCACGATCACTGATAGAAAACGAGCTGACTAGAGCGTCAGGGAATTTTTTTATAGGAAAACTGCACTATTCCTGTAAGATAAACCAAGAGAGTGAAGCCTCGGGAAAAATCTAAGTCTCTCGAACTACTTAGGCCCAAACAAGACGACACAGACAAAAAATAAACATTCTTGATCCCATGACAAATAATTCGGGCCAATAATTGAAAATAAACGTGAACAGTCACTTAGGTACCCCAGACTCAATGTCGAGACGTGGTCAGTGGCAATATCTCGTTTCCTAATTTCCCTGGGGATGCTGCCTTGCTTTCTCAACAGATCGAAGTGTTCTTACGTAGTACATGTCATAGCGCGACTTCTTATCGCGTTATCTTTGTAAACAATGATGAGGTTGAGTGTGGTGTTTGTCAGCGTTGCAGATGTTTTGATGTAGCGCGTGACCGGAGTCACACGTCTTGTCTAATAAATTTTTTGGTTGACGTCTGAAAAGATCACCTATTTGTGATCGTTTTCTTTTTAATTTTGTTTCTTGGCGATTTAATAATTTATCTGTGGTTTTGTGTATTATATTTTCTTTTGTTATACTTAGTTGTATTGCATCAAATAAACGTTTTATCTATCTAGAGTGATGAAATAGAAATAAAAACATCTATTTGTAATCTGAGGGCCTAGACGAAATGGCAATAATCCAAATTGTATGGAATTGACAGGCGCTACCGATATGACATTGCCACGTGGTCATTATCATGCATAAAATTGTAAAAAGTCCAAAATAGTAGTAACATGGAACGCTTATTTTGGAATTTTGACAATCTTTAGCGATCATCGGCCCCTACATTATAGCTAAATATTAATATAATTTAGCTCATTGTCGTTGATAGATTACGGTGACATGGCTGTATAATCATAATTGATAATATTTTGTTGACCTTTTATGCCACAGAAAACATATAATTTAAGTTATTTCGTCAAATAAACAGATGACATCAATCTTTTAAGCCTTCATTTTGATGAAAATTTTTAGATGTGTTTGTAGTCTTCTAGACTACAGTCCAAAGTCAACTTAAATATTTTATTCATTTCTCCTTACGTGACAACAGCAGTCAGACGAATTTATTTCAATTATTTCGTTGTGTCTAGTGGTTGTCTTATTACAAACAATACTGTATTACAATCATTTGTTGTAACTAAAGTATAATTAAACAGATAATTATGTAGGTACTTGGGACTTATTATTGTTGCTGTATACTATTACATGTTAGGTGTAACTTCTATTGTCTGTACTTAATTTTCGCAAGTTGTTAATTTTTTTTTTTGGTTTCGTAAAATTTTCAAAAGGCGCTTGGCCTTTTCAGGCTTAAACCATATGAATAATTTAAATACTGATTCGAATTCTCTAAAGAAAATTGTAATAAAGAATCTGCCGATTAGTATACTAAGTATGTGGTTATTTTTTTATGAATGCCTACGCCTTTTCGTTTTGTTCCTACCTATCTCAAAATAATTTCAAAGTTCAAAAATATTTATTAAAACTATCCTGCATTGTTTTGGTTTATGAAAATATTACATAGCTAATAATAGTTTGTTCTCTTATGCTTTACTCCATTCCGGGTAGAAGCAGCTTTTATGCTTTGATCTCAATTTTTTACGAACGAGGTATAGTTTCGCCGTAAAAGAAAAAGCGCAATTTTGCTTGATGAGATTTTTTTGCCTGCGTTGACATTCTTTGAGCACGAAAAAGGATCTTAGCTTATGAACAGCAATATTATATTTTACTAAACAAAAATCTAGGCGGAATTATTCTGTGATGAAAATATTATGTAAAGAAACCAGAAATATAATTTAATAAACATTTTCAATAGACTTTTTATGGATTACAAAAACTTGTCATTCAAAATCTAGGTCATGTTGTTATCCGGAAAAAATAATTAGATTATGTATTTCTAGTACTTTTTATCTGGATATTCATCCATTGAAATTACAGATTGATTTATGAGGCAAAAACTAGTGCAACCAATAAATTGTTGAAAAACCGCAATTCGCTTAAACACGCAATTCAACCTGTCAACGTATAGTTAGCCTCTCAACTTGGTACTTAAAGAGTGTAGTAACGGCTTATTAAGTTTTTACTGCAACTTAAAGAACTGTTTTTGTGAAACGATCAGTCAAATTGATTCACGCACTATTTACTTTTAGTATATGAAACACCTTTTGCATACCTTAGTAGAATATTTCTTATATTTTGTTTGTAATTTTTTCACGGGATCGTAGGTAATAATTCCAGCCAAATCGAAATCAAACAAAGTAATATAAGGCGGCGCTCAAAGCCACGTCTGATAGTTACGTGTCGGGTTAAAGATCACACAGTTTCTCGGAATTAACCGATTTGAATTCGATTTCGATTCAAATCCGTTTCTAAGCCACAGAATCTATTTAAATTGAGGTTATAGAAAAAATGGCGGCTAATCGGTGTATGATCGACATTTTGTTATTTTTTTCGAAGTACCTACTTACAATTTTAGACATGCATCGTCTAAAATGCATGTCATGTCTGTTCCGTACATTTTGTCAAGTTATGCATGTGTTCGATCAGAAGTTTGTTTTTTTCGCGATTTCTGGGTTCGTTTTTTTGTAAAAGTAAATCATAGGTAGGTAATGTTGAGTACAATGACCCACTTTTCAGGTTTCACGATGTATATTCGCTTTATGAAAACAGCAGCTTAGTGTATTTTTTTTAAACACAAACGAATTCTCGTTACAAAATAAATATTTACGCGTAATAACATTGCTTTATAAAACGAAAAATATAGTTCTCTGCAGTCATTACCGGTGGAATTAACGAAATAATGTATGAAATCCAATTCTACGGAAAGCTTAAACGGGTTCAGTGTAATAATGAAGTCGTAGAACCAGGTTAATATTAAAAAAAAAAACCCGTTGGAAGTTCCAATAGCCGAACACGTGTCGTGCTTAGCTGAAATCCGTTATCGAGAACGACTCTCAAAGGATTTAATTTCCTGTCGGCGAAATGAAAATCGATTAGTTTGATTTCCGCCGGCCACCGGCGCCGGAGGGTCGATAGTTTCCGATGTAGCTCGTGCCAAATTAAATAAGACACGCTAGTTCTAACTAGGACACCCACCTTGCTGCCATTAATTATGTGGACTCAATGTTGGTTTTGTATTTCGAACGTTTCATTTGGCGACTTTTAGATTGCTGTGCCACGGAGTACAAAATGGACAATGTTTTTCCTGTTTCCTTTTTTGACTGCTTGGATTTTTCTTTTGGTTATCGCCAGTTTGTTTTTAACTGTGTTGTCAAAAAGGTTTAATAGCTTTGAATTTTGTTTAGTTGGAAGTCTGTTTTGGGTTTGGTAGTTGCGTTTGGGAGATGAGGACTAAGATGGAGGATGACTTGGTTTAACTAAAGCTCAAATAAATAATATGGTTTGGTTAAGGTACTTACCAAAAATACACCGTGAATGGCACTTCAGATTATCTGTAATAAATAAAACGGTAATTAAATACGATACATAAAGCATTTGGTGTTGAATCAAATTAGTCATATCTAAGTTATTAATTTTAGATGATTTATATCTCAGTACATGATAGTTATTACACCTGCGTAGGTATTTAATTCGTGCATAATTATATTAATGAAGCACTAGAAAATTAACATAATACTGTATTAAAGTCAATCAGGGCCTAGACTGCTATTATTCGGTAAGAAATTGATAGCGATCGGTTCAACCAGTCACAAATATAGGTGTTCTAACAATTCATTTACTCCATTCAAATCAATCAATTTGGCAGTCTGTTAATTATTGGCATTAATTAAGTGTATTTTTCGGTTGCTATGGTGACTGAGTAGAGTGAAGGTCCTTCAGAATATAGGCGTATGTCTTAAAATGAAAAGGTGTATGCAAAAATCAACCTTAATAACTCAGCATCAAAACAAAACATAACATAGCAGAATCTTCCACAAAATTGGGCGGTTCTACTAAACATTTTCGCTTCACATAAACGCTGATAATTAACTTTGTCACTTTACCAAAATTATCTTTGCACGTCGCAGTATATCACGGTATTCACGGTTCACGGGAAAGTTAATATTCAGTTTAAACTGACAGGGCCTCAGGGCGTTTGTGACTTTAGCGATTAACTAGTGAAGATACCTCCGGTGGTATTATGATACTTAACTATTGTGTAATCAAGGGAAAGATAAACGATAATATTTGTGAAATAAATAGAGTTGAAAGTGGCTTGGCAGGAATGTCTGGTGGTTACTGGCATTTGGTTGCATGATTATAGCAATAGGCAATCATCCAGGTTCCTGATTATAGGATTTGGAACCCTTCTCTAGTTGCGTAGGTTGGTTATGTGTGTTTGTGTGTCCAACATGAAAGATGACTCGATGGTATTTTTATTTACAATATTTCGATTGAGTGATGGATGAGATAACAATCCCTTTGTGAATTATTTTATTTTTCTGTATCTGCATGAACGACCTCAAAATAACTGTTCAAAGAAGCTTACTTGGGTATTTCTAATTTAAACTAGCTTTAATATTTTAAAACTTTATTTTAGAAACTAGTGTTTGTGTTTTTGAAATCCCAAATCTTATTTCTAAGCCCTTCAACGGCTCTTTTTAACTAGGCTTAAAAATTCATTTCGACAGTTGAAAGAAACCCTTAAGCCCTTTGAGGGTGGATAGATAAATCTGTTTCTTTATAGGTTTATTCATTAATCACCCTAAACCGATTACGCTGAAATTTTAACAGACATTGTTAAAGAACCCTTTTATATTCACTCTTATTGAGTTGTATCGAAATATTTTTTGGTAAATTCAGAGACCTTTTTTGTCAATAGGTTCGTTGTTAATTTAATGGCTAGGTCAACATTATTCAGTTAATTTTATTGTGTACGCACATAATGTAGGTACAGTCAACTAAGCAATTTGTTATACAGGCAAAAATATGATTTTTTCCATAGCACTGCCAATATTTATTTCAAATGTGTTCATTGTAACTGTTTAAGCTTATGCTATACTAACGAGTGTGCTGTAAAATAATTGACTAATAAGTACAATCACAAAATTGTTTAAAAGTAGTTGCAAGTTAGCTTCCTGCATACCAAATAGGTTTGTTGACTGTACATGAGCAAACGGTGTTGTGCCTTCTCGGGTAGAGCGTGGCGCACACGTGGGGATTGTTACAAAAAATACAGGCGTATGCCTAGCAGTGGGCGAAGATGGTGAATGATGGTGAATGATGGTGAATGATGGTGAATGATGGTGAAGAAACCATATTCAAAAACGGATACACCGATTCAAGGTTTCTAGTATAGGATTTTGTTCAAACAGTTCGAAATTTACATGTACGCTTTATGATATGCTGTGGCTAACTGATGATCAATAGGTCGAAGTCTTTAATAACAATTTATCCATAGATGTCGAGTAATAGGCATTTACAATACTACCCCTTTGTCACGATGAATATTGAAATAACAATAATGATGTAATGCCTGTCTTTATTATGAAATATTAATCGTGTTAATAAGACTGGGGCTTGCACGATGAGTTAGGAGGGTGCATTTTAAAGTGGGTTTCGCACAAGAAAGGTGTCGTGCCCGTAACCCCTTAGGGGTTACAAAGGTTAACGTTCGCTTAGTGGCATGAATAAAATATTATTTAAACCTGAATGAGTTTTCTTGTAGACTGTAAAAATATCCTTTGAAGAAAATACTTTTAAGACCTAGCATATTTTTTCAAAATATAAGTGGTGTACTTACCACATTTCATCACGAATAATTGCCAATCCTTTTAAAAGTAAATCCACAACACGTCTTTTAAAACATCAATGAAAGAACTCAGCAACCCATAAAAGAAAACACGACCAATGAAAAGGATTCATTGAATTAAATAAGTGCCTAACAATTTCAATTCCATGCGAGGGACACGTATTGAAATCGTTAACTATGCTTGATTACCAGTAATTTGCTGCAAGTATAATTTTCTAGTATTTCAATAAAGCGTCCGACACTCAATTAGTGTGTCACAAGGGAAATAATTCTCAGACATCGGGTGATGGAGACATTTTAATGAAACTTAAGTAGTCGTTTAAGGAATGGGCTCAATTGCAACGATATGGTGCAATTGTAACACCATTGCATATGCTTACATGAAAACTTTAAGCTACGGAACATTATCGTGTTTTTCGTAAAACTACAAACATGATATTTTTAGCATGGACGATCGCCAATTTTACGATTGCATCATTAGTACATCTTTGTAAAATTCGATAGCGGTCGCTGTGTCTTACTTCCGACATACCTATACGATTGAATGTGCGGAGTTAGGAACTAAAATTGTGTGCTCCGGCCCTTAGTGATCAATGTGTCTTTAAAATACATTGCTAACTTAGAACAAGTGTGGATTATAAGTTGAAATTAGGTAGAACAACTAGTGTTTTTATAGCCATTGCGAAATAACTGTCATTCGGCCTGTGATTTATTGTAGAAATCGTGCTCCAACAAAGGTTCGTGATACTGTTTTAGTGTAAAATCAGAAAATAGCGTGTCGGTGTTTATCCGAATTCTCATGAAAGCTCAAGAAGTTATGTCACCATAAAAACCATTGTTGATCTATTTATAATGTGTTAACAGAGGTAATTTTCATGCAGTTAGGTAGGTATACAGATTTCCCTTTTACTGAGGCGGCTTGGTAAAAAGATGATCGTCATGTAACGATTAGAATTTCTGTGACATGCATACGTAATACGATTTTGTGATCTAGTTTCTAAAAACAGTTACTTTTCTAAATGAAGGTAGACATGAGAATGGAGTAATTTAAGTACGTAGGTTTATATCACAGTGACTATTTCCCAACCTGAAACTACATTTCAGTACATAACATTTAAGGCACCGTGCACACAGCCGCGTGCCCGCGTATTTACAATTCGTTTACTTAAAAATTATTCAATCAATCATATGCCTGTAGAAGCGTTTTGTGGGATATTATGGAAACGCACGCACAACTCACAATTAACAATAAAAATATTTCCACGCCTTTCCATCGGCGACAGTCTAATCAGCGCAGTAGTCCATGAGATAGCCTCAATTAGACACAAAGCTTTCTCTTTTACCAGCGATTAAATAATCCAATCTTTCCCAAACCGATCACATCTGATCCGTTGTTATTTTTCTAAACAAACAAAATGATAAGTTTCCGTGTTATCTCCGTTATGCATCGATACGTAATAGTTACGTAAGCAGAGATGGGCAGGAGTTATGCTAGAAGTCAGAGGTCGCGGAGAGAGTGGTGATTGACCCTGTCGCGTGGTGACGTCACCAGAAACCAGTCCTACCAGTGATACTATATAGGTTTACCACTTAGGTCACCGAGAAAGTTACAGATGTTAATTTATTGGGTGACACTTTGCGGTGGTACCGGATTATTGGATTCCGATTCGAGGTGGGTAAAACATGATGGTGTTATGAAGGGATTATATAACATGATATCACGCTTGTATTTCTCGAAGAATTAGGAAGAGATGTACCTTTTTTATGGATGGCAATCATCAAATGACTCCTTCCGCTCTGGGCGGAGTGGAAGGGAATCTCAGGCTATAACTGACTAAAACCCATCCGTATCCTCCTAATTCTTTTTGCGTTCTAGGACCGCGGTAACTCTTTCGAACAGAATCCGCAACCCTGGCAGGCTTTGGCCTAACGGGCCCTGTCTACTGTGCTGACATCTCTTTGAGGCGGGCATGGAACACGACGCGCCATTCACCCGAGCCTGGTTCTGATTGGACGGTGAGCCACCCAACGCTCGCCGTCCGCAGGCCCACGCCTATGTTGACCTGGAATCGCCCTACGAATCCCGACACCCGGGGCGTCTCCTTCTCTAGCATTACTGCTTCGCAGAAAGAGGTGGCTTCCCATGCCTCCTCGCTCCGGGCCATGGAATGAACCAGGGTCGGAAGCGAGAGGTCACCGCCGCCGATCGCCTCGACGAGGACACGGCGGTGCTCCGCCCAAGCAGGGCACACATCCACTGTGTACTCCGGGTGATCCTCACAGTGATAACACCCGGACGTATCCTCCCGCCGAATTCGAAACAGGTAGCTCTCGAAACAACCGTATCCGGTGAGTACCTGCGTCAGGCGGTGAGGATGCCGTGGCGCCTCTCTAGCCACTCCTCAAAGAGGGGACTTATCACCACAATAATGGCGTGCCCAAGGTAGAGGTGTACCTAAAGTACACACATGTACACCAAAGGGCCAATTCTTTCTATTTAAAAAAAAAAACATTCGCATTTCCATTTCAGTCGCAATCTGTCAAAAAATCAATTACAGACATTTTTGACAGATTGCGACTGAGATACATATGTGAACGTTCCCAAAGCTCAAGCTTTTGGTTAAAAAACTTAGTTAGAGAATGTCTTGTTGCATTAAGTCCACCTATGTACCACTACCTATACTGTACATAAAGTTTAAATAAATAAACATTCTTAAAGGACCTACAGTCTACTGAGTGAAGATTAATTATTGGTACAACACCACACCTGGCTAAGAGTAATTATTGGTATAATTGGTTATTCTCACCTGGCTAAGAGACACACTACACACACTGGCACAGACAGTATAGTTTTATTGTTACTTACCCATCCACAAAAAATATGAACGTACTCTTATTATCATACAAAAAGACACTGCTAGTACGGCTACCAATAATGTCAGGTTATTGTTCAATTGGATCCGTCTGATGACGGTAAAGGATACAAACCAACCCATTACCAGCCACTGAGACTGGACCAGTTCCGTTTGACGTCAAGTAAATTAAATTAACACATTTTTTCATAAAACAGTAATTACTTCAATAGGATATATCACATAATAGAATTCAATTACTACGGTACTAATAGCAGGTATAATAAGAACAAATCCTTGACAAATAATACTAATGACATAATAAAAAAAAAATGCAATAGAACGCGACAACTTAGATTTACTAATAACATAAAATTATTTAAAAGTTTTTTGTCAGCAATTCGTTAGTACATAGTGCTTGACCTAATTGTAACTAAGTTATTAACTGTTAATTAAAAAGCGACAATGGCCTAAAAATGGTTTGGAATGCCGATACAGTCGTGGGTTCCAATCCGTTGAACTATTTCTTTGAAGTAGATTGTTTATCAAGCTTTAACCTTTATGAAAGCTTTCAAAGAAATTGATGATGGCGGCTCATCTTAAATGTCTTAATATTTACTTAGAAAACTTTGCTTTTAAGGAACTTTTCAGCTTCCCGGAAATTATGAATCATTAATTTTAGTTTCTTCACAACATTAAAAGCGTCTAAGTACTATTCCGGAAATATAATTACATCCCTATCCAGTTACTTAAAAGCAAACTTTAGCCTTTCTATATCAAATATTTGTAAGCGAGACTTCTCAGTTACTCGGAACATGGCTAAACTCAAACAGTTATAATACTTATGCGAAGTCCCGACACTGAACTTGTTAATTAAACTTGTTTCATTCAATGAAACTGAGAACGAGTTCCAAAAATTAATCACCGACTGCCTATTTGAATAAGTCTGAGAAAAAGAAACTTCTAAACGGGCGGACTTTGCGGAGAAATTAAATTTCATTCTATTCGCAAAGTGAGGTTGATTAGCATAATACAAGGCGAGATGAAAACGAAAGATTCACCTGACGCTTGAGAGCTAGCCGAAGTCGAAGACGACCTACGAAGACGACCGACGAGTGACGATCGACGGGTGGCGACGCGAAGATTTGCACCTCTAAAGGAGGCAATCGCATGAATGTGAATAATAGGAGTTACTGTTTGCCAATTGGCACAAGAAAATTGTTGGATTGGCACAAGCAAAGGCGAAGTCGGGAGGTGGATGATAATTACTGACTGGAAATGAGACTCCATCTTTATAGTATGGCAGACTGCAAATGTAAACAGTTTG
This sequence comes from Melanchra persicariae, assembly GCA_947386135.1. Classification (NCBI taxonomy): domain Eukaryota; kingdom Metazoa; phylum Arthropoda; class Insecta; order Lepidoptera; family Noctuidae; genus Melanchra; species Melanchra persicariae. The sequence goes on along the minus strand of OX376651.1, from coordinate 7,155,804 downwards.
TAGTACTTTGCAATATAGTTGTAATTCATAAAATCAGGCCTTGTTGTAGAATTGAAATATGTAATGAGAAACTTGAAATAGATTAACATCTTGAGTATGGGTGATAAAGACTTTCAATATAATTGTTAACAACTTGGTGTGAAGATTCGGAAATTGTGAAAATACTAGATATTTCTCCTTTTAACTCACTGGCTTCCTATAATAATTCCTATTAATATATTCTGTAAGTTTCCGATGCATAATAAATTTTTTGTATACATCAAAAGTATATTTTAGTGGTCTGTGCAAACATACAAAGAAATGTAATCAGAAACAAGAGAAAGATAAAATTTTATAGATTTTCCTAAGAGAGTCAGACTGTGGGAACATTTGGACGCCAACATTACAAGACAGCCGGGTGCTTTGTTAAACTTTCAAAGAACATTTCTTCAGCTGACAATAAAAAATAAAACTGGAAATGTTATTTTCAGAAAACACTGCACCTGTTACACGGAGCTTTAAACCATAGATATTCCGGTGTTGAAATCAGTCATTTTATCGTGCGTACAATTAAATCTATCGAGGCTACGGTGTAACGTCGGCCGTGCGTGGTCGAGGGACACACATGTCAGAATACTATTATAGTTTGGCGCGGTCCCTTCCGGCCCATTATGTCACTTCCATAACTTATGTACATATGTCCGTGGGTCCGCGACCGATCGAACCCTTTTAATTATTTGATCCCAATGTTACATAAAATTCTTTATTGTCAAAGTAATTTGTTAAAACTTGTGATTTAGTTTCAAAAGGCGGAATTGAATGGAGCACCGGGAATCCGACTTCCAGTCTGAAAATTTTAATGAGAAATTCGTATCTCATTGCTTTAGAAACAGCTACAGAGGGTGGCAATCTCTCGCGTCAATTATTCTGTCTCGACCGAAGTTTCAACTGTTTCAATGAAATTCCTTTCGGCAACATCTTATTTGTCTGTCCGGGTCCAAATTAAAAGATAATGTGTTGAAGTTTGGCCGTTTTGAAGTTGTGCGGCTGGTGCAGATTGGAATTATTACCTGGCCGTTAGGGCCGGCCGGCCGAGGGCCGAGCGAGACTTAATGTTAAAACTCCGCGATTTATTTCCGAGCCCAGATGCCGACAACAATCACTATGATAAATTGTTTTTGTGCGTGACTTAAAATTTTTGCAACCACTTCCTTAGAAAAAGTTTGTTTTAATGTTCATTTGTAAACAAATGGCCTAAAGTTTTCGTCTCTAATTCAGCTACAGAATATTTTTTTCAGTTGCGTAATTAAAACGCTTGGATACTTTTGCTTTAAAATATTCCTTTTGCGATTCTCTTGTGATAAAATGTTCTGTAATTCATTTCGTTTATTACAAGTTTTCTTATCGAATTAAAAGATCATGCCAGAAATTGAAGGGACTCGGAGGACCTCCGGAATGAAATGTCTGATTGCACGAGTACGTAGTTGACACCTGTCGCAATTTAAAACATTCGTTTTCATTGAGTAAGGAAAACAGCGTTATTATGATAAGAACAGTAATAGCAATTGAGTTTTCAATAGCTATTGAAATTGCTGTTCAGTACTGGCTACGCAAATTATAAGTATTATATTTTTTTACATTTTTATAACACTTTGCTCCAAACTAGTCTGTATCGTGGGTGCGTTTACAAACACACAAACTTACATTCACAAACATCCAGACCCGGAACAATAAGCCATATAAATATTTTTGTTCCGTGCAGGAATCGAACCCGCGACACGCAGCGCATCAGCCAATCGTTCAACCACTGCACCAACCGTGTCGTCAATTACACAATATTGAAACTAAACAGTTTCCGAGAACCAGTACCTACTAGAATAACAGTCTTCTGGTCTTCTAAGCTAACATTACGATGATAGTCGCGTAGTTTAAAAATTTCAATCATCAAAACTTATTACAATACAAAGCTACAATAACAACCATACACGGAAGCACTGCATACAAACAAATGCACTAGACTACATTAATTTTGACAGGCAACAATAATTCATATTACACCACAATGATAAACCACAAAGGGTTTATATCTCTATTAAGGAGCAGGTGAATAATAAATTAAATTAATTGTTGAGACGAGGAAGTGGTGTCAAGTCAAATAAGATCGTTGGGTAATGTTCTCTGTTTCGTGACATGACCTCACGTTTGCACCTCGGTTTTTGTTATAGAAATATACAGGATTAATATATAGTTGGTATATACAGGTTGACTTTATTTCATTGACAATCTTTGTGGGGGTTTAGTGTAAATATTTTTACGCATAGTTAGGTTAACGTAAGTGAATTTTGAATATAAAAATGTGATAATAATTTTATCCGACATACACAATTTCTATCATACAATAATATGAATATAGTATCCAATTAAAATAAATATTATGTGTGAAATGAGTATTACAGTTATAGTATAATTTTACGTTTCGTTACTATTCGTGAAAAACATTCGTGCTGGGCCCTTAACTAAACTTTACGGGGGTAAGTAACATAGAGCAGATTACCTCTGATGTCCCAGAATTATAGACGTGGAACAGTAATCCAGGGATTTGAACGGGAAGATTTTTTATTGGAATTTGAATACATTTGTAATAAATAATTGTTCCTATGGTATCGAAATATAACTTTACGGTTCCTTGGTAACGTTTTAACAGAGAAAAAATGACATAAAAGAAAATGTATATTCAAAGACCAATGTTACTGCTCGCCGTTAAGTTAAGGTAATTACTCTACCTATTCCCTGCTCATGATAAATATAACTTTTACTACGATATCGAGGGTGATTTAAAAATCATCCTATATTAACTATTTGGCAACTCAAGGAACCATATGTCTATTTAATGTGGTACTGTTCGTGTGTTGGTTCCCTCGTGTCTTCCGTATTTTTAATTGGTACCTTTGACGTGCTAATCATGCGTGTGTCTTGTATTATATAATTATATAGAGCGTTATTAATAATAATTAAAGTGTTTAAGTGTCTTGAGCCTAAATCGTTATGAGTAATAAGCGGCCTGTTCATACTGCCACTTAAATTATAGGCTTCAGACAATCATAAATTAAATCTCACTTTTTTGTTTTGTTTAAAATACTCATATTTTTTTAAAGTTTCGTTGATTTCGTTCTAGGGCCTATTTAATAACATAAACAAAATATAGATTACAGTAACAAAAACTCGGCAATAGGTGACAAACTGAAATTTTGTACTGACGTGTTAATTATGTAATTTTTTGACAAATACCTAGTATGTCACATAATCAGGGTGGCCCGCCCTAATTTTTCTTGACGTTGTATGTCAACAGTAATATTTGTGACTATAGAGTTGCGGTTTGTCATGGTTTCTAAGATTATTCCTCTAACCCGCATATAGAGTTTTTATTTTTAGGTAATCCCATTTTCCACGAATGCAGTATAGTCTCCCAACCGCTAAACACTGCGGTTCCATCCGACTAACGTTCTCATTGTGGCAACAACAACCATTACACTTCTTACTCTCTAAAAATAAACACGGAAAGTAAAGAAATCTACTTTCTATATGTTTCCTTCCCATATACGAGGCGAAGTAATTAATTATCTTCAAATTAACATTATTATTATATTTTCTATGTTCGTACCAGATCCGTAAAGTGACGCATGGTAACGGATTTGTAATGTAAATGTAATGATTAAGATTCTACGTACACATGTGTGGCGGAAAAATACGAAAATAATATAAAATGCTGTTAGTCGAATGAAGGATGTCTGAGTGGTATTGTGGTCGAAGTGACAGGTCAATACAAAAGCTTATGTTTATATTAGTCATCGCTGGTTTTAAGGATCTAATAAAACTCAATTGTTTACGTAGTGCTCAAAATAGCCTGCTAGAAACATAATGTGTTTACTCACAAGATACTGAAGATATCCTGGAGGACAATGTGGTTATCTGGGAAATACAGGTCCCAAGAGAAGAAAATAACACTCACGCCTACGATCAAGAGTTGGTTTGCCTACAAACAGCTGCGTGATCACAACAGTAGCTTAGTCGGGGTCATCTGTACCATAAGTGGGACGTTAGTTACCTTTTATGTATCCCACGAAAGACATGAGCGTAGAGTTAGCTTGAATGGTAACTCCTTGATTTTGACTTGCATCGTTAAAGTAAATCACAAAACCGACGTATTTCATAATAGTCAGTATGATACCTATATGATCAGTAGGCACATCTCTCTAATACGAGTTGGTATATCATAAGCTCAGTCCATTGGTAGACATGAACACATCCCTTGAAAACTTGACGTTAGAAACAGTGATACCTGCGAAAGGGTAGAACCACACTCGTACATACGTTCCACATGATTCGATACTAAGTATATCAACATATGTTCTACATAATTATTTATACACCGGATACATCGTGCCACTTAACAACACTATCCGTGACTCAAGGCTCTATTATGTCTTTATAATTATAAAATAAATCAGTCTAAGTTAAAAATAAATGCCTCCACAAATGATGTCTAAACTAATTTTAGTTTAGACTTAGTTCAGCCACGATTCTATTCGTGATTATTAAATAATGACTGATTAAAGACAGGTTACGGAAACTAGACTGTAGTTTTCAAGGTTGGTATTATTGTGTTCCTTAAAAGTAGGTAAACTAGAAAATAATGTTGTACTTTCAGAGTTAGGACGGCCTTGTCTGACATAAACTGTATATAATTGGTTCCTGATTTTTTTTAGTTCATAATCTTTGGGAAGTCGTGCAAGACTTCACCTGAAGTAGATTTGAAGCCCAGCATCGATATTTTTTTTTGTAAGGAAAATATAAGTTTACAATAAAAGTTGGAGAAAAACTTATTTGACCACATTTTTTTAGATTTAATATATCTTAGAGTCTCATAATAATAAAAAAAAAGTTATTTGAAACTGGACTTTGCTTACATTTGGTGTTCAATATCGCGATTTTGTTGTAAGATATTCAGAAATTACTCGAGAAAAACAAATTTTGTAATTATAACAAAGTCCATCACAGCTGTATAGTCTAGGACAATTACATGAGATATTCAACGATTAGGAAATTAGAAAACATATAGTTAAGGAATTCCAGAGTCCATAGCGTGTGACCGACCATTATCATTAGGTACTTGTGACAAGCTTTATTAACACAATAGCTTTATTTACATTACAACTGCTCTTCCTGATACAATTACTTAGTCGTTTGAGGAACGAAAAGGTCAAACAGTCAAGCAATTTTGAAACTCTGAGCCCGTTAAGCGTTGAAGGAATGTACATTTAACGCTTTACGGTCACAAAGTCATTGAAATTGCAACTTGCTAAGCTAGTATAGTAAGTCTATAATGTTCCCACAATTGGGACACTGGCCTCCTTTCTGGTAGAGGAAATAGGCTGTGATCTAATACGTGGGCCCAATCCAGATTGGTAGATGTCACCATTTCTTCAAATATTTGCTTTTATGATATGCCTGTACAGGACTGGTTGTTGTGGCGACACTTGGGGGAGGCCTATGTTTAGCAGTGGACGTCATTCGGCTGATATGATGATGATGATATATGCTGGTTTGCTCCTTCAACAGCATGAGAACAGCGAAACTGGTAAATCTACTGTATGATGCTTAAACTTTTTATTTACAACTCTATTTAGGTTCATGGAGCCATCTACTTCAAGGAAGTGATTGGTAATATTACCACGAAGTAAGTGTTATCCCGTTACATTCCCATGGCACTGAGAATTCCTTGTTCACCGCTTATGAAAGTTACAGGAATTGATATCCGAGACCGAGATCGGTAGTGTGTGGGTATAACCACATTGTGTAACGGTGTTGAATGTTTCCTTACTATACTTGTATAGAATATAGATATTTTGAGCTGAAGTTTCAAGAGGTTACGGAGAAATGGTGACAGGAGTTGAGCTTTGCAAAGCTTCACAGAAACTTTGTCGACATTCTCAAAATGGGAATTGAAACTTGGGAAGACCTCTTCATAACTCATATTGGACATGACTTTAACTTGCGTTGCTGGACTCCCGGGAGTCTTATTACACTTTATGAATACAGCTTAATTGTATGTATTTTTCTATGTTTTACTTTCAGAAAATATTTAAAATTTTGATAAAATTAGTTTTGTGTTTCTATATAAATATTTAACAACAATAAATTATGTTCTATTCAGTTCAGTTACCAACAAGCTGATTCCCATCTCCACTTTACCAATTGTCCGATGTACGGAAGAAAGCGGACTCGTTGCGAGCGCAGCCTCCATTAATCGGAGAGAGCTACAACTCTACAAGTGACACTATTTATCTAACGCGCAACTTTATCCAACTGATCACGAGATTACGAGATCATTTAGTTCCGGTTACGTCATATGTGGTCTACGCTAGGTTTTTGCTGTAGAACTATAATATTATGTTATATTTATAAGAACATTACATGTGGTTTTACAAAAAACCTACAATCGACACACTTCTGTTTATAGATGTTAGTACGTGAGTGAAATAAAATACTGGTAATTTCAAAGTCAAGGATTTTTTTAAACCAGTAAGTGTGTATAGTGGGTATATTCTAGAATCTTTGTCGTTTGAAGTCTAAAAAATTTATGCTTTTCTTGGTTCATTTGTTTGTTTGATCATTTATTCACAGCGTCCTCTGTAAGCAGGTATTTATTTAAAGAATATTACTTGTATCATTGATGAGCAATTTGTAAGTAAATAATATTCATTTAGCATCAATGCTCATTGAATTGACCTTCCCGGTAATAGTCATTTACTGAAGTAGGTAATAAAATATTAAATAAGAGCTATTATTATTTTGTACCTTATTGATCTAACATCGGTTGGAGGAGGCTTGTGTCTTGACGTCTGTCGATTGAAATGATAATAATTACCTATCATTTCGTGCTTTAAAATCATAGCTAGAGAGTTGTCCTTTGAATAAACAAATATTTAATTTTTAAAGTACCAAACATATTATGACATAATGAAAAATATCACACATCAATTCGCTTGGAATGTTAATACGAAAGCGAATTGAGAATCTCGATGCGTGCGCAAACGCAGAGGTGCAGTCGCGTGCGTTGAACTCTTTTCCACTAGAGCAAGCGATCTAGATCGATTCGACGTACTTTGCAACTAAATCGTACCACGTTACGCAAGTGTCATTGCCGAGATTTGCATCAGTACCTACAGTTACTGAGTAATAATCACCATCGTAATTATTGTATAACAACTTTGGAAAATTCCTTGACAGTTGACTTAGAAATGTTAACGGGTTTACTTGTTCATAGGATGTGTCGACGGCTTAGTAGTTCAGGAGCTAGAGTGTTCTGTTTCTATCCGTAAAAATAAAATGCATGGTTAAAATCGTTCCGATTTTTTTAAAATTATTTAAATAACATATAAGGCAAGTGACATCACAAAAAAAGAAAAGCACTTCCCGATTTCTAATACGCATCATATAATTTTATTATTGCAACAACCCATTCTAATGAATCCTACCATTTATTAGACACCATTGCCTCCAATGAGTTCACAATTGCTGTACTTAAAACGTAAATAGGTATATTATTGTCGTCCATAATGTGCCTTAATCAACATAAAAAACAATAAGTATGGTGTTCGTAAATGCTACTCACATTACCTTTACAAAGGACTTTATATTAAACATTTAGGTCAAGGAATGACAAAGGATAATCTGAGATATGCTTTTTGCAGCGGAAAATTATTATGTGGCAATAAAGTAAATGTACTTATTATTTGTTTTTGTCTTAACAAAGTAAACTCAGCAGCAGCTTATAATTAGAATGAATCACAGTAGTCTCGTGTTAGTTGGTTTTTTTCTCATTTACCGAAACAATGATGTTATGCAAAAAACAAAAATGGGCGGAAAACATTAAGGTGATACAATTTTATTTTAATTTTCTGTTTGAAATTTTTTTTTTCTGGCTAAAATTATATTTTATTTTTAAGAAAAATTTAAAGCGATGACATACCTAAATAGTTTACCTAAGTAATTATGATATACAACGTATTTAAATAAACATATTTTTAGATTCTAACATCTAACGGGAGTATTTTGTTGTATTTTTGATGTAAATTTTTAATCGATTAATAAATTGTGTAATTAGAGAACGAATTCAATATAACAGTCAAATAATATTTATTTTTTATTATACTAAACGACAAGTGCCTATTAATTTCTATTGTGCAGTTAACATTTAAAAGAGAGAGTGGTAGCCTATAGTAGCAATGATTGATTGGTGATTTATACCATGTTTATAGCAGTCATAATACCGTCAATCTGTTGTATTAAGAGTGATAAATTATACCGTCTAAACGTATGATCTTAAGCAATTACTTCGGCTTTCATAAACAAGATCTATCGTTGATGATTTTCTGAATGACTTGACAAAAAAACAAGGCGACTCCTGCACTACCTTAATTTATCGTAAGTAATATCCTGCAATCAATTATTTCAACTTTCCTATTTTTTATTTAAATAAATTGAATAACATGAAGAACTGCATGTAGACTTCCAGACTTCTTGATTGGTAATAAATGTTTCAATGTATATTAAAAAGCTTTATATTATGCAACGAGCATTAACAATTTTATTTTATTTTCAACAATAATTTACGAATGAGCCGTGCATGTAAAGTATGTTAATAGTTAAGTATGCGATATTTTCAAATAGAATAATAATTTGCAATAATAGGCAATGAAAAATTATTTGCTGTGGATATTTAAACAGTTAACGTGGGCGAGAAAATTGCCCACTTAAATGCTGCGTTGCGTTAAAATCAATTGAAAGTAGTGCCATTATTTTAACCGTTTTCCCATTCAAATGTCACCACTTAGCAGTGCTAGAAACTTTGAGAGAGACCAACGCCCATGATTGGGTTTAGTGGACTTTCTGTGTAAACATTGTCTAAACACTAAAAAAAAAATAACCGTTCCAAACATGGCTATTACGAAAACGAAACTTAATAGACGTGTTGCAGCTGCTAAAAGGGGTGGTTTGTTGAAATAAGTGGCCAGTTTGCTTCGTCCCGGCTGCCCGTTTTAATCAAGTTGGTTACGAGGCAGAAACATCCAGCTAAGAGCTCGCACGGACGTCGAGTGCACTTTGAAAGCGGCTGATTAAGTCTCACGACGCACTGGGAGTCTCGCGACGTTCCAAACTTGCTTTTTGTTTCGATCAGGACTTAAGATACGGACTTTAATAAGTTTTCTGCGCGCGACGATTTACAACGATTGTCCTTTATGTTTGCCCCGTTAGTGGGAGATGTAATGAAGATAGGCAGGTATGGTGTGGCTCGTATTACGTTTCCTACATTTTACATGTAATTGCTTATGAAGGAAAAACAACTATGAGTCTGTTGTTTAATTAAAATTCTTCTACTGTACAGTAAACTGCATAGTGCACATCATGGTAAATTGAAATTGACAGCGTCTTTTATTGCTGTAGTAAGATCAATGATTCTTGTTGTTCAAGTGTGTGGTTAATCGTAGGCACATAATAGTAGCTTATTATAGCTCCCATTAAAAACAACAGCCTTTCATTACAAGAAAAGCTTGCCAGGACAACCCAGTTTTAAGTCCAAAGTAATATCTAGTTCACTAGTGCTGTAAGTACAACGTGACGTGCCGAGCAGCTGGTCTATAATTACCTTAGTTCGGGTGTGCCGGCCGGACATCGGGCGGCGCAACATTCGGCTCCTTCTCCTTACAGTACTTCCAGTGCAACCATTTGACATAATCACTTTGAGTTCGAATGTAATATTATTATATTTGATGTAGTAGTCAACGGCTCAGATAAGGGAATATTGTAGAGTGTTTCCACGCTTGTTTTAGCTGGAAGGCAGTGTGGTAATGTGTGATTTGTATCAAATATAACTTCTCACTTTTCTATTCGTTTTGATTGAGTAAAATGAAATTTTGTCAAGTGAGAAGGTTTTTGTATAACTGGCATCGTTTAAATCCTGACGTTTAAATCTAAGACGAAGTTTTGAGATGCTAAACAAAATTTGTTTTTCTAGACGTTTGTCTGGTGTTGTATTTAATGGACTCATTAGTAAATTAACTAATACCTGTTGCTTTCAAACTAAACTTAGTTTGAATTATAGGAGAGAGTTCCAATTATATTGCTCGAAATCACGAATCTTCGACCGCCATTAAATTCTGACGCCGAGATTGTTACTTTGATATTTCTATTATAATTTATTAACTAGCAAAATAACACAGCTCCAAAAGTGCAGTGCACCTTTATGTTTTCAGACACAAACAACGTTATTTGCAACGAAGTAACAAATAGTTGCAGTATTTACTGTTGTAAGAAGTTTTATCTTGAACAAATTGGTCAGCCATTTAATTCAGTTGATCATGTGCATTGCGCTTGTTGCACATCACATAAAATGTAATGCGTTGCGTATTGAACATCGTTATGGTATTTTGCTCTTAGATCTAGGTATTGATGAAGTGCTAGTACTCTTACTTCCTTATTTGTTCTATTCACTTACTCCAATTTGTTAGAAAATATTTTCTCCGAGTACAAATGATTGTATAAGCTGAAGGAACAACTTTGTATCTACTTTGTACCTAGTGAAAATAGATTGTAATTCAGAAGAATCACTTGAGAAAATTGAAAAAGCTCTCACGTAAAATTATGCAAAGTACGTACAAAGTGAGCCTCGCCACAAACCTTATTGACTAATATTTTTACTGCAGTTTTAACTCATCATAATCATTTCAGCCGAAAAATGTCCACTGCTGGGCATAGGGCTCCCCCAAGTGTCACCATATAGACCGGTCCTGTGCGTCTCGCATTCACTGGATTCCCCCAGCCTTTAGTAGTTTATCAGTCCACTTTGTGGGAAACCTTCCAACGCTGCGGCTTCAGATTGAACTATTTTCATGCAAATCGTGGTCTTCAAGAAGTTTTTAAATATCGCTGGCGGCTTACAAATAAAACTGAATCATTTTCTTTATACCAACCACATGTGAGTTGCACTGTTATACAACATAATACTTGCATTGAATATAGATTCAGTGAGAGTCGCGTCCGTTGCCTCCTTGATTGCATCGAATATGTTTCCAAACAATTTGCTTGTTATATATCTCGCTCAACGTTTATATACTTAGTATGGAGGATGCTTTGATTTGATAATTTTCAGTGAATTTCTTAAAGGTATTTTCTTTTGAGGACATGTATTTTGATACTGCAGTTATATTAAATTATTTTTGCTTTCTTAAGCAAACACTGTGAAGTGTTTGCATAAATACATACTTATGTCGTGTAGAGATATTGATATGACTGTTAACCGACTTAAAAGGTAGAGAGATACTCCTTTTGAACAGTTTTTCTTTATGTTTTTGTATTTTGATTGTCAGGAATAAACTTCATTCACATTTACATTAATGTTTGTTAAATCAAGTGATTTCAGATAAATATACACATCGGTAAGTTCATCCAATACTGAAGAATTTATGTCAAAATTATGCTAAAAATACCGATTATTAAAATCGCAATCACCATCAATACAGATGAACGTCGGATAAATTCCCTAAAGGCGTGTTCCGTGAAGCGTTTGTCGCTTTCACTGGAAAGTCGCGGTGCCCGGAACTGACGGAACTGGACGAGTGGCGTCGCGTGCGCAGAGATGCTCGTAACTCGCCGCATTCATAATCATCTTGAGAGCATTGTGATTTATTAATGCGGTTTTTAATTGTGTGGTTGAAATCTCAATATTGAATTATAACACTTATTCTCTTACTTATAAAAGTTGCGTAAAGTACGTTTGTTTTACTTAATAATTCAATTCTTTACTGTTTTATTGCATAATTCAGAAACAAGACAGGTACTAAACCTAACTATATACAACCTACTATTTGTTTTACTGTACTTTTTTTGAATCACAATGAATATCTTTAACAATCTCGGACCTTTGGTAGACGCGTAGCGTTGATAAACACTTCTATTAGTAACCTTTTTGAATAATGTGTATAATGTTAAACATGAAATAAAATATTATGTTTTCTGATAATGTTAAAAGTTATTTTATAGGAATTACATTGAACAGTTTTGTTTGCTCGTAGTGAAACATGGTGTTTGTTTGATAAGGCTAGTTCCAGGCGAAACAAGGTGTTAGTGTTATAACACCGATACTAAATTCATTCAGTCCAGTTTGGTATAGTAAAACAAATCTTTGAATTGACTGCCTATTTTAATTCGTGAAACCGATATATCAAAATACTTAAGTAAAATTATAAGTTATTTCACGGAATAGCTTTTTGTTACAAACAATGAAACTCCTTGATAACATGTAATATCAACACAGATGTTGGAAAATATTACACTCAGAAATACAGCATTGCACTAGGGACGGGTATGAATTACTCTATTTCTATTCATAAGAAATCATGTTTCATTCCTTTCAGTTATGATTTCAAAGTTGAAACAAAGTTTGAAATTGCTTCGTCCTTTTAGGTATATTTTAGTTAATATAGTTTTAAATCGAATGTACCTATATCTTAATTTCGTTTCAACCTGTGTGTTTTATTTATTGAAACTAATAATATTTTACAATATGTAACAAACAAAACCACATTCTTACCTAACGAATTCCTGACATGAAATAAGATGTTCTATGAAAAACTCTTCGCGTCGATAGGTATCATCTGGCAATGTGCTCAAAAGAATGGCAAACTTGAAGTGTGAATTACTTTTAACGAAGTTAAAAACGACCGTCGCAAAACACATTCTCCACGACTTACATTGTAAGAAAACTGGGGTAATAGTATCCATTCAATTAAACTATAATCGGTTTAAACGAAATAAAATATCTTCTCAGTGCACGCGATCTCATAAACTTCCACAACAGAGTAAAGAGCATCGAGTGAAAAATATTCTCACAATATCAAAGTATTAAAGTTGCTGTTCATCAAATTTAAAAGTTATAGTGGAGGTGCTTCTGCCTCATTCTGTTCTAGCTGTATAAAACTGCATGGTTCAGGTCGAACCGTTGAACTTGTTAAGTAACGGAATGGACAGACTATGTAGTCCAGGTACACACGGCGAAAGAGTTTGTAGGCTAACTACGAGAGCGATAATCATTTTAGGTGTACATCACACCATATATTTAGTGTCAGTTCCTTTGTAAAAAATCTGGGTGCTTTTTCTTCTTGTTGGTTATAAGGTTAACTTTTATAATATTTTGAGCTCAGTAGGTGGTCACATAAGATTCTGAAAGGTGCAGGTAACCACTCTTAAATAGGCCATCAGATGGGTAATTGCATGGGTATCCGTAAAACCTCATTTTGCCAAGTTGTGTTTGCGCCTGGAAGCGCAATCGATTGGGTGCTTTTCATAATGCTAGTAACATTATGAAAAGCACTGACTATTTAGTTTACTGTCGAGTATGTGAAAATGTCTCGCATGAATGATTTAAGCATGATATTATGCTTAATGTCCTGTTATGGTAGTACATAAACCAATGCACTACTTGGTAAGTAGGTATCATTGATAATATGGCGTGCGTAACATGTTATGCACAAGAAAGGCAGACAGGAGCTGGAAAAAGACGTTGGCCTATTTATTTATTCTAAATCCTTTTGAAGGTAACTTCCTCCACTCCAATCGACTCAGTACTTATGACAACTACAAAAAATATTTCAGTTAATGTCACATAACAAGCCATAACTCTGAATTTGACTGATTCGAGTGTAGGAAATTGCTTAGCTAAAATCCATGAAGTAGCCTATATGCTTGACTGTTTGGCCGTGTGTACCAGCTAGCCCGTTGGCTCCCAGTAATCTCGAGTCGAGATTAAGTCTCGAACTTCACTAGGTATCGACTATCGACTTGCCATTATTTTGTGTTATCCGCTGTACAAATTGGACGCAATTTGTAAGTTATTCCAATAGTCGGTTCTCGAATATGCCTTTTGTATTTTCGATGAAGCTCCGCTCGCGCAGCTCGCAGCGCAGAGTGATGTAGTTGATTTTATTCGCGATTTTTATTTGCGTAAATATTTTCTTGACATAGAAATGTCTAGATGCATAACTAGTAGTAGTATTAATTTCTTGTTGTATTGACTGTTAATTGAAAACGTGATGTTGCATTTTATTTGTTGTACAAAAAATAGTACTATTTGTTTGCATTTTGTTATTCTTAAAATTCAAACTTTACATCAATTTTTATTATAGATGCGAATGTTCGGTAGCTTTGAAAGCAACACCATCAAATCTTAATGGCTTTTTATCAATCATCTCTATTCTTACATGCATTTTTGTGGGTCAGTGACGTTTGTGTAAACATAGTACGATGACTAACAAACGTGTTTTAACTCCTTGATCTTGACATAGATTCTATAGAATAAATCCTTCTGCGAAACCTGTTCATTCGCGCGGACTTGCAATTGCCTATTGATGTTGATGGTGACTGTTGAGGTACTAGTTAGCGTACCTATGCATGGATAAATGTGCTGCTTGAATTCTTTATTGTATCCTGTCGTTATGTAATCATCGATAGTGCGAACGCCTTGTTAGAGGTGTGCTGGAAGGAATGTGTTGTTTGTCGGAGTTTTTGTTAGTAAGATAAAAAGTTTGTTTATGTTTCGCGATTGATGGTTTGTTTTCAGGAAAACCTTGTAGCTTTGCTAGTACACACATATAAATCAATTAACAACAAAATTTAGCTTAAAACGTGGTATGATTTCATTAATTTATTCTGGACATTATTCAAATAAAAACTTATTGATCAACAACGAATTATGCGAAAATTCCCCTTAAACGCTTCATCGAAGAATCTTTTGTTTATCGAAAAACGTGTTTCTGTTTACTTTGATCATATTAATTGAAGGGAGTCAAGTTATGGCTTCAGCCTTCAAGACTCTGCTTAGTTTACGCTTCGATTTTCCTCCTATTACGCCGTTAGTACCTTTTAATTTATTTAATTTTAATGTCCAAGCTCGGTCAAAGACCTCAAGTTGTGTTATTTGCATCAATAGAATATAAATTGTTTGATTTATCGTTTACATGATTTGAATATCGGTATTATACGATTAATTGAATATTCAGAGATTTGATGAGAGTGAATATTTAATCAAATTATGTAACAATGGAGTTCAAGATGACTTAACAGGTCATTATTCTCACCTTTATGTGACACTCGGTGATCATCTGCAAGCCTTTTCTCAACTATATTGGGGTTGGATTCCAGTCAAACCGGATTCAGAAGAATACCAGTATTTTATGTGAAGTGGCTGCCTATCAGACCTCCACAACCCTAACTGGGTAACATGGTACTTCTTGGCAAGACTAGTGTCAGATTTTCTGACTTCTAAATATCTACAAATTTTACCAAATGTGACCAACGGAAGAAACTCGGTATGTTACGATGATCACCCATCCACAGATCAACCTCGGCAAGCCTTGCTGAACCTTGAATTTTGACCTGAGCGGCTGTTATTATTTAGCTGCAGGCTTCTCCATACACACACATCGTGAAATACGATGATATTTTATTTTAACTTATTGCAAACAAAAAAGTTGTATCGAGGTCTTTCATTTTTCTTTTTTTTGTGTATTACGATTGAGCGCGCTTACTTGTTTACTTTTTTATTGACCACTAAAATAACATACGTGTTTTGGTAAGGAAATAAACAAAAGCAACGGTTGTTTAAAGCGTTGTGTGAAGAAAAAGCCGATTGAAATGTAGGTCAAATCGCTTTTTTGTTCCCATACATCCGAATATCTTTTCGTAGAACAAAATACTATTTCTTAAAGAGCCCCAGTAGAATGGAAAACGTAGCCAATTTTCTGTCAGTGAATTAATTGCGGAATCGCAATCTAGACTTTTTACCATTTTGTATATTTTTTCCGACGTCGAGAGATGAGAAACTTTCACTGGCTGTCCAGACTAAAAAGTACAGCCTTTTAATGAGGAACTTCAAAAATAAAAGAAATGCGGTCGGACGATGTCGCGGGGAAGAGCTATTGAAGGCTTACTCTTGGGATTTTTGTTGCTTGAGAAAAGCAGGCGCACGACAAATTCCTTGTCTGATGTAAGTATAGGCATTGACTATTTTAGTTTACTTAGCTCGATTTTTGTGCGGTTGAGGTAAATTTTTTTGTATAGCCACGATAGTGTTTCTGTGTTCACGTCAAGACGAAAGACAGTTGTGACGCGACAATGTTACAATGATGCGGCAATCGTTTAAAAATACGTAAAATTGTTTTTTAGTTAGAACAATAGTGTCTATGATAAATTGTTGTTGTGTTGTTGTTATTGTTATCGCATTGTTGTAGCATGCTTGTATTGTACTTTTTACAGGAGCTTTAACAACAAGTCCTGTTGTTGCCTTTAACAAAAGTTACAGTAATATATATGGCTGATTCTTGTACAGCATTTAAAATAACCTGCAGTAAGCCAACACCATCAAGGGAATGAAATCATAAAATCAAAATATGCTTAATTTCATTAAAACTAATTTATGCCTAATATGATTTCATGCTTATGTCCATATAAAATATAAATTGGACGCTAAATGGTATTGATGAGTCACATTATTCGTGAAGATGTATATTTATAGACGAAGTTATGATTTGCTATTAGATAACACGTCAACTGTATGGACTGAGATAATTTAATGACCGAATATGACGAAAGTCAATATTATCGTGGCCTGTTGTGTAAATAAATATTAATTATAGTAATAACACACATATAGGAAATCACTGATTGATGTTATTCGTGTTTTAGGCTTGTAAGTTTAAATGATTTTTTATTAGGACATGGCTTTTTATAGTCATTTCTTCATTGATCATCATTCCGTGTATAAAAACCATTCAACGGAGATTTTTCTCTATTATAAAAAAAAAAAAAACTGTAGATATGAACTTATTTAGATATAACCAAAATAATTTAAAGCTAGCACGATTTCAAAGTACAGCTCATACATCATAATGTATGAGCTATACTTTGATGTCGTGCTATTAAAATTCACAAACTGCAAGGACAGGTTGAACGTTTTACCAAACTGTTGGCTCCATGTAAATTTCCAATTAGTCGCTTCGTTACAGGATATCAAGATGGCTCCAACGCCACTCAATTTACCTAAATTAGTTTGGCAGTTTTTAATTTAAATTATAATTTTGAGATGGTTTGAGCTGATGTTCAAGCGGTCTTCAGTGTAAGAGCAGAGAATAATAAAAATGAAGGTAAACTAGATTGTGGGAAATGCGGTTAACATTAATTGTGCAAAAATAGTTGTCTAACCAAATAAGCGTGTAAATGAAACATGTACAAGATAATTCGTCTTTTTATTTCTTTTATTGCGTATTTTTAGCGCCAAAACCAGTTAACACTAGACTCGAAAGTTAGGGACTAAGCATTTAATCTTTATTTGCATCTTAATCGCCATTCAAGCGAGACTAACTTAAAACTACTTTTGCATAATTTTTACGTTCATGCAATGTTCACGTAAAAATGGTACAAGTGTACTATTCTTACACAATGTTGCAAGATAAGTGAGCCCACAGCCCACGAACATATTTGCGTTAAATGGGCATGAAGTGCATTGAGCGAGTTAGTGGTGCGCGATTGTGTGTTCAATACAGTGTTACGAGATTGTGTTTTGTTTTTTTTCTTTGGGGTTGGACATACGTATAGGTTTTTATTATGTACTAACTAGCTTTTACTCACGACTTCGTTCGCGTTAATATAGATAAAAAAAGAAATAGCCCAAAACCGTCTCCGAGGTTCCATCTATCTCTGTACCAACATTCATTAACATTGGGTCAGCGATTTAGGCGTGAATGCCTTACAAACAAACTCACTTTCGCATTTCTAATATTACTTGTTTTTACCTGCGGCTGTCGGTTATTGCATAAAAATATCCTTCTACATATCTCAGGCTATATATCTGTAAAATTTCATGACGATCTATTTAGCCGTTTTAGCGTGGAAGCGTAACAGACAGAGAGTTGCTTTCGCATTTATGATCTTAGTACCTTAAGATAGGGATAGTTAAGATTTTTGTGAACGGGTTTGCAGTAACTTTATAGTCCGTGTAAATTGGTATTTAAATGTTACGCTTTTCTCTATGCAACAAGAATTATAAAAGCCTGGTGTTAATAATGTAGGCCCTGCGGCTGCGGCCATTAATGACGGCTTGAAGAAGAAAGCTCACTATAATAAACTACTACGAATGCGAGCTATAATAATGGTGGATACCATTGATTGTTTCCCATAACTTTCATAAAATAATCATCATTTCTCTAATATTCGTTGCGCAACTTGAAAATAACGTATCACTTATTTAAAAGTAATAAAAATAACGTTTGACTATTCTGATTTTCAAAATCTGTGTCAAGGAATCGTTGTATTCATTCAAGCCCTAATGAAGATTGTTCCACTAAAGTTTAAGTTCAAGATAAGTAATCAGCTCTTCGCACATTAGAGCCACTTGGAAACACAATGTGACGTTCGTCTACACATCATTTTCAGTCATCATCATATCAGCCGAAAGACGTCCACTGCTGGTCATAGGCCTCCCCGAGGTAGGGGGGGGGGGGGCTGTTGCCATGCAGGCGGGTTGGCGATCGCAGTGTAGCTGTAGCAATGCACCATCCCATCATTACTCGTGAGTGTCGTTAGTGGCGACCAGAGAATAGGCAGCAGCATTCATTTTCAGTAGTCAAAGTAGTCATCATGATTACGTAACATTCTGTGGGTAGTACATTCCTACAGCTACACTGTGATTGCCAACCCGCCTGCCAAGCGTGGCGATTATGGCAAACCCCCCATTTGATGGAGGCCTATGTCCAGCTGTGGACGTTTTTCGGCAGATGATGATGATGATGATTGTATTTGACAATCATCATCATCATCATCACCATAATTATTTCAGTACTCACCATGATACTTCATAACATGACAACCAAAATCACTTACTAAACTAGGAATACTAGGAGAACATGAACATCAGAAGGAAGCACAAATCGTATGGGAACAGCGCGCTCATTGAATGCACAGAGCGCTAATGTGAACGCCGCTTTGCTGGCTCGCTAGTTATAAATGTTTATTTATGTTAATGTCCCGCGTAAAGAATGGGAATGTAAGGTTCTGTGTGCACGTGATTTCTCTTACAATGTATTTTGCATTGCATTTTATCTGCAGTTACTTTTCGTTCAATTAAATGGTGATTAAGTTTGTTCGTCGTTTTGCAACTTTGTACTAAGGCGAGATTTTTTATTAAGGCAAGACATGATACATTTTAGCTTTTTCAGGAATGAATATACACTTGCGATGCGCCTGGCATTGAAGATGTCCATTGGGTGCTGTGACCATCAGGATACTACCTGCTTGCTTGATTTCAACCCAACGTCTTAAAACTCGGGAGCCTGCTGAAATGCGAAACAGTTTTAAATTGGGGCCTATGTCCTATAGTGAACGCCTTGATGATAAGTAGATGAAGTTTAAAAAAGTAAGTTAAATCAGCTAGAAAGAAACTATGAATCCACGATCAATTAAACAAAGAATATTCGAAGAGTACTATTGCGTGATTAGACCTAAAAGTTACGCACGGATTTGCTAACATCGTAATACTACATGATTGTTAACTAATAGCCTGAGAGTATAACAATAACCTGATTCTCTTAATTAATTTTTGTTAGACCCATTCATTAGTGTATGTTTGATAAGATAATTGTAGTTTTTGGCTTTATAAGACAACACCGCCACACTAATATCAGCTATGTTATCGACCTGTTTGGTGATATTATCATGCTAGATACTGATGTACGTAATACACACTTATAACTTAATTTTTTCATAAAGTAAAGTATAAAAAGATAGCAGCCCTATTTGTATTGCCGAATTTCTTCAAAAGAGTCACCGCGGCCCTAGAACACATAGGGCATGAGAAGGAACACGGTTGGGTTTTAGTCAGTAAGAGTAAGAGAGCGGAAGAAGTCATTTGATGATTTACCATCCATAAAAAAAGCCCCAGTGGTATTGGGAACAGTTTTTTTAGGTATGACCACTAGCAAGTTAACACACTTGGGATATCAACTGCTTAACCGGACTAACCCGTTGTTGGCCTCAAATGAATTTAAGGCCCCCAGCCAAGGCAACAAAACTAGCTACAAGCTAAAAAAACTACTGACCGCTCACTAAGGGCATTCCCTGTGGAATACGACCTCGGCTTAGCGAGGGACAGCAAGGGACAATCAGGCTGGGTCGTTTTATTATTTAGGGGTTATTAAAGCTAAAGGCTCAGCGGCGCGGGCTGGCTCGTTTGCAAAAGTCGGGGAGGGTTTTGAGTGGGTCGTCGCGACGGACCTCGGCGGCGAGGTCGGTATACGGAACGCGGTCTGTATCTGTTTATTCTAAGGGTGCTGGTTTCCCTACAGCTTGAGGTTTGAGATATCTTTATTTCCCATAAGAATTAATTCACTTACATGAGAAATGTTTTAAAAACTAGCATTAAACATTATTGCACTTAAAATAAAAACTGACGCACAGTAACAATACTTGTAGCAAACATTAAATTATAACTTAAATAAATATTTCACAAGTGTAGGGTAGTCACCAAAATTATAAATCGCACAGCTAAAACGTAAACATACACGGAGTATGCGCAACTGGAAGTGGTATGTTCTAAGGTGCGCTTGCTTTATTAAAAATATGTAATTTTAGCAGTTTTTTAAAGATTAACATTGATTTTGCATTCTTAATGTTATTTGGTAATTTATTATACAATGCAGCACCTTCGTACATTACATTTTTTTTGCCGTAGTTGGTGCGTGGTGAGTATAGTTGTATGTCATTTGCATTTCTGAGCCTAATTTTGTGTATTTGATGTTTTTTCGTAAAATGAATTTGTGTGTGAATGTTTTTATTGAGTATTTTTCTTACTAAAATGCAATTATTATATAAGTATGTTTGTGATATGTTCATTATCTTAGTTTCATTGTATATTTTTTGTGTTTGAGTACTGTAATCATAGTGAAAGAGTGTTTTTATTAATTTGTTTTGTGCTATTTGCAGTGTTTCAATATTGGTTTTGGCCGCTGTGCCCCATACTTCAATAAGATAGTCCAAGTGAGGTTTTATAAGAGTGTTATATATATTATAGCGTATTTGGCGTGGAAAACACTTGACGACACTCCGTAGGGCTCCCGTGAGAGAAGTCAATTTGGATTTAACCTTCTCCATATGTGGCTTCCAGGACAGGTGACAATCTAAAATCAATCCAAGATATTTTTCGTGATCTACTTTTTTGATAGGCTGGTTATTAATAGTTAGTTGCGAAAGGTGTGTTATTTTTTTGTTTTTTGCAGCAAAAATTATGTAGTTGGTTTTGGCTATATTTATAGTGAGTAGGTTGCACTGAAACCACATATTTAAAATATCTAGATCATCCTGAGCGTCATTCATAACAGCGTCTACGGAGTGTCCAAAGTAAAATAAAGCTGTATCGTCAGCATACAGCGATATATCGCCTTTTAGTCCAATTCCATGAATATTATTGATATAGATCAAGAATAATAAGGGCCCCAATATTGATCCTTGTGGAATGCCAAAGTTAACGATTTTAGGACTACTTTGGGTTTCGTTAATCTTTACAACTTGGCGTCGGTTTGTCAGATATGATTTAAAGATATCAAGGGCACTACCAGTGACACCAATGTCATTTAGCTTCTTTAATAACAGTTTGTGACTTATTGTGTCAAAGGCTTTTTTTAGGTCTATGAATATTCCTAATGCTATTTGTTTTTTGTCGATATTTAATTTAATTTTTGTTATTAGATCTATTGTTGCAGAAAGCGTATTTGATTTTGGCCTAAAACCGTATTGTTTTTTATAAAGAAAGTTTTGTGCCCTTAGATGTTCATCAAGACGGTTGTATAAAACACGTTCGAAAATTTTTGATAAAACCGGCAGGACTGAAATGGGACGATAATTTCCTGGATCTGATTTACTTCCACTTTTGTAGATGGGACTGACCTTTGCTATTTTGAGACTGTCGGGAAAAGTTCCAAGGGCTAGATTTTTATTTATACAATTTGTTAGTTCACCCAGTATTAAATCTTTTATGCATTTGATTGATTTTGTGTTTATACCGTCTAAGCCAGAGCTAGTGTTTAGTTTTAAGTTATCAATTATTTTTGCGATTTCATCTATAGTGCATGGTTCAAATTGTGAAAGGGTGTTCAAGGTTCCAGTTGCCTGTGCTCCTTTTGTGTGTGTTAAGTTATTATGGTATTGTTTGGGGATTTGACTAGCCAGAACCGATCCAATACTCGAGA
Source organism: Melanchra persicariae (assembly GCA_947386135.1). Lineage (NCBI taxonomy): Eukaryota > Metazoa > Arthropoda > Insecta > Lepidoptera > Noctuidae > Melanchra > Melanchra persicariae. Next base: position 7,133,473 of record OX376651.1, on the reverse strand, counting down.
AAAAGTCATTAAAACATTCACAAATGTCAGTCTGATTAGTCAAAACTCCAGATGGTATCAGAAGTTTACTCGGTGCTGGTGAATCTTTGACCTTATTCCTAGAGAGATCATTTATAAGACTCCACATTTTTTTTGGATTCTTCTTGCATTGATCAAAAGCATTTTGGTAATAAGTACTTTTTGCTTGTTGTATTACTTGGCTAACTTCATTCCTTTGGTAAGTAAATTTTTCATGCAATAATTTATCATTTAGGTTTTTTTTGTGCTTGTTCCATATCATGTTTCTTTTATTTATAAGATTTATAATTGTTTTGTTTATCCAATCTTGCCTGGGTGGATTCAATACTTTGGTTTTTGTTATTTTACTGTTTTTAATACTGGATTGCAACTTTTGTTCAAATAGTTGGTATAGGTCGTCTTCGTTGGTGTTCTTCCATTCTTTCATAGTTTTGTACAGCTTATCATAATTTACAGCTTCATATTTTACTCTTCTGGGCGGTTCTGGTTGATGTTTTTTAATTTCTAAATATATTTGATTATGATCCGACATAGCAGTTGCAATTACAGCAAGATGGAACTTGGTGTCAGCAAGGTTTGTGCATACATGGTCTATTATAGTTTTCGTTGTCGCAGTTTCTCGGGTACAAAAGTTCTCCTCGACTTTATTTAGAAGTCTATAACCACTGCTTTGTAGTTCTTCTTTATATTTGATAGCTGTCTGATCCAAATTTAGCAGATTTATATTAAAATCCCCCAATATAATTACTCTTTTCCGCTTATGCAATTGTTTGGTGTATGTTTCAAGGAAGTTTTTGATATTAGAGCCGTCTGGTTTTCGATAGATGCCAGCTATGTCGAGGGAATATTTGTCAAGATGAATCCATATGTAATGATTGTCATTTAGTGAAAGCTCTTCAATTAAGTGGTGTTTTAAGTTGTCATGAGCAAAAATTGATACTCCACCACCCCTTGTGCATTGTCTGTAGTTGTAGTAGTGTGTATACCCGGGAATTTGAATTCTTTTAGCTTCATCATCAGTTTTTATCCAAGTTTCAGTAAGAATAATAATGTGTATGGTACTACGAAAAGATTCTACTACACACTTTAGTTCGTCTAGTTTTCCTGGCTTTACGATGCTACGCACATTTGCATACAAGAATTTAATAGATTTATTCGTCGTGGTAATATCGTTATAGTTGTCACTTATTTGGTACGTTATATGGTCTTTTCCGTGAGAGTTTTGGTTCTGGGTGTCTTTTGCCGTTAGTTTTTTGCGGATATTTCAAAAATTTTAGGCACGCCCCTAACATATTTAATTGTTAAGTTGTTGTCGCCGTTTTCAGATCGACGTTTTATTTCCTCCTTAAGATTTTTCAGAAATAGTTGTTGTTGGGGTGTCTGATCCGAGTATATTTTAATATTTTCACAGTTAACATCATTTTTGCCACGTAATATAGATATTGCTGTTTCAGATAATTTGAAGCATACTTTTAGAGGACGATTTTTGTTGGGGTTGTACTTCCCGAGACGGAAAAGTTTCTCCGGTAAGCAACTTACACCTGCCATCCTTATAATTTTAATAGTTTCTTCCTTGTCCATGTCTGTTCTTTCGTCTTTAGACGCTGAGACTGGTTCTTTTATTCCCACAATTATGATATTTTTGCTCCTTAGTTCACGTTCTTTGACTTCTGTCATAATAGATTCATATGCATCCGATGTTGCGAGCGATGGAGGAGTGGACTTTGAGTTATTCTTAATCGTATCAATCTCTGATTGTATTTTTTTGAGCTTTTCGTCAGTAGCAATGGCTTTTAACTGTACTTCCGAAATGTTTGATTTTAATACATTTTGCTCTAAAGCGAGATTGTTTATAGTAATTTTTATATCATCCACTTTTTCTTTTATTGATGAAATATCCCCACTCACTTTTTCCATAAATTCCTTTTGGTTGGTTGTGATTGTGGCCATGATTTGCAGCATTTGTTCTCGAAATTCGCTTAGTTCATCCTTAATGTTATCGGTATACTTTCGCTTATGACGAAACGTAACTTGATTAGGGCTGTTCTGAAAACCTGATGCGGTTTCACCACTAAACAGATTTGGTTCCGAACCACTCATGCCACTTCCAGGAGGTGATCGTTGCACGCTCATGATCTATGGCACAAATAGTACTCGTGGGGCAACTTGCGATAAGGATTGAGCGAATGGGTAAAAAAATAAGGAGCTGTCTCTTTTCCACGCGGGGGTGAAGAGCGGTTACCTTGCTCGGATGGTGAGTGTCTTCGCAGCAAAAGTTGTAGAATCCCACAGTTTGTTTAACGGATTTAGAACTTAAACTTCACAATTTTAAGTATTATTTTCGGTTGGTGAGTATTTTTATTAATTTTTAAACTTCGTAAAATGGTTTACAACACGTCTGTACTGTAACGCAGTCAGTGCAGAGCAGCTTTCCTGTATCTTTGTGATCTCGTCGTCGGATTCGACGAGTGTATGCCTAGGACGGCGAATCTTACTAATGCGAGAGGGAGTGTACTGGGTTGCCTTTGAAATCAAAGGGTTTTGGTGCTTTTCAGCGGATTCGAAGAAACGCTTTGTAAGGCGTTTCATAAACTGTTTTAGGGTCGGGATTTTGAGGTCGACATGAAGTCTTTCGTTCCGTACATACCACGGGGCGCCCGTGGCTTTTCGGAGAAATCTGTTTTGGATTACTTGCATCCTGTGGATTTGCTTTGGCTTTGTGTGTGCGAATACAGCACACGCATAAGTCATAATCGGTCGTATATTGGGAACAGTGTCCAAGATACCGACTTTAAAGCTCTGACTAGGAGGTTCCTCCTTCTAGAGTCTAGAGGAAGGAACCTCCCAACAATGTGAATCGTGTCCAGAACTACCGCTTTCTGAATCAGTCCCGCTGACTAACGGGAGCCTCCTGAGGTGATGGTCGAAACTCGTAGCTACTAACTATCGGTACATTTGTAGAATGCTAGTCATTTTACGAATTGGGCGTTCATCGACTAAGTCATGATTGTTGAGACTTTATTCCACATGTCAACAACAATGTTATTATTAATATTACCGTGGTAAATGACCAAAGTACGAAGGATAGGCTCATGACTATTGAACAAGTAATATGAATTTACAATGAATTTTTTGAAAAATGGATCAGGGTTAAATTTAATTAAAGTTTAACCTTTTTTGTCCGTAAAATGGCCTAAGTTGGCAGTCGTGTACGGACGCCGAACGAAATTCGTTCACAATGGCGAATTTATTTTTTCAACCTGTAACTGGTTACAGATAAACTTTTCACATTGCATCCATAATTAACACATTATCGAATACTGATCCTGAATCACAGCTTGCAAAGTACATTAATGCCAATTAATAATTAATTGAATTAATGTTTTAATTGCATTAACGTGATTCATTGCAACCGACATGATGGATGGATTTGCACAATTTAAATCAATTTGTTATTGTTTGCAATTGTTGGCTAAAATCTGGGTCTGTCGTTTTTAGACTAGAAACCGGTTTTGGTTATTGATTTAATGCCTAGATCTGCCTGAATTCAGATTAATTTTGTTACAAACAAGAAAAATTTTGGTTGCAACAGGTCACCACATCATCGCTTACCATCAGGTGTGATAGTGGTCAAGCGCGTGCCTATCAATAATAAAAAAAAAAAAAAAAAAAAAAAAAAAGATAGTGTCCGATTTGTGTTTTAAAAATCATTAGAAATGATTTTGTTTGTAATAAGCACACAAGCTATTTAACGTGTAACAGAATAAACGCAATACCTCTTAAGGGGTCATTGTACTCATCATTATTAACAACTTTCACTATGGGACCAACACTGAAATCGCGAAAAAAAAAATCGTCTGCTCCATACATTTTTGCGAGCATAACTTGACGAAATGTGCTGAACAGCTGATTTTTTTTTCGCGATTTCGGGGTTGGTCCCATAGTAAAAGTTGTTTTTTATTATGATGAGTACAATGACCCCTGAAGAGGTATTGCGTTTATTCTGTTACACGTTGTATATAAGCTTGTTTAAACGCTAACATAATAACTTAACATAAACGTTAACATATTATGTGTCAATGTAAATAACATAATAAGTTGTGTTACAGTACTGACTATGTAGATTATTTATGTACTGAACCTTAAAACAGTACCCAACTACTTTATTTATTAAACTAAAATTATTCAGTTTTGAAGACCTCTGCATAACTTCACGCGAAAGTTGCGACCAAATTATATTCGTAATCGAAAACTCTTAAAAATTGCAATCTCTGAAATTAATCAGTTGAAAAAACCCCGTAGTGATGTTCGAGTATCGACCCACGTTTGGTGTGAATGCACTTTTCTCCCGCTGTTTTGTTTAAGACCTGACTCACGTCTCTGCCCTCTTCTCTTCAAAACTGGTTACTAAAGATTCCCTTCGACTTACGTCACCAACAAAACCGATCATTGCTTTTTGCCAAAAACATACGCCTAAAATAAACACAAAACAACACGGTTTAACCAACAGGCGTTGGGCTTAATTATATCGAATCACTAAACACCGATTCGATCCGGAATAATCATTGGTGAAATAGTGACCCAAACTGCAAAGTACTTTGCTCCGAATTCCTTACTAATAGCAGTCTACAAATAAACTAGAGTTCGGGCGAATAATTACAGTGCTTGCTTTTATGCTCAGTATAAACATAGTCCTTTGGATATGCAAGCAGGCAATGCTCGGGTCATGTCGCTGATGCTCGCCAATTTTCGGGAAATTTCGTAAATACAAGCCTGCGATAATTTTTTCGGGTTTCGTTACTGTAAACCTAGCTCAAGACCGTGGCTTTTATCAAAAAAAGTGCAGCTCTTTTTAATTAAGTATCGCCACTGTTATTAAATTCTCAAACATCTGTGGAAAGTAGATATTGTGTTAGTACTGTTAATCTAAAGTGTCAACGAACGCGAACAGCGACTTTACTCTCGCTGCGAACTTCGTAAGACGTACCTACTTTACAGAATAATAGAAGATAACGAAAGAACGTAACTTTCTAATAAAGTGTAATAGAGAATTCTATGGACATCGAAACTGAATAAATCTTTTGAGAAAGTGATTCCAACTTTAACCCCTATAAATCGTGAAGGCAAACGTTTGACTCCTAGACGACCTAGGGGTTCGTTAGGCTAAGCTGGGTTACCCAGCTCTAATTTCAGCCATGCCAATTTCGTTTGTGTTACTAATAATTCTTACTGGGTTCTGAATGAAAATGTTAGTATCTTATATTCCCAGACTTGCGGTTTGCCGCTTTTGGTATCAAAATATTTGTCCTAAATTTAACTTTATAGGTTGGTTAAATTACTTTAGGTCTTGTATTTTACTCCGGGCAGATATTAACATTTTCGATACGCACGAAAATTATTACAAATAAACAAACAACGAACGTTAGTTAACACTAAATAATAATTGCTAAAGCCTTATTTATGCTTTTCCTTTTAGTAGAACTATTTAACACGTTAAAATAATGCTTACTTAGTTTTTGAAGTTTGATTTTATAACCTTTACCAAAGATGATGACCGCCTTTCCTTCAAACAGCCACCGCGATTTTGTTTTCTTTTTTTTCAAGTGACATAAGTATTTCTATGCATTGCTGTACAGCTTGGCAAAAAAGAGTTTGGAAAAAATGAGGGCGCCACTATCTCACTTAACGCAACATAATATGGGAAATCAGTAAGAGAATTTAATCAAATCGTTAAAAATAAATGTGGAACAATAAACGTTACTCAAAATCTAACACTTGTCGGCTAAGTAGTGTCGACATCATAGGTTTCCATTTAGTAAAATATTTAGTTCCACTAGTCACCACATCATACTCTTTTTTGCCAAGCTGTGCTCATCTTATTGATAATATTAAAGTGTCAAAACTTGTATAATGTTACCAACGATGATGACCGCCTTTCCTACAAACAGCTACAGTCATTATATTTTCTTTTTTTTTTCAAGTGACATAAGTATTTCTATGCATTGCTATAGGTACTCATCTTTTTGATAATATTAAAGTGCTAAAACTTGTATAACCTACTATTTATTCCACTAAATCAAATATTTCAGTAAAAAAGGAATGATCTGAATCGGATGACAACTGTCGGAGATATCGCTGAACAAACAAAAAAATAATTCTATTATATTCCTTTTTTGAAGTTGCTTAAAACTGTAAAGCTGCAAAATAGTCCATCATTCCAAAACTTACGACCTCTGCGCTGACGTCTTTTGCACAATCGTTCCCCGGTCACACGAACTCGGTCTAGATTTCTCTGGAGTGCCCTCACATGACTTATGAAGGCAATCTTGAATATGCAAGATCACTGCATCTTGTTATGCCATAGACGTTGGCTTCGCAAGCTTAACTTGTATATAAGGAGAGATAATCCCTTTACTGTATCTATAATATACAATGGAAATTATTCTATAAATATATGACCAATGTCAAGAACGTTTTTATCTTAGCGAGAAGTGGGTTCTGCTTTGCAGTAGAATTCATCTGTAATTTAGTTACTTATAGTGGCGTACCTTAGAAAAGCTTTTCATTTTAAATCTGTTGATTGCGTTGATACAGATTTTTTTTTATATTGATAGGCTCGACTTTAAACACTATCTCACCTGATGTGGTCGACGATGGAGCACACCTAGAAGTAACCTATTCACTCATGACTTGAAGACTCCCAGATTGTGGCTCTCAGGAAACACAGACTCCGGCAGAGAACTCTTTTGATAGACATTTTTTCTACACGATAGGTATTACAGACAGTCATCTGTGCAGAGCATGCATGGAAGAGGAGGAAACCGAATTGCACGTGCTTTTTGTGTGCACAGGCGTCATTGAAATACGGAGGCAAACAATAGGGACACCGAATTAACATACAGATATCCTGAAAACACTAAGAGGCTTCTGGAAGAAGGTTTGCTGGTTGGAATGACGGCCGCCATGGCTCACGCATTATGGTCAGATAGTCATTAGGCGTTCAGAAGCTATACTTAAGCCTCGACGAATGGTATACGTAGTGGTCGTATGTAGTGGAATTCGTATGGCTTGAATATGGGGCAACACCAGCTCAAGTCGTCACAAGGGAAGAAGACACAGTCATCAAGGCAAAGAATGATGAGCTACCTAAAGAACCACTTCCTGGAAGGAATCGGTTATCTCAATAACATAAATTCAAAACGATGACATAACACGGTTCATGGAAATATTTAGTAATGTTCATTGTTCACTAACAAAAAATTATAGGTAGGTAATGTCCGTTTGAGAGTGGGATGCAAAACAATTTGTTAACAAATCAATTGTGAACTTTGACGTCATCGAAGTACCAACAATAATACATTGAGAAATATGTGTGTGGAATCCTTCATTTAATCAAGCTTGGCTGTCATAAAAATGTAGGATACATAGGAAGTTACACAAAGTTAACTTTAACCTAGTTATATAAGTCTTAAAAATATTTTTTACAAATTGAAATTAGAATGACTGAACTTACTTTCAAAGAAAATAATTAATTTCACACTGGTACGTTTGGTTATGGTTACTGCAACCATAATTTGAAACTAAAAACGACATTGTTAATTTTTGGTCACAGCATATCATCTGACATTTACCTTAAATTACAAACATTATAATAAACTTTTATGTGCACTCTTGTTTTACAAGACAACCATGTTATAATTCGTGGAATTACCGGAATTAAAGAAACAAAAGTACAACTGGCAAATAATTTTAGCTTACAGGTAAACATCAAACATAACTTGCACGACGCGGCGATATGTTATTGAAACAGTGTGCATGATAACTTTTAGGCGTAAAGTTATCATGCACACTGTATAATACTCAGACAAGTGATGCCAAAGATGTTGTCAATTAGCAGGCGCATCTCTTCTTCCTAAATATCTTGAATTCATTATTTAGCTAGTTTTTCAATATCCATCCCATATTACAATTTGAGTACTCACAAAAAAAAACAATGAAAATTAATTCCTGAAAGTGTAATAGAGAATGTGAAGTTTTCATGGAAGTTCGTTATCTTCAGATTGAAAAACCGATCGGGTACACTAGCTATATCACTACGAAACCATAATTTGAAGCTGACTGCACACTAATCTCATTGACCTACGGTAGATGTATTCCTTTTTTGCCTGCAGTATTATGTAGCTATTTAACCGAGGTGTAATGTCAAGAGCAACGCAGGAATGCATCCGTCGACTTGACCGACTTTGGACCTAGTTTCTTCTTTATAAACACTAGTACACTACGCATAGAACAGCAGCCTTGCGCCTTATTAGTGACTTACGACTAATAATATTGTCGGTTTACGACGAGAAGTATAGAATATCACTTTATTTATTACCTAAAAGGGCAGTTGCTACAGGTTAACGATTAAAACCTTCGTCACCCTTGTCTTTAAATACTGTAATAATATGTATGTATGTAAAACACGTGTTTTAAATGTCTAACTGTTTGTTTATGTATGTGTACGTACTGTCTAAGCCATTAGGCCTTGAGGGGTTCGCAAAATAAAATCGAAGCACGAGGTGTGTCGGTACCCTTAAGGCTAAATAGTCCTAAGAAACTTACAATGTTTCCAGTTGATCGCCTGAGAGCACAGATTGCTTATAAGGGAACCATTTGACTTATAAACTGGAAAGGGATTATGTGTTGCAAACTATAGGTAAGGCAGTGTTCCTAAAAGCTTTTTTGTTTTCGAAATGAGGTCACTCGTTACGTCATTCGGGCCTTGGGAACATAAAAAGTCTAAGAGGTAATAAATTAACTGTGGACCCTAAGAGCGAGCAAGAAATGCAAGACTGGTTTTGTGTTATTTTTCTCGCGCACATCACGAGAAAAATTCAGAGAAATAAATCAAAACTATTTTTTCACGTCTCCGGTTTACGAACACGTTCTTAACACACTCTAGTTGATAATAATAACGAGCCACACAGAGTTAAGTGACAAACATTTATGACAAATATTTTCGAAACGAAAATTTTCAACGAGTAGAATATGGGGGAAATATATGGTCGGAGTGCTTGGCCCCGATTCGTCTTTAGAACTTCAATTTTCCAAATATATTTCTGGAGTGAATTCAAAAGTTGTTCAGTAAAACCTCAACTGTCACATACATTTACGCGATATATAAGTTTTAACATTCAGCACGTGACTAAAATATCTCGGGAGGAGCAGTGAACTTCGTTGTGGGTGCATTGACTCCCTCGCTCAGCGTACCTACCGCGTCCTCGAGGACATTATACAATTTATGTCAACGTTAAAAGCAAGGCACTCCTTGCTCTTTTCATACTTATTTTGTTTTACTGAATAAATACAAAATAATTACTCTATAAACAAACTACATAATTAAACAAAAGTGTTTTTATAATTGAACAAGAGTGTTGTAAAAGTCATCTTTAACTACCCATATTTTGTTTTTCTTTTAGGTCTTGTTTCTCAGCGCGTATTTACATAACAAGAAATGTTTATTCGAAACTGAACCAAGAACTATATTAAAATGGAAGTTCGATTTGCAAAGCTTGTCTGAATATTAATTTATTTGGTAAATAAATACGGTACAGAGCTGCGCGCTGGCTGACATTTCTTTTATTTATTTATCTTGAATGATAATGAAATGAAAAGGAATTTATTACACACCTATTTTATTATCGTTAGCTGTTATAAAGAAATAGTTTTTATGTTTTCAGTGTGACTTACTGAACTTTGACAGCAAGTCATAGACTCTAAATATGACGCTGAAAAAAAAGATAGGCTTTTTCTTCTTCAAATAATCAGCCGATAAACTATTCCTTTCCGCTTTTCAAAAACATAAATTTGACCATTTTTTTTATTATTGATAGGCACGCGCTTGACCACTATCTCACCTGATGGTAAGCGACGATGTGGTCAAAGATGGAGCACGCTTGCTTAGAAGTAACCTATTCACTCTTGACTTAAAGACTCTTCCATTGATTTCTCCTAAACCTAAACAATTGCCCAGCCGAAGACATCGAAAAGAATCGCGTGTGGTAAGTATTACGTCGGACTTTCGCTTCGCTTTGTCGATCGCCATCAGGTCGATTCGTCTATCGAGGCGTTATGTATAATTAGTTGCGTCAGTCCCGCTACGTGATCTACCGGTCCCATATTCTCGCGTGCCGTGAATATGTTATGATTGCTACTTTCACATACCGGTACGAATCTTCGGACTTGTATAGATGATAGTTCCGATGTCTGGTGATGTACGGTTCTGCGAGTGTTTACGGTTTGTGTGATATTCGGTTTTGGTGATACAGTTGCGTCACTAGTCGGCGTGTATAGACGGTTTTTTTGTTTGGCGGGATCGGTACATAAAGGTATGAGACGGTGTGTATAATTATAAGTAAATTAAAGGCTTTTGGTGCAGTCATCACTGGGTTTTTAACTCACTGATCGTTTTTTAGTGGTTCGTCTATTAGAGCAGAAGCTGTTATTCACCTTTGATCTACTGAGCTAGACATTTGCTTAGTATCATGTAATTATTCATTCGGTACAGGCATGATATTTATTTCCACTTACAACAAAAAAAAAAGCACCAACCAACAATGTTCGACATGGGTTGTTTATGTACTTACTATATAGTTATCGTTTCGACCATTTTTTTACTAGACTGTTCTATCCAACTCCTATAAAGTCCTATGTAAAGGCCTACCGCCAATATCCCGATACTTTCGCGATCCCGCAAGCTCCTTTTAGTTCTGGCCTCTTCTCGGTGTATAGCGACCCCGTGGCACTGTCGTCTTCGTCCATTATAACTTCAAATATTTCAAAAACTTCTACAACTAAACTAAATCTTTTACAGTCACGCTTAGTTGACTGTAATACTTACTTTCGTATGTCAACCGAATTAGAACGAACGATGAGCTCAAGGCACAACGTTTGTCACTGACACACATATTTATTTAGGTTATGTAACGTAACGAAGACGAGTAACGTAACGCTTGTAATAGTTATAATAGCGGTTATAACTGCTATAATTGTTGCTGACATGTTTTGATAGCTTCGCCGTGTGTTGTTGGTTTTTATTGCTTAGTGAATTAAACTATTGTGTAAGTGATGATCAAGGGCAATTTTGCAGTGTTAATTGGTCTCCGTTTAAGAATGTGACAACTCTGTTTTTGTTGCACGTGGTAGATTGAGATGTGCCATCATTGGAACGTTCTTATGGTAAGTGACATACTCAAAGATTTTCTAAAAACGTTTATTTATTGATATTTTGCTTATTTCTGTAGAAGAGAGCAGGGTCATTTAATACAAATTTTGTATTTTTTTTTTATTTCTGCTGACATTTTTTTCGCAATTTCGGGGATTTCCCATATTATAACTTCATTATGATAAACATAATCAGGTATTGCGTTTATTATGTTACACGTTATATACTTTAGCGCTAAACCTGTACAACAGTGGGTGTTTTGACACACCATTGTCTATTAAGCCATCTTCTTTGCAGTTATCGTGTAGTAAATTGGCAGTCAATGTCATTAGATTTTGTGTATGATAGGCCCTGCTTCTTCGTGATCGTTACTCCCACGCAGATGTTCTGGCAGGGGTAGCGAACTGCGTGGGCAGTGTTATGTTTACCAGTGTTTCAGTACTGTATGTTCGTATTTTGAGCACATCCTTTTTCAACATAAGCAAGCCTTAGCTACACACTTGAGGATGTCAATGAACGTATGTATATATATATATATATGAATCATTATTATCTCACGATTACCTAAGAACGATAAAACTCTGTTTAATATACTATGACTGACTTAACGTGGAATATATGTAGGTAGATACAAACTCAAGGGCAACTTATAGTCACATAATTAGTCACATTTTTTGACACGATTATCCCTGTGTTAGATCTGTGGTCAATTTACTTACCGAAAGCAAAGTCTACTCTCTAAGCCCAACTGTGTTAAAAAAAAACTAAGAACAACTGTCAAATCGTAGTGTCATTCGTTCTTAGTTCGGGCTCGGGACTAATCGTAAGTCCGTAGGTGATACGAAGGAGGAAACGCACGTAACTAAGGCTAAAACAACGGACTTCGGGCTTAGAGAGTTAAGACCCCCAGAACAGAAAGCAGCCCAACACATTTCGGAAAAATCCTTAAAATAAATTGTGTGATCAATCACAGCTCTTGGTATTCTGAGAGAGAGTGGGCTATCATTTTTGTTCCTAACCTCTTTAGAGTGCAACTTTAGTTTTTCCTATGTTGTTAACAACACAAGATAAATGTGCAATAACGGTCATAGACCCACATACATTTATTAACTTTCTTAATATCAAGCTGTCCTGAATCAACTTCTATAGTGATCCTTTAAGTTCTGTTGCAAGTTTATCTCGCGCTTACCATTGTGAGTTCAAGCGAGTTTAATGAAAGTTAGTGCTAATTGTGCGACATATTATGAAATTATTACATCTTCTGTAGAATATGGACTATTTCATTTCACAGACTCCTTACATATTAACTTCAGTTTATGATTTCAACTTTAATAGGTTTCTACATTATAAAGTTATGACAAGTGCTATTTGCTTAAATACTTAAATCTTTGTTTTATTATCATTAAATAAAGGATTTTTTTTTTCAGTTTGTTTTCGGGATAGGTATTCATTATTTCTACTATACGTAAGTTTAGGTTATGGTGTGTGACGTCAGAATGTCGTAGGCAGATGCAGACAGGTGCGACGAGACAATTCTTACACTTTCCCTTTCCTTGCTTTATTGCATTGCATTTAACAGTTCTCGACAAGAGTCAAGAAAAATATTGTTAAAGAAGATTATATTTTTGACGAATGCAAATAGTGTTAACAAAAATAAAATAGAGTTTATTAAGCTTAACAAGTTCTACAGGTGAAACAGGGGCGTTGGGTCAATGTTTTATTTTCAATTCGCAGGCTGTCATTATTGATGCATAAAAGTGTGATCTTCAAAACTTGAAACATATTTAACGGTACATTGAGCTTCGCCTATTGGATTAACATAGTTTTCTTGACTGCTTAATAAATTTGAACCAATCAACTTATTGTCCCACTGCTTTGTCGGTCACGTAACATTTACCCGAAAATCTCAAAATGAACCTTACAGCGATTATACTTCAAATGGCATTTTATCAAAAATTTTAAAATGTCGCTTACGTATATACAGGGTTATTTGTAAAACACCAACAACCTTTCAGGGGGTGAAAGTACTCATCATTATAAACCACTTTTACTATGAGACCAACTCTGAAATATCAAAAACGAAATCTGCTATTTCATACATTTTCATCTGGTGACTATTACATTTTGTATGAAACAGCTGATTTCGTTTTTGATATTTCAGAGTTGGTCCCATAGTAAAAGTTGTTTATAATGATGAGTACTTTCACCCCCTGAAAGGTTGCTGGTGTTTTACAAATAACCCTGTATATTGATACTTCTGGAATCGACATCTAGTTCTCCGTTTACCGCTGAACCATTCTTCTCCGATGTCTGATAGGCCTGTTATGACTATATATCACAGAACCTGCGACTAGCCAATTTTTTAATCTAATGTTTTTTTTGTCTTTTACAATATCGGGACCCTGGGGTTCTGGTCCTTTGGTAGGCTTACGGGGGGTCGAAACCAACTCGCAGAGGCCCTGTTCGACATTTCAAATAGTATGAGCACCAATTATGATTGAAACATTGCCCTCTTTTTATCTTCTGCCACAGTAGAGTAATAATTACAGCATATCATAGAACCGAAATATTTATTAGAAGATATTTCTTCCTATAAATATTTCGGTGTAATATCCCATGAAGGTACGTTTAATGCCTAAGTTTATTCATTAAATAATAGTTTATGCAATAAAGAAGATTCTATTGTATCCTTCGTTGAATGTAAGTGTGATTCTTTAGTGTTTCCCAGTGACAACAACAAACGTAATCTGTGTGATCAGTTTGGACACAGACATCATTGATTTGCGCTGTTGAAACTACGGTTCCATCCGATCAATTGACGCAACGCCTTTTGTTTGCCTATCAGGTTAAATGTTCCTGCATTTTGAGCGTTTTTATTCGAGTCTGAATCATTTAGGTTAAAATCGCCACGAGGGTGTTTATTTATTTATGTATTTGGATCTCCAACAAACATTTTTGTAACATAAATCACAATGATAAAAATGGTAATTTAAAGTAGTATTCCTATGTACATGTGTATAATATAGGAGCACTCATATATACACATGCGCCTAAGAATAACGCGAAGTACAGACATATGATATGATATAGAGTCCAGATACTTCGATAAATAATGCCGTCCGTGAAAACACAATAACTTTTTAAGTAGGTACCCAATTTGTGAGTTGTCAGGATTAGGCAAATGTTATTAACTAAGACAGTACGTTACGAGGCCTTATTTCAAACCATGTTGTTTAAATAAACAGTATTTACGTCGACACTTCATTAATGCGATCATTTATAAGTTTCCGATAGAAGGCCACTTGCAAATATTTTTTTTTGTTCGAAAAATTATTTCCTTAAACGGAACCTCAACAAAAATAAAAAAATAAACTTCAACTAAATATAATTACAATAGGTACCTATCTACAGAAATAAAATAAAAAAAAACATCTTCAGTTTATTGGAAAACACTTACTATTCCGTATTAATACTACAGAAGATAATTAAAATACGAGTATGTCAAGTATACCAGAATTATACTGGTCATGAACACGACAGTAGCAATTGCCAGAAGTTATAACAAATTATGTATAAGATACCTACTTGAACATTAGGTATATTTATTCAACATGTTACGTGTTGGAATAAATCATTGATCATAACCGTCAATATAAAAAAGTACGTAATTTTTTGTTCAGAATATTTGATCTTATAAAAAAATATATCGTCAGCACTATCGATCATCGCTATTCAGTCTTCTATTTATTATTAAGAGTTTAGTTTTAATGTAGATACCTAATATTTCTTTCAGCCTTGACTGGCTCGTTCGTCTAGTGGTTGCACGCGCTACTTCTGAATATGAGGTCTTTTTTTAACCAACTTCAAAAAAAGGAGGGTTTATTTGTTATTTTTTTTTAGGATAGGAAATCATCGAATGACTTATTCCGCTCTGGGCGGAGCGGAAGGAATGGGGTTGGCAACTGTCAAAGTGGCGCTAGCATAGCTTTAACCAAAATATAAGAATTTTCCATGAACATTTTGAATAACTAATTATTTTCACAATTCCAAAGATCTGTGAAGAACCCTTTTGTAAGGAAATAGGTGCGCATCAGTTTCCTAAAGATTCAGCAATGACAAAAAAGTGGTTAAAAGCCATAAGAAGACAAAACTTCAAGCCGGATAAAATTCGAGGTTATGTCGTAAACATTTTTGGAAACAGATTACCATAAAACTAGTTTTTATACAAGTACGTCACATTAATTGTATTCTAAAAATATTCGGCATCGTAATAAAAATGTGTTCTTTATCCTTTTTGGTTGTACGAGGCATTGAAAACAAGCACCGTTACCTGAAAAAATCAGCAGTCCCAACATTGTTTCCCTGGACTACTAAAACTCTTTCTCAAGAAGCTCAAGCTCGAGAAGAGCAGTTATCAAACCGAAATATTAGAAAAGCACTTTTTGAAGAGATAGACACATCAGCTGTGCAAACTACCAGTTCAGAAGATTTGACTCTTCCCGATAATGTATATATTTCTACCCAAGATGATGATTGAACGCAGCTCATTGATTAATTTGTGTGATGAAGGTGATATTGTGATGGTGTCATGGCTGATAGAGGATTTAATTTAATGTCCAGGACTTGTTTGCAGTGAAAAATGTGTCAATTAATATACCTGCTTTCTTGAAAGGCAGATCACATTTTGTATTAAAGCACGCGTGATCAGAAACTTGCAAATCAAAGAGTACACATAGAAAGATTAATAGGCTTAATAAAAACTTATAAAATTTTGCAGACACCTTTAGTCTCATTTTATCTGGCATCCGAAACATTTTTTATATGATTAATGTTGTGTAATTTTAGAGTAAGGATTGTAAATAATAAAAAAGAAATTCAAATAGTTATGTTTATTAGTTTAATTTTCACACCCTAATAAAATAACAAATAATACACTAAAGAAAACAAGAACAAAAAAATCTGAAAATCTTATTACAGGTATCCTAACCTACCTACAGCCTGTTTATAATAATTAATATGTTTTTTAATTAATTAATAATTTTGGTATTTAAATATTTACTAAAATTGCTTGTTTAAAATAATTGTTAAAGAAGTTGTCAACTTTTTCTAACATCTCAGAAATAAATTCCTCATCTCTTATAGGGCCTACATATTATAGGGCCTTAAATGTATAAACAATCAAATTATAGAATGATCTATTAGTACAGTATAGCTGACCCAGCATTGCTGATAATGTCCCGATACATGCTAGAGTGAGGAGGATCATCGTGCCTTTGAGTTCCTGTGTTTCCAAAGTAAACATTCCGGTCATACAGCTCTAATCTGTAAACAAAACAAGAGTTCATTCTTGATAGAAAAAACTTAAAAAGCACTAACTTGAAAGCTTATATTTTCGATAAAATGTTTTGTATCAAAGTACATTAGGTAAACGAGAACCAAGCTAGCAATCACCTTTTTAAAATCATGTATTTAGAAGGGAAAATTTGTGATTTAAGGTTATATGGTTATACGTGTCGACTAGGTCTGCTTTCCTTCCTCGTAAAGATGCACCTCGTTTCTTCAATTCAGCTTTCAACCCACTTATCCGCCATGTTGAATACATGTTTCGTTCACAACAGTTCTTTCAATATTATAAAAAAACGCACTCAACAAGACACAACACAAACTTGACAGGTGAAAGCTATGCTAGCGCCATCTACCAAAAGCTTCCACCGGCCAACCCCATTGTCAGATTCTTACAGAGTAAAAATCCATCCGTGTTCCTCTTAATGCCTTTTAAGAGGAACTTCCGGTCTTCCAGGACCGTGGAGACTGTTTCGAATAAATTCCACAAGTCTGGCAGGATATGAGGTCTTTTTTTTTGAGGATGGCAAATCATCAAATTACTTCATCCGCTCTGGGCGGAGCGAGTAGGGAGTGTCAGACTTTTACTGACTAAAAACCATCCATGTTCCTCTAAATGCCTTTTACGTTCCAGGGCTGCGATGACTCTTTCGAACAAATTCCAAGAATCGTTTCTTGGGTCGGGAAAAGTCCATAAAGAAATACTCAGCTCAACACGTCTGTGTGCCCGGTGATGTCAATAAGCTCGCTCCTAATAAGAGTATGTTGATGTAAATATTAAACGTATTTATCGTTAATATTTCTGCCTGAGCCTTCGAAGAATATGTTAAATTGTTATGGCTTTTATTCATGACTGAATTTAAAGGCATTTTTCGTATATTCATTGCAAAAAAGATAAAACGGCCAGTTAGCAGCCGTTCGAGCACCCTTCGTAATTAACTCTTCCGATTGTTTCATTTTCCTTAGTTCCTTCGCTTACTCGACAAGTTCGCTCTACTTACACAATCACGTAGGTACACACAGTTAAATAGAAAACAACCCAGTTCAATTTGAACGTTACGTCTCATATATCACCGTCGCAACACAAAACGGTAACAAACTAACAACTAGTTGCTAAAAACCCAAAAATTCTAAGTATACACTATTTATGGCATTGTGAAAAATGTTACCCTCCTTTACACACGCAGTCGAGCAAAAACAAGCAAGGTCTCGATATAACTACAATTAGTTCACTGATTAAATAATTAATTCTAAAATTGTGTCATCGTTGCAAAACAGTACAAGTGCAGTTTAGAAATCTGTTTAACTATTAAAGTTACTTCAACGCGTTTTACCTTCGTTACTGGCCTTTGTAGTAACTCGTGTATGAAATATTCATAACGTTGTAATTAAACAATTTGCAATGCCATTCTGGTTATAAAAATACTAGCTTTTTCTCTAATAGGCATGTAATGTAAGCCGTTTGCACTTTGTCTATTATTTTGAACATGCACCATGTTAGGTGGATGATTTATGCGAGATGCAAGCGAGCATAAAATGAACCACTAAATAAACGCGGCATAAATTATGTGAGATGTTAGATCAGAGCTGAATGCGGTCAATTTTGGCAAAGAGCTTGTAATTGAGATGTAATGCGATGAAGTTTTTATTTAAATTTTAACAGCTTCGTTGTTTGCTTTTTATTTTAATGTTCGTTAATATTTTTATTGGTTAATTAATCAAGCACTAATTAAAATAAAATTTAATAACGTTGTGATTTAAGTGCTCTAATTATTTTATTTCAGCAATATAATCAATGTTTATTAGGTTGTTATAAAAATGAAGGTATAAGCCAATTTATTGATCGTAAAAATAAAGAAAACGAAAGCTTTGTAATAATAATGATGTAAACAATTTCTATAATACTTAATTATAGAAATAAAAATTGTTTAAATCATTATTATTACAAAGCTTTCGTTTTCTTTATTTTTATCCCCATAAAAAAATAATTATTTGAAAAAAAAAACATCATTAATTCATATTATAAGTAATATGTACTTATATCAATTTAATAAAATAATTTATTTTTATAAATCAAAATAAATACTCTTGTTAGGACGCGAAAACGATCACAATCAAAATTAATTAGGTATCTAATCAATTCCTATTTCCGTTGCCATGACAACGATCCAAACAACTATAATTTTAAATATTATCATGATTGGTTACGTTGCATAATGCGATTCTTTTCTCGTGACAGTGAGAGTATTTCTTACATTTTGTAGGTCGCCATCATTGTATTGAGTAGCACATAGATACCGAGCGTGGGATATTTAGAGCAAGTGAAAACTAGGCACACTTTGTGTTATTTTAAAGACAAATGAACTTTACCCATAATTACGAGTAAATGGGTATAAGTTTACCTGTCTGGGAATTAGTGAGATTGTTGTGTTTGGTCAAGTTATTTATAGAAGCTTTTTTAATAGATTTTTAATTTATTTGACACAGAATTAAACCTACATTTAACTTCAACACTTTTTGTCTTTTGTTTTCAATTTTGGAACCGGATAGAAATTTATTAAAAAAATATTTTTGAGCATAATAATCCTTACATCAATTTTAAAACTAGGTATTACGGTAACTATGAAGGTATTAAGTACCTAGTTTTAAGCAAAGTATTTTTGTAATATTTTAGTGTTAACAATTGTTGGTGAGCCTAATAAATAAATAAATAAATTACAGCCGAAACATGACTGAAACTAAAGGGTTTACTTAGAAGGTCGTAATTTTCACCTGAACTAGTAAAACTCGCTAATAGGTTTCGACGGTTATGGCTCAACGATGTTACACATTTAGTTCGAACCGTATCGAAGTTTCGCAGTTATGAAATGAGCGAAAAAATTCATTGACTACCGATTGTTACAAGCATGCTAATTCAAACGAAATATTGCAATTGTTTCGACATTTGCTAACGGTTCACCATTTTTCCCGAATTTTATTTCTTGACTGTTTTGTTTTCGACAAAATGAAACTTCGATTTCGAATTTCATAAAAACGTTAGTCTGATTTGAAATGTGTTTAAATGCTTATTAATTGCGTATAATTAGTGCGTCAATTAGAATTATAATTACTCTATTTTTATTAGCCTTTAAACTTATATATGAAATGCGAAGTTTTTTTAAAATGATTACCATTTTAGGATTAGGTAGGGTTTTTTCATTTTAGATAATACGGGGTTATGAAGATTTGTACAGTTTTTGTGTTACATAAATACCTTAATTTTTTTTAACACTACTTGATCAATCAATAAATTTTATTGCATCTTTAATTTATTCAATATTTTTTTCCAGTAAAATGGCTTACTAATAGCCTAATAACCCATTGTTTTGAGACCGATTGCCTATTAAAACACCCATTCACCAATAGACAGTAACAAATGAATATTTTCTGTGACAGCACTCATCCTAACATTAAAATAATTTGTCAGCCGGTACCGGCTCTCCTAATCACAGCTTTCTTCGACTGTCGCCGGAGAGAGCGCACGGCTATTTTATTTTAAAGAAAGTTTATTCTCTCTGCATTTATGAATCGTCATTAAATAAATCGACTTACCGTATAAATGCCAAACAAAACACAATCACAATATAATTGGCACAAGAAAGTCCGCAAGTTCACAGTTCACAGGTGTAGCGGCGCGCGATCTTGACGCGGTCTACGATTCGAGGTTCTAAGTTCGTTCTCGGCCAGTGTCGTAGTTGCACTGAGCGTTCTTAACGGAAGAGCAGTGCGTGGTTGCGCTCGCGCACGCTCACCTAAAAGTAAAGCCAAATACGCGCGCGTACGCCACACCACGTAAATCGCTAAGATATCACTGCCGATCTAACACCCTATACAATGCGTCGTATGCGCGCCCGATTTATTAAGGTTAAGGATAGAAAAGTGCCCATTAACGATAGTGATATGGGCATAATTTTTGCGTAAACCGATTCGATATAGCGTGCCTAAATAGCGTGACTCGATTTTAATGCTAATTGAGTTTCAGTAAGATACAATTGGAGCGTGAGAGTGTATCTCGATGGTTAGAGGTCTTAATTAGTAAGATGTTCATAGATGAGTGCTTACGTGTGCTTGTGAAAGATTGTATGCTAAAATTACTGATTGAAAACATGTGTAATATCACAGTGGCTGAATTATAAAAGTTTCGTAAACTTAAGACGTCTAAAACCAAGTGCAAAGTCAATTGAAGGACCTGTAAGAGGTGGCAGGTGATGGATTCCTTTCCCGAGAGAAAACATTGTCGCTTCGTCGTAGTCCTCTCAGGTTGATGAGAAAAATGACAATAAAATCCTATTAGATGTAGGTCGTGAGTGTAGTCGCGAGGATACGTGCACTGCCAGAGCGCACAGCTAAAGTACTGGGCGACTGGGGTAAACATTAGACCAAGAGCGATGCAGAGGCGTTTGCCTGCAGTCGTGCACCTAACTAAGGAAATCCTTACAAAGAACTGTAATAAGTATGCATTTGTATTGCTCATGCATTTTCTATTGCAGGTCTAAGATTAACGTATGATTCATCATCCAAGATCAATATCCATTAGGTTGAAATTACAAGTCTAGTTTCATGACATAAACGCTAACATGATGTGTGTTTAATTTTCAACAGCAATCGGTATTGAATATCTATATTTTCTCAAAATAAAAACTACATTTTAGATCTCTGGATTGGTAGTTTAAGTTGGGCGAGACATTGTTTTAAACAGATGTAACCGGTAAATAGAATTCTGTAGCGAACTTTAAATAGAAGCAATCAATAAAATAATGGACACTTATCCCATTCGCAAGATGTGTAACATATATAATAAGTGTATCGTAATATAAATTACGTATACCAAGAGAATATTGTCACCACATCAAAGTGCCTATGCTGTGGTAACGATCAACTTGCGACATCAACCGATTTTGACTGTGTGTGAAGAAATTTAAACTAGTACGTTTAATATCGATTACTCGAACAATTTTCGTTGTTATAAACTGTACGTGAACATATTTCTGAACGTAATCGGTAATTGCGCAAATCGGTGCGTAGAAAATATGAATTTGATTGGTTATTCATGACCATTGTCGATCTAATAAAAGTTTTACACTACTCACATAGTATTTCAATTCGGTAATAATTTTTTCGCAATATTTGCATAGGTTGGTACTATTTTAGCCCACCATTTAAAACTCAACCTAACGTTTTGTCTAATATCTGAATTGCTACATAATAAAAAAAAACACTGTACCCATTTTTGTACCCAAATTTTCATTTGCATATTTTTATTTGACAACTCGTTGAAAACCTGACACAGTTTTTTATTAACTTTTACCCAGGAATTTTGATAAAAAGTTGAAAAAGTAGATAAAAAAAATAATCCCGTTTTTAACCATATTAAAAAAGCAGACTAG
Source organism: Melanchra persicariae (assembly GCA_947386135.1). NCBI lineage: Eukaryota > Metazoa > Arthropoda > Insecta > Lepidoptera > Noctuidae > Melanchra > Melanchra persicariae. The sequence continues at coordinate 7,111,480 of OX376651.1, read as the reverse complement.
ATTTATTATTATAGGTTTTAAAAGGGTTTTATTCTTTCAGTATCAGAAAAAAGATTCAGAAAAAATTAAAATGCAAACATAACTCATTGCTGAACCTGTTTTTCTGTGTTCTTTTTCGTTTATTTTATATCTACCTACATATAGGAAGGATAACCAACGAAACCCTTTATCTTCTACTACGGCCCGTCCGTGTGTCACTCAGCGGGCCTGTAACTCATGGAACGTTATAGGTAGACAGTTGACATTTTACATTGTGTTTATTTTTTTTTTGTCACTATAACTTCAAATAATAAATATTAAAATAATTTTTAATTTATTTATACCGTAATCTCTAAAAATCCCGATTTTTTATGGTATGGAACTAATCGTGTGCGAGACTGATTAACCCTTAGCCGATTTTCTTGTTTAATGAACCTATACTGGTTGAATAATCAACGTGTTACAGAATAAACCTGGAAAGGGGTCATTGTATGAACAACTTTTTCTATGGGACCAACACTGAAATCGCGACAAAAAAATCGACTACCCCATAATTTTCTTTGCGCATAATTCGAGAAAATGTATGTACTGACCATCTGATTTTTTGTTTGAAAGGGTTTACTTCCCAAGTGGTTCCATGATCATCAAGTCAGGATCTGATGATGGGATCCTGGAGAAATAGAGAGAACTCTTCAAATTTTATAGTCAAACTTGAACAAATGGGTAGTTTTTAGAAGAGTACTTTCTCGGAGTGGTCCCGTTTCAATTTGGTGAAGATCTGATGAAGAACTTCGGAGATAGGTAACGGAACTCCTCAATAAATGATAGTAAATGGACTGGGATTGCTGAAATCGCATGTCTGTCTATTGTTTACACCAGTTCATAACATAACATCACGCCGGTACGCTGTGAAGGTGTAAGCACATGTGAACCTTTAAAAAGTGTAAAAAAAATGGAACCAACAAAACAAAAAACACAACAAAGTACAAAATAGCTTAAATTTCGGTAGGCGGTGTTTCGGTTGCTTCTTCGTTATTTGACATCGACTTCGGAAATTTATGTTATTTTGTACTTTGTAGTATTTTTACTTTGTAGGGTTCGTTATATACTTATTTATTCTTGCTCAGTCAAATTCTGAGCTTAATTTGTGTTTTTCTTTTATTTAACGTAAGCGCTGTAATTTTATAAGGTGTGTTGGCATCAGAATGAAATTGTTATACCTACTTACCTCGATTCAGAGTAATGATAGCAACCGACTAGAATTGATTACAATTGCTTGGAAACATCACAGTTAGACTTTTTATCGGCTGCAGCGATGTTGTTAGCCATTGAAAAGAAAAATAAGTTTAATTTTGCATGACTTCAGTTTAATAAACTGCCTCGTTGGTCTAGTAGTCGCTAGCGCTATTTATGCGGCTAAAGTATTGGGTTCGATTTTCGGGTCGGGCAAAGTACCTATTGGATTTATTAAACTTGAATTTTTCAGTAGCAACTCAGAGTCTGAATTTGTACAAGATCGATGGAAATTTTATTTTATTATGATTAAAAATATTAATAGAATAAATTATTTTAAATTTGTTCAAAAAAATACAATTAAGTATAGTTACATACTATGTTACCAATAATAATATCCTCCCTATTGCATGGGGCTTAAAATCAGTTTGTAAAATGTGTCTAACCCTCTGAAAAATTTTGGCGTGATGTTATGTTATATTATGTGGTCGTTTAAATAATATAATCTGATTTTCTATATCACAGGCCAAAAAAAAAAAAAAAATCAACGTAAAGAAATCTACGTAATGGCTCAATTATAAGGTTCAATGACTAATTTAGATCTTGGAATGAGGACAATTATTAGTAATATACTAATCATAATTATCTAATTTCAATTTTCGTTACAACTACAATTAGTATAATAATTAACAGTGACAGTTTGTTCGTATAAAAACTTTCACCGAAGTATTACTTGTTCTTTAATTGGAAAAATACGCGTTAAGACAAGTTGTCTTCTATATCATCGTGCGTTAAAATTGATTATTATTTATTCGCTATAATGGGTATAGGTCACCATGGCAAGATAAGTCATTCACCGGCAATATCACCAGTCTCTTCAGTAAGTTTTGGTTCGTTATATGTACAGAGCAGTTCCGCACAACGGACCGAATGGGAGTTTAGTGTGGAAAATGGAGTCCTACTTTACTCTCATATCTGCAGGACAGTGAAAGCCTTGGCGGGTACTGCTAGGCATTATCAAAGCTTGCCATGAAAACCTAGCATGTCAGTATGCGTCATCATTATCATCATCATCCACAACCCGACTCGCCCAAGTGCTGAGAATAACCCTAATCCCCATGTTCCTGAGTCAATCCTCACGTTCCTGAGCCAATCTCCACGTTCCTGAGCTAATTCCTACGTTTTTGAGCCAGCTAATCCAGGTTGGCACCCTCGATGGCAGCAATGTCGTCACAGAACATATCGTCGTGTGTCAGTAAGCGTCATCGTTTTAATATGGAAGTTGACTGTCCGTGAATTTCCTTCTGTCTATGGCTATGCCAGCCGAAACTTGTGCTCAGCAAAGATCGAGTGACTACGTGTCAAGTCAACTGGGCTATCCAAGTTGTAATTGTCCCTCGTTGGCCATTGGCCTAGCTCTGTTCTCTCTCCTGCTTTATCTTATTTGTCTGTTCTTACTTCTCTGCTGATCTTTTGTGTTGTATTTTGCTGCAGGATCTGAGGCCTTCAAAAGTTCCTTGCTCAATAGTTATTTTTTTCTAATATTTTTTCACCAACATTGGATCCAAGATCTGTGAACATTGCACTCTTCTTTCTTTCTAGTCTCTGCGGTTTTATTTTAATTTGCTTACAGCATTTAAGTAATGGTAGAGTAAAACGCGTAACTAAAAAGTGGTCATAGTCAATTGTCTGACAGAAATAGTTGACAAGATAATGTTTTATTCCTTTCTAAGCTTTGACGATGACTTTATCGCTCTTTCCATACATTTTTTGATGTACGAGTAGATATCACTATTATGAATTATATTATTGATTAACTTATAAATTAATTTATAGTAAGAAAGTTATCATAAAGGTCTATATATATCTATAGTGAAAAAAAACTATGAAGTAGTTACTTTGAAAATAAATTTCTGCTAATTACATTAAAATGGTAACACAATGTGTATATATATTTTCATACGTGTAGGTATCGTTAACTTTTATCGTTCAAGTATAGAGAATGGACCAAAACTCAAGTTTTCACTGTTCAAAATGCTAATTTAACTAGTTTGACCCGGAAAATAGTAGGACGCTGCTGTCCGTGAGTTTAGCTTAGGTAAAATATTAGTAACCACAAACATTTTAACGACAAAGTGACTCTCCACACGTACCTAATGACTTTATAACCGAATGCGAATATTTTTAGAGCTATAAAATAATCTTGTATAAGTACTGGTATACTGGAATCTAAAAAAATGTTATTTATAGAGGTAAAATTGTTTGATAAATGTATAAACATACCTACTTCAATCAAATGCTCCAAGAAATTGATAATGGTTGACTTCATTATTAAACTGAAAATCTTCCCGTTGGGCTTATACTTATACATTCTAATGTGAAAAGTATTAATGATACCAAAACGAAATTCTTACTCAAAGAAAACTATCGCTGATTACTTATTGTACTGCTAAATTGCACAATTTCTGTGGAACAAGCCAGAAAAAAGGACGTATCTACACAAAACGAGGTCTCTAATTGATTTTTTCTTAATATCGGAAATCGCTTACTTCGTTTTATGCAAAAACGTCCTTTTTTCTTATGACGGCAGTATAAATGTCGCTCATGATCTTTACCTACGGGAAGTAAGCAGTCAAAACTACAGGCTATTGATTCGTCATTAATTGACCTGCATCAGGATTGATGACTTAATTTATTTGTGACAGCCTTAATCAACTTATAATTAGTGAAATAGGGGAGAAGAGTGGAAGTCATCGGGAGCGACTGAACTATTACCAGCAGTGGGACGGCTCCCTACCAATAGATCGTAAAAAAACACTAATAACGCCACTGTGAACAAGTCTTATCTATACTTACTATTAAAAAGAAAGCTTGTAAGACCCGCGATGACAAACACGAACCACTTTTCAAACAACATTTATTATTATGATAAGCGGTTTACAAATCACTTAAGAATAGATATCTGTTTATTTAATCTTACGTTATGGCACACTTGATGTCAGTTTTGTGTTGCTACTACTAGTCTTACTACTCTCTAGTATTCTTTTAGAATTATTATGTAAAGCTAATTTGGTTTCGTCGGAGAAGGGCCACCGAAAAGAGTGGAGGGCTCTATAGGTTAAGGTGAAAGCGCCGGGGTAGCCCGCGAAATTCAAATTTTCTTACTTTTTTTGCAATTTGCAGATCAGTATCAGGTTGTATGTTGGTCAAAATATGATTCGCGGCCGAAGCAAGTACGTATTTACAGAACTGTAATCATTAAAATCATCAATATAACTCTCTCAGTTAGAATTGATGCCAAATGTGGTATTTCATGAAATCATAACATTTGTCATCAATTCTAACTGAAGGAGTTGTATTGATGATTTTAATTATTATAATTTTATAAATACATACTTGCTACGGCCGCGAATCATATTTTGACCAAGATACAAGCTGACACTGACCTGCAAATTGCAAAAAACGTAAGAAAATTTGAATTTCGGGGGCGCTTCCACTTTAACAACAAAAACCGGCCAAGTGCGAGTCGGACTCGCGCACGAAGGCTTCCGTACCGTTATTAAAAAACGGCAAAATATCACGTTTGTTGTATGGGAGTCCCACTTATATATTTATTTTATTGTTTTTAGTATTTGTTGTTATAGCGGCAACAGGTTCATCATCTGTAAACATTTCAACTGTCTAGCTATCACGGTTCATGAGATACAACCTGTTGACAGACGGACAGACCGGCAGACGGACAGACAGACAGACGGATAGACGGACAGACGGACAGACGGACGGACGGACGGACGGACGGACGGACGGACGGACAGACGGACAGACGGACAGCGGAGTCTTAGTAATAGGATCCCGTTTTCACCATTTGGGTACGGAACCTTATAAAAGGCAATCAATTATCCTTAAGTTGGGAGCGTATATGCAAAATCCACAAATCCGGTTGCAGCTGAGCAATTCAGATGGGAGAACCCTATAAATCGAACTAAAGATCTCAAACTCATCTCTCACCTACTGCTGAGAGACCAATGAAAGTAAATGAAGCAGAGTTAAAACAAAACGTCACAATCAAATTTGCAAGTACTTTTTGACAGCGATGGCTTAGTCATAAAATTATATTAGAACCACAATACGACTTAGCCATAAGCCTTTCAAAAGATAAGATAACCAAAAACTTGAAGAAGTTTTTAACAACAGGAATGGTTTTTCAAAAGTGGAAAACAAAGATACACAAAACATTTTCATGGCCGTAAAGTTTATCAAAAGAGCTGGAAGTTTGCTATGATTTATCACTCTAAATTGATTTAATGACTAACAGACGACAAGGCGGTGGCACCAACAGTCTCTCGACGGGAGTTTCGAAACTTTTACCTTACCGATAATAAATGAAGCAAGTTATGACAGTTGAGATGGAATCGTGACCGTTTGTGCGTGCTGTCAACGACTCCTGCTACGCCGACCGGCTGAACAAAGCAATTAGCTGCGAGTGGTATTAATATTGTAAATGAAGTTGATGTTATCGGTGTAATGGCACCGGTGTTAGATACGGCTGATTGTTAAACGAAGTTTTCATCGCAATTGAATACCAACAAGAAATGCGTAGATTTCATGATACCTCATTTAGGTAACCCTCAGCAGCATTATTCAAGTTACTAAAACAATGTTCAGTACTAAAAGTGAAAGAGTTTTAGGTATGTCAAATATGAAACATTCGTAACCTTTCGAAGAACCCTATTATCTGTAAAGTCCGATGTGACAACAATATGGTTTACCGTCATGAATTTGGATAGACATCATAGTCAGTTCAAAGCTTATATCATTAGCCGTATTCCGTATTAGTACGAAGAGAACGACTCGCAAACGTGTTTGAATAAATTAATTCTAACGCGATAGATGGCGTTACTGTGGCGTGTTGATACCACAGTGGAATAAGCTATGAAATAATAGAGTTAATAACATATGGCACAGTTGAATGCTGTAATTAACAATTCTTAATTACGCCAAGTATAGTAAATAAGGAAAATGTATGCATGACTGATGACAATGTTAATCAAAACTATGTTATATAGTGAAGCTCTACCTCGTAAGTAGACATAAGTTTGTATTGAAATAATATAAGAAAACCAGGAAATAAATTAAAAGTATTACTGCTCTCCGATTAACACATGGGAACTTCATGCATCGACCAAAATAACTGAACGTTACATTATAACAATCTGAAACTTACTTATTAAGTGAATGCCTATAAACATTTTTAAGTCTATGACCAGTGCGTATTGCCAGTGATGTTATGTGGAACTTAAAACGTAGTTGCTCACAATGGGCCTTATCAGAAGGGACACTTGGACAGTGCTATGGACATTTCTTACGTGAATGATTCAGAAATGAAGAGAGCCGCCTTTACAGTGCGTTCGTTTTGCTTGTACATAAAGTTTTAATAGATAAATAAATACGCAAGAGAGCTAAGTTTACCAAAATAGACTGAAGAATTGCCAAATGCAAATTGCTCGCTAAATAGGTGTTAGGGCTGAAAGTTTCTGGAGTGGCGACCGCGTCCCTAAAGACGCAGGCAGCGTCGGAAGGCCACCCAAAAGCTGGCCGATGACCTGGTGAAGGCCGCCGGAATCCGCGGAGGCCTATGTTTAGCAGCAGACGTCATTCTGCTGAAATAATGATTACGATGACTTAACAACGTGTTCTACTTTTGTTGCTGACTGTACCTACCGGTAAATTATTGTTGAGTAATTGGATAATTCCAGCACATTATGACGTTTTTTCCCTAACAGGTGACGTCTGTTAGTCGTGTGTACATTGTTAGAATCCCAAACTGGCTAATTGGAAATCATAAACTAATGCCATTTATTGCTTATTTGCTTTACTCACTATTTCTTATATATGTACGCATGTACCCTAGTGGTGACCGTTTATAGTATTCGCTACTGTGGTCTGCCTTAAAAGGTGTTTTTGTTGTGCACAAAGGAAAAATTATATGATGTTATTGTCCATTTCATGTAATGATATTACGTTTATTCATGTAAACTAGTTTGGTGGTACCCACTTTGGCACCTTATTAATCAGGAGTCACGAGTTTCCTTATTTATATTTCTAGTAAATATAATGCCATCATGTTGCTGTGAAAATACCCCAACTCATTCTAGACACTTTTTTTGCACCGCAGTGCCTTCGCAGTGTGGGTCCAGGTCACCTTTTTTATGGATGGGAAATCATCCAATGACCCTTTCCGCTCTGGGTGGAGCGGAAGGGAGTCTCAGAGTCTTACTAACAAGAACCCATCCGTGCTCCTCCTAGTGCCCTTTGCTTTCCTGGGCCACGGTAACTCTTTCGAACAAAATCCGTAACCCTGACAGGCTCTGGCCCTAACGGGCCCCGTGTGTTTACATTTTTAATGATGTGTAGAATTTGTGAAGTTAGGGTCGGTAGAGTTAGGCCGTGTAGATTCAGAAGCTTGGCTCTACATGAGATCTTTTTCACCTTATGTGGTCGTCTTGGCAACATTTTACATGAAATGTTTTTGGTGGGTACATTATTTTTATTCTTTTACAGTTTTTATAAGACAGAGACAAACATATCAAATATGTTGATTCATCATCATTATATCAGCCGAAAGACGTACACCGCTGGACATAGGCCTCCCACCAAGTGTTGCCACAACAACTGGTCCTGTGCGTCTCGCATCCATCGTCTACGAGCGACCCTCACCAAGTCATCGGTCCATCTTGTGGGAGGCCTTCCAACGCTGCGTCTTCCGGTACGCGGTCGCCACTCCAGAACTTTTCGTCCCCATCGACCATCTGTTCGGCCAAATGTTGATTGTATTTAAACAATTATTCCTATCTGTGCCTGGGTCAACTATCATTTTAAGCAGAAGCAGCTGAGTATCAGTCTTTAACATGGACTTTAATGTTTATCTGAGGGCCTAGCCCGAATATTTTGTAAGTGAATTATTAAAATAAAAAACTACAACCCCATAGTACTTTAGTATGTGACATACGTCATTTGTATCATACACAAATATGAATTTAGCATCCAATTTGTGCAGTGTATAGGGAAATCATCAAATTGCCCCTTCCGCTCTGGGTGGAGCGGGAGGGAGTGTCAGACTCTTACTGACTAAAACCCATCCGTGCTCCTCCTAGTGCCCTTTGCGTTCCAGGGCCGTGGTAACTCTTCCGAACAAAATCCGCAACCCTGGCAGGGTCTAAAAAGACTTAGTCGAAGTTATTTTATCAAAGGTAATTCGAGTGGTAGTAATTCCAAAATGTTTGTGATTCAAAAATTCTAGCGAAACGGCACGTGGAACTTTTGAAAATCGTTGTCACTGGTAGAATGTCACTTCGTTTGGAGCCCTGTGTGTCCCCGAGCGAGACGTTGTTAGACGATATCTCCTTGACGCCAATTAAAACAATACGGTGCAATAGTCACGCGTACCTTATTCAATGTTACACCTATGACACGATGTATCTCACGATTGGTTCATCCGGGCTTACTATTTATACATGATTTATTTATGTCTGCGTGAGAATGAAAATAGTTCCATGTTGGGCAGTAAAAACATATAATATTATAATCTAGAAAAGAAGAAAGAAAACGCTACTTCGACGATTTTTGCATTTTTGCCATTTTCTTTTTATTTCACTAATCACACTTAAAAAGTAGATTCTGTTAGTAGCCGATACAAAAAAAAAAAATTGCGGCTATTTTTTGTGATCGTCACCAGCGCGAAGTAATAGCCGCTTTTCATATCTTCTGTGAATAATCAGTGAATGACCGCAGCTAAAACATGCGCTTGCGATTACGTTGACGACCGCTAGAGATCCCTGTATGAAGAGCCATTTACGTAAAACTTGATAGTATTATCGGTTACCTACTCTGCAGGGTGTTCTAGAAACAAAGGTATGGTCATGTTTAAGGGTGATGTTGGCTGGCTGATATATAATATTAAAGAAAAAAAGAAAACAAAAAAAAGAAAACTTTTTTTCAAAAAATTCGACAGACCAGAAAAACGACTACAAATACCCGAAACTTTAGTTCAATCACAGATTTGATGTCACTTACTACATGAGAAGACATTTCTTCGGAACTCTTTAGTCGTTTTTTGTGGTCGATTTTATCACACTTTTTTTTTAAATCACCCCTTAAATATGACCGGGCTGTTCTGGACCACCCTGACATATCCATATAGAATAAGTTATTACCTTTACCTAAGTATACGTTGTAACTTGACGGCACACAATAAAATAAACATCTATTATCTAATGGATCACATCCGCACCTACTATATTCTTACCTATGCCTCTTATTTTTTTTAAACCGACCTTCGACAATTGCTTGTTATTCCTGTAAACACGCGTTATACAGTTCACATACTAGCTTTATCCCGCGGCTTCACTTCCGTGGCCCAGCCTTCAGGAAAGTTTAATTTGGAAAAATTGACAAGAAGCCAGGCAAGAACAAGAAACACACAACCAACATCTTCGGGTTTGTCGCTCAGCTCCGCCTCGCAGCTACCGGGACCTCCTCCAGCCGTGAGAGTCTGGTTGCTGCAGTCGAGTCGAGCTCGAGCGACGAATACTTCTCGCCGCCGACTACGTGTGTTACAATCGGATCAGCACTTTCAGAGATTACCTCCTACAAACAAGTTAACTTAACTCTATAGTAAGTTTGTACACATCATGTGCTTCTTTTCAGCATTGTCGACCAAAGCATATTTACATATATTATTTTTCTTCTGCTGAGGAAATAATTAAAATATTTTATTAACAATAATACAAAGAAAAGTAGTTCATTTTTTCTTTAATATCGTGATGCTAGTGGTTAAAGACTTGCCTAGGCGCCTTATGTCAGGCCTGCGGACGTCAAGCGTTGGGTGGCTCGCTGTCCGATCATAACCAGGCTCAGGTCGAGGGTGCGTTGTGTTCCACGCGCGCCTCAAAGAGATGTCAGCAAATTAGACGGGGCACGTTAGGTCCAGAGCTTGCCAGGGTTGCGAAATTTGTTCGAAAGAGTCACCGCGGCCCTAGAATGCAAAGTGCATTAGGAGGAACACGGATGGGTTTTAGTCAGTAAGAGTCTGATGCTCCCTTTCGCTCCACCAAAAGCGGAAGAAGTCATTAGATGATTTCCCATCCATAAAAAAACCGGCCAAGTGCGAGTCGGACTCGAGCACGAAGGGATCCGTACCATTATCTATAAAAACGGCAAAAAAAAAACACGTTTCTTGTATGGGAAATATAATTTATTATATTAGTATTTGTTGTTATAGTGGCAACAGAAATACATAATCTGTGAAAATTTCAACTGTGTATCACGGTTCATGAGATACCTACAGCCTGGTGACCGACAGACGGACAGGCAAACAGACGGACAGAGAAGTCTTAGTAATAGGGTCCCGTTTTTACCCTTTTGGGTACGGAACCCTAAAAAAGGAGGCCCAATTCTATTTATTTTTGAGCTACGTTTGCATACGCATCGCAGTTGCAATCTGCCAAAAATGTAGGGAAATCAGAGGTGTTTTTTTCAAAAATTAGTAGAATAATCCCTCTGAGCCAGTAACATATTGTGATATGTTACGGAAGTGATTATGTCGGAAGCGGAGGCGGGGGCAGAAGATAACACACACTCTCCGAACCGAAAACTTAGTAGAACCTCCGTAACATCTCTGCTCTGCGTTGTGTCTATGAAAAGCATAATGTAGGTTATTTCTATGTTTGTCTCAGACATCACTGACATATTATAGGTTAGGTTGTCTTACTAATGTAATTAATGGTTATTTAATGCTCCTGCCTTTTCAGTTTCAGAAGACGTCTTTGCCCAGCAGTGGGACAGCAATAGGATAATTTAATTTCTCAACTATTATAAAGGTTTTCTTGATTTGTAAGAAATAAATACTCGGATGGTTAGTTAGTTAGTAATTCAATAATTTTATTAATTAACTGAAAATAAAGCAGGAACTCAATTTTAAAACTGGCTTTTGTATTTATGCTAACCACCACGATCTCCGTAATAAATAAGGATAAATAAAAACAAATCTAAATTGTGAACACATTTCATTCTATTAACTTTAGAGACCTAAACATCCAAAGGCTGTTTCGCTACAAATTCCAACAAAATTATTTCTAATATTTTTTCTAATAAATTAAAAATTAAAGATAGGTACTTAAACAAAAATACTGACTTTCATAATATGTATAAAATCTCAACTGTATACAAATCAGAAAAAAATTGTAGTCTAGAAAGGTTTGGCTTATAAGGTCATTTTTAAGGAAAATAAATATTGTTAACATAATGTACATATAAAGTAACGGCAGTTGATTAACACTTTTAAGGCTTCCGTAACAATGTCTGTCAATACTATATCAGCCAAAACAAATGAGAAACTTAGGACATAAGCTGTAGCTGCTGTGTGTAATCCGTTGAATTTTGTGCATCCGAACATCGCCCGGATGCGAGTCTGTTCCCATCACCAGTACACGTGAAATAAAAAACTGGGCCCCCGGAGCTATTCATTTCAAGAGACAAGTGTGCTTTAAGCACTACGTCAAGAAGGTACTCCAACACATCTGCAGGAGTAGTTCCCTCCAATACTGTGGGGACTGGGTTTTCGATGCCGGGAATCGAATTGGAGGCAGCTGTGCCAATAGCCGTGGCGATTGCGATTACGAAGATAGCCGCTTTCATCGTGTTTAATCCTGAAAAAAAATATGATTGGATCATTTTGCTTTTACCTAAATATAGTGGGGCTGGCTGGATTCCCGCCTCGCCAGATTCGGTTGAGTCCCAGAATTTTACAAGAAGCAACTGCTAAACAATTTAATATAGTTGTAAAAAAAAAGCTAAAACTAAGTAACATTTTCTTACAAACACCGTTTCATTTTATGTGAATGAATAAGATATTTAAATTTCTATACAGGATGTTCCAGAAGTGTGTGGTCATATTTAAGGGTGGTGTTTGGTATCTGCTATTACACAGCCAGAAAATAATAAAAAAATGACTATTAAAAATAAGACCCAATCTCAAAAAAACGGTTATAAAGTTAAAAAAAACATACTTTTCAAGCAGTTTGATGCAGTTGCTGGCATCAAATCTGTGACTGAAAATAAATAAATGCCACCAACTGCATCTGATTGCTTCAACAGTGATTTATCTTTAACTTTTTAGTCATGTTTTGAGGTATCTGAGGATCTGTTTAGCAGACGACGACGCACTACTGAAATACACTGTATAAGTAGTTTAATTGGTAAAAACATGGAATGAACAAATAAATAACAGAAAAAGTGACAACTTTAAAAATTGCCTCAAATGCTAATTCATTATTAAAATATAATATTACCTTGTCAATGCTTTGACCAGAAACAAATTGTGTGTGTCCTGAAGAAATACTCTGTTCAGAGTGTTTATTGATTTACGATATCCTTAACACCAGACGGCACACTACTGACTGTGTGTTAATGAAGCACTTTGAGGTAATTATAGGCAAGGCAAATTGTTTCAATATTCATTTCCGAAAAGCCAGTACTGTCATTCGAAATGACTCATGATGTACCTACCTCAGAGCATTGTAACGCGACGCCTCGGCGATCACCTGCTAGAGACGGCATTGTCAAAACTATCTATACGAACCAAACATGACAGTGACTTGGCAATTTCGATAATGACTTTGCCAAAAGAGTCTTCTCGTATTTTTAAGTAACGTTCACATTCGCATCGCAGTTGCTATCTGTCAAAATGTAGGGTAATTGGAGGAGTTTTTGCCTGATTGATACTGTGATTCAAATGTGAACGTTCCATTATAAGTAGGTACGGGATATGCCCTCTGGTTCTGAAGTGAGTATCTGTGTTATGAATGTGAAATCCTAATGTATGCCTTTACCTACATTTGACAGGGACATTCTTAATTACGAAATCGGGGATAAGACAGATTAAACTCTCAGTTTTAGCACAATTACAGGCCATACATATTATTCGCAAAGAAGGTGGCGTTTCTAATCTTTATGAAATGCTGTTGTCAGTTTGAACGAGTAGGTATTGGTATATAATAGGTTAGTAAACGCACGCAGCAACGCAGCAAACGCAGCAAATCTAGCGAACGACCCAAGAGCTAGATTGACCCGGCATTATACCGAAGACATCCCGGACGTCAGCTTGTATGAGATCAGGATGGCTCTGAAGCAGCTTAAAAACAACAAGGCGTCGGGTGAGGACGGAATCACGGCCGAACTCCTGAAGGCGGGTGGAAAACCAGTCCTTAAGGCCCTTCAGAAACTGTTCGATTCCGTCATACTCGAGGGGAAAACGCCACAAGCTTGGAGCAGAGGTGTGGTGGTACTCTTCTTTAAAAAGGGCGACAATGCCCTGCTTAAGAATTACAGGCCCATCTCACTTCTGAGCCATGTCTACAAGCTGTTTTCTAGAGTCATCACAAACCGTCTCGCACGCAGGTTTGACGACTTCCAGCCTCCCGAACAAGCCGGATTCCGAAAAGGCTTCAGCACCGTAGACCACATACACACGCTGCGGCAGGTTATACAGAAGACCGAAGAGTATAATCTGCCTCTCTGCTTAGCGTTTGTGGACTACGAGAAAGCCTTCGATTCGATCGAGTTTTGGGCTGTGCTGCAGTCTCTCCAACGGTGCCAGATCGACTATCGGTACATCGAGGTGCTGAAGTGTTTGTATGAAAACGCCACCATGTCAGTCCGACTTCAGGATCAGACATCAGAACCTATCCTCCTGCAGCGGGGTGTGAGGCAGGGAGACGTAATTTCTCCGAAACTGTTCACGGCCGCAATGGAGGACGTCTTCAAGGTTTTGGACTGGAAAAGGCTAGGCATTAATGTCAATGGCGAGTACATCACTCATCTTCGATTTGCCGACGATATAGTCGTCATGGCTGAGACCACGGAGGACCTCAGTACAATGCTCGATGACCTCAGTAGAGCTTCCGAAAGAGTGGGTCTTAAAATGAACATGGAAAAAACCAAGGTCATGGTAAATACCCATGTAGCACCCACTCCTATCAAGATTGGAGGCTCTGCACTCGAAGTTGTTGATGAGTACGTCTACCTGGGACAAACGATCCAGCTAGGTAGGGCTAACTTCGAGAAGGAAGTCAACCATCGAATCCGACTCGGCTGGGCGGCGTTCGGGAAGTTGCGCGGTATCTTCTCGTCTCACATACCACAGTGTCTCAAGACGAAAGTCTATGACCAGTGCGTGTTGCCAGTGATGACCTATGGACTCGAAACGTGGTCGCTCACAATGGGCCTCATCAGAAGGCTTAAAGTCACCCAAAGGGCAATGGAGAGGGCATTGCTCGGAGTTTCCTTGCGTGATCGAATCAGGAATGATGATATCCGCAAGAGAACCAAGGTTACCGACATAGCCCGAAGGATCGCCAAATTGAAGTGGCAGTGGGCAGGGCACATTGCTCGCAGAACAGATCGTCGATGGGGCCGAAAAGTTTTGGAGTGGCGACCGCGTACCGGAAGACGCAGTGTTGGAAGGCCTCCCACAAGGTGGACCGATGACCTGGTGAGGGTCGCGGGTAACCGATGGATGCGAGACGCACAGGACCGGTGGTTGTGGCGACACTTGGGGGAGGCCTATGTCCAGCAGTGGACGTCTTTCGGCTGATATGATGATGATGATGGAGGTTAGTAAACTACGCACAACGGACCGAATGAGAGTCTAAGTGCGGATAAGGGAGTCCCTACTCTAGGTTAGTAAACTAAGTAGGAGATTCTAGGGCAAAACTTAGCGCAGGCGAGGCGTAAGGCACGATGCCGCACGCCGCTCGCCTACGCCGCGTCGTTTGTGTATAATTCACGACGTGTCGCCCAACAACATTTTTTATTAAAACTTTTTGAAGCGGCATCGTGCCTTACGCCTCGCCTGCGCCGCGTCTTTGCCGCGTCTTCACCATGCCTTTTCTGTATAATTCTGGCCTAATGCACCCACGGGAAATGATGGGATGGTGCTATTCTTTTACGCCCGACACCATACGGAACTTAAATTTCTTCATTTAATAGATCAAAACTATTCCTTTATTCTAGACTAGCTGTGCCCGCGGCTTCGTTCGCGTGGATGCTCGTGACTTAATAAAAACAGCAGCACGTCGATTCTGTAAAATTCACACAACAACTAGCATTTCAAGTCGTTATTCACTCTCACTTCGCATAAGGTTCAAAATGACCTTGATTTTGCATTCTGTAAGCATCACCTAGGCACTTGCGAAGTGAAGTGAGCTCCAAAGCGACCAACACTGTACTAGTGACTACCACACTCAACAAAATCTAAGTCGGGATTTATCGGTTTTTCATTTTACCAGTTTTTGACACAGATTTTTAGCTATTACGATGTTTAAATTAAAATTTCTTATTTTAAGGAATTTAAGGCAGCTAATAAGTAAAAAAAAAACAGAAAACTCTAAATTCGTGCCGTGAATATAATCTATGCTTACCTAACGAAAAGAAATGACTGACAGATAATATCATAAGTAATCTGTGGACAATATTTTCATTTATTGCCGTTGACGTTTAAAAGTTCGTTGCATTCACAGAGTACTTTTGGTTGCATTGTTTTGTTTACGTTCTGTTTGTTTTTTGATCGATCAGTGCCGGTAATAATAGTGAAATAATCATGAAGTAAGTTTATATTTCTGGTTGTAAATTTAACCTTTCTTTTAACATTTGTCTTTCTTGTATATTTTGAGGAAACCTTATATATTTTTTTACTATTGCTGGATTATTAAGAGCTTCCACTACTTCATTTATGCAACGAGATACTGATGGTTGCGATAAATATGTTCTTATATTTTCTTTAATTATTTTCTGATAACTGCCATTAGCCAAGAATGACAAGGTGCATAATAACTGTGAAACAATAAAACAATTAAATACCTACTTAATCTAGATCTAGTCAAAATAAAATAGGGACCAATTTGGTTATTTTCATGCTTAATAGAATACGAATATTATAACTATACAGGGTCCTTGGACTAACATGAAAACATAAAGCTAGCAGGGGAACCACATATAGGGAATACTTCGTATTATTAAGTGTTTTTCTTATTATGGTGTGCTTGGTTACAAATCTTTCAGCTATAAACTGAGTTAATACTTACAAAACTAACTTTATACTTAGTAAAATGAAGCTCTTACTTTTATACGAGCTGAAAGTCCTTTGCCACGACGTTTTGTGGGCTTTATTAGAGGCAGTAACTCATATTCCAGTTGGTCAATTAGCTCCTTTGACAATCTATAGACGCTCACATAGTCGTCATCTCGGGTTAATAAAGATAAACTTCGAATTTTGGTAGATTGTCGACGCTTTTCTAGTTTATCCAAAGCATGAGCTTCTTCTAATAAAGATTTAAACAAAAACATTCTTGCCATCGTTATCGCTTAAGTAGGTAGGCACTTATTCACTTTATAACTTTAAAAACTTTATTTAAACACTATTTAACTATGATTTATTCTATTTTCACTCGTAAAATAGATGCTTTTAATTTGACACTTTGAATCGCGTTCGAGTGCAAAGTGAACGTCGAAGTGACAGGGGAATTACCTTATAGAATGCCACTTTTTACGTCATCTCATACTTTATCTGTCAAAATCTCGAGGTAAATTTAGTTCAACTCGCAAACACGCTCGCAATAGTAGCGCTAGTGTAGATTCGAATTATCAACCGAGTTTTAGAATGCCAATCAAGAAACTCACAGCGGATTCAGATTCGAAGTTTAGAATGAAGTCTTACAGAATCACACTGCTGCACGGGTCGATATTAAGGTTAAGCAATGCTTGCCGAGGTCGGCCTGTGGATTGATAACCATTTTAACATGCCGAGATTCCTTCGTGCCTCGGATAACATGTTAAGTCGTTGGTCCGGCTGTCATTTGTAGGTCTTTGACAAATGTTACGGATTGCCAGAAGCCAGAAAATCTGACACCAGTGTTGCCAAGAGGTATACCTAACGTGTATCCCAGTTATTAGGTTGTGAAGGTCAAACAGGAAGTCGCTTCACGTACCTAAAATTATGGTATTCAGCTGAATCTGGTTTGACGTTTTAATACTGAAAAAGAATTGACGAAGACGGTGTGCGCCGCGGCATCGTAGTAGACAAAACAGTTTTGTTCTAGGTGTGCGACGGGTCATAGACAAAACAGTTTCGTTTTAGTCTTAAGGCAGACTTGTCTATGTGTTTTAACTCTGTCTTAAGACTGTCGTGACTACAATGTGCGCTCAGCCTAAGTAAACAAAATCCAATTTCAAGAAGACCGATTGAAACTATCTTTCTAAATTAAATACGTGTGAAAAATACTTACTTGTTTTTTTTTTCATATAAGTACTCGTTAGTGCCTATGTCTATTACAGTACTGTTAATAAAGCAGTAAATCGAACTAATATTTTATAATCTGTGTAAGTCGCTATTTATAGCGAACACTTCTCTTAGAACCTATAAAATTATTCAGTAGTGGGTAATATTGATTCCTCATAAATTAAAATAAAATCAATTAATTATATTAAGACGTTTTTAATCATTCTACATAATTAATTTGTTAATAAAGCTTACTTACACTCCCAAAGAAACATACATGACAAATTTCACCTTTCTACGATCAGTAGTTTCGGATGTGCGTTGTCAGTCGGTCACTCAAAACGGAAGAATTTCATGTATTGAATGATAATATCACAGCATCCAATGTTTGACTTCCAGGCCTGCTTCGTAGTTTATTGTCAACTTAAGCAGCAGCTGAAAACGGTCGCTTAGGTTCTACACTGATTGGAGGAACGGGAAATAGTTGTTAAATATTAATTCTAAGTGATATTCAAAAACTCTTCCATTTATTAAGTTTGCTTCAATTCATGTCTCGTACTATTAACTGACCCCGATTCATTTTGTACTGAAGTAAAAGATCCTGAAAGAGGGAACCTTTCCTTAAGTGTCAATCATAGCGTAGTATTTTATGTCTAAATGAAACAAAGTGCTGCATTAACATTATTTTATTACTTATTATACACTCATGAATTCCAAAAAAAATATTTACACATCTTAACCAGTATAAAAGATAACTCTTACAGTGTTTTTTATACTGGTTAAGATGTTCATATTTTGTAGTGCTCGGAATTAAAAATTAACAAGTTGGTATCAGCTCCTTTTTTCAGAATAATGTATAGTCGAAACGCATTATAACTATGATGACATAGCATTTTAGTCTTGATTACGCAGCATTGAATCAAAATCTGCTGGTGCTTCCGTTACAGGGGCACATGTTCCATCTCTATATTTAGGCATATTTCCAGGACACACCGTTGCTAGCATTACGGATCCTTGTTCGTTGAGTGCCTTAGACATGTATGGTGTAAGCACTACGTCATAGAGGTACAGCAATACCTCTGCAGGAGTAGCTCCCTCCAGTACTGAAGGGACTGAGGCTCTCAGACCGAAGCCTGGTAATTCAGCTGCAGTGGAGGTGATTATCATTAGGATGAAAACAGCTCTCATCTTATGTTTCCTGGAATAATAACTAAATGTAACTTTACGCTTGAAATCCGAGAACTTCACGAAGGACTGCGGCTCTCTCACGCTTTAACACGTCATGGTAGGGCCGCTGGACAGTGTTTGACGCTTTTCCTTATCAAGTTTTACCGGATGAAACAGCTCGTAGTTTTAAAATTTTACCATGTCCGGCAACTGATTGACAAAACTATTTTATTTTATGAACTGCTAAGATTTCTTTTATCTGTATATTTCTCTATTTTTATTATTTTTGCAGGGTGGTTAAACCCGATGTATACAACTTTAAACAGAAATAATATATTTTTAATAAGCAAAAATGTCCAGATATTATTTATTGATCATATTAGTATAAAGGCCTTGCAATTTTTTAAATAATATCTGGCAATACACACCTTCCTGCTGCTTTTTTTCTAGTTTTGATCAAATTTTACCTTACCACTAGCATAGTAAAAAAGATTCTGGTTTTAGTCTTTAAAATACATCACAATATATACATATTGTGGTGTATTTTTTAATACACCAAAGTAATTTGGTATATTAAATTTAACTATTTTCGATTAAATAGTTAAATTGAAAATATTTAGAATAAGTTTAGACATATTATATACACAAAAAGAAATGTTGATCATTTCACAATAAAATTTGCTTAGGAACTTTCGAATTTAATCAAATAAATAAATACAATACAAATACAATTGCGTTTCTGTAACTGAATAAGGCTACCAAAACCTGCAAAATTAGGCCATACATTGGATTGGTAGCGAAACAAAGTTGCATACATCAAGATTGGCCACCTATATACAACGTGTACAGAACTGAATAAACGCAATATCTGAAAAGGAGTAATTTTACTCATAATTATGAACAACTTTTACTATGGGATTAACCAAAAATCGCGAAAAAAAAAAAACACACAAAACAGATGTTCAGTACATTTTGTGCTGTCGATTTTTTTCGCGATTTCAGTGTGTCGTGTTATAATATATTTCCTAGAATATTGTCGTTAGTTTCGACTCGTAGTCTGTTCCTAACGTCCTCAAAAAAAAAATTGACGATTTTTTGAAATCAGATCAAAGTTTTATAAAGGGACGTTCATTTTGACGAAATGAAGTTTGATAGCTTAGAATCAACGAGTTACTTTTGTTCCAGGTCTGCGTTGCTAAACAAGCGTTTCAATATGGGGAAAATTAAACTAAAAAACACTTATAATAATAATTAAATGAGTCGATTATATAAAAACAAAGTACTACCTGATTTAAATCCTTTGTGACAAACAAACAATGTTTACTTCTGTAAAGGGATGATAATGTTCGAAGTTGTTGTGCACACCACAAACTATATTTGGCTTACGTTGTAACAAGACAATGCAACTTATTATAATGAATAATAAACTGTTACTAACTGCATTAACAGTACCTAGTAGCAGGTACGGTAATGTTTCAGTGACTAATGTTTGAAATATTCCCTTTTGTGATAACACTTAATAAACCATATTATGTATGTATGTCAAAATGAAACGACGTACTAAATAATATTTTTATTTCACAAATATTATATTAAAATTTTTATTTCAAATAAAAAATACACTTATGTTGTTAAATAAAATAGCATTAACATCAATAGCATGTGTCGCTTGATCCACGAAAACCGATTTGACTGCTTTGATATAAAGCACTGCTCATGTGAAATTGTTACCATTGGTTCTGCGATTGACGGGTGCTGATTTGGCATAAGATTATTTGCTCTATTTTCAAAAGATATAACGCTCTAGTGACTTAAAGTTTACTTCGTCTAACAACACTTTACATAATTTTCAATAAATAGTATAACGTTCAGTTTGTTTAATAGCATATTCATATGTGCAAATAAGTGCAACATTTCCTGTAACGTTCAACTTATCATTTTGCATATCGCTCCGATACGGATAGGTGAGGTTGGTCAAGTCTTTTTTACCCTTAAACTACTTCTAGGGCAGATCAGTCAGAAATCGGTGGTGTTTTTTTTTTTTAATAGTAAAATAATTCCTCTGGGCAAGTAACATTGTGATAGGGATGTTACGAAAGTGGTAATATCGGAACCGAATTTGGAAGTGGAGGTGGGGGCCGAAGATAGATCCACTATCTTCGGCCCCCACCTCCGCTTCCAAATCGCGCGTTGTGTTCCACGCGCGCCTCAAAGAGATGTCAGCATCTCCTATGCTGGGGGCCTAGGGGCCCGTCAGGGCCGGTGCCTGCCAGGGTTGCGGATTTTGTTCGAAAGAGTTACCGTGGCCTTGGAACGTAAAAGGCACTAGGAGGAGCATGGATGGGTTTTAGTCAGTAAAAGTCTGACACTCCCTGCCGCTCCACCCAGAGCGGAAGGGGTCATTCGATGATTTCCCATCCTTAAAAAAAAAAAGTAAGGGCAGGTGTAATAAAATAAAAATACACATTCTCCGAATCGAAAAATCAATCGGAATCAATGAAAAGCATAATGTAGATTATTTCTATGTTGGTCTCAGACATCACTGACGTAATTATAGGTTAAGGAAAACAGCGTTTTAAAACCCAGATTTAAGTAATTAAGTCTAAAATCCCAAACCTGCCTTTACTCATGTAATTAATGGTAACTTATGCTCCTGCCTTGTCAGTTTCAGAAGACGCTTTGCCCAGCAGTGGGACAGTAATAGGTTACTTTAATTGATCAACTATTATAAATGTTTTCTTAATTTGGAAGATATAAATACTCGGATGGTTAGTAATTCAATCATTTTATTTATTTCCTGCAAATAAAGCAGAACTCAATTTTTTAAAGTAGTTTAAGTATTTATGCTAACCACCACGATTGCCGTAATAAATAAGGATAAATAAATACAAATCTAAATTGTGAACACATTTAATTCTATTAATTTTGGAGGCCTAAACATCAAATGACTGTTTGGCTACACAATTGCTACAAAATTTTTACTAATAATTTTTGATAATTGAAATTAGGTCTAAAGTGAATGTCATAACGAAAAAATGAAAGATAAACGAAAATACTAACTTTCATGATATGTATAAAATCTCAATTGCATACAAATCAGAACAAATTTGTAGTTTAGAAAAGTTTGGCTTTAAGTTCATTTTTAAGGAAATCAAATATCGTTTACATATTTATAAAACAACGGCAGTTGATTAACACTTTTATAAGGCTTCCGTAACGATATCTGTCAATACAATTTCAGCCAAAACAAATGAAAAACTTAGTACATGAGTAGCTGCTGTGTGTAATCCGTTGAATTTTGTGCACAACCCCCGGATTTCAATTTGGGTACACCATTGGAACAATAAGACAAAAAAATTCCCCCAGAGCTGTTAATTTCAAGAGACATGTGTGCTTTAAGCACTACGTCAAGGAGGTACTCCAACACTTCTGCAGGAGTAGCTCCCTCCAATACTGTTAGGACTGGTTCTTCGATGCCGGGAATCGAATTGGAGGCAGCTGTGCCAATAGCCGTGGCGATTGCCATTACGAAGATAGCCGCTTTCATCTTGTATATAATCCTGAAAAAAAAAAATATTATTGGATCATTTTGCTTTTACCTAAATGTAGTGGGGCTGGATCGGTCAGATACGGTTGGGTTCCAGAATTTTACAAGAAGCGACTACACAACTTTGTATAGTTGTAAAAAATGCTAAAAATATAAGTAACATTTTCACAGTGTCCAGATTTGGCTAATGCTCTGGCACTGCTCGCGTGCAGTTACTGCAATTGTTTGGTACGCCTGCTTAGCGCAACTCAAGCAAGGCTTGCACAGCACTGCTCGCGCGCATGGTGTTTGCATCGCTTCCCATTATAGCAGCAATTTCTTTCCATGCATCACTTTTTAGATTCTTTCTTTTTAAGATAGTAATATGGATTTTTTGGATCCCACAAAACGGGGAATCTTTTATACGTTTCGATTTATCGCAAACAATTTTCATCTGTCCACTCCATGATAAGACATATTCAGCCTCTGGCAATCAGAAACGAATGAGTGGGTGAGCGGACGGGAAAATGTATGTGCAGCGCGCGGTTCTTGCGGCCTCGCGCGAACTTGAAGTGCACACACGCAGTTCGCGAGCGGTTCTCAAGCGGTGCATTCGCCAGATCTGGACATACCCTTACAAATATCGTTACATTTTTTAAATTTCTAATAATAAGTTAAAACTGCAAACTGCATCTAATTGCTTCAACAGTAATTTATTTTAAACTTTTATTCGTGTATTGAGGTCGGGTTTTTTGAAAAAAGTCAATATTTTTTATTTTTATATTCTTAACTGTTTAGCAGATACAGAACACAACCTTTAAATATGACGACGCATTATAGAATACACTGTATAGTTTATAAGAAATAAAAATATTTAATGAACAAGTAAATAACAGAAAAAGTGCTTATAAACAATTGCCTCAAATGTTAATACATGATTAAAACATAATATTACCTTGTCAATGTTTTCACCAGAAACCAATTGTGTGTGTCCTGAAGAAATATTCAGTTTTTATTGATTTACGTTATCCTTGACACTAGACGGCACACTACTGACTGTGTTAATGAAGCACTTTGGGGTAATTGTACAAGGCAAATTATTTATATATTCATTTCAGAAAAACCGGTATTGTCATTCGAAACAGCTCATGATGTACATTGTACATACCATTTTATCATAGTCACTCATATAACTCATCATAGTTATATTTTAGAGTACATCACAGTTTCGTATTATCAATCTGTACCCGCGATATTCGTGTACGAAGTCTATGGAATTTTTTTATATACTTATAATACAATATAATAAAGCTGAAGAGTTTGTTCGTTTGGGCGCGCTAATCTCTGGAGCTAGCAGTCAGGCAAATTATTAAAACATATACGAAAATAGTTGGAAAATTATTTTTGTATAATGACAGTCACATTCATGAGAAACGCTATAGGCTATACAAGAACAGGGAAAAACGGGATATACGCGTACGAAGTCGCGGTCAAAAACTTGTTTACGTATAAAATGGGGAAATAAAACGAATTGATAGGTTTTATTATTATTTACTTCTCATAATTTTTCAGTACTAACTTGGCTCTGAGCCTGTTCAAATATGTTGTTTTTAATACTGGAAAATATCAAAGTGATCCGGTTGCGATCCTGTTACAGTCGGACATCCTCCAGACTTGTATTTGGCTACACCACCGGGACATTCAAGAGTATTAATTACTCCTCCAGAGTTATTGATAACTTTAGACATGTGTGACGTAAGCATGACATCATAGAAGTACAGCAACACTTCCGCAGGAGTAGCTCCCTCCAGTACTGTGGGGACTGGAGTTTTGATTCCAAGGAGTGACGCATCAGCGACAGCAGTGGAGACAGCGATAGCGAAGGCGACGAGGAAGATAACCGCTGTCATCTTCTGCATTCTGGAAAATACATCATTCAAATTATTGTATTGGATTTTTCAAAAATCTGTATCCCTAGACATGAATCGAACCGGTTGATTTCGAAATCTATCATGCATCATTGGATTTTCGAAAAAAATATCAGTTGGAAATTTAAAAAGTAATTTCATAAAAATTAGCGCTTTTCTTTGGCATGTGCGTGTCCAAAAGTGGGATATCGATTTTTCAAAAAAATCCCAGAGACCCTGCCGCTACCAAGTCTGGGTCAGGGCTAGTAGTCGTTCCATGTCCTGAGTTACAGTTTTTCGTTTCGAGTCAAGTTTTACCCGCGATCACAGTCAGGTTGTAATGACAAGTTTCACAAATAGTTCATCTAGTATTACTTAAGAAATATTTTAAAAGTTGTTTAGTGCAAGTGATATTCAACATTTAAGTGATAAACACCTTATTTCTCTGGCTGAACAGGACGAGTAAACTAATAAATTCTAGAATGATTAAATCTTAGCATCTACCAGTGGCTAAGCTAAGCAAAATTATCTCAAGGAAACATAGCTACTAAATGTCCTAATTCCAGTACATTATTTAACCGTTTCACAAGTTTGATCCACATTTATTCTGTTCACCTATTAACACTAGAAGGGCCGGGCATCATACCACACCTTCAAAGACCGCAGCGGTCAATTTGACGGTACTAGAAATTCAGTCATGTATTGCATTAAAATAAAATAAAAATAATGTCAATTTATTTTTTATTAATAATAAACAATTTTAGCAGTTAAGACGCGAAGAAGTAACAATCAGACTTTGTAGAAGCATTTATAGTATTAACATGTTTGGATTATTTATATATTTAATAAAATAATAAATATAATAAAGGACATCATTAGTTAAAGAAATAATAAAATCAATAAGTGATTGACTTTAAGGAAAATTAAGTGCATAAGCAGTACCTTTAATTAATAACGTAAAGCATAACCTACCGAATATACCCTTAGTAATCACAAAAAAGAAGCCAAGGTTGAGTCTTGTGAAAGAACAAGATGCTTCGCTCCGGAGTAAAGTGAATAATATTTCACGTTGCCACTGGACGACACACAATATACAAATAAAATGTAATAAGTGTACTGAGACGGAATAGTATAAGGAAAATGTATAAATTACTAATTATCTCCTATTGTGACACAAGTGCCCAGTTCCTGTAGTTGGTAGGTATGGTATAATTGTGCTTATCAGTTGGAGAATTATTACATTATTATTAAATTTAGCCCGAACTGTCCAACTGCTGGGCAGAGTCCTCCCTCCATTATTTCCACTGTTCCCGGTTCTGTGCCTCTTCTTGCCAATTCCCAAGGAAGACATCCAAGTCATGCTGCCATCTCCTACGTGGTCTGCCGCGGTCTCGCAATTTCAAGGCACCAATTTTGTATTTTGGGGGCCCACCGCTCGATGGGCATGCAGCAGACATGTTTAGCCAAGTCACATTTAAGCTGGGCAACCTTTTGAGCCACGTTGACGATCTGTGTTTTGGAGCACAGTATAGTGTTTCTCGCGATCCGTTAATTTAACAACAAGTATACTGCACTCCATAGCACGTTGGCAAACCTTGAGATTTAACATTTGGATGTTAGTCAAAGACTAAGTTTATGCACCATAGGTTAAAATGGGGAGAATATATATGTTCATTAGTTTCCGCTTAAATGACATCCGCAAAATGTCTTTAAATAGTTCTTTCATGAACCATTAGCTCTTCCAGGCCTTTTTCTGTTCGGCGCGTTACGAGTATTTCCTTATCTTGCCTTGCCAGAAAAGAGACTATTTGGCCCAAGTACAGATATTGGACTCCCGTATAAGTGTATGTTCCTTGTCGAACTTTTGGTCATGATCTTGGTCTTTGACTCGTCATGTTCATCTTAAGCCCAATCTCAATGTTCGCATCACTATGGTTTTGTAGCATTTACTTCAGTCCAGCTGCTGAGGGAGAAAAGAGGACAATTTCATCGGCGAATCTCGCTTCGCCAATGACAATACCTTTCTCTGCCCATGTGGCTGCCAGCGTCTTAAAGACTTTTTCCAGGGTGCTGGTGAACAACTTTGGAGATGCGGGTTGCCCTGTTTGGTTCCTCTTCTAGTTTTATGGCAGCTGCACTATACTATCAGTGTAAATGTTTTGCAATAGTTGAATATAGTTCGGTTCTAGTTTGTTTTGTCAGCGCATCGAAAATGGCGGTATTCGTGATGCTATCAAAATCTAATTAGAATAGTCGATAATGCAAGATATAGTGATGTCTTACTCTTAAACTCGTGGTATTTTTCTACTATTTGATTGATGGTGTGTAAGTATGAAAAGCCCTGGACGGAAGCATGCTTGTTCTGGAGGCTGTGTTTATCTACACATTTTAGGTAGTTAACACCATCTTTGCCACAAGACCGGTTATATTTTAGTTTGTTAAGTGCATCACGAATCTCTACTTCAGAAATCAGTGGCATATTTTCTGTACATGAATATAATGGATGTAGGTCGATTATGAGGTATATCAGAATATATAATAGTCTTGTAGAATGTTTTGCAGATCACTTGAACGTTATCTCAGTTAATTTGATTAACGCCTTTGTCATCTTTTAAACATGTCATCGACGATTTATGGTTGGTAGGTATAACTTGTTTCGCTATTTTCAGTGTATTCTTTTCTAACGCATTTTGTATTATTTTTGTATTGTAATCTCTTTTGTCTCTTCTTATGCTACCAGTTCACTAAATTCTGTTTATTTATTTAGAGCTTGTCTATCCACTTTTAGTTTCTTAGTTTCTCCTGATAGTTTTTTGGTTCTGTTTATTTTGTTTAACTATTTAACTAGTTTTTGCAAATATTTCTTTTATCTTCATTTAATAGATCAAAACGATTCCTTTATTCTAGATTACATTATATTTTAAATTTCAATAAGGTTTCATTATTTAATTTTCTAATTTTGTTGTCGGTCTAAGATCGGAACTAAATCGCTCTGGGTTTTTTTTCATACTTGATTTCCATTCTCCTTTAAACTGGTTTATAACTTGAACCGTTCTTATCATTTCTTCATTTGTCGAGAACCGCGATCGTTTCGGTGTCCAAGGCCTATAATTGCCTTATTGTCCATGTTTTGCTTTTGTCCTATTTTGGCGTTGAAGTCACCTAGAACAATGTTGGTCATTCGGTGTTCGTCACAGGCTTCATTAAGTAAGTCATTGAACTCTAGTAGAGTGCTTCGTTGTCGGGATGAGATAACATGGGGGCGTAAACTTGGACTTGGATAATGTTTAATTGATCGAAATTTTATATTTTAAAACTGCGATTCTATCTGAATATGAAATAAACTCTAAAATGTTATTTTTTCATTTGGTTGCTACCAATAAACCTACTGCTAAAATTCCTTCAGTCCGTCCATAATGATATAATATCGTCGTTGCAAATTTAAAACCTCCTATGTGTATAAAGTAACTTTTCGAGAATAAAAACTAATTAGATTAAATAATTATATATATATATATTTTGTTCATTTATTTCGTTTTACTTTATAAACTGTTCCCATCGACGTCATTCTGTCAACGCCGGCTGTCGCTGAAAACCAGCGCTGTGGCTCTGTCTTGCACATGAGTTCCAGCATTATGCTGAGCGATGGCCGTTTTGCGCGAATGTGACGCATATCTTCCTAACTTACATAACTATTGTAATTTTGTTTATTTTTGGTATGCGTCATGCTTGGCGCAAATAAAGTCTTTTTCTTTCTTTCCTTCCCGTAAAATGTAGGTTGACACTTCAGGTTTTTAATAATGAATCATACTTTATCGATATATTAAGATCTCACAGTCACATGGGAGTTTTTGCTAAGTATAGGTGTTCAAACTCGCTTTTCAAATAACTGCATAACTTATTTTCGACAAAAATGTTACATATGAGATTTTAAATTTGCAACGACGATATAATACTATTTCCACTTTCTGTTGTATCTTCACCGCTTCTTCTTGCTTCTGAAAGCCCTATTATATCCCAGTTTATCTCGTTTAGTGTATTTTCAAGTTCAAGTAGCCGATCCTCTTTTTTCAAAGTCCAAGTGTTATATGTAGGTTAAAAACGTGAAGCATTTTATCGGTATCCGGTATTTGCTTATCCTGGGTCGTATAATGGGAGGTCGATCTCACCCAGAGATTCTGAGCACGCCCCAGGGCGAGCCTGCCCATTGTTATCAGCTGTATCACCACTGGATCCACCTCGCATTTGAAGATGAGAATTCGGGAATTATTGTAAATATAAAGTCCAGTATCTTGGAAGCAAACGTATTATAACCCAGAAGGTGGAATCTCGGGATTCCGTATCCCGAGATTGATTTTTATTATTTAAGATCAACAATACTAAAGTTTTAATAACATGTATTGAATAACACCTTACAGACGGATTAAACAACCCCTGATATACGGGAAATATTTGAAACTATGTTAGTACATTATATTTTATGTCGAAATGAAACAACGTGACGAATGTCCTGCAATAACATTGTTTTATTTCCAAAAAAATAAAAAAAAAACAGCAACAAAAAATACAGTATCTTTTATTGGTGATATTCATATTTTGTAGTGTTCGTAAGTAAAAAATAATAAGTTGGTATAAGTTCCTTTTTGCAGAATAATGTACCTATAGTCGAAACGGATTGTAGCTATGATTACATAGCGTTTTAATCTTAATTACTATGCATCAAAGTATTCAAAATATATTTCTGGAGGCGCTTCAGTTACGGGGGCACATGGTCCACTTCCCAATTTAGACATACCACCAGGACACTTCGGTTCTGTGATTACGGTTTCGGTCGGTCCGTTGAGTGCTTCAGACATGTATGGTGTAAGCACTACGTCATACAGGTACAGCAATACCTCTGCAGGAGTAGCTCCCTCTAGTACTGTAGGGACTGAGGCTTTCAGACCGAAGCCTGGGAATTCGGCCGCAGCGGAGGCGATTCCCATTAGAATGAAAACAGCTCTTATCTTGTGCATCCTGGAAAAATAACAAAACGTAACTTTACGCGTAAAATAAGAAAACTCAACGAAGGACTTGGGCAGTTTATGGCGCTTTTCCTTACCAAGTTTTGTGGGAAGAAACAGCTCGTAGTTTCAAATTTTTACCATGTCCGGCAACTGATTGACGAAGTTATAGGCTTAGCAATTTTGTAAATAATATCTGCTAATATACACCTTGCTGCTGCCTAAAAATGTTTTTTTTTAGCAAATCGTCGGTGATACTGCAATACCGAGAAACTACACTTTGCTATAAGCTCTAATTTTAGAACAGCCTAGGTTAATATATAAACAGCCACAATAGCTGGAATCAAACTATTACTTTTGTTCCCGGTCTGCCCTATGTTGCAAAAAAATTGATTCAATATGAGAAAAATAAAACTAACAAACACTTATATTAATATTATTATAAAATGAGTCGATTACATAAAAACAAAGTATTACCTGAGTATCTTTTGTGACAAACAAAACATGTTTAGTTTTGTAGAAAATAGAACTGATAATGTTCTATGCTGTTGTGCACACCACAAAACATATTTGGCTAACGTTGATACAAGAGAATACAACCTGTTATAATGAAAAATAAACTACTAAGTACGTAGTAGCAGGACGGTTATGTGTCAGTGACTAATGTTTGAACTTATTACAAATAGGTATATTTGTAATTAACACTTAAGTTACAAATATTCCTATTTGAAATAATCTATACATATCTATATACATATAATAAATTCGTAGATTTGCCGTGTCTGTACATTGAATATTTTCGCATAAAAATAACTGAGAAATGTTAGGAAAAAGGAATAAAACGTAAAAATGTCATTTTTGAAATTTTTGTCTGTTTGTCTGTTTGTCCCGATGTTTGTGTCAGCATCACGCAAAAACCACTGATTGGATTCGAAAGCTAACTTCTTCAAAATATTAAGTGTTAACCCGAGTAACATTTAGCGTTTATTTCATCAAAATCGACCCACAAAATCAAAAGATATTGAATTTTAAATTTTAGTAAGGAACTTCATACAGCGCTAAGCGTTGCGGTGACCGACTCTTAGGCGCCATCTATTGAGAAAGATAAAATACAGGTAAGCATGAAAATAACATCAAAACAAATTGTTGAGTTATTTGTGAAACTTTTTTTAAGTAGTAAAGTAAAAGTGAACATTTTAGTACCATGACGTTACTTACTGTTACATATGGGCTCCTTATTTAACGTTTTCCTATGCCAATTTATATTTTGTCAGTTTACCAAATGGTCGATAGATGGCGTTGCATCGATGACGCGTTTTTCTTAATCGCGGTGTTAAGATTTTCCGTCAGATTATGACTCTCACACGATTTTTAGCAATATGTTGTTCACTAGAATTTTAGCGATCGGTCTCATAAAAACTCTGATAGGGTCTCGTACGAGTCCAAATTCGTAAACTAAAAAAAAGTACCTATTCTTATAAGACGTGTACAGTGTACTACGTTATCTAAGTTCATTCAATTTCGCTCATTCCTACATCAATCAACTATTTAACTTTTCTTTGGCTTAAGTAATGTGACTGAATCCTTCAGATGTGCACGATTATTTAACATCATCATGTGCCTAGCCTTTTCCCAAGTATATTGGGGTCGGCTCTTAGTCAAACCGAATTCAGCTGAATAACAGTATTTTACGTGGAGCGGCTGCCTACCAAACCTCCACAATAAAAAAAAAGGTACCTACGTAAAGCGACTGCCTGTTTGACCTTCACAACCTAATAACTGGGAAACACGGTAGGTAGGTTCCCTCTTGGCAAGACTGGTGTAAGATTTTCTAGCTTCTGGCAATCCGTAACGTCTGCCAAAGACCTACAAATGACAGCCGGACCAACGACTTAACATGATATCCGAGGCACGAAGGAATCTAAGGTACCTACGTAAAGCGACTGCCTGTTTGACCTTCAAAACCTAATAACTGGGAAACACGGTAGGTGGCAAGACTGGTGTTAGATTTTCTAGCTTCTGGCAATCCGTAACGTCTGCCAAACACCTACAAATGACAGCCGGACCTACGACTTAACATGTTATCCGAGGCACAAAGGAATCTCGGTATGTTAAAATGGTCAGCCATCTACAGGCCGACTTCGGCAAGCATTGCTTAACCTTAATATCAACCCTTGAGGCTGTTGTTATTAAGTCATGAGCAACCAGTCTCCTCATTCCTCTGTACGTATAATTTTTTCCGACATCCATGCGAACGTGTCGCTTGCTTTTGCCCCCTACTACCCGTATATACTTGTCATTAAAGTAGGAATTACTATGGTAGGCGCCAGATAAATGTGCAATAACAGTTCACCTACATACATTTATTGACTTTTTTAATATCAAAAAAATTAATAAAGACAAAGCTGTCCTGAATCGACTTCTATCTTGAACCTTTACGGTGTCTAATTTTGAAAAACGGTTCATAATTTATTGTTCGGGTACCTATCTGCGAAGGGATATTAGGGATAAGTTAATGTACTTTATTGCAATTTATCCATACATCCATACATCCTACCATATATACTCGATTCAGAACTTCGCTTTTATTAAATAATATTTATTTGGTACCTGAAATAAATTCCTTCACAACCAAAACTTGCTGAGTCTTGATTTTAAACTATTATATATTTTTAAAAGTAAGTTCTTACAATATAATATAACAGCAGGTAAAGGTATTGGTTTACGTTGTCACCGTAAGGCACCCAGAATCCCCACCAACCGTGTCTCCACGTTGCCGTCGTGGTGGGGCTTGCGTGTCTCAGTGATCTTGGGGGCTTTGCCGGTAGAGCCACTCATGCCGGAAGGTCCCAAGTGAGAGACCAGACCAAGAGAGACACAAGAGGGGCACACCGTTCGGAGACTTGAGCAGTGTTCGGGTCCTCGGACGGTGTGCGTCTCATTGGCTTGCTCGCTGCTCTCTGGTACGCGTCTGATCATCAGACGTGACTGTGAGGGCAGCGAGCAAGCACTGAGAGAGAGGGGGAGAGGAGGGGAGATAGGGACCGCACCCTCAAAAAGGAAACAATGAATAGAGACACTGCAAGAGATGATATACCCCAGGGCGGTCCGGACTGCATAGCAGCCCGGGAATCCGCCACGCCTCGTGCGTCAAGCCCCTCGTATTCTGGGGGGGGCAACAGTGCTCTCTATTTTCCGTTTGCCAAGGGCAACAGTGGCCGAGGAGGCCCCCGATCCGAATTATCCTTTCAGGACCTGATCGGGTTTGATGTCAGCTCGCCCGACGAAGAGTCGGCCGGGCAGAGCGCGGGCGAAGGCGCGCTGCACTGGGAGGAGGGCTCGCTTGAGCGTCGCACGGGTGTAGAGTCGGAGTCCGAGTTGGACTCCGACGACCTGGCGACCGTTAGCTCGGCGAGCCCTGTACCCGAGGGGGCGGGGGCTGCTGCGGAGGACTCCAGGTCCTTCCGCAAGCGGCCCAGATCAGAGGAGGACCGGGGGTCGTCCGGCAGCGAGGAGGTAGCCTCGGCTCGAAAGATCCCCACCAGCAGGCGGGGCAAGGGCCGAGAGGGAGGCAAGGGGAGACTGCCCGCCTCCAAGGTGGCTGGTCAGCGAGCCGGGGAGCTCGTCGCTGACGGACGACCCCCCGTAGAGGGCGGTCGCAGGGCTCCTGGTTCGGAGTCCTCCGGCGGTGGGCCGGATGACTCCGGACAGGAGCGTGTTCGGAGGGCCGGGTTTGCGGAGGTTGTAGAGGCCGCGCTTCGCGATGTGGCCTTGAAGAGGAAGTTGTCCTCCAAGAACAAGGCCATAAGCGAGGCGATGGCCTCCATCCTGGCGGCAGCGGAGGGTAACCCAGGGGGGCCTCCGCGGGACGAGATGTCCAAGCTGCGGGCGGAGGTCGCCCGCTTGGCTGCCGCCACGGAGCGCCTCCAGAGGGAGAATGCGGGGCTACGAGCAGACCTGGCCAGGCTCCAGGGAGCCGGCCCACAGGGGGCGCCTAAAGGGGGAAGCAGGGAGAACAGCCAGCCCGTGCCGCAGGAGGGCCAGGTGCTGGACCTGGTGCGGCAGGAGATGGCTGCCTTCCAGGCGCGGTTTTCCGTCCTGGAGGGCATCGTCCTGCGCCCCCCGTTAGCGACGAGTGGGAAGGCTCCAGGACGGAAGGCGGCGTCGTACGCGGCCGCCGTGGCTGCCACACCGGGGTCGTCCGGCCAGGACAAAGGGTCCGGGCCGGCACCCGCGAAGCCGGTGTCGGGAAAACCGGACCCGGCCCCGGGAAGGAAGAGGAAGGGTGGGGTTGCTGCGCGGACGGCGAAGGCTCCTGCGCCGTCTGAGCAGCAGCTCCCCCCGGCTTCCTCGCCTTCAGCTCCTCCCCCGGCTCAAGCCGAATGGCAAGTTGCCGGGGAGAAGAAGAAGGCGGGAAAGGCAGCCAGGGCGGCAAAGAGGCGGGAAAGAAGGCGGCGGCAGCGAGCGCGAGGCGTCGCGGCTGCGCTCCGCGCCCCGAAGACCGCGGCTGTAGTCTTAACGCTGCAGCCGGACGCGGTGAAGAGGGGCGTGACGTATGCCAATACGCTCACCAAGGCCAAGGAGGCCATCAACCTCGGTGAGCTTGGCATCGTCGGGGGTCTCCGGCTCAGGGTCACCATGACCGGGGCCAGGATGCTCGAGATCCCTGGAGCAGGCAGCGGTCCGGCCGCAGACGCTCTAGCCGAAAGGCTTAGGGCGTCCTTGGGCGCGGATGACGTCCGAGTGTCCAGGCCCACGAAGTGCATAGATATGCGCATCTTGGGCCTGGACGACTCCGTCACGGAGGAGGAGGTGTTGGCCGCCGTCGTCAGGACGGGGGGGTGCTCTGCAGAGGAGGTGAAGGCGGGCACCATCCGTCCTGACAACACGGGCATGCGAACCGTAGTGGTGAGCTGCCCCGTGTCGGCGGCCAAGAAAGTCTCGGAGGGCCGAAGGCTTTTGGTGGGCTGGGTCTCCGCGCAGGTAAAACTGCTGGAGCCCAGACCTCTGAGGTGCTTCCGTTGCCAAGTTGGCAACCACGTGGGAGTACGCTGCACCTCGGAGGTGGACCGCAGTGACCACTGCTTCCGCTGTGGTCAGCCCGGTCACAGGGCCGGCTCGTGCGACGCCGCGCCGCACTGCTTCGCATGTGCGGCAGCTGGCAAGCCGGCCGATCACTGGGCTGGGGGCAAAGCCTGCGGTCCACCCGCCAGGGCCGGGTCGAGGAGAAAACCCTCCTCCACCGCCGCCGCCGCCGCCGTCGCTTCCGCCGCAGCCGCCGCCACCGTCGCCGCCGCTGCCACTGCTCGGGAGGGGGCCGAAATGGAGTGCCAGTAATGGCCCCATTTCGCCTCCTCCAGACGAACTTCAGTCGCTGTGCCTCTCAGGAACTGACGCTCCTGGGCAAGGCGCAGTGACTGACGCCTGCGGACAGCGAGCAATGGGTAGCTCGCTGTCCGATCAGGTCAGGCCAGAGTCGACGGCGCATTCACTCCAAACGCGCCGTCAGCAACGAGCAGTCAGCAACGGAGACGGGGCCCGCCAGGGCCAGAGCCTGCCAGGGTTGCGGAATTGTTCGAAAGAGTTACCGCGGCCCTGGGAAGAAAGGCACTAGGAGGACTAAGGGTGGGTTTTAGTCAGTAAAAGTCTGACACTCCCTGCCGCTCCACCCAGAGCGGGAGGGGTCATTTGATGATTTCCCATCCTATAAAAAAAAAAAAAAAAAAAAAAAAAAAAAAGGCACCCAGAATAGGAATACGGTTCAAGGAAAATATGTCACTATCATGTACTATTATTAGAATGGTTTGAATATGAAGCATTTTTGAATTATTGTTTATTCACTTAATCACACATAATTTTAATTACATTTTTAAATATTAAAATAAAACAAATCAAAGGATTTAAAAAACATAAAAAAGATAAGAGTTGCCCACTGGATGTTACAACACAAGAACTTCCTGATTACCCAGTTACTGGGTTTTGGAGGTCGGATAGGCAGTCGCTTCATGTAAAATACGGATATATGACCCCAATACAGCTTGGTAGATGTAGTAGTTTACCGGTTTCGGCCACAGAGGGATTAGTGCGAGTTTTAAACCTGAACGATCGCTTATGTCAAATCGTATGTGAAAAAAAGGGTTTCCGTTACTGTCACCAGACGGCGCTTATTCAGTTTCAATACAAATTAACGTTTAAGTTAACGCGATCAGGAACGTTACAGAACTCATACATACCTACTAAGGCCACTGAGTCAAAGTTATGACTCCAAGCTCTCAGCAGTTAGTTTGGAGTTATGACCGCCGGTTGCTCGGACTTGTGAAAGGACCAACCAATACCAGCCGTTTCTAGAAGTACGTAAGTACCGCTTTCTGAATCAAGCCCTTGATCCAACAGCCTAAAGAGAGCTTCCTATTTTTTGTTTTTTACGGGGGAAATCCTAATGGACGTCCTCCGCCCTGGGGCGGGCGGATTGGTCTTTCCGACTCTTGCTGACTAAAACCACCCCGGTGTTCCATCTTTCACGTACGCCGGGGATCGCGGGAACGTACGCGACTTCCGTAATCCCCGGCTGGTGCCGGCCCGCCTCCGCGGGCCACATCACGTAAGCCGGGGGAGTGAGGTGTTTAACTCCCCCCGCGACGTCAGAGGAGCGCATGGGAACACCACGCGCCACCACCTCGGGTCCGGATGAATGGGGGGCGACGGACGTCCCCAAGTCCGCCGCCCCTGGACCCAGTTACGGGGCCAGAAGGACCCTCCTCCGACGCCCGGTGCGCCTGGTGCGGGCCGGAAAAGCACTCGACATCTCCCTCTCCCTTTCCGCAGCCTCCTTCGGCGCGATGACTGTTTCGCAGAAGGAGACCACCGCGTCCCAGGACTCCTCGCCGCTGACCATAGATCGGACTACGGCCGGCAACGAGAGATCGCTGTCTACCACAGAGACGAGGGTACGGCGCGGCTCCTCCCAAGTGGCACACTCTACCAGCGTATGCCGTGCCGTGTCCTCCCGACAGTCGACGCAGTGGTGACACCGAGCGGCCGGCTCCCTGCCTATGCGACACAGGAACCTCCCGAAGCAGCCATGCCTCGTGAGGACCTGTGTCGCACGGAACGACAGGGAGCCGTGCCTTCTCCCGAGCCGAGGACTGGCCGGATGGCCTCGATAATGTAAGGCATCTTCTGGGTACGCTCGCTCCATCATAGACCTCATCTATCGCTTTGCATCAGGCATGATCGAGGTCAAGAGCAAGCCCATTCCTCAATAAAAAATAAATAAAAAAGGTGTTGGTCGAAGCTCGTGGAAACAAAGTTATTGGCTGACCGGATTATCCTCTTCCCCCGGACCTCTGTAAAGAGTAGACGTGCCTGTGAAGCTTATTTAATTTTTTAATTCATAAAATCAAATTAACGTAGCAAATAATATCAAACACAAAAATAGGAGTGCATAAATACGAGGAGTGCTCGAGATATTGCTCACTGGAGAGAAGCGCGTATCACCGAGCACGGGTGAGACAACAATACATCACTTTACCAACCCATTAACTAATTACTATTAACGCAAAGCGCACGAACGAATATACCTGCCCTGCTTGAGCGCGCGGACATTGATGTGCAAGCAAGATAGCAACAAGCCTTGCGTTAGACAGCACACCAAGAAATTTATGCGTGTACGCACGATTTGAATGTGCGTAACGCAAGGACGGACTTACTGTCTGTGATCTCTGCGGGCCTAGTAACTCCGGTCAGCGATCAATATTGAAGTTGGCAAAATTTCGTACTTTCTTGCGTAATAATAATCATTATTAATAACATTTACAAGAGAAATTCACCTATTCTTCTGAACCCTTGATACTTGTGCATTAAAAACAGGAAATAGATTACTGTCATATTGCCAGAGTCCGTCTCAACTTTACCAAAACGGTATACTCCTGAACTGTTTGTTGTCCTGGTATCATCTTGAGCCAAATGGATAAATCTATGTCAGAATCGGACTTAAACCAACTGAGTCAAGAAAATACACCTCCAAACTTTGGTCAGACCCGCTGTTTTAAAAGGCCGCGAGAGGATGATTGTCATCCTTTCATTTCTTTTTCTATTTCCTTTCTATGCTCAGGCATAGAAAGGAAATAGAAAAAGAAATGAATAAGATAAGCTTGGCTTTGTCTACTATACAAAGGACGAATACAAACATTGAGAGCTCGGTTGCCTTTCTGGCAGCGCAGAACCAGGACATGTTAAGTAAAATTGATCTTTTAGAAAAACAGGCAGTCAAGGACAGAGATTACATAGCAGTTTTGGAGAACAAAATTGAAGATATGCAGATGTCGACTCGTAAATCAAATTTCCAGTTGAAAAACGTAACGAAGTCGAGTGGAGAAACTAAGGAAGATCTGATTGGGATGGTACTCTCTCTGTCTAAAACTGTCGACTGTAAAATACAAAAAAGTGACATCAAAGATGTGTACAGAGTGAACAGCAAAAAGGAAGAACAACATAGTCCCATCATTGTGGAAACCTGTTCTACACTCTTGAAGACTGAACTGCTCCAGATGTGTAAGTCATTTAATACTAGACATCAAAGTAAACTTTGTGCAAAACATGTTGGGTGCCGGACCAACACGGAAGCTCCCATCTTTGTGTCAGAGCAGCTGACTGCGAAGGGCGCTCGTCTGCACTTCCTTGCACGTGACCTAGTCAAAGCAAAGAAATTTAAGTTTTGCTGGACGGCTTACGGCAAAGTCTACCTAAAGAAAGATGAAACATCGCAAAGAATAACAGTTAAGTCGGAAGCACAGGTCCACCAGCTGACACATGAAATCTGACTAGGCCCAAGACCTCTTGCCAATTATATTTGCCCTAACATTGTGCCTATTCTAAACGACTTCTTACTTTTGTTATCTAATCTTATTCTGCATGAAATAATGTTTCTTTATATTAGTTTAGTCATAAAAAATTGTAATACTACACATACACTTACTTCAACACATATCATTTTATATCTCTATATAACTACCAAAACATACACGCACACACAACCCCCCTCATCTTCAAATTGTATACTCCTCCTTTATCTGACTCTTACCTACTTAGAAAACTCACAAAAAGCTTATTATTCCCCACAATCAACAAACTTGTGTCACTGGCTGTATCATTATGTGATGACAAACAAAAATATTTCAAAGTTCACCCAAACTCAAACTAAATGGATAGTTCACTTCAAACACTTAACGAAATAGACAATACAAATATCGCCCATGCTTTTCACTGTGACATTGAAGATTTATCTAAATATATACATGTACAAAAAAAAGACTGCAAAATATTCTGCCAAAATATACGAAGCGTTTATAGTAATATTGATGATCTGCAACTGAGTCTGTCTTGTCTAAAATTCGAACCGGATATTCTGATTCTAACTGAAAGTCAACTTAATCCTAATAAACCAGTTCCCACTATTCAGAACTTCTCAGCGTTCCAAACTACAAACCATATGAATAAAAACGACGGAGTAGTTGTATACGTTAGTAATAGTATTGTGGTAAATGTGAGGGAAATTAAGTTGACTCATGCCTCTGCTTTAGAAATCAAAGTTAATGAAAACAATATTATACTGGGTGTATATCGATCTCCTTCAACTGCAAATGCTGAGATGTTTATTAACTAGCTCGATACATATTTAGAGTCCATAAAATCTTGTACCTGTATTACTGTAACTGGTGATATAAATATAAATATAACGCCAACTCTATCAGAAACTGCCCAGGAGCGCAATAATAGACAAAACTACTCTACAATGTTAACTATGCATGGATTGATTGCAGGACACAATTTTCCTACTAGACTAAATAACTGCCTGGACCATTTTATGATTAAACTTAATAAAGAAAAAATATCGGCACACATTGCTGTCCTTAATACATCAGTGACAGATCATTCTCTATTATTTCTTAATTTATGTAAAATAAAGCTAAAAAATAAAACACAAAAAATAAAAATAACTACTGATTTCAATATGGCACTTAAATCATTAGTAGATAAAAAAATATCCCAACTCTTATTCTGTAATGATCCTGACCTTTTAGTGGAACTTTTAATTAATAAAATTTGTGAATCACTGCAAGAAAATACTACAAAGTCCACCATACCTAAAAGTAAGCGACCTATAAAACCCTGGATAACTCCCGGCATATTAAAATGTATCAAAAATAGAAACAAAATGCAAAAGCAATTAAAAAATGACCTTCATAATGAAATATTAAAAATCAGTTATAAAAGATATCGCAACTTTTGTAATCAATTAATTAAAAAACTGAAGCGCAGATACGACAGGGCACAATTAGCGAATTCCACCAAAAACAGTAAAAGACTTTGGTCGAGTATTACAAATATAACTCACATGAAGCAAACTAACTCAGATAACACTAAACTTCTAGAATCTGTGTCATCTCCACTTGAGTCAGTGAATCATGTGAATGATTATTTTGTGGGGATTGGCAAACAACTCGCAGAAAAAATCGTGTCGGAGACCAGATCGGAAGTGAGGACTGACTTAGGAGGAAACAAGGCTCAACTTACATCATTTGTTCTTTTAGATACAGACATAGACGAAGTACACTATTTTCTTATGAATTTAAAATCGAGTAGTGCTCCTGGCTGGGACAGTATCCCAACAAGTTTTCTCAAATTAGCTAAGCATGAAATTCTTCCAATTATTGTTCACCTAGCAAACTTGTGTTTCAGTACAGGTATCTTCCCGAAACTGTTAAAAAATCTATTATTACACCTGTGTACAAGAGTGGGACCAGAGATGATGTTAGTAACTACAGGCCCATATCAGTGTTACCTGCTTTATCAAAAATATTAGAGAAACTCTTAAATAAGAGATTAACTGACTTCCTTAGTAAATATAACATATTATCCGATTCACAGTATGGTTTTAGACCGGGAAAATCTACTGAAGATGCAATAACAGCTTTAACAACCCTAATCACTGAAAACCTTGATCGTGGAAATAAATGCCTCTCAGTTTTCCTCGATCTGAAAAAGGCTTTTGACACAGTTTCTGTTCCCATTCTTGTACGCAAGCTGGAACACATAGGAATAAGAGGCATACCCCTTGAATTATTCAAAAGCTATTTAACACATCGAACGCAAAAGGTTAGAATAGGCCAGTATACGAGTAGAGACTCCAATATAACATTTGGTGTACCACAAGGAAGCGTCCTCGGTCCCACCTTGTTTCTAATTTATATCAATGACTTGTGTAAGCTTGATGCAGGTGGTTCCCGAGTTTTCTCTTATGCTGATGACACTGCGCTGGTATTTATCGGCAATGATTGGAATTCTGTGCGATTGGATGCGGAAGTGGGATTATCGAGAGTTGCTTCCTGGCTGAGAACTAATTTGCTCACATTGAATAGCCAGAAAACTGTTTACATGTGCTTCTCTGTGAGTGTTAGAACCCAACCAGATACAGAACTAAGTTTAAAGATACACCAATGTGGCAATATCCAGGAAACCAACTGCGCTTGTCCAATTATCGAGAAGGTAGAAAAAACAAAATATTTGGGTATTATACTGGATCAGCGTCTGTCTTGGCATTATCACGTATCTTTGGTTGGTGATCGTTTGAGAAAATTAGTCTGGATTTTCAAAACACTAAGACATGTTACATCATCAAGTCTAATCAAGGAGATTTACACTGCTCTAGCCCAATCTGTTTTAACCTACTGCATTCCTATCTGGGGAGGTGCCTCAAAAATTAAATTCCTTGATGTTGAAAGATCTCAGCGTGCCCTGCTCAAAACTATTTATTTTAAACCGTATCGCTTTTCTACACTCGAGCTCTACAATCTGTGTGATCTCTTAACTGTTAGGAAGTTGTATATTTTGAATGCAGTCCTAAAGATGCATAAAACAACAGTATTTGATTCTAATCTTTTAAGGAAAAGAAGAAGTCACTGTCGTATAAATGTGGTCAGAGTTCGCACTGCATTCGCAAGGCGGCAATTTATTTCTAAAGCTACTCTCCTGTACAACGCTATAAGCAAAAAAGTAGCTTTTTACGAACAAACACATTACGAATGTAAGAGAACCCTGACTGCATGGCTAAAGAACCTAAATTATGAAGAAACTGAGTTGCTTTTGCATCCAGTTACATAGTTTAACATAGTCTACTAAGTACACATGAAAAGTATATATATAATATAATGTATAATATAATATAATGTAGGTATATAAATATGTAAAATAACAACTATTGCTTTTGTGTTTAAATAAATAAATATGTCTACTACAACAAAACATTTATAGTAAGCTAAGTAAGTGGGTAAGTTTTTGGATACCCTTTATGTCCTACTCGCTCACACACACACACACACACACACACACACAAACACACCATTACACACTTACACTCCACACTAACACTCCACATTCTACTGTCCTTGGAATCAGAACTTGGGCAAATTATGTAAGTTAGGAATAATTTATATCATTATTTGTGGTGGCGATTTCAAGTTTGCACCCAATTGCTGTTTTCATTTTATCTTTAGTATTATTATTGTTTTATATAAGTAGTGTTTTTGTATTTGTACCTCCTTTGATTACCAATGTTCATAACAGGCTCTGTATACATAGTACATAGATATGGAAGAGTGGGGTCTTCTGTTACAGGTATCTCTATACTTAAAAGAAGGCCTCCACAAAATACTTGTAAAACCTGTTGTTTACGAAATAAATTTATATTTAATTTATATTTATATTTATTTAAAGCTCGTGGAAACAAAGTTATTGGGTCCACATATCACATGTGAGCCAACTCAAGATAATTGATTTGCTTATCTTGCTCGGCTTTAACGAGGATCTCGTCATGCGGGACGGTTATGGCAACAATTAATGCACGTCTCCCAATTCGGTCCACCATCACTGTAACAGGCTTATTGGCCATAATGCTACGAATAATAAAACTCAAGAAATGCATTTCTAGCTCAAGCTTAAAAATGGCACCACGCCTTACTGTAGTGCGATTCGGTAAACATGTCGAAGTGAACACTTGGGCGGGGTGCACGATGGGTGAGTTGTCAAACCATACAAATAAGATAAAATGGCAGCTCACTTATCGATCACTTCGCCTAGGTGTACACCGTGAAATGTCGACAGAATCGACCGGCAGTACCGCGGTAGGCGTTTGCTAAATACAGTACCATGACTGTGGAAATTGTTATGCAACATGAACGCAACATGGAAGATTATTTTACACGTTTTGAAACACTTGAAACTGAGAGCTTTTTCTTATAAGATTAAACGAAAAAAGATAATTATGCATAAGTATAATTTTAAATTGTAGGTATGTCACAGATTCCCGAAAAATAAAGTACAGCGAAAAAAATGGATAACTGCGGTTCGTTTGGATAGAAACGGATAACCCTTTAAAAAGACTCGAAAAAATCATCCGATCGAAAACAATCACGACATTATGTTGTTTTGATCGGATGGCTTTTTATAATTGAAAAAATTCTTCGGGTTCGTTTGCATTATATGGCCCGAAAAAGTTTTTACTTATTTCTACCCGTCATAAGTTAAATAAACTTATTATTTTCAAAGAGATACGTCCCTTTTTAAATGTCATTGTTTTAAAATTTGATAATAATAAAGAGTAAACACGTAAACAAGTTTACTTATTTTTCATACCACCATATAAGCATCTCCTGATCTGACTATGACGCGACCAATCACTTCATTATTTGTAGGTAAAATTCTAAAGGGCCCCACACATTACACAGTCGGCTTGCAGTCAGCTGGCACCTGACACGGC
The DNA here is from genome assembly GCA_947386135.1 of Melanchra persicariae. Classification (NCBI taxonomy): domain Eukaryota; kingdom Metazoa; phylum Arthropoda; class Insecta; order Lepidoptera; family Noctuidae; genus Melanchra; species Melanchra persicariae. The sequence continues at coordinate 7,068,516 of OX376651.1, read as the reverse complement.
TATAGGTATGTTGCAATACACAGCGAGATCACGGACTGTCCGGCCGATACTCGCCGGTGGACTGTAAATGTATGGGTCCCATTAAACTGATTAGAATATTTCTTAATCCTTACTATATCCTTGTTATACATCACTACAACAGATTAAAAATATTTTAATTCAAAAAACACTCAAACACAAACTTTTTAATAGGCATATTCAAGAATGGTTTAGTACAATATAACTAATAATTAATGCAACGAATATGGTGCAAAATACAATGTTTTTTTTATGACTTATCCTCTCACACATAATGCATAACACCGTCCACGCATCTGTCACTGCGACCAATTACTATTCGTAGCATAATGTGATATTGCCATTATAGAGGGTACTAAGTAGGGTACATACCTTTAGTACCGCACTTCCAAACTCAAACTCTTTATTGCATTCGTGTGTACATTTTAGTTGTTACAAATATTGTGAGTAAGTTCCAACATGAAACCCGGTTAGGGCACGGCATCCGATTCCACATGAGTGTATTTCAAAGTACAAATAACTGCTCCGTTGGTCTTGCGGTCGCGAGCGCGACTGCCGAGTGTGGAATGTGGTCCTGGGTTCGATTCCCAGGTCGGAAAAAAAGTGTAATTGGGTTTTCCATTACGAATTTCTCTGTGACTGCCCGGAGTTTGGAAGTTGGTGGTGTGACACCCCCGTGCCTCGGAAAGCAAGTTAAGCCGTTGGTCCTGCGCCAGATCTCTCTCCGGTCGTGTCGGGTTGCCGTCCTATCGGAATATGAGAGTGATGGAAGAGAGAGTGCACCTGTGTTGGCGCATACACTTGTTCACTATAATATGACCCACGCCGATGGCTTGTCTCGGTTGAGATTGGCCGCCATGGCTAAAATCGGTCAAAAGGACTATATATATTTCAAAGCAAGTTGCTGATGGATAATCCTGGCAACAAAAAGATAATTTGTATGAAAGTCTACTTATATTATCCAAAGGGAAAAATGTTGTTTCTTGTTTGTAAAATTAACTTGAAAATAAACAAACATGTGTGAACTTTATAAAAATTTAAACCACCAGTGTAAATATAGAAAATATATAGTAACATAACTTACCATTTAATAGCTACAACATAATTCGGTATGACTTTATACCCATTGTGTCACCCTATGTAATGTTTTCTTCATCTATCTTTTCTGTAACGTATAATAATATGGTGTACATAATAATGAGTATTCTATTCTATTCCATTATACATCGAATGTGCTAGGTGATAAAAAGTTTAATGTAATTTATAGATTAAATTCTGATTAAAACTAAGCCTTAATGAAACGAAGTGCACTGTCAATACATACTCATGTGTCTCAAAAAAAACGAAATACATTGTTATTTTTAACACTTTTACAATTATTATATTATATATTTTTATTCATTGGTCGATAACTAAAAAAAAACAAACTGTCGAAAAACCCGACCGCTAACTACGATTAAAAGTTCCAAACAAGTCTGATGCAGTTTGTGGCCTCAGATCTGTGATTGAACTGCATCAGACTGCTAGGAAAGAGACTTGTTTGGAACTTTTTAGTCGTTTTTAGCGGTCGGGTTTTTTGAGTATTTTTTGCGTTTCCTACATTTTAGTGAGTTTTGAAAATTTATATAGACTATGTCATTACCACAATTCTGACGAATTCAACGACCACTGATATGTCAAAATCCGTCCAGCCGTTTGGGCTGTAGGGCTTACCAAATAAATGGACTTACACACATACATACATACATACGCTCGAAAACCATTACTCTCCTTCTGACGCAGTCGGGTCAAAACTTCTCAATTCTTCATATATCATTGAGTAATCCTCAGTTGTTGTTTCGACTGAACATGATCCAGAAGCTAATCTCTTCCCACCATCAGGACAAATGTAACCGTTAAAAACGCCACCCCCTTGTTTGTTAGCGCCACGTGGTTTGTATGACGTCAGCACTACGTCATAGAGGTACAGCAACACGTCTGCAGGAGTAGCCCCCTCCAGTATTGTGGGGACCGGGTGGGCAAAATCCAAATTGGCGGTAGCGGTGGCGATTGCGATAAGGAAGATTAGTACTCTCATCTTCATGACTCTGGAATTATGAAATGGTAACGGTTAATATGCCACTGACTAGCTTCTACCCGAGGCCTCACACGCGTGGTGTACCTATAAATAGTATACCTACTACGTCATTCGCTAACTATGTTATCCAAAGGGACTTAACTAGCAGGAATGTTTTTGATGTAAAGTAACATAAAATCAAATTTTACTCGTTTCGCACATAATATTCATTTGAATAGGATACAATATGTTCTGTAGAGGTATAAATCTCACTGCGGAAACATAAGTGAAAAACAAAAAAAAAAACCTTAGAAAATCAAATTAGAATATTTATTGCAGAAATAAATATATTATTGTTTACCTTTAGTTTTATTCTTTTGGGTGTGAAAAATCAGGAATGTCCACACATAATTTTGTAAATGGTTTACACAACAAGGATAATCACTTCTTGCTGGGAGTTTTCCAACTGCGAATTAATGTTTTATTTTCGGTTTTATATCGGCATCCTGTTGCAAAAAGTATTAATCATTTATTCACTGTATTAAATGACGTGATTTGTGTCCTGTCCCCTAGATGGGCAGACTGACGGCGTCCACAGTAGACCGGCGGCATCACCACGTTAAATGATAATATTTATCCTTAGGTTGCCAGTCCTTGTGTCACGCGAACTGCCAACTAAGCGTTTGGGTAGTTAAGGGGTTATTGCTCATCATTATTAACAACTTTTACTAAGTATAGGACCAACATTGATATCGCGAAAAAAAATCGACTGCTCCATACATTTATGTGCGCATAACTCGACAAAATGTAGTGAACAGCTGTTTTTTTTACCTACCTCTATAAATGGGAAGTCATCAAATGACTCCTTCCGCTGTGGGGGGAGCGGGAGGGAGTATCAGACCCTTCCGTCAAAAAAAACCCATCCGTGCTTCTCCTAGTGCCCTTTTTGTTCCAGGGCCGCGGTGAATCTTTCAAACAAAATCCGCAACTTTCCTTCACTCCCTGGAATGAATTTTAAATGTAGAACTTTTGGTTAGGTAGTCGGTTTTTTCTTTTTTAGTGTATGAACAGCCATTGTGAATTTGAAAAAAACGGCATTGACGCGGTATTCCATATTTAAAATGAAAAAAATACTATAATTTGGCGGAATACTTACTCTGTAAGCTTTATCGAAATTCAAAATCTCAAAGGCGTATGTTTGATTAAAAATTAGTTCAAGCGATTCTGAAATGTTCACCTTAGGTTCGGTTAAAAAAACAGGCAAATACAATAATCGAAAATCCTTTGTCAGAAATTTCAAAGGAAAGATACTTAAATATATAAATATTTTATTTTCTTGTCTCGCCACTTCATTAAATCACTATATGAGTGATTTAATGAAGTGGCGAGACAAGAAAATAAAATCATTTTCCAAAAGTGACCTTCAATGGTCTATCTAGCAAAATACAGTTTTCTACGCTATAGAGCAAGTATTCAATGCTCAAGAGTACACTAAGAGCGGATTACACCAATGAAACAGAACGTGATCAGTACATCTAAACTGCGTTCAACGGCTGTCAGTGTAAATATTTCATGGAAAAATAATGACACTGACAGCTCATAAACGTGGTTTATTCGCTAATCGCGTTCAGTTTTATTGGTGAAATTGGCCCTAAGTGTGAAACACAATCTATATTTGAAAAAAATATATAAATAGGTACTTACTACTCATGTTACTGTTATCAAAAAATATTTTAGAAAACTACAAATTTTAACTTTCCATAATTCGAAATGAAAAGTAGAGTGTCTAACACGGGGGAAGTCATTAATTCCTACTCTAAATGGGACCTCGTATGGGATTTGATTTCTTACGACCGTTTGATAACAATCTACTATTCCCGCGGCTGATAGGAGCGAAATGCCTCATCACACATAAGTGCTAGTGGGATTCGTATACAAAACGTTCCGTATTGCAAAATTTCGTGATTCTAAGGCACAGGCGAGTACCGTTTCGCGAGTATGAACATAAAAGCCATTAGGAAATCTTGGTGCGCGACACCAACTCGCAATAATTTTTTAAACCGTGCACATAAAAAGTTGGATGCATTTATGTATTACCGTGTAAATTACAGAGCAAAGACATAGGTTACGACAAAAACGTCGATAAAAATATGTTTTCAGTTTTAGGACCCACCCTTAAGGGTGCCCTAGTCAGTCATTGTTTCATACAAACGTAGTCTGGCGATTACTCTACTGATTGACGTGTACGTTCAGAAAAAGTCACATTTATTTATCTCGGTATTATCTAGGCCTGTATGGAAAAAAAATATTGATATCCAAGTTATTTGTGTCGAAACTATAACACAGTTTTGGGCGTAAATAAATAACTTTTGTAGTACGAAAATGGCATAGTTATTTATGATATTAGTGCGGTAAGTTGGTTTTTACAAACGAGTAGACGAATGTAAGCACGAGACGAAGTCGAAGGCTTACCATAGTCACGAGTTTGTAAAATCCAAATCCGCACGTGTGTCATACAACGTTTTTCGACACATTTGCGAGAAAACAGTACAATAAGTAATGAAACAAACTTTTTTTGTCTTTAGAAATCAGTCGGAAAGTCGCAACAATCTTTGACGTTTCTAATATGAACATGGCGCGAATTTGCAAAGGGCGCCACATGCGCGTGGTGAAAATTAGAACCACATCTTTCATTTATTTTTATTTATCTTCTGTCATTTTCTCTTTAGTACTAAAATGAGACAAACCTATACAGCAAAAGCGCTTCCAAGGAGGTTCGATCATTCAGCTTATTTATTGTCGTGATGTTCAAACTCCTTGGTGGAAATCTTATTAATTTTTATGGAAATAAAAAAAAACCGTAAAGAATACGCACGGCGGGCGCTATACAACGGAGTATACGGTAATATATGTACTTAGGTGAGAGTACCTATTTTACCGCACGTTGCATTGTGTGGTCCATAATTTTTAACTTTCGAACAATGCATAGAGGCTTCGTAAATGCATTTTTTGAGCAAATGTGTTGAAAAAATATTAACCATACTAGGATAGATTATTTCCTAAATTAAATATTAAAAAAATATTTTAAACACATACATTCAGTACTTTTTTCATAATATCCTAACTACCAAATGTCTTTCAATAAATTTTAGCTCATTTTCGGTACAAATCATCTTTTAAGATATGGAACTGTAAATTTGTATGCGCACTAGCTTCATATTACTCACCACAGCGTTTATTTCTTCCTTTAAATGATTTTGAATGAGATGCCGTTCGACCCTGGGCACTCCTAAGTCTTAACACTTAACTATATCGACAGTTACATTTTTATTGTTTCATGAATTTTTCATTTTGCAAGTTAGTAAATATTAGTGAAAACAGAAGTAACAGATTTTTTTTTAAATTTTTTCTTAATAATTATTTCCATTATAAACAAGAATTAACATTAAACTTTCAGTTGAGGTTTGCAAATCGTGCAAATTAGTGTAATTAAAAACGTAACATATGAGTATTATACGTAGATTTTATTTTGATTTATGTTTTCCGCATTTTATATCTGAATAATGGGACTTCGCGACTTTAAATAAGGTGATAAATGATTGTTTTCCTGCTATTTGTACTCCTTATATACCTTAATTTAAAATATAAATATTATATTTAATAATAAATTATAATATACTTAGACAGCCGATACACAGAACTGGATAACTAAACTCGTTGATACAAAGCTAAGGTTCTACAATTTTTTATTACCAATTTGCTGGCGTTTGACCACTATTTTACTTGTAAGCGATGATCTGGTCGACGTTGAAGAATCCACTACTGCACCTAGTACAAAATCACTTAGTTACACATCACTGATCGTACTGAAAACCAGGCTGAAACTAACTGAAAGTCTATGGCGACTATTGAAACAATACTTAAGGTAGAAATGTATAAACATCCTAAAACAAATACAGCAAAATTAGTCATGCAAATAACCAGATTCCTAGATAAAAATCCAATTTTAGTCCACCATAATCCTTGCTCGAGGACAGAAATAATTGGTCAATACTAGTACTAGTAGGAGCAATTAAAACATACTCGTGTCAGGAAGTAAGAAGCGAAATTGTGAAGAGTAACTTTAGAATATTGCTATTCAATAGGGGCATTATCGCTTAGTACTACAATTATTAAGATAATTCTATTCATACTACAATGTGAACATCGTTCAGAAAAGTATTTAAACATGGTCCCGCAAAAGAACTTCACATTACATTTTCTGTCACAGAAAAGAAATGGACAAGTCAACACTTTACTTCTTTTTATTTATTGCATTTTGCGGCAAAGGTAAAAAACTAAAACTATTTTTTTTTAAATACCTATAACTACAGCTTTGGTTCGGATGGGTTATAAAATCCTCTCAATATCTATCTGAATAGCTAAAAAAACTATTTGCTTCGTTAGTATTGTGGTAGCAAGCGCCAGTTCTCAGTCTAAGTTCCATTCCCGGGTTGAGCAAAGTATTTTTTCCCAAAACCTACTCAGTAGTAACGCGAAGTCGAGATTTTTGCCCGGTTAATGGCAATAAACTCGCCCCATAATGATGTATGAGATAATAATGGGACTTAAATATAACTGGTGAAACTGTGGGTGTATTATAAGTACACCTTTTTTACAAGGATGTGAAATCACCAAATGACTTCTGCTGCTCTGTGTCGAGTGGGAGGAATTTCAAACTCTTACTGACTAAAACCCATCCGTGCTCCTCGTAGTGCCCTTTGCTCTTCAGGGCCGCGGTAATTCTTTCGAACAAAATCCGCAACCCTGGAAGTACACCTTGCTAGCCAAACCGAACCCTTCGGGAATAACAAACATGCAACATTATAATATAACCCTTTTTCCAGATGTCTTATGCAAAAAACGTCAACACAAACAAGATGGTGGGAAGATTGTAGGTGGTACTGAAACCACTATCCAAACGTACCCATACCAGGCATATTTATTGCTTTCCGATGGCAGGGATAACTACCAGTGTGGTGGTTCCATTGTTAATAGTAATTACATCGTTACTGCTGCCCATTGCCTTGCAAGGTATGTACTGTGAAGGGCAGCTTGCTGGAAAGAATCGCGATGTGGTTTTGAATTTATTGGAACCTCTTCGACTACTCTTTTTTTTGGTCCTCCTACTGTTGGGAACGTAGAACTCTAGAGTTCCATGTCTCCAATAGCACTTAAGCAGACTATAGCTTCTCTATTGGTCTATTGGTAATAACCCTTTTGCTAAGCATTCGTATAACGATAACTGGGAAAATTTATCTAAAACAATTTACACCCCACTCGGTTTTACTCGCAAAAAGATTTTCATATGAACCATGATATTTTCTCGCATAAAAAGTACCCTACGTCAGTCCTGAATAGTGTACCTTCTCCTCTCTAATTATTTTTTTGGTAACTAGATGAGTTTTACTATAGATAACTTTTACAAACCTTCAGACAATTTTACCTCGTTAGAAGTTTGAACAATGTTTGCAAGCAAAATTGTTGTCAGAAAAAAATTACAGAAAAATAAAAAGTGATACCCACAAATGCTTGTTTCAGAATACTATCAATTAGAGTCCGAATTGCCAGTACTCAGCGGTATAGTGGGGGCTTGGAGTATAACGCGACTTCTTTTAATTCCCATCCGTTGTATGATGCCGCTACTAGTGACTATGACGTAGGGGTCATCAGAATTGCTGAGGGCATGACGTTAGACGGAACAAACGCCAGAGCTATCGACATGGTCGGATTTGGCTCCGATGTTGCTGATGGCCAGGACGTCGTCCTTACTGGTTGGGGAGCTACCAGCGTAAGATATAGATTCACTTGCTTTAAAAAATGAAATATAGTTGCAGTTATTACTACTATTGATCACCGTTTGTTTTCAGATGTCTATTATTAAAAATCTCTTAAAATAATTCCAAGAAATTACCGCTTTTTGGTAGGAAAACCACTAGACTTCTGGTTTCTAAATTGAGAAATTGAAGTTGAGAACTTGTCAAGCACTACCACTAAAGTTCTCGTTCCTATTTCAGATACTTTCCAAAATAACCAACCTTCAAAAGTGAGTATGTGTGTGAGAGTAATGCCTATCTTTGCAGGAAGGTGGAGATACAACAAACACGTTGAACGTTGTAACAGTACCCGCTGTCAACAGAACGGGGTGCAATGAACTCCTTGGAGGTGGGGTCACCACCAGAATGTTCTGTGCTGGCACTCCTGAAGGTGGCAAGGATACCTGTCAGGTAAGTAGTTTTAAAGCAAATGACTTCTGTGTTTTTATGCTAACAAGCAGTTGGCCCACTGATATGGCCGAGCACATATTATTCAGTGGAGCGGCTGCCTACCAGACCTCCACAACCTATTAACTGGGTAACACGGTACTTCTTGGGAAGACTGGTGTATGGGATTGACATGCTCTATCTTAATGTTGCGTAGTCAATGTAAAAGATTATCTATGGTAAGAATATCACTTGTAGCCGACGAAGCAATGCGCCGAGTGAACTGACAGACAGAAATATAATGTGATGTTATCTTATAGGGAGATTCCGGTGGCCCTGCAGTGGTTGGCGGCGTGCTGGCTGGTGTTACGTCTTACGGCTTTGGCTGTGCCCGTCCTAATTCACCTGGGGTCTACACTCGCATAGGAAACTATAATGTTCGGATTTACATAATGAGGAGGACTGGCGCCTAAATTCAGATCCGAATGGTGAATTCCATTTGCGTTGCATTATTTATTTTAATTTATTCCAAAATTATTTAGAAAACGACTATTAACTTATTCACAGAAAAAAATACTTTACTTAGTTTCTAATATATTTTTTCCAAGCAGTGGCTGATTATACAATTTGTTTTTGTCAGTAAACATCGAAAAATTGAGTTTGATTAGGTTTGAAAACTTACTTATTGTTTTAAATGGAATTCACGTGTTGCTTTTTTTTCTATTTTTAAGCTTATAATAAAGGCACTGTTAACTTAATTCCATACTTTTACTACCTACTTGTCTTTGAACACATAAACCACACCTAATAATCTCTTAGAATATAAAGACATTTGAAAAGCACTCAAATTTTCAAATCTCAACATCATTATTTTCCAAAATAATTAATCATTCCCGAAACTATTGCGATTGCCATAAACATTCATACCTCGACTAAAGCTATTGATCAATTAGTAATTAGCGAATTTATCGAACGTTATTCATGGAAAGTTAACAGTTATAATATCACGTAATTCTTATGAAACTGCTAATGAAAGCTGTAATTAAAGGTAGTCACTGTTCTTGAGTTCGTGATCGACGGTGCCAATTAGAGACATAAACAGAAGATATGTATTTTGAACGTTTACATAGAATATATATAGCTACAGTGATTTATGGTTTGAAGTAGAAACTGAAATATTATAGATATAATAGGTAAATTCACCCCTGTAATAGTAGAAGTAGTAGAGTAGAGGTCTAAATCCGGATCACAGAGTCACTACAACTCTGTTATCCGGACTTACACTCCCATTCGGTCCGCTGTCCTCCGCCCAGAAGCACAAGACCTTTCTGGGGACCTCACAGTTCAAAGGATTTTAGTTCGTTTTGCCGGGGGGGGAGGCCATATCCAGCAGTGGACGTCTTTCGGTTGATATGATGATGATGATGATGATCCGTGTAATGTAATGCCCGCGTAAATTTTAACTTTCAGTGATATGTATAACTGAAATGAATAGTTGTAAATTTTTGAATAATTTACTATTGGCCCATGATTTACTATTTAATTTAAAAAGTAATTAGCGGCTACTACATGTTTTTATGATAACAACAGACGAAAAATTCGGCACCCCCTACTGTTACACCATTCACGACAAAAAAATGCAAATTCCGACCAGCGCGAAGTAAAACTGGTAAAAAGCAAAACTTTTCTCTGAATGACAAAACTCGCAATGAATACTAACACAGAATCCCTTAGCATTTAAATGAACGAGACCTACCGAGTTCCCGTGTTGCTGAAACTTTTTTAATTTCACCGAAAGGAGCCAGGTGGCCAGCGCACGTCAGTTTCAATTCGACAGACAATCCCTGCTCCCCCTCTTCGCTGGATTCTCGTGATAAGGTGAGGCACTTCGGGAACAATCGGGAAGATTCGTTTCCTTTTAATTGAGATTTCGTTTTTAATTGTGATTATATCTGGTCCGGTGAGTTTTTGAATCTATACCGACTTAAATATTCTTGTCGAGCTTCCTGATAATGAAGGTTCACTCATAGCCGTAAGGGTTTTTAAGCAATACAGAGCGATATTTTATAGTTGTTTAAACCGTGGTTACTAAAAAGAACATCGAAAATGCTGTTACAACGTGTAACAGAATAAACGCAATACCTCTTAAGGGGCCATTGTACTCATCATTGTGAAAAACTTTCACTATGGTACCAACACTGAAATAGCGAAATATAATAGGTTTGCCACGCTTGGCAGGCCGGTTGGCGATCGCAGTGTAGCTGTTGAAATGTGCAGATAATGCTGCTGCCCATTCTCTGGTGAGTCCATTAGTCGCCTCTTACGACACCCACGGGAAGTGATGGGATGGTGCTATTCTGTTACGTCCGACACCATACAGAACATGTGTGTCGTTCATTGTATAATTCTTATTGTTATGATAATAAAATCATTAATAATTTTATCTACACTCACAACGTAATGTTCCAAATATGAGTTCAAAAACGAATGCATAAACACGTACTTTTTTTTCGTGGATAGGTAAAATTTAAAAAAAAGACCATTACAGTTCAACATTTTCCTTCGATTTTTAAACAACTGCATCATAAAATAACTTTTTAATTTTTATAGCACACTTTTTCTTTTTAATTTTTGGCGCGGGTTCATTGACTTAAGTCAATGAGCCAGCTTTTATCTTTGTCTATGTATGAGCGCGCTGCGCAGTCATTCGAATACGCAATGAGAATATCCGCTATATTGGACTAAACTATTTTTCCACTTATTTTATTTCAACTGTATGAGTGAAGATAAAATAGTGTATGCAACGGCATATAATTAGGTATTAAAACACTCGTGTTAATGTTTTAATTACCCTTTTTATATGGTCGTGGCATAAACTACTATTTAAAATCAATGAAATACACATTAAACTCATTTATTTACCAAAATCGGATTAATAAATTACAGCGGTTATTGCAGTAGTTACTCCGCGAAAAAACGTTTCACAGTAAGCACTTTTAATAAGCATAATAGCAAAGTTTTAAACACTTTTGTTTTACGTCACTTTTTGTTCCTGAGTTCATAATGTATTATTAAACAGAAAAGCTTGAGCTACTGTAGGCCGCGTTTAGTCGCTACTGTCTGTTCCAAACTGGACGAGTCGAAAGATAAATGAAAACGTAATTAAGCACAAGAAAAACTTTTAGGAGAGCGTTAAAAAGTTCTTTAACTTCGGCTGCATTATTTATTTCTCTCTCAGGGTAATCTTGTTATTTGTTGGTTCTTTATTTTTCTAATATTTTATGCCTTGTCTGATGCAGTGTGGTGTTAACTACTGGTGGGAGGGATTTTACTTAAATTTTATTTTATGCTTAAGTCTCGTTATTTGATGTTGCATAATTAAGTTTGTTCAAAATTAGAAAACGAATTATTATTATTACTAGCCCGTATTGTCCCACTGCTGGGCAAAAGCCTCCCTCCATTCCTCCCAATGCTCACGGAGTTGTGCTTCTTCCTTTCAATTCGTAGGGAAGACATCCAGGTCGTCCCGCCAACTCCTGCGCGGTCTCTGTCTCTCTGCGCGTCTCGCTGTATCAGGGCACCAATCCTGTATTTTACGGAATACGAATTATGAAACTCAAATGGTTGACCGTTTAGGTAGTATGCGGTAATGGCAGGTGGAGTAAGGCAATGACTGAGTAAAGTCGAAGGACTGGTATAAGGAATGTTCGTCATCCGGCAGCAAGACGGATCGGTGCAACTGCTGGTGGAACTTGGTTGGTTGAGGAGCGTGCGTGGGGTTTGACTCAGAAAATGAGAGGTCTATGCCCAGCAGTGGGCGTTGTCTGGCTGTGGATGATGATTCGAGTATGTGTTCGTGTTTGACAATCAAATGAACTGAAGTCATCAGCTACCTAGCTAAGTAATATTGTTGGTAAACTGTGAATTCATAAGACAGTGTATTTGTTTCTTTGTATTTTGGTCAATATTTAAAAAAAAGGTTTATATCAGTTGAAGAAAATATTATCTTCCTCCTGGAGTAGTTGAGTAAAACAACTCAAATTGATTTACGTGGGGTTTCCCCAAATCTGGAGGATAGAAACAGAAGTCACAAGTAAGTAAAAATAAATTCACAGAATTTATAAAATTAATTGTAATTTTAATTTTAATTGAGCATCTTTTATACATCCGAACAAACTAAATAAGTAATTCACAATTTATACAGTTTCTTCCTTCCTTTAAAGATATTATCGTATTTCCTCACCTATTTGCGGGCCAAAAGTAATCCGAGCGCAACAAGAAAAAGGTGGGATTTAATTGTAAAACAAAATTACTGTGTTACTAGAACCCGAGAGTTACCGGGCAAAATGGGCAAAATAAATGCCGCCGCAGTCAACCCTTACCCTTTTTTATTTACAGTTTACCGTTTCACATTCCCATTACCGTGTTACGTTAGTATTTTTACCGAGAGACGTATTTGAAGAAAACGTAAACAACGTGATTAGATTGCGGGTCGTGGGAAACAGAATTCATTTATTTTTGGTCTTCAGAATTAGTTTCATGATCGGCTAAAATTCGTTCTTCTTTGGAGTTGAACTAGCTTGAAGAACTCTTAAACGATTAAATCTTCTTCTTATCCAGATGTGAAGCATGTAAGTATTATTGAACCATCCTATTTCTCACTAAAAACGCGAAAAATATAGCTACTCGGTACATTTTGTGTTGTAATACAAACATAAATAGAATTAATTATAAATAATTACCCCTTTTCAGGTCGTGCGTTATTTCTTTTACAGCCCCGTCAAAAATTAACGCAACCAATTTGTGCTGCAAATTTATTCGTACATGACTCTTAAATACCCATTTCAAAGATGAATTCCCATAAACATCAGTTAACACGGCATTACGCCCGTCGTGGCAGGCCTTTGCCCCCTCAGTACAATACAATACAATATTCATAAGTTACTTAATCTGTCATTCATCATGAGAGACACCGTGTAAATAATGTGCTGCATCCAATCTTGTCCATTACCGAATGTGCACTCGTACATAAATTGTTTAATAGCTTACATTCGGATTGAACAAATTACATGAGTTATTTATTGTATCGAGACGTGTCAATTGTGTTTCAGATTTACGTGCGACGTTAGTAACAGTTTATAGGAATAATATTCACAGTAGGTTTGAGGAATACTCTGGCGATTGGTCAGCTTTTCTATGAAAAGTATGTGAAACGGTCAATTTTATTTCTTATTTGTATATTGGTCTATCTACAATTGTTACATTGTTGATCCTGATCATACATGCAATATGATGTAAGCAAGTGCACATTAATAAACGATGGACACAATATGCATGTACCATGTGTTATTTTATTAGTATCCTCATATTAAACTCGAAGATCGTGGTGTAATCACAAACACTTGCGTACCTGCCAGGTATAAAATCAGTTATGCTATACCAAAATTAAAGAACCATATTTTCTTTATACTCCTTAATTGATAAACAAAAAGTGTACGAAAATATTGAAACTCCGCATCAATATCACATTATTTAAGGTTATTTAATTCAAGATCTTTGAAGGAAGCACAAACAGTATCAATTGTACTAAAATGCATTGAATAGAACATTCAAACACATATAATTTTCACAAAATAGCAATATGCCATATTACGAGAGAGAGAAATACATTTTACCTACCAAATAACAGCTGTACCTATGTTAAAAACTTATTTATTATTATTTTCAAAGAACATTAATTGTTTGCGTAATCACGTTATGCACTTAGCTTACCTTCACTGTGGAGGACCTCTGATCCCTCAACAATAACTTGCAGCTTCGCAACGAGACCGCCCATTAATGTTTTCATGTATTCATATGTACGTAAACCTTATATAAAGACTTCCCACGGGGCAGGTATTGGAGTAAGGGGTCAGTTCCATTGCTACCCATGAGTAACGCTAAGCTTCGAATGAAAATGTAGGCATTATTATCATTGCTAGCGAGTATACGTACAAGTTTGTAGACGACGACGTGTCGCGGTCGCGGCAGCAGACGACATGTCGTCGCGACACTACTGGTTTCTATGCATTGCTATGAAATTCCTTCCGTAGCTAGCGACACGAAACTAGTGACGTGTCGTCGAGCGGCAGACGACACTGTCGTCCGACCGCAGATCAGTTGTGCCAGGCTGTACAATCTTAGAACATTTAACCACAGAAGTAGGGAAAAATAATGATACCAAATTTAAAGAGTACTGGAGAGTCAGGTCCTTCTCTTAATGTCTTTTTAATTTTGACGTATTATAATATCATGTACTTCTGATGTTGACGCCGCTTGCTGGTGTTAACCGACTAAATTGAAAATAGCTTTCAATTCACTACAGCTTCAGTGACCAAGTGACTTTTTATTCTTGTATCATTAGACGTTTGCTGTTGCCATCTGCAGTCAGGTTCGAAATCATGACAGCAGCAACATGACGCGACACGTTGCCGGGTACGAACTTGTACCTGATTACTTGCGCAGCTGACGTGAGTAATCTCTTGATGCAAAAAAGAACGCAGGCAGCAGTGGAATCGCACCTTTATACTGGTACCACAAAAGCTAACTAACCTGAACATAATTTTGCTATATCTAATTGTTGTAAGCCAAAGGGCCATATTAGGGAAACGTATTTCTTGGATGTTTGATGGCAATAAATAAAGTAAGTATCCCATAACGTACAAAAGACAGGCTTTGATTGAATTTATCGGCTACTTTACTGGAAGAGAATATAAACAATTTTTATTACAGATATTCAAAAGTAGTAAAGGCTTGCACATACAGACACGACACGACAAAGTGACATTGATGCGACAGCCTATTTCTGATTTTTTCCAAATGCAGAATTTCTGAGCAGAATCTTTTTTGATACTTAATGAAGATACGATGTCGCAATGTTGCATCGCGCATGTCTGTGGGATGTAATCCCGCCTTAAAATTTTCGGCATCCTTATTTTTTTTTCATTACAGGGTTTCATCTTTTATCACGGTTTTTAATGTTTGTCTTTGTCCACTCAAAAACATTTCCAATCCCCTGTTCCAATCTACCTTAGCAAAATGAACATAATAATTAAACATAAAACCATTCATTCTTGTTATTATTCTCTTAGGTCAAAAGTACCTAATTCAAAGCATAATTACGTACCCACTTTGAAATATTTCTTTTCTTTCCACTTTTCTTTACCGGTCCCGTAATTAGCTCCCCCGTAACAAAGTACGTATATCTTTTGAAAAGAAAAAAAAAATCTTTTCTTAAATTCTACGATGGGTAGGAGTTGGTCGTTATCAAGATCCTAATGATTATAAGACATCGTTTAGTTATTCATCATGTAATAAGTGGGAGGGTATCTTGTAAAAGCTTAAATGTAACGAAGAAAGTCTTTGAAGGCTCAAAGACTTTCTTCTAACGTAATAAGACACTTTAGGCAGTGACACCTACTGTACACCTTATAGCTATTCCATTTACATAGGAAAAGTTAGAAGAATCACTTTTTTTTAACACTTGGAACAATTCCTCGGAAATTTAAAACTTTTATTTGATTTGGCTCATTTGGGACTTATGAGGGACAATTTGTCACAAAAAAAGGTTTATTTGGATCCGACCATAGGCGAAATTCAGATCATGAAAAAACTGATGAAGTTTCAGCTGTGCGTTGTCTGTCAGTCACTCAGTCACTCAGTAACGCATGAGTTTTATATGTATTGATAATTATTATGAGTTTTTCGAAATTTCATCGAAAGAGTCACCGCGGCCCCGGAACGCAAAGGGTACTTGGAGGAACAAAGATGAGTTTTAGTCAGAAAGAATCTGACAATACTTTCCGCTCCGTCTCGAGCGGCAAGAGTCAATTGATGATTTTCCAAAACAAAAATGCTCCAAAAATTCTAGCCACGCCTTTTCCTTTTGTACTTATTCAAGATAATAGGAGTAAAATACCTATATAATTTTTTATCTAGATCATCAATTAATAGCCTGAAAAGTTTTCATCGCAAAATTACTAACGGATCATGGACTCAATAGCAATCGATTTAAGTTCGCAGACGACCATGTTGGCTAAAAGTTTTAACAAGACAATGTTACTACTGACCCGAAGACGGATCCTACAGTTGGACCTCGTCTGGATCAAACTAAACTTATTTTGAAAGTCACTGATTTTAGATTCAGAGACTATTGACTAACCTCTGAAGTGGTTGGAATATTATATTTATCTTCTGTATAAAAATATGTGTCGTTACGGATTGTCAGAAGCCAGTACGTAACTCTGACATCAGTCTTGCCAAGAAGTACCATGTTACCCTGTTAATGGGTTGTGGAGGTCTGGTAGACAGCCTCTCCACGAAAAATAATGATATTCGGCTGAATCCGGTTTGACTAGAAGCCAACCCCAATTTAGTTGGGAAAAGGCTAGGCAGATGATGATAAAAGCCTATGATTGAAGTTGAGATTTTTTGTTCATCACAAAATTATTACATATGTGTTTTTACATAAGTGAGGAGCACGTGGCTACATTATAACAGCAGCACGGGACGGTGTTCCAGGTTAAGCAGCCCATGCTGAGGTCAGTTCGTGGATGGATGACCATCTATTACATCCTCATCATCTGCCTAGCCTTTTCCCAACTGTATTGGGCTCGGCTCCCAGTCAAACCGGATTCAGCTGAATACATACTGGTACTTTCGAAAAGCACGTTAAGCCGTCTATCTCGCCGATGATTTGAACATCTTTGACAGGCGTTATGGGTTGTCAGAATTTAGAAAATCTGATACCAGATTTGCCAAGGAGTTACCTCGTTATTAGGGTATGCAGATCAAATAGGACGTCGCCCTATGTTAAATACTGGTACTCAGCTCCATACTGGACTGGAAGCCGACTCCAAAATAGTGTGTATGTCGCAGCCAATTAGCTTAATCAGCCGTTTAATTGGTGGCCTAGCCCACTCATTTAAATGCGACGATTTTTCAGCAAGCTAAGTGACAACTTTTGTTCAGTATCGTTTAATGACTTGCTCATGCCACTTATGTCGGTGATTAAATGGCGCAGTTAAATGATAAGGCTAGACTTTTAATGAAATGGCTGATTAAGCTAGTTGGATGCGACATGTATTTTTTTTTTTTTTTTTTTTAAAGAAAACGTTGCCCCACACTAGGAATTTCTCCTGTATCGTGGGTGCGTTTACAAACATAAAAACTCACATACACAAACAGCTAGACCCGGAACAACTATCTGTAGGCCATACAAATATTTGCTCCGTGCGGGAATGGAACCCGCGACACGCAGCGCAGCAGCCGATCGCTCAACCACTGCGCCAACCGTTTCGTCAAACATCGGCAAATGGTTGGCGTGTTTGTACGACAGGAGGCATACATGCAGCTGCAGTACAACTATTATTATACTCCTAATGTCCCTCGGAAATCATCGTCTTTCCGAATACAAACGACTGCTAATTGCCATGTTCATCAATGATTAGATTTATCCAGTATTTTAATTTGAATTCAGAACTAAGTGCCTTTTATTATTATTTTGTTTGGATTTCCGTGTGAATTAAATAACAACAAATTACCTACCTACTTAGTTCTGAATTTAAATCATCATACACGATAAATCTAATCATTGATGGATATGAAAATTAGTAATTGGTTAATACAAGCCTTATGTTCTGTTGATGTTTTCTTCCTCCTGACTCTTGCTGCCTTGCTTTACTATAAAAACATTACAAAATAATATACCCAACTTTTTATTTCCATGTCATACTGAAACAGAAATAGTGTACCTACATTAATTATCCATTAAGGAAAGTTCGAGGTAGGTGAAATAGGAGCCACGATCTCATTATCTATGTTGCATAATTTGCGCCACAGCTCACCGGATTAATGCGCTGAACGCTCCTAATACCAGATAATTATTTGGAGGAATAAGCAAGAATACTAGACTGTAATTTACATTTCTCATCATCTTGCAACACGCTAGCTATTTTATTGTTTATATCAAGTTGTGTTGTGCAATTATTTTATTTTGTTTCTATTATATTGAAAAAATACGACATGATTACAGTTGTTAGCTAATTGCTCTGCAGATCAATGGGTTCGCATGCGGGCTGCGGAAGATTTCTGTAACGCATGCTTACTCGAATTTGGAGAACTTTGTGGGAATCCCCGCACGCATGAATACTGACCGATGAATTTTATTGGTCACTACGATCACTGCGGCAAATCCTTGCAGACGGTGTACCGAAGTTACTGCATTATCGACAAGTCTCTCATTAGTCACAAGTTCACAACGCCAACTGCGGGGAGTTCCCGCATGCTGTATATCGCCCGTGTTATCGACCAATGAAAATGAGCCTTTCTACCGTTGAAAAACCACACGTCAATCAAATATAATTAATTTATGATTTTATTTTATCAAAAAATATCTCCACAGGATAAACACCTACACACAGTATGGCCAGTAAGAACAATATTGCTTATAACTTTAATTTTTTTCAGTACAGTATAACATATCACCTATTTAATTTAATTACAATAGAATTTGCGGAGAACCTCAAGCGGCGGAAATATAATAACCTTGTAGGTAGTTATATTTTCGAGCCGTTTGGGGTTGAAACTCTCGGGTCGTGGGGTCCGAGTGCTCATTACTTGTTTAAAGATCTGTCAAGACGCTTAGTTGACACTTCGCGTGACCCTAGGGCTGGCTTTTACCTCGGACAAAGGATAAGCATTGCCATACAACGTGGCAATGCTGCCAGCCTTTTGGGTACACTACCAGTGGCCTGCGATGCGGAGGAATTTTTCGACGCCATGTTTTAGATTAGTTTTAGTTGAGTCTTTTTTTAAGTGTGTGTATATAGTTATAGTTAAAAATAAATAGAAATTCTTTGCTTTCATTAAATAGTAAATCATTACAATAGCAAATTACCACTTAGTTAATTGTAGATCCTATAACCTACATATCAGCCGTAAGACGTCCACTGCTGGACATAGGCCTCCCCCATGTGTCGCCACAACAACCGGTCCTGTGCGTCTCGCATCCATCGGTAACACGGCACCCTATATGAGTACCTATACTAAATTATTCTAAACTGTTACCGTAAACATACATACACATCTGACGTTTAAATAGACGTCTGATTGCTTTTCTGCCGAAATCAATAATATTTTTTTATTTAATCACAACTATCTTTTAACTCCTGCACAACAAAAGGAATAAAATTGTAGATTCCAACAATAACATTACAATGTAGCTTCTCCAGTAACTCGCCACAGTCTCCTTACATTTTTCATATCATAACATCTCGAGTCTATCAAGAAGGCTGCTGTGAAAAAGGTGAACGACTTTATCTCACTGATAAGATATTTAATTTCCTCTCCCCGCTAGACAGATGATGTAAGAAAATGGCATTTCATTTTAGGTATTACGGCATAAACCGAGTTAAATGTAGAGCCTCTTTCAGACGTGGTTTAGGGGAAAATACAGTTTCTGTGTGACGTTTTTAAACTTTTTTTGTTTTGATGTCAGAAATTTTTAATGTTTATTAAAACTAGGTTTTATTCACCGTTTCCTTCGCGTTAAAGTTTTAGCTTATTACCTTAAGCATCTCTAGGGATTAATTTTTATCTCTGTACCATAATGTGGCGTGAAAACGTAAATAATGAACAAATTTACTTTCGCATTTACATGTAATATTAGTTATAATTAGGATTCATTATTAACATTTTCGTTGACATAACGAAGTTTTGAAAAATCAGTTGATAAGACATACACTTAGCCCTCATGACTCGTCTCACTGTAGCGGCATCAATGCTGCCAAAAGCAACATGGCAAAATCTACATCGCAACAAAATCTCGATTTGAACACATACAACAGTCCGAATATCAACTATCGGGCAGTTGCCCACCGGGCACAACAACTTTCCGGTAGGCGGTTCCTCCCTTTTCAATGGAGGTTTGCGGGACTTTACTCACTGTTCCACATACCCCCATATCACCAGCGCTAAATACGTTATGTCAATTTGATGATTCGATATGGATCGAGCTGGACGACATGATTCCGAATGTACGGGCTACCTGACTAGCGTCGAAATAAAATTAATGATGGACCGCAATCTGAAAGCATCACATTTAATTAGATAGTAAATAAAACGTCATGAAAGCAATTCCTTCATTCAAATTTAGCACACATTAAATGCCAGGACTAGATAGTGCTATAAAAAAGACTGAAAGGCGTTGAGTGTAAGTATACCATACTCTCTCACAAAGAAATGCAATTTGCATAATAATAATTTTTTATTGAAAGCCTTCGGGCATGCAAATCAGCTTGAAAAGCTTGAACCTCAATAGCTTAATATTTCTCACAGAATTATTGTTCGAGTATAAGTCTTCCACCTTTTATACTCCACTCTAAATGGTAAGTTTTATTGTTATGATTTTATTATCAGATGAGAAATGTACGTGAAGAAAATTTTATATCATGAGGTGGGCTTTGTTAGAGAATTACTCTGCATGAAATTGAATTTTGATCATGACACTGTAAAGAAATTGGAATAATTTTGCGGGTACACGTATCAACCTACATTATTATGATTCTGTTTCAAAGAGGGAGGAGGAGGCCTTTGCCTAGCAGTGGGAGGATACGGGCTAGTAATAATAATAATAGAGGCATAATATGCGTTGGCGCGGCCTCCCACAAGGTGGCCCGATGACCTGGTGAGGGTCGCGGGTAACCGATGGATGCGAGACGCACAGGGGCCTAACCACCAACTCTTAAAGCAGTATTACTTCAATGTTACTTCCAGTGGGAAAGAGACGGAGCTATGCAGGACGTATAGCTCCGTCTCTTTCCCACTAGAAGTAATATTAAAGTAATACTGCTTTAAGAGTTGGTGGTTTGGGCCCAGGACAGGTTGTTGTGGCGACACTTGGGGGAGGCCTATGTCCAGCAGTGGACGTCTTTCGGCTGATATGATGATGATGATGATGATGACATTGAGCTGTTCAAGCCTTGTAAGTAAAAAATTCTACCAATACCATCTGAATCGTGACTTTCTTCACTAATTAATATTCAGGGCCTTGCTGTTACCACTCCACCTATCTCCACTTTTACTCATCCACTAATGAACCTCAAATCCTAAAGAAAGGGAAGTGACGATTTCCTTCCTTAGACGAATATTCTGAGAAATGAAAACCAAAGCTACGTGGGACAATGAACGAAAGCCCTACTTTGCGGTGACTTCGAGTTACACAAAGACGATAGGAAGCACGTTTATCTTTGGGTTTAGAGAACTACGCGTAATATTAGCTGGGCACTAGGTCCAAAACCTATTGAAATAGTCAGCTAATCGCTCTATTCACCAATAGTTTGCGACAATCAGCGCAAAATTATTAATCATCTCAAATTTTGTAACATTCTCCAGTCTATTTTCTGACAAATTCACAGTAACACCACCCTATAAAGAAAAAGAGCTCCCATAAATTTAACCATTTATAAAATATGCAAATCTGCAAGGCGATGTGCAAAGGCGGGGAAAAATAAAGTGGCCCGGGCAATCATGTTCGTAGATATCGAGTCTATCGCGCGCTAGTAGCCCGTGGCAGTTATGAATGACCAGCTCGAAGCGTTGCCTAAAAGTCACATTACGAATGAAAAACCGCAGGATTGCCGTAATTGAAAATTCCCTGTGTAATATACGACTTGCAATTTCAGAGTGGAGCCGCTCCCACTCGTCCTACAGGGCGGCGAACATTTTTCTTCGCTCCTAACGATATTATTTAACACCACAAATTTTACCATTTTTCTTATGGCCCCCCAGAACTGCTAGCAATTTCATTATGATAATCGGGCATAACCTGCGCTATTTTATACAATAACCGTTCGAGACGGTGTTTTGAATAGAAATTTTAAGTTGGCACTCTTAATAAATTTTAAGGGATCTTTTTAGCTTACGCAAAATTCGGCGAGGACTCATTAAGGTAAACATTACGAAATGGCGTTTGCTAAGAAGTCAAAATGTAATAGCTTTTTCCTTGAGAAACACTTGAGTAGGCTCTGAGGGAGCTTAATAAATCGTAGGTAGGAACTTCATCTGTTTACAAAGAAAAAAGAAACCTGGTGCGGCAGAAAAAATGTGGGAAATGTAATGCAAATTTCTAAATAACTTAAAATCGAAAGCAGGAAGATGCAATAAAAAGAACCGCTGTCAACCCTTTGTTTAGTTTCCTGTACCCACAGGTGGTAAGGAATGTTGGCAAACGAATCAGGGGGAGTAATCAGAATGTACCATTCCCTGTTTTCAGTTCCCGTTGAAACATTTGACTTTCCTTTCCGTGTAAAACCTTACAAACGTTGTCATACCAAGTGATAACTAAAATTAATGTTTCTCTATATCTTTATCCAATGAATAGTAGCCACACCAACTATAAGCGTACCTGTTGCCACCGTATTTTTCTTTTTTGAGATTCATGGAGTCCCATAAGGTACTGACGCACTGAAATTGTATGCAATGAATGCCGCTTGAGACATGAAAACGTATTGACATGGAGTGAAAACATAAATGCGTTTGTCGCAAATCAATTCATAAGAAGGCATGATATTATCTAGAAAAGACAAACCTGATAAACGTTTACACAGATCCAATAATATAATGTTCTCAAAACACACGAAACCCATATTCAAAAACCCAATTTCCTAATTTGAAACTATGAACTCTGAACTACTAACTCTCGACTACAATTTCGGAGCAAGATGGCGCTAGTGTAGGTAAAATTTAGAGTTAATAAGGATACGATAATTGCACTACACTGCGAAGTAACGCTGCCGCTGCATCGTAAAACCCAACGTTAGTTGAATTAACTTACCTAATGGAACTGAGCATTGCTCGTTTTATGTGCGGAGTAACACTAAAGTTGAAGATAATTTATAATCATGGAGGAGTAAGGAAATGGATGCTTATGACTCCTTTTGAAAAGGTCACATCTTGACTCCTTTAAGTACCTTCGGGACTCGTGAGAGGTGAGACAGGCATAAATTATCATCAAAATATCAAAGGGATGCGTGATCTATAAATAAACGTACATTCAGGGAAATTTATTGTTTACGACCATACGGTTAGCCGGCCTAATAACTTTCGCATTATTTAAAGACAAGTTGTATTTTGTTTGCAAAGTTTCAATTTGCAGGGAACTATTGTTATCAAGTTCAAGTTATAAAAATACAGTCGAATTGAGAACCTCCTCCTTTTTGGGAAGTCGGTTAAAAGTACATAAACGATTCTTTTTTTTAATTTTAGCCACTATTAGGTTGTTATTGGTAATTATATGTACAAGTGACTTCATGGAAGTATAATCTGCATCAAAGTCATTAGTGTTTGTTTGTTGAGTGTGCAAACGACAGCATGGATGACATTCCGCCATTCATTCTCTCATTCCAATAGTTCACTTCTCCATGACCATCAACCCTATGTTATACTTTGTTTTGCTGTGCCATGATAACCCTATCTCGTCTTAAGTGAGATCAATGTACTCCCTCGTAATTGCGCTTCCTGAAATATTCGCCTATCGTCGGCTTGAGTTCACCTTAATTATTTATTTCCCTTTCGGACTAAAGTTACAGACGTCAGATACTGAAAGATAAAGATAAAGTGTGTGGTCTGTTGTGTTGTTGAACATGAATTTAAAATTGTTTATGTGTGGAGCGAAGATCGTTTAAACTTTACGTTTATTTAATCAACGCAAGTTTTCTATTTACATAATTTTTTCTTGTGCCTAAATTACTTTAAAAAATGCTACTGCTGAAATAATTGATTTGATTTTTACGATAATTTGGTACCTGGTTTTATTTGAAATATTGAAATTTAGTTATTTTTGGTCCTTATGTGTTTTCATTTAATTAATATAATATTCTTCATCAACACAGGCCTTTATTTAGCGTCAGCGAGGAGAGCCACGTGCGACCGCTAGCGATAAGAATTATTTCATGCCTTAAAACTCGTCATTAGCGGGCTAATTACAGAAGCGAGCTGTTGCTATGCCCTGAGATAAAATAGATGACAGAGGGGAGCCAGAATTAACCGTAATTAAGCTGAACGAAACTCTTTCAGAAGAAAGGAAAAAAACCGTTCTTAATTAAAACGGGAGACTCCAGAAAAATGCCTTATGTTTTAAATTATACCGTTTTTTTACTTTCAAGTACCGCTTTCGAGTGTCTAATAAAATTGAAATACATTAATGACACCTTAAATTATAAGATTGCTTTTAATTAAATTTCAAATCTTTGAAACTTTATTGGCACTGAGAAAACAGTTGAAAAGCTTACCGAAGAATTTATGATTGAAAGTTTTGAAAAGAAATATAATACCTTAATATTTTCACTGGTTCTCGTAAAGAGCTCTAGAAAATAGAAATTGGATGTTTAGAAGTTTTTGTTTGGTCTCGATGATATGGAACCTAATCCTTTCATTTAAAAAAATGATTAAATGATTTTATAGACAAAACTCTTAACTCTGTCTAATAACATTGATTACATTTCTTAAAAACAGTACATTTACATGTAACTTATAAGCCAAACGTTTGAAAATTCCCATCACCTTACTTAAAACAATAAAAGCATTATAATAAATTAAAACTTTTAATTTGGTCTTGATGGCAATTTCTTGGGGCTCTTAAAAGTCATTCGTTCTCGGTTACAAATGACCAATTCGTGACCGGGAACTGGGAGGGATCATAAGGCTTTCCATGGGGGGTTTATAACTTTCTGGAGACAGTAACAGTAGGTATCTATTTACTGGAAATTGAAACGGTAGGTACATTTATAATGCTATGGGATCTGGAGGTAGGAGCCCTCACGCACGTTTACGCGTGGCGTGTG
The DNA here is from genome assembly GCA_947386135.1 of Melanchra persicariae. Classification (NCBI taxonomy): domain Eukaryota; kingdom Metazoa; phylum Arthropoda; class Insecta; order Lepidoptera; family Noctuidae; genus Melanchra; species Melanchra persicariae. The sequence continues at coordinate 7,043,320 of OX376651.1, read as the reverse complement.
GAGGCGCTACGCCCGGGGCGAAACTCCGCTGCCACGGCAAATCGCAGCACGGTGGATGGAGCACCGGCAGGATCTCATGGCGGTATGGAGGCAGCGACTGTCGCAACCAAGCGCTGGGCACGCCACTATTTTGGCGATAAGTACCTTCTTTGAGGAGTGGTTACAGAGGCACCACGGCGTCCTCACCTTCCGCCTGACGCAGGTCCTGTACCTACCGGACACAGTTGTTTTGGCGAATCCCGGCCAACGAAGGCGCGGGCATGCGGACGGTGACCGTCGGGTGGCTCGCCGTCCGATCAGAACAGGGTCGACGGCGCGTTGTTCTACGTGCCCCTCAAAGAGATGTTAGCATAGTGGACGGGGCCCGCTAGGGCCAGTGCCTGCCAGGGTTGCGGAATTAGCTCGAAAGTGTCACTGCTGCCCTGGAACGCAAAAGGCATTAGGAGTCTCTTCCGCTCCACCCAGAGCGGAATAAGTCATTTGATGATTTATCCCTAAAAGGTACATTTATAACGTTAGATTTGAGGCATCATGCACGTATCTAAAATAAAATGGCTATAGTACCTAAGAAATTCTTATTCACCAAGGTACTTTGAAGTCTGAATAAAAGGCTCTTGAAAATCCTCTTAAGCAACTATCGGAATGAGATTTCAAAAGGAATATTTTCAATTCCAATTTATTCCCATCCACGCACCACCTTTTCCTTGTCTTCTCCAAATCAGTATTTCTTTAACCCCTTTCAAAAGTCCTACCCTCATAATATGCGAGACCGCTAAAACTAAGTTAAGCCTTTATTGAGATTCACTTCTGAAGCAATTCACCCGCCTCCCTTTATTACTTTTTTACTATGGGAAATTGCTCATCGCCGCCAAGAGAAAATAGTGAATGAAAAAGTCTCTTTTTATTTATTCAGAGATTTAATTTTCAAGGACGGTTCTTAGTGGGGTTGTTTATGCTGAATAGGATTATTGGATGTTCCTTTTCATTTCGTTGTAGTGAGAGAAGATAGTCTTGTTTTCTTTGATGGCCGGACGGGGGGAAGGACGCTGTAAAAACAATGGAAGGTGAAGATGTAAACGATCATTCGTGGTTCTATTTTCAACGGACTAGGGAGTTGTGCTACTGGTTTTATAAGATATGCGGACGTATTACGTGTTTATGACTCAGTGTGCTTTGGGGTTAAATTTAGTAAATCGCTCAAATACGCTGATAATAATACCTATGAAGCTAGAATGTGTTCCAAAAATTTACCATGTTATGTAAGGGTTGATTTTTCAATAGTCAGATATTTTTAAGTCAGAAGAATAAATGTAAGTGATTCAAATCTTATCGGATCTTTTTGTCACCCTGCTAGCTGCAAGGTTTCCTTCAGCAGGCAACCACCTTAGCACCTAACAATACAAATAAAGGGATTGACCTTTATTTCAATATTCAGATTAACACGTGTTCCATTGTTATCCGCAACGGAATGACAAATAACTTCATTTAGAAAATGTTGCAACATTCACTTCAGCCTACAACGATTAATATTTAGTATCTAGACCTTGGCAAGTTGAAACCGAATTTCGCAAGACTATGTACGAATTTGTCAGAAGCTATAGATCGGCACTAAAATATAGGTGTCAATTATCACAATATCCATTAAGGACATGACCGATTCGTTAATATACAAAAGTGTGCGTACTGTAGGTTTGGACCTAGTTATGCATTAAGCAGCCATGTTGGAAAAAATACAAACAGAGATTTGAGCATTTCTCAGCAAATTTCTGTCAATGGGTGTCCTTCGGTTGCCCAAACATAAAATAATCAGAAACTCAATAACCCACCAAAAGACATTTATCGATAAAAATCGTTGGAAAAATTCTCATATCTCTGTTTGTACTTTTTCCCGACATGGCTGCTTCATGCATAACTAGATCCTTTTTCTAGTGTTCAAGAACAAAGTCTAGACAAGACAGTACATCTGCAGTGAAGTTTCACTCAAGAGTTCTTAACTTTTAATTGGCATCGTCAATGCACTCGAAGTGAAGACGTACTTTTGTTTTCTAATTAATTGATAAGTGTCTGTAATTTCTTGTGAGCTGAAATACCTATTATTTCTGACGAATTCTTGGTAGACTTAAAGTAAGTTTCATCAGATTTGGGAATTAAGGAGTGAATGTTCTTGTAACCTTAATGGTTAGGCAGAAATAAAGTTTTTGTAAAGAAACCAATTACGCTATTCCTGAAATCTAAAACTTCAGACAGAAGTAATGCCTAAGCTTAATTGCTATAATTCAATTAAGTAGGAAAAAGAGATTCAATGGAAATAATTATGAGAACCTCTGCTCGCCTTTTAAAATACTACTTTGACGATATAATAGTAGTTTATGCAACGACCATATAAAAAGAGTTATTAAAACACGAGTGTGGGTTTATCACACGAGGCGTAGCCGAGTGTGATAATAGCATCACACGAGTGTTTTAATACCTAATTATATGCCGTTGCATACACTATTTTATCTTCACTCATACAGTTGAAATAAAATAAGTGGAAAAATAGTTAATTCCAATATGGCGGATATTCTCATTGCGTATTCGAATGACTGCTTCGCGCTCAAACATAGACAAAGATAAAATCTGGCTCATTGACTTAAGTCAATGAGCCCGCGCCAAAAATTAAAAAGAAAAAGTGTGCTATAAAAATTAAAAAGTTATTTTATGATGCAGTTGTTTAAAAATCGAAGGAAAATGTTGAACTGTAATGGTTTTTTTTTTAAATTTTACCTATCCACGAAAAAAAAGTATGTATTTATGCATTCGTTTTTGAACTCATATTTGGAACATTACGTTGTGAGTGCAGATAAAAATAATTATGTAACCACTATGTAGTATCAGATCATTAATAAATCCACTGAAAATAAAAGGTCTTATAGCATACCTGAATTTGGAAACTAGTAAAGTAAGGCATTGCAATAACGAAACCAAGTTCATCCATATTTCATTACAGTTCTTAATCAAAAAAAGACCGTCTGTTCCACGCATTATCTTTGGAGCTTGCCTAAATTGAATAGTAGTTGCTACCTGGCTTAATAGGAACAAGTTTATGAGGGCCACTTGTGAAACTATTCCACTAAATATTGAACCCCTACCTAACAATGCACGATTTTGTAGGAGGCATGCAAAAAGCGATGTAATTTATAGTTTGACTACCAGAGGGTGAGATAATAATCGACACGGATCTTATCGAGGTGCAGAGGGCCTAATGCGAAGGTTTTGACTTACAGTAACGTAGGTAACAGTATCGTTAATGTGAGTGAATTTTAATATTATAATACTCGTTTCGCACTTAGTACTTATTTGTACAGGATACTATAATTGTTCACATTTTTGGTTTATGATAAAAATTGTATTTGTTGCATAAACACTTAAGTTAACGATACTGTAACGTTACTATACGTCAAAATATTCTGGTTACTACCAGTGCTTTAAAAAAAGCCTTAATTTTCATAAATTTTTGGCAGTTTGCGATTGATAAGCGAATGCGAACGTTGTTTAATAAATAGTAGAACTGGACCTCAGAACAATACTAACTGTTAACGCCAATTTCACATTTAAAGCTGTGGTAGTGAACAGAGGACCTAGCACGAATATTTTGACCTATAGTAACGTGTTCTCTGTTCATAATAATCACTTTCCCCTAAAAGGTTAGGCATAGCTATACATAGTACAACCATATTTCGCCAGTTATGTTAATTTCCGATGTTACAGGGCCCAGGGACGAGTCTATTGCCATCACCTAGACACATTTCTAGTTTTTTTTTTATAACTGATAGGTTCGCGTTTGACCACAATATCAGCTGATGGAAAGCGATGATGCGGTCGATGATGGAGCACGCTTGCCTGGAACCAACCTATTTAGGCACTAACGAAAAAAATGTGACGCCGACGAAGTTGCGCTAGTCAGCTAGTCAGACAGATGAAAAAATTCAATAATAAACTTGCCTGACTCTACTCATTGTCATCAGTGGCGCTTGTGACTTTTAGATCGACCAGGCAGTGTTGTTTTCTTAGTAAAACAGCTCAAGCAACATTTGTTCAACATTGTTTTACCTTTTACAGTAATGTTCAACACGAATGTTTTTAATGTCCTGTATAAGTTGACGTTAAATGATTTATTACCAGTTGAAATATATCATGCCATAACCGAGTTTTATATGAGTGTATATATTAATATTTTTTTTCTTATGATTGAATATGAATTTGTTTTAATTATCACTTGTAGTTTTGTTATCAGATTTGCTTTAAATTACTGCTTACGGAAGGATTTGTGGTACTAATTAATTGTAGTGGTCGATGTAGTTTGGCTTGGAAGATTAATTGTTCAGGTAGAGTTATACTTGTTTATGAGTTTAAGATAAGATCTGTATTGGATATATTTTTAGAAAGTTCCTTGTTTTGATCTGAATTCATATTAAGATGAGGAAATATGATGTAGCGTTGCGGATCTATGATTTTGGAAAGCTGTTATTATAGTTATATCATTTTCAATGATTTAATTCCATAATGTCTGCCGCATTTTTTTTGGGACAAGCCCGCCACACATTCCCAAACCACTGCAACTCCTGAAAGCCAAAATCAACAGTGGCGACCACCAGAAAAACGCCGAGTCAATGAAGCTCGACGAGTCCCGGAGAAACGATTCAACTGTCTTGGATCCTGCAACGAAATTAATCAGAAAATAACAGTGGAGGTGTAGGAAAAAAAAATATTATTTCCACTTAAATTTTTATGTCAAAATCTATGGAATAAAATAGTAACTGATTGGGTTGCTTATAATAATAATAATAATAAGATTTCTTTAATAAGGCACCAAGTCCCAATAATAAAATTACACAAGTTTAAAAATACAAAACATTTGACAATCACTATACTAAATTAAAATCATTAAAATACTTCATTGGAATCAATAAATAAATAAAAACAATTGTAAGCTAAACGACATGGTCGCAGACGAAAAAGAAAAACTTCAACGGCATAAAACAAACGTTGTGTGGAAAAAGGGAGAGGGAGACTTTTGCCCCGCAGTGGGACATAAATACCTAGTCCCTCATAATTTTATTACCTACCGTTATGTACTAAGATGACATGTTAAGTATTTTTTGGTATTCATTTATTTATTTATGTACTTTATTGTACACCAAAATATAGATTCATAAAGAAAACCTTAAATTAAAAAATATACAATTGGCGGCCTTATCGCATTCCGCGATCTCTTCCAGGCAACGGTATGGAAAGAGAATAGCCTGGACATGAAATGGGGCTGCATTTGGTGCAGATATAAAGTTTAACAATTATAGTGTACAAATATAGGCAGCAAGAAATTAAGAGAAATATAAAATACAAAAATAAATACACAAATACATACATACTTAAAAAAGAAGCAGGAAAATATACTGATAACTACAGTGACATCCAAAGACTACAATAGTATACTGGCTAGTGACATCGCAGTGTCAGGTAGTGTTCCTTTACAAATCTTTTAAAAACAGGCATCATATGATGTTTACGTTTGACTCGAAAACAATACCGTTCATAATCAAGCTACTATTCCTTTAAAGCATTGATAGCAGCGGTGTTGCATACTAGATTAATATATTCAAATATCAATGAATTATTCATTCTAAATTGCATCCATACCCTCATTGAATACTCTATCATAAACAGGTTTCTGAAACACTGATCGGAATTCTAATCCGGAATAAGCGATTTCGTTTTAATATTTCGTAACTTTGAGTCACAGAGTATCGAGCAGGGATTCGTGGCTAAATATTGACAGCCGCGGGAGTCGATCAATGTAAAACTACGTTTGCCAAAGTTGATACTTGGATCGGTGACCGTGCATTACATACCGTGTTCAAGGGACCCTTGCGTGATCATGAAAGGGACCGGGAGGTTCAGATCATTATTGGCCACAGATATCTTTGATAGCCGTTACAGGTAGTCAGTCGCCCAGAAATCTGACAGAGTCTTGTCAAGGAGTATCGTGTTCCCCAGTTACTGGGTTGAGGAAGTCAGATAGGTAGTTGCTCCATGTGAAATACTGGTATTCAGACGGCCAGTGAAAATTGGGATCCTAGATAGAAAAAATATAAATCTATTTAGTTCATCCTTTGCATATTAAAAAAAAATGGACTCGTGTTTTTAGCCATTTAATATCGACAAAAATTAATAAACATACAGCGCATTAAAGTTCAAGAGTGGGGGCTGGTGACGTCACGTTCGAGTAAAAAGTGTTCTAAATTGTGACGTCACTCGAGTTTTTTACGCACTGTGCCGTAATTCTGACGGACTAATTCGATTTTTTCAGGAAAGTAGCCTATTCAGGCCATGGCTATGATAGCCGAAGCTCGTGGTTATTTCATATAGCAGGGGTACCAATACTGTAAAAAATTGTGTCTTAAATCGGTGGTTCCGTGTTCTGTGTTTTAAAATCCTTGCGATTTTGACATACAATTGGGTTCGGTAAATTATAGACTGATTTTCACCGCCTCTTGATAAATACTCTGGTTAAGTTACTGATCAGTCGGATAATCTAATGCTGTTCCAATTTTGACTCTAGGTCTCTGGTGGACAGTGCCTTTCTGGAAACCATAAAGTATGGTCCTTAATAAAATGTCTTAAATAATTTCCCAATACTAGATTTAAAAGATAAAATTAAGAGATAAGATTTGGTTTACCTGATTGTAATTTAAAGCTCCCAACATAATTTTAAGTACTCTGTACAGTATCGTTAAGGATTTTTTTTTTAAATTAAGGTTAAATTGTATGTATGCATGTCAGTTCTGTGACAGTAAATAGGTACCTACAAACTAACCTACATAAGATGGCTACACTTCGTCGGTACGGATCCCCCGTACATGATGCAAATTGAGGTAATGAAAAAAAAAGTGGCTCATCGAATGGGCTGGAGGAGAATAAGTCATTTCAAATGCAATAACTGTATTCCCCTATTTATCTCAAAAATAAAACGATAAATGTTTTTTTTTTCATTTAATTTTTTTTACCCATTGTGAAGACTACTTTTTTACTTAAATTATAAATGAGAAAGTCTTTATTTTTTAACGGATGAATGTTAAAACTTGTCACGTTTAGACCATAACCTGCCGGTCGATTCTGTCGACATCTCACGGTGTGTAAAAAAAAATGAGCTGTCATTATATCTTATTTATATGGTTTGACATCTCACACGTCGTGCACCCCGCCCAAGTGTTCACTTCGACATGTTTACAGAATCGCACTGCTGGATGAGTCTTAGGATTTTATCCCGATGTGGGGAAAATAAAACACAAGGAAAGCCGTCTACCAGGGTTGCGAAATTTATTCGAAAGAGTCACCACGGCCTTGGAACGCAAAGGGTATTAGGAGCATTAGGAGGTTGCGGATTTTGTTCGAAAGAGTTACCGCGGCCCTGGAACGTAAAAGGCACTAGGAGGAGCATGGATGGGTTTTAGTAAGTAAAAGTCTGACACTCCCTGCCGCTCCACCCAGAGCGGAAGGGGTCATTTGATGATTTCCCATCCTTAAAAAAAAAAAAAATTCTAGTCTGCTTTTTTGTCCCACTACTGGGCAAAGGCCTCCCCTTTCTTCTTCCAAACCTCTCTGTCTTAGGCGATCTCTGGCGAAGTTTTCCATGCAAACATGAAAAGATCGTCACACCACCTTCGCCGCGGTCGACCTCGACGACGACGTCCTTCCCCAGGCGTCCAGTGAGTGACGATCCTCGCCCACCTCTCCGGGCGCATTCGTGTGACATGGCCAGCCCACTCCCACTTTAGCCTAGCTGTTTTTTCCCCAACATCTATAACTTTAGTTAGGGAGCGCAGGGTGGTGTTTCTAACGCGATCTGCATGTTGACAAATCTTGAGCCTGGACTTTTGTTTTATACAGTAGTTAATAAATTAAACTTATTTCATAAATGTCCTGTCAATTTCATTTAATTAAAATATCCTCTATGATTCTGCTAAATAGAAATTTGTCAATATTAACCTCACGTATTCATTAAATAGTACCTACATAAAACTAGACAACATTTCCTGGTAATTGTCCCCAACCAAACTTTGGCCTTTGACCGCTATGATAAAGGATCAAAGGGGAATTTGACATAATTGGTGATCATGGCAATTTCCTCGTTGACGAGACGTAAGAGGGTCGATGTTCCTAGTGTAGTCACTCAAAGCGAAAATAACCCGGTGCATTGAATAAAGTATATTATAGCTGAAAAAAAGTATCATGAACGATGTTGTTTCCATTTCGCTGTACGTGAGTTGTAATCTCATGTACTGCTACTTGAATACTTTTTACAAGTTATTTTAACTTACCTTGTTAGTAACTTAGTTATTTTGTTCGATGGGTCAAATCTTGGAACTGAATTTTAAAACAGTTGTCCTTGTTTGGATATGCTAATTGTCCGTGTTGTTGTTGTCGTTGTGTTGTTGGAGTCCGTTATATTAAATTATTCTAAATCCAGTATGATAGACTTCCAAATATACATTTACGTCTGCCAGGGTTGCGGAATTTGTTCGAAAGAGTCACCGCGGCCCTGAAACGCAAAGGGTATTTGGAGGAACACGGATGGGCCTTAGCCAGTAAGAGTCTGACACTCCCTTCCGCTCCGGCCAAAGCAGAAGGAGTCATTTGATGATTTCCCATCCTTAAAAAAAGATACATTTACCTACACCACCATATTGAAACCTAAATAAGTTTATATGGATCCTGATCCTGAAAGAAGCCTTAATAGTTTCGAATGCAGATTGCTTTAACTACGAGATATACTTTGATGCAATTGAAACGAAAATAATTTTTAAATGTAACTGCCTTGAACTTGAAACTTCAACACTAATAACATGTTAGGTTTAAAGGTTGCTCCAATACGGGTGACTGATTGCTATCTTATCGTCGCAATTATCATACTAGCATGTGCAATGCGCGGTCAAAGTCATAAACAGCGTTTATCTCTTAATCAGACACTAAACACCCATTTTTTTTCTAATCATCCAATTAAAGACATCGTGTACGGTCCGAACATAGAATTAGAACCTCAATATTCCAATGATTTTACCTTGTTGGCATTAAGTATTTGAAATAAGTATCAATTAAGTTCGAAGTGATACGATAAATCATTTTAAAGGACCACATAGGTTTTAATGTTACAGAGAGGCGTAATCAAGTGGCCAATGTTTTATAATAAAAGCTTTATGGTCAGGTTAAGGCCTTCGGTGTGAGGATAATAAATGTATGGATCGCTGTATGATTATATGGTTGAAGTTTATGTCTGTTCATTATTTTTTGTATAGCAAGCTGCTAATTTTATTTCAGAGCATGAAAGTGACTTGATTCTTGTAATTATATTGCGATATCTTGTGAATTGCTTTTGTTTAAAATTCTCGATGTATTATTAAATTTGTAAGTTGGTAAGGTTGCTGCTCAATTCCCGCATTATTTCCTAAGGTTGAGTTTTTCTAATGATGTGTTATTAAAACTTATTAGACCTCTATTAACGACAATTTGGTCAGTTGCTATTACTGTATGTGCTTATTATGTAGTAGGTATGTAAATCTATGAATTTTAATAGAACTATCACTAATTGTCATGTGCGTTCAAATTAAGTAGGTACCTACTTAAAATAATTGTGATAATTTTAGTAGTTAAAAACTATTACCGCAGTTGATTCGGCAATTACTCACTTATAAATATTTATAAGCATATCTATAATTCTTTAAAAACAGTTTCTTTGTTAATAAATTCTTAGTAATTTTTCTATGTATGTAAAGTTTCTATGTAAACTGAATTTGGTTAGTAAATAAAACAAAAATCAAATCAAGAACTTCCGCGCAAAACACTAGTGAAGCTGAATATTATCAAAGTGCTAATCAATGGTCAGTAAGCATTGATGGTGTATTGAGCCAAACATTGGCCTAATGCAGAATTCGTGTTTTCTTACAATAGCCACTAATTCACGTTGCGAAGATTTTTTTCTTACATTAGAGGTACTATTTATGGATATTCATTACTGATGATATATGTGTGAATTGATGTGGATAGGTAAATTGATTTTTAGTAATACGTGACGATGAATTTTGTGTTCAAAAATTGTAATGATCATCGGGTGAGTAATTCAGGTTCATTATTTTGTTGCAGAAATCGTGTTCTTGATATTATTTTTAGTCTGAAGAGAGTGAAGATAAAATTGGGAGGAATAAAGGAAATTTTGAAAGAAATATGAGGTTATGGATTGTCAGTCAGAAGCCAGAAAATCTGACACCAGACAAGAGGTGTCGTATTACCAAATTACTGGGTTGTGGAGTTCAGATTGGCAGACGCTCCATATAAAACACCGGTATTCAGCAACATCCGGTCAGACTGGAATCTAACCCTAATATTCCTGGGGAAAGGCTAGGCAGATTGAGAAATGAGAATGAGGCTCGTCCCATGAAATCCCATGACGTCACTTTCGACAAGTCGTGGTGAATCATGTTAGCTGAGAAGACACAGATGCCTTTTTGAGCATATTACCATATTGACGTGAAACAATATTCAAACTTCTCAACAATAAATACATTTCAAACTTCTAACATCACTTGACAATGTTCTACAAACCAAAGCGCACTACAGGTGAATCCCTGTGGCTCTGTAGCTTGTACCTTGTTCTCTGTACAACTCTGTAGTCTGTACATGACGCTGTCGAACTTATATTATTTTCTCGAGTGAAGTTGCGTAGTTTATTCAAAGTTTTGAGTGCAAAGATAACAAGAGAACTGTTTGAATAATGTAAATAGTTCATCTATGAAGCGTAAGGCGGTAAGGACTAAGGTGTTTGCGCGGCTCGTGTAAGTATTAACCCATATATGCCCAGGGGGTCGACAACGACCCAAAAGTACTTGATTACCTACAATGCACCCTGATCGCGAACTTGTGATTGAATTTTCATTATAGCGCCATCTTTCGATAATCAAATAAATGACTTTGAAGCACAGGTCAATATAATTACTACTTTGCAATAATTTCAAATGACAATTGCTAGTGCAAGATCGTTCAAGTTCATTTCTGGTAAAAGTTTGCAATGAAGCGCATAAAAATGTAAGTATTTTAATAATATTATTTCGTTTTAGTATTGACATTGTTTTTATAGTAAACTGAATATGTGTTTTATAGATATAGATGTAAATATTGCATAAAAAATATATTTTTGTTATTGGAATCAATCGAAACATTGTCGTGGGTCGGTAACGACCCCGTGGACATATACCATGCTTTATAATGATATTTTTTCTTTTTGAGATCCCGGCATGTGCACTCTACAAACGAAATAGCCAAAGCCCTGGAGTTACTTGACTGCGAGGAAGGTGTCCAGGGCTTCGATCTGTTTATTGATCCGCCTTGTGTGGGTACCATATCGGACAGTGACTCAGGTGAGGAGGACTGTGACAACATAAATCGCTTGAACCGACATCAGCTCCGGCTGAGATGGTTATACGATGACACTGATGATGACACCGTAGATGAGGTTTTAGCCTGCCCTACTAGTAGTTCTCAAATATTCGAACCCATTGCTACAGCATCCGGATCCAGCACACACAGGCTGCGAAGTTCTCGTCCTGCTGAACCGTCAACTGCAGGTGTTGAAGAACTGACGAGAATTGCTAATGCCGACGACCAGTCTTCCTTGAATGGTCGTCCTACCAGTAGCAACAATGATTCTGTGGGCCCTTCTACAAGACGTGGAAAACGGAGCAACATCAGGCCACGTACCTAAATGGGTAAAGCGAGATTTGCGTCCACGACAAGATGAGTGTAATGGAGGTAAAATCTTGCAAAAAGCTGCCCAGAGTATTTTATGATTACAGGTTGGAAACAAATGATAATATTTGCTCCGTATGCTGGAATGACAACAGCGTAGTTACACTGTCAAATGAATTTGGAGTACAACCCATTCAAAAGGCACGCCGATATTCAGTTGCTGCCAAACAGAAAATTGAAATAGATCAGCCAAACGTAGTACATCAGTACAACCGATTTATGGGTGGTGTGGATAGACTAGATGCTAATATTGGAGTTTACAAGATTGCCGTTAGAGGCAAATAATGGTATATTCCCACTTTGATGTGGCTAATTGACGTCGCCGTCAACAGCCTTCTTTGCTCGCTAGATCATTAGGAGCTAACGTAGACACGCTGGAATTTCGCCGATCTATTGCAAGGTCTTTACTCCAGAAATATGGCAATACCAAAACTCGGCTAGGGCCGCAGAAGAAGGCAAAGACGACTGTGCCTGTTTCAGTTAGAAAACATTCAGCTGACCATATTATTCTCACAAGTCAGGTCAGAAGAAGATTTGCACGACATATGCTTTGCAGCATTTCATTCGTAATTATGTGATAATAAATTATGTCCTATGTTCTTTACTTACCGAATTTAATTACCTAATAGTTCCTATCTTACTTGTCTAAAGTGATAATAAAGACTGAGTAGCATATAATACTGTTTTATTTTCATTATTCTTTCTCCATACTAGTGTACGACCTTATCTGCCCAAAGGGTCATTATCGACCCACTGAAAAAAAACAACTTTCAGAACTGAAAACTACAAACTACTATCACAATGCTTATCTGTGGTTATCAATAAACAACATATGTGAAAATTATAAAAATCGGTGCTCTAAAAAGTTCTGGGCATATATGGGTTAACAAACTCTTTGTCTTGTGAGGTGAGCAGAGTTGGAAGTTCTATTGAAGTGGTACTTGAGCCAGATTTATTTTAATTGGCAACCCAGCCAACCGCCATGCCGTTTAAATAATAGCATGGTGGGGAAAAATGGAGACGAACCTTACGCTGCACACTGGGGGAGTCGATTGGTCAGGTACTGATCAGGTTACATAAATTTGTATTGTTCTGATTAAGTATATTAGAGTTATACTGATCGTTTTATCGAGATTATATTAATGTAGAAATGTGTCTATTTGATAACAGTAAAATATTATTTTATACCATAAACACTAGTTTTATTACCATAGTTTTAAACCTCTTGTTAATACGCGTCAGTTTTGAAAGAACAAGTAACGATTTGTGGGTTTCAAATGCTTTTCACAAACTCAACTCAAAGTGAATGTGTGTGTGATAGTGAGTGTGTGTGAAAAGCATTGGGTTGGTGACAATATATCACTTTGAGAACACAAAATATTAAGTAATAAGTACCTACCTATTTTAACTAAGATTTCAACAATTTTTAAATGACCTATAGTCTAGATTATTGATTGAATCCTGTCTCTGGGAAAAACTTTCCTAATTTAAAAAGGTAGACGCATAAAGACAATAGTCAATTACTCGTTATCAAATACCTTTTGAAATGTACAGACAAATCGATTTATATCATGTTAAACTTTGTAGGTAAATACCGCTTTGAAGATTAATTGTGAAGTTATTCGTGTTGGGAAGTTTTCGAGCGAAAGGGACTATAAACATATGAATACTGAATAGGTTATATGGGACGACAATAGTTATTTATGATATTAGTGCGGTAAGTTGGTTTTTACAAACGAGTAGACGAATGTAAGCACGAGACGAAGTCGAGGGCTTACCATAGTCACGAGTTTGTAAAAACCAAATCCGCACGTGTGTCATACAACGTTTTTCGACACATTTGCGAGAAAACATTACAATAAGTAATGAAACAAACTTTTTGTCTCTAGAAATCAGTCGGAAAGTCGCAACAATCTTTGACGTTTCTAATATGAAAATGGTGCGAATTTGCAAAGGGCGCCACATGCGCGTGGTGAAAATTAGAACCACATACTTTATTTTTTTATTTATCTTCTCTCATTTTCTCTATAATATTAAAATGAGACAAACGTATACAGCAAAAGCGCTTCCAAGGAGGTTCGATCATTCAGCTTATTTATACTCGTGATGTGAAACTCCTTGGTGGAATTCTTATTAATTTTTATGGAAATTAAAAAAAAACCGTAAAGAATACGCACGGCGCTATACAACGGAGTTTGCGGTAAAATATGTACTTAGGTGAGAGTACCTACTTTGCCGCACGCTCCATTGTGTGGTGCATAATTTTTAACTTTCGAACAATGCATACAGGCTTCGTAAATGCATTTTTTGAGCAAATGTGTTGAAAATACATTAATTTAATTTGTTGCTACCTTCTAGGGTTTTGTTATAAGTTTGTGGTATTGATATGTAGACGTTTGGAGAAGTACCTAATCTTATTATTGGATATAGTCGGTTAGGACTTGGAATTCGTGTAGATTTCTCTGGATAACATAACCATTATTGAATAGGTATAGTTAGTTGGGAATTGAAACTAACTTAATTATAGTATTACGGATGGAGTTGAAATTATACGCAGACGTGGTTACAGAATCGATTTGAATATTATTTTTGCTTTACAACTGAAAGCGACGCGGTGCTTGTTTTTACCGAGAAAAAGCAGTGTTGCCAACCTCAAAAAATATCCCAGACCGAGCCCACCCGCACCTTGCAACATCGTGTTTATTTTTAAAGAAAACTTTCACACATTGCCGACAGATGGCTTGGGTTATACAATTACCATAAAAAATACGTTTGCAAGTAGTACCTATAACTACTTGATGTTAATGAGGCGTGCGTGAATGGATTTATTTGTTATAACTACAGGTACCTACAAATTTCATCTTACAGATTGATTAAAAAAAAAAGTAAACACAAAAAAAAGAAAAAAAACGGAAAAGTGACTGACAGTTCAAAAGTGCTCATGAATGGTTAAATTAAAATACCCTATTGCTGGATTTTTGACATTTCAACAATATTTAGTGCAACTTATGTAGTGGAATCCTTTTTGTCAACCAAAGTGCCAATTCGCATGTCAGTCGCAACCCGCAAGAGAAGCCTCAATTTCCATACATTTTGACAGGACAGCAATGCAAATTAAATGTACTGTAATAAAAAAATTTAGAATTGGCACTCAGGTAATCAATGCAATGAATATGATTACCGTCAATCTGTCAGAATGAAATTGATAACTAATGCGTTTACCATTCGACTGTCACTTACAATCATACAGATTTTGTGAGAGGGATAACGTAAAATGTGCCTACATAATATCTACTTTACCCAATGATTATTTTCAAGATTGCCAAATTGTCTTCGTCACAAGGAAGCCTTAAGCAGACAGGCGCGCCCATCTATCATAACAATCGAAAAATACATTTGGATTTGAATACGAATTCATCCGAATGTCGAGTGTTTTTCTTCCAACAGATTGACAAAAACATGAAAACCGGGTGAAGATATTTCTTTTATGTTTTGCTCTTTCGTTAGAAAGGGACGTAAGGGCTCTTGGCTTTGGATTGCAATGAGAGGTACCTACTGAAGGTTAAGATGCACTTGCTGAGGTTAGTACGAGGATTGGTGACCTTAATTGAGACCGTTCTGTACCTTGAAGCGTTATGTTGACACATCTACTGCCTTTAACTAATCAGTAGCCTAGAAATCAGACTGTTGATATAATCTCAACCTAATTTGAATAAATGACTTTTGATTTTGATAGAATTTCAATATTGCCCTGTGATTATCTTTTTTTGGTTGCAATATTTCTGTACAAAGGGCAGCGGGAATTATTTCATCGGACAAAAAGAACTAACTTCATAATCTTTAATATAACGTCTATCAGAATTAACACAATACCTGAAATAGGGTTATTGTAATCCTCATTCTAAACAACTTTTACTATGGGACCAAACCCGAAATCGCGAAAAAAAATCAAATTCAGCAGTACATTTTGTCGAGTTATGCGCACACAAATGTATGGGGAAGTCGTTTTTTTTTCGCGATTTCAGTATTGGTCCCCATGGTAAGAGGTGTTCATAATGATGAGTACAATGACCCCTTTTAAGATATTGCGTTTATTCTGTTACAAGTTGTATACTTTTACAGCAGAAGGTCCAACAGACGTACCTATACAAAAAGAAAAAAAAAGGTGTTATTATGCTCATTATGGTGAATTTCTTTGACTTTGGAACTAACCATGAAATCACGAAAAATAATAATCAGCAGCTGTTTAGTACATTTTGTCGAGTTTTGGAAGGTCCCGTTTACAAGATGTTCACCATATTTAGTTTTTTTTAAATTGCCTCGTTTCAGATTTTTCGTCTAATCGTTGAATCATGTACAAAATCATAGACTCAGTACTTACAGGATCTGTTCACAAAGCTACTTAAAACGAAGCAACATACAATGTTTGCAGTTAACTTGCCGCAGTTAATCTTCTTGGAGAACACGTTAAGTCGCCTTAAGTAAACCGGCACCGTTAAGTATTGTTCGATTTATTAGTCACTGGCTTTTGAACCCTGACTCGAGCGTTGGATTTGAAAATATTTTATGAAGAAGCACAATAATTGTCGGTAAAGTGGGTCCGGGGTATCACATTTATTATCAGCCAGTCGATTCTGTCGACATGTCACGGCGTTCACCTAGACGGAGTGAACGACAATAGAGCTGAATCTATCTTATTTATATGGTTTGACAACTCACCCGTCATGCACCCCGCCCAAGTGTTCACTTTGACATGTTTACAGAATCGCACTGCTGAATACCTGCGCTGTGTTATTAATTTTTTTATATATCGCAGCACATGCTGAGATAGGATCTTTTTTGCCAGAGAGTTTTTATTATTTATTAATTTGTTTTATTTTGTTGTTTGATCTACGCGAATTCCAAATCATTTTTTTTTGTGTTTCTTTTATTTGCCCTAAGTACCTCCTTGGTCTCAAGCGGTACTGCTTAGCGTGAGGTCATGGGTTCGATTCTCATGTCGGGTAAAGTGTTATTGAGTTTTTGTATCTGGAATTTCTTCGTAGTGCTCATCGAGTTTTTCGTGAAATCAGCAAGCAGTAAGTCGACTCTTCACGTGCCAGAGGGCTGACCTTTTCTTTGGCCAACGAATCAGCATTGCCATTCAACGTGGCAATGCAGCCAGTGTTCTGGGCACTTTTCCCGTTCACAGCGATGTGGACGAAGTTTTCGATGCCCTATGAGTTCTTCCCCTCCCTTTTTTACTCCGCTTTTATATTTTCTACTAGTTTGTTTTCAGTATCTATAAGTTTTATGTATTAGTAATAAACAACCAACTAAATAACTTTTGTAAGCAGTTTGTTACAGTTGGTGGCATTTACTTCAGTTCAATCACTGATTTGATGTCACTAAATGCATCAGAATGCTTGAAAAATGTTTTGTTCGGAACTTTTTATAAGTTTTTTTGGTCGTTTTTTGTTTTACCTACTATTTTATCTGTAATGTGTGTCAGCTACCCAACATAACCCTAAATTATGTCCATTGCATGCATTTCTGAAATACCCTGTATTATGTACCTAAATGGGAATCGGTACCTCTGCGGAACCCATTGACGAATATAGGTGTAAAGTAATATTCGTGTATAGGTTTTGATCCCGCATGTTGTATTGTCGCACCACGGGAAACCCAATTCAAGGCTTCGCCAGATGGGGAAGCCTTGAAGTGGGTTTCCCGTTACGGTATCTGTATGTAGAAAATTAATAAATTAGCATCTTGAAAAACAAATATCGCTAACGAAACGTGTTCATTACAAACATTGAACTAATTATTTATTTAATGAATTATCGTATGAAGTGTTATGTAGGCATGACTTCAAGCTCCTATTTTATGAGATACTTAATTATTTTGACTATTTTAATGTTTATCTTATCTGCCTACAGAAACTATAACGTATTGAAAATATCGAAACTGTTTTTCTTCATTTTCACTTTATTCTATTGATTTCATTCAACTTCAACTAATTTTTATTTTTTCTTTTTTCAAACAGTTTCAAGTTTTAGACTTTCAGTTAAAATATAGTCCAGCTCCACGGTTACTAAGTCGCACAAACTAATCTTTTGGCATTTACAAACATTGTTGGACCCGTTTAAGACTGTAAAACATTATATTTTCATTGTATAGACTCAATGTAAGTAGCATTGTATAAATTCATTAATTAACGGCACATGTGTGAGTACTTTGAACCCTATACTACTTTTATTTATTTTTTTAATTGACTTGACTACCCTGGCGGTTGGGAGTGTCATGCTCACTCAAAAGTCTACCTGATGGTGGCGCATGTGTTGGGTCATTTGGCTCCCTTAAATATGGTTGAGCCGAATGGTGCTAGCGCGTGCGTCATGTTCGTGAACGGACGCCGTCAGTTTGGACTGGTCATCTCTCGGCTGCCACGGTTTTTTTTTAATGATTTGTGTTATTTAAATTGTTGTTTATTTTTATTTTTTTACTCCGGATACTTTAACGTGCATTTCTTTCTACATCGTTCTCACATATATGTTTGTATAATTTCAACAGGAATAATGTAACCATAAAATTGTAAAGAAAAATGATTTAAAAGAGTGTCCGTGGAGTTTCTTGCACGTTCTTCTCCATAGAGATCTACGCTTTGGAGCTTCATATTTTTGACTGACCAAGCTTGACAATTCAAAAGTGCCTGTGAATGGTTTATTTGAAATAAATAATTTGAATTTGAGTAAAAAGAAGGGTATTATCATCAGTATTAGAACTGAAAATCTACTGAAATTCAGAAAGTGTTCAAGTCCTGGGCCGTTTATAATATGAAATAACAAAATATAATGTTAGGTAACAGTCGAAATGTTCAATCAGTATCTGTAAAAGGGTTATTTTATTTTCAGATTGGCTCTTCTGAACTTCAAACTGCTTTACATTACATTTTTATTCAATATTTTTAGTAAGAAGTAATCAAGAGCACTTATAGTATTTCGCGTCTCTAAATGTCTAGACACGCAATAAACGACAATTTATCTTTAAAAGCTATAAAAAAGTAGACACAGTTGGTCGAAGGCATTGTGAAAAAAAAGTACGAATATAAATATTCTAACGAAGATCTATGAAAACGATGGTTTAAATTGGTTTTTTATGGGCATGCATAAAATGGACTGCCGATAAAAAAGAGAAAAGCCTGCTCTAGTAAATTTTAGTTTACGGTACAATTCTCTGGCAGTATTGGCTCCATAAACATTCGCATGCATTGCTCCAGCGGATATAACAATCGGAATAATGTTCGGCTTTACGTAAGGCCGTTTCCCGCATTAAAACTTTAGTCTTACCGACCAATATCAGCAATTTGTAACTCTGGGAGATACGGTCTGCTATGTTTTAGCCAACTGTTTTATGTAAACTACATAAAAAGCGATTAAATTGTTTGTAAGAGATGATTTCAGAAAATGGGCAGGTCTGGCTGATCCGATTACGATAGTTCTTTCACTGATATAAAAACTGCATTTTTCCTGTGACTAGTAAGTTAGTAAAAAAACGGAAAGGATTGTGGCTATGTTCTTTACTATATTTTTAATTAGCAGTATGAATTCATCTATGTTGCAAAAGAAGAGAAAAGTCATGTAAAAATAAATTCAAGCGCGTTTGGTGAAACGCGCTTGAATTTATTTTTACATGACTTTTCTTTTTGGTTCACTATTGTAATTCACTTGTAGAAACCATGTATCTACAACTAACTCAAACGTTGTAATATTATTTTCCAATCCAAAACTTACTATAATCACGCCAGTCTGAATGAAACCAGGGGGCCTACTCTGAACAACTGTCAAATCCTGTTGTCATTCATTCTTAGTTCGGGTTCGGGACTAACCGTAAGTCCGTAGGTGATACGGAGTAGAAAACGCCCGACACTAAGGCCGAACCTCGGGCTTAGAGAGTAGACCCCCCTGGCACATATATTTTAGTCTGGGATAGCACATTTTTACACGGCACTGCTTTTTATTCCAGAAGTATGTTCCATTGGGATAATTTTCATCATTCACGCTTGTGACGCATAGGATTTTTATATCTCTGTCCAATTAATAATGACACACATATTTATTACAAATCCAATAGGTGCCTATGTAGGGCATTAGTTATGGAATTACCAATAATTATTTTCCATTATTTTTCATTCGAGCCACTGTAATTTCGAGGAATATAATTAAATTATTTTATAATGTTATACCTGCCTATGATTCGCGAGTCTAATTAAATAATCTAATCTAGGAACCCATGGTTACTTTTATACTTTCTGGGATGAAATAATACAAAGAACCTGCCAATCTCCTTACTTTTACTAACTTTAATCTTCCAAGAAAATTGCTTGTTCTTGTAAACGAAGATTTTTATTTTTACTCGCCTAATTCCTCGTTCAATGATACCTATGTCTTCGTGGTATGATAACAAACACTTTTCAATGATATATTTTTATTTTTTTAGCAATTTAACATCGTTAATTTTAAATCATCGTTAAAAATTATCCACTAGTTGTCCCGCTCTTGTAGTCTATCACACACACAACACAACACAAAAAGTAGCCACTCAGTGATAGTGCAGCAATTAGTAAAAAAATGTTCCTTTTCGTACCAGTTTTACTTCTTTATAATATTCGTTTACATAATATTCACCATTCTTCCTCCCCGTATGTGAGAGGCGCACCTCCGAGGCGACGTCGGGCGCATATTAAAATTGATTGCGTTCTGAAACAATTGAAACCGAAGTCTGCTCAAATTGAGTTTGGAATGTGCGCATCTAGCTCCTGAGGCTGCACCTGTGAACTTCATACTTTTAGAAAAGTGGGATAAGTGAGGAAGGGGAAGAGCTCGTTTATGTGGGTGAATGTTTACTGATCAGCCGGTCGCTTCTGTAAAATCTCGTCGTGACGACTTATTAGGTGAAATAAACTTAAGGCAAACTATCATTCCAACGAAAGCTAGGGATTGCCAGATTGCAGCAGTTCTTAGATGACGGAAGTGTAGCTAAGTAATTTATTACATTATGTTATAAATGTATTAAGCAATTAAATATAGTTACATTTATAAAAATAAAATGTAAACACCATGACATTCTTCCGTAATGTTATTATTCTGTGTTCTTAGTTTGTAGAATTGCTTTATCTTTTCTTCAACCTCAAAGTTTATTCAACATTTTCTTTATTCAGTTATACCATTGAGAGGCTACCGATTCATACGGAGTTTTAAACTCCGTGGGAAGGAGATACCTGGGATAGATTTTCAGTTTCAAGAAATATTCGCAAAATAAACTTTCGATACGATGCGCTGGAATGAAACCTAAAAATGGAAATAAAATAAAAATTCTAGAATGTGTCAGCTTATTTTCTCGCATGCACTGAAACTGGGAGACTGTGAGAGGAAAATGATTTTCAATGTTTTCGTGTCATTTAGTTTGGTCGACGAACCTACGTTGAACAAGTATTTCTACTTTGTCATACCTGCTGAACTGAAACTGGAATATTGGACGAAAATATCTGAAGTTTCGTTCAATATTTCGTTTTCATTTTAATAGAAGCTCGTCTTTTTTCTGGCAAATGGGAAGCATTGCCATTCAACGTGGTAATTTTGGTAGCCTTTGGGTACGTTTCTCTTATCGTACTGATTCTTACATTATTTAATTTAATTACCTAGGTATATTCTACAATACAAATCAAGGCACAAAAAAGATAGACTTGTTTTCAACTATTTAAATGGCGCAGCATTAAAACAATATTTTAAAGATACCAAAAGGATCGAAAGAGAGCTAGGGATATTTTTAACAAGACACATGTTCAATTATTTACTGTAATTAAAAAGCAGATTAACGATATTTCAGACTGCATTATAAAGTTTTAAATCTTATGCAGCTTAAATCTAAATTCAAAATAGCTGTGATCCGTCGGCTACCCGCGAGCGCGACCCTCACCAGATCATCGGTCGACCTTGTGGAAGGCCTTCAAACGCAGCGTCTTCGGTACGCGGTCGCCACTCCAGAACTTTTCGACCCCATCGACCATCTGTTCTGCTAGCAATGTGCCTTGCCTACTGCCACTTCAGTTTGACGAACCTTCGGGCTACGTCGGTAACCTTTGTTCTCTTGCGGATATCATCATTCCTGGAGGTCTACTCTCTAAGCCCGAAGTCCGTAGTTTCGGCCTTAGTGTCTGGCGTTTTCGACTCCATATCACCTACGGACTTACGATTAGTCCCGAACCCGAACTAAAAATGAATAGCAACACAATTTCACAGTTGTTCTTAGTTAGTGTCCCTCTCTATTGCCCTTTGGGTGACTTTAAGCGTTCTGATGAGGCCCATAACACGAAAACCCTTGGCAAATACTTCAGCGCAAATATTCCTTGCCAGATTTATTGGATGCTGGCTCCCCTTAATGACTGTTAAACATCTTCAAACGACAGCCGGAACCAACAGTTTAATGTGCTTTGTGAGGCGTTGAGGAATCTCGGTATGTTAAGATGGTCTGCCATCTACGAACCGACCTCGCCAAGCGTTGCTTAACCTTGTAGATCGACCCATACTGTTATTATTTAGACACGAGCATTTCCCATAAAATAATTATGATAGTAATAATACGAGTATCTACCAATTTATATGTACTTAGGTACTTATCCGATTAATTGTTATGACTTAACAGACCTTCTATTTCTTTAACAATGTCACACAAGTACCTGCCTATTGTGAGTAGGATGTATAAACAATCGCTGTGCCTCTTTCTCAATAAAAAACTAACACCTCGTCGAATACCTATAAAACAATTGTCTAAGAAACAGGAATATTTGTTTGAACGTATGGGAACAAACAGTGTAAGGTTTTTTCTTTAGCAAAACACAATAGATGGCGACATATGCTTCAGCATTAGTCTTAAGTAAGGGGAAACTGTAGATAATGGATACAAATAGCAGGATTGTACGGACTAACATACCTAATGCGTACGTTCGTTTTCTTGTATTCTTCTCTCATGTCATTGGTTCTTTCTTAGGTTACTCTTTATCAATGTAAAATTCTTGCTTCCATTGTGTTGTTGAATTAGCTATATATTTGCTTAGTAGATCCAAGATATGAAGCTTGGATGTATAGATATGTCACAGCCGTTTAATTGGCTGCCGAGCCTTTACATTGAATGTCACCGTTTAATCAGCGGCCTGAATGAATGATATCCAGCCACTGCGTCTAATACATCATTTAATGAATGGGCTGGCAAGATACTTAGGCTGTTTATTGATTAGGGTAACCGTGTGACGAAAATATATGAAATATTTATATAGTTTTGGGAATTCTAAATTCAAACAACAATAAATTTCAACATTTTGAGTTCGACAACAGAGCCCCGCTGCGCGGGGAACCTAACCTATCCTTGTCGGGGTGGCCCAAAGCTTCCTGTGCCCTATGTTCCGCTACTTGGCTTTTTTTTCCGCTTCCCCTCTGGGTGGAGCGGTAGGGAGTGTCAGACTCTTACTGACTAAAACCCATGCGTACTTTTCCTAGTGCCCTTTGCTTTCCAGAGCCGTGGTTTCTTCAAAATCCGCATCCTGCTCTGGCCCTGACGGGCCTCGTCCACTATGCTGACATCTTTTTGAGGCGCCCGTGGCACACAACGCACCGTCGACCCGGGACACAAGAAACCTTTAAATACCTTCTTACGAATTTATAAATTAATTGACTAATGTTTTCCAGCCCAGTTATATTTTGTTATTGTTTAAAGTGAATCATCATTATTATTTGATCCGGAAAACGTTCACTGCTGAACATGGGCCTCCGCCAAGCACCGCCACGTTTACACGTCCAGTTTTTTCTCATCTATCGAATTCCTACTGCACTCATCAAACCCGGGGTACTGTGATATGATGTGTCATCGTCATAATGGATCCATAGAGAAAAAGGTATAGTGCTATTTGGCCTGTATAGCTCCGTCTCTTTTAAATAACGGAATCATGATGACATTGAGACATCAAGGTAAAGCCTCTCCACAACCCTTCCATTGTTTCTTCAAGTGAAAGTTGCGGTGCATTTGTTGCATGGTGTGTAGAAACATTTGATTGCATCAATAACGTTGCTCAATTGGAGTTGAATTTCAGAAAGAGGTGAGATAAGGCTAATTAAAGTGAAATTAGATATTAATGTCTCTGGTTGCAACCGAGACATTATTATCGGTGGGCACAGCATCCTTTCACTAGTTTTGCAATTTTTCTAAAATTAACAGATTACGTTAGTCTTAAATGTGGTTTTATCGATGTTAGGTATACTTCTGTGATGGAAAAATGGAATTTGTTTGAAAGAGTCACCAGGGCTCTGGAACGGAAAGGGCACAAGGAGGAGCACGGATGGGTTTTAGTCAGTAACAGTCTGAAACCCCGTTCCGCTCCACCCAGAGCGGAAGAAGTAATTTTATGATTTCCCATCCAAAAAACAGCTCATAGTACTTTTACTGACTTACTCGTACATTGGTCTTAGAATTGATCAACTGATGCTGGTAAGTATCATCGTTTCTGAATAGAGATTCCTAATTACAGACTTGTATTTTCCCGCGGTTTTGCTCCTTTGGTCTATAATTCCTCAGGGCCTGTGCACTTATCTAGGATAAAAATACCCTATAAAACTCAATGAAACTGTAGCTTTGTATCAGTTAAATAAATTTTAATCGGATTAGTACTTCCAGAGATTATCATTTAAAAGTTTATACTCTTTTGCGCTTAGCACGTCAGTAAATTATAGGTACAACTCATAACATGTCAAACTAATATTATGTACAAGTAACTTAGAGTAATGATTAAATAATAACTATACTAATAATCGCGAAATTATGTACAAACGTGTACAAAAACAAATAAATCATTGGGCATTTTAGGAACCATTTTATTACATTAGTTTAGATTTTGTCAGAGTCCGCATTACATTGTGAAACCCTGAGCCTGAACATGAGAATTTTACACCAGTAATAGCCTACCCAAGAATAACCAGTTATCCATCACAATAAACACTCCGTCGTAACGGAAATGCTCATTATTTCTTAAAGAATGTGTCACGAAATAAAATTGAACAAAATGTCCGGAGTAGGGTATAAAGTTTAGGAGCAGTATACACCTGAGCCGTTCTTTGTGACCTTACAATGATTGATTATGACACATACGCCCAAGTACATGGTCCATATGGTTCGTACACGATTGAAGATTCGTATTTAGATAAGCAAAATGAATTACTTGCTTTATTGTTAGGTACGTGAGCGCTTTTCCTGTAGCCCACTCAATTTGTTTCGTTATTTTTTTTTTCGGATTTGTTAGTCGGCTTGTTTGTACTGTGTTTGTGTTTATGAGCGATGTAAATTTATTTTCAGAACGTGTGATTGATAAGTATCATGTTATCATTATGTTGTCCGTAATAGGAATATGAGCAAACGCATCTTCAACTTCGTACAATATAACATATGTATAACATTAGTAGACGGTCATTGACTTTACCAATTAACCTTCAGTAGTTTACGTGCATGCGGTAGCGGAATTACGCGTTAAAAATGAAACATAAGTGCCGTAATTGGCTGTTAATTAATTCAACTAGTCATAACAGCTAACGTGCGTTTGAGGAATTGTCACATCAAGTTTGCGATAGTTTCATTTCAGAAACTGAACCTTTTTTAGTGCTCACTCCGGACCATGGATATTTGGTCCAAGGCCGACCCTGGTTCAATCCATGGAAGCGAAAGGTCGCCGCCGCCGATTGCCTTGACGAGGACACGGCGGTGTTCCGCCCAAGCAGGTTGTACTACCACCGTATGCTCCACCGTGTCCTTCAGGTGATCATCATAGTGAAAACACCCGGATGGGTCGTCCGCCGAATCCGAAACAGGTACCTTCCGAAACACCAGTGTCCGGTGAGTACCTGCGTCAGGTGGAAGGTCAGAAACTGGACCTGAGACTTACATCCGACATCAAGTTCCTGACAACAAACTCTGCTCTGTCTGGTTTTTTTTTAATTCCTGACTTAAACCAAGACTTTTTTCAGTAGGAAGGCGTATTTAAAGAAACTTTTACCATCAAGTTACTTGCCTAGCAAACCATTTTATTTCATTATATCCATTCGATTTCACCGCAGAACTACATACTAATGCTTATGTAGCAAATCCTGCAGTGAGTCTGCAAGTCGGCATTATCGGAGTAGTCTGCAGGTTATCAAGAACTTGCAAAGTATCGGCTATGGGGAAGTTGAACCGCTCTTTTGTTACACCGGTTCCGGGTGTGGGCCAAGTTATAAGCGGAGCGGACTGGTGGAACTTGCTCGAAAGTTTGTTGTTATATTGAAAAGAAGATTTTTGTTTTTGTAAACTGGTAAAATGTATCAAGACTTGCTTAGTTTTATGTAAGGCATCATGTCGTTATATGTTAAAAAAGTATGGTTTTTGTTTACCATTTGTATCACAAACAAAAATAAAGAAAGAAGAATATTTAAATAAAACAAAAATATCGAAATGAAGAACGTAAACGTTGTATTTACACGTTTCCCTCAGAAAAATGTCGCTCTTTTCGATCGATATAAATCTTTTTACTTAGACAAATTGATAGGCGAATTGAAATAACCGTAACAATCCTTCATCTTAATACCGGCGCCGGATTAGCTCTCGGCAAACAGAAGAAAAACTCGATACTACTCACTTTTGAGGGCGTAGTAATATTTTTACTATTTTTTCAGAAATATTTCAGATCACAGTTTTCAATCAAAACTTTAAAAATACTTCGTACTTTATAACTTAATGTTGGAAAGTACTGACTTTCCAATTTTAACGCAACATAACTGCACTGGCAACTTATAAAAATGTAAACAATTTTTTGAATAAAATAAATTTGAAATTCTTTGCCAAGTCAAAGTATCAAAAAGTACCAAGTAGACACGTTTCTCGGGGTTAAATCAAATAAGCCATTATCACCTTCATCATCGCACAGGCTACACTATGATCAAACAAAAATGTATGATTACATTATTCTCAATAGTAGACATGACCAAATGTCAATGCCTTAAATGTTAAGGTTTACCATCAATTGTTGCCAGAACAAAATTATATACCAACCATCAATAAACGATGATTTCACAAATCCCTTTTTGGTAGTTCACGCTCGATTTAATACATGATATTTCATTTACTTGCCGGGTGATAGTGCGGATTGAAATAGGTCGTCTATTAAAACGACCTGACAGCCTGTCGGTGGCCCAGGCTATTATGTGCTCTAGTCCCAATAGGTTGCAACAAATTGCTCAATATAACACTTTGGTTGTTCGGTCAACTTAGTAGCAGCTTTAGAATGGTGTATGACTTTGAAAAGGATGTTTTTGAATAAGTGAACAAAGAACTTGGCTAGCGACGTAAAAAACAACAGATTGATTTTGTACGCGGGTATGTACACCAGTCAATCAAGTTCTCTTATCTTTCCTATGAAAATAAAATATAAGAACATAGATAGTCTTGAGGAACAAGGCTTTACCGGTACCAGAGCGCAGCATAATATCACGATGAGTAATTGCAGCGATTTGCATTTATGGCTAAATTATTAAAATATCTTAACCTCCGACATTATTTGCGGCTGCAACTCAAACCGCATCCTAAGATACAAAGACTCGATAGCAAATTTGCCCTTTAACCTTTATCCCACGGCGCTTGGAGCTCGACGGGAATGCTGCATCGTGACGCCCGGACAATTACAGTTTTCAAGCACAGCTTGCACGTACTCGACTAAATCACTGTCTATTAAACCCGTACCAGAAAGTGTCTATATTTAGCAACCTCGCTTTTTGACATCAAATTGGTTTGCGGTCTCTCTACGCCTATCTAAATTCATACGCCACTATTAATAAATGTGACAGCTTCAGCGGGTAGCGCACTGTGCATACGAAACGTTTGCAACGAAATTAACGCTAACTCCGAAGTTGGTTTGTTTGAATCCATTACGTGTCTAGAATGGCTCATAGTGTGGAAGCAATAATTCATACGAACTTCTATATCTAACTACATTTCTCAAAGCTATCAAACTTTACCCCGTAGACAATCCAATCGCGGGGGGAGTTCAACATCGACTTTTGCATGCAAACTTTGCCTACAGATTGTTCGTGCAATGTCAAAGTGATTCAGACAATTGAACCAATTAATCGGTTTTCGTGGAGTTGTTATTTGATTAATGTTGAGCCGATTATCTACAGATATCGGTATTTGATTCTGCAAAAGAAGTATTCATACCAAATTGGACGACTTCGTGAGTCCCTTGATCATGAAGTGGTTTGCTTTCTTCATAACTCGACTTGTGCTTTAATGGGCTCGTTACAAAATACCGTACTGTTTTGACTGTCCAATCATAGATTGGTAAAACATTGCCATTTCGTTTTTCAAGTCCTGTCAATTACCAGCAGGAGCAGATAACAAGCTTCAATAAAGAATGCAAAAAATCTATAAGTAATGTAGATATAATAATACCAGTAGGTTATTGCCAGGCGAATTAGATAGCGGTTTCAAACTGGACCAGTTTGTGATAAGTGCATGTTGATTAACATTTTGGTGTAGTTCATTTTAGACTGTCTTAAAGGCTTGACCCAAATATTAGTTATTAGTGGTTTAAATGGCAGGCATTTAAGTAACTTGGAACTGCTTGAACAGTTTCAAGGTTCCGGGTAGAAATTGTTTTGTGTTGTCTATCAAGCCGTTCATGATATTTTAACCAATAACAAGAATAGTTCAAGCGAAACTCTTGGAAATTACTTGGAATAATTGCCTACTTGAGCTGTAATTATATAAGATGTTTATAATACATACCTCAAGTTAATAAACTCCATCTCCTTTTAAGTAACAGCCATATACATCAACACAAAGTACCAGGAAACCAGAAACATGTAGCAGTTAACACGCCTGAAGCTTACCTAACTAACTCATTGAACTAAAACTTTTGTTCGTACCACGTGTGACAATGTTGCTTATACTCCGACTCATAATTTCAGTGTAGGTACTTTATTTCGAGCCATAAAGCGTGAGATGACGTCATAAGCGACCCTACATGCCGCCAACAATGTGTAAAACGATAAAGTACAACTGTGAATAGTGCCGCCAAGAAGACTGATGAGGAGTGGGACGTCCTGTGGAAAAAAATGCTGTTTTCCTCAAGTGTGTACAACCTGAAATAATGAAGATGCATTTGTGGGTGTGTGGTTCATTTTTATTTGGATGGACCTGCCTACTATGACATGACATCATGATTTCGAGAGAAAGAGATGGATATAATATAAGACGAATAAGTAGCACTATTGCTTTTACACAACGAAATCATGAAATTGGTACTTCATAGTAGACCGCGTAACAAAGATGCTGCATTTTGCCTTGATAGTGAAAAAGTTGCACCGTTCCTTCTGGGTGTGCCTGTTATCCACTCTCAAGACGGAAATATTAACCTAATATGTTTGGACCCTAAATATGTATGTCTATTACAAATTCTAAGTTATAACTTGGGGTTGGCAAGCGGTACCCTCAACGTCGCCCCCTATCATTATAGGAACTAAAATCGCCTTCGGCAAAACGTGGGTTTACTAGTATACGTATCTCCTTGGGCTTAGCAGACGTGTCAGTTATGTATATGTATGTAATGTATTTTCTATGAAACATGTCAGGGAGTATATTGCCTCGGGGCCGAAGCGATCCGATAGAAATCCCGCCTTCGCTACGCCAACGCCCTGGGCTTGATCCACGTTTTGGGTACAAGTTTTGGAAGTCAATATTGGTAATTAAGTGGGTAAAGCAAAAAAATGGGCCAAGTGCGAGTTGGACTCGCTCACGCAGGGTTTTCCCTACCATTATCTATAAAAAAAACGGCAAAAAAATCTCGTTTGTTGTATGGGGGCTCCCATACCACAAACGTGATTTTTTTTCTCGTTTAACTTTTACTTCTTTTATTCTTTTCTGTTTTTTATTATTTGTTGTTATAGCGGCAACAGATATACATAATCTGTGAAAATGTAGCCTGGTGACAGACGGACGGACGGACGGACAGCGAAGTCTTAGTAATAGGGTCCTGTTTTACCCTTTGGGTACGGAACCCTAAAAAGGACTGATTCGTGAGTTGACGAACACACTATAATCCGAAATATTTTATGACTACTTAGTTACGAATAAACTACAACTTTTTATTAAAAGATATCCTGCCCATTGAACGTCTTGAATAAGAGGGACAGAAATATTCAAAGTCAAAGTCAAAGCAAAAGTCATTTATTCAAATTAGGCTGAGAGCCAGCACTTTTTGACAGTCCCCCAAAAACGCCCCGCCACCACCCGTCACCACTTCCGAGTGTTTTAGCTGGGAAGAAGAAGTGGCGCAACAAACTTTATGTGCGTTCTATTCGAGAAAATAACACACCCCTTTTATGTCCTAACTGACTTCATATCCATCCTTCTGAGTCCTGAAATCTGCAACAACGATTTAGGTGTGAAATAAGGATGGAACTATTCTTAACTTTATTAGGTCTAAGTTAGCTGCCTTTATACTTTCTGGACTTTATCGCAGACGTTTTATTTGATTGCCGTTCGATACTGCAATAAAAACGATAGCAAATCCCTAGACGTACAACAAAGTTCGAGGATTGTGAAAATATATTACAACGACGACTTTGTTACCGAGTATTTTCAATTTTTCGCTACTAAAAGAAAAGTTTTACTGAGAATCCTATCGATGAATAAAATGCTTTGTTATAAGTAATATTTTGTTTTTATTGTTTTTTCGTAGAACTTTTGCCAACGGATTTTGTATGTCGTTTTTTATCTTTCTTGTACAAAAATAATGACTATTGTAGTAAAATTAAAAGCTGGTTGCTAGCACCTTTGTCTACTGAGTCTTCCCATAATTTCATTGGGTTAGTTACGCAACATAGTTATGTCAAGAGTGTTTGATTGACATATTATGCCCAATATATTTTTTGTCCTACTCCTCCGCTGTTCTTTTCTGATTCATTTCGTTGCGGTATCCAAAACAATTGAATCGTTTATCCGGGACTCGTCGAAATTCTGGGTTTCAGGGGTAACAGTGGTTGGGAATGTGTGGCGGGCTTTAGTAAAGACGGTTGATCTTATATGAAACATGCAAAATTTTCATCTTGCTTTCATTTTGAAGAATTCCATGTAAATAAAATGAACCATACATAAATTAAAACGCTTTAATTTAATGTCAAAATTGCAGTTTTAAACTAACAGTTTAAATTTTCGCGTGTAAACGGACGATCACGTCAGTCCTGTCTGTCACTGTTTATTTACTTTCTTAACTCAAGGAAATAAGGTCGTCTTTTCTTTGTCATAATAGCAGTGACGTCAATAGTCGCTTATTGTTGTTTTTAAATACGTCCCGTTTCACGTTATTTTAATTTGTAATGATTGCTAAAAATCAATAACTATTATCTAAAATAAAAACGTTGCAGTGGCCCTTCTTTTATAGTTTTTATCATTTTAATCACAAAATTTTCATAAATTCATAAATACTGTAACTATTGACCAATACTCCCAGCTGGTACTTTACTGCACTTGACTGATTCAATAGGACCACCCATGATGATGTCATAATTATTATGACCAACAAATTATTTAGGCTGAATACAATTCGAGGTGTGCCATTAAACTGTAGATTTGAAAGACCCTCAATAACAAATCAATAAAATGGAATTATTCATTCTTGAATAGGACTCGCAATGAAACACCAAGATGTTTTAGAAATCATTTATCATCTATTTTAATTAATACTTCAAAGGTCTTGTTGTAGAGACCTTATTATAAACTAGGTTACGGGCGGGCGCCCGCGGCTCCGCCCGCGTGAATGTAGAAAATTGTCCCCAGGGAACATACTCCCGGGATAAAAAGTATCCTATATGTTATTTCAGACTATGATCGACCTCTGTGCCAAATTTCATCAAGATCTTATCAGTAGTTTGGGCGTGATTGAGTTACAAACATACATCTATACATACATCCAAACTTTCGCATGTTAGTAGTTTAAGTATAGTATAGAGTATAGATATAGGTATTATAGATAAAATGAACAACTAGGCGTGTTTGGCATAAACCTAGGCACGAGGCTTGTGTCTGTCGTTTGTATGGCATTGTAAACTTGTCTAAAATCGCTTTACAAAGGTGTAAACCAAGTTTTACTATGAAGCGCCTGTTAAACGGAAGGTAGGAGTTATGAGCCGTTAACTTAGCAAAGAATCTATTTGTTTCGTTGCTTGCCAGGTTAAATGGAAATAAACCTTACATTTGATTCTACTTTGTTGTTCTGGGGTCTAACTTAAATGTTACTTCCAGTGG
This sequence comes from Melanchra persicariae, assembly GCA_947386135.1. Taxonomy (NCBI): domain Eukaryota; kingdom Metazoa; phylum Arthropoda; class Insecta; order Lepidoptera; family Noctuidae; genus Melanchra; species Melanchra persicariae. The sequence goes on along the minus strand of OX376651.1, from coordinate 7,011,127 downwards.
GAAAGAGACGGAGCTATACAGGACGTGTAGCTCCGTCTCCGGCTCCGTGTTTATGTTAGGCTCACGTTAGGGTCTCCGTTATTTAGTCTTTGATATTCGAAATTTCATACTCAGTAATGTAATTATCCCTTTATCAGGCAAAACAATTTGGAAATCGCAAAATATGCCAGGATTGTCATGGGTACCTATTATGGATAGGACAAAAAAAAAAAATCTTAAATAAATATTTAATGATTGATTGATTTGTCTTTAAATAACCATTTTAAACAATATAATACTTACTGGTAACGTTAACGTTACATTCCATTAGGTGGATGTCAGCCGGTCGATTCTGTCGACATGTCACGGTGTTCACCTAGGCGTAGTGAACGACAACAGAGCTGTCATTCTATCTTATTTGTATGGTTTGACAACTCACCCGTCATACACCTAGTTGCAGTTTACAAAAATATGATCGTTGTGGAATCCTGTCGAGCACATAAAATCAGGAGACAGGAAGAATAAATCTTTTATTTGACATAATTTTTTCATCATCAACCATCAATTGTGTACTATCTTATGTTACCATGTAACACCAACAACTTGAACTGTTGTTGGAAGTAAGTTTTTATATTATCATCAGGCAGGTCAATGTTAACTATCCTATATTGACAAGAAAATCTTGAACTACTATGTCTTGTAAACAAACTTATTCATTACTACTTCAGTTTCATTATGGCCCTTGTAATGGTTGATCAACACCCCATCTATCTTATCAATGCAACTATCAATGTCCACGTGTCCGTTAATATTTGGTCGTTTAATTAACGTAATATCTTATCAACTCTGAGTACGATCTCCATGAGTACATAGTTACCAGCAAATGTAAGTATATTGTGTAGGTATAGGTACATAAGTAGCCTATGTATGTCGTAGCTAGGTTATTGAATTTGGTCTTTTCTTAAAGAGACCGGCCATTTCATTGAATGTTCAACGTTTGACTGTATAGCCAAATATTGTATAATCATTAATATTTTTAAGTAGGGGGATTGAAAACCCGTTTTTAGGGTTGGAACCTCTGTATGGAAAAACGGTACTCTTACAGTATCACTCGATTGTCTATCTGTCTGTTACAGCCGATTTTCTCCGAATTTACAAGGCCGATTAAGTTAAAATTTTCTACACATTTAACCTTATGTAACCCAAACACGGAAGCGTAACAAAAATAAAAAATAAATGAAGTGTTGCTTTTTGGAGGGAACATAAGAACATTTTTCTAAACCTATAGATAACAGGAAAACCATATAAAAAGACTGATTTTAAAGCAACATGTAAAAAAATATTATTCGTTCGGAACCCTTTGCACGCGAGTCCAATTCGCACTTGGCAAGTTTTTGTAGTGACAAATGTGCAGTCATGATCATCATCAGTTTAGCTGAAAGACATCCACTGCTGGACGTAGCCCTCCCCAGGTGTTGCCACAATAACCGGTCCTATGAGAAATAAAGTAACGATAGAAATCTTCGTGAGATTTGCATGATTTAAAATATTAGTACCTAATGTTGTTGAATATTATTTTTAACCGACCTCAAAAAAGGAGGAGGTTCTCAATTTGGTTATATTGTTTTATGTTTACTCCGTCATTTAAAAACCGATTTGAAAAATTCTTCTTTTAGGGGAAAGGATATACCTTTTGATTGATCCCTTATAATTTTTTTGTTGATGTTGACATGTTCAAAAGTCAATGAAAAGATCGCAATTTTTTCACATTCTATGAAATGGTCAGCCGCATCATTAAATGATGAATTCTACAATATGGCTACGACATGTACAACTTGGAGTAATTCGACAGTGTTAATAGTCAAACATACTGATGATACAGATACAGTTGAATATTAATTTGTAAATGTATCTGCATAGCCGATTGTTTACACTGTCTCATCTTATCATCCGTAGCAGACATTTGAGTGGTTGTCTCAGTAAACGGAACGCTATGTAATTTACCTAATGACGAGTTATGTATTACGCGTAGGTTTATTTGGTTATTATATGATCTTCGTGACTGATTTACATAATATGAAGTTAATCTTATTATGCGGGAAAAGTTAGATTGTGTTTGAGGTCATGTTAGTGGACTCCTTTTTGGGTTTTATCGAAAATTATTGTTAGCTCTTTTTGTGTTTTTATTATTTCCTTTTCTGATATGTATCTAAAGTGATACGTATGTTCTCCTTAGATATGTATCTAAGGAGGTCACATACTAGGAGTGCTTTGCATTCTTACTTAAGATTTATATTTTAGTAAGCCGTTAACAAAACCCGCCGTGACTATTAAATATATAAGGAAATGTATTACGTTATTCTAAAATCCAGTGCTAAATATTATTTCATTAACTTAGCCTAGAATTCTATTCATTCAGAATTCAAGGATAAGTTTATGAAGCGACACTGGGAAGGTAAATGATATTAGGGCTTGCATTTGAGAGTACTGACTCTTTGATCTAGTGGTCGCAAACAACACTGATATATTTTTTAATTATCAGTGTCGTTCTCGTCGTCAAATGACTCGCTCTGGGCAGAGCGGAAGGGAATGCTAGACTCTTACTGACTAAAACCCATCCGTGCTCCTAATGCCCTTTTCGTTCAAGCACCGCGGTGACTCATCATATCAGCCGAAAGACGTCCACTACTGGACATAGGCCTCCCCCAAGTGTCGCCACAACAACCGGTCCTGTGCGTCTCGCATCTATCTGTTACCCGCGACCCTCACCAGGTCATCGGTCCACTGCGGTGACTCTTTCGAACAAATTCCGCAACCCTGTACGCTGGATTTGATTTCCGTTATTTCCATGTCCAATCCTTTGGTGAAGTCCGGATGACTTTCTTCAATCGTCATCTGTAATTTAAAGAATAGAAATTAATGGAAGGAAAACCGTTTATTCTGCCAAAATAACAAGACGTACAATATAAAAACTAACTTATAGTTATGTTATTAAAAAAAAGAAAATAAATAAAAACTATAAAACGGCCAAGCAATGTCAGAATCTAGGTAAAAGCAAGAAACAAACCCCAAATTCTAGAAACCAATTAATTTGAATAAAACACGTCCAACTAAACAAAAACAACTTACACTCAAGTTGGTACATTTAAAAAGACTAGTAATGAATAAGCTAATAGTGCCTGAAATATTGTAAAACCATACTCAATTTAATGAAACTGCACAATGTTTTTCTCGTGTTTTTCACAAAGCTTCTACGTGAAACCGTATGTTTGTTTGTCCATCAGTTAAAAGGGACTTCAGTGTGGATTAGCCACAGCTATGTAAAGTTGACTGTGAAAGTCACATCTGGCTTTTGAAGTTCGGAAGATAAATTTATTGGTGTAGGTACAAGTGGTTTGTTTTAAACCTGTTTTGTGGCTTTATCGGTATCAGTGTTTCATGGAATTCTGATCGTCTCTAATGAACATTTTGTTCTTTAACAATCATACTTACGTCAGTTGCATCCCATAATGTTTTTCTTCAAACTCTTATCCTCTTTGGTGTTGTAAACTTTCCTCTTTGTAACTCTGAAAGTATAATCGTGCACGGTTCTAATTGGTCATTTTCTATGGAGAAGAACTAGCAAGAAACTTCATGGTTATATACTCTTTTGAGTTTGGAGATTCTTGCCAGTTTTTCTCGATACGTTTTTAATCAGAGATCTTTTTTATCTGCAGAACCAATAAGGCGGTCTGAAATATTTTCTATACGAAAACAGCTGTAATCGGTTAATCCCATTTCCATACATAGCACAAATCGTTGTGCTGTTATCGTTTACGTTAAAAATAATATTCATACACTATGTGGAAACTAAAACAGATATTTCAGTTGATTACTCTACGTTTATCCAAGATAAGTATAGAAGTATATTGCGTTGTAAGTAAGTGGATCGTTTTGTGTGGCTGCCCGCATTGACCTTTGTGTGTGACATTGCCACAGTCTCTGCCACACCCCAACAAGTAAACAGGGGCAATCAAACTTGCCGATTGGCATCCCTCGAGAATTGTGCGAACGGATTTTTTAAGATAAGTGTTGTTGCATTTCTGCGAATTGAATGTTTTTTTTTTTTTTTAAACCTGAGATGTTTTTAGAAAACATTAGTATTTCGTTACGCGTGCATAGAGAGTCATAGAAACTAGCAAAGTCAACAGTTTTAGTATAAATGACGCACTATAAAATTGATTATAAGTCTCAAGTGTGTTCACTTCTTAACGCAACTGCAATGAGATTAGATAACGAAACATGTGGAAGCTAGTACTAACATACTACTTCCAACAATTCGTACGAGTACATCCTAAAGTGAATATGTTGCGGAAAACCGGAATCTTTTGAATCAAACGAAATTCAGAGCTTTGCTGTTGGCCAAACAATTTTCGTGTTCAAAAAAGAAGGAATGACTAACTGTTTGTGGATTCATTTCACACTTGGTTTCCTTCAGTTTTATCACGGCAAAGGCTATTCATACTTTAGTTTGACTAGGGAATTTATATTTGCGCTTATTCGCTCTCGATAACTTTAACGCTGCGTTGATTTTGAAATAAAACAAACGAACTGTGTTTGTTCATAACCCCAGCATGAGAACCTTGTAACTAAATTCGATGATAAATTTTCTTCTACACATCAAACTAATGTGTGATGTGTAGGACAATGCACACAATTACCTAAGTAATTTTTCCGTTCTTAGTTGATTACTGAAACCAATTACGTAAATCAAAATGTGTGTCGTTCATACCTAATTTATTTGCTTCTAAATTTTATTTCTTTTGTACTTCCTAATCAGCCTTACCACGCAATAATAATATAATCAATTCTAATACTGCTCGTAAAAACAACACTAGGTATTCTACCATTTACAGACGACAATCAGACACTTTAACCATGTCACCACTTCCACTTTTGACACATTACACGTGCGTGCGTCAACACCGACGCACTGTGACGTCACGGGGGCTGAACGCATTAGAGGAGGTTTGACTGCACTGGCTTTGATGGAGCGGATGCATTAAGTTGATTCCGCTGGGTTTTATGTGCGCTAAATGAGTGTGAATGACCTAGATTTCACATGATAATATCAAAAACTAAGTTTAAAACTATTTGGATGTGGACGTATTTGACGAGTTCTTTTTCTCTGCTTGTATATTTATACATATTTTCTACTAGATTGTTTATATATATTTTCTTATAGGTTTTTTTGAAATAATAAACTAGATTGCCATAATCCCCACGCTTGGCAAGCGGGTTGGCGATCGCAGTGTAGCTGTTGAAATGTACCTACAGAGAATGCTGCTGCCCATTCTCTGGTGAGTCCCTTAGTCGCCTCTTACGACACCCACGGGAGTGGTGAGATGGTGCTATTATTTTACGTCCGACACCATACAGAACAGAACAGAATAATAACGAATACATTATTATTATTACTATTATGTTTAAATCTTATAAACATTCATTCACTGACAGACATCGCACATACTACTTATGGATCATAGGCCATATACAACGTGCTATTAGCGATGGCGATTGTGAATTTTTTGACATTTTGATAATTGCCTTCGCCACGCTACCGTTGACTCAATATCACTTGTCTTGAGTATCTTGAAGCATAAAAACTTCCTCAAAAGTTCCTTACCAAGGAAGAGTTTCTGCCTTCAAGGTGTGGGATTTTAATGGCAGTTCGTCATATTTAATGACGGGAAATTCCATTTGGCACACGGCTTGTTTCTTAAGGAAAACCCTAGCACCATGAGAAGGCACCAAATACATCGGTATTCGGTGTATTTTCATAGAGCTATGTTTTTCATTACAATGGAAATATTCAGCCAATTTTCGATAACATGGTACGCGCATTACCTTACAAAAACGATTACCCTGCATGTTTTTACTGCATAAGTTTGAAATACAGTGCTTGCCATATAGACTTCTATTTCAGAATTACTCAGTGCAATAAAATCATAAAGTGCTTTAGAACTTTGCTGCTCAAACTGAGGCTAATTAGGTCAGAAATACATCGCTTTTTATAGCGGTCTAGCGTAGCCAACAGAAACAGCTAAACTAGTGGTTTGTGAACTGCCACGGCCATGCTCTGACGTGGACGCAGTATGAATTGACTGCCTCAACTAAGTTAGTTCCTAGTTTGTTACTATTGTAATTTACAGTAAATATTTCAGTGTAAAGCTACACGCAGTTTTTTTTTACTCTGGTTTGTGGTCTGCTGGTTTGAATAGATATTCTCAAAGCAAAATATTAAATACAGTGAAGGGAGTTTATATCCCAAAATAGCACAAGTACCTATCTTCATACCTAAGTAGTACCCATCATGCGTGTAGTTTATTTTATGAGTGGACTATACTGAAAAAATCGATGAATATTAAAATATGAAAATTGAAAATTTGAACATAATTGAGTATTATCCGTTGTTACAAACCCAACCAAATCCTCTAAAGGCAGCATTCAATTCTTAACGATAACAATACCGGTTCAATAATGAGACTACTGTGCTAGTCGGAAACTAACTTGATAACAGTTTGTTGAGAACAATCGTAGTTACTCTGCTATCTACACCATAAGGTATGCCATAGACGTGCCATAATTTTTTGACGGCAACTGTTTAGTTGCGAGCGATTGTATTTCGTCGTGGTTAGGATAGCGTTCTAATTTTGTAAAGCTTGTTTTCCAAGCGTTAGCCACTGTTTATGCTAACATTATTGGTCTATTATCAGTAATAACAATTGTCTAATCCTAAATATGTATAATATAACTTGGATCAAGCCCTCTTTAGGCTGTGTTGATGAAGAGCCAATCGTCGTGGTTGCAAATTTAAAACCTCCTTTATGCATCTTTATGCATAAAGGAGGAAGTTTTTTAGGAAAGGTGTTTTAGGAAGTTCTTTTTTTTTTTCTTGAAAAGTTACTTTTAACTTTTCAAGAAAAAAATAAAAAAATCCTGTAAAATGTAGGTTGACACTACAAGTTTGTGATAATGAAACATCATTTATCGATATATTATGAACTCACAGTCACATGGGGGTTTTTGCTAAGTATAGGTATTAAAAATCGCTTTTCAAATAACTGCATAATTCATTTATGACAAAAATTTTACGCATGAGATTTTAAATTTGCAACGACACAATGTTGTTTACTTTTGACTTTTGTATTCATTCATCTCATTTGAAGTAAACATCTATTTTTAAAACAGAACACATAGTACAAAACAATTAAAACATACTTCACCACTTCACGCCACTGCTGTGAAAAGGCATCCAAAGTGACATGACATTGACTGATACTGTGCTTCGGCGAATTCAAAAGCAACTAAAACGTTGACTCCATAATCTCCCGTTTGTTTCCAATCTATCCCAAGCCGCCTGCGTTCGGCGTCATCTCAGTTAAGATATTAGCTTAGGATAACTTGTATTAAGAAGCTTTTGCGATACGCTTAGTGTTACTGTTGAACTTGTGTATCATGGTTTTAGTTTAACTTTTCCTGGATTACCGGAACAAAGAGATTATCGATGATATTCTACTTTTTATAGATAAGGTGAAGAATAAAGGGTTAGGTACAGTTTAGTAATAACTGAATCAATTTCGACTATTCATGTAGACTTCGCTTTCGATAAAATTGGTCGATTTAAAACTAATAACGTCAATGAAGTTCTACATATCCCTCACACCCGTTATCACATGAATTTGCTACGCGCAGTGACTCGCAGAGTAGGTACTCCTAGCCGCCATTAGGCTTGATTATATATGTATCTGTCACTGATCGAATCGTTCTCCTGCCTCTTTTTTTAAAGACCCTTGTCTCTAACAGTCCACCCAGAGATTAATATAATTGGATATTTCTTGCTTTTGTAATCCGCATTAACTTATTCTAATACTAGTTAAGGTGCTAGTAAGTTTCAAATAAAAATATTGCTGTTTTATTATTGATATGTCAGCTTTTGACCGCTATCTCACCGGATGGTGTGCGTTGATGTGGTTGAAGATGGAGCTCGCTCGTCTATGCTAGTTTGTAGTCGGTAGCTATAATCAGGTTTTCATCTGTTTCTCCTTGAAACGTGTTACTAGTAAGCACAAGATACACGTATCGAAGCAACCACTTACAACTTGCAACTCCCTATGGACAGAGTTCAAGCAGATACCTCATCACACCTACGATCTACGTGCCTTGTCAAAGAGCTGCTCTCTGTAGCTAACTCTTGACCTGACGCTTGACGAGAGCCTCTTGAGATGTTGATCGAGTCCCTTGGCTATTAGAACGTTGACCGACACGATAATCGACAGTATGATTGACTAATTTCATCTCGTGTGAGAAGAGACTGTTGGAAAATCACGTTTTAGCATGAATTGGCTGGGTTGAGTTTTAAATTCTCAAAGGAATATTAAATCCTTAATAAAATTAACATGACAAGAATAATGGTAGGTACTTTTGGTACTTTAAGAGTTCAATTTTAAACTATGGGATACAAGCATAAAGAAAATAAATAAAAAAACATAAGAGTTTTTGAGAAAAAGCTTTCGCTTTCTTGGATAGTTATGAAAATCCAGTCTGTTATCTGCTTAAAATATTCTCCCGTCGAGTTGGTAAATTAGTCATATCAATATCAGTCACCAATGCTCATGCTGACTCCTTGCTATGATTACTCAAAAATGATCCCTAAAGGATAAACAAATATGTCAAGATAAAAGAGCTAAAAGTTTTTATAGTGAACAATAAAGTTTAAACAGTTTACAGTTAATTCAAACCTTCGCATTTAAAGTTGAAGTTCATATAAATAAGATTTGCCTGATAAACGAAACACAAGAAACAGGTGGACTTCGTATGCCATTGATGAAGAATGATAATGTCTTATGAGAGATAGTAACAGATTTGCACATTTTTATAAACAAACTAGGTAAGTACCACTTGCGTACTTGTCTAAAATAAAAGGAGAGTGAGAGAGAGTAGGGGATATGTTGAAACATAACACGGGAGAGAATCAGTGGATCGTAAAAACAATATTTGTCCTAGTACGGAAATTAAAGCCGTCTGCAGCACAGGGCGCACTATAGAAGCTTTATTTAATTCTTTTGCGTTTTGTATTTCACAATAACCAAGCGAAAGCCAGTTTGATTGCCACCTGACATGAAACAATAAAACCACTAACCCTTTAATACAGAAATCTGGTTATTTTAAGTCATAAACAGATTTAACACAATATTTTTTTTGTAAATGCCAGAAGTTCAGATCAGAGGAGATAACAGCCATATGCAAAAATTATATGCATCTTTTGACAGTAAAATAAAACTGGTAATTTATGAACAATATTAAAAATGCGAGGTTAGGTGACTGTTTGTCTGAATAACCTGCAATTTTCACTTTGTCTAAGGTTATATTACTCTACATAATGTATTCAAGAGAAACATAAATGTCTAAGTCTTCCTTATTCCATAAAAGCATTATTTTGAACAAAACAAAATCCGTTACTTTGTGACACGCCTAGTTGTGTTATTGTGTATTTTACTGTCTAGAAATAATAGTAAGTGTTGAATTAACAGTGCTTTAAAGAGGGAAAATTTACGCCACCAGTTGGCGCCACATGGGCGAGAGGTCCTCTTCATTGAATAAGTAACTTTATCGTTAACATGACGTTAATTTCAATTTAACAAATGTCAGAAAACATTAGCGTTTTGACTGGTGCCCGGGCCTGACGCCTCAGTGCTGCCACCTGGTGCTATTTATTTCAGGAAACCCTCATTACTGCAAGCAGGTGATAACGATCATGTAAGTTATGAGTAGGCGCCAGATAAATGTGCAATTACGGTCGTTGACCCACATAAATACATTGACTAGTATCTTATTACCAAATCTATACATATAATAAAACAGTAACGAAAGAAAAACTGTACATTGAGAATTTTCGAGAAAAAATAAGTGGCTTTTGTTAGAAAAACGTAACTGATGACAAAAAGTGACTTTTTAGAATTTTTGTCTGTTTGTCTGTTTGTATGTGTGTATGGTAGGGCTTCACGCCAAAACTACTGGATAGATTGAATTGAAATTCAGCAAAAATGTTCTTTGTAAACCAAGGAATACTTTAGGCTACATATTATCACGCCGTATGTTATGGGAGGTAAGCAATATTGATTTTAAAAGGTTTTTGTTCATAATTGAATGCACAAAATAATTAAATGCACAAAATGACATGTTAGTTAGTTACAAAACCATTTAGATAATTTTTACACATGAACCTGATAGGAATTGTAGCAATCTAGAAGAAATCAACTTATTATCTACATAATTCAGATACCCGTAATGCCATCTGTTGACCGAAAAAAGTACTAACTATTAAAAGCATGAGAATTACACCAAATTATATTTTTTAGTTACTAATGGTACTTTTAAAACGTCATAAACAGTGATTCTTTTGATACAAAACTTACCGTTATGCATTTGATGCATAACATAAAAAAAAGATTTGGTCTGATTGCTCCACTGACGTTATTTTAATTTTTTTTTGAACGGTTAATTCTCTGCACTCAACCTGTAAAGCACCCTGGTTGCTTCTGTACACTTGGACGGAGCTAGGCCGGCAAACTTAGCCAGGACACCTACGCACAACGGAGTCCATATTATACCTACTCTACTCTATCCGTTGCGGGGTTTCTTTTTATGGATCGGAAATCATCAAAATGCCTTCTTCCGCTCTGGGTAGACTGGAAGGTAGTGTCAGACTCTTACTGACTAAAACCCATCTGTGTTTCTCCTTATGATCTTTGCGTTCCAGGGTCACGGTGACTCTTTCGAACAAATTCCGCAAACCTAGCAGGCTCTGGCCCTAACGGGCCCCGTCTACTTAGCTGACATCTCTTGGAGGCGCGCATGGAACACAACGCTTCGTCGACCCGGACCAGTCGCGCTATATAGGGTGTATAGCTCCATCCCTCCTTCTCGCTCGAACGACTCACGCTTTAACACGTCATGGTAGGGCCGCTGGTTGTCATCGGGCCGCGAGCCACCCAACGCTCGCCGTCCGCAGGCCCGTGCCTACGGTGGCTGAGATCGCCCTGCGACTCCTAACGCCCGGGGCGTTTTCTTCTGTTTCGGCGGCCAAGGCGTGACTTTTGCCTCTCCTTCACGCAGCCCGCCCCTTCCTTTACTAGCATTACTGTTTCGCAAAAGGAGGTGACGGCTTCCTACGCCTCCGCGCTCTGGACCATGGAGTGAACCAGAGCCGGTAGTGAGAGGTCGCCGTCGCTGATCGCCTTGACGAGGACACGGCGGTGCTCCGCCCAAGCAGGGCAGACCTTCACCGTATGCTCCGCCGTGTCCTCTGCGGGGGTTGACTTCTCTTCTGGTTGGTTTTCCCATGGACAACTTTATGTAGCTCTATCGCGTGTTAACAACCTTAGCAAGTTTCATCAACATCGTGTATCATCATCATTATCCACAGTCCAACTTCGCTCAGTGCTGAGCATAGACCTCTCTTTTCGTGTGCCAATCCCCACGTTCCTGTGCCATCCTCATTCAGGTTCTACCCACGATGGCAACAATATCGTCCGCCCATCTCGCCGCTGGTCGACCAATACTTTTTCTTCCAGTCCTCGGACGCCACTCAGTCACTGCCTCACTCCACCTATCATCACCGCGCCTTGCCAAGTGTCCTGCCTAGCTCCACTTTAGTTCTACAATTCGTTTTCCGATGTTGAAAACCTTCGTACGTCTTCGGATCTCGACGACGTACCCAACATGGAACGCTCCATGGCTCTCTGTGCAACTATCAGTCGGTAAACAGCCTCCTGCGTGAGCGTCCGTGTAAGTAAGTAAGTCATGGTGGGAAAAGCACACTGGTTATAAAGGCGGGAATTCAGACATTGCGGAATTTTGGCAGGATTTCAGAATGTCGTCCATTTTGATAAAAGCTCAAAAGTTCAAAAAGTTCATTTATTTTGTGAACACAGGGTACAATGATCTTATGTATATATAGTGTTTGGTCCAACCTATGTTCCGCCGACAGGCATACAAAATAGTGATGCAATGATCAAAATTAAATTAATTGAAAATTTCTTAAACTCACATTGTGAACAAATAAAAATTGTCAAGTTAAATAAAATAGTACAGAAAGATAAAACAATGTCAGCGATATTACAATCGTCAAAATTAATTAAGTTAAAATAATCTAAAATAATAATTCCAAAATTATGATAAATTAAATTTGTCATTCAGAAACTGGTCTAATGTGTAATAGCAGTTTTCAAGTAGCAGCTTCTGTAGAGTGTTTCTGAATTTTTGTAATTTCTTTTTTATTCATTTAATTGCATCGGGAACTTTATTAAAAACTTGGGGAGCAATACCAAAGAAACTGTTCTTCATCTATGCAGTTTTACATTTAACATGGCATAATGTGTACATATATTGAGCACGTATGGTAATTTCTTGACTGTGGCCATTTTTTTAAATAAGTGGGGATTATTTTTTACAAACAAAGAAGTTTCCAAGATGTACAAAGCAGGAAAATTTAAAATATTGTATTTAAAAAAAAAAGCGGCCCATCCAAGGTGTGTTCCTCTCGATACTTCCGTTTGTTGATTTTCTTTGCCAATTGAAAGGATATGGCCAAGATAAACATATCGGTTAATCATCTCCAACAATTAATTTCCAGATTTGAATCACGGAAGGTGTTTGCCATAACCTTCGTCTTGGTCATATTCATCCCAAGACCCATCTTAAAAGACGCATCTTAAAGATTTTGAAGCATTTTCTGGGGGTCATCGTAGTTCTCAGTGACAACCACAAAGTCATCTGCAAATCTTAAATTAATCTTATCTTAATACCGCTATAGTCCCAATCTATACCCACATTTTTAACGACATCTTCTAGGACTGCTGTGAATAGTTTCGATGAAATGAAAAAGCATTATCATTACAACGTTTCTCACGAAAAATAAATTGAACAGAAGAGGTGATACTCGACGGTGCGTTGTGTTCCACGCGCGTCACAAAAGATGTCAGCATAAAGACGAGGCCCGCTAGGGCCAGTGCCTGCCAGGGTTGCGGAATTTGTTCGAAAGAGTCACCGCGGCCCTGGAACGTAAAGGGCATTGGAACACAGATGGGTTTTAGTCAGTAAGAGTCTGACACTCCCTTCCATTCCGCCCAGAGCGAAAGGAGTCATTTGATGTTTTCCCATGCATAAAAAAAGAGGCAAGCAATGATAGATATTGACTGTTCGTATTAGATATACAAACACATTGATCTTACCTAGCCACATCATTTTACAATACATACACGCGAACGAAGTCGCGGGCAACAGCTAGTCAGAAATAAAACATAAAGCTGTCATAGCATCAAGCTGTCGTAAAGGTCCATGTACTGTACGTTGCAAGCTATGTAGGTCTTGATAAGCCATTGTCAGTGAGCTTTACGTTTATTACGAACTAATTAACATAATGTTATTCTCGATTTTTTCAGAAATCTTATATTGCCATTTTCAGTGATGCAATAAAACTATTTTATAAGATATTCAAATCAGACAAATAGATCAATTTTCTAGGTAAAACATGACTTCATTTCAGCGACAATAAAGTCTTTGTTTAGCTTTTATCCCCGATCAGCGTGAAAGATTACTGCGTGAGCAATTTAAATATTATAATTAGGCCGGTTTATTGATTACATTACCTTACTAATAATTCTGTCATAGCACGTTCCGCAGCCGACGAAAATAATGATTATGTTACAAGATAAGTATTGACACTTACTAATTGACATCTAGCGGAAGTAACAAACGACAAACTACGAGTAGCACAAAGTTGATACAACAGCCAATGTGGCCGTATTACAGTATCTAATAATCACAAGAATTAATGACTTGGAAAACTACAAGCCCTTTAAAGGCATGTATCATATTCCCACCTGTCTAAAAACTAGACCATTTTGCTTTTCAAATAGTGTTCACATTGATCTAAAAATTGTCTGTGCAAAGTTATATTTTTTTTATATCGCCTGTACCGTTCACGCTAACCATTTTTAGGGCACAATAGTACACGAAACAAGAGTTTAATACGATTGATAAAGGCCCTGATGTATGAATAAGCCTCGATAAATAATTCATTCGCACAGCGAAGCCAAAAATACACTTTTTGTTAGGATATTTACAAACGAAATACATTATACACTCAATGATATAAATTAATCATTGAAACCGTACTTTTATCTAATGAAATTAAATAAATTTGACAAAAACATGTCACAGCAGTTAGTTAAGACGAAAACTGTAGGGATTTAATTAGTATTTTTATGCGACCATGTGTGACCCTGTTACAATGGGCACAACAAGAGTTATGAACGATAATTGGAAAACGAATGTTGTATTTGGAGGTTCTTAAAATTTTGTCACAATAATTGGTTGAGAGTTGAATGTGTCCTGATTAATAATATTAAGTTATTATTATGTATCATTAGGTAAGTTGACGTTGAGTTTTTTGTGGATATAAAAATGTCTGTCACGCCCTTTAAGCTCGAGCGAATTTATACTTATCGCTTCCCTTATGAAGCTGATCGAAATCACAATGTGTAGCAGTATTAGCGATGCGTGCACAAACATTGCTTGGAGCCACATGTAGCAGTGACGTGCCTGGTTTAAATAAGGGGATGAGAAGATTAAAGATAGGGACCTATGTACCTACAACACATAAGGAAGCAGCATACGACGAGCCTATTGCATTGGGGAATGAAGTTTTGTGATCATGATGATACCGAATTTGATATTTAGTTGGGATAAAAATTCGAGAGAGGAATAGTATGATATCGTACGAAGGAACAGCGTTATGAACAGAGTGCCGATTATACTATATTTTGAGCAACGTTCGCATTTGAATGTCATTCGCAATCTGTCAATGAAAATGTATGGAGATTGAAGCTTTTTTGAAAGATTGCGAATGAGATACGAATGTGAACGTTGCTAAAAAATTAGTAGAATAATTTTATTGAACCTCAGATTTTGGGTGGCTGTGGCGTGAGGGATACTCAATTGTTTGATCGTAATCTTAATGAAAGGCCCCTTTATTTTGGTACTAATGTGGATTAAGCATTGTCACTGCAGAATGTGGGAAAGGACGACATTCAGGAACACGGTAAAGATCGTCTTTATAGAGCGGTGGTGGCCTAAACAAATTGTATACCAGGATGGTCACGATTATTGTGAAACGATGTTCAGCTATAAAAGGGAGAGGAAGGAAAACAAACTGAATGAAGAACGATATGAAAGAAAACGGCGATGCTGATACTGGGCAGAATGGTTGAAGAAAGCGAATTAAAATACTCCGAGTGACATTGAACAAGGACAGGAACAGAATGTAGTTAGCTACAAACAAAGACCAATTATGATAAAGCAGACTAACGACCCAAAGACGATAAACATTCCCAAAAAACCAAAACCCCAATACAAAAGCTTTGAAAACCACAAACAAAAATTGGCAAAACACCAGTTAAAAGTAAATATCGGGATCGTTAGCCAACATAACCCGTTCACGTGTTAGTGACCGTTTGAAAACTCCCGTAAACACGTAGCTAACAATAAAGCTAGTTTGACGTTCTGTCGTGGGTAATTGATTTACGTCCGCGTGTGGCTGGTATTTACGAGTTACGGCCGAACCTATCGGACGTGTAATGGTATAACGTTATCGAAGTATTAGCTCGGTTATGTTCTTTGTAGGGTTAAAAGGTGTGGTGGCTAATGTCAAGGTTAGTTAAGAAGATATTGTTGAATACGAGTTCAATTTGAGCAATAACTTGTTCGTCTTTCTTTGGACTTTGGGAATCTTAAGCATCATCATTAAACAACATTTTGATTTCGTCTTCTATGGAGGTTGTTGATAATTTCTACGTTCTTTGAACTTAAAAGGATAAAAGAAGCGTAGAATATTTTTGATATCTTTAACAGTGATCACAAGTTGTTCAGTGCCTATCCACTGCTAAGCTATTAACCCAATAGAATTCTTACCTTAGCCAGGTTTGATACAAATTACAAATAAGCCTGTACATTATAAAGAAAAGTATGGAAATAAAGTCCCGTTGATTTGCTTGTTGACACTGTTATAAACTTTATTGATACTGCTTTAGTATTCAGCATTGGATTTTTATGTCCCTACATAATGTTTACATGAATATTCATTCAATCGCAGTTCAATTCATATCACCGACAAAGTAACAAATTCAACACGAACTAAAAATGTAAATCCATGAAACGACAGGAAATCTATTGAAAATTCTTACAATAAAAGTACAGTACGTATGTTGGACAAATTAGCAGTCGTATAAAGTGGTGAATTCCTTCGGCCACTTCCGTTCGGATATGAAACTTGTGTTAATTTATTATGTAAGTGCGAATACCTAGCGTGATTCAGATTTGTTCCGCAGGCGTGGTCTATGTTGTACGTTTCATAGAAATATTAATGAACACCATTTAGAAATTACAGAGTCGATAGAATCGAGCTTTGCTCGAAATTGGCATGAAAAGTCATGTCTTGGTGACAAATGTGCGTTTCGATTTATGCGTTTTAGTTTTGTAATAGTCGTATTTTACTAAGAATTGTTTAGTTTACTGAACTAGCGTGGACTTAACAATTAATTTTGCAAAGCCTACTCCTTTAAAAACACTACCAATAAACGTTTGCACGAATTCTGTAGTTTCCTAAGTTAAGCTAAGGCTTCCTCAAGGGACAATGTTAGGACCCATAGGTAACCGGCTAATGAGTCGGCATTGTACACTTTTTTAAATCAGCTCTTATTTATGTTTGCAAGAATTTCGTTTATAAAATGTTTCTAATTGAAATTTAATGAATTACGCTTTACTTTGATCGACCCCATTTGCATTGTTAATATTGTATTTAGACACAATACTAACAAGTAAATTAACATATTCCTAATCGCTTTTTGCACGCAGGACGTAATATCTTGATCTTCGGACACAATCACAACAAATATAACGGAGCTTTAGTAATCGTGCAGAGGAACACCTACACAGAATACGTGTACACCGATGTGCATTTAATAGATATAATACAGACGGTTCAAAAGCGACGTGTGAATTAACGTTACGTGCCCTGTGTCCAGCTCAAAGGTCCGTTGAATAAGAACTTGGAACCCCTCCCCTCGACATTAACCTCGGCGACCGACTCCCACAGTATCGCTCGATATTTCGCAACATTATTATCATTGCGATTTGGAAAGGCACCTAATATAGGCAGGATTTCCTATTATACTATTACAGTATTATCCGTCTAGATAAATCGGAAACGATCGGAAACAGCACGCCCGTTTGATATTGACAATTATTTCGTGTAACGAATGGCCTGTGTCGAAATTCAACGTGCACTATTGGCGTGCTTCTAGGATTTAAATCTTGGACGTGATTGCGGTAAAAAGATAGGTACATGGTTTGAGATATCGTGCTTTACGAGCCTTTGCTAGGGTTCGAATGCTCTTAATTACTAAAATTTATTTTACCACCCAATGTTATTTGTTGATAATTACGGCGGCACTTAATTGATTTTGCGCGAGAGAAAAACAATTGCGTTAATTGTGGCGTTGCGGTAAATTGCTTTAAAATATTTAACGGACCGGTTTTGTGTGAATGCATTTAATGTTTGGCATTTCGTTTGTTCCTGCAGGCACCTGCCGTGCAGTTGCGCAAGCGCGCCTCGCTATGCGACCGCCACAGCCTCTCCTACTTCCAAAGCACGTGCTATTCAAATTGAACGTTCCAATTTTAATTTCAAATTCCGTGCGACAGTTAACTGAATGGCAGACAGTGATTCACTGTTGACAACTAGCTGCTTTTTGCAATAAAACTTGGGCTTGCAATGGTTGTGTCACTCCCATATGCGATAGGACATAATTTGAATATAAACGCCAGACTCAAAACAAAACTTTGATAAACTCTTTATGGTAATTGTTCTCTAGTTATTTGCATTTATCTTTGTGACAGAACTTATTGACATCTCAGCTATTGTTGTCAGTAGACTAATGGTTCAGCTGCAAGTTCACAGCGTTAGATAGTATCGACGTAATTGTAGCGGACTGGTTCAGGGTAAAATTCCTAACGCCCGTGTAACCATTATAAGATCAAATATTATGACATTATGACACACAAATCCTAAATAATTTGTACTTTGACTTTAGGTTTGAAACTGGAACAACTGGGTGTTGCGAAACCACAGCTATTAGGGTACCCGAGAACCCATACAACCTTGATAGAGCGCCTGTTACTTGATTATTATGCCAGCCGAATTTAATAGAGGTATATTTTTGTGGTTGAGATAACATTCTGTATTAATCGTTCCAGATAAACATTCATAATTATTTTAGTGTTATTGGACGTTAGAGGTTTATTACGTAGACCAAGTCATTGGTTTTAGACCAAGGCTAGCTGATGTAGGTATATTCATTTTCCGTCTGGATAATATTTTCTACGTTACGTAGCTAGCTGATGTGACTAATAGACGAGATTTCTTTCACAAGTATTTATTACATTTTACCGAAGATAGTTGCGATATAATATTTGCTCAACGATACGCGTCTTGTCTCCTTTTTCCTCAATTAAATATTATGGAAATAACCAAAAAGTTTGGATATGACCGACACTGACTGTTTACAGATAATAGACGAGCCTTTCTTGTGGATCACCGCGTGATAGTTGCGTAGGTGCTATCTTCAGAGGGCCACTTCTACAATTTTTTAAACAACGCATTTGCATGTCAATTGTAATCTGAAAAAAAAAACTCAATTTTGTATACAATTTTGACAGATTGCGACTGAGATACGAAGGCTGCTTAAAAATTAGTAGAATTGGGATACTGATCATTTTTCACACAATCCTGATGCTATTAAAACTCTTGAAACACTAATTCTATGACCACCTGTGTAAAAGTCCATCTTGCGCTGATACTCGTATAATATATTTTGCATTTAGCATAACCATGTACCTACTAGTACTTGGTATACGGACTGTTCTAGTTCACTGATAAAATATACGAAAATCAAGTGTACATAGTAGGTTAATCTTTTTTCTGGTTTGACCAGAAATCAGACCTTAGACCAAGAACCGTGTGTTTTTTCCTTGAAAAGTGGTATGACATCAGAATCTAGTCTAATCTAATCTAATCTAATCTAATTTAGCCCGTTATGTCCCACTACTGGGCAAAGGCCACCCTCTCACTTTTCCACACACATCTGTCCTTTGCCATTGCGTGCCAGTCCTTCTGGTAAGAGCCGAGTTTGTCTCTCCACCTTCGCCTTGGTCTACAGCAATGTCGGCTAGCCTTGAAAGGGATCCATTTAGTGGTTCTTTTAGCCCACAGCTCATCAGACATACGATAAACGTGTCCGGCCCAATCCCACTTAAGACAAGCAGCCTTCCGGGTAACATCTCTGATTTTAGTCTTGGCGCGCAGCACCGTGTTCCTAACATGGTCCGAAATTCAAATTCCTAGAATACTACGCTCCATAATAATAACAGCATAATGATGAGTGTTAATTTTAATTTATCAACATTGGAAACACTCAACATGTACAAATTGTAGGGGTCGTCAATAGTTGCGACAAATATCAAAAAATCTTCTTTATTTCTTTCGAATCAGGTGTTTATTAAGGAAAGAAGTAGATTTTATTTTGTCGTAGCTGCCAAAAAGGTGGGGCACCAAAAATTGCGCAATATAGTCTTTGACTGACAAGAGATGCCATTCACAGGTGTGAGTTCTGACGAGATTACTTGAATTATGTTCTTATTTGACTGTCAACCATCGTAGTGAATATTCATTTCTTGCTTCAATCATGTTACATTATTCATTTGTTTTTTTTTTACTCCTGTATGTTTGTGTTGATATTTAGACAGGCGCGTCATGTTTGTTGTCATTGCTTTACTGGCATGTTTAGTCATTATTATACAAAATATCGTCTAGAGTTAATTTAAGATCAGTATAAAGTTTTGTTAACTGATAGTTTAATAAAATAATGTTTGTCTCAGTCGTAGTTTACTCAGAACTTTAACGATCCACTTGACATTTTAAGCAATTGGGAAGGAAAATACTAAATGCTATTAAAAGTTTAGCTGTGTTTAAATCGATTCGGTTTTCAAGCATTCATAACATTTTCGGCTCAAAGTCAACAGGTGGCCCACTGGTTGGAACTGTTTACTTTTTTGGAAGTTTTATGAGAACTTATGTAAGGTACTAAAGACAGGAATGCTCAAGTTATAAACGTGATTCAGTAGAACTGTCTGTTTAGTTTTTGTTTACATATTTTAGAAGGTCAAGAACGAAATTAGGTCCGCAGTCAACATTTTTCGTTTATGTTTGGCAGAGGAGGCAAATTATCATAATTATATTTTCAAGCAGCAAATATCTCATGATAATATTGTATTATTCAACGGTCCAGCTGGACTAAAGTGATAACTTGATAACTTATAAAACAATAAATTGAATTTTTAATCGACAAGAAACGATTATTTTTTTAAGAATCTTATTGAATTTGTATTTAATACAAAGTCTTCGTGGGTTTCCCAGGGGTACATTGTTATCATCATCTGCTGGACCTTTTACATACAATGTTGCAAAGGATTTCAACAAGACACAGCTGAAACAATACCGTGGGTTTCCACAAAAATTCTTGTTACTTACAGAGGATACCTAGGATATCCATGAGGATATAGGGGATCGGCGATCGCACAACAAAACAACACAGAAATACCACACCGTTAAAACACCAGTATTTCTTCGCAAGTAGATATCGTAGACAGGGAATGCACGCCAGTGCAGCCAGTGAGGCTCCGTAGGGACGCCGCAGAATACAGACTGGCGACACTAGCATGTCTGCAATCTGCGCTCTACGGTAAGTGCTTACTGAAATTCACGTCGTCTTGCAAATCTGTTCTATTTTGGGGTCCTCTTAGTATTAAGAACCGTAGCTTTTGTGATGGATTAGAAGATTTTAAGCTTTCTTGGTTCTATTTGTCGACCAATGGGCTCTGTGCAAACATTATTGCAAACTTGGCCTTAGTGCTGCGTAGGCGGCTACTTGGCAAATCATTTTCTTATAATTATTTGGCCTGGAATTATGTACTGCTGGGTATATTATATACCTTATGGCTTTGTTACCACGGAAGATCACTGACTCTTAAGTCACAGGCGCATACATCTAGTTCAGGAGTCAGGGTATTTAAAATTGCCTACATGTTTTAAAACCTTTAATGTTTTTAGCCCTATAAATGATAATTTTGTAACGTTTATGTAAAATAATTTGTTATCATATTTTATTTCATGATTTCTGGGTGTGTGCACCTCTCATAAGTAAATCATTATCTTATCTCCCACAAAGATGTTATTGCGCTTTAGGACGCCCTTGATTTCTAAGGCCCAATTACTGAAACATGACCAATTTGCAAGAGTCTATGCAGTAACAATCCGTCGATATAGCGTCTTAATTATCTTATAGTTGAGTATTGAAGTCAAACTATAACCTATTGTCCTCATATTTCAAAGCAATACGGAAATAATATAATATCAATTTGTTTTGTAACACAGGTCCGTAAACAAATTATAGCTAGATCGTTTATTACTTAGAAAACAAAAATGGGAAAGGTGTATCGTGACCAACGAATCTGATAAAGTAAATTACAGTTTTATCTGAAATATAAATAATTTCCTGTTTTTAGGTAACTTTTATTTTTATCTGCCGCCCACGGTCTTATGCTCAAGTATTTCATAAATTGGTGTACCCTACCTATGCTTCGAAATTGTGTATCGCTCGAAATTTTGTCCTTCTCCGAGGTCATTGACCCGTCACATTTATAGACGTTCTTTTATTCATTGACTCTAGTCAATGTCAATGTCTTAATTTGAAAATAAAAGTATTTCATCATCATCATCATCGTATCAGCTGAAAGACACTCACTGCTGGACATAGGCCTCCCCCAAGTGTACCCAAAACAACCGGTCCTGTGCGTCTCGCATCCATCAACTGCCAACGACCCTCACCAGGTCATTGGTCCATTTTGTGGGAGGTTTTACAACGCTGCGTCTTCCGGTATGTCTTCCCATTCTAGAACTTCTCGGCCCCATCGACTATCAAAAGTACCTTCTAAAATTCTGAATCGAAATGTATCATGATCCTCATCATATTTTGTAAATAAGAAACAAAACATAGTTTATTGGGTTTAATTGGTCGGGTTCCGTTGCTTATGCAAAACCACTTTATAGACGGTATAATACGTTACAAGGCACCATAGATCTAAACCCCATCCTACTGTGTCAGTTCCAGTCCAAGCTTCAGTGGCGGATCGGTGACAGCCGTCATTTTGTGTAGTGGAGGCACCTACTCGTGAGTCGTACCATGCCTCATGAATATGTAAGCGCTCATCAATGCTCTGGCTCAAGATATCCGATTTTCCGCTTGAACTGTTTTGTTAAGGCTGTTGTGTTATATATTTTGTATCGAATACGGAACTCGTGTGGGTAGTTACATCTATTTTGATTAAAGATTGGGTTGATATATGAGGACATGGAGAAAAAACTGGACAAGTGCGAGTCAGTCTCGCGCACCGAGGGTTCCGAAAGAGTCTTGATTTTTTCCGAGTATAATACATCACCTACGTAAGTTTATAAACTATGAAAGCAAAATAATAACAGCAAGTAAGATTGAAAGACAAACTTAACTTTGTTGTTGAAAAAATGTTCTACCATACATCAATGTACGTCACGGTCAATTTTTCAACCGAAAATATAAGTTTGTATTCCAAATAATGTTTCTTTTTTACGTGATAAAACTTTAAATTCTCAATTTTCTGACTTTTTCTGAACTTTTATGTAAGATCTATCATCTTCTTCCAAAATTTCATGACTCAACAAGGTCAACGGGAAGTACCCTAGATAGGTTATGATTCCTTTGCAAGCGTAATAATATGTGCCATAAACGGTGCATAAACGAAATATCTTTAGATTGCGTTGACTTAGAAGTTTGATTATTTCACTGCTCCAAGAGGTAGCAGATTTGAGTATTTGATATTAATTTCACCTTGATTCCTCCAGACGTTCCTGAGAAAAAGGGTCTTGACAGACGGATGGACAACAAAGTGATCCTAAAAGGGTTCCATTTTTACTGACTGACCGGAACCCAAAAAATAAAGAGAAGTGTAATGGTTTTAAAGCATTTCTTTTGCTTTACGTGATCGCTGATAATCCTACTAATATTATAGAGGTGAAAGTTTGTATGTTTGTAAGTTTGTAAGTTTGTATGTTTGTATGTTTGTATGTTTGTATGCTTGTATGTTTGTATGTTTGTATGTTTGTATGTTTGTGTAACAACCAGGCAAAAACGGCTTAAGGGATTCGGATGAAATTTGGCACACATGTAGTTCATATCCTGGAATAAAAAATAGGCTACTTTTTATCCCGGTAAGTGGCATGGATTAATGGATACTGAGGTGGAAGTGGAAAGTCACAGCTGCTGCTGCCTTAGTGCTTCAGATTCACAAGTATCAAGAGACCAGAAACATCAAGTACCAGGAGACCCGAAACATGTCTTAGTATTTTTGGGCTGGTATAATTATGTAGGTAGGGTAGGTGTAGGGTAGGTGTAGGGAAGGTGTAGGGTAGGTGTAGGGAAGGTGTAGGGTAGGTGTAGGGTAGGTGTAAAGTAGGTGTAGGGTAGGTGTAAGGTAAGTGTAGGGTAGGTGTTCCCTGAGTAAAAAAATTACAATACAAATCAGGTAACCTTGCTATTTCCGATATTCACGCGGGCAAAGCCGCAGCTGGTAGAAGCTAGTGTGTAATATTACAAAGAACTACATTCAGAAGAACATCAGGAATATGTAGGTGAATACACCTACATATTCCTGATGTTCTTCGTAATATCGCATGTCGCATGTGTGCATGTGTAATATCGTATATATGTGTGCATGTCTAACATCTATTTCAATAAAAATAAATATATTTTTATTGAAATAGATGTTAGACATGCGACTATTTGATATTTTAAGGACTGTATTAGCTTCTTTCCAGTTAGGTAAAGGAACCTGTAAAAAACTGAAGCCTAGGTAATTATTTGAGTCCCATATTCACACACAAGCCAAATAGGTACCTCATACCAAAAAAAAACTTAACTCTAAAACAAGTCCCGCAAGATATATTAATAAACCCTTCAAAAATTAACTCGCAGCTCTTTGTAAGCCATCACAGTAACAAATTTAAAAGGATCCTCCCACGGTTTCATGCATAATTTAAGTCAAATATCGATCTTTCACCAGATTCGAGCATCGTTCCACTAATAATGGGTATTAGGAAAAAATTACGAGCATGCTCGTATCAAATGTGATTTACGATAACTGGGGTGGTTTTTGATGGACAGTTTAATTTGAAGACTTAGGGTGGCGATGTACTAGCGTGTTAAGTTCGTGCGGCGGCGCTGATGCGATGTTTTCAGTCGTGGCAGAAGAAGGGGAGAGTTGAGTCACAAGGTATAGTGGTAGGTAGTAACATCAGATTGCTTCGATGGTTCTGGCTTGGTTGAAGACGTTGAAGACTGATAAGAGATACTGATAAAGAGAGGGACTGACAAATGAAACGAAAAATGCATTTCGCTCCTTTTTCTAAATCTTATCTTACTTACAATTTAAATGCGAAAGTTTCGATCGATGTTCGTTACTCAATATCGCCAGAACGGCTGAACGGATCTGGATGAAATTTAGCACAGAGATAGATTATAGTCTTTTTATTCTAGGAATTTGTTCTCTGGGGATAATTTCCGGCAACCATGCGGGAAAAGCCGCTCGCAGAAGCTTGTACTCGTAGTTTATAAACGAGCGACAACAGTGGTTGGAATTTTATTAAAATGTATGAATTCAGTGGGCATAAAAACTACACACGCTGTCGACATCACCTCTGGTTCTTTATTAATATTTTTTGGATGTTGGCAGTTATGTAGCCGGGGGCATTTTGTAGGGTTGAACATGTTATTACATTCGTATTTAAATGAAAAAATGTAGATTTTTACAAAATGTACGTCGATATTTTGTTCGTTTTTCTATGTGCTCATGGCTCAAAAATAAATTAAAGTCACAGTCTGATGTATCACAATCTGAAATATCAACGTGTAACAGAAAATAAACGTAATACATCTTAAGGGGTCATAGTACTCATCATTATGAACAACTATGACAATGGGACCAACCTCGAAATCGCGAAAAAAAATCAGCTGTTCAGTACCTTTTGTTACGTTATGCGCACGTAAATGGATGGAGAAGTAGTTTTCTGACTCATGTCCCAAAGTAAAAGTTATTCATAATGATGAGTTCAGTGACCTCTTCAGAGATACTGCGTTTAAATGCTGTAACACGTTGTAATGTACACATAAAGACACAAATGTAATCCTGTAGGGAATTTAATTTCCCCAAGGAAAATTTTATTTAAGAACTATAAATCACTGATAAAGAGAACCGTACTCCAACGATATACGATTATAGAGTTCCGAACTCCAACTAGCCACGATAACCGACTGACAATAATTAAGAACAGTCAAACTTCCCCGGACCATTTTCTTCCGTGTAGCTAGAAACTTTAAAATTGCTTCACCTTGGTTCAAGCGATCTTCAGTTCACGTTGAAAAGATTCAAAGTATGCTTCATTAAAACTGCGTTGGCATCGACAATGGACCAGGATCTCAGGTCTCGGATGTAATTAGTGGCAGCCTGCCGAGCCTTTAATACATTCTTATTAATCCGCAGCCTCAATGGACGCTTAATAATCATGAACCACGCCTTTCATGCGAATAGGAACAATTAAAACGATTCTAAATGAATGTTCATATTTATTTTACGTAATAAGTTCACAATCTTATTAACGAAAAGCCTGTATTTTTAGATGGCCGGGAGAAAATCCACGCTCAAATATTTAACGGGCAGCGAACGGCCCGTCCCGGTTTAAGCTGAAATTATTTTCAATTTAACTAGTGTTCAGTGCGCCAGCCCAGATTTACTGCAGATAACGAGTGTATGATTAATATTGAAGGCAGCGCCGGCTGCGATGACTGTGATTAACGACAAGCAATCAACGGTTCGAATAATTCGGATTTATTCGGCTTATATCGTTTTTTTATTAATTGGCTCAAAAATGTTCACAAGGATTTAATTAAACACGTTGACGTCCCCACGTATTTTAATTTTCGACCGAGAAGCCTTTGGAAAATGATTTTTAATTTTAATATTCTGACGGAATGTGGTTGACGAAAATTTCTGTTGAGGTTTCATCGACGTTGACGGACAATGCAGCACAGCTTAAAAAGTTGGATTATTCCAATATCAGGAATATTGGAATAATCCAACTTTTTAATAAGTGGATTATCTTTGGTTGAAGCGATTTCGGTATCCAAGCCAATATTATGGGTGTCATATTTTTCCTTATCACAGATTACATCAAAAGGATGAACCTTAATCTTATAACAATCTACCCGGGTATATATACATATATACTAGGCTGTTGCAGATGAGCAATTTAATTATATCATAAAGAATTAACAAAAAAATGTGTCCATTAGTACTTTTCTTATTGTCTCTGTTTAGACGAAAACACTTCAACCCTGTGTTTATTAGGTAGGAACTCTTGAACTACACTACATTTCTAACTTGTTCGTTTTTGTTGTTTTCAGTTTTCCTATTATAAGCTGGATTGCCCTGACGTCCACATGCTGATGAAGTCTCTTTTCGTAAGTTTCTGTAAACCTTTTAATCACTTTTCCGATGAACTTAACTTTTAGGTTACGATGGTCATCATCATTATGTACCTAGGTCCTAATTGCGATAACAATTTCCGTCAACACCTTTTTTTAGTATCGTTATATTATGATTTAAACTCATCAGCTGTCATTAAAGTAGACACAATAGTAAAACAATGGCGTCACATCTCCTGGAGATGGAGTAACTGGCAAGTGTATTGGTCTATTTTGAATACCATAAATCCGAAACGACGTCAGGACTTGTCTGTATAACAACAAATTCTTGTACATTGATTTTATGGAGTCTCTAACAAGCAGCCACTTATGGCTAGATTAATTTATTTTATTTCAGATATTTTTCACTAAGAATAACAATCACACCTTCTTGCAACCCGACGTGATGTTTGACCGACATCGTCTCCTGAACTACACCTACATAAAAAACTTATTCACAAAAAAAGAAACCGACTTCCAAAAAACACTACAAAGTTCAAAATAACTTTAGTTTCGGAAGTCGATGTCAAATAACGAAAGTTTTTTATTTTTCTCTTTTTAGCGGTACCCCTAACAACACCACTGGAAAGTCACAGGAAAGCAAAAATACGCAATTTCGCATACATGGCCACACATGGGTACATATTTTGTCCAGCTATTTGGATTTAAAAACCATACTACTGAACCGATTTTGATAAAATTTCAAAGGAACCATTTGGGAAGTATACCCTTTCCGACAAAAAAAAATCTCAAATCGGTTAGCAAGCGACGGAGTTAAGCGCGAACAAACATAAAAAAAAATAGAAAAACATACAAACATCCGAATTGAGAACCTCCTCCTTTTTTAGAAGTCGGTTAAAAACATGTGTCTCCCCATTTTTGCAGCCCAGTCCAATAGAAGCAAGCCTTACGACGTACAAGGGTGTCGACACAGTTTGCTAATCTCTTAAGCCTGGCCACCGCTGTTCTTTGACGGATTTCCTCATTGCAGACGTGATCCCTCAAAGAGACTGAATTTAACACTGAACCTTTGATATTATGTTCAAATGGGCCTGACACCTTCGTTTCATTATGTTCGGATATTTTTTAATGTATGATATGCTGAAATTTCTTATATTATCTGTTGGAAAATTAGGTCAATAAGTACTTATCTTATTTTGAATATTTGAGAATGTCATTCATAGGCATATAGATTAACGTCATGATTGGAAAAATTGAGTACCTACTGACCTGTTTTTTTTAGTTAAGTGGGTAAGTACTAGTTTATCCTGAACAATATTTTATTTGAAAAGCAGTCAAAGACAATCATTTGTTTCTCAATGATAATGTAATTATAACAAAAGATGTCACTTAGGTCGTTGAAAAATCGTCACATTTAAATGAAAAGGCAAGGCAACCAATTGAACGGCTGATTAAGCTAATTGGCTGCGACATATATATTATATTTAAAGTAATGTCACACCGATGACAGCCCCATTTGTTGTCCAGACAATTACTGTCCATTCCAGGTTGCCTGGAAGAGATCGCGGAATGCGATAAGGCCGCCCATTGTACATGTGTTTTAGTTAGTACCTAATGATCATTTTATGTTATTATCGGTGTACAATAAAGTATATAATAAATAAATAATAAATAAATATAATGGCATAATCCTTTTGTGAAGTCTTGACATTTCTGGCGACCTTGCTATTTATGCAAAATATTCGAATTCAAAACACCAGAGATGTTTTTGACAGCGAAGATTAATTTATTGTATCATTCCACGTAAAATGAAAGGTCCGTATTACCAGTAAAACATCAAAATATTCTCTCAATCCCATGGAAATTTCGAGACCCATTTTACAAATGCAATAAAATATTTGGGGGTCCATCGTTACGGCGATCGAAAATTCGGGGCACGAAAATTGCATGTTACAACATAACAAGCTTTTACAATGTCATGTTACTGTATCTCTTTCATACTCGAAGCGTGACCGGAGTCGCCAATCCGGCACTTTTACCGTCCAATACGGTTCTAATTCAACTAATCCAACCAATCACGTCGCCCGGAACGCGAGGATTTAGAACTGGAATCGAGTGGACAAGTGCCCTTGTTGAAAATAAGTGGAGTTCGTATGTTGTGTTGGCTTTTGAAAAATTTGCATTTGAATATGATGTCAGTTTGAGGCGTTTTGTGTGTTCGTCCTTTAAAAGAGTAGATAGCATTTTAATTTAATGTATTTATAAAATGTAGGTAAATGTTTTACTAGCACTTCATGAGTAAGTAGGTACCGGTAGTGTAATCGCTAGACGCTGAGCTGCCCGAGTGCCATTGACAGAGAACATGGCTGCGTAAATTATTATTCATCAAGGTGTCTGTCATTGCCAGGCTTTATGTCATTAGCGCTTGTCGCTTAACTTTGTTGTTGAAAAAGTGTTAAAACAACCATGGCGTACATAAATGTACGTCATGGTCAACTCTTGAACCAAAAATTACATTTTAGCTTAACGGGAAATCCCCTATAGGTTTATTAGGCTTGATTCCCTAGCGAGCGTCAAAACATGCGCCAGGCCAGGAGCACAACGACCTTAGATTGCGTTGATTTAGAAGTTTGTTTTTTTTCACTTTTTCAAGGGGTGCAGAGCTGAGTATTTGATATTATTTTCAGTTTGATTCCTCCACGCGATCCTGAGAAAAACAGTCTTGACAGACGGACAACAAAGTGATCCTATAAGGGTTCCGTTTTTGATGACTGAGGTACGGAACCCTATAAAAATTGATGGCCAATTTCTGATTCATTATTTTATCAATATTTACTTAGTCAGTTATATTACTTTAGTTAGGTAATTAGAAACTGCAAATTATTTCATTTGTGTTATTTTCCCGTCCGGCATACAAATGCCAACAAAAGGCGTAGTAATAAATAAATGATATTGAAAGTGAAAAAAATACTGTAAATTACTTCCTTCCAGTTTCACTTCTAGCAGGATACTATTATAAATAATTTAAACACCAACCAGCTCATAATTTGATTTAATTATGTTTCAAAATTATCTAAGTTAATTGCATCATTAACATTCTGTGCAATGTTGATAATTTGAAGTCATGGAAGTTACAGATTATATATAATAAATCTAAATGTTAACATTCTATTAAAATTGGTGTTGAATTTACTACAGTTATGTCTTATTTATAGTTTCATTTAATTGGGATAGGTCAGTAAAAATTAAATCGTAGCAATTATTAAATATCGACCTCAATCTAAACTTCAAAATAATGGCATTTCAATATTTTAGAATATTGTGTCATTTAGGGTCGATTTTTTAATAGTTAGATCACATAAATAACTGAAGAGAAGACTCCTTCAAACAGTATTTTTTCTACTATATTTTAAACATTGAGATAGATTTAGAGCGGATTTCACCAATGAATCTGAACGCGATCAGTATATCTAAACTGCGTTCAAGAGCTGTCAGCGTCAATATTCCATACAAAAATAGTGACACTGACAGCTCATAAACGTGGTTTATACGCTGATCGCGATCAGTTTGGCTTGGTGAAAATGGCCCTTAGAGGTCTATGATTTTAAACAACGTCCGCATTCACGTCTCTGTCGCAATCTGTCAAAAAAGCCTCAATTTTCATAAATTTTTGACAGATTGTGAATGACGTGCGAATGCGAGCGTTGGGTAATTTTTTAGAATTGCCACTCTGATGATTGAAAAATCAACCCTAAATGAGGTATAACATGAACTTTTCTGATCAGCATAATATCGTGCCAGTACCTAGTAAGATCTCTGATTGAAATCTAAACTTTTGATGAGTGAGTCAGTGGAAGATGAAAATAATTGTTAAATTTTTATTTGCTTTTATGTGCATGTACCTGATGAACTGTGGTCGTAAATTATAAATAAATATTTTTTTCTTCCTTTTGCTACGCGAACTTGGCTGACACACTGCCTTGTGTCTAGACCAAAATAATCATAAAATTATAATTATCTTTGCTTGTTCATAGTAGGTACATATACTCCAAGGCGCACAACTATCTACAAGGTATTTTCAAATATTGGTTTATTTCCTAGATTTATGACCTGCAGCTGATCGCATATAAATATTGACTGAACAGGAAATACAAAATGTTAAATTCTGCAGGGTAAAATATTCATACAAGATGTTAACTGGGCAAATGTAGGTAAACGTCTAGTAGAAACAGTGATTGAATCTACGAGTGCATCGTGCTTACTAAATAAACTTAGCATAGCGACACATACATAGAAAATTCGATATTATCTCACGCTTTGTTTCTGAAAAGATTACCTACACAAAGCAAGTTAACTTATGCGATTGGTTGCATAACTAATTAATTAAACCACACACCATACGGCAGCGCGTTTGATTATTTATCACATTAATTTTGGGATCAAATTTTGCTCCGGAAACTAGTCCTGAATCTAACACTGCAGTCAATGATTGATTATACAAAATACAACACACTGGCTTCAGCAATATGAACTTTTGATGACGCAATTCGTATGACCACTTACAGATCCATTTCGAAGAAGCACAAAATGGTACTAAAGTTACATTCTCATAAATAAATAAAAATAGTCGAAACCCATTCGGCGAAAACGTTCTAGAAAGCTGAAGGTGAATAGGAGGTCACGTATCTACTGCAAATCTTCCATATGCGGTATTCCAGCGACGTCGTTTTTACATTTTACTGGAGTCAAATGCATTTGTGGAAATATTGTTTTAAGAGATTGGGTCCCATTTTGTCTATCTGAATTTGCATGCTACTTTTCTTTACGGGCTTATTCCCAGTTCCGAAGAAGACATTGCATACGCTGGAAAATGCTTTTATGGTTTGTAAAATAATGTGTCGCAGTTCAGTGTTTTTCTCCTCTCTCATCCGTTGATCTTTTGAAGATTTTAGAATCTTTATCTCTTACCAATCATGAACTTTTTCATTTCCCCTTCAAAATCATGGTGCATTCTCCATATTGTCGCTATCATAATTTTTGATCCAGTCATTAAAATAAAGATTTTTAGCCTTTAAAGCAGTACATAATTATGTTTCCATCACACCTTTGTGATAACTTTATTTAATTTTCATTTCCATCTCGTGAATGTTTTGCACTTCGTGCGTTTAAGTGGCGTAACCCGTTGCCGTTTTTAGAGTAATTCACCAATTTGTTTTTTTTACGAGTATTGGCGCATGCGGTTCTGTTTTTGCTCTTTCGAATGGCAGAAAAATACTTTGTTATTTTTCGTTTATTTTCATGAATTATTCAGCTGTGTCAAATGCACTGTCTTTAACTCAAACTAACCTCATTTCGAGTTAAAACACAATGTCCCTTAACACTTCACCCTCTTAAGAGTAACACCTAACCATTTTAACGTTAACTATTCATTTCCTCTATAAAAGCTCCGAGCAAGCTTTAATCATATTAAAACCACGGCTTCTAAATTATACATGCCATTACTTCGTCCTCTCAAGATTTACTCAAGGAGCCATGTAACGAGTTATAGCAACAGTTACATTTGGAACCTGTAGCGCTGAATCTCGCCGCCCCTTCAGTGTGGAGAGCCCTACTGGGCCAGACCGGAGCAACGCCAGTAAAAAATCTCCAGCTTTAATTGGATTGCCTTTTATTAGCGTAATAAAATTGGATTTACTCAGTCGAAACCGGACGCGTTTCGGCGCCCCGTTGTTTCGTTATTCCCAAATGGAATATTTGAATCGAGAAATGGTCCTTTGAGGCGATCATCCAACGCTTCTGAATACAATCGTAATGATTGCTATTGGTTTTTTTTTCGAGAAATTATTTGAGGAGCCATAATTAAATGGTTGGCTAACAGAAAGGGCTCTATAGAATTTTCTGTTTTGGCTCTATTTCGAGTTTTCGACGGCGTTTTCAAAGATCTGAGTGCTTAAGAAATCTGATGATCTCTTTATTGCTTTATCCTCAAACAATTTATAGAAGCTATTATACAAGTTCATAGAGTGTTAACTGTTACTTAAGAGTATTATTCTTTTCAAACGTATTCTCAGAAAAGGATATTTCTGAAACTGATGTTTTATGGGTAAATTATATCATCCACCTGCTCCATCTACGTAACCAAATAAGATGTATTTTTGCCATGGCTTACTCAGTTCTCCGTAATTTCTTATTACATCGTAGATTGCGCAGTAGGATTGCACAGAGGGGGTTCGCATTTCGGAATGAGCTCAGTCGGTGTGCTATTCCATCAATGAGTACCAATTACGCAATGAAGCCCTTTGGTAAACTCAGTGGGTGGCTAGCCGGCTTAATCTGTCCGACTTTATATTAAAATGTAGGTAGGTATATGAAATATTGAGGTAGAATTGGTTCTTGCCTTTGAGTATCGATTAAACTAATCATATTTATTTCATAAACTTGTAAGGCTTATTCAAAATCACGTATCTCCTGGAACAAGTTTTATGAAATTTTCGAAAACTACGTTTAGTTCAATGTTATCGTGTTCTCACTTTCTTGTTAGTCAACAATTTGATGAAATGTTACAGATATACATGGAATCCAGGAGATAGTTTTAGACTATATTAACGCGAGAAAAGCAGCGAATTCCCCGTTCCCCGTTTCCTTCGCACTCAAGAAATCATTATGGTTTTAAGACGTAGGGTTAGTGGTTACTAGGTATTACTCTGCATTATACCACTGCTGGGCAAAATAATCCCCCGTGACTTTCAGTAGTTTCAGTCCAGTGTGGGACCATTGTCTTCTCACGATCGTCACTGAGCATTATGTTACCATTCTTTGCGCTATTAAAACGGTTCAAATTGCCGTAAACTTCTTCGCTATTAGTCTAACAAGGCTTATGTCATGCAAGAAAAGGGCTCAGGATCCTCAAGGGCTCTAAGCAAGGTGCTCAAGCGAACTCTTGGGTAGTTTTTGTATTTCCTTGACGACCCTTTGTTAGATTATATAATTCATGATGCATTAACGAGTTGTTTTTAGAACCGGTTTAACTTTTTTCTTATAGTAGGTTCGCGTTTAACTACAATCTCGTTTGATGAAAAGCGATGATGTGGTCGAGGATTGAGCGCACTTGCCTAGCAGTAATCTATTTTCTACACTTGACTTTATGACGTCCAGGTTTTAGTTATCAGGATTCACAGACAAACAAGACAAATGTTGACGTAAATTCAGTTTTAATAGCATAGGCGTCCATATCCAACCATCCCACCATGTAAATTCGCAACCCCAGTCAGACATAGCCATGTAGGCACACAATAAAACACCAGATAAAATCAACGAAGCGGCACTGGGCACTGGCAACAATATATCCAGTTCCACGTTCGACTCCAATGTGTCTATTTGGCAGAAAAAATATAATTGGATTGTTCCTGACGAGATAAATTGGAGGTCCGACACAATGTTATGCATGGCTCAGCCATTTATTGCCGTGATAAAATATATTACGAAAGGATCCGAACACGAAGGGTTTGGGGGGAATCAAATGTGACCCAACGCGATTGGCACCGGTGTTACGTGTTTAATTTCTGTTATAAACTTCAACGGTTTTGAAATTGGTTTCGTATGTACTTTGTTTTAGGTCTTTCTCTAAATAGTCGTTTTGGACGTAACAAAGCAATGCAAACGACATCATCATTTCAGCTGAAAAATATCCACTGCTAGACAAGGACCCATCTTAAGTGTCTCAACATCTAACAGTGTTGTGCGTTTGCATAGATGCAAACGCTTCAGCTGATTCCCGGAGCCTTGGCCAGGTCATCGGTCCACCTTGTAGGGCGGGCTATCAAGCACTGCCTCTTCGGGTATGTATTCCCCAATCCAGGACCTTTCAAACCCATTCACTATCGGTTCTGCGAGCATTGTGAGCTGGCCACTGCCACTTAAGTTTGGCGATTCAAATGCATTCAATGTTTTGGCTTCAAGTACCCACCCTATCGAGTTTCCGCGTATTTGAACGCGCGTGGGTGCAAAAGCACTTCATCTGAACAGAGCCTGAGCCTAGCCTCATGAATTTTGAATCCTGAACCAATCCCCATTAAATATTGCCTTCCAGCTATTTCTAAGTCAAGCGGACGTTCTCAAAATAGTTTTTACATCACTCGTGACACAATAAAGGACTTACAGATAGCTTTATAGCTGAACTCCTTCATAAGCCACAATGGACCGATTAAATATTATATATTAAATGGCAGACAAAGTGCTAGTACATTTTATGTTCCTCTATTCTTCTGTTACTGGCGTCGACAAGGCTGCGTTGGCACGACACTCAATTTTATATGTCAAAGGTTGTATGTATCAGAAAAATGTTTAGTACTGTTGGAGTTACATAATCGGTGATAAACAAGTGGCGGATACGGCTACATTTGTAGATTTTCCATAACATGTGTTTTTATTCACATGCCTCCCTGAAATCTTATAATAATCTTGTGACCCAAATGCGGACGTGTAATGAAAATAAATACATTTTGAAAATGGGGTCTATTTTTGGGGGAAAATTAGAAAATTTAATATAGAGTTTTGCCAACTATACCGTGTGACATATCACATGAAAGGGTATTGTGAGGGCTACTTCCTGATTCGTCAAATTCCCGATTCATCAACATTTCGAAAGTTTCGTCAAGATTTTGATCTTCATTCATCCATATTCCCGTTTCATCAAACTTGTTTTAAAAAACTAGTTTTCTGTACGGTACAGGTATCTACAAAAGTCATCAAACTTCTTTTGTTTTGCTCTTTTTATCACCCGACTTTCCCAGAGGTGGGTATAATATTTTATAGTGTATGTAAATTTCTAAATTATGTGCGTGGCATGTATGTTTTTCCCGGGCACGCCCTCTATCCTACAGTTTGATATATTTACAAAGGTATCAAAATATTAGCCTTGACACCTTAATTAACAAAGGGCGTGTATGTACTCGTTTTGAAAACAAGATGGACTTAACACCTCAGGATATGTTGCCTCCTTGTTACTTCGATGCTAAGTTGCTAGCGAACGTCTATGGGGACCCATTTACTGAGTGTGTAAGTCAACCCTGCCATGTTATCCAAGTGGCATTGGTTAGGCAGGGGTCAAAGACCTTTCATAGTAACAGTTGTAGGTAATCCACTTTAGCCGGCCAAACCTTTAGTACGATTACTTGTTTCCATATTCTGGTAACCGGTGATTATCCTCGGGCATAATTTCATAGTGCACACAGTGATAAGCGTCGGTTGGTGCCCTTTTCCAAATTAAATGTCTTATGTGAGTTGGATTCGGCCCCTCGTACAACCAATGGTCTGGGAACGCACTGTACTACTGTGTTAGTATCAAAACATTAAAAAAATATTTTCGGGGCTGATATTGTGGGTGGTAAAGACTCACAAACTACCAGGACACCAGAATCATGAAGATATATTTTTGAGGCTAGTTGAAATCATACATCAGGCCACCCTTGGAGCCGAGCAAAAAGCAAAAAGCAAAATAGTCAGAAAAAGAGCAAAGCCAAAAAGAAGAAATGCAACCATCCTGCGAAATCATCCAAAATTGCCGATTGTCGAAACCGCGGGATACAGCTAAGAAGTATTTTAACTTTCACAATGTATATTGTTAGCACGATTACACATTTAAATGGGATTTGATTTTTTATTTCTCTTTGGACCCAGTTCTAAAGTCATTAGCATTGTGTATTTGTAAAAAGGTTAACTCTGGAAGCATAATAGAGTATAAATAGCCTTTACTATACTGATTGGATTACAAAAATAGTTTCACTCATGAAAAGCTAATAGTCATAGGCAACATTTGAACCCGAAAAAAAACCTGTATTATAGAAAAGAAGGCGAAACCGCGGGAAAAGATCTAGTTTATATTATAAACAACCAAAACACTTCTAAACCGTTTACAATTAATGTATCGTCAGCAAAACAAATGACTTGATCCCTCATGATAAGTGTTGCGTCTCCACAACTTTACCGCTTTAATTTTCCAAGATAACTGATTATACTTGATATTGTTTTTCTATAGGAAGCCTCGGGAACATTATCTTTAGCGTAGCTCCTGTAAGATTAATGATAATGGGTTCACAAGGCGTGAGGTGACGTTTACCCGGAGCGACGTCGCGCGTCGCGGCAAAAAGAAAATATTAACAGTTTGTTAACGCTGTGCCGGCAAAGTGCTGGGAAAAGTTTGTGTCCTCGGAGTTAGGCGTTATCTATCACTGGAGAAAGTGATGTTTATGTTTTGTCTTTTAAGTGTGGAAGGTACTTTCCTACAAGTTTTTTTCAGCTACATACCAGCGGTTACACTTTATGTTGGAGCTGGTTTTCGTGTTGCGGAATTCGTTCGAAAGAGTTACCGCGGTCCTGGAACGCAAAGGGCATTAGGAGGAACACGAGTGGGTTTTAGTCAGTCAGAGTCTGACACTCCCTTTAGCTCCGCCCAGAGCGGAAGGAGTCATTTGATGATTTACCATCCAAAAAAAAAAATGATTGGTTTTTGTAGTGCAAGTGTCATCACTGTAGTGTCATTCGCTGTTCTTGGTCTTTATGATTGAGGTAATATGGGAGGGCTACGAAATAATTAACAGTGCAATAACTAACGTACAGTGGAGGAGCCCGTGACTAAATAATAACAGCCGTACGGATCGATCGTGAATGGTGGAGGTGACCATCGTAACATAACGTAAAACGAGGCGAATAGAAACGCAGGGGTTGAACAGAAACCAAACTTTGATTGGATTCGACACTTTAATACCGAATTCGTGTTATTGGTATCTTACAATCCTCCTTAAGTGCTGCTAACAATATTTGAATAGCGTGAAAAACCTCTTCACTCTAAATAGTGTCTATTAGCCCCGTTTTACCGTTATCAAGATTTCTCCGTTCTTCGGAAAGCACATTACGCTGTTGGTTCCGGCTGTCATTTGTAGATTTTTGACCGTTGTTACAGGTAGACTGAAAGCCAACCTCACCATAGTTGGGATAAGCCTAGGCAGATGGATTGAATTATCGAGCATGTTTCGTTTAACTCTGGCTCATGCAACACTGAGCTAAAGATAAGTTATTTTAAGTAGATCTGTCTGTGATGAGTCAACACCAATTGCCAGCAATCACTATAAATGTTCTCCCTGTTAGTCACACATCACTCTAAAGCAATTTCCTCTAATTGCCTCCTACCCATCATGTTCACCTAAATAGCCATAAAATGCTTATACGTAACATGACTACGTTTCTAACATATCCTGTTGCTACAAACCTGTTTGAACACGGAAAAACTAGAGCGAAATAGTGAAAGAAAAAAGGTTTACGAGGCAAACAGGATGCTACTGTGAGGACAACCGATGACTCGAGAGGTTTACGTAAATGGTAACTGGTAGGTAATTTATGCATATTCTATTTAATAGCTCTATGGTTCCACTAACGTTTACTTTTGTGTTTGGATTTTTCTTGTTACAGACTACCGGGAATATTTGGGTAAAACAAAAGGTTTGTGATTTTTCTCCTAACTACCATTTTCGAAATATTTTTTGCGTTAAAATAGGAAAAACCTCCATCGGTAAAAAGGTTTTTGTAATAAAAATGCGCCTAGATTTTGCTTAAGTAGTTTCTCGAGGATAAACATCCTTAAATCTTAAATAAATAAAGTTCGTGTCTACGTGTATAGGTCCTTAAAGAGTCAGGTAGTCTGGCTACGCTGAAATGTAAGTGGAGTGATGATCTAGTTCTATACATTAATAATTTTCCACTGGAGCATAAATCTGCTTAAATCTGTTTATATTAAGAAATTATTATTTGATTTCATTAACATGTATAAATCTTCATTGTAACCCACTAACTACGGATTAGAAAATTATAACATTCGATTTTATAATCTCGTCAGCTTCTTAAATACATAACTTTATTAATTTCCTCACCATCCCACTACACTTTCACATTATTTTATTTTATATTCTCTTTCTTTATAAAGTTTCAGGTCAGTCGCCTTATTATAAATATCGGCCATTTTCTCATCAATTGCTCGGCAGAGCGTAGTGCTCGATGTGATAAAAGATTGATTTCAAAGGCTTTCTGTACTATCGCGAACGAAGAAACCAAATAACTATAAATCTTTATTTATTGAAGTTGTTGCTAACCTTTTTCATGATTTTATATGTTTTATCATGGAAACTAGGTTGCATTTTTATTTTATGTAAATAATAATAATAATAATAATATCTTGGGACAACCAACACACCGCCATCTGATCCCAAACTAGGCAGAGCCTGTACTATGGCAACCAGACAACTGATAAACATACTTATATTATATATTTCTAAATACATACATATTATAGATATTACACACCCAGATACAGAACAAATAATCGTACTCATCGCACAAAGATTTGTCCTGTGTGGGAATCGAACCCACGACCTCCGTCCTAGCAGTCAGGGTCACTAACCACTAGACCAACAGGCCACCAATGCAAGTTTATTCTAAGTGAAAGTTTATCTCGGGAAAGTGTTTGAAGTTATATAAAATGAAATTCTATGTTACACGGCTTGCTCTGTATTGGTAAAGCTGGCTAAAATGGTTGTCTAAAGTTGAAATACTGAATCTACATTTTACCATGGCTACACAAAAAATCTTCAAAACAAAACACCCATCCTTGTTATTCCCCATATGTTTTGAAAGTCAACTGAGTAAAACGGATTACTATAGTGCTCGTATATCTCTCGAGCGCGTCACTAGTGAGTAGTGATGTACCGCCGCCATTTTTGTAGCTAACGGTTTATCAACAAGCTCACAAACGACGTGAAACCGTACTCAACAATACACAACACAACACTACAAAGGATTGTGGTGATACAAAGGAGAAAGGGATGTTTTCAAGAAAAGCTGTTATTGAATAGAAGTATAATAAAGGGAATTACGTATTTACTTTGCAGTGGGATTTATTTTCAGCGTAAAATCCTGGCATATATGTGATATAATCTCATGTTTACTACGTGTAATAAAAAAGTTAATAAAATAGTAGTGTCTGTTTGTACTATCGAAACAATAGATTTTTACTAAATGCAGATATACGATATTATAAGTAACTATTTATAATTGTTTTATATCTTGTCTAGTGTGCGTAAGCTTGGGAGCCCTCAGTGTCAGTCGAACGAAATTTAAGCACAATAAGACAATGTGCATGTACATTTACCTACACAACTATGGCTCGCCCGCACTCATGACATAAAACATCTTTATTAGTTTTTAGGGTTGAAACATCCGTAAGAAAATTAACCCATATAGGATAACTCGGGTGTCTGTCCGACTGTCCGTCTGTCACAGGCAATTTTCACCGTATCTACTGAACCGATTCTGTTGAAATGTTGAACACCTATGAACTTCTGTGACCCAAACAGAGACGCGATACGTAAGTTAAAAAAATAGTATCGGTCACTTTTGGGGGACAAACTAGAAAATTCAAAAATTGTTCAAACTGTTACGCGTGACATATGAAATCAAGAAGCTTGTGAAGGTTTTAATTATATATTTTTATCATAATTTTTAAATTAAATTGTTTTGAAGTTATTCAAGAAATTAGACGAAAGTGACCATTCCCCCAGTAACTCCGAAACTATTGAGCCTATAATTTTGAGAAAAAACACAGATAATTGTTCTTTACCTATAGGTAATAGGAAAATTATAAGAAGTTTATAGTGTTAAAATAACATGTTATAAAAATTAAAATCATTCGGAACCCTTTTCTCTCGCGTCTGACTCGCACTAGGCCAGTTTTTTGATATACCAAAAAAACATAAATTTGTTGTCAGTCTGTCTGCTATCTGTTTTTTCTGCATACTCTTAGAAACGGGTGGACTGATTTTGGCGGGACTTTCACCGGCAGATAGCTGATATTATAAGAAATAACTTCGGCGACTTGTATTTTAGAGTTCCGCGCAAAATAAATAAAACTTGTGAAATTGATTTTCGAAATTTCAGTGTTGGTCCCATAGTAAAAGTTGTTAATTATGATGAGTAGAATGGCCCCTGTATTTTGAATGAGTACAAACACAGGTACCAATAATACCTACGTCATTCCCATTACGTCCTAAATGCAATGCACAATTTGTTTTAGCCAAAGAGCACAAATTCCGTTTAAGCGACAAGACTACTCAATATTGCATATAAACATGAAAACATAACATTTAATTAACACCTAAACTTTTAAAAACCAGAATCATAGTTACTAGGCACGCCTGTCGGCAAAGCAAATAGCGTACAAATGTAAAAAATGTGTATTTGGAATAACTTTAATTAGTTACACTTAGGATTATAAGTGGCTGTTAACTTTGTATTTTTGTTTTTAGTGATCTAAATTGATATAGGTACTCAGCTGCTTTCTGTTTGGACTGGAGCTGCAACCAATTAGTGTCGCTCTAATACAAAGCGATCATCGCGCGAATACGCGATCGCCGCGATCACCGGACACGCACACGACCGGACAACGCGATCGCGTTTTT
Source organism: Melanchra persicariae (assembly GCA_947386135.1). Classification (NCBI taxonomy): domain Eukaryota; kingdom Metazoa; phylum Arthropoda; class Insecta; order Lepidoptera; family Noctuidae; genus Melanchra; species Melanchra persicariae. The sequence goes on along the minus strand of OX376651.1, from coordinate 6,969,915 downwards.
CCGTACAAACGAATAGTGGAACTCTCTGCCTTTTTTTATGAATGGGGAGACACTGTCCGACTCTTACTGACTAAGCCCATCCGTGTCCCTCCTCATGCCCTTTGCGTTCCAGGGTCGGACTATTTAAAACAATTCTGCAACCATGGCGGAACTGTCTACCTGCATCTGTGTTTCCAAACGAATACAACCCTATCAACCCTCTTCAAAGTTAGTGTAAACAGGCTTCTTCTGGATAAGCTCGCTCCTTCTTCGACTTTGTCTCTGTTAGCTCTGACCTAAACTAGAGACGAAACTCACCTCAAATCGCGACGATCGCTTATTTGCGCGACGATTGGTTGGTCTTAGGAAGATAGTGTGAAAAAAGTTGATGGTTTTATAAAGGTCTAGACTCGATGTAGTAAGCTGAAGGTTATTTAACGGACTATATATCTCGAAAGAACCGAATACCGAAGCTTGAGTCTTATGTCAAAATAAGAAAAGCCAGCTGTTACTAAAAATGTACCAATGCCACTTTGCATACCAAATTCCTAAAATAATGGACAACTAATGGGATTTCAATTACATTAGCTACGGTCACGTACATGTAAACAAATAAATTGTTTCGTCAAAGTATCGATTGCACCTGTAATCATTAGAAATTAATAGAATATATCGTTATCAATCAATAAGATCGGTGAACTTGAAAATTTGATTGCTCTCTGTCAATGACCGACTTTCAGTACAGTAGGCTGCACGTCAGTGGTACCAAAACCAATATAAGCTAGCCTTGCGTTTTATTCAAATTAAGTGCTTTGCTAGGCCAGCTTAAGGTCTCACCATATCGTGTGAAGTCGACTGTACAAGCGAGAGTGCAGCTGAAATAAATGTTGCAAATTAATTAATTGATTGTGTGGCGGCATTAAATACCATGAATAGTTTGAATTGTTATTTCGATTGTAATGAAGGCAATAAAACTGTTAGTCGATCAATTATGATGAATGAAATGTTAATTGTGTGTGTCATAATCTGCTTTAAATTGTGTAAGAAAGTGATTTGGCTGTGCTTAAAAATAGGCTAATTTTATCGCCTCTTTTGTCTTGTGGTCAGCATTGCAAGGCATGCGCATCTCAGTAGCAGCGCGGAGAGGTCTGTACCCGGTTATTGGGAATAGAATCTCATCCTGCGATAAGTACGCCTCTGACTAACTATGAGGGTAATACTTGAGCTATGCTATGACGTGAAACAAATATTCATATGACCCTGTAATAACCTTCTGACCAGCTGGTTCAGTCCCTGTTATGTATATATGACCTGAAAATTGCAGACTCCGTAAGATTGTAATAAAACTTGATTAGATTATGATTTCTCGATTTATTATGAAAAATCGTTTTGTATACAATAAATTTCATCCAAATTCAATAGTTTCTAATCATTTACAATGTTTTTGTGTCTTATTTAGAAAAAAAATAGTTTACGATTACACGCGATATTTTACAATCTTACGGCCTTTGCCTTTTTCTGGTGTTGCAACTTTTTCCACACAATATCTATATGTATATCTTACGTAGAAATATTGTGTGGGCTACTCGTTCTAAGGTTTCGTTCGACCAAATGAAATAACAGAACCGTTAAAGGACAACTTTTGTCAGAATAAGAATAATTTTATTACAAAAAAGATAAGATTACAGAGTGTTAAGTGTACAAGAACATATGGTTTGAAAATGGCATGTTAAAAATATGATTTACTCAGAACCCATTGCGCGTGAGTTCAACTCGCACTGGCCGGTATTCCAGATAGGATAAGGAGATTGTCAATATAAAGGTCTATTGGAAATCTCCTTAGATAATTAAAAGAACCCGTAAAAGTGTTTCTCCGTCATTTTGTTATAAGTAAGCAAAAAAATGACTGTAGTTCTATGTTTAAGTCACTTTAAGCGTTTAGTTTATCTCAGCACTCCTTTATGTTAACTCTTTGCTTATAAGATAGTGAACGTAATGTAAAAAATGTAATTGGAGTTTTAAAGGCACCGCCGCTTTACTATTTCAGTTATATAATTGGTATTTTTTTTCACGTTATTTAATTTAATAAGGCCCGAAATAATGCAGGCGATAATGAATTCTGGCGCTATGTAACAACATCAACTGCATCGATTAGTAAATAATTTAATCAAAATAAAACTGGCACGTTATTGGCACTATTAAAGTACACTTTTGCCATTTTTTCTCAACGAAAACAAGACTAACGTTGCATAAATGTCAATGTGTGAAACCAAACTACACTGAATATACCAAGAGTTTATCCACACTCTCCAATTTTTAGCTAAACCATAACAAATATAAGTAGGTACATACGAGACGCGTGCGAACGTGAATTGGAGTTGCAAAGCGAGATGCGCCCTCTCAAAGCCTCCCTACACTAATGAGGAGGCGAGAGTGAAAATTTTCCCTCTCGAAAAGAAAATTTCAACTCCAACTATCTTCCCACTAAACGTGCGCTACATTTTTAAATGCGTCCATTACGAAATATTTTTTACTTCTGTGTGGGTAAGTACTCTAGTGGTGATTCTTTTTTTCCCTGTGAGACGTTTTAGGGTTGCATTTTAAAAGCATAGGGGGACTGTCAATATTTTTGTACTTTTTTGGATTCATGATGGCAAAAGGAAACAGTGATATGGGCCTAAACCGTTATACAGGATGTATAACTCCGTCTCTTTCCCACTGGAAGTAATATTAAAGTAATACTGCTTTATGAGTTGGTGGTTAGGCCTCTGGTACACCAGGCCACCAACCCACCAACTCTTAAAGCAGTATTACTTCAATATGCAAAACGAACCTTACTGCTTATTCTGTAGAATAAGTAGTAGGGTTCGTTTTGCATGACTGTAAAACGTTTTTTTATTAGTATTTTTAATATCTCTTTTTTTTTTGTTTTTTTATTAGTGATGGGTTTGCTCTTGTCTCTAGTCAATGTCAGATATGACAGAGACAAAGTCTACGATGGAGCGAGCTTACCAAACTAAACCAGCCAAAGTAAAATTTAAAAAGTAAAGTTGTATTGACATAAAAGTTTTACATAAAATGTGAATCGTGGCCATTAAACTATTGTAAATAGGAGAGAGGGCAGTACAAATGTTTTATTCGTCATCACCATTTTCTTGCCTTATACCAATTAATTTAGGATCTTCACAACATGCTCAAAAAGATTGTTGATTTTTTTGTGGCGGTATTAATGTCGCCTACATCACTCCCCTCCGGAGACCGGAGGTCGATAGTGGATGAGTCGTCCATACATCTTGAGATGCTTGCCAGGCCAGTGGAAGGTTGGTTCCAGTGAGTCGGAACCGGAAGTCGCAGAGTTCTCGGTGAGTCGGAACTGTCTGCTGCTGGCGTGACTGCTGGCTTCGACCAGGAGAGGTTCTTCAAGGCTCTTCATGTGACTGGCCGAAGGTGCAGTGTGCTTGCCAAGGTGGGTCGGAGCTGTGCGACTTGCTGACGTGACTGCTGGCGTCGAGCAGGAGAGGTTCTTCAAGGCTCTTCATGTGACTGGCCGAAAGTGCAGTGTGCCTGCGAAGGTCGCTGATCACGTTGATGATAGAGGCTGAGAATGCTGACCAGGAATGCGCGTCCGCAGCGCGCTGGTGGTCAGAATACCCGTAGAAGCCGTGGGTACTGGCTGGCTGTATGACTCGCTGCTCGAGAGCTTGAGGTCAATTGAGGTCAGGATGAGGAAAAGGGAGGATCCTCCGACCAGACGGATATTGTATCTGGTGGGCAACTGCCCGTCAGTTGATATTCGGGCTTTGTATATGTTCTAATCGCACGGTAAACTCTGATATCGCGATTTAGGATTTTGTCCAGTTAGTTCGCCGCTATCGAGATAGATGACGCTGCGAGTCTCATTTGTTGATTCTGCTACGTTGATTTTTTTGTGGCGGTATTAATGTCGCCTACAGAACCGCAACGTTATCTATCTCGCCAGCTGCGAATTAATTGAACGAAATCCTGCATCGCGGTATCAAAGTTTTCCGTGGGATTTGAACGTATACAACAGTCCGAATATTAACTATCGGGCAGTTGCCCACCGGACACAACAACCGTCCGGTCGGATAATCCTCCCTTTTCTATGGCGGTTTGCAGGACTTTAGTGTCTGTTCCGCTTACCTCTATAACATTATTTATCATTGGTATTATTTTTTGTTACTGCAAGTAAAATTATATTAACGTTAATACCTTTTTCTGGCTGTAATGCTCGAGCTTGGCCACGTTTTAATTTACAGCGCTCTCAGACAGCGAACCAGGGATATTTAGGTTTAAGGCTCACTCGTTTTACGACCAACCCGATGGGCAGTAATGCTGAACGAAATTAAAACGTACTCTAATTTTCTGTACGTAACATATTTTTACTGGTTTTTTATAACAGGTTTTTTAAGGCATAATTATTAGGAACGGATAACATTAAGTCTCTGTAGGTACAAAATTTACATAGGCGTAAAAATGGCGGTTTTGACAGCTTTTGTACAGAAAATATATCAAAAGCCACATTTATTTCTTAGTTTAAAATTATCTGACTATTGAAAAATTTGCCCTAAATCTGCAAAATATGTTTGTATAGTCGACCTAAGAAGAGGACGAACTAATAATTTAACTGCCGACGTCTGCGTCTTGCGAACTTTATTGATGATACAAAGAAGGCTTTGGCCGCATGATTAAACGTTTTTGTTAAGTCTGAAAAAAAGAAAATTCGTTAAATTATATGCTGAATTCTTAAAGCATTGTCGTACTGATCATATACCCATTTTTATATTTCATTTTTCGAGTTTCCATAAAGGGATTATGTCTCTAAGGAAACTCGAACAATGAACTATGTATCTCTTTTCAGTAAAAAAAAATTAATACCACGACGGATGTAGAATTAATTGGCAAGGGTAGTGACCGCTGACACAAATCAGCGTTTATTTCTCACGGCAATTCATATGAACTGGTAAGTCCATGTAATTAATATGCAATTGTGATTTAAGATTTTAATGATACAAAATATCAAGGGCTAAAATTTTAGAGGCACAGAAAAATAAATTTGTATAGTCAATTTCATTTCCTTTCCAAACTCTCCTTCGATAAGTTACCCTCAAAATTTTATACATCGTACTCATTTCATCAGATCGATTCACTAATTTCCAAGAACAAGGAATTACCAGATTAGGTACTTATATAAAATACTCTGTGAAGAAAAAGTTCTTCAATCAAAAAGTGTCCAGCAGACAGTTAAACCATGAAGTAGTAGCATGGGGTACATTATTATTGGTATTGTATCTAAAAAAAAAAATCAAACTATTTATTTCAACAAAATATTACATTTATGTAACGCACAATGTTTTTGTGTGCGCTATCGATTTAGATATAAGTTACTCGCTCACAGGGCTTTGTCGGGTAGGTAGTGGACTCGTACGTAGGCCCCTTCCTTATTCTAGACTTTTCAACGGTATAGAAAGAAGGCTTTTAGAATATTTTTATGCGTCGAGCTTTTTTGTTTTCTAATTTTATGGCTATTAACTTGAAACTCGTAGTCTTTCGAGTTATTTCAACTTTAACAGGACAGGTGTCCCGTTAAAGTTGAAATAACTCGAAAAAGAGCGAGTTTCTCAATCGCGTTTAATGCAGTCTAATCCTTAAGACCAACCACTTAGAAGGACGATAAACCTTCATCGACTGCCCTTAATTTTGGGTGTTACTTGCTAAAACATCAAACTAAAGGGTCGCCTGCTTAAGTAACGGTGACTTGAGATCGTAAAACCGACATTGCCTAAACCGGGTAGATTTAGTGACTGACGTACTTCTAGCTAGCTTAGAATAAATAAGTACCATCTGTCTAAAGTGCTGAACGATTATGTTGGTGATTAAAATGTAGTTTTTGGCTGTTTTGGTTCTAAATATTAATAAGGTAGTTAAGCAAGAACATTTATAGTTAATTTTCGAGGGTTATTTTTTATTTAAAACTCATCCATGTTAAGACCTGAGGGGAAATACTCCTATATTTAAGGAGCGTTCATAGGCTCGGCGCATTCGCATCGCAGTCGCAAATTGTCTGAAAAAAATCTTTAATTTCCCTACATTTTGACAAGTTTTTGACATTACGAAAAAACACAATAACAATAATGACTAAAATTAACAAAAAAACTAAACTTACAACCAACTAAAATATAGCATCAAAACATTTGGTGGCCTGTTGGTCTAGTGGTTAGTGACCCTGACTGCTAGGACGGAGGTCGTGGGTTCGATTCCCACACAGGACAAATCTTTGTGCGATGAGTACGATTATTTGTTCTGTATCTGGGTGTGTAATTTATCTATAACATGTATGTATTTAGAAATATATAAGTATGTTTATCAGTTGTCTGGTTGCCATAGTACAGGCTCTGCCTAGTTTGGGATCAGATGGCGATGTGTTGATTGTCCTAAGATATTATTATTATTATTCGTCCTCAACGCTGTCAGGTGGTAATGTGCGCAAGAGACTGGCGGCATTGCATTTCTGCCCAAAGTAAAAGTCAGCTCTTGGGTCACGGGAAGTGTCAACCAGCCGTTTCGAAATTTCTTTGAAAAGGCTGTGCAAAAGGCACAAGGGCCCCACGGCCATTGGGCCGTGGGAGCCGTTTGGGGTTGAAACCATTGGGTTTCAACCCCAAACGGCTCGAAAATATTGTTACCAATAAGGTTACTTTACGCCGCTTGAGGTTTTCCGCAGCCGCCGCGGCCAGGCCAGCACAACACGATGAACTGGGATGATGGGATGGCGCAAGAGTATCGAAACAGGTTGCGTCCCACACCAAAGGCCTACCCATCTTCCATGGAAAAAAAGACATTCCGTCCGGTCTTTGGCCATCGTCACGTACCAAGCCATTTGGTTCTAATACAGCTGGAACGCCGACGGCGACAAAAGCTCGTTGGATAGTGACGTTTGAATTAACGAGTCGCGCAAAACGGCTCGCACTGCGGTTAGAGGAAAGACGTGGTGCCCGAGGCTGTTGACAACTTCACCACAGTGATAGCGATGAAGAAACATTTTTTTTTTTACATTGATTGTCTCTCAGATGACTTGAATTTGACCGATTTTAAGTACAAGAATTGTCTGCTCATTTAAAATCTAGATGATCATAAATATCTATCTCTTATAGACTGAGATCTTAATATTTTTTAGAAAAGTTTTTTAGACTAAGTTCTTAATATTTTTAGAAAAGTTTTGAATATAGTCAAACAGAGAGTCTTAGCCTCAAAAGGATGTTTCAAACGTCCAGTAAACGACCACAACAAAAACATAATCTAACAAACAATATGAAAACCACAAAACTATTTTCACACAAAAGACTTCACACATTTGCAATTTTCTCTATCATCAGCTTATCCATATCATTTATTTGATACTCTACACTTCTACAGCAAAATAGCGTTGTAAACTTTCGATAGAGGTGAGCACACAATTTTAAGAGCTTCACGATAGAGCTGTGCTCAGGTGAATGACTTCGCAACGACGCCGACGATACTACGGACTGTTCTCAATTTGTACGTATTGCATTGGCGTCAGATAAGTGGTGGATAGAATGAAATTTGTTGGAGTGTACGTGCTGATGGCTTGGTATTCGGAGCTTTTGTTTTAGGTATTGTTTATTGTTCAAGTTTTGTCACCGAATTTTATTATCAACCACTGTATGACAATTTAATTATTTCTAACTTAAAATTTGTTGAAAAATAAGCTAAGCAAAAATGTTACCCGTAGTAATATTTTACTTCATGTAGTATACTCAAACCCAGTTTATTTTTTAACATAAATAAAGTTCCAAAATTATCAACTGCATTGTGGAGCATAAAACCAAAAAGTAACTACTAGTATTTATACAGTATGAAACGCTCCAAAAGTTAATGAACCAAAAGCGGGAACACACCGTCAGACGAACAGATCCGCCGGCGTCGGCTAATTCGATGAACTGCTATTCGTTCCGGGGATGCATCTCAAAGTGATGTGTCTGATTACAAAAATGTATGCACCATAATCTAATAACACGAACCGCACTGAGTACGCCATGTTTGATGGCGGCTCTCAAACTTTTACGTAGACTATTGTTATAACAGTTTTAGATTTGATAGGATTAATTTTCCATTTAGATTTAGCTTTTTGTCTGCCACAATATTTTATTTGTTTGCTTTTCTTAGCACGATGAACAATGGGTACCATCACTACAAACGTTAGTTCATTACTTATTAAAAATATTATTAATTGAGAACCGACCATTATCTCGTACCTTCATATTGGTAAAGTCATCGAACGATCATCGATGGATCATAAAAATTATTTGCATCATCCTAAACAATATATTTAAACGAATGAGTTGGTACAAGACCTAAGTTCTCACATAAAGTGAAAAGAATATACGTGGGCTGCCATTTGTCCATTTTTGCTGCGACTAAACCGACCAGTTTTTATCTTCCAAACTCATTTTAAAATTTTAGAGCTAAGTGCTAATTGTTGCTCTGCTATCTTCTTGTCTTTAATGGTTTTTTTTATTGAATGGCGGCGCTTCATACCTCAGACCGCTATCTGCATGCATACTAGCTCTCCCAAAGGGGCGGCTGCACTCACTTTGGGACTCGCTGCTCCAGAGAACTTCGCCAATATTCACACAGCGCTCTCGTTAGAGGCAGCCGGTCATTTGCTTTTTGAATTTCCATCGGTTTAACATAATTTCGACGTATGATACGAGCTTATTACGTATGATTTGAGCTCCGTGATTTTATCGATGCTATATTTTCATTGATAATTTAATTTTTACTGGCGCTTATTAGTCGGAAAGGACCGAAAATGGACGCTTTGTGGTGAGATCCAATTATCCGGTCATACCATAACGTATAAGTGGGCTCGCTGCATAATAAATGCATTATGTTATCAATATTGAGTGCTAAAGCTTGCTGGTGTGGCAAAACTAGTGCTCAATTTGTGCTGTATGGCCACTTAGACTAACTAATTCAACTGGAATTTGATCAATCGGTTTAAACTGTTTGTTGATCTAGGTTTGTTGCGAAATGTTTTAATTACAATAATTCAAAGTTTCTTTACAAACTCGCGGTCTAATGTTCTGTTCCTAAACTTGAAGGTAGAGTTTTGATATCCTTGAGTTAGCACTTTATCTCATCTTCAACAGAATTTCTAAAAACTTTTTAAGGTCGCAGACTCGTGTGGTTTCAATAATAATATATAAAAATATCTTATTACAAGATCATTACGTGATCTTCAAAGTGTTCGGTCGCTGTGAAGGAGGTTCTTGTATATCAAAGGCGACAACTTTGCTCTTAAGTATTAAACGGTTTCAAAGCACGTGTTACCTTTAAAAATGTTCTCACAATCGTAATTTGTGTTCACTTATTGTTTGTTCTTCTTTGCGGAACCTTTTAGCGTTTCGCTGACGTATTTCGAAACGTGTTGATTTTATGAGCCAAAATAACGAGGAAACAAAGTAAAAACCGAAATGTAAAAGTTCAAAGACCTTTTATTTATGTGAGCTTCACAGGAATGAAACGTAAGAAGTTTCCCTAATTTAAATAATAACCCGAGAAAAAAAGGTAATTTTCAAAGAAATAATATTGTGAAAAACAATAAATCTCTGCGCTGGCGCGTTCATAAACACGCGCGCGCAATCTACGTTCGATATAATGCCTTTAGCAGCCTCACGTTGCCGAGGTATATCCATCCAATTTGGAGAGATTATGTAAAACACGCCGAATTGTTTGCGTTTGTTTTATAATAAGGGGCACACGTCGGTGTAATAATGTCATAAATGTTACATGACGGGGGAAGCCACCGGGAAGTGTGTGCCTATATTAAAATTCCGCCATTTGAAGCGACAAATAACTGCCTCTCTCAGTACGTAGAGTATTATGATCGTACGCACTAACGCGTACGAAAATGCTCTTCTATTCTACGTGTCATTTTGTTTGTAGACTACTAACAAGTTCCAGTTTATTTATGTACAACTTAGTGTCGTGATATATGAGCGGGTGTGTAGCAACACTACTATAACTAAAGTTCCCGACTTGACCCTTATTATTTATAGAGAAAAGTCCCAGCCTTAGGGGTGTAACTTTTGAGTGACTCAAACCTTTTATTTCTAGAACATCGTGAACGATGGAAAACTTTCAAGACAGCGTGATTTTCTGTTCCCAATTTATTTTAAAGCAAAGTTTAGAGTCTCATAATATGAAAAGTTTGAACGAGTTCTGAATAGTTTTTCAATGTAATTGTCTTATTAGTTTAATACAACAGTGTCCTACACAGGTCATGCAATGAAATTCATTATTTCGATCACAAACATTAATTTGACTTTGATAACTATATTTTAAACTTTCGTAAGATTTATGAGTTTTATATTATTATTATGATTATAGGCTTTGTTCTCTTAGATTGTTACCTACTTAATCAATTTAATTCGAGATTGATTTCGATATCTCGGCTACGTACTTACTCGGTTTGAGCCTTATCATAAGCGGTAAGCGGCACTTAGACAAAATTGAAGTAGATAATAACAAAAGCATAGCATTAAATTGTCTATTAATTCTAAGTACTTTAGGATTAGACCGATCAATATAGCCGATACCCTCTTATCTAATGATAGCCTGGTACTGTGAAATTGAATGTTAATTAGTACTTTAGGGTAATGCAATTTAGCTGCCTACTTATCTTTGGAATGATAAATTAGGTTCGTTGTTTTGATCGTTCTAATCATAGATTGCTTCTACTACAATGTGAAGTGCTTTTAAATATTGCAGCGCCTACAGAAGTACCTACTGTGCTTATTTGTTGATTGCCAAAATTTGTGATTATGGCTAACTCATGTATTTTAATAATACGTGCAAACTTGTAGATCTGTTTCAGTCTCTGACTGCTGGACATAGGCCTCTCCCAAGTGTCGCCACAACAACCGGTACTGTGCGTCTCGCATCCATCGGCTACCCGCGACCCTCACCAGATCATCGGTTCATCTTGTGGGAGGCCTTCCAACGCTGCGTCTTCCGGTACGCGGTCGCCACTCCAAAATTTTTCGGCCTGATCGACCATCTGTTCTGCGAGTAATGTGCCCTGCCTGTGTCAGGCTCTTACTGACTAAAACCCATCCCTGTTCCTCCTTATTATATATGACGGCGCGCAGCTAAATTAAAAGTAAATCCAAGATTTAAGATGAGAGACTGATTGTGTTATTTGGTTGAATAGTAATTATTGTTAAATTCAAAATTAAAATGGTGATTTATTTCAATTGGTCGAATATAAATGGCGATTTATAAAATATGAGCGGGTAACCCCGAATAGGGTAGCAAGTTTGCGTCTACGCCGTGACAGCTGGCGTTCTTTTGACAGACAGCGTACGAAGTGCACGCGTGCTAACCTATTGGCTCGTAATCTAGTTTCATCTTGTGTTTGCCCGTATATTTTGTTTACAAATGTAATCGAATGAAACGAGGGACTGTTAAGAATCACAAACGTGCTATTATTTCAACGTTTCTTCTACAACACGCCCATGATGGATGACTATCACAAAGATCGCTCCGCTGCCCATTCTGATATTCCGTCATCAGGCGTGGGATGTAACCCACATGGCCCACAAGGAAATTCGTGACAATACTAGTGAAATACGAGGCGTTACGTTTTGAAATGCAAAACACATAGTGACAGTGATAGTGAAAACTGCGGTTCTTTTTGAAACGCGTACGCTAATCCAGAAGTTAAAAACTCAATGTGTGCCGTGAAGTGCCCAGAAATTTGATCCGTTAAACCCAAGTTTGACGCCCGATCATAGTGCGGTATCACGGTGGTATGTTGCGTCGAGGATGCAGTATTGTGCAGTGCAGCTTACTTTTGACCATTAGTAAGGCGCTGAAAAGCTTCGTGCCTTCATGCCTGTCGTAGATAACCTATCTGGGTTCAACGTAGGAAAAATTCAAGGAAAATTACGAGGTCAAGATTTCTTTTTTTCGAGTTCTATGCGACTACCCTCATCAACCTGAACAATGGAAAACCAGTCTAAAACGGAGGCAAGCAACTTCACAGCAACTGGCCAGGTCAAGGAGAAGTGTGTGGGGATATTCACGACAATCTGGTGAGCCATTTTCGTTTAGTTATTGCTGTGGAGGTGAGGTGCTAGTTAGTTAACATTTTTCTGTTTGTTTACGGGTGAACATTTTTATGCTGTGGAGACTGACTCACAGAGGGTTACGGTCTCATGATTGACGACTATCGATATTTGACAGTTGACTTGTCGTTTTATTGCTCTACGCTAAAGTGAGGTTGTTATTGTCGTGTTGGCTATCGCTTTAGTGTAGTAGTAGTTTAAGCGCTATAGCTTTGACGTTGACTGGTTAAGCGATGCTCTATATAATGCTCATGAAGCGATATTATTTTGCTATCGCTATTTGAGTAATAGACTTGATTGTTTAGTGTTATTGTTGTTGGGAATATAGTGGCGTAAATACCTCCATGGGACAATAAAGCGCTATAGTCTCAATACCGTACCCACCTAACGCTTTTTCTGAAAACTGTGTTATTCGCAAAAGCCATGTTTTGATTTATCATTACCTTTCATTGCCCGGGCTTTGCCCACTGCTGGGCGTGGGCCTCTTTTCTTGTGCCAATGTTTTGTTTAGTTTTCGATTTATTGACTTTATTTATTGACTTCTACTACTACCTGAAAGCTCTATTTTCAGCCACAGCTTTGATAGAACTTGTGCTCTCGTAGTGTTTCTCAGTTTTCAGATATCGTATTACGGTGGATGAAGTTAGCAAGAGGCTAGCGGTTTGCATGCTGCTATAACTGCTGAGCAGCTGCAACTTCTGAGCAGTTCTGAGCGTGACAAACCAAAGGTCAACAACCAGTTTGCAGACTGCAGTAGCCGAGCATCTTGTCAACATCTGTGGGGTGTAAAAACGTTCAAAGCTGTCTGGAACTGGGTGAGTCGCTCCCATTTTATTTGTATTGTGAGTTTAAAAGTTTCCAAATTCTTCATATGTATTCAGTGGTTGGTTTGATAGTGCAAGGTTATTTTGACATACTTAATACAAAGCGAGTACTTAGTTTTCCCATTGGCGGTAATAGTTTCAACATTTTGTTCAGTGCGAAACTTTAGAATGAGATAGTGCATGGCAAGGTTGCCATAAGGTCATGTTCCGACTTAGACGTTTTTGGTGAAAAATTGGACCCAGGCTTATGTACTAACGTGTCGGCGACAGTTTTCCTTACATACGTTTACATTTACGTACGTTTTCCAACAGTTAGTTATTTCGATAGTAAGTAAACCATCATGAACAGCAACTTGATTTTAAAGACAATGATTAAAGATTTACAGGCATAGAGAAATCATGCTATTAAAATTTCTAAATAGATTTTTCCATTCTCACTACTGGTTTGCCTACCCGGTATGTGAGTTAATACGGGTGAGATTAAAATAAGATTTATTAATTCAAATTGAACAGTGCAGTTATGACCGTGATGTTCGTAGATTAACGTAGAGTAATTCGTGAACGTAGCTCCTTCACATGAACGTTTAACGCAAACATTGTATCTTATTGGAAGCTCCAATGTGCATAGCTTATCGGTTGGCATGTTTTAAAATCTCTTTATGGAGAAGAAGACACCCGAGGCAAAGTACCAATAGATGTTGTGAAGTAGATGACGAGTTAGTGGCAATTTAGTTTATGTGAACAGGTTCTGAGTTCTGTGTGTCAGTGACTGTACTAGAGTATCGTAGCAGTATCCCAGAGTGATACAGACGAAGGAGTCTGTAACAGGGTTGCGGTAGTTCTTTGTCGTACAAAATAAAACTTACTTGATATTATTCCCATGGGGAAGAGCGAGTGTAGTAATTGTGTTGTGTTGAGCTATGATATGATAGCTGTTGACTGTGATGAGATACCTGGTCTTTGATTTTCTTTATTCAAATTATTGTGAGTTTGGTGACTTTTACCGGTTTTTGGACTTGGTAATCATGAATCTTGAATCAAACCGCATTTGTTTAGGTCATATACAGCCGCTCTTAAACTCTCAAACGGCTAACTGACTGACCAACACTAGTTTGTAGACAATTGCCGTAGAATTCAACGACAGCAAATAATGCGTCAAAAATGTTAGACTTCATCTGTAGAGCGTTTGATTTAAGAAACTGCGAGACCCATAATTGATGTTTGGTTATGTAGGTACTGGAGTCGATTAGATGAGGTCCCTGAGATTTCATAACAGGGTTTAAAACGACGCATGGTATAAGGTAAAGCTCAATTTGATTGTACATAAGCAGCTAAAGATTTAGTTTTCTGTTAACGATTTCATGTTATTAGAAGATTATGCGTGAAACCAGATTAGGTACGTAAAATCTTGAATTAAACGGTCCATTTAAGGATAATCGAAGGATCATCGAAGGGTTATTTACCTAGATAGATACCGACTAAAGGCGCTTAACTCTTCATGATTGTGCAAGATTGAGGAAGATTCCCGATCACCAAGTATTCTCGTGTATTAGATGTCTTAGTCGAAGACAATGATGATAAAACGAAATCTTGTTAAGAATAGCTTGTCTACTCGTACTCGAAGCTCTTGAACGCACCTCAGGTGGTGCCAATGGGTCTGACCGCACCCTATGAGTAACAAACACGTGGCGATAGGCATTTACTGAAGGCTCTAATAATAGAGTAGAACCTATAAGTATGCACATGATCGAATACGACCTATGCCAGATTGCTACGTTCCATTGGAGTTGAACGTACATAGGTTTGAAGGCCTACTAATAGTGTAGAGTCAGAATGTGCCGATAACGGCGCAGGTGAGTTGTGCAGCTGGATTTACTTGTTTACTGTGAAGGCCTTTGCTAATATTAACCATTGGTCACAATAGTCTGTGTGGCACCAGCCTGTGTGGCAATAGCCTGTGTGGCACCAGCCTGTGTGGCAATAGCCTGTGTGGCAATAGCCTGTGTGGCAATAGCCTGTGTGGCAATAGCCTGTGTGGCAAGAGCCTGTGTGGCAAGAGCCTGTGTGGCAATAGCCTGTGTGGCACCAGCCTGTGTGGCGATAGCCTGTGTGGCAATAGCCTGTGTGGCAATAGCCTGTGTGGCACCAGCCTGTGTGGCAATAGCCTGTGTGGCACCAGCCTGTGTGGCAATAGCATGTGTGGCAATAGCCTGTGTGGCACCAGCCTGTGTGGCAATAGCCTGTGTGGCACCAGCCTGTGTGGCAATAGCATGTGTGGCAATAGCCTGTGTGGCAATAGCCTGTGTGGCAAGAGCCTGTGTGGCAAGAGCCTGTGTGGCAAGAGCCTGTGTGGCAAGAGCCTGTGTGGCAATAGCCTGTGTGGCACCAGCCTGTGTGGCGATAGCCTGTGTGGCAATAGCCTGTGTGGCACTAGCCTGTGTGGCACTAGCCTGTGTGGCACTAGCCTGTGTGGCACTAGCCTGTGTGGCACCAGCCTGTGTGGCAATAGCCTGTGTGGCATCAGCCTGTGTGGCAATAGCCTGTGTGGCAATAGCCTGTGTGGCGCAAGCCTGTGTGGCACTAGCCTGTGTGGCACCAGTTTGTTTGGTACTAGCCTGTGTGGCACCAGCCTGTGTGGCATTAGCCTGTGTGGTACCAGCCTGTGTGGCAATAGCCTTTGTGGCATTAGCCTGTGTGGCACCAGTCTGTGTGGCACCAGCCTGTGTGGCAATAGCCTATGTGGCAATAGCCTATGTGGCTCCAGCCCGTGTGGCAATAGCCAGTGTGGCGTTGACTGGCCTGTGTGGCGTTGACTAGCCTGTGTGGCATTGACTAGTCTGAGTAGCATTGACTGACCTGTGTGGCATTGACTAGTCTGAGTAGCATTGGCTGACCTGTGTGGCATTGACTAGACTGTGTGGCATTGATTCGCTTGTGTGGCATTGACTAGCCTGTGTGGCATTGACTGACCTGTGTGGCATTGACTAGACTGTGTGGCATTGATTCGCTTGTGTGGCATTGACTAGCCTGTGTGGCATTGACTAGCCTGTGTGGCACTGACTAGCCTGTGTGGTATTGACGAGCCTGTGTGGCGCCAACCAAACTGTATGACATCGAACAGCTTGGTTGACACTAACTTGCTGTGGTGGCACTGAGATGTGTTATCTGAGATATTTGGTTATCACTAGTATTGAAAATGATAAATAATCAGATTTAGGTGCCTTATAAGTATTGCTTTAAATATGAGTCAGGGTGACCGAGTGGAGAATAATGTTAATCATTGTGTCTTTCTGTTTGACCGTCGATAGTGAAGATGAGAGCAATACACACGAGGACGTGTGAAGATGCAGGACGGCCGTGACGGCGCGCAGCTAAATTAAAAGTAAATCCAAGATTTAAGATGAGAGACTGATTGTGTTATTTGGTTGAATAGTAATTATTGTTAAATTCAAAATTAAAATGGTGATTTATTTCAATTGGTCGAATATAAATGGCGATTTATAAAATATGAGCGGGTAACCCCGAATAGGGTAGCAAGTTTGCGTCTACGCCGTGACAGCTGGCGTTCTTTTGACAGACAGCGTACGAAGTGCACGCGTGCTAACCTATTGGCTCGTAATCTAGTTTCATCTTGTGTTTGCCCGTATATTTTGTTTACAAATGTAATCGAATGAAACGAGGGACTGTTAAGAATCACAAACGTGCTATTATTTCAACGTTTCTTCTACAACACGCCCATGATGGATGACTATCACAAAGATCGCTCCGCTGCCCATTCTGATATTCCGTCATCAGGCGTGGGATGTAACCCACATGGCCCACAAGGAAATTCGTGACAATACTAGTGAAATACGAGGCGTTACGTTTTGAAATGCAAAACACATAGTGACAGTGATAGTGAAAACTGCGGTTCTTTTTGAAACGCGTACGCTAATCCAGAAGTTAAAAACTCAATGTGTGCCGTGAAGTGCCCAGAAATTTGATCCGTTAAACCCAAGTTTGACGCCCGATCATAGTGCGGTATCACGGTGGTATGTTGCGTCGAGGATGCAGTATTGTGCAGTGCAGCTTACTTTTGACCATTAGTAAGGCGCTGAAAAGCTTCGTGCCTTCATGCCTGTCGTAGATAACCTATCTGGGTTCAACGTAGGAAAAATTCAAGGAAAATTACGAGGTCAAGATTTCTTTTTTTCGAGTTCTATGCGACTACCCTCATCAACCTGAACAATGGAAAACCAGTCTAAAACGGAGGCAAGCAACTTCACAGCAACTGGCCAGGTCAAGGAGAAGTGTGTGGGGATATTCACGACAATCTGGTGAGCCATTTTCGTTTAGTTATTGCTGTGGAGGTGAGGTGCTAGTTAGTTAACATTTTTCTGTTTGTTTACGGGTGAACATTTTTATGCTGTGGAGACTGACTCACAGAGGGTTACGGTCTCATGATTGACGACTATCGATATTTGACAGTTGACTTGTCGTTTTATTGCTCTACGCTAAAGTGAGGTTGTTATTGTCGTGTTGGCTATCGCTTTAGTGTAGTAGTAGTTTAAGCGCTATAGCTTTGACGTTGACTGGTTAAGCGATGCTCTATATAATGCTCATGAAGCGATATTATTTTGCTATCGCTATTTGAGTAATAGACTTGATTGTTTAGTGTTATTGTTGTTGGGAATATAGTGGCGTAAATACCTCCATGGGACAATAAAGCGCTATAGTCTCAATACCGTACCCACCTAACGCTTTTTCTGAAAACTGTGTTATTCGCAAAAGCCATGTTTTGATTTATCATTACCTTTCATTGCCCGGGCTTTGCCCACTGCTGGGCGTGGGCCTCTTTTCTTGTGCCAATGTTTTGTTTAGTTTTCGATTTATTGACTTTATTTATTGACTTCTACTACTACCTGAAAGCTCTATTTTCAGCCACAGCTTTGATAGAACTTGTGCTCTCGTAGTGTTTCTCAGTTTTCAGATATCGTATTACGGTGGATGAAGTTAGCAAGAGGCTAGCGGTTTGCATGCTGCTATAACTGCTGAGCAGCTGCAACTTCTGAGCAGTTCTGAGCGTGACAAACCAAAGGTCAACAACCAGTTTGCAGACTGCAGTAGCCGAGCATCTTGTCAACATCTGTGGGGTGTAAAAACGTTCAAAGCTGTCTGGAACTGGGTGAGTCGCTCCCATTTTATTTGTATTGTGAGTTTAAAAGTTTCCAAATTCTTCATATGTATTCAGTGGTTGGTTTGATAGTGCAAGGTTATTTTGACATACTTAATACAAAGCGAGTACTTAGTTTTCCCATTGGCGGTAATAGTTTCAACATTTTGTTCAGTGCGAAACTTTAGAATGAGATAGTGCATGGCAAGGTTGCCATAAGGTCATGTTCCGACTTAGACGTTTTTGGTGAAAAATTGGACCCAGGCTTATGTACTAACGTGTCGGCGACAGTTTTCCTTACATACGTTTACATTTACGTACGTTTTCCAACAGTTAGTTATTTCGATAGTAAGTAAACCATCATGAACAGCAACTTGATTTTAAAGACAATGATTAAAGATTTACAGGCATAGAGAAATCATGCTATTAAAATTTCTAAATAGATTTTTCCATTCTCACTACTGGTTTGCCTACCCGGTATGTGAGTTAATACGGGTGAGATTAAAATAAGATTTATTAATTCAAATTGAACAGTGCAGTTATGACCGTGATGTTCGTAGATTAACGTAGAGTAATTCGTGAACGTAGCTCCTTCACATGAACGTTTAACGCAAACATTGTATCTTATTGGAAGCTCCAATGTGCATAGCTTATCGGTTGGCATGTTTTAAAATCTCTTTATGGAGAAGAAGACACCCGAGGCAAAGTACCAATAGATGTTGTGAAGTAGATGACGAGTTAGTGGCAATTTAGTTTATGTGAACAGGTTCTGAGTTCTGTGTGTCAGTGACTGTACTAGAGTATCGTAGCAGTATCCCAGAGTGATACAGACGAAGGAGTCTGTAACAGGGTTGCGGTAGTTCTTTGTCGTACAAAATAAAACTTACTTGATATTATTCCCATGGGGAAGAGCGAGTGTAGTAATTGTGTTGTGTTGAGCTATGATATGATAGCTGTTGACTGTGATGAGATACCTGGTCTTTGATTTTCTTTATTCAAATTATTGTGAGTTTGGTGACTTTTACCGGTTTTTGGACTTGGTAATCATGAATCTTGAATCAAACCGCATTTGTTTAGGTCATATACAGCCGCTCTTAAACTCTCAAACGGCTAACTGACTGACCAACACTAGTTTGTAGACAATTGCCGTAGAATTCAACGACAGCAAATAATGCGTCAAAAATGTTAGACTTCATCTGTAGAGCGTTTGATTTAAGAAACTGCGAGACCCATAATTGATGTTTGGTTATGTAGGTACTGGAGTCGATTAGATGAGGTCCCTGAGATTTCATAACAGGGTTTAAAACGACGCATGGTATAAGGTAAAGCTCAATTTGATTGTACATAAGCAGCTAAAGATTTAGTTTTCTGTTAACGATTTCATGTTATTAGAAGATTATGCGTGAAACCAGATTAGGTACGTAAAATCTTGAATTAAACGGTCCATTTAAGGATAATCGAAGGATCATCGAAGGGTTATTTACCTAGATAGATACCGACTAAAGGCGCTTAACTCTTCATGATTGTGCAAGATTGAGGAAGATTCCCGATCACCAAGTATTCTCGTGTATTAGATGTCTTAGTCGAAGACAATGATGATAAAACGAAATCTTGTTAAGAATAGCTTGTCTACTCGTACTCGAAGCTCTTGAACGCACCTCAGGTGGTGCCAATGGGTCTGACCGCACCCTATGAGTAACAAACACGTGGCGATAGGCATTTACTGAAGGCTCTAATAATAGAGTAGAACCTATAAGTATGCACATGATCGAATACGACCTATGCCAGATTGCTACGTTCCATTGGAGTTGAACGTACATAGGTTTGAAGGCCTACTAATAGTGTAGAGTCAGAATGTGCCGATAACGGCGCAGGTGAGTTGTGCAGCTGGATTTACTTGTTTACTGTGAAGGCCTTTGCTAATATTAACCATTGGTCACAATAGTCTGTGTGGCACCAGCCTGTGTGGCAATAGCCTGTGTGGCACCAGCCTGTGTGGCAATAGCCTGTGTGGCAATAGCCTGTGTGGCAATAGCCTGTGTGGCAATAGCCTGTGTGGCAAGAGCCTGTGTGGCAAGAGCCTGTGTGGCAAGAGCCTGTGTGGCAATAGCCTGTGTGGCACCAGCCTGTGTGGCGATAGCCTGTGTGGCAATAGCCTGTGTGGCAATAGCCTGTGTGGCACCAGCCTGTGTGGCAATAGCCTGTGTGGCACCAGCCTGTGTGGCAATAGCATGTGTGGCAATAGCCTGTGTGGCACCAGCCTGTGTGGCAATAGCCTGTGTGGCACCAGCCTGTGTGGCAATAGCATGTGTGGCAATAGCCTGTGTGGCAATAGCCTGTGTGGCAAGAGCCTGTGTGGCAAGAGCCTGTGTGGCAAGAGCCTGTGTGGCAAGAGCCTGTGTGGCAATAGCCTGTGTGGCACCAGCCTGTGTGGCGATAGCCTGTGTGGCAATAGCCTGTGTGGCACTAGCCTGTGTGGCACTAGCCTGTGTGGCACTAGCCTGTGTGGCACTAGCCTGTGTGGCACCAGCCTGTGTGGCAATAGCCTGTGTGGCATCAGCCTGTGTGGCAATAGCCTGTGTGGCAATAGCCTGTGTGGCGCAAGCCTGTGTGGCACTAGCCTGTGTGGCACCAGTTTGTTTGGTACTAGCCTGTGTGGCACCAGCCTGTGTGGCATTAGCCTGTGTGGTACCAGCCTGTGTGGCAATAGCCTTTGTGGCATTAGCCTGTGTGGCACCAGTCTGTGTGGCACCAGCCTGTGTGGCAATAGCCTATGTGGCAATAGCCTATGTGGCTCCAGCCCGTGTGGCAATAGCCAGTGTGGCGTTGACTGGCCTGTGTGGCGTTGACTAGCCTGTGTGGCATTGACTAGTCTGAGTAGCATTGACTGACCTGTGTGGCATTGACTAGTCTGAGTAGCATTGGCTGACCTGTGTGGCATTGACTAGACTGTGTGGCATTGATTCGCTTGTGTGGCATTGACTAGCCTGTGTGGCATTGACTGACCTGTGTGGCATTGACTAGACTGTGTGGCATTGATTCGCTTGTGTGGCATTGACTAGCCTGTGTGGCATTGACTAGCCTGTGTGGCACTGACTAGCCTGTGTGGTATTGACGAGCCTGTGTGGCGCCAACCAAACTGTATGACATCGAACAGCTTGGTTGACACTAACTTGCTGTGGTGGCACTGAGATGTGTTATCTGAGATATTTGGTTATCACTAGTATTGAAAATGATAAATAATCAGATTTAGGTGCCTTATAAGTATTGCTTTAAATATGAGTCAGGGTGACCGAGTGGAGAATAATGTTAATCATTGTGTCTTTCTGTTTGACCGTCGATAGTGAAGATGAGAGCAATACACACGAGGACGTGTGAAGATGCAGGACGGCCGTGACGGCGCGCAGCTAAATTAAAAGTAAATCCAAGATTTAAGATGAGAGACTGATTGTGTTATTTGGTTGAATAGTAATTATTGTTAAATTCAAAATTAAAATGGTGATTTATTTCAATTGGTCGAATATAAATGTGCGATTTATAAAATATGAGCGGGTAACCCCGAATAGGGTAGCAAGTTTGCGTCTACGCCGTGACAGCTGGCATTCTTTTGACAGACAGCTTACGAAGTGCACGCGTGCTAACCTATTGGCTCGTAATCTAGTTTCATCTTGTTTGCCCGTATATTTTGTTTACAAATGTAATCGAATGAAACGAGGGACTGTTAAGAATCACAAACGTGCTATTATTTCAACGTTTCTTCTACAACACGCCCATGATGGATGACTATCACAAAGATTGCTCCGCTGCCCATTCTGATATTCCGTCATATACAACGTGTAACAGAATAAACGCAATACCTCTTAAGGGGTCATTGTACTCATCATTATGAACAACTTTTATTATGGGAACAACTCCGAAATCGCGAAAAGAAATCAGATGTTCTGTACATTTCGTCGAGTTATGCGCCCAGAAATGTATAGGGCAGTCGATTTTTTTTCGCGATTTCAGGGTTGGTGGGTCCCTTAAGAGGTATTGCGTTTATTCTGTTACACGTTGTATATTTCGTTCCTGGAATAAATTTTCATTGAAATAAAATATTCTGCTTTAAGTACATTTTTCGTTAGCGTACTTACTAACTAAGTACAGTACATAATGGTCTCGAAATTACGAAATTAAACCAAAAGACAATTGGACAAAAATGTCTACAAAAAGACATAAACCAACGTTCTTGTTAAGTGGTAAGAGAAAGCTTGTAAATTATTCGGTTTGTTAAACGGACCAAGTTTTTAACTACACGCAATAGTACGAAAAACTATTTGGGAACTATCAAAGTTCGTGGAGAATTACCGCTTGCAAATTGCCAGTAATTTTGTATGAAAATGAACTTTGAAAATTCGTGTGAAGGAAACTTGGTGCTGCTGGGGTTAATTCGTATTATGACTCGGATTATACTCGTAGTAAAATATTAAGGAGCTGCACTGAAGTATTCAGACGGGATTGTTTTAATGTAGTGGAGCTATATTTATGGTGAAGTTTTTTATGAGAGATAAAAACTGAAAACTTTATTTTTTCGAGTTCATGTGCCTAGATGGCTAAATGTTAGTATTTCTATGAAATTAAAATAATCTTGATTTGTTTTCGTTTTTTGGATAACAAATTAATATTTCACATATTATTATCTAAGGTCGGCCAGTACCTAGAATTTATATTTTAGGTTCGTTATGTGTACATAAATTAAATCTGACCGGAATAATAAACCCTAAGGACATAAATCGTAAACTATCTAAGTGCACAAAGAGTTATTCTCTCCAAAATTGATTGAAGTTATATCAACATTTTTGTTAGGTCCCAAACGTGTTATCGTTGCTTGCATTTAAGTACTGAAATACGTTAGTTCGAAATTTCCCAAATGTAACATTATTTTCTAAATCCTAACTAATAACATATTTTTATTGCACAACTTGTATACGATATTACTACAATATTATACTACGTTTATATTAATTTCGTTAGTTTAGTGTATTGCATTTTGCACAAAGTGTGATAAATAACTCAAATAACGGTTATTTACTAATAACTGTTATATTTTCACCACTTATCAAGGGAATAATATCAATTTAGTTGTGTACCACTAAAAAGCTGGCTAGAAGGGGATCTGGTGCTGTGGTTGTTGGACCCGAACCCATAGTACCACTTCCTTTCACGCAGCTGCGAACGTGGCTACAAGAACATACCCACACACAAGCAGAACGCTGGTGGGCCTTGGCACCAGGCTGTAGGCAGTCCAAGGAGGCTATGCCATCCCTATACACGAGACTTACCAGGCAGGCGCCTCCTGCGACTGGATAGGGGCAGCCTACGAATGGTGGCGGAGACCATCACCGGACACTGCGCACTGAACAAACATTCCCACATGATAGGTATAGCAAACAGTTGGAGGAGTAGGAAACGGTATCGCATGTGCTCCTTGAGTGCACAGTGGTTACCGAAATACGGAGGCAAACGATAGGGACACCTAATTCACTCACAGACACCTTGAACACACTGAGTAGACTGATCTGCTTCAGGAGGGAGGTTGGCTGGTTGGAATGACGGCCGTCATGGCTCACGTTAAATGGTCCACAGCCGGAAACCATATCCGATACATAGATAGATAGATAGATAGATAGTACCACTGAAAAGTGATTTAGAAAAATTACCTACTAACTTTAATTTTGGAAGTTTGTGTCAAAAAACGAAGAAACCACACCAGAAACACAGACTTCCAAAATTAAAGTTATACGGTACTTTGTAGTGTTTTTTTATTACGTAAACTAATTTAGTATTCAGAAAACCTACAACAAAATTACTATTGTCAAGAGTATTCTTATACACTGTATTGTCATATTATGTAGAAACTCTTTCGTCATGTTTTTTGAGTAATTCATCAACTCGTCCCACGTGCCTACGGCCCATTTGGGACGAGTTGCAGAAAATCAAAATAAATAATATTTTCATTCTGCAACTCGTCCCACGTTATACCAAAATGAGAAAAGGTACAATCAGTAGCAAAAGTATTAGTGTGGAAATAATAATAAAAACAGAATTTTTCATAACATATTTAAGTAATCATCACAACATTGTCACAGATAAACACCTCACACGAGGTAATAATGAACAATCATAAATGTAAGTTTAATAATAATACACCTAAAATGATAAAATACTAAGCTATTGTCATAAAGATGAAAATCAACAGGTGTAAAGATAATAATTAACAATTACTAAGATCAATATTTATAAATATAATAACATTCAACCATTTTAAAAGATTTAACAATGATATTGCGACTGGAAGAGGCTTTCTAGGATTTATAACTTAAATCTACAAACAATTCTTTGGAGTTTCTTTGAGTCTTATATTAGATAATCACATTATAGAAACGAGTCTCTCGTAAACCCTACAGTTCTTAAATAAACAATAGTAATAAAGATAATATATATTAATAAATACAGTTGAGAGTATAATCTGCCCCTCTGCTTAGCGTTTGTGGACTTCGAGAAAGCCTTCGATTCGATCGAGACTTAGGCTGTGCTGCAGTCACTCCAACAGTGCCAGATCGACTATCGGTACATCGAGGTGCTGAAATGTTTGTATGAAAACGCCACCATGTCAGTCCGACTTCAGGATCAGACATCAGAACCTGTCATCCTGCAGCGGGGTGTGAGGCAGGGAGACGTAATTTCTGAGAGAGAAGTTGCGCGGTATCTTCTCGTCTCACATACCACAGTATCTCAAGACGAAAGTCTATGACCAGTGCGTGTTGCCAGTGATGACCTATGGACTTGAAACGTGGTCGCTCACAATGGGCCTCATCAGAAGGCTTAAAGTCACCCAAAGGGCAATGGAGAGGGCAATGCTCGGAGTTACCTTGCGTGATCGAATCAGGAATGACGATATCCGCATGAAAACCAAGGTTACCGACATAGCCCGAAGGATCGCCAAATTGAAGTGGCAGTGAGCAGGGCACATTGCTCGCAGAACAGATGGTCGATGGGGCTGAAAAGTTTTGGAGTGGCGACCGCGTACCGGAAGATGCAGTGTTGGAAGGCCTCCCACAAGGTGGATCGATGACCTGGTGAGGGTCGCGGGTAACCGATGGATGCGAGACGCACAGGACCGGTTGATGGGGCGACACTTGGGGGAGGCCTATGTCCAGCAGTGGACGTCTTTCGGCTGATATGATGATGAAAATGAAGAAATACAGTTGTATTAATATAATTTTAAATAGTATTCAATGTAATCAACAAAATTGTAAAACATTTAACAATCAAATTATAACTGAAACTAAGGCTTTCTAGAACTTATCATTAACTTTTGTAATAATAAAAATAAAATAAACTACAAAAAATTCTCAGGAACTCTTTACTTATGACAGTCTTATAATTAACTAGCTGTGCCCGCAACTTCGTTCGCATGGATGTCGAAAAAATTGTACGTACATAGGAATGAGGAGTCTGGTTGCTCGTGACTTAATAATAACAGCCGCAAGGGTTGATATTAAGGTTAAGCAATGCTTGCCGAGGTGGCCTGTAGATGGCTGACCATTTTAATATACCGAGATTCCTTCGTGCCTTTGATAACATGTTAAGTCGTTGGTCCGGTTGTCATTTGTCGGTCTTTGGCTGACGTTACGGATTACCAGAAGCCAGAAAATCTGACACCAGTCTTGCCAAGATGTACCGTGTTATCCATTTAATGGGTTGTGGAGAATTGGTAGGCAGCCACTCCACGTAAAATACTGATATTCAGTTGAATTCGGTTTGACTGGGAGCCGACCCCAATGTAATTGGGAAAAAGCTAGGCAGATTATGATGCCAAATAATCGTGCACAGTTGAAGGATTCAGTTAGATTATGCCAAAAAAAAGTTAGTTGATTGATGTAGGAATGAGCGAAATTGAATTAACTTAATTAAGTAACGTAGTACACTTTGAATACTTTTTTAAATTATTTTTTTACGAATTTGGACTCGAGACCCTTGTTCTGGTTTTCCACTACGATCGCATATTCGCGCAATAATCGCCATCTATTACGTGACGCTTAATGCCCGGTTTCCGTAATCATTGTTTACTTACCTGATAATAATTGAGAGTTATGCTTAGGTACCTACCTACATGTCTACCATTCGTATTAAGTTTTTAAATTTGTCTTGTTAACTGTACCAAACGTTGATAAAGTCTAAAGTTCCACACAAAAATAAACGTGGGACGAGTTGCAGAATGAAAATATTAGTTATTTTGATTTTCTGCAACTCGTCCTAAATGGGCCGTAGGCTCGTGGGACGAGTTGATGAATTACTCTGTTTTTTTGTCTAGCTTTTATTTTTTTCAGATTCCATTGTTCTTGGTAGTTAACATATTTACCTGGTAACTAAAAATTAATTATTAATTAATTTTGGCTTAAAATTTCAAAACAAAATCTAATTTCAAAACTGACATCCCAAAATTAATATTCCCCTTAATTAAATCATAGTTGAAAGCATCTAAAAATGTCAAAACTGTCTTTTAGAATATTTATAAGCATTTTCTGAGCTGACAGCTTAGTTATATAAAACCTGTCATGAAAGTAAGGCCTCACTATGAAATAATTAATTACTTTAGTCCGCTTAACAGTTTTAAAGGTATTGAGCAAACAAAGTTCTTGTTAAGTTCCTCAGCTTCTTGAAGAACTTGTTGTTTGATACTTAGGTAGTTTTTAATTTTTAACACTTAATAATGAATCTGGATTGTTGTAATCAGCGGCCGCTGTACGTTGATTGGTGTGTCTACTTCTACAGATCATGATAAAAACTGAAAGCTGTAGAAGTGCGTGATCATATTTGAGGGTGGTGTTTTGTATCTGCTATACACTAGCTTTACCCGCGTCTTCGTTCGCGTGGTTGTCGGAAAAAAATTACGTTATACAGAGTTATTTTGAGATTTTATTGAAACCCATAAATATCACTAATCACATCATCAATATCACTTCTTTTGCAAAATATTCGTGACGCCTTGATACAATTTGTAACAACACACATGTCCAATGACACTAATGATTGATAATCTAAGTGACGAATTTATTATATATTTTTATTCCAAGAAACATCAACATGGATCATTCATCCTACGATGTAAAATGGGGTTTATCAATCATGACTTACGTTCAAGATTTTCTTATACAAGAAAAATCGATTCATGAAACCAGCCAGAAAATAAAGAACAATACAAATAAATCGGTGAATGTAGCCTCCAATAAAAAAGTATGAGCAATACTTGACTTTCTTTTACATAAATTCACATTGAGAGTAACATTATCCATTACCAGCAGTCACAAAGCGTGAAAAGCTGGATTTTTGTAGGCTTGCACGGTGACAATGTGAAAAGACTAATGGGGTGCGATATCGAGTTTCTGTCTGCTGAATATCAAGGGATATTACACGCGAATGATCAACCCGAGGTGGCGAGGTTGTCACTTCATAATGTTAAAATAATACACAAATGGGCAAAATAAGATTTTATTTAGTTTTTTGTGAGTTAAACCCGACGTGAGTGTGGTGTCCCTGTCCATTTTAGGACTTACTTGCTAGTGTGCCTCTAGTGCCGCGAAAGACAGGCTCACCCAAGTGTCGATACATAGACTAGTCATGTACTTCTTGCATTCAACGGATTCTCGCGGCTTTTAGAAGGTCATCGGTCTACCTTGTGGGAACCCATCCAACGCTGCGTCTTCAGCCAGTTTTCCTTGGGATTTTTTTTCTTTTACCAAGTTAGAGATATCGAGATTTTCTCCGCATGGAAGGTACTGTTACAGGTGAACATGAGTAGGTCGAACCTATCGATCACAGTTGGAGTGCAAATGTAGTCAACTCTTCGTAGACATCAGTTACCTAATTCTACAGTACCTACTAACTTGCCATGTTTAGAAGCCTCTAGGCTATCACAACTTGAAAAATCGGTAAGTCTAAAAATATACCTCAGAACCGCTTTTTCATAAAGCACGATTTATTTAGGCACACTAGTTTTCCCTTCACTTGGGTCAGATACTGTATAACTTACCCTTTTTTGAACATTGGGAAGACTTCTATATTTGGTTTGATGAATGTGGCAGCCCTAACGTTTGCCTTGATCGTGCAAGTGTTATATCTGCCTCCGTTTATTTTATTTTAATTTATTGACTAAAAAGATGTAGTCGAAAATTATTTATTACTTTTGCGAGAAAATCATAATATTTTACGTAAATAGTTACAAATATTAAATGTCGTATTGCAATATTATAACTTAGTTTCCGCACCTTCTTAAATTCCAATAAATTAATTTAATTTCAACAGTTAAATAGAACGTGTCCAAATATTATGGCGAATAACCCTATCTTTCCGAATTTATCTGAAATCAAGCTGACACAGACATTAAACTATAAATTTAGTAAAATATCCGCACTTAAGGATAAATCTGATACCGCGAATAGCGCGATAAGTTTACAAACAAGGGTAGATATTTGTCCCCACCAACCGTGTCTCCACGTTGTCGTCGTGGTGGGGCTTGCGTGTCTCAATGATCTTGGGGGCTTTGCCGGTAGAGCCACTCATGCCGGAAGGTCCCAAGTGAGAGACCAGACCAAGAGAGACACAAGAGGGGCACACCGTTCGGAGACTTGAGCAGTGTTCGGGTCCTCGGACGGTGTGCGTCTCATTGGCTTGCTCGCTGCTCTCTGGTACGCGTCTGATCATCAGACGTGACTGTGAGGGCAGCGAGCAAGCAGTGAGAAAGAGGGGGAGAGGAGGGGAGATAGGGACCGCACCCTCAAAAAGGAAACAATGGACAGGCCTGGAAAAGAGAAATTACCCCAGGGCGGTTCGGACTGCACAGCAGTCCGGGAATCCGCCACGCCTAGTGCGTCAAGCCCCTCGTATTCTGGGGGGGGCAACAGGGCTGTCCGCACTCCGCTTGCCAAGGGCAACAGTGGCCGAGGAGGCCCCCGATTCGAATTCGACTTCGAAAAATTAATCGGGTTTAATTTTAGCTCGCCCGACGAAGAGTCGGCCGGGCAGAGCGCGGGCGAAGGCGCGCTGCGCTGGGAGGAGGGCTCGCTTGAGCGTCGCGCGGGTGTAGAGTCGGAGTCCGAGTTGGACTCCGACGACCTGGCGACCATTGGCTCGGCGAGCCCTGTACCCGAGGAGGCGAGGGCTGCTGCGGAGGACTCCAGGTCCTTCCGCAAGCGGCCCAGATCAGAGGAGGACCGGGGGTCGTCCGGCAGCGAGGAGGTTGCCTCGGCCCGGAAGATCCCCACCAGCAGGCGGGGTAAGGGCCGAGAGGGAGGCAAGGGCAGAGTCCTTGCCTCCAAGGATGCTGGACGACCCCCCGAAGATGGCGTTCGTGGGGCCCAAGGCTTGGAGTCCTCCGGCGGCGAGCCGGATGACCGGAGGGCCGGGTTTGCGGAGGTGGTGGAGGCCGCGCTTCGCGATGTGGCCTTGAAGAGGAAACTTTCCTCTAAGAACAAGGCCATAAGCGAGGCGAAGGCCTCCATTCTGGCGGCAGCGGAGGTTACCAGGGGTGGGCCTCCGCCGGACGAGATGTCCGAGCTGCGGGCGGAGGTCGCCCGCTTGGCTGCCGCCACGGAGCGTCTCCGAAAGGAGAACGAGGGGCTCCGCGCAGACCTGGCCAGGCTCCGGGGAGCCGGCCCACAGGGGGCGCCGCAAGGGGGGCGCAAGAAGGACGGCCAGCCCGTGCCGCAGGAGAGCCAGGTGCTGGACCTCGTGCGGCAGGAGATGGCTGCCTTCCAGGCGCGGTTCTCCGTCCTGGAGGGCATCGTCCTGCGCCCCCCGTTAGCGGCGAGTGGGAAGGCCCCCCAAGGCCAGAAAAAGGCGTCGTATGCGGCCGCCGTGGCTGCCACACCGGGGTCATCCGGCCAGGGCAAAGGGTCCGGGCCGGCACCCGCGAAGCCGGTGCCGGGAATACCGGACCCGGCCCCGGGAAAGAAGAGGAGGGGTGGGGTTGCTGCGCGGACGGCGAAGGCTCCTGCGCCGTCTGAGCAGCAGCTCCCCCCGGCTTCCTCGCCTTCAGCTCCTCCCCCGGCTCAAGCCGAATGGCAAGTTGCCGGGGAGAAGAAGAAGGCGGGAAAGGCAGCCAGGGCGGCCAAGAGGCGGGAGAGGAAGCGGCGGCAGAAGGCGCGAAGCGTCGCGGCTGCGCTGCGCCCCCCGAAAACCGCGGCTGTAGTGGTTACACTGCAGCCGGACGCGGCGAAGAGGGGCGTGACGTACGCGGACGTGCTCACCAAGGCGAAGGAGGCGATAAACCTTGGTGAGCTAGGCATCGTGGGGGGCCTTCGGCTCCGGGTCACCATGACTGGGGCCCGGATGCTGGAGATCCCCGGGGCAGCCAGCGGCCCAACCGCGGACGCTCTAGCCGAAAGGCTCAGGGCGTCCCTAAGCGCGGACGATGCCCGAGTGTCCAGGCCCACCAAGCGCATCGACATGCGCATCTTGGGCCTGGACGACTCCGTCACGGAGGCGGAGGTGGTGGCCGCCGTCGTTAGGACGGGGGGGTGCTCAGCAGAGGAGGTGAAGGCGGGCACCCTACGTCCTGACAACACGGGCACGCGCACCATTGTGGTGAGCTGCCCCGTGTCGGCGGCCAAAACCATCACGGAGGGCCGAAGGTTTTTGGTGGGTTGGGTTTCCGCGCAGGTCAAACTGCTGGAACCCCGACCTCTGAGGTGCTTCCGGTGCCAAGTGGGCCACCATGTGGGAGCACAATGCACCTCGGAGGTGGACCGCAGCGGTCTTTGTTTCCGCTGCGGTCAGCCCGGTCACAGGGCCGGCTCTTGCGTCGCCGCGCCGCACTGCGTAGTCTGTGCGGCAGCTGGCAAGCCGGCCGACCACTGGGCTGGGGGTAGGGCCTGCGCCCCACCCACCAAAGCCGGAAACAGGAGGAAGCCCTCCGCCACCGCCGTCTCTGCCGCGACCGCCGCCGCTGCCGCCGCTTCTTCTACCGCCATTGCCGGTTCCACTGCGGCTGCTGCTACTGCAGCAGCCGCAGTAGAGCCCCTACAAAGGGCTCCGGAGGGGGCTGAAATGGAGTGCCAGTAATGGCCCCATTTCACCCCCTCCTGTTGAACGTCAGCCACTGCGCCGCCCAGGAACTGATGCTCCTGAGCATGGCGCAGTGACTGATGCCTGTGGACGGCGAGCAATGGGTAGCTCGCCGTCCGATCAGAACAGGCCCGGGTTGACGGCGCGCTGTGTTCTACGCGCGCCAAACCAGCAGACGTCAGCATGGGTCGGAGCCCAATAGGGCCAGAGCCTGCCAGGGTTGCGGATTTGTTCGAAAGAGTTACCGCGGCCCTGGGAAGAAAGGCACTAGGAGGACTAAAGGGTGGGTTTTAGTCAGTAAAAGTCTGACACTCCCTGCCGCTCCACCCAGAGCGGGAGGGGTCATTTGATGATTTCCCATCCTAGGAAAAAAAAAAAAAAAAAAAAAAGGGTAGATATTTGTAGCGCAGCTAAACAAAAACATTCCAAATAGCTCATGATGCCCTTTCTCTGAAACAGAAACGTCCGGTAATAGCACATATTATTTAACATCGAACACCGAAACATAATAGTAGGTTAGAAAAAAAGAATAAGGGGCGTTTCTCGCGAGTGCCACCGTACTATGTGGGTAGGTTCGTAAGATATGGCCGCTTGAGCATGTATGTCACGTGCCGGATTATAAAAGCTTTTTCCAATTCTCCATTGTAGGAGCTCTCGGGATCTCGCGGAGACCACGTAGGCGCTATATCTTACGCTCTCTGTACGCTTTTATTTTAACGAAATTTAGCCCACTCCCTTGTCACTGACGATTACTTTCCATTGTCTCGCCGAGAGGGTGTAATACCGTATCAAATTGGGAAATATTGAAAGAAAACGTGATAACCGATCCAGTTGTATTGCGAGCTCAGATCGGTTAGCAGTTTGTTTTGTTGACGATACAAAGAATAAGAATGTTTCTATTCGTGTCCGATCGCTATACAAAGACTTTGAATTAACTACAAAATTGCCCATTGCCCTTACGAGCTCCGGCTTTTGGGACAAAGGCATTACAGAAATTATTCTGTTTTTATTCGGTGCCTAATCTACATATTACCTCGTATCCCATTCCGAAATACAAACGCGACGGCAAATAAAGTCATAAAATTACTCACCAAAAATAATATTATTGGGCGCGAACGTGTTTTTTTGTGCTGTCGCATCCCCACAATAGAGGGTGCGCTGTTTGTTGTCCTCATTCATACAAATCCGGAAAAAATAAAACAGATATTAAGGGCGCCCTCACCGTCCGGGCTTCCCGCCTCGCACATTAGTGTCCCCGAGAATGTCCCTATTCTTATTCAAATATTTCCGGCAATTTGTTTGTCGGTTTGTCCTATCGTATAGAACGTTACACAATAGGTTAAGACCGTAAATGAATGACTCTTTAAATCTCTTTATTTTTTTATTATTAAATATGTCAAGCATTCTATCTTTTTGTCGGTTTTGAATTCATTCTGCCAGGTTCGGATATCAATCACGACTTTTAGACATAATTCCTGTAAACGGGCGTTCGCGTCGTGTATTCTGTGTTTTATTTCCGATTGGAACACTGTACCTCATGCATTTTAAATAGGAAATTCAATTTTAATGTTGTTCAAATAGGCGAGCGGTGTAAAACTGACCGCGAACCGCTCCCGTAAAAGCTTTAACCACGGTACTGACAAACAAGTTTCTTGCCAAAAAACTTGGCGAGTTTATTAATGCAGTCAAGCTGCATTACTCGCGCAAACCGATTCCTTTGTTCACTAAGAAATACAGAACTAAATCTTATAATTCTGTACACTAAAATTGTATTTTCCTGTTTTGGCACGATTTTGTTCCAAAACTAAGTATAAACGAAGCTATTGATTGCAGCTGCATTAATTCATTTGCAGTTGTTAACTTTAATTGCAACATTAATTATATAATTTATTTCCAATGCGTTTGCCTTCAACTGAAGTAAACAGGAAGTGATCGTAAACAATCTCGATAGCTATTCTATCATTTTTTATTGATCTCCCTATTTTTATTATGGACCTATTCTTGAAAAATAAAGAAAATACAAAACTTCTCTCTTCCATGGCTATATAAATTTCTTAATTTTTACTGGAACAATCTTAAAAGTTCTTCGATAAAGTTCACTAATTTCTAAACAATCTTTATAGGTAATTAACTTAGCCTTTGATGAAAACTATGAAAACATATTTTTTTTATGTTCAGATTAATAAGCAACATAATTTAAACTTAACGAGAAAAATTAAACCTGGCGGTTGAAGGTAAATCCAGGTTTTACTTATTCAGTTTCATCACCAGTCCTCTGACAGTCACGGGCTTCTTAAACCGAACAGCATTTATCTCTTTCGAGAACACTCATCCAGCTACTGCCACCACATTTTCCAGGTTACCACTAGATTTTAAAAGGTTTCTGGAAGTTATAAATCTCAAAATCATAAAGTTTTCATTTGTTGCCGCGGGCAACAGTTAGACAGACAATCAAATTAGCCTTAA
Organism: Melanchra persicariae; assembly: GCA_947386135.1. Taxonomy (NCBI): domain Eukaryota; kingdom Metazoa; phylum Arthropoda; class Insecta; order Lepidoptera; family Noctuidae; genus Melanchra; species Melanchra persicariae. The sequence continues at coordinate 6,936,217 of OX376651.1, read as the reverse complement.
AACCCACACAATTCAAAGTTCACTAACCGCTGAACACAATCACAACCTAAACACTTTATCAAGCCCTGATAACAGCATATGGTAAGAGACCACGCCTTGGCCTAACCCTGCATGCTTAATTCCTAGGAACTAGATAACACTGACAGTTACCGACCACGCTTATTAGTTATCCTAAACAGTGGCTGGCTTTATCTCAGTGCGTAAGTTAAACGACAATGTTGTTCCAAAAGTTAACTATGCGACGATATAAAGTGGGATGTTGGATCACCTACAATCTATGGCTAACTAACCAAACAGAAATGTGATGTCATTTGCGTCAGTCCTTTGGTTGCCTCTAACATACCTAACGTACTCGTAAGGCTTTGATTTCAAGGGTTTCGTTATGATTTTACTGGAGGGTTAAACGGGTAAAATAGCATGAGCAAAGTTTGTAAATTAGTACGTAAACCATGCCTACTAATTCATGTTAGGTACGCACATCCTACAATAGGGATGATACCTGAGTAAAAAAAATAATCATGATTCTATTTAGTCCGTCAGTTTCATAACTGACGGATTAAATAGAAAGTAAAAATACGTGTCCAATATTTTTCGATAATCTTATCGAAAAATATTGGACAAATGTGTTTGCTTTATCAAATCAATAAAAATTTACGAAGATTAAGAGGACTGCATCAAAGATCAGGAGTGAAGGCTTGTGAGGTCATTTCTATATTTAAAGTGTACCATGCCGTAACGTCACACGAGTTTTCAAAGCTCTGTATTATCTTAATTTTGTGTTTACGTGAAAATGCCACACAAGAGTGTGACATATTAATCCTGCACATTATCACGAAATTTAGATGAGACTGGAAAATCTCTATTATCTGGATAGGTACTCAATCATGAGAATTGAGAATTTAAGGAACCTGCAACCACTGTGAAGGATTTCATTTCAAATAGATTCTGACAAGAGATGAAACAAGTGAGATTCTGTCAACGGTAGCGTAGAGAAGACGATTGTCAATACGTCAAAAATGTATGGGATTGACAGATGCTATCGAAATATCACGTGATCAAATCCCTACGTTTTGGCACTTCGACAGTCGCATTCGCTAATTGAATGGCACATTGTTTAGGGCTTCATGACGCCTAACTTGTGTTGGTTCCTGTCGAACTTAGGAGTCTATGGATTGGTTTCTGAGTAGGAAATATGAAAAATACAAATTTCTCAATTGCGACAATAACCTTACTTTAATTCCAAAGTTTGATAGCTTTCCAGACTTGAGTTTGAAAAATATTCATCTTCAAATTCTTAATCCAGTAATCGGGTATAATGCTTCCATTAAAAAAAAACAAAAGCCATCCAATTTTCAAGCACATCCAGTGTAACTATTAGCTGTTCGAATCCACTTTCTAGAGCCTGTCAAGGTCTGCTAAAGCTTTTGTTGGCTTTGATAAACACTAGTAGTTCAGCTGCTATTTCACGAACAATTAGTATCAATTAGTGATTTCTGTTTGACAATATCAACTATCAAATCTGTGTCTTGTTCAGGTTAAACATTAGCATACTTACCTACGCATGCATTCGAAGACCTAATTAAATCTAACAATCGTAATTAGCTTTCGATATATTTGCATAGATATGCGACTGGCGATGGCTAGGACCAGTTCGTGCCAACAATGAACCTATAGTCACGACCACATGATCCTTGGGATGTCCTGCCTATTGACAACTGTCGCTAAGCTTAGAAACCTTTCTATTTATTGTTGTGTAGGAGGTGTTAATAAGGTAATATGATAATTGTTGAGATTACGTAACGTAGCTAACTTCGATTTTAAATATTACTTATTCGTTGTACACCTACCACGGTGAAGTATTTTAAACCCAAAGATTAAATGGTAGAGAATAACTAGAGCTAGTCCCAAGAATCAGCATTGCCATTCAACGTGGCAATGCTGCCAGTATTTCGGGCACTTTAATTTAAATAAATGATATAAACATCTAAGGTAATATAATGAAGAAGCAAAATGACTCGTTTTTTGTAGCAGAAAATCTCTGAGTTGAAGTACAATTCGATCAGAATTTTCTTTCTTTACAAGCTACACATTGCTGAGTGCCATGAGCTACTTCTTATCCTAAAAATGCATAGATTCTATAAAACAGGTCACCAGAGCAAAGCCGCAGAGATTAGCTAGTAAAATACCTACTTATGTCGCATGAAACTGTGTTGGCTTCGACCATATATCGGCTTAGGAAGTTTCAGAACTAGGGTAGCCAAACCCCTTAATAGAATTGCTGGACTAGACATTTCATTTATCCGCAAAAAAGGTCTAAGCTCCACGAATTTCGTCCCGAAAAGTTGGCCTAGTAAAACTTTAACATATCCAGCTAAAAATAAATGTTTGGCAACCCTAATCAGGGCCATAACCCTAAAAGCGAAAATAGAGCCATAGCATATAGCGCACGGGTAACCAAGCTCGTTTTAGTGAACTAAACCTGTCAACGACGCCATGCCATGGAGCTTTTGTATGTCAATACTGACAGAATCAGCCGATAGTTTCTTCGCCAAACGATAGGCCAAAGGGTATTTTTGCCGCTATTGGATGGCAGTGTGGCTCATGGCATGGGTACCAATAGCAACATGATTTTCGTACTTGTCAGAACTATAGTTAGAATGTCACTGTTTTCTGAAAACTGAACGGAGGACCGAGCACGAATGTTTTTCACGAATAGTAACGTAACGTTAAATTTTACTATAATTCTAATACTAGTTCGCATATAATGTTTAATTGAATTGGATACTATTCATATTTTTGTATGATAAAATTATAATTTGACCAAGTAAAGTACATCCTATCGTGTGACAAATAAGAGAGAGTTATTTACGGGGTTATTTTTTAATGACCGGCCAAATTGGTTGTTCTACCCATGAATATGAACAACTTTCACTATGGGACCAACTCTGAAATCACGAAAAAAAAATCAGCTGTTTCATACAAAAGTTCAATACCTCCTCGACTAAAATGTATGAAACAGCTGATTTTTTTTTCGTGATTTCAGAGTTGGTCCCATAGCGAAAGTTCTTCATATTCATGGGTAGAACACCCAGTGAAAATTTGGCCGGTCATTAAAAAATAACCCCGTATTTTTTATAAGAGCTTGTAAATTTACATATATTTTCTACTAGCATTTTATTTATGTTCATAAATAAAATTCATTGTTCTACCAAACATTTCTTAAATATAGTTTAGCGTCTTATGATACAAATTGTGGATGAATGACGCATAAATTAAACCAAAATACTTGGGGTTATAGTTTTTATGTTCAAAATTCACTTCATCATCATCATATCAGCCGAAAGACGTCCACTGTTCGACATAGGCCTCCTCTAAGTGTCGCCACAACAACCGGTTCTGTGCTCGCATCCATCGGCTACCATCGAACCTCACCAGGTCATCGGTCCATCTTGTGGGGAATTCATGTACCTACGTTAACGTTACTATACGTGGAAAACATTCGTGCAAGGCCCTCGGTTTATAAGAAGGTAAATAAAAGGTTGACCATTTTAGGTTTATTAGTATTTTCTTTAATAGTTACGTATTCCAGTTAAAATGAAAATTAAACGTGACAAATTATCAAACGCGAGTTGGTTGTTGTGAATGAATGACTGTAGTTGAATGACTCTATAACAGCCAATCGAATAACTTTAATTGCGTTTAATTTAAAAAAAAGCGAGTCGGACTTGCGCACGAAGGGTTTCGTACCATTCTATACAAAACCGCAAAAAAATCACGTTTCTTGTATGAGAGCCCCATTTAAATATTTATTTTATGTTGTTTTTAGTATTTGCTGTTATAGCGGCAACCAAAATACATCATTTGTGAAAATTTCAACTGTCTAACTATCACGGTTCATAAGATACAGCCTGGGGATAGACGGACGGACGGAAGGACAGCGGAGTCTTAGTAATAGGGTCCCTAAAAAATACTGCTCGTTAACCTTTTTAGAACAAAACTGGCAAAGTTAAAATAATATTTTCTAAAGGTTCTACTAACAATTCATAAAAGTCTACGTTTCAATTTTAAATGAACCAATTTGTTCGAATGATAAAGTAGCTACAGTCCAATATTGTAGGTATAATATTTAAGTAGTTTGAATTTATAATTACGACACCAATTAGTTTTCACCTAGTTTATGTTACTTGCAAAATTTAAACCACCGGAATAAAGTTTATTATTAAAACTCGTTTTGGTACGGTCAGCATAAAACAAGAGATGAAAAACCAAATTCAAAATGTTTTGGAAGAAGTTTTGCTTTTGAAAGTTTAAGTTCTGTAAAATTGTTTTTTCTTCTGTATCTAAACTTTCTTTACTGACTTTAGGATTTAAGTAGTACTAATCATTTAATTTAAAAAAATACTGTTTTTAAAATAATTTAGCTACGTTTAGTTTTGTTGTTACAACCTAGATGTAGCTCATTAGGTATTTATTATCCAATTTGAATAATCGAGTTGACTAAACTCTGAAAATGTATGCCAAAAGCAAGTTCGTTCGTTTTAGGTCCGTATTTTAGATAAGTATCGGACTTCCTCTATACAGGGAACGGGCGTGAAGTTTGTGTTTTTATATTGCTTATAATTATAGTGTTTTGTCTGTCCGATTAGAAGTCGGTTAAGTTAGTACACCATGGGTATAATTTCCGCATTGTGTTTATTTTATTGTGTTTTAATGTTTAATTCCGCTTCGGTGTGCTACGTTTGTTGTGTCTAAGGCATGAAAAATAAGTATGACGTCACAGTAATATTTATCCTTTATTTCCTTTTTTTAGAAAAATGTTGGAGGCAGCAAGTACAGAGCGGTCCACATTGCAGAAGACCGCATGGCTTGGGGACGCGTCGTATGTGGTCACGATCCTCAGCAGTGAGGGAACGACGAAGAAGAAGAAGAAGAGATCCTTTATTTCAGACAAATTAAGCCCATAAAACACAAAACATACAGGGTTATTTTTTAATGACCGGCCAAATTTTCTCTGGGTGTTCTACCCATGAATATGAACAACTTTCACTATGGGACCAACTCTGAAATCACGGAAAAAAAATCAGCTGTTTCATACATTTTAGTCGAGTAGGTATTGAACTTTTGTATGAAACAGCAGATTTTTTTTTTGTGATTTCAGAGTTGGCCCCATAGTGAAAGTAAGAAAAAAAAGTAAGAAAGTAAAAAAAATAACCCCGTATATACGTATAAATACATATTTTATACAATAAACTTAAAAACTACTGCACAGGAAGTGACGGCGTCGTGTTACGCTGCGAGGTGTCGTGGAGCCGGCCGCGGAAACGTCGATACAGCACACCTTTCGGCCAAAACTCTTCCTTGAGGAAGGTCAACAAATGATGAGTCGGAACGCGAACCACGATCGACTTGAACTGGTGTTGGTATTATAAAATTTAAATTTAAATTCCGATAACTTTGTACAAAAACTTATCATGAATATTGTAACATATTATGTAGGTTTCATGAAAACGTAAACCAAATTCAAAGTAAACCGCTATTCGTGTTTTCATTATTACAAAAGCCTTGAAGAACATACCAAACATACTTTTCAATAACACAATATTCATTAAGTACAATCATACACAATTATGTCAATACATCTTAGTAAAAAAACTAAAACAACACTCAAAACCAAAAAAACACAAGCCAATTTCAAAATAAAAATACCAATCTTTAAACGCTTACAAGGCCAGTATCCCGTATAAAGCAGAGTGCATATTGCATGAACTCCTTTATACCGACAGAGGGTGGCAATGGCTACAAATTGAGTGTGCGACGTGATGCCAAGTGTTTGCTAAGCGATACGCGGGTAAGGCTGCGATCGATGAGTAATAGTCGTTCGTGTGCAGTAGGCTTTACTTGTAAATGTGTTTGTGAAAAAAAGGAGTTAGGTTTTCAGTGGAAAGTGACAATTTAACCATGTATCTTTCAGTAAATTTGAGAATATGGGTTTTGATGAATAAGAAAGAGATAAATTTTTATTTGGAACTTGCACTAGACTTACTTAGGATCGCCAAATTGAAGTGGCAGTGGGCAGGGCACATTGCTCGCAGAATAGATGGTCGATGGGGCCGAAAAGTTTTGGAGTGGCGACCGCGTACCGGAAGACACAGCGTTGGAAGGCCTCCCACATGGTGAACCGATGACCTGGTGAGGGTCGCGGGTAACCGATGGATGCGAGACGCACAGGACCGGTTGTTGTGGCGACACTTGGGGGCGGCCTAAGTCCAGCAGTGGACGTCTTTCGGCTGATGTGATGATGATGACTAGACTTACAATAAGTAAAAGCTTTGTATTTGGCTGTACCATAGGATTCTTTTTATTCAGGAATAATTCACGTTTTCACGAAACGTCCACGAGAACGAAGCCGCAGGCACAAATCTAGTTGCGGAATTAATTCGTAAGAGTCACCGCGGTCCTGGAACGCAAAGGCCATTAGGAGGAACACGGATGGGCTTTAGGCAATGAGAGTCTGACACTCGCTCCACCCAGAGCGGCAGGAGTCATTTGATGATTTCCGATTCTTATAAAAAGGCACGAATCTAACTTGTAAAACAATTTGGATTGTTAAGCGAAACGCGATTAAAGCAACAATCTACGAAAACCTAACATTTACACGGCTTTAGCAGTTGTTTATATGATCCTTGCGTGATGCAAAAAGTAAATCTGATTTAGTAATGCGCAGGAGTAATGTTGAACTGTATTTTGAAAAGCTAAAGTCTTGTTTTCCTTGACAGGCTGACCGTATTGGGGACATTTAAAGTCGTTAAAGATTATTGCCACAAGAAATATTACAGTTTAATTTTTAAGAAAACCCTACAATTATTTCTCACGCCTTTGACTGCTTTATGTTTTAATTTTGAATCGGGAATAATGTAGCGATTTGTAAGCCCACGGTAGCAATTACCAATTAATTTAAAATTATGATTTGTCACACTAATTTCATGTAACTAACGGCCAGGTAAAGTTATGTCTAATAGGGTATATTAGTTGCATTGAAACCAATCGGCACGTGTTCTCAATTACCTGAATAATATTACTAAACAAATGGAAAGTTGACCATAATAATTTTATTGACCTATTAAAGACATAAATCATATTTTATAAGGTAAATTGGCACTGAATCAACTTTTTCTCTAGCAAAACAAAACCTTTTTTTGTTTGATTGAAGAGATAGTCACCTAATAAGAAACTGTCAAGATTTAATTGTAATGAAATGTTTTCAATGTATCGTTGAAATAGTGGTGGCAAGTGGTCATGGGTTCGAATCTCGGGTTAGATAAAATATTATTGGAATTCTTCATCTGAAATTTCTCTGTAGTACAGTGTAGATTGCTTTTTGGTTGAATTCTCGACCGTCTTAAACATAATTATCTACATAATAATTTTAGTTCTGAAGTTGCACCAAATCTTTCAGTTATTTTGTCGTGTATGTTTCGTTATAAAGTATTATTTGGCTTGAATTGTATCGACATGGGAACTAAGAGACTAACGTACGGCTTCAAAATAACTTTCAATAAGAACATTGATTCTCTCGACTATAAACATCCCTAACACACAAAAGAATCACCATTCTAACAACAGTTTCCAACATCGAAAGTAGTTCACGAAACACGAAAACAAACACTAAGGCTTGGCACACACTCACGTTCGAATCGCAACTCGCAGCAAACGCCAAGATTTATTCGCTTCTCAAAATTCGTAGTCGCTACACAGAGTCGCGTTTACATGGCAGACAAATTAGTTGTCTCGCTTCTGACAGATGAGGGAATCGGTTCCGTGCAGTGTGCATCTGACGGTCGATTTATGTCACGACAGGCATGTAAGATTTAGCGCCAAGTTGCGATTTTAACTGCGATACTGCCGACTAAATAATGACGCAAAACGCTGTGGGGTGACGTTGATTGAGAATTGTTAGGACTTAACTGGTGTAAGTTTAGTGTGTTTTGGATTGTTTAAGTTATTAAGTAATTAAATTAATTAGTATTCGTTGACACAACCAATAACAGATAATATGCGATATCTTTTAAATGGGTCAATGTACTCATCATTATTGGGAACATTTTAGACGTTTTTCAAAGCTTTTTTTTTTTAAAGTTTATATTTTGAATTTTTTTCCAATTTTTTTAAACAGATACAGAACGCCACATGACCACGCACTTCTGGAAGACCCAGTATAATGTAATTTTTTTTCGACAACCACGTGAACTAAGTCGCGGGCACAGCTAGTGTTACTATATTTACGCAGAACATAATATCTATCTATATTCCGTAAATGGAGGATTTCAAGGAAAACAATAAAATCTTTAGAAAACCTGCATATCGAGAATAAACTTTATTATTTAATCATCGCTTGTATAATTAGCCTATACAAAGGTCACTTCTACTGGAAAAACTCTCAGATTGCATATCACCAGGCTATAAGATAACTAAAATTACACCAAGACGTACAAGAAAATATCCCTTTCTCCGTTAATTCTAACTGCAACAAAATTACAAACCATTGTACTGCAGTGAAAACATATTAATGTGCCCGACGAAACAATGAAAATAGCTTTGAAACGTCACCCAGCTGAACAATGGAGTTTTAAACGTTTGCTAAGTGTTGCAGAGAAGTCAGGGCGAGGACAAAAGCCATAAGTTCCGACTGTCGAGGGCGTCTTTGGCTGAAACACGTACGCTTTGAACTCGAGTGATACGAAAAGCATGGCTTAATGTCTTTTTGTATGTGGGACGTTTGATTATTCTACGAGTTTTAGAGAAAGAAAAGAAATAACCATTTGCTTAGAGAAAGGCTTTTGACTTGTGTTGAACCAAGGACAGAAGCTGCAAGAACGATAAAGCTTTGAAAATAGAATGAATGTGCATTCGTGCAATAACGATTCATTACAAGGACTCAATGGGGAGTCGAATTAGAAGTAACATTGATTGAATCGTTTATCTAGGTTCATTCTACTCTGTTTTATTTGGTTGAAGAAAAGAATTCTATAATTGTTAATCTACATTCAAACTTAGTGGTACAAAATTGCAAACCAAACGACTTTCGTATTATCTTCTGTAAACTATTTTGTAACACAACATTTAGTAAATGTTATATCCTATCCTACTAATCCCATCCTCTTCCTACTAATATAATAAATACGAAAGTTTGTGAGGATAGATGGATGTATGTTTGTTACTCTTTCACGCAAAAACTACTGATTGGATCTTGATGAAATTTGGCACAAAAGTAGATTATAGTCTGGAATAACACATAGGATACTTTTTATCCCGAGAGTATGTTCCCTTGGGATATTTATCGACATTCACGCGGGTAAAGCCGCGGGCGGCAGCTAGTTTACTATATTAATTGTGTGGACTTTAAAAGAGACTTTCGACTTCTGAGTTTGTTTCGGTGTTTCTCCTAAAGTCTAGTTTACACAGAGCGAGCTGCTGACTAGACAGTAGACAGTTACTCGGACCGTCTACTCGTATGTCAGTAGCTCGGCTCGCCTTAGCTGTCTACACGGTGATAGTAGGTGCCCAGTCTCCTGCGTGGTGCAGCACCCATAAAATATAGGTTCCGCTCGCAATAGCCTAGCTGACCGATGCGAGTGATGGCCGAGCTGCTGCCATGTGCGAGTTACCTACTGTGTGGCGAGCAGGCAGTGAAAACAAAAAATGTTGAAGTAACTCGGATGCAAGCTACTCAAACTCGAACGTGGCAGTAACTCGTAAGATACGTCCATACGATGCGAATTACTGCACTGCAGCTACTCGGTAGGCTGATCGTACTGTGTAAACTGGCCATAAGAATTAGTCAGCCAAGCAATACTGGCCTCATTTAATTTAAGCTGAACAAAAAGGATTGAAGTGTTATTTTTACGCTTTTATCAAATAAATATCATAACTGGGCCAGAGGCATCGGCTTATCTAACAAGACTGAGTTTTATACTGATCAACTAGAGCACCCCTAGAACGTGCTTAATTACATACCTACCTAATTATGTTTTAAATAAATCATAATCCAAATTCAGAAGTGAATGGTATCAATCAGCCGCAGATTACTCATACGACTTAGCAATACATGCATTACCTACATAATTTACCCTATAGGTGTGGTATGCCTATTTATGTGTCTGTCTGGCTGTCCCAATAGGTTCTAACTGCGGTGAATGGATTTTGATAAATGGCGCGTGGAACAATTAGTCATGATCCCGCAAGTGACAGACGCTATACATTATGCGCCCATTATAAAAGATAAAAAAGGTTACAGATAATTTGACTCGTTTTTGTGGGTTTTGACTAATAATGGCTGCTTTTTGTAGGTGGGATATTAAAGGAATAGTATGTTGTAAAACTGATAAAGATAAAGCGCATCAAAGTTCAAGAGTAACGTCACGTTTTAGTTAAAATTGTACGAAAACTGTTTTTGCTTACGTGAAGAAAGAATAAATGCCGTCGAATAATTTTTGAAAATCTATCTGATGGACTTATTTGATTTTTTCAGTAAAATTACAACATAATTGTTTGCTTAAGTTCTTCTTTAATATCGGCATAGACTAGATATTTTAATAGGTAGCCATTTGTAGTGATAAGTGATAACCCCTGTATTCGAATTTCGAACACTCTTCTCAGGCAAATTGACAGTTATAATGTCGCTGCAGGTCACTGCTTACCTTTATCAAGCCTTTATCCTTTATGCCTTTATACTGAGCTTTTAGTTTGGTTCGCTAATTTCTGTAACTTAGTTATTGTTAGGTATATTACTTAGTTAGTATTGTTAGTTAATAATTCATTTTATTTGGTTGTTTTTCCTGTGCGAGTAAATAAAAGCAAATAAAAAAATCTTTCTTTCTATGTTGTTTTTTACCGTTGTCATGGTGACGTGAGTCTATAACAGTGAACAATATTCCCTTCAAAGAGTACCTTTTTGCGTGGTCTGAATGTTGCTGACGTCAGTTAAATAGATATGTTTAACTTACAGTAAGTTGTATATAGTGACGGGTAGATTTTAGGTGGATTATTGTCTCAGGTGGTCGGGGCAGTAACCTTTACTGTAGCTACTTTGTTCCATTTATGTAAAGTAAATATCTCAAGCCTATTCGTGCTTTAACGATGTCAATCAAATGAATCATTGTAGTAGAATGTGAAGGTAACACAGTTTTTCTTCATTCTGGTAAAGACAAGTCAGATTGTGGTTGGGATTTCAACAAATATTCAAGGTGGTGTTACGCAACCACCAGGTATTTCTATTTCTTAGGAGCCCGCTCTCATTTCAGTCTAGCAGTTTTTCCCCAATATCCTCTACGTAAGTTATTAAGCTGCGTTCTTTTGCCCGTTGGCAAATCCTGAGTTTTTACTATTCATCATCTGCCTAGCCTTTTCCCAACAATATTGGAGTCGGTTTCCAGTCAAACCGGATTCAGCTGAATACCAGTATTTTACGTGGAGCGGCTGCATACCAGACCATAAACTGGGTAACAAAATACTTCTTGGCAAGACTGGAGTCAGATTTACTGGCTTCTGACAATCCGTAACTGCCAAAGATCTACAAATGACAGCCGGGACCAACGGCTTAACGTGCTTTCCGTGGCACGGAGGAAACTCAGGATATTAAGATGGTCACTCATCCACAGACCAACCTCGGCAACCGTTGCTTAACCTTGAAGATCGAACCGTGCGGCTGTTATTATTTAGCCACGATCTCCTCCACAATACTCCACAAAATCAATCCAAAAACAATTAAAAAGAATATACAAATACTCCACAGCCTTAACAAAAACAAAGTGAAAACTCTTTAGCATAGCCCAGCCCGCAAGTTGGCGGAACATGTCTGGCTTCCTAAACATCTGTTGCATATAAAAAGGAGAGCTGTAATCTGTTTCAGTTTTGTCGCTTCTTGCACTGCTCGTGGTCAGAGATATCGCAAAAAACTTTGTGTGAGCATTTTTGGTAAATGGCTGTATGATTTATGGCCGGTTTCCGAGGTAATTTATCGGTCGTTTATAATTTTCTGTTAAAGCAGATGAAAAGACAGTCTCGTCCTCTTGTTCATACCCCAGTTAATTTGAGGTGGGTGCAACACGTTTTATTCTTCCACGCATAGGTATTATATCTCTATAAGCTATCATTTTAATAAACACCACCTTTCTAGCCGTCTAGCTAAAAAACGTCGGGTCCTCATTACAAGTGTGATGTCGTGGTTAAGACGATATTACACAATGTTAACAGAAGAATGTCCGAAGAGCATACGATATTTTTTCAATCGGTAGTAAATGATAGTCTGGGAGTTCGTGTTAAAAGAGCAATTCGTAACTTCGCGGTTCTGACGTACATGATTACATGTACGTCAGAACCGCGGGTGTACTTTTCAGATCTAAAAGGTACACAGATTTTCAAGAGAGGTACGTAAAGGTACACAGAAGGTACCAAATAATTGCAATAAATTTAGGCAGATCTGAAAAGTACACCCGCGGTTCTGACGTACATGTAATCTTTGTCAGTTAACATGAACAAGTAAGCAACAGGGTACTTGCATATGCCAAAGGCGAAACAGACCCATAGCACTGAATATTTCGCCAAAGATCACTTCCGAATCAGGATTTGGAAAAGATCTTCAGAAATAAGCCTGAGTGGCTGTATTGACTGAATAATGACGTAATCCACCCTATTAATGTCTATTATCAAAACAGCACTTATGCCTACCTATAGGCTACTAAATTAGAAAAATAAACCGACAAAGAGAAGGGAATAATTAATATTGACAGCAAATTTAATTGAATTGTCGGAAACGTTTGATTTCCGTAAATAAGTACACATTTCAGGAACTAGAATCGTGTTTTTTCAGTTCAATTTTTGTCACATAGCTATAATTGCAATAATGCATTTTTTGCTTCAATACAAAAAATGCACTTAGTTGACAATGAAGTCAGCTATTAAATAATGATTGTGGACAATAATAGCGCAATTATAAACTGAGTAAGATATTATATAATAAGTCTATTCATATATTTATTAGTATTGATACAGCTAAAATATTAATAGCATTCGATCATTTATTACTGTCTAAAGGTGTGGCGATAGAAATTACGTTCATTTTATTACCTTTCCGTTGTTAGAACTGGTATTACTTTTAAATTAAGTGTTTCAAAATCAGAAATCATTTATTTGCAGTCAATATTTTCCATAATTAAAGGAACAAACTTAAGATATGCTGCTATTCTGCAATGCGAACTATGTGTATAATGTGAGCTTTTATTCGGTTCAAAATAAAACTTTATATGAATTTTTGACGCCCATTATGGTATTTTATAAGCATTTATGCAAAATTTTTATTCATTACGCGGTTGTAGGTATATTGTTTATTATTATCTATGTTTTAGTTACATCTCGTTGAATTTTAAATAAATAAGCACTTAAAATAAAAAAACAAATACATAAAAAAATATTATGACGATGGCGGGACGAGCTAGACAAAATGAACAACCAGTGGTCTACACTACCTCAGATCTGATAATATGGCCAGCTATTTGCAGAAAGTCAGGAGGCTTTGCCCAACAGTGGGATCATACTGGTTAATAGTAACTAGTAACAGTATCTAATATCCCTTATTAGTAACTGCACACTTCGCAAATTCCTAAAAACTTCAGTTCTTTTAATTTAGTTAATTACTCTCTATGCATAGCTATTATATATATTTTAAACCTAGTACGTACCCATGTTTAATAAATCACTGCATAAGCTCTACCAATTATTATGGATTTAACGAATTTTGACAAATTATTTGCATTTAATTGCGTTTAATGAGTACAAACTACGGCGATTTACATTCAATATGAGGCATCATTGGCTACTTAATATAATTAAGTACCAATAAGCCGGTTTGCTGAGCATACTATAATTTGTTTTATTTATGAGTAGCTGTGCCGACAACGTTATACTTTTAAAACCAAAGAACATTGGAGATAATCCAGAATTAAAATTGTACTCCAAATAGATCTGTTATAAAAAAACTTTATTATTATTTTTTTCTACCAATAAAAGTCCACTTTTATACACTCGAAATTCGAAACCGAAAACCCAACCAAAGAGATCTTACGAAATACTCCCTGTTGATGAAAAACGTAAGAGCCAAGCATTTCATCTTCATTTATCTTCTTTCAATAGGTATCTATATATTCAAGTACAAGAACAATAACTCAAAAAACCGGTTCTTATCGAAATTAAATCCTCATACCTGAAATCGATCAAACGATAATCCGCTCAGCGCAATACAGACGAATTCATTTCGGTTCATATCGAGAATAATCGATTTTAATTTCTCAAACGATGCCGTAGACGTGTAGGTAGGTAGGTAGACAATCAGCGTTATTATAATTATGTATTACTGGTAACCTTGGTTATGAGCAGAGAAGAGACAATCGCTGCATAACTGACGGACGCACCCAGGTCGCCACAATGTGAATTATAGCAGGAGTCGACGGAGGAAGGCCGACTCGTCACGCCTTGGGTTAAGGACAGTAGGGCTTGAGAAGGTCAGTGGCACACTGATAGACACACTATAATTGTGGTATTAGGTGCATAGGCAAATAATGCAATGCAATCTTTTAGTGCCAGGGCTGCGCATTTTGTTCGAAAGAGTTACCGTTGCCCTGTAAAACAAAAGGCACTAGGAGCACGGATGGGTTTTAGTCAGTAAGAGTCTGACACTCCCTCCCGCTCCATCCAGAGCGGAAGGAGTCAATGATTATTTTCAATCCATAAAAGAAATAAAAAGAAAAGGTTCCTTTTAGTACATATACCCAAGGAACGTTGATATACTTACCTGTATATTCTAAGTCATTTCACCCACTCATTTGTATTAATTTAACACTTAAATATATAGGTCTAACATTTTATATAGGTAGCTAAGTATGGTTAAGAATCCTAGTGCTTTGATCTCATTGACGAAAAAAGCATGAATTTATGGGATTTAATGTTATGAAAGTGTACCAAGAATCATTGCGTCGTAATTTCTTGCTAATTTCCGCACGGAAACCCGATTCACATCAAAAACTTTTTTGACACGCAATATGCTCCTATTACACGTAATTGAGAGTCGAAATTTGTTCGATTTAGTCATTATAATAATGTGAGACTGAATCTCTTTATTTGCAAAATTTTGGTTACATTCAATTATTAATTATATACAACTCGAATATGTTATTACGATTGCCGAACTGTGGTTATTGGAAAAGCAAATATTTTAATATTTAATTAATTCATTCGTATTTACTCTAATTATAATACACTAAGCACACTTAATTGAATTATTCAGAATAATATAGTTCAAATAATTTTGAAGCGATAATCTCGCGTCCGCGAATAAATTTTGTAGGTATTTAATTGATTTGAGCGATGTGTACCAGTTTTTGCCAAAGTAATTTAGTTGGAGTAAACCTTACTATAATATATTAGTATCGATAACCATTTAGAAGATATTAACCGCAATCGCAAGAATAATCTTTATTATCGGTCTGTAGACTGTTGAGCAACTGTTCGACAATTTCCTGTGCGCAATGATTTTCGATTAATATAGATAGACGAAGTATTATTTGGTCGAATATTTGTTTCGGACTAATAACTTGGCTCTAAGCTTAATAATTATGTTGTCAGTGGTCATTGACGTAGGTTTAATTTAAATTACTTTATGGTAGGTATCACGGACAAATATTTATTTGAAAGTGAATACTAGAACACCAAGTAAGTAGGTACTAGGTTTGGGCTTGCCACTATTGTGGGGATAATTCCCTTCTTTGAAGAGTGGTCGCAGAGGCACCACGACGTCCTCACCTTCCACCTGACGTAGTTACTCATCGGACACGGTTGTTTCGGGTGCTACCTGTTTCGGATTCGGCGGGAGGACATGCCCGGGTTTTATCACTGTATGAATCGCCCGGAGGGCACGGTGGATCATACGGTGGAGATCTGCCCTCTTGGCCGAGCACCGCCGTGTCCTCGTCGAGGCGACCGGCGGCGGCGTCCTCTTGCGCCCGGCCCAGGTTCAATCCATGGTCCGTAGCGAAGAGGCATGGGAAGCAGTCGCCTCCTTCTGCGAAGCAGTAATGCTAGCGAAAGAGGAGGCTGGTCGCATTTTTTCTCGTTCCCTTAAGAATTTCGGGAAATCCTCTCTTAGTGCTCCCCTACACTCCAAGCAACCTTCATGCTAAATTTCAACTTTCTACGACCAGTAGTTTCGGCTCGGCGTTGTCTGTCAGTCACTCAGTAACGGAAGAGTTTTATATGTAGGTATAATATGATTGATAATATCCACCGCTCCACCACCGCACACAGAATTATCAAGAGCAAAAGGAAAAGTAATTTTTGCTCAGTGGGTATGATCGCTGAAAGGTGTTCCGAAAGGTTTAAAATGATAATTTAAGTCTATAATTGTACTGAAAATAATTGAAATCATTGAAATAACGATTACATAATACATATCATAGCAACGTAATCGCCTTAGATACACCCAGACCTAACGTGAGTAATCATTGAAGCGTTTATAATAAGTAATAGGCAAGTCTCGGTGGGAGGCATTCTATAAGAAAATGAGAGGAGCCATTGGTTCGAAAATACGTTCAATGACAACCTTTTATGACAATCCTTTGTTAAGATATTATGAATAATGAGCGTGTTACATAAAAGGCTAAATGTTTACTGTAGAACATGTGATTTCTGTAATGGTACCCATTTATTACAGAGTACGAATCTTGCGACGTTTGGATGATATATTATTTTTGTCTGTTCATAGTGAATATTCTATTGTATTTTAATGAGTGACTTATGACCTTTTGGGTACACGTTTAGGTAACATCATTCTGAAACAACATACGAGGACATAGACACGATTAGGTATAATATAATGTCGATACCTATCTAGAATTCTGAATGTAAGTAAAGATTGCAGTATCCTGTAGAGTTTTGGTTTCGGCCTTACCCTAAAGTGATTGTATTAAGAATATAAATTAATACACAAAGTAATTTCAAGTTAGTTGCGCACCGCCTAAAAGGAACATTATCGGCATATAAAATTAATTTTGTAGTATAAATAAATGTCTCTGTTAATACAACGAGCTATTTAGGTAGGTAGGTTGGGTGGAATAGAAAAATGTTTAAGCTTTCATCTTGATGAAAGCTTAAACATTTTTCTATTCCCAGAAAAATGGCCGATCAATATCTTCTCAAACGTATAATCATCATCTGCCTAGCCTTTTCCCAACTGTATTGGGGCCAGTCAAACCAGATTCAGCTGAATACCAGTATTTTACGTGGAGTGGCTGCCTACGAGACCTCTGAAACCCATTAACTGGGTAACACAGTACTTCTTGGCAAGGCTGGTGTCAGATTTTCTGGCGTCTGACAATCCGTAACGACTGCCAAAGGTCTACAAATGACAGCTGGGACCAACGGCTTAACGTGCTTTCCGAGGCACGGAGGAGTCTCGGTATGTTAATATGGTCCCCCGTCCACAGACCAACCTCGGCAAGCGTTGCTTAACCTTGAAGATTGGTCTGTGCGGCTGTTATAATTTAGCCACGAGCTCCTCCTTCTTCTCAAACGTATAATGTAACCATACAAATAAAGCAAACAAAGTGAGTCCAGAAACAATCATGGTCAATAATAATAATAATAATAATAATATCTTGGGACAACTCACACACGGCCATCTGATCCCAAGCTAAGCAGAGCTTGTGTTATGGTAACCAGACAACTGATATACATACTTATATAATTTATAAATACATACATATTATAGACAAATTACACCCAGACACAGAACAAACAATAATGCTCATCACACAAAGTTTGTCCTGGGTGGGAATCGAACCCACGACCTCCGGCTTTGCAGTCAGGGTCACTAACCACTAGACCAACAGGCCAGTCAATAGGAAATTCCTCATAAAATGCCAGATACAATTGATAACCATCCTATGGTCCATCGCAGTTCTAAGGACACTGTAAATGCCAGGAATTTGTGATTAAGGTGAAGTCCTCACGATGCAGTCCTTTGCTCGGAGCAGGCAATTATAATAGAATATATGGCAGAAACATTAATATACTAGTACTGCAATATCAGAGTTATCTTTCACAAAGGTTATCATGACTGTTTCGTAAATAAACCCATATAAGGGTTTATTTTACCTTGACGGAAATAACAGCTGCTAAAATGTTCGTAAAAGCTTCAAGTGGTTACAACAACAATGATATTTTTATTAGTTAGCCCTTGGATAAGAGATCTTAAGATTTGAATACCTCATTGATAAAATAATTGAATTAAAATTGTTTGATTCTGTTGCATCATCTATCCACAGAAATTTTCAGCCGCCATAATAGCAGACACAATAGTAAAACAATGGCGCATCGACTCCAGGGGCCGTAGGTACCATGACGTGTTAAAACGTCAGTCGTTCGAGCGAGAAAGAGGGATGGAGTTATACACCCTATATAGCTGCATCCCTCTTTTTTACTCGAACGACTGACGTTTTAACACGTCATGGTAGGGCCGCAGGAGTCGTCGTTACAGTTATTAGGATAATAAAAGTCCTGAAGTCACACAAATCTTACAACACCCTAACAAAGTTCTTCGCGCGACCGGTGCAGCGGTGGGTCAGTTTTTATATTTTTTAAGCAATGTTCACATTCGCGTCTCAGTCGCAATATGTCAAAAATGTAGGGAAATTGAGGCTTTTTTGACAGATTGCGACTGACATGCGTATACGAACGTTGTTCAAAAGTTAGTAGAATTGGTACCTTGGACATATGCAATAGCCTAACAAACAAAAACCATTGTACGGTAGCCTATCACATAAGACAGCTTTGAATTTAAAAAAAGAGCTAAAGAACCTTAATTATGTATATTTATTGAGTCCAAACCACGAAATGATGTTTAAATATGAAATTATCAAGAGCGATATTTCAGAAGACGGATATTTTTTACATGATATTAATAAAAATGGCAGTTTTATAGCTTTTGTTTAGAAAATAAATGTCCAACCGTCAAAATATTTATTATTTAGAAAATTAGTAATTTATTATAATTATATGACTATTGAAAAAACGGTCCAAGACTAGGGACCGATTCAGCAGAAAAAATAGGTAACGCCTTATTGGTAACGTTCAGTAATATCACAATATTATAACCCTCCCTGGGTTTATATCTAAATCGTAAATTATTATTAAATACCATCACCAATCTGCGTAGTCCCAGTACCTGCATACCTCGCAAACTCAATACAGTTGTACTACATTATAGATTGTAGCGTATCTACAATAATAATTATGCAAACGCATGCGATGTTAATTTGCGGTCATCGCGTATGTAAACAACACAGGTGAATAATTTCATAGCCGTAACCATGCTGGTCGACGGATGAATGAGAGGGAGGGAGATGGGAAGCTCTCTGTCTCTTTTTAGGGTTTATTTCACATAGTTTTTACAGGACAGGTAGGTATGTGAGTAAGTCCGCAGTATACTAACCCAATCGGTTCATAGTAGTTTATGCAACGACCATATAAAAAGGGTTATTAAAACAAGAGTGTGGGTTTATCACACGAGGCGTAGCCGAGTGTGATAATATCATCACACGAGTGTTTTAATACCTAATTATATGCCGTTGCATACACTATTTTATCTTCACTCATACAGTTGAAATAAAATAAGTGGAAAAATAGTTAATTCCAATATGGCGGATATTCTCATTGCGTATTCGAATGACTGCGCAGCGCGCTCAAACATAGACAAAGATAAAAGCTGGCTTATTGACTGAAGTCAATGAGCCCGCGCCAAAAATTAAAAAGAAAAAGTGTGCTATAAAAATTAAAAAGTTATTTTATGATGCAGTTGTTTAAAAATCGAAGGAAAATGTTGAACTGTAATGGGTTTTTTTTTAAATTTTACCTATCCACGAAAAAAAAGTATGTATTTATGCATTCGTTTTTGAACTCATATTTGGAACATTACGTTGTGAGTGTAGATAAAATATATTATGTATGACACTGAGTTTCGGAGGAGCTCGTGGCTCAATAATATTATGGTAGGTGCCAAATAAATGTGGAATAAAGTACATTGACCTATCCTTAATATCTCTACGTAAGGTACCCGGATTGTAAATTATGAATCGTTTTTCATTATTGGATAAAGGAAGGATCACGATAGATTTCGATTCAGGACAGCTTTATGTCAAGTTAAGTGTGTCAATAAAATGAGTAGGTCACTGACCCATCAGTGACCGTTATTCCATATTTATCTGGCGCCTGCCAGAATATCTGATGCGGTCTATGAACTACTTTTACTGTGGGACTGCCTCCGTGGTCGAGCGGTTTAAGCGTTTACTTTGTGACCCGGTGCTCGTGGGTTCGATTCCCACGGGAAGCATACTTTGTAAAGTTGTTTCCAATTTGGCTAGGACATTGCAGGCTTGATTCACCTGATTGTCTGATAAAAGATGATTCCGTACTTCAGAAGGCAAGTATAAGCCGGTGGTGCCGGCCGCCAAATGGCGGTCGTCAAACCATGTCAGAGGCCCTTGAGGCGGTTTAAAAACTCTGGTGACACTAGGGTGTGTGGGGTCGTTAGACCTTACTACCCACATGAAGAAGAAGAAGAAGACTATGGGAATAACCACGAAATCGCGAAAAAATAATTAGCTGTTCATCAATACATTTTGTAAAGTTATCGGCACATAAATGTTTGGGGCAGTCGATTTTATTTTCGCGATTTCGGTGTTGGTCCCATCGTAAAAGTTGTTTACAATGATGAGTAAAAGCACTCCTTAAGAAGTATTGCGTTTATTCTGTAACACGTTGTATAGTGTCACCTTTTTGACACTTTTTTAGTTTCCTATAACAACACCCTTCAACTCTAATCAGCTCATCCAGATAAAGGCAAACAAATCCCATCCACACATCGCTACAGCCGGCATAAACAAGACATGAATGATTTGATTCAGATGGGCAGCCGGCTCGTACGTGTGGGTCCGTCGCGTAGTGCCATACCCCTATACGTTACAATAATGTGATCAAATTTGTCACCCCCCATAAATCCCGTCACCGCTATCTCTAGATGTAAAGTGGGACGAATGAGGATGTTAATTTTGCGATAATGGGTCGACCTTGAATTTATGGATTGACGATACGGGATCGAGAGCAAGATGTTTTGCATCTTAATGATGATTATTATCTTAAGTCTAGTCTCGAGTATTATCTCTAAAATTTATCTACCTACCTATATCTTTAAAAATGCTTCTTTTATCGATATTGTAAAGATGTGACATTTTCATCACAAGTTTATCAATTCAAAATAAACATCAGTTGTACAATAAACTAAATAAACACATGCCCATAACCATACAAACCAAAAAAAACTACGAAATTGTTTCATGTCAGTCATACCACACTGTCCCTTGTATTTTATTATATTATGTCAAGCATATAAAACCATGCGGGTTTATTGTTGTTTGCATATTAGATAATTAAAAATAGAATAATCCTTTATTTAAACAAAGACTTGCATTAACTAAAAGTATAATTATTATACTTTCAGATAATAATCATAAACATCAAATAATTATGTGGTAAGTTAGTTAGGCTGCCAGGGTTGCGAATTTTTTTCGAAAGAGTCACCGTGGCCCTGGAACGCAAAGAGCACTAGGAAGCACGGATGGGTTTAGTCAGTAATAGTCTGATACTCCCTCCCGCTCCACCCAGAGCCGCAGGGGTCATTTGATGATTTCCTATCCATAAAAAAAGTTTAGTTAGGCAGTCGTTCCATGTTAAATACTAGTGTTCAGCAACATTCAGTGAGACTGAAAGAATATAGTTGGGAAAAGCTATGGAGAAGATTTATTTATTACAGTAAATAATGAGGATTGTGCTAGATATTATCAGCAACTGCAGATTGCGACAACATTCCATGAAAAAAATTCTATAAATGTCTGGTTTGAAAGACTAATAATAACAATCAAATTACACCTTCGTTTTTTAGATAAGAAATCATTACTTACTTCGGTACCTTGTTTGTAGAAGTTACTACGTCATGAATATATTCTATGTTTAGGAAAGTAATCATAAGAATTATCTTGGAAGGAATCTGAATTTGTATATAAATTCTGTGAGTTGTTACTCACAAATCCAGATTCTGGAATCGTCGAAAACTTGAAGAAGAATTCCCACGTACGCGTTAGAAAAAACACGATCTATCACAGAAAGCCTAAAAATAAATTCTCTAGGTAACACCACTTGAGAAGTCGTCGTCTAACCTCTAGGAAATGTGAGGAAAGTGATAAATTTGTCAGGTAAGC
This sequence comes from Melanchra persicariae, assembly GCA_947386135.1. Classification (NCBI taxonomy): domain Eukaryota; kingdom Metazoa; phylum Arthropoda; class Insecta; order Lepidoptera; family Noctuidae; genus Melanchra; species Melanchra persicariae. Next base: position 6,913,859 of record OX376651.1, on the reverse strand, counting down.
CTGCGTGTTCAGAATATGGGAGGGTACAAATAGCACGAAATATTCCACGAGATTGAATCGCGGTTCTAGGGGAAATTACGCAGTATGTTGTTGGGCATCCAAGGGACGGCTGTGTGACAAACTGTTTATGATTATTTGTCGTGCGTACATTTCTCTTGTTTTGTCGGCCGAAGTCTTGCTTTGTTTTGGTTCTATATCGTGCGTATCCGTATTATGAGCGAATGACTATTGCAATGTTTTGAGTTTATTTGCGACTTACTAAAACTACTAATGTGATCATTATTGCTTCTTCTATTACGGAAAATTCGATATTAGCTCCATTATTGGGTCTAACTCATCATAAAACCATCATACACCTCATTCATATTTTAACATCATAAACATATTTACGCCGGAATAGCTGCTCAAACTTTATCAAGTGCAAGTTCGATCGCGAATGGATTACTGCTCTCATCTTTGGGATGGATCGACCAGATACCAGCTTGATGCCCTTGAATCAATTGAAAAACGAGCCAAGAGGAACATTGGCAATGAAATTCTCGTTGAGTCGAAGCTCTAAAGTTTTGGGCATCGACGCCGAGTTGCAATTTTGGGGAGTGTGCTACGGAATCGCATAGTTTAATTCCGCCAAGCCCGTTCCATCATCGGCCCACTAGACATACGACATTGCGCCACCGGTACATGGTGGACCATCCACATGCTCAAATCGTTTTGGGAATACATTCTTGTGCGTAGAGCTAAGGAGTGGAATTCCCTGTCCGAATCTGTGTTTCCTGATAGCTACAAACTGGGAGTCTTTAAGTCAAGAGTAAATAGGTTACTTCTAGGCAAGCGTGCTCCATCTTCGACCATATTATCGCTTACCATCAGGTGAGATAGTAAACAAACGCGTGCCTATCAATAATAATAAAAAATATACTTCCGGTGTGAGACAGAGACGTAGCTACACAGGTCAAATAGCAATATCCCTTTTCCACGACGGAATAATGATGGCATAGGCACATCGCCGTCGTCGTAGTCAGGCTCTGATCAACACCCTTTTCTGCACACTCCCTGAGAGACAAATAAACATGTAAGTAATAGGGATGTCCTCCAATTTGATCTCGATAAGTCCCCCTTGTTCTTTCTATGACCAAAATAACACTCTACATAAGTAAGGGGTCGCTACCCTACGTCCCTAACATTATGATGTAATGTTTATCATTGTTATGACTGCTAATGCTAACACGTAAGTTTTATTCTACGTTTACTTTGCAATTCAATTTTACTTATTCTTTTATTTTTTGGACGACGATTGGCATAATGAAAGTAGGTGAATGGACCACCATACCGTTGACAGTATACCTACAGCAAAAAAAAATGGCAGCGCCAGATTCACAACAATAGCTCAAAAAACCACCTGAATTTCAATATTTCAATTAAATAATTGTTCATATCGATGAATAAACTGAATTTGTAACTATAATACATGTCACCTAGCTATGTGTATAAAACTGTCCAGAGGCACACTCCACACTCTCAAGATTTCCATAAAGTGCTCTCGGTATAATGTTATCCAGGAGTACCTAGTTAATAGTTAGACGAGTGACTTACAACAGGGGAACACTGTTGAAAAAGATGGTCAATTTATGATAAATCTTTGATTATCTCTCTAGGGGACTTGATAATTATACAAAGCGGACAGGGCGCGCGGCCAGGGCGTAGGCAGGGTAAAATGTATGGCGCGCGCCCGCTGAGCGCGGTGGGCGTAGGTATCAAAATTGCTATACGTGTTCGTATGCAATGTAGATGAATACAGGTTTTTTTGTGTGTCTAAGTCCTTGACCATTAAACTCGATTTTTTGCTATTGTATTAATTAAGTAGTTATACCATAATTTGCTCGCTCCCTATAATTAGTCGAACGTAAAGGGTAGGTAAGAAAACAGCACATTTTCCAGCAAATGTTAAACAAAATTGCTATGTAAAGTACAGTTTATCTATTAATCTAGCATAATTATACAGTTCAGTTTTAAAGCCGCAAATAACCTGCAAAAAGTAAGTAATTTTACATTTAAAGCGCTTTCTTGTTAGTTGTGAAATAATCAGCGCTTTCCATCCTTAATGGTCGTGTGTCACGAATGGCAGAAGACAAGTTTTGCGCTGGACGTACCTATATAATGCTGCAAGTTTGCCGTTGACAGCACCAACTAGGGCTTATTACACTGAATAAACAAGTCTAATGGGGGATATTCGGAAGCTGACACTTGAGTTTGTGCTATGTTAAGATTTTGCATTTGTAATTACGATGTTTTAGTGGAAATAAGTTTTATTATTATTAAGGCGGAATGGATTTTAGAAATTGGAAGGAAGAGGAGCAAAAAAGTGACCGTTGGAAGGGATGGAGGGAGATCTTTGCTCAGCAGTGGGATAGTACAAGCTAGAAATCATAATAAGACAACGGATGGGCGACGGGACTGAAAACTTCTGGCGAATGTGCATACCAGAAGATGCAGTGATAGACAACCGGGCAACATGGGTCATGACCTGGAAAGAGCCGGTTGATTCCAGTCTATGCCAGAAGCACATGTTCAGTTGGTGTAGCGACGCTCAGCTAAAATGATGATAACGTTTCTTCAGGCCATGAATCAGCATTCCAGTTCTACGAAGCCATAACTACAAGTATACTACTAAAACAACATCTGCGATGAAAATCCTCTACAGTTTTTCAGAAATCATAGAACCTAACGAAACTGATAATATACGAGGCGAACGAAATTTCTAAAATGACTCGACTTATTTCTATCACTTTCAAAATGTAGTGAATGCGAAGTGACATCCAACGAATTCCCGCACTATTTTCCTTGATGTTGCTGTCGACTTGTTCGTCGTTTGTCGAGTTCTATATAATATACGATTTTGACGAAAATCGAGGCATATATTTAGTAGGTATGACTATCTTTGGTGCCCTTTTTTCCATAGTTTAGTGTGGTTATTTGGACGAATGAATTATCGTAAAAATGAAAATATTAAGTAAAGATTACACAAACCAATATATTTTCCAGTATAACAATATATCAAAGAAACACACAGAACAACTATCGTCACGAGAGGCAGTAAAAGTAACTGTGTATATTTTTAACAGTCTTGGATACTAGGGGTTATAATAGCCATCCTGTTTCAACAATTATGAACAACCTACAGTCTGTCAAGAAAGTCATGAAAAAAAAGGAGGGCGCCACCATCATTTACATGGTATCCCTATAAATTTCGACTGAAAGGTTTTGATACTTTTTTTTTTAAATTGTAATTAATTACTGATTTATTACTATTGTCTCTTTATTGCCATGTGGATTATCTGACACTCATCTATCTTATTTCCGACACTTAAGGTGCAAAAAAAGAGTTGTGACATTCATTGGTAGTGGTGAAAAACATTCCTCTTTCAACTGATTTCCATTCAAATAACATTCATTCATAATTAGAATATAATACAATTATGTGTGTGTAATATGAATATTTATTTTGACCAACCCTTGTTTTTGCCCTTTCAGTTCAACATGACCCTGGTAGAATATCGATATCAGCTTAATTGAGCTGATATCAATATTCTAACTGCACAAAAAAAAGGATTCATAGAATATTTTTTTATTATTCAGAATCCAAATAATCACTGGCGAGGTATTCAACTCCCGAAATGTTGCCTGAAACTCCTGCATAATTAAATTCATCCTCTTGACTTCAGATTCACTCGAACTATCATCGCTAACCGAGATGACAAATCTGTCTATATCATTATAGAGAGTTAATCCACGGGCAAAATATTCATCTTCGATTTTGATGACATGGTCAACACAGTTTTTCAATTCTTGTGGAGTTACTGAGTTAAATGCTTTTTCAGCCAACTTCGCAACATTTTGACCACAAACATTTTTTTGTGCAATTCGCCTTTTTACTATTGCCCACACTAACTCTATTGGGTTTAAATCACAATTGTTTGTTGTAATAGAGTGATATGGTGCATTTATTTATTCGTCAACTATGCGTCGAATTGTGCTTTGAAAAACACCTGAAATCAATAAAGACATGTTAAATAACAAATACCTTAAACAAATACCTTAAAAGTAACACAAAAGTATCAACACGGTTAAGTGGTAGTATAATAAATCGTAAATAAAATCATAACCTCAACGAAATATAAACAATGATTAAAAAGACAAATTTTACTTAAAAACAGAAGATTGACAAGAGATTATAATTTCCTTTACTGTGTTCAACATTTAAATATATTTACGTGCCGGTTAACTTTGCTGTTTGACCGTAAACATGGTAAACATCGTCTTTACTCGTCTCAGCTTAAAATTCGGCCATACACTCTTGAAACACTTTAAATATAATTGTCTCGCACCGCTTTTATAAACATTTCTATTCATTTTATCTCGAAACGGTCACACGCTTAAAAAAGCTCGAAATACCACTAAAAATCATAGAAAATCAACCACAAAGCCACGAAGTGACAGTTGAGGTACTCAGTTTGACAATTATTCAGTGTTGCCAGTATCAGCTAAAATAGTAGTTCCCAAAACATTCTTTTCATGACTTTCTTGACAGACTATACTTCTTTCTATAGCTGTCACTATTATGCTTTCAAAAAATTATAGTTCTTAAAATCGGCAGGGGACTGACAACGGTAGATACTGACTGAGTGACTGCCCAACGGTAGGTACGAAAACTGAACTTGAATTTTAAAATATTGGTCACTTAAACTAAGTAGATTCGTTCACAAGAAAATTTGCATTTGCAGTAGAATTTATGAGCAAAACATTTACTATTCAATTCATACGATTGTAAGTAAATTACATTCGGAATAACATCATTTCGGAGCAACCAACTGTCATCGTGTTCAACTAATCCGCTTGGATACAAGTAGGAACTCACTTGCTTATTCAATTGATATCAATTAATTAGCCAATAGCGTTGATAGCATGGACTGCGATTATAATGGATTCTGGGTCCGTTATCTGGCTTACAGTACTGTCAATGAGGCTGAATATAGTCATGTCAGTTCCCGCCGCGCTGGCTTTCATGCAAAGTTTAGTTAATAATTAAATTCACGGAATTGGAACGTTTGTCTTTTAGGGTGAGCTGTCCGGAATTGAATTGACATGTTGAATGGCTGTGTATAGAAATAGCTTTCTGAAAATTGTTGACGGTACAACATTGCTAAAAGTCATGTGTATCTTAGCTTTCATTAGTGAACAGGTAACAGTGGACAGGAATCCATTAGACTCTTTCGTTCTTGAGTAGACCTCATTCATCGCTTTTCAATTAAGTGAGACCACAAAAAAATTGCTATGGTGAAAATTGAAACTCACCAAATATAAAATAAACGGAACTGTTTACAATCACAACACAAAACCAAGTTTTCAAATACAAGAAAACTAATTTTCCTTAACATCCTCTTCAGATTTAAAATTCCATTCAAACCCCTGCAAAATATGGAGGCGGTCGAGCAAAAGGAGGCACAATGTAACTTTTGCAAGTGGATAGCGTTTATCGAATGCACTTGGCACAGCATTTTGCTGACCGCGGCATGGCATGCATAACCAAGTAGTAGCCCCTGTCTGTGGTAAACAAGTTCAGTGAGACAGAATAAATGTTCCAATGTTGATACATCGCCGACGAATGCAAGTGGAATTGAAATTTATTTGTGTCCCATAAAAGTGCATTTTTCTAATTCGCGGGGCGCTGAAATGAACGATTGGTGCGGGTTTATGGTGCGTTGTAGTTTTTGAGAGGATTCTGTACAGTGATAACTTTGTAATGTGGAATTTTGAGCTTAGGACTAGGTTCTGTGTTTAGGTAGGTAGTCTTTTTAAGTTTGTGTATTATGTATAAAAAAAATCAGATGAAAAAGTTTTTAATCTCTCTCTAAAACAAAAAATAACAAAGTCGAAACCGGTTCATCCGTTTAGGAGCTACAATGCCACAGACAGACACGTCACTCACACGTTAAACTTATAACACGCCTCTTTTGGTCAGGTTGGACAAACAAAATGTTTTACTAATTTATGTATCGTGAATGCCTTGCCATTCTAACCGATAGGAATCAGATAAGAGAACATTATTCTTGGATAAAATGTCAAAATTAGTATTCCTGCTTTCGGTCTAAACAAAAAAGCCTGACAGGCTGGGTTTCCCCTCGTTACTCGACATGCAATCGGAGGCCGGTCTGGGTTTTGAACAAAAACGATGTTTCGACCACTTGGTGACTGTACATGTAACATAATATTAAGGTATATCTATAGTGTTACTGAAAAGCTAAATTAGCTTGTATGTATGTAATTTTCTTTATCTACCTACTTCAATATATTAAAAAGATGCTGCGAATATTTTTTTCTAAACGAACTTAATTTTTGTAGGAAAACAAAGAATGGAATAGAAATCATTTATTCAAAACAAGCAGAACACAAACAAAGAATAATAAAGAATGAAATAATTGCTCTGAGCGTGCCCATATCGAAAAGATTAAAATCTCAGCATTTGCACACACGAACGAGGGTAAATACTCGTAAAATAAATACTTAAATAAATATTGATATTATGGAGGAGTAAAAGACGAATCTGATGTCCTCATTACTCTATTTTCATTTAGTAACAGAGTAGTTGGGTTGGTGCAGGATTTTCAGAAACAGAATTTCAAAACCGACTTTGGTGAAACGTACGACGGCATAAGCTGGGCCTTGCTTTTAGTGGAAAACATAGCTGTATTTAGTCTAAAAATCCTAGTAATTTATTGGTCGTAGCTTCACGGTGATTGTGGTTTTCCGGTACTTTTTACACTAGTTTGGAGGTTTCATGAATAACATATTATGGAACACCTCCACTAAGGAATACGCTGCATCTGATAACTCTATTGTGTGTAAGCAATTTACTTACAACAAAAGGCAAAGTTTATGCAGATTTGGCTAGAAAAATATGTGTAACACGTTCTTTCATGTCCATTTTAATCAGTACCTATTTAACTAACTACTAATTGTGCTTCCATAATACCAGTAGTTTAGAACACAAAAATATTACCTTAATTTTGTATTGGCTATTTTTGTAATTACTTATGTACCTAAAAATTTAAACTTCAGGTGTAAAACGTTAGTTTTCGACTATAAAACATTTTCAGACTTCAACACCATCAGGCCTGAGAGCTACGTAAAATATTTAAAGAGTTTTAGAACTTTTAATGCTTTTATATTTTTGTTCAACACTTTCATGTCAGCAAGTATGTAGAAGTCAACTTTAGGAGTTTAGGAAGGGTACTATTTTTACAGCGGAAAGTGACTTCTTAAGGGTACAAAACTTATAACTAGGTATTAGTACACCTAGTCCTTAGTCTTCTAAGACTAAGGATACATGCGTAAATTTTTCAGCAATCAGGCATTACCTACTGGCACTACACAATCACCGTACTTGTTTCTCAAATTCTTTGACACGTCGAATGTTGCCATAGCTGTTGTGTATACGAGTAAGTAGCTGATATTACTCCCATAGTAGATAGGTAGATAATAGATGATATTACTGTCCTATGGGAGTAATGCCACCGATAATGTCGTGGTGAGTGTCCTATAAAAAACAAAACCTGCCTATACTACAACAGAATACAAGTTCGTACGTACATACATATGTAAGGACATAGATATATAGCTGCCTTTCATCCTCTAATATGTAAGTACATAGATATAGATGCCTATCAATATCATAATATATGCCTTTTCAATATCGAAACACGAGCCTCAGACCGCAACAAAATACCTTCGCCATATCTGCATAAAATTGTGTATACATTTTCGACAGCATCATATCATGCAGCTATCTTACGTCGGCACGATGGTGCATAAAAAGTAAAGGTGAGCATGAACAAAAGCCTTATCGTTTGAATGCACCCTAACAGCGCTTTTACCTTCGGCTTACATTTTAACTAAAGCGCTTTAGTGCTATCGGGCGAATGCACAGAATCCAGCCATTATGTCGCCAACAATTGGAGTCGGCCAGTGCAGAAACGATTTTCAACCACTTACGTTGCCCCGGACATTTTCGGCCGGCTAGTAACATTTTTCATGCAGACTTGGGATCTGGCACAATTCACAATCTAAGGTACTGTAAGTAACTGTGAATAATTTATTTCCTAGAGTGGGTCGAGATAGGAGATTCGTAAGTAGATAAATGTCTGTACGTTGAAATATTAGGATTAATGTGGCTTTCCGAGAAAAATGGTGAAGGTTTCGGTACATTGGTGATGAGGACTATTCGGATTTGTTGGGGTAGAAAAATACCAAATATTACCGAGATTATTTAGATAAAGTCATTAAGAATGAAATCAATTTACCTGCGATGACAGCTGCAGGCTATCATAGAGCAGTGACTAATGATATCACATGAAACAAAATTACTGTAAACGCATAGTACGGTAGAGATTAAATGACATGAAACCAAATTATCACGTTTAGCCCAAAAATTTGTGCCAGAAACACTGTTATTTTCCCCGCTTATTACTTAGACCACTTGTCATAAATGCTAGCGTTGATAACGACTTCGTTCGAGACGTGACGTTGTTACAACAGCCAGAGATGATAGTTACAAGCTAAATACACGAACTAGATAAACTTATTACACTGAACGTCAACTTTGATATTACACGAATTTGTACCGTTTTCATTTGTGACGTTGTCACGCTGGTGGCGCTTACGTCAGTCTTGCTTTATGGCGATTACAGCATGCTTTATCATGCAAATAGTAATATTAATGTTGCTTGTTCCTGAATTAAAAAATAGAAATAAAGCAGTCCTGAATCGACTTCTAAAGCGATCATTTACGTTCTCTAGTAATTAAAAACTGTTCATCATTAATTGTTCGGGTGTCTACGAAGAGATTTAGGGAAAGGTCAATGTACATGATTGAAAGTTTATATGACACCTACCATTCATATTTTATATTCGTTTATTTCCACAAGGTATACACAAGATGTTAACAAAAGGCTAAGAGCTAAGCAATGTTCAGTAGTTGACTGTTATAGGAAGAAACAATGATTAAAACTAAAGCAGCACGGTATATCGTCCAATATAATGTTCTTATATTTTATTAGTTTTAAACGTCACACGTCTGTTTAAAAATTTCTGTGCAATGTCCATGCTGCAGTGCATAGTGAGATGTTGACACTATTTTAGTCGAGGCTTTTAGCCTAAAACGTCACACCATTTTTGTCTGCACAAGGGAATTCCTGATACCATTACACGTTCATTTTAAGCGTACAAAAAGGTTTTTCATATTAATCATTCATCCTTTTTTTTGTTAACAAGAAGTTTCCCAAAGCGATATAATATCTTAAAACACTAAACTCAAAACGTCATTTTGACTATTCAAGAAACGACGTTTTGTAAACGCCGTGGTTTTAATAAAATAAATAAAGTAAAATTATAATGTAGCAAAATTCTAAGTTTCCCTTTCAACACAAAGGGCATAGTACAAAGAAAGGAACAATGTTGGCCAAAAGACCTGTGGACGACGCGTTCGCGCAAAAGATGATATGCTACGCGACGATGGTAATACTATTGGTGTACTTTATGAAATTTATAAGAAATTTGAGGAAGGAACGTAATACAGAAGAACGCCCTCCTCCTGCCCCTCGTTGCACAGGACTGTACGCACATGTCCGGAAAGCAAGTCCACACGCAGCGAAGATATGTCCCCACGTCGACTCATGTAGGAATGACGGCCATAAGCCGAGGAAGAGGCGACACCGTATTCCTACTGAACAGTGGATCGCAAGGAGTTCGCCTACCTATAGCACCGACAGCTTCAGTAATCGTACAGACACTTGAAAATTTATAGAACCACCAAAAATAATTGTAAAATTGGAAAATGATTTATTATCAGCTTGTTTGTAAAAAATGTTCAAGATGATATTTTGTATGTCTATGCAAACTTTTGCAAATAAAATGTAAACATGAAATTAAATTTTATGAAAAATTTAAGACGTTTTTTTTTTCAATTTTAGATAGAATACCTAGGTAACTAAGGTCGCTGCACTATTTGCAATTCACTTTTTACACCTTTACAAATACATGGGAAAGTTTCTGCTTCCACTGTTTCTATGTGATTTATCTAGGATCCCGTGAGTCGTGACTTCGCCGTAACGGGATAATAACTTTGATTACGGTTCAGCAACGGGCTTATTTGTCAAAATTACTGGGATTCTGCCGTGACCGGTCTCGCCCTACACGTGTTATTTTGATGTCGTTTACGTCATTATGTTGTATACCGGGAGACGGATTGGTGTCTCACGGTTTCTCTATTTATTTGTACTTTATTGAAGACCAGAAAATGCATTAGGTATATGAGGGAAATGTGGAAGGTTTTAACTGGAAAAGGTCCAGGAAAAGACAAGGCAAAGTGTGTGGAAAAGAGCCTAGCGGTGGGACATGCCAAGCTTGTTGGGTAGAGATTAGAAAAATATAAAATTTTAGGGCATTATTTAGGTTTCTCTAGTGGGTAAGTACACGTGAAAGCGTGTTTTAACTTTTTTTCAGTTGCAATGGAAAAACCATTGATACGAAAAAAAACCGGCAAAGTGAAAGTGGGAACGCATGAAGGGTTCCGTACCATCGTTCAAGATTTAATGCTGTGTACTTTTTAAAATTTATTTTTACATTTGTTGTTATAGCGGCTGCAGAAATACATACTCCGTGAAAATTTGAACTGTCTACCTATTACGGTTCATGAGATACCTACAGCCCGCTGACCTTCCAACTCTAATTTCCACAATCACGACAAAATTTCCTGTTCCAGTTTTACAAATGAATAATTCTACCAACTTTCTACCTACAAAGCAATACAAAATTACCACTAACATGAGAACAAACACACCGAGATTGCATAGAAAACATTAAAATTGCACCCACAAAGTAAGATTGAAGTCAGACGAAGAAAGCTGGCTGTTCTTAATTGCGGCATAGTATTTTGCGGCGTGTTACTTAGACTAATTAACAGAGTCTAAATAATGGGGACATGTATATACACATACCTAGCTGTATTGAGTGAGGTTTGATAATTTCCTTTGAAGTTCGCATGAGTGTATGTGTGTTGGCCTATTTTTGTATTTGACGCGTGTGAGTAAAATAGTGCAGAGAAATAGGTAACTACTGTGATTTTATGTTTTGCTGTTTGTTTGATGTCATACTAACGCCACCTTGTTAGATGTGTAGAATACTCCCATACAGTATGCAAAACCTCAAAAGGGGTCATTGTACTCATCATTATGAACAATTTTAATAATGGGTCCTTAAGAGGTATTCGTTTATTCTGTTACACGTTGCACGAGTATAACCTAATTAAATACAAGTCAGATTCGGGCGCACAACTGCAATTGATATTTATATTATCTATTCATTATATTTTACGCTTCAAAAATTAAGTATTTATGTACTTGACTGCAACAAAGAGCTCTATGAACTATTCACCACCAGGTGTCCACATTCCCACACAAAACGAGCTGCTCAAATCCAGTCCCAATTAACTGACACAAATAACATAGAATTTATTTCTGCGAACCCAGCTCTCGGTCTATCGTAGGGCTCACAAGACACGCTAATCGTCAGCTAGATAGTTGTGAATCACGTTCTCAACTCACGTCCTAGAGACTCCTCGTCTGTTGTGACATGTTATAATATCGTGCTTCGTAATATCTACGTGTTATTATTAAAGAGCAAGAGTTGAGAAATCAAAGGAGACTTGCTTTAATTGTGGTTATTTTCATTCCAGTTTACTTAAATAGGGCGGCATTTATCATTAATATGATAACTAGCTTTTGCCCGCGGCTCCACCCGCGTGGTTGCCGGTTATCGCGTAATTAAGCAGCCTATGTCCTTCTCCATATCCGAGGCTATAAATCTGCAAAATTTTATGGCAATCCGCCGTTTTAGCGTGAAAGCGTGATAGACAGACAGATAGAGAGACACTTTCGCATTTAAAATATTAGTAGAGAATTATTAGTAGGGATAGTTTAACAAATTAAATTTAAGTACCGTGTTACCCAGTTAATGGGTTGTGGAGGTCTGGAATCAAGTCTGCTGTGGGCGGCCCATTGCATGAGTGTGCCAAGATGACCGCTAACAGGAAAAAATGGCGGGAAATTGTGAAAAAGATCACCACTGCCCGCAACACTACATGACGACCACGACCGCTCTGGCAAGAGCGTACCGACTGACAAGAAGAAGAAGGAGGTCTGGTAGGCAGCTGCTCCACGTAAAATACTGGTATTCAGCTGAATCCGATTTGACTGGGAGCCGACCCCAATTAGGTTGGGAAAAGGCTAGCCAGATGATGAGTTTAACAAAACAATGACGGGTGAGTCGGATGCATGTGTTCATACAGTGACGCCTTATTTCTGACATGCCGCCTCCGATTAAGTGAGTATTAATGATGGGACAACGCTTTTTTTATGAAATAAAATCTATGATGAAAATGGTCGTCGCGTCGACTGATCGAAGCTTGTTCATTATATCAATGGTCTATGCATTGTAATAACAGCGCATTAATAAATATTAAAAGCCAATTATCAAGAATTAAATTGTAATATCTAACTATTAATTTAATAACGCACATTCCATCACTGTAACCCAATAAGCGACACATTTCGAGATAGATTCTACCCAATGAAATTGCTGAAGAAAATCTAATAAGTGGGGGAAGCATTACAGGATGAAAGTCCCGGGAGGCAAAGTTGTACAGGTGGGGCATTAATCTAGTACTGTACGAAGCCCGAGGGCTTAATGATTCTCATGATCGGATTTCCCCTTTCCATCAATATTGCGAACCTTGTTGGTTGTATAAGTTTCAGGTAGGATAGCTGGCAGTTTATTGGCTGCGTTTTAGAGAAATATCATAGAAAGGTTTGGTAAGTACGATGTATAAATGTTTTTTAGTAGAACTAAAATTGTTTGCTTGACGAAAGTCTATGACCACTGCGTGTTGCCGTGATGTCTTAAGGAACCGAAACGTGGTCGCTCACAATTGGCCTCATCAGAAGGCTTCTATTCACCCAAAGGTGAAGTGGCAGTGGGCAGGCCACATTGCTCGCAGAACAGATGATTGATGGGGCCGAAAAGTTCTGGAGTGGCGACCGCGTACCGGAAGACGCAGCGTTGGAAGGCCTTCCACAAGATGGACCGATGACCTGGTGAGGGTCGCTGGTAGACGACATCCATGCGAGACGCACAGGACCGGTTGTTGTAGCGACACTTGGGGGAGGCCTATGTCCAGCAGTGGACGTCTTTCGGCTGAGATGATGATGGTGAAAATTGTTTGTAACACACTATAGGTGGTTATAATTATGTGTATGGTAATTTGACTGATCTAAAATATGAAACTCAGAATGTGATAACAAGTCGAGAACATAATATCACCTACCTAGTATTCTGCTAGCCTTTTGCGCACCTCCATCAGAAATTAATTGAAATTTTGTAATTTTGAAATGGACTATAATCTTCGAGTGTAATCAAAAACGTACGATGCATACCTATACGGGCATGTCATATCAAAAGAATCGGCTTGATTAATTTCAGAGCTCTGCTCAATGAAGCCAGTTCACTGATATCGAGGTCCTGTCATTGTGATCAGTGATCACCCGTATTTCATTTCAAAGGTAGAACGAAATCAAAGGCGCTTTCAATATCGGCCGACTGTAGCAAGCCTGCCAGAGTCTGTGTTTCCTGATAGTTATAACCCGGGAGTCTTCAAGTCAAGAGTGAATAGGTTACTTCTAGGCAAGCGTGATTCATCTTCGACCACATCATCCCTTACCATCAGGTGAGATAGTGGTCAAGTGCGTGCCTATCAGTAACAACAAAAAAGCATTATCATTTACTCTGTGTTATCCCTGATATCACATACGTCTACTATAAGCATTATTTCATAGCTTAAATTCAGTTGCAATCAAAATGCATAAATTGAACCTAACGTACCTAGTCGTGAGTTCAGCTAATTGTTAGTTACCTATGCATATTCTAGTTTCAATTTGTAACATGTGGCATTTCCCACAAACAGTTGGCTGGTATGTAATTAACGTTATATCTAAAATTCAGCTGGTAACACGTTAATTGTGTATGAATGAGCGGATGTCAATGTCTACAGTCTTTCATTATTTGTTTATTTGCTTGACTTCTTTAAACGAGTAAATATATTGTATTTATATTTTCAAATACCTACCTATGTAAAGGGTAGACAAAATCTTAGAAATAATGTTTCTAGGCAACCTTATATTAAAATCGGAAATCGAATATTGGTACCTAATATCACTTTTCCATCTGTTACTAAGTTTTTTCGCGAAATACATTTGTTCAACACAGGAATTTGAATTGTGGTATACATAATATTAGATGTGAACGTGGGATGGTAACGACGAGCACAGTTATTTATCAAAGATGAAAAATAGTTTACATTTTTAACATTTATTCTAAGGAAAATTGTTTGAATGATCTATGTGAGGATATATTGATGTTTTGAATTAATTCCTCATGTTTTTTTAAGTTTATTGCAACGTTTACTGCAAAATAAGAACACTTCATACACGAACTGACACTTTAATCATACGTCGGGGGAAAATGTAAAAGTGCTAATTTTGAAAGTGAACCTTTCATCACTATAATGTAGGTAAGTACCTACTCGTAGAATGTACGAAGAACTTTTGTGAAAATCCTTAATTTTCGGAAAAATGGCGACTAATAATATTTTTAACTGATGACTTTTTCATATCAAACTACTGTTACAAGCTTCAATAAGATTTCCGTTTCTTCATAAGGACGCACGGAACCCTGAAATGAAACAAAAGGAGTGCGTAACAGGTGTTTTTCTGTGGTACCTGCACCCCCTATGGGAAAAAAGATGTTACTTTTTGTAGGTATGGTGTATGACCGATAAAGCCACTAAATTCAGTTGATGTTTTTCACGCCACTGATTCCGTCACTACTGACCCATAATTAACCACTCGCAAAAGTAACCCTACAACATATTTGCTAGTGCTGTGTCCGGGCCGGACATTCCGGACAGTGTCACTTACACGGTGCGATTGCGGCGCAACTCCGGACCGCAACTTCTTGCGTTTGACGTCTAACACGGGACAATGCAACTTGCAACCGCATATAGTTCGTAACGAGCCTTAATGCGAACTTACGGTGCAATGACATTCTAGGAACATTTGTTTGAGTTGTTGCTGATGTTAAGAATTTAGTAGTGGTAATTATTGTAAATGTTAAAATGTTGGGCCGCCGTTGTCCACTGCGGTAAGTGTAGAACCGATTGATATGACAACGTTAACTTTAAAAGGAATAATATGGCCTTTACCGCTGCAGTGGACTAGTATCGGATGATGATGGTGACTGTAAATCTGTAGAAGTGAAACTATTGTTACCCGTTATGATTTGATTTTCAGTTTTTATCAAAGCTTTAATTTCTTTATTCTACTTCTATTTGTAATTTCGAGAATGATTAATTCGACATTGTTGATAAGTCCACTCCAGAAAATTAGGACAACGCGTGGCTTTTATTTTGGAACGATTTTTAGGCCTTACGTAACAAGGTCTTAATGATAGAAGAAGGTCAGACCACTAATACTTTGACCCTAGACTCATCCTGGACAAAGCTTTATCTGGGCCGAGATAAAGTTAGGCTTAGTCTACAAATGAAACGGTCGAGAAAACCGCAAGGCGTCTATCTAATTAGTGGTTCTAGCATAAAGTGGATTGAAGATATGAATCATGTTATTTGCGGCTTGAGCTATACTTATCAATAGATGATTTTTGCCTTCTTAGTTACTCCGATTATTTTATTTGTGATTTTATTTGGAAGTATGTTATCTATGTTTAAAAAAACACTATTTATAAATGCTAATTTGACGGATTCCTCCAGTTATTTCATGAAATGAGCCTATGATATGATGAGATCTGTTAGACTTTAAAAAAACCCTGATTTTTTACTAAAAATAAGTAGGTTATATAAACCTTCTTATTTTTACGAGATCTCGTGTCAGAAAATGAAATAAAATACATCTATTAAAATACCACTACATTTTCTCCTAATCAGTAATTTCCTTTAATCCGTCAAGGCAAAAAATGTACGTTCTTTGTCGCCTTAACCAGCATTCAAAGTCCACGCAACGCTATCAGAGACTAGGGGCTCAAAATTGTTCAATGGCACGAGCAATAACCGTTTCAGGCTAAGATATGCAAATGATGTTAAATTGCATGTGGCGGTCGCACGAATACGGCCCGTTTTACGAAGTGCTACACCGTTTCGGTGCCATTTAACCCGTTGTAATTTACAGTTTTAAAATATTCGTCGAAATATGGCTCAGTGTTGAGGGACTTTTTGAACTTTTTGTTGAAAGAAAATTGTTACTGGGTAGGTCTGGTCTGGTAGGTCTGGTCTGGTAAGTCTGGTCTGGTAGGTCTGGTCTGGTAGGTCTGGTCTGGTAGGTCTGGTCTGGTAGGTCTGGTCTGGTAGGTCTGGTCTGGTAGGTCTGGTCTGGTAGGTCTGGTGTGGTAGTTCTAATTATCCCCCGAGAGGGCCCCATCTTATATGCTAAAATCTCTTTGAAGTGCGCGTGGAACAGAACGCGCCGTTGGCCCGGACCTGATTCTGATTGGACGGTGAGCCACCCAACGCTCCCCGTTCGCAGAGCCGCGCCAACGGTGGAAGGTAATCGCCCTGCGGCGTAGTTGCTTGTGCTGTGTGTGTGTTGTGTGTGCTTGTCGGATGCCTACATACATCATTATAAAGAAAACGATCTCAAAATTTCACATCGTCGATCCATGAGTCATTGGTCGTAGCATGATGTTATATTGACTCTACCACCTCCCTGGTAAAATGATCTATCCAACACTATAATAATTTTTCAATGTGAATCAGAAGTTCTTGAGATTAGCGCGTTCAACTAAACAAACAGACTCTTCAGCATTTAATAATATATAATTATATAGTACTAATAGATTTTAAAATAGATTCTAGAAATACCAATTCCTTTTTAAATCTCTTAGACGACATTACAACGTTCCATGTAACTTGGAAACTTTCCCTGCAGTCCGATGCATACTTGCAAGTTATAATTAAAGATGCAGAAATAAATGGACGTGGAAATATTTTTGATGTCACAATGAAACATGTGGGATTTTCTCAGAGGAATACGTCTTTCTCATATTAACGTTTTTATACGTAGCATAAAAGTTCGTGTTGGCAAAAAATAACAATTTTAATTAAGGTAGTTCTTTTATGTAATAGTGTTGTTTTTCAAGATAGCTTGACCAGGCTCGACCGTATTCTAAGTCGATGTCCTGATAGAAAGCGATTGCGTATTTCACGACGATTGCTGCCTATTAGGTAGGGCACGGCTGATTCTAAAGCAAAAAAATGTAGGTACTGGGTACTGACAACAGTCCCCTTTTTTACCAAGGTTTATTTTACCCAAAACATTTAGAAATCAATGAAAATATGCTAGTTTTTACCAATGTACTGCCATCATTCTACCACCCTTTTTAAATTATCCTATGTTATTTCACTGTTAGGCAAACACCTCTAACTAACAACCTAACCTAACCTAACTATATAGAAGGCAGGAGGCCTTCTCTGACCAATCTTTCAGAAATTAGTCGAAATCTTCTCGCCAGCTTTACTTACGTGACTCTCGCCTCCAGTACGACGTATGCCGTCAGGTACACACCGTGTACCGACTGATGATCCTGACCTATCTGTCCTCGCGTATTCTGTAACTTTGATCCACCTTATTGTCTACCTTGGAGCGTATAAATGTGTAGCGAATTCGGTTGGTCAGATTGACTGATTGATTTGCAGAATGCTTCGTTCCGTCGCTCTTTGGTAAATCATGGACTTTGGAACCTCTGTCAAACACCAAGTCTGAGCGCCATGCCAGCGCCAAGATGTCTTCTTCTTTCAACATAGAAGTACGAGTAGGTACACAATTTATTCACCATTTTTTGTGTCGTCATCTATCTATTTAACCATTCACATTCATACTTAAAACTTTGCCCGCAACATGTTCTCTAAATCAAATAAACCAATGAAATGTACAAATCTGATAATCATGAGATTAATCTAGTATACGCGGGCTTTTCTCCGCACACACAACTCCCTGTTCCAAAAACAGATTAATATCGGCTTTATCAAAGCAAATATCTTTTAGAATTGCATGGTATACAAGGGACGTAGCTTCTACAGTGCGTCTCAAAGCTTAATACTAAAATAGAGCCGAAAGCCGACTGGCTCTAATTGAATAAAGGCATGCCTCCACCAAGAATAGCTCAATCTGTTTCCATTAGAGGGTAGCAATAACGTGGCCAGTGGAGAATCCATCAATATTGCTCGCTCGAAATCTACTGACTGGTCCAACTGTGGTATCCTCTATTACTGGATCACTTCGAAGTTTGTACAAAGGCAATGCTTTTTTTCTCACAGTTTGAGTGAAACTTGTAGTTAAAACTTTGTTTTTATGTGATAAAGAGTTCGTGGGGCGCCAAAAATAATATATGGGTTCGTTGTTCGGGAATGTTTTTGTTCGTTTAGAGTTGGTATGTGTACGAGATGTTTATAGAAGGCTTTCAGGTGTTTGAGAGAGAAATAGAATGGATTCGTCAAAGGAATTTGTTTTGTTAGGAATGTTATTATTTATTTTCCTGGTTATTCTTCCCATCGATGCTAAAAAACATCAATAGATTTTTATGTTAAAAAAAAATTGAAAATTAAAGTAAAATCTGTCTGTTTGTTGCCTCGGCTGAACGGATTTGGATGAAACTTGGAACACGGATAGACCGTATTCTAGATTAGGATATACTTCCTATGCCGAGAGAAGGTATGTTCCCTTGATATTTCCGACTCTAACGCGGGCGAAGCCACAGGCAAAAGTTAGTTTCGCCATTCCAGAACTTTCCGGCCCCATTGACCATGTGCCACGTTGTAAATGATAAGTTAAATGTGTAACTGCGTGATAAGTCAAATTATATCTAAATTAAATTAAGAGATAATTCTAAGTTACCTAGATGTGAGATTCGGTAATCATTTACAAAGTTACATTAATTGTGGTTTGTACTCAGTGGGTACTCAGTGATTGGTGACAAACCCAATGACAGAATAGGTAATTTCGCGAATTAAACAGGTGAGGAATTCAGCAATTTGCCGACATAATTAGCTTTAGGATTGAGTGCTTTCGACATCAATGTTCCAGTTTTGTCTTATCACATAGCTTGTGTGAATATTATGTCAACTGAATCAATATTTAAATAATGGTTTAGTTCTTTTATATTTTGGTGGAGACTGACTCACTTTGACATGCATTCTTCGGTATTTTTTCCGTCCCCAATGAAAATGTTTGAAAATTAAATACACCTCTGTGGCAACATATATGAGGTACCTGAAGGTACTACAGAGCTGGTGAACCGTCTTTCTTGAATAGGAAAGATCAATGCACCAGCCATGATACCTCTCCAACACCATTGGTATACTGTACATTAAATCTGTCATTGTACCTTTGTGCATGAAGTTAAATAAATAAAGATGGACTCATAGGCCTATATTCCAAAACGTAAACTCAAACTTAACTCCAACTCCAACAGGAGCACGAAAATGTCAATGTAACCCCCGTAAAGCGCGCAAGGTGACTTTTGTCACCCAAATTTAGCTAATATAATTTTAAAGAGTTTGAGTCGAATTGCTTTAGTACCTACTACGTAGTAATTTCACATGCCGTGACTTTTTAATTGACGTTTTCGATCTCGAGAGATACCAAACAAATGCAGAAAGCTCCGATGGAGTTCGAGTTCGAGTTGAGTTAGAGTTTATGTTTTGTCATATTACAAGTGGAAGTGCGGAGTCTCCTAAGACAAGCAATTCCTTGCTTAAAAGGTGATCTCCAATAATATGTATCAAAATGCCTATTGTAATTGAAATAAACATTTTTTTTTTTTAATATGGGCGATAGAGTAGGTACTTAAAAAATACCCAAAGAAATTTTGACTGCACCAAGTATGGACTTAATCAAGCACCTATATTAGCCCGCGTAACATCCCACCGGCTCTTTGACCATCATGTCACAGTCTAATTAAACCAGTTAATTAAGTGGAATCCAATATATGGGAATCTGATTTGTGTTTGACGCTGGAACACGGTTATAATTAAGTAGGTACCTAAATTATGATTTGCTTGTGATTTAATGATCTAGGGAAAACAGCTGATTGACAGGTTTCAGTTTTGTTCATAGATGTGAAGAAGCCAAATCTCTTTTTATTCTAATTTAATGTGGAGAAGTTGGCCCAAAAGTTGTATGTTTTTTAGTTTAAGGTTTCCTTTGTTAGTATTTTTTTTTGCCTTGGTTTACAATAAAGTGTTCATACCAAAGTTGTGAAAAAATAAAAGGCCCGTTTTGACAGCAGGATACAACATTACTTTACTAGTAGGTATGAAAGTGACATGGAATAAATCTCTTTGTTGTATCCTGCTGTCAAAATGGGTCTTTTATTTTTGACAACTAGGTATAATATTATTATTGCGAAAGTAACATTGTATCTCTGTCTATCTGTTTGTTACGGGTACATACTCCCCTTTTTTTGTAGTGATTGTGTGAAGTTTTATATGTCCGTAACCAATAAAAAATGAGCAGCTAAGCTAAGCACTCAACTAAAACATAAATTAAGAAAAACAAACACAAATCTACAAAGCAGAAAACTAGTAAAAGTATGCGTAAAATGAATA
Source organism: Melanchra persicariae (assembly GCA_947386135.1). Taxonomy (NCBI): domain Eukaryota; kingdom Metazoa; phylum Arthropoda; class Insecta; order Lepidoptera; family Noctuidae; genus Melanchra; species Melanchra persicariae. Next base: position 6,893,080 of record OX376651.1, on the reverse strand, counting down.
GTATTACTGAAACAGAATACCAAAGCTCAGTCAAACAGAATTTGATTGAAACGTAAAAACCAGAATACCCAATCAAATTCGTCTAGACATCATTCTGTGAATACCTATAAGTCTAGATTCTCTTTGATTAGTTTTTGTTTGTCTAGTTTTACAGCTTTATTTGCAAGGGGAGCAATAGCTTAATCAGGGACCTGAAGTTTACTCGTCTAAATAATACACCGTCAAACATTACGCGCTCCAGTTAATTCTGTCGCCAACGTAACTCTATATTATAAGGAGGTGCAAATATAAGTTGACCTCCCCTGTCCCCTGGTGGGTCGTTGAAGATAGGAGAGTGCGGAAGCAATCAGATGAAGTGGCGGAGATCAGGTTCCATGGTACGAATTCACAGCGGTGTTTAGGTTACTAATACGCTTGGCAAACATGCTTCGTGATCCGCTTACACATAGTGAGAGTGTGGTCTTAGAGATGTGTCATTATTGAATACAGTATTTCTTCAGCTATAGTTGTATTTGTTTATACAAGTACAATACAAATGTGGTTTCATGAAATCTTCCTTTTGTCTTAGTTAAAAATAAAAGCTCTAATCTCAAAGGTTTCAATTGAAATCTCAATGCTCTAAGAAAGCTAGACAGTTAGCGTGTCTGTGAAACAGAATAGTACCTATTCTTGTAATTCTGAATGCAAAAGTATTTATCTTCAACATTCTTAATACCAGCCTATTATCACAATTCCCATAGCAACATAAATAAAATTATTACGTCATTTCTATAATCTGTTACTACGCCGAAAAAGTCGAACAGGAAAACGTAAGACGAGAAATTAATTTTATGGCTACATAAAGTCAAGTTGTAATAATATTCGAAAGAAAAACATAAAATCAGGTTAGACAAAGAAGATATCATTATGTAGCGAACATTCAAGCAACGTATGAAGTTAAGGAAACCGTTGGCTCCGACGTTAAATCCATTGTCTTACGTCCGACGGTATATTGCAGTAATAAATCCTTACGGAGAGATACAAGACAAGAAAATAACATAAATAAAATGTACTTGTTTTGACATCTTGCAAAAGCTGCCTCTTCGGAGTCACAGCTGTCTCGTGATATTAAAATGTATGCTAACTTGACTGTCTAATGACCGCAAGATTTAAATCTAAAGGCAGTCCGACTTAAATAAGAAAAGTTTCTTTTATTTTCTTTTGTTTCGTGTAAAGAATTGAAACAAACTTTGTGTGAAACAAAAGCCGATAGTTTTTTAATTATAACAAAGTAGTGATGGGACGTTACTTACTGATACTTACGGTTATTTTTATGTGACACTATGGTAGGCGCCAGATAAATGTGGAATGAAGTACATTGATCTTACCTTAATATCTCTTTGTAAGGTACCCGAAACCAGGGCTGTGGATTTTGTTGGAAAGGGTTGTAGCGGCATTCATGCCGCCACAAAAATCAACGTAGCAGAATCAACATCACAACAAATGAGACTCGCAGCGCCATCTATCTCGACAGCTGCGAACTAATTGACAAAATCCTAAATCGCGATATCAGAGTTTACCGTGCGATTAGAACATCTGCAAAGCCCGAATATCAACTCTCGGGCAGTTGCCCACCAGACACAAACAACCGTCTGGTCGGAGGATCCTCCCTTTTCAAATGGAGGTATGCTGGACTTTACTCTCTGTTCCGCTACCTCCAAACTGGTGACCCTCGACATTGGACGTCAGCAGCCTTCGTGCAGCTACCTCATCCTGACGTCATCATCATCATCACTTCTCCTCATCCTGACCTCAAGCTCTCGAGCAGCGAGTCATACAGCCAGCCAGAACCCTCGGCTTCTACGGGTATCCTGACCACCAGCATGCAGCGGACGCGCATTCCTGGTCAGCATCCTCAGCCTCTATCATCAACGTCATCAGCGACCTTGGCAAGCACACTGCACTTTCGGCCAGTCACATGAAGAGCCTTGAAAAAACCTCTCCTGGTCGACGCCAGCAATCACGTCAGCACGTCGCACAGCTCCGACCCACCATGGCAAGCACACTGCACCTTCGGCCAGTCACATGAAGAGCCTTGAAGAACCTCTCCTGGTCGACGCCAGCAGTCACGCCAGCAGCAGCATCGAGGCGCCGCAGACAGTTCCGACTCACCGTGAACTCTGCGACGCAGACAGTTCCGACTCACCGAGAACTCTGCGACGCAGACAGTTCCGACTCACCGAGAACTCTGTGACTTCCGATTCCGACTCACTGGAACCAACCTTCCACTGGCCTGGCAAGCATCTCAAGATGTATGGACGACTCATCCACTATCGACCTCCGGCCTCCGGAGGGGAGTGATGTAGCGGCATTTATGCCGCCACAAAAATCAACGTAGCAGAATCAACATCACAACAAATGAGACTCGCCGCGCCATCTATCTCGACAGCTGCGAACTAATTGACAAAATCCTAAATCGCGATATCAGAGTTTACCGTGCGATTAGAACATATGCAATGCCCGAATATCAACTCTCGGGCAGTTGCCCACCAGACAAACCAACCGTCTGGTTGGAGGATCCTCCCTTTTCAATGGAGGTTTGCGGGACTTTACTCTCTGTTCCGCTACCTCCAAAGGGTCACCGCGGCCCTAGAACGCAAAGGGCACTAGAAGGTCGAGCACGGATGGGTTTTAGTCAGTAAGAGTCTGACACTCCTTCCCGCTCTACCAAGAGCGAAAGGAGTCATAAAAAGGTTACCCGGACAGTAAATTATGAATCCTTTAAATGTTATAGGATTCATAATTTACTGTCCGGTACTGTACTGGAAAAAGGAAGGATCACGATGGATGTCGATTCAGGACAGCTTTATGTCGTGATTTCTGTTTTTGAAATTAAGTGTGTCAATAAATATAGTCTGCCAAGCCTGTTACCGAGTTACTAGGCTGTGGAGGTCATCATGTGGAGGCATTCGGTCAGACTTAGAAGTCGACCCCAATAGTTGGGCAAAGGCAAGGTAGTCCAATACGTTATTTTTTTTACCAACATCAAAAAAAGTGGTTATTTCATTTCGTTTTCACAAGCGAATACCTACGTGAGTACCTACATATTTTAAAAAGCTCCTAGCAAAAGTAGGTAAGGTTAGAACAAAGTTTCAGCAAGGTTATAATATTCATTACTTGCCTTTTTAACGAAGCACTTTATGTGACTTTATTGCATCATAAGATGTTTTAAGCATGTCTGTTACATTTTTAGGTTTTTAAAATCACGTTTTAAGAAAACAGCACTTTGAAAAAAAAAAAATTTTTTAAATTACTTTTAAAAAAAAATGTCAAAGTGCTGTTTTATAGTCGTATGCAAATACATATTTATATACTTAGCTAGTTGATTTATCCTTAACAAACTTATAAAACTGCTTCAATATTACTAAAATCACCTTTAGTACATCCAAATATCATATTGAGTCCCTCGGAGTTTTCTTACGTGATCGAATCAGGAGTGATGATATCCGCAAGAGAACCAAGTTTACCAAAATATCTCGAAGGATCGCCAAACTGAAGCAGAACAGATGGTCGATGGGGCTGAAAAGTTCTGGACTGGCGACGGCACGCGGCGTACCGGAAGACTGCGTTAGAAGGCCTCCAAACAAGGTGGATCGATGACCTGGTGAGCGAACACTTGGGGGAGGTCTGTGTCCAGCAGTGGACGGTTTTCGGCTGAAATGATAATGATGATTATTTTGAGAAAGCAGGCTTTTTTGAAAAATCGATATAAAGACAACATTGAAAGGATATAAGATCCCAAACTGACGCCGCTCCCGAACTGACACCGCTCCCGAACTGACGCCGCTATGCCGAGGTCGTATCCCACAGCGGTCAGTAGTTTTAGCTTGTGGCTAGTTTTGTTGCCTTGGCTGGGGGTCTTAAATTCATTTGAGGCCACCACAGGTTAGTCCAGTTAAACAGTTAATAGCCCTTGCGTGTTAATTTAAAAGTGGTCATATACTATAACAAAATGGATATAACATAACCAAACAAAAATAAATGCCATAACATTAACGGGCTTTTATTTTAATAAACTTCCAAGTAAATGCTTCGCAGTCAGACCTAAATTACTCCGTATGTGAAGTGCTAAGAAGTACATAATAAGATATCAACTCAGACGGCAAGCTTCACAACGGGCGGGAGAGATTTCCTTGAAACCTGTACCTACTTGAAACCGTCAAAAGAAACATTAGACTACTTCAGAGGGTCTAGAGAAACGAGCTTCTATCTTAATAATTATCTTATTAAACGTCCAATTGTTAAACAGGGATTATCTGAATAGAAAGGTGTTAAGATCCTAAGAAATGCTGTTCATATCATTCGTGGAAGACGGATTGGTGGTTGCAGTATATATTTCTGCCTTCCAGGGTTGCGGAATTTGTTCGAAAGAGCCACCGCGCCTCTGGAACGCAAAGGGCATAAGGAGGAACACGGATAGGTTTTAGTCAGTAAGAGTCTGACACTCCCTTCCGACACCCAGAGCGGAAGAAGTCATTTGATGATTTCCATAAAAAATAATAAAAAAGCACATATTAATCTATGCTACCTATGCTTAACATAATTATAATAATTCTTTGTGTATTATAAAAAGAGAGTTCGAATATTAGTTCCTACGTGTAGATATAATTATCTTTGGAACTACTGCACCTATTTGAAGAAACCTTTTGTTTAAAATGGGCATTTCAGAAGGATAAAATTGATATTTATTTTAGGGGAATAATCTATGTATAAGAAAATCGCTTTATCATAAGGGGTCAATTTAAATAAAGTAAATAAACTCTACAGACGCGATGGGAATCTACGGGGTCAACGGCCGCAGGTAGTGATAAAAATGTTTTCAACTTCACAGCCGAAATGCATATCGATATGAAACAAAATGACTGATTCATCTAAACTTATTAAGCATTACACGTGGTATCTCGTTGACTTTGACGCAATGTGAGCCACTTCATATGAATAGAGTTTCAAGTGTATCACTGCTTAGAGATAAGTTTATAGTAATCCTTTCATGGTTTTTAAAAATAAGGCACTTAAATTTTTATGTTATATTTAAAAGAATATATTCGCAAACGACCGTTAGATATAACTGCAAGATTGGAGGAACGTAACAAATGATTCGCCACGGTAACAATGGAGCCTCACTCCGCAATACTTGTAAAAGAATTCCTTGAATATGTCTCGAGATACTTTTAAGATAATTTTCAGCAGCAGGTATGCGAGCCAGGTCTTTTATTCGCAATAGTAAAGTAGAAACTTAAGTATTTCACGTTAAGCAATTTTCACTGTATTGCATAGCATATCTGTGCAGCTTTTAAAAAAAAAAAAACAAATTAAATTGTATTATTGTTAAGAATTCAGTGAATGTTATTTCATAACGAATAACCGAGAATTTATACTTCACTTGGTCCCAAAAAGACACCACTGAACACAAGTTGCTAACACTGCTACCAACTCATAATACACACATAGTAAAACCATTTTGACCACACATCATCATCGCAACTCCCGGAAGACTTGTGGATCACCTGGAAAACACCAAGGGATTCAATATCAAGTTCTTGGTGAGTTGATTCAAAGTCTAAAACAGAAGTTTATTCAGATACGACCATACCATATATATTTCAGGACAAATACAAATACACATACACATGCACATGTTTCGGGCACAAATAAGTCACCTTCCGACTAGAAAATACGAGTACATCGTTGGTCTCAATTTTGTTCTATTTTCAACGAACACTGCTCGTTGATTTGTAAAGAGGGAACTGGCGAGCGAAACAATGGTTTAGAAAAAACGAAGTATCGGGGATTAGACCGGCCAGCATATTTTGTAGATGTCAAGGACTTTATGGTCTAGTACAGAATTTTCCAATCCGAATGCTGGTAGTCTGGAAACTTTCGAATATATCGGCAACTCTCCTGCACGGAGCAGCACACAAATCACAACTATTGTAGGTACTCGTTCATGTTTGTTTGCCGCCAAAATGCAGCGTCGCCATTTTAAAAGCAACGCTGTCGGATTAATATGAGCTGAAAATAGGATAAGTTTTAACGAATTGTTTTAAAATTGTTTGGTTAGAACAATAGTGGCGTAAATTGTTTTCGTTTGATGCCTTTGTCGTGGTTAACGTGTGTGGCTGTGAGCTCTTTACAATGACGTTGATAAATAAAACGTGAAATTCACGACTCTGTTCCCAGAATTATCGGTAGGTAGACAAGAGCTCCGTCACACGTTGTATTGTTTTTTGTATCTGCGATACTGACACCAACTCCTGGATCAACATGGTCTAACGAAAAAAGTACTGACTTTAATTTTGCGACAAGAATTATAAACAGCAAACGTAGTGATCGTTATTGATGTTGGTTTGTATATAATTTTACCCAAAACACAAATTAAATCATCACCATCGAATCAAAACATAAAGTTAAAATAACAAAGTTAAAAATGTAGTATGACTTGTAAAAAGCGAAACATGAAGAGTTTTCCTTTCCAACATCAAATTTTCTCCGTAAAGCAAACTCGTAAGATGTAAAAGACAAATAAGGCTAAATAAACCATATCCTTGGCAGTGTGTGCCCTCTTTTAAAGAAAATTAAATATGAATGAATGAAAATGCCACGTTTATGAGTCGTCAGAGGTGATGCAAGATTTGGAGACTCGCTTTGATGAGTTACATGAGAGAGAAAAGTTGCGATTTTAAATTCAAAAATGTTTTATTTGATACATGCTGTATATTTTTGTTTACAGGTGTGTTGGTTGATTAGGCGTACTTTTCTAAATAAGAAACTTATGCGCTTATGAGCTCTGTTTTGTTAATGAAATGGTGTAATTGGAGTATAAAAGTTTACGATCGTAGTCACAATTTTAGTTTGTTTATTGTCTCGTTAACATGAAATTCGGTGGATTTTAAATCGACTTGCTGCAAAAAAACGTAGCACGTTTAAAACTTTTGTTTAATTGAAAAATTAATAAGTAAGTAGTTAGTAGTAAGTAGTTTAATTTAAAGGTTGTCTTGAAAAGATCGCTTTCAGCGATAAGGCCGCCCATTATATGGTGTACATAATAAAGAGTATTCTATTCTATTCCATTCTATTCTATTTGCGAAACAGCCATAAATCAATCGTTAAAATTTCAACCAAAACACGAAACATTCACTCAAGTTATTAGGCAAACAAGGAAACATAGCCTTTAGGTAGCTGCTACTGTGTTCGGATACTAGCAAATCCGTCAATATTGTACCACCTCCATCGGTGCTGTATGTTGATTTATCGGACAGATACCAGTCGCTTTCATTACTTAAATGGAACAAATACGACCTGACTACAACTCTACAGGCCTCCATCAGCAAATTCGAAACGCGCGAAATTCTATAAGAAAATCTAATTCTGGTTTCGCTCCAGATTTGAAGGGCTTATAATTTTATAAGTAAATTGTTCCAAAATTAATTAAGATTCGCTATTGGTAAGGCTTACGGAACTGTTCTATTTCTGGTTTATTGAATGGTAATATCGAGTAGGCATTCAATAGGCGAATAATGCCTATTGAAAGTTTTGTGGTGCCTATGTAAACAGTCGAACTATTATAATTTTGTTTGCCCCAGCGTGCTTCATGTTGGGTTCCCGAGCTGTTTCGGTTGGCTTCATAAGACAGCAAATTATTTTAATCACTTTTGCAGACTCCTCCGTGCCTTAAGCCATTAGTTTTAACTGTCATTTGAAGATGTTAGACAGTATTTTTTTTTATTGACTTTTGCATTCACGCAATTTGCAGATTCTGTGAGAAGCAATAATAGTCCAGCGCGTTATCGCCTCGTAATCAAGAACAATATTTTTAAAAGATCTGCAACACAGTGCGCACAAGCTATGCACTTTGTGTCCGTCAAGTTTTATAGCCGATATAAAATTTTCCGATTCGGATGTTGGCACCCCTCGCCCGCATTACTTTGTGGGGTTGGTCGCAAATCAAATTTTGCCGTCAAAAGCCGCCATCTTGGTTTTTCAAGACCGTTTACCCGTGAGAGATTGAACGTTGAGTTGCGCACTCATGCACCGAGCTGCAATACAGTTGATCTCACTGGCCTATTACATGCCCCATCTGTCACAGATTTTATTCAACATTTTCAATTTTATTTTATTCAGTTAAGGACATACGATCTCACGCCTTATAGCAGTGATTTTTTTGTTTGTTTGATTTTCTGTTTTTATTTTGTTCATGGAGTTGAATTGGAAAATGAATCCTTCATTCCAATCATTTATCACTCTATCAGACATACCTATCTGTTTTATTGTATCAACCCAGCCAATTGCAGTTCAATGATAATCTTAAGTCTATCTCAAGTAAGCGAAACTTCCATGAACTATATGACGTCTTTTGATTTGTGGATGACCTTTGCTTATTCGGCAATCTCATCTTATACACCTACAACATTATTATTACATATTTCTCAGTTTCTGAGAATATAAATTAATAGTTCAACTAACGTTTACACTGACGTCGAACATAAAGCAAATGTATCAAAACTACGTAATCAGGTGTCTGCAAGTTTGAGGCGGTCACTCTATCACACCAAAGTAAATATTCCATTAATGGTTACTAGGGGTCGGCTGTAGAGCAAGGAAATGCACTCCAAACTAACCGGCTGTGACGGTCTAATCTGATCCCTGTCATCTTGTGACGTAACGTCGTTAGTGACGTCATTCGGAGCTCCTCGAGGGGGCGATAACTGTTTGCCATGTTAGATCTGTTTAATGTTGGAAACAGTTTCCAAACATGGAGTTTCTCATCTTGCAAAGTTTTGGTAGTCACGTGTTTAGGTAAAATTGTTGAATAGATCTCGCTTACCTACGGTGTAGCTAAAATTGGATGCACAAAATCTTTTTCACAACACAAAAGCGCACCAAACAATTCATTTATTCAATCCACGAATGAAAAATGCACGTAATAGCGTTATGAATTCCAGCGTTTATGAAATCCGAAATGAAACCGAGTTTAATTTAAACAAGTATCGTTATTAAACCCTTGTCTTAAGGTGCTGGAGTGAAATAAGAGCGGGTTTCATCACGAGTGAAAATTTATAAAGTATACGTGAACTGAAGAGGTAATGCAATGGAATTCGCGAGAACTAGTACGCTGTTCGTGTGAATTAATATAAAATGGAGTTACATAAGGACCTCGAATTAATACCTCGCGAGTGTTATATAAGAGGTGTTGATTGTTTTTTTTTGGGAACATGAGTGACCTGGTTACTGTAGCTGTCGATATAAAGTTTGATTTAACACGTTTCACTAAAAGTTACACGTGTGTTTTATTTTGATAGCGTAGTTTTTTTGCCGGTTTTTCGGTATCAAAATATTCTAGACATTGAGACTGAAAATCCTATAAAATTAATAAAAATTATGGAAACTAAAGGAGTTGTTTTTTTGCCTTTGAGGTAAGTCCCCTCGCGTATTACCTGGGGCTCGAGTCTGCTATTGCAATCGTGTCTCAATGACCGGTCATTGATCGAATATTTGACAACTTTGACAGTTTTTGTATGGTAAATGTGTCATAAGTTTGACGTTATACGTCAAAAATCGATCATTGACCGGTCATTGAGACACTATTGCAATAGCAGACTCGACCCTCTGTAAGTATAGTAATGAAACGCATATTAATTTGTTCCTTATAATCTCTAGATTACAGAGGCAGTAACATTTTTCAGATCAGAGCCATTGCCGTCGTCCCGGGGACCGTTTTCGCTGAAATCTGATTTTACCGTTCACACTAAACTTTTCTGAGTCAAATGTGTTCTTTGAAAATTTCCTTAAAATACAACACAAAAAATCGATTTATTTTACAATTTCATGCAATTCAAAACACACGGTTGTCATTATTTTGATGACATAACACATGTCCGTCAATCAGTATCAAATAGGGTTGGACTTGAGTGAGCTCTTAAATCGATACCGTACCTATAAAACAATAGGTTTATCAAATATCTCTATTCTTAAGTAAATATGAATTATTGATTTTTTTAAATTCGGATGTAAAAAGCAGCATGTAGAGTTGTAACACAACGCACCGCATTATGTCTTCGCATCATCGCTAAGGTATAAGTAGACTTTTTTAGAGGAAGTGGAGAAATCACTGAAATCATCGAAATATTTTAAAAAAATAACATATTTATTTGCATTTGTTTTTATTGCATAACAACTTTTTTGTATACTATAATAAAGAATAAAATGTGTGGAAGTAAAACGACCGATTCACTTATCGATTTCTATATCCGAGATAATTGACCTGACCGTTAGTAATTGCACATCACTTGAATCTAGATAACAAACACAGACTACAAAAAGAACTGGAAAGTAATAGAAAACCACATTTCGTTTAACATTGATTTTTAGTATTGTACCTTAAAAATCGTATTAAAAAGTCGTAATCCTTGATTTCCTGTTAAAACTTATTTGGTAACCACCCCGAATTGCATTTGCAATTGTAGTAAAGCAATATTTTTTATTTCAAAGAACAGTTAAGGGCGCTTCTATTCATGCAGTTTTCCGACATTCATATCAAACATTTAAAAAACACAACACTACTTAAAACAAAACAAACACTACTTTTAATTAAGATTTCGTGGACCCCATTGCCACCATTAAACAAGTCTAAAAACAATGAAAATTATAAAATATTTACTTTTTTCGGGCATCATTTGAACAATAGCCATTTCAAAATGATACCCGTAAAAAATGAAATCCTTCCGTTACTCATTTTGGTTTTTTGTTCAATATTTAGCTCGACCACTGGTCAAGTAATGTGTTAAAAACTATAGGTTAATAACCCAAAATAATAATTGATCGAAAAACGCATTTTAACAATATTTTAAAATAAAATAAGTTAAATAAAATATAATTAAGTTCGCCCTTAATTACTGACCCGATGTTGATAAATTTAGGTGCAGAGACAGGTGGACGACGGTAAAACGCTACTTTCACGAAACAATAACCACCTACACGATTTTTTATTTAAGGATTCGCAAGGTATACGAGAGTAAAGTATCATTATATCCCCTAAAGCAATTTGTATATCAGCCGCCAAGATTTACGTAATAAGAAGACGTCACATATCCTTTTGTCGCTGTTCTGATTGTTACATGTACAGTATAAACAAGGGCTAATTCGGGCAAGAATGTTCAAGACGAGATGTCTTGAACATTTAATGAACGAAACTCAAAGAACAATGTTACGTTGATTTGCGAGTCAAAGTTGTTAAGAATGAAAATTGCCTGGGGGTTAGCGTTCCGTTAGCTTGTGTTACGCAGCGGTGTGTGGGAGGGTTTGTAATGTTACCCATGACTTTCATGTTAGTTTTATAAACACCTAACCAAAATCCTACGTTTGGTTTGGTTTCACTGATTTATTCAGCGTCATTAGCTTTTTATATTTTTTTTAGGGCCATACACGTTCAAGTGATTTGATCAAACAGGCTGGTTCAAACTGTTTGATCAAATAGAAATACGAAATTTCATATTTCTTCACGCCATTTGACAACTCATTTTGAAAAAAATTTCCCACAGACGTTCATGCCAATTTTATAAAACTATTTGAACCAGTCATTTTTAATGTTTATGGCCTGCATTAACCTTCACTTGCGTCCGTCTGTCTGTCAGCAGATTGTATCTCATGAATCGTAATAGGTAGACAGTTAAGTTTTCACAGAGTTTTTATTTCTAATGTCACTATACAAGAACCGTTCCGAATAACACTTGGCCGGTTTTTCATCCTATTCCCAACTAGCTTTTGCTTGCGCTGTGGCCTAGGACCATAATGACGTGTGTGTTCCGTATGGTGTCGGACGTAAAAGAATAGCAGCATCCCATCACTTCCCGTGGGTATCGTAAGAGGCGACTAAGGAACTCACCAAAGAATGGACAGCAGCATTCTCTGTACATTGCAGCAGCTACATTGCAATTGCCAACCCATCTTTTTACAAGCATCAAACAATATCATAATTTTTATTTTTTTAGTTGAGATAAGACCAATATTAATAATAATACTATCTTATACCAACAGTACTGTAACAATACATACCAGCAAACACAGAGGATAGTGTCCAAACCATGTTCACCTTGTCGAACAACCAGACATGCAGTTTATAGAGGCGCAGGCATTACCGGATTACATGCGAGTACAGAGCGTGATACATTGAATCGTTGCTATGGACCATCGATTGGGATAAATTAGACAAGACACGCGGCACTGATTGTCTAGGTAGCTCCAATGTGCTCGGTCCTCAGTACAAGCAAAAAGTGTTACTGGGTTTTTCCATAAGGAATTCTACAGTGGTTCAGTAGAAGCTCAGAGTTTTGAAATTGGTGGTGCAACACCCTCATGCATTGGAAAGCACGGTCATGGGGGGTTGCCGTCCCATTGGAATACGAGAGTAAAATGACAGAGAGCGCATATTTGGGCACTAGGTATAATATTTCCTCCGTACTTTGCTGATCTCTGTAGAAATTGGTCAAAATTTGGACGAAAGGAGTATTACTGTTCTAGGATTTCTAGCTTTGAGGCTCACTTTGCACATTTTTTCTTCGAGTGTTGACGGTCGCTGTTAGAATATTTGAGTTTTATTTTTTAAATCGATTTATCGCCTTTTGATGTCGATACCCAAAGCATCGCGTTTGCGGAGTTTCACTTAGGGTTGATTTTTCAATAGTCGGATAACTTTTATCTGGGGAATTAAATTGGCGGTTTGACAGCTTCTGTATAGTAAATATATAAAACCGCCATATTTATTCTACAAATAAAATTTCTCTGGCCATTGAAAAACCAGCCCTTAGTAAATTAATTTAATCCTGTATTGCGGTTATGATAGGACGTTTGCGAGTTGTTAAAAATCTAAAAAAACAGTCATTAATAACCATTAGTCGTACAAACAAACCGTGCACATAAAAGCGCTTTTTAGAAAACATTGATGATCTTATGCTTACATCCACATCGATAAACAAAGAGGCTATGGAAGCCGGGCTTCCATGTAAAGGCGAAAAATGTATGAGTATCGCTAAAAGCCAGATCCATCAGGGAAGCGCTTTCTGTGGTCGCTTTTGCGCTGAATATTAAACTCTAAAATAGATCAGAGATATTTTCGGAATATTGCTGGTTATATTTGATTTCATGCACGTTTTGATGGATTTGTTTATTAAAAGAAAGAGCGATGTTTTGATGTTGAATTTTGTGAAACTAAAATCTTTTATATTCGGTTTTATTTAGTCGGTTGTATTTTTTTGTACTTATAAAAGGTTTTTATTTTTCACTTTTTAGTGGTGATTTCAAAATCATCGTGATATCAAAACAACTTAATTTAAATTATTTCCATAATGAGTGGTCCGTTGATTGCCGTTAAGGAGTTACTTTGTGGCCCAAGTTTGAGGTCCAAGTCTAGACCAACTTACAGTTAAATATCCACTTTTCTTTGGAAATGACATAAACCTAACAATATCTCATCATCATCATCATATCAACCCAAAGACGTCCACTGTTGGTTATAGGCCTCCCCCAAATTAGGGTTGCCATAATCGCCATGCTTGGCAGGCGGGTTGGCGATCGCAGTGTAGCTGTAGCACTGCACCTACAGAGAATGCTGCTGCCCATTCTCTGGTGAGTCCCTTAGTCGCCTCTTACGACACCCACGGGAAGTCGACGAACGACGACAGGAGTCACGAGTGCTATTCTTTTACGTCGGACACCATACGGAACAATATCTCATTCTACTAGATTTTATTAATTTTCAGTTCAGGAGCTTTATCTTTGATTCAACGGCCAATGCAATATAGCTTTAACATAGGCAGCGTTAACCCAACGCAAAAATAATCATTAAGATCGGTTTATAATAAAGTTATGCCCGAATAGATGACATGGAAATTTAATATATTTGGTGAGGTAAGGGTGTACCTGGATGATTTTTATACATCTGTATACAACTTCACAGCATCCTGGCTTGATGTTATATTAGGAACTGGTGTAAACAATAAACATACATGTGATTTCAGCAGTCCCGGGGGATTGTTTAGTGTTTTCGTTGTCAATAAATGATAGCAAATTTCCCAAGATGCTATCATTTATTGAAGACTTCCGTTGCCTGTCTTCAAAGTTCTTCATTAAATCTTCACAAAATTGAAATGGGACCAGTCCGGATAATACTCTCCCAAAAAAAAATCCTCTAAATCGATTCATAATAAATTCGCGAAAATAATCGGTTAAAAACAAAGATATCTAACAAATTAATAAAAATATTGTATTGAAACCTATTTGACTTGGTTACATTATTCATGGATACCTAGCTCCTACTAGCTACTTCGCCCGCTTGAAAGTAGTTAATTTTATCCCAAGGGAACTCCCGGGTTAAAACTGCCCCAAATCAAGGACATAATCGAGATATATTCCAAGTTTCATCCTAATCTATAATATTAAGCCCTTAAGATGTGAAAAGGTAACAAACAGACAGACATACAGAAATGACTTTTGCATTTATAATATAAAAAGTATGGACTTTAAAATATACCCAAAATTATTTCTTGGACTAGGTGATCAAAAACTTGATGTGTTTGGACTAAAATCTCGTCCTGTACTGCCTGTTTATACAATCTAGAGCCATCGCATCCTCAACACGTCCCTAACAGAGAACTTTCCACCATTTCCACTAACAAAATCAGGGATATTATATTTACATTTGCATCGCAGCTTCTTCCTTACATTTGTCGTGAGGTTAAGTGACTGTCGTGCGACGGTACTAGCCAGGCCATTTCCGTAGCTGCCGGAACTGTAGTCTCCACTGGCCATTGTTGCTGACTGCCCGGAACTACTGTCCGCCTGGTACATCATGTGAAGATTTGGAGATTATGAATTATATTTCTGTTTGAGAAAAATCTATATTTCTTAAAAAATAATGGAAGCCTAAAGTGATGCAAACTGATTGCGCCGCTGTTTATGTGATAAAACTAGTAACTTTTGTATGACAAATATTATATGCCACGAACGCAAATTAAGCTTAATTTGCTTTCATAGCAAAAAAATTCTGTTAGGGAAGGAAACAGGTACTCAAAAATGTAATACATTATAGTATGATACAAGGTGTAACAGAATAAACGCAATACCTTTTAAGGGGTCATTGTACTCATCATTATGAACAACTTTTTCTTTGGGACGACACGGAAATCGTGAAAAAAAAATCGACTGCTCCATACATTTTTGTGTGCATAACTAGACAAAATATACTGAACAGCTGATTTTTCATTCGCGATTTCGGGGTTGGTCCCATAGTTAAAGTTGTTCATAACGAGGAATACAATGACCCCTTGAGGGGCTTTCATTGAACTGCGCAGTTTAATCAGCGACATAAGTGACATGGGCAAGTCATTAAGCGATATTGAATAAAAGATGTCACATAACGGCTGATAAGCTAATTGGCTGCGACATATATACCTACATCATGTAATCATAATTCGAAGACAAAGCACCGACCTGCAGTGCGATTCTGTAAACACGTCGAAGTGAACACCTGGGCGGGGCGCACGATAGGTGAGTTGTCAAACCATACAAATAAGATGGAATGACAGCTCTATTGTCGTTCACTCCGCCAAGATGAACACCGTGAGATGTCGACAGAATCGACCGGCAGTACTGCAGTGCGATTCTATAAACATGTCGAAGTGAACACTTGGGCAGGGTGCACGAAGAGTGAGTTGTACATACAAATAAGATGGAATGACAGCTCACTTGTCGTTCACTCCGCCTAGGTGTACACCGTGAGATGTCGACAGAATCATCCGGCTGGCCCCACGTAGTGGATGATGATGACCGATGACCCAGTCTCTTAAGGAAAGGAGCCCTACGTCCCAGTAGTAGGAAGATTATATTATATGCTGATTATAATAAAGCATAATACAACAAATTGCACAAGATGATAATAAATCTTTTTTCGATATAATTTGAGCATATCATTTTCAATACAACAAATCCCATCTAAATTCAATAGTTTCCAAAATATTCGTACCTTATTAAAAGAAAAGTGTGTTTACAATTTACAAACGTATGGCGTCTGCAATTTTCATGATATATACACTGCTTTGTCATGATAAAAGGCAAGCATAAACAGAAGTGATATTAATAATTTAGTTGTCAATCTATATCAAATGTCAGATCACATACCATATAATAACATTAGATAATCGTGACTTCCTTTACAATATCAAGTTACATTAATATTCAGTCGATAAAAAAATATGATTTTGATATCAAGTCGGTATGCCACTATTGTTAACTCTAGTGAGGTTTTTAACAAAAATATGCTTGCACAAGTGGCCTAAACAAAGATTAATAAATCTCTAATAGAACGTCAAAAAGAATGTGTGATGTATCGAAATGAATAATAGGCATAGTACAGCAAATAAAGGATGTATTCCTATAAATATTAAAATAACTTCACATTATGTAGGCATAATAGAACGCGCCTGAGGCCTCTGTTCGCCTGAATGTTCTATGTGTTCAAATTCTGTTCTAAATTCGCATGATACTTCAAAAGAGCACAGAGAGAGAGAGTCATTGAAATAAATAAATAAAATCAGACAGAAATATTTCCTTCTACCATGCATGTTATACGGTTCGATACTAAATGCGAATTTCACGGGTACTACCTATATGTATATGTTACGTAGCTATTATTTTGACATCACCATTTCTTATGAACAAGATGGCAAGCCATATTTTCGGCAAAATTGACGGAAATCCTTTATGTGCAAGCTGTAAAATAACGGTTTAATTTCATACACCATTGAATAATAACTTTGATCGTTACAGTAACTTCGTTGATTCTGTAAAAAAATCTCTAACACAGACGCAATTACGATTTTATCTTCTTAGATTCAGCAGTACCTTTAATTTTATTATTATTGTCTAAATTTACTGTGAAAATTACAATGAACTTGGAGCTTGTCTCCACTTTTCCAGGACCGTGCGGGTAATCATTGTACATTTACCCATTTCGAAAAAAAAATACAATTAAACCTATATATATCTATCCTTATTTCCTGTCCTATGTATGCCAAGTTTTCACAAAAAACCATTCTTAGTCAACATTGAACTCAAACTGATACACCTACTTAAACTCAAACAAACCACGACACGCCACATCAACGAAGTTGCTGACCCTTCGTGACATGACGTCACAAAAACGGCGCCATTTAATTCAGAAACTATTGTTATCTATGTCGCGTCAGTTTCGTCCACTATATACAAGTGCCTCCTAAAGACGGTTACACACGAGCAACACATTTCCAGCGACTAGGCTAGCGGCAGACGTCAACGAACCTATCGACTGCTGGTACTGACAGCGTCGCGCGACGGCCTGAATTCTGAACGACATGCCCGTCCGTCTGTAACCGACCTAAGGCTTAGTATAAAGTGAGACAGTTATAATTAATAGCCTGCCCTAGTTGCTGTCATGTCGTTATGAACACGAGCACGCAAGGGAATTACCAAGAAAACCTGGGGTTTGAAAACTATCGGTACCGTAATATATCTTACGAACTAAACGTGTGGCTTGTGAGGAAGAAAATTCAATGGCAGGTATCTTATTCAGTACATTTAAGGTCATTTTTCATATACCTACATAGTTTCAACAAGATTCTGTCATATGTTTTTTTTTTACACCGCACCCACGATACAGGAGTAATTCCTAGTGTGGGGCCACTTTTTTTTTTCTTTTATTTTTTTTTCAAACTGCCTCACACTAGGAATTTCCCCAAACTCAGATACACAAACAGCCAGCCCCGAAACAACTATCTGTAGGCCATTCAAATATTTGTTCCATGCGGGAATCGAACCCGCGACAAACAGCGCAGCAACCAATTGCTCAACCACTGCGCCAACCGTGTCGTCGTATACCGGTAGGCACAGTTAACTCAACATAGGCTTTATAATATTTTACTTGGCAAACCTTCACTTTGAATTGATATCGACATGCAATAGTGAAAGGCAGTTTAATAAAATAAAAACTAAAAGCGCAAATCCGAAAAAGCTTTTATCATCAATTTATCTCCGACTAATCTGCAAATGTATCCACAAACAGCGCAATGTTATTTTTAACAAATCTAACATAATCTCTTTGGACGGATTCATCGCTTATGAAAAAGCGTGATAAACTTTTTCGCTCCCGCGAAGTCCCCAAAAGCTTAGTTTGAAACTGTAATTAATTTTTAATCCGGTATCCTTACTTTGCGGCTTCACATAATAAATTAATTTTCACCAGCGTTCGGATGATAATCAGTTAATTCAGCCTTTTGCAACAAAAAGGATTTTAAAGCGGGAATTGTTCTAATTAATTATTTGGGCTCAGGAATAAGGGATGATACGCTAAAGAAATGTTCCCACGTTCGCGTGGTTACCACACAATGAAATGTCGGTTTATTGTGTCGCGTTACATATGATATTCAATTATTTCATTTGAGGGTAGCTACGTCGAGGCAGACGGTATGTATATGGCTTACAAGTATTTAATGTCAAGAAGGTGTGAAACATTTGACGTCATAGTACCTATGTATCTTTGGGTAATGCTCACATTGTTTGCTTCAACCGTACGTATTATTTGCGTTACTGTGTATGTGTGATGGAGTGTAAGATTAAGCACCTGTTATGTATGATCATGATCAATGATCATTCTCATATGTCTCAAGATCACCAGCCAGCATTTCTAAACATTTACAAACAATACAAACTAAGTACATGTCACCGGAAAATTGCAAACGCCGTATGATTGTACAAACTATTTTTTCTTGAAAAGATACGAATCTCTTGAATTTGGATGGGATTTATTGTGTACAAAACGTTTTTTTCAAAATTTATAGAGAAATTATAATCTGATAAAGATGTTCGTTCTCTACCCAAATTCCCCAATCCCACTCTTCCAAACCACTTGCGCCCAATTTCTATACTTCCTTTTCTTTCCAAAGTGCTTGAGGCCTGTGATTAGCTCCCTACAATCTGGGTTTAGGGCCGGGCACAGCACTGTTTTCCGCCCTCCTTAAAGTGACTGGCGATATAGGGCAGGACTGGAAGACACCAAAGTCACTGTTCTAGTGTTGGTCGATTTCTCGAATGCCTTCAATACCATCATTCACGACATCCTATTAGCCATTCTGTCCTATGTGATGGTCTCTCCTGCTGCACTGGAATGGTTTGCTTCCTACCTTCTAATCAGCTCAGCTCAAATTTAGAAGTAGCTCAAGAATTTGTAAATTTTTTCTCCGAAATACCATCAAAAACTACTGAAGCTTTAAATTCTTCACCCGAGGTCTCACTTAATTTATTAAAAGCAAACGTTTCAGGTTGTACGGTTGAATTCCAATTCAAACATATCAACCCTATGGCAGTTATCAAAGCTTTCCGGCAAATCAAAATCAAATTGACCGAAGACTTATGGGGAATGTCTATGAAAGTGTGCACGTCCATAATTGAGACCATAGCACCATACTTGGCTTTAATATTCAATTTATGTGTGGACCAAGGTGTCTTTCCAGATGTAATGAAATACAGTAAGGTTATACCACTTTTTAAATCCGGTGACAGTAAAGACACCAATAATTATAGACCTGTTTCCGTGTTACCGGTTTTCAGCAAGGTTTTTGAAAAAGTAATGCTCAATCAAATGCTCATTCATTTTAACATCAATAGGATCTTACACGATCAACAGTATGGTTTCACCAAAGGTCGCTGTACGACTGACGCTGGTGTCACGTTGTTGAAACACATTTATACAACGTGGGAAGAGGCGCAAGATGCCATAGGAATCTTTTGTGACCTCTCCAAGGCATTTGACTGCGTAAATCACGAAACCTTGCTCCTAAAGCTAGAACATTACGGACTAGGTAAACTTGCACTCAGCTTACTGAAGTCTTATTTAAATGACAGACAGCAGCAAGTTCAAATAAACGGTGTTAAATCAAGGGGTTTAAAAGTCAAAATGGGGGTTCCACAAGGCTCAATATTGGGTCCTTTCCTCTTTTTAGTATACATAAATGATCTTCTCCATCTTTTAAAAAATCAACCACAAATGGTGTTATTTGCTGACGATACATCCTTAATTTTTAAGATAGATAGACGTTCTACAAATCTGGACGACGTAAATAACGCCCTACAGCAGGTCCAAAATTGGTTCACTGCTAATAATTTAGTATTAAATGAAAAGAAAACTAAGTGTATCAGATTTGCTTTACCGAATGTCAAAAGTAATCATTGCGACATAGTATTGAACAAAGAGAAACTTGAATTCGTCGAAAACACAGTTTTTCTGGGCATCACACTGGACTCAAGGCTACAATGGGGTCCTCATTTAACATCTCTTGCGGGACGGCTAAGTTCAGCAGCATATGCTGTCAGAAAAATCCGTCAATTTACTGATATAGATACCGCGAGGCTGGTCTATTTTAGTTACTTTCATAGTATCATGTCTTACGGTATCTTATTATGGGGACGAGCTGCAGATATTGAGTCTATATTTATTCTGCAGAAAAGAGCCATCAGAGCCATATATAATCTGGGTCGGTGCGATTCCCTAAGAGAACTGTTTAAAGATATTAACATCATGACGGTACCTTGTCAATACATATACGAAAACATAATGTATGTTCGGAAAAATCTTCATTTTTTTAGTAAGATTAGTGATAGGCATAATTTTAATACTAGAAATAGGAACAAATTAGATCAACCCCGATTCAGATTGGCAAAAGTACACACTTCTTTTATGGGGTACTGTGTTTTTTATAACAAAATACCTCTTGAAATTCTAGAACTGAATGAGAGAAAATTTAAAACATGCATAAAACGCACACTATGTAAACAAGCATATTATAAACTTGAAGATTATATACTTGATAAAAATGCTTGGCTAAATGCCGGTCCTGCTCCACAGTCTCAGCCGCTTGGTTCCTCTAGTTAAGATATTTGGAAGAGATGCTCACCCTTCTTTGTGTAGACTAATAAAAATTTCCACTTTTCTTATGTTATGTTTTAAATACTACTTTTCTTTATCCGTTTTTGAAAATTGATATACATAGTTTTATATAAAGTAGAAGCATTTTTTATTTTAAAATCCTGTAAATGTGAGGACCATGGAGCCTATACTGTTAATAATATAGATGGTTTCCTTGTTTGACATGAGTGAGCAGGGGCAGTTGAGGGTGTGTCATGCTCGCTAGAATGTCTCGCTGATGGTGGCGCGTGTATTTGATCATTCGGTTCCCTTCAAAATGGTTGAGCTGAATGGTGCTGATGCACGCGTCATGTTCGTGAACGGGCGCCGTCAGTGGAGACTGGTCATATCTTAGCTGTCACTGGCTTATTTCTATATTTAATACTTATTGGATACTTGGAATACTTTTATTTTTTTCCTTTCTTTGCATTGTTCTCACATATAGATGCAACAAGTAATGATGTAACCAGGATTTTTGTAAAACATAAAATGGTTTAAAAGAGTGTCCATGGAGTTTCTTGTACGTTCTTCTCCATAGAGATCTACACTTTGGAACGTGCAAATAGCTTCATGTTTTTGACTGACTGACTTTGACAATTCAAAAGTACCTGTGATTGGTTTATTTGAAATAAATGCTTTGACTTTGACTTTGACTTTGACTTCAGGAACGTCAGCAGTCGGTGCACTTTGGGGGTTCGACCGCTAACTGGTGTGACTTAGATGCAGGCGTTCCTCAAGGCAGCATTCTTTCTCATCTTATGTTTTCTATTTTATTAATCTCGTTACTTCCGAACTTCAGTGGGCGTATAATCTGTTTACAGATGATCTGCAGTTGTTCTGTAAAGGAAAGGTCGATGAAATACCTGACATTGCTGACAAATTAAATAGGGACTTAATAGCCAATAAAACCTGGTCCGGTAAATTTGGTGTTGCAGTTAACCCCAACAAATGTCAGGAGATCATCATTGGGAGTCCTCGAAGCATCGCTAAACTGGATGTTGCAACTTTGCCACCGTTCTGTTTGACAGTACGATCGTTCCATTTAGCACTGACGTAAAGGCTTGCGTATCGATAGCAGTCTAAACTGGTGTGCTCAAGTCGCTAGCGTCAGTCAGAAGGTTACGGTAACGCTGCGGGCTCTGTATCGTTTGAAAAATCTGTTACCGTCGAACACGAAGTCAATGCTGCCGCAGACCCTAATTTTTCCCACCATGGATTATAGCGACGTATACTACTTGACCAGAATGCAGATCTTCTCAACAAACTTGACCGCCTTCTAAATTACTGCATTCGATTTATTTTCAATTTACGCAAATACTACCATGTCTCTGCGCACCGCTCACTTCTAAAGTGGTTGCCCATACGCCAGCGCAGAGAGCAAAGGGCGCTAACAACTTTGCTCTCATTTCTTGACTCTTCCAATTCTCCTAGTTATCTAGCATCTCATTTTCAATACATTTGCGCTAACCACATCAGAAATCCTCGCTCATCCCATAATCGTCTTCTTCACTGTCCCTCTCACCGTACTGATTTCATTCACTGTTCCTTTTTCATACAATCTATTTCTCTGTGGAATGCGCTATCCCAAGAAATCAGGATGGCAACCAATCTTTATAGTTAAGGTTCGCGAGCACATTCGCAAGAAGTTAGCAGTAGTATCGTCACAGCGCTATTTTTTTTTTTCTCATTATTTGTTTCCAGCAACTGTTCAAGTATATTCGTGTATTAGTTTATTTATTTTGCTATATATTATAGCATTGTATGGTATAAATAGTTTATTATATATTTATCTTTGCATTAATTTATTAATCGTGTTTCGGCTTTTCCCACATTACACCTACCACTGTTATTCTCTGCACCACCCAAAGGTTGACTGGTAGAAAATACCTAAGGCATTAAGTCCGCCTCTGTACATCCGTGTGCGTAAAGTGTAAATAAATAAATAAATAAAGAAATAACAATCTTACGGATTCTGCATTTTTCCGATAGCATAACATACAATCTGTAACAGAATGAACGCAATACCTCCTAAGAAGCATTGTACTCATCAATAGGAACAACTTTAAAAAAATCGACTGCCCCATACATTTCTGTGTGCATAACTCGACAAAATCTACTGAAGAGCTGATTTTTTTTGCGATTTCGGGGTTGGTTGATTTCATTGTAAAAGTTGTTCATAATGATGAGTAGTACACTGACCCCTAAGAGGTACGAGTATTACGTTTACTCTGTTACACGTTGTACACCTGTATGAGACATTAACCGGTGTCGTGTAAATTAGACCTATCACTACACGTGTCTATTCATATCTATACAATTGGAACGGTCAGTTTTTTTTTCCAGCGATCCATTTCACGATATCGTTGGCGATTGATTGGAAGATTGGAAGGTATGGCGGTTTGACGACTGTAAACGTTGACAATATCGCTACCGGTATTTTCTACAAAAAAAAATATAAGTTCTCTGTATCAATGTGTTCATGAACTGGTTTTCTATGAAAAAAAAATTACAAGTCAAACAGGTTCTTAAATCGAAAGCCACAATTTAAAGTTTCAGCAATATAAAAGCCATCAAAGGCCGTAATAAAGTAATTTTTATAAGTAATATACGGAATTCCATTCCTTTATCAAACCAAAGTAATTAAATATCCCATTTCTACACCCACATAAGAGTTTTACCCGCAAAACGTATTAATGACAGATATTACGAAACGGCCAACGGTCAGCAAATTTTACGATGATGGATTGAAAATGGCGCACATGGCAACCGTGTCCCACATGAATAAATTAACGCGCTTATTAAAGTCACAGGGATTATGAGGGAAACTGACCGTTGACTTATTGCACAGTTGAGTTATGATTTTAATACGTTTACCGTTGCGTGCTAAAGTGTCGCGTGTCAAACCAACGTGTTATTAGTGATCAATTGTAAGGCTTGCCACTTCTGTTTTTTCATTGCTCTGTGGTTACGAGCTGCTTTTTGTTTTTCAATTTGCTAATTATAGTTATATGGTACTTTTTGTTATGTTATCCGGTCACGCGGTTTGTTGAAACAAGCATGAACTGCCTCTATTATCAGGGTTAAGTTATTATTCGAGACTTTATGGTTGTTACGTTACTCGCCGTCATCAGTCTTTTGTAGGTCTGTAAGACCCCTTCCACAACGAAGTTCTTTTATTTCGTCGCTGCGCTTCGAACTTTGAAATTCCAATTTTTACGTGTTATGTCAAGCTAGGATCTCTCAGCACAGCACTCAATGTGCATGCTGTAAAAGAACTCTATGTGAAAATAGTTTGTGATGGATTTTCGCTTTATGGTCGTGGCTAAGTCGGATGGTAATTCCGCCATCCGCCATCCACCAACTTTGTATATCACCGACAAAGAGCACTGAATCAAATAGGATCACTACAGCGCTTAAGCACTTACTACCAACTTCAATCCCTGCAAAAGTCCATAGGATTATGTGAGAGCTCAATGTTTGCAAATAGTCAACACTTTAACGATAGCAATATCTTTTGGTACGATTTGCATAAACAAAACTAAATCAGTCTTCAAAATAATAGCATTGAAATTTAAATTATTAATTTAGGCGTGTTGCTTGTCTCGAATATAGTCCCAGCTTATGAACTAAGTAATAGCCTGTTGGCAATATTTGACACTGATCACTGAGATAACTTTCTGTGTTTGCCCTGCCCTAGGTAATTAATCGTTACGATTTATCGTTTTGTACCAAACCATTTCGAGTCCACGTGTTGTTCGAGAATATTTTGCATATTTTAGGTTGGTCTGGTTTATAGGTACTTCCGAATTAGTGTACATAATAGTAAATCGATTGCGAAACTGTTCCAACTGCCCACGGAAAATTGTAACAAGCTATTGCAAGAGTTGATAGCTTGTTAGAATTTTAATGAATTCGCTTGCATTAAATTGTCTATCCTTAGAGCTGTGTGTCAACGATAAACATCTACTTTAGTGGATCTAGAGCGCCATCATTAATTACTTTGATATGTCACTAGACCCACGCGGCCACTGTACCCGACGCATGCTTATACGAGTATTATGCTACTCGGTCGTTTGTTTTAATATATTTACAACAATTTAGCTTGTTGGCATTTTTTAAGGATAGGAAATCATCAAAAGACTTCTTCGGGAGTGTCATACTCCTACTGACTAAAACCCATTCGTGTTTCCTAAAAGCCCTTCGCGTTCCAGGGGGCCATATTGTTGAGAGTTTTCTACTCCGTTTCACCTACGGACTTACGTTTAGTCCCGAACCCGAACTAAGAAAAACTGTCAAATCGTGTTGTCTTTCATTCTTAGTTCGGGTTCGGGACTAATCGTAAGTCCGCAGGTGTTACGGAGTAGAAAACGCCCGACACTAAGGCCGAAACTACGGACTCGGGCTTAGAGAGTAGACCCCCTGGGCCGCGGTGACTCTTTCGAACAAATTCCGTACCCTGCTAGCTAGTTGTTGGCATGCTGGCTGGAGAGAAGTCTCTTGATAAGAACGGAAGTGAAAATTTTCTTTCTCCCCCGCTATCCTTTACTGATTATTCTCGTTGCTGGATCCTAAGACAATTGAATCGTTTCTCCGGGAGCCACTACTGAGTCTGGCTTTCAGGAGTTACAGTGTTTAGCAATAGTACGGCGGCATTGCCACAAAAGAAAAAAATATGAATAGAATCTTTATCATCTGCGATATAACATAATTATAAAAATTGTGTTTGCTTAAAAATGGAAAAGAATGGTTATGTTAGTATTAAAACAGTCTCTATACTCAAATCAACACGATTTATTACACATAGATACAACAAATCATATAGAACACGTCCGTCACTCATAGAGACGGTGAACTGTTGGGTCGCAGCGCACACCGCGGCCTGTTCATCCCGGCATGACGTCACGAGGCTCTCGTCACGGCTCTAACAGTGGTTTTAATAGACGTTTGCCACTGCCAGCAGTGGACTGAAAATAGATAACGATTACACATTGGCTGACATTTTGGCCCACCGACTAGAACTAAAACGTAGAGGTAGGTACTTCTAAATTTTTCTGTAACCATGCAGGTAAAGCTCAAACAAATTAACAAGCACAACCTGGTTAGGAAAAAAACACACCAACCTTATAAAAGCTTCACAGAGTACATTAACTACCCGGCTAATCGAATGCATCATCACAAACCTTATTTGCTGATATCGTGGCGACCATCAACATCCCTTAATACCTGCAATATGCGCTTGAGTTTTTTTTCACAATCACGTCGTTAACTCGACTAGGTACACTGTTTATGCTGTTGTATTTGACATGGCAATTAACGAGTAGCTAGGGAGCATATTATCGGGTATGTGAAATAATGTTTGAAATTGGAATACAGGAGCGGAAAGTAGATTCGTCTATGTAAAAAATATGTTGTTGTAGACAGCCTTAGAGCGGATAACCGCTCTAAAGCTGTCTACAACATATTTCTGCACTGCCTCCTATCCGAATCCGTGAAAATACGTTTCAAAGTAGTTATGGAACTATTGTATGGTACTTTACGTACTAGATCCGACTTCCCTCATCCGATTTCTCTCCATCAACAGTGAGTCTCCAATTAGGAAGAAATGAACGATTTCGCATTACCTTGGATTCAAATCGGATGATTTGTGCGTAAGCAATATCCGAATTCAGCCCGAGTTTTTAGATCCGTATTTTCACGGATCCAGATCGGATGCAGCGCGTAACCGCTCTTAAGAAAGACGTCAATTTTGAGGAAGGTTTGGCCTGGTTCGGTCGAGTCCTCACAATAAACATAGTTTTTATTTATCTTTAAGTTCTCATTTTTGAGAGAGAGACTTGAGTTCAAGTCACAAGTCAAGTTAATGGCTCAATAGATTACTCATCGTGTGCCAAATTGTATCCTATACATATACCAGAGTAGGACATAGGATAGGTACTTTATATTTTGACTTACACGTAGTTGCCTATCATCATTATTCATCTTTCACCCGACATCGACAGTCGTTTGCCGTTGCTTGCTCCTCTCCAAGCGTCGCCACTTCGACCATACCTGCGATTTTTTATCTTTGCGTTCATGTCTACTTCAAATCAATATGATCAATACCAAATGGGTCTGATATCTGCCTACCTATGTCAATATAAGACCTGTACGGTAGGCAACATATTTATGAGGAAATCAGCAACGCTCTTTCTAAAATCCCCACACAATCAGACTTACTCTGTATCAAAAGAAGTCGCTCATTTGCTACAAGGTCGACATATCTCAAAACTGATGATTTTTAGAAAACAATACAGTTGTGTTGAAAAACATGCGATCCGTTTACTATAAAAACGTCATTTCTCTGTGAATATCTGTTCTGCATGGTGTCGGACGTAAAAGAATAGCACCATCCCATCACTTTCCGTGGGTGTCGTAAGAGGCGACTAAGAGACTCACCAGAGAATGGGCAGCAGCATTCTCTGTGGATACATTGCAACAGCTATACTTCGATCGCCAAACCGCCTGCCAAGCGTGGCGATTATGGCAAACCCAGGGGGGGTTTATGTCGAGCAGAGGACATCTTTCGGCTGATATTATTATCTGCTCTCTCACACTCACAATAAACGAAGCTTATTACTACAACAACAGAAATGTATTATTAACCAAAAATCATCAATTTTGAGATATGTCGACCTTTTAGCAAATTAACGAAATGATAAACTGCTCCAAACACCGGCTCTCAAACAAAAGGCTGTACCTAATACCGTGCAATGCGTTGACGTGAACTGTTCTGAGCTCGTTTTAATTAAACTAATACGTGCTACGATACACGATCGCGATATTTTACTCTTCATTGCTTTGTTGAGCTGCGATCGCATGGAAGAAGTATAGATAAAGATGTCAGGATTTAACAATTAAGTGGAATTTGTATTGATTGGAACGAATTTTATTAAATGTTTTGGCGTTTGGTAACGAGCATTGGATTTATTACACACGTTTTTATGTAATGGTTATTCAATAAGTGTTAGTATTGTACAATACTTTCGTGAATCGTGCGCGTTCACTTCTGTGTTACATTTTGACAGTAATTAAATGTAGAATATGGAATGGTTTCTCTATTCATACATTTTGGCACACAATTACTACTGGTTGTAATACAGATATCTAGCCACTGTGTTAAAAAGGTTCTAGAATTTTCCAGTGGTTCCAGTTTCCATTGGATTTTGGTGGCTCGCGTAGTCTATCCTACAGAAACTGAGGATTCCCCTAAATATAAAGCTTTTTTCTTGTTTTATGGCTTAGTTGCTAAGACCTTTTAGCCATTGCTTTGGTTAAAAATAAAGAGAAAGAAATGACCGTCAATAAATAATAGTGTAGCTTTATATAATTAAAACATTTTTGTAATCATTACGACTAGACTCTAGACATTAGGTAACCTAACACGAACAATCAATTTTTGTCTTCACAACATTTATTAAGAAGATGACCAAAACAAACAACACTGCGTACAGCTAAGGAGTGAAATTCCCTGCCAGTATCTGTGTTTCCTGATAGTTACAACCTAGGGGTATTTAAGTCAAGAGTGAATAGGTTCCAGGCAAGCGTGCTGCAACTTCAACCACATCATCGCTTACCATCAGGTGAGTTAGTGGACAAACGCGTGCCAATCAATAATAAAAAAACATTGGTCTTACGAACTATAAATCTGAAGCAAAGCAGTAGCTAGAGCACGAACAAACTAAACTAGTCAAACAAAAAACAAGGAAAAAGATCCGTATCACCGTATCGTGGCTTTTTGATCCGAATCACAATCACTAAGACAAGACAATCCAAGCCAGTGTATCGGAGCTTAACGTCGTGATTACTCTAACATATTGTATCCACTGGAATGTGAGCAATTCAGTGACACCGTTGCATTCTGGCCAATTATTGCACTCAGATTAATGCCAATTTGTGGACCGTTAACGATGTGGCATCGATATTACATGATTGTAAGGCATTTGCTGGAATCTTTTGATACTTTGTCGTGAAGACATTTAATTTAAGTTTAGCGTTTGTCGTGTGTGACTTCTTACTGATATATCTTGAAAGAGAAGTGCCAGTAAGGAATGCTTTGGAGTATTTATACCTCTGACACTCTTTCAGCGGCAGCCTCCGCGCCATACGCCTTCAGCTAGCTGACTAATATTTTTATCACGACACTACCTAGTTCTATTTAAGCAATATTCAGTACATTTTAGTATGATAAAACCTTTTAATCGAAGAAGAATACATTAATGCTAGAGAAGCCATTAAATTACATTTAAAGACAAATTTAATTGCATCCAACGTGTACACACAATTAAAGTTTTTGTTTTAAACAAAACATGATACCTTGACCAACAATTAACTAAAGAATGCTAAGACAATCACACAAAAGGCACAACACATTAGCTCCATCAATAAAATAGGCATACATTAATATCAATCTCTGCTGGAACACATCATTGTACCAGGAGCCCATAAAACATAGGAGTTACCACGAACTCTGCGTCTCATAGTTTTCAATCAATTGTTAACAACTCGCAAAGGTTACAAAGTACATTAATAGCCTTCGGAATGGCCCTATACGTGATCATTGAGGAGATTTACAAGCATTCGACGAACGATTATGGCCAACATAAAGGGTCATAAAAGTTCATTTTATTTTAATGTGTACTGTACAACTACTGTGCGCATGCAATTGGGAGTGTTTTATATTTAGATTTTGGGAAAGATTTTTATATAATCCTGTGAGTTAATATTATTGGCTGTGTAAACTGGAATGCAGTTACGATTAGTTCTCGATATAATTTTACTGTCAACGTTACCTGCTTGATTTATTGGTCCATACAAATTAGTATATTTTTGTTAAAATGATTCATGAACGCGCAATACCTCTGTAATTGCTTAGAATTCCACGTCTCAGTTTCCTGTTACATCAGTCTTGTTTCCATAGTAAATTTTCATCATCATCACCCATAGCCCGACTTGCCCGGGCAAACCGACTGCTGAACACTCAGGAAAAAAGAGTTCTATACTCTCTTTTCCTGAGTCAATTCCAACGTTCCAGTGTCATCCTCATCCGGATCCCACGCTTTTTTTTAAGGACGGGAAATCATCAAATGACTTCTTCCGCTCTAGGAAAACCCATCTGTGTTCCTCCTCATGCCCTTTGCATTCCAGGGCCGCGGTGAATCTTTCGAAGAAATTCCGCAACCCTGGCCGTCCAGATCCTACCCGCAATGGCAACAACGTCTCCGCTTATCTCACTCAGACAGTCCATCTTAAATATTAATAAAAAGGAACACTGGACAAAGGAACCTTGTGTGTGTTAAATAGAAATGTCTTGGAAATGAAGTGCGAACTACCATAGAACAACACGAACCAGCATATCAGCCATTTAACTAAAAGAAGTACACACGTCATAGCATGAACAATTTAAGTAAAAAACTACAAGTACACCGAATAATTTATGCGGGACAACAATGTGCGTAGTTCACTTACTTAGGTAAGTAAAAAGTTCGCGTGTGCATTGAGGCTCAAGACTTTAAAGCTGCCTTGCGTTTACTTAATGTTGCACTGACATACAACTTTTATAAGCTTGTGGAACGGAAGGAAATTTTCCCCTGTTAAAGAAACTGTACAGTGGCTTCACCTTGCACTGCTTAAGGAAATAATGTTGTGAAGGGTACATTATAATTCTCGGTGAAAAAAGAGTACTTTTAATATAAAAGTTAATACCACTATAAACTAGAAAATTGACGTCCTATAAATATTTCATATTCATTCTTATTACCAGAATATTGGTATCCCTTTGAACACTTTGTATTTTTTTAATTAAAAAAAAAATCGACTGCCCCCATTTTTGTGCGCATAACTCGATTAAATGAGTTTTTTTCGCGTTTTCAGATCTGTTACAAATTTAAACGGGACCATTTTGGAATAAACCTCTCGCAGAAAAAGATTTCTGCAAATTCGTCTACATTTATATATTTTTTTTTTTTTGTAAAAAATTTTAACGTTGCACCCCAGACCCAGAACAACTATCTGTAGGCCATACAAATATTTGTTCCGTGCGGGAATCGAACCCGTGGCACGCAGCGCAGCAGTCGACCGCTCAACCACTGTGCCAACCGTGTCGTCAAATTATTATGAGGGAGTTACGCCCGACCACACAAAAAAAAATTACATCCGAATTGATAACCTACTCCTTTTTGAAGTCAGTTAAAAAACGTTTCAATGTAATAAAATTACTAATAGGCTACAAATAAAATATATTTGACGCCGTCAAATAAGTTTTTATAGAACTCCATTGATATCAGTAAGTAATAGAATTTAATAAACTCAGCAAAAAGCGATGAATACATTTTACATAAATTAACAACATGCGAGTAATGAGGGCTTGATATAAGAAAACTAACAGGCTTTGTTAATCACTGCATATATTTGAATAACTTTTATTAAGTAGGTTCTTATGCTCGGATTTGAAATGCGGTTGACGTGGAAAAAAGTAGAAGTACTTTTTATGTAGGTTTTAAAAAGAAAAACTTTCCGTTACTGTGGTTAAGGAACTCTAATGAAATGGAACACGTTTATTTTTGTCATACGATTTTGGTTTCATTTTAATTTATTTGCTAAAAAAAAAATGTGTGAAACTGATTTTATAAGCTTGCTTTTAATGTCACAAAAAATACCAAAATCTCCCATCACTCAAGAATACATAAGTTGTTGAAGACTTACACCACTTATTGATGGACTGTGTTCGGTATGAGTCTGGGAGAAATGATTTGTTTAGGGTCTTGAGTTTGAACAGACTTGAAGTAGGCACATTCCATAAAATCCTGGCTCAACCAAATGGTGATGATGCGAAGAGTCTGTTTAGGTTCATGGCCCAGATATGACCAATGTGTATTTAGGGTACGATGGGACTGACATACGCATTGCGATCATAAATGTCCCTAAATAAATAAAGAAAAAAAAAAAAAAAAAAAAGAATACCTAAAAAGCTGTCTCTACAATACAGTTAATACAGTTGTTATTAGGATAGACGTAGGGGTAGGACACTAATGCTATGTCTCATCTAAGTTTTCTCGCTAACGCAAACATTTCTTTTCCCTGTAGTTTTTCACACCATCATATCACGAACGTTACGCAACAGTGAATACACAAAGGCGTTTTCCACAAGCTTTGTAGACGCGGCCGTGTTTTCTTTTTAAAGTCGTTTAATAAAAGGGCCAGACGTGTGGATATAATCTCGAGACGTCTTGAGCGTCTCCCGTTTAGGTTAGAAATGTGAGAAATTTCCCGTTGAAGTGCACTCCCGTCTTCCCGGGATGCTAGGAGCGTTCTTTGCACATGTACTTTGCACGAAAACTCTTTTAGAACTCTGAATTATTATACCGTCTCTTGTGGCGTGACTTAGTACTTCGGTAACAACCTACTTGTCCCGATATTTCGTGCAAATTGTTTATGTTAGAACTGCTTGATCTTACATTTTGAACAAACGTGTCTGTATTTTGTGCTACGAAGTAAATGTGATAATCCAATTCACCTCTTCCATTGTTAGTCTAAGGAATTGTAATTCGGAACGAGCAAATGTCAAGTAGCCCTTCATTTTAAACCTTTAACAATAAGATAGGAACATTTGTAATTGGTTTAGCGAAAATAAAAGGCATGAGGCGGAGAGAGGCCGGCCGTTCCTCTAAAAATTGTAATGAAATGAAATAAACTTGAAATTTTAAGATCCACTTAGGAAGTTTCGAATTTCAATCCCAAGAGTAAACGTAGGACGAATAAGAGATGAAAATAATACTTTATAGGACTTGAGAAGTTAGTAACAGTGGCAATAGAAGAAACTGGAACAGTGATTAGTAATTCGTAATGAGACGCCAGTGAGGCAAATGTTATGCTTTTTGCTTTACTGTGTACCCCTGACTGGGGACCGTCAACTTGAGGAAATCCCAGTTGTAAACATTTCCCCTGCTTCAGACCACAAGTTGTTTTAATCATCGTTTCCTGTTTCGTATAGGTAGCGACGTTAAAGAAAATTGTCAACAGAGAAAATGTTTGTTTAATTTTCGCAGTTTTCGCGACGAAATACAAGCTCACTGAGGCAGCATGTATGATTAAACCACTTATCCGTGTTTTCTACATTAGGAATTTGAAGTTGAGAATTGTCAAACTCCATGTTAGTCTGAAAACCTGTCAAATTTATTTTGGAATTAAAATAGGCTTTGGCACGTTCTTAACTCGAAACAGGTAGGTATTCAATTCAGAAGTCGCCAAATAAATTCTACCTTTTGAACATAGGGGACTTGATATACGAAGCGGCCAGGTGTGTGGATGTATGGCGTCAAAGGAGTGTCAAGTCAATATCAAGTCCTGTACGTGTGTCGGCTCAAAAAATTAGTGATCAAAACAAAATACGATACATTTGTCCAAATTATTGGTCCAAAATAAAAAAGTATTCATTGTAGTCAAGATTGTTTGCGAAAGAAAGTCTGCTATCGTAAATCAATGTGACAGTCTGTTAAAGACAAAAAGGACTAACTTACGGATAGCATATTCTTTTTTTTGAAAATTAGGCTTACGTTGTGATGCTGGTAACAAAAACAGAAAGGAAAGTACCTACCAACTTATGAGTCCAATTACAAAACAATAATCGACTTATGCTGAGAAGCAACAATTTTTGATACAATTAAACTGATGAAAAAAGTTATTTTCAATCCTATTAAATTTTCTTAGAAACTCAGATAGGTAATGATGATTTTCTCAGAAGCTGGCTGTAGCATTATCTGATAAAAATTAAGTAAGTAACCGGCGAAATATTTCCAATCGTGAGTCTATATAGACAACTTTTTAACGAACAAAAAGCCTTCAAATTTATTTAACCTATTGTATCATACTACCTAAACCTGACATTAACATTCCTACATAAAACAAACAGCCTAGCAAAAAATGCGAACGTCAATAAAAACTGAATGATATTTGATTAGGTCAATTGCGCTAGCGCAGGGCGGTGTAACGCGTCGTGGCGGGTCCAGTTGACTTGACGGTTACGAGTCAAGCTCAAGGCTGAAGCCTCACCTTAACCCTGATGCCTACAGTGCTTTCGTTATAATTGTGTAGATAAGAATGTAGAGCGACTAGATGTGGTAAAATACGCTCAGATTTTTTGGTTTTAGCCTGCCTTAGTTACGGGCATTTCCTACTCCGTATCACCTACGGACTTACGATTAACGGCGATGGTTATTTGGAACTGTAATTTTTTTTCATCGAGACACGTAGTTCATTTTCCTGGACGTATCCAGTAAGTTCAGATCTATGACTAATAAATCGAAATACAACGACTAGATTACAATTGGATTATTTAAATCTAATTTATAGTGGGCAGGGATTTATTTTGAATACACAAATATTAAAGAATGTAGCTTAACATTTATCGTTGCGCCGAATCAGTTTATCGATTCATTTGATCTCGATTATCGAACCATTCGATATGAATTTTAAATCGATCGTTAGGACTGAAGATTGACATTGAAATAATCAGCAACGAATAATTGAAATCGATTTAGTCAAATTTACTTGATTATAATTGTTAGGATGTTCAGTAATTAGAAGAGTTTGTCGAAGCGCTAATTTTGATATCCGGAAATCCTTGCATTCTGAAGGTTTCATCGTGAAGATATGATTGCGACTATTAAAAAATTAATATCGTCATTGTTATTAGATTGATAATAATAAAATGTATCATTTCCTCTCGTCTTTATCAATAATTATCTCTAAATACCTCTTCCTTTACTGGCTGACTGAGTAACTGACACACAACGCGCAGCCGAAACTACTGGTATAGAAAGCTGAAATTTGGCATGTAGGTTCCTTGAGGAGTGTATGGGAGTACTGCGAGAGGATTTCCTGAAATTCTTACGGAAAACCGGGATATACGCCTACAAAGTCGCGGGCTGAAGCTTGTCCCAATATATTTTTGGCATCAGCGTCACATGTCTTGTTCTTTCATACTTCTCTATAAGTCACCATTCCAGTACCTAGTCACTCCCTTTCTTCATCTCATTGGTCACCGTCTTTTTCTCAGACCTTTCTTATCATGTATCTCTGAAAATGTTTACTTTGCAAAAGAACAATTATTAAAAATATATTTGTTTTCACCAAGAAGGGCCGTTCGCAAAGCTAGTGATTTATATAATAATCATAATCATCATATCAGCCGAAATAGGTTCACTGCTGGACATAGGCCTCCCCCTAGTGTCGCCACAACAACCGGTCCTGTGCGGCTCGCATCCAACGGCTACCAGCGACCATCACCAGGTCATCGGTCGATTTATGTAAAGCTCAGTGAAAATAAAATGTCAAAAGATTTTGGGATGCATGAAGGAGCCTCCTCGTGTAGCGCAATTTGTTCCATCAGACACTCAACTGGGTAAGACTGTTCAGGAAGCGCCTAACGCTCGGTGCGTTTGGGGAATCCTGGACAGTCCCACCTAACACCTTAGAAGACTGGCCTATCCATCGTCAAGCAGTCTGCTGTGTTTTATCGACGCGTGGTGGTATCAGTGCCTCAAGGCATCTTCTGGGCACGCTCGCTTCATCATGGACCTCATCTATCGCTTTCCTTCAGGCGTGATCGAGGTCAAGGGCTAGCACAATCATAAATACTTCAAATAAAAAAGATTACTAATATAATACTACTTAAGTATGGCAGATTGTTCGCTCGTCATCTGCTTATAAACTTTTGAACAGAATAGAGTTTATAGCGAAACTTGTTGCTAAGACGAGTCTTGTAACTTACCCATAAGTTGCTGGAATACTTACCTACTTACTTTTATTAAATTAATTTTGTTCCAAGTGAAAGCTGCAAGTATCCGCTTGATGCGAGACGAACTTGCCCCCCTAGACAAAAAACTTTTCTGTAGCGTTAACGTCAGACGCTCACGACAAAATGTATGGGAATGACATTAGGTGATGACGTTTCGTTTCCACACCTAATGTCATTCCCATATATTTTGTCGTCAGCGTCTGACGTTAACGCTACAGAAAAGTGTTTTGTCTAGGCCCCCAGGACCGGTCGATGGTAGCGTACGAGTATGTCCAGCAATGAATGGCCGTCTTTCGGTCTTTCGGTTCGGCCAGTCATACACATATAATCAACAGTGGTAATAATGATAATAATCCACTGAAAGATGTTCATATTTAGGTTTGTGGATTGCTGCTAAATATTCTTCTTTCTAAGATGATCAGTTTTATTAAGATAAAAAGCCTTCAGAAACTTTAAATGTTTGGTTGCCATTTTGAAACCATCATCAATATTCTGTCAATAATAATTATTATTATGTTTGTTTATCCTCAATAACTTCAAGATAATGAGGTAATACTTCACCGGAAAAGCCAGATGTTTCACACGTCATAAATCCATAAATTCGCTTAAAAGTGCGAAGCCATAGACAAGACAAAACTGATTGTCTTCAAGGAAACATTAACTATTCAGCGTTAAAACGCGTGTAGGTCACAAATTCCTTTGTTAAATCACAGTTTTAACAATAGCACGCTAACTTAATAAAATAATCTGTTTAAAACATTTTATTACATCATATGAAACATACTTACAAGGTCTTTGTTAACGAAGTAACAGTGGGTTCGTGACTCCGGTCGCGCGGGAAAATCACGATTAGCTTACATCAGATGGTAACATTTTAGACCATAACTATGGTGAATTAACAAGCTTTTGTGTAATTTACATTTATTATTCACACGATATCTGAAGAAAATAATAAGGTATTATGCACATATGAGACTATAAAACTATAAAACTGTAAGAAAATGGAAAATCGTTTAGGAATTAAAATTCCTTCACGTCAGTGCTACTGGGAAAAATGCACGAACGGCCGAAGTACTGAAATATATTCACATGGAATTGCAAATCTGAATAGGCCATATTTAGGTAAAAACCGTGGGTGGGGGAGTTGGATGCGAGAAGCACAGGACTGATCGATGAGGCAAGGCTTGCATACCCAGATATTGACGTCCTTTGAAGAAAATCATTATTATGAGTCTTGAAAAGGAAACACAGTCTAAATTCATAATCAGGTTCATTCGAAAATAAAAATTTAAAAGTAGAAATTCTGTCATGAGTGGCCGAGACCTTTTTCGCATTGTTATGTCGACAGGGATTTAAACTCTATAAGTTATTGTAACAGAAATAAAAGAAACCCTGAAAAGTTCTATGTACCAACTCATAATTATAAACAGTTTTTACTATGGGTCCAAATCTCGAAAAATAAATCAACTGTCACCACCTTTTTTCATTTCTATACCATTTGTGTTTGCTTATTCTGCAAAGTGTACGTAACAGCAATTTTTTTTCGTCATACTAATGAGTCTAATGACCTCTTTTCAGGTATTGTGTTATTTCCGTTAGGTACACCCAATATAGCCAAATGGCTAAAATGTAATCACCCATGAAGGTAGGTATAACTTGTTGTGTCAGGGGAAACTTCCCCTGACACAACAAGTTATACCTAGCAGTTCACAACGTAAAGACGAACCCCTCACTTGGGGACATCATAAGATGAGATCAAAGATAATGCCTGAATAGGATGAGTAGCTAAATCAATAAGGTTAGCGTTGTCTGCAAACACCAGTAAGTGTTGAGTTGGATTGGGTTGGTCCCATAGTAAAAGTTGCTCATAATTATAAATACAATGACAGTTTCAGGTAATTTCTTAATGTCTGTAACACTCTAATTAGCCAACTTCCCCAAATGGCTGAAAAGTAATTATCGATGAGGGTATTACTTATTGTATCAGGGGAAAGTTTTCCCCTTGCAGTTCACTATGTAAAGACGGACCCCTTACTTGTAAGTGACATCTTAAGATGTGATCAAAAGATTATGCTTGAATGGGATGAGTGGCAAAATCAGTAAGGTATTGAAGTTGTCTGTGATCACCAGTAAGAATTCTTATTACTTCATCCAACTGAAGTTTAAATGTTTTTTGTAAGGTGTTTTTTCAACTACTGATTATATTCTTAACTCACTTAAGCTTTTGATTATACGAAGATTAACAAGGTACTAAGCCATTGATAACTAGATTGGTTGTAGAAATATGTTTCTTAGTCCTCTGCATCTTTCTAATCAAGTACTAGGTAAATACGTTGAAATCTCGCAAGATATTTAATTTCATAAAGTTTATCTTATTATTACTTTAGAAAGTTTTAAAAAGTTTAAATTTGATTTATTGCTCCAAAACTTTTCAAGCCAAACTTTTTACGATGATTGAGATTGCAAATAGAGTGAATCTGGAACAGTAAAAAGTGAAATGTAACGTAAAACACTCCATAAAAGTAGTTTCCATTCATTTAACTTCACCCCTTTTTCGTTGGGGAATAATAAAATAATGTTCGCAGTAATGTCATAACATTTAAGAAAAGGGGGCTCGGAACAAAACAGCCATAAAAACTTCCAACATCATCCTTTGTTTACATTCACGGAGGGGGCTATTAGGCTGTAGATCTAAGATTTCCAAAGTTAACCTGGGTCTTCACAGACTTGCAGGGGATTTATAAAAATGGGGGTCGACAGCACCGGCTCCCCGCTTAGGCAGGTTGTTGCAAATTTACGAGTACTTACTAATTTATTTAAGTCCCGATGATACCTAGTTCAATCTTTTTATACAGATAGTTCATCTATAACAAATTGTTTCATTAGATATTGAAGGGGATGAAACTAGTCCCCACAAAAGCCTATGTGTACAAAAATGCATGTCAAAGTTAATTTTATTTTTTATGTTCCGTTCTAATGAATCTACGAGAATCTGTGAAAGCTTAAGAGCGTTTACGCGGTACGGCTTTTCATACAAACTTTCAAGTCCTTATTCTTCAAAATGAATTAACCGATTTTAACGAAACTTGCTATGCATACGCTAGAGATGCAGGTCTAAATAGTTATCAGAAAATATTTTTGAAAATGATTTCAGAGGGAGAGAGAGAGCGATTTTAAGTTTTCTATAGAAAGTGAAAAATCACTATATCCTTCCCCCTGAACTCTTTTTCGAAAATGTTTTCTGATAACTATTTAGACCTAGATATCTAGCGGACGCATACCAAGTTTTACTAAAATCGGTTCATTAATTTCGAAAAATAAGGATTTGAAAGTTTGTATAAAAAGCCGTACCGCGTAAACGCTCTTAACTAAAACAGAAAACTTCGCCACGAAACATAAATGTTTGGGAAACTCTGGTAGACTTAACATACAAAGAGTTACACCGAAACAGGATCCGACAATACGAAACAATAGTACTTCCTCCTACGTCTTTATTGGAGGTGTGAACCATGATGTAGCAATCAAAGCAGTGGTGACAGACACTTCTAGGTACATTTTATCTATATTGCCATGTCATTGTCTGCAGGAAGATGAAGTCTTAAAAATGCGTAAAATGCCAGTTCTTAGCGGTCTGGCCCAAGGTTGACCATTGTGTGGCAGCAATGACAATAGCCTGTGGGCGTGGTTCATATTTAGGGTTGATTTAATTGCTACTGGTTTGTAATTTATTCAGTGTGAATGTGAGCATACTGGGTGTGATGATTGTGGGATGACATAATCACTGTCGTGTTTTGATGTGCGTGTTTTGTAAAGCGAAAGGTGTTGGAGGCAGTCAAGGTGTTGATGTCTAAATGAGATTGAAGGTATTGTATAGGTATGGCCACAGATATAGGTATGGCAGAGTAGACATGATTGTCTAAATTGTCCAAAAATAATTCAATAACAGAAATCAAACAAACTCCTTCTCTTGATTTTGTTATATGACTTAGCTCAATATTGAATTTTATTACGTTCAAAACTTAATTATAGCTATTAATAAAATATTTATGAACATAATTCTCAATAAAATTTTGCTCAATATTTCTTGGCAATAAATTAATCAAACCTCTTAAACTTCGAAATGAAACCTTTTATTTTTCTTTAAAACCACGCAGCCGAAGAAACTTCATACTCGCAAACACAAATTATAATTTAAATGAAATTAAGACATGTTAGGTACGAAATTAATTCTTAGTATACACTTATAATAAAGTGGAGGCATCCCAAAAACCAGACGAAAATTAATTAACTTTTCGTATTCGGTAACAATTAGTAAAGTTCTGTGCCGATCCGTTTTCTAAACAAAGGACGAAGCCACACGGCTAGATGCTTCACTCTCAGACTAAATGGCACACAATGTGAATTAAATAAAACGAAATTAAACAATATTTAATTAAATAGTTACATTCTTTGGTAAAAAAGTGAGCCTCCAAACTTTCCTAGGTGACATGATTTTATCTGTTTTCCATTTTTATGGATACCTATGTGACTATTATTTTTATACTGTAAATAAGGAAGGATGTGAGGAATAAGTCTGCTGGAGGTGGTCGTCAAACAAAGGAACTTAAAAGATGGATGTCATCGCACTCGGCGCCGATGTAGGTCTAAAAACACTGGCATGGAGACATAGAGGCTTTTGTTAGTTGCGAGAGGTTTACCGGAGAAGGCAACACAGGAAAAAGAATGGATAGCAATGAGGTTCTCTTTTGTCAAACAGTGGAACAACAAGTCATGCTATAAAAAACTCTCACTGCTTGACTAATTGGTCACTTCTATGCGATTCACGGCTCAGAAACGTAGCTTTTCGCTGTATGGTTACACATCCTAACGAATATTATTTGCGAATTAAACAAAACGCATACCCACAGCTCCACATACTTACAACCTAACGTAATTGTTCTAGAAACAATTCGTGACACTAAATAGTTAATTTCTTCTATCTATCTTTTCTAGTTAAATATCAAGTATTTCGTGAACGAGAACGCTTTGTTGTACGCGCCTAATTGTTTACGGGAATGTTTGGTAATTTCTTTTGTTTTACACTGAGATATTGGATCACGAATTAAAGGTAGGGCACATTAGTTAAGACAGCCACAATTGGAGTAAGCTTGAGCTAGACTTGATATTAAAATAGGCAAAGGTACTATTTAATTTATAGATCATTAAGTTTCATTTGGAATCTGGAGAATCTGGCACTGTGTTGTGATTCGAGTGGCAAAATAATACGAACAAAGTGCAATGGCTGAGTTGAACGATTGATGTTACCTTCAGTCACTATGTTTTACTGGTTGCAGTCAGCCTGTATCATACCATTGCAGGCTGACTTCTAGCTGTTTCAATTCAGCGTCAGTATGCAATATTGGTTAATGATCTTGCTTAACTCGTCCTCCATCGTCTGCGTGGTGCACCGCGATGCCTTGTGGTTGTGTCAGGGCTCCATATAGTGGGTACCCTGACCTATAGCTCATTGGGCATGTGGCAGACATAGTCAGCCTAGCCACACTTAAATTGGGCGGCTACATGAGCAACACTCGCGATCTGTATTTATGTAGGAGTGCAATGTAGTGTTGCGAACATGATCGCTCTATCGCACGTTATCAAACCTAATACTATGATAATATGAGAATAGTAAATATTGCCTTTATGGTCGATACAGGCAATTTCAATTGGCAAATAAAGGTATATATTTATTTTACACAGTATGCATCATAATCAACACATAAACCACCTAACAACAAAATTAATCATCAACCAATAACGGGTCTATCAGGGATCAATTTTGAGCACAAAATTGAAGGAAACTTTATTAAAACACGAGACATCGTCGATCAAATGCTGATTATTATAACATTACGCTATGATAGTTATTATCTAATGTCGGCGTAATCTCCGGTGATGAGTTTTACGTAATTTATGGCGGTTAAAGCCGCCGCCCACGAGCGCAGGACCTCGGTTTAATGAGTGCGCAGCCGTGAACCTAAGGCCGAGGCATGCGCGCGCGCTTATTTACTAATATATTGTAATTTGTTATAGCTGGATAATTATGACGACCTGATTTTGGATACTATTTTATTGAGGAATTAAGGCTGTTGTTTGTTTTCGATGAACTCTACAGACTGGTGAGATGAGTAATTAAAGGTAGATGATTCATTCTACGCAGTACGTTTAAGATTCCGTATGGTGTCGGAGTTCCGTATGGTGTTGGACGTAAAAGAAACCATCCCATCACTTCCCGTTGGTGTCGTAAGAGGCGACTAAGGGACTCACCAGAGAGAATAGTCAGTAGCATTCTCTGTAGGTACATTGCTACAGCTACACTGCGATCGCCAACCCGCCTGCCA
Source organism: Melanchra persicariae (assembly GCA_947386135.1). Classification (NCBI taxonomy): domain Eukaryota; kingdom Metazoa; phylum Arthropoda; class Insecta; order Lepidoptera; family Noctuidae; genus Melanchra; species Melanchra persicariae. The sequence continues at coordinate 6,850,842 of OX376651.1, read as the reverse complement.
AGCGTGGCGATTATGGCAAACCGCCATTTGGAGGAGGCCTATGTCCAACAGTGGACGTCTTTCGGCTGATATGATGATAATGATGAATATGTTTAAGTAGCGATCTGTCCCGGCTTTACACGAGTGCAATTGATACATACAAACTTTCCTCGTTTGTCGCTAATTCTATAAGTAAATTCTTAGCGTGGGGGTGAGCGGAGAATTGTTCAGAGGCAGACAGTGACTTTGTTTGATAATTTTTAGAGATAGTCATTGGACATGGTAGGTAGTCCTCGGGATCTTCACGACTATCCTCCACCATTGGGTGCGCGAAAGGTCGGATTACTACTGTCTTAAACCACATGTGTCCCTTTTACGACCCCGGAATATCCTGTGTCAAGTTTCAACAAAGATCTTTGCTTTTCACACCGGGCGGCCACGCGAAGCTCTGAAACAAAAAATATAACTGAATTATTTTGCACTAGCAACACGCTCACATTTTGTTTCCGATATCTTCAACAATCTACGTCATATTGCAGCCAATATTAACAAAACCACAATGAATTATACACGTAAACCTTCAGTCCAGTCCATTGGTAAAAATAGTATGAAAATTTGTCCAGTGGTTTTTGGGTTTGTGACGTACAGACAGACAGACGTGACGAGGGAACTTCATTTAATGATATCTAGTGACCGGTGATTATGTTACATAGTTGAATGTTCAACCAGTATTGTCAGTCTATCTTCAATAACAAGTAGATTATTTACAAGCATATCACTCTTACATTCCCTGCCAATTACATCTGTTAAAGTAACACCTAATACAATGTAATAAGGACTAATAAATAGCTATAGTTTTACCCTTTATGTTATCTATCGATGGCATTTACAGTTGCCATCTTTTCCCATATTTTGTGAGCTTAAATGTTAGCACAGATTGTTAGTTCGATTGTTCGTGCATGTTCCAAATTGGCTCGTTTAGTATGCAACTTAGTATAAGTACCTATTGGAGTTTGAATACTGATTTATATTTGCTATGGAATAGATGATAGGATATCGCCTTTTGAGGCTTATTTGCGATGGCTATGTTGATATTTAATTAAGCTGTTTAGAAAACAAGAGGTTGGTGGGATGATCTAGAAATATGATCACACACAAATTGTGGCATTTTTAAACTAAAACATGGTTTATTTTCTTTATTCAGCTTGATAATTATTAATGTAGGATGCAGTATGTTTAATAATAATTTTCAAGTAAATATAAGAGCCCTCGTATTAGCTACCAAAATATGTAACTTATCCAAAGCTTAGTAATGATAATTATAATAGTTATTGACACAAATAAAATCGAGCATGATCCAATTCTATTCGTTTAGTTAGATAAAAATCTCCGCATGCAAATTAAGTGTCAAAAAAAATTTGATTGACATATCCATAGGTAGTGTCATAAGGTACTGTAAATGCTTCTACATAAGTTCTTATGTAAGAAAACAATGGAACAATAGGCAGTATAATTAGGCATGTTTGTTTATTTCCTGTAGTCTGCTTCCGTAAGACATTTTAAATTATTTAAATATGTACTAATCATAGGTTATTGGTAGTTATTGTAGCTGCATGATTAAAATGGGTAGGTATGTGCATCGTGTAGGTAAAGTATAAGTCCTTGTTTGTTATGTTATAATTAATATAATATTAGATCTGGGAACTTGGCATTGTTTCTCACGAATATAAATTGCTTTATACATGTTAATCGTTTTGTATGAACTGAACTTTTTTTTGAATTGTGGGTCTGTGGGTTGTCATCTCAGTTTCTATAATTTGCTTTTAAATGCATGGAGATTGGTAAAATCTTAAGTAAGAAAGAAATGTCATAACATAGTCATCATCATCTGCCCAGCCTTTTTCCAACTTAATTAGGGTCGGCTTCTAGTCAAACAGGATTCAGCTGAATACCAGTATTTTACATAGGGCCCTACCAGACCCCACAACCCATTAATTGGGTAACACGGTACCTATTTTTTGGCATAACTGTAGTCTGATTTTCTGGCTTCTGACAATCCGCGACGACTGCCAAAGATCTACAAATCACAGCCGAGACCAACGGCTTAACGTGCTTTCCGAGGCACGGAGGAAACTCGGTATGTTATGATGGCACCCATCCACAGACCGACCCCGGCAAGCATTGCTTAACCTTGATCATCGACCCGTGCGGCTGTTATTATTTATCCACGAGCTCTTCGTCGTAACAGTGTTCACTAAAAAAAAAAAATCAAACACAATTATGAACTTTTGTGACCCTAACACGCGTTACGGACATAAATAAATTTTGAGTATGAGAATCACTTTTGGGGGGAAAAACCAGAAAATTTTAAAAAAAGATGTTGTGTGCCGTTTTAAAACTGTTCCGTATACTATTATCAAATGAAAGGGCTTATATTTATTGTGAGATTTTGATTTATAAACAGAATTTAAAAAAAAATAGTAAATCATTATAATGATATTTTTAAATATTTAATGTGAAATCGCAACTGTCGGCGGGAGCCTTTTTTATGAACCAAGAGTAGATAAACAAATATTTGAACGATATAGGCTGCGTTGTTTTTAGTGCACGTTATTAAATATGTCCTATATTTGTATCATTTTTTTAAAGGTTCAAACTGACAATGCATAAGATTTCAGTCTATGTTTCAGTTGTTATTCGAATACGAATTTTTATACTCGTATTTCGTACCAATAAAACAACTCGCATATAATTTTAGTTGGAAAAACGTGTCAACATGATGTTACGGGCAGTTTTAAGGTTTTGTTGGAAAAACTGGAAAAAACATTACTATTTCAAAAACGTATTTTTTGCACGACTATTATATAATATTATATTGTTATAATAATTCACGATATAGATGACAGTACGGACAGTACTAGGCTGTCCTCTAGTTTACAGATGCGAAAATTCGTGCTCCTCGTAGTACCCTTTTCTTTCCAGGGCCGCGGTAACTCTTTCGAACAAAATCCGCATTTTGTTCGAATGAGTTACCGCGGCCCTGGAAAGAAAAGGGCACTACAAGGAGCACGGATGGGTTTTAGTCAGTAAGAGTCTGACACTCCCTCCCGCTCCACCCAGAGTGGCAGGAGTCGTTTGACGATTTCCGGTCCATGAAACAAAATGGCGTCGAAGTAGTCCCCAACATCGCTGCAATTCGGAAACGTGCTCAGAAGACTGGCAGCAATCCCACGTTGTATATATTTGAATAAAGAACAAGCCAGCTCTCTGGTCACGCAAAATGTTGATCAACCGGCGATAAATATCCTTGAAGAGGAGACGCGCACTCGGACCCCATGACCCAAGTGTTTTGACCCCATACGGCTCAAAACTTTAATTACCAATAAGGTTACAAATACAGATACACGACGACCATAAAGGTACTTTTTGACAATTATTTATGCAAGTAGGTGGGGTTTATTAAACAACCATAATAATATCCTGTTGTAAAAATATCGAATATATTGACAAATGATCTGTTTAACTTGCATTTCAATTACGCTTGTAAAAACACATTAACAGTTTTATCTACACTCACAACGTAATGTTCCAAATATGAGTTCAAAAACGAATGCATAAATACATACTTTTTTTTCGTGGATAGGTAAAATTTAAAAAAAAAACCATTACGATTCAACATTTTCCTTCGATTTTTAAACAACTGCATCATAAAATAACTTTTTAATTTTTATAGCACACTTTTTCTTTTTAATTTTTGGTGCGGGCTCATTGACTTAAGTCAATGAGCCAGCTTTTATCTTTGTCTATGTTTGAGCGCGCTGCGCAGTCATTCTAATACGCAATGAGAATATCCGCCATATTGGAATTAACTATTTTTCCACTTATTTTATTTCAACTGTATGAGTGAAGATAAAATAGTGTATGCAACGGCATAAAATTAGGTATTAAAACACTCGTGCGATGCTATTATCACACTCGTGTTTTAATAACTCTTTTTATATGGTCGTTTCATAAACTACTATTTTGCATTAGATATGATAGATTATCTACCAATACGTAATTATCTGCAGTCTTAATCTAGTTTAAATTACATAAGTATTTATTTTAATAGTAAGCAGAGTACCTAATGTTTATTGGTTTCAGACCAGTAATGTAATCAAACACATTTCCAAAAACATTTTTATTGTATTTTTGTACCCAGATCACCTAATAAGCGCCGAAGGTCGAAAGCTCGAAGAGTCCCGCAGAAACGACTGAAATGTCTTGGATCCCGCTACAAAATTAATCAAAAAATAACTTCAAACTGTTTTTGTTATAAAAGAAATAATCTTTTTCATAGCTTATTGGAATACTTATTTCTTTCACCAGGAATAAATTCCTAAGCAACAATCGTCATTCCATTTAACGCAAAATCGAACACAGCAGGCGTTCTGCCATTGACTTATGTGTGCCAATATATTAGGTGCAAGCAGCATACGGGTCACCGATCAACATAATTTACGTGGCGATGCATCTGTGTCCTAATATATGGCAAAACACTTGCCGACATAGCACAGAACTTAATGGTATTATAGACATAACTCAGTCCTTCATGTCAAATGCACACTGACTGCATTCGTGGCGGATTTGCATATGGTGTAAACTTAGCCTAAGTAATCGGAGTAGCCATTCAATGTGGCGTGTATGGTTAAGACAAAAAGTTGGATGTCGTAAAAATGTTAGTGTTGATTTGGTAACTAAATTTTATTTAAATTAAAGTGGTTTCAGTGTTACTTGTTGAGTAATTTTTAATTAGGTAGTTTTAAAAACTAAGTACAGTATCAACCATACGGATTTTTAACTAATAAGCTCCTAGAATTATTTTTTACACAAAAATTAATTGCGATTAGTTCTAATAATCAGTAAACCTAAATGCAATTAATAGTAAATACCACACATATTTAATGGCGCTAATTCGATCATAAAAACCCAGATTAGATAAATCATGATCACTTAGCGAAGCAAAGTCTGAGTTGCCAAGAGATTCTGAATCAAAGCTTACCAAAATACCGCTTCTAAGGTTTATAAATCCTAGGGCCAGTGCCTGCCAGGGTTGCGGGATTCGTTCGAAAGAGTCACCGCGGCCCTAGAACGCAAAGGGCTTTAGGAGGAACACGGATGGGTTTTAGATAGTAAGAGTCTGACACTCCCTTCCGCTGCACCCAGAGCAGAAGGAGTCATTTGATGATTTCCCATCATTAAGAAAACAAAAAAAGGTTTAGAAATCATTGAAAGAATCTCTGGCCGAAGTCTGACAGATGGCAATTAAAAAAAAAAAACAGCTACACAGATAGCAGTACATAGCCAGAAATCCTTTTTATTTTCGTCAGTCCTTACTGACCGTCCACATGTCAAAAGCAAGGAGCATTTATTTGAAGGAACTCGGGTGTGTTTTAGTCAGTAAGAGTCTGACACTTCCAGTTCTGCCAAGAGCGGCAGTAGTCACTTGATGATTTCCCATGCACAAAAAAAATAAGTCAGCCTACTAACGGTCTCACAACTAATTGATTATAACTTCAACTTAGTGATTAACTCTCATTGACTTCAAGACAAAGCATTCACATTGATTGATGGCCATTGCAACTATTCCTTCCAAACTTCATTAAAAACTAAACGTAGAGCATAATTATCGGAACAGGGTTTAAATATTGAATGTATGTTTTGATAAATGGTTGCCTACGTTTGATATTAATTTTAGAATTGATTGGGTTATTAACAAATGCTTAGTTTCCTGCCCCGGGCGGGTTTGGGGTACCTCGATATGTTTTCGTGTCGACTAGTCAAGGTAAGGTAATATAGTTCATTATTGACGCCCACGTTCATTTGTGTTGTGTATTAATCATTTAATTGTTCATGGTATTAATGGAAATAATTCAATGTGAAGTTTTAGTGGGATGCAAATTGACGATTTATATTATAATTACTTAATTTCTGTCACTCCAACTTTTTTAGAATTATTTTTTTTTAATTGAGCACTTATCACAGCTTTTTTTGTGCGGAATTTCGTTAGCGTCAAACTCGCAAAACAGCACAAATACCACTATAAATTATTAATTCAATGCTTATTGACCATACAAAGTTATGATTGCTCTACAGACCCTATCGATACCTAACTTAAACAATGATTATATCAGGTAAACTCGGTGATTATTACATAACAACATAACATAACGTCACACCTGTTTTCCCCGAAGGGTTTGGTAGAAGCACGTGCACCTTATTTCATCAGTTATAATTTAACTAGCTTTTGCCCACAACTTCGTTCGCGCATATCACGTTTTTCCCGTTCCCGTAAGGATTTCGGAAAATTCTCTCTTAATGCACACTTATCTTAATTTACACTCCCCAATGAACCTATATGCCACATGTCAGCTTTCTACGACCAGTTGTTTCGGCTGTACGTTGTCTGTCAATCACTCGTCACTGATGGAAGAATTTTATATATTAGGATGTCATAGAATGGGGAGGGTGGCTATTGCCATAAACCGAGTAGCTACAAGTCTAGATTCCGAACTGATTCTGAAGATCGAAAAACTCAATAACATTTTGTCAGACCCCAGTATCGAACCTCGTGCTCAGTAGTAGCATGACCACTAGAACTGTCCCACTGCAAAAGCTTCTCTGCATACTGAGAGGGCACATCAAGCAGCACGCTTGCTTGCAAGGCGGGTTGGAGAATTCTGACTTTGTTAAGGATTTTTCACGATATTTTCCATAACATAAAATTATAAACACACATCTATAGATTATTTAGGCTGTACGCTCAACAGAAGTTTAAAAAATTGGAAGGTATCACGTTGTATCGCTTGATTCCAAGTTTGATTCTACACACGAGTGTTTTGATTCGAAATTAACTCAACGAATCGTAAAAATTGTGACATTTTTGTTGTTGAAATACGTTTTCCTATCAAATTTTAGTTATTAACTAATACGTAGTGATTTATTTGTCAAAGTAAATATTGATAAAACACACCCATTCGCGAAATTTAGGTGCTCATATCACAGATTTGGTAACTACGTGTCAAAAAACTAGAACTAATGCGGGCCAGCCGGTCAAACTGTTTAATCAAATAGAAATACGAAATTTCATATTACTTCATGCCATTTGACAAAAAAGTTTTGATCAAATTTTCCCACAGACATTCATACCGTTTGATACAACTGTTTGATCAGATTTCTTGAACGTTTACGGCCCCCCATCAAGCCGATAAAAAACTGAACCAAATTATAACTCAAGACAGTCATCACACAAGTACCTATTCCTTTAATTTATCTCACCTTCAAGGCGCCAAAGGCATCATACAGATCGTACTATGTTTATTCATACATTCTAATCTGAATAGCTTCTCATAAAAATCAAACCTTCAATGAAAATTCTTAGGCAAAATAAGTCATTTGACGCCCATTTTGAATACAAACAAAACCATAAGGAGTAAGCTATGTTGTACAAGCGTTAAGGTAATATCAAGAGATTTACCTAAATACCTAAAGGTAGACCCAGGTCATGGTTACTATAAACTACTGTAAGCTACCTTATAAAATGTGTAGAACGCAGTAAAAGATTCCTTAAGTACCAATCAGTTGGTGTCGGCGTAAACATTACTTAATTTAGCCGCAACTCTGGTCAAGTATTGGATAATTGACATTGTTGATGGTTAAAATTAGTCTCATGGTGTTTTATTTAATTAAAAGATAAATATTTATTGCCATAGTTGCTGTAATGTTTGTATTGAGATTTTGTTTCTCTGTTTTGACAGCACTTACTCCAATTAATGGGTAGGCTCGTACTACATTATAAGCATTAAACATATATGGAAAGTTTGCGGTGTTATTTACCTCTAACTTAATTCTTCATAAACATGGATATTTCTAAATCAATCAAATATCTTAGTGCGACTTATACATATAAGCTAGTAGAAAATATACAAATGGAGTAAAAAGGGGAGGGGAAGAACTCGTAGGGCATCGAAAAATTTGTCCACATCGATGTCAACGAGAGGAGAACCCAGAACACTGGCTGCATTGCCACGTTGAATGCTGATTCTTGGCAAAAGAAAAGGCTATTATAGCCTTCTGGTCACGTGAAGATTCGACTAACTGCTTTCATAATATCTTAATTAGAAAAATATTTAGCTCTCCCTACGGAATTTCATACAAACTTTCCAGAACTTATTTTTCGAAATGAATGAACCGATTTTAATGAAACTTGGTAAGTATGCATACGCTAGAAATCCAGGTCTAAATAGATAGTAGAGGACATTTAAAAAAAAAGAGTTTACAGGGAAAGAGAGTGATTTTGAGTTTTCTCTAGAAAGTGAAAAATCTCTATCCTTATTTATCTACTTTCCCCCTGAACCAAATTTAATTAAAATCAGTTGATTTAAAAAAAAAGTTTTGAAAGTTTGTATGAAATGCCGTAGGGCGTAAACGCTCTTAAAGCCAACTCCAGAGCATTGCGTACGTCATTTAGGCGTATATCGTTGTCAGTACGATGTACAATCGATGTTTCGGTTCCTGATCGTGCTGATATAGGTACATCACTGTCAGGCAGACAATGCAACCCACGGTTTCATACAACATACCTAAACGTACCTGTCGATGTTATCAAGTAGCTTATCAAACGATATTTTCAGAACGGTTGGGGTGGGAAATGTAGGTGAATGTTACCGTGGGCTTATGAAAAATGAATGTTTAGCTTTTGGAAATTATTTTTTTTTTCAAGTTCAGGTACGTATTTTGGAAACATTGGTATTTTGTTAATGTCGTTTAACTAGGGCATGGCAGGCAACTGTGGTCAAAAACTTGACTATTTAGAACGTTAATTCATGACGTATACAATTTGAACTGGGAAATAGATATATTTTTATACTGGGTAATTTTTTTTCCAGTGCGCAAACTTTAAGAACCACTTCTGCCCATGTAAATGAACAACTTTCCCCAAGAAAGCCATAGTCAATTCCTAAAAAAAAATTGAGTCTCCCATACAAATTGTGGTCAGTTGATGTCAATATTGTATGGGAAGTTCAAATTTTTTTTTAGGAATTGACTATGGCTTTCTTGGGGCAAGTTGTTCATTTACATGGGCAGAAGAGGTTCTCAAAGTTTGCGCACTGGAAAAAAAGTATACCTGTATAAAGGTACTCCATACTATAATATTATAAATGCAAAGGTTTGGATGTTTGAAAGGATGAATGCTTGTTACTCAATCACGTTAGAACAGCTAAACGGATCTTGATGAAATTGGGCACAGATGTAGACTATAGTCTGGAATAACACATAATATATACGCTTTTTATCACGGGAGTATGTTTTCTTGATGACTTCACGCGGGTGGAGCCGCAGGCGGCAGCTAGTTTTTTTTTATATTAAATGTGGACAGAGTTGTGTGGAAAAAGGAGGAGGCTTTTGCCCATAATTGGGGCCAAATAGGCTGATGTTGTTCATGCATGGTTAACAGTTTACTCTAAATTATAATATTTAAATCCATGTTTACATGCTCTAATACTCGTTTGCGTCATGTTCTTACACTTCACAAATGACTTGTGATCAGACTTACAGATTTGCATAATGCAATATGACATATTGATCAAGTTTATGCATAAGTTGTATGTTTATGTTCCAGATAATTTTGTTTATTTTATCTACGGGCCTCAGTTGCCTGATAATAAATATATTATTATTATCTCTTTATTAATTTTTCTTACTTCATAAATTACATTTTTTAATATTTCTTAAAAAAAAAACAAAAGAAAAATATAAAAAGCATTATTCCGCCGGTGTCGAGAGCAGGGTCCAAGCTACCGGTAGTTAGGGCTCCAGAGAAAGGAACCTCCTCACAATACGAGCCGTATCAAATTATTGATGATTATTAGTATAAATACGAGCCGTTGCTTAACGTATATTATGTAAATTCAAATAAATACGTACATATGTTTTACCGTATTATTGCATAGGAGATAAGGCCTTGAAATGGATGTTTCTTTTGTTACATTTTTAACAACATTTTGATCTTGATCTGAGTGCCAATTCTATTCTTTAAGCATCGTTCTCATTCTCATATCAGTCGCAATATGTCAATTACAGCTCAATTTTCCTACATTTTTGTCAGATTGTGACTACATTGCGAACGATGCTGTTGCTTTAAAAATTGTAGAATTGGCCGTCTTCTCGTACCATGATTTCCTATTATATTTAAATTAAATAAAAATGGATCAATGACCTGGTGAAGACTGAGAGTATCCACTGGATCATCATCTGCCTAGCCTTTTCCCAACTATATTGGGGTCGACTTCCACTCAAACCGGATTCAGCTGAATACCAGTATTTTACGTGCAGCGGCTGCCTACCAGACCTACACTGGCTGAACGCTGGACGCGATATGCAAAAAACCTACAAAGATGACACTTGGGGGACGCCCATGCCTAGCTGCGGAAATCTGAAATGATGGTGACGATGACATACATTGAAAAAAAAAAATACCTTACAAGGCAAAGCGGAACTCGCAATTTAGTCAGAAACGACCCAATAAAAAAAACGTGGTTGCACTCTGGGAGTGCCAGCAGAAGTGAAAACTTGAACAATAACGTTGTGCAATAAAAATACAATAACTTATTATATATTACATTATCCGTCTTACCAATTTTCGATCAGGTCACGTGTCCTGACGCGAGTTTGTTTTACACTTTTTACCCATCCCAAAAAGTGCACAACGCCGCTAAAGAAGTTTTCACTTCAAAAAACATTTTGTTTTAATTAGGTCTTTACCATGGTAACTACAAAGGTGTGGCTGTACCTACAAAGACCAATATTAAACTTTTTGTGACCAAAATAATTGTTATCATTAATCAGTAATAAATTAACTTTTTGCTAATTAAAATAATATTATATGCTAATCAAGCCATTAACGCATAATGTCGCGTGAATATGATCGATAAACTGTTGATTTAAGATAAAATAATTTAGATTTAACTACCTTTGATCCAGGGTTACCTTGATTGGTAAGTGAGCGATTCTTTTGCCTGAAGGTAACTAACCGCCTCAGTTAGTTAATTGAGAAAATGTAAACTTGTCCAAAATCTACTGTGCTGACTTGTGAACTGCATTATTTGTATAGCAACGTTGAACAAGTTTCAAACTTAAAATTCTCAATTCAGTCATAATCATCTGCCTAGCCTTTTCTCAACTTTATTATGGTCGGCTTCCAGTCAAACCGGATTCAGCTGAATACCAGTATTTAACATGGAGCGGCTGCCTGCTACCAGACCACCACAACCCATTACCTAGGTAACACGGTACTTCTTGGCAAGACTGGAGTAAGATTTTCTGGCTTCTGACAATCCGTAACGACTGCCAAAAATCTGGAAATGACAGCCGGCACTTAACGTAAAGCACGTTAAGTGCCGGCTGTCATTTCGAGGCACGGAGGAATCTCGGTATGTTAAGATGGTCACCCATTCAAAGACCGACCCCGCAAACGGAATTCAGAATCTGAGGGTACATCACTTTATTGAGGTTTTTCCATAAAGCATAGGGATACCTCGATTTCTGCCGCTGGAAACGGCAACGACAGATCTTCTACAAACCAAGCAACAACAGGTTGACCGCTTACTAAAACAAATTGACGAATCGTGAGTACAAGTATAACGCGAGATGAAAGCTGAAAAAAAAACTGTCTACCTATGCTTGTGACAGCCGAACCTAGCACGGCGATTTTATTTTTTCGGCTGACATGAAATGCTTTTACGGTCAACCCTTTTTTATGGTTGGAAAATCATCAAATGACCCCTGTCACTCTGGGTGGGGCGGGAGGGAGTATCAGACTCTTACTGACTTAAACCCATCCGTGCTCCTCCTAGTGCCCTTTGCGTTCCAGGGCCGCGGTGACTCTCGAACAAAATCCGCAACTACTGGCAACCCTTGGTTTTGTTATGTAAGTATGCTTGACATAATACGTAATTTAAATAGACGTCACGATACGATAGTAAAAAATCAGAAATGCCAATGCATGTGAAACTAGACCGATCTTGATTAAATAGATAGTTAATTATCTAGGTACGCTATTCCAACGATAAACCTAGTTTTTTTGGTCTATTGTTAATCAAATGCAACCGAAACTGTGTTAATAACTGTTAGTACACAAACAAATAACACACACAAAACATACACACAACACACTCGACACATCCTCATAGCTTAGCATGATGTGCCTATAATGTGCTCACTGCTGAGACGCAGACCTCCTCTCTGTGAGGAGTGGGTTTGGATTACAATTCATCACACGCGCCAGTGTGCAGGGGTTTGATAATGTCATATGACATCAATTTTTTTTACTCTAAGGCCCACAAATTCCAAAACGTAAACTAAACTCGAACTCCAACTCCAACATGAGCACGAAAACGTCAATGAAAGCTTGTCTAATTGACGTTTTCGTACTCGAGAGATGAGCAAACAAATGCAAAGACTTCAATTTATGACAAGCAGAATCGCATTTTTTTTATGGACGGGAAATCATTGATTAACTTCTCCCGCTCTGGGTGGAGCGGAAGGGAGTGTCAGACTCTTACTGACTAAAACCCATCCGTGTTCCTCCTTATGTATGCCCTTTGCGAACAAATTCCGCAACATAGTGAATCGCTGGATCGAGCCAGCACAGGAGAAGAATGTCCTTGCCCCGTTGTTGGACAGCAAAGGTTAGACAAGAAAAGTGAAGTGCCAGTCTAGCGTCTAGTTTCGAACCCACGACCTACAACTAAAACCAAGCTCGTTACCACTGGGCCACCACCGGTCTCAGTACTGCTCACTGTAATGAGATACGATCATGCAAATAATCATAAAACATACATTTCATTAACATGTTACATAATATTATGCGGACATAAAATATTAAAGAACATGTCATTTTAATTGGTCGCGTTTAAATTAATATTGAAAGTGATTAATGTCTTATTCGGGTAGTAATATGTCACAACATTATTAGAAATTAAAGACTATTAGCATTAATCATAATTCAACATGCATTGCAGTTTAATGAGTTGTCAGTTGTTAACAACTTTAGTTTTTTTAATTGACTTCAAAAAAGGAGGAATGTTTTTTTTTATAATTATGTAAGTATATTCGGTCTTAACTCCGTCATAACAAGTCTCTTCAAAGTTAAAGTGAACAGGCTCCTTCTGGGTAAGCTCGCTCCATCGTAGACTTTGTCTCTGTCATCTCTGACATTGATTAGAGTCAAGAGCAAACCCATCATCACTAATAAAAAAAAAAAAAAAAAAAATAACATAATAGACTTGCAAAATTCTGTTTTGTTCGAAAGAAGTTTACTCCGAAATAGTTCCATTTAAACTTCTCTGATGAAAAACTTCGGGGGTAGACAATTAAATAAATATGGACTGGTTGGATTTTTTGTGGGATACCAGCACCAAAAAGTGAAAAATAAAAAACTTTTTACAAAAAAATACAACCGACTTCCAATTAAAACCACTACAAAGAAAAAAATATTTTTATTTTGGAAGTCGGTGTAAAAAAACGAAGAAACCACACCGGAAACACCGACTTCCAAAATGAAAGTTTGTATTTCTTTTTAAATCGGTTGTATTTTTTTGTAAATAATTATGTTTTAGTATTGTTGAATACCAATTTTCTGAATTAAAACTATCATTTCGTAATTTTTGAGTAATTGGGGTTGATGAAATAATGCTTATTTAGTACTACTGATTTTATGAATATAAGTAGGTACAGTTATTTTTCTTTAAGAGTTGTATAACCACATCTGGTATACCTACGATAAAGTATATTCAATCTATCTATCAAACAATAATCTTTGAACAAAAGCATGGAACATGAACTTGAGGATCGGTCGACGTGGCGATTCTTGGTGGAGGCTCTATGTATTATATTGCCAAACATAATGGCCTAGGTCATGGCAATATTCAACACCCTTTTTGGTGGCAATCTTCATGGATGTCCTCAGCCCCGGGACGGGCACGTGCGTCTATCTCCATCAGACTCTTACTGACTAAAACCATATGGTGTCCTGTTTCTACGTTTGGGCGGGTCCATGGAGTGCTTACGCATTTCGTCACGCTCCCCCGAAATAATCACCACTCTGGATTTTCTTACAGAAAACTGTGACAAATTCTCTCTTAAAACCTTTAATGAAAACGAAAACCAGGCTAGTTTATTTTTAAAGAAAACCAACATTGTGCAGACAAAGCCTATTCAATGAAGCTGAGCTGTATTTAAAGTACGGCTAACCTACTTATTTCGTGTTTTGCAAGTATCAAGCCGGTCTCGTCTGTGAAAAAGTTAAAAAGAAAAGCAAATAGGTAAACTTATCTGTGACCCAAATAGGGTTTAAGACACGCTTAACATTTTCTTAGGAATCCCGGATTTGTTTTTCTTAATAAAGTCGTTGGGTAAAAATGTTTTGTGGAGTTTGGGTGGTATGAAAGTAGTGTAACCATAATTCCTTTTTTCCTTGCTCTTATAAATAAATAAATAAATAAAATAAATCTTTATTCAGAATTTTAAAAGGTGAAATACAATATGAATCTATAATTAAAAATGTAAAAAAAAAAAAAAAAAAAAAGTATAATAATGTTAGATGCCTGTACTAGGATAATCCTGTATCATAGGCTGCAGGAGCTCAAACAGTATGCTGTACGACATTCTTTTTTTTTGTTAATAACTAACATTACATAATGGCAAACTTATTATGTCGATAAACACCTACACATTTCTGTGTTGTGAATAACACAATATCACCTGATACATAGGTGAGATACCAGGTGGTTTTAGGTAAAAACAGAATATAAGTTTGTTATAAAATAATAATTGTAACTACATACTGCAATTTAAGACTCAAAGATTTATAATAATTATAAAAAAAATTATAAAGAGATATATCTAGCGGTCCCGATGGATGTTAAATTCGTAAGAAAAAATCTAGAACCCGAATGTAGGACCATCTACCTAGTACAGTCATGTAGGCGGAGTTCAGTGATATACACACATACAGAAGAATTTTAGGTATCATCATCATATCAGCCGAAAGACGTCCACTGCTGGACATAGGCCTCCCCCAAGTATCACCACAACAACCAGTCCTTTGCGTCTCGCATCCATCGGCTACTAGCGACCCTCACCAGGGCGGGAAGTCTCAACATGGTTACCGATTGCCTAGCAACCGAGTTCGGTCAATAAAGCCTAAGGCCGCCCGTACACAATCAATCTTGAACGCGATCTAAGGATCTGGGCCTAAACCACCAACTCTTAAAGCAGTATTACTCCAATATTCCGTTCCTTTCCGTCTCTTTCCCACTGGAAGTAATATTGAAGTAATACTGCTTTAAGAGTTGGTGGTTGGGCCCCACATCATTGATTTTGATTGTTCGATTGACTATGTACGGGTGGCTTTAGGACTTATCGACCGAATTCGGTCGGTAGGCAATCGGTAACTATGTCGAGACTTCCCGCCCTGGTGATCAGTCCACGTTGTGGGAGGCCTTCCAACGCTGCGTCTTCCGGTACGCAGTCGCCACTTCAGAACTTTTCGGCCACATCGACCATCTGTTCTGCGAGCAATGTGCCTGCCCACTGCCTACTTCAGTTTGGCAATCCTTCGGGCTATATCGGTAACCTTGTTTCTCGAGCGAATATCATAATTCCTGATTCGATCACGCAAGGAAACTCCGAGCATTGCCCTTCGGGTGACTTTAAGTCTTCTGACGAGGCCCATTGTGAGCGACCACGTTTCGGTTCCATAAGTCATCACTGGCAACGTGGACTAATCATAGACTTTCGTCATTATATGTATGTATTAAGCTAATTAAATACAATAAGAGGGATAACTCAATTTTTTTCTCTCTTTGATAGGTATCAAGGCTAATGCAAAATGGGAGGCAAAGGTCTTACAGGCACCTCTATTGTCTGTTCAAGCCAACTCCTAAAGTAAAAGTTACTACCTATTCTTTAGCAAAATTAAAAAATAACTCAAGTTCTGTAAATTATCTCGCCCATCAACCGATAGAGATCAATAGCTAAGCATGTCAAAACCTCTCCGCTGACACCGCGATGTTATCTCACATGATTGAACGCTTTTTATTACATTTTTAATTAGAACAAAGTAATAATTAAGCGGCTAATATAGGTTACCGGAACACTTACGAGGAAAACTTTTTGTCAAGGTTTTTACTTGAATAGTTTTTCTATCAATAACGGTGGACTGTTGGTCAAATAACTGCTTTTAACTATGAAAACAATGATACTGCTATTTTTGGTGGCAATTAAAAAAGTCTGGCTCAATTCGATTTAAATTTAATTTGCATTGTTGCTATTATAATCTTTCTCTGTAACTGTTTCCTATTGTTGTTTTAGATAATTAAGATTTTTTTCTCGACCGATAGTGCAATTTTTTTGTCATTATTGTGATCAAGTAGGTCTTTACCGCGGCTTTTCTAGGTAGGATTTACTTAAACATCAGAATGTTACTACAACACACTAATAAACAACTAGATTAATAAATATCTTAGTATTTAAACTGATTATAACAAATATGTACCTACAAACGCAATTCATAATAAATAATTAGCCATAAAAAAAATAATCCTCGTCGCTGTCAATGGGAAAAGTGCCTAGAACACTGGCAGCATTACTACATATATCAGCCGAAAGACGTCCACTGTTGGACATAGGCCTCCCCCAAGTGTCGCCACAACAACCGGTCATGTGCGAAAAGTTCTAGAGTGGCGACCGCGTACCAGAAGACGCAGCGTTGGAAGTCCTCCCACAAGGTGAACCGATGACCTGGTAAGGATCACCAGGTAATGCTGGTTCTTAGCCCAATGAAACCCCAACCTGGTCACGTGAAGAGTCGCCTAGCTGTTCAGAAAGTTGTATTGACACTAGGAAAGCTACAAAAGTTGGTTCTAACCTCTATGGGACCTCGCTTCTGACTAACTACCAAAGCATCCTGAGCTACCACTACAAACCTGGTTTGGCGTCACGTATTGAACAGTGAACGCACTTTAGATTTAGTATAGCATGATTGTGTTAATATTTAAGGGAAGAACGATTCCTTGTTTAGTGGCAACACAAGAAACTATTCAGGGAGCTACCCTTAGCGTCCCTCGCCTCGCTCACTTGTCAACCGACACGAGACACGGACTATGTTAGTCCATACTGTGTTATCTAGTAATAGTTAAATATATACTTACACAACAGGGTAGATGACTAAACAAATCTAATTAGTCCGTCAGATAGATTTCCAAAAAATATTTGACTCGTATTTTTACTTTGTCACGTAAACAAAAAATTAAAACGATACAGAGCATTGAAAACTCATGTGACGTCACTTGTAAGTACACTTTTATATACACGTGTCGACACAACCCTCCACTCCTGATCTTTGATGCGTTTTATCTTTGTTTTTTTATTGATTTGATAAAGCAAAAATTACGTGTGCAATATTTTTCGACTATCTAACTAACGGACTAAATAGAATTATAATTATATTTCTCGACTATCTAACTAACGAACTAAATAGAATTATAATTATATTTTTTAACCTGGAATCATCCCTATTATTATTGTTCTCAACTGAAACCATGTGTCAATAGACATTGTTTACTGCAAGTTGGATCTACTCTGTCTCCGATTATCAAACTCATCGCAAGACGCATAAAGAGGACAGACAGAATACCTTCTTCCTATATCCCCAAACTAGGTATATATACAGTGGTAGATTCTCATTAGCTATATAGGAAACTAACGTACCAAACACCAACTATGGATAAACCTACCACCACAAGAAGCACGACTGCTATTTACCCCCTAATTCACTTGTACTCACCTTTACAATAACAAAAATATAAACAGTAAGTCAAATTGGTTTGTAATTAAACAATTTGTTTACTTATGATAATAGAAAATTCGTTGGCTTCATTTATTTTGGCAACAATAATGTTATTTTTAGTTTAAGTATTCAGTTTCGCCTTAATTTAGTCCGAATTGTTTATCAATTAATTGGCGCTGAATGTTGAAAAGCTCGATGGGGCCTGTAAAGTTTATTAATACAAGGGTTTAGAAACTCCCTTTGGATGTAGTATCGGTGTTTCTAACAGCGATTCATAGGTGAGATACGATCCCAGGTTGTAGTCTTGGGAATTGGGATACCTACACCACATATCGAGGTTAACATAAATAAACCTTTTACTTCTGTAATTTACCTACTACAAAACGGAGTATGATAAATAAAACGAACTTATATACCTATAAATACTGCCTATATATATCTATAAATACTGCCTACATTTACCTATACTTTTTCTTCAAGGGTTTTATTTTTTACACAAAATTAAATCTCTTTAACTTAGTGTCAGCATATTAAACATTTGTTAACTATAAACTCAAAAGTACTTTAAATTAAATAAATAACCAAATCACAAAGACAACAAACAATTTGCCTTTCATTTACTGTTTAACCTATCCAGTGGCGTAGTAAGCGGATGTTTGATCGCGTAACATACGCGCCACTGAGCGTACACAGCCTTGTCACTCCGCGTTAGTATTACTAAAACTATCGTGTATTTTGTTCACTATTTATTGTTGCTACCCGGTTTACTACGGATTAACATGTTTGATTATGTGATTTAAATTGTTTACGTAGGATTAACCGTAGTTAAGGAATTATTTTGTGGTTTTGGGAAACATCTTCCTGTTGTGAATTTGAGATAAATACAGTGACTTTGTTTTGCTCTGAGATAAGTTTATTTATAAAAGACTGTTGGCGTTATTTCGTGCTCGAATATTGAGAAATGAGCCAATAAGCTTGTCAGTAATGATGCAATGGTCGAGTCAAAGCTTCAAATCCGTCGATCTTGAACATCGACGCTGATTCGCCAACCTGTCGGTTTCCTTTGGGTTACACTTCAGAGAGTGTACGTCAGAATTGCACAATTTGGTTCCGCCTAGCCCGTTTCATCATCGGACTTAATGACGTACATCGATGCGCCACCGGTGCATGGTAGACATCCCACCCCTACACACTAAACGTTGTGGGAACACATTCATTGTGCGTACAGCTAAGGAGTGTAAATCCCTGCCGGAGTCTGTTTCTTGATAGCTACAACCTTGGGATATTTAAGTCAAGAGTGAGCAGGTTACATGGAAATAGAGCTGGGCAGGCTCCCTGGTAAGGTGCGGTTATGATAGTAAGGGAGTGACCGAGTGGCGTCCAAGGACTGGAAGAAGAAGTGTTGGTCGGCAGCGAGATGGGCGGACGACATTGTTGCTATTGCGGGTAGAACCTGGATGAGGCTGGCACAGGAACGGGGGGCATAAGAAAAGAGAGGCCTATGCTCAGCAATGGGCGAAGTCCGGCTGTGGATGATGATGATAATGATGAGCAGGTTACTACTGGTGAGATTGTCATCAAACTCAAGCTTATCAAAAATCTTTAGGTACAAATTCAATTAAGCTGAAGAGTATTTTTGTTTCAATCGTATATCTTTGGAACCAATAATCGGATTTTGAAAATTATTTTTGTATAGGCTATACGCTATACAGGAAAAAATTAGATATACGCGTACGAAGTCGCGGCCCAAAAGTAGTAAAAAATAAAAAAAGATACGGTAAAAGTCTCACTGAAAAGAGAAAATTATTTCCAGCATGTATTATATTTAATTTACTAGTTGGCATGATTGTTGATGTTCTTACTTTTGACAGTTGCTATTTTAAAATCGAATTCGAACGTGAACTTTTTGACACTTCAAACTTAGTTGATAGTTAATTATGACGATTCTACGGAGGGAGCTGAACCTCATATAAAGTGGCAAGATCCTTAGAGAATTTGAGTTTAGACCCGAAACTGTAAAAAAATTCATAATTAAAATTCGATTGTTAAAATAATCAATCTTGCATCGCCGCGCGTCGATAAAAAATTTTAGGTAGTTATATCCAACCAAAAAATAAGGTTTTTTCACATAAACAAGGAAGTCATCCGTTCGCCATCACATCCCTTCATACTCAATATGGGAAATTCATAAAATATGAGCCGTCATTTACCCCCATCATTACATTTTATATTCCCGGCACAAATGTCAACGTATCAAGCCGATATTTTTGCGGCTTTTAAAAAAAATTACTCGCACCACTATTTTTGCGCCAATGCATTTTTAAAAGGCTTTGACTCGGGACTTTTTAACGAATCCAATCACTCGAAATCGAATTCCGTGTTATTTTTATTGTGTTTCGTGTTATAAATTTTTAGCTGATCATGTAAATCGTTTGTCGACCTTTATGTACCTACTGAACTTACCGAAAACCTGAAAATACCTACTCAATTATTATTGAGTAACAAGCAGTATCTTCTAATAGTAACATTTAGTGCTGAGCGATAGTAACGGGAGCGGCAGAAAAGTAAAAAAAGACGTTACACCAGGGGCTCGAGTCTGCTATTGCAATCGTGTCTCAATGACCGGTCAGTGATCGAATATTTGACAACCTTGACAGTTTTTGTATGGGAAATGTGTTATAAGTTTGACGTTATACGTCAAAAATCGATCATTGACCGGTCATTGAGACACGATTGCAATAGCAGACTCGACCCCCTGAAGGGATGCACCTAACAAAACCATGTGGCAGGTCCAAAAAAAAAAGAAACAAGTACCTACAATCAATATTTTTGGTACCTATTTTAAACTCGTCTTATGTCTCAATGTTAGATGTAATACTCGTAATACTATCGTAAGCTACTAACGTCCTTATTCAGATTACTCCAATTAAACATTCACATACAAAAGAAACTTCATCAAACAAAGGTCGACATTAAAGTCGCATAGCTAGACACACATCTAGGTATGTTAGTTTCTTTAAACGTGGTACTAATTAAAAACTTGCTCCTCAACTGAAACTGGGATGCATTGCAATAGTAGCAGGGTTTCTTCAGTAAATCTTTTACACATTACTGAAATAATGTTCAACATCACTTTCTTTGGTGGAGTTTTCGAATGGGGACAGCAATAATAGGGTTAAAACTTGCGAGTTGTGTGCTGAAAATGAGTGTAAGTTTAAGTAAATTAATATTGCCTTGGTGCTGCAACTTTAACAAAAAAATATTCCAAAAATAATTTGAGGTTTCACTGGATATCCTTCAGAAAATAATTATTGACACCGCATGAAGAATGGACCGATGACCTGGTGACCAGCGTCACCAGGTCATCTGTCTATTCTTCAACCGGTCCTGTGCGTCTCGCATCTATCAGCTACGCTGGTAGCCGATAGATGCGAGATGCACAGGACCGGTTGTTGTAGCGACACTTAGGAGAGGCTAATGTTCAGCAGTGGACGTGTTTGTGATGATGATGATGACGATCACATGAAGCGAAATAAATTGTATCTTCTCAATCGTTATTCATATTATAAAGACGAAAGTGGGTTTGTTTGCTACGTACGCTCTCACACCTAAATCGCTGAATAGCCTTTGATAAATTTTCGTACAAAGATAGATGGGACCCTGGAGATGGTTACTTTAATGCGAGCAAAACCGTTGGACAAAAGTTTGTACTCGTAAGTCAATACAAGTATTTTTTTTTAACAAAACCACCATACTTCTCCGAGGATGCAGCTGGATTCGAATGCCATACAATACACAAGCAATTTAACACACAAAGATAATAATTATCAACCAAAGGTGAAACAAAATAGCACAGTAGCTACATTTATTTACTACGTCTCCTACCGCAAAAACACGCAAAAACCAAAGTACACTGTCCTACAATTCACGAATACTGCAAGCACGGATTCACAAAACAATTATATCACGATCAACGTGTACCAACGACAATGCCAGAGGTTTTGCAACATCAAGAGCAGGAGATCCGTGAGTGCGCCTGTAAATAACGATCGGGCCATGAAACGAGATGACGCTGTTAGACGACAGTAAAAAACTATATTGGGAAGCCGATTATGGGTTTGTTTCGATTTTCTAAGTACTGGCTACTGTTTTATGGGCACTTGTTAGTGGATCGATCAGCTCATGCAGGGTTGAGATGATCCGTACGTTGTACTTCTGTCAACGGGTTATTGCAAACACCGTTTTTTATACGTTTTTTCAAGGATGGGACACACTAACTGGGGTCAGTAAATGACTATTATGAACACATTTATGACCGAGGGCTCGAGGGATTACTGAGCCCCATTTCTTCAAGTGTCGTGTGCTGATAAAATTATTATTGAGATGCAATGCTGACACTTTGATAAAAACTAACTTATTTGAAGCAGTTGCGTGTCCTCAAGACCAGTTCACACTAGTCACTACATTCTTTAAAACTCCATACCAACCGGTAGTTTCAGAGTTCAACACAAAATTGTGCAACAAATGAGCTTTAGCTATCATCTTACACCACAAGCCAACAACGCGTGATATTTGAACAATTTTAGTATTTGCCATTAGCACCATAATTTACTTAGAATAATGCGTCGCACGGAATTTCATATTGCACGGTATTTGTATAGTATAATTATGCCTGCTACGGAATTTGTTCGAAAGAGTCACCGCGGCCCTGCAACGCAAAGGGAAATAGAAGGAACAGGTATGGATTTTAGTCAATAAGAGTCTGACACTCCCTTCCACTCCACCCAGAGCGGAAGAAGTCATTTGATGATTTCCCATCCTTAAAAAAAAATGCCTACGTACCTATACCTACTTTAATGGGAAGGAACCACTTGGCTCTGTACCTTTATATTTTTGTAGACTATTTTGATTCTTCATATCAATTTTATCGGGCGGTAATACTATGTCTCAGACAAAAGTACGCAACGAAAATTATTTAGGCAAGGAATTAATTTTTATAATTTGTTTCGACGTAATTAAAGCTTAACCAATAATGACATACATAGGTATTTCAGTATTTTCGATCATAAAAAGTTAGCAAGGCTCAGGTATGTGATACAAATGATATTTCCTTCAAAATATAAATTTAAAAACATAAGACTCCCTTCATATTTTAGCAAAAGTTACACACAAACTTCTTACAGTCGAACGACGAAAAAAAGTAATTGAAGCAGAATTCCTGCACAAGTTACATGAACGGTCAGGGATTAATAAAACAAATGTTCCTTCAGTTCTCTTCATCATGCTCTTAATAGACAAACTTGGGATGTTTTTGTTAGCTAAGTTGTTACAAAAGTAGAACATAAGTTTACCGTATTCAGAGTCCAAACAGTACTGAAACAATACAGTTATTCTGTCGATGTTAGCTACGATAAAATGAACACGAATTTTCGATACAGTTTTACAATCCATTGCGTTTTATAGCTGTCGTTTCTATGACATTAGTTAATGTAACGTAGAAATATTGTAATAAAACTTGAAATCTTTTACTACCGCATTTCCTGTTTCTGACCCCGGTATATATTACCGGACTTCCTATACAGTTTTTAGGGTTCCAAACTTTAGTAGCAACGAAACCCTTATAGATTCACTCGGTTGTTTGTCTATCTGTTTGTCCGTCCACCACAGCGAATTTTCTCTAAATTTTGATGCTACTGTCGCGATACCTAATTGTGACCTAATTTAGCTATGACGCCATTGTTTTAGTATTGTGTCTGATGCATTGATAGTTGACAATATACGAACTTTTGTGACTCAAACACATCACGTAAATAAAAAGAAATTGAGTACACTTTTAGGGGATTAATTAGAAAACCGAAAAAAAAAATCAAACTGTACGTGTGACCTATCAAAGAAAAGGGCCTCATTATTTTTTTTTTTTTTTTGGACTTTTATAAGGGCCTCATTATTAAGTCGTCAAAAGTACTTTTTTCATAATTTTAAAGTAAATGGTTTTGAAGTTATTTATGAAAAATTACCCCCCTCTTTATCTCCGAAACTATTTTTATTTAAATACAGAATTAGCCTATGGATTACAGAAAAATCTATAAGAAGAAACATGTTACAAAAAATGGATTTTTTCGGGACCCTTTGCACGCGAGTCAGACTCGCACATGGCCGGTTTTTGGACTGATCTGAGCATTTTAAGAAGCTTAAATGAAAAATATCCTAAAACCATTTCAGTTCAAAGTGTTTTATGACAATATTCACACAAAGGTTTCCGAGAATTAGTAGTCCATCAATGATTTTTTCTCGACAAACGAAATACATACATAATGGTATTATTCACAGAATTTCGTTAGTGTGCTTTTATTTAGTTGCGCATAGGTGAGCGCCGCTTTCCGACTCTATTTTGTTTGTTGAACTCGCAAACACTGTGTTACTAGGGACGCATGGCTGCACTGTATTGGACGTAGTGAAAATTCAAGCTGGCCTGTTTGAATGAGAAGTTTGTTGATATTTGTACTTTTTAACACGAATCAAACTTGTTGGTGTTTTGTGTTTTCTATTCTGTCTAAAGTAACAACTAGGCTTGCCAGATTAGGCTGCCTATGTTTGGATCGTTCTTTATTTAAAATTCGCGTTATGTGCATTCCTGGAGCACATAACTCGAACAACATAATATATTCCAGTAAAACATTTTGATCGCCATTCCTCATTGACTACAAAGCCGAAAGGTTCTAATAACCTTCGATTTTACCAATACTACCACCATATCATAAGCTTGTTTATCCTTTACAGGAGACCTAATGACTCCTTCCGCTCTGGGTGGAGCGGGAGGGAGTGTCAGACTCTTACTGACTAAAACCTATCCATGTTCATCGTGCCCTTTACGTTTCAGGGCCGCGGAGAATTTTTCGAACAAAATCCGCAATTTACAAGAGACCTAATATAATATAAAACAGGAAAAAAATATAATTACTATAATAAACATCAACAACGAACAGTCCTTGCGGTCATTATTTGAATAAAGCAATCAATTCATTATTGTGAAACTTATTGAATATTAATAGAAACATTCACAAAAGCAATCATAAATCATGTATGCCAATAAAAATTGTTATCAATCAATACATTTTAATAATATAGACGTATGCGCGCAATTTTGTAACCGTGACGAATTTTGACGTTTACAATTGTTACAGTTTAATGATTTTAATAATTATGGGTATTACGTGTGTGATATTAAGTGGAGTTTACATTAGGTTACATTCAGTTCTTCAGAAAGGGCAGATGAGTATTTACCACTGGTATGCGTATGTAACCAGCCGGTCGATTCTGTAAAAAAACACCAGACTAAGCTTGAAGTCAACTGTCATACCACTTTGGTCGTATGGATTGACAGTTAAACTCACCTAACTTGACACGGTGAGAATTTTACAGAGTAGCACTGCTGATGTATGAACAACAACGAAGCAAAAGGTGTGTGTAAGGATCTAAGCAAGTGGCGTTCTGTAGTTTATTTTCCACTATGGGGAAAAGATGTGTGTTAATGTATGTAGGTACTCTGACACTAGGGTGTGTGGGGTCGTTAGACCTTACTGCCCACACGAAGAAGAAGAATGTATGTATGTGTCGCAGCCAACTGGTGACATTTCGGCATTTAGTTGAACAGTTAGGTAAATGACTTGGTAATAAACAAATTGGTACCGACCACTCTTTCCACAAATTTTAATGTGTCTAAATTTTTCAAATAATATTGAATTCTAGAGGGAAGTCTAAATACATTGTCTGTTAATTATCAGCTTCAGGCAATCCGTCGTTGCCCATATTGCCCATTCCAAATCAAATGAACACGCGCCTTTATTTAGAATAAGTTATGATATTAAAATTATTGTTATGTACGCGTAGTGCGTGTACGCTTTGAAATTTATTACTTGCGTAACTATTAATAATTATACTTATTGTCAGAAATGATTAGGGAAGTCTTTTAAAGCTACATATATGTACATACATACTTATTGTGTTTGACTATCAAATCAATTTCAGGGACTATTTTCAACAATAGGTGGTCTTTAAATGCGTGTACGCATATTCGTGTTCATATTACCTACTTTGCTGTTCTAAAATTGAACTAGTAATTCTGCTTCTAAGAGTTAATTTACTATGAGGTTTGTGGTATATGTTGCGGGAATATTTAAATAGTTAGCAATTTGATACAATAAATTCTGATCTGTTTGTCTAATATTGATATTATTTTATAGGTAATTGCATCGTCTGCTTAACCTTTTTCCAACTATATTGGGGTCCGCTTCCAGTCAAATCGGATTCACATGAATATCAGTATTTTACGTGGAGCGGCTGCCTCCCAGACCTCCACAACCCATAAACTGGGTAACACGATACTTCTAGGCTAGACTAGCATCAGATTTTCTGGCTTCAGACAATCCTTAACGACTGCCAAAGATCCACAAATGACCGCCGGGGCCAACAGCTTAGCATGTCTTCCGAGGCACGGAGTAATCTCAGTATGTTAAGAGGGTCACCCATCCATAGCCGACCTCGGCAAGCGTTGATTAACATTGGAGATCGACCCGTGCGGTTTTAATTATTTTAAAATGGGGACCATATTTCTTGTCACCAAAATTTATATTTGTCATTAAGTTGTATCACCTTATAAATAGATCTATCGCCACGAAGTATTTTCGTTATCACATATATAAAAAGTGTCGCCAGGTATGAATTACCAAATTAATGTCAATATGTATGTAAAATAAGAGATGGATTATCAATAAAATCGTAGTTCATTCCTTGGATAAAACTTTGTTCTCAAAATAATAGGTTTATTCCTTTAGCTTCGTACTCAGAAAGGTATATCTGTCACCAAATCTGTCACCAAATATTCGAACATAGGGCACAGGGAGCTTAGGGCACCCCGACTCGGACAGGTTAGGTTAGAAGGGGATGGCGGGGTAAAGTGAGCGAGCGAAGCGAGCGAATAGACCCCGCCATCACCTTCGTGGTTATTTTTTTTAATCCACCCAGAAATATGGCTTACTTCCCGTTTTATAATAAATCCCAACCTATTTATTTGATACTTGATGATATATCCCGAGGATTACATGTGATTTAGTATGGAATTGCTTTTTAAATTATTTGGCAACTACGTTTTGGTGACAGATCTACTATTTTGAGGACAAACCCTATTATTTAAGAAATTCAAAACTAATAAAATTGGCGATAGCTTAAATCATACCCTTTTAAAATTAGCATATACCACAAATTCGTTATCTAACAAAATATACCTTTTTTATTTAGTAACGGGCTAGCTCAACCTCGATCACGCCTGATGGAAAGCGATGGATAAGGTCTATGATGGAGCGAGCGTGCCCTGAAAATGCCTTAAGGCAGTGAAAAAGCATTATTTGTATCCTGCCACTGCTGCGATAAATGTGGGGTCGAATGGGAGGTGAACCAACCCAGTGAGGTCATAGTTCACCATATAGATTGCAGAAAGCAGTTCAGTTTTAGCTTTGGTATTTTTAACAGCAAATGCCTCATGTTTCAATGCTTCTAAAATGTTCTGGCTAGTTAAAATAATGAAATTCGGCAAAATCGAGATGCGGATGAATTTCAATGCAAGAAGTATTGAAATTCATCCGCATCTCGATTTCGCCGAATGACATTATTTAAACGGGTGCTACTTAAACAGACATCTTTTTAATAGCATTATTTGCCTCTAAAAATCTACATTGCCTTCTAAATTACTAAGTCAGCCACAATTAACGATCGTCTGAATGATACTATCTTAGCCACTAGTTATCTTCTATGCAAGCCACTCTAAATACAACTCAGCATGGTGGTTATTTTTCAGCATCTAAATTTGTAACATGCATTCAAGCAGTAAACTTCTAAAATACTATTAAATGACATCAAAAAAGATATTCTATTAGCTTCTATTTCATTAGTATCATAAAAAAAAATAACCACGAAGGGGATGGCGGGGTCTGTTCGCTCGCTTCGCTCGCTCACTTGACCCCACCGTCCCCTTCTAACCCAACCTGTCGGAGTCAGGGTGCCCCAAATCCCGAACTCGCTGTAAAATGGTGATGAGATATAAATTCCGTGGCTGAGTTAGTAATTAGGTGGCAATGTATAAATAAAAAGGACTACTATAAAAGACATAATATAATTATTGATCTTTACTTGACGCTTTCCTTAGAATATTTAGTTGGCGTTGTAAAAAAGACGAATTAGTTTATTAGAGGCTATCACATTTTCCCGTTGCTTAGTTATAAAATGAGAAGTTTGATCACGTGGCTAATAAAGAAAAGTGTGGCTCGACTTATTATTTCTCTATTTAAACTAACCAGATTGGGCGTAACATGTAGGTACATTTGCGTTAAGAAAAAGTTATATTCTAAGAATATCTAAGGAAGCACTGTATATACGTAACCTTCTGCTTTCGTTTACATCCCAACAAAAAATCTTATATATTTTTAATATGACTGATTATTGGGTATGACTTCATTAATCATAATTGTAGTGTCCGACTCATAATCCAACCCAGATTTAGATCATATAATATTATTACAGAAGGAGATAAGAATCTAATATTTAATATATTAGACGTAAAAATTACAGCTCTTGTTAACAATGTAGTGTCAGATTTTGAATAAATTATAGTTACAATGACATGGTCTTGCGCTCGAGTTGTTTTATTTTTCTTGCCTAATTTGACCTTAATTTATAATGTTTTACTTTCAAAGGCATTTCGGTAATATTTTAATGTAGAACAGATTATTATCTGTACTGAGAAGTTTTGAGGTAACCTCTTGTTTTTGTGACCTTTTTCACTTAGGCACCACATCTTAACATAGATTTGTAAAAGATATTCAGCCATATATCACTACACTCTTTGCAAAAGGAATATAAATAATCATCGCCTTGTTAAATTTGGGTATGATTTAAGCTATCGCCAATTTTATTCGTTTTGAATTTCTTTAATAATAGGGTTTGTCCTCAAAATAGTGGATCTGTCACCAAAATGTAGTTGCCAAATAATTGTAAAAAGCAATTCTATAATAAATCACATGTAATCCTCGGGATATATTATCAAGTATCAAATAAATAGGTTGGGATTTATTATAAAACGGGAAGTAAACCATAATACTGGGTGGATTAAAAAAAATAACCACGAAGGTGATGGCGGGGTCTGTTCGCTCGCTACGCTCGCTCACTTTACCCCGCCATCCCCTTCTAACCTAACCTGTCCGAGTCGGGGTGCCCTAAGCTCCCTGTGCCCTATGTTCGAATATTTGGTGACAGATATACCTTTCTGAGTACGAAGTTAAAGGAATAAACCTATTATTTTGAGAACAAAGTTTTATCCAAGGAATGAACTACGATTTTATTGATAATCCATCTCTTATTTTACATACATATTGGCATTAATTTGGTAATTCATACCTGGCGACACTTTTTATATATCTGAGAACGAAAATACTTCGTGGCGATAGATCTATTTATTAGGTGATGCAACTTGATGACAAATATAAATTTTGGTGACAAGAAATATAGTCCCCGTTAAATTTCTTGGAACAGGCTCTTAGGATCACAAATAACGGTAGGAGGGGTTCACATCAGCGTCGAGTCGACGATGAAGTACATAGGACTCGTCCTCGACAGCCGGTGGAACTTAGTCGAGCATTTCCGACGTTTGGCTCCCAAAGAAGGGCGGGCCGGGGCTGCCTTCAAGCGGCTGCTGCCCAATCTAGGGGGTCCAAATGCCTCCTGCCAGAGGCTTTATTGGCGGTGGCGACCTCTCGCGTAGGGCTCTGGTTCAATATATGGTCCGGAGCGAGGAGGCATGGGAAGTAGTCACCTCCTTCTGCGAAACAGTAATGCTAGCAAAGGAGGAAGTGGGCCTCGTAAGGGAGAGGAAAACCTTACGCTCCAGCTGCCGGCGCAACAGAAAAAGACGCCCCGGGCGTCAGGAGTCACAGGGCGATACCAGCCACCGTAAGCGCGGGCCTGTGGACGGCGAGCGTTGGGTGGTTCGCCGTCCGATAAGAACCAGGCCCGGTTGTGTTCCATGCGCAATTCAAAGGGATGTCAGCAAAATAGATGGAGCCCGCTAGGGCCAGTGCCTGAAAGAGTCACCGTGGCCCTGGAACGCAAAGGGCACTAGGAGGAGCATGGATGGGTTTTAGTCTGTAAGAGTCTAACACTCCCTTCCGCTCCAGAGCTTACGCTTCAGAGCGGAAGGAGTCATCTGATGATTTCCCATCCTTAAAAAAATATATAATTATATTAATTATGGCCATATAATTGTATCGACAAAATTATCAGTTTCCTGAAAGTGTTGTGTTTAGTCGGATCTTATCCAAAAATAAAAGAGCAGATTGCATAATTATTTTTTTTTGTATTTTTAAACACATTTATCAGCCATAAGGTTAACTGTGGCTTTTTGCTGTTGTAGTGAAAAATATTCAGGGTGTTATTTTCTATAATGAAATAATGTTTTTATTTATCTGGCACTTTTGTGTTTGAGTACAAAATTTTCGAAGCCTAAATGATCTCTTTTTGGCGAACAATAAATATACCTAATGTCTGAGTAAGTATTTATTGCCAGACTTTTCAAAAACGATGTTATTGTAGCAACATTCAATTATTTCAGCATTATTAGTAAGCATTTTGTGAAAGGATTTACACTACAGTTTGTAACACTAAATAAAACTGTTCAACTTTTCCATGAACGTTGTTTTAAAAACGTATGAAAAGCTGAAATAAAAGTTGTAAAGCCTTTCAGAACATGTTGATAAGGCTTAAATACATAGAAGCTATCAAAGTTAGAATGTTTATTTCGGAGAGCAACAGTTACAGCGTAACGTTTCTGTCAAAGACAAATAATACGGTGAAATGGCTTCAGAGGTACTGTCCTCACAGATTTAGAAACGATACAATATTCTTTCAACGTTGTGAACTTTTAAATGGCTTTTCTTTGCAAAAAAAATGGGCATGCAGCATTTGATTGTAACTGTGAATTACTCACGGTAACTGTAATTTTTTCTACGACATAACGTCGTATTCACTGTTTAATCATTGCACGTGTTGATTGTTTCACATTGAGTTTAATTGCAATCGATATTTCTTTATCAATTTATTAAATTATGTTGATAATAATAATTATGTGCAAAATAAATTATGTCAAAAGTATTTTATGGCAAGGGGGGGTGTGTTTTATCCTGAAGGGAAAAAAACTATAAGATAAAAAGTATCGTAGCTCCTACTTTAAGACAAGGCCTACCTTTTTTTTCGGAAGAGAGTGTCAGACTCTTACTGACTAAAACCCATTCGTGTTCCTCCTAGTGCCCTTTGCATTCCAGGGCCGCGGTAACTCTTTCGAACATAATCCGGAACGCTGGCAGGCTCTGGCTCTAACCGCGGGCCTCGTCTCCTCTCATTTAACTCCGTTCAGCCCTTAACACGTGAAGGGGTAACAAACAGATAGACAGAGTTACTTTCGCATTTATCATTATTCTCATGGATGGAATTCTTAAGCTGGAATACTGTCCGGTATTACGCATTAGCAACGAGCATGTTATGTTAGGTCGTGTCCTAAATTCCGTGTAAAACAAAACACATACGCATGTAACATGCACGTGTTCGTGCTCGTTTCCACGTACTGACTGCACGAATGCTCGCTTTGTAACATATATGTTACCCCGTAACACCGGTCATTACCCACTTTTACGAACACCACTTTATGAATCATTTAGTCCATGTACAGACTGTATCAATATTTCGTTAGATAAGTTAAAACTTTCTCAGTGCACATCAATTGGATCGCAGACAAAGAACGAAAGACACTTGAAGAGATTTGAACAGCAGTTCCCAATAAAAACTCTATCCGTTTGTTCTTTTGAATGCATGTCCATTGTCCGGTTCAAGGGTCGCCCTCGCTTCGCTGGTACATTGCTTGAGCTCCTGCTTTTTAACAACCTTTTATTGAACTTTCCTTGTTTAGAATTTTAAAAGTTCTGTGTATCGTTGGTCTCAATTTATCGGGTCCTAGAAAGTATTGTACGGTGATAGGTTTATTTTGAAAATTCAAGATATTTGACATAGGGAACGTGCAAGAACTATAGGTGGCAGCACAGAAGTGTCACTGATTGTATATTTTACTTGTATTTTCGAATTTGCAACGCTAGATGGCACAGTTTACTTCGTGGACTAAACTGAGCGTGAAAGAATTATAGGTGGCAGCACAGAAGCGTCAATGTCAAGTATTCATAACATGAAAGTTTAGAATATGCAACACTCTAGATGGCATAGTCATTGCCGTGCCGGTTTCATATTGCAACTGAGTTTTGTTAGAAAAGTTAATTTAATTATTGCTTTTACGAATGGGGGGACGTAGTTGATTGATGGGGGAAAGGGTATCTGCGGATTTGATAATCCAAAAAGTCATCAGTAGTCATTGATGTATTAAAAGAGGCTGAAGACTCCCTTTAATACATCAATTTTATTATAGTTTACTAGCTTTTGTCCGCGACTTCGTACGCGGATATCCCGTTTTACCCCATTTCCGTTGAAATTTCCAGTTCACATATAGCCATTTCAAATTCAACTGGAAGTTCCAGAGATTTACGCGTTGAAACATACAAACAAACAAACTCTTCAGCTTTATAATAATTATTATAATATAATTCTTCTTATTATATTTATTAAACAAATACTTTACGCAATTAGGCTACGCTAATGTCACCTGGGATATTAAAACCATCATAATTCAGTATGGAAGGGACGCGGATCACGAGATGAATAGCAGTATCACTTTTTCACAGCGGAATCATGATGGCATTCTTCAGGGAATAAGTTTATCATCATCCTCATCTTATCAGCCGAAAGACGTCCTCTGCTGGACATAGGACTCCCTCAAGTGTCGCCAAAACAACCGATCCTGTGCGTCTCACCTCCATCGGCTATCCGCGACCCTCACCAGGTCATCGGTCCATCTTGTGGGAGGCCTTCCAACGCTGCGTCTTCCGGTACGCGGTTGCTATGTAGCGGCATTTATGCTGCCACAAAAAATTTGCAGAAACACAGAATCAACATCACAACAAATGAGACTCGCAGCGCCATCTATCTCGGCAGCTGTGAACTAACTTGACAAAATCCTAAATCGTGATATCAGAGTTTACCGTGCGATTAGAACATATGCAAAGCCCAAATATCAACTGTCGGGCAGTTTCCCACCAGACACAACAACCGTCTGGTCGGAAGATCCTTCCTTTTCAACGGAGGTATGCGACGCAGACAGTTCCGACTCACCGTGAACACTGCGACTTCCGGTTCCGCCTTACTGGAACCAACCTTCCACTGGCCTGGCAAGCATCTCAAGATGTATGGACGACACATCCACTATCGACCTCCGGTCTCCGGAGGGGAGTGATGTTGCGGCATTGATTCCGCCACAAACAATCAGCGCAGCAGAATCAACATCACAACAAATGAGACCTCGCAGCGCCGTCTATCTCGACAGCTGCGAACTAACTTGACAAAATCCTAAATCGCGATATCAGAGTTTACCGTGCGATTAGAACACATGCAAAGTCCGAATATCAACTGTCGGGCAGTTGTCCACCAGACACAACATCCATCTGGTCGGAGGATCCTCCCTTTTCAACGGAGGTACGCGGGACTTTACTCTCTGTTCCACTACCTCCAAAGCCACTGCAAAACTTTTCGGCCCCATCGACCATCTGTTAATTAATTGTGTGTCTGTGTTGTGGAAACATATTCCCTTGGGTTAATTTCCGACTTTGACGCAAGCAAAGCAGCTGGCAGAAGCTAGTAAAGTAAATGTTTAAAGAAGTAAGCTATGTTAACATTCTCGATTGAGTGAATATATAAATAAAATCATTCCTAACTGCTACTATTCACTTTTTGTCATTTAATGCATTTACCCGTCGATTCTCACGTTAATGTCTTGGAGATCTTTATCTTAAAAGCATTACAGCATTCCGTGTGACACATTCAATGAGATCCAACGATTGCATTCAGATGAAGCATTGTAGGTATTAATTGATAATCAATAGTATTGGTTAAATGTGATTAAATTGTATAGGTCTGAGTGATGTTACCTACACATGAACAGTAGGTACCTAAATTGAATTCAGAACTAAGGACTTTAGAGTTTTGTTTTGATTTCCGTGTGAACTATGTGACAATAAAGTACTTAGTTCCGAATTAAAATTAATATTATACATGATAAATGTAATAATTGATGGACATGGAAATTAGCATTCGTTAGTATTCGGAAATACGATAATTGCCGACGGACATTAAGAAAATAGTTGTACTGCACATAGATTGATAGAACCCAAATGAAGACTCCCACCTCAGTTGGGTTTAATAAATTAAAATTACCCTGTGGCAATTTTAATATGAACAAATTAATAAACCCTGTCTGAAAATCTTTTCTATTTGCAAAAAAAATATGGTAGTGCTAAGTATATTTGAAGAAATGTTCAAATATTCTTAGCACTACCATATTTTTATTTGTCATATTAATACATTGCATTTGCAGAGCACATTGCTTAGTAGACGGGGCCCGTTAGAAGTAGACGGGGCCCGTTAGAAGTAGAGGGGGCCCGTAAGGTAGTAAACATCCGTTTGGGCCAGAGCCTGACAGGATTGCGGATTTTGTTCGAAAGAGTTACCGCGGCCATGGAACGCCAAGGGCAATAAAAGGAAGACGGATGGGTTTTAGTCAGTAAGAGTCTGACACTCCCTTCCACTCCACTCAGAGCGGATGAAGTCATTTGATGATTTCCCATCCTTAAAAAACGAAATGGGCACATTGCTCGCAGAACAGATGGTCGACGGGGATTCCGAAGTAGCGATTGCGTACGAAAATACGTAGCGTTGGAGGTCTTCCTACAAGGTGGACCAATGGCCTGGTGAAGGTTGCGTGAGTCCACTGAATGCGAGATGCACAGGACCAGTTAAGACGTCACTACACCTAGGTCCAATAGTAGAAGTCTTTCAGCTGAAATGATTTTGATGATGATGATGATACAGATACCAGCTGATATACGATCCATAGTACCCGTGATAATCATCCCGGTCTATGTAGTCCTTGTTTTCCTGGTATCAGTTCAATTTTACATAAGTCTTCACAAAAGTAAACGTTATAAAATAGCTATAATTAAATATAAATTATGAAGTAGTCATCATAAATAAAATTAATTTCTTGGTGTTACGGGAAGCGACTTCAACCGACATTATTAAGTTGTTAGGTTTCATCTTAATAACATAACAATTTACAAGCAATTATCTGAACACAAATTGAGCAATATTGCCAAAATTAATTTAAATTACTGTTATTTAATTTTGCTAACGGAAGCCAAGGCCAAAATATTATAAATATAAAGTAGGTATAGTTATTTTCTATGAATACTATTTCTGAACAATCATGATTTTTCTAGCAAGAATAGCTGACTTTCCTTGGGTCTTTGTCTGTAAGATGTTTTTTACAGTTCAAGCGCGGCTGACACACCGGTGTGTGAAAAAGTTTTTTATATTTCACTTTTTAGTGGTATCCCCCACACGTTTGGTTTTTAAATCCAAATAGCTTGGAAAAAATATGTGAAAAAATCATCCATGTTTACGAAATTACGTATTTTTGCTTTCCTGTGACTTTCCAGTGGTGTTGGTTACCACTAAAAAGTGAAAAAAAAAAAAAACTTAGAAGACGTTCCTTTTTTTTGTGAAAAAGTTTTTATAGGATATTGACGTTTGACAGTTCGATCCTTTACTAGTAAAAAGTAAGTTGCTTTTCAAGCAGTATGATGCAGTTTGTGGCCTCAGATCTGTGATTGAACTGCATCAGACTGCTTTAAAAGCGACTTGTTTGAAACTTTACTTCTAGCGGTCGGGTTTTTTTAGCCTGTTTTTTATTTCCTAAATTTTAAAGAGTTTTTAAAATTTTCTAAAGCCTATATCACTACCACAATTCTGACGAATTCAACGACACCTCATATGTCACAATCCGTCGAGCTGTTTCGGCTGCAGGGCGTGCCAAAGACACGGACATACATGCAGAAAGACATTACCCTCCTTTTGACGTAGTCCGGTAAAAAGAGCAGCCGTCCGAGTCCGAATCGCACTTGCGTGCAAATGGTTTTGAACAAATTAAGCTGCACGGTTTAGTATTAAAATCTTTTTAACTTAAATTTAATTTGCCCCCAAATGTGATTCCAAATAAAATTTTATTTACGTTACGCGTCCGTGTTTGGGCCACAGAAGTTCGTAATGTTCACCAAATTTCAACTGAATCGCAGGTTTGAAGCAACTTGACACACGGACTTTTCCTGCGGTCGTACGGAATCCTAATTAGCGCATAAAATCTGCTACCGTTACCTGAAAATGTTCGGTCTCAGTTCTGGAAATAGAACATCAAGGCATCAGAAAATAAACGCCAGACCATTTTACTGGCAGTTGATACTTCATTTAACGAACTAAACCAGAAACTGAGCCTGAGTCTGCCACAGTAGTTGTCAGCTAATAGATTGATGCAACTCCCAATAATTACTCCCAGGTGGCGCCACACGTTTCAGTTAACTCACCGGAGGATGCAGCCATTAATACGTTAATATTATTCAGTGTGATCTAATCTCGAGCTATAAATCGATGGCCGTTCAACATAATTGATTATGATTGTGCACGGAGTGGATTGCTTGATATTAGTTTACACCTAATCTGGGTAACTATTGCGATGGCGTGGGAACCTGGTATGATTGGAGTGATAAATAATTAGAAACTAGAGGTCAATTCCCGTAGTTTCAAGGAACGTTCACATTCGCATCGCTGCCGCTGTTGTAATTGTCAGAACACATTTTGTTTTCCTAAATACGAAAAATACGAAATCGCCGAGATAATAGTAAACTTCGTGTTCAGCCAGCTAAGACAGCACTACTGTATAAAAGCGTTGTATGCAGAGCACCAATAATTTATAACAATATCCCTATCTGTGTCAAAAAACTAAATACAGACCAGTTTAAGAAAACCTTTAAAAAAATACTGACAGAAAAAGCCTACTATGATATTAATGAATTTTTAAATGACAAATCGCTCTGATAACTGACTGAATCTATTATATTTATTTTGAATCGCATGAATATTTACCAATTGTTTTTTTATTTATAATTTAATATTAATGTTAATTGTTATTTTTTTTTGGATTATTTAACATTTTTATTTTATTTTTTGTTTTTTGAAATTTTATGGTCTTCCGACCTAATGATCGACCTAAAAGATATTATTATTATTATTATCTACACATGTTTTTGCAAATAAATGAATCTTATCTTATCTTATCTTATCTTAAAATATCGCATGATTCATTGATTAGGTACCTACTAAGATTTTTATTTTTGTTTTGATGTTATTTGATTTATTAATGATTTCGATTTTATTATGTTTGAATGTTTTTATCTTTTCCGTTAGTTGTTAAATCTATTTAATACTATTTTTATGAATTTGTTATTGTTATTAATTAATTTGTAATCTTATAATCAAATCATTTGTATTTTCATCGTAATTTAATATTGAGAATTTATTTCAATTGCTTAACCAAAAATCGTGCATGAGGTGTTAGCCTATAACTAATTGTTACACTTAATAAAGTAGGCATACAATGAAACTGAATGTAAGTGTTGTGTAAACAATTGTTGGCTGACCATAATAAATAAATAAATAAATAAATTATTAGGTCTTTACCTTTGAAATTGCCGTTCTGCAGTACTGGCCATTTCAAATCAAAATAATTTTTGTTTGGCTAAGAATTCTAATTTCAAATTAATTTTATTGAAAACATGGTTTTTTTTTTCCAAAAGTAGTCATTTGTTTATTGATTAGTGTTACATTTTCATCGCATTTCAATCTTTTTCGTCATCATGGATACGTTAAAAATTCGAGTAATTATGGAATATGAGTACCGTCGTGGCAGCAACGCGGCACAAGCGGCACGCAACATCAACGACGTTTACGGAGCTAACACTACAAACCAACGCTCCACCTGTTATTGGTTTGCTCGCTTCCGTTCTGGAAATTTCGACCTGAAAAATGAACCTCGCGGTCGTCCGAAGACTGGTCGACAATGACGAATTAAAGGCGATTGTGGAAACTGATGATACACAATCTACGGCTGAATTAGCAGCAGCTTTCGACGTTAGCGTCAAAAAAATATTGGTCCATTTGCGTCAAATTGGCAAGGTAAAAAAGCTTGACAAATGGGTGCCCCACGAACTCAATGATCGCCAGCGCGAAGTACGCGTCGAGACGTGCCTTGCACTGCCCAACAGACACACAAATGAAGGAATTTTGAACCGCATTGTCACCGGCGATGAAAAATGGATTCTGTTGATAACCGCAAGCGCTCAGCAAGTTGGTTGGATCTATCTGGTTCAGCACCTAAACAATGCCCTAAACGAAAACTTACCCCTAGAAAAGTGATGGTCACTGTTTGGTGGTCTAGCGCCGGTGTGATTCATCACAGCTTCTTACCAAACGGGGTGAGCATTACTGCAGATGTGTACTGTGAAGAACTGAACACAATGATGGGGAAGCTGGCACATCTCCAACCAGCATTGGTCAATCGCTCGTCTCCGCTGCTCCTGCACGACAACGCGCGACCTCATACTGCACAGCAGACTGTCTCCAAGTTGCAAGAACTGGGGTTGGAAGCTCTCCGTCATTCGCCCTACTCACCAGACCTTGCGCCTACAGACTACTACTTTTTCCAGAATTTGGATAACTTCTTGGCGGGAAAAAAAGTACAAAATGCCTTTGAGGAATTTGTTGCCTCCCGTCCAGCTGATTACTTTAAGAAGGGCATCAATAAACTGCCACTGCGTTGGCAAAGATGTATTGATTGCATGGGTGATTACTTCGATTAATACAAATAAAAAATACATGAAAAAAATTCGTTTAAATTTTTTCATACAAAACGGCAATTTCATAGGTAAAGACCTATTATTATTTTCAATATTTTTAAAATCAAATTACTTAATTCAATAAATGTTCTAGTCAAATCCTAACTAGTCACTATCGATTATTTTTATTTTTTTTTTGTCTTACATTTTAATTTATATTATTTTATCTTTGGAACTTAACTTGCTTGTTTTCATTTATTTTGAAATCAAATGTAAAATTAATGTCAAAAGTGTATGAGTTGTAGTAGTAAGTATTTACACAGAACAAAGAGCAATGTACAATGTATGTAAAATCTTCTGTAAATTATGTAGTTGATGTTCCTTCCTCCTTCATTATCTAAATAAATAAGATGAAATTGTGACTGGAACGTTTTTCTTCGATAAGAGAATAAATGCTTTCGTACTTCTGTGTTTTATAATGATTTGTTACCACGGTACTTAAATTTCAATCCTATGTGAGTCACATTCATTAATCAGTTACACAAATTTAATTTAAGCTCTTTCACTACGTGTTTTTTTTCTTTATAATTGGCCTGTAATGTCCACTGCTACGCAATAATCTCCGTTCCAATAACCGCACACGTCAGATTCGTGCATGGTAGGTCGGTATTTCTGGTAGAAGTTAATTTCAACCCTATGTATAATTTTTATCCATTTTACTTAATATATTTTTTTTACACCTGCCTTGTTATCTCTTCACCTCACTTGGTTGACTGGTAGAAAATGCCTTATATGAATTAAGTCTGCTTTTGTAGGTACCTGTGTGTTGCATGAAATTTTAATAAATGAAACATTTCTTCATCTTCGTCTTGGACTTCCGTTGTTATATTTCATCGTAAGTACATGACAGTAGTTTTGTTATTTAATTTGAATATTACTGCTTTTCAAAACATGACTTTTATTTTCTGTGAAATTCAAAACATCGTCATTCAAAACACGTCACTAAATTGATACTCACGTATCAATTTAGTGACGTTGCCACTTTGTTTCACTAACAATAGTCACCGTTCTCGAATTTGAATTCATCGAACCATTTCATACCTACCTTAAACTCGATTAATTACAATAACCACGATCTAATAATTCTGAAAGCCACAAAGATTAGGTACAATATTGCTTCACCAGGAATCAGTAAGCCGTTCTAATCGATCTGAGCCCACGTCAATAAAATTACGTAAACCTTCGTACAGCGAGATGTAAGTCACCGAGTTATTATGAAAATTGATGGATTTCACAATACGCACCCCTGTAGGTACCACATGAATACCCGCACTCATGCTGAATATCAACGTGTTTACACCCATTTTCTATTATGCCCGTAAAGCTGCGTGATGGTATTATCGAATTTCCCATCATCGATAAACCCCTTTTACCTAAATAGCATATTGAGTATTCAACATCGTCCCTACATAACGTCTACGGATCGTTTCCTCCTGCCAACGGTTAAATGCTCGAGATCAGGTAGCCTTATGAGTTCGCTGTAAGGGACTCAGATGTTCTTTGAAAGTTATAACGTCATAATAGATCTCAGGTATCAGCTGTGTGCTTCATAGGGTGGGCCGAGATAACGAGGTACCTATTAATTTGTTAGCTCGCACAATCTAAAGGTTTCTGTGTGATAATCGGTAGCTGCTTCAGCGCTTTTAGTTATCATAAACTGTGAAGGTGCTGAATAGCAGTGACGGAATTTTTTGAAAAAGTAAATTTATATCGAAACTGTAATATAAAGCATTAAAATGTTACTGAGTGACTAAGGTATTTAGGTCGTATTTGTGACAAGGTACAAACCCGAAACATGTTGGACAACGGAGCATGTGACATCTATTACGTATAAGATGCAAAGATCAGTAAAACATGGCAGTAGAGACAAGTCAGGGACACTTCCACTCCAACTGTTAGTGAAACACACGCAGACTATCGCTCTCGTATTTGGCCAACCAGAAAAAGGTGTTTTGTATGCCTACAGTTTATATAAATGAGGAGACTTCGTAGTGTGTTGTAAATCCATAGGTACTCGTGTTAACAATTCCGTAACAAAATATACAACACTGTTTTCAAATAGACTCATCTTTGTTTTTTTATGACAGCCTCACAAAGCTTTAGCCTCACGAAATGCAGGTGGCCAAATACACATTTGGACAGTGGTGTAGCATGTAGGTACGATGAACGTAAGCATTTTGAACTTACCAGAAAATAACACATTACTTGAATGTCAGTAACATAATTATTCATGACATGAGTTCACAAAGTATACATGTAAACTAAAATCCCACCAATTTAGAAAATAACTTTTATCATACCAACGCGACGGTTTCCGTTGAAAGCAATCTGCAAGCGTTCACAGTTTCACATTTACCGTTTTCAGATAGCAACAACATTGTTTCAACTGCAGTGAAATCAAATTGTTTTCTGATCTCTGCGAAATGCGCAATTATCTGGGGACTCAACACAACACCTAACATATGTACATTTTGCTTACCTCACTATGCAGAAATAGCATTACTGAGAACTACGTGTGAACGCTAAAATGCAACTATTTACTGTAAGAACAAAGATTATGAATATTGTAACGTGAGATGGGACATTCTAGTCACGTACGTTAGGTATGCGAATGATAATAATGTACAGTGCAAGTGACAGTAACTGCGGTTGTTTAAGTAAATTTATGTGTATATGTTGTAAATATGGTCTTTTTATGACATTATAGCTGAAGCTTTCTTTGAGAGGGGAGTGAAATTGTATATAAGGTTTTTACGTCAAGTATGTTTGTAACTTTAAGTTTAGGTACTGAAGTTATTAGTGCTTACAATCTACCTAAAAAAGAACGCTCTTTTATTTTGAAAAGGACTCTGTTACGTTTATCTGGTTTCAGTTGTAGATCGACTGTTAAATGCATTTATATTTCACTAAAGCACATTTTGTATCAAACCTATTGAAACAAAGGCTGTAATGGGCATTTTTGTAACTTGCACAAAGTATGCGAGTATCTTAAATGCCATAGTGTCAATCACCAATCTGAGTCTCTGTATACGACTGTCCAATCTGCATCTATTTCGTTATTAGTCTTTGTGTATGGTGCTGACCATTTACAGACTGTGTTCTCAAGGGAGTCGTGAATACATAATGTGATAAAACGGTGCATAGTTAAGGGAAATTGAAGTGGTACATCGCAGACTCGGGATATTCACCCCTAAGCACAGTCGTTTTCAACAATCCAGCATTGATTGCATCGATAAGAAACTTTGGTGACTGAGAAGATTGAAGTGATTACTTGCAGGTATTGGAGGCATGAATGCTTTTACAGGTGGTAATGTAACTTGGGCTGAAGTTTGGAGAGATTTATGGTTTAAAAAACAAAGATATTTGGCATATTTTCTGCTTATAAGTTTTGGTGTGAGGTTGTGTATGAGTGATAATATCTTTACTTAAATTTCAATACGTATAGTGGCTTATCTATACTAATATTATAAAGGGGTAAAATTTGTAAGTTTGTATGCAGGGGGTAATCTCTGGAACTAATGATCCAATTATTCTAAAAAATTTTTCACTGGTAGAAAGCTACATTATTCCTGAGTGCTATAGGCTATAAATTATTATTATAACATGTATATTACCCGAGCTATCACAACTTTAGTCTAGCAAGTCGGAAAGAAATACCTCAATAAAATAGAATTATTTGCATGCATGTAGGTGTAGGGTAGGTAGGTAGCCAGTTGACGGGAGCGAAGCCGCGGGGGACAGCTAGTGATAAATAAATCATACCAAACTCTTTTCAGTCGATTTTTTGGTAAATTTTCACATTAATAAATGTACTTATTCGTTTTTCATAATTTTCTTTAACTGAGGAACATCAGAGGGTGTTACTTTTTCAGAGAACGTAATAAAATGGTATGTAACACATTTCCTATATTTTCTATTCGTCTGCTACAGAAATGATTGTGAGTAGGTAAACTAGCATTTTCCACCGGCTTTGTCCGCGTGTAATTTGAAAATGATTCAAGCGAAAATGATATCTATAGCACCAGGATAAAAAGTATTCTATTTACTATTCCAGGGTATAAGTTTCCCGTCTTTTACATCAAAATCTATAAAAGGCGTGATTGATTACTTTTAAAGGCTAAAATTTTGATACCACATGGACTGCAACGTGTGTAGAAACATCGGGTATTCCGAAGTATCTCCAAACCTGCTCTCGTACAAAACCTGGGTCTCCATGTGTTCCACTAAAATTGGGAATTCACGGAGTCAAATTGCCAAGATATTTACGAAAAAATAGAGATATAGACATGAAAGCGACCCGGATATAAAATACCATTATATACTTTAAAGGATAAGAAACATTCTGGCTTTCACATTTATACTTCTAATATCTAAAAGAAAAAAGGATTCATATTTTGCCTCGAACTATCTACATAATTATGATCCGCGCACAATTTAGTTTATGATCCTGAACGCTTACTAGGAGCAAGTTGAGCGATATTGTAAACAAGTAACTAGCCAGAGTTATTTCATATCGTAACTAAATGTCGAAGTTTGGCATTCGTGACACCCCTGTTATTAATGGCGTAGTACGAAGGTGTAGGTCGGTTGTGACGTAGTGCATTTGTTTCCTTTTTATCGGAGTTTGTGGACGACCTTTTTAAATGACAGTGTTAATGGGAATAGAATTGAATGAGTGACATTTGAAAATGCTAATTGTACAAGTATGTATTCCGTAACGGGTTAGGCAAAGGGGCATTATACGTTTTCTTTCTAAGGTCCAAGGAATATTTTAACCACCACATTTTTATAGCTAACAGTTTGATAGTTACGTATCCATTAGGTTGTTTTTAATGGCTATTGAAAGATTTATCAATCATTCATTAAACAATCAAAGAAGACTACCCATGTGTTCTACCCATACTGCCTATCAACCAATGACAAATCAGGCATATTTTTTCAATTTCCAAATTGGGTGTTAAAGGGTTATTTTTAGAGTAAGATCCGAGAGCCCACAGACAAAACTTACGTCAAGGGGCAACAGTCCAATGTAGTTAATATGGACTAATTTTATTGCCATTTACAGGTCACGAGGTACATTTCTGTCTAGCTCTTCAAGGAGCTAGGAAAAGAGAAAATATTGGCGTGGGTGGTGTTCTGTTACGTAATTTCTATTCCAAAAAAATCGTTATCAAAATAAATAAATCATCCCTACAGTAAGTAGCAGGAGATCGCATCGAGACGAATGAATAGTTTGAAGTAGTATTACTAAAATTGTAATTGTATAAATAAATAAATAAAAAGGATTGCGAAATAGAGGAGTTGTACCTATTAGTACCGTAGTTTTATTTTGGATGCGTCGTCCTCACATATAATCAATTGATTAATGTATACAAAATATTGTAAAACCTATAATTGAGACGAGT
The DNA here is from genome assembly GCA_947386135.1 of Melanchra persicariae. NCBI lineage: Eukaryota > Metazoa > Arthropoda > Insecta > Lepidoptera > Noctuidae > Melanchra > Melanchra persicariae. The sequence goes on along the minus strand of OX376651.1, from coordinate 6,806,587 downwards.
AACTATGGAGTTTCTTGTCCGTTCTTCTCCATAAGAATCTACCTTATGCGAATAGACAACTAGAGTCATTATGATATTTTATTTTCAAAATGTAAATTTGACGTTCAAAAGTGCCTTTTAATGGTCTAATTAAAATAAATAAATTGAATTTGACTTTCGACTTGTCATGCAAAATGTCGTTTGTACTGGATGGCTCATATTCTCAGTGGCGATGCAAGTGAGTGACGTCACACGCAATTAGTACTGACTCTGTTTATCACAGATTTTAAAACTCACAACTCTGTCATTCTTTGGGTTTTTTAAATATATTTTCTGCGCTTGATGTTTTTCTAGGTTTCGAGAAAACTAAATAAAATCCAGTCATATGTCCTATTATCCTTAAACTTAGCAGCAAGCTTGCATGCATATTATTTTACAGACAGTTCCTGGGAATGATATAAGCGACATTAAAATAAAACATCTAATAGCTGGCTAGCCGCCATTTTAATAACTCCGCTATTCTCAGAAAATAGTGCTCGTATTATTTCTTCATCAAAGTGCTATGAAAACTCATAAAATGTATTTCTACAAATTAACTGGTTATGATAATAATTAAACAAATTAATGTTACGTTTATATGATTCTTAATACATCCTAGGAAAATCATATTCATGCTTGCACTGAGCATTGTTTTTTAACCACATACGTTTTTTATTTAATATAAAATAAAATCTAAGAATAAACGTCGTCGTTTAGTATGTCGACCTAGTTGGTCCTCACAAACGTGAATAACCCCACTCAAACACACACAATTTTCATCAAAATACATTGGTCCAGCCGTTTCAAAGGAGCTTAGTGATATAGACGCTTACATAAGAATTTTATTACATGAAAAGTTAATTCATATTATTTAAGCTAAAGAAATAAATGTTCCAATAAAATACCTAAAAAGCTGTTTTGCTGAAATAGGTGAAGAAGGAAAGATAAACGTCATGGTGATCAAGTCCAAATAATACCTACTTCTTGCACATTACTAAAAATCATACTCGAAAGAAAACCTCCTCTTTTTTTTTCTTTTTAAACGTTGCCCCTCACTAGGAAGTTCTCCCGTATCGTAGGTGCGTTTACAAACATTTAAACTCACATACACAAACAGCCAGACCCGGAGCAACTATCGGTAGGCCATACAAATATTTCTTCCGTGCGGGAATCGAACCCGCGACCCGCAGCGCAGCAGTCGATCGCTCAACCACTGCGCTAACCGCTAAATAAAATTAATATTATAATAACTCCGTCCAGCATTATAATTTTAGATTCAATCCTAAGCTTGGGTCTGGCAAAGCTATGCCGTCTTTCTAATGCCGATACTAAGTCATGGCATTTACTCTAGCCGAAATTAGGGTTAAGTCTGGATTTAGTTATTAACTAGGTTTAAACCTAGGGCTAAATAACGGCCACACATTTCAATCTTCAAGGTTAGCATAGCAATGCTTGCCGGCCGAGGTCAGCCCTAGGATAGGTAACCGTCCATTACATCCTTCGTGTCTCGGACGGCACGTAAGAAGTCAAAGACCAAAGTCTTTGACTTCTTACGTGCTGTCCCAGATGTCTTTTAAAGGTCTTTGATAGCAGTCAGAATTACGAAATCTTACTACAGACTTGCTAAGTGGCATTTAGTTTCTGGGTCAGGTAGGAGACCATCTTCATGTTAAACACTGGTATTCAGCTGCATTCGGTAAGATTTTAAGACGACCCCAATATAACTGGGAAAAAGCTAGATAATTTCTTGTTTCTCAATGAAGTATGATACTCAACTAACCAAGGTTACCAACACAGCCCGAAGGATCGCCAAACTGAAGTGGCAGTGTGCAGGGCACATTACTCGCAGGACAGATGGTCGATGTGGCCGAAAAGTTCTGGAGTGGCGACCGCGTACCGGAAGATGCACCGTTGGAAGGCCTCCCACTAGGTGGACTGATGACCTGGTGAGGGTCTCGGATAGCCGATGGATGTGAGAGGTACAGGACCGGTTGTTGTGGCGACACTTGGGAGAGGCCTATGTCCAGCACTGGACGTCTTTCGGCTGATAAGATGATGATGACTCACCTAACATAGCAAAATTCTTTAAAAACGTTGAACTTTATTTGCTCCGCTACCAGTTCGTTGACTATTTTAACCACCATATATGAGCGAGACAACCGTATAAGCTATGCATATCATTGATATATTGTTACTGACTAATACTTTGCAATATTAACAACAATCAGCCCTGTGGTTACGACCTAATAGAAATGCGAGTGTCGTGACAAACAAGAGTCTGTGAAGGCAAACATCACTAGGTTTCCTCATTCCTACATAATCATGTTTAATAACGAGTTCAAAATCGATAATAGGTAATAAAATTATCAAGTTAAATGACCTCTTTCACTCCTTTGATACTAAGCATTTCATTATAATTATTAATAGTCTGACTAAAAATGTGACACACTTTTTTGAAATTGATCATCATTATTTCAATAAACCGTCGTTTGTAATTTTTAGGAATAGTTCGAAACTCAAAAAAACTCAATATTTCCCTATCGCCATTTCTACATGAAAACGACTTTTAAACGATTTTAATATGGCCAAGTAGCTTATTTTGGTTGCTTCACGAACTTTTTGAAAAACTCTCTCAACAGCCAAAATTAATAAAAATAAATAAAATATTCTATAGCACGAGTAGGTCCCTACTCAAAAAAAATTATGAACTATTATCAACTGGTAATTTTAACTCAAAACTATTTCTTCCATAATTACATTATTTTTGTTAAACCTCACCGAGTCAGCATTAAATAAAGAGTATTTCTCTGTAGAATCAAACCTCCAGTCATTGAACCAGATAATAATTTATTTCATACCAATCTAAGGCTTAATATTATTATCTGATCTCGATCCCAAGAAATCACTGAGGCGTGAAAACAATTTAATCATGGAAGACAGGAAGACTACCCTAGCGCTCGCATTTAAAGGCGGACATGCTGTAACGATACCTCTATACCTCCAATAATATTATTAGCAGTAGGCCTTCTTCAAGGATTATTGGCCTTTAGATAGAAAGCCCAACTAATAATGATTATAGAATTGCTGATGATACTGAGAAATGCTTAAAAGGACCGTAGCATAATTACTGAAGTTATTATCTTTATCTCATTGTTTCGCTCCTGTGGCCTATGTCATAGGCTTCATGCATGTTTTAAAGACAAAAAAGGGCTTAAAAGCTAAAGCTTTCATGAAAACCGGCTTAGAAAGCTATGGTGATACTTTCAACTCTAGATAGAGGTTTGAGCCAGAGAAAAATGAATTTTAGAACTTGGGGAGCAGTTTGACCAGCGCGTGAGCAAACAGGAAAGAAACGGCAACATGTTTTGTTTGACTCAGCTTTCTATCATGGCAAGAATTTTTACTGTCACATCGGTAGGTACATATTTAACAAGATTGAAGAAACAAACAACTTTAGCTCTCCTAATATAAGTTTAGATACCCATATCAAATACATCAATTTACGAACCTGTTCGTATGTCTCTTACGTTGTTTTACGCATGGCGTTTTACAATATTGTTAACAAGGATAACCTGGATAACTATGTAGTCGTAGGTGGATAAAAATAGATGACATAATTACTCATCAGTTATCGTGTGGATAGTGATTTCGTGTTACTATCATAATTCCTGTAATTGCCTATAAATAAGATTTTCGTACTACTTACACTCTTGCAAAGATTTTATAAGTTCATAGTGTAATGTCTCAGGAGCCAATAAAACACACTTATAAGCACTCAGGTGGATATAGGGTATGCAAGATACAGAACACGTATGCTCCCGGCTACGGCTGCTGAATGAATGACGCTCCACCACAATTGTGCATACACTACACATAGGTATAACATAAAGGTTTTTCCATGAGGCAGAACTTTACTTGTTCATTTTCAACCTAAATTTTCCCACTGCCTTAAACTCTTACTGGTATGTTGCTTACTCTGGTCAACACCAGTCAGACCCTTAACACCAGCAAAGCCTGAAATATTCTACATACTTCAGCTTAGGCAAGTAGGCTCGCATAATTTTCCAAATTCACACAACCTTAGGAAAATCTTCCAAAGAATAATGACTACTGCACCCATAACCATTTTATACGTCATCACCAATAAACTCAACCGTTTTACTACCTGAAACTAATATATTTCAACCATTTTATCGCCCCAGGGATAGACCCCCTGACCCTTAAGACAGCCAAAGCTAAGTGTCCTCAGTCAGCAATTCAGATCGTCAAATCGAACGCTAATATTTACGACTACCCGCACTCTTCATATTTCTTTCACTTTCACAGTTCTATTCATGCAAGCTTTGCGATTTCCGAGACCCTACTCCTAACTTTTAGGGACCCGTATTTGCTTATAAGCGTTGCACATACTAGTAGTTTCACGAGGTTTTGCTTCATGTTATTTTTTCTTTTGTCTTGATTTTTTTTTCATAAATTTTGCCTTATATTTCCGTGTAAAATCCACACTAAGAACAAAGTGTTCTTAGTGTGGATTTTACACGGAAATATCGCAAACACAAAAATCGGTTATCAGATGACAACCAGAGAAAGGTTTTCACATGGCTTTATAGGTAATCTATTTTCAGGAATTATAGTTGTAAATCGTCCCAATGTCACGCCGTTTATATTAAAAATCAAAACTTGTGTTGATTAGCAGCAACATTCCTTATAATGGGCATGATAATACCTTTGACAGTAATATATCACCAGTTCTTTACAAAGGGCCATAAATGAGTGATTATGTTCCAAACATGGCCACCTATTATGGAATGATATCTACATAAATATACACATTAGTACAGCCATTCTCGCTAATATCGTGCTTCGCTGACAACTACCGGCATGGAACGATCACGACAGTACACACAATAGGATTCCGTAATGTGATCTCATTTATTTCACGTCTAGTCTAATAACTCAACGGTCCTGTATTCAAGGTTATTTTGAGCAAATAATCTAAGGAAATAAAGTTTTATTTGGTTTTTGTTCGTAAGTTTTATGGAGCTAGATTTCTGGTTTGAATTTTATGTTTTTGTTAGAATACTCAGAAGAAGATTATTCTTGGTAGGACGTACCAAATTTTTGAGCCGTATTCATGTGGCATCTGATGGCTATTAAACCTGCATACTGTTAGTATTGACTTGGTTGTCGCATAATTCCTGTAAAAACCTGGGTATGCTTATTTTACTGAGCTGTTACATAAGCTAATTGTGAAAATGATTTTCAGGTTCCGGTCGCGAGGTGCAACCGATTTTCTGTTTCTATTTTGTTGCTGGCTCTCTGAGCACCTCTGATGCTATTTATGAGCAGCAAAAAAATCGGCATGCACTCCTAATTCATAATAATCGGATGTTAAGGTAGCAGGGACACTGATTTTCAGGTTCCGGTCACACTGCTCTTTAGTTTTTGGTCGCGAGGTGGAACCGATTTTCTGTTTCTATTTTGTTGCTGGCTCTCCGAGCACCTCTGATGCTATTTATGAGCAGCAACAAAATCGGCATTCACTCCTAAGTCATAATAATCGTATTTTAAGGTAGCAGGGACACTGCTGTTTAGTTACTGGTTGCTAGGTTCGGCTGATTTTGAAATTTTCTAGACTTTTCCTTTGCTGTTTTTCAGCAACAAATTAGCAACAAATTGCTTAGTCGTCTCATTTAACACCAATTTCGTGATTTTACTGCTAGCTTATGGTGAAGATAGCAGTAACTCGATTTTTGTGGAATCGGTTCGAGCAACAAAATCGGTTTTGCAGCAACTAATTAGCAACTAATTAGCCACAAATTCACATGCAAATTTTGGTCGATTCTGCTGACTGTTCACTGCCAGCTTGATGGAGCTAGAGGTATGCCAGTGGGACACATACAAAAACAATAAAGATAATGTATTAATAAATTTATTTTGTATTTAGGTATATAAATTTCGCAGCTTTTAGCGATAATTGAAAGTTTCAATTTTTTTATTTAAAACGAGTTCAATTAATTCCAAGATTCAATTAAGTAATCATGTTACTGTTATTTAACCATCATAAGTTATTTTCTTTGCCTTTATTACGCCATCGCGAGCACACTAAGTTTAAACTCAATTTATTTTTAAGAATACAAAATGAACGGCATAAAGTTGTTATATAAATAAAACCATTATGAAATTAAGCGAAGCAAAGTTGCTGGGAACCTTTTGAGCAAAGATAAATTTAATCAAAACTAAATAGAATAACAACAGCCAAGGGGCTGGCCTGAATTTTCTTATAACAAGAATATTCAAAGATTGGGTTTGGACCTACCGCATGGCTTAAGAATGGAAAAGCTAGAATAGTAGTTTATGCAACGGTCCTAAAAGGGATTATTAAAACACGAGTGTGGGTTTTTCACACGAAGCGAAGCCGAGTGTGCTAATAGTATCACATGAGTGTTTTAATACCTAATATGCAATTGAAATAGTTTATCCCAAACTCACTGCCACGAAAAAAATATGTGGTATGGCGGGCGGGTATTCTCGTTGCGTATGACTGCGCGGCGCGCGCATCAATAGACAACGATACTATTTATCTGCAATAAGTCAATGAGCCCATACGCGCCAATAAATTAAAAAGTAAAAGTGTGCTATAAAAATTAAAAAGTTGCTTTATGATCTAGTTGTTTGAAAATCGAAGGAGACTGCACTCTAATGGTTTCTTTTTTTTAATTTTATCTATCCACGAAAAAAAAGTACGTGTAAAAGTATGCAATAGTTTTTGAACTTATATTTGGAACATTACGTTGTGAGTATAAATAAACATAATTATATTTTATTCTGTTCAGTGTAAGCTTTACGCAAGAACGGCTACTGCTTGTGTTAACTGGTCTTAGATCGCTAAATAATATCGTATTAATGCTGAAGATAACCCAATCACTCTACCGTGCTCAGTTTTGAAACCAAGCATATACCTCAATGATGATTCAAAATTGTTCCAAACGTTTTCTAGAATTAATTCGTTCGCCGAATAAATGTTATTCTTGCCCAAAACGAGATCAAATTAGAGCTAAATATTTATCAATTCACTCTTTTAGCTCATTTTCAGCTCCTTAAGTTCGTATTTTTTACCGATGCAATGAGAACTTCCATAGTTCACACAACTTATATTTATATCCATTCAATATTATTATGGCACCATAATTTTATACGAACTTATTTTAATAAGACAATATTATACCCAATATTGTGGGTGAGAACAGTCAGTGTTCTAATGACAGACTCACAATATTCTTCTGTAAAAAGAACACATTGACAAGACGGCGCAAGTAACTCATTTTACAGTGAATCGGGTGGAGGGCAAATGAAGCGAAGTATTGGGCCTCCCAAGATGTCCTCTTTAAATCATCCTTTTTAAGTCCTTTGTGTTAGGAGCTAAAAAAGCGGAAGCATTTAAAAACTTTCAGTACTTAAATGTTCTGAATCAATGTACTTAACAGTACGAATTGAGAACCTCCTCCTTTTTTTGAAGTCGGTTAAAAACGGGTAACAATAAAATGATAGTTTTCATCATCATGATGATGATAAAAACTATCATTTTATTATTACCTGTTTTTCTCAGTCGAAAGACGTCCACTAGGCTGTTGGACATAGGCCTCCTCCAAGTGTTGCCACAGCAACCGGTCCTGTACGTCTCGCATCCATCGGCTACCAGCGACCCTCACCAGGTCATCGGTCCATCTTGTGGGAGGCCTTCCAACGCAGCGGCTTCCAGTACGCTGTCGCCACTCCAGCAGTGCGATTCTGTAAACATGTCGAAGTGAACACTCGGGCGGGGTGCACGACGGGTGAGTTGTCAAACCATACAAATAAGATGGAATGACAGCTCACATGTCGTTCACTCCGCCTTGGTGTACACCGTGAGATGTCGACAGAATCACCCATATTATTGACCTCAAATAATAGTTTTACTACTCGTTTATTATAATTTTCATTGATTTTTCCCAGTGTGCCAAATTACACATTAATTCTATCTATTCGGTATCTATTGGCCTGGCCTAGGACAAAGAATAATTATGTTTTATTCCAGCAGTACGTCACTGGCAAAAGCCAGTCTAATCTAAATCGAAACTATAATAAAAATAATATAAAGAGGAAATATTTGTTTGTTACGATTTGGCTCCAAAACTGCTCTACCGATTTTAAAAATTCTTTCACTGTTATAAAGCTACATTATTATTTTAAAATCAACGCTGTATTTTATTTTCGAAAAAAATAGAGATCCCTACGAACATTTCAATAATGTAATTCAAAGTAGCAACATTTTGCATAATAAGTTCATTATTTCGCGTGTGCTGATACAACTACTGATGATACTTAAAAATAATGTACCACATGATTAAAGTACTTATCATTACCTATGAAGACTTCAAAGATATTTGTCTAACTATTATGGTTAAGTCACTATGACCGCTTTTTGTTTGAATTATTCACTCTAAACCCGGGTGGAATAGAATAGTAGTGATTTTGGTATCATGCTATTATTCTTTATTCATTTATGTGATTTGATAATTAAGGTTGATTATGGACATGTAAACTCACACTACAAATTATTTATATCAGACCTTTCGTTAAATAGTTACAACAGGTATAAAAGTGCTCTCAGTAAGAAAAATGTTGTGGTTTTAGCGAACTGGGGAGAATCTTAATGCTTGGTTGATGAAGTTGAAATACGGCATTAATGATTTCGATAAAAAAATGATAAATGTTTTATATTTTTTTAAATATATTCGGAATAATAATTATCTAAACGGGCGAAAAAGGGTGATGAAGTTTTAGGGGAGGATTGCTTACTTCAATTTTCGTGGAAATTGGTATGAACCAACCATAAGTGGGATAATAGAAACGGATCAAACAATTTTTGCATAATCAACTCCTGGGTGAACGGGGTGAAAAGTTGCGCTGATCTTGAGACTAAAGAACCACAGATTGAGCAGCAGACATGGCTTTGTTTGTAATGAAAATCGAGATTAATTTTCCAAAACTAACCTTTAAAAGGAGATAGAGTTTGTGGATTACCTACTAAACTACGAAATGATAGTAACAAAATAAATACAAAAATAATACAGCAACAACGTATTTCCTAAAAGAACTTAATACGAGATGAGTTTCCGTGAAATTTGTCGAGAACCAATTAGAGTTTTCCCTTTTCCGGGAACCACTTTTCATAAGAGACTACGTAAATTGCTTTCACCCACACTTATTTGCCTATTAAATATTAAAAACACGTGGAAAACTAATAGCTCAACTATTCATTACAAATCTCCGACCGCAATCCCCGCCTAGTAACAAATTAAAACGGTATATAAAACAGGGACAAATTAAACGCGTTCCTAATGAAAAGGATATTAAAAAAGTAGTTCAAATCTCATAAAAGCTTTCGTAATTTACGTTGCAAAGAGCGTTGCTATTATTAAATTGTCATTTACATCGGCGAAGCGGCGAACCCTTTTTGCACTTGTGCAGTGGGCCGCACAAACACTAACGACTTGAATATTGCCGCAGAATCTTCCGAGGATTGTGGCATTTGCATGCTAACAAGCAGTGCCACACTTTCTTTATTAATTGCTCTGGCTGTACTGGCAGAGCGTTTAAAGTTGCTAATGCTGTGACACGTGGGAGTCGAAGTAAGGTAAATTATGAGGGGTGATTCTGGAATTCAGTTCTATTTACTGACCTTGAATTTATTGTAAAAACGAGATTGTTTTAGCTCTAGCATGCTTGCGCAAGAGCTTCATAGTTAAATAGCTACAGAGTAGCAGTTCACCTTTTGTGAAAAATACAATTTTTAACGTCGAATTTTTAATAGTACATACATGTTGGAAAGTGAAAACTGAACGATTGATTTATTAGGTTACACGAATCTAAAACGGCGTTAAGTATTTCTAAAGATATGTGTAATGCGTGACCCTGCTGGATTTAAGTCAGCAATACAATAGAAAGTGTTTCCATCCAAGCCAGTGTGACTCGGACAGGCGCGAGGCGGTTAGGACCACAGTAATTATTTTATATTATTTACTACGTAATAAATCATGCTTACGTAGCTTCTGTTAATAGTCAATGAATACACGCTGGAGACTACCATCATTACTTACTATAAATCATAGAACAGTTACACTTATCAAATTGAAATTGAACATGTGATTATTAATCTGACAAAATGGCATCTAACTAATAATAACCCAGCTATCACAAATAAATGTTATCATACATTTATCAATGTATTTTCAGCAAACTTCAATTAAAATGTATGATGTCCAATAAATGTATCAGTTTCGGAGATTGAAATAACAAGGTATGTTGTGTTTCAGCGCTTTTGTTATCATTCGCCCGTTTTCAACCTCGCATGGACCACTGGACAAAGAAGATTATTTTTATTGCACTTCAAAAGGTGCAACGGACCGAATATGTGTGGAATTGAGAGTAAAATCGATATCCGAGGCTTGTATTTTCACTACGGTAGCGGATCTAGGAAAATGGATCGCGTTCCAGGTTTACGTGGTATATAAGGATTAAAATACTAGCTTAAGTGGAAATCTCTGCGCTTTCCGGATTTATAACGGATGCTGTTTCTGTTCTGATTTATCGATGCGTGTATTTGAATAGATTTGAAAGCGTTGTTTAATTTAATGTTATTGTTATTAAACAAATAGAACTACAATTTTATTGAATAATAGATTTTGATAGTGTAGGTATTTGGTTTTAGATTAGATTGAAGATTACTTAGATTGAAGGATATGACATAGGTACTGGGTCTTTACTTATGGAAGTGACCGTTCTTTTAATTAGTCTGTTTAAAGCATGTCATTCCCTTTTTTATGAGTTTTTAGTTTTTTTTTGTAGGTAATCTCGCCATGTAACACTTTTTGTATGAAATCGAATAAGATTCAAACCGAAATCCTTCTTTTTGAATAACAATAAAACTGTGACCCTCAGAATTCGTCGAAATAACCCTATTTATCACATCCTCCAAACAGTTTGCTTAGCTGACAAATTAGGAAACATTAAAATTAATTTATGTAGGTACAAATATTAATTTGTGACACTAACACCCTTGTCAGGGGCACACAACCTTGGGTCCTTTCCGTAGGGATGAACGCCTTGTGGTGGACAAAGCCGGGGTTAGGAAGGCCCATTCACACGAATTTCTCGCAAAATCCTCTCTGTCACATAAAGTGCACTATTATTCATACAGTGGGTAGTAACCTAGTTCAACTGACGTAGATCTCTAGTATGATAAATTGAGAATTTCTGGAGCTACGCTTTTTAAATTGGATAGATTTTATGTTAAAAAAACGAGTGGCATAATGTAATTTGGAATATTTCAATGACATAATATATTTCCGACCACGTAGTGATTCATTTTAAAATTGCGAATTTCATAATTGTTATTGTAATCTGCCATATTTTTCTCCTCTCTAAATTCTCTTGAAACAAAGAATGAACACTCTTCAAACTTTTGTTTTTAATTTTAGTTAGAACTTGTCGTGCAATTCTTTTGTATTAGACCTCACCTTCTTAGTCCTGACAAAATTCAGCATAATATCTTCTATATTCGTGACATTCTAAGAAATCGGATTTGACAGCTGAGTAGAGAGGGATGGAAGATCACTTTATCACTAAGTGCGAAAGAGACTTATTTCATGTCTCTTTCATACTTGCTAGTACAGCAATGTTGTGTCCTGCTGTCAAATCCGACTTCATATATTGTCACGAAGATAGTAAACGTCATGTTTTCTTTTTACATCGTGTTTTAAGCAAATACTTCTAGGCAAGCGTTCTCCATCGCCATCTATCAAGTGAAATAATATATTAAACAGGAGCCTGGCAATATTAGTGTATTATAATTTATTATGTTTCATTTCTTTACAATAATGCTTTTTAGTATAAAAATAATATTCCTTTCGTTTTTTAATTACATTGATTGATTGAGTTTGTCATTGAAAACCATAGATTTGTAGGTATAATTAAAAAGCTTTTTTTTAATTTTGTAAATTTGAGAACCAAGGAGCCATTAACATAATTATGTGATTAGTTATAGTTTACACGTGTGACATGAACGAGCATGGCGGTTGAGAGCATGTCATCCTCACACTAATTTCTCGCTGATGCTGGCGCGTTTGTTGGATCATTTGGTTCCCTTCGAAATGGTTGAGCTTAATGGTACTGATACACACGTCACGTTCGTGAACGGGCATTGTCAGTTAAGACTGGTCACCTCATAACTTCCACTGGCTTATTTATTTTACCCTATATTCATATTTTCAATTGTTTTTATAGTTTATTTTTTCTTTACATTGTCGTCACATATCAACAAAGATAATATAACCATGATGTTTGTAATACATAACATGATTTAAAAGAGTATCCGTGGAGTTTCTTACATTTTTTTCTCCATTGAGATCTACGTTTTGGAACGTGCAAATAGCTTCTTCGCAAATAGTTTTTGCCTGACTGACCTTGACAATTTAAAAGTACTGTAAATGGATTATTTGAATCTTGAATCATAAAATATTTATATTGTTCTATTCACAAAAATTTAACGCTGTAACTTAACACAATACAAAAACTTACACAAAGCAAAAATTACGCAACTACAAACGTAACTTATTGAGTTCGTAAAAAATATACCCTTTTACAAATGTAGAGGCTTTCTGAAGAATAATAGGTCTCATTTGTATTTAGGATCTCCTGCTTTTTGTTCCACGGAGGCGATGCGGCAAAGGGCCGAGCTTAATTCACTAAAATTGTTACTCTTCGTTCCCCTTTGTTAAAGCATAATGGTATACAAACGAAAACTTTGGACAAAACTACGGCAATTTGTTTGTGGTTTTCAGTCAGTGGTTTACGTGTAAAAAGAGATTTGTAAATATTTGGCGTTACTTATGGGATGCATGAAGGAGCCTCCTCGTGTAGCGCAATTTGTTCCATCAGACACTCGACTGAACCGAGCGCTCGGCGCATCCAGCCGGTCGATTCTGTCGACATGTCACGGTGTTCACCTAGGCGTAGTGAACGACAATAGAGCTGTCATTCTATCTTATTTGTATGGTTTGACAACTCACCCGTCATGCACCTCGCCCAAGACAAGTATTCACCTCGACATGTTTACAGAATCGCACTGCTGGACAGTCTCACTTAACACCTTATAAGACTGGCCAATCCTTCCCTTGCGGTGGTAGGGCTAACGCCCGCCTGGTTCTCGACCGCCCTCCCACCGGAGTTCGGCGTCAAGCAGCCTGCTGTGCTTCGTCGACGCGTGGGAGTACCAGTGCCTCAGGGCATCTTCTGGGCACGCTCGCTTTCATCATGGACCTCATCTATCGCTTTCCATCAGGCGTGATCGAGGTCAAGAGCTAGCCCATTCATAATTTAAAAAAAAAAAAAAAAACTTAAATTGTGAGGCAAACCCAATTTGTGTGATTGGTAATTATCAGCAAATACATTATTAACCTCATAATATAACATTTCTGTTTCAGTTAAGGAAAAATCAGTTTTTATTTCATTCAACACTAGCTTTTACCTGCGGGTTCGCTAATGTAACCTATCCCTCAGGGACTGTACATTTGTTCGGGATAAATGGCATAAAGATAGACACGCAGTAGTGTAAAATCAGTAATACTACTACTGTTACTGTTTGCGAGAAAACAGTACAATAGGTAACGAAACAAACTTTTTTTTTTGAATATCAGTCGGATAGTCACAACAATCTTTGACGTTTATAATATGAAAATGGCGCGAATTTGCAAATGGAACTAGGTACACCTTTCGTCTCATTTTCTCTTTAGTATTAAAATGAGACAAACGTATTGTGCAAAAGCGCTTCCAAGTAGGTTCGATCATTCTGCTTATTTATTCTCGTAATGTGAAGCTCCTTGGTGGAATTTTTAAATATTTTTATGGAAAAAAATCGTAAAGGATACGCACGGCGCTATACAACGGAGTACGCGGTAAAATATCTATTTGGGTGTGAGTACCTATTTTACCGCACGTTTCATTGTGCGGTGCATAATTTTTAACTTTCGAACAATGTATACAGTTTTCGTAAATGTATTTTTAGCAAATGTGTCGAAAAATACTTTTCTCAATCGATGTAGTAGTTCCCAGGATTACCTTTTACAATCATTTATAAAAAAAAAACATTTTCACACTTTTTATTTTAATATTATTTTGTAAAGTTTTGGTATTTATTTATTTCTTTATTTAATACTTCATGCACACAAATTTACATGAACGGACTTAACGCCTGGGGCATTTTCTACCAGTCAACCTTTGAGTTATGCAGAGACAAATAGTGGTAGATGCAATGTGGGGAAAAAAAACAGAAATGCGATTTATTTAATTACTGCAGAGATATAAACAAACAAATATACTTAAATATGTTCAAACTATACATACAACAGTATAATATTTACTCAAATGAATAAACTAATATTCAAATATACTCTACTACAATTTTGTAGTCAAAATAAAAATGAAAATGTTCATAATCTCACCTAACTTTTCAAATAAAACTCCATTTCCCCCAAGAACACATTAATGTATTCCCAGTATCTTCAAACTCGATATTAAAATAGTGTTTAAAATTTCCTTTGACTTGAGGAGCGAATGAAAAAGTGCACATTTTATACTACGACGCTGTATTTCAAAGAAGCCTCGCTTATGAATCTGACCTAAGAAAGAAAGGTGACGTTATTGCAACTTTGATTAAAGAGCGAGAGAGATGAAAGACGTTGCCTAGTTTAAAAAATATTACCGCTAACATTTTCCGAAATTCAACACTCGTTTCGGAACACTGCCGCTAAAATGAATTTTGTGCACTTAGACCGAGGCGTTTTTTAATGAAATATTCTTTTCATGTTAACATCGTCCTTTCTAAAGAGTGATTCTGGAACAGAACACGCGGTTGCATCTTTTTATGTTGCAATTTAAATTAAAAACTAACGAGATGTGGATTCCAAAAGCACATATGGGCATAAAATGGAGACTTAAAAAAATCCAAGCTTAGCCAATTCTTAAAATGTGCTGAAGTCTGATATTTCCCTTGAAGTAGTACTTGAGGCGACTAAACACTTGAATCATGTCCAGACTACTTATGTACCAGCCTTTATCGTCAGGCCTGACATCCCCTTAACATATTTTATGCTAAACTGTGAAACAACAAAAATGTACAAGGGAACAGAAATACAAGGGCGGACAGGTTTGTAGGTAGAGTTACTTGTGTCGGTTGATACTATCTCAAAACACGTTACTTTTCTACATTTTAATAAGGATTTTAAGAAAAAGACAGATCATGGGGATAATTCTGACTATGAGCATGGCGCCTATCGACAGGATTGACCCAAAGCCGGGAGGAATGGAAAGACGAAAACGTAAAAGAGTGTCCATGGAGTTTCTTGCACGTTCTTCTCCATAGGAACTCACACTCTTTGGAACGTGCAACTGCCGCGCTGGAGATGGGTCGTTGACCGTTTTTTGTTGCAGAACAACTTACCTACTGCTCCTGTCGCTAGCTCGGCAGCACTAGCTTTATCTATTTGACTGACAGACCTGGGGGCCTAGACAAAAAACTTTTCTGTAGCGTTAACGTCAGACGCTGACGACAAAATGTATGGGAATGACATTAGGTGTGGAAAGGAAACGTCATCACCTAATGTCATTCCCATACATTTTGTCGTGAGCGTCTGACGTTAACGCTACAGAAAAGTTTTTTGTCTAGGGGGGCTGGATAATTCAATAGTGCCTTTAACTAACTGGTATATTTGAAATAAAGGATTTTGTGTTGTATTGAAAGGCAGGCCTTTGCCTTGCCCTGCAGTGGGACAGGCTGAAATTTCTAACTATCCAAACTTATATATCCTAATCCTAACTTCCTAACTAATATTATAAATGCGAAAGTAAGTTTGTTTATTTGAATGTTACGCTTGAACGGACAGCATAAAATTTGGCAGTTAAATAGCCTGGAATATGGTAAAGGACTTAGGCAATTTTTTACGCGATTACCGACATCCACGCGGGCAGAGCCACGGGCAAAAGCTAGTAATATTATAAATGCGAAAGTGAGATTGTTTGTTACGTTATTTGCGGTGGCGGCGCGGCGGCGGCGCGGTGGCGGTCTTCGCGCGACTCGTATGTACAGTATAGTTGTGCGGCGTCGACGCGGCGACGGCGCGGTGGCGGCATCGTGTGCAGGAGCGCTAAATGTCTAAATTCATAAACCGATTATGATGAATTTTGGTGCAGAGATAGATGGGACCCTAGAGAGGGTTATAGGCTAAAGTTTTCTGGCAGAAGCGAAGCCGAGAGCGAAAACTAGTAATAAATAAATAATGTATTTATCTTTAAAAAATCCATGTCCCTTGAACTGGTCTAATTAAAATCGATCGATGCAAAAGCAGTAAAGTGTTGGACGTAAAGATCCCAATTATGTTCGTATAGGTAAGTGTTGCTGGCCGTCCCCTTTGCTTCAAAGTAACCTCTATCTTAAAGTTGACCCGAAGTTGTTGTTGGCTCTCACTTAATTGACTTTAGTACGGAATAATAAACGGTTGAGGTGCTCTAGGGGTGGACACAGGTGGCTTGATGTTTGAAGGATGACTTTATTGAGTGGTCAAGTAAATGAAAGCTTTTCTGTATAATGTTTTCTAGGCCACGCGCTTCTCAAAGGGATGTCTGTATGATTGACGGGGCCCACTAGAGCCAGCGCATTTTTATTTTTTTGATGAGAAATCTTCAAATGACTCCTCCCGCTCTGGGCGGAGCGGAAGGGAGTGTCAGACTCTTACTGACTAAAACCCATCCATGCTCCTCGTAGTGCCCTATGCTTTCCAGAGTCGCGATAACTCTTTCGAACGAAACAGGTACCTCCCGAAACAACCGTGTCCGGTGAGTACCTGCATCAGGCGGAAGGGCCAGCGCCTTCCAGGATTGCGGAATGATTCGAAAGAGTTACCGCGGCCCTGGAACGCAAAGGACATTTGCACTCCCTTCCGCTGCGCCCAGAGCGGGATGAGTTATTTGATAATTTCCCATACGAAAAAAAGGTAAGTGTTGCTTGCTCGTTCTCTTTGCTTTAAAGTAACCTCTATCTTATGTGGTATTTTCTTCAAAAATCTAGACCTGCCTTTTTAAGATTTCCCCCATAATTCGGGCTTTCATTAACTATTTAAAAGAATTTCAGTTTTAAAGCAAACGGCACAGTGGAGTTTGAAAATTTGAAATTAGTTTGTCTACAGAATTATAGATATCAATTTTCACTAATTAACTAAGCAGTCTAAACTATATCAAACCATCAAAATATGCACTAAAATTATCGGAACTCGCAAATTTATCATTTAAATACAATATATCACTAATATCATGCTACCAAAATCGAATTTGTGCGTTAATTACATCCAGAGCTATTGATTAGAGCTCATTATTGCCACTGTTTTTAGTAGTTCTATTAATTTATAGATTAGTCTCTATGATAGGTTGGTGTAAATTACAAATTCTAATTAATATGGACGACTATTTTGTTCGGGAAATTATGAATCTGATAATAATGATGAAATACACACTTTTTACTGTATGTACACATGAATAACATACTTTGTACTGTAGAAATAGGTGCCTACAGTACAAAGTATGTTAGGTGATAGAAGTGTGTGAGTGTATGTGATATACATGGTAGAAAAAAGTATATGAAGTGAATTTTGCCAACTTATAGAACTGTTTCATAAGGAAAAGAACATTTTAATTGCAATGTTTATAACTCCCCATCTAACCTCAGTGCCGGCAAACCTCATCTGTCGCTAGCGTCTATGCTCCCTCTATTTATCTATGATCAAGATGGCGCCACCGCGGTCGCCGCGGTGGCAGATGACCGTCAAAGAAAATGATCTACACCCGAACGTGCAGGCATGCGGTCAGACATTTGGAAACGAGCCTGAATTCCGTGGCGACCTCAGACGATAAACATGGTGTAATAGATCAACCCTTTCTGCATTTCACGGCGTAGTAAAATAAAAGTAAGCGAATTCTCTTCTTTATATTGACTGTAAAAACAAGACAGCAAATTAAAACACAATAAGTATACTTTTAATATAATATTTCTATTTACTATTAATAGCTAGTTTATGAATATGTTGCTTTCGTTTTAATTATCCTAGGTTACAATTTTTAATCAATGCCAAAACATGATTTAAAGTAAGGCAAGTCGCCAAGCTAAATCCACTTCAGCTTACTTATAAACTGTCACATCATAAAGTTCCAATTATGAAATCAAAAGTTATAACTTAATGACAGTTTTTAGCCACAGTCAGCTGTATAATTAAAAACTTATTTTATAACAGAACCTTTCGTAACAAATAATACTTTCATTTTTTTTTGTATTAAAATACATCTCGATCATAATTCAAACCATAGAGTTGAGTAGACTTTAACATGCGACAGTATCCTATAATACTATTCTGTTCCCATATTGTATCTGAAGGAAACAAGAGAGCTAAAACATGACACATTATCACCACCGCGGAAAAGAACAAGTCGCTAATCTCAGAAAGGTAAAAGACATTCCGCAGTCTTCTTCGTTTTATAAATCAGGCGAGCGCGCGGTCGAGGCACAATCCGTTCCCATTTTATCAGCCAAGCGTTTGACATGTGAGAAATTTTCATCGAGATATTTGTGTAAAGTTGGCACGGTAATTCCACAACGGTGAATGCAATTTGCTTAGTTGTAACCTCTTTACCACCGCCCTAACTGTCGGGAGGGAACGAGGGAATTTCTCGAGGGATTTCTCATTTCAAGCTCAATTTAAAAATTTGTCTAGTATCGCTATATTATTTACTTTAATATTTTCCACAGACATTCTGTAAACATACTTGGGTAACAGAAATATTTCGACGAAATAAAGGTTAATCCTTTGTTGAAATATTTTTGTGAGTACACAGTAAATGTTCTAGGTATTTTATTTAGATACACATCGTAACAGACATCGTAATATCAATCTTAAATGAACAATATCGGCCTTGTTAACATAAATGGAACGTCCGCACGAGTTAACTCGTGACGTCAGAAAGTAGGAGAATATTTTATTGAATTTATTCACGTGAAATATCGGAAATGCTTATACGTTAAATCAGACAAGCTGAATGTCGTTCGCCCCATAGGTATCATAGGTAATGAAGAGCAATAAACTGGGCAATAATTCTCCTAAATGTCATAGAGCACACGTGTTCCACTCTATTGGGAAGGCTTAAAGGTCCACTAAGGAAACCTTTGTGTAGCAGTTCGTGAACCCCATTCGTTATGCTGTCATTGTAAGAAGTGTATGATTTGTGGACGAATATCGAGAAGTTGGGTAAAGTTTTAGTAGTACTATTCACTAGCTTCGGCCTACGGTTTCACCCGGGTAAACATCGGAAATTATAGCAAAGGGAAAATACTCCAGGGATGAAAAACCCATATAGGTCCATGACCTATTCCAGGATATGGTCTACCCATGAACCAAGTTCTATCCAAATCTGTGCAGCCGTTAAGACATGAACGTCTTCATGTCCAAAAAGACAGACGTAGTTCATCATCATCATAATCACCATATCAGCTGAAAGACGTCCACTGCTGGACATAGGCCTCCCCCAAGTGTCGCCACAATAACCGTCCCTTTGCGTGTCGCATCTATTGGCTACCCGCGACCCTCACCAGGTCATCGGTCCACCTTGTGGCAGGCCTTCCAATGCTGCGTCTTCCGGTACGCGGTCGCCATTCCAGAACTTTTCGGGCAGTATCGCCAAACTGAAATGGCAGTCGGCAGCCCTGCCGACTGCCATTTCGGCAGGCAGGCAGGCATTTCATATTGCTTGCAGAACCAGTTCCAGATAGAACTACAACTACTACTGCTACTTACGCCAAAATAATAATAAGTATCTTAATATATAAAAGAAGTTGGAAGTCGGTTTCTTTATTTTTTGTGATTTTTTTTTTATTTTTCACTTTTTAGTGGTACACCACACCTAACAACACCACTGGAAAGTCACAGGAAAACAAAAATACGCAATTTCGTATACATGGATAATTTTTCCACACATTTTTTCCAGATATTTGGATTTAAAAACCAAACTACTTAACCGATTTTGATAAAATTTCAATGGGATCATTTGGAAAGTATACCCTTTCCAACAAAAAAGAATTTTTCAAATCGGTTGGCAAACGACGGAGTTATGTGCGAACAAACATAAAAAACAAAAAATACAAACTTCCGAATTGAGAACCTCCTCCTTTTTTAGAAGTCGGTTAAAAAAAGGAACTGACATATCAACGCACAACCGAAGCTACTACGACTAGAAACATGAGATATTGCACAAGGCTTCATTTATGATAAGGGTGACTAAGAAGGAAGTTCTGGAAATCAACCATAAGGGGGTGAAAAAGGGGAAAAGTCGTTTGTACTAAATATGAACATACAAAGTCGCGGGCGAAGTGCTAGTAGGTATTATATATTTGTATAAGTGGGCAAAAAAGAGAAATACATAAAAGGGGACCTTGACAGGTACAGTAGACAATATCAAGGATAATTTGTCGTCTAGCCAGGAAAATTAAAGAGGGCTTTGAGTACCTACCCTGCCCACGTAAATGGACTGGTTTTCATGATAAAATTCATTTATTCAGTCGTATAAATACTTACTTATTATTTGAATAACAAAACGTGACTTATTTATATAACGACTCAGTTACGATCACGCTCGAAGAAGAGACTATGGTAGGATTTTCTTTATTTTACACAAAAAAGAAACAGGAATCTTTATTTCATGGGTATAATGACGGCAGTAATATGTTAATAAAACTTGGTATGCATACGCTAGAGACATCTAGGTCGAAATAGTTATCAGAGAAAATTTTCGAAAAAGAGTTCAGGGGGAAGGATATAGTGATTTTTCACTTTCTATAGAAAACTTAAAATCGCTCTCTCTCTCTCCCTCTGAAATCTTTTTCAAAAATGTTCTCTGTTAACTATTTAGACCTGGATATCTAGCGTATGCATACCAAGTTTCATTAAAATCAGTTCATTCATTTCGAAAAATAAGGATTTGAAAGTTTGTATGAAAGGCCGTACCGCGTAAAGGCTCTTAAATGATGTGTGGAACTTTTTCCAAAATCCCCTCTGTCCACTACTTTTCAAAGGCAAACTTATTTAAAAAGAGGAAATCCTTTCCAGTGCTACTTTAGACACGTACTCTTGAGGTCCATGTTATCTCTTCGAAGGATGGGTCGTGGCTTTCTTTGGTATAAAAGCTCATTCCGCTATAAAGCTTCTTTGTGGGTTCACACTGTGTAAGTCGTATTAGATGACCCTTCAATTTGGTACTATAAACAAATGAACATCGTTTATCATAGGTATATTTACCTACGAGAAACGATGTTGAAAATACTCATATGGGCTTTGGCCCTATTTATGACAGATTGCGACTGACATGCGAATGCGCAAGTTGCTTAAAGTGACGGATTGCGAATGACATGCGAATGCGCAAGTGGCTTAAAGCCTGAGCTTCTAGACAAGTAACATTCTATTATCGTGACGAAGGCGTATCGATGATTCGATGTCAAATCTTACGGGATAAAAAGGTATCCCTTTAGTGTCGCCAGACGGTGCTTATTTAGTATTAGTGTAAAATCACCCAACAAGGTCACAGAAATAGACTCCCGCTCAAAAGTACTGGAACTAGGTACCTACATTTCCAAAATGGTCATTAAGACAAAAATCCACCTTTGTGCCCACAGATGAGTCTTTTTGAAAACATCATCGTTATATGTTTATGGAATTGCAAAGAAATAATGAAGTCGTTTCATTTATTTAAAGTTCTGCAAAATATATATTTTCCAGGGTGGCCAAATACTTTTGAGCGAACTACCGCTCAAATATTAGTAGATTTAACAAGTGGCAACAGTAGATATGTACATGATTCACAAATACGGGGCACTCTCGCCTCCCATTAGGCAATAGACAGCCAGGCTTGTTACAGTACAATATCATCCCCTCCGAGTTAGCCCGGCACTAGTGATCCGTGAAAACGAACATCGATAACCTTTCACTGTCACACAAAGGGCGCATTCAGCCGCGAACGGACGAAATTGATTTTTGCTCATATTGGACTGAAGACCACGGGACACTACACCGTACAATTTCCAACTACAAA
Source organism: Melanchra persicariae (assembly GCA_947386135.1). Taxonomy (NCBI): domain Eukaryota; kingdom Metazoa; phylum Arthropoda; class Insecta; order Lepidoptera; family Noctuidae; genus Melanchra; species Melanchra persicariae. The sequence goes on along the minus strand of OX376651.1, from coordinate 6,784,348 downwards.
ACAAAGTTTACTATACAATCTACAAGCCAAGAGAAGCTGACGAATTCTGTTGCGACTATGGTTTTGACAGGACTCTTTTAGCAAACGGTCCGGTTTTCCATTTACGTGCAGGTTTGGTATTGACACGTGATGAAGCCGATCCGGGGTCGCTGACAAATTGTTTTCAGACTTATCATGTGGCCAACGCTGTTAAGGACACTTTGAATACGTTCCTGAATAAATATTTGGCTAGTAGGCTCAATCATCGAGGCTTAATCATTCACCGTAAGTAAGTAAAGGTAGATTTTGTTTGCCCCATATTGAGCTTCAACAGGCTGCACAACTTGGGGGATTGCGATACGTAAGTGAAATGCGTAGTATGTAATTTATTTAAGAGTAGGATATCGTTGAATAAATAAACCTCTTCATGTTACCCATGACATTAAATTCCTTTACGGTCATCGGTACGGTGAAGGTTGGCTGAGGAGTGAAACCATACAGCATGCTGGCTGGTAACAAGTCTAGCTAGATTTGAACACACATTCAAATTTAGAAGAGAAAATAATTCGACCTACCTTATCCTGTAATTCAACGAAAAGTAGACGCCTTCTGCAAGGGCTGGTTCGAGGTAGTTCGAGTAAAGAATATTCTATAGCATTTTCCCAACAGTGCAGTCTCCAATTTTTTTTTTGCCAATGCTAGGCAGTATTAGCAAAAAAAGAAATTCAAGGCAAAATAAAAAGGTAAGGCAAGGTAAAAAGCCGATCGGGTTTTTATTAAGTTAATATTTCTAGAAATACATTCATATTCTAGTGCTGGGTACGCTTATTATATATTTACTGAGTTGGCTCTTAGAGATATATACATCTGCTTCACAGTACCTACTCCTCTCTTTCATTGAAAAAGGCAATCGACCGTTAAAATCCTCCTCAAGCTCCAATAATTAACTTTTAATAAAGCCAATATGCTATGAAATTAAAGTAACTTATTAACAACAAGTCAACACATTATTCACGTGTTTAATGACCTCATGTTTTTATTAACGTGCATATGTTTTGACAATGTAAATTAAGTTCATTGAACGAATATTGATTACCAAATGAATGTGCAATCAAGCGCGAGGAACAATTTTGTCCAATACAATCCGATTTCTGGGTTGTCGTGTTATCAACTGAGTTATTACGTTACATACGGGGTTATTTTTTCATGACCGGCCAAATTTTCACTGGGTGTTCTACCCATGAATATGAACAACTTTCACTATGGGACCGACTCTGAAATCACGAAAAAAAATCAGCTGTTTCGTACATTTTAGTCGAGTAGGTATTGAACTTTTGTATGAAACAGCTGATTTTTGTTCTACCAACACCCAGTGAAAATTTGGCCGGTCATTAAAAAATAACCCCGTATGTATATGTATGGCTGTGTTTTCAGAAATAAACTAGGTATTAGGTTAACCAGGTCATAGGCCCTGGTGTTTCCTTCTAACAAATTGATTTCTCTGAAACAAGTGTAGTTTCTCATCAAAATAATTGAAAAACCTGTAGTTTGGTTTTGTATGACTTTTATGTTTTTTTTTTTAATTAAACAAAAAAAATATGCCAGTTAATTGCGGATATAATAAGGTAGGTATCGTTTTTGGAATAATATTTTTCAAATTAAATTAATTTTTTTAGCCATCGTGTTTTGTTGAAGGTTTTGTAAAATGTTAGAGTGAAAGACGTAAAACAAAAAAAAAAATCTAAAGTATTTATTCATGATGACTGCTTTCATGCGGTTCTTCATTGCTTCGATTCATGGAGCGGATGAGAGTCACAATCTTGTGTTGAAGGATTTTTTCCCACCCTTTTTGTGTATCTGTTTTCAGCTGGCCAAGCGTCTCCGGAGCAGATACTCTTACTCTGACTCCTCTTTTCAACTCATCCCATAGTTATTCTATATGATTTATGTCTGAGCTTCTTGCTGGCCAGTCTATCACCGTAATAGCGACTTCGCTCAGGTATTCATTTACAATGCCTGCGGTATGAGCCCTTGCATTGTCCTGCATAAAATGAACTCTTCGCCACCAAAATGTGCGTAGGGTACCACATGAGGCTACAGACACTCTTCGATGTAACTTAACGTCATTTAAGGACGGTAATAGAAGTCCAGATACAAAAGCAAGTTCGGTTTTTCCGTCGATGAACCACCATTGTAACTGACTCTTTCCTTCTCTTTGATACACCTTCTATCTCCCGTCGTCACCATACAGCATGATCTTAATCTCGTCAGAAACAGAACTTTGCTCCATTGACGGTATGACCAATTTAAGTACTCACGTGCAAAGTTCAAATTAAGAATACAATGATGTACCACAATTCTAAATTCAAATTCAGAATTGTGGTAGGTACATCATGGTGTAGACTAAACTGCCAGCTATTTAATGGCGTAGTTTTTAGTCATAACAGTCCTCTTTTTTTTAAATGTCGTAAAATAGTACTTACTTTAATTGGATAAAAAGTATATTTCAGAACTGTGTTTTACATTAGAAAGGTAGGGATTAACTTATAAAAACAGTAGTAGTAGCATGACGTATGAGTAAATGTATCCAGGGGTTGATTTTCATCAACATCTTTAAGGCTACGAAAACTGTTTTGGTTGATCAGTTGAATCACAATGATGGCATTGGCACTTCATAGTACAGCCTCAGAAATACTGTCGCGAGAAAGGGACAGTGCTATTCGTCCTGTATAGCTCCATCTCTCTTTCACACTGAATTAATGATGGTTTTAACACTTTAGGCCCCAGACATAAAATTATGATACAACTGATCTTGCCAAAAAAGTTTGAAAGACAAACAAAAAAAAATTTGGAATGTTAAAAAGAGCAGCTAAGTAAAAATATCTTGTTAACAAAAATTATTGTTTTATTAGGGTTATTAAAGATCCGAAGTTTTCCGTCAAGAAAACCATTCAAGTGGAATGGAATGGGTGACTGCCCTTTGAAGCTTGAAATCTTTACTTTGAATTTAATATAAATCTTGAGAAATGGTGCCAAGGCTAAGTTAAATTAATATAATTTGGTAATTGCCGTATTGTTGCTTATTTAAATTCTGCTTATTCTGTAGTTCTGACTTATCTTAATTCAGTGTCACGATATACAGGGTTACTTGTCTTGTAATACACCAACAATATTTCAGTGGGTGAAAGTACTCATGATTGAGTATAAACAACTTTTGTAAGGAGACCAACCATGAAAAATCGATAAAAAAATCTACTGTTTAATACATTTTCATTGGGTAAATGTTGCATTTTGTATGAAATAGTCGATTTATTTTATGATATTTCAGAGTTTGTCCCATAGTAAAGGTTGTTTATAATCATGAGTTGAAAGTACTCATGATTATAAACACTGAAAGGTTGTTATATCGACATACGTAATCACATAAATAAAATCAATAGATCATAGGTACATATTATGCCTGTAATCAGATTTTCTATATTGCAGATTGGTAAATGTTTTAGCTTCTTGAAATAAAATACAAAAAGAAAATGGTTATAATCCTAACAAATTGCCGACTTTCAATTAAATAATCCTCAAAAGTTCACATTCCACTTTCAATGCAAAACGCATGAAAGCCAGAAATAACACAAAATATCGTCAAGGTTACTTCAAGGCGCTAGTGCCGATCACAAAACTTATAGTTATTACCATTACGAGTTTTGACCCTTTTCCATTTCAATTTACAGATGTGTCTTCAATACTCAAGGGGGTGATGCGACGGCCCCTTTGAAAAAAAAGCAATAACCCGAAAAGGCTTTAAGTTCTTTCGCTTTCAAAATAAACTTTAGGAATGGCCCCATTCTAGGTGATAAAAGAAATAAAAAGTTTAATGTAAAAGATAAAGATAGAATGCACTTTATTACGGAAGATTAGCTTAAAGATTGGTTTCAATGGAGCCAGCTCAAAGGAGTGTTCAACCAGTTTTCTTTTATAAGTTATTTTAAACTTTGGTGGAGTGGTTGTGATAGGAAGATTGTTGGAATAACTGTTGGCCTTTGGTAAACTGTTGTGGACAAAATGAAACAAAAACGTGTTAACCTCTCAAGTCCCACTTTTTTGTTTACACCTAAAATAAACGTGTATGACGTTAAAGAATTAATTTAATCTTTAATGTGGCATTGGTACAGACGCCAGCAGATCAAGCTACCCGAAACTGTCAAAATTTCTCAATCAACCATGAACCTAATGCTTTAGCAATGAAGTTTAAAATCTGTTAAAGAATTTAGTCAGATTGTTGTCATTTTTCACACTAGAGGTGACTCACACTTGACATGCTTTTTAGCAGAACCAAAATAAAATAAATGTTTTATTGCTATCATTAAAGTTAGCAACAATTCGTGATTCGGATATCTATTCAATTTCTTATCAAAAGTAAAATTTGAATAACGGCATTTGGGCCGAGTTTGAGAGGGGACTATTGTGAAAGTTCTTGATGAAACTTCTCTAATATTCGAAGTGGAAATTTATTCTTTGGCTGCCATCGAGAAATAAACTGGGCTTTCAGTGTGATTGAACCAAATTTATTGGGAAATCGAAATAAAGTATCGAGAATGTAACGGGGAGGCTCGACAACTGAACATTGACGAATTGAGTCGCGGTAATAAGTGACTAAATTCTATAGAAATAATGCCTATTTTGCCGATTCTTTTATTTCCTTTCTAAACATGATTACTTACTGCTTGTTAGAGATGTAATTCTATATCATTACGCTCAATGAAGCCTTTCATATCTCAATGTGGATGGAGGTAGGTCAATCTAGTTAGATGTAGGTACAGCGAAATATCAAAGGTCAGAAATGGACCTGGATTGAATAATAATTTGTCTGAAGGACTTAGGTACGTAAAGGTAGGCACAAGTTATAAAAAAAATAAGGTTCTGATTTGTTTATTTGCCAGTTCATAATGCACATTTCTCTTTACGTTTAGTTTCGTTACAAAATTAATTATCAACATACGCTCAACGTTATTATGAAATGCATTATGGATGTACCTTCAATATGCAAAACTTTTTAGTAAGTACTTACCCACATTCTGGCTTAATTGTGAATTTCCCACACACGAACTAAGAGTGTTTTGTTAAACAAATTTTATAGAGCTTAACAGGTGCAAAGTTTGAGGAAAATTGCATACAGCTTGCATAAGTTTACGTATATTAAAACTACTAAATTAAGGGGGGGGGGCAGTTTTATGTAGAATACTGAGTTTTAGCCCAATAATGATAATACGTGCACATTTGTGTATGTGCGTATTATGGTAATTTGTGTTTACTTGTTTGGGTAGGTAGGTCGTGTTTTTAAACTCTGACGCAAAAACGACGGAATGTTATAAGTCTGACGTGTTTGTGTCTGTGTGTTGCGTTGGTCTGTGGCATCTTAGCTCCCGAACGGATGAAACGATTTTGATTTTGTTTTTTTTTTGTCTGAAATGCAAATTAGTCGGGAGTGTTCTTAGCTATGTTTGATGAAAACCGGTCCAAGGTCGGGGGTTTTTTAAATTATTTTTTTTATATCACTGAATGTATAGCGGATGAAACGCTAAAATGTACCATAATTTCTGTATTAAGTAATTTCTGTACTTACGAAAAAAATATTTTTATGCTCATAATTAAGATTGGCAACAAATATTTGGTTTACTTATCGCCTAGCCTATCTTTGCAACAGATATTGGTTTTATACTCATTATTGGGTCTCCAAGATACAGGCTGCGCCTAGTTTGGGACCCATAGGTAATTTGTGAAACGGCACTGCTAGATGTAACTATTTCTTGGAGGTACTTGAATGTATAATTACGTGTAAACTGTGTTTGGTAAATAAATTATTATTATTATTATTTATTATTTTATTATTATTGTTACTACAGACTTTAAATATTTCCCAAAACTTAAACTCAAATCCAACAGCACTTCATGAAACATTTTCAACGATTGAATATCATTGACTGTCGAATTCGATTTAAAATATCTCGGATCGCGAACTGGAATGAATAAAAGTCACATTTCTGCTGGTCTGATGTGGCGACTGAACTCCTTTTACTAGTATTTTGTATTGGAGTTTAAAGCAAATGGTGCATTCTGCGAAATTACGGGTTTGTGAGTAACTTGAATAGCTCATTTGAATTTAAATGCGTGCGTGTAGGATACACATATGAAGCTACGTTGTCAGGCTGCCATTGAATTTTAATTCAGGTTTTAATCACAGTGACACTGCATTAACGAAAAACGATCGTGTTTCATGAATTCGTTGCAGGAGATTTTCAGAGAAATCACGTTTGTTTGTCGTTTCACGTGGGTATTGAAATGTTTTGATTGAATTTTTTTTCAATAATTTTGTCTCGACTGACCGTGTGTTTCAACGTGAGTTGGACAAAATGGTTCATACTTATCTGCCGTAGACACACATAAAGAAGCTTTCCTACAAAGAGCGAAGTTGCCATTAAATTAATGTATGAAGATCAATATAGTGAAGAAAGACCACTTTTGTTCAGTGAGCCAATTCTACGATTTTAAACAACGTTCGCAATCGCATCTCAGCCGCAATCTGTCAAAAAACTCATTGTTTTGCATTTCCATAGAAACCATTACCCACCATTATAGAAACAGACGGACTATGATAATCGTGACTGCATGTGACAGCTGAAACTTGCACTCAGCGCAGCTGGAGTTAACAAGAATATTATTTGTAATGGCGACTATTGTAGGGGCCAGATATCGACACTTGCAATAAAGTACATTGACCATTCCATAATATCCCATCGTAGATGCCCGAAAAATAAATTATGAACCATTTTTCATTACTAGAGAACGTAAAGAAGCACGATAGAAATTGATTTCTGAAAGCTTTATTTTTGTTTTTGATATTAAAAAGTCAAGAAATATATGTGGGTCAATGACCGTTATTTCACATTTATCTGGCGCCTACTATAGTCACTGGGGGGCGCAGTGATTCTTTTGTGAGTTTTAGTTGCAGGAGTCTGTTTTTTTCTGATAGCTACAAGGTCTTTAAGTCAAGAGTGAAGAATAACACCATCCCATTTCTTCCCGTGGGTGTCGTAAGAGGCGACTAAGGGACGTACTAGAGAATGCAGCAGCATTCTGTATACGTACATTGCAACAGCTACACTGCGATTGCCAACCCGCCTGCCAAGCGTGGCGATTATGGCAACACCCCCCCCCAACTGGGGGAGGCCCATGTCCAGTAGTGGACGTCTTTCGGCTGATATGATGATGATGAACTGGTTACTTTCAGGCAAGTCTACATCATCGAACACATCATCGCTTTCCTTCAGGTGAGGTTATAGTCAAACTTGGAGATAGAATACGAGTTTTGTGTACCTGTGTTAGTTATTTTAATTCGATTGTTAAGTATTATTGAAACGGTATTTACTATGTAGAAACATGCGTTGAAATCTACCAATTTCATTCCACTTTCTACATGGTACCCAATGTAAGGTAATGCTACGAAAATCCGATTTATGTAAATAGCTTACAGGTGGATTCCATCTCACATTCATTTACACAAATAGTTTATTCATAAACATAACTTCACGATTGTATTTCCAGAGGGATTAGGCAGAGAAAAACATAAAATGATTTTATTTTGCAAATAAGTAAAAAATAAAACGAATCACATCATCATCATATCAGCCGAAATACGTTTACTGCTGGAATTAGACTTCCCCCAATTGTCGCCTCAACAACTGGTCCTGTGTGACTTGCATCCATCGGCTACCCGCGACCCTCACTAAGTCATCGGTCCACCTAGTGGGAGGCCTTGCAACGCTGCGTCTTCTGGTACGCGGTCGCCACTTCAGAGTTTTTCCGCTCCATCGACCATTTGTTCTGCGAGCAATGTGCCCTGTCTACTGCCACTTCAGTTTGGCGATCCTTCGGGCTATATCGGTAACCTTGGTTCTCTTGCGGATATTTAAAACTATTTCAAGTCAATCTTTTTTACTCAGTTTATACTAGACATAGGTGTCTCCTAGCTATACCCTAAGAAAAAACACCGAAACAAATTGAGAGCAAAGTATCTTTAACGTCCATACAATCCGTACGTCAAATCATATGAGAAACATGTAGGTTATTGTCTGAAATAGACCTTTGAGGAAAGAACCACACAGATTTAAGTTGACCTGGGGGCCTAGACAAAAAACTTTTCTGTAGCGTTAACATCAGACGCTGACAACAAAATAAGTACGGAAAAGTTTTTTATCTATAGTAGGTGCCAGATAAACTTGCAATAAAGTACATTGACCTTTCCCTAATATCCCTTCGTAGATACCCGAAAAATACATTATGAACCATTTTACATTACTAGAGAACATAAAGGATCACGATAGAAGTAGATTCAGGACTGCTCTAAGTCTTTATTTCTGTTTTTGATTTTAAGAAAGTCAATAAATGTATGTGGGTCAATGACCGTTATTGCACATTTATCTGGAATCTACCATAGGCCTGCTGTCCGGATAGAGCAAGCATTTGTTAATTTTGGCGAATATTGCTAGCTTAAACCGACACATATCCCCTGTTACTATAATTGCTGTTATTCGCACCGCGTATTTAAAATTGGAGCACTATGGCCATGGGGTCCGTGTCCATGTGCTCACCAAGTTTTTCGGGAAATCACCAGGCCGTTGGTCTTTTCACCTGACTAGAGGGCAGTTTTCAGATTTCTTTTTCAGACATAATAAAAATAAGTTTCAGTTACTTCACTGCTAATATAAATTGATAATCTTAATTTATTTCTAAAACAAATTGTACCCTCCAAAAAATAACAGCGTACGCACGATGTTCATAGAAATTTAATTACAACAGTAGCTTGCTCCTGGCATTCTACACAACAATTTGAAACGTTAAAAATAGGCGAAAACGCACCCTGATTTATGACTCGGTTTCATTCGTTTTGATTTACGGTACCGCCGCGCGAATATTAAAGATTCGTATTGATATATTATTCCTTTATCCCCATTCTCCCCACTGCTATTTACGAGAATCTCCCCTACCCTCATAACTTCCATCGTCCTTTTTACGGCGAGTCTTGTAAAAGCTCGGGGTTTTCATATTATGGCACAAATATAACCATGGTTCCTACCTATGTTCCGTTAAAATCAAAACCGGTGATTAAATATTTGGTCTTTGTTATGGATATCCTCATTATTTGTACGGTATTCAAGTGAGGGTCCTTTTGTTTGGTTGTTTTGTGATGCGAAGTTAAGAAAAAAATAACGAAACTGGCAACAATATTTGCTAGCCGTTTTATTTATAACATTGTACGGATTCTTCATCAGACAATAGGGAATATGCATGAAAAAATATTTATTCTCTTCTTAGTTTACCTAAAAATATACAATAATATAATACTAATAGTCAAAATAGAATCAAAATTGATCGATAATCAAACAAGATATAACTATTTTAGACATATATATCTGTCCCTCACGTGAAAACACTGTTTTCTATGGCAGCTGTATAAGCGTCATGGTATTTGACGTCAGAGTCGTTACGGACTTCTCTTTGTCATTGTCAACTTTGAAGCTTTATAACTTCATTGCTGATGAAGGTATTTTAAAAATTATTTTATAAGTGCTTTTAAGAGCTAATAAGCATTTCATAAAAATAATAACTGCTGCACGGGTCGATCGAGATATAGCAACGTTTTCCGAGATCGGTCGATGGATATATGACATTAGATAGTGAGACTCCTCTGTGCCTCCGAAAGCACTTTAAGTACCTTATTTCTCCCGATTGTCATTTGAACAATCTTTGACAGTTGTACGGAAGGCAGACGTCAGAAAATCCTACAACAGTCTTTCCAAAGAGTTTCGAGTCCTGGTAGGTAGGTATAGGTAGGTAGCCAGTTGACGGGAGCGAAGCCACGGGGGACAGCTCAGAGCTAAAAGTTAGGATTTCTCTTGACTGATAATCACCGCACACCGAAACTACTAGAAAGCTAAAATTTGGAATATAGTTTTATTTTATAACGTCAGCATTCGCTAAGAAAGAATTTTTGAAAATTTCAACTTTAAGACTTTTTAATGAAAGTCTTGATACGATTTCCACTAATAGAAAGAGCGATAAACGAGAATGGTATGTAGATACCGATATAATTAGCGCCCAAAAAAAAAACCATAAAAGTCGAGGTAGATCGCTAGTCAAGTTAGTATAAGAAGAGATCGAAAACACAAGCGTCGTCGTGCGTATTCGACGCTTAGTCATCAGCCAGTAATAGAGTACGATTGGGATCTTTTCATTTGCAGTGAGCCATGATCAATTCCGCCCGCCCGATAGACTTATAATGAACACGAAAATTATATTATATTTCTGATTACTCTATTGTTCCAGGGATTTTGATTAAACGGGGTTCCGCCATTCCTGAATTTGTACTTAAACCCGAGACAAATCATTTCGGATTAACAAGATTTCTTGTATAATGCTGATTAAAAAGTTTAATTCGCGCTTATTAAACCCTCGGAATAATTAAAATACTTTGTAAAGGAGTAAATGTTTCGTAAATAGAGTTGTTTATTATGAACAATGGAGAGATGTTTTTATCGTTACTGTTGCGATTGTACCTATAACTTTAAACTTATTAACAGTCGTCTGTCAAGTAATTAGTTTGGAATTTTAATAGCTGTACAGTTTTAAATAACCAGTGTTATAATTTATTTATTTTGTAATCTTTATAATTATCATAATAAACACATACGAACATTTATAAAAGCAAGTGTATGATGGGTGTAAACCCAGGGCAATCTAATAGCGAGTGTGTTATGTTACTAAATAAGAAAAATGACTTCGTGAAAAAACCTGATCACTAAAAACGACTAAAAAGTTCCTAATATTCAAAATGGCGCCCACAAATAAAAAAAAAAATAACTCACTAAAAAGTTCCAAACAAATTGCTTTTCAAGCAATCTGATGCAGTTTGTGGCCTCAAATCTTTGATTGCACTGCATCAGACTGCTTGAAAAGCGACTTGTTTGGAATTTTTTAGTGAGTTACATTTTTTTTTATTTGCGGGCGCCATTTTGAATATTTATATCGCCTATGTCACTACCACAATTCTGACAAATTCAACGACACCTCACTATGTCAAAATCCGTCCAGCCGTTAGGGCTGTAGGGCTTGCCATAGAAATGGACACATACGCTCGAATAACATTACCCTCCTTCTAACGCAGTCGGGTAAAAATCCGTATAGAACCAAAGACAATAAATAAATAAATAAATAAAAATAAGTACTGCCTGCACGAATGCTCGCTTTGTAACATGTTACAATTTGCCCCGTAACACCGGTCAGTACCCACCTTTACAGACTACCTTTATCCAAGGTCCATTTTTATAGACCGAAAAGTGATAGAAGTTCAAACATCAGCATATTGTGAGCTTTGAGGGTAATCTAGGGGTAATCTAGCCATGGTTGATATTCTCCTATAGTTATTTTGGAACAAAGTGAATTGTACCCCAAAGTACAGCGTAGGTAGTAGAGTAGAGTAGAGTAGAGTAGAGTAGGGACTCCGTTATCCGCACTTAGACTCTCATTCGGTCCGTTGTGCGTAGGTATCCTGGCTAAGTTAGCCAGTCTAGCTCCGCCCAGAAGCACAAAAGTTTCCTTGGAGCTTCACAGGCTTCGCGGAGCGACCTCACCGTTCCGAGGATTTGTTCACGTTGGGTAGCCACAGCCTCGCATTCCAGGATGACGTGGGCAGCTGATTCTTCGGCGTCAAAACAGCCCCTGCAGAGTGGGTTGTCCGTGGCGCCTATGTTATAGAGATGTTTGTTTAGGGGGCAATGGCCCGTAATTGGTCCCTGTTATTGTTCTAAGGTCGTTTCTGCTTAGGCTAAGTAGTCGTTTAGTTAATCGCGGGTTTAGACATGGCATTGCCATTTTTGACTGCCTGCAGTCTGTGGCCCGTGACCACTTGTTGTTATGGAGTTCAGTTGATCTCTGGCGAATTCATGTACGAAACTGCGAGAAAGGTAGGGGAAGGAGTGGGTATGGGCCTAAAACTACCATCTCGGAACCTCTCTTCGCAAGTTCGTCTGCGGCATCATTGCCTAGGGATCCGCTGTGTCCCTTGATCCACTGGAGGGTGATCCTGTTAGACAGCGATATACTCTCCAGGGCGAGGTGACACTCGAAAATTAGTTTACTCTTGGTTTGTTTGTTCTCTAGGGCTTTAGCCACTCAGGCCCAACATGTGAAAATTCCCTAATATAAAGTAAATCTTATGTATATGTAAATAAACATTAAATTCGCGACACACCGGTGTGTCGCCGGGGCCGGACAGGTAGCACAGCCAGGCTATCAGATACAAATCTAATTGCGTAGCTGTGTAACCCTAGACGCTTTATGGCTTTTGCGGCTTGTGTTAGGGCGACACACTCGCATTGGAATATCGAGCTGTGTTCGCCTAGTGGTAAGTGAAAGTTAATGTTGAGGTCTAGGGAGTGTATGCCAGCCCCTGAACCCTGTGGAGTTTTTGAGCCGTCTGTGTAGACGCGTACTTCATTGACTCCTGACTGGTCCATCTCTTCCTCTGTTGTTTGTATGCTATAGCTTTTGTTAAACATGAGTTTATTCGGTGTCCTATCACACGGGGCAGCGATGAGAGGTTGATACTCGATCGCTCGGTCCAGGATGCCAGCGTGAGGACTAGTATGGTTCTTGCCCCATATGCCTAAGTGCATAAGCCTGATGGCTGCTAGTGCTGCCTCTTGCTCTATGTACATGTCGAGGGGAGTTAGATGTAGGGCTATCTTCATTGCTGTAGTTGGGGTTGTCCTCATACAGCCCGTGATAGCGGAACAGGCTAACCTTTGGAACCGCTGGAGCCTAGAGACGGTGGTCGAGAGTTCAGTCCTCGTCCACCAAACCAAGGCACCGTAGGTCAGCATTGGTCTGATCACAGCTGTGTAGAGCCACAGCGTGATCTTTGGAGAGAGCCCCCACGTTTTTCCTAGCACTTTTTTGCATTGGTAAAGTGTGATTGTGCTTTTGTTTAATTTGTAGTCAAGGTGCTTGTTCCAGAGTAGCTATCAAGGATCACTCCTAAGTACTTGACTTCTTCTTTGAGTGTTAGTTCGGTGTTGAAGAGTTTAGGTAGTTTATGAGGTCCAAGGACTCTCTTGTTGGTAAACATTATTAGTTCTGTTTTAAGGGGGTTGACCGATAATTCGTGTTTTGTACACCATTTCTCGATTACTTTGAAAGCTTTTCTCATGAGGTCACATAAAATGCCTTCAAATTTCCCCGTGATTAGGATTGCTATGTCATCTGCGTAACCCACCGAGTACAGACTGCTAGCGTTGAGCTCAGCGATGAGCTCATTTACAACTAAGTTCCACAGTAGTGGTGACAGCACCCCACCCTGCGGGCAGCCCCTACTTACGATTCCTCGTGTGGTGGTGTTAACAGTGAATTGAATAGCGCGGTGTTTTTTAGCATGTTGTGTATCCATTGTATAAGCGTTGGCGCCACACCGTGCACGGCTAGTGCCTGGCCGATGCTGGCGAAATTTGTTTTGTCAAAGGCTCCTTCTATGTCAATGAAGGCGCCCAGTGTTGGGTTTTTGGTTTCGAGAGCATTTCCTATGCGTGTTACTACGCAGTGGAGTGCGGACTCAGTTGATTTGCCTGCACAGTAGGCATGTTGGTTTGGGTGTAAGGGTTTCAGTAGCGAGATTTGGCTCCTGATCTCTCGATCCCCAAGCCTCTCCAGCGTCTTTAGGAAGAACGAGGTGAGGCTGATGGGTCTGAAAGATTTGGGCTGAGTGTAATCGCTTCGACCTGGTTTCGGAATAAAGATTATTTTTACTTCTCGCCATATCAAGGGGATGTAGCGGTGAGCCAGACAGGCTCGGAATATATTAACAAGGTATTCAGCTAGCGAGTCACCGCTCCACCTAAGCAGAGCTGGAAAGATACCATCCAACCCTGCTGCCTTGAAAGGTAAGAAGGTGTTGATTGCCCATTTTATTTTATCTATGTCTATCACTTCTGAAGCCACTTCCCAATCTAGGTTGCTCGTAGCCCTTTCCCTATGCGGTTCCCAACTCTGCTGGGTCGCAATTTGGCAGCCTGGAAAGTGGGTGGTGAGAAGTAATTCTCTAGTTTCCGCATCGTTGGTTGTGTAAGTGTTGTCTGGTTTTTTGAGGCATCCTATTGAGAGTTCTGTCTCAGTGGCGAGACAAGTTTTGACCCTCATTGCCTGGTTGCTATTCTCAATGTTGGTACAGAAACGCCTCCATCCGTTTTTACCTCTAAGGCGTATTAGTTTTTTATAAGTTCTGCGGGTTGTTGTATATCGGTCCCAGTCTCCTGGTGACCGAGTGTTCATGGCTCTGTTGAGCAGCCTTCTCAGCCTGCGACGGTGTCTCTCGAACTCTGGACCCCACCAGGGTTGCCTTGCTCCCTGCCTAGGCACAGTGAGTGGGCATGACTGCTCAAAGCTGGTTACAAGGATTGATGTTAAATTGTTTACGTGTTCGTCTAAGTTGGTTATGGGAATTTCAGCTGGTAGGGCGGGTAGTTTACTAAACTCTGCATTGACTAGCCTGATAAACTTGGGTTGGTCTGTGTTACGAGGTATTCTCCTCGGTTGTGGTTTGGGTAGGTTGTAATTGATGGTATAACGGATCCATCTGTGGTCCGAACATGATAGTTCACTGGACACATGCCAGTCCTGGATGGAGTTGGAGATACCTATGGTTGCTAAAGTTAGATCTATCACTGTTTGTGATCGTGCGTTTATGAAAGTCGGTTCTGAGCCTTTGTTGAGTAATACAAGATTATTGCTAAGAATAAAGTCAAGCATTGCCTCACCTCGGTTGTTGGTTTTGACATTCCCCAGAGAGTGTGATGCGCGTTGGAGTCAGTTGCTAGGATTAGTTCCAGTTTCTCCCTTTCACAGTACTCCACCAGTGAGGCGAGCTCTGGCAGGGGCACGTCCTCGTCGCCTGGCAAGTAGGCCGAGGCGAGGACAATGTCCGGGAGATCCTGTCCTGTTCTGGAAGCCTTGTTGCTGTCAGGTCTCTTGAACAGAATTCGTTGATTAATAGGTTAGGTACATGTTTAGGGATAAAGATGCAGGTTCGTGGATTACTTACGGAGGTGTCTAGCAGCAACTTACCTCCGATGTTTGAAAGGCCACAAATTCTGCCACCCCTGATCCACGGCTCTTGGATGAGGGCGATGGTTTTTTGGTGTTGGTTATCCAGCACTCTGCGTAAGGTAGCCGACGCAGTTTGGCTGTGCTGGAGATTGGTCTGCAGGATCTTAGTTTCCCCGCATGGGAGAAGAGTAGAGGCTGCTGCCATCGTCCTCACTCTCCTCCCCCGCCGGAAAGCAGTCCTCGTCCGAAGTTAGTCCGGGCGAGGGTGGATCCTGTGGTGGTTCTTCCTTTGTTTCCTCCGTCACAACCGGGGAAGAAGCCCGCTCCTCCACCTCCTCGACGGTCTCCATCGCGGTAGGCGACGGAGACCGCACAGGCGGCGGCGGACCAGGCTCCAAACCAGGTGCGACGGGGGATGCAGTGGTTTTAGGCGCAGTACCCTCCTCATTGGCGACACCCTCCTCCAGGAAACGGATGTAGATACTGCCCATGAGGTAGTACACGCGCCTGCTTTGGTCTTTAATAATTTTGACCGTGGACTCTGGCACACGAAAGAAGAGACAGGTACCCGGGGGCTCCTGTCTAGCCCTCTCATGTGTCAGGGTCCAGGTGTTAATTAGTAGGTTGGGATTCTGGCGGGTAAGTAGCTTGACCAGTGCCGGAGTGTCCTCGGTGTTCTCCGGCACGAACAGCATACACAACGACTTTTTAGGTATTTCGGCTTGTGGCCGAACTGTTAAAATGGTCCCTGGAATCGGGGACTGCATGGTCTTTGCGATCCGCTTGAGCCAAGCCAGAGTGAAGTCGTCCTCGCACCAGGTCTTGAGAACTCCTTCGGCGAAGTGGGCCTTGCCTCGGAAGTGGATCGCCGTGTTTTCAGTTAGGTTGGACGGGTCAGGGTCTGCCATAAGCAACGCCTGCAGTTCTTTTTCGATCTTTTGACGGATCCCCTCTGCCTGTTCTTGCGTCATGTCCTCGAAAGGTTCCGTCATGACGGCGACGCACAGCTCGTTGCTCCTGTACGACGCGGCCGCCAACACTTCGGCAGGGGCCGCCACAACGTCCTGCTGCGCAATCTTGAGCGGTGCAGACAGGCGCCTCTTGGAGGACGATGTCTTGCGGGAGACGGTGGTCCAGGTTTGTTTGACCGGAGATTGAATGGCGTCTCTAAGAGACGACATGTCGATCCCGGTCGTGTTGGTTGTCCCTGTCGGTAGGGCTTCGGTCAGACTCGTTAGGTCCCTCTCCGAGGTCACTGACGCTGACGCAGCCCTAGTGGGCGCATCCACGCCAGCAGCCGTCTTTGAGTCGCCGTGTGCGAGAGCTGCCCTAGGCCTTGCGGACAGGGTTGTGTTTGAGCGCGCATCCTTGGACGCAGATGAGGTTGGCGTTACCTTCGACGCAGCCTGGTTTGGCGCATGCCCGGTGATTGCCTTCCCCATCGCATCCTTGGACGCAGCAGAATGTTTGTGTTTCTGTTGTCTGTCGGCATCCGAGGACGCAGCCTTAGGCGGTTTTCGCTTGGGCGCATCCTGGGACGCACCTCTGTTTTTGGTTGTAGTTGGCGCATCAGAAGACGCAGCCGTAGATGGTTTGTTGGCTGTTTGTTTCGGCGCATCAGAGGACGCAGCCTGAGTGTTGGTTTGGTGTGAAGTCTCTTTGTCCATAGGTTTGGATTAAAGATTTTCACCGTCGGAGCTCTCCACCCGCCACGGAGCCCTCAAGTCGGGGACGCCACTCGCTCCGCGAGTGGACGCCAGAGTTACTCCTTCGGTATAGGAGCAGCTTATGGAGAAGTAGACGAGCCCGCACGCAACGGAGGATCGCGAGACTGTAAACGGCACGAGACTATGCCGCCACTCATCCCGCAACCCCACGCCACGCCGGCTTCCCCCCCTCCATAAACCGGCCCTCGCTTGACGACCCGCTTATGGGACGCCACAGCCGATTCATCGAACATACCACATTCTCGACTAAAATTACATTCAACAAGTCCCTATGCAATGTCAATAAAAATATACAACAAACTACCTGAATTAATAAAAAAAGAAGATAAAATAAACATTATTTATAAAAAAGTTAAAACAATTTTTAATAAAAAGATGCTATTATAGTTTAAACGAATGTTTCAACGATAAAATATAAAGAATCATATGTAGGTAATTAATCCATACTGAAAATGACAGTAGTGGATCTAGTTCAGATATAAATTTGGCTGATTAAAGCTTCCTCTCTCCTACTATATTTTTAATTCTTTTGCTGTGCCCGACAGGGTCCATAATGATCACATTTTTTTTTTTTAACTTACCACCTAAGTACACATTGTGGAATGCAAATAAAGTATTGAGTATTGAGTATTGAGTATCGTGGGTAGCTACCCCACAACCTCCCGTGTGAGAGGAATTCCAGACCAAAGTGATGTGTTGTGTGCAACCTGCTCCACTCAATCACCAGGATTCCTTCATCCCTCCGTACGGGTCCCCGCGCACGGCACAAACACGCGGGAGGTCATTACTATCCACCGTCTGCTCTTGTTTGATGATGGACACCCAGGGGCATGACCTCGCCACCCCTGTGATATTTCGCCCGGTGGTTTCAGTTGCGTCTAGTTCTGAGGGAATTAGACCAAAAACGGGGCGGCAACCTCGGGAAGGTACACCACCAGACTTGCTTTGAGGATCTACACGACCGTTGCGCTCTCCCTCAAAACCCCGCCACCCTACCGCCTCTGAGGGAGGAGGTAGAGTAGGCCTACATCTACACTACCAAGCCAGCAAAGCATGTCGTTGTGCAACTGCAAAAGCATAAATACAGAGCCCTCCCCACACACATACACAGCGTAAGTATTACTGCAGTGCGGTTTTGCAAACATGTCGAAGTGAAAACTTAGGCGAAGTGAACGACAAGTGAGCTGTCAAACCATACGAACAACATGAAATGACAGCTCACTTGTCGTTCACTCTGTCTAAGTGTACACGGTGAGATATCGACAGAATAGACGGGCAGTTAATGCTCAAGCGTGTCAGAAAAACAACATAAAAACAAAATGTTCATAATAAGAAAAATATGACAACAATTTAAATAATACTATCCACCTCATATACCCCAGAAACCTCGTTATACACGTGAAATAACCACCAACTTTTTTAGCTCCACTTAAAATGTTTATGACCACATTCTAGGATTCCATATTTTTATATAAGTACCTCGTCTGCTGAAAGAATTGCCACGTTTATACCGTTTTACGATTCACAAATGTTTTAATTAAAAGAAAATAGACCTTTGGGAAGATCAATTACGGAACCCCCTTGGTTTAAATCACGACATAAATAACGAGGGAACCCTAATACCTGTCTGTTTGCGTAGATCTACGGATCCACGTTCGGTATTGCTGCAGCAATGGTTTGATTAGGATTTCACAAATTAAAAACTCTGGAGAAAATGTTTTTGTAAGTTCTCCGATGGCAATCATCAAAAATCACATGACATTTTTCGGTACCCTTTCCTGAAACATATCTAATTTCACATATTACATAGTACTTAGATATATAGACGGTTAGATGAATAAATAGTTCCAATTATATAATAGGTTGGGGGAAAAGTTTCTTCGCATTTTTTAAGAAAATTCAAAACATTTTTGAATATAGTTTATTTACATTAAAATTTAACTAAAGTATGTAGGTACCATTTTGTTCGATAACTTTTTGCCATCTTGTAGGTAGGGATATGATCCCATTTCTATAGAAATTTTGTCACTTCTGATCAAAATACCGCGGCAAGTGGTTTTGGCAGTCCTCTCGCGATGAACCTGACACTGCCTAAAGAATTCTGAAGAGACCGAAACAGGTGGAAATCTGAAGGTGCAAGGTAAGGACTATACGGCGGATGCATTAACACCTCCCAGCCAAACTCTCTTAATTTTTTCTGAGTGGCTGAAGATGTGTGAGGTCTAGCGTTATCATGATGAAAAACCACACCCCTTCTGTTAATTAATTCCAGACGCTTTCTCTCAACTTCTTGCTTTAATCTCATCAGTTGTTCGCAGTAGAGTTCAGAATCGATGGTCCTGCCTGGTGGTAACAGCTTATAATGAATAATGCCCTTCCAATCCCACCACACACACAGCATCACCTTGTTGCGAGTTAACCCGGGTTTCGCCACAGTCTGTGAAGCCTCACCGGCCTTTGACCACGAACTTTTTCGCACGTTCTTGTTGTACGTGATCCACTTTTCATCACCAGTTATCAGTTTCTTCAAAAATGGTTCGGTTTCATTACGTCATAATAAAGAATCACAGATGAGTACACGGTTCATTAGGTTTCTTTCAGTAAGCTCGTGAGGTACCCAAATATCGAGCTTTTTTGTGTACCCAGTTTTTTCAAATGCGCCAAAACTGTTTTGTGGTCAATTCATATTTTATATGCATATCAGTTGTTACGACGTAGCTGAAGAACTGGTCTTCAGCTACGTCGTAACTACTGATATGCCGATTTTGTTCCACTTTTTCAAAAATGGCATCCATTTTATCCGTAATAGGGCGACCAGAGCGACGTGCATCTTTGACATCAAACCGGATTGAAAACTCACAGACAAAATTTTTTTTTTTAATTGAAAACTCACAGACACTGCACTAGGTCCATAAACATCGCAAATTTTTTCTCGGCTTGCGTTGCATTTTTACCTTTTTTGTAGTAAAATTTTAAAATGTATCGAATTTCTTCTTTATCGAAACTAACGCAAAAACAAGCAAGTGTTGACAATATTTTAAAACATTTATTTTTCTTGCGTTATTAAAAAGTACTTTCAAGTAAGGTACTTACCTTACTATACTTAGGTATATCTAACTAGACTTGGTATAGTCCTTGTAATTCACGAATGCGCTGTACTACTGCACTGCACTATACACTGTAATTTGGAAATTTTATACCGAACCTAGCAAATAATAAAGGATTCTGGATGTTTTTCAAGTCATAAAAACTGAGCAAAGCAGGGTTAGTTAGGTCCCCTGGCTGCAGATTTTGTTCGAAAGAGTCACCGCGACCCTGGAATGCAAAGGGCACTAGGTGGAACACGGATGGGTTTTAGTCACGAAGAGTCTGGACACTTCCTCCCGCTCCACCCAGAGCGGAAGGAGTCATTTGATGATTTCCCATCCATAAAAAAAGGGTTACTTAAAGACTTACTCGTAGGTACCGCGTGGTAATAATATCTGAGACTACTTTTTCGAAGTTACAAAAGTAACTACCTTTTTTTTATGGATGTCATCAAATGACTCCTGCCGCTCTGGGTGGAGCGAGAGGGAGTGTCAGACTCTTACTGACTAAAACCCATCCGTGCTCCTCGTAGTGCCCTTTGATTTAGTTAGATCGCTATCGCTACATATAGCTGCATATAGCTTTAAATTGCAAAGATCGACGCGTGCTCCTGAAATGTAACAACTATACTAACGAAATACCTCCTACCGAAACCGTGAGGTGTTGCTAGTTGCCCAATTTAAGTTAACAGGCACTTTATATAGATTTATTATTTCATACATAATGTATGTTGTCTGTATGAGTGTTGGGGGAGAAAATGTATGGCCATTATAGTTTGTACTCACGTAACTACGCGGGATTTTTTTCAGATAAATTGTGGACAATATTTTTTTGTTAATAGACTACAATATGTCTAGAAACAATTTTGTGGTTTGGTACTTAAATCTGAATAATAGTTATAGGCAATTTTTTTTTTTTTGTATCTTGTGATTTTCTGAGTTTCTGCGGACGGCGAGCGTTGGGTGGCTCGCCGTCCAATCAAAGCCAGGCCCAGGCCGACGGCGGTGGCGCGTTGTGTTTCACGCGCGCCTCAACGTGATGTCAGCATAGTAGTTAGGGCCTGCCAGGGTTGCGGATTTTGTTCCAAAGAGTTACCGCGGCCCTGCAAATCAAAGGGCACTACGAGGAGCACGGATGGGTTTTAGTCAGTAAGAGTCTGACACTCCCTCTCGCTCCACCCAGAGCGGCAGGAGTCATTTGATGACATCCATAAAAAAAAAGGTAGTTACTTTTGTAACTTCGAAAAAGTAGTCTCAGATATTATTACCACGCGGTACCTACGAGTAAGTCTTTAAGTAAGTGTTTTCAAAACTTTATCAGGCGCTAATAAAAACGAATTACTTACTACAAATTCCTTTATCTCTCAAAATTACCTAAACTTCAAGTATATCTCAAGATACTTAGAAATTATTTCAAACAATCTCTAGCTTGGTATATTAACTTAAAGAAAACTCCTAGAGCTGTTACATAGGTTTATTCATGTCAGGTCGACCTGTCAATTACAGGGAAGTGGCTTCTCCCAGCAACTAGTTTTACCAGCATAACAGAAAAACGTTGAGTGGCTCAGTATTGTAGGTTCCTTAGTAAAAATATAAATATTTTGATGTCTCTTTGTTTTTTCGCTTAGTTATTTAAAACAACAGAATGGATTTTGATGCGGTGTTGTTTTTATTTATATTTATGAATGGGCTAGTTCTTGACCTCGATCACTCCTGATGGAAAGCTATAGATGAGGTCCATGATGAAAGCGAGCGTGTCCAGAAGATACCTTGAGACACTGGTACTCCCACGCGTCGACGAAACACAGCAGGTCGCGAACCAGGCTCTACCACCGCAAGGGAAGGATTGGCCAGTCTTATAAGGTGTTAGGTGAGACTGTCCAGGATGCGCCGAGCGCTCGGTTCAGTTGAGTGTCTGATGGAACAAATTGCGCTACACGAGGAGGCTCCTTCATGCATCCCCGTGTTTAAACTATTTTAGAGTTTTATTTCGACTTGCATAATAATTGCTTTTGTAATTCTTTTTTTATTTTTTTATTTATGAATGGGCTAGCTCTTGACCTCGATCACGCCTGATGGAAAGCGATAGATGAGGTCCATGATGAAAGCGAGCGTGCCCAGAAGATGCCCTGAGGCACTGGTACTTCCACGCGTCGACGAAACACAGCAGGCTGCTTGACGCCGAACTCCGGTGGGAGGGTGGTCGCGAACCAGGCGAGTAGCCCTACCACCGCAAGGGAATTCTTTTTTTGGTATGCGCCATGCTTGGCGCAAATAAACTTTTTTTCTTTCGTTTTTTTTCCTACGTCCTTTTATAATCAGGCCAGTATTTCGAGAAATAATCTTTAAAAACCGTAACAAAAACAATTTTACCGTTATGATTAGTTTATAAGTTTAATATTTATCTTAGGCGATATACAAAAAATCGCACAGAAATCTCGATGTTTTGATATCGCCACATCACTAGATTGCACCCGTGCGACGCTGGGGTCGGTTGCTAGTGCTTTAGCACCGTACTAGATAGATACAGCCAATTATTATCCTCTTAAGTTGTAATGGTGTTGGTTATAATTATTATCTCAGGCGATTTTTCATTGTCAATATGATCTTAGGATTAACGGACTTTATAAGATGTAGTTGGTCTTTCTTGAACCAAATTATTAGTACTACTTACCTACTGGTATATCAAAGGGCCTGGTATATCACATCTTATGGCATAACATCTCTAACCCTACATTTTGGCATCGATTATATTAATGTTGCTAAATAAAATACTGATTACCTACTTTTAGTAAATCATTTTTAATACATTCATCAGCGATGAAGTTATCAAGCTTCAAAGTTGAGAATTAGAAAGAGAAGTCCGATACCAACTGTGACGTCAAATACCATGACGCTTATACAGCTGCCATAGAAAACGGCGTTTTCGCGAGAGGGACAGATGTTTGTTTAAAATAGTTATATCTCGTTGGTTTTTCGGTCAATTTGATTCTATTTTCACTGTTAAGTTTATATTTTTGAATATTTCAAGATAAACAGATTACTGTTAATCATCATTCAACATACATCCTTACAATATATTCCCTAATGGCATTCAGCGACCTAATTCTGTAACGTGTAACGTGCGTCGGCAAAGGAACTACGATTACTTTGCTTACGATTCACTTTTATTAACGCTTTCCGAATTGTGTTAGCTTATGTGTCAAATAATGACATTCACATTTAGTTTGACACACTAATCTCCTATTGAAGTTTATATTAAATTAAATTAACAATATCTGTTGGTACGAGCATTGCTGACTGACATTTCTCGTTGGCGCAGCACTAATCTAATTATTTTAACCCAAAATGGTATGGTTATGTTGTTCACTAACTGATTGTGATTATAGCTTAATTGTATGGAACTCGATTAAATGCAATAATGGGTTTACTAACGGATTTTCGATTAAATGTGCTGTTGTCTGTAACAGAGCCTTGAGGCACTCCTGCTTCTACGGAATAGAATGAAGATAGGCAGTCTTCAGACTTAACTTGGAACTTTCGGTTTTCCAGATAGGATCTGAGAAGCATATACAGGGTTATTTGTAAAACACTAACAACCTTTCAGTGGGTGAAAGTCCTCATTCTTATAAACATTTTTTGCTATAAGACCAACTCTGAAATATCAAAAAAAAAATGTTGTTTCATACATTTTCATCGGGTGAATATTGCATTTTGTATAATATTTTTTTTTATATATTTCAGAGTTGGTCTCATAGTAAAAGTTGTTTCTAATCATGAGTAAACTCACCCACTAAAAGGTTGTTAGTGTTTTACAAATTTTAATATCCCTGTATGCGGGGTCTGGTAAGCACATTTTAAGTTCACACAGGAGGCTCTTGTGCCTTACTCGGTCAAATGCTTGTTGTATGTCAAGGAAAACGGCGGAGCAGTGCTCTTTATTATTATATATTAAGTATGAATGTTCCACTACAAATAAAAGCGGGCAGGCAGGCGCGACGCGACAATGTTTTTCTGACTAATGTAGTTAAAATTCTCTTAGTTAAAAATCTAAGTTATTTTTTTTATTTACCTACTGTGGTAACAATAAGTGTCGTTTTATTACCTATGTAAGTAACGATGGGCAGGTTTCTAAATTAATAATAATAATAATATCTTGGGACAATCAACACACCGCCATCTGATCCCAAACTAGGTAGAGCCTGTACTATGGCAACCAGACAACTGATAAACATACTTATATATTTCTAAATATATAAGTATGTTTATCAGTTAAATAAGTATTAGAATTGAGTAGGTATTAGAAGTTATGAATGTGTCAAACCATATTTTAATGTCAAATTTTGACAGGTTTTCATGCTAAGGTAGAGACTTTTGAATCCTCAACTTCTAATTCTTGGGTAAGAGTTACAACATTTTATTAACATAGAACATTGGCATCTCGTCACATTTATATTATTACAACAGATGCTTACTATTTTCTACAGCCTGTTGAATAACCATCGGGTTCATGAAAAATAAAAGAACAATTTAGAACAATCAAGGGTCGCAACATTATTCGAATAAAAAGTCGTATACACAGAGCGTGCTATATCCAAATTTCCATCCGCTGCCTTGTTTCTCTCATTCCCCGCACCGACTGTACGAAATAAAATCGCCATGAAGCTGGAGAGCTGGTAATTTAAAAATAATGCAGCAAAAATACGTAGGGATGCGAATTTGGAGCAAATTGCTCTGCGGTTAGATCAGGCGCCTGATGGCGGCGGGTGACACCGTGTGGCGTGGGATAGTTAGGATACTATGATGTTCAATGGATAGTGGCTTAGATTATCTTGTGGGTGGGATAGTCTGATGATGATGTTTATTGATGCGTTTTCTTAATATGTATAGAACAATATCTTCCAACTTGTTTTGTTAAATGATCGTAAAGTTTATGCAGAGGACCAATAAAAGAACATTACAGATCCCACTAATATTATAAAGGTGAATGTTTGTATGTTTGTATGTTTGTGTAACAATCAGGCAAAAACGGCTGGAGGGATATGGATGAAATTTGGCTCACATGTAGATCATATCCTGGAATGAGACATATGCTACTTTTTATCCCGGTAAGTGGCATGGATCAATGAAGACTGAGGAGGAAGTGGAAATTCAAAGCCGCTGCTGCCTTAGTACTTCAGATTCACAAGTACCAGGAGACCAGAAACATCAAGTACCAGGAGACCAGAAACATGTCATAGTATTTTTTGGGCTGGTTAGGGTAAGTGTAGTAGTGTAGGGTAGGTGTAGGGTAGGTGTAGGGTAGGTGTAGGGTAGGTGTAGGGTAGGTGTAGGGTAAGTGCAGGGTAGGTGTAGGGTAGGTGTAGGTAGGTGTAGGGTAGGTGTAGTTACAATACAAATCAAGAAATTTCCCTATTTCCGATTATCACGCGGGCGAAGCCGCTGGTAGAAGCTAGTATTAAATAATAGGAACATAAATTATTGACCAGATTTAAAAGGGAACCGATCACTTTTCCGATTTTTTTTTTGTTCGAATTTAATTTTACCGAAAACTATTGACCGACGTCTTTTTTGCTATATGCATTATTTGACATATTTTTAGATCATCGAAGTATCATGTGCCATTGGTATTATTTTACCGAGTTATATTTCACCGATTTATAAAATAACTTGCTATTTGCCGAGGCCTCTTTTGAACTTTTAATTTGTCAAATGATTTATTTCCCATATTTTACCGAAACAAAATTTTACGGAATATTATTTGGTCACAAATATAAAGCTGGTTTATAAGTGACATTTTTAATATTAAATTGTAATAGTGGCATAAAAAACCAATATGTTGTGCTACAAAATTTAGTGGCAGAAACAAATCGCTGCAAAACTGACTTCACACAGTCTTGTCTGCCCTACCCCTAGAGTGTAATTCAAGCCCCCGTAGGCGCGGAGGGGTAGGGCGGCCCGTGAGCTGTTGAGCAGGTGGTTTGAAGGCCCACCGCCGTGGCTGAGGCTGGCCGGCCAAGCCAGCCAGCAAGCCGCAGCTGCGGTGGTGAGTGTTTAAACCATCTGCGACGACAGACTCGCGTAGGGCCGCCCAAACTCCGCAGCGCCGGACCCGTGACAGAAACAATGCTTGCTGCATGTTGCATGCCTGCTTGCATTTTGCATGCTGCATGCTTACTAGCATGCCTGCAGGCATGCTGCATGCTTCATGCCTGCATGCTTAAAGTAAGCATCCTTGTTTGCATGCTTCTTAATTGGGCCACTTAAAAATGTTCGGAAACATAATACTTCGAACTTTGGTAAAAAGTTTTTCGACCAAATGAAACATCGGAGTAACGAAAAAATCTAATTGATACAGCAGGTCAACTGATCCAGTGGCAGACGTGAACCGAAACGAAAAATAGTTGAAAAGTTTTAAGTGAAATGAAATTCGGCCAAATATTTTTCGAACTTATAATAGGTAAGGACAAATTAAAACTGATAAGTTTTGCAAAGCTTTACATTTAGTCTGTAGCACTGCTTCAAAGGAAACTGTGAGGTTTCTAATCAGTCAAGTTCTGTGAGTTCATTTATTGTAGAGATTCCTGACTCTTGAAGAACAATCCTACTAATATTATAAAGGTGAAAGTTTGTATGTTTGTATGTTTGTATGTTTGTATGTTTGTATGTTTGTGTTTCAATCAGGCAAAAACGGCTGAAGGGATTTGGATGAAATTTGGCACACATGTAGTTCATATCCTGGAATGAGACATATGCTACTTTTTATCCCGGTAAGTGGCATGGATCAATGAAGACTGAGGAGGAAGTGGAAATTCAGAGCCGCTGCTGCCTTAGTACTACAGATTTACAAGTACCAGGAGACCAAAAACATCAAGTACCAGGAAACCAGAAACATGTCATAGTAGTTTTTGGGCTGGTTAGGATAGGTGTAGGGTAGGTGTAGGGTAGGTGTAGGGTAGGTGTAGGGTAGGTGTAGGGTAGGTGTAGTGTAGGTGTAGCGTAGGTGTAGGGTAGGTGTAGGGTAGGTGTAGGGTATGTGTAGGTAGGTGTAGGTAGGTGTAGAGTAGGTGTAGTTACAATACAAATCAAGAAACCTCCCTGTTTCCGATTTTCACGCGGGCGAAGCCGCTGGTAGAAGCTAGTATTATAAATGTGAATGTTTGTATGTTTGTATGTTTGTATGTTTGTATGTTTGTATGTTTGTATGTTTGTATGTTTGTATGTTTGTGTTTCAATCAGGCAAAAACGGCTGAAGGGATTTGGATGAAATTTGGCACACATGTAGTTCATATCCTGGAATGAGACATATGCTACTTTTTATCCCGGTAAGTGGCATGGATCAATGAAGACTGAGGAGAAAGTGGAAATTCAGAGCCGCTGCTGCCTTAGTACTACAGATTTACAAGTACCAGGAGACCAAAAACATCAAGTACCAGGAAACCAGAAACATGTCATAGTATTTTTTGGGCTGGTTAGGATAGGTGTAGCGTAGGTGTAGGGTAGGTGTAGGGTAGGTGTAGGGTAGGTGTAGGGCAGGTGTAGGTAGGTGTAGGTACATGTAGGTAGGTGTAGGTAGATGTAGAGTAGGTGTAGTTACAATACAAATCAAGAAACCGATATTTTCATGCGGGCGAAGCCGCTGGTAGAAGCTAGTAAATAATAAAGCGAAGAGAAAACACCTATTCTTGTGTAAGTTATATAATTCTCATAATAAAACCAACTGAAACATCTATCTGAAATTCTTAAAATATCTAGTGTTCGCCCAGAAACTTAGATATAATGCGTCCCGACGTATACATCCATTCTCCCTTGTCGTAACGTTCCGCTCACAAATCATTGGACGCGACAACACGGGACGACGCGCGACGTCGCGACATTTTCTTACAGAACTCCCTTTTATTGGACCAGGGCATCATATTAAATAAACAATAAATTATAGAGGAAGTCACAAAACAATCTTTGTGGGTGAAAGCAGTACCTAGTTACTTGTGTAGGCTTTTTTAATATTTAGTTCTAGAATGGAATGTATTTGGAATGTAAATTCATCTAATAATTTGGAAAGCTTATCAATATCTCTACTTCCGAAACGCAGCAGGTTTGATCTAAATGAAAACAGAAATTTGGAAATTAAAGAAGCAGAGTTTTCACTATAATTCTGCCTTGCTTTTTCCCAACTAAGCATGTTCCAGGTTAGCTGTATGAGTACCACCCCCACCCGGAAGTCTTTAAGTCAAGAGTGAATAGGTTACTGTCTTCTAAGCAAGCGTGCTCCATTTTCGACTACATCATCGCTTACCATCCGGTGAGATAGTGGTCAAGTTAATTAAAACCTATCAATAATAAAAAAAACATTATTTTACATAGAGCAAACATTCGCACAATAGAAAAAAAAACAAAAGAAAGTCGTAACAGGCGTCAAACTAGAAAAAATAAACAAACTACCATTGCTGATTGCTTAGCAACAAAGTAACACCAAGTTCCACCA
Source organism: Melanchra persicariae (assembly GCA_947386135.1). Lineage (NCBI taxonomy): Eukaryota > Metazoa > Arthropoda > Insecta > Lepidoptera > Noctuidae > Melanchra > Melanchra persicariae. The sequence goes on along the minus strand of OX376651.1, from coordinate 6,755,921 downwards.
TTTTTCGTCTCGTCCAAATTACACAAAGCTCACTTTATATTATACTGACGCAAACAAACATAAAGAAAGTCGCTTCGACGTTAGATCCTCAAGCGGTTATAATCTTGCTGAAGCAAATTTCGAGGGAGGATAATCAGTATTCTTCAACACAGCAGAGCTAAAGTAAGCAATGATTTATTATATTAAAAATCCTGCATTATCCCTAAGATGGGACGGGCTGACTCCGCTGGTCATAAAGAGTTCCCGGATTTAATAAAATTTATTCAGTTGGGTACTATAGGGACCGACAAATCATAATTCTACCGAAATACATACTTATTTAGTCGGGACGGGAAGTTTTAGAGCTAGTAAAGTTTATTTACGCTGGTGCTCGAGAGAATACTCTGAGTGGACGGCCCGAAACTTAGTTTCGTAATATTTGACCTATTTTTTAACCCTAATAGTGAACGAGCAATTTGCTGTCAAGCTGATTTTTAACCGACTACAAAAAGGAGGAGGTTATCAAATCGTATGTTTATATATATTTTTATGTGAAAGTCGGTTGTGTTTTTTATTAAAAAAGCTTTTATTTATTTACCTTTAAATACTTGATTGTAAACCAAAATACCGACACATAAAGAAAACCTTAAACTAAAAATATACAATTGGCGGCCTTATCGCTTATTGTTTTTTGGGGACTATATTTCTTGTCACCAAAATTTATATTTGTCATCAAGTTGCATCACCTAATAAATAGATCTATCGCCACGAAGTATTTTCGTTCTCAGATATATAAAAAGTGTCGCCAGGTATGAATTACCAAATTAATGCCAATATGTATGTAAAATAAGAGATGGATTATCAATAAAATCTCAGTTCATTCCTTGGATAAAACTTTGTTCTCAAAATAATAGGTTTATTCCTTTAACTTCGTACTCAGAAAGGTATATCTGTCACCAAATATTCGAACATAGGGCACAGGGAGCTTAGGGCACCCCGACTCGGACAGGTTAGGTTAGAAGGGGATGGTGGGGGGGTCAAGTGAGCGAGCGTAGCGAGCGAACAGACCCCGCCATCACCTTCGTGGTTATTTTTTTTAATCCACCCAGTAATATGGTTTACTTCCCGTTTTATAATAAATCCCAACCTATTTATTTGATACTTGATAATATATCCCGAGGATTACATGTGATTTATTATGGAATTGCTTTTTACAATTATTTGGCAACTACGTTTTGGTGACAGATCCACTATTTTGAGGACAAACCCTATTATTAAAGAAATTCAAAACGAATAAAATTGGCGATAGCTTAAATCATACCCTTGTTTTTTTTATCTTTTCTTGACGTGAACAATAAAGACTACACATGTCTCTTAAATTAACATCACCCAAAAGCAAGTGTATGTCTAAAAAGATAATAAGGACTGTTAAAAGACTGCAAAGCCCTAAAAATACAAGCCCATTTTGTGACTCACTTAGCTTAAAATCCATTTTATACATACAACGTGTAACAGAATAAACGCAATACCTCTTAAAGGGTCATTGGACTCATCATTATTGAGAACAACTTTTAATGGGGACCAAACCCGAAAAAACGAAAAATAAATCAGCTGTTCAGTACATCTTGTCGAGTTATGCACACAGAAATGTATGTAGTCGATTAAGTTTTCGCGATTTCAGGGTTGGTTCCACAGTAAAAGTGGCTCATAATGATGAGTACAATGACCCCTTAAGAGGTATTGCGTTTATTCTGTTACACGTTGTATACAGAACTGTAATATTTTAAAAAAATCGCAGTCTCGTAAAAACTCGTAATTTACCCTCACCCTCATATGATAATCTGGTATGAAATCTTCAGAAAAACTTAATATCTTTTCGATTAGCTTCAAAACCTATAAAGAGGTGCAACAAACGAGTGAATAATTAATATGCAACAAAAACCGATTTAATATTCAAGTGTTTTAAACCAGCTTCAATTAAAATTAAGTCGGCCAAGCATATTGTAGTAAGCTGATTAATTTCTCCGTGGAGGTTCGAATGACGCAATTTCTTTCGGGTTCTCCACCCTTTACAGAGGCTTAAAATCTCCAATTTGGCTCAAAATTAATTTAGGCTGTTGTGAAGTAATTGCTTATTAGCGTCAGCATTGCTTTGACCAATTTTAGTCTAGACTCTTTCATAAAATTCAAAGACTACATTTGAAAAAAGAATGGTTATTTTCTTTTTCTTTGAGCACAAAGTTGATTGTTAAAAAGAGGCTAGTCTTGTTATGGGGTGGAAACACGTCACAAAATTCGATATTGTAATGGAATCGGAATTGGCTAACCTTAATAGTCAATTAAGCGGAATGAAATAGTGCAAGAGACTGGTGATGGGCTCTTCACTGCCATTCACACGTCAGCGCAGCCATATTGCTAAGGTAAGCTATGTCCTACCTTATTTTTGTTGCAAATGGTCAACATTCTACCAATCACAGTTAATAGGATAATCATTTATTTACTGGTTTTATAAACAGCGATCGCCGCATAGCATTATGCCAGCCGATTTATCAAAAATGGCTTGTGACGATTTCATGATGATCATACCGTTAAGCAGCCGAGAGTGCGCAAAGTCTTAATAAATCTACGTAATTTTATTACTGAAGCAGATGGCGGGTCAACTGTCTAGTCGAGTGTATGTGCGCTCAAAGATTATTCAAAAAGCGATCGATGTAGTTTTTTTATTTTTTAGTCGAGCAACTATCTGTTTTTATCAGTATGCGGATCCCTATTTGTTCTCCATATACTTTGGAAAAACAACTAAATTTTCGTTCAGTTAAAAATTGTATGTAAAGCTAGCCGCTTTACTATATAGTGATTTCCAGAGTCAGTACTTTTTGAACGTCAAATTATACATAAAGGCAGTTCCCCAAATCACGCGCCCGTCACCACTTCCTAGTGTTTTAGCTGAGAAGAAGTAAAGCAACAAACTCCCCAGCAACACATCTGTCTGTTACGTTTTAAGAACTTGAATTTAATCAATAGTATGCAAAGTCATTAATACATGACACAAAACAAATATTGTATCCTACATGAAAATCATAAAATTAAACATTATTTATTACATGTTGAATAATTATTATAAATGGCACACTCCATTATCCCATCAAAATATATTTATATCCTTATAAGTAACCAAACTAAATGAACCTCCAGGCATAAATGGTGTGCCCACTTATACGGGCAATAGTTCCATACGTGATAAACTAGCGTCAGAGTAAAATCAATAAATATTGAATCGTTAAAATAAATCATTTGTAAACAACTTCAGAAAAAAAAAAATCACAAAGGTACCGCTTATTTCGAAAAGAAATTTCTTCCAATAAACCTGTGACAGAAAAGTAGAATGAGGAACGTGGACACGGTGTGTCTTTTTGACATAGAAAGAAACATAAAATAGACTTTTAAATATTAACTAAACAAAAAAAAACCCACCCACCCAAATAATAACCATTCCCTCTGCGCATGCACACGTAAGTTCAAACATTCTATTGTAACCGAAACATTGTTCGATATATTTTATACACATAAAACCTAACGAACACACATGACCTCGCTGAACTTTTCACACGGCCATCATGATTTATATCTAAAAATAATCCGGTTTTGAATAGCCGCATAGTTTTAGCATTTTTTTATGGTTCCAGGCAAACGAACCACTGAATGAAAGCCTTTTTCTGCCTTTTTGTGCAAAAGAATCTTATGTATTTTGCAACATAAAATTTGCATATTTGTGATCACAGTTGAATTGATAAAAGACAGGTACTTATTCAAACCTTAGCATATCCGCGACTAGGTGTATATGTCAGCAAGTTATATTTTTTTTGGTATGAATGTGAACTTTAACACGTTTACAAAGAACTCGGCATAGATAACTCTTTACTAACGCGTTAATTATTTTGTCTCGTCTTGCCTTAGTAGTATAAGTTAGACAGTATACTGAAAGCTGACAATTTATTCTTACTTAGAAATCTTATTTTGTCCAGTAAACACAACAATTAGGTAGTAACGTACAAGTTAAAGTTGATTTGCAGTCACAATAAAAAGGGCAATTCTCGTTTTATTATCACACAAATCACCTTGCCAAGAATCGTGACCGCAAAGATTCCTTGATTCCAACATCAAAGCCTACAATTAACCTCAAGCGAACGCTTATAACGAATGATTTCATAAATCACCCAAATTGCCCTTTATTACGCATCTTACATCACTTTAATTGAGACAACCGACGCAATGAGAGCCGAATTTTCGGCAATTTCCTTCGGTCGTGTGAGCATTTCATTTTGGATGTCCCTATTTAATGACTTGCAATATTAGTACATAATTACTACTTTGTTCCTTAAGACAAGCCTCGGACGAGTTGTTGGAATGAGGCGCCAGAGCGCTGGCTTTCCTAATTTGAATCGTGGCGGCCATCTTAATTAATCGGGTGATTTATAAGATAGGATTTGAAATAACGGCATCGAGTAGTGATGTAACAAGTACGTCTTTCGTCTTAATTTTAATTTAGGACATGACTTACACATATAACTATAATTTTAATAAAGGTTTTCAAGAAAAAAAAAATTTGAATGTGTTTTATTTATCCGTTCTTATTATTTTGAAAACGTTTTTCAATTTATGATTTTGATCAATAAAACACGGGACAATTTTCAATTTAGTCGATAATTCGCAAAACTTATTCTCTGGCAAAGATGGCAGGTCGAGCTTAACGCATATTGATGGTATTCAAATTGAAAGAAGAAAATGAAGCATTTGTTGCCCTTCTATGTGACATAAAAGACTGAAAAGAAAGAAGAGAGATCTCCTTGTGTCGTTTTCTTTTTTTTTAAGGAATAGTGTTTTCTGCAACTTGTATCTGCTGACAAAACCAATGCTAGTCATGAAACCTACAGCAAACATTAATAGCTAATACACAAACACGTCACAAACTTCGAAACAGTTTAAATGACAATTTATTCAGGATGTAAATAGGTACACGCATGCATATTCATGTCATCCATCCTTCCATTTGAAAACCCGCAAATGTTGACAGAAAATGATACGACACACATTCAATGTAAATTTCAGGTCAGCCTGTAAATAATAGTAGCTTTGTATGATTTAATAACGGCATTGTGTTATTTAGAAATTATCACGCTGTTAAAAAATGGCAATTCTAACTTCTCCCAGCGACTTCGCCTGCAGGACGTCGGAAATAATCCCAAGGGATACTCCCAAAATAAAAAACCTATAAGCTACTCCAGACTATAATCTATCTCGGTGCCAAACATCCAAATCTATTCAGCCGTTTCAGCGTGATTGAGTAACAAACATACATCCATCCATCCAAAATTTTGCATTTATTGTAAAATATATGTATGTATATATGTACTAGCTTCCGCCCGCGGCTTTACCCGCGTGGTATGTGGATAAAAAATAGCCTATGTCCTTTACCAGGTAGGTACCCGTGTGCTAAATTTAATCCTAATCTGTTCAGCCGTTTTAGCATGAAAGCTTAACAAAAAACAAACTCACTTTCGTATTTAGAGGATAATGCGGGCCAAACACGTTCAAGTAATTTTATCAAACAGGCTGGTTCAAACTGTTTGATCAAATAGAAATTCTAAAATTTCGTACCTACTTGTATTTCTTCATGCTGTTTGATGACTCATTTTTGATCAAATTTTCCCACGGACATTCATGCCGATTTGATAAAACTCTTTGAACCAGCCTGTTTGATCAAACTACTTGAACGTGTATAGCCCGCATAAGATTACAGACAGATGTTCAAATCACAAACACTTGATTATAAGTCGCTCCAGAACGTGGCTGTTGCCACGCTGGTGTAAAGAAAATTTGAAGATTTCTTGCGATCAAGCTAAGTAACATTGTTTTTGAAAGAGCATTATTTATTAACGGGCGTTCTTATTAATGTCACCCTTGATGCCAAAGTGAAGCAAGGAATCATTTTTGGGTGGTAACGGAGGGTTGTCTTCAGAAAGTGGTTAAAATGAAACTGATTGTTCGTAAATCATTCTTTCTTTCATTCTTATACGAAACATTAACAAACACCCTAAACTACAGTATTAATTGAAGGCTTAATACAAATTATGATGTTTTACAAATACATTAACGTATAAAGCCTTAAAACACATTATACCCAAAGAACTTAACTCCGTCCCCAACTACGTAACCCCCGTACTCACTAAAACGCAACTTGTTAAGCACTAGACCTTTAAAGACATGGACAAAACTGCCTTAGAAATACCCCGTAGAAATAATTTCATACTATCACGGCATAACATGGGTCATTAAGCCTCTGATAATGGGTCACAGGTGCTCCTACGACGAACGTTACCGGATCCGCGCCCGGTATGTTAATATGTTTTTAATTGCTTTTCTATCCCCGAACTAAGGCAGTTTCCGAATGCGCCTTAGTCGTAAATCACGGCCGCTGATTGGGATAGTTATGATTTTCAATATCGGTGGTGATGTAAAATTGAAAGATAGTAAGGTGGGGTGGCCGGTAATTAGCCGGTTTTTTTGTGTGGAAACAGATTATTTTAATACTTTCACCCGTTGAGCGTTTTTAAGCGATGTTTAGATCCTCTAGGTAAACTGACTGTTGACTGTTTTATAGGCGATAACGACTGTTGAAAAGTTAAGAATTTATCAGATTTACATGCGCTACCAAATAGTCACGTGATCAATTCCGAACATTTTGAAATTTAGACAATCGCTTTCGCCGATACTAATCGATACTAAAAAATAATGTCACTTTGTCTGTATGAAGCCCCTAAGACTCTAGACCAAGTATTTTTTTAATCGATTTGCCGATCAGATCTGAGAAACTTACATATAGCATGTCAGTCTCAATCTGTGAAAAATGCGTGGAAATGTAGACTTTTTGACAGATTGCGACTGATATGCTATATGTAAGTGTATATGTAGACTATAAAAAACAAGCTAACGATTAAAAACAAGTCCAAAAACGTATTATGTGATTGAAAAGCGATCCCTTACATTTAAAATTTTAGCCACCGATTGTTACTTTGACTAGAGCTGCTGCTGTCTCAAATTTTGCCTAGCTTCATAACCTCGTACACAATATCTTTGTTTATAAAGATTGGATCTCAAAATTAACAACTGCAAATCACATACAAAGCACACCTCATTATGCTGGCAACATTGTGTCACACTCAATGTTGCCAACATAATATCGATTACCTTTTCAACCCTAGCTTTCCAACTCCCTATCGGGTATCAGCTGCATCTTATCCCATGTAAGTTTTAATAGGCAATCCAGTGAAATGGGTCATTGTGGCTCTGGGAGACGATGGCGTGTATGTCGTTGCGGTCAATGATACTGCGGACTGTAGTGTTGTGCTTCTCACGTATATGCATAATTATACTTAAGTAGACTTGTCGATTGTTGTCACGGAAAAATTTCAAACTTCGTAAGATTGTAATAAATCTTTATTAGATTATAATTTCTCGATATATTGTGAAAAAAACGTTTTGTCAATAAATCTCATCCAAATTCAACAGTTTCCAATATCATCATCATCATCATCATATCAGCCGAAAGACGTTCACTGCTGGACATAGGCCTCCCCCAAGTGTCGCCATAACAACCGCTCCTGTGCGTCTCGCATCCATCGGCTACCGGCTTTCCAATATATCCGTGTCTTATTAAGAAAAAGTAGTTTACAATTTCACGCAATATTTTTCAATTTTACGGCGTTTGTAATTTTACGTTGACTTATACAAACGATAAACCGTTTTAGAGCACGGAAAAATTCAAACGTTTCTATTCTCGTTGGTAATGGATGATATATCCAGCAATATCATCAAAAAGCCAAGTTGTAGTATACAACAGCTTATATCTCGTTAAAAATAGTAGTTTATGCCAAAATGTAAAGATGGCAGTGAAGTGGTGCTGCCTGGCCCAAGGCGTAATAACATGACCATTGGTTCTGTAATTACGCCAGTAAAAAATTACTACTTATTTTTTTATTGGACAAGCCCACCTCACCTCACCCAACCATTGTAAACTGGTAAAGAAGATAACAACTGTGATGGCCACCAGAAAAGCGACGCGACAACCGAGACGACGAGTCCCAGAGATACTATCTGTTTTTTTTTTCGTTTTTTTTTCTGGTTTTAGAACACCAATCACTTAAAAATGTTTCGATCACGTAACGAGCACATTTTTCACTTTACGTACATAACTAAATAAATGATATAAGCAACCACTGCGTGGGAGCCTTCTGTCCTCGTCCTTCTTAGTTCTACAATTAAACAGTTTTTAAGGTTCTGAACCCGAAGGGTACCTAACCAACGGAACCCTATTACTAGGCTTCCGTCCGTCCATTTGTCTGTCTACCAATGGGCTGTTTCTCAAGAACCGTAATAGGTAGGCAGTTGAAATTTTCACAGAGTCTGTATTTCTATTGCCGCTATAATAATAGTAGTATAATAATTAATTCTTTATTACGAGTAACTATGAGACTCAAATAGTGTATAGCAACAAATAATTGAAAAAAACATATTTTATTAATGGCACAAGCAACGTGTTTTTTCAGTTTATGATACGGAACCCTTCGTATGAGAGTCCGACTCGCACTTGGCCGGTTTTTTCCAGTGTTCTAATTTAATTCGCATTTCAGTTTAGGCTCATTGGAGTGTAACAAAGCTAGTCGGATCGAGGGAGTTGCGACCACGAACCGCGACAGGACTCGGCACTCTCAACTTTGTTCGTTTCATGCGTTACTCTGAAAGAACTTAATTTGTTAGACACATACATTTTAATGCCGCGAAACATGACACAACTTCACAATTAAATGGTTACTGTGTGCCTTTTATTTTAGGTTTCCAGTTTTAGAAAGGTTTAGATAAAGTTCTCTTTGCCATTTGGAACGAGTAGTTTTGGGAGGTCGCTATTTTTGGGATCTCATTTTTTTGATGACTCTTTGTTTGCAACTTCTATTTTTAATAAAGTGTCAGTTAACCACGGCATCGACTTATAATACAATGTGTAACACTGAAATCGCAAAAAAAAATCGACTGCCCCATACATTTCTGTGCGCATAACTCGACAAAATGTACCGGACAGCTGATTTTTGTTTCGCGTTTTTGGGATTGATCCCATAGTAAAAGTAGTTCATAACGATTAGTACAATATTATAACCACTTCTCAGATATTATTCTGTAACACGTTGTATATCCTCCTTGTAGATGTCCTCCTTGTCTATGATAATAATCTGATCAGGAAAAATCAAATACAAAAAAAAAAATACAAAAAAATACAACCTTTTATACTTTGTAGTGTTTTTTTTTTATTTCGAACTCGGTTGTACTTTTCAGTAAAAAGTTTTTTATTTTTCACTTTTTAGTGGTTAGCTTTAACTAAACCCACCGCAAGAAGAAACAAGTTGACAATTGGCGAAAATATCGCTGAACAAACATACAAAAAAAAAATTGTGAACCTCCTCCTTTTTTGGAAGTCGGTTAAAAACGAACCCTGTCTCAAGAGAAGAGTAAACACAATTGGAATATTTTCCATTTAGCTTTTCCAGTAACATGACAGTCATTTTTAAACTTATTTCATTTTATCAATCATCTTTTTACGAGAAGCAATTTTTCAGAAAATAAACCCTAAATCTCATTAAGTACACTCAAGGGTGTAAAACGTATGGCTTTAAGTAAAATTCAATGTCAGCAGCATATTCCAAAAGCAGTCGGGACTCTCACCGACATATTAGCGTCAGTAATTTACGGATAATGTTCGCGTAATTTCGCCCGGGCCACCAACCAAATCTATGGCCTTTAATAAACGTGAACAAACTCTATGGAAACAATTATTTAACGAAATTACTGCTTTACATGATACCCTTAATGAAATTACAAACAACGCACCTTGTACGAAGATTTAATTTAACAACATAATTAATAATTATGTTTTCATTATGTCGGTTTTGTTGAATTACGATCGCAGTGGTCATATTTCGTGTAGCATCTTGGGTTTAATTTGAGAAATCTGAATTGTGTTAAATTAAGATACTGCTGAGTAAAGTTGTAGAAAGAAATCTTAAGCAGATTGAAAATTATCTTGATAAATATTTTAAAGTTTTAAGTTATTTCTCCGAATAAAATGCCTAGTTACATTTGAAAGGACCTCCGAATTCAAAACTTGCAAAAAAGAGTTGGAATTATGAAAACTGCCAACACTTAAAATGACTGAAACACACTTGGTGCGAAACGTATTCCATCAATAATCAAAATGGAATACCATTAAAACGGAATGGTGGGTGGGTCTCCGGAGAATTTAAGCAAATCCCGTCTCGTGTCCCCGGAATTGTTGAGCGAGACACGATCCGCGTCCAAATAGTACGGGCCCCGGTGAGCCCACGTTAATACGTGCGTTAATTGGTGATCCCCAACCCGCCCGCCTCGTCTCTTCTCGCCCCACCTCGTCTCATCTCGCCCCCGTCTCGCCCTCGCATTTCCTAAGGGTTCGTCTCCCGTTAATAAGAATCTGACACTAACAATTTATCAGAATTGATTAAATTTACTTTACGCTATTCCCTTTCATTGTATTAGTGAGCTTAGAGATTTTGCCTTTTGGATAAGTCTACTATTAAGACTCGTTACGTTATTCCGAAAAACGTTAATCCTACAAAATACGCAAGCGCAATTTGAAAACAAAAATGGCGTCTGTTTACACTTATGGTCATCCATTAAAGCAAACGTTTTGATGAAGTTGGTGATATCTAAGCAGAGCTGACCGATCAAGTGACAAAAACCGGCACCTAAAGCGGTGATAAAGCCATCAGTCTTGATCCGTTGTCTGTCAGTGTGTGTTGCCGCAAGGGCTGACAGATCGCGTATTGTCAGCGGTCGTGGACATTTTTCGCGTCACTCTGACAAATGAAATAAGAGGATTGGTGTGACACCCAGCCCCTCGAGTGCTCGAGAAATCATATGCCGTCGTGAGGCGAATATGGGATTCGTGTTTGCGTTAGTTTTTATGATAAGAAAAAAATTATTTTAACGTCTTTGTTTCTTAAAACAAGTGGTTGGTAAATGAGAAATATTTTTATATTTTTTGTAGTGGAAGAAGAAAAACAAATAGGTAGAAGAGTTTTGGTCCAATTAAGCAACCAGCTTTAAGAATAGAAATAGAATTTTGAAAAAAATTTGCCTACTATCCGTCTCAAAACTACATCTATCCATCTCTAACATCTGTACCAAAATTCATCCCAATAACTTCAGAGATTTAGGTATAAAAACATTACAAACAACAAACTAACTTTTTCATTTAAAATATTAGTAATGATAAAAGTTACAAGGACTATTTATGTAATAACTTACGCAAAGATAAATACTAAAATAAATTGTTCCATGTAATTGTACGTAGGACCTACAAAATTACAGGTCTGAATAGGTAACACATTATTATAACAAAAATTATAATTTGTTAAGAAAACATATTTTCATAATTACATCTTTAAATAAAAAACTAGGAGAAAGAGCGGGTCCTTTCCAAAGTTACTTAATTCTAAGCCTTATGAATATGTTAGTTTTAAACAAGACTTAGGGTCATTTTCACCAAGCCAAACTGATCGCGATCAGCGTATAAACCACGTTTATGAGCTGTCAGTGTCACAATTTTTCTATGGTATATTGACGCTGACAGCTCTTGAACGCTGTTTAGATGTACTGATCGCGTTCAGTTTCATTGGTGAAATCCGCTCTTAATATGACAACGTTATTATACCATTTACCGGAGGAGAGAAAGTAAACTGTGTTGTTTATATTCGACCTAAAAAATTTATCTTCGTTAAATGGTAGATTGTTGACCGGTTGTAACGTTCTGAGTCTTATATTCAAAACTAGCTTTTACCCGCGACTTCGTACGCGTATATCTCGTTGTTTCCCGTTCTCGTTGGAATTTCCCGTTCCCGTATAGCCTATAGCCTTTCTCATGAATGTGGCTATCATATACAAAAAGAATTTTCAAAATTGGTTCAGTAGATCCAAAGATTACCCCCAACAACCTCACAAGCTCATATACGAGTATATAGATAAACTAAGTTTAATAGGTAGCTAGGTTTGAATGCTTAGCAATCCTAACAAAATCCTTGGAGAAAGGTAAAAACTAATGTTTTTACCTATCTCCAAGGATTTTGTTTTTACCTCTCTGTTAACAGTCTAAACTTTTTATTAAAAATATTACCACTTGTTTTTAATTAAGTAGTCATGAGCGTGAGAGTTTTTTTTCTTATCAGGCTTTCATTCATATAATTATAGTTATGCTTCTTTTTTCTTCATGACAACCAAAGGTTTGTTCTGAATTTAGTACAGATTTAGAACTTTGGAAACCATTGCTATAAGGTTTAGTTTTTATCTCTACCCATTTTAAACAATACCTGGATAGTTTTGAACCAACCTGTTTCTCATATCCGCTTACGCGTCCCAGCCGCGCAAGCGATGCTCGCACAACACGTCTACGCATTAAACAGTGTTGTTTGGGGATTGTAGTAGTGGGAAGGACAATCCCCGTATACGCAAAAGTGGATATAGGTATATTCATCATATCATGCCCATCTTGCCTCTGTCTGATGGTAAAGCAGACACAATTTTCATCTTCAACCAGTCCAAAAACTTTTCACAGTAAAAGAAATTTGCGCTTTAAACCGAGTTCACAATCAGAGCAAGGTAACCAGTGATAGTAGGATTAGTGAGGATGAAATTATCCAAAGCTTTGCCTCGCTCGGCCAACACTGAAATTAATTGTTAGGGTTCGTAGCAGACAATTTAATATTGGTAGTTTTTTGGTCAGACTCGGTAAACAAGTGTATAAAGTAATAACATAACAGCACGCTTATATTCTCGAAAGGTTTAGGCAGAAGTCAAGGTATACATAGACAGTCAATGATGCTACCTTGTTACCATCATCGACTGAAACTCGAGAGCCCTCTTGTTCTAAAATAGCCTTCATTTTTTGTAATGATCTATTTTTTTTTCATTTTTACAAGGCCCTAAACTGAACAGTAGCGTCTGCAAAAAAAAAAACTAATGGGCCCTACGTAATGTTTGTGAACATTTAAATAAGACGTTTGTCAAGACCAAAGACTACAATAGTATTGGTCAAGACGCTTAGTTAACACGCGTGACCCAAGGGCTGGCTCCTACCTTGGACAAAGGTTAAGCATTGCCATACAATGTGGCAATGCTGCCAGCCTTTTGGGTACATTACCAGTGACCAGCGATGCGGAGAAATTTTTCGACGCCATATTTTAGATTATTTTTAATTTTAGTAGAGAATTTTAAGTTTAAATAAACCATTTTACTTAAACTTTACATTAATTATTTTGCTAGAAGGACTTGTGAAATTTATTTACCTCAAACAGAATAATACAATTATCAAATGTAACTATTGAAATGCAGAAATTAATTAAATCTAAACTTCGTATGTACCTACTTGTATGTTACTAAATAATTTTCAGTCTATATGCTATTCTAACTCCACTGAGGTATGTAATTAGTAACTCGCTTTTTCTACTGCATATGTTACTTGCCTTTCACGCATCACTTTTATAAGTGATGCGTGAAAGTCAAGTGAAAGTCAGGATAAATAGTATGACATGTCCTCATCCATGGTCCATATACCGTTATTAAAATTTCAAATCCTATCTTAAATTTCAAACCTCCCATTTGAAATTGAAAATTTACAGACTTTTACATTATTTGTATAATCATACTCAGTATTATAATTAGTAATTATATTAGTTTTATAGGAAAACGGGGACCACTGGCTTGTAGTATTTCAAAGAAAACTCCTATCAAATTAAGCAACCTGCAATTTTAAACTGTCTTGAAATAAACTCATTAAGCATAACAAGTTGTCTACCTTGTTTGATAACTAACTCGGTAGGTACTCTACCTAGCATACAGACGGGCCACAAACATTAACTAGAAATAAGTAAGTTTGGATGGCGAATCTTATTTAACATAATACCTAATGTTACAAACCATATCAGTATCATCACTAATGGTTAAATAGAGTTGTAACTATAGTTCACTTATAATTGCGAAATATTATTTGCAAGTTATGTTGAAGTCACAGGGGACGAGCCTGCCTATTGTTAGAAGCAAGTAAAAAAAATTCAAATAGTTCAAATTATATTACTTCTTATTAGAAATAATATAATTTACGAGCTTCTGCCAGCGGTTTGGCCGTGTGTTGATCAGAAATAATCTCAAGGGAACTCCCTGGAAAATAAGTAACCCATGTCTTTTTCCAAGGTCCAATCTATCTCTGTATTCGAAATTCATCAAAATTGGTCCAACGATTTAGCCATCATATTATGGTAACAGACAGACGGACAGACAGTCTAGTTATTTTGCATTTATAAATATTATTAGTATAGATTCAGTCAATATTTTGAAATTGGTAATATACGTACTCGTGCTATAAATGCTTTTCCGAAGTTGGAACGCAGTAACTGTTCATTAATTAACGCCTTAATTAACTTCGCTGAATAATGTACTGATAACTGCAGTGTGGGCCAATGAGTACAATTTTCAGGTACGTAAATAATGATTTAACAATTATCGAGAAAGTGTCAGTATATTTTTTCGTTAACCTGCCATTCATAATATGTGGCTGATCAATAATTGCTCAATAACAGTAGCCAAATATTTGAAGTCAACCTAGACAATGTGCCATTCAATTAGCGAATGCGACTGTCGAAATGCCAATATGTAGGAATTTGACCACGTGACATTTCGATAGCGTCTGTCAGTCCCATACATTTTTGACGTATTGATAATCGCCTTCACCACGCTACCATTGACAGAATCTCACTTGTCAAGCCCAAGGTGGCAACTTAATAGTTACTAAATTGTGGTTCTGAAGTTGCCCGTTTAAACTAGCAGTAGGTAAGGTGTACAAATGACCGCGGAGCGCCGTCGCCGATATTTTTAAGAAAGCGCGTTCTTACATCTCTCTTTTTATGATTGTTCTTCTTTTATTAGAGTACTTTTGTTTCTTAAGTGAAATTTTCTAAGTTAGAAAGGCGGGGCTTTCGCTGTAAATCCGTACTTACTCTTTGCGTCGTAAAAGTTAGGCGATTGAAAAAATTGTTTCTTTTGTGCGACAAAATCGCTAAATTGATTTGGCTTTGATTCTTTATTGTAAGGTTTTATATGCTTTAATGGTGTGATTGAAATATATGCTTTGGTTGAATAATGAAACTGAACCTAGCGGTATAAATTCAAATAGTTTAATGCCCACGATAATGGTGGAGCTAATTACGGTTCAGGCTCACACGCCATTGGAATAAAGAAAGTGGAGTAGTTATAAGCGCGCGCTATGCAGAGCTTGTGCAGAAACATAAAACTGCAAGGCGAAGTGGATTGACTAATAAGATTAGCATAATTACGCGCGGGGACTGCACGCGAACCCATAGCTTTTCATAATTAGCTGCCGTTGTTATAACATTCGTGAGTCGTGTGTTGGCTGAGCAGAATAAACGTACATACAGGATGTTTCAGAATTGCGTGGTCATATTTAAGGGTGATTTTGGGTAGTTGATGCAGTGAGCAAACAATAACAAAAATAAATAACATTGACTTTTTAAAAATTCGACCACACACTAAAAAGTAAAAAAAAAACACTTCAGTCCGTAGTTGGTAGCATCAATTCTATGATTGAACTAAATATTCAGCTACGTGACACTGTGTGAAATGTGATTTATTTGAAACTTTTAAGTAATGTTCTGCATTCGGTTTTTTTTTTAAGTCGTTTTTTTTTATTTTTGCTATTGTTTCCTTTCTATACATCAGAACGTCAGCCTTAAATATGACAACAGCCTGTATAAGCATAGTATACTACTTATTTACATACACGTACGTTAATCTAATAATATCTGGAATGGAATGCAAATGAAGCTTCCTTCAAGAGCTTTGTGAAAAACTACGTTTAATTTTCGTTTCAAACGTTTACAGTTGTTAATCTTTGTACAGAAACTTCAATCGCGACATCGCATCGGCTAGGTCCGTCTGTGCTTTGATAAATTTATTTAACCTCAACTCGAGTTAAACGAAATACTCAGCGGAATTGCAGTTCTAAATTAATCGGTTTCATTTACTAAAGTTGTCAACGTGCACTGTAATTAAAAACACACAGATGCAACGTTAGTGTGTTATTAAAAGCAAAAACGTTCTCGTACACATACACATTGCAGACCTTTATTTTAAGAAATACTATTAATCATCATCATCATCATATCAGCCGAAAGACGTCCACTGCTGGACATAGGCCTCCCCAAGTGTCGCCACAACAACCGGTCCTGTGCGTCTCGCATCCATCGGCTACCCGCGACCCTCACCAAGTCATCGGTCCATCTTGTGGGAGGCCTTCCAACGCTGCGTCTTCCGGTACGCGGTCGCCATTCCAGAAATTTTCGACCATCTGTTCTGCGAGCAATGTGCCCTGCCCACTGCCACTTCAATTTGGCGATCCTTCGGTCTATGTACCTTGGTTCTCTTGCGGATATCGTTATTCCTGATTCGATCACGCAAGGAAACTCCGAGCATTGCTCTCTCTATTGCCCTTTGGGTTACTTTAAGCCGTCTGATGAGGATCCCACTGCTGGAAAAAGTACTCTCACAATGACTTCCAGCTGTTATTTGGACTACTAAACGTTTGTTTTTTAGCTCGTTTTCAACACGGTTGATACACCATTGGCTGTGTTAGGGCACACAATGATTATTTTGTTGTCACAGATCACTGGGCACAAAACAGTGGTTGTCAGTCGTCCCACTTCAATATAGAAATATTTATTTTGAAACCATTTATTACATCTAGTTACGATCAACATGAAACCTGGAAATTCAATCCGTGCATTAATATACATCGGGACACTCAACTGCATACAATCAAATAGCACCCATATAATTTCAAAAGCATCACCAATTAATACAATACAAATTAATCAGTGTAAATAAAATGGGAATAATACATTTAATTAATAGACGCACTTTAAACAGTCGATGAAAACACATGCGATATAAATTCTGACAACCATACTACAGTCGGAGCGGTGGTTGGCCGCTGAGCAAATATTCAATAAGGGGAACCCATGTATTGTATTGCACCCGCGATTCAGTTTGTTCACTCTTCAATATACCGATATTGTTTTGGTCGTATTGAAAACGGAATCAAACAGTACAAATTGCGGAGCCATGTCGCGTATGTTGGTACCTATGTTTTCATTCGGATCTACTGTTTGAATAGATGGATCAGAAAGTTGAACTGTTATACCTACCTTTAGAGTTTTTGATTCGTTTGTTTTGCTTTTGACTCGGTTCGCTTTGCAGTTTTGATGATGACGTTCACATTTTGGGTTAGCTTGATATCTATGGAGTCGCCCTCGTTGCGTTGCCTATCCAACAGAAACCGAGATTAAAAGTAGATAAATTAATTAATTTAATTCCTTTACCAATCAAACGTGGTAGCTACGTTCATAATTATAATGAGTATGTAGCAATTGTATTACAACAAAGTTTTGCTGTTCAATATGATTGTATATTATTATAGTAGGATGTTTTTTATTTATTGAAACTTCATGTTCGTGTTACTGGTCCGCCTATGTACCACGACTTGTGTGAAAAGGCTTTTTCTACCAGTCAACATTCGCTTTAAAAAAAACCCAACGTGGTAGGTGTACAACACATACGTAAATAATATTTTAAATCAATGATCACGATATTAATATTATAATTTCGATAATTATGCACATACAATTATGTACAATCCTATTCACCAGTTTTAAGACTATAGCTTGTACCCGCGACTTCGTACGCGCATATCCCGTTTTTTTCCAGTTTCCCTTGGGAATTTCCCGTTCCCGTATAGCCTTTCTCATGCATGTGGCTATCACAATACAAAAAGAATTTTCCAAATTAGTTCTAGAGATTAGCGCGTTCAAACAAACAAACTCTTATTGTTTACTGTAAATAATTATTCGGTTATTTAGTAATTGCTGTCAAAACGTAATCGTATAGCTGTATTACCTTGCAATTACAGCTATGTTATGGTTTCACCCCACAATAGGATTATTCTTCTTTTCGAGTCAATAGATGAAAAAACTCCTTAGATTTTTGGGGCGCATTAGGTGGCCACGGTAATTTCAGCGTCGGTGGCATGCACCTGTTTCAATAGCATAAACACTCAATTATCTACAAAATCAAAATCAAAAAATCAAAATCAAAAGTCATTTATTCAAATTAGGCTGAAAGCCAGCACTTTTTGAACAGCAAATTTTACATAAAGACAGTCCCCCAAAACGCCTACCCGTCACACAGTCGTACAGTCAACCGCATTACTATTCAGAAGCGCACAACTAAATTAATATCATCCGTCAATAGGCATTGAAAATGCACTAGAGCTGGGCTATTGAATGGAACCAATAGGTATTAGAGTGCCACTCTATTCATGTATTGAATGTAATAATGTTCTAAATTTTAGTAGCGGTATCCGGGCGGGGAGTTGAGTATAACAGTTGACAAGCAAATAAATTAATGATTAGCCTGGTTAGTATCCAGTCCAGTGTTTACCACTGTAAATGTGTGTAGCGTAGCTAATTTATAGTGTAACCTATATTAAGGCGGAGCGGGAGGGTGTGTCAGACTCTTACTGACTAAAACCCATCCGTGCTCCTCAAAATGCCCTTTGCCCTTTCGTACATGCAAGCCATCTGGCCCTTAGAAATTAATTTTATTTATTGTATTGTCTATTTTCTTATGCGACATAATCAATAAAAACATATCTTTGCGTGCTGTCAGATTTTCTGTACGAGTACAGCTAGATCCTCTACGTGATTCAAGCCTCTAAATCAGATTAAAAAATGTTTCTTCATTAGTGACCTTGACGTGACAGGCGGGGGGAATATTAGCACTAAACTATGGAAAAACGTTTGCTTCAAGTTTTTACGACGGATCTATGATACTCCTTTTGGCCAGTATGACCAGGTTTTTTCTATAGCAGCCCCACAGGATTTCGTTTTTTTTAAACGTTGCCCCATACTAGGATTTTTTTCTGTATCGTGAGTGCGTTGACGAATATATAAACGCACATACACAAACAGCCAGACCCGAAACAACTATCTGTAGGCCATACATATATTTGTTCCGTGCGGGAATCGAACCCGCGACACGTAGCGCAGTAGTCCAATCCAATCGCTCAACCACTGCGCCAAGCGTGTCGTCAAATTAATAAAAATTAAATTAATTGGTTAAAACGGAGTAGTGTTGTTCACACCAGAATAAAAAGTTATATGAAATGATACCGTATATAAAGTTAAAAATGCGTATGCAATCTTTTAACCGAATAAAGGAAAAGGAACCTCCGGTTATCAACTCACACCTAAACAATTTCCCAAACTCATCAAACATGAAACAGGGTACCCCATCAAACTTAAAAACCCAACCAAACCATATCGGAACAAACTTTAATAGTAGCGTAGTTCCCGTAATTTTCGGCAGAGGGCAGCACTAGAATTTTATGGACGGGACAGATGGAAACGTCAGTACGCTAGCGGGGTCTCCGCGGTATAACATTTGGATTTATTCAGACGTGAAATTAAACAAGCCCCTGAGCGCCCCCTATCACAATTTATGTTCGCACTAGATTGTAAAGGTCCAAAAGCAAGATCTGACTGTACCCTCATTAATTGGTAGAGGCGTCATGACTGGCTTGTGTTTTGTACTTGATTTAAGGACTGGATGATTTGAGTCTACCGTCTAGTTTTAATGGGGAAGGGTCCTCATTAAGGCGATTTAATTGTGGAGTTCTGTATTTGGTGTCCTGTTTTTAATTAAAAGGTTCTTGGTTGATGTTTGTATAGCAAAATGGGCTGACTACGGAGTAATGATTTGATGAATAACTTATTCAACTTAAAACATAAATAAGGCCTCGTTTACGGAGACGCGAGACGTCGCGTGTCGCGTGCATCACGGCGTCTCGCGGCTCGTCTGACTTTTTTTCCGTTAACAGCACAAACACAAACATATGGCAATGTACGATGTTGTTTATGGAGATGCGAGGCGTGACGCGGCGCGTGGTGCGGTGCGCGAAGAGTAGCGGTGCCCTCCGCTGCGCCCGCGGCGGACCCTCTGACTTGTAGCGTAGCACGGAGCGCTCATCACTGCGGCGGACGCGGCGGGCATGGGAGCAGAGGGTGGGAGGGGAGGGTACGTTCGTATTTTAATCTAAAAAAAAAAAGGAACTAATTTGACATCTCAAGTGATTTGTAGCAGGTATCACCGTATGTTCGTATTGCCCCAGACGACGCCGCGGGACCCACCGTGGGCTCCGCCTGCATCAGAAGCAAACGCGTGTAAAATCGCTTATCCGTAAACGTTCTCATACAACGCCATATGTTTAAATTCAGTACGGGCCGCGTCGCTGAACGCACCGCTGGACTCCCCGCGTCTCCGTAAACGAGGCCTGAGGTAGAAAGACTGTAGCCTCCACCAATCAATGCGGAAATACAAAACGGCCAGGAGATGATAGCCGTTTGTTTCCGAAGTATGTTGGGGTTGGCATTATATGGAGCATGTGACCTCCATAGCTTTGCTAATTGATCATGTAGGCTCATCTCTGGAACTACCAGTCGGATTTTGGAAACTATTTTTGTATATGATAGCCGCATTCATGAGGAAGGCCACAAGCTATACGGGAACGGGGAAAAAATGGGATATGCGCGTACGAAGTCGCGGGTAAAAGAAGTAGTACTTTGTAGCACTAGACTCGTAGTACAGTTTTCGCTGACGAGCAAACAATAAAATAAAAAACAAAAAATAGCTCTAGGGGTTTCTACCCCGGCAAATACCTACATCATTTCATTTAATTTTATTTCCCTAAAAAAACTTCCTTCAAAAGTCCTCGAAGTACTTACATTTAAACTTTAACGAGCCTCTTTCTCGTACATTGTCCTATCGCCCTTCAGCCCTGTATCTTACCCATGCCCTATAATATCGCCCTCTGTGCATCACGATAAGGGTGCGTAACTTCGGGGTTGCGAGAGCCTCGTAAATATTCATTATCCTGGCAACATTGAACTCTTGTTTAAGAATAACACGGGCATCTTCTTTCCAAGTTTATTAAAGGGAGCTTAATTTCCATTACTTGAAA
This sequence comes from Melanchra persicariae, assembly GCA_947386135.1. NCBI lineage: Eukaryota > Metazoa > Arthropoda > Insecta > Lepidoptera > Noctuidae > Melanchra > Melanchra persicariae. The sequence continues at coordinate 6,734,716 of OX376651.1, read as the reverse complement.
AGTTTTAGTAAAATGGTTAATTTTTGGGGCAGTTAATGATCAGAGTGTAAGTTGGTTCGCATGTTAGAAAGCATCGTAAGTCAATTTTTATGCGCATAATTCAACTTGTAATATGTTGCTGAGATGCGTCTGGAATTTTCTTCTAAGAAAAAATAAAGGAACCCTATTGGAAAAAAAGCATGTAAAAACCACCTCAGGACTTATACCATAAACTCTAACAAAAGAAAAGCGAAACCTGAAACCCCCACAAATATTACCGAAAAAACCTACACATGAACAGATTTTATTAAACTAAAAACCTTTGTATCTCCGAATACGTTTTCAGACAAAGCTTTAGTATCAATAGGTATCACTATTTTATTGTCGCCATAACTTTTGAAACAAGGGTATGTAGTTATCCTAACACGGGAAATAAACAAATCCCATAGATTTTGTGGCGTGCCAAGTATTTTCTCCGCTTTTATCCCTGGCGTATGCCTTTTTGTAGGAGATTTTGTTGTAAACCCAATGCGGTTTGATAGCATCTGTAGCCTTCGGTTTTGGGATAATTACGATGATGTAGGTGTGGTTAACGGGTGCAGACAGTGCGATAAAATATGGCATATAACATTTGTATGTAAGTCTCCAGTTGGTGTACCTACCTATTTGAAGTTAATGTCGTGTTGTATTAATTATTAATATTAAGTTCTAAATCTGAAAAACCAGAATAAAAGAAATAAATATATGGTTTATACCACATTCGCCCCAATATTCGCCCCACTTTTAAGCCGTATGTATTGGGGCAAATGCGGACCAAATCGAATTTTCCTAACTTTTTTGGGGTGGTACATAATGTATTTGATTTCTTTGGAAACTATGACCAAAATATTATTTTGGTACCCATAATCCCTAATAATGTCTAGTCGAAGGCATAATAATGTTTCCAAAGCACACTATGACAAAAGTCATTCTATTCTATCCATTTGCGACAAATATAGCCCCAGGCCCATACATATTTCGCGACCTACACAAACGTTAATACTCTTCGCAATAACCATAAAAAACATTCATTCCCATACAGGTTACGAAGTCGATGAAAGAAGCGGAATAACTAGCAATCAAAAGCTATTTATTGGCCCATTGTACTAAACTCGAACATTTCTGCAAGTCATGGCTAGGAGAGGTGCTTAACGTTCACAATTATTTTTCTACCACAATACTTATGGGCGAACGTAACAGGCTTAATAGTTTTTGTAATCTAAAAGGTCTTTGATAAAGTGACATTTTGTTAGTGATAGCGATTGCTCAAACGTGCGAAACAAACCTATGCTTGACGTGGGCTACCTTAATTTTATTTTTAAGTAACGTTCGCATCTCAATCGCAATTTGACAAAAATGTATAGAAATTGAGGCGAATGAATAGAAGATGTATAGAAAAAAAGAAGATGTATAGAAAAATGTATAGAAGTTTGCGATTGACATGCGAATGCGAACGTTGTTTAAAAAATTGTAGAATTGACACTCTGAAAATCCATAAATCGTTATTGCTTACAAAATGACACTGATGAAGAGCATCAGGCTCTAGATTTGAAAAAATTGATAACTATGTAATCTACAATGAATTGGTAATTGAGCTCCAGCAATAGCTTTTATAGAACGGTTCCTCTGTATCCTGATAACAATTACGTTAGAATTGGGTTATAATCGTAATTTTGGGACTTCCATCATTTTGTAGTCAAGGATGCAATATCTTTTGAAGTTTTTAACACTGATTGTCGCTGAGATGATACAACTGCGCCTTATTGGTATTCTCAAAGCAGCTTTGCCTAGATTATTTTCAACAGACGCGGAGATTGTATTTATCATCAAATTCATTTTCATTTCATCAGCTTCTAATATATTGTAATTTACGAACTAAACTTCCAACAATTACGTCTCTACGATCACGCTAACAACTCTCTAGCCATTCGCTACGGGATAAAGCGCGCACGAGCGATAAAAACTTCCCACGATCGGCATAATAGTGCTGCGATTGGCATAAATAACATCAATTGTGATGTTTTCTTTGCTAATGTCGTCCCGGGAGCAGTGCGCGCGTAATGTGCGATGCCATTAAAAGTACATAAATACACGATCGTCTCAATAAACGTCACGATGCTGGGTAGTTTGCTGTTGTAAATAAACTGCAGCCTGCAATCTACAATGTTGCTTTTTATGACTTCTGCGAGTTCATTACGGATATAAAGTTTGGATTCGTTTAGTTTCAAATGGTTTTGTTGGATTGTGTAAGATGACTGGTTTATTTATATGTTTTGAAACTGTTATGGTTTTTTGATGGGGTGAAATTATTTTATGTTTTTTATAAGCAAGCCTTAGGCTTTAGACCAGTGGTCCCCAACCTATGGTCCGCGCAATAGTGTGACATTTTCACCTCAAAAATAACATTGATGCAAACTGATTTTAAGTTACTAGTAATGCTCATTAATTTTGGTTTCAAAGAATAGCTATGCTTCAAAATCTTGAACTTGAATTTTTAGATTACCACAGTATAATTTATTCTTGATTTCTGGTCCCTGCTAGCAACAAAGAAATCAAATAGTCGCGGGTAAAATAAAGGTTGGGAAGTTCTAAATGTCTGCAATTAACCACATGACATATCGATACATGCACTACCGAAATATCACGTGGTAAATCGCAAATCGTGGTTAATTAAAAATTATTGTCAAAAAGTCCCAAAATGTATGGGACTGACAGGCTCAATTCCATACATTTTGGGATTTTTTTCACAATAATTTTCGCTGCTAGAATGACATTTTCTATAAGGTGTGTTCGTGACAACTTAAGAAGTCCGATTTGACAGAAGGATACAACATTGCTTTACTAGTAAGTATGAAAGAGACATGAAATAAATCTCTTTCGCACTTACTGGTAAAGCGATCTGCTATCCTTCTCTGCTGTGAAATTCCACGTCTTAGATTGTCACAAATATAATATTATTAATTAAGACTGCTCATAACCAACATACAGAACATTACGTACATACAATATAGCTTTAACTTTCGGTTTTAAATTTTTAGGTTTATAGGAACAAAAAATGTAATACGAACTCGTGACTGATGGCTAGCAATAAACGAATTAACATGTTTATTGTACCTATAGATCCATATGACCTAGAAAATTCCAACATAAAAACAATCAGAAGGTTAACAAAGCACAACATGGTCACAATAGAAGAGGAGGTTGTGTTTGTTATAATTTGATATTCTTCACTCATAAAAATAAGTGTAAAACTCATTTTATTAAAAATTACATTTTAAATTTAAAAAAAACCCGACCTCGGACCGATTTTAATCAAACATAGCTAATAACACTAATTCACCATTCAATCAAAAAAACAAAATCAAAATCGGTTCATCCGTTCGGGAGCTACGATGCCACAGACATATACACACAGAGACTCGTCAAACTTATAACACCCCGTCGTTTTTGCGTAGGGGGTTATAAACACATCTCTGCGAGTTGGCTTCAACTTCCCAAATTTTCGGGAACCCAAGAATGTGGAAGATGTATGTATGTAAAAGTACACATTTTATGTCTAAGCAATCTCCTACAAAAATATATGCACAGTTTATTGTTTGCAGTGAATTTGACACAGGGTGAACAAAATCAAAATCAAAAGTCATTTATTCAAATTAGGCTGAGAGCCAGCACTTTTTGAACGTCAAATTTTACATAAAGACAGTCCCCCAAAACGCCCACCCGTCACCACTTCCTAGTGTTTTAGCTGGGAAGAAGAAGTGGCGCAACAAACTCCCCAGCAACACATCTGTCTGTTACGTTTTACTTAACTTAACTTAACTAACTTCTTCTAACTTCCAAAAGAACATACTCTCAGGATGAGAAGTATCCTGTGATCTACCCGTGTGCATTATTTCATTCAATTCCGCTCAGCCGATAGACGTGAAGTACCTCTACATGTCTGACAGACAGACACATAGACAGTTACTTTCGCATTTATAATATTCAGTGTGTATATGGAAGATTCCAACTGGTCATAATTGCAAATATTTTTACCTTGAAAATATTTAAAAAAATAAAAAAAAACTTTTCTTAAAACTAAAAGGTCCATACTTCATTTACTATTTTGGCGGTAGTAACAATGGTGCTTAAATAAGTTGTTTAGTATTGTTAGTTTTCAAAAATTATATTATATAAGTTGACCTATGAAAAAAACACCCCTACCTACCAAACCTATTAGATAAACAACTATGTCTGCTTCAGAGTAAATGTTTAAAAATAATCGCGCTTTCATAACGCATGGTCCTTCTACAATTCCTTACATCACGATCCTAGCTTGAAATTTCCAGCGGTTCGGTAGCGTGGTCACACAGTAATAAACATAAAACATGAAATTAAACTCGTGCGCGATGAAAGCCATAAAACCTTACATATTACGAACTATAGGCAAAGTGCCAGAGGTTTCCATTTCAGAACGTACTAATGTACTTTTTTACAATAACACCGTTCTTAAGTGTAAACTTTATCATTTTAATGTGACAGTAGTGTGTGTGTTGTAAATAAAATGCTTTGAGAAAGTTGGTGAAAGAAGTATTTCGTATGTTCTCGGAAGTATGAACACCCGGATAATGTATTGAGATATCATCGCTAATGTCTGCTGAAATGTCTTTCTTTGTGGTAAATGTTTTGGGTTTATTGTTACACATACCAGCGGTATGTTTTGTATTTTCGAGATGCCTTACGTCAGAACTCAATTCACGTTACGGCGCTTCCACCAATTCAAACAATTTTGCTCCGATAACGTTATATCAAAACTCATTTATACTGATAGTGTGAACCTTGAAAAGCTGAAACATGTTTGGAATATTAATCAGGACTAAAATGTGAATTAAGCCTAACTCAAAACAAAGTACTTCTACCACGCAATTTGCTCATAGTACTTATTTCTTATGCGTTTTCATTTCTAACTTTTTATCCAAGATAAAACTAAATAGCTGTAATCAAATAACAACACACATAGCGATATTACAACAATATAAATTAAATACAATTTATTGTAGCGCCTCTACGGCGTAGCACCGTAGCACCGTAGCGCCGTGGCGTTATGTCTACGAGTCACGTTTTGCTTTTAAAAGCTGAAAGTGTACTAAATCTGTTTTTCTTTTATTTTAAAACTGATTTATATTGTAATTTCGTGCGTCAAGGGTAAGCGATAACGTTGCGTGTCATAAAACAATATTTTGAATTTTCAAAGGCTTTGCAGCAAATAGTTCTTTTGACGCTGAGTTGTAAATGTTGGTGATTTTTCTTCTAAAATAAATATTTAAATTGTTTTTGTACATTTTTTGTATTGGAATACAAATAAAGCGCCTGTGCCAGCCCAGATCGGACGAAACCTTCAAAAAAACTTTTTAACCTTGACCAAAATACTGAGGGGAAAGTTTGCCAACACGTACGATTGTAAATCAGTGTTATCAGTACGCGATAGGCACAGCCCGAGCACACCGTAAAAACTTATTTTATATTGTTTGGCAGCATAAAACACCCATTTAAATAAAAGTAAAAAATATTTCAGAGCTCATTTTTCAGCTTTCATCGTCAGACTTTTAAACGTGGAGATGTTTTGTTATTTTAACATGAATACGCACAATAATTTTACACCTCTTTTAACATTTCGAGAGTACATTAGTAACGGCTGAGCACGGACCCACGTAACTTTTTAATTGTTACGTGTAATTTATCACTTAAACTAGGAGGGCTCCTAACGACCGCGGTCCAAACAAAAGGCCCCATTATATCGCGTGATTCTAACTCTCACGAAAATCCAACTAATTAAATGTTTACTACGTACTGCGTATACCACTGTTGCTACCGCCACATAGTTATTAAAAATACGATGTAAAACAAAATGACAAACGACTGCTTTTTACCCAATAAAAATCTACGAATGGTACACGTTAGTCGATGTTTTAACAAGCAGCCTAATGCTTCGTGTTGTTCACGATACGTCTCGTTTGGTGTTGCGTGAATTATGTTATAATTACCTGACGACTATCACGTTGGAAAACAAAAACAGGGTGAAGTCGCGTGCACTTCAAAACGCTCCCCTTTTTTTTTTTTTTTTTTATAGGATGGGAAATCATCAAATGACCCCTCCCGCTCTGGGTGGAGCGGCAGGGAGTGTCAGACTTTTACTGACTAAAACCCACCCTTAGTCCTCCTAGTGCCTTTCTTCCCAGGGCCGCGGTAACTCTTTCGAACAATTCCGCAACCCTGGCAGGCTCTGGCCCTGGCGGGCCCCGTCTCCGTTGCTGACTGCTCGTTGCTGACGGCGCGTTTGGAGTGAAACGCGCCGTCGACTCTGGCCTGACCTGATCGGACAGCGAGCTACCCATTGCTCGCTGTCCGCAGGCGTCAGTCACTGCGCCTTGCCCAGGAGTGTCAGTACCTGAGAGGCGCAGCGACTAACGTACGTCTGGAGGGGGCGAGATGGGGCCATTACTGGCACTCCATTCTAGCCCCCTCCCGAGCAGTTGCAGCGGCGGCGACGGTGGCGGCGGCTGCGGCGGAAGCGACGGCGGCGGCGGCGGCGGTGGAGGAGGGTTTTCTCCTCGACCCGGCCCTGGCGGGTGGACCGCAGGCTTTGCCCCCAGCCCAGTGATCGGCCGGCTTGCCAGCTGCCGCACATGCGAAGCAGTGCGGCGCGGCGTCGCACGAGCCGGCCCTGTGACCGGGCTGACCAAAGCGGAAGCAGTGGTCACTGCGGTCCACCTCCGAGGTGCAGCGTGCTCCCACGTGGTTGCCAACTTGGCAACGGAAGCACCTCAGAGGTCTAGGCTCCAGCAGTTTTACCTGCGCGGAGACCCAGCCCACCAAAAGCCTTCGGCCCTCCGAGACTTTCTTGGCCGCCGACACGGGGCAGCTCACCACTACGGTTCGCATGCCCGTGTTGTCAGGACGGATGGTGCCCGCCTTCACCTCCTCCGCAGAGCACCCCCCCGTCCTGACGACGGCGGCCAACACCTCCTCCTCCGTGACGGAGTCGTCCAGGCCCAAGATGCGCATATCTATGCACTTCGTGGGCCTGGACACTCGGACGTCATCCGCGCCCAAGGACGCCCTAAGCCTTGCGGCTAGAGCGTCCGCGGCCGGACCGCTGCCTGCTCCAGGGATCTCGAGCATCCTGGCCCCGGTCATGGTGACCCTGAGCCGGAGACCCCCGACGATGCCAAGCTCACCGAGGTTGATGGCCTCCTTGGCCTTGGTGAGCGTGTTGGCATACGTCACGCCCCTCTTCACCGCGTCCGCTTGCGGAAGGACCTGGAGTCCTCCGAAGCAGCCCCCGCTCCCTCGGGTACAGAGCTCGCCGAGCTAACGGTCGCTAGGTTGTCGGAGTCCAACTCAGACTCCGACTCTACACCCGCGCGACGCTCAAGCGAGCCCTCCTCCCAATACAGCGCACCTTCGCCCGTGCTCCGCCCGACCGACACTCTGTCGGGCGAGTCAAAACTAAAACCGATCAGGTCCTCCTCGGATAGTATGGATCGGGGGCCTCCTCGGCCCTTGTTGCCAATGGCAAGCGGCGAACAAAAGACAACGTTGCCCCCCCCAGAATATGTGGGGCTTGACGCAAGCGTGGCGGATTCTCTTCCTGCTGTGCAGTCCGTACCGCCCTGGGGTAATTCTCTTTCGTTGCTCTTGTTCATATTTTCCTTTTTGAGGGTGCGGTCCCTTTCTCCCCTTCTCTCTCAATGCTTGCTCGCTGCCCTCACAGTCACGTCTGATGATCAGACGCGTACCAGAGAGCAGCGAGCAAGCCAATGAGACGCACACCGTCCGAGGACCCGAACACTGCTCAAGTCTCCGAACGGTGTGCCCCTCTTGTGTCTCTCTTGGTCTGGTCTCTCACTTGGGACCTTCCGGCATGAGTGGCTCTACCGGCAAAGCCCCCAAGATCACTGAGACACGCAAACCCCACCACGACGGCAACGTGGAGACACGGTTGGTGGGGAAAACGCTCCCCTTCACTATTGTTATCACACACCCAACCCCGCAAGTCCGTTTTCTAAATAAACTACATTAACGCAAACTGGCGCGTTACGTAACACGAAAACAATGGGCAAACCCAAACGCGGTGCCATTATAGAGTCGCGCTTTTCTTCGGTGAAAGGGGAAAGAAAATGAGTCGATAAGGGGTTTATTTGATGGGCAATTCAGCAGTTACATTTCGACGCTATCGATCTTTAAATTCTTTCAAATAGAATTTTATTTAAATGAAATAGTAGAGCAAAGATTTGGAGAGAGAAATTTTAGGCTTTATTGATTGATTTGGAGGTGCGGCAAAAGGCAGGAGGTTGAATAATGGTGCTTTTTCGTAAAATGAAACACGGAGACGTGATTAAAGAGCTGAGTCATGTAAGCCGGGAAACCGCACCCGGAACGCGCCCGCGCAAAATTAATAAGCAGAATTACTCTTCTTTACCGTGTCATAAATTACATTGATGGTGGCTGGCAACGCTTAGAGAACCCATAAAAGCTAGCTTTATTAAAATCAAACAACAGGTGAAAAACGACGAATTGCGACACAACATTTCAGAAATATTTTTATTGAAAGCTTGATAGAAGACTCAATAAAATGGAATATCGAAATTAAAAGAAACAGCGAACAATAAACGTCAGAAGCAAATCATATCTTCATTTTCATTCAATTGTATTGTCTTGTTCATTTTTATTGTGAGCGTTTTCTAAGCTATCGGAGTATTGTTGGGACGTAAGAGGGATCCTATTGTGTACTTAAATCAACGAGGGGCGGACGCGGCGGTATGGTTAGCAGAAACAAAAGGTTCTTTCTAAAATCAACGTCGACGCCTTCAAAAGTGTCACTTGACTGGATTTCCTTCTCGTTATTCTTGCATGAAATTGATGGAATTTTTGTGTCGAATTTTTGTCTTGCCTGAAATGTTTAAAGTTTTACTTGTTTACTTTATGTACATTGTAACAGTAACAGCAAGTGTGTCGCGGGTTCGATTCCCGCACGGAACAAATATTTGTATGGCCTTTTTTTAGGGATGTAGCCAATAGCAAATAGCTCCATGTTTAATGACACTGTTGGCGCAGTGGTTGAGCGATCACTGCTACGCTGCGTATCGCGCGCGCGTGCACGCAAAACATATTTGTATGGCCTACAGATAGTTGTTCCGGGTCCGGCTATTTGAGTATGTGTGTTTATAATATAAACACATTATGTTTGTAAACACACCCACGATATAGGAGAAATTCCTCGTCTGGGGCAACGTTTTAAAAAAAAACTTAAAAAACCTTCAAGGACCGAATAGGTCCAATTAACTGCTAGAAAACATCGCAGCAGACCAAGGTGAAGAAAACGTACAACATTATTACGTAGTAAACAACATTGAAGCAGAAAGCGGGACGAGCTCGAATAAAACAAAATGGTCCAAAATAGCAAAGACAAAAGTTTTTTAGAAGTGGGAGAGGGAGGCCTTTGCCCAAAAGTAGGAAGAAATAGGCTCAATAGATAGATAGATAGAACAGTAACTTGCTCAGAGCAACTAAATGAACACTAATTCAATCCCGCTCACAAAAAAAAAAAAACAACACACATGCACACACGCACACCATAACACACACACACACAGACACGCAAACCATAACACACAATTAACGTTTTTATGGCTAGAATTTCCAATCGAGCCAATAATCTTATCTTAATGTTGATTTCTTTGTTTTTTCATCTTTTAAGTTGTCAATGTACAAGTATATAATAGCAAAATAAAATGTATCATTTTGTAAAAGGGCGGAGACCTGGTGTCCTGAAATACAGGCCTAGAGCTTAGTTTAGGCACCAGTCTCCCACAATATTAATTTCAAAAATTTGTCTGACTCTGATACCTTGTTATATGTATATTGTAATATTGTGGTGAGAAAAATAAACGTTTATTATTATTATTATTATTAAATGATCGGTCACACGGAAAATTGTAATGAACACTACAGTGCACACGAACTGGCGCAGCAAGTCTTTGTTATTAATTTATTGAAAACTGCTCTTTATTGGCGCCTCTGACATAGACAGAAGCTTGTTCTATTTCAAAATGTATATCTTTTTCATATTTTTTTTCTGAATCTTTTTCCTATATATATTTAAGTATATATATAATATATATAGTTTATACATGTGTAATCAACATTATTGAATATTTTTACTGTATCCTTCACCCCCCTCAGTCGGTTTTACGGCACCACGGGGAAATTATTATTGGTTCCTATTGAGGACCACCAATCAACTATAAATATATCAGAAATAATGCTTTCACGATTAGTAGGAGCTCCCATGGTTCTGTTTTCCCATTGCCTATGAAATAAATGGCTCTTTTCAAATAATCCTAGTAACTCTATCCGCCTGTTCCTTTTCACGATCAGCCGCCCACCTCATCCTGGAATGCGAGGCCGTGGCATTCCAACGTGAACAAATCCTCGGAACGGTGAGGTCGGTCCGCGAAGCCTATGAAAATCCCAGGAAACTTCTGTGCTTCTGGGCGGAGCTAGGCTGGCTAACTTAGCCCGGACACCTACGCACAACGGACCAAATGGGAGTCTAAGTGCGGATAAGTGAGTCCCTACTCTACTCTTCTCTACTCCTCTTCACGACTTATCAACTGAACGGGTTTTGATGAAACTTGGCACGTGGGCTAGCCATGTCCTAGAATAGGACAAAGGTTGTCTTTTATCCCGGGAGTATATCCCTTTGGGATTATTTCTACATACACGCGGACGAAGCCGCTCGCAAAAGATATGATGAAATAAAATGACACAACAGAAAAATGTTTCGTGGCCAACTGTAATTAAGATAATGTTTATTTTTTAAACAAGGAAGGCACGTGAAATAATCGCCATAAAAAGGCAGATAATGGGACCACTAATTAATGAAGCAACAATTATGACACTGAATTTTAAAAGCGTACATCGCGTGTCACACGTTTTGTCCCAAATTAGATGGTTTTAAACGCAATTGTCTTAACTATCCAGATAACGAACATTGGAATTAAATAGTTAGCAATTGGAGTAGTGTTGAAATGAAAGCTTGTTTATTCATTTTATCTTTATTGACGGTAGGTAGTGGAACGTAGGCAGACACGAAAACAAGGATTTATCTCTCAAATATATTTTTTCTGGGCTTAAATTCATGTACTTGACCGTTTAACATTGGTTTTCAAACAGCCAAAATTCAGAATACGCCTCGTTAAAGGTTGTAGAGTTTTTTTTATACAAATTACTTACACTAGCAATTACTCCTTTACAAAAGAGAGGTATGTTTTCGACGATATATCACTTGATAAATTTAAAACGGCTTTTCAAGCTATGTATTCAAAAGTATTGTGGGAAGTTTGCACTCGTTGACCACTGTACATACAAAGACTGCTACAACAATGTTAGAAGAGATATTTCTAAGAATTTTGATTATTTTGATTACGTTTATTGCAGTCGTATTACGATTTTGTATTTTCCCTATAGATTGTCTTCATGATAAATGGTTCGTAACTCTTATTCATCAATAATTGTTACAAAAACTGATTTGATTACAAAAAAGATCTATTTTGAGGTGGATAAACCAAACTTAACTATGGTTTGGTTTTATCCACTTTAAAATGGATCTCAAAATTTGAGTTTACTTTTTTTTTATTAAAGTATGTATAAGCTGTGTACTTCTTTAAGTGACAAATTCACCATAATAAGAGATAATATGTGTATTCCTTTATGTAATATGTTTTTAGTGAATAAGTCGTTGGAGTACCTTAAAATAAATAAATAAATAAAGAATAGCCCTTCGCGGAAAACGGAGTGCCGTGGAAAGTAGTCGCCTTTTCTGCAAGTGTTTAGTACAATACTTGCATAAACGGAGATTTTCCCTTAGCAACATTTTAAATATCCCACGTTTAATTTTAATTTTTTATAAGCTCTTGACTTCGATCACGTCTGATGGAAACCGATAGATGAGTTCCATGATGAAGCGAGCAAAACCCAAAAGATGCCTTGAGGCACTGGTACTCCCACGCGTCGCCGAAACAGAGCAGGCCGCTTGACGCCGAACTCCGGTTGGAGGGTGGTCGCGAACCAGGCGGGTGTTAGCCCTACCACCGCAAGGAAAGCACAAAAAAAGGTTATAATTGTAAAAACTTCGGCTTTGTTGAGCGTCGTGGAGCAGTGCAGTCTATGGGTCATCGACCCCAAATTACGAGTTGTATGTTTGAACTCAAGCAGGCAATTCACAATTAGTACATAATTTATATCACCATTGCTTCATTACGGTAAAGGAAAGTATCGTGAGGAAACGCCGCATATTCTAAAAGAAATAATCCAAAACATAACGTGGCTTCTACTGAACCGCACTGAGCCCGCGTGGTGGATTACGGCACACTTGATCCAAAGAGGTGTCCTGTTTCTCAGACTGTGAATATCAAAGGAAGTATGTGCATGAATCTTTTACCCCAATCAATTTCAGCAATATTCAAAACACCCATGTTAAGAGACATACCAAATTATTTACCAGTGACCAGAGTGGGATGTTAAACAGATTAAACGCGCTGCTCTTTCCATATTCACACAATACGACTGAATAAATAGTCGGTACATCGAACATACAGTATACACCATTCATATCGGATAACTCACATGTTGTTTAATTCGGTTTCAGTCGAACTACAGGTAGTAAAATGCACACAAATGAAATATCAAGTTATTGCAGTGAAAACGTTCCCAAATCAGACGGAAAAACAGAAATACAGAGAGCAAAGTGCTCTTAATTGATTCAAGTGTCAATTATAGTTTCCCTTTGACGTTGTTTTTATGTTTTATTTTCATGTGGAAATGTCTGTTCCTTGATTTACAAACAGACAGGGTTCGCGATTTTTTTATTTTTTAAGTTTTTGAAGTCATTAAACAACTAAATTTCAAACAAGAAATGATTCTAAGGAACCTTTGAGAGGAAATTGTAGTCGTCACATTACGAATGAAAGACAAACGACTCTCTAACGTCATTTTGTCGCTCCAAGCATTACAAAACAACATTAAAAATTATTATGTCGTCTCTTACTTTAGCCAATTACATTTTTTCGTATCTCGATAGCGAGAACCGCACCGAACCACGACAACGATGAAAACGTTATTTTTTTAGGAACGTATTTTCATTATGTTAGTGAGTTATTAAAGTTGTGTGCGTCGTAAAAACGGAATGAATAAAAAGTCGGCCACTCCTCGAGTGATGTAGGCGCTGCATGCAATGCGAGCAAGTTGACAAATGAGACTGGCTACCACTGTATTTTTTTATTATTTTTCCCCGGAATCCCTTTTTTAATGAGGGCGCGCTGAATGCCTTATCTATAGCGATTCATAATCCGCGATAATAAAGTCTCCCGCCATTTTTCACAAGTCGCCGTTGAGCGCGGCTTTCAACACTTTTCCGCTGTTTTGAAATGCAAAATATAATAAGACTATGAATCAACGAAACAAGGTAATTGTGTGGAACACTCCAACGCAGGATATTGCGAAGACAATAAGAATTAAAGACAATAAACTAACTCAATATTTCATTCAGACAATAGAAATCGAGGTGACATCTTTCGATGACTTCTAATAAATAGAACGCCTGTATTGGCTAAAACTTGGTCTTCTTCGAGTTTGGGAGGTCGAAAATCCGCCCACTTGTCTTTCAGTAGATTTAGGTTTATTTAAATAAGGCCTTTCTGTTATAAGTATAATGGTATAAAGTTTCTTCCTAAAACAAGACCTATAATATCCACTTTTAATAACTTAGGGATTGAACTACAGTCTATGATAACTTCCACACAATATTTTCAAATGGATGTAGCCATGTGTAAAATAATGTAAATCATTATATGCATAAAATAAAAAGTAAAAATGTAGACCGTAACATTAGAATAATAATGATTATTTCCGCTTTCTCTCTAGGTCGACAATCACATTTATCGGGTCACTGTTACAAAATGTTAATAGTTTACTGACTAAGCAAAAATACAAATAGAAGCATACTATAGCTTATTATTGTATCACCAGTATTGTCTGTTCTCCGTCATAAGACGGTTGCTACAAGTTTTTTTCCTTACCCCATCCCATTTTGAATTCTGACCATTGAGAAAGGAGTGGCATTCCTTGCCAGAGTCTGTGTTTCCTGATAGCTACAACCTGGGAGTATTTAAGTCAAGAGTGAATAGATGGGCTGCGGATTTTGTTCGAAAGAGTTACCGTGGCTCTGGAAAGTTTTAGTCAGCAAGAGTCTGACACTCCCTCCCACTCCACCCACAGCGGCAGGAGTCATTTGATGATTTCCCATCCAAAAAAAAAAAAGAGTGAATAGATACTTCAAGGCAAGCGCGTACCATCCTTGACCACATCATCGCTTACCTTCAGGTATATAGTGGTCAAACGCGTGCTTATAAATTGTAAAAAAAAATTAGTGACCACAAGTTTGTACTATATAAATTATTAATCCGGCCTCATGCAGCTTAATTTGACAAAAAAATTACGTGTTAAACCTATTTGCAAAATATAATTAATTTTGCCTCGAAAAGCACGTAAAGCCGTTGGTCCTGACTGTCTTTTGTATATCTTTGGCAGTCGTTACGCATAGTCAGAAGCCAAAAAATCTGACACCAGTCTAGCCAAGAAGTACCGTGTTACTCAGTTAATGGGTTCTTAGAGGTCTGGTAGGCAGCCGCTCTACGGAATATACTGGTATTCAGCTGGAACCAGTTTGACTGGAAGCTGACCCCAATATAGCGGGGAAAAGGCTAGGCAGATGATGATATATCATTCAACAAACTTTTCAGCCGAAATAAAGAAGGGGTAGCTAAACAACTGAAATACAAAACCTTACAAAAGTTTATGAGAGTAGAACATAGATTTAGAATAGAACCATCACTTGGCGATGGTTTCTATGAAACATGATAGATTTTCAACCGCGTTGAAAACTTTCTGTTCAATATTTATGATCCACTTTTCTCTCACAAAGCGTTGTGTTCATACTCCAGTGTTTGCCATTTTTCCATTTCTGCTTCACATTTAACGCTGCATCCATATATTATCAGAATAACGAATATAGTTTGTTTTTTTAAACTACTGCATCGTTAAGCAATTTTGAGTGTTAAAAGTCGATCTGTACCCAAATGAAGGTTTTCAGGTAAATACGTCTCCATCTCCATTTACTTTTAAAACGTACTTTATGATTGTAATATTGACATCGATTTAAAAAATCTGCAAAACATATGCGTTTTGACAGGTGTCTGGTCGCCTTAGTGCTGCCACCGGGGGCTCGAGACAAGTGACATTCTGTTAGCGGTAGCGTGGCAAAGGCGATTGTCAATACGTCAAAAATGTATGGATCTGACAGATGCTACGAAATATCACGTGATCAAATTCCTACATTTTTGCATTTTGACAGTCGCATTCGCTAATTGGCACATTGTCTAGAGCCCTTGGTGGGACGTCATTTTTGAAAAATCTCATGCTGTTATTTTTAGCACAATGCGAAAAATTATGAAGAGAATTCTTAATTCATCGATTCTTAATAATGTGTGAAAAATCGTATATTCGGCGAAGTAAATAACTAAAGACAATTACGCCGCGGGTTTTGTGGAAAAGATATCGAAGCAAATGTGGTTCTGGTCCAGTGGTTGTGGGCACGGATTTGATACTCCCGACAAAATGAAAAGCAAATTTATGTTTTGCAAACTGAATAAAAGTTTCGTACCTTTTTATATCAATGCACTCGTTCCAAAATTGCGTGGTCATATTTAAGGGTGATGTTGAGTAGCTGTCTTTCAAGCAGTTTATTATAGTCGCTGGCATTTACTTTATTTCAATCACAGATTTGATGTCACCAACTGCATCAGACTAATTGAAAAGTCATTTGTTTGGAACGTTTTAGTAATTTTTAGTGGTCGTTTTTTTTGTTTTGATATTTTTTCCTTAATGTATATTAGTTACCCAACATCACCCTTTTAAATGTAACCACGCACTTCTTGAACACCTTGTATATGTGGCCATAGGTGCTTTTTGCCTTATAGGTACTCTGATTATGTTAAATTAATTTCCTGAATATAATTTAGATCAAGTAAGAAACGGTCCACAAACATTTAAGTACGTAAAGTAAATATACCATAAACTACGCATTAAAAGTCTCTAATGGGTCTTGTCATACTTATTTTACCTTTTAGTACAAAAATAACTTTGTCACAGAGCAGATTGACAAAAAGCTGATATTATTTTTTATAAGCTAAATAAGTGTAGGCATAGGTATTTTTGTTAAGGTATTCGGCGTGTGGGTGGGTTTAATTTTATTATTTTTCAGTATAAGTAGGTCATTTAAAAATAGAAATGAGTTATGATTACCAATCACACATTATTTTCAACTGCTCATTTCAACTGATGAAAATGCTACGCAGTGCCTACGAAGTAGTGACGTCACTGCTACGCCGTAGCTCTTGGTATTTAAGCTACGTTTTCATAACATTATAAAATGATGGTTACAACGTGGGTGGTAAAAATATATAAAACTCTCTTATTAAAAAAGAAACGGCGAACTCAACAAGGCAGTAAACTGTTGTCTTTAAATGTTTTATTTCTACAGCAACCTAGTATGATAAAAGCACATAATATAAAGAGAATACGAGTTTCACAGTCAAAGTAGGCTGTATAAACGACAATCAGTCAAAAAACGTATGACTAGCACAACAGACAATAGCGCTTATACAAGCAAAACACGGACTCGTACTTTATTCGTCTCTCTAGACGCCGTAAGATTTTTATTATTACACTTACCCTTTTTGCAGTAACACACCGCGCGGGCGTATTCGTTGTAAGGAGCGGTAATGACGCGCCGAGCGTGAAATACGCGAACATTTCGGTACCCTGGAAATGGAATGCACCTGCCTCCTTAGGTTTTATGTGAAGTTTCCTCACCTTCTTACGATGCTGTGTAAGGGCTGCCAATATCGCCGTCCTCACTTTGTGACCCCTCATAATACGAGTAATACTTCTTGAGAGGGTATTGAGGCCCGAGTCGCGCCGCCCCTAATTTTACGAGGCGACTTGTACTTCAGTTTGTTTCTTGTTGATGCTATAAGAATGTTTCGCATTAACATTTTTATGATGTACCAACTTGTTATTAAGACTGCCAAAGTTGACTTGGTAGTTTCGCATAAATGCTATCCCTTTTTATGCGAGTTATTTTGTGTGGAATTTGTTAATAATAGTTTGCTTGAGTTTTTATGTTTTTGTGGTATTATGTGTTGTGTCTTCATAGAACCTATTTACTGAGAATACCATGGCTTAGTGCCATTAATGTTTTAGCTATTCCACACATAAACAGCGTTATTTGTAAAACACTGACAACCTTTCAGTGGGTGAAAGTACTCATGATTATAAACAACTCTTGCTATGAGACCAACTCTAAAAAATAATTAAATACATTTTCATCGGGTGACAATTGCATTTTTTATGAAACAGCTGATTTATTTTTTGATATTTCAGAGTTGGTTCCATAGTAAAAATTCTTTCTTATCATGAGTACTTTCACCAACTGTAAGGTTGTTAGTATTATAAAAATAACCCTGTATACAACACAAAATATTCATCCCGGCATTGAGTGAATACTGTTTGAAGCAGAACAACAGTACGAGCCTGTAAACCTCACGGCTTAAGTGAAGCTGTCAATACATACAAACAGGGCCCCAAGTCTGCTATTTTTTATAAATTCGTCATTCCAACACGATCCCATTGTCATTATGCTATAAGTTCGTAATCTGCTAAATTCATAATGGTCGATCATTGGTCGGTCAATGTTCCCGTAATACAATCGTGGTTCTAAATAATAAATAGTCTTTGAAAACCAATGACTGCACAATGACCTTCTAATGGTAGGTCACTGATCGAACGCACTGTCAAAATTTTAGCAGATTACCTCATATGTCTGTCATTCATTTGTCATTATGTACGAGATTACCATTCTATGCCATTTCTTTCAATGGAGTGTCAATGGTTGACCATTGGATGACGCTTGACGCATGACGCTTTTACATTAGTAGATTACAAACTTGTCAAAATCAACAATTATGAAATCAATGATAGGCCATTCTGACACTATTGTAATAGCAGGCTTGGGGCCCAGGTTCACTTGACATGTTGACGGAATAGAACGGCAAAACATGATAATAGTAATTTAAATAAAGAGCCGTCCTAACATTTGCTTATACGCGTTAAGGCCGTACAAGAAACACTTCATTTTTAACACCACTCACGGCTGTCGAAGATTGCAATTACAGTATTTTCTGTTATTGCTTATGACCTTTTTTTTAAGGATGGGAAATCATCAAATGACCCCTTCCGCTCTGGGTGGAGCGGGAGGGAGTGTCAGACTTTTTCTGACTAAAACCCATGGGTGGGTAGCTCCTCCTAGTGCGTTTTGCGATCCAGGGCCGCGGTAACTCTTTCGAACAAAATCCGCGACCCATTGCTCATGACCTCAGGAAACTTTAAATTTAGATGCTACTACATACCTGCCTACTGCTCACTGTGTTTCATTATAAGTTCTAAAAAGGTAATATCGAGTCAAACTAGTACTTATAGTAACCTCAATCATAAACGCTTACCTAACTATGTAGTTTAAGTACTAAAACTGCGTAAAACTTGTTTGAGTAGGTACATTGTACCTGTATGAGCTTTGCAAAACTATTATTATGCAACAAAGTGTTGCAGTAATTGGTTATTATTTTTACTAGTTGCTTTTAACTGATTACCAATATGTATACTAATATCTTTCAATGAATATAATAAAGCTGAAGAGTTTGTAATGTCTAGAACAGCCGGTCGGATTTGGAAGCTGACTATTTCGAACTACTGCCGAACGCATCCAAACGATGCGAGTGATATCTTAGCTGCTGCCATGTGCGAGTTACTACTGGCAGGCGAGCAGGCGAGTTAAAACAAAAAAATATGAAAGTAACAAAAGACGCGAGCTACTATCCGACGAGCACGTGGCAATAACTCGTAAGATACATCCATACGATGCGAGTAGCACGGCAGCTACTCGGCAGGTTGACCTGCACGCTAGCTCGCACTGTGTAAACTAGCCATTAATCCTAGTCCTCCATACTGGTACATAGCGTAGCTTTTAAATACTAACCATAACCTAAGCATGTAACAAAAACTATAAAATCAGCCTTAAAAAGAATTTAACAAAGGCCTCTTAAATATTTAATTTATCTAAAACTTACGCAATTTACATATATTATTATAATATTATTTGTTTATTATTTCCGAAACAAAATTCGATTTTAAATCTTATTTATTTGTTGTACACCCATCACAGTGTAGTCTTTTTAACCCAAAGCTTGACTGGTAGAGAATGCCTTGTTACATTAAGTCCGCCCATGTACCACTATTGTACATAAAAATATAAATAAAACGATCGCTTTCGTAAAACACTACATATTAAGACAATGTCTCTATTTCTGTGTATAAAATACTCTAACACCCTTTTTCTAGCTTGTACCCTCTTTCATAGCTCCGGGGGCCATTCGGTCTCAGCTGGGTCCAATTGAGTGACAAATAGAGGCACAACTTTATGTATTCATGACCAACTTTACACTTTTACGTTTTACTACTTCGCGCTTTAGTGCAGAACTGTACCTACTTGAATTAATGTAAATGGTTAATTAAAACCGATTTGTTGTAACAAAATAGTTCTTGTTTGTAAACTGTTAAAAGCTTTAGTGTTTATAGCTAAGTTTCGACTTGTTAGTATTTAAATAGAATCATCTAGATAGTCCAAGATTATGGTGGCTATTATTTAAAACAACGGAATTCCGGATTTCTGTAATACCAAAACAATTATACGATTTTAAAATGCCACTTTTGTTTTTTGTATCTTATATTCATGAGTATATTATATCTATAGATCTGATAGTTAAAAAAATCCCTTGGATATTTTTCGAAATTAAATTATTTTAGGTGACCATGATTTGGTCTCCAGACTCTTTCATTCTTCTTGATTTATTTATTAGTATATTTACACCTCTGGAAGGCAATGTACTATAACATAAGTAGACACCCATATTTATCACGACAAAGTACCACGCAACAACGCCCACAGCAACTGTAACATCACATAAGTTACAGCTCCCACGCAAGCGTCGAAGCATAAACAGTAAACACGCTCTAAGAGATTTACACGTACTTCACACACCCTCTATACTCCATAAAGGCAATGAGGATAATAAGCAAAAAAACAGTTTTTTGTTCACTGAACACAAATCTTGCTTAACAATCCCCCACGATGTCCACAAAAAGTGGGCGAGTTAGTCCACGTACGCCGCAAAACAAAACAAAACGGTGGTCTAAAACCACAATATGTTTCCCCTGATATCTTTTGTTTCGTTCGCCTTTTGTTCTTTGAATAGCAATTGGGATAATCCAATTTCACATGGACATTATTGCGACACTATTATAGAAGGATGTATATTATGCAGGCCGTTTTATTTCCAATCTACCGTTTTAAGGGATATCGCTCATGTATTAAACCTTGAAGTCGGATATAGTGAAAGATGTAGTAACATTATTATGACACTAGCTTTCGCCTGTTACTTCGTACGCGCATATCCCGGTCCCGTTGGAATTTTGGGAAATCCAGTCTTAGTGCTACACTCCTCAAGGAACCTTCATGCCAAATTTCAGGTTTCTACGAGCAGTAGTTTCGGCTGTGTCTTGTGTGTCAGTCACTCAATCACTCAGTAACGGAAGAGTTTTATTTACAACTTTTACTATGGGACCAACACTGAAGTCGTGATCAGCTGTTTTTTTAACCCATTGTAAAAGTTGTTCATATTGATGAGTGCAATGACCCTTTAAGAGGTAGGTATTGTGTTTATTCTGTTACACGTTGTACCTACATATTGATAAAAAAGAAAAGCGGAAACAGTACAGACTATCTAAAAATTTAGAAAACAGCTTAAAAGCTAGTGTAGCAGGGACTTGAAGGAAAATAACGCACGATCGTAGGCTATGAAAAAGCCAGGAGGAGGCCTATTCCACCCGGTGTCTAAACCTTTACTACAAAATAATATAATTTGTGAAACTAGTTTTAAGATTTCACTCAAGTATGTTTGTCCATATTCTCGTGACAATCCGTCATATCTTTATCCTGTTTTGACATGAGAGAAAATACCGTCGGGTGTTTGTGCATGTGAGATTGTTTTGGCAAAAACACGTTCAATTCAAGGAAAAAATATATAGTGGGAAACAGAAGCAAACAAAATAAATAATGTTATGGTTTTACTAAGTAATTCCACGAATTTTTGAATGAATCACGATTTACTATTGAATGTTCATTATTAAAATAATAATTAATAGTACATCGGATGTTGTTATCCTTTCAGTTGCGTCGTTAATTAGGGTTCCGTACCCGAAGGGATCCCTACCACTACACATTCCGAAGGGATCGGAACCCTATCACTAAGCATACGCTGTCCATCCGTCCGCCTGCCCGTCCATACACCTGTCCGTCTGTCTGTCAGCGGTCTGTATCCCAAGAACCGTAATAGGTAGACAGTTGAAAGATTTCACAGAGTGTGTATTTCTATTGCTGCAAATAATAAAAAAATAATAACAAGTAATACAAAAATAATTAAATTAAAAATTTATTTTTAATTTAATTATTTTTTCCTCCCGGAATTATAATGAAACGTGTTTTTTTCCAGTTTATGGTACGGAACCCTTCGTGTAAAAGTCCGACTCGCACTTGGCCAGTTTAATAATTACGATATCAATGCTGTTCATCGTATTAATTATTTGAATTGTTTTCGGTCATGGATACCGAAAATAATTGCAAGTATTTAATTTTTCACCACATTTTTGTGAACACTCAATAAATTTTATACGATACACAACTGAAATTAATGAGAGCGTTAATATACTTAGATTCCTTCGTGCATTGTATAGCACGTTAAGCTTTTGATCCCGGCTGGCATTTGTAGATCTTTGGCAATCGTTATAGGTATGGTAGACACTAGATAAACGCACACAACGTAGACCCACATACATTTATTGACTTTCTTTATAACGAAAACTTCTTTCTTTCTTCCTTTCTAATTCTATACATTTTGTTAAAAAAAAAGGCCAAAGGCGAGTCAGGCACGAAGGGTTCCGTATTATCCACAAAATAACGGCAAAAAAAATTACATTCGTTGTATGGGAGCCCCACTTAAATATAGACAATCGGACACCGGAGTCGTAGTAACTAGGGTCCTGTTTTTACCCTTTGGGTACTTAATCCTAAAAAAAGAACGTGCTAGACGTTTTTAAAGCTAAAAAATAAATAGGTAGTACCTACTCCCCCGTGACTATGACATACGACGGAAAAGTAGCTATAGAAAAATAGACGTCATGTTGCACCGACCCTAAAAAGTTAGTAAAAGAATGATGATCATGACGTTTTGAAAGCTCAGTTTTTCACTGCCTCAATTTAGAATATTCCTGCATACGTATACACCTACCTATTTACAAATACATGTAAAACTTTCCACGAGTCCTGGCGCTTGTCCCTTTTTTGCGTGTAAAAGCAGGATTACAAAATTTAGCTCCAAGCGGTATTTGTTTTGGACTGTTTAATGTTTATGAAGCATTTTTTTTGTCTCTATTTACCGAAAACAAAATATACATCATAATGTAATATGAATATTACGTAGGTTTACATTTTACCCGTGGTTTTTTCAGAAATTCTGAAAATGAGAACGTGAAATATCTAGCGTATTTTGGCAGAGTCGGTCTTTTACAATCTGAAATTCGGAGATCATTCGCTGAAACTTCACGGCCTGATCCCACCATTTTTATTTTACTACCAGGCTAGCAGACGTACTGCAGAGTACCTTCAGCACTTGATTGATATCCCGACTAGTCGTACTCAGTGCATCTTTTCCACATTTATTATGTGAACAACCACAGTAGCCAGTCTAAGTTTCTGTGTTTTTATAACCAATTGGTCTTTCAACCAAGAGTGGACACTGGACAGACATTTTCGGGGTACGCTCGTATCATTGTAGACGCGATCAAGTTCCAGTCGTACTTGCGCATAAATAGTTACGAACCATTAACCGATAAAAATACGTTTCTTATTGTGATTTTACTATATTTTTAATAATTATTGTTATGGCGATAAGAAATACACACAAACAGCCCGCTAGCAGACCCATTGACAGACAGCTTAGCGGATGCTTAGTCATAGTGTTCCGTTGATTCTTCGGGAACTGAAACATAAAAAGGGAAATTTTAAGAACCTACAGCATCTTCGTTGTTATAAATAACAAAATTTAAAAACTTTCCATCGCAGTCATTTCATTTCATACGAACACGAAAGTATATTATTGCAACGTCGTATGCTCGCCTTGTCTCAGCGAAAGCATTCCAAGATTTCATTTATTATGCTTATTCGTATAGTTCAACAGTCGCGTATATACTCACTCCGTGATGTCTGCGAGCGCAATTCAGACTCAGGCGCCAGTAGTTTCCATTACACCAAAAAAAAAAGAAAATTTAATTTCCCCTTCACAGACTTGATATTAAAAACGAATTGCTTTATTTGATGTTGAAATTATCATAACATAAACTTTATGCAGTAGGCACTGGTAGTGCCTACTGCATAAAGTTCATGTTATGATAACTGTAAACAAGGTAGCAGAAATAATTGGTCTACCAACGTTTGATTTTCGGCAATGAATAAGACAACACGTATTGTTTAAAAAAAAAAATAATGGACATTTTTACTATTACGCAACCGCTCGAGCACTGACATGTGAAAATTCCCAAATAAAAAATAAATCTTACGTAATAGTAAATAAACATTAAATTCGCGGCACACCGGTGTGCCGGCAGTGCAATGCGTTCCTAGGTGAACGCTATGTGGTTAGGGGCTCTTGGTGGAGGTGCTTGCGTACCTATAAAATTTGGTGTGGATCTTACAGTCTTCTTACTCAGGGTGCAGGCACCCTGAGTACGAAGTACCCTGTTTATTTTGGAGTATTTTTTTTTTCCGAATTTTGGTCCCTTGGATAAAATGAACAAGAAGCGCGCAAGTGTTAATTCAGATGTTTAATTCTGAGGTTTTAATAACTCTTATATGTGCTATGGGTAGTCAAATAAGCTTTAAAAACAGATTGCTTGAGCACAACATTTCGTCTAGACACCAGAGTGATATGTCTTAATATCTGAGCACAATCGTTCTTCATGACGAACGTAAATTTAATAGTTGAAATTTGAAGTTCATATCCAATTTACTGCAAAAGATATCGAGTTGGTAAGTTCTTAAATAAATGAGCAAAAGTTTCGATGGCATTATAATTTGAGATAGAAGACGATTTATTTGTCATCGACCTTTTTGTTGATACTCTTTGGGAATATTAATCGAAGAAATCAAAAGTTGAAACCAAGTTTAAGCTTGGTGCTTAACTTTAATACCTACTGATGAGAAACCGCCGTAAAACTTGGACGAACTATAAGAATAAAGATGATTATGAACCTGACCTAGGCAACGCTTTTCTTTCTTGATTATAAATTTTGGATAATATTGTATTTATTATCAAGGAGTTTTCGATCTTGAATGCGAATAGTGTTTATTTGTATCAAAAATCGTAGCTGATGAAGGCTAATACCAATGAATAAAACCCATCCGTTTTTTTAGGGTTCCATACCCAAAGGGTAAAACTGGACCCTAATACTAAGACTTCGTTGTCCGTCCGTCTGCCTGTCACCAGGCTGTATGTCATGAACCGTGGTAGCTAGACAGTTGATATTTTCACAGATGATGTAGGTATTTCTGTTGCCACTATAACAAAAAATACTAAAAACAGTATAAAATAAATATTTAAGTGGGGCTCCCATACAACAAAAGTGATTTTCTGCCGTTTTTATACCGACTCGCACTTGACCGGTTTTTTTTATTTTTATTGAGGAATGGGCTTCCTCTTGACCTCGATCACGCCTGATGGAAAGCAATAGATGAGCTCTATGATGGAGCGAGCGTGCCCAGAAGATGCCTGTTCACTCTTTCTTTGTGTTCCTCCAAATGCTCTTTGCGTTCCAAGGGCGCGGTGACTCTTTCGAAATTCCGCTATAGCCAGTACCTAAATAGCATAGTCACTGTCTGCCTGCATTTGTTTCTCCGCATACTTCTCCTTAGCATCGACAGCAATAAGCAAGGATGGTTTGTGATGTATATGTAATTCTCATCCTTGCAAAGCGGAGGCAAGATGCTAATATTTAATAGTACTAGCAGAAATCAGTAGTGCAGTTTGTTGAAATAGTTATATACTAACTTAATGTGTTAAATTGCTTGGTTTTTATGAAGACCATGGCTCTTAGTGCGAATGCTAAACTACACTTACACCATAATACCCTCAATGATTAAGAGATTTTATTACTCTGGCTTTCTCGAAAATAAAACTACTCCCAAATTGCAAAGGCCCATTGACTAACAACTTAAGTAACAATTACCGAAACGTAAAGACTACTTCCTCTACACAGGGCGCCCTAAAAACGAGAAACTACTCTTAAGTGGTAATAAAAATCCTTCGGCACACCATTTACGCAAGTTGGAGCCTACAAACGACACTACATCATTAAAGGTGCTGTAATTGCTCACACGTACCGGTAGAGGGAAAGTATTTCCAAATTTCGCCAAAGGGCTCCCGTAAATTGTGATTATCTTTAGTATAACGTTGCTACCAACAGAACCACTCGTAGTATTTTATGAGGAAAGCCATCTGGGTCCTCGACTGCTACAATAAATTCAACGCACACTGTTATGTCTTTTTCATGGACACCGAAGATATAAAGAAAGAATTTTATTGCGTTCAAAATAATATTTTTGGGACGTAAAAGTAACAGCTACTTAGTAGTAATATACCCATTTAAGACGGCATCGGCAGCAATATGGACGATACAAACAAGTACGATATAAACGTTCCGTGATTATTTTGTAAAAGTGAGGAAAAGAGGTTGTTTTGTTGCGAAGTTGTTTCCACACTAGAAATATGTTTTTGAGAGAGTGCCGAGGGAAGCACTCCTCTGCTAGATAATGGACGTTTATGACTTGACGCTGAGCAGCGTTGATATTCACGCGGCAAAGCTACATTTCTGTCTGAAAAATGTTTTTTCTAAAAGTACGTAGGTCGCCCTGAGGCGAAAAATACGTGGGTTTGTAAAAGAAACAGATTGCTACTTGACCTTTTCCGCATTAATTAGAAAGAAAGAAAGAATAGGGCCTTTCTGTCATCTTTTGTCAGCGATACGAAAACATGGTGAATTATAGGTAGCTCACATCAAAGGAGGAACCATTATTCACGCGTTTGGCAAATATGTCTCCAGGCGCCCGCCCCACTCGGCAAATACAAAAGGAATTACTTTTATTTTTCGTCT
Organism: Melanchra persicariae; assembly: GCA_947386135.1. Classification (NCBI taxonomy): domain Eukaryota; kingdom Metazoa; phylum Arthropoda; class Insecta; order Lepidoptera; family Noctuidae; genus Melanchra; species Melanchra persicariae. Next base: position 6,708,220 of record OX376651.1, on the reverse strand, counting down.
CAACCGCAGCATGTTGCCTTATGATAAATCACTTTCGCGCTACTGCAGGAGCGTTCAACAAAAACATTTGAAACGATCTAGTTCGTGGCAAAAAGGTACACATTCGTGAAACTGATGCTCGCTTCATCAAAGTAAAATCTGTGCTCTTTTTCTATACACATCATTTCCATACGTGCTGCGGAAAAACGTGGAAACTCCTGTGTATGTGCTAGTGAGTTTTAAATATTCCGTTCTGCTTATTGAATAGTTTATACGATACTCGTGTTCATAAATAATGCTGAAATGTTAAAAGGCGTCATTTTAAAATTACCTGCACTCTACAAAGAAAGGCAGCGTTAATAAATAAAGTTAAACAGTGTGAAACCTTTTTACACGAAGCCAGTGGCGACACCTAGTTAGTTTATTACAAAGGAAATGCTTCACTAAAACAGTACTTCCTGACTAAGCAGGGCTGCGGCCAAGTTTACATTTAGCTAGCAGAACAAGCAATTTCATTTAACAGCAGAATGCAAAAGACAGGCTCTGCGGTTATTGCAATACATTGCCTGTTCCGCGTAGATTCCACGCGATAACAAAGACATCGCACACAATGTGTTATCCTCTGTTATTGTGTCCAATGAGAGCACTAATAACACTGTGATATTGCAAGACGGACATTTTATAAAACGAGACTGAAACGTTATTAAACTGTCAGATGTTTCAACATGAATGTTTTAATTTAAGCAACATTTTTAATAGGTATTATTTGAACCCATATACATTCCTTCCCAGTATCTAGGGATCGGCCTAAAAATAATTAAAGCAAACAGCCAATATCCCCAAAAACGGCCTACGTCACACCAAATTGAATGACTCAATTACGAAACAAACACATAGCGGAGACACTTGCGAAGTTAGTTATTCAGCAAAACATTATTAAGGGCAACATGTCGGGGCGTCCCAAGTTCGTTGCTCCACGAAATATGTAGAAGACCGCACACGAAAACAGGGGGAGCATATTTCAGTAGTCGTTGTGTTACATTCGTGTCAATTATCCGGGAGTTTTGCCCGACGACGATTGCGAGTAACGGCTATCATTTAGCCGGTCGGGCGCCGATCTTGTAATACTGTACATTTTGCCTGCCATCAGTAATGTATGCGCGTTATTAAAGAGCCGTTGAAGCGATCCCACGCTTAATGTCTCAATTAGAAAACAGATGCCGCGCGCCGGATTGCGGATTAAAGCTTTTTTATTTACGCTCAGTTTTAATCGCTCTGCTCCACTAATTTAAACATGTTGCTCGTTATACCCCGATATTACTGTAAGATGTACTTTTTCGGAACGGTATAAAAGGCACATTAGCTTTTATCGGCGACTCGTATATAAAGTAGTAGGGTTATCCCCCGGTCACTTTTTCAAGCATCCGATTTGGAGAAAACTGTACGTGGTAGCAATTTATGAGAGCGATAATATCTGGATATAAATTCAAAGGATAACAATAAGACCCTTTATTGCCCCCGTTGTTTTCACAAAAACGATTCAGCGAACGACGTGGAGTTTTTTTGTGAACATAAAAATTGGGTTATGTCACGTTCCTTGATATACAGATCTTTACGTCAGGAGTTTTTATTGCTCTAGGATATACTGCTAACGGCTAAGTGATTTGTACCTAGGAATTCCGAAGAAAATTTTAGTTAATTCCAAAAAAGTAAATATTATTGGACTTTACATTTACAGGTATAACTTTATTCTATAGCGTACTACAAGACTTCTGAAGTTTGTTGAGATTTTAGCGTCGAATTGTGTATAAAATTACATTGGCGAAACATTGAAAATGGGTAACCAACACTGAAAGTTAAGCTAAAAGACCAAAATATTTTGACAAAATCATAATTTTGAAGTGTGTAAATTCCACTCGTATCTCAATAAATTATTCTTGGCAGTGCCCGCGTAATATATAAAGAGCACACGGATATAATGAATTCGCTTACGAAGCGTTACGGTCCTCGGATCATTGAATATAGATGAGGGATCAAAGGAAATTACGAGTCCTCGATAAAATTTGTGCTGCGCAAAGAAATTCCTCTTACATCCTGTAAGGCACACTCGTTTGCATACCTTACACTATTTTGGATACTAAGTTATCCATAAACAAAATACATGATAAAGAAGAAGCAACAGAATGAGGGAATCAATTACGTCTACGGATGAGTTCGAAAAAGATGAAACGAAATAAGTCTTGGTAGACAAGAACACGGATTAACCAGTAACACCCGGAGATGCGGTGCCGCAGATTCAAATTTATAAATTAACATATAAATCGAAAAGATTTACCCTAAACAAGATCAAAGGAATTGTCCGATGCTTGGAGAGGCTGAGAGGCTGCGAGGCTGGCGTCTGATGACTGTTTATGGCGGAGACGCCGAGCCGAGTGCGTCAGAGGCCGAGCTCTACAATTTTCCATTTACATTTTTGTACCTTTTTGATGGAAAAACTTGATCTTTCCATATTACGTGAGTGTATATTGACGGGGTGTATGAATTTGCGTTCAAACTGTGTTCGAAAATTGTTCTTTGTTCTATGCCCTCTGTTTGCATTATACTGGACATTATGTACTGAAAGCAAAGCCATGTCACAGTGCAAATATGGGTTGCAATCACAGGTTGCAATCATTTCGATATGAACTTTGATGATCGCATCGGCCAAATGACATTTCTGTGTATGAAGTTTGTCAAAAGCCAATTCTATTTTGAAATCGAAGCGTATAATGGATAGAGAAGCCGATGAACCTGAAATGCGAATTAAGGCACAAAGTTAATCACGAATTCAGCCCGTTCGGTGATTTTGCTTTTCGTAGGTAGCTACTGAATTACACTTTATTAAGGCCTCAAAGTCTGCTTTCATTTTTGCAATGTTGTTTATGAAATTGTTGTCAATACACAGGGTTATATGTTAAACAATAACAACCTTTTAGGGAGTGAAAGTACACCTGATTATAAACAACTTCTACTATGAGACAAATCCTGAAAAGGAGTGTAAAGGGGAGTGAAACGGATCTAACGTTATTACATATTCAACCCGCAAAGGGATGAAGGGTGCAACAGTTGCGATGATCATGTGGCATCATGAAAATCGTTGTGATTAATTTTCCAAAACTGCAAAGGTGGACAAAGAGGGCGTTAAAGTTCGTGGAGTAAATTCTAAATCTACGCGGACGAAGTTGCGGGCGAAGGGCTAGTAGCATTAAAAAAATTAGTAATACATAGTTGGTTTGCAAATAGGTATTTTCAAATAAGTTTTATGGCAAAGATTATAATGAAAGTAAATTTTTCATTATTTGTGTATTGATTGATCTTAGAACGAGAGCCTACCGTACTAACGGTTTCTTACAATTAAGCAATTTAACAACACTCTGCAGAATATGAGGATAGTACATTTGATTAACTCTTCTTACGTAAGTAGGTACTAGATCTGAAACTCCGATCGACTCGATAACCAATAATATAAAACTGAACGACTCACAAAACAATCTTTGGTTCCAGTTACTATAGAAGGGTTAGTGGAGGCGTATTTGTCCATTACAGTAGCAAACAATCAATGAAAGCAATCCAATTAAAAGGGGCCACTTGGCTTTCTTGCCCAAATGCTTGCCATAATCATTACGGCCGAGTACGTATTACGTCTCGGAAAAGTATCGAATGCCTACGTGGAATCCATTTTCTTCAATTGGATTGGTACTAAAGAAGATATTTCTGCATATAAATAGACCCTATTATGTTATGATTTATTCTAGTTATATATTTGTTGGTCGACTTTGATATTAATGGCTTTCGCAAAATGTTTGACTTTAATAATTTCACTGAATCGAGACGGTATTCGTAGCATTAAATAATAAAAAATAAGTCTAAATAGTATTATTTGCTTGAATTAATGAGTCCTTTGAAGACTTTAATAGAAACACTCTCAGTTTACTCGCCGTATTAGTATAAAAAAGAGAAATAAATTGTATAATATATAAACACAGTGCAAAGTAATTTTATATGACAGCAGGCAGGTGTTTGTGTTTATTATTTTTCGAGCTATCTTGACATCTCGGCTCTTAGATCCAGTGGAAATATTCTGAATAACTCACGCGTTACACACATCATATCCAGGATTTTCTTGCGTGAAATAAAGCTCCAGTATGAATACTTGTATAAATAAACCATTCCTTACAACACACCAAGTTTCACTATAAAAACGTGCAAAATAAAGGGAATAAACCAAGAAAGAGGCGTTTTATCCGTATCTATGATTTACGATTAAGGCGAATAGATATTTTCTGGTATTTTCTTGAGTTATAGACGGGTTTGGATATAATACACAATAGGGATGATAACTATGCGTGTCCACGTAACGATGTGTCTTGCTTCAATGTAATTCTTTGGGGGCACGGTTGGCGCAGTGGTTGAGCGATTGACTGCTGCGTGACGCGAGTTCGATTCCCGCACAGAACAAATATTTGTATGGCCTACTTTTATATGGTTGTAAACGCACCCACGATACAGGAGAAATTCCAAGGCAGGGCCAACATTAAAAAAAAAATGAACTTTCCATTAGTAAAATAAACTGGAAGGAACAGAATTATATAACGTAGGTACTGTATCCTCCTTGGCTGCAACTTCTTGCAGCCAAGTTCAACACACCTACTTTGGAAGCGTCCGGTAGAAGAATAATTTAAATTAGGAAATATGGTTAGAACGTGTTTTGTTTTTTTATTGATGGATTTAATGTCTAGCATCTGAGCCCCAGGGCTCCAATATAAGCACCTTTAAGTCCATTTGAGTTTTATTTATAATATTTGGTACATAGTCCTCGGGCCAAAGCCCTGTGGTGCTACAGTACTTACTTACTTTTTTCGATAACTTTACTCCCGTGGCAGTATTCTACAGGATCCATGCAGTTTCAGAGATTCATACCCGAGAGGTAACCATCAAGCAAGCCTATTATTGAGCCTCCGTTATCCATCCGTCGGCTGGGACCAATACTGAAATCGCGAAAAAAATCGACTATCCCACATTTATGAGCGCATAAGTCACATTGATTATTTTGCGATTTCGGGGTTAATCCCTTAGTAAAAGTTGTTCATAATGATGAGTACAATGACCCCTTAAGAGGCATTGCGTTTATTCTGTTACACATCGTATAACATTAGCTAAGATCATTCGTCTTATACACTATTTTATGTTGTAGTTCAGACAACATAGTCCTGGGATTTTTAACCTTTTCTATCTGCCAGCACTCAATTTTTCATAACTTTCGAGGCACCCTATGCAATAGACATTAAAAATCGTCTAGACACACATCATAAACCCCTTCAAAGTGTAGTCTGGAGTTGTTGACAAACAGTCTCGGCACAGCTTTTCAAAAAATAAATAAATATTTGTATTGGAAGCGAATGGAGCTGCAGTCGGCAGAGTACTTTTTACACGATTGCTCAAAAACGGAGTGTTATGTTTTCAGGGTTCATATATTTTTACTGAGGTGGGACTCTCGCTAACCAAAACTGAATAGTTTTCCAATAATATTATGTTTTTTTTTTGTAAAAAACGTTGCCTCACACTAGGAATTTCTCCTGTATCGTGGGTGCGTTTACAAACATATAAACTCACATACACAAACAGCTTTACAAATATTTGTCCCGTGCGGGAATCGAACCCGCAACACGCAGCGCAGCAGTCAATCGCTCAACCACTGCGCCAACCGTGTCGTATTCAGTCAGCACTTACGAAAAAAATATATTATAACATATTTTGTATTTTGCATTCATCCCATTATGTTTTCTCTTTAATTTTTGTAATGTATTTTTGTTTATTTTTATGTTCTCGTCCTTGTCAAACTTTATGTACCCACCTAGATATTAAGTGAATTATGTGGTCGCCTATAATTGGAAGCGCACTCTTGTATTTGTCCCTGTCTGTATTATAATGCATGTGATTGTGTAGCCTCTGTTGGCGATCCTATAAATAAATAAATAAATAAACTTAAAGAATATAATTAATTAATGTTTTTTCTTACCCCTCCGATATTCTTTTTTATTAATTTCATTGCGAGATCAAAGACGGTTGAATCGTTTCTCTGGGACTTGTCGAGCCTCATTCATTAACTCGGCGCTTTTCTGGTAATCTTTTATCCTGCACGTCTTTTGCATCGTTCTCACATATGTGTATAATTTTAATATGAATGATGTAACCATAATGTTGTAACAAAATATTATTTTAAAAAGAGTGTCCGTGGAGTTTTTTGTACGTTCTTCTCCATAGAGATCTACGCTTTGGAACGTGCAAATAGCTTCATCTTTTTGACCGTCCGACCTTGACAATTCAAAAGAACCTGTAAATGGTCTAATTGAAATAAATGCTTTGACTTTGACTTTGACTTTGAAATGGCCATTGTTGATTCTAGCTTTCAGGAGTTGAAGCGGCTGGGAATAGCGTGGCAGACTTGTTCCATATAAAGCTGAAGAGGTTTGAATTGCATTAAGAGCAGAATCCAAATTCTTGTTCTGATCTATAAATAAATAAATAAATATCTTGGGAAAACTCACACACGGCCATCTGATCTCAAGCTAAGCAGAGCTTGTGTTATGGTAACCAGACAACTGATATACATACTTATATAATTTATAAATACATACATATTATAGATAAATTACACCCAGACACAAAACAAACAATTATGCTCATCACACAAAGTTTGTCCTGGGTGGGAATCGAACCCACGACATCCGGCTTTGCGGTCAGGGTCACTAACCACTAGACCAACAGGCCTGTCAAATCTAACTTGGTACCTATGCATTTTAGGTTAAGTTAAAGATGCCATCAGCTGAGAACTCAGTAGTTCAAAACTTGCTATGACTAAAATCAATATAGAACACACCTTACATAGGTAGTAAAACATTTGTTTTAAAAACCGATTCTAATCCAAAAATTATGACTTTCAAAAGACCTGAACTTAAACTAACCCAGCAAAAACATAAATTAATTAGACCTCTTAATCATGAGTAAGTTTTTGTTAAATGTCACTGTATATAGGAGTTTTTTGGAGTGGGAGCTTGCGAAGGGGACCGGGACAGATGAGATGCATTAGCGAATGACATGAACAATGCTCCGAAAAAGTCGCATAACCTTGGTGATAAGCTTAATGAGCTACTATCAAGGTTAACAGCTTTTGTTAAAGGAGCTTTTGACATTGTTCTGAAGAAGACACATACATACACACATGACGGTGGTGGACGTCCTGTCCATACGCACAAAACGTTTTGGGAACACATTCATTGTGCGTACAGCTAAGGAGTGGAATTTCCTGCCAGTCTGTGTTTCCTGATAGCTATATACAACCTAGGGGTCTTTAAGTTAAGACTTAATAGGTTAGTTCTAGGCAAGCGTGCTCCATCTTCCACTGCATCATCGCTTACCATCAGGTGAGATAATAGAAAAGGATTTTGATTAACTGCCTTGATGACTTTTGGCGAATGTTAACGCAGTCTTTAGTGTTTGGTCTCAAGTCTTACAAAATGTAAAAGTTAAGATACTGAAGTTAAGACAAACTACTACTAGAACTAGATACTGAAGTTAAAATTGCACGACAGCACTCATGCTGTCGTGCAATTTTGGAGATCCTAACTATGAACAATATTCAATGACTGAATATTGTAAAATAGCACGAAAAAAAAATAAGTACACAGCTTGCAATACACTAAAAACCTTTGGGAAATACCAGAATAATATTCCAAAGAAAGTTCAATCACCTAGTAAAAGATGAAAGAAAAGGTAATGTTTATTTGACCTCCATCAAGGTCACGCATAACCTTTCAGCTTTGATCAAGGAAAACTCGCGTATTAAGACTTCAATTTGGAAAAGTAATTCATTCATAATACAATAGGTACTCAATATTCATATGTAAGCCTTCCAAGACGAGTTCCCTTCAGTGCCTTAGAAAATTTCATTTCTTCCCTATGTAAAAATACCCCCTTCCTGGGTAAAATTGGTTTCTATTGGCTCAATGATCGTAGTCTTATTGAAACGAATAAACAGTTTACATTGAAAAGGTAACAGAATGTTGGAAGGTTCCTTTGTTTAAAAAATATTAAACACTGGATGGCTTCCTTTTATTCTGGTAGAATTGTTGAAATTGTTATTTTCGCTCACAATAGCCTGATGAGAACTGTAAATATGTTGAGGTTTTTGTTAATATTTTGAAGTTTTTTTGTTTAACCTTAGGTACCTATCTTTTTCATGAGTTCCTCTTACCTGTATTGTTTTGTGATAACAATGGATATGATCATCATGAAACCTAATATTTTCTCTATTGTACTCTTAAAAATAACAAATAGGAATCATTTATAGCTCAATAAAATTGCTTTCTAAACTCCTTTATATACAGATTTAATTCATTAGCAATTTTTCAAACGGCGAGATAACTTTACAAAGATTAATAAAAAAAATCAGATTAATAAAAAAATCTGTTGACTATACGGTACGTATATGTCCCTTTTTTTTTTTTTTTTTTTTTCGAGGATGGGAAATCATCAAATGACCCCTCCCGCTCTGGGTGGAGCGGCAGGGAGTGTCAGACTTTTACTGACTAAAACCCACCCTTTAGTCCTCCTAGTGCCTTTCTTTGGTGCCTATTTGGCCTAGCTCTGTTGTCTCCTGCTTCATAAGGAGGGAAGTGGAAATTATTTTTTTTTTCCTACTCCTCCGCTGTTATTTCTGATTAATTTATTTCGTTGCGGGATCCAAGACAGTTGAATTGTTTCACCGGGACTCGTCGAGCTTCATTGACTCGGCGTTTTTCTGGTGGTCGCCACTGTTGATTCTGGCTTTCAGGAGTTGCAGTGGTTTGGGAATCTGTGGCGGGTTATATTCACAAACTCGACGAAATAAACTGAAACTACTGTTTTTTTAAGATTGCGTTTTCGCTCTCTTATTAAAACTACTCCCCTGAAAGATTATCAAACGAATTAATAAAGCACTTCAGTACAATAAATCGTTTTGTACAAAAAACCTTGTTATACCACACATAAAACCCCAAAAAAGTACCCCAATATTACGAAAGTCATTCATCAAGAGTAGCCTTAAGTTGGATAAGCATTGTATAAATAATTCGCAAAATGAAGGTGCTGCCATCATAGAATAAAGATGAGAGCACACTGGGTAGGATATTGTCCGTCTCAAGGAATATCGATCTTCCTCTCACAGGCCTTTATCTCCGTCAAATAAGATGGCTCAAGCCATGATTGGATGATCGTGTGCACCCGTTTTAGGTCCAAACTGCTTTATAAGCGAGAATGTATCGCTACATTTTTGAACGGGATAAGAAAAATAGGGGCTATAAAATATACTTTTACTAAAAATGGGAGCCTATATTGCATAAATATTTTGAAGGCATTTTTATACAGGAAAAGCAAGGAGTAGGTAGATTAAGTTGGTAAAACTTCAGAACGGAATTATTTTTCAGTGTAAGCCAATCCAGTGGAAGCGAATCCGACTCGGCTGGGTGGCGTTCGGAAAGTTCCGTTAAATCTTCTCGTCTCACATACCACAGTGTCTCAAGACGAAAGTCTATGACCACTACATGATGCCCGTGATGACTAACTTATTGAACCGAAACGTGGTCGCTTACAATGGGCCTCATCAGAAGGCTTAAAATCACCCAAAGGGCAATGGAGAGAGCGATGCTCGGAGTTTCCTAACGTGATCGAATCAGGAATGATGATATCTGCAAGAGAACCAAGGCAACCGACATAGCCCGAAGGATCGTCAAACTGAAGTGGCAATGGGCAGGGCACATTGCTCGCAGAACAGATGTTCGATGGGGCCGAAAAGTTCTGGATGGCGACCGCGTATCGGAAGACGCAGCGTTGGAAGGCCTCCCAACCTGACCGATGACCTGGTGAGGGTTGCTGGTAGCCGATGGATGCGAAACGCACAGGACCGGTTGTTGTGGCGACACTTGGGAGAGGCCTATGTCCAGCAGTGGACGTCTTTCAGCTGAGATGATGACGATGATGATGTAAGCCTCGTATACGAAATAAAAGTAAAAAAATACCTGTATTTACATAAAAATTAAAAACATCCAAAAGTGGCCTCGCTCATTGGACCTTTAAAGTTAATGATATAATACAGCACATTTCTGTACTCAATCGATCTTCAAAATATTCGTTATCACAAAGCAGAACACACAGACACTTAGGCACGTTCAATACTTTTGAGATCGACGATAAAAGATTGTTGATTAAGACAAGCTAAGATGACGTTGACCTTCCTGGATCTACAGAAAATATATTTGTTTATGGTTATAAAAGGTTGGATTTTAATAAAAGTAACAGTTTCATTGAGCTTCCTAAATATTCCGTTTCTTGAATTAGTTTGAAAGAGTTACCCCGGCCCTGGAACGCAAAGAGCATTTGGAGGAACACTGGTGGGTTTTAGTCAGTAAGAGAGGGAAGCGTCCGTTCCCTCCACTCTGCCCCGAGTGGAAGGAGTCATTTGATGATTTCCCATAAAAAAAAAACATTTCGTTTGTCTTATAATTTATCGTTCACGGTAAGTACTTAATGATCTTAAATAATAGTATGTAGTAGTGATCAATGAGTTCAATGAGTTCCCAGTTCATTGCTGAACACAGGGCCTCTCCTAAGCTGTGCCACACACCCGGTCTTTCATCTAGCATTTTGTGTATCCCAGCTACTTTTAAGGATTGTTGGTCGAATATTTTTAAGAAGATAAATAAGTTTAGCTGTAGAATCCTAATGTTTTCATCATTCATAATTTTCAACTGTTGAACGATTATTGAACTCATCATCATATATTTTTAATTCCTCATTGTCCACCATAAAAACTTATATTAATTGCAGTGATTAAAAAAGTTCATGTACGGTCACCAGCAAAAGTCGATAAGAATTCTCACAACGTATTAGTTTGACGTTTAGTTTGACTTACGACCTTCAATTTTCAAGTTATCGCCAACAATTGATTGTAATCCTCAATTTCATCAACTTAGCATAAGTCAAGATGGCCCAGTGGTATAGAGCACACAGATTGAAGCGCAAATCAGTGTGCCGCAAGTTCAAATCCCACGCAATTGTTGACTTTTTGTAAGTTCTTACCCGATTGGAAGTTATGGATTAGCATTACATATTATTATATTAAATTATTCTTTAACTTGTTCACACATTTCTTAGAGTTAAAAGGTAGATCACAAAAAAACTAAATAAAGAATTAGATTTCTGCGAGGTAGACATGAGTTTTAACTTGACCGAAATGAACTGTCGTTTGGTTGTAGTTGTTGGTTAGTGACGTGTGGTTAACAATATTGTAATATTCGCAAAATGCAGGCTAATATTAGTATTGAAGTGAGGGCGACTATCATTGGGCTGCATAAAAGTGGTCTTAATAAAACACAAATATCTGAAGAAACCGGACTGAATGTGAGTATAATAGCTATTAATGAATTGTAACTTTATTATAAATTAATCTTCTAATTAAAATGTATGCCATTTATGAATCCATCCATCGTATCTTTATGAGGTTTAGAAGAGAACATAAATCCTTGGGTTTATTGGGTTGGTTATTGGATTTATAAATTCAGTTTTATTTTAAAATTATATTCAATAATGATTATTAACATTTTATATAATGAAAATGAAGTCAAGAAAGTATAGCTGCCTAATATATATTTTTTTTTGTTTTAGAAAAATACTGTAAGTCTTTGGATAAAAAGATATGAGGAAGAAGGTAGCCTTGCTAGTCGAAAGAGAAGTGGGAGACCGAAGCTTATTAGCGAGGCACAGCGCCGACATATGGTGGACATATACGAAACGAATGGTTTCGCACCAACGAGACATTTTGCGGAATTATATGACACCTCGATGGATACTGTTCGCCGTGCACTTCACGCTGAAGGCGTGCATCACAGAAAACCAGCTAAAAAGCCGTACTTGACAGAGAGGCACAAACAAGAACGATTACGTTTCGCACGTAATTATTTAGATTCTGACTGGAATACTGCGGTATTTTCAGATGAAAAAACATTTAAATCCAGTCAAAAGGGCAGGCTTCACTTATGGCGCAAGAATAACACTCGCTAGTGTGATAACAACGTCATTCCTAACACCGAATCAGGTCGAATCACAATTAATATGTGGGGATGGATGAGTGCAGCAGGACCAGGAGAACTGGCTTTCATTCCTCCACGCGCAAACAGTTCAACTTATGTGGAAGTGTTGGACTCAATTATGCTACCTACTGTGCGCAACATTTACCCAGCTGATGAGTTAGCAGAATTTCCGTTTGTCCAGGACAATTGTCCTATTCACCGAGCGAGTACTGTGCGTGAGTGGTTTCACAATCACCCGGAAGTAATTGTTATTCCATGGCCAGCGCGATCACCCGACTTCAACCCCATAGAAAATCTATGGGGTTTGATGGTGCAAAGGTGGGACTCGCGGAATGAGAGGTCTACGGAACAATTAAAAACCCATTGCATGGAGGTGTGGGAAAGTTTTAGAGGGAGCGAAGTATGCAGTAATATTGTTGGGTCCATGCGCAAACGTCTACTTGACTGTATCGAAAATAATGGGGGTTATACAAAATATTAAGTTTTAGTAAAATCAGTAGGCCATTTTATTTTAACATATCCGTGATTATTCGTTAACAAACACTGTATTATATTGTGTTTACTTTCGTTTAAAATAGCTATATCTTTTAACTTGTGCCATCGCCTTATCTTAAGAATGCAGTGAACTCGCTATCAATTTTGTTGACAATAATCATGATTCTATTTTGTTTTTTATTCTTCTACCCGCACTGTTCTAACATAATAGTTCAATTTATTTTTCTCATCTAATTGACGATTATCTTGTGAGAACTAAAGTTCTTTTAACAGAAATTGAGGTTTAGTTTCAATCTTCTTTTCGTCAAGAAAATGAACAATTAAGCTATGACCTCAAAACATTCATTGTGACGTTACATAAAAATAAAATGTTTACAAAGTCTAAATCATATATGACTTTTCAATAAATAACTGGATATAAACAATTATATTTTATTTTATTAAAATTTTAATATCCTTTCATTGTTACGTTATTCATATTATGAATGGTCTAAGTGGGTATACTCATAACAAACAATCTTACACGTAACATAGATAACGGTTACAAGATAACTTTTTTGTCTACGTAACAATTCGACGTCACAATTCTCATAAATGTTTAATTTGTAAATAAAAAGAATAAACATTTTTATTAAACACGTCTTTTTATTTTCCACCTTACAACATCGATAAGATGTAAACAACGAATGTGATTCTTCTTGTAGTTAATAGATCATATTCGTAATTTGCAACAATTTAGTGCAAAAAATGCAATAGTATTTTTCATAGAAATATAAAAAACAACAATATTAATATAGATTGGGAATTTTCAAAGTAAGAAATAACCGCAATGGACCGACCATGATTTGAACTCGGGCTACGTTATTTGCGAATCCAACACTTAGTTCATACGGCTACCAGCACATGACATATTTGCGCGAATTTTATCAATACAATGGTAAAAACAAGTCGCCTCTGTGACTGTGTGATGCGTATTCAATGGCACAGAAAAATAATAATGATGTTTTTAAGCTCAGTGTGACGACAGTTCCTTAGTGTGTGTTATCTGTTGAATGTGGATACTCATACACGCGCACACATACGCACGGAAGTATCGCGCTCGCTCGGTTCGTAGCAAAATAATCTTTAGAGTTCCTATGGACTTTTGCGGCCTGACTGTACAAAGGCGAGCATTACTCAAAATTGATTTCTACCAGCAAACCTTAATGTTCATGTTTATCAAATAAACACTTTTCTATATTAAATTCTGGAGGAAATATTAACAAGTAAAAACACTCAAGGACCTACCTATCCCCGCTTAACTCGCTAAAGATATAAACATGATGGGGGCCTTACCAAAGGATTCGCCATTCGACCCTCAAGATGATAAACAAGTATGGCGGCCAACCCATAAACTGAAAGTGACATTAGCGAGAATGAAAACGTTACACGTGATAGTGCGACCCACATGAGTCAAGAATATATGACAGTTATTCGACCGATAAGAAGCAGAAGTACTTTAATGAAGGTGTACATTATCCAGGCTTCTCTTCCTGCTTTTGTCGTAAAAGATAACATAGGATTTTTCCAGTAGGGTTTGAAGGTTTGTGGAGGTATCCTGTGTGCTAAGGCTGAGGACAAAGAAAAAGATTTCAATAGCAATCTGCTGATATGCAACACCTTGATGTAGTATGATACTGTCATGACAAGTGATATTGTTGAATATTATATTGATCATCGGTTTACTAACAAATTGAATCAATTTTGTTTTGTCAAATCATTGTTTTCATAAAATGATGCAACGCACTTAATATCATATTTTGTGGAGCTTACGTAATCTAATACTAAGATTTGTAAAAGGTATTGATTATTATGGTCGAGGGTTGCCCGTACCTGACTGCAAGACCTGCATTTGATGACCAGTGCGCCGAAAAAAGTCTTTCTGAAAAGAAACAAAGAAGTATAAAACCTTTTCACAACAAGTTTACCTTCTGTTTTCACTAGCAAGAAGTTGTAAATAACAGGCGGCAATGTCGCGTGACAATTTTCAATTAAACATGTTCGTAGGCCCCACCCGACACGTCACACTGCCGTAAACACGTATATTAAATAGCGTGAGGGTTTTAATTATATTATTTAACTTAATAAAATTATGACCCCCATGTGTGCGTTGCCCTGATTTAGGTGACCTCGGTTTATTGTTTTAAATAATGATGTGTGAGTTATGAACGTCAGTTTCTCCCTGTAAACATGACTGACCTGAAACATAAAGTAATCACGACTGTGTATGTGTTCACTGAAAAATTAGGCATAGGTGTATCAATAGTACACCCTAAGTTTAACAGAAACTGCCCTGAAAAATATAATAAATTAAGTTTCTAGGCTAGAAGGCACACACACAATCTGATAAATCGTCCATTTAATAAAATATGGCTAATTATTTTTGAGGCGAATAACAACTTATAAGGCGACTAACTAATTGGTTACAAAAAATAATGACTTGGCGGCTAATATTAACAGTGGGATGTCATACGTATATGTGTTTTAATTGGTGTAAGAGCGAGCAAAGCGAGCTCGGGACTTGGGGCACCCCGACTTGGACTCTTTATTTTTTTTAAACCACCCAAAAATATTTATTTATGTATACTAGAATCACTGCCAATTTAAATTTAAACAGAGCTCACAACTCTATATAAAGCTGCTACTTTATACTTAAAATGCTACTTCACTGTAGCTGCCAACCTATTATTTTTGCTACCCATCTTAATTATTTTTAAAACCCTATAACAGGTTAGTTTGTCGCCGCGTTAAATACATGCCATAAAATATTTCGCGGTTTTACAATATTTTCTTTTTTAACATTAAACATCCTTAAGTAAAACTTTTTACGTTTCCTTTTCACGTTAACACTATAAAGTATGTATAAAAGTCGCACCAAAGCCTCTGATATTAAAAAAATACCCAATCAACCCAACGTTCTTACTTGCTCCGGTATAAAAATCTCTGAATTTAATTTAATATTTTCAATATAAATATCAATACGAAAATCTCTGTAAAAGACACTGTGTGCCTATTGAAGCAAACATTTTATAACGACACCCATCCAAACGGCGGAAAATATTTTTTTTCTCTGGCAACACCCTCGTTAAAGCTGTCGTTACGTTGTTTCTACGCACCCCAAAGATATTTCCGATTCAATGATTACAGGGAGTCAATTTTTAAACAATGTCAGCAGCATTGCTTTGTGCTGAAAAAGATACTTTTGTTCTTATAAACGTACATAAAAGAACATCGTTTTGTTTTTCATTGATATTTTATTTTCCAATATTTTTCTGTGATTCAGGAAAAACGTGTGTTTATGAGTGAATTTTGATTAGAAACGTTTGTAGGGAGCGGAACCTGTTTACGTGAATGACCAAACAGATCGAAAGGTTCAGGAGTGGCGACCGAAGACTGGAAGATGCTGCGTAGGAAGGCAACACACAAGGTGGACCAATAATATGGGGAAGGCCGTAGGAGTCCACTGAAGGCGAGAAGCCGAGACCGCTCCGTTGTTGGACAAATCCCTCACTAAACTTAAAAAATGTTAAGTATATGTGCGTCACTTTCACGTGAATAAACGGTTTTTCTTTCTGGCTGCAATAATGTTGATGATGATGTGAATTTAGTCATTTATATCCTATGTCTACAACGTGTCACAGAATAAACACAATACCTAAACAGGCGTCATTGTACACATCAGTATAAAAATTAGTATGGGACCACCCCGCATCTGCTGTTCAGTACATTTTGTCGAGTAATGCGCACATAAATGTATGGTGACTTCAGTGTTGATGAAGTTTCATGAAGATGATTATCATCATAGTGCTAATGTCGTTTGTACAGGGTATTCCAGAAGAGTGTGGTCATGTTGAAGTGTTATGTTGGGTAGCTGATATACATAAAGGGAAAAATAGCAAAACAAACAAAAAGATTTATTTATTTATGAGTACATGCACAACATTACAGATAAATATTAACTAAGGCGTTGTACAGTGCAAATAAAAAAAATATAAGTTTAAAAATTAGTACCTACTTAGTGTTAGGCACCAAATGAAACACGGTTAAGGTGCAATCGGGTGTATTAATTAGCTCACAAGAGAATATTAAAAAATAGTAAAAAAACACGTAAACCGCCCCGTTGCTAGCCAACAAACCCCAACAAGCCCCTAGCAACGGGGCTGCCAGATCTGTCGCCAACACTTAGAACTAAAGATGTATAAACACAGATAGAAATGAAAAATAAAAATAAACTAACGTCAAAATAAAAAGAATACAACAACAAAAAAAACAAATATATAAAAATTCAATCATATTGTTACGAGCTTAGGGTTCGTGACAATAAAAATAGCCGATTAAATAACCAAAAAATGACACTTTAATTATTCAACACTAATTACAACTTTAAACTCACTAATTATAAATCACAATTGCACTACTGATCACTTTTATTCGCAGTCGAAGTTCGCTCTCGAAGTGGTCGCTTGTATCGCAAATTCAATACTGACTCGGTCGCAGGCTATGCGGGCCTTATATAGGTCGGTAGATAATTCCAGAACCTTCTAGTATAGAAACATCTAGAAAGTTCGAGTACATACCGGTCCGGACCAACCAGACATCGAAAACTCTAGAATGTTCTAGCATAGAAAAGTCTAGAAGGATCTTGACTCTACTAGTTCTGCTACTCGATACTAGATGGCGCTAGTAGTAACTTTTATCTTTATGTACCCGGCATTAATTCTGGCGCGTAACACTGCCCCCTCCTAAGACATGCTCGTCCCGAGCATTATCGGTCCCATAATAACGCGCCAGTCGATCCACATGGACGATCTTAGGAGCACTTCTTATACCTTTCTGTATGCGGTAGGTTACGTCATTGATTTTCGTCACAATCCGGTACGGCCCGTCCCATTTAGCTTGAAGCTTAGGAGATTTCCCTTTGCTGCGAACTGGATTGTGCAACCACACTAGTGAATCTTCGTCGAAACCTTTGTTGTTAATTTTGCGGTCATAACGGGTATTCATCTTTTCAGACATTTGCTGACCCGATTGACTGACGTGCTCATAGATGTCATTCATTTTGTTCCGCAAGTCATTCGCATAATCGGTTATACTGCGTGGGGCATCAGGTGGTATTCCGGTAATCAGGTCTGCAGGCAGCCGTAATTCTCTACCAAAATTTGCGAAAGCTGGTGTCACTGATGTGCTTTCGTGAACAGCACTTCGGTATGACAGCAAAAACGGTTGTATATGCTTGTCCCAATCCCGTTGCCGATTCTCCACCACTTTTGCCAGGTATCTCTCCAATGTCTGATTAAATCGTTCCACCATTCCATCCGATTGTGGGTGGTAAGAAGTTGTTCTCGTTTTATGAGTACCCATAACTCGACAAGTTTCCTGGAATATTTGGGACTCAAAATTCCTTCCTTGGTCGCTGTGAATCTCCAAGGGTACTCCAAAACGACAGAAGACTTCATGAACTAGTTTATCTGCAACTGTTGAAGCTTCTTGGTTTGGAATGGCGAAGACTTCCGGCCACTTAGTGAAGTAATCCATTACAACCATGAAATACTTGTTACCACTTTCACTTTCCGGAAACGGTCCCGCAACGTCTAGGGCTATCCTTTCCCATGGTGCACCAACATTGTACAACTTCAATGCACCTCTACTACGAGTCTGTGGTCCTTTTACGGCCGCACAAGTTGTACATTTACGACACCAGTCCTCGACATCGTCACGACAGTGGACCCAGTAAAACCGTTCCCGTATCTTTAGTAGAGTCCGCTTAACTCCCATATGGCCTCCTGAACAACCATTATGGTACAACTCTAGAACATCCGGTACTTTAGCTTTAGGGACAACCATTTGCAAATGACAGCTGTCTCCCCGAGCATTTTCCCATTTACGGCACAGGACTCCATCTTGAATCACTAAGCTGTCCCATTGGGCCCAATAGCTTTTTGTGATCGAACTCATCGCTGAGACGTCACTCCACGTTGTCTTAGGAGCACTGGCCTTCATCCATTCCAGAATCGGCTTAATGTCCAAATCTTCCTGCTGTGCAAGTTGTAGGCTTTCCATCCACTCGTTGCTGAGATCTGTCTTGAGCATTCTCACAGGTAAGACTTCTTTACCCTCTTGCCTAGTACAATGCTTGCAGTCTTCAGGGCAAGGTCTTCTTGACAATGCATCTGCGTTGCCATGAGTTCTTCCGCTGCGATGTTCAATCTCAAAGTCGTATTCCTGCAGTAGTTCAATCCATCTCGCAACTTGTCCCTCTGGATTTTTAAACTGCAATAGCCATTTTAGTGCAGCATGGTCAGTTCGCAAGTGGAACTTCCGACCCAGCAGATATTTGCTAAAATGCTGCAATGACTTTACTACAGCAAGCAATTCTCGTCTTGTTACACAATAATTCCTTTCAGGTTTCGACAACGACTTGCTGAAGTACGCTATCACAACCTCTTGATCATCATTCCGTTGAGATAATACACCGCCAAGTCCTATGTCACTTGCGTCTGTGTCAACTATAAATTCCTTGCCCGTATCAGGATACCCCAAAATAGGTGTTTTGCACAGACGGTTCTTTAGCTCCTGGAAGGCGATGTCGCAACTTTCATCCCAGCAGAAATGTCGCTTCTCCTCGGTTAACTTGTGCAGGGGTTTGGCTATATCTGCAAAGTTCTTGACAAATCGCCGATAATAG
Source organism: Melanchra persicariae (assembly GCA_947386135.1). Classification (NCBI taxonomy): domain Eukaryota; kingdom Metazoa; phylum Arthropoda; class Insecta; order Lepidoptera; family Noctuidae; genus Melanchra; species Melanchra persicariae. Next base: position 6,688,858 of record OX376651.1, on the reverse strand, counting down.
GAGCACAAACCCAAAAATGCTCTGACCTGCGTCTTGTCATTTGGAACTGGCCAATCCTTGACAGCGGCAATTTTCTCTGGATCCGTGCGGATACCTTTTTCCGACACTACGTATCCCAAAAAGCTAACTTGCCGTTTGAAAAGTGAACACTTCTTAGGACTCAACTTGAGGTTGGCACTCTGGATCTTCATGAGCACGCGTTCCAGGTTTTGAAGATGTTCTTCAAACGTACGACCTACGATGATGATGTCATCCAAGTAGACAAGACAGGCATCACCAATTAACCCGGTTAGTACCAGTTCCATCAACCTTTCAAACGTTGCCGGAGCGTTGCACAATCCAAACGGCATAACTTTAAATTGCCACAGACCTTTTCCTGTCGAGAATGCAGTTTTCTCCTTGTCCTTAGGGTCGATTTCAACTTGCCAGTAACCACTTTTTAGGTCTAGTGTGCTAAACCACTTCACTCCAGTAAGCATGTCCAGCGTGTCGTCAATTCTTGGCAAAGGGTAGCTGTCCTTCTTTGTCACGTCATTCAGACGACGATAGTCAACACAAAACCGCATGCTGCCGTCCTTTTTTCTTACCAGCACTACAGGAGAACACCATGGGCTTGATGACGGTTCTATGACACCATCCTTCACCATTCCCTCAATCATGGTTTCCACTTCCTTTTCACGTGCTACCGGCAATCTCCTTGGTCGCTGACGGATAGGCAATTCTTCTCCTGTGTTTATTTTGTGTTGAACTAAGCTAGTCTTCCCGATGTCAGCATCGTTTGAAGAGAAAACATCGGCGTACTTGAGTAACATCCTCTTCGCCTTGATCATTTCATTGTGAGACAGAGCGCTGCGACAGTCTTCTAAAAGTGTGGTCACTCTCGTTTGTGCATCCTTTCTGAGGGTCCCGGTCGATAGATTTTGGCATCGACACAGCCAATCCACCTCCTCGCAAGTACCAATCAGCGTGCCTTTTTCTATCATCTGTTCCGTATCACAAAGGTTCAGCACGCGTACCCCTGAGATGTTGGTGGCTCTGACCAAAGTTCGTGCCACTTTCCATGGAAGGTCATTGTTTACCCTTTCCACGAGTACACAACGATGAGTCTGCCCAGGACTCCGAGGAAGACTGACCGGCACAATCGTTTCCGATCTCGGAAGAAGGACAATTTTCTTTAGGCTGTACACATTTCCTGAAAAGTTCCTCTTGTCCACATTTCAAAACTCCTTGATTAACGTCGATCTCACAACAATTCTTCCTCATAAAGTCTAGGCCCAGGATGCAATCGTCCATTATATCAGCCACGACAACATTATGCAGGTAGATTCTGTTGCCTAGCTTCAACTCCATCTCTTTCTCTCCTCGGACGGGTATGCGCTGACCGGTGGCTGTTACCAAATTAATGCGCTCTCGATTGTATGCGGAGTCCCCAAGGAACCGACTTACAAGTTGGGAACTGACAACCGTGCGTGAGGCTCCAGTGTCAATAGTCAGCTTACATGGCGTTCCGTTGACCTCGCCCTTGATGATTAGGCTATTCCCATCGTGGGTTTGTGAGATCGAAATCCTTGGGGCTCTTTGAATATCAGCCAGCACCCGCCCCGCAGTCCTGGCTTTTACTCGTTTCCCTGCTGTTGCTGGGCGGTGCTGTTAGCCGCCCTACCCTCTGGAGATCGGTTATCTTCCCTATCTGCAGTTCGCTTAGGGCAACTGGATCGAAGGTGGCCCCTTTCCCCACAGCCATAGCACCTAGGGCTGTATCCTTTAACACGGTCGCGAACTGTAGCCGCTGCAACCTCTCTGACGCGATGGGACCGGTGATCCTGCCGCACAGCTTCCACCTCCAGTGCATGAGCCAAGGCGTCCTTAAGCGTCCCGTGGTGCCCTAGCCTCACAGCAGCTCTAACCTCAAGGTCGCGGATGCCATCAATGAATGCCTGCACCAGGTTCCCTTCAATGAGCGCAGGTACAGACTGATATGCTTTACGGACCAGCTTTTCCACTTCAAGGGCCCACTGCTGCAGGTTTTCACTGCTACGTTGCACGCGATCCTTGAGCTGCGCACGAAACACGTGTTCCAGATGTGCGTCACCATATCTGGCTTCCAGCGCCTCAAGGAGCTGCTCGTAAGTCACTTCCTTACCGAGAGCTTCCAGGACAGTTAAGGCCTGGTCGCGCAGGCCTAGGGTGAGGGCAGTCATGGCCTGATTTTTATTCCAGCCGTTCGCCTTCATAACAGCCTCAAACTGTATTTTGTAGGCCGACCAGGAAGATGTCCCATCAAACGGTGGCACTTTGAACCCGCGTAGCGAAGGTGTAGTAGCTACGGGAGTTGCAATTCCATCCCCTACTTTAAGGTTGTCCATTGCTTTTTTCATTTCAGCAATCTGGGTTTCAGCTTCTATCAGGCGGTTCTCGTGCTGAACCACCTTCTCCTTTACCACCTTTATTTCTTTACCGGAAGTGGCATGCAGATCCTTCATGAGGACCATTTGTTCTTCCTGGCGGCGCGCCTGCTCTTCCTTGTCACGCTGGAGCTGTTCTTCCAACCGACGGGCCTGTTCCTCCTGTCGGCGGGCCTGTTCCTCCTTATCATGCTGGAGCTGTTCTTCCAACCGGCGGGCCTGTTCCTCCTGCCGGCGGGCCTGTTCCTCCTGCCGGCGGGCCTGTTCCTCCTGCCGGCGGGCCTGTTCCTCCTTGTCACGCTGGAGCTGTTCTTCCAACCTTCGGGCCTGTTCTTCCTGCCGGCGAGCCTGTTCCTGCAGCATCATCATCAGAGCTCCAAAGTCTGGTGCTGCAGATGCTGGAGCTGCTGTGGATGGGCCGGGCTCCATGGTCGGCAACTGGCCCTCCAACGTCTGCGGCGTTGCACCTCCAAAACGCCTCTGGTCCGTCTCTTGCTGGCGTTGACTTCGGGTACGAATACCCTCCGTGTCGTCCTTCGGTAGAATCGGCATAGTTTAAATATCCCACTTCTGACACCAATTGTTACGAGCTTAGGGTTCGTGACAATAAAAATAGCCGATTAAATAACCAAAAAATGACACTTTAATTAATCAACACTAATTACAACTTTAAACTCACTAATTATAAATCACAATTGCACTACTGATCACTTTTATTCGCAGTCGAAGTTCGCTCTCGAAGTGGTCGCTTGTATCGCAAATTCAATACTGACTCGGTCGCAGGCTATGCGGGCCTTATATAGGTCGGTAGATAATTCCAGAACCTTCTAGTATAGAAACATCTAGAAAGTTCGAGTACATACCGGTCCGGACCAACCAGACATCGAAAACTCTAGAATGTTTTAGCATAGAAAAGTCTAGAAGGATCTTGACTCTACTAGTTCTGCTACTCGATACTAGATGGCGCTAGTAGTAACTTTTATCTTTATGTACCCGGCATTAATTCTGGCGCGTAACAATATGAATAAAAATTACTTCTCATCTCTCATCCATCTTCTCACAAAATCTTAAACATGCACGACACACATCTATCCATCTCCCAGCAAACAAGTCACACTCCGGTGTTGAAGCCAGAAGAGCATTGAGCAAAGAAAGTGCACGAACTAGTGGCGAGTTAGATCGTGACACTGTGCGTGAGGAAGGAACAGCTAGCAGTCTGTGTGTTCGTGGCCTTAGCTGTTGTTTAGGCACGAGAGGAATAAACAGCCTGATAGATAGATAGATAAAACATTTATTTGATGCAAGTAAAGAAAACACGGCACACAAAGAGAATAGGGACTTCTTTCAAATAATTCGACCGCCAATACTAATTAAAAAGTTCCAAATAAATCACTTTTCAAGCAGTCTGATGCAGTTGGTGACATCAAATCGGTGATTGAACCAGGAAGCCATTCAAGTCATCGAGTTTCAAGTCATTTGTTTGGAACTTTTAGAAATTTTTTTTTGTGTGCGTTATTTTTTTTTTAAAAGGCCCTATTTTTTTGTTTTGCTATTTTTTCCTTAATGTCTATGAGCTACTCAACATCCCAACAACATCGTAAATATGACCACGCACTTTCTATATAAAAAGGAACCTGTTCGCAAATAGCTTTGTAATTGAAGCAGTATGCAAAGGAGTGAAGGACGAAATTCGTGCATCAATATGTGCCATGTGTACACCATACGACCTTCTTTTCTACAGCCAGGGTTGTTACGTGTTGAATGTAATTTGTTCATTTAACTTTCAGGGTATTTGATCCCACAATTTTTCCCTTACAGTTCGTTCCTATTCAAGCATCGAGATTAGGATCGCGGGATACCCGACTCACGTGGAACTACAAGTTTAAGTCCGTGGACCCGAATATTAGTGGCCGCGACAAAATACCTCCATGTTTGCTGGAGTAAAGTTTTAATATATCATTTCAAAAGGTTAATTGGCCAAGTACCTACTTTTCATACATTACTAGCTTTAGGCCGCGACTTCGTATGCGCCTATCAAGTATGGAATATACTTTACGACCTCATACCTACCAAACATAAATAAAAACATCATAAAAATCAGTCGACCCGTTTCGGAGCAGTGCGACCACAAACACCGTGACACGAGATTTTTATATACAATGTGTAACAGAATACACGCAATACCTATTAAGGGGTCATTGTACTCATCATTATGAACAACTTAGGTATACCATAGGGCCAACCCCGAAATAGGCGTTCGGAATCCTAAAAAACATCAATTTAATATATACCAAATATGAAGGAAAATGTGAGTGTGCATAAGTCAAGAGCTTAAATTATTATATGCCCGGCCACAAATTAGAGCCTCATTTAACGCCAAGAAAATCGATCCCTCTTCATAATTGTTTGATGTTGCGCTCAAGTTAAAAGGCTCTTTTAATCTCCTCGCTGCAGCGCTACCGCCTAGGCCATGGCCTGGCCTTACTAATGGCCCACCTGCCTATCTTTATGTCATTCTTGTACACTACAGGGGTCGTGTGAGTAACAAAAATCACACATAAAATATTTATCCTTTACGTGTTCTTATTGATAGCACGTTATAAAATTTATGAAGTTGTTAACTTTTATATGGTCGATATCGAGTAGTCGCTACTCGTGCGGACGTTTACCTTAATGGCGCCCATAAAAATGTTTCTTGAGAAATATGTGATTGCGTACAATAGTAGTAGGTGATATACATTGTAAAAAGGTGGTACTTACGGTTTTACCGTAGTTTCTTTTATAATGTATGCAGACATTTTTGCCTAAAGTTCTGATAAACATGGTAAAGTAAGCAAGAAATATTCTAAAAATGTTTTTATTGTATGAGAGAACAAGCCAAGGTTTCTAGCTTATATTACTCAAACTTTGTAGGTATCCCACTGCTGGGTAAAAGCTTCCCTTTTCTTCTTCCAAATTTCTCAATCTTGTGTGATCTCTGACCAAGTTTGACCCGCAAACGTGTTCAGTAGTGCTAATCTTTAACAATCTTACCGTTAAAACTAATTGCTTGTTTACACAGTGCGAGATAGCGTGCGAGTCAACAGAGTCCCTCAAAATTCTCAAAATTCCATTGAAAAGGGACGATCTTACGACCAGACGGTTGTTGTCTGGTGGGCAACTGCCCGATAGTTGATATTCGGACTGTTAAATATGATCAAATCGCTTGCAGGATTTCGTTAGTAGGTGCTGGCGGGATAGATGGCGTTGCGGTTGTTTTGTTGCCGTACAAACGCTTCTATAGTTTTTCTTATGGCAGCATTGATGCCGCTACAGCTGCAGTGCAGTAACAGGCATCGTATGGACGTATCTTACGAGTTACTGACACGTGCAATTTGGAAAGTAGCTCGCATCTAAGTTACTTTAATATTTTTGATTTTTACTCGCCTACTCGCCTGACAGTACAAGCATCGTATGATCGTATCTTACGAGTTACTGCTACGTCCAATTTGGATAGTAGCTCGCATCTAAGTTACTTTAATGTTTTTGATTTTTACTCGCCTGCTCGCCTGACAGTACAGGCATCGTATGGGCGTATCTTACGAGTTAGTGCTGCGTGCAATTGGGATAGTAGCTCGCATCTAGGTTACTTTAATATTTTTGATTTTTTACCAACTTCTAAAAAAGGAGGAGGTTCTCAATTCGGATGTTTGTATTTTTTTTTTTTTAATTGTTCGCGCATAACTCCGTCGCTTGCCAACCGATTTGAAAAATTCTTTTTTTACTCGCCTGCTCGCCTGACAGTAGCTCGGACATCACTCGCATCGTTCGGACAGTAGCTCGCCAGTGACAGCGAGGCAGTTGCGAGCGGAACCTGTATTTTTTGCGTGCTGCGCCTCGTAAGAGACTGGGCAGCTACTATCATTAAGACAAGCGAGCCAAGCTACTAGCATACGAGTAGGAATCCAAGTATCTGTCTACTGTCTAATCAGCGGCTCGTACTGTGTAAACTAGCCATTAGGTCAAGTGAGCTTGAAGTAAGCTGTTAATCTCTAGTATCAACACATCACCTTCGCCACAGAAAAATCAACGTATTTTATACAAAAAATTGCCATCATAACACATTAAAACACACGCAGATATAAAATAAGACATAAAGAACAGCCTTCCCGTTATCAGTAGGCGTATAAAATCCAATTTCCATTTTTCACAAATTAGATATTCAATCTAGAAATGGTACTGGTCCACCGTATCGCTCAGAAAGCACCAAACATAAATCTGTGCCCAGCCTTATCTAGTGACCATGATATATTATTAGTTGGCGACTTTTCCCCCACGACCCACGCGTTCGTTACAGTCATAACGAGACTAATTTATCGTTTTTGTTTATTACCTCATTTCACCGTATAAAGTGAGCCATACACCTGGACACTAATAACATCTTAATGAAACCTGGTCTCTGAAGTTTGTTGGCAGCATATGCTTGGGCGAGCTTGAAACTTGTCATCTTATAGTTTGCGTTGGCCAGCTTCTACCTCTACTATGATAATCTAGATTCGTTCTCGGAACATTGTCATAAAAGAACTCATAATATAGCACTAGGACAGAACTTATATTCCAGTCCCCGCAGTCTTTTACAACGAACTGGTAAAAGTCTGAGCAGGTCGCACTAGTGCATAAACACAATCATCCGAATGATCCTGCTCACATTATTCAGTCTCTCCAATAAATAGCTGCTCATGCATTAAACATTCAAGTCCTCTTAAATAATAAGAGAAGCTCCACGAAGGTACCATTGTTTATTCTATTCTTTTTAGAGGCTCAGATTGGAAAGGCTTTTTACACCCATCCCATTTGCTGGGTCTAGAGAACACGTTACATTCCCGTATTGGGGTGGAAAAAAAGTAGGAAAAACACTTTATCTTCAAATTCCCTGTTATTTTCTTGAAAGGTACTATAAAAAATGTACGTAAAACATTTACGCACCATAAATTTTAACATTGAATGTTATTTGTGGCCATTAATGAAATTACTGAAAGAAATATATTGGACATTTGGTCCCAACTGTGGTCGATATATATGTGGTCCGGGCCGTTTACAAGGAAGTTGCGTGTGAAATTTCAATTGAAATAACACGAGGTAACATTTAGATTTGGCTACCGAGGCATCATAATCCGAATGTGAAGTGAAGTTAGCGATATCAGTAGGTCTATTTTGTCAACATCTCATCGTGTAAACTTAGGTGGAGCGAGCATGAAGTGAACTGTCATTCCATCTTGTTTGTAATGATTAACAGCTCATTTCACCGAAGCTTACACAGTGAGAGGATTACAGAATCGCACTGCAATTTCAAGTAGGGAATAAAGAGCTACAAAAACGAACGTTCAAGTATCGAGTAAATATAGTGCTTTGGGGTAATATCGGACGGATTTTCGAATAGTTGCAAGGATGTTGCAAAAACTTTTTTTCTCAATTTTGGTATAGGTACAGCACATTAATGAAAAATGGTGGAAATTAATAATGATTCAACACAGTGTAATTTTAAATTTAATTTATTTATAAAAACTCAATAGTTTTTGCTTTGTAAGCCCGTAAAATCAGGACACAATTTTTGTGAATATAATGGTTATTTGGCATAATAGGGGTAAGTAAGTAATTAAACATGATACTATTGCTAAATAAGTGGGATATTTGATTTCTACGTTCCTACCCCAGCGCCGATCTTACCCCAACGCACTTATTTTTTACTAAACCAAACATCAAAGAGAGTACTAGTTTACACCTCATAATAAGAACAGGACAAACATTTAAATAAACAAGTGTACAATGGGCGGTCTTATCGCACAAGGCAATCTCTTACATACAACCTTTGAATGGACTGAACGAAAGGAAATAGATTTAGGGCTGTCAGTGTACATTCGAGTACGTTTGTAATAATACTAATTAGACATAATTATATAAAATACACCAATACAGTACCAATTAATATACTAATAAATATGAAATATATGATTGAGGAAGGACCGGAAAAATTATTCATAATGACACAAGAAATACTATAACAGGTAAACAAACAAAGAAATAAAACAAACAAGAAAACAACGAAATATGTCGGTTTATTACAAAGGTAATAAACATTAATGAGATTCCGGAAGAGGTGATTGAAACACCAATCAAAAGGACGAACATAAAATATTGTGATCGTGAGTTCTAATTTCATGGATGACTAGAAACGAATGACAGACTTGAGGCAATCGGAAAATCTGACAGTTGAGAAAATAATTGACTGATGAGTTGAATAAGGAACAAAGGATATATTGTTTGTTAGTGCATGGGATAATTATTCAAGATAACAGAATTATAAATGGTAAAACAAAGCATTTCGGAACATTCTGTAGTAAATCTGATAAGAACTATGGTAGACAGCAGATAAACTTAACTACTATAACTTAACTCTTCAGGTCTTTTTCTTTTGACCAGCGTCTTTGCCCGTGTGGATTTCATAATGTTACTTACAGGATACTTATACTTTGATTTTTCCAGACTGTCATTATAAATTATCCGGATTAAGTCACAGATATAGATTAAAATAATTTATCTCTGTGACTTTCATCCAGAGCCCGAGCCGTTCTGGCGTGATTAGTAACCAAATCCATTTAAACTTTCGTATTTATAATAGTACCTAGGTATGTCGTCTTTTTGCATAATTATGAATCGGTACCTACCTACTGAAATTTTACGAAAGTTTTAATAAATCTATTACATTAGACCAAATGTTTATAATTCTATTTTTCAAGAGTAAAATTACTGCGGGCTATTTGTGTAGGCCAGACTAATTAAAAAAAAAACTGAAAATCATGTTTAGTTTTTTGTGTACGACTTATACAGTAGCCCAATAAAGCAAACCAAATTTGCCCCAGGCTCTGAAAGAAACCCTGAACAAAGAGTGGTTTAGATAACGAATATACAAAAACAAATAAAACTCCCGTCTTTGTGCCCATTGTTCGTTAGCTATGTTTTTATACTGTGACCGTATGTGATGTCAAAAAACGTATTTTTTAAAACGCGGTAAATATAGACCAATGTGTCATGGTCAAAGACTACAATAGTATACTGGCTATAGACAGGCAACTCTACCTTATTTTTTAATACTAGGAAGTGGTCGAACTCACCGCCATCTAGATTTTAGTTAAGGGAACTAATTTATATAAGTAAATGTATAGGTTGGTAGGTGTATAGCTGCTGTCTGATCCTTTATGATATTAGGTAGAGAGATGAGTGTATCCGCTGTATACTACAAACATACGTACTACATAAAGGAAAAAAAACCACATAATTGAATATTAAACCATTTTATTTAGAAAAACATCACACATTTTACAACAAAATTTTATGTTCGCCTTTTTCGTCCCTTATGATTAGGGTAGTGCCGATTAGCCTTTTCTTTCATTGAATCGTTAATATTCCAAAAGGTTATTTGGCTAGTGAGAACATTATTGATATCTTTGCACCAGTTGTTTACAACAACAACACACACAACACATCACATCACGAACGTACGAACGAATTGTAACGCGGCTCCACAACATGGAGAAACGAAAGCTCAACTCAACCTGCAGATGCACTAGCGAAACAACAAAAACTCGATTGCAAAAGGAAAATAAATGCGCACGAGTAGTTACGCTCTCACGCAGCCATTTGCAATTCAAGTGTGGCCATTCAAAAACTAACTTTTGCACGTTTAAATACCAAAATATATTTTCTTCACTATTAAAGCTCATAATAAAAACCTAATAATGTACTGATTTATATATTCTATTATTTTTATATGAGAACATCATGAAATTATATTATTTTTCTTGATTAATGTTATAAAGTAACTCCAAGCAAAAAAATAATATATTTAACCGTAGCAACACCGCAATTTGTTTCCCTTAACTAAAAACTAGATGGCGCTGTTTTCAATAAAAAAAATGGAATTTTAATTTTGTTCTAAGTTGCCATAGCATGGTCATGGTGTATGGCCTTCACTTCTGTGAGTATGACAATCTTAGTTGCTTTGCCTTTGGAGCAATTTTATGTAGTATAAATGCATTATAAAAAGAAAAACTTTTCTAATATCAAGTTTTCATTATCCTTTTAGCAAACCCTATCATTTAATACTCATCTCATAGTGGTACATTAAAAAAATTGGTCGGGCATCTTTGGGAGTGCGCCATATTGACTTTAGAATGTATTGGCTTAGGCAGGAAGTAAGGAAAGTAATGAACACAGAACAATGCAACACATTTGCGTATCGTATCGTGACGCGTCACAGCCTCCATCACCGTACTCGAAGGCGAACAGTTGATGAAATAACACAGTACGCCACGTCGCAGTACGTCACAAGGTTTACTAATGTTTGCCATAATTTAAAATTCAATAATTTTATATACCACACTTGTATTTGCCATAATTTCAATACATAAATTTATTTTTTTACAATGGGCCATATCAGAAGGCTTAAAGTCACCCAAAGGGCAATGGAGAGGGCAATGCTCGGAGTTTCCTTGCGTGATCGAATCAGGAATGACGATATCCGCAAGAGAACCAAGGCCACCGACATAGCCCGAAGGATGGCCAAATTGAAGTGGCAGTGGGCAGGGCACATTGCTCGCAGAACAGATGGTCGATGGGGCCGAAAAGTTTTTGAGTGACGACCGCGTACCGAAAGACGCAGCATTGGAAGGCCTCCCACAAGGTGGACCGATGACCTGGTGAGGGTCGCGGGTAGCCGATGGATGCAAGATGCACAGGACCGGTTTGTTGTGGCGACTATGTCCAGCAGTGGACGTCTTTCGGATGATAATTATGATGATGATAATGATGAAATGTATTCGCTATATTTGTCATTTTCGAAACAATGTAATGTAATGTAAGCGAGCATGCAACATGTAGCATAAAAGCAAGCATGCAGCATGCAAGCGAGCATGCAGCATACAAGCGAGCATGCAAGCAGGCAAGCAGCATGAAGCGGATAAACTTTCCTTTATGGGCCGTGGCTTTGGAAGTTCATTTTTTTTTGTGGATAGTACTCATAAATAGAAAGCTTTTTACAAATTTTCAACACCCGGAGAGTCACGGTTATCGAGATATAAATCTTTAAAGTTTCCATACAAATTGGAAAATAATACGCCATTTGTACATTTTTAGGTTAGATAAATTGTCATAGTAGACGTCAAAGTTGACATTTCACGTTCCGTTTAAGGTAGAGGTGTATTTTATTCAATTTAATGTCATGGTTTTTACATTTTATATAATTTTATTTTCACGTATTCACATATTAAATTTGGTGGGTAATTAATGTGCTGAATAACCGGGCTGTATCATGCAATTACATTGACTTTTTCAAACAAGAAATAACAATTTTTTTTTACACTGTGGAACGGAACGTGAAGCGACGCCATTTTGCTATAGCTGTGTTTCGATCTGTCTGTCGTGACTGTCGTGACTGTCAGTCGGGACATGGGGCACCCCGACTCGTTATTTTTTTGTAAACCCTTGAGCCCCGCGAAGCGGGGCTCCGATTTGCTATTAAGAGGACTAAGGATGCAAGAGGGTTGGGCTTCAAAAAATGATTTTTTTTTGGAAACGGTTAGTTACCTTTTCATGATAGTGGTGCCAGGGAGGTGGGAGGCACCATCACCCCCTCCCACCTGCCTCTTTCTGCTACTGGATACGAAATTTTAAGCAATTTTTTTATTCTAACCTATGAACTTTAACCATGGATATCTCCAGAACCATGGGGCTCCGGGTGGTGGGGGTGGTAGAGGGGGGTAGCCCCGCTCCCCCCCTCCACCTCCGCTCCCTCCCCCTCCCAAAATCAGCGGCCCATAAAGGAAAGTTTAACCCAAATTATTTCATGGAAATCAAGACAATACCACGTCAAAATACAATATAATACTTGAACCTTTGTAATGTGTTGCTACCCATACAAAATATTAACCCGATTATGCGTCACGCAAGTATGTTTCTACCTTTACAATTTTATCTGTATTTATAACCGTATTAATTTGGGTCGCAACGTAATGATATGTTTCCGGTGTTTTGGGTTTAATTTTTTATTGTTCTGAAGATAAAAGCTATTATTTTTAACAGCGTGTTTCTATGTGTGTGGGGTTCGATGAAATAAAAAGCGATATGAAATCTCCTTTATTTCGTAAAATAATCTACTTATTTGTTTGGGTTGGTATTTTATTATTTATTTTTAGGAGAAATGCTTCGGTCTTTTGTACAGAAATTTGTTCTTTTTAATTTAAAATACAAAAAAATATTTCACAATAAATTATGGAAGTTTTATACTGCTACTTACACAAAATTGAAACAGAAATGGCTTTGTTAATTTAGCAAATTAAATTCGTAACTGGAGCATCAAATGCTTGCTGATGTCAAACAGCGAGAAACCGTATTATTTGGAGCCCTAATTCAATAATCAGAGTGCTCCAGCCCTAGCTCTTGTCTTGAACTGTTTGTAAAGCTCACAAATTAAACTACAAATTTAATCATATAATTCATGCCTATTTTTGTAGAAATATTCAGATTTGGTCGTGACGATTTCGTAGTTGTCGTTTTTAGTGAAGGAATAATTTGAAGTTTTATAAAGCTTTTGTCCACCGCTCGCTTCGCATTACTATAGATTTTCACAGCAATTTAAGCGTGAAAGCAGAACAAATAAATAAATTCACTAAAGCGTTATATTATAACATAGTTAGCACAACAGAATTTTAGCTATTTCTGTGACCTAAGAGGGCGCCGAGCGTAGGCAGCGCTCCCAATCGTGTTTTATTATATTTCTTAACAATAAACAAAATTACCCGACATATTAAAATCTGTACTTAGTGTGTAACTAGTGGGAAAGAGACGGAGCTATACAGGACGTATACGTCCTGTATAGCTCCGTCTCTTTCCTACTGGAAGTAATATTGAAGTAATACTGCTTTAAGAGTTGGTGGTTAGGCTCCAGTAATGCTTTAAAACACATACTGTCGGGGTTTTTTGAAATTTTGTCTAATTGTTGAGAAATATAATAAAACACGATTGGGGGCACTGCCTATAAATACCACCAATCTGTAGTTGACAATAGAAATCAAACTTGTTTAAGAGGGCGCCGAGCGCACAGTGGCGCCCTCATCGTTTGTTTGGTTATTTATTTTATTTTAGAATGAAAACACAGAAAATAAGCACGTTAAGTTGTGCTCCACAAGATTATACGTTAATATTACTACAAACGGTAGTTTTAAATTGTTAATTATTAACGGAATATTAATAACGGAGAATAGTGGCCACTATTTTCCGTTATTACTATTATAATAAAACGGCGCCACTGCACGCTCGGCCTCTTAGAAATACCTTTAAAAATCCATTATGTGAACATTAATTCCATAGCAACACTAATTTTCCTACTTACCTCTGTATGAATAGTTTAATTAATTACAGCTGTCCACAAATTTATAGGAGTAGTGGAAGACAAAAAAATGGGTCATTTTGTGTCAATATTGGTACGAGTGTATTATTAGTGTCCTACAACTCGTTGCCTTCTAATTACATTTTTGGACGGTTTCATTAAAATAGTGAACCCAATACCGATTGCTGATCTTATAGTCCCAATTTGAATATTTTGATTAAGTGTTACATTAATTAAATTTTCAACGAATAGTTTGTTTTTTTTTTTTTATTTATGAATGGGCTAGCTCTTGACCTCGATCACGCCTGATGACAAGTGATAGATGGGGTCCATGATGGAAGCAAGCGTGCCCAGAAGATGCCCTGAGGCACTGGTACTCCCACGCGTCGTCGAAACACAGCAGGCTGCTTGACGCCGAACTCCGGTGGGAGGGTGGTCGCGAACCAGGCGGGTGTTAGCCCTACCACCGCAAGGGAAGGATTGGCCAGTCTTATAAGGTGTTAGGTGAGACTGTCCAGGATGCGCCGAGCGCTCGGTCCAGTTGAGTGTCTGATGGAACAAATTGCGCTACACGAGGAGGCTCCTTCATGCATCCCACAACCTAAAAGAATTTCAAAGAAAAAGTTCTACCACCCGTCAACGTTAATGCTGTTAAAATTAAAAACATTGGCCCATATTCCAAAACGTAAACTCCAACTCAACTCGAACTCTAACTCCAACATGAGCACGCAAAATGGCAATGAAAGCTTGTGTATTAATGTTTTTTCATACTCGAGAGTTGAACAAACAAATGCAAAAACTTCAAGTATGACAAGCTCCAATGGAGTTGGAGTTTACGTTTTGGAATATGGGCCCATTGTTAGTTTTGCAATTATTGTATGTACCACTCTTTTGTAACTAGTCTCAGGTTCATATTAATATTGTGACAAATTGTCCAACGTGCGTGATTATGATTAGCTGAATAGATGATGACAAAATGAATTGTTTGACTTGCATTTGATTTGTTACAGTTTTTTTTTTTTTTTTCAGAAACCGGGGTCAGTTTCTTCTGCATTCATAGTTGGCTCCACAGATATATATGTAGATAGACATAGATAAGGCACGAGCAACTACTTCGCGTGCCGGTTTCAGTGCCCACCTTACGATCAAAAATCGTAAGCCGCCACTTTCGCGCTCAATTTGCATCGGTGTACGCTAGTCGGACGTCAGTTAGGTGTCAGTTATGTGGTTATGTCTGTCAGGTGCTACACGTGGCGGCTTCTTTGAATCGTTTTGATTTTCCCATCACCTGATAGTGCTTGTGTTGACGTCATAGTAGGTAGTCAAAAAATAGCACGCTCGGTTTTCGTACAGATCGTGATACTTGCGTTATCTGCGTATATCTATATCTGTGGTTTGCTCACTCTTTTGAAGAGTGAATTATTGTTGAGAAAATCCACTTTGCGAGTGTTAAAAAAATATCTTATCCTGAATCTAAGGCTTACAAACTGTCAACACTACTTTTCCACTTCCCACAATAGTGGCAAGACACACTCAAGCCACAAATACCTGTTAGTTCTAAATCCCTGTCCTTAATACGGATTGACACGTAAAGGAGACGGAAACTAATGGGCCCGAATGTAAAGAGTTGAGATATGGTTTAAAAAAATTGTGTTCATTTTCTATTTCAAAATACAAAAAATAATGCACAATTCACAGTCTAGAAGACAAGTTATCTAAAAAAACAGTTTAGGTCACGAATAACCTGCAACAATGTTGCTTTCATAGCAAATTAATGACGTACTCATTAGAAAAATTAATTGTTTTAATGTCAAACAGCAGTTTGGTGGCATATTGATTGTTGTTGATGAAAACTGACAAATCATAATGAAAGAACTTATTTATGACACGACATATATACCTCCTGACAAGGATATTAAAGATAGGTTGATGATACCGGCCAGTGTATTTTTTTAGTAAAAACTTTTTTTCGGGCATTGTTCCGTTTCATGTTGTAATGTAGGCGCAATATTATACTAAATCTCTTCTATCTCTGCTCTCAGATTGCCAAAATCCGCAGAATTTTTAGTTATTGATTGATAATATATATATAAACTATTGATTGACACCACTCTCATCCTTATACATCTAGGCCCAAGATTATATGAAAGCGGTTCCGTCTCCTTTCAAAGTTCATGCATAAACAATACGAAGGGCTTCAATTAGTGAACTTAAGACATGAGTAAAATGTTTATATTATGTAGATGAGACCGGCTTACGTCTTCACGGATGTCAGAGTTTGCTTTCATTACTTTAAGATTTTTAACGGTTCAATGGTTTTCGATAAATAAGTAAGTGAACTTTGGTTTGATATTCCTATAAAGTTCGGTTCTGCTAGGTAAATCTTTCCTCGAAATCATAAGTAGGTAACTTTAGCTAAAGTATTTATGCACGGTAATACTGGTTATTAACCTTCACAGCTGCCTTGAATTGAAATGTATCCTGATCCTCAAAATTAACAACCGAAAACTTGATCCTTACATTGTTTTTTATGCGAGTTTCCCAAATTATCATGTCTCATTTAAATCAAATCAGACAAATTAAAATAAAAGATTCATGGTTGAAAATTGCACTACAATATACTTTTAGACTATAATCTAATACTGGGCGTTAAAACTTTGTATTATCATCATAATTCAGAAACCAAATTCGAGTGTAAACTATTTTGTAGTTTACACTCGAAGAAATAAAATCCCAAGTTTTAAAATAATAAAATTTTAACTTAAACTTAAATGGGCCATAAAATATTTAATATTAAATTAAACACAAGTCAAATATTTACTTTAGAAAGTAAATAAGAGCTTATTAACGGGATAAAGGCTCCTAGTATAAAATATTTGAAGTACTTGGAATCCATAAAAAAGCTTGCATGTGGAACAGTGTAGACAAATGAAATACGCAAATTTCTGACAGAAAGTTAATCATCTTACAAAACTAGATAAGGTCGGTATTTCATAACCAAAAAATAAATGATACAAACGGAGATAAATCGTAATGACAATAGAAAATCAAAAATATACAAAATGTGGTAAACATTACTTTGATAGAGTTTTCCATCAACAATCGTCATTGACGCCATTAAAATTATTGTCTCGTACAGTAAAACAGTCCTCTAATAAAATTGCTTAAAACTTTTGTCTCAAAAATAAGCTTTTGATGTCTTTATCTCGAGTCTGGTTAGTCTTGGCTTTCGTTCGAGTCCCCTCGCGATTGCGAAGCAAGTTTAAAGATAAACCATAATTGAAATGTCAAGAGCATTCTTTCTGTAACTGTTCAGTATTACGCGGAGTTGCCAAGTTACGATACTGTACAGTCCCCGGCTCTTGTTACAGCGTTCCCAAAGAATCAATACCTATTTTAAGATAACAAGATTAAAAAATTGAGATAGAATTCATAAAAAGTTAGCTCAAATATCGCTAAATATCGGGTTGCTGGGTGAACTTGGAATATAAATTGGGAGACTTTATATTTTAAAGGAATAGATCGTGTCTTTGATGTAGATTGAGACCTATTTATTACTAGAGGTATCTACACGCAAATTTATACTATTCATGAGATCCAGTGCCAGAAACGAATTAATGTTTAGATACGTAGTAATAAAAATAAAGATTACACAATAACACGTCTCGTTTTTTCTCTAAATGGAAAATAACAGAGCTGTATAATGGTTTTCTCTTGCAATTTCCTGTTTATCTCAAGACTGAAACGAAATATGATCAACCAGAGGCTGTCCGGTCCGTGCCAACCGTATTTATTTGTCTTGTTAGTGCAAATCTATTGGAAAAACGACAATAGCACAACACACGAAGCTACATAAACAACTGACAGATAAAGATTTATATTTTTACGTTTTATTTGTAGCAATTTGTTGCTGGCAGGCGAAACTAGCAATACCTTTTATTGGATGATAAGTTTCTATTACATAAAAAGTTATTTTTCTTTTTGTTTCTCTATAACTAGAGATCGCTAGTCTTTTCCCGCGATTTCGCTCCCGTGGCTTATTTCTCAGGAATCGAACATTTACATGAGTGATCATTAGCTTTCGAGCATTTTTAGATCTCTTCTTACTAATACTTCCAAAGACTATTCACCTATTATGTCCTAACATATTCCTACAAACAGGGTTACTTCTATATAATAGTATTGAATTATTTGTATGTTTTCAATAAAATCATCGCGTCTGTAACTGTGCCAGTAAACACAGTCATAATTATGAGGAATAAAACAATGGAAAAGTAATATATTACTTTTTATGACGTGATTCAAATGTTTAGATGTTTACTTAAAGAAAAATTAAATTAGAAGGTATTTTATAATAGCTGTAATAAATATTGGTAGTTACTTGCTAGACAAATGTTTTTTTGTAAAAAGAAAAATACTGTGAGGGAAATTAATTGTTACCAACTTCACGTTGAATATGAATTTCGCTTGAATGACATTGAATTACAAGATCTATGTAAGAATAACCGAATGTTTCGACACTTTCTCGGAACCTGCAATGCAATAACAAAGAACATAAAGGGGTGTGTATACAGTCTTTACCTATGAAATTGGCATTGTAATAAACAGGCTACTATGAACTTTAATAACTGCAGTTTGATTTGGAATTAATTCAAACAATTATTTAAGCCATGTCATTGCTCTTTGAAAATCAGTTTTTTATTTGTTTCTGTGCGCATTGTTTTTATCTGTATTGAACTATGAAAACTTGTTAATTACACGAAAACCTCTCAGGGTTTATCTGTGTGCTGGCGAGCCGTTCAGTTTACATTGTTTAAAACAGTGATGGTTCAAATATAATAATTAGGTAAATGATAAATTCAGTACGCTTTTGTGTCAAGAAACGTTTTAATTTGTACTTCTATTGTATGATCTGTTAGAATTAGAAGCCATGTGATTGCATCTGTCTTAGAATGTGCAGAACCTAATCATCGTTAAATTCACATACATAGGTACACCATGTACTAGTTTCTGGAGAATACAAAGCATGAATGGTAGAAGTTCAATGCAGGAGGAAATTGAATGGCTATGGTAGTGGCAGTACCTATGTACTAATATGTATTATATACTGTAATAGGTAGATAACTTGTTCACATAGAAAATCAATGGCTGCTGCCATTGTGTCGCGGGTTCGATTAGGTACTGCCCGTAACAAATATTTGAAGGGCTAACGATAGTTGTTCCGGGTCTGGCTGTTTGTGTATGTGAGTTTAAACGTACAAAAACGCCCCACGATACAGAAGGAATCCTAGGGTATTGAGCAACGATTCTTTTTTCTTTTTACCGCACCTTAAGAGCGTTTACGCGGTACAGCTTTTCATACAAACTTTCAAATCATAATTCTTCAAAATGAATGAACCGATTTTAACGAAACTTGGTATGCAAACGCTAGATATCCAGGTCTAAATAGTTATCAGAAAACATTTTTGAAAAAGTTTTCAGACGGAGAGTGAGAGCGATTTTAAGTTTTCTATAGAAAGTGAAAAATCACTATATCATTCCCCCCGAACTCTTTTTCAAAAATGTTTTCCAATAACTATTTAGACCTGGATATTTAGCGTATGCATACCAAGTTTCGTTAAAATCGGTTCATTCATTTTGAAGAATAAGGACTTGAAAGTTTGTATGAAATGACATACGGCGTACACGCTCTCACATTTAGCAGCGATAATGATTTGATCGGCGTAGCCTTTTCCCAGCTATTTTCCAGCAAACCGGATTTAGCTGAGCAGCAATATACCTAATTATTGTCAAGTTCAATTATGTGCCTATTCTACCAATCACATTCGCATGGCCAGTCACAAATTGTCCAAAAAGTCTCAATTTTCATACAGACAATTGACATGAGAATGCAATCGTTGCTTAAAAAACACAATAAAATTACATCATATTTATATGAAAAGGTGGGTGTATACTGATGTGATCTTAGAATTATTTTTAATGAAGAAAATTGTTCATTAAACAAATTTTAAATAGTTTTAGTTAAATAGTTGATAATTTATTTTCTTTTAATTTTGTGTTTTTGTTCGTCATCTGTGGCAGAATAAACGTATTTTTTTTTCTTTCATGTTCCCTTGGGATAATTCCCGTCTCTCACGCGAGCGAAGCCGCTGGTAGAAGCCAGTATAAAATAAAATAAAAATATCGCAGCTTGACATCACATAATACGTTAACCGATTTCTCAAGCCCGTCACGTGCCGATACCAGTCTGTCCGGCCTCGTGTAACCGCACACGGCACAAATCTCCGACATTTACTGCCGTCAACCGGACGTAGAGAAGAAAATCCTATTTCTACTTTCTGCAACTTAAAGTGTATTCTTAGTATTGAACAAATTCTGCAGGTTTGAAGCTGGAAATTATTGATTTATTAGCTTAGTCCAAGTTTTATAGGTTAGGTTTGTCATGTTCCGATTGGTTTTCTTGTTTGCGGACAATAGACCTGCTGCGTGCTTTTTGTAAATCGGTACTGATATTATAAATGCGAAAGCTGCTCTGTATTTTTGCTACATTTGTATGTCTTTACGGCTATATCTCCTGGGCTTTATTTTGACTTCCACTCGGGCGAAGCCGCTACCAAGACTTTGAATAAAATAAGTCCAGTAAACAGTTAAAAAGTGAGTAGACTGTTCTTACAAGAAATAATCTTAATATAAACTTAAATAAGACAAAGCTGCATCATCGAAGAGCTTCACAACCAAACTCAGATAATGTATTAGATATCAGCAATAAGGCTGACTCTCCACTGGAGCGGAGAGGAGAGGAGCGGAGCGGTGCCAATATTAACCAATGGAATTGGATAAAATCTTCACTCCACTTCAGTGGACAGAGATTTGCGAACTAGTTAAAACAATTATACCATACCGGGAAGCGGAGCTAGGTTGCAAAGCGGAGAAGTGAAAAAAAAACCGCCGCGCGCCGTCCGCTCAAATTACCTACTCTTCGCGTAAACTTCACACAGTCCGCAACTCCGCTCCACATTACTCCGTACTCCACTCCGCTGCCTCGCTTCAAATCAATGGGTAGGCAGCCTAAGTCTGGAAACACCCCGAATAAAACCAGCTCAAAGGCAACCATGATTAACTCTCAAATACCGTCAGTGTACGCAAACCATCCGTCGCCGGTCCTCCACGGTATAAATCAATCCGGCACGGCTTCCAACCTCAATACAACTGCTATTGATAATTAATAGACCCCGTTATTTAACGAAACCCGATGAATAAGAAACTGCTTCATTGAAATCAAATTGGAATTGATGAAGCCTTCCTGGGTTCCTAAGTTCCGCCCACACCTCACTTTACTTTGTAAATAATGTTTAAGATTGCTTTGCTTCTAAATTAAGTTTTTGGGTGTTTTGATGATTGCTTTCCTTGGTAGGAATGTGACCGAAGACAGATGAAATTCAACCTAAAGTTCTTCACCATCTGCCTAGCCTTTTCCCAACTTTATTGTTGCTTCCAGTCAAACCAGATTCAGCTGAATACCAGTATTTTACGTGGAGCGGCTGCCTACCAGACCTCTATAACCCATTAACTGGGTAACACAGTAGTTCTTGGCAAGTCTGGAGTCAGATTTTCTGGCTTCTACGACAATCCGTAACGACTGTCAAAGATCTACAAATGACAGCCGGGACCAACGGCTTAACGTGTTTTCCGAGGCACGGAGGAAACTCGATATGTTAAGATGGTCACCCATCCACAGACCGACCACGGCAAGCGTTGCTTAACCATGAAGATCAACCCGTGCGACTAAAATTATTAAGCCACGAGCTCCTTAACCAAAATTTCTTAAACGTTACATATTCACGTGTAACGTATCGAAGAATCCGCTGTTCGTTGAATTTTCATCATTATTGATTATTTTTTTAACAATAATTTTGTTTATTTCGAAGTATGATTATTGTATGAATTTCTAATTGTATTTTGTGTTTATTTTTTTCTGTTTGTTTCCATTATGTTCTTCTATGTTCTGTCTCCGCACCACTCTGAGGTCCACTGAGGGCTATTTCTACTAATTGTCAAGTACAGTTCACATTCGCATCTAAGTCGCAATCTGTCAAAAATGTACGAAAATTAACATCGAAAATTAATGCCTTTTTTTCAGTTTGCGTCTGACACGCTTATGCAAACGTTGTTTAAAAATTTGTAGAATTGGCCCTCTGGTACAACGCATAAATTGCCTAACGCATAAATTCCGCCTACAGTGTTTTCTTTACTAGTGCATAAAGTATTAATAAATAAATAAAACAAACACGTGTAAAACGATTTGCAAAATAAATATCACCCCTTAAACATTGATAGTATCGCAAGGTCACAAAATATGGTAAAACATGAAGCCGTAAACATACAAAAATATACTCCCTAATTTAATGTGACGCCTTCAAAACATATCTCAATAAACATGAAGGGTTCGAACCGCAATACTACGGTTGCTCGTAAAAACGTATAGGTGACAACACATCCCAAGGCATAAAGCATCGAATTTATTCCCGATATAAATGTCGTGACGCGAAACAAAAACAAAGAGCTTCCGAACACGCTCCGTTATAATATATCTAGAGGGACATCTTCATGAAAATTGTCCGTGTTTATCTATGGATACAATGGTATCCCTTGTCTAATGACATATCTATAGTTGTTGCATTATAGATTGGCAATAGCCTACTGCATATATTGACATTTTTATTTCAGTCCAATTCGAGAATCGATTTGCCAGTAATCGTGATCCTCAACATTTTTATTGCTCGGGTTCAAACGAAGCAATGCGTTAACACAGGTAATGTTTTAAAATTATCTATGGCATTCCTATTATATCTGTACGTACGTACTTAGCATGCTGAATTTCTAAACTATAAAAAGCGTAATTTCTGTCACGGACTGGTGTATTGCTTCTCTTACCTAAACATAGAAGAATGTAGTAGTATTCTTTATGCTCTGTCTAATATGCACAGTGCTGGAAAGAACCAATTCCATTAGAGATCCCTTTTCTGCAAGCCCGAACCAAAGGTAGTTTGATCCGTTAAAGCATATTGTGCTGAAATGCATCGAAAATTCTTTGACGTTGCAATTCTTATCGCTGCACCAGTTCGCTTTTAATTTGCGAGAATCTTTTTAGTCATTTTGTGAAGTCGATTTTGCTAAAGTATGAACTTTGCGTCAAAGAAGCACTTTGGTGGAATTTTATGATTTATTAATCTCATATTCGCTTACGGTAGTAACCTTTGTGAAAAATATAAATCCATCGGAAACCAAGCATTTTAATTGTTGTAATGCATGTGAAAGGAAATTTAAAAAATATTTTTTGCAACTGAATTCAGCGGAAGTTAAATGCAAGTTTATGTTTTGTACCAATTTAATATTTAGTAAGTTATTTCATAGCGAATCGTTGCAACAATTCGTGAAATAAATTAAAGTTTTACTCATAGCATTTTGTTATTTTCATCAGCCACTATCGTGGCGCGAGTCGTGGAGCTGTGCGTACGCGTTTATGCTTTCGCAGCTTTGTAACGAGTGACACATCTATACCCGGTTAATTGTGAAATGGGAGAAAATTCAAGTGGAGCGGATATAAGTGATTCAGAAATAGTTAAGAGATGCGAAGAGCAACTGATTGGGATGGAAGTAGAAGTTATAGGAACAGAAAAAACAGCTGGTGGAATGATAAGGTCTGTGGAGAAGAGAAAAGAACGAGAAGATGACTCGAGCGAAGATGATTTTATAACTGTGAACCGAAGGAGACCTAAACGTTTAATAAGGAGTGAGTCTACGGAGACAAGGAATGGTAATGGGATTGAGACGAATGTGGCAAAAGTAATGGACAATCATGAAGTGTGTATTACCTCACAGGATAATCTGCCGAAACCTATAGCTATGGCTAAGTTGTTGAGTTCTGAAAATATGAAGAATATTCTGAAAATAAAATATAAAAGCTCATATAAAGCTTTGATTCAATTTCAAAGAATGGAAGATGCTGAAAGACTTCTAAACTGTCAGAAAATTAAAGACATGGGCTTACGGTGTCAATTAACTCAGGAAATGACGATATCCTATGGAATTGTGAAAGGTATCGACCTTGAATTAAACGAAGATGAAATTAAGAATATTTTGAAATCAAACACTGAGGTCTTATCAATTAAGAGATTAAAACGGCTGAGTTCGGAAGGAAAATGGATCGATTGTGAGTCTATAAGAATTAGTTTCAAAGGAAATGTACTACCTCAATATGTTTATGCCTATGACTGTCGTTTTATAGTAGAAGCATATATCTTCCCAGTGACGCAATGCTCAGGTTGTTGGCAATTTGGCCATATCATTAAATATTGTCCGTCTAAAAAGATATGTTGCCCTAAGTGCGGAGGAAAACACGATAATTGTAGTTTGGAAAAATACACATGTTTAAATTGTAAGGGGAATCATTTTGTTTTGGACAAAAGGTGCCCCATGTACTTAAAAGAAAAAGCTATCAGAAAAATAATGAGTGAGGAACAACTTACATACAAAAAAGCCCTACAACGTTTTACGGAGAAAAAGCAAGAAGTGAATAGAGATACAATGGAGACCTCAAAGCAAATTGCTAATACGCAATCAATAATCACGCCTAACTCCGCTACAGAATCCTATAGTAGTATCTTGACTAGGGGCCTAGTACATCAGGAACTGCAAGCAAATAGAAAGGAAGACGAAGAAATACAACAGACAGAAACACCAGTGGCATTCACAAACAAAAAACTCACAACTTCAAAACAGGGTACCACGAAAAACATGAATAAAACAAACAAAAACAAAAATGATGATATTTTAGAGCAGCGGGTAGATGAAGAATGTTCTATATCACAGAAATATGAGGAAAGTACGAAGCGAAGCGAACAACTATTATACAAATTTGAATGGAAGAAAATTTGGGCTAAAATTAAAAGTATTATCAAATCCGAAAGTCAATTAGAAGAAAAAATTATGTCTTTTTTTAAAATCATTTGTGAGGAACTTAAAAATTTTGTAATTAAGTTGATATTAGGGGAAGAAATTTTGAATAACATAAATTGTTTTAGTAATGGATAGTTTACAAAAAATAATTAAGTTGAACTTATTTCAATGGAATTCACAAAGTTTACGTCCTAAACTTATATCCTTTTCAGAACTTTTAATTCGAGAGAATATACACATCGCAATTATTAGCGAAACATGGTTTGACTGTGAAGTTGGTGTCAATATTAGCGGGTTTAATGTTTATAGGAATGATAGATATGACGGTTACGGTGGTGTCGCTTTGTTGGTACACAAGTCGGTACAATCTCACCTAGTGTCATTAAATAATAATAATGTGGGTATCGAAATGGTTTGTGTTAAGTTATTAAATTGCAAGGACTTAGAATATGTAGTGTCGGTTTACTGTCCTTCGTCCGTACAAACACAACCGTCTGACTGGAATGATATATTCTCATACTTTCCGAATAAAACAATAATAGCGGGCGATTTTAACGGACACCACACCAATTGGTCTGTTAAATCGGATATTCGAGGTACACAAATAATGGATGCGGCGCTAGATAACGACTTTATTTCTATAAACAACGGCCAAGCGACTCGGGTTAAATTAGTGAATGGAAATTTACAACAGACTTCACCTGATGTATCATTTATTTCTTCTGATGTTGCAATAAAATTCGGCTGGCAGATATTTAATGAAAATTTGGGTAGTGACCACCTTATTATTAAAATGACGGCTAACGTATTGACCACCGTTCATATCCATAAAAAACGAAATTTTAAAAATGCTAACTGGGGTGATTATCGCGAAATAGTTTCTGAAAAAATTTTAGAATTTAAGGAAATAGCTGTTAATGTTCAACAAATGTATGATTTTTTTATAAATACGATAGAATACGCGGCTAATAAGCATATACCATATTATAAATTTAGTGATCAGCCAGATGAAAAGTTTACACCTAAGAATTATTGGACCCCTTATTTATCGCAATTAGTGGCACAACGAAGATTAGCCCTATCCACTTTTCGCAAAAACCCCACCCCTGATAATTTAAATAAATTAGAAAAAATTACTTTAGAATCCCAAAAACTAATTAAAAAAGCTAAAAATCAGAGTTGGCAAAAATTCTGTAATTCAATTGATGAAGTTACGTCAGCCCCTGAGATGTGGCGTCGGATGAGGTGGATGAAGGGTTTTAAACATCAACGCCCATGTATACCGGCTGAAAAACAAAATGAATTGTTAAAAAACCTAACTCCGGACTACGTTTCTAGTTGTATGCCCTACTTTAGTTCTAAAAATGAGGTTTTAGAAATTGATTTCACTAGTCGAGAACTCGAAAATTGCTTAAAAAAGAAGGACACGGCTCCGGGGCACGACGGTATATCTTATTCAATGATTTATAATTTACCCGAAATAGGAAAACAGTTTTTACTTAAAATCTACAATTTTGTATTTTCACTCGGTATTGTTCCACTCCAATGGCGTAATATTCTAATCATTCCCATTCCAAAATATTCAAATAGTCTTAATACAGACATTAAACTAAGACCTATTTCGTTAATATCTTGTATTTGTAAAACCTTCCACTTAATGATTTGTAAACGGTTTGAATGGTTTGTAGAAAGGAACAAGTTACTATCTCCATATACGGTAGGATTTAGGAAGTCACAATCATCTTTAGATGCACTCTCTAGGCTGGTATCTTATATTCAAGTTGGATTTACCAAAAATGCTCCTACAGTCGCATGCTTTTTGGACATTGAAAATGCCTACAACAATGTGTTAATTGAATCGGTTACTAAAGTACTAGATGAAATCCAAATTGGTTCCAAATTTTGTGTTTACCTTTGGTCTTTTATAAGTGAAAGACATTTAATCATTAAGTCTCATAATAGTCAAGGGTCTGAATGTAGGTGGACTAATAGAGGACTAGCTCAAGGGGACCCGCTTTCCCCCCTTTTATTTAACTTGGTTACATACCAAATTTGTCATCAAGTACATAATGTATTAGTGTCACAATATGCTGACGACTTTGTTATTTATATTAGTAACAAACAAATCTCAAAATGTGAACATGCGTTACAAGATGCCCTCAATTGTATTATAGCCTTATTGGGTGAGATTGGACTGACCTTATCGTCAACTAAATCTAATTATTGTGTTTACAGCAGGGGTCGAAGACGAATATTGCCAGCTTTGAAAGTGTATGGTCAACCATTGAATATGATGGAAGGTATTAAGTATTTGGGACTTTGGGTTGATAGAAGTTTGCACTGGAGAAAACATATTAATGAATTAATTGAAAAATGCTCAAAATATCTAAATGTATTAAAAATATTAGCGGGTAGTTCATGGGGAATTCACACCAAACACATGCGTAGATTATATATTTCCATCATAAGAAGTCGGATTGATTATGGCTGTTATTTGTATGATTCTGCTGCAAAGACACATGTTTCTAAATTGGATAAAGTACAGAACCAAGCCCTAAGAGTTGTAGGGGGCTTCATTAAAAGCTCACCAATTCATGTGATGGAAAGCGAATTGCATATACCACCACTGTTTTTGAGGCGGCAATATCTCTCCTATAAGCACATTCTGAAATCTCGATCATGGACAAATAATTTAAATATAAATGTAATTTCTGAATTAAGTTCTCTTATAAATAATAGTTATTGGGTAAATAAAAAGAAACCGTTGCTAGCTTCTTCGCTTAACGAATTAAGTCAGCTGCATATTGTGTCCTCAGATATTCTCAAAATGTTTACTCTCGATGTGTGGGTGTCCGCTATACAAACTAAAGGAGTTATTAAATGTGATCTAGAATATGTCAAACAATCAAAAAAATATTATGACCCTAATTTATTGGTAAATGAAGTGGTAGCAGAATTAAATAATAAATATAACGATTGGGATAAAATCTTCACGGACGGATCAAAAAATGTTAATGGTGGTGGGGCAGCTTTCTTTCATAAAAATTTAGATTTTACAGCTAGCTTTAAAATCGATAAAAATACTTGTATAATGTCACTGGAACTCATTGCAATATATGAAGCAGTAGCTTATGTTCTCAATCAAAATTTACACAAAGCAGCTATTTTTACCGACAGTAAAAGCGCTTTACAGCATATAGCTCGATGCGCCTCTGATTGCAGAGGTGCATCGATAGCTTACGACATTCTTAAAATTATAAACACTATTAATAAAGACGAAATTAC
Organism: Melanchra persicariae; assembly: GCA_947386135.1. NCBI lineage: Eukaryota > Metazoa > Arthropoda > Insecta > Lepidoptera > Noctuidae > Melanchra > Melanchra persicariae. The sequence continues at coordinate 6,660,787 of OX376651.1, read as the reverse complement.
AGTTATATTGCAATGGGTTCCAGCACACATAGGATTACGCGGCAACGAGGAGGCTGACCGGTTGGCAAAATTGGCGATTAACGCAGGGAATGAGGTTTCTTACCTACCTGATCACTGGGAATATGTCTCAAATATCAAGGAGTTTTGTTATGTTAAATGGAAAGATCATTTCAACGAGATTTCGAACAAAAAAGGTATATGGTACAAAGTAATTCAGAGTGAACCTTCTCGCGTGCCCTGGTTTGATGACACTAATTTAAGTAGGAGTTACGTCAAATTAGCTCTAAGACTGCGTTCTGGGCACTTTCCATCAGCAAAATTTGCTTTCCTGATGCGTAAGGCAGCATCTCCAAACTGCGAAGTATGCAACAAAATAGAAGACGTGCAACATTTGCTGATGGAGTGCGTTAAGAACAAAAATGAAAGAGATTCATTGATTAGGGAGTTTGGTTTAAATATTTTAGATCTTGGGCTTATTTTCACTATTTTAGCGAATCCTAAATCAAATATTGCAAAAAAATTGTGTGGTCTAGTACAACAGCTTAATCAATGAATAGCTAAATAAGGATCATAAGAATATTGTTATTATATTTTAATTTTAGTAGTGTAATAGTAGTGATAAGGTACAATGGGGTTGGCGTATCCATGTGGATAAAAACCCCCTTTTTTCTTAAGAATAAAAAAAAAAAAAAAAAAAAAAAATCAGCCACTATGCAAATACATCCGATCTGTGAATTATTATTAATTATCACATAAAAATTTCTTCGTCGTTGGAAACAAAGCCAGCGCTAATCCCAAGATGCCAATCTTACGACTTTAACGTCTATTAAAATAATCTAGCCACGGATTTGCACACGTGGCTAGTCCTGTAAGGACCACGAGATTTTCGGGATAACAATGTTGCCTATGGAACTTAAAAAATCAGAAGAATTTCATAGTCAAAATGCCACTATTTTATACAACCACATAACCTGCCCCTCACTCAAAAGCCACAGAGAGGCGAGGCCGTTTGATTGGTTGTTTATCACTCAGGGCTTAGCGAAAGGCATTCGGCGCAAATACCACCCGAGCCGTAGACACCAGTATTGGGTTTTAGTTTCTAGTCAACGGCTCCGACAACAATGGCCGACTTCAATCCATTTCCGGACACAAATCTCGCACCGCCGACGACGTTGACTTTACTCGAATATCGAACTGGATCTACGAATCGTGTTTACGGTATTATTTCTGGACTGTGTCCGTCGTGGTTAGAATTGATTCTTGGTTTTGGTTTTAGTGTTTGCTTTTTGTGTGCGGTTTTGGTACTGTCGGGATGTTTTGTTCATTTGTTGTTACAGCGTTATCCGATATACGATGAGAATAGGTTGAATCTACGAAATGACATGCATTACAAAATCGACATAACCAATGTAGGCACCTACACAACATTCCTTGTTTATAATTTCGTTATATCCAAATGTTTTTATTCGACCGCCTCAGAAATTATGTTTTCTTATCTACGTTTCCACCCAATTCCTTCACTTCTATCTAAAAACACAATTCTCAGGGAAACACCACATGCCCACTAAACTTAATCACCCAACCATTTAACCGAATCACAAAACAATTACATAATTAAACACAATTAAGGCACAACACTAAAACGATACAAGACTGAGAGAACGAAACCGAAACGATACAGGACTGAGAGAGCGAAACATTCTCCATTGTTCTTACGAAAAACTGTCCATCTAATGAAATTGGACTGGACACGGGACGAACGGCCTTAAATAGATAACATCGTCAGTGAGTTCGGAGACTTAGACGAGGATAATTAGTTTAATGAACGCCCCGTATTCCGAATAAAAGGGGATTGTTTCTTTTACTCCGGATTTATCGTCAGATACTGTTGAAAAACAAACGTGATTCTATTTCGGTTGATTGCGATTTTATCTGTGCGGGATTATGTCATGTGATTGTTTGAAGCGCATGTATTGTACGTAGGTTCTTTTACAGCTTGATGGTGACTTCCTTTATCATTATCGTTTTCCTAGCGTTTACCAAAAATATTATAGTGAGGTCGGTTTCCAGTCCAACCAGATGCAGTTGACATGATAAGGTATTCTTTGGCAATACTGGCTGTCAGACTTGAGGGTTTGAAAAGGCTTTATAAAATAATATTTAAATAAAAGAATTATATTTAGAACCATTTATTAATTCAAGCTTAAAATTATTTAAAATGAATTACTAATTTAACTTAATACACTTATAATAAAAATGAAAACTCCTAACTAAAATATGGCGTCAAAAAATTCGTCCGCATCGCTCGCGCTTTAAAAGGAAAGATTAAAAGGATTATTTAAATATATCCTTGATAAATACAACGTGTAACAGAATAAACGCAATACCTCTTAATGGGTCTTTGTACTGGTCATAATGAACAACTACCACTATGGGACCAACACTGAAATCGTGAAAAAAAAATTGACTGCCCCGTATATTTTTGTGTATGCAACTCTACAAAATGAACTGAACAGCTGATTTTTTTTCGCGATTTCGGAATTGGTCCCATAGTAAAAGTTGTTCATAATGATGAGTACAATGACCCCTTTAGAGGTATTGCGTTTATTCTGTTACACGTTGTATATTTATTGGTAAGGTCTTAGTTTAATAAACAAACGATAAGAAATACTAGCTTTGCGCGTGGATATACTTCTATCTATTTTTGAGTTTAAATTATGTTATAGTATTAGGGAGGTATTTATTTCTGTCTAATCATTTTCAACCATATACAAATATAGACACAAGTTAAAAGATGGCTCTGAAAAATATCTGAATCCCCATATTATCCTTTATGATCACATATTAAACTGACTTTGTGGACTCTTGATAAGATAATAATAATAATATAATCTGTGGCCCGGCTGTCAAGAAGACTGACAGGAAATTTTTTCTCGCCGATTTTATCAATTTATATATTCTCATATTCAATAAACCAACGATATCAAAATGTACTTGAACCCAAAAACTGTTAAAAAAAAATCAATAAAGAAACAATAGAACCGAACATGCTTGAAGATAATATGGCGGAGAAACTTTGACTACCAAGATATGTTGACAAGAAGCCGGGCACGTTACCTGGCCACACACCCACCACCTTCGGCCTCGCCGCTCAGCTCCGCCTCGCCGCCGCCGGAACCCAGCCCCACCGTGAGTGCTGTGACACCGGCCGCGGCAGTTGCGTCGAGCTCGAGTGACGAGTACTTCTCGCCGCCCACGTCGCCACCACCTGCACGTCGACGGAGAGGACGCCGGCCGCCGGACGGCTTAGGACCTCGAGGCCCACCGGTCTCTGATAGGGTCCCAGCTCCCGGCGGGAGTGTGCAGCGCATGCGATGGACGCGAACCATCAATGAAAACGTCATGCGCTCATACTATGGGGCTACAGAGGGGGGAACTAACCTGACTGCGCACCGTGGTCGGATGCTCTCTCTGTTTCAGGTACTTGAACCAGCTGTCAACGTTTCGGCCCAAAGACTATCGGATCAGGTGCGCGTCATCCAGCGTAACCGTATGTTGGATGACAGTGTGCTTGATCGCCTCCGAACTGAAATGTGTAGCCATGTCATTACTCCTCCGTCGCAGACTGTGGCACCACCACAGTCAACCCAAATATCCGGGCACGCTGACGAGGATGGTAATGACAGGGTTACAAACGTAAGTACCCAGTGCAATGACGAATTGAGGAGTGCTTTGGAGTGTGCTATTGGGGAATATCGCTACATGCCGCCTGAACTTAGACCACGCTTACCTCGTTTGCCCATGCATAACAAAAACAGGGCGCTGGTGGCAGCTCTGGATTCGCAGTTGTCAAATTATTTTGATAACTGCGAAGACCTCACTGATGCACACTCGATGTTGTACTGCGCGGCTGCTGCGGCATGTCGTGTAGCTCACGTCAAAATAACTAATGACAGAGTTACACGACCAAAACCAGCCGTACCGGCCTGGCAGTGCAGGATCGAGCGTCGCATCGGTGGGGCCAGAGCGTTAATCGGCAAACTGATCTGCTTCAGGGAGGGCAACACTCGCCCTAGAGTGATGCGCTTTGTGAGACGGGCGTTTTCGGGGACTGATATCAGCCCCCAAGACTATATCTCCTGTGTCACAGAGCGCATCGACTTCCTGAAGCAGAAGGTGTATGCATGGGCAAACCGTATTCGTAGGTATAGGCGGCGAGTGGAGCGATACACCCAGAATCGCACATTCCGAAGTAATGAAAGGTGGGTATATAGGGCTTGGGAGCGACCGGAACAAGGTGTGACTGACACGCGCCTGCCGGATGATGAAACCATGTATTCATTTTGGCGCAACATCTGGTCAGTGCCTGTCGGTCACACCGAAGGAGATTGGATGCGAGAGGTCGAACGAGCATGCGACCCAATACCAGAAATGGGGGCAATTACAATCAGCCCCCAAGATGTAGCCCGTGCAGTCCGTCCGCTGCCTAACTGGAAGTCTCCAGGGCCGGACGGACTTCACAACTTTTGGATTAAGTGGTTACAAAGGTCGCATGCTTGTTTGGCATCTCGGTTCCAAACTGCCTTGGAGTCTGGCTCGCTGCTCGAATTCCTTTTGACAGGAGATACCCACCTGCTCCATAAATCTGGTAGCACCGCGGAACCCAAAAACTATAGACCGATAACATGTTTGCCAACGGTCTATAAAGTTCTTACATCCATTTTGAGAGCTAAAATTAATAATCACATTAGCAGCAATAACATCATGTCTGCCTCTCAAAATGGGTGTAGGAATGGGTCCCGCGGTACTAAGGAGCTACTCCTCATTGATACGGCCATTAGCCAACAGGTTCGGCGTTCCCGAAAGGATCTGTCGACATGTTGGATAGACTATAAGAAGGCCTATGACTCGGTGCCTCATACATGGCTCATGAGGGTGCTAGAATTGTATAAAATTGATGCAACGCTACGCACCTTCCTGACGTCGTGTATGGGGCAATGGAGGACAGTCCTTCGCTATCCAGGATGTCGAAATATCCAAAGGAATAGCGAACCGGTAAGGATCGAGCGGGGTATTTTTCAGGGCGATAGTTTGAGTCCGCTTTGGTTTTGCCTAGCCTTGAATCCTCTCAGCACATTGCTGGAGAATTCAGGACTAGGCTATCGGTTGAAGAGAGGTGGTCAGGTTATATCTCACCTCCTTTACATGGATGATCTGAAACTCTTTGCCCCCAATAATCTGCAACTGATGGAGCTACTGAAGGTAACTGAAACTTTCAGTAGTGCCATCAGGATGGAGTTTGGTGTGGACAAATGTGCGGTCATGCATGTAAAGCGTGGAGAGATTATGGAATCCGTGGGATGTCAACTCTCGGATTCCATAAACCTGAGATCCCTCTCTCCAACCGAAACTTACAAGTATTTGGGTATGTCGGAAGCGTTAGGCATCAGTGTTACTGACATGAAGCATTCGTTGAAGGAGCGCTTCTTTGGTCGCCTGAAGAAGGTCTTCAACAGCCTTCTATCGGGCGGAAACAAGGTGCGCGCTTTCAACGGATGGGTCATGCCGGTATTGATGTACTCTTTCGGCGTACTCAAATGGACTCAAACGGAACTTGACGCCCTGGATAGAAGGGTCCGTACACTGCTGACTGCACATCGAATGCATCACCCACGGTCGTCGGTAATGAGACTGTATATCCCGCGAAAGTGTGGAGGTCGAGGCTTTTTAAATGCTAAGACTCTCCACAATCGCGAGATATGCAGTCTCAGGGAATATTTCCTAGCTGTCGACGTGGGTATGCATCGAGATGTAGTGGCGGTGGACAAGGGACTCACCCCGCTCTCCTTGGCAAATGAGAACTGGCGCAAACCTGCGGTGCTTGACACTAACGATCGCAGGGCGGTATGGCAGAGCAAGGAACTTCACGGACGCTTTTTCCGGGCCCTACACGGGCCCGATGTGGATCAGTTAGCGTCCGTAGCCTGGCTACGTTTTGGTGACCTCTTTGGGGAAACCGAAGGTTTTGTCTGTGCAATTATGGACGAAGTTATCATGACGAAAAACTACCGGAGATTTATTGTGAAGGACGGTACGGTTGACATATGTCGGGCATGTCACCGTCCGGGAGAATCAATTCGCCACATTATCTCTGGTTGTTCTCGTCTTGCTAACGGAGAGTACTTGCATAGACACAACCTTGTAGCCAGGATTATCCATCAGCAACTTGCTCTGAAATACTGTCTTGTGGAATCGGAGGTGCCGTACTACAGGTATGTGCCCGACCCAGTTCTCGATAATGGCAGTATCACACTGTACTGGGATCGGTCCATCATCACTGACAGGACTATTCTTGCAAATAAGCCTGATATAGTGGTGGTGGACCGAATCGAGAGGCGTGCAATGATTGTAGATATAACCGTCCCGCATGACGAGAACCTCGTGAAAGCCGAGAAAGATAAACAAATAAAATATCTTGACTTGGCTCGCGAGGTTGTCGACATGTGGGATGTGAATTCGGCAATCATTGTACCGATAGTCGTGTCAGCCAACGGCTTAATAGCCACGAGCCTCGACCAACACCTCAGGAGGCTCTCGTTAGGCAGCTGGATCAGGGGCTTGATTCAGAAAGCAGTACTTCTGGACACGGCTCGGATTGTTAGGAGGTTCCTCTCGCTGGAGCCCTGACCGCCGGTAGCTTGGACCCTGTTCCCGATACCGGTGGGCTACTATTTTTTATATTTTTAAATATTTTTATAACTTTGTATTTTAATATTTAAAAATGTAATTTACATGTATTGTACAAAAGAATAAAGGAAATAATATAATAATAATAATAATATCTTGGGACAATCAACACACCGCCATCTGATCCCAAACTAGGCAGAGCCTGTACTATGGTAACCAGACAACTGATAAACATACTTATATATTTCTAAATACATATACATATCATAGATAAATTACACACCCAGATACAGAACAAATAATCGTACTCATCGCACAAAGATTTGTCCTGCGTGGGAATCGAACCCACGACCTAACTAATTTTCTTTCTTTCTTTCTACAGTCAGGGTCACTAACCACTAGACCAAGATATTTTCATTTAAAATACTTATTGATTCCCACTCGTTTTACCAAGCTCAAGTAATTACCAAATGACGATGTGTGTTTACTTTATACGAAGTCACTTTGAGCCTCCATCTTTGATGTCGAGAAAATAAATATTTAACGGATCAGACTTATTTGGTAATCGTTTTCTCTCAAAAATGATGTCAATAAAGATGTCAATGTAAAAGACTGGGTATGTTTTTTTCCACAGGATCTCATTTCGTTCCGTTCTGCGTACTGTATACCTATTAATTTATTTGGTTTTAACAGGACGGTTATCATTTACTGGCAATCTTTCAGGAGGTGAAATAGGTACTTGTATTGATGAAAAACAATCAAAGTAGTTTTAACATTTTTTTATTATTTATTTACAGATAAATACAAACTATTCAATTACAAAACGTACTATGCGGGCCATAAACGTTTAAATAATTAATCAATAAAAATACGGAATTTAGTGTGGGGAAAAACCACTCTGTATATTGTTACGAGCTTAGGGTTCGTGACAATAAAAACAGCCGATAAAATAACCAAAATGACACTTTAATTAATCAACACTAATTACAACTTTAAACTCACTAATTATAAATCACAATTGCACTACTGATCACTTTAATTCACAGTCGAAGTTCGCTCTCGAAGTTATCGCTTGTATCGCAGATTCAATACTGACCCGATCGCACTCTATGCGGGCCTTATAAAGGTCGGTAGATAATTCCAGAACCTTCTTGTATAGAAACATCTAGAAAGTTCGAGTACATACCGGTCCCGACTAACCAGATATCGAAAACTCTAGAATGTTCTAGCATCGAAATGTCTAGAAGGATCTTGACTCTACTAGTTCTGCTACTCGATACTAGATGGCGCTAGTAGTAACTTTTACCGTTATGTACCCGGCATGAATTCTGTCGCGTAACAATTTCAATTTACATAAAACTTATAACGGTAACAAATATACATAGATAGTTTTTCAAAACATGTCAAAAACATCAAAATGACGCACCAGACATTCGACCCCCATATAAAACACGAATTAAAATTGTTATTTCGAAGCACCTCCCCTACGTTACCGGATTATCTAGGTACCTTTTAGGCCACAGCTGTTATGCCCCACGCTAAAATTACGGGGCTCTTAACTGGGTAGCTTATTACCCGACTTAGGCGAGGAAGGTGCTGTGTTAACGGCCCCCTCGTGATTTGTTTGTACAATTCTACGACAGAGCCTATAAATAGTAATGTCTGCATAAATGGGTCACCGTGTCGGAGGCGGGATTTTAAATCCGTGAATATTAATGGTTACCATAATCTTACAAGAGTTAGGCTTATTTTCGACAGAAAAGATCGTGAAAAATGATCGTCTACTGTAACCATCAGATATTTATAAGCATCTTTTGACATTTACTAAATGCTGTTTCTACAGAAAACAGAAGAAACGTGTTTCTAAAAATAACTTCACAGGAGACAAAGAAATAAGTGAAGTACTGCGGATTCGAAGTGTATTGCTTGTTACCTCAAGCACTCTTCCAAACTGGAACAAGCAGTAACAGAAATGTAGCATCTTATATATTCACCACATTTTCATTATTAGTACCCTAACAAGAATCCAACAAATAAATATTTTACTCGAATAAATTCTTATATTACAACTTTGGAATGGTTCACCTACTTAAACCACCAAGTGCGTGGACATATTTAAGGGTTGATGTTCTGCATATCGCTATAGTAAAGAAAAATTCCACAAAAAAAAACTTTTTTTACAAAACTGACCGTAAAAAGCGACAAAAACGTTCCAAACAAATCAGTTTTCAAGCAATCTGGTGTAATTAGTGGCATAAAATCTGTAACAAAATTAAAATGAATGCCACCAACTTTATTCTTGCAGTCACTGCTAAAAAAAATGTCCTTCTTATTACTCTCTTTAACTATTACTTATAGACACCAGATGAATGTGCAAACGGTCATTTAACCACATACAACAGAAATAAAGACATAAAGCTGTCCTGAATCAACTTCTGCCGTGATGTGGTAATGAAAAACGGTTAGTAATTTATTGATCGGGTATCTACTAAGGGATATTAGGGAGAGATCAATGTGCTTTGTTGCAAGTTTATCTGGCGCCTACCATAATACCAACCTATCGATAATACAATCTTATATATTTCAATTTGACTTCGAACCCCAGCAGAATTACACCAGCAGCTGGCCTAACAGCTACACACTACTCGAGAGCAAAGTAAATTTTTATCAATAATTCATGCGTCGAAACCGATTAATAATTTTATTTAGGAAATCACAGAACTGAACATTTTTGAGCATATTCAGGTATACACTAAAAAAATCGTTTGTCCTGACTGACTATCAAAGCACAGCCAAAACACCATAGACTAGAAAGCTGCTGGAATTTAGGTTTATTTTTTTTAACGTAAGCATGGGGGGAAATTTTTGTATGAAAGTCTTTGTTCTCTAAAGCCGACATCTACGCGAACGAAGTCGCGGGCATCAGCTAGTCTTATACTTCGAACTTATTTTTGTTACATGTGAATACCAGAATAACGTCCATTGAATGTCCATACATACATACCGTCCATATGAAGAGGATCACAAGGGAAAATTGACATCGGCCTACTCAATTCTGCGAAAAGGTAAGAAATATGAAAGAAATTCTTTTATATTATACCTTCAGTCAATGATTAGGGGCGGGTCGTTTATTAAAATGCTATGCGTGCAGACGTGTTATGTGGGACACAGTACATAATTAAAGTATAAGCCAACGTTAAGGAAATTGCAGCTAGCACTAGTAAACGGTTCGTAGAAATTAAAATCGATGAAGTAGCCCGATAGAGAAATTGTTTCCATTTAGTTTTATGCGCTTTGAGTTACGTAAATTATTATTTTTAGTGTTAGAATAATATTCTTTTCGTTCTTGGCTCATATAGTTTCCTAATTATTAGATGGTGTTCTTAAAATGTATATATATAAGATGCCATGATATGTACTTACAATTCAGTATCACTACGCACCCTTGGTTGAATATAGGTGCCGTGGAATTTGGGTAAAACACATACAAAAATAATACCAACATACTTGCATTCCTTCCCCCATTGTCACAGCATGTAACACAATAAAAAAACCCAACAAACAAATAGTGCAAAGTGTGAAAACTCGCAAACAACACGGGCCCAAAAGCACGTTTTTCAAATTCCACCTGAAAGAGAATTTTTTGGGGGGAAATTAAGAAAAATGCGGACAATGCCACGGGACGGAGTGGCCTTAAATAATAAAACACCAGCGAAATAAAGCACTATAAACTATTCAAAACCATTTCAGCTACTCACGTGTCTGCTACGGTTTGTCGGCCTTTCCTGTGCCTGTTGTAAGGGATAAAAAGCTCTATAACTCTTATATATTAGGGCTAAGGTCCCTTGGGTCCGATTTGCATTCCGCAATCAGGTGAGCGACGAGGGTCTAAGATTCACACATCTCAACAATTCAGAGTTTGTTGTTGACTGATTTTGTACGGCGGAGCAAAATGTTGTTTTACAACACCAATAAAAGCGTTGTAAGGAAAACTTTGCTACGTTTTGTTTAGACTTGAAGCGGAAAATAATGTATTTGTTGTACTTAGGAACAATGGGGTGTTTTATTACTTTTGTAAAGAACGAATTTCATGCATAACACGAAGTTAAATGATGTTTTTACAATGACAATGGTCTCAGTTTATCAAAACGGATTTGTATGATTAACGAAACAAGGAATCTCATTCTGATAAAATAATTATAAGCTAAACGCTGACAGTCTCTGCCGAAACTCCTTATCACCAAATAAGCTGTCGCCTGCGACTTGCAAGACTATAAAACTGATCTTAGTTATAAGACTCTAAATTTTATTTGTGCAAAGTTAGCGCTTTTATTCGCAGACATTTCCGAAAAATAATCTCGAGCACACATTAAAATTTTATTATTAGTGCCGGCTGGTGCTGAAATTTTGAGATACGCTGTTCTGGCCAAATAATCTAGAAATATACTGAACAAGTGATATAAGTAGTCATAAAAGTAGAGTTTAAATGTATTGTTTCTCACACGGTGCTTAATTTCGGATTATTTTCCGCAACGTATGACGTCAGAAGAAAAGACGCAGCGATCGTATTTTGTTTTCGGCAACCCTGAATAATGTTCTCTAGAAATAGATCGCCCCCATTTCTCACATCCTGTGTGTTCTGTTGCCAAGCTGCAACCTCGGGTAGGCTGGTAATGTCGATACTTTTCACGCATCATTTGTTATGGTTCATGGACGAACTTATGTGTGTTCTGGCTTGATGATGATGATGATGATCACGCAGCTAATTACAACGTTATGTTGTACTTGTTAAGATACACATTAGTGGTTAACTAGCTTCTGACGCCGGCTGTGTCCTTGTTAAAGTCGTAAATCAACCCAACGTGCTCTCAAGACAAGAAGTATCCTAAGACCTTTTTTAAGGTTCCATCGATCTTTATACCAAAATTCATCAAAATAAGATGGATAAAATTTGCCCCACGGAGTTCAAACATACAGTTAATTTAAATAAAAAAAGAAAATAATTTTTAATAGCTTTTTATGCCCAATAACAGAAGTGGAAAAATATACTTAAAAGCTTTTGTGTTGAGTTGTGTTCTAAAATACTTAGGGAAAAACAATAGCTAAACGCATAAAAAAGCAAAATATATTCTTAAATTATTCGTAACCTAATTATTTTTGTATGTTTTCTTATCTATAAATCAAACCATCATATAAAGATAAGTGCAGTGATGGGTAGGATTATTTCAAGTTACTACTAGCAATACCGCTGATAATGTCAATTGTTAATACCATATTACCGACGAGATTCTTCGACGTTTGCCCCGGTTTTCTTTTGGTATTCGTAGGGTATTCGTTCGATTTGAATTGTGTTTATGTTTTCGCACGTTTATATTTTAAAGTGTCGTAGCCCCATGCGAGTGCTCCACTTATTTAAATTGTGTCATTTGAAATCGCTCATTCTACATTTATATTTTATAGTGTCGAAGCCCTGCGCGAGTGTTCCACTAATAATTAATTGTAAACTGTGTAATACATACCTACTTATGGAAAATGGACCTTTAACAAGCGTGTGTTAACTGTGATATCACAAGAGAACGCATCAGACGGCATGTAATATAATCATTACCCCCTGATGTAACTGTTATTTTATCGAAAAGGGTAACATTTGAGGTAAGTTTTTTTTTTCTAGTTTGAATATGTACCTACCTCCTACTATTTTACGAGAGATATTATTTACCCGATTTTCTCACGTCGTTGTCTGAAAGTCTGACAACCAGTCTTACTAAGGGGCATCATGTTACCCAGTAACTGGGTCATGGAGGTCAGACAAGCACTCACTCTTGATCACAGAAGTAGAAGAGAGTCTGGAAGGATATGGGAGAGGCCTTTGCCCAGCAGTGGGACACAATAAGCTACTTTTTTATGGATGGGAAATCAATAAATGACTTCTTCCGTTCTAGGTGGAGCAGAAAGGAGTAGGGAGTGTCAGACTCTTACTGACTAAAACCCATCCGCGTTCCAGGGCCGCGGCGCAACTTTTGTGTACCTATGTTAAGATTAAATATTAAACTTATTCCGCATTAATGACGCTTTCCGACTCCTCCTTCAACGCAAATTGACTTTATTCTGTTTATACATACCACTGTAATTTCTCGTATGTTTTCGCATGCCGTTAGCAAAGATCCGCCGAAGGGCATACTGATAAACGGCTGCTTAGGCGTCGCGACATGCGTGGGAATATATCGCTGGAAATATTTCATGTTTAACGTCTGTCGGCTCCCCACAATGGTACACGATGATTCCAGATTCTTTGCTAGGTTTGTAAATAGGACCTGACGAATAAAGTCGAATGAATGGTTTCGTTGTTTGTTCGTTTGTTAACGTTTTATTTAATTCGGCATTGATTTTACATCTTTGGTAGGTTATTTTTACTTTAATCAAACAAAAAAATGATTGCAATATGTTGCCCTAAAGTGTTACGTTGCTGAGATATTTGGGGTAAAGTCCCCATGTTAGTATTTATTCATCAGATTCAACATTCATACTTTTTTTTTTTCGAATGATTGGCGCGCGTTTGACCGCTATCTCACTGGTCTGCGCTGAGAAGGAGGGATGGAGCTATATAGGGTGTATAGCTCCATCCCTCCTTCTCGCTCGAACTACTCACGCTTTAACACGTCATGGTAGGGCCCTGGTATGCGATGATGTGGTCGAAGATGGAGCACGCCTGCCGAAAAGTAACCTTTTCACTCTTGACTTAAAGACTCCCAGGACTCTGGCAGGGTATTCCACTCCTCAGCTGTACGCACAATGACTATGTTCCCAAAATGTTTTGAACTTTGATTCCATTGCTCTCACTCAATACTAGATACACAAAAATACAATACTCAACCGCTCAAGTTACTAAGCTAAGCTTTCCCAAGTACGATTGAATCGATTAGTATAGGTAAGCTGAAGTTACTCTGCATCGCTTAAATGCATAACTAATGTGAACCAGGGTTCCTTGCGTGTCACAGATAGTCCGCATTAAGCCATTGGCGATAAATATTTTAGTAACATTCGTGGCTGGTCCAATTAAGGATGATTAAATGCAATTTGTTATACTGAAGATAGTGATAGGTCTTTGAACTATTGGAAATCGATCGATAGCTAGTAGGTAGTGTGTACAGAATTAGTTAGTAAGACTGATATAGGTCTCATAAATAATGTACGAGTAAGTTCTATTTGATGTCCGTGTGCCCACACGAGTGTATTAACTGGACTAATTATTATACTGAAGACCTCAAAGAATGAAGAACTAGGAGGTTATTATTGGTTGAGAAACTTGGGTACTTAAAAAGGTTTATTGTGTGGATTCAACTTTTTTCCCCAGACGGCAGTGGGCAGGGCAAATCGCACGCAAAACAGATAGCCGATAGAATCTAAAGGTTAGGAAAACGCAGCACTGGAAGGCCACCGACAAGATAGTTCTATGATCAGGTGAAGGCCGCGGGAATCAGCTGGAGAGGCGCAAAGGACCGGTCGATTTGGCGTCACTTAGAGGACGTCTCTGTCCAGCAGTGTACGTCTCTCTACATATATGATGAGGATTTTTAATCACTTTTGACGTCAACCTTTAGGAGAGAGGCGATGCGCGGTGAATTGATCCCCACCGGGAAATCACACAGCTAAGTAACGTTACCATAGCAATTACAGATAATGTACCGAAGTACGTCTAAATTCACAGCATACTTATCTTCAACGACCGAAATAATGCAAAATATTATAAGGGAGCGTCGTGAAACCTCGTGGGGGTTCCGTTGAGCGATAATGTTCGATTAAAGATGGTTGTAAAATATTTTACGATGGCTGCCAGCTACCCTGAACCATTGAGACGCACTCCCTTGCCAATTATAACCACAAAATGCAGATGTTGAGGTATTTATTTACAAATTTATGTATTGGAATGTATCTGGAATTGAGATGGTTGTTAAGTTATGATTCAATTATGTATGACGGCGCGCAGCTAAATTAAAAGTAAATCCAAGATTTAAGATGAGAGACTGATTGTGTTATTTGGTTGAATAGTAATTATTGTTAAATTCAAAATTAAAATGGTGATTTATTTCAATTGGTCGAATATAAATGGCGATTTATAAAATATGAGCGGGTAACCCCGAATAGGGTAGCAAGTTTGAGTCTACGCCGTGACAGCTGGCATTCTTTTGACAGACAGCGTACGAAGTGCACGCGTGCTAACCTATTGGCTCGTAATCTAGTTTCATCTTGTGTTTCACCGTATATTTTGTTTACAAATGTAATCGAATGAAACGAGTGACTGTTATGAATCACAAACGTGCTATAATTTCAACGTTTCTTCTGTAACACGCCCATGATGCCTTTATACCTACTTTGTCCCTTTTTTATCAAATACTTACGAATTTCTTCTAAAACCTTATAATTTTTTAATCAAACTATCAATCATACTCTAAGTTTTTCATTATATAAATCTACGACACATCCATCAATTCATTACTCTATGTTAAAAATAGAATAAACATAAACCTGATCACATAAAATTATTGCGAAACAATAGAAGTAATGTCCGACGCTGCATTTTTACCCGCGCGGTATCAAATTCGCTGAGTGTTCGTGCACGATTCTTGGGCGTTTAAGTTTTTGCGTTATGAAATTTGACACTCACTATTCGATGTTATTTTAATTATTGCCTTTTCAAAATTGTCTGACTTTAAAAACACTCACTGACTCATTCACATAACTGATGCTGGATAATCTAATTGTCCGGTGTACCTGCAACTCGACCACGTAACGAAGCTCTCAAACGCTGCATGGCGTTGAGGCCCATCTCTTCCTGCATCCAGCGGCGGTGACAGCTCTTGTACACTTTCAACACGAAGTAAATGGCGAGGGCGGCGATTACAGCGAGGATGATGAAAGTCATGATGTTGATGCGCTCAACGTGTCCTCCTATTTCC
This sequence comes from Melanchra persicariae, assembly GCA_947386135.1. Classification (NCBI taxonomy): domain Eukaryota; kingdom Metazoa; phylum Arthropoda; class Insecta; order Lepidoptera; family Noctuidae; genus Melanchra; species Melanchra persicariae. The sequence goes on along the minus strand of OX376651.1, from coordinate 6,645,143 downwards.
TTTATAGCAGCATCATTGCTTCCGCCGGCCGCGTTCTGGCTCAGGAAAACTTCTTCCTTCTCCACAGTTGAGCGACACATACTTCTGCTTGTGTACTTATGTCGCGATCAAAAAAAATATATAATGCTCTTCTTATAGCCCCTTGGCAGATCTTTTAGGCAGGGTCGCCATGTGATGTTGGGGGTCCTAAGGATCTTAAAGAAGTAGACAACCACCTTGATTAGACTCCATTTATTAAGTACTTTAATATAACATAAAATAATGCGCATTATAAGTAAATTACGTAGTAAGCATAATATTGAATATCACTATAAAGTAGTGCACACAATGGGTAATGTCTACCTAAGGAGCATACACACTTAGTACAACACTTCAGATGACTATCACAAAGACCGCTCCGCTGCCCATTCTGATATTCCGTCATGTATATTATATTTTTAATGGCTTTTTATTCTGTCCCGGTCGACGTCATGCAGTCACTTATTTTGTTATTTTCATGGTTACTATGCGCTTGACGCTTCTTTTTTCTTATTTAAGTGTTGTTATTCAGTAAGGTGTCACGACTGTCGTAAGTTTATATAATAGAAACTTACGACAGTCGTGCCAACTTTCTGTGGGTGAAAGTACTCATGATTATAAACAACTTTTGTTATGAGACCAACCCTGAAAAATTGAAAACAAAATCTACTGTTTCATATCATCGGGTGAATATTGCATTTTGTATGAAACACCCGATTTTTTTTTTGATATTTCAGAGTTGGTAGTAAAAGTTGTTTATAATCATGAATTTTTTCACCCACTAAAAGGTTGTTGGTGTTTTAAAAAATAACCCTTATCGTTTATCTGCGCCGTTAAATCAGCAACAGTACTGACATGAGCAAGTCATTAAACGATATTGAAACAAAGATGCAACTTAGGTCGCTGAAAAATCGGCATAGTTAAATGAAAAGGCTAGGCTTTTTATGAAACGGCTGATTAAGCTAGTTGCCTGCGACATATATGTATACCGATCCAGTAATTAATGGCACCGTTATGAAAATATTGTAACGTGAAGAACAGGTACCCTTTTCAGGAAAAACCAAAGTATATAACGTAGGGATTTCGGTGTTGTATATTTGACAAGGAACCTTGATATGGGTAACGCTTTCATCCTGGAAAATTCTTATTAATTAATTAAAATTTTACACGTCAGAGAAGCCGAGCACTTTCTAAGAAAAAATATTAATTAGCGAGGCAATATCTTAACTTATAGATAGGTATTTATATTATGAAACAGTTTGTAACGGAAAATTGAAGATTTATTTTTCTTTAAAAACATCTTTTTAGAGTTCCGTACCCAAAGGGTAAAACGGGACCCTATTACTAAGACTCCGCTGTCCGTCCGTATGTCACTAGGTGTATCTCATGAACCGTGTCAGTTAGTTGAAATTTTTACAGATGATGTATTTCTGTTGCCGCTATAACAACAAAAACTAAAAAACAGAATAAAATAAATATTTAAGGGGCTCCCATACAACAAACGTGATTTTTTTTCTTGTTTTGCTTAATATTGATAACGGTACCTAACAGGTAGACGCTTGAAATGTTCACAGAATATATAGTTATATTATATTCACTTTAAAAATATATACTTAACTTAAAAAAAAAAACAAATATTTAAGGGGGACTCCCATACAAAAAAAGGGTTTTCATAGATAATGGTACGGAACCCTTCGTGCGCGAGTCCGACTCGCTCTTGGCCGGTTTTTTTTAATTTTCTCTTGAAAATTTATCTTGATCATTCTTTAATAGAATTTTAATTTCAGTGTACGTAAATTATGATGTCAAAGAAACTGTTGTAAATATTAATTTAGCATCAAAGACTTTTTGAGTACTTATAAATAAAATATTCTGATCACAAGATCAGCTAACAACACCATCTTGCAGATGACATGTAATTTGATGAAATATTGAAAAGAATTAATAATGAATTAATAATGAAGCACATCTAAAAAGAGATTACTTGTCAGTGTTGTAGTTAAGATTTTGCTACATTAACATTTTCATCATAAGATATTTCTTTTTTAGGTATAATATTTTAGACAAAAATCATTCAAATACCTATTTATGTTGGTACAAATTCCGATGAAACACGAATAGCGACTATCCAAATTAAAATTAAATTATATGAATCCATTCCTCACTATTTGTCTACATACCGTACAAAAGACGTCGACATAGAAAGCGATCGACGTGATCATTTGTTCGGTAAAACCGGAAAGCGCCCTGTTTCGGCACGATGCATTTGGTATTGCTGAACAAAATATGATCGCGACGGTCTCGTACTTACGCTATGATCACTTTCTATTAGGTCGGCGCCTGTCATCTTTTGCCTTAACACTTTAAAATAAACTTACCAGAAAAATTACAGAGGAGCTCGAGGCTAAATATCAACAGCCACACGATCTTCAAGGTTAAGCGAAGCTTGCCGAGGTTGGTCTGTGGATGTCATCTTAACATACCGACTCTTCGTGCCTGTGCTTTCCAATGCACGAAGGAGTATTACATTTAAGCCGTTGCAGCGTTGGTCCCGGCTGTTATTTGTAGATATTTGGTAGTCGTTACAGAGAGTCAGAAGCCAGAAAATCTGACACCAGTCTTGCCTAGGAGTACTGTGTTACCTAGTTAATGGTTTGGTGAGGTCTGGTAGGCGGCCGCTCCACTTAAAATACTGGTATTCAGCTGAATCCGGTTTGACTGGAAGCCGACCCCAATATAATTGGGAAAAGGTAATGCAGATGATAACTTTAAAAGAAACCACCCAAAGATAAACACCAAAATAAGCGTTTGCAATAATTTCATCTGGCCGTCAGGTACAACCCTCCAGAGCGGCATTCATTCCATTTATCTTCGCCAGTCCACAATCCCAGTAGATGCAACATTTACTCGCTTGCTTATTACTAAATACACATTTGTCATTTAATTGCAGTTTAGTACCAACTGTTTTAGTGTGTATTATTTTGGTTTAGATGAAGTTAGTAATTTATCATAGAGTGAATTAATTCTTTAACAATCTTTCAGAGTCAATGATGAAAATGTTGGAACCAGCTGATTGAGTGATTCTTTAAAATTCGCCCTGTATAAACAACGTTCCGTATGGTGTCGGATGTAAAATAATAGCACCATCCGATCGCTTCCTATGGGTGTCTCTTAAGACACCTGTCTGTTGAGTGCCTTAGTCGCCTCTTAAGGCGACTAAGGCACTCAACAGAGAATAGGCAGCAGCATTCTCTGTAGGTACAAGTAGATCGCCATCCCGTCTGACAAGCGTGGCGATTGTGGCAAACCCTCCCATTTGGGGGAGACCTATATCCAACAGTGGTCTTTCGGCTGATATAATGATGATGATGTTTATTGCTTAACATTGTTATGTAGACGAAATAACTACGAAAACTGACAATGAACAATATTTTGTTCCTTGCAAACAATTCCCCACAACCTTTGTCAAAAGTCCGATCCCCATTACGAAATCGTATTCCCCATTTCAGCCATCAGATCAATAATAGGCGATGATTATAAAGCCATAGGATTATAATTTCGAAGTCAGTAAACAGGTTTACGAGCGAAATGCTCCACAACGGCAAAACGCTTGAATAAACATGAATCATGAACGGTTTACGGTATTGGAATTCGACCGATATCTGCCTGTAGGTTTGCCATATTTAAATTGAGATATCTGCTGGCTCAGGATTATTGCACAGCAGTTGCTGATTGATTAAGGGAAAATGTGGTGGATAATCTTTCATTTAAAGAATTGGATTTTATAATGCGTTATTTAAAGGTTACCAATGGATGTCTTTTCTAGGCCGTTTGTGTGTCAGTCTGTTGCAAGCTTTATCTTTTTATCAGTCTGTGGTAAATGTTTTCGGTTATACGCAAGTTCAACTCGCGCTTGATCGTTTTCTAAACGAGTACTGGGGCTCTAGACTCAGTGTGACATTGTCGTCGATAGCGATTTACAAAATAATAAAAATAAATTAAGATGTCAATTCCGTACAATCTTTATTTACGACACTTATTATAACTGCTAGAATGTTACTTATAGTAGAGATTATCATCATATCAGCTGATAAACGTCCACTGTTGGACCATAGACCTCCCCCAAATGGAGGGGTTTGCCATAATCGCCACGCTTGGTAGGCGGGTTGGCGATCGCAGTGTAGCTGTTGCAATGTACAGAGAATGCTGCTGCCCATTCTCTGGTGAGTCCCTTAGTCGCCTCTTACGACACCCACGGGAAGTGACGGGATGGTGCTATTCTTTTACGTCCGACACCATACGGAACGATACTGCCAAATGCCAACCCTATGTCAAGATGAATATCCTTGGAAAATACCTTTACATTTAGCGGTTCACTTGTTAATTTCGTTTTAGGATGGGTTTGAATGATGTGGTATCAAATGCGTTACGACTGATGGCATCATCACAATTCAGTAACAAGATCAAATTGCTTCAGGTAGGCAGGTCGATGATGTTTTCATTTATTGGTGTAGGTAACGATGGTTTTTCCCTGATACCTGAAAATTTTACTATATTCTCGTTTCAGAAGCAATGATGTCGTTCTTTGTGTAGTTATACTTTTAAAATACATAATTTGTGTCTGTCTGTAACGTGAAGCGATGATCATTTTACATAATATAGACTATTTACGGATGACTTAGTGCCAATTCTAGTAATTTTTAAGCAAGGTTCGCGTTTTCATGTCAGTCGCAATTTGTCAAAAATGTATGTATATTGAGGCTTTTTTGCGAGTCCTTCTGATCCAGAGAAAAAAGAACTGTCGTATAGTTTTCGTATTTCATCTATCTTTTGGAAATAAGTAACAGTCAGCTTATAAAGCAATATCAATTGTACATTTTTAAATTCATCATCATCATCATCATCATATCAGCCGAAAGACATCCACTGCTGGACAAAGGCCTCCCCCAAGTGTCGCCACAACAACCAGTCCTGTGCGTCTCGCATCCATCGGCTACCCGCGACCCTTACCAGGTCATCGGTCCACCTTGTGGGAGGCCTTCTAACGCTGTGTCTTTAAATTGATCAATTAAAATATGAAACTAATTGTAATTGTAATTCATTCAGCATCATAAAAGGAGACAGCGGAAAGGTAATATTAGTAAAGTTTAATAATACAGTAAATTCATCATTTTGTTACATTTACCTATTGCTAAAAATATCCCTGATAAGGGCCCGCTGTGTAATGTACTTACTTTAGGATCGTAACTTGAAATGAAAGCATCAGCATAAAAAATAAAAGAGCACTTTAATGGGTCCCCGCTCGATGGGTATCATAAAATGTCCTTTGCTTTGCTTCTATGAGAAATTAGCTAGGTATCACATATTTTTTAGCATTTCCGTTCTTTTTTTTTGTGACACTTTACAAAGGTTTTAGTCATGAGACCGCCATGTAAAAGCAATGTTACGAGTATTTCAAAGTTACTATAGCTGTTTGTTGACTTTATGCACTCGTGATATTCACAACAAAAAAAAACATTATTTAACGCACGACAATCGGTTACTTACTGAATAACAGTTTCACATTAATCAAATGCTTAAAAATCAACTATGCAGTTCTAAGCTTTAACCAGTCACGAAGAGGCCGACGACGTTATCAAACTCTTCGTATCGACACAATTAGCACGGTACCATTTGCATACAAAAAGAACACATAAAGATAAGCAACATTACACCAAGAACTGTCTTCTGTCACGTAAACAATTCCCCCTTCCCTTTCAGACACAAATCGGGACAATCTACAAACAAACGAACAAACAATGGATGTTTAAATCACACCGTCATGTTTAACGTTGATAATATAGCCAATCACGGAGTTTCGATATCCATGATATTCGTGGTTCGCGAGACGAGGAGGCGCGTGATCCGAATTCTGGAACACCGCGAGATAACGCCTGTCGAATCGGATTTGAATATGAATAGAATATTAATGAAAAACTTGTTCCCGACTATCAAGAGTCGTTGCTGATTTGTTTTGGCTTGCGCATCCCTCGTACAGATAAGAGTTAAGCCCGCGAGAATAGATTCCCTACGAAAGGGGAGACTTGGATTATCTCGGTGCGTGGGTGTGGCTGAAAATTTGTAGGTTACGTAAATAATTTAGGTTTACTACGTTACATCTACGTGAGCGATAAATTTTCGTTTACGTAAAGTTAAATAAGCTATGGAGATGACGCTCGCTTCAAGGATTTTGTTGTTCTATAAGGATTTAAGAGGTAATTGCGTTACACGGAAACGGTCTAATTATAGTTGTTTCCTGATTGTTTTGTAAACAAGTTTCCATCAACGAGAAGCGAATTATGTGAGCTCAATAAGGAAATGAGTTTACGTTCATGCTACACACGAAAATTACGTTATTTTGTTTGAGCTTCACTATAATTTGTAAAAAGCTTTCGTAAGTGACCATATTTGCGTGCATCCGGTGCTCTCGAACTCACTATTTTTTAGTTGACAGGAGCAACTTCTACACGCACGGTTCACATTAACATATTATGCAATGAACAGTTCCAGACCATCACGCCATCTTTTTATCGTTATGTTATGCAGCTATTAAAAGAAACATACATACACGCAGTAATTAACAAAACGACACAACAAAAATTTAGGTATACAAGATTAAATTCTGTTTATATTTAGTCAGAATTATTAGAGTCCTCACAAACTCTATTAAATACAGTTTTCCGTTTACTTCAAAGAGTCCACAACTCAGTAACTGAGGACTATCTATCCAAATAGTCCCCTCACTATACTGTTAAGTACAATTTTACAACTTTTCCTTCAATTTCATTCGCTCTTAAAGCAATAGAGTCATTTGAAAGTTTCTGAGTATTTAGTGAATGCTTCCCAGAGAAAATAAAATTCATGGTAGGTAATTAAGTAGTGAGAACTTTTCGGCGTGAAATAAATTTTCAAAAGCCGACTAGTCGACATTGAGCAATTGCCATACTTTATGCTAAGCTACGCTTTTAATTACTACTGAGCACTTTTAAGTTCACCGCTGTTACTTAAAAGGCGTGCAAGATTTTTCATGTACAAAATTATGCGCCTTACAAATTTTATTTTTTTAAATCACTATGTGTAATTATTTAAAAAAAAAAACTACAAGAATTGTTTCATTTAGGGCTGATTTTTCAATAGTCGGATAAAATTATTTCAAAGATAAATATGCCATTTTAATTCTATAGATAATATAATAAACTCGTAGGTAGTTTATATTTTGAAACAGTTTAGGGTTGAAACTCTCGGGTCGTGGGGTCCGAGTGCTCATAACTTTCATAATTGTTTAAAGATCTATCAAGATGCTTTGTTGACACTTCACGTGCCCCAAGGGCTTTTATCTTGGACAAAAGAAAAGCATTGCCATAAAACGTGGCAATGCTTTTGGGCACATTTACAGTGACCAGCTGTGCGAAGGAAATTTTCAACGCCATACTTTAGATTATTTTTTTTTTTTAGTTAGTTAAGCGTTTTTTATTTTAGTGTTTAAATATATTAATAGTTTGTTCTGAATGTATTTGAGTAAAGTTGGTATATTTCATGGTATATGTAAATAAAAGTTATCTGAAGTTTATTACATCGGCTCTTAAATACACTAATTTGTGTTATGAAATATTAGAGCTTAAAACCAAAACTGAAATAAGAAATAATTATACCAACTGAATTTCAATTTTTTATCTATCGTTCGAAAACTATTCTTGTAACTACCAAAATAAGGGCTTATTTTCTTTTCTGATGAAAAATGCATAAGTTTCGATCCTCCCTTGCTAAAAGGAAATGGGTGAAGTGTCACCCATCCCTTCGGTACTCGGAATCATCGGCAAATGGAACATGTGGGTAGCAGACAAGTGCTTCGGAAACACCTTCGTTGTTTCTAGTCGAGTTACTCGGAAACGTTACATATTTATATGTTTGTATTTATTTGAAGTTTGGGTAGGAGCGTATTACTTATGTTGAATTGGTGTAAGGGATCTTTGATGTGTCTGAACTATTCGTAAGATGAACAAACGATTGTACAAAATGGCACAGGGAGGTTATATATTTAGAGGATGAGAGATTGAATAATGCATGTTACTGAATAAACAGGAAGGCCTTCGAAACCCGTAAACAGAATCTCCTAAACCAACACACGTGTTGCTAACATAAACTTTAAAAGATATATCAGAACAACAAGTTTCATGGGTCTTGCATTCCCTTACAAAATATAATAAAAATATAATTATAAAATATCATAGAATTAAAATTATAAATTAAATTAAATTAAATAATATACTTAGATCAATTAATCATCAATCAATCAACATACAGGGTGTATTTTAAAGTGTGCGTGGATGGCTAAATCTGAAACTATGAGAAATATAAAAAAAAAAACTGAAAGGAGTCTCGAGCCCGATTTCGATGAAAACAACTAAAACTGCATCATTTGATTTTGGAAAAATCGGTATTGTGAATACTGCCAGGACGATTCCTGGCAGTATTCACAATACCGATTTTTCCAAAATCGATCGGTTCGATAACCGGTTGATTAAAAAAAAAAACACACCGGGTTTCCTTTAGTTTGCCATGGGTTATTATAGGTACTTCCCAGAATTTGATCCTTACTAGCGAAACTTTCGGATGGTTTAATACAGGATGGCCATCTAAAAAATTTTAAGCAACGTTCGCATTCGCATGTCAGTCACAATCTGTCAAAAAAGCCTTATTTTCCATACATTTTTTATACATTGCTACTGACATGCGAATGCGGACATTGCTCAATAAATTTTAGAATTGGCCCTCTGATCAATAACGCGACTGATCTCATCAGTCCGGTGCTACGTAGCATCGTAGACAGCGTAGCACTAAAGTTGCTACGAAACGTGCTACGATAATGTGAATTCAACCTAAACGTCTTCATAAGCAATGACCAGTAACTAACGGTTACCGTTCAAGCGTACTGGCACAGAATAAGGAAGCATATTAGAAAGCTCAATGGTATATTTTCTTTTTGTGCAAGCGTCAATGACGCTGAAACCTAATGTCAAGACTTGCTAGAACATATATTTGCCCAAGCCATCACAGAGTTTTCAATGAACAAGTGTCAAACGATTGGATGGTACCGCAAGTGACGATATACCCCTGACGATAAAAATCTTGGTGTTGATGATCTACTTTAAAATACTTGGGCAAACTGACATGTAGACGTCTATCTGGATGGCCGAAAACTGGCTAAAGCAGGGCTAAAAATAAGAAAATATCCACGTAGGTTACTAGAGAAATCAGCGCTCTGTAAGAAGTATCTTTGGCTTTTGTAAAAATTCATAGTTTCGTGGGGCGCAGAGCTAGATTTTTAATGTATCTGTTATGCCGTTAGCCGGCTACAACTAGGTGCAACCCGATTTTTTTTTTTTTTTTTTACGGGGGGAAAACCTCATGGATGTCCTCCGCCCTGGGGCGGCCGGAGGGGTCTGTCAGACTCTTACTGACTAAAACCACCCCGGTGTTTCATCTTCCACCTACGCCAGGGATCGCGGGAACGTATGCGACTTCCGTAATCCCCGGCTGGTGACTAGGTGCAACCCGGCGATAACTAGTTGTAACCTAACTTCAAAACACTTTAAAGTTGCCTTAAATGCGAAGTCGGACCCGCATTGCAAGGTTTAAGGGTTTAAAAAAAAACCTCGAAGAGAATGGAATGAACCCCCTTCTAACCTAACCTGTCCGAGGATGCCCAATGGCCGGCTAGTTGTAGCTGGTTAAAACTGGGTGTAGCCGCACTTCGGCTATTAGCCGTAACATATCCATATCAAACAACACACTGTCTATGTCAAAATTTCGAACCATCGTTACATCGACCGATTTATAGTGTTTTGGACAAACGTGTTTCGAACCAATGTTATATCGACCTAGTGTTTCGGTCTAACAAGTTTCGCACCAATGTGTTTTCGAGCAACCGTGTTCGGACTGATGAAAATCGAACAAACGAGTTTCGAACCAACGTAGAACATCCTTTATAAATATTACGATTAATACTTATTGGCCAAAGTGTTGGAAGCCCACAAGGTGGACCGATGACCTACTGAAGGGTGCAGGAATCCGCTGGAAGTGCAACGCACAGTACCAGTGAACCACTACACTGCCGTAAGCATTTATAATGCATTTCGAACAGGCGCTTCTCTTCTATACATTCTTAGTCTATGGCGCAGTATATGTAGGTACTTGTACACCATGGTTATAGCTACGTAAAGCCGTGCATGCGTGTTCGATACGGTTGTTCATGCTTCGCAGGAACCACTTATGTGTAGATGTGAGGTTGACTTGAGACGCTACTTAGTATGGGAAACAATTAAATTAAGATATTGTGCTACCTATTATCATGTATAAAAAAATAAATATTATTTAATTGGTAAATAAACATTAAATTTGCGATTAATTCGGCGCACACCGGTGTGTTGCCGGTGCTTGAGCGGTAACTTTATTGGAATGAAGTGGGACATTGGTTAAATGAACATCCACTTAAAGAAAAGTATAAACACGTACGTTTATAGCGCTCTTTGATTTAAATAAAATTTATTAAAAATTCCAGTGCTTAATTGTAATTAAAGCAGTTATTCTCATTTATTATTGAATCAACTGAATGTCCACACATAATTTCCAAATTTAAAGGTAGCATTTCAATAAAATTCATTGTTAAATGTTGACACAACATAACATTGCCTATGTGGTATATGTATACATTTATGTTGTATATCGTTTGTCTGTGCAATGCTCATTGGTATTCTGCGATCCGTGACGTACCTTGGGGTATTTGGGCAAACAACGCGGGCATTGCGGGCAAACCTTCACGCTGTTTCGGCTACTGTCAACAATCAGGCATACAGTTACAATAACATGTATTATGCACTGTCTTTAGGGCAAATAATGATGAATATTATGTGGGTAAAGATTTTGTGTATCGGATTTTGTAGGAATGAGTTTTGTGCTTGGGAATTGGGATGTTTTTGTTTCTTGTTTAATTAGAGCTCGGTTTGCATCTGCAGACACCGTGAATGTAAAGCTTATATAAAATAGACGTAGAAATATTAAATTGTGATTTATTATAGGTGTAAGTAGAAAGGTGGTAGCAGGCGTCCTTTAAGCGTTCATGGTAATTTTCGAGTACTGAATCTTTATCAGGCAAATAAAGATTCAGTACTCGACTCGAAACTCGTCGTGAAAGAAGTCTTTTGAGCGCAGATCGTGGTGGTCGAGCATTTCAAGATAATGCATGTATGCACCTATGTATGATAGTAATGGACATTCTTGCACTCCATAGAAATCTATGCTTTGGAACGTGCAACTAACTTTATGTTTTTGACTGACCGACAGCGTTTTATTTTTTTAAATAAACTTTTTAGAGGCACTTTTGAATTGCCGAAATTCAAAAGTGCCTTTAAATAGTTTATTTAAAAAAAATAAATCGCTTCGAGTGCATGTGCATGGTCATATTTAAGGGTGATTTTGGGTAGCTAAAATACATTAGGAAAAAACTGGCCAAGTGCGAGTCGGACTCGCGCACGGAGGGTTCCGTACTATTATCTATAAAAAAAAATTGGAAAAAGTCACGTTTTTTATATGGGAGCTCCCTTAAATATTTATTTTATTCTGTTTTTAGTATTTCTGTTATAACGGCAACAGAAATACATCATCTGTGAAAATTGTAACTATCCAACTATCACAGTTCATGAAATACAGCTTGGTGACAGACGGACAGACAGACGGACGGATGGACAGCAGAGTCTTAGTAATAGGAAACCGTTTTAATTACCCTTTGAGTACGGAACCCAATAAATAGAAAAACAAAAAAAATAATACTTTTTTTTTAAATCGACCTGGAAAAATTACTAAAAAGTTTCGAAGAAATAACTTTTCAACCCAAAGTCAATGACTTATAGTAACAGTTTGTTATAGTTGGTGGCATTTACTTTAGTTCAATCACAGATATGATGTCACCAGCTGCATCAGACTGCTTGAAAAGTCATTTCTTCGGAACGTTTCGATTTCTGTGGTTGATTTTTTTGAAAAATCTCTTATTTTTATGTTTGATATTTTTTCGTAATGTTTATCAGCTTCCCAACTTCACCCTTAAATATGACCACGCACTTCTGGAATACCCTGCATATATGGGCCTTAAAAACTCGAAATAAATGATAAAGATTCGTTTCTAACAGCGGCGTTCCTCGTGAATTTCGAGAATAGTATGATTCTCGAAATTCACGAGAAACGCCGCTGTTCCAGGACATAGTTCACCAAAAAAAATTACAATTTTAATATTTAATTTGTATCAAAGAATGGACTGTAATGAAAAAAGAGATAATTTTCATTTCATATCAAAACCACGTGAAAAACCGAATAATTGTACTCCAGTTTCATAATTCGATTCCAGTACTAAATAATTTAATCACCGATGCTATCGACCATTATTATAATAGTTAATTTCACCTGTTTGTATTGCACTAACTTAATTATAGAATACCAGTTATTATCGGCGTTTTAGCATAATGCTTTTAAGCTGCATTAGACTTTAAGCCGCACTATAAGCATAACTCCATTAGTTTTTAGTGTTAACGATTTAAAATTAACATAAAATTGTGTAGCACGTTAATAGATATTATAAACAGGATTTAGGTTTACTTTAAAAAGGTTATAAAACCACATTCAATACTAATAAAAATATACACTATAAATAAAACCCGCCAAGTGCGAGTTAGACTCGCGCCCCCAAGGGTTCCTTACCATTATCTATAAAAAAACGGCAAAAAAATCGCGTTTGTTTTATGGGAGAACAGAAATACATCATCTGTCAAATGTAGATGAAACTTGGCACTCTGGTAGACTGATATCCTGGAATAGGACATATGATATTTTATAATAATAACACAACGCATTTACAGAAAAGGAAATTCTCCATTCATAATTAAAACCAAAAGCAATATATATCTACGTAAACTTCCATGCAAACTAATTACAGTTCGTGAACAAAATAACAAAAATACTGCAAATAATGCTAACAGAATTAAAAACCTGCTTTTCATGTTGTTTCTGAGACTTTTCTTTTATCCACTTCAGAGCTTGAAAGGGGTTTCGTTGAAAAAAGGCAAGCGTTATGCACAAAAGAAAAATACACTCGGGAATATATTTGTGTTAGCCTTTTTAATAAACATCGTGGCTTTTATACGAATTACAATAGACATGTAATGGGAAACAAGAGTATACAAGATTGAAAGAATTGATATATTAATAGAATATGGACGGGCCATGAGATACGCGAGTGACAATTTTGTACTGAGAAGGAAGATGCACTTATTTATATGTAGGTAACATCACTATTTTAAGTGTATGGCAGCAGTAGCATACAACGTGGCGATGCAAAGCCAAAGCGACGCGGAGGGTTTTGCGATTGTGGCACTTAAAACAACGGCCACAAAGTGTTGGGGCAATGAAGAAAAATCAAAACGCGATTTGATCCCTAACTAATGCGACCACATCATAAAAGAAGGTTAGGTTTGATCCCTCAAACCTAACCTGGGCTCTAGACAAGTGACATTCTATCAGCGGTAGCGTGACGAAGGCGATTGTCAATACGTCAAAAATGTATGGGATTGACAGATGCTATCGAAATGTCACGTGATCAAATTCCTACATTTTGGCACTTCGACAGTCGCATTCGCTAATCGAATAGCACATTGTCTAGGGCCTCTTTAACCTAAAATGCGTCAAATAGCGCCCCCACGATTGGACATATCTCTAATATTATAAATGCGAAAGTAAGTTTTTATGTTACGCTTTCACGCTAAAACGGCTGAACGAATCGTCATGAAATTTGGCAGATATATAGCCTGGGATATGGAGAAGGACATAGGCTACTTTTTTACGAGATAACTGACATCCACGTGAGCGAAGCCGCGAGCAAATGCTAGTTTTCTATAAAGCACTCTCCTTGGTCCGGATACTGCTAGTTTGCCAAACATGATTTTTTTATGTCTTCTCTCTAGAAGTGGATTTCAAGTTCGAGAGTCTACTCTCGAACTTGAAATTCACTAGAATAACCCTCTTGATTTCTCTTTTACGACGATAGGTTACTTTTAAGCCGTGGCTGATGTTTTCATAGCGCTTTTGTCACTAGAAAAGAGAAAATGACTCTAACAATTTAAAACACTCCAACATGAAACGTCTTCGCCCATAACCACTTCTTAAAACGCGTTACTTTTAAACAAAACAATCATAAACTTCAACCAAGAAATGAAACCATCTACTTCAAAAAGACGCACTGCTCCCATTAAGTTGTTGTCAACATAAATAAACACCCTTAATACCTCGGACGCCGTGGCCACAGACCAAAGTCTAAATATTTGGTCGGAGGCGACTCGCTTATTACATTTCCTCCTCGGAGTCCAGCCGTACCTGCAAAATTTAATTGTACTCTCACCATACGTCCCGATTCCTAAAGCCAATATTCCATAGAGAACCAAGCGAGATTAGGTCCATGCTATACGAACACGTACTTCTAAAAGGCAAACGCGTAGCCTGCAAGCAAAGGGAGATGTTTTAGAATCATTTTCACACGTATGGATAGTTTCAATAGCTCAGCTTGCTATGGTGCCAATGCTTTTACATCCGTTGAGTTATTTCTTCAAACCAACATTCATTTTAACTGATGAGAATATTCCTGTGTGCGCTTTTTAACTTCGTGATTATGCGGTTTGTTCGCTCTGCGATTCCATTATTTTAGAACGAGTAAACAAAGCTTTGTAAGTTAGTCTTTTGTTTGTTTGTTTCGACAAAGAACTAGCGGGTTTAATAACCTTTCATTAGATTAATTATTTCATAAACAACTTATTTCAATGCGGACTACGTTTGTGTATTACCTGTATTGATTTCAACTGCAGCGAGTGTTTTAATTAATGTTTATCGTCGTGACAAACATGTTGTTTCGAAATAAATGAACGGACTGGTTTAAGAGCTTTGTTTTTAGCGGATTTCATGAGAATAAATTGCAATATCAATGAACCATTTACGTAATGAGCTTTAAGTTCATTTTGCTGCGATACAAAAATACGTGCAAAAGTATTGGGAGAGAAAATGTCAACGTACAAGTTGTATAGTAAAACACCTTTTCCAATCTCGAAATAATTTGTGACGTCAATACGAAAGTTCAAAACGTTAGTACATAAACTAGTCTCCAAAGCAATCTACTGAACTAACATTTGCAAAACAAACTGCGAAAGCGATGTTGCAATCAATAATACAATCGTGTCAAATATAGTTAGTAGCAATTCTGGATAAACTCTGCAAACCTGAATTCGTATTAAGCAGCATTTCTCGAAATATAACGGGGAAATCAATTTGGTTTTCGAGTAATACCAGGACGGAACCTGAAGGTACAGTGAGTGCTCGTCGACTGTCGAGATGGAGGTGACTTTAATATTTTTGTCGAGTCGAGGTTGAGACGCCAACTCCGTCGCTTTGCAAGAAGCTGCACGGTAATCAGGAAAATTATTTACTCATGTCTACGAGGCTCGTTGGAAGTACATGTAGGGTTCGCACGGAAGTTGATGCTGCGTTGTTTTGTAAATGTTTATTTTGAAACTTTGTGAGTTCAGCTTTTTAACTTTTAGCAGTCATAAAAATGACCTTTGTGATGGGTTTTAATCAGTCTGTGTAGCCTTTTTCCCAACTATATTGGGTTCTAAGACTTCTGGGTGATGTGTTTGATAGATGCAGAAGCAACAGAATTGAGTAGTCGTATCAGTTTTTTTCCTCTGCCGCTTCTAAACCGACGTCAGTGAACATTATCATCAATTTCCAGTATTACACCTTATCTCGAACTTACCTTTTTCGGTTGCCTTTTTATTTACTTTAGTTTTCCGAGATTGTACCTTAATATCATCATCATCATCATTTTAGTCGAATGACTTCTACTGGACATAATATAGGCTTCTCCCAAGTTTCACTACTTCGACCTTAAATGTGCATCTCGCATTCAGCGTACTCCCGCGGCCTTTTTTAAGTAAATTACTAAAAAGAATAAGCATTAGTTTGCCTTGTATATTTTGGATTCAGAAACAAAACATGTAGGTACAATGTAAACGACTATTATTTTGGAAGTCTATAAACAAGAATTAATCTATACACAAATGCAACAAACAAACAAAATAAAAAAGGTCTGCTCAACTTTTTCCGTGTTCTTTCCTGCCAGCCCTGCGACATTGCAAGCAGAATGAAGAGCCAAGGGAAATACGCTCGGGGGACGCTTTGTAAATAGTCACCGCAATGGCTTCTTGCAGATTAATTTCAAGTGAGAGTGCATCGCGAGACCGTATTGAAAGCGAGAGACCTACCATGTGTCACGACTACGTGGGAGACTAATATCAACCAAGCAATATGGGGAATATTAATTTTGTATTATGAACTAGCTTGAGCCAGCGGCTGTGCCCCCGTAGCCTTTTTATACTACAGAACCTTTTTGGCACTCGGGGATACGCAGCTTTCTATTATTGAAAAAACTAATTTCGGAAGTCGGTGGCAAATAACGAAGAAGCAACCAAAAACACCGACTTCCGAAATTAAAGTTATTTTGAACTTTGTAGTGTTTTTTGGAAGTCGGTTTCTTTTTTTGTGAAAAAGTTTTTTATTTTTCACTTTTTAGTGGTAGGTACTCCACACCTAACAACACCACTGAAAAGTCACAGGAAAGCAAAAATACGCAATTTCGTATACATGTATGATTTTTCCACATATTTTTTCCAGCTATTTGGATGTAATAACCAAACTACTAAACCGATTTGGATAAAATTTCAATGGGACCATTTGGAAAGTATACCCTTTCCAACAAAAAAAGAATTTTTAAATCGGTTGGCAAGCGACGGAGTTATGCCCGAAAAAACACAAAAAAAAAAAAAAAACAAAAAAATACAAACATACGAATTGAGAAGCTCCTCCTTTTTTAGAAGTCGGTTAAAAATATAATCAAATCGCTACCCGAGGTTAAAAAGTGACAGTGTGCATCGCGAAAATGTAAGTCCATTTCGTACTTAAAAGGCATTGTCATCTCAGCGCCCATTAATGTCCCAACTTGAGGATCAATTGTTCATACATTTTTGACTATAGTCTGGAATAACACATAGGATACTTTTTATCCCGGGAGTACGTTCCTTTGCAGCTCGTTTATAATCAGAACTAGATTTACCCGGTGGTTTCGCCTGCGCTTAATCATCCCACGAGTCTGTGCTACTGGGATCATTTTGAGCAAGCGTACTCCATCACTAACCATCAGGTGAGATAGTGGTCAAGCACGAGCTTATTCATCATCATTACTAACATTTCACCCGAAAGATTTCCAACTGCTGGAATAAACCTCTTGCAAGTGTCGCCACAGCGACTGATATTGTGCATTCCATCCTAAATAATAATTGAATACTTGTATAAAGGTATGAAATAAATGGAATAAATAAATGATTAGTAATTTATAGGTATTTATGTAGTCAGGTAAAAATAATCAAAAAAAAGTAACAAGGAAAATTATTAAAGTGCTCTTCCTCACTGTACTTATTTTAAAATTGCATTATATTGAGCATACCACAAGTATGTTTTTTTTTAACGATGGGAAATCATCAAATGACATCTGACATCTTCCGCTCTGGGCGGAGCGAGTAGTGTTAGTCCCGGTATCCACCAAAGCAGAGAGGAGAGGAGATGTGTTAAATAAACCAATCCGATTTCGTTATTTCCACATCTCTTCTCCGCTTAGCTTATCGGATTGGTTTATTCAACACATCTCCTCTCCTCTCTGTTTCGGTGGAAACCGGGCCTTAGACGCTGACTGACTAAAACACATCCGTGTTCTTCCTAATGCCATGGATATATCCACTCATCAGATCATTGATTTCATCATGGATCGTGTTCGAGATTGACTGTGAACGTGCGGCCTGCAGACTTATCGACCGAATTCGGTCCTCGAGTGACGACCGCATACCGGAAGACGAAGCGTTGGAAAGCCTCCCACATGGTGGACCGATGACCTGCTAAAGGCCGCGGAAATTCACTGGATATGAAGATTTATTCAAAGTCAAAGTCAAAGTCAAAGCATTTATTTCAATTAGACCATTTCATAATAAAACATTTATCCTATGTTCTCATCCAGGCCGTACCTGTGTGCTATCACACAGGTACCTACGGCCCGAAGGACGCTCGTTCATAGTCAATCTCAAAAAAGAGGTTTGATGAATTTACAAACATCCAAACACGTAAAGTTTCACATATAATAAAATACCTAGTTCAAGTTTGATTTGATATTATAGCAAGACTGCAATGTAGTTCTGAATGAGTTATTTACTTGTTTTGATTCATTACAGAGAATATTCATCAGGAGTGTTTTCTTTACAAACTGTTAATTGAATGCAAATATTTTCGCTACAAAAAGAAAACAGTTTTCGTAATTAATTATTAATGCTGCTACGAGTAGTCAAGTCGGTTTTTAATTCAATTATAATTAGATTTTTTATTTTCCAAATGATATTCAAATGTGTTTGCATGTACCTATCTTTCTTAAGTGACTTTCGACCTAAATTCTTAATTTGTTTGACCTTTTATTGGCTTCTCCAAATAGTTATATCAAACATTTTACTTATCGACGGAAAAGCAATGTGCCGATATGAATAATCATAACTTACGTTCATATATAAGAACATTCCTTACCACCAGAAAATTGCAGCCGCCAAAACTTTTAAATAACGCGCGAAAATTGTAAACCCGTTTTTCTCAATAGGGCACCAAGAACATATTGGAAACTATTGAATTTGGGTGGGATTTGTTGTATTCAAAATGAGTTCACGTTATATCGTAAAATTAAAATCTAAAAAATATTTATTACAATCTTACGGAGTTTGCAATTATCCGATGACATATACAGGGTAACATATACACGGTGTAATAATAATACAGGGTGCGGTTCGATTCCTGGCTAGGCAAACCAATTTATCAAAAACCCAATGATGTTTTAGTTTTCATCAAAATTAGGTTCGAGACTCCTTTCAGTGTTTTCAATATTCCTGATAGTTTCGGATTTCATCCACGCATACTTTGAAAATTAAGCCTGTATATTCAATCCAAAACTAATACCAATAAATCATACTCCTGAATCACCGTTCATTAACCCTGTCTTTGATGATAGTTTCAATCGCACAAGTTTCTAAGGCACAAAGCTACTAGGTCTCCATTGATAGTCAGGGTTGCTCACAATGCATCCAGTGTTGCCAATAGCTCCGCACTAAGCTTTGTGCGACGTGACTGCCAGATATCAGTATTATGTGCTGGCAATACCATGCAGTCTATGGAATAAGAGACTTATCGCCGAGTCGTACTAATGGAATCATTTGTGAGGCAGTCAGCTGGATGCTGGCTGCTTCTGCCCGCGTGAAAAGTAACTTTTGTTTTTCTGACGAATTACTTGGATAAAAAGTACCTTTTTAGGGTTCCGTACCCAATGGGTAAAACGGGACCATATTACTAAGACTTCGCTGTCTGTCCGTCCGTCCGTCCGTCCGTCTGTCACCAGGCTGTATCTCATGAACCGTGATAGTACGACAGTTGAAATTTTCACAGATTATGTATTTCTGTTGCCGCTATAACAACAAATACTAAAAAACAGAGTAGAATTTATATTTAAGGGGCTCCCATACAACAAACGTGATTTTTTTTGTTCGATATTGATAACGGCAACAGGATGACTTGAAGTTCGACTCGGACTTAACCGGTTTTTTTTTGTAATCCAGGGGTTAGCAGGTAAATAAGCATAAGTATAAGTAAATATTTTTACATAAACATTTTATGGCAAAAGACTAGACAAAGTAGCATTCTTTCTTATATGAGGTTGTCTAAAATTCTGAATTATCATCCTGGTAAAATATTACTTTGTCTATTCCCTAAAATATCATCAAGATCCATAGAACGAAGAACCAATCTACACTAATATTATAAAGCGGAAAGATTTGTTTGTTTGTAATGAATAGGCTCCGAAACTACTGGACCGATTTAAAAAATTCTTTCACCTTATCGGTGATGGACATAGGCTAAAGAATATTTTAAAAAAAGTTAGGGATCCGTATGAAAACTTCGATAATGCAACCCAAGGTGTGAGAAAAAATCCTTATGTCGCGTACGCTGCGGAATCTATTGACAATAGAGCAAAGTGATGTACTACAGTTTTATAGAGGTCATCAATATCTACAAAAAAGTCCGTGATACCATATGTCTAACTATTATGGAGAAGTCACCATGACCACTTTTTGTTCATATTATTCAAGCAAATCCCATGGTGAAATAAAAAATGGTGATTTTAGTATCATGATATTAATCCACATCATTTAAATGGTTTGATAATTAAGGTTGATAATGTCCGTGTAAATTTCACTTTAAATTATTCAAATCGGACCTTTAGTTCAAAAGTTACGACGGTAATAAACATGCTCGGAGTAAGAAAAATGTCGCGGCTTGAGCAAACTGGGGAGAATCGTATCAATGCTTGGTCCGATAAAGTTGAAACACTACGGCATTCAAATGTTTTCGATAAAACAATAAGGCGTACGCGATTGTCAATACGTCAAATATGTATAGGTTTGACAGATGCTATCGAAATGTCGTATGTGCGACTGTCGAAATGCCAAAATGTAGGCATTTAGCCTACATTTTGGCATTTCGACAGTCGCATTCGCTAATTAAATGGTACATTGTCAAGGGCCTCCTGAGACCCTATGGTCTCAGGAGGCCCTCGACAATGTACCATTCTACTTATTCTATAATAAGTAGAAATGGCTAAGTAATTAATGAAAATCGTTGTGCTTAATTTTCCAAAACTAAACTTTTACAGGGGGCGTTGAAGTTTGTGGAGTACCTACTAAATCCGCGCGGACGAAGTCGCGGGCGAAGTGCTAGTCAAATATAAGTACGAGCTATACGTATGTAGTTCAGAACTCGACAAAAAGTGACGAGGAAAAGGCAGCAACTTACAACAGTGTTTTTACACATTTAACATGGATTCTTAAAAAGAAATAGACACACCTACTGAACGTACATCTTCCTTATCGCAACTACGCAGTGCTCTGACACAGCCAGCTTAAATGTTACTTCCACCAGTTCTGTATTCGAAGCATTGTTTCCTAAACTACATGGAGATAAAACAACCGAAATGCCGACATCTGTATTTAACAACATAATCGCAGCACTTTAATTTATCTCTGAACGATTCAACTTGAAACCGAAACTTTTGGAACCAAACAACTTCTTCATCCTATTGTTTTTCCGGTTTTAATCGGAATCCGCTATAATTAAATAATTTCCGTGTGTAAATATTACAGAAGTAAAGTCGTTCTGTTTTGATAATAGGGGCAGTTTTTCTGACTTACTCCCTTTTTTTAAGGATGGGAAATCATCAAATGACTCCTTTCGCTCGCCCTTTCGGGTGTAGCAGAAGGGAGTGTCAGACTCTTACTGACTAAAACCCATCCGTGTTACTCCAAATGCCCTTTGCGTTCCAGGGCCGCGGTGTCTCTTTTGAACAAATTCCGCAACCCTGACAGGTGACTTTCTTCTTCAGCTAATATAAAAAAAGCTTTTCAGACCTAGTCATCTTGTGTATGAGTATTAATTTTCATTAAAACCGGTTCATTAATTTCTAAGAATAAAAATTAGCGAGTTTATAAGAAATACCGTGACGCGTAAACACTCTAAACCAAACTCACAACTATACTTATATATTTTAAACCAATTGCTATCTACTTTCGAAGGACATCACCATCATCAACTTACAGTATTCTCCATTGGTGGTCTTTCTTATTGTACACCCTTCACTTTGGCAACTCTCATCCAGCTAATACCATCTCTCTCTAGCAAAGATCTAGAAAAAATAAAATAAAAAAAGATTCCTTCATCTCTTTGGCAACTCTCATCCAGCTAATACCGTCTCTCTAGTACAGATCTAGAAAAAAAAAGATGTTCTGACCCGTCTTTTATGTTGGCGTCCGCCGTTTTTTATGTTGGCGTGTAATATACAAAATGATGGTAGTAACCCTCCCAAACACATCTGAACTCTTCAAAAGGGTGACGTAGGGATATTTACAGAATAACACCGCTGGTCGCCTTTTCACCCCTCATAAAAGGTAATTATAAGATTAACTCCTACAAGAGGTGGGCGACGTCCTTTTAGCTAATAACAACTTACCTAAGAGCGCTAATCCGTCTGCTTAGAGATAATAGCAATTTCTGGGAAGCATTTATTGGAAACTAAACTACTATCAAGGATCTTGCTATCGATAGAGAATAGTCGATAGTATCTTCATTTTAATCTGCTGTTCATAAGGATGTCATCTTAAACCTCATCCATCACTCTCCATCTCCATCAGGCGAGATTGAGGTCAAGAATAGGCTCATCAGAACATCAGGAAGGTAACATTCTGACTGGAGATAGGCCTTGCCTAGGAGTAAGACGATGTAAGCTCGAAAAAAAAAAATCTCAAAAGACTGCAATTGAAATAATATCTACAGAAAATGAAAATTTTCAAGCAAAGCCATCAAAGATAAACAGGCAACCGTCTACAAAGCACACAATACTTTTAGAGAAACGAAAACTTCTACAACTAAAAATAATCTCCACCAAGAACGTAGCAAATAAATACACCGTACTCAATACAATTTCATCTATTGAAGAGCTCTAATCAAACAAAACAAAGATTGATTTCATGTTATTTCCGAAGTTTAATTTAATCAAAGTAAAATGTTTGAGGAACCAGCAGTAAGGTGGCTTGTTGCAAGTGCTCGCGAGTCTTCTATAACTTTGAAAGGTGCTACAGTACGAAGAGGCACTTCAAAACTTTGAGTATTCACCCTGATGATGAACTATGCAGACGTTAAATTTGCTATTTGAATAAACAGGTTTGTTTATTTCGAGTCTATTCACCCTCCTTGGTGTGTCTATGTTTTCTGTAGAAAGCTTCTCCCATATTATAATAATATACTCTTTGGAAAGCTTGCTTTGTGAATGTTTGTATACTCTTATTGTTAAATAGTGATGTGTACCTATAATTATCTCGTGATTTTAAATGGAGTTATGTTTTTGGTTGTTTCTTTGTATTTTAATACCGACTTCCGAAATTAAAGTTATTTTTTTCTTATTTAGAAGTCGGTTTATAATTTTAAAAAAGCATTTTATTTTTCCCTTTTTTGTTCGAAAGAGTCACCGCGGCCCTGGAACGCAAAGGTCGTAAGGAGGATCACGAATAGGTTTTAGTCAGTAAGAGTCTGATACACACTTCTTCAGATCGTTAAAAAAAAAGCTCTTACCAAAACGGAAGAAGTCATTTGATGATTTCCAATACATTAAAAAAAAAACCACACCTAACAATACCACTGGAAAGTCACAGGCAAGCAAAATACGCAATTTAATTTACTTGGATGACTTATTTTTTCCAGCTATTTTGAATTAAAAACCTGGACTAATTATGATGAAATTTCAATGGGACCAATCGAAGAGAAGGAAAAGAAGAACTTTTCAAGTCGGTTCATAAATGACGGTGTTATGAGGTAAAGCATAAAAAATACCCACAACTAAATTGAGAACCTCCTCCTTTTTTTGAAGTCGGTTAAAAACTGCACGTAGGTAATGCCTTAGGCATTCTCTACCAATCAACCGAGGGTGGCGATAGCAAAGAGAAAACATTGCCGGTGCATTGTATAACCAGTTGGATTATTTGGAAATGATGAAATTACAAATTATGTATTTTTATTATATTTGTTGCGTCATTGATTTCAATATATGTTAATCATTTGAAAATGAAAATCCTAAGTATTTCAACCTTTAATCAAATTAAACAGGCCAGTGAAATACAATTGAATGTACCCAAACGACTGTTTTATTATTATAAAACGTTGAAAATACACGTTGAAAGTTGGAATAAGTTTACATAAATAAATTTAATGATTCCCTCAAAAGTATAACAAAAGAATGGCCGTAAAAATACTCTTTATTAAAACAAACGGTTACACAAAATTACAATCTAAGTTTACCTAACTTAAACACGGTGGATGGTTTCAAACAATAATTTCGTTTTCTGTCGGATTTGTTGTGGACATATTATAAAAATAAAGCTATTATTAAAATAATAGAAGTAGCTTAAGAATTAATAATGTTAATATTATTAATAGTAATGGTTCTATTTGTATATTGTCGCTTCGTCCTCCTCTTTCTTCACTGCTTGGATGAGGACCAGGGACATGACAGCATTCACGACCTGGAAAATAATAAAGTTAACATTAATAAAGCAATATTATAAAACTATATACCTACCAATTGAAGGGAAGAAGAAAATATTTAATACATGCATTCTACCAAGCATAACCTACAGATGTCAGACATGGAGTTGTACAAAGAAAAATTTCAAATCACTAGAAACTTACCAATACCGAAAAGAAAGAAGCTTAACTCAAAATAAAATTAAAAGACAAAATTAGCTTAAAAAGCAATCAGAAAACAAACCAAGGTTATAGATATAAAATAACTGAAATGGAAATGGGCAGGACATCTAACAAGAAGTAAGACAAAAAAGTGGACGAACGAAGTGACGGAATGGTGCAATAGATATAAAAAGAGAAGTATAGGCATGCAGTATTGCAGATGGGAGGATTAAGGAGGTGGCAGGAGCATGTTGAATGTGGATAGCAAAGGATCGTTAATAAAGGCTTTTATTATTATTCAAAAACTAGATGGATAATCATGCCCTGGTGCCAGATAACATGTTGGCTAGAAGAAATACCCTGTGTTATAAACTGATAGGCAATATCGTGGCAAACAAAGATGAAGATGTCACAACATCTCCGTCTGTGGAGGAGGCTTTGTGTAGTAGTCAAGTTCATTTCTATGACCTTAATGTACTTGACTACTACCAAAAAGAAACCTACGAACTTGTTGTGGAATTTGTTCGAAAGAGTCACCGCTGCCCTGGAACGCAAGGCAGGAGGAACACGGATGAGATTTTGTCAGTGGAGTCTGACACTCCTTTCCGCTCCGTTCAGAGCGGAAGGACTCATTCATCAAGTTTTTTTCACGATTTCCCATCCTAAATAAAAAAAAAATGAACTTTTTTTTTTTTTAAAAAAGCGTTGCCCCACACTTGTAATTTCTCCTGTATCGTGGGTGCGTTTACAAACATATAAACTCACATACACAAACAGCCAGACCCGGAACAACTATCTGTAGGCCATACAAATATTTGTTCCATGCGGGAATCGAACCCGCGACACGCAGCGCAGCAGTCAACTGCTCAACCACTGCGCCAACCATGTCGTCACGCCACTTTGTTCCTACCAAAAACATTAAACCGCGATAACAAAAGAAAAACCAATAACCAGCCGGTCGATTCTGTCGACATGTGAGATGTCGACAGAATCGACCGGCTGGTTATTGGTTTCACCTTGGCGGAGTGAACGACAATAGAGCTGTCATTCCATCTTATTTGTATGGTTTGACAACTCACCCGTCGTGCGCCCCGCCCGGGTGTTCACTTCGACATGTTTACAGAATCGCACTGCTGAATCGCACTGCTGCATTCTAGGTGAGACGGTCCGATAAATGAGACTTTTTGAGTTCTGCTGTCACTTTAATTAAAAATGTTCACCTATTATTTTAGAACGTTATGCTCTACTATCTGTGTTGTCGTCAAAACTTGTTTTTGAGAAAAAAAAACAATTAAAACTCAACTCATTTTTTTATGTATTACGCACAACTTGCTCCAGTCACTGAAAACGTCGTAGCCAGAACCCTCTCGAATCCTACATTATTGATAAAGACTGTTCGGTCGGTTATCTAGTCAAGAACCAACAAATACTTACAACTGTCATCGAACTTTGCCATTTACGCGAAGACACGCTAAATAAGATACTTAATTACCATAAAAGCCACAATCTCCCTAAGAATCTTTGAAGTTATTTACCTAACTTTACAGAATAATCGAGTATAATAACACTACAGAACTTTCTGGGAACTGTTATGTTAATATAATTATATAATGTCAACGCGGTACCTGGCGTCGCTAAGATCCTGAAGTCGTGAAACTCATTAAGTTATAACGACCAACGTGTCTTGGAGGTTCTAGTTTTACGAGGATATATTAAAGGCTGGTGGATGTCATCCTGGTTGAGTTTTATAGTGGCTGAATTAAAAGATTATGGTGTAGCTTTAGGGTTCCTGCCGGGTTTACGGATTTTGTTTGAAAGAGTCACCGCGGCCCTGGAGCGCAAAGGGCATTTGGGGGAACACTGAGGGGTTTTAGTCAGTAAGAGTCTGATACTCCCTTCCGCTCTGTCCGGAGCGGATGGAGTAATTTGATGATTTTCCATCCACAAAAAAAGCTGTAGAATTAGATGCCTATTTATCTATTTTAGTAGTCGTTAGTCTAAAAGTTATTCATAATGATTTATTTATTTATTTATTTATATAAGGTACAGTTACAGAATACAGACCAAGTTGTGATAAGGATTATTTTTACAAGATAACATTTTTAAATCTGCACTCCAATTATGACTGTACACAGCATTCAAGAATTTAAACAGCCTATAAGACGTTAGTGAAGACTACAAAAAATAAAAGAAAAAAGAAGTTACAAGTAAGCCAAGATAGCACATTAACATGAAACAATAATTGTATTAAGGTGTATTCAATTTTCGCAAGGATTCCATGAACCTGCCGTGACTATCCACAAATAGATCAACATGAGTGCAAATATCATTATACTGTCTACACATTCGAAACAGTGGACTATTTTGGGACACATTGTTATTGCTTGCTGGTATCTGAAACAGTTGCGGAGTACGCACAGATCGAGTAGGTACCTTGAAGTGTAATTGACTTAAAAGAGTACTATTAAATGAACCATTACAGATCTTATAAAAAGTAGACATGTCGCTCAACCATCTCCTTTTATCCAATCCAACCATGTTAAAGTTACGAAGCCTAGCCCCGTAATCTGGTATTTTACGCCTTAAGCCACATTTCATGCATAGAGTTCTGACAAACCGTCTCTGTATAGACTCTATACGGTCTATATGAGTTTTATATATCGGAGCCCACACAGATGCGCAATACTCAATAATACTTCTAACTAAAGCATAGTATAAAGTTATCAGTGAACAGGTTTGTCTAAAAGGTTTTGCATTCCGGAGCACGAAAGATAGCATGCGATTAGCCTTATTACATACGTGATTGTAATGTGGTCTGAAAGACATAGCTGAGTCGAAGATTACCCCCAAGTCGCGAATTTCATTTACCCTGTCCATTACAACGCCTTTGATGTGATAATTGTAACTAAGTGGTGTTTTGTTTTTTGTAAATGATATAACCTGGCACTTTTTTGTGTTTAACGACATAAGATTCTCGTCACACCATTTGACAACAGTATTTATATCCGTTTGGAGAGCCTCACAGTCACGGCGATCGGAGATACGTCTAAAAATTTTGATATCATCAGCATATGCTAAACATTCACTATCAATTTTACTAAGTAAATCATTGACGAATAACAGGAACAATAGGGGTCCCAAATTTGAGCCTTGGGGTACCCCAGATGTCACCAAAAATGGGATAGATTCATACCCACTAAGTGCAACTAGTTGAGTTCGGTTTGATAGATAGGATGTGAGCCACCTATATAGATCTCCATGTATTCCTGCATGTTGGGCCTTCGACAGCAATGCGAAATGATCGACACGATCAAACGCCTTGGAAAAATCTGTATATATAGAGTCCACTTGCTGTTTGCAATTGAATGATTCGCATAAATATGTAGAGTAACATAATAGGTTAGAGTTAGTTGATCTACCCGTGATAAAGCCATGTTGACGCGGATTCAATAAATGAGAGAAATGATCATACATATGTTTATAAACAAAGCCTTCGAATATTTTGGCAAACCAGTTTAGTATACAAATTGGTCTATAATTAGAAACGTCACTTTTATCACCAGATTTGTAGATTGGAGTGACCTTAGCAATTTTCCACAGCTCGGGAAATACTCCCTCTTTAAGAGATTTGTCAAATATTATTGAAAGAGGAGTTACAAGATTAGTCGCGCACAACCGTATAAAGATAGGCGGTATACCATCAAAGCCACCGTTCTTTGTCAGATCCACGTTTTTCAACTTTTGTAATATATCTCTACCCGATATATGCAAGCGACCAATGGTATAGTTTGTAGTTTCAAAGTTAGGACAGTAATTTTTAGTTGCACTGGGGGAATACACTGATGAAAAATAACTTGCAAATAGGTTGACAATATCAGTACCCGTGCTACAAACGCTATCCTGATAATATACGCGACTAGGAATGCTATTAGTGATACGTTTGCTCTTTGTGTAGCGCCAGAAAGCTTTTATATTAACCCTAAGATCACATTCGATTCGCTCAATATACGTTTTAAAGCATTGACTTACAACGATCTTAACTCGAGCTCTAAGCATCGAAAACATATCATAATCTCTGGGATTTCCATAACGCTTGAATTTGGTGTGTGCTTTGTCTTTGGATGCGAGCAACTTAATTAAATCCTTCGAAAACCAGGTAGGATACCTATTATTAGAAACTCTAGTTGTGGGTGTATATTTCTCAATTATTGAATAAATTTTATTATAAAAAAGTTGATGAGAACAATTACCTACCCCTTTTCAGGAATTGTTTTTATTCTGTTTGCGTTTATTGTGTTGTCTATTTTTTTGGTGTGTATACGTTACCTACATTATGCAAAGAAGTAAAAACAGGCAAACATTAAAATCAGAGCACCTATCGCATTTATAATATTAGTAGGTACTAATTTCTTTTTCTAGTCTCATCATGTGATTCTGTTTACTGTGTTTTCTCTTGACAACGTAACTATGCTACAGCTTTTGTATTCGCTACTTTCTGGTTTCCTAGAATTGCTAGTATGCGCGAATAGATTATACAACGTGGTTTTATTTCCTCTCGGTTTTCTCTCACGAGACAAGATAAGCATGCGGGTAACTGCATCATTAGAGTCGTATACAAAACTATTTCTAGTGCAGTAATGTTATCTCTTCCTTTGCATCGTGATATTATTGTAGCACTGTTTGCGCCGTTTTGTCTGTTGGTATGCGCGCTTTTGATAAATAAATTTTCGAGGCCATTTTTTGCATTTTTTACCGTGTGACACATCAAATGAAACGGTTCATTATAAGGGTCTCATGATTTTTTTTCAGAATTTTAAAATATTCCGCTTCGAAGTTATTAAAGAAAATAATTGAAATTTGACCATTCCTCTCTTATCTCCGAAACTACTTAACCTAAAATTTTGAAAAAGAATACATATAGTAGGTTATTACCTGAAGGTTACAGGAAAACCTCTAAGAAATCAATGAATTTAAAGTAACATGTTAAAAATTATATTATTCGTTCAGAACCCTTTGCACGAGTCCGACTCGCACTTGGACGCTTTTTTTCTTGATGCATTACCTTCTCTGGTTCATTAATCAGTGAGTTTTATTAATTACACCATTGTGACCACAAAACGACCGTAACTCAGTTTTCTTTCGAAATATGTAAAGCCAACCAAACCATTTGGTATATAGGCAGCTAAGTAAGTTCGGACAAGGGCAAGACTTGTTGTTTTGTTATGATAATGATTGGTACCTAATGCAGCGGAAAAAAATGTAGTTTGCCTGGATACCATATAGCGTGTTCTACTATACCTATAACCAATTAGTGGCACTTACAGAAATCATGCAGGAAGCAAGCACAATGCCAGCCAGCCAGCCGGTCTTGCCTTCCAGGTACCAGGTAAGCTCATCAATGCAGCCGTGGAAGTAAGCGTTGCCGGTGACAGAGTCTCTGCATTCGGCGGGCAAGGGCTTGTTCAAGTTGATGTAGTCCATGGGACCGTCGGCTCCGCAGCAACCGATCTGAAGTTAGGTGGAAAAATTATTTTAGAAATGTTTGAAGCAAATGGCAGGAAAAAAATGCACTGGCTCTTCAATGAAAAAATTTCGACTATTTATATACTTTGTAAACCAAATGTAATGCGGATGTGGATGTGGAGCGGAGTCACAGACCATGCTCCACCTGCTATCTTGCCCTCTGTACCCCAAGACATGCAGCCTGAGTGACCTGTGTGTGCTGTGGAGGTGGCAACGTTTTGGGCCACCCAAATCTGACCAACTGTCGTGCCATCGACACGATGAAGAAGAAGATGCCAACCATAAAGACTTCCACAGACAGGCGCGATGTGACAATGCAAAAACGAAGCGACGACATGTTTTCATGGCAATAAGTATGGAGTCGAATAATGTCCATGAAAATACGTTGTCGCATTATCGTGTCGCATCTGTTTTTTGTACGTACACAGACATTTTATAAACAATTACTTTCAATTCGTTCTAAACTTTACGCCACGGATCATAATATTGAAATGACGATTAGATAATCATGTGTCATCCGGACGCAATTAAACTATAATCGAGGAATTACAGTAGAAACAATCTAGCCAATTGTATGATTCAGTTCACTTAATTAATAAACCGCAGCTTCTTACTGTATAAATTACTAATCAATAACTTTTCTTAGTAAATATAGTATCACGCCTGTGTTCCCCACAGAGGTGCGCAGAGGTGTATAAAAAAATAAAAAAAGGACAGAAAAAGGTATCTCTAGGTAAAATATACCTATCAAAACATTAAAACGCTCCAATAACTCCTTAAATCTTTATAAGACTCCCTCTTTCCAATAACCAATCAATGGACCATGTCAATTTCACACCTAAACAGTTTTACTGAGTTCTCAAAGGAAACTTGTCGAAAATAAAGCCGGGTTCGACTGAAACACGAAATCTCGACAATTGTGCGTATTACAGGCATCGCTCGCGATCAAAATCGATTCAAAATTAAACCAAATTTGGCGGGAGAGAGTTTATGATTGGAGCAGTGTGCAACCGGGCGCGGAACGTGCCACATAGGCCTATTTGATTAGCGCCAGTATCCCGGACACGCTGGTTTTGAGGCCTACTAAGGAAAAGGTTGACGCTTCTTTTGGCATATTTTCAATAAGAAACATCTTTTTAAAATGTTGTTGCTATCGAAAAAAAATAATAAAAAGATATTGAATGTTAATTTAGAGCTATTGCCTAACTCCAAAATAACATTCAGTATTCTATTATCTTTTTTTTCTTTATTTACTTCAATATTTTACCTTCAGTAAACTTGCATGATTGTATTTACCTAACACAAAGATCATCTTTGAATATAAAAAAGCAATCGATTAGTAAACATGAAAATTTATTTCATATATTTTATTTTTTGTAATTTTCTGAATCTTTTGTAAGCTGTTAATGCAGAGATTTTGTGAACTCAAAATCACATTCTATGTCATTTTTCAAGCGACTGTACACAAATAGTAGGCCCCGTAAGGGTGTCCTTTCTGCGCTACAGTTTCGTCAACTGCCCCATTCGGCAAATGCGTTTTGGTGTTTGCTTCGTTAGATGTTACGATTTTGTTTCACGTTTTTGTAGCCATAGTTTGACGAGAGAAAAATCACGAACGATATTCCTTTTTTGCGACAAAGTCGGGCCATATGTAAATATTTTTGGTCCGCCTGCTTTTTCAGTGCTAGGGGCAGCGCAACGCTGAACGATGATCTCAGTGAGATATGAAATTGGAAAACCCGGTTCAGAGGATATCGGACTATAATTACTGCTCTTTGATTCCGTTGGTTTTATTATCGAACGCGTGTGTAAAGAAAAAAATGGTTTGATATAAAATGTTCACATACACATACGATGCACGAAAACCTGTACTGCCTACACTGGGTCATAATGGTTGGAATGATTATTATGAATACCATAACTTCAAGGTTTCCAATATAGCTTATTTTCTTGAGTAACAATACTTGTTTTTACGAATAATGATCGAATTTATAATTAACTAATTTTATTACGAACACTATACTTACTCCTTCTTGCACCATTCTCAAGATCTCCCGACTGCCTTCATGCTGAGGATTGTTCATCAGCCTCATGATAACGTCCTTGATCAGAGGCTGGATGCTGGAGTCGTAAGTGGAGAAGTCTAGAACCACGCAGGCTCCTACCAGGCCGAACACAAATAGGGCTATTTGTGTCGCTATATACTGTGAAACAAAAAAGAAACTAATAGTAAATACCTATAGAAATACCACCTTATTTAGTTTATAAATTAAACATTTAAGTATTATCGGCACAAAAAAAATTAAATTAAATAAAAAAAAAACCTTCAGACAAATATTATAGAAAAATTTTCAGACACATCCAGTACCTACTAGATAGTTTCAGGAAGTTATGGATGGTTTCACCTACAAAATAAAATTGCTAACCTGTTGCAAAGGCCTAAAGGGAGGAATAAAACCTGAACCGTGCACAAAGGCAAAAATGCTGTACACGAGCCAATTAAAAAAAACATTTCTCCGAGCTTTTCACATACTGACAACAGATAAATAAGAACAGACTAAAGAAAAAGAAAACAAACAAATATATAAATTCTGTAAATGTACTGTGAAGCTTTCGTTGAAGTAATACATGTCTTGACAAGATAACAGATATTCATGTGAAAACTTGGCAGACATTGAGATAGCCAGTCTTAGATTTGTTACTGAGTTTATAACTATACGCTAATATTGATACGACTCGTATTTGTCTAAATCCAAAGCAATTGTTACTAACCCAGATAAGATCAGAATTTATACGCAGAAATAAATATATAGAATTTGCGTCAGTTGTTTTTCGTTCAAGGAAATCTAATATGATGCTAAGAATTTAGGCTAGATTAAATAACAAAGTGAACACACGTATTGTACTGGTTATAAGAAATAAACAAGAAATTCATAAAGTTTATTTCAGAAACTTACTAAAAAAATACTTTGACGATAAAATAGTTTCTTCAATATTCGCAGGAAGCGTTACAAAAAATTGACAGCATCGCTACACCGCGTACTACGCATGCCTGAATGATGCTTATAAGGCGCTGGACACACAGTCCGTGCCCAGTCCTTTTTGTATGTTTTACAATAGGGCGCAGACGAGTAAGCGGCGTGTCCGCCTGTCCTTGCTATATGTTTTGCATCGCGACGCTTCTATACATTTTGTATGAAAGGGACGCAGAAGAGACATATGTCCGCGCCCTACTCCTCGACTTACGTCTTTTCTGTGTGTCCAGCAACTTCAGCTGGTTATAACCACATATTTTTATAGAACCTAGTAGGTAATAAACTAGACTCACGTATTTAAAACATGACAAAGAACTTACAGCGTATAGAAGTTTGACATTTTCCATCAATGCAGACCCGCATCCAAGGAAGGCGACGACCATGATACCGAGGGACGCGATAAGGATTATGTAGATACCGATGAAGTACTTCTGCAGCTCCAGAATACGCATCCATTCGTTGAACCCTGGCTCGATGCAGATCCATAGACAGAGGGCGAAAATGGACACGCCAAACAACTGAAAAGAGAAAAACGTTCAAGGTTCAGTGGTGAAGCAATCATATTGGTTTTACACTTCGTGGGCACGATGATACTCGTATGTTGTTCGCCTCTTATTGAGCCGTTATTGAGAATGGCTTTTTGTGTCGCGGCTTCTTTACTGGGTCTTTTTATTACTGGCAATAATTTTAGAAGGTTTTTTGAATAATGGTTTTTGTAGTCAACAGTTAGGTGTTCTGTCATTTGACAAAAAAAAACTATTCAAAATAATTATTTTCCTTTTAAAAATAACGTTAGTTAAATTTATATTTTGATAAAGTTTATCACTTTACAAACTATTCTTTCTGCAGATAACTCATTTGACAAATAATTGAAAGACAACATTTCATTACATCGAAACATGTTTTGTCAAACTAATCTTTTTATAATCATGTTAATTGGTAAAACAACGAAAAGCATAATAATCGGGTCTTGGGGCCCTCCGATTCGGGCAGGTTAAGTTAGAAGGGAATGGCGCACAGGGTATATTTTCTTCGTGATTATTTTATGGGTTCCGTACCCAAAGGGTAAAAACGGGACCCTATTAATAAGACTCCGCTGTCCGTCTGTCTGTCACGAGGCTGTATCTCATGAATCCTGATAGCAAGACAGTTGAAATTATTTTCACAGATGATGTATTTCTGTTACAGCTGTTACAACAAATACTGAAAACAGAATTAAATAAATATTTAAGTGGGTTTCCCATACAACAATCGCAATTTTTTTGCCATTTTTTATAGATAATGGGTCGGAACCCTCCGTGCGCGAGTCCGAATTGCACTTGGCCGGTTTTTTTTTAGAACCACCCCAGAAATAGGAGATCCGCTTCGCGAGGCTCCGTCGGTCGGGCCCGAATGAAAAGTTTATTAGACAATTTAAGCTTAGGTATAACAATTTTCGATATTTCGATACAATAACATAAGTAACAATAATCTACCGTCATTTGTAAAATCTTAAATTTGACAAACGAAGTACTTAGTCAAATTAATATTTCTGGATTTATATTTTAACATTTGAAATATTTGCAAAGTAAAACATTTGCGAAATCTGTATTTTGTTAAATGATTACTTATAAAGAAATATGTTTGCAAAATTATGTTTTTCAAATGATTATATTTATCTTTATCTAAATCTCTGAATGTAATGTTACTTTTATTTAATCATGTTTTCTTGACGTCTTACAATGTCCTCAACAACAGTGAAAACATACTTAAAAACTTAAATGGTCGTACTCTAACATTTTAATCCCTGTTAAACTGACCAGGAGCCATTCAAGGCAAACAAGTTTGCAAGCAATGGACCACTAACATTTCATTGTCTATTGTAGTCTTTAACCCGTTACTACTGTACTTCCAAACAATTTTAACACACGTTTTCTCTATCTGACCACTTGGTTTAATCATGCCATTAAAATAACACCACTTGAAGATATTTGGGAAATAGCCTTTGAGAATGGTCCTTGTGAACTACAAAGATGTATCCTGACATTTAGAGGAAGGTTGCTTCAAACGGTCAGTTAACTCAGCATAGTCAAATAATAACAATTACATGAATATTTAACATTCCTTAAATACAAGGGGCTGTTTCAATTGCATAAAAGTTGATTGTCAAAGTTTGTTTGTGAATGGGCTGTTGATATCAATGTGGATGTTTTTTTTTCCTTTTTGACAACTGAGCTTATGTCATCTATTCTGCCAGCTTCAATTGGTGACAGCAGCGAGGTAAGGGGAGGCTTCGAACTTTGCACTTTATGTGAGATCTACAATGTTAATAGCTCTAAGGACAATACAATGTTTTGTTAATTGACATAATGTGGATGGTTAATCTTTGCGTTACTTTTGACACGTGTATTGACAAACGTTTAGGACAATATTTTCTAAACCAACAGTTGTATGATTGTTAGAGACATTTTAGAAGATAACGTGAGTCAAATGACATGAAAAAAAGAACTCTGCCTGAATGTGTAGGGTGTTGTGTGTGTGTAATAATAATATTAGTCTTTATTCAGACATAGACATTTTTTAACAATTGTTTTAAATCTGAATCTAACGACTCTCCCAAGTCAGTGTCACCGACAACTCGGCCTGTTTGCCCAACTTTGGCATTAGGCCTCCTCCATTTCTTTCCACTCTGTTCTATTTTGCGCTTTCCTAGTCTTTATTTTCCCTTCTATAACCTTTATTTCGTCTTCCCATCTTCGGAACTGTCTACCTTTATTTCTTTTCCTTTCTCTTGGGTACCAAAATGCTTTTTGTTCCACTTTTCAATGCCTCTTATTATATGACCAGTCCATCTCCACTTTATTTTCCTTATTCTCTTTGTTACGTCTTTGTGTGTGTGTGTATGGGGTGATTATGTGAGGGTGTGTGCGTGAAACTTAACTAATACACGTCCATCTAATACACCAATAAAACCAGCAATAGATAAGTTGAGTTCCAAAAGTTTTATAATCTCATTAATGCTGTGAGTGAGTCGTCAAGTTTTATATCAAACATCTTCAGATCGCAGGATTTCTTATAATAGCTTTGTTTTTGTGTTCCAAATAGCCAGAGATAAAGCTAGGGGCTATTGTCTTGGTAATATTTACTCCACCTACATATATTTGTATACAGGATGGAGATGTTGTTTGTACAAGAGATCGATGTTATCGAAGTAATCCAGACGTTTTATGGTTTTTTACTTTGTTTTCTTAGCTCAGATTGTTGTTTTAATACCTTATTATTGTTTTAATGTGGCTTTATGATAGTGTTATAAAGTTATTTGTGATAATATTTTGATTCAAAGGGACGTTATAATAATATTACTTTAAAACGAATAAACGTCAACTATGTTTCATTTAAGAAATCGTGTAAATATGGAAAATACTTTTTTTATCTTTCATCTAATTTTTCTTCGTTTTATTAAAAAAACATAGTCAAATAAAAGTTTGCTATTTGAAAGAGAAGGAAAATTTTTCCTAATTCCTTGTTCAAGTCCCGATTTACCGGCTCAAAATTATGGAAATTACAGATACACGCACATAGCAGGTAATACCAGTTTTTTACATTTTCCTATAGAGTAAATACGTAAACAAAACTTCAAATTCACACCTAGACCGATCCCCATCGAATGGAAACAGAACGCAGAGGAAGCAAGGTGAGTTCAATGGACTGAAAACTAACGTTTACAGTTGTTTTGCGATGTTTCCTACATTTTTTTGGTCTATCTGTGTCCAAAACTCGTTTCAGTATCGTCCCGTCGTCGTCTCTCTTACGTTCCATAATTTTATATGTATGGTTTCACTCACCCTGTATGTAAAATATTTGGGCGCATCTATTTCGTGCCAAACTTCGTCCAAACTTTAACAATATTTAACCTTTACGTCACTTCTTTGTTATTTAGTTTGTCTTTGCTCCGGGACATGATGAAATTGGTCGGATACCCAAATAAAACAAATACTCGTGTAAGAAAGGCCAAATTATTATGAATATTCAAACGGAAAAATGTTGACGTGGTTTTGGACCTAAAGTAATAAATTTACTGACTATTTTCGTGGACATTTTCATTCACCTTTTTACGCAAATAAAATAAGTTCCGGAATAACTCTGCGTACAAATATTGATATTTGCGAGCAAAGTTCTATTGTGAGGAATGGTAAGTACAGAGAATCCACATAAAACATGCAAATGGATTCTGTATAACTCTTACTCGACAATAACTCAGGTCTAACTCGGTCTAAGTACAGAAGATTAATGAATATGAGGTGGATATAAGAAACACTACACAAAGGAAAAGTAACAGGGTATGTACGAGTAAAAATAGCATCTATAGAATCTGTAGCTACGAGGAATAGAGAAGTAGAGCATAACCGCGCGTCATTATACTTTGTCTGCAAAAAGCGCCGTCGAGACAACAGGCCTGTTCGCAATCCATTAGTGTCTCCTACCAAATGATGCGGAAAGTTGACTTGTACATCAGTTACACTTGCATTGCAAGTGTTATGACATAAAGGTGCTGTTACTGCCAAATGATTACCACTAATGAGCAAAATTACTCGTCTGTTGGAAAAATCATTATAATTATTATAGTGAGACCAATGCAAGCACTAATGGTGTAATGATACACGATTTTTGAAATAAATTACCAAATATTGTAAATGGAATATCTATTAAATTAATAATTTTGCTTACAACCTAATTGCTATGCTGTTCTTTCTAAACGTTTTATTTGAATGTTTCATTGATTGTATTAACTTTTTTTTTTACTGGATGGGAAATCTTCAAATGATTTCTCTGGGCGGAGCGGTACGGTGTCTCAGACTCTTACTGACAAAAACCCATCAGTGTTCCTTTTTTGTTTCCTGATAGCTACAATTTTAGGATTTTTTTGTCTCCTGATAGCTACAATTTTAGGATTTTTTTGTCTCCTGATAGCTACAATTTTAGGATTTTTTTGTCTCCTGATAGCTACAATTTTAGGAATTTTTTGTCTCCTGATAGCTACAATTTTAGGATTTTTTTGTCTCCTGATAGCTACAATTTTAGGATTTTTTTGTCTCCTGATAGCTACAATTTTAGGATTTTTTTGTTTCCTGATAGCTACAATTTTAGGATTTTTTTGTCTCCTGATAGCTACAATTTTAGGATTTTTTTGTCTCCTGATAGCTACAATTTTAGGATTTTTTTGTTTCCTGATAGCTACAATTTTAGGATTTTTTTGTTTCCTGATAGCTACAATTTTAGGATTTTTTCCCAAACTATCTATATTACAATTGTTTTTGCCATACGAAAACCACTCAGGGTTTATTGTAATTCGTTCATTTTACATTTACAACAGTGATGGTTTAAATATAATAATTAAAAGATAAATTATACAGTAAACTTATGTGTTAATAAACGATAGTGAATAAGTTACTTCAAGACAAGCGTGCTCCATCGCCGACCATCTCATCGTTTTCCTTTAGGCGAGATTGAGGTCAAACACGAAACGATTAACGACTTTTGGGTAATTAATCTATTAAAAATCCTCAATCACATTTCATTGCCAACTCTCAAATACGGATTGAAAATTCAGCTATTCTCTTCCCTTTAACGAAAGTAACTCTGTATGTCTGTCTGTTACGCTTTCACGCTAAAATTGCTGAAGGGATCGTCATGAAATTTGCCAGATATATAGCCTGGGATATGAAAAACGACAAAGCAAATTTTTACGCGATAACAGACATCCTTGCGGGCGGAGCCGCAGGCAAAAGCTAACAAGGCTAGTTACTTCATAAAGCTAACAAGGCAAGTTTCATGAATAATTTTAATAGCTTTCAAAAAACTAATTAAAGTAAAAACTAAAAGAATGTTTGTTCTCATAAACTCGAAGCAACTGCCGCATGAAGCAAAAATTTTAAAAATAGATAAAAAGTCAAGGAAGCTTCTTGATTGTGAAAAGTTTCCCAACGGATTGTATCAGCTACCCCTTTTCTTAACAAAACAAAATTGTTTCTTTATTCTTGAACGCTTAAGTTCTAAATATTACGGGTAGTCTTAAAATATTAGGTATAGGATGACGTTAGATGATCAGAGAGCCAGTTTTACAAATTTTTAAGCAACGTTTGCATTCGCAATGTCAGTTGCAATCTGTCAAAAATGTATGGAAATTAATGCTTTTTTGACATATTGCAACTGACATGCAAAACGTGTTGCTTAAAAATTAGTAGAATTAGCCCTGAGGTATAGTTCGACTTTTAAATTGTATTGAGTAATTTGACAATTCAACTGTCAGATTTTAATAAAAAAAAGTTAGTGAGTTGATTGGTGTAAGAATTAACGAAATTGAATTTACTTAAATAATGTAATATTTAATCCAAACTTTTTATTTCAAACTTGTCTTTTTAACACGATATACTTACACTATTAAAATTTTTCTTTGAACTGTCAAGTTACTGTATACAATTAAAAGTCGAAGTATAAGTTAAAGTGGTATAGATGGGTTGTTTTTTTAATCTATAACCCTTCCTCCACTCCTCCTATCGGTTTTCGAAGAAAGTGTGAGCAGGATCTTCCAGGCTCATTCTCTCGAAGACTTCATGTATTGCTTTCCATCAGGCTACATTTCTTTTTTCAAAAATGTACGTGGAAGTAAATGTGAATGACAAAGATGATTCAACAGATGCACGGACAACGCAGGCTTAGTACTAGTAATCCCTCAAGTACGAACCCTCCAGCCGGGGGTGCGCGCCAGTCGAGGTTGTGCGTGAATTTTATTATATCCTGGGCCCCCGACTCATGGTAACGGTAGGAACTGTGGGGTTTAAGTCGGTAGGAGTCCGATATCACACTCCGTTTTCCCCAGAAGGAGTAAAAGTCGTGAAAAATCCATGAGATTCATTCCACAAATAAAAGGATACGGAACCCAAGAAAGTGTCGAATTGTAAGACTGTTACTCGGCTAATTGGTTTTATTTAATGGGCCCCAGACAAGTTTGTCTGGGGCCTATTTAATAAAACAGACTAAAACGACAAGACAAGTTCTAATAATCTGGCTCAGTACCCACTGACCCAGATTATAATTACCTAGAACTTGTCTAGACTTTCCTTTTTATCTATCTCAATTAACTCCTAAGGCTACAAGTTCCGAATAAATTAACTAAATAAAACTTTATCGGTATCATATTAAAGTTAGAAATCACAATAACAAAAGCATATAGTCGAACAGTAACGCTTACTTCAGCACTCCTAGTTTCGAAGGTTTATTGAATTAATTCGGTTCTTGGACACTAGTGAACATTGATATGAATCTAGAAGTAATTTTATGAAGTCTTTTATGTGAAAAGTTTTAGAATAGAAATCTACCAAAAATGTGTGGGGAACTGTAATAAAAGACATTTTACTGAGATGGCTGTGTTCGAATGTTGTGAATTATAAAGGGTTTTGGTGTGACTGTGACGCCAAAAGAAGTGCGTAAGAAGTGTGTTTTTTTTTTTTTCTTTTTTTTTTTAATTTTGTGGAAGAGAGTCTACTGTATAATCTATTTAACTGTTATAGTCGAATCAAAAGAAAATATGGAGTATCGTTTTTCATACAGATAAAATACTAAATTACCTGTTAGTATCTTCTATTGGATAAGAATAAATAAAAAAACATATTTTGTTGAAAGTCTATGCGTGTGAGCGAAATGTAGAGCAACATTTCGTTGTTTCATCATAAAAATTACGAAAAAGAGAAAACAATTTTCAACGGAAAAATCTATTTTTAGACAGCTGACAGTCATCGAAACATTTTTGTGATTTTGAACTACACGCAATTCAACACAATTTTCCTGTCGGGAAAATAGGGAAAGTCGGTTTCAAAATAGTTGTACAACCGCCGCAGCCATATTTGAAAAGTAAGCGACTAATAGAAACTGAGATAGATAAGTAGGTACCTGGCTCAATAGTTTACTTTCATGAGGATGACTGATTAGTTGTGACAAGAAGCACACTACAAACTATGTATACTTAGCTTATGTTAGAATTAAATAAAGTAAAGTAAATCAATCACTCTAATGAAATAAATACTACAAAGATATAACAGCAATAATAAGAAAAAAACACCTGAAACATTTCTTTAAAAAAACTGAACTAAAACCATAAAAAACAGTAATTTATAT
The DNA here is from genome assembly GCA_947386135.1 of Melanchra persicariae. NCBI lineage: Eukaryota > Metazoa > Arthropoda > Insecta > Lepidoptera > Noctuidae > Melanchra > Melanchra persicariae. Next base: position 6,603,915 of record OX376651.1, on the reverse strand, counting down.
CTGGAAACGTTACCACGGTCGTCCGAGATCGCGGTATGGCAATAAACTTGGAAATGATGTAAATTTCACATTATTTATATTCATTTAGCTACAAACGAATTCAGTTATACATTTTGTAATCGCGCCAGAACTACGTCTGGTTTTTACTCTTTTTAGAGAGTAAAAAGACGCTGTTTTTTGGAACGTTAAAAATTTATAGGGTCGTAAAAACTCACGCGGTACTCGTTTCCATGCCAGAAGTGGGATCTAGGTACGAATATGACGTCACAGACTAATTTATCTAAGGATCTAAGTGATGTGCCGAGAATTATTGCACTGTTAGGTACTCGTTGGTACTATCAATTTTGTCGAGGCAATTGGCGGCGGCGACCTCTCGCTTCCGGCCCTGGTTGAATCCATGGTGTGGAGCGAGGAAGCATGGGAAGCAGTCAACTCCTTCAGCAAAGCATCAATGCTAGTGAAAGAGGAGGCGGGCCGCGTGAGGGAGAGGCAAACCTCATGCCTCAGCCGCCGTAACAAAAAAAACGCCACGGGTATCAGGAGTCGCAGGGCGATTCCCGGCCACCGTAGGCGCGGGCCTGCGGACAGCGAGCGTTGGATGGCTTGCCGTCCAATAAGAACCAGTCCCGAGTCCCGAGTCGACGGCGCGTTTTGTTCCACGCGCGACTCAAAGAGATGTCAGTATGCAGTGCCTGCCAGGGTTGTGGAATTTGTTCGAAAGCATCACCGCATTAGGAGGAACACGAATGGGTTTTAGTCAATAGGAGTCTGACACTTCTTCTGCTCCCCCCAGAGTAGAAGTAGTCATTTGATGATTTCCCATCCATAAAAAAGGTAGGTACTATCAATTTGTGTAGGCTGTGTGCCAGTTATCTGAATATCAATTCTCGTACTTAAACAACGTTCAAATTCAACACACACTATCATATCGGCGACAATGATGACAAAAACTTCTCAAAATGTAGATGATGATTCCAATTACGAATATTACCTGTGTGCTGTGTTAGTTAAGAAACAAAGGAATTCGCATTGGTGGTACGTACAGCTTCTTTTGATAATGTCGATTTCTGAGAAGTTTCTATGTATGTGCGCTTATCAGGGATGAATCAGCTACTAAAATAAACGCTGAAGGCATTTTTTTACGCTTATGTATGCTTTAACAGAGCTGTATCGATTACGGATTCAAAAACACTATGCTACACGTTAAAAAAAAGGATTTTTTATATATAAATCTAATCTCATACCTTCTATATTGAAAGAAACATAAAAATCTACAACACGACGGCTATAAAAATATACACTGTGTTATGAAAAAATCGAAATTTCAAAAATTCATCTTCGGAAAACCAAACATGAAAAATATAGCCCGTCCCGTTTTCGCTTCCACTGAATATTACTTCTCAAATTTTTCGCCTACGCTTAACTCCGAGTACAACCCAGCTCAAACCTTTTTAGAGCAAAAAAACTATTATTTCGGTCGCAGTGTCCCGGTTTTCCTCGGCAACAACCGTCAGTCCCGGTTCCCATTGTATCTCCTTCGAGACACCTGCAAAGCTGGAATAATAAAGAGTTTTACAACGTTTCAAAATGGGACTTTTTCTCGCAATTCAACCGCAACGTGCACTTAAGGGATTTGAATATCTTATATGGTACGTTTTATCTGTTCCACGCAACTCCCCGCTGAATGAATTCGTCTCAGCGTTTTAAGTCCTTAAACAATTCTTTTAACGTTTGGGTAAGTCAAATCGGCAATAGCATTCATTGATAGTTTAGTCCTGGTAAATATTTGATGCATTGAACTGAAATGAAAAGTTTTTCAAAAAAATTATGTGCTATGCCGCTGCTTCTTCATAACGTGTGCACAGTAATGACTCACAACCCCACACACCCGAGTGTCAGAGTTCCTAAACTGCCTCAAGGCCTCTGATGGCAAGGCTTATTTGACGAGTGCCATTTGGCGGCCGGGACCACCGGTTTATACGTGCCTTCCGAAGCACGGAATCATCTTTTTATCAAACAATCAGGTGATTCAAGCCTGCAATATCCTAGCCAAACTGGAAAACAACTTTACAAAGTATTCTTCTCGTGGGAATCGAACCCACGACCACAGGGTCACAAGGCAAACGCAAAACCGAGTGGTTTAGGCGTTTGCCTTGTGACCCGGTGATAGAGTGACTACGGAGGCAGTTTATACCGCTGCAACAATGACATGGAAAATATAATAAGCGTGAACATTCCTTGGTGCAGTCAAAGCATTGTTTTGTTCCATACCTACGCAGTGTTTAATCTCATAAAACGAATATTCGAAACGAGTTTTATTGGTTTATCTACGAGTATCTATCAAAATAATAAAAACTATTTCACTGGTATATATTAAAATGTGGGAACTCGCAAAATGGAAATTCAGTTATGACTGGAGTGGTTTGAATGTTTTTATTACGTCGACTGGACTAAAGCGAACGTTGACTGTAGCTGCGATTTTATTTTATAGAAGAATCTAAGGCAAAGAACAGCATTATGAATGAAATTATTGAAACTAATCTTATACATCGTGTAACAGAATAAACGCAATACCTTAAAAGGGGTCATTGTACTCATCATTATGAACAACTTTTACTATGAGACAAAAAAATAATCAGCTATTCTGTACATTTTAGTGAGATAAGCGCACAAAATTGTAGGTATGGGGCAGACAATTTTTTTTTCGCGATTTCGGGTTTGGTCCCATGGTAAAAGTTGTTCATTATGAGTACAGTGGGGTCATTGTACTCATTATTATGAACCACTTTTAATAAAGTATTGCGTTTATTCTGTTACATTGTATGTAAGTTTTATCTCAAAGAATAATAAGGATTATATGAAGTAATAGGAATAAGTTATTTATTACTATAATCGCTTATTACTATCAAAGAATAATTTTGTTTTGTTGCCCAAAATACGTGTTGTGTTGGGAAATATTCCGATTTCCCCTTCCCATTGGACTTACAACTGTCACAGGAAAAGTATGGGTAGGATTGCAAACCCTCGCTCTTAGGGGAAAACCTGCATAACAGTTGTTATAATATTATTTGTCCGTGTAATACAATATCTCATAAGTTGAGCTTCTCACACTATTCATAATTATGCATTATATCAAGCAAAACGAGTAGGTACGCAATTTGTAGTGCATTTAAACATTTGTATACAACAGGTAAAGTTTAAGAAATGTTATATATATTTAGAAAACATCTCGAAATTGAAGTTCCCTACAAATTAGTGAAATAAGAGTGCAGCGCAGAACTTGTACCTTTTTGTAGTACTGAAATAAGTTGAGTAGAAAATTCTTGGAGCAAGTTCTGCTTTCCGTTTGCCGGTTCGTATACGGCTTTTAATTTGTCTGTCGTTACGGCAACTTTCATTACATGCTTGCCTATTTGTTGGAACATTTCGTGTGCCTATTACTTGCAAGTATAATATGAGTTCGTGTTTGAAGGGATTCATTTTGTTGCCAGAATTTGAATCTTCAGTTATGCCAATGGTCTCACAGTACTACAAACTTTTGTTTTACGAGGTGTTTTTGTATGTTATTATTTATTTATTTATTTATTTATTTAAACTCTATGTACAATAGTGGTACATGGGCGCACTTAATGCAACAAGGCATTCTCTACCAGTCAACCTTTTTTTTTTCTTCGTATCAATGTTACCTATACTCCATCCGATTAGGTAATTAACTAAAGGTAAACAAAAAAAAACACGTGACTTAGTTAACCGACTAAACGTAATACCAGTCTATTCAGTTGCCATGATACGTTACAGTTGTACTCTTCAATTTAGCAACGTTATTATTCGTTAATAACGTTGGATACTCGGATGTTACTCGGATGGAGTATAAATCGAAATTTGTTTTGTCGAATACTTCTCCACATAAGTGACAGTACTGATAGGTAGCATCGGCTGTAGGTGTTGGAGCAAGGAGGGCAGGAAAGTAAGTGGCACATGGTCTGCAAAGCAGTTGCACATTCGCACCTTCAACTCACCCTTTAATTTCCTTCCGTATTGTATGAAAAGATCCTATCGGTTCCTTTGGCCCATATTCCTAAACGTAAACTCCAACTCCAACATGAGCACGAAAACGTCAATGAAAGCTTGTCTAATTGACGTTTTCGTACTCGAGAGATGAGCAAACAAATGCATAAACTTCAATTTATGACAAGCTCCGATGGAGTTAGTTCGAGTTTTCCAACATGGACCACATACAAAGAAGCAAGGTACCTATTTTTGAAGAGACAAATCATTATGCCACGCAGAAAGTTAGGAACAAAGTCATGACCATTAAACTAAAAATCTCTCGCCAGGCTACATGGTTACAGTCACAAAATGAAACAAAGTATTGCAATGTTATATTCTTTGTGTCCGTTCAATAAATCATTTACTTTTTCTTTTGGCTTCGTCCCGACAACCGTGGTACGTAGTCAGATGTAGTCAATTCTTTGACACAGACTGATGTGTTTTTAGTTAACCAAAACTGCAATTTGTAACTGTTTCAAAAGTTAAACGTTTAGATTTTATTTTTTGTGGTGGTTAACTACGATTTAGTTCGCGTTATGGTTTAAATTATTTTATTCTGATTTCTGCGAAAGAAAACTGTGAATGCTTGAGTTTTGTATGGCATTACCTGCTTAGGTATAATTTTATGTCGAAAAATTCAATGTTTTGCAAAAGTTATATAATTTGTGATTACCTAACATTCTTGTGGTTATTGTTTTCAAGGACGCTTGCAAAACAAATAAAGTGTAGTGTGGTATCTACGGTAGGCGTTAGATAAACTGGCAATAAAGTGCATTGACCTTTCCATAATATCCTTTCGATACCCGAACAATAAATGATGAACCGTTTTTCACTCTAGAGAACGTAAGTAAAGACGTCGATTCAGGACAGCTTAATGTCATTTTCTGTTTTTGATAGATATTATGAAAGTCACTAAATGTGTGTGTACTACTAATTGCACACATATCTGGTGTTTACCATACGTATATTTACCTAGTACCAAAATTGTTTTTGCAATGCTGTGATTTAAAATACCCGACTATTACCTATTATTATTAACACACAACACTAAACACTAGATTCACTAGTAAATTATGTATCTTAAATAGTTTATTTATTTTGTACCAGTCAGTTTGTTTTGTTTTGCCTAATTTTCCACCAACTAGTACAAAATATAAACAATTCCAACTAAGCCTAAAATGTTATTATTTGCTACAGTATTGAATTTACGTGGAAAACAAACTATTCAGTTATATAATGTAAACAGATGGTCGATTTGATCCTATCGTGAACAAGTGAAACTTTAAACAAGCATTAATTCATTTATATTAATCAAAGGTACCTACTAAGAATCCTTTATAGTTTGTACACAATGAAGTAGGCACTCGTGATTTGGACAATAGTTGTTCTAACCTGAAATATCGATAAAAACGTCAGTAAAAAATCTGTTTCCAACATTTTTTCTAATTATGCAAAGAAAAAATAAAACTGACGAACGCATCATCATCATCATCATCATATCAGCCGGAAGACGTCATCTGCTGGACATAGGCCACCCCCAAATGGGGGGGGGGGTGCCATAATCGCCACGCTTGGCAGGCGGGTTGGCGATCGCAGTGTAGCTGTTGAAATGTACAGAAAATGCTCCCTATTCTCTGTCCCTTAGTCGCCTCTTACGACACCCACGGGAAGTGATGGGATGGTGCTATTCTTTCACGTCCGACACCTTAAGGAACCATGTCAAAGTATAAGCTCTTTATTATAGGTCAGGAACAGCCATCCCAAAACCAATTGTTAATGAAATTATAATCACCGTAAAGTATCAAATACCAGTTCCGTCAAAACAAAATACTGACTTCTTCGAAAACGATTTACTTAGAGAAAGTACTAAGGAAATACCAGACTCTGGTTACGTGAAGAGTGGACTAACTGCTTGCTGATGTCAAAAATACCCACTTAAAATGGTGGCAAAAAAAGCGTGAGTGTCGTGGAAGATTCAGTTGGAACGAAGTTCGGAGATATTTTGTCCGGGGATGAAGAATCGTGTCGCCCTATGGATAACCGTTTTCACTAAAGAACAGGTCGTGACGGAAATTTGTGACAGAAAAATTCTACACATTGTTTCGCCTAGCTATATCAGCCAAGTTCGTACCGTGCAAAAAGAAGCTTCGTTTAAAAAAAAAAAATCAATCGAATTGAGAACCTCCTCCTTTTTTGGAAGTCGGTTAAAAAAGGAAAACCAAACTTTTTTCAAAGGTGTAAAATGTAATAAAAATAGAACACGAAAACATTCATCTCATTCCCACACCAGCAAATCTCATAAGTCATAAGTTCATATCCTCAAATTCATAAACACATTTAATTCATTCAGAGGAACAAAATGAAAGCATTTCAAACACCACAAGCGAGCTATAAACTATTTGTTTAACGTTTTAATTAATACTGCCATTTTATAAAGGAAGCCTTCAGTAAACGGGCTAAGAAAATGAGACGAAGCGAAGTCTTGATGTGTTTATCCAATAGGAAGCGATTATATGAGAGCAATTTAGAAAATCTTGTTTTATTTCCGCTTTTTGAGAAGACTGCACTGAAAGTCTTAATCAAGTTTAAGTGTTGTGGGTGATAAATGCTTTGATTTTTAGTCGAATAGGATTTCATTGTTTTAGGTCGTTGCATGAGGGCTAACTGTGACTTAAAAGTTCCTAAAATCTTGCGTAGACCCCTTTCATTTTATACGTCACTGTTGCAAGAAGTTTTATTTTTCTAATTTGCCCCGCACTACTGACTGCACTTTCTAAATTTATTTATTTACGTATCGCGTCCGTGTGATCGACAGACAGACAGAAACATGAGTCATCCAATAAGGGTTCCGTTTTTCTATACGTACGGAACCCTAGAAAACCTACTACTAAACGAGCTAAACCAGAGACAACGACTTAAAAAGTAAAGATCCGCTGTGAGTAAACTCTATGACGAACTCACAACAGTACTAATTTACTAATAGAATTCCACTCGTACAGCAATCAGATGTCCTATTTGCGATACCAATCTGTCTGCCAAGGGGAGCCGGATATTACGAAACAGAAAATCTATGGATATACCCATCGACCTGCTCGAATATTTGTTGCTTTTTAGAGGGGTTTGTGCAAGTAAACCACCCCTTCAGTTGATAATGAAGCCGTACTACTTTGACCTGCCAATGCCATCATGGACCTACCTGTTATATAAAAGGGATAGTGGTATTCTTTCTGGATAGTTCCATCCCTCTCTCAGCGGAGTCATAATGGCATTAGTATGTCTAGTACGACTGGCTTTTTTTCCCAAAATTTGGTATCTAGGTATTTTGAATTTTGTTAAGTCATAGTAATGCTACTTTAAGTTATGTAGCATAAGTAAAGTTACCAGTTCATGTGACGACGCTTGGGGAGGCACATGTCCAGCACTGAATGACTGAAATAATAATGATGATACATTAAATAGGCCTGCCCAGCATACGCAGTTATGTCCACTTATGAAAGTAGAAATACCCAGCCTAGTCTAGTGAGAGACTAAATCATTAATTGGCAAGCAAAACCGCCGCAGCAACTATGTAACGAAATCCAACATTCTTGCAATATCTAGGACGAACTTTAATAGCTTATTCCGCAGTATTTAGCGCAGATAGATGCATTCAGCAATTACGTATGTTAATAGACACTGTTACATGCGACGTTAGTGCTGAACAATTGGGTTAAACTCAAGACGTTTATGTAATTCACAATCTAGTCTTCATTCTTGCTTTGCCTGGAAAACTTGTTGGGTGTTCATTTTGGATTCACATTATCATGTTAAAAATTCTAGATTCATACTTATGTAGATACGTCTATAAAGACTGCTGACTGTACTGTGTCAATAGTGGTATTCGTCTTTTATACCTTTGACTTGCCTAGACTGAGAAATTTGTAAGTGGATCTCGTCTATGCTACTCCAGTGATTGTAAGCGTGTTACAAATATGTTAGCGGAGTTAGAGCGCCTGTAAGACAGGTTTATTCCTAACGCGGGTTGGGCCTTGCTTTCTCATCCGCTGTAATGCTCCTTAGTCTTATAGGCAAGTAGTTTTTAGGATGATAATTATGTCCTCAAACCTTGCTTGTCCAATAAATTGAAATTAAAATATCTGATCTCCGTTCACCTGACATTGTAGTAATGATGGCTTTTACACGTACGGCTTCTGGTCTCCTATCAGAAGATGGATAAGACCTTCAACGAATTATTCCGGGCGTCCCTACTCTGAATGGCTACGTTGACTGCATGGGTCTTTTTTTTGTATGGATGGGAAATCATCAAGTGACCCCTTCCGCTCTGGATGGAGTGTCAGACTCTTACTGACTAATACCCATCCGTGCTCCTCCTAGTGCCCTTTGCGTTCCAGGCCCGCGGTAACTTTTTCGAACAAAGTCCACAACCCTGGCAGGTTCTGGCTCGGGCCCCGTCTTCTATGCGAGGGTCTCGTATTAAAATTAGTGTCGTACAGCAATGACACCAAAGAACATATCTCAAACATTTTAATTTATTCAGACTGATCTATCATGGCTCAAGACCAAACGCAGGACAAAGTTCAAGAACATTACTTGGGAATGGTCCAAATTGGACAAGTTTGCATCAAGAATTTACAGTCACTAAAGTTATAAATGTGACATGATAGTGTGCGTTGCCTTATAGGTACCTACGTTCATACACAGACACAGAATAAACTGCAAAATCTGAAAATGAGTCATTGTACTCATCATTATGAACCATTCTCAATGTGGTATCAACCCTCGAAATTACTGAATACAAATCGACTGCCCTATACTACCCCATGTGTACATAGCCCGATAAAATGTACTGAGCAGTTGTTGGTTTTTTCCGCAATTTCAGGTTTGGCCCTATATTAACAGTTATTCATAAGTATGAGTCCACAAAATCTCTTTTCAAGTTTTGCGTTTATTTTGATACAAGTTGAATAAATGAAAGTATACTAGATGTAAACATAAACGTAATTGCTTTACACAGAGTCGAATCGATCAGATTCGCATATGCCGCTAACTCAATTAATGGGTTGGGCCCGTTCAGCGTACAGAAATGGGAACACAACGTAACTGCTTACCAAATGACTACAGTGCTGCAGTGTACAGTCTTCAGCTCAACAAAGAGCAAATCGAGCTGCATAAACAGAATCCACCACCAATCAAAAACCAGACTCGAATCACGGCTGCATTCGTCTTGGCTCAAATCCAGAAGTCAATTATTCGATACGAAGTGAGTAACTTCGACAATTATTTCTCATTGCAAGAACACCTTAACGAGTGCTCAGGTGAGATTCGAGTGACTCTTGAAGCCACGAGCCGCAGTTTTTGGCGCTGGTTCGCTCTCCAATTTATAGTGAACAGCTCGGGTGATTAACGTGGAACTGTAGTGCTGCAGATGTTTATTGTTTTATGTAAGGGTACTGTATTTATTGAATACGGAAAAGGGGAGAAAAACAGGGATTTTTAGTTGGAAAAAAAAATAAATTCGCATGAAATTTCGACGGTCTTCACAGGATTCACTGGAGTAGTTTTGCCAAAACCAAGAAGTGTGCAGTCTCTCCTGCGATTTCATAGTACGGGATTTTTATCAGAAAAATATTTAGTTTCCGATACCTATTACCTTACACGTGGTTTTGATAACTAAGCAACACAACATGTAAACCTTTTGTTTAAGCTATGGAAATTAACGGAAACAACTGCAAATAATTTAATTCAAAGTCATAGTTTCACATAAGTTACCTTCTAATATGTTATTTTTGTAGAAATATTCCAGACCACTTAAACAAAATTTCTTTTACCATATACAAACTCAATTATGTCCAATGTTTGTCTTCTATAGTGGGACATCAAAAGGGTATTCATATGAAATTGCTGTCAATTCTGTTTCTATACACAGACATAAGAATAAAATTAAGGCTGAAATAAAGCTAGAAATATATTTAACTTGACCTTGCTTCATCGTAATGGTGTCTAAATATTGAAAGTCAAATCAAAGAATAAGACTGAATAACAAGATTATTTGTCCAATTAAATTGAATCACCTAATATCTATCTATGTTTGATTAACTTTAGTACCTAACGTTTCTTTTCATTATTTTTTAGCCGTTTTTTTACTATAGATAGGCACGCTTTTGACCGCTATCTCACCTGATGGTAAGCGATGATGTAGTCGAAGATGGAGCACGCTTGCCCAGAAATAACCTATCCCTCCCCTCTCCCTTTTATTATTATCCAAAGAAGGTTGGTGAATATTTCTAGGTATTCGTATACGAATGGGCATATTTAAAAAGATTTTCTTTTTAATAGCCTGTGAAATCGTCCGCGTCATAGTCGAATATTATCTGAAGGAAACATATTCTTGGGATAAAAATATACGTTAAAAAATCAACTGCAAGAATTGCGTGTACATGCTCGTATTCATGCATTAGCATCTAAACAACGTAGGTATCCATAAAAAAAAAATAACTACCTATGTTATTTTTTCACTTACTTTTCTTTGTGTCCTACAACGCGGCGCGCGCCAGGCGGCAGTGGCGGCCTACGCGAAGCACAGTGCGCATAATTAATATCATTGATTTTTTAACGCCTTATATATTCTATGTTCCAGGATATGGTCTACACGTATTTAAGTCTCATCTAAATCTGTTCAGCCATTTAGACGTTTAAAGGTAGCAAACAGACAGACAGAGTTACTTTTGCATTCTTAATATTAGTATGGATGTTATTTTTCTTAGTTATATCTCAGGCAAGCGATGTCCTCTGCATCTTTAGAAAACAACACACAAACGTACCCACTCTCACCCACCCTCACCTAATTATCGATAAGTTTACCAATAGGTCCCCAAGAACACGGCACAGTATCAATACATTGAAACAAATCAATTCACCCTATTCAGACCCTTAGGGCACACATCTAAGCAATATTATTTGATCTCATTAATTAAGTGGGCTCAATGCCCCTTGTGTCAAGAGCAAGTTGTGGATTGCTAAGTTGCAAGCATCATAGACTTGGAAATCTATATACGCAGAAAGGACGATTTCTATCTCTTTGCCTAGCCTTATCTCATCCCCATTTGGTGAGGGCTCTCTTCGTTTTCCGGGATTTTTTCCTTGGAAAGAAAAGAAAGAAAGAAAAGAAAGAAAATCCTTTTATTCCGCCAGAAGTGACGTGCGACGCGCGCGTGTGGCGTGCGCGTGTGACGTGCGTGCGTGTTGGCGTGTCCTGATCATCTAAGTTTTGTACCCTCAGGTTGTTGTTTACAACGGGCATGCAGGTCTGGTAGAAATGACACTCCTGAACCTTATTTCATGAGCGCATTACATGGAGCTAGAATAATCACCTACATTTTTTATTTTATTTAGGAATAGGCTAGCTCTTGACTTCGATTACGCCTGATGGAAAGCAATGGGTTAGGTCTATGATGGAGCAAGCATACCCAGAAGTTGCCATAAGGCACTGGTGGAGTACCAGTGCCTTAAGGCAACTTCTGGGCACGCGTCAACGAAACACAACAGGCTGCTTGACGCGGACTCCGGTGGGAGGGTGGTCGCGAACCAGGCGGACGTTGTTCTACCACCGCTAGAAAAGGATTGGCTTTAATCTTGTAAGGTGTCATGTGAGACTGTCCAGGATGCGCCGAGCATTCGTTTCAGTTAAGTGCTTGATGGAACAAATTGCGCTACACGAGAAGTCTCTTTCATGCATCCCAAAATACTTTTTCCCACCATTAACAAGCTACTTGCATGCAAGTTTAATTGCATTGTGGGACACGATCGGGCGTTTCGTCACATTATATCTCGATAGCCTGCAACGATATGCAACTTGAAGATGGAACCGTTAGGCAGGTACCTTAGACTCATGCAAGTAATTTAATACAAAGCCAAAGTTTCACAATTTCACATGAGTAACCTAAGAATATGTTATTTCTGTAGACGTATTCCAGACCACTTAAAACACAATTTCTTTTACCATATAATAATATGTACAAACGCCCACTCCAACCTCAATTATGTCCAGTGTTTATTTTCTAAAATGGGACATCAAAAGGGTTTTCATAATAATATGAAATTGATATCATTTCTGTTTCTATAGAATAGTTTTCATTAGAATACTAAGACTCATGCTTGCCCGCAATGCAAAACCTAGGGATGTCAATTTTGTCTTGTGAACCCAAACGATAGAGTCAAAGCGAATTACATTCGGTGCAACTATACGGGGTTATTTTTTAAAGACCGGCCAAATTTTCACTGGGTGTTCTACCCATGAATATGTACAACTTTCGCTATGGGACCGACTCTGAAATCACGAAAAAAAAATCAGCTGTTTCATACATTTTAGTCGAGTAGGTTTAACTTTTGTATGAAACAGCTGATTTTTATTTCGTGATTTCAGAGTTGGTCCCATAGTGAAAGTTGTTCATATTCATGGGTAGAACACCCTGTGAAAATTTGGCCGGTCATTAAAAAATAATCCTGTATAGAGGTAAACTTTTCTGGCTGTTACGAGATAAAATGACATTCTATCAGCGATAACCATTGTTGAAAAGTCAAAAATGTAAGGTTTTGACATTTGCTACCTAAATGTCCCTATGGTGTCGCACGTAAAAGAATAGCACCATCCTATCACTTCCCGTGGGAGTCGTAAGAGGCGACTAAGGGACTCACCAGAGAATGGGCAGCAGTATTCTCTGTAGGTACATTGCTACATCTACACTGCGATCGCCAACCCGCCTGCCAAGCGTGGCGCTTATAGCAAACAGTGGACGTTTACCGGCTGATATGATGACTTAAATTTCAATAAGGTAATCCTAAAATGTATGGCAATCGGTTGCGCTGTAAGTATGACACTTTGTGTAAAGCCTTATCATACGCCTCGAATCTTTCGACGACCATGTAGTGCAGCTTCGACCCCACTTTATCGCGTTCGGACCGCAAGTCTCGCTTCTACACATTCTTATTCTATGCCAGTAGGTACTTGCAAGTCCAAGATTTAGTGCGGACGCCCTCGCCACGTGTCGCTAATGTCTGTTGCTTGCCACTAACTTCACTACTTGTATAAATTATAAACAAGATGAGCCTGTGGTCTGATTTTGACAGTTTCGTGGTGGTAAATAGTTTTAAGTCCAGGGAGGATTTACTGCAACAACTTCCAATGTTGCTGGATGTTTGGGATGTCGGCTTTGTTCGGGTGGGGTTCAATTTTCGTTGTTGTTATACAATTTTACGTTGTAGAAAGGAAAGTGCGACTCTTAAATTATTATGATTCATGAAAATGAAATTATTTTAATTAATCAGTAAATATCTCTAACATTTAAGCAGGCGACTAAAGTTCAATAATGAAAAATCTTGTTATAACATTAAATATAATGATTTATAACGAATAAAGCACAAAACGAGAAGGTGTAGGTAATACCCATTCATACAAGGGAGGTAGCTTTTAATGTTAAATATTGAAATCTAAAACAATGCTTACCTACAGAAAAACAATTTAATCAAAAGGTAGGTACAACAAAATTAGCGGAAACAAAGCATTAATCATCGTCTTCTCTAGATAAAACCAGGAACTTACTCGGAAGCAGTAATACCATACAAAAACAACACTCAGACACAAATTATTTATGAAACTCATGAATCATTATGTATGACTGCATACATGTATCTACTCGTACTTGGAAAACAGGACAGGGCGCTTATCAGCTGCTGATAACACATTCTTTGTACAGGCCCTTTATTTTAGGTTAGCTATTGATATCACGCTGTAATCAATATCGTGAATTAAATAAAATGTTCGTGTATTTGGAGCATGAAAATTTTAAAATCGAATCGCCTCTGTTTTTGGAGCACGGGGGGCCAATTCTCATGATAGTAAAAAAGCCTTATTTTTCATACATTTTTGGCAGTTGCGAATGCGAATGTTGCTTGAAAATTAGTGGAATTGGCACTAAGATTAATTTTTTTTTTTTTATCTTTTCGTGTTATGGTACAAGAGGCTCTGGACTACAGTACTATGACGTGCCAGTGCCATTATGATTCCGTTGTAAAAAGATATGGCGCTATACGTCTTGTATAGCTCCGTCTCTGTCTCACACCGGAATCGTGATGGGATTAAGACTTCATAGTAGAAGATTGAAGAATTCTGAAGATTTCAGTCGATTGCAACACATAAAGATCTGACCACTGTATTAAAAATATTTCATGAAATACCAGTAACTTTTACCAATTGCAATCATGAATCAAACCTGTCAATGATATTATTTCCCTAATTTAGAAGTGTTCAGCTGTAATTAAATTGATAAATCTGCTTGATTTAAATATAATCTAGAAAACATTTAATACTTAAACCAAACGAAAGTTATTGTGAAAACTGTCCAATTAGATCAATTTATTTCAAACCAGTATTGCTTTTCCCGACCTCAAATTATCCTCACAGTTAGATATTTTAGTACTAAATAACTTATCAAGGACACGACTATAAATACAACCTTTTAGATTTTTGGTATAGAAACAACAATGGCGGGCGTTTTTAGGTCACTTCTATGTTAAATTCATTGTCAAACGACCTACATAGGACGAACTTTTTTGTTGAGATACTAAATATAGAGAAATTATAGATAGAAAGGGAATTACTGGTATTCAGCTGAATCCGGTTTGACAGTTGGAAAAAGGCCAAGCAGGCAGATACAGAAAGTGAAGTTCTAGATAACATTAAATAATATATCATATCACAGATCAAAATGTTCACTCTATTATGAGCGAAAACAAAAGAGGTGATACATGTTTATATCACAGGTTCACCTACAAGTACTTAAACAAATGAACACAAATATAGGTTTTCGTTACAGTTGTCTGGTTGCCATAGTACAGGCTCTGCCTAGTTTGGGATCAGATGGCGGTGTGTTGGTTGTCCCAAGATATTATTATTCTCTTTATTTATTTTTACACATACATTTTATATTTTTAAATATTTCAATAACAAAAAAAAAACAATAAAAAAACATTTAAAAATATAAAAATAGTAGTCCGCCGGTGTCGGGAGCTGGGTCTAAGCTACTTATTATTATTATTATTATTATTTCACGAATTAAAACGTATTAGGTAAGTTTCACACAGTAATTATAGACTTTACCCAAAAAGCTGATAAACTTAATCAGGATAGGGACGGACATGTCTTTCTAGCAACAAAAGGGCAAAAAAAAATGAATGGGTACATCGCAGTTGACCAAGGCGACGCGACGGTAGCGAGACGAGCTCGACTGGCCAGACTGGCCCGTACTTGCAAAGGATAGAGTTGAATCAAAATGGGAAGAGGGGGCCTTTGCCCAGCTGTGGGGAAAAATGGGCTAGATAGACATACAACGGTACCACGGTACTGTATTATGATAATATGTGTAAGAAAGCTTTTTGCAAAATTGCGAAACCAAACAATGTATTGATATTGAGGATAATCTTCGCTCATTTGATAGTTATTATAATATCAACACAGAGTAAACAAAAGACATTATCAACATCGAGTTAAAAAATATCTAAAAACAAATAACCATGCTCATAATTAAAACTTATCGCGTGTAGCCTTATAAAATATGTGACTCGTAAAGCCCTGTTTACACATTACTAAACGATGCATGAAAAATGTCAGGGACTGGCAATACTGAGCGAGTAGCTCGCGTGCTAATCGGTGGCCATTACAATGAACGAAATACATAATTGAATGATAACCGAAAATGGAACTTCATATCTAGAAATTACCTGTACATTTGTCCTAATTAAGTGTAACACAGGAACCTGTGTTTAATTATAACAAATATACAATAGTTTATACGAAAGATTTCACAATAGATAAGCGGTTCATATTCTCCATAATAGAATTCACATTGTGAGTCACACGAGTATATCAAAGCACACTCACTCACTAACTAAACAAACGTGACATGAAATAAAAGAACCTAATTCCATTACACTCGTAACAAACTATTAGAGTTACGTTCGCAAATCGACACCCCTTTTAATTTCCTACGAGTCTAGAAAATGAAACGGAAAGTCGAACAACGTTTTCAATTTGCGCCATTGCTACTCACCCACAATACGACGTTGAAGCAAAACAATGTGTACTTGATACAATAGATCTGGGACTCCAATTTCCCCACCGCTGGGCCTTTGCCCTCTCCTCTACCAGCTCCGGCCATGACACTTCAAAAACACTCAACACCACAAACAAATTTATATTTTAACACTAAAACAGTGTTGACCATTCACTGTCTCGATCGAATCGTAACTGCTAACTTATCAGACCAGATAAACGTTAGCTAGGTTATCTATGTTTGCTAAGATAAAAACGTACGAAAAGATAATACGGTATGAATTGCCACACCTGTATTGTTGGGCACGCAAGCGTTCGTCATTGTCAGTGGGTTAAGCAAATTTGTACTTTGTAGTCATAGCACATCGTAGAATCCACCATTCTTTTTCCATCTCTTGATCTTCAATTTTCTCTCAAGAAGCAATATATAGTCAAAATCTAGTAGATGAATAGACATTTTTTTTTTCTCGAATAAATAAGCGTCTTTTTATATTCATATGAGAGAACGATCTCAGCCGTTTGAATATTCTTATTGTATCCTCATTCGTAGCGATTCTTTCCTCAGCGGTAATTTTATAAGGGTACCCGGCCACGCTTATATATCAAGTCCACCGATATGGGATTCGACCGAAACGTGTTCGAAATCCGATAAACGGATTCAAACTATATACGAAATGCTGCGGCCGGTATAAGCTGTAAACATAAATAAGGAAGATCTACTACGTTTTAGAAAACCCCCACGCACGGAACGTTCACCGTAAATCTTACACTTGCAATGTTATAAATTTAAGCATTCTCGTACTGTATTCTACAAATCTACATGTACGACTTCCGAAAATACTATTCAAGTCATTCACTTGATAAGGTTGACAAAAGTGAAAATTCTGCAGTGTCTCGGTGAACAATATTCAGCGAAGATGGAATTTGTTTGTTTAAGAAATGTCATAAAATAAATGTTATATTATGTAAAACACAAAAAGCAAAACTCGGTTTGGCATATTACTTGGCTTGGAGACAAAACTAAAATTGAGAAAACATTTTCGTTTTCATTTATTTCGCAAGACCTCTTCGTCTATCTCATTTATGTAGGAATGTGAAACAAAACTTTTCGTCTTTAAAATACAAAAACAAAAAACTTTTTCGTTCATCTCATAAAATGAGCTAAGAACGCACTAAAGATTACGTCTATAAATAAGCTGATCCTGCCAAAACTTAAAAATCCGGAAAAATATAAAACGAAATCGGAGAAGAAAATGAACAATTCTATGACAGCACTCAGCGTGTCTATAAAACTTGAGTTAGCAAAATTCGGAATCGCTCGTAAAAACAGAAGTTCGAAAGACAGCGAAATTACAAAACATTTTATCGTGCTTCCAACAACAAACACATTTACCGCTGACTGTTTCCACCGTGTAAACAACGTGATGATATTGCACAAACAGACAAATGCACGATCACTTTTTCAACTCCACCCTTAATACACAAACCAAGAAAACAAGAACGTCCGCGGTTAGTAGAACATTAACTTCTGCAGCAGCATTACTATCACAAATTTTAGTCGTGAACTTTTTCTTCCTTATTAAAAATATATTGGGTTTATAATAATATAATTATTATAATCAAATCTAACTAAAAGTTTGGTTTCAGGCCGAGAATGTGGCTGCATTAGTTAGGGCTCAGAACGCGTCAAAATTTTCCTTAATTGGAAACAAAGCGTTGTGGGCGTTTTCATAAGTACCACGACGCGAAATTCACGATATGGCCAAATAAAAGTTGTTTTTTTTTTTGTTGCATTGAATAATATAGTGTTTTATCTAACTTACAAATCTGATAAGTTTAAATAGTAATCAGTAGATGAAATTGATTAAAAATAAATTAAGAACTAAACTAATCAACATTTGGGTTTCTGCAACTGAAATTCGAATTAAGTTCCTCAACCTTCTTAATATTCATCAAGATTAACGAGAACCCCTACAACTTGACGTAGGTATAAGTTAATCACAACATTTTCCAAAATGAATATTGAAAATCTTCTGATCCTAGGTAACTCGAGCCAAATCGGTTTTGAATGAGAGTAGCACGCAAACTTTTTCTTACCAATACTTGGCACAGAAAACGGTTTTGGAAATAGGGTAATAACATATAGGCGATATAAAAATACCTGCCTTAATCGTAATGATCATTTGTCTGCTCGTTGTTTACACAACCGCAAGGAAACACGGAATTCTCAGTCTTCCGTTCTAGACTGAGGTCCATTTCCTTACCATAACCAACGTCGCGGCGGAAGGCGCCCGTAGCTTATATGAATTCTCCTACAACGACACAATGTACAGTGCCCATCATAACTTAGTCTCCCTCACCCTTCTCTTCATCTAGTCTAACAGACGACAAAGGTAAATCATCACCGTCTACTCAGCTCCAGTTAAAATTGACATCTTTATAAAGAGACATATAAGACTGTACTGTTATCGGTTCATTTGTTACCGTAATAAGTTGTGATCCTCCGACGTTTGATAGGTTTCTTATTGAAGGAAATGTCAATATCTGACGTGAATATATTCTTGCGACTTTGTCACACAATTCTGCCTCGAATGAAATAATAAATGTCTCCTATATTTCCCTGTTCATTCACAATAGCAGGATCATGTTACATTTTTTGACAATGTCCAGTAAAACATAATGTACTTCTGACACTTGCCTAATGAAGATTAAACCTTTCCTGTGTTTAGGACTTTGCTTTAATGAGGGTATAAAAGAATTAAAAACGTAATTATGAATTGGGGCGATCAGAGGAAGTGTCCGAATAAATGTAATTAATATTAATCTGTGTTCCGCATCCCTTTAAACGTAAGCTGACATTGATATTTTGGGTTTCTTTAATTACAATATCTAAGCAGAAAATGTAAGTTGTTGTCTGAATGCTTTTCATTTAATACTTTAATGAGATCAATATTTTTACAAGTAAATTCGACTTCTAGCATTTGACTAAAATCCTTGCTTGTTAACGTAAGTTTTTGACTAACCACCATTTCGACATGACCATTTTACACAAACCAAAATGTCAAGCATAGTTATAACCGTCAATTCGATGCAGGCTATTAAAATAGCGTGCTCGAACGTTGGAAACTGCCCGTATTTGATCCAGCTGAACCTCGTAGAAGTGTGTCAAAGAACTAATAGACATTGAATCGAGCACATTCTTCCACACGTTCGGACAAGGGCTAATATCCGGTGAGGAATGTTTATAGTCAACAAACATGGACTAAGTGCAAACAGATCCGACCCGTGGGCCCTCAGCGTAACTTCGCCTAATTGTTTGCCAGCCGCCAACTTTGTTACAAATGGTTGCTGATATTCGCTTTACGAGTAATCTACGTTGAACGCGAGAGCTAGATTAAATTATATTTCTGTCTACAAAGAGAATAAAATGTTACAAGTGATTGTAACTGAGTTTAGAAAAGCTTCGTATGAATCGTCACAGTAGTTAGTCAAATTATAACTTTTCTGTCGTTTTTGTGGAATTTTCA
This sequence comes from Melanchra persicariae, assembly GCA_947386135.1. Classification (NCBI taxonomy): domain Eukaryota; kingdom Metazoa; phylum Arthropoda; class Insecta; order Lepidoptera; family Noctuidae; genus Melanchra; species Melanchra persicariae. The sequence continues at coordinate 6,584,232 of OX376651.1, read as the reverse complement.
ATTGGATCCTTTGTAAATTCACTCTCTGAACTAAATCTATTTTGAATCTCAGTAGTTGTGTGCAGAACTAAGTACCTTTAACAAATAAGAAGTACAGTTGAAAGAACTCATTCCGATCGTTGTGTAAGAAAAGTGAACTTAAAACTGGAAGACCATAAACTTTTGGAATACATTACCTACACCTCGACCCGAAGACTCCGACTAGGAATTGATTCGCAGATTTTATTCAAACTAATCGGATTCGTATTACGAACGATTTTGCAAATTCTGAAGGAACGAATTCAAAGCCACCACGGACCCGTCCATTGAAATTAATACTTCGGTTAAACAGATTACCATTTTCTACGTACTTTCTGTAGGGAATTTCTCCAGTTGAAAATTGTGGAAATGGTTTAAATTTCAATTTCTCTTAGTAAATTGAGCCACAGCAAAACGTTGATATCTACATAAGTAATCTTGCTCATCTTATTTTGCGGAACACTCGATTTTTCATCGCTCTGCGTTCTGGGATACAAAAAATTTGAATTCATTTTAATATATGATAGCTATGCAAAATTACGATAAATATATTTGCTACGACATGTGTTTTTATGAAATTTGCTGCGGTTCCAAACCCTGTTTTATATTTGGCAAAAATAATCATTGTCACGATATGCATCAATGTTATTGTATTTTTATTGAATTTGAAATTTTATATACATGAATGTCCTCATTGTTTACATTATGAACTACCATTATGCATTTTGAAATTTATCAGAAACCATATTACTATCACTGTCAGTTGAATCGGCATCACCCATTTACATCTTGCCACACAAAATATGATTTTCATCAATATTGTTCAGTGGATTCGTATTTGCAATAACGACAAGCCAGTTTATCGTGGGGCTTATTGGAACGTCGACGATCATAATTACTGGATGCATCCGCATTGCACCGGGAGCTCATATCCGTCGGAGCAGCAGGCGCTGCCTGTCACCGGCTGTCATTAGATTTGTTATTAATAACATTTCCTTTACTTTTATTTCAGCCTTTGATACTCATAACGTGTGAGCGTTTATGAAGAGGGGTGGTAATAACTCATTTTATTATGATATTTGATTTTCTTCGTTCAAATGGTTTTTTTTTTAAGCGTACGGGGCCTAGACAGTTCTTTTTTTTTAGTTATACCTACTACGATCCTTTTTGGAGACTCCAATTCCAAATTCTCATTATTTCTTACTGCCACAAAATCAAGATTATTTTTAGAACTAATCAGCTCAACTAAATTCTGAGTCTATCAAACGTAACGAGAAAAAGATTTCTTATTGAATACTCAGTCGGCTTCCATTTTATTGGTTCGTACGTCATGAAGTGGGCTCATATAAAACCGAATGCTCCATCCAATTAGTTTGGAACATCGAATGCTCAGCTCGAACCCACTAGTACCAATATCCGGCATTCAATGATCTGAGGATTGCCAAGTGGCATACTATGTAAATACTAGGGAATGATGGAAACCCGAAGCATTATGGGAAATAAATATACCCTTTCCAACGAGAGAATCCTTTTAAACGGAATCAAATTATAGCTCGGGGAGTTTTTATGGGAATTATCTGAAAAAAGGTTGTTTCTGGTTTTCCTGTTTTTCTGAGATTTTGATACTTCTACCGTTACTACTACTTTCTAAGATAATAGAAAATAGTAAAATATAACAAGGGTTTCTATAATTTCAAAGTTCTCATAAGATTTTTTTTTCAGTTAGGTTGATAATTTTTATTTTCACAACTAACTATTACTATATATTATATTTATATATTTTATTAGTTAGCTTAATCAGCCGTTTAATTGGTTGCCTAGCCTTTTCATTTAAATGTGCCGATTTTTCAGCGATTTAATTGACATATTTTGTTCAATATCGTTTAATGACTTGCCCATGTCACTTTAACACTGATTTAACGGCACAATTCAATGAAAAGGCTAGACTTTTAATGAAACGGTGGATTCAGCTAGTTGGCTGCGACATCTTAAATAAAAAAACTCTTAACTAACTAAAAATAAATAAAACATGGCGTCGAAAAATTCCTCCGCATCGCAGGCACTGGTAATGTACCCAAAAGGCTGGCCGCATTGCCACGTTGTATGGCAATGTTCATCCTTTGTCCGAGGCAAAAGCTAGCCAGAAAAGAAATTATAAATATGATCCTAATTTTTATGTGAAATATTAATGAATTAAATTAAACACATATTTTACCTACATCCTTTAAACATTTCTGTAAAATAAAAAGAAGGCATAAATAAACGAAGCGATGAAGGGTTTAAAGAAGGAAATTATGAAGGATATTATGATGGAGTAACTTGTCGACTGAGCGGTAGTAATTAATTTCCTCGACAGACTCACAGTTGAACGAGAAGACAAACAATTAGTTCGTTGCGATTTTATTGCATTTCAACTTGGTTATGAAACTTAAAGGCGAATGTAATTAGGTACTGTTTTACTTGTTTCATCTTCCTAAACATGTTATGCTTCTATTTTTGGATTTAAACAAAGTTTTACTAGGTACATTGTTTGAGTGACATATTTTTGTATTTCGGGAATCGTAAGTCGGTTTGTATGTTGAAACTATTCATCGGAAAAACGAAGTTGTGCAAATTTTTTTGTTTGTTTCAAATAGCAATTGTTAGACACTGTTTGCTAAACTTTTTTATAATAAATACGGATTTTTAGTTGGTTAATTTTGCGTGGAAATTAACATTTATATATGCAATCGCATTCATTTTAGTGGAATCAGCTTGCACGTGTTTAAAACCGGCCAAGTGCGAGTCGAACTCGCGCACGAAGTGACTCTATTCGAATGCTACGGAACCCTTCATGCGCGAGTCCGACTCGCACTTAGCTGTTTGTTTTTGTACGTTTTTTCTCGTTTTTTACGGTCGGGTTTTTAAGAAAAGTCAAGTGCTTAATTTATTTTTTCTTGACTGTATATCGAATACAGAAATCATTCTTAAAATATAGGGTGGTCAAATCGGATATGTATAGAACTTGTTTTTCCCCCATTTCAATTTATGCCCAAATTTTGCAGATTTTTGGTGTCTTTATTTGGAAGAATCGTTGGAAGGAAAAGCATACTTTACTGATTCACGCAAGATCACTGAAACCAATCCTTAAAAGTAATCTGTATAGCTCAGAAATCCACTGGTTCTATTAAGAAGGTACCACAAGCCTCGGATGAAGTTTGGGACGAACTTTTTCTAGGCAATTAATCGAAAGCGTTAATTAACCTCCAAACTCAACAGATTGGACAGGTCCTAATTTTTTCCATGGAGTTATATTAAAGGACGTTCTGTGGTGTATTTTAAACACCAAAAGTAGAATATTAATAACTAGCTGCCGCCCGCGGCTCCGCCGCGCTCCGCGTAAATGTCGAAAATTATCCCAAGGGAACATACTCCTGGATTAAAAAGTTGTATTATGTTATTCCAGACTATAATTTACCTCTGTGCCAAATTACATCAAGATCCGTTCAGGCGTTCTGACGTGATTGAGTAACAAAGATCCATTCTGACACATGTAAATTTTCGACACATTAAAATCTTAAATTTTTTGGACATTTTCCATCAGATACATAATAAAGACCTCTCCACACGTACGTAATTCTAAACACGCATTTAAATCACTATTAGCCGGAGTTCCGTAATCGCCTGGGAGTTAGTTTCCTAAGTGGAGATCAATTAGGCCAATCGAATACGGCGTGAAATGGCGGGTTTGCGGGCAAAGCTTTGGTAATAGACTTATGGGAGGGACCCTGCACGTTCATCTATACGGGCAAACAACCCCCGTTAATACCAAAGTTAGTCATTAAGGGATGTTTTGATTGATGCGCAAACTTGGCGATGCGGATTTTTAGAACGGTTTTATCTTTTAACAGTTATTTTAACATGTTTGTCGTAACTCAATTTAAATGTTGTATTACCCAAAGATTTTAATGGGTCTGTTTTATAAAATAATTTGGCCTTTTTCTGAAAATATTTTCCTACATAATGTGGCTAAAGTAAAATTAATATTCTTTAATTTATATTTATTTCATTAAAGCATTAGGTAAGTATTTATAAACGTCCAGAAAAATCTATTATGAAGTTAAATTGATGCAGCCCCTTTAGCAGAATCCTTAAAAACTGCCAAAAGATTTGCAAAAATCGGAATAACTGTGGCCTTAGTGGGAGTTCTTAAGTGGTAACGTTCATTTATATCAATTCATCAATTTGTATTAAAAAGAGGTTTTCCCTTATTATCACCAGACGTTGCGTATCCAGTTTCAATAGATACAATTAGAAACACTGAGACCAATGTTTCAATAAATATCCTGGCAATAATTACTTCTAAATTCAATTGAAATACTTTATTGATCCAGCAGGTTCGCAAATTAAATTAGTTACCCCTTCATTTCTATAACATAGAACCCAAAAACTTGTAGCGGTCACAGATGGTGGAATACACAAATCTTAATCTACTCCAGACCTTCCAAGAAGTGTTGTTTGGAAACTTGGAAGCAGAGTTTGTGACCTTTTCACACAATTCCTCTTGAAAATGTTGAAATATTAATTTGAATAATGATTATTCGTAGTCCGTCTGTTCGTCAAATAAGTCGTTAAGTAATATTCTTTGTTTGGTATTAATTAATTTTGAAACTTCTTATTGTGTCTGTATTTTGTATTGTCTTGATCATATTGGGTAAGATAGCTTTTGCAAATCATGATGAAATCATTTATGCGGTTTAAAGGCTTTTGCAGACAGACGACGCAAAAATAATGTGATTACGATGCGAATGTTTCTTCTTATCTCAAATAGAATCAAAATTGACCGAAAAACAAACGAGATTTTACTATTTTTAAAAATATATCAGTCCCTTTGCGAAAACGCTGTTTTCTATGGCAGCTATACAGTTGCCATAGAAAACAGCGTCGTCTGACGCATGTATATGCGTCATGGTATTTGACGTCAGAGTTGGTATCGGACATCTCTTTCTAATTTTCAACTTTGAAACTTTTGGTATAACTACATCGCTCATAAAGGTATTTCAAAATTATTTCATAATTGTTTACTATACTTAACAGCTTATGTGTATTTTATTTTGCAAATAAAAATGCATGAAAAATCACTATTGCACACACAGTCGTGTCACGCCTTTTGATCTGCCCAAAGATATATTCTTGCCAAAAAGATTGAAATGATAGGCTGCTAATACAATAACTATGGCACACACCTTTTTTCTCCCGATTATTGTAAACACTATTTATTATTTTAGATCACTGCCTTCGAGGCTAGCCTCGACTATTCCTCTGGGCACCGTAAAAGGTTACAAAAAATGTCTTTCCTACCAGGGATGAAACCTCTAAAACTTAAAGACTCACAATTAATAAATATTCGGAGGAAAGGATATTAAAAAGTAGATGCAATTTTTTTCAGCCAGGATATCTCTTATTCTGAAATATATTTTCTGCGAAGCAAAACTCCTTTTCAAAGTACCAAATATAAGTACAACAAGCAACAACAGAACACAACTTTTACTTGTTTAATAACATCACTCCCTCTAAAACAGAAACTAAATAAAAGTGAAGTAAAACCGTTATTTATTGTGAACTAAACTCAGTGGAAATACGAGAGAACCAATAGAACTTCATTAGTTTGAAAGGCGCAGGTTATAAATCTCAATCTCGCCGAATCGGTTCAATATAGCATTAGGTTTAGGATCAACGTCTACAGTACGACTCTGTTTATTTGTTGTTCGAACATTTGTTTTAACCGACTGCGGTGGATGTAAAAAAGGGTTGTGAGTTTCGGCATAATGGAAAAATAGCCAAGGGACCGATGACCTGGTGAGGGTCGCGGGTAACCGATGGATGCGAGACGCACAGGACCGGTTGTTGTGGCGACGCTTGGGGGAGGCCTATGTCCAGCAGTGGACGTCTTTCGGCTGATATGATGATGATGATGATGGAAAAATAGCAACTGGGTCATTCTTCGTATGTAGATAAGATAAGTAAATGTGTGAACGGGGTGAGTTCTCATTTATTGCAATTTTTTCAATGGTGCATTTGTTCTGCATATTTTAGGGTTCCGTATGTCCAAATGAAAAACGGCATGTGTCTGGCTGTCTGGCTGGTTGGTTTATCTATCATTTATCTACTCTGCCGATATTCTGTACCTATCTGAAAGTAATTGTTTACTATTTGAATAATTCCTTTTTAACCGCTCCCGCCCTGACATGTGAAAATTCCCAAATAAAAAATAAATCTTACGTAATAGTAAATAAACATTAAATTCGCGATAAATTCGCGGCACATCGGTGTGCGGCGCCAGTGCTCGAGCGGTAGTTCTAAAAATGAAACATGGAAAATGTTTAATATTTCTACTCACCTTGTAAACTCTTCCATACATATGACAATTTTCTTTTATTATTCTCTTTTTTTCTAAAGCTTTTCTCGTTGTAATAATGTGATATGGTGTAATAAATAGCTTTAGCTTTACTAATACAAAAAATAATTTGTATTAGTCTAAGTAACTGGTTTCAATTTATAAAAAGGATAAAAGTAACTGTCGAATATTATGTCAGTAAGTAGGCTATTGATAGCTAGGAAATGTTTTCAGTTTTTAAAAGTAAGCTCAACAGCGGAAAAGCCAAGTTCCTGTTAGAATAAACTAAATTAACACCTTTTTATTTCCCTCCTGCATCTCTAAACCTCATTCTGTACACATGCAATATTTCACCTACATCGTAATAATGCATTTAATAAGACAGGCTGGGTACATAGTGCCTAAGTAATAAGTTTCTCGACTAGACTGTGGGACCTCTATTTGGCATCTTGCCCAGCCTCAGTGTATGTAACCTGCCTCGGTCTCCATCAATTCTGATGCAACGGCTTGCTATCATTATCCAGTGTTTGCGTTGCTAATTTCTAAATTGTAGAATTTGAAAACGGTTTGAAATAGGGGTAGTTTTCTCTGGTATAAATACTCTTCGATTATAAATAGAGCAACACTATTTATATTTTAGGGTTCTGCACCCAGACGGTCAGCAATAGAACCGCGTAGTACCGCTTGCCGTCCGTCTGTTTATCAGCAAGCTGTATCTCTTGAATCGTATATGCAGACAGCTGAAAATTTCACAGGATGAGTATTTCTATTGCTGCATTAACAACAAATGTTAAAAAGTAAAGTTGGCCCTTATACAGCAAACATAATGTTTTCAGTACGAAACCCTATGTATGCGAGTCCGACTCGCACTTGGCCGATTTCATACTATTGCCTGTTGTATCTTTTACTCACATTATCGACATTATACACAAAAAAAAACAGAACGAATAATATTTTTTAACATCTTACTTTAAAAGCATAGACTTCTTATAGATTTTCCTGTATTCTGTAGGTAAATACCTATTTTATCTGTATTAAAAAAAAAAATAGGCTCAGTAGTTTTGGAAATAAGGGTGGGCGAATGGTCAATTTTCTTTAATAAAATTGAAGAAATATTTTAAAATTATAAAAAATATATTATTGAGATTCTTACGATAAGAAACATTTTGATTTGATATGGCACACGGTACTGTTGGAAAAACTTTTTATTATATTTTCTAATTGTACCCAAAAACTAACCTCATTTTCAAAATTCATTTATTTTCGTTACGCATTCGTGTTTATAATTATGTGTACTAAATTTCAACTGAATCGGTTAAGGAGATTTTGAGAAAATTAGCTGTGACAGACTGAGAGACAGACCGAAAACCGAGTGGATTAGGGATTCATTTTTCCATACACAGGTTCGGAACTCTAAAAAAACACATTCCTTAATTTTCAAGTCCCGATACCATAAAAATACTTGTACACCAAAATAATCCGTTAGGTATGTACAATTAAACGTTAACCGGATTACCGAACCATACATAATTGATTAATTAATCAATTACATTTTCGTTTCGTCCCTAATTGAATATTAATGTTAGCGTTTAGACTTATCAGAGATTAGAATAGATCCAGAACATGCAATACTCGTGTACATAACATATTATGTAATTGGTATATCTCTCTCGTGTTCAAACGTTCAATGAGTTTAACTAGCAACAGAGTAATTATAACCTAAGCTTAAACCAACTTCGCTTATTATTAGGTAACATGTTACAAAACTATTTCATTTGGAAACTTTTCTGCACGCGACTGACTCGGCAAGTTTTTTAAACGACTTCAAAAAAGGAGGTTCTCAATTCGTTTGTATTTTTTATATATTTGTTACCTCATAACGCCGTCACTTATGAACCGATTTGGTTTTTATTTTCTGTTATGTGAAAGGATATACTTCTCGATTTCATCAAAATTGGTTCAGTAGTTTGGTTTTAAATACAAATAGCTGTTAAAAATATGTCATCCAAGTAAACGAAATTTCGTATATTGCTTTCCTGTGACTTTTTTTGACCGCTGTTAAATTACAAAGAAACAACCAAAAACACGGACTTCGGAAATTAAAGTTAATTTGTACTTTGTAGTGTTTTTTTTTATTTGGAAGTCGATTGTATTTTTTTTTGGATTTTTTTTGTACTTATCTGCTGTGATTTTCGCAAGTTATAAACCGGATTCTAAATTCTGAGTATTGGTTCCTAACGTACCAAAACAAAACTTGAGTGCCAAACTTTGACAGGTTTCATGCTAAAGTGGAATTTGACAAAAATACAGCTCGCAAATCGTCTCAGAAATCGAGGGATATGTCTCATAAATAATTTAATGAATAAGTACACAATGAATGAATGGAATAATTCCCTGGAAGTTTGGCTTTCCTTCCTTCTATTGTAACGACAAAAAAACTGCGTGAATCTTCACTGTTCGGAATATATTTCTCACAAGAATTGAGCTCGGATATAAAATTTTCGCAGAATGTGGCAAAATATTTTTTAACGAAAATCTGACTTGAAGAACTAGGTTCCTAATAGTCATTCCGCATGATTGCTACTTGCAGAAAAACTCATAAGCTGTAACAACATTTAAAAATAGCAGGAAACGCAATCCAATCAAGGGGTTTGTATCGAATGCATTGGAATCAGAAGCGTATTAGCATGCTATACTTATAATGAAGCTATGTATGGAAGAAATTAAAGCAATTACGCTCACCAAGGAAATTGTTCAATATCCGTGCCGTGTTTCTGCACCGCAAGTGACGGTAAATCTAGTTGATAGACACACAGGCACACACACAGCGAGGCGGACAATGAAGCTGTAATTACTGAGTATATTCAGTATACAGGGTGAAGGTCAAACAAGGGTCATACTTTCGGAGGTGGACCGCAGCGGTCTATGTTTCCGCTGCGGTCAGCCCGGTCACAGGGCCGGCTCTTGCGACGCCGCGCCGCACTGCGTTGTCTATGCGGCAGCTGGCAAGCCGGCCGACCACTGGGCTGGGGGTAGGGCCTGCGCCCCACCTGCCAAAGCCGGAAACAGGAGGAAGCCCTCCGCCACCGCCGTCTCTGCCGCGACCGCCGCCACTGCCGCCGCTTCTTCTGCCGCCATTGCCGGTTCCACTGCGGCTGCTGCTACTGCAGCAGCCGCAGTAGAGCCCCTACAAAGGGCTCCGGAGGGGGCTGAAATGGAGTGCCAGTAATGGCCCCATTTCACCCCCTCCTGTTGAACGTCAGCCACTGCGCCGCCCAGGAACTGATGCTCCCGAGCATGGCGCAGTGACTGATGCCTGTGGACGGCGAGCAATGGGTAGCTCGCCGTCCGATCAGAACAGGCCTGGGTTGACGGCGCGCTGTGTTCTACGCGCGCCAAACCAGCAGTCGTCAGCATGGGTCGGGGCCCGTTAGGGCCAGAGCCTACCAGGGTTGCGGATTTGTTCGAAAGAGTTACCGCGGCCCTGGAACGTAAAAGGCACTAAGAGGAGCATGGGTGGGTTTTAGTCAGTAGAAGTCTGACACTCCCTGCCGCTCCACCCAGAGCGGGAGGGGTCATTTGATGATTTCCCATCCAAAAAAAAAAAAAAAAGGGTCATACTTTAAGGGACTGGTACTTACGAAAGCGAACTAGGTACCGGTCATGAAAATCAACAACATTTTAGTACGGGACCAAATATGAAATATGTAAAACTTAGTGTTCAGTGCACAGGGCTATGGGTCATCATCATAACAGCCGAAAGAAATCCACTGCTGGACATAGGCCTCCCCCAGGTGTCGCCACAACAACTGGTCCTGTGCGTCTCGCATCCATCGGCTACCAGCGACCCTCACCAGGTCATCGGTCCATCTTGTGAGAGGCCTTCCAACGCTGTGTCTTCCAGTACGCGGTCGCCACTCCAGAACTTTTTAGACCCATCGACCATCTGTTCTGCGAGCAATGTGCCCTGCCCACTGCCACTTCAGTTTCGCGAGCTATGTCGGTTACCTTGGTTCTTCGGGCTATGTTCATTTCTGTTTCGACCACGCAAGGAAACTCCGAGCATTGCCCTCTCCATGGCATGACAAAGGGTACGCGATCATAAAACTGGAAGCACTTGATTTTACTTAATCATATTACAGAGTTGGTCACATGGTAAAAGTTGTGCGTTTTCATGACTAGGTACTTTTACTCTATTAAAAAGGTCCTTACTTTACACTAACACACTGTATAAGTGCACACCCTAGTAATGCCAACATTCTCATCTGCAACGGATGTGGACGCTATTATTGGTTTATAATGGCGCGATCCATCCAGCCACATGGAGATAAGGGATAAACGGCCTTAATAGGTTTTCCCGTAAATGGGAAAAGTTGGCAAGCTTGGAAAATTGGGCAGTTTGTACTTATGGTGGATTTAGATAAGAGTGTTTTATTAATTTAAAATTGTGTTTAGTTCTGGACTGTACACGATGACTTTTAATTCGTTGGCGAGATTTCAGGGAGTTAAAGTAGGTACCTACTCAAACAAGGAGTCAACCCTCATCACCATCATTTCAGTCGAAAGACGTCCTCTGTTGAACAAAAGCATTCCTTAAATGACGGTCCACCAGTCGTGTTTGTCTCGTATCCAACTGATTCCTACAGCCTTCAGCAGGCTATCGGTCTAGCTCAGTTGTTTTCAGCATGTGGTCTGCGGACCAAATACATATTTTTTTTTACCATTCCGGCGGTATAGTGAACATCAAAATATTTTGCTTTATTATTTAGTATGAAAAATGACATTCATTTTTTGGGATGTTGCTTGTGACGTTGCTTAGATGATACAGAGCATCATCTGCACGAAATTCTTGTAGTTGTTTTTTAACACCATATATAGGCGAGTATGCTTTATACTATCATGTGTGGGTCCTATGTCCCACTGTTCGGAAACTATTTGTGCTGTATGTGCTCTATCTAGAACTCACAGGTTTTACTTTATGTGGATTTGTTCTTATAACATGAACGAACCTACATGAAAAAACAATTTTTTACAATTTTTAAACGTTATATACCTTGGAGGCGGTTATAAACTACTTTAACGCAAGCGAAGCTGCGGGGAAAAACTAGTTTCCAAGAAATAGGTTCCTTATACCCATTTACTAGGAATCGTTTGCATAACAACACTTCCCAGAAACCCGTTTAGCAGCTGTATCATCAAAAACTTTCCTTCAGCAAATAATCCTCTTATTTACCATCAAGATCCAGTATCAGCTAATCTAGAATTCTAGACAATCATCACAGCTTTGTCTGAAGAACTTTTTACTAAGAAAAGTAAGCAAAAACCCTCTGAAACTGTTGAAGCTCGAAAGGATTCCGTCTGATTATTCAAATTTGACAATCCTTCACAAGACAAACAATTGAAGCAATTCCAGCGAAAGATACACAATTACGGACAAGTCCAACTGTAGAATAAATATTCTGTCTTTTGGAAATATTTTCATTGGAAACTAAAACATTTTCCCTTTAACTTCTGAGGAGTTTCGTATTTCGCACGGTTTTTTCTCGTGTTTTACTGACACACAATTAAATTGTTCCGTGCGAGTTGACAAGCACACGGGGTGTTGCGTCTACACGGCTGTTATTTTGTCAATAATTGTATGTAACTTGGTAGGATTTGCTTGTGATTTGTAGTGCTATTTCTTGTGTTTTGAATATTTATTTGAGTTAGTACGTTTTTAAATTAAAATATCTTAGATCAAACTAAAGTTGCTGTTCAGGCTTTACTGTAATAAATAAGTGAATGAACAAATAAAACTGGCCGTGTGCGAATCGGACTCGCGTGCAAAGGGTTCCGAATGAATCTCATTTTTATAACGTCATGTAACACTAAAGAGTTCTTATATGTTTTTCTGTAATCTTTAGGTAAAAAACTAGAATCTGCATTTTTCTTAATTTTAGGCTCAGTAATTTTGGAGATAAAGTGAAAGGTTTCATATAATTTCTTAAATAACTTAATTTATTTAAAATTATAAATAAATAAAACTCTCACAATAAGCCCTTTCATTTGATATATCACAAGGTTCAGTTTGAAAAGCTTTTTTTTATTTCAGCAAAAGTGACCCCTTACTCAAAATGTAATTTATTTACGTTACGCGTCTGTGTTTATGTCACAAAAGTTCATATGTGTACCAAATTTCAACAGAATCGGTCCAGTAGGTTCAGATAAAATTGCTGTGACAGACGGACAGACAGACACCCGAGTGATCCTATATGGGTATCGTTTTTTACGGATTTTAGAAACCCTAAAAATGCAAATTAGAAAGGTCAAGCTACTTCATGAACCACGATTAAAATTTTCGTAAATCTGCTAAGTGCTTAGCAAAAAAAAAACATGTCGTAAATACACCAATCCGCCAAAAGCTTTTTAACTTAAAGGAAACGAAGGCCACCTGAGAGCGTTTTCCCAAACATATTGATCTGTATTACACAGGAGTTAAAGATAACTGCCCTTGATTTCCAAATATTTAGGCAGAAACCCAGCCGAGGGGCACAGGGCCCTGGGCCCCGATATAATTGCATTCCGTCTCAATCGGGGCTCTCCTTGTGCTGTATTAAGTGAACCATTACTCGGAGTATTTCCGAGTCCATGATCGACTTGTTCATACAGGATGTTCTTTTGTTTCGGCGACAGAATTTTTTGAAAACGTGTTTGTTTGAGTCAAACGAAGAAAAAGTGTTCTTTTTTGCAGCCCTGTTTCTCGGACGAGAAGTATCGCAAAATAAACGTCACGAATTGTTAAAGGCGCGTTAACTGCAGCTGTGATTGTAATAGTGAATGTATCAATAGAGACAATCACTTGCGACAGTTGTAAAATTGGAACACAACATGTAGTTTAATGTTTTTGCCACTACAAGCGCTACTTTCTGTTAAATATCTTCTTACAAATCGCATCAATTACGAAAACATCTTTTTCACTATACCCCCTAAGTATTACACGAAAAACCTCTTTGCATAAGTAAATTCCAACAATTTCAGTTGCGATACTTTCTTTCTACAAACAGAGGTCTCTGAAAGAAGTGAGTTGAATAGGAAAACTAGTTAAATTAGTATCTGATGCAACGTAAAAGTGTTTCAGTAATGCTTCTTTTGTTTGAACTTCACACGATATTTTCCAGAATTTCTATCGGATGCAGTCGGTATACCTGATGAACGTACGCAATTTCGTCGAGTTCTCGTAACAACAACAAAAGCGGGCATTTCCATGAAATTATACTTACTTACCTTACCTTGTGAAAATATTACTTGGTTTTCATAACAATATTTCTAAACTGGGATTATTTTATTATAGTAGCCATTTATTGGTAAAGTTTTTGTTGCGGAATTTGTTCGAAAGTTACTGCGGCCCTGGAACGCAAGGGCATTTGTATGGACACGGGTGGGTTTTAGTCAGTAAGAGGCTGACACTTCAGAGTGGAAGGAGTCATTCGATCCCATCCAAAAATAATCCGTTTATTTATGGAAAATAAGTGGCGACTTTGATTCCCTTCTTCCATGGGAATCTTCTTCTTCTCCTGCCATAATTCTCGTGTTAAAAAGTCATCCTGTATATAGGTTTTCAATTGATTGCCTTTGTTAATGTTGGTCCTGTATTGGGAAACAATTGATTAAATATTTTGAATGGATGCAACTTAAATACATACTAGCTTTTGCCCGCGGCTTTGCCCTCGTGGAGGTCGGAAGATAGTCCACGGGTACGTACAATTATTACAGAATAAATGTTGATAATGTTCTATTCCAGGTCATGGTCTACCTGTGTGCTAAATTTCATCCAAATCGGATCAGCCGTTTTAGCGTGAAACCGTAACAAACATACACACAAACTCAGTTTCACATTTATAATATTATAGTTAGGATGTATACTTTTTTGCTAAAACCCTGAATTAATATTCCGTGACTTAGAAACTCTACATCATAGGTTCATATCTTAAAAACTCTAATCTATTCTAGAGGCTAGTTCACAAATTAGGGTAGCAAAAGCTTACTTATATTATACTCTTAAATTAGTCACAAAAATAGTACTTTTTTTAAAAATATTCTCTAGAATAAGGTAAAACGGACCATCCTCAAATAATTTTGAAACAGGTATACTTCGGAGAAAGCAAGTCTTAATTAAAATTTGTAGGTACCTTAATACAAAATGGCGTTGACCTACAAACTGAATAAAGGTTTTTTTGGAAACGAACCTATTTTGTTTAAAAGGTTAGTTATTACTTTCTTTTGTGTTTCTCCCTTCAGGCGGAACAGAATTTTTCTTTGCCTACCTAATGAAACTTTAGACCTTTATCAAAGTCTAACTAATAATCTCGGTTATATTTTGGTTCCTTGAGGCTTTTTATAATGAATTTTGAAGATTAAAGTATTATTTCCATTCCATAAAAAAAGTTCTTTCAATCTTCTTTAGGAAACTGATCTATTTGATTTTATCTTTTTATTTAACTCAATAAAAAATAAGAACTTTCAAAGATACAATTTGTTCAGTACTTAAAAAAGCCTTTCAATATATTATTACGGGCGGCGTCATAAAAAAAACACTGCAAAATATGTCTCATTAACACACAAAGCAATAAAATTTTACTGAAGACCTCATCTTTTCGCAATTTCGAACAACGTCTGAAAATAATAACATGCAATAAAACTCTTTGGGGCATACACCCTACATAAAGGGCTGAACAAAAGGACCGGTTGCTTAATTAAATACAACGTCAGAACATTTCGGAGGCCATTTTAATGTTATTAAAATGTTCGACGGCTACTTACCTTGCTATTTTATGATGTACTCGAAAACAAGCGAGATTTAATTTACCAACCTGTATAATCAAATGGGTTTTGATCGCGGCCGCTTACATTTTAATTTCCAATTTTGTTTTGCATAGGAATACCTTTTAATTGTGTGTATTTAGTTTTATATTAAGAGACTTTTGATTCATTAGCAAGAACTATCGGTCTGTCTGTCCGTCTGTCAGTCACTTTTGGGGGTTAAACTCCGAAACCATTAAGCCTAAAATAAGGAAAAAAAGACCTTTAATAGTTCTATACTAAAATATTACAGGTAAACCTCTATGACGTCTATAGTTTAAATTAATAATTACTTATGTTAAAAAAATATTCTTCCGGAAACTTTGGCGCGCGAGTCTGACTCACACTTGGCTAGTTTTGTTATATCAAAAGATTTATAGTAATAATTTTGTAGTTCAAATGGAAAACCATGTCTTCATTTCTAACAAGCAAGACAATTAAAAAAACAACAGTAAAATTATTATTATATTTAAAACAAGCTAGAATAAGGCTATGAAAGGTCAAAAGTCACAAAAGATTCTGAGAAAACATTCATTTCATTTAGAAAATACACCTTACCTGCTTATGAATAAGCCTAATATTGTTATTTCTTAATCCAAAACACCAAATGCGTAGTTGCTTATTTCCACTCTAGAAATTATAAACAGACAACTATTATTCGGACTCTGAAATATAACAAGACAAAGTCAAAAAAGACGATTTGTGTTTTTCTAAGAAAATATTTGCCTTTAAGGTTTTTCACAAGAATATTGTTATTATTATAAGAAGACCTGCCTAATTAGAAAAATACATTGAGCTAGGATTAACATAGATTATATCAACAGAAAAATGTTATTTTTCTTAGGCAACTTACCTGAAAATCTAGCAAAAGGTATTCTTTATTTATAACTTACGATAAAGTAATGTTATATAGATAGATAGATAGATAGATAGATAGATATAGGACGATCGTCAGTCTTCATAAGGCATTTATGATTCAACATACTATCGCCCGAATACACTACAACACACGATTCTTATCGCGCCGTAAGTAGCTAACGATAAGGAATTTATTCGAAGTGAATAAAGTAGATACCAATTTATAAGCAACAGAGCGAGCAATATCAAGATGTTGCAACGAGGGTCCAAGGAACACGCGAAAAATACTCGCTAGACACCCTGACATATGTGTCGGGACATAAAGAATGTTGCAGACACGAAAATAAAATACAATTTGTGGAGCATGCGGTGGCACAGTACACAATGTCTCGATTCGACTCCGACCGTGTACTCAAAGCCCAAGGTACACCTACCGCCACCTAGCGGCATAAAACAAAATTTAGGCGCGACTGCTGTTTGAGATATGGAGCAATTAGCCTTCGCAACGACATAATTTGTTAAATTCTATTAAGCGCTCTTTATTTAATGAAGCATCGCTAAAACTCACGTATTTGTCAAATAAAAACGTGCAAGTACAAATATGATAGTCGCCGTCGAAGGTAATAACGCTGAACTACGAATATAAACTCAGATATTGGCAATATCAGAAAATTTAAGATTAGGAGCGTCATAAATTCAAACGTCATGAATAGAGCTAGTTGGTAATACTTCATATATTTTATGAGTCCCGTAGACGTGTCTATCTGGATAGTAATAAAATGCAGGGAGCGACCCGCGACGGTAAGCAGTAATATCAAGTAAAATAGTATCTAATACTATGACATCGTAGTGAGCTGACAGTAAATTCAACATTTATATTACGTATAGGTACAGTGAAGCTGGTAGTCCATATGCTGCGATCTTTATGTGGTCAAAAGTGGTGTC
Source organism: Melanchra persicariae (assembly GCA_947386135.1). Taxonomy (NCBI): domain Eukaryota; kingdom Metazoa; phylum Arthropoda; class Insecta; order Lepidoptera; family Noctuidae; genus Melanchra; species Melanchra persicariae. Next base: position 6,567,197 of record OX376651.1, on the reverse strand, counting down.
CAGTGAATATCGTCGTAATTTTGTCTTCGTATTGTCCCTTTTTGGATTGCATGCCTCGCTAAAACGCAAGTGAGGTTTTATTTTCTGACAAATTAATTTAGACGGCCGCGTTTGTATAGGGGGAGCAAGAGAGCATGAGGTCCTGGGTACGATTATCGGGACGGTCAAAGTGGTACTGGGTTTTTGAATCTGATTTTAAGTTTATGAGTATGGATTTGTGCTCAGTTGAGGGCGCTGAGCTGGCCCCCTTTTATTTACTTATTTATTTAAACTTTATGTACAAAGGTGGTACTTGTGTTATGTCGCTACTTGCGACCCCCCATATTCTTAAGAAAATGACTAACACCGCATTCCGCTGTATACCTTGCCTCCTTTTTTTTTTTTTTTTTTTTTTTTTTTTCTAGGATGGGAAATCATCAAATGACCCCTCCCGCTCTGGGTGGAGCGGCAGGGAGTGTCAGACTTTTACTGACTAAAACCCACCCTTTAGTCCTCCTAGTGCCTTTCTTCCCAGGGCCGCGGTAACTCTTTCGAACAAATCCGCAACCCTGGTAGATACCTTGCCTCCTTTGCAATCCGATGGCGTGGGATCGAAGACTGTGCAATAGCATTGATTTGTGTTTATTTAGTATATTAGTGAATCACTCTTGTTTCTCACATCGAACAAATGTCGCGCGCATCTTAGTTTTAAACATGTAATTGTAATAATCAAATTCATTTAGCAAATTATATCGGTTTTATTTGCAACCTCGACGGCAGCCAAACGAAATTCATGGGCGGACTTAATGCAACATTCTCTACCAGTCAACCTTTGGACTAAAAAAAAGACTACACTGTGGTGGGTGTACAACAAATAAATAAGATTTAAAATAATTTCTTTTTTTTAAAAAACCCCCTTTATCCCTCCCCCCCCCTTAACCCCCATTTTTATGGGACTTAAATATAATTCACATTTGGATGTAGTTACTACGCACGACGAGGTACGTAAACTTCTGTCTTCTGTAATTTCGGAAAATCCTCTCTTAGTGCTTCCCTACACTCCCCAAGGGACCTACACGCCAAATTTCAGCTTTCTACAACCAGTAGTTTCGGCTGTGCGTTGTCTGTCAGTCACAAGTACCGGAAGAGTTTTATAAATATTGATTTTAAAGAAGAATACAGCAACTCTCTTGTGTTTCAGTCTCTTTGGTGCAATCTCTCTACTCAGGTGGAAATCAACTGTAAACCATAAAAAATGTCCCTCTACTGCTGGATACTCGCAATTTTATCCACCAACTATATAAAAACTTTTACTGTTCGCAGAATTTATGAAGTATTTCAAATGGGGACTATATTTCTTGTCACCAAAATTTATATTTGTCATCAAGTTGCATCACCTAATAAATAGATCTATCGCCACGAAGTATTTTCGTTCTCAGATATATAAAGAGTGTCGCCAGGTATGAATTACCAAATTAATGCCAATATGTATGTAAAATAAGAGATGGATTATCAATAAAATCGTAGTTCATTCCTTGGATAAAACTTTGTTCTCAAAATAATAGCTTTATTCCTTTAACTTCGTACTCAGAAAGGTATATCTGTCACCAAATATTCGAACATAGGGCACAGGGAGCTTAGGGCACCCCGACTCTGACAGGTTAGGTTAGAAGGGGATGGCGGGGTCAAGTGAGCGAGCGTAGCGAGCGAACAGACCCCAACATCACCTTCGTGGTTATTTTTTTTAATCCACCCAGTAATATGGTTTACTTCCCGTTTTATAATAAATCCCAACCTATTTATTTGATACTTGATAATATATCCCGAGGATTACATGTGATTTATTATGCAATTGCTTTTTACAATTATTTGGCAACTACATTTTGGTGACAGATCCACTATTTTGAGGACAAACCCTATTATTAAAGAAATTCAAAACGAATTAAATTGGCGATAGCTTAAATCATACCCATTTCAAATCACGTTCATGTTACGTGCATGTTAAGTTTGACCAATTTTTTGTGATGTTTGACGTGGTGGTACTCCATTTTAAGTGCATATCAAAATACGATTATAGAACATTTAATTTAATGTTTTAGATTTTAAGCCTCTTCTATGACTCTGCTCGTTTTGAAATTACCTCAACATTTAAAACAGCCTCATAAAGCTGCACTTTTCGCAGTATCTGGAGTATAATAATATATTTGATTTGCTAACTAAAATTGTAATATGCTCATCTTTTATTAGTGCGAATTTTCTAGGTTTCTTGGAAGCCTCTGTAGCTTTCATCACCATCACCATCATAGTCATTGATGCTTGGGAGAAGTCTATGACTAACAGTGGATGTCAATAGACTAGCTTGTATGACCACAGAAGATTATGTGAAAATCTTGAAAGACATAAAAATACAGGATAGACGGAAAGGTGTGTAATATTAAATAAAGAATTCACACACCTTCCAACAACTAAGTACCTAACAGACACTATATTTCTCCTTCGTTCCTAAATCAAAATGAAAACTATTATTCTGAAAGCAGCTGCAAACGTTCCCATGAGTCAGGTTCTCAGGTCACACGATATTTTGTCCGTTACACTAGTATGAAAACCTAGTTATCATGTTATTAGTATCTGGGTGGCGCTGACGTTAGGTAATATTAGATGGGCATGCATTTAGTAGATTCGTCCGAATAAGTAGGCATATTAATATTTGGGAGATTAATGTTTTTTTACTGATAGTCTCGCGTATGACCTCACCTGATGGGAAGCGATAATGTGGTCGACGATGAACCACGCCTGCCTGAAGAAAACCTTTTGACTTAAAGACCTCCATAACCCCTTTTTTACGCACAACGAAAGTACACAATTATTATTGAATATTGTATGTGCCTACAAACTGAATATTATTTTGTGGTGTACTCATTGAAAGAGGTAATTTTGTCAAAGACAGGTGACAGGTTTTTTGTGACATCGCCAAAAGGTTAGTTGACTCTTCACGTAGCCAGTTGCTGGTCATTTCTTCGTCCAAAGAATCAATATTGCTATTCAACGCAGAAATACTTCAGAACTAAAGAGGACTAGTGGCACATCATCAATCATCAAATTACAACCAAACAGAAAAGTCAAAACAGCTTCAAATCTCACACTCCTAATCGATACAAACATACAGAACCCACTGGGAACACCAGAGTATTGTAACCGTCCTCCATACATATCGAATTCAGAGCGTTCCATTTTACCCCGCTGGGACACTGATGTAATCATAGACCGATCTTCCGTTATGTTATTTATCTTTTTTCCTTCTTTCATGCATCAGCAGAGACCCATAGGTGTTTGTCTCATAGATTTAATACGAAATATGTCGTGAGATGGAGATTGAAAGAGGATTGAAGGAGTGATGTGACCTGAATAGAATAAGCGCAAAGACAATGTTTACAGCACTGCTGGGTCAATGTTGACAACCACGTGTTGTTAGGAGGTTTGAACCCAAGCAGACACGTTACTTTTTACGAAAGGAAAACATCATGACTTAACAAGCATGTTCCAGAATCTTTTAAACATCAATTGAAATTAAAAATTCGGCTCCTAGCAACCGTTTCCTTCGAAATATATTTTATTAATAAAAGGAGATTGACCAATCTGGACCAAATGCTGCCCAGGCATGGGAATACTTTTATTTTTTTCCTACCATGAAGAGATACTTAAAAAATAAAAATTAAAAAAGAAACATCCACGGGTTTAGTACCTAAAAGCTTATGGCTTTTTGGTGCTTTAACTTTTGATATACAGCGTGTAAGGGACATCGACGTACAAACGGCCATACCATGAGTTCAGGACATGATTCTGGACCCCCCCCCCCGTTGGAATTTTTCGTCGGCTTTTTCATCAAATATCAATTTTTTTCAGCAGTTTTTTACTTAAGACTGTTCATAATAGCAATTCTTACCTAACCCAATGTGTTTTAATTAAAAAAATAATGAATACACTACTTTCACTAAAAAGATACCTAATATGTAAATAAAACTAGTTAGGCATCTGCTCGAATCTCGAATCCTATCTTTTTAGGGGTGAGTTAGCTAGTTCATTAGTTTCTACCTACATCATTACTGGATCTAAATGTACATACTCACTTTAAACCTTTTTTTTTATCAATCCTTATCGGAATCGTGATATAAAGAGACTAAGCTTATGGCACCTCCATTTCTCTTAACTTCTGCATACTTAAACAAGTTCCTACCATCAGTAGATTAGGTATTTTTGAGTGATCAAAATGAGTTTTTGTGTTATTATTGCCGTCGGCGATATTCGTAGGTACCTACATTAAAGTGCAACGCAGCGCGGCAGCGACTAAGGCCTGTTTATGTGTGTTTGCAAGTACTACGTTAACCACGTACAGCGCTCTCGCGCGTTTTGATCGTGTTGTTCTAAATACATTGCGGGCTCGAAAATGTCAATTTCTGTAACCGATCATTAGCAAAATTAATGACTTTCACAATTTGGTTAGTGGCATTAGGTGCAGCCTTTTCGAGAAGTTTAGTTAGGATGTCCGTGACACCCTGTATATTTTTTTAACGTTTACGTTAAATAATATTATAAAAGCTCCTGAGTCCGAACCCGACCTCAAAACGAACATAAACATACAGTGTTCAAAACATAATTCAAGTTCTACCACGTGAGGTAAGTACCTACTTTTTATTTAAGTAGTTATATTATTACGCAAAATAAGCCATTATCTCAACAGTTAACACAATTATTTACATTACTTAAATCATAACATAACAAATGCGTTCCTAGATATATACTTAGAAGTTACCTACTATAAAACGGATTCAAGTTATGCCGTGGGTTATTTGTTTAACATTTTTTCATGGTTTCAGATAACATTCAATAATGAGGAATACCTCTGCCACAACTGTTGGACAAGAGCTCATCGTGGGACGATGTCTGCAATGCCTGCTGTGGAAGATGCACCTGCTGTGGGAAATCCACCTGCTGCGGGTAATCCGCCTGCCGTGGAAAATCTACTAAACATGGAAGATCAGCCCGTGGAAGACGACATTCTAGGACAAAACGTAACATTTCACCTTCCCGGAAATTACTGCCGAGCCCCAAATACGTCAAATGCTTGCATGGTGTACAATTGCACCAGCAATGTGCAACTAATTCGAGTGCACATAAAGAGTCGATATACATCGTCAAAAGTGTATCATTTCTATATTTTACTTGACGAGAACAATCATGCGCTCGTTCAACATTATTGCTGCTCATGTTTTACTGGGCGAATAACGAGCGGCAGTTGCGCCCACGTTGTTTGCCTAGTTTGGTTTTTGGGGTGGGCTAGGCACCAGGATGTTGTGAGGCGCCCTGCTTTATTTTTAGATTCAGTAATTATAGACGACAATGAGGATGACGATTGATTAGGTATTCCCACAAGGTGGACCGATGACCTGGTGAGGGTCGCGGGTAACCGATGGATGCGAGACGCACAGGACCAGTGGTTGTGGCGACACTTGGGGGAGGCCTATGTCCAGCAGTGGACGTCTTTCGGCTGATATGATGATGATGATGATGATGAGGCCTAACATAGAGGAACATTTAGTATGTTGAAAACCTATGTCATCATATCAGCCGAAAGACATCCACTGCTGGACATAGGCCTCCCCCAAGTGTCGCCACAACAACCGGTTCTGTGCGTCTCGCATCCATCGGTTACCCGCGACCCTCACCAGGTCATTGGTCCACCTTGTGGGAGGCCTTCCAACGCTGCGTCTTCCGGTACGCGGTCGCCGCTCCAAAACTTTTCGGCCCCATCGACCATCTGTTCTGCGAGCAATGTGCCCTGCCCACTGCCACTTCGATTTGGCGATCCTTCGGGCTATGTCGGTAACCTTGGTTCTCTTGCGGATATCATAATTCCTGATTCGAGCACGCAAGGAAACTCCGAGCATTGCCCTCTCCATTGCCCTTTGGGTGACTTTAAGCCTTCTGATGAGGCCCATTATGAGCGACCACGTTTCGAGTCCATAGATCATCACTGGCAACACGCACTGGTCATAGACTTTCGTCTTGAGACACTGTGGTATGTGAGACGAGAAGATACCGCGCAACTTTCCGAACGCCGCCCAGCCGAGTCGGATTCAACGGTTGACCTCTTTCTCGAAGTTAGCCCTACCTAACTGGATCGTTTGTCCCAGGTTGACGTACTCATCAACCACTTCGAGTGCAGAGCCTCCAATCTTGATAGGAGTGGGTGCTACATGGGTATTTACCATGAACTTGGTTTTGTCCATGTTCATTTTAAGACCCACTCTTTCGGAAGCTCTACTGAGGTCATCGAGCATTGTACTGAGGTCCTCCGTGGTCTCAGCCATGACGGCAAATCGAAGATGAGTGATGTACTCGCCATTGACATTAATGCCTAGCCTTCTCTAGTCCAAAACCTTGAAGACGTCCTCCATTGCGGCCTTGAAGAGTTTCGGAGAAATTACGTCTCCCTGCCTCACACCCCGCTGCAGGAGGATAGGTTCTGATGTCTGATCCTGAAGTCGAACTGACATGGTGGCGTTTTCATACAAACACTTCAGCATCGATGTACCGATAGTCGATCTGGCACCGTTGGAGAGACTGCAGCACAGTCCAAGTCTCGATCGAATCGAAGGCTTTCTTGTAGTCCACAAACGCTAAGCAGAGGGGCAGATTATACTCTTCGGTCTTCTGTATAACCTGCCGCAGCGTGTGTATGTGGTCTAGGGTGTTGAAGCCTTTTCGGAATCCGGCTTGTTCGGGAGGCTGGAAGTCGTCAAACGTGCGTGTGACGGTTTGTGATGACTCTGGGAAACAGCTTGTAGACATGGCTCAGAAGTGAGATGGGCCTGTAATTCTTAAGCAGGGTATTGTCGCCCTTTTTTAAGAAGAGTACCACTACACCTCTGCTCCACGTTTGTGGCGTTTTCCCCTCGAGTGTGACGGAATCGAACAGTTTCTGAAGGGCCTTAAGGACTGGTTTTCTACCCGCCTTCAGGAGTTCGGCCGTAATTCCGTCCTCACCCGACGCCTTGTTGTTTTTAAGCTGCTTCAGAGCCATCCTAATCTCATACAGGCTGACGTCCGGGATGTCTTCGGTATAATGCCGGGTCAATCTAGCTCTTGGGTCGTTCGCTAGATTTGCTGCGGGTTTGGTCATTGACGTGTATAACTGTCCATAAAATGTCTCGATCTCCCTCATAAGGCGGATATGGTTCTTCTAAAACCTATGTAACGAATAAATAATTGATTGATTGAATGATTATACCTACTCAACTAAGTGTTGTTATAATAATATAATCCATTGTTTATAATATAGTCTTTTATTTTCAAAAAAAAGCTGTTGGTTATGTTTCTTCGTTAATGTAAAATCTCAACTCTCCTCGGATAGATTTTAAAGAGCTTTGGGTTACAGATTAGTATTAGTCTAAGGTACAGTATGCACCATTATTCAATGTTGGGCAGCACTTGGTCCAACGTCCATATAAAAATGGTCAATCTCCTTTAACGTCCGCATTCGAATCTCAGTCGCAATCTGTCAAAAATTAATGAAAAATGAGGTTTTTTGACAGATTGCGACTGAGATATAAATGCGAACGTTCCCTAAAATAAATAGAATCAGCCTTCTGCTTTTTACCCAAACTTCGTTGGTTATAAACCTTCTTATGTCCATTTTATTCACTTTAACACTGATTCCACACAATCCTACTCCAGACGCCATTAAACCTACTATACATCGGAACAGGAACATATACAGCATGTCCCCACTTCCTCAAGAGCCCTTAATCGCCCTAACACTTCACCCCACATCGAGGAACTCAAGTGGACCGAGTTAACTTCCACGAGACATACTTTTTTCTAAGTTGAGAAGTGTACCGGTTGTGTTCAGCGAATCTTTGCTGATATTTTATGGTAAAAAACGTTATTCACGATTCGAAAATAGTAAACTTTTTAAAATTAAAAATGATAATAAATTATAAGGGCAACGGAAACAATGTAAGGATTTAGAAAAAAAAAATACTATTTTAGTAAAGTATAATCACATATACCATACTCGTAGTGTATTACTATATGTTTAGCACATTTAAAATAGTTTTTTAAATATCATCTCTGGGAGAACAGCTATCCGATTACGAAAATTCTTTCATCGAATGAAAATTACATTCAAGAAATAGAAATGTACCATGCACCTGATTGAAATCTACAATCTTTAACAGAATTTAAAAATATTTGTAAAAGTAAATTCATGATCATCATATCAGCCGAAAGACGTCCACTGCTGGACATAGGCCTCCGCCAAGTGTCGCCACAACAACCGGTCCTTGTCTGCTCGCATCCATCGGCTACCAGCGACCCCACCAGGTCATCGGTCCATCTTATGGGAGGCCAACACTTCCAACGCTGCGTCTTCCGGTACGCGCTCGCTTCTCCAGAACTTTTCGGCCCCATCGACATCGGTTCTGCGAGCAATGTGCCCTGCCCACCGCCACTTCAGTTTGGCGATCCTTTGGGCCAGATCCTTGGTTATATAATATAATATCATCAAAAAACCCATCACTTCCCGTGGATGGCGTAAGAGGCGACTTAGGGACTCACCAAAGAATGAGCAGCAACATTCTTTGTACATTGCAACAGCTACACTGCGATCGCCAACCCGCCCGCCGAGCGTGGCCATTATGGCACCCCCCCCTCCCCCCCAAAAGTAAATTGTAAATGTAAAATTCGATTGCGAAAAAAGGCAGCTACTTTTATCCCGGAAAAATACAATATTCCTTTGGTAACCTTTATTCCCTACAGCAGAAGCATAAAATAAAAACTTCAAATAAGCCCTTGTGAATTTGTACGAAATCTCTTTCACTATAGTGTTTTTATTTACTTTATGCCGAGTATGAGGTGTGCTCACATTCATATTCCGAGAAGTGAATCAAACGTTTTGATTGGTTTATCACTGTATGCTCACCAAATGAAAACGGAATCACGGTTCGCAGAAAACAGGATTGCATCTGCGTTGCTGTAAAGCTCTCATAAGCAATAACGGAGGCTTCATAGCTAACAAGTTTTTAAAAAGAATTTTTGAGCAAGACGATTTTGTGTGTTAGTTTTCCGTGTCAAAAAGTGCAGTGTCATTTTCTAGATATAAATGTAAATTTTCATAAAAAGTTATGTACCTATTCATGTAAAAGTAAATAACAATAACTAATACAATGTTGTGTTTTACAACATGTAACAAAATAAACGCATTACCTAAAAAGTAGTCATTACGAACAAACCGTACTATGCCAACACTGAAATCGCGAAAAAAAACCGACTGCCCCGTACTTTTCTGTGCGAATTCCTATCTCGACAAAATGTACTGAATAGCTGATTTCGGGGTTGTTCCGATACAAAAAGTTGTTCATAATATAATAAGTACAATGACCCCTTTTCAAGTATTGCGTTTATTCTGTTACACGTTGTATATATCCTATATCATGATTTTTACAACGTAGTATTATGTTATTAGTTCGTAATTGAAAATACTTTAGTTAATCAGCTTCTAACTAACGAGTTTGCAAGTGAGTTTACAGCAGTTTTAGTCCAGTGGAGTTGTGTCCCGTTGATGGCTTACATGGGAATTAAACATAACTAGCAAAGGTTAAGTAAATTTATGCATGCTTGTTATGTGTGGACCTAAAACATGCATATTTTTCTTGATAATCTATACTTAAATGTATACTTATAAACGTATAACTCATAATTTATATCCTAATCCTAACTAATATTTAAAATGTGAAAGTGAGTTTCTTTGTTTGTTTGTTACACTTTCACTAAAACGGCTGAACAGCAGGCCTAGACAAAAGACTTTTCTGTAGCGTTAACGTTAGACGCTCACGACAAAATGTATGGGAATGACATTAGGTGATGACGTTTTCTTTCCACACCTAACGTCATTCTCATACATTTTGTCGTCAGCGTCTGACGTTAACGCTACAGAAAAGTTTTTTGTCTAGGCCCCCAGATCGTCATGAAATTTTCCAGATATAAAGCCGCAGCAGGGATATGGAGAAGGACACAGGCTACATTTTACGCAATAAATGATATCCACGCGGGGGGAGCCGCGGGAAAAAATTAGTAATCTTATAATATCAAAAGTTTGGATGTTTGAATGTTTGTTACTCAATCGCATCAGAACGGCTGAACGGATCTTAATGAAATTTGGCACAGAGATAGATTTTAGTCTGAAATATCACAGAGTATTTTGTATCTCGGATATAATATGTTCCCTTGGGATCATTTTCGGCAATCAAACGGGTGGAACGGGCGGCAGCTAGTATATTTTAAGTTAAAATCGTTTGTAACAAAAAACGAGCAAAACCGTCTAAAGCATACTTAACAGCACAGTAAGCTATTAAAGCGCTTAGTTCCCAAGTTGTTACATTGCACCTAAGATCCGCCAACGTACTATCTTGGAGCAGACTGCATCATTTCAAGGAACTGTTAGAGGCGTTGGAGCCAATTAGACAAAGGTGTTATGTAGCTGAGTTAGTAATTGGTAGCTTGTATTTGTATGTAGCATATGTACAGTTTCAGAATTGATCATCTACCTTGCCTTTTCCCAACTATTTTGGGGTCGGCTTCCAGTCAAACTGGATTCAGCTGAATACCAGTATTTTACGTGGAGCGGCTGCCTTCCAGACCTCTACAGCCCATTAACTGGGCAACACGGTACTACTTGGCAAGACTGGTGTCAGATTCTCTGGCTTCTGACAATCCATAACGTCTGACAAAGATCTCCAAATGACACCCAGAACCAACGGCTTAACGTGTTTTCCGAAGTCTCGGTATGTTAAGATGGTCACCCATCCACAGACAAACCTCGGCAAGCGTTGCTTAACCTTGAAGATCGGCCCGTACCGCTGTTATAATTAAGCCACGAGCTCTTTTAGGCAAAGGGAGTTTCAGAATTGCGTGGTCATTCATATTTAAGGATGATGTTCTATGTCTGAGGTCACAATACGGAAACAATTGCAAATAAAAAATTACTAACCTAACCCAACTTTACTTTCCTTGCCCGCTACAGGCGGACCGGGAGGGAGTGTCAGAATCTTACTAACTATTAAAACCCATCGAGCAGGAGCAGTTCAGGACATTTCGAGGATGAAATGTCCTTTGCGTTCCAGGGCCGCGGTCTTTCGAACAATACCACAACCCTAGCAGGCACTGGCTCCAGCGGGCCCCGTCCATTATGCTGTAATCTCTTTGAGTTGCACATGGAAGACAACGCACCGTCGACCCGGGCCTGGTCAGTATCAGACGACGACCCACCTATCGCTCGCCGTCCGCAGGCCCGCGCCTTCGGTGGCGACTCCCGACACCCAAGGCATCTCCTGCGGCACCTAATGTTTTTATTAGCTAAGAACGACTCCTTGTCAGACGCAATACCTACCTGCCGTAAGTTACCTTGAATAACCGTTGTAACATACAATACTTACTCTATTATAATACTTATCCTATTATAATACTTATAAAAGTCTTCACAAATAGACTATTTAAATACTTAAATCCAGAATATATAGAGCAAGTCACAGCACAAGCAAGTTTCAACTCTAGTACCTAGTTTTAAGTACTTAGTTAATTGTATTTTAAATAGCCAGTAGTATTCGCAGTCTGCACTGGAGTGAGATAAAAACTTCGTAAGAGAAAATCGCTTTCACAATATTGCCAAAAGTTTTGTAGTTTAAATAAAGCTCTATAAGTCGGTAGCTCCACGACAAGCGCCAAGTCAATAGGATCTCGTTAAAACTTACCCGTAGCTGCAATGTGTCCAAAACTTGAGAGATGAAACTGCTAAATACTGGACAAAAAGCACCTATATTGCTTTAGTACCAGAAACCAGATTGGTTGGAAATTTTTAAAATACATTGGTTTAATTCTAATGCCCTCTTTCTGGAACGAAAATTAATGTGACAAATTTGTCAAACGCACGTAAACTGCATCAACTGAGTGGTGGAATAAAATTGACTGATATGTTGAATTAATTTTCAATAACCAATCGCATTACACGACCAGCGAGCGTTTAATTTGTGACGCGTTGATTCTAATTCCTTTGCAGAAAACTAGTGAAAGTTTACTGAATTAATTATTAAAGTTTTAGAATAACTGATTCTGTGATTCTATATTGTGAAAACTCAAGTCATGAGACACCAGAAAAACTGACGTCGCTTAGCACATTTTACCTTTATGCGTGCTTCTTGTTCAAAAACTCTTAATTTACCGAAACTTTATCTTTTTTATCCGAATCCTCAGGTGTGAAATATTTTTAGTCTTCCTCATGAAATATCTTTGGATAAGTTTCACATTGAGTGATTGTTAACCGTAGTCTATAACGTATACTTTTAGAAGCAGTACCTACTCATCCGCAATATTTCCTCGAAATATCTATATTTAAAACAAAAAGAGAACTGTCACTGATGACTATTCTCGATCCAAAAACTTCCGTATTCCATTTACTGCGCGACAAACTTTTGATTCATTACCGCCAGAGTGCGCGAGCGTCAACCCCGCAATGCCTAATGGCCCGGTGTCACTTTCAAGTTTTCCCATTTTGTTATTGTTACACATTTTTCAAGTTGATCCCATTTGTTCCTGTTCCCTCTTTGCACTTTTGGTAGAAATAAAAGTTAATAATAAAGTGGAACTAAACAGAAGTTTCGGAGACTTTGTAACTACATATTTGTTTGTGGGTTGAAGTGAGCTTGTACCTACGTGAGTGGAGTGGCATCTATCAAGTGACACTCTTTTGTAGTTTTTACTCGGTTTTTCCTCTAGGGTATTCTTTATAACATTATGAACTTTTTACTTCTTTGGTGAACTTTGAAACAAAGTTTATTCTCTACTGGATCGTACACTCTTCGTAATGACACCTTCACAAAACCATTGAAAGGAAGAAGCCTTGCGTATTATGACTGATAAAATAAATCCATCCTATTATTGTATCTAAAATAATAGGATGGATTCATTTTATCATCAGCATCTGCGAAAGTAACTATCTGTCTTTACGGCCGAACGGATTTAGATAAAACTTGGCACACAGGTAGACCATATCCTATAAGGAGTATGTTGTTCCCTTGGGATAATTTATGAAGTCGTTAGCAGAAGGTGGTGATTTACAAAACTTGTAATTAAACGTACCTACTCGTACTTATCTGGTACCTATTTAAACTGCACATTATAAACCAAAATTTCAGGGAAAATCTATAATTTTAAGGTTCAGATCACTAAATAATACAACAACAGAACAAATCCATTCTCGAAATCTGACCTAGATATCTGGCTATCTTTGTCCGCCTCTGCATTGCCATTTGTATAAATCCAGCACAAGATCAAAGGTCAAAGGTCAACATGATGAATAGTGTTGGCAATGATACCAACAATTTTCCTCAACATATGAAAGTTGAACATTTTGGCAAGATTCTCAATTTCATGCGAAAGATACGGAAAACTAGGAAGTTGTATCTCATCTTGTGAAATAGAAATATAAAATATGTGGGTACCTACCAGTATTATTTATTACAGAGTAGTTTTAAAACACAAAAATTGATAGTCTAAATTTCCAAAGCAATCCAATATGTAGACAGACAACGAAAACAAAAGATGTAACACCAGAAATAGCTGATTCAGTCCCACCGCAAACTTTATAATATTCATTCGATGGTCACATTAGATTTTATGTCGCAGAGCGCTCCAGCAATCGAGTCCGTGGCTTCGTACATTTCTATAATGCTTTACCGAACCCGGTATGAATGCTTGAGCACGAGCATTGTTCCAACAGTTTTATTCTATTACACGACTAAAACTTTAAAGAGGGCTCTCCGACTGGGACAGCTATAAGCACTAAATCAAAACTTCCCCGTTAGGGGGCGCTTCTCCACTAGTACGAGTGAATACGTTCGGGGATGGGTGGGCTTTCCGAATCGTCCGTTTTCCATACAAACTCTATGAAGAACAAGCGACGATGGGAATTGCTTCCGGAGAAGTTTAGGGTAATATTTTATCTTGATATTACTAGTCTAAGATGATACATGATAAGAGAGCACGGACTCACAAAGTCGTTTACCGAAGCGAATTGCTCTTTAATTACTTCTTATTGTTATTCCTACGTCCAATAGAAGATATTGAGTTCCAAAACATTTCCCAAATATGAACTAATATTTGTCAGAATAGTTCTGACCTGAGCGAATAACTTAGTTGGAATAGAACATTAGACAGTAGCTATTTGTTAAACTTAGATTCGATTACGTAATCTGAATTGCGAGACCGTAGCCGAAACTAAGCAATATGATTAAGGAGAAAGTTCTATTCTACAATAAATCGAGAGATTGGATTAATTCGTTGGAGCAATAAGTCGTATAACTAATAGGTATACTATCATGGTTTCCTGACCACGACGGGGGGCTATTAATAAATGTCACACACATAACGAAACCCTTCGTCAATTAATACTTGTGTCAGAGACAGGATTCCTTTCGTGGTCACGCGTCATTAGCGAATGACATTTAGAGGTACCTCTCGCTCTATTTCTTCTGAGTTCTATATAATAATGAACAGCTAAGTAAGTTTTAATGATGGCAGCTTTACTTTCGTCTGACATGATATTTTGCGCTTAGTGATAATGGGTCTGAGACTGTCTTTTCTTATTTTTCTTTCCTTAGTTTAAAGGTTCGTTGAACTCGTGAGGGGCAGCGCTGACGTCATCAGGGCCCTAGGGTTTGGCGTGTTTTCAAAGTTTCGGAGGTGTCGTAAATCAGACCGGCGCCAAATTAATTGCTAAACCTACTAACTACTATTTTACACGCATACAAACCGCTGCTGATTGAGTAGATGCCTTAATTAGTTTAATGAGATAATTAACGTTATGTTTCAGAATAAACATATCCAGTGGGAATATTAGAGTCGTAACAAATTCTGAAATTAAACAAACCTCTCTCTTGAAGCCTGAAATCGAGAATTTTGCTGTCTGTTGGCAAAAGCTACAAGAAAACTTGCATTTTATCTACCCCATGAACGTTAAGTCGACCATTAATGACCCTGACTGCAAAGCCGGAGGTCGTGGGTTCGATTCCCACCCAGGACAAACTTTGTGTGATGAGCATAATTGTTTGTTCTGTGTCTGGGTGTAATTTATCTATAATATGTATGTATTTATAAATTATATAAGTATGTATATCAGTTGTCTGGTTACCATAACACAAGCTCTGCTTAGCTTGGGATCAGATGGCCGTGTGTGAGCTGTCCCAAGATATTTATTTATTTATTTATTTATATTTATTTATTTATTCATGGTAATGAGTGATGGAGGCAATCAATCAATTGATTAAAATCTCGTATTTACTGATAACCATCCGCCATTGAACATTACTTACGTCTGCTGTACCCGTAATGAATATGGTCTTTAGTTCAAGCAATATGGCAGATGGATGGGTACTCAAATTGATGGAAAATGCCGGAATTAAAATTAATTATTGTGGTTAAGTTAATTGCTTTATTAAAAAGGAAATTCAGTGGTGTAAAATATTTCACTATAAGTGAAACATTAATTAATGGTAAATTGGAGTCGTTTAAAGTAAAGAGTTAATTGTTATTAAATAAAAGCTTGATGTTCGGATGCAACTCAATTTTGGTCTTCATTAATTTTCATCTAGTTTTTTGTAATTTTACGGTGTATTATTTTGTATTATTTATTAGGGGCAGGAAAACAAAGAAAAAATTTGTAAGTACTAATTCAATACTATGCAAATAGATATATATGATATTTGACAGTTAGTGGCAGGAAAACAAAAAAAGCTTAGTAAGTACTAATTCAATACTATGCAAATAGATATATTTGATATCTGTCAGTTTAATTGCAATATACATTTAAATTATACTATGCACTAAACCTATTAATCACACTAATAAAAAATTAATAAAGCAAATCAAAAGATAATTGTGTCATTCATTCATTCACAACATTTTTGGCAAATTACTAAAATACCTGTGCAGTCTACTTTTTAAAACCTGTTCCTGTCGGAAAGTAACAATTTAAACTTTTTTTCATCATTATCATCATCATCATGTCAGCCAATTGCCGTCCACTGCTGAACGTTAGCCTCCCCTAAAGAGCGCCAACCATCCCAGTCTTGAGCAGTCCGCATCCATCCGCTGCCAACCACCCTCTTCAAACCATCGATCCATCCTGCCGCAGGAACTTATTTTTACTTTTATGGAAAAAATAATGTACAGTTCGCGTCAAATAACTGTGCCCATCTGAAGTTAGCCATTTGCAAAGATCGCGCAGGTGCAGTCACGTAGACGGGAGCAAGCGGGACGCGAGCATGCATCGAACGTAAACGAGCGACTGAGACATAAAATCGCACCGCCATAATCCCCACCCCGCGCATGCGCAGTTGCAGTTTGTTCGTAATCCTGACTACTACGCAGCCACTCGTAGCCAACTTCAGAGGGGCACAGTTATTTGACGCGAACTGTACATAAAGTACTCTCAGTTTAAGGAAAAAGTTTCCCTACTGCGTCCTAATGCGTTTAAAATATATAAACTCACATACACAAACAACCAGACCCTGTCGGCCATACAAATATTTGTTACATTCCGTGCGGGAATCAAATCGGCGCGCGGCGACACGAAGCGCAGCAGCTAATCGCTCAACCACTGCGCCAACCGTGTTGTCAATTCTCTCGGTCGGCAAAAGTCACTAGTCTTATTTGATACAAATTGTATAATTACATACTGAACCTATTGGGGAGGGAACAAAGGCCTATGTTCAACAATGGACGTCTTTCAGCTGACTTATGATGAAGGTAACAAGTACCTATGTTATTATTTGGTAACGCAGTCGTTTTTACAATCAATACCGTAATTAATGACAACTGATTTGGTACGTTTCATTATAATTAAATGTAGTAGGTACCTACACATTATGAATCAGTTTCCTGCAATTCACACAGACAGTTGAACCTATTTACCTGTTTAAGAATACCTGAACTTCAAGTACAACACTGAAACTTCGCACAAGTACTTACCTGCACTTTCTATTCTAAATAAAATGTATTTCTTTAGTGTACAAAGTTGTATCTATACATTTTTCTCAGGAACTCGCCGACTGCAAGTTTCACACTGATTCAGCTCGATGCGTGTTCCTTGTTCCAAGTTCTTCGTTGTTATATTCATGTTTAAGCTTTTCGATTTGTTTAGTTTGCAGTTTAGTACTATTTAGCTTCTCATTGGGTGGTTTTTATTTTCTTTCACTGCAGGACTTCTGATTGGCTGTTTGTAAACAACGTTCAAACATTTGACATTTTGGCACTTGGACATTTGAGGAATTGGACATTTTGAGAATTGGGCATTTTGACACCGTGGGACATTTTGACACCGTGGGAAATTTTGACACCGTGAGACAGTTTGAGAATTGGATATTTTGACCTTGAACCGTTACGGATAGTTAGAATCCAGAAAAACTGACATCGGTCTTGCCAAGGGGACTGTTACGAACATTTTTAATATTAATGCCGCCAAAACATATGTAGATCAGTTTAAAATTAAATGAACCAAAGATTAATAAAGAGTAGATTGGTCAGCGAACAAAGTCGATAAGCAGTGCTACACTGTTTTTCAATCCTTAGCTATTTTAATACCCAAAGCAAATGTAACAAAAGATCTTTTCAACTTAAATATTACATTAGAAAAATAACCTTTATTTAAAGTCTCTACGAATCTAGACGAAGAATAAATAGACGAGACTGTTTCTATTTTAGGAAAGTCTGTCCAGTTAGAGTAGTCAACTTAATTCAGTTTTAGACAGAGTATTTTTAGAACTCTTTGGTAATACTAGAATAGAATAAAAAGTATCATGAGAATTTTGAATTTCCCACTTAAAGAGAAGAAAGATATGATAACTAATTAACACATTTAATAAATATCCGTGACATGGCAAAGGCATTTAATAAGTGGCAAACAGTTTCACAGCGACACGGCCGAAAGCTGACTCATATCACATGTTGCACGACGATCTGTCTCCAACCTACTAGATATACACCGTCTGCCCGTGATTGATGGACGGTATATTAAATAAACCGCGCCAATATTACATTTCAAACATATCAGTTCCTTCAGGCAAGATTGATCGTCCCCCGATTATGAAGACACGAACAAAACTTTGACCTTGACAACTGAAGAACGCTTCTTGCAAGAAATTAAACTCCCAGCAGGCTCTATTTACAAGGCAGTATTCCGCTGTCATCAATCAAAGGTTATAAAACCATTACAATTAAAGTGATGAATGTGTTAAGGGTACGTATTTAGGGGGATCGCGGTTATCCCGCCGCCATGTTAAACTTCTGATTTGTAAGGTCGCCTCCACCCACACTGGAGTCAGAAAACAAAGAAATATTTCACTCGTGTAATGGATTGAAGTGAGCTTCAAACTTTTCACATTCAGCAAGTTTTCGAACAAATTTATCTCTAGAGAAGCGGGGCAAATACATCAAACTTGAAGCAATTTCAAACACTTGTTTCATGAGAACGTTTACAAGCAGACCAAATTAATCCTCTTGTTTTGTAGTTAGGACGCACTTGCGATAGTTAGCTATTCGAACTTAGTAATGGTAGATAATACCAGGTTCGCTTTCACTTTATAAATACCACTTTCCGAAGTATCCATCTCTGCAGTTAACCACAGAGTTTAATTAGTAGCGTATCAAATTCATTACTAGAGTACCTAGCTTTCATTGATAAAATCCACGTTAATCTGCTAATTAGATCTAACTGTATAAGTACTCTATGCTCACTAAAGTGTACATCTATCATGAAAAGTGCTAAAGTCTTCATCAATAGACTGAGTTGGCAAATATTTTCGACGGTTTTAATGTGTGGCGTTGAAATTTATACTCCCTGAAAGTTATTGTTGGATATGAAAAGGTGATTATTTATAGAATATAAACGGCCAGATGAGATGTGAATAATAGAAAAGAAATAGATAATTTTGTTATGTTTGATATAATTAAGATATCGTGGAGCGAAACAATAACGGAACGTAGGAGTTCTCGTTTTCCAAAATGGAGTATGAAAAGCTTCCCACGCTCGAAAATAATTGTTCGCTTATAGGAACCTATTATAAAGGTTTTAGCATAATGATGCTTAAGTGTGATTTCGAGTACAGGAAATTATTATTACAGTATTAAAAGGTGTGCTTTGATAAAAATAGGCAGTATTTTGTAGGCGTCTTTGAGTATAGAATATAAGAATTGGGGATATTTTTGGTATCACAATCGATATATACGAGTGCTTCTACTATTTGGAAACGGGTACTGGGCAAATTTCAACTAAGTATAATAAACAGGTACAGGTAGTATAGCGCAGGAAGTAGCTTTAGCTTTTTACTTGCTAAAGCATCATAAAACATATTTTCTTAAGAAAACATCTTGTAACTGGTCCACTGAAGGATTCGATCTGATAGAAAATTGAATATACATGATGATACATAGAAATAATTTATAATTTTTCAACTAACTCAAAGCAAAGACCATACCATATTAATAATGTAGCAAGAAATGAGCAAGTATATCGCAGTCAGCAAGTTCAGGTCAAGTAAGTACAACAAGTAACGTGTGGCAAGGGTTGGTGAGTCATAAAACTTTCACACAATAAAGTTGCCTCAAGAAGTAAAGTTAGGATTACTTAGGATAGTTGATCTCGATGTGTCGCGGTCCCCCGTTTGTTTTAATGGCAAAGTTCTGATTTATCGTCCTCGGTTCTCTAGCCAGGATCACGTTGCGGTCACACTTCCGAAGATGCTTTTAATCAAATTAAGTACCTATTCAGCTCAGCAACTTTGTGTTATGAAGAAATAATTTCGGAAGTTCATTATGAGGATGTTACTAACGTTTATTTTTAGAAGTTTTAATTGGAGTTTGCCATGGTAACCGGTAAGATATTAATATAACGATTTGTAAAACATCGATACGATCATCAGTTTTTGTAATGCGAATGATGTATTAATGCTTACCATTAATAGGTACATCCTCTTAAATTTCTATATCTTTGCTTTACCTATCTAAAGGAAACCCACGTGGTCTTTATTAATAACTGGCAAAATGTGGCAAAAATACTATCCAGGATAATCAGAACGCCTACATAATCAGAACGACTTACCACCGATAAAGTAGTGAAGGTCACGGGAATGGGCTAGATGGGAGAAGCTCAGCACCAGTCGATGTAGCGACGCTTCCAGAAGACCCATCCAGCAGTAGACGTCTTTCAGCTAGAATCATGATGACATTTTTTAGGAAACAATAATCCTACGAACTTGTTAACATTGTCTGCTGAATATCGTTGTATTAAATTAAGTTTGTGCAAAAGAGTTGTACGTCTCGCATCAATCGGCTATCCGTGCCCTCACCCTCGTCATCGGTCTACTCCCTGGTTCAGGACCGAATTTTGTGGCGACACTTGGGGGCAGTTTTTGTCCAGCAGTGGACGTCTTTCGGCTAATATGATGATGATGATGATGATGATGATGATGATAATGATGAGAAGAGTTGTATCACTATTTTTGGTGTACAATAAAGTAAATTTCATGGAGGAGCCCATAGCTAAATAAAAACAGCCGCACGGGTCGTTCTTCAAGGTTAAGCAATGCTTGCCGAGGTCGGTCTGTGGATGGATGACCATCTTTACATACCGAGTTTCCCCCGTGCCTCGGAAAGCACTTTAAGCCTGGTATCATTTGTAGATCTTTGGCAGTCGTTACGGATTGTCAGAAGCCAGTAAATCTGACTCCAGTCTTGCCAAGAAGTACCTTCATTGTTACCCAGTTAATGGGTTGTGCAGGTCTGGTAGGTAGCCGCTACTCGTAAAATACTGGTATTCAGCTGAATTCGGTTTGACTGGAAGCCGACCCCGATATAGTTGGGAATAGGCTAGGTAGATAGATAGATAGAATAAAGTATTTTCATCTATCTAACTTTAACCTCTCTTAAAAGGAAAATCCAACCGAATTTCCCAAAGACAAGTAGAAACATATCACACCTCACTCACTCCCTAAAAGTTAAAACAAAAAACGGCTGTAAAAAAAAACAAGAGCACCTGAGGGCGATTGCAGAGGACGTGGGGTCTGTTTATTCGGTGCTTACACTCGACTCGCCATCAATCACTCGGGGGCCAGTTTTTAGGGGCCCATAGCTCCCCGGGGCCCAGAACTGGACTTGCAGTGGACGTCCCTTGACATGGACGGGCCAAAAAACTTGCGGGCTCGCCATTGGGATATGAATTAACGTGTTTTTCTTTTAAGGGTTTCGGTTTACCTTTTTCGATAAATCCTTTTATGTTTTAAGATATTTTGGTTGGTTGGAAAAAAAACAGTTATAAGTACTAAGTATTTGATAGATTATTGTTAAATATTAGGAGATACAAAATAATCCGTAATCTTTTTTTTTATTATTATTGATAGGCACGCGCTTGACCACTATCTCACCTGATGGTAAGCGACGATGTGGTCGAAGATGGAGTACGCTAGCCAAATTACTTAGTATTATACTGATTATACCTATTAGTAAGGCCAACCCATCTACAATGTATTAATACTTTATTTTTCTGGTTGGCTCTGGCTACGAAACGTAGTAAAATGAAACAGTATGAAGAATTAAAACTAAAAATTTAGTTTAGGAAAGCTGCGCTTATGTCTTTTAACTTTGTTAAATTAATGAGTAACTTGAAAAATGTCAATGCACCGCAATTAACTTTTGAACGGATTTAGTTTGATGGGTGACTAGTTAGAATAATTCTGTTAGATTTCATCTAAGAAATATTTCTTGGAAACATCTTTTAGATGTTCTTCTTCAAGTAACTAATATAAAAAGGTCAAAGTACGGCAATTTTGTAAAGATATTGGTATAATAAGAGTTTTCTGATAAACAAGAGGTCTTCAAAGTTGCATTAATGTTATGTCACAAAGCTGTCTGTTAGATTTTCAACGCTAGACAGACATCAAATGTATGAATATCGAACAGAGCGCTTTTATTCTAGCTATTTAATTATTGCCTAGTTTATGTGAAGGCAGGTATTAATAAATAGCATCATCTAGAACTCGTTGCGAAATAATAACAGTCGAACGGTTCGATAGTTGTACTGTATGGTGTCGGACGTAAAATAGCATCATCCCATCGGTGTCGTAAGAGGCGACGAAGAGACATACCAGAGAATGGGCAGAAGCATTCTCTATAATTACATTGCTACAGCTACTCTGCGATCGCCAACCCGCCTGCCAGGTGCGGCGATTATGGCAACCCCGTCCCCTCATCTGGGGGAGGCCTATGTCCAACAGTGGACGTCTTTGGGCTGATATGATAATGATGATGATGAACGGTTCGATTTTCAAAGCTCTCGTCTGTCATTTTTAGATCTTTGACAGTCGACGGATTATCAGAAACCAGAAAATCTGAAACTAGTGCCTGGAAAAATACAGCACTCCAATGTAAGCCTTGGAGTGCTGTATTACACAATTACTGGGTTGTGGAGGACAAATAGGCAGTCGCTACATGTGAAGAATACTGGAACTCAACTGCGTCTGGTAAGTCTGGAAGGCCAGGCTAGGCAGATATACCATTATACATATCAGCCGGGAATGCTCCGGGAATGAACTGCTAGGGATTATAGGCCTCCTTTCCTTTTTGTCATGCTTCCCGCTTCAGTGCGTCGTCTTATATTCAGGCATTTAAAAACAACCGTCTCAATCCTATTTACCCATTTGAAACACCTATTTATACTTACTGAAGACCCAATATCAGTTATTATCAACCGGAAGTTTCGTATAAAGGTAATCCGGTTAACATAATTGTCTATTTAATAACCCCGTTGAACTTATTCAGGTCCGGTCCTCGCCGGAAGCGTAGCACATTATCAAAACATTACTCCTAAGTTTAGCTCTTTTAAAAGACACCAAAATTAATTGTCCACCCCTTTGGGTTCACGTTGTTATAGTTAAATAATGTACTATTATCTTATTGTAACCGGATGATACGATTTAAGTAGCAATACTTGATTTTTTAATCTATAATTATCTATTATACTGTACTGCCGGTCGATTCTGTAAATCTCTCACCGTGACAACTCAGGTGGAGTAAGCGCGAAGTGAACAATCATTCCATCTTGATAACATGGATTGACAACTCACATTGTGATCACTTCACCCAATCCTTCACTTCGACATGTTTACAGAATCGCACTGCTGACATATTATATCTAACATTCCTGTAATAGTACTCTAACTTCTACTTCTACATAAACACTGAATATTTATAGCTCTTCCGAAGAAGCTAATTTTAACCTACTTCTCTGTTCCACCGTAATACAGTTCATACTAGTACGGGGAGCAGGTTGAATCAGTTCCGTATCAACCCTACTAAGTAAGTACCTTAAATATGTTAAAAAGCTGTGCAAGGTTGTTAATTTTTGCGAAATAAAGGTTTTTTTTTTTATTTAAAAGTATTTTATTATCACGTCTTGTTTACAACTGTAACCACATATTTTTAAGCTCAAGTACATAGTTCATACAATACTACCTAACCCTAATAACCGTCTTAAACTAAATATTCAATACATAATTAAAATACATGGACTCCCACGTTATGTCAATAATTTGCCGAAATCTAGCTCACGGGGAACGGGGAAATCTAACATATTGAATGATGTTTTGCATCTAAAGAAATAATAGCTAAACGACTAAATCACCTCGTGCAATAGACGGCTACGACTACGACCACGACCAGTGGCCGTCTCGTTTCTTTTAGTTAATCTGGTCGTTGCGGCCACTGGTCGTGATCGTGACCGTCTAGTGCGCGAGGTGCCTAAGGGCCAATTTCACCAATGAAACTGAACGCGATCAGCGTATAAACCACGTTTATGAGCTGTCGGAGTCATTATTTTTCTATGGAATATTTACACTGACAGCTTTTGAACGCAGTTTAGATGTACTGATCGCGTTAAGTTTCATTGGTGATATCCGCTCTAAACAGACTAAAAGGTTCTAAACATGCAGTTGGTGGTACCAAATATGTCATCATCTGCCTTGCCTTTTTTGGAATACCAGTATAAGGTATATCTAATATCAAATCGGTGACTGAAATAAAGTAAATGATCACGCACTTCCGCAACACCCTGTGTATATCCTGAAACGTGGGTGTTTCGAAACAAGCATAACTCGAATACGCAAAAACGCCTACACTCAATTACTTCAACTTGTTATAATATTTCTTGATCTGTTTTATATTAGTTCTAGCCTAGACGGCTTGTCCTCAATTTATGTAGTCTTTACTATCACATAAACAAACTTTCGAAAACGTCAAGAAATGTCAGTGTTATGTTCTAACTTTTTTATACTTATAGGTAGGTAATTGCTACACTTTGAAATCGGGTCAGTTCTTTCAGTCAACGATGTTTGAAGGAGTATGTAATGCAATGCAACTGCATTAAACTTTTGACATGATTACAGGGAGTAATAAAATGGCTTTCACAAGTGGTGATCATTAATATATTACACATGCTAAAAAGTATACTTACCCACAGCTTGCGCTATTAATGCATTAATGAAACAAAAGAAGAGATCAACTATCCGATATTGTACCTTTGTGCATGAAATTAAAATCATCTCAGTTGCCTAGCCTTTTCCCAACTATAATATTGGGTTCGGCTTCCAGTTAAACCGGATTCAGCTGTATACCAGGAAGCATGAAGTTAAAATTAATAAACAGACTTATTAGACTAGAAAATAAAAAAAAACACATTTTTACTTTTACTTCCGAAATTAAAGTTAGACTAATACCGATTTGCAAGTCGGTTGTACTTTTTGTAAAAATTTTTTTTTTAGTGTTAACCCCCAAAGAATCCAACCAGTCCTTATCAATTTAATTGTCTATATCCGAAGTTCTTCATCCGACCTAAACGAAATTTATATGGGACCATTTCAAAATAAACCTCTTTAGAACAATTTTTTTTTTTAAATCCGTTTTTATATGACGGAGTTATGTCCGACAATCATCATCTGCTCCCAGTCAAACCGGATTCAGCTGAATATCAGTATTTTACCATTTATTGGGTAACACGGTACTTCTAGGCAAGACTGGTGTCACCTCCTCCTTTTTTGATGTCGGTTAAAAAGAAGATCACCACAGATATCCGCTTTTTACGCCTCTAGTAAAGACAGCTCTACATTTTTTGCCTGGCTATACAAGAAGTCGGGTTTTATGTCAATCCATAACATATTCAGTCCCCCAACACTAAGAACTTCATCACCTTCACTAGTTCCTCCAGCTTACCTCATTTCATATTCGATCGCAAACTAACTTTAAGCAAAGCTCTTTCCACAGTTCACTTGGCGACTTTTAACTTTTGGTCTAGTTGCAGTGTGAGTGTCCATTTTAATCCAAGATGGCGGCTTTGGAACAAAGCTTGTTTTCGTATCGGTATCGATACGTTTCGTTTGTTTAATTTTTGTGTACTTCATTAAATGTCTTTTTTTATTTATTATTGATAGGTACGCGCTTGACCACTATCTCACCTGATGGTAAGCGATGATTTGGTCAAAGACGGAGCACGCTCGGGTTGTATAAGCTATCAGGAAACACAGACTGTAGCAGGGAATTCCACTCCTTAGCTGTACGCACAATGATTGTTTTACTATCACCTTTTTATTTCAGTTTTTAAGTTAAAACAGCCATACGGGTTGATATTCAAGGTTAAACAATGCTTACAGAAGCTGAAGTGGAAGCTGACAACCAGCTTTACCAGCGGTTGTCGTGTTTCCCAGTAACTGGGTTGTGGCGGTCAGACTGACAGTTTCTCCATGTAAAATACTAGTTGGTATTCAGCTGGCGAGGCAAAACGTTGGTAGACCTCCCCCAGGGTGGACTGATGTCCACGGGATTCTGCTGAAAGCGAGAGGGACAGGGCCAGACGATGTGGTGACATTTTGGAAGACGCATATGCCCAGCAGTGGACGTCTTTTGGCTTTTGAAATGATGATGATGATGGGGATGATGATGATGATGATTAGCTGTACTGGAGGCCAGTGGAGGTCGACCCCAACATTGTTAAGTAAAGGCTTGATTTTCAATTGGTATGTATATTATAAATTATTTTTTATTATACTCGTACAAATGTATGATTGTAAATAAATGCTTCAAAGAACGGTTATGTATTGATTTTACAAAGTTTCTTATTTTACTTGGTCTATCAATGTGGTTATTTTTAAATTAATCAATGTTGTTGAGGACCCTTATAAGCTGGTTCAAGGTCATCCCATGTCGATTTAATTAAAATTATAGGAATTGTTTGAAAAACAAACACCTGGTTAAGCGTCCTTGATGTGTGACAACAGAAATCAAAATAAACGTTTTTTTTTTGTACTTCAACCATGTTAGTAAGTACCAATCATTTTAAGTAAGTATAAAATAATTTTCATGATTTCATTCTATATAACTTTTTTATATTTTTGCTTAAATTATAACTTTCGAGACTTTATAGTAAATAAATCTTAATTCAAACTTGAAATACACCACCCAAAACATCCAGCTAACCTAGCTCGATGAAATATTTAACAAAACATCTTAGTTTCTAAACAGTTGACGTTTGCTGTCACCCACGTAATCCGAGAAATCACGAAGTAGCACGAAGCAGAGATCCTCCCGTTCGTATTTCAAAGTTCAGTAAACTAATTCAGAGTCAACGAATCCCCATCCACGGCGACACTCTTCGAAATTCGTATTCATTTTCGTACACAATTGAAGTGGCCATTTTAATCTTGTCGCGATGTTACTTAACAATTTCAAAAGCCCTCTCGACAATACCTGTATAGAAAAGTTCTAGTCCCCTAAACTCCCCTTTCATTTCGGGATTTCATTTTGGTACTTACGGGATTGAATCAAATATTGTGAATGTAAAGATTTTTTAACTACTACATTTGAATTTTATGGAATGCGATAGTTAAACGTTTAAAATTGTTTTTTTCTTATTTATCAAGTAAGTACTAAAGTGAATCTTACTATTGTGCGTCCATTCGAAACTTACATATGACTAATTTAGTAGTTATTTCTTCTTTTAACTATTATTAGTAGAGTCTTGCTTTACGTTTGCTACGTTTTTACTCAAGTTTAGCCATGCCATATTCTTTTTTTAATTATAGAAGGCCGATCACATATTCTATTAAAAAAAACAGCAAAAGGGTTAAACATTTCTTATTCATATACTCTTCATCCTACACATTACAATATTTGAAATTCCTAAAAAATCTTAATTATTACAAAATCCCGGAATCCCGGAGACATATCCATATTAATATATACGTGCCAGTGCATCGACCCCAAATCAATCTACCTACTCCGATCACTGCTAATAACCGTCTTAAACTAAATATTCAATATATAATTAAAATACATGGACTCCCACGTTATGTCAATAATTTGTCGAAATCTAGCTCACGGGGAACGGGGAAATCTAGCATATTGTATGATGTTTTGTATCTAAAGAAATAATAGCTAAACGACTAAATCACCTCGTGCAATAGACGGCTACGACTACGACCACGACCAGTGGCCGTCTCGTTTCTTTTAGTTAATCTGGTCGTTGCGGCCACTGGTCGTGATCGTGACCGTCTAGTGCGCGAGGTGCCTAAGGGCCAATTTCACCAATGAAACTGAACGCGATCAGCGTATAAACCACGTTTATGAGCTGTCGGAGTCATTATTTTTCTATGGAATATTTACACTGACAGCTTTTGAACGCAGTTTAGATGTACTGATCGCGTTAAGTTTCATTGGTGATATCCGCTCTAAACAGACTAAAAGGTTCTAAACATGCAGTTGGTGGTACCAAATATGTCATCATCTGCCTTGCCTTTTTTGGAATACCAGTATAAGGTATATCTAATATCAAATCGGTGACTGAAATAAAGTAAATGATCACGCACTTCCGCAACACCCTGTGTATATCCTGAAACGTGGGTGTTTCGAAACAAGCATAACTCGAATACGCAAAAACGCCTACACTCAATTACTTCAACTTGTTATAATATTTCTTGATCTGTTTTATATTAGTTCTAGCCTAGACGGCTTGTCCTCAATTTATGTAGTCTTTACTATCACATAAACAAACTTTCGAAAACGTCAAGAAATGTCAGTGTTATGTTCTAACTTTTTTATACTTATAGGTAGGTAATTGCTACACTTTGAAATCGGGTCAGTTCTTTCAGTCAACGATGTTTGAAGGAGTATGTAATGCAATGCAACTGCATTAAACTTTTGACATGATTACAGGGAGTAATAAAATGGCTTTCACAAGTGGTGATCATTAATATATTACACATGCTAAAAAGTATACTTACCCACAGCTTGCGCTATTAATGCATTAATGAAACAAAAGAAGAGATCAACTATCCGATATTGTACCTTTGTGCATGAAATTAAAATCATCTCAGTTGCCTAGCCTTTTCCCAACTATAATATTGGGTTCGGCTTCCAGTTAAACCGGATTCAGCTGTATACCAGGAAGCATGAAGTTAAAATTAATAAACAGACTTATTAGACTAGAAAATAAAAAAAAACACATTTTTACTTTTACTTCCGAAATTAAAGTTAGACTAATACCGATTTGCAAGTCGGTTGTACTTTTTGTAAAAATTTTTTTTTTAGTGTTACCCCCCAAAGAATCCAACCAGTCCTTATCAATTTAATTGTCTATATCCGAAGTTCTTCATCCGACCTAAACGAAATTTATATGGGACCATTTCAAAATAAACCTCTTTAGAACAATTTTTTTTTTTAAATCCGTTTTTATATGACGGAGTTATGTCCGACAATCATCATCTGCTCCCAGTCAAACCGGATTCAGCTGAATATCAGTATTTTACCATTTATTGGGTAACACGGTACTTCTAGGCAAGACTGGTGTCACCTCCTCCTTTTTTGATGTCGGTTAAAAAGAAGATCACCACAGATATCCGCTTTTTACGCCTCTAGTAAAGACAGCTCTACATTTTTTGCCTGGCTATACAAGAAGTCGGGTTTTATGTCAATCCATAACATATTCAGTCCCCCAACACTAAGAACTTCATCACCTTCACTAGTTCCTCCAGCTTACCTCATTTCATATTCGATCGCAAACTAACTTTAAGCAAAGCTCTTTCCACAGTTCACTTGGCGACTTTTAACTTTTGGTCTAGTTGCAGTGTGAGTGTCCATTTTAATCCAAGATGGCGGCTTTGGAACAAAGCTTGTTTTCGTATCGGTATCGATACGTTTCGTTTGTTTAATTTTTGTGTACTTCATTAAATGTCTTTTTTTATTTATTATTGATAGGTACGCGCTTGACCACTATCTCACCTGATGGTAAGCGATGATTTGGTCAAAGACGGAGCACGCTCGGGTTGTATAAGCTATCAGGAAACACAGACTGTAGCAGGGAATTCCACTCCTTAGCTGTACGCACAATGATTGTTTTACTATCACCTTTTTATTTCAGTTTTTAAGTTAAAACAGCCATACGGGTTGATATTCAAGGTTAAACAATGCTTACAGAAGCTGAAGTGGAAGCTGACAACCAGCTTTACCAGCGGTTGTCGTGTTTCCCAGTAACTGGGTTGTGGCGGTCAGACTGACAGTTTCTCCATGTAAAATACTAGTTGGTATTCAGCTGGCGAGGCAAAACGTTGGTAGACCTCCCCCAGGGTGGACTGATGTCCACGGGATTCTGCTGAAAGCGAGAGGGACAGGGCCAGACGATGTGGTGACATTTTGGAAGACGCATATGCCCAGCAGTGGACGTCTTTTGGCTTTTGAAATGATGATGATGATGGGGATGATGATGATGATGATTAGCTGTACTGGAGGCCAGTGGAGGTCGACCCCAACATTGTTAAGTAAAGGCTTGATTTTCAATTGGTATGTATATTATAAATTATTTTTTATTATACTCGTACAAATGTATGATTGTAAATAAATGCTTCAAAGAACGGTTATGTATTGATTTTACAAAGTTTCTTATTTTACTTGGTCTATCAATGTGGTTATTTTTAAATTAATCAATGTTGTTGAGGACCCTTATAAGCTGGTTCAAGGTCATCCCATGTCGATTTAATTAAAATTATAGGAATTGTTTGAAAAACAAACACCTGGTTAAGCGTCCTTGATGTGTGACAACAGAAATCAAAATAAACGTTTTTTTTTTGTACTTCAACCATGTTAGTAAGTACCAATCATTTTAAGTAAGTATAAAATAATTTTCATGATTTCATTCTATATAACTTTTTTATATTTTTGCTTAAATTATAACTTTCGAGACTTTATAGTAAATAAATCTTAATTCAAACTTGAAATACACCACCCAAAACATCCAGCTAACCTAGCTCGATGAAATATTTAACAAAACATCTTAGTTTCTAAACAGTTGACGTTTGCTGTCACCCACGTAATCCGAGAAATCACGAAGTAGCACGAAGCAGAGATCCTCCCGTTCGTATTTCAAAGTTCAGTAAACTAATTCAGAGTCAACGAATCCCCATCCACGGCGACACTCTTCGAAATTCGTATTCATTTTCGTACACAATTGAAGTGGCCATTTTAATCTTGTCGCGATGTTACTTAACAATTTCAAAAGCCCTCTCGACAATACCTGTATAGAAAAGTTCTAGTCCCCTAAACTCCCCTTCGTAAATGCCCCTAAGAAAATAATTAACATGATTGAATGAAAGTTCTCAGCGGCGAGGATACCACAAAGGGCCTAAAAGGTCCAGTGAATCGTTACTGTAATTGAAAAAGATTGAAGTGAGGGGAAGTGGATATTGTTCGCTTTAGAGCTAAGTAGTATAGCGATGTTCGTAGTTCGATAAATATAAAAAAGTCTCGAGGCGTTTTTGCTTATACGTAGTCATTTCCACTACCCTGTATATTGCAAAACTCCATCCCCGTATATCCAAATCCACCGCATTATTGCAAACCGGACATAAGATTATATTAAATCTTACAAGATTAAAAACTCTCGGTATATTGTTTCATTTCAACAACAAATTCGATTGTCTCCAAGATATAAGTGTCTTATTGATTTTATTACTAATTATAAACTTACGGTCCGGTTTTATCCGGAAAGGAATCGCGAGTTGTTTTTGTGATATTATGTAACACAACACAACAAAACACAACAGGTACGTTCCTATGTATTGTGTTTTCACAACCCAATCCTTTTTGGAGGTAAATTGTTTTTGCAATATTTTAATGCCCTAACAGGTTTTTGGAGTATAAAACCAGCATTATTTAGTAAAACAAGGGTCGTTTGTATTTTGTAGTGCAGCAAAACAAAATGTACCAACAAACATAATGTAAGTGTGATGAAGCATTTTCACATTATTTACTATGAAAACTAAAGGTAGATAAACTCAAAAATCAAAATACATAGCAGGTTTAAATATTCTTTGATTTTTCTCTTCTCTCTCGTCTCCCTTGATTTTTCATAACACTTAGAACAGCGGCGGAATTGTCTACATCGACTCTTATTGCCATGTAACAAAAATGGAATACAAGAAACAACTAAGCTTCACATGTTTGTGGCAATACCTGATTGCCAATTCTACTATTTTTAAGCAACGTTCACATTCGCATGTCAGTTGCAATCTGTCAAAAATGTATGGACATTAAGACTTTTTGACAGATTGCATATGACATGCGATTTCAAATGTTGCTTAAAAATTAGTAGAATTGGCACTCTGGTGATTATTAACGTTTCCCTAAAATAAAAGTACATAAAACACCCAACCACATATAATGAATAACACGGATAATGACTGACACGTCACATTTTCAACAGCGGAAGTAAAAATGTGAACAAATAAAATATATCATGTCCCACTATAGCCGGGTATAACGTTGAAAAGCTCGGGTCATTTATTTGCTACATTTTCATTACAGGCTATTGTAAAACAGAACACGTCCCCACCCTTTATGAAGGCCTTAAATGATATTTAATTAAACATGTTTAAAATCTATTTTGATAAACATGCTGAAATTATTACTTGGCGTTGTTTACTTTTGTATGAAATGCTTTCGAATGATCTTTATATTTAACGTATCTCGGTAGTGCAATATTGGTTAAGAGCTCCTCACTGAATTTCATATTACACGCAAATCTTAATTTTTGTATATTCATCATCATCATCATCATATCAGCCGAAAGACGTCCACTGCTGGACATAGGCCTCCCCCAAGTGTCGCCACAACAACCGGTCCTGTGCGTCTCGCATCCATCGTCTACCCGCGACCCTCACCAGGTCATCGGTCCACCTTGTGGGAGCACTTCCAATGCTGCGTCTTCCGGTACGCGGTCGCTACTCCAAAACTTTTCGGCCCCATCGACCATCTGTTCTGCGAGCA
The DNA here is from genome assembly GCA_947386135.1 of Melanchra persicariae. Classification (NCBI taxonomy): domain Eukaryota; kingdom Metazoa; phylum Arthropoda; class Insecta; order Lepidoptera; family Noctuidae; genus Melanchra; species Melanchra persicariae. Next base: position 6,534,755 of record OX376651.1, on the reverse strand, counting down.
ATGTGCCTTGCCCACTGCCACTTCAATTTGGTGATCCGCAAGACGAACCGCAACGACGATATCAAAGCAAGAGAACCAAGGTTACTGACATAGATTTCGGGCTATGTCGGTAACCTTGGTTCTCTTGCGGATATCGTCATTCCTGATTATATTTAGACGTCGTGGTCATGCATACGCAAGACAACGACGTCTAAAAAGTTAGACATAAGACAGAGTAATTTTATAGAAACAAAAATTAGGCTGCCTTCCTCTCAGCCAAACAAATTAATCTGATATAGCTTAGATCTTTGTCTATGCAACAGAAGAACTAAAAGAGAAACCAGAAGAGCTTAGAGAGGTCTATAGTAGGCGCCAGATAAATGAAGAATAACGGTCATTAACCTTTCCTTAATATCTCTTAGGTACCCCCAGACAGTAAATTATGAATCGTTTTTCATTACTAGAACAGTTAGGATCACGATAGTGTCGATTCAGGACAGCTTTATGTCATTATTTCTGTTTTTGAAATTAAGTGTGTCACTAAATGTAGGTGGGTCAATGACCGATATTCTTTGTTTATCTGGCGCATACTATAACACTCCGCTCATGCACCGGCAACACACCGGTGTGCGCCGAATTAATCGCGAACTTAATGTTTATTTACCAATTACATAAGATTTATTTTTTTATTTGGGAATTTTCATATGTCAGGGCTGGAGCGGTTAACATGTATCTAGACTTGTTTCAATGATCCATGATGTAAATCGAAGACAGGTACAGTGGGCAAAACAACCAACGGCATACTTACTAGTTCTTTTGCCCACTGTACAAACTCTGCCTTCATCAATACGATCTTAGTAATTGAATATGTATGTGATCCTTAGGGAAATAGATTCAATTGAGGGTAAAAAATAAGGAAAACATTGCCCACGTGTCTTAACTTTTTACATGTTCAATGTTCGTGTCAAGGGTCATCGGAAATGAAGCAACTGTTTTACCGCGGAGTCCCTTGAGTTTCACTTTGAATATTGTTTCTTATTCTGGTAAAAGTATTTCTCCTTAAGGGAAGATTTTAATAATGTAATGATAGCGTCTTTTGGTAAGCCGCTATAAATATTTAGATCGATAAGATATTAATCTTGTTCTGGGTAAAAAGGAATGAACTCAGAAGGCATGTTTTTTGAGCAGGATCACGCTTGTGTTACTTATAAACAGGAAGACAACAAACCGAATAAAAAAAAACACATTTGAAATAGAATGAACACGTCATTAAAACTAAGAAGGTCGGTTGATATTGTATTCAATCCTTACTTCTTATCTTAATATTCTATATGCGAAAGTGAGTATGTACTGAACCGATTTTGATCAAGTTTAGTACATAGACTTGACCCTGGAGCTAGTACGATGTGCTATTTTTTTTGCAAATCTATAGTATCGCGAGTCTACCGCGGCCAAAAGCTATAATAGGTACTGAATAATAATTAGGTGCTATGTAAAACATTTCATCCAGATAAAGTAAATACTAAAGTGTCCTCTCGACTCTCTTTTCAACATCATCATCATAATCTCGACTCTCTTTTCAACATCATCATCATCATCATCATCATCATCATCATTGCTGGACATGGGCCTCCCCCAAGTGTCACCACAACAACCCTTCCTGTGCGTCTCGCATCCATCGGCTACCAGCGACCCTCACCAGGTCATCGGTCTACCTTGTGGAAGGCCTTCCAACGCTGCGTCTTCCGGTACGCAGTCGCTACTCCACAACTTTTCGGCCCCATCGACCTTTTCAACATTGCCCTTAATGAATTCCTTGAAACTCAGACTCTATAGAAAGACTTTTATTTCTACAATAATATATTACACCGGTTCATTGATTTACGACAAAAATATTATTCCATTCCTTATTTCCATTTCAAAAAAGTCACGCAGAGATTGCCTAACTTTACTCTTAAAATGCGACCAAACTCCGCGACATGAAAAACCTTTTATTTATTAACACAGTTCATCATTCGGTACAGTTGATGCAAAAGAAATAAAAACGGGTGACAAACAGCTTTAGCATGTTCGCACAAAAACGTACAAGTAAGAGAATAATGTATTCCAGAAATAAAACGTTGAACCTTTGTAATATTTTAAAATTATCACGATCGGAGCTAACATTCGGGAAGTGTGCGTCTAATATTCGAAATTCAAAATTTCGGATAATAGAGAGGCGCGTATTCCACAGATCGGATCCGTGAGCGCTCTCATCTCAGTCTCCCGAACCCGACCAAATGTCGTCATCAACATTTACTCCGACCCCTCCCGGCCGCTGCCAACCTCCGGGCATGCGCCCATAATACCGTAGGGTAATCAAATTGCGATAATATGCCACTGCACTTGAATCATCTGCGGTGAAAATAAGTTTTTATTGGGCATGACATCTACTTAATTTCTTTAAATAAATGATGAAATTGTGCACTTATGCGCACAAGCTTAAATCAGCTAGTTATTATCAAAATTTGCTTTTACGAGAAAAATAGTAGAATAATTTATTATTAATTCATGCATTCTTAACTTATTTTTAATCTTAACGTATTACAATCAACACTTGTCTTATAAACACAAAATGTTTTGCCGCCAGCCCGTGCCGCAGGGCGCATGCGCCAGTTCAAAACGACCCGCAGTAAAACGACGGGTCACGTGACTTGACGCGGCATTCGCTCGTCGCTCTTCGGCAGTTGTCGGCGAATCTGCCCGGTGAGCGGGCGTGTCCATGCGCGTCGGAACGAAACTATCACTTAAATGTCAAATGAAATTATTTCGAAAAAACATAGTGACATGTGCTTCGTTATAACCTAAACATTAACAATAACGTTCGGTTTATAGTGTTCAGTAGTGTTATTCTACGTATTAGTCGTTTTTAATCTCTGATTTTGTGTAGCGAAATTTATTACCCCGGCTCTATTCGTGATTGTGTTTTCGCTAGCTCCTAAACATTTCTGGCGGCTCGGTTTTGCTTTTACGTAAATGACTGTACTTGTTAGGAACTGTTTGAAATAGTGTTTCGTGTTGATTAGTAAATAATAATTGTTTGCCGATGTGATACATACATGATGGACCGTGTGAGTGGCGTGTGCAGGTTCGGAGGCGTGATGTCGGCAGTAAGAACCAGGACTGGTCGCAGTAAGCGGCGCCTGCCGGGTCAGAGCCAGCTGCCTGAGGACCTTCCCGAGCCCCCGCGCCGAGGCCTAGGCGCTATTTTGGTTCTCGCCTGTATACTCGTCTACCACAACTGTTTATACTGCGGTTTCGTCTTCGATGACATAAGTGCCATAAAAGAGAACAGAGACTTGAGACCACAGACTCCAATTTCAAACATTTTCCTCAACGACTTTTGGGGGACTCCTATACATAAGGTAAGGACATCGCCCTAGTTACGCTTTCGTAGATTATCCCGAACATTTATTTTAGTGTTATTGCTTATTTTATTTTTTGTTAGTATTTCTGCAAAATCCTTTTACATAATATATATCTGTTACAGTCAGATCTCCAATTACTCCTACTCGAAAAATATTCTGCGAGCGAACAGTGAAACGTTTTTTAATAAAGAATTAACAGAATAATAAACGAATCCTCTTTTCGTACTTTCATCACTTCCTTCCTTAATCACAATTTTAAGGTAATTGAATAATATGGAGTTGCCAGTTTCCCGTTTTATCTTTACTGATTAATCAAAACTGTCTGAGAGACATCGATATAAATTAAAAGATTAATCACTTTTCATTCCAATACATTGTTCTGCTGCTTCAGCTGATATGGTATTTTGGTCTACATTATGGTCTAAAAATTTTTGCCATTAGATTTCTAATTTCCTTGGTCATCATTGGTGATTGTCAACTAACCATAGCCGATGGAGCGGAAACTTGCTAAAAAGAAGCATCAGACAGAGTAACTTTCTTATTGGATTGATACGCTAATTTGAAATGCAGATGCAGCCATTTTTGTGCATCGACCATAGCTGCATAGACTTGGTGACGAAACCAAACTACATATTTGTAACTTTACTTCTTACACGAATTTACTTTTATTTTATTTTATCACAAAAACGGTTATTTAAATGTAATTTTTGAAGTTATACCACTATTCCGACCAATTCTATTTCATTTTTGTGATATGACAATTCATTGACTTCTGCCAAGATTACTTTAGCTAAAACTTAAAATGAAACTGAATGCTTCAGCACGGGAATCATGAATATTGATATTAAATACTAGGTATTTTACTTAGAGATTTTGGTGTGACAGAAGTAGTAAGAAGGAAACATCGCTTTTTTGCAATGCTATTTCTGATGGAGATTAGCTTTGACCTGTTTCCAATTTAGGAATTATGATTCGAACACAATTCCAATAGCAATAATTCTAAGTGGAAATTAATTATGCATGTTCCCATGTATGTATGTTCTTGCTTGTTATTTAAACTCCCTCACTTTCTTTTAAACATCAACTTCCCCACTTTCTTGCAATAACTTCCCAACAAACATGAATTTAATTCTGAATAATCTATCTAGAATTATTGTGGATCAAACCAGAATAAGAGAGAAAGTTATTATACCTAATAATGAATTATACAATTACGTTTTGCTTTTAACTTTCCAATATTCTAGTACGTAAATCAGAACTGTTTTGAAAATTAACACAACTACAAAAGAAGTTAATAGTGTAAAAAAAAGTTTTAGTAACAAAAATAATCCGTATTTTGCCTTGATCATTGGAAATATACAAACCAGAACCCTAAAAATAAAAACAAACAATCCAATGAAGTATAAATGATGTTATTTTATTTCATCCTCACTGTCATTTATCACGCTCTCACGACTAATGTATTTGCACGAACATGCAAATATAATTGGTGACCCGAAACACTGCGACACATTACTTCTGTACGAGAGTGATAAATCAACCATTTACGCGCAGGTAACCGGGAAATTTATGTCTGTAATCATCATGAATGTTTCAACCTTGTACATTATGCGTCGCACCGATTTACTATCCACTATGCCGTTTCAACTGCAAAATCATATTACTAACGAACCTGATTTCGTTGTTCCCAAGCGAGATTTTGGGAACCATGTAAATTCTCCAAACAAAACAAATTACAATCGCTGTATTGTATAATAATACCGTACCGTACAACGTTATGTACCCTCGAATGATCCTGAATACATAGAAGCACTTTAAACAAATAATTTGCGGTTCCCTAAACATTTCGTACTGCGTACCCTGAAGAGTTTAATGAACCTTGCCAGAGTTACTCCCACTGAGAATTTCAATAGCCAGTTTCATTGTATCGGATGTTGTGTGGATCCATCTTACGGAATGGTTATTTTTGAAAACCTCTTAATGCCTATTAAAGAACAATGTGAGCGTGCTTCGGCAGGGGTATTGTAAACGGAAAGTATAATCAAAGTAATCGCTCCTCTTTCCTTTCGAATATATTCTACGTGAAACGTTGAATGGCATGTCAGGGGAATGGGAGGAGCACACAAATGACTTTGCGAGACTCTGGTACAACTGTTTGCGTGATTTGTAAATAAAAACAACAAAATCTTAATGATGGAGCTAACTCTTCGGTCTTTCAAAGTAAATGTGTTCTTGTTCTTCTTTACTAAGAATCAGTTTTCATAACGTGAGTTTATTAATAGGTAAATGTCTTTTCTACTTTTCCATGAAACACTTTCCATAACGTGTGTTTATGAAAAGTGTTTCTTTTATGAAACAAGAATAAGAAGACTTTTATTTTGAAAGACAAAAGAGTCAGCACTTTACAATGGATTATTAAGAAGCAAAAGCCTCGTGTAGCTTACCAAAGTTTTGCAAATTTAGCAGCAGAAAGCATCTAATATAAAAAACACCTAGATACACTTTTAAGAACTTACATCTAATAAAACAAGTGATGGTGATAATTTACTGGAATCCGAATAAAAATCCAAAAACCTGTTAACATCAAATGCATTTCTTAAAAAAAAACAATATCGTAATCCAGCTCTTAATTTATTCATGATCCGGTTTATATAATGAGGTGAATGAAACACGCCCGTGATGACACTTTCAAGGGCAGGATTAACGAATAGCATCCACATAAAATGCCTTGAGATGTTAATTTTAAGGTCCTTAACGAATACAAAGAAAATAATACGAAAAGCACAACTACAGACAATCTCAAACCCTTTGGAGAAAAAAACATGTCATGTATTATGCAAGAACATGAATCGTGTGATTTTACTGTCCCAATGTTTTAAATCTTTAAATATTTATCGTAAACCCAGCCCGAGATAAAATTGAGGAGCTTGAAAGATTTCTTCATTCACGACTATTTCTTTTACAAGTTTTCATTTAGAATTCCAGTCACAGGGTTGTAGTTTGATTAAATCGCTTTACTATTTGCAGTGCGGATAAAGTAATTGAATGTCAAATAAAAGGTCACTGGAAGATGTATGGTTGGCTCCTGAAATAAGAGCTAGAACAGGTCAAATAGAAGTCGATCGCCTTTAAAAGCCTTAGAACGTAATTACGACTTGTGCGAGGTAGCGAAAATTGCTGTAAAACGAGATACTGTTTTTGCTTTTAGCGTGAAAAATACAAACAACAAAATTCGAACTTCAAATTATTTAAATCTGGTAGCAATGAATATTGAATGGCAAAAGTGAAATGAAATTACGGTCCGAAATATAATTTTCTATTAAATCGAAAATTGTGGTTTTATCCAATTCATCAAACTTTTATTCATATACAATATCCAGTGAATGCTGAACTGTGCCGCTATACATAAATGCTTTTATGCGGTTTTTTCTGATTATGGATAAAAAGCTTATTTCGTAATTCACGTTAAAGATGACCAACGAAAACCAGTTAATTATCAGTTTTTAGGGTTTCATACCCAAAGGGTAAAACGGGACCCTATTACTAAGACTCCACTATCCGTCCTTCCGTCTGTCCGTCCGTCTGTCACCAGGCTGTATCTCATAAACCGTGATAGCTAGACAGTTGACATTTTCACAGATGATGTATTTCTGTTGCCGCTATTACAACAAATACTAATAACAGAATATTTTTTTTATTCTGTTATTAGTATTTATTGTGTATTTAAGTGGGGCTCCCATACAACAAACGTGATATTTTTGCGTTTTTTTATAGATAATGGTACGGAACCCTTCGTGCGCGAGTCCGACTCGCACTTGGCCGGTTTTATTATTTTTCCCCTGACTTTTGCTATCTTATGAATGCAATTGTCCTGATCACGAAAGTCCTTTCTTGGGCTTAATTTCTCTTTTATTGAATTGAACGAGGAAGTAACAATAGTTTTCCTCAATTCTTTACTTAGTAGTTTTCTTTTGATTGTTACTAATATTGTGTTTGCAGTTACGACGCTTTTTGGTATTATGTTTGAGTGATATCTACCTGAACTAGTCTTCATTATCAAAAAAAGAAACTAAACGCAGGTATGATTCTATTCTATTATACTATTATGATTGAGTGACTGACAGACAACGCCAGCGGAAACTACTGGATGTAGAAAGTTGAAATTAGCATGTAAGTTCCTTGAGGAGTGTAGGGTAGCACTAAGAGAGGATTTCCCGAAATTCCTACGGAAACGCGAAATAAGAACCACACGCGACTAAGAACTAAGAATCTTCTTAGTTCAATTTTTTATGTAGATAGAGAATTTGAATGTGTCAGTGTTTAAACCAATCATTATTAATACGGTTAATAAGTTTTTTTTTCATAAATAAAGCTGAACATTAATAACTTTTTACAACCATTTGTGTAAGTAATAAGATTACCCCTAAAACCGTCTTGTTTGATTCTTTTTGATTTCAGCGTGACGACATAACATCTATTCGAATGTTCCATAATCCGGTACAATCGAGCAAACACAATGGACGGGGTATTACTAAGTATTTAAATAAGAGATTAACGCCATTTTACACGTCAGCTTAACGGAATCCTGAGTTACGTCATTCCCAAAATGCAAATAAGCTATTAAGAGGAACACTCGCGAGCAAGCGTACCTACATTGAATTTATGAAAAAATAAGTTTATAAAGGGGACTATTATTAGCAATTCCGTTATGTCATTCTCATTTTCGTCTCCAAAATCTTTTCCTGTAAGTAATAATAAAACGTTAGGTATTCCTATAAATTAAATTACTGCTGCGTAAATTCTTACTGTTACCAAATTACAAATAAGTATAGGTATTCGGAGGGTACCTTTAGTAAAATGGTCGGCGGCGTTGGCTTGTTTGCCGGCCACATCAATCAATGTCAACAGAGCAAGTTTTTCGTTTGGTTCCGTCGAAGCGTCCGCGCTGTTTTTGTTTACAAACTTTCAGGCTGTATCACTTTAAATATTAACTTTCTTAAGATTTGATTAATACCACGACTTTCGCAGAACTAGTGAGCAAGAAATGGAATGAATTATAATGATCTTTGTTCTTAATGCGTACGCTATTCATCAATTCATGGCATTAAAGGATTCTTGGTTTGGTTTTTGGACTTCTCACAGCACGATTTATAAGGATAAATCGTGTTCAAACTTATTTTATGGGTAATTGCATACCAATGCAAACGACATCAACTAAACGGATCTAAACAACGCAACAAATGGTAGGATTGGTGCGAAATATCACTCTATCTTTACACTAGGAATTACATTGTTCTGAAAGAGTCTTACCGCCTTTGAAAAAAATGTCTTGTCAAAATCTCAAAACATGAAGATCAATCAGTATCGTATCGTGTAATCTGAAACATGTGTAATTGTTTGATCGAACACCTGCTGAACAAAGTTCGGTGTCGATGTCGACAAGGGTGACAATCGAGAATAAATTATTCACCAGAACAGAATAACATTTTATATTGCTTATGCATGGAATATCAGGGATCCAGCCACTCGATTATTTTATTCCACGCCCGCCGATGCCAATGCCGATTTATGAGAGGTCCGCGTTCGATGATCCCCAGTTTTTTTACTATTCGATTTTCATGTTCCCTGTCAGTCGTTTGTTTATAGGGGTTTTGACTACTAGCAAAAATCTACATGGTTGATATAAGCACTTATTTTAAGATGCTACTAAACTAGTATAATTTGTGAAAAAATAAATAAAATCAGTGGAAAAATCACATCTAGAGAAGGTCCAGGCTTTTGAAGATATTCTTCTATTCTTGCCACACAAAATGTCAATTGTACAGGATGGTGCAAATTCAATATGGCGTGACTTACTAGTGACGTCACGCGCAATTTGTTTGTGTTTTTTTTATTTTAATATGTTTCTTTTTACCAAAGATTATAAAATGCTCTTTTTAATAAAGTCAAATACCTTATTACAAGCTTTGGCCTGGCACTTCACGTGTACAATTTTAAAACACAAGACCCGCAACGGTTTTTAAAACCGAGGAGAGTTGCTTCCCGAGTTAATCTTTTAAGCCCTCTTCCTGTTCAGAGATAAATGTGTTTTTCTACGTGAGGTTTTTCTCAAGGCTGCACCTAATTCACTTTTACAAAATAAAGGTTGTTTGACCTAATGAAATGGAGGAAAAGGTTGGTGCGCACAATACCTGCGTAGCAATAAGTTCACGCACAAAATATTCAGGCTCAACAAAATGGTTTACTCACTGATAAAATGAAGGGTAAGTACCTATTTAATGTCCCTCTGAAACCAACTGCAACTATTAAACAACCAGTACACAGCTACACACTCAAAATGGCGCGTGTTTGTCCCTATTTCTGTCATAAAAGTTTCAACCCCGGCACTTATATGGGTGGCTCCGTATAACATAGGTAGTTATTATTTAGGGAGCGAGTAGTGAATTACAACTTGCTTATAACCACCGTGGTTAAATAATACAACAGGTAAATATGTACAAAGAGTTTCAAGCTCGCGTGACCGGTCACTGACGTGAACTTCTAATTTCTACGACCTTTTCAAGAAATTCATTTGTATGTAAGGGACTCGAGTAATTTATGAGATCGCGTGGACTTGGTTACACGAAGTGATTAAACCGTTAAAATTGTTTATTAAAGTAACGTTATGTGTAACGTGGTAACGTTATCAGTTGAATACGTTGTTGTCATTTGAATTGCTAAGTTTACAGGTCCTTTAATTCACTTTGATCACAGTGTTGATAGGAATGACTGTGTTAAGTGATCATGTAGTCAAATCAAATCAAATTATTTGTTTGCTAGATTTAAATAGAAATTACAATAAGACGGAATATGGTTGAGCCATACATTCTGCCCAAGTGGGCAGGTATGTAAAGGGTTCTATTGTGTTAAAGAGAAAAAACTAGAAATTTAAACAATTCGGTTAGGTTGAGATATTCTTTTTGATCTTAAAGCTTATTATCAAGATTTTTTCTTATTCCTGGTACGTCTATTTAATCAAAAGCAAATCACTTTCAAAAATATTCATGTTGTATCAAGGCTTGTATCTTAATCTTGTAAGTATTTTATGGACTTTACTGTACTCCATAAAATGTTATCAACAGGTCATCTCATGAAGGAACTTTTATGGATGAAGTGAAAATTACTGGGACATTACAGAAATTAAATTTAAAATGTACGCATCAGCGAATAACAACAGCGTAATAACGAGTTATTGAAACATTTTCAATAACGGAGCGCCAGCAGCGTTCAACGTAGTAATAATTTTATCCTTGTAAATATTTGGCTGAAGCATTTAAAATGCTCGCCAGTGTTTAACTGAGACCGAATGTAACCACAATTTATGTAGCTTAACAAGACTATCTACCAATTTAAGCTGGACGTCCCTTCCAGCGATTTACATACGCATTTTATTTATTTTCGTTTCGTTGGGTTGTTTCGTAAACGGTAGGCTGATAACATTTTGCTGTAGCTTCAGAGCCTGGTGTTTAAGTCCGATGTACAAACAGTTTTTGCTGTATTAGGACAGGCGCTTAAAGATGTCAGCATAGTAGACGGGCTCGTTAAGAGCCTGCCAGGGTTGCAGATTTTTTTCGAAAGAGTCACCGAGGCCCTGGAACGCAAAGGGGGTTTTAATCAGTAAGAGTCTGATAGTACCCCCCGCTCCACCCAGAGCGGAAAGGGATGATTTCCCATCCAATAAAGAGGACAGGCCCTTTAAAAAAAGTGTTCTGTGCAAGTACCTACTTACCTAGGTACTTGATATACAGTACATTTGTATATTTCGTCACAGCGCCCTGGAGCTCGAGACAAGTGAGATTCTGTCAAGGTAGCGTGGCGAAGTAAATACGTCAAAAATGTATAAGATTGACAGATGTTATCGAAATGTCACGTGATCAAATGGAATTGCGACAGTCGCATTCGCTAATGCAATGGCACATTGTCTAGGGCCTCTGGCCGCTCTCGCCGCGCGCCTGGAACGCTTTATATATCAAGTCCCTTACCAATAATTTTCCTCACGGCTCTGATCTGTTTTCTTGGGTGATGCTTTCCAGTTATACCTAAGGGCCATAATTAGCTTGGAAATGTCTACCTGTATCAAAGATCCTCATTTCCAGAAATCTACAGGCGTCAGTGTTTCAGTCGGTAGTACCTTACCTTCTTGCTAACATATAACTGAATGTGATACCTATAAGATATGGATCATGCCTTTGGGCTCTTCCAGGAGCCAATAAGGTTTTTCCACTGGTATCTATTTGAATCAAATCTATTTGCCAGTGTTCTAAATCTTAGCCTTACCTAAAAACGCTTATTGACTTCTTCTAAACAACACACAAAAACAAGAGTGATAAACGAGATAGGCGACCCATCCCGGCTTTGCACGGGAGCTAATTATAATGCACATTGGTCCCGTGCAAAGCCGGGATGGCTCGCTGTTCTAATACAATTGAGTCATTATGTTTTTATAGATGTCGTATTACCTACATTCATTAAAGTGAACAAAAAAGAAGCTTAATTAAAGATGAAAACCCTCTATTTGCAAACTCAGTACCTAACTATAACAAGCACAACAAAGCCAAACAGACGCTCGAATATTTTTCTTTTTATTCCTTTACAGCACGAACCTGATTGTGATATTCATGTCTTATTGTATTTTAATAGGCAGCCATTATAACAATATTCTTTTGCGTTCCATATTCGTTTTAGCAAAAAGGCTATATGCGTTTGTAGGTGTGTTTAACTGCGCTCAACCATTAAAACTCCACGTAGAAAAACGCAATACATTTTTCAAGAGTTGTTTTGTGTTGAAGATAAACGTGCAGCCAGCAATGTCGTGCGGAATTGTACGTGTAATAAATTACTTTTGCTAACAAAAAATCAAACTGTGTGTAGAAAATATGTAGGAGGCTTCTATGTGCGTTATTTTTCAGTTTATGTAATCTACAATACCTTTTTCGCTGAAAACTTACAAGTCATCGGCCTTGAACGATATGCTACAAATATTTCTGACACCCTATTATAACCTACTTTATAATGAAAGGCAGCATAGCACGTAGTTTACCATATTACACCTTGACCTTCATGCTTATAGAAATTTGATCGTATTTAAACGACTTGCTATTCCCCATGTAACATAATCGAATTCTGGACTGGACACATCCAATTTATACGATGCCAACGATCAACTATTTCTCATCCCATCCTAATCGTTTAACTCGCCGATGGATCCAGTGCACGCACACATACTCACAACACACAATATACACATATTTCCTCGCACAATCACCTTTACCCACAACGCTCCACACACACACACACACACTCCACAGTACACCTTATACCCATGCACCACGCACACAACGCCACACTTCACAAACCTCATTAATATAAACCAACCCATAACATATTTTTGTTTTTGTTTTAATTTCTCTTTCATAGAAATTACAAAATGCTTGTGTTTGTACTTTAAACTTCTGCAATTTACTATAAGATGGCCTCCTAAACACTGGGAGTCTGGAGATCCGAAATACAGGGTTTTCCTAGCACGGACTCCAGTTCCGCTGTCAGATCTCATAGAAACCAAAAGTGTTCAAAAGCACGTTGCTTTGATGATATCACGAAGCCGTTGGTAAAACCCGGAGGCACAATACAGAGAAGTATCATCATCACCATCATCATTTCAGCCGAAAGACCCTCTCCAAGTGTCGTTTCACCGGTCCTGTGCTCTCGCATCCAGCGAACTTCCGCGGTTTTCACGTGGTCGTTGGTCTACCTTGTTCAGAACCACACCACTCCAGACCCATCGACCATCTGTTTGCCCCCTGATACTTAAGTTTGGAGATTCTTCGGGCCATGTCGGTAATCATGGTTTTCCTGCAGAAGTAAGGCAGAAACGTAAAAAGCCCTATTGCCAGTCTAATATTATAATGATAAATAGGCTGGTATGTTGACAAAGCCTTACGACGACTAAAAAAGTCCTGTTACAAAATTCCATCATCATCTTCTATATCGTATCCACAAACAACAGAACTCCATAAACATCTACATGTGGTTGACAGGGTAACACAATAACCACATAATTTCCCGAACAATAAAAACATGGCGAACAGATCTCGCTTGGAGTGGCTAGTGAACAGCGAACATGCGTGACCCGACATGCACTGCCATGTCACCACCGATGACAACTTTTTATGTTCCATTAACTCATGTTGCACCATTTGCATGCCGATTATTTATGAGTTCGGGTGTGTGACTTTGTTGCGGGAATATTGGCTTGGATATTATGTACTTAGTACGTTATCATAGTCATTTTCAAGGAGGCCAATAACTCTTACATAAAAAAACATTAAGTTTTTATGATATTTATCTTAAGGTGGAAGCACCAGGGTAGCCCGCGAAATTCAAAATTTCTTACGTTTTTTGCAATCTTGGTCAAAATATGATTCGCGGCCGTAGCAATAATGTATTTATAGAATTATAATCATTAAAATCATCAATACAATTATTTCAGTTAGAATTGATGAAAAGTATATTATTTCATGAAATCATAACATTTGGCATTAATTCTAACTGAGAAAGTTGTATTATTGATGATTTTAATGATTACAGTTCCGTAAATACGTACTTGCAACGGCCGTGAATCATATTTTGACCAACATACAACCTGATACTGACCTGCAAATGCAAAAAACGTAAGAAAATTTGAAATTCACGGGCTACCCTGGCGCTTTCACCTTAACTTTTATTTTCTGTTAAGACACAAAACGCTTTTCTTTTCCAAAATTGCCTGTGTTCCCCGCACACTTTTTCGCTTCAGGGACCAATTTGTCATAACACCAATATTATAAACATCCTAAATATAAATATATGGTGTTTTCCCCAAAATGTATTTCATTGTACTTCGAAACTTCAAGTCATCTCTCGCCGGCGAACTCTGCTTCCTCGTTTCCATTAGACGCATGCACAGAAATGAAAACTTTATCGCTTGCAAATAGAGATTATTATCGCATCGCGAGAAAACGGGATAATCAACTCCGCATATAAGGTAAGATAGTCCCCCAGGCGAATTAGTAAACGCCCTCCGTCCCCCGTATAAGCGTAAACAGCAATTTCGTCCAGTAATTTGTAGTATGCATTAGTGGCGTCTTATCTTAACCGGTATTCCGGGATGAACCGGGACTGGGAGCCGGCTGTCTCCGGGACAAACAAACGGAGACATAAATCAACGTCAGCACAGCAAGTTTATCGCGCCTTCGAGCCTCGCCCCAGGACGTGGACGCGCGATCCTTTAATGTGTTTGTTCTGCTGTGGAAAAAGTTCCCCTTCCAACTTCTATGCAGATAACGGCACCAAGTTCGTTATTTAAAAGCTAATAAAGTTCGCTGTGACTTCCTCTAATAACGTTATTACTTGAACAGTTGGTGATCGGCGGCGAACCGATCCACGTCGTGGTTTTAAAATACATTATCTTTTTCAAAGAGTTTCCATGGTATCTCTTCTTCTACGAATTCCTTGAGTCCATATAGTCTACAGCTACATTACAGTGTGTAGACTCTGCAGACGGCAAGCCGCTCTTGGCCAAACAATTTGCTTACTCCCTATTAGTGTGAGGGTGAGTTTAACAGTGAGAGAACACGTCAACAAGTTAACCCATACACAAGCACATGACATACATACAACAAACAAACATACATAGAAGCAATCCCAAGAGGCGGTCAGTATTACTGCAAGAGAGAATAAATACTTCACATACTGTTTCTAAGTGAATACTCCGAGTAGGTTCCATATTCATGAGGAAATAGTAAATTCTAAAATGCGGAGTGAAACACGAAGGTATCTAATGAGCAAAATTTCTACCACCTCATACAAACTTGATTATTTGGACGAGTAAATTCAATAATCTAAAAGTATTATCGAATTTGCTGAATACAGAATATCTCTTCCCTATTTCATAATTTGATATTGAACCAATGGCTTTGTTCTCATACGCGAACTAACTTATTTTGAGACCAATATTGAGAACGAATGGTAGGTACGTGCCTGTCTGAGAATTTTCAAGACTATGGTTCGTAGAGGTACATACCTACGTGTTCAGCCATTGTTAACTTATATGTTAGTTCTTTCCACGTACTTGGTCCCTAAGGAGACGAATGAAACTAAACGATATCGACACTAATTTTATACAAGTGAGGAATCCTTGGAGCCTGAATTTAAGTTTAAGACATATACCGCAAAGGCAGAATAAAGTTGCTACTCGGTAACTATTACAGACTTGACAGGGTGCACAGCACACCGCAGGGCGCCACTGCGCGGTCGACGTTTGGTCGGCACCCTCTTAACCAAACACTCAAAAACCTAAAGGAATACTATGATAATTCAGAATTTATCATCTGCCTAGCCTTTTCCCAACTATATTGGGGTCGGCTTCCAGTGAAACCGAATTCAACTGAATATCAGTATTTTACGTGGAGTGGCTGCCTACCAGACCTCCACAACCCATTAACTGGGTAACACGGTAGGAACTTCTTAGCAAGTCTGGAGTCAGAATTACTGGCTTTTGACAATCCGTAACGACTGCCAAAGATCTACAAATGACAACCGGGACCAACGGCTTAACGTGCTATCCGAGGAGGACACAGAGGAGTCTCGGTATGTTAAGATGGTCACCCATCCACAGACCGACCTCGACAAGCGTTGCTGCTTAACCTTGAAGATCGACCCGTGCGATTGATATCCACCACGAGCATGAATATTCAGAATGAAATTTGGCAAATTATATAATGAAAGCAAAAAAAAGTTAACGAATAGCTCGTAAAGGATTTAAACAAAATAGTCAAACAGAAGTAATAAATTAAATTAGGTACCTACTCCAGAAAATATTAAAACGTAGAAATAGAAATGTTTAAGGAAACCAGGCTCTCAAAATAAGTGGACTTGTGTAAAATGAAATCTAAAGTATAATAAAATTTTCTTAGAAACGGCTGGAGTAAACAAATTAAGATTGTTAATTAGCAGGGCCTAATTAGAGTCTGTCTGTAGCGACTTAGAAGTTACCGTAGTTTATAAATATTAATTTCTATACCTAAACTTTCAACTGCAAAAGGACTGTTATCCTTAACAACTTATCATTGAAATATATAACGTGTAACAGAATAAACGCAATATTTACATCTTAAGGGGTCATTGTACTCATCATTATGAACAACTTTCACTATGGGACCAACACTGAAATCGCGAAAAAAATCGACTGCCCCACGTTTCTGTGCGCATAACTCGACAAAATGTACTGAACAGCTGTTTTTTTCGCGATTTCGTGGTAGGCGCCATAGTAATAAGGTATTGCGTTTATTCTGTTACATGTTGTATTTTTTAATAAATTCTGCATTTTCTATTATAAAATAAATAGCTATAGGTACTATAAATTTTAAATCCCATAAAGTAGATGAAAAAAATGCAATGTTATAATGGGCCTTAAATGTAAATCTAAAAACATTATTTTGCGTCACGGGCAGTTCTACGAATTTATTTATCAGGTATTTAAAGGATGAGAACATAATGAAATTTAGTTTTCTTCTTTTTACAATTATACCAAGTTATAAAAATGAACCTCTATTATAAACTACTAAAATAGTAGTTTATAATAGAGGTTCATTTATAGGTTCATAAACTACTAATTTAACAAAGAATGAAAATACAATTTACGATAATATTTCCAACGCTGCCATAACTACCTAAAAACTATTTACTCGTAGATCATTCGCACAGTCGTTACAACTATTAAATCAATTAAAGTGTAAACAAACACAAAGAAATCTTATGTCGACTTTATCAATACTTGAAATCGTAGTTCCTTTTGTATTTGAACACAATAGTGGGGACTTGAACAAAATATATTCAATTGCTAACTTTACGTAAGACAAGGTTGGTGAAGCGAGCATTGTGAACGAAGAACCTACTGAGATACTTTGCCTTATACAACTTCGGAAGTTTTCCCGTTCGGCTCGAAACATTTTTATACAACAAGTAGCTTGAAAGTTAATTCACTATCCCATGTTCTTTATGGTGTTGTTCGAAACATCTTTCTTTTCACTTAAGTTTGAAGGTCTTAACTAATGTATTGCTATATTTGTTTTAAACAACACTTTATTTTTGAGTATAAATTGAGTATGCAAAACATTCAAAGTATGCTGTGAGAAAGATAGTCCCATTTCGTCGTCGTTCATCATTCAATCATTCTAAATCAGAAATTCTGAATTCCAATTCGGTACGGAATTCTGAACTAACAGCGCTATTTCCAAATGCCATAAATTCACGTTCTGAACAAATAGAAAACGCCGGCGGAAAAATGACATTAGAAATCCTGTCAAACGACAACATTCTGACAAATGATGTATGGAACGATGAAACGAGACTCAGTATGACAGTAATCCCGGATGTGTCATTGGCTAAATAATTATGCAGGGGAGCAGTTGTGTTGTGGGGAAAAAACGATGTTTATTTTCATTTAAACATCGATGTGAACATGAATGCAGAGAAAGGGATAGCGATTAAGATAAATGTGATGCAAGACCGGGAGAAGCATAATGTAAAGAATGAGATAGATAAAGATTAACTTATCCAGTTGGTTGAGTCTGTGCTACTAATGATGTTTGCTCACTCATGCTGGAGTATCAGATTTC
Source organism: Melanchra persicariae (assembly GCA_947386135.1). Classification (NCBI taxonomy): domain Eukaryota; kingdom Metazoa; phylum Arthropoda; class Insecta; order Lepidoptera; family Noctuidae; genus Melanchra; species Melanchra persicariae. The sequence continues at coordinate 6,516,673 of OX376651.1, read as the reverse complement.
GGAATCTGATTTCACACCTATTTTAATACACTATGATATTATAATAATAATAATGATGATGATGATGATGATGATGATGATGATGATGATGATGATTACTAGGTACTAGAACGGTTATTTTAAAACAAAGCTATGGAAAACCAGAAAATACTAAGAAGCCAGCAAATGACGAGGAAATAAATTTTATATAAATCGCAATGTTCCCTAAAATTTTCAGGATTGATGAAGGAGTATTATTGCGTTAAAACCAATTAGGAATAACCAATTTCATTTCTTAGAAGTATAATTAAATTAAAAGTAGCCACTTATATCAAAGTGAAATTATTTCTAACTAGAAACAAAACTTTAGCTACTGCTAAATATTACGCAAATTTTGTTTCAGCTGGAACTTACATAAATCGAAACATTAATGTGGCGATATATTAAACTCAGTAGACAGACTGAAAACTACGTGTTGATATTTCATTTGTATGTCACGCTATACCCACGAGTTACCGACAAACAGAAGTTGATGTTTACAAATAATAATCTGTACCTGCTACTGGTACTGAGATAAGTCAAATAATACCGCCATTTGTCATAAGCGGATCAGGAAGGGAGAACGACAACGTTTCAGCTATAGCTACGGATACATCTATCCCTGCTTCTGGTGATTATTCTGTTTATCTCTCGTCTTGTCATTTTATTTTAGCAATAAGAAATTTAACTCTCTCATAAATAACGAGGGCTGTATTTAAAATGTCTTTTCCGAAAAGCTAAGGCGGATAAATAGAAGATGCTAAATATGGAAGCAAAACCAAACCAGGGCCATTATGTGGCTTAACTGTTCCAAGTCTAGTGCAGTCCAAACCGAGGAAGAAATAGATCTCCTTATTTATTTGCAAGTCGAGTGCTTCGAACTTTTAGCTCGTTATCTACACTATTTCAACGGTGCACTAGCAACCATTAGTTGGAACTCGGTCGAACAGTAATTTCGTGTGTTTGACCATTATTCACAATTTTCAAGCGACAATGTTAGCATTTCTAGTGTACATAACTGGTGTTTAAATCGGCTGATATTGTTTGCCGTTTTTATTTTTGACACATCCATTTCACCTTTTTTCTGTTTGCATAATCTAAATAAAATGCTACGAACAGAACACATTTTTATTCGTGTCGTTGTTGCTATTGCTGCTTTGTTTTGGCGTTTGTGTTAGTTTGTATTGCAGTAGGTGTTTTTTATTGTTTACATGGTTAACTGATTGATCACAGTGCAAACGCCAAGATCAATTTGTTTTTCACATCTTTTATTTTGAATTTTACGGGGAACTCTTTACTTGAGATGCGGTCCTTGTGTTTTGTTATTTCAAATCTATATAAGATGCACACTTTCTATTTTAATTAATGTTATAAGTTATAACCTTGTAAACCAGACATAGCTATACATAATAAGTTAAGTAATGCTTCTCTTTACATAACTTGCACAGCATAGACTAAGACCATTCCCAAAGAAGTACAAATCCTACAATTCAGGCCTCTATAGTCTCCACAAGTTCATAATTCACAGTAGTTAACGTAAATTTAATACGAAACTACGTCGTAGTGCTTAATTACCAAGTTACTACGATTAGTACGAACTGTATGTCTTACCTACATTCTCTTTTCCCTGAGGGTTTCAAAGTTGTCTTCAAATACATGAGCATCGATCAGAGTGGTGATACCGGGGCTTATTGCGTTAATTCGTACGTAATCGAGGGATTAAAGATGGCATTTGTGCATAAGCGATGACTGGTAGCTTGCCAATCGGCTAGCTTATTGATTACTGATTGCTGTTAATTCCTGAACTAAGCTTATGGTTAATGGTGGAGTGACAATTGATGGTATTGTGTCCAAGATATACCGTCTTAGCAAATTGAACTTGAAAATAACCACAACAAAGGAACTCAAATGGTACTTATACGTATCACTATTAAGATAGTAGATTTAAGCCTTAAGAGGGCCCTTCCCGGTCCGTCTATCGTCAACGCGAGCGTGGCCGAGAAGCTTGTTGTTTCATCCAGCGCAATGTGGTTGATTAACTAGAAAGTGAGAACGCGAAAACATTGAACGAAAAATAGTGATCGAAAATTTCATAAAACTAGTTCCAGGAAATACGTGTTTTTGAATGAGCCTTAAAAGTTTGTGAAATAAATATTATTAATTTAGAATCTCCATTACATGTGCAAGGTTTCTATCAAGATGTTTTCTTTACTTTTCTATTTATGAGTACATTATGAACGGCCAAAGTTTAGGTAAAATTTGTGCAAAACGCAGATTTTTGTAGGCTTATACTGAATTTGTTACTCCAAATTTAGATTTTTTGTTTTCATAGAAACCTAGATATAGTGCACAAGATACCTATTAGTTCAAAAAAAAATAAAGATAGATGTGTTACAAGGACATAATCACATACGAGCGTTTGTATGAAAAGTATGACGGGTTGGCCGCTCTTAATGCAACCAAAGGTGCGTCACCAGATTTCATATCTATGAAAAAGAAAAAACAGGCAGAATAACTTCTATGAACAATTGCTGTAGTCTGTAGTAAAATCATTGGTGATTGATCGCTTGGATTCACTAGGGAGGGCTTCTAGTTACGTTGCTATTAAGCGATGTTAAAATCAGTGAGGCCAAGAGGGCTAGCAAATGTAATTTATTCAAACCATAACCTGCATCAGACCATAATATACAAAACATTGCAGTCACCGAACAAAACCACGTTACAAGCGTCGCCTTTTTGGAGGTAGCGGAACAGAGAGTAAAGTCCCGCAAACCTCCATTGAAAAGGGAGGATCCTCCGACCAGACGGATGTAGTGTCTGGTGGGCAACTGCCCGAGAGTTGATATTCGGGCTTTGCATATGTTCTAATCGCACGGTAAACGATTTAGGATTTTTGTCGTTAGTTCGCAGCTGTCGAGATAGATGGCGCTGCGAGTCTCATTTGTTGATTCTGCTACGTTGATTTTTTGTGGCGGTATTAATGCCGCCTACACCTTCACCATAAATATGGAACGTGTCATCACGATCTTCAGCTTAGCAAAAAGAAGTGCACGAGACATCGATATGACCTACTTTAGCACCAATAAAGCCACATCCACATACTGCACTATCACACAAGAATATGCTATGTGCACTGAGTAGCTGGAGCAGAAGGTTGGTTTCATACAATGCGCGAAGATGGCAGATAACACCTGTTTTCGCGCTTTGTATGTGCTTGCTATGAAATTCAAAGTCAAAGTCAAAGTCAAAGTCAAAGCATTTATTTCAATTAGACCATTTACAGGCACTTTTGAATTGTCAAGGTCGGTCGGTCAAAAAGATGAAGCTATTTGCACGTTCCAAAGCGTAGATCTCTATGGAGAAGAACGTGCAAGAAACTCCACGGACACTCTTTTAAAAATGATATTTTGTTACAAAATTATGGTTACATCATTCATATTGAAATTATACATATATGTGAAAACGATGTAAAAGACGTGCAGGATAAAAGAGTCCGGAGTAAAAAAAGAAACAATTCAAAGAAAAAATTAAAATAAACCATGGCAGCCGAGAGATGACCAGTCTCAGCTGACGGCGCCCGTTCACGAACATGACGCATACGCTAGCACCATTCGGCTCAACCATTTTTTAGGGAGCCAAATGATCCAACGCATGCGCCACCATCAGCCAGACTTTTGAGTGAGCATGACATCCCCAATCGCCAGGGTACATTCAAGTCAAAGACCTACCCAAAATAATCATTATAGTTTAAAGCTACACAGTACTCACACATGTGCATGAAATTATACAATGTTAAATAAGTTGCATCTATATAATGAAAAAGATTTGCATTCTTACAATCTTCAGCCGGTCCAACAATATTACGAAATGCTAACAGATTACTTTGAGCCCTTAGTGGCTACCTAGTGGCGTTGTGGAGCAGGACCAGCATTGAGCCAAGCATTTTTATCTTCAATATACTCCCCTAACTTATAATATGCTTGCCTGCATAGTGTGCGTTTAATACAAGATTTAAATTTTGTCTCATTTAATTCTACTATATGGGGAGGTATTTTATTGTAACATTTTAAACAGTACCCCATGAAAGATGTTGCTACTTTAGCAAGTCTGAAACCTGGTTGAACTAATTGGTTCCTATTTCTAGTGACATAGTTATGTCTGTCACCTCGTTTACTAAAAAGATGTAGATTCTTTCTAACGTACATGATATTTTCATAGATATATTGACAAGGCACCGTCATGATGTTAATTTCTTTAAACAGTTCTCTTAGAGAATCGCGCCGGCGAAGATTGTAAATGGCTCTGATGGCTCTTTTCTGTAGAATAAAAATAGACTCGATATCAGCAGCCCGTCCCCATAGTAAGATACCGTAAGACATTATACTATGAAAGTAACTAAAATAGACTAGTCTCGCGGTATCAACATCTGTATACTGGCGGATTTTCCTAACAGCATATGCTGCTGAACTTAACCTTCCTGCAAGAGATGTTAAATGGGGACCCCATTGTAGCCTTGAGTCAAGCGTAATCCCCAGGAAAACTGTTTCATCGACGAATTCTAGTTTCTCCCTGTTTAATACTATGTCACAATCACTACGTTTGACATTTGGTAAAGTAAATCGAATGCACTTCGTTTTTTTTCCATTTAATACTAAATTATTAGCAGTGAACCAATCATGTACCTGCAGTAGGGCGTTATTTATATCGTCAAGATTATTAGCATGTCTATTTATTCTAAAAATTAAAGATGTGTCATCAGCAAATAACACCATATTAAGTTTATTTTGTAAAATATAGGGCAAATCATTTATATAAACTAGAAACAAAAAAGGACCCAAAATTGAGCCCTGAGGTACCCCCATTTTCACGTTTAATCCTGTTGAATTGTTGCCGTTTATATGAACTAGCTGCTGTCTATCATTCAAATACGACTTTACTAAGTTCAAGGCTGTTTTGCCTAGTCCGTAATGCTCCAGTTTTAGGAGTAATGTTTCATGGCACACACAATCAAACGCCTTCGACAGGTCGCAGAAGATACCTATGGCATCTTGCGCCTCTTCCCACGCATTATAGATATGTTTTAGTAACGTAACACCAGCGTCAGTTGTACAACGTCCCCTGGTGAAACCGTATTGTTTATCGTGTAAGATGTTATTCGCGTTAAAGTGACTGAGCATTTGATTAAGCATTACCTTTTCAAACACCTTGCTGAAAACTGGCAACACTGATACGGGTCTATAGTTGTTGGTATCTTTACTGTCCCCGGATTTGAATAAAGGAATTACTTTACTGTATTTCATAAGGTCCGGGAAAACCCCTTGATCCACACACAGATTGAATATAAAAGCTAAATACGGCGCGATAGTGTCAATAATGGAGGTACAAACCTTTACAGACATACCCCAAAGATCTTCGGTCAATTTGATCTTGATTTGCTTAAATGCTTTTATTATTGCAATGGGGGTTATGTGCTTAAAGTTAAATTCAATCGGACAAGCTGAAACGTTCGCCTTTAATAATTCAATAAATCGACCAACATTTCAGCCGAAATACATTCATGGCTAGAAATAGCCTCTCACTTCGATCGCTCCTACAGACTCCTGTTAGTAGTCTTCGCTAGATCATCGTTCGAACTTGTGGGAGGCCATTTGGGAGCGTAACACCTTCCGACACGAGGTAGCTACTGCGGAACCTTTCGAACCCATCGACCATTCTGCGAGAATTGGGCCACCTCGGCCCAGTGGCACTTAATGTTGGCACTACTTTTCAAACTAAAAATTTGTACAGTAGGTTACATGCCACAAAACCAGTTTAAACCTGGCCCCTATTTTATTGAAACTTCGTACTCTGCTAGACCAGCTCAAGATCAAAACTAACAACTTGTAGACTATACTCCGAGCCTTTGAGCTCTGCATGCATTCCGCTCACTACGCAAATGGAGCTGACCTTCTGGATCCATAGGTACATATCTAGTAAATGCAATGTACCCGCACCTAGGCCGACCCTGTTACAAAATAGGGGGGACCAGAATGATACACGGTTCACGGAACGCTTCGCACGGGTGCGTGGTTTCATGATGTCATTGGTATACCTACGGCTGGCTGGAGAAAAACTTGTTATGGTAGCGAAAGGTGCTCTTACCCACAAAGATGGCTTTGGAATGTAGAGTGATCATATTTCTACATACTTGATTATTCTAGTACGTTTGAATTACAAGTATAAATTGAGCTTATAAAAATAGCTGTACACTTGTACTTGGCAACCATATCAAAACGGACACTGTCTTTATAAAGGTCCTGATCATAACATTGATGCATCACAATTACTGAATTGCTAGTCTACTTGCGAATGGTAGATACAAATACGCACAAAAGGGTTCTAGAGAAAACAGCTAGACCTCAGTCTTACGACCACAACGTTTGAATAAAATCCCTTAATAAAATAAGGGTAGCTGTGATTGCAGCTGTAAGTAACACCCTGAAAAAATAAACCAATGAAACCCAAATTGCTCGCGGAGGCCCCGAGCGCCGAGCGCTCAGAGCTACGTATGGAAACAAAGTAATAAGAATGAAAGAATTATTACAGGTCTTAAAATATTTCTGTGCAATACGACCGTCTTGTAAAGAACAATAAACAAGGAAATATATTTACCGAAATGCATCATTTCACTCCAAAAGCATCAAAATAATAGCTTACATTCGCAGCCTCCATAACTCTAAACCCGATTCAGCCAAAATGATTCCAGATTTATCAAAATCATGATTCGCCCATTAACCACCAGAAACATTATACGACCACAACATTGGTAGCTATTAATAAACGAGGCATGCTATTACAGATGGGGTAAATCTGCCGGTTGTTGGCGCCAAGGCACAATAAACCAGCCAGCTGTGCCAAGGCGCACTGCCAAGCAAGTTTAGCGGAGCTCCCTCCCCCTAGACGTCGTCGTGCGCGAGCGTCATTACATGGGTCCTTTAGGTGACTTGTGCGCCAAAACAAGGATTACGGACTGCCTCATAGTTAGTGTTCGTTGCGAGTCAGAATTAGAGGCTTGAAAAGATGTTTAGCATATTCTAGAACAGGAAAACTAAGAATTGGTAGGTTGCCATGCCATCATCTAGAATTCTAAACAACGATTTTGAGTTGGCTTATTTTTGGTTATTTTGACTTCCTACAAACTGTAGGTACTGTTTAAGGTTACTTAAACAATCATTAAAAATATTTATTTACCTCTTAATTATACATCTTTAAATATCCGAGTGCAAATCATTTCTAAAGTCAACACTAATTCCATTCTCCCCGCTAAAACATATTTATTTCGATCCTTCCACTCCGATATACAACAATTTACCACCGTCAGGGTCAGGGTTTATGCATCATTCATGTTTTTATCGCTGTACAAGTACCATTCATAACTTTATCATACACACGTACCAGGAAAGGGGTTCTAAACTTTTCCGTGAAACACTATCTGGCTATTTATCGTTTCTTGTTATTGTCGTGGAACTTGCTGAAGTCTGCTTCGCTTTGTAAACGGGTGATGTGAGATCCGTTCTTAAGTTCTTCTCTGTTTTTATTTTTAGTCTGTAATGGTATTTGTAGGTGGTCTGTCTGTGTACATAATGTCAATAGCTATGAACTTGTGTTCCTTTTTCAAGTTCTATGGATTTTGATGCAATTTCAGCGCGATAAGATAATATGCCCCAGAAGGCACATAGGTATCTGGGATGCAGCTAGTATGACAGCTGATCTAAAGTTGCTGTAGCCATATACCATTAGTTGGACTGCGGACTTGCTTGTCATCCAACAACTTATAACATCAAGCCTTACTAACCAAAAAAAAAAAATACAACCGAAATGAGGACCTCTTCCTTATTTTTGAAGTCGGTTAAAAAGACAAAAACAAAGTCATCCAAACCTACATTTCAAAGCAGACACAAAAATTCTTATCAGTTTCAGAAACTGATAAAAGAGTGATTGTAATGTTTTCCAAAATAACTGGGAAGCTTAATTTCAACTGAAAAAAATCAACACAAAAGAAACAGGTGACCTGTTTATTCTCGTAAGTCCCTTTGCTAAAAGGAATTCTGTCCGCTCCACAGTAAAGATCCGAGATTTCCTGTCCAGAAAAGATATATTGAGCTACATTTTTACGATATTTTACTTGCTTCCCTTTTCGACCGAATATTGGATTAGGCAAAAAGGGATATAGTGAGGTTCTAGCTCATCTAATCCTATTTGTTTGAGTGTTTTTTCTTCCTGACATTACACTGTTTAAGATCTTGTGACGTTTTATGAATGGGTATCGACGGAAGAGGACAATATATTTGGGTAGTATTTAAACGAGTGACTGTATATTAAAGTTTTAAGTAACAAAAATAATCAATTTACGTTATACTATTACTAAGTGAGTGACTGACTGCGAGTGACGAGAAATCAACATAACAGCAACTTACAAACATTAATTTGAGTTACTTAAAATACAAAATTAGAAATTTCATAATATTTGAGCAACCTAATATTTATTTGAGTGTCAACGTTACGTCCTGCATTTTTTTCAATATTTAGCAAATGATATATCTGGGTAGTTAAAAAAAAATTACCGAGTCGGGGTGCCCCAAATCCCGAGCTCGCATCACTCGCTCTTGCGCACCAAATAAAACACCAAAATGTTAATTAAAATCTCAATGGGCAAAATCGTCTTTATCTAATACACTCTTTTGCAAAAAAAACGGGCACCTAAGGAAATTTACGTTCTGAGGTCAATTTTAGTTAATTAAATGAAATTTATTTCTTTGACGTAGTCTGTATACTTATAGTCGTGTAAATTAATGCGCGTGAAGTGAATTCGAGCAATGAAAAGAAAAAAAAACGATGGATTCTTTAAAATCGATGTACACGACCAAACAATAAGAAGTGGTCGGCAATAAAGACAAGTTTTTTTTTACTTTTTTTAATTAAATAAAGTTACAAATGTAAAAACCTAATAACGAGTGTGACCTCCTCTTGCCAAAATCACAGCTTGAATCCTTCTGGGCATGCTTTCCACGTTGTTTTGAGGAATACGTTCCCACTCTTCTGCAATGACTCTTTTTAGCTCCCTGATGTTTTGTGGAGCAGGTTGCACTGATCTTACCCGTCTCTTTAGAACATCCCACACATGCTCAATTGGATTGAGGTCAGGACTTCGAGTTGGCCAATCTAAACGACGGATCCCAACTTCTTACATGTACGCTTCCACGTCGCCAGAACGGTGCGGGCGAGCATTATCGTCCATAAAAATAGAATCTTCCCCAAGTGCAGTCAATGTGGGTTGTGCATATGGAATTAGGACTTCCATTATGTACCGGTGTGCATTTAATGTTCCATTTTCTATGAAAACTAACTCCGTACGCTCCGTCGAATTAATTGCTGCCCAAAACATAACGGAGCCTCCGCCATAAGGAGTGATTTCTTCGAAACACACTTCCGCATAGCGTTCCCGTGGTCTTCGCAGCACTCGCCGGCGTCGGTCCTCTCCACACAAAGAGATTCTAGCTTCATCAGAAAACAATACTTTATTCCAGTCCTCCAGAGTCCATGAAGCACAGTTCCGAGCAAACTGAAGTCGAGCAACACGGTGCTCACGGAGTAATTTAGGGCCCCGAGCTGGGCGGTAACTCTTGATATTGGCAGCCAAAAGCCTCCTCCTGACCGTCCACAAGCTAACTTCTACTCCTCTTACTTCTTCAAGGCTCTTCTTCAGGTCCACACTTGACGCCTTACGATTACGCAACGCCTGACTCACCAAAAAGCGGTCATCTCTTGGTTCTGTGCATCGTTTTCTTCCCGAACCGGGTCTTCTTTTGACCGAACCAGTCTCTTGATACCGTTGCCAAGTCCTCTGGACAGTTGAACGACTCACATTTAGCCGCTGAGACACGTAAGTTTGCGAACAACCTTCTTCAAGTAGGGCTATAATTTTACCGGTCCTTATCGCTTTATCACTCATATCAAAAAGTGGTATTTAATGTAAAAAGAAAGATTAAATTGTTTAATTTGCAGAAAATATCCAAAAAGTTTTAAAATATCGTACTCAGTTAAAAATCGTTTCAGCAATTCGCGCCATTAGTAAAGCAATTTTAGAATAATCCACAATAATCATTATTTTTCTTTTAATAATTTCAAATTTTAAATTTGGAACGTAAAGAATCATGCCAGGATGCTTCAAAAAACATGCCAATACATCGTCAAATTAACAAAACCTATTTCTTGTTCTTCTTCATTGAAGTAGAGAAAAAAATCTAAAGTGCCCGTTTTTTTTGCAAAAGAGTTTATATTGAAGTTGCTCGCTCACTTAGTAATTTAGTCGCACGGCTAGAATTTTAATATCTGAAATGGATTAATCACAACCCACTTTTTGTACGCTCGTTCTGGATTTTATTATTAATCAATATTCGTCGTTAGTTTAGTTAATTTTTCGCTTACTCAAATTCATATCGCTCAAGTTATTAAAACAGTATCTCATCATCAGTCGCTAAGTATTTTTTTTATTCGATCGTTTTATAATTTTCTAATATTCGAGACTAGAAATGGACATTGTCTATAGTATATTGCACCTTCGATCGAGCAAAAAGGCATAATTTGTTAACAAACAATGTCCTTCCTTGTTCTGCCGAAGCGCAACATGATAACGAAGGTATCCTTTCTCCTGCCAGGGTTGCGGATTTTGTTCGAAAGAGTTACCGCGGCCCTGTAACGCGAAGAGCACTACGAGGAGCACGGATGGGTTTTAGTCAGTAAGAGTCTGACACTCCCTCTCGCTCCACCCAGAGCGGCAGGAGTAATTAGATGATTTCCCATCCATAAAAAAAGTGTTATTTCTGGCCCTAAAAACGTTACTATTTTTCGGTTTAAAGACTCTTTTTTCTAATCAACATAATTATATCAAATGAATAATGAATTATTATAATGCTATCAAATTATTACCCATACCTAAGTTTAAAAACTGTTCAAGACTGATTTGGGGTCTGCTCAAAATTCAAGTTATTATGGTAAAATATTAAGTTTTTATGAGTTAGACTTAGGACTCATAACAAGACCTCAGAACGACTTATCGACTTAATTCTCAATTGCAGCAATCACGGCCGTTTACTTTGCTCTACTATTTACCAGCGCCAGTAAAGTTTCTCTAGAGTTGAGTGAACATGGTTGAGAGAGTAGAGTTAACCGACTGTTCCACAAATTGTGTTCACTTCCACATCGTTTTATTGATTTTTATCAAACATAATTTTGCAACATTCAAAGCCATTTATTTTTATAAACTATAGTTGCGTTGCCCGCACTCTTTAATTGCAACAAAAAATAAGGTAAATCCTGCAACCCAATAAACAGCGCGCGCGACGACGTAGATATCTTGCTTTCGATTAGTGCAAGGGCTGTTTTTGAGAGCTTTGATGTTTTCCCATTCTTCTGTTTTTAGGACGTTCTGCTAATAGGACGTTTTGACATGGAGGCGTTGGATCATGATGCGTCTTTATCCAAATGTAACAGAATAAACGCAATACCTCAAAAGGGGTAATTTTCTAAACATATGAACAACTTAGGCACCTCGCGCACTAGATGGCCACGACCACGACCAGTGCCGCAACGACCAGATTAACTAAAGAAACGAGAACGTTTTTTTAGTTAATCTGGTCGTTGCGGCCACTGCTAGCTCAGAGGTCACAGTTTGTTAGTTGCCTTAGCTTTATAAAGACAGCTTCTGTCACTGTTTCTTCCATTACAACTTAGAAACATCCCAAAACTACTTTATAATAAACCTCCTCGACAAATAATACGGAAATATTAACTTATCTCTCTCCAGGGACCCATCCCGTGCAATTAGAAGTCCAGTCTTCCACAACTTTCTGAACATAGCGCTGTCAAAATGTTTACGATTACCGCCGTAAGTTGTTGAAACCACGTTACGAGGCTGCCGACCTTAATGTATAAACTACCCACATTATATTTAAGGGGCGGATATGCGACTTAATACGGGGTTATTTTTTAATGATCAGCTGTTTCATACATTTTAGTCGGTATTGAACTTTTGTATGAAACAGCTGATTTTTTTTTTTCGTGATTTCAGAGTTGGTCCCATAGTGAAAGTTGTTCATATTCATGGGTAGAACACCCTGTGAAAATTTGGCCATCATTAAAAAATAACCCTGTATGGTTTTAAAACTTCCCGTTTAAACGGTTAGTTGTAATTTTTAAAAAAAATACGTTATTCTTGGATTGTAGACTATTTCTTTAAATATTGTAAAATAGTGTAATCCCTACTAATATTGTAAATTCGAAAGTAACTCTGTCTCAAACGGATCGTCATGAAATTTGGCAGATATACAGCCTGGGAGCTATGGAGAGATTTTTACGTGATAACACACACCCACGCGCGTGAACCGCGGGAAAAAGCTAGAGCCAGCTTGTATAAAACATCTAAAGCAGACAAAAAGACCACAATCACGCCAAAACCATGAGACGTATTTCAATGAATATTTCAAATTCTCAAAGAGAATTTGATTAACATTTAAGTAAGATGTACTTACAGTTTCTTTTGAGGTCAAAGGATTTTTATCCACAAAACTTTGGACTGCGCTGGTATGAACATGTCCATTTCAGTCCCTCAAGGTAGTTGGCGGTTGTTGTCACCTTAATACATAAACTACCCACATTATATTTAAGTTGAAGATTCCTCGCATTGTCAAGAGTGGCGAGCTGTAACTACTTACCAACTGGGTTAGAATGAGCTTCGCGTAATGCGATTCTGAAAGGCTTATTTTGTTGCTATCCAGACTAGAGATTATCTCTTAAACAGCTCAGCTGAAAGTGGCCGGAAAAGATGGTTTTGCAATAAATGAACAGCTGTATAGTCGGTACAATATCTTGTTAGGAAACTAATACAGTCTAATTCATAAAAACTTAACCTCATGATTAGTTCAAATATTGCTTAGCAGATTCTTTATTCGAATTTTATTTTTTTTTATGAAAAAGTCACATCATAGAAACTGAATTTGGAGGCAGGACATATCCGTGTCAAAAAAGACAATCTTCATTTGTAACTGAATAACTAACCAAATATTTGTTGTTCCAGGTAAAAACAAGCACTATTTCTGCTAAACAAACACTAATGTTAGTTTGGTTTCGCCATGAAATGGACACGAAAAAGGTCAGTATACAGTTACTGTACGCATTGAACCAAAAACTATTGTGAGACGAAAAACTAGAAAAACGTCACAATGAAGAATCTTCGGAGTTTGTAACTCATATCAAAATAAGTCCCAAGTTAAAGTGGGTCGCGCGCAACATTGTGTCACTGTCTCAAAATTGAGTTACAATACTGAGAAAGGGGAAACTTTTGTCCTTTTCAGTGGCACGTTCGAAAATTGCACATTTGGCGCGAATGTACCGCCACCGACCAGGGCCGGATCGGGCACTCGCCGCATCAGTCATTGTCAACAAAGTTTATCGCCTCTCTCAGCAAGCGAACGGAATCGCCCAAATGTGTTTGTTGTGGTCTCAAAACGAACTCGCAGCGTCGCAAAATACGGATAAATTGCATCTGCAACTGCTAAGTTGTGCATTTCTTGTTAAATGTCAGCTATACAGCTAACAGCGTTCGCTCGACTTTCGAACCTCTCGAGTATTAACTTCTTAAAGGTTTGCGGCGACCACAATGTTGCTACATTTACATTTGTTGAGTTAACGTTTTCAAATGCCTGTCGTTGGACAAAGCTGTCGGAGAGTACCTACAGAGCTAAAGAACTTTCTCGACCATTTCTTTAACTTACAAACGACTTTAGCTTTATAAAACTTACAATAACGAATTAGTTTCAAGAGAAAGTGTAATTTCATTTAAGTGTTCTCAGAACCGCGCCGTCTTCGCCGTACCTATTTCATTAATATGGATAACATTTGACGCGTTAAAAAAACATTTACTTTTAATGACTTCTAGAATTTATAGCCAACGTCGAAGATTATTAGTATAAAAAGCGGCAGGTTTTGCAAAAAGCGAACGACATAGAGTATATTCCCATATACTGCAGATGAGTTCACCGAGTCTGATTGATCGAGAGTATTAACGAGAAACTGCACAAAAACTTGTCACAAACCCATCTTCTGTTTTGCATGAAAAAAGACAGAAGCAAATCTTGTGACGTCAGACGGCCACTCATGGCTGCTACCCAACACGCTCGTAAAAGCGGGCCCTAATATAAGATAAAACATCGTTTGACAGGGTAACATGTACGTCACAACAAACTAGGGAGATCGATAAGGCTTACTTGAGTAATGGAAAGTTGAGGAAGCAGGCTGGCGTAACGGTCCTGACTGACTTCTGGGGGGGACTTCATTAAGTTGGGCTCAAGCTGACGGAGGATCAGCGGCTTATTGATTGCGACGCGGCCCACGGGGCTCATCCGTACGGTCCCTGACCGCATAATCTAAGGATTACGGAGGGACACAGTGAATTGTGTGTCAGTGTGTAAAACGAAAATTAATAGGAGTCTCTGGGTGTCTTGATGCAGAAATATTTGTTGTGTTAGATGCTTTTTTGAGGTTTTTGCGTTTATTGAGATTGAACTGCTGACTTTGAATGTTACTGATGCAATAAAGCCTATCATACAATCTTCTTTTTTCGTGGTAGAAAGACAACTAATTCAAAATTATTACTTTTCTGACCAGTACATAATGACTTGAAAGAGATTTGGGCACCATAATTTGAAATTCACGTCCATAAAACTTTACTTAGCTAGACTTAAATAATTAGGTTTATGATGGCATAATATAAAACTATTATACAACTCTACAAACACCACAGCATCTCATATAGTAAGTTCCTACGAGATTACAATAAGCCCAATTAAGACAAACGTATAATCCAGAATATACAACGGACATCATAACAAGGTTAGTGATGTTCCACTATTATACAAGTTGATCTACCTACAAAGTTATACGATTCACAAAAGCCCCGCCGTAATCCGTAGACTCGATATTTGAAAACGCAATTTCAAAACTTCACCTAACGTTTGAGTTGATGCTTTGTTAAAATGAAGATATATATACTTTGTTGGAACGTCAGTTTGCATGCGGGGATTCTGGAAAGCATTCTGTTGAAGAGTTATACATCATGGTATACTTTGAAGAATAACAACATCACTATTATTCAGTTTGCAACATTATTAACTTTTTTATCTTAATCTTTTATTAGCACCTAAAAAAAGCCGTACGGTTAATTGCACACAGATTTTCAGGTACCTACATATAGTACCTACACTAGGAAAGGGACTCTTCCCGTTTTGGAGTTAACTCGTGTCAGTTTATCGAAAGTTCAGTCACGTACAAGATGACCCATCGAATTGTCCTCGATAAATGGTTCAATGTTCCAAACCCTATTTAAGATTGCTTATCAATGCAAAACTGCCGTAATCTCATAAACCAATGACTTACAAAATTTAGGTACGTAAATGAGTGAAAGTGACAGCTCGAATAATTCCCTAAGGCTTGCCATAAACGCGTCGAATAATCAGCGATTATAGTAAAGATCGGTATCTCAATTTAAACGCCCGCAAGAATCCTTGTCGCGCTCTAATCCCGAAGATGGAGCGTTTGGCGGCGCTCTGGCTTGCTCCCACCAAGGCTTTATTGATAGCGAGAGCCCCGGGCCCCAGGCCCCGAAGCAAGGAACCCCCAGCTAGAAATAATAATTATTCACGTCTAAAAGCGTACTTACTAACGTTTCCAACATCCCCCTTCCTCACAAAAATACGATTGGATGTTTTTATCCTCGCTTTTATTTCCTCCATGTAGATGAAAGGTAATATCTACATAGCGAATACTGTGTTTAAGTATAAAACCGTGTTCGTATAAGAGGTATAAAAAAAATATTACGTCTGGTTATTGCAGTTTGGTATAATAAAGCGACAATATGTCTTGAAAGATGTACGGTCGTGGATTGAATGGGATTCAGACTTGGATAAAACATAGTGGCCAATTCTGTTTTATTGTTACAACTAAGATATCCTTCAATTACCGGGAGTAAAGGCCTGGCTCCAGATTGTTTACTGGAAGCCAGATAAATGATAGCAAAACGTTGCTAACGTTGTGTTAGGGGACTGGAAATGTACTACCTGGGATTAATTTAATGTGTACCTATTTGGGACGTATGTGGGCGCGCGTTACTAGGGACTGTCTACTAAGGCATGATGGAACATATAACTATAAGAATTGTAGTGCTTAAAGACAGAGTATAGACGGGCAGTACATTTTGTAGAGGTTTTATCCTTTTTCAATTGAACCTAATTGTTGGTATTTTGAATTCTTATTGTTCTGAAGTTAAATAAAAACAAACAGACTGCCATGTTTCCGCATATGTAGGAGTATGTACGACCATAACTGCTACATTTACATTGATTAACAACTTATCAATTTTAGTCACAGTATTTATGGCAGTTTCTCTTTCCATGAAATAAGAAACAACGTAGGTACTTAATTAAGTAAGATCTTAAATATGTGAAGCAACTGATGGAAGACTTACCAGCAATTAATAAGACCCCGATGTAAGTATAGCAACCCAACATACACGTGCCATGACGCCTATTTTTGTCGACTTTTAAGTCAAACACCCTGTTTTATTTTCATCCCTAAATCAACATAATCAACGCTATTTCCGTCCCCATTTCGTACCTAATCTAAAAAAACATCTAAGTGAACGAAAAATTAAATCTTATATCCAAATCTC
The DNA here is from genome assembly GCA_947386135.1 of Melanchra persicariae. Taxonomy (NCBI): domain Eukaryota; kingdom Metazoa; phylum Arthropoda; class Insecta; order Lepidoptera; family Noctuidae; genus Melanchra; species Melanchra persicariae. The sequence goes on along the minus strand of OX376651.1, from coordinate 6,499,893 downwards.
TCGACTGTACTACAACACATAAAAACGTCCTTATTCCGTACGAGTTCGCTAAAAATATTCTCCCTCCTTCCTTCCTAATAAGGGGCGTTCGCCTTTAAAAGTCCCAGATCTACCGTTTGCGAAGACAAAATAGATTACGTAATAGGTCCTTCTTACACCGTAAGGCGCCCGTAGACTTTCTTATTATTTTTATACAGCATCTTTAATGTTTTAATATTTATTATAACTGATTATTCGGTGAGCTTGATGCCGAAATAATGCTTTTATAAAAAAATATACAACGACAGAACAATTAATTATTCTCTTTGATGTCAATATTTTTGCTAAATTCTGTTACTTAAACACAGTTGAAGACATTAATTTTAATTCTGATCACGTGTTTTACAAGACAGCGGAAAAACAGCTTGTTGGTTAATTAATTGCTGACTTAATTGATTTTACTAATCAATTAATGAAAAGCAATTTCTTATGTCAATCCATAGTTTAAGCCCACTCATTTATCGCAGTACACTTTCGGCCAGTGAAAACGGGACAAACTAGGCGTGGAAAGTGCAAAACCAGTTGCAGCACAACTTAGAAGCTGCTGATGATATATCCAAGTTATAGAACACGCGTGACGTCACTATGACGGTATAATTTTTACCAGCAATATGACGACACGCGTGTTTTCGACGCACTGTATTGCCTTCATTTTTGTTTCCAAGAAAAAAGAAAAAACACGTATCCAATATTTTTTGGAAATTTATCTGCCGGACCAATTAGATTTTTTCAGTAAAATACCCAATTGAGGCGCTAACCCAATGCCAAACTAGAGTAATTTAAAACATGAGTACTTATTTAGCTTTTCATGCTAGGGCTAGCATGAAAAGCTAAATAAGTACTCTTTGCTCCAACTGTGACCTTATATTGATTAAGTACGTAGTGTACCTAAGTACCTATACATATAAAGTTCTGAACACAACAACGCTAGCGAGAAATCAATAGGAATTCAAGCTATTTGATAAGCGAGTTCTAAAGCAGGGACTAGGTCAAAGCGTTCATACGCTAGATCGTCTCATATTTTAAAGGAATGTAAGGTAATAGTGGTGAAGAAAAGATGGATGGTTTCTTAAGTAAAAGATTTTATAAAGGACTGGAAAAAGCGAAAAGTGAAAATGTGGAAATTGATACGAAATTAAAAAGTGTAATTTTATTATAGATTTTCTCTCATAACTACCTTCATGAAGATCATGTACCTAGTTGAAAAAAAACTTTTTTGAAGCACCTTCCTATATTGGGATACCCCAACATCACTTCTTAGCTACATTTTGGGATTTATAGGAAGCGTGAGACGCTTTTAGTACTTAAATCTTTCCAAAAACGTACAGATTTTCATCCTGCCTATTATTAAACCAGTTTTGTCCGCGGTTTTTGTAGGTTATGTTAGACTATGTAGGTTTCTATAAGTTCAGTTAAAGAATTTTCGTGATTGAATGACTTTCAGAGATAACCTTTTAAAAACATACTCATGTTAACTAATCATAATAATATTTAGTTACAATGATATCGAATTTACAACTGCACAAGCCAATGAAATTTCACTAACTCATTCACAAACATATTACCACGAAAATTCCATTCCATATCTTAAACTACACACAAGCCGTAAGTACCTAAATAGTTTACAAACTTGACTATAATTACACGATGCATATTAATGACTAGCGAAATACTATGACACTATAATGAAGTTAAATTGACTTAATTTTGTTGGCAACTTCAATTAGCGAGGCACGTTGTTTACGCCGAACGATGGCTTTATTTAATGCACAATCATTTTTAAATTGAATAAACAACACCATGTAGGTAGGGGGTGAAAGGCACTTTTGTACAGTGAAAATCTCTTTGGGGGGTAAAAGCTTGGGTTTGGTTTTTAAGGTTTTAACAGCATTTATAAAAATTATATCAAATTATTTTCAGCATTTTTAAGGAATCATTCATCAGGAGCTCGTGGGTAAATAATAACTGCCGCACGAGTCAATCTTTGAGGTAAAGCATCACTTGCCGAGGTTGATCTGTGGATGATTGACCATCTTTTACACACCGAGACTCCTCTGTGACTCGGAAGGCACGTTCAGCCAGTGGTCCTGACTATTATTATTACTATTATAAATAAAATCTTTTTTCCAACTATGCTGCCCCAACATAGTTGGAAAAAAGATTTTACAGTAAATCAATACACACACGTTAATATTACTATTACTAAATTCTACTACTGCTACTTTTATTATGATAAATTCAGCAGTCTATAAACAATCACTACATCTCTACAATGTTGTTCCATTCAGAAAATAAAACGAAACTCCCCTTTTATAGTCCCTTACAATATCAACCATAACAACATCATAATAAAAGGGAGAGTTGCACACAAACAATGAAACACACGCCATTTCACAAACCCGTCAAACAACGAAAACAACTAGCTACATTTTTCAATAAACGTAAAGTAATTGTGGCATCGGAAAACGCACAAAAACCCAATTATGTACGAACGTTTAATAGTCGGATAAGTTAATGCTCCCACAACATGCAAATAGCATTAAAATATCGGTAGAAAAGCCAATTAAACTCGTAAACTTTAATTGATATTCATGAACTCATAATGGGAAATGTAGCTGAAAACGCTGTCGAAAACTTCCACTTCGCAGAGCCTCTAATTATGCTTAAAACGAGCACCTGAGCCACGGGCCACGTTCTACGCTTCGTTATCTTGCTCGCTTACTGACTATAATTTTTTATTTCCACACAAATTATGAAAATAAGCAAGATAGTTAAGTTAAGAATTAGCTTTCGAGGCAAGTCTTAGAATCAAATTAGTCTCTGAGGAAAATCAGCAGATTATTAAAACCTTTTACGCTAATCTAAAAGGAGAAAATAAATTGTTTTATTAACAGAATTCACAGTTATCTACGAAATCAGTTCCGAGAGAAAATCCGTAATATTATCTACTCTTGCCATCATCCCCGAACCTTAAATTAAGGCTAACATCGAAAAAAGTTCATCACATTAGTGGATCGGGGTCGGTTTTTGAACCCCCGAACTGGAAATCAAAGGAAAAAACTCAGGACACAGAGACTGTATTACACTGAGCTTAATACGAAATCTCTATCAGTGAGCTCGACATATTTAACGTATATCAGATGATTTGTGGGCTAAAAGAACCACTAAGTGGGTCCCTTTCAATGCTAGGCGACATCGCGGTAGACCAAGGTGAAGGTGAAGAGAAGGACTGACACGCAATGGCAGAGGACAGATGTCTGTGGAAAGGAGAGAGGAAAGGCTCTGCCCAGCCGTGGGACTTAACGGGCTAGATTAGATTAGATTGGTAATAAAGCCTTTTAAATTCGATATATTCCACTTCATAAATGAACACATGCCTATTCCTACTTTGCATACTTATTGTTACTCGCATGTTCAAAGTTTATTGTTTCCTTTGTGCCCAAAGGAGCGAAGGCGTTACAACATCAATACCGATTCGACTGATTTTACGGAAAATCGAAGGTTCACATGGCTTACGTTCCAATTACCCACTGCTACTCCCTTCAAGTTGTTGACCTACATAGCCCCGGTTTGTTTCCTGAGCCAAAACTCTCAGATCACGAACCTCTTAAGCAAATCAATTCGATCCTTATTTTTATTCTGGTAAAGTTGTTATTAGAAGAACAAATGGTCGCGCTTCAAACGATTAATATTCAGTAGCTTTTTACTGTTCGTACCTATCAATTTGTTTAATAAATGACACTTCACACTTCTGCTCTTTTTTGAAGTTTCCGCAATCCCGACGTCTGTCATCGTCGGCAATGCTTTTTGCATTTGTATGTTTTTGCATGTCTGCAAATTTTCTTTCCCGTTCGTACTTTGGTCACAACTAGTGATTTAGTCAATCATAATACTTGCTGAAACTGGTCACAAGTCTTGTTAACTAGTTATCTAGGTTTTTAGGGTCCCGTAACCAAAGGATAAAAACTAAGACTCCGCTGTCAGTCTGTCTGTCTGTCACCAGGCTGTATGTCTCAGTCGCAATCTGTCAGTGCCTAACCCCTAGAATTTCCCTACATGTTGACAGATTGCAACAGACGCGAATTTGAACGTTGCTTAAAAATTTGTAGATTTCGACCGCAGGTTACAAAGCAATCAAACAGAAAACAGTCTTTGCCATTTTGTGGTTCTGTTAGAACAAATCACATTGCACACAATAACAAACGTAAGGATCCTTGTACATATGTAAATTGTGTCTGTTTTGGTTAGAAGCTGACTGTTATGATACTTATGATTGACACTGAAGGAAGGTTTCTGCTTTCCTTTTGTGTTGAAGAGCAAACAATGAAGCGCGTCCCTCAAGCGAATGTTCGTGAAAATAATTACATCCTCTTAGTAGAATACAGTCGCCGGTTTCAGCGTATAATCCTTGTTAAGTTACCGCTACATTTGTTTTTTTTGCAAGGGTTTTTTAAAAGGTCAACCAGTACAATCCCACATGACTTTTTACACCTTTCTGAGCTATCGTTAAATACTTTTGCTTTGGACTAAGCTTTTTCTCGGCCTAAAAGCTGCTTTTAGCATTGACGTGGAGCGAGGTAGCGGAGCGGAGTGACGGTGTACATAGTACGGAGTGGAGTTGAGGACTGTGTGGAGTAACGAGTTTACGCTAAGAGTATAAGGTAATTTGAGCGGTCGGCTGGTTTTTTTCTTCTACTGCCCCGCTCCGCAGCCTCGTTCTGCTTCCCAGTATTGTATGATTTTTTTAAACTAGTTCGCAAATCCCTGCCCTCTGAAACGGAGCGAAGATTTTATGCTATTGTATTGGTTTATATTGGCACAGCTCCACTCCGCTCCTCTCCTCTCCGCTGCTATGGACGGTCGGCCTTAATAAGGAAATTTTCCTAAAAATCCCCAAAAGTCCAAGATATTTTTTATCCTCATTTTACAGTGCCGTGAAATCTGTAAGTTTTGCGGTTAGGATTTCAATTCTCCATTTTGTCAGAAAGTGGGAAATAAACATGAATACATGATTAAGCCTAATTTTAAGGCAGGCAGACAAGATGCGTCAGTTTGACAAAGTTGCGACAGCGATTTTTTTATACAAATTGTTTTATTTGTAGAGCTATTTAAGAACTATTTCTATGAAAACGCGCGCTGCATCGTTTATTCTAAGCTTTAATACCTATCTTCAAAATTGGTTTTCATGTAGATGTACCTAAATTATACAAGTAATACACGTAAAGCGTTATTAAATCAGTGGTATACATAATAGCATTAGGTACTTACAGCGGCTCGTCAACTCGTTAACTGCCATCACCGAAACGTCGTTAGTCGATAATTTTATTTAAATTGACGCGTAAAAGCGTCTAATAAAGTCTATTTTATGAGTGATTTATTACTTTGCGTAGTTATTATTGCGTTTTAGGTTTTTGTGCACCAAGTTTTTTAGGAGTAATAACAGCCGCATAGGTCGATGTTCAGGGTGAAGCAAAGGTTGGCGAGGTCGGACCGAGGATGGTGACCATTCTTTATATACCGAAACTACTCCATTCCTCGAAAAGCACGTTAAGCTATTGGTCTGGGCTGTCATGTGGATATCTTTCATCTCATCATCGCATATCAGCCTAAAGACGTCCACTGCTGGACATAGGCCTCCCCCAAGTATCGCCACAACAACCGGTCCTGTGCGTCTCGCATCCATCGGCTACCCGCGACCCTCACACCAGGTCATCGGACCATCTTGTGCGAGGCCTTCCAAAACTGCGTCTTCCGGTACACGGTCGCCATTCCAGAGTTTTCGGTCCCATCGACCATCTGTTCTGCAAGCAATGTGCCCTGCTCACTGCCACTTCAGTTTATCAATCCTTCGGGCTATGTCGGTAACCTTGGTTCTCTTGCGGATAAGCGTTGGTGGTTAGGCCCCTGTCTTGCCAAGGAGTATATCGTGAGGACTTACTAGAGGCTTTCAGATGTTGAAGTGTAATTGGGATTTTCACACATGATATTAGTTGAAGTAGAACAAGTATGCTCTCAATATGTACTTACCTACTATAAAATAGAAGCAAAAGTAGAATAACCGCTTAGGAATCATTAGTATCTAATACAATACAGTTCATTGGTCACTAGCTTGTACAATATCCGATCAGTATAATGAACCCAAATCCTCTCAAACAGAACAACAATTTCATTATACCTACTTGATCTCAAGAAATAAGACCATAGGTTGTAAAAGAAAACATCGAAATAAAACACAATACAGAAACAAAATTAAACATATTTCTAAGGAAATTTCCAATTCAGCCGTTCAGCCTCTCAGTTCGCTTTATGAAAACACATCTGTGTATTTCTAAATCTTGTAATATTTACACACGGTTGGATATCATAGTCCCTTGGGCGACCCTTAGTATCAAAATCCGTTGTTCCCGCTCCCTTGTAACTAAATAATTTCACAATCCACAAGGGGAGACTGGGGTCATACTACTCGGTTGATTAGTTATCCCCGTGACCGTTGATAAAAATTAAATGAACATGTCGCGCGTGCTGGTCGAGAATGACAAGTTATGAAGGACGTTTTTGGGGAGGGTTATAATGACCTTTTGAGAGGACAAGGGGAAGTTGTGGCTAGCAACTCAACTGACAGTTGGGTTTTGCAGAGATATTGGCAGATTACAATATTAAAACGGTAAACTGGGTTTTCGATGATCTAATAGTCTGCGAAAATGACTTTTAACTAAGCATTATGATTTTGATACGTTACGGAAACTTATTTTGGGATTGGACTACAACACAGTGAAGTGACTTTGTATCAATTTGCTAAAAATGAATGTCTGACCTTAACCTTAACCTGTGGTACATAGAAATCAAGAAATTTTAATCTCGAAAACCCTTGTTGGTTGCAAACACACCACTTTTTCTTCTAATTTTCTTGTAAACCTTTCTCAACACGATGACAAAAAGGTGAACTAAATCATCCTATCAGCAAAGTTCCCAAATAACTTTTAATATTTTTTTCACGAGTCAGGTGGGCCAAAATGGAATCACCATTAGAGGTGAAAGCGTTTCAGCATTTTATCGGAAATAGACTTAACGATGACTTTTCGGGCTTGAAACTGAATTGAATATTTATGAGGCACCCTTCTTTTGCCTCTCGACAGACAATACTTAGCTACGAAATCCTATTTCATATTATTCTCGAATATTATGAAAGGATCTTAACTCTGAAGTAGAATATTTTAAGCGGGGAATACACTTGGCAGTATTTTGCACAGATCAAGAAGCTTCTTAATTACTTCTTTAACTTACCTATAGCTTAACACCACAAAAACATGTTTACAGACTTTAGCCCAGAGGAGGAATACTGCTGTAAAAATTAAAAAAAAATAGATTTTTTTAAGCCCTTGCAAACTGGAATTAATTATAACTCAGATTTAAAATACGAAAATGAGTTGATTATTATTATAAAGGTACTTTATTGTACACCTCATAATAAGAACAGGACAAACATTTATAAAAACAAGTGTACAATGGGCGGTCTCATCGCACAATCTCTTACAAGCAACCTTTGGATGGACTGAACGAAAGGTTAGATTGAGGGCTGTCAGTGTACAAACGTTCTAAGTAATACTAATTAGACATAATAATATGAAATACATAAATGCAATACCAAATATTACAGTAATAAATCCCTACTAATATTATAAATGCGAAAGTAACTCTGTCTGTTTGTTACGCTTTTACGCTAAAACGGCTGAACGGATCGTCATGAAATTTGGCAGATATATAGCCTGGGATATGGAGAAGGATATAGGCGGCTACTTTTTTGAGTGATAACCGACATCCACGCGGGCGGAGTTACGGGCAAAAGCGGGTATCAAATAAATAATTGAGAAATGAGCGGAAAAATTAGAGTGAAAAGTAAAATGAGTTTGTTTTTTGTTTTCACTCTTAAATCACCGAACATATCGCTTGTCCGGAAGAATACAGTATCATGTCAAAATTTGGCACTAACTGTAAGTCAGTTAGTAATACAGTTCGACTAAAAAAAGTACGTTCTACCTTTTAAATTAGGTCGAAAATCGCTTTCACCTTGAATGAAAAAACAAAAGTAAAATTCAAAAGAATACAGTCACAAGTGGTAAAAAGTGAGTAATGTCTTTAAAGGTAATTATAGAGTACATACTAATACATATTAATAATAAAAAATAATCTGTTTATCTTATGGATATACCAGACTATTTTTAGTTAAAATCAATCAATCAATCAGTTTATTTCGCTTTAATCGCTTCTCCTGAAAAAGTACGTTTTTAGAGTTAATACAATATTCTTGCGGGCAAGCGATATGTATACGATAACAAACTACTTTTTTGGAAAATTCTTTAATATCACGAGCCAAGCCGCAGGCAAAACCTAGTAGTGGAATAAAAATCTTTTTATTACTTGAATCGTTTACGTTATGCAAATAAATGCAAGCTACTTGCACACGTATGTGAGTTGCTGGCTTTACAAACGTGTGGGTACCAGTTACACAGACTCCTACAGAAATTGATGAGATCATCCGTTTCAGTAAGGAGTTTATTGAATCAAAATAACCCTACATGATGTAGGAGTATTTCTTTCGTATCGGTGACCTACATTTTATAAATTCAACGTAAATAAGTAATTGGTAACCATTAGTCCATTATTTATGAAGGCACTCCGCTGTTCTTTTAAAACGACAAGCATGTGTAGAAGAACCGTTCCTTTTTTTTTGTAAATAAATTATTAAGTTAACGTTATTACTATGTACAATTTCTTCATTGTAATATTTTCTTGAATTTAAACCAGCTACCGCCTGCGGCTCTATCACAGTATAGTTAGTACTGATTTGATTCTGATGTACAAGGTATATAGGTGTATTACCGAAAAGTTTAATCAAACAAATTTTGCTTGAAAGAGTTACAGACATCCATCCATCTTCACAAACTTTCACATCTATACTAATATTATAAAGCTGAAGAGTTAATTTTATCTAAATATTCCATAAAAAAGATTTCCAAAAAATGTTGGCCATGTACTTTTACTTTTTTCACTTAAACAAAAAATGAAAACGATACAGTGCGATGAAAACTAGTGTGACGTCACAGACCGATACACTTTTTATCGGACAATGACGTCACAAGCCCCCACTCTTGATCTTTGATGAGTTTTATCTTCGTCAATTATTTAAAAAAAAGTACGTATCCAATATCCACCGTATGATTTTACTCAAAAATCATACGGCGCCCTTCGCATCCAATACAATGACGCATTCAGGGTGCTGATGGGGTTGCCCCGATACTGCAGCGCGTCAGGGATGTTTGCTGAAGCTCACGTAGACTGCTTCTATACGGTGATGCGGAAGCGGTGTGCATCCTTGGTCCGTAGGGTGCGGGGCAGCGCCAACAGCATCCTGTCTATGATGGCAAGCAGGCTGGATTGTGCGTTTGTGAACCACTGCTGCAGGGTTTCGGCTGGGCCTGTCACCTTGCAGCAATGATGTCACTCCGTATTTCTATTTTTGTAAGTGTATTACTAACATAGTTTGTAAGTGCGTTGTTAATAACACTATGAGTCTTGTTGCTTGAAATAAATGGAAATTATTATAAATTATTATTATTAATATTTGTGTGTTCGATAATCTAACTGACGGACTAAATAGAATCATATTTTTAACTCAGGAAACATCCCTATTGGGTTAACCCTTGAAACAGTTGCTCTGATCACTGTTCTAAGGGTTAACCCTTTGAGCTCTGTCTCCGACCGACGTTGATCTCGACTGTAGTCTTAGAATATGATAGACAGATGAAAGCTGATGTTACATCTTCATGTCATAGTGGAAAACGAAGTAACAAGAGCTGTAATGATGTTGAGATAAAATGGGTTGAATTGTATACAGGAGCTTGTAAGTAGTTCTGTTAGAAGTTTATTTAATTATGAAACTCAGGCAATTAGATAAGAAGATATTTTGGGAATTATAATATGTTTGAGCCCTCATCAAGATTTTCGTGACATCAACAAGCAGTCAGTCGACTCTGCATCGTTAGTGACCGCCAAAGAATCAGCATTGTAATCCGACGTGGCAATACTGCCAGTGTTTTGGGCACTCTTCCTATTCCCAAAATTTCCTATTGACAGCGATGCGTACAAGTTTTTCGATGCACAATGAGTTTTTTAACAAATAAAAATATTATGTACAAACGGGTATAAAAGTGCCTTTCCCTTTTTATCCCGTCCGTAAAAGGGACTTCCCCTTTTTATCCCGTCCGTAAAAGGGGAGGCCCCTTTTATCCCGCTCGTACCTATTTTGTATTTATCGGTAAATCTGAAAAGTAACCCAAATGTACGTTTTCTTGATCTCTTGCATTTACGGTTTTTGTCGCGTGAACAGTTTTAACCTTGTAATAATTATTGGGATCGGATTGGTAAAAAATTGTTAAAATAAATCCTAAAATCTACCGGAATTTACGAAAATAACTAGTCCGTAGTAGGTACACAAATTGATAGGCAGTAGCCCACGGCATTACACTGCCAATCATTTCATATTTTTTCGGGATTCAATTTAAGCCAATATTTTTTTTAAAAAAAAGCTTTTCCGGCAAAGTTCGGTTCAGTGATTTTAATAATTGCTTCAGGCGATATATCTCATTTTATCATATTATACCGAAACTTAAAATGGAATATTATTTTTACTTGATATTTTTTCAAACTCTTAGTTCTATTGGAAACGTTATTAAAATATTACATTTCTAAAAAATAATACCAGTCATATATTTCATGTGGTATGGTCTTCAGTTTTTGGCACTCAAAATACAAATAGCTGCCGATCTGCCTAGCCTTTTCCCAAGTTCGTTGTGGTCGAACCAGTCGCACCTGTTATCAGTACTTTACATTTAGAGAGTACCCATCTGACCACCATAACCCAGTGTCCGGGTAACACGATACCCTTTCGCAAGACTGGTGTCACATTTTTGACTTCTGACTAACCGAAACGACTGTCAATATGCACAAATGACAGCCGGGACCAATAGCTTGACGTACTTTCCGAGGCACAGAGGAATCTCTGTCCGTAATAAATGGTCACCAATCCATGGACTTGGCAAGCGTAGCTCAACCTCGAAGATTCACATGTGTGGCTTTAATTATTAAGCCATATGCTCTAACAAGTCGTAGAAAAATCCAGTATTTCCTTTCACAAGTTTAGGCCAGACCCTTTGTTTGTCATGTAAATATCTGTACGTCTTCGACTACGCCCTTTCACCGTACACACACACAGTAATGTTTGTCAAGGCTAATTTGCTACAATATTGAGTTGTGCCTGTTTGATATTTGATATGAATTAAATTGAAACTGTTTATGCTGTAATATCAATTAGCTTAAACATACTGGAGGCATGTACCAGGCTTCTGATACAACATCAATTACCGTAACGTAATTTCGTGAGACCTACTTACTTGCTTTTTGGATGGAGCTCTTCCGGGAAAGTAGGTAGTGCCATGGTACTTATTTCTGGTGCTAAAGCGATGCTGTGTTTCAGTTTGGGTATAGGCAAATGCTCGACAAAAATCGACTACCCCATTATTTCTGTGCTAACTCGACAAAATGTACCAAAAAGGAGATTTTTTTTTCGCCGACCCATCCTTTGGTAAAAGTTGTTCATAATGATGAGTACAACGACCCCTTTTCAGGTATTGCGTTTATTCTGTAACAGGTTGTAGAATACCTCTTTATTTCAAAAGTCAATATGCGGCGATTACCTACCATGTCCTCTGGTTTTGGCCAACCAATGACATAGAAAAATGTACAGGTTACATTTGTGATTAATATATCCTGATCGAAAATTATGACGATCATGTCTATAGTTACAAGTTCCCGAAATACGTTTTAATAAAATAAAAGTGACATAGTGAAAAGTACACGTCGTTTCTCCCCCTATTCCTCACAATGGTCGCTCATACAAATAAACAAGCATTTCATTTAGGGGACATTTTGGTTGAGTTGACAACGTAAAAGAATTGCCCGCGAAACAAGTTCATTCCGTAGTAGGTAATCTGGTGCATTGCCAAAAGGTAAATTTTCACTCTACGGAAATGACCATAATAATTTGTTCTGCTCTAATAGTGTTACTAAGCGAGAAATAACGTTCCTTTTGACGGTTAAGTTTTATTCTTAAACTCAGTTTATACATTTTTAGAATAGTACGTGATACAAAAATACCTCAAAAGCCTTAAATATAAATGGCAAACATTAACCAAATACAGTGCGCAAACCCAATTTGGGGCACAATGTGATTGTTTTAGTTCCATTTCCCCATTAAGAACTTATTAGGGTCCCTGTTATGGCAAAAAGGTCTTGCATCCAAGCGGGCATTTGTTAAGATGTAAATTTATTCAGGAATACAAAGCTCGCTCAGTATAACAAAAACTGTATGAGGGTAATGTCGGGGAGACATGACCTCGCTGGATTACCTACCGCGAATTTTGAAACACCCAGCTAATTTCACGGCATTTGTCTTTTTTTGTGCATTCACGGTTAGGGGAGTTTAGGACAAATTGGCTCACTTACTTTGTCTTTTGATTTTAGTTTTTGCTGGGAATTAATAATGGTTATTTGTAACCGGGTTCTTCTTGTTAATTTTGTAGCGGAAAAAAATGCAAATCTCGTTTTTGTTGCTAAAGGAAGCTGAAATGCGTTTAGGACGAGTAACAATGTAATGGAGAGAAGGGTAAATGAAATTCACAGCGGGTTGATAAATGGGTCACCTTACAATCGACTTCATTTGAGCTTGTTTATAAAGTTATCTGAGGGTTTACGAATTCTAAATTGTAATATTGTGTTATAAATTTGTCGTTTGCCTTCCAATCATTTATTTTATTTGATCAGTTAATTTTAATGGCAGTGCAATCAATTAATACAAAAAAAAATTAAAACAAAATACTTTATAAACTAATTCGTCGGTAAGTAGATCACTTCATAAGATGTGTACGTATTTATAATACAGAACTTTTTTTGCGCAAAACAGACAAACAAGAAAAAAACATCCCTAACTTAAATTCAACCATTCGAGCAATTAAATTAACGTCGGTCAAGCAAGAAGATCAAAGCGGAACAGCAACAACAAAGCTTCGGCTCAATTCTGACCACGCTCCCAAACTTATGTCCAAATATTTGTTTATGGTTACAAATCAATTCTCGTTTCCCGCTCACTATTGTTTCATCCGAAGTAACATAGAGCTTAAAATATTTGCGGACGCCCGAGGCGCGGGCTGCGAATGACAGCATAATAATAACCTCTCCTCTCTCTGTATTTCCTAATCGGTATTGATCCACCGAACCTTCTTTTTATAAACTAAACGATCTACGGAACACTCTTTACCTCAGTAGAACAATGGACAAAGGAAATTCATATGCGTGATGAGACTGTATACTGTGTCGTGTATACTAAAACCTTATCTAAGGCTCCAGATCAATCAATCAAGTAATGCCCACCAAGGCCGAACGTATTACCAAAACTCGTTCAAAAAGCTTTTAGACAAGCCCAAATTGCAAAGCTTGAAAACCTCCCTTTGTTTATTATCTTAATGTTCTACCAATATGTGCGGGGCATTAGATTAGGGTGCGCGGAACTTTCGATTTACGCAGTTAAGCCATAGTTTGTCCCACGCCGGGAATTTAGTTGAATAGTCAATGGATTTACGACATCCGATCTTGGCGCCCCAAATATATTTTAGACATTCTTCGCCGACTAATGCTGGAGTGTGCGGAATACCAGACGATTTTAAGTGCTCGGAAATGTATACTGGGAAAAGTGAGTCTATACAAATTTGGGTCTCGTACAACTATAGAATAGTAATGTAAGAGTAGAAGATCACGCCCAAGGAGTTCGGCTACACAAAAATACATTACGTACTCCAAACAAAAAGCTTTTTAGGCGTAAAAGGCGAATTACGAAGAGCTCACTTCGCTCATTATCTAAATATTCATAACGTTCGGTGAACTATATAGCGTGTTCTAAAACGAGCGAACCCCTTGGCGTTCCATCTTGGTGTTTCCATTTGCAATGTTTTGTCTTTTGTTTCTTGTGAGAACTACATCCGCTTTGTCTAAGCCGGGCCGTTTGTGGAACATGCAAATATTTACCAAGCCGAGGTTTCTACTTTGACGTTCCTACATAATTTTCTGACATCGCAACCTTAGTAGGGGATGGTTTGACCGAGTTTACCTACTTACAAAAATGTTCTGACTTTCGGTGTAGTAATTAAACAAACTTGGGTCTGTCCATTTCCGCTATATTAGATTGCTGTATTGCTGTTTTTGAAATGTTCTATCGTCAATGTGGTGTTCACTAGAGTCAAAAGTTTAGGGCTTAGGGTTTTAAGTCAAACAACTAAATTATGGTATCAATGGTGGCACGTCCAGCCTCCACCAGCTGTATTTAATTTCTCATTGGGGAGCGGGATTGGATGGCTGCTGATACATGGGTATCAGTAAAGTTGGGAACTTAGTAAATTATTCATTCGCGGCGGTCCTGCATGTGAGTTATGTCCACCTGACGCATTGGAATTTTCCAATCTCACTTTATAGACGGAGGGGCGATCTAGAACATGAAAATATGTAGGATCCTGTAGTTTTACGACCGATCTCTCTTATGGAAGGAACACTTAAGAGATTATGTTGTGGGATGAGATGGCCATTATCATACTATGTAGAACAACAAAGTTGTGTTTGTCTTAACAAAAATTACGTAACATACAGTTCCCAGAAATGATTACTTTAAACATGGAAGAAATACGAGATGACATTATTTCGTGCAATTCATCAGAGGGCTAAATCAAGTTATCGTGAATATAAACAACTGGGACCAACTGTGAAATATGAAAACAAAGTGTCAGACAACAATATCTCCTGCAGAATTAATAATTAACATCGCAAAAATAGCTGAATTAGTAGGTATTTGAACCCGAGTGGCAAAGTACATAGTATTAGTTAATTATTGATCTTATGCTTGGTCTTCCTTTAGATAATGACGTGTATATTTAATTAGTCTGTAAGTTCATTTATAAAACAACAGCAACCTTATCTAAAAATTACGTCAATCTACGCTCCAATAACAAAAGCCGTACATCATTCAACTCCAAACATTTCCCTCAGAACTCCGAGTCAATTTCTCAGCCATAAGAAATCGAACAAACTTAAATAAATGGCGCATAGTTGGAACCTCTCACGAGATGAAATTCCGGGTCATCTCAACCCTTGCCGATATGATCAAATATCTCCGTTTGCTTATACGACAACGAACACTGACATACCTAACACCCTTTAAGATGTATAACCCAGTCTCCTTAAAATAGAACGAACCTTTCCGATATTTCCATATTTTCTAAAGGGGAAAGAAGGGGAAGACAAACAAAGTGGACGGATGTTTGACGATTGACCTTAGTGAAATGGAAGTCAATTCAAGGAAATGTGCTATCTAGGTCAATACAGGATAGCTTTAACTCATTCACACAGTCTGAATATCGCTATCTCTTATACAAAACTAATGAAAAAAACATGTCAATTACGCCCGTAAATAATTGCAAAATGCAATTTGCTAACATGTTGTTTCGTGCAAGGAAGTCATTTAACTTATATCGAGATCAAGAATGTATTTATAGAATTATAATCATTAAAATCATTAATACAAATCTTTCAGTTAGAATTGATGACAAATGTATTATTTCATGAAATCATAACATTTGGCATTAATTCTAACTGAGAAAGTTGTATTGATGATTTTAATTATTACAGTTCTGTAAATATGGACTTGCTACGGCTGCGAATCATATTTTGACCAACATACAACCTGATACTGACGTGCAAATTGCAAAAAACGTAAAAAAAATGAATTTCGCGGGCTACCCTGGCGCTTTCACCTTAAGCCGGTAGCTCTTTATGTTACCATAATTCCAAGTTGTTTTGTCTAAATACTGTTGCAATTAAAACCAAAAGGGAATATTCACCACAGAAGACGTACAACCAACTAAGGCGTTTTGTGCAGAAGGCCGAAGATCTGACAACTGGTTTGCTGTTAGGATACCAGTAATTCAATATTCCTTAGTAATTGAGTTTGAGAGGTGACATGGTAGTCGCTCTGTGTGAAATATACTGTTATTCGGCTACGGACCAACCATCTTGTTAGATTGAAAGGCAACCTCAAAGCTAGGATGATGACGTTAGGGTCGAATTTCGTATGAAGATACGGCTCTAATCCGCCACTGGGTTGTCAGATACGCATGTAAAATACTGGTTCCATGTA
The DNA here is from genome assembly GCA_947386135.1 of Melanchra persicariae. Classification (NCBI taxonomy): domain Eukaryota; kingdom Metazoa; phylum Arthropoda; class Insecta; order Lepidoptera; family Noctuidae; genus Melanchra; species Melanchra persicariae. The sequence goes on along the minus strand of OX376651.1, from coordinate 6,483,560 downwards.
AATTCCCTATTACTAAGCCTCCGCTGTCCGTCCGTCTGTCCGTCTATCTGTCAGTGTGCTGTATCTCAAGAACCTTAAAAGGTAGACAGTTGAAATTTTCACAGAGTGTGAACCTATTTCTATTGGCACTTTATCAACAAATATCAAATAAATTAAAAATTAAAGGAGGCTCCCATAAAAAAATCTTTTTTTTTTTCGGTTTTTGGTTCGGAACCCTTCCTGTGAGAGTCCGACTCGCACTTGACCGGTTATTCCCAACAATATAGGGATTGGAATTATTTTTTTGCTCTAATGCGTAGAACAATTTCTTTAAAAACTTGTTGGGCATTGCCTGCAGGAGACTTCATAGTATCAGGACAAACACTTTAGATTTTTACGAAGTCGGTCTCACTCCTTGGCCTTCCTTTTTACTCATACCGATTCACATTCGTACACAAACGGTTACTTCCCTATTTCTTTGATAAACTATGTCCTTCTTTTGGTACGGGCATATCTTAAAGACTGTGGTAAACAAACTAATAATAAAACATTTATAAAGGCTGAAATGTATTTAAAGTTCAAACCACGAGACTGTCAAAGGATTGAGGAAGTGATGAAGTTTCTTTGACAACGGAAGCTGAAAGGAAATACATTAACAGAGTACAAGCGTTATCTTTCTGGGTTTGTTTGAGACGTTTAATTCCCAGTAATGTCTTAATTTCTTGTTGGAAGAACGGATTGGTTAAGGGAATTCGTGATGTAATCTTTTGTTAAATGGGACAGAAGAACTAGAGTTGTATCAGTCATGATAAAGTAAGTTAAGCCTGTGTTTCCAAATGCTTACAACCCTAATCTCTTCAAAGTTAGAGTGAACAGGCTCCTTCTGGGTAAGCTCGCTCCATCGTAGACTTTGTCTCTGTCATCTCTGACATAGACTAGAGTCAAGAGCAAACTCAGCATTAATTAAAAAAAAAAACCTACAGATTTTTAGGAAGTGATAGGTGAGGAGTCGCAGGTTTGGTTGCAATGTTGACATGATTGTGGCTTTCCAAATTGTGTATTTATAGTTAACAACAGATCCTACTTTAATGCAAAATTTTGTTAGGTTTCCAGTCCAAAAAAGAGAAATACTCAACTTCAAATGATTAATTCAGACATCGGGGGTGAGAACCATCGAATATGTAAGAAAGAAACAAGATTATTTTAATGTGTTACATACGAAGTCTTCATGTAAGTCGTGAGCCTCTTCGCATCCAGCAGACTCCTCAACAGGCAGTCCAGACTCACAAAAATATATTGGTTTTCTCAACATGTTTAATAAACTGCATTTTACATAATTATTGAATATTCAAATATCATTCGTAAATCATTAGCGTTACCCCAAATTAATATTAGTGTGACTTTACTCAACATGTTTTCTCAACATGTTTAATAAACTGCATTTTACATAATTATTGAATATTCAAATATCATTCGTAAATCATTAGCGTTACCCCAAATTAATATTAGTGTGACTTTACTCTGAACACGAATAATAATATAATTAAAAACCACACAATTTGGCAGGTTGACCGGATTTACACAAATAATAATTATTTAACCACAAAAACGAACCGAATCTCTTTACCACACTGCACCGCAACTAAATTAGTTATTTATTATCAACAGTGCTAAGTGGATATGGCAGCCTTTTTTGCTTACATCATACTTAAAATTGTTATTGTTAATAACAGAACACTTTCATTGTCACACATTCTGGATTAATCCAATTTTCAAATGACTACATTATATTACTGCGAAAAGATAACATTTATTTTCTTTACGTTTTTTTATGTGAAGTCAAGTCACTGATTGTTAAAATATCTAGAAAACATACCCAGAAAATTATTCAAGCATTAGGTACCTTTACTAAAAACAATTTTATTTATTTATTTATTTATTCAAACTCTATGTACAATAGTGGTACATGGGCGGACTTAACGCAACAAGGCATTCTCTACCAGTCAACCTTTGGGTCAAAAAGACTACACTGTGGTAGGTGTACAACAAATAAATAAGATTTAAAATATAATTTTATTTTGGAAATAATAAAGAAATAATATATATATAATACTAATAAAATACATACATATGCTAAAATAATAAACTAATAAATATGATGTTATATAATAATCTTTCTGATTGATAGAACTCATAATAATTATGACGAAGACCAAACTTGACATTAACGCATCTGGCATGAACGCACTATACCAAAACCAAAAAAAAAACACCAGTTACTAAAAAATGTCACCAGACCAAAGACGGCAAGAGCGGCGCAAAGAGTTCCGTAGCCTATCAACACAGTTATTTTGGGAACGAGTACAGCATATACATTGCCATCTAGTGACACAAATTCGAAACGCTCACCCTATAAATACTTGACATTAACGTATCTGGCACGAACGCACTATTCCAAAAACAAAAAAAAATACACCAGTTACTAAAAGGTGTCACCAGACCAAAGACAAAAGAGCGACGCAAAGAGTTCTGTAGCCTATCAACACGGATCTTTTTGTGCTCTATGATTGATGACCCGCCGCCTTCCTGCCGTTGACGCCGTGTCGGCTCGGATGACGGTATTGACGCAAGATTCCTTCAGGGTTCAGTTTCGACGAAAATGATCTGCGGTGTCATTGTGAGCTGGGAAAGTCATGGTTTGTCTTTTGTTTTTGAGGGTAGTTGTTGTTGTTGGTTGTGATTTCAGACTGCGTTGACTATTGGCTGAAGTGATTAAATGAAATGTGATAGATTTTAAAAAAAAAATTGATATGGTGCTATGTTTTAGCGCCTTCAAATTACACTAATGTAATTGAGCGCATACGTCAAGTTTAATTAATATAATAAAACCCACAAGTTTCAAATAGAAACAATATTTAATGTATAGCATATTTCTAACACAAACCGAAGTTATCATACTTTAAAGGTTGCCCGCTTAATAATACGGCAATATCATAGACCCAGCATTACTCTAAAAACCGTTTTTTAATTACCTTGTTCAGAGAAAATAAAGCTCTACTTAAGTTGTAATAAAACAAGAACTAACAAGAGTAAAAATGATGAGAATTTTTATCAACCCCTCATTGACACATTGTTGACCAGAGAACTCCCTTGAACTAAGCACCCCACTTCAATATTGGCTGCAAACTTCCCCTTCTATTTACATCTTCACACAATACATTCTACTATCGAATACAATACACATAAATTCACTGTACTTACTGCAAAAGCATCTTACAATATTAGAAAAGATCTTGACATCAAAGCATGAAATGTACAAAATACATTTCAGAAACGCGACACAAAATGATAACATTCATTCATTCTCTGCAATGCTTTGGATCAAAATGTTTTCAATATTCAGCGACGAACAGCGACCGACTTACGCCATGTTATTTATATACTTCGATTGACTCCTACATACCACACGGTACATAGAACTCCACTCCAATATATCCACGCCCTCCCAATGAGATTACTCACAAATTCACTCGATTCCATCACATCAGATCCCTGTAAAGGATTTAGGAGTGAACACAAATTAAGCCCATACACATATCTATAAGTATTCCCATGTACATTACCTACACGTGTATAATATTGAAATAAAAAAATCCTTTCACTTCACAAAGAAGGCACATAATAAAAACTTATTACACACTGTACGCACCCTTATTTTCGCAGTATTACACTCTCAGAGACTGTAATAAAGGACGTAAAGTATTATTGAGGCAAAACGCTCTTTAAATCTTCAATGAAATCTAAAACAGTAGGTACTCGTGCCATGAAATCTGTTGTCGAGCAGACGTAACCCTATATTGTACCATAGATATGATTTATAATGCTTTTATATACAGAAGCCGGTCGATGTCACCGACCTTTCAATTTGATCGATGTCTTTGTCTTTCTCCCCGTTATCTCAGCGAGACAATACAACCGCCCTCTACACCGAACTTCCACTATCCTTTGTTGAAATAAAAGCTTCGCTTAATTGATTTCTTCATTCGTTCCTTCGCTTTCGAATTTTCCGACAAGTGAAAACTGTTAACTTTTCTATAACAATGGAGATCTGACGTTTTGGCAGGCCGGGAGCTCGGACGTGCCAAACTACCGATGTGCTTTGTGTAGCGCAAAATAGACCACACGAGCCCGGCCTACCGAATCGGGTTTGCAAATGAAATCACACGGAAAATCCCAAAGGTTTTCCTATTTTCTTTCACGTTTATAGGGCACGTTGTACGAAGTGAGAATTATGATTTATAACCGTTAGAAAATAGCACACAAAACCGCCTTTGAATATCAATCATTATCACAATAATGTATGTATACCACAGCCTATTACGATCCTCCATTCATTAATACATATTGAGTTCCATGACACGACAATACACTTTATTAGACTATAAATACCCGTTTGTAAACTCTAGCACTCGAAATAGAATAGCCGAATTGAAATTAAAACCACATGGCGTATTCTCATAACAATTTCACACAGTATGATCACTGGCCCACTAAATAATCTCTGCCAAATCTGACAAAGCACATAAATTGTGCAAATTCAACAGAGCATAAACAATGCATCCGCGTTTAAACGACAATACACAAATAAAATACTGTAGTAGGTCAGCATTGCGCAAAAACTTTTCCTATTAACGACCTATATACGACGGTACAAGTGCATAATGCGTGTATTATAGCACTACTTAATGTTTATCGCCGACATTGATGTAGAATTTATTATAAGTTATGAGCCATAAAACCTTGTTTAAGTTTTCAATACACTCTTATTTATGGACTCTCGTTCCAGGATCCGCAAGCCATCGATTGTTCCTGCAAGGCGTTGTTGTAGTTCTATATGAGTAATAGACATATAGACATTCATACATTTCGGCCATTTCCTGGAGTGCCGAAGGACGAATATCATGTTCCGTTAATCCCATCTCGACGCGGTGCTGTAATCGAAGCCAACTCGCCATGCGTACCGGAGGCGTAGTAAAACAAGGACGGGGGACTTGGCAAGAGAGCGTCCCCATCTACGCTAGAAAAACTTTTTCTATCAGCAACACGGAAAATTTATTGCGACAATTTTACTAGCTCAGCATAATATCGTGACCGCTGCGTCTGCCGTCTATATGGAGGTTATTTTACTCATGCAAATTCGCAATATTGTTTGTTTTGAATAACATCCGCTGGATTTTGCGGCCGCGGTTCGAACGCCGCAGAAAGGTCAATGATCGCTCGTTATGTCGTGAAAGCGAATATACGCTATTATGTGTTAATCACGTGGATTACACACATTTTCGGATATTCTATTACGTGTAATGGCAGTGCAGATACTCTGGCGTGTCGTTTACCTCTATAGGGGCTTTCAAATCAATTAAACTGCAGCGCAGGGAACAGACGTAAATTCTGCAGATTTTATTTTTAAACGAAAACAATGAGCACCAGCTGTGCACATAATTAGATTAGAAGAATCCTGCAGTATGCACACTGAGACGTTAGAGGTTCTTGTTTTTCATTAAACTTCGCTAAAGGCGTTGCCAACAACAGAACGCGCAAGATATTTTCCTTTTAATTTTATTTCTACAAACTGTGAACCGACTGCCGGCGACTGCTTTGACGAAACGTTTCCACATTTGTTAACCGCGAGTGTAATAAACGTGGAAGCAAGTATTTGAACTCGTCAAAAGATGTCTAAATGAATTACGAGTGTTGAATTCATATTTTACTTTGATTGTGACTTGAGTACGTACTCCGACTACTGTCGAGAGTACTTGTGCGCCCTTCGCTTTTGTTTGGCCTTTCATAAATTACAATTTACTTTACACAACTGAGTTACTTGAGATGTCGCGACAATTTAATGTACATTACGCAGGGTTTGGGTGTTATGACGCGACCCTTTGGCGCGCTGGGTCACATATGAAATACACCCTTCGCCGTCCGTAGTTCACTAATTCGTTCGCGGGCCGGAGTGAAATGTACCACTGTTAAAGGTCCCTATTAGATTTTATATAGCTATCATCGTCGCCATTACGTAACTCCTTCGAGGGAGCCCTCTCACCTTCATTAAGGTTAGTGTTGCGCTCGTGCCTTTAATCATTATTCCTAAGTATGGCATTAAGAGGGAAAAATGCTCTACAGTTGAGTCGATAGCTGTTTTCCATATAAATAGTAGGTAATTACACACCCTCCTTATTTGGAGCTATTCATGTTCATGCATATTTCGTTTCATTACGAATAAATCGATCGGATCCGGGCTACGTTATAATAAAAGTGTACAGGGAAAATACTGAGGCGTATTATACTTCTTGATACTGTTATTACGTAACTAGCTTTGACCCTCGGCTCCGCCCACGTGGAAGTAGGGGCGTACTTACGTCGACTTGTTACCCTATTTTTCAAATTGTTGACGTCTCATGAATGGAATATTCTGGAGTCAAAATGCTTAGTAATGCGAGTTTTGAGTCGCTTTTATTGAGCTCTATAGAAATGGGAAGCTGTGTATGAATTACGTCATTTTTTGTGCTTTTGTCAAGCTTTTGTATTATGTTTAATAGTCCTTATTCAGCTCTTAGGTTAGTATATGAATTTAATAAATAGAGATCATTATTATCGGCTTATGTTTGTCAAGCACGTCGCGGTAGGCAGGAAACGTGTTATTGCGGCGTCTCACTTCACAAGTAGTTGCTGCAAATCAATTTATTAAAACATGCTGTATATAAACATGCGTAGAAAAGGTTCTAATTAATATTTAACTGGTTTCTGCCACTGGCTTCATCCGCGATAAAAAAAACCTATGTCCACTTCTAAGATACTGTCTACCCGACCGCCAGAACATGGTCTACAAGCTTCAACCAAATTGGTTCAGCCGTTTAGACGTAAAGTGGAAATAGAAAGCTGGTTTTGTTAGTCACATTTATTTATTTATTCTTTCCGTTAAGGTAATAAAAACTTTAAAACACTACACTACTGTTCTTTCTTAGATACACAATACATTAATTTAGGACTTATTAATTTACTCGTACCGGGTTTGGTAATTATTTAAAACTACGTACATTCTGAATTACTATTAATTAAAATACTTAATGGTCCTTCATAATTAAGAAACTACTATTTACCGCTGAAAAAACACCACAAAATTGTACATACCTAAAAACAAAACCATTAAGGTAAACAATTACTCTCATACTTTGATTTCAAACCCTTAAAATATTAATAACCACGTATGGCTTACGAGCAATTACTGAGCAATTGATTTCTTCGTAAATTGTGTACGGCGTCATTATCCTCGCAAGACTTTTAATTGCTCAAGTCATTATTCCTAGACGCTCATGTAAAACTTAACGTGTTATAAATTAAAATCAAACTCAATTTATTTCTGTTCACTTTAGCAAAAAAACTGATATTTATAACTGGCGCTAACATATTATAATATTCAATTTGGTTGGTTAGCGAATTAAAATATTTAATTAACTAATTTTATGAATAGAAAGTAAGTAGTAAATCAGCTTGAAGTACAAAATCAAAAAATAACATCATCTGCCTAGCCTTTTGCCAACTATATTGAGGTCAGCTAAAATATAAAAATAACATTCTTTAAAAAAACAATAATACTAATAAAATGTTATCAGAGTAACATATTTTATACTTTGTAGTGTTTTTTATTTGGAACTCTGTTGTATTTTATGGTAAAAAAGTTTTTTTTATTTTTCACTTTTTAGTGGTGATACCCCAAAGCTAAATATAAATTATTCCGTTAAGCTATTTGCCGTTATGGAGTTAATTTATGTGCAGTCCAAGTCCAGTCCAGCTCATAGTTAAATATCTACTTTGCTTTGGGATTGACATAAACCCCATATCTCACAGACTTTACTAGATTTTATTGATTAAATTGAGGAGGTCACTGGTTCATCTTTGAAATTCAACGACAAATTCAATATAACTAAACGCGACCCAAAAAAAAAAAATCAAGATCGGTTCATGGACTATAATGTTATGCCCGAATAGATAACCCCAAAAACGTGGTTGACTTGTACACATCTGCGTACCCCTTCACAGCGTACGCGTGGCGTGATGTTATGATATGAACTGGTGCAAATAATAAACAGACATGCGATTTCAGCAATCCCGAGAGATTTGCTATCATTTATTGAAGAGTTCCGTAGTCTATCTCCGAAGCTCTTCATCAGATCTTCGCCAAATTGAAATGGGATCAGTCCGGAAAAATACTCTTTCAAACAAATGAAACAATCATACACATCGGTTGACTATTGGCGAAAATATCGCTGAACAAACACAAAAAAAACAGTCGAATTTGAAGTGAAGTTGAAAGTCGGTAAAAAAAGAAAGATCAGAAAACATAACTCATTCTATCCTGTAGTAGGTACATTCACGATTCGCCACATAAGCCTAAGTCCCATGTAAAGAGCCGAGCCTATTTCCATCAACCAGACAAGGGTACATCCAGCTCTGATTCAGACTCTGGACTGCTTCTGATGAAGTACAAAGGGCAAGCCCAATGACACTTTGACCTGCTACCCTTTTTTAAAGGATGGGTTATCATCAAATGACTCTTCTAATCTGGGTGAAGCGGAAGGGGGTGTCAGACTTTTACTGACTAAAATCCATGTTCCTCCAAATGCCCTTTGCGGTCCAGAGGCCCTAGACAATACGCCATTCAATTATTCAATCAGCACTATGTTTTGACCCGTGACGAGAGGTAATCAAAAATCAGGAAGCATATCCTACGTTTTATAAATACTACTCATTTTACTTGGGTTAACTAACCAAAGTTTAGGTACCAAGCTCCAATAACAACATCAAAGTAAGCCAAAAGGAGAAGCCAAAAAAACAAACAAACACCACAAACGTTTGAGCATGATTGCCACAAATGTCTGTAAATGTTTCCTTCCCTTTTCCCGCTTATTGACAAGAGAAAACAAGAAGGCTCCAATGAACGCCAAATTCCCTTCATGCCGTTCCCATACCTATTGATATTTCTACTAAAGGACAATTTCCCCTGTGGGGTTTTTGGTAAATCACTAAAATAACACTTGGCTAACAAAACGGAGTAACTAACGGAAACGACTCTTGAGTTGCGAGAGGAAATGACTTAAACCCGGAGAGTCGGCAAACAATCTCTTTTTGCTCCGAATGCGTCCGCGACTGATTCGAGGAATGTCAACATCACTAGTTTACGTTTCTACTGGATTTTACTTGGCTTTTGTGACGAAGAGAAAGTTTATTGAAAATTAGTAGGTATACTTTGCCTCCCCTTTTGATGCCAATAATATTTTGACAGTCTATTTAACTGTTATCTGATTAAAGTAACCAAAAAATCGAAAATACCAATCACTGAAAAGGTCTACCGTACCTGAAGCACGCCACTTAGGTCCATTTTCATGAATTCTGAGATGTGAGAATTCTCGGAAAATAATTCACCCGTTACGTTTACAGCCAAAAAAACGTGACGCAATCTATACTCATTTTCATCATCATCATCATCATATCAGCCGAAAGACGTCCACTGCTCACTCAACACACTCATCACTCATCACTCACTCACTCATCTCTCATCTCTGGACTCATTTTATCAATACGAAATTAACCCTCCCTGTCTGTCTGCTGAACGGATTTGGATGAAACTTGCCACACGGGTAGACTAGTCCTAGAATAGGACATACCTAGAATTCTTAGACGTACCAAAAATTTATTTATATCCCAGGAATATAAGATATATATTCCCTTGAGATAATTTTGAACTTGCTAGTATAACCATAAGTGTGTTAATTCTAAACTGTTACGAAAACACGACTATTCCCACAGTCAAATTCCAAGTGTAAAATTCGGATAAAAATTCGTGGAAAACTGGAAACTATTCACCCATTTGGACGACATAGCCGAAAACATTTTTGCATTACAGTATTAGTTCGCAACCATTTTGAAAAGTCTTCTCGTATGTATTGTCCGAGCCAACCTTGCCAAGTTTTGAAGTTTGGGTTGCTCTAAATAGAATCCAGATTTAATTTCATCAGGCACTGTACGCCACCAGTTTTGAAGTAGGTACTTTGCATTCATTCAACTTTGCAATATGAAAACCACAAAAAAATGGGACTTCACAAATTGATCATAACTTCCTCAGTTTTGTGTATGTATTTTTTAATTTAAACTTTATGTACAATATTGGTATGTAGGCGGAATTATTGCAACAAGGCATTCTCTACTATTATTTTGGGTTAAACAATGTGGAAGGTGCACAGCTCAAATAACAAATACCTAAATAATATTTGAATTCGAAAATGAAAATCGTAAAATCTATGTAAGTCATAAAATACATAGTTACCACTGCAGCTAAAATATATAAATACCACTGTGATATATAAATACCACAAATTCTAAAGATGAAAATTTTTCAACGCCATATTTTAGATTATTTTTAGTTATAGTTAGTTAAGAGTTTTTTAATTTAAGTGGATATGACGCAGCCAACTAGCTTAATCACCCATTACATGAATAGCCTAGTCTTTTGATTGAACTGCGCCGTTTAATCAGCGACCTACGTGACATGGGCAAGTCATTAAACGAAATTGAGCAAAAGATGTCAAATAATGCGCTGAAAAATCGGCGCATTTAAATGAAAAGCCTAGGCCACTAAGCTAATTGGCTGCGACATATACGGTACATAGTAACAGTTAGTTGAGAATTTTAAGTTGGTTGTGTATAAATAATGAATTATGTACATCCACCTGTTAAGAGCTGTAACAAATATTATTATGACGAAGACCAAAACCAAGTTCGAATGAACTTTAATATAGTTCCGAATTTAGCATTCTTCAACAGAAGTTTTTCGTCTGTGTAATGGAAAGTAGGTAGGTTTTATAAGGTGATAAACATTCTTTAATTAAAGAGCTTTAGTACTGACAAGACGTGCAAAACGTCTAATTACTTTCCACATAATATTTTTCCTAGAACCGTATTCAGCTCGTGCCTCTTTGATTACGCGAAGCATCCCAGCTTGCGAGCTCGTTTTTACTACAGTTATTAGTTGTAATTTCTAAAGGTTTATTTTAAATATAATGTACCTACACATAAATGAAATTTTTGAGTCTGTAATATCGAAATAATTGTTTTTCACTAAACGCATATGAAAGTACTTATACCTACACAACACATTAAGCAAAAAAACATTTTTAATATTTGATATCTATCCGTCGCGGCGTCGGTCTGTTTGATCCGGCTATCCTAGGAAACGACTGGACTGATTTTGACGAGCACTGGCAGACAGCTGATATTAAAAGGAGTAATTAACTTAGATAACTTTTATTATAAAAAAAAGTTCCTTGAAAAATAAATAAAACCTTTGAAATTGTTAACAGACGCGGATAAGTCGCAAGCAACAGCTAGTTACACACATTTTTGCAGTTACTCTCAGCTACAAAAGCTTTTATGAAATGCCCCTTAGAGCTAACATGCCTTAGGTACATAGTATTGTCTATGTTTTCTCGGAAATAAACGTCTATGAAGAGGACAGATGCCGTTCAAAGCAATTTTCTGGTATTTATCCTTTTAAAAACTGAAAAGACTATAAAACACGCGATCAGTACCATAAAACTCCATAAGTGAACATAATGAATAGAGATGGGCTTAAACGTTAAAAAAAAATAACACTGCTAAATGCTAATGCTAAAAATAATTAACAGTTAAAATTAGCAGTTATTTTCAGCAACTGTTAAATTTTGGTCACAGACGTATAAAGAGTGAGTTTATACGTCATTAATTCTCATTTCCTTCATACTTTTCACAGGCTTATTTTTAGCAACTGTTAAATTTAGTCACAGACAGATTTTTATCACCTAATTAATTCTCATTTCCTTCATACTTTTCACAGGCTTAGGACTGTCAACTTTTTCTGTTGGCGTATTTATAATGAGAATCAATTTATTTACAACGATTTCTTTTTTTTTTCATGTTTTTTTTTAGTATTCGTAATTTTTATATAATAGTCTTTTGTTTTTTTTTCTTGTTTCTTTGTTTTATTTTTTTTTTCTTGTATCGCCATATTATCAAAACAAACAGCCAATCACAGACGAAGGCTCAAGGCTGATACCAGATATTATTTTGTTGTGACTTCTAAATTTAACAGCTATCTCAGAACTTATTTAACAGGTGTTGACACTAAAAAAATTTAGCAGTGTTAATTTAGCAGCTTATTAATTTTAGACCCATCTCTAATAATGAACCTTGGAAAAAACGCATCTCTCTAAAAATATATCTCTGTCTAAAACAAAGACGTAGTGATGCGCCGTCGATACATGATAGACATCCCACCCATTCGCACAAAACATTTTCAGAATAATTACATTGTGCGCACAGGTAAGGAGTGGAATTCTCTGCCGAAGTGTTATCAGATAGCTACATTCTGGGGGTAATAATTCAAGAATGAATAGATTACTTCCGTTAAGCCCAACGGCTTAACCAACCAACGACCGACCAACGTCCCGGCTGCCATTTGTAGATATTTGGCAGTCGCTACGGATTTTCAGAAGCAAGAAAATCTGACTCCAGTCTTGCCGAAAAGTACCGTGTTACCCAGCTAATGGGTTGTGGAGGTCTGGAAGGCAGCCGCTCCACGTAAAATACTGGTATTCAGCTGAATCCGGGTTGACTGGAAGCCGACCCCAATAAAATTGATAGCATTAGTAGTTCTTGTGATATCCAGCTGTGGCAGACGGACTGACAGATTGGAGACAGACAGACGACAGAGGCGCACCATAAGGGTTCCTTTTTACCATTTTAGTACGGAACCCTAAAAACACATTGTAAGTAAACTTCTGCAGACACTCCTGGGTGCAACGCGCTTTGCTCGGCCAGTTTGTTAATTGACCGGGCAGGGCACTGTTTACTTTGACGCCGCACCTGCTCTGTTTGATGTAGAACCCTAAAAAGCCAGTAGCCAGAATAAACACCTTGTAAAAACACCGTCGCCCTTTGGCCGGTTATAGGTACATAAAACTACTAGATACTGAGACTTTGACCTTCAGGTTACTGGGTGCCTCTCGGTCTCACACACGTCGGTCAGGTTATCGTCAGTCGTCGATCACTCGAAAATATAGTTTCATAGAAGTATTCATCATCTGCCGGTGTTTTTAACCGACTTCCAAAAAAGGAGGAGGTTCTCAATTCGATGGTATTTTTTTTTTCGTTTTTTTTTTCTGTTTGTTACTTATCTCCGTCATTTGTGAACCGACTTGGAAAATTCTTGTTTTACGTGAAAGGATATACTTCACGATATCTGGTCCGGTCTCATTTAAATTTTATCAAAATCGGTTAAGCAATTTGGTTTTTAAATCCAAATAGCTGGAAAAAATATGTGGACAAATAAATCATCCATGTGTACGAAATTGCGTATTTTTGCTTTCCTGTGACTTTCCAGTGGTGTTAATAGGTGTGGGGTACCACTAAAACATGAAAAGTAAAAAGGTTTTTCACAAAAAAAAACCGACTTTTGGAAGTTGGTTTTTTTCCCTATTTTATTGGGGTCGGCTTCCAGTCAAACCAGATTCAGCTAAATACCAGTATTTTACGTGGAGCGGCTTACCAAACCTCCACAACCCAGTAACAAGGTACTTCTTGGCAAGACTGGAGTCAGAATTTCTGGCTTCTGGCAGTACGTAACCAAAGATGACAGCCGGGACTAACGGTTTATCGTGCTTTCCTTGGCACAGAGGAATCTTGGTATGTTATGCAAGCGTTGAAAATGTACGGTAAGTATATTAAATTAATATCATTATCATCTGCATTAGCATCAGATGGTCGATGGGGCCGAAAAGTTTTGGAGTGGCGACCGCGTACCGGAAGACGCAGCGTTGGAAGGCCTCCCACAAGGTGGACCGATGACCTGGTGAGGGTCGCGGGTAACCGATGGATGCGAGACGCACAGGACCGGTTGTTGTGGCGACACTTGGGGGAGGCCTATGTCCAGCAGTGGACGTCTTTCGGCTGATATGATGATGATGATGATGATTATCATCTGCCCAGCCTTTTCATAACTATATTGGGTCGGCTATCAGTCAACCCGGATTCAGCTGAATACCAGTATATTTCATTAATATATGACATTGCAACCCAAATCAAAATGGCTACAAGAGATATAGGTACGATTCACAGGACAGGAACGACAGTTCGAGGATTTCATCACTATAAACAAAGACACAGCACTAACTACACTCTAAACGCAAAGCCCACATAAAAATCTACCTACAAATCGAAAAAAACTGAACCTCTCGAAGAAGCGCCCACACTTGGAACTTATCTGCAGGGTGTTTGTAGACAATGTGTGCGACAATCAGGCCGTGGTCAGCAAACAGGAGCAGCGCCAACGCAAACAGGACCGGCTCCCGGACAGATATCTAATCTAGGAGAGAACAAGTAACCTATGCCTATTTGGTAGGTACCTAGAGTTCACATATTCTTCTCGTCTACATATAACGTGACTTTACCAAAATAAGGAAACTTAGGTAAAATTAAACTTCAATTTACTTTTAAGCACCTCAAAATATTTACCTAAAAATTACACTTTTCGCAGAATTATTCATAACTTATTAATCTACAATGACAGACTTCTGAGAAATAAATTATCCAAGTGACACCCCATAAGGTAGATAATATATTTTAAGGCCTTCCTTTCTCGTTTATTTTTTGATATAATACAAAATAAGATCTCAACGAAATTACTTGAATGCTTAATGTAGATGACTAAGAAATATCTCCTTTGTGTATGAAGGAAACTCAAGACATCTCCGACTGAATATTTTCGGGGCTTCACATGCGGGCTCGAATTTCAGTGAACCGAGAAAGACGGAACAAACTTAAAAGTATTTGGAAAATTGTTGGGTGTAATACGTACTTCGTTGTCGTTATCTTTCGGATCTTATCTAAGCATTCTCAAGGATATTATTATAAGGCGGTGAGATGGTCCGACGACATTGTTGTCATCGTGGGTAGAACTTTCATGAGGCTCATGCATAGAGAGGTCTATGCTCAGCTTTCGACAAAGCCGGGCAGTGAATGATGATCAAGAACATTTGTAAGGTTACAATGTTATGATATGAAAAGGACAAGGGAGGAGGAGGAAGGAGGGACCCCCTTCCTCCTCCTCCTCTCTTGTCCGTTAAAGGGTCTTAATATACAAAGCGCGGCGATGAAAATGTATGGAGTTAAGACGCGCGCCCGCGACTCTTTAAGTGTATTTCGTTTCTTTGACGCCTTACATTTTATCTTGTCAGCGCCCTGGCCGTGCGCCCTGTCCGGTTTATACATCAAGACCCTTAATTACCTACTAATAACTGTCAACTTGTACCTATTATCTCACTACTGGTGAAAAGCCTTTTCAAAAACTGCCAGCTTTTTCAGTTCAGCGCAAGTGTGAACACATTGATGTGTGTGTCATTGAGGTAATGTGATTATTTTGCGTTATTTTTCTGAAAAGATTTCATAGAATCGTGAGGCGTTGTCTTATTAAATAAATAAAGCTAGCTATCTTAAGCATTTAATTAAATATTTATATATTATAATACCATTCAATTAGTAACAGACGGGTCCACTAAAAGCTCATTATTCAAAGTTAGAAACCTCTATTTTATAGAAATTATTTATACAAATTATTCTGGCGAAATTGTTTTTACGAATCATTTGTTTCTTCATTCAAAAATATTCATCAAATCCCCTCAATGCTTTCGGTCTCGAAAACCCAAAAACAATAGGGCTGACTGCACAAAAGATCAAAAATAAAAGCGTCTATGATACAAAAAAAACTTTGAAAAGATTTGATAACAATACCGAAATGTTTTGTTTATATAATGTCGAATTTTGAATTTTATTTTAGTTAAAAATTGTTTTATCATAAATCTTGATTTTAGTCTGAAGAGTTTGTTTTGATGGCTTTAGAAAGATCCTTATTTTACGCCGTTGGTATACTAGCTCAGTTCTGCGACCTTAGTAAAAGATTTAATTCTTTAATAGGGATGATTCCTGGTTAAAGAATACATGATTCTATTTAGTCCGTCAGTTAGGTTATAGAAAAATATTGGACACGTATTTTTTGCTTTATCAAATAAATAAAAAAATACGAAGATAAAATTCAACAAAGATCAGGAGTGGGGGCTGGTGACGGACGTCACGTGTACGTAAAATGTGTACATACAATTGACGTCACACGAGTTTTCAACGTATCTTTTTATTTTTTTTGTTTACGTGAAAAAAAGAAATATACTGTCTAATATTTTTTGGAAATCTATCTGTCGGGCTCATTAGATGTTTTTACTCATCTACCCCAATTTGTATTGAAACAGAATAAGCCCCATCTAATTACAATAACTTAAAACCACTTTTTTCACTATTGACATAATTACATGCGATCAAATACGTTGAAAAACTCGAACAAACTCTTTTGAGGTTGTTTTTCGTCCAGGTTTCCTTTGCACAACGCATATCTGTCTACTTCAATAATGAATAACATACAGTTCAGTCTGACCTAATTCCGGCCTCATGTCACTCACTCAAAAGATAGTGTCCCTATTATTGTTCCATTACCAATTAGAGACATTATTACAAAAAATAATTACAGGGCTCCCGCTTATCGACCAGAGTCCGGCCACTAAAAATACTCAAAGAATTATAAATATTTTCCTACGCGAGAATACACGAGAATGTCACAATTTGGACAGGTAAAGCGAAACTCCCTCAAACACATTAAAGCGAGTATTACTCCCCAGCGTGTTAGGCAATGTAGATAAAACATTAATATGTATGAGTCCCGTGGCCTGTTTGTGGCGACAGCTTAGATTTTCAGACGTTCTCAATGAATAAAGAACGTTGGGTGTACCTACTACACAGCATAATGAGACTGTAGGTACCCTCTGCTGGGACATACATAGGTCACACAGGCCTCCCTACGTGAGAAAGTAATCCACCACTAGCCTTATGGGAATTTATAGATGTCACGTCGAATTTTTACTTCTAGAACGTGCTGGTTTCCTTACATTAGTTTCGGTATGAGAGTAGGGCTGGTGAAATAATATCCTAATTCGCATTGTTGAGGGTTTTTTTCAGACGATCTCTTTCCATTTGGTTCGGTCTTTGGCAATGTGTATGGCTTCATAGACGTTTTTGTTGGTCGAATAACTTACACAACATAAAGCGCTTGTCTGGGTAACCGACGACCTTTCACTGTTAAGTTAAGGCCGTCACTACCTGGCATTATCAAGGTGGCAGTGGCTCCCTAAGATACGTGACTACCTACGCGCTTGGGCCAATATTAGGGCCAGCAGTAAAAACCGCCTAGCATTGTCCCAACTAGATTCAAGTCGGCTACCAGTGTAACCATATGTGGCTGAATATTATATCAATATTTTACATGAAGCCTGACACCAAACCACTGTGGTCCAATTTTGGAATATTGTGCACTGAGAACATCAGAATTAGGCAGTTTATACACTGGCACATGATTTATGAGCACACTTGTGCCACTCGTGGTTAAAACCACTGATTACCGCGAACGCAAGGCTCGATAGTAATGGTACAAATTAACGAAAGGCGTTTACGTTACTTTGTGATGGATCGTGTGCAACCAGCTTTGGCTAGTTCCTATCCTATCGTACTTTTTCCAAATATTTTAAAAATAAAAGTCGCGCCTGACTAAAGTAATGAACTTTAAACCGATCGGAAAGTGCCTTATTACCATAAATTACAACACATATAAATTGTACCCGATGAGATTAATTGTACTTCGCAAGTGAAATAAGTAGGTCTAATATCCTACTTTTTTTCGAGGATGGAAAATCATCAAATGACGCCTACCGCTCAGTTTAGAGCGGGAGTGAGTGTCAGACTCTTACCTACTAACTATAAACCCATCCGTGTTCCTCCAAAAATGCCCTTTTGCGTTCCAGGGCCGCGGTGACTCTTTCTAACAAATTCCGCAACCCAGGCCTACCTGGGTTGCGGAATTTGTTAGAAAGAGTCACCGCGGCCAGAGCCTACTCTGGCCCTAGCGGGCCCCAACTACTCTAATATCCTACTAGTATTCTTAATATGAAAGTTTGGACGTTAAGATTTTTGTTAATCATTAACGCCTCATCGGCTTAACGGATTTATATGTACACGGATTTATATTATTGTGATTTGGTGCACAGGTGGACCATGACTTGAATACTTTTTATTCGGGTAAGCAGTTCTAACAAACTTCATTCGACAACACCACATTCGACATTCAAGCGGGCAAAACCGGTGGCATTGGTGGAAAGACCTACTACGTATATATTAATCAAGTCAGTGCTTACGTCCACTCACAGCCATTTGGATCAACATTAGCGTTAGTTGAGCCACTGAGTAAAACCAGGTATCGCGTGACTAAGACGCGATGCTATCAAGCCAAGGGCTTGTTATCAGTTCGGACCTGAGCCAGGAAATAAAACATTCACCCCAGTAGTGATTACCGAATACCTTTAGAAACGGTGGCTACAGAAAAAAAGATAGGTAACAATGGCTTCATAAAAGAGAACTTCAAATAGAGGGTTATTTATTTTAATGGGTCAATCTACTGTGGAAGCAGTTATTAGTACTCAAGTCTAATAAAATATTTATAACAGACAGAAGCTTTTGCCTCAAACTAAATTGACGTCAATTAATACTGTAGTAGACCATTTGCTACGCTTTTATTACTACGGTTACGAATGTTCGTAGCTTCACCTTGATGTCGTAGGTACACTAGAAAATTAATCGTTTTCCACTTTGGACAACAATTTGTCAGTAAATTGAAACTTTACTAAGGTTGAAGCTATCTGTCACACAGACAAATAAATCTAATCGTACATTATGTCTAGGTGGCATTCAGAGTTATGGTGACCATTAATTCATTTTCCTGACTGTACCTTTATACCAACTGCGTACAAGTATCTATTCGTAAACAATTTTCTTCATTTGATCACGTTCGAACGTCTGAAAACTTGGAAATGTGATTGTATTGTTACGTAGGGACAGATAGAGCTCGGAATACGATACCAAATGAGGCCTAACGTCCATTTTGACGGCAAATTGAATACGAATAGTGGGGAATGCCGTAAGGCTCCGGTAAATAGCGACTTGCAAATAGATAGGGACGTCGAAAACATTTAGGGACTCTCAATCCACCCTTTTGCCTTTTCTGCAAATTAAATGAGGATACACAGTTTGCGATATAGTATTTAGTTCGACTACGAATTCTGATAATAAAAGCTTTAAAAACCGGAATAATGTCGTCCGTGTGATATGACAGAAACTAATTGAAGGTTGAGTTTCATTTTTATGAACCAAACTTATGGAATATCTTAATTTATTGTGATTAAAGAATCATAGAAATATCTAAACGTGGAATAAAACTATCGATGAACTTCTTCGCAACTTATAAGCCTTATAAAATTATGCTTTCCAAACAGACGCCTAATGATTTTAATCTTCTCTATGACTCGAGAAAATACAGGTCTGTGTTATACTAGAAGCGACGGATCTTGATTTTGTTCGATTTTATTGATAGTGCAGTCGACAAAGGAACCCTCTTGTATGGAAATTACTGATTTGTTCATAACTGCACATGCCGTGTAGATGTGGAGATACTCAAAGGCGGATAGACCGTCTCCACATTTACCAGTCCAGCAGTGGACGTTTTTCGTCTGAAATGATTATGATGATGTTAACTCGGTATAATAATAAAAAACAATGAAAATCTTATATTTCAGACAGAGTCCACTGATTGGTTAGTATACAAATAACTTAGAAACTAGTGTTAGTACTCATTAGAAACACAAAAACACATCAATGTGTCAAAAGTTTTTATTACTACACATATACACACGTGCTCCACATAGCACAGGAGTCAGGGCCTCAATTTGTTTGTACACAATTTTAATTCCAATAAATTATCTTATCTTATCTTATTAGTATAGTCTGCATCATCACCATAGCTTCGGATATGGTGTTCTATCACAATTGACTCCAACATAAAGCTAGGAGATAACAGGTGACACATCGCACGTCGGCTTTTTGTTCACAAAGCAGTGTTTTTTAACGCAGCTATTTATTTAAAGTGTTTTAGAAAAACAATAGTGAGCCGGAAATATTTTTTGCGCTGGAAAATGTTAATGTGTCCGGGAAATGCCATTAGATATAGTAAAATTCTAGCTGTATGTCATTGTTTAAGAGAACGTACCTATTATTAATATAAAATCGGGGAAACTGGCTCTTTGCCTTGACACACCTGGTGGACAGCGACGACTGATGTCCACAATAAAACGAGCGACCAAAAAAGATGGCTGATCACTCGTGTTTCGAAGGTTAACAGTTTATACGTGGTACATAGAATTGACACTTAGCAGAGGGTTCAACGCTTTGAATGAGTGGGTTCACGTTTGAAATACACGATTCATAACTTTGGAAAATATCAATAGGTCATAATTTTAACTCACAAAAACGAATCGTCACCGTGTCGACCTGCCTCCATGCATAATATAGTTAACTTACCTTAATTAGAGAGAAAGATCCATGGCCTATTTATACCACAAAACAAGGTTATAAGGCAATGAGGTTACAATACAAAATAATAATAAAAAAAAACTCGTGCAAATCCTCTTTTGCGGCACAGGGAAGGGTAACTTGAGAAAGACTTTGAAAGCTTATAACTCCTTCCTGTTTTGGGGATTCAATTTATTTTTCCCTTAACTTTTCTTTTTAAGGAAGCGTCAAATACTTTACCGTTTTAAAAGTAGTTAAATTGACAAGCAAAGTTAAATAGATACCTAATTCCTTTAAGTCATTGTCTAATGTTATAATTTTCCTTATATTATAAGTTAGAAAACTTGATTTAGCCAATTCGTTATATCAACTAACGTCTTTTAAGCTACGTTATTTTACGATACAATATACAAAATATATGTTGTGATTACCATTTAAGTAAATAATCCAAACTCTTCCTTAGTACTTAGGCTTCACCGTAGTAGGGTAAAAAACTCTTAATCGCGGTAATTTCAACCTTATTACACAATAAATGTCGCTATTTGTCTAACGCTAAAATAAATGGAGTACCTATAGCTACAGGTAATCATTGAACGTAATTATTATTCATGATATTAAACATGTTAATAAACCTGAGCCGCCATCAAAACTTATAACATCAAATTCGGATAGTTATAATATAAATTAACAGCGATGTTCCAAAGTAATTAAAATACCTGTTAACGGTCACAACACGGACTAATGACAAAAGTTTTTAGTTTTACGTATTTTGGGCCGGATTTTAAGCCTAGCTAAGCTATCTGCTGAACTAAATGTGGCTGTCCGGGTAGTAGGTAGTAAACTGGAACTACAGGTAGGGAGCAGTTTTAGTATATTGCGTCAGCAACTTACTATAGATTTTCCAATAATATCAACTAAGTTCGATGACATAACATTCTCTCTTTGACTATAAAATGGTTATCTATCAGCAAAATCGACTATCAAACAATTACTAAAATATTATGGAATTAGTAGGTAGTGAAATGTCGCAGGGTCTGTCAATGCAAAACATTTTGAACTTTTGACTGACACATTGCTGACAGAATGTCACTTGGGCCCATATTCCAAAACGTAAACTCCAACTCAACTAACTCCAACTCCAACATGATCACGAAAACGTCAATAAAAGCTTGTCTAATTGAAGTTTTCGTACTCGAGAGATGAGCAAACAAATGCAAATCTTCAATTTATGACAAGATCCGGTGGAGTTTACGTTTAAGAAAATGGGCCTCTCGATTTGACGAAAAAGATCAATCAATCAATCCATAAACATACAATAAAGATTCTTCACCTACATCCCCCACCATATCAATATAAGTCCAAGATCTTACCATCCAACAGTTGATTTAACATTGCCATCGATGCAATAAATTTTATGCACGAATCCTGTGTCAACTTAAATTCAATTCGGTGCATTTGCGAGCCGCGCGCTTGAGACTCAAGACGGGCTGGCTCTATACAAGTAAATAGAATTGTTTCAATAGGAAATAGCAGCGCTATATAGGTTATGTAGCAGCGTTTTAAAGCACCGCTATATAACTTGTTGGCTGTATTACGGAGTCAACCTAGTTTGCATGTCGCATATTTATTGCGCCACGTAAACTGTGACGTTATTTTGTGGCGACAAACGATGTCTGAAGCTTTTTATGAATTTTATGAAGAAGTTGTTTTACCAAGTGGTGAGTCAGCTCTTGACTTCAATCTCGCTAGATGAAGTGCTAAGGAAAAGGTACATGATATAAAGAGCGAGCCCAGAAAATCCCTGATCACTTTTGCTTTCAAAGATGATGGGTCATCCTTGATTTTGTTGGAAACTGTTGCGAACTATGTTTGATCCGTTTATGTACCTGTTTCATCAGAGCTTGTGTTTGGTCATTTTTTGAACAATTTTAGAAATAGGTATCTAACTTTTAAGAGCAAATTCACTCATTTGACAGAATGAAGCTTTTAAAGTAGGTACTCGTAAGCCTCGTAAAACGACATCTTACGGGATACTGCTCTATTTTGTGAGTTATCCCGAACTCACAAAATAGAGCAGTTTATTATAAGGCCTTAGAGTCCTAAAACTTCTAAGTTCCTAACTAAAACAAATTGGACTATTTCTAGCAGTAGCGAGGGTATAATAAAGACCTAAAGTTTTCTTTGTACAGTCTCAAAATATCTCAAAGCTCATTACTCTTTTAAATATTTCAAGCAAAGCATCAGGAGTTACGTTAGAATTTTATATTTGTTTTGCAAGACATGTTTATAAAGTTTCATAACTTCCGAGTCTTGTTAAAGGCAGCTCTCATGAGTCTCAAACAGAACGCCGTTAAATGAAGCGATTGTTCCAAGAAATGAGTTCCCATACTAAACAAAGTTAACATTATGCAAAGTACTGACTTCGACTAAAAATAGACCACAGTTCGGAACTCGTAAATATACTAAATCGCCCAGGTAAGGAAAACGTAAAACTATTAATGGCCTCATAAAATGAAAAACCTTACGATTCAGAAAGGATATTGGAATATCCAACATTCAATTGTCCAAAGGCTATTGTTCACATTGAAAGGCTTTCGAAAATATTAGCTCACGAAGATTTGCCTTTATCGATAGAACGGAGGCTCGAGTGGCCCGTCAATGTCATTCCCGAACCCTCCCGTATATTGATTGCAAATGAGATTAAAATGTACGTACTGATCAAACCCTTTTGTGTGAGCTTAATTAGTTCGTGTAAGCTCGATTGCCTTCAGGACGAAAGAAACAAAGACCCTTTTATAATTAAAATATCCATTTTGTCGATATGTTCGTTTATATTACACAAACGCTTATAATGGAATGTAGTTAGGATTATGAAGGACGCTTTGAATAATAATGGATATAAAATTCTTTCTATAGGAATTTAATAGCAGCGGGATTTCAAAAGCAATTGAGGATACAACAAAAGAAAGTAAAGGGCAACTAGGACAGACTGCTCGCTGTCAGAACAATGGCTAGTGCTAACACGAGCAGACAAATGGAACACACAATATTGTACATTTTACCTCAGCAAATTCACTATATTCCACTTGAGGCCGCGACTGTTCACAAGCAGAGCAAATGTGCTAGTCATTTCACACAAACGCTGCACAATATCGCGTCTCCATTGACTGGAATCCAACTTGGAACACATAAAGGGCATCGACGACAAAGGCGCCCCGCTCAAGAAAGAAATGAGCTCGAAATCATAGAAATTAAATTTTGTATCTCGGAAGAAGTTCGCCCTCTCGCGGATGCCCCGCCGTCCGCTTTGTCCCACCAGACAATACCCACCGAATAGCGACTCCACTCATATTTCATCCGAATAACAATGACCGATCTTTTGCCTCTCCAATCTCCAATACTAGATTGAAAAATAACAACGTTCTACATTTACATACAAATGAAATGGGAATAGTTAACACAAACAGCTTTCAGACGACATTCCGCCCGCACAGTCACATACTGCCGATTTCTTTGAATGTCCTGCGGTCGAAACAATTGCGCTCCACAATTTATTACCCAAATTAAACGACATAGGAAACCTTTCTGTACGACGTCATTAATAACGTCTAATTTACAATGTTTAAACAAAGGATCTCACATTGAAAACCCACGAGTGCGGCCCGAACGTCATTATCCGTTCGTCACTTGACAACAAAGGTCGGCTCGTCAGATTGTAAATTAAATTAGAACATCCAGCCGATCCTGTTTATGTACCCTCTTAAATGTGGAATTTTAAGGGGATGCCTCAGACCAACAAAAAAAGGTAGACAGCGCACCGCGAACATCAAAAGTGAAGCCACAAAACCGTGCTCCTTCAAGTAAATACACAAGCTCACCCACACACCTACACTAAAACCATGCTCATCGCTCTTAGTACGTCACGAGCCGTCGTCTAGAAAACATTAATAGAAAAATATAATTATGCCTTCCTGTGTAGTAAAAATTTGTAAAAACAATAGCAAATCACATAAAAAGTCTCACGGAATCACTTTTCACTTGTAAGTACTTGAAATAACATCGTTTTTATTATAAATTAACTATGAATTTTAGGTTACTTGGAACAAAAACGTCAACAAACAGAAGCAGTGACATTAAGTGTGAGGGTTGCCATAATACGATTTAATATTTCCCCATTCGATTAAACAAATATATTATATGATTTCTTTCTTCGAGTTATATTCCTATTTTCTTTTTTTTAATGTATAAAATATTTTAGATTTGAAGTTTTTCAACCCATTTGCGAGAAAACAGTACAATAGGTAATGAAAAAAACTTTTTGTTTTTAGATAGTCGGAAAGTCGCAACAATCTTTGACGTTTGTAGTATGAAGATAGCGCGATTTTGCAAATGGAACTACATTTTTCGTCTCATTTTCACTTTAGTATTAAATTGAGAAAAACGTATTGTGCAAAAGCGCTTCCAAGTAGGTGCAATCATTCAGCTTATATTTTATTCTCGTACTTATTTATACTCCTATAAGTTATTTAAAAAAAAACTGTAAAGAATACGTACGGCGCTATTCAACGGAGTATGCGGTACGGTTTTACCGCACGTTCCATTGTGTGGTGCGTTATATTTAACTTTCGAATAATGTATACAGTCTTCGTAAATGCATTTTTTTGAGCAAATGTGTTGAAAAAGACTTGTATTTGTTCATGATAAATAATATTTATTTTGTAAGCATGTTAAACATAACATTTACACGTCATTGTTCTGTTGTTATGTTTTATCTTGATATTACCCACTTTTTCTTTAGTCGGTGATTTTGTTATGGTGGTCTTTTTAATTTATTAAAGTTGATTAAAAATATAATTACCTATTTTATTTTAAAACAATGTACATAATGACTTACGCTTGTTACGCTTCGACAACTTTTTATAACTTAACTTATATAATTGAATGTAGGTGTGTTTTATGTAAAAAAATTGTTTTTAGGTATAGATCTTTCTAAAAAATTAAGTTACAATACCATACTCAACAATATCTTACTTGTGCTGACTTGCACAATATTAGCTTGCCCATAAAATATTATTTCCCAAGTTATAGGGAAAAAAAATAAAAAATGGCAACCCTTCGAGACACACATAGATAAAAAGATGGCTTCATCTTTGATGTTCGCAGTGCGCCGTCTACCTTTTTTTGTTGGTCTGAGGGGGATGCTTAATTCATGAATCTTTGCTGAGTTTGACCATTCAATTTACATTTTCAAACCGGTACTCTGGACAGCAATTTGCATTCCCTCTCCATGTATGTTGCATTTATTCACAAACCACGTGAATATTATGCAAGTCTAAGAAGCGAGGCTCGCAGCAGCGATTAGAGGAGTGCTGTTATTTATAGGTCTGAACTCGATCCATTGGTGTTTACCAGCAGCGCCCATTGCCCCTCGTAAATCGTTTAAAGGTTGGGCGTTCTCCATCGTCAAGATGGATGCCCTTGTCAGACTGATATATTTACTGTCCGCCACATGGTCTCCCACCCCCCATCTACTGTTTAACATGTAACTGCTGCTGCTTTAATAAATAGCCTTCATGAATAAATGTTAAAAAAACGGAAACCTTTTAGGCAGTTAATTTTCTCCGCGGCCAACAAACCCTCAAATGCACAACGAGGGTGAACTTGTGAGTGACATGTAAATCTACTGGGTTGAGTCAAAGGGACATTATATTTTGTACTTGATAAGAAAGTAAGAGAAAAATAAAGCACATTAACAATTAGCACACATTTTAAGACAGACTTTAACGCGTTAAAGGATTAGCGCCAGTCAGTCAGATTGCGGTGAAAGCCTTTATGCTGCTCTTGTACGTCAAGCGAACAAGAGAATAAACGAATAAGTAATAGCGAATATGTGTGTTGCCTCCGCGCTCGACGAAACATACGTACCTAAAGTGCGGTATGGCATATTACCCATTTCTCATCTAAATCGTGTGACTTTTGCCCCTTACGCGCGCGTAATGTAGCGCACTTTATCGTCAGTAATCCTGCCGTTACGCTCTCCTTCTTTACTTTTCGGGAACTCTGTAGAAAGAAATGTGTCGCTCACAATACAATGTTTCGTGTAAAAAACAATAAAGGCAAACAGAGGCAGCCGTAAACCGGCTTTAAAATATTGAACCACTTCATTTTCTCGTGGCGATAGCTATTATGGGCTCAGCTCATAAAATCAAACGTGTTAGTAAATAGCAAGCACTATACACAGTGTAGTGTTTGGCTTATAAAGTCCCTCGTCACGTAAAGTTTTTATTCGTTTGAAGCCTAATGGATTTCCTTACCTTTTTATTATTCGATAAACACGACAGGCGCACGGTTGATTTGAAGAATCTCTTTGAAGCCGAGAGCTCGTCGCAGTTAGACTGGGCTTATATTGCTCAGCCATAACAAGGGGCTGAACCTACACCCTCGTTGAATTCGGCGGAATAAGCCGCAAACTTTTGTTATTTCTTTAACCTTTTCTTTAGAAAAACCCTTTTAAGTGTACACGTCCTGTGACTGTACTTATCCATTTAAAACTTGCTTCACGGTTTCCTGATCTGGTAAATCAGATTCA
This sequence comes from Melanchra persicariae, assembly GCA_947386135.1. Classification (NCBI taxonomy): domain Eukaryota; kingdom Metazoa; phylum Arthropoda; class Insecta; order Lepidoptera; family Noctuidae; genus Melanchra; species Melanchra persicariae. The sequence continues at coordinate 6,456,409 of OX376651.1, read as the reverse complement.
TACACTCTAACACCCTTGTCGTTAAATATTTTCTTACTCTGATTTATATTCCATTTGACGGAGTGTGCCGAACGAATTCGGATCGAATACATTTTGATGTATGTGGGTCGTGTATGAGTATTCTAAATTGATGAGGACAAATTCTACTTCGTACTATATTAGTAGATACACAGAGGGTTCGAGAAATATCTTCAGATGTTCGCAATCAGAGTCAATATCCTTCGGAGGAAATATTTTCATTATTGATGAGCGCGAGTGTATCGTGAGATTGCTTTGGCAGGACTAGCTACAAATTATTATTTGTCTTTTCAGTATTGTACCAATGCCTTCGAGATTTTCGTAGACTCAAAAAAAGATTTGAAAGTATACATATTACAAACGAAGGGAATAACAGAATAATCTCTTTAAATAAGTGTAGGTAAATAAGAGAGATTGGAAAAACGGTGTCTAGCGTCGACTTAAGAAAATTGAGCCAACTTTTATATCAGCGTCCTCACTCCTACACATTTTTCGGCGACATTTTTTGGTTTGGTGTTATTTTCGGCGCGACGTAAATATGCCTGTATTTCATTTTTATCAGCTTTAATAAGTTCAGCGTTGCAAGATAAAGTGATATATCTACATGTAAAAATGTTTTCACAATATAAGCTATGGCTGGGTTGGGACGTTGGGGTCCGGAGACAGTGTCCCTTTGCCCCAGTCGACCCTTGTCACCATGTCGCATATCTGTCCAACTTAATTTTAACACCCGCCCTTCATTGGGAACCTCTGAAACGTCCACCGGCTTAGAGTATACTCCTTCCGTTTGCTTTATCGCAAGAAATCTGTTTTCTCTAAGACGTTTTGTTTTCGTTGTGATGTTAAAAGAACCTATCATGCTACATACACAATTTTCAGAAAGTTATGTTCTCTCTTTTTAGCTCATCAATATTTGTTCAATAGTGTTGAGATAGGCTCGTTAACAATTTTCCATTCGATAAAAGTCCAAAGGCAAGAAACAATAGAGAATTTACACTATCGAGAGACGCCGCTCGATATCGGAACTATTCAAATTTAGTTCAATCGAATTCGCAAGTGAAATGAACACGACGATAAATTGGCGCTGAATGATGCTTATCTGTCTCCCTGACAACACTACAGCACACGATACGTAGTTACACGCTTTCACACCCAGACTTTTTGTTTGAACACGACTCAACATGGAACGTGTTTCCTCCTAAACAAGTGACGTAATCGAATCGATTCGATAGGAATAATGTAGTTCAGAATAGCGTATAGGAAAAATCTGAATGTGTCAAGGAATTTTTATATTGTTCACGAAATAAAATACTTTTTTGTTCCTGAATATGTTCACAAACATGAGTTTATAACCGAAAAGCTCGGCTATACGCCCGTTAAAACAAATTCATGTAACACAATGTTGACCAAAACGTGTATTCGAATAAATACCGACGACGTATTCGCTCTGTACAGAATATGGCACAGCCCACCGTTGTCAAATCGATTCAATTCGCAACAGACAGGAGCAGAGACCTCGCAACTGTAAGTGATTGCACGATCCACTGCATTGAGACCAATTTTCCCAGCCGCAGTCATACTACGGAGTACCGACTATTTGAATCGCTTACCTTAGGGATTCCATTCCAATCCTGAGCTCGAATTCCCAACACCGACCGAGCTTGATCAATATTATCTTTCGCCTTCATAAGTATTTGTTAGAATTTTTTGCTTCCTCGGCACCGGCTATAGATTTAATAACTGTCATCTTTACGACCTAATATTCAACATTTTTTATATATCGAGCAACATCTGCCAACCCTCATTTCCTTTTAGCTTGCAACATTGTGGGAGGAATTTAGTCGAATGACGATGTAATAAATTTCCTCCTTCGTATGATCCATAAAGCTACGGACTACGGAGAGACCCTCTCGAATAACGTCCGATATGACGTAATAAAAGCGTCTCGATGAATTAACTGATTATTTGCATAAGGCACGTGTGTGAGTATGTTCCTCTTGAGTTTATATTCAATTTGGAGTGTCGGGAAGTGTCTTTAGATATTATGACGTACTTGATTGCGTTCTACCATTGCTTGGGTTTTTTAAACAAGTTGTGTCTCTTCGCGCAAGTGCCCAGCAACGTGAGTGCACAATTAGTGTCTCTGCGCTCAAAAGTTCATTCGCGACAGTGCGTGGAAATGGGTGCGCACAAGTGTCTCATCGCGCAAGTGCCCAGCAACGGGAGCGCACAATTAGTGTCTCTGCGCTTAAAAGTTCATTCGAGACAGTGCTCGGAAAAGGAGGCGCACAAATGTCTCTACGCGCAAAAGTTAATTCACGCAAGTGCCCAGAAACGGGGGCGTATTTTATATAGTGTCTGTTAGGATCACCCTGTATAAAAATACGCGAGTAAATATCAGTCACAATTATTTAAAGTAAAAAAAAAAAGTTTTTAAAGCCAAATGCACTTCACTCCGTCATTCATATTGTCGCTTTGAATAAACTAACTCAGGAATTGAAATAGATGACAACCACGCAAATATAAATAAAACCACACACGAAACTCCTATGAAATGTTGACGGACATCAGCTTTTAGCTAAATTGGATTGTGTGATACCAATTGCAAGCGTATGCATTGTGAAGCGCTTGATTATAGCGGCAATGTAAATTGTATTACAATTTAGGATTTATGCGAACTCCGCTTTATTCGGCGCTCACTTTAGCTTCAGTGGAGAGGACTGCGAATTTATTAATTGGATTATTTTCCCCACCCTATTTTTCAGACATTTTTTATTATTGAACTTACCTCGTTAGTTAGTTAAAATGTATGAATAGGGTGAATCTTGCAACTGCATTTGAAACATTCACCCATAGCTAATTGCGCTGAAATGTTTGGTTTATATGACAATGCACGCTTAATGTTATAAGTAATTCTAAATCCAATATGGCGTACTCTCAGAGATGGCGGATCCATTATTTTAATACATCCACATGATATGGATATCAAATGAAAGGATTTGCTGAGAGAAATACGGAATAGCTTGTTTTTTAATAGTTTTTTTTAATCAATCAATTTATTACGATTGCTATTATTAATATTAATACCCGAGTGAGTTTTATAGGACGGCCGGCTGAGTAACCAGCAATATGAGCGTGTCGGTAGCTTAGTCCTTTTCAACGGTAATCCGCTGTGACAGACAAATGGATTGAAGGACAAACGTGGATCTGAATTATTTATTGCCAATTTCGCTTCACTAATACTGTTCAGAAAAGGTATTTTGTATATACATGAGATGTCCTTCGTACCTTCGTCGTAGAATAGTGCTAAGAATAGGTGACAAAGGTATTACTCTTATGTAGATAGTTTTAGATATCAATGTGTCTGTTATGTATATGTAAACTTATAACATAGAAGTCAGATACTTAGATGAACTTCGAAGTTATTAGTCAAGTATAAGTTTCGAACGCTCTGCGAAGATTGGCACATATCGAATCACGAAACGAGTTGAGAATCGAACATACATTGACAAGGCGAAGGGCAAAAGTAACTCGTTGGATTAATAGATAATAAACTTAGGTACATTTTATCAATTCCGCCTCCCTGCCCTCGTCTACCGCCACTTCTATATTTCTCCGATAATCACGACGATATTGCAAACTTCCATCCACTTTACCGAAGTATATTTTATTTGATCACCCAAAAACGTTATTAAATATCGCAAGGAAGGCCACGATACCTTGTAATTCAGGGATCCTCAATAACAAATTGTTGGAGTTATTTCTAGTGGACCGGTAGGGAGGGGTCCGCGGCAATTTATTTTTCGGTCGCTATCCAATTATTTTTGGGCATGTTAGTGGCGCATAAATCTGTGGACTGGCCCTTGTGCACGCACCTACGCCACCTTGTAATAGTTCGGACATGGAGGGAGGGGGGGCTAATGCGATAAGCGCCAAGATTAATTATTTACCAAAAAGCCGCGGGCGCGGTGTTTACGTTTTAGGAAAGTAAAAAATGGTGGCTCGCGTTCCCTATCTTACAGTCGCGGTATAAATTTTATCGCACAGTCTTCCCTCCCTACTCTTATATCTGCAGTTAGAACTTATAGAAAGTAAACTTTAAGACTCTGCATAGAAGTGCCGTAAATTATAGAAAGTATTATAAGAGGTGATTCTTCTTGTACTCTCGTGTTGGCGCGATCTATTGGAGTATATTTCATACCATGGTGAAAATATTAGCGATTCAGCAAGACTGTTAGTAGGTAGGTGGAGCTGATTGTCCAAACTATACCATTATACCTAATGGTATCTTAACCCTTTCGAAACGCCGACATTAATGTCCTCAAACATTAATAGGTAAGCCGAGAAATCAAGAAATATCTGTTGCGCAACCACGTAGAGTGTCCTTCAATCACAATGTCAATTAGGACATCGAGACCTTTCTCAAATGAAGGTCTTTATACAAAAATACTATTTTCTATATTAAGCCTTACCTTTATAACTAAAATAAGTAAGTAATGTACAAACGTGATAATAAAACCCAACCCATCTCATATAAGACAAGGGCAGAGAGGTCACATTTCATCTGAAAGCACGAAGGACTTTGTTCATAAGGACATCAAAGAAAATCGAGAATCTGAAAGTGTTGACTATCCTGTATTCCAAATGTGTTGATGTTTCTTCGTGGGCAGACGACCTTAGACCTCATTATCTACATGATAGAATTCAATATAGTAATGGAGAATTGATTGAACGGCAATTTCTGTAATTATTTCGAGCTTCCGGTACTGACATTGTGAATGATACCTATAATAAAGCTGAAGAGTTTGTTAGTTAAAGCCAGAATCAACAGTGGCGACCACCAGAAAAACGCCGAGTCAATGAAGTCCCGGAAAAACGATTCAACTGTCTTGGATCCCGCAGCGAAATTAATTAGAAAATAACAGCGGAGGAGTAGGTAAAAATATATTTTCCACTTCCCTTCTTATCAAGCAGGAGACAGAACAGAGCTAGGCCAAACAGGCACCAAGGGATATGTCCCTTGGTGCCTGTTTGGCCTAGCTCTGTTTAGCAACTGCTGCCATTATTAATAATGGGTCCTAAATTGTGAGCTACTTTTGATTCCAGTAATAGGTATGGCAAAATAGATTGAACGCACGTAAATTTGTTCTGGTTTCTACAAGGTCCATAGGTATAGTAAAGAACTCTAGATGTAACCTGAAAACTATCTAACATAATATTGCGTTCAGTTTACCAAAGAATATACTCCCATAAGACATGATGTGCGGATTGTTCGTATTCAAGGTCAGATGTAGAACATTGACAGAAAGGAGAAGCCACAAGCTTAAAGGAAAATAATTTACTCTTAAAATTGCCATGACCTGTGAGAAATTTGACAACACAGTGATCCACCTCCAGCCATGTCCCATCCAGCCGCTCACGAACGGATGGAAAGAACTGGTAAGAGGTGACCTTTGATGGAATTTTCCCACCTACATTGCCCTTCGGATAAAAGTTCCTCCCAGACTTCAGCCTAGGGTTTAAGTAATCTACAGATATTAGCGCGGTCGCGTTTTGAAATATAATAAAGTACATTATATATTATACATATGTCTTATAACGGACTAAATTCGTAATAGATATTGAAAAATGAACATTACACCTAAGGGCTAATTCTTCTTAGTTTTTAAGCAACTTTTAAAACATTTAAGGAAATTGAGGCTTTTTTTGGCAGGTTGCGACTGCAGAGATGATAATGCAAACGCTGTTTTAAAATTAGTAGAATTAACACTCTGTTTGCAAGCCAGGACTGGTTATTGTGGTGACACTTGGGAGAAAATTCACGCAGTGGAAAATCGTTCCACTTTTTGAAATCGCGAAAAAATCAGCTATTATGGTAGGCAATCTCAATATTTCTCAAATGAGACATTTTTTCTAGCCCCTCTAAAAATAAAAATCACGTATAAATGTAGAATGTTGAAGTAAAGCACCTTCTTGACCTACCCTTTTTCAGAAACGAAGGGCACAAGCTAGATAAGTGTGAACATGAAACATTATCTACATTAGTGTACAGAAATGGAAAAATATTTTCCACAAATACTCTTTCAGTCACTTTTTTTACTTAGGTACCTACTTTATTTTGTACTCAAAAAGGTAATTTTATTTTGTTTCAGGTAAAGATGGCAGCCATTTAGTTCGGAGTGCTCGAGTCATAGACGTAATAAGTTCAAGTCCAAATGTGAAGTTTCTACATATATTTAAACTTTAATTTTAGGTTTTACGTGTTACATATGTTATTTGTTTTTCTCATCATACAAATCATTACTTTTTAACACAAAAGTATGTCTATTCAATAAAATGCTTTGCATTCTTAAAATATGTTTTGAGCTTTTGTTGATGTGCATGGTACGGTTCTGAACTATAAATATAATTTTAGATAGGTACAATTTCTCAATAAATGTACCGATGTCAATTTTTTTACTTCGGTATGCAAGGCATTTTATTTAATAAACATACTTTTGTGTTAAAAAGTAATGATTTGACTACCCATTTGTAACAGCGCTCTTAATACTTTGCATACTAATGCTAGTTCTTCTAACTCAGCAGAAATATGTGTTGCTGGGGAGTTTGTTGCGCAATACTAGGAAGTGGTGACGGGTGGAGCGTTTTGGGGGACTGCCTTTTGTAAACGTTGACGTTCAAAAAGTGCTGGCACTCAGCCTAATTTGAGTTAATGACTTTTGATTTGAAACCCAATGTAGCTCAGTACGGGTATTTTAATTATTTTCAGTACATTTGTAACTCTAAGCTACTTCATGGTACAACTAACTACTTATATTTAGCAAGGTTATTTTGTAGGAACCGGGGAAAATCGGGTCTATAAGTACTGTAGTAGGGGTAGCTCATAGTTATAAATATAATACTTCAACTGGGATTGTTTCCCTTTCAACTAATTAGTTTTACATCTTTATTTTGATCCGCATATGGCCTTGACTGCAGCTGTCACTATCATATGATTTGAATTCGTGTTTATCTCATTTTGTTTCTTATGTGCCAGTATCTATCTAAACTTCGAAAGAGATCCAAGCAAAGAAGTCAACATCACAACTCAAAGTACCTACATTATTATATTTTTTGTCAGCCTGCCCACCACCAATAAAAAAAAAAAAAAAAAAAAACCACTCTTGGATAAGGGCCTCTCCATTCCTTCTATTTCTCACTTAGTTGGACTGTTGCACTAAAAGCTATCCAAGAAGAGCGGAAGGGGTCATTTGATGATTTCCCATCCTTAAAAAAAAAAGGCAAGCTTCTCCTCGATCTGTCACGACCTGCCAGGGCTCCAGTCTTGAGATATACGGGCCCACTCACACATTTAAAATCAGGTAGCTCAATTTCATACCTGTTACGTAAATCAATATAATAAACAACACCGACCAAATCTAAAAAGGTTACAATTCAAAAACTTCCTTGATAAAATATTTCAGTCTAAAAATTAATTATTTGCTTCAACGCTTGCCGAAATTTTATCCATTTAACTTAATTAGGGAATAGGTTTACGGAGTTTATAGCACCATTATTAATCTCTGGATGTACTCTCGTCTTTGAAAGTTCCAAATATACGGAGTTTAAATAGCTCTTATAAGTTATCCGCTGTATCTATGGAAGCTAGTTGATGAATTTCGATTTTAAAGCGTGACGAGTTTTCTTCACATTATTTTGATTAAAATATATATAATCCCACCACCAGACAACCTTGCCTTTTTTCTTTTTTTAAATATCAATTTGACAGTCGTTAAAATTACTTCAGAAATGTTTTTATGATTCTCTTTGCTAAGCTTTTTAAAACTGCTACAAGTAGGTAGTGAAGAGAAAAATCATTTTCAACACAGAAAATCAAGTCTGTGTTGAAAATGATTTCTATCTCTTTTTACTCATTTATAAAAGCTTTATGCACAAGTTAAAAATAAATAGGTATAGTCAATAAAAAATTGAGAAATGCTTTCAGTCGAAAAAAGAACTAACTCCACTCTCCAAGCCAATAAGTACCACATTTAAAAACATCAACCCTTATAAACCACTTTACCAGAAACTTCGGCATCAATTGCCTTCCCGAATCTTCGACCCCAAATAAAAACCACCCGTAAACATAATTAGGGATGTAATGAGGCCAGAGTTATAAATCTAGGGGTAGCAACCCTGATGGAAGCGGCAACCAATGGCCCACAACCCAAGTCGTCGGTCAAGGGCCGTCATTAATTCTCCAGCCATCTTATTACGCTACTAATTACCTATTTATCCGCATTTTCTCACGAGTTTTCTGAAAGTGAGTAATAACATTTGTGGGTAGCTGACGTAAGCCATTTCTTTTTTGGTTGTCTGAAGAAGGCAACTTTCTTCGGTCGGTGATGATGTAATGATTCTGAAAGGCCAGGAATAAATCTACTTTTAGATGCTCCTTCTGACTTGTTTACCGCATAAACCACAGCTGGAAAAATGTCACAATTGCTATGCTCGTCTGGAATTTCAACCTACGATAAGCAAAGGTCTACCAGCACCTTTATCTACTCCCGTTTTCGTCAAAATCTCCACGTCATCACACCAACGTTTTCTAAGCCTCCCACCCCATCCTCTTTCTGGCTCTTACCACCGCGATGAAGAATATTCTTCGACCTAATCCAGATCATGGTGTAGCAGAGTTCAAAACATCTAAAGCCTTTGCGCCGTTAGGCCTGATAGGTTAGACTCCCATTACGAATCAAACTTTAATATCAATATTTGACAGGATTTCATGCTAAAATAGAATTCATCAAATTTTCAACTTCACATTCTTAATTCAGAAAGGGGATGATAGGCTTTCTATAATACCTACTAAACTAATGAGAAGTAAGATTTGATAGTAAGAAGTCCATTCTAATTCCTCCACCACAAAATAAAATGGCAACTTAGTTAAGAAACTGTTCTGCAATGAACAATTTAATTTTACGCCAGTAGGTACATTGTATCAGCGCCGTACAAAGCCTTCAGAGATCCTCTTATAAACGTTTAAAATGCTTATTTGCATGATAAACAAAATCCTTTCCCCTCAAGGACGTTTCATACAAAACGTGATGACACACTCTGTCTTAGTTATACGGCCCTGGTAGACGGAAGGGCTCATTAAATCTTATGCGCTGAAACAAACGAAATCATTGGTCTGGATTTATGAAGAAAGATTTTGAAGCTAGAATATCAACCTAAGAATAGATACAAGACTTATTATAACGGCAAGATTTAAAATAAATGAGTAGTAAATAATAATAGTCTGTATTAACTATTAATAATGAAAATAAGTCTTTGTTAAAAGAAAAATAAGTAATTAATAAACATCTCCTATTCAATGGGACTTTAGCATTGGTGAAATGTGGCTGTACTATAGATATAAAAAATACTGTAGATATATCTGCTGAGCCCACTGGGGCATACAAGCTTAATCAAAAAGACAAAAAAGTCAAATCAGCATTTAACGTCAACATTTACAGAAGACAGCTAATGCTATATTAAAATGTTGCTACAAAATGAACCATTACAGTGTTGCCAAAGGTGACTAAAAATACTCTTATAATCACTAGGTATTAGAAAGTTTCTACTAAGAAGTTTTTAATACCTCTATCTTCAGCTAACAAAACTCCAACTTCTTGTTGAAATCTAATTCGCACTTAATTTAGGCGTCTCCTCGTAACTTCATTATTTATTGACTTTATTTTGAATAGAAATCAAGTTATTTGTTCATCTTAACGCCGACATAGACTCTTGGCTGACGCATTTTAATTACTGGCTAACGTTTGATGTCGCATTTCCTCTTCAGGAACTTTTTGGTGCGTGGGTAATTAAAAAATGTTCAGAAAGCTTTTGAGTTTCAAGTACTTCTGCCCTACCTACTGTAAAATTTAAACGTATTTTACCCGGTTAGAAATAAAAGAAAGTCATGTATCCATGTCAGTTACGACGGCATTTTAAAGTAAAAGTACAGTCTTTATGTCCTAAGTTGGTAGCAACCCAGAATCTAAGGCGACCTAAGGAACAAATATATTCCACCCCCAAGTATGGAATTATTTACTGAGACCAAAATCCGCTTCCCACCTAATCCTACAGTGGAATACGTAAATGTATTTATTATTAACTAGTTATCCGCATCTACCATTTTAATGAAATACAGATTTATGTAAATTCCCGAGCACCGCTATGAATCGTGACGTAACTACCAGATACAAAATGTTTACTTAATTATTGAAACCAAAACCTCAAACTACTGCTCCATATCGCTACTATGTCTGCCTCAGATAACTTCGTCAAGAAAATAAATATTTAAGCAATATTTCGCCGGTAAGTCAAAGACTCAAAGAAAACATGACATCAAACAATTTGGCAAACATTGCGAATTTGTCGGCACGGCCGGCCACGTCAATTTCTCGTGAGTCTAAAATTATTATGGATCGTCCTTGTTTTATTGTAAGAGAGAGTGATTTCAATGGAGCACTAGTGCGGGCATCTCGGAGACCGTACCCGTTTTTCGACATTTCCCGTGGCGTCCGTAGGCCACGGCTACTACAAATTTTATGAGTCAGTCGTGCTACACTCGATTTTATTTCTTTTTCCTTTACAAAACGCTGTGTGGGAAGCGGCGAGATCCCATTTTCGGCCAGCCGGCATTTTTGCAAATTTCGATTCGCGGCGAGTTAGAAAAATAAAGATTTCACACGTGCCTTTCGTCGAGTCCCAGTTTGCTTTTATTTTTTACATCCTATCGTAACTTCAAATAATCCCGGAAAGCTTTTTGTTCGGAACGAAACATTTATGGCACTATATATTCTTCTTTACACCTAATCAAGAAACTAATAAAAATGTACGTAAATATTTGTGTAGGGCTTCCTTTTCTGTAAACAGGAGGGAAGCCGAACAACCTCCAAAACCGTTCCGGTGCGTTGTAACGGGACACTAAACTTGGTCAATCCGTATAATGCTATGGAAATCATTTCTGAATCAGTGTTAATCCGTTGAAACGGGGCAGCTGTTATTGTGGACCTCAAAATAGTTCACATTAGCGAGGTATTAGTGAACAATAAGGAGGAGAATCTCGGAGCATTAGTGGAGATTACACGGAAGGCCTTGTTATGCATTCCATGATTGGTGTTCTCTCGTAACCTCCCGGTTTTGTTGCCTGCTCTCACCTCTTTGAGTCGGCATCAAAATGTTTTGCTCGGAGGATATGCGCATTATGATCAGATTTGCGAGTGATTCGCTACGTCCGCCAGTCGTGAGTCCCTCTCATGTTATTATTTCCTCGCTTTGATATAAAGGTCTTCCCCTTTGTTGTATAAAAGTGTCTTGTTGGTGTTGTACATGTGTCTTATTGGCTGAATAGCACGTTTCCGTTGAAGTGGGAAATACAATAACAGACTTGAGAAGTAGTGAATATAATATTAGCTTTGAGTAGGTACACGTGTATTTCGAACTTCGGGAACTCTTTACCAATTTTGTTATATGTAAGTAAATTATCTTCGGTCATGTAAGAATTTTCAATAAGGTGGTAATAGGCGGTAATTTATGAATTCGAAGTGTTCTGAAAATGAATGTAATCATTTCAAAATATGTATGTCATTGTTTATTGATATTGTTTCAAATATCATACTATTTTCATTTCATCGTGCAAAAACAATGACGATAGCATCTCATTCACTGCAACAATATTTTATCTCAAAACATTGAGCTGCACTATTATCACAACTCAATACATTTAAGGCCTATTCACACGCCACAAAACCTGATCGGCGAAGGACAATGCAACGGAAAATAAGCCTTACGTCAACTTCATTATGGTCGCGTATTTCCATCTGTTCCAATTTATCGCACAATAAAAGTGTTTGAATCCGTTGTTTTCAGAAATGAGAGATGTGGTCTCCATTGTGTGCGCGGCATGGAACAGCATGGCGGCTATTGTGGGCCAGCACTCCCGCGCTTTCATCTCGATCACAATAGGAATCTTATCTCAGCCAAGTTTTATATCGCTACGTTGATTTAATCTTAGTGGACGCTGTAATGAACACTTTTTATCTTGGAGACATTTTTTAATGCTTTGAGCTTTTAATATGGATGTCGCGGCGATGCTTTCTTCGACTTATTATCTTTGTTCTGATTGTTGGACTAACTGACGTCATCATTATCATCTTACTGTCCTTATCCCATGTAATGGGTCGTCGCAACACATTTTCTCTTTCCAATCTCCCCTGGCTATCCACGTACTAGACTACTTCATATATGTAATGAATAATTTTAAACAAGCCACATCAATCCACTCAATTCTGTCTAGGTATAACTTGCCTTTTCCATTGTCACCCCACTCGACATAGTCCTTTTTTAGTCCTATCTAGTTTCTAGCCGGTCTTACTAAAGGCACTATGTGATTATAGTTCCTAGCCTCTTTCTTTTCAGTTCCAGCCTTTTTCAGTAGTTACTCTTTGATGTGTTTTGTTGCCAAAATCAATGGCTTTGTTCTCTCAGTAACTAGCTGTTCTTTCCCAACCTTTACCTACAAATCTTCCTTTCAACGTTGTTACGGTTTGAAATTCAAGATAACATATTCCGCCTTTGGCTATACGAGCTTCAAAGAATACCTTAATTACGATTCTTGTAAGAACAAACGTAGATGTGTAGGTTGGTATGTTTTTAAGGTCCGTGGTGAAATGGTAAACAAGGAACTCTGTATGATTTCGTGTGTTTGTCGCAGTTTTATTTGAATTTACGAACGCTAAGGGCTATTTACTTAATAGTCAGATTGTATCTACTTTTATTTGAAGTTATTTTAGCTATTTGACATATTCTCTATACGTTTGTCTATACATAGCCTGTCAAATTACCAATTTAATTCCTAAGGCCTCGTTAACGGAGACGCAGGGCGTCGCGCGTTGCGTTCAGCGACGCATTAATCCAAACAGATGGTGTTTGCTTGAGATGCAGGCGAAGCAGGCCCGCGGCGTCACCCACGGCATAAAAACATACCCGCCGCCCCCCGTTTCCATAAACGAGGCCTAAGATAAAAAAACACTACGAAATTCAAAATAACTTTAATTTCGGTAGTCGGTGTTTTTGGTTGCTTCTTCGTTATTTGACACCGACTTCCGAAATTAAAGTTATTTTGAATTTTGTAGTGTTTTTTGGAAGTCGGTTTCTTTTTTTTTTGTGAAAAAGTATTTTTTTTTTTCACTTTTTAGTGGTACCCCACAACTAACAACACTACAGGAAAGTAAAAATACGCAATTTCGTATACATGGATGATTTTTCCACGTATTTATTCCAGCTATTTGGATTTAAAAAACCAAACTACTGAACTCATTTTGGTAAAATTTCAATGGGACCATTTGGGAAGTATACACTTTCCAACAAAAAAAGAATTTTTCAAATCGGTTGGCAAGCGACGGAGTTATGCCCGAACAAACATAAAAAAATAAAACATCCGAATTGAGAACCTCCTCCTTTTTTAAAAGTCGGTTAAAAATCATCTGACTATTGAAAAATCAGCCCTAAGATATATTTTTAATTGAGCTTAACAGATTTTACTTGTTATGAAAAATATGTAAATGATAAAAATATATATCCGCTAAATAATGGCTAAAAATGAAACTTTAAAAATTGAAAAATACTTTTCCGTACAAAGGAAACGAACCCTCGGTCCATACAATTCTTCGTGTTTTTGTCTGACAACTGACAAATCTCAGAATATTCGAGATTACAAATGATAGGGAAAATACTGCGCACCTAATTAAGGGAAGCTGAGTTAAGCCACCCTAATATCTTATCATTACTTTTTTACACTTTTTTTCTTTGAAAAGATGTTGAGCCAGTTTGCAATCAAAAGGGGAGGTGGGGGAGCTAAGTGTTCTTTATAATGTCTTTAATAATTGTAGCTCACGGAGATTGCTAAAATGTTTTAGTTATTGTGGCTACGTGATTTGCATAGGTACACGTACAGGCCAATTAAAATGAGTACATACAAGGTGACTTCTAGTTCATAGAAAATCGCTCAGAAATGAAATTACTCTTAAATATGAACAACTTTCGCTACACAAACTCCCCTTGCTGAAATTGTTTAAAACATCAGCTGTTGTACATAAAAACTTTTCCCCTGAACGGTTTTCTATGAACTCAATATCACTTATCATGTACTATTTTGGATTTGATGAACTGATCCCATAGCAAAAGCTGTTTGTTTTCATAACCTTGTTTTATCCCTAAAAATACTGTAGATATATGAATTAAAAGTCACCCAGTACAGCATGTACATCTACAAGCAAACAAAAATACATGAATGTGTGGAAATGAAACTACACAAACACAAGATGAACGATCCATTACGAGGTCTGTACCTTTCGATGTTCATTCCGCCATCAGACATTAGGCACTGCGCCAACTGTAACACATGGACCGAAGGCCTCACAGAATCTCTATACTTAGGTACGGGTTTATAAGACAAACAGTGCGATTCTGTAAGCATGTCGAAGTGAACACTTGGGCAGGGCGCACGACGGGTGAGTTGTCAAACCATACAAATAAGATGGAATGACAGCGCTCTTGTCGTTCACTCCGCCTAGGTGAACAACCAACCGTGAGATGTCGACAGAATCGACCGGCAGGACCCATTAAGTTTCAAGCATTGTATAGCTTAGCTATTACAATTTGTGTGCCAAATATGACGAACTTCTTTACAAAATTTCATCCCTTCTTAACGACATTTGGGTATGGTTGATCACGAAATTAGGGGTATATCTCTGTACAATATTGTAAGCTTCTTTATCCAAAGGTTCGTTATCTATACTAATATTATAAAGCTGAAGAGTTTGTTTGTTTGAATGCGCTTATCTCAGGATTTACCGTTAAAAAAATCTTTAATAAATTATGGAGTGACTTCGTAGAATGCGTCTTATAGCACAAATACATAATACATGATTATAAATGATTTCATGTTAAATTGCTACAGTTGAATTATAAAGCATTAGCCCAATAACAATGCATAATGAATCTTAATTCTGTATTTCCATTTTATTCACAAAACAAAGAAGAATAGGTACCTACAGTTGTAATGACTTATACAAATTGCGAGAACCTTTTATAAACATAAAACAAAATATATTAAACATGACTATTTTTCCCCTCTGTTCTCGAGCTAGTTACTTTATCCTGTTTTTTCTTCTCAATTATGTAACGGTATCATGTTTTGTATTTTTAATAGGTAGATACAAACCTGAGCCGTTTTCATTAAACAAGTTTCGGAATTTACAGAACGGAAGGATGGAAATTACGTTCACAAGCATCGATGCTATTGAAAGCCGGAAAGTTCATTGTTACCCCGGACAGGTATATAATATTACCGGATTCCATCAATCAAAACAAAGGCTCAGAGTGCGAAAATCAATTCAGCTGTATTAGCATTTCAACAACGGGAGGAGATTAAGAATTTCAACGTAAACGAAAAACGAAGCAATTACCGATCCGCGCCGAGAACAAACTTTGTTTTACTTGAAAGGAATTAATATTCATTAAAAAAATCTTTCTCGGCATCATTCTGTTGAAACTTTGTAATCAGGCTGTCAGGGTCTGAGCGGCGAGCTGCGAGCCCCACCGCGCGCCTCGTCAGCGAATTTAAGACTTTAACTGCAACTCGATTTTTTCAGCTCTCCAATTCCAACAATCTGCTTTAACTTTTGCACATTGAACTCTCATATCCGTCAATTTTAAATTGGAGTAGCTGCTCTAGACATTTCGCTGGGAATTTTAATTACAAAAGTAATTTAGAATTGAAACGAGTGATTGCGTATAATATTTCAGTGAACTAAAAGCAAAGCGTTGGGCCAACCGTAATTTGAAACTTTCCGAGCGGGACCGATCATTTGTCGGAAAATTCCGGAACACATCCTCCCGACCTCACGTTTTAGCTGTATTTTCGTCTACACCTACGCTCTATGAATTGCTATATTTTGTACGTGTAAATAATATTAGATTACATAGATAATTTTGGCTACATCATAGCTCTAGCATGTTTTATAATAAACAACGTTTCACAGCTAATTTTAGTTTCAAGTTGTCAAAACGTCACAAGCAGCGGTCAAGTTGTGGTCGTGTACGAACTCGTAATATATATTATGTGGCAGTTTAATCCTGGCATAAACGATTTAATTGTCTACTTTTAACACAAAAATCAGCTTACGTATTCTGTAAATCCCTCAGGTACACAAATAGATTACGTATAACCAAAGCTCTGATTTTCAGCATTGAACACCGCGTTCCTTTCAATTTGGGAATGTGCTTACAAAAGGGAATGGTAGACCGTTATTCCCTTTTGTAATGGTATCAATCTATGAGAGACAAAAGCAAGGCAGCCGCGGTTCCACAATAAATTAAATTGCCGATACCAAACGTAAGTAATGATGATGCTTCGATTTACGCACCGTTTGTCACACAATTTCTTTATAGCTGACGGTACCGCAACGATGACAACGTTCATCAAATTGATTTATCCCAATGCACCTACACAGACTTAACAATTAAAATTATACTCTGCCTAAAATAACTTTTTCTTTAACGAGTTGGTATATTCGCAATTATATGTGAAACGAATTTTGTTTAGGTACCTCATTAAGTAAATCTGTTGCCGGAATGTCTCTGTGGAAGTAATTCTTTTCTAGTACGTACTCAAACGTTTATTTCTATCGGAATTCTCATTACGAAGCCCCAGAGCTGGCACGTGTACGCTGAATATGGCAAGGTATTGTACCGTTTTCCAATGAAATCTTGTAAAATAGAAACATAATTCGAAATAGCTGGTGAAGGCTAATACGTATTTTCCGCCGCCCGACCCTAAGCTTGAAAAATTGTCGGGACGGAACGCGAAATAACTTTTTATATTATAGGTACTGAAGCCTTGAAGGGTTGAAACATCGACGGTCGGATTCGCAAACAGTACATAAAGATCCCGAGATCTCACGTTTTTTCGGGATGAAGCTGTGAAGGGACATCCCGTCATGATCCCCGGCCCCCAGCCGCCGACTGAATGTACCCAGCGCGGCCCGCGGACTTGCCACTCCCGCTGTACGCATTATTAAGTGATTCCTCTGAAACAAATCCACCCGGAGTATTTTAAAAATGTTACCATCGAAATATATTTTTCCATTTCTGTGACAGCTTATTTGTGAAAGTTTAATTATACGAGCAAAGTATACGCCTCGGGTTGTTTTCAATATTTTCCACCGAAATATAAAACGTTTTTAACAAAGAGCTGTCTTTCCTCTTTTCATTTTTTACTGTCATCCCCAGTTTTTTTTAAGTGAGTAATGATGTCTTCTGTCGTATAAATCTACAAGGAATGCAAATGTTACAGACGCGGGGATGTTTACAGATTTATTCGTTATTACTTTATCAATTGATTCGATTGTTTGATCGACTGGTTTAATTAAAACCGTGGGCGATTAAGCGGTCTTCTAGAATATGTATAGAGTTCTAGACCTTTTATTAGTGTCTAAAATTTACATAACAAATAAACCTTGAACTTACCTACTACCGCAGTTCGACTTTTTTTTTTCTCTGATTAAATGTCTTAAATTACACTAAAAGGTGAAAGTACAGTATTTTTTAATCTAAAGATGACTGGAACAAAATGTCTGGCAGAACGGATCGTCATGAAATTTGATATATAATAGCCTGGGATATGGAGAAAGACATAGGCTACTTTTTTACGCAATAACCGACATCCACGCGGGTCCGCGGGCAAAAGCTAGTTAACTATATAATTACATAGATGGTGTGCTCACGTGCCCGCAATGGAATGGAAGGATCTTCACAAAGAAGATTGGTTACTTAAGCCACATGCGAGCTCACGAACGACAACTACAACGGAGCTGAAGCAATCGCCTGGGCCGAAATCGGTCGGATCACATCGTGATCATCACATAAAATTTAAATAAATCACTCATAATACATCATTATAACTAATAAACTCATATTACATCATTATGCAAAAGTGCATTTGTTCCTTTGTTTGATTATTTATTTGTACGGCTTCCACGCCTGAATCGCTCAACAGATCCATTTAGCTCTAACAAAAATGAGGAAACACAAAACATTCCTCAAAAAGTCACTTACACACAGGAAGATTAACACCCGTTCTCTTTCATCTCCGCAAATTGAACATAACATAACACAAAAGCTCATTAATCACAATTTGCGAAAGTTACACTAAATAAAATGAAAATGTACTGTGTCTACATAATTCACACAGGAATATTACCGCACAGTAACCAGATATTAAAAAACGGTACAAGTTACTAAGTATGTACGAATTGTCAAGCCGTCTTCGCCTGAAGGCAGGGAGAGACTCGGCGAGGGCATATCAGTCCCCTTTCCCTCAGGCAAATGGCGCATTCACATCACTCAAATCGC
Organism: Melanchra persicariae; assembly: GCA_947386135.1. NCBI lineage: Eukaryota > Metazoa > Arthropoda > Insecta > Lepidoptera > Noctuidae > Melanchra > Melanchra persicariae. Next base: position 6,437,947 of record OX376651.1, on the reverse strand, counting down.
AGACAAGTCACAGAAGTTGACTTTTACTGTACTATTCACTTGTGCGCCAGTTACTTTGAATAGAATCTTTCAGACATCTTGATTGAGTCAAAATGGGTTAGTACATTCTCTTGTCCGAGACTATCTCAGTCTCAGGTTTAACGTCAAGGCTTTATTCCAAGATTTACGACCGAGGTTATGACCGAGGATCAAGTGTAATCTTTTCCCAGCTATCAGTTATCACAGTATCCTTGGTACGGCACTAGCACATGATAATATCCAAGCTTACCTCGCAGTCAATTATCGAGCTTACACACTATGATTAAGCCTAATTTACACTTATGTAATTACCTCGATTAGAGACTTGATATAATGTGATTTACAGATTAATAGGCTCGTTTTGGAACCTGTGATTATATGTATTTATCTAATTAACTGTCGGACTTAATATCTAGGCACCTATAGTTTAGAACATTGACCACTGAAAGCAATTTGCTTTTAAAAGGGGTCTAAACCCCGCTAGTGTATTTTTACGGGAAAAATAGAATTAGGTACTGGGGTAATGGCCCCAGTCTAATATAGCTAATGGCTAGAATGTAATATTCGTTGCAGCCTCTCGTTAGATATTATGAGAAGTATTTGAGTTGGTAGTGGCTCGTTTTGTTTATCTCTGATGCCTTTTTAGAGGGCAAGGATAAAGTAGTAGTCGATAACTCAGGAGGAACCTGCATGGTCTTTGGATTTGACTAAATGTACATAATATATTCTTTTCGGAAAGATGCATTTTCTATTAATCAGTTAGGAGGATATCGTGGCTAAATTATAACAGCCGCATGGTAGTAGTAGAAGTAGACCGATGACCTGTTGAAAGCCGCGGGGATCCGCTTGATGCAAGAAGCTTAAGACTGGCCGGAATGGCGATACTTGAGCTCCTTTTTTATGGGTGGGAAATCATCAAACGACTCCTTCCGCTGTGGGTGGAGCGGTAGGGAGTGTCAGACTCTTACTGACTAAAACCCATCCGTGCTCCTCCTAGTGCCCTTTGCTTTCCAGGGCCGCGGTAACTCTTTCGAGCAAAATTCGCAACTCGCTGGCTCTGGCCCTAACGGGATACTTGAGCTCCTACATCGACGTATGGTTACGCCAGCTGTGGACGTCTTTTACCTGCAATGATGATGATCACACTTCAGGTAACACTACATCTGCCTGAAGCCAATTTCGATTCAACTGATACTGATATTTTCTGGTACTTTCCCAATGATAATTATGATACTCAATATCAGCTCAAGGCTACCTCTATAATATCGGATGGAAGCCACTCTAGTTCAATTCTGAGCACTGGCCGTGTTTTCAGTAAAGAAGTAAATAAAGTTAACCCAATACTGAAGACGTAGTAGTGCTTCTATTTAGCTCAGAATATCCGGTTCTTATTTATCCATAAATAATTATTTGTTACTATGTTGATCCTGCGGCTCCATCCGAGCGTGAGAGTTCCAAGAAAACATATAAAGAGTACATAATTATCTGCTTTGTATGAAACTGCTTGGTAACTGCATCAACTAATGTAAATCCAGCTACATGCCAGGATCTTCTTAACCGGCTCAATCCAAGAAACGATTTAACGTACCTTTGGACATAAGCTTCTCCCAAATGGAGAGGGGGTTGCCATAATCGCCACGCTTGGCAGGCGGGTTGGTGATCGCTACTGCCCATTCTCTAGTGAGTCCCTTAGTCGCCTCTTCCGACACCCATGGGAAGTGATGGGAACTTTCATTATAGCTCAAGTCATCCCTCAACTAGAAAACGGACTAACTCATATATAAACTCCCCTGACTTCCTTTGGCCCAAGGCTTGGGTGAACCATTGGTTGTTGTGCTTAAATTCAAGACACAAGTGAAGCTCGTCTCACCATCTTCTGTGTTATCTGCCGCGACGCTTTCTGGCATGTCAAGGTTATTTTGATCCAAAGCTTATTGAGCATGCAGCAAACGTGGGCTCGGTAGGCGTAGTGGTAATGTAGGACTAAAATCAAAGTACCTACACAATATTCTACTCCCCTACTTGACTCGCCAGCGAACTTATTTCAAAAATTGAATGTGTGAGCGCGGAACAGTAAGTCGTCCACGGATGTTCGCAGCCCCAGGGGACAGATTAGGTACTCCAGTGAAACAAGCAGGGAACCGCGACAGACTTCGACAGGGGAATTTATTTCGATAAACACCACTAATGTGGAAGCAATGGTATTGCCGTGAGACAAAAATAGTTCTAACTTCTGACGTCACAAAGGCTAGCATTTAATGTCTTGTAAGTTGGTGTGTCAGAATGGGTCACGCAACTTTGATATAATTAGACTAATCATATATTTGTAGAATCATCTAATAAGTATTTAATATGGTGAATTTTTAAAGTGTGCGTGGATGACCAATTCCGGTAGTATGAGTAACATCGAAAAACACTGCCAGGAATCGTACCGATAGATTTTGAAAAAAAAACACAGCCTGTATTATTACACTATTCGAAAGTGTCGCTAAAAGCAAGCTCATTTTTAGCAAATTACTTTTTAAATTTCCGACTAAACCCACCTGCCCAAACTGTCTTTCTGTTCTTTTTAATTTGAATGTGAATGACAAGGTTACTTCTAGGTGAGGGAGCTCCAATGTGGTCAACCACACCATCGCTATCCATCATCTGGTCTATTCTGTCGATATTTCACCGTGTACACTTAGGTGGAATGAACGACAAGTGAGCTGTCATTGCCATCTTGTTTGTGAGAGAGAATCGCACTGCAGGTGAGGTTACCCCCTCCTCCCCCCTTTCACACCTCACCTGCAGTGCGATTCTCTTTCAATAATAAAAAAAATTGGTATTTTGTCTAGAGCTTCTTGTCTCCACCATTGCCAAGTGTTTCAGCATTGTGAACTGAAAATATATAAGTCTGTATTGTGGTGTTGATAAATCCGATCTCTTCAGCGAGTTAATTAATTATTTCAAGGCTGTCTCGTGACCGTTCTATACTTAGGTACTTTTCCAGAGCTTTTCATTGAAATAAAACGTTAATTTATTGATGAGTAGGTCGGAAATGTCTTGTGATTTAGTTGACCTAAATCTACATAATATTCATGTGTGTATGTTACTGCTAAAATTCCTTAGCAGTTGAGTTTCTATTCTGAGTGTAATGCATGGGATGATTATGATTCATAAGATTGAAGATTATTCATTTTTATTATAACTTTTTAACTTTATCTTAACTTGCTGCAATGCTGCCAGCCTTTTGGGTACATTACCAGTGGCCTAGGATGTGGAGGAATTTTGCGACGCCATGTTTTAGATTATTTTTAGTTTTAGTTGAGTCTTTTATTTAAGTATGTATATAGTTATAGTTGCAATAAATGATTTTTATCTTAATTAGGTATATAACTTTCACATTCCATACTTTATGTATGTCCAGCATATCTGTGACATAATAAAAAAAAATTAACACTTGTCTCTATTTTATTTTAAATCATCATTTTTAATTGCCTCGTTGGTCTAGTGGTTGATAAAACTGCGACAGCTGACTGTGAGGTCCTGGTTTACCGAGTTTGGGTTTTTGGGTTATTTCATTAGGTATTTCTAAGTAGCAGCCCGAGTTTTGAAGTCGGTGGTGTAATAAACCCCGTGCCCCGAAAAACACCTAAAACCGTTGGTTCAGAGGTAACGTAAAATTTTACAATGTACAACTATAATACTAGTTTGGCACGTAATATTTATTTGAATTGGATACTATATGCTCATACTCATATTTTGTATGATACAAATTGCATAAGTCGCATAAAATTAAACCAAAATACTAAGGAGTTGTAGTTTTTTATATTCACAATTCAGTCACGCTAACGTTACTATAATAATATGTCAAAAACATTCATGCTAGGCCCTCGGGTTTGTCTCCGGTGGTTTTGGGGCTTACGTCCCAGTATATCGCGAATTGATTTAAACATAAATTCCATGTTTTTTACGGTTTATTTTCATTTATTTTTATTTTCATAAAATTGTTTCCCCCGGACGATAGAGTTTAAGGAACAGACAGTGCACTTGCGTTTACACCTGTTATATTATCTCCTGCGTAAATGCCTAATCGTCGTTAAGGTTGACCACCATTGCCAAAATTCAATCGGGAAGATTATAAACCATGATGTCTACTTAACTTCATTCACTAAGCTCCTGAATGTCGAAATTCTCTAAATCTAGGTACTGTGTGATTTAAAACAACTTGCAAACCTCCAAATATACTATTAAAACCAATAATCAAGTATTAACAGATGATAAACACAAAATCTATTTGTATTCCGGAGCCCCGATGCGCCATAACAATAATTTGTTGATATTTTGATATTAGAAATTATGCATAGTTATGCAAATCACACGCATCGGTAGCCGAATGGGCGCCATATTTCACATTAAATAATTATCGTGTATAAATGAGATATATTTGAATAATATTCTCGTTATTTCATGCACATGTATGTTCAATATGAGCTAGGCAGATAGATGGGATTAGAACAGCTTTGCTATTAATTTTAGTACCTATTATATAATTGGAGTAATGGCTTTTCTCTTAAACACAGTGCCCAAAAATTAACAGTTGAATTACGAATCTGACTGATTCCAAGACAGCGGGTATTTGTTGTTTTTAGAGTTCCAAAGTTAACCAACGGAACCCAATTACTAAGCTTCCGCTGGAATCTGTAATCATATTTAAAAAAACTGCTTCTGTTCATTTCATATTTTTTTATAACTGACTACGACGTTATTGAAGAAAGTAGTTTATTTACATGGGCAGAAATTAACACTAGCTTTTGCCCGCGACTTCGTTCATGAATATCCCGTTTTTACCCGTTCCCGTATAGCCTATAGCTTCCTCATGAATGTGACTATCATATACAAAACGAGTTTCAGAGATTAGTACCTACGTTCAAACAAACAAACAAACATACTCTTCAGCTTTCTCATTAGTTTAGATTATATTATATATATTTATAGTTTATTTTTCCTTTACACCATATATATCTGTTTAGATGTAGAAATAAGTACTGCAATCCAACGACACAAATCTTTCGTTGTCTATGCATGTTTGGCATAGCATGCATTAGTAACCGCCTCGATTCCGCCTAAAATGAAATGCATTTCCATTCATTCTGTTCTACATATTACCGCCACATTCGGTCCGCGGCCATGTTGCAATGGTGTGCAAATGGCCTAATAACTAAAACTTAACGTTTCATTATATGACGCCATTTTGCCTAACAGCGTATGTACACGTACCTAATTCTAAGTGGTTAGTGTTTATAATACTTATATCAGTGAAGTTTCTTGTCGTTTGCTCAGTGTTCAGGATTAATTCACATGACATGATTCTTTAATCCCTAATGAAAAAAATCCCGGATTTCTAGCATCGTTGGTGGGGTCAGCTGAATCTTTGCCATAAAAATTGTTCGTTTTTAGGGTTCCGTAATCGAAGGGTAACCAACGGCACCCTATTACTACCTAAGCCTTCGCTGTCTGTCCGCCCGTCTGTCTGTCAGCGGGCTGTATCATGGACCGTAATAGGCAGACAGTTTAAATTTTCACCAGAGTAAAATTTCTGTTGCCGCTATTACAACAAGTATAAAAATAATTTAAAATTAAAGGGGGCTCCCCAACTAGATGTTTTTTTTTGACGTTTTTTGTTCGATCATGGCAACATGAGGATACTTGAAATGCTCACAGTTTGAATTTCTATATTTAAAAAATATATAAATTTGAAAATTAAAGGGGGAAATTTGAAAACAAAAACCACATCTCTAATATGGGGAATTAGAGATGTGTTTTTTGTTCGATTTTAACGACATAATAGTGAATTATATTAATGGCTGGTAAGGAACCCTTCAATCAATTCACTCGTCATGGCCTTAAAAATCATTCCAGAACAAAACTGCGGCTCTTTAACTAAAAAATGGATACAATAACTAAAAAAGGCCATAAATCAAAATTATGGCAAAACAAAGATGTATAGGTACATCAAATTTGGCTACCCTATACATATGACGTCATTTTGGATAACAGCGTATGTACACGTGCTCAGTTCTACGTGCTTAGTGTTCATATATCAGTGAAGTTTCTTCTCGTTTGCTCAGAAATAGGAGCTGTTAGTGCTGAAATACGAAGAGCTTGAGCTTATCTATGACAATAGCTTGCGCTGTGGCGACGACTTTACCAAGTGCACAGGTTACTGACTCCGTAGGTACCTGAGAACAAAATTATAGGATCACTTTCTTATGTTGACATTTCGGGTGATTTATTAGTGCTTTCAAACTAATGCAATTTTCATTATTAAACTTTGGTTTCAGACTGCTAAAGTTAGTTTAAAACTAAATAGATTATACTTGCAAGCCAACTTAAATGCAAGGAACAGTTGACAGGTGATAACTCTTGCCATGATACCTACATTGCAATAATAATGTCGTTGACTATGTATAGTCTTGCCGTTTTACCAATTTATTTGAGTTGTAAATAGGGTAGATGACTAAAAAAATCTAATTAGTCCGTAAAAACATAATAACCTTGTAGGTAGTTATATTTTCGAGCCGTTTGGGGTTGAAACTCTCGGGTCGTGGGGTCCGAGTGCTCATTACTTGTTTAAAGATCTGTCAAGACGCTTAGTTGACACTTTGCGTGACCTTAGAGCTGGCTTTTACCTCGGACAAAGGATAAGCATTGCCATACAACGTGGCAATGCTGCCAGCCTTTTGGGTACATTACCAGTGGCCTGCGATGCGGAGGAATTTTTCGACGCCATGTTTTAGATTACTTTTAGTTTTAGTTGAGTGAAATAGAAATCTACCATATATAATTAAATAAAACAAAATTTGATTGGTTTTATTTTTATTAATAAATCAACTTTATGTATCCTGCAGTTAGTTACAATACTTTGTTACATTAACACGCCTGCGCCGCACACTCTGAAAGCTATTTCACTAAACATAATCTAGTAATATAACTATATCACTAAACTTGGACCGTTTTATAACTATATTCCTAGTGAGATAGTAAAGAATCGCTTTCGTATAACTATGTTACGGTATATAATTATATCCCTAGGGATATAACTACATTACGGCTTCATCTATCTTACTGCGACATATACATAGTTATAGTTGCAATAAATTAGTCCGTCAGATAGATTTCCAAAAAATACACATTATTTTTTTCTTTTTTCACTTAAACAATAAATTAAAAAGAAAATGTTGAAAACTCGTGTGACGTCACTTTGTAAGTACACTTTTTACACACACGTGACGTCACAAGCCCCCACTCCTGATCTTTGTTGCGTTTTATCTTCGTCAATTTTTATTGATTTGACAAAGCAAAAAAAAGTGTCCGATATTCTTCGAAAATGTAACTGACAAACTAAATAGAATAATAAATTTTTTAACCAGGAATCATCCCTATTGTTGCCAATATATCTTGTTCCATATTTCTCTTGACTTCTTCTTAACTGGGTCCTGTGATACAGCTTTTGTACAAAGGCTGCATCACAGTGCCACTGGCAGAAATAATTCAATCGCAGTTTATAGGGGGCCTGCAAATATAGAATACTAGTTTTTGCCCTTGGCTCCGCCCGCGTGGATGTCATATCCTTCTCCATATCCCAGGCTATATATCTGCCAAATTTCATTACGATCCCTTCATCCGTTTTAGCGTGAAAGCGTTACAAACAGACAGTGTTACTTTCGCATTTATATTATTGTTTCAAGACGTCAGATTTATAATATGCTTGCATGGATCGGATCGAAATATAAATATTCATTTATCAGTCCATTGAGATTTTTAGTTACAACAAGTAAAAGGAAGAAGTCACACAGGAACATATAAATAAAACCTTCCAAGATGAAAGTACTTACATAAAAATATCAAAATATTGACTTAAATCTCATATTGTGCTGATCTACCCACCCCACACAAAAATATTAAAAAAGCAAGCACGTCCTCAAAAGCAATCAGCTCATCATTGATCAGCCAAAGAAAGGCCGGTCGCATTGTCCGTAAAGCAATAAAGCGCTTATTGAAATCGCTGCAGGATACCTGTAATAGACGCCTTAACGGTCGAGGAATCAAGCGCACGTGAACTCAGGGAAACAAAACGAAGGAATCCTTTGCGAAGCGATCCGTACAAACTTGAGCTTCAATTAGATGAAGCTGAGGCGTGGCAGAGATTAGGATTGAAGAGGTGGGTGTCGTGGGGATATAGCAACGTATAGGGGGACTACACGATACCTACGTTTGCCTTGGTTTTTCAAATTAAGATCTATGGACTAGTCGATGAAGTTTCTTCAGTTTCGAATCTCTGTTTTTTCGAGCATGTCATTAGTCCTTGTTTCTTGGTTTCAAGCAAGGAATGGCTCATGTAAACTTGACTAGTCCTGGTGCTCTCTGTCGATTGGGATATTTTGAAACATATTTTTTAAATGCTATAAACTATGGCGTCAAAATATTCTTTCGCATCGCTCTCCACTGGAAATAGCGGCATTACCGAGTGTATGGCTTTGTCCAAGATAAAAGCGTGCCCTTGAATAATGCGAATAATTTACAGTTTTTCTGACGCTATTCCCAAAATGGTAACCTTAGAAAAACGCGGACATGTTAACCACAAGAAAGCCTTTGCATTCGTAAATATTTATCTAGCTGTATATCTACGTATCTTAGCTCCTAAATAGCTGTAACAGTTTCCGTGTAATATATACGAGGCGACCCGAATTCGCCCGAAGGAACCAAACAATAACATTTACTATAGATCAGATGCTATCTCAAAGGACGCTATGTTATTCGATGGCGCCCAGAGCCAAGATAACAGTGTTTTAGATTATACAAGCTAATTACAACTTAATTGCGAATAAAGGAAAGTTACTATTTGGTTATCATTGAATAAATTACTGTTTATTTGACTGGTTGATGTAGTTTCGTACAGTTTGGTATTAGGAATTGTCTAGGCATTGAATATGTGGCGATGAATAGGGATAGGAATTGAAGACGGAGAGGGCTGAATTTTATCTGTATGTGTAAAGTATGATTTATCTAATAAAGTTGTTAAAAAGCTATCGTAGGTAAGTGCTTATTATCTTTAAATGTCATATTTTATTTACTGGTAATATAGAAGCACATAAAATACATAAGCGGGATAAAACAAGGGGAGGAACTCATCATCGCAAAGTTTATTCTGATCGCTGTCAACGGGAAAAGTACCTAAAACCGAAAAATTAAGTTACTTACGTCCCAGCCTATCCCTTGCTGCTCCCCCTAACTGATGCTGCTAAGCCGAGGTCCGTATCCCACAGGGGATACCCTTAGCGAGCGGTCACTAATTTAATAAGTATTAGCTAACTTTTTAGCCCTAGCTGGGGGCCTTAAATTCATTCGAGGTCACCACAGGATAATCCGCTTAAGCAGTTGATAGCCCTAGCTTGCTAGATATGCCAGTGGCCACACCTAATAAAAAAAACGACAAAATTACATTCTATAATAGAAAACGATGTCCAAAATGTTTGGAATTGACACGCCCTTTCAGAAATGTGACGAAGTCAATTCAAAATATTGTAGACTTTTGACAACAGCTATCGCTGGCAGCATACCACTGAGTCTAGTGCTCATGTAGATAAATAAAACATTATAAACTGGAGGACTAGAAACAACGACAATTTATTCAACATAAACCTCATTCTTTTCCCATTCCACAGTACCATAGTTAACAGTTAATGAGCCACATTTATATTTTATCGTCGAAGCGCCGTCTATCATCAAAGTTCGCTTGGCATTCACTTTGAGATTTACGACTGAAAGTAAACGTTGAAAGATCGTAAGATACCGATTGGTTTTCTTTTTAGTACTTAGCTTTCGATCTTAGGAACCTGGGTTTCATTGATATTGTTGTGTATTTATTTAGTTAGTTTCTTCCATTCCTCCCTTTTTTTATGGATGGGAAATCATCAAATAACTCGAGGAGCGGGAGGGAGTGTCAGACTCTTATTGACTAAAACCCTTCCGTGCTCCTTCTAGTGCCCTTTGCTTTCCAGGGCCGCGAAACTCTTTCGAACAAAATCCGCAACCCTGGCAGTCCTTCCTCCCTTGGCTTTGGGCAAATTTGAACCTATCTTGTCAATAGGCGTCCAGCTCCTCACCACCATCTTCGCCTGGGTCTGCCGCGATGACACCAGAGGACCCACATACTTACCTGTGGAAATATTAATTTCTTTCAACATATTTGATTTAAGTACATATTGCAAGTATTTCTGCATGATATTATTTACAAAACACTTGAATGACACGTAGCTGTCCGGAATTATGGTATCTTCATTGATATATTTTGGGAATGACGCGAAAACGTGTTACATGATGATGAGACCAATGATTTTACATTATGTTTTTTTTTTGTTGCAGGTACTTATATACGTATAATCTTGCTTCTACAAGGAACCAAGTGCTTCTACCGGCGTATAATCTACAAAGACACCCAATTCTACCAGCTAAGTGTAACAATATTTAACATTAAAATCCTGTCACCACACATTTGCTTTCACAAAGCGCCATAATTTCTACTCAACTCTAACAGTACTTACGTAGGGATGTTCTACACACGTAAGGCCGCGTTCACACCAAACGTGTCGGCCGCCGACTGAGAATGTATGAAAAACAAGAGACAGTCCGTGATGACATCAACATTTTGAAATAGACACTCGCTGTAGTAGTAGCAACGTGATAACGAATTGTGGGTTCGAACTAAGGCACTTAGTGTCACTCATTCATCATCACTGCTCATCAAACAATGAAGGAAAACATCTTCCAAACCGACGCCCCATGTTATATTACCTTCCCACTGCTGGGCAACAAGCCTCCTCTATGTTTATCTCAGTCTGGCCTACAGCCCGACCATATATTTGGTATGAATTCGGCCTTATGTAGGTACCTATATATGAGCGGCCATTCTCCACACTTTCAACTGTTCCCACCGACCTCATCAGTTTTTGCCCCTGTTTCCAACTAGGTCTACGCTCGGAACAGTTTTTGTCGACTCAAATACGTTTGAAACTTAATTAGTTAAGCTTTTTGAAGCATTTGGCGTTGCTCTATGGTTTCAGTCTAAATAAGGACAGAAATAGACATCACCGTCATCATACCGTTTGTACCATAAAACATTGTCCTTAAATCTTACTTACAATTGCTGTCTTCAAAACCAACATTGGTATCGATTTATGAGTGTTTACGCCGTACGGCATTTCATACAAACTTTGAAGTCCTTATTTTTCGAAATGAATGAACCGATTTTAATGAAACTTGGTATGCATACGCTAAATATCCAGGTATAATAAACAATTCAGGGGGAAAGCTGAATTTAAGTTTAATATACGAAGTGAAAAATCACTCTGTCTTTCCCCCTATACTCTTTTTCGAAAATGTTCTTTACTAACTATTTAGACTTGGATATTTAGCGTGTGCATTTCGAAAGATAAGGACTTGAAAGTTTGTATGAAATTTCGTACGGCGTAAACGCTCATGTGTCAAGCTCAGGTAAACTAAATTGATGCTAAATACACTATAAATGTGTGCCGTACCTACTTACACTGAAGATGTATGTTTGGGCATAACTCCGCCCTATATAGACGGATTTGCTAAATTCTTCATTTGTTCTAAATAAGTTTATTACGGCATGGTCACATTTAATTTCGTAAAGATCTGATGTAAAACTTTGGAGATAGTCAATTAAATTGATATGCACTGTTGGGTGTATCAGCACTAAAATGTGAAACATAAAAAACTTTAACAAAAAAAACAAACAAAACTCTTTTTCTTTCTTTCTTTTCTTTTCTTTCTTTCATATTCCTATGGGAATGGGAAAAAACGGGATATGCGCGTACGAAGTCGCGGGTAAAAGCTGTTAGTATTAATATAAACGCTTAAAAATTATAACCGACTTCCAAATACAAACCACTACAAGTACAAAATAACTTTAATTTTGGAAGTCGGTGTTTCTGGTGTGGTTTCTTCGTTTTTTGACACCGACTTTCAAAATTATTTTTTTTGTATTTTGTAGTGGTTATCTGGAAGTCGGTTATAATTTTTTTATAAAAACCTTTTTTTTACATTTCGCGAGATAGGTATTTCATGACTAGCTTCAGCCACAGCGCTGGTTTTCAGCGACAGCCGGCGTAGACAGAAATGACGTCGTCCGGAGCAGCATAGAAAGAAATTAAATATCTGGAAATCATGCCTCCGTGCTCCTCTACACTCCCCAACGCCAAGGAACCGACCTACATTCCAAATTTTAGCAATCTACGATCTGCAGTTTCGGCTGTGCGTTGTCTGTCAGTCACTCAGTCAGTCAGTAAAGGATGAGTTTAAATATATTGATAAGGTATAAATATGGCGAGGCTTTTACCAAATCACCTGAGACTTATCAAGACTCCGGAACAGCTACTTAGAAGTTCCACATGGAAAATACCAACACTTTGCTCAATCAGAAAATCGAACCTAGGACCTCACCTTCCTTAAATAGCACTTACCACCACTAGACCAATGACGCAATCAAGTCTCTCCTACAGTTTCTATTAATGAATTCCATTTGAGACTTAATTAATAAAGTTCATTAAAGTTAATTGTATATTTTATTCACAAGCGCTAAGGAGGTTTTTTATTTCGGTATTCGGCCGGTATTTTGTCGCCTTAATTTTGAGTCCTAATTATTGTTTCAGGTGTCAGTAAAGTAACTATATAAAACTGGAGCCAAAATTAATTAATATAAGTACGATGTTGTTAGGTGCCTAATTAATGACGGCCCTGCTCTGAGAATATAGGTTTTATTTAAAATTAAGAGCTTAGTTATTTATTTCTGTTACTGCCTTATGTCAGACTTGTTAAGGAGCGTTTACGCGGTACGGCATTTCATACAAACGTTCAAGTCTTTATTTTTCGAAATGAACCGATTTTAATGAAACTTGGTATGCATACGCTGGATATCCAGGTCGCAACAATTAGTAGAAAACATTTTCGAAAAAGAGTTTAGGAGAGAGAGCGAACTTAAGTTTTCAAAAAAAAAAATGTTTTTTTTTTATCCCACGCTCTCCCACTGCTGGAAGAGCCTGGGCTTTTCTTTTCACGTATCTACTCGTACCAACCCTCATGGTAGGCGTCCAGGTTGTCTCGCCGCCTCTTACTGGGCCTGCCTCGGCGACACCGTCCATCTTCGGCCACCCATTGTGTGGAGACTTTTGCCCAACAAGTTTTCTATAGAAAGTGAAAAATCACTATCTTTATTAGTTGGTAAAATAACTTTTATTTCGGGGCTTGAAACCCCAATGAAAGTGGGGAACTAAATTCACACCACTAGTTGTCGCTACTACAGGCAACTTTGAAAACGTTAATTCTTCTGACGTAAGCATGACGTTGACGTCGAATTTGACGTTTAATGTCGGAAAACATTGGCGTTTTGACAGGTGCCTGGACTCAGGTGCTGCCACCTGGTGCACGTCATTTCAGAAAACCCTCATTTTAGTCGCAATCTGTCAAAATTAAGGGAAATAATAAGGGTTTTTTATAGATTGTGTGAGATGTGAATACGTACTTTGCTTAAAAAAAGTACAGTTGGCGCTGTGTTTCGCAATGTTATCTTTATATGATATCCTGTGATAGACAATATCCACTTCATCATCATCATCATCATCATATCAGCCGAAAGACGTCCACTGCTGGACATAGGCCTCCCCCAAGTGTCGCCACAACCACCGGTCCACTATACCACTCTCTACCACTATACTCCACTCTCTACTCTCTCTCTCTACTCTACTCTATATCCACTTATGTAACCATAATTTATGAAGCATTGGCGTTAGAATCATTCTTTGTTTTAAACATTCAGTCTCAAAGATTTGTTCTCCCATGGTACCAGTTTCCCGGAATTTCAACCTAATATCATTATCAAAGTGGATCGTAAAAATCTTTTATACTTACCAAAGGAAAGTACGAAACGCTTCAAGCGTGAGAACTTCATAAAAATCCTCCATATTGCTACATCAGCGAGGGCTGCTTTTAAACAAAAAAACTTACCGAACCTAAATTTTCATGAATAAAGTATGCTACTACAATCACTATAAATTATATACCGAACACAAATTGTAAGACTTCATGGCTGACTATTCAGTGTTCAAGGCTGAGTTTATAATAACAGAAGAACAAATAATAAATACTTATAGAATAGAATTTCTCTTTATTTGAGTATCCATGACCCACTGTTAGTAAAACTTACGACTATGTTAGTAAGCACTGACACTATACAAAAAAAACCGGCCAGGTACGAGTCGGACTCGCGCACAAAGGGTTCCGTACCCTGGAAGCCCCACTTAAATATTTATGTTATTCTATTTTTAGTATTTCTTGTTATAGCGGCAACAGAAATACATCATCTGTGAAATTTTCAACAGTCCAGCTTGATAGCTAGACTGTTGAAAATTTCACCGTGATCGGTTCATGAGATACAGCCTGGCGACAGACAGACGGACAGCGGAGTCTTAGTCATAGGGTCCCGTTTTTACCCAAGGGTTAAAACGGGACCCTATTACTAAGACTCCGCTGTCCGTCTTTTATTAGGGTTCCGTACCCCAACAAAATATCAAATAACAGTGGATCACTGCTGCGACAAGTCGACAACGCATGAGTAATTGCACAACAGCGACCCACATAAACACAGTCCAGGTGACTCACAATCCTGCTTAGGATACTGTTGTTACTGCCACACAACCTGTGCATTAGTGAAGCGCACCTTTCACGCATTGTTGTGTAAAAACAATCCACAAAATGATATCCATTCCCAAACCAACTTTGTACCGTTCAAAATTAAATTCTTCACTGGAACTTACTTCAATATTCCAAGTCGCGTAATCAAACCTTAAATCATCACATAAAAATAACAACCGCATGGGGCTATTCTTTCGGCGGCAGCGACCTCTCGCGTCCGGCCCTGGTTCAATCCATGGTCCGGAGCGAGGAGGCATGGGAAGCCGTCACCTCCTTCTGCGAAGCAGTAATGCTAGTGAAGGAGGAGGCGGGCCGCGTGAGGGAGAGACAACCCTCACACCCCAGCCGCCGTGGCATAGGGAGACGCACCGGGCGTCGGGAGTCGCTGGGCGATTCCCGGCCACCGTAGGTGCGGGTCTGCGGACGGCGAGCGTTGGGTGGCTCGCTGTCCGATTAAAGCCAGACCCAAGCCGACGGCGCGTTGTTCCACGCGCGCCTCAAAGAGATGTCAGCATAGGAGTAGGGGCCCGTTAGGGCCAGTGCCTACCAGGGTTGCGGATTTGTTCGAAGGAGTTACCGCGGCCCTGGAACGTAAAAGGCACTAAGAGGAGCATGGGTGGGTTTTAGTCAGTAGAAGTCTGACACTCCCTGCCGCTCCACCCAGAGCGGGAGGGGTCATTTGATGATTTCCATCCACAAAAAATAAAAAAAAATAATTATGTAACAAGAATCTACCTTGTCTCGGAAAGCACGTTAGGCTGTTGGTTAAAGTTTTCAATAGGGTATTCTACTGAAAAAATGTAATTAGTCCGTCATCTGATGGACTAATTAGAAAAATACATGTCCAATATTTTTTCTTTTTTCACGTAGGTAAACAAAACATGACGAAGAGACGTAGTGTTAAAAAACCCGCGTGACGTCACTACGATAGTACAATTTTTACTAGCTACGTGACGTGGTGTCACCAGCCCCCTTGAAGTATAATGCGCTTTATCTTTATAATTTTTTTAGCGATTTGAAATGACAAAAAATACGAATCCTATATTTTTTGAAAATGAAACGGACGGACTAAATAGAATTACTTATATTTTTTGTACCTAGAAAAATACCCTATAGTGAATCTTTGACCAGTATTGCCAAAGTATATCGGGTAACGCAGTTACTGGGTTGTGGTCTTGTGCCGGTCAGATAGGCAGTTCTTCCATGTAAAGTACCTACTGATGCAGTTATATCCGATAAGACTGGGCTGACCCCAATAGAGGAATTGGAAAAATTTTATCGAGCGTTTTTTCCGTTCGAGTGGAGGTCCTTCAAATCTTGTAACTTGGACTATGGACCTAAGATATTCAACCCTTCCAGCATACATAGTTTTATGAGATCTACTGTAGATTAATTCTACCAATTCCCCGCTATCTTTAAGGCTTAATCGCGACCGTGGTCCCCTTTAGTCGTTTGGCCGGGAAAATGGCGGACAATTTAACTTGTATGCTAATATATATTGTGAGAAAACCAACGCCAACTACTCGTACATACCTTGAAAAACTGAGTTCGAAGAAAAATAGAAATGTAAAGGCGACTGCGGTGTTTACATACACATAATAGAGGCTAACGACTGGTTCAGCTAGCTGTATACTATTGTGTGTAGGTATTCTCTTGTGACTCATTCTACCATCAGTACAGGCATACCTCAGGTTTACGTAGTTTGTTGCTGTTATTTGGACCGTTTAGGGCTCGTTACAGGTCAAGGTTGACCTTGAAGTAATGAGGCATAATGATAGGTAGACTCTGGTCTACCTATTATTTTGCCTTATCAAAGTTTAGTTTGTCAATACAATCTCAATTAACAGGCAAAGGTAATATTGCTCAGCCATCAGGTATCCTCCACTAAATTATGAATATAAAAAAAACTTGTAACAAAATTGCCAAGGGTACCGACAGGTCCTTAATAGGAAAAAAAACGCAGTAAAGAAAAAACAACACCAAATTAAACGGAATCTTGATTAAAAATCACATTGCATTTCTCTTTCCCTTCCAATATTTTTCTTAGATTAAGATAAGAACATAGAACAATACCCGCAAATTGATTTTTATCAGCACGAAAGAAAGTCCCCTGAGGAGAGCCGAAAGGCCGGCAGGTGCTCGACATAATGAAAATGACCCGCTGTCACTAAAAACAACAGTTGACCTTTTCTATTAAATTACTGTCATTACGAAGCAGTAATTTTGGCGAAACGAATTGGCTCAAGCGCCAAGGCAAGTTGATGTTATCGTTGGTAACTAAGCCCGGATATTTGAATGTTTTCACAGAAGGTTTGTCCACTTCTCCTTTATTGGTGGGGAACGCTGACGCAGTTGTGAGCAATTGCTTTTACAAGCACTCCAAAGTAATTCTGACGCCGACAATAATTATGAGAAATCATGGCGGGCGGCAATGCAAATTCTTATATAATTTTTGTCGGATAAAGATATTTTATCTTTGATTTCGAGGAAAATATGAAAATCAATGTTTTCTTTTGTATATTTTACTTACGTCAGAAACTCATTTATTAAGTACTTTGACGAAGAAAATTAAGTGAAGCGTAGTATAATTTTCAGATAGGTGCACGAATTTCATCGTAATTGCTTCAGAGATTAAAATTTAAATTCGAGGAACTTTTAATTACAATTTTATCTAGGTAAAGCGATTATTTTGTTATTATTTAGTATTGAAATATCTTGCTGGCTTGTTAACTATGATATATTTATCAGTTTACTCCATTTATTTTACCGGGAAACCTGTCAGGACTAGACGCGATCTTTCCTAAAGGGCTGTCGATCAGGAAAGCAGTTTGTTACAGCCCGTAACGTCAAGGAAACAACGTACCTGACTGCCAATCATATCGAACGCATGAAAAGCAGTACAAAGGAAAAATATTTTAGCCACTACTAATAAGTAAACATGGAATATGCAAGGAAAATGGGTATTTTACTCGCTAATAGCCTGTGGTTCATTTATTATGCCTAAATCGATTAGACTTTGTGGCTATGGCTGATGTATATGCTACTGCGGGTAGTGACAAAAAAGATAACGTTCATTTCGCCATGTTTTGTGACCAAAAAACATTACAGTATTCACAACCATCCACTTAACTCAGTACCTAACCTACATTCCACGCAAACTATACTAAGGTACGCTGACCAGAGATATTCTAGATGCCATAACAATTACGTGCGGGCGCCAATATCAGGTAGTGTTATAGCTCCCTGACTAATCGCCTTGGCACAGTATTAGCATCGCTTTAACTGGAACACCGGGCTACATCGGTTCTACGTCGGATCGTCTGTAGCTGTTAAGTGAAACTAAATATACTTGGATAGGATTAACCTTTAGTATATTGATACTCGTATAGATTACTGGATGAGCCATACAAGTCGTTTATTGAGGTGACTATGGTACACACCAGATAAATGTGCAATAACGGTCATTGACCCACGTAGATTTATTGACTTTCTTAATATCAAAAACAGAAATAAAGACATAAAGCTGTCCCGAATCGATTTGTATCGTGATCCTTTAGTCTCTAGTAATGAAAAACGGTTCATAATTTACTGTTCGGGTATCTACGAAGGAATATTAGGGAAAGGTCAATGTACTGTATTGCAGTTAATCTGCCACCTACCAGGTGTCAGGTGGTTTCTGCAGGGGAAGCTGGACTTGGAATACCAAGACATGGTCTTCCGTTCGGTCGTTAAGACTTAAAGAGTTTAAAAAAACATTCAGGTTGAGAGACAAAATACTCCCGCATTTATTAAATTAGTATACATAGTATGGATTTTTACGGATTCACAGGCAATCTTCCATAGTGTCTAATATTACTATTTAACACTCGTAAACGTTGTTCATTTTTAACCGACTTCAAAAAAGGAGGTTTTTTTTTGTTTTTTTTTTGTATGTTTGTTCAGCGATATTTTCGCCAATTATCAACCGATTTTGATGATTCTTTTTTTGTTTGGAAGAGTATCTTCCCGGACTGGTCCCATTTCAATTTGGTGAAGATCTGATGTAGAACTTCGGAGATAGGTAACGGAACTCTTCAATAAATGATAGCAAACCTGCCGGGATTGCTGAAATCGCATGTCTGTTTATTGTTTACACCAGTTCATAACATATCATCACGCCGCCGCCGGTACACTTTGAAGGGCTACGCAGATGTGTACAATTCAACCATGGTTTTGGTGTTATCTATTCAGGAATAACTTTATTGTTTATGAACCGATCTTAATGATCCTTTTTGCGTTGGCTTTAGTTAAAGCTAACCACTAAAAAGTGAAAAATAAAAAACTTTTTTACAAAAAAAAACAACCGACTCCAAAACAAAAAAAAACAACAAAGTATAAAATAACTATAATTTCGGAAGTCGGTGTCAAAAAAACGAAGAAACAACAAAAACACCGTCTTCCAAAATTATAGTTATTTTACACTTTGTTGTTGTTTTTTTTGAGTACTTAATAGCGAAAATCCCTTAGAAATATTTGCTTTTGGATCAAGTCACCGTTTTTTCTACACATCGTTCGACGAGTAGGTGATAAGGTTGCTGCTTTTTCAAGGAAATGCACTGCCGACAATACAAGGAACACGTGTCTAAAAATGTCTTGTGCATAGGTCCTAAAATGGACGGTGACGAGCGCAGAAAAGTGGAAAAAAAGTGTAGAGCGTCTGTTTCCACTTTGTAATAATACGTGGGAGGATTTTTCTATGTTAGAGTACAGATTTCTATGTGCAAAAAACGATTTTTCATCAATTTTAGTTTGCCCGACGCTTTTAGGTTTTTGCGTTACTATTCGCGTTTTCAATTCTAACAGAACAAATATTCATATGGCCTTCTGCTGGGTTTTCGAGTTCGTTTAAAAAAGATTGGAACCTGTAAGCGACCTGAATATGGGAAAATCTACTGCTGTTTCATGTGTTTCAGGAAAAGATGATTTTTCAATCTTGGCACTGAATATGTAGGTTTTATTGAAGACTAGCACTAGCTAGTCTTCAATAAAACCTACATATTCAGTGCCAGCCCACTAGGGCTGGGCCGAATGTAGAAAATTATCCCAAAGGAACGTAACTCCTGGGTTAAGAAGTTTTTGTCCTATTCCAGGGCCTGGTCTACAAACAAATTCAATTTAGATTTATTATATCTTTTATGTTAGTAAATATTTGTACCTTACGATTTTTTTCGAAGAGTTGCTCTTTCTGTATAAAGTACCAACATGTTACGGATAATCCGATTCATGTATTATTACGATTATCCGACTTTTCTTGCCATCCGTAATCTCTCATCTCTGTCGAGAGATTAGAAGATGTATGAATGCCAGCTTAGATTGTTCGTCTTGCTTCTATATTTTGGCATGTAGTAATCGTTTTTTGTACTTATCGAATTTTATTACTCTGCGAAACGTCTTGCGTTATTTCCAAAAGAGAAGGCAGATGATGGGAAAGGTAGTTTCAATACAAGATCTATATTGCGCTAGTTGTATTTAAGTATACCTACCATGTTTAATTAAAGAGCTCGAGCGTCTTGTCAATAGGTAAATCAATCCAATCAGTATTCCGCTGTTCACTGGTAGCCATAGTGCTTTCCTAGGTTGTGCCAAAACAACCTTACTATTTTAAAAAGGTAGCTGGACCAGACTGGATTTGGAACACAAAGGACCAGGTCTTGCCTATAACAATCCAATAATGCTTTTCCCAGTCTTCAAGGACGCAACATTAATTCTACATATTAATAATTTATAACGAATAAGCTCGTGGCTAGATAATAACAGCAGCACGATCTTCAAGGTTAAGTAACGCTTGCTGAGGTTGGTCTGTGGATGGGTGACCATCTAAACTTTTTCCTCCATGCCTGGGAAAGCACGTTAAGCCAGTGGTCCCGGCTGTCATTTGTAGATCTTTGGTAGTAGTCACGGACTGTCAGAAGCCAGCAAATCTGACACCAGTCTTGCCAAGAAGTACCGTGTTACCCAGTTAATGGGTTGTGGAGGCCTGTTAGACAGCCGCTCCACGTAAAATACTGGTATTCAGCTGAGTCCGGTGTGACTGGGAGCCGACCCCAATTTGATATAGTTTGGGAAATTGAATAAATAATAATAAGCACAGCAATCAGACTTCCTAAATCAACGAGGCAGTCAAAAATGATATCTAGAAAATTAGCACCTGCATTTTGCCCAACTAACAACTAAATAAAAAACATTTTGATACCAGTTTCCCACGCTACCAGGAGCTGACTGGGGCAAATAAATCACGTGTAAAGCTCTGAGGCGATGTAGAACAAGAACAACTTGCACGTAATGTTTTAGTATCGCAGTTTACGGAGCATTTGTAGGCTATAAGAATTGTAGAATGTTTTCATTATCATTGAACTGGAATCTTATTCTATGTACGATTGCTAAGGATTGAAATAAGACTCAACTAGAGACGGTGTCAGTTGACAATTTGGTAATTGTCTTCTGATTAATGAGAAAGAGGCTTTCATACTTGTCATCATTCTAGCTAATCATTCTCCCCAATTGTGTTGGGGTTGCCTTCAAGATTGACCGAATGCAGCAGCTGTATGCAGTATTTTCATGGAACGACTAGTAGTAGTTACTAGGTACCACCAAAATCCTTAGGAGGACTTGACGCCAGACTTTTTGTCTTCTGTCTACCCTTAACGACTTCGATAAAAGATCTACGAATAACATCTGAGGCCAACTTCTTATTGGCATCATCGCACACCAAAATATTTATATCAGTGAACATAATCTATCTATCAGTCATCATCTGCCTAGGCCTTTAGGCTTTTCCCAACTTTATTTGGGTAAGCTTTCAGTCAAACCGGATTCAGCTGAATACCAGTATTTTACATGGAGCGGCGGCCTACCAGACCTCCACAACCCATTAACTGGATAACACGGTACATCTATCTACCAGTCGAAATTGGAAAATTCTTTTAGTTTGAGATAGCCACATTCATGACGAAGGCTTTAAGGGAACGGAAAAATCGTGATATGCGCGTACGAAGTCGCGAGCATTAGCCAGTAATATTATAACACTGAAAACTTTGTTTGTTTGTTTGGTTGAACGCGCTAATCTCAAGAAGTTGTACCGGTTCGAATTGAAAGATTATTTTTGTGTCGGATAGCCCATTTATCTAGGAAGATTATTAAACTATAGAACATCACGCTGCGACCTAAAAGAAAGGAGCATTCATGAAAAATGTGATGCAGACGAAGTTGAGCCGGTCACCTAGTCAAACCTATTTCGAATAGTGTTTCTGCTCATATGATGATGATTTTTCTAGAAAAAGTATCGTAACTTCTACAGTAAAATAGTGCGATCTAAAACCAGTTTTATAAATCCCACCTTCCAGATACCTTAGTAGGCTTAGTACATTTACCAACAGTTTCACCTTCCAGGACTCACAAACGTTTATGTTTGAAATATGTAGGTACTAGGTACCCAATGTACCCACGTGTCCGTATTCCAAACATTTCAATTGATTGATCGTGTTTTAAACGGGCGGGCGTGCGTCTCTGCCATCGATAGTTAAAATTAAATATGTCACGACGATCCATCAAAATTGTCACGCGTTCGAAATTGTTGGCTGGGCTCAATCTGAACCGGTATCTGTTCATTTTGGACGTTTTGCTAGCTATTTGTGAGTTTTTGAGTCTTTAATTATGATAATTTTTGCTTGGCTCTATGAAAAGCTACGTTCTATCGTTGAAATTTTCAGATTACCAACTCAATCCAAAGCATTTATTTCAATTAGACCATTTACAGGCACTTTTGAATGGTCCAGAAAATCGTCTTTTGAAATATCGTAATATGAGTAGGTAAGTGTAAGGACTGTGAATAATAGCGGATCCCTCGATAACTTAAAGCGAGGTGCTTAACTTATCAGTATTCTCAAACTATGCACAATTCTTGTTTTCTAAGTAACACTGGAACTCAAACGCCAAACTGGCCAAGTTCCAAAAGACAGAACTAACCAAGCTGTATATTATAAATGAAACTGTTTCTTTAAGCGTAAAAAGACCAGTGAACTAATTTTGAATATGATATAAATTGAAAAAAATGAGCAAAACAAAAATTCGAATCATAAAATGATCTAAATGTAGAATGAAAGACTTTAATATCAAGTACATAAATACTATAAGTACCTGACGTTTCTAAGGTAACCATGGGTACTAATATAAAAATTCTAATATAATAAAAAAAAATTGCAACCGAGTTGAGAACCTCCTCCTTTTTTTGAAGTCGGTTAAAAAGAATCGTTAACGTCTAAGTTTTCTATAGAAAATATAGATTTTTTCTCTTTTTCCCTTTTAGACCTAGGCATTTCCGTGTGCGTACCAAGTTTCACTCTTTTTCGGTTCTACTGGAACCGAAGAAAAATACAACCGACTTCCAAATAAAAACCACTACAAAGTACAAAATAACTTTAATTTTGGAAGTCGGTGAAAGAATGAAAGTTTATACTTTTTGGTGGTTTTTATTTGTAAATCGGTTTTGTTTTTTAAGTTTTTTTGTGATTACAATCGTATGTTTGAATTATGTAACAAAAAAAATCTTAATGCTATTACATTCGTATCCGTAACTTTTTTCATATTAACTTATTTACCTTTGTTTGATACTACTTCAAAGCCAGAATGGCAAAATATTTACAAATCCAGACTTTCTCATTAATGTATTTCATTGGTTTTTCATGTATTCCTTTGACGTTGTCGTCAAACGTGTTATCATCATAATTTTTATCGAAAATGTATCATGAAATTAGAATTTATATACAGCTTCTAGAAAAGCTTCTAGATGTCTGGTTACTAGGTGCTCGATGAAACAGTTACGTAAGTCGATTAATACTTCCATTGATTGGTTTTGGGCTGTAAAATAGAGAAACAAAGCGACGCAGTTACAATTAGGCTATTGGGTATTAGTTTCACTCGAAAATATACCTACTGTGATCACTTGACTTGACTTGACTTGACTGGCCTGTTGGTCTAGTGGTTAGTGACCCTGACTGCAAAGCCGGAGGTCGTGGGTTCGATTCCCACCCAGGACAAACTTTGTGTGATGAGCATTATTGTTTGTTCTGTGTCTGGGTGTAATTTATCTATAATATGTATGTATTTATAAATTATATAAGTATGTATATCAGTTGTCTGGTTACCATAACACAAGCTCTGCTTAGCTTGGGATCAGATGGCCGTGTGTGAGTTGTCCCAAGATATTATTATAGATATTATTATTATTACTTGATACTTTTTTTTACAAGGAGGACTTGAAATAAAAGAAGAAATCATCGTATAAATCATTATCAACAAGTTTTACAATGTGAACAACAATAAAATCGCGAAATAAAATAGCTGTCCCATACATGCGACATTCATTTAAGTGCAAATTTACTGAACAGCTGTTTTTTCTTCTAACAGACCAAGATACAAACAACGGTAAGTTCTAATACGGGAATCAAACCGCAACACCCGATCGGAATGCGGACCCGAACACCACAGACACAATTGAGTCGTCACCTATAGCCATAGATAAACGGTTTCTCTAACTTGCTAAACGCGAAACTTGTCAAGGAAATCTGCATTCGGAATATTCGGGAATCCATTCCAATTAGATAGTAAACTGACTTTAATGCTGGCCACTAATAACCTGAGGGGATTCCAAATTTTTACATTCGAATTCTAATCTGTTTCAATCGATCAATAATCCCTGTAAAGCCCACTTGCGCAGACCAGAGCTATCTTTTCACTCAGAGATATTTGCTAACACGAGGTTTAACTAACACATTTATACCTCAGCCTCGGGGTCTTCTGCAAGTGGGCCTACTTTTCCTATATATTGTCAACTTTTTGACATCCTCTCGACCGTAACGTCGACTCATCGAGCCGATGCGCCATTGTTTTACTTTTGTGTCTGCCATTATGGCTGCTGAAGGTCTGATAAAAACCAGAGTTGAGGACTAGGAATCCAGTTATAAATTATTGCCTGCCTTAAATGCTACCCAACATAAAATAAACATAAAATTAAAAAAAACGTTTTCACATACCGGTCCGCCATAATATCGTAATCACTATAAAAGCCTACTCGTGAATACATATGTAAATATCCACTCAGTAAACATAAATTGAATTAATTGTGATCATCCATCAAAGTATCTTGGTGACATAAATTATTACTTATTCTTCTTTGTGAAAAAACCTCTCAACAAGCATCGAGAAATACTTTAATGTCTTTCTTAATTTTTCGTCGAAGACAATGACAAATTGCTGTTTAAAAATTTTGCAAACAACGGTTTCATTTATATTTGGTACGTGTAGTGAGATTACTTTAAAAACATTATGCTGCGTAATGTTTTGATGAAAAAATACGACCTTTTTTCCACACAAAGCCTTTGAGTTACAATACTAACAAAATTAGGTAAAGATATATTAAGATTAGAAAAAGTTTTTAGTAAGAGCTACCTACATTTTTATGCTATAAACAGAATCGCGAAGTAAGACTGATTTCGACTTATTTTTTTTTCAGATCTTTATCGTTCCATTTTAGTAACGAATTCTATCGGAATGGGACGGTATTCTGTCTAGTAATCGAATAAATTATTATATTTGCGCTAGATCTCAAGTTTTCAAAGGCCCAGGGGATACGAAACGAAGGTACGATCCCACGGTAACGCTCCTTCCGACAGAAGTGACAAAAAATGGGACCATTATGGGAGTATTCGCATCGCAAATACAAACAACATATTGAAATTTTTTGACATTGACTCTTGCTGCGATGATGTTGTGACTTGAATTAGAACGCTTATCAATTACGAGAATTGATCCGTAGAACAAATTCTCTGAAAGATCACATCGTTTTCGTGTCACGCCTGTCTGTGGCAGGCTTTAACCCTCTACATAACTCTTCTAAAAAGGTACCAAACGATGAATGACAAAATACAGTATTTTAACCATAGGAACGCAAGCCAATTTACTGACGCACAAACTTCCGACAACCACGGCGTAACACTGAGCAACAAATTCAAAAGAATAACAGTTTTTAATTGCGTCCCCTTATTTTCGTTTCTACGAGTTCAGTTTTTCTTACGAAATGAAAAAAGTTTCATTGTATCAACCCCCGGCGTCACATTTTAACAATACGCGTCTTTGTAAGGTCACAGTTTCTATTTACTAAGGCAATATGCCTTTCATTTTCCGTTTATTTTGTCACTAGCTTCTAGCCAGCGGCTTCGCCGCGTGATAGTCGAAAAGAATCCCAAGGGAACATATTCCCGGGGTGAAAATTATCTAAATAAAGAAATCCGTTCAGTCCGTTAAGGCTGCGTTTCCACCAGAGATGGGTACGCGTAGCGAGGGATATGTGGATCGGTTCTTAACAAAAGAACCAATAGAATCGCTTCATTTACCTAGCCTTGCTCAGCGTAAGCAATTCTATTGGTTCTTAACAAACACATTCCTCGGTACGCATCCTCACACATCTCTAGTGGAAACGTAGCCTAAGACATTTAGAGGTAACAAACAGACAGATTGGGTTACTTTCATATGTATAATATTAGTAGGTATTAGGTATGGATATTTTTTTAATACACTTGTAACGTTATTTTTGGTCCGATGTGTATTTGAATTTCTAACCTTTTAATATTTAAATGTCTGCTTTTGATAGCGTTTTTATTGAGAGCGTACAACTGTTTTAATATCACATTTTTCGAACAAAATATCAAAGCATTTAATTCTTGGAAAACTCTTTATTCGAGTGTTGGTTCAAATGGAATCACGAATGATTGTGAAGTTCTGAGGATTGATTTACCTTTTTTACCCAAACACAAGTACATTATCTATACTAATATTATACAGAGGAAAGATTTGTATCTTTGTATTTTTGTGTATGTTTGTAATGAATAAACTCAAAAACTACTGTGCCGATTTCAAAAATTGTTTCACCAATGGAAAGCTACATTATTAGGGAGTAACATAGGTTATATTTTATCCACGTATTCCCACGGGAACGGGAACTACGCGGGTGAAACTGCGGCGTGCTGCTAGTGTAATATAAATCGTTTTAAAATGCACTATGTTCACACTTTTAAAACGATTTGACTTACATTTGAATGACAAATAAATATAAAAGTTTAGTACTTATTTGCAGATTGTAATCTATTTTTTTATAGTCAGTTAATAATGAATTGAAGAATAAAAATGACTTTGACATATCTTTTTTATAAATCTGTCTATTCGCCTTGTTATTCGTCTGGTACAGTTATCTGACTATTGAACAATTGGTCCTAAATCATACTAATTATTCTGCAATACCTACAGATCTTAGAATAAAAGTTTAATAAAAGGTATCATGTGTCCTTATCCAAATCATTGTCTACACGTGTGCCAATTCTGAACCAAATCCATCTTGTTGGAGGCGCAATTGATTGACAAACATCCAAACACACACTTTCAGATTTGTTCCATTACTAGGAAGTAGAATTTATATTTGAAGGGTCGAAAATATAACATTAAACAGGTCTTTGATACTCTTCCTCGTTTTCAATAAAAAGGCCAATTTGGCGGACTCACGACAGTGTAGGAAAACTGACACATCGTTACGTGACGATTCAACTAACAGGTATATTACACTGCCTGGAAAAAGGAGCGTAGGTAAGAAATTGTACCATTTCTTCGTTCATGAATGACGGAAGTGTTTGATATCTTTTCTACTTTTGTGAGGAGAAAATAATGATTTGATCGTTTTAGTTAAAGTTATTAAGCTCGTACGAATCGTTCGTGCAATTGATTAGGTTTTTACGTCTTTTTAACCGACTTAAAAAAATGGAGTAGGTTCTCAATTCGATTGTATTTTTTTTGTGTTTGATAACTCATAACTCCGTCGATTAGGGATCGATTTGAAAAAATCTTGTTTTTTATCTATGAAACACAGGCATCAACTGAAAAGTGTCAAAAAAGGTCGATTACCTAGAGAGAGGAAAGTTAAAACTTATCCTAACACAAGTTGCTAAGTAGAACTGAACAAAGTCACAAAAATCATTTCATGAGTACGGTACCTACTTCTGAAATAATGATTTTTGATAAGGAACATCTCCCTAGCGACTTTGACACACCTAAGAAAATAAACAGTTGCAAAAACATATTTGTCTTCGTAATTGTTACAGTATTATTCGTGGCCCAATCTCTGTGTCTTAGGGAGACCTAAATTGCTTTTTTCTCTATGTAATAGCTGGCAGCCCCGAAACCAGGGATTACGCAAAGGCGACCTTTCGCTCTGGGCGGTTTTTCCGCCCCAGCTCTTTGGGCGGAGGCCTTGCTTTAGACGTTTTTCTTCTCTTTGAGAAAAAAATAGCACTTCTTTGTACCCAAAGAGAATAACTTTTTCGTTGGTTTTTTTCATAATTAACACAGCAATTTAATAATTTTCTGTTACAACACGATTTGGATGTGAATATTTCTGGTTCGTAATTTTAATATACATTACCATAATTATATTTTAAACATCATTAGGATAACACACCGCGAAATATTAGGTATCGTGTAATTATTATAATTATACGAGTATCAAATGTGTTTCCCAAAAATGGGTAGTAATATGGAGTTATGAAATTAACGGATTCCTGAAACCCTTGCGTGGTTTTGCTATTTGAATAAAACTGTCATAATAATTTTACACTCAAGTAATATGGTAAAGTAGACTTATTTATAGGTAGGTACTTATTATAAATTAGGTTATACAGGTTGAATTTTTAAAGTGTGCATGGATGGTCAAATCTGAAACTATGATTCATATCGAAAAACACTGAAAGGAGTCTCGAACCCGATTTTGATGAAAACTAAAACTGCATCATTGGATTTTTGAAAAATCGATATTCCTAGCCAGGAATCGAAACGGTTTATTAGTATTTTGTTTAAAATGAGCATTTCACTTTAGTTTGCTGTATATTATTACTTCCCAGAATTTGATCCTTATTAGCGACACTTTCGGATGGTGTAATAATACAGGGTGTGTTTTTTTTTTCAAAGTCAACCGGCTCGATTCCTGGCGCAGTTTTAGTTTTCATCCAAGTCAGGCTCGAGACTCCTTTCAGTGTTTTTTTGATATTCCTCATAGTTTCGGATTTGGCCATCCACGCACACTTTGAAAATTCACCCTGTATACACATAAGAGCTTGGAGTACAGTCTAGCTTAATTCTCCACGTTCATTTGCTTATGTTAAACGAAGATAGGTAGATACGAAAACAAATCCAACATTCAAGAAAAAAATATTCCATCTGTAATAAGGCCAACATTTCCACTCCAATCTATTCCTATATACCTAAAACAGTGGAAATTCTCTACCCACGCAAAAAGAATTACATTTCAAGCTTTTATAGAACAAGAAAATAACTAACAAATCCACATTCGTTCGCCTTGAGGCTCAGTTGGAGTCGATTTACACATTACCGGAGGCTATACAGGGAAAATTATATATGCGGAATTGCGGACTTCGAAATGAAACCGTATTCTTACTTTACATAAAATGTGCGATTCCGAAAGGTCTATGCGATAAATGTTGCTGACAACATTATTTTAAGGCGACGAAATTTAAACTGGTAAACTTTTCGCCTTTAAATTCAATAATTCATTCATTGGCTTAGCCTTTTCCCAACTATATTGGGGTCGGCTCCCAGTGAAACCGGATTCAGCTGAATACCAGTATTTTACGTGGAGCGGCTATCTACCAGACCTTCACAACCCATTTAACTGGGTAACACGGTACTTCTAGGCAAGACTGGTGTCTGATTTTCTGTCTTCTGACAATCCGTAACGACTGCCAAATATCTCCAAATGACAGCCGGGACCAACGGCTTCAGGTGCTTTCCGAGGCACGGAGGAGTCTCGAAATGTTATGATGGTCCAATATGGACCCATCCACAGTCCAACCTCGGCAAGCGTTGCTTATCCTTGAAGATCGGTCCGTGCGGCTGTTATAATTTTGCCACGAGCTCCTAAATTCAATAATTATAGGTTCAAATAGACGTCTCACGTAAACCGAAGCTAAACATGTGTCCGTAACAAAGCCTCTATTGATAAACCATAAACAAACAAACTACTAACCGTTTCAACAAGGTCAAGAGTCAAAATTAATTAACAGTATCAGGTGTCCTGTAAGCAAATATGCCTTGGAAAATTGATCGCCTTGCGACCTTGCGCGGCCCGATGTGTGTCGACCCTTAAACGAAGCTCAGTGATTCTGTCGCCTCTGCTCAGTCGCTGTTAATACATCGAGACAGCGGCAGACATTAATCTCTTTTACAAATATAAGGCTGTGTTGCCATCTGCCAGTCGTTTTATGACAAATACTACTAAGTACCAAGATGGTGGAGAGTTTGCATTTTGAGGGGTGTCGGCGTCTGCTTTTATTTCGTCCGTTTTGTTTTGTGCATGTTTTTGGAAGATGTTAACGGAAAATTAATTTGGAAACAAAAGATGTAATTATAAATGGATGGATTCTTCGATTTTATTATGGTTGGATCTGACCCTGAAGTGTTTGGTAAATACGCAATAAGAGTAATGTATTTACCAAGATATGAAGGTAATATTTATGAGACATCGACCGTAAAAGAGGTCTCGTATATACGATTTATATATCCGACAAGCCAGTCATGATTAATTACTGCTTATGTTATCGTTGTAGCCCTTATATTGAACAGAAAAAACGGGCCATTAAGAATAATTCGTTTTGGGCCGAACATAATCCATTAATATTCGCAACCTCAGCTGCCACATCTAGTATTACAAACCATAACAAAATCAATTCCGTGCCAGCTACCAATGCTTCTTTATTAACGCATCAAAAACCAGCTATTTGTACACGAACAATGGAACGATAAACATTAGCAGATAAAAAAATCCCGATTGAGCATGCTTCTCCCCTCGAACTTTCGCAAGTTGTCATCCGTGACGTATGATATGGCGGGAAAGCTGACGTGTCGGTACGGGGTGCCCGACGCGACGCTGGGGCACAGAATAAAAACGAAACAGAAGAACGATTCACAGAGCATTGGCTACTATTCGAGACGATGTTACTAGGCTCGCGTTGATCGACAACCTCACCTGAGGGCCAATTTTGAACTTCTATTCAAAACTGTAGGGAAAGTGACGTGTTTTTGGCAGATTACGACTAAGATGCGAATGTGAGCGTTGCTAAATGAATAGAATAACCCCTCTAATTGAAAATGATGTGATCGACGAAGGAGTACGCTTGCCTCACACATCAGCCGGAAGACGTCCACTGCTGGACATGGGCCTCTCCTAGATGGGGGGGGGGGGTGCCCATAGCCGTTACGCTTGGTAGGCGGGTTGGCGATCGCAGTGTAGCTGTAGCAATGTACCTACAGATAAAACTGCTGCCCATTTTCTGGTGAGTCCCTTAGTCGCCTCTTACGACACCCACGGGAAGTGATGGGATGGTGCTATTTTTTTACGTCCGACGCCATGCGGTACGCTTGCCTAGAAGTAACCTATTCACGACCATAAAGGTTCTATGTTTAACATATTTTTTTCCTCTTTTCATAAAAATCAAGCGTCTGATACGCTTGAGTGTCATCGTTTACTCATAATCATTGAGGGCCCGGTGATATTTCTAACTATGGATAGGACGGTCGAAACTTGTACTCAGCGCGCATTGCTCGGCAATGTTTCATTTATTATGTAAAGAAATAGTAGTCTACCACTGATTCCGTACTCCGTGGTCTCCGTGATTGTAGCCCACGTGCACACGGCGGCATTGCACCATTCGATATTTTATAGTAAAATATGTGAATGCAATTCGCGAGTGCACGTGAACTCGTACGAGCAGCGTGTCTATGAGTGCGTGCGTGTCCCCTTATGTATGGTGCTGACATTCTGTAGTTACTTACTTACTCTGTGACTCTGGGTGGCCGGGTGTCTATTATTTATCATAACCCATCAATTTGTTCCGGTGACTGATGAAGCGCACACCGCAGGCCGCAAGCTATACGCCAGATAATCGAGCGTTTAATTGTGCTCCCCGCTTTAAACCGAGCACAAAGTGACGCTCGCAATATGCAGAATGTGGTGTCGTTTTAAATTTTCATATACATTTCCTGAAAGCACTTTTAAAAATTCGTGTCGTAACTTTTTTATGCGAAATGAGAAAAATACAGATTTATTCACTTAGATAATTATACCGTAGGCGCACGTTTTATGTACTTAATAATTTAGTGTAATTGTCCTTAATTTTTATTATGAAAGTTTGAGCAGAATGGCCCTTGAGTGAAGACGAGTAGGTAGCTTTATGACATTTTCTCATTTCGATAGCAGATCTCTATGAACCGTAGTTATAGAAGGAAACAATAGCTAGCATTTGTATTAAGTACAACTTATAGATGAACTCATTTCGATAAACAAGAATAGCCCGATTTACTAAAACCAAATACCCCAATCCATTGAAATTCAGAGTGTCATTCATTTAGGTAGACATTATTTTTAAATTGACGTTTGTACACGTCTCTCTACCACACAGGTTTCAAAAGGGGTTTCATTCAATTACCTACCACAGTCCGTACCATAATAACCAAGCCATGGGGAATTAGTTAGCAAACGGTCCAATACCGAAGTTAACACGCGCGGGTCTGCGAGCCGAAGTTAATTTGTAATAAGTACAAACAAATGCTTCTCTTGCAATCGTATTTATGGGTTTGCATCCTCCCCAACGACCAAAAGGGAAATATGCATAAAAAAGAAAGTACGCAAAATATACAACAACTAACACTGAAAACACAATTAAAATTTATCGAAACCAACCAATTTGATTTTAAAATTTTGGTGAAAACGCTGTTTCTAGATTATCACATCTCTATGTGCGTTTTTGACGTCAGAGACCACGTTTACCTTCTCTTTCTAATTACCAACTTTAAAGCTCTATCACTACGTCGCTGATGAAGATATTTTACATAAAAATCATTGCATATTTATTTACTAAATCTAAAAAGTATTTAGAAAATAAAAAAACTAACCAAGTGCGAATGGGACTCTCACACGAAGGGTTTCGTACCATAAAATAGGTAGTTTTAATGCTTGGCGCAAATAAACCCTTTTTCTTTCTTTTCTTTATTTCTTCTTCTTTCATAAACTGAAAAAAAAACACGTTTCTTGAATGGAGTAAATTATGGCACTATAGAAAAACACATTGTGAACATTTCAACGGTTTACCTACATTCTGTGTATCTGTGTGTGCCAAATAATCTAATTTTCTTTCTTTACTACGGTTCTTGAGATATAACCCGCTGACAGACAAACGGACGAACGGACGTACGGACGGTTCCGTTGGTTACCCTTTGGGTACGGAACCCTAATGACGTGCATATTATTACAATGCATTCCATGAACTTTAACTTCACTAAATCAATGTTTTTAAAGTATTCCGATAAAAATAAGCCGTTACATTTTACGACAACATAACTTGCTGAAGTTGAATTTTCATAACTGGTAAACTTCTTCGCTGTTAAACTGCGATGGTCATTAAAATGATTAAAAACCGAAGCACAGGTTATGCAGGGACCTCTAATAGGAACTGATATTTATTAGCACCCATATTGTTCGGGGTCAGTGGCGGATCCTGGATTGCCGTTTGGGGGACTTAACCCCGCTGTGGGTAGTTTTTAGCAAACTAAAAATGCTCAAAATATTTAACTAAACGCATAACAAGCCTCTTTTTTTACGGATGGGAAATCATCAAATAACTCCTTCCGCTCTGGGCGGAGCGGAAGGGAGTGTCAGACTCTTACTGACTAAAACCCATCCGTACTCCTCCAAGTTTGCTTTCCAGGGCCGCAGTAACTCTTTCGAACAACATCCGCAACCCTCGCAGGTTCTGGTCCTAACGGGCCCCGTCTATTATGCTGACATCTCTTTAAAGCGCGCGTGGAACACAACGCGCCGTATAACAAGCCTCCTTGTATTACTTTTCGTAAATTCCTCACTGACTTCGTTAGGTTGTAGACTACCAAAGATATCTGGGTATTGGAAGGGGGGGGGGTTGAGCCCCTTAGTCCTCCTCTTGGATCCGCCAATGTTTGAGGTGATATATGTGCTCCCATTATGGAACTACCTCCACCTGACATGGAATTTCATTTAAAGAAGAAGCCTCCCATATTGCTCCGTTCCACTTGCTAATTTTGTTAGGCGATGAATCATGTTTATGAGACAGCCACATTTTTGTGCGTGTAACTCGGAGCTCTATAAAACTGATTTATTTATTTATCATTTAGGCAGCTTGTGTGATGCCCGTGTGTGTGGACTGGTTTTTGTGGTGGCTTTGCAATTTTTCATGTGAAATATTTCTGGTATTTCTAATATCAGATTTTCTATTTTCCGTGTAAAAAAAAGCTAAAAAATGGTTATATGTTTTGTAACGTCCTTTTTATAAATCGCATAGTTTTAAGACATAGACTTTGGCCCATATTTCAAAACATAAACTCCAACTACAACATGAGCACGAAAATGTCAATGAAAGATTGTCTAATTGACGTTTTCGTACTCGAGAGTAGAGCAAACAAATGCAAAAACTTCAATTTATGACAAGCTCCGATGGAATTGGAGTTCGAGTTGAGTTAGAGTTTACGTTTTGGAATGTGGGCCATAGAGAATGGACAGATATCGCTATCTTTACTGACTGGTTGATTTCGCTGTCAGCAATAAGGCTGCCATTCTACCCTTAAAATCAAGATTTCTTATACAGTTTTTTTTTTTTTTTTTATTTATGAATGGGCTAGCTCTTGACCTCGATCACGCCTGATGGAAAGTGATTGATGAGGTCCATGATGAAGCGAGCATGCCCAGAAGATGCCTTGAGGCACTGGTACTCCCACGCGTCGACGAAACACAGCAGGCTGCTTGACGCCGTACTCCGGTGGGAGGGTGGTCGCGAACCAGGCGGGTGTTAGCCCTACCGCCGCAAGGGAAGGATTGGTCAGTCTTATAAGGTGTTAGGTGAGATTGTCCAGGATGCGCCGAGCGCTCGGTTCAGTTGAGTGTCTGATGGAACAAATTGCGCTACACGAGGAGGCTCCTTCATGCATCCCATAGTACACAGTTGTGTAATCCTAGTTCAATCCAGATCGTCCCTAGCTGTTTTCCCCCAGCGACGCCCTAAGCCGAGGTCCGTACCCCACAGGGGGTGCCCTTACATTGTAATCGCTTAGGTTGTAAGTTTTTTATAAGCCCTGGCTGGAGGCTTACATATTCATATAAGCCTTAATATAAATATGTAAGTGTCCAGCCAGGGGCTGTACCGCCACAGGCAAGTCCGGTTAACCTCATAGGTTGATCTGCGAGGGGCCAAACATTAAAAAAAAACAGTTGTGTAACTATTTTGCTGTACAATAAAGAATATCCTACTCTATTAATTTCTGTCCTTCATAATAAGGTATTTTACACGCGGTACGTCACGTCGCTGGTAAAATTGTCCTATCATAGTGACGTCACGCGTGTTTTCAACGCACTGTTATCGTCTTCATTCTTGTTTACGTCAAAAAATAAAAAATACGTGTCCAATATTTTTGGAAATCTATCTGACGGTCTAATTAGATTTTTTCAGTAAAATACAGAAGAAAAATTCAATAGTGAAGGCTTTTTTGCCGTCGATATTTTACTTCATCTTTTCATAAATGACGTTCACCACTTATTTATTAATGCGTCGAACGGAGCGCCATAAATACGACCACGCCCACTTTTGATAATGCGCCCATTTATGAATGGCCAACAATTAATGCCATCAATAAATTACCCAGTGACCACGCCCGATTTTAACGAGAAATAATGCGTTCATTAAAAGAGTGGGTGTGGCTAGTGCGTAAATCATGTAGTAAAGTATCAAAGAAAATGACAACCAACTCTTTTTAAAATAATCTAATACTATTTTCGAGAGTATGTTTGTCTGCATGTCTATTTCTTTGGCACGCCCTTAAGCCTAAACGGCTGGAGGTTTAAAACAAATGAGGTATCATTAAATTAGTAAAAGTTCATCAGGATAGCGTGAAAACTTAAACTTCAACACTCTACATTGACTTTCATATTCCAAACATGGTGATTTCCGGGACAAGAGGCCCTAGACAATGTGCCATTCATTTAGCGAATGCGACTGTCGAAATGCCAAAATGTAGGAATTTGGTCACGTGACATTTCGATAGCATCTGTCAATCCCATACATTTTTGATGTATTGACAATCGCCTGCGCCACGCTACTGTTGACAGAATGTCACTTGTCTAGAGCCCAAGGACAAGATCAAGGACTGGAAAATCATGAGAGTGATCTATTCATGGAGGTTTGTGTGTTTTTAATGTTGACCAATAATTTCCAAGGGATGGATGAATTAATCCTACTTTTTGTTTTTTTTATGGATGGCAATTATTAAATGAGTCCTTCCGCGACTGTCGGACTCTTACTGACTCAAACCCATGTGTGTTCCTCCTAATGGCCTTTGCGTTCCAGGGCCGCGGTGACTCTTTCGAATAAATTCCGAAACAATGAACACTACTATCATTATAAACGCGAAAATTTGTGTGGATGGACCGATGGATGAATAGTTAATAATAAAATGAATAAAGAAATGATAAAAAATTGTTTATTTTCTCATCCACAAATAAAACAAATGAAAAACTTAATACTAACAAAACAAAGGAACTTAACTTCGATCATGATGACTTAAGTAGGTAAGTACCTATTATAAGAAATATAACATACATATTAGGAATATTGTATTATTTATATTTTTTCATATTGATATTTCATTTGTGGGAGAAGCCGAAGCCTGTATTTTAGGACACCAGATCCCCACCTAAACGCTTGAATGATACAATAAAATAGGGTATTTATTAGAAAAAAAGAAGAAAGAAAGAAAGAAAAAGTATTGTTGAAGTGTTGTTGTTGTTGTTGTTGTTGTTGTATTGTTTTAGATGGATGTTTATCACTCTTTCACGACAAAACTACAAAACGGATTATGATCACACTGTTAGTTAGTTTAGGTTAAGCATCAAAATGTCACATACGCTATAATTTGCGTGGGAAATATTAATTTCTCGCGGGTGGCATCAATATGTATGCATCACGCGGTAGTCTTGTGAGACCCGTGATTCGAAAAACATTTAATGGCAAACAAGATGGCTGACTTGTCGAACAAAAATTCGTAAATAACGAAGTTTGGGGTCTTTTGTGACTTTGGTGCTGTGTCGACGCCCAGGCGACTGCGACGTGGATATCCAAGTATCGTGCAACCCATCCATTAGACGCGTTACTGTTTTCCTGTATTTTTTCTAAAGCGCGTCACATTTCCAACCTTTGAACCAGCCAAATTTCAAATCATTCGCATTTTTTCGCGTAACCACGTAACCAACTTTGGTTTCAATAAATGAATCAGTCTTTTTCGCTCTACTGTAAAGTTAGTCAAAATTACTTGGGTGGTGTTGTTTCCTAAGGGACGATATGTAATCCACTTTCTACAAAAGCATAACACCTGTCCAAAGTCCGGGTTTTCCCTGAAAAGCACTCGCGTGTAACGGAATGAATTATCCCGGTATGAATGAGAATGAACCCAAACCTGTATGATGTTATTAGAAGATTTTGATTCGCAGAACACATACCTACGGAATATGTGTACTGCTGAATCATAATGTTTTTTTTTTCTCTCTGTTTGTCTTCCTTTTAGTTGCACCTGCAATGTTGTCTCTGCACCACCCTAAGGTCGACTCGTAGAAAATTTCTAAGGCATTATGTCCGCCTTTGTACTGTGTTTTTACTAGTGCATAAAGTTTTAATAAATAAATAAATGATATCACGGCATCATCATTATTAGCCGGAAGACGTCCACTGCTGGACATAGGCCTCCCCAAGTGTCGCCACAACAACCGGTCCTGTGCGTCTCGCAATCATCGGCTACCCGCGACCCTCACCAGGTCATCGATCCATCTTGTGGGAGGCCTTCCAACGCTGCGTCTTCCGGTACGCGGTCGCCACTCCAGAACTTTTCGGCCCCATCGGCCATCTGTTCTGCGAGCAATAATATCACGGCATTTTATAGAAAATTTCTAGTTTTTATATTATTTTATTGCGTGCAACGTTTATATAAATAAATCTCTTCAAAATTTATCTACTATCTATTTCAGTCTACTAACTCCTCATTGGAATACAATCAATACTTCCATTCAATATAAAAAACGTGCAAGTCGAACACCCGCGTGAAGGGTTCCGCGGAGTCTTAGTAATAGGGTCCCATTTTTAACCGTTTTAACCCTTTGGGTACGGAACCCTGAAAAATTAAAATGGCTGAAAGTCTGCCACGTACATATATCAAATGTAAGTATAATATAAGCTTAATCTGCCGTTTAATTGGTAGCCTAGCTTTTTCATAATTATATGCGCGGATTTTTCAGCGACCTAAGTGACATCTTTTGTTCAATTTCGTTTAAAATGACTTATGTCGCTGATTAAACGGTGCATTTCAATTAAAAAGCTAGGATTTTAATGAAACGGCTGATTAAGCTAGTTGACTGCGACATATACATACTGCAATTTGTTCAGCTGAAATCGTCCTAAAACGCGTTAATTTTGATAAGTACTCATCTCATCTACCTAGCCTTTTCCCAACTATTTTGGGGTCGGCTTCTAGTCAAACTGGATTCAGCTAAATACCAGAATTTTACGTGAAGCGGCTGCCTACCATACCTCTACAACCCATTAACTGGGTAACAGTACTGGCAAGACTGGAGTGAGATTTTTCTGGCTTCTGACAATCTGTAACGACTGCCAAAAACAAACGACTGACAGCCGGGACCAAAGGCTTAAAGTGCTTTCCGAGGCACGGAGGAGTATCGGTATGTTAAGATGGTCACCCATCCACAGGCCGACCTCGGCAAGCGTTGCTTAACCCTAAAGATCGACCCGTGCGGCTGTTATTCTATAGCCACGAACACCTCCATTCTATTTATATGCTCCCACGAATGTCAGAGTAAAAGAATAAACTATACTTTTAGAGGTTACTCTGTTTTTGAGGTTTAATTGCAGATAATATACCTAACGTTTTTTTACTTTGAAATAAGTAGGTAACAGTTTTCTTAACATAAATCAACGTTTTCTACATCTTAAAAGAAAATCTTTAAAAAAACATTGACCTATAAAGTACAATAACTTCAAGGAACCCTTAAAACGTAAACATTTTTGCCAACCATAATTAATAAACAAAAAAAAGAATAACACACTTTCAAAAAAAGAACACGACCGTCGAGTATCTAATTAATTCTTCACAATATTTTTAATTACATGCACTGCCCGTGACATTTAATTAAAAATAAAGTTTTTCTTTGTTAATTAGTGGCCAAATGGAAACGTCCACGGAGATAAGTAAATTGACACATTTAAACGAAGTTCAATTATAGCTGTAAAGTTATGTGTTTATTACTATACCTACCTATTTGTGTTATGAATCAATTTATTGGTCCTTTTCTAATCAAAGCCCAGTTTGTAGAACGAAAATTAAGGATACTAAGAGCGGATTTCACCAATGGAACGCGATCAGTACATCTAAACTACGTTCAAGAGCTGTCAGTGTAAATATTCCATAGAAAAATAATGACACTGACAGTGCTGTCGTACTGACAGTACATCTAAACTACGTTCAAGAGCTGTCAGTGTAAATATTCCATAGAAAAATAATGACACTGACAGTGCTGTCGTACTGACAGTACATCTAAACTACGTTCAAGAGCTGTCAGTGTAAAT
Organism: Melanchra persicariae; assembly: GCA_947386135.1. Lineage (NCBI taxonomy): Eukaryota > Metazoa > Arthropoda > Insecta > Lepidoptera > Noctuidae > Melanchra > Melanchra persicariae. The sequence goes on along the minus strand of OX376651.1, from coordinate 6,398,369 downwards.
ATTCCATAGAAAAATAATGACACTGACAGTGCTGTCGTACTGACAGTACATCTAAACTACGTTCAAGAGCTGTCAGTGTAAATATTCCATAGAAAAATAATGACACTGACAGCTCATGAACGTGGTTTATTCGCTGATCGCGCTCAGTTTCATTGGTGAAATTGGCCCTAAGTGTCAAGTGAATTTTCAAGAGCCAATTGCATCACTTGATTTGCATTTATTTTCCCGTGTGTCTTTCTGTTGTCTGTCTAAATTGGTTTTGGCTCCTTGTTACACTGATGGCCTGCTTCTCTTGTGAATAAATATCAAATGACGATTTCAATTGCCAAATAATCTAAACTTATAAAAGTTTCACCACTGCCATAATTGAAAGCAGGGTTTATCAAGATTTTATCAAGGTTGGATTTCAACGTGTTTCTAACTGTCACCCATTCTCAAATGGACCGTGTCAAGCGCAGCTTATTTGACACAATTGCGCCTCTAGTGATGTTTAAAATCTTGTTAATTACTAACAAAGTTAAATAAGTTATACAAAACATATCAGTAGCAGTCCTGGCAGATATTAATTTACAGTTTGATTAAATTTTCGTTAATTGGGTTTATAGTTCATATTATAGGTTGTACGAGTTATTCCAATTAACAAATAGGCAGTTTGACCTATAAATATCTACTTTTACAAAACAAATTAAATTAACGAATAAGTTAATTGACCTATTTGTTGCTTTTACAAATCAAACGTACCTAAGTTAGAAATAGATTAATTTATCTATGTACTAACGATACTTTTACAAAACGAATGTAAAATCGGTTGGTAAAACATAGTTAATATTTACCTAACTCTAGTTACCTTTTCAACTACGATCTAAACTAAACATTTCAAAACTAAATTAATTTGCAATGAACTTTCAGCTACACGAATGAGCTCATTTGTTTCAAACTAGTGATCGGCCATTGTTTGAAATTCGGCCATATCTTTTTAATAATGTAGTGTATTTTTGAAACATAAATAGCTTAATTTAGCGCTCCTCCGTCCACATAATTTTCGTAAAAAGGAGTACAAAGTTTTAGTTTCACTTATTAATAAATAGATTTGCCACATTATAGTCGTCCACTTACAAGTGGCCCAGTTTCCAGAAATAAAATTGTTCTAAAATTAATGTGACAAATGTTCCAACACTGAATGGTTGCTGTTGAGAATTTTCCAGACAGCCTATTTTAAAGTACTACATCCACTTACAAGTGGCCCAGTTTCTAGAAATAAAATTGTCCCAAAATTAATGTGACAAATGTTCAAACACTGAATGGTTGCTGTTGAGAATTTTCCAGTCAGCCAATCGTACCACTTGACAAGATTCGCGTTTAATTTCTAATGCCTAGATAATTTCCTTTCCGAACACGGATGTTAATACCAACACCTAAAGTTGAATCAAAATTCAAAATATTTTATAACCCATCGCTCACTCATGTACCTATCGACTCTTGCATATTTGTATTAAAAACTATCTGACCCAAGCAATTTTGTCTGCGTCACATTTTTCATGAATGCTCCGCTCCTATTGGTTGTTGATGTTATCCCTAATATTATAAATGTGAAAGTAAGTTTGTTTGTTACGCTTTCACGCTAAAAAGGCTGAACGGATCGTCATGAAATATCGACAGATATGTAGCCTGGGATATGGAAAAGGACATAGGCTACTTTTTTACGCGATAACCGACATCCTCGCGGGCGGAGCCGCGGGCAAAAGCTAGTATAGCACTTCCTCGACAAATGGGCTATCAACACTAAAATATTTTGTCAATTCGAACCAGTAGTTGCTGAGATTTGCGCGTTCGTGAGATTGTTGTTCCAGAATTAGATAATAATGTCGAATTCAGAAATGTAATTATTTTTTTCTTTTGTTTCCAGGAACAATCACACAAGTCGTACCGGCCCCTGACGGTGCTGACCTTCCGATGGAACTACGCCATCCATGGCCTGCAGCCGGCGGGCTACCACCTCGTCAACCTGCTCCTACACGCCCTCGTGTCGTTGCTGTATTACAGGTATTGTGGATTTTAACTTTTTAAACAGATTTTGCAGTTAGCGGGATAGATGGCGTAGCGGTTCTTTTTGTTGCGATGTAAATTTTGCTGCGTTGGTTTTTTTTTGCATTGATGCTACAAGATTTTATATGTTGGTAGGACCTACATATATGTAGATTCGAGCGTCCAAAAGTACCTCTCATCGAAAACAAAGTGCCACGCCTTAAAACAACAAGTTTAAAGAAAGAAAATAATGCTTCGGACAGCATTGATCGAAAATCGCAATTTAACGTAATTTTCTTCACAATTTTAACCATTGGTTGAGTTAACTACGAATGAGAAAGTCGCCCCATTATTTAAAACTACGAAGGCGTAAGTATCTTAAGTTGTTCCCTAACTCGTACAACTGTGTTATTAGTAATATTGTAGTAAGAGTATGGACTCGGTGCAACATTGATACTGTCAGATACTAGAAAAACCAAACGTTGAGTATTTTATTGGAATCTTCCGTATACAAATAACATATATGTACCTACTCATACCTACGTACAGTATTTTCCGGATCCCTTTTTTATAATTTGTTCATATCTCATCATCCCTTTATTTCTACAAAACCCCAAGGTAGGACGCATGGCGGCGCTCCATACAACAGCGCATACATAATTTGAATATGCAATTAAAAACCCCATGCAACCCTAAATTAGTGTAACAACTAATTACGTACCGTCGAGATTTCCCTGATTTTCATAACAACACAAACTTCCACTGTATTCGACTTCCACTTTTTGTTCTATAGTGAGAGCAAATTCCAACTTTTGATTGTATAACGGAAAATCGGCAGTGCGCGGCTGGACTCAGTTCTCGTTAAAACTCCAATGACTTTACCACCTAAATGGGATTGATTAAGCAACGCAGGAAGGCTTAATTGGATGAGAAGGCCTTTCAAATCTCTAGTGCTTGAGAGAATGAATAATTATTTCATATTTATCTACCCTCAGGGTGATTGAAAGAGTTTTAATTGAAGGAGACGCTGTATCATGCCCGGTTCTTATGTATACAGAAATTGTAAATGGTTTTATAGGCCGAGCCTGAGTTGAAAACTAATTATATCTTTGATAGTTAATCTTATTTATTATGCAAAGCTATAAAAGTTTGAATAACTTTTTTATGTGAACGTAAATAGACACTGTTTTCTGTTTGATTTTCCTTTATTCTTCTCCACAAGCAGTTGTATTCATTGTTACACATTCGATTTCTGATAAAAAATTCAAGTATGTAATCATAGAAGTCAAAGTCAAAGTCAAAGAACCTGACTATTCTGATTAATATTTAATTTATAGTTCGATCAATAACAAACATTTACAGAAAGTTTGTAACAACTGTCCCTTATATACTCTATGGTCCCTTACGATGACGCAACATTGATTAATATGAAAGTCCAGAGTTGACCCGTAATTGATAATTGAACAGCAAAACTTTTAATTGTTAGGACTCAATAATCCACTGTTCAAGCCGAAGTAGGCGTGGGTTATTTAATTATTCAGTACAGTATACCCCTGATCGGGTGGTTTAGGGTTGTTTGCGCCACCAAAGAGTTAATTTTAATTTATTTTTGCGCGGTAAAATTGAGTTAACGCTGCACAGTGTGGGGTTGAAGAAGTGGTTGAAGGGTGTGTGGTGTGAATCCCGGCCGTGTCGAGTTTTTTATTTTGCAAGTCTGCTCGTTACCGTCCGTACACAAATTGCACGCACAGCTGTAGGTATACTGACGTACGATTCTGATTGATACAGGGAAATTCTGGCTTAAAATTTTGTTCCAGCCCTGTTTCTCTTTTTCGAAATATTGTAATCGCGAATATTTTACTTTGACACATTGAGATGTAAATTGTAAACATTGAAAGAAATTCGGTGAATAAATGATAAGTATATATTACGTACACACTTTACATTTAGGTCACTGTGACCTAAATAAATCCCTTGTTGTAGCAACAGTGAGTCAAAGAAACAAACGACCTCCAATTAAGATCGCATGAAAGTTAACTGTAGCACTAAAATACATAATTAATTAATGTAAACGATCTCGGAATGTTCATTTGATTTGGTTGTTATTGCTTTTAAAATAGGAATGTAATAGGATGGCGCTGCTACCATTAATAAGTAGTTACGATTTTGGTCAGGCTGCAGCGCCGCGGCGGCTACGGAGGGCCACCAACTGCTCCAGTTAAGCCAGTTTTAATCAGGCACCGTGCGCCCGATCCCCTTAGTTACTGCTAATTACGGATACTTGCTGTCCACCGCCAACTTAGCCCGGCTTATGCTCAATATCCAATTTGCCAGCATAATCCTATTAACGATTTTCGAGCTCTCATTATTATTCTAGTCCGGCGGACTTGTTACAGCTCTGCGGTTCCCATTAGTACATACTCGTATGTATTTACAACTTCCCTTTGATAACAAACCCATGAAAACTGTTACGATTCGATAGCAAAGTTCAAGTGAAAGGAAAACTTTGAGTTCAAGTCGCGGTTCCGTGTGTTGAGAAGGTTCGCTTTTGTGTGAAACTATTCGTTAAGAGTACCTTTACAAAATACAGAACCGCACATGAAAACCATAACTAAATATTGGCGTACACTAGAACAGCTCCATCCAAAATGTGCCGACATTCCAAAAATATTCGAGCGTTCTTTGCATTGCGTTTGGGCGTCAAATATCGTCGGTATTTCTACCCATTCGAGCTTAGTGCGGGTCGAGGGACCGAAGCACTACTGCCTATTTCCCCTTACGGTGTTCTGGAGGTGTAAAATTCACACGCAAATGACGCATTCAGAGCCGACAATAACCTGGTAACGAAGCTCGAACATCATTCTAATCTGCTGAAGTTCTGACTCGGAAAGCGGCGAGGCCGTTCGACTGTGTTCAATGCAGGTAAAATTACCGCTACGACACACATATTGCTAGCAAGCAATACTCTCACGACAACAACTTGTTTACGCCACTCAAAAGTTTATAATATGCTTAGTGCTGTGCCAATCATATTAGAGTATCAAGCGGAAATTTTAGGCAGCCACATTATTTGCAACTCGAAAATGTTAAACTCCAAACTTATAATGGAATTACTTTCGAATTCATGGCTCGCTGCCATTTGCATGCGGAAACCCTAATTTGAAAGTACCTAATGCATGTTTTAATATAAAACTTCTTGCGTTTACCTGCGTTACAGACTCTGAGGATGCAAGACACGTAAACACAATATGTTACAGAAACAGCTTTCTATAAACAAAATGGCTGAAAGAGATAAAAACAGTTGGGAAACAGGAGACCAGAGCAATTACCCATAAAAACAGTAGATAGAGTTAATAACGTTAATATAAATTAATGAAATATTCCTGAAAGTAAGATATAACCGTTAAACTCTCGCCGGAATAATAATCAAAGCAACTTGAGCCAAAGTAACGGAATAGGCAAACAAGAGAATTTGTTACGTAAGACACGAAGCCTGTTTGGGCCATTCATAACGTAATGGAGCGAGAAGCGCCGGAGAACGCGAACTTTTTACCGCGGAGTTAAATTAGTTTTTCATAGTACCCGTACATCTTCTGTCATATAGTTACTCACGGGGCTTTGTCTTATCCTCTCATGCGAGTAATTAATCACATTTAGTAATTAATTTACTCGTAATGCGAGTGTATCGTTCGTTATCCACGAATAATTGAGCCATTTATTAATTAAAAACTCCCTAGATGCGGCATTATGGTTTGAGTGTGGTGGTGTCGCTTCGCGCTCGTAATGTATCTGTGGTCCAATGAAAAACGAATCGTACGGGAGTGAGCGCTGCGTACGGGAGCGAAAATGTAATCAAACAGATGGAAGGACAAAAAGAGTTACCCTAACAGCGCCCCCTATTTGGCAAACCCGTAAAAACCTAAACGTTAGGTACGTTTCGCTGTTGTACACATTTGCATATGCATATTTGGTTTTACTCAGTTTTATTAACTTGAAATCGTTTTAGTACAAAGACTGTCGGCAAGCCATGGTCCCTTTTAGGTAACGAGTTCTCGTTCATGGTTTTCATGAATTTGAGTCTCATCAAAAGATCTATATCTTTTTGAGTTATAGATATGTCAAAATATGTCCCTTTAAGATCAATAAAAGTCGTAGAACTTGAAATATCCACAGTCGTAACAAGTTCCTTTATCAAATACTAGCACTTCGCCCGCGACTTCGTCCGCGTGGATTTAGTAGGTACTCCACAAACTTCAACGCCCCCTATACCCCCTTATAAAGGTTAGTTTTGGAAAATTAAGCACAACGATTTTCATTAATTACATTTGTTACTTCGCCATTTTTACTTATTCTATGGTCTCAGGTTTAGCGCAACTGTTCACCCCGTTCACCCCGTCAGGAGTTGATTATGCAAAAATTGTTAGGTACATCTGTTTCAATAATCCCATTTTTAGTTCGTTCATAGCATTCCGAAGTAAATTAAAGCAAGCAATAATGTCCTCCCCTAAAAACTTGCTGCAACCCCTGCTTCACCCCTTATTATGTATGTAGTTTATTTGCGAAAAATCCAAACATTTGTTATTCTTATTGTTTTATCGAAATCATTTTCAACTTCATCGGACCAAGGATTGTTATGATTCTTCCCAGTTCGCTCAAGCCGCGACATTTTTCTTACTCCGAGCATGTTTATTACCGTCGTAACTTTTGAACGAAAGGTCCGATTTGAATAATTTAAAGTGTGATTTACACGGACATAATCAACCTTAATTATCAAACCATTTAAATGGATAAGGATTAATATCATGATACCGAAATCACCATTTTTTCATATCACCAAGGATTTGCTTGAATAATTTGAACAAAAAGCGGTCATGGCGACTTAACCATAACAGTTAGACATATGGTATCGCGGACTTTTTTGTAGACATTGATGACCTCTATAAAACTGTAATACATTACTTTGCTCTATTGTCAATAGATTCCGCACGTACGCGATATACGGAATTTTTCTCACACCTTGGGTTACATTATCGAAGTTTTCATACGGATCCCTAACTTTTTTGAAAATATTCTATAGCCTATGTCCATCATCGATAATGTACAATTCTACTGGTGAAAGAATTTTTCAAATCGGTCCAGTAGTTTCGGAGACTATTCATTTCAAACAAACAAACAAACAAATCTTTCCTCTTTATAATATTAGTGTAGATATCTTACCGCGGAAGTGTGCAATATATCTGCGCACGCCACGGAGATAATTCAGACATTTGAAGTAAGCACGTGACGTCAGAGCCGTCCGCCGTTAACCTGAGGCTGTAACCGCTCCCAACCATACACATAAATCGCCCGCGAAGATAAAACTAAGAACAAACAAAAGAGAGCAATAAATAGAAAAATATAAGAGCAGTAAAAGTTATATGACAAGAGCAAAACTGCTGTGACGATTTGCGATCCCTCGGGTTCCATTACAGCTACGTACCCTTTATTGCTTCCGTATTTTTCTCGTGTTACATGGTACATGCGGTGTGGTGACATCGTCAATGAATACATTATGTCTGTTTGATTGATTGCTATGCGGTCACACGGAGCGTTTGGCGGGGCCCACGCCTGTTACCAATTAGGGCAATATGTGAGTCGGCCGATCCGTGATTGTCGAGGGCTCGGCCGATGACGAATGGTGCTTAATTATCGACGATACTTCGTCATTTGCTCTGGTCGTGTTTTGGTAATGTTGGGATGAGTGTCATTCTACCAGTGTCCTTCGTCCCTGTGTTTGTACAATAACTACTGTCGCTTTTCTTACAAAACACGACATATCCATTTCTATCTCTTTTATCATTAAACTTTTAGCCTCTTTGTATGTCAACTGTATTGACTTTCAGCTCTATATTTGTACAAAAATCTTAGATATGTTTATCGTTTATTTTTGCTATATTTGTGCCATATTTTTCCATGTTAGTTGGGAGTAAGATAAACGAGGCGTTCCTCCAACACTTCATTTGTCAAAGGCGGCTGAAGGGTGTGCGTGAAAGTGATGAACATCCACTTTTTTCGCGGTATCTGTCGTTAATTTGAATTTGTGTCTTTCAAGCAACAGTGACAAATCACGTAAGGCGTCATTTTTCTAAATATTTTGAGTAATTTGTGAAAAAATAACTTGATATTTTGGTATGCTTGTTTATTTTTAGATAGGTCATGTTTATTTTTACACCCTGAGCGACATTACTATGTGGGTTGGAAAATAGCAAAACCAGATTGGCCGTGTAACACTAAAACTTTTGTGGTCAGTTTGAGAATGTTAAAATTAGAATTTTCAAATATTCAACTCCAAATTCACAAATCAGAAATCTTAGATTTTTCTCAAACTAAGTTTTACGAAAGCTTTGCTCCTTGCAAGTTGGAGATTTCGGTCTGTTTAGCCCAAGTTTCAACACTGTTAGTCTTAACCGTTACCCCGTAGCCATTTTGAGTAACTTAGAAAGTACACAGTGCACTTAAAAGCCAAGCCAGGAACCTGGTACTTATGAAACTAAAATCAAGAAAGCTTTGACGGACCCAGGAAAAGTAACATTCTAACAGTGATAGCGGTTGTCAACATGTCCAAAATGGATGTTAATGTCATGCGCTATCCAAATGAGTGTCCAAACTCTCATATTTTTAACCTATGGATAATCCTTGTCCTCTTCCTCTTCTTGCTGCCTCTTCTTTTCGATTCGATGGTTAATCAACTCTTAAATGGCTGAGCCCAATAAGGAGGCTATGTTAATGGCAGCATCGGTGGCATTCATCAAATCCTCGTGTATTGCGTGAGCTGGGGCACTCTAACATGTGGCTCATGTACGGAGCACCGTACTCACACTGAGTATCCGACGGGCTTATAAAACCTCATTTCGCCAAGCTGTTTCGTGTTGTGCTTGTTATTGCTGATCGAATATTACTTTGTTGATGGCCTCCCATAAGGCGGAACACTCGACGGTGGTCATACACTGGACCGGACAATTGCACATTACAATATTGCTTTAACTACTACATATATACTATTTATATTCCACACAATTTTTTTATAAATGTGTGTGGTTATTTAATGTCTTGCGATTATTGTGAGGTGTACAAGAAAACATATAAAGCGTTCTATACCATGGAATAGTAGTTTATGCAACGACCATATAAAAAGGGTTATTAAAACACGAGTGTGGGTTTATCACACGAGGCGTAGCCGAGTGTGATAATAGCATCACACGAGTGTTTTAATACCTTATTATATGCCGTTGCATACACTATTTTATCTTCACTCATACAGTTGAAATAAAATAGTTGATTCCAATATGGCGGATATTCTCATTGCGTATTCGAATGACTGCGCAGCGCGCTAATCCATAGACAAAGATAAAAGCTGGCTCATTGACTTAAGTCAATGAGCCCGCGCCAAAAATTAAAAAGAAAAAGTGTGCTATAAAAATTAAAAAGTTATTTTATGATGCAGTTGTTTAAAAATCGAAGGAAAATGTTGAACTGTAATGGTTTTTTTTTTTTTTTAAATTTTACCTGTCCACGAAAAAAAAGTACGTGTTTATGCATTCGTTTTCGAACTCATATTTGGAACATTACGTTGTGAGTGCAGATAAAGTCATTTATATCGCGTCAAGTAATAAATAATGAAAAAACCGGTGAAGTGAGAGTCGGACTCGCGCGTTGGGTTCTCAATAATCTCATTTTTGTAACATATTAGTTTTAAATCATAAAAATTCTTATGATTTTCCTGTAATCTACAAGTAACGAGCTGCAAAATTTTTAATTTTTGGCTCAGTAGTTTCGGAGATAATTTTGGGGAATGGTCATTTTTCATCTAATTTCTTAAATAACTTCAAAACTGTTTTAAAATTATGAAAAAAATATATTTAAAACTCACAATAAGACTTTTCGTTTGATATGTCTTAGAGTACAGTTTAAAAACTTTTTTTAAAATTTTTCATTTTGTCCCCCAATAGTGACCCATACTCAAAATTTATTTACTTATATATCGCGTCCGTGTTTTGGTCACAGATGTTCATATTTGTACCAAATTTTAACAGAATCGGTCCAGTAATTCGGAAAAAAACGGCTGTTACAGACAGACGGACAGACAGATAAACAGCCAGACTACGGAGTGATCCTGTTAGGGTCCCGTTTTTAACGAACGTAAGAAACCCTGAAAGTATTTTTTCTTACTCGAGTATTTCTATAATAGGAATAGAAACTATAAAAAAGCTTTATGTTTATAATGTCGAGTTGCTTTTACCTTTCGAATGCGGTTTTAAAAATCTTAATTAACTTTCCAAGAATCGTGGTAAAGAGTAAATTATTGCTGTGGTAAATATTTTTATGTGAAAACTTATACGGCTGTGTATTAAATAAATTACAGTCTGCTATGAATAGGGACACATTTCATTTAAATACAATTTATATCCACATAAACACGATGTATTTGCTGTCAATTTTAATAACAAAGAAAAATAATTGATTACAATTGATTTGTTTTTGACAGCGCTTTGACATCATAAAACCGTTTTTGTAGGTACTGCACGTTTTACAACTGATGAGCGTTGACTGGACATTAAGGAAATCGGGATTTTCGAATAACGAACACACACATTTACGGTCACGGTAAGCGCAGTGGTTGAGCGATTGGCTGCTGCGCTGTGCATCGCGGGTTCGAGTCCCGCACGGATCAGATATTTGTATGTCCTACATAAAGTTGTTCCGGGCCGCCATGGCTCACGCACAATGGTCCATCATCAGGACTAAGTGCGGAAACCATACCCAATAGATAAATAGTTTTTCCGGGTCAAGTTGGTTGTGAATGTGAGTTTACCTAATATATTTATGTTTGTTAAGTCATTTACGATACGGGAGAAATTCGTAGTATGTGGCAACGTGTATTAAAATAACTATAAAAGCAGTCAGACCGATCTAAATACAATAACACAAACTCAAATACTCCTACATTTCTTTAACGAAATCAAACTACAAAGCAGAGACTAACAGAAATATCCTCTCACGCATTCCAAGCCAGAGAGTGTTGCCAAAAGATTTGGTAAGCCAAAAAAATAGCACAAATATTTTACTAAAGCACAGCTCTCTTTCTGCCAAATTGAGAGTTATATGGAAACTAGCATCTTCCTGCGGTTACACCTGCGAAAACTCCGGAAATTATATCAATGGAACGTACTCTTGGGATGAAAAGTATAATTTGTTCTTTTCTTTACTTTGTGTTTATCAAAATTCATCACAATGGGGGCTACTGTATCAGTGCTGGCGTCATTGGTGAACAAGGTCTTGCATTAAATGTGTATACCGCCGTAAACATGCGATTAAATACAACATAGATAGTGCCGCTGTGTTACGCGGACTCATCATAATCGAAAATCGAAAAAAAAGAAGAACATTTACATATTTCGGACAGACAGACAATTAATTTCGCATGTTTTATTTAACTAGTTTCTACCGTGTTACCCAGTTAATGGGTTGTGTAGGTCTGGTAGGCAGCCGCTCAACTTAAAACACTGGTATTCAGCTGAATTTGAATGGGAGCCGACCCCAATATAGTTTGGAAAAGGCTAGGCAGATGATGAATATAACTAGCTTCAGCCAGCGACTTCGGAAGTCGAAAATTATTCTGAGAGCACATTTTCCCGGAATGTAAAGCATATCATGTTGAAGGACTTGACCCACCCTTGTGTCAATTTCATTCAAACCGATGATGAGCCGAGGGTAAGACGTGAGGAGGTACCAAACAAAATTAGCAATTAATTTCGCATGATATTGAATAATATATTCTCTAGTATGGTTAAGGATACATGAAACATATTAACTATTCATTACTCAGTGAATGTTGACATGAACTTGGTCGTACGAGCGCCGAGCTGCAGTTACCGAACTTTAAACTGCCAGTTACCGGTTAACGACGGCCAAAAATGCGGGGAGATGACAGGAAAATTTCGAGATCTAGTTTAGTACTTAGTATTGGCGATTATGGCAAACCCCCCTTTTTGGGGAGGCCCATGTCCAGCAGTGGACGTCTTTCGGCTGATATGATGATGATGATGTAACGATCCAGTGAGTTTGGTTGAAAAACGAAGTCTAAGGCAAAGTAGTCCCGTAATATTATACCTTTCAGTCATAATGTTACGAATTGCCTTGCCAAAACAAAAATCCATAGAGGATTTACCTATAACGATACATACATACAGCCCGCTGACACACAGACTTTTTTTTTTAACTTTGCCCCACACTAGGTATTTCTCCTGTATCGTGGGTGCGTTTACAAACATATAAACTCACATACACAAACAGCCAGAACTGGTACAACAATCAACCGTACAAGTATTTCTTTCGTGCGGGAATTGAACCCGCGACACGCAGCGCATCAGTCAATCGCTCAACCACTACGCCGACCGTGTCGGCAAAGACTGACGGATAGACAGCGGAAGCATAAGAATAAGGTTACGTTGGTTACCCTTCGGCTACGGATCCCTAAAAACTAATGTTTAAAGTGAAAAACAGATACATACAAAATGAATCATAGACTCGTAACAATCTTTAACGGAAAGAAAAAAAAAGGGGATTGCAGATGTTATAACCTACGTCATCAACTTGTAAATGGTTACCATAATAACCGACCATGAAAAAGCAATAACACTCGAATCGTTAACTTACATCATTAAGTTTCCACAATTTACATTTCTGTGAACCTACCTTCGTCACTTTCCAATTGTAAGAATGGATTGTTAAAATAGAATTATAATCTGAAATCTATTTTGAATTATTTCGTAGAAACAGGTATTGGAATGTGACTTTTCTAAGAAAGCTTAAACATTAATGCATTTGAAGTGTTGGAAGAAAACGACCGATGTGGTTGTATCGTTTTAGCATGGCAATAGCGTAATTCAATAGGTAATTGCCCATTCTTCAATGTAAAAAATGCACTATGTATTGTTTTTCATAAGTAAAATTTTTTGAAGATCACGACAGATGTCGAAGAAAACACAATAAAAACAATTAAAATGCCATTTTTAATTGAAATTTGAGTCATTGAGACAGATGCCCCAATTGTCACGCTATACCGCAACAACTTAAGGAACAGGGAAACTCAATCGCCAAGCGTTTCCACAAGGACTAAAATATGTAGCTGTTAAGAAACTTACACGAGTTCAAATGTGTACCTTCCTACCAAGAAACCTATATTATATATTACGTCGCGATGGAGCTTAAAATACCCAACTCTTGAGCACGAGCGAGTTTAATTTCATTACGTATACGTACCTACTTTTTAAGTTAATCTCAGACATCACTGCCGTAACGTGAACGACAACATTGTGAGAAAACATGAAACCTAAGAATGGCCTGTAATCGCCAACAAGCAGTGTGCCAACTTAGTGATCAATGCGCTATCGAATTTTCTGTTTCTGTATGAAAGACTTTGCACTTTAGCAGCATTATAATCAACCTCCTTTTTTAAAAAATGGGAAATCTTCAAATGACTCTTTCCGCTCCGCCCAGAGTGGAAGGGAGTGTCAGACTCTTTCCAGGGCCGCAGTGACTCTTTGAACAAATTTCGCAACATTTACCTTACCTTTTTTCAATTCTACTGCCGTAAAGATAAGGTTGCATCTACCACAACACAAAACGCTTAGCCTTTTCCCACCTATGATACGGCACCTCAACCCATTTACCGGATATCACGTTGCCCCTTGGTAAGACTGGAGTCAGATCTTGTGATTTCTGGCTAACGACTGTCAAAGATCTGCAAATGACAGCCGGGACCAAACGCTGGACGTGCTTTTCAAGAGCCGAAGGAGTCACGTTACTTCAATCCACAGTCCGATCTCAGCAAGCTTTGCTTAATATTGAAGATCGACCATAACGGCTGTTGTTCCTAAGCCACGAGCTCCTCATCTACATAACATACGTCTAGAAAATGTATAACTAAAAGGCTAATTTCTAATTACTATCCTGCCAAGAAAAGAAAGGTTGAGTACTCCTGATAACGCATCAACTGTAGCCAATCACACCTGTGTTCCGTTTCACACGCGATGGATAATGTCCAATGATAGACACCCCTTTTACCCTTTGCAAGTAGTGGTTCTCACTCGACCCATGTGCTAATTAATGGAATAGTTGCTGGTTTAGTGAACTGGTTCATACAGGTTGTTCAAGTGCGTAAATGTTTTTTTTTTATTAAACAAAATTTATATTTAAATTTTATTTTTAAAATTTTATTAAAAACCCGACCTCAAGCATTACCTTTCAAGCAGTTCGATGCAGTTTACTTTAGTGAGGTAAATCACAGATTTGATAAAAACTGTTTCTCTTTTTTTATGATTTTTTGCGTTCAGTATTTTTGAAAAACTTCAATATTTTTATATTGTTTCTTTACTGTATTGCAGATACAGAAAAACACCATTAAATACGACCACGTACTTTTGAATTACCTGCAGGTATATGAGTCATGGTTAGGTAGATCCAACCACCCACATAAAACTTGTTGTGTAGATAATTTTCCTAGAAAAGGCAATTAGTGATTCGACTGAAGCTCGCAAGTCGGATTATGGCGTAACTAAGGAAAACCTTGTAATGCTTAAAATATATTGTTTCTTGGTTTATTGTTATCTGTGTCATCTCACTGTCGGTGTTGGACGTTATGCCATTGACAACTGTGTTCTGCGGCCCTACCATGACGTGTTAAAGCGTGAGTAGTTCGAGCGAGAAGGAGGGATGGAGCTATATAGGGTGTATAGCTCCATCCCTCCTTCTCGCTCGAACTACTCACGCTTTAACACGTCATGGTAGGGTCATCATGTTCTGTCTTTGGTGTGAACAGAGAGTCGCAGCTAATGTCCGGCCATGCTATGGCAACTTAGAACAAAATTAAAATTCCATTTTTTTAATTAAAAACAGCGCCATCTAGTTGTTAGTTAAGGGAAACAAATTGCGGTGTTGCTACGGTTAAATATATTTTTTTTTTTCTGGGAGTTACTTTATAACATTAATCAAGAAAAATAATATAATTTCATGATCTTCTTATATCAAAATAATAGAATATATGAATTAGTACATAATTAGGTTTTTATTATGAGCTTTAATAGTGAAGAAGTTATATTTTGGTATTTAAACGTGCAAAAGTTTGTTTAAGAATGGCCACACTTAAATTGCAAATGGCTGCGTGAGAGTGTAACTACTCGTGCGCATTTATTTTCCTTTTGCAATAGAGTTTTTGTTGTTTCGCTAGTGCATCTGCAGGTTGAGTTGAGTTTTCGTTTCTCCATGTTGTTGAGCTGCGTTACAATTCGTTCGTACGTTCGTGTTGTGTTGTGTTGTGTGTGTTGTTGTTGTAAACAACTGGTGCAAAGATATCAATAATGTTCTCACTGGCCAAATAACCTTTTGGAATATTAGCGATTCAATGAAAGAAAAGGCTAATCGGCACTACCCTAATCATAAGGGACGAAAAAGGCGAACATAAAATTTTATTGTAAAATATGTGATGTTTTTCTAAATAAAATGGTTTAATATTCAATTATGTGGTTTTTTCCTTTATGTAGTACGTATGTTTGTAGTATATAGCGGATACACTCATCTCTCTACCTGATATCATAAAGGATCAGACAGCAGCTATACACCTACCAACCTATACATTTACTTATATAAATTAGTTCCCTTAACTAAAAACTAGATGGCGCTGAGTTCGACCACTTCCTGGTATTAAAAAATAAGGTAGAGTTGCCTGTCTATAGCCAGTATACTATTGTAGTCTTTGTGTCCGGCTCTGCCAAGACCCGATAGTCAAACTGGTTTAGGTCTGTTTTAGTTAATTTATAAGTTGTGTTCTTTTAATATTGTAATTTTTGTGCGTCATTTCGGACGGAATCATGTTTTCTTTCTTTCTTCTTTATCTCAATGTCAAGCTAAGTTTGACAGAAAAACTTAACTGTTTACATTTTTTTCTTCATGCCTATTCCCTAATGAATACTTCTGGCAAGTGACAAGTTGTGTTCTTTTAAAATCACATCTATTTTCTGTGCGTGATAACTCATTATGTGATAGACAGCCATTTCCTTTATCCTTTATAGCGTACTGGTATTCAGTTACCAGGGCCTAAACTACCAACTCTTAAAGCAGTATTACTTTAATATTACTTCCAGTGGGAAAGAGACGGAGCTATACGTCCTGTATAGCTCCATCTCTTTCCAACTGGAAGAAATATTGAAGTAATACTGCTTTAAGAGTTGGTGGTTAGGCCCCAGTAAATTACATGGAACCACTGCCTATCTGACCACCGCTACCCAGTGACTGGCAAACACGATACTTCACTGGTTGTCTGACTTTTGGGCTTCCAAAATCCCAAGACGACTATTGAAGAATGATTCACCGTCTAAAATAACTTTGTTTTATTTTTATAATGTTCTTCAGAACCGTTCCGTATGGTGTCGGACGTAAAAGCACATCACTTCCCGTGGGTGTCGTAAGAGGCAACTAAGGGACTCATCAGATAATGGGCAGCAGCATTCTCTTTTCATTGCAACAGCTACACTGCGATCGCCAACCCGCCTGCCAAGCGCCATTTGGGGAGGCCTATGTCCAGCAGTGGACGTCTTTCGGCTGATATGATGATGATGAATGTTCTTCAGTGTTCATCATAAAACATTGAACACCACTTGCAAATGTTCAATCTTTTATTTTAAACGCATTTACAGTAAATCACACCTATTTTCTGCACTTAATAACCCAGCGCAGTGTGCGGCACGCGACGTGTCGTCCGATAGACAGCCATTACCTTCCGCGAATAGCCATCGTTAAGTAATCCACTCCCCACGTGTAATTAACTATAGTTGAGCTGAGTTGATAACATCGTTGCTCGGTTGACAGCTTAGTTCTAGAATTATATGGGAACTACTGAAGTGTTATTGGGTTTTTTTGTTAAGGAATTGATTGAGAAGTTTCGGTGACAATAGACTCATCTGCTATGACTTATACGTAATAGTACATACAAGCTAGCTATGATAGCTGCCAGAACAGACTGTCCCTTTCAGAGACACGGGGTGAGGACAGTCATAGGTCAACCTAAACAATATAGATAATAATGTAAAACTAACTAACAATACTAACCTACTTATTTAAGCACCATTGTTACTAACACCAAAATACTAACTGAATTATGGACCTTATAGTCTGAATTAAAGTTTTATTTAATTTAATTTAAATGGATCTTACTACTATTCATCTGATCCACCCTCAATCCAGGCTATGAGCTACCTGTACTGCCTAGCCCGTCAAGAAATTGAGTTGCAGAATGGTGAACTATGAGTACAATAAATGTAAACTGTTGCGGGGAAAATGGGCGAGGCGTTAAAGGTATTATTTGCAAATATAATTGTTCAACGTTTGTATTTTCGCTTCAATTCTATAGAAGTTATCAAATAATTCCATCTTACCACCCGCAGAGCCATTACCGTAGTACTGAACTAAACAATTTTCTATATTCATTGAAAATTCCTCTCGACACCACGATACAAAAGCGTAGTACGTATTAATAATCGCTACGACAGCGCTACGCAGCGCTACGAAGTGCTACGAAAGTGCTACGCGGCTCGTTGCTACGTCAGCGGCGCGACAGACTTTAAACAAGGTGACCCTTCGAACAGTTTCAGCGTTATCGATATTCCGAGTGATCAACCTTTTTTATCGATAAAAAGATCTGTATAATCGAGTGTTGTGGAAAATTGATTCGGAGAATTTTCGATTGAAATAGTGTTCGGACGGTTTTATGTAACGGACGTGACGTAACGTTTTATTTGCAAATGTTTTGTATTTTGATGTTTACACTGCGAAAGTTTTCCAGGAAGTGTTACATCATTTCTGGGAAATCGACACCGTTAGTTCTTTTCAAGTTTTAGAGGGTACAATTCTATAAAGTAGGTACATACATTATGTGACTAAAATTTAACCCACGTTAAGAAACTCAATGAATAATTTAATTTAGTGTAGTGTCTGCTTACACAGCTTGTCAGCGTCTATCAGACGCAACGACCTATACAAATTAGTATACACCCGTACTTATTAGCTGCTACTTTAGCTGTGCAAGCAGACACTACACTAAATTAAATTATTAATTAAGTTGCCTAACGTAGGATTCATAATATTTTTGATTACCTACGTAACATAAAAACTGGTGAATAACAAAAATCACATTGGATTAAAAGTGTCAACGTATTCTAGCTATGTTTTCAGTAAAATAAACGTTCGCTTTTGAAAAATCACTATTCATCAAAATTCACGTAATGTCGATTAATTTTATAATTATTCATAGAAACACAAACAATTTTATAATATAATCTACAATTTTAATGATCACAGAATGAATATAGCAATTAACAGAATCCATACATTATACGATAAACAAAAGAACACGCTCCGTAATGAATAATACGTCTGCTGGTTAATTCCAAATATTGAATACATCGGATCTACATTAATTTAGGCCTTTCAAATGTAAATGAATATATTTATAGGCGTATTCGCATTCGGAGCTCAATGGATAATAATTTATATCACGTTCACAATATCTGGGGCCTAACCACCAACTCTTAAAGCAGTATTACTATAATATTACTTCCAGTGGGAAAGAGACGGAGCTATACGTTCTGTATAGCTCCGTCTCTTTTCCACTGGTGTGAAGACTTCGCTGTCTAACATCAAACGAAGCCTCACATCAAAAATATGATTAAAGTTTTTACGATGCTCACTACTTGCACTAAGTTACTTATACGTCGTTTAGTCTAACGTCTTCAAGTAGTTTCATTAAAAGTTTCGATATAAAACGAGCAACATAAAACAGATCATCACAATTACGAAACAAGCCACTATCATCGTCGCCACAAGCGAATCGATTGAGAGCAGCTCATTAGGGCGCGCTTCGCGAACAAACTAGCTATAAATGTTTTTTCACCAACTTCGCAAGAGATTTCGTCAGATTCGCAAAAAGTCACTAACGAGTGCCTTAATTCCGGCAGAAGTTAGCCGTCGGCGTCGGGAGCACCTTCGCCGCGTTAGTCTCAATTAGCCGTTGTTCCACCTCTGCGGCGAAGTTGCGGTCGCAAGCCACCAGGCAGCGCCACCAGCCAAACTTGCCCAATTATTGTCATTCTACTTCCACAATTCACACGGTCAGGACGTACGGACCGCACCGTATATTTCACGAGACAGCGCAGACGGCGGTAAAAATTGTCGAGTCAATTTTAAAGTGCTGTTGATAACTCAGTCGACAGTCCCTAGCGGTTTGTTGTTATTACCTGTTCCGTTTCTGTTATAACTTTCTCAATTTCGTATCTCAATGCTACATTGTATTTTGTGTTCGCATAAAATACAGTTGAACGTTTATTTTGATTTAATTTACGATGTTCTTGATGGTTAACTAACCTAAATAAACGTTTGGAGGCTGTTCGCCGTAAAAGATAATGACATGATCGCTCGATCCTTGTGATTAAATTATGGTGTCGCCCGGGCCGTCAATGTGATGGGTGGTCAATTTATGACGCGTAATTTACTCCGTTCGCCTCTGAGAGGGCATTACATCACCGGTCCCGGGTGATATTACTAAGTGACATTCGACATTAACTTGGCTTCGATCGGGCATCACTTATGTCATAGATTGTGGATGGCTGCTTGATCCTTAAGATGGTTGTATTGCTTTTAGAACCAAACCAAATGAAGACGAAGTTTAACATAATTATTTTGACACTTGGTTCACTGAGGCCCACTTTCGGAAACCAGGTTTATCCTAATCAGAGCTTGCTAACACAAGATAAAATTACAATTATATCATAAATAATTCTCCGGCTCGGGGTTAGAACTAACTCGGTTTGTGACCTAACACACAATAGTTAATTAGTTTAAATCTCCATAAAGCCGATAAGCTTAGGAACCCATGAACAACTAGATCCAACATATAACAGATATCAAGCGATGAAATCAAAGAAAAACATTCGAACACCATCTTTTAGAGATCGTATTTTTTCTATAAATCCTTTTCCAGAAATGAGGCTTAATAACAGAGCCAACGTTAAGTATCGCCCAAAGTGATTTCTAATCAAACTTTACCCTACGTTGTCATACTAATCCGTTCCAAACAAGTCATTAAAGTTTTCCATATACAGGATGTTTAAAGGTGACGTTCTGTATTTTTTTTATTTATGAATGGGCTAGCTCTTGACCTTGATCACGCCTGATGGAAAACGATAGATGAAGTCCATAATGAAGCGAGCGTGCCCAGAAGATGCCTTGAGGGACTGGTACTCCCATGCGTTGACGAAACACCGATGGGAGTTCTGCTGTGTTTGTGGTCGCGTACCAGGCGAGTGTTAGCCCTACCACCGCAAGGGAAGGATTGGCCAGTCTTATAAGGTGTTAGGTGAGACTGTCCTTAGTCCGGTTAAGCAGTTGATATCCCAAGTGTGTTAACTTGCTAGTGGTCATAACTAAAAAAAAAAAAAAAAAAAAATAGGTGACTGTCCAGGATGCACCGACCGCTCGGTTCAGTTGAGTGTCTGATGGAACAAATTGCGCTACACGAGGAGGCTCCTTCATGCATCCCTCATGTATCATGTATCTACAATAAAGTCAACCTCTGCCTAGCCTTTTCCTAACTATATTGGGGTCAGCTCCCAGTCAAACCGGATTCAGCTGAATACCAGTATTTTACGTGAAGCGGCTGCCTACCAGACCTCCACAACCCATTAACTGGGTAACACGGTACTTCTTGGCAAGACTGGTGTCAGATTTTCTGGCTTCTGACAATCCGTAACGACTGCCAAAGATCTACAAATGACAGCCGGGACCAACGGCTTAACGTGCTTTCCGAGGCACGGAGGAGTCTCGGTATGTTAATATGGTCACCCATCCACAGACCAACCTCGGCAAGCATTGCTTAACCTTGAATATTGGTCCGTGCGGCTGTTATAATTTAGCCACGAGCTCTTCCATCTATAATACAGTAAAGAAACAATAAAAAACGCACGCAAAATAAAAAAATCAAAAATTTATCAAAATATCTGGCCGCAAAAAACCACTAAAAAGTTTAAACAAAAATATTTTGCAGTGTAATACAGTTGGTGTTATTCATTTTAGTTCAATCACAGATTTGGTCCGTGCGGCTGTTTTAATTTAGCCACGAGCTCCTCCATCTATAATACAGTAAAGAAACAAAAAAAAGCGCACGCAAAATAAAAAAATCAAAACTTTTATCAAAAAATCTGGCCGCAAAAAAACAACTAAAAGTTTAAACAAAAATATTTTGCAGTCTAATACTGGTGTTATTCATTTAGTTCAATCACAGATTTGGTCCGTGCGGCTGTTTTAATTTACCCACGAGCTCCTCCATCTATAATACAGTAAAGAAACAAAAAAAAGCGCACGCAAAATAAAAAAAACAAAACTTTTATCAAAAAATCTGGCCGCAAAAAAACAACTAAAAGTTTAAACAAAAATATTTTGCAGTCTAATACAGTTGGTGTTATTCATTTTAGTTCAATCACAGATTTGATACAATTTTTTAGTGGATTATTTCGGTCAGTTTTATGAAAAAAGCCTTTTTTTTGTTTTGCCGTTGGTTCTTTACTCTATGTCAGATACAGAACATCACCCCTAAATATGAGTACCTATGACCACGCACTTCTCAAACACCCTGTATAGAAGTAAACATAAAAATACGTCTATTAAAAGTTTGAGCGGGTCTGACGTGTGAGCGTGCGTGCAAAATGAAACCACAAAAGTTTTCACGGCTCAACGCTGCTTAGCCAATAGAAATAAAGCGCTGGAAACGCTAGCAATTACCTTTTCAAACATTTTGAAGGTTTTATTTGTATGTGAGTGTGGGCTACAGTTCAGGTTTTGAATAGAAATTGAAGTGAAACATTGCTTTAATTCTTTGTGTGGTAAATGGCAGGATTTCGGTGGTTTTTGTTGATAGCCAGAAATTGGGTAAATATGTTCACTCAAAAAATGTCAGTAAGTGATTGGATTTTATTTCAAAAAAAATATTTTTGTCTATTGTGACTCACTGCTGGGCAAAGGCCTCTCCCATATCTTTCACAGAAATTCTTTTATTCTGGCGCAAAAAAAAAGTTTCTGAAACATAAAATCATCCAGAAAGTCTCGTCGAACCAGCATACCATCATTTAGTTGTGTATACTATTATTGTAAACTTTATTATTATTGTATATTATTATTTAAAAAAAAAGATGTGAAAACACATAATAGAAATTACATTTTTCGGAAATATAAAATCGGTTTTAAAACTAGCGAAATAGCAAACAAACACCGCAAAACCGCAAATCATTGTTATTTTAATACAATTTCAATTCTCAACACTATACCACAAATATTTCGGCGTAATTTCCCTCCAATCCCAAACGCTAACCAAGTATCCGTCCATTTGTAACTGATACCGGTGATACACCGCTCTTGATTGCTAATAACCCAGTTCAAACAGTTGTAAATATAGTACGGCCCACAAAAACAGCGTAATTCCAGAAGACCGCGATATATCAAAATAAATATACAGAAGTATGATGTCTTAGAACGTCTTCTTACATTATGATCTTGACCTCAAATGACATGGGATGTTATTTGGGGTCGGTGCAACACTGTTTATCCTTCCATTTCGTCCACAATAGGAATTGTTTACTGAAGCCTATAGTACTTATATTATTTATAATATTCTTTTATTAGCTAAAAGTATTACTAATTTTAATTAAAAGCTAAAATTATATCAATATATAAAATTCTTCCGTTGCTGAGTGATTGAGCGACTGACAGACAACGCACAAACGAAACGACTGGTCGTAGAAAGCCAAAATTTGGCGGCTAGATTCCTTAGGGAGTGTAGGGGAGCACTATAATTCCTACGGGAACGGGAAAAACTTGATATGCGCGTACGAAGTTGCGGGCAAAAGCTAGTTATTTGTCATATACTTTTAGCTCCAGTAAACAATTTTGAAAGAACTTTCAAATATCTACATCAGCAAAGAAATTATAAAGCATTTAAGTTGGGTATTTGAAAGGGAAGTCTGACGTGGCCTCTTACGTCATTTTCACGAAAGGGACGAATATTCGATTGGAATTGTTAAGCTAACTCGTTGTTTGTCGATCAATTTTGATTTTGTTTTCCCTGTTAGTGTGTGTGTTTATGTGATAAAAAAGATTTTTTTCATGCCTCTTCTCTCTTTTCGCGTCGATACTTACATTTGTTTTGGTTTGAGATCGCCACAAGTAGATACGTGTCCATTTATGCGTGTGTTTTCGGTAGTTGTGTAAAGCCAGTCTTCTGCGGCCTATCTACTCTGTGACTCCATATTCAGCCTGTTTATCCATCCAGTGACCTAGTTATTCTGTTACAGGGTGTGCGCAATGTTCCTGCCGGAGTTTGCGAGTTTTGTCGCCGCCATCTTGTTTGCCGTTCATCCTATTCACACTGAGGCGGTAAGTTACCTATATTATTTTTATAGCTGTAGTAGCTTGAAGAGTGTCTATCGTGAGTGATGTGTGGCTCTTTGGAACTATGTAGTGTTGAAACGTGGCTTTGACGGAGATGTTCCTTTATGTCGTTCATGTCTTTGGCTTTGTAAAAATGCTATACCATACATAATAATGTAGAGCGATCAATTAGGACGATGCAAGGACTATTCCCATCTGTCCATCTGTGTGACAAATGAGAATTTTCGTCGACGAATGACACAAAAAATCCCATTTATGATTCGGGGACAGATGGGAATACTCCCGATGCAGCCTCATTTTGAAATGAATTGGTGGATCCAAGCTTTGGTTCAGTGGCTTTAGTGCGCGTTTAAAAAAATAGTTACTTGATCGCGTAAATGTAAAATTCTATTTATACTAGAACTGAATAAGCGCCGTCTGGTTACAATACCAGAAAATCTCTATTTTCTATTCAATTTGCATAACCGATCGTCTACGTTAAAGCGATCGAGTAAGCTTACTTGTCTTACTGCTGCTATGACTACTTATTCCTTTATTTCTTCCAATAAATAGCAATATTTTCTGAAAGTACAAATAAGTATCCCGGGATACGCCGGGAAGGTCACGACTTCCCTCTCTGATATCTCTGTGGAACTTGGTTTCCTCACGAGTTATTCACACATCAAACGTCAGCCGCTTTATGTACGACATATAAAGGAACTGTCAGAATCGTCAGCGGAGCCCTAAAAATAGTGAAGGATATTGTATCCTTCTCAAGTTATTGAGGTAAATGTTGGGGTTGCTATGGCGCCTATACAATGGAAACAAGTCACTAAATACATAAGTGTAGATATGTCGCGACCGTTGGTCTCATAACGATTCCTATAATTTAGGTCCTGGTAATAACGAGGGCATCCCTTTGTTGTCCATCTAACAAGACAATCAAAAAGTTATTTATCGGCACTTTTTTCACAAAAGACGACTTAAAATACCTTAATGGAAGCCTAATTAAATTTGGTTGTCATTAAACCAATTTCGAACACTGCATCCTTTATTAAAATTTGTCTCATTGGCTGAAAAATCTTTTCTCGAAGAGCTTTCGGTGCTTTATACTCGAGTAAAATATGTAATCGACCAAAATATTGCATTTACCCGCTTTGAAATGCTTTTAAAACTTTGATCCGACCGTATACGTCGTATCGGATGGCATTCGGTTAATATTCATTCCAGATATTAAACGTTTTGTGTTCGAAATAACAGCACACTGTGTATGACAGTATCCGTTGTGATTTTTTCGATTCAACCGCATATTTTGTTCGACATTTCATTCGTTTCGTTGTTTTCATTCGATTTCTTCGTTATGTTTTAAAGTGTTTTGTACGGTTCGGTTCGGTTTTAATTAGAATTGCAAAAAGCTATATTCTACAGATAACCTCAGAATATGGTCAAATACTTTTAGCTGTACAAATCAAATGTATGTACCTAGTCTTAATATTAAAGTTCCGTTGCAAAAAGATCATGTTTAGCCATGATTAAGCCCTTGATCTCTTGTCAGCATAGTTGACAGGTCCCGCTAGGGCCAGTGCCTCTGTGCCTGCCAGGGTTTGCGGAATTACCTGAAACACAAAGGGGAATTGAAGGAACACGAGTGGGTTTCATTCAGTAAGAGTCTGACATTCCCTCCTGCTCCGTCCAGAGCAGGAAGAATCATTTGGTGATTTCCCATCGAAAATAGATAGACAACTACTTTCTTATTGTCCCTCGGCAATCATCGCATTTCCGAATGCAAACCGCATTTTTTTAAGCCATTTTTTATTTATTCGGGTATTGTTTGTATAATTATGTTACGGCTAAAGGTGGGTGTGAACATAAACCTAAGTTTAACCGGTCATTGGGCACCCCGACTCGGACACAGACCGGAGACCCCGCCATCCCCTTCGTAGTTATTTTTTTAAACCACACAGAAATAGGAACTTTAAAGTGTTTGAGGTTAGGTTAGAACTAGTTGTAGCCGGCTTAAACTAGTTGAAGCCGGCTAATCTTAAGTTTATGTTCACACCCACCTTTAGCCGTAACAGAGGGCCTAGCACGAATGTTTTGACGTATAGTTAACGTTACAGTATTGTTAACGTGAGTAAATTTTGAATATAAAAAACTACAATTCCATAGTTTTTGACCCCGTTGAGGGTGGGGTTTAGCAAAGTAAACACTAAAAAAGCACAGACCATTTTATTTTGCTTAAAATATAACAAGCCTCCTTGAATTACTTTTCCTAAACTCCTCAATGACTTCATTAGGTTCGAGACTGGCAAAAAAATGTGGGGAGTTGAGCCCCTTAGCCAGCACCCCCCCCCCCCCCTGGATCCGCCAATTCTTACAAGTACCCATTTATTTTTACCCCGTTCATTTTTATTTTTAAAACATGTATCTAAATATTCAGCCAGTAAGTACATAACACTGCACTAGGAGGCATTCGGTATATCTGCTAGGTATACGTGCATTTTATGTGAGGATGCAAGTGCTAGGCCACTTCGTTCGTTTTACGATGCCAATTTCTTTCGGTGACAAGCTCTCTTGTATTTCTGTCTAGTGCCTCGCTGTAGGTACTGAATCGAGGAATGTTTTATTCATATTGAAGTTGATATAATGTTGCAAATACAGTAATAGTAGATACTAAAAAGTGTTCGGGAAATTGGTATACATATAGTAGTAACCTACTGAGTTCTTGAATCGAAAGTGGCTACTAAAAGTCTGCATATAAACTATCTGTATATATAAATATTTAAAACATGTTTGTCTCAAAACGCATTGATTCAAATCGATATATTTTGAAAAAAAGTTTGACTCATGTGTCAATAGTCCAAAAAAAAAGACATGAAAGGCAAGAAAATAAATTTCAATTTAATTCTCAGAACGTTGTCAAATAATTATTTGATTCCATAAAATACTGGGTTATTAAACTGTTTTGCAAGAAGCCACGTATTCAGGAAAAAAAAACTAAATCAAATAAATGCAAAGGAAACTCGCAAATCCTTTTTTATAAAAAAAATGCTGAGTTTTCGCCGGTAAGTAGTATTATTCGCTCCCTAGCTCCGTGCATCTCCGGATAAAATTAATTTTATGCTCGACATAAAAAAAATACGATTTGATGGCAATCGTGTGTTGAGCAAGCGTTTTCAGAATGTTTTTCTTTTTATAGCTCGAGCGTCGAACGATCTGATTATGTTTTTGCTGGAAACCGATTGGAAAAACGAAGTCCTCAATTTATTTGGTTGTATCGTGAAAAACGTGTTGTTTTGATGGGGTGGGTCTCTGAGGATTTTCATGCTAATGCACAGAACATTTTAAACAGAACCAACAGGTTATTGATCACCCGCATGAAAGTCAAAAAATATCCCAAGAGAACATACACTTCTCACAGACACGCACTATACTTACATACAACACTACCACATGCACAACATTAAGCACTTACTTATTTAAAATTTGAACAATTATATTACATTTTTTTTTACTATATTATTTTTTTTCTATATTATTTTTGTTTAATGTTATTGTTCTTTTTTAACCTATACTGTATTTATCTCTGAAATCTGGAACACTGTCGTCTCCTCTTGGAGGTGGACGTTAATAGCTGCGACACAGTTTTATAACTAATGTAACTATTTACCTACGCAATCAATTTGTTAATTGTGTTTTTGTTCCAAAAAAATATATCATTATTATACTACTGGGAGGAAAGTCCTTACCCAGGACATGATCTGCCCTAGTGCCAAGTTTTATCCATATCCTTTCATTCGTTAAGAGGTTAGAAACAAGCAGATGGACAGACTGTTACTGGTACTTTCGCATTAATAATATTGGTATGGATGTAGTAATCTACTTACCACATTACCGAGGTAAAGCAAAATATCTTTTGTTTTCTTAAACCCGATCCCAGAATACAGAATGATGCACTGTTGTTTACGACTTAACAACTTCGTAAGGTCCCAACTTTAAGGTCTGAGGTCCTCCAAAGAGAATTTTCAAAATCTTCAAAGCAGTTTACGAGCATGCAGTCCATTTTATGTTCGTTTCTAAAATACGTTGTTGACGGTACAGTAGCAATGGCAATAACGGCTACCGACCTCCATCAGTAGCTACTTTATTATGGCAACACACATCAACTCGTATGGCAAATTTTACACCCCGTCAGGTGTGAACTTGATGATCTTTAAACTTTTCGTTTACGTCAGCATTCCAATTAGAAACATTCTTTTTTATTGTGTCGTATTTTATACGGCATACGGGTTATTTCCGCGTTGGGTTGTCGTATCAAAAGTGTAAAAAACTTAAATTCGTTTCTCAATTTAAAATTATAGTTCGAATTTTAGGGTAGTGACAGTGTAATAATTTCTTTTTTTCTTTTTTTGGCGCCGTATTCCATACTTCGAAAAAGAAAGAATAGCCTATTGCATATTTTTAATCTTCTATACGAAGGATACGAAGAATAGTTGTATAGAATATTTATAACTTGTGCATAGTTATAAATTTATTTTAAAAAAGGACAGTTCTGTGTAAACTTGTGAAGCTATTTCGTGAGGATCACAGAGGGGCAATGTGTTTGTAGTGTGCTCCCTGTAATGAAGTCGTGAACGCGAGACTACTGCGGCCCCGTACGTAAGCCTTAACCATGTTTGCTATTTTTATAGACTGTGGCGTGGTCGCTGCTATTTTCGCAATCTTTACGGCGACTCCTGAACTTGTCCCTTTTTTTCTTGGAAACCCGCGTTGTAAACCTGAAGGTTTTACCTCGAAACGTCGTAAAAGAGTAATGTGCTGGCCTGTTAGTAACAACTATGCGTTAGAAGTGGCACGTTGTTAGGAAAACGTCTTGAGCGACAGGATTCCATCTATGTAGTTTTTGCATGACTGTGAGCGTAAGTAAGTAGCTTGCTGTCATTATCGAATAAGGTTTAGGCATGTCTTTAAATAAATAAGTTAGTCAAAGCGATATGGTACCTATTCACACGGCGATAATTAGTATGATATTTTATATTAAAAGTTGTGTTGTCACATCAACATCCCAAATGTTAATACGGTTATAAAAATGCGGTATGAAACTGTCTTTTGATCCTATAATTTTACAGTAAATATAGTAGGTACCTATCCTGTAAACATGCATCACAAATCACAAATCTTTATGAATAAATACTTAGTACTTATTTGAAAGATATTAAAAATGGTATGATTTGCATTAACACGAGTAAAATGGGTGCAAATAGAACAAAACGCAACGCAAAATATTGTTAAGTACCTACTGGACGACACAAATGCGGTGGCGTGACTTGCTAAAGATTTTTAAAACGTTCGCAACTCCGTAATTTTTTTTGGCTTTGAAACGGTTTTGGAAATTGTAATAAAAATCCAGTAAAATACTATGGTGAGCTGTCCAATTAAATATCGAACTCGTTTTGATTTATCGGTAGCTGATGGCACGTGTACCGTAGTTGGGACACTGTTCCTAAACTATTTTCCAACCACACAGACTAATAATTTATATTCCCTCTAACATTAATTTTTTTTCTGACAGGTGACGGGTGTAGTGGGACGCGCCGAGATGTTATCGTCCCTTTTCTTCCTCGGAGCACTGCTGTGCTACGCGCGCGCTTCGCAGCGTAGAAGATACACAGGTACCTAATATAAAAGAAAAATATTATGTCGATATGATTGTGAATGGGTACTGAGGGGTTGAAGAATGGAAACTGATGTGAAAGAATGCATGTCCTATGTATATGCTTCAAGCGAAGTAAATGTTTTTGCAAAAAGATATTGTCAATTTGTGACATGTCTCTGTTATCCTCATCTATGCATATGCCTCATCTGAGAACTCGAAACTTTTTTTATGTATAAAAATAAAATAGGCAGGATTTAACCCCCTTTTTTAAGGATGGGAAATCATCGAATGACCCGTTCCTCTCTTGGTGGAGCGGGAGGGAATGTCAACTTCTTACTGACTAAAACCCATCCGTGCTCCTCCTAGTGCCCTTTGCTTTCCAGGGCCGTGGTAACTCTTTCGAACAAAATCCGCAACCCTGGCAAGGGATTTACTCCCTTAATAACTGAATTAATTTTACAATTATCTATTTAAAAAGTTCATTGCTTATGGAATTATTAAGTGATCTCGTTTGTACACTAAGTATGACAAAATAACTTATCTAGGTAATCATCATCATCATTACGGAGGTACAACATGGTCAGTTGGTACGAGTGAGACAAAATGACATAGTGGAACTATAAGTAATATTTGATGACTGAAAAGGACCAGTAAGTGTTTTACCTTATTCATTTATTTAGGCCTTATATGTATGCTCTCTAGGACGCCATTTACGTCTTAAGAGCACACATTTATTATTTAGATAACACGAAAACGTGACTCACATCGAACCTTCCTAAACTACACTTAGTAAAAGGAAATACTCGAAATATTCGAATCGTCATTTAATGTTATACTGAGAAACGTTCTGGGTGAATGTCCTGAATTCCCGATACAGACTTATTTACTACTCATGCTTTTATGTACACTTCAGGCGTCAATATTAGGTAGTCATGTTATACGTATTTAAGTACCTTAGGCAGTGCGTAGACTGGAGTCAAAACTGTCAGAGTGATAATAGTGTGTATCTTTACTTGAATTTATAACTCGAGATTATTTCAAGTATCAACTTTACCGTTATGTGTTTGTTATAAGTGACCGTCTGAACTAAAAAGACCTTATATAAAGTACGTTTTGCAACGAAATTTGAACTTTCATTTGTTTGTACGTACCGAGAGTTAATTCCGAAAATCAATATTCATCATCATCATTATATTTATAATTATATTGTGGTCGGCTCCCAATCAAACCAGATTCAGCTGAATACCAGTATTTACGTTAATAATTCAATCGTAAATCATTGTCAATTATCTCAAAAATTAGAAATTAAAAAATACAAACTAGCCTATGACTACAAGGATCTTTTTGCGCTTGAATGTCAGTGTCAGCAGACGCTGTTGGTATAAAAATATCAAATTGTCTATTGTTTAAAAAAAACACAAAGTGGCGGCAAAGTTCCTATTTCAGCTATAGCTAAGTGTAGCTTTATGAAATCAAAAATTGTGCGCACAGTTGTAAGAGATGGAAAAAGAAGACATGCTCCGCCGACCCTAAATAAATGAGATGGTGATCACCGCCTTTACTCGGACCACGGAATTAGATTTAGTTTTAAAGATCCTGTACTGTTATCGGCAGTCAAAATACGGTTTTGACGCTGGTGTAAACGCAGTCTTAGACCTTGAGCGTAGTTCCCCGCATGGTAACAGCCTAAAACATTTATGTGTTTATCCCCAATGGGCACAATCTAAATTATTCAACAATCAGTTTCCAGTCTCTGAAGAATGAATGAGAAAAGTTTGATTAAAATTCTTTTAGTTTTTACGTTTCAGTTCGACGTGTTTGCCGTATTATTAAATAAGTTTGTTGTTTGTTACTATAATGGTTCTGTATCACAGTATTAGAAGTTTCAATAAAAGGTATCTATTATGCTCAGCTGCTGTAATTTCGTAGTAGGTACCTAAATATCAATGGATATTTTTAATCCCATTTCTTCATGATTATTTTTTAAATAGCCTAGAATAGAAACCTTATCAATCTTAGTCACCACTACCTAGTATTTAAGCTGGTAAGAAGATGTGTCATCATAACAAACTACAGGAACACATCTGTCTGTTAAATTGAAAAAACTTGAATTTGAATTCAAAATATGAATAATAAATGAAAACTCAAGCGTGAAAATTAATCTAAACTAAATGAGTTTCCAGGCATAAAGGGTGTGTCCCCTTACCACGCAACGCTGGCATCTAACCAGAATCTGGTAACCGAAGTCACAAGTGATAAACTAGGAGCATCTTAGTAAACTCGATTAACAGTTAATTGCAATAAGTATGGTACATTATGGTTTCAAAGTCAGTTAAAGTTCCTAATACATAGTCAGATTTAGATGACTATGATGAATTATCTAAGAGTTTTCTTTGGAGGGATGCGGTACTGAGTGTAAAGTCCCGCAAACCTCCATAGGAAAGGGAGGATCCACCTACCAGGCAGTTGTTGTGTCTGGAGGGCAACTGCCCGATAGTTGATATTCGGACAGTTGTTTGTGTTCAAATCGCACGGAGAACTCTGATAGCGCGATGCAGGATTTCGTTAGTAGTTCGCTACTGGCGAGATAGATGGCGTTGCGATTTTTTTGTTGCCTTACAAACGTTTCGCTAGTTTTTCTTGTGGCGACATTGATGGCGCTACAGTTCTATCCTGGGGCAATTATGTGATATTTGGTATTTAATCTCGTTTTAGCAACTAACTCTGAGTTAAAATATGCGCAAGTGAACCTAAAAGTGCTACCAGACGAAGACTCTGTCCGTACTATAGTACCTTATGAATGTTTTCAAATCAAATCAGCTATTTTGCAGACATAGGTAAAGAGGTTACCTATATACTTTATTTGTTTTAGACTGGCGCTACGTCGTAGCTTGCACGGCCTGTGTCGGCGTAGCGATGCTGTGCAAGGAGCAAGGCATCACCGTCACCGGCGTGTGCGTCGTATACGAACTTTTCGTAGCACAAAAGGTAAGATAGAAAGTAATTTCTTCCTTTGTTTGTCTATGTTACATTCTTACCTTAATACACTGTTGCTATACTTCGTAGCGGGTGCAGGAAAAATGAGAAAGGAGTTACGACCTAGAATTGTTACCTTACCCTATACATCCCTTTGAAGACCTTTCATCCTTAATTTTAATTATTTATTGTACACCAGGGATAAGTGTTATAATACAGTGATACATAGAGTTCATCTACAAAGGCGAACTAATCTCAAAGTTGAGTTTTCTCACAGGTAACTTCTTTCAGGATCTTTATACTTATCGGTTTTGCTTGTTATTCGTCCTTTCGTTCCAAAACAAAAACGGGTCAGTCAATCTCTACGTTTTTATATAATATTTAATTAAAATATACCTGTATTCAATTATTTCTCGCTATAAATACTTAGAGCTTCAATATTTACGTGAAAATGAATCCAGGGAAGCCGATATAACGGGCAAGAATAATTTTCCATCGGTTTTTTCCCGGCTTCACCACAGAATCCAACCAGCTCGCTTCAGAGGCCGTCCCGTTTGACGTATTTAATTTTAATACAAAATCGAACGGCACCACACTAGTGCTCGAACCAGACCGCTTCACTTGCTTGTTTTATTTTTAAGTCTCTATGATTTCCCCTGTTATATTTACGCCCTTGGCAAATAACTTAAAGTGTTTGGCGTAGCAGTAACATGATTTTTAAAGAGTACGACATTATAAATCTATACTTCCGAGTATACAATTTGTTCCTTGTCCTGACTGACTAATCAATGCACAACCAAAATAGTAGTTTTGATTTCTCCTCCTCGCATTGTGATCCTCATTGCTGAGGGTCGTTAGTGCCCCGACGAGTGGTCGATGTTTTACAATGTCTCTCCACCAGTATCTGTCCTTGGCATCATGGAGCGCATCATGCAGCTTGATGTTGAGTTTTGATTTCTAGTAATATAATCTGAAATTTGGCATTTAGGTTTTTTTGATAAAGCAAGTATTAAGGATTTTTGGATAATCCAATTTATGTGGGAAAATGGAGTTGGTTCTTTGAAGTTGGAAACATGTAAAATTAAATTTCGACTTATGACGACTTTTACGACGGCATCAGCCACTTAACTACAAATACACGTGAAACAAAAACTCGGAAAAATACATATATTTCCTATCCAGTCATAGCCAGCAGACATCAGGGCAGACCACACAGAAGATGGCTTTGGGAGCTTAACAAAACAAACAAACATCTTGGACCCTGCACATTAGTCCCTGGAAAAATCTGAAAGTCATAACAACCAAACCAACTCGCAAATTTCTTACAGCGTCGAAGTTCAGGCGGGATCAGCCGCTGGTCGTGGGTAGACGCTTGGGGCAAGGGTGGAGGCTGGGGATGCGCCTGCGGTGAGGCAGCCAGACGCGTTGCCACCGTGTGCTGCGCCACCCTCGCGCTGTTGGCTGCCAGGCTGCATGTTATGGGCGCTCAGCTGCCAGTCTTCACGAGGTTCGACAACCCGGCTGGAGCTGCTCATCCGCCTGCCAGGTAATGAAATTCTCTTGAATGTTTACATACAATATAAACATTATATACATTCATTTATACATTATTTGTCGTTGAAGATGGTGCCATTTTGATGTATATCAAAACAACGAAAAATGACGGAAAAAAAGGAGTGAATGATAGCGTGACGGTTGCAAGAAAGGAATAGAAAAAGAAAACGGATTTTGCTGACATCAATTAACATGGGATATGGGCAGAAAAATTATAACTTACTTGGATTAAACCTAAACAAAAGAAGGCCTCCAACAGCCTGTCCACGGGTTGATCAACTACCAAGAATTCTAGAAAAAAGACTACTTCATTATAACAGATGAAAACTACAAAAAGTGATAATCGATGACCATAAATTAAAAGGCTCATCAGAAAGCGTACAAATTCAAGTCGCAATTTCATCTCAACGACAATCATTGCCAAAATGTAGGGAAATTACAGATGTTCGTAACAGTTTGCAACGGCGATGCAAACACTCCTTAAAATACATGAATTGCCCCTCAGTTTAGCATAAAAATTGCCAGCAAACATCTCACAAGTTGATAGTCTGCGTCACTCTTCATATT
This sequence comes from Melanchra persicariae, assembly GCA_947386135.1. NCBI lineage: Eukaryota > Metazoa > Arthropoda > Insecta > Lepidoptera > Noctuidae > Melanchra > Melanchra persicariae. Next base: position 6,364,084 of record OX376651.1, on the reverse strand, counting down.
ATCCGTTTAACCACCAGCAGCTTACCAAGTTGTTAAGGACTTAATCGTGTATTCACGAACATGTCCTCGTTACTCTTCTTTTGTGACCGGATGAGGCAGTCTGCGTCTTTATCGCCCAGTAATAAGGATAATTGGCTTTGACAAGCACACTATCTGCGAAACGGCCGGTCGCAAGCTAAGCCACATTAATTTTATGAGCCTTCCCGTTCCTACGCCATTGTTCAAGCGGTGGATTCTTGGCTTATGGTAGTATTCACTTAAATAAACGAAGCCGGGCTTTGTATCGTTTAGTGATGTTAGAAAGTGGTGTTTGTTTGGACTTGGGAGATGCTGCTGAGTTTTTCTCGTCAGTAAAAAGTTTTCCACTTAAAGCTTTCGTCACCAAACGGAATGTTGTGAAACCAACATAATGGCGACATACGTTTGGGTCATCAGTATTTACTTAAACCTCGAAACAAGGCTCTTCTGCTTAAACTTAACGAAATGTTTGAATGTTCGTCGAACATTATCTTAGAAAGTTCCTTGTTTGTCACGTCTATAGAATAAGTATTACTATGCCCAATATAACAAGCAAAATTAAGTACACTACTCGATTCTCTTCTTCAAATGTTCCTAACATTTCCATCACCCTTCTTACAGACACATAACCTTCGCCTACCTGCCAGCGCTAAACGCCTGGCTGCTAACACTCCCTGAGGCTCTCTGCTGCGACTGGACCATGGGGACAGTAGCCCTGCTGAAGTGCTGGCGCGACCCTCGCAACCTCGCCACGTTGGCGCTGGTCGTCATCATCGTGGCTGCGTCCATACATGCGCTGAGAACGAGATCGTCTGCTCTTTCTATGGTGAGGCTATACATATACATGAATCAGAGTTTATTTGTTTTGTGTCACTGGAGTTTCTTGCACTTTCTTCTCCAGGGACGCTGTATAAGATGCAACAACATAACTTAATTTTTCTAAGAGATCAACTCCACTAGACAGTTCAAAACTGCATTTAATTTTTTTTATTGAAATAAATGCTTTCAATTCGAGTTTATTGAACACAGATTTTTTGTATCAACCACTTGGTTGATTAGAAAGTACTGACGTCCGTTTCAAATGTCCACGTTCGCATTGGCACAAAAAAGAACGCAAACACATTAATTTCTTTTTATTTTTCAATAAGTCGTAGATGTAGATGTTGGTTTTTGTATCTATTATTTTTTCCAACTACTCAGAATTGGACTAAATAGTAGGAAAAAATAATAGATACAAGGCAAAAAGTATGAGCACAACACAACTTTCGTCTTTTTAATTATGCTTCCAGCTTATCCATACTCACTTCCATAATAATAATAACTAACCAGTCCTCTTTCTATTTTCAGGGTCTAGCACTCCTCGTCCTACCATTTCTGCCAGCTTCAAACCTTTTCTTCCCTGTGGGCTTCGTGGTGGCCGAGCGGGTGCTGTACATGCCATCAATGGGTTGGTGCCTGCTGGTGGCCCACGGTTGGCGACTCCTGGCCAAGAGAAGGGCCAAGCTGGCCGCCAGTGCACTCATATTCCTCTTACTAGCCTTCAGCGCTAAAACTTACATGAGAAATTGGGATTGGAAGACTGAATATTCAATATTTGCTTCGGGACTGAAGGTAACATTGATTTTGAAGAGGAACTTCTTCATAAAACCTTTAAGAATTTAGAGAAGTGGTGCTAAAATTGAAATGTGTTTTCAGGTAAACCGTAATAACGCCAAATTGTACAATAACGTAGGACATGCCTTAGAAGCGGAAGGGAAGTACGCAGAAGCGTTAGAATTCTTCAACACAGCTGTCAGTGTGCAACCAGACGACGTTGGGGCCCACATCAATGTTGGCAGGACTTACAACCATTTAGGAAGATACCAGGAAGCTGAAGATGCATACGTTAGAGCCAAATCTCTTCTACCAAAAGCCAAACCTGGAGAATCATACCAAGCAAGGATAGCGCCTAACCACTTGAATGTATTCTTGAATCTTGCTAATTTGATCTCTAAGAACGCTACCAGGTTAGAAGAAGCGGATATGCTGTACAGACAAGCTATCAGCATGAGAGCGGATTATACTCAGGCCTATATTAACAGAGGAGATATTTTAATCAAGTTGAATAGGACGAAGGAGGCCCAGGAGGTTTATGAACGGGCTTTGCTGTATGACAGTGGGAACCCTGATATTTATTACAACGTAAGTACTCTCATGGCTATCTTAAGTGCTGCTAATTTGCCAATAAAGAAATTTTCTGAGATAAGCTGTTAAAATACAAATCCTAATGCAGTTTCTGGAACGAAAATTATCGCTTTTAATGTGACAAATAGTCAAAGTCGCGTCTACTGCTGTGATTGGTTGAACGAATATTCAACAACCAATGGCATGACTTGACTTACGTTTGATTGATGAATCATTGAAAGTAATTTATTTTCGAAAACTGCAGGTATCTAGTAAAACGTTACCCAAAAGTTCAGAACCCGATGAAAAACATTGCAATAACCGACTGCTCGTTAAATTTTCAGCTAGGAGTGGTTCTCCTAGAGCAAGGCAAGCCGTCCCAGGCGCTGGCCTACCTAGACAAGGCATTAGAACTGGAACCGGAACACGAACAAGCTCTCCTGAACTCTGCCATACTCCTGCAAGAACTCGGAGCGGCTGACCTGAGGCATCTGGCCAGGCAGCGTCTCCTCAAACTACTAGATAAAGATGGTAAGGTTTTTTTCAAAATTACAGATCACCGACAGACTACAGTCAGACCATGACTCCGCATGGTCTATAGAATTCATACAAGGTTTTAAAAACTTCTATTAATGTTAGAATAAGTTCTGTCCTATTGAGACATCTTCTATCATATTGGAACAGTCTCCGTCATATTGGAATAGTGTCCGTCATGTTGTAATAGTCTTCGTCATATTGGAATAGTCTCAGTCTTAGTGGAATCATCTTGCTTCGAAATTTTTATGCAGGCTTTTTTTTGAGAGTGGTGAAAAAGATGCCTGCATAAAAAATGTGGGTCAAAATCATAATACCTGATCGACAAAACTCATAAATAATCTAATAAGATCCACCATTTAAAATTCCAGCAACAAACGAGCGAGTCCACTTCAACCTGGGCATGGTGTGCATGGACGAGGGCGACGCCGAGTGCGCCGAGCGCTGGTTCCGCGCCGCCGTGCACCTGAAGCCCGACTTCCGCTCCGCACTCTTCAACCTGGCGCTCCTCCTGGCCGACAGGAGGAGGCCGCTGGAAGCCGCGCCCTTCCTCAAGCAGCTGGTCAGGCATCATCCCGACCATGTGAAGGCGTTAGTGCTTCTTGGAGATATTTACATCAATTCTGTGAAGGATTTGGATGCGGCTGAAAGTGTGAGTATCAATGCGTTCTAGATAATTATCGTCAAGTCACAGACAAGTGTTTTGGTTACTAGTACCTAGCCGCAGAAAGAGGAAAGGAATGGCACTTTTACTCTTTAAAATTGGTCCCCAAGTGTTAAGGACCCCAAACCAACTAGTCAGTTCTTTGTGTCATGTGGCTGGGGACCATCGATCACTGTTCTTTATCAGTGATTGATGCTGGGGACCCAGAAACTAGGTGCCCAAGGCCTAAGTTCTCGGTCCTGATCCACTTTTGAAGACTCCCATGAACAGGAGGATCAGATTTATCCACTGTCACTATGCTTAATATTCGGTTTTAAGAATATACTTATATCTGCAAAGAACATTACTTAGGAGAAGCTACTAATAATATCGTGTATCGTACAAGCAGATAATTATATCGTCCACTGTCTAATAAGATGACTTCCCACATTCCAGTGCTACCGGCGTATTCTCGAACTAGAAGCGGACAACGTGCAAGCTCTGCACAACCTGTGCGTCGTGGCGGTGGAGCGCGGCAAGCTGGCCGTCGCCGAGGAGTGCCTCACGCGCGCCGCCGCGCTGGCGCCGCACGAGCACTACATCCAGCGCCACCTGGCCGTGGTGCGAGCGAGACGGCAAGCCGCCGCGACTCCCGCCTCGAACAAGACCCCCCCCAGCCCCGCCGCCGCGGCCACCGCCACCACTGAGGTTCGAGCGAGATGGAACTACATCCCGCAACAACCCCCCGACCCTCACGAAACCGACGACTCATAGCCTACCGTAGAATACTAATGGAAACGGAACGTGTAAATAACATTTTGCTTAGGAATATCTTCTTCGAACACCAAACGGCCAGTCGCGGTTTTATCTGCCTATCGATTATTTTTATAATTTCTTCGAACAATCAGGGTATTACCTTCTATCTGAATCGGACATAATGTATTGTATTTCAACTTACTTCCGCTTCATTTAAATTCGTTTCCCTTTGAAGATACTCGTATCTAACGTATGATACTAATAGATTTTGTAACGGTACTGAGCGAAGTGTTTACGCCAAACGATATAATAAAATTATTGATCTCGTAGATAAAAAAAACTTGATTTGCATAATAACGGCGTTTCGTGATATTAGTTAAAGACATCATTAAATTATAATTGTGTATGCCATATATAAATAGGTATTATGTAGAATATGTTTCAACGAGCTTTTGTCATTAGCCCGGTATACGGAATGTATGGACAGTTACAATATGTGTGTATTTAAAACTAAATGGAAATAGCAAATAGAATGTATAACAACTGTTTCCAGTAAATTAATTATCTAAGTTTCTCTAGTCACGATGCTCGTTTTGATAAAAATTTCTTTGGTTATTTACCTACTTATAGTTAGAATATGAAATACATTGCATTGTACATGAAATTAAAGTTGAATGACCCCGTGCTTCGATTAGGCGTGGGAGTAGCACTAGTGTGACACCCCGCAGCGCTGCGAACCCATTTCTACTAACCATCATGTTACCTATATCTAGCTGAACAAACATTTGTATAAAGGATCAGTCATCGACCTGTTGAAGTTATCGCATACCTACTCACCGTCCAAGAAAGTCTTTGGAGAGTCATCATCAGTGGGAAATAATGAGGCCATCAACACTCATTTTGGAAAAAATATTCTAATTGACTTCAGTTTGCTCTCTGAATTTATCTGAGTCTTTGATTGTTCTTTGTGTTTGGGATTCGTACTTACTTTTAAATTAATCTCTTTGAAATACACTGCTGTTATATTTTCTAAAACTTATTTATTCTTATGAATTTTGGTCTTTATTTTTTGTACTGACATGGTAGGAGATGACAATATAACTTAATAACTACTCAAAACGGTGAGGTACGTTAAAACTAGAGTTTTTCCTCCCAATCATGTACACTGAGTGCCTAAGTAGGTATATAAAATTATATAATTTTCTTAGAAAATAATAAAATTGTAAGATATACTTAATTGTAATTCTTCGAGGATTACGTTTTAAGTTTGAAAAGTATAACAGCAGTGTGTTTCCTATAGGTAAGTCGCTGTCTTTTGTATTGAATAATCCAATTCGTTAGCTGAATATACAACCTTTCTAAAAATTAAATAATATTATTTTCTTATCTATTCATTAAATATATTACGTAAAAACATGAAAGTGATCGACCGTTATTAGAGTTAGATGTGAAAAAATGTAATGTTGTTAATGTTTTAAGATAAAAAGTAACTTTTGTAAAAACTGAATTTTTTACAATGTCTTGAAACATTTCTTGTGGGAACTCTGTTATGAGTTGATGAATTCGTAAGGACCCCGAATATTGTAACTATTTGTCGTCAAAACGTTTATTTTTATAAAATAAAATGTTTCAAATGAGTGGTTCTTTATTTTATTACCAACTCCCTAGAATAATCCCCTACACTCCTTAAATCAATCCTAAACTTAAGGTCGAGGCACACTGACACACTGACGTAGATAGATTCGAAGCGTCAATCGATAAAAAAATAATACTAACGAACCTATGTGACATCCTATTACAATAGATTTTTTTATGTTATATATTCCGGGTATACAATAGAAATGTGACCAAGTAGGGAGATTCTCCCCAAGTCGGCCACCTAGAAACGCTAACAACTTTTGAATCTTTGATTTTGATATTTGGCGACAAATTTGTTGTGTTATCAAAATTAAAATCCCTGATGGCGGCCGTGCTAGTGTCAGTCACACCCTGACTACTACTTAAATAGATAGGTACCTCCACGTAAAACTAGCGATTGCGCACATACATACCTATCCATGAGATTTTGAAGCTTCACTTCGACTCTACTCGACGTCAGTGTGCCTTTTTTATATTGCCACAGAATTGACGGTCATGTAAGCGACTGCCAAGTGTGACGTCCTGCGGCCCTACCATGACATATTAAAGCGTGAGTCGTTCGAGCGAGAAGGAGGGATGGAGCTATATAGGGTGTATAGCTCCATACCCCTTCTCGCTCGAACGCCTCACACTTTAACACGTCACCACAACAAAAAGTAACGCAGCGCAATCTACATCTTTGCCCTAGCGGCCGAACGTTCAAGTTCACGTATGTTTTTGCTCTTTGCTAAAATACTAAAATAATTTAAATCTGGACTCATTTCGCAAACAAAAGTGCACAAAGTGATTGACTATTCTACTTACAAGTGTAATTTTGTCTAAAACTTGTAATAAGTGTTAATTTGGAACATTTTTTTGGTGTGAACCTGTGCGAACCGTTTGAAAGTTTAAATCTGGACAGGTCACACGGTGAGTGAGTGACAAGACATTTTACGAGCAGTGCATGCGACTATTACGGTTACGCGGACCGCGTACGTGTCATATCTGCGCGCGGCTACGCTCAGTGACGTATGCGAGCGCTCGCACCAAAGACTAAGTAACGAAGACGGCGCATTACTTCCTACCTAATTCACACTGCCTCTGAGAGGACGACCTTCTTTTCCTCTATTTTTGCCGGCTTTTGCATAATTAATCTTTTGTTCTGTACAACCTAAATTGCCCCCGCTCACTTGATTCACGCGTGACTTGGATATGCCCAAGATGCATCGTACACCGCCTACATCCCCGAAAATGGGGGGACCCGGACAATCGCAATCTGTTCCTGACATAGCATCGGCTTCTAGTTGCAAGGAGCCTGATGATAATGTTACATTCAGGGGCAAGCGGCCACGCATCGACGACTCACCCAACAACCCCGCTTTACAAAACTCTTGTGCATGTCGTGAATTGAAGAGTGAAATACTGGAAATGGTGGCTTCCTGGAAGGCCGACTTCGATCTTAAGTGGTCGGCATGGAAAATTGAGCAAGACAAAATGCTATCCGCCTTGGTTAAAGATGTCTCTGAAATTAAAAACCAATGTGCGACAATCCGAAAAACCACAACGGAGCTCGAGGCTAAAACTAACATAGCTACTCCCCAAGTGAAAGCGAGTGGGAAAGATACGATAAAGCATGGGCAACAGAAATATCCCCGCTCGTACACTGAGGTTACTCAACGTCGTGCTGCCACACCAAAAGTAAGCGGAAAGGTCACCGATCCCTTGGAGATCGCGTCTAAACGGACGGAAGATGTTGATCGGGAAAATCCCGAGACAAGTCGGCGGGATTCTACGAAACCCCATGTCGTCGTGCCGGTGGCTGCCGCTGTTGTTGACATCTCGATGGGCGACACAGAAAAAGATGGTTGGACGGAAGTTCGACACAGACGTTCCCAACGTTCACTCAGTAATGTGTTGCGTGGAACAGCAGCGCCTGGCACCACCAATCTGGAGGCCTCTGAAAGATGGAGGTACCTGCACCTCTTCTACGTTAAGCAGGGCACATCTGATAGTCAGGTACGTGATCACCTAATTACCATTTGCGGAACAGATGTTTGCACGCTAGAAGTCCTCAAATCCCGTGGTAAATACGCATCCTTCAAACTGGGTGTGCCCACAAAATTGGCTGATCAAGTTGTGGCTCCTGAAAATTGGGCAGAGGATATTTGCGTCAAACCATGGCGCCGTAATTTTCGTGCCCGAAGCGATGAGACCCAATAAGCCCTATTGCGTACTTGCCGCTCCCGACTCTCGTGGTTGTATTGATCGCAACGTCTATCTGCGCTTACTGTACCAGAATGTGCGCGGGCTCAAAACGAAGCTACCCATATGGAGGTCAAGCTTATTACTGTCTGAGCATGATTTGATAGCCGTGACCGAGACAAACTTGGACAATTCAGTTGAGGACTCAGAAATATCGGCTGGAGATTGGCGTACTCTTCGACGAGACAGAGTGACCACGGGTGGTGGTGTGCTGCTTGCTGCGCGGCCTGGGGTCACCGTGAATAGGCTACATGAACTTGAGACGGCCTGCGGCGAAGATTTGTGGGCTAAGATCACAACTTATGGCCTGAATATATATGTGTGTGTTGTTTACATCAAACCTAGTGCAACTGACGATGATTACCTGGCGTGGTTTTGTAAGGTCGAGGACATAATTCACAGTTTGAAGGGAACTATTATTATTTTAGGCGACCTTAATCTAAAAAGTGCGTCAGTAAATGTTAATAATTATTACTGTTATTTTCTAAGCTTTTGTAGTCTGTTAGAGATGAATGAGGTGATGAATATGCGTGGCAGTAAGTTAGATGTAGTGTTGGCTCGGGAGGGCGCTGCTGTAAACTGTGAGTATGTCGAGGGTACAGAACTGGTTCCGATTGATCTGTATCACCCTCCGTTAGATATTGCTGTTACCATCCCAAGGCATAAGGTACATGAAAAACTTGACCCTAGTAATATTAACCGTAGTAAGGATTGGAACTTTTGTAAAGGTGACTACACATTATTGTTCGACCTTGTTCGCTCTGCTCCATGGCAAGACGTTTTTCGCCACAATGACGCGTCCACCGCCGCTTGTAAGTTTTATGATATAATGTACGATATATTTGATTCCTCTATTCCAAAGAAGACGAGAAGGACCTCTGGTAATAGGCGGTACCCGGTCTGGTTTACTAGAGATATCGTAAGCGACACTCGACGTAAATCAAAACTTCATAATAAATGGAAACAATCCCGATGTGATGCTACATATGCTCAGTTTAGCGTACTGCGGTCGGAATTAAGAGTGAGAACCAAGGAGGCATATAGACTGCATTGTTCTAATGTGGAAAACAGCCTAGGCAAAAATCCAAAACTGTTCTGGCAGCACATTTCTAGCCTGAGATCTAAGGGTGGGTTTGAGCCGAACGTTGTGCTTGATGGCAAGGTCTATTCAGGTGTCAAAGCTGCTGAGGCATTTGCTGAGTATTTTTCCAGCGTATTTCTGCCGGACACACCAGAATTGGATCCGAATTCAAACACGGTGAATAGTGAGGGAGGTAATTTTCCCCTACCCGTTTTAGTCCCTCCGGACGTGGTTAGGGGTATTTCCAAACTCAAACCCTGCAGTTCGGTTGGCCCAGATAACATCCCTGCGTATATCGTTAAGGGATGTAGCAGTATATTAGCAGCCCCTCTATGTCATGTTTTTAATCTAGCTCTTCAGTCAGGCGTGTACCCGGGGCTGTGGAAGACTTCACGTGTTACTCCCATCCCTAAAACCAGTGACAAGACCTCTGTCGAGGAACACAGACCCATCGCTATTTTATCTACCATTGCAAAGGTCTTTGAACATATACTTCACACTGTTATCTGTAAACAAACCAATATGTATCTTTCTGATGCTCAACATGGTTTTCGACCTGGTCGCTCCGTGAACTCAAACCTAATGATTCATGTTGACTTCATATCCAGTAACCTGGAATCCGGTAAGCAGGTCGACACTCTGTATTTTGATTTCCGGAAGGCGTTCGACAAAGTGGACAACGATGTGCTTTTGGCAAAGTTAGGGGCTACGGGCTTCTCATCCGGCCTTCTTAACTTCTTCGCCGACTACCTACGGGATCGCAAACAGTTCGTCCGGCATGGCTGCTTTGAGTCGAAGTCTTATTACACTCGCTCGGGCGTGAGTCAGGGATCCGTATTGGGGCCGCCTCTGTTTCTGATCATGATCAATGACCTAATTTGTAAGATTCGATTCGCAAAATGTCTACTATATGCCGATGATCTAAAACTAGCTGCGCAGATCAAAACAGAGGCGGATTGCGAACTCCTACAAAAAGATATCAATACCGTCTATGAGTGGAGCATTGCGAACAAATTGTTGTTTAATATTAGTAAATGCAGCGTTATGACTTATGGTCGAGGGTTGAGACCAATCAAATACGATTACAATTTGGGGGGTACAGTGATCACTCGTGTCACCAGCGTTAAAGACTTAGGAGTGACTTTCGACCGCAGTCTGACATTTAGAGACCACGTGTTTGCCCTTGCAAAGGAATCCTTCAGGCGTCTGGGATTTGTCTTGAGGAACTGTCGTGACTTTCGCAATCCCAGGATTATTAAACTTCTGTACACCACTTTGGTTCGGAGTAAACTCGAGTCCAGCGCCTGTGTCTGGCATCCACATACTGCGTCTCAGACACTGATGCTTGAGAAAGTTCAGAAAACCTTCCTGAGATTCTTGTATCAAAGGCTGTACCATTTCTTTCCATTCATGTACCCAACCAATTATCTTCTAGGGGTATTGGGCTTCAATTCGTTGGAGGTAAGAAGAGGCTTTGATCAGCTCACGATGGCCTGTAAAACCCTAAGCGGTCGTATTGACTGCCCGGAGCTCCACGGACTTTTCTGCCGCCTATTTGTGCCCGACAAATACCTTGGCCACCGTCAAAGCCGCCGTCATAATCTGTTCGCACTACCGCCATCTAGATCTGTTGCTAGAGCTGAATCCCCAGTATGTCGAACCCTAAGGATGCTAAACGCCCTCCTGACTGCCAACCCTGAATGTGATGTGTTTGCTGATGAATGGATGAAAATAATGCGTGCTTGTCTGGTGTTCTGTGAGAGGCAATATGCGAGGGTGTCCACTGTTACATGCTAGTTTATGTTACTTTGTGATGTATTTAATTTATTTAACCATTTACTCAAATAATTGTTAATAATTTTATCCAAGAATTGAATATCTTTGAATTTAATTTTGTACCGTATGTTATTGGAATGCTTATTTAATTTTAATTTTTTATAATTCTATGTTAATTAATGTAATTGGACCTGTGCCGTTTTAATTAACTATAAATAAATAAATAAAATAAAAATAAAAAAATACACCGCCAGCAACGAAGTACTGAACGTAATCCTGCATCGTGGTAGGTTCCCGTGCGATTTGAACATATTATACAACAGTCCGAATATCAACTATTCGAGCAGTTGCCCGCCAGACACAACAACCGTCTGGTCGGAGGATCCTCCCTTTTCAATGGAGGTTTGTGGCCAGAATAGATAGGACGACGCCTATGTGCGACGCCTTTGGACGAAGCCTTCAAACTACGCCTTGGTACGACGCCTTAGGATGACTACTCAGGACGACGCATTAGTACGAGGTCTCGGTACGAACGCCTTGGCACGACACATTAGTAAAACGCCTTAGGACGACGCATTGGTACGACACCTAAGATCAGAACTTGGTAAAATGCCTTAGACCAACGCATTAGAACGACGCTTTAAGACGACATCTCGGTACGACGTCCTGGTGCAACGCCTTAGAATGACACCTTACTACGAGTACCGCCTTAAGTCGACGCCTTTGAACGTCGCATTAGGATGACGTCTTTGGACGTCACATTAGGACGCCGCCTTAGAACGACGCTTTAAGACGACGCCTTGGTACGATGCCTTAGAACGACGACTTGGTACGACGCCATAGAATGATACCTTTGGACGAAACATTAGTACGACGCCTTTGAACGACACCTCAGCATGACGCCTTAAAACGACACCTTGGTACAACATCTTCAGTGACGCATCAGGACGACACTTGAAGACAACGCTTTCGGACGACGCCTTAGAGCGACGTCATAAAACAACCCCTTCGGACGACGCCCTTGAGCGATGCCTTAGGACGTCGCCTTAGAACGACGCCTTTGGACAAGGCCTTCTGATGACGCCTTAGAACGACGCCTAAGGACGACGACTCTGTGCGACGCCTAAGGACGACGCCTCTGTGCGACGCCTTTGGACGACGCCTTAGGATGACTCCTAAAGACGACGCATTAGGACGACGCCTTTGTGCGACGCCTTTGGACGATGTCTTAAAACTACTCCTTGCCACATACAACGCCTTAAGATGACTACCAAGGACGACTTTGGACGACGTCTTAAAACGACGACTTAGAGCGAAGCCTTAGGACGACGCCTTAGGACAACGCCTAGGTACGATGCCTTAGGACGACTCCTCGGTAACGATGCCTTAGGACGACGCCTCGGTATGGGGCCTTGGAGTGACGCCTTAAGACAATGCCTACGGACGACGCCTTAGAGCGACGCCTTAGAGCGACGACTTAGGACGACGCATTAGGTACAATTTGTTAGGCAAAACCGAAAAACAGTATTTTTAAGAAAAAATTGCTGTCATTACTTTTCCACACTAAATCTCCGCGTATAACCCGACCAATTTACATTGTCAATGGGCTGTTTAGGAGATGCAGGCACTCGTGCAAATAAAGCCAAAGATGGGACAAATGGAGCAACATGTTATGGAACATGTCCCTCAGCAACAGCCTGGAGGCTTATAATTATAATTAAGGCCACCACAGGCAAGTACGCTCAACCGGACTTGCCTCTCGACAACCTCTTAGGCAAAACCTGCGAGAGCAGTGGCGTAGCGTAGTGGGTGCGGCAGGGGGGGCCGCCCCAGGCAGCACTTTTTAAGGAGCTGCCAAAATTTCACAATAAGGTGCGAAACACACGGCAGGGCGGGGCAATCTTTTTCGCACCGAAGCAATAAAGACCGCGTCTGACCGTCGATGCCCGCGGCTGACCTCGCCGCGAACACAAATCACACGAGGGACGGAGGCAGTTAGTTCACGACGTTCGTTCTAGTGAAAAGCACGTCAATTGAAATGGAGACCCAGAGAATTCGGCGCGGATTGAGCTAGCCGCCCCGCGCCGCCGTCTGCGTTACTGCATACAAACTGGTTTGTGTGATCCATGGCGGGCAGCCACGGATATGACGCGCCGCCAGTGCCCGCCGGGCACGTTGTTTTTGCCCTCGTTGGTAGTATAGGATTCCCTTTGCACTATCGTTCGCGGACAAATTTACCGTCCCGGCCCGCCCCGCCGTGTGTTTCGCGCCTAAATAATAAAAATATTTGAACCATTTCATATTTTTTAATTTAACGGATAAGTTTTCTTATCTAACGCCGGCTATATTATTAGATACACACGACACTTAAAATCTAATCTAGACTACGCATCTGTCGAAATTGACGAGTAGGATTTCAAGCTGGGACGACTTCGACTGTGGATTTTTGTTGCTACTACAGGCAACGAAAATAAATTAATGAATGCAGACTTGACCTGAAATCCAAGGTGCAGATACTCTACCTCAATATTTTAATAATGCTACGAATATTTTTCATAGTTGCCATAAGCAACTCTAAAAGTGAGAGAAGTTTTTTAAAATTGAAGTTGATTACAAATTATAGATCAATTTTAAGCAATGTTATTCTATTAAACAGGTATGATATGAGCGCGCGCTAGAGAAGACTAGAATACATCCCAATTGGGTCGTCTTTAGTCTGTGTCACGCATGGCGACGAGCGATAGGCTTTGTTGCGTTAAAAACAAAATTAAAAAATTGCCATCGTGTGATTTATCAAGCCATCTCTTTTGCACCATTTCTACGTGTAGTGAAATAATACTATCACGTCGGGGTCACTAGTTTGGGGACGCAGATGGAAAGTGATCTGTCTGTCCTCTTGATGCGTCTTATGATGAGGTGGATGATTCGGAGACGAAGTGAAAGTCCGACTTGCAGTAAAGAATATTATATTGACACACGGTGACACGGTTGATTGTTTATAACTAACTATTACTAGATATATTAATATTACAGTATGGACTAACGTAGTCCGGTGTATCGTGGCGGTCGACAAATGAGAGAGCGACGCTAAGGGTAGCGTCCCGAATCGTCTCTTCGTGTTGGCACTTGACAAGGTTGCGTTCTTGACTTAAATATTAAGGCATGCAATACTACAACTAAGGTGCGTTCACATATAAACAATACGTGACGCCATAATTTAAGACTAACTTATTTGGCTATCTTGTCTATTTAGAAAGAGCTGTGTGATGCTTTAGACATTGACGATGCAATAAAAACTTTGCTCTTTTAAAAAATAGACGTATTTAGTTAAAGGCGAAAGTTTGGTTTTTATTCTTAGAAATACCTACTTATATTATTTTTCAATTAAAAATTACATAAAAGTCTAATTCTAGTTCTTATTAAAAATTGAGTTGTGTTTTATATTCAACTCGCTAATTATTTAATCTTGTCGATCGACAACTTGTACCTAATCTTAAGTGATAGGTATTGTACCTGTTATAACAACGTATCTAAGTGGTTGAAGTAAAACAATTTTTGTATTAATAAACGTGATTGTAAAACTTAAATACACTTTTTTATTTAAAATCTAACCTGTATAACGCAAAATAATGATGACTATTCTTGCCGAAAAGTTCTTTAGAATTAATGTATGATGTAATGTATAGTATACAAATTAAAATACTTAAATAAGAGGGCGGCGAAATTGTCATCCGCCCCGGGCGGCCGACACCCACGCTACGCCACTGGCGGGAGGGCACTCATAAAAAAAGCGGCCAAGTACGAGTTGGACTCGCCCATGAAGGGTTCCGTAGCAGCAAGTAAAAGGTAAATTGCGGTTTACGATTTATGACGTATTAAAAAAAAACTACTTACTAGATCTCGTTCAAACCAATTTTCGGTGGAAGTTTACATGGTTATGTACCTACATCATATATTTTTAACCGACTTCCAAAAAAGGAGGAGGCCCTTTTTGTTTTTTTTTTGTATGTTTGTTCAGCGATAATTGTCAACCGATTTTGATGATTCTTTTTTTGTTTGGAAGAGTATCTTCCCGGACTGGTCCCATTTCAATTTGGTGAAGATCTGATGAAGAACTTCGGAGATAGGTAACGGAACTCTTCAATAAATGATAGCAAATCTGTCGGGATTGCTGAAATCGCATGTCTGTTTATTGTTTACACCAGTTCATAACATATCATCACGCCGGTATGCTTTGAAGGGGTACGCAGATGTGTACAATTCAACCATGGTTTTAGGGTTATCTATTCAGGAATAACTTTATTAATTATGAACCGATCTTGATGATTCTTTTTACGTTGGGTTTAGTTAAAGCTAACCACTAAAAAGTGTAAAATAGCTATGGTTAAAAAGTTATAAGGGTTTGAACGTGGCCGCGCCATTGAAACGCTCCAAACTGCGCGACCACGGAGATCTTTAAAACTAAGCATTGCAGAGACCTGAAATTTTGGTAAGTAACAGATTGAATTTGTAAACAAAATGTAAAAATATTGAAAAAAGTTCTGGGCTTATATTTTAAGAGCTGTAAGACTAATACGCCATGGCCGCGCCATTGAAACGGTGAAAAACACATTTTCGCCGATATCTCGCTGAAAAAGCATCGCAGAGGTCTGAAGTTTTTTGTAAAACCTAGATCTGAATTTGTCAAAACAGGTAAAAAATTAACAAAAAACCCTAGGTTTACATTTCAGGAGCTCTAGAGCAGAATCTTAAATACGTCTTGGATATGTCGATAGGGTGACCATGGCTTATCTATTGTTTACAGAAAACTTTTCAACTATTTTACTACAAATATTCTAAATGAAATAAAAGTGAAACGTTAAAATATACAAATACAAAACCATGACAATTGGTTTAAAAATCGTTGTTTGCAAGCTGAAAATACTGGTTTTGAGTAGACGTGCGAAAACCATAACAGATAACTTTGCATAGCGTTCGTAATGACTAATGAGCATAAAATAGCATAATTTGATGAATAAAACTAATATTAAATTCTGCCAGAAATAATCCCCGTAATTAAGTCATGTATATGACATTAAATAGCAGGAGCAAGAGAGCGAACGAAACGCGCGGGTGCAGCGCGGGAGACGAAGGCTGGCTGTCTAACCAATGTAGTGTATAATCTGTGTATTTTTTTTTTTTAACCACAATGAGAGACTGGCCTCCACGACACAGGGAATCCTAGTGTGGAGACCAGTGATCTATCTGATTTAATTATGTATATTATGAGCATTAAAGATTATTATTATTATTCTCTTTATTTATTGGCATACACATATATTTTACATTTTTAAATATTTCTATAAAAACAATTAAAAAAAAACATTTAAAAATATAAAAAATAGTAGTCCGCCGGTGTCGGGAGCGAGGTCCAAGCTACCGGTGGTTAGGGCTCCAGAGAAAGAAACCTCCTCACAATACGAGCCGTATCGAGGAGTACTGCCTTCTGTATCAGGCCCTTTACCCAACTGCGTAACGCCAGCTTCGACAGGTGGTCGTCGAAGCTTTTGGCTATCAAGCCATTGGCCGTAACGACTATCGGCACAATGACAGCCGAGTCCACATTCCACATGTCGACAACCTCGTGTGCTAAGTCAAGATACTTTATTTGTTTCTCTTTCTCAGCTTTCACGAGGTTCTCGTCATGTGGAATGGTAACATCGATTATCATTGTGCGGCGCGCTAATCGGTCTATCAACACTATATCGGGCTTGTTAGCTATGATAGTCCTATCAGTGATGATAGACCGATCCCAGTACAACGTGACATGGTCATTTTCGAGAACTGGGTCGGGCACATACTTGTAATACGGTACCTCAGAATCCACAAGTTTGTATTTCAAAGCAAGTTGCTGGTGAATAATCCTAGCCACTTGGTTATGCCTGTGCAAGTACTCGCCGTTAGCCAGACGAGAACAACCAGAGATAATATGTCTGATGGACTCACCCGGACGGTGACATGCCCGACACACGTCAACTGTCCCGTCCTTCATAATATGCCTCCGGTAGTTGTTCGTCAAGATAACTTCGTCCATAATTGCACAAACAAAACCTTCAGTTTCTCCGAAGAGATCACCGAAACGTAGCCAGGCCACGGACGCTGAGAAATCTACATCGGACCCATAGAGAGCCCGATAGAAGCGCCCGTGAAGCTCCTTGCCTTTCCATACCTCCTTGCGGTTATTATTATTATTATTACTATTATCTATGTTCTAGGTTTGCATATATCTATGTATGTTACTCGTGTACTTAAATACCAATCCTTATATATAAATGAGTGAGTTATCAACGAGCAGTCAGAGCGTTTTACTCTTCTCCAACCCAACCTTACATGGCGACCCTGCCATGTTTGGTGATGGGGTGTCGGGTCGCAATGCAGGCGCACGGTGCGTGAGGTACAGACTCTCGTTCTCCGTAGTTCATAGCCATTCAAAAAGAGATATCCCGCCGTCACACCCCGTCTTCCCCTTCGCCGTCTTCCCCCGCCAAAAGCTTTTTCTCGATTAGTTGTCGTTTTACTTTCAGTTAATTCGTACGTAGTAGGTACTCGTTGGTGTTTTAAATTTTGTCAAATTTTGGCATTCATGTTTATTTCATTTAGAATCCTTTAGATACATTATCTAATAAAATAGGTGAAAAGTTTACTGTAAACAATAAGCCATGGTCACCCTATCGTCATAATTCAAGACGTATTTAAGATTCCGTTCTACAGCTCCTGAAATGTAAATGGGTTTTTTTGCATTTTTACCTATTTTGACAAATTCAGATCTAGGTTTTACAAAAAACTTCAGACCTCTGCGATGCTTTTTCATTGAGATATTGGCGATTACGTATTTTTTCACCGTTTCAATGGCGTGGCCATGGCGTATTACTTATTAGTCTTATCTCCTGAAATATAAACCTAGGATTTTTTGTTTAATTTTTACTAGTTTTGACAAATTCAAATCTGGGTTTTACAAAATACTTCAGACAAATTTTTTACAAATTCAATCTGTTACTTACCAAAATTTCAGGTCTCTGCAATGCTTAGTTTTAAAGATCTCCGTAGCCGCGCGGTTCGGAGCGTTTCAATGGCGCGGCCACGTTCAAACCCTTACAACTTTTAACCATAGCTTTGACAAATTTATGGTTTTGGGAGTCTACTTTTACAAATTTTTACAAAATTGTGGCATAATTATTTTTTAAAAATACGTCGTGGCCGTGCCATCGAAACGGACACGACACATTTGATCACGTTGGAAGTCTCTCGCGCAAACTATTCAGTTTAGAAAAAAATGATTTTAGAAACCTCATTTTTGAAGACCTATCCATAGATACACACGTATGGGTTTAATGAAAAAAAAATGAGTTTCAGTTCTAAGAATGGGGAACCCCCAAATTTTTTTGTTTTTTTCTCTATTTTTGTGTGAACAGAATACATCTACTTACCTAGTTTCAACAGTTTTTTTTTCTTTTAAAACGTTGCCCCACACTAGGAATTTCTCCTGTATCGTGGGTGCGTTCATACACAAACAGCCAGACCCAGAACAACTATCTGTAGGCCATACAAATATTTGTTCCGTGCGGGAATCGAAACCGCGACACGCAGTGCAGCAGTCGATCGCTCAACCACTGCGCCAACCGTGTCGTCAATAGTATAGTTCTTAAAATACCAATAGTTCTTATAGTTTCGGAAAAACGTGGCTGACATACGAACGGACAGACAGACAGACAGACATGACGAATCTATAAGGGTTCCGTTTTTTTGCCATTTGGCTACGGAACCCTAAAAACGCAACCGGGTCTTATAAGGATAACACTGCCCAGAAAACGTACCAGACCATGACCACGAAACGTGGACATTTAAACGTGGCCTAGTAACAACACCACACGATAGATATCCTATTGCACGTTATACGGTTTTGTCAACTTCATTTCACATGCCTCCTCCTTTTTCTTAAATCTTATATCGGTAAAACTAGTTTCAGTGTGGTGATAAATGTTGCAACAGCTCTACACGATTACGGCATTTTTATTAGTCTCGGGGCAGACAGGAAGTATCAGGGTGTTAGTTCTACAGTAAATTTGAATGGGTTAAATAAAATCAAACATCAATATTTGTGTAAAAGATTCACTATATTGTTTTGTACAGTGAGCATTTTCAATTTCAAAACAATATCGCCACTATTACACTAAGAACGGCTTAAAATATTTTCTCATTTTCCTTTCCACTAGACTTTTAATACGACACGGTTCTAATTTCGTGGAATTGCTTAAATAATTGCTTAATCGTGTAAGACAGAATTAAAAAACAAACATTTGAAAATATAAACAGTCAAATGATATTTAACAAGTACAGTAAGCAAAGGGATAATCTAGCATTTATTCTATAGACGGTACTGGAACCTAGATGTCCTACAAATTTAAGTACTATCACGGTTTTGCAGTCCTTTTATGTACACATAATACATTCTCTTCCACGATGTAAAATGGTAAACCAATCGAATGACTATCGGGCGACTAAACAATTTAATTAAACACAAGAATTCACAATTCTTTACAGTTTACATATTACATGGTGTATGTCATCAAATCAAGGATTCGAATGTCTTTATAGTATTTTTTTGTAATTTAAACAAGGTCATAAACGAAATATTAATAACATAAAATAATCTAAGGTCAATAATAAAGGAATATAATTTATAACTATACATTTTCTCATCACGAATAACAAATCTCACTCACTCTCGCGTTTCGAACTTACTGCTAAATTTTCTAACTTGAAATACTATCCACTTATTTTTAATTTTCTTTCGATGGACTTTTTTTACCTATATTTTGTTCCGTATTTTAACTATTGCTGTTTATGATTCAAATTATAAGGCCCCTTCCAACCCGATCTTAAAGATAATTCGCAGGTTGCCCTGTGAAACTTCCTATTTTTTCTTCCCATACTGCCATCCATCACGGTTCCAACTTTATGATCGCACCTACAATTAGAATATTCGACAACAAAAACAATGTCGAAATAGAAAACTAAACATAGTCTAACAACAACAAATTATACTTATAATTTCAAAGTTCTCACTCAACAAACTGCCTTGAAAGCATTATCAAAATCAAACATACTGAAACCTCCGCGTGGATTATAGATTAAAAAGGTAAATCAAGTGAAGCATTCGTGCTATCGAATATCTGTACAAATGACCAGTCGTATAAAAATATCCGAGTATATAAAATTGTAGGCAAAAAGTTAGGGGTCGACTGTAGCTAAGGTTAACTTTAAAATGTGAGTGCACAAGGAACAGTTGGTGAAGTCGACCTCTTAATTGGTTTACCACCGTAAGTTTATCACATACCCGGTATACAATGCCAAGGTTTACTTTGTCTACATTGATTTTCAACCTTAGTAATGTTTGAATTAAGTAGGAATTGTTGTCTAAATGTGGTAAAACAATTTCGAGGTCGCCTATAAGTTCCGACTGCTTCCATGGCGTGCACTGGCCAGGGTCCCATCGGAGCTGGGGCGTGAGGTTCACTTGTACTCCTCTTCGGCATCAAAGTCGCCGTCTTCGTCCACCTCGGCGACCACTGCTTGTTGCTGCTGCGTTAGTGCTAACGGGCCTTTCTTGTAAGCTGTCATTTCCTATAAATAATAATAGGTTTTATTATAAAACTTATGGTTATTTAACAGTTTACCGACATGTGATGGACAAGGTATATAAAGACAAAGGCCCAGCAGGGGGAAATCAATATGATAAAACTAGAACTAGGTACTACTGCTAGAAAAAAAAACGACACACTGGATGCAATTAGTACCGTAAGATAGACGAGTTCGTGGAGGAACTTTGATTGGCTAAAGAAAACGTATGTCTCTATCTATAATCAACTTCATCATCATCATCAAATCCACCAACCAAGGTATAGGTAATAAGTTTAAAGATTTATGATAATCCATGTGTCCTCTCAAGATTGAGAATGATTTTCATTAGCAGCTGTAGTATATCTTCATAAGCGTCCAGAAGCTCTCTACTCTATTAGCTTTAGCAAATCCATATTATATCCCAAAAAAAAACTATAAATAACGTAAAATCCAATAAAGTTCTCCAAGCCTCTCTTTATTAAAGAAATCTTGCATTCCGGACGCACATTTTTTCATCCCGTCCGCCATCGCACCTATCACTTAAAGACATGATTCGCACCTGCCACCTAATCTGCTACTATAAGGAACCTTCTACCTTTTGTTATATTAGATACATATTGATATATTGTGGGACAGGTGATGCTGACAGAGAATTAGTTATTTTGAATCTGTGCGACTGTTTGACGATATTTTAGTAAGTATAAAGGTTTCGTATGATATAAAGGAAACTGTTTTTAAGGATGCTGATTTTTTTTTTCGGAGTGGTGTATATTAAAATTAAATCTATACTTATAAAATCGTTTCTCCTGACTGATTATCAACGCACACACAAACTCTCTACTCAACTCAAAATTTCAGCTTTCCTAACTCAGAAGGAGTTAGGAAAGCTGAAATTTTAAATATACTTATGTCTATTTTATAATCCAAGCATCCTCTAAGAAAGTATTATTGGAAATTTCAACTGGTAAGGCGGAAATGGGAGAGGGTACTTTGCATGAAAGTCTTTGTTCTTTGAAGCCGACATCTCTTCGAGTAAGTCTTAGGCATCAGCTTAGTATTCAATAAGTATTTGATATGTTTTCAGCAAAGATGGTGGTTTACTTTGCTATAAATACCTATGCTATATATATAGTATTCCTATAACAAACTAGCTGGCGGCCTACTAAATGGTAAGTGGTTACTACAGCCTTTGAATTTGGACATCTACAATTCGAGAGGCAATGCAGAATCTGTTGCCGTCCTATAGGCGAATCTCATGTTAATGGTCATGGACAACACCAGCCCCCAAACCCTTGAAACTAGAACACTGGAACTGATTCGGTAGTTGATATGTACCCAAAAGATCTCCTTCACAAAGATCTTTACCTACTACATATTTCTATAGTTACTTTGAAATCGCTTGGAGCGAAAAGGCCGCTCTTCATGCGATTTCTGTCTGTCAAAGTGAATATCTGTTTTCAATTACCGTGTACACGGTAATTGAAAACAGATATTCACTTTCAGTCAATAACATACAAAACTAGACACAAAAACAGCCACTCACCCGATCATATCTCGCCTTATCCTGCTCCGACAGACTCTCGTACTTGGACTTGGTCTGCGGCTCGGCGGCCGCCCAGCGCCTGCCCAGCTCCTTGGCGATGTCTCCCATGGTGTACTCCGGGTTGTTGGCCTTTACCTTCGAACGCTCATCGTTGCAGAACCAAAAGAATGCTGATCTGTAAGTTGAGGGAGGCTTTTAGACGTGGGGAGCTATAGCTAGGGCATTTAAGTAAGTCTTTTTTGCTATATCTGTCAGTAAGAGTTACAGTTCCTTCTGGTTTATTGCATACAATCGAAATCCACCTGCAGGCTTTTCCCAGTTATTTTATCAGACAACAACCTGATAACTAGTAGTTACAGTATTTTAATAAGTAAAAAAACTACTAATGACATGAAAAACTTGTTAGAAAAAGGAATGTCGCTTCTAATCGTAAGATCATTATGGACGGAAGTCCTGAAAGTGAATTTTAGCTTTCTATTTGTCTATCCCTGTTTCACAAACAATAAAAGTATTGTCTTGTTGTTTTAGATTAAGCTTAGCACAACAATTACAAAAAGAGGGACTGAGCAAGCTCGTGTCTAAGGGAATCAGAAGGGACAGAGAGCGTGTTCATATAAATGGACTGAAAATTATGCAAAAATCCATTGTAGGTAGTCAATAAAAAGATATTGTTTCTTTCAAACAAGAAATACAAAGAAAGAGTCCAAAGCCTTAAAAGCAACATTGAGACAAACTGTTACAACAGATTAAAGAAAAATTCATGACCATCACTCACAGCGATCGCTTGGGTGCGTTAGGATCCTTCATCTGCTGTCGCTTGCGCCCGCGCACCTTCATGTCTTTGGGAGGCACGTAGTTCTGCATCTCCAGGTCGAAGCGCCTCTTGTCCTGTTCGGCCATCTCGTGGAATCGCTGCTTTTCTTTCTCTGACATTGTCTGTGGGGGATAGGGAATGCTTAGTGAATATGGCGAAAAGATGATTGTATTATATTAGGTAAGTAGATATACAAGTAGTATACCATACTCTGAAGATTAAAGAGACCAGCATTTTTTTGTTAATTTCCCTCAATAATGATGACAAGATTTTTGAATTTTTCACTGACACGGAAAGTTATTAGGTATACAAACTCTTCTGTTCCTTTGTATGCATATCAATGAAAGATTAATTACATTGTTTAATTTTACCATCATTGCTATGTAAAATAAATAAATAAAATAAAAATATCATATTTTAATTCATGATCATATATGGACATCATATCTATTCATTACACAAGTTTTTGAATGCAACTTAGTTTATAAAAATTTATACATTTAAGTACAAAATATTGAATCCAAGAAATACTTACATTCCACCTCTCAGCGCATTTCTTGGAGAATGCAGCAAACACAACATTCTCATCGGGATGTTTCTTCTTGTGTTCCTCACGGCAGGTCTGAACGAAGAACGCATAAGCTGTCATGCGTCCTCTCGGCTTGTTGTAGGCCCTGGCCCTCGGCATCTTCTGTTTAACGGTGGCTTGAGCCTGGGCTATTAACGCCTGCTGCTGAGCTTGGTGCTGCAACTCCTGGACATTAAAGTTTCATTCTATGGTTTCAACTTATTCTAATTACTAATACCATGGAAGCTGTCCAGTTGTATAAGGTATTATACAACTGGACAGCTATTTATAATACTTATTTGCTTAGACCCCATAGATTGAACCAATACAAAAGTGTTGCTAATTCTGAACTTATCTTAACAAAACCAAAACCTGCAGTGTGGAGCTATATATTCTCAAGAGGTTACAAAAGGGACTGACGGCAGAATTCATCTCCGAATAGAAATATACTTGATAGAATTCGAAAACAAAAACTATAAGTTATTACCTGTAATGTAGCAGATTGCCGTTGTAAGGCAGCTTGAATTTGTTGCTGTTGCACAGCTTGTAACTGCTCATGCAGAGTCTGTTGTTGTTGCTGCAGGGATTGAGCAACTTGCTGTTGCAAAGCTGCTTGAGCTTGCACAATAGCTTGGGCCTGTGCTGGGCTCACTTGTAGAGTCTGTTGGAGACTCTGTTGCAGAGCTTGTTGTTGCTGCTGTTGTTGCTGCTGTTGTTGTTGCTGCTGTTGTTGCTGCTGGTGCTGCTGTTGATGCTGTTGCAACATTTGCTGCAAAGTCTCTTGCTGACTTTGCTGCTGTTGCTGCAAAGTCTGTTGCAGTGTGCGGTTGTGCTGTTGCAGAGCTTGTTGCAAGTTTTGTTGCTGCAACTGCTGTTGCATCTGATTCTGCTGCTGTTGAATTGCCTGGTTTTGCTCCTGTTGTGCCTGCTGCAGAGTCTGGTGGTTCTGTTGTATACCATTAGCTTGCTGATTATTCTGTTCCGAGTCAGGACTTGACTGACTTTGTGGCTGCAAAAATAGACAATTTCAATATATTAATTTTGATAACATATTTTCCAGTTCTGGAAAAACGTAATGGCCAATCTGAAGTAATTATAACCCTATACACCATTTTCAAGTCCCCACATAGACTTAAAAATAACTTATTGATTGGGTCTCTGTTTCAGAGCAGCCAGGAATGATCATCATCGATCATGTGTTATCAAAGAGATGATCATTGGTTATTAGTATGATTGAATAATTGGAATCACTGAATTAGTGTTTGCTTTAACTTGTACAGCACCATAACCAAGGAACCGATTTGATTGGAGTTGAACTCCATGTCCTGGGCAGGCTTATGAAACAGGCCAGGGAAATCAACACATTGCATGAATAAGCTAAAGGGAGGATACCCTAGGTCACGTTATTGTCTCAGAGCAATCTTGGCTAAATCTATGGTTACAATCTTTTTACACGGGCCTTTAGTATTCTGGTACCATAAGGCATATCAGCAAATTAAAAAAACTGAGAAGCCCACAGCTTTTGCCCAAAGTGAGCCTTGGTGCTTAGCATGTTAAAACAGAAAAAAAATCTTGCAACCAATGCGCAGACTATGTCAGGAATTTACTTAAAGAACTCGCAGAATGAGGTCTCAAATTAACAAAATAAGTTTTAGGTACATATTCGATCCTAATGGTTATCTAAGGAAACTAAGGTAAGCAAAGCTTTAGTGAATCACATGGAGAATATTTAAATTGTATGCAGTAATACCATATTTTTTTCTAAAATGCGATGCTGATGTTGTCAGATGACGTGTGATCTGCAGCAGTGATTTCAATGTAATCCGGACTCGTGAAAGCGAACCTTTCAACTACTTTGCTATCGACGATAATTAATTATTGTGTTTTTACAGTGTATGTAAATTACCCAGATTTATGAACATTATAAAACTATTTGACAGTACTGAATCGTAGGGATTTACAATAATGAAAAACCCTTGCATTTACTTATACTTCTCTTGAATTAAGAAAACAAGATTTTTTTTTCCTGAAAAATCTGTAAATAATACCTAATAATCTTGACAATGGCATGACACCCTTGACCTTAACAAACTGACAGTGACATTGACTGATTTTTTGTTGTCAATAGTCATGCTATACGAAAAAAATCAATCGAAAACTCAGCACACATGGGTGTATAAGCTTTCTACCTTTCGGAAAATCACTTAGCCAATTTTATTTCAGTAATACATCCAGGAATGAGCGCCAATAACGTGGAAGAAATAATGGAATACTTATTTTGTTACTCTCAGAAATTGAAAGCAGCTTTTTTTTCAACGAAAAATCATAATTATCGGTCGTTAGAATTTTCTATTCTTTTCATCTAACTCGCATTTCCCAAAACTATGATGTGTATCTGTTGCAGCCAACTAGCATAATCAGCCATTCCTTTAAAAGCCTGGCCTTTTCATTGAACTGCACCGTTTATATGCGACATAACTGACATGGGCAAGTCATCATACGATATTTAAGAAAAGATATTACCAAGGTCGCTGAAAAATTGGGGCATCTAAATGAAAAAGCTAGGCCACCAATGAATCGGCTGATTAAACTAATTGGCTGCGACATATATCTACTTCGTCAGGTCATAGGGACCGAGATGTTATGATAAAATAAGTAGGTATTGGTAAAAATAATTGATTGGAAAATATTCTAAGGACATTCCTAGCAACAAGCAGTGTCTGGCAGTATCAGAAGTTCCTTTTTCAAAAAAAAAAAGAAAATCAGACCGAATGGTTTTGAAAGAACGAATGATTTGTATTTTTTAGTTGCAGTGACCGCTCGATATCAGGCTATTTGAAAATCAGACCGAGTGAAAAGAAAAACACTGTTTTATCTATATTTTCGTGAAATATTCATCCCATCGTCATAATTCATATTTTATGACCGAAAGGTAGGTTAAAAATTTGAAGAAGGTAGTGTAAAAACTTATAAGAACCTTTATAACCTAAGCCAAGATAGAACTTTTGAATCTGTTCTTTCTTATAAGTTAAGTAAGTAGTTTATTTATTTAATTGTTGTACAAACCATGTCCATTGAAATTTTTATTTTTCCTTTGTCTTTTCAAGTTGCTTTTTGGTAAAATGATTAGTTTTTTTTTATAATACCTATAATTAGCAGATTTCGCTGGCTTCCAACAAGCTAAATTGGTAAACACAATTAGTTATTTGATGACAATGTTTATTTTGATGATTCACTATCATCAAAATAGGTAAACGTTTTTATTGAACAACAAACAGCAATAATTACTGATGTTTTATATTTAGATAAATTCATTAGTGAAATTGATAACCTATACCTAGAGTACCAAACAAAAGATTTCTTTCTCTTGTGAATGAATAATGAAAAGTTGCACGTAGCCCTGGTGTACAAGACATTGATTAGGGACTAGTCTTAACCCATAAAAGTAGTTACAGATCGCAAAATTCTATTTTGCTTTGTTGTTTCTTTCAGTTTGCCAATAAAACCTTTTCGTACCGTAGGAGATGATGTTTGTTGCGACTCTACCGATCCAGATGCATACCACCATGGTTGTTGAGGAGATTCTTCTCTCGCGTTTGAATTTGACATTATGCGGTAATCATAGCTCGGAGTTGAGGTATCGCCGCCGTTGTTCGAAAATCCACCGGTCATTTTGTATGTGTACAGTTGATGAGTTGAAGCAGCAGTGCTTCTTGCGATCTCCTCATGTAATTGTTGTTGATGCTGTAGTTCACCTGCGCCACCCGGCCACCACGAGGCATCGTCGCGCGCACCCCAAGCGTCCCCCGTCGCGCCCCGATCCCCCATGTTACAATCGTAGCTTACGGTCAACCAGTTATTTTATGCCTCTTTGGTCACTTTAAAATGTTTCCTGCGTTCCAATAGCTGTTGAAATCATGTCCTTTCTCTAATATTGCAAATACTGGAGCATTAAGCTTTAAGTATTGATAGATATAAATTTTCACTAAAACACTGTCACTTTTCATGCAAATCGGTTTTTATCACAAAGACTCAATATGATTATGTATGCCACATTATTTTTTAATCAAATTTATTCCATGGAAATCGAAAACGCACAAGGTCTCGCGTGTTGTTTAATGAAAAAGCTACCGGCTGTAAGTTCCACTCCACACGCGTACGTTTTGTCTTCGTTTGTACTTAAGTCAATAAAGTTGGCAACGTCGCAGAGTCAGACGCCAAACAAGTGCACACGAGCGCCCTCAACGCGCAGCGGCCATTTTAGAAACGTTCGAACATATACGAAAAGAGACGAGTGTGCACGAACTGGCAACAAGCTCGTCCAACAACCGGTCAATAAGACGATTAGCGCAGCCTCGGCTATCCATGTTCATACTGAAATTCTTTTGTTTATAATTCAAGTAAATCTATAGGTACCTTTAATGAGAACCTCTCACATTTTACTAAATCAAGAAATGTATGTCATTGAAGTAAGATGTCGATTGAGGATACAAAATATTATGTTCTTTTATAATTTAAACTGATATTATAAACTGTAGAGAATTTCATGCATTCTAACGTAGGTAGGTATCTATGGGCTTGTGAGAATTATGTTAGTAAATAGGTACATAATACGTTCTATGAAGTACTCACATATATTTGAGTCTTATATCTATCACAAGATTAATATAACAAAAGTACCTCCTGCCTACTTGTAAGCTTCTAAGCTTTCAAGGTCACGGTTGTACGGGTAATAAAAATCGGTATTTTTTTATGGGAACCGGCATAACTATGCAGAATCGATAGGTAGCTATTTTGTGATTTTACAAGTCATGTCTGGAAGAAATTGTAGCAACAATACTCTTTCTAAGACATTTACTGTAAATAGTTACCATCTGTACCTACCTATAATTTAATGTAAAATAAGTAAAAGTATCCGGCGAAAATAGTCTCGTGTAATTTCATTATAACATTATTTTAGATGCAACATTACATACTTTTGATGTATAATTTTCTTTTTCTACCAACGTTGATACGATGGCAATAGTAGTTGGTAGGTTATCAAATGATGAAATTTGCTTGAATAGTCTTGTACGTAATACTACCGCAGTTCGGATGTTTTATTGCACATAATGACAAAACTGGAAGTCTTTTAACGGTTGTCGTCCCTTAAAACTTTAACTACAAATATCGATTGTTCTTGATCAGAATGGCGTCGTCTTCCTTCGTGGTTAGCACCGCTAAAGCAATTAGCTGACAAGTCTCTGGATGGGAATGCCACTCATAACCAGGGAAAATCTATTTAGTATTAGGTAGTGCTTGTTTTGTGTATGAGACAGACAGCACCAGCTCTGCAGTAGGTTAAATTTCGAATTGATGATTTGCTTTAGCTTTTAGGCCGGCTTCAAGAAAGCATATAATTTATTAAAAAAATATAACCTGTAACTAAACAGCCTGCAAAGCTGTCATTGCCATGCCATGCCATTTTAACATAATTTCCCTTTGTTAAATTAAACTTTGGACAAGAAACAAGTAATATCGTAACGTAATAGCAAACCCGTTTATTTTTAAGAAACTTTTTTTTTTAATTTATTTCATTTTCATTTCTCTAAAATCTGGAATTAAGTTAACGGACTCCATCGTTTCTCTATTGTCCTAAAGTATCTTCGTGTACCTAGCTGTAAAAATGTTATACTGCTGCTTCTTTTACTTATATTTGCAACACCTTCCTACCATAATTTTTACCATTTCTGTAGCGCATTTTTGGATTTTTCCCCCTCAACTGCTTCTGCATAGCGCCGGTGGCGCGGCGCTCATCAAAATATTTCCCAGAGTAGAATTTTACAATGGGTCATTTCTTTATAGTTTCATAAGAAGCATCATACTTTAAATTTTACAGTAGTACGACATAGAACTTAACCGGCAAAGTTTAATTACCAGAGTAATAGTTTGCTGGTCAAAAGCTCGACTTTACGGAACTTCTTTTTTATTCTGGTGCGTCTTTGACCGCAATACACTTTGTGGATTCCGTCGAAAAATAGGCCAGCCGTGTTATTCATTGACAGAAATTAAGTTGGGTTCTCTAGTCCCCTGAAAACCCTGCTGATATAGCATAGTCCTACTAAAAATACCGCTATGAGTTATCAAGGGTTCCATTTGTCAAACAGTGTGCTCTGAAGTGATAGGTCTCCAGACAGTAAGTAAGATACCTACTACCAGGAGGCCAGTTTTGAGCTTTTGGGTAGAAATTTTTTGCAATTTTATGGACGATTTTGGCGTTCTGCTTAAAGTATTCTAAGCCTAAATGACGTCTGCAACTCGATCTTAACTCAGATTTTATATCAATATTAATTCACAATTAGAACGGGACTATCAAGGAGTCGGTGAGTCAAAAAACTGTAACATATTGCACATTCAAAGCGTATAGCTTAACTGATGAATACTTGTCGATTGTAACTAAAGCTCAAATAAACCTTTTGTTAGGCACATGCTGATATAATATGTAGATAGTCTGGCCTCGCACAGGTCTTTTAAATTGTTTTTTTTAACCGACTTCAAAAAAAGGAGGAGGTTCTCAATTCGATTGTATTTTTTTTTTTGTGTTTGTTACCTCATATCTCCGTCATTTATGAACCGATTTGAAAAATTCTTGTTTTATGTTAAAGGATACTTCTCGATTAGTCCCATTGAAATTTTATCCAAATCGGTTTAGCAGTTTGAATTTTAAATCCAAATAGTTGGAAAAAATATGTGGAAAAATCATCCTTGTATACGTAATTGCATATTTTTGCTTTCCTGTGGCTTTCCAGTGGTGTTGTTAGGGTAGGTACCACTAAAAACTGAAAAATTAAAATATTTTTCACAAAACAAAAACCGACCCATTTTTTTGGAAGTTTTTTTTTGTGAAAAAGATTTTTCTAATCACTTAATTTTATTATGTTGTTCGTCTTGTGCGAGTCCCAAATATTTTTTTTCTTTCTTTCAATATTCCACAGCTGGCCATCGGTAGAATATATTTTATGTTCGTAGGTACTAACATGAATAAATCAATTTTCAACGTTGCGCGACAAACACTTTTTTTTAAATTATATTATTTTATTATATTAATATGATACGAATAATATTTTCTGAAATTTAATCAATACAGATAGCATAAACAACATGGCAACGTAAAGAGTGCTGACCTCACCATCATGGGACTAGTGCTGGGAAGAGAGAGACAGAGAGTTTTTAAACTTACCGATATAATTCATACTAAGTGGTTATTTCCATCAATTCCAGACTTCTCGAGCTATTACTTTAGTAGAAAAAGTAGTCAAATAATAATGAAGCAAATGGAGTACAACAAGGAGGAAGTAATAAATTCAATTTTACACCTGCTTCCGACGAGGATAACAGCAGAGATGTAAATAATTGTGAACTGTGGTATACGTATTTAGACGCAACCACGCTGAAAGAATTCAATCTCATGAAGTCATGAACTCATGACAGAGAAAGAACTCTGATCTGTTGCATTTTCCTAATAGAAATCGAGAAGTAAGTTAGTACCTAAGTACCGCAAAACCAGATCGAATTGATTGTTCGTTGACTTTAAGATGCGAACTGCAAAAGGCACAAAGGACTGGAGAGACAAACCTGGAAAAGGTGTAGTAAGAATTTAAAGAGATAGACAAATGACTTGTTGGCAATCTGACACAGTACATTTTTGTCTAAAACTTATTATGTAAGTACATTTATTTTTTCAATTCAAGTCCTATATTTCGATCAACAGTTGGATCACATAAAAACATTAGCATTAAATAAAAAATATTAGATAAATAAATAAAAAGACAACACACCACACAATTTCATTACTTACTTATTACTTATGTACTTACTTGCAAATTAAATTGGCAATTAAATGTATGTCATGTCATATTTGGTTTCAAGTGTTTAGGCAACGATATAATAATTATTATTTACTCATAGAAGCCACAAGAATGATTTTATGAAGGCATAAATAAATATACCTAAGTAGGTACGCCCAATTCATTTTAGACTGCGTCAATGCGTCTTTCCCATCACGGGTCATTAGTCTTTAAAAGTTATGCCCCCACCCTTTTCAGAAAATACCTGGTTTAACGCCGGTTACGTGCCGCAGCTGTTGCAAAACATAACAAATAAAACCGAACTGCTCCTATATTCTATCCCATGCCGCGCAAGCAATTTGCATTTAGGAATGTGTGAGTAAAACTATCATTAGGAACCTCAATTGCTAAAATATTGTTGTTTAAAAATTAAAAAATCTACCTATATTTATTATTATAGTGATACCTAGTGCTTTATATAAGTAACACGAGTTAAAAACTACAAGTAACAAGACTTCACGTACTTAAAGTACTTACCTACAACATAATAATAATTTTCACTTAGTCTAGTAACTTAAATCTTACAAAAAAAAACCCAAGTACTTTTTGATCACGCTTCAAATCTTCAATCTATAGAGAAATAGTGTACCTACTTCTGCTACTTTCTTCCAAAAAAGCACGCTGCATAACTAGGAAACTATCTTGATTAATTTAGTAAATTAACTATTATTATGTATTTACGATAAATCTATCGTTTAATTAACTAGATATACCAATAAACAAACTCTTAAAAACTGAACTACTTACACGTTCAGGAATGTGTTTACTAAAGGTACAAAATCTTTCCATTGATGCTATGAACTACTTACCTACCTATTACTTACCTACTATGACATTGTTATGTATACATATAGGTATAGGTACGGTTGTACATATAGTATCTGTCACCTTACTTCGGCACTCGGCAGCCATTTGCTTACAAAATTAGAATGTAAAACTATAAATATCGTTTCGAGCAGAACACTGAGACTATTGAAACCACAGAAATAATTAAAGTAACACAACTTTTTCGTTTATGAGCAAATGAAATGGATATAATAGGAAATAATGAAACTCACCGAGTATTGTGTTTATTATAAACGAGCACACGATTTCAGCGCTTATTACGTAGGGAACTTTGCTGCGTTCGTCGTAATGAATACATGAACAGACGATGTCAGTGACAAAACATTCCTATTGGCTTAAATTAAATACCCCGCCATTTTTCAGCCAATAACTGAGCTAGCCTTAGCTTTATTTTTTGTTTATACTACAATACATAGATACGTTGTCATATTGTATTCATGCACACATTCACCAAAAGAACTGTTTTCGTTTCGCGGTTCTAATCGTGTTACGCCAAAGTAGGTGCTATTCACCATTTCAATAATGCCCTATTTTATAGGTGCACCGTAACTTGAGGCGAATGAGTGAGTGAGTGAATGATATGACGAACTAGTAATAATAAAATTGTAATGGCGATGCCATCGGTCGGTGCGCGGATACGACGAGTACGAATCGAATCATTATTATTCAGCGGCTGCAGTTGAGTTTCATAAAAGCACCGTGGACACAGTAAATTCGTGTTAATTATAGTTCTGTTTTTAGAAGTCACATAATAAAAGAATCGAATACTTGGACAAATAAAACTACAGTAGCGAAGTAGCAATGGACAATTTGTTGCATATGTGCAGTGAATAAAGAAATACTGTCTTCATAAAGTGATCGGTGTGCAATAGACAAACCGCCGGGAAATTGTTGTGATGATTTTAATTGATTTAATTAACACAAATGTTCTGTGTTGTTATAAATCATAACCTCAATTGTGTGTCATTGTGAATACGTCGAACTGTTTTCCATCGCCTGGTGCGAGGTGTAATAGAAGAGTTCATTTTATTCGTTATATATGATTCAACGGGAGTATCAAATGAACAACGGGTTTAGTACAGGAGAAGAAGATTCTAGAGGTAATTCTGACCAAATATGTTGCCTTATGGATGACGGCGAGAGCTGCCGACGACCCGCAGGCAACGCCTCGTACAGCAAGCGCATACAAAAGACTGTCGCCCAAAGAAGGCTCAAACTTAACATTGACCCTCAGGTATGTCACACATATTTTTATTTATTTTTAACTTTCATCATTAACAATCTTGAGTGGCTTGAACAAAATTGTATTTATTATGTTGGCTAACTGAACTCCATATGTTATTTTCAGGCCAGGCATACTTACATTTGTGATTATCATAAAACAATGATACAGTGTGCAAGGACAAAGCAGAGGAGGCCCAAGGACTCTGAGGATGACAGCAATGAGGCAGAAATGGACTCGCCTGAAGTAGACTGGTTCCAATTACAAGTCAACACACTGAGGAGATATAAAAGACATTATAAAGTGCCAACAAGGCCAGGTTTGAACAAGGCTCAACTAGCTGATGTAAGTATTGCATTACCAATAAGTTCCCATAATTTATGACTTTCAGTATTTATTTAATTGATTCCTAGAAAAACCTTATTTATCCTGTCATGTGATTCATTAAATAATTGGTTTTTATTTTTCCAGGCTATCCAAAAACATTTCAAATCATTACCTGTGAATGAAAAGGAAATAATGACTTATTTTATTTATATGGTGAAGACAAATGGTAACAAGTTAGACCAGAAAAATGGGATGAACTCTGACTCAGTGTAGAATGTAATATGACTGTAATTTATAGCTGAAGTGTGTAGTTTTAACATAGTTTAATAATACGATTTATAAATCGTTTTGATTTCATTTTCTTCTTGAATTTTCAATCTGCATTCTACAATAAAAGCATAGAAATATAGATTGAGAATCAGTTCAAAGATATTTGAAGTATATTACTTCATGCCAAATTGTGAACTTGTTAAATTCTTAAATGATTTGAATGAGTGAATGTTTATATTGAAAATGTATTATTTTATTATTCCACACACTTGAACTCTCTTCTGCATCCACATGAACTATTCTATTTATTTTCTTGTTAGTGTAGTTAGTTAATATTTTTCTGTATTATACTTGAACCTTTCACTGTCAAATGTTATGATTGTTTATTAACTAGGGACATGCAATGGCTAATATAATACTTTAAAGAGAGATTATAATAACAGGAAGTTTTAAAATGTAAATTTATTACATTTTATTTAACAAGTTAATGTGTATTATTTCAGTCTTCCTCCGAATCTGATGAAATTTCTATCCATTGTGAAGCTCCTTGCTTTATTTGTATTTCTGCAGTTTGGGGTTTAGATGCCACAACTGTGAACAATTGTTTTTTTATTAATATCACATAAAATTAAACCACCAAGGAAGTATTACTTCTTTACAAACTAATCAAGAATAAATACTGACCATCATATTTGCTAGGTTCTGGATCAGAATCTGCATCCATTTTATCTTCATCAACCTCATCATCAATATTATAATGTTTAAGTTTGATATTCAAATCTTTTTTACTCAAACATTGCAAGTGATCTTGTGTTATTACACCTGAGAAGTTAATTTTCACCCTTTTTTGTCTGAAAATAACACAAACATACTTTAAAGAAGTTACTATTACAGTAAATTCAACTTGTTACTAAGAACTTGTCAGTAACAGTCCTGACTGGATTTCTGCCTGGCTCTATAGGCTCTAATAGTCTTAAAACATTATATTATATAAAAGAAATAATTAAAATAGCCTTTTAATTATAGTAAGCACCAGATAATGAAGAATAACGGTTATTGACCTTTCCTTAATATCTCTTCGTAGGTACCCGGACAGTAAATTATGAATCGTTTTTCATTACTAGAACAGTAAGGATCACAGTAGATGTCGATTCAGGACAGCTTTATTTCTGTTTTCGAAATTAAGTGTGTCAATAAATGTAGGTGGGTCAATGACCGTTACTCTGCATTTATCTGGTGCATACTATAGACAGTGCTATATCATGGAATTAAAACATAAATGACGATTGTGGAAACAACACTGCAGACCACTTTCAGGACTAGAGGCATGTTGTGATAATAATAATAATAATCATTTATTTCGGAATAAAGACATCCATATTTTGTTAGTACAATTGCGAGCTTACAACTAGGTTAATATTTTTTTTAAATAATTTAATTTTAACAATAAGTTGCGGGTCGGGTAGACTTCCCAATGCTGGTTGCCAATCACTACACGACTGCATGCAGCCGTATCCAGCGAGCCAGCATCGGAGAGTCCCACCGAACCGCCAGCGCGCGCAGGATGGTGTTGGGACTGTCGCGCGTGCGACGCATGATAGACGCGCATCGCTTGCGCATGATGGCCGCAAAGCCGTCTGTGTCAGCTGCCGCGAACATCCCGGAGGCGCTGCAGTAACGCGGCAGTCCCATCAGCACCCGGAACGCGTTATTGTATTGAACGCGCAGATCGCTGTATGTCCGCTGCGTATAGTTAACCCACAGGCTGCAGGCGTAAAAGGACTGACAGTATGCTTTGAAAAGCGCAACTTTTACAGTCCCCGTACACCGTGCAAACCTGCGAGCCAACATGTTGCATCGTACAGACAGCGCTCTGCGCTCCCGTTCAATATCTACACTGTCCTTTAGGTCCGCGGTGATCGAGTGGCCCAAATATTTAAACTGCTCGACTTTGTTTAGAGCTGCACCACATAAAGTGAAACTCGGAACTGATGACTGTGATGTATGCCAAACAATAATAACTGCTGCTTACTTGCTTAGATAGAACTAATTGGAATTTATTGATCCTGTATCATGCATGCTTTCATAACGCTTGTGCTATTTCTGATGCAGGCTCACTCAGAGCACTTTGTATAATCCCTACGTTCATCTTTGTAATACCTTACTTTCTCAGCACTTGTGACTTATTTTGTGGTCTATGTTTATTTATTCCAATTAGATAACATTTTGTTGGAGGACCCATAATATTAGGTAATATGGTAAGGATTGTAGTCTGTATTTTAGATATACAAAAGATTCATAATGATGATTCTGAAACTAAAGTGTCAGAGACTAGTCACCATTTTTCTTTTACTAAGTAACAGGATAAGAAAATCTTTATTGCACATGTTGCATGTATCCAAGACCAGCTTCTGCCCGTGGCTTTGCACGGATGAAAGTAGGTTTTAATTATTTTGCATAGAACCCTATTCTTTGTTCTAAAATAAAAGTACTTGGCCTAAGTTACTTCTGTTAACATCAGGATCAGCTATCTGACAAGTGAAAGTCCCGTCAAAATCAAAATCGGTCTAGCCGTTTCGGAGATTAGGAGGAACAAACAGACAGACACAAAAAGAAAATAATATTATAAGTACCTACAGTATACAGGCGGATTTTTAAAGTGTGCGTGGATGGTCAAATCCGAAACTATAAGGAATATCGAAAAACACTGAAAACTAAAACTGGATTTTTGGGTTAGCCTATGCATACTAATCCTTTAAGCGTCATCTTAAATACAAAGCGCTAATATTCGATCATTTTGTACCCACTACTGGGCTACAGCCCCCTCCCTGTGAGTTGAAAGGAGGGCAAAGACTTCAATACCTGAAAGTATCATCACTAATGATAGCCTCCTTCACCAGGGCAACAGCTTCTTTGCACTTTTCACTAGCCCCTTGCAAGGCTTTGTGGACTACACCAGCACTGGATAAAGCGGCTCCAGATAAATTCATCACACATATTTCCTTGTACTGGTTGAACCCCACTATAAGGAGAGCTCCACATGGGGTTGTACCATCGTCTATGCTGCTTGTACATACTGACTCTTCTAGGAAGTTCGGGTCTGCTAGTAGTATGCTGGAAAATGTTGAATAGATTTTTATAGAAGCTGTATAAAGTTTATTAGCACACCTGACCCTTATTGTTACTCTTAAATCTGCTTATATCAGTATTGTTGTGCAATCAGATCATACTATCCTTGAAAATTATGAAGAATACCATCTTCCCACTTATACCATTGAATCAAGACATGGTCGTAATCACTGATTAAGTAGGTAAGGGATTTAGTCCGTATTTATATTTCTTTAAAACTAGGGTGATAAAATAAAAAAGGTTTGATCCCCTTATTTTGAAATGTTTTAAAATAAGAGGGAAAAACTTATTTATGCTATGCCTTTAATATATATTTTTATTGTATTTACTCGGACAAATTATACTACATTCACATTTGAATTGTTTGTTTTAGAAAACTGAAGTTTCTTTTCATACTTAACAGAAAATAAAAAACAAACTTACTCGGTTTCAAATATAGCTATAGTAGTACACACAGGATAATGAAACAGCACAGTAGGTATAGGGTCTTTCTCAGTAATGTCATGTATAATGACACTGTCTCCACTGCGAGTCACGTCAGGCCTCTTGAAATGTGCCAAAGCAGTTACAGTTGCTATGCTTGCACATTCTATAAGGTTGCCATCGTGATTCAGGATTTTGATGTCTACTCTTAGGGACCAGACCTGAAAAATGTTAGAATAGGATTAGCACATAATTCATTTTTAATGATATTTATTGTTGTCACAATAACAATTATAAATTAATTAATGTAAAAGGATGTCGATGTAAAACGTAATCGTGTTGTGTAGAGTGCGCGGGTTCGTGTATTAAAAAGCGAGACTTTCCCTCTAAATATCTCTGCAACGGGACATTTTAGGGCACAATTTTTCTAGTATTTTTCGTTTGTTAAATAAATAATAATGTTCTACCCATACATAATTATATACTTACACAGGTTTTACTGTGCCGTGATATAGAAAAAAAAAAATGGCGGTCGGGTAGCTAAGCCACAAAGGTTCTATCCCCTTTGTGATTGGCAAAATGAATAAACATTTTATATCAAAAGGATCTGGGGAGTCTTTGTCTTTATTAGAATATGTAAAAGATAAATAAAATATTCTATTGATGGCAATCTTGGCTAGGTACAATCAGCAAAAACCTTCAGTTATTACCTTTGTCGAAAATAGCATATATCTGTATTATTAACATTTTTATGAATTTCCATGGTCAATTACCAATAGTGTAATACTTCATTGTCCATAAACAATTTCAACATAAACTTTGTTTTGCAAAACTTTTGCAATCCATATCAGTATCAAATCTTACCTTTTCTTCAACAACAATACACAAGGACTCGAGGTCAATGCACTTTGAGTCCTTATAAGCCTTTTCTAGCATTCTGTTCAAATGCACAGCAAGGTCTGTCTGCCGGCCGGCTTCAATGTGTGGGGCTGCCATTGGATTCATCTCAACGTTGATGTAGAGTAAACCCTCGTTTGGTCTGATTTGTTTAGGTTGTACCACCTCACATGATACTTGTGCTAGGACTCTGCAAGATTTAAAAAAAAATCTTTATTTATGGTAATAACTCTCAAGAAATTGAAACGAGTCGAGTGAGTTGTGTGTTCGTTGTTGAGTATGAAGGGTTCATATATTTTAATGTACTGAATGGAAACAAAGACTGCAAATAGGTTTACAGGTATAAGTATAAAACTTTATTATTTTGCATACTTTGTTTCTCCCAATGATACAATACAACTGCCATATTCGGATCCAAAAGATACGTTCAATTTTCTGCTTTCATTGTAAGTTCTGCCGTCTAAACGCTGTAATCAAAGCATAAGTTGAAATAACGTAAAGTTGAAGTAAATAAACAATGTTTATAATCAAATTAAAACTGCCTTACATGCCCTTCTGACACTATTTTATTGACAAAGTTCTTTTCGCAGTTCGACAAATATACGTCCCTCATATTTTCAGGTTTTTAAACCATTTATAATAATTATTTTAGAAATAAAAATATGATTAGGTTATAGTTTGATCACGCTTTGACAATATTTGACAATGACAGTTAAAGTGGTGGGCGTTTCGAAGTTTCGACGACGAACCGTTCTTGACCGTTTTTTCTTTCTTTCGTGTTCTGCTACGGTGCAACCGTTTATATACGTCCTCAGGACGTATATAAACGGTGACACAGGACGTCGTCCTGGGTTGATACGGCCATCTATTGCTCCGGCAATAGTGAAAACTCAATAGCCAAAAATCTTCAAAAGGCGGCCAGCGACCTAGGCGCTTGGTTCCGTCTCTGGAGATTTGAGGTTAATCCTGAAAAAAGTCAGGCGGTTTTGTTCTACAAACCGCGGACGAAATTCATTCCCAATCCACCGAGTCCTATCACCATGTTTGGTAAGCAGATCCTTTGGGAAAAGCGAGCCAAATATCTAGGTGTGATATTAGACCATAGACTCACCTTTGCTGAGCACATAAGTGCGGTACGTTCGCGTGCTGCATTCGCTCTGGGTAGACTCCATGCAATGCTGAATGCACGCAGCAAGCTATCACTTAAATGTAAACTGCGCATTTACACTACGTGCATTCGACCGATTATGACTTATGCGTGTGCTGTATTCGCACACACTAAGCCAAAGCAAATCCACAGGATGCAAGTAATCCAAAACAGATTTCTCCGAAAAGCCACGGGCGCCCCGTGGTATGTACGGAATGAACGACTTCATGTCGACCTTAAAATCCCGACCCTAAAACAGTTTAT
Organism: Melanchra persicariae; assembly: GCA_947386135.1. NCBI lineage: Eukaryota > Metazoa > Arthropoda > Insecta > Lepidoptera > Noctuidae > Melanchra > Melanchra persicariae. The sequence continues at coordinate 6,324,238 of OX376651.1, read as the reverse complement.
GAAACGTCTTACAAAACGTTTCTTCGAATCCGCTGAAAAGCACAAAAACCCTTTGATTTCAAAGGCAACCCAGTACACTCCCTCTCGTATTAGTAAGATTCGCCGTCCTCGGCATACACTCGTCGAATCCGACGACGAGATCACAAAGATACAGGAAAGCTGTAGGGAAACCAGCACCCTTAGAATAAACAGATACAGACCGCGTTCCGTATACCGACCTCGCCGCCGAGGTCCGCCGCGACGACCCACTCAAAACCCTCCCCGACTTTTGCAAACGAGCCAGCCCGCGCCGCTGAGCCTTTAGCTTTAATAACCCCTAAATAATAAAACGACCCAGCCTGATTGTCCCTTGCTGTCCCAAACTGACGCCGCTAAGCCGAGGTCGTATTCCACAGGGAATGCCCTTAGTGAGCGGTCAGTAGTGTTTTTAGCTTGTAGCTAGTTTTGTGCCTTGGCTGGGGGCTTTAAATTCATTTAAGGCCACCACAGGTTAGTCCGGTTAAGCAGTTAATATCCCACGTGTGGTAACTTGCTAGTGGTCATACCTAAAAAAAAAAAAAAAAAAAAAAAAAAAACGTCGTCCTGGGTCAAAACATTCTTCGTTGCAAAAAACAGTCAAATTACATGATGCGATTTTTTATTTTACGGCTAAGTAAATATAGTTGAGAACCCATTGATTCGACTATCACACTCGTGGCGTCCTTGTTCTTATTGTTTCGCATTTATTCAGAAATCAGTTTAGACAGTTCTTTCAAGAAAAGGTGAACATTTTGTCAATGAAAAATACAGTCGTTATTTTATTACCACGCTCGGCAGTGTTGTCGTTCTCTTTTCTTTTTTTTTTAAATAATCGTGATTCGTGACGCGATAGTCAAACCCGTGCAAGCTTATAGTCGTTGACTTAAAGTGCAAAATTGTCTTGCAAAATGAATTGGGATAACAGGAAAATAAACCTGGAATTCGAGCCGGTGAGCCTGTGGCATGGATTTTGTTTGTTTACATTTTTTTGGTCAGTTGTAACTGATAATTATTTACATATACATATTATTTTATAATAGGTATAATGTATATGTATTAGTATAATCATTTAAAGGATATTTATTAACATAAAACCCAACGCTCTTTCTGCGGCTCGAAAAAATACTACTGTTGTAAGGTCGCATTTCAATAAAGATAATGAAAACCGTTACAAACCGATAGTATTTATAATAATCTAAAACTACTTCACTCAACGATAATTTCGTCTTTTATGCCGTCTTCAAACCAGTTGCAACGACAACCGTTTTCGTCGTTTGAGAAACGGTTGCGTTTCGTCCGTCAAGAAGTCGACAACGACCCACCAGAAAGCGGTAGGCCAAGGGTAGGCCGCGAAATTCAAATTTTCTTACGTTTTTTGCAATTTGCAGGTCAGTTTCAGGTTGTTTGTTGGTCAAAATATGCTTCACGGCGCGGCCGTAGCAAGTACGTATTTACAGAACTGTAATTATTAAAATCATCAATACAACTCTCTCAGTCAGAATTGATGCCAAATGATGTAGTAGGTATTTCATGAAAACTTATTTACTGAAGGAGTTGTATTGATTCCGATGACCATATTCCAATTATAATTCTATTAATAATACTTACTTGCTACGGCCGCGAATCATATTTTGACCAAGATACAACCTGACACTGACCTGCAAATTGCAAAAAACTTAAGAAAATTTGAATTTCGCGGGCTACCCTGGAGATTTTTATATTTTGGGGGTGTGTTCAAACAGCTATAAATAATTAACTACGCTCGTCGACCAACACGTTAACCTTTAGTAGTCGGGAGTACGGGACCCGTTAGGGCCAGCCGGTCGATTCTGTCGACATCTCACGGTGTACACCTAGGCGGAGTGAACGACAATTGAGCTGTCATTCCATCTTATTTGTATGGTTTGACAACTCACCCGTCGTGCGTCCCGCCCAAGTGTTCACTTCAACACCGAACCGATTTGGCTGAAAATTGGTGGGGAGGTAGCTTAGAACCAGGAGACGGACATAGGATACTTTTTTTTTTGTAGGTTAGGTGTAGGATAGTTGTAGGGTAGGTAGGTAGGTAGCCTGTTGACGGGAGAGAAGCCGCGGGTGACAGCTAGTATTTCATAAATCTTCTTTATTTTCATACACAAAACCCCTAAGTGCATGAGAATGGACATCATTTCGTTTTTTTTTTGTTATGGCAACAAAAAATACATGGGCGGCAGTATTTAATTTCTGTTTTCCCTAAGGTACCTACCTATTAGTACATAGGTAACTAATAGGTAGGTACCTCTCTGTAGAAATACCCGCCCATGCATGGTAAAATGGACTATTCTGCTGATCGTTTAAAAGAGGTGTGTTCTACCTAATTAGGTACCTATCTATCACACATTATGCAAGTATGGAATGGAATCCTGCATCAGAAAAGTGATCCTGTACGATCACATACCTACCTACATAGGTACCTACCTAACATAACGTTAGTTACCTACTTGCTTTTTTAATAGATGGTAATTTGGTAAATCATCAAATGACTCCTTCCGCTCGGCAAATCCGGAGGGAGTGTCGTCAGACTTTCGTATTTATCAAAGAAAACACACATTAGGTACCTATCTACATTTTAACTTAGTTAAGAACCTACTTCGATAGGTATTATAAATTCTATTTCAAGAAAATACTTAGGTACCTATGTTGGTAGCCTTGGTAGGTATTCTGTTGGTCAAAATAGTAAACATTATTATGTTTTGTTTTCAACCCCAGCTATTATAGAATTGCAACAAAGAGTAGGCAAACATTTTTAAATTACAGTAGGTAATATTTAATAAAGGTGAGCAATATTTACGATAAAAAGTGCGATTATTGCGATGACGGGTCACCGTTTAGTGCACGTTCGCACTTAGATACCTATATAGGTAGGTACCGAGCTGCAAAGAGCTTAAAATTTCAGCATTTAGTATCGATTCAAACATGCCTTAGTTAACTAAGTACTTACCTACTAAAATATTCTCATTTTTGTTTCGGATCTGCGATACGTTAGGTAGGTACCGACTATCACTTAAATTCTATGTTTTTCGGGCACAAGTGAAATCGATATAAGGTTAGAGAATGTTGCGACATTGCGAACTCGCTCTTAACTACACTTTTTCTTTCTTTCACCTAACCTATCCTTTTCGAGGCAGGGTGCAAGAGTTTTCGAGCTCCTTTCGCTCGCTCTTGCATTTGGCATCGCCACCATGCGTTATGATGCCCGGTGTTCCCAAAAGGCTTAGTCAGCCATTTACTTGCTCTCTGGTGCAGTGCTGAGCTCTACCCCCGAAGTAAATTCCTGGTTGTGGCCTTGTATAATAGTAAATTTCCTAATGATTCAGTTCAGGACATTGCGAATCTGGGTTAAATACTGAATATGAAAAATTATTATTTCATACCTATTCAAAATTTGTTCCGGAACCATCGGGTATCATTTGGCGACGCACACTTATATACCTACATAGATCACTCAGCGATGACAATATTTACCGAGTAACTCGTGCCGTCACCCATTAACGAGCTATGATTATTTACCTCTACATTATTGCCTCAGGTATAGAATACTATGGATGTGCCTTTCGTGTTATTTTTGACCCGTTTTTTAAATTTTTTCCATCGTTGCGACTTTTATCAAGGCTGTAGCTAACAATACTTCATTCGTCCCTGAATCATTCTTCGACACATGCGCAGTCATTGCGACATTATCTTACCTCTGTGCCACTGCGGGACAAACGCCTACCCCAAATCCTTCAAGGTATACTACTTATTCTTTTTCCGAGTCACCTCGAATGATCGAATCAGATAATTTATTAGTTTACCTAAATAAAAAAATGCGGAGGAAGTCTCGACGGTCTAGTAGTTTCAAGTGCACTGCTAAGCATGAGGTCTTGGATTGTATTCCTAGGCAGACAGCCTGCACCCCAAAGTCTGGATCTGTAACCTATTAAATAATTAAAGAATACAAAACTATAAACTAGTTTAGAACAGTCCTTTCCCATAACCATGAACCCGTGAGAAAGTTCCAGCTGCTTTTTCATGCAAAACTGCCTAACATTACGAAATCGACTACTTAAGCATTCTATTGATTTATTTATTAGACTGAATGTCAATGTTAATCCAACGTGCATTACCGTAGCGTGGGGGGACAGTGGTGGCGAAAGGCAAAGGCCATGTCGGTGGCGCATCCTCGCAGTCGGCCGCAGTGACCACCCGCAGTCGCCACTCCACCACCGACCACCAAATGTGTCCTACGGCGGAACCCGTCAGCCTCATTATGCCATGGCCGGCATAGAACTAATCATATCGTCGATATGTAACGCCACGTTTTGCGAAGTCCCTTACAATGAAACTTATAAAGGTGAACTTTATAGCAAATTGTTTTCTGATTGGTCTCAACCTTCTTAATTTCAAAATCAATTTGTTATTTTTTAAGACAGGATTGAGCCAAGCTTACCTTCCCATCGGTCTATATTATTATATTTTTTTATTTGTCAAGGACCCGACTCTTTGGTGGCGAAGGACACGAATTTCATGGGTTTGATGAAGGAAGTCAATGGAAAGAATCTCAGAGTAACGACGTATAATGTAAGTCATGTGCACCTTTTCTAATCAGGAGGAAGTGGTTGCTGCCCCATATTATGATACCTACATGTCTCTTTCCGCTTATGCTATGTGATCGAGATCTACCATGGAGCAGACAATCACATCCTACCTACCTGCGCATAATATATGCGTTTTATGCTTGTGCTGCATGGGGAAGCCCTGCCTAGTATGAATGAGTCCTGAGTTTTCACGCGATTTCAGAACACACCTCTAAGTTGGACAGAATATCAAAATGGCACGGTGGTCGGCAAAGGTGTGGCTTTCACCGTCATGGAGATATTGCGGAAGAAATTTAATTTCACCTATGAAGTGGTTGAGCCCAAAAGAAACTATGAGCTGGGTACCAAGATGGGTGATGACTCCATTATAGGACTTTTAAACACCAGCGTAAGTTTTGTGAATCTAAAGGTATATTTTTCATTTATTATCCATATGATGACGATGCACAGAGTTGGGTTCCAATCAGGAAAAGTTTTAAGTTCGTTGGCACAATTCGAGCTACCAGAGCCCGTGAGTTACGAATAATATTTTAAATGATCCAACTTTTGAGAGCCTAATGACTTGAATGGTACCAGTTCACCTAGAAATGCTCTTTATGTAATCCCAGTCTATCCCTTTTTCCTGGGCCTAAAGTGGCCTACACAATGATGAAAGCCTGCCTACGTATTTTGAACATTTTCCAAGCAGAAAGTCGACATGGCCGCCGCATTTCTACCAACTCTAATAGCTTACCGGGAGAAGGTGTCATTCTCCATAGACCTGGACGAAGGTGTGTGGGTGATGATGCTGAAGAGACCCAAGGAGTCGGCTGCTGGGTCAGGTCTACTTGCACCTTTCAACGAGCTTGTATGGTATGACGAATAATGGTTTATTGTTTACAGAAAATGCTTTCATTGTTGATAGGTTTTGCATGCATCAGCCCTTACGTTACGTGCTTATTTCTGACAGCCTAGCTTGAATCACGTTTCATCAATATTTTTCCAGATACCTGATTCGCTTTGCATCATTATTCACTCAATTTTACGGTAGTTTTCTGGCTATAACTCTTGATACTCCTCTAAACATTATCTTTAAGTAATATCTTAGTCATCTTCTATAATGCTAGTTCTTGTTAACAAAATAATCGCCCAGGTACCTGGTCCTGGCTGCGGTGCTAACCTTTGGACCCTGCATCACTTTCTTCACGCGTATACGAACCAAGCTGATCACGGACGACGAAGGTGTTCTGCCTATAAAACCGAGCTTTTGGTTCGTCTACAGCGCCTTTCTCAAGCAAGGCACCAGTTTGGCACCTGAAGCTAGTAAGTACCAAACCTTTAGATACCTAGTAGATAACAAAATTGCTCATCCATGTGACTAAGTTCTAATTGATTTGTTGCTGTTGTTTAAATCTCACCATCGCATCGTACTGAGGTTTGCTGTAAAAAAAAACCCAATTGTGGGTTAAGCTCGCCTACATAGGTATCTAAGCTAGCTGTCCTGTTATATTTGTAATCATCAAAGGACTCCTTCCGCTCTGGGTAGAGCGGGAGGGAGTATCAGACTCTTACTGACTAAAACCCATCCGGGTTCCTCCTAGTGCCCTTTGCGTTCCAGGGCCGTGACGACTCTTTCGAACAAAATCCGCAACCTTGGCAGGCTCTGGCCCTAACAGGCCCCGTCTACTTTGCTGACATCTATTTGAGGCGCATGTGGAACACAACGCGCCGACGACGACTCGGGCCTGGTTATGATCGGACAATGAGCCACCCACACTCGCCGTCTGCAGGCCCGCGCCTACGGTGACCCGGAATCGCCCTATACGACTCCCGACGCCCGGGGCGTCTTATTCTGTTGCGGCGGCTGGGGCGTGAGGTTTGTCTCTCCCTCACGCGTTCCGCTTCCTCCTTCACTAGCATTACTGCTTCGCAGAAAGAGGTGATGGCTTCCCGTGCCTCCTCGCTCCGGACCATGGATTGAACCTGGGTCGGAAGCGAGAGGTAGCCGCCGCCGATCGCCTCGACGAGGACACGGCGGTGCTCCGCTCAAGCAGATTTTATTTTGACTGTGCCTAAGTGTTAATTTATAGAATTTCAATACGCAGGTACATGGGTAGGTACGTTGCGGAATTTGTTCGAAAGAGTCACCGCGGCCCTGCTGGAATGCGAAGGGGGGAAGGGATGCAATAGACTCCTTCCGCTCCGCCCAGAGCGGAAGGACTCATTTGTAGATTTCCCATCCTTATAAAAAAAAAATAAGTTCCCCCAGTCCATGATCCTGTGGCCCAGTATACCTTGAAGTAAATGTAATCAGGTCTGACATTATTTACCTAAACCATAAATTTTTAAATTGATCGGAATCACGACGCAGAACCTAAAATATTATGTTTGGGTTCCATCAAAATGATGATACGAACATTACAAACTAGTTTCATAACTGCGGTCAATTCCTACCCTAGATCGTATCGCTGCTAATGGTTTACGTAATCTATCATTTTTTGTCACACCCTTTCAACTTTTCCATGTGCGACATGGAAAGTAATCACAAATGAAAATGGTGTTAATGATCGTTGTCAAAATATTTGTCAGGTCATCGTGATTATGATTACTGTTATTTTGTGGTCTTGATTAATGATGACCTTTGTAAGGATTTCTGAAGAACTTTGCGTGTAAAAAGTTTCAGATAAAGGAATCTTTAAATATATTTTGTTATATTTTAGCTTACCTTTTTAGGTAGTTTGCCGCTAGTTACGTGAAATACAAGGCTAAAAAACCGACCAAGTGCGAGTCCGACTCGCGCACGAAGGGTACCGTACCATTATCTCTAAAAAAACCGGCCAAATGCGAGTCGGACTCGCGCACGAAGGGTTCCGCACCATTACTTATCTATAAAAACGGCGAAAAAGTCACGTTTCATGTATGGGAGCCCCACTTAAATATTTATTTTATTCTGTTTTTAGTATTTGATGTTATAGCGGCAAAAGAAATACATCATCTGTAAAAATTTCAACTGTCTAGCTATCACGGTTCTGGAGATACAGCCTGGTGACAGACAGACAGACAGACAGCGGAGTCTTAGTAATAGGGTCCCGTTTTACCCTTTGGGCACGACAATAAAATCTCGTTTGTTGTACTTATTTAAATATTTATTTTATTGTTTTTAATATTTGTTGTTAGCGGCAACAGAAATACATCATCTGTGAAAATTTCAACTGTCTAGCTATCACGGTTCATGAGATACAGCCAGGTGACAGGCAGACGGACAGCGGAGTCTTAGTAATATGGTCCCGTTTTTAGCCTTTTGGTACGGAACCCTATAAAGAAGTAATTGTACTCATCATTAGGAACAACTTTTAGGTACTATAGGACCAACCCCAAAATCGAATCGAAAAAAAACTCTAGGTACTGCCCATACATTGCTGTGCGCATAACTCGAAAAAATGTAATGAACAGCTGATTTTTTATTCTCGATGTCAGTCTTTGTCCCTCATTGAAAATTGTTCATAATGATGAGAGATATACGAGTACCTACCATGAGCTCAAAATGCAATCGCATGATAAGACGCTGTCATAGCAAAAACTCGGTCACTCTCGGACTGTATAGAAAAGAAAGAGAAGGGCGACGACACAATGCTTGCAATTTATTTCCAAATAAGAAGCATTTTATCGATTAACTCAAAACTAAGTTGAGCTATTAAATATCTAAAACAACAAAATTTTGCATTAAGATTCGATTCATTATTTGTTATAAATTTTACCGGCATAAGTAGGCTAGTAATACGGGGTCTTTTTCAAATTTCAAAATTAGAGGTTACTTTGACGATCATTTCTATCGAGGATTTTATTTTTAATCATGTTTCGGAAACAACAGAGTTCTTGGAAATACTTATAGTTAAAATTAATATACATTTTTTCTGCAGCTTGAAACTAAACAGATTTGGCAAAAATTATTTTAGAAAACCAGCAATTTTTCATGTTTTGCTCTTGATAGCGCCTGATATTCCACTTGTCATCGCGGGTTCGATTCCCACATTGGTGTAACCGTTTTTAAGGCTTAGATAAGTATGGTAGGCTAAGGCCGTACCTACTAGCTGTTTCTGAAACGAAAAAGAATTGCAAAATAAATGTGTTATGATCAAGATCATGCGCGTCACTTGATTTGCTTTTAATTTGTGTTGTTTTGATTTTTTCTCCATCTCTGGCTAATTATTCAGCAATGAAGTTTCATAATTTCTAGACACAACCCGCGTACTCTTCGTTACCTGGTGGCTGTTCATGATCTTGCTCTCAGCGTTCTACACGGCCAACCTGACTGCCTTCCTCACTCTGTCCAAGTTCACCCTGGCTATTGAGAATCCTCGGGATTTGTACCAGAAAAACTATCGCTGGGTCGCGTCAGCTGGCAGCTCGGTGGAACATGTCGTTAAATCTGTGAGTTCTTGATTTATCTAATTGATAGCTTTAGATGGAGCTCGTGGATAAAAATAATAACAGCCGCACGGTTCTTTGAGGTTACCTAAGCAACTCTTGGCATGGTTGGCCTCGGATGGATGCAAGCAATTCCACGGATTTCATCTGGTTTTCGAATTTTGAACAGAGGGATGCATTCGCGGCGAAATCCTAATCCACACACATGACATCTGGATTCTAACGGCGATGGAAGCTTGATTGATTGTGCTAAATGGTGTAGCCGTCCCGGTCACACGCGAACGAAAGGACATGTGCAGGAATGGGATAGGAGACTGGAAGTTTGCAAATCAACTCAATCTATCAATATAATTGCGAACGTACAAAAAGAAAGAAACTTGCAGTCGAAATCAGCGCAAAAATTCCCCCGGGCTTGAAATCTGTGAGACCGTGCTAGGTGGACCGACGACCTTTAAAATTGGCTAGGAGTCTGGATACGGAAGTCAGAGGACCGGGTATTGTAGCGCAGCTTGGAAGAGGCCCGTGTTCAGCAGTTGACTACCTACGAGGCCTTACCTTACCTACTATACAGAATGAGTTTTTCAAGTGGGCGTGAATGGCCAAATCCAAAACAATTTTCAAAAAGCTAATAATTTTAAGTTTTCAACTATAATTTTTCGCTATTCCTCATAGTTTCGGATTTTGCCCATCCACGCCAATTGATAAATCTCCCGGAATAATCGGCAGTAAGTAGGTACCCATTGAGTCCACTCCATCAGATCCATTATCATCATATTAACAATCCTTTTATGTTTTACACAGGAAGGCGAAGAACTGTATTACTTGAGCGCAATGATCAGCAACAATAAAGCGCGGTTCCTATCAGTCCGCAGCGACAAGGACTTCCTCGAATCTGTGAAGAAAGACGTGGCATTGGTCAAGGAACAGACCGTGGTCGACCACCTTATGTACAACGATTACACTTCAAAGAAAGATGTTGAAGAATCTGAGAAATGTACCTACGTAGTTGCTCCTAATGCGTTTATGAAAAAACAAAGGGCGTTCGCGTATCCTGTTGGCAGCAAGTTGAAAGGTTTATTCGATCCTGTGTAAGCATATTTTGATTACCTACTTTTTGTTTATTAGCATGTAAAGAGGTAGCTTGGTTTCAAAGTTATCTAATTCTTGTTTCACATTCTTCGGTCGCCTGAGTGTAGGTAGGCACTGGATTCGCTTTCGGGTGGGTAATTTTTAGGGTTCCGTAGTCAACACGTGTTTAGCTCAGAGACGCTTGGCACTACAAAATTGGAATTTGGTGTGGGCATACCATGCTGACAAAATTGTAAAATAAAACCAACTTACCCACTTTTTATCATAAAGTTCAGCTGTGTCGAAGAGAATTCTTTATTCCAATCTACAGAGAACTTGATTAAAGAAATCGCTAAGTTTGTGGTAGTTGAACATGGACTATACATTCATGTAATAATTTACTTAGATTTTGTCAATAAGCCTGTTTATTTCGTAAATCGTATCATCATCACAAAATGGTCTTTACCTACTTACTTTTCTTCCTACTAATAAGTACTTTCCAAATTTTCCATGTTTCAGACTAACACAGATATTCCAGGCTGGCATCCTGGACTTCTTGAAGCGCGCAGACCTGCCCAGCACAAAGATCTGCCCCCTGGACTTGCAGTCCAAAGACCGCAAGCTCAGGAACAGTGATCTTATTATGACGTATTTGGTGATGGTCGCCGGATCTGCTACTGCTGTTGCCGTTTTCGCTGCTGAGGTTGGTAGATAATCATGTTTTTGAGGTTGATCAGACTGCGATCGACTGAGGTTGAGGTGAAAAAAATAAATAAATAAATAAATAAATAAATAAAAGCCTTATACTTAATAAATTTAAAAAATAAGTATCTCGGCTCGTTATACCTAGTGAGCGACCGAACTAAAGAAAGACAATGATGGTAGCATAGCTGTACCTACTTAATAGATAAACGCTTAATAAATAAATAAGTGTTTTATTCATAGTGCTTGTCTACGGTACCTACGTGTGTAGAAGGTATAAAATAACCTTAGGTATTACTGGCTTATTAACCTCCCATGTTTTTATGTTACAGATATTCATAAAGCGTTACCTTTCTGGCAAACTCGCCAACAACAAGAAACTAAAGAGAAAGAAATCGAAAATGAGCAAGAAGTCGACGAGATACGATGACTGTCGCCCTCCGCCATACGACTCCCTCTTCGGAAAGAACCCGAGGTTCAACGTTGAGACTACCCGCACGAAAATCATAAATGGCAGGGAGTATTATGTATTTGAGACGGCAAGTGGCGAGAAGAAACTCATTCCTGCTAGGGCTACTTCGTCATTTCTTTACAGGTCTGACAAGTAACGAAGAATGTTGGACACTTGATAGATTCCCGCTACATTCGAAAAAAAAAATCTTTTTGTGTTGTAATATTGTTGGACACATGGAAAATACCTGTAGTAGAATTCTGATATTGGAAAAATAAATCTATGTTTTCAGTTTAATATAGGTAAATAAATATTAAATATTAAATAAGTAGGAAATACAAATGTTTAGTTTAAGCGTGTGTGTGAATTAGTTAAAAACGATAACACTAGCACATAAAAAGCACGATAGTTCAAAATGGGGCAGAACTTGTAGTACTTAATATTCAATAAAGAAAATCCAAACAATTTGTTGTTTCAATACATATTTTTATTTAATTGTGAATCACAATCCACAATTTAACAATCATTTCATGTCTCAACACTCCATTAAAAAACAATTTAGTCATGTCCGTACGTATAAATAAAAGTACTTACTTACTAAACCATAAAAAAGAACAAAATTAAATTACACAAAAAGGTACAATTATTTCCATTAGGTAAAATTCGGCTTTCGACAAAATGCCATTCTATCAGCGAATGCGTTTGTCGAAATGCCAGAATATAACGGATTCATCACGTGATATTCGACAGCATTTGTCAATCCCATACATTTTGTCGTTTTGACAGTAGCCTTCGCCACGCTTCCGCTGATATAATTTCATTTCTCTAGAGCCCGTGAAGTTAGAACTGCCGACGAACACATACAACACAATGTTACCAGCACATAATTTGATTCTTCATAATAATATTGAGCAGTGACCCAACTTCCAGCCGTCACATCAATCATACAAGTTCACCATTAACTAGATTGAAACTTAATCCTATACAATAAAATACAAATCCAAAATAATTATTTCATAAAATTGTGATTGAATTTTGGAAATATCACAAAAAATTATATTATTTTGTAGATCCATAGACAATTACCTACTCATACACAATGGCGAGGTGAGATGTGAACTTTAAGGCTGCCTGTCCATGGACGCGAAGCGAGGCAGCGGAGCGGAGCGGAGTTGCGGACGGTCTCTGTCCATTGATGCGGTACGAGGTAGTGCGGAGCGGAGAATCCGCTCCGCACTACCTCGACTACCTCCACTACCTCGTACCGCATCTCCGCTGCGGAGTTGCGTAGCTAGTCCGAGTTCACGCGACGAGTAATTTGAGCGGACAGACGGTTTTCCGCGTCCCCACTCCGCTTCCTGGTTTTGCATGATTTTTTAAACTAGTTCGCAATTCTCTGTCCACTGAAGCGGAGCGGATATTTTATGCAATTCTATTGGTTAAGGGTGCGTTTCCACTGAGGCGGAGCAGAGCGGAGACGAGCTGTGCCACGATTCACCAATCACATGGCTTGAAATTCACATCTCTTTTCCACTCCGCTTGGTTGGTTGGTGAATCGCGGCACAGCTCGTCTCCGCTCTGCTCCGCTCCGCCTCAGTGGGAACGCACCCTAATATTGGCACAACACCGCTCCGCTCTGCTCCTCTCCTATCCGCTTCAGTCGACTGTCAGCCGGAGGTCAGGCTCGAAAAACTTATCATAATCTCATTTTTATTCGAAATGCTAGATCATGACGCCATACATAACTTGAGGCAGCACACCGAGAAGAGTGGAAGGCTATGGGGGAGACCTTTGCCCAGCAGTGAGACAATAAAGGTTGACAAAAAAAAAACTTGGGGCAGAATATTCAGGCTATAGCTCATTCTGGTTTAAAGTACAAAGTCATTATGTTTGATGCACAAGCTCTTACTTAAATAATGAGAAAAGTTTACTTTGAAACAACGGTTCAAATAGGGGAGGCTATGTGGAATTATTTTAAGAATTAAGTTAAAACAGAGAAATATAAATTGTGATAAAAATAATAACATTTCAAATACACTTTTCAAATAGAGACGGTCACTCTTAAAATGTTCTAATATAGTTTATTGATACGGTGTAGGGGGATTAAAAAAAATATTCATAATTTTGGGGCACAAGTGCAATAACTATTTGTTGCTGAATTGTGATTATCTAACTATGTTATTATTGCAAAGTTACCCGCAAAACGCTCTAACGTCATCATCTATGAAATGCTAGCCGAGCTCGGCCATTACTACTTAGAACTACAAAATTACATCACATTTTTAAGTAATAAGTAACTCTTTCTTATAATAAAGAGGGTCAGATATTTTGTAAATCTTAGCTTAGATAGGTTTAAATGTTTTGCTTTCCTTCCCAAACGAGAATTAATAATAGGTTTCACCTAATCATAGTAACAATCGAATTGTGGAAACCTATTTTACGTCAAGATGTTCTAAAGAGTCAGTAATAGTGGTAGAAGCAGGAAATTTAACTAACGAGGCTTCAAAATGTCAGATTTGCGACTAATTAATTTTATTTCTTTAGTACTGTTTCAGACGCAACATCACCATTTTTTAACAACTGGCCATCACAAGTATAAGCAGAAACATATCACAAATCGTCGGTGTCAAAGCAGGACCTTGTAAATGCAAAAACGTTATTTTACATGCGAATTTTTAAAAATCTCATAGAGATAATTATGTTAAGTATTTCTCGACTTCAATGTAATGAAATATATCATCGGTGTCAGTGCAGGACCTTGTAAAGTTGCGGATTTTGTTCGAAAGAGTTACCGCGGCCCTGGAAAGCAAAAGGCATTAGGAGGAGCACGGATGGGTTTTAGTCAGTAAGCGTCTGACACTCCCTCCCTTTACACCCAGAGCGGCAGGAGTCATTTAATTTGATGATTTCCCATCCATAAAAAAGGACCTTATAAATGCAGAAACATTTTTGTTCTTATGAGAAAATAAAAATACATAAGTAGGTACTGTAAGTAAACGAAATTCGAATTGAAAAAATTACACTTATATAGGTAATCGCTTTAAAATTATTCAGGCAAAAACGTAACAAAGTACTTCTTGAATTTCGTTTACAGTAAGTATTTTTATCGTCTCAGGAACAAAAACGTTTCTGCATTTACAAGGTCCTGCACTGACGCAGACGAAAAATGTAATTTCATTGAAGTCGAGAAATACTTAACATAATTATCAAATACATACATTGAGATATTTATATTTGCTATAGATAAGATTGTTATAACTAGTGTGTTGCGTCATCCACGTGGAAGATCAGTATCAGTTCATTGACATCGTTTTCCTCGTAAATTTCCTATAAGTTACAACGCTATTTTTTATTATTGTATGTATTACAAAAATAATGCCACCAAAAGACTTCAAGATAAAAAAAATATAATATGCGTATTGTACTTTAGGGATAAACATCCAAAATTTATAAAAAGCCGATTAGTGCATAAATTCAAACTGGCGGTCACTTTATGAATTAAGCAATTAAAAAAAAAAACATTTTTTTGTAATTGCTTAGTTCAAAGTTTACTATATCGTAACCTTATTTCAGTGTGGGAATTTATATGCATGGAGTACTTAAATTTTCTTAAAACATCTGTATGGATACCTATTTGATTAAAATAATAATTAAAATATTTTGTCTATTTGTCTGCAGACACTATCTGTCGCTGTGACTCGTGATTGCTACGATAAATAATATTATTTTACTGTTGCCTTGAAGACATAAATTAATATTCATACAATAGAAATTACCTCTCACATTGCAAAGCATTCAACAATATATTTTGTATAAACAACTCACACCCACATATTAATTGTGAAATACCTATTAATAATACAATTTCCAATTAAACTTTACTTATCCAAATTTCTTAACGTGAATGGATATTTTAATAATTTTATTTTTAACGTGGTTCCTGATGTTATCAGTTCAAAATGTCCACCAAAAAACATGACATCCCGTTGTCCCAAGTTGATGAAATCGTAACCATTGTTAAACTTCTGTAATATTCAATTTAATAATAAAAAAATACTATGAATAATTTTACTTAAGCATCTGAAACAATTTAGAAAAGGTAAGTACTTAATTAAAAAATGTGAAACGACGCTACACTAATCAGTGAAGTTACACCTAGGTAATGGTGGCGAGATTTATCGAATTTTAATTACAACAGCAGCAAATGAGATGGTCGTTATGATGTTAGATGACACGTTAGAAATTCGTGGTTTTCCTAAAAGTTATTATTATAAGAATGGAACTAATTTCACAGCTAATGTGTATAGAAAGTGACGGGGTTAGTCCGCGACGGGTGGGCCGGGCCGGCCGGGTGTCAGACCGCGGGGCGACCGTCCACCATAGGCGACGGGAGCAGAGAACTAAAAAAAACACTCTTATTAGATTCCCTTTCTGACAAGCGAAACAGTTTTATGGGACATTGTTTATTTATGTCTATGTGAATAAATAAGAAAATGCGTCTGCTGCTTTTTTAGTTACCAATATACCTTATCATAATTTTAAAATCAACTTAATTTATCTATCTATCTTAGCTTCTAATTAGCGGCGTTTTGTCTACAGTGTTGTACCGACAGACGTAGTAAGTGCATTTATTTTATTTTATAAAAAACATGAGCTGAAAATATTACGTTTTACAATAAAAAGATAGTAGACTTTTCGAGTGCATATTATGGTGATACATACTGTATGTAGGTATTTGTTTTTCAATTGTACTTTTTTAACCTTATAATTATAATACTTAGAAATCTGTCGGCAACTGAATACATCAGCGAAGAGATAATACTTTATTCCAATTTAGCCTCAAAATGTACGTTAAATGCAAGACTTAACTTACGACCGATGTTGAACTCCGGGCTTTTTAGGAAGAGTCAATATTTTCTCGCTGTTTCTTAACATTTACACGCAATAAGTCTGAAAATATTTTACCAAGTAAGGTAGCAGCTTCACTAAATTCAGAATACTTAAACATTTGATTTTATAAATAAAATTTACAAATTCGATTAATTACTCAATTTAAATCCGTTAAAACATTTTCAACATCACTGCGTTTGCGACTACAGTACATTAGTTTACGACAGTTTATAATCACATTTAGCCGTTAGTAACAACGAGATATCACCGATAACATATCGGGAGATCGATACTATCGAATAGGTCCATCGCTACTAAGTTCCGTCATTGCTACTCTACTAACCCGCACTCTAAAGCTTCTAGGTTCCACGTGGTGGCTTGTCTGCCGGGTGCGCCTGCGCCGTTCGTGGAACACATAGATTCGGTCCTAGAGCCCATGGTGCGCTGTCTGCAGAGGTACGGCGTTACTGTGGGAGAGGGTGTGCTTTGCTCCTGGAAATCCTGGAATTTCAATAAAAGTCGTATTATATGAGGTTGACTGATTAGGTACCCAAAATGTGGACAGTGTCACCAAAATAAAAAAGAAATCCCCATTCTTTTATATTTTGTATACTTAATCCTCATTACATTGGCTTGTTTACAGAAATGTAGTCCCGCCAATGAAGCTGTGTTAACAAGATCCCATCATGTTCCCGTGTGCATTCCCAAAAGGTCACGATTCAGAATTTATCAAAATTGACACATAAATCGCTCACGTGTTTACTATTCTATTTCAAATACAAGAGGCATAATATGTGATAGCAATCAGCTTCAATGATAACATATAATAGTTCTAAAGCAATAAGATTTATAAACACACCTTGAGTTTTATAAATACGAATCGATATGTAACTTCAGTACAAGTTTCTACACTCGTATTTTTAAGCGCATACAAAAACCGATACTTGTCTACAAGTACTTGATAAATACGTGTGATAACTTTGCTAATTATGTTTAATTACCCTCTGTGTATCGAGTACGTGCGACGTGTTTAAATTATGTTCTATTTTATTGGTATATAGTTTTACTCTTATAGGTGGGGAAAATGTGTGTACGTGTGTCTACCTACTAATTATACAACGTGTAACAGTGCTAACGCAATACCTCGAAGGGGTCATTGTTCTCATTAATATGAACAATTTTAACTATGGGACCAACACTGAAATCGCGAAAAAAAATCGACTGCTCCATAGATTTCTGTGCGCTTTTCTCCATATAATGTTGGTACTGAACAACTGATTGTTTTTCGCGATTTCAGTGTTGGTCCCATAGTAAAAGTTGTTCATAATGATGAGTACAATGACCCATTAAGAGGTATTGCGTTTATTCTGTTACGTTGTATATTCAAATAATACCAACAATGACTGGTAAAATCAAAATACATGATATACTACGTATAAACCAATTTAATACTTTCATAAATATCTACTCTACCTACTGGGTGCGTTCGACGAAAGTAAACATTTACCTTTATATCATTTCTGAGTAAATTGCCATCGAACAGACAATTTTCATTGTTGATATAGGTCAACGTGTCCTTCGGAAAATATGCAACGATATTGATTGAACGGCAAGGCGGCCGCCCAGTTCTTCACAGACGTTTAATAAGTTCGCTACCTACGTCAATTATCTTGAGAGCACTATTAGCTAAAATGCATTCCATTTTCTTCTAGACATCGCATTTTAATAAGGCAGTATTTACAATCTTGGAAAATTGGCACTTTGTTCTACTTCTCTACATATGTGTATATTAATAAAGGAAGATAGAAAGTGTAAGGATTCCAGGAAAAAGAACAGGCAATTAAAAGGGATTAAGGATTGTGTGTTAGCCATTTCACCTTACAGATATTTGTGCCCACACCATTATACCCAACTAAGTTTAATAGATCCATTATAGTAGTGTGTAGATAAGATTATTTCTGCCACCAATAGTCATGCAAGTCTAATGTTTATGTATCGTTATTTACTCATAATTGCCTTTTATCCAAGTTGAGTATAGAATCGGAGAATTGCTAGCTAGGTCGACTCTCATCCAAGGAAATCAAAGTCCAATAAATTGTAAACATTTTACTATTTTTATAAAACTTTTACAACAAATGAACACAGCCTCGTTAACAAACATTTGGCATTAATACAAAATCACTTATGATTTAATGAACCTGTAATAATAATACAACTATATGATTCAACAAATAACTTCCATACAAATATATCTTCTATACATATCAAATATAATTAATCTAACGATTTCTACATTAGTCATCATTGAAAAACTTGATACCGTTCGACTTGGAGGCGGACGGGGTGTTCTTTTCGTTCGCTTTCAACGAAACCATCTCCTTGAACAAGATTTTATCGAACCCTTATCGTTTCTAAAGTGAAAAACTGTAATTGAAATACAAATAATACTGCTAAGTGTCTGACAAACAAACATAAAATTAAATAATGAATTTAATTTCCTAATTTCATTCGAAACAAAAAAAAAAGTAAAATAAAACGAATTTGGATTAAAAAATAAAAAGCAAATAGTATAGCATAAATTCAGTTTATTGTTCTGTCCATGCATAGTTCGTGAAGTATAGACAAAAATATAATCGACGCTTCAATTTGATAAAGAAGACGTGATGACACGAAGCGTATTTGTAAAAACATCCACGTTTATTTACTTGCATTATATGCTTAAGAGATTGTGCTTGCCCAGGCTTTATACAAACATTGTCAGCAATATCAGCAGTTACTATTTAATAAAGGCTATAAAAACATAACCTTTTTACACTGTCCCCAATTTTCGAACAGTAGCTTCTCGGTCTTTTCCTAAAGACTAGTACTATTCTTTGGTCCTAAAGATACTTTATTCAAAATCGATCTTTACAATTTATACACAATATACATAATATGTACAATGGGGTACTTCAACAATTCATCCCAAAACCAATTTAGATTGTGATGTATTTTAACATAATTTACAAACCAAAAACCATTTTTCAAATAGGGGTCACTTTTCAAATGAACAAAAACCCCTTTTTCAAATAGGGGTAATTTGAAACACTTTTGTCCATTGACGATATGTATCATTTCATTTAATACACATTAATTTAGCTGCCCAAAGAGAACAAATTAGAAACAGTAATTCATTTTCCTGTCAGGTAAGGATTGGGGAAGTTGGAAAATTAGTAAAGTCAGCTAGGTTTGTATGTGTTAAGCTTGGAGAATTGCTTAGCAGTTTTGGTTAAAGGACCCTTAGTGTTTGTACTGTTGTTAAGGAGGTGGCTAGCTACTATATAATGTCTTCTGGTAAGAGACGCACCTGTTGGTTGGGCCCGCAACACGTCGCGTTGTGGCAGAGGTCGTTCGGCGGACAGTGGAGCGCACAGGGCGCTTCGGCGGACGCTCCGCTAATTATCTGTAACAAAATACACCATATTATTTACAAACTTCCGTTTAGACTTTAAAAGATATTTATTATCTACGTGTGCTCATGCTTTAGGATAAGATTTTATGCGGAAATGCACACAATTCGACATTCGACAGATTGTTTATGTCAATTTTTGTATATTTTTATTTTACGGACGACAGCTGTCCGTCACAGCCGATTTTCTCCGAATGTACTGGACTGATTCAGTTGAAATTTGGTACGCATATCATGATCTTTTGTGACAAAAACACAAACGTGTAACAAACATATATAAATTTTGAAAATGGGGTAACTTTTTGGCGAAAAAGTTAGAAATTTAAGAAATAAAAATTTCAACAGTATCGTTTGACATATCAAATGAAAGGAAATATTGTGAGGAATTATTTAGAATATTTTTTTTTTATTTTAAAACATAAAATCAAATTCTGTTAAAAATCCGACGATGGCGGCGGCATCTGCAGCCCTTGTCCAAGTGTTGCAATGTTTTTGTATTTCCAAACAATACCGAGGACGTTTTGTGTAATATTATTAAAATCTAATCTGATTATAACCTAGTAGCACCTTCAGATAAGAGAAAAACTTGCAAACACAATCAATATTTTCACGTTATCATGATAATTTAACGGATACTTAATCGTTGAAATATTAATATTTTATGGTATGATATTCATATTTGGCATAACGACATTAACGACTTCATTCAAATTTATTAGGCTTATTGAATGACGAAATTACGATTTTGAAGATAAGAATCATCGATAATTTTAAATGAGTGGAAAGAGAAGAGTGCTTTAATAATTTTCCTTGTTATTAAGTTTGAATTATTGTATATCCTATTAAGTATTTTTATATTTCCATTCATTTACTTATTCTATTTATGCATTATTTTTATTTCTCATATATTTAACTAACTTAACTATTTATATCTACTAAACCTAGACTAAAAATTGCCAAATTATGTACAAACAAAATAAATCATTGGGCATTAAAAAAATTCATTCATATCGCTGTCAATGACAAAAGTGCCCAGAACACTGGCAGCATTGCCGCGTTGAATGGCAATGCTGATTCTTTGACCAAAGAAAAGCCCAGCCCTCTGGTCACGTGAACAGTCGACAAGTTGTTTGCTGATGTCCCGAAAGACTCGGTGAGCACTCGGACCCCATGGGCCTAAAGTTTCAACCCCAAACGGCTCAAATATATAATTCCCAATAAGGTATTATATTTGCGCCGTTTGAGATTTTGTTATTCTATTAATATTATTTTATTTTTTAGGCAAGTCTATCTATTTATTTATTTAAATGTATTTAAGTATTGTTTAATATTGCTTATTGTTTTACTCACTTAAAACATGTTCATTATTAAGTATTAGTGTTGTATAATTATTAAGAATTATAATTATAATTTATTTTTGTTATTTTACTTACTTATTAATAAATAACTGTTATTCATAATTATGTATTATTATTGAATTTATCCGTTAGATATTAGTGTTCAGTGTAAGGAATACTTGTTTTTAATTAAGTATAGTTTAATTTATTTAGAAATATAGGGTACTGGTTTTTATTTTATTTTATTCCTTACATACCGCTACAACCAACTACCAAATAAAAAAAATACTACAAAGGTGTTTTTGGTCGTTTCTAGGTATTTAACACCGACTTACTTACTTCGGAAGTCGGTGTGTTTTCTTCTTAGTTTGGAAGTCGGTTATATTTTTATTTTTCACTTTTCAGTGCTAGGTGTGGGGGCACCTAACAAAACCACTGGAAAGACACAAGAAAGCAAAATACGCAATTTCGTATACATGGATGACGCATATTTTTTTTGGATTTAAAAACCAAACTAGTGAACCGATTTTGATAAAATTTCAATGGGACCAATCGATAAGTACATAATATATAAGGTGCTATAAAATTATCTGCCAACCTCTTGAGGGGTCATTGTACTCATAATTATGAACAACTTTTACTACGGGACCCAACCTGAAATCGCGAAAAAAAAATCAGCTGGTCCCTACAGTTTGACGAGTTAGACGAAAATAAATGTAGGGACCAGCTGATTTTTTTTTCGCGATTTCAGGTTTGATCCTATAGTAAAAGTTGTTCATAATAATGGGTACAATGACGCCTCAAGAGGTTGGCAGATATTTTTATAGCACCTTATATATCCTTTCACATAAAACAAGAATTTTTCAAATCGGTTCATAAATGACGGAGATGACAGAGGTACTGATGAGGTAACAAACATAAAAAAGCAACCGAATTACGAACCTCCTCCTTTTTTTGAAGTCGGCTAAAAAATAAATGTTACCTCATTTCCACCGATAGGAAGCTCAACGAACTCAGGCTGTATGGTGGTCGAATGGATGCCTTCGTTGTGGAAGAACTCTTTCACCTTCTCAGCAATCTTCATGTACTCCGACAGATTTCTACACCTACAAACAGAAAAAAATATTATATTGTAGTAAACTAATAAAGGTTTGGTTATTTGGTTTGCTCCTATATCTCCTTCTAGGTTTGAGCAATAGAGATCCTCATTTGCGTTACTCATAAAATGTAATTTTCTTTCACAACCAAAACGAACTTCAAATCCATTGCTTTGTGTATGTTTAAAAATTTGTCTGATCGATTACGTAAAACTGTATAAGCTATTACATGTAGCAAATAAGAGGTAGCAGCCAGTCGGTAACAGGCATTTTCCTGATGACCTAAACCGCTATTGTTTTATAGATTCGTTGTTGTGGTCTGCATAGAACAAAAAAGGTGGCTCATACCTATTTCATAATAAATTATCCTCATTTACCCCGGCAAGTACCTACTATTAAAAAGAGTAATAAAATTCGATAATATACATGACATGTTTTCAGTACATGACCATTTTCAATGGTTTGAAAATAAGATGTTTTCCGAGCGATATTCCCGCACAATGACTATATAATTTAAACAAAGAGCATTTATCATTGATTGTTATTTCAACACTCGTTAGTATTGCTCTCACTTTAAAATATACAATGGTGATACGGTTATGTGTGTATTTATTTTTGCTGAATGACCTGACCAAAGAGTTTGGTTAACTATTTTTTTACATATTTGATAGTAAGCTTGGTCTAATACTTTGTAATTTCCCCTAAACGTATTTTACCTCATAGATATACTATTGGAAACTATAGTAAGTAGGTACCTACTAATAATTTGTGTAGACATTTTAAAAGGCAGAGGAAATACTTGCGCTAGATATACAACGTGTAACAGAATAAACGCAATACTTACATCTTAAGGGGTCATTGTACTCATCATTATGAACAACTTTCACTATGGGACCAACACTGAAATCGCGAAAAAAAAAATTGACTGCTTCATACATTTTTGTGCACGCAACTCGACAAAATGTACTGAACAGCTGATTTTTTTTTCGCGATATTGGGATTTGTCCCATAGTAAAAGTTGTTCATAATTATGAGTACAATGACCCCTTAAGAGGTATTGCGTTTATTGTTACACGTTATGTATTAATAGTACAAGTTTTAAATATATTTAATAAAGTGCCAAATGTAACAGGGAAAAGATATACTTAATAAAAACTAAAAATAAACTACTCGACAAAAATCACCGAATATAAACATTAATAAATCTCCAAGATATTTTAACTCTACCATATTTCAAATGACAGCTGCGAAGTCAAGATGCAAAACAATGTAACGCATGAAATTAATTTGATCTGTTTGAGGTCAATAATTTAATAAAGAGGCTGACACGTACAAACAGTGTAAAATAAAGGCGCCAGCGCATTGGTTCATTGACATTGATTCTGGGACAAAGACTAGTTTGGATTGGCTAGCTGCCAAAAGCAATTTATTCGTGAAACGTTTTTCAAAAACAAACATTAGCGGGTGAGCTGGAAAATTGCTTTGGTATGATAAAATAAACTTTTTTCAACGGTTACATGCTTGAATACGCCCGCGACCAGATTGGCAAATAATTATAAAAAATATTTAATTAATTCCTGTTATCTAATAAGTGTAGGTATCTGATCCATTGATTTATAAATAGCTATATCTATTGTGGTAAATTTTGTCATGTTTACCTCTTTTCATTCTGCCCAGTCCCACACATTATTCATCAAGCCGCACCGGTTATAGACCGCACTAAAGTCTAAAATTGTCTTTGCTAGAAAATAAAATTGTTTCAAGCTTTTCATCTTTCTCATACCTATCACAAAACATTTTATTTTTAGGGTTTTGTGCCTGAAGGGTAGCCAACGGAATGCTTTAAGTCTCTGATATCGATCCATTCGTCTGTTTGCCAGCGAACTGTATCTCATGAACCGTAATAGGTAGACAGATTGTGTATTTCTACTATCGAAATAATAATAAAAAATATGGAAAAATCTGGTAATTTTTAGGTTCATGGCACGGATTTACAAAACCACGAAGGGTTTCGTAAATCCGTGCCATGAACCTAAAAATTCCCAGATTTTTCCATATTTTTAGTCTCTTACCGTTTATTTATCACGTGATCGTATTACCCTAGTATTCTCGGTGTACACAGGCTACGGTTACCACCTACTATCAGCCTGTCTCTATGGGATTGTTCCTACCTTAGCACGAGCGTCACTAAATGTAATAAAAGTCATACTAATAACAAAGTAGCATATTATATATTTATACACGCTACTATGTACGTCTGAACGTTGACACAGTCTCTTCGACGGCCTTATCAGGCTGCACTAAAAGGCTTTGCTTATCACAGCGCCGCCGCCGTCGTTGTTGACGCGTGTAAACGACAGACTCACTGCTAACTTGCGGAGGAAAAGTTTCGGATGTTTAGATAAATACGTGTAAATGTCGATGAGTTATTTGAGAAATCGTTTTTACGCGAATTGCCTAGGGTTACTGCAAAGGACAGGAATGACTAAAGCACTCCAGCACCCCGGACAATGCTGTGGTTTTAGTTAGTGAGAGTCTGACAGACCCCTGCCCACATTACCCCGTTAAAAAAAGGGTTAAGTATAAGAAAGATTTTGTAATCATAAAAAAATCAACTCATCGACATCGACATCGTTGTTGTTCGCGATCAACGCGAACAACAACGATGAGTTTTGCACTGACAAAAGCGCTTATTTGTTAAAAGCTACATTAGAAGAAACACTTTATATTATTTATAACTAACCAGGATGAAGATGTTACGAAATGACTCTTAGTTTACCTAGGTATATTGCATTTAAGTTTCCTATCTCTAAAAAAAGGGATAGGGAAAAGGGAAAGGGGTAGATTTTGTTAATCCAGATACCTAAGGTCACGAAAATGTTTCATACTTTCCAAAAATCAGGTACTTGCAAAATTCCGAGTCATATTGCGAAAAAACGAATACACAAAATAATCCTGCAACATATTATGAGTACAAACTATGACGTACTTGACCTAGTTGCAATAGACAGGTTCTGATTTGAACGCTAATTTGTACAATGTTACGTTGTCAATTTATGTTGGAATAATATTTAGTTCACAATTGAATGTAAACAGACAATGATATCAATGAAATGGTGTCGATGTGGTAGGGTTATAAAAATGAATGAATCAGAATGTTATGTTATGTACCTAAATAGGTACCTACCTAGTAAGGCTAGTAATGTTGAAATACTCAGAAATACCTTCTACTGCCGTACAAATTCATAATATGATACTACTACTATGAATAGCGACCTGCTTCGGCTTCGTAGTGGTGCCATTAATAACCCCGTCATTGTTAAACCATTTTGTACGAATTATAAACACATTTCTCGTGTATCGCTGTTTCTATTAGTGAAAACGACAATCTGTGGTGTAGTTTAGAAGAAGTAAGGCAGACGGGGACTTTGTTTTATACTATTTGGAGATCTGAGAATTTGACTAGAATTACCAAGGAACTACCAACTGAGGGGGGGGCCAACCCAGCAGACTTACCAAGGCGTAACTGAAGGGGACCATCCCAAGTTAAAATTTATGGCGTCAAAGAAACAAAATATCGCGGGACCATACATTTTCGTCACAGCGCCCCGGCCGCGCGCCCGGAGCGCTTTGTATTGTATATCAAGTCCCTTAGACTGGAAGCCGACCCCAATATAGTTGGGAAAAGTTTAGGCAGATGTATTGAAGATCTAAGCATCTCAGTTTTACTTGTCAGCATATTCTTTCCCACTCTTGGGCAAAGGCCTCCCTCCAGTAATTCTAACACGTGCGCGCCCACACTTATATGTCTTGTTTATTTCACCATCTCATTCGTGGTCTGCCGCGACGAATCCCAGATTATGCCTTTCAAAGATCATGTTTTAATTAAAGTTCAATACTTTAATTACCCTAATCTAGGTATTTCTACTTTAGCATATTTTCATGAAATAAAGCTCTTTCCCTAATAATACTGAGAGGTCAATTATGTCGCTCTATTTCCAAGCTTTGTTGATTTTATGAAAGGGCTACACTACAGAAACTCAAGACTTTTTACTGAAAAGAGGTTTTACAGAACTCTTTATGGCAAAATAAAAAAGTTTAGTTAGTTCGTGCAAAGAATTTCAATGGCGTGCCGTCTAGCCTCACAATAATTTCTAATTATCCTACAAAATAGGGTGTGTAAGAAATGATGCCTACATTTCTTGAAGGATTTTTACTGGTAGGTACTTCAGTTAGCCTAGATTTCATACAATTTTATTTTGTAAGGAATTGTGTTTTTTTTAGGCACAGGAAAATTATGCCAAGGTTTAATATCCACGATAAGAATAATTTTGGGTTTTTTTGTTACATACATGGTTTGTTTAGTATCAGGATAACTAGTGGAGATTTCCTCTTATTCATTTGTGTGATGTGAAGTGCCTACTTTTTTAAACTAATGGATACAAAGAAGTAAAATTGTTTGTAGACTTGTTTGTTTTGTTAAAGGTAATCAGTGTAAGTACTTACTTACTGATTCAATCACAAAAAAACTCTTTCACTGATTAAAAGCTACACTAATTGCTGAGTGTCAGGATTCTATCCCGGGAAAATGCATGGTTCCTGAGTAGGCCACGGGCAGAAACAAATTCAGATAACTTTTGAAGGTAATTTTAGCATTGTTTTTAGCTATGTCTGTTCGACTAATTGAATTCGTTCATCCATTTCAATTTGGTAAAACCACGAAAACTTCTTCTGATCTCGATATTTCATTACCATCAATCATCCCTTAAACAAATGAATGACAGAACAAAGCCTGGTTTTATTGATTTAGGTATATTATCTTGTTGTGCATATAAAAACATTATTGGTTATCCCCTAAAACCTTCATAGATGAAGAATGAAATAGTTAGTTTTGTATGTTTATTTACAAGCTTTTATTCAACTTGCACTGTTCGTATGTTTGTAAGTTCTCCGTTTAAAATTGAAAACCATTTTGCGACCATTTGTTGGTATCCGATTGAGCTGAAATTGTGCATACACCTTTAGTTCTGGTGATAATACAATGTGCAATACTCAATATTGTTATAATTTCAATATGACCGCCGCTCAAGATGGCGAATTACCTACTATTTTCAACCCCTTAAAAAGGGTATCAAATGAAAGTGCTTGAGGTAAAGTACATCACACTAAATATATGGGCGCCGCTCTGAGATGCCGAATTACATTTTTCAACCCCATTAGTATAGGTATCAACCGAAAGGACTTGAAGAGTAGAAAACAGTAAAAGTAAATAACATTACACTAAATTCAATATGGCCGCCACATAAAAGCTTGTTTTTAAAGTGAAATTTATTTCATTCTTCAGGTGTACCCAGCTCATTAAAATACTTTATAGAAATCATAAAAGCAATTCAAGAAAAATAACGGTTTTTCTTGAATTGCTTTTATGCCGTTCATTGTTCACTTATTACAATGGCATAGATATTTAAAAAATGATATAATAAAATAATGTGATTCAAAAGTGAACCTTAATTCTATTATCATAGATATTATCCAGTATTTTTGTAGATAAAAACTATTTATTTACAAAATTACTGTATTTTATAAGGCGCTTTGTTTACAGTGGATGATTAATCCAACAGTATGAATTCAAAGACTTTCAGGAAATACGGAGAAATGCATCTGACGAAACAGATGTTACTATTTTAAGTACTTAATGTAGTGTACCGTTGAAAGGTTAATTTCAGTTTCCTCCATGTTACTTTAAATTGTCTGAAATCAAGGCCGTCTTTGTTACTCAAAAACAAAGACAGACTAAATAGATAATGCTTTTAATTTCTGCATTACATACCTTTTGTTTTTTTTTTGGATGTGTAATCATCAAATGACTCCTCCCGCTCTGGGCGGAATGGAGTGTCAGACTCTTACTGACTAAAACCCATTCGTGCTCCTCGTAGTGCCCTTTGCTTTCCAGGGCCGCGGTAACTCTTTCGAACAAAATCTGCAACCCTGGCAGGCTGCATTATATACCTTCAGTTTAATAATAACAAAGGACCCTGCCTGCCCCGAACATCTCTTCCTAAGAGACCGAACACTCGGTATGTATGGTTTTTAGGACTTTAACATGTTTAGGATCATGATATTCATGATCATACCGATTCAGTACGGCGCTTTGTCACCTTATTTCTTTTTTTTGTAAATTAAAATTGTCAATAAATGTAGGTACTTAGGTCAATAACCGCTATTGCATAGGTTTTAAACGAAGCATCTATGCTTACTGCATTTTCTCCAAAGAGTTTGTTTTTCGCTCTCATTCTTATTAGATAGCCACTTTGACCCCTTTCCATGTAAATAATGTCTCTGCTATTTAAAACTGTCTCAATTCTCATGACCTCTATCTTACACGTGTTTGTATCTTTGGATTTTAGTACATTCCAGTTTTTATCAGACACGGAACATGAACTCTTGGATAGTTTTGTTGAAATCATAAAAAGTCTTCTGGATGCGAAGTGATTGTGATACTACAGCAGTGGCGGGGCAAGACTGAAATTTGGAGTGGGCATGATGGGCATTTTGCGAGGCCCTTGCGGAGAGATTAGATTCGTCAATTGAGGGTGGGATGCAGCGAACTCAATTGGAAACCTGTTCTAAGCAGGGTTTTATTGAGTTCACCGCATCCCAAGTCAAAAGAAGATCAAATTTTCTTTTGATTTTTTTGCGAATGTGAGAAAATTTAAAAAATAATCAAACTGAATCTATCATGTAAGAGCGATAGCGTAGTGAGCTTGTAAATAATAGTGCCTATCCCGCGGTTTATCTTTAACAATACTTACTGAATTAGGAGTTCGGTACGTTAGTTGGACGTATTTTACAGAAAAGCTTAATAATTTAAATTGCAAGAGACAAAAATTTGCAAATAGACTCGAATAAGTTGGATTTTTCGATGGCCTTACTTAAAATTTTTCGGAGTTGTTAAAGCCACAGTTGCGAGGCCCTTCAGACCGCGAGGCCGTAGGCGGTGGCCCACGTAGCACACACCTTGCGCCGCCTCTGGACTACAGCAGTGGGACGTCTTTCGGTCGAAATGAGGTTGATTTATAATCCCAAGTATTTTGGGTGTCCAGCCAGCCAACCACCAGGTAACAGTCAAACCTTTATAAATATTAGCAACATCTAAGTACCTATGTATTCTTAAAATTTCTATCTGTATTCTTATATTCTTTCCATTAATCAGTTACTACTACTTGGTAAATATTTATTCCAGAATTTTATCTTATATTCTTTATTTCTTATTAAGGCTCCCACAGATGTTGTCGTATATACCGCCGCGTCGCGCCTGTCTGTGGGAGCGTTCCGTGGATGTTTTCAGGCGACTTAAACTCACATTAATGTTTTCGAAGATTCACGATACATAACTAATTTCATCATCATGTTGCTTTTATAATTACCAGCATTAATAGTCCACCATGACTAATTTATAACATGGTAATCTCCGCTTACAGGAAAAATAAAGGCTTGTAGGCGGCTTATCATCTTTACGCGGTACGCAAACATATTGAGAGGAAATGTGACTAATTCAGTACATTTCATTGAATGAATGTTATGAGTACTTATAGACTTTATGAGTGACTGCTTGTAGCAGTCGATTAGAAATTGTCATTGTTACTTGCGAACAATACGCAATTGTATATTCTATTTGCGAAATCAATAGATGTTTTGTATGACAACAAAATACATTGCAATTTTGAACTCTTATTAAAATATCATGATATATAATATCATAATATATTAATCCTAGACGTCTGTCTTCCAGGACTAATGTTGATTATTCCTGTAAAAGGAAGAAAAAGATCTACGTAATAACTTCAATTGTGAAGCAGACATTATTGTAATTTTTTTCCATAACTATAATATAATTAAATAGTTAATAAGGTATATATCTATGGGCCTAAGTAGCCTGAAATAAAGAGTTTATTATTATTACGTAAATCTTTTTCTACCCCAAACCCCAAGAAGGAAGGGACTGCGGCCCTACCATGACGTGTTAAAGCGTGAGTAGTTCGAGCGAGAAGGAGGGATGGAGCTATATAGGGTGTATAGTTCCATCCCTCCTTCTCGCTCGAACTACTCACGCTTGAACACGTCATGGTAGGGCCGCTGGTCCTTTGTTACTTGATAGGTTGTTGGTGATGTTCAGTTTATTGTCTCTGCTTTTTTTTCCGCTTCATCCACTCATAACATTTCCAAAAGGCATCCATCATTGTTCCGTATGGTGTCGGACGTAAAAGAATAGCACCATCTCATCACTTCCCGTGGCGACTAAGGGACTCACCAGAGAATGGGCAGTAGCATTCTCTATACATTGGAACAGCTACACGGCGATCGCCAAACCGCCTGCCAAGCGTGGGCGATTATGTCCGATGATGATCTAGCATACAAAAAATCTTTACCCACCTAATATGTGCACTGGCGATGATCCTATCCCCAGCTAGCTGCCACACATGGAACTCATGAACGGCAAGCACCCCATCGACCTTTTCCAACAGTCGCCTCTGTATCGCGTCCACCTGTACAAATAAATAACGTCAGAACTGGCTTATCAACAACCAAACAATTGTAACAGCCGTGTTTACTCGCTTCGAGAAAGTACTGGCTCGTGTCGAAGATATTGCTTCTTTTTTTTTTTTGAAAATAGAATGTCAAGATTGTTTGACAGATGTTTCATGTTGAAGGGGTTATGGCTTGTACCGTTGAAGTTTGATCTCTATGTCAATATGTAGGGTAAGAACCAATTAATCGATAGTCTGAATCCCCTATTGCAAGGGAACGTGATGATGAATAACGCAAGATAGGGTTAGGCAGAAGTGTACCTAACTGTAGTACCACTGATTTCGCCAGTTATTGTAAAGTTCCATGTAGTACAAGCGAGCCTAGTGCCACCGACCGGACACAAATATAGACACCGGGATGTTACTAATTACAGATCGAAAAACTCAGTAACACTTTCTCGAAACGGGATTCGAGCCCACGAACTCATGCTCAGTAGTAAAGACTTGCAACCACTAGACCAACGAGGCAGACTTATTAGATTAGAAACTGAAAACAAAACATAATCAAACTTGTTCCAATTTGGACCGTTTGAAAGCTGCGCCTGCGACCACAAGATCTATTCGATAGAAACGTGTGTTCAATTTATTGTGGTACCGATAAAAGGAACGGATAAGTCGATCGGAAATAGGAGTTCCGCATTTAACTGCAAACAATGTAATTATAAACAATGAATATTTTAGCAATTCGTTATAAGGTTACATGCACCCGCAGGTGTCATTTGCAAGGTTTCACTATTGTTTGTTATGTACAGCTTATCAACCAAAATTCAGCAACAGTAAAAAAGTACTATCTATATTTATTTAAGTAAAAAAACATTGTAAACATTTCGTAAACTGTCCAAACAGAACATTAATCTTACTAATTATCTTTCAATGTCTGGTAGCAAAAATTGGTCAAGGGCGTGTCAAGCAAATATTGTTGTGCTTTTTTTTTCACTTGTTATTTGAAGCACATAATCCTCCTTGGTGTTTTCTAGTGCTTACGAAGAATTTGCAAAACGAAATGCAAAAATCTCTTATTTTTATTTTCTGCATTTCAGAGCACTGGAATCTTCTTTTTATAAGTACTCTGAAAAGACGCTAGGGATACTGAGAAAAAAAAATTGTTAGTTAGGTCAAGTATAACGTGACCATACGTCCCGTTTTTGAACGAGACTATCCCTTTTTTCGCTACTTCATCCCGGGGCGTCCCCGAGAAAAGCTACGGGACACAGAATAGTCCCGTTTTCAGGGACAGAAAAATACAGGGATAAAAATTCAAAATAAAAACAGAAAATATAAAACATTTTCCAAATATTCTTCTCGATTTTCTTCGATTCTTCGATTACTTATGGGTAGTGTACCTATACACTATCCATAAGTAATCGAAGAATCTTACTCTAAAACGTGCGACGTTAGTTTTTTTTTTCCAAAATTATCCCAGAAAATTAAGAACGCATAATCTGTATTGACAAATGCTATCAATATAGGTGATATTGATAGCATTTGTCAATACAGATTATGCGTTCTTAATTTTAACGGGACATCGATCGTCAATTTACGTGCGACGTTAGTTTTTTTTTTACCAAAATTATCCCAGAAAATTAAGAACGCAGAATCTGTATTGACAAATGCTATCAATATAGGTGATATTGATAGCATTTGTCAATACAGATTATGCGAAATTAAGAACGCAGAATCTGTATTGACAAATGCTATCAATATAGGTGATATTGATAGCATTTGTCAATACAGATTATGCGTTCTTAATTTTCTGGGATAATTTTGGAAAAAAAAAACTAACGTCGCACGTAAATTGACGATCGATGTCCCGTTTTGAAATAAAAAAAAATGGTCACGTTAGTTATTATCTTTTCAGCTAATTGACAAACTCTTGCCGCCAAGCATCTCCAATGACTACGAAACTACAAACGGTAGCTTTTTATTCGTATTCAACAATATTTGCTAGCTCATGGCAAAATTATAACAGCCGCACTGGCCAATCTTCAAGGTTAAGCAACGCTTGCCGAGGTTGGACTGTAGATGGGTGACCATCTTAAAATACCGAGACTCACTTTTTGGTGTACAATAAAGTATATTCCATCTATCTAATTAGTGTTAAATAAGTTCTTACCTGAATATGAGTTGGCACGGTTTGCAGGAGAATTAACGAGGACTCTCTTAGAAGTGGCCAGACAGACGCGAGTATCAAGATGACTAGCACTATACTAAGGGCTGGGTCGATGTAGTGCTTGTACTTCCAATCCGTCAGCCATACCACTAGAGCTGATCCTATTACGATTATTGAACCTAAAACAAAGGAAAAGGTATGATTAAACTAGGTAAGTTGTGTCTATCTCTGGAAGACCTTTGAGCACTTGAGAAAAGCTTTCATAGAATGATTTAAGAAGTCGCTAGGCAGTATTTTTACAAGCTTTTAATTAACTTGCAATGTATGTTTGTATGTATGTATGTATGTTTGTATGTATGTATGTATGTATGTATGTATGTATGTATGTATGTATGTATGTATGTATGTATGTATGTATGTATGTATGTATGTATGTATGTATGTATGTATGTATGTATGTATGTATGTATGTATGTATGTATGTAACTATGTTTGTTCGGGTGGATTCTAACAACACAATTTTGTAGCAGATATCTTCAACCGATTGCGCTGAAATTTTGTATAGGTACACGTTCAGTTTGGATGATAATGCATGGTTAGCTGTGTGACGTTATATTTAATCCAACATGGCGGAACACCCAAGATGGCGGACTATTTTTCAAGATATTCTTGAAAAATAAAGTGACGTCACGCTAGATCCAATATGGCGGACTAAGATTTTTATGCTTTTCGACAATATGGGTATCAAATGAAAGGGCTTGCTGAGAATAACTCGAAAATTAAAGTGACGTCACTCTTGATCCAATATGGCGAACTTCAAAAGATGGCGGCCTAAGTTTTTTATGCTTTCCTGCAATATGGGTATCAAATGAAAGGACTCGAACATGATGCGTTGAATGAGATGAACAGAGTAATCTGTCCAGCAATAACTAAAAAGTAAAAAATAAATTAAAAGTAAAAAACATCTTTAAAAACAAACATTTACTTAAATGCGCTAAAAGAATAAAATAAACTTTTCCTTTAAAACTTTTACTATCAACATAAAACGTCATTACATAATTTATATTTTTTATGTTTCAGCTGCTTTTAGGGTTCCGTACCCAAAGGGTAAAAAGGGACCCTATTACTAAGACTCCGTTGTCCGTCTGTCTGTCTGTCACCAGGCTGTATCTCATGAATCGTGATAGCTAGACAGTTGAAACATCATTTATTTTTAAAAGTGCTAATTTACAATAGATCAATTTAGATTTTAGAGGATCAAATAATATTTGTCCCTATTATAAATGCGAAAGTAACTCTGTCTCTCTGTTACGCCCTCACGTTAAAACTGCTGAACGGATCGTCATGAAATTTGGGAGATATATAGCCTGGGATATAGAGAAGGACGCAGGCTTTTTTTTACGCGATAGCCGATATCCACGCAGGCGGAGCCGCGGGCAATAGCTAGTTTACTGTACGTTACAAAATAATCGATCATGAACCATTTACGTATCAAAATAACGATCAGGTAGATACGTCGTTAATATGTCGTTTATCGCCCAAATTTCGTAATTTCTCACAGCGCTAATCAAAAGAATGTATGTGCCTACCTTGCTACCAAGTAATTTCAACCTTGAAAGTAAAATAATTGATTAGTTGACCGATGATCAGCGTAACCGATCAGATTACTGAACGTTCACGATAACACACCTTTCGTGAAATTAGTACAAGGTTACTACTGTTTCGCATTTATTTTCCTATCAAAAAATGTCAATGACAGTCAACAACATGAAAAGCATGTTTTTTTTTATTAAAAAAGCTGTTAGGTATTCACGGACACACCTTGGGATACGGTGATTTTATTTTATTTTCAACAGTAAAATAATATGGACCCAGTTATGCATAAAACAGCCATGTCGGGAAAAGGTACAAAAAATATGTACCTACGAGCATTTATCTGTCGATGGATGTCCTTCGGTTGTTTATTGAGTTTCTGATTATCTTATGTTTGAGCAATAAACAACTGAAAGACATCCATCGACAGAAAATGAAAATGCACAAATCTCAGTTTGTAATTTTTCGACATTGCTATTTTATGCATAACTAGGCCATACTATACAATTCTATTTTCAAGTCTGAATGGACTGAAAGTGCTTTTATTGTTCCTGAAATATTCCTATAGTGGGTAAGAAGAACGCGTTTCCATGCCAGCAACTCGCAAGCAAATTAAACATTGCGAACGATTGATCACATTCAGTCATATTATTCCTCGGTAGGGTGCAATGTAAAGCAAATGCGAGCTATTATTCCTCGGTAGGTGAAAACGTGGCCTTACATTTTTGTAGGTGAGCACATCGGAGAATAGATTTACGAACTTCGATCAAGAACAAAATCGATTGGCTGAAACATTTTTCTTCTGGTGTCCTTTGAAATAAGTAGCTACATAAAGTGGAAAAACAAACCTTGAATTATTCTAATGTCAACAATTTAACCAGAACTTTCCTTGGAAAAGAATAAACTTTCAAAGGCAAAGAACTTAATGGGCCATAAGTGGATGCGATTTCCTCAAGTCAATTGTCTGACTTCATAACTTCGTGGAAAATAACATATAATATCTGGGTCATTCTACTCTTCGATGGATAATCTGCATTGGCTGGAAAACGGCTGCGTTACCAAAGAAGAAAAATGTTGTTACCATAACTTCTACTACAATTCTCTAAATAGTGTGAAAAAAGTCGCTGTGTGCGTCTGTCTGTTTCTCCGCTTACTTCTTCTAAACCAGATAACGAAAGAGCTTTATCGAGGAAGGTTTGTTTACACATAATTTGCATCCGTGGGAGGCCGAAAATGCAATTAGCATGAAATTTATAGGAAAAGTTAATTGACTTAACGTTTTATGCTTTACAAAAATATATTAAGTAATAAAGGAAATTGTTTTTTTTTTTCACTAAATTTTATTGTGAAAATCAATTTCTATCCGTTGAAAAGTAGAATGGCCCACATAAGCAGTTGACGTGCTCCAATTTTCTTTCTAGACGGCGAGTGCCATTTATTATGCACTAGGTTCCTTTGACCGGCGCGCCGTTGAATGCGAAACCTTAGACTTCAAAGGTCGAGTTTAACTTTGCAAGACCCGATCAATAGCTTTAACAATAGCTGTTTATAATAACACTACAACGTGGCTTGTGAATATACAATAGTTGAAGGAGAATTTGATGTTTAATTTAAATGCTTCCTCTTAGTAGCTCGACTACCATGGTAGTGTGAGTTAGATGTCATGATGATACTCTATGCCGTGGCCTATCCCATGGGTATAGTGCAAACGTTTTAAGGGATCAAATTTGCCCATGGCTCTCAGTCATCATGGCCATTCTCCATAATAATAATAGAAAGCAATACTGTGTAGCTTTCTAATTTCTATTAGTGGAGAAGGTTCGGAATGTGATCAGCAGTCCGATTCAGTTAACCTCTCACCGTGTAAGCTTAAGTGAAGTGAATATGAAATGAGTTGTCAATCCATACAAAAAAGCTCACTCCACTTAAGTATACACGGTGAAATGTTGACGAATAGACCGGTAGTACTTCCAGAGAATAATAACATATACACACACACACATAACATAACAGCAACAACATATTATACTTAAACGAAATACCTCCATATATTAATAACTAGCTGTGCCCGCGACTTCGTTCGCGCGTGCGTTTCGTATTTAGAAAGATAATCAGTATAGCATGAAAGTAATATGATGTCGCTAGGTAAGACCGCTAAGATATATACGAATAGTCAATATCTAGCATTTCTTGACCCTTTTTTTATAGATGGGAAATCATAAAATGACCCCATCCGCTCTAGGCGGAGCGGAAAGATGTGTCAGACTCTTGCTGACCAAAACCCATCCGTGTTCCTCTTAATTAATGCTCTTTGCGTTCCATGGCCGCGGTGGATCTTTCGAATAAATTCCGCAACCCTGACAGGCACTGACCCTAGTGGGCCTCATCTTTTATGCTGACATGTTTTTGAGGCGCACGTGGAACACAACGCGCCGTTTGACTCGGGCCTGGTTCTTATCGGACGGCGAGCAACCCAACGCTCGCCGTCCGCAAGCCCGCGTTGCTTGACCCCTCTTAGAATTTGGAATTTGGAAGATTATTACGCAAGGCACAGGCTGTATCACCTTTTTCGTGAGAAACGTTTTACTGATATCGCATCTCTCATTTCATCGAAACTATTCACAGCAGCCCTAGAAGATATTGTGAAAAGTAGGTGTAGATTGGGACAATAGCGGTATTAATTAACGCCCATTATGCCTACTTGTCTCACTTAACATTTGCAGATGACCTTGTGGTTTTCACTGAGAACTTCGATATACCAGAAAATGCTTCAAATTCTTTAAGATGCTTCTTTTAAGTTGGATCTTAATAGGATGAATATGGCCAAGACGAAGGGTATGACAAACTCCTTCAGCGATTCAAATCCTACTGTTAAAGTTGGTAATAAATTGTTGGAGATGATAAACTGATATGTTTACTGACTGTAATGTTTTTTGACTGTTATGTTTTTTTTTGCCATATCAAACAGAGGTATCGAGAGGAATATAGCTTGTATGGGCCACTTTTAGCTAATTGGATGACATTCTGAAGCCTGCCAAATTCCGCAATGTCTGAATTCCCGTCTCTATAACCACGATCATCTCACGATTATCATCACGATCCATCTGTGTTTAACACGAACGCTCACGATCGCTCGAGTTGCACAGAGAGCCATGGAGCGTTCCATGCTCGGCATAGGTACGTCGTCGAGATCCGAAGACGAAGGTACGAAGGTTTTCAACATCGGAAAACGAATTGTTGAACTAAAGTGGAACTGAGTAGGACACTTGGCAAGGCGCGGTGATAATAGGTGGAGTGAGGCAGGGACTAAGTGGTGTCCGAGGACTGGAAGAAGAAGTATTGATCGGCCGGTGGCGAGATGGGCGGACGATATTGTTGCCATTGTGGGTAAAACCTGGATGAGGCTGGCACAGGACCCTGGGAATTGTCACATAAAAAGAGAGGCACTATAGCAATCTCTTTTATGCTCAGCGCTCAGTGCTCAGCAGTGGGTGAAGTCGGGCTGTGGATGATGATGATGATACACGATGTTGAAGAAAGGTGCTAAGGTTGTAATTAACACGCGATAGAGCTACATAAAGTTGGCAA
This sequence comes from Melanchra persicariae, assembly GCA_947386135.1. Lineage (NCBI taxonomy): Eukaryota > Metazoa > Arthropoda > Insecta > Lepidoptera > Noctuidae > Melanchra > Melanchra persicariae. Next base: position 6,286,325 of record OX376651.1, on the reverse strand, counting down.
TGGCAAAACCAACCAGAAAAGAAGTCTACTCCCGCAGAGGACACGATGTAGGTCTGCCCTGCTTGGGCGGAGCACCGCCGTGTCTTCGTCGAAGCAATCGGCGGCGGCGACCTCTCGCTACCGGCCTTGGTTCAATCCATGGTCCAGGGCGGGCGTTCCCGGCAGCGTAGGCGTGGGCCTGTGGATGGCGAGCGTTGGGTCGCTCGCTGTCCGATAACAACCAGGCTCTCACCGTTCCGAGGATTTTTTCACGTCGGAAAACCCCGGTCTCACTTCCAAGATAACGTAGCAGACTGATTCCTAGGCGTCGAAGCAACCTCTGCAAATTGGGCTGTCTGTGGCGTCTATATAAAATAGGTGTATTTTTAGGGGCAATGAACCGTAATAATCTCTATTATTATTCAGAGGTAATTTCTACTTAAGCTGATAAGTCGTTTAGTTAGTCGCGTGTATAGACTTGTCATTGCCATTTTTGACTGCAATCGGTAACCCGTGACCTTTTGTTGTCATGAAGTTCTCTGCCGAATTCATGTACGAAACGGTGGATACGGGAGTTCTTCTGTGGCGTCATTGCCTAGGGATCTACAGTTCCCCTTGATCCTCGGAGGTGTGAGACCCGCTACTGATAATTGCTGGACTTGGGCTGGTCATGACGTATCACCGGCTCACCGGGAATTGAACAGTTTTAAACAAAAAATAATTGGAAATGAGATTGATCCTGGGAAAGAAATCCAAGACAATCATCGATAATGAAAGGCTCACCGAGTCGAAGCTCCAAAGTCTTGAGCATCGATGCCGAGTTGCTAGTCTGTCGGTTTTCTATCGGTTGCATTTTGGGGAGTATGCAACGGAATTGCATAGTTTAATTCCGCCAAGCCAAGTTCCATCATCGGACCACAAGGCGAACGCTGGTGCGCCACCGGTACACGGTGGACATCACACCCACATGAACAAAACGTTTTGGAAACACATTAATTGTGCATACAGCCAGGGAGTGGAAATCCCTGACTGAGTCCGTGTTTCCTGATAGCTACAGCCTGACACTACTGCCCAGTCTTGTCAAGAGTGAATAAGTTACTTCTAGGCAAGCGTGCTCCATCTTCGATTACATCATCGTTTACCATCAGGTGAGATAGTAGTCAAACGCGTTCCTATCAATAGTAAAAAAAATGAAAACAAAGTCAGTCGAGCAATTTTAGTTTTATTTTATGCATCAAATTTAAAAAAAAAATGCACATAACGCTGGGTAAGTATGAAATGAATCTTTAACTAAATAATATTATTTGTTGTAATTTTCATGCTGTTGATAGTAAGTACAGTTTCGCCCAACAGATGGCGTTGCGAGTACCATTTAGATACGTACCCGTACTTACTATGCATGTAGATAATAAGTTGATTTCTTCTAGATTGCCACAATTCCTATCAGGTTTATGTGTAAATGTTATCTACATTAGTTTTGTATTTTTTAACGTGATGCGAACAAAACAGAATAGGTACATATAAACAGAAAATAGGTTCTTTGCTAAAAAATATGCAAAATACAGCAATAACATATTATTAATATGTGAAAATATTAGGTTTGGTAGGAATAAAAAACTAACGAAATAAATAAGATAAAAATAATCCAAAAATAATTACAACTTTTGTGGGATTCGAACCCACACCAAGTCTTTCGAGAGGCAGGCTTTATACCAACGGACTATGAGATCTGTTGACAATTGATTAAAATAGCCGATAGGTTAGCTCCCCGAAAGGGTTCCACATCAGGTGCTCTAGACCTTTATTTTTTTTATGTCGATAGACAGTACTCATCATGTTGACCAACTATTCCTAAAGCGGTATATTAATATCTCTTATAGATTAGCCGGGCTGCTAAGGTTCCACGTCTTGTATTCAGATCTTCAAAATAAATTATAGCCTATATGTTAGCGAGGATTAATAGCTATACAACAAAAAAAGTTTCATCAAAATCCGTCCAGTGGTTTTTGCGTGAAAGATTAACAACAGACAGACAGACAAAAAAAAAAAAAAGCATATTTTTGGCTTCTACTGGTTATATGAAGCACCCCTGGAATATTTTTTTTATTTTCATTCAATGTACAGAATTGACGTCTTCTACAGTTTTATTATATGTATAGATTAGTAAAATTACTGAAGATATGAATGAGATCATGGAGGAGATTATTAGTTGATGTTATGTCAAAAATACACTTCAACATTGTAATCAGTCATTATTTAAAATACCTAAGATAAATTGTCAGACGTATTTCTTTTAGGGATCCTTTAATTCAGCACACACAAGTCGATAAACAGCGGCCATTGACTCGTTCAGTTTAATTAACAAATCGATGTGCAATCGTACCTATCTACATAATAAACATACTACAATGTTTCGATTCTTCTGACAAAAGGATACGAATAATAAATCGCGCGCCTAAAGTTTCAGCTTTTCATAAATGACCGTGACAATATCTTGAAAAAAAAATTTAATACCCATTTTCCAACGCATCAGGATGCGTGTCTCAAGTTAAGAACTAATACATAATAGATTAATAATAATTAAATACATACGTACAAATACATACGTTTATTTATACATATGCAAGTGCATATGTAACAGTTTGGTATATATGTAAACAGTTAAATGTAGTGGCGCATTGCCCTATTTAATTACCTACTCACGAATAAAAGGAGGCGTGTAAACAATACCTCCCTAAATTATTGCTATTAGTAACAGTTGTCTGGCCAATCACGATTAAAATAATACTGAATAACTACTCAATTTAAAACAAACAAGTAGGTAATGAAGTGGATTCCATCGATAAAAACCATTCAATTAAGTAAGTATTTTATGGACGCTGTAATGAAAAATTATAATTTCCATGTTAAATTAACATTAATGTGTTTTCAGTATTTTACGACATTAATTAAACGTTAACAAGAATTAAACATAAGCAGACAATTTTATTTTCAATTAAGTTGGAAAATGTTCCATGTTTTTTTTTTACTTGAGTTTGTCATGGCTGAATCAGCAATTTCCTTATCGAAAGTATTTAGTCAATGTCAAGGTAAACTTGTCTATGGCTCAAGAGCACCAAGGTTTAGTACTAACCTAGAAGAACCTTCGTTGGCAGTGAATGGAGAGTAGGACGGTAAACGTCACAGTATATGACTTGCGTTAAAGGGTCAAATTACAACGTAAAGAACGTTTGAGAGAATATTTAGATACATTTAATTACAATGATATGCAACTAGATTTTATAGAAATCGTCAACCAGGGCTTTCAATTTGTCCATGGGGCTATGGTTTTTGTTCTATTTCGGGATCAGGATTCAGTCAGAAAACTACATCTCAGTGTCTTTCTGAGTAGGTAGATGCAGACCGAAGAAACGGTTGTTGTGCGAAAGATGATCAAATAAGATTAAGGGGGCGCAAAGAGGTGGTGAATGGATGTAAATAAGAATAAACCACGCTGCGCTGCCCCCAAATAAATTGAGATAAGGGTGAGGATGATAATGACGAAACAGTGTCACAATGCGCTAACATATCCCAAAAAATTAAGAAAGATCAAAATATCCCTGTAAGGCGTGGACTTACGTTTGGGCACCCCGACTCGGACAGGTTAGGTGAGAAGGGGATGACGGAGTCTAAAAAACCTCGCCATCCTCTTCATGGTTATTTTTTTAAACCCTTGGGCACCGCAAGCGGGGCTCCGACTACGCCTTTTAGGCAACTTTAGTGTTTTGAGGTTAGGTTACAAAAGTGATACGGCAATATAAATTTTGCCTTTGGCATAATACATAACTGCGAGTGTTTTTAAACTGACGACGACGCCGTATGTAAACGGCGGAATCATACAAATTGCCTGCGACAGATACATTTGCCTCGTGGACATTTTAGCCCCCGATTATTCTGAAAAGCAATAAGGTTATGAATAGAATTAAGTAGCTATTATTATCCTCCCACACAATCCAGGCTCAGTTAAATAAAGGTTTGGATAAATATCAACTTTTATTTTTGGCAAACAAGGTTCGAAGAAGATTTTGGCACTGAATGGCACCCAGTTATGGCAGTATTGATAGCAATTTATGTAACAATGATACAATATTTTTGAATGAATCTAGTTCAACGCCTACGATTTTTAAAAAACATACTTTCCTGTATTTACTTTTATGACTTGTGTGGGAAGAGAGAAACGTCTCATCTTATTTTTATTTCAAAGAAAAAATGTGGAGTAGGTATATATATTATTTTAATATTATACATATAGCTGAAGAGTTTGTTTGTTTGGTTGAACGCGCTAACCTCAGGAACTACTGGTTCGAATTGAAAAATTAATTATTTGTGTTGGATAGCTCATTTATTGAAGAAGGCATATCATCACGCTACGACCAAAAGGAGCGGAGCGTTAATGACAAATGTGAAGCAGACGAAGTTGTGCGGGTCAGCTAGTTGTTTATACTTAATGGAAATACCAAATGAATAAACATAGAAATCCACGAGTTTGTGGTTTTCTAGGTATTTAAGTACATACCTACCTAGTTGAATGAATTCTGAGTTTGTATTAATCACCTACTGAACGTAAGTATAAATATTTATACTCGTAAATAGCATTGAGGAAAAATCCTTCGATTTAGTTTTATATTTTATGCTTATTTTAAATTTCATTAGGTCCTATCAAATACTGCAACAAATCTTGGGCCAGAGGTAAAAAGCGAATATATAATTTATTCACCAGTAAGTCACCACGAGATTAATTTTATAAAGTATCATCATATATTGCGATTTGATTCAGAATTTTTGAGTGACAAGATCTGGAGTATAAAATAGGTACGGTTTGTAGCAGGTCTGTTGCTAAATTTGTTCGAAAGAGTCACCGCGGCCCTGGAACGCAAAGGGCATAAGGAGGAACACGGATGGGTTCTAGTCAGTAGGAGTATGCCACTCCCTTTCGCTCCACCCAGAGCGGAAGGAGTCATTTGATGCTGAACCATACTTAAAAAAAAAGCAAGAATGACTGCCCAGGGTGTATTAGGCTTAGGTACTTGAAAATCGTCACTCGCAGCTCTTTCGATAACCGACAGCATATTTAAGACATTCGAAAAATATTAATTCAAACATTCTAAACCACACTCATATGGATGCATATTCAATCACATGTGAACCTATACAAGCTTCAAATAAAACGAATGATCGCTTTTTCGGATCAATGGTGTGAATTTCACACGCGATATCGCAAACAACTGATAGCGTTAACCACTAGTTCAACTCTAAACGTTTCTAGGGTAAGGCAGTGTTCGTTGACCTAAATGTTACAGTGCTTTGATTAACACTAGTCCCCGCCCAGGTACACACGGGTTCCATTCTATATTTAGATTTTGCTTTAGAAATATATTTTTGCCTCAGGTGTCGATCTCCTGGACTGTGATAACTACTCTTTCTGCCTGATTGGAGTACATTTAGCCAGGATTTCTCCGCAAAAGCGAACGGATTTTCCTCAAAATGTGTGCTTGTAACTATAATCCCAATCACACCTATTGAGGAAAATCCGTACTACGGAATAGAAATATAAATAAATATGTTTCAAGGCAAATTCAAGCGAAATCACCCATTCTTCATATGTCCACAACATAAAGATCGATAAAATTGATCGAGATAAGCGACATAAGGGATTGCTTACGTAGTTGCTTATTACTCGTTGAGTAGATGCAATTAGAATCCGCGTGTAGGCAGTCGTATGTAACTTTCACTAACATATTTGATTTGTCTACAGCACGAAGAACAATTTCTATTTCATGTTTGCTACTGCGCTTTGACATTAATGAGTAGATGAACGTGTTAAGGGATAGATATTTACTAAAGTTGTACTAAACAATGCATTGACGTTATCGTAACCACTTTGCTCAAGAGGTATGAAATAAAGTGGGTGTATTATAAAAGAGAAAATGTAACAGCTAATGACGTAATTATGTCATCAGCTACCTTTTTGTTCTTGCCGCCTACGGAGAGACATAGTGGGTATTGGTGGCATAATTTAAATAAAAAGATATTTCTTTAAATTTACACGCTGCTGGCAAGAGTATGAGGCAATCGATTGCGCGGATATGATTTTTCTATGAGCAGAAGTCATGATTGTTTTATTAATACGGCATTTCAATCGCAGCGACTCATACATGATTCTGATTAACTAGGAAAGCCCCACACACCCCCCCGGATACAAACGAGTTGACTCAGAGCATTCAATTAGCTAATTCCAATACCCACCATAAAGACTTTTTAGGGTTCCGTACCCAAAGGCCCGTCCGTCCGTCTGTCAGCGGACTGTATCGCATGAACCGTAATAGGTAGACAATTGAAATTTTCGGTGTGTATATAATCTTGTACTATGGTAAGAAACCCTTCATGCGCGAGTCCGACTCGCACTAGGCCGGTTTTTATAATTTCTTTTCCTTTTATATTTTTTTTAAAACGTGGGCAACGTTTTAGAAAAAATATAAAAGAAAAAGAAATTATTCACACTACGAATTTCTCCTGTATCGTGGGTGCGTTCACAAACATATAAACTCATATACACAAACAGCCAGACCCGGAACAACTATCTGTAGGCCATACAAATATTTGTTCCGTGCGGGAATCGAACTCGTGACACGCAGCGCAGAAGTCGATCGCTCAACCACTGCGCCAATCGTTTCATCATATATAATACCACTTTGTATTTGAATAAGACATTTGATTGCCATACACAAAAGAATCACTCACCTAAAGCATCAGACAGGATATGCAGGAACACGCCCTTCATATTCATATGTCCAGGATCGTGGGCCGCTCTGCATGGCGTCTGCTTCTTATTATTTGCTATTTTCTCCGGTTTTGGAGGAACCATTTCGTCAGTCTCTTCGTTGTCAGTCGCGTTATGACCCAGGGCCATGTCTGCATTGCTATTGACTATCTCTGTGAGATGTCTCACGTTAGCTGGCGGTGGAACCCCGCCGTGGGAATGACCGTGACCTCCGCCGTGATCTATGATAAAAAAATTGGTTTAGGAACATTATAATAACAAATTGTCAGGGTAGATACCACTTTTTTCATTATGAAAGATCCGAATTTGGTAGAGTTTGTTACGTGGGTCGCGGTCTAGTCAACTTTGGGAAGCACTGCTGTGCATACTGTTACTGTCCCACTGCAGATTTGCTCTGCAGTGTGTCTGCAGCTCGGCCTCTACAAAATTGATTCAGGTACACATTTCAGCGCAGTGTGCGTCTAGGTTATCTCGCCACCTATTTCGTCCATCAATGTTAAATTTAGAAACACTGAACTGACTCATATTAGAAAAGGAAAAGGATCCTTCAAGACAAAAACAAATATACGGTACTTCAAATGTAGAGCAAACTGTATCGGTGATTTTGATAAGGTAAGGCGCCGTGTCTAAGTTTTATCGAGTTTTGAATTGTGTGTGATCCAGTTTACTCTAAAAATAATTTTGTTTTATAATATTATTTGCATTGTTAAGGCGCGTACGCACGTACGAACACGAACATAGCGAACACAAACACCAGACCCGAACATTTGGTTCGTACGTATGGACGGCATATTCGAACACGAACGCAAACATAGTTCGAGTCGAGTTCGCGAACAACAGTCGTGAACTCTATAAATAATATAACCCGCCCGCACCCCGCCCAGATCTAGGTATACGAACAGTTTTGTTGCGTAACATTTATTAAAGCTCTTCGAACACCGTCCATACAGAACACACTACAAGGATCGCCGCGAACATGTTTGACGAACAGAGTGTTCGATGTTCGATAGTGGTACGCACGTGCGAACCAAGTTGTTGCGTATCATGTAACGCAAAAAATTTGTTCGTACGTGCGTACGCGGCTTTACGTCAATAAGGCTTTGTATGTTAAACCTCTTCACTTTTATACGTAGGCAGAAAGAGGAGTTTTAAGCCCTACTTCTGAACTAGGCTCATAACCACGCAGTATTCAGCCAAGTTTACTTTAGGTTTAGAAGCTTTGTGTAATCAAAACTTTCTAGAGAACATTTTTGTGCATTTTGCGAGTATGAGTGCGCTATTTGAGAGTTATTCTAAGAAGTTGTTTACTGCTTTAGCTTTGAACACAGCTTCCACTTCGAGCTATTTCGAAATCATTAAAAATCTTTAAAAGAGTGTCCGTGGAGTTTCTTGCACGTTCTTGTCCCTAAAGATCTACGCTTTGGAACGTGCCAATAGCTTCATGTTTTTGACTGACTGACTTTGACAATTGAAAAGTACCAGTAAATGGTTTATTTGAAATAAATGCTGACTTTGACTTCGATATGCAATCGAGTCAGATGACTAATGGGACAAAACAATAATACAAGATTGGACAACATGATGCTGACTATTGCTGACATAGTTACAATATGAATCATGTTTTATATTAGGTATTAAACTACAGCTGTGTATTATTACAGGTAAATAATGCCATAACCGAACGTATTCGATAACTCGAACCGGAAAAGATCGGTTAACCACTCTTCAGAGGAAGTAAAAAAACGAACGATAGAAAAATTCCAAATTCGACTTGGATGATGTTTAAAAACAAGTAATAAATATTTATGATATAGGTCCAAGCTTGGACCGGTCGTAAAGAATGTTAGCATTGTGACGCAATGCCAAGGTCGAGACACAGTTAGTTTAATTTACTCTTGGACTGCATCTCGGGAAGGTTGCAGAGAGGAGGCCATAAATTATTTAAAAAAAAAACTTTATTAGGTTGGGATATAAATTACTGCTAATAAAACTGGCTATTAAGGAAGATGTTGTGGAATATCAAATCACGCAACAGTATTGCGTGTAGTTCAATGGTTAAATAGTCGGATTATAACAAGACAATAAAATTTTAGGCCCGGGACATAGCGGCACGCAGGACTATAGAACGAAGGTAGAATACGGAATCGATGTCTTTGTGTTTCCGTTAACTTTTAAGAAATTGGTGAATCACCTCCCTTTTAGTTTTGTTGGGCTTATTTTTTACAGAAGATAGAGCTAGTGTTTTGCGCGTAGCAATACTTTATTCAGATTTAATTTGTATTTATTTACACATATTTACTTTGAGTCGATAAATATTCGTTTGAAGAAGGAAAATATGTTAATCAATAGGTACCTACTACACAACTGGAACAGATCGATTTTATAGTTGGGTATTCCACAATTAAGCATTGCGAATCGTGATATTAGTCTTTATATGTTTTCAAAGATGCTCAGCATTGAGAGGGCCATTCTACCTTGTGAGGGGCAATCCGCGATGACAGAAAAACGAATGCGTTACCATATTAGGTAGAATAACGTTGTTATCATAAAATAAATTAAATATCTCGAAATTTATAGTAGCTTCTTCAAATAAAATGAATTAAACGTATTATGCATTTAATCCCTACTCCCTACTAATATTATAAATGCGAAAGTAACTCTGTCTGTCTGTTTCGCTTTCACGCTAAAATGGCAGAACGTATCCGTCATGAAATTTGGCAGATATATAGCCTGAGATATGGAAAAGGACCTATGCTACTTTTAAACGCGATAACCGACATCCACGCGGGCGGAGCCGCGGGCAAAAGCTAGTATTTTCATAAAAGTAAAAAATTGAAGTAGGAAAAATTGTTACTATAATAATGTAAGTAGGTACAGCGTTTTTTCCTCTGGGACAGGTTTCTCGCCGCCGAAAACTAGAATGACACAGGTACCTACTTTTCGTTTTGTGTTTTTCGACTACATACTTAAAATAAATGTCTAATCCGATCCGACATAGATAGCCACATCCTTTAATCTTTAAAGAGTGCAATAATCTTTATGTTAGAAAAGCCGATGGGCGATAGCGAGGCGTTATCAATGAACTTACTATTCAATTATATTTTTATTTTGCTCGCTCACTATTATTTATAGTGACTAGTACTTAAAATATGTATTTTAATAGTAGCTTTAAACTTGCATCGGGCAAACAGGAACGATTTAGATAGATATTTTAAACCATTTTAATCCGTGAGGGGTACCTAATTGACGACACTGTCCGAACATGGATTTCCCATGCTTTTCTAAGTGACGACTGACCCAGAGTCCTATACAAGTTTCGATCGCATAGTAGGAACCTACCTACTCCTGCGCACATACGATACAATAAAATTTTAAAAATGGAACACAATCTCATAAGCATAAAAAACTCACCATGGAATAAAAACAGCCCCACAATATTGAGCAGCAACCCAAGAGATCCGACGGCGACAAGCAGTTTCGCGTCGTGGATCATCTCGATCTCAATGAACCTCTTCACAGCCTCCACTGTGATGCTGAAGCACAGTGCAACTAGGAACACTGCGTTGACCAACGCGCCCAGTACCTCGGCGCGGGCCCACCCGAATGTATTCTTTGACCATTTCTTTGGTGACATCTGGGTGGAAGAAATGTAGTGATTAGTTTCTTATGAAGATGGATTTTAGGGTATTTTGGAATATGCTAATGTCACGCTTATTTCAAGGTGCTAAGGGGCATGTTTATCAAAAATTACAGATGAGCACTTTCGCGACAGAGCAGAAAATGTATGAAAAGAACTTGAAAAATTGCTGTCGGGTCGTCGTCAGTTTTATTAACAGTCCCCTGCTAATGATAAGACTCTAGTTGCAGTTGAGTTCGAAAATAATCGGTCTATTTCAATGAAACTCATGCATTGGATAGTAACACATAAGTAAATATTTAATACATGGCTTTCCCTTGAATCTCAACTTAGTAGAACGCAATGAATCATCTACTTTGCATATTACGGCGCTCGAAAGAGTCGAACATCTTTTTCGATTTTCGTAAGATGAATCAGATCTTTAGTGCTTGATACACGGGAGTTTACATTATTATTTACCTAATAAGTAATTATGGTGATGTCATGCGCCAAATTGGATCATTGAGTCAATATTATGACTAAACTGCTGTGTGAAAAGCCACACACTCGTGAGAACGATCTTGATTTATAAAGAAAATTTTACTTTTCCTATTTTACTGGAGACATTTATAAATATTCAATCAAACAAGGAAAAAATCCTATTATACTTTTTTTGTTTCTTGTTTGTGCAAAGGTAAAGCAATTATTATCTTATCAGTTTGTGTGAATTTAAATTAATTGCTCTTTGAATGACAGTTTCTAATCAACATATTACAAGCCGAGACTTGTTTTTTGTTTTGAATAGACCTTCTTTGAATATACCTACTGAGAAAGGTCTTGTTTGTTATTGTTCGTCTTTGTTTTCCATACGAACATAGTAATATTACCTATGTCTGTTTCGAAGGACTTGAAATTCAAGTTAAACACATACACCCGAGGTGGGGCAACGTTTTTTCTTATAAAAAAAACACATCAACACATTCATAAATAATTAAAAGAGTGTGTCTGATGTTCAACAAATAACTTTAAAATAGATACTGAATTATATTCAATATTAATTTGACTTTGAAACAAACATAGACATTATCAGTTCAAAATATGTTAATAGAACAAGGGAACTTACCTTAACTGATAAAAAAGCGATAACAAGTGCAGCGACATCGCTTAACATGTGAAATGAGTCTGCTACAAGAGCCATAGAGTTGGTGATGTAGCCGACGATCAGCTCCACGAAGAAGAAGCCACCCGTCAGCCATAACATCGACAATAGTCGGCATTTCTTCCCTGTGAATCTTCCCATGGTTTCTGTTGGAGAAATAATGGAATAAGTAACCAGTTTTATACTGGAAGGCAGATCTATGCTAGATACAATGGATTACAATATTGTTAGGTCTGTAATAAAGGTAGTGTAAAAGTTAACATCAACAACAAGTCGGATGGGCGGCGTTCGGGAAGTTGCGCGGTATCTTCTCGTCTCACATACCACAGTGTCTCAAGACGAAAGTCTATGACCAGTGCGTGTTGCCAGTGATGACCTATGGACTCGAAACGTGGTCGCTCACAATGGGCCTCATCAGAAAGCTTAAAGTCACCCAAAGGGCAATGGAGAGGGCAATGCTCGGAGTTTCTTTGCGTGATCGAATTAGGAATGATGATATCCGCAAGAGAACCAAGGTTACCGACATAGCCCGAAGGATCGCCAAATTGAAGTGGCAGTGGGCAGGGCACATTGCTCGCAGAACGGATGGTCGATGGGGCCGAAAAGTTTTGGAGTGGCGGCCGCGTACTGGAAGACGCAGCGTTGGAAGGCCTCCCACAAGGTGGACCGATGATCTGGTGAGGGTCGCGGGTAACCGATGGATGCGAGACGCACAGGACCGGTTGTTGTGGCGACACTTGGGGGAGGCCTATGTCCAGCAGTGGACGTCTTTCGGCTGATATGATGATGATGATGATGAAAAGTTAACATAAAAGCGATATTAATCAGTCATATGCTGCATGCAGGGCAGCAAAAGAAATACTTTTAAACAGGAAGAGTTGCACATGGAGAAGGCTTCATAGCTATTATTATTAGTTTTTCACCAAGTTAGTCTATTAAAATCTTTTGGGACCCATTATTATAGAGCAATATCTCAACAATTCAAATGGCCATAACAGTGAAGTATTTAGGATAACAAAGAGTTATAATATAATGACACAAATCAGCTAAGCATGATAAAATGATAAGGAAAGTGAACAACCCTGTTTAGAAATTGAAATCAATTTACCACAAGGTAAAAAATTACAGAATTAATTAACAATAAATATGATCAGCTGCAAGATTAGAAAGTGCAACACTTAGTAATATAATTAATTTCTTGATAGTGAATCTTGCTTGAAAGCATAATAATTTAGTAATAATTGCTTATCTAATTAGTTAAGTGTATCACTTTGCTGATTCATTATTAAATGTTGTTATATAAATTAAATGAAGTTTTGTTATTTTCTATTATTGTAGTGAGACATTTAAAGTTTCTATCAGACTTATTTGTTTGCACCATTTCAATAATAAGGGGTCAACCTCTTGAAAAGAAACCTTTCAGCTGATATTATGGATAGGCTGACTTTATTATTATGTAAATATTGCAAACACCTATAGTTTTAAAACAAGCATAGCATATTTTCATTGTTTGGGTGAAGACAAAGAGAACACACGGGTGCTATTTTTCTATTACCAACTATATAATGAATTTAAATTGACTGTTAAGACTTGCCTTATTGTGTTTGATGGTTACACTGGTTATTATAAATATTATCACATATCTGAGAATGTTAATTTTTCAGAGCAATGTCCATTCATAAACCGTTGTATTGAAACTACTAAACACTACTGATTTATCTCACAATTAACACATGTTTATATATTCTGTTAATGTGTTATACCTTGGTATCTCCACTAAAATACTTGGAAAACCACAACCTAAGGCATTACACTTATCCTACCTAATATATTATAAACAGGCAACTGTTTATTCATATCAGAAATGATCTTTACATCAAAACGTGCGTGAGTCATGCATATTTCCAAGATTTGGGGTCAGGCACCAACAGCAAAAAATATACTTACTTGGTATTAAATTCCTGAGCTTCGGTAGCGACGCTAATCTTCCATCAGGTGCTCATAACTCAATGGTACACTAAATATGCACACTCATTTCACAACAATAGGTTAACGTTCTAATACAATATTGATTCTATTCTAGCCAGGTATAAACATAGAACACCACGATTATTTGACAACATAAACATCTAACACTACCTACTAGGTAAATCGAAAACAAATATCTTGACTTTTACTGTTGACCGTTGATTTCTGTGGAAATAATACCATAGAAATGAAATTGTAATGTGAAAGCTGATGGGTTAACCGTGGTGCAACAAATTTTAGTTTACTTATAATTTTCCTGTAAAGCCAATGAACAAAGGACACAGATAAACGTTTAGCGCGCCGTGGATAATGTTATTTCACTTAATTGTAGCAAAATTTATGACGAATCGCTAAGCTCGCTATGCCCCAGCGAATTCCACACAATAATCTGTTTGATCGCTGGCTGCTGTCATTATGTCAACTCAAATACAATATCATTCGATTGAAGTTCGACTAAATATCTTAAATCGACTAACACAGATTTTCATCTTTTAGGCCTTATACACACTGGCGAATACTGAACAAAAATGGAAAAACCTATCTCTGTAAACATGTTTGTATTCTCTTACAGTTATGCGAAATACTGGGACTTGTTAATATACATGTCAGGCCTTGAGCTATGCCCGAGTGTCCAGACCCACCAAGCGCATCGACATGCGCATCTTGGGCCTGGACGACTCCGTCACGGAGGCGGAGGTGGTGGCCGCCGTCGTTAGGACGGGGGGGTGCTCAGCAGAGGAGGTGAAGGCGGGCACCCTACGTCCTGACAACACGGGCATGCGCACCATTGTGGTGAGCTGCCCCGTGTCGGCGGCCAAAACCATATCGGAGGGCCGAAGGTTTTTGGTGGGTTGGGTTTCCGCGCAGGTCAAACTGCTGGAACCCCGACCTCTGAGGTGCTTCCGGTGCCAAGTGGGCCACCATGTGGGAGCTCAATGCACCTCGGAGGTGGACCGCAGCGGTCTTTGTTTCCGCTGCGGTCAGCCTGGTCACAGGGCCGGCTCTTGCGTCGCCGCGCCGCACTGCGTAGTCTGTGCGGCAGCTGGCAAGCCGGCCGACCACTGGGCTGGGGGTAGGGCCTGCGCCCCACCCGCCAAAGCCGGAAATCGGAGTTAGCCCTCCGCCACCGCCGTCTCCACCGCGACCGCCGCCACCGCCGCCGCTTCCTCCGCCGCCAAAGCCGGTTCCACTGCGGCTGCTGCTACTGCAACAGCCGCAGTGGAGCCCCTACAACGGGCTCCGGAGGGGGCTGAAATGGAGTGCCAGTAATGGCCCCATTTCACCCCCTCCTGCTGAACGTCAGCCACTGCGCCGCCCAGGAACTGATGCTCCTGGGCATGGCGCAGTGACTGATGCCTGTGGACGGCGAGCAATGGGTAGCTCGCCGTCCGATCAGAACAGGCCCGGGTTGACGGCGCGCTGTGTTCTAAGCGCGCCAAGCCAGCAGTCGTCAGCATGGGTCGGGGCCCGTTAAGGCCAGAGCCTACCAGGGTTGCGGATTTGTTCGAAAGAGTTACCGCGGCCCTGGGAAGAAAGGCACTAGGAGGATTAAAGGGTGGGTTTTAGTCAGTAAAAGTCTGACACTCCCTGCCGCTCCACCCAGAGCGGGAGGGGTCGTTTGATGATTTCCCATCCTAGAAAAAAAAAAAAACAAAAAAAAAAAAAAAAGGTCTTGAGCTAATTGTTAGCATACAGTTTAATGACGATTTTTTTTCGCAACGATTTATTTTCGTAGTGCGCGCTTAGCCTAACTATTATGGTTAAGTCACCATGACCGCTTTTTGTTCAAATTATTCAAGCAAATCCTTGGTGATATGAAAAAATGGTGATTTCGGTGTCATGATATTAATCCTTATCCATTTAAACAGTTTGATAATTAAGGTTGATTATGTCCGTGTAAATCACACTTTAAATTGTTCAAATCGGACCTTTCGTTCAAAAGTTACGACGGTAATAAACATGCTCGGAGTAAGAAAAATTGCGGCTTGAGCGAACTGGGGAGAATCGTATCAATGCTTGGTCCGATGAAGTTGAAAATGATTTCGATAAAACCATAAGAATAACAAATGTTTGGATTTTTCGAAAATAAAATACATAATAAGGGGTGAAACAGGGGTGACTAAGTTTTTAGGGGTGAAAGAAAGAAAGAAAGAAAGAAAGAAAAATATTTATTTGTACCTCGCACAAGACACAAAAAGTAAAAAAATAAAAAGTACATGTGTACAAGTTCTTGTGGACATTATTGCTTGCTTCAATTTACGTCGGAATTCTATGAACAAACTAAAAGTGGGATAATTGAAACAGATGTACTTAACAATTTTTGCATAATCAACTCCTGACGGGGTGAACGGGGTGAACAGTTGCGCTGAACCTGGGCTCGAGACAAGTGAGATTCTGTCAACTGTGGCGTGGCGTAGGCGATTGTCAATACGTCAACAATGTATGGGATTGACAGATCGAAATGTCACGTGATAAAATTCCTGCATTTCGACAGTCACATTCGCTAATTAAATGGCACATTATCTAGAGCCTCCTGAGACCATAGAATAAGTAGAAATGGCTAAGTAAATAATGAATATCGTTGTGCTTAATTTTCCAAAACTAACCTTTATAAGGGAGTATAGGGGACGTTGAAGTGTGGAGTACCTACTAATTGATAAAATAACAAGCTTAGGTACTTATTTTTCATAACACCACCTACGCATCTCCTGATCTGACTACAACGCGATCAATCACTCTATTATTTCGTAGGTAAAAGCATAAACGGCCCCACACATTACACAGTCGGCTTGCAGACTGCCGGCAGTTTCACACCGCAATAGGTACCTACGTTGCAATGCACAGCGAGATCACAGACTGTCCGGTCGGTCGATACTCGCCGGCGGACTGTAAATGTGTGGGTCCCATTAAACTGATTAGAATATTTCTTAGTTTTAGATCCTTACTACAACACATTAAGAAACATTTTAATTAAAAAAACGCTCGAATTTCAAACTTTAGGCATATTCAAGAATGGTTTAGTTACAATATTACTAGTAATTTGCTAGTAACTAATATGGTGAAAAAATACAATCATTTTTATTATGATTTATGACTTATCCTCTCATACTTTTTGCATAACACCGTCCACGCATCAGTCACTGCAGAAGCGCGCAACCAGTTACCATTATTCGTAGTCTATAACGTTTTTTTTTCGTCGTAGCTTGAATTAACACTTTCATTGAGCAGAATAAAAAAAAAACAGACACACTGATTCGCGTCTCAAAAAAGTTAGGACTCGCAACTGACTAACTAGTTGCGTGTGTCAACATGGTGTAAACTTCTTATATTTGTGTTTTATTCGCCCCCCGTGGTGGCCGGCTGAGGCTGTGGTCACTCAAAACCTCTTCCAAGCAAAAAAAACGAATGATTTGAATGGCACGTTTTGTGCTGGACACCATGTTCAGTGTGAAAAAAAAATAAAAAAGTCAATGACAACAATTTGACAATCAGATGTTAGAGATTTGAGTGTCACTGTTAATCAATAGGTATGTCATTATGTCAAATCATTAAATTGCTAGATCGGTGCTGCCAGATTAGGTGATTATTCGCCATTTAAGCTCGGAAGGTTGCCCAGGGGCGACCAATTTTTACGATCGGTGACTGCTCGCCAAGCTACCGCAAAAAAAAAATTTTTGGGTGACTTTAGGCGATTTTAGGAGCATGTTGTCTAATACAACATGGAACGATGAACATGATGGATAATAAATATACCTACATATATCAAAGTATCACGAAAAATGTTACATGCAGAACTAACATGCATCAGCCGAAAGATGTCCACTGCTGGACATAGGTCGCCAAGTGTCGCCACAACACCTTGCCCTGCTCTGCCTGATGTCCTGTTCGGTGAATTTAGTATCGAATTATTGTCTCGGGGGTTTTTGATGGTCTTCGTGTTACATGCAGAACTAACATGCATCAGCCGAAAGATGTCCACTGCTGGACATAGGTCGCCAAGTGTCGCCACAACACCTTGCCCTGCTCTGCCTGATGTCCTGTTCGGTGAATTTAGTATCGAATTATTGTCTCGGGGGTTTTTGATGGTCTTCGTATCTTTCGAAAAAGAATAAAAACATGGCATAGGGACAAACGGGAAAAATTTCAGTAGTTTGTTGTAAAAATAAGAAACAATTATTTTTTTGTATCGCTCATTAAGTCATGACTTACAGCTAGGTACAGTTTTCGTCAAATAACTATGCCCCTCTGAAGTTAGCCATTTGCAAAAATCGCGCAGGTGCAGTCACCTACATGGGAGCAAGCGGGACGCAAGCATGCATCGAACGTAAACGTAAGACTGAGACATAAAATCGCGTCCCGCCCCCATGTCTCTTACGCATGCGCAGTTGCAGTGTGTTCGTAATTTTGACTACTACGCAGCCACTCGACACAACTTCAGAGGGGCAAAGCTATTTGACGAGAACTGTAATGAAGTAATTACCAACTCATTATAATTGCCAGTCTTGGTTTAATGCTACTTCTTTGCGTTTTGATTGGGCGAATTTAGGCTACTTGGGATGAAACTTTCGGCGACTTGGGGCTCGACTCATCTGGCAACTCTGACTAGCTGGCCAGCCAATGTCAGTAGTAAAACGAAAATAAATATTAATTTTAATAAAATTTGTGATGTTTTCATGACGAATTTATTTGCTGCAGTAACTAAAATGAAATTGGAATAAGATGGTTAAACGATGAAGCAATGGCAATTTCCTTAGAATTGTGAAAGCACTGTCTTTTTAAAAACCTAACCTTGCAAAATGGCCTTTATGAGGTTTATTGGTAAAACCTGCGGCTTTATGGGATATGCTTTACAAACAGCCTGTATTACGCATTGCACATTCGAATATGTTGGAGACTTTGTCATGGTACGTAAGGAATGTATCAGAACTGGCTGATAAACAAGTTACACCTACGTCGTTAAAAATTAGTTTTTGATCATTTGTTGCAGTGCTCTGGTCCGTCAATGGAGCCCACACTTCAAACCAACAACGTACTGTTCACTGAACATATATCTCCTCGAGTTCAACGCCTCCGGCGCGGTGACATAGTGATATCTAGGTGCCCTTCCAACCCTAAACAGAACATTTGTAAAAGGATCACAGGCCTTCCCGGTGATCGCGTTAGAGGTAACTATCCAAAACGTAACCAAGTTGTTCCTAGAGGTCATGTATGGTTAGAAGGTGATAATTCTGGCAATTCAGCTGATTCAAGGGTATATGGACCTGTGCCAGAGGGACTCATTAGAAGTAGAGTAGTTTGTCGTGTTTGGCCACTGGATAAGATTACCTTATTGTCCCAATACTGAACCTTGTATATTAGGAATTGTTAGTTGATATCTTTGATTTACACTAAGTGCTCAAGTGATGTACATAAAGTTACTATAGTTGGTGGCAAGTTAGGTAGCAGAAGCGGTTGGCTTTTCCCTCTTCATAGGAATCTGAATGATAAATATCATGTACTGTACTTCATTTGTGATAAATGTTGACAACAACAAAGATATGATAGGTAAATGATATAAGGATATCAACAGGCTTTTGTAAATAAGTGTTGGCTCCTAAATTGACACCAACTAGTCTTACAATAATATTATTATATATAGTAAATCGTTTTTTATAGAGCACACAATGTGCCAAGTTTTATTTTTATCAATGTGTTTTTTTGGTTTGATATTGATCAGATGATTGTAGAGGTGGTAAAATAATGAAAAATATATAAAAATGTCATAAAAATAAATAATTTTATTTCGTCATTGAGTGTTTGTAATTCTAATTCTAAGGGTTGACTTCCACTGTCTTTATTGATTGAGGTTCCATTGTAATTTCAATGTATCTAGTAGCGCTAATATTTATTCGCACGTTCATTTGTCTTCTTCGCCTGAAAATAACAGGTTAAAAATTAATCATTTTGAGCAATAGGATGTTTCGGTCCATTTTTTTTTGTTTGAGGAATGGACTTGCTCTTGAGCTCGATCAAGCCTGATGGAAAGCGATAGATGAGATCTATGATGGAGTGAGTGTGCCCATAAGATGCCTGTTCACTCATGCTTTGAAGGCCAGCGGGTTATATGTCGAAGGGAACACAGAGGCTGTTAGAGAGTTTCCCACTTTGGCTGTGTGCATAATAAATGTGGAGGAGAAGCGCTGAGTACGACTAGTTGGAATATCAACCAAGTGTCTTACCCAGCAGTACATAGTATTTTCATAAAAGAATTTCCAAATGTGGATACAGAAAGTTAAGTTGATTTATTGAATGATTGATGATTTTATAGACAAAAATATGCTCTCTCTCGCGCGCTTCCCTTTTGTTTTGCTACGTGTGTACGATTGTCTTTTTTTTTTGCAATATATTTATTCAAGAAGTCTTCTCTTTCATTATAAAATTGCACCACAAATAATTCCTTTAG
This sequence comes from Melanchra persicariae, assembly GCA_947386135.1. Taxonomy (NCBI): domain Eukaryota; kingdom Metazoa; phylum Arthropoda; class Insecta; order Lepidoptera; family Noctuidae; genus Melanchra; species Melanchra persicariae. The sequence continues at coordinate 6,266,281 of OX376651.1, read as the reverse complement.
GAACATATTTTTTTCTAGCAGAAAATGTAGCCTACAACCCTCAGCGGTAGTGTAGCATACTGTCATTTAAATTTTTCGAAATCAACTGAGCAGTTACAGAGATCACCTTCTCACATCCAAACATACAAAATGGACTTCTTGATAATGTTAGTGTAAAAGTGTACCTAGAAAAGATTATGTCATGTCCCATGTTCTACAATGTTCTGTGACATAAAATGACTACATCATCATTATTATTATACAAGCGTTAGTACCTGTTCTGCAGCACAATAACGAGATTTCCATTTGTTTTCCTTATGACAACATTTTCTATGCTTGCGAGACTTCTTTGTGCTACTCGCACTCGTCGAGAGCCTCTTGGGATGAATTTTGAAAAGTGGCCCATAGCATAGAAGATTGGTTGCTTGATAAATTCGTCATCATCTCCGTATACTAAAATAGGTGCATCTACAAAGTTGTCTACCCAGTTGGGGCCTCCATGTGGATTTAATGCCAGGTTCCAGTCAATCCAACCAACTACATAGTGGTTCAAATCCTGTTAAACAATAATAAGGTTAATACCATGTTGTAAAATTACAGTTGGAGTAAAAAAAAAAAATTCAAACATACTTCTAAAATGCTCTTCACATATCTGCCTGCTCTTCTCCAAGATCCATGAACAACTCTTTCTGAGTTCCATGGCATTGATCCTGAAAGTTTTTTCACCATTTAAAAGTATTGTATGGTATAATAATAACATGGAAGGAAGAATTTGGTCAAAAAACTAATTTGTACTGCAGCATAGGTGATTTTAGTATAGATCTTTGCTTTCTTTCTTTCAATTTAAATGGTAATATAGGTGAGATTTTTTGATTCTAATTAGTCAAGTCAAATATAAATTTGAAGTATTTTCAACAAATTTTGGAATAATACCTTCACAAGCTTCTGTAGCAAGAAGTATTTTTCCAGGATATCTTCTTTGAATGGCGGTTAATATTTGTGGTGGGAAAAAGTTTCCATACCAATGCACAGCTACTCCATCCATGTAATCAATCGATTCTGGAGCTGCAAGTTCCATCTGTGAATAGAAAGTATACTTCTTAAGCAGTTGAGAATAAGGTGTATAATACAATGTTAGCTGCAAAACGCTCTGTGAATCTACTTAGACGCTAAGGTTATTTATTCGGGTATTAGTGTATCAATAAACTTGCTTGTACTTACACCTGCCAAATATACAGGTAAGAGATACCGTTGATCGTCAACGCCAATTATCAAAGTTTCGTTGTAACGGGAATTCTTTATTGTTGGTCCGAGGTTGTCGGCTAGCCAGCGACCCTGTAGAGATACAATATTGCAGTTATAAACAACAAATACTTCCTGTGTATCGCAGTTTCATCACATTATCTAATCATCATCACATTCGTCTAGCCATTTTTGTGGACTCAAGCCTGCTTTATCAGGATTAGCTTCTGGTTCGTTGACTGCTATTATAGCCCCCGTATCATGAATAGGTATCATGATCTTTAACTCAATAACGCTGCTTAGGTATATCCTAAGAATGACTTTATGACAAATTCTTTAGAGACATCATCATCCCCCTAATGGGATTTAATTGGGAATGCCTAGCTCGTATTTGTGCTGCAAACCTTATTCTCTCTCATCCGCCACTTCATTTTCTACTGTATTCCTCTTCTTTCCGCCTCTTGTCTTATCGATCGTTATCTATTATAATTCTTGTGTTTAAAGTTTGTACAAACCAGCTGATGAGGAAACCATCCTAGTGAATTGAACTGCACGAAAGGTACAATGCCATTGATCGGCTCGTTCGTTGTGGTTATAGCCCAAATCTTAACGTTCGCTTTATCGTATTCCTCGATGAAGCTGAAATGAAACAAATCGTTCACTAGATGAAGCTCAACAGATGAAATCCTCTGAAAGAAAGAACACGTATTGACTTGAAGGCGAGACGACCTAGACGCTAACTGCAAGGGCTGGTGCAAGACGGCTTACGTATTACGGCAGGTGAAAGGGAAGCCTAAGCTCAATTGCCCAAGTTTTCTGAATAACGCTTCAGCTTATAATACTTCAGTGGAACTATAAAAAAATTGCGGTAAACTTCTTGTGCTAGCGGTAGATCGGGAACCCTTGTTTTCAAGAGCTGTTGAAGTGTTTGTGGCACATACCTCGGTTCTATTCAATAATAGAAGTGTATCCTGACCAAAAATTAACAACATTAGTTAATATCAAACTTACCGTAGATGGTAATCGGCAAATGCCTGGTAGTATTGAGGTTTCAGTTGTGCGAATCCTGTGATCCTTTCGTTTGTCTTCATCCATACTGGTGGAGACCAGGTACTGGCTGTGATCTTTATTTCATCCGTCGCAACTCTTTGAGCCCTCTTGATCATGGGCAGCTAAAAAGTAAGAAGCTCGTTATGAAAGTCTGTGTTGTGTGTTTCATGTCATCATGAGTCAACCACATCATCGTTTCCCAACAGATGATATTGTAGACAAACGAGAAAAAAAATGTTTGGATTTGGCACTTAGGTACTTTCTCTAATGACGGGAAGTCGCGGGAATAATCTGTGACACCCAGTTCCTCTTAATCAATACCAGAATTTGTATAAAGCAAGAGTATGATGATGTTGGTGTTTTCTGTACTTTAATAATCATCAAGTCACTTCTTTTGCAAAATGGTTGATGCAGAAACTGTACCTATAACAAGTGATTCAACAAGTGTGGAACCATGCTTGTCCTCATCCTGTCTTTATGCTGCAACTGTTTTTGTTTTGTTAAATTCTGTTCTTTGCTCATTATTTACCTTCAAGAAGAAGTCATGTGACGTCAGTGAGAAGTTCGATAAGGTCGTATCGTGCCAAGGTGTTTCAGCGTACGTGTAGGGGTACTCCGAAAAGTCGCAACCAGCGATCGGTACTCGGATTAGATTGTACTCCAGTCCTTTGGGGCCGAAGTATGAACTGTAATTACGAGACAACAAAATTATTTTAGTTTTTATGAGAATGGTGATATATGAGAAAATACTTCGAGGATTGGAGATATCACAGACCTTCATCTGTGATATCTCCAATACTCGAAGTATTTTTCTTAGTTTGTAAATAATTCGTGAATGCATAGCAACCATTTTTGCTATAACAAAACATCACACGACTATCAAGTATTTATTTATCAACTAAGTAATTAATGGATGTCTTAAAAGCTTAGCAATCAATTTGAAGATTATTTATTAGATATAGAGCAGAATAAAAAATAACGTGCCATTTTTATAGACTTCGGCTATTCGGTATGCAATCGGTGACCTGAGGGTGGTCAAATAAACCATGCCAAAAAAAACAAGGGGCAAGGCCAAATTGTTTTTATGACTACCTCGTCTTGAAAGAGAGAAAGTATACTGGCGCCTTACGTTATAAAGTTCTCTTGTGCAGCGTCGGATAGTTTTCTCCAGTTGATTGCAGCAGCGTCGGTGACGGACCCACCGAAGCCTTCAATAACTTGGTAGCGGGCGCTTGGGTAGACTCTGAGTTCCACGTTGCTCAGAATTTCTGCGACTGCAATGTCAATGCAAAAAATTGTGTTATATCGCCTAACCTCATTTGACTTCGTTATTCTTTGCCATAAGGGTGTAGTACTGGGTTGCCGGGGCCCAGTAAAAGAGTCCACTACGTTTTCGTCGTAGCGATGCCAGAGGCAATGCACGTGTGGTTACCACTTCGGCGCAACGGCGTAACTGGCCACTAGCATGTTTTGCTATTCAATAGCATAAAACAATCATGCACGCGCCAAACGTATCATGTTTTAATACATCTTTGATATGGTAGGTACAGTTTGCATATCAAAGATCCTCATTACTTACGTTTATCAATTAATTCCTTATACTGGCATCATTTTCGTATCCACATGCTTAGGTAGGTAGGTGCATATGTTGTAGGTACCTGTTGGCCAATCCTACACATTATAAAACAATGTTCGCATTCACATGTCAGTCGCAAACTGTCAAAAATGCCTTAATTTCCATAGATTTTTGGCATATTGCGTCTGAGATGCTCGCATTCGCATCTCAGACGCAATATGCCAAAAATCTAATCTCTACGTTGCCAAAAAATGAGTAGAATTGGCCCTCTGATCGGTGCCAGATTTCGCAAAGATCACTTACCTACTACTACATATAAAAAAAATTGAACCTTGTAAGTTATACGTACGTCCAGGTCTATCGTCTTCGTCCTCCTCCTCGTCATCTTCAGTAGTCGGTGGTGGATCCAAAACTCCTCCACCTTCTGGCCATTCAGGGATAGGCTCCGGTTCTGGCTCAGCTTCCAGATCTCCTGGGTCATCCTGAGGCTCCGTTGGTGATACTGTTTTGATTTCGCCAATTGTTTTTTCGAATCGTTTTCCTGCCTGTTACAATGAACAAATAAAAATGTTGTATTTAAGTTTTAAGTATATTGGTAGTTTTCGAGGTTTCAATGAGCATTGTATTTGCTACCTCTTTGTTATTCATAGCTAGGCACAGCTGATTCCTATACGTAGGTACGTTTATAACTATCAATCCTCTTCGGCCGATGACGCAAGATTAGAAACGCGGACTTAGTCTTTAGACTCTTCAACCGTTCGCCTTTGGTCTTGATCCTTGGCTTCTCTTATCTAGGTGTTACCTGCCAGTTTCCTACCATGCGTCCACTATTTAAAATCAAAATCTTACATTGGTAGATGTGTAGACGACGAAGGTGCCTCGAGTTGGGTTCACTCTTGTGATGGTGTCGCAGTAAGTGGCGTTGCATACGCAGACCACTGATCTGCCTTCAATGCCAAGATCGCGAGCGGCACACGGCAGGTCTTCTGCAATTTGAAATTAGCATTTGTTCAGCTGAAATCACTACATTCACCACCTTTGCGAATTACGATTTACTGGGAAGTCGTCAAATCGACAAGTAGAAGAAGGACCACCATTTTTCTGCAACGGTTATTTTATGGGCCGTCTCATTTCATGCCACTCAAACTATGATTTTGATGACATACCCTACCAACAAAAAAAAGGGGTGCTAATTAAACAGACATCTTTTTAATAGCATTATTTGCCTCTAAAAATCTACATTGTCTTCTAAATTACTAAGTCAGCCACAATTAACGAACGTCTGAATGATACTATCTTAGCCACTAGTTATCTTCTATGCAAGCCACTCTAAATACAACTCAGCATGGTGGTTATTTTTCAGCATCTAAATTTGTAACATGCATTCAAGCTGTAAACTTCTAAAATACTGTTACGAGCTTAGGGTTCGTGACAATAAATACAGCCGATAAAATAACCAAAATGACACTTTAATTAATCAACACTAATTACAACTTAAACTCACTAATTATAAATCACAATTGCACTACTGATCACTTTAATTCGCAGTCGAAGTTCGCTCTCGAAGTTGTCGCTCGTATCGCAAATTCAATACTGACTCGATCGCAGGCTATGCGGGCCTTATATAGGTCGGCAGATAATTCTAGAACCTTCTAGTATAGAAACATCTAGAAAGTTCGAGTACATACCGGTCCCGACTAAACACATATTGAAAACTCTAGAATGTTCTAGCATCGAAATGTCTAGAAAGATTTTGACTCTACTAGTTCTGCTACTCGATACTAGATGGCGCTAGTAGTAACTTATAACGTTATGTACCCGGCATTAATTCTGGCGCGTAACAATACTATTAAATGACATCAAAAAATATATTCTATTAGCTTCTATTTCATTAATATCATAAAAAAAAATAACCACGAAGGGGATCCCCTTCTAACCTAACCTGTCCGAGTCGGAGTGCCCCAAATCCCGAACTCGCTGTAAAATGGTGATGAGATATAAATTCCGTAGCTGAGTTAGTAATTAGGTGGCAATGTATAAATAAAAAGGACAAGTTAATATAATTGTTGATCTTTACTTGACGCTTTCCTTAGAATATTTAGTTGGCGTTGTAAAAAAGACGAATTAGTTTATTAGAGGCTATCACATTTTTCCGTTGCTTAGTTATAAAATGAGAAGTTTGATCACGTGGCTAATAACTAAAAGTGTGGCTCGACTTATTATTTCTCAAAAAAAAGTATTGGTCTTGGTCAAAATGCTGGCAGGGTTGCTCCTGTGGTACTATAATAGTACGTAGGTAATAAGTACCTATGCACATAATATAAGTACCTATCACATAATTTCACACTGGTCTTCAGACAGAAGTGGTTTGTTTCAGATTTGACTCATAATGAAAGGTGATAATTCTCATACCACTAATGAACTGTGGTATATCTGTCGTAGCCAACTGGTATGATCAGCCGTTTAATTGGCGGTCTAACCGTTTCATTGAACGGCGCCGCTTAGTCGGCAGCCTAAATGACATCCAGCCAATGTATTAATACAACACTTAATGAACGCGCTGGCAGATGCTTAGGCCTTTTATAGAATAGAGTACCTAACCGTGTGACGAAAATATTTGAAATATTTAATTTTGGGAATTTTAAACTCAAACGACAATTATTAATTTCAACATTCTAACCTCGTTGAGGCTCTTATTTTGACGTACATTTGTCTGGAACCTAACATAAATGGTATGAAGGGACCTAAGTTCTCGCTCGCTCACTCACGCCAGCTCCCGTCATAGGTACTATTCGAAGAATTCACCAATCCGTGTCGTGCTGCCCTATGTTCCGCTAGCGGAACAACGGGCAATTTTAAGTCAGCCAACTAACCAAGCCATTTGCCTTATAACTCCTTCCGCTCTGGGCGGAGCGGGAGAGTGTCAGACTTACTGACTACAATCTATCCGTGTTTCTCCAAATGCCCTTTGCGTTCCAGGGCCGTGGTGATTATTTCGAACAAATTCCGTAACCCTGGCAGGTTCTGGCCCTAGGGGGCCCCGACTTCTATGCTGACATCTTTTTAATGCGCGCGTGGATCACAACGCGCCGTCGACCCGGGACTGGTTCTGATCGGACGACCATTTATATTAAGTCTATGCTCTACCGACGCCCGAGGCGTCTCCTTCTGTTGCGGCGGGTGGGGTGTGAGGTTTGTCTCCCTCACGCGGCCCGCCTCCTCCTTCACTAGCATTACCGCTTCGTAGAAGGAGGTTTCCCATGCCTCCTTGCTCCGGACCATGGAATAAACCAGGGTCAGAAGCGAGAAGTTGCCGCCGAAGTCATTTACCGATCTGTTCAACTAAATGCCGGGACCGATGTCACTTAGGCCGCTCATCAAACGGCACCGTTCAGTAAAAAGGCGAAGTCGCCAATCAAACGGCTGAATAAGCCAGTTGGCCTACGACATATCTATCATGTAAGATAAATTTTATATAACTGTGTTTGCGGCATAGGTACCTACTATGTTGAGTAGTCAACAAGATCAAAATAAATTAATAGGTAGATTGTACTTTTAAGTATTTAAGTACTTACCACTGCCTCCTATCGTGAGGAACGTACACAGTATCACCACAGAGGTGATCAACCCCACATCCCTGAAGATCGCCATCTAAAAGTTACATTTCTGTAGAACAAGATACCACAAAGATCTTGCTAGATTACTTTCAAATACGGTTTCTCGTTTTTATTGGGTTAAGTATCACAATTTAGTTGAAAAATTATCAATTTTGGACATAGTTATTGCCCCAAGCATCGGCTCGGCTGTCCTGGGGCCTAACCACCAACTCTTAAAGCAGTATTACCTACTTCAATATTACTACCAGTGGGAAAAAGACGGAGCTATACAGAACGTATAACTCCGTCTCTTTCCCACTGGAAGTAATATTAAAGTAATACTGCTTTAAGAGTTGGGGGTTTAGGCCCAGCAAGCTTTATTCAATGTTAGATCGATACCTATACCTATTATGTAGGTATCTACATATTATATAGGTAAGTATCACAGGCACTTCTAACGCCATGATTCATCTCCGATCAATCAAATTGGAGTGATTGGTTAACATGATAATCTGTATACCTACCTACTCACCTACTGATATGTCATTACCTAAATATAAAATATCTCGCATATTTTCTTGATTCGTAATGCAATTTTACCTAGGTACTTACATAAGTATTTGCCTACTTAGTTCTGTCTCGAGTAGATATGAGCGCCGCGTCGGCGCGCCGCCGTCGCCGTGGATTCATGTCGACGCGCCGCCGCCAAATGCAGCGTGCGGCGCGCCGTCACGACGAGTTACAACTTGCTTTATCGCTCGCACGCGCGGCCCGGTGGCATTCGGCATTAGTTCGCCTAGTCGCTTTGCTACACTCACTCGGAGCTGACGTAGGTAGTCAAGTAGAATATTTTACCGAGTAAACGTGTATTGTTCTGTGACTTTGAATGCTGGAAATATTTCAGTACAGCATGTCCTGATGACTTAGAACCTTACAAGGGAGACGTTCTACAGTACTGGAAAGACAGGAAAACTTCGATGCCATCACTGTATGCTCTTGCACGCTCAATTTTGAATATACCAGCCACGAGCACACCGAGCCAGAGAGTCTCTTCCACTGCTGGACTCGTAATAACCGCGAAACGGTCACGATTAAATCCTTTGAGGCTAAATAGGATAGTATTCATCCATGACAATTATGTATTTTGCAAAGAATCCATTAGCGAATAGACGGTGTTTTTGGACTTTGTATTCAATGTCCAAATTTTTTATTGTATTGATTTAAATAGATAGTGCTCTAATTAAAAACTCTCTATCTCATCTGAATCATTATTGTTTTCCAGTAAATGTGATCTCTAATTATAGAAGACTGTTAAATTGTAATTAACAAATACGTTCCCTTATAAAACTTTTTTTTGGTAACAACAACATGGTTTTCTTTATTTTTCTTTTTAAGATATCTCCCTGATAAAAAAAAAACTAAGGTCCACGGCCGGACGCGACGCGCCGCCGCGACGCCGCCGTCGCTGTGAAAATTTTCAGGCCACGCCGCCGCCGTGGAATTGGCCATCGGCGCTCATATCTAGTCTCGAGATATTTTCTAAGCTCTCTTTGAGATAAAAATATTGACAGATGAGTACACTTATTTGCCAAGAGGTTGATTCAAGATTATCGCTGCAGGCCACTAGATATCATATAACATACTAGAATTAAGTATTTCACTTTCTTCCACGACAATTTTCTGTTTTGAAGTCTGATAGTCCACAGCGGAGCAAGTGGATAAACTTACGCCCAATTTATGTCATCGTGGCAGGACTAGCGATGCAGAGGACGCAATCCACGTGCGGAAATGTATACAAAGTGTAACAGAATAAACGCAATAAGTACCTTCTATGGTGGCAGTGGGCAGGGCACATTGCTCGCAGAACAGATGGTCGATGGGGCCGAAAAGTTTTGGAGTGGCGACCGCGTACCGGAAGACGCAGCGTTGGAATGCCTCCCACAAGGTGGAGCGATGACCTGGTGAGGGTCGCGGGTAACCGATGGATGCGAGACGCACAGGACCGGTTGTTGTGGCGACACTTGGGGGAGGCCTATGTCCAGCAGTGGACGTCTTTCGGCTGATATGATGAAGGTGTCATTGTACCTACTCATCATTATGAAAAACTTTTACTATGGGACCAACCCGAAATCGTGAAAACAAAAACAGCCATTCAGTACATTTTGTCAAGTTATGAGCACATAAATGTATGGGGAGGTCGATTGTTTTTTCGCGATCTTTGTGTTGGTCCCAGTGAAAGTTGTTCATAATGATGAGTAGGTACGACTCCATAAGAGGTATTGTGTTTATTCTATTACACGCTGTATAATTTATGCCCTTTACTGTTGGCGTCAAAGATTTTCAAATTTCCATTTGTCACTGGTTTGATATGCGATCACATTTATAAGGACACTGCCGCAATCCCTTCTGTTTGCTCGCAGTGTTGCCAGAAGTTCATAAAAAAACCTCCCGTATTTTTGGGATCTGCCGTACGTAGTAGTACGTACTTATCACAACACTGATTTCTTAAACCAATAAAATTTTCCTTCGAAAAATAAAATCTAATAGGTACACTTACCTCCACGAATATCACTAACAACTGAATGTATTTTGTTGATCGGGCCTTGAGTACCTATCACTTTATATCTTATCGTGAATAATTTGAGCATAATCTTGGGCTGATTAATAAATATCTCTAATTAAATAACTTTGGTACCTATTTGATCAATAACATACGATACTTGGGTTCATCATTTAGTGAAAGTACTGGCTTTGATTCCCAGATGGTCGCTCTTTACGGAATTTGATAAATGTTTGTTCCAAATTCCTCAATCTCTTCAAAGTTAGAGTGAAAAGGCTTCTTCTGGGTAAGCTCACTCCATCGTCCAAACCCATCTCAAATAATAATAAAAATTATGCTCTCACGTTTCGATTCGCTTTTTAGGGTTCCGTACCCAAAGACTCGCTGTCCGTCTGTCTGTCACCAGGCTGTATCTCATGAACCGTGATAGCTAGACAGTTGAAATTTTCACAGATGATGTATTTCTGTTGCCGCTATAACAACAAATACTAAAAACAGAATAAAATAAATACCGCTCAAGCACCGGCAACACACCGGTGTGCGCCGAATAAATCGCGAATTTAACCACTCAGGCCCAACATGTGAAAATTCCCTAATATAAAGTAAATCTTATGTATATGTAAATAAACATTAAATTCGCGATTAATTCGCGACACACCGGTGTGTCGCCGGGGCCGGACAGGTTTGTTTATTTACCAATTACATAAGATTTATTTCTTATTTGGGAATTTTCAAATGTCAGGGCTGGAGCGGAAACCTAAATGCTAGATCATTTAGGTTATTGATCAAATGAAGTACAACGTTGTAAATTGTTGCATGTACTTCGTATGTTTTATTTATTTATTGAAACTTTTGCTTCTAGCTAGTTGTCTCACAAACATATCGAGAAGGTCGAATGGTCTAATGTCTATTCTCTACCTAAATAAGAAGTGACCATTCTTCAGTCACCTAAGGATCCCTAACAAATATTATCAAAGTGTATTTAATCTTGTTTTAATATAATTTGTGTAAGTATGTTGATTGAATGTAAACTAGATAACTAATTTAAATGTTCTTGTGATAATCCTGATCCGGATTTCTTCATGGAGGTTGATTACAAATATTTTCCTAGATAACACTTTATCAGGGCGTCATACCGATAAAAAGAGATTCTGAAATAATAATACACATGATTTTATGAAGACAATATAATTAAATTTTCATACAAATCTTTAACGTAGTATTATCTTTAAAATACTGTACACTGTCGGCTAGTATTGTAAAAAATCATTTGCTGTGTCGATTGGGAAGAAATCAACAAAGTAATATTCTTCGAAAACTTAAGAGAGACAAAACTATAATAGAATAGAAGGTTGCAGCCGATTGCAAATGATTGTCCCCAACCCCGCCGACTAATTCTTTTTATATTTTCATATTGATATGGCTGATTGTCGATATGAAAGACTTGTATAGAAGCAAAAACCGCTTACAAATACTAACTGAAAGAAATGCGCTAAAATTATTTTATTTACACAACACGACCTAACGATATCTATATTGAATATTGCCATCGGCATCAAACAATTCCATGTTTATTAAGTTTAGTCTATATTCGACTCCGATGCTGCTGCACTGGGCTCGAATAACTTGAGTTAATCTCATTTCATTGAGTACATATTAACATTAAAAATATAAAATCACAACAGGGCAGATCTCTTTTACTAATTATTATTGAACACGCCGTCGTATTGCAAATAGAAGACACAAAAGTTGTCATAATTTTGATAAGAGTTGTGAAAAAAAAAGTTATTTCGATCAAACAAATCTTATAACAGAGTATTGGATAAGAAAATCTACAGTTGCAACAAAAATTAAGTTTTTCTTAAGTACTAAATATGTGACAACTTCACGGATTAGTTCCCGGACGACTATCGCCATATAAAAAAAAGAACCTTAAAGCTAGTCACTTTACAATTTATCTAATATAACTCTATCAAATAAATACAAAAATCTCTTATTTTTATTATCTAAGATAATATTTTCCTACCTCATGTCTTGAAACTAAACACTATTTAATGCACATAAACTTAACACTGTGTAAAATTAAATGAGCGCACCATAGCACGCACGGGAGGACCCTAAATATATTTGACTAAAAGAGAGATCAAATCATTGCCACGATAACATATTCATGCAAGTATGTCGAGTAGTGTGGACACTCATTTGTACTTTGAAATTGGAAGCAAAAGCGGCCATTATTGCTTTATATTAGTTTCATGAAAATAGAAGGATGTACAGTGATTATTGTAGAAATGGAAAACTGTGAAGGTTCTGGAGGGTAAAGCTGCCTCGGAACGCGCAACGATAGCGTCCCACTACAAAGAAAAATGTTTCTGATAGTCAGATATGTACATTTGTTGGTACCACGATCATACGAGATTTGTCAAATACTTTCATATGATACAATTTATTACACAATTTTAAATCTGGCAGACCGTGTGAACACATGGACACTATTAACTTTACGTACATAACAATAGAATATGTACAATGTAGGTACAATACCATACCCTAAGTACCTAGTATTTAATGTGGCAAAGACTGCAATAGTAAGTCAAATCTGGCAAAACGTATATAGAAACTAGATAAAATGCTATGTCTCAAAAAGACCTAAAAATAACAAGGCAAAATGAAATAATAGTTAAAGCATAATAAAATACTCGAAAGGAAACAATAGATGCCAAATTATAAAATAATGAAGATAAGATTTCTACGCTAAGGGACAGAAAGACTTGGACTGGTTGAAGAAAGACAACTAAATATAGCAAAGTGACATTGTACCACGAGCACTTAACTGAAAAAGAATAGGTGTCGTAACTCTATATATATATACTTATTAAACCTATTATTTTCATGGTATACTACACTAAAGTTTAACCTTTTCACTTGTGCATTATCTTACAATTTTCTCTTCAAAGTTTTAATGCAGTGAAAAGACTAAATATGCTCAAGTAATTTATGTTAATGTAACATAATTATAGAGGCACTGTGTGTATTCAAATCTATATAAATTTATATGATATTTTTTACACGCGAAGTTTACCGAATGATATTCCGTATTTTAAGAATTATGTAAAATATTATTGTTACTCTCTTTATCTTAGAACCTTATAGAAATCATTTTAGAATTGAGAGTATTACGGAAAACATAACGTGAGAATAGAACCTACATATTGGCGACACCGATGGATCAGTTGCCGATTCAAAGGATCAGGACTACGGGAGACAATTTTTAAATTGAGCTATGTATAATAAACATTCAGTTACAAAAATACTTGTAGCGTAATTTTCAGATCACATTTTGCTATTTTAGGTTTAATAACAAATATTTTTATTTTTGAATCTAAAGAGAAAGTGTAGGAGTGAAATTAGGACAGCACTCGTTTTGCGCGGAGACTACATATTATACAGATACTGGTCTTCTTATATAAACCATCCGGCGCACGCACACATACTAAAAGTTCGTTTACGTCAACTTCTTGGATATTTCGACGTTTTTGATCTTTGTTCATGTGCGTGCGCCGGTTGACGAACGCAGCAAGTCAGGTATCCATGTAGATAGTTCGCGGAGGCTTGCGTAAGGAATGGTTGTACGGGAGGCGTTGTGCGGTGCGGAGCGCGTTCAGTCTTTGACCAGCCTGTAGATGTGATGCTGCGCTCCGTGCTCACTGTTCGACACTTCAAACACAAACGCGGCACATAATAATGTCTCTTGCGTGTCTCGGTTTGACACCACCTGTGGACAAGAAAAGTTTACGGTTTAGTACATGCTAGCTAGCTTTTTCTCTCCTATAGTTATCCGGCTCGAAGGACCTACTATTACCTTAACAACATGTACGAGTAAATAAAACTGTTACGATATAAATAGCCAAGCCAACTTCAGTAAGGCTGTTGTTCTTATAAACGTGTTGTGTGTGTTTGCGCTAAATAATTAGATTTTATTTCTACGTAGGTTAGGGTAGACTAGAGACAGGCCCGACGACAGAAGTCCTCGTTGATTAAGCTCATTAAAACTGGCGTGATTACCAAGAAGAATTTCTGAGATAATGGCCATGTAAATGTAGGTAACACAGGGAAGTGTGGAAGGCTCTCTTGAAAATAATTGCCCAGTGGAACAGAAAATATGGAAAAGAAACTATGATTACCTATTTACTCTTAAAAGTTAACTGACTTATCAAACCGTGAATACCACTTGAGTATTCTGGTTGCGTAGTTACATGCCCCACATGCTCGTGCCGGTAGCGCAACACATAGCTCTATAACTATCATTAGAAGCAAACAACATCGATTAAATGCACTCGCCGTTTAATTGCCAAGTGGCGCATTTTTTGCTGATTATTTTATAAAACGTACCTAATTAAAAGTAAATGTTGGTTTTCCTTGGTGGTTAGTTAATAAAGAGTTACTTTTTTAATGAAGCCTTGGGCATCGGCCATATAACTATTCCTGTTCTTCAGGCAATAGGTAGGGTGCATCAGCCATTAGGTAGTTCTAAGAACTACCGAATCGGTACCAACATAACTATGTAAAAAAAAACCGACTTCCAAAAAAAACACTACAAAGTACAAAATAACTTTAATTTCGGAAGACGGTGTTTTTGGTTACTTCTTCGTTATTTGACACCGACTTCCGAAATTAAAGTTATTTTGTACTTTGTAGTGTTATTTTTGGAAGTCGGTTTTTTTTTGTGAAAAAGTTTTTTATTTTTCACTTTTTAGTGGTACCCCACACCTAAAAACACCACTGGAAAGTCACAGGAAAGCAAAAATATGCAATTTTGTATGATTTTTCCACATATTTTTTCCAGCTATTTGGATTTAATAACCAAAATGCTGAACCGATTTTGATAAAACTTAAATGGGACCAATCGAGAAGTATATCCTTTCACATAAAACAAGAATTTTTCAAATCGGTTCATAAATGACGGAGATATGAGGTAACAAAAAAAAAGAGAACCTCCTCCTTTCTGGGAAGTCGGTTAATGATCCGAGGTCCTTTGTTCTACACTGACCCCAAACTCTTGCAAGCCAGAAAATAAAGAGACGACCAAACACAGGAGCGGATGCAATGAAGCGAATGATTCAACTGTTTTACGACCCGCATCGAAATTAACCAGAGGACGCGCGATTAAAGGGATAGTGAAGGAGCCATCCCGAATTTAATCGGTTCAGTATTCCTTACCTGTAGTATAGTGAAGTTTTCTAACACGCTGTTCATCATATATTTCTCTGGCAGATGCTTCAGCTTGTGTATGAAGTTGACCATGTATTCGCACATGGGCGACCGGTGAATGCGGTATACGAACCGACCGCCTTCGAAGCGCGCGTATTCCGTTTCCACCTTTTCCACCACTTGCTTGCCGAAGGAGCAGACTTTTGTGCTACATGTTATGGTCATGTTCTCGTTGCTTTCGTACCTGTAATAAAGGAGAATATTTGTTAGATGTGTGGTAATACCTTGACTGCTGCAGCAGCGTTATTCCTGTTTAAGAGTCGTAAAACTTTTTTTCTTGAATTATTTTGCTATCCGAAATGTATTGCTGAAAATCCTTCCATGGTGTCTCGCCTCGAAGACAGTTTGTCTCGATTTGATGTGTCTTCCTTATATTGTATACCTACTAACTCTATTTTGTTGAGATGATGTCACCTCATATCCGCACAGCGGTTGGGTTTTTCGCTATGCTAAGATTTTCAAGATCTTGACAATGTCTTCTTGGACATATAAATGGTAAAAGAAAGGTAAATAGAATATACTTCATTGTTAAAAAAAATAGTTACCTACACAACTCTTTGACACAAACTTAATTCTATGGGTCAAATGTGGATAACAAGTTTCTTCAAAGCTTTTATAACAGTGTTACTTATTCATTACATACTTTATTGTACACCTCATAAAGAACAGGACAAACATTTATAAAAACAAGTGTGCAATGTGCGGTCTTATCGCACAAGGCAATCTCTCACAGACAACCTTTGGATGGACTGAACGAAAGGAGATAGATTTAGGGCTGTCAGTGTACAAACGCTCTAAATAATACTTATTATAACACAATACCAATTAATATACTAATGAATATCAAAGGAGCGGAAAATTAAAGTGAAAAGTAATGTTTACATCATCATCAAGCGAGGATATAACAGCAATGATGACAAGGCTTCCTTCGTTAGTCTTGGGTGTTCTACGCCTTGGCATGATATCAATGTAAGTATCAATCAATACCACATCTCATTCTGTATTAGGTGACGTAGGTACTCGTAACAGTTTGGAATAGCTACAATTTTATCGCATTTTGTGGCGTCATGGTCGTAAAAATAATATCATTTGGCATTATTTAATAAGTCCTATGTGTCTTTTGACGCATGAAATACAGATATTACGCGCTAAGATGGCGTAATAGATCTTCATCTATCTATACTAATATTATATAACTAAAGAGTTTGTTTGTTTGAACGCACTAATCTCTGGTACTACCATTCGGATTTGGAAAAATATTTTTGGAGGTACATGATAGCCCCATTCAGGGCCTAAACCACCAACTCTTAAAGCAGTATTACTTTAATATTACTTCCAGTGGGAAAGAGACGAAGCTATACGTCCTGTATAGCTCCGTCTCTTTCCCACTGGAAGTAATATTGAAGTAATACTACTTTAAGAGTTGATGGTTAGGCCCCAGGAGGAAGGCTAAACGGGACAGGCGCGTACGAAGTTGCGTGCAAAAACTAGAAACATTTTGCGTTCGCAAACTTGGGCAATCCCCAAGACATAGACATTTTCTTTTTTAAGGTTAAACGAGGGAAAACGGGACCCTATTACTAAGACTCCGCTGTCCGTCCGTCCGTCTGTCACCAGGCTGTATCTCATGAACCGTGATAGTTAGATAATTGAAATTTTCACAGATGATGTATTTCTATTGCCGCTTAATAACAACAAATACTAAAAACAGAATAAAATAAAGATTTAAAAGTGGGCTCCCATACAACAAACGTGATTTTTTGCCATTTTTATAGATAATGGTACGGAACCCTCCCTGCGCGAGTCCTACTCGCACTTGGTCGGTTTTTTTTTTTAAATAGTTTTGGAGATTCTTAATGCAAAATATCATAGAAATTCTTAATTTAAAATAGGTATACTTACACACTAGTGACCCCGTAGAAAGCTCCTGGATCGTCCAGGTTATTTGTGTTGAGGTCCGCCCAGAATTTGACCAGGAAGAAGGCATTTCTGGGACCTTTCTCATACAACTCTTTGAGACCACCTTTCTTCTCAGGGAACTTATCGTTAATCTGTTGAACGTCTACCGACTGCGGACAATAAAAGAAGGATTTAGATAAAAATTGGAACAAACCACTATTGTTGTGTTAATATTGTGAAGGGATAGATGTGTTCCATTGTTTTCGGATGAAAGGACCAAGGCTTTAAAAAAATTGTCCGTCAATTTTGGCGGTATTTTTAGGCCAACTACTCTTTTTCTTAACGCAATTAAGTAGCAGTGTTATCTCTAAGAAAAATCTCTTACACAAAATATTGAGACAAGGCCTTATAGAAAAAGGGAAAGTAGCATAAAAGTACCTCTAATAAAGGATCTGCGTATGTAACTGTGCCGCCTATGTGTACGAATAGATGTTGCGCCGGCGCCGAACTGGGGTACTGGAAACAAAACAAAAGTTTATGGTTAGTAAAAAAGTGAAAACCTTCTCGATTGTATTCGAATTGTGGCTACCGGACTATCAGCCCTATTGCAAGGTACCATGTACTTGGACCCCTAGTCGTAAAAACTTTGTGACCATAGGCGGATCCAGGATTATCGTTTGGGGCTTGACCCCGCTAAAGCCAGGTTTTAGCAAAGTAGCAACACTATAAAAGCACAAAAAATCGTCCTCTTCGACTTCGTTAGGATGTAGACTAAGTACCAAAAATATGTCAGTCATTTGGGCGCCAAACTTAGTACCTATAAACTGATTCGTAGATAATTTATTCATAAAGATATTAAGGATTTCAATTAAGAATCCACTAATCAGTATTTAAACTAAGCATAATATGGTTCGATTTTTTTAGGTCTGTTAGTTTATATCCCGTGTAGTCATACTTGCTAAGCGCACAGCCGAAGTGTCGAACTGTATGTGTTCGGTGTTAACCTAAAACCGGTCAGCCTTCAAAGCCACAGTAAACAGCATCATTTGGGCTAACTTATTTCATCGTAGACCTGATCCATCAATTTTAGTCTGGCGAGATCGAGATTAAGAGTTGTTCTACCGAAAAATATAAAGAAACATCTCAGTGAGCACACAGGTTGAAGCTACTTATGAAAAAAAAAAGCCGCCAAAAATGTTTCTAACATTTTTCTCTATAGAATTCAAAGTTTTTTATTCAATACGCTGTAAGTAGTATTTATTTAAACACAAAGTTGTAATATCAGTCAAAGCGAGACAGCTTACAATTTATTATTTCATGATACAAAAGTTCAAGGTGCGTTACTTTCAATTCGTTAGTGGACGCTGACGGTCCTTTGACTGTATTGTGTTATATTATTTATTTACTTTATATTATTTTGTTTTATTGTTTCAAAAGTCCGACCTAGGTACTTAATGGCTGTATTCGAGTCATGAATAAGTGAAATTTCGGAAAACGTTTATATGCTGCTACCTGCCATGTTTTTTTTTTGCCATCCTTGGTTGACTGGCAGATAATGCCTAAGGCATTATGTCCACCTTTGTACTCTTTGTGCA
The DNA here is from genome assembly GCA_947386135.1 of Melanchra persicariae. Taxonomy (NCBI): domain Eukaryota; kingdom Metazoa; phylum Arthropoda; class Insecta; order Lepidoptera; family Noctuidae; genus Melanchra; species Melanchra persicariae. The sequence goes on along the minus strand of OX376651.1, from coordinate 6,247,513 downwards.
TGTAGTCAAACCGGCTATTTCTGAATTAAGAATTGAAGTTAAGTATGAGACAATTATTAAACTAACCTGAAAACAAGTAAAATTTTGGCATTCAAGTAGGGTTTTAGTACTCCGTATTCACAATTCGGAATACGGCCCTAAATAAATAACTGAGGTTGAAAGCGCTCAGCTTCTGTAGGTACATCTGAAATTTGGTTTTCCCAAGTCAGTTTTACGTCAGTGTCAGCGTCAGCCAGTCGCCAACCACAGACTTAGTGACGCCTTTCTGATTTAGAGACGTTGCGGGTTTAATTATATGTCATCTTCCTCGGTAGGTACCTACTTCTTATTATGCTTATTGTTACACCATGTTTTCTGGTAAACACTTGAGTGCTTAAAATTTGTACTTACTATTCTTAGTAGTAGTAGCATCTCAAGGGCTTGTCTTGTGGGTGTTCAATAATAAAAAAACGACGTGGGAGAAAAAATATCGTAAAGTTGAAAATCGGTGTGGATCCTTGCGGGGATGTGTTGAGTTAAGTCTTTATAAAATGAGTCTTTTGGTGTCCCATGTTAGTCCAAAATTTATTTCTATATCACAAGATTGTAGTGTTCGAAGAAGACAGAAAATTCGGCCAGTTAGGTGTATTAGTTTCCGCCTTAACTTGTTCCACAAAGAAGACATGTTCTGCACTAAATGGAAAGTTAGGTACTCCTAGTCTACCATAAAGTCTATGGCAAGGTACGTTAGTTTGGTGTCCTGCAGAGACTTTTTTTATTGATGGGAAATCATCAAATGACTCCTCGCAGAACGAGAGGGAGTGTCAGACTCTTACTGACTCAAACCCACTCGTGTTCCTTCAAATGCCTTTTGCGTTTCAGACCCGCGATAATGCTTTTGAACAACCTTGCAAACCTGGCAGTCATACAAAGACAAGAAAGTGGCGAGTGACAAAGAAAGTGGTAACTATATTCTGCACTAAACGGGAAGTCTCTTAGTCCACTTTACCAAACCCTTACCGTTTCAGGATCCCTCGGGTGTTCGACGAAGGCAGAGAACTCGACAAGACGTAGCTTGTGTGTGGCTATGGCGCGGCCCTCCCAGGGCGGCGGCGGCGCCACGTCGGTCCCGCTCGGGACGCCCACGCCGCCCACTCCGGGGACCCCTTTGTAGCCCGCGCCAGGGAACGGCTTTACGCTGGAACAAACATACGGTTCTATAAGTTACATGTAAAGAGAAGGCTTTGATTTTGTATGGTTTTCGTTTCAAATGCAGTTATGTTTTTGTGATCACCGTATCAGCGAAAAGAGCTGTTCAGCTGGATATGTTCAGCCTTTCATAAGAATCGCTTCAAAACTCCTCTGCTCTGTGTTGCTTGCATTCATAGTTGACAATGAAGGTATGTCCTTTTGAATACCGTATCAGCGAAAACAACTGGTCATCAGGATATGTCCAGCCTCCCGTGAGAATCGCCTCAAAACTCTTCTGCACTGTACCTAGTACTTGTACTTACATTCAGCAAAAACAGTGCATGGTCGCGCGAATTTTGCTAGATAGATAAAATATTCTTTATTGTACACCAAATTAGTAACATGACTCTTTTAAACAAACTTAATTGTGTGGGTAAAATGACGGTCTTCTCACTGACCGCAATATCTATTAGACAACCTTAGGCCAGTTAGGCTTATTTTTGTTTTTAGTTTTTACTAGTTGACACTCGCGTGAATGTCGAAAATTATCCCAAGGGAACATACTCCCGGGATAAAAAGTATCCTATGTGTTATTCCAGACTATAATCTACCTCTGCCCTAAATTTCATCAAGATCCATTCAGTAGTTTTTGCGTGAAAGAGTAACATCCATACATACAAACTTTCGCGTTTATAAAATTAGTAAGGATTGAATGAGATGATTTAAGTTGGTGATAGTTGTTAACAGTAAGACAAAAAAGAACGTTTTTGGATCTGTAGTCAGATTTAGGTATTATTCCGATCTTGTCGCTTGGACACAGAACATCGAAGTTAATCTGGTAATAGATATTGGGTCAAGTGCTCTGCGGCCCGTGTCCTGTTTAACGTCAAGTCAGAAATACCAAGACTCGTAATATTTTGTATAATCCTATTCACTTCACTCAAGTTAAAGTGGTACAAGTTATTGGAGGAAACTTCGAAAACCTCTTCAAGTTTAATAGGCAAGATACTTACTCTTGAGACGGTCCAGCTTGTAGACCCGGTTGCCAAAATTGCTGTAAAAATTAAATAAATTGTTAATATTTTTATAAAATTATTACTTTATTATTGTAAGCTTTCATGTTATTCTGCTCAAGTTGTTAAATTCTACACACATCACTTGAAGCATTATTTGTTTGTGAAAACATGGAGACATGGATGTATTTTTATTATTTCAATGTAGTGCACGCCCTGAACAAAGTGTCTATAAACATGATTCTTTCTATCAATATTGAGTATTTCCAATAAAGTTTTAGTCCAATCCAATAACCAGTCGATTATTTGTAATATCGTAGAAAAATAAACAAAAATGTGAGTAAAGCAATTTCAGTATTCGATTGTTATTGTCGCCTATTCTTTACTTTATACGTGCAATTTGGCAACATGCCTAAATAGTAGTGAAGCAACACAATTTAAAGGCGATTTAGTTTTATTTTGACTAGTAACACAAAGGCATGCCTTTAGCAAGGTGAGTACCGTATGGTGGTACGCGGGGTGGTGTGGTAACCCTGCAACGATCTGTGCGCTAGACAGTGTGCTCATGGACTGCATGGCCTTTTCTTTCATCACCCCACCATCCTAAACGTCATTCATATGTATATTTTAATACATTGTATCCTCTGTCACATGTTTTAGTTAAGTACCTACATAGTCTCGAACGGAAAATATTCAGCTCTAATTATTTTGAATCGAAAGTTCGACAAGAAATTGTCACTTCACCAGTAGAAACAAAAGTGTTTCATGTAAAAAAATGCCAATTGATATTGATATACAGAAATTCAGAGCGGTATTTTAAAAGATACTAACCACTTTGAGTTTGGCCTGTATTTCCCGTAGTTTTCGTCTGGCTAGCACTTGTATGTGAGATGAAACTTGTTTTCTCGTGCGCGTTTTTCCTGTTCTGAGTTTTATATACCTTGCTATCAGCTCGTTTCTTCCTGTAATGTAATAAAAGTCAGGTTAATCAAAGTTATAAAGAAGTACCTATGATAGTTTTTTTTCATCAGCTTGAACGGGCCCATTCCTAGGTAAAGGTCTTATAATAATGGTCCTATTGATAAACTTAAGAAAATAATCCTAATATTAGTAAGTCTACTACAAGTTTCTCTGCCGCATCTATGGCGTAGGTCATCTATTAAGCCCATAGACCAATAGCGCAGTAAATGTCGGACTACATAGAAAAGAAAGACCCGACATTTCCGAAATGATTTGGTCCTCGTAGTCCAAAACCAAAACGGCTTCAATGTTTTCCAATATTTGCTTTCTGGTGTTTGACTAAAAGCAAAGTTTTCACAATATTCTAAACACGAAAAGTTCTCGGAAAAAGTCCTGAATACTCCTGAATCAAAATCCCGAAAGCCAGTCCGAGCAAATTTCAAACGAATTCATTCAACTAGTTACATCGAGATTGAGTTCCGAACGTTCAAGCTTCCGCATTTATATAATAACAACACTGAGATATTTCAATTTAAGTAATAAAGGGGTTAAAACATGTGCCAATTGCCCGCGGAATATTTAACATAGCTGTTTCAGACAAACGCGTAGAATGCAATGCAGGCACAGCGCTGCCGATCCTGTTATGAAACAATTTTCAAAATATTTTGAATAGCTATTTTCAATCATTGAAACTGCAGTGAGCAGGAATGCGGGGTGGATCGTCCGAAGTCAGTGCAAACTGGTATTGTGAAATAATTTTCAGTTGGTTTACATTGAATAATGTTGTCGATAAATATTTTAAATGTTCTTTTTGTTTTGATACAAATATAGAGTTTAATTATTTAATTTTATTATGGTGTGATGGTAGCGCGTGATTTTGTACAATCAGTTCACTTAGCTATTGCTTCGTTTCTTATGTTTTGTTTTCTATTTCATCCTTGTTTTTTTCCCCATTCAGAGAGGTATAGCCTCTAGTCTTAACAGCGTATGTGTTGTTTTACTGGTCTCAGTATGAATATCCACTGTAATACAGTACCAACTAGCACAGGGGTATTGTTACTGTTAGGTATGTATTTTTTTTAAGGATGGGTAGACTCTAACTTACTAAAACCCATCCGTGTTCCTACAAATGCCCTTTGCGTTCCAGGGCCGCGGTGACTCCTACGAACAAATTCCGCAACTTTGGGACTTCATCTACTGGCGGCCATAACATTGTAACGTTGGCAGTATACTGAAGATCAGAAAGAAAAAAATCACAGCTCTACTCTACGATATGACAGAAACGTACGAACAAATCATAAAGAAGTCGCATCTTGTGAGAAAAAGGTGTACCAAACCATTCTTATGTTACCTAACTGGTGAACTAAAGACTGCAACTAAGGAAACTACAGAAAGAAACGTTAAACGTGTTAAAGAGCATCCATAAAGAAAATTATCAAACCTAAACGTAACTTTGTGACGAAATTTTAATATACATCGTGTATTAATTGATGGACACGATAGAGGAAGAGCCGGTCAGAGCAAAGTAAATTGAAATCTCATTGAATTCGGGGAATGCGATGGCGCCGAGGCGTTGCTGGTGCGAATTTAATTAACCCCTTGCAGGCTCGTTGAGGCGAATGCGTACGTATACCTACCTACACTTTGTACGTGTATCTATCGATTAACAGTACGAATTTGTCCATCATAGAGGTGATGGCGAAAAGGGGTAGGTTGATGTCGGCTTTTGATGATGTGAACTGCTTGTTTATATGGACAACTACCTAAGTTGCGGAATTCTTTTGAGAATTGCGAAGAACTTCGCAACTAGGTACATTGTCAATATTTCTTGGTTCACTATTACATCTCAGCAACACTTTACGGCAGTCCTTAGATATTAGTTGCCCGTGTAAGCTAACAGAAGTTGTCGTGTATATGTTACTTCTACGTGCGAATAATCTCTCAATAAAAACCAAAGTTCCCTGCGCCTGTTATTGCCAATATTAACCTTCCTCATAATATTCTGCATTGCGCCTTTAATACCGCGCTACAACACGCCCCCCACTACAAGATTAAAGCAATATCAGTTATTTTTATATTAAACTAGAATGAAAGCTCAGATCTTGAGAAGGAAACTCTAGAAGACTGTAAGTCAAACATTCTTGAAATTACTTCGAAATTATGGCACCGTCGTAAACTTTTCACGGCGGGTGTTAAGCTAAAATTAGTAAGTGCGGCCACTCTAACAAATTGCTGTTAGCACGAATTAGTAAAGTGAATATACACGTCGTAAGTTATCCCCGTGACTCTGTGAGCGTAACTTCCACTTGTGACATACGCGGCCGCGAATTGAGCATTAAGAGTGCTTTCACCCGAAACGTCGTGTGCATCCTTCTATAAATAGTGCGCTGCAGAGAAGGATCAAGCCGAAACGTTTCTATTCCACAGTGAATAGAAAAACAAGAGATCATTATTTATTAGTTCGTTAGTTGGCTAATTTGGTCCATTGCCAGCGCGACGCGGCCACGCTCTCGCGCACTCCGCGAGGAAATTGTGCGTGCGCGCTGCAGCTACATTATGAATATTAACTATTTTCTTTTTAAACAGCCATTTGCTGTTACTATCGTCCATTTATAATTACTTTCTTGTTTATTTACAAGTTTCACAATTTAGGTTTTCTTAATAAAATGTAGGTTAGATGTGAGGATTTTTTTTTGTATTTCCCGATCCTCTTCTTACGCCTGGGGCGTTTTGAAAAGTAATTTATTCGACAACTGGGGAGATATTGGAGATCCATCAGAAATACATTAACGTCGTACCTGAGGCATGACTTCGCGATTGTTTTTGCTTATAGAGCTTTTGCCCACAAAATATATTTCCATCAATAAATAGCAGTCTATTAGGCTTGAGTTTGTGCGTACCCGTGCATACATTTTTGAGAATAACGATCTCAATGTTTTGTTCTACTGTGCCTATACTTATTTGCCTTCTGCTCGAAATTCTATTCAACTAACGCACTTAAGACCCAATTATAAACTTTAATGACCAGTATTAAATTAATATTATGACAAGGCCTATAATTTTATGTTTTAACGGCATATTTTAGGCCCATTTTCCGTGTGATTTAAGCTAATTATCAACCACTACCCCACCGATCGACATCATGATTCGGTTATAATTAGATATTATCTAAGACAATTAGGGTGCCGCCAACAATGTGTTAATAGGGAACAATTGTATTTTAATATCTTGGAAATAGGTGAGGCCTGGCAACAATATTGTAGTACCGAGGACAGTTCGTCAAAAACGAAGACCTTTGAATGACAAAGGCTCGGTGAAAGATATTGGACTTTGTAGAGTTACACGGGCGTCGTAGCAGAATTTCACGCTGACCCAAACAGGAGCTATGCGGAGCAAATCCTCACGGAAAGGGTTGAGTTGCGACAGGTCTAAGGAGGATTTCTTGGGAGACAATCGGGAGTTATGCCCGAAGCGGGCGGGGCGCTAAACAACGGGCGCGGGCGGCCCGCCCCTTCTTTATATTTTCTTACTGCGTTCGCCGCCTAGCGGCGCGGCCGGGCCCCTTACACGCTCGCTCGCTCACTAATTGCGCATTCTTCGCATAGTTTAGCCCTCCCGACGAACCCCTCGCCTGCCACCCCCGGACCACGTGAAGCCGTGCGCCGACGAAACTTTCATACTCCCAGGATATTGAGCGGTTTTGAATGTCTTAACTCACGAACGTGCTGAACACTAGCTTTGTTGGCAAACTGTTCCCAACTAGAGTCTTGAAGACCGCGTGAGCCGAGCGCCTCCGCCACGTGTATGACATGCCGCACGCCGCACTCCGACACTAATGTAATAACGAAGCTGATAGCTCAATACAGTGGCACACGACTCGCACGAGACCTACTATTGGATATCTAATAAACAGTAGGACGGTATCGACTCAGGATAACTTTTATCGGCACTTGACTTCAGTTGTCATAACTTTCAGATAAAGGTGGCTTGTGTTTGTTCTGAGCTGTGCTTTTATTTGATCAAGGAGCTGTGTAACTGAGAATGTTTCCAATGTATCAGTGTCACAGGGTAACTTTTAAAGGTACCGGGTGCAATTTTCATTTTTAAACCTATGTGTATCAGTATTCCTATTAGGTATTAGGCTCACTGTGAAAACTGAAAATGAAGTGATCTGTCAAGCCATATAATAAAGGTGGAATGACAGTCCACTTCAAGCTCGCTTCACCTATTTTCTAAGGTGAGATTTTACAGCCGGTCTATTATGTCAACGTCTCACCATGTAAACTTGGGTGAAGTGAGTATATGAAGTCAACTGTCATTTCGTATTATGTATATGAATTAACAACACACATCATGTTCACTTCAACTAAGCTTAAACGGTTTGATGTATATAGAATCGCACTTCAGAATAGACCAGCAGCTCTACTTATATTGTCAAGGAGCAACATCCACTCATCCCAAACAAAACATCATAATTTTCAAAGCATTCAAATAGAAAATATTTTCGCCATTATTCTTTTAATAAACACACAATAATATCACCCTAAAAGAATGCGAGATTATTGCAGCACATGACGATCAAGCAAAACAGTGTCCCGTGGAACGTCACGGGGAGCAAGGGAGAGGGTGGTAACGAAACGGACAAGGGTGACGCACTTTTACGTAGATTAAGCGGGAGGACACGTCCTCGAGTAATGTGGTCATATATTGTCCGGGCGACGCGACGCGTGTCCGCAATTATTATCCACACAGATAGCCATTATCAACATCTTTTGCACATAGTAATAACAGTTAGACATAGTTGTTTACAAATAGAGTCTGCGTATTTGCTGTGACAAAGCTTTCTGAATTAATTCTAGGACTTTGATAGTTTTCTTGTTGTTTGCTGTGACATAACGACATTTGTTATTGAGTAGATGTTATGTTTTAGATGCTTGGCACAAAAAACCCAGCATAATGAACGTGAATTCCTACATCAAAGCATATCATAGACCTAACAGATGCTGGGCATTCCCCTAATTTCCCCTTCCGCAGTGTGAACCGTAAGATTTGAAGTAATTTAAACATCGCATTTCTTTACGCCTATTAAATCACTTAAGGTGGACACATCGCCTGTGGTAAATTTGTTTAGCAATTCCATTTGGCACCGCGACGAGGCTGAGCGGGCAGTCCTTTAATTAAAACCGGGACGTATAATGTTGGGCGCTTGACGCAAACTTAATGTGCGTCCGGCGGCGTTGTAATGGTACTGCCACCCTCTGATAATTGTCCTATGTCAATTGTGCTCCATAGCACCCGTAATATTACTTTTCGGAAAGCGTTATGGAACTATTCTCCCCGGGTTAAGCACGCAGGACTCTGAACTAACCCACTTCGTGAAGTGTTTTATTAAAATTATTATTTCGTCATAATACCTACTTCGTAAGTAGGAGACGACCGCGAGCCCTGACGAGTTGACAACAGCCGGGAATAACAAAGCCACGCAGAAGAATACTTTACGCCTAACTATAAAATACTAAAGCAACACAAACCGTTTCCTTCGGCAGTTAATTTACTGGAGGCAAAGCGTTGCTTTTATGTAGCAATCGTCACGTTCGCGTTAACGAGCTTTCTAAGTTAACAATGTAACGTGAAAAAATTTGCTCCTGCCTCCCTTTCATGAACTGAGCTTTCATTTTAATAATGAAGGCTTATTGAGAAACAGTTGGGGTTCATTTAGAAATATTTTTGTGGCAACGTGAATATATGGGGCATAGCATTCATTGCTGACTAATTGCCTCTCATGCGATTAAGTATTTGTACACGTGAACGTTGAAACAAAAGACTCGCGACAACACATGGGTTCTTCGAATTGGCGACATGGTCCGATCAAGGGAGATAATAATTGTCGGTTCACGTCTTTCCGCGGAATCCTATTGCGCAAACGGCTTTGTCGGCCGACTTCAATAGGTACTACAGTGGCTTTTGTCTCGTGCCACAGCCATTGTTCATTTTCGGCGGAGTGGCCTTGATATCTCTCCATTATTTAACTTAAGTGACATATAGGTAAATCGATGTGTTAGCGTCGGCAGTTTCAACATAATTACCACATGTTTGTGCTTTATATTTAGGCCTATCGTGTATGGAAGCAAGATACTCTAGTTGCCTATAGTCTTATTTGATAAATCATCAGGCCTATCGTTGTCCGTCTATAATAGAATCTTGCCCTTTATTTTAAAAATACAATCTCCATCCTCTGGCATCTTAGTTCTCAATAGTTCAAGAAACACATGTACATAGTTTGAAAGCTAGTGCCTACAAAGACTTCTAGCATGTTTGGACTCACCGTACATCTTGCCCTCGTCGGAGAGAATAATTTTGCGTCTGCCGCACGGCGGGTAGATAGCCAGGGCCTCTTGGAAGCTCTGCTCAATGTCCGGACTCCATACTCCCTCCGCATCGGCCGCGGACATGTCCTGCGAACGCGCTTTGTTATAAAAACATAACTTATTTTGTTATCGAAACAATGTAGAATCGATATAAATTTTCCCACTATAGGTAAAGGCGAACATCATAGCAAACACGCTTATACAGGACTGTATGTTTTGAAAACAAGAAAGAAAAAACAAACGCAGCAAAAATGAAAGTAAAACGAAGTAGGTAAGGTCTTCCGGACAATCCAAGAGTTAAGTAGATCGAGAAGCTTGGAAGTCCCTTAATTACGGCAATAACCTAATGAGCTACATATCCAGTAAGTTGGGGAACAATCGCGTTCCGTGCAACCCCTATGTTCTAATGGAGATGCTTCTAGTAATAGCGAATTCACATACCCTAACAGTTGGCGGCAAGTGTAACTTTTGTTTTAGTGCTAGCAAATATGAATATTGTGAACCAAAAGTTTCTGCACTCTGTGTGTGTCCTTTATTTGTACGAGTGTTATTGTTTTGATGTTCTACACGATAAAGAATAGTTGTTAACTTTGCTACTTCTCATTTTTCAGTTAGAACATTTCCCTTAGGAGTTGCGCCGCACAACTTGTTCCCGAACGCACTCTCTCGAATCTTGGTAGCATTAACTGTATCGAAAGCTTGTTACGCCCCAATGAATCGAATCTTACGATACGATCATTAATCTTATAAACTAAATACGTTTCGAAGATAAACTGTTTCTATGTTAGCCTAGTCCACTTCCAGTGAAAACGAAACAAATTCATGAAGCCTTATTACATGGAAATTAAGTAGGAACACTGAACAGATGTACTTATTATGAACATTTGTAAAAAGAGTTTGCTTACAGACTGTTACAACTCGAGGAGTGCGTCATTGTAATTAATAGACTCGCTTCTATTCTCAAAAGAAAATAAAAATAACGCGCTGCCCTCGACTTGGTCCAACAGGCCGGATCGAAAACATCGTGAATCACTGTTCCTTGAAACTACTTGAAACGTAGCTGTTTCTGGATTTGTTAACTACTAAGAGTCAATATTTACTTGCAATTTCTCACAACCGCGCTTACTAATATTGCTGTGTTTTTGTTACAGTTTAAAATTTATTTCGTTATCAATCAGCCGTAGTGATATTTAAAAATCCATTAATGATCTGTTTAATGTGATTGATAGTGTGATAAATACGATTGATAATGAAACACAGAAGAAACCAGTTGGAAAAACTGAAAATCTTTTTTTTTAGATCTAGAATTTCTCGGCCCAACACGCATGGATGAGTCAACGGAAAGATTTGGTGTAAGTCTGAACACGAGATTTATTTTATGTATCACTTTACATGATATGATAATGGCTATTAAAGTTACCCTTGTGCGACCTGCAATCGTAGCGCAAATGCGTGTGACTGTGAACTATACTTGTACTTTCCGTCCTATGCAGATCGCAGCTGTGTGTGTTAATGTTTACTCGAACGTACACGCTTAAGTACCCTCTTCTAATCCGGACTTTACTATTACTTCGACAAACAAAGCTCCCGCGGTTGATGACTTACAAAAGGGAACTAAGATTTACTAATAACCGTGCAATAAAATCTACAAATGTGTGTTCAGTGCATAGTTTATTGAAAAACTGGCAACGATACATGATATTAACGATCAACCTTCAATCCAGAGGACTTATGAGTTCTAATTCTAACAGTAACTGTCGCAAATAACGATAAGATAAAGAAAGATTAAGTAAGAGACGAATCAACAACTCTTAGAAAAGCTAAATACGAGTAGGTAGGTACATTACATTCGGTATGAATTCTGTGGAAATCCTTCCTTTGCGAAAATGAAAAACAAAGTATTTTCTTATGCAACCAGTGACGGCTTCCAGTCTAACCGTAAATAGCTGAAACTCGTGGGAAACACCCACCTATCTTAAGGTGAAGACCGGCTTAAATATGCGCTAATATTAACGGGCAGTTAAAATCGACACGTGTTCAGCGCTTCGGTTGGCGACTGACCAGCAATGATCATTAAATTAATGGGATAGTAACGTCTGCTCGGTCTGGAGCAGTTAATACTTCACACTGGAAATAGGATTATTTCAAAAATGGATTATTTATGGAAAGCAATGGAGTCGGTTGCAGATATGTCTCTAAAAGGTGACGCTGCTGACTCAAATAGTGTCGGGCCTACAGATTATATAATAATAGTTAGGCAACGTTTCCTAAAAATGGTGCTGTTGGCCCATGGCTAGGGTCTGGAGATTATTGTGATAGTTATATAGTTATTCCAAAGTCCTTACTTATCTCAGTCTTATCGGGCAGCTGCCTAAGAGATACTTAAACCGCATGCCTGATAGATAACGCTGCCCTTAAAGGTACGCTTCACTTTCAAAGCATTATTTGTTTTATGCTTTACCTTGCTTAATTGAAGATGCAACTTTTCGGTACATCAACGTCATCGTTGCCCAGTTGATATTGATCGCATCTTAATATAAGTATCATCGCTTTGTAGTTATCGGCATAGCCTTTTCCCAACTTTGTTAGGGTTAACATAAAGCCTACATGCAGCTATTAGTAAGTATTTTTCATGGAGCCTCTGCCTCATAAAATGCAGTTGAATATTAGTGAATTACATGAAACTCGGCTCAATAATAATAGCCATACGGGACGATCATCGAGGCAAAGCGACGGTTGCCCAAGGCCAGTCCGTGGTGGGTGACTATCCGCTTTATACCGAGACTCCATGACTCGGAGAGCACGACCGAAAACCCGGCTGGCATTTGAAGATCTTGACAGTCACACAGGTCGTCACGGATAGTGAGAAGCTTTGCACCAGCCTTAAAAAGGGGTACTGTGTTACCCAGTAACCGTTTTGTGGTGGTAAGATAGGCAGTAGTAAAATACTGGTAGGTACTCAGCTGAAAATAGTTGGGATAAAGCTAGGCAGATTGACCTATACCTACTGCTATTTTCTCATACTCTCATCGTGCAAGACTTAGGATCACCATGTCATCCAACGACCGCAAGCTTCTTATAGCCTTTTAACCTATGTAGACTCCCTTCATTCTTTCTAAACAGTCCATTGATATTTACCTTCTCATCGTCGCTGGCATCGCCGACGTCCAGGTGTTTCGCGTCGGCGCCGCCCGAGCCATTGGTGTCGGGCGCGCCGGCCGCCGTGCTCCACGGGGACGCAATGGTGCCGGCCGCGAGCGCGCCGCTCGCTGTAACAGAGGAGATGGAGTGGTTAATATTGGTGGAAGAACATTGTTGTATTTGTGGAGGAGCATCGTTGTATGGTGGTGGAGGACGGTATACTTGCCATAGGGTGGAGCGCTATATCATTTACTTAATATACACTTGTGTAATGTAAACCTCATAATAAGCACAGGATAAAAGTTGATCAGGGTAATAAAAACAAGTGTACAATGAGCGAGCTCATCACACAGGGCGTCGAAGGTTGTCTGTAACCTTCGAATGGACTGAAAGAAAGGAGATGTCCTATGACCTATAAGATAATGTTGGACAAAGATCCTGCTAAAGGAGCAGTAACAGGAGCAAAATTAAAGGTTAACAGTAGTGGAGGATTAGGATAGACACTGTAATGGTCGCTGTCATAGGAGAAAAGGTGGTGGTTTTTATTGGTGGAATAACATAGATAGTTTATAATTAATTAGTGCAGGAACATCGTTATACAGTGGTGGAGGACAGTGTACTTAGCCTTGGGCGGAGTGCTTTAGGTAATGTTGCTGAAAAAACCTGTTATAGAAGCAGTAACAAGAGCAAAAAATAAGGATTAGACTCAAACTCAGTGCAATTTTTTCAAATAAATACTTATTTTAGTCTTTTGAATTGACGTCAAGTTCAATTTATGGCTCCACCAATGCTTCTATTAGATGAGCCCTCCGTTAATGTAAAACAATGATACAAAAATTAAAAATTGTTTGCTTGTAGGTTATATTTCTGAAAGTATCTATTGATTCGATTAAAATCTAATTCAATAACGCTGAGTGCCAAGGCTACTTACTTTTCATCTCGGAATAACCAATTTTTTTTAAGTCGGTTAAAAATGCAAGGCTCCAGTGAGATACGGATAAGTTGCCGCGGGTTAAGAAAAACCTAGTATAAGATATCCGCGGAAAAACCTAGTATAAGGTGCATCTAGGAGGAAACTACAAAGAGATAATAATTTTTAGTCTCATTTGAAAAGGACCTCATAATTCAAAGCATTTATTTCACACTTTTGAATTTTCAAGGAAGACCTGAAATGAAATAAAATGATGATTTGGATAAATAGTAGACGATTAGCATCATTGGCATCTCGTTTCAACCCACTGTTATTTCTATATTCTGCTACAGTTCTCTTTGTAGCTACTAAGTTAATTCTATCCATAAAAGCTAATCCTAGCTTTTTTCTTGTCTTTAATAACGCTAACTTGGTAAGATAGATTCAAAACCAATATACAAACATTCAAATATGAAATTCCCTTTTTAAAAAACGAACAACTTTACAACAAACCAGTTACATTACACGGAAAACTGAGAGTTTCAACACTTTCAAAAGTTTCAGTACAGCTTCTGTGTTCCTTAAAATAAATCCGTGAAAAGCATTTGTGTCAACAATCGTGAAGTTTTCCGACAAGCGATAACGGTTTACATAATACTTAATCATTATCGTGGTACCATGTAATCGTGTGTAGATGTAGATAATGTGTATGACCGTGAATGTATCAGTATGACTCGTATGACGCACCCATGAATGTAACACAAGAAAAGTATTCAATTGACCGATTCTATCTATCTAACCTAATTTGTCCCACTGCTGGGGAAAGGCCTTCCTCTCTCTCTTCCACATAACTCTGTCTTTTGCTAGTTCGGGCCAGTCTTCGTTAGGAGTCGAGCTCGTTCCGCCATCTTCGCCTTGGTCTACCGCGATGTCTTCTGGTATTTAATGGGACCGATTGATTAAAGGAAGAGAAATCCTTTAACAATGCCTGCGGGTTCCCTTTACCTAACTGTGACAAAACTCTCAGTTTTAATGAAAGAGTTTTGAAATAGACGTTAATTAATTGTCGTAAAATAATCGGTAACAAGGTGATTTATACGGTGGTGAAAGTTAAAACATTCGAATCGAAAAATCTAGAGCTTTTGCGTTGATTTTGTAAAGAGTTATCGAGTAGCAGGCAGTCAGTATGGCACTAGGGTAGACCTTGTAAACGAGGCCCGTTAGTCCCTCGCCAGGGTTACCGCCAGGTTTGCGGATTTTGTTCGAAAGAGTTACCGCGGCCCTGGAAAGCAAAGGGCACTAGGAGGAGCACGGATGGGTTTTAGTCAGTAAAAGTCTGACACCCCTTCCGCTCCGCCCAGAGCGGGAGGAGTCATTTGCTGATTTCCCATCCATAAAAAAAAAGTCAGACAGAATTTGCAGGAGTTTTTGGAAAACTTTACAATACTAGTTAAGTTTTGAACCAAAAGAGTGTCCATGGGGTTTCTTGTACGTTTTTCTACAACCTCTCAAGCCCCGGACATGTGAAAATTTCAAATTACATAATGAATCTTGCATAATAGTAATAATAAAGATTTAAAACGCGTAAATCACGCGACACATCGGTGTGTCGCTAGGGCTGGAGCAGAGAGATCTATATTTTGAAATGTATAGCTTCAACTTTCTGACTTAACTGACTGGTTTCTTGACAGTTCAAAAGTCTATAAATACTGTAGCTGTTGTTATGAAAATGCTTTGAGTTTAATTTTGAAACCGCTAGTAGATTTTATAATATTATCAATTAGCATTTTCCCTAAGAATTTTCCTCCAAACAATATGAATAAAATGATGAACATTATAGCTAGTAATGAATGGATTTGTCTGGTAGTACGCAAGTCTCTCGGCTCGAGTGCCTCTGACGTCAGCACGTTGTTTGTTTACCGTGTCGGATGCTCGTCTTGTAAACTTCCAATCGTATTGTGGCGATACGATAATACATTGGCTTAAAACTGCGGTTAGTCCGCTCCGTTACTATTTTTAAGGCATTACAAAAAGCTTCGCGAATTCCAATCAAGTTTTCGGACTGCTGTCCAGTTGTTTCAAAACCATTTTATAATTAACATGAGCTTACATTTGAATTGATTTCTCCATATTTATTTAAGTATAGAAACATTCAGATTTACATCCAATTTACATAATTTAATAGTGTAAAATCGACATTGTCTGTCGTCACAATGAAATTTCTAAAGATTTATCTATATCTACATATTTACATTTCGCTAAGAAAATAAAACTGGCCTAAATGAAGCCAAGAATATCGAGTTCAAATTTTCATAATACCAAATAAAATCTTTGTTCCCTCAAGATCGGGGCGAGCTCGTAGGCATTCCGGAAATTTTCATATTTACTGTTACAAATATGCAGGTACGAAACATTTACAATATAAATATAATATCAAAACGGAGAATTTCTTTATGAAGATCGGATCGAGAGACGAGAGTAAAGTATGCGCCCGCCTGCCTTCGAGACGAGCTGTCCTCCTCGTTACTTTATAAATCCTATCTTTACCTACTTACATTCCGGCTATATTTATACCGAACATTTTCCTTTACACCCACATTTCAATCTCCTTATTCTAGAATCTAGTTTTCTAGACAAAAACCAAAGTAGGTCGTAGCGTCTAATTAATTTAGTCTAGCGAAATGTCATTTCCCAATAATGACACGTGGCAAAACCTTGCAGCTTAGTATATTGTACTGTCAATACGCCCCGCATTGACGCAACATATTCGCATTGTCTCCGTCGCATACTTATTGAGAAATCGTCTTTATAAATGAGAAATTGACCTCTTTATAATCCAGGACGGTTTCTGCGAAACGTGTTATCAATTAAAAATTAAGTCTACTGAGTATTTGTATTTTTATCTATACGCTATCACGCGTATATTTCCATATTAGTGAGTATTATTATCTATTCACAGTCAATAAGCCTACTTACCTAAATGGTGGAGCGACAACTCCGCAAGTTGTATCAAGGATCTTCAATTAGGACAATTATTATTCAGCAGTGACTAATTCGAGCGGAGCGCTCGCGGTTGGCTGACAAAGGGCGCATCGTGGACGTGCAATAATTAAAATAATAAAGCATGGTTGTTCATTGTGCTGATATGACAAGTGCCCGCAATAAGTGGGACCCTCGCTCCGCGCGGTGGGGTCGACTCTTGATCATATTTAAACGGGAGTAGGTATCCGAGCTATCTATTTCATGCGTGCGATGTTATACCGTTGTGCAATATTAGCAATGTTTGCGATTTATTTATATGAACTCGTGTGCTTTGGTCTATTGTTATGAGGCTATTGATACTACTAATAATAAAAAAAACCATTGTAGAAATAGGAAAGTATGAAGGGTTAACTATTATTGAATACTTAATAGGAATATGGATTATGACGAAACCGGCAACATAACTTCAATAAATTCAAAATAAGACGATGAATCAAGAACCAGAACTAGGGTAAACTCTCCAGAACATTTATAACATATCCGAGTGGGCGGTACAAAAGGCATACGCTGTATTTATAGACAATGCCCGCAAAGTACGTAGGTACCTACGTAATATTAGTCACTTCGAGGTAAACAGCAAAACTGTTGGGACACTACCCGAGCATAATAGTTACGCATACAGAAACCTTTGTAAGGCAGATGTTTATACATAGTTTTATCAACCGCTCCACCTACTACACTAACTTTATAAACGTGAATAATAAAACTGTTTGCTAGAGCAAATATTTACAGACTTTCAAATTTCAGCAGCGATATTGAACATTTGACTGAATGTGTGAATGTCACTTTGTGACTTTTTCAATTCGGTTTCCAATTGGATTTCCTTTCGTTGCTAACTTTCAGATTTCAATCTCGTAATAATATTTCAGTAAGCACAGTTATGCCCGAAACTATGAGCAGGGTGATTCTGTAACGTTATTTACCCGTCAAAATGGGGCCTGTATACGATTGTTGTGTTTGTACATATGTGTTGCACGCGATTCCTGAAACAGGAATGCATTTACCATCAACAATGGAATAATTCCGGTAATTTGCTGTATGGCCCTTTAATATCGCGTGTGCTTTTTAAAATCTATAAAAGCACCTCTGTTTTGTGGCAGCACGCTTTTTTACTGACATTTGCCTATTATCCACTTATGCAATCGCAACATTCGCAGTCACTGTAGACCATGTTTCGCTAATTACTATTTATTTACAACAAATAAAAAGGAAAACATGGAATAAAATGAGAAAGTACATGAAAACTTAAAATTATCAAAGAGCAATGAACATTTAACGACGTCAATAAAACAAATAACAGTTAACTTAATGGGTAATAAGTAAATTATATTATCTAATTAACTTGGTGTGGGCCTGTTGCGCGGTTTCAATCGCTGGTATACCAACTTTTTTATATAGGAGCTTTTGTGTTCTGTGGTTGCCATAATAAGAACTTACTCATTGTTATTAAACAATATATAAAAGAGTAGATAATTTAATTGAAATTTCAACAAAGCAAAATGTTGTTTTTCATTCAAGTTTGTGGTTGAAATCCCGTGAACTGAACGGTATTTCGTTTGACTACTCCACTAGCAATCAGACACATCAAATTAACTTCATATAGGTAGATTTGAAATGTAGATATATGTTTTCAGCATCAGATTACGCAGGGCTGCCAATTATAGAATTTCCTGAAAGCAGTTAACTCCATTTCTATTTAATTAGCTGCTAGGAGCGTGAATCTGTCCTATAAGTCCGTTAATAGAATCTAAACGTTACATTTGGATATTAACGCTATCATAATCGAATCAGAAGTTGGAAAGCTTGTATCGGAAGAACTACATATCCGGAGTTCCGTAATTCCGTAGTTAACATCGTTTTATCTCTGTTCTGTATTCGAGCGCGCGGAAAATAATATAAAACAAAATCATGAATCGTTATGGGAACAAAAAACGTTTACAAAGGTGGTAGCCCTAGTTGTTGGGGTGTGTGGCGCGGGGGTGGGGCCCGGCCACCTGTGAGCTGCCCGGCTACCGGCCGAGGGTTGCGCGCCAAAGTATGTTAATTAATTTTCGGTTGACCGTCCAGTGCTCTACGGGTTTGCTCAAATCGGCCCACCGTGCGGTTTTCGTATATTTTGTTTTCACAAAAGGTCAGTCATGTAATTCAACAATATTGTTAATACGGTCAATGGAGTTACGCGCTGTTCCTATGTGTGTGTTGGTAATTAATTAATAAGTTGTCAATTAAAGGATTATTTAATTAATTTTGTTTTTTAATGATATTCGAAGTATCCAGTAATAATGACTTATAAATAAATATGTATAATGAGTATGACGGTAAAATGATCGCCTAAAACAACTGGTTGACAAAACATGCGTGTATTTCATACATAATCTTTGATTTAACCGTCGTCTGAGTTCAATTAATTATTCAAAAGCGTGAACCGCTAGGAAATGGGGCAATGGGTTTTTATTAATTCCTCTTCGGAATATTAAAGTAGGATGAGATGATTAATGATTCAGCACGATTATTATGTTTAATAAAATGTGCGCGTGCGATGGGTCGGTGGTGCTGGTGGTGGTGGTAGTACAATCGTGCCGCATCACAAAGATGTTTACCGGTCGGCGTGAATGTTTACAAACGGAGAGTGGACGACACAAAGGTGTAGTGCGTGGTTCCTCCACGTGGCGCGTGCACTATGCACTGTCTACACTATGGAGTACACCTCAAGTCGTCATAACGTCGTGCAGTGGCCGCAGAATGCCACACGATGCTGTAACCCTCTCGCTGCTGAACCGTGTCTATCGTCGGCACTCCGCAGCCACCGCGTCAGACGGCCACCTATATCGCAGATCGACTCATACGGAAACGTCAAACGTTATGCAAGCTAATAAAAATTGTTTGCTGCTTTGCATGGATTGCGATTAACCTACGTAGCATAATATTATGTACAGTTTTTTCAATTATGTACCACAAAGCAAAATCGGCCTAGGCCTATGTATGTCACACATAATGACGAAAATATGTTCATTGATGGTTAGATGCAAAGTGAGAACGAGATAATGACGATGAAGCGTCCAATCAAATGCCCAATATACTTTTTGGCACTCTGACCCTGGCAACAGATCGGGATAGCATTTTGTAGGTGGCAAAAAAATAATGATTCACTCAAATGATTCAACTTTCCAAGTAATGGATTGGGAAGAAACTATATTAGCACAAAAATGTATAATCTTCAGCGTTTCCTACTGTCAAAGAGAATAAAGATACACATGAAAATTAAATAATTAAACCGTTAAATTTTGCAATGATCGATGCCAATTTTTTTTAGATTTCAAAGTAACCGAATCCCCGAAGATGATCAAGAGATCTCATCTGAGTCACGTAGCCGTTGCTCGCCTGCCAACATCGAATAATACTAATACAAAGCATAGGTATTTATGTAGATTGCTACGCCAATTTAGACTTTGATTCAATACGACAACAGATCTCAAGTGAGCGTAGTAGAAGTGAATCATCGAACTCGCTCCGCCAGCTGCGAATTAGACTCAGATTGCAAGTTCTCAGTGAATGTCTTGACTTCTCGAGTCGTCTTGCAACATTAGTCGTTAACACTAAACATTATCACATTTTATGTGTACCTCGTGAGGCCTCGTGTCGACGAAAAAATCTGCATAAGCCGTCACAAAATCTGTTCACGCGAGGCGAAATTTTTGTTACCCTCACGGAATCGCTTTTCATGTCAACATTGCGTGATGTATATTTAGAAACCTTTGTCTGTTGCCTACTCTAAGTATTGATAATTATATGAGCTACCGATTCGTTATTTTCCAGTTTGTCAATGAAAACACACTAATATTTCTGAACACACCGTAAATTGTCTATACCAAGACATAATAAGGCTACGGATGCGACGAAGAAAATAGAAATTCGCAATTTGATCGAAAGAAATTAAAGATTTACCTACTAACAAAGAACGATTATACACTCTGAATTACAAGTCACTCAATATCGCGATTCAGGAAGCGAGAACAATAGATAAGGTCGGAAAGGTGGACCTCTGGTAAAAAGGCCGAAAAACGTAAATCCCTGTCACTATCTTCTGTATCAGTTCCGGATTTTACATCCGATACAATCCAAGAACAGCTATTATTACCGTCTCTCATGTGCAACAGCTATTTATGCTCAAGTGTCACGTATAATGTTCAAGAATCACGCGAAGGGCTTCGTTACAAGTATTTATTTTGAATTCGCAAACATAAACATTCATTTTACTTTAATCGATCTTTATTTTAATTATAACAATATGTGATTTGATCGTGGGAAAAGAAGAGAAGTAACTGTTACTATTTCCTCTTTAGAAATATGCACGAGGTTCTTTAGCCTTTGTTATGCAGTTTATATAATCTAATGAGTAAATATAATTAGCGAAACGGGTTTGTTTACATAATGCACATGTGCAGCAATAAAATATGCATAAATGATGAGCAAAGTTCACAGTCTGCTGAATTAACATTATAGGTATTATCACAAATTACTTAATAGCTATATTACTTAGATTCTGCACTCAAGGAACTTGAAAGGAAAACTAACTTATAACAAAAGGTGTTATTTACAGAACTTGTGGGTGAAATCAAAAGATTGGTAGAATCGCCTCTAAATGCCAAGATTGAAGTAAAAGAAGAAAAGAAAGGAGTTAAAGACGATAATTTAGCAGTTGTCGAAATAACAGAAGATAAAGAAGCTTCGTTTGCTCACATGCACACATCAAACGTTTTGAACGACACGCGATGTATCATGTTGTAACAAAATAAGTTGATCCATACGCAAAAAACAGGATCCTACCCAAAAAGTTGTAAGCACCAGTCCCGGCGAAAAAATGTAGGCAAATGACTACCATGAAGCATACAATCTAATTGGTTTTGGGTCCTCTGAATTTGACCCTTCTTGAACATATCCAATAAAGCGAGCGGGATATTACTCAAATATGATATAGATGGCCTGGTAACAAAGAGATACTTATGAAATTAAGGCGATAAATCAGCGTGGTCTGAGCGAGGCGGGCCATGAATGAGCACAGGAACAACGACTTATATGTAAATAATGTCGTATGCCGACGCCCGACGGCCGCCCCGCCTGAATATAAAGTAATATGTCACAGGACATAACATGCCAAGTGATCGAGTGCTAATAGTCTTAGGGACTTCCACGACATGCGTATAATTGATATGCTTACAAGTCTGCCAAGACAATATTCATCGAAAGAAAGTTGTACACTTTCAAGCTTCGGTTGTATTGTAAGTAAAAGGTGAATGTTACCAAGACGATTGGTTTTGCAAAACGGACGTTCAAATTACTTTTCGTATGGCGTAAATGTGAGGCGTCAGCGCGTAACGTGGCTGCAACTGCCAGCGATAACAACTCACTGTAGTCTGCAAGCAAGCACAGAAGCGTTAAGCGATAAATGTATGGCTTGGGTATGAAATAGCCATTAGGACGTTTAGACTACTTGTCTGTTTGTTGTCCGACGTTCTCCGTAGCATTAGTTTTACCGAGAGGTAAATAGTAATGATGGGCCCATTACGCTGATTACTCTTTCGTAAAGATTTTACTTTGTCTTGTCTTTGTTTTGCGGTATGATTTATTAACGTTGACTCAACACGAGCGTTTTCCAATATCTTTTGATTTATATTATAAACGCTATTCATTAATAAAAATTAACTATTCAGAGCAATGTTTAGACACATTTTTTCCCACTCAGTTATTCTATTGTTTCCTTTGTTTTTTCTAGTCAATGGTCAGTGCACGACGATCTGAAGTAATCGACATGATAGTTGAACAGCCACACTACAGCGGATATGTAGGTCTGCTACGTGCGTACTTGCCTTAAACTAATAGCTAATATCGAGTTTTATAGTGTTGCAGAAACCGGGCACACAAACATGCAAATGAGGCACACAAACTATCTAAGTTTCAGACATACCTCACCCTCCACTTATGTCTGTTACCGAAAAAATTTGCCAAATAAATCGCCAAGAATGCTCTGCGTTACTATTCAATAATATGCATGTCTCTACATAAGGGAAAAATTCTAAAAACTCAACCCATTCAATATATTTTGATCTTTAATATTCCCTGTCCGTGCAGTGTTCAAACGTGACCTGAACTCTTTCCTATTGTGGTTCAATATCAACGGCGACGTCAGAAACAATGAATTCATGACCAACTTCCAGCAGAGTGCGTGAGTTTGGAACGCCCGCCATCTGAATATTGAGCAATAGTTTAATGTACATATTAAAACTTCCAAGTGCGTCTAACGTACTACGAACTACGAACAAACCCAGCCAGAAATGTATCGACAAATATTAGTTAGACATGGAGATGTTAGATCGTGTTTGTTTCATTATGCCGCAGTCTCGCGTATGTGTAGGTACCTAATGAAGGGAATCTGAGAGCTTTAGCGAGATCAAGGTGCGCTGATAATCGAATTAATTTGAACTGCACTGAAGCCAGCTATGTTGCCGACACAGGGCTTAACTAAGTTTATGAGTATGCTAGGTACGCTCTTAGCGCAACAAGTTTGTTGGGAACATCTTGAGTGCTTTGAAATCGGTTAAGCCAAGCCATATAGAACCGTTGAACTGTTATGTTCAATAGTTTAGCTGGTTTGGCTCTTCACTATGTGAAATCGACCGTCGAGAGGGATACTGTGTTTCTCTAATTCATGCTGTATAGGGTCGTAAAGTGATTATAGCCGGTGCAATTAGTACTAACGGTTGTGGTGGCCTGCCCAGCTGCGTAGTGATGGCGGGAGACAATTGCTGCCGACAATTCGCGAGGGTTCAATGACCACTCGGACGATGCAAGCAAGACGCGCTCAAACACGACGATTTTCTTCTAGAAAGTTTTAGCGTTGTCGACGTGGAACATCTATGTTTTAGCAGATTCCTCTCGATTGATAAGCGGAAAATTACATTTAACTTTTGGTTTTTTCCTGACGCGATGTGAATATGCAAGTAAGTAGTTCCAACGTGACATGACGTTCTTTGTTCGTCAGTTTGTGGTGAATCACATGTCCAAGCCACACTGTTTAACGATTTATTGTGGAGTTGAAGAATAAAACTTGTGCAAAACATCAATAACAGGAAATAATTTATAGTGTAAATCACATGCCTGTAAGTTGTATTTGTATCCACAGTCGGGCAGGGCAGCATTGTGTCCATTTACGATTCTCACAGTAATTATACTTGCCATACTAAATCAGCGCAATAATATTTCTAGACGGTATCAGGTATAATTGGATCGCAATGCGAGTAGCATCTATGCGGAAGAACGGGAGCTACATCTCTCGTTACATTCTGTGTCTTATTCTGAGAACACCATGGGAATACATCGGCGTACTTGAGACAACATAAATAGATACCTGCACATAACACTCATTGTTCAGTTTCACAGCTTTCATATAAACTATCTTTTAAATTAATGTCTGCAGAAATTTTCCTAATTATAGTCTGGGAATTAAGTAAACAGAAATAAGAAATATTTGCTCAAGTCTTTCACATACACGTTGGTGGAGACGATTCTTATCATAATGAGTAAGTAACTGGACTTGAAGCAATAAGATTTAATAAGCACACAATTCATCAAGTTGCATCACGAATTTCCTCTTCCATCATAAGAAAAGGAAGTCCCCAAAACAAAAACAAAAGCCTGTCACGATGCAGCTTTGAAAAGCAAAGCACACTAAAATATTTCCATTAAAATCGACAGAGCACATAAGGTTAAGTGAAAAACTTGGAACAAAGGCTGGCGTGGTCGGCTCACTATTTAGTATGCATTTGGAAAGGAGTTGAGGCGAGAGCAATAAGTTTGAGCCGCGATTTGCATAGATTGTGGCGGCGCGGCGGCGGCGGCGCGGGCGCGTGTTTGGTGATTTACTTGCGAAGCCGCGTGGGCGACGCCGCGCGGCAAGATAGCACCTGAACTGCTATTATGATGACACCTCGAGGAACTGAACCGCACTAGCACGAATGTTGCAAAAACTGTGTGGATTATGGTAAAAACGGCTAAACTGAGGGCTGAATTCGTTAGTTTTGACTTTTTTGATTTTTTCTTTACTGTAGTTTGTAAGTATATAAATCAGGTCAGGAATAAGTGCATTTATTTTAGGCTTTAAAAGGTGTATCAAATTATAATTCCATGTCATAGGTCTAAGCAATGCCTAATAAAATTTTAATGTCCATAAAACGACAACGCCCGAAACAGTATGCGACTTTGGCCCAGAATGTACACGGATAAATTGAACATATTTCATTGCTACTAACTTACAAAATTAATTTAATGGAAAATAAATATTGCAGGAGATCGGATTTAGGTTTCAGCAAACTATCAAGAATACTATCAAACGCATAAAAATATAAAAGTGCCTAAAGGTTTTCTTGATTCCTGACGTTCATAAAATACCAAAGGAAGAAACAAAACTTCTGCTAAGACCAGAAGACTTATTAAGTTTTGTTTCCGTAGTGGAACCGCTGCTGCACGCTCTAGCCATTTTTGAAGTTGAAAACAACCATGTGTTAAGAACATTACGAGTACAACACAAATTAATCCATATAAGGGAACCCTAACACAAAAACTAGTTGCGTATATTAAGAAAAACAATAGTAACTCATAATCGTAAGTGGTGGCTGTCTTGTAGGCTCAGCTCGGGTGTATGGCGCGCCGAGAAGCCTGCTTGTGGTTAAATTACACTCATTTACCGCAACAACAACGTCCGTGGCATGTGCAAAATGTTGCCAGCGACGATTAGCAGAATTCCTGCCTTGCAATAGAACACATAAATGCTAAAAAACAAGGCCCTTGCGACACACATGTGTACTTAATGACTGGATAGGTCAGTTGTTTTGTTGATTTACCATTTACGTTCGTCATTCCCTTGTGTGATGCATCAACCACCTACCGAGATAATGTTCTGTCATTCTGTCAGTTTTATTTACCTGTATAGATGATTGAGTAAGAATCTTAATTAACTGTAGCGAAGTATTAGAAATAATAGGCATAGTCTGTTGTTGATTTAATGATTTTCAGTTGCCATGTTACACAATAAGTTCGCTAATGGAATTGATAGCAGTAATTAGAGAATGAGCGGCTGCGACAGGCTGTGCCCGCGGCACGATCCATGGAGTTTCGACACAGACAATCACTGGCGCGTTCACTATGCGGGTTATTATAAAGTGCAATTGTTGCATTCAGCACTCGAGGCGCATCGACGATACCTAATTTTATCTTTAACACCCGCGTGTTTTAGCGACAGCAAGTTTCACTTATTTATTTTTTTAAATCACAACTCCATGGTTTATTTGTTAGTATCAAAGCCAGTCGCTGTTAATACGTTTCTGAAGCCCTTGAAAGAATAATTAGCATGACTGCGTGAAAATGAACGGCTCGAACTTTCCTTGTTCTTGTAAACATGTAGCTTGAGCGATGTGACGATAACCACAGTTAATTTAACAAATGGGTTACTTGATTCAATGTTAGTTAGCGGATGAAGGTCGTCAAACAAAGTTCATGTTTTGTGGTCGACGTCCGTAGAGCACAATAAAGATGTCATCACAACCTCACAAGTTTAGTGGGCATGGAGCCATGGACGTCATAAACGTTGTAACACTGTTTCCTCAATTCTTACCTAATACCTGTCATTTTCAATGGAGTGCGCGTGTATAATTATTCGAACACCATCATTGATTACAATACTGGCTCCACGTCAACTGAACAAATCACGATATCAAGGTAACCACGGTACGAGTATGATTGTATAAGTTTTCTGTGACGACAATATTATTAAAATCAAATGTGGCAAGTGACACGTTCAATGTATTTCTACCCCGTTTTCTTGAAGTAAATAAAGTACTAGATAGGTATATCCATGTGCACGAACAGTAGCACAATAAATCGATGTATGAATCAAAGAAAGCTTTGCTATATATTTTGGTGTAGTTTTAGGGCCTTACTACGAAATGTTAATGCCATCATGATTCTGTTGTGTGTGAGAAAAGGGATAGCGTTATTATTCTTGTTTAGCTCCTCCTCTCTCTCTTACACCGGAATCATGATGTTTATGACGACATATAGCTCCTATTCCAAGTTGTTCTGTACCTAATTCATCATAATCATCATCATCATGTCAGCCGCTAGACGACCACTGCTGGACATAGGCCTCCCCCAAAGGCCCCCCTTTTTGGGTGCCATAATCGCCACGCCTGGCAGGCGGGTTGGCGATCGCAGTGTAGCTGTAGCAATGTACCTACAGAGAATGCTGCTGCCCATTCTCTGGCGAGTACCTTAGTCGCCTCTTACGGGAAGTGATGGGATGGAGCATAGTTTATAGTCTTTTACGTACGACACCATACAGAACTGTTACGAAATTGTTAATTAAATCTACTTAACACATAATTAATGAAACATGTTATGAGAATCTAAGAAACCATGAATGAGTTAGATAACTATCTTTCTTTTAATCACATTCAGACTCATCAATAGCTGTTAACCTAACATATAATTAACCGTATTTCTAATTGCAGTGATTGTCGACAATCACGTCACATATCAATACTTCATCGAGACTCTTAAATCAACTCGTGCGCAGATTACACGGATCATTCATTACACACCCGTCAGTTATCTAGAACTGCATTAATAATATTGAATCGGTAATCCTCGTGAGAATCTTTTTTGTCGATGTTAAAAAGATTAGTTTTAAACAAAGCCACTGAACTCACAAATCTTAATTATCTATCGTCGTCGAGTCTATTGCACTTCCCAGAAGTATGACTAAACAAATATTTTGAGAATTCCAACGTGTTTGAATATTCCTCAATCGATTAAGAATTCTATAAGCTCAAGTATCCGACGGAACTTATTAATCTCAGCATTGATCGCACTCCTGTCCCAGGACTTTATGTGCTCATTTATCGTTCTTACGTACAAAAAAATATTTATTTTATCATTCACTTAGGATTTAATTCCAAATTCTTACAGATTTATGTGTCCACATTCGGAGGAAACTATTTTAATTAGGCTCTTTTTCCGTCCATAATATTTGATAATGACTGTTAGGTGAGGTTAAAAACCTAGTTCTCTAAATAAAACGTTCTCGTCGCTTCTAAATAGCATTCAGAAGATTTTATTTTACGCATTTCCATTTTTATAGTCGTGCAAACACGAAGCGTCAATCCACACCCTTACGTACCTATAACTGTAAAGGCGTCGCGCCCGGGCCGGTCATGGGCACTCTGCCAGCAACAACGGTGTTTCTCGCCGACTCGCGCTTCCGAACGAGTGTCGCTCGGCCACTTGTCATTCAACGGTTGCCGATAATTGGACTGTTTACCTAATCATTATTAAAAATCGAATAGATTCGCGTTATGCAATCGATCAGACAAAGAATCGAATTAGGAATAAGTCGTTGAGCAAGTTTGGAATTGATTAATAACAGTTTTTGTCTCTGTTTTTATATTATCCAAGTCAATTTTTATTGCGCTATTTAAATAAGATGTCGGAGAGTTCATACAGTTTGTTCTGGTGCACTAGACATTGTAAGTAGGGCGAATCGATCACGCTTCGATTGGAGTGTTGAGCTTTTGCTCCGACATAAAGCATCGTTAAAACTATTTGTTTGATCTTTAACCTCCGGTACACAATACATGTACAGAACATCTGAACATGGCTGCGTTAAATAATTACCTACAATATGTAAATTGTTAATGGCGGAGTTTGAGAGCTTAAAAGCCCATAATCAAAAATTTACATATTTAACACACAATTACTGAGCGTTATCTCATAATTTGTCTACGGTTTGTTGGCTTGATTATGATTGCGATGTCTTCGCATCAATTAAACAATAAGAATAAGTACCTACAAACAAGTTTTTATGAACAACAACACTAAAATATCCGAAATGGTCCCTTAAAAAACATGTGCTCGCTACAACAATGAAACAGTAGCGCTACAAAACAAATTCGTGTCGATAAGGTTATTACTCGCTCATAAATATAGCACTGACAAATAATGTTGAAGACACTTAAGCAGCTCGTATCAGCGCAGGGGACATGACGTAAGTACAAAGGGTGCAGGCGTCCAAGTTGTCAAACGAGAAGTTTTTATCGGGCGGCCTGTCGGCGTTGAATAGAAATGAGCCTTGAATAATGCATGTGTGGTGCGGCCGCGTCCCGCACCTCTCCAAACTGATTTGTTGCAACCGACGCGACGTTGCAACAACGCGATCACGCTCATACACAGGTGTTTACGTTTATACCGCGATTGTACGATGTACGATGTGCCAGTACGCGGCAGTACGCCTCCACTCCATGTGTTCCAACTCCGACCGACTCGCTGACACCGCATTATGTGATATTAGCAACGTTGCTATACGATTCTAAACCGAGTGTGAGAACATTACTGCTGGATTCTATAACAACTTGATAAAAGGATATTAATAAGCATGACCTACGTTGCACTATACAGTGTGATGTAGGTAGTTTGGCTCTGTGACTCACAAGTCCATTACGTAAAACAATGTTTCGTCAAGTTGAGCGTGTAATAATCCTTCGCAACTAAACTGTTCAACGCGGCAAATAGAAAAAAATAAAGAAAATTTTCCATTTAAGGATAGCTAATCAAAAAACTGCTTCAGTGGTACCCAGCTTGGCATTAAAGCGTAGGTTTGTAAGTGTGAGCTTGTGAAACACAGATAGTTAGCCAAGCGCCCCGAGGCAGGTTTCACTTCCTGTGCCTTAAACCCATTGATGCGGCAGCAGATATGAATCTTTTTTCATGCAATATAGTAATACAAGAATGTAATTCTGTTACAGGTTTGTTATTGTGTAGGAAGACTGGAGTGATGGTTAACTATTGAGTGATGTGTCTACTGTCGACGTATGCTTCCGCAAAGCAAAATACTACTCATTGTTAATGCTTGAAGTTAAGTTGCTGAAAATTAAATGCGTCTGAGTGGCTGGTACATAGAAGGAACGGTACATTAACTAGCCGCGTTCAAAGCGGGAATGAAGCAAGCCATTTGTGGCCGTGCTGAGGTTCTGGTTTGCTCCGCCAAGATGGCAATGTTACAAGTCGTAGAACGAAGCCCAGTACACATTTTTGCGCACTTACCTCCATTCTTAACTAGAAACTAACTGGCTGTTTGATTTACTGCGAATTTACATAAAAGATGCACATCACGGGAATCGTGGTGAAAATTCTGAGAAGCGACGAGAAAATATCTATTATATCTGAAAGATTAGAAAGCTTAAACATTGTGTTAGAGATATTCGCATTATAA
Organism: Melanchra persicariae; assembly: GCA_947386135.1. Taxonomy (NCBI): domain Eukaryota; kingdom Metazoa; phylum Arthropoda; class Insecta; order Lepidoptera; family Noctuidae; genus Melanchra; species Melanchra persicariae. Next base: position 6,217,591 of record OX376651.1, on the reverse strand, counting down.
TAACAGCCTATTCAACTATTCATAATGGAAAACATTTAATATAGGTAATGCAAAATGATAGGTCCATCCGCAATAGTATCGGAAATATCAAATTCAAGATTTTTATCTGCTCAGACATAGAAAGTTTCAGTTGAAAGGAAAGCTGCAATGACTACTTATCTGCAATTCTATTATGTGTTTAATAGGCAAATACATGATTGATTATAAAGCTCAATAACTTTAAACTTCCGATGTTCTTCAGGTGTTACATAGCTATAATTAAAATGACATAATAGAATCGCTATTTACAGTTAGTATATTTGTGAAGAAGATGTGGAAGTGATCAAAAGACCGTTCATTACTTCACTAAATTGCTTTTAGTTATGTATTGTTACATTAGTTTCTGCTCGCCACATTAACTTTCGCCTGGACTACATTACATTAATAAAAGCTGACATTTATTTAATTCTTTATTTCTCAACTCCGTGATGAAATGAATCTGGTTTCCGTTTTCAGACTACAACTCGACAACTTCAATAAAATCAAAATGAAGCGACGCGTATAAATAAACAGGAGAGGATTCTCAAAGGAGTTTTACTTTTTTGTCTAGTCTGATATTATTTTTAGAATGTTTTAACTAGTTGGATCAGATTTTATTGTCGTCTTTTTTACAAAGAATGTCGCTCTTTTTCCGAGCTGTGTCTTGGATTTGGAAAACTGGAAATATTGGTAACATTACTAATTCGATTAGATAATACGGTATTTTACCCCTAGGTATCAAAAATCTGATATGAATGCATACTTATTTAAAAGATGTTGCTAAAATTATAGTAAGAACGATTTGAGAAACCATAAATAAAAAGTTATTGGTTCTGAGTCTTGTCGTTTCTCCAGGTTTTGATGTAATAAAAAACCGGCCAAGTGCGAGTCGGACTCGCGCACGGAGGGTTCCGTATGCATTATCTATAAAAAAAACGGCAAAAAAAATCACGTTTGTTGTATGGGAGCCCCACTTAAATATTTATTATATTCTGTTTTCAGTATTTGTTGTTATAACGGCAACAGAAATACATCATCTGTGAAAATTATATTTGAGTTGGTTGAATGAAAGGTAAATTGCGGTTTACGATTTATGACGTATTAAAAAAAAACTTCTTACTAGATCTCGTTCAAACCAATTTTCGGTGGAAGTTTACATGGTAATGTGTTCATATATTTTTTTTAAGTTTTATCATTCTCTTATTTTAGAAGTTACAGGGGACACACACACACATTTTACCACTTTGGAAGTGTCTCTCGCGCAAACTATTCAGTTCAGAAAAACATGATTTAGAAACCTCAATATCATTTTTGAAGACCTATCCATAGATATTCCACACGTATGGGTTTGACGAAAAAACATTTTTGAGTTCCAGTTCTAAGTCTAGTAAAAATCTTAATGCGGTTCACAGAATACATCTACTTACCATGTTTCAACAGTATAATTCTTAGATATAGTTTCGGAAAAAAGTGGCTGTGACATACGGACGTACAGACATACAGACAGACATGACGAATCCATAACGGTTCCGTTTTTTGCCATTTGGCTACGGAACCCTAAAAAGACAGTCAAATATTTCATTGGTTAGCCTGTAAATGCGCAGATTCATCAAATTTTAGAACGATAGGGCTAAATTCAACGGACTTAGTACATATGGACCACGTCGATTCACAAGCTTATGACAAACATGAAGATGGTTCATAATTTATACCTAAAATCAAAATTTTGCCTGACAAAAGCTCGAATACGTTAATAATTCGAAATGAAAGCTTAATAAAATTAAAGATTTATGCGCAATAATAAAACAGTCGTAAAAACTTCGTAATATTCAGGTAGATTATCTTTATATACCTAGTTATACGAAAAGCAAATATGACTAAGTATTCTAACAAGATTCTGGTGAAGAACCTATTTTTTGTTACATCTCTGATATCCAAACATTGTCGTTGAATTTAAACAAACTAGTTAGTCACAAATTCACATAATTTGATTAAAGTTATGATACCTACAGTATCTCGCTTGTCTTTTGTCATTTTTGATCTCAAATACTTTCCGAAAACCAAGGTGCCATTTCGAATAATTTTCATGCAACGTTCGCATTCAATCTATCAATTTATGGAAATTGAGGCTTTTTGGACAGATTGCGACTGAGATGCGAATGTTGCCTAAAAATTGGTAGAATTGGCCCTCTATGCGGCAATTCTTGTATCTTAAAGGTGCGTTCATATGCATTGGCGTCGCTGTTGCATACTGTCATAGACACCTACATTTTGACAAGTTTACTGTCAAAAACTTGTCAAAATCTAAGTTGTGATTGTCGCCGAGATGACAATTTTTGCGACTTGAATTTAAATGCTTTTTATGTACGAAAACTGAGAACTATAAAAACGCTTTCCCAGTGATCTTTCCACTCAGAAAGCGTAATGAAAAGTTTTCTAATGGCACTCTTTGTAACACAAACGAAAAGCTAAACCGGTGAAATTGACGAACAGTTTAGTTGATAACAGAACATATTACTAGTGAAATCAATGCATTTAATAATAACTTAAACGCAGTTAGCTGCAGTTATAGACTCGTTTTATGTTTCACAAAACTTATTACCTACACCTAAAGATATTATGTTCTGTAACTATCATAAACGTGTTCATTTGACCAACATTCATTAAATAAAGTGGTACTTATATAAAATAATAAAGTACAATATTTGCGTAGAGGTCTCAAGTGAACGGATCTATTACAATGCCACGGTGAGAAAGCTCGGTCGTGTCGTGTGCTGCGCCGGCGCCGCACAATGCTCACGTTTGCGACATCGGAATCAACATCGTCAGCGCTATGTGTATCGAACTATAAAAGGTCAGGTTAAATAGCAACTGGCAACTCGCAATTCACTTGCCGTTTTCATTCCACACATTTTTTACTATAATTATTTTCAATAATTAAACTTATGGACTTGTATTTGCAAACAATGTTAACATGACCACAGACAGTTAAATATTTCCTTATATCTACAAAATAAAACAACATATTATTGGTTTTACGAGACATAATCCTTAACCGGTATTCATTAAAGGACCAAATAAAATATTGAAAGAAACAAACATAACGACCAGACGTCTGGTTATGTTCAGCGTGGATGACGACTGAAGATAAGAAAGAATTAAATAGTTAAAGAAGAGATAAATGAGGTACAATCCGTTAGTGAAATTGAATAAATAGTTAAGAACACCTCTGTAAACAAAGCAGGTAGAGCCAAAGGAACTGTTTTAATATAAAAGACCGGCTCACGAAGAGGACTCGACGCGGTGAAAGGTAAATAACACTATGAGATATAACATAACAATGAAGTTTTAATGAACCACTGTTTCAAATTCTATTCAGCGGACTTTTCCGCTATTGTGTGTCTATTTGAAAATAGTTCAGCTATTCAGCGGCATAACAATTAAACGAAAATGAAATCGTTATAAAAATATATGCTCTTCAATGTAATTTATTATTGTTATTCAACAAAAACGACAGTAAGTCTGTTCGAGGATCAAGGCGAAAGAAAAAGTCAAAGTTATCTAGTGTGAATAGATACTTGGTGAACACAATAAGCTCTGCCCACGCGCCGATGAATCATGCTTATGCGCCCGCGCCGTTGCCGCAACACACAACAAGAACAGCAAAAACATTACCTACTTTTGAATAAGTTTCCTTTCTCTTTCTACACCTCCGAGCGTGCACCGCGTTCGGCGCCACTCGTTGTATCAATAAACAAATGAATCATTATCAATACATATCTAATAGATTGACTTTGACCATGATTTGAGTCAATGCTAACCAAACTAGCGTCATTATCATTACACAATATTTGTTGTTTTACCTTATAACATAAGGAATGGAATTATTTGGAAACGATACTATAGAAACAGACCGAGATTATATTAAGATCCTAGAAGAAAGTGAAAATCTCAGGACTGTTTCCTATGAGATAGAATGTAGCCTTGAAAAGATAGTGTCTAGGAAACAGTTAGTCTATAAACAATCGTTAGAGACTCAAATTGAATAGAATGTAATTAACATAACTAATACAATAACATTTCAGAGTTCTGTAGAGTCAGAATCCGCTGAAGAAAGTTTTAAAATAAAGTCCATACCGGAGACGAGAATGTTTATAAGAGAACACGCCAAATGGCACATAAACGTTTAAAGTGTTGTAAATTATTCTCTTAATCTCGATGGCATGATGACAAATAAAACGTCCTTTCACCTGGGAGACGGTTTTGGACGCGATTAAAAGAAAGATATGTATTTAAAATTTTGAAATATTTTATGCACTACGTAAATCATATCAATTATTTCAGCAGCTTTATAGAGCAACATGCATTTCCTGATCAAGTGATCACATAACACGTGGCATACAATTTAATCCCTCTGATTAAAATATATAATTTACATTTGTGTAATTAATTACGCCCATTGCCCTGAATATAGAAAATGCTATTAATTAAATTGCAACTACATATTAAAACTCGTGCAGTGTCAATTGAACCAATGAATGTGCGTCGTATACCGTGTCTGATTTCGAAATGTAAGAGCGGAACTGTACGATCAAAAGTTTTTTTGTAAGAAATCTATTTACTTATTACATTGGACATTAATTTATTGTCGCATTAACTGACCAGTCATAGCAGCCAAAGCGTGACGAAGTCAAACGAGTGGCCATGAAGTGCGTAGAGCGACTGGCCGGTGTGATACGTAGAAACGGTGACTCACAGAGAGAGAACAGAAATATGCGTTACTGTGTACCAGATAAGGACAACAGATTTCAGAAAACAGGTTTGAGATTTCGAGTTTCGATCCGATATTCTCTTGTCTGTGCCAAGTAGACTCCGCTTGAGCAAAGCTGCCGTTCACGAAACTCGGGGAAGTCGTACATTACAGCTTTTTATTTTTATTCGGCTTGATACTGTTTAACAATTAGGATATATTTTAACTGGCCTTCGTCTACTTCTCGATTAATGGTTGTTATCATAATTAGTCACAGACCGGTCTCGATAACTTTCCCAGCCTGCTTTAAAACGGGTATTATTGTGAATTAGCAGATTTTGTTCTTTATCTTATCAAGTAAAGGTTACCTACTGAACACTTTCTTTATCAAGACATGGTCTGTGTCGTGGTGATGTCACCACTACTTCGGTGCTCTTATCTTAACGACGATAAAACGTTAGTTAGGAATGTTCTACAGACGTAAGTTAGCTAATAAAACGCGTAGCGACTAGGCATCCCGTCATCACCGCAGTTATCTCATCTAATGAAAAGGTTATACGAAGCTTGTGTTATGAACACAGTTCCGCGAAACTGCGAAAGACAAATAAGACTGCACAAAAGCAGATGGTATATAGATGTTATAGCGATATTGTGTGTCAAGTCGGCGGCGGCATATCAACACGTGTTTCGCGTGTGATTATCAATCGGTGCACTGATCGCTGAAGAAAGTCTCGAGCTACACGATTACAGGAATTTTCCGACTCGGTGGAAATGATCGCGTCTCGGTGAATCATTACATGTTTTTGCCTCTACGTTGCCCACAGAGAAAACGCGCGTTTCTTACACGTTCATAAAATCAAACATCAAAGTTGACGTTTAATTGGTATTTTCAATTTTGCGTGAATCGTTAGAACAAATCACAGTGCAGTAAGTAGTGCCAAAAATGGGACAGTCAAAGCCAATGTTGTCCACACGGCTGTCTTGTTAAACGTCTCTGTAATTTATTGAGTACAAGCTGGCGTTTAAAAATATTCAATAGTAAATCTTAATCACTTACATCAGCGTATTTGTCCGTCAAAAAAGTACAACGGTGCCTTTAACGTTAATGGGTCTATTTTTAATGATAATAGGTTGCCGATAATTGTGTAGTAGGAATGACGTCACGCCTTGTTGGCAACCTCAGCGGTCTATAGGAAAACATGCAAATTTGTTGGCTGATTCCTTCCACTATCTTCCAACTTGTCTGTGTTAGTATTGTTATTAGATTGCGATGCCACAGATTTATTATCTCAATTGTGTTGGCTCGGTGGTTCCATACAATTTGAGCATGTTACGTTTTGCGTTCATTTTTTAAACATACCTCCAAATACATCAACCAGATTATCTATATAATCGAAGCAAACACGGAAATATATCGATGATTTGCAAATTAACAGCATGTTAATAATGCTTACATAGGCTCGGAATTTCCATATAAGCAAATTTATCTAAGTCACATTTCTGCGTGACTAATAGTAATAAGACACACAGAGATGCTATACAAACATGGCATTACTTATCTTGAGATCACCAAATATTTGCGTAAAAACTGTGTATTAATAATGCCGTAATTATAAATGTGTTCTAATTTGTATGCCTCTAATATGTTCTACAATAAAGATAATGTTATAGACAATGCGCTTCCTAATGTTGCAATAGAAGTGAACGCAACAGATGCAGCATGTGTGTCGGATTCGGATCTCAGAGACGCGGTGGCTAGGTTTTAGTTGCATACAAATCGGAACAAGGTATAATTTGATCGTGGTCCAACAGTCGTTAAGGCTACTGTTACCGGCCTGTGCGGCAACCGGTTTGTCCAGTCCAGTGCCGAAACGACGCCAATCATAGCCTTTAACACCAGAGCCGGAGAGCCTTTTATTATTATACTAACTGACAACATCTCTTTACGAGATTATATTGCTTCCTCGCTTTTCTTTCATTAGGTCATTCATATAGTTTCATTAGGGGGTTGATTTTGTTGGAACATAGAGCATTAATCAAAAGACAAGTACTAGGAGAGGTGAAGAAAAGGTTCGCTTGTGAATGGTAAATGTGGTTGCCGACGGTGCAGCTCTGACGCAATTTTTCAGTACTTGTTCTATTGACACAGTTAAAATGACAGCTTTTATCAACGGATTTAAATCGATCCAATGACAACAGTGCAGTTGTTATAGGTTTCTCTCAATATTGTAATTTATTCTGTTGTTTAGTTTCTATTTCGGTTGTAGTTGATTTTTTTATCAGATGATTGCAATTAAATTGGATTACGTATTATTATTGAGGAAGGAGATTTTAAGTATTTGTTTCAGTCATATTCTGATTGCAGATGGATTCCAGTTATTTGTTCGAAACAGTGCCAACAGTCCTTAAGCATTTATATACATTTGCTCTGTTTGTCACGCTTCCAAAGAAATATGATTTTTAATATTTTTGTTATTGTTAGTTCTTGTTGGATCTAGAATATCTTTAACAATATCGCCTTGTTTTATTTTCCTGGTATGTGGGTAGGTATATTTTGAATTCCTTCGATTGAAGCATTGTTTTCTTGCACATGTTAAGTGTTTATTAGCACAATTGTAATACGATTATACAATCATTGGCAGCAATCACTAAATCTCATCGCAGATGCCGAAATTATCGCGTGCATCGGTGCCAATAGCCCTCTGATTGATGGCTGATCCGGCGAGCATTTATCCATTCGTGAAACCGAGTAGGCGGATGACAGCAAAAATCAAGAAAATGCTAATCAAAAATAAGTCGAAAGCTCTTCCAAAACGCAACTTCCTGTGGAGCCCCTCAAATTAGCCGAAAGCGTAGCAGCATCAGCCACTGGAAATTATCATGTGGCGTGCTGGAAATTGGCGTGCAACTATACGTACCATTTTAGAAATGAGTAATTGCTGTCGAAATTTAGCGCTCGAGGGTGCGCACCTGCGGGCGCCGAGATTCATTCATGAGAGGAGCGAAATAAAGCGGCGAGATCTCGAGAACAATCCGCGGGCAATAATAACAGTTGGCTTTTCTTAGAAACAGTGTGGCGTGGAGGCTTCGACGGAGGGTGTGGTGGCGTCTCGCTCGCACGGCTGGGGAGCGAGCGAGAGGGCGTGGGCGGGGCCGGTGTGTTATGTCACGCGGGTGGCGAAGGCGTCGGGAGTGCTCTGCTGCACGCTGCACGCTGCATCCGCCACACTTCCCAACTCTTCATTACTAGCGCTTGTTAAGAGCGGAGTCGCGGAGGTCAGCACACATAAATATTAAGTCAGGTGCTACCCACATACCTTCATCACTACCATTCAAGTAATATTCGGTAATCAATCGGATGCAATCTGTCGTGCAGTTCGTACGAGGAAATGATTGTGTTATACAAGTACACGACGTTCAAACTGATAAGCTTCAGGCGGCTACTGATATCGGTGTTGTTAAGAACCATATTTTTAAGTAGATACAGAAACAGTTAAACTTAATTATACATGTGTGCCGAGCTGTTTGTATTACCATAATTAATGCGGTATCGATTGACTCGAGTACCTTCAGTACAAGAGAAAATAAGATGATATGTCTGACGTAAACAAGCATGTTGTATGTAATTTACATTCTAAATAGCTCAAAGGATTTGCATCAATGGGTTGTTATTGAATTAGTTTCCATGTCATTTATTGACCGGTATAAATACAGTGAGTCTAATACGATCATTACCAAACAATATGAGTGGTATTCCCATACAAAAGCTCGTGATTTATATTCATAGTTTGATTACAAGTTGTCGGCTCTGGGATGTATAAAGTATTTTATGTGAAAATTACCGGTGGGCACAAATGAAAACATTTTTATGCATAAATAAGGTGCGTTCGATAGAAACGGCACGATTCAGCCGCGTATGGCACAATGCGACGATTTTATTGCACGAGCCAATGGTGAGGCGACGTTTATAAATCATACTTTTATGGTTATTCTTAGCGATAAACTCGACGTTTCTAGCGTTGATGCGAACATTTCGAACGCGTGTGCGCCTCAGGCAACCGGTGTTAGGTTGTTCCTATGCGCGGACGCCATGTGCCATGTGGAACTGTGGATCTGAGGCACTTTTATACTATTGATAGGCAAGGAGGAGGAGCAATGGACAAAGATTACCATGCAGTGGATCCCAAACGACAACGCGGAAGGCCCAGAAAGAGATGGCAAAATGAGCTCCTTCTCAAAAGACTGGCCCAAAATTGAAGAAGACCGGAGAATGTGGAAGGAGGGAAGGGAGGCCTTTGCCCTGCAGTGGGACAGTACAAGCTCATAATAAAATAATATTGATGACGCGTTTGACCACTATCTCACCCGATGGTGGCATTTCCCTAAGCTGCCAGGAACACACAGTCTTGACACTACAATAAATAAAACGGTATTTCGATTGTGGCTGAACGATTAGTCATAAGTAGTCATAACTATTCATCACTAACAACAATTAAATGATTAATTAGTGTAATTACTAATTAATTCATGTCGGTTAATTTATGAGTTGGATATCTGGAACTTCAATAAACATTAATTGCATTGAAGAGAGTAGAACGAAAGTAGGTTGGGGCGGACTTTCTTTGGTAGACCGCAAAATACGACGCTAACTAGAATATAAAGTTAAAGTCTAATCTAATTCGCTAAGTGGTTAGATTATAAAGGCAATTAACAAGGAAAATATGAGCAAAAATGTTAAATGACGTCTTTTTTATTTACTTGTCGCTACAACCTTCCTTCCTGTATATCTACGCATTTCAGAAAACCAGGGCTTCCCGCAAAATTGTGTTAGTACGGTGGAAAGATACACTAATGTTTATATCCTTTAACAATATTGTGAGAACCGCTGCTTCATCCTAATCAGTTCATTTATCACATCACGACAAGAAGACAGCATGCTGTTTAAAAAATGATCTTTCGTGTCTAAAATGATGTGAAGGTAAAAGTTTGTTTAATGTTTGACTTGAAATGATTTTGTGAAGCTTTAGGTCTTAAAGCTTGTGTAGGGCCAACTCACACAACGATTTTAAAATATTATTTTTTATTTATTTAACTTTTACAAAAAATCAATTACAGTTTGATTTAAAATTATTTAGTTAAATAAAAGTATATTTAACCAGCTTTATGTCGGTTATCCCATAAAATTAGCCTATGTCCTTCTCCATATCCCAGGCTATGTATCTGCCAAATTTCATGACGATCCGTTCAACCGCTTTAGCGTGAAAGCGTAACAGACAGACAAACAAACAGAGTTACTTTCGCTAGTAGTTTATAATATTAAGTAGGGATTTTGAAAACTACAGCCATTCAACGATAAAAAAATATATTTTACTCTTTTTACAAACATTGGTGCATCGGACTATAGATCAAATAAGGTTTCAATTCGAAACCGAAAAAAAAACAACGTTTCTGCCCAAAAAAATTAGTGATAGTTCTTTGTTTATACTATAATGCAAATCAAAGAGGCGTGTCGTGCCATTAATTTTGAATTAGTTAAATCTAAATGTTTTTATAGAAAGAAAATTCTACTTTAATTTTTTTTTATGTTCTGTCGACCAAATACTATTTTCGTATCTGAATAAAAAAAAACAAAAAAAGCCAGTGACAGTCCAATATTCTACCTAAATTATCTACAGATTTATATCTATTAACTGAATATTTTTTTTAAAGATAAATAAAAACGATATTCCAATTCCTTTTTTATAAGCATCCATGCGGTCAAATAGGCCTTTCTTTTGAATCTGTAGTCGAAAAAAACCCCGGCCAAGTGCGAAGGGTTCCGCAACATAAATCGTTAATTTTTATTTTTTGTTGTTATAGCGGCAATAGAAATAGACATTGAAAAATTAAACTTTACCTATTACAGTTCTTGAGATACAACCCGCTGACAGACAGATAGACAGACGGACAGTTCCGTTGGTTACACTTCGGGTACAGAACCCAAAAAAGAACAACGTTATTTATCTTCAAAAGTCAGTGATAGTTCGATGTTTAAACTGAAATTTAAATCGGATAGAAGGACTATTAATTTAAAATTAGCTAAATAAGCGTGTTTCCCCTAAACAGTTCGGCAGTGGAGGGTATTAGTGGTGAATAAATTGGCCAATCAATCGGTTCCCGAGTCCCGCTTCGTTGCAAACAACCTGACTGTAGCAATTAGAGGGGCCTATTTGTATTTCCAGCCAGTGTATACGGTCTACAAAGGGAAAACAGACAATATTTACATGGTATGCTATTGGAGAGTATCCATTTCAACTCAAAGGCTACAGCGTCGAATTTGTTTTGTTAATCAGTAGGTAGTGTTCAATCAAAATATCGGTATTGAATTGTGGCTGTTGTTGTCGTTGAATGAAATCCTATTAATTTTCATGTTATGTTAAGGTTTTCTCACATTTGTGGTGATAAATATTTAAAAAAAAACTAAGTCGAAATTATTTAAATCAAATAAGTACGTTTATTTGTGTACACAGGTAAAAAACGTGGAACAATTACAGGGTAAGAAAAAAATAATAATAGAAGAAACACGGTAATTAATCGACTCAATCAATCATCTAAATGTAAAATAGTATGTAAAACATAATGTAGTATCATAAAACATAATATATGTTTGTTTGCAAAAGCTCTGCCTCAGAAATCTTTTCTATCGGATGCATTTTGGGGAGTGTGCGACGGAATTGCAGTTTAATTCCGCCAAGCCCGTTCCATCATCGGACCACAAGACGTACACCAGCTATACATGGTAGACATCCCACCCACACGCACAAAACGTTTTGGGAACACATTCATTGTGCGTACAGTTGAGGAGCGGAATTCCCTGCCAGAGTCTGTTTCCTAATAGCTACAACCTGGAAGTCTTTAAGTCAAGAGTGAATAGGTTACTTCTAGGCAATCGTGCTCCATCTTCGACCACATCATCGATTACCATTAGGTGAGATAGTGATCTTACACTGATAGTTAAATAAAAAGCTTCCTTGTGTAACATACATAGGCTACCTTTTATCTCGGAGGAGTGCGGTGCCTACGGTTCCCGTAGGAAAGTCCAGGGGAGCGAGCCGTAGCTCTCCCTCTACTTTGGGTAAATTAGTATGACAAGAACAACCAGCAGAAAATGTATTACATTTGTCTTATTTGCATTTCATTAAATGACTCGGTAACATATTAACTCGTGTTATTAAATCGAGTACTACTTATTGTGTCATGTGATAAGATAAAAATTACAGCATAATATTAGGTATTTGTGTTTTGGAAAAGGTTTGAGTGGAAAACAGGGTGAAAGATTTTTAATAGATGGGCTCATATTTGAACACTACTACCCGTACGCGTTAACTTGGCACCTGGCTCGACGAGTATCTCATCCGAAGGTAGTGAAAAGAATGGATTTGGCCGACGGTTGCATACAATGTTATAGGCTATAACATTGTATTCAATAGCTATAACTTATAGCTATCAGGAAATACAGACTGCGGCAGGAAATTCTACTCTTCAGCTGTACGCACAAGGTAGCATTTCCTTAAGTATAAGAAAACCATGTTTTTTTTTCAAGTCCAGGTAGATATGATCGTGTTGCAGAATATCGTGCAATGCTCTGGTTGCTGTTTTAAAGACCGGTTCATTTAAATTACTTTGCAAGTCATTAAAAGTCAATGATGTTAAAATTAATGCCGATCATCTGTCCAATCGGATGATGAAAAGGTATCACATCAATACTTAACTCTTAAAAGTCAACTGTGAAGTTCGCACGTTGACGCGAAGCGATTTACCTATTATTTGTAGTATAAGTCTATCTAGCATTCTAGCCGGAATAAAACGGAAAAAAATCAAAGTGTATATTTATACTGTCTGTCGTCTATACTAAAATATATAATACATAATCTATACTTAATTTAATAAAGCTGAAGAGTTTTTTGTTTGAACGCGCTTATCTCTGAAACTACCAGTCGGATTTGGTAGGGCAGAGGTGTACCTTCCCATACTAAACGCACATTTCGCTCTTTGTAATTATTTAAACCCCTTTAAATAAGGTGTGATCCTATTGCTATCAACCGGGCTGAGAAATTCCCGATTGACCAATAACACTTTGTCCGAGCTGAGAATCGACCCCAGCACCTCATGACGTCTAGGTCATGAGGTGCTGGGGTCGATTCTCAGCTACTACTACTGGACCAAAGAGTCAGTACAATTTAGCACATTTTTTAAACAGAAATTATGAATATTTCTTCCACCTCATATTTTAGAGCCCGTGTTACCCTACTGTTGGACAATGGATTTCTTTCATTCCTCATCTTTTCAAATACAATAAATCTGGAAGATTGGAATGCCCTGATTTCTCAATCACGGTCAGACGTAAGACACCGAATGAATTCTTGATACGAAAAAAGCAGATTTTTCAGTGAAGAATATAAGTACAGACAACAAAAGAAATATGTTAACACTTAAAAAGGTACTTAAATTGCAACTACGGACCTCCATCGTGTTGGTAGAAACTCTTCAATTATTAAATTGAGCTTGATTATTAAATAAATGATTTACCTGTCAATTAATTAATTAATGCAATGCAAACGATGATCATAGAAAGAATCTCTACCCTGGGGCAGCACAGGCCAACAGAATTACCTATAAACAGGCCGTGGTGGATAGATATTCAGGTACATCAAAATCACAAAAAAAAATCGTTCAAAAAGCGGGGAAAACTGCAGAAAAAGCTAGTGAGTTTATTAATGAACCAGTGAGGGTTGAATAGTGTAATAGAGATGTTCCTGATGGACCGGGAAGGGCTGAGTACTTGCGGCAGAGAGACGAATGTTTTAGTGTGCCGCCAGTTCGGGGGCTTATGGACAAACACTGGATTACGGTTTACGGCTGAATTAATTATTTGTTTTACAGTACCTACTGCATCCTATTGTTGAAATGTAAAGGAAAATTTTGATTGAAATTTGCTAATCTGAACTAATATTATTACTATTACGTACTTATTTAGAGGTAAAGTTGCAACATGCTTGATTGTGAAAGGTAATCTCCGGTAGTACCTACCTACTGTATGGCCTTAGTAAAGGTTTTTAAACGTCGATCGTGTTAGCGTAAACTTCAATTTATGCTGAGTAACGCCGTGTGGTGACAATAACCGAAAACTTTTAAACGGTTCTACGATGGAATAGGCCACAAAATTAAAGCAGTGGATAGGCTAAATATAAGGAAATAAACTATTTAGATTTATCTGCTTTTTTAATAATGAAAATAAAAAAAATATAAATTAAAACAGAAAAAAAGAGTTATTCTATCGTTCATTTTGAATGAGAAGCAGAGAAAAGTAAAAGAACCATCAAAAGGATAGCGGGAAAAGTGGGATAGTTACAGTCTTATTGCAAAAATTCAAATAGAAAATGACTACCACCCGTCAAGCGCCTAGAATCTAGGCCTAATGTCTAGGATAGATATTAGTAATTACTTAATTCATCGAGTTATGTCCCCTGAATGCCATGTGCTTGGCTTAATGATGAACCCATGTACCTAATGTCTACCTGTGTTACAGTAGGCGCCAGATAAATATGCAATAACGGTCATTGACCCACATACATTTATTGACTTTCTTAATGTCAAAACAGAAATAAACACATAAAGCTGTCCTGAATCGACTTCTATCGTGATCCTTTACGTACTCTAGTAATGAAAAAAAAACGGGTTAAAATATATTGTTCTGGTATCTACGAAGAGATATTAGGGAAAGGTCAATGAACTTTTTTGCAAGTTTATCTGGCGCCTACCATAATCAAATCAGACTGAGAGTCCTTTGCCTAATTTAAGTAACTAGCTCCTGAGGAGGTAGATCTGTAGAATAGAATAGAATACTCTTTGTTATGCACCTACACCATATTGTAAGATAAAGAATCAATAGTCTCTCTCAGCTAGTGATAATGATAAATGTTTAGTTAAGGATAATTTATTTTACAGCAATATCTGTAGTTATTTGGACCTACCGGAATTGACAATTGACTACCTACCTATATAATCTTGCAAAAATACTGAATTAATGAGATTTCTGGTAAATAACATAATAATATAGCTACAACCCAGGAGTCTTCTAGGCCCGCGTGCTCCATCTTCGACCACATCGTCGCTTACCATCAGGTAAGGGAGATAGTGGTCAAGCGCGTGCCTACCAATATTTTTTACTAATCGTACGATTTTAGTGATAGCTTTCTGATACGTATTCATTCATGTCGATTTATGAAAGTTGTAAATTACCCTATTATCCATTTACGTCGAAAAGAACTTGAAAACAAATGAGAATCAAGAAGTTTAGAGTTAAAAAACCACAAAAAGTATATTGGTTGTAATTTCTACAAATTAATAAGCCGTTATCTTCCTTGATCATCGCTATTAACGTTCCCATTATCAGTAGGATTCTACGAAAATCATAAGCTGATAAGAATGTGTGCAATGTTACCGTGTTTCCTCGCAACAGAGGTGTTCTCGCGAAAATTACTTGTTTTATCTTTAATTCATTTATTATCTGTCTATATCGGTTTGGAACACAAAACCTAGTGTAAATTATTAAAAAACTGGACGTTAAATCTTTGATACATTAGTTCGTGAGGGATAATAGGCGTCTTGGTTACTATTGAATCTCTGCATTCGTACAACACAATAATTTTGTTCCGCTTCTCCAATCCCTAAAGAAAGTTTTACTAAATTGTTTCAAAATTTTGGATGAAACGATTTTATTCAAATAATTATAATGTCGTAATTTTGAACTATCTTACCAAGATTAGCGTAGTACCCTGCTGGATGCATCGCGTCTATTGATCACCGCAAACTTTCCATTTGTCACTTACCTAAAACGAATACAACATAACGTAAAGTTTAACACAAAATAATAATTGATGAATGTTCAAAAAATGGTTCAAAGCTCAAGTACAAAGTCTGTTATATCACATCTCAAACTACACCGTAACTCACTACGCTACACTCAGCTGCGCTACGTAAGATCACAACGCCACATGCTACGTAATATGCTACGCATCGTTCTACACGATGTGCCACGCAAAATGCTACGCAACGTGCTACGCGATGCCCTACGCATCATGCTACGCGATGTGCTACGCAACACGCTACGCGATGTGCTACGCAACGTGCTACGCGATATGCTACGCGATGTGCTACGCAACGTGCTACGCATCATGCTACGAAACATGCTACGCAACGTGCTGAAAAAACTGTTCCGGATCGCGTTACGCAACATTGCTATGCATATTTCCCGATGTACTAATTTCGGGAGCCTCATTTTACGAACATGACCATAATACATTGTCAAAATTACAGATACAGATTTTGTTTTCAGTTTTTTATTATTTTCTCAATCAATGCCGCGAAACTAAACACTTTATTTGACCGATACCGCTAAGTTAGTTACCTCGACAGTTACGTATGTACCTACTTATGTGCTCAAAGGGCATTCAAATATGAAGAATCCAGTACTTATTTAAGTAGATGAATTTACAAGGTCATGTTTACGTTAATTAAACCATGGCATTACATCATTAAGCTCACCACCAACCACCACCACCGCCGCTAACCATGTGTGGGGTCGTTTAGACCTTACTGCATTTACACGATAAAGAAGAGGATCATTTAGCTTCCCATTTTCAGCTTCTAGTGTAATTTTCCATTACATTCATACCTTAACCGACACCAAATTGATATCATAATTATTAAGCAGTTAAAAACATCATGAAATTGACATGAAATGAAATTGACTCCGAATTATAATTAAATTAAATTTACGTGCATGCAATTGCTTAGCTTAATATTTGTAAAATTAAATGGTAATCAATTGATAATTAGAACTTAATAATAGGTACTGAAATAATTACTTTTTAAAAATTAATTTTAAATATTTGTATGTCATTATTGGCAAAACATAGCGTACTATCCTAATTTTTAAGATCTTTGTATGTAAATACCTATGTTTGACAAATAAATAATTCTATTCTATTCTATTCTCATAACTCTGCATTTTATGTACCTACGCATAATTTTAGGAAATATTTGAACTGAAACCAAAACAACGCTATTGCGCTTAACCAGTCAACACTTATATCTCATTGTATCATCACGTTTCGCGAAATCATTTAATAATTACACTGATTAATTTACATATACGAATTATATAGACCGCAGAATGTACCTAATAACAACGAAACACGCGTGCAGTAAATAGGTACAGTTGCGCGCAATGTCTCTCATAGATAGTCATCGCATCAATTATATTCATAATCCATTTAACGCTAAAAGTGTATTAAATAAAATAGAATGAAGAGACAGTAGAATGCACGAAAGAAAATGGATATGAATAGCGAATACTATTGTGTGAATAAAATCACTTCCACATGTAGGTATCTTTATTACAATACGCGCATTTTTCAGTTTCTTTTTTCAGCCCTTAACCACAGATTTTACTTTGAAACTGTACCGAATAAAATTTCGCAGCGTCCAGCGAAACCATATTGGTTTTTGCTCTCGACAGTTTGGCTGCGAGTGTACAATTCTCAGTTATTAACAATAATCAATAACCGCACATTATCTACAGCTACATAGTACACAAGTGCGACATGAAATGGTAATCGACGTTCGATTTCACCTGTGTCACATAATTCTCCAACATTATTTGTGTCCGATGTGCATGGAATATTCGGCATAGGGGCCAAAATTCATGTTGCAAGGGCTGCATATTCGGGCGGAGGCATGCGGAGGCGAGCACACGTGGCTGCCACGGCTGCCTGCCTCGGAATCTGACCAAATGCCCATCGGAGCTCGATTGTTAGCTAAATAGCAATGGCTTATTTATGAGCTGTACTGTTTGCGGTCCACGCTACAACTACGTGTTACTGGGAGCGGAAGGAATTTTCAGGATTCAGTGAATTTATCAAGTGATAAACCAGAGAGTGGAATAAGAAACACAAAGGACCATTAAATTAAAATGTACCCGTGACCGTGCGCAGAATGTATCTACATGTCTGATGGCGATTACGCACATTGGTTTTCACATGGTAATTTGACGTCTCGTGCTACAGACTGAATGTAGTACAATGAGATAAGAAGTATTACGAATTGTCTATTACCAACGAGACGATTTACGCTGTTTAAGCAAAGATAATCCTCATAAATAGCAATTTGCGTCGTGACAAACGATCTGCGTTGCGTCGCTTAGTTTGGAAATCGCGTATAATGCCGCTATTGTTAATTATACAAGTCACCGCGTCGCTAAACATACGATTTATTGTCAGCTAACTGGAACGGCAATACATCCCGCGTGAGATCTGTACGCTGTGCGCCAGTCACGCCTTCGCTCAATACACTAAAACATTGAAAAATTAAGACTAATTATGATCGTCTAGTTGCACGCGGAACATGTCACATCCTTTCAAGAGATTAACTTTCCAAAACACGACATTTACTCGCTTCCATTTAGTCATTACTAAATCGATCTTGAAATCTTAATGAAGCAGGTAGGCGAACGAGTTATTCTTATTTACAGTCACATACCAATAAAGCTAGTTTACGATTTGAAAAATCGACATGTTGGGCTCTCAACAGCGCAGTAATGTCTGTCGAAGTGCGATCGAACGGAAAGATAACACCAATCGGGCTTCACATCTGACGGCTACGCTTTTTGGTCGAGAAAAACTACCGGCAGCGACCTTACCGCTATACTTACCTAACTTATGCTTTTAACAGAAACTTATCGCGATATCAAATCTGGAGCGGCGATTAAGAAACAATAGGACATTAATAAAAACTTGTACTAGAGCGAGGCATGAAACGTTACGATTCCATGAATTTCGTGGAATACCTTTTCGGTTATTAACATTTCACAGAGAGTCGTCGAGGATGACGTAAAGGCGTAATTAAATGTTAGGCAAGTGTTGTTTGCTTTGCTTAAAAGAAGTGAAATAGTGGTGGTTACAGGTGTCAGAGCTGTAGAGTTGGCTGAGGCTGTATATCTCTCAGTAAGCACCGGACAGAGGCAAATAAAACAATGGAACAATGAAATACGCGCGACTGAAGCGCGCCTCTGCTAATGAACTGCCGCGCCGGCTCCGAACGCTCTTGGTATTAGACCAACATTAGTTTATGTTGAAATCACTCATTAATTTTAATTTACTCCTTTTATACTTTTGTTTCATTGTGAAAAGCTAAAATTCGGCTAACAGGTATTCAATTAAGGTAAAATTATTTAAGCCCAGCGATTTGGACACTTATTATTTTAAGTGAAAAGTATGAGATAGACGGCGTATCAGAAAGCTTTAAGCTTTAGTAGTTGAATCAGACAATTTTTTAGTGTTCCTTGTATGGTTAGTCTGTATAAGCACTATCTCTTTATGGGATTTTTGATTGAAAATATCATAGTTAAGAAGAAGTAGTGTGCCTTTCAATTCAGTTTAGTAACAGATAATAAAGTTTAAATGCACTATAAATAAGTTGATTGTTTCGAGCCGCGAGTCTCAAGAGCGCTCGGTCAGCGCGCGGTGCTAGATGAAAAAGCATCAGTCGAGGTCCAGCGAGGAATGCGCGGAATGGAGGGAGCATCCGGGCGGCTGCGATTGTTACCAGTTATCACTGAATGTTTTCCACCGGGCATTTTGTGCCGCTACAAAAAACCACATAAAGGGCGGGCGCGGCTCGTTTGAGACGCCGCCCCTGTGGGAAAATCGTCGCCAGAAAACTGCGACGCAAATAAATTATAAACTCTCTCGTGTGGAACGCGATGTCGCATATGTGGGTAGCTTTATACGAAACGCATAAAGCGTGCTTTGTTAAAACTGCAACTATGTGCGGGAAAATAAAAACAAGCCGCAAGAACCAGATGAAGTAGCGTTTGTGATACAAATCGTCGGCGCAATCGGCCTTTGTAAATGTCGCGTGATCTCACGGCGGCGAGGAATCATTAGCGAAAACGGAGCATCCCGGAATAGACTGACAGCGGGACGATTGCAGCGCCCGTGATGGATTACGGGAGCCGACCGGGTTATTACCGCCCGCCGCTTAATATCCACACTCGACGGGAATTACGAGATCTCGAATTATAAAAAAATCATCTCCACGTATCAGAGGTGAAGTCCGGTCATGCACCAAGTATTTTAGCATACACGTGCCGTATACCTAGTATTTAAATCAAAACAACAGGTTTACATATCACCGGAGTGGAAAATTTATTTTATAACCTTTATAATAAATAAGAATAATTGAAATTCTCCGTAAATACCACGAAATTAATTAGCCGATGAGTGTATAAAGTTAAATCACAAGAAGCTGGCGACACGGCTAAGTATGAGTGCGGGACGGCGGGGCCGCGGGCACGTCACGTCGGTCGCTCGCATTGAAAACTTGCAGAAAATGCATTTGCGATAAGAAAAAATTCAGTCCGTCGAGCACATATAAGTGCAGCATGGCGACGGTGACATTCCATGGGGAATACTCGGCATATCGAGACTTAAAGTAACCATTTACCGATTGCAGATACGCGATGGCCGACCGAGTAATCTGGTCAGATCGCTTCACTCGCATACTTGTTGCTACACATAATTTTTAACCTAAATAAGTAAGAAATACTTGTCTCCATGGTGTATTTAATGAGGTTGCGAGACACTGCGTGGTTCATGACAATTTACGGTTTCTATTAATTGGTTGACAAAAACTGCTTTTATACAACCAATTTACTGTCTAGAGGAGCTATAAGAAAATAGTGCAACTCGAAGTAACGAAACTTGGAAATTCAAAGTTTTCAATGAGTCAGCTACAAAACAAAGTCTCTCGTCCATTTTGAACGGAACGTCTTTACTTAGTCCATCATTATAGGAACAAAGTTACTGTTAACGGTTAGTCTCGTCGTGGAATAACAAAAAAGCGGTCCTATAGTATCGCCGATGTTTCCATCCTGTTCTCGCACAGGACTTCCATTTAGGAATGAGCAGGATGATAGTGAGTTTTAATATACGGCCTCTAATGTGAGTTGGTTTTAATTTATCGTGCGACAGCCGCGCTGGTCGGCGGCAGGAGGCGCTACATCAATCTTCGAGCGGAGAGCGGTGGCTAAACACTCAACTCCACGTTGAATACAAATCATAGACTCCACTTATAAAATCACTGATTTACTGAATTCCCAGCTGTAAATGGACATATTATTATACTAATGGTTGATGAAATATTTTGAATAGACACATTCAAATATTTGCGGGCACGGCTTTAATTACAGAGATAAATTGGCTTATTAATTAGTGATATATTTGGTTGGTTAAAACCAAATTGGTTCGTTTGTTTATCATAATTCAGTTTTGTAAAGAGTAAAATGCGTCTGTCTGTGAAATAAATGAGAAATAATGTTGTTTAAATTACCAAACGCGGTCTTTCGGACCAAAGGGCTGGAAACATACATGGCGGCGGCATGTGAAAATCAATATACAATCATGTCCATATTCAACACACCTGTCCACTATATCATTTGTAAGTTTATTTCATTAATTATTACATTAAACTAGTATTTGATGAAGCTTTAACTTTAAAATTGAATCACCGACAGAAGTACAACTTGTTTCTGGAGGATACATTAAGCAGCAATTAGTAACGGTTTTGTGTCCAAGCTCTATTAAAACAAAAACATTTGTCTCAAAAAGAAAGAAACATTAAAAAAACTTCAAACTTTTAAGCTTTGATCATACATAACTTTTGATTACCGTAATAACCAATGAACCCATTTCGATGTAGATACGTATTTTTAAAGCTGTTTCAAGATCACCCATAAAATACGATGAATAAAATTGACACGCTACAGTGCGTAGGGGTGAACCTCACGGCAAAAAACGTCCCGGGCGCGGTGTGCAGCTTTATCCACAAAGCAGAGCGAGCCAACCCTAGTTTTTGAGTGTATACTAACTAAAACTATTCATGAATTCACGTACCACATGATTAATTACTACAAATCAATTGTAGCCAGTTTACTGCGTAAGTATAAATGAGTTGTGTTAAAGTAAAAGTTGTATTTAATTTATGAATAGGTATCGGGTTGGTTATTACCTTACGCTTACCCTAACCATTATAAGCTCATTAATTGTGTATGCTATAGCCACTGTGAGTGTGATAGTTGATTTTCAAGTAGAAAACTGAAAAATTGGTAAGTATAAATATATATTTTTATTCAAAGGAGACAGTCGGAAATTAATTGAAGTCACTTGCTAAAACAAACAAGTTTCTTTAATTAGATTGATAAATTAGAATGTTTCCTTCAGCCGATGTTGTGTCGGGGACTCCGGTGTCCGTCGCAAGCGCTAATGAAGCAACACAAAAACTTCTAATTGTTCGGTTCGACATCTGCCTCGATCCGATATTTCTATTAGACCGGCGCAATTTGCAAACGAACATTTTTCGCAAAAAGTTTTTTTTTGTAGCGAACGCTACACTGGAGAGGAGTAACGAACGCTAAAATTTTGTTTGGTTGGCTATTTTTATGCTACAAGCACAACCGAATATGATTCTTCCTAGTTCATGAACTAACAAAAAGCTGCTATTCAGCTTCAAATTCTATGAAATACACAAATCATGAAAATATTTATTATCATCTTCATAAAATATCTGCTAAGTTTGCAAGTTTAATCGATGTTTCTAATAATAAATTTGTAGTCAACTTCTGAGAATATAACGAGGAAACACAATACATAATAATGAGCTCGAACAGTGAAAGATGAATCTGCAGAAACAGTGTAGCGTCCAACGCTTCAAAATAAATAGTCGTCGGGTATTCTGAACACTTTGTTGTAATAGACTTTGGAGCAAATTCAATCGGAAACTACGTTAAAACTACAAATTTGTACAAGACAAAAGTTCGGTTCTCTCACAAGCCGACGGACAATCAAAGCGAACACGGGCCCAATTGCGAAATAAAACGTACAAATAACAAGTTTAATTAAATCGCCAAGACCGACTCGAGCGCTCCGGGAACAATTCCAACTATAACGATAGTTTAACAAGTGAACTCAAAGTGAGCTTCATATCGAATTCTACCTGCAATATGTAGTGCACTCGATCGAGAGAATTATTTGTTCACTGCGCTGTGATTTCGTTTCGGAACAATCTAAAGTTGAATAATGTTTTCATACGAGTGGAAGCACGGGAATTTTCATAAAGGCGAATGTTATAAATTGAATTTAACATCGAAACTTTTCATCAGGTTAAATAAAATAATTTGGGTATATTGTGGCACAGTTAAAAAACATATTTAATCAAGTTTATTTTTATTCGTTCTATGCCAAATATTATAGTCACTCTCACACGGGCAAAGTTAGGGTTCACAGATCCACACAAAGGAAAAGTTTAATTTCTTTTATTGTGCACCCTTTTCCGTATAAGTTTCTTATTGAACACCACTATACTGCAACTGTATAACAGTGCTACTACAAAAAGCGTGTTTATCATCTCTATCAATGAAATGAAATCAAGACAAGAGCAAGCCCGGCTCATCGATAAAGAAATGGCCGAGCACCGGAAACTGTTTGCCCGGAGGCTGTACTGTAGCGGCTGTTTTATGATGTGCTGTGTCATATTCTGTTGGTAGACTTGCACTGAACTGGAAACACGGTGTATTGGCTATTTGAATGCTTTCGAAAATGGAACTCAAGCTGAAACACCGTTGTAGATTGACTCTTGGTGACTCGGACACTTTTTGGCGCATCATTGTAATCTAGAAATGGGCGCGGGTGACTATAGATCGTGTAATGGTCGTATAAGGATGTTTTATGATCCCGATCCAAATTATTCGGAGTTGTTTCAACACGCGGTAAAGTTAATTAATACAGCTTGCAGCTAGATAAAAACCGTACAAGAAAGACATAAAATACTCCTTAACGTTCAACAGATATAAATGAGCATGAAATAAATAAAACTGTTTCAAAAGGTTCCGTCCCGCCTCGATTGCGCGATCATACTAAACTTTGTAACTGAATCTAACTATCGTAGTTTTTTTGTTTTAATTTCGCTATGCCATAAAGCGCACTAGACACAATTTAAGATCTTTCTCAAGGGAATTAAATCCATTGGAAACTGGTTTATCTGGTTGCGCATTAACAACAATCGATCCGTCTCGTTGGCTCTAATAAATGTGTACCGCAAGTGATCATTCCGTTTTATGCTAAAAAATCTTTCTCATTTGCAAACCAACAGCCACGCTAAAATATATTTTATTACAGCACCTCCGTTAAACGTGACATTTATTACATTAATAACCTATGTTTTCATCTTATATTTTCTAACAACGTGACAACGCGGGAAAAGTACCAACATGTGCGTCGTACCTCGTTAATATTGTTATATTAATTACACACGTAAACATTTCTGGAAAGTGTTATACAAAAGTACAAGTGACACCGATTTCACACAGCCATAATCCTCATTTGTCACTTCTTGGAGAGCGAAATTAAGATAAATAAGAGGCAAGGAGTGGGTCCTTTCGCTTCAATCCTCTTGTCGCTCGAGAAGGTCGGATGTGGTGTGTCAATGGAACAGAATTTGGACTCTATTACTTCGATGATACAGTTTGTTCCGCCAGGACTGAGTTGGTTCACGCGAGAGTAATCCACAAATAGGAGTCCGAGAATAGAGCGAGGCTACTGGACACTCGTCGCAATCATATCTCCAGGCGTTGCTGTGAAAATTTTTAACGTTTACATCTCTCCATGACTCAATTTACGTGTGTCATTTAAAGGCAAAATTAGCAATTTTACAGAATCAAACGGAGATCTTAGCTGCTATTTCCGAAATCAAATCTCAAAATCTATGTTTCAAGCTTCATTAGTTTGATATGATCCTTGATAACTTTAGCAGAACTTGAGATAAACTCGCACTTTTGTTTCTTACTATTGATAGGCACGCGTTGGTCCACTATCTCACCTGATGGCAAGCTTGCTGCATGATTTAGTCGAAGTTGGAGCACGATTGCCTAAAAGTAACCTATTCACTCTTGACTTAAAGACTTCCAGGTGGTAGCTATCAGGAAACACAGACTCTGGCAGGGAACTCCACTCCTTACGCACAATTATTGTGTTCCCAAAGCGTTCTTTTTCCCTTTTGGAAAAAGAACGCTTGGATAAAACGCCGTTTGGATAAAAAATACATTGCCGTTGAATGCTACGCTGAAGCTCTTACCAGAAACTTCAGAAGCGTTTGACAGTACCGTTCAAAGCCATTGGGTTTCAACGGAATGTGAGGATAATAATATTGGGTCTTTTTTCGGGACACTTTAAACAACGATAACTTCGGTTGCAGTTTGAATTTTAAATTCAAATCAAGTTTATAGTTAGGCCTATTTTTTCTTTTTCGAAATCAGTTATTTTTTCATTTGTGTTTTTCTTTTTCCGTAATATTGTCATGTTCGTAACCTTATACTGTATTCCTCTTTCCGACGGACAGTCAAAGCATGTCTTGAACTCTCGAAGTGAATTGTCGACGCTCGAAACTTACAACTTCCTTAAACGTAAAGAATATAAATTTATGAAAATAAAAAGACGCACCTGTGCCCTTGGTGCGTGTGACACGATATTGAATGAAACGTTTCGTGGTCGGCGAGATTGTTTGGGGATTAAAGGAGTGAACCTTCCGCAGGTCAATGTGGCAGGTAGCTGTACCGCTCCTGGGAGCGCCATTCAATATTCGGCAGGGATTGAACACAGCAATCGAATTTGACAATTATTGTTGTGTTATTTATTTATCAATCATTTTAAAGGAAATAATTATAAAATTCCTAATATTATTAAGAAAGTAATTATACAATTGCTGCAATTACATTTTCTGAGAAAAGATTTTTGACGACTCGTTCTTAATTAGTCTTAGGATGAACCTCTAAAAGAGTTGTAAGATTGACTGCTCTTATAGCTTCCTTCGTTAGTTGTAATTAGGTACTAATATTGGATAATCTTTTGTAATTTGACATTGGATATTTCTTTAATTATGCATTAACTATAAAGTAAATTTTAGATGCTCGAAGGTTATGACTCAATTATTGAATACTTTTCTGTTTTTAAATGTTGATGTATAATGAAGCCAAATACCTAATATTTTTTTCATATTCCTTGTTTATGAATGGTTAAGTTGTTACCAACAACTGCCTAATTCATGAATCTGATTATTGGTCTAATTGTAGTAATTGTGCATTATTTTATTGGTTTAGTTGCATGAAATAAATATTTATTATATTAGATAGTTAACTATAAAATGAAGTAAGCAATGATAATCGAGTTTCTTATTACCTACTCCATCCATATAATTTTAATTGTGCTGGTTATGATGAGATAGACTTAAATAATAACTTATTTATTGGCTAATTCATTATCGAAACAGTAATCTGAGTAGAATACCTAATATTGGAAAGACTTAAAGGAACATATCGTACTGGAGCTTTAAGTTTCTGTCAATTCAAATGTACCTAATAACTTTTGATTATGATTGAAACAAGGTTTGATTGCCGTCGGGCGAAGTTAATGTGTGTTCCTTCACGTAGCCTCTCCTGTTTGGTGTTTATGAGGCATATTTTGACATGGCATGCATTGGTGTCACCTCCACATTAACATACCTAATTAATATTTAGTTCTTTCTTCTCTGAAAATTGTTATACGATACGAGTTTGTGTAAGCGAATGGGCAGGGATATACGATTACAGCATCCGGAGAGCGCATCAACTCAACACCAATTAGCTTTGCATTAATATGCCACAGTTTATTGTACTTTAACAAACAGAATTAACCCTTCTAAATAAGAAAGTGATATTCAGTTTGAAAGTGTTTATTGCTGGCCATATGTGAAAGAGTTGAGGGTATTACAACGAAGAAGTTTAATCAAGGAACATAATAACCGTCTGCGAAAGGGGCAAACGATTCCAAATTCAATTTCCCTAAGACGGAATACGTGATAAATCGTTCTGAATCGGCCATTAGATGCGACGCGGCGTGAGGGCCTGGAGCGTCAGCAGTTTACACGTCTTATTGGTTGTCGTGCAGCTCGCAAGTTGTCGGCTTCGCCCGCGTCGCGACGCGCAATAAAAACATCAACTGTATTGACCAAAATAACTCTTGGCACCCATTCGAGAGTCTGACAGATACTGTAAGTGAAGCGATCTCTAGAAAACTATATACTTACGCAGCACTTTGCGGTATCAACGACTTTGGGATATAGGCATTAAATTGGTTGAAAACTTTTTACACCTGTACAAAAATTAGTTTTGTTTTC
This sequence comes from Melanchra persicariae, assembly GCA_947386135.1. Classification (NCBI taxonomy): domain Eukaryota; kingdom Metazoa; phylum Arthropoda; class Insecta; order Lepidoptera; family Noctuidae; genus Melanchra; species Melanchra persicariae. The sequence continues at coordinate 6,190,518 of OX376651.1, read as the reverse complement.
AAATGTTATAAGTCCGGCGTAATGTCCAACTTTTGTGAGAAAAAGTTTGCTTGCGTCAGATCTTTATATCAGTTCGGCTGAAATTCAGTTATTTGGTTGCTTACTAAGTAAACCTGATTAATACTATTTTTGTTACGATATTAGTATTAAGTGCATTATTCGATGTTACCGTGAAAAATGATTGCATTCAGAAGACACTTGAAGTCAGAGCAAATATTAGTTATGTTAAGTAACTTAGTTAATGTTAAGTTTTATTCCTACAAAATAGGTAAATTGAATATAAGTAATAAGTTAATAGATAGATTAATTAAATGAAGCATCAGCTTCAAAATATATTCAATTGTGTAATAGTTATTAAAATATTACACTATTTTAATAAAAACTAAAATGAGAAAAAATTAAAAGTTTATTTTAATAAAGGCTTTCAGTTCCAATTAGCTTTCACATTAGGTACAAATCTAATATTAATTTGCAAATAAAAGTTATTAATTATAAATCAAAGGATCTTATTTTTATCACCTTCATTAGTTCCTTCTTAGTTTCCCTCAAAGATAAATTAAAACAAATAAAACCATCCATTTAGGTTAATTTTCATAAATAAATTTGTGCTTCTATGAAGCTTTTCTATAGCTTTTTTATAATACAATGACAGTTTATTTTATGTAGGTAATATACCATTATTAGAAAATCTGGCTGTATGCAATTTTGAATTGCCGGCGGCTCGTTATTAGTTTTAAAGTACTTACTATGTAGTTACTTATAAAGAAATATTTATTCAATTCGAAAGAAAACAAAAACTAAAAAAGACAAACAAAAATTAGCATAAAAAAAAAATCAGAATATTTTTAATTTACAAGTAGATGATAATGTAAGTACCTATTTTAAATAAAAACTAAATAACGGGGTACGTGTATCTTAGCCGCATTAGTTCACTAAAAATAAATATTTTCACATTAATCTCCCGAACGCTCAATCAAAGGTAATTATCGGTTTGTCCGACGTTAAAATCCTTTCAAAATAACATAAAGGATAAAAGAAAACAATAAAATCTTTTAATTAAGCAGCTCAAGTCATTTGTTTTGTTTAATTAACCATAAAATATTTAATTTATGCACGAACTTTACTCAACTATGTTAAGTATGGACGAAAGTATGTAAGGAATTTTATTGTTTATTTACTATTTATTTTCAATAAATACTCACGCCTTGGGTAAAATTTTGAATAATAACAGTCCATCTCACTCGTATTTAATTTCACAGCATCGATATCAATTTCACTGTCAATTTGTTTACTATTCACTCGCGCGTTACATGTAAAACGTTTGACATTTCATAAAATAAGCTGACAAGTGACATCACTGCGCGCAGAATACGTCAAATCGCATGCAGCCACCAACGCGACTGAAGTGTATCGCAGTCGAACGATACCATACCGCGTCTTTCGAAAATTGCGCCATCCCAGTAAGCACACTCAAGCGAATTTAACAACACAAAAGCACCTTGAGCACACTTCATTCCCGACAGCTTGCCTAAATGCAGCTGAATCCTAAAACTAGATAATGTTTACATCGCGAAATGCCGACACCCGAACGACCGGAAGTCGCAGCGAAGCAAACACGACAACTATGTAAAATATTGCAGGATCGCGATCGCATTGTTGACATTCCCTAATAAAAATCACTTATATCTTGACTTGATTGTATGAAAAATGTATCAAAAATAATTTTTACTCACCTATTAAGGAGGCCGAAGATGAGGTGAATGGACGAATTTTGATTAAATGTCAATTTAGGAGTAAATTTAAAGAATATACTCTTATTGGTATGCGAAGAATGGCACAAAGAATCCCGACAACGCACGCGACGAATGCGCACCTCGTTTGCGCATATGCTGACACAACTTCACGGACGTTACTCCCCTTGCCCCGCGCTCACCCGGTTTTCTTTGCGTGTGTGCGTGTCCAGACTGGTCAAACGTGAAATTTTATACACGTATACACCAACACATATACATTTAGTACCTGCCCTAGCTCCCGAATGCCGCCATCTTTGATATGAAAGAGACGACACTTGTTTCTATCTCTTGTTTTCATGGCTAGTAGCGCCATCTAGTAAAAAACCTTTTTGCAACTAAAATGCTAATAGATGGCTCTGTGAAGGAAATAGGAAAATAGTCATCTTGTTTACTTTTCATTTGTTTATTCCTATAAATAATTCTGTACAGCTTTTCCAATGAGTTTTGTATTTTGAAATAATAAATTTGGTATAAACGATTTACAGGAAAATTCTTTCTTGAATAATTTCAGTAAAATTACAATTTTGATGTTATTAGAAGCTGTATTGATGTTTATTAGCGGTGTGACTGTTTTCTTTCTAGAAATTACTAACAAACTTCTGTTGCACTCATTGCACTCTTTTTTAGTTGTTGTCACAGACCAGACTAGTTGTTGTCGTTGACTCGTTACTAGAATATCTCTTAATAATGGTTGTCGTTGATGAGATTATTCTTATCCAACAGGTACGTTTGTCTTGCTCTTACTGATAGCAATACCTACAGCATTTTCTATTATGTGTTGTAGTTGTACCTAAGTCAAAATTGCTGTGTAAGTACCTACACAAGATGAGATGAGTAGGTATTTCATTGATTGTTGTCTCTTTTTATCTCGGGATTTGGCATAGGCAATAAGCAACAAAACTACAAGTTATCATTTATGAGATGTTTTATTGTTAAAATCAAATTTCTGCCCACAGAATCGGACAAATGTTTTATTCGTTTAGCAGATTTAATTTAAAAGTAGATACGGTAACTATTAAAAATGTATTCATGTTAACATTCATTGAATAACAGCAAAAACAAATTCAGTCATGATACTATTAACTTTAATAATACCTATTCAATTCTTAATTACCTTAACTTCTACATTAACAAAAAATACTGGTTAACACAATGTAAATGTACTTATCAAATTTTAGCGAAAGACAATATTTTGCTCATTTAAATTACCTACTATGTATTGTAAGTACCTAATTGATTTCTGTGCTTTATTTAGTAGGTACACAATATTATGTGGATAATATTATATGCTGTCAACTAGGATTAATTCTAGAGTAATACACAGTCCTAAATATTATATTAAAGCATTTAAATGTAATATAAATTTCAATAAAATACAAAACGTAGTTTACCAACTTCTACCAACAAAAAAGTTAAAAATTTAACAACGACATAATTAATAGGTAATTATCTCAATAATCAATTCATTGTATGTCATTTAATACATTATTTACTATTTAATTTAGTTTAATAGTTAGGTACCTACTTATTAAAATTTATATTGATAAAATTTTATTTATTTTTGGTAAACCAAATTGTCACAATGCTTTTCTTTGACTTTGACTAAAATTAGGAAACAGGTACCCTACATAATAATATGAACAGGATACATTAACAGCAAAATACTGAAAAGGTGGTCTTAAATGATATAATTTCATAATAGCACTTAGTTAATTGGGGCAGGCACTAGGCACCTAGCATTACAGCGGTTTAAGGACTAAACTAGTTAACAACGGTGTGTTAAAAAAACTATGTTGATATTACATTTCTAATGAGTTCAGACAGATGTATCAATTGGATACGATACCCTTTCCGCATTTAATAGCATAGAAAATGGATTCACCAATTAACACAACTCTCCAAACATAGGTAGGTACATTTAGGTACTATCCTATTTGCAAGTGGGTAATCGACAAACAGGTCTATTTTTTTCAACTAAAACTACGGTTTTGATATTTAGGTACCTACTCAGCATTTAATGTGCATTACTTTAATGAAAGCTGATCTTGATAATACGGCAGATGACCAAAAAATCTAAGTAGTCCATCAGTTAGATTTCCAAAAAATAATTTACATGTATTTTTTAATTTTTCACGTAAACAAACAAAAAATTAAAACGATACAGTGCGTTGAAAACTCGTATGACGTCACTTTGTAAGTACACTTTTTACACACACGTGACGTCACCAGCCCCCACTCCTGATCTTTGATGCGTTTTATCTTCGTCAATTTTTATTGATTTGACAAAGCAAAAAATACGTGTCCAATATTTTTCTGTAATCTAACAGACGGACTGGAATCATCCTAGGAATCATCCCTATTCAGATTTCAAAACAGTTACCTACATCTGTAGGGAAGTACAGTAGGTAAAGAAAATTCATAGCATTTCCCTCTCACTTTTTGTATTAAGACAGTGGGTTTAAATTGAAGGGTTTCAGGGTATGGCACCTGTGAAACTCTTGCTAGGTATAATGAAATCCCCTTAAATAAAAATAATTACTCGAATCGGTAGTCCATTATTTTTAGTTAAGATATGTTTGGTTTGAATACATGTACCTAGTATAATTAATAATAATAATCATTTTGGTCCTTTTCAGTTATAGAAGAATGCAAGGCATTTATTTTAGGTGTAGGTAATAATTCGTAGGTACGTTTACGGAAAAGGCGGTTATAACTAAAATTTGGCGGCTCACAGGGTGCTTTATCTAGAGTCTATTAATCAACCTTGTAACTACAATTTGATAATTACATAAAGTTGTTATTAATGTCACTGCTGATTACGAATCGATATGAGGTGACTTACATAATAAAATCTAGGGACCAAACCTAGTATCAAACCACATTTTGTCTAGACGTTGTCGACGATTTCTGGGTTATTTTCAAAAGATAATCCATTTCATAATCGTATTAACTAACTTCTTTAAAAAATAAAAAAATAAGTAAGTAATCGAAAAAATAAAAACAAAAAAAAATAGTAAAAAATAATTTTATTAAGTAATCACTTTGTTTTTCGCATGAGTGCGTGCAGTCATAGGAAAAACAAACCAAACATTTGAACAAAAAAGTACTATAATGGCTCTTCTGGCTCTGTGTTGACTGATTTTGTATTTACAAGACACAACTGATTTATGCTGATTTTATAAATTTATAGTGTTGGGTGCAAACGACATTAAGAATTTTGGATACGCCAAAAATAAGACTAAAGGTCCGTAGCCAGAAAGGATCGAAATTTGGAAGACGAAAAAACTTAAAATACTACACAGTCATTTTAATGGAGAGTTTAATGACACTTTAATTGGCTACGGCCTTGCTCCTAGTAAAAAAATATAATACAATGTGTGGTAGGTACATTTCGTAAGCGCCAATAATTACTGTATCTATTGTAGTATTTTTACAGAGATAAACTTCAAAAGACTAGTGTTAAAGCCCAATTAAAGTGCAGTTTTCGTACATGACCATCTTCATGGTCCCGAAACGGTACAGTTAAAATATTCTCAATTGATGAAAAACACACGAAACTAGGAACAGAAAACAAAATAATTACATCTGTTCTATCGCTAGTCTCTAGAGAGCTAGTTCTTCTTAGAGCTTAAACTTCTTCATAATTATATTATCATTAGGAATGTATGTTTTTGAGTGGTTGTCACCAGAAAGCCTGCAGAACACACTTGGTCACTGAGTTTTCCGGGAATGAACCTTACATTGGTAATGGGCAGCATGGTGTCAGGCATCTAAACATTCAGTTTATGGATCAATATTTTAAAACCATTAGGATTTTTCGCAGCAGGATCACAAAGTACCCACTTATTATAAAATACATAAGGCAATTATTATCTACTTTAATTTTATGTATCTATAATGTAAGTACTATCTAAATACACTTTATTATCTTCCTGGAGTAATAGGTAAAGTCCCAGTATACACTAGCACTATATAGCTACTTGGTAAAGCTTGATCTAACTTGACCCAAAAATTGACAAGGAAGAAGGACCACTATTACGGTCTTAAAGTAGTTTTCTACATTATGAAGTTGAGTGGAGTGTTTCTCATTTTGAATGGTTTTTACTAACAAGCTTTTTTTCCTTACCTGTCAAGATAAGAAATGATTAACGAATAAAACACCGTAAAACGTGTTAGTTATGCACGGGTGTAGGTAATTAAAACGACAAATAATAATTGCTTTTAAAAACAGTGGAAACGTGTTCCTAACCTGCATAAATGTACCGAAACTCCATTAAAATTTAGAATTTTGACAATCTTTATTTTTTGCTTAATTTATACCGTAACTATTTATACATTATGTATAACACTGTACATACATATGTATATCATTGGAAAGACGTGTCAAAACATCTAGCTATACATAAGTACATATTTTACAAATCGTAATCAATGTCGCCGTACTAACCCCTTTTTGGTGTGCAAGCATAAGGCTACTCATGAAACCTATAGTGGGATTCGTTCATTAAACAATCATAATCCAACAGCTATTTAAATATACTTTATTTGCTCACAAAAATCTTTTAACGGAGACAGTAACTACTTCATAATTTATACAGAATCACGCGAAATCTATAAAAACTGATGAAGCGCCACGCCAAATGCATCATGCGTTAGTCTCACTGAACGTGGTGATAGATTTATAAGCGAGTAGGTAAACGTTATTTTTCATCGAACATTTTAGATGGTTTTACCAAGGGTTTTTCAGTAGGAGGACACAACAATCCCGCACTTTTTCAAGTACCACTTCCTTAGTTTTCTATTCAAATATCAATATTCCGTTACATGTCGCTGACCGAATCCATTCACAATCAAATTATGTATGTACACGTTCAGTTCGCCTTACTGTGAGTAGGACACACCACTTGGAGTTCGTGCAGAGGGAGGTCGCGGACCACGATGGCGTGGAATGCCATGTTCGAAGTCGCCAAGATGTACTCGCACACCGAGAACCATGTGAATGCTGAAAATGCAAAAAATATATATAGACAAGCAAGACCCTATTAAAAACTCATGATATAATTGGGTCAGGAAAAACATGAAAAACTGCAGCGTGTTTTTTTTTCTATTTGCAGTTTTCTTAATTTCTGCAATTTTAACATCTATACTTATGTGATATATAAGGGTTTTATCCAATTGCTCTTATATCCACTTTAAAACACCATTTGGATAACAGATTTATCTTTCGATTAGCCCTTATAACTTAATTATGTAAATGTTCTATGAGGTTATTACCTCATAGAACATTTACTAAATTACCTAAGCTGAGTAATTTAGCGATGATAAGCTTTGCTATCTTATGTTTAGAGAACAAGTGCTTTATGTAAACATCCTGTGTAGCTCTTTGAATATGTAGATTCTGTTGAACGATAATGACTACAATGATACCTCCCTATATCGTATCATTACGCCTGTTTTTTTAGAAAGTGTAGGTAGAGTAGGTACAACCTACAGCCTAAATCTGTTGCGATAGCTAGGATTAAAGCATGTTATTAGTAATTGACCTGGAACATATCTGGACTCTTGTCTGCTACTGAATTCTGAATGGAGAACCAATAACACTTCACCCGACCTGGAAATCGATCCCGGTGTATGCGCTGTTTGCAATATCGGAATTCTGAGCAGCCATTCCTGTATTTAATGAACGTCTCTAACATCAGTAATTTTTCAAACATTTTAACAAAAATTTGTCAGGTTGTAACTGCGACTCAAATGCGCTAGTTCCTAATATCTACGAGATTGGTCCTCTCCTCTGATCAGGTGAAACGGACAATATTAAAAAATCAGTTTTAGCAGAAGAATAGAAAAATCGGTTCTTTCCGCAAATGGTGGAAAAATACTAAGGTACTTTATGGATCATCAATATTCTGAACTAATAATATTTTGCAGAGTCGAACGCTATGGCATTTGTTCTGGTTCATGGAAAGGTCACAGCCCAAATAAAAGAGAAATGAGCAATAAAAGGTCACAAAATACTACCTCATCGATTGATAGCTAGGTATTAAGTCAGTAAGGTACCTACTTGATATCCTATGCTAGACTACTAAAAAACCTAACTCGTAGGATCCACCGAATTGCGGAATTTGTTCGAAAGAGTTACGCAAAGGGCATTTTGAGGAACATGGATGGGTTTTAATCAGTAAGAGTCTGATCTGATCAGTAAGAGTAAGAGTCTGACTGACATTCCCTTGCGCTCCGCCCAGAGCGAAAGGAGTCATTTGATGATTTACCATCCTTAAAAAAAGGTATCCACCGAAATACCTAGGTACATAGATTTCCGATTGTTAAGGTTCCAGGAACCAGTCAAACCACTGTTAAGTGCTAAAGCTAAAGGTAAGTATCGACTTATCTAAACAATAAACTGCAAACAATTACCTAACGGCCGGCACAGCAGTCGATGTCGCAAGAAGAATATAATGAGTCCCACGGTAGAAGCCACGGCGATGTAGAACAGCGACCACACAAGCTTGTTGGTCCTCACCGGTTCCACGATATGGCTGGCGATGCAGCCGACCCGCGCACGGCACATCATGTGCAACAAAGCCGCTACCATGAACACTATGAATATCTTCTCGTGAACGACTGGAACATATAGAATTGGGAATGAAAATCGTGCGTTTAGTATGGAAGAATGTGTGTGATGGGTCAGAAGATGACGTAGGCGGGAGCCTTTATTCTGTGCGTGATTGAGACTGAATAGTTAAGGAGCAAAAGTTTTGCAAGTCATGGTCTACAAACAAAACTTTAATCTGTACAAATCGCAGAGATCCAGGCTTACCCTTGAAGAAGCAGCAATATATTAAATCTCCGAAAGAAAATGTAAGAAAAAATTTGAATCATAGATAATAGTTGTTTTGAAAAAGGAATTAAAAGTTGGCACTTACAATAGTTTTCCCTATTGGAGATATAAGTAACGCCTGTTAGTGCAAACAGCTCTATGTAATTAAGCCAATAGCATGCTCTTCCTAATTTGGTCGCTACATTCCGAGCCTGGAAAAGAAATGTTGGATTAATCAATATGAAAGACTTGTGACATTAACCAATCAGCATTGAGTCCGTGTGGTTGATTAGAGTCCACTCCCTATCACGGAGAAGAGGCCTGTGTGGCTGTGTCCCAGAGTGGGCACATTTTCCTTCCTTGTTTGAATTTATTGGGGGCTGCATGACTTCTTCATACCATCTCTCCTTCAAATTCCAGTCTTTCCTCGGTCTTTCTGGCTCTTCTAACCATTTTTACCTAGGCATGTAGCTGCACCTCCCAGGATTTATCAAGGCCAATGATAGAGCTGTACAGGTTGCTAAATAAAGTCTAGTCAAAAAGTGCTATTTTGTTCTACTTTTTCAGTTTAGTCTTGGAAAAATTTGAATGATGATTATGAAAATATGAATAATTCGATTCAGTATAGTATACGGTCTACGAAGATGATTTTTGAAAAAATAAAAGTTACTTAGTATAGTGGACTTAGTCTGAAATAACAGAATTTATTATTATTATTTATTATTATAAACAATTTACTGAAAAAAAGGTGGTTTGGTTTTTTGCATTTACTTAGGTAGTTATGTATCTTAAAATACATTCTTTTTTTCTAACAATTAATATTTAATTTCATTTGGGGGAGGCCTTTGTCCAGCAGTGGACGTCTTTCGGCCGATAAGATGAATATTAACAGTTAAAAAAAAACATCATTTGCATCATTGCATTTTCACCCCTCTAGGAAAATTTTAATTATTGGTCCTACAGTTCTGGGAGTCAAAACATTTTTTAAGAAATTTCCTCCTCGTTAGTATCTTCTTTTAGATTTAAAAAATCATAATAATTTTTTATAACTTTTGCAATTTTTTCAAGAGGAAATTTATTTTTTCTAAAAATCATCTACATGCTATTCCGAATCGAATGACGCCTCATTCATATTATTCCGAGACTGCTGAAAAAAGTTGAGCAAAAAAGCACTTGTTGACTAGACTTATTCTGGTCGAACCAAATTTAACTTTTGTCAATCGATACGACAAGAAAAAGGCTTAATAAAATTATTAAGTATTCCGATTCGTCTGTTTGTGCATCTTAGGAAGTCCGGATTATTTTTAAACTTCCATACGACCTAGATAACGTTATAACCTTTGAAGTTCAAAGGTGAACACGTAAATAGCTTAAATTAGAAAAGACTTCGAGCTTCCTTTCTTAGGTTTTGCAGGCTATTTAGGTGGGTTTACTATGAAAATGAAAGATGCATAATCTTGACAGACTACAACTAGACTAAACTCACCTGCTCCAAGTCAGTCATGCAAACGTGTTGGAAGCTTTAAAAGATAACATTTTTGGAGTCAGAGCAGCTTAAACAAAAATCTGCAGCGTTGGTTTCATAATCGCTAGTGCTGACTGCTAGCTAGACTGCCGAGTTTGAGGCCTGGGTTCGGATTCCCAGGTCGGGCAAAAAGTGTTACATGGTTTCTCCATTAGGAACTTGCCGTAGCAGCCCGGAATTTGGAAGTCGGTAGTGTGACACCCTCGTACCTCGGAAAGCACGTAAAGTAGTTAGTCCTCTACTCCCCAAGTTGTGTCGTATTGCGATCCCATCGAACTATGGGAGTCAACGAACAGAGTACCTCTGACCTAAGAGTCAACGAACAGAGTGCATCTCTGACCTAAGAGTCAACGAACAGAGTGCACCTCTGACCTCGACCTGCGTACTTGCGTATCGAAATTCGGTTGGGAGCATTGTATCAACTAATAAAACTACTCCGGCCACATCTCTTGAATGTTTTCGGTCAGATAGACGAAGATTGTCACTCTCTTGAAGCCTGAGGATGTTACCGCAATCAACTTCCACGCTTGGACGGCCCCAATCATAGCGATACTATGTATTGTATATCGGTGAAGGGTCAGTACAGGTTTGCTAACTAGAAATCACAACAGTTAAGTAGTTTGATACAATAGGTACCTCTGTTGATAAAAGGCCTTCTATTTTCCAGGAGTGTGGCACAATAATCAGGCTAAGTAAAATCAAATCAAGTTACCTTCTCCTCGGTAATAAGAGCAGTGCGCTCTTGATGATAGCTGTAGTATAAAGAGCCTATTAACAGCCTTGGTCCTAAATGGAAAGCTATACATATCCTCCAAATGTACCTCTGCGGGCTTATCCCGGTAATCGCACTTATTGATGGCACTACATTGTAGACCTGGAAAAGAGAAGGAATTGAGTTAAAAACAAAACATTTTCAAACTTCTGTTTCGCAGATCGCCAAGCGGGCTAAGTCAAAAGCGGTGGAAGTTTTAAATAAATAAGAAGCAGAGAACAGACTTACAAAGCCGTTGGAAACCCAATGTGATAATGCGGTGTCCCTGTTTAAAACATGATCAAAATGTTGGAGTGTCCAAAATGCACACTCCTGTACTTTGGCGGATTTAATTAATGCCACCGAGCGATGCCGCAATTAACATTAACAGTTCTGCTGGGTTCAAACAATCTAAGGAGTGAACTGGCTACTACATTGGCCACTAGGTCACGTGCTTAGAGTTTACTTACCGCCTATTAAAATACAACATCGTTTCTAAGTATAACTCATCGCTAATACGTAACAGCATGCTATGGTGGCCATGGCCACTTAACCAGTTGATCAAGTGCCATGATTATGGTCATGGCATGGTGGAGGAGTATGAAGAGGTTTGTAAGTCAACTTGATTCAGATTCAGAGCTACGTAATATCATAAATTCTTAACCATGCATGGTAACATAGGTATGTCGCAGCCAATTAGCTTTATCAGCCATTTCATTGAAAGCCTAACCTTTTCATTTAAATGCATTAATTTTTCAGCGACAAATTGGTGCATTTAAATGCCATCTTTTACTCAATAGCGTTTAGTGACTTGTTCATGTTACTGATGTCGCTGATTAAACGGCGCTGTAGGAAGAGCGATAATAAACAAGAAAGGTTTGTGTAGGTACTTATATCATTTTAATCCGTGCACAACCAGGGCCAGGTTGCTAGTTAAAGATAAAATCGAAAACTACTATATGTCCCCGCGATGTAACGTGGGTACTGTCGATTAGACAACCCTTTCGCTGCAAAACCGATGTACGTAAAATTTATGATGCGATCATTATATAACAGACCCAGGCGACTCATATAATAAGTCCATTGCTTGTACGTATATATGTAGGTACTAGGCACTGCCAGGCACGGCAGAAGTCATGCACATAAGTGCAAGAGACTAAATTAGATTCTAGAATGGCCATATCCAAGGCATTAGCATAAAATACTAATCATAACTAATAAAATTAGTCTAACACGTGAGATAATGCAGCAGACCCTTGCGTAATACCTACCTAAGTAAATAAGGGCTAAGAGGTGAAGGGTTAAACGTGCCTAGCTACGGTTATGTAACTAGTTATTTGTTTACGTAATTTAATTTATCAATGTAGGTAAACAATTAATAGATGTAGGTATATTAAGTAGGTAGCTACACGTGTTTTTAACCCACTACCTACCCAAAATGATTTTGATTAGGTAGGTACTAATCAACACAGCATTAGGCCATCGAGAAGAAAAGGGTTAAATACTCACCCTACAATGTGTTTCATGTATGTCATCTGCTTGAAACATAGACGCTGTCACATAACAAAATATTAAAGCACCTAATGGAAGCCAGAGTGCAGCTAAACATATTTCCCTCAAAGCACATGTCCAGAGCAGTCCCTTCAAAAGGAAATTGCAGATTATTTCACTGTTTAAACAAATAACATTACAACTTCAACACTTAGGTGGTAGGTATAGCGACCTTATATTCCAATACTTTAACACTCCTATTTACATCACACTTTTCGTTTGTGCGTTCGTCGCCACGCACATCCAAATTTGGCGGCGACTGTACTTGTGCGTCATTTACCATTTTATCTTTCACTCACGCAAAACTTTAACACACTTCGATCACATAGTTTTTAACAATACCCATGAGCCTAGCCGTGCACCTCACTCAGCGCTGTTACAACCCCGATTCTGACACATTTTGTGGAACATCGACGTTTCATGAATTAAAAATTACTTCAGTCGGATCGATGTCTGTTAGTAACTATTGATAAAGTTAGCAATGTAAAGCTTTCTCGTGTTTATTCACAAACGCAATTGTAACAGTAAAAAACACAATGTTACAATTTATGTGGATGAATTAAGGCGTGGATTATATGAGGTTATTTGGACATGCGCATTAGGCCCTGTAGAACGCGGCGAGGGTTTGTACAATAGGTAGACGTACACCCTTTCATGATGCCTTTTGTGTTTTTCCGATATGTAGGTATCTTTTTGTAGTTCGTCGTGTTGTAAAACAGTCCTAGGAAATAAAAAAAAAACATAAAATTACCTACCCACCTACTGGGTGTTTGTAGACCTAGGTACCTACCTAATGAATTTTGATCAAGATCGAGGTAGGTACGTAACTGGTAGTAGGTAGACCGTAATGTTTGCTTTAATTAGAAATTGCAAGCTTATAGAAATTAGCTGTGTAAGAAAAAAGGTCAGTCTTTTAATTGGAAATATCATGATTTTTAAAGTTGGTATAGGTACCTACCTATAGTTAGTAAATTAGATGCATCTTCAAGTTAATTAATTTAACGATTTACTCAATTTATTTGATTAGTTTTTAATGGAGTAGGTAGATTCTTAATTTTTAACTTAGGACTGATTTTTAATCCTGTAGGTATCAATATGTAAAATAAATCGTAAGTAATTTGAGTAAAAAAATGCGTTTTGACAAATATGTCCATTCGCCATTTTATAAAGTATTCAGATAACCGTTAAAACTGATGATTGAAACCCCATTTTAGTCAAATATCTTTGAAAAATCGGGCCTAAATGAAGGTAATCACTTTTGCCAAAGAAATTAAATTGGTTTCCGGACGTTACAATTTACGTCTAGTTTAGTGATGTGAATTTAGTCATTTATTGATTGTAAACTTCTGGGTTAATTTTTTATGTAAGTCTGCATTTGACGTAGGTACCTACATGAATATTACTTAATTCAACGTCTTTTACAGATTAGGTATTTTAAGGGTATTATTTTCAACGGTGTAAGTTTAAGGTTTCAAAGGAGCAAGTAAGTATTAGGTTGAAATAATAGTTAAAAAATCTAAAGTTTCCTAAGTTTTACACAAGACTGAAATAGTCTTTCCTAAAATCTGTAAATGGAATCATCAACGTATATATAAGTCGAAAGTGCAAGTTTCTCCCCTAAATTCAAGATGCAGATTCAATTTCAATCCTAAATACATTTATTTAAATACCACAGTTATTTACAAAACTACCAAAACACTACAGATTGCTGCATTCAGTGCTGCATACATGGTTCTGAAACCTTGGGTTACTATATACGATGCAGAGAAGCTTTGAATTATTGAGTATACTTACGATAGATCGTTCCTTGAATGTACCCATTGGTTTTAAAAGTTCTTTCTGTTTTATTTTAACTATTTTTCTAAATTATTTTTAATTTTATTTGGTTGAGAAAATTTGTTGCTATTTTAGGCCTAAATAGGTATTTTTTAAATAAAAACGTATATTGAAAACCGAATTGCCAACTAAATAATTTTGATTTGATATGAAGAAAATCCTTGACAGCCATGAAGCCCAATTTCAGTCTGACATTCCAATTTATTTTTAATGACTGTAATTTATGGTGTGTGCTAAAAAGAGTATTTACATTGAGACTAAAAAGTTTTAACTATTTTGTTCTCACACTATGTGTAACCACTGTGTACATCACTAGCAACCGAAGGCAATGTCATGAATGTCATTCAAGTTTTGTCAAATGTCATTTCTCGCCGCTCGAGGAATCGCTCGCTGTTTTACTATGATAGTATTTCCTATGTACGCAGGTTTTGTCGGTTTTGTAAATGAGAAGCTACAGTTTTATTGTGAATAATATGACTTTTTACTGACGAAGTGGTTTTTAAAAGAATAAAAATGGAGTTCATGAGGCTTTGGTGGTTGTTCAGTTTTTGTACCGTTCAGACGCAAGGTTCGACGCATTGGATGGTCACCGAAGGTGGTCTGATACAGCCACGGGTATGAAAACCATTTCCTATAAATATTAGCCCCTGCCAGTGTCTCCAACTTATTAATTACCCATGAATAATTAATGAAAAGCTGTGCAAATAGCATTGGGCCATCATACTTATCGTTTTACTATGTGTTTATTCAGCTAGTTGCAACAAACGTATCGCCAATGAACATTACCTTGAACATAAGTCAGTTTTGTTGAATTATTATACATGACTGTTACAGTAAGATATGAGATTAAAATAGTCTCCACAAGTTGTTACACTATAATACTCCTATGGTAATCAGACCAACATTATGATAGAGGGAGAAAATAGTGTGAAACTACTTTTTTTCATATCATCCTGTGTGCCCGCAGGGATTTCCCATTGGCAATAACAATGTACTTTCATAATAATCCATACAAAATATCATCCCTTATTTAACTTTGAGGTATGGAGTTTCAAAAATCCTTTGTTAGTACTGACTCACCTGCTAATATTAGAAATTCTGCAATTTTATAGTACCTACTAGCTACAACTTGCAGTTTAGGATGTGCATTGTCTGTCTGTGAATGAAATAATACAAGCTGTTTGATTGAATTAGTTTGTGCTCTGTCAGCCAATTAAATTAAAATTGATAACTATCATAAAAGAAATCTTCACTCTCTCATTGTAGCATGACTCTCCATTTGAAATGGCAAGACCTTATGACTTACTGGCATTTCTGAATCAAGACACTCGTTGGGAAAACATCAAGAACATACACCACAACTTGTCTTTAAGACAACAGATAATAAGAGGTCTATGGGCCGAGTTGGAACGAGACACAAACATTCACATGCTACTGAACGAGGATGACTATTGTGTCAGAGCAGGTCAATTGAACACAATAGACTGGTATACATCTTCTTTGGAAGAAGGTAAAACAAAGATTGGCACGGAAAGGTTCACACTTCGGCATTTGAATGATGGTGATGCTGATGTTCCTGATTGTAAGAGGATCTCATCCTTGACGTTTAGTATGTGTGTGTTTGAACATTTGGAGGTATGTTTTCAATCAATTTAATTGAACTTTATTGAGGAACTGTAAAGCAATACTACCTATTTAATTGCGATTTTATTATTTACCGTGCCATGGCAATTAAAGTATGTGAATTATAAAAATTCCAGAGCATGAAACAGAGAGAAAATTTAAGTGCAAATCCAGAGAATATCCTACAACAGCATATGTCGACAAGAAGCTCTGACATTACAGAAATGAGTATAGATCAATTTGGTCACTGGCTGGCTGGAGTTCTGAGGAAGAATAGTTCCTCGTGGCTACATTATAACATGGCTTCTTTGTACTGGAGGGTCAAAGGAAATGCTCCCAAAGCTATTGAGTGCAGCCGAAGAGCTGTGCATTATGCACCAAGGTAATAAAAGTAGAATGTTTTTAATGTTGGATAGAAACTTACCATTGCTGTTGTGTGATTTGTTAACACTAAATAGAAAACAATAACATAGTTAATTAGTTAATTGGCTACCTGACCTTATTGTGGTCATTGTCCATTAGTTTGAAATGATGTTAACAATTTTTTTTCTTGTGAGCAAATAAACATTTTTCCCTAAAATCAGAATTATCACTGATAAGGGCCTAAACCACCAACTTTTAAAGCAGTATTACTTCAATATTACTTCCAGTGGGAAAGAGACAGAGCTATACAGGACGTATAGCTCCGTCTCTTTTCCACTGGATGTAATATTAAAGTAATACTGCTTTAAGAGTTGGTGGTTATGCCCCTGTACAGCATTCCCAAATTAATAATGCGTATGCAGATCTTCGCTAATTGTCGTATTCCCGGAAACTAAAATAATAACTAAAATAATTCTACTAAATTATGCATGAAGAAAATGCACTTAACCACTCTATATACATATCGTCTTCCGACGCTCGGGGAATACGACCGGTGCCGAACAGTGACGAAGATTTCTATCCGCATTATCACTTTGGGAGACCTGTAAGTTTTCCGTCATTCAAGATTTCCTTCAACAATTTTAATGTTGAATCAAGTTATCAGTTTCTAAGGCCTTTAATTAATTAAAAATTCGATATTTAAATGATCAAAATCAGACAAAGTTTAAATTTAATCCAACCCATAATTTTTGGGACTTTTTTAAATTCAACACATAAGAAAAACCATGCTAAAGTTGATATTTCAGTTGTTATATTAACTTGAATTATAAATTCAAGTTTATGGTCAGTGTCGGATAAATGAGCAATAACGGTCATTGACCCTCACTCATTTATTGTGAGGGTCAATGATATGATCTGATCTGAATGATCTTTTTTAATATCTAAAACAGAAATAAAGACGTGAAGTTGTCCTGAATCGACTTCTATCATGATCCTTTACATTCTCTAGTAATAAAAAAAGGTTCCTTATAATTTATTGTTTGGGTATCTATGAAGGGATTTTAGGGAAACGCCAATGTACTTTATTGCAAGTTTATCTGGCGCCTACCATAATATGTTTAATTGACCTTTTTATTTGATCAAATACAATTTTTATGTTTGTTTCCATTGCAGGGAATATAAAGACATAGCTCTTTTGAGCATGGGACTAATACTACACCGCAGTAAGGTCACAGAAGATGCCGTCATCGTCCTAGGAGCAGCAGTAGACCATGACCATCACTGCCCCATCAATCATTTCATACTAGCAAATGCATTTGCTGTAATTGGTGACTTCAACAGCTCATTAAACCATTTTGATACTTGCCTGAAGCTGAATCCTTCATTTGAACTGGCAGAGAAACATAGATATGCCATGCTGTGTCATAAGTATATGTTGGGGAAAATGCAAGTTGTTAAAGAGTGAGTATTGTTTAGTTGAATTCAGCTTTGAAATTGGCGGAGAGCAGAGTAAGGAGGAAAATGGCGAGTCAGTAGGTGCTTTTCAGGTCTTCAGAGATAATCAGATTAATGTGCAAGTGTATGCAAGCTGTCACTAAACTGAAAACAATATTGTTATACTAATAAAATTTAATTGACTCAAACTAGTAGTGCATTAGCTAGTTCTGGCTTCTCCTAGGTTGAAGTATAACAGTTGTCCGGGGTGCACCTGTCGATTCAAAAGTGCCTGTAAATGGTCTAATTGAAATAAATGCTTTGACTTTGACTTTGACCTGATTCTATGTTAGACTTTAGTTATTTAACTTTTATAGAACTCTAAGCAGACTACGAGCAGAATTGACACAATACACTGATAGAACAATTCAATGGATCAAATCACTGGCTGCTTTCTTGAGGACCATGAAACAAGATGACGAATTTGGTAAGACAACAAATTTGGCATTTCCAACATTTATCTTATTATTTAGCAGAAAATTATATAAATAATATACTGTTTGATAGATTACAGGGATTTAGGCAAAAACTTAGATAAGATGACAGAATTAACAGGCTTGAATATGAAAGAATTGCAAAAAGTAGGAGAAAAGTTTTCGCTAGTAGAATACTTCTTGGATGGACCTACCTACAACGAAAATTGGTTAAAAGAAAAGGGTGTCCATGCATTAGAGTCGGCACGAAACTTACAAAGATTAATAAAACATATCAGCCGGCACGCCAACCTTGGAACAGATATTGGTTACACTATACCGCAGGGCGAAGATTATTTAAAACTTAGTGATGGGCAAATACTGAAGGAAATTGGGCCCACACCGACATTCCCGGATTTGTTTCCAGATTTAGCTAAAGGTATGTTTCTTTGGTCACCTTTGCGGATTATTTTTATTCACAGAAAGCTTAATATTTATATTAAGGTATGCGTTTCAGTGGTTAACCATAATATATATGTCGCAGCAAATTAACTTAATCAGCCGTTTAATTAAAAGCCTAGCCTTTTCATTTAAATGCGCCGATTTCTCAGCGACTTAGGTGACATCTTTTGTTCAATATCATTTGATGACTTGCCCATGTCACTTATGTCGCTGATTAAATGACGCAGTTCAATGAAAAGGCTAGGCTTTTAATGAAACGGCTCATTTAGCAAGTTAGGTTATTGCAAGGCGCGACGAGGCTTTCGTCTGTGCTTTCGTGACGTTGATGCATCGTCAGCCGTGCGTTATTGTGGCGTGTTCGTCGCGTATACATTTGATGAAAGTTTTTAAAAGATTATCTAACTATGGAGTTTCTGGCTTGTTCTTCTCCGTAAGAAACGACCAATTGGAACCATGCACTAGTTTCTCATGTTTTGTGAAATTAAATACTTATTTTAAATGTGATTGCGCCTGATTGTATGACAGAGTGCCTTTATTTATTAGACTTATAGATATTATAATATTATTCTATTGTTAAATAAGGTGGCTAATTATTATGTCTTTTAGAACTTGCAGCAAATGCGGTTTTTGATGAAGATATAGACAGGTCTAAGGGAGAGAGATCGAAAAGAGACAAATTAAAAGAGGCCGAGTCTTCAAAAGCCGCTACAAAGGCAAAAAAGGCAGAGCCGGTCACGCCGCCGAAAAATCCAGTGGATATTGAAGGCAGTATTGATGATTATGATACGGGGATGATAATGTGAGTCTGTACAATATTTATTATTTACTTCTTCTTCTTGTTTTCGTGTCTTTGACTCATATCATATTTTGTCTGACCAGTATTGAGCAACTTTGACAGCTCTATCATCATTGCCCTCGTTCAAATCTTGAATTATAATTTACTGACATTATTATTTCGTTATTTAAGTTGAAGTTCGTAGCTAAATAATATCAGGCCGTCAGGTCGAGGTAAAGCAACGCTTGCCGAAGTCAGTCCGTTGATGGGTGCCACGGAAAGCACGTTAAGCTGTTAGATCCGGCTTTCAGTTGTAGATCTTTGACGGTTATTACGGGTAGACAGAAGCCAGGAAATCTGACACAAGTCTTGCCGAGGCGTGTGATGATGTTATGAAGTTACGTGGTTGTGGAGGTCAGATAGTCAATCGCTCCATGTAAAATACTGGTACTCAGCTGCAACCGGTTAGATTTGAGGCCAACCCCAACATAGGTAATTGGGAAAGGGTTAGGCAGATTAAACGAAACGACATTAATCCTGTATCCGCCCTTGTGTAGAACTGTATCGCGAAGGACGCAACAAGGGACTGCTTATCAAGTTAAAAAGGCAATCAGGAGCGGATTTAGGATTGTCATTTGGGGGGTGGTGGCTTTACCCCGCTGAGGGTTTTTACCGCATAAAAAGCTCCCTTGGATTCCTTTTCGTAAATTCCTCAATGACTTCGTTAGGTTGTTGACGACTAAAGAAATCTCGGGAAGAAAAATCGGGGTGGCTTGAGCCCCTTAGCCCCTCCCTAGATCCGCCAGTGGTTATATAGTAAGTTGATAATAATCGTCATTTTCCATAATATTAATACAAATACGTGTGCTATTCTCAGATATCCTCCTTCATTAAAAATAAGCAGGACCAAAGAAGAATTTGACAAGGATCCAGAATGGCCGACAAATAAACACTGCAAAGACTATTCAGAAAATTTTCCAGAGAATTTGGAAGCTGTGTATCAAATATTTTTACCATTTGAGAACAAAGGAATAAGGTACCTTTCTATTTTTGTGTTTTACAAATGTGGTTGTGTTAATATAAGTTTCAGACTAAAATAGTGGTAAGGTTAGGGGCTCTACTCTCTAAGCCCGAAGTCCGTAGTTTCGGCTTTAGTGTCGGGCGTTTTCTAGTCCGTATCACCACTGAAAGTTTATTATTAAAGTTCGTGTTGTTATAAATAACGAGTGTCCTTTCGTCATATTGAGTGTATGGTCCAGCATTGGAGTAGACGTTAACGCTGCGTACAGGTTAGCTTGGCATCACAGCGTTTACGTTGCGTATTCGGTCGTTGAATTAGAATGTAAAAATCTACTTATCTTTATGATTTGTTTCACAGACTTGGAACAATGCTGACTGACAAGATAGGGGTGCCAGCTAATGTAGAACATGAGCTACCTTGGTTTCCGCCGACTTGCCCCATCGACAAGGAGGCAATTACGTTTACACAGAAGAAATCACAAAAGTAAGTTTTTAGGAACCTGTAGACGTTAAGACGCTTACCTGCTTTTTAGGGTTCCTTGTTAACGTTATAGTGTCGCCATGTCCGAGACGCATAGCACTAGAAAGTTGGAATTTGGTATGGGTATATATATAAATCACGCCGACAAAGTGGTAAAATAATAACTTGAAAAAAAAAACTTTTACTGTAGGTACTACACGTAAAGTGGCGATGTATTTT
This sequence comes from Melanchra persicariae, assembly GCA_947386135.1. Lineage (NCBI taxonomy): Eukaryota > Metazoa > Arthropoda > Insecta > Lepidoptera > Noctuidae > Melanchra > Melanchra persicariae. The sequence goes on along the minus strand of OX376651.1, from coordinate 6,169,395 downwards.
TTATCGTCTATCTCATGGTGTGGGGTGCCCTTGAATAGGTCGTTTAAACATATTGCGGGTGTGCAAAAAAACATTTTTCCATCCAAAAATCCGTTTGCGATATATTAAGCTTTAAAGTGCTAATTTTTGTTAGTGTCAACGCGTCAAAAAGCATATACGATGCTTATACCATTTGTTTTCGTCTGCGTCCTGGTTAATCTATGAAACTGCTGGAATATTTTGACTTCACTGGCAGATAACTGATTGAAAGGAGGCTATATTTATAGCAAACGGAGCTGACAGTTCTTATATTCGGGCGAATCTGAGTCAGAACAAATGAGTAGGTGCTTATATTTACATTAGCTTCTGGCAGCACTTAGCCTGCGTAAATATCGGTAATTATTCTAAGGTAACACAACACACAAAACACAAGCATATGTGCTATTCCAGGCTATAATCTAGCTCTGTGCCAAATTTCGTCCAGATCTGTTCAACCGTGATTGATTAACAAACATCCATGCGTTCAAACTTTCGCATTCGTAAATAGTAGCAACATACTCATATGAGATCTATTGATTTCTAGGCCACAGATCTTTAGTGACGTGATCGTCACGGAGCACCTTCGCAACAAACTGTTGGAGTACGTCGGTAACGGTGACATTGGGTCGGTGCGTCATATGCAAGACGCCGAGGTCGGCCAGCGGATATACAGCGCTACGCAGAAAGTAAGGCTTCATCATTATTTGCCCCTTCATCAATGGCTTTTAGAAAAGAAGCTTATACAGCCTAAAAATGTTCTGAAAAAGAGGTTTCAACACGTCAATAACTTCTTTTTTCCTCTGTGGTCTTCTTTCTTCGCTTTTATCAATGCGCCTACTATGTTATCTCTTCACGAGCCTTGGTTGACTGATACAGAATGCCTAAGGCATTTAGTCCGCCATTGTACCTTGGTACATGAAGTTTAAATAAATTACACGTCTTGCCGTTAAGAAAAGAAAATCGCTCTCTCTCCCTCTAAACTCTTTTTCGAAAATGCTCTCTGCTAACTATTTAGACCTGGATATCTAGCGTATGCATACCAAGTTTAATTAAAATCGTTTCATTCATTTCGAAAAATAAGGACTTGAAAGTTTATATGAATTTATGAAATTCCGTAGGGCGTAAACGCTCTCCATAACACGATATCGCGTGATCTAGTCGAACAAATTTCTATGCCCGATTATATTATAACCACCACAGCTGAGTGTCATTCAAATTTTGAGCTTATCAATCAACGTGGTAAAGCGGTTCAACGTTGTTTGTCTGAATACATTCTTCATCACCCTGTAGTCAACTAATTCATAAAATAGTGAATGTTGGATGGTGTATGCTGAATTTTTAAGACATTTTAAGTAGATAACTTATATATTTTAAGTATATGACTGATATTTCTAGTTATCTACTTAATATGTCCGGGACGTTTTGTCCTCAGCAGTTGGTGACTTGACAGTTATATTTCTAGCTGTTAAAAAAAAGAAGAAAACACTAACTGAGCGAAAAGAACGGCCACTATGTGCACAATGTGTTGTCGTCTCTTTCAATCATCTGCAAAGCGAAATGTGTGTTTTGGCAATAAATCTACAAGCCTTTATGACTAACTCAGAAAGACTACAAAGCGAAATTCGAAACGTAGTACGTATAGAGGTATGCGCAATAGGGTGTAAAGTCCTGCAAACCTCCATTGAAAAGAGAGGATCCTCTGACGAGACGGACAACATCCGTCTCGTCAGAGGATCCTCCCTTTTCTGGTGGGGAACTGTCCGATAGTTTTTTTAGGGTGGTTGTACAAAGTGTCCTAAAAGTGCATGGTCATATTTAAGGGTGGTGTTCTTTACCTGTTATAGAGTAAAGAAACAATATCAAAATATTTACTTTTACTTTTTTCAAAATAAAAAACCTCGGGAAACGACTAAAAATTCCAAAAAAACAGCACTTTTCAAGCAGTAATGCAGTCGGTGGCATCGAATCTGTGATTGAATTGAAATTAACACCAATAACTGCATCAGACAGCTTGAAAAGTGACTCTTCCTAACGTTTTTTGTGATCGGGTTTTGTGAAAAAAAAAGACAATATTACTTCGTTTTTGGGGTTCCGTACCCAAAGGGTAAAACGGGACTCCGCTGTCCGTCCGTCCGTTCGTCTATCACCAGGCTGTATCTCATTAACCGTGATAGTTAGACAGTTGAAATTTTCACAGATGATGTATTTCTGTCGCCGCTATAATAGCAAATACTAAAAAACAGAATAAAATAAATATTTAAGTGGGCTCCCATACAACGACCGTGATTTTTTTGCTCGATATTGATAACAGCAATAGGTAGACGCTTGAAATATGCACAGAATATTTATTTGTATATTCACTTTAAAATAAATAGTTAATTTAAATATATTTTTTTTATTATTATTATTCTCTCTATTCATTTTATATACATATCATTTACATTTTTAAATATTTCTATAAAAATATAAAAAAAAACATTTAAAAATATAAAAAATAGTAGCCCACCGGTATCGGGAACAGAATCCAAGCTACCGGTGGTCAGGGCTCTTGAGAGAGGAACCTCCTAACGATACGCGCCGTGTCCAAGAGTACTGCTTTCTGGATCAAGCCCTTGATCCAGCTGCCCAACGAGAGCCTCTTGAGATGTTGGTCGAGGCTCTTGGCAATTACGCCATTGGCCGTGACGATTATCGGGACAATGACTGCTGTGTTCACATCCCACATGTCGACAACCTCGCGAGCCAAGTCAAGATACTTTGTTTGTTTATCTTTCTCAGACTTCACGAGGTTCTCGTCATGAGGGACTGCTATATCAACAATCATTGCTCGACGCTCTAGTCGGTCTATCACTACTATATCAGGCTTATTAGCCAAAATAGTCCTGTCAGTGATGATAGACCGATCCCAATACAATGTGCAATTGCCATTTTTGAGAACTGGGTCGGGCACATACCTGTAGTACGGTACTTCCGATTCCACAAGATTGTATTGAAGAGCAAGTTGCTGATGGATAATCCTGGCTACAAGGTTGTGCCTGTGCAAATAGTCTCCGTTAGCCAGACTAGAACAACCGGAAATAATGTGGCGGATAGATTCCCCGGGCCGGTGACATGCCCGACATATGTCAACCGTACCGTCCTTCACAATGTATTTCCGGTAGTTGTTCGTCATCATTACTTCGTCCATAATCGCACAGACAAAACCTTCGGTTTCCCCGAAGAGGTCACCAAAACGCAGCCAGGCTACGGACGCTAAAAAGTCTACATCGGGCCCATGTAGGACCCGATAAAAACGCCCGTGAAGCTCCTTGCTCTGCCATACCTCCATGCGGTCATTAGTATCTAATACCACAGGTTTGCGCCAGTTCTCGTTAGCCAAGGAGAGCGCGGTAAGGCCTTTGTCCACCTCTACCACGTCCTGATGCATACCCACGTCGGCCTCTAGGAAATAGTTCCTAAGGCTGCATACCTCGCGGTTGTGTAGGGTCTTAGCATTTAAGAATCCACGACCCCCGCACTTCCGCGGGATATACAGCCTCATCACCGATGACCGTGGGTGATGCATCCGATTTGCGGTAAGCAGTGAGCGTACCCTCCTATCCAGGGCGTCAGGCTCCGTCTGAGTCCATTTGAGTATGCCGAAAGAGTACATCAATACCGGCATGACCCAACCGTTAAAGGCGCGCACCTTGTTTCCGTCTGATAAAAGACTGTTAAGTACTTTGTTCAGGCGGCCAAAGCGCTCCTTCAACGATTGTTTCATGTCAGCAGCATTGATGCCTAACGCTTCCGACATACCCAAATACTTGTAGGTTTCGGTTGAGGAGAGGGATCTAAGGTGTATGGAATCCGAGAGTTGGGTTCCCACGGATTCCATAATCTCCCCTCGCTTTACATGCATGACCGCACATTTGTCCATACCAAATTCCATCCTGATGGCGCTACTGAAGGTTTCTGTTACCTTCAGTAGCTTCATCAGTTGCAAATTGTTAGGAGCAAAGAGTTTTAAGTCATCCATGTAAAGGAGGTGCGATATGACCTGACCACCTCTTCTCAACCGGTAGCCTTGGCCCGAATCCTCCAGCAGTATACTGAGAGGGTTGAGGGCCAGACAAAACCACAGTGGACTCAGACTGTCGCCCTGAAATATACCACGCTCTATCCTTATCGGTTCGCTGTTCGCCTGGATCTGTCGACATACTGGATAACGAAGGACCGTCCTCCACTGCCCCATACATGACATCAGGAAGGTGCGCAGAACTGCATCAACTTTATACAACTCCAGCACCCTCATGAGCCATGTATGTGGCACTGAGTCATAGGCCTTCTTATAATCTATCCAACATGTTGACAGATCCTTTCTAGAACGGCGTACCTGTTGGCTAATGGCAACATCGATGAGGAGCAGCTCCTTAGTACCGCGGGACCCGGTATTATTATTATTCATAGGCACGCGCTTGACCACTATCTCACCTGATGGTAAGCGACGATGTGGTCGAATATGGGGCACGCTTGCCTAGAAGGGGAATAAATATTAACAAATATTTAAGGGGAGCTCCCATACAACAAACGTGATTTTTTTGCCGTTTTTTTTTATAGATAATGGTACGGAACACTTCGTGCGCGAGTCCGACATGCACTTGGCCGGATTTTTTACATTTTTTCCTAATTATATAGCAGATATAGAATACCACCCTTAAATATAACCACGCACTTCTGGATCACCCTGTATATGTTAGAATCGCGTGGAGTTAATACCGCGATGTAGGATTTGTGTGACGTCAGGTCTTTTAGTTCGTATGCGCGTTCGGCGGCTTAGATGTCCAAACGCACAAAAGTACGTCGTTGCTGCGAATTTTAATTTATTTATTTAAAAAAAAAATCCCATCTTTTTCAGAGACTCGCTCCAAGATGGCTGCTGTACGCTCTCTCATCTCTTTACTGGCGCGTTCGTGGCAACAACGTGAATGCCTTGCACTGCATCATGACTTCCAGCCGGAAGGTAGAGTCGCGGTTCAAGGATATCGTGCTGGTGTCCTTAGCGTCTATGTATTTGGAGATGGGTTACTTCGATGAGGCTCTGGCTGCAGCTGAAGAGGCCTTCAAGATGAGTCTTTATGAGGTATGTTTTATTTAATAGCCTTTTACTTTCCTAACCTAAAAATTGTATAATAAAAACTATATGACTCTTTTTTGATAAGTTAATAATATCTATTTCTGTGTTTCATTAATATCTATCTGGACAAGTCCACTGAAATCTGTGTGGTGCTATCCTAAAGAGCCCACCTTAAACATTTATCTACATGGTTCTCATATGATTTGACCTGTATGCAGAAGTAATCGCGAATTATATGATTATTACCAATTACATAAGGTTTAATTTTTTTTGGGAATTTTCACGTGTCGGGGCTGGAGCGGTTCATGACATGATATGGACATTAAAAGAAACTTTAACCTCAGAATTTGTTTCGATGTTTCTTCTCAAGGTATTCAGATAGGAAACACCGGCCTCATTTAGTTGTCAAGAAAGATTGACGTGTATAATTTTTATTCGTAACAGACTTACAAAATAAATATTCCATTAACCTTTCTTTTTTTTCCTCAGCCCTCAACAAACTTCATCCTAGCCGAGCTGAACATGATCAAGAAGCACCGCAACACACACATGTTCCACCTCAAGCAAGTGATCCGCGTGGAGCCCGGCTTCATGGGCGGCCTGGCTAGGAACATGCTGTATGGCTGGTCCTGTCTGTTCCGACAGGTCAATGTGCTGCAGGACTTAGGTATGTATGAGATTATGGTGATCTTTCCCCCTCCTAATTGGGGCAAAAACCTGACTAGTTGTTTTGCCCCACTAGTAGACGAGGCTTCTTTACATCTACTTTTGGAGAAAGATAGATATATTATGCACCAGCGAGCCGGCCGGCTTCGCACGGGTAATATTACCTGATGTGCGCACAAAAATCGCTTTTTGGACACGGCAAAACACCGACTTTTCTACACTATTTATAATTTAATTATAATGAAATTCTCTAAATGATAACGAAATCCGCATTAAATTCCGCTGTGCAGTTAAAAAGGTCTAAGCGTACAGAGGGACAGACGGCGGGAAGCAACTTTGTTTTATACTATGTAGAGTAGTCGTCAGGGCTGAGACCATGGAGGACCTCAGTACAATTCTCGATGACCTCAATAGAGCTTCCGAAAGAGTGGGTCTTAAAATGAACATGGACAAAACCAAGGTCTTGTAATAAATACCTATGTAGCACCCACTCTTATCAAGATTGGAGGCTCTAGACTCGAAGTTGTAGACGAGTACGTCTTCCTGGGACAAACGGTCCAGTTAGGTAGGGCTAACTTCGAGAAAGAGGTCAACCGTCGAATCCGACTCGGCTGGGCGGCGTTCGGGAAGTTGCGCGGTATCTTCTCGTCTCACATACCACAGTGTCTCAAGACGAAAGTCTATGACCAGTGCGTGTTGCCAGTGATGACCTATGGACTCGAAAAGTGGTCGCTCACAATGGGCCTCATCAGAAGGCTTAAAGTCACCCAAAGGGCAATGGAGAGGGCGATGCTCGGAGTTTCCTTGCGTGATCAAATCAAGAATGACGATATCCGCAAGAGAACCAATAATTCAAATGATTATACACGATAAATCTAATAATTGATGGAGGCATTTATTTTAGTTCAATCATAGATTTGATTTATTTGAAACTGGTTTTTTCGATTTTAGTCGGTTTTTTTTTAATACAAATATATCCTCATTTGCAAAAAAAAAACGGGCACCTTGCACAGACTTGTGTGGAACTATTTATTTGTCTTTAAATAGTAATACAAGTATATTTTTTTTCCTACATTTTAATGATTAACATTTTTGGTATTGTTTCCTCGAGCTTATAGAAAATTTTACTTCACTAACCTAACGGTGGCCGCCATTATGTTAGGGTTCCGTAACCAAAAGCCAACGGGATCCTATTACAAAGCCTTTGCTGTCCGTCCGTCCGTCCGCCTGTCAGCGGGCTGTATCTCATGAACCGTAATAGGTAGACAGATGAAATTCGAACTATCATAGAGTGTGTATTTCTGTTGCCGCTATAGTAACACAACTAATCAAAATCTTGTACGATGGTACGGTAACAGAACCGACTTGTGAGTGCCCGAGTCTGACACGAACTTGGCCGGTTTTTTCAAAATTCATATAGCTCACTTTGGCATTTAAGACAAATGTAATGATAGCAATTTTTTTTAAATCTGTCCAGCCTTTTATGCTGCAGGCTGTGCCAGAGAATTACACACACACACAGACTCTCGGAAGGAGTCATTTGATGATTTCCCTTTCATAAAAAAAGTGGTGCTGTCTACATTATTATTTAAGTCCTTTCTTTATATTATAATCTTTATTTCTTCCGTAAAAGTGAGTAGGTATAAAAGGTACTTAATTGAATATTTTTAGAATTCGGCGAAGGCGATATATGCACACAGGTAGAACCAGGAATGAGTATGGTGTGCGAAAAGGACGGAACGAACTGCCATCTCACTAATATACAGTGCTATGGCCACGAACGTGGTAAGTTATTCATAAAAAAATATTTTAATACTTACATAAATATGGGTTCTGTTTTACTTATCTATGGATTATTTAAAGGCTCATGACTATTGAATTCGATAAAAGTTTCTACTCACATGTACTAAAACCAAACTCTAAACATGTTTTTCTCACTTACCTCATTTTAAATCTGTGTACAAATAATGCTAAAACTAGCGTTTTCACGAGACTATTAAATCTGACCAGAACATCACTCTTTAATTGCATAGCAAACGAATCATTCATTAAAACACGCTATCACTAGAGGCGTCTCGCGAGAATCGAATTACGAACGAATGTTGCGAATTTATTTTGTCAAGTAAAATGAACTCGCCTCATGAGAACGCTCCACCACTCGCCTCTCCACTAACACTCGCCTCTATCGTACATAACATATTCCTTCCTAATTGTCGCAGAAAGCAGCACTTTAGTCAGAATGCTTGAACTAAAAGACGATAATATCCAGGGCGCGCCGGTTGAAGATATGAATGAGGGCATGTTCGACCGGTTTACTAAGGAAATGCCGAAGGACCGGACGGATAAGGCAGCCCATTTGAAAAACTTTGAAGCTATGATGAAGACTGTTGGCAAAGAGTTGAAAGGATGCGGCGATAGGGGATGTGAAAGTAAATTTTGTTGTTTAATTTGGATGATTCCTGGTTAAAAATATATGAGTCTATTTAGCCCGTCAGTTAGATTTTCGAAAAATATTGGACTCATATTTTTTGTTTTATGAAATCAATAAAAAAGACGAAGTTAAAACGCATCAAAGACCAGGATTGGGGGTTTGTGACGCCACGTGTAGGTAAAAAGTGTACTTACATGTGACGTCACAACGTTTGCAACGCACTGTATCGATTAATTTTTTTGTTAACGTGAAAAAAGAAAAAATACCTGTCTAATATTTTTTGGAAATCTATCTGACGGACTAATTAGATTTTTTAGTCATCTCATCATCATCATCATCATATCAGCCGAAAGACGTCCACTGCTGGACATAGGCCTCCCCCAAGTGTCGCCACAACCACCGGTCCTGTGCGTCTCGCATCCATCGGTTACCCGCGACCCTCACCAGATCATCGGTCCACCTTGTGGGAGGCCTTCCAACGCTGCGTCTTCCGGTACGCGGTCGCCACTCCAGAACTTTTCGGCCCCATCGACCATCTGTTCTGCGAGCAATGTGCCCTGCCCACTGCCACTTCAATTTGGCGATCCTTCGGGCTATGTCGGTAACCTTGGGTCTCTTGCGGATATCGTCATTCCTGATTCTATCACGCAAGGAAACTCCGAGCATTGCCCTCTCCATTGCCCTTTGGCTGACTTTAAGCCTTCTGATGAGGCCCATTGTTCCATTGGCCCATTGTTTAGTCATCTACCCTATTATAATTGTCTTGTCCTAGTTAGTGTTCTATCAGTAAAAACTCATAAATTCGAGTAACGAAGGTTTAATCGTATACTTAGACCTCAAAAATGTTTCCATCTCTTCTGGGATATTTGACCATCAAATTAGTGGAAAATATGACACAATGTACAAAGTTTTTTTGCTGTGTTTTATTATTCTTTTTTTGTTGTATTTTCTTTGTGACGGCCCCTTCAGTTTTTTTTTTACATTATTTACTGCGACATGACTTGTCGTATGGTATCAATATACCACTTTATTAAAGACTTGTAGGATTTGAATATGTTTGTATGTTGTCAAGGTATTGAGCCAGAAGATTTAGCATTAACCGAAGAGGATTGTACTTACCAGCATTTGGAACTAGGGTATTGGCTGCACATCATAAGTTTTAGGGAGTTGCTGGCTGATGCAGATTTAAAGTAAGTGTTCTTTTTTTAAATATGACGTAGGCTTGATCTATCTCCATTCCCTCTATCAAAGAAAAGAAGAAAGAAAAGAAGCGGAAGTTTAAGTTAAATAACGAGCGATTGGGAAGACTTGTGTCAGCACTATAGGACTGATATACATTTACGACAGTTTGGCCCACATACAGACAGATTTACCGATATTAGTCTTAATCTTTTGTTTTGTAAAAACGAAGCACATTTATTTGAATTCAGAATTTGACATAATTATCACATTCAATAACAAACTCTATGACACAAAAGAAAAAGTTAAATTCACTTTTTAGGGCGTTTTTATTACAATTTGACCCTTAAACTACATACAGCTAAACTGTATCGAATTATAAATTCAAGAGTAGGTTCTTTTAATGCTCACTACAACTTAAACAATCATTTCCTTAGCTAGACCATTATTACACTTACTGCTTCAGCAGATGGTCAGAATTTGAATAATATCTTACTTCCGACAAACCAGATGTAAAGATTTGAACCTCATTCGTTATACCCAGGTTACCATCCGAAGTCATCTCAATGACACCATCGAATAAGAAGGTTCCAGAATGTCGTCTGACCATAGAGCCGTCGAAGGATTTCTTCATAGAAAGATTCATGAAGGTCGACACTGAAGGTTGGGAACCCGTGCTTAGTATGATGCATCAGTTCGCAGAAGTGTTCAACTTCTACGACTACGTCGCGCTGGGCGCCAAGATAGCTAGATATGTGGAGCTGGTAAGTTGATAGTTTCAATAAAAATGCGTATTTTTGTGGTATAATTTATTTCGCTGTTTACATAATTAAAGTAGTTAAACAGGCACGAATGTTTATTTCATGGGTTTTTCAAGTTCAAATAATCGATACAATTTGATTAATATCTGCTGAATTGTTTTATTTTGGTACAATACTTAAAGATAATTCACTTACAATTTCAAATATATTTTTTTAACTGCGTATATTTTTTTGCGAAGCGTAGCTCAACTGGCGGACAATAAAAAAAAACAAAGCGTTAATTGGAAACGTTCTGGGGTAGATATTTAACGCCGCCAAGTGATATTGATAGCTGCACGCGTTTGAACCCATTATCGACTAGTCTAGCTGCACGCGTTTGAACCCATTATCGACTAGTTGTGACTAGTCGATAATGGGTTCAAACGCGTGCAGCTATCAATATCTGACAAGCCTACCTGACAAGACCGCCATTCGACTTCAGCTTTACTACATTTTATTATAAGATTTATTTTCTCCCACTAAGTACAATATTACAATATGGAGGTGGTTCAATTATTGGAGGTAGGTACAAAAGTTTCTGCCTCCAATATTTGTACCACTTCTGATTGATGGACGTCATTGATTGTTTTTTATGGCGGAATAAACAATTTTTGAAAGAAAGAAAATCAATTAATTTGCGCCAGCCATGTGACCAGCGTTGTGGCTGTCTCACTTGTTTGTAAGAGAGAGCCATAGCGCTGGATGGGTGCTGGCTTTCAGCGATAGCCGGCGTTTTCGTTTTTATTTTTTCTTATGTTGAATGTCAAATCGTCTCCAGCACCCAGAATGCTGGGCAGGCGCAGCAGTGGCGGGCTGGTGGTGCGGCGCGGGCGGTCGCGGCGCATGCGCGGCTCGCTGCCTGTCGGCGGCGCACGCGCGCACGCCGCCCGGACACGCGCCGCATGCTGCGCGCGCGCTCACTGCGCTACTGCACATGTGAGTCCTTCTGTAATGATACACTGTTATGTTATTCACTGATAACTCGTGAATTAAACCACTGAAAATGAAATATGAAAATTATTTATTAGACTGTTCCTAAATACTTAGTTAGATCTCCTTTAGTCAGGCAAATGCCGTCTGTCAGATCTCCAGCAGTCAGATCCCCGTCAGTCAGATACCCATCAGTCAGATCCCAGTCAGTCAGATTCCCATCAGTCAGATACCCATAGTTCAGATTAGGCTCAGATGATAGCATTTAAGCTCAATTTGACGAAGAGGATTTACAGATACTTGTACTTTCAATGGACGACTACCATTGTTCGTCAATACAGCGAAAACGCAAAGTGATTTTTACTACTAACACGTAATTTTGATATAATTTATTAACTAAACAGATATTTTTGAAAAATAATCCGTAATGTAATATTCACAGACAAAACAAGATCAAAGACGCCAAAGAAATCGCCTACCTCTCGTTCTACACAAAACCGAAGAGCCGAATAGAATCGTTCCTAGTGGCTGTGTCTCATACATACTTGGTAAGTGAACTTGCTATAAACTTCTAAAAAAATAACAATTTAACCTAAATATTCTGTGTTTGTATGATGTGATGGATGATTTTAGTTCAAAAGTTGGTTAGTAGAAGACTTACGTTATATTTATGTAGGTGTAGATGATGCCAAAAGACTGTAGCTCCCCGCATCATCACTTTGTAGGTTTTTTATTAGTCTCAATCTCCGGCACCTGCAGTCTGCAGTCTCCGTCACCTGCAATCATTATATTGGTTAAATGAATAAACGTATAACAACATTCACAGATAAAACTAACTTCAGTTTTATAACAAGAATTACACCTCTACATTGAATAAATTGGAAATTGGCGCAATCAATATAATAATATAATATTCTTCCGTTACTTAGTGATTGAGTGACTGAGTGACTGACAGACAACGAACAGCCAAAACTACTGGTCGTAGAAAGCAAAATTCCTACGGGATCGGGATATGCGCGTACGAAGTCGCGGCCCGCGACTTCGTACGCGCATAAGCTAGTCTCGTATAAAAAAATATAGAAATAAAAAAAAAAACAGTATTTTACATCTTATGAATTATTTCACAGTCTGAATACGAGCCAGCAGTATGGATGTACCGATACTCCCTGACTTTCGACGAGAAATTCCTTCCGGCCAAGGCATGTCTCCACGCGACCATGTGTCTCATGCTATTCGGCGAAGCGGCTAAGGCGAAACCTGTGGAAAACTGAATCAAACGCATTTATCATAATGATATTCTGTATACCGAGTTTACCAATTTGTATAACGACTGAAGCTAAGCCGAATGATCAATGGTCTTTAAATGAAACTAGAGGTTTTAGCTTGAGGTATTTTGTCTGTAATATTTTCAAAACTTCGTATTAAATAGAAAATATCTTTAGATATTGGATTTTTGTTTATTCATTTGTGATTTGGCTGCATCGTACTGCAGCAAATATGTGGTTTACTGTAATCTTGATGTTGTCAACTTAGGCTAATTTTTAACCATATTTGGATAGGTTTCCCTTATATTTAGAATGCCTTACCGTGTGATGATCTCAGATTCCCAAGAAAACACTCAAGATAAAACCACTAGTCTTTTTAAGATCTACCTTATTATTATAGTATGATCAATTTAACTTAATAATATAAGCAGTAATCCCGATTAATGTTCCATTATTCACTTCATACGTATACCTTTCTGTCTTTTAAATGTGCAGACGCGATCTGTTTGAAATAAAAATATCTTAGTACATTACATAAGTGTATGATAATCATAAATAAAAAAGATTTAAGGACTGATTTTTCAATAGTCAGGTAACTGCACCAGAACAACTTAAAATACAGTGGTAATTAAAGTTAAGACGAGCGTTTGACAGCTGTCAAACCGCCATTTTAATTCCACAAATAATATTCAGGTACTCAGGTAGTATTGAAAAATCAGCACTTAGAAAAACAGTTTACCCATTTATTGGGAGTGTCGTAAAGATGTCGAGACAATAGTTATAAGTTAGACGCAAATGATTGTGAAATAATATTCAATAGAATTCAAATTCAAAAGTTTTGGTTTAATTTTTATTTGAATAAGTATTTTTTTTTTGGCATTCCCGTTGTCTCTGCTCAACTTTTCTTTTAGACGCTAAAAGGTATGTGTGTGCCTGTTGGCAAGATAGGGCGATGGGGCCAAACAAATATGGCTGAGGCCGCTTTTTCACCTGCAACTAATTACATTGCAGGGCACGATCGAGTGATTGATTGTATTATACCTCAGTAGCTTGCAATGTACGCTCACTTGCATGTGAGCTACCAGTACTGATACTACTCGTATAAACGTCAATCTGTACTAAAACTGAAAAAGCGCCGTCTGGTGACAACAACGGAAATCCTTTTTTATATATAACGCGATCGAGTTAGGTACTCGATCGCGTTAACGTTCGTTTATATTTAGCCCTGAGGTTGTAAGGATAACGGCAATGTATATGTCACCAGAAAATTGTAGGCTCCGTAAGTAATTTAAAACTTTATTAGATTCAAATTTCTCAGCTGAATCCGGTTTGACTGGGAGCCGACCGCAATAAAGTTGGGAAAAAGGCTAGGCAGGCACGATTCGATTATAATTTCTCGATATATTGTGTAAAAATCGTTTTGTACACAATAAATCACGCGATATTTTACAATCTTGAATGTAAATCGGGCTGGTTTCCGCAACTCCACGATTAAGCGCGTATTTTACAATCTTACGGCGTTTGCAATTTTCCCGTGACTTGTTTAAATCGAGCTTTGGAAAATGTTTTTTATTTGTTCTAGTGTTGTAGTGCAGCTGCAAGAGTTAATTTAAGATTGAAATAGTAGTGGTATTTAATTTAAACAGGATGACTCTTAGCGCATTGGTAATCTTTTTGGGGGTGACAGTTCTTATGAATATGAACAACTTTCACTAAAATACCAAATCTCAAATCGCGAAAAAATATCAGCTCTTCCCTACATTTTGTCGAGTCATACGAACAAAAATTTACTGAACAGCTGTACTTTTTGATTGTATAGTCCACGAGAGTTTTTTTAGTCCCTCAAAGATTACCGATTAATTTACTGCCGCGGCCGTCATAAGAAAAAGGACGTGTCTACCTAAAACGAAGTAAGTAACCTATTTTCGACATTAAGAAAAATGCTTTAGGTCGGAAATCGGATACTTCGTTTTGTGTCGATACGTCCTTTTTTCTTATGACGGCAGTTTAGACATCTGAATTTTAATTAAAGTTGCCGAATTGAGAGTTCATTTTTTGAATAAATATAGCTTCATAGATCAATCATTCTTCAAACATCAATGTAATCATAGCTTACTGCCCCATATTATAATCCGAGAATGCATCGTTAGTCGACACTTGTGTTCATTATTATAAGTTAAATATTTTCCGCCTATAAGATCAAATGTTGAATCATTCCTTTGCTGTCGTGCTCATTGTTCGTACAAAATGTTCCACGCGTTAGTTTATTTTGAAACCGCTTTTTGGTTATTATTAAACTAGTCATAGTTTTTGCGTAAAATAGTAAGTTTTTGTTTATTATACGTTCAGAAGTACACCAGTACAAGCAAGTTTTTTTAATTACATGTTACCGTGTATTTTCCTATTTTTTTGCTGTAACATTTGTTTACACCTAAGACTGACGTGTTTTCAATTCCAATAAACTTTCTAAATTGCATTTGTGTGTTTGATTTCTAAGAAAATCCCGAATAAACGTTTTGTTGGCACGAACCAGTTCGGGGTGTGAACAGCATGTGTAGTCAAAAGTCATCAGATAATCAAGGGTAGGGTTGACATGCCAGTGATCACCGAAGGTATTGTGAAGCCTCGTTTAGACCACGCAGAAGTTTACTTGCGGCCGTCGCCGTCGTGTGGTGCTAAAGCGGTCACTACATATTAATGGCGAATGTGGATTCTATTTATTAGGCAACAACATTCAAATTCCTTGATCATGTAACCGTGCGAACACTACGAAGGCTTCACCGCGTATGATACCACCCCAGCGCCAAATAAATACCGCCTTTTTAGTTCTAACAACATGGTCTTCGCGGTCGCAACAGCCTGGGTTGGCGCGAACAAATCGTCTCAAAGGAATTCTTGAGTCATGTTCCTGAATTGATTACAAAAAACTTGAACATGTATGTAGTAGTAAGTACTTTTTTAATATGCACTGGATCCTACCCTATATTGTGATCTCTCTATCATTCAAAGGTTTGCTGGGTTTACTCAACTTTGAGTTAAGCTCTCCTTTGTACCTACATGAACTTTCTTCAATGTAAAATTTATAAGTTGTTATGGTGTACAATAAAGAATTATGAATTAAGAAAACCAAATACAATGCTTACTAAGCAGTCGACTCTCAAACACAATGCTTAGAAAGTAGTCGACTTTAAGCAGAATTTAGCATTTTATTCACTCATGCCTCTGCATAACAACACACAATAATGTGCAACAATATTGTGAATACAATATGCCAATTCCACTAATTTTTGGGGTAAAAACGGGACCCTAAAACTAAGACTCCGCTGTCCGTCTGTCTGTTCGTATGTTTGTCTGTCTGTCTGTCTGTCTGTCCGTCTGTCTGTCCGTCTGTCTGTCTGTCTGTCCGTCTGTCTGTCTGTCTGTCCGTCTGTCTGTCTGTCCGTTCGTCTGTCTGTCCGTCCGTCTGTCACCAGGCCGTATCTCATAAATCGTGATACCTACAGTTGAAATTTTCACAGATGTGTTTCTGTTGCCGCTCACACACATACATACTAAAAACAGAATAAAATAAATATTGAAGTGGTCCCATAAAACAAACGTGATTTTTTTGCCCTTTTTTATAGAGTAGTACGGAACCCTTCGTGCGCGAGTCTGACTCGCATTTGGGCGGTTTTATTTAAGTAACATTTGCATTCACATCTCAGTCGTAATATGTCAAAAATGTATGGAAATTGAAGGTTTTTTTGACAGATTGCGACTGAACTGAGTTGAGAATGCGAACGCGTTGCTTAAAATTTGTAGAATTAAAGAAAAGATAGGACTAGCTATTCCAGGCAATATTTGCTAATGGTACTAATATGACAGAACTAGCTTTTGTGTCAATTTTGACACTATTGGCGTAAACAGATTGGGTTGGTACCTACCATTGAGATAGAAAAAATATGGAGGCGCCGCGATATTCTATACATAAATTTACAGTTACAAAACAGAATGTGAAATATCGTTTTGTTTCATTCTTTCTAATGTGGTAATCGAATTTGATAAAAGAGAACAATGTTTCAGTTGTTGCTCATATTGTCAACTATTTGTTTTGACTTAGTGACAGTTGTAGGTGGGTGCCGAACTATGGTACCTACCTATTAGTATCGAATGCACGTTTTGGCTGTCGCTAGTAAAATTAAAAAATGCAAAAGTAGAAAAATAAAGCAAACCGAAAACATGGTTCCCTCCATAACGCACACAATTGTATTACAATTTTAGCACAAAATAGGTACACACTGTTAAAAACTGGCAAAGAGCACTATAGGTATGATTCTGATGGTAATTACCCATAGACTGCAGAGTGCTCTCGTAGAATTCGCAGACTGCAAGTTCATTCTAGATTAATTTCTGTAACTTTAATGTGTACTACATACAGTTGTCACTGTTATTTCACCTCTGATTTTGCATCACACGGATCCGAGTTTGTATAGGTAGGTATAAGAGTGCCAATTCTACTCATTTTTTGGTAATGTCGCATTTTCATCTCAGTGTCAATCTGTCAAAAATGTATATTGGGTAATTTTTTTTCCAGTGCGCAAACTTTAACAACCACTTCTGCCCATGTAAATGAACAACTTTCCCTAAGAAAGCCATAGTCATTCCTAAAAAAAAAATTGAGTCTCCCATACAAATTGTGGTCAGTTGATGACAATTTTGTATGGGAAGTTCAAATTTTTTTTTAGGAATTGACTATGGCTTTCTTGGGGAAAGTTGTTCATTTACATGGGCAGAAGTGGTTCTCAAAGTTTGCGCACTGGAAAAAAAGTTATCCAGTATAAAAAAAACACTACAAAGTTTAAAAAAAATAACTTTAATTTCGGAAGTCGATAGTTTTGTTGTTATTTGACACCGACTTCCGAAATTAAAGTTATTTTTTTTTGAACTTTGTAGTGTTTTTTGGAAGTCGGTTTCTTTTTTTTATGAAAAAAAAAAAATATTTTTCACTTTTTAGTGGTACCCCATACCTAACAATAACAACACCACTGGAAAGTCACAGCAAAGCAAAAATACGCAATTTCGTATATATTGATGATTTTTCCACATATTTTTTCCAGCTATTTGGATTTAAAAACCAAAGGACTGAACCGATTTTGATAAAATTTCAATAGGACCATTTGAGAAGTAGGTATACCCTTTCCAACAAAAAAAGAATTTTCAAATTTGGTGGCAAGCGACGGAGTTATGTGCGAAAAAACATAAAAAAAAAAATACAAACATCCGAATTGAGAACCTCCTCCTTTTTTAGAAGTCGGTTAATGAGGCTTTTCTGACAAATTGCGACTGAGATGTGAAAACTTACGTTGCTTGAAAATTAGTAGAATTGACCCTAACTTGCTGTCAGAGGTAAAATAACTCTGAACGGACTGTTTCAGTATATACCATCAGAATCTCACCTTAACACATCGGGGATGCTAGCCACAAAAATTACAATAGGATAGGTACACACACAGTTCAAAAATTACGATCAATAAGAATCCTTCCCCCGGCGCCGGCGCAGACCGTTGAATGTGAAGCTCCGACAACAACTATTAGAACACGCACAAGAGTATATTCGTGTTACTAGTCCTGTGCAGTGCCCAATAGTTGTTTTGGGCTTCAGGCTTTTGACGACTTCCGATGAGGTGGTGAAGGCTGGAAAAAACTTTTGTTAAGAAATAAAAAATAAAAAAAATTAAGTACACACACAAGCCTACCAGCCATACAAGTATTACATTTACTTTTAAAGTTCAAAATCAAAAGGTTCGTAAGCGATTCGCAGATCTTTCAAATGATGTTAAATTTATTAGAAATTATGCAGGTTAAAATAATCTTGATCTTTTATGAAATAAGCAAATAAAATCACTGATAACATTAAAGGCTAATACAAAAAAAAGCCTTGTAACCGTTTCTACACGCGTAGCAATAATAACATCCCTCTGTGCTACGGCGTAGGAGTGCGAGCTACGCCGTAGCAAAGAGGGATGAGCGACTGCGCGTGCCGTTTTTGCGCGATTAACATAACTTCTGTGAACTGCACGTAAACTGAGCAAGATAACATTTTTTTAATTGTTATGTACAATATTCTCCTAGTTTTAAATTTCTCACTTTTTTCCGAAAGGTCTAGGTGCAAAAACCTACTACTAAACTCGACAGTGAATTGCTTACTAAAATCAAATATAAATAATATAAACACACACACACATTATTTTTATATCAAAACAGTACTACTCACCATAGTTCATTCAAGAATATATTATGCCGATTTGTGAAGGTAAGTGTGAAGATACGCTTTTAAACGAGAGTAAGTTATAACACAATTGTAGATTTTAGGGTAGCTTCAATAAATCGCCTCCACCTTTTTTAATAAAGAACAGTGTCTATTTTGGAATGAGAATTAAAAAAAATATTCCAGCCAGCACATCAAGCTACTCGAAACTGTAAAATTTTCCAAATCAACCTTGAACCTAATGCTGTAGCGATAAAGTTGAAAATCTATTAAAGAAATTTGACAGATTGTATTGTAGCTTGATGTGCTGGCGACTGTACAGCGGAAAAAAATACAAATAAAAAGCAACACGCAAACGCAACACACATACATGCAACGTCAATACATCGTGGTGGATAATGATTTGTGACAGCTTTTCAGTCCAATCCAACCCCAAGCGAAATAATATAATAATAATAATTATAATAAATAATAATTATAATAATTATTATAATTCCTAGATTAAGTAACGAACCAGAACTGTCGATCCCAAAATACAAAAGTAATTAAATATCAATGCACCAACTCGTGTTCTCCTTTAATTGATGGATTGGCAGTGACTACAACAGAAAAAACTAATAGGTATTGAAAAATAAAAATATTTTAGCTTTGAACACTGAAAAGATAGTGACACATTCCAATAACCAACTTTGATGGATTTGTTAGCGAATAGTCTTGGTTCGTACGTTAAAATCAAGTTATAAAATAATTACAACTGTAGGTTTTTATGTAGCTGTTTAAAATTGTCTATCTTTTATAATAAAAAGCATAGACAAGGTATTCATTTGGAATACCTTTAAATAAAAATATTTTTGTAAAGCCGAATAAATACCGAATTAAAATCAACATGCTAGATATTTACAGTTACGTCACAATATAAGGTACGTGATGGATTATATGTGACATGAAAGCTTTTCAGTCCATTCCAACCCGAAATGCATCGTTTTCCTAGAATCAGTAACGAACCAGAGCTGTCGAGTACAATAAACAAAAGGTAACTAAATATCCATGCACTATCCAATATTCCTTCCTAACATTAATTGATGGATTGGCAGTGACTACAATAGAACAACAGACTAATAGGTTTTGGAAACTAAAATTGTTTTAAGCTACCTTTGAACAGTGAAGAGATATTCACACCGTCTATTGTTTATGAAACTTTGATGCATATTCGGAGGGATTGTTATCCGTTTGTATTTAAAAATTAAACCTTTTAGTTGTGCATAACTGCATTAAGAAATTAAGTCCATAAAAATATAGTCTTTAATTTATAGTTTTAGAAACTATCGTCATTCAGGGCATCTCTATTATCACCTTTAATTTTAATATTAATTTGGTTTCAATCTGCCTAAATATCTCTCGTTGCATTATTAATTACTTATTAATTACTTAATTACCTACCTGCATTAGAAGAAAAACAACGGGTTGCGGGAGTGCCTGCAGAAGTGAAAACTAGAACATTAACGTTGTGCATTTTTAATATTTTGGAATGGTTAAGAAATAATTTCTCACGAATTGCTTTATTTGTCAGTATAAAAGTACTATCATTTATGAGGTTAAATACAATATTCATTTATTGCGCTATCGTACTCAAACATGACAATTTATATAACATATCACATTATCCGTCTTACGAATTTTCGATCGTCACGTATCCTGACGCGAGTTTAACATTTTTTACCCATCCCAAAAAGTGCACAACGCCGCTAAAGAAGTTTTCTTGAACTTAGTTAATTTACTACTATATTTCACACTTCTTAGGTGCCTGTGTTTAGGAACATTGTAGGCGTCAGTCGTGATGAAACTACTGTACGAGTACCTCTATCATTAATTATTATTCATCTACACGTGTGTATCCAACACATATTTTAATATATTATTATCAAAGGAGGCATATTCCTGTTCTATGGGAAAGACTTAGTGGAGGATCACTTTACGACAAAACGATCTGGGAGCTGAATGACAACCATAGCAGGAAGTTAACTTGAAGGTTCTATGATTTTTAACATTGAAAATAAGTTCTCGAGCTCTTTAATAGTTCTTATCAACCGCCTTCGACAAAAGGAGATTCTCAATTCGGTTGTATTTTTTTTAAGCTAGGTACTTGACTTCTGACAAAGGGTTGCAGGTCTACTGAAACCTATGCGTATATTTCAAAAGACAGTTTCAGATGGTAATCTGCATGTTCCTCGTACAGTGAATGTAACATAGATATGTGAGTCGTTACATTACGGGTAGGTTTCATGATAGTGTCAGTTTGGGTATTTTAAGCGGCCTACCTAAAAACTCTAAGGAGCACAACCGCCCTACAAAATTATACCAAAGTAGTCCTTACTTTGGTATAATTTTATTGGACGCGGACAGTTGAGCTCCTTAGAGTTCTGAGTTCAGCAACACGATAACTGACAAATACGTGTAATGTCTGGACCGGTCCACTCACGGCTGCTTCATTCTGTAACTAAAGGCTTTTAACTTGCTTGTGTTGCCTGTTCTGTGTCTATCTAGTGAGAGGAATTTCTTAGTAGCAACCTCGAGTAGGTACAGATATGTTGCCGGGCATGTTGTGGTTGATGGCAATAGGTACACTATGCTCGCTTTTCATAACGTGGTCTTTGAAACTTTACTTGCAATACTAAGGATAGTGGTCAAGCGCGTGCCTATCAATAATAAAAAATAAAAATAAATCATTTGCGTACCTGCCTATAGGTACGTCTTTCTAAAAATGGTTACATCAAGCACCGGCAACACACCGGTGTGCGCCGAATGAATCGCGAATTTAATGTTTATTACCAATTACATAAGGTTTAATTTTTTTTTGGGAATTTTCTCATGTCGGGGCTGGAGCGGTTAAGTTATATATTAGAGAGCTAGCAAGTTTGCTTTTTATTTTATTTCTCTTTTATGTTAGGTTATTTAAAAAAAAAAAAAAAACATTACAATTAACCCAAATTCGTTTTGGTGCGGGTTGTCTTCGATAAAAGAGTTAAAAAAATACAACCTCCTCCTTTTTTTGAAGTCGGTTAAAATGAAGGTAAATTTACAAGTGATTTTTAGAAATAACGAAAAACGTGCAATCATTTTTAGAATCAAGTAAAAAAATCAGGTGAATCAGGGAAAATGAGATGGAAACAAAGAGGGTTGTTTTCATTTTAGGCAACAAAATAAATTATCGTTTACAACTTACTTGAATGTAAGCCTGCTGTAAGAAGGCGGCGATGCGCTCGATGCACTTACCAACCATTTAAATAAAAAAAAACACAAAAACACTTCTGAGATGAGAATGAATGGAATCTATTTCTATGTGAAAAAAAATATTGTTATAAGCGTTATCGGTAATGCTATTGCCTATTCGATTTCTTTTTGTTAAACAATGAAAATCAAAGAGCATTATTTTGGTTACTTTATTTCTAAAATTTTACATGCTGAAAATCAAGAAATAATAATTTACTTTATTGATACAAAAAACCTTCATTACCTACGTAACAAAATCAGAAAAGGAAAAGTTATTTAATATTGACTTTACCTTTCCAGGCTTTTAGTCACAGAAACAACAAAATAAAAGAAAATCGGTACCTAACACATTGTTCTAGTTCTCACAAAAAAAACAGTCTTCAAGAAGAAGGAATATTTTAGTCAAAACTATTTCTTCTGCCATGAAAGTGAAAACTTGCAATAGTCAAAATAAACATGCAACTACATGTCTTTACTGATACAATTTAACTCAGGGTCAGGGTTTAATTCAACGGCAATATTTCAAGGCCTGAAAAATAAAATGTTCTATACATTTTGCTGAGTTAAATATCTATGCGATCATAAAATGTGTACTGGACAGCTGATTTTTACGACTTAAGTACTTTCACACCATGAAATATTGCAGATCTAAACACATGCATATGCAAAATAAAACATGCAATTAATTAAATTATTCAAGTAGGTAGGTAAAAGTTGTAGGTATCACAAAATAAAATAAAAGTTAAAATCTAGACACAAAAACGTTAACAGTTAACACGAAAAAGTTAATTTGTTAAAGCATCTTCACACTCAGTTATTATACAGAACCATTTTTCAAATTTAGTAGCTAGACCGTAGTACAAGACGAAAGTTTGAAAAGTAAAGAGTCAATTCGTAGAAAATCTTAAAACTAGAAAATAATGTAGATCATTAAAAAGTTCCAAACGGATTGACAGAATCAATCTATTTGAAGATTTTTGGCGAACCAACATTTGTTAATTCCTAAAACATTCAAGTAAGTATCCTGATCATTGAGCTTTTTAGCGAAAAAATCTTCTGACAAATTCTAAAAAATCCAAGTAAGTAAGTATGAAGCATCCTGGAAATAATCTTCATAATTCCTGATGCGGTTTCTTCTACTTCGTAGACAATGAATAGCCCGCAATAGCCGCTGTCACACGCACAAGAGTATAGATTTAACTAATCTTGTGCAGTGGCCAGCAGCTGCTTTGGGCTTCATTTTACCAACAAAAGCGAAGAGTGAAGACTTGTCTGTGAATCTTCTAAGCGGACGGAACCACGGCGATACGTAATGCAACTTAATCAAGCTAAAAATGCACGTTTACAAAACAACAACAAAAAAACAAAAGTTTTAAACATTTAAAATGTAAAATAAAATTCTTTATTTAAAATAAACAACAAAACAAACGATCAAACATTTTAAAATAAAAAAGCAAGTACCTAAAATAAAATTTAAAATTTAAAATAAACCATTAACAAAAACAACTGTCAACACAAAACCAACAAAGCAGATTAATTTGTACCATCCATTGTAAAAAAATATTATAATTCTTGTCTACACTATACTTTATACGACAGTTCGGTCGGATAGGTCGCAAAAAACTAAGGTGACTAAGATATCGGATGGCCGAGCGAAGCCCCACGCGAGGAAACCATACTACCGGCTTAACTTAATGCACGCATAAACGAACATTCGATACTAATACCGTATTAACGGTCACATCAGTACATTGGAATATATTTCGTAAAAAAATGTTTAGAACCCTTGTCGTGCCGATTAAATCGTTGAAGAACCAATAGAAATGCTGTCATGTGAAAATAGACTATGGAAAAAATTTAAAAGGTTATTTGAAAACTTTGTTACTAAGGGTTAGAATTGTTTTATTAAGTGGTTGTTTATTTATGGTTATAGCTGATTCTGTGTACAAAATATTTCTCTAATTTATTTATTTTAGTTATTTAGAAAATTTTGGAAATTGCATAAGTATAGATTTTGGTTAGTGACCGATTTTATGCCATAGGTATAGTTTTTTATATACTTTTTCGGTTAATGAAGTACCTAAACATGTGTTATTTTAACAGGCCTTGCTTCAATACAAATATTAATACAAATTATATAATAATATATTACTTACATACATCTCATATCATATTATTATAAAAACTCTTTCCAAATAAATTATTACATTATTTATTTGGAAAAACACACTTTCAGAAATTATTTGTTACTATTTGAAAAAGTTGTGTCTTATACACCAACATAAAAAAAAACAATACCTACAACGTTATAGTAAAAATAAACAAATAACACATAAAAACAACAAAACAAATAAAAATACTTACTGGCATACGAATAAAAAAAAAACACTAAAATGATTTTAAATGTAACTTGAATTATCACTGTTTCCTTTTTCGAAAACTTAACCAATAAAAAATAACTATTTAGTTAGAGCGACGTCCGCCGCCAGGGTAGGTCGGGGTGCGAATGAACACGGCAGGAGACTACATTACGAGTTGGTGCTCGGGCCTATATTATGTCCTGCCTCCACCCCTAGCCGGCTTGGCGCATGTCAAAGGAGGTTGCCCGTAAGTAGTTAATGCGTAGGTAGGAAGACCTAGGTAAACTTCGTTAGAAAGGTATGTGAAATAGAAGTATCTATAGCGTATAGGCTGTTTTGAATTAAGTATTTTGTTTTATTGTGTATTTTTTTTTAAACATGGCTAAGTTACACGAGCAAGTCCTTTGGTTTATTTTTTGTTTTTAGTTCCAGACCCTTGATTACAATTGCGAGTTTCTTTAACACTCGAAAAGTTTCTGCTATTTTCCTGCGAAAAGTTTTTCAGGACTGACAGTTATTCTGAAATACATTGTTCAAAAGAGTGTTCGTTTGCGTAATCAAACTAAGAAAAAACCAAAGAAGCATGAAAAGTGTTTTTTTATTTTAGTTCTTGACGCGTGTTGACATTTAAACCATTTTCTATTTTTAACATTTGAATGTTGTGCGCGAGTCGTCAATAATGACGTTCAGAGACGTAATCAATTCCCGAGGTTCCCAATGTGTGGGCGTTGTCGGTAATATATCTAATACTTACATGTTATTATTAATAAAAAATGTATGCAGATATTTTTTGCGGACGTTCTATGGAGACGATGCGGTTTTAGTTTTTAGCCAGGCCTTGCAGTGGGACAATGGAGGACACTCGTAGACAATTTACTATAATACACGTCCCTGACATAAAATCAATAAATAAATTAGGCCTTTTTAAATACCTATTTAATTTACTATGGACTTGAACTTTTAAAAGTATTTTTTTTCTTTTAGCAAAATTGTAAATAGTTCTTTCTTCTTCTTTCTTACTTTCCACTTAGTTTTTACAAACGTAAGGTGCATCTCGGTCACGCTTTTCAATTAGACCACCAGATTAGGCAGGCGCGCTTTCGCGAGGCTTTTGCGCCACTTCGGAAGATTGCAATTTATTTACATACTTCCCTGATATTTAATTGACACAATTTGATTTTTATTATTGTTGTTAAAATGTAGTTGTGGGATATGGAGGCAGTAAGCTATAAGATTGTTAAATTATAACTTAATTTATTTCAGTACTTTTATAGAAACTGAATGTAGACCTAATTATTTAAACTGTATTTTTGGTTTATGATGAAAAACTTTTTGTTTACATTAACTAGCTATCCAACGTAATCCTATGTATAAATAAAACTAATTAAGAACAATGTAAATAGCCATATTAGTTTTCCAACAAATCCATACAGGTCTAATACCTCAGAAAAAAAAAAACAGAAATGTGACATTATCTGGTAAGCAGTGACAGGTCGGCGGCGAGGCCGGTATGAAGCCCCGCAAACGAGGTCGGCGCCTCGTTCGTTACAGGATTATGAAGTAACCGCCACAAAGATTTAAACCTGGAGGCCTATTGCAGGCGCGTAGGTATGTCTATCATTAACGATGAAACGATGTTTGGATTCAAAATCTAAACATCGTTACGTAAGAAACCGCGTCTTGATAAAAAACAATAAATAACCAACTACTAAAATATCCGTTCGTATTTTTAACCATTTTGAACTCTGAATATTTTTCATGTTTTTTACGAGAATGAGAAAAAAACAACAATCAACATTTTCCTAAGTAAGTTTAATATATTTGAACTGAAGGAAGTTGGTAAAGCATTATGAAAATTCTAAAACTTTTCAAGTTTGATAATGCTACAAAAATCGATCTGCAAGATTATTTATTGCTTATGATGATATGAAATGAAATAAAACTCGACATAGTATGCAAACGTTTTTTAAATTTTTCAAAGCATAAAAAAATACATAGAAAACCGTTAGCCGACTGATTTCCGCCAGCGTCTGTGTTAGTACAAAATTGCCGTGCTTCCCCTTTTATTAAATCAATGTTTCACGTTTGCAGTGAAGATTTTATAGTTATTTTTGAGTTATATTTATTTTACCTACTTAATCCTTGACAATTCACATGATACATATACAATACATTGCTAACTTTTAGCTTGATTTACCTATAAGATAGGTAGGTACCTATTACTTGAGTTCTGGTTTTCGTGGAAAAGCTTTCAGGGATTAATTAAATTATCATAAATTATCATCAGAAAACATACAAGAATTGAATCTAAAAAAAACAGTTCTAACAATCATAAAAAGAAAGGTTTTTTTATGAATTTATTTAACTGTTTTTTTTTTCTTATTATAATCCTAATGGTGGATCCACACAACCCGGCGGCACTGCAGAATCTTGACCACAAGCAGAAGCCGGCTAGTGCGGCTCTCATTGAAAGCCGTGATGAACGTGAGGCTATATATGTGGATCCACCATAAGGTTTTTCCAGAGATGAAACATAATTATAGCGATAAATAATAATGTCAATAAAAAAATAAACCAATACGGGTTAATTACACCCAACCCAATTACGGTCCAGCACACAACAATGCACCGAAATAAAAATCATTAACTTTAAGTAAAACATTACAAGAAAATGTAAATTTTTTGGTAAAAGCTTTGTATTTCAATCGCCATTGTTTGACCGGAAGCTTTGAAAATAGGAAAATGTGAGTACCTCGAAAGTAGGTTATTTTCAAATCTATTTTATAAATAAAGGTAGATATAATTTGCATAATATTATAAGAGTTCAATGAATTGAAGATAATTCCTTGTGATAGATTGGCAGCCACGTGTACCGTGTGGTATATTTTTAATGTAGATTCCGACATAATTAATAAAAAAATTAAAATAATTAATTGTGTATCTCAATCAAGTAACATGACAAATCTTGCTAGGATTTATAGAAAAAGAGCTGAAAATCACAATAAAAAAACTTAGCAGTTACTTAAAGGAAGCTTGGTGATGTTAATTAATTTTAAGTTCTTTTAGAAAATTAATAAAAAAACTCATAGATTCGTGGTACTTTCAGAAGCCCTACAGCATGAATTTGGAAGTTGCCTTTGTTTGGCAGCTCGCTAAGCTGTTAGTATCGGCTATAGCTGATAGATGGCGTTACGAGTATCACTTGAACGGAGACGACAAAAAGGCATACAGCAGTGCGATTCTGTAAACATGTCGAAGTGAACACTTGGGCGGGGTACACGACGGATGAGTTGTCAAACCATACAAATAACATGGAATGACAGCTCACTTGTCGATCACTCCGCCTTGGTGTACACCGTGAGATGTCGACAGAATCGACCGGCTGATCATGGTTTAAAGTATATTTATTAAGGCCGCTAAGAAAAGTCGCCGGGCCTATGCAATAATTCGAGTCGTTTCTACACACGAATTGTTTATACTGCTTCGGCGCCGACCAAGAAAAAAAATCTTAGCGTGTACACGTGCCTTAATAAGTATTAATTCCAGTGAAATATTTTGAAAAAGATTAAAAAGTAATAATTCAGACAAAGCCATCAATGACTTTGACTTCGTCTTTGTTTTCTATGACTTTACTCAGCTTCTTTATGTGAGTCCCGGTTCACTTAAATAACAGATAAAAATTATCCTTACTGACAATGAAATACAAGTACGAAATTAACTCTGTCCGTCTGTCTATCTGTTTGTCAGTCTCATCACGTCTTAACGGATTTGGATAAAACTTGGCACCCGGGCAGAAAATACTATAATCCCAGGAGTGATTTCACTCAGTATCATCTCCGTCTTGGATGGCGAATCCGCTGGCAGAAAATTAGTGTAAAAATGCGTTTTCCTTCACCTTATCTGAAAGTTATAGTGTTCGTTTCGAAGACCGGCTGGTATTTCGGTAAAACTACCTATATTCTTGATCATAAATTCTTTACTTAATTAATAGCCAATCAAGCGATACCTATCAGTCGGTCTAATAGGTAACAAAACAGGACAGCTAGCACATTAGACACCCGAGCCGAAGCCCCGCTGCGGAAGTACCTTCCTGTCACCCGACACCCCGCAACCAGGCGTGAGGCGTAATGATACGAGTGGCGCGGGGACCGGCAGAGGAGCAGGCGGTGTGTGAGGGGCTGTCTAGTGTTCGGTTGCAAGGTATGTTCGGTTCTATTTTATTATTTATGTAAGTACAAACAGAAAAACAATTATGTTTGAATTAAGTATGTTTTTTTTTTGTTTTAAACTTTTCACTTTAGTCGGTAGTATTTTAGTTAGAACCTTGTTGGTTAGTTAGTATTTTATTTGGTATCTAAATAGCACTGTGCAAACACATAACTATATGTACATACATAATTATAAGAATGGTTAAACTTTTAGTTCATTGGCAAATTTGTAGGGGGTGAAACTTAAAATATGGGACCAACCGTGGGACCAAACTTCAATATTTTTACTACTGCGCCAGAAGAAGGGTTGCGTTTTTCGAGTGTATGTATGTATGAACGTAAGTATGTAATGTATGTATTTTTCTTTAGCACGCTCTGCAGCCTAAACAGCTTGATGAATTTTAGCTTGAGAAGTGTCGTTAGATTCGTCTTGACTGTGAGAGTGACACTATATACAAATTAAAATGGCCGATATTTGGCGCCATAAATTATGTCGCCTCTCAAAATCTATCTAGGGGGAAAATGTAACTCACTATAATGTAGGAAATAATAAATTGACTTTGGTGAAAAACTCGACCGCTAAAATCAACTAAACTAAAAAGTTCCAAACAAGTCGCTTTTGAAGCCGTCTGATGCAGTTGGTGATATTTAATTTAGTTCAACCACAGATCTGATGCCACCAATTGCAACAGACTGCTTGTAAAGCGACTTGTTTGGATCGTCGTTTTTAGCGGTCGGGCTTTATTTATTTATTTATTTAGGCTTCTCAACAATGAGTACACTATTACATTATAACTCATACATTAGATACAAACTTAAATCTAAGCGCCTCATCACTTACAGAAAAGCACAGCGTGTACTGTATTATGCGCAGAATAATAATTTGTTTATTTCTTACTTTTAAGTATGCTACTCTTTTAGAATCGCCCACACGAGCCCTTTTTCCGTCTACTTTTCCAACTGCAACAGTTTTTACAAGTTATCATCATGAAGAGGCTACTTTTGATGTTCAAAATTGGTCAAGAACGGTCAGTGCGTGTTGCTGACAATGGTAAGTTTTCTATAATTTTATGACAGTATTATAATGTTTTGGATAGAGTATTTTGATAACACAATTTCATAGAATCAATTCATGAATCTTGGCCGGTTACATTCCCCTAGTAAGTAGGTAGTTAGGTAATATCCGAATCGTTGATTGATAAACTAAAAATACCGTGAACAAAGACCCATTCATCATATTATTCACCATTATTTCTATGAATAGACGCGTGTATACTAATGGCACAATAATTGAAGAGACTATGAACTAAAAATAAATATTGACTGACACTATAACCATTCGCTTTTCATAAATAAATAAATCAATGAAAAACATCGCCAGACAGTTACCTATTTTTTGTTTGTTAATAGTTAAGTAAATTGGTAGGTTTGTGTTGGTATGGGTACCTACCTAAGACCTACCTGTACATACTATTTAATTGAAAAATGTATTCATTTTAATTTAATGAGATAGGTACTACGCTAGCTTTTGCCTTCAACTTCGCCCGCAGATAGTAGAAAATCATCGGCTGTTTAATCGTTTCTCCAGGACTCATCGGGCTTTATTAATTTATTTAAAACTTCTGACAACACAGGTGGTGGCTTTTCAAAATGATTTCAGTCGATGCGGCGTGATTTAAATATCTACGACGCTTTCAATAAATCGACATAAGCATCATCATCTGCCTAGCCTTTTCCCAACTATATTGGGGTCGGCTCCCAGTCAAACGGGATTCAGCTGAATACCAGTATTTTACGTGGAGCGGCTGTCTACCAGACCTCCATAACCATGCATTAATTGGTTAACATGGTACCTACTTCTTGGCTAGACTGGTGTCAGATTTTCTGGCTTCTAAAAATTCGTAATGACTGCCAAAGTTCCCCAAATCGTGATTTCCGACGCACGGAGGAGTCTCAGTATGTTAAGATGGTCACCCATCCACAGCAAGCGTTGCTTAACCTTGAAGCGGCCTGTGTGGCTGTTATAATTTAGCCACGAGCTTCTCAATAAAACGACAAAAGCGAACGAACAAAAAATTACGAAAGCGTCATAGATAATGTGCCTAACACCTACTACAGGAAACCTCGTTGGTCTTGTGGGTGCCAGCGCGACTGCTGAGCGAGGGGTCATGTGTGTATTCTCTCCATCTTTACTTATATTGCACAAGTTTGGACTTTGTCTAACATCCAGAAGTCCAAGCACAAGGTTTGCCCTCGGACGATGGAGCGCAGCAGTAATGATAACCTGTCTGACTATACAGGCTGTTCCAGAAGTGTGTGATCATATTTAAGGGATCACTCTATACCACCCATAACTCAACATCAGTTGATAGCTGATATATATTAAGAAAAAAAAATGCTAAACAAAAAAGAAGACTTTTTTTTTAATTCGACCACATAAAACAAGTAAAATCAATCACAGATTTGATGACCGAAGAGATGAGGGCAGGACGCCTCGCATGGCTTCCTCGAGCATTAGTATGAAGAAGCACAACGCAAAAAAGTAGAACAAAGGGGGAGTGACCTTTGCCCGGGAGTGGGATAGATCAAGCTGACAAAAAAAATGATTAGATAAATTAAATGAATTATAAAAACGTTAACCTAATCATCGTTTTATTTAATTAATATTTTAGTATAAACGAATGATTTACACTCCTCCCACAGCGAGTGACATTCAAGGGGCTCGTAACTAAGCCGAAAAGGTCGCTCGGGTCGATCTCCAAGGTTAAGGAACACTCCCCGAGGTCGGCCCGTGGATGAGCGAGCTCCTTCGTGGCTCAGGAAGCACGTAAAGCCCGCCCGGCTGATATTTGTAGAATATCTTTTACAGGTAAAAAGTCCAAGCACATATAGGAGGTGATAATCAGTGAATCTAGACAAATTATGATGATTGGTAGTCAGTAATAAAGAAGTGGCGTATTTGTTTTTAATTCTTCGGTTACTTAGAAGCCCGAAACTCTGATAGCTAGTGCCAGCCATTCAGTACCAATGGGTATTGTTACTGAATATCTGGGTTATGTGGGTCAGGCTGTTGCATCTGACCAGCTGCCTTCAGCTTCTTCCGCTAAGACTGAAAGCCGACCCTCAACAGCTAGTTGGTAAAGATCAAATGTCATAATCGCCTCCAAATGCTGTTAGTATAATATAACATAGAGGGCCTGGCACGAATGTTTTTATCGTATAGTAACAAAACGTAAGATTTTAGTGTAAGATAAGATAAGATAAGATAAGATAAGATAAGATAAGATAAGATATTTATTTTTGCAAATATGGGTAAAAACACGGTGACAAACATATAATTAGCAACAGCCATATTTAACCAGAAGGCATGGAAAAGTACAAAAATACACTGAATATTCTAAGTTCAGATTCATAGATAACCAATGTCAAAATAAAGATTGATAAATTACAATTAAAAATTCACAATTCTTCTGCAGTCAACTCATTTCGTATTACAATTAAAATAGTTATTAAATAAAAATTAAATGTCATATTTTTCTAGTCAATAAAGTGTAGGTAACACTCGTTTCGCAAATAATACTTATTTGAATTTGATACTAAGTATAGTCATATTTTTGTATGATACAAATTGTGTATTTCGCTTAAAATTAAACCAAAATATTATGGGGTTGTAGTTTTTTGTAACGTTACTATACGTCAAAAGATTCGTGCTAGGCCCTCAGTTAAGGTCTATTTTATTTTTGGGATAAGCTCACCGCACTATTTCCAAGAACTGCAATTCGTGAAAGATTAAATTCTAGCGACCACCAGAAAAACGCCGAGACAATGAAACTACAAGAAATAATTCAAGTGGAAAATTAAAGTGAAGGAGTAAGAAAAACATAATTTCCACTAATAAAAACATACCTTAGTAAGGTTTTTTGTTAAATATAAGCAAACTAAGTTAGATTTAGATTCGACACACTAAAAAATATACCCACCCAAGTTTGTTAGCACTACCGTTTGAATAGGTGCAGTATTGTTGAAAGGCCAAAGTTCATGAATGAAACGCTACCGCATTCACTTTTTTTCAGCTTTCTAAATAAGCAACATGTTAAGTAAATATAACACTAGAAAGTGAGTTGGAACTTTTTCTTACAAGATTAGATAATTTTCCCATAGTCTTACCATTATCAATTTTACCGGAACACTATTCTTATCAATCAAAACTAAGTCCTATGTCAGTGCCACACCGATCAAATTCCAAAAGCACTATTACATTGATAGGTGTTCGGAACACGTTTAGCCACCTGCCGCACACCCTGCTATAAATAAATCGACCTTCAGCTTAAAAATAGACGCCGATCCCTCCCGACCGAGGTCGGGAAATTAGGTCACTGGAACAGCTATCTCGTTCACACAGTTACCAAGCGGTTCGAGTAACAAGGACGAAGATAGGATCTGCAGCGTCAGTGACGTCGCCGAGCTCGTTCATTGAATTTTACAGGATGAGACGTTCAGCCTTGGTGCATCGCGTTTAGTTATTCTTAATTTTTCACGGCTTAAAGCTGGTTAATTGTAATTTGATATGAGGAAATGGGAAAATTGCGTTTTCGTGTTTCGTTATGTTTTGTTTTTGTTTTTTAAAAAATGTAAATTGCCATTTGTTGCCTTTATTTTTAAAAAATATTTATATATTAATTCTAAATATTTTAAAATGACACATACGATCTCCTAAAGCATAATGCTTTATATTCAGCTCCTGAAGCAGTGGTGACGTCAAACGCGGGTGTGGCAGAGAACCATGACGTCACGTGGAAGCTCTGACGTCAAACCGAGCCCCTCTCGCCCCTCCCACCCCGCTGACACAGCCCTGGGCCCCCCGCACACGAACTGCTTTTACTGCTTTATGGGTATTGTTTCTATGTGGCCTCTGCAGCTTGTCTGTAGTTCTGAACCCGGAAATAAAATAAGACTAATTAATTAAATGCCTTAATCTAGAGCCAAAATAAGGGACTAAATCCAAAAGAAAAAATATCCTCTTTGTCGTAAGTTACGTGCAGCCTTCAGAAAATATTACCGAAAAAGAGGTTGTTCGATGGGTTCTAATCAGCTGTTTTTGACATCTACTTGGTAAGCTTAGTGATTATTTTACAGATCTCTTCCCAAATTCAATTTCATGACAGACACCGGGACATCATCATCTGCTTAGCCTTTTCTCCCAACTTTATTGGGGTCGGCTCCCAGTCAAACCGGTTTCAGCTGAATACCAGTATTTTACGTGGAGCGGCTGCCTACCAGACCACCACAACCCATTACACCGGGACAGTTGAAACTAAATAGAAGCTTCTTAAAAACATACGATTTTGGTAATACGGCATAAAGTTAAAAAACAATAATGTTAAAGTCAAAGTCATAACGTTTATTTCAATTAGGCCATTAAACGGCAAGTTTGAACGTCATCATTTACATTTAAATACTAAGTATAAAAAGTATAGTGACTCTACTGTAATGGCATCGCAACTGTAATATTAAGATGCATGTTGATAAGGAATTCGCCCTTGCGAATGATGTCAGTAACCAACCTAAACTTAGCAGTGAAAGAAACAACATATTTCTCATTGATTTACGAGACATGCAAATATTGCAACAGAGGATACCTACAGTAACATTACATTTCGAAGAAAAGTGACTATCGACTTCACAGACAAGCACCCTCCAGAATAGCTGTACTTCTGAGTTCCATTGAAAATTATGCCTCCAGTAAGTATACTAAGATGATTTTCTGTCAGCTGCAATTTTAGATAGAATACTTCATGATGAATACTTCATCTATTAACAAAAAATTTTAGGTAACGTTTTCGAATCAAACAATATACAGGTACAACTTGGGGTTTTAAGATAAGAGTGATAGGTTACTTGTAGGCAAGCATCCTCGACCACATCATCGCTTTTCATCAGGTGGGGTTGTGGGCAAACGCCAGCCTACCGATAATAATAACAAAAATATCTTACAACCAAAACTACACACGTTCCTTGCAACACACTCTGGAACGTTTTTATACCACTAACTCAAAAACCAACACATTGGTATCAAACAATTTCCTAATCATAGCACGACAAAAAGCAAGAAACAAAGATGTTCGTGGGTTACTCGAAACAATAGCTTACTTCTGTAATATAAGTTAAGATTAAATTTCGGGTTGATAATCCTATTCGATCTTGCAACTTAATGTTAAAAGCAAACACAGTGTGAGTTTTTCAATTCAAGTCAGAACTTTGGTCGTGGTCTTAAAAACCAAATTGCCAACAAAAATATACCAAAAAACTGCAGAAGTGGCCTAAAAACGAAATTGGCAAAATAAAGTTATAGAGGGATACTTCCGATTTGGCCATTTCTTGAAATAACACATGTGCTACGTACTAACTCAAAAACCAACCAGACAATTCACTAGCACGACAAAAGGTTAGAAACCAAGAAGCTTATGGGTTACCTACTCGAAACAAAGACCTGAGGGCCTATTCTCTATGCCCGAAGTCCGTAGTTCCGTTCGGACTTACGATTAGTCCCTAACCCGAACTAAGATCAACTGTCAAATCGTGTTGTCATTCATTCTTAGTTCGAGTTCGGGAGTAATCGTAAGTCCGTAGGTGATACGGAGTAGAAAACGCCCGACACTAAGGCCGAAACTACGGACTTCGGGCTTAGAGAGTAGACCCCCATGCTTCAGTAGATAAGTTAGATTAAGATTTCTAAGGAAATCGACCTTGCAACTTTTAGTTTAATGACAACATAAATCGGGTCGTCAAAGTACGTAGTCGTGGGTCCATACTTCTTACGAGTTACGAGGCATGGTAATATCGCAAAACAAGGGAACCTTCCTGGTGAGGGTCGTGGGTAACCGATGGATGCGAGACGCACAGGACCGGTGGTTGTGGCGACACCTGGGGGAGGCCTATGTCCAGCAGAGGACGTCTTTCGGCTGATATGATGATGATGATGATGAAGGGAACCTTCAGAAAGATGAAGCATCAAACACAAGCTACTAAACTCTAAAATCGGGCACTTCTAAGTTTCATCGAAATGCGCCTCTATAAAGCAAGATGAATTTTAACCAGATTCAGTTTAACATAGCAGTTATTGCGAAGTATTCGTAGGAACTTAGATTTTTCATAATTCTATCTAAGCAGACTACAACTGAAAGAGGAAAAGTCTAAATCAGCTTAACAAAGATTTTATATAACGTTATTGAATAGGAAGTATGAATGAAAAAAGTACTTGTTATCTACACAGTTTATCTCAAAATATAATATTGACAGTGAAAATGGAATCAAAATTGATCGAAAAACCAACGAGATAATAATTAAATAAATATACCTGTCCTTCTCGCGAAAACGCTGTTTTGTATAGGCGTCATGGACTTTGACGTCAAAGTTCATATCGGACTTTTCTTTCTAATTGTCAACTTTGAAGCTTTATAACTTCATTGGCGATGAAGTTATTTTAAAATTATTTCTTAAGTGCATGCATATTCCC
The DNA here is from genome assembly GCA_947386135.1 of Melanchra persicariae. Taxonomy (NCBI): domain Eukaryota; kingdom Metazoa; phylum Arthropoda; class Insecta; order Lepidoptera; family Noctuidae; genus Melanchra; species Melanchra persicariae. The sequence continues at coordinate 6,133,389 of OX376651.1, read as the reverse complement.
TATTATGCCTACAACCAAATATTACCCGAGATCAGTCAAAAAGTCTCTACGTCATATAAATGAGAAACGTACGAAGTGCAACGTGATTATTTTTGGGTCGTACGAATGAAAAAATAGAATCCTTACAGGATCATTCGTGTCTGTCCGTCCGTTTACAGCTAATTTAAGAAAAATGGAGCCAACTTATCTAGGTATCAATCTGCCAGCCTTTTCCGAATTGTGGATGCCAACCCCAACCGGCTTCCAGTGTAAACGGATGCGGTCGAGTTCCAGTCTTTTACATGAAGCGACTGCCAATCTGATATCATCATCATCTGCCTAACCTTTTCCCAACTATATTGGGGTCAGCTCCCAGTCAATAAGTGGAGCGTCTGACCAGACCTCCACAACCCACTAACTGGTTAACACGGTGCCACTTGGCAGGACTGATACAGATAGCTCGGAAGCTAGGAATCAATATGAATAGGACAGATCTACTTTTTTTTTAAGGATGGGAAATCATCAAATGACTTCTTCTTCCGCTCTGGGTGGAGCGAAAAGGAGTGTCAGACTCTTACTGACTAAAACCCATCCGTGTTCTTTCTATTCCCCTTTGCGTTCCAGGGCCACGGTAACTCTTTTGAACAAATTCCGTAAACCGGCAGGCTCTGGCCTTAGCGGCCCCGTCGTCTTTGCTGACAACTAATTTCAGCGCGCGTGGAACACAACGCGCCGTCGACTCAGACATGTTCTGATCTGGTGGCGAGCTACCCATTGCTCGCCGTCCGCAGGCATCAGTCACTGCGCCGTGCTGAGGAGCATCAGTTCCTGAGCGGCTGATGTTCGCCTAGAGGAGGCGAAATGGGGCCGTTAATGGCACTCGATTTCAGCCTCCTCCTGAGTCCCCTGTGGGACATATACTTGCTTGTGCAAAATAAGGCACCCATACTTTTATCGTCTCGTCAACAAAACGGTCGAAGTAACAGTTTCTTTTCTCGCTAATTGAGATGAGCATGAACTAAAAATCTACGTCAAAGTTCATCCATGCTACTTTCATGGTAAAGTTTGACAGGTTTTCAGGCTAAAGTAAAACTTGACAAATACTTAAAACGCTTAATTCAGGAGTCGGGGAAAAAATGTAGAGACTTTAGATCAAAGAGATTGAGTTAAAGTCTCGTAACTCTTTAACAATTCGTTACCAAAAATTTGACAAGAACCTAGAACAAAAGCTCTCAAGACGTGTAGGCTAGCCAGATATCAATTGACAAAGTTATACCACAGAAAAACATGAGAATTTGTAATTGACGAGCCTTCGTATGCTAGCCCGATTTGCACCTGGCTGATTATTCATTGTATAATTTAAAAAAAAAATCCGTAAACAGTAATGTAAAAAAAAATAACTATCGCCTAGTTGTATCTAGGCGATAGTTAATGTTTAAATAAAGTTTATGTGCCCACTTCAAGTTTTAATATTAGATAAAAAGAGGCATCTATGCTGATAGGTAATATTGTTATTGTTTCAGAGAACCGAAGGATGAAATGTATTTATTTCTAACGAAGTTTAATAACACCATGGCCTGTAGCCATCGCAGTATGTTCTAAGAATATTGGATATCAGATATTCTTTGGTATCATCAGGCTTTGCTACACTGAGTTTCTATTCTATGTAGTATGCACGATATCTTAGAAATTAACCGATACCAGCCTGGTAACACATGAACATATTCTACAATTTTGAGGCGCTTTTGACCTGGCAGAACTATCCCAGATTATTACCAACAATGTTAGATGTGCAAGACAAAGTGAATATGTATCAAGCACATACAAGACTTATTTTGATCTTTGAGGTGGACCACCAAACATGTGGTATGAATCTTAAAGAATACCTACTATATTGAAGCCAGTTTCCAGTCTGAGGAGATGCAGTTGATAACCAGTATTTACATGGAACGTCCTCCTATCTGACCGCACAACCAGTTGACTGAGTACGCCATCCCTTATGTCATACTGATTCGTGTGTGATATCGATTTAGATTATCTGAAGTAATGATTAAACTGTACAAAGATTTGTTCCTGGTTATAATTCAAATTCAAACATTATTGTCACATTTCAGAGCATTATTTTGTCGAAGGAATGTTCCGTCGAGATCCGCCGTAACAACTGCATATCGAAGAAGGGTTCTGTCGAAGTAGAGTTTTTCGAAGGTGTGTGTTGTCGAAGTAAGTTCTGTCGGACTAATTTTAGTCGAATATATGTTCTGTCGGAGCAATGAGTAGTCGAACTACCTATTGTTTTTCGAAATTGGGACCGTGTCCAAATAATTAACTGTCGAAATTCAGTATGACACTCCTTGGCAAGGGAGCACTGATTGTCCGACTTTCAGACTCACTTCTGACTACTCATATATAATAAGTAAGAATATCAGGCAGAAATGGATCATATTATTCACAATATTCATAATAATTTATTAATCTTTATTTATTAAAGGAAAAATACTCATATAATCACATTAGTGATGTGCTAAGGGCGGTCTTATGGTTCATGATTCCAGACAAACATCCTTAAGTTAACACGTGTATAAAAGATAGGGCTTGTCCAGAGGGTAACAGACTTATAATCTTAAAAGATTGTTGTAAATAATAAAATAAATAATTATTATTTCTAAACAGTTTATCTAGAACTACAAATACGCCAAAATATAATACTTACAGTGAAAATAGAATCAATATTGACCAAAAAAAATATATCTGTCCCTCTCGCGAAAACGCCGTTTTCTATGGCAGCTGCCTAGACGCCAGGATATTTGACGTCAGAGTTGGTATCGGACTTCTCTGTTTAATTGCCAACTTCGAAGCTTTATAACTTCATCGCTGATGAAGGTATTTTAATGTTCACCAGGGCTAATAAGTATTTTATTTTGCAAATGAAAAATGCATGCATATTCCCTATTATCAATTTACAATATATTTGCTTCTGCTTCAGAATATTTGGGTGTAACAATGAGCGATTTTATTACTACAAGCGACCTTTTACAGACATCCTTACTTATTACTTATCTTCATTTAATAAACACATTTAAGATCGTCCTAGGGGCGGTATTACCGTTCAGCGATTTCTGACAAACAAACCTTGAGATATTTATGCACGTGTAAAAATGAGGAGACTTATCCGGGTAATAAGGAAAAATGCTCATTTAAGAAAAACATTAAAGATCGTGCTAAGGGCGGTCTTATCGTTCAGCGATTTCCGACAAACAAACCTTGAGATACTTTATTATAGTTTTTGCACGTGTAAAAATGAGAAGGTTTATCCGGGTAGTAACATTGATCAATCAGTCTAACCGGATGCAGCCGAGTACCAGTATCTTACATCGAGCGACTGCCTAAATGAACTTCACAACCTGGTACCTGAGCTATTACCCAGTCATATCATGGGATAGGTAACGGATACGGTAGCCCATGACAAGATGTGTCAGATTTTCTGGTTTCTGACTACCACCATTTGTAGATATTTTACGACTGTCAAAGATTTACAAATGACATCCGGGACCAAAGGCTTAACGTGCTTTCCAAGATACGGAGGAGTCTCAGTATGTTTATGGATGACCCATTTACAGACCAACCTCGGTAACTCGATAGAACGTACGGTAGCGCTGCGATCAAACCATGCGGCGGGTCAGTATCATCATTATCATATCAGCCGAAAGACGTCCACTGCTGGACATAGTACTCCCCCAAATGGAGTTTGCTATAATCGCCTCCATTGGTAGGCGGGTTGGCGATCGCAGTGTAGCTGTTGCAATGTACCTACAGAGAATTCTGCTGCCCATTCTCTGGTCTGACATGACACCCACGAAAGTGATGGGATGGTGGTATTCTTTTACGTTCGACACCATACGGAACAGATACGGCGGGTAGTAACAGACAAAGGCCCAAGGGCCCCAAAGGAGTTTATGAAACAAAAATCTGACAAACTGTTAAACGCGCGTTAACTATTACCATGCTAATGATTGTTCAAAAGCCAATAGCATCACTTTACGCGTCGATAATTTCCTTATTGAAGCTCGTGGTCAAAAACTTGATCTTGCAAGGAAGGTTCATATTAACTGTATAAGTTAATAGTTGTAGAAAATGGGATAAATACATACGGTCAGATGGAGAAATTTATATCAAAATTGTTTATGATTTTATTGCTTTTACGGATATAGCCCGATGTACCTAATTAAATTGAAATGATTCCGTGAAAATATGAAATAAAGAAATTTCGGATATCTTTAAATAGACCCAAATCATTGATGTGTGATAACTGTTATTTTTATTGATAGTCATTTAAAATGTTCACGAATTGAACCCAATAATTTAATTGGATTGTTTCCGAGAAAAAATGAAATGGAGAATTTTCGCATATCGTTTGCAATAAAATACAGTTACAAATAATTGATACACGGAATATCCACTTGATTGAGTTTCAATAATATTGCACGGAACACTTAAGTTTGAACGAATTTTATTTCCTGTGCATTTCGACACAAAAATATTGGGAATTGTTATGAATTTTATAAATAGGTATAATTTTATTGCAAATATTGGAATTAATTATACGAGTTTATTGCAAATGTAGATAATTCAAATCTCTGATTGGATTTTTTGGATTCGTTCTAGCGAAATACTTTTCAATAACATAATAAATATGAATCTCTTCAGTTATTTCGTTTTTGATAAAGCCTTATTTTTGTAAGTTATTTTTTCAGGATTTTATGGAAACGGACTTTGTTTCGAATAAATTTCGATATTTAAAAAATACAGGAAATTCATATTTCATTGCACAAAAAACTAATTGTGTTTGAATGAATTTTATAATTATAACTTTATTGCAAATATAGGAAAACGAAAACTTGGATTGTATGTACGATTTTTTCAAGTGAAATACTTTATCAATAACAAGTAATGGTAATAACTTCAGTTATTTATTTTTCAGGATCTTAGATTTTTCAAGTGGAAGTTCAAGTAAAATACCTACTTTTTGAATAACAAGTAATAAATATTAATAAATTCCATATTTTTTTTTCGATGAAGCATTCTTTTTGTACGTTATTATTGTAGGATTTTATTGGGATAGAATTTTATTTCGTATGAATTTCGACATCAGATATTGGATACTATTTTATTGCACGGAGCACTTATAGTATTAATTTGAATTAATTTTATAATTATAACTTTATTGCAAAAACTGGAGGATTCAAATCTACGATTGGATTGTCGATCGATTCGGTCAAGTATAATTCTCGTACTTTTTCAATAACAAATACATAATAAAAAATTTTGTAATGTTGTGTTTCAAGATTTTGTGTTTTAGGAGGAGCTCGTGGCTAAATTATAACAGCCGCACGGGCCGATCTTCAAGGTTAAGCAACGCTTACCGAGGTTGATCTGTGGATGGGTGACCATCTTAACATACCGAGACTCCTCCGTGCCTCGGAGCCGTGCACGTTAAACCGTTGGTCCCGGCTGTCATTTGGAGATCTTTGGCAGTCGTTACGGATTGTCAGTGAGTTACAAAAATCTTACGAACTATGTTAGTAACGACATCTTACAAAATTAATGGGTTGTGGAGGTTTGGTAGGCCCGCTCCACGTAAAATACTAGTATTCAGGTGAAACCGGTTTGAATGGGAGCCGACCGCAATATAGTTGGGAAAAGGCTAGGCAGATGATGATGTGTTCCAGGATTTTATGAAGGAGAATTTGATTTTTCAGATTTACGCAGACAATGGAATACAAATAGCTGGTCGGTTGATCGAGAAAGTTCTCAAAGACGCAGCTAGCGGGCTCTGATAGGCATTAGAGGAAAACGTAAGACAAAGGCTTACACATATTTATTTAAGGAGTTGCAACTCAATCAAGCAATATGAGTTATGAATTTTGGTTGAGGTTTACAATTTTATATGCATGTCAGTTCTAACAGTAACTATAAGCAGATTCTTTATTCAAAATTATGTAGAGAAAATTTGAATTTAGAATCCGTGGATCAGAGGGCCAATTCTAAAACTTTTTAAACAACGATCGCATTCGCATGTCAATCGCAAACTGTCAAAAAGCCTTCATTTCCCTACATTTTTGCCAGATTGCGACTGAGTAGGGAATTTGAACGTTACTTAAAAAATTAGTTGAATTTGCCTTCAGTATTTAACCTAATCATTTGGTCAGATTTTTCTATGAAATACATTAGTTTTTCACATTGACTGTCGTCAACATGTGATTGTAACTTTTTTCATAAAGAAAAATGGAATAGAATGTGACTTGAATTTGAATATTTTTAAGTACGAGAATTGGCCATGTGTTCTAGATATGATAGATTCATGAGAAATAGGATATTAGAAATATGTCTAATGGTGACTTTTGAAATTAAACAGAATTGACCGAACAATGAGTGTATAAGTGAAAAATATATTTTATTCTAAAGGAATTATGTACTTTTTAGGCATGCCTATTACCGTTTCATGATCGTGGAAATAATACCTCAAATAATTTATTTTTGTAATTTTAATATTTTCATTTTTTATTCCGTTTTGGGGCTTGAAATACGTTGAATTGAAATCGATTTCGACTACTTTACACTAGGCCGTTTTGATTAGAAATCGAAGAAAAAAAAAAAGGGTAAGTCCTTCGTACTGAACAAAATAAATATTTAGACACGTTTCGTCTGCGGGGAAGTTCCAATGCGTGGGCGAGTCTACAGAGCTACGAGCCAGACAGCGCGTAGGCGACGTAGCACCGTAGCACCGTAGCTCCGTAGCGTAGCCGCTCGTAGACCTACACGTGCTTGCTAAGTAAGCTACGAATCGAAAACTTAACGCTTTTCTGTTCCTTTACAGCAATTTTCTCTATTTTCAATAACTTACCAAATCCAAAGTTTCGTAAACAGGCGGTCCTTAACGAAAATCATGCCAATACAATCATTAATTCAAAAGTCTTTGTAACTATAAAAGTTAAACTTAGATAGAAACTTTCGCAAAACTTTTTATTTTAACATAATTTTTGTGTTCCGACACTCGTTCGCGGGAGCCACGGGTACGGCTGCCGCCTACGCGATCGTCGGTCGACTGCTGGCTTCATCCCGCACGAAATTCCCTTCAGGAGTTAGGCTTGAATGGATCTGCGCTGTGATTGGTTGGGAGCGAGTGACGTCATGGCGAAAATCACAATGATATGGGCTGTTGGGCTGTGTGTGGGGGTTGGTGTGTGTGTGTGCGTGAGGCCCATGAATGGGCGCCTGCTGCCGCGCCCGCGGCTTGCCTCTCCGTGACGTCACCAAATGCCAGCCTCCATTATGCAACCCAGCATCTGAAATAGAAGCGAGATGTTATTAATAACTTTCAATGCATTGCTGTACTTAGAACGCCTATGTTTTACTTTTTGTTTGGAAGGTTTTGTCTTGAATACAATGTGGAGGTATTGTGCGAGCTTATTTATAGGTGGTAACATGAAAGTAAAGAATTAAAACCTTGTAAAAACCGAGTCCAATTAAATTTTATACTAGAATGGTACACATTTTCTATACAGCAACTTGTATTTCAAATTGCTAGTTTTAGTGTGGTTATTTAATTTAAGTAGATAAGAAAAGGGGGACGTCGACAGCATTTATATTTTGATTTATGTATAGAGGTAATTATGACGTCACAATAAATCAAATTTGAATCATAAATAGGAAGTAATAAAGAGAAGTAACTACGACGATTTTTATTTTTTATTTAGCATCTTAGGATAAAGTGCAAATTCATATATTAATACTTATACATCCTCATCTCCGTCACCAACCCACAATGAAAACCAAAACTCAAAAATAATCCCGCACAATCCTACAGCCGCATAATTTGACCTTCGAACTTTGCCCATACAGGCTGTTCTTAAAATAGGTTGGATGCGACAGGGTGCGTCCGGTGGGTCAGTGACCGATGCTGGAGGCTGGTCCCCCGCGCCGCCCGCCACCCGCCACCCCCGCCGTGACCCGGTCACGGTGCAACAAGTGGAAGTGTATCGACTCTGCCCGTTTGACATTTAAGAGGAAACTGAAGGCGACTAGGCAACCTGAAATAGATTGGGAACTATGATTAACGGCAAATTAATCATAGTTCCCAATTCCATTGGCCGTAATACGGTTTCAGGAATTAGTTTAAGTTTTGACGCCATATTTTAAGGTTAGTTAGTTTTTATTTTAAATGTATATGGTTAGTTTAAATATAGTTGTGTAGTTATAATAAATTAATAATGTTTAATTAAATTACATTTAGTTTGAGGATTTCTTAGGGTTGTTAGGACCAACCTGTGCGCGTTTTAGTATCGAAGTATTTGTTGCAGTATTTGTGCATTTATATTTTTTAATTAAAAGCCTGATTTCTCTCACGTTTGGATAAGGCCTAACAGTGTGTTGGAAGTGATAGTTATGAAGATGAATCGATAGTCGCAGTATGAAACATAAAAATCTGTAGTTTGATGTAAAAATCAAACTGAAGGCTTCCAGCATCCTTGAAATTTTATCTTAACTCCACGGACATTGTATGACCTTTGTCTTTTTTATTGCTTCATCATTTTTATATAAAAAACTGGTAGATTAGAAAGCACTTAAAACGCCTACGTTTACATATCAACAAAAAAAATACTATTTGATTAAACAATAAAACTTTTATTTTGCACGTTTTATGAACTGCAGTCAGATTTAATTTGAAAAAGAAATTAATTTCCTTATCACTGGCTGCAACAGCTATTAAAAGCTATTCTACTGCAAAGGTAATTATAATTTAATAGCGTATCTATCAATAAAGCCTTTTCCAGTAAAAGCTAATAAAGGTGAAAGATAGAACACATCCGGAGCTAATTGAATGAAGACTGCGTTTTATGAAAATCTATTCCTGTAGCAGAATATTTTCTGAAGAGCCTATGAATAAAATGAATATGGGCGTTTATGAAGGCGAGTTCTGACTAAGGCGTAACATGATTACATGGACACTGAACACGAAAGGTGACTCTCAGGGATTCTGGGAAATGGTTCTAAGGCGAAGAGAACCTTGAGCTAGTATGCTGATGATTGTATGGAGAGAAAGACTATTGTCTGTAGCTGTTCTCATTCAATTCCGAACTATGGAATACCACTACTCTTGTGAATTGTCTCATAGGAAATAGTATACCACCTAACATTGCACACAACAGTCACGTACTAGACACCTGAGTATCAGCTGGTTGATTCTTGAAAAAATCTCACCTTGAAAAGATAGTTAAAGTGACCATGAGATGAAGTGACAATTGATGCTGGGAATTGACAGCTTATTGACGGCTCACTTCACCTAAGTTATCTCGGTGTGATTGTTATAGAATAGCAGCCGGTCGATTCTGTCGATATCTCACGGTGTTCACCTAGGCGTAGTGAACGACAATAGAGCTGTCATTTCATCTTATTTGTATGGTTTGACAACTCACCCGTCGTGCGCCCCGCCCGGGTGTTCACTTCGACATGTTTACAGAATTGCACTGCAGTACTGAGGGCCTACCACGAATGTTTTGACGTATAGTAACGTAACAGTTTCGTTAATGTGAGTGAATTTTACTATTATAATACTCGTTTCGCACTTAATATTTATTTGAATTGGATACTAAATTCATATAATATACAATGGGGTTGTAGTTTTTTATATTCAAAATTCACTTACGTTAAAGATACTGTAACATTACTACACGTCAAAAAAATGTGCTAGGCCCTCTGCAGTGCGATTCTGTTAACATTTCACTAAGTTAGGTGAAGACAGTTCACTTCAAGCTCACACCAGCTAAGTTAACACGGTGAAATGTTGCTATGTAATAGGCAGGCTGGTCTACAGTTCGTATTAATGGACTTGCGTCCTTAAATGCGTTGGTGGGCAATCAAATATCGAATATAACACTTATATAAGACTGTTTTGTTAAACAATATACTGTTTACGCTTGACTTCATTTCATGAATGAAATCTTACAGGTTATATTTAGAACTGCAAATACGTTTGTAAGGAATCAAGTTGCGTGAAGGCGTGGGAAGATTTGTAATTTCATTACAAAAATAATATGATCCAACGACTCGTGACGTATGCCAGGTATAAATCAGGTTGATGGCGTCAGTTGAATGTCGATGTCAATGTTATTTTTAAGAAAAAATATTTCATCGTAATGTGCTAGGTAGGTGGTCCACCTATACTTCAAGTGGTTACGGCGCAACTGATGAAGGATAGGGACCTAGACGTCATTGTCTTGAACCTGTTTCGTTGAATTACCTAAGCTCTTTTGTTTATTTCAGAATAAGCTTGGGCAAACGTTTTTATATCCCTGAAAATAAAATTCCCCATCGAAATCGCTTTATCTCCGCTGCTTTCTCTGAGTAAAACTTCAACGACGAATTCGTTGTCCGAAGTTGTCCTGCCAGCGTTATGTAGGTGTGGGTTAATGAAATCAATAAATATTTTAATTTGAAAATTAATAAGTTAAAGCCAGTTTTTAAAGCGTTCAACTGCAAGTCGTAATATCATGTTAGCAACAGTCAATGTCAAAAAAACAGTTTGTAACTTCGATATGAATGTGAACGTTTCTTAACTTCAGCATCCTCCTATCGCAAATTCAGACACACAACATCATTAAAATTAAAATTAGAACTTGAATTCACCAACTTATATCACATCACAATGGCAGTTTATAGACCTTCCCCAAAAAGACCACAATCCATTGCCAAACAGAATCGCCAACAACCATTCAAACACAGGGTGTTTCATCATAGATCATAGTCCAGGGTGAGCCCATTCACCGTCAAGGCAAGTCCGTGCGTCACAGGCAACAAGGACATTTCCCAGCCTTGCAAGCATGGGCCGTACTATTTGATCGCCCTCTATTTTAGTCTGATAGTGTTGGCTATTTTCGTTTTAAGTTAAAAAGTGGTGTTAGGTGCTCATGTGTCCTATATTGGTTTGACTTGTGAGTCATCGATTTTTTTGTGAACAATGAATGGTGTTGGCTGTCCAAGGTCGTGATGGGGGCTAGTCTTGTTTGTTATATTTGTTAGGTCCAGTTGTATGAAAGGAGGCTTCAACTACCTCTGAAGGGGGATTTTTTTGTGCTAATTTTTTACGTTGATTGATATTTGTATTATAAATTGGATGTAAAACCCTAGAAAGACCATCAAGAGGATGCAAAAGCCTACTTAAATCAATTGTTTAAGGAAGTACCTTTTACATTAATTTCTTGTTTAATTCAGAAACCATAAAAGACGTACTTATACCAATTAGGTACCTATTTCTCTTATAATTACATTTATTTTTATCAAATCTATTTATAGCCCAATATAGATCATTCATGCGCCAGTCGAACGCAGGTGGAACCATGTTCGATTAACAAGTCCGAGCAAGAATGAACGAGAACGCGTCACCTTGCGTGCTTCGATTCATGAATAGAGGCTTGCAACCCGGGATGACCCAGTTTTTGACTCCATACCGTGGTGCCGGAACACCATAACGCTGTAAGCCCCAACCGCTTTGCTGGGCGACTCTCACCGCTATGTCAGTACTGCTTGCAATTGTTATTGCCTGTTTAATAAATGGGAATATATACTTGTTGGGCTTGAAGGTATGCTATGACGTCAGTCGGTGCGGAGGGGGGTTGCAGCGGTGGAATTAGGTCAGTTTCATTCTGAAACAGGTTTGGCGAGAACGGGGTGAGGCAAGGCCGCGGGGTGCGGCTTCAGCTCAATCGCGAATTCACCAGTCACTAATTATTATGGTGGTCCACTAGGAAGTAGATTAAAATTAGTTACACGATTATGTGCTTTTACATTAGCTATAAAAGTCATAATTACACATAAGGCTGTTGAACCAAACCACCTAGGCTTTCACCTTGTAACGTTCCCTAGATTATTTCATTCTGAGCTCGGTTTTCATAGAAATTGAGCATAACACAGCTCTCAATGGCATACGTTCTGCTTTACATCATAGCTTCTATGAAACGATATTTCAATGCAGTATTCATTTTACGTGGATATTATTGCGATAACCCCTGAACTTTTGAAATTTAAAACGTTATTTGCTTTAGTACAGTTTATAATTTTGCAGAGCAGTATGGAAAAAGCTAACAAAGGGAGGGGGGTGGTATATTATAAAAACGAAATGAGATGTATACTAAATTCAAATGTATGCTTTAGTCAAAAATAGGTAAGGCTCCATCCTTCAGGCTAACATCCAATATCCTTATTCAGGTCATAGTCTATTCGAGTAAGGAAAGTTCCCGGCTACATAATAACAGCCGCATGGGTCGATCTTCCGGGTTAAGCAATGCTTGCAGAGGTTGGCCGGTGGATGGGTGAGTATGATATTACATAGCGACTTCACCGTGTCAGAAATCATGTTAAGCCGTTGATTTCAGCTGCCATTTATATTTTTTGGACAGTCGCTAGTATGAAGTCAGAAAATTTGACACCAATCTTGCTAAAGGCTATCATGTTACCCAAATACCCAGTTATTGGGTATTGGAAGTTAGAAAACAAATTGCTGGAGATAAAAAATGGTACTCAGGTGTATTCGGTTAGACTGGAAGCCGACCCAGAATAAGGCTAGGCATATTGATTGGCCTATCCGAGTACTTTCCATCTAAATACTTACTAACTGACCGAATGATACTGACTGAGACTAGATATGTAACTTCTGTATGCGACGAATTGACTAATAATTCTAAATAGTTTTGAATAAAACTAATCCATACACAACTTCAACTCTTCACACACTCCTACAAGCACCCACACCCCACACTTATATGCTTAGATGGTGCTAGCATATTATTCTTTTAAAGAGAAAGTCTTTGTTTCTGATGCTTATAATATGTCAGTTTATACATTTTAAATCCGTAATTGTGACCAGTAAAAGAGCTGTGGATTTTGTGAATAAATAAATACGTTCAGTCATTGAGGCACACATCATCCAGACTTACACTATTATAACTGTTGCCCATGGCCATGTGGAAGGTGGTGTGACGATCACTTTAGACGGTATCACGAAGGAGAAAGGGCCTTTGCCCAACATCGGAACACGCTTGGCTAGAAAGAAAATATAAGCAGGTAGTATGATGAAAAGATAGGCACAACTGTTTATTTTTTCGTGAGTAATCTCTAGGCCCATCCGATTTCAAAAATGATGTCAATGCAATCAAGCTACAGCATTGCCGAGGATGCTGTGACTTCCATTCAGACGAAGTCGCCGGCAGAAGCTACTAGTTTACGAGTCGAACTCGCAGGCAAATGGTTCTGAAGGAATCGTACTTTTTTTAGCTTGATATTTTAAAAACCATCGGTTTTCTTGTCATCAAACAAAAGAACATTTCTTTTTCTAAATATTAAGCGCAGATAGAGCGTAGATTTTTTTTTTTTTAAATAACTTAAAAATTGTGTATTTGGAAAAAATATGCGCGCAAAACTCGACAAAGTCAGTTAAAGTGATTTATAATGATGAGTACAATGTCACTTATTCAGGTATTGCGTTCATTCTTTAACACGGTATACGTAAAAGATACAATATGAGCGCCAATTCTACTAATTCTTACAGTTGTAATCTGACAAAAAAGCCTCAATTTCCATAAATTTTTGACAGACTGCGAATGACATACGGATGTGAATGTAGCTTAAAAATTAGTAGAACTGGCTGTCTGAAGTACTTATTAAATAATTTGAGCTATTCCCACAACATTTTACCCGTTGACATTTACCGGCCATTGGAAATAGGTGACCTAGCCCGTAGGAGCAATTTTAAACTATGTTGTCGGAGGTTGCAGTACGATCCATACTAATCGAGTTTGCGTCACGGCCGAGCTGACGAGGATGCTTCATTAATAGGATTTGAACAACATAGAAACCTTAATGCAAAAACGTAGATACAACTATCTGATGAAGTGGACGGGACTGATGCAATTATGTTGCTAGTTTGTGTATTTGTTAAGTTTAGTGCACCGAAGAATTCTCCCCTTTTATTTTTTCTATCTAAAGGTCAGAACCGACATCGTACCCACAGAATTTAGTTTGTGCAAGAGAGTTGTTTAAAAATTTTGATGTACAATAAAGTATGTTCTATGTATATGTCGCAGCAAACTAGCTTAACCAGCCGTTTAATTGGTGGCCTAGCCTTTTCATTTAAATGCGCCGATTTTTCAGCGACCATGTCACATGTGTTGTTAATTAAACGGCGCAGTTCAATGAAAAAGCTAGAGTTTTAATGAAACGTCGGATTAAGCTAGTTGGCTGCGACATAATTAAGTAAATATTTTCAGTAATAATACAGCTACACTGCGATCGCTAACCCGCCTGCCAAGCGTGGCGGTTATGGCAACTTCCCCCCCATCTGGGGGAGGCCCATGTCCAACAGACGTCTTTCGGCTGATAAGATCATAATGACCAGTAATAATACCTTTACTGAGTTTTGAAGATCAGATAGGCAGGTGGCCCATGTAAAATAGTCAGCTGCACCCGATAACGTTACTCTGGAAGCCGATACAAGTAGGTAAGTGCACACACTTATTGAAGTAAAGCCTCTGAATAACGGACCAATAAACAGAGGGCGTAGCACGAATGTTTCCTGCCAGGGTTGCGGATTCCCTACCTGAGTTGCGGATTTTGTTCGAAAGAGTTACTGCGGCCCTGGAATGCAAAGGACACTAGGGGGAGCACGGATGGGTTTTAGTCAGTAAGAGTCTGACACTCCCTGCCGCTCCACCCAGAGCGAAAGTCATTTGATGATAGCACGAATGTTTTGACGTAAAGTAACGTTATAGTACCTATCGTTAACGTAAATTAATTATGAATATATAAACATCTACAACCTAATTATAGTATTTTGGTTTAATTTTATGCGACATACATAATTTGTGTCATACAAAAATATGAATATTATATCCAATTCAAATAAAATGGATGTACGAAACGAGTATTATAATAGTAAAACTCACTCAAATTAACGATACTGTTACGTTACTATACGTTTAAACAGTCGTGCTAGACCCTCTGAACGGTTTCACACGGCACTCCAGCATAAGTACCTATAGGCTGCACCAGTTACAATGCAGGTGTCGTCATACGTCACTCACTGCGATGACGTCTGGAGATACAAGAAAAGTACTCTGTGAGTCCCACTGAGTTTATCTGAAGGGGTTTGGATGTAACTGTAAACTAAGGGCTTTCTTTTATTAAAAAAAAACTTTTATATTCAAGTTTTTTTTTAAAGAACAACTGATTCGGTTTCTTTTCTGCCAGTATCACGTCGTGCATATTCAAATCGCAATAACATATCAACATAGATGACGTGTATTAAATCTAAGCATATCAACGAGAATCAATGTCAATGAACTTGTCAAAATGGGAGAAAACTAGAGGAATATTTGGCAAATTGCGAATGTGATGCGAACGGGAACGTTCCTTAAAAGTACAGGAATTGCTCCTCTGGATTGCGTCGAAATGGCCGTTAACGGTTTCTTTTTCATGTTTAAGTCATTAAACACTTGTAGCGATGGTAATTTATGTTACACCTTTGTATAGACTACCCCCTATGCCATCGACTGTTTATGTAGAATATTCGACTGTTTATGAAATCTGAGTTTCATTATACTTCGAAAGCCAACGCGCTTTTTTTAAGGTTTTGGAAGTCATCAAGGAGTTTCAAGAATCATCATTCAAGGAGTCATCAAGGAGTCACGCTCTTACTGACTAAAACCCATCCGTGTTCCTCCAAATGCCCTTTGCGTTCCAGGGCCGCCGTGACTCTTTTGAACAAATTTCGCAACCCTGGCAAGAAGTAAGAATCTGTGGTAAAGGTAGGTCAGTGACTTTTCTTTCCACGTCATAGATATTGCTGGCAATTGCAATTTTTAACCACAAACACACGGTATTAACATAAATACCTATGTACTTATGTTAATAAGTGTGTTTGTGGTTAAAAATTACGCTTTTCAAATAAAATCTATTTTTGGGTGGCACTATCCATGCAGCAAACAAACATCCGAATGAATGCTATGACTACAAAACCTTTTAAATCAATCTATCATCCAGAACCACTCTGGTCATCCATCGTTTAATAACACACCTGCATTTTGATACGTTTTTCACAGAATCCTGGTGTGACGTCAAAGTGCAATATCCCAAAATAGGTGACCCGGATAGAGAGTGGCGTTCCTCTGTGCACGCAGTATAGGAGCCTGACGTCATAACCCCCCCTCCGCTTCGTGCACTACCCTCCCCTGAGGTCGACACCATAGCACCTAGGGTGCCTACTTCGGCTACAATTTTAAAACTTAAAGATCGAACGGCGGAGATTGGCTGTGAGAGCGTTGCTAGGTGGTAAAATGACAAAATGACTGATAAAATATACAACACATCTAGTATACTACACACTTACCGTCACAACCCTGATTAAATATTCGGGGAATATAGCAGTGTTATTCTGGATGAAAATTACAAACATAGGCTATTGTTTTCGAAGACTTTCTAAAATGGTCATCTAAGCTTTTGATCTAGAATTCCAAGTGATTTTCTTGAGATTCGACTGAGGAAATCTAGACTCTGTTTCGAGCATCATATTATGACGTGTTATATCATCATGAATCCGTTGTGAAAAAGGGATAGTGCTGTATGGCTCCGTCTTTCTCTCATAACGGAATCAAAATGGCATTGGCCCGTCATAGTAGGTTGGTTCATTCTGGGAATGAGAAGAAGGATTTTTCCGTCCAGTTACTCACATGTACCTATGTATTACTACACGGGTAATAAGAATATTAGTACAAAATTAAGGGTACAGTTCTCGTCAAATAACTTTGCCCCTCTGAAGTTGTGTCGAGTGGCTGCGTAGTAGTCAAAATTACGAACACACTGCAACTGCGCATGCGCAAGAGACATAGGGGCGGGGCGCGATTTTATGTCTCAGTCGCTCGTTTACGTTCGATGCATGCTTGCGTCCCGCTTGCTCCCGTGTACGTGACTGCACCTGCGCGATCTTTGCAAATGGCTTACTTCATAGGGGCAAAGTTATTTGACGAGGTAGAATGATTTGAATAGAAGAAAAGCATAGTACCAACGATATTAATATTTTCCAACATTTCATCGGTTTGAGATTCATTATTTGATTTTCCATTTCAGTGCTTTTCAAGAGTATTGTTATTGCAATATTGTGTTGTCGGATTTTTTTTGTAGTTGTTAAATAATGCTTGACCTTTGCACTACGTGTGGGCGAACTCGAATCAATTTTTCATGTAGGATTCAAGTATACACTCGAACGTAAACAAAGTTCACAGGATTTTTTACTAGAGTACTATTGGTTCAGAGGTTGAGCGCTTTGCTTTACGCTGTACGGTATACGGATTCGATCTCTGTGTGGGACAAATACGTAAATATATAACACAATACGGTTACAGGCTACATATTTGTTAATCTAAAAATATAATTATCATCGAATAAAACAAAAAATAGCATCTTGTAGATTTACTTGGTTTGGTTTAACATTTGAAATTCAGTATAGGAATCAGGCTGTTTAACGCTTTTGTTTTCCATTAGAGCAGTGCTGCCATCTATCGGCGTTTCCGCCGGCCACACTACATGAGTAGTATAACCGCACTGCCTGGAAATAAAGTCGTCACCCGTGGTCGTCACGGATACATTCTAACATTCCCATGGCACACAACATTACTATCGTAACAGGTGGCGCTATGCACAATGAGTAGTCCTCCTGATGCTATTAAATTATAAAGATAAAGTAATCTACCTTAGCTCTAATATTTATTACCAGTAAGTTGTTACGTTAGAAAACAAAAAGTGATAAACTTTATTCGCAATTGCAACAACGCCATCTATCGGACATTTCCCGAAACACGTCACCCGGGAAAGCGTCTCCGCGCGACAAAAAATATCCAACAACGTTCCGTTCTTTTTCCCTCCTTGCACTTGAAATAGCAACACGATGAGTGCTCAATTCAAAGATGGCGCTGCCTGAATGGCGGGCGTGGGTGGGAAAATAATATTATCAATTTTTCCTTTAAACGGGTCAGCGCGATTGGAACAAAGAGTATCTAGTATGGTAATTTACGAGTATTACCACTATCATCCCTGAATTAATTTCACGTTTGCATACGGGAATGAAACTGATTTTACGCATCGTTTGGTTGTTTATTGCAGTCCGTGCATTCCATACGGGAAACGTTTGGTATTGCGTGGTCCTTTGAGGCGCATTATTTTTTGTAAATAATGGTTCGGTTTTAAATTGTTTATTACGAATTCACGAGTAATAAATTATTTTCGGCCATATTTTTAAGCAATATTATTTTTTCCACATTCTACGAATCGAATTTAGGTAGGTCTATTAGTTTCTGGACAAATACACAAATTTTGTTCCTTTTAGATGTACTGGCGAATCTGGTTATCTCCTACTCACGTTAATAATGGCAATCAGGAAACCATGACAAAATACTAGTCCTGTTCATACGAAGAGATTGAGTTTTCACATTTAAAATAAAAACGACAACCTCAAAGCATAAGTACCTATACGATTTATTCAATTTATGTCAAAAAGCTGAACACTTTGTTATTTAAGTAACAATAAAATTAATTAATATTACGAATATTGTTAACTGAGCTGAATTTAGGTTTGTACGAAATATGATATAACTTGACGCGTCTTGATTTACATTATCTTTCCGTTTTACCGAATTTGCTTTATTCTAGTAAATTGGTAAAGGGTGTGAAATGGAGACCAAGAGGAAATTTTGTTCCACAATGTTAGATTAGAGCTCCTAAACTAACTTTAAAACATTCTGTATTCGTCTGTATGTATTTTTGTTTATGTTTTTATTATGTCTACACAATAATTGGAGTAAGAGCTTCTGTTTTTGTTAAAATTCAGATGTTTGCTGACTTAGCAAAGTTATGAAGGGTTTCTATTTCTTGTAATATTCATTCAAACGTAATAAATGAGCAAGAATGGGCACAAATCATCCAACCCAATACAATCTAAACACTTTTAACAAGGCTATGTTGCTATATGAGATACAGTAAATGTAAAAATAAAATGTATAAAAATTGTTTGCTTGTTTGTAAAACTTAAGGTTGTGCAGTTCTCATCTGATCACGAAAACTCTTTCACTGATAGAGTTATATTATCAATATCGTTTAGTTTCATAGCCTATTTTGTAGTCCGGAAAAATACACAATTCTTCAGAGAACCTAACTTAATATGAAGGCAGCAAACAGAGATTTTATTTCTTAATAGGCCAGCCAGGCCAACTCAAGAAGACATATTCAGGTAGACATGACTCAAGTCTCAAGACTCAAGTACTACGGAAGTATCCTTACTTCCAAATTAAAAACGCGAAAGTTTGTTTGTATGTTTGGATGTTTGTTACTCTTTCACGCAAAATCTACAGAATGGATCTTGATGAAATTTGGCACAGAGGTAGATTATAGTCTGGAATACCACACAGGATACTTTTTATCCCGGGAGTATGCTCCCTTGGGATAATTTTCAACATTCACGCGGGCGGAGCCGCGGGCGGCAGCTAGGCGTGTATAAAACCTTACAAGTCGAGTTGCATCTTTATTCGCGGGCATTTTGCAGAGCACAGTGAGTCACAAAGCAGTGAATAAGTTAAGCGTTGCCGTGTGTAACCACGAGCATTCCTCTCGGGTTGCCAGCTGTGCTGTGGGGAACTAAATTAAATTTTTGTTATGTTGTTCTTTACACAAAGTTCTGTTATTTGATGCAAGATTTATGGGAACTGGTTCAAGTTTTGTTTCGGAATCATGTGGCTTACTTATGTTGTTACTTTAATTGTTAGAAGAATAGTCGGTAGGTGTATTTGTTAACTTTCTTTACCTTACCTTCTCTGAAGCTATTTTCTGATTATTTTCGCTACGGGATCCAAGATAGTTTAATCGTGTCTCCGGAACTCGTCGAGCCTTGGCGCTTTTCTGGTGGTCGCCACTGTTGATTATGTCTTTTAGGAAAAAGCATGGCCGGAAATATGAAGAACTAGCTGCCGCCCGCGGCTCCGCCCGCATGAATGTCGATAATTGTCCCAAGGGAACATACTCTCGGGATAAAAAGTATTCTATGTGTTATTTCAGACTATAATCTACCTCTGTGCCAAATTTCATCACGATCCATTTAGTAGTTTTTGCGCGAAAGAGTAACAAACATACATACATCCATCCATCCTCACAAAATGTCGCATTTACAATAGTAAAATTAGGGCCATTTTCACCAAGCCAAACTGATCGCAACCTGCGTATAAACAACGTTTATGAGCTATCAGTGTCACTATTTTTCTATGGAATCTTGACGCTGACAGCTCTTGCACGCAGTTTAGATGTACTGCCGGTCGATTATGTCGACATCTCACGGTGTTCACCTAGGCGGAGTGAACGACAACTGAGCTGTCATTCCATCTTATTTGTATGGTTTGACAACTCACCTGTCGTACACCCCGCCCAAGTGTTCACTTCGACATGTTTACAGAATCGCACTGCTGATCGCGTTCAGCCGGTCGATTCTGTCGACATCTCACGGTGTTCACCTTGGCGGAGTGAACGACAATAGAGCTGTCATTCCATCTTATTTGTATGGTTTGACAAATCACCTGTCGTGCGCCCAGCCCAAGTGTTCACTTCGACATGTTTACAGCCGGTCGATTCTGTCGACATCTCACGGTGTTCACCTAGGCGGAGTGAACGACAAGAGCGCTGTCATTCCATCTTATTTGTATGGTTTGACAACTCACCCGTCGTGCGCCCCGCCCAAGTGTTCACTTCGACATGCTTACAGAATCGCACTGCAGAATCGCACTGCTGATAGCGTTCAGTTTCATTGGTGAAATCCGCTCTTAGTAGGATAAGAACAAGTTTTTTAGTGCATTGCTAAACAATGACTTTAATTATCTTATCTGAAACTATTTGACAATTCACAGTGTTTGGATGGTGGTAAACCCAAACTTGGTAAATTTTATCATGGGGACCATGTGTGACGGACTTCTAAAAAAAAAAAAACTTCCACCATAAACTTTGAAGGCTGGAAAACTTGAAAATCATTAGGACCTCGAGTACGGTGAAGTAGGAGAAGAGTTTATTGTCTGCAATAGTATTGGCCTGGCTCAAACGCAAAACGTTAATATCTTTGACCTAGCCACGACGTCTATTTCCAGACAAATATTGGTTTTGTTGTGACGATCGGACTCGATTTTCATTCAGCCAATATCAACAAGATCTAGATTTATATAAGTCTTCATTATATACTAATATTATTATAAAGAGGTAAAGTTTGTGAACTACTGAACAGGAACGGGAAATTCCTACGGAAACGGGGGAAAAAACGGGATATGCGCGTACAAGTCACGGGCAACAGCTAGTAAATTATACTTGAAGCTGCTAAGATTTCTGTTATCTTATGTCGCCTATATTGTTGATAGTCATTCATATAAGTGTGAAAAGATATGAGAACTACATCGAGTACCTACTAACTCTAAGGAGACATATCGATAAAAGGTGTTTTCAGGGTTCCGTACCACAATGGTAAAAAGGAAGCCTTATGGTGCGACTCAGTACAGACTGAGTCGCACCATAAGGCTTCCATAAGGCTTTAGTTCTTGAGATATCCAGCTGTGACAGACGGACAGACAGACAGCTGTCTGTCCGTCTGTCACAGCTGGATATCTCAAGAACTGCAAATGCTATAAACTTGAAATTTGGAATAGTTTTAGATGACGGTTGCCCAACAAATTTGAAAATAAGAAAGAAACAAAAATGTATGTATATATTTTTTTTAGTGTATCTTGATAAGTACGTGCGTTTTTGACTGTATGATGTTTATGTGTTTACTACTTTCCGTGTGAAAGCATGCGGGGAACTCAGTACTAAGGCACGCCTTTCGTATTTGTTTGAAATGTTTAGGTAAATAAATAATTATAGGTGTATAATAAAGCATTACATGTGTTAAGCGAACAGATCGCGTTAGTAACACCACCCTGCGCTCCCTAACTAAAGTTATAGATGTTGGGGAAAAAACAGCTATGCTAAAATAGGAGTGGGCTGGCCATGTCGCACGAATGCACCCAGAGAGTTGGGCGAGGATCGTCACTCACTGGACGCCTGAGGAAGGACGTCGTCGTCGAGGTCGACCGCGGCGAAGGTGGTGTGACGATCTCATCATGTTTGCGGGGAAAGCTTGGCCAGAGATCGCCCGAGACAGAGAGGTTTGGAAGGAGAAGGGGGAGGCCTTTGCCCAGCAGTGGGAAAAAAAGCAGGCTAGCAAAAAAAATAATTCTGAATTGTATCAGTTATTTTCAAAGAAGAACCTTAAAAGGCCCATGCCAACTCACATGAATCTCGTTTTAAAACTAGATTGCGCTCTGTTTATAAAACCTGTCAGCTTCGAATCGAGATTTATGCCCAAACAGAGACGTGAATCGTTTCCGAACCACCTTCAACCCACTTTTCTCAACCATCCATCACGAAATGCACAAGAAGTGTTTCTGAATACAAAACGTAAACAAAATGCCGCTTGATTGGGCAAACCTAAGAGTTTTCCATATGTGATTGTCGGTTCATCTCCCTCGAATAATACTACCATCAATCTTCCAAATCCATGTTTATATTATCCTTTCTCTTTCTCCAAGGGGGGTCGTCATTACGCCACAGGGGTGCTTTCTGTTTTTATAAGTGTTTTATTTATTTACACGAGTGCCACACGAGGAGGAAAATGTTTTTTAAGGTGTTTTTGATTGATTAGTCCGTGTGTAGCATCAGTTTGTGGAAATAACTCGTAGGAATAGCACAAATGTCTTTGACGTATAGCAACGTAACGTAAAATTTTACTATACTTAACTATAACACTCGTTCCGCACATAATATTCACCTATTCGAATTGGATACTTTATTCATACTTTTGTATAATACCTACAAATTATGTGTCGCATAAAATTAAACTTTATATTCAAAATTCACTTAACGATACTATACGTCAAAACATTCGTGCTAAGCCCTCAGGTTTGACAGTCAGTTCCATGTCAGTTCAACGCCTGCATTGAAATTACGTCCTAGCTATGTTTTGTGGTAGATACTGTAGAAAAAAAAAAACGAAATGAAACATTATTTTTAATCATTATTTACGAAATTACATAACAGAGACAGATTTAGAACGGCTGTCAGGCAATAGAGATTTGATAGTTGTGTAAAAGTCATGCAATTAATAGGAATATGTCAAATCGCACGCACAGACTACAATATAATAGGTCATCGCAAGTAAGACTATTATTTACAAGTACCGTGCTCCTATCGTCAAAGTACCTAGGTACCTGTAACGTAAAGGCCATTATTCTTCATCGTTTCTCGTGTTCGAACCAGCTACACGATTTATAGCTTAGGTAATAGGTATGTTGAGGTGAAAACATTAGCAGTTATTGACAAAGGATTGGACTTGGGATCATAAATTACTGAATACCAATTAAACCGTCTGTTTACACCGTCGATGAGAAAAGTTACAACCGTTATGAAAATACAATTAATTTACTCCGCCTAGTCCGTTTCATTGTCGGACTACAAGAAGTACGGCGATGGGCCACCGGTACATGGTGGACATCCCTTAAAAACGCTAAGAATACTTTCATTGCGCGTACAGTTATTTCTAGGTAAACATGCTCCATCGTCGACCACATCATTGTTTTGCATCGGGTACGATTGTGGTTAAACCTATGTCTATCAATTATAAAAAAAAAACATGTCTTAGGGCTGCTATAACTCCATTCTTTGGGCTACCATGACCTCGTAACGTTTGCAAGTCCTTATAATTATGTCGCAGCCAACAAGCTGAATCCGCCGTTTAATAAATCTAACCTATTCATTGAACTGTACCGTTTAATCAGCGACATAAGTGATATGGGCACGTCATTAAAACTATATTGATCAAAAGATGTCACTAAGATCGCTGAAAAAACGGCACATTTAAATGAAAAGGCTAGGCAACCAATTAACCGGCTGATTAAGCTAATAGGCTGCGACATATACAAAGTTGCGGAATTTGTTCGAAAGAGTCACGAGTGTGACACTCCCTTTTGCTCCACACAGAGCGAAAGAAGTCGTTTGATAGTTTTCCATACATAAAAAAGGTCCATAATAAAGAATAAGCAAAACAGTTCTATAAGCCATTACCGATAGTCGTTAGTAGGAATAAAATATTGATGTTGTGATCCTAAAATATTATATGATATGTACTTAGGTATGTTTACTTATGTTTGTATTTATATTTACTCTGTGTCCTGTTTGTACATACATAAGTTTACTCGTGTATCGTTAGCCGGTACAGGTGAAGGCAAAAGTTTATTTGTCTTGAATCAACTAGTTACTAGGGTAATTGCGGGGATGTTGAAGAAACGAAATAAATACTCGATTTTCCAATTGTACAGGAAAATCTAAGACGAATTTGTGAAAAATTCTGAATTTTCTGACTAAACAATAAATAAAATACAGGATTGTACACAATTTCTTATCAAACGAAAAGCCCAGCTGTCACGGGATGAAAAATGAGATACATGCGTTTCGATCTCGCTTTATCTTAGATTTTCAAAATCTTTTCCGACATATCGATACCACCCACGAATACGGGATATTGCGAATCAGATTAGGAGTGTGTTGGTTTAAGAATTTGGATGACACTGCTTTATATGCATAGGAAATATTTCGTCTTGGAAAATATATCGTTTTCACGTTACACAAGTTTCCTTTTGATGGACGAGAAAATCGTAAAAATCTTCTTGATCTAAACTAGAAATAAAGAAAATTGAGGGGTTACTCATTAACGCGATTGCGATCATGCGCAAGAGATCGGCATCCCTGTTGCGTCGTGTGCGTGGCAGCGGTAACCGTCTCTTATGCGTTGTTGCCAGTAAAACTGAGGGACACCTGATAGGAAACTTGTGTGGAAAACACGTATTCCTGTCGGATGTGCCCAGAAGATAGGTTGTGTAATATAGTGGTTAATACTAACATAGTTTATAAGTCTATACTAACACATGTATGGGTAATTTTTGCCTGAAATAAAGATTTATTATTATTATTATTATTATTAACCCTTTCCGTTCAATAATAACTACTAATTATTCTAGCAATGATTCAAATCTCTACCACCTCGACGTTTAATTCAGGAAAGTGTTTGGTTGACGCAATTTCAAAATGAGTCAGAACGGTCTTGGAAAACAGTTCCAGGTAAAATTAACTTAGGGAGAGGCAAACCTCACGCCCTAGCTACAGCAATAGAAAAAGACGCCCGGGCGTCGAGTGTCGCAGGGCGACTCCTGTCCACCGTAGGCGCGGGCCTGCGGACGTCGAGCGTTGGGGGATTCGCTGTCCGATCACAATCAGTCCCGGGTCGACGGCGCGTTGTGTTTCACGCGCGCCTTAAAGAGATGTCAGCAAAGTAGACGGGGTAACGGGGGGACGGGCGAAAGAGTCACCGCGGCCCAAAGGAACGCGGATGGGTTTTAGTCAGTAAGAGTCTGACACACCCATCCACTCCACCCAAAGCGGAAGAAGCCATTTGATGATTTCCCATCCATAAAAAAAGTAAAATTAATCATTTGGCAATTCTCGTATTTTTAAGGAGCGTTCGAATTCACATCACAGTCGCTTATTTCCCTATATTTTGACAATTTGTTACTGTGATGATACTTTGAACTTTTTGAATTGACCAATTCTACTAATTTTTAAGCAACGTTCGCATTCGCATGTCAGTTGCAATCTGTCAAAAAAGCATTAATTTCATAAATTTTTGTCAGAATGGAACTGACATGCGAATGCGAACTTTACTTAAAAATTACTTGAATTGGCACTCTGATCAACACTTTAGCTCGCGACTGTATCTCTCATATCAGAGTTTTCATTTATTCCGGTGACTTGTCGTTTTTTGTTTATCCAATCATTGTCGATGTTTCCATTTGATCATTGTATATCTATTTCATTGAAGTCTGCCCTCGGGGAATGTTCTGCTTTTGCCCTTTATTATCTTACTTACCTTTGTGTTCGGAAGTTTTTGATTCCGCTAGTATTTGTATTCTGTTTGCCTTTGTACGCAATGTAAATATTTTTAGTAAAAATGCTGACTGAATTTTAAGTGATCATGTTTTTAGGCGCGGGTATGGTTAAAAAAGTAATTTGTATGCGAATTTTATGTAATATGTACAGAGAGTAGTAGGCAATAATTTGAATAGGGTATTGGATAAATACCTTTTTCACAGGAATTTTAATTTGAAACTCTGTAAGTTTTCTTTCGAACGTATTATTTCTTGCTTTAGGTATCTGAAATCTTTTTATTGCTAGGCTGATGTTGCGTATCTTCGAATTAAGTAGGTACTCATACAGGTTTTGTTATCTTATCAACAAAAACCGAAAAGCAACAAAACATTCAAAGAAAATATGACGAGAAATAACCTTTCATGTTTTACAATTTTTTGCTAACCTTTGCACAAAAAGACTTCATTTGAAAGATTTATCTCCGAACGTTTGAATAAGAGTAACGTATCAAAAGAGATGTTCCATCGAATATAAGAGTGTCTTTGGAAACGAGTTCAGAATTAATAATGAATCTGTAATGTATGTACGTTTAGGATTCGTGAACGGTACCAGTCTCTTTTAATATAAAACCTACTTACTTTCTGCTGAAACATTCATGAGAAACAAAGTGTAATTACCTTCTGTTGGGTTTTTGTGTATTAAATAGATAATGAAGAAGGTAAATAATAGCCAGCTGGTCGCATTTAAAGAGCCTCCAAAAATTGCAATGTGCTCATAGTGAACTTGAAAGAAATGGTTTTCAAAAGTATTTTTAAACAAGTGTGAATCTATATTTTTTTTAAAGAGGTTTGTTTTTTGGAGGTGGAAGATAATATTTTTATGTATGTGTGTGTGTGTCCCGGTGTCTTTTGTGAATAAAAAGCTATCGTAGGGTGGTTACATACTATTTTATCCAGTGAAAATAATTGTTACACAGAATCCGGTAGTGCATTCACAAACCTAGTCAGAAAGTTATTTCATTAGTATCCTCTCAGACAAGCAGACGTTACCTACAATGGCCAGCTTTAAACTATTTGCCAAAGAAAAACCAGTCCGATTTAATTTAGATTCAATCTTTAATGGAAGTTAACAATGAATCTCCTGACGTCCGCTTTGTGCTTTGAAGAATGGAAGCCAACTTTCAGCTTATCAGTGCAGTCACTGTTCGCTGCAACTGAAATTGAAATACTGTCGTTTGCACTGTTCTAGACAAGCTTGAAGATAGAAACAATGCAGTGTTTTCTGTTTAGTTGTGGCACTGACTGTATTGATTCAACTGGTGATTTTACGATTACAACTTTGGCAAGAAAATATATCTATTTAGTTTTTGGTTTGGTAGGGATATCTTTTCAAAAGTTACTGCCATCATGTAAATTTGGTCATGTAAAAACAACTCCAGAAATAAAATAATATTTAGAGATAATAAAATATAAACCAGAAGGTGCAACTATAGGTATCACATATATGATACGTTATATCAGTTGCATGCATATAGACTACTGGGTAAGTCTCCACATGGTGGATAGTTGAGGATGAACGACGTCGCCACCGGCTCTGGTCTAGGACGAGATGGTAAGACTATACCTAGATTCGTTCTGCAAAGGATGGCTCGAATTGTCTAAGAAAAAAGAAACCTGGAAGAATTTGGGGGAGTCTTTTACCCAGCAGTGGGAAAAAAAATGGTACTATCGACCCCTAATTTTTAGAACGACTCTACTTTCAACTACATTCTAGTACACGTAAAGGACGTTATCATGGTACTACTTCTACCTGAAAAACATTCGAGTTGGTTGTGCTAAACTCTGAAACACAAGTAAAAGTAGATGGTATTAGTTCGTAGTGTTCGTTCACAGAAAGAGTTCTCGTGTTCACACAGTTCTCTGTGCTATTTTTGGACGGTGACTATTTTTGTGCCGTAGTGCGAATGAACGGACTCGCATACATTTGTTAAGACTAAACATTTTGTTTCTGTGTTGGAATATTGTTAAAATATTTATCTCTTACATTTAGAATGATTAATATGAGTAAGAAGGAAGAATTCTTTTCTTCAGTCGGTTAGTTCTTTGACCCAGATTTCGACAATTTCATCAGTCAGTCAGTAGTATTCTGCCAACGAGGTTGATAATTAAAGGATTTTCAAAGCCACTAATTAAATTAAAACGAATAATCTTTGAAGAAATTGTTCTGACACACCTTTTCAACAGTTGCTAGACTAAGTTTCCACCTGCAACCAGCTTGCATACAAGTTGCATTACGTTGCAGGCTACTGAGGTGTTGCGGCATTTGTTCGAAAAAGTCACGGATGGGTTTTAGTCAGTAAGAGCCTGACACTCCCTTCCGCTCCGCCCAGAACGGAAGGAGATATTTGATGATGTCCCATCTATAAGAAAAATGGCTACGAAGGTAAAATGTGATGTTGCGGATTTTGTTCGAAAGAGTTGCCGTGGCCCTCGAACCCAAAAGGCACTAGGAGGAGTATGGATGGGTTTTAGTCAGTAAGAGTCTGACACTCCTTCCCGCTCCATCCAGAGCGGAAAAGGTCATTTGATGATTTCCCATCCTTAAAAAAAAGGTATAATGTGATCAATCGCGTTTAATCGCGTGATGGTGCCCCCGCTATGTGACTAAACTTCTATGCGATTGCTTGCAGGTGGAAACTCGACCTGAGAATGTGCACGTCGCGTCGTTTAGGGTATACAGACAATTACATCCATATTGAGTCAGTAGTTTAATTACGTTCGCGGATTAATGTCTTGAGAGGGGTTTGTTTGTTGAATGATATCAAACATGGATTAATTGATAACCAGGATCACAGTGATCTATGTTCTCAGATAGTTCCATAAAGACTTCTGATTCCCTAGGTCTGGCCATTTTTTACAAACTTTTGCTACTATGAAAGTTTAAATCATGCCATGTGAACAAACTCCCGGGATAAAAAATATCCTAAGTCCTAACTAACCTATTATAATGGTCTACCCGTGTGAAAAGTTTCATCGAAATCCCTTCAATCTTTAAGACATAAACTGCAAAGGTAATAAAAAGACAGCCATATAGGCATACAGACATACATACATTAGAAGTACCTATAAATAAAAAAAAATATTGTGATATTTGGAAAATAATTAAATCGATATATTTCCGTACTTAGTTACAAATCAGTAAACAGTACCTCTGTAACTGTCCGGCATTAAGAACCAGGGAACCAGCATTAAGTTACCTGCTGAGAAAATTAATGTTTATTCTGTTTCTGTTTTTTCTTTCATCTGGTTCCTAAGCTAAGTGCTTTTTATCATTAGGGCTTACTTCAGAACATTATCTTAATCATTTACGGACAAGAAGCCCTATATAACCACTGAGAAGGTAGGTAAGTCCACAGTACTTCAATTAATAAGCACTATCTTAAGTTCTTTTGAAGAAAGTTCCTCTACTACAATCAACTTAGTGGCCATGACAAAGGAAAAAAACCTCGATATATTGATTGAGTCCAGAGAAGGAAATGACTTATGCGATAGATATTCGCTACATAACTATTACACTGATATCGTAACAAAATAATTACAAAAAAGTGGTGTTTTCCTTCTGAATTTCAGGCAAAGCGCATCGGATGTAGATGAAGGAAAGAAAAAAACAATTGTAACTGTTTTTTAAGCAAAACGTTCTGTTGGCAATGGCTGGAAAACTAGCAAATAAAAACAACAAAAGCTGAAGACACTTTTTTCAGTTCTCTCGTTTACAAATCCATTTTGAATAATTAGAGGATCTTCTCAGGGAATCTCAGTAATTTTTAGGTTAGGAATGGATTAATTTTCAGCTAAAATTGTGATTATGTATCTGATATGATTTGTATCTTTGAAAGTAGTTACGAATAGTCATAAGCCTTAATTCTGACAACCAAACTTGCCAAAGAATATCGTGTTTCTATGTATGCAAATTGAGGCTTTTTTATTTTATTTTACATTATTTTACAGTTCATCGATGAATGTAAAATACTGTTGTCCAGCTGAATCTGGCTAGACAGACTAATGTCCGGTTTATAGGGTACTTTATCGGTCGTTTGTTTGTCCGTTAAGGCGAGCCTGACTTGAGCGCGTAGGCATCTAACGCTTACCCCAGGCCCCGCAAGGAGTAGCAATACGTAATAAGTTACGATGCGCGGGAGACGCGCGCACCAAGCGCACCGCTCGCTCATGAGTTCACGGACTCGGGTAGGTACTAAGTTCCGTCACAGGATAAAGTAATGCAGTAGATCAACTTGAATTGATTAGTATAAGTTTATTTTGTTTTATTTTTCTATTAAGTATTTTTTAAGGTTATAGATGGATTAAGTACGTATTGTACAAACTTGAATCCAATTACTAATCATTAAAAATCAGTAATAATACTTATTTATTTTAGAGTATATGGTGGATTTAAAATCTGACTGACACGAAAATTATGAATACGAGTACGATACAAAAATACGCGTCGCGCGCTATTTGGCTTTGGTGCGATACCTTCATAAAAATCAAGTAGTAGGTAGGCACACTTACTTTAGGAAAATTATGTTACAATTCTTGAATATTATAATTCAAGAAAGCTTAGAAGTATAAATGGTTTGGAATTTGCCTAGATGCTATTTAAAAAAAAACAAAAACGTTTTTATATTTTTTAATCAAATAGTTAACATAATAAAAGTTACCAATGCAACTGGCTAAAATTCGTTGAACTGTAGCTGTCTCGGTTTGCATGGACCTAGCTGAGTAGATTGACACGGAATATGGTCCTTGGATTTGCTTGGACCTGGCTGCACAGGCTTATCATTAACATTTTCTTTGTTTTCTTTCAATATTATGTCTCGTATTGGCATACCGCGATTTTGGCGCGGATCCACAATCTCTGGCAATATACATTTCAAATAAAAATCTATAATTTTTTTCTCCATATGCACCCGCCAAAATTCGTCATCTCTTGAAATATTTTCTACTACTAGTTTTCACCGAACCATATTCCAAAAATGCATTGGTTTCTTTCTGTTACATGAAGTTGACCCTGCACTTGGTAATACCGATTACTTTTTTTGTTTATAACCCTGGTATGTTTTATTCTATCGAATTTAAATATATGTATTTTACTTTCTTCAATAGCAGCATTTCCCTTTTCTAAATGCCGTTATTGGACATTTAATTTCAACAATGGTGTCGTTCCCAACTATACCGTCGGGGGTAACCCCAATAAATGAGTATTATTTTGGAGACAAGTCACGCCCTTCCGCATGCACTATTGCCCTGTAACGCAAATTTTGATTTTGATTTGTTGGTAATTAACAAGTAAAATTTTAAAAACTTACAAAATATCCCTGTTCAATAAAGATAACGGAGCTACAGTGCCAAAGACAGATACACAGGCACACAGACGCACGTACACAGAAACATAGATAGCAAACCGTTATAAATAAATAGTATTATATATTAATAGATTTAGATAGAATTGTAATATGGTGTGTGTTTAATTTCTTTATGTATTTTATGGTGTTACAATAATGATAATGAGATACTACTTTATTCAAATCTATACTAAATAATATTATAAAGTGGAAGTGCGCTAAGTGCGCTGTGGTAATAGCTAATTATACGTAAGTACCATGTACAACAAAGATATTGTTTTTCATTCGATCTAAAAAAAAGTCCGCGACGTTACACCTATATCTATCTCTTATAAATATGCCACACTAAGGCATTTTATGTCAAATAATTTATTTAAAAATTAAAGGTGGTTTTTCAGCATTAATATTAGGCAGGCATATTAATCCTTACTAGCGAAAGTTACTTCATCATCAAGATAATTTTATGAAGATAAACTTTGTCTTTTACAGCATGTTATTTGAACTCACCGTTTAGGAGATAATGTAAAATTAAAATAATTCAACAATATTATTAAATCGAACGGGCGGTGCGCGAGACGCGGCCACCAAACGAGAACGCGTCGAGCCTGCGTGACTGCGTGCGACGCGGTGCAAGAAATTCTTTTTTGTATTATGATTATGAATTTATGATAGTTACATTCATGGGGAAGACTGTACGGCTATACGGGAACGGGAATTCCTACGGGAATGAAGAGTTCCGTTACCTGTCTCCGAAGTTCTTCATCAGATCTTCACCAAATTGAAATGGGATCAGTCCGGGAAGATACACTTCCAAAAAAAATAGAATCATCAAAATCGATTGACAATTGGCGAAAATATCGCTGAGCAAACATACAACAAAAAAAAAACAGTCGATTTGAGAACCTCTTCTTTTTTGGAAGTCGGTTAATAATATACAATACAATAGTCAATTAAAAACAGTTTAGTGTATGTAATTTATAATTTCTATACATTTTTCCTCTTGCCAATAAACACCGATAAAGTAACGCATTGGATTGGAAAAACTATCCAAACTGACCACATAGTTTTTTGTATGTCTTGTCATAACTTGATACATTGTTAGTAATTAGTAAGAGGATGGACTCTAGTGTACAGCGCATAAATGAGCTGGTCCGGTAGCCTAAACGTTACCAAAAGTATGTTATTATAATATTTTCATAGGAAATGGTCATACTGTAACACTTTTACACTATGGCACGCGACTCACGAGTGCGCTGCGCGTATTGTTTGGCATAGACGAGACCTACACAAACGTTGCGGACACCATAAATATTATTATTTGTTGTGTTGTGGTGGCTGTGAGTAGGTACCCACCTAGCGTATAACTACACTTATATTTCTTCTCTACATGAACACCACAACATTATTGCACCGATATTCAACTCTCATGTAGGAAATACGAGCTATTATTTTTGCATTTGTTTAGGAGTAAGATAAGTGAAAACGGACATTTCTAATAAATAACAAATATTATAAGACTTATACAAACTCTCCGAAACCATCAAGACTAACGTAGCGGGGTGAACTACCTATTTGACATTTGAAAACAGTAAATCATTGTATCATGTGCGCGCGAGGTGGCTTTATGCACTCTGAAATAGGGTTCAAATTCAATTGTTTTACATACTCGATGCGGTTGGTAAATCTATTCCGCGCGAAAACTAAACCACTAAAGCGCACGTCTTTATGCGTGCTGAAATAAGGTTTAAATTAAACTGTTTACACACATGTTTGCGGTGTGGAAATTTATCTGTTTCGTGTCGGTACTTACCTAGTTAGTAAAGTAAATTATGTATATACCTATATACCTTTTTGTTTATTCAGTCAAAGTTTATAAAAAAAAGTAGTCACCGCTGCAACGAAGAGCCGTGACAACTTTTTTTTCCCCCATTTTTGTTTACAAAATTATAGCTACATCTAATAAAAACTAACTATATTACAACTGTTTGAACACTAAATTGTATACAAGTATTATTATTTAACCACTCGACACGTGAAAATTCCAAAATAAAAAATAAATCTTACGTAAATAAACATAAACATTAAATTCGCGGCACACTGGTGTGCCGGCAGTGCTAGAGCGGTAATCAATTTAGGCTTAGCCAGTAACA
This sequence comes from Melanchra persicariae, assembly GCA_947386135.1. Taxonomy (NCBI): domain Eukaryota; kingdom Metazoa; phylum Arthropoda; class Insecta; order Lepidoptera; family Noctuidae; genus Melanchra; species Melanchra persicariae. Next base: position 6,099,780 of record OX376651.1, on the reverse strand, counting down.
GAACTTAGCGGGGGTGGCGGGATCGCAAAAATTTGGCACACGTCCGACCTCCAACACGTTCCGCTCGGGACTAAATGACACGGGGCGCGCTCATGAAACGACAAAATCACTTGATTTTGGAATTAGTGGGATACGTATTTTCATATTTCACATTATGACGGCCGATTTATATCACATTTTTTACGACCTTTATTGTGGTATAAGTTTTATTACTCAAAACCTTATATAACTCAAATGAAATGATAATTACATCTTGATTTTGACTTGTCTTTGCGATTTAATTGGATGCAGTAAAGTGCAAGTAATCGTGTATCGCACGGCCGAAATCGCAAGATCGAAGTGTGAAATATGTAATATATTTTTTTCAAAATTTAAATCCGTGTTGTTTACGAATAAAACACAATTTTACACAATGCAAAACAACGTTTTTCCGGAAAACCTGGCCTTAACGCTATTTGTCATAACGCTATTGGCTGGTTGGTGGTTAACGGAAAGATAAACGACCGATAAATACCTCAGAAACCGGTTGTATAATAGGTACAGTGTTACTTGTCAGGATATTTTCTCGCAATGGGTAACAGTGTAACACAACATGTTGTAACTGAACGGGAACAAACTAAATGTTCTTCTAAAGTGGCACTTATATAATAATTCACAAAGCTTGAATTAGCTTTTGAATTGTTTATGAATTTACGTGTGAGACGAACGGATGCAGCTCCTCAATCGTATTTATTTAGTGTCCGTTATTTATTGCACAAAGCCGGGATCCGGATGCGATTACGTATACAAACAGTTCGTGGAATAGAGCTGCAAATTGATGCTGCTGTGTGTCTATAGCTGTATACTAGTGTTTGAATAATAACGTTACCACAAATCTAAGCCAGAATGCTAAAGTGGTGGAGGCGCTCGTTCTTTATGTGTTATTGTTGGTCGCAAAATACGCAAATAAAAAAAAGAGAGGTAAGTAATTGATTTCAAAATACCTCTTTCCTGAAAATCATGTTAGTGTGTGCCAGGTCAATTGAATCGCGGAATTTGTTCAAAAGAGTCACCGCGGCCCTGGAACGCAAAGGGGATTCGAAGGAACACGGATGGGTTTTAGTCAGTAAAGTTTGACACTCCCTTTTGCTCCGGCCATAACGGAAGGAGACATTTGATGATTTCCCAACTGAATAAAAAAAATACAAACATTCGAATTGAGAACCTCCTCTTTTTTTAGAAGTCGGTTAAAAATCAATTCAAGTGAAAACGATGAAAATCAATTAACTTTTATTAATTAATTATGTATTTGGGAATCATGATACCAAAATGGCGTTGAAATGTTATTCTTAGGTTGTCCTGCCCGGAAATTGGCTTTTCGTAGGAAAAAAAATGTTGAACCCGAATGCAGTGCTAGTTACCGGGTCCAATTTGAATAAAAACCATTCAGGGCCACTCTGAAACACAATAAACTCCATCTAAATCGGTATAGACGTTTAGTTCAGTGACATACAAACGTGCAAAAGAGTGATGTATATGAAGATTAACGATCAGCGTCTGCTTCGCACGGGTGCAAATGAATTTCCAGTGGATTTTCTCAATCACGATCACAGCAAAAAACAAATAGACTAAATCAATTCGAACGGTTCTCAAGTGATGTTCCGTCATACACGTAGCAAAAGAATTATATCTAAGAAGATAGATATAATGTAGGTATTAAGTTCATCACACATACCTCAAACATAATCGCATCGTGTGAACGAAGTTAGCAAGTTCAGAAATAGCCGAGCAGTTAATCAGGCGAGACAGAAATAGTATCCGCTGTAAGTCTGTGTAACTACAATACGTAAGATACTGTTTTAACATCGGTCGTGCCGGTTGGTGGTGACGATGACGTCAATATCGACTGAGGACGTCCTGGCTAAATTAACAGTAGAGTGTACGTAAACTTCTACAGTTTCTTAACTGAGAAAAGTGTAAAAGAATTTAGTTTTAAGGGTCTCTCTTAACTAATATGAAAAGGAGGTAAAACTGTCTGTCTGTTTGCCAGGGTTGCGGAATTGTTCGAAAGAGTTACCGCGGCCTTGGAACTCATAGGGAACACGGATGGGATTTAGTCAGTAAGAGTCTGACACTCCCTTCTACTACGCTCAGAGCAAAATGCGGGATGATATCCCATCCCAAAAAAAATAGGAGATTGATCGTTAGAGATTACTCTTACGATCAAGAACCTTTCTTAGTGCCATAGATAGGCGTTTTTCACCTTTTTTATTTATCAACCTATACTGTTCCACTGCTAGGCAACGGAATCCCCCAAATCCTTCCAGGAATTCTTATAATATTCTTGTTTATTTATACTGAATATTCCTGTGGGTGCCGCGAACATTTAAACAGGCGAGACAGAAATAGTATCCGCTTTAAGTCTGTAACTACAATACATTATACATGCTGTTTTATCATCGGGCGTGCCATCGCCGGGTTGGCGATGACGTCAATATCGACAGCGGACGTCATCGCTAAATTAACTGAAAATTTAAAAAGCAAGGTGTACTTAGGTACCTAAACTTTTACAACTCTTGTTAATTAAATAAAGTCAAAAGTATTTAGCTAAAGGATGTTATAACTAATACGAGGAGGTAAAATTGTCTGTCTGTTTTTAGGAGGTAATTCAAATATATCGCAAAATCAAAAGGCGCCAACTGTCGACGACACGTTCGGGTTTGCCGAACAAAATATCGCGTATTCGTGCGAAAATCGATCGCTTTGCATAAGAGGACGCCTGAGAGCACTGATACAATCTAGAATTTATTTAGCAAGCTGCATTATTGCTTAGTGCCTTACTAAGATACTTTACTTTATACCCACGGTGTCTGTTGGCTGAACTATAGGAGCGAAGTCACAAGAAAAAGAATGTTTCGTCCGCTCTTGCTTCGTAACATGAAAATAACGAGTAGAGGGCAGATTATTTTCCTAGTGTTTACTGCGTTCAATCAAAATTGACAAGTTTCATGATGGACTCGTAAAATAAACCAACCGCTTTTTGTTAATTTTACTGGTGAAAACATTGGTTCGTCAAACTACCCGTCTGATAGAGATAAAAATTTGATGGAAAACGCTTTTTCGTGATGCAGGCAAGGATAGCTATCGTAAACATGCAGTTTATTTTTTAACATAAATTGTGTTACACAGCAGGGTAAAGACCTCCTTTCTTCTTACTTCTGGCCAGCTCTAAGTCAAGAATCATCGAACATGTCATCGCTTACCATCAGGTGAGATTGTGGTCAATCGCGAGCCATGAAAATTAATAGAAAACCGGCCAAGTGCGAGTCGGACTCGCGCACGAAGGGTTCCGTACCAGTATATGTATATATAAAAAACTGCAAACAATCACGTTTGTTGTGTGGGAGCCCCACTTATGTTTTTATTTTATTCTGTTCTTAGTAAGTATTTGTTGTTATAGCGGCAACCAAAATACATAATCTGTGAAAATTTTAACTGTCTAGCTATCACGGTTCATGAGATACAGCCTGGTGACAGACAGACAGACGGACAGCGGAGTCTTAGTAATAGGGTCCCGTTTTTACCCTTTGGGTACGGAACCCTAAAAAGTAGGAACTGTTAAATCCAGCAACTCATTATAATTTAGCTTTCAAAAATATTAATTCTGCCAGAACTAAATCTACAAGAACCCGTCCATTCTTAGAAATTACCGAACAATTTCATAAATAAAATAAAGATCTTGGTGAAAATTGTTGCTCAGAACGATCTCTGTGTCCTATAATGTCATCCAGGCTAAGATTCATAGCGCTAAATATGTGGGTCGCTATTGTTTCCCACAGACTGACTATGTGCTCAGGGGTTACACGAGTAAGGCATTATCTGCTAGTTTACTGCTTAAGTTCTGCTTTGAGGAATAAATAGGTTGTGGCTTGGGATACATGTTTGATGGAGGTTTCGGCAAGTGTACGTGTCACAAACTTAAATATTATGCTTGGCATTTCACCACATAGAACGGTCGCGGTCTCAAAATGTTTATCAGCGGCCCTACAACGTTTCAAATTAGATTCTTTATCATGCTGTGTGCAGTAACCTTTTTAGAAGTTGTAAAGCATCAATTCTAGCATATTATAGTGTAATTGACTTTTTGATTATTAAACTCATTTCTAAATTTAAAATTTCACCACATCAGCGTCATTGCATTGGTTACAAAGATTTTGACATATATCAAGAATATTTGGTTAGAAAATTATTTATTTACTAACTTTGATTATATACACGTTTACTAAATAAAATGGCAAGTTTAATTAACCTTGGAACGAAGGGCAGAAATAACATTTCCTCATGAAGATGGGTTGAGCATTAGTGCTATATCACAAAAACTCAATATATCTCGATTCACCATGAGATTTTGGATTAGGCGTCATTACGAAAAAGGGCAAAATACTGATCATAGAAGAAATTACATATACAGCGTGTAAGGGACATCGACGCACAAACGGATACCATGAGTCCAGGACATGATTCTGGACCTTTTTCAAATTTTTTCAGCTGTTTTTTTTTACTTTAGACTGTTCGTTATCGTTATTCTTACCTAACCCAACGTGATTTTAATCAAAAAACAATTAACTCACTACTTTCACTAAAAAGAGCAATGTAAATAAAACTAGTTAGGTATCTGCTCAGCTGTTTTGTAAAAAAGGTCAACGTTCCTGCCTAGTTGTAACACACTAACCCGTGTGCATGTGTGTGTAGCGTCAAACATACCGCTAGATAATACTGCGCATATGAAAAAAATACGTATCTGCACAAAGCGGGGTAACCGATTTCTGACATTAACTAAGGTCGGAAATAGGTTACTAAGTTTTGTTTCAATAAGAACCCTATTTGTTTGGGGGCAGTTCGTAGCGCGGCGTCCTTTTGAACACAATGCCGCCAAAAGTCGGCGAAGTCAAAGGAATGTTTAAAAAAACATTTCTTTTACATTTAGCCAATTTTAATGAATTTTTATGTCAATTTTTGAAGACCTTGATAGCGAACGAGTGTGTTATTATTGCAAAAACCGAGAATTCGGGACGTGACGTGATGTGAGACAATAAGTTTTCGTTTGATACCTACCTAGCAAAACTAATTCTGTGTTTGTGTCTGTTATTGTTTGTTTTTGTGAGTGTGTTTTAAAAATGTAATCTGGATTTAACGATTACTACAGTGCCCAAGAATACGATAATATGCTAATGTGTTATGTATGGCGAAACACGAGCAAGTAGGCGGCGGGCGGCCAGTTTGAATCCTACCTGTTTAGGGGTGAGTTAGCTAGTTCGTTAGTTTATACCTACATCATTACCAGATCTCAATGTACATACTTAAAACCTTTTTTATCAATCCTTATCGGAATCGTGATTTAAAGAGACTAAGCTTAAGGCTCCTCCATTTCTCTTAACTTCTGCATAAACAAGTTCCTACCATCAGTAGGTTAGGTATTTCTGAGTGATTAAAATGAGTTTATGTGATATTATTGCAATCGGCGATATTCGTACCTGCATTCAAAGTGGGTTTAGTAGTTCATTAGATAATACTTACGTTACCGGATCTCAATGTACTTCTAAGCTTATCGAAATCCTTATCAGAATTGTGATTATAGGAGACTGAGCTAATGGCTCCTTTTTTTTCTCTTAACTTCTCCTTAAACATGTTCCTACCATCAGTCGGTAGGTATTTCTGAGTGATTAAAATGATTTTATGTGATATTATTGTTGTTGGCAATACGCGATATGCGTGGGTACCTATATTATGCGCAGCGCGGCGCCGACACAGACCTGTGTATGTGTGTTTGCAAGACGTGTAGATGTAGAAAGTGACGTAGCTACGTTAACCACGTACAACGCTCGTTTAGATTTAGATTGCGCGTTTAGATCGCATTGTTCCCAATACATTGCGCGCTGAAAAATGACAATTTCTGTAACCGATCATTAGCGAGATTAATGACTTCTACAATTTGGTTAATGGCATTAAGTGTCTTTGCCTTTTCGTGAAGTTTGCGTTATGATGTCCCAGACACCCTGTATAATTAAATAGACGTCGTCGATACTAACAGCCGCTCAAATAACAGAAATGCGATTCTGTAAATATGTCGAAGTGAACACTTGGGCGGGGTGCACGAAGGGTGAGTTGTCAAACCATACAAATAAGATGGAATGACAGCTCACTTGTCGTTCACTCCGCCTAGGTGTACACCGTGAGATGTCGATAGAATCGACCGGCTGATATGGTTCGACAATACGAAGAGCACGGCTTGGCTTGACTTATGGTTAAATAAATAACTGTTAGTTATTTGTTAATAACTACTGCTTAGTAACTAACAATTGATCTAAAAACGCATTTTAACCAAATTCCACAACAGCTTGCTTTAGTTAAACTCGTCCTTAATTATGAAATATCAGAGAGAGAGAGAGAGAGTTCTAGAGTTGACAATAGTTGGTACTGTCAATAAAATTTTCCTATTTAAATTTATATAGTTAGCTACTAAACTCAACACCTAAACAGTAAACAACACAACTAGTTTCCAGACTAAACATACAAATTGACAAAGTTCGTGCCTTCAATTACAGGCTGGTGAAACCCAAGTCGCCAATTGGCGGATTGGCGGTTACGTAGCTCAGGCAGTCACTGCGAGTACTTGTGCCTCAGCTTTAGTTCAGGGCTTTAATTAAATAGAAATTCGAGTTAAAACAGTTTTTTATCCTGTACGTCTTTTACATCGTTCTCACATATATGTATAATTTCAATATGAATGATGTAACCATAATTTTGTAACAAAATATTATTTTTAAAAGAGTGTCCATGGAGTTTCTTGTACGTTCTTCTCCATAGAGATCTACGCTTTGGAACGTGCAAATAGCTTCATCTTTTTGACCGACCGACCTTGACAATTCAAAAGTGCCTGTAAATGGTCTAATTGAAATAAATGCTTTGACTTTGACTTGACTTTGACTTTTTGTTGAAGCAAAGTGCAATGACGTACGTATAAATGACGTGGTTTACTTCATACTCGTATATCGAATAACTTTTGACTAATAACACTAGAATAGCGGCTTTACGTGTAAGCTTGGGTTTTTAAATAGCAAATAGAACTGTGTATTTCTAAATCTTGGTTTGGTACCTATTTTAGTGTTCACTAGCGAATTTTGTGATTGGGATTTGGATCAAAGGAAGTAATCCTAAACCAATAGTAATACCTTGTGGGTAATGTTAATATCGATGTCGCTCAGTTTCAAACTGTTAATCGGTTATAATAACATGAGGGTGAACACTATTGGGGAGTGTTTAGATCCCAGGTAGCTTAGATGTAGGTATCCCAAAGTATACTCGGATAAAAAATAAATTAATAATCTTTTAAGCGTCGCGTAGAAGAGAAAAATAGTAGAGTTTATGCTGGAAACAGCTGTTCCTCATACTAAAATTTGCTTAAAAATACCTCGAAGAAAAAGTTATGGCGTCTTTAAAAACGTATAAAAATGGCGTCAGCTTTAGTAAGATGTCTTCATTTACGAGAATTCCGATAAGTTACTACATAGGCAGTTAACATCGGCCCCAAGACATAAACGAAGTCATTTAGAAACTTGAACCAACTTGAAACACGAACCATGAAAGGAGAATCCTTAGAACTGAATGGTGAACTCTTTCCTTGTCTTTTATTTGTAAATGAAAGAGATGGAGAGCGATAGAGTTTCTATTTAGGTCAGTACTCGATTTTCGCGTAATATTTACGTAAAATGATACATTATTATCTCTTTCAAGTCAGTGGTTTGGATGTGTTGTCTCGATAAGGATGTTAATGTTCCCTGAATTTTCTGCGTTGACCTCGGAATAAAAGCGAAACACGATTATAAACACGGAATATATTGCGTCTATTGTCAGGTCAACATTTGCAGCTTCCAAGGTTATGCAAATTTTTATAAAGTTGATAAACCCGTTAAGTCCTGTTACGGAGAGATTTACTTCGAAGTTGGTCGTCAGAATAACGAGCGACTGATAAACCTCTTCAGGGGGTTGAATAAATCAACGTTATTAATGTACTTACCTAGACTTTTTCTTAGTTTATTAGGGGCTGCTTCTAGCATCACCGACCGTAATGGAGTACGAGGGTTGTACCGCACTCAGCGGATTCCGCGACCTTCATCAGTTCATCGGTCCACCTTGTTTTTTTATCGGAACACCAATTTCTCAAAAAATCTCTATGAATAAAATTAGGTATTATAGCTAGGTATGTCAAAAATGTGGATTCGAGCAAGCACCTAGATATAACTAAAAGTCTAACGCGATGGTTTGAAATATTGTATTCAGACTTTGTAAAGATTCTATTCTTACCAGAACGCGTGTGTAAAGTTAGAAACTAAGTTTCAGCGCAACAATGTGGTTTCAGTATTTGGCTATATTGAAATTTCTCTCGTCTGTTCCGAAGCCAGATGTTCCTGACACAATATATTCTGATTTCAAGAGATTGCAGCCGAGATTTGCACTTAAACATTATGTTGGTAGTTGCTCTGAATTATTGCGAGTTTGCGTGCTAATACGATTCATCTTCTTCTCGATGTGAATTATTCATGTCATGGTGGAAAGGCAATCAGTACGGTTACTTGGTAAAAGAATAGATTGTCCAGAGTGGGCCAGCCGCCCAAGGATCTTCATTCGTTTTATTGTATCCTATTAAAGATATAATGCTGATGCTGGTATTCTTGCATTTAATTTTAGGTGTATTGAAAAGTGTGACTGGATGAAAAAAACAGATGAGCCGTACCCAAATTGGGTAGTTTTTAGATAGCAAAGTTATAGTTGAATTTTATATACGTTCTCTGTATCAACTTAGTTCTTCTTTTCCACGACAACGCGCGAGCTCACACTTCACGACAGACCATCGCAAAGCTAGAACTGGTTACAGCTGGAAGCTCTCCGTCACCCACCGCTCTCACCGTGTCTTGCCCCAACAGATTTCTACTTTTTTTTTTTTTTTAGAGGATGGGAAATCATCAAATGACCCCTCCCGCTCTGGGTGGAGCGGCAGGGAATGTCAGACTTTTACTGACTAAAACCCACCCTTAGTCCTTCTAGTACCTTTCTTTCCAGGGCCGAGGTAACTCTTTCGAACATATTCCGCAACCCTGGCAGGCTCTGGCCCTGGCGGGCCCCGTCTCCGTTGCTGACTGCTCTTTCCGGCGCGTTTGGAGTGAAACGCGCCGTCGACTCTAGCCTGATCTGAGGACTGCGCCTTGCTCAGGAGCGTCAGTTCCTGAGAGGCGCAGCGACTAACATTCGTCTGGAGGAGGCGAAATGGGGCCATTACTGGCACTCCATTCCAGCCCCCTCCCAACAGATTTCTACTTTATTCAATATTTAGACAATTTTTTAAGTGGGAAAAAATTCAACACCCGAGAGGCAGTACAAAACTGACTTCATCGCCGTCCGGCAGACTTCTACAGATAAGGGATAATCAATACTGCCATCAAAATGGCAAAATTGTATAGAGAATTTGGGCCAGATTTCGATTAGCTAAAATAAAAAAAATATCTAATAATAATCATGCTAATCTCCATTGTTGTGTTGTGTATGTATAGTATACGCTGGAAAATTTTGTTTTCCAATCAAATTTATTTTTCATGGAACATAAAATGGGAGTAAATTCTTCTCTGTCATCTTGTTTACGAGTATTAGGAACTAAATACACCGATGACAATCGATGCTTACGTCAACCAAGGCTCGAGCCAATATCGGATATTCGGACAGTACACTGAAGGTGGGTACACACTTTTTATTTTAATAGATGTCCGTGTTTACATCGGTGATGACGTTTCAAGGCTGTTATTTCTACGTATTTTTATCTAAAGTAATGCTGCATAAAAAGAAACAGGGTATTTCCAAAAAATATTACGGCACAATTTATACCAGCGACGCGTGACGTCATGAGTGTTTACTAAGTAATTTTTTATTTGTTTTATCATATGCTCGTAAAAGGTAATATCTGATCTGATACAAGGTTCCAGTATCCCGGCTAGTCTTTAGCTCGCATATTGCTTGGCTCCTGCAGGCCGTGGGAGCGAAGCCGCGGGAAAAAGTTAGCCAGCTTTTTCGACCTAAATAAACCTAAAAAATAAAATGTGTCGTTAAAATCAAAGGACAAGCTTAGTCTCCAGTAAACTGTCAACGAACATTTTCTCACCGACCTCGATACTAAATTTAATTTTCATTTAAGGTTCAAGCAGAAAAAAACGATTTTACTCAGCCCGGCTTAACACTCCATTATGTAGGTATGTAGTAAGTTGACGCAAAACGCGCTATTTTTCAACAAATGTTTTTTGAAACTACAAGTATTTTAATTTCGAACCTTAATATTTTCCATTAGTCCTTAGTATTTTAACGACCCTAGTTCTTTCTATAGACGATCATTCATTAGCAATGACGTGTTATACAGCTTAAAAATATTATTAAGAACCGAATTAGTTCCGACCTCATTCCATGCTTTGTTGTTGCTATTTATAATCTCAGGTCAATTTAAATGATCCAGTAATATGAGAACTTGATGATATTTTTAATTTGGCTGTTTACTTCTCAAGATTTATATTTTGAAGTTATGTGGTACAGATAATAAAGTCTTGCAAACCTCTCGTTGAAAGGGAGGCTCCTCCGACCGGACGGTTGTTGTGTCCGGTGGGTAACTGCCCGATAGTTGATATTCGGACTGTTATATGTGTTCAAATCGCACGGAAAACTCTGATACCGCGATTCAGGATTTTTTTCAGTTAGTTCACAGCTGGCGCGATAGATGGCCTTGCGGTTCCTTTTTTGCAATATAGATTTTGCTACGTTGGTTTTTTTTTTTTGTGGCGGCATTGATGCCGGCCACAATATACATTGTAATAGTCAGAAGTTAATAAAGCAGAAGTCTTTAAGTCAACATTGAAAAGATAACTACTAGGAAAGCGTGCTCCATCACACAGCATCGCTTTCCATAAGGTGATATTGAATTCAAATGCGAGTCTATCAGCTATTATCATTCATCAAGCAGGAATCGAAGTAACGTCAATATCACATCATTGTATTTTAAGGCAATTGTGCCGGTTTAGTATTCAGTCTGCCAATGTGACGTACGCCTTTTTGAAGAGCCCGACAATAATGTCAAAGACAACAATAAAAAGAATAACGCAATGACAGCAGCACTTGCGAAAAACTAGCAGTAGCTTTCAATTTTATAAAAGAACCACAATCTTAATTAATACAGAGGGCTTAGTGTGAGTTCTTAACGTACTCGATCGCGTTATCGTAAACGTTCGCTTATGTCAAATTGTGTAGGAAAAAACAGGTTGTCCGTGAGTGTCACCAGACGGCGCTTATTCAGTTTCAATACAAATTGACGTTTACGCTAACGCGATCGAGAACGTTAAAAATCACACTAAGGCCACAGAGGTTGTTTGTTAAACCCAAGACTGGAAGTGCTGATCCGAATACGACAATTCGTTCACTGTTACTTCGTACAATTAATATGCTAAATGAGATGTGTAGGTATGGAAAAATTTGCGGAATTTGTTCGAAAGAGTAACCACGGCCCTGGAACGCAAAGGGTATTTGCAGGAACACGAATGGGTTTTAGTCAGTAATAAGAGTACTTACATACACTAACACTTAACTAACTTACTTAAACAACTGCCAAATCGTGTTGTCATTCATTCTTAGTTCGGGTTCAGAACTAATCGTAAGTCCGTAGGTGATACGGAGCAGAAAAAGCCCGACACTAAGGCCGAAACTACGGACTTCAGGCTTAGTTATAGAGTAAACCCCCGACCCCAGAGCGGAAGGAGTCATTTCATGATTTTCCATACTAAAAACAAAAGTCTGAAAAAATGCGTAGTTCCTGTAGAATTAGTTTACTTATCATCCAATTCAAAGTTAATGTTTTTTAGGTACAAAATACCGCTGAGATGTTGTACCTGTGAAACTATGTGACAATAGCAACAGTTGTATCGTTACCGGTGGCTGTAACTGTGTAACGACGCCGCAATTACAAATAGTTGGAACTCGTTCGTTACACCAAGTGCGATCCTCCACAGACTTTAATTAAAATCTGCGATATTTGATCGCAGATTTTAATTAAAGTGTTAATTTACTTTATGAAAAAGTTGTAGTTTTTAATGAAGACCGTATTTTCCGGGAAAAGCCTTGTGGTAAATCTATATGCAACGATAAATGTGATGGTGAAAATACTGTAGGATAAATAATATATATTTTGTAAATCGGTTGAAAATCACATGCACCCAGAGACATCTGGGTGCATGTGATTTTCAACCGATTCGAACGAATTTGTTACCAAAATTGACAAATTTTGGTAACAAATTCGTTGCATAAAAACAAGCAATTGTACAAGAACCTATATACTCTACTATATACCTCCTATTCATTTTCCAAAAATGCAGAGGTTAATGAGAACTACTTCCACTATGGGACTTACTCCAAACATAAAAAAAAATACATTTCCATAAATTAGCAAAGAACAGATAACAGCACATCCCACCCACACGCACAAAGCGTTTTGGGAATACATTCATTGTGCGTACAGCTAAGGAGTGGAATTCCCTGCCGGGGTCTGTGTTTCCTGATAGCTACTACCTGGGAGTCTTTAAGTCAAGAGTGAATAGGTTACTTCTAGGCAAGCGTGCTCCATCTTCGACCACATCGTCGCTTACCATCAGGTGAGATAGTGGTCAAGCGCTTGCCTATCAATAATTAAAAAAAAAAAAAGCTGATATATATAGAGGTTTTTTAATTACAGAGTAAGTTTTAATATCAAGTACCATCGTGTACCTACTATAAAAGTTTTACTCGTAAGTAATTTTTAACAAAAATTGTAGCTTGAATGACTGGATTATTTTGTTGTCTACCTATTGGAACAAGCGTGAATATTATAATTTCCGCTTTAATCAATTTTACAAAAGTTAAAGAATTGAAAATTAATTCTCAGAATACCGCCATTTTAGATTCGATAGTGCACTTCCAATAATTACGGTAGAATCGAGTTCAGGGCGGCTAACTTTGCAGTTTCCAATCCAACCAACATAGTGTGAAATACAATCTGGGCTAGATTGAATTTTACACTGTGTTGGTTGGATTGGCACAAGACTTTATAATTACTGCGTTGTTCGCTTGCACTTGCAAGTTTAAGGCAACTATTGGAGTTTTTTACACCACACAATCTAGAGCTACATGGGCTATGTAAAAAAAACCACTATAGTATGCGCCAGATACACAAAGAATAACGGTCATTGACCCACCCTACATTTATTGACACACTTAATTTCAAAAACAGAAATAATGACATAAAGCTGTCCTGAATCGACATCTATCGTGATCCTTACTGTCTTTGTAATGAAAAACGATTCATAATTTACTGTGGGGGGGATACCCACGAAGAGATATTAAGAAAAGGTCAATGACAGTTATTCTTCATTTATCTGGCGCCTACTATAGTAGGTACTTGTAAGTTCACAGAGAAGCTCGTGGCTAAATAATAACGGACGCGTATTTTTTTTTTTTTTATGAATGGCCTCTCGTAGGTCAACCTAAGAGGTGCTGCTTAATCGGACTTGCGTGTGGCAGCCTTAATATAAATATTAAAGCCTCTAGCCAGGCTCATCAAAAACTTACAAACTAAGCGACTACACGCTAAGGGCACCCCCTGTGGGGTAAAGACCTCGGCTTAGGGCGTCGCTGGGGAAGGACAGCTAGGGACGGGCTGGATCGAACTAGAACAGCCGCGTAATGCTTGCCAAGGTTTATATACTGAGATTCCTCCGTGCCCTGGAAAGCACATTAACCTGTTGGTCCTAGCTGTCATTTATAAATCTTTCACAGTCGTTACGTGAAGAAATCTGTCTTTCACAGTCAAACTGACTCCTGGATATCGATACCCAGTTACTGGGTTGTGAAGATCAGATAGACAGTCGCTCCATGTAAAATACTGGCACAACAGCTGTATCCGGTTCGACTGAAAGCTGACCCAAATATAGTTGGGAAAAGGCAAGACCGATTGATTTCTAGGTAAGTTTTCTAAGTTCATAAGAATGGTTTTTTTTTCCAGTAGTTTTTTTTTATAACCACAAAACAATTGATTGGTATTTCGAAAGATTTTAAGAGGAAATTCATATTTTCTGGCGAATAAACAAAATAAATTTCGATTTTTAATTTGTTTTAGACCTAAAAATGTGTTCTTAAAATGTTTGAGTAATGTGGACACATATTACTCAAAACTGAATCGTTTTCTATTCAGTCTCTTTTGCAGGTTTAATTTTGACCACTATCTCTTTTGATTTCGCAACAGCATCGTCGATGATGTTGTACACTTGCTAACACGTAACCCTATTGTCTCGAGACGTGTAATCTCCCTAGATAGATAGATAGGCAGAATATCCTTTATTTTATCACAGATTGCTGCTAGGGCTGATGAGATAACCAACCTTACGTCTTGTCTTATAGCTAGGGCTGTCACGTTTTACAAAACTGTTGGCGCCACGTCGACACTTCAGGTGCCAAACAGTCATCGAGATGATTGACAATCAATTAACTCTCTATAATTAGATCACAATCACAGCAGATATAATTAGGAGACTAATGACTTTGATCTTCCGCGTTTTGCACGAAAACATTTGCATTTCCCACATTTGCATAGTTGAACGTTGCAATTTTACGTATTCTGGCTAGTTTTGTTCGTAGAAATTACGCGAGTTTCAACAAATGTTGTGAAATTGGAAAATAATTGAAATAGTTTTATTTAATGGTTCATTGTTTTAAGTGCGAACGTTAAAAAACGTCAGTTGATGAAGAAATTCAATTTCTCAATGGAATAAAGAGCAAATAGCACTCAAGATGTAATGAACGACGTAGCGTGTAATGAAGTAGCGTATGTGGGTCGCAGAATAAAATTAAAGTCGGTTTATGTAACGTAGAATAGAGCTTTCAATTCTCTACTTTATGGGTTTATCGGAAAACAGTATCTAGCCGTAACCTTTCTATTTGATATTCTCTTTCGTTCTTTTTATTGAATAAATCCAGTACATGAAAAAAAGATCATATAACGGGTTGTTTTAATCATATTTTCGCACTGTAATAAAATTGTGAAAATCGTTTATGGGAACGCACGTGGCATCAGTCGGTCAGCAATTTACGAGGCATCCGAGTAGTTCAAACTGGAGCTTACATCTGATGTTATTTCGGTGTTGGTGTCAAAACGACTGCTCTAAAAATGTCTGGACTGAGCGCGCGGTGGTGAGCGGGGCGAGTGTGCAGGAGCGTATGGGGGCGCGGGGGGCGGTGTGCTGCGCCTACGCACTGCCCGCCGCACCTTGCCGCCCGCCTCGCACCAGTCAGCAGCTGTGGCTCGTGTTGGCTGAACCATCTATAGGGCCATCCTCTTTTTCTTTGCCTTAGGTGAGTTTTAGTGAAAGTTAAAATATTTTTACTAACAAAACGGTAATCCAGCGCAAGATTATTGAAGTGCATTTAACGTTCAGTGAAGTGATATATCAACGTCGTGGTGAATCGGACACTGCGTCGTGATGCATCGGTCTCGAGATCGAGTGTGTGGACTGACGGGCTTTCCCTTCTGTGAAAATGATGTACTCATAAGTGACCTTTTGTAACTTAAAAAACTAACGTTCTAAGTTATTTCTGTGACGTCATTGAGGTCTCGAGTGTCGTCATTGTCTTCTGGATGTGGTTAACTTAGACATTGGATAAGACTACAATGAAGCCTAATCTAACCGTTCAATTTTCCATTTCCCGGGTCACGCGCTGATCGGAAATTAGTTGGTTTCTTAGGCATTTATCATACTCAATTCTGACCATATTTATCTAATTATATTAATCGTATCTCATATAATTAAATGATAACTTTGCCACATAGGTAACATCGGAAAAATAAAATAAGTTTCATGAGTGACTTATCGGAAATCAAACTTCGTGGAAGTTCATAACCGTCTGCGATACATTTTCCTAAACGTGTTCCAGTTTGACCTGTGTGGTTTATTCTAAAAATAACTGGATTATTATTCTGCTATCATCAGTGTCGGTTGTGGAATATCGTTTTTGCTTTTCAACCTGTCCAACATCGGTCTGCTTTGCATAACGGCTGAAACCCGAGTAAGCGAAGCTGAGCGTTCGCGCCACCAAATTAGGATGCGCAGTATACGAGCCAACCTATTTCAGTCGCCCGCGCACCCACCACCCGAAGTTAGCCGACTATCCGCGAGCACGCCCGAACCTAATTGTGGAATTTTCATTACGTTGGCAACCGTTATTGCACGGATTCTTTTACGATCCTCATCGGAACTATTTTCATGATTTAATTTTAGGATTTCCAGATTTTTTTCGGATGTCATTATAACTTGAACTATGCAAGCAATCAGATAATAGCAAAGAATGTAGGGATACGTCCACGATATTTGGAAAATGCAATAAGACTCGTTTTAATATGTAGTAAAATATGGAAAATCTTGGGTAGGTAACCGGATTTCAAGTATCAAATGTCGGTATTCACACGTCGACCTCTTGGCTTTCTTCCAAATAGTTTCAAATAACGATCTTGTTTCTCATGACTCTGGCCAAATACGCTTTATTTATTGTCATTAATAATATTTTGTTGTACCGATGACAGATTAACATTAAATTGTACCTTGAAATCTGCTGAGCTACTTTTAGCTGTCAAAGATGCGTTAATTGCTAATTATTGTAAAGATATTATATGCCAATAAGAAATAATTACTTAAGTTTTTCTTACATCATTGACTGATTTATTAGAATCATCAATAACGAACTTGGATTTATTTTGATATTTTATCACTGTTAACAAAATTAGAGACTGCATGGACAGCTGAAGGTATAATAATGATTAATTAGGACCAATTAGTTATCAATACTTTAAATTCTAATTAGCGACTGAACCTTATTTGTTTTTTTTTTCAGGACTCCTAGACCAACAAAAACAACACAATGGCGGATGCCGATGAAGTAAGGTAAGTCAATGGACGCAAAATGGAACGAATTTTTCGACAATCTTTATTTTTATGTCTTTGTAAACGTCTTGAAAATAAACTTATGACAATCCATTAATTTTAGATTTACTTATGAAATTTTGGGAATAAGTTTTTAATAAACAAAATTTTACTTTCATTACTTTAGATGTAGGTCTTCTAAACAAAGGGTCGTCTAAATTTTGAACTAATATTTAATAGGATTATAAATCTAACATGTTTCGTGTATTTTTCTTCTGTTTCATTATTACTTTCCGTGTATCCTGGGGCTGTTCTGCTGTGCTGAAAAATTCGTCTTTGTCGCTGCAAATTCATCGTGTAGTACTAAATGCTATGTCTCCTCGAGACTAAGGTAATTACCGTGCTTTTTATAACCAACGCATATTGACACTCAGACATACAACACACACAGGAATCATTTCATTGTCACAATCAATGAAAAGAAAATCATGACATATGTTTCAGAATTTAAATGTACAAAAAATAATATACAAATTGGCTCTTAAACTTAACTGATCGAAAAAATCATTGGTAAAATTAAATAAAATTTATAAATCGAGATCAAAAAAATAATATTCCAACCATGACGTAGCACTATGTTGAAGAAGGATTTATATCTCTTTAATTTTACAGTATTTGTTACAGCGATATCTTTATTTTTACATGAAATGTTGTAAGTCGATAGAGTTCAATAAATAACAATACGTCGACTTTATTTACCTAATCACGCAAAAACATAATATTTTAAAAAAAAGTAACAATAAGCTTTTAGACTTATAATTAACGCACAGAGTTAAGATTTAGCACCAAATACACTACTTTATATTTTTTTAGTCTAAGCAATACAATTAATTTCGCACTTACCTTTAATAATAATATTACACTTACGGTACTTATGAAGTAAAATAATAAAAAAGTATAGAGACAGATCTAAAACCAATAATATAAACTGCTTTCATAATATTAAGTTAATATAAAAAAAACAACGCTTATTTGAAAAGAGGGCCTATTGCTGCTTTTATTGCTCCTCATCTAGAAAAAAGAAAAAAAATATATTTTAGGGATAGACACACACAATAGAATATATAATCCCGAATTGAAACATCAAAATTGTAGAAAGGAGCAATAAACATATTAAATAATCCCCAACTCGAGAGCTATCCCTGCAAGCTTGTAAGCAAATATTATGTGATAACGACAAAGCAATATTATATTATAATTATATGAAACTTAATGAGCCCAGGCCTCTAATATAATGACTTAGTAGCTCAATTTCGAGCCCGCACTACCTCACAACTCATACCGCACACTTTGATTGCATTCGCACTGAAATAACAGACCAAACTTTCATTCTTTTACCATGCACTGGCGAGCAAAAATATAGCAAAGTTTCCTTAGTTAACATAAACGTACAAAGAGAGATATTTTTTGCTCGCAGTGTCTTGTAACTGAATGTTTAAAAATTACCAGCACAATATTTTCTTATTGGGGTCCAACTAGCAGTATATCTAGAAGGCCATGCTTATTGGCAACACAATGTGTTTTGGTTTTTGATTAACAAATAAATCACATTGTGTCATCAATTATTATTTTTTAATGTAAGGTGGTTCCTTCCATTAAAAAGAATCTGACAACTTGTCAGATTTTTAATCTTTACACAAAAAGTTTCAACCAACATGGCAACAGCTAGACTGGATCGAATACCTACCATATTATCTGTCTCTGCATTACCCAAAGGTTGACTGGTTGAAAATGCCTAAGGCATTAAGTCCGCCTCTGTACATTTGTGTGCATGAAGTATTAAATAAATAAATCCAAAGAAAAATAATTGAAAAACGGAGACATATCCTACTTTCACTTATTCCCGCAAACAGTTGTCGAATCGTTATGTCATTTATCAATCGAAAATGAACGAGGTTGCAAAATGGCAGCTATTTCTGTCCTGAGCTGTACATTACATTGTGCTGGTAATTGTGGCAAACGTAAACACTTTACCTCAAGCAATTTGTCCAGCTTATTGCCATATACTGAGATTTATTTCTTTCTTTTACAGAAAAAACGTCTCGAGGAGGTAAAGTAACGCCGAGTAGGAATCGTTTAATGGACGATTTACACACTATACGTACCATTTATTCATTTTTTGAACACTTAATACACACACAAAATATACACAAAGGCATAACACACACAATCAAAATCATTGACACACAAAATGTATGAACATAAACACAGACTCGAGAGAACTCATTCAAAAAGTCAAGCACTTTACTATTCAAACATATGCTATGCAATATTCATTTTCATATTACATCACCATGCACCAAAAACATTTTCACAGACAAACAATATAATACTTACACTGATACACCATAAAACTCACACTCATACACAATAACCCACTAGTCAGGTAGCTAATCAGAACACTCGTTACCAATGTCCACTGTCTCCAGGCGAAGAAGGCCAAACAGGCCGAGATCGACCGCAAGCGCGCTGAGGTGCGCAAGCGCATGGAGGAGGCCTCCAAAGCCAAAAAGGCGAAGAAGGGTTTCATGACACCTGAGAGGAAGAAGAAGCTCAGGGTAAGTGGAATTTTTATACTACAGAAGCTTTATTTTGAATGTATGGAAATGAATGGGTCCTCAGTCCTTGGTTCACTCCTCTAACAGTTGCTGCTGCGTAAGAAAGCCGCTGAGGAACTGAAGAAGGAACAGGAACGCAAAGCGGCTGAGAGGAGGCGCATCATTGAAGAGAGGTGCGGTAAACCCAAGAACATTGAAGATGCTAACGAAGGTAAATATCTGTTCAACCCCCGCTAAATCTATGATACCCCTAATCTGATGTTGTACATCCCTTACATGATATATTATAGCCAACAAGTGGACATATGTAAAGACCCCATACAATAAGCCATCATACACTTCACAACACGACGGAACCCATTCTCGTGTTTCTCTCACATAGGGCTCCACCATAAACTACATTTGTACATGTGTTATGTCGAATTATAGATACGATTAAGAGGGTTTGCAAAGACTACCACGAACGCATCGGACAGCTTGAAGACGAAAAGTTCGATCTGGAATACATCGTTAAAAGAAAAGATATGGAGGTAGAGAGATGAGCTGTTGTCAACGAACAGCTCTCTTGTGTCGACTTACAAAACTTAC
Source organism: Melanchra persicariae (assembly GCA_947386135.1). Classification (NCBI taxonomy): domain Eukaryota; kingdom Metazoa; phylum Arthropoda; class Insecta; order Lepidoptera; family Noctuidae; genus Melanchra; species Melanchra persicariae. The sequence continues at coordinate 6,079,568 of OX376651.1, read as the reverse complement.
AAAGACTTTACTTTCATACATTAAACAAAATTAACGTAACTTGTGATATGTCAAGTGGCGTGTTGTTCTTACTTCGTCAGCTGGTTTAACAAGAATTTAATGGTGTGTCGGCCGACAATCTCAGGCCTATCTGTTTAATGCGTTTCTCTACTTCTTCTACTTCATAATTTGATATCGTTGATTTTATTTCCGTATACTTACTATCTTCTATGTTTCCGTCCTTAAACTTTCTTTCCACTCACACTGGCTAACTGATGGTCGATGGCGCGCGGTATCGTGGGGCGCGGGGTTTGGGTGTTTACTGCGTGCAAGTTCGGGACAGTGCGTACAGCACGAGTAACTCTTGGTTGATGTTGTAGCGGCTCTCACGAGCATCATAACCGGTTACCATCAGCGTATCATCAAGCTTGAAGAGGAGAAGTACGATCACGAGATGGAGGTGGCCCGCAGAGCGCTCGAGGTCTGACCTGGTTTGGGAGCTACACAATTTATATATTTCGCTCTCGTTTGAGTAGTTCATGCCGATAATGTGACTAGTTTAAAATATTGTTTTGTTTTCGCAGCAATATATAATTGTCGATTTACGGAGCTGAAAATAAATGATACCTTTCAACCTTAACCGTGTGGATAACAAAGTAAAATAAAAAAACGCTGAAATAACAACGACCCGTTGTAGCAAATTCCAAAGCTGCAATAGATTCTGTAGATACTCTCATCGAGTTTTGAGTCAATAACAACATTGATTATGTTTCAGTAATAGTCCATTTGATACCCACCTCAGTACTGATCATGTAGCTTCGCTTACGCTTTGATCCACCAGTCGAGGGTCCCCATGTCGAGTCCACTACACAGCATCAACACAGAACCGTGAGAGACTTCGAAGCGCCGAAAATTATTCAAAACTTAAAATGTGATTGTTTTTCTTTAGCGGAACTCCAGACCATTTGTCAAATGTACTGGCACAGAATATACAACCTTGAGGGGGATAAATATGAACTAGAACGAGCGATCGAAATTAGGAAAATGGAGGTAAACTACATAAATTAGGAATTGGGAATGCATATGACATGATATGAGTTGATTCTGATTTAGTTGTTACGACATGACATGATAGTTGTACGGCTCACCGCACACATGCACACGTCGCTCCACGTCGTCCGGTCACTCACACCGACGTCCATGCCCATTCTGCTGGCTCAATAATATGTCTTTCCTTTTTCTATAGCAATGCTCAAGAGAATAATACAGGAGTATTATGACCGCTTGTATGTGTGTGAGGGCCAGAAGTGGGATTTGGAACATGAAGTCAGGAAAAGAGATTATGAGGTATTGACCAATACTTTATAACCATTGTGAATATCACAGTCATCGATTCTGTAACAAACGTGCGCGTGTGACAGTTCGTGTACATTGATAACGCTTTGTAAGTTTTCGGTTGTTTGTTGTTGAGTTGTAAATAACGGTGGAAGGTCGGTTCGTTAGTGGTGTATTGTAGAGCGCGTGTGATGTGTCGTAGTGGGAGGGCCGCGTCGCGGGCGCATCGCCCCGCTCACGTAGGCGTGCGGTGCAAAATCGATCTCCGCCGATCGCGTCATCTGACATGGAGCTTACACCATTAACTACACTAACTACAGTAACCGCCACCGGCGTAACAGTAACACTGCACTCACTACTGGCGCGGAGGCCCGCTGCCTCACCGCTGCATGCCCAGTAACTCTCATCTATAATATTATGTATTCTGTTATATATCTTTGTTATTCGTAGCTGTAGCGCGGTCACGTCTGCTGTCAAACTATATTGTTCATATTTATCGTCTATACGTATATTATATGTATATATTCGATTGATGTGTCGTGTCGGTCGTCTCTCGATGTGCTTCTCATGTTCATCCTTACCGAGTCATCTCGTCACCAAACCGCTTACCAGCTAAAGCTTTGCCTGTTGCATGACGACTATATTTATAATATTACGTAACAACTATCCCTTAAAATACCTTATTAAATCATATCTTAAATAGTATGGCACTTTAATAATAATAATTTAAAAAGTGTTCAAGTACAATAATCAAGTATCAATAGCTGCATCCGCCAGTGTGACGCTTCATGTGTGGTGGCGAGCTTAGAGGCCTTACTGAATTTTCTCTTTTTTATGATAACAATTAGATATACCGTTGAGGTGTAATTGGAACGCTGGACTGGTTCCTCTATTGGCACACGCAAGTGCATAGTGTAAGTGAAACTTCTTGTTCCAAATCTCCAACTTTTCACGTATGTGCCGTAATATTCCGCGCGACATGTTTGCGTGTTCGGTTGCTGATATATCCCACAAACCTTTTGCAATACCTGTATACACTGAGTGTTTAAATTGAAAGTGCCATGCTCTGGTCGATGTTGCCCGCCCCCTCCCTGTCCGAGCCAAGCGTAGCGGCCGCTCGGACCTGCACCACTTATCCGGGACACGGAGTGGTGTATACTATGCTCACTTGCGAGTCCAAAGACACACAGTACCCACATCTGTATCTACATACATACCCACATTTGCAAGTCTGGATCGATTTTGCACCGTCACTCCATGATACACATTTTCTGCAACGTGGTACTCATACATTGATCGCCGATGTATACAGAATTGATTCCATCGCAACATATGTACATTTTATATTAACTTGCATATCGACAAGCGCTCAATATGTTACAACTTCGATCACTGAGTAGACTAGCGTTAGAAGCACAGTTGACGAATCCCAGATCGCAGCCGAAGCAGTACAATATTGTTAGCGCTCGTGTTATATATGTTGCACATGTATAATATCCTGCACATGTCTATGTACATTTGTGAATAAATCTAGATTGTTGAGGCACAGGAGCTGCAGGCGACCAGCTACCAATCACGAGGCACGATAAGTAGATTTCTTGCACGAATCTTGTAAGATGTACCTGTACTTATATATATAGCCCACGTTGAATTGTAATGTTTACGTAAAGAGCACAAGTAAAGATATATAGGAGGTCACAACCTTGATCCGGGATAGTATTAAAAAGATGTTCCTACAGACCACAGAAATTAAAACAAGACTTCAGCTCGCAAATAACACTGCCTAATCTTTGCTCAGCTCTATATCTTGTTCTGTGCTTTTCTAGATTAATATTTCGAATTCTTTTTCATTTAATCTTGGTTATGGGTTTGATTTTGTGGTTATTCTGAGTTTTTATTTTGGGAGCTTTCAATGTGACATAATTCTCAATGTGCGTTGCATGAGGTTTCAGCTATAAATTGAAACGAACGTTGCACAAGTTTGGACCTTCAGTTTGCCGCGTGTTACTTAGTTCTTAATTAATTGTGATTTGTGTGCACACACATTGGATATTTCAGTAATTTTTATTTAAATGCAACAAACTTGTGAAATGAATTCATGAAGTTATTTCATTAGTAGTTCGTAAAATTGTTGCCTTTTTAATATAGTCTATGTTATATCTACATTTATCTTATTATCTATCTATACTATTTAATTTATATCTACAATTTCATATTTAACTTCATTTAATGATTCTCAATTGTCTACTTTCATAATTTTAATTTCATTTCAGAAACAAACTAATGTTTTTGGTACAAATCCTTCCTTAGATTACCTGGAATGAAAACAAAAGCATAACTTAATGGTTTTGTAGACAGTATAACACTTCCTTATATTATCTATACATCTGCTTTTATTCTATTAACTTGAAGTGATATTTTGAACATTGATTGCTAAGATTATTTTTATTTTACCAGATCTCGGACCTGAACTCTCAAGTCAACGACCTCAGAGGCAAATTGTGAGTACTCTTATCCTTTAGAACGAATAGCAAAATTATGATAATCGTAAGTAGTTTCGGGTTTCCCTTCCATTTCGTGGACAGCTTTCACTAATAACGAGCTATTGGGAAATCTGGAATAGCTTGGGATATCGTTACTTCTGTTCCGAGTTAGAATCTATCTACAAGCAAGATTTTGGGAAGGTGATAGGTTCAATTCGTATTCAAGAGAAAAATGTAATAGATATTCTGAATGGAAAAGCGATCGGGTTTACGAATATGATACGCCAATTTGACTTTCCAAGAATCCTAAGTTAACACAAATTTCATGAGAGTTTGAAAGCCAGCAACTGGGCAGCTTAGGATATGTCTGTGAATAATACTGGAAAATGTAACGATATTCAAAGTCCGGTTAAGAGCTATGTTGCTACCGCGACTGGACTCTCTTTGTTCCTGTCGCATTGTATCGCGCAGCGGTATTAAATATGAACACATAACGCAAAATACAGAGGACTTTGTACATTGTAAACCGAATTTTCACTTCCTCAGTCCATAAAACCTTTTCACCCATTGGCTTAAAATTTGATTTGAAACAGTTATGAGATTGAAAATTTAAAAAAATACCTCCGTTTGTCACTGAGTATTTTGTTATGAAAGCATTTCAATTCATTTCAGCCAATTCCACTTAAATGAAATATTAACTACATTATATTTTACTACAGCGTCAAACCCACACTAAAGAAGGTGTCCAAATACGAGAACAAATTCGCCAAGCTCCAGAAGAAGGCCGCTGAATTCAACTTCCGTAACCAGTTGAAGGTCGTCAAAAAGAAGGAGTTCACCCTTGAAGAAGAAGACAAAGAGGTAAGATACACGATACGATTCGTATTTATGTATTTCTAGATGGTAATATTGATGGTAGTTTGAAAACAGACTCTAATGTTGGTATAGAAGCAATATTTTTGAATGTCTTAGATAATATAGTAGATAGCTATAAAGACAAAGCTGATGTTAATAAGTAGGCGCTTGAGTTTAATAAGACTGTCGACGGAGATATTTCTATGTTAACAGAAGTTTTTAATGAAATGTTCGTCAAAACTCATCATCTTAGCAGAACCAATCAATTGTAATTTATATTTTACATACTTACAACAACATTATACAATCCTTTCAACACTAGAAACAACACCGACGATATTGTCTAGTTCCAATAAAATGGAATTCTTGACGATAATGTAATAACATTAAACTTTCTGTCTAACATTCTTCAACTCGTAGTTTATTATTGGCTTTATCTTTCTCTTCTAGACACTTGTATCTTTGAACTAAAATTATTCTTTTCTTCTGTAATCATTTTCTTCTATAATTTTCTGTATTTCGTTAACTTCATAATTTATCATTGTTTCTTCTATATTTGTTTTATGGGTTCGACTCCCGACGACGCCTACAATATGTTCTTAACTATTAATGTATTTACTTAGTAGTGGTAATGTTTAACAACACGCATCATTTACCTAATCATCTTCTACAGGCCAAGAAAGCGGAGAAAGCTGATTGGGCTATTGGAAAGAAGTAGACCACACATTAAAACTAACAGTCAATTTCTTACAATCATTCTCTACCGTTGAACAAAATGATAACTTATTTTTTAACTACCCATTAATTTAATTTAAATAAATCGTTCTTTTCTACGATCTATCTTTTGAATTCCGTATAACATCCAAACCTGAAAAAACAAGGTGAGAACGAGTTTGGATGACGCGTAAATACAGCTTCAACTTTATGTAGATGTGACTTGCCAACTTGTTATTAACATTTAAATTTAACTCCTCCTCAACCAAAGGCTTACGCTGCAATTTTTAACGTTAAACATGAGTTTATTTCAGAATTCAGGTATTCCCCTGCAACGCTTTGCCATTCCTCTAAAATAGGATTCTTGAATTACATACCAAAAGCTTTTTCTTCTATTTCTTTTAGTGACTAACTTTCTGAAATAAATCTGCAAATAGGTCTTTTAAAATGTTGTGTAATTTGTGTATAAGGTCTTCAAATAATTATGCACATTATTTATCTACACTTACACTCATATGATAGTTAGACATGACACCTGCATCGCGCTCACATTCAGTAAACTGACACAAACATTTTGTTCTCTAACTATACATCAACTCTGTGTAAATCGTCGTATCTTTGGAAATTGTAGCATTTTTCGTATTAGTCTGAGTAGTTTGAGATTAATTTCGTCCGACTTTGAGAAAAGAGTACGAATTCAGTTAGGCAGTAAAACTTTGTAATGTTTGAGGATATCAAAGTAGAATAGAAACGAAATTAATACTGTTACAATATCATGGTGCGATGTTTCACAGGGTGGCGCTGCAGCCAAGGTAAATAGAAAGTAAAGCGACAACGCGTACAGACACGTTTTAATTTAGACGTTGCTCATACACGCGGCATGTTATATTTTCAGCACAGCTATGAGATGTACCGTTATTAGAGTGGCTACAATTACCTAGTTTATTTTTCACTGAAGCTGAAGATCTTTGCCAATTCAGACACATTAACGATTGGCATCAATTCGTTTTGTATATTTCATCCGTCCACCTGTGTTCAAGGGCGTGCTATTGAAATTGTTTTCTCGTTATTTTTCCTTTCATAAAAATTGAGTTTTTCTAAGGAAAAATAACGAGGAGAGCTGCGATTATGCTGCATTTTGGCCCCATAGCAGATTTATTGTATAAAGCTTTTGTGTGATACCAACATGCGCTCCACAGTGCATACACAACCCACACTTGTATTATACGACGGTTATTTCTAGGTTGCTACACAAAACGCTTCGGTTTTCATAGCAAAGTTTTCTTAGATGTGTTATACCTACTTCAAAGCTTTGAAGTGTGTGCTTTACACAATTATTACCTAAAATTCGCGAACCTTTCATTACGCCAGACCATACGCCACTGAATGGGTTGTGACAATAATGTTACACTCGTAAATTCGGCGTATGATCCGGTGGTCCTACAAAAGCACCATTGATGGCTTAAGCCAAGAAAGAACGGTGTGAATTTTATTTGAAACATTCCAATGTTATAAATAAAAATTACACAACAGCATCTGTAAATATTTTTATGAGACCTGCTTCATCACAATTGAGCAGTTTGCTGATTGCGGGCGTATCTGGGAATATAGCCGCGATGCGCTACCGGCTTCGAAGTAACCCAACGGAAAATGGATATTTATTAATAAAACTCTTTTTGTTTCCACAGAAAAAGCCAGACTGGTCCAAGGGCAAGCCAGGAGATCAGAAGGTAAAAGAGGAAGAGGTTGAGGCATGAACTGTTCACCCCCACCTACTATAAGACCTTGACTCTATGTCAATTGACACTTGTTATTAACTATCAATACATTGTGATATACCTACCATCTATGGTCAGTCCGCTCTGTGCGGATGTCATCCTGTAGGTATCTAGCTACAAATTCCTCCATTAAAATCTGTGTACTTGTCAATTGACTACATCCATTTTGAACATGTCAAATAATTTTTTTATAATTATTTATTTATTAAATAATGTTTTTTTGTAAGATAATACGTTTAATAAATTAATTTTCTGTACTGTATTACACTTAGTGGATGTCATTTGTGTCCCGTTTGTCCTGTATCCCTGTGTACACCTATGTACCCTCACCAATAGTATTAGATCCTCATTTATTGCAGATTCAGTGTTTGTAGTAGACAGAACGTGTTCTGTTGACTTCAATATATACGTATAAAGTAGTGCCGTGCCTCGGACACCGCGGCTTCCAAACGGACATCTTAAAAATCCAATATAACGGGACTCGTAGAAAGCTGCACTTCTATTAAATGAGTATTTCAATGACACTGGAGTTCTTTTGAAGGACTTCGATAGCCGCTGGAAATAAGTCGAGATTTGCAGTAATGGATGTGAAAACTGTTCGAAATTTATAATAAATTCAAAGAATAAGTAACCTTTTGTAGTACTTATACAGATACTTTCAAAACTTTTAACTTTTTCAATTATTTAATGTCTCAATAAATATTTTTTTTTCACTCTATTTATGGACCCTAATATAATAATATTTAATTCGTATTTTCACAACAGACATTTTACGAAACCCGTTGAAGGTGTTATCAGCATAAAATATAGAGTGTATTGTTTTTTTATGTTTTATATGGCTACACTTGATCCATTTGTATCCCTTTCTGATCCTTTGTATCCCTGGAGTCCTTTCAATGTTATTGTTTGAAAAAAAGGTAGAACACTCTATGTTGTTTGGATTGTTATGTCTATGTAGATTAGATTATCGAGTAAATGTGAATGTTTTTGTATCCTGTGTTGGTGGACATTGAACCCTGTATAAAGTAAGTACATATATGAAAGAGGATTTGGGAACAAAGGCGGTAAGTAAAAGAAAATAGTCAAAAGTAGAGATATAATTACACAGTCCATATCTACATACATTGTAGTAACATAACCACACAAATACATACAAATAAAGCACAATGTAGAACCAGATACTTACCTACTGAGTAGGTACTTGAATGGTCTCCGTAATTCTGAGACAGCAAATGAGATTACCGAATGGGTGTGACATTGACAGAGAGCCAAAATGCATGGATAAGAACCCCTTTTTATGGGAAATCATCAAATGACTCCTTCCGCTCTGGGCGGAGCGGCAGAGAGTGTCAGACTCTTACTGACTAAAACCGGTTTTCTCCAAATGCCCTTTGCGTTCCAGGGCCGTGGTAACTTTTTCGACTGACACGTCATACTAGGGCGCACCGGGGCAGTTATGGTGACACAAACGCTGGAGTTATGCCACAAATTCATTTCAATCCATTAGTAGGTATTTAGCGTTTCGCACTGTCTTAAAGCGTTTTGCGCGCCTGAAATAGTAAATTCTGATTATATACTGCTACATATACGTTGCAAAAGCGACATGAATTTACTTCATTCCGAAATATTTAAAGTTTTTTTTAAACAAAAAAAAAGCACAACATTCAAAGAAATCTTTTAAATGTTATCCATTCCCAGGATATACAAAGAAAAGGAAAAAAACAAAAGATCACACAAAGATTGGGTATCTTAAAATAGGGGTCCCGTGTGCAAAAGGAACCTTTAACTTTCAAGGGTAAAGGCAGAATACCCTCAGTTCAGTTACCTTGTCTAAGTTTGATTACACCCATACATAGTAGGTATAGGTAAAGGGTAAGACCCGTGAAGAGTTAAGATCACAAAGTTAGATAAGGCTGTCTGCTCCGTTTTCTTATGTGAGCATACTTAGACAGGCAATTTCCTCAATATTTGAAGTTATGTGTAAGCTTGCGCAACAAGGTAGTAAAGGTACAGCTGTAATTTGATCTGTAGACGCCAAATTAAAATCATTAAGTAAGTGAAAAAACGTAGTTGATTTTTTTAACGCAGCTTGGGTTTTTTTGGCTAAATAGCAGTCTTATATTTGGTTTACTTACCTAAAAGTGAAGATTATAGCTTTTTTGCTAGATAATCACAAAAATAGCGCCTACTGAACCAGTGTGAGCGTTAATTCCGAAATCAACATGTTATTACGATACTGAGAAAATAAAATGTGATAAAATAATATTTTTTTAGAAGAAAATAATCACGACAATTATACCAAAGACAAAGAACGCAATGAAAAAGGTATTCAAAGATTTAAAAAAAAATGTGAATGGGTTGCTCTTGGTGAATTGTTTTAAAAGAGTAGTATAAAGAATCAAATATAAAACTGAAATTTTACTCGTAAATTAAACATTATTCTGCAATTAAGTAAGATCAAAGTTGAGGACAGTAAGAAACATTCCTACCACCACAATATTAGTTAAGTACAAGTTGTTATAATCTGAAGGTTTTGTTTGAAAATAAAATAACTCGATTAAACCGAATGTTCTCTCGGGAAAAACCTTCTCTATCTTCTACAAGCGTGTTTAGTGTTCCAAACGTTTGTTCAACGTCACAATCAAAGAGTTCTGAACTTACTCCATTGTGTACTTCATACGCAGAATCAGATGTTACTTACCCACTTCGGGAAACTTCGGGTCTTCTAGGTAAGTCCCGCGTCCCGACGCAGGACTCTACAGGGTGTTCCAGAAATATGTGGTCATATTTAAAGGTGGTGTTCTGTTTCTGCTATACAATTAGGAAATAATTAGAAAATATAAAATACTGACTTTTTCAAAAAACCCACCCAAATAAAATTACTTAAAGCAAGCAAAGACTTCAAGCTGTCTGATGCAGTTACTGGAGTTTATTTTAGTTCAATCACAGATTCGATGCTACCAACTGCATCAGACTGCTTGAAAAGTGTTTTTTTTTTACTTTTTAGTCGATTTTCAAAGTCCCGAACACCGCATAAAACGACAAAAAAGTTAAGAAAAATCACTTTTCAAGCTGTCTGATGCATTTAGTAGTGTTTATTTTAGTTCAATCACAAATTTGACGCCACCGACTGCATCTGGCTGCTTGAAAAGTATTTTTTTTTTAACTTTGTAGTCGTTTTTCGAATCGGATTTAAAAAATAAATTAATATTTTTTTTTGATATTGTTTCTTTACTTTATAGCAGCTACAGAACACCAAATATGATCGAACACTTTTGGAGAATCTTATATATGTTGCGAAAACATTTGGGCGTCTTATGAAGCCTTCGTCTTTGACTCGACTTATTTAATAAGCTTTGTAATTTTCGTTGTTACTTTGTGTGTTATTATTATAACATTTGTGGTTGAAAGTTGAAAGACGACGAATCCTGAGTTATTTTGAGTTCTGTTGTTGTTATTTTATTTTGATAAGTGGAGATGAAAGGTGAATGAAGACAACACGTCAACACGATCTTTAAGGTCAAAGAAAAATGAAACAGTAACTGTCTTTCGAATTTTCATTCTATCTACTTTGATCCGACCACAAATTGTTTGTTATAAACTCCTTAAATAGATGCTAAGTAATGAAAATCAAGTTAGTGTCCGCTGAAATGACCTAAATCTCAATATTACACCGAGTGGATTTCATTATGAGCGTAATGAGCTTAACGAACACATAAATTGCTTTAATGAAATGATAATTACAACTGTCTCTCACAAAATTAATAATTTCAGTATTCATTTTGGACGTCATTAACTTAATTGAGATGAATAAACACTGAAGTGAAATGACAGGGTCGTATGAAAAATTAACACTATACAGCGTGATTTTAGTGCTACATTGTGATTTGTTTATTCAACCTTAATTTGAATTTATTGCTTGGGACTGAAACAAAAAAGCTTTTTGCTATTTCTTTTATCGTTTTATTATTTTAACTATTCATTGTCGCTAAATAAAAATTTATTGCTTTTTTCATTCGTTGATCATCTCAGTTTTTTCCTCTGCTATTTTTGCTCTGTTATTTTTCTGTAATTACTACTCCCTGCAGTAATTTTTGGTTCTCTGCAACTATGAGGCTCATCCATAACACGATTGTCAAAATTCAGAATTCTCCATACTTACATTCACTTGCTTTGAACATCACTCGCTCCAACTTACTCCCCAGGGTGTCATATTTTGCAGACTAATGGTAACATTAGAGAACTGAAATTTTTAGCATCATTTCAGCATTTAGCTTTGTACAAATATGAATAGCTTTCTCATTATTTTCATTCGCTTTGATCATAAATATTAAGCATTTCTTCACGTCTAGGGATTTTGTTTTTGCCGGAACCACAACGATCATTTCCTAGAAGAGGGTATTAGGTACTTGGTGCTCTGCATAATATTGCATTCGGTGTAACTTGGAAACAAACACTGTGTTTGATTGTACATACAGTGCCCGTGGCATAATTTGTGTTCTGTGAACAATAATCATAAATTGTGGTTTCGGTGGAAGTCCTCGACTGTAAGCCTCATTAGTCATTACTATTGGCAAGGCACTTAATTAAGACATTGTTCCTGGCTGAGCGCTTTACTAATAATACATGACCGCTTCCTAATTGCATGTTGATTTCAGCCACGTACGTCATGGCAAAACAAAAGTTGCACAACATTGCTGCAGCAACGTACATTTTTTTGTTTTTTGGCAGCACGAGCTTTCGTTTAAACAAAGAAATTTAAAAAATAATATTTGGAAATATAAAGGTTTACACTTTAAAAAGCAATGAGCTATAAATTTAAATATTTTGGCGCAATTATCCACGCCCAACCAAAAAAAAAAATTTTTAACGCGTTTTCCTGCAACAATGCACTTTTGTTTGCCATTAATATGGGGCTATAAAACACTCATGATGGTACGTTTGTGGCATATTTACAGGAGGCTGAAGGGGCTGCAGCACCTGCGGAAGGAGCGCCTCCGGCAGAAGGTGCGCCGCCCGCGGAAGGGGCGCCTCCGGCCGAAGGAGCACCCGCGCCGCCCGCAGATGGTGCGCCCGCGGCAGCCCCCGCGGAAGGAGCGCCTGCACCTCCGGCTGATGGCGCTGCGCCGGCGCCTCCTGCTGAAGGTCAATATTATTTCTTACTTTAAGTCTAAGTTAACACTGGCGTTTCAGTATTACATTATGCGGATGGTAGAAAATAATTTGTCCAATGTGGAAAACAGAGCGCTTTTGCCCATCACTCAGTAGTGGTAAATTACTGGCTAAATACATTTATTAGATTCTACCGTGTGCCCTGTTGACGGACAGCGTTTCCATTTTACAGAGACATCGCATCTTAAACTGCAAGGCATTAAATAGGTATGAACGTATACCGTACATCATACGTTCAAAGTGGCCCGATTAATAAAACGAAACATAGGTAAAAACATTATACGCGTAAATAACTAACTCAAGCTGTGGTTAAGATTTTAATTTTAATCCAGATCAATTCATTCCCGGCGACAAGTTGATAATGCTGATTCTTCCACTTCTTTTAGATTTTAACGAAATTCCTCGTTTACAACACTCCAAGAAAAGCAATTATTTATGTTAAAGTAACTTTTCATTGCGGGATGGGCAGGATTCCAGGCGTTGTCAGCATGAGTGTCTGTTGCCGCTGGCGGTTCTCCAAATTACAGCAGTGTTGGAATTAATGTTCACGCTTCCACAATTGTAGATAACTAGACACAGATTAGCAAACCATTGTTTATGAACAACTTTCCTAAATGGGGGAGGGGATCGAGTGTGTCTTATAAAGTGATGTCTGCGGTATGAAAACAGGTAGATTTTATTTGAAACCGATGGATCGACGGCGACCAGCGGAGCTGATCTACGAATGCAATTCACTAGCCATGTAGGTACCGCGCTGATTCTATCGATTGCACTACAACACAGTCTAGTTGCAGATTATTGCAACATAAAGCTGCGCCTAGTTGAACTAGCTCATCACGACATAGCTGGAACTTGACTAAGCTGATGACGATTTATGATAGTGTGATAATCTCTCTCTGCCTCGTCTTTTCCTGCTACTATGTTGGAGTCGGCTTCCAGTCTAAACGGATACAGCGTAGTACCAGTATATAACATGCAGCAACTGCTTATCTGAACTTTAGAACCTAACAACTGGGTAACACGTTACCCCTTGGTAAGACTCGGGTCAGATTGTCATGCTTCTGTGCAGGGCTTCTGACTTTCCGTAACAACTGTCAAACATGTACAAATGACAGCCGAGACTGCGGCTTAACGTGCTTTGCGAGGCATGGAGGAGTCTCGGTAAGTAATGAATGGTCACCCGTCCACAGATCAACCTCGGCTAGCGCTGTTTAACTTGGAAGATCGACCCATTTTTTTGTGAATAGCTAATCATCAAATGATTTTATCCGCTCGGGGTGGAGCGGAGGGAGTGTCAGACTCCTACTGACTAAAACCAATCCGTGCTCCTCCTTATGCCCTTGCGTTCCAGGGCCGCGGTGACTCTTTCGAACAAATTCCGCAAGCGCGAGGTGAAGACAGTTCACTTCACGCTCACTCCACCTATGTTTACTGTGAAATGTTGCAAGCGACCCAAAGTCAAAGTCAACACGTTCATTTCAATTAGGCCAGTAAACTGCACTTTTTAATGTCATCATTTACATTAAAATACTATGTATAAAAATGAAGTGACTCTACTGCTACCCATCCGTGTTCCTCCTTTTGCCCTTATATTCCAAGGCCGCGGTGACTCTTTCGAACAAATTGGAACCTGGCAGGTTCCGCAACCCTGGTAGGAAAATCGACCCATGCGGCTGTTATTATTTAAACATATATCGTTGGTACAGGTGCGCCTGCGCCAGCACCGCCTACGGAAGGCGCGCCAGCTCCTGCTCCACCAGCAGAAGGTATGCATTCTATATTTTAAAGAAAAAACCATCTTGGATAGACAGGGGCTATGAAAAGACCAACGGATTTCGTTAAAACTGCTTTAAAAATACGCTCGAGCCTGGAGGTCATTTAAAAATATAAATTGTATGCTAGTAGCACTTCCTCCAAAGGTCTCCTTTACAAAGGATTCTAAGTTAAATAATCACAAAGTTTTTAATAAATTCTGTCATTATTGTTATAACAGAAACACCCTGTAATGTGATGTATAAAACATATCAGAAGATATAAGATAAAGCTGTGTTTCGTAGACTACTCATATTATTGACCAAAATATCAATAAACTAACTGAACTGAATATTTACAGGTGCGCCTGCGCCCGCGCCGGCTGCTGCACCTGCCGCTGAACCAGGTCAAAGTCAAAACGTTTATTTCAATTAGACCATTAGAAGCACTTATGAATGTCAAAAATAAAAAAAATAATTTAAAAGAATCTACAACGTGTAACAGAATAAACGCAATATCTCTTAAGGGGTCATTGTACTCATCATTATGAACAACTTTTACTATGGAACCAACCCCGAAATCGCGAAAAAACATCAGCTGTTCAGTACATTTTGTCGAGTTATGCAGACAGGAATGTATGGGTAAATGTTTACTAATTTAAACTTTTTTCATAAATTTCAGCGCCCGAACCTGCGCCGGCGCCGGCGGCGGAGGCTCCAGCCGCGCCCCCACCAGTTGAAGGTGATTTTAATTTTGTTTATTTTTCACCTCACCAATCACCCTGCTAGATAATTGTGCTGTTTTAAAGCTATTGATATTAGAAATTACTACATGATCTTTTGTCCATCAACCATTCAAAAATCTTAAGTTTCAGTTTAGTTATTTACTATGTAGAAAAGTCACAGTAATAGAATGGATTCTAGACAGTATTTAAGGAAATATCATTCATCAACAATTTATGTTAAGTTTTTTGTGTATATTAAGATTATTTTTTCTTTTTCAGCATCCGCCTAAGATATGCTGATGGTGTTTACACCGGAGTCAAGTTTAAAGAAAATATGTTAGATTCGAATGTTAAAAAAGAGTCTACAACATTTTAAATCATCTACATCTTGTCTACGTCATCAAATGCGTCATCCCGGCTATATGCCTGGGCCCGCTTCAAACAAACACCATTCATACAATCATTTATTATTTTAATAAAACATCATTAACATATTGGTACATAATAATTATAAATTGCCATAATAATATCTACAACACTATCTTTGTTATTTTTATACTGTTTCGTCACTATTGTGTAGATAAGTTTTGTATAATATATGAAAATAAACAGGTAAATGAATAACACTAAACGTATTTATTTAATAACTTACCTTTCTAAGGAACTAAATAGTCAGACCCAAACGTAGACCACTAGCCACTAAAACTCTACATTAAAAATAACAAAATAATAGTACGTACATTACTGCAGCGGCCAGCAAAAGAGGCATTGATGGACGAACGAAGCCGAGGCAAATATACGTAAGTCCATCATTGCCTAGTTGTGGCCAAGGCTCAGTACTTTTCTCCAATAATTCGCGGAAATTAAAACTAAGTAGTACCTACCTAGAGAATAATCAATGACGAACAACGAACAGTAATAATTTTTTTCCCGCGTTAAAGTGTTCATTTGTTTTCAATAAAAAGCTTTCTATTCGCAAGCCAGCTCGAAATTTATATAAAACTTTTGTTAAGTTACCTCCTTGGTTGCCATGTTTCGGAGTAAAAGATCGTCCATTTTTAAATTACACAACAAATATGATTTTACTATTTAATTTATTATTTGGCCGCTAAAACACGACAGATATGGATTTTCACAAACTTTTGCCGGCCGCTGCTCGCATGTATTTGGCCAGTACAGAAATTTCGATGTATCTCGAAGAAGGTTGTCAAAATAATGCTCAATTTTCCAAGCATGTTTGAGAATAAGATATTTTAAAAGTTGGTATTTATGGACTGCGTTTAAGAAATCCAATCCATTGTAAGCTCCAAATACAATATTAGAAATAAACTCGCATAAGGAGAAAAAAACATAACATAGGGTGACACAATGCGCTACCTTATCGCTAAAAGCGATCTTGTAAAGCAATAATTGCATGCATTAAAAGCCAAAAGGAAAGACAGTTTTGCGGGTAGTCTTTGCTGCACTATTCTATCCTTGATTTTGTTGTATGTAATGATTCAGTCATCAGCATTTCAGTCGAAAGACGTCTACTTCCGGACATCGACCTCCCCCAAGCATCACCACACCAACAGGTCCTGTCATTGTATTCAGTCAATCACCAGCAAAATTAATCCAAAAATACATTATCCCCGATAGAAAATTAACGTAACCATTACATTCCCAGTTTAACTATGAAAACCTAAGTAAATTAGTCGGTACAAAATAAGCGGGAGTCATAGAACGGACATGTGTTACAAGGGCCTAGTGGACCGTAATATCTCAACCCTTATTACTGGGATACAAGCAGGGATGTAACCGAGGCTATTTAGGGGAGGCTTTTGCGGAGGCGACGCTCCAACAATAAAAAACAGTTTTTCTCAAAACCAGTTTCTCGGTTTTGTCACTTTTTTTAAATTAATGATTCAAAAACTTGACTAGGTTGATTTACAGATGGTCAGTTGCAGCCCGATGGGAGCACATGAGAGCAAGAAGATGAAACTCTATATTTGAATTCAGAATTTGATAGTATTATTAAATTTAGTTGAAATTCTATTGTAACCTTTATTTTCTTAATTTTTAATACAAATGAACCCTTAATAATCAACTTTAAGTACACAACTCTAAAATCGATACTTGAGTTGTTGGTGGTACTTTGAAATTGTCTCTAACTTTAAAATTCATGTATAAGGCCGCATATACACGCTAAGAAAAGTCGCCGAGCCTATGCAGGAAATCGTGTCGTCGTCGGCGCTGACCAAAAAAATATTGTTTGCGCTGGACCCGACGCGTTAAGTTGCTGCAGTATGGTAGGGGCGTGATTGTTGCTTCTTTAAATTACAATAATTGTAAACTCTACACCCATAACATTATAGTTTAACTTTTAATGGAGAATTTCGACAGATAAATTCGTATAAATCTAGCTGTAGCCCACTGTTTATAAATTTTGGTAGCGCAAAAAAAAATTTTCCTTGGTCAGCGCTGAAACAGTGTACACAGTTCTTGTGTAGAAACGACACGAATTCTTGCATAGGCCCGGCGACTTTTCTTAGCGTGTACAAGTGGCCTAAGTGTTCGAAGTTGTATCACAACTGAATAAAAGGGTCTTCGCTTAGAAGACCTCCGTAACAACTCCACTTAAGCACCCACTACCCACAACCCTAGTACAAGGCTGGGCAATTCGGACAACTCTTTGAGGTAAACTGCCCAGTGCTCCCTACAACGATGTAATGTCGGGCTATTTCATCGAATTGCCTATTGAAGGGACTCCAGCTTCCAGATTGCCACGTATTCTTTGTAATTGATATGTTGGGCTTACTTGTTTGATTAGACAGAGAGAGAGAGAGAGAGCATAATACATATTATCTCTTGTCTCGTCTGTATCAAAGGAACGGTCGACCGTGGCTTAGAATAGAAGATTATTCATGAAAGCTATAACTGCCTTCATATTGCTCTTGTCACATTAACTTGGATCGCTATTATGACCAATGAAAAGCTCAAATCGTATGCGAAAGGGTCCAAATGAGCGCGTGCTCACCATTGATAGCTCAATTTGGCTTGTTATGACCTCCCCCAAGTGTCATCTCCAGATATTAATCCTCATTACGTATTCAAAGTAAGACTTCCATTAAAAGGATCAACGTTAACGGGTCCTGTCCCCCCCACCAACCGTGTCTCCACGTTGTCGTCGTGGTGGGGCTTGCGTGTCTCAATGATCTTGGGGGCTTTGCCGGTAGAGCCACTCATGCCGGAAGGTCCCAAGTGAGAGACCAGACCAAGAGAGACACAAGAGGGGCTCTCTGGTACGCGTCTGATCATCAGACGTGACTGTGAGGGCGGCGAGCAGGCAGTGAGAGAGAGAGGGAGAGGAGGGGAGATAGGGACCGCACCCTCAAAAAGGAAATCATGGACAGGAACAACGAAAGAGAAGGTATACCCCAGGGTGGTCCGGACTGCACAGCAGGAAGGGAATCCACCACGCTTAATGCGTCAAGCCCCTCGTATTCTGGGGGGGGCAACGTTGTTTTCTGTTCTCCGCTTGCCAAGGGCAACAGTGGCCGAGGAGGCCCCCGATCCAAACTCTCCTTTCAGGAGCTGATCGGGTTCGATTTCAGCTCGCCCGACGAAGAGTCGGCCGGGCAGAGCGCGGACGGTGGCGCGCTTTATTGGGAGGAGGGCTCGTTTGAGCGTCGTGCGGGTGCAGAGTCGGATTCCGAGTTGGACTCCGACGACCTGGCGACCGTTTGCTCGGCGAGCCCTGTACCCGAGGGGGTGGGGGCTGCTGCGGAGGACTCCAGGTCCTTCCGCAAGCGGCCCAGATCAGAGGAGGACCGGGGGTCGTCCGGCACCGAAGAGGTGGCCTCGGCCCGTAAAATCCCCACCAGCAGGCGGGGTACGGGCCGAGAGGGAGGCAAGGGCAGAGTCCTTGCCTCCAAGGATGTTGGACGACCCCCCGAAGATGGCGGTCGTGGGGCTCCTGGTTCGGAGTCCTCCGGCGGTGAGCCGGATGACTCCGGACAGGAGCGGGTTCGGAGGGCCGGGTTTCCGGAGGTGGTGGAGGCCGCGCTTCGCGATGTGGCCTTGAAGAGGAAACTCTCCTCTAAAAACAAGGCCATAAGTGCGGCGCTGGCCTCCATCCTGGCGGCAGCGGAGGCTAACCGAGGTGAGCCTCCGGTGGACGAGATGTCCAACCTGCGGGCGGAGGTCACCCGCTTGGCTGCCGCCACCGAGCGTCTCCAGAGGGAGAACGCGGGGCTCCGAGCAGACCTGGCCAGGCTCCAGGGAGCCGGCCCACAGGGGGCGCCTAAAGGGGGGCGCAAGGAGGACAGCCAGCCCGTGCCGCAGGAGGGGCAGGTGCTGGACCTTGTGCGGCAGGAGATGGCTGCCTTCCAGGCGCGGTTCTCCGTCCTGGAGGGCATCGTCCTGCGCCCCCCGTTAGCGGCGAGTGGGAAGGCTCCAGGCCGGAAGGCGGCGTCGTACGCGGCCGCCGTGGCTGCCACACCGGGGTCGTCCGGCCAGGACAAAGGGTCCGGGCCGGCACCCGCGAAGCCGGTGTCGGGAAAACCGGACCCGGCCCCGGGAAGGAAGAGGAAGGGCGGGGCGGCTGCGCGGACGGCGAAGGCTCCTGCGCCAGCCGTGCAGCAGCTCCCCCCGGCTTCCTCGCCTTCTGAACCTCCCCCGGCTCAAGCCGAATGGCAAGTGGCCGGGGAGAAGAAGAAGGCGGGTAAGGCAGCCAGGGCGGCAAAGAGGCGGGAGAGAAGGCGGCGGCAGCGAGCGCGAGGCGTCGCGGCTGCGCTCCGCGCCCCGAAGACCGCGGCTGTAGTTTTAACGCTGCAGCCGGACGCGGTCAAGAGGGGCGTGACGTATGCCAACACGCTCACCAAGGCCAAGGAGGCCATCAACCTCGGTGAGCTTGGCATCGTCGGGGGTCTCCGGCTCAGGGTCACCATGACCGGGGCCAGGATGCTCGAGATCCCTGGAGCAGGCAGCGGTCCGGCCGCGGACGCTCTAGCCGAAAGGCTTAGGGCGTCCCTGGGCGCGGATGACGTCCGAGTGTCCAGACCCACGAAGTGCATAGATATGCGCATCTTGGGCCTGGACGACTCCGTCACGGAAGAGGAGGTGTTGGCCGCCGTCGTCGGGACGGGGGGGTGCTCTGCAGAGGAGGTGAAGGCGGGCACCATCCGTCCTGACAACACGGGCATGCGAACCGTAGTGGTGAGCTGCCCCGTGTCGGCGGCCAAGAAAATCTCAGAGGGCCGAAGGCTCTTGGTGGGCTGGGTCTCCGCGCAGGTGAAACTGCTGGAGCCCAGACCTCTGAGGTGCTTCCGTTGCCAAGTTGGCAACCATGTCGGAGCACTCTGCACCTCGGAGGTGGACCGCAGTGACCACTGCTTCCGCTGTGGTCAGCCCGGTCACAGGGCCGGCTCGTGTGACGCCGCGCCGCACTGCTTCGCATGTGCGGCAGCTGGCAAGCCGGCCGATCACTGGGCTGGGGGCAAAGCCTGCGGTCCACCCGCCAGGGCCGGGACGAGGAAGAAACCCTCCTCCACCGCCGCCGCCGCCGCCGTCGCTTCCGCCGCAGCCGCCGCCACCGTCGCCGCCGCTGCAACTGCTCGGGAGGGGGCGAGAATGGAGTGCCAGTAATGGCCCCATTTCGCCTCCTCCAGACGTACGTCGGTCGCTGCGCCTCTCAGGAACTGACGCTCCTGGGCAAGGCGCAGTGACTGACGCCTGCGGACAGCGAGCAATGGGTAGCTCGCTGTCCGATGAGGTCAGGCCAGAGTCGACGGCGCGTTCACTCCAAACGCGCCGTCAGCAACGAGCGGTCAGCGGCGGAGACGGGGCCCGCCAGGGCCAGAGCCTGCCAGGGTTGCGGAATTGTTCGAAAGAGTTACCGCGGCCCTGGGAAGAAAGGCACTAAGGAGGACTAAGGGTGGGTTTTAGTCAGTAAAAGTCTGACACTCCCTGCCGCTCCACCCAGAGCGGGAGGGGTCATTTGATGATTTCCCATCCTATAAAAAAAAAAAAAAAAAAAAAAAAAAAAAAAAAAAAAAAAAAAAAAAAAAAAAACGGGTCCTGTCCCAAGGTTCTCTGTTCACATAAGTATTTACGAAAAGGAACATTTCAAGGGTTCAAGTATCCGAGTGAAATCACCCGAGTGGAACGCCCTTAATAATTATGTATCATTCGCTTTATCTTTAACCGTATGTAGGTAATGAATGGCCACATTAAATTTAATTAAAATGGGCTTACTGTTGCATTGTAATGCCTGTAATTCCCTGTTTGGTAAACAACAAGTTTGGGACTTTTTATTTCGATCGTTTCGTTGATAAGATACCTGTGTGTCTGATTTGAATAAATTCATTACTTTTATTGCACGTGTTCTGTTGGCTTTTGTGAGGTCGGAGTCACACACACGAGGGGGAAAAATCCTGAAATTTTGGAGCGCATGACAATGTAACAAATCATGCAGAAACATACATACGAGTTTGTACGTAGCGGGTACGCGCGCGTGACGAGATGGGATCTCAGTAGAATCAGAAGCAAATAAGCATTGAATTGTTATTTTTACTGAGATACTCATGTTAGGTTTTATTTGATATCATAAAATTGTTATTCTTGCATGTTGATTTTATTACATATTCATATATTTTTATATTTATTCGCTCGAGCCTCGTATTTCTCGGCACATTGCTCGATCGTGTGGAATAAGCAGGTGCTTATATTTATACGGGCAGTCCCTCTCTCTATACCTACCTATATAAAATTTACACGGTAGATATTTTAGACATAATTTTGATATAGGTCCTTAGAGGTGGGCGTACGTAATACCTAATTAAAATCTTAGTTATAAATGCTCTATCGTTATGAAAACTCACATACAGGTTATTACTTATTCTGTAATTTCTGGAGATACATGTTAAGTAAGATTGAGAGTGTAAATAACCTCCGGTTTTTGAAGTTGGTTAAAATACCTATAGTATGTAATGCATTGAATTTCACATCACTTTCACTATAAGTACTTGAATTCAGAATTCGAGAAAGTCCTCAAATGGAACAAAACAGAATACGTCATTCAAAACAAAGTAAAAGTTTACTGCAACCCATACCATAGTGGACCTATCTACTTTACTAAATGGATCAAAAAGCGCTGATAAAACGGCAAGTACCATTGAAAGACAAATTCTGTAGTTAAATAAAAAGGTCTATACATCGATGTACGTCATGGTCATTTTTTCAACTGCAATTATAAGTTTGTAAACGCAAAAAAATATTTTTTAATGTGATAAAACTCCAAATTATCAATTTTCAGGCTTTTTCCATTACCTGTTCTGTAAGACCTTGCTTCATGCCAAATTCATGATTCTAGGTCAACGGGTAGTACGCCATAGGTTTTTATTTACTTGCCAGTATAAAAATATGTCACCAAAATGATGCATTAATAGACGTATTTTTTTTGCGTTAACTTAGAAGTTTAATAAAAAATACTTTAAAAAAAAACGACTAAAAAGTTTTGAAGAAATGACTGTTTGACAGGCTGATGCAGTTGGTGACATCAAATCTGTAACCATTTCGTGGACTCATAAATGCCACCAACTATAACAAATTGCATTTCGGATGCATTTCTTCGGAACTTTTTACTCATGTTTTCTGGTCGAATTTATTTTGTCAGCCACCTAACCTAACCCTTAAATATGACCACTCGCTTTTGGACCACCCTGTATATCTTAAAAAAAAGCCATTTGGTTGGTAGTTTTAGCTAGTCCATTCTATTGTCTATGCCAACTTCGTAGCTTATTTATTCCCTTAATTACTTAGGATAGCCAATTTAGTCCCACTCAGTACAGATGTTACCTGTAGACTGAATATCAATGACATGGGCCTATTTTGGGGAGAATATCAATTTCATTTAGCCTCCAACCAAACCTAATTAAGTATTCAAAATCTAATTAAATTAAATTAAACATTATATTACTCCATTAATGTGCCTAGCCTTTTTCCAACAGACTTTGCTGGGGTCATCTTCCAGTGTTGTAGCTGATCAGTACGCATGGAGTGACTATCTGACCTCCACATCTCGGGACTGGGATACACGATTATACCCCTAAAGACTGGTTGTTAGACTTTCGGGCTTCTGATTACCCATCATCATCTGCCTAGCCTTTTCCCAACTGTATTGGGTTCGGCTTCCAGTTAAACCAAATTCAGCAGAATAATACTAGTATTTTACGTGGAACGACTGCCTACCAGACCTCCACAACACTCAGGTCACGTGATCGCTGGTTCGCCTGCAACTAGGCGCGCTCATGGTACAAATTAGCACCGACAGGTTATTTTTCGTCTAAAATTGACCTGCTATAAGAGTTCATGGTAGGCCCCCTGGACAAGCGTTGGAAGCCGTTATTATAGCCATGAGTCTACAATCATGGGATGCATGAAGGGGCCAATTTGTTCCAACAGGCACTCATCTGAACCGAGCGCTCGGCACCAGGACAATCTCACCTAACACTTTATGAGACTGGCCAATTCTTCTCTTGCGGTGGTAGAGTTAACGCTTGCCTGGTTCTTTCGCGACCACCCTCCCACCGGAGTACGGATATTTAAAAAATATACATCTAGGCGAAGCATAGAGCAACACGGGCCACCGGCGACGGTGGCCTGTGTTGCTCTATGAGGCGAAGCAGGGGCGGGCATCTAGTTAATAATATTATAAATGCGAAAGTTTGGATGGATGTTTGTCACTCAAACACGTCAGAATGGCTGAACGGATCTTGATGAAATTTGGCACAAACGTAGATTATAGCCTAAAATAACACAATGATACTCTTTATCCCGGGAATATGTACCGTTAGGATAATTTTCGACATACACGCGGGCAGCAGCTTGTTTTTAATAACTATCCCTAACCTAACCTGTCATATTACGGACAAACAAAATGTATTCAACAAGATAAAAGGTTTATGTCTCCCACTTTCAGGGGTACGCTCTCAAAAGTAGGTCCCATTTAGCATATATAAAGAAGTATATACCGGTCTAACATAGGGACGTAGGAACGTGCCCCGATTTTTATGCTAATCATGTCCCCCTGAATTGAGAGTCTCTGGTATTCCAGATTTTTAATAAAATACCCCAAAATTTTGGGCTAATGGACGTAATTCACATATATTATATAGAAAAGTTCGGTCCGAACTGAACAGATAGCTCTTGAAAGACAGTTAGGGTAGATTTCGTTCTTTATGAAGAAAGTTATTAGTTTATGTTGAAATTATGTAGGACTAGCTGCCGGCCGCGGCTCCGCCAGCGTGAATGTCGAAAATTATCCCAAGGGCAAGGGAACATACTCCCGGATTAAAAAGTATCTTATGTGTTATTCCAGACTAAAATCTACCTCTGTGCCATACATCCATACATACAATATTAGTGACGTTTTTAGGTCTGATTCGTCTGAGTCTGAATCGGAAAAATTTGGAATGTCAATTATATTCCAAGTATTTCCGATTATATTGGTTTTTATTAGAGAAGTATATACGAAAGGGAAACGTGGACCATTGAAGTAAAATCAACACATTATCGCCAATTAGGAGAACACGTGTGTGATGAGCTTCTAATTAGGCTTGGTGTAACTCAAGTATTACCCAAATAATTTGCCATTATTCTATGTAGTATCACTGATCACAAGTTTAGGAGACGAGGTATCTACTTATTTCTAATTGACATTTCAGTTAAAGCATTTCAATCAAATGTTGCCACCGTAATTATTCAAGTCCCTACACAATAACTTAGTTAGGAATCTGACATCGTGATTATACTGTTCTCGATTGTACCTAAATGGCCTAAGTTTCCAGTCTAGCGTACAGTCGCATACAAAATACAAAAGGGGGGGGGGGAGGTTAAGGGTTGTTACCCCAGGGACCTGAAGCTTGTTCGTAAAAGTGGCTTGCCAATGTTTTATTAATGAACTGTTGAAAACAACACCTGTTCAATAAGTTTTTTTTTTATTTGTTAAACGCGGTGCCGCTGACAAGGGTTGGTTCCACCAATTACATGTACAGGTAGGAAAATTTTATTAGTGACTGGGTGTTTCTCACAGTTCTTTGCATTATAATTTGAGAAAGTTCATAGAGTTCCCTTCCCGAAGGACGAGCAATTGACCCTATTACTAAGCCTGCGTAATCCGTCCGTCTGTCTGGGGTGTATCTTGAACATAATAGGTCGACAGCAAAATTTTTCACAGTGTTTTTCTATTGCCGCTGTAACAACAAATTAATTTAAAAATAAAATAAAAAATGAAAGTCATCGATACCGGTAGATAGCCGAACCGTCTCTTAAGAGACGGACAAGGCCGCCATACAGAAAACGTGTTTTTTTGCAGTTTATGACACAGAACCATTCGTGTGCGATTCCGACTCGCGCTTGGTCGGTTTTTTGTCTGTCTGCAACTCAGCACCATCTGAATCTTGGCTATTTTTGTGTGTAGATAATAATAATATATATTAACTGCTATTGTCTCTAGATTTCTAGAAGATAGCAAGCACTTGTGTATCTTGTTTCTGATGAAAGGGTAGCTGGTATTGTCTTCTGGAGCAAAGAGATGTCTGGGTGGATAATGAAGTCAATGATAAAAGTATGAAAAATATATTCAATATCTTTATGCAAAGACTATGCAGGTTTCGTTTAAATCTTTATTCTTGGTACTTTGCTAAAGATTAGAGAAACTGCTTTCACCCAAAGGTAAAGTAAAATAAAAAACAATGCGACATTCTCCCAATGTCGTATTGTTTAACATTTTCCTAAATACCGCGTTTCTGGTCTCCATAAAGTGTATTGAACCTACCTTGAACTTGCTGAGTTTTTGCCAATTCTTAGAATACGACATGGTACTGCCATATACCCCGCCGTTGATGTAAATCATGAGACTAAGTATTTGTTACTTTATGGTTCCTTTTAACTTGAAATACGAGAATGTCTTCAATAACAAATAATTCAAAAGTATTACTATCTTCTTATTAAATACGTGTTGAGTTTCGTGTTTGAGATTTTTTTGTGTCAGTTCGTTTTCATTTTTTATTTCCATCTTTTGAAGAAATACAAGTTGAGAGTAGTCAATAGATATTAAAATTTATTGGTAAAGAAAATGTTTTACATTTTACACACTGCTTGTGATACCTACATCATTTCGAAAATTAATATGAATGACGGTAACTATATTATATGATCAAACGAACTTCCAAGTGAAGTTCGATCATTATTATATGAGTCGCTTCATTCGAAGATATTTTTTAACCATGTAGTCCCCTTTCCTTGCGCTAGCAACTACGCACGTCTATTTAGAGTTTTTTTTTTTTTTTTTTTTTTTTTATAAACTGGCAACATCGTACCCCACCTCGCCGTGTCGGTCAGTTGTAACCGTCATTATTTTAGAGATGATTATAGTTATGATTTTTGCAAATCTCTTCAGGGTTCTTTAGGGTGGGTCGGGAAATTATATCTTCGAATGAAGCGACTCATATAATAATGATCGAACTTCACTTGGAAGTTCGTTTGATCATATATTATATTTCGTCGCTTCATTCTTCAGATATTTTTTAACCATGTAGATGTTAAGAGATAATGAGATTTGCTGGTTCATTTGAATAAATTGCAAGGATTTTTCAAATGATTAATTATTTACTTTTAAGTACATAGGTACCTATTGAAAAAATAAAGAATGTTCTTTTAAGTTATGATAATAATTATGCGTTTGATTTACAATCAATTCCTTACAACTAGTTACAATTATAAGCATACTGATTCTGCAAATTCGGCTTCATTAACTTTATTAACTTTACAAAACTTGACAAACGTTTGAGAACGACTGGTCTATCCCGCGTTTCTACGTATTGTGTCAATGCACACACCTGTCGAGCTTGCAGAAGAAGTTGAGGCGTGTCATGTACTGTGTGCACTGAATATTGATGTATTGACCCCACTTTTGATAATACCAAATTTATCCATGGACTTACGGTTTGAGCTGTGGCCGCTTTATTAGGTTTTTTATTGTTAGTATTAAGTTGTTTATATTTTTAGCTCTTAAGATTTTTTGTAATAAATATGTAATCTGTGAGTACCCGGCAGCAGGGCAAATATTTTTATTTTCTAAAAGTAGGGCAGAAAAAGTACGGGTTGCTCTCTTCCTGGAGCAGAAGCCTTGATAGCGTCTGTTATAACTACTTTTTACTTCATTTGACGAGATATTGATATTCTCCAGTTTTATTAGGTTAAGAGTTTGGACTCGCTGTTCCGTACATAAAGCCAGTAAAATAACGAATCTTTTGGTCACTTGACTTAGGTCTAAATTTCGGTTCGAGTACCATTTAGAAACGAGATTAAAATTAATTGCGGATCCCAGGTGTGTATGTATATTTTGGCCTGCTAGGTTTAAGTTTATAGGCTCCTTTTAACAACCGCTTGATGCATTCATCAGAACCGACGTTGTTGCCCAATAGTAACGAGAGTGCGGATCTGCGGGAATTCAAAGATCCATACGAGGCGCCTTTATTGAACTCTGTTGTCAAAAAAGAGATACCTTTGCTACCGTGCTCTCAAAGTATCAATTTTGGTAATTTTGCAGAACTGCCACCAGAGTTTGTATGAGACGCTATATTATTTTTTGGCGTTATCAGAAAGCGACGCTAACATGAGGTCTATTGCTTCTACGGGGATATTACGTCGGAAGGCTTTTAAGAATTAAAGAGAATGGGGAAAAGCGTAGAAAATATTGTGTTTCCAATTAATTGTAAATGCATTGACAAACGACGCGTCTGGGTCAGGAAACCAGGATGCGTACAAATCACATTTTTCATTAATGCGAGAAGCGAACAAATCAATTACAGGTTGACCTAGTTTACGAATGATAGTTTTAAATGCTTAATCTGATAAGCCCCATTCTATATAGGGGTTAATTTTTCTTGATTCAATATCAGCTTCGATGTTTTGTTTGGTATTAATATAAGATGCGAATATCCATATATTCCGCTTCTCGCACCATTGCCAAATTTAATAAGCAAGATCGTTTTAGTGAGGATATTGTACTCCTCCCATTCTATTAATATAACTCAACGCTGTGTTAATGTCAACTCGTAATGGAACAATTTGGTCGTTCCTTCGCGAAGTTTTTTAGTGCTAAGAAACCCAGTTGAAACCTAGTTGTAAGCTCGCAATTGTAGTAACAAAATATGGATGTCTTTATTCCGAAATAAATGATTATTATTATTATTATTAATAACTCGTAAGTCATTTATATGATATTCTCTTTCCTTCCATGATTCATGAGCGCGATTATCATCAAAAAATGCTCCCCACCCTGTATTCGAAGCATCGGAAAATATTTTCAATTCAAAATCGGGGGTGTCGACGAAGTTTGAACATGTAAATATATTTTGTGACCACCAATTTAAATCGTTAAGTATGTGTCGTTCCAGGCTTATTTTAGAATTATAATCGTTATGAAATCTATTCACTAAAATGTATTTTTGGTGCTCTAGGGTTTTGGTATATAGCCACCCGTATTTGACGGCAGGGCACGCTGCTGTGAGAACGCCGATTACCTAACTGAGCGAATTCTCTTATGGTACAGGGAGGTAAACCAATAAACTTTTTAACAAGCTGCGCGATATTACGACGTTTGTCCTTAGGTAAGGAAACCGAAAGGGTTGTCGTATTATAGATGAAACCTAAGAATTTGCACTCTTGTTGGGGTATTATAAATGAGCTCTTTTTATAATTTATCACAAAACCGAGCCAAGTTAACACGTAAAATTTCGATAACATTACTGAAACACTCAGTGTAGGTTTTTCCGATACATAAGATGTAATCTAAGTATATGACCGATTTATGTCCCTTAAGGTAGGTTAACCTCCTTCATAATTTGTGTAAACACTAGTAGCAATGGAAATACCGTATGGCATCGTGTTAAATTCGTATGTTATGGTTTCCGGTTTTTCATTTTCGAATTGAAAACGCAAGAATTTTCTAAATGATTTTATTATTGAAACTAAAAAAGGCTTCTTTAAGATCTATTGTTGCATGGAAACCATTTTTTGGAATAAGTTTAGAGGCGGTCCTATGATCTTCCATTTTGAAGTGATATTTTTGGAGAACTGATTAAATGATTTTTGATTTAAGATGAATCGTTTTTCACCGTCTGGCTTATGTGATAAAAATATGTGAGATATAAACTGGTGTTTTATAGGTTCACAAACGTTAACCGCGCCTAGGTCTATGAGTTTTTAATGGCGATCGCCATATCACATTTCTCTTGTTTAGACCAAAATGTTTTGGTTGTATTATGGGGTTGTAGTACTCCATCTGATAAAGGGATATCGACACCTTGACTAATCCATCTAAACTGTCATATTATCGGTGATTTTTGCCCAGCAATCATAATAAAACTTAACCCTGACTGCATGTACCTGAGTCAATGACGTCGTGTTGGAGCAAGTTGTTTGTAGTTGATCTTCGACTGGCTGAATGCAGGGGGAGACTCGGTAGTTGGACCGTTTGTGACCCCCTCGCCCCCCCCCCTGGTTTACAATAGCCTTAGAGGCTTTAATTTTTTCTGAAAGGTAATCGTTGCAAGTCGGATAAAATTCGGCCGTTCTCTTTTCCCGAAATCTAACAGATTCCGGTATGGCAGAAACCATATGGTTAAGCGTTGGTGCTTGAAGTAACGGGCAATTTTTGAGTATGAGGTAATTTCTCAAAAGAATCTCCCTATTTTCTTTTGTCATAAGTACCCTTTTTTTTTAGCAAAGGTACTTATATTTAATAAAATAAATGGTAAGTATTGTAGCGAGATTTTTATGAATTTTCTCGCCAAATTCCGGTGTCTCGTCTGTGATTTCGCCTAATGCCGCCCAAATATTTGGGTGGATTGGTCACAACTTCTGGGGTAGGAACCACTTCGCTCGCTGGTGGTTCTGGTGGTGATGAATGTGGTTCGAAGTCCACCAGTATCCACATTTTCAGGGACAGAGTTTTTAAATTCTTTAAATGCTCACAATGTATCTACATAGGTAGGTATATGTATTTTTCCTTCGTGTATGACTCTCGGTCAACCTCTAGGCTTAGATTGTTTGCGTCATGTCTAGCCATCGTGTATAACTCGCGGTTACCCTCCAGGCAGACTTATAGACGCTGTATTGCACACATTTATTTTTCCTTCGTGTATGACTCTTGGTCAACCTCCAGGCTTAGATTGTTTGCGTCATGTCTAGCCATCGTGTATAACTCGCGGTTACCCTCCAGGCAGACTTATAGACGCTGTATTGCACACATTTATTTTTCCTTCGTGTATGACTCTCGGTCAACCTCCAGGATTAGATTGTTTGCGTCATGTCTAGCCATCGTGTATAACTCGCTGTTACCCTCCAGGCAGACTTATAGACGCTGTATTGCATACATTTATTTCATAATCCGTTCAGGGGGGTCTCTTGGACCTGTTAACATTTTTCGTAAGTTATGAGGGTAGTCACAACTTTACTCGGCAAAGAATTCGTGAGTACATAAGAACAGTTTCACACGTGATTCTAGTTCATAAAAACCATGTTTGTTCTATTTATAGCCATCGTGTTGTCTCGGATAACCTCCCGGTATCATTAAACATTCGTGTTGCCATCGCGGACAACCTCCCGGTATTATTGGGTTACTTAGTAAAGTAACTTATGTATTTAGCCATTTTGTTACCATCTCGGGCAACCTCCAGGCTCCAAGCAGTATTTTAACTTTTTATTATCACTTTTCAAACACCAACAATGAGAAATATATTATGTACTTACTTGAAGTTTGTTCCGAATCTGATGACGAAAAACCTCTTATTCGACGACGCCTTCTTTTCTAACCTTCGTATTTTATTCTAGTAATGCATAATTTTACATGTGTACTGTTAAGCCGCTGTCAATTTATGTTGTATATTTTATGTGTAAAGATTTAACTTGTTGTTTTTTGAGTATTACACCTGTTTGTACAAACCGTTTGTACAACATTTGTATGCCCAGCAGGGCAGCACATAGTAAAACACTTAATTATAAATTACTCCATCAATGGTCAACATTTTATGTGACAAATAAATATTTTGAATTTGAATTCAATTTTCTCTAAATATAACAATACTTGGTAAATATACTTTTAAACTTACCTACTACTTATTTAGTTTTGAAGACGTCCGTTCGTTGCTGCGCACGAAAAAAGAATGACGGTTACAACTGACCGACACGGCGAGGTGGGGTACGATGTTGCCAGTTTATAAAAAAAAAAAAAAAAAAAAACTCTAAATAGACGTGCGTAGTTGCTAGCGCAAGGAAAGGGGACTACATGGTTAAAAAATATCTGAAGAATGAAGCGACGAAATATAATTTCTAACCGTTTGGGGTTGAAACCCTTGGGCCGTGGGGCCCTTGTGCTCACAGCCTTTTCAATGAAATTTCGAAACGGCTAGTTGACACTTCCCGTGACCCAAGAGCTGACTTTTACTTTGGACAGAGACTAAGCATTGCCATTCAACGTGGCAATGCCGCCAGTCTCTTGGGCACATTACCAGCTGACAGCGTTGAGGACGAATTTTTTGATGCTATATTTTAGTTTGTTGTAAGTTTCGTGTATTTTTAATTTA
This sequence comes from Melanchra persicariae, assembly GCA_947386135.1. NCBI lineage: Eukaryota > Metazoa > Arthropoda > Insecta > Lepidoptera > Noctuidae > Melanchra > Melanchra persicariae. Next base: position 6,048,145 of record OX376651.1, on the reverse strand, counting down.
AGTTATTTTCATTAAAAGTGGTTTAGGTTATATGAATGATATATTTTTGTTAATTTAAACATTGTGAGATAAGCTTTTAAATATTTTTTGTGTGGTCCAATTTAGTAACTATAAATAAAACATACAGTTAACCTAAAACTAAAAATATGTAACTGGCGGTCTTATCGCATACTGTGACCTCTTCCAGGCAACCCGAAATTGATAGAATTAGATTGGACACGAAATTGGTTGCACTTGATTAAACCTGATTTTTTTCAATCAGGTGTCATCATCATCATCATCATATCAGCCGAAAGACGTCCACTGCTGGACATAGGCCTCCCCCAAGTGTCGCCACAACCACCGGTCCTGTGCGTCTCGCATCCATCGGTTACCCGCGACCCTCACCAGGTCATCGGTCCACCTTGTGGGAGGCCTTCCAACGCTGCGTCTTCCGGTACGCGGTCGCCACTCCAAAACTTTTCGGCCCCATCGACCATCTGTTCTGCGAGCAATGCAATCAGGTGTACCCAAATAAATATAATAGGTACCTAAGTGCTAAATATAATATTCAAAATAGATATATAAAATAGAAATATCTAAGCAATGAAATAAGCGATAACAACCACAATATCCTCTAGTCTGGATTGTCGCGACACCAAATTTAGTTATGACGCCATTGTTTTACTGTTGTATCTGATGCGTTGACAGTTGGTTATATATCATTCTAATAAGGAACATGCAATATTTTCACCTTGCTCTCATTTTGAAGAAATCCACACATAAATAAAAAAATTAAAACGCTTTAATATTTTGCCAAAACTGACAGTTCACATTTTCGCTCGAAAACGGGCGATGAGTCACTTCTGTCTGTCACTGGTCATGAAATGTCGTAAGTCAAAGATTTAAGGTTGTCTTTTCGTTGTTGTTACAGCAGTGACGTCACTAGAATTCTGTATTTGCATCTTCACTATAATAGCTCGACGACACGGTTGGCGCAGTGGTTGAGCGATCGGCTGCTGCGCTGCGTGTCGCGGGTTCGATTCCCGCACGGAACAAATATTTGTATGGCCTACAGATAGTTGTTCCGGGTCTGGCTGTTTGTGTATGTGAGTTTCTATGTTTGTAAACGCACCCACGATACAGGAGAAATTCCTAGTGTGGGGCAACGTTTTTTTCAAAAAAAGAAGAAAAAAGAAAAAGAAAGAAGAAAGAAAGCTCCAGTTCCATAGCATCAGAACGTTCCTAGACAACGCTGTCAACAGTCAACATGGCAAGGCTTCGTCTTTTGAAAACTAAAATCTATCGCCGTTAACTGAGCACTTAAGTAGACAAATGGTCCACCTAACATACGCATTCATTTCCTGAAGGGTTACAAGGGCCAACCACAACATGTGCCGAGCGATCATAAAAATATATATATTTAGACATAACTTCCCGAAAACCTTTTCCCCTTACAACATATCATCGTCCGAAGCGATGTTTCATTTTTAGTGGCCATTTTTATAGCGAAAACAACGTAAAACGAAGTATTAAAAGGTTTGTAAACATCGATGGTTTTCCCAAAACTTTGAATGTGAAAGAAGTTTCTGATGCTATTGAATCTATAAAAGGCGAACTATTTGCAAGGGGAACTATATTTTTTGGCGGAAGAAACAGTTGTACTGGAATGTCAAAATTAGGTAGGTACTTTCTCGGGAATGACATCTTCCACATATAGCTTTCATCATCATAAGCATTTCACTCGAGAGACGTCCATTGTGCGACCTCCAGTTCGTCTTGCAACGAGGGGACACTTGCGGCACTCACCTGGTCATCGGTCAACCAAGTTGGGGGCCGCCGAAAGTTGAGTTTTTCGGTTCAGTTTCACTTTTCAGAAAATACTATAAAAGTTTGTGGCCTCAGATCTGTGATTGAACTGCTTGAAAAGTGACTTGTTTGGAAATTTTTAGTCGTTTTTAGCGGTCGGGTTTATTGACTGCCATTTTATTTATTTCCTACATTTTAGTGAGTTACATTTTGTTTTCATTTACTGCCGCCATTTTGAAAATGTATAAACCCTATGTCACTACCACAATTCTGGCGTATTTAACGAAACCTCATAATTATGTCAAAATCCGTCCAGCCGTTTAGGCTTTGTGCCAAAGAAATACATACTAAAAAAAAACATTACCCTCCTTCTGATGCAGTCGGGTAAAAATACATTTGTACATACGTACGCTTGAAAAACATTACCCTCATTCTGACGCAGTCGTGTAAAAATAAAGAAAATAGTCTGCAGGTTTAATACAAAAAAATAAAACGTTGCATATAAAAATATGAAAAGGCGATACCCCGATTCTATTGTAGTAAGACTTATGCGCTATTGTGCAGCTTCGTAACAACGTGTTATTGTTAGCGGCTCTTATTAGCTTGCAAGCTTTGTATCGCTGCCTCTGGGGATTAGTTGCACCCCTGAGGGGCAAATTCGAGCGTAGCTTAGAAAATTTACAGGGAGTGTGTTTCAGGAGGGAAAATGTTTTAAGATAAGAATGTGTGAAAATAGGGAACCGTATTAGACCAAAAAGTAGGACTAGGTATAAGGTTTGTTTAGTTGTGTTCTTGTAGAATTATTTCGGGATTACTTTTGGAAATGAGCTAGCCAATTAGATCACATTTTATGTCTATTATCTATCTATTTTTTTATTTTTTGAAGTGGAATTCCCTGCCAGAGTCTGTGTTTCCTGATAGCTACAACCTGGGAGTCTTTAAGTAAAAAGTGAATAGGTTACTTCTATGCAAGCGTGCTCCATCTTCGACCACATCATCGCTTACCATCAGGTGATATAGTGGTCAAGCGCGTGCCTATCCTATGCCTAAAATAAAATAAATGTCATGTTTCTGCTGTAGAATTTGATTTTGATTCTTGCACGCTCCAGCCGGTATTATGACGTGCCAATGCCATCACGATTCCGCTGTGAAAAAGGGACGGGGCCACTTGTGCTAATAGCTGTTTCTCTCTCAAACAGTGGCACGTCACAGAAGGGCGGCAGAATTTAATTTAATTTTTATTTATTAAGCTTACACAAAGTTCTTGAACATACGAAAAACACGCTAAGACAATTAGACTATCAGAAGACTATTTAAAAGATGAAGCAGCGGGTCCCAAACTTGGCACAGCCTGTATCTTGGTGACCCAGTCACAGCTCAAGGTACATAGTTTGTCATGTATATGAGGCTGACGACAGTCATCGAGATCACCTTGTTACCTACAAGGTGATCTCGATGACTGTAGTCAGCCTCACGACAGTCATCGAGATCACCTTGTTACCTACAAGGTGATCTCGATGACTATAGTCAGCCTCATATACATGACAAACTATGTACCTTGAGCTGTGACTGGGTGGACAAAATATGAGTCACCGATACGATAGAAAGAATTAAAGAAAATCTACAGTTCATATGATAGAAAAATCCCAGAATAAAATAAGTCCGACGGAGCTGACCTATAGATTCGGCTCCAAGGACCATGATTGAATGCTAAAATAAACCTAACTTTCAGCCGAAATTCTCTATGAATTGAAACAAAGAAAACAATATCGAGAATAAGTTCCTGAAATATAATAAATGTCAGTTATTTCTGATGGATCTTTCAGGCTTAATAAAGATGTTATCCACCCACTTTTTGTTTTTATTCAGAACATTAGTTTAGTGAATAATTTCAAGTACGTAGTGGGTATCTATTTGTGTCTTCTTGAATAAAATACACTTTTATTGGATATTCATTTTCAGTGGTCATTTTCAATGTAGGTACTTGAAATAATTATTGCAAATAAGAACCCCTAAAAGTCCTAAAATATTAATTAGAATCTACAGTCTACATAAATATGCCAATCTCACATAGCCATTTGTAATTGTATGTGGAGATGGCTACATTTTAGAAGTCTCAGAACCCCACGACGACGCTGGAATGATGCAAAAATAATACTACATTGGAAAAATTTATTACACTGACTACACGGAATATGGTATTTTGAGACTATTGACGTGATGGTCTTAGTTAGAGGTTTTTGAGATGCATTGCCGTAAGCTAAAGTGTGTGGGTTGGTGGTACATCACAGACGCTAGGCAGACATCAAATACAGTGTCCATTGAAACCAGCAAGATCCTACTGTTACAAACATATCGGAGGAACCGGCGTGTATGCCATTGAAATCTATAAGCACTCCGAGAGAGTGAACCTTAATGACGAAGAAGAAAATACATTAATACGGTTCCGAAATAATTCAAGACCAGGGGCTCGAGACAAGTGAGATCCTGTCAACGGTAGCGTGGCGAAAGCGATTGTCAAAACGTCAAAAATGTATGGGATTGACAGATGCTATCGAAATGTCACGTGATCAAATCCCTACATTTGGGCATTTTGACAGTCGCATTCGCAGTGAATGGTACATTGTCTAGGGCCTCAGTTCAAACCAGGACTTATTACTTATACCGAAGCTGCATACACGGTCACCGCACATTAATGACAGTTGTGCCCATATTATTTCGATAATATATTAACTTGTCTTGAGACATGAAGGCGACTTGATTTAACCTGTAGGATTTTTAGATGCAGTGTCTTTATACATAGAACATATGTCTTTATATAAAATTATACCTTCTGAAAACGCCTGGCTCTACTTAGCGTTTGCAGACTACGAAAAAGCCTTTGATCTGATCGGAACTTGGGCTGCACTGCAGTATCTCCAACGGTGTTCGACTAATTATCGGTACATCGAGGTACTAAATCTATTCGAAACTGTTCAGCGGCGTTCGGGAAGTTGTGTGGTATCTTCTCATTTCACATAGCTAGTGATGAAATAGGAAAATTAAGCGTGGTGGGTTCCAGTGGAATTCATCAGAAGGTGACCCAAGGCACCAATGGACAGGGTATGGTGTATGCTATTAAAACATTAATCCAAAATATATATATTTTTTTAAAGTGATAAGGTATATAGCTCCTTGACCCGAGGGATGACTTCACCATCAAGATAATTTTATGAAGATAAACTTTTGGTTTTTACAGCATTTTATTTGGACTCATCGGGAGATAATGTAAAATTAAAGTAATTCAACCTTACTATTAGGTCTTTACCTATGAAATTGCCGTTCTGCAGTACTGGCCATTTCAAATCAAAATAATTTTTGTTTGGCTAAGAATTCTAATTTCAAATTAATTTTATTTTAAAAACATGGTTTTTTTTTCCAAAAGTAGTCATTTGTTTATTGATTAGTGTTACATTTTCATCGCATTTCAATCTTTTTCGTCATCATGGATACGTTAAAAATTCGAGTAATTATGGAATATGAGTACCGTCGTGGCAGCAACGCGGCACAAGCGGCACGCAACATCAACGACGTTTACGGAGCTATACAAACCAACGCACCACCTGTTATTGGTTTGCTCGCTTCCGTTCTGGAAATTTCGACCTGAAAACCTCGCGGTCGTCCGAAGACTTTGGTCGACAATGACGAATTATAGGCGATTGTGGAAGCTGATGATACACAATCTACGGCTGAATTAGCAGCAGCTTTCGACGTTAGCGTCAAAACCATATTGGTCCATTTGCGTCAAATTGGCAAGGTAAAAAGCTTGACAAATGGGTGCCCCACGAACTCAATGATCGCCAGCGCGAAGTACGCGTCGAGACGTGCCTTGCACTGCTCAACAGACACACAAATGAAGGAATTTTGAACCGCATTGTTACCTGCGATGAAAAATGGATTCTGTTTGATAACCGCAAGCGCTCAGCAATTTGGTTGGATCCTGGTTCAGCACCTAAACAATGCCCTAAAAGAAAACTTACCCCTAGAAAAGTGATGGTCACTGTTTGGTTGTCTAGCGCCGGTGTGATTCATCACAGCTTCTTACCAAACGGGGTGAGCATTACTGCAGATGTGTACTGTGAAGAACTGAACACAATGATGGAGAAGCTGGTACATCTCCAACCAGCATTGGTCAATCGCTCGTCTCCGCTGCTCCTGCACGACAACGTGCGACCTCATACTGCACAGCAGACGGTCTCCAAGTTGCAAGAACTGGGGTTGGAAGCTCTCCGTCATCCGCCCTACTCACCAGACCTTGCGCCTACAGACTACTACTTTTTCCAGAATTTGGATAACTTCTTGGCGGGAAAAAAATTAAATACCCGAGAGGCAGTACAAAATGCCTTTGAAGAATTTATTGCCTCCCGTCCAGCTGATTTCTTAAAGAAGGGCATCAATAAACTGCCACTGCGTTGGCAAAGATGCATTGATTGCATGGGTGATTACTTCGATTAATACAAATAAAAAATACATGAAAAAAATTCGTTTAAATTTTTTCATACAAAACGGCAATTTCATAGGTACCTATTATTTATCAAACGAGAACGCATCGAGCGTGCGTGCGACGGTGCGAGAAATTCTTTTTATACATGATAGCTACATTCATGAGGAAGGCTATACGGCTATTAGGGAACGGGAAATTCCTACGGGAACAGGAAAAAAACGGGACATGCGCGTACGAAGTCGCGGGCAACAGCTATTATTATTATTATTTTTTATTATGATTATTGATAGGCACGCGCTTGGCCACAATCTCACCTGATGGTAAGCGACGATGTGGTCGAAGATGGAGCACGCTTGCCTAGAAGTAACCTATTTACTCTTGACTTAAAGACTCCCAGGTTGTAGCTAGCATAAAGTGGGAAGTACTAAGTCCACAACGCAAGCAACACCACTGGCAGCAGCTAGTTCCCACGTAATAATAACACCTTATATTTTTAACCGACTACTAAAAAAGGAGGAGGTTCTCAATTCGACTGATTTTTATTTGTAAGTTTGTTCAGCGATATTTTCGCCAATAGTCAACCGATTTTGATTATTATTTTTTTGTTTGGAAGAGTATCTTCCCGGACTGGTCCCATTTCAATTTGATGAAGAGCTTCGGAGATAGGTAACGGAACTATTCAATAAATAATATCAAACCTGCCAGGATTGCTGAAATCGCATGTCTGTATATGGTTTGCACCAGTTCATAACTTACGCGATACGCCGATACGCAGTGAAGGGGTAGGTACGCAGATGTGTACAAGTCAACCATGATTTTGGGGTTATCTATTCGGGCATAACTTTATTGTTTATGAACCGATATTGATGATTCTTTTTGCGTTGGGTGTAGTTAAAGCTAACTACTAAAAAGTGGAGAATAAAAAACTTTATTACAAAAAAATACAACTGACTTCGAAACAAAAACACTACAAAGTATTAAGTACTAATAAGTATTATTTCGGAAGACGGTGTAAAACACCGTCACCGTCTCTTTCAAAAAAGTTTTTTTTCATTTATTTACAGAAACTAGACATCAAGTTCCATCTTTCTATTGAAAAATAAGCCCCTTACATTTCTCGCGACTTCAGCGCCCGGGGCAAACAACATTCAAGACCGTATGCCTTACTGAAACCATGAATAGACCTAAGTTTTGATTAAACCTCATATTAACTAGAACTGACTTTTACAACTTGCACGAGATGACTAGGACGTAAAAGGACTGTTAGTAGAGTTACTTGCTGTAATATTATAGATTTGAGTGAAAATTCTACCTACTATTTTTAAGCAACGTTGACATTCGCATGTCAGTTCTATCTTTCTGAGTATTGGAAAGTAATTTCAGCTTTCATCTCTCGCAATATTTCACTGGTATTTGTTGGTTTTTAGTACCTGCAGGTGTCGTAGAGAATACGTGAAAATAATATTTTAAAGGACGCTGCTTATTTTTGTACAGATAACTAACATACATTCTTATAAAATCACTTAGAAAGGCAGTTTAGCCGATTATCGAGACAATGATTGGATCTGTTCAGTCGGACGATTCTGTCGACATCTCACCGTGTACACTTAGGTGCAGTGAACGTTGCGGATTCTGTTCGAAAGATTACCACGGCCCTGGAAAGCAAAGGGCACTAGGAGGAGCACGAATGGGTTTTAGTCAGTAAGAGTCTGACACTCCCTTCGCTCCGCCCAGAGCGGGAGAAGTCATTTGATGATTTCCCATCCCTAAAAAAAAGGCGCAGTGAACGACAAGTGATTTGTCATTCCATCATGTTTGTATGATTTGACAGCTGACTTGTCGTTCACTTCGCCTAAGTTTTCACTTCGACACGTTTACATCCGGTCGATTCTGTCGACATCTCACGGTGTTCACCTAAGCGGAGTGAACGACAATAGAGCTGTCATTCCATCTTATTTGTATGGTTTGACAACTCACCCGTCGTGCACCCCGCCCGGGTGTTCATTTCGACATGTTTACAGAATCGCACTGCTGTGGTCGATTCTGTCGACATCTAACGGTGTACACCTAGGCGGAGTGAATGAAAACTGAGCTGTCATTCCATGTTATTTGTATGGTTTGACAACTCATCCGTCGTGCACCCCGCCCAAGTGTTCACTTCGACATGTTCACAGAAGCGCACTGCTGATTCCACTGGCTAGTAATTTTGATGATTAAGATGCCAACTTCCACCGAATATTTGTTCATTACGTTAATGGCAGTTAAAACCATGTGCAAATTAATGGCAGTCGTGTAGTGTCACGGACTAATAGTGTAATAGACTCGCCCTGTCACTTCCCTCGGGTGCCGTAAGGGACGACTAATTGCCTATATTTACGGGCAGAGGGTATTTACGGGTCGTTGTTATAATAACAACAGATTATATATTATTACTATATCGATTAGATGGCAGTGAAGTAAATATTTTGGGTGTGTCTTGTGAAAACAAGGTAACAAATAGACAAAAGTAAAGATACAAAAACTGTGCAATTTTGACAATATAATATACATAGGAGTCGAATTCGTAACCTCCTTCTTTTGAAGTCGGTTAAAAATGTGTGTAGAATCGGTGAAGAATTTATACGTGCGCGACTTCAGCAGTTAATATTTTTTCAACACATTTGCTCAAAAAATGCATTTACGAAGCCTGTATGCATGGTTCGAAAGTTAAAAATTATGCACCACACAATGGAGCGTGCGGCAAAGTAGGTACTCTCACCTAAGTACATATTTTACCGCAAACTCCGTTGTATAGCGCCGTGCGTATTCTTTACGGTTTTTTTTTAATTTCCATAAAAATTAATAAGAATTCCACCAAGGAGTTTCACATCACGAGAATAAATAAGCTGAATGATCGAACCTCCTTGGAAGCGCTTTTGCTGTATACGTTTGTCTCATTTTAATATTATAGAGAAAATGAGAGAAGATAAATAAAAAAAATAAAGTATGTGGTTCTAATTTTCACCACGCGCATGTGGCGCCCTTTGCAAATACGCGCCATTTTCATATTAGAAACGTCAAAGATTGTTGCGACTTTCCGACTGATTTCTAGAGACAAAAAGTTTGTTTCATTACTTATTGTAATGTTTTCTCGCAAATGTGTCGAAAAACGTTGTATGACACACGTGCGTATTTGGTTTTTACAAACTCGTGACTATGGTAAGCCCTCGACTTCGTCTCGTGCTTACATTCGTCTACTCGTTTGTAAAAACCAACTTACCGCACTAATATCATAAATAACTATTATTGGTAGGTATAACACAATTATAAAGTACCTTTGTCGACTCAAAGAATAAGCAAGAAGAAGTGGAACGAGCATCCCGTTGTGCTAGACGTGTCCTTGAGTGGAGACCGCGAGTAAACGTACCTTAGAACGACCTGAGGCTAGGCGATTCGTTGTTTTCGGCAGGGTCGCTTGTAGTTACTTGATGCGCACGATATACTAGTTGCGCGACGCGCATACTTGTTGACGCAAATCGAGATGTAGGTATAGCGTGCGTTTGGAGAGCTCCATGTTCACCAGTTCATTTATGTAGGCTAATTCTAATGAGAACCTCTTAAATTTCTTCACTCATATAGAGTCCGAATTTGAAGAGTACGTCATTTATGAACTGATTTGAAAAATTCTTGACTTATTTGAAAGGACCTACTTCCCGATTGGTCCCATAAAAATTTCATCAAAATCAGTTCAGTAGTATCGGTTTTAAATCAAATGCTGGAAAAATATGTCATCCATGTTATACGAAATTATAATATAATTATACGAAATTATATTATAATATTTATAATTTAATATTATAATTATTTTGCTTTCCTGTGACTTTCCAGTGGTGTTGTTTGGTGTGAGGTACCACTAAAAAGTTAAATAAAGTTATTTTATCTACACTCACAACGTAATGTTCCAAATATGAGTTCAAAAACGAATGCATAAATACATACTTTTTTTTCGTGGATAGGTAAAATTAAAAAAAAAAAACCATTACGATTCAACATTTTCCTTTGATTTTTAAACAACTGCATCATAAAATAACTTTTTAATTTTTATAGCACACTTTTTCTTTTTAATTTTTGGCGCGGGCTCATTGACTTAAGTCAATGAGCCAGCTTTTAACTTTGTCTATGATTGAGCGCGCTGCGCAGTCATTCGAATACGCAATGAGAATATCCGCCATATTGGAATTAACTATTTTTCCACTTATTTTATTTCAACTGTATGAGTGAAGATAAAATAGTGTATGCAACGGCATATAATTAGGTATTAAAACACTCGTGCGATGCTATTATCACACTCGGCTACGCCTCGTGTGATAAACCCACACTCGTGTTTTAATAACCCTTTTTATATGGTCGTTGCATAAACTACTATTGTAGTTTGTAGTGTTTATTTTTCTCATTTTTACCTCAAGTATAGTTTTTTATTCCTCATCTACTCCAGATAGTATATTTTCGTTGGTATAGCACAGCTTGGAAAATGCAACAATACTGTTTTCACACGAACAAAAGTAGACAATATCTTGATGCGCTGTCCCCTGGCGGTAGTGGTTCATGTACTGGGACAATAAGACTGGTATGATAGTTCTTATCAGTGACCGTATTCAGAAAACACGTCTGCTTTTATTAAAACTGACTGCGCATTTTCCTAGCAAGATTTTTATAGCTAGCAAACTTTGTTAACGGGGTTTAACCGCTCCAGTCCCGGCGACACACCGGTGTGTCACGTATTTATCGCGAATTTAATTTTTATTTACTATTACGTAAGATTTATTTTTTATTTGGGAATTTTCACATGTCAGGGCTGGATAACTTTATTTGACGATCTAAAGTGTAGTAATAAAAAGAGCTAAAATTGTTTGGTTTTAAAAGGTAATTTTTGGGAGTAGGGAATTTTTGGTTGTTTTTTGGTGTTTGGGTGTGTGGGGTTATTTTTGGGTTTAGGGGTGTTTGACTGGATTTTTAAATACATTTCTCAAAACCTAGTATACAACGTGTAACAGAATAAACGCAATATCTCTTAAGGGGTCATTGTACTCATCATTATGAACAACTTTTACTATGGGACCAACACTGAAATCGCGAAAAAAAATTGATTGCCCCATACAGTTTTGTGCGCGCAACTCGACAATGTACTGAACAGATGATTTTTTTATAGGCAGGACGCAGTAAAAAATATACCTCAAAAAGTTGGATAGTTGTTAAATTACTATCGGGGATTCTAAATCGAACTTTCTTGAATTGCGCCATCCAGTACCTACCTAAACAACGCGTTCCTGACAAAGATAGATGAATAACTTCAAAAGCGTGTATCTTACTTTTTCAGTACATAATATGGTTAAAATAAGTATTAATTCATGTCGATTTTGGATAGTACCCAAAACACCTTATTATTACAGTTCTTTCAGTGATATTGAGCTACAAGAACATAGACGAAGGAAGAGCTAGCTTAGAATATAGTAATATTTTATATCTAGAGAAAAAAATGTGCTATCCTGAATAATATAAGCTATCTTGACTAAAACTAGATTAAAACCTGCGCTGAAGTGCTTAAGCAATCTAATCATTTTAAGTGTTTCTTACATTTCGAGTATAGTCTGTAGTAAATTTTTAGTAATATTTTAGAGTCGCTCTTTACTTATCTCCAAAGGAATCTGATTATATAAAATTCAGGCTGTCCTACAGAATAATAAATCTCTGACGTAAATGATTTTAAAGGTCCTATCTTATACATTTCTCCAGGTGAAGTACTATTGAAACCAACATCTTATTGAAAGTAAACTAAAAAATATTTCACTCATTCTTTGCCCAAATAATTAGCATTGCCATTCAACGTGGCCAGTCTCCTAGGCACGTTTTGATGACATCGATGTGGAGGGGTACTTCGAACCCTGAGTGTACCTAAGTATTTTGCTTCTGTATATTTAAAAAGAAAGTACCTACTACTTTCTTAGTACTTAAAGTTATTAAGTAGTACTTTTTTTAAATGTAAAAAAACACCAAAGAGTATCTTGACATTAGCTTTCGCTGCTGTCAGTGATAGTGTGTCGATGAGAAATAAAAAATGTTTTCACAAAAAAAACTGACTTCCAAAAAAACACTACCTACTTGAAGTACAAAATAACTCTAATTTTGGAAGTCCAAAGGTGTATTTGGTTGTTTCTTCGTATTTTTCAATCGGTTCATAAATGACGAAGATATGAGGTAACAAACATTAAAAAAAACTTTTTCACAAAAAAAAGAAACCGACTTCCAAAAAACACTACAAAGTTGAAAATAACTTCAATTTCGGAAGTCGGTGTCAAATAACGAAGAAGCAACCAAAAACACCGACTTCCGAAATTGAAGTTATTTTCAACTTTGTAGTCGGTTTCTTTTTTTTGTGAAAAAGTTTTTTGTTTTTCACTTTTTAGTGGTATCCCACACCTAACAACACCACTGGAAAGTCACAGGAAAGCAAAAATACGCAATTTCGTATACATGGATGATTTTTCCACATATTTTTTCCAGCTATTTGGATTTAATAACCAAACTACTAAACCGATTTTGATAAAATTTCAATGGGACCATTTGGAAAGTATACCCTTTCCAACAAAAAAAGAATTTTTCAAATCGGTTGGCAAGCGACGGAGTTATGACCGAACAAACATAAAAAAAAAAAAAATACAAACATTCGGATGTTTGTATTTTCCGACTTCTAAAAAAGGAGGAGGTTCTCAATTCGGATTGAGAACCTCCTCCTTTTTTAGAAGTCGGTTAAAAAAATACAACCGAATTGAGCATCTCCTCCTTTTTTGAAGTCGGTTAAAAAAGATGGAGATTGTTTGTACGATGTTTCCCAATTCAATAATTTGAAAAAGACTATGTAAACAGTGTAAGAAATGCCTTCAGAAATAATAAGGTTTAAAATGTCGTTTCTTTTTTCACAGGTAAGGTTTTTGATTATTGTGTAATGTTGTGTAGTTTATTTAAACAGATTCTAATCAATAAAAAACTTTGTTTACAGAGCAACGCAAGATTCTTTTATTTTAATTGGAGTACTTAATTGGTCTTATTCTTGTATTTCCAGTTAGGTTAAGTAGATATAAATAGTAAGTTAAAATATATTATTATAGTTAAAATATTCGTACGATAAAATATTCGCAACCGCAACATCAAATAGTTGAAAGCTGTAAGTATTCGTCGACGCGCCTCGTCTACATTGAATATGTCGAAGCGCTGCTACTGACATCCGTTCTCTAAAATGTAGGTAGGTACTATGATCGTCTCCGCATCCTGAGGTTTGTGCTCACGTAATATGTAAGCCGAGGACACACAGTAACGCTTTAAAAGCATTACCACTACATGGTAACCAACACGCATACAGCTCAGGTAAGTCAACAGAGTCTGCTCTTCACTTGGTGGTGAGCCAGATAGAGGAAGCGATCCACCAGAAAGGTTCCTGCCTGGGCACTTTCATAGACATCGAAGGAGCCTTCGACAAGACAAACTTCTCCAGCATAAGCGACGCCCTTTCCAAGCACGGCGTAAAACAGGTACTTACTGACTGGTTTACTAATATGTTAAGCAAACGAGTGGTTAAACTTGAGAAAGAGCAGCAGTTGGCCTTGATAGCCAGAGGCTGCCCGCAGGGAGGAGTGCTCTCCCCTCTTCTGTGGAATCTGGTGATAAATGACCTTATTACCAGACTCAATGCACATCGTTACTACACAATAGGTTATGCAGACGACCTCGCGATCCTTGTGCCTGGGAAGGTGACTGGGACGATCTGCAATCTTACTCAACAAGCACTACGCATCGTAGAGAGATGGTGCGGTGAATATGATCTGTCGGTAAACCCCACTAAAACTGAATTAGTCATGTTCACACAAAAACGAGCATTAGGCCCCTACCGCCTACCTAAGCTCTTCAACACAGAACTCCAGTTATCTAACGAGGTTAAGTATCTTGGGGTCATCCTAGACTGTAAGTTAAACTGGAGTAATCACATAGACTACAAACTAAACAGGGCTTGCATCACCTTCTGGCAATGCAGGAAAATGATAGGTAAGAAGTGGGGTCTATCTCCCAAAATAATACTATGGTTGTACAGCGCAGTAATTCGGCCCATGATCACCTATGGGGCCGTGGTGTGGTGGACCCGCACAAAGCTAGTTACAGCCGTAAACAAACTACAACACATGCAAAGGCTGGCCTGCATGGCGGCGACGGGCTGCATGAGAACAACTCCGACTGCGGCACTGGAAGCCATACTGGATCCCCCGCTCCACCTGTTCATACAACAGGAAGCGACGATGGCAGCAGTCCGCCTTAAAGCACTGGATCTCTGGGGTAAGAGAGAAACACAACACACCGCTCTGCTTGAGGAGCTCAACAGTGAAATCCCCATAACAAAAGCAATCAACGACCGGATATCCAAGCCATTTTATTTTTGATAAAAAATACAAAATCCAATTGCATGAGGATCACCGCTGCGAGGGGCTGTGCCCCGCCGAGCTGCGGATCTTCACTGATGGATCAAAAACAGGTACTGGCACGGGTGCGGGCATCTTCTCAGAGGATCTCAACATTCATATAGCCACACCATTGGAGGTCCACAACACAGTGTTTCAAGCTGAGTGCATGGGCATTTCCTTGGCGGATGGAGGCATGGCCGTCCTGCAAGCACTGAACAGCCACACAGTTAACTCCGGGCTGATCCTCGAGTGTCACCAACATCTGAACCAGGTTGGTAGATACAACAAAGTAACCATTCAATGGACTAAGGGACACAGCGAATCCCGAGGCAACGATGCAGCGGACGAACTCGCCAGAAGGGGCTCGAGTATGGCAGCGATAGGTCCTGAACCCTTCGTGCCACTCCCTTTCGGTTACCTACGCAACCTGGTAAGGAAACGCACCAGAGACAAACATCACAAATTATGGGTTGACCATGGTGAGCGTAGGCAGGCCAAGGAGGCACTTCCCTCAATTGATGGCCGTTTCACGAAAAAAGCCCTAAGACTGACTAAACAACAGTTGCGTACAGTCACAGCCGTCACAACTGGCCACGGGTCTTTTAATAAACACCTCTATGTCATAGGAGTCACTGACAGCCCACTCTGCAGAGCCTGCATGGAGGAGGATGAGACAGCAGCACATCTGCTTCTAAGCTGCCCGGTAGTCGCCGATTACAGGGCTAAGTACTTCGGAAACTGGTACCCTTTGTGAGATAGTTAGTAACACCAAGGCGTTGCTGGCCTTTCTTGGGGAGCTGGGGTGGATCGAATGAAACATTTGTCCCACCTGCACGCAAAATACGCGCTTAGTCGTGGAGTTGCGGAAACCGGCCCGATTTACATACATACATACATACAAGCCGAGGACACAATACTCAAGGAAAGCTTAAAGAATAATACTGAGAATATTTAGCTTGAGAAAGGTTTAGGGATTTGCAGCGATTCAGTGGCAGTGGGCGAGGCAAATTGCTCGCAGAACAGATAGTCGATGGAGTTGAAAGGTTATGGAGTGGGGACCTCCTTCAAGGTTGACCAGAAACCTGGTGAAAGCTGTGGTAATCCGCTGGATGCGAGAGGCACTGGACTGGTCGATGTGGTGACAAGTTTTTCCACTGTAACAATACAATGTCAATAAGATCGCAATACAGACACGTTGCTGTGCCTGATATTTCACCTTCGTCCACGGAACCACGACTCCGTATCGCTTTATTGTGGTACAGGATACAGACGCGATGTGTCATCGACATATGTATACAGCTGTAGTGACAACTTGTGAACGTCTGTTGACACTGTATTTTGCATCGATGCAATACCGCGTTAAAGCAATGCAGCAGCAATAACGCGCGACTGTATCGCTAAATGCAACAAAAGGCCAAAAGAAGCGTATCTGCGGCGCGTTAACGAAACGCGCTACTGAATTAATGCAAAAAGTGATCGTGGGTGACTTTCCTGAAGGCTTATTTTTCTTTACCTTCTTCTCTTTTATTCTTTTACTTGCGGTTTCTCTCGCATTCTTGGGGAGCTACTTTATGTACCTACTCGAATAAAAAGATTCCTGAAGACGCCCGCTTGAAAATCGGAAATAGGGAGGTTTCTTGATTTGTATTGTAACTACACCTACTCTACACCTACCTACACCTACCCTACACCTATCTACACCTACCCTACACCTACCTTACACCTACCCTACAACTACCCTACACCTACCCTGCACCTACCCTACACCTACCCTACACTTACCCTAACCAGCTCAAAAAATACTATGACATGTTTCTGGTCTCCTGGTACTTGATGTTTTTGGTCTCCTGGTACTTGTGAATCTGTAGTACTAAGGCAGCAGCGGCTCTGAATTTCCACTTCCTCCTCAGTCTCCATTGATCCATGCCACTTACCGGGATAAAAAGTAGCATATGTCTCATTCCAGGATATGAACTACATGTGTGCCAAATTTCATCCAAATCCCTTCAGTCGTTTTTGCCTGATTGTAACACAAACATACAAACATTCACATTTATAATATTAGTCTTTATTTTAGGTAACCAATAAATGTACATAACTTTTTTAATATTAGTAGGATTATTGTCACTGTTACCGTTACGTTTATATTATTTTCATCGAAATCGAGTTATTCAATTTAAATTAAAACGTCAAAACGTCATTCGAGCCAGGAGTCAAGTTAATCCGCACGAGTAGTAGGTATAGTTGTATCGCCATTTCATGAAGCGTCTCATAACAATTGCTTGCTTCATGAAATGGTTACCTCAAACCTAACCTGTTTTTTTTTATTGAGGAATGGGCTTGCTCTTGACCTCGATCACGCCTGATGGAAAGCGATAGATGAGGTCTATGATGGAGCGAATTTAACCTCGACCTCATCAAAAAATGGCTAGAACTACGATATGGCTATGACATAATAAGTACACTAATATATATGTAATAACTAAAGATCGTTTCGCGTTAAAACTATGTAAATATAAACGCAAAGTGCCAGCCCGAAGCTCTTCCAGCATAATACTATATTAGCTTACATAATATAAAGGAGGAAATTGAAAGAACACAGTATACACGAGAAGCTTTAATAACGAGCTAGTTGAGAACCTTCCCTCTGTGCTTTTATTTATTACTTTAGAAATATAATAACTTTCCTTGCCGGAGTCTGCTTCCTGATAACTACAACCTGGGGGTCTAGCTAGAGTGAATAGGTGTCTTCTAGACGAGTGCGTTTCATCGTGACTAAGTCATCGATTACCATCACAAGGCTAATTCTTATAGCGTTCACAATATCATCTCAGGCACAATCAATAGTAAAAACATCTGCCAGGGTTGCGGAATTTGTTCGAAAAAGTCACCGCGGCCCCTGGAACGCAAATGGCATTTAATAAGGAGGAACACAGATGGGTTTTAGTAAGTAAGTCGCCACGCTTGACAGGCGGGTTGGCGATGGCGATCGCA
Source organism: Melanchra persicariae (assembly GCA_947386135.1). NCBI lineage: Eukaryota > Metazoa > Arthropoda > Insecta > Lepidoptera > Noctuidae > Melanchra > Melanchra persicariae. The sequence continues at coordinate 6,030,394 of OX376651.1, read as the reverse complement.
GTGTAGCTGTTGCAATGTACAGAAATGCTGCTGCCCATTCTCAGATGAGTCTCTTAGTCGCCTCTTACGACTCCCACGGGACTTCCCGTGGGAGTCCCGTGTTGTTGGGATGGTGCTATTCTTTTACGTCCGACACCATACGGCATGGGCGTAGCGAGAAACGGGCAAGGTCGGGTAGCTGCCCCCCTTAACCCCGGGGTTCCGACATGGTCAAGCGGCTTGACGGCAAGCACGTAGATTTTCGCTTGTCGTCAAGCTGCTTGACCGTGTCGGAACCCCTTTAGAAGAGCGGTCGTTCGCTGGTAACCTGTAATTCTGACGAGCTTCATAGCTTGCGACGCTTCTTATAAAACCTAAGAAACTAACAGGCTTGAAGGCTGGCTTGTGAAATTCAACAATACGGGATGTGATCTCTAATATATATTTTTATTTACATCATTTTTTACTTTAAAAAATGCCACATAAAACGACAAGGGTGGCGTAGTTTCTTTGTTATAGAAAAATGAATAGTAAAACGTTCAGTGAAATTCCAATAGAACATTAAATATAAAAAAAACAATATAATCTAGGATTTTCTTTGACTGCCCTTGCCATACGGAACAATAAAGAATAAAAGAATTAAAATTACGAGAATCGCCCCTCACATCAGACAAAGTCAAGCTGCAAGAGCTGGTAAAAAAACAATGCTTGATAATCGTAGTTGTTGCAGGGTTACAATACAAGGGTATCGATAACTCTTAAGTGCGATTTCTATAGATAGAAAACAAAGGCGAGGAGTTGTCGTCCAAGGCGAGGTTGTCCGTTCCAAGTCCCATTTATGATATTTGAGATGTCCTTTACAAATAGGTGGCGAGCCGGCGGGACGACGTAGAGACATTTCTGATATATCGCCACGTCAACATCCTGTCAGTTCTGAGTGAATTGTGGACCTAACACCCTTGATACATAGTGGACAGTGTTGTCATTAACAATCTTCTGGATTATTTATTAAAAACAAATAACCATAGACTATTTTAAATGCTAGTTAAACATTCTAAATATTTTTATTTTTACAGAAAATTTGAAGGAAGAATCTACTATACTTATCTTAGATGTTCTTGTTGTTGTTTTTACATAAATAAGGCTTAATATGTAGAATAAATCTTGCACAATCTATCTCTAAAATTCATTTAGTATTCAGAACTTCACGGTAAATAGAATGAATAATATTATCCAAAGAAAACTCATACAACTTTCTCTTCAATCTTTTGAGTTTTTTTAAACTTTTGTCATTTATGATTCAGAAGGCGATGTCTTCAAAAGTTCTATCATTTCTCGTTTGATTTTTTGCATTGAAACGTTTTCAGAATTTTTTGCATTAACCTCTGTGAAGTTTCAGTCGCAAAGTTTCTGAATTGTGGTTTTCATTGAGCGTGTCAAAGGTGTGGTGTTTGTTTTCCCTCGTCATATTGTTTTTAAGTCAATTTAATTGTTTCTGAAAAATATTATATCTACATCGTACAAACACGTCATTGAATCTTCTAATGAAACTTTTTGAAAGATAAAATTAAAAGAAAAACGAGTAAGTACACAATTTCTAAAGGGTAGGCCATGAGTTAATTAATTTTCTTTTTCCAAATCAAAAGGAATTTTCTTTTAAAAATTACCTTCGTCTGGGAAGCTCGGTGAAAGAAGCTTTCATTGAATTGTTGAAGACGATGGGAAACGGCGCACTTTGGTACCTAAGTTTATACTAAGTATGTACATAGTAGACAGAATACAATTTTAGCACACCATTTAATACAACCACGTTTCGCCAATATTTTTATTAATAGCTATTTCAAGGAAACATATTTCTGGGCTGAAAAGTATCCATTTGCCTATTCCTGGTCTTCCTGAGTCCCAAGTTTCATCCCAATCCTTTCAGCCATTTCGACGTGAAGTGAAAATAAACAGACAGACAGAATTACTTTCGCATTTTGTTTCGCTTTCAAATCCAATATTTTAATGAATTTTGGCACAAAAATCGATGGGACCCCGGAAAAGGTAGGTAATGCTAGTTAATGTTATTAGATTAAATTATTTTTATATTTTTTTTATCTTTTGTAATTGCTTTGAGACGGTACATTCATCGCATCTCAGACTTCGGATGGAAAAAGAAAATAAAAAGTACGATACAACAAGACATTACCAATATTACGATACGAATACATTTATCTATATATTCTGCATCTATGTATTTATTTATATATTCTGCAGACAATTTCAATAAAACCATCAGTAAACCTCAAATAACGAGGCAGGATTGCAGTAATAATCAGAATTTCCTTGAAGATCAGTTCCAGGAATGCACTTTCATAACGGTATTAATTATACAGTAGAAATGCCTGCAGCCATACTCGCTGAGAGCAGGGCTTAAATTGTGACTAGTAGACTAGTACTACTAGACTAGGTTTCATAATGAGAGTATCGTTAAATTTATACTGCGGAAAGATAAATTAATTTAGTTTTGAAGCTCATAATTTGCTTCCTAGCAAATTATGAAATTAATTAGTAGTTTATTGCGAGAGAATGTGTACTGAGATTCAGTTAGAGTCTGTTAGAGCTGCTCGATATTGTTTCTCTGGTTTTATTCAACTAACGAGCGTGTGCGACTGTGAATTGCGACTTTGTAAACTAATCTAGTTATTTATTTGTATTAAAATCTAGTATTTTTAGTATATAACGGAGGAGTTCGTGGCTAAAGAATAACAGCCAAACTGGAGTATTTTCAAGGTTAAGCAACGCTTGCCAAGGTTGGTCTGTGGATGGGTGACCATCTTAACATACCAAGTTTCCTCTGTGCCTCGAAAAGCACGTTAAGCCGTTGGTCCCGGTTGTAATTTTTGTAGATCTTTGGTAGTCGTTACGGATTGTCAGAAACTAGGAATTAGTGTTCTTTCTTAGCTACCAGAAAAATAATAATTACTGTTTATCATACGCCACAGTGATATGTAGGAATATCCAATCTCCCAGCATGGGGCTGGTCCGCTATAATTTTCAGGATGCTCACGCTAAACCACGACCTATGGCCTTGGTGAAAGATTTGTCAGACTATGCTCGCCAGTCGTCCCAACTCCGAAGTCGTGGCCGCCGCAATCTTAGCCAGTTTAGGTGCATTTGATACACTCATTCACCGAATCAATCGCACCTGGGGGTCTACTCTCTAAGCTCAAAGTCCGTAGTTTCGGCCTTAGTGTCAGGCGTGTTTTACTCCTTATCACCTACGGACTAACGATTAGTCCCGAACCTGAACTAAGAATGAATGACTGCACAATTTGACAGTTATTCCTAGTTCGGGTTCGGGAATAAGCGTAAGTTCGTAGGTGATACGGAGTAGAAAACACCCGACACAAAGGCCGAAACTACGGGCTTCGGGCTTAGAGAGTAGACACCCTGATTTCGTCGTCACTCCGCAAGTCGCGTTGCAGTGACTCGTGTCACGCTCTAAATAATTCCTTTTATTTGTTTTCTCTACAATGGGCGACCTAGCCCGAAGGATCGCCAAACTGAAGTGGCAGTGGGCAGGGCACATTGCTCGTAGAACAGATGGTCGATGGGGCCGAAAAGTTCTGGAGTGGCGACCGCGTACCGGAAGACGCAGCGTTGGAAGGCCTCCCACAAGGTGGACCGATGACCTGGTGAGCGTCGCGGGTAGCCGATAGATGCGAGACCGGATGTTGTGGCAACACTTGGGGGAGGCCTATGTCCAGTTGTGGACGTCTTTCGGCTGATGATCATGATGTTTTATCTACAATGGGGTGATCGTATGTAGCTGTAGGTCGCGTACCTAATAAATCTAACAAATGTTAGTTTAGGTAAAAGTTTATCATCTTCAGCTCACACTGTGTGGGAGCACACATACTTAGACCTATTTCAACTTTAATACTATCCTACACACACACGTCACCTTAGTTATGTAAGCCTTACAAAGTTATTCGAGTTGACAGCATCAAGATGAATGTTCAGAAAGTTGAAAGACCTAATTCAGAAAATTTCTTCCATATTCACTATATTCATTATTACTTGCGTCAGAAGGTAGAATTTTATCTTTAACGTCAAATTTTCTTATTTCTCTGTGTTTTTATACAACATGTTTTGTTTTCATCAATTCGCCATCCAAAACTTTTCAGGCATTAATCTATTACATCATCTACCTAGCCTTTTCTCAACTACGTTCCGGAAGGATTCCTGTCAAACCGGATTCAGCTGCATTCCTTTGTTTTACGTGGAGCGACTGCATATCTGACCTAACTAACCTAATCTAGTAACTAGGTAACAGGGTACTTCTTGGCGAGACTGCTGTCAGATTTTCTGGCTTCTGACCATCCGTAAAGACTGCCAAATGACAACCAGGACCAACGGTTTAACATGCTTTGCACAAAGGGGTCCCACATATTTAGATCCACAGACCTTGAAGATCGACACGTTTTTTATTTATTTTTGTAACGATGGGAAGTCATTTGATGACTTCTCATCGTTCGCATCATACTCCTTCCGCTCTGGGCGGAGCGGAAAAGAGTGTCTGACTCTTACTGGCTAAAACTCATCCGTGTTCCTCCAAATGTCCTTTGCGTTCCAGGGTCGCGGTGACTCTTTCGAACAAACTCTGCAACCCTGCAGGTTGACACATGCTTCTATTATAATTAACCCATGAACTCCTTAATTATATATTTAGTCTATCTATTGATGCCTATTGTGAAGTTAAAATTTGGGTGGTGAATATAACAGTAAGGGGGGAATTTTCAGCCACTGGCTTCATAAATTCCTTTTTTACAACGCTTCATTAACACTGTCTTTTGTGGCAGGTTTTAAACCAAAAGAAATAACGCAGGACACTGTAAATGACGTGAAAACGTTGGCATTACCGCAAGCGTTTTAAAAGGTAAATTAAAGCGTTGATTTTAGAAAATAATTTTCCTTCAAACGACTGGGGAGTTGAGAATATCCTTTGAAACGCTTGTTTATTATTTTTCAAAAGCACGCTCTGCATTGAAGTGGTAGGATTAAATATGTTTCCACTTATTAATGTGTCATTAACGCTAGTCCGACTCGTACTTGACCGGTTTTTAAACCTTATGTCATTATGCTATGAGAGTACTTACCCAAAAATACCATGTTTGAAATTAACGGTCTAGGGAAGTGGCAGTTTTAATTGTCATTACCAATGACATTTAAAAACGCAAAAATCAAACTTAACTTATCCAATATACTTATACCAATATACTTATATAATAATATCAAATATACCAAACTTAATTACATTTATTATATTAATAAGTTTATGTAAAGGTACCTACCTCCTAAGAGGAAAAAAGAGTCAAAATGTTTTCGTTTAAAGCTTAATATCTAAAGCTTTACAGGAAAACATTTTGACTCCTTTCAGTTCAAAGGAGCAAATTTTTCAACTACATGAATGTAAAGTACATTCAACTGTAAACAAAAACATGCCTGATTCTTTACTAAATCTCTTTCACACCTTAGTTCCACTATAAGGTAAAATGCGTGACAACACCATCACGCGATACACCCCATTGCTTGTTCCGACGTTTTCCTTATCTCTCCTTCAGGCGAACCCGGGAAGGGTTATCGCATAAACATAACCGTGTTTCTTGGGTTCCGTAGCCCCATAACCCCTTAGCTCCGTAGCCCTGTAGCCCAGTATGTAGGGGCGCAAACGAGATGCGAGTGTATGGAAATAAGCGAGCGGCGGTGAGGACTGTGTTATCTTGTAGATGCATTTTGGGAGCGGTGTAATAATAAAATTGTTTTGTTCGTTGTGAAAGAATTTCAAAGGTAAATTACACCACTATAATGAGCGCGATCACATTTTGTTTTTGTTATGAACTAGCTTTTGGCCGCGACTTCGTACGCGCATATACCGTTTCTGTAGGTATTTCGGGAAATCTCTCTTAGTGCTTGCTCCCTTACACTCCCCAAGGAACCTACATGCCAAATTTCAGCCCTCTACGACCAGTAGTGTTGGATGTGCGATGTCTACCAGTCTCTAAGTCAGTCACTCACTCATCATCAGTAACGGTATAATTTTATATATATTTTGATGATAGCTTTTTTCCCGCGACTTCGTACGCGCATATCCCGTTTTTTCCTGTTCCCGTAGGGATTTCCCGTTCCCGTATAGCCTATGGCCTTCCTCATGAATGTGGCTATCATATACAAAAAGAATTTTCCAAATCCGATTAGTTCCAGATATTGGCGCGTTCAAACAAACAAATTCTTCAGTTTTATTATATTAGTATAGATAGATTGATGATGAAATGCTCACGTTTGACCAGATTGTTACCTGATGGAAAGCGATGATGGACACTGGTCTAGGAGTAACCTATTCACTCTTGAAGTTGAAGAACCCCCAGCAGGTTGAAGAGCTGTCATTTGTGATAATCTTCTTTGGAATTTTGTTGGTTATTGGTATTAAACTTTGGTTGAACATTAAAAATTCAGATTCATCCTATGATGTTAATTAAAACATACCTACCCAAAAGCATAACAGGAATTGGGTGAAATAGGAGTAGATTTATTTTTAAACTAGTTCTTATTTAAAAATATACATACTAATTTTATTCAACTACAACTACACGTAGTTCCTACTCTAGTCCCTACTACTAGAAAAATAATTTTCTATTTCAGTGAGTCTATTAAAGGTTGTAGCACGTTTGTTCAAGTATTGAAATTATTAAAACGGCAGTAAGATACTAAGACCTTTTTATAAGTTTTAGCATATAACATTACAGCAGAAACTCGAATACTAAGCCGAGAATATCGGCTCAGCAAATGTCCTGCAATCCGTTGACTTACTGGACATTAGAATGCAGCGTCAGGCAGGGTGCAATAGGACACGTATGGACTGTCCGAATAAATTCTAATTAATCGCCTTCAGCTAACACCCTGTTACGTTTATAAGGGGATGAGGAACATCCATAGGCCGCGTTTTCACCTTTTTTTTGGATAGGAAATCATCAAATGACTTCTTCGGAGCGGAAGGGAGTATCAGACTCTTATGAGGAATCACTTATAAGGAATCACTTTCTTCTTAAACAAGTTAAACATCTGACGAAGGAAAAGGTCTATGGATCTATAGGACGCGAGGTAACCATAATCTGGCTTATTACGGAGACAAGAAGGCTCTTTGTGTGAAATACTGACATTCAGCCACACCTGGAAGTCGGTCCCTAAATAGATTACGGTGCAGATGGCACATGACTTAAGGTTGTGGGACCCATCTCATCTTTGAAGACACCTTTGGGCTTTGAGGTACAGGGGCCTAACCACCAACTCTTAAAGTAGTATTACTTTCAGTGGGAAAGAGACGGAGCTATACAGGACGTATAGCTCCGTCTCTTTCCCACTGGAAGTAATATTAAAGTACCTAATATTGCTTTAAGAGTTGGTGGTTTAGGCCCTGATTTGCTTTGATATTCAACTTAAGACTTGTGTTTGATTTTCGTAGTATCTAGGCTAGATGATCTTTGGAAGATGTTGGGGTCAAATACTATTCGAATCGGATGCAATTGATTGATTATCCAAAACTCAGCTATCTACTAGATAATATGACTATTAGTTATAGGCATGTAATTAAATCGATATCTGTATTTTCCCTTTTTTCGAACAAAATATTTCAAAGTTAAATCAAAAATACTGACTTGCACACAAATTATGCACACTAAATAAATCATATTAGATATACTGTTTAATGGTATTTGCAGAACTGTTTTACTGAACGAATATTTGGCTAATGATATTTCTGGGTGGTTTAAAAAAAAATAACCACGAAGGGGATGGCGGGGTCTGTTCGCTCGCTTCGCTCGCTCACTTGACTCCGCCATCCCCTTCTAACCTAACCTGTCCGAGTCGGGGTGCCCGGCTACTATTGTAACCATGATAACCACCTGCTATTTCAGGGAAGTGCAATTTAGAGTGCAAGTTAGTATTTTTGATAAACAATTCGTATTTTTGTTTAATAAATCATAAATCCGATGTATGAACCACATTTTTGGTGTGAATTCGATAAAAAGGTCATCTTGTTTTGGATGATTTTTTTAGTTTTTTTTGTAAGACATGTTTTCTAATCAATTGGGATTTTTTGCACAGCATTATTTGTTCTGGTATACATTAAAATTATACAGATGTGCATTTAAAAATATCCCTTAGTTATATAAATGTGCAATAACGGTCATTGACCCATGTCGTCATCATCATATCAGCCGAAATACGTCCACTGCTGGACATAGGCCTCCCCCAAGTGTCGCCACAACAACAGTTTGTGCGTCTCTCATCCGGGGGATGGATGCACACACATCCACTAGGTACATCACACCACCCACATAAATTTATTTAATTTCTTAATAAATAAAAATAGAAAAATAAAGACAAGATGAATCGACTTCTATTGTAATGCTTCACGTTCTCTATTAATGAAAAACGGTTCATAATTTATTGTTATCTACAAAGGGATAATAGGGAAAGGTCAATGTACTTTATTGCAAGTTTATATGGCGCCTACCATAGTTGTTAAGTCACAGATTTGTCTGTCTTAAAAGAAAATGCATGACGCATACTATAAAACAGCACAAATAGTCACATGGCAGTCTTTATTTTCTTCTTTTTTTATTCCTCGTACATTCTAAGACTTTTAAAGAAGATATTGTTTAGACAAATATTTGACAACATCATGAGTTAAATGTATTTATTTATCTGTTTGAGAAATGTTCAAAAGTTTAGAGAATTCATTACAGTGTCACTTGTTGCGTAGTTTGGTGTTGTTCCAAATAGGTCACGGAGAAAATACCAAAATGTTTCCCCATTTCTTTCTATAAAAGCTCATAAGAATAGAAACTTATATTTATGACTATACCGGATTTTGTAAAAGTTTATTAATATGCTGACCTAAATACGGAACAAAGAAAAGTGCGTTTTGTTTTGTTGAAAAAAACATTTATAGTCCTTCAAATAAACTGAAATACTTATACAATGATATCATCACAGACAAAAATAGTTAAAATCGATCAAAATAATAAAAAGCAGTAACAGTAACTAAAATCTTAATCATAAACTTACTTAGCTACAACTTGTGCGAGTTAACTTGACACCTGACGTCATAATTTAAATTTAACAATTCAATTTCGATGTAAGTAATAAAAACGAAATTGCGTTTATATTATTTTCATCTAAATCGAATACGCGATTGCGTTTTTACTATTTTCATCGAAATCGAATTGTTCAATTTAAATTAAAACGTCAAAACGTCATTCGAGCCAGGCGTCAAGTTAACTCGCACGAGTAGTTATTGTTTTGTTTTTTTCTGTCAAATTCTAGGTCTATTGTGCGAGATCTACTATAAAATATAGGTTTTTTTTCCATTATTTTATAGTGTTATTTCCACTAACTTTACTCCTTGCCAGTATTGTTGGTACTTCCTCAGTTCACAGCTACGCACGACGTGTTAAATGTAGTGTACTTGACTCTAGACAGTCTCGCGTAAATCATTCGCTCCGGGGTTACAGCCGAGACTGCTTAGATATTACACCTGAGAAAACATGGGAAATAAAGGAAAATATTTGTAAAATATACGTATTTTACAACGTCTTCATTGTCTATTTTTAAAGTGTTCTAGGTACCCCACACTGCTTTGCATTGATTTAACTTGAACATTTTATTTAAAGTCTTGGATGTTTTTGCAACAATCACGCTTAATAGAATAGGTCGAAATTAGGGCGGTAAACGACCTGTATTAGCACATAGGATACTTTCATCCAAGTAGTGTTATTCCGCGTTATAAAAGAATGACAAGTCTCAAAAAAAAAGTAGCTTAAAAATCTCAAAAAGGATTTGTAAGTGTTTCGAATAAACAGAGGAACAGCACATACGACGTATTGCGTGCTTTTACTGCTGCGACCGTTTTTAGGGTTCCGTACCCAAAGGCTAAAACGGGACCCTATTACTAAGACTCCGCTGTCCGTCCAACCGTCTGTCACTAGGCTCCGTGAAAATGAACCGTGATTGCTAGACAGTTAAAATTTTCACTGATGATGTATTTCTGTTGCCGCTTTAACAAAAACTAGTAAAAACTGGGGCTCCCATACAAAAACGTGCTTTTTTTGCCGTTTTTTTATAGATAATGGTACGGAACCCTTCGTGCGCGAATCCGACACGCACTTGTCCGGTTTTTTTTTAATTCTTTCACAAATCATACTAGGTTTTTCTAAAAAGTAATCATTCGTGTAGATTTTTTATTACTGCTGGTTCAAAGTATTTTGAACCTCTTCTTGTTAGTACAGTGAAACTTGGTTAAGTGGGACCTGGATAAGTGAGAAACCTCCATAACTGGAACTCATGCTGAGGTCCCAACACTTTGGCACTGAATTACCTCTGTTAGTGGGACGAGGTAAACCTCTATATCTGGGATTTGTTCTTTCGATTTATCATCATAGTTACCTCTATAACTGAGACAGCGAGTAAATTTTATATGCATAAACCTCTGTAACTGAGATAACATTGTTTGTTTACTCATTCTTATTCTACCCACAAATTCCACACGTAATTCCAAGTACGTAAGTACAAATTTTGAGCTTCAATTACCTTCAGTTTTAGTTTCGCTTTACTATCATACAGATGTTTATTTGAAAAATGTCAAAACGAAAGCTACAATCGTTATCATTACGTGAAAAACTGAAGTTAATATCCGTTTATGAAAGTGGGAAGACACGCGAAGAAGTTTGTGCCGAATTTAATGTGCCAAAATCTACTCTTTGTAGAGTAATTCAGAGTAAACATAAAATTGAATCACAATGTTCTTCGTGATTACCTTTAAGTACATAATATTTTTTTTATTAAAACTCATTTACATACATAACACGTTATTTTATTTAATGATCGCACCTGTATAACTGAAATAACCTCTATTAATGGAACCCTCTGTAAATGAGACAGATATTTATTTATACCTGTATATCTGAGACACTGGGTAAGTGGAATACCTCTATAAGTGAAACGACATTGCAGGTCCCTTGATGTCTCACTTAACCAGGTTTCACTGTATTTTGAACCTAATATTTTAATTAGCCAACAGTTTCCGTTTCACTGCAATTCAAGTACTTTGCACTGATGTCGGGTCGACTATTTAGCTCTGACACAGGTAAACCGACTTCCCTTTGTTGGAAATCTCGTGAATCTGCAGCTAAATTGAATCAAAGCTCTGCTGGTTAACAGACTTTGTTAATTATATCTTCTCCTGGAAATATGAATAAGGATTGTCGTAACTTTGCAAGGACTTGGACATTTCCGGGAATGTACGAAAATGCCTTTTAAATAGAACCTGGAACTGTCAATCAGTACCGACTTAGTTTGTGGAAATAATCTAGTTGATGCAATTCAGTATTCCGTAGAAATAATATCATGGATAGAACTCATAAAAGTTACTTCGCAAAGGGGATCTCAAAACGTAGCTATCTGATGTAATTGATTTTATTAAAATAAAATTTTCTCTCGCCCTTTTCTGTTTTCTTATCGGGATTTTTCGTTAACAATCTAATTATGTAAATGAAATGAGTACAGGAAACAAAAAAAAATCAGTAGGCACTCGTATCACGATCGGACTCACTGCAATATTACCTAATAATCCGAAATTGGGGAAAAAATCGAGAACAAATAAAAGGAAATGAGAGCAAACATCGTATTTGCATAATGCATATTTTTTTACTATCTTCCTTAAGGATAATTTGCTGTACCAGCTGTATCTAATAGATTTTTTTATGGTGTCATGGGATTAAGCATATTATTTTTGAATTTTCTATAATTATAAAAATAACTAATAATGAAATGAGTTATATACTATCTTCATCAGCGAAGAAGTTATTGGTAAGTAGAAGGAGAACTCCAAGTGGCTTCTGACGTCGCTGCCGTGACGCACAAACTGCTGCTAGTCAAAACGACAACTTCGCGAAAGGGACAAACAAATTCGTTATAATTTTATTATTTTAACTCGTTAGTTTTTCTATCTCTTTAGATTACGTTTTCACTGTTAGTATTATATTTTTTTATTATGTTTGGTTAGATAATTTATATTTTTTTCATGAATATTATATACCGTAATAGGTGTGGTTTTATTAATTCATTGTATTTTACAAATTAGTAGAAACAGAATATAACAGTGCATCTGAAAACCTTTTTTTACACTTTTCATTCTGAAAAGGCTTGACATTATCCTCATCATTTCAACCAAATGACGTATTGCTGGGGCCGTGCTATGAAGTGTCAATGTCATCATGGTGCCGTCGTGAAAAAGGTACTGTGCACACGAGGATCATGGTGGTTTTAAGACGTCATAGTGAGATGGACTTAGGCTTCACATCAGCGTCGCCACATTGAACCGGTCCTGTCCTTCTTGGACTCAGAATGAAATAAGATATAATCTCTATAACGTCCCAGTTGAAAACAAATTCATTTTAAACGGTTTCTGTATTGTATTAATCAATTCAAAGTTAATTTAATACGTCTGAAGTCGCTCTTCCAACGAGAAACAGGATCTTCATAATTAATTAGAATATTGCATTAATTTATTGGTATCGGAGGCTGGGATCTTGTTCCGCGTTAATAAATATGTTGATTTTCTCGTGAAAATTAATAACACTGTTGCCTGTTGGATAGGTAAAACGAAAAAGTAAATAGAATTTATTTATAATGTAACGATAAAAAAAAAAACTTTAAAAAAAATAAAAAAAACAGCGTTTTGTTGTTATACATGTAGGTAAGTGTATATTTATTTATGTGTATGTTAGTTTAACACATTCATTTTTTTGTTTTCTTCTCTACTTGTTCTCACTCATTTTAAATTATCTTACTTTTCTTTTCATTTCTTCTTTACGTGCTTGTAGATTTTTAAAGAAATTAGCAGTACTTTTTATAATCAATTGTTAAGTTATCTTTTCTCTATTTGTAAGCTACTTTCAGCTTGTTATGTCCCACTACAGAGCAAAGCCCTCTTTTATTACTTCTATTCCTCCCGGTTTTGGGCAGGCCTGTGGATAAATCAATTAAAACTCTTGCGTTACTGTGTGACTGAGTTACTGACAGACAACGCACAGCCGTAACTACTCGTCGTAGAAAGCTGAAATTTGGCATATAGATGTAGGTTCCTGGTAGAGTGTAGGGGAGCCTTGTGGAGAGGAGAGAATTTCCCTAAATTCCTACGTGAAGTGGAACAGATAGGATATGCGCGTACAAAGTCACGGACAAAAGCTAGTTAGTTGTAAAATTAGTAATGTTTCAAACTGCTTACTTTAATAAATGTTTCCGATGTTCATATTCACAAGTACTTCTCCATTGAAATAAAGCTAACGAAATAAAAATCACTCTGTATCACTGTTACATTTAGGTCTCTTATTTCATTTAAAGTAGTTTAAAATAGAAAGAGTAATTTTGCATGTGCGGCTAAGCTTATTTCTGGTCTGACACAATAAAACACTAGCACTGATCCGTTGCGGGTTTTCTGTAGTTTTGGATCTAATTTACGGAGTTTTGTGTGTACCTAATTCTATTTTACTTCTTGCAATGAAATTGAAGCGTTGGAAAACCTTCCACTGGGAAGGTCTGGAGCCTGGTGAAGGACATGGGGGAAACGTAGGACAGATCAATGTGTTGAAGCTTGGAGTGGTCTATTTATTTATGTCCAGCAGTGGACGTCTTTCTGCTGAAAATGATACATTTTTACTGGCCAGGAAAATAGACACAAACATTTTTCGACTTTTCCGTCTGTCCTGTTTAATAACTTTTCTGCGAAAAAGTATAGTGACTAAAATATAATATTTTACGCTAACAGGCACTTTAATCTTCAACATAAAATAGTTAACAGTTGTTAAAACGTCGACTTTTAGAGCTGGTCTAGGCTGAAACTCGCTAATGAAAAAGTTTCCAGAATTTAACAACGTTCCCACGTTCATAGTGCTCGACAGAGTACTTCACAGAACATCACTAAATGTTTTGAATAGACTTATGTAATTATACAGGTATAAATAATATAGTATACTTTGAAGTTTAAAAAAAGCCTCGGTTCCTGAAGCTCTCCTTTCATTGCAGTTTTGTGCACAGTGGCTTTTATTGCAAAAGTAAAGCGATTTAGTGTAAAATAACATACAAAAATCTTTTGCACATTTATTTTTCAGTGATTTTTTCATTTCTTGACTTACAAAGCATTTAGTAAGCCAATGCAATATAGATTGATAAATCATCTGCCTAGCCTTTTCCCAACAATATTGGGGTCGGCTCCCAGTCAAACCGGATTCAGCGGAATACCAGTATTTCACGTGGAGCGGCTGCCTACCAGACCTCTACAATCCATTTAACTGGGTAGCACGGTACTTCTTGGCAAGACTGGTGAGATTTTCTGGCTTCTGTCAATCCGTAACGACTGCCAAAGATCTACAAATAAAAGCTGGAACCAACGGCTTAACGTGCTTTCCGAGGCACGGAGGAGTCTCGGTATGTTAAGATGGTCACCCATCCACGGACCGACCTCGGCAAGCGTTGATTAACCTTGAAGATCGGTCCGTGCGGCTGTTATAATTTTGCCACGAGCTCCTCTAAATAAAATCTTGATATCCACTGAAAGATTTCACGTGCGAAAGCTATGTCCATTTCATGGAACGCTGTCACTGTATTTGAAACTCTATACCTTTACAATAAAGTTAGTATTCAAAGGTGGTGATTGTCAAAGTGTTGACGTGCATTGCGAATATGCGGCAGGCGCCAGCGACTGTTCCGCATTCTATTTGCAGTTGCAGGCGTCTATCAAATATTTCCACGTATCGAACTAAAATATCATTTAGTACACTAATGTGCAGCTAATGGTATGGCTGTCCTCGAGTATTTAGTTATTTTAGTCTTGGATAGTGAAGAAGTAGGGGAAAAAGATAGAAAAGATGTGATGGCTAGAAATATACATATAGAGATGTAGATTTAAGTATGAAAGAAGACAGGGTGCGTTAATTTGGACAGGGTAGGCGGTAATAGGCTAGGGGGAGCTTCTCAAGTTTTATAAGTAAGTTGGCCAATCTGAAATAAAATCTTGATAGTGAAAAATGCCCTTAATTAAGTAATTTATAATGATAGTCATGATTGTCACTTGGTGACTTTTAACTTGATATATCTCGGCAACGTGACACTTAAGGGCACCATGTTCCTAACATTTTTTGTTTGTTGAAGTGGCCTCTACCAATATATGTACCATGTTATATCGTGCGCCGTAATTTTGAAAAAAAAAAATGAAAATGACGGTGTATCTGACTAATGTCATATGACAGACCAGACTGAAAATAATGGTAATAAAATAAATAGGAAATTTAATCCATTTGGTACCTATTAGATATTTTGAACAAGTATTTCCAACGAAAATACGTTTTGGAATATCATTATCTCTTCAGGCATTTCTGGGCGACGGCAAACTGAAAAACTTTTCCTAATTGTCTGAAATAGCTCCTCAATTCAATTAGACTGCCACTTTCAGTATTTAAATTTGAAAACAAAAGCAAAGAACTGGCATGGACAAACATCGTTCTCACTCTATTTGAATAAAATAGCTTAGAAAGGGCCGGTGAAGAAGCGAAACTGTAAAGCAATTTTATTTTCAAACTCATTTCTTTCTACAACGGGAGCATGTCACCTTTTCGACTTGCCATCTTCATTCAACATGTTGGCATTGCCAATTAAGGCTTGAAGACAAAGTGTCATTTTATCGGTCTAAGATACGATAACGCTTGTACCTATTTATATAAATTTCACTTTTTAGTGCTGGTACCCCCCAAAAATCCCAACCAGTCCAAATCAATTTAAGTGTCTTAACAAAGAAACTTAACCACAAACTAAAATATGTAATATGAAAATAAGGCGTGTGCCAAGCACATTCTGCCAAGGTAATTTGTACAAGATTAAGCTGTGATACGAGATAATAGTAAACATGACTGTTATTTCTAAAAAACATAAATAAATGATGATTAAAATGTTTTCTTGGCCAGTCTATGGTGTGTCCAAGGTACAACAGCGAATGTCCTTGGACATTCGCTGTGCAAAAGTACATGTACCAAGGTACATCGGGAGTGTTGCACCATGGACACTTTTGCCTTTTTTCTCGTTAGCCTATCCTATAAAAATGAATTAACGATTCACTTAATTTCATATTGTATGTAGTTGAATGATGTAACTTTAATAATTGCCATATTAAGCAATTTTATGTTCTTTTTTCAAAAAATCATTAAAGAAAAAACTGGTCGGGGTACAATTGGCTCCCGTATATCAGAAAATAGCTAGACGCTAATTATTTTAGTACAATGCAGCTTAACATGAGATTATTATAATAGTCGGTGTAGAACACTGTTTGCGGCGACCGGTCCCGTGGGGGTCGTGAATAATTGCGTTCCTGTAACTCGAGTGTGTTGTTGGCATACCACCTGCAACAACTCGCGGGAGGTAGATTAACTTCGGATAACATGGTTTTAGCTTAGGAGTACCTGGAATACACCTGGTTTGAGCGGTGGTGATGTGTCACTTCTGTGTTTCAATGGCGTGTTAAAATTATTGGTTTGCATCATAACTAAATATCAACAAAAAGGGAGCTTTTCTACAAAAGATTTGCAAGCCATGACTGGTGTGCGTGTAAAAAAAAACTGCCAACGAGACCATTTCATTTTGCTAGCCAGGCTTAGCGTGGCATTGGTGGACAAGGGCTGGCAATGATAGATATTTTATATACAAAAAAAAGACAGAGTGTGCGATGGGAGGGACACGGGCGAGGAATGTGTGCACATTACAGCTGAAAATCACACCACTTTGCTGCACACCGTTTCACAGCTTTCAATCGCTACGCATCCTCGCGCCGCTTCGCTACCTCGCACAGCTTTAATGGAAAAGCACCCTAACGGGGATTGAATGAAACCGTATTTAAATACCTAACCTACCTACTTATTTTTCAATCAAAGGTTAGGTTAAAGTTTGTTCATGAATAGAGATAACCCATCATTCTCATAATGTGGTAAAGAAAAGAAGTTCATGATTCATTCGGTATTTTGGTTCGTTAAAAAGACTCCTTTAAAAAAAGATGGACGCAATTACAGCTGTGTCAAAAACAGATCAGACTTAGAATAATTCTAATAGTTATGATCAAAAACGATTTTTCTGTTCCTCTTGAGTTTATTTTGTTGGAATAAATTAATATTGGAATTCATTTACATTTTAAAAACGAAAGAAAACCTTTTGCAATGTTAAACGTGACAGTACAAAGGGAGACATTAACAAAACAGTTATTCTGGTTTGGCAAGCGTTTTACCGATGTTAATTTTAACCCTATTAAATATTTAATTACTGTGGTCTGTATTCCGCGCATAGAATACGGTTATAAAATAATCTGCACACTTCTTGAATTTAAATAAGTACCTAACGTAACAAAGACGGGTAAGTACAGTACATTCATGTAGGTACTTCTAATTATAAATACTAAGAGTATTTATCACGTGTACATAGGTTATTAATTGTTGACTATACAAGCAGAGTCTGTTTCTTCCATATTCATAGTACGATTTGAAACTGTCTTTTATTTCATAAAATAGACATCGTGTTTAAACTAATTATTTTCGATGAAAATAGGCAGTCAAGAACAATTTCTAATAGTACCTGATATAACTTATCATCTACTTTGATTCAATCATTTACCTACACATATGACCTTGTATAATTCTTATTAAAGTCAATTATGTATCCAGAATACATAAAAATTTAAGACCAATTTAGGAAAATGTATTTTTTCATGCACTCTTACTCAGTTTTTACCCGACTACGTCAGAAGGAGAGTAATGTTTTTCGAGGTATGTATGTATGCATGTATGTATGTATTTATTTATTTATAATAAGCACACCAACAGCGCTGTCACTTACAATTAAATTAAATAACATTTAAAACCTATATTATGTAAGTATGTAGGTATGTATGCCCATTTCATTGGCACGCCCTACAGCCCAAACGGCTGGACGAATTTTGATATATGAGGTGTTTGTTGAAATCGACAGAATATAATTTTTTAGAATAGCACCCACTAATGAAAAAAAATGTAAAATGTAGGAAATAAAAAAAAATAGTCGCTTTTCAAGCAGTCTGATGCAGTTCAATCACAGATCTGAGGCCACAAACTGCATCAGACAGTTTTTAGCGGTCGGGTTTTTTGACAAAGTAATTTTTTTTTCACGCTATTTTGATCGGAGTCCGTAAAACGCTCACAGAGTACATTATACTCGCTACAGTGACATTATTAAAATGGTTTTTAACTTCTACCCAACATTTCCTTAATGCTAAACATTACTTTTTCGAAAAACTGTTTCGTTTCTTGAGTATTCCTACAGAGTACAATATACTATACTCGTATAGAAAAGCATTGCCAAAAGTGTGAGATTTGGAATTGGAACTATATCCTTTATAGCTAATGGGCGTATGAAATGGTCGATATTAAATATTGGTTTTTCATATTAAAAATAGTCCCATAAACTCTTGCGAACTCTTGGAACAAGCGGCATGGGTATCCAAGCCGCTTGTTCCCGGATATTGTAAGACATAACTAAAGGGAATGGCTGGTTGCGGTGTTGTCTGCTACTCCCTCGTTATTTATGCACCGTTGTGGTTGCTGTAGCAGCCCCGAGCTGCATGATGCAGAGGCTGTAGCTTTCATTAAGTGCTGGCTTCATATTTTGTAGTAAGCAAGGTAAGTTTTTAAAAAGCATGTGGCTTAAGTATGGTACCTAGTTTTGCTGTTCTGTGTGGTTCTTGAAAGGTTAAAATGGGGTATTGATTTTCTTTTACTTGTCTGTCTAAATATAATAGTTCTTGTTCATAGTTAGTTTTCAACAAAAATTATAAAAAAAAATAATTATAAAAAATAAACTCCTTATATTTCTTGCAATTTATTTTTTAACACCTTATACATAATTAGGTCCAATGAATGTAAAAGTATGTGAGCTAATTTGACATGTGAATAAATCACGCTTTTTTTTTTTTTTTTTGGATGGGAAATCATCAAATGGCCCCTCCCGCTCTGGGTTGAGCGGCAGGGAGTGTCAGACTTCTACTGACTAAAACCCACCCATGCTCCTCTTAGTGCCTTTTACGTTCCAGGGCCGCGGTAACTCTTTCGAACAAATCCGCAACCCTGGTATGCACTGGCCCTAACGGGCCCCTACTCCTATGCTGACATCTCTTTGAGGCGCGCGTGGAACACAACGCGCCGTCGGCTTGGGTCTGGCTTTAATCGGACAGCGAGCCACCCAACGCTCGCCGTCCGCAGACCCGCACCTACGGTGGCCGGGAATCGCCCAGCGACTCCCGACGCCCGGTGCGTCTCCCTATGCCGCGGCGGCTGGGGCGTGAGGGTTGTCTCTCCCTCACGCGGCCCGCCTCCTCCTTCACTAGCATTACTGCTTCGCAGAAGGAGGTGACGGCTTCCCATGCCTCCTCGCTCCGGACCATGGTTTGAACCAGGGCCGGACGCGAAAGGTCGCCGCCGCCGATCGCCTCGACGAGGACACGGCGCTGCTCCGCCCATGCGGGGCAGGCCTCCACCGTATGCTCCACCGTGTCCTCCGGGCGATCCTCGCAGTGAAAACACCCGGGCGTTTCCTCCCGCCGAATCCGAAACAGGTACCTACCGAAACAACCATGTCCGGTGAGTACCTGCGTCAGGCGGAAGGTGAGGACGCCGTGGCGCCTCTCCAGCCACTCCTCAAAGAGGGGCACTATCGCCACAATTGTGGCGTGCCCTGCACTGGGTTGCGACAGTCGCTGATTCCATACCGCCATGGTATCTTGCCGGAGCTCCGTCCGCCGCGCAGCAATATGCCGCGGCAGCAGAGTTTCGCCCCGGCGTTGCGCCTCCAAGCGCCACGTGTAAACGTGCGCGAGGTCTCTCGCCTCCAGATCCCATGGCGGCAATCCAGCAAGGAGGCTCGCCGCCTCGCGGGAGACCGTGCGGTAACCCCGGACAAGCCGGATGGCCATGACCCTTTGGGACGCGTTCAGCTTTTGGGCTAGACGCCTCCGCAGGTCCAGTGCCCACACTGGGGCCCCATAAAGGGCCATGGACCGCACGATCCCCGCATAGAGCCTCCGGCAGGAGGCGTTTGGACCCCCAGATTGGGCAGAAGCCGCTTGAAGGTAGCCCCGGCCCGCTCCAGTCTGGGAGCCAAACGTCGGAAGTGCTCGACGAAGTTCCACCGGCTATCGAGAACGAGTCCCAGATACTTGATCGTCGACCCGACGCCGATGTGAACCCCTCCTACCGTGATCTGGGATCCCGGTGGTGGCCTGCTCCAAGGACCATGAAAGCACATGGCCTCGGACTTGTGCAAGGCCACTTCGAGACCCAATTGCCGGATCCTATCCACGACTATCGCAACCCCGCGTGTCATTAGTTCGGCCACCGCCTGGTACGACCCCCCCTGAGCCAGGACGAGCGTGTCGTCAGCGTAGCATACTACGCTGACGCCGCTAGGGAGGCCGGCGCGCAGCACCCAGTCGTAGCCGATGTCCCACAGGTACGGCCCCACAACCGCTCCCTGTGGAACACCGCACGACATCTCTCGCCGAATCCACTCTCCCTCGTGACCGGGGTAGATGACGGCCCTATCCGTCAGATAGGCCTCGACCGCGCGACGGAGGTAGGTCGGCATCCGGTGATTCCGGAGTGCCTCCCTAATGCAACTCCAGGGCATGGTGTTGAAGGCATTGGCGATGTCAAGAGACACCGCCAAGACGACCTTGCCCCGGGATACCGCTTCCCCCGTCGTGAGAGCTCTCACGCGCATGATGGCATCCACCGTTGAGCGCCCCGTGCGGAAACCGAACTGGTTCTCCGCCAGATCCGGCCCCACCCTCACCAAGTGCGCGACGAGGCGTTTGCAATGACTCTTTCGAAGAGCTTGCCCACCTCGTCGAGCAGCACGATGGGCCGGTATGCGGACGGAGAGTCCGCAGGGCGCTCCGGCTTCTTAATGAGGACCAGTTTCCCCGTCTTCCAACGAAGTGGAAACTGGCCCCTCTCCAAGCATGCGCTGAAGAGCCCCCTAAGTCGAGGCCCGAGAGCCTCCAAGGCCAGGACCCAGGCTTTTCCAGGCAAGCCGTCGGGTCCTGGGGCGGTATTCTTGGCCCTCAGCCGGTTAACCGCCACTCTCAGGTCTACCTCGGTCACTTCCGGGACATCGTCGTCGTCGTCGACGTCGTCGCTGTGGTCCGCAACAGGCACCGCAGGTGGCGGAGCCATGGGCGGGGGAGTGTGCTCGCCTCGCGAAGGGAACAGAGCGCTCACCACGTCCCCAACGAGCTGGGGCCGGAGACTCTGCGTCAACGGGGGTGCCCAGGTGCGGAGTTTATCCCGCACCATTTTGTAAGGGCGTCCCCATGGGTCCCCGTTCAGAGACTCCAGCATCTCCTTGCGAGCCAGATCTTTGGCCCGCAGGATCCCCGCTCGGAGGGCGGTCTTCGCCGCTCTGTACTCCTAGTATAGCTCCGCCTCCCTGGCCTGCGCATCCGGAGGGCGGATGCGAAGCCTGCGTTGCCTGGTGTACTGGCGCCGTGCAGCAACGCACGCCTCGCGTAGCGCTGCCAGCTCTCGCGACCACCAGTACACCTGGCGGCGGGCCCTTCCTGGCCGGACCCGGGGCATTGCCACGTCACATATCTCGGACATGGCCTCCCGGAACCACTCCGCCTCGTCGTTGATATCGGCAGGCCTGTCTGGTGGTGACACCCAGGCCTGCACTAACGAGGCTTCCAGGAGAAGCTCCCGGTCCAGCTGCTTCAGCGCCCACCGCGGACCACTCGGGGCCTGTCGGACCGACGCGGTCGAGGTCTGGGCGGAGACGTCAAACCGGATATACCGGTGGTCGGAATGGGTTTCCACCTCCTCTAAGACGCGCCAGTCAACGACACGCTGTAACAGAGCAGGGCTGGCGAACGAGATGTCCACCACTGACTCGCCCTGCATCCGCACACACGTGGGGACAGTACCCCGGTTTAGGACGACCAGGCCTGTCTCCAGAGCCCAGTCCTCCACCATCCTACCCCTCGTGTCCGTGTAACGAGAACCCCAAGCCAAATGTTTGGCGTTGAAGTCCCCGAGAACGAGCACGGGGAGGGAACGATACCCGGCGACGACGTCAACCAACTCCGTAAGGGAGATGTGGAATTCGGCGAGGGTTCGGCTCGGGGAGAAGTAGACACCCACCACGACAATCTCCCCGAACCGTGCTGCTACGCAACCCCGTCCTCTCTTGACACTCTCGAGGGACGGGGTGCCGGCGGCGTCCGACGAAATTAGGGTCACTGAGCCGTCCAGGTCCTCCACCCAGTTCTCCCTGGGCGGGACAAAATACGGCTCAGCGACGACGGCGATATTTATCGACCACTGCGCCATGCTCTGGAGCAACAGGTCCTGAGCAGCGGCGCAGTGGTTGATGTTCGCCTGGAGGAGCTTCAACTGCGTATTGGATTTGGAAACTTATGCACAGGGGTAGATCATGGTCTCTAGACTAGGATATTGAATTCTTTTTATATTAGTATAACATTCTCTTGGGATAATTTTCGAAAAGAAAATAAAAATATTTGACTATGTTACAAATTAAACCAGCGAATTGACTCTACTTTTATGAAAAGTAGAAATGAAACATTTAAAAGCATCATCGTGTTCAAGGGAACATTTTGCAGCTGTGAATAATAGAAAATAGGGAAATTCTGGTATTTCGTCAGTCAGTTCTGTAATGAATTTGAGAGTGTGCCACAAAAGAGCTTTTGTCTTCCTCGATTTGCTTTAAAGCCCCTTTGCTTGAGTGAGGTTGAATTTTAAGTGGTTAATTTTGATATTACAAAATTATTTAATTAAGTACTGATATTCTAAATATTGGGGACAAGTTAAATGATAAATTGTAATGGAATGTATTGAAAGAATTTTATAGTAGTCTACATTATTCTGTTCGGATAAAATATCATAAAAAACCCGTTCAGTGCATGAATGAGTAAAAAACGTCAATCCCTCGATCGTCAGAAACTTTCAGACTATATTAGTAAAATAGTATTTAATTCCTTTTTTTTAAATTAAGTAATGGGCTTGCTCTTGACCTCGATCACGCCTGATGGAAAGCGATAGATGAGGTCTATGATGGAGCGAGCGTGCCGAGAAGATGCCTGTTCACACTTGCTTTGAAGGCAGACAGACGGATTATATGTGGAAGGTAACACAGACGCTGGCAGAGAGTTCCACACTTTGGCTGTGCGCATATTAAATGTGGATCATCCAAACATACTCCGTGTTAGATTATTCGTACTTGTAGTTCTGACATCAAAACCATGCAAAGAGTTAAACACCTACCTAAATAATATTTAGGCAATACCAGTGTTTGCTGTTTCTGAATGCTAAAAATAATATTTACGTTCATTCAAAATTGTTCACTCTCCAAACGGTATTAAACTTCTACCAAAAACAGAACGCAGGAGTGCTTCTAACTCTTTGCAAAATTTATTCAGTTATTCGAATAACGGAATATTCAGTTAGGAGGACCGGAGGGAAAACATAATCTAGTTTATTTATCTAGGTAGAGCAATCTATTCTGTCATTGAGCCCGTTTAATTATACAGCCCCTATCCTGTGCCGGGGACAGGACCCCTTTGATCCTTGAAGATCGCGTCTTCAGTCTGAAAACCGTCTGAGGACGGTTCACTGAACAATTCCTATCGATTGATCTAATTCAATCATTTTCAAAACCTAAACCCCTAATAGTCTACGCAGACACACAAGGGATCCATGACAGGGAAAAATTAAATGATATGTATGAAATTATTGCATGAGAAGTAAAATGGGGAAACGAGACAAGATCCCAATTATGCACGTCATCACCGATAGTCATTTAAGCTGCGCCTGATCGTATAGTAACTTACTATAGTTGGCGCCAAATAAGCTTGCAATAGCGGCCATCGACCCACTTACATTTTTTGTCATTCTTAATTTCAAAATCAGAAAGAAAGACATAAAGCTGTCCTGAATCTACATCTATCGAGATCCTTTACATTTTCTAGTAATGAAAAACTAATTACAATTTATTTTTCGGGTACCTACGAAAAGTTATTAAGGAAAGGTCAATGACCGTTATTCTTCATTTATCTGGCGCCTAGTAGTAGCACTTTTGTTACAACAGCCGGTGACTACCCGATACAAGTAAATTCACCAGGGGCTCCACAGCACAAAGTTTGGGGACCTTTGATCTAATTGCACATACCTTACAGCACGCGTGTATTATCTAAAGAAGCTGAAGGCTTTAATACAACATTATTTTTAACCGACTTCAAGAAAAGGAGGAGGTTCTCAATTAGACTGTATTTTATTTTTTTTGTGTTTGTTACCTCATATCTCCGTCATTTATGAACCGATTTGAAAAATTATTTTTTATGTGAAAGGATATACTTCTCGATTGGTCCCATTGAAATTTTATCAAAATCGGTTCAGTAGTTTGGTTTTTAAATCCAAATAGCTGGAAAAAATATGTGGAAAAATCATACGAAATTGCATATTTTTGCTTTCCTGTGACTTTCCAGTGGTGTTGTTAGGTGTGGGGTACCACTAAAAAGTGGAAAATAAAAAACTTCCGAAATTAAAGTTATTTTGTACTTTGTAGTGTTTTTTGTGAAAAAGCTTTTTTACCAGATTTAAAACTTATGTCAATGTCACACGTTAAATGCATGTAGGGGTCGAGTCTTTTGCTAATAAGTAGTCAGGCACAAATGTATTCTCCGGGTTGCTACAGAAAACTCATTCACAATCTAATCATTTTTTCTGGCCTCCACGAAAATGACAAGGAGGCAATCATGTGACACAATATTCTGCAAGCTTAAAGAAATCAGTACCTAGTGAAAATGCAATATTTAACGTAAAGGAAAAAGACCCGTATCGCGAGCAACACCCGTCCCGATTTAATACTCACTACCAGAAAAAATCCTCAAAGGAAACCATTACATCTTCGTACCTAATAGTGGATTCCTAGTTCTCAACATTTCAATCGCGTCTCGCATTGAGTGAACATAAAACCAATATTACAGCCGTTAAGGTTATTTTACTTGGAATTGTTTAGTTTAGGATATACAAACACTATTTACTCAGTCTTAATTCGGACTTGTCTTGCCACTGATCACTAATTAGGTGCAAATTGAGGATAGGATATCTAGAAACATTATATAACAAAAATAAACTAGCGACCCACTCCAGCTTCGCACTGGCGCAATTTACTTTCCCGCGTATGAAAAAATCTTTCATATTAAAAACTTTGTCTTCAACAAAAAATTGAAAACTAAATCAGTCGACCCGTTCTCATATGTAATTATGTCACACATGCGGCAATTTGTTTTTATTGACAAACAGATTTAAACTCCAAAGCAGATTTACATCGAACAGAAAGCCAAACTTATTTGGGCGATACCAAGATGAAAGATATTAAAGTGACATCAATCCGGCTTATCCGATCCACCAAGTGAATCCGATCACATATAATAATATTGTTTTCTGCTCCCAAAACAAAACAAAGGACTTTCATAACTTTGACTCAACTAATGAATTAAACTTATACAGACTGCATTGCCGGCTAGAGCACTTGCTCCTAAGTCCTACGGGTATACAGCAAAAGTCTGGGACTTGGTGCAACTTCAGACATCGTAGGCATTCCTAGGCGGGTCGTTCAGGCGGAATGAACGCGATCTTCGAAGCCTGGGTTCCTCGCTGCCATTCTCAAGATTTAAGTCTTGAAATGAAATCGTTTTCAAGGAAAAAGGCATTCCTGTTAGTTATTTAGAGCGGCTTTGAGAATTATGTGGGTTCTGTAGCTCTTTTGTTTGTTTTGCCAGAACGGGTGGAGGAGTTTTAGACGTATAGTAATCAATATTCATGCTTTCAAATCTCAAAGGTTTTCAAGGAACCCATTCTACGATTGAACATGTCGGCAAAATTGTGCTTTCGCCTAACTTGTTACGCTAAAAGACATAAAACGCTACAAGCGTCTAAAAGGAATCATAATAAGATGCAAAACCAAGTCCCCTTAATAACCCTATCTACATGTTTGCAAGAGACGGAAGGCCGACCAGAATATTGATTAGTTCCACTTATTTACAGAATCCTAAATGGTTGAGACGAAAAGGAGCATGGAGAAAAATCCCATAAGTTTCGCTCGAGGTGGGTTTATTGAACGAAAGTCTACAGTAAATTGAACAAATGAATGCTGTGTCAGCGGCGGGGGCATATTCTCAAACCGCAAAACATATAATATCGTATCGAATAGCCCAATATGTCTCTAAGATATTTTCCCTCTATTCGATATTGAAACCGGCGAATAAACAAGGAATCTGTTGTCATTATCTACTGTTATTGTTGTCTGTACATCAGTAGTTTTCCTGTTTTGCTTAGAACTGAAAATACCAACTGTATTTATTCTGGGACGTCTGTTTATTCTTTCGTTTCGACTTCTTAGCATTGGTAAACAAAAATAAGATACATTACGGAAATTGAATGAATATTTTTTGCCAAGTTTTGAAATGACCTGTTTTAAAACGGAGATCCAGAAACAGATCTTTTTTTAAGTGTCATAGGCTCAAAACTTTTGCCTATCTACAAAGGTTTTTTACAGATTTCTTCCATAAAGTGATAAAAAGGGCATCCGGTACGTACTCGAAATCGCCTCAATGTTGGTGCAAAAACGGACCCTGGCATGGAGCCAAGTTAACGCCTAGACAAAATAAGGGCTCTATTTACCTACTTTACTTATTTTCTTGTGTATCGTGAACTTTTGTCCCTTTGGAAGTAAAAAGTGTGTCGTGCTAAAAGTCAATTCACGCGGTATAATCGAATTTGTTTTATGTCCTTTTGGACATCAAGCAATAATAGATATGGTTGGTGCCGGATAAATTTGCAATAAAGGACTTTGACCTTTCCCTTATATCTCTATCTCTTCATAAGTACCCGAAAAATAAATTGTGAATGGTTTTTCATCACTAGAAAATGTAAAGGATCTCGATAGATGTAGGATTCAGGACAGCTTTGTCTTTTTTTCTGATTTTGAAATTAAAAATGTCAAAAAATGTAGGTGAGTCAATGGCCGCTATTGCAAGCTTATTTGGTGCCAACTATATAATAGTAATAATAGCATAGCACTAATTTGAAACTACAATTGTAGCTTTGTCGACGTTCAATTAAAATTGTAGGTAAGTACCTACCATACTTTTGTTAAATGTCTGTTGTGTGTAAGAACTCGTTACCATAGCAATATAATTGAAATTCAAACTGCTTCTTGCTCTAATAACATCCTCGCGTACGGAAAACATTACAAAACAAATTGCCTTTAAAAAATTCAGTGGGACACTGCTAATTCGTTTTTACGTCGCGAGTAGCAACGTTAAGAATAGCCCCCGAGTTCACTCGCTTCCAAGTTTAAAGGCGAAATTACCGACTTCGCCTCTCAGTATGCACAGAGACATCCGATGGCTCCTCAGATATCTCGTTTTAACTTGATTGTCCAACTAAATCCACATTTTTATCCCGAACTACCCATCTTCCTCCTTTTAAACGCCTTTTACGCGAAAGAGTTTAAGCCGCTGAAGTCTGCACTTATATATTCTTGCCATAAATAACAGAAGCTTGTTTAGTAGTTCGAGATGAAAAGTAGTTGGTAATCCTGACAATTTTAAAGCATTGCATTAATAATGTTTCTGGAATATGAAGTATTTCTTCTCTGTAATAATAGGTCACTCAATCTACCTTCTCAAACTTTTCAAAATACTAGTACTTATTTTACACGGAGCTACTGCCTTATCTGACCTCCATAACCCAGTAACTGTGTAACACAGCACACCTTGGCAGGACTGGTGTCATGCTGGCACATCACTTGGCGTATTTGTCAAAATATATTACAAAATTAATACTTCGAAAATCTTAAGGTAGGTATGTTTTGTATTACACAAGTGACACGAATTTTTTGACAAATACGCCAACTAAAGTGTCAGCATCAGATTTATTGGTTTGTGACTACCTGTGACGACTGTCTAAGATCTTAAAATAACATCCGGGACTAATGCTTTACGTACTTTCCGAGGCTCAGGGTAATCTCCGAATGTTAAGGTCACCAATCCACAGACCGCCCTCGGCAAGCGTTGCTTAACCGCGAAGATCAACCCGAGCAGCGGATTAAATTTACTACGAACTCCTCATTTCCTGCTAAAGTGACTTAATTAATATCTCAGATACTGCAAAATAAGGGAAGTCGCTCACACACTAAAGAGTCGAGGACGGAATTTTGACT
Organism: Melanchra persicariae; assembly: GCA_947386135.1. Lineage (NCBI taxonomy): Eukaryota > Metazoa > Arthropoda > Insecta > Lepidoptera > Noctuidae > Melanchra > Melanchra persicariae. Next base: position 6,002,005 of record OX376651.1, on the reverse strand, counting down.
TAAGAGATAGGAAGATAGCATGTACCTACATGCTCTTCCATAAGTCAAAATACCGCCAGTGCCTCGACTCTTTAGTGTGTGAGCGACGCCCCTTAAAGTCTTTCACATTTATCCAGAAACAGAAAATCACCGTACAATAAATCTATGTCGTATAAATCGATATTGTCCCGCTAATAAATCACATTGCAACTTCAACGTCAGTGCGCTAAATAGAATTGAATAACTAGACGCCAGTTCAAAATAATCTACCAGTCTGCCACCATATAAGGCTCGGCCCACCTTAATAAACGGAATACTTAAGGCGACGTAGGTACTATTAGGCTATCAATGGGCCATAACTCCTCAAAATAGAGCCCGACCATAAAAGATCTATAGTTTTGCCTTATTAGAAGTAGATGTATAGGACAATTGCTGCACGATTACTTTTGTTATAGCGTTTTTACCAGTGTATGTTGACCTTTGTTGTAAAGCACATCGTCTCTTAATAAATCAGGTTTCCGCTTAGAGTGGGGGGCGGGGCGGGTCAGCATCGTTGGCACTACGTGCACTATATTTCAACACGGAAATAGAAGACATAAAATGTAGCGGGAAACGGCATAGAATTTAATGTTTAAATTATGGTGAAGTGGGTAAGTGTAACTACTTATTAATTTATAAAGTTATTACGATTATTTAGTAACGGTTTAGTTAGAGTACTTACTCAATCTTTGCTACAAGGCACTACATAAACTTATTTGCGATATTTCAATGTGTTCAATTTATGAACACATATTGAAATGTGCCGTGTGTGTGTGATTGAGGCGCACTTTTTACCCGACTACCCCAGAAGTATGATATTTTAGTTAAAAAGGGATTTCTAATTTTCTATTTGGAGTATTTGTTAATGTCGCACGCTCTATAAATCAAAACTTCACGCTTTCATTTTTAATGTTGGTTTCCATTTCCCAGCTAGAATCAACTAAATTTAATTGGTTTCAATTACTATATAATGAAGCAAAGGAGTTCTCGGAAAACAATATTAATTGAGTTCGTTATCAAAGCTTCATTTGATTCCCAATAATAATTATGTATTTGTTGCTATTCATACTTCATGCGCCAACACAGCGTACCATTCACCTATTTGTTGACTCAAAGAAATTAATAGTTCAGCAAGTTGACTATCAACTTATGTATTTGTCGCAGAATCGACACAGATGCACAGTTATTAGAATCGTTATTGAGTATTGTTAATTTAGAATAACGTCATCTATCATCGTTTGTCGGAAACGTCAAGCAGTGTGCTTCGGTGAGGTCGATACAGAGCTTGGCAAGTTTTGTTGACAGCTGTCAGTTGTCATTGTTGGACATTGGACGCATTTGACTTGTAAGACCACTTTTTGGTGAGACACGAGCGCGAACGGTCGTACTGCCAGCCTGTAGGTATCGAACTAACCGCGTTTCCGTACTTTAATCCATTTCCATCGGCTTGATCATTTGAGATTTTGTTATTTTGTTATCGGAAGTGAATAAATAGGCGGTTGTAATCAGTGTTGAGACTATTATTTCGTGCCTCCACCATGTCGAACTTGGACTTTGACTACGATGTACCCCTAATGGTTGAACTACCCTCGTCATATTTAATTGTCCGTTTATTCAAATCATAACTGTCATTATTTTTGAGACGTACGAAGCTGCTTTTTGTGTTAGATTGGTAATAATAAAACAATTTCATGATTGGCAGATAGAGGATATACATAAATACATTTCAGAACCCTTCTTTAATGTACACGAACTTCACTATATCTGAATTGAAACTAAAGCAACTGTGCATCCACAAACTGACAAACGACCACATTTCTGTCGCCTCTTCCATCACCTATAGGTCTGTGTAAGTCCGACCACTTGTGTTCAACAATGCACCTTCCCACACACGGACAAGCTCCACTACCGACGCATCGATGTTTAGTTTGACTAATGCTGTGTACAGACAGACTAAGCAAACGAGCGAACGATGAGTGAGAATCACCGAATGCTCGCCCGACTCCTCTTAAAGCCGGCCGATTTTATGAAGATGTCACCGTATAAGCTTAGGTGACTTTACTTAAACTTATTGTCATTCCATCATTAACTAGGAATTAACACATCACTTCATGTTCACTTCGCCTAAGTTTTCACGGTAAGTTTTCTACAGAATAGTACTACTCTTTCCCGTGTTCGCGCGTGAGCGTGCAATGTCCTTCGTCACCGTGAAATCACAATACAATGTATCTTGAGATACGAGTAGTACAATGTTGCATGTTAATACTTATAGGTATGTAGTGTAAATTAGTTCATTGGGCATGGTTTCATGGTTGTATGAAGTAAAACCAAATTTTTAAAAATTCTTAGAAAACACCACACAAACTATAGGTACTAGATATCGTCAAAAACTTTTAGTGCTATACATATTCGCGGTTTTTGTTAAATGGTAGGTATAACTTTTTTTGATACAGTGCATTGTCATTGCACGTCTGATCGACGGCGGCGATTCCCATTCGGCAAGTCGTTCGCTCGTTCACTTGGTATATGCCCTTCATAATACGTCATCATTGCTCCTAAATGTTATCTGCTGGCATTTTAATTGTAAAGGAATAAGGATAAAAGGGACGTCTTGTGTTTACTTGATTTATGCTGCAAACCTTTCTTCATAACATTATCTTCATTAAACTAAACATTGTCTATTGTTACTAAGGCAATCTTTAAACCACCGTTAAATACAGGGGGAATACCTTTGGATCTCACTACCAACCAAAAGGTCATGGTTGATAGGGGAAGTCGGGGCCACAATTATAAAAAACTGGATTTTAGTAGTTGTCGGCTGAACTTGATTTTTGTATTTAAACACTTAGGTATCATGTTAGGAAAATAAATCAAAGTTTAACAGAAATATTCTTATCCTACCCAAATATCGTTCCGCAAACGGGTCACACTCACTGAGCTTGGAGCGCAAATGCTTATTTAAGGCGTGGTCTGATCGGCATATCAAAGCAAACGCCATAGTTGTAGTGATTACTATTTTCTAAAAAGTAGCTTGTCTTACCTCTGTTAATTGTAGGCCCGGCCTCCCCCTTCTATTTACCTAGGTACATACGATGTGTGTGAAAAAACATTGTGTTTTCTTCACCTTATATTTTAAAAGCTTGTGTGTCTTCGAAAAAGAAAATAATCCCTGTATATTCTTACTCCAAATTATTCCCGTAACACGGTAGAATGTTTTTAATATCACAAATACAAACGTTCAGATTGAAAGTTGGTGGAGCGAGCTGTAATATCCGCTAGGAGAGAACTCCGATTTTCAGTATGATTTTGTAGACGCATATTTTCAATACATTTACAGTTATTAAATTACATAAGCGCAGTGAGTTTAGTAGGCAAAGGATTCAAGCAAACAACTTATTTATTATAAAAGTGCAATGGCGGATTTATTGACTGGTTATTCTCTACCAGTCAACCTAGGTTGGTGAAGAGATAGCATGACAAGTCATCAATATTATGTTTTTGTTTGATTTTAATTGTTTCAATAAAAGTTACTTGTTGGTTTGTTTCGTTGGGCTAGTGGTACAGTGAGCACGAGGTCAGGTTTCGATTCCAGGGTCGGGCTAAGTGTGATTGGGTTTTCCACCTGGATTTCGGTAATATCTTCTTAGTGCTCCCCTACACTCTCAAAGGAACCTACATGCCAAATTTCAGCTTTCTACAACCAGTAGTTTCGGCTGTGCGTTTTCTGCCAGTCACCAGTAACAAAAGAATTTTATTGATTGATAAATGAAGTAAAAAATTATACCATAATCTTGAAGTAAAAATTAGACAGTTAATCTTACGCTACTATATAATTAAAAACTTTTAATCCACTTAAATTACAGTTAAACGCTACGGTTTGCTAAAATAAAATGAAATCTAATTATAGGAGAGCACTCCACGTTCCCTTCAGTTTGTGCATACCTGAAACTTCTAAGGACTTATTCACTTTCGTCACGATAATTCGCAAGAACCCATTCAAAGGTGACGGACCGAGAAATGTCACTTTAAAGGGATGCTTAAATTAAATGGACACTTTGAAAGTCTGAGTCTTTCATATTAGTACAAATACTACAATAGACTGGTACCTTTAAGGAAGTCTTTAAGTCAAGAGAGAATAGGTTACTTCTAGGCAAGCGTGCTCCATCTACGGCCACATCATCGCTTACCATCAGGTGAGATAGTGGTCAAGCGCGTGCCTATCGTTCCAGTCTATTGTACTATGTGTACTCAAAAATATATTATTATTATGCTGTCTATGGACCGGGTTTGGATTGAGTATTTGGAGTTCTGAACGTCTTAAACCCTACTTAACATTTGTTAGGTTTTCAGGTTAAAGTAGATTGTCAGGTACCTACTCCATTTCAAATTCTATTTTTTTTTATATACTGGTATTCAGTTGCGTCCGGTTAGAATAGAAGCAGGAGGCAGGAGGTTTAGGAACAGGCTGATTGATTTGTTCTACAATGTTTAGCAAAATAAACGCAATACCTCTAAGGGGTCATTGTACTCATCATTGTGAACAACTTTTATTATGGAACCAACCCCGATCTCGCGAAAAAAAAATCAGCTGTTCAGTACATTTTGTCGAGTTATGTTCATCGAGTTATGTAAATGTACGGAGCAGCCGATTTGTTTTTTTCGATTTCAGTGTTCGTTTATTGTGTTCTGTACACGTTGTGTGAAAAATAAAATAATTAAAATGCTTTAAAATCTTTACTTCCGAAAGTCACACTTCATTTGAAAAAATTACTCAAGGGTCGTGCCCACCCCAGTAATTTTACCATTAATTTGAGGCCATAAACAATGTTCAACACTTTAGGCTTAAAAAGTTTCTGAACTACGAAGCAAAAGTAATATTTTAGGTCGTAAAGTTTGCGAAAACAAATCCATTTGACTTTCGTAGCGGTCTCATATAACACAGACTGTAATTATGCGTCAAAATAATACTTAGAACTTTACAGGTATTTAGTAGTATTAAACTAACGTTTAATGGTAATGGCTATAATAAAATCTATCTTTGTAGTAACATATTTCAATAAGTTCGTTTCCCCAACTTTGCATACATTTGCTTGGAAATTGAGCAAAAATGTGTAATACTTCTTCTGGTTTACAGTAGAATTATATTATCATCTCATTCGGTATGCGGATTTTAGATTAAAAGAGGAAGTCACTTCATATTTTTAACCCCCGACGCAAAAAGAGGGGTGTTATAAGTTTTCGTTTTAAGAGATGCGCGAACAGAATGTATGCTAGCTAAGCTGAATGAACTTTTCTATTAGCGTTGTAGGTAATTTTCTATGCGTTCAGTGAACAAAGTAGAATGCTATCTAAAACTAAAACAATTACTCTTCTGGCATACTTATAGAGGTTTGTGTGTTATTCTTATTTGCGAAAATTTATTTCACTCAAAAAGAATACAATTATTGATCTCTGAGGAAAACTCCTTCGCTTGGTAATAAACTAAAATCTATTATCTATTATTATTAATACATTTTATATACGAGTATTTTATATGTATCTATAAACAAATGTTATAAAGCTGAAGAGTTTGTTTGTTTGCGCTAATCTCTGGAACTACCAGTCGGATTTGGAAATTATTTTTGGATATGATAGCCACATTCATGAGGAAGGCTAAGACTATACGGGAACAGGAAAAAGGAAAAACGGGATATGCGCGTACGAAGTTGCGGGCGAAGTGTTATATTATATTGATTCAAAGGAACCGCCACTCGTCCATTGAAAGGTTCATTAGAAAACCAGCATCAGGCAGCATCAGTCTCTATGATATATCGCTGGAATGAACCTTTTTAGTGCAGCCGTGAAACATAAACTTTGTTTTTTGGCATACCTATTATTTTTTGTTAATACCGTGCGTGTTAAGTATGTGCTAAATAAAATAAATCGTTATCTGCCTAGCCTTAACCCAACTATATTCGGTTCTGCTCCCAGTCAAAATAAATATTATTCTTTATTTTATTTTCTTTTCTTTTCACTTGAAGCTCACTTCACTTCAGTTATCTTGGTGGGACTTTAAGAGAATCTACCGGCAGTACCTAGTTCTAGTGAAAAGTTAGATGAATCATGAACGATAACATTTAAAGGTGAAAAGTCAAAGTCATTAATTTAATTTAGGCTGAGTGCCAGCACTTTTTGAACGTCAAAGTTCTACAAAAGACAGTCCCCCAAAAACGCCCGCCCGTCACTCACACACACAAAACTTAAGTGAAGACCGCGTGAAGGGATCTCTGATCCACCCAGAAGCTAAGAATCAAAATCACCAAAATTTACCCTGATATCTTTACAGAATAACACGGATGAATTAGTTCTCCATCTACATCAGCCGTTTTGCTGTGGATTATCTATACTAATATTGTAAAGAGGTAAAGTTTGTGAGGTTGTAGGTATCCAGGGGTAATCTCTGTATCTGCTGAACCGATTTTGAAAATTCTTTTGTATTATATTTGTCGCGTCATGGGGGGCCAAGACGCGAAGCACCGGGTCGTTTTCACAATCCAACATAGTTTTGGGTGTGGACACTGTCGGCACTCGAACGAAAGATAATTTACATTAACTTTATTCAGAATAACAGTTTACACTGGAAATAGTCACGTGCGTGGTTGAGCATTCAGCTGAGAGTGTTCGAGCGCTAGGGTGACCTCTCCCTAGCCCCGGCAGTTCTCGCTCTACCCACGATCGTGTCCAAGCGGTAGGGCGCGCTTGCGTTTCCGATCACGTGATTATTAATTAGGTTTTTGAAACAATTTGTTCATCAATCTACGACATATAATAATATGATAGCCACATTCATGAGGAAGAATATACAGGAACGGGAATTTCCAACGGGAGCGGGAAACAACGGGATATACGCGTACGAAGTCGCGGTAAAAGCTAGTTATCAGTATTTTTGTTTGACTGATGCCATCGACATCATAATGATGAGTTAGGGTAATCTCAATCGTTTGCTGTCTCAGAACGACCTTCAAACTTCCGACTGAGAAAGCTATTTCATGCCGCAAATGGTCCTTTCCTCCGGCAACGAGTTCCGAAAGGAGTCCATACATTATCATAGATTAGATATTTTCTCGACTTTTTGTGGGACTTAGTTCTTTTAGCATCGATCAATAGGACGTGTCTTTGTACTTTTATTTTAGACCGGTGCTCCTGCTTTGCTCTGTGAGAATTCTCTACAATATGGACTACTTCGTTTGTCTAGTGATCACAAGCGTTACTGCTGCGCATGAAGTCCTGGTTTCGATTCCCAGGTCGGACAAAAGGGTTTTTCTATCTGGGATTTCTCAGTAGCAGTCGAGGGTTTGGACTAGTACCTGGGTGACGGCTATAGGCTCGCCACCAATATTTATTTATTTAAGCCTTTATGTACAGTAGTTGCGCATGGACGGACTTAATATTGAACTACACCTATAAAACTTCCGGTATAATTCCCTGGATGGTAAAAACCGCCTCAAAATCCGGTGCAGAACAACGTGGACCTTCAGAAAAACACGAATAAATGTGATTCACATGCTGGAGAACCTACGTACACCTGCACTTGAAGAACTGATAAATGCCACTGCCCAGTAACAGTGGCGTTTATACACGTAGCCACGTTAGTTGTAGTAACTACCAACTAACTTGGCTACAAATACGTATTTTAAAAGTTAAATATCGACTCGAAAGTTTTTTTTTTGCCGTTTGCCTAAATAAAAAAAGTATGCCTAAATGGAACTTCAAACTAACAAAACTTCAACAGCTGAGTATCTAGGTACTGTATATCTGCTGAATATCCACTACCTACTTAGTACATTTAACCATGAAGTTGTAACTATACCAGTATAGTTCCTCTGCTCAGGTATTTCCTACAGCTTTAATGCACGTTGCTTGATTAAAATATAACGCTCTACTGCCCCCGGTACACTATAAAGTAAACTCAATATTCTGTGTACTGTTGCCTTTACGGCACTTATATGTATGACGTATTTTTGATATTACGATCCTGTGACAATGTACACTGAAACAATTTAGTTTTATCATTCTTTATAAAGAAGACAACATAAAATAATTCAATTTTTCTTGTCTCGGTTTAAAATTACATTCTAGAATGTAGCGTGAGATTTCCATAAAAGTAGGTAAAGATAATAATGTAAAACAATAGAGACGAAGCTAAAATATTCATGAATAAAATTCTTAAAGTCTACGAAAGATTTCTAAGAAATGAACGTAAGAAGCATGTACCTAAGTTAGTACTGTCTCTCCTGCTGTCTTTTAAATCCGTCCAAAAGTTGTCTTCAAAACATCGCTTTTAGCGATAAGGCCGCCCATTATGTTATATTTTTTTTTAATGTATAGTTTCTGTAACTTATGTTTGCCACCGGAAAATGGCAAACTCCGTAAGACTATAAAATACCTTGTGATATTCTAAACTCTCGATAAATTGTCAACTGAACATTTGAAATACTTTTTTACGTATCAAAATTTAATAGTCTATAATCTCTCGAAGTCTTTCCGAGAAATAACTAGGTATATACCTTTGTGTTATGTGTACATGCTCTGTCACCACCCAGCAAAGCCCTTAGCAGACCCATTACTTCTAGTTACATATGGCTCTAGTCTACCACTGGACATTTATGGGTTCTGTACACTTGTCCTATTTTAGAGCTGTGTAAATAGCCAACATGTGTATTATATGTGAACTGGGAAGTTATGTAATAGGTTGTTAAAATATCGTATGTACAAGATATGGAGGCTCGTTCTAAAATTTCTGACGCGATAACCTACCACACATTGGAAAACGAGTAATGAAGCGCAAATGGAGTGGTGATGATAGGTGGTGTAAGACAGTGACTGAGTGGCGTCCATGAATTGCCAGTATTGCAAACGATATCGTTCTCATCGCGGGTAGAATTTAGATGAGAGTGGCGTAGCAGTGTGGGGCACAGGAAAACAGAGGCCTATTCCCAGCAATGGGCATAGACGAACTGTGGATGATAAGGATATGAACCTACCAGCCTACTTATTTACTTTTTTACCTCTTCATGAACTATGCTCATCTTATGAGAAAACATTGTTAAAACATTGATTCATTATCTGATCTGATCTCTAGAACTCATAATGTGAATAAACATCTACAAAAACGAAATATTCCAGATAAGCCCCTATAATATTTGAGTGACATATTCTCAATGCTGTATATCTAAACATGTCTACCACAACAATAGTAAACATTTTTATCACCATTTACGTAGGCCTGTACTGACTGGTGTTGGAACATGTTATCGTCTGAGATGGGAAGACCGGAGAGGGGAAAGGAAGGTCAAGTAAGACTGGAGATTGGCACTTCTTTATTTTGGTAGCTCAGTAGTTGGGATGAGGACTACCCACGCAATTATTGTGTAACCTTGCCCATTATAGTTTGTCGAACCCAAATAAGCTAGAACGCCCAAACATAGTCCCGTATTGTATTGTGATATGCAATTATCATTCGGTATACTTTTATCGAATTCATTATTCATGTTTCATTCACAATACACTCACTGCCTTTTGTCCGCGACTTCTCTCTGTTTGCGGTGTCCCATAATACGGTTTTCTGTTCTTAATGTTTTTCCCTTTTTTGTTTACAGGTTCCTTGGAGGGTTATACGGAATTCAAAGGAGAGTAATTATATTTCAACAAGGAATTTCCGCTAAAAGGCTTGCCTATAGCTTAGGGTCGGTTTAGAAAATTCATCTCGACCATACTAATATTTGAGTCATTGACTCAATCCTACTAATATTATAAAGGTGAAAGTTTGTATGTTTGTGTAACAATCAGGCCAAAACGGCTGAAGGGATTTGGATGAAATTTGGCACACATGTAGCTCATATCCTGGAATAAAAAATAGGCTACTTTTTATCCCGGTAAGTGGCATGGATTAATGGGGTTTGAGGAGGAAGTGGAAATTCTGAGCCACTGCTGCCTTAGTACTACATCTTCACAAGTACCAGGAGACCAGAAACATGTCATAGTATTTTTTGAACTGGTATAATAAATGTACTTCCATTATACGTGTTATCCTTTACCGTAACTGTTTAACGTAAAACAGAATTTCCTTGCTTACCGGTTCCCTGTGGTCTACTTAACATTCATAGTATTAGGTTCGAAAGCAAACAGTATGATAACTGCGAACATGATCTTTTATTTACATGTGTCGGGACAAATAAACAGCAAAGGAAAATGGGGCGACCCACTACTGTGCCGCCTACAGTGTAAGACGTAAAAGCACTATTAAGTTAGGTATATATACGTAGGTAAGGTTTTCTCTTAGATAACTTTCAAGGTATCTTATAATAGTGCTTTGTGCGGGACTGCTTACAAGTTTTATCTATCTAAGGTTAAGACTAAATATTTAGTAAACATGAAACTTTTAAGATAAACTTGAAGGTGTAAAGCTTAATATTTTGGAAAAAGTAGAGACGTACCTACGTGCAGTCTAACGGCAAGAAGTATTCGATTCCCAAAAAAATATTTTCTGTACAAAGGTATCATCAGCTGATAAAAATTCGAGTGAGATCTTTTTTTTTTTTTTGGAAATTGATTATGACTTCCTTGGAAAAAGTCAGCTGGGGCAGCAACAGTTTTTTAAAAATATGACTATACTTAACTTTCATAGAAATATTTATAGTCTTGTGTGACCATAGTAGATAGGTACGTAGGTACAGACGCCAGAACATCAAGCTACCCGAAACTGTATTTTTTTTCCAAATCAACCTTCCACTCATAAACACGTTTCCACCTTAAAGCTTTAGCAATAAAGTTGAAAATCTGTTAAGTAAAGAAATTTGACAGATTGTTATAGCTTGATGTGCTGGCGTCTGTACCTACACAAATATAGTGATAAGATTTGCTGTCTGTTTGAGGATAAATGGATGAATGGATGTTTGACCAAAATAAAATATTTCCAAAATTAATAGACATGAAGTATCTACTAACTAGATACATAGTGATAATTAATTTGTACAAAATCTTCTCATTCAACCGCTCAAGCACCGGCAACACACCGGTGTGCGCCGAATTAATCGCGAATTTAATGTTTATTTACCAATTACATAAGATTTATTTTTTATACAGGAATTTTCACATGTCGGGGTCGTTAAACTTATTTTTAATTTCCATATTGACAATTAGATATTTACCATCATAGAGATGATGACGCAGCGAGATTCAACAGTACGTGGCCCAATTCTATGACTGTTTAGTGTTAAACGTTTTTTGATAAACTTCCGTTCAGACACGAACTAGTTATCTGTTACTCATTATACGTAGAATCAGGTAACAAGAGTAGATTACTCACCTTTTTTTTGTGGAAATTGGATCTACTCAAACTTCTTAATCACTTTGTCGGTAGGTCAATAGTATTGTTTAGTATGTATGTCTAACTAGTATACATTCTTCCTTTAGGAAGATAAATAGCTTCTTTTGGTAACCACCGTGTTTTAATTCCATAAAAATTCCCATCGATCAATCTATACCTTATTGCTTTAGTATAAGCTAACATTCCCAGTCAGACAATAAAAGATGGGGCCGCTTTTTTTAATACTTGAGTTAGTTTTATCAGAACAATAAATTTGGCAGATTGACATACTTCCAATACAAAAGCTGTCAAACGGCTATATTTATTCCCAACAAAAACATGATAATGAGAAATCAGTCTTTAAGGAAATAATTATGAATTTGAACACAATACTTGATTGTTTAAATGAATTTACCTAATTAAAAATATCTCTTTAAGATTCTAAAGGTTAATTAGAATAAAAAACCTAGGCATAGGTCATCGACTTTATGAGATAATTTAAAAAAACGGGTCTCTTTTGATCGATACGCTGCTTGACTAATTAATTACTGAATAAAACAGCGAATAATTTTTCCTGACTCAGTCAACGTTTTACATCTAGGAACTAGTTTTCAAAACATGACGTCATTCCTAGATGATAGGCTTATCGGGAGCTAGTCAGCTTCCGTGTACACTCTATGTGTTACGATGGCGAGATGACGACTAGTTAAGTTTTAAAAACTCACTCATTGTGGGTTGTCAAACAGATTTAAGTTTGCTATCCCATATTAATGATCAGTTTAGCAAGTTTATATTTCCTGATAACTACAACTTAGGGGTATTTAAGTTTTGTAGAATTTGTTCGAAAGAGTCACCGCGGCCCTGGAACGTAAAGGGCATTTAGAGGAACACGGATGGGTTTAAGTCAGTAAGAGTCTGACACTCCCTTCCGCTCCGCCCAGAGCGGAAGTCATTTGGTGATTTACCATACATTAAAAATGGGTAGGTATTTAAGTTAAGAATGAATTGGTTACTCTGGTCAAGCGTGCTCCTTCCTCGACCACATCATCGCTTACATACAGCATGTTAGCATACACAATAATCGACTATTAAGTTTATTTAATTTCTGGGTTGCAACACTGTTATTTTTAGTATCGAATACATTTTTTTATTTGTGGCAACCCATAGAATACGTTTGTAATAAAAGACCGCGCTACGTTTGAATTGCCCCTATTCGACGTTGAGCTACAGACGACAAAGGAGGACTCGAGTCACAAGTTGTGTTTGTAGTAAGTACCTACAGTAATAATAAAAGTGATTGGACAAGTATTCCTGTGTACTTTCTTTCAATTCAGAAGTGTGCTAAAGTGTATCTACGTGCCTGATGTTGCGGTATCCTGGACAAAAGGTCAGAAATCAATGCATTACTTCTGTGATTTGATGGCAAACGTGTTGCGTTTATAAAACAGTGGCTGTTTGCAACGGCAAACAAGAAGCAAATGTTTAAAACAATAACAGTTTACAGTGATCATTGGAAAATAGGTGAACCAAGTAGTGAATTATTTGTGGATTAAAAAAAAAAAAAAATGTAAATATGAAACCATCACATTTCAATACAGACGATTTTGTGTTTTGATAATAATTTGCTATTGTAGGGTATAAAGATTACTGATATATAATCAAATAGTCGCTGATAGAAGCGGTTACATTATTTGAATAACTTGAACGTGTCCGTTATTCTCTGTTCTTTGTATCACCGTACATATTTAACATATTAATACTGTAATATTGCTTTAACTTATTGTTACTGTATATAGATCTGTTTATCTTTTATTTTTGAATCACTCAAAATCATTTGCTGTGCTAATGGGTAACTCTAAGCGAAGGCGGCGTAACTCAAGTAGCGATAGTTCATCTACGAGTTTTAGTGATAGTGATGATCACCACCGTAGGTCACGGTATAATAAAAGGCGTCGTGATAAAAAGCATAGTAGTAGTCATAGGCATAGTAAGAGAAGTAGGAAACAGCAAAAGCATTCAAAACGTCATAGCCCTGATCGTGAGTCTACTAAAACTCCACCGTTAAGTTCTTCAACACAATTACGTGCAGACACTAATCAGACTACTGCTGATTTAAACAATGTTCCAGTAACTACTCATACCAATAATTCCATCGGTAATTCAGCGCCGCTAGCAGCCCCCAATTTTTGGGCTCAAAATAACTTTCCTGTCGCATTTAGTGTGGTACCTGAATTTGACCCAAGTGATAACAGTCAAACAATTGAAAATTGGATTAACAAGGTCAGCGAATGTGCGCAGATTTACTCTTGGAATGATCGTCAAATATGTCACTATGCACTTCCCAAATTAAGTGGTTTAGCCAAAAAATGGTACCAGGGTTTACCCTCGGTGCTATTTAGTTGGACTGAGTGGATTCAAAAACTAAAACACTCTTTTCCTTCTAACGAAAATTATGGAGATCTGTTGACGTCAATGTTAAAGATTAGATGTAAGTTTGGTCAGTCGTTAGAACATTATTATTATGACAAAATGGCACTCATAAATAAATGCGAAATAACCGGCATGAAGGCAGTTGGCTGTCTTATACATGGTATTGACGACAAATTCGTACGAATGGGAGCAGGGGCTTGCATGTTTAATGAACCGGAACAAATTCTGAACTATTTGCGCACAGTTTCTCAACACGAAAATTCTAACTTCCGAAACCGGAACAATGCGCCAACAAAGACTTTCAATAAATTATCAAATGAACAAACTCAAACCAATGGGACTAATAATAATATTCGATGTTTTAATTGCAATGAAGTAGGGCACATAAGTTTAAAATGTAACAAGCCCATCAAACGATGTAACTTTTGTTCAAAATTAGGACATGACGCTAAAGACTGTCGTAAAAGAAATACAAATAACAGTAACGATTTAATTAAAGTTAATAATGAGACTGATCAAAATAAAGCAATCTTGTGTATTACTAATAGTGAATCCACTAACTCAAAATATTACAAAGATGTTAAAATAAACAACGTTATCTTACAAGGATACGTTGATCTCGGTAGTAAATGTACTCTTATACGAGAATCGAATGCGAAGACATTAGTCGATGTTTGGGATTTCGATAATTTGCCCATTTTACAGGGATTCGGAAATTCCGCTGTAAAACCAATAGGCAAGTTTATAGCTGTCTTAGAAATTGGTTCAGTTAAAGCAGAAACCGAAGTTCTAGTCGTACATGATCATTATTTACAGATATCAATTTTAGTTGGTCAGTCGTTTACGGAAAAATCAAACGTAATTATTTTAAAAACAACAGATGAACTAATATTTATACATACACCAGATTTTGATGATGATATTTCCAATACTATAAAAGTACACGCAGATGGTGACAAAATTATAAAAACAAAGACTGTGATGCCAATAGATGCTTTTACCAATGATACGTATAGTGGCGGTTTATTGGTACAATATAGCCTTCGTACTTTACCGCATAATGAATATGCTGTTTTGTCTGGCCTTTTTGAGTTTAAAGCGGGTAAAGGATATTTAATGCTAGCAAATTTATCACAAAACGATTTAAAGATTAATAAAGGAACTTTATTAGTTCGGGGTCAACAATATCAAGAAGTAAATAGGGAATATATAGGCTTAACAACGGAAACTAAGGATTATCAAGATTTACCTTTATCAGATATAAAAATTAGTACTTTAGTGAGTGAAGAACAAAAACAAAAATTAATTGATTTATTAAAAAAGTACAGGGATTGCTTTGCAATGAACTTAGCGGAGTTAGGCAAGACTAATCTGGCAAAAATGGAAATTACAGTAACAGATAATAGACCAGTAGTATACAATCCATATAGAATATCACACAGTGAGCGTGACCACTTAAATACAATTATTGAGGAATTATTAGAGAATGGTATAATTCGCGAAAGCTCTTCAGATTATTCAAGTCCTGTTATCCTAGTGAGTAAGAAGAATGGGGATAAGCGGCTATGCATTGACTATAGATCTCTAAATAGAAAAACTTTAAAAGATAAATATCCGTTGCCTCGCATCGAAGATCAATTAGATCGATTAGGGGGTAATAAATTCTTCATAAGCCTTGATCTTACTTCAGGCTACTACCAGGTACCGATGAGTGAGGCCAGTAAGCGATTTACTGCGTTTGTGACGCCGGATGGTTTATATGAGTTTGAAAGGATGCCCTTTGGATTAGCTAATGCTCCTAGTGTTTTTCAAAGGACTATTAACTGTATGCTAAAGGGAAAGCAAAATTTAGCTTTGGCCTATATGGATGATCTATTAGTGACATCACGTTCAATTGATGAGGGTTTGGATAAGCTGGAAAAGGTTTTTCAATTATTGAGGTCTGCTCATCTTACACTAAACCTTAAAAAGTGTGATTTCTTTCAGACTCGTATAAATTATTTGGGCTACGAAATTAGCTCTGATGGCATCCGACCTGGGACAGCAAAAATTCAAGCTGTAATCGATTTCCCAGTGCCTAAAAACGTTCACGAGGTTCGACAGTTTGTTGGCCTCACCAGTTATTTTCGAAGGTTTATTCAAAATTATTCTACCTTAGCAAAACCCCTAACGATTCTTACTAAGAAAAATGTTCCATGGCGTTTTAATGAACCTCAAATAAAAGCATTCCATGAATTAAAAAGTAAGTTGACGTCACGACCTGTTTTGGCATTATATGACCCTGAAGCCGAGTTAGAAATTCACACGGACGCTAGTAAAATTGGTATTGGAGCAATCTTGCTGCAACATGTAAATTCGGATAAAGTCTTTCATCCTATAGCTTATTATAGTCGTCAAACGACACTAGACGAGAGTAAACTACACTCTTATGAATTAGAGACTTTGGCGGTAGTTTGTGCTTTGAATAAGTTTAGAGTTTATGTTCTGGGGAAACAGTTCAAAGTTGTCACCGATTGTGCCGCCATACGCAGCACTATGACTAAAAAGGACCTGATACCAAGAGTTGCACGTTGGTACATGTCAATGCAGGAGTATGATATTACGGTAGAACATCGCAATGGTAGCAAGATGAGTCATGTTGATGCACTGTCACGCAACCCAGGTAATCCTGAACTTCATAACGAAGTAAAAGTTGTTGACGTTTTAGCAATAGATGACGATGCGTGGTTGCGCACAGTGCAGGAACAGGACTCGGAGATACAAAGGATAATTAATATCCTAAACGATCCAGAGACAAAAGACATAGTCGAGATTCATAGTAACTTTACGGTTAAAAATGGTCGTTTGTACAGGGTAACTAATGATAAAGATGATATTGTCAATTTAAAGTGGGTAGTTCCAAAATCAGTGAGGTGGCAAATTGTTCGTATGAATCACGACGATGTCGGCCATTTCGGTTTTGATAAGACCTACAATAGAATTAATCAGATTTACTGGTTTAAAAAAATGAGGCGTTTTATTAAAAAGTATTGTAACTCATGTCTAAACTGTGCCCATAATAAGTTGCCAGCTGGAGCTAAAGAGGGGGAGCTTCACCCAATTCCAAAAGGTAATAAACCATTTGATACGCTTCATACTGATCACTGTGGTCCCTTTCCTATCAGTAAAAAGAAAAATTGTCACATATTAGTGGTCATTGATGCCTTCACAAAATATATTTATATAAAGCCAGTTAAAAATGTCAAAAGTCGTACTAGTGTTCAGGTTTTTACAGAATATTTTTCGCTATTTGGAGTACCACGTCGTCTAATATCAGACCGCGGCACTAGCTTTACAAGCAAAGAGTTTACAGATTTTATGAATAAAAGAGGTGTTAAACATATTTTAAATGCGGTCGCCTCTCCTAGGGCCAATGGCCAAGTCGAAAGATACAATCGGACTATTGTTGATGCAATAACGGCCGCTAATCACAACAAACAAGAAAATGAGTGGGATTTGTGTATACCTCAAATACAGTGGTCTTTGAATAATACGGTAAACAAGTCCACAGGTCGTACTCCTGCTGAAATGTTGTTTGGAATTCAAACCACAGGCGTTTCAGATGGTTTCATGAATCCACTTGTCTCTGAATCTCATACCCCTTTAGATCGTGATGAAATTAGATCGGATGCAGACTTGCGGATTCGAATAGGTCAACAAGTTCAGAAAGAGCGTTTTGATAAGTCGCATAAAAAACCAACCGAATACAAAGTAGGCGATTTAGTCCGTGTCGAAAAAGATATTCGTACGAACCCCGTACAGAGTCGTAAATTAATACCAAAATGTGTAGGGCCGTATAGAATTTCTAAAATTATAGGTAATGATCGCTACGAAATAGAAGACACTCCTATAACTAGGAAGGAAGGTTCTAAACCATATAGGTCAGTTTATGCCGTTGACAAGTTACACCCTTGGCTTGTTTTTAATCATGATGCGATGTCGAGTGATTCAGAATAAGAAAAAAAAAGTCATTACATAACAGTACATAGTAATAGAATGGATATTATAATAATTTGAAGTGAAGTAACACTTAAGATTTGTTTATGATACTGGTAACGATAACTGTGATTATTTTATGAAAATTAAGTACTCGTAGACAGAATTTATTTTTAGTGAGAAAACTGTACCGTTATTAATATTATTTTTGAAGCGATAATGAGTTGCATCTCATGTACCAGAAGTGATAAAAAGTTTAGTAGTGATGACCTATTAGCGAGTTAATTTGTTATAAATACAGTGAGTTTTTAGCAAGTAAACTGAGAAAGAGATTATGAAGATAATTATGAGAAATTATGTAAGCTATGAAGAGTGAGTCGATGCAAGTGAGAGTGCTTGTACTCGATGTTTAGTAATAAGAGTGAGTCGATACAAGTGAGAGTGCTTGTACTCGATGTTTAGTTATAAGAGTGAGTCGATGCAAGTGAGAGCTAGTGCTTGTACTCGATGTTTAGTTATAAGAGTGAGTCGATACAAGTGAGAGTGCTTGTACTCGATGTTTAGTTATAAGAGTGAGTCGATACAAGTGAGAGTGCTTGTACTCGATGTTTAGTTATAAGAGTGAGTCGATACAAGTGAGAGTGCTTGTACTCGATGTTTAGTTATAAGAGTGAGTCGATACAAGTGAGAGTGCTTGTACTCGATGTTTAGTTATAAGAGTGAGTCGATACAAGTGAGAGTGCTTGTACTCGATGTTTAGTAATAAGAGTGAGTCGATACAAGTGAGAGTGCTTGTACTCGATGTTTAGTTATAAGAGTGAGTCGATGCAAGTGAGAGTGCTTGTACTCGATGTTTAGTTATAAGAGTGAGTCGATACAAGTGAGAGTGCTTGTACTCGATGTTTAGTTATAAGAGTGAGTCGATACAAGTGAGAGTGCTTGTACTCGATGTTTAGTTATAAGAGTGAGTCGATACAAGTGAGAGTGCTTGTACTCGATGTTTAGTTATAAGAGTGAGTCGATACAAGTGAGAGTGCTTGTACACGATGTTTAGTTTTGTAAAAGCGAACGTGTTTGAAGTCTACGTAATTAATTTAAGAGTGAATGAGTACTGATTTAATGGATCTTACAATATTAATTTTCTATAATGCTTTACTTTCTCTGTTTAATTTTTATTTGTTAAACGCGAGGCCGCGTTTGTCGTCAGGATTAGCCGAATGTTAGCATACACAATAATCGACTATTAAGTTTATTTAATTTCTGGGTTGCAACACTGTTATTTTTAGTATCGAATACATTTTTTTATTTGTGGCAACCCATAGAATACGTTTGTAATAAAAGACCGCGCTACGTTTGAATTGCCCCTATTCGACGTTGAGCTACAGACGACAAAGGAGGACTCGAGTCACAAGTTGTGTTTGTAGTAAGTACCTACAGTAATAATAAAAGTGATTGGACAAGTATTCCTGTGTACTTTCTTTCAAGCAGGTGGGATATTGGTTAAAACGGAGCCTACCAATAATAATCAAAAAGACATACTTAACTATTCGTATTTTAATTTTCAGAGAGAGAGATAGTAAGCGCTTTTCTGAGAGAAAGAGAGTTTTTCTGCTAATTAAACGTGAATCTACCTGCCTTAGGTACGTTAGCCTTACGAAAGAGCAGGATCAAAAATTCTACTAATCCTAAAAAAGAGAAACACAAGCAAAAAATATGAAAACATTTCATCCCCAACTTAATAAGCATTCAATCACTGAAAGCAAGCAAAACATAACTCCCTTCCCGAACATTTTCATCATAACCGTCATTTACCGAAAATTATGAAAGAAAATGAAAATCGGTTTTCATTTCAAACATCCCTACTCTTATTAAGAATGAGAAGAAACGTCAGATATTCCAATATAGCTTAAAGATCCCTTGGAATTGATTGAAACCTTTGTCGACGAAACAGAGAAAAAAATTAAAGGTCATGTTTACAAACAAGATGTACCGTCAACAAAAGAGATAAGTAAACAGGATGACTCTTATTTTTTTAAACATCTTACTAGCTTCTGCCTGTTGCTTAGCCCACGTGAAAATTGTTTTACTATCCCAAGAGAACACACCACTGGGTTGTAATATACCCTTGTTCCAAGATACTTCAAAATAGAAGATATATATTAACTTTATTATACAGGCTGAAATTTTGAAGTGTGCGCGGATGGCCAGATCTAAAACTATGAGGAATATCTAAAAACACTGAAAGGAGTCTCAAGCCTGGTTTTGATGAAAACTAAAAATGCATCATTGGATTTATGAAAAATCGTTTTTTTTAGCGAGGAATCGAACTTATTGATTTTGAAAAAAACACACCCTGTATTATTACACCATCCGCAAGTATCACTTAAGGATCAAATTCTGGGGAGTAATAACACTAATAAAAATTCACCCAGTATATAAACTCTTGCGTAACTGAGTGATTGAGTGACTGACAGACAACGCACAGCCGGGAGCCTTGGGGAGTATAGAGGCGCACTAAGAGAACTTCCCGAAATTCTTACGGTAACGGAAAAAAACGGGACAAAGTCGCGGGCATCAGCTAGATTAATATACCTATCTTATGTTTGAAAAAGCAACATAATTATTTCTGTTTCTCGACGTTTTTTGGCGGGTTATTTGACTGTTTTGCGTACCATACTCATAACGCAAAGCTGGCATAATAACATTAGAATACTTAATAAGATAAGCACCAAATCCGTACGTTTTCAAGAGGCTTAAGTGGATAAGTAATTCAGGCCAAAAGTAGTAGGTACACGGAAAACCGGAAACACCTTAATAAAGTCGGAGAGGAAGCGTCAATAATTCAAAAACTTTTGAATTATACGGAAAACCAGATTTGATTTTTTTTTATCTTTTATTTGTTCTTTTATTTTGGGCTACACCGGGATGATTTATTTTATTTTATGAGTTTGCAAAGGTCGAAAGACAAGTGAGTGTCGAGATTAGTCATATTTTTCCGTGTAAAAAACAATAATTTATTATGAATTGATTAATTGGAAGTGAATTGAGTTATGGAAAACTAGAATTTCCTGTATTGTGGAGACCATTTGGCTTAATAATATTGTTGACTCACCAATATGCCAATTAGAACTCTGTACTATTATAGAAGCAAAAATGGAAAATTATAACTGAGCGAATAAATATTTAATGTGCGACTATTAATGGGATAGGTACTTTATTACTAAACCTAGCGGCGTCAAATTATTTCACGAAAAATTAACATATTAGGTTGTGGTTGTGATGTATTACTAAAAATAAGTGAAATGAGCTGCTTATAGTGGTAAATAATTAATCTAAAATACTAGAGCGGGCGAAATTATAACAGCCGCTCAGCCCGCTTCAAGGTTAAGCAACGCTTGACAAGGTTGGTCTGTGAATGGGTGACCATCTTAACATACCGAGACTCCCCCGTGCCTTGGAAAGGACGTTAAGCCGTTGGTCCTGGATGTCATTTGGAGATCTTTGGCAGTCATTGCGGATCGTCAGAAGCCCAAAAACCTGACACAAGTCTCGCCAAGAACTACCGTGTTACCAATGGGTTGTGGAGGTCTGGTTGGCAGCCGCTCCACGTAAAACACTAGTATTCAGCTGAAGCCGGTTTGACTGATAGCCGACCCCAATATTTGGGAAAAAGGCTTGGCAGATGATGAGGGCGAAATATATACTGAATGGGCGACTTAACAAAGTTTACGAGCTTGGGACTTGGGGTACCCCGACTCTGGGTATTTTTAAACCACCCAGAAATAAGAGCCTTCGTCGACCGAGCCCGAATGAAAAGTTTATAAGACATTTTAAACTTTTTCTTTTACGGGAATCGCCCTGCGACTCCCGACGCCCGGGGCGTCTTCTTCTGTTGCGGCGGCTGGGGCGTGAGGCTTGTCTCTTCCTCACGCGGCCCGCCTCCTCCTTCACTAGCATTACTGCTTGGCAGAAGGAGGTGGCGGCTTCCCATGCCTCCTCGCTCCGGACCATGGAGTGAACCTGGGCCGGTAGCGAGAAGTTGCAGCCGCCGATCGCCTCGACGAAGATACGGCGCTGATCCGCCCAAGCGGGGCAGACCTCCACCGTATGCTCCATCGTGTCCTCCGGGCGATCGTTAGTGATAATACCCGGACGGAACTACAGCCGAATCCGAAACAGGTAGCTCCCGAAACAGCCGTGTCCGGTGAGTACCTGCGCCAGGCGGAAGGTGAAGACACCGCCTGGTGCAGGTACTAGCGCTTCTCTAGCCACTCCTCAAAGAGGAGACTTATCGCCGCAATAGTGACGTGCCCAAAGAGTGCTGCATACTCTTGAAATTAAATATAAGTCAAATGTTAAATATGATGTAAGCTTTAAATTGACAATAGAAAAAAGATCGAGAGAATCAAGAAGAGTTCAAGAATTATTTATTATACAGATCGTAGGTATTGAATAACTAGTAACTAAAATTTTGATTTTTAAGTCGCTCTTTTAAACATATTATTATGTATTCGCCAACTGTTTGTCGCCCACTTAGTATTTCAGTAAATCATATTCAGTTGTTTTGACACCTAATTTGATTTTATTTACGCTTGCTTTGAATATAAAGAAGAAACAATATAGATAATATTTTATGTGTTCGAGAACGACATTCTTTACATTACTGAAAGGTGTTGTTTAATATTTCCAGCTATAAACAAAAGCCTTTTTAGTCACTTCAAAGAAACAAAGTTAATTTATCTTTTCAAAACTTGCTCGAGCCACCTGAAGTGTCCACATGGGAGCGAGAACGACCAACCCTTCACTGCTCGTTGACTTTTGTTATTTTTAAACATTATGGTTTCACTTGAACCATAGAGTACCGAGACTCCTGCGCCACTGCTAGACTCGACATTATTAATATTTTCCATAAATTAATCGTGTCAGGCCACCGTTTTGATTCTGACCAGTGATAAGTATATGTAGTGGTATTCACGGGATTTAGTGACCGTTGTCTTATCATGGATATGCCTTCTGAATCCCGGGACCAGTAAGTAATATGGTTATGAGCACCGCGCGGTAGAAATCGGAAATGAGTACTAATGCGTAGGTACTCATGATATCTTAAACCATTTAACTTCATTTAATACATCGAAATTAAGAAAAATATTCCTGGGAATCCCGGGGTATGTCCATATTGATATAATCATTCAGCTTTAATGGGTTTAATCACCCAAAACAGCACTACCTACGCCGGATCCCCTAGTTATGACAGCTGAAAGTTCTGCTCGACGCATATTAGTAAGAGTGTTACCAGACCAATCTGCCGATATCGATCGATGAGACAATCGGTATATCAACGCCGATCGACATTTCCTACAACACCAAATAAAGCCGAAGCGTATACGCCAATATTCAATTTTTGTAATTTAATAAGAAGAAAATTGGTCGATTGGTTCTATTTAAAATTTTATTTATTTGTTGCACACCTACCATAGTATAGTCTTTTTAACTCAAAGGCTGACTTGTTGAGAATGCCTTGGGCTCGAGACAAGTAAGATTCTATCAACAGTCAAATACGTACGTACGTAATATAATAAAGTTCAATACGTAAACAATGTATGGGATTGACTGATAGTATCGAAATGTCACGTGATCAAATTCCTACATTTTGGTATTTCGACTGTCGCATTCGCTAATTTAATGGCACATTGTCTAGAACCTCTTGCTACATTAAGTCCGCCCTTGTACCACTAATTGCACATAATAAATAAATTGGTGAGGTACGGTCAGCAACAAAATTCGATTTAAAATGCTGCTTGCTACAATGACATGAAATGATTAAATATCTGTTTTTTTACATCTTAATAGTAGCAAAGAAGGGTTATTAATTTAGTACTTTTTAAATGTTACTTATGTTCTACTAAATATTTTGCCCAAAATGTAGATTGAGAAAGCCTAAGTGTTTGTCGATTTTTGTCGTTGACCATACAATGGCGTACCTTTTCACTGGCAACAGCAAAAATTCCGTGCTCTATGACTTACCGATGAAGAGCAACCAACGCACTTCATATCTTGTTATTTCAGAACGTTCCTAGCAACTAGCAATATAAAGTGGTCGTTATAAATATTTCTGATAACCCCTCAAACTAAACCGAGGGTTCTGCTAAGACCGGTTTCAACTATTAAGTTCACTGCTCTAAACTATTGAGCTTAGGATTTGGAGTTGAGCTATGCATTTGTGTAGCTTAGAATTCAGCTGCTTCAGAACTTAGCTTTGCTCCGGTGCAAGCAATTAAGAAAGGTGTGTCAGTAGTTTTCATTCTGTTTACTTGACACATACCTAGTTCATTACGAACCTACATTTTTACAGTCTTTTACATTAAAAAAAAATAAAGATGTATTTTCTAATTATTTTAAAAATGTAGATTACATAAGAAATTAATTAATTACTGTTACTGGTAGATAACCGTTGTAATAATTTTATTTTTTTTTATTTTTTATTTTGATTTTTAAATTGTCATTTTCTATGTTATAACTTAATGAGTCAATATATTGTATGTTTCAGTAAAATATACGTAATAATAAATATTATCACCAAGTTCATAGGTCAATGGGAAGTTAAAAAATTCTTTAGAAGAAAATTTTGTTAAAAAAAAGCCTACTTCGGTGGCTTCTCATTCCTTTGTCTTTCAATATTATTTAAACAAAAAATACAGTATTTATCTACTCAACGCAATCTTGCAGTTCTAAACAATGACACTCCAGTCGATGGGGTAGGTCTGTTTGTGTGCGTGTGCGCTTAAAAACATTTTTATAGAAAATTTGTCAATCTTAGGGTCAACAAGATGCTTAAACTGTGAAAATTTGAATACAGTAGCTACAACCGTTTGGCTGTAAAACCTGTGTGACAGACGATTGATGTTATATGACGTTTAAAATAGTTTTACAAATGGGTAGTCAAATCATTACTTTTTACACAAAAGTATGTTTATTAAATAAAAATGCTTTTACATTATTAAAATGTTTTTTGCGAATTGTTGATAGATGTGCATGGTACGATTCTAAACTATAAATATAATTTTAGATAGGTATCTACATTTTCTCAATAAATGTACCGAAGTGAAAATTTTTAGTTCGGTACATTTATTGAGAAAATGAAAATTTGAGTACCCATTTGTAACAGCGTCCTAAAAATTTTCATTGTGCTGTATTAAAATTCGATTAAATATGTGTGGTAATATAATGATCAAAATTCAACTTAAATCAAACCATATTTAGTACTTATAATTATAACGATCGTAATAACGAGGCCACAATGTTGCTTAAATAAATTCCTTCTAAAAAAAAATTTGCAACATTTTGGCACAACCACGACGCATAGGCAACAAAAAAGCGTTTCTTCCGGCTTTGTAACTTATGCGTTTGAATCAACAGTCAGTCGCAAAGCAGTACACAGACACAGCAGGATTGGCCCAAAGCACCCACTTAATCTTCCCCAGCCAAAGTTGTTAATTTAACCCGACTTGTTTTACATAACTCCTCCCACAAATTGCTGAAGGGACCGTGAAGCCTGGCTGTTACAGCCCCTTTGTAGTTTCGAAGCTACGAGCTTAGCCTTTCAGAATTAGCTCGAATTAGTGAACCAAATGACCAGACCGAGGAACTTCCGTACGGAGCCCGCGTTTTCCCACTGTTGACAGGATGATGCCTACCACAATATTAACGTGAACTAAGAGTTTCCTCGAGACTGATATCATCGCTGCGTCTTTAGTGTTGTCATGTTAGTGAACTGTGTTCGGCCAGCAATGTACGGAGTCCGGTGCGGTTACGTCCGAGTAAGTGATTACGGTGGCTCTTGAGACCTTTCGTAGTAGACGCAGAAGTGGAACTACGTAAGTCAGTACGGCGGCAACGCTACGGGTGTTGACACGTGCTGTGCGTACTCCGACGCTCTGAAGCGATGTTTTTCGCGCCGATTTCGAATTATTGTGTACGGCGAATGTTCCTTTAATGTGTTTTAGTTGAACGATTTCCACTGAAATCTGCGAGTTTGAGTGAAAAGTGGTTTAGTGAAGTTTTATTTTCAAATTTTGAATTAACTGAGAACTTGTTGATTTTAGCAATCAGATATTGCTAGAGATTTTCCTTGATTGTTAGGTAAGTGGAAAATATATGAGAATATTAGATTTAATTATTTTAATTTATGGAGAGACATTACACACCTACAAATCTTTCAGCAAAACTAATTAGCCTACTCCACCTACTTACTACTAAGAAATATTGATTCAAAAAACAGCTGACATAAAAACAGTATATAGCAGGTACCTACATATACTCGAGATAACATTAAAAATAAATATTTATAAAGCCATAAAAAATCATTAACTCTTTCATCTCGAGTTAGAAGAGTCATAAAATTCGAGAGCACCTATAAAAGTCGCTTATCTATGAAACATTTTAAAGTCGTAAAACGTACGCATTTTGGTAAAAACATTTATAAAGGTTGAAGCTACATGAACAAAATCTTCCCATAAGATGTAACGCATCATTAAATTCGCCTACAAATTAATTTCATGCCAAGACAGATGCGTGAATGTTCCTAATACCGATAAAAACTAGTAACTAACAAAAACAGTTGATTTTAGTTCTGTTTATAATCGTGCACAATCTAAGTCGGCCTTGTAAGTCCGAGTATTAAGTCACCAAGTTGCAGAGTGACTCATGTATGTCCACAAATGGGAATCTTATGCCTTCACAGTCCAATCGTTAAGATGCTAATTAGTTAAACACGTTGTACAATAGCTGCAAGAATATGCAGTTGTCAATAATTATTATGTAAGTAAGATATATAAATATAAAAACATATTGATATGTACATAATATGTCGCTCAATGTCGTTCGTGTTGTGTTCATTTTTTATCTGAGTGGTATAAGGCTTGGTTACAAATGTAATGTAAGTCGCTTGATATTGGTAACAATCGCAATGATTTTTATTGTTTTCCATATACCTATCTACATTCTCATGTATTATATTGATTGATTATATATTGTTGTTACATTTTATGCATACTTACTTCAAGGTATGAGCAGGTTTTTAAGATAAATGTTATGGAAAATAAATACTAATTTTACGAACATTATTTTCTACTTCATGATACCGGGTTTCTTTTTAGGGTTTCATACCCAAAGGGTAAAAACGGGACCCTATTACTAAGACTCCGCTGTCCGTCTGTCTGTCACCAGACTGTATCTCATGAACCGTGATTGTTAGACAGTTGAAATTTTCACAGGTGATGTATTTCTGTAGCCGCTATAACAACAAATACTAATAACAGACTAAAATAAATATTCAATATTCAAAAAATCACGTTTGTTAAATATTTATTTTATCTACACAAAAGTGATTTTTTTGAGTCCGACTCGCACTTGGCCGGTTTTTATTTATTTTTTACACGAAAACGATGTTTCTTGATTACACACTGGAGGATGATAAATTAATTATGCAGATAAGACCCCATCTCTTGACATAATCGCCCTTTGAAGTAAGGATCTACTGACCTTTTAAAACCGTCGTAATTACGGGTATTAAACCAAAGTAAAAAAGTGTGAAAATTAACGGAGTTTAAATCCTGTTCCTGATTGATCAGGAATTTAAAACGACTTTATAATATCTTTCTATTCTTGTTGTGGGTCCGTATCTTGAAAACTGACAATTTGGTTTTTTATGTTTTTTTTCTTGTAAGTTGTTAACAATTGTGGGTAGACCATAACAAATATTATGTAATAAAATTATCATAACTATCATTAAAAAAAAATGAATCTGGCTGTTATTTTTTTTTGTTTTATTAACTATGGAACATATTCAGTTCTACGAAAAAAATGTTTAAAAGAGGTTAATTCTTATTATGTTTTTTATTTCATAGGTAATGATTTGATATTTTTATTCCGAACCTACCACAACGCGTCATAATTCACGAAACGTAGTTCCCTGAAACTGTCGACTGAGTATTCAGTCAGTGCGTTCAACCAACGCGTAGTCAATGGTACTTATTCAGTCAGTGATTTCAGTGACGGCCGGATGATGGATATACCTGTGTCGGGCGCGTCAGATGCATTGTAAGTACAGTCAGCATTATGCATGCGTGACCGTTGCACCTCGCACCAGTGAGGTTAGGGTTAACTCGTGTCAACTCGTGTGTAATGCTCATGGATTATAGAAGTCTTTATGTTGTAAAAAGTTATATTTTGGCTAAATTAAGTGTCTAGTGTCTCTATTAAATAATTTTTAAACGACTTCAAAAAAAATATCAGGTTATCAATTTGACCCGTATGTATGTTGTAAAATTGACAGAATGGCACCGTTTTTCTAATTATATTTTTTGCTCGGTGCTAGCCGAAAGTAACTGCGGTTGGCGGGGTATACCGATATACGACACCAAGTGACAACGTTTATTCCAAATATTATGGCTTGCACTGACGTCAAATAATAGTTGGGATATTTACTTTAGCTTTTTTAAAAGAAGAGATTTTGCCAAAATTAAGTATAGTCCAGTCAAAATAGACATTCAAGGTTAGGTACATCATTCGTATAGAGCTATTAATTGGTACGAATGTTCGTAACACCATTATAATGAAATGTGAAAAGTCTCTATCGATCCCACATTTACAAATAATTAATGTTCAAGGTCTAAATTCGCAAAATGGTTTTTTTTCCGTTTTTCAGCCAAACGGTAAGTTTTATCTTAAAAATAGGTCAAACAAAAACTATAGGTCATGCAATTATCTTAAAATGTAACAATACGATCGCTATCACCCGATAGCGATCCTATTGTTTGTTGTTTGTTGTTGTTTGTTTGTTTTGTTGTTGTTTGTTTGTTTGTTTTGTTGTTATTGTTTGGTTTTTTTTTTTTCCTATTGTTTTTTTTTTTTTTTTTTTTGTTTGCGTTCGCTTATAGGAACTTGTGAGAAGTGACCACTAATATGTAAGAATCTATCATTTAAACAAAAAAACATGTTTAACTAAACATTTTGGGGTGAATTTGGCTTCAGTCCTAAAACTATAATGCTAATATTTAGTTTTTTCGTGGCTTTGATCTCATTAAATGAAGACTAAACTTGTTATTATTTTTACACGACTGCCTGAAAAAGGATTGTTATGATTTTTTTTTTTACTAATGGGTAGTCAAATCATTACTTTTTTACACAAAAGTATGTTTATTAAATAAAATGCTTTGCAATCTTAAAATGTTTTTCACAAGAATTGTTGATAGATGTGCATGCAATTTTAGATAGGTACACTTTTTCAAGTAAACGCGTCCTTAAGATACTCGTTCAGCAATTAACAGCCAAAAAAAATTATATCTTGACTTCAAAAACCCAAAAATCGGTTGCTCACATATTTTTGTTTATTTATTAAAACTTTATGCGCTAGTAAAAAAACTGTACAAAGGCGGACTTAATGCCTCAGGCATTTTTTACCCGTCGACCTTAGGGTGGTGCAGAGACAACATAGCAGGTGCAACAAAGGTAAGACAAACAGAGAAATAAAATACATTTAATACATATATACCCGGTCATTGGGCACCCCGATTTTTTTTAAACCACACAGAAATAGGAACTTTAAAGTGTTTTGAGGTTAGGTTAGAACTAGTTGTAGCCGGCCGGCCACGGTTCACACCCACCTTTAGTCGTAACATATACACAACCAAAAATCAATAACGTTATTAAGAGAAACGAAACGAAACGTTGGAATGCACCAACTAACTCATCTCGCGCGTATATGTTCGCATATTCCAATGCATGACTGATATTCTTGATTTTTGCATAAATTGTGTCCCTGATTTGATAGACCTTATGCCTGGAAAACTGTTGTATGCTGATCAAAAGATCCGAAAGTATTTTGATTATCTTTTACATCAAGACTAACGTTGTTTAGTTCGAGTTGTTGGCCTGTATCCTCTTACAAAATAAACAGAGACATCTATCCCGGGTTCTGGGTCAAAAAATATATTTACGACAGTACTTCTTCAGAGAAGGCTCACTTTTTACGATATTTTGTATGGAGGTTGAGGCAAGAGTTTCCTTTTTTTTATTTTTATTTATATACATTTCAGTAGGGGCAAAGTTTGAGTGGTTTTCTGTAATATTTCAGACTAGCTTTTACTCGCGGTTTTGCTCTAGTAGCCCACCTTACAGCAACCTTGCTGTTTTAAGGTTGTGTTAGTGCAGCTATCTACCAGTGAAACATTTTTGAAGTGAAAACTTCTTTAGCGGCGTTGTGCACTTTTTGAAATGGGTAAAAAATGTTAAACTCGCGTCAGGACACGTGACTTGATCGAAAATTCGTAAGACGGATAATGTAACATGTTATATAAATTGTCATGTTTGTGTACGATAGCGCAATAAATGAATATTGTATGTAACCACATAAATGATACCTACTTTATACTGATAAAAAAGCAATTCGCACGAAATCATTCCCTAACCATTCCAAAATATTAAAAAATGCACAACGTTAATGTTCAAGTTTTCACTTCTGCCGGCACTCCCGGAGTGCAACCCGTTGTTTTTTTGTTATCAAATCATTAGGAAATTCCAATTTAATTGGTAGATTAACTAACCTTTCATTTCTAGGCAGGTATCTTATAGAAACGTTCATGTTATTTTACTTATATTCGCATTGGAACACATGCTATTAAACAGTCATATTTGTGTTACCTGCAACTTTGAGTGTGAGCATTTGAAATTAGCCGACATCAAAAGATGCACAAGGTTTATGCAAATTTTGACCTAGGTTAAAACTATTATAGTATAAATATACCTAGGTATCTGTACCTACTAGCATCAGAAGTGGAAAACTAGAATTAGTTGGTGCCTACCTATAGTAAATATGTAATAATAAAAAACTAATATAGTTGTCAAAAAATAAAAGGCCCCTTTTGACAGCAGACAACAAAGAGATTTATTTCATGTCTCTTTCTTAATTACTTGCAAAGTAATGTTGTATCCTGCTGTCAAAACGTGCCTTTTATTTTTTGACAACTATAGTACGCGATCTTATCAGAATGTGTAATATTTAATTAGAAAAATTAAATATAGGTAAATTGTTTTTCCTAATTAAATACATATTACAAAAAATCTGTATTAACTTTAAGATGTTTCTTCTCATGTCATTCCACGAGAGAGGAAATCGAATGATATCAATCCTTCAACGTTTTCTGCTAAATTCTGGCTTTGCTATGAGTTATCGGTTTGTAGGTACATCCGTCAATGCTGTTGAATAAGATTAATTTAAGTTACACTGAAGTAGTAAATTCAAGATTATATTAATTAATATAATCTTGGTTTTAACTAAAACTTTAATAAAGTTTAGTATTCCGGCATTTTGAACCTTAATACTAACATTTAGAATATGTTTTCGGTTGGCAAATTAATGCAAGTCGAAGGCTCGACCCCGTTCCTTGAACATTGGCTGAACATTCTTATCAATGGAGTAATTATAGAATACCTAACCTTATTCGTAGTTATCGCTTACAATACTGAACACTAATTAATAATGAATACTACTACGCAACATTTTATTTACCTACGTATTGTCGACCGCACGCCCGAGTAAAAAAACTAGTAAAACCTGGCCTCTTACTTTATTTAAACTCCATATTACGCTAGGTCAGCTAAAGCCGGCCAAACTGTCAGTGGAATGCACCCACCATTGTTTGTACTGAGAAGCACCCAGGGATTGTACTGTGAAGCTGACTGTACTATACAAACATAATCCATATTAGCAGCGTATCATATTAGCCGTCCCGTAAAATCAGGGAAATTCATTGTTTGCCACTTTGGATGACAATCTAAAAATTTAAATCTCATGTAATTGAACTGTGTATCATGTTCTTGTGAGAAATAAAGATTCTTTAAACCTGTCTACTTTTAATAACAATAATAATAATAATAATTTATTTATCTAAACAATTGTTACAAGTTTTACAGTATTATTAATAAAATATTGTAATTTGCAAAAATAAATTTAAAAAAATGAGCAACTGCGCCTGAGCTAGGCCGAGCCTGTATTTCAGGACGCAGTTCACTTTCCAGAAATAATTATCAGTAATAACAGTAGTTGGATTTTTTACATGATAAAAAAGTCATAAAAAGAAAAAATATAACTTACTACAGATATCAGATATAATATAATAGCATATAGCGTGAGTGTTGTGTGATGTGTTATGTATGCGAGACTTATTCATAGTAAATTAAAACTTTTAATTCTAAACTACCATGATTGTCATTATTAAAGTCTTGTAAGTGATATTCAATCTTAAGGTCATAATATGTTAAATTCCTTGATTGTGCCTATGTATTGTATTGTGGAGCTGACTGATCGTAATATCAAAACCCTTGGAGGTCTCCGGTAAAAATTTTATTAAAAATATTAAAACGTGATGACTGATGAATGAAGATCAAAATAATTAGCAATCGGCCCTTTTGTTTAGATATATTTTATGGTAGTTACGAAACGAGAAACTGATAGTGCCATTTTCCTTTATTTCCTATCTGATAAACATATTTTTTGATAGTAAATAAAGTGTTTCTTGAATTAGGCCAACAGTAGCAATATCACCTCTAAATTCGCTTTACAAGCACAAGCTTTACAAATAAAATCTTTTACAATTGGGTCAAATCTTGTCAAGGGAACTCGGAGCGTTTTGCGTACGAATATATTTAAAGACGCTATTTCTTTATTAAATGTAACATATACAGCATTATATAGTCAAGATTTAGCTCTTGAATCTCCAAATCACGGCAAAAATTCAACTGTAACATTTTCATGCATAAGTAAGCTCGACAGTAGTTTGAAAATTTGCTACTCCACAATTTTTCTATTCGCCTAGTACTTTATTCCCCTCATATTTTAGCTTTTGCGCGTGACTTCCTGCGCGCATATCCCGTTTTTTTTTCGTTCCCGGAGGAATTTCGCGTTCCCATATAAGCCTATATTTTATTTTATAATTTCCCAAATCCAGTAGTTATAGAGATTAGCGCGTTCAAACAAACAAACAAACACTTCAGCTTTATTATAGTAGTATAGATTTGGTGAGGCTACAAAAGTATTTTTTTAGATGGGTTTGCTTTGACTGTAGTCTCTATCAGAGGTGAAAAGAAGCCCTAGGCAATGTGCCATTCAATTAGCGAATGCGACTGTCGAAATGTAGGGATTTGATCACGTGACATTTCGATAGCATCTGTCAATCCCATACATTTTTGACGTATTGACAATCGCCTTCGCCACGCTACCGTTGACAGAATGTCACTTGTCTAGAGCCCAAGGACTAAGTGGACGATGGAGTAAGCTTACCCAGAAGAAGCCTGTTCACTCTTCAACTTTGTAGAGATTAGGGTTGAATGCGTTCGGAAAGACAGACGCTAATTAAGGTAAGCTAAGAGGTATTTTTTTTTGTTAGTTTACCTGTGTTAACGTGCTTTCCGAGGCACAGAGAAAGCTCGGTATGTTAAGATGGTCACCCATCCACAGACCGACCTTGGCAACCGTTGCTTAACCTTGAAAATAGTACTCTGGTTCGATTACGACAATTATTATTATTTCACTGACAGAAAGTTACAACATTACACCATTAGTGTCATTGGCTACTGCTTTTTGTCGCGTAAAAATGCACGGATCCTGTGGAATAAGCCTTGGGCGTGAAGCCGCGGGAAAACGCTAGCATTTTACACATGGTGAGAGTTTATATCGATAATATCCTCTTTCATACTCGTCGCAAAATAGCGAGAACGTGATAAATCCTGAAAGATACCCCCTACATAAATATTTCTATGAAAAGAAATACTATTTATAGAAAAATTATTTTCGCATTGCTTTGCTCTAAACATAAATATCGTTGTGAGGTTCTATTTCTATAAAACTAGGGTTCCTGTAGTTTCCTATCTATTGTTAGGAAAATATTGCTGAGACAATAGAAAACAAAAGACAACTATAATACATTTTCTAGGAACGAGAACAGAGACCTTTTTCATTTCCTTTTAGGTATAGAATCTGAATTCATGGTTTCTATACCTGTCTACTAATGTTATAAAGAGGTTTTTTTTGTTAATACATTGGTAAAAAATAATTAATCAATGGAAATACTTAAATATATTCTATTGCGTAAATTATTTCGAATACGAGATTGTCGCGATAATTTTTCAACAAAACTGGAAAGCAAAACCTACCGACAAGACGCAGTCGGGTTCACCATACAAATGAATGCGACGATCGCGTTTTCGCACTATGATCGCTATCCATAAGCATTCTTGCTACATAGCCGTCGAGTGTCATGGGCAAAAGTAGCCCAAAATAAAGGTATGGTTACAATGGAATAGGCCGGGGAGCATCCCATGAAATAAGAATAATAATAAATTTTATTACAAGAAAAATTAAGATTACAGCTAATAAGTGTACAAGAACGTTTGGTTTTCTTTAAAAGTTTACTAATAAGATATTCAAAGACTTCCTGCACTAGGCTAGGCCTGTCCCGCAGGAAGCTTTCAAGATTTTTAAAATAACCAGTATAACAAGACTAACTCTAGCATAACCTTAAATCGTGTGACGTAACAAGGCTAACAAAGGACGACCTTACCTTACTTTGTCGAACCAGAGTCATGACCTGAACGACTTTACCTAACAACTTATACTCCCATTAAAAAGTTTAGCCTTTGTAAATACAAAGTTTAAGGATAAACTTGCTCAGTCTGCGAGTTATAGTGCGTCTCGGTTCTGACAACAGAATAACAGTTCCTCTTGGGGCTGCCCTTTGTTGCATGCAGAACAGATGGAACTACTTACCCTGGCCCAAGGCCGATTCCACGGAACTATGAATAAATACTCGTACCTGCTCGAAGAGCTGTTGAAATACTGGATAGACACATGTGGTGTATGTTTGATATTTTTCGGAGAGTTGGAGGAAATAAATTATTTTTTGGTCTCAATTAACTTTGTTTACATGTTACTTGTTACGATAGCTTGTTTTTTAATTCTATGTGTAGATATTTTCAAAAGAAACAAAATATTGTGATTTATTCCTATCAAATACCTATTGAAAGAAAAAACATATATTGTGCGACTTTAGTTTTCGTAACATGTTGTGTTTTATGATAAATGTGTTCGTGTCGAGTCGTAAATAAATAGTCGTAAAGACAATCTTTCAACTAAACAGTCCAAGTTTATATGCAGTTGAACACGTAAATAATTTTACTGCCCTGAAGACATCCTGTATAAACACACATTCGTAGTTCAAACACATTTAACGCACTGCTTAACACATTAAGAGCATTTACACGCGGTGGTTTATTTTTGAGAAAAGACATTTTCATAACAAACATAGCAATACAGCTGCCGCCCGCAGCTTTGCTCGCGTGTAAACCGAATATTATCCCAAGGGAACATACTCCTGGGTTTAAAATATCCTATGGGTATAAGGTAGACTCTGTCCTTATCCAATACATGGTCTACCCCTGTGCCAAGTTCCATCCAAATTCGTTCAGCCACTAAGAAGTAAAAATAAACATATCTACCAACAAACTTACTTTTTTATTTATAACATACGTTAGGATTATGGAACATTTTGAAAGAAAGAAGAAAGAAAAGAGTTTATTTTTGTTTGTTGTTATTGGTTTATTGTGGACGACACGGTTGGCGCAGTGGTTGAGCGATTGGCTGCTGCGGTGCGTGTCGTGGGTTCGATTCCCGCACGGAAAAAATATTTGTAGTATGGCCTACAGATGGTTGTTCCGGGTCTGACTGTTTGTGTATGTATGTTTGTTTGTATGTTTGTAAACGCACCCAAGATACACGAGGAATTCCTAGTGTGGGCCAAGGTTTATTTTATTTAAAAAAAATTGTTGTTTTTTTTTTCATTTCAACAAATACCAGCTTTTATTTAATATCCCTAACCCTGAAAATTATCAGTCTTCCGGGATGTTTGCGAAATCCCCATAAAGGCGCTAAATCTAATTTATTTACACCCAAACACGTCATTGACGGCTTGATCACACATAAAACCCTATTTCAATTAATGAGTAGTACGCAAAATTATGCCACCGAGTATAAGTCAGGGTAAACCCTCGGGAAGATCAAAGGCTTTCACTCTTTGATCATAATTTTATCTACATAGACATGACGTAAAGCTGCTATCCATTTTATACGGTAATATGGTAGGATTATATTTATTATATCATTACTTTTCGTAATGGAATTTGGTTCCATTCAGCACTTGAAACAGCTATTTTAATTGGTTTATAAAAGATCTCTGATAGATACTACTTTGCTTGAAACAGCTTTGGACTTAATTTGACTTAATTAAGCCGTTTAGTGATAAGAATCTTTAACGTTAATTACCAACGGATCACTAATACTTAATAATATATTCTGTCGCCACAGTCTAATAACAAAATTAATTCAATAATAAAATCAAGTGCTAAACGAATGGCCAGTAATACAGTACAGTCAGTACCTAAAATTAGCTGTACTTAAATCAATTCTAAACTTAATATAATTTACAGTCAGAAGTCAGAAGAGCTGGCAACTAAATCTCGAAGCAAATGTACCAAAATGTATTCCGCATACAAAGTCTTTGAATGCAATACAAATGTCACGCTGAACACGTGATCGGTAGCTCAGCTAAAGAGATTGATAAGGAAATGAATAATGCAACGGTAGCCGTACAAAATACGGAGACCACAGAGTACCGAAACGCCACGGTGCCGATGCTAGGGGACGGTATAAAAAAAGGTATTGTCTAACCAATTTATCGAAAAATATACAAATTATATACCAGACCCGAAACAACTATCTGTAGGCCATACAAATATTTGTTCAGTGCGGGAATCGAACCTGCGACACGCAGCGCAGCAGCCGATCGTTCAACCACTGCGCCAACTCGTCAAAATATTGAAAATAGAATCAAAACTGATCGAGACACAACAATTTTAAGCTAATACGACGATTTCTATGACAGGCGTACTAGACTTTTAAATACTTTCTAACTATATTGGAGACGGCTTCCAGTCTTATCCACACTTATCTGGGTATCCCATGGTAAGATTGGTGTCAGTTTTTCTGGCTGTGTGCTTTTCGAGGCACAGAAGAGTCCCTGTGAGTAATGGATAGTCACCAATCCAGGAACTGACCTCGCCAAACGTCGCTTAACCTCGAAGATCGAGCCCACGAGAGCTCTAACTACAAAAACATGCAAATACAAACATTATCCCTACATAAGTGTCGCGGAGTTTGTTCGAAAGAGTTACCGCGGCCCTGGAACGCAAAAGGCACTAGGAGGAGCATGGATGGGTTTTAGTCAGTAAGAGTCTGACACTCCCCCCCGCTCCACCCAGAGCGGAAGGGGTCATTTGATGAATTCCCATCGTAAAAAAAAAAAAAATCCCTGCATTAGTAATTACATTTCTAATCGCTGACAGTGGTTCCAAGCTCTGTGAAAATAATGCAACGATAGTCGTACAAACTGCAAAGATTTACGAAATGCACTCCACTCAATGCATAGACTTTTGGTTATCGTGCCGGAATGTGGCCGGATACCGATCGAGGTTGGCCGTTCCGCTTTTCTTGACGGACGGCGATAAAAGTGATGTGTGAATGTCAATAGCAGTGGCGTTGCAGCATGTAGGTAGGTAGGTACTGACGGTTTTTTTTTATCTTTCCGAGTAAATTGAGCTCGCTCGGCGTGTATCGATTTGAAACAAATGTTTCATTATAATAATATTTAGGTTCGTAAAATAATGTAACTAGGCGGCCTTTAATTCTTTGGAAAAAAAACTTTGAAATAAAAAAAAACAGCAGTGCAATAGGTACATTTGCTTTTTTTTTGGGCAAGCGTTATGCCTGCGTGGTTAAGCTTCCTTTTTAAACACTTCCTTTTTATGTATATGTTACGGCTAAAGGTGGGTGTGAACATAAACTTAAGATTAACCGGCTAACCTAACCTCAAAACACTTTAAAATTCCTATTACTGTGTGGGACCACCTAACTAACCACGAAAGGGATGGCGGGGTCCGTGTCCGCTCGCTTCGCTCGCTCACTAGACCCCGCCATCCTCTTCTAACCTAACCTATCCGAGTCGGGGTGCCCAATGACCGGCTAAACTTAGGTTTATGTTCACACCCACCTTTAGCCGTAACATATATAACAATGAAGTATTTCATAAATAAATAAAGTGTTTCACATTAATGAGAACTGTCAACCCCTGCAAAATTGAAAACGAATTAAAAGTCACTTTGTAACTCATTCACCACTCACAGTGTCACTTTGTCACTTTGTGGTCTCATGGGGAACTAGGTACAATTGTATCTTATTAGAAATCATCATAGGTATTATTTCCTTTTAAACAAGCTATGAATTAAGCACGAAACGTACGAACATTCTCCATAAATACACATTCTGCATCTGTAACTCCGTAACACCACATTGTTTCTTTAAATATTGTTCAGATGGAAAATGAAGCGCTTTCTCTTTGACAACTTCGCGACTTCTTGTTACAAACAAATAATAATTCTCCAGTAGAACCTGATTTGAAATAATATTATTGGCATGAAATATGGAATTTCATATATTGCAGGCAGTTAAATAATAAATAATTAAACCCTGAGACGATCTTAGAGTTATCTGCAGGGGTATAATTTCCCCAGTAACTAAAAGTTAAAATGACCTGTTTTAAAACTTCACTAGAGTATCTAAGGACCAAAGACGATGTGATGATTTTAAATGTAAATGTTGACGTCCAAAAGTTTAATGAGTCTTATTTAAATAAATAATTATGTTGATTTTGACTTTAACTTATCGAAGTGTCTTTTTCAATTACAATATATTCCACTGAATAACTTTAGCGAAAAGTAAGACTATCAAACATGGACAAAACAGAGTTAATATTATTTTATTTTAATAAAAAGTTAAATAAACTATGCTATAGGCGACTGTCGAAAAGATAAAGCGAGGAACTTTCCTCGCGAGGAGATTTAAAATACGAGTGAGTTTTGCAGGAAACTTTAAACAAGTTTAAAATTAATGAAATAAGTTGTCTATTGTGTTTCCAAATTAGAATGTTAGCAGATATATTTTGGGAGCTATTTGTCTTTTCTGACAACTTTGTGTAACTCTCTTTATTATACAGTTTTAAGAACACAGTGGAATGTTATTGTATCTTAAATGGAATATTTTAAAACAAAGTCTGTTTTTAATAAATAAATAAATAAATAAATATCTTGGGACAACTCACACACGGCCATCTGATCCCAAGCTAAGCAGAGCTTGTGTTATGGTAACTAGACAACTGATATACATACTTATATAATTTATAAATACATACATATTATAGATAAATTACACCCAGACACAGAACAAACAATTATGCTCATCACATAAAGTTTGTCCTGGGTGGGAATCGAACCCACGACCTCCGGCTTTGCGGTCAGGGTCACTAACCACTAGACCAACAGGCCTGTCAATAATAGTATAATAATAGATCTAAGTGAAGTAAATATGTAAGAACCATAAAATTAATCATGATTTCTGATCTCACTCTGATTTCATTACCTAAGTACTTATGATGATAAAAATTGAACATGAATAAACAACATAGTGATGTGGTTTATTCAGCATGACTGTGCAAAAATTATCACTTCAGGAAATGTTTTAATTAACAAGAAAATTAGTCAGTTTCAGCTGAACAGTGCGTCACAAATATTCACATGTGGTTATGAAACATTCAAAGCATACCTATTTCATGATCAGCCAATCATTTCCCGTCTGTTGGGATCGACTTGTTGTCTTTATTCCTTCATTGTTCATGTTCATTCGCACTAAGCGTTTCCAAACGTCTTTTATAATGCGCACAGCAAAGGAGTGGAACTCTCTGCCTGCGTCTGTTTTTCCAAAAGCTCACAGCCCTAATCTCTTCAAAGTTAGAGTGAACAGGCTCCTTCTGGGTAAGCTCGCTCTATCGTAGACTTTGTCTCTGTCATATCTGACATTGACTAGAGTCAAGAGCAAACCCATTACTAATAAAAAAAAAAATCCTTTAAAACCTACAATTTTCATATTTTATTTCCTACACTTTCAGTCACACTTTTACACAGCTAAGAAAGTCGTCAAAGTTTGTTCATAGTGGTAACAATTATGGTTAGCAGATTGTAAAAATATACATTTCGAGACTTTTTTTTTTTGTGTAAGGCTTTCCAAGCAAAATGGTGGTCAATAGCGATGACCACCGTGGTTATAGTAAATCATCATCTGCCAAGCCTTTTCCCAACTATATTGGGGTCGGCTCCCAGTCAAACCGGATTAAGCTGAATACCAGTATTTTACGTGGAGAGGCTGCCTACCAGACCTCCACAACCTATTAACTGGGTAACACGGTACTTGTTGGCAAGACTGGTGTCAGATTTTCTGGCTTCTGACAATCCGTAACGACTGCCAAAGATCTCCAAATTACAGCCGGGACCAACGGCTTAACGTGCTTTCCGAGGCACGGAGGTGTTTCGGTATGTTAAGATGGTCACCCATCCACAGACCAACCTCGGCAAGCGTTGTTTAACCTTGAAAATCGCTCCGTGCGGCTGTTATAATTTTTGTCACGAGCTCCTCAAATCAAGCAAGATGCCTATTAAATCGACTATTACACAAATTTCCGCTAAATCACATATAAAAATATCTAAATAGTAATCACCAAAACTGAAAGAGTTAAACTTTCATCATTGACTGACTTCGCGACCAGAACCTACCTAAGTAAACCCTGCTTCCACCTGTCAAACAGAACTAATACCAGTACAGTTTCATTGTCCTGTCTTGCGTTGGTTTTAAGCAGAAATACTAATACCTAGCAAGTATTTCTCGAACAGTTGAGATTCAGTAACAGGTGGCCTTGTTTATTGCGGTTCTCAGCATTGTCATCGTTTAATTTATTGTGAACTTACTGCTTTCTTGACTACGGTTTATTTTACCTTTTATTAAGTGATTAATATTTTAGACTCGGTTTTATTAGTTGGTTCAAGACTTTGTGGTTGTTGGCTGAGGCAGCTCTAACCTTTTTAAAGGAGTCATTAAATGTAAAGGAATTCTTTAATCGTCTATTCCTTTTTTCAGTTGTGATCATTTTGGGTTTATCACTTCTGTTTTTTTTAGTAATAAATTGAAAGAGTTTTTTGCTAAACAATAATCATTTTTCGTTCTTATTCGCATCACTATCGTAGTGTTGTGTGCAGTCATAGCTTTTCAAAGACATTGAATATTTAGAACCCTGATTTCATTACAAGACCATTGACCGACCAATTATCGACCATTATGAATTGAGCAGATTACGAACTTATAGCAAAATGACAATGGGATCGTGTTGGAATGGCGGATTTATAAAAAATAGCAGACTTGGGGCCCGTAGTTGCAAACGTTACTGTTTGACATACGGTTCTGTTTTCGATTTTCCCGAGTCGGGCAGTGTTTTATTGTGTTTTTTCATCTGGAATTTCTCAGTAGCAACCCGGTTTCTGTATTTGTAACAGGTTGATTGCAATATTCAATATTAGACTTAAACTTACAGTGAGTTACAGGAATTAGCTGACCCACATAAAATGGTTGAGATTTTTGATCCAATGAATCTATACTAATATTATAAAGAGGAAAGATTTGTTTGTTTGTTTGTTTGTTTGTTTGTTTGAAATGAATAGGCTCCGAAACTACTGGACCGATTTGAAAAATTCTTTCACCAGTAGAATTGTACATTATCGATGATGGACATAGGCTATAGAATATTTTCAAAAAAGTTAGGGATCCGTATGAAAACTTCGATAATGTAACCCAAGGTGTGAGAAAAAATCCTTATATCGCGTACGCTGCGGAATCTATTGACAATAGAGCAAAGTGATCTACTACAGTTTTATAGAGGTCATCAATGTCTACAAAAAAGTCCGCGATACCATATGTCTAACTATTATGGTTAAGTCACCATGACCGCTTTTTGTTCAAATTATTCAAACAAATCCTTGGTGATTTGAAAAAATGGTGATTTCGGTAGCATGATATCAATCCTTATGCATTTAAATGGTTTGATAATTAAGGTTGATTATTTCCGTGTAAATTACACTTTAAATTATTCAAATCGGACCTTTCGTTCAAAAGTTACGACGGTAATAAACATGCTCGGAGTAAGAAAAATGTCGCGGCTTGAGCGAACTGGGAAGAATCTTATCAATGCTTGGTCCGATGAAGTTGAAAATGATTTCTATAAAACAATAAGAATAACAAATGTTTGGATTTTTCGCAAATAAACTACATACCTTCATAATAAGGAGTGAAGCAGGGGTGATTAAGTTTTTAGGGGAGGACATTATTGCTTGCTTTAATTTACGTCGGGATGCCATGAACAAACTAAAAATGGGATTATTGAAACAGATGTACCTAACAATTTTTGCATAATCAACTCCTGACGGGGTGAACGGGGTGAACAGTTGCGCTGAACCTGAGACCATAGAATAAGTAGAAATGGCTAAGTAATAAATGTAAATTAATGAAAATCGTTGTGCTTAATTTTCCAAAACTAACCTTTATAAGGGGGTATAGGGGGCGTTGAAGTTTGTGGAGTACCTAATAAATCCGCGCGGACGAAGTCGCGGGCGAAGTGCTAGTAAAATATAAAAGAATTTCAAAATTCTATCGATTCGTATTCTAAAAAATCTCAACCATTTATGCTCTTCTTCATGCAAAGGTGGGTCAGCTAATTGCTATAACTGACTGTACTATAGGTAACGTAGGAACGTTACCTATACGGCGGAATTTCGGTGCCATGCATGTTTAAAACAAAGTGAGATACACCTCCAATAATTCAGAGAACACAGGCTTAATGTGATGGTATTATATCTATTTTTTTTTTATACAAGCCGTTACAATCAAAACATTAAGTATGGATTTTAAAATAAATGTAATTCACTTTCCTCAAAACTTATTCGACGTTAAAATTTTCACTGATACGAGTTTATTTCCTAAGGTCATGTTACATTCAGATGAGCGCATCCGACGCTCCGCGTGACGTCATCATGCCGCCATCTCCCAGATGTTGGAAAATCAACATGCTTCATATTACACACTGTAGGTAGCTGTAG
This sequence comes from Melanchra persicariae, assembly GCA_947386135.1. Classification (NCBI taxonomy): domain Eukaryota; kingdom Metazoa; phylum Arthropoda; class Insecta; order Lepidoptera; family Noctuidae; genus Melanchra; species Melanchra persicariae. Next base: position 5,959,098 of record OX376651.1, on the reverse strand, counting down.
ATAGCTTGTGTACATATTCGGCTAAGGCGCCTGTGGATATGCGACGGTTTTTGAGTTTAATATGTTCCCCTAGTCTATTTGTTTCCGTGTAATGAGAAACTGCTCTTTTTATAAAACTGCCCATTGCCCAAGTAAAAGAGTGCTATTGCTTCTTTTTTCTTTGAGTTTCCTTATTCCTTCTTAGCTTTTAAACGCCTGAAATGATTTCGATGTATGTTGTAGGTCTCATTAGTATCATTGCATTATTATTTCCGTTAATACTACTTTTTATTTCGATCAAAAGGGTTACATGATTTAAATGGAACTTTCTAGTGGTCACAAGAAAATATTTCGAACGGAAGGCTCTTCCACATTACTATAAGAAGTTTTTACCTCAAAAATCTCTAAGCATTTAATTTAACATGCAAATAGTAATACTAGAAACGATCTACAAGTATACATTAGTACAGCGTACAGCCTTCAAGTAAGTCAGAACTAATAACAAGCCCCAACAAAGACTAGATGTCTGCGTTTTCAGTTAAATTCATGCTTCAATATTCAGCTTCCATTAAATTGTCCGTATTTAGGTAAATACGACGACTGTCGACTGCTACGCAACCTGAATAGTTTTAGATAATATATGAATTAACTCTGCCATGTCGAAAATGTAGGGATTCGGTAGTTATATCTTAGAACTCGATGTAGCAACTGATATACTAGGTATTCCCGTACATAAAGTTTATCTCACTTTTGAATTTTATGAGAAGGAGGCGTCAGGGAGGCAACCGCCTCAACGCCTAAAACGCCAAAATCCCGCCTGGCGTCAAGGAAGGTGGGACTCCGGGTCGCAACCCGGTGGACCCGTTCAACCAAGTGATCCCGGAAAGACGGTGGTAATGGTGATCATGTGCTACTGTATACAGCGAGGCTCAGGGGAGGCCCCTTTGCGGTCTCGCCAGGGATGTGCCATATCAGGCGTTGCACAGAGTGGGTTCCGGAGTGGTCTTTTAAGAGGTACCGGGGCCCCATTTGCTGATGGTGATCACCGGGGTGGTTTTAGTGAGGCAAAAATCCCACACTCCTTGGTCTTTTTCCCCAAAAGACCAGGCGCCTTTTGAAGGTTTCTCCCCGAAAACAAAAAAAAGGCAGTCTGCGCGGGCCTGTGGACGGCCACAGCGCGTTGTTCTACGCGCGCCTCAAAGAGATGTCAGCATAGCAGACGGGGCCCGTTAGTAGGGCCAGAGCCCGCCAGTGTTGTGGACTTTGTTCGAAAGAGTCACCGCGGCCCTGGAACGCAAAGGGCACTAGAAGGAGCACGAATGGGTTTTAGTCAGTATGAATCTGATACTCCCTCCCACTTCACACAGAGCCGAAGGGGTCATTGGATGATGGAAATCGTCCAATGACCCCTTAAAAAAAAGGCCAGGCTGGATACAAAGATCGCAGAACAGATGGCTGAAGGGGCCAAAAGGTTCTAGAGTGGCGTCCACCTATGCCGACTTGACCATCATGATAAACGTGGGAAAGAGACGAAGCTACACACGACGAATAGCACATCTTTTTCATAACGGAATCATAATGTGGTTTCAGTTGCAAGAGTTCGCTGGATGTGAGAACAGCAGGTGTGGTTTATTTGGCGACGCTTAGGGGAGGCCCGTGTGTAGATGTGGAAGTCTTCTGATTAAAACATGGGTACATGATGACTGTAAATCTATACTTCAAACTTGCTTAAAAACCCACTGTATTTGCGCAACTGTTTAGTATGAAGACTGTGCTGTATATTTTTGAATAAGAATACAAAGTGATACATAATAAAACATACTCGTTGATACAAACGTAAATATTTCATACAAAGCTATATATGAGTTGTGTTGCATCTGGCAGGGCACGTGTGTCCGCATATAAAAATAGACGGCCGCCTTGAAAAGTGCCCAGCGCCCAGGGCCCGCTCTTGAATGATAACTGACTCATAAATAAAGTGCCGGCGTCCGGTAAAAATCAATCATACTGTATACTGATTTAGGATCATAATATTAATGTTGTATGACGCGTTTTATAAATGTTTTCGGGAAATGGTCTGATTCACGTCTTGCAATCTCTTATGGAAATAAAAAGTCTTAATAATCAAGATACACTCACAAACATCGGAAAATGTTCAAATTTAAATGTACATACCTAACTATGTATTTGTGAATTCTGACACATGTACATAGAAATGATGATCTGGTACTGTATGGTGAATGTTTAGACTGGCTGCTTTTCAATGTTTGTTTTTTTCGATATTTGTAATTCTTCGGACAGAATTTCTACAATCTGAATGTCAATTTTCTTGTACTTCTTGCCAAAACTGAGGTTTGATTTTTTGGCTTCTGACAATCCGTAACGACTGCCAAAGATCTACAAATGACAGCCAGGACCAACGGCTTAGCGTGCTTTCTGAGGCACGGAGGAAACTCGGTATATTAACATGGTCACTCATCCACAGATCGACCCCGGCCTGCGGTGCTTAACCTTGAAGATCGACTCGTGTGGCTGTTATTATTTAGCCACAAGCTCCTCATCACCTTATCATATCAGCGATAGTCAGTGTCATAAATATCAAAATGTAGGGATTAGAGGTGTTTGTGACAGTTAGCGACTGCGAACGCCCTTCAAAAAAAATAACGAAAATTGCCCCTCTGTTTAAAAATGTTTTGCACAAAATATTCTGGTATTTATCTTCTCAATATTTAATTAACAACGAATGTCATAGTCAAATCCAAGCAGTTCCATTTCTTATCAGCAATTTACTAAAGCTTAGATTTAGATATTCAAAATGAAAATCAGATTCACTTTCATTTTGAATTAAGCTCCGTTTTCCTAACTTTTACGGAATCAATTTAGACACAGATCTTTTTATCTCCTAAATCTAACTGAACCAAGTCCCTCGGTGATATTTTTATTCGTAAATCAAACTTTGGCTCTTTTATGACGTCTAATTATAAAGGGACTGAAAGTTCTTCCATTTTTGCGTTTTTTTTTTGAGTTTGTAAAAGTTAAGCCTGTGTCGTTAATTGTACCTACTTAGCATGATGAGACAATTTATCTTTTTAATTTTATTGCAATTTCTGAGAACTTTATTTTGTGCTTGTTTACGGATTGAATAATTAGTTGCATTTTGTAGCAATATTGAAATATCTACGTGCATACAAACACTCAAAATCATTACCCTCATTTAGGGAGGAAGTGGGGTAAAAATGAATAATGAGTTTAATCGAAAACAGCACACAAAACCAATCATTCTGATAGACATACGTATAGTAGAAAGAGTATAAAACTTACCTTTAAAAACGCGTCTCCAATTCAATATCAAATACTGCCAGAGAGCATGTTTCCCAGTCATTCGATAACAATTTGTTTTTCTGAGTGGTGGCTTACGATTCGACCAAACTCATAACGTTTTGCTACGTCAGCGATACGGAACCCGATAGTGGGACCCTTCACCCAACCATCCCTTATTGAGGACTTACGGCCCGGTCAAACGGACACCCATCAGCCAAATTGGGTATGTACTGAAAAGCTGAACTTATCGGGCTGAGTCGCGGCTTTTTTTTTCGCATAAAAAGTTCTATTTTGGCTATACAGGTGGTCGGATTTATGACCGAGTGGAAAATAATAAAATGGGTATATTGAGATTGTCCTATCCTACTAATATTATAAATGCGAAAGTTTGTGAGGATGGTTGGATGTATGTATGTTTGTTACTTTTTAACGCAAAAACTACTGAAATCTTGATGAAATTTGGCACAGAGGTAGGTAGTCTGGAATAACACATAGGATACTTTTATCCCGGGAGTAGGTATGTTTCCTTGGGATAATTATCGACATTCACGCGGGCGTGCCGCGGGCGGCAGCTAGTATATTGTAAAGGTCTTAAAACTTGAAAGTGTTTTTGATTGAAATGCGCAATAATAGATAAACTCCTGTCCTAAATATCTTTAGAAACCATCATCACCAATCAATCAATATCTTATGTAAAACTATTCCGCAGTAACGGAATAGTTTTGACTGACTGAGTGACTGACAGACAAAGCACAGCCGAAACTGCTAGTCGTAGTAAGATGAAACTTGGCATGTAGGTTCCTTGGGGAGTGTAGGGGAGCACTAAGAGAATTTTCTGAAATACTTACGGGAACGGAAAAAAGCGGAATATGCGCGTACGAAGTCGCGGGCAAAACTTATTAGGCACATTAAGTACAAAGTCATTTCAAGCATAACGTAATGACACGTTAAACCGATCAGTAAGGCATTTCCTTGAATGTTTGATGACCTATCCAAAATATAACTAATCAATTGAAAACAAACAGATAAATAATCAATTAGGTAAGTAAAACCCACAAACATAACATTGAAACATTTTCAATTTCTATCTGGATTCCCATTTATCTGTTCAAATATATGCCTAAAACAAGGATCTGAATTGGCCGGGGCGTGGCCAATGACACAAAAAAGGTTGTCGTCCCTCTTTCTAAATTTATTTATAGCGACACTGTGTTTGCGGTCGGAAAACTGTACATCACCTGAAACATTTGAACAATCCGCACAAATCCCGACAATATGGCGACCCTAGTTGTTGTTATAAATTATACCCGAGCCTTTACTAAACAGTTTTTACATTTCTGAGGCACAAAAAGAGTAAGCTACAAAGGAAAGCTGAAAGAGTGTAAATATATACGTTTGTAGCTTTAAAAATATTCAGCGCGAGCTTTAAAGGAAAAGGTCAGACTGCGATGGTAAAGGTAACCAGGTAACTACGTTGATACAAGTAGGTATTAGGTAGGTACAGCTTGCCAGGGTGTCAGTTTTAAATCAATCATGGTTTAAAACAAATGTCCTCAAAACGGGGTAAATTGAACTCGCGGGGGCAAGAGAAACAAAATGACTGACAATAATGTAACTTACCTGCATAAAAACTTTTAATCTCACGGGTGAGGGAGGATGCCAATGTAACGTCACTCGATAGTTGGTTGCTGCAAACCAGCGCAGATGAAGTCAGTTTTGACCGAAGTCACGTCACATTTTGCTGATTAGGTACTTGTTTTATTTTTGGTGGTCTGTTGACTGTAATGTCAGTTGCCACAGTCAGTCGCGGCCACAACCAATATCACTTAATATGATCTTAAAATGTGTGTTGGCCGGCCCTGACGGCCCAGACTGTAGGTTTTTTTTATGGATGGGAAGTCATCAAATGATCATCCGCTCTGAGACTAAAACCTATCCGTGTTACTCCTATTACCCTTTGGGTTGCAGGGCCGCGGTGACTCTTTCGAACAAATTCCGCAACCCTGGCAGGAAGACTGTAGATAAGTGTTACATTTCTACATAAAATTAAAGGATCCATGAATTTTTAAGGAGCATGTTCAGGTCTCACACTTATCTATAAATATTAAAATAGGCCAGGTGTGTCACACATTTTATCCGTTGACCAAACTTTACATGAAAGACGACAAATACGTTGCGGGTTCGCTATTACAACTTACGACCCTACCTTTCCCAAATCTCAATCTCGGGATTGATTCCGAAGTTGCTATCCGCACATTTACCTCAAGAATTCATTAATACTGTCGCTACCTTAGTACAAACATGTTTGTTGACCCATAATAGGGATGTCGGTTACGGTGACTATCTTTACGATGGTAGAAAAATAATAAATGGATTAACTAATAATGACATGACACACATACATAAAATCCCGCCTTTAGGCCACGGGTGTAGGCAGAAACAATTGAATGCCACCTTCGACGTTCAAAATCGACCCATCTACTATTGATAATTGACACAACAAATAAAACAGTTGTAGCAGATTGCAGATTTCATTTTTAACAGGTTGCAGATTTTGTTCGAAAGCCTGTAGTCCGTAGTTTCGGCCTTAGTGTCGGGCGTTTTCTATTCCGTATTACCTGCGGACTTACGATTACTCCCGAACCCGAACTAAGAAAACGAATGAATGACAACACGATTTGACAGTTGAACCCTGGAACGCAAACGGGCACTAGGAAGAGCACGGAAGGGTTTTAGTCAGTAAGAGGCGGACACTCCACCCAGAGCGGAAGGGGTCATTTGATGAATTCCCATCCATAAAAAAGTGGTTCAAAAAGTAACTACAGTTAAATAAAGGTGATCAAATGCCACCGAGACTGACGACAGCGGTGACATCGACTTTGGGTTTTTTTTTAGTGTATGGGAATTCATCAAATGACTCCTTCCGCTCTGGAGGGAAGGGAGTGTCAGACTCATACTGACTAAAACCCATCCATGTTTCTCTAAATGCCCTTTGCATTCCAAGGCCGCGGTGAATCTTTCGAACAAATTCCGCTACCCTGTCAGGCTATGATCCTAGCGGGACTGGGTTAACCGATGGGCTCGCATTCGACCACAGTCTCACCTGACGGAAAGCGATGATGTGATCGACGATAGAGCATGCTCACCTAAAAGTAATCTGTTCACTCTTGACTTAAATACCCGCTGGTTATAATTAAAGTATTTCCAAAAAAAATTGTGCATGGTTGTTAGTTGAAAATTAACTATTTAATCTATCTATATATATATATATATATATATCTATTTAATTAATTATTTTCCTTAACAGAACCTACACTAGTTGAAATTTTGTGGAGGCAGATGCGGATTTCTCGCGGAATTGCGGAAGCGAGGTATTACAACCCTAATGCAGAATAACCCGAAGTGTGTGTTATATTAATACCCTGTCAACTATAACTCAGGGGATAAAGCTGAGTGCACACCGATCGTGCAAACAGTCATTATTATCAATTACTCTGGTAGTCTTCGTCATAATTTAATTAGCAGCTACATTCACGGTACACGGATCGGTAAACGTTCCGATTTACATATTAACATTACGCTTATATTCCCTTGGTAGGCAGAGGTGTGAAGTGCACATAGCTGCATACCATAATCAATGATAAATTAACTATAGAACAGTTGCCAGCACTCTGAAATCTTAGTGCTATTATAAATTCGAAAAATTTATTAGATAACCTATAATTTCGTTTTATATTATATATTTCCTATATTCGTCATTGACCATAAGTAGCTACGTATACTTCAGCAGCGATGTTCAACTCCCAAGTAACAAGGTTTTGCCATCCTGGTACTACCAGACAGATTCCGACTTCCTCGTTGGTCTAGCTCTACTGTTGAGCACGAGATCCTGGTTTCTATATCCCGGTCGGATCGATCATGATTTTGTTTGTAATTTATCAGTCGCAGCCTGACCCAGTTGATGACAAAAGACAGGAGCCCTTTGGGCTTTCCAAATGTGAGTGTTCCTATACACTAGGTACACTAGATTCTGGGTTCCTACCCCATTGGTACACCTCTTTCCAACTCCTCGGTGACAACAGGAATGATGTGATGATTTGTAAAACATCGTGATGGTAAAACCCAGTCATTCTTTACCCGACCTGAGAATAGAACCCACTACGCTACGTTCAGCGCGAACAAACGAGGCACTCCAACGTTCCAATATTCTGTCCAATCACGTGACTGTATCAGCTAGATGGAAATTCTTCAATAAATATTCAAATGAACGGAGAAGGTACATCGTGGGTGGGTCTGCCCAAAAGATGAGGGATGTTCACAAATCTTCGTGACATTTTTTATACATCCATCCAATCATACAAAATTCGTCGTTGCTACAGAAAAATAAGAAAGTTTTTTCAGCAGCTTATGAAAAGTTCTTTTCAGCAATAAAATGAAGCTTTTATAAAAACTTGAAAAGTGATGACATTAGTTACTTAGGTAACTAATGACTTTTTTCTCATACTTTGCCATAATTGTGTTCTGTGTCGAACACTGAAAAACTGTTTTTGTTGTTTATTTATTTTCAGAAATAAATGTACTGTATGTAACCACGCGGCACGCCTTTATTCTCCAAAGGGTTTTGCAGAGAAGTACCTCTACCGAGTACCCACATTATCATTGCGTTAATGTCGCAGCCAATAAGCTTAATCAGCCGTTTAATTGGTTGCCTAGCCTTTTCATTTAAATGTGCCGATTTTTCAGCGACCTAAGTGACATCTTTGTTCAATACCGTTTAATGACTACCCCATGTCACTTAATGTCTCTGATTAAACGGAATGAAAAGGCTAGACTTTTTATGACTCGGATGAACTAGTTGGCTGCGACATTATTTATAAGACTTCGCTAAACTTTAGTAGAAGTTTCTTGACTGAAAAATCCCTCCAACCAACTACTTTCAAACTAACAAACTCAAGATTCCCCTGATAAATATAGTCACACAAAATTATCCTTTCTAATATTAAGATTCTGATAACGAGACGTAACAAAATCTCCAAATCCCAGATTATTTGTCATCTGTAGCCGTCATGCTCCCTCAACCACTCTCCCTAATTGGTTGTGGTGCACAAACCTAATGACGTAATTAGATTTGTGCCACATTAACCACCGCGTTGAGGCATCGTTGGAATCACGTTTGATCATTTACAGACGGATTCTACAGTATACTGGATTAATCAACAAGAGTGAGACAAAAAAAGTTTGTCTTTTAATTAGTGAAGTGAACACGTTTGAGCAGATTCCTAGCGGTGTATGTAGGGCAGGGATACATTAAGCACAAATGTACCCCTGCCCTACATCATGCTCTAATTAAAACACGTTCGGTAATGATTACCTACCTACATTGGATTCGAAGACAATACAAATGAATAAAAAACAAATATAACAGTAGGTACAGTCAAACACACATCAATATTATTTATTCGAAATCTTATTTGAACTTACAATGAAGTTAATCCTTAGCAATACCAAGTTCTAAAGTAGAATATCTGGCTAATGTAGAACTTTGAACTATGCTTGTATAACACAAGCATACTTCATGAATTCATCGGTTCATCAAAGCAAATTTCAGGTAGGCACTTCCCGAGTCTGTCGATCTTTGCTAATTTTCAGGCAAACTAATTAGCTAGTCTTGAAAGCAGCCTTGACGTTCTGAGTTGGTATTGTTAGTTTCCATTCTATTCATTTAATTAAAATGAACCTCTAAATTAAAAGAGTGGAAACTAACTCATTTACCTATAGGTACCTAATAAATAGGTAATGTACCTATCGGTATTATACATTATTTTAGACTGAAGAACAATGAGGGATGTTTAGATCAAGCAACTTACCTATATTATTGTTTGAGTAACGTAATAAGAGGGAATCCTTTTAGTGCTTTTCTGTACTTTGGAGTTACTTCTATGGAGTAAATGGAACTTCGAAAGGCTCAGTTTTTTAAATAAAAATAATCGTAAAATTAATGCGGCAAATTGTCAAAAACGCGTTAGCTGATGTGATTGGTTGTTTTGTAATTGTGATTGTATCACTTGACTTGTATTTTATTAATGATGGGAAGTTGTCTGATAGTCGACGATGGGGTTAGTTTAATTTGTGACGCGGCTATAGTATTTTACCAGGAACTGGGTGAAAATCATCATCACAAACACCAAATGCTGTTCAGGGCAATGATATTATAAGTAAAAAGGTGTAGATAGGTTACATATTAAACAACATTCGATCTTCAAGAACGGCACAATGTCACACTGTTAGATGACACGTAGAAGTAGGACGGCATGTCGTAATTATCGGGAGCGGAAAAGAGACAAGACGAGAAAAATGTCCCTAATTAGCCACATTTTGACGTGCCGCTTGCTGAGCGCTTATAACATATCTACACCTTTTACTTAAAATATCATTGGTTCAGGGCCTAAACCATCAACTCTTAAAGCAGTATTACTTTAATATTACTTCCAGTGGGAAAGAGACGGAGCTATACGTCCTGTATAGCTCCGTCGCTTTCCCACTGGATGTAATAATTAAGTAATACTGCATTAAGAGTTGGTGGTTAGGCCCAGCTCTTATTTATGTAACAATAGTTTATCGAAACAACACGTTTCTGTCACTGCAATTAATTAATCATGGCGCATTGACAGTTTGAGAGCGAGGTAACTTTGAAGAGGCTCTCGTCACTGCGGTAACAATACTCCGAGGGTAGATGAAGAGTTACCGCTTGTGGGTTGCGTTGTTCTAAAAGCCTTTAGAAAAACACAAAACGTAGTAGGTTTTGCAAGTTCCCGAATTTTGTGATACCGGGTTTAAATTGTACGTACATTTAAGTAGTTTTTTTTTGCTAGTCTATAATATATTGGGCAAAGGTCTCCATTTTTCGTGAGCCTGCACGTCTGCCTGCCAGTATGGGCTGTCCAGCTTGTCCCGCCATCATCAACGAGGCCTATCACGACCCCCTTCCAAATAATAAAATGATATTTGTAATGTAAATTCAATTTCAATCGGTTCTCTGTCAAATAAAATAATTGCTTCTTCTAAATTCAAATAACTACTGACATAATCCAGCTGGAACTATTTTTCTGCCAGCCTACATTATTATTTATGCTGTGAGAAAAAATATATTTTGGCCTGCAATCGTAACTTGATTATTTGTTTATTATTTATTTGTTCGTTCTCTGCCTATTATACAAACTATCAAAGAACAAAACAAAACGAAATATCCGAACGCCTTTTTTGCCAAATATAAGTGAAAAGCATACAAATAGCGACTTAAATAAATAAACTCAGTGTTATGAAATAATCGCGTGCCGCCCGCCGTCGCCTTCACAATTTGTTATGTAGTACCTTAGGCCGGGAACAGGGTGATGAACTTGCGCGAATGCTAAGGACAAGCGCGTTCAATCGGTATTTTAATATGGTTGGTAAACCATATTAAAATACCGATTGCGGATTGCCGTCATACTAAAGTGACTCCTCCTAGCGCGACGTGACGAAGGGGCCTCGCTTGCTAGCGATCGTCTATTGTTTTAAGGTCTAGAAACACCTCATTAAGTGTTAAGGCTGTAGAAATAAAGTGCCATTCTATAAAATTTGTGACGGTTGATCATGTGAAATTTTGACAGTGTTTGGCTAGCCCATACATTTGTGACGTTTTGACAATCGCCTTCGCGACGCTACCGTTGACAGAACTTCACTATCTAGCGCCTCTGGAGAAACACGACTAACCTCAACTACTCGCTACAATAACTCGCGATACAGTGTGACAACCTTGAGGAGCAGGAGCAGATCTAGTAGTTTTAAGGAGCATAAACATTCGCATCGCAAACTGTCAAAAACACAGCTAATTTCCCTAAATATTGACCACCGTTTGACAATGTAGATTGTAGCTGAGACGACTTTGAACGCTTTTTAGGGTTCCGTAGTCAACAAGGAACCCTTATAGTCGCGCAAAGTCTGTCCGTCTGTGCCGGTTTAGCTCAGAGACCCTTAAGACTAGAAAGTTGAAATTTGGTACAACATACGTGTTTTCATAAAAATAAAATCATGATTGAAAAATATTTTTAGGCTACCTACGCCTACACGTGAAGTGGCGTTGAATTTTATATCGTCAATCCTATGGTGTGGGGTGTCATTGGATAGGTCGTTTTAAAATATTGAGGGTGTGCGAAAACTATTTTTCCATCTAAGGATCCGTTTGCAAAATATTAAGTGCCAATTTTTGTGAGAGTCAAGTGTGCCCGCCTTCCCCCAGCCCCCTTCCCCCCTCTGCCAGCCAAACGGTTGTTTCTGGAGACGTGAAAAAATTCATGGTAGTACTATATAACGAATTTAAAAGGAAAACTGTCACAGCTACGTAGGCTTTACAAGTTAAAGAGTAATAGTCGACCAAAGTATGAACAACTTTTTTAAGTACCTACTTAGAGAAGTTGTGACGTGCAACTACGGAACCCTACACTGCCGTGGCCCGACACGCACTTGGCCGGTTTTTTAAGTACTTACGAATTCTATTCGCGTCCGCCACCGCTGTCGCTCCCACCCTAGGCACGGCGAGGTCTCTGATACTTTACAATACAGCGCTGTTTCAGTGGAAACCTGCAAAATTTTCTTAAACTTTATTGAATTTGTTCCCAGCATAGTGCCCTGTTATTACGATACTATTCTATAAATCGATTATTCAGTTTGAATCGAGTAGTCTGTTCAGTAATTTCTGTTTTGCGAGTATTGTAATCCAGTATAGAGAATATTAGAAAATGGAAGGAGTATTGGGAAAATAAATTGATTAAGTCACGTACTTACATTTTTATTCTATTTTGTGTATGCGTATAAATAAAAAAACAATTATAAAAAATTTAATTAATTAATCAATGTTTAAAAGAAAGCTTTTAACATATCCAATATTGCATTAACGACTGATTGGCCGTTTTAAATAAATTATAACACCACCTACGCGAAAAAGTACCTAGAGTGGCTATAGAAAATCAGAGACCTAGATTTATTAATAAATTACCACAGTTATTCAATTACGTATTCCAGGCTGATTTATTGCGAATATTTTGGCGCGGCCAGCACTGAATCCAATAGCAGAATTATTATTTTAGCTTGCAATTCGTTAACGGCTTCACAGTTTTCCACTTTATTTGATACTCCGTACTTTGGTTTGGTATAACGAGCAGTTTTCGTTTGTTTGTCAAACATTCGTGACACGCCGCCTCGGCACGGCGTCTACCGCCGGACACATACGTGATACGTTCTCCCCTTCTATTTGTTATACATTGCTTTTTTCCACAATAACATTCGACCACAACACTGACGGAACACCGCAATGGAGCACTATATGTGGAAATCCGTCCTTTGAGCTTAACGATGTACGGACTTTGTGAACAGATCTGAAAACAAATAACAATGAACGTGTCTTACAGGTAGACCTCGTAATGTTCACTGCAACAACGTGAAATATGATGAGCATTAAATGTGACTGTATAAAATTGGACACATCTTTTATACACCGTAACAAGAACACAAATTGTGTTCTCCATCATTTTCTGTGTTTATTTAACCGTCACAATTGCGTTCCGTGTTCTCTTTTTAAATTTCACAAAGAGTATTAAAAAATATTATAACCACAAATTTGTTACAATTTGATAGATTATCAAGGGACCGAAGTAAGAAAGTCTTTAAAAAGTTTCAGCGGTTAAAACGTAACAACTTCGGATCCGCCTTTGATCATTTTTCGATAAGGCCCGAACTTTTGAAGTTTTTTCCAACAGTTTTTCTCATAATCTATTGGACGTCAACCCGTCTAAAGAATATTGCAGTCAATACAATCTGTGGAAGGGATGGTTCGGATATCTACTGCTGAGGGAACAAGGGAATTGCCTGTCATCTATCAGCGACAGCTTGAGGGAATTCCCTCTTTTTCGACTCCTTTGTACCTTATAAACTTGCAACGTGTTTGAGCAAACATAATACTCCTCGTTTATGAGCGGACACAGTCCAATTTTTTCCACCACACTCGTGGTCGTGTGCATATAGCTCGAATGAAAAATAGTGTCAGAAAAAATACTTCACACTTTTTCATATTTTTTGCAAATGGTAAATTATTTATTGTCGAGAGAACTCGGCACGCAATATATCAGTGTCCAACTGAGGAAAGATTGTTTTAACGATTCCTGTAAAAAAAAATTCACCAGTTAAATAATAAATTGCAATCGGAAAAAAAATTGAAGAGATTTTTTTTTCAACATTTTTAAAGTCTTCATCAAAATTTTAGTCTGATCGTAAAATAAAAAAACGAGTTACTCCATTATTAATAAAATCAACATCCTCATGTCTACACAGCGTTTTTCGAAACAGAATATTCATCACAGGAGATCGTGTATAAAATTTTAAATAACGTTAAGCCGCGTCCGATTTACAGTCCACATTTTGACGATGCGTACACTACAAACTGATAGACGCCCACGTTAAACCATAGACATGAAGGATTGGACAGCGCATTACCGTTACAAAATTAACTGATTTGTAGAAAGAGTCAAATCGAATGTGCGACCTGTCTCTTTCCTTGACCGTAGTGACAAAATTGACATTTGCCTGTGATGCAGACCAAACAGAATTCTAGAATCAGGCAACAACTAGGACCGTACTATGAAGTGCCACTGCAATCATAACTCCATTGCAAAAAAGAATAGTGCTATTCGTCTCTCACACACACACCAGAATCATGATGGTTTTTAAGCGATGCCGTCGTAGTAAAATCTCTGGTTGCACGATCTCCTTGTCTCGCTCACACTTTTCGGACCGTTTTCACTTGACAGCCAAACAGGGGAATGCTTAGTCCACTGCTCTATGTCTATGCTATGGATTTATTTACGATGAGTACAAATATACATACGCCCACGTGAAACTAACATGAAGTTCATAAATATCCATCGCTGGAGTACATAAAAACGTTACTTTAATAAAGTTATGATGTAACAGGCTCACTTAAATGTGAAGTTATGGTGATGGGTCATTCAATCTGTATAAAAAGTACGGTAATTTAACTTTATGTGCACTCTGTATAAAAATAAGTTTACTGAAACGGATAAGTATTTTTTTTTATCTTACTTTTCTTTTGGTTAAGATAAGACAAGGTCTCTTGTGTGATTGATTAACAAAATTTTGGCGTCATTAATTAACCACACATTGTTTACAAAACCAGCACAAGAAACTCGTAATTTATAAAACATTGCAAATTAGGTATAACGTATAACGAATGGGGTACAAAAGTATGATTATTTTGTCAGATAGATAATCCAAAAATATTGGACACGTATTTTTTGCTTTATTAAATCAATAAAAGTTTAGAAAGATAACCTTTTCCACTTCAAAAAGTCACTTTTATTTCGTACAAATGTGCTCTAACGTTACCCAAAGTGCTTGGAAACTAAAAATAAAGCACAACAATCTGTCGGCACTAAGCAATGAAGCGTAAACATTCTCGGGGGAAATCTGCAACTGTCTCACATAGCGCTACCAATTTAATTGGAACAAAATTTGGTTAGCTCAGAAGAAACTTTACCTACCTTATTTGAACAATTGAAGTAGGTAACGTCAGAAATTGGGTGGATCATGCTTCGTGAAATTGATTAAAGTAGCTGGAACCATGTATTCAAATTGTAACTAAACCTGATCTACATAATCCTGAGCTGATAAAATTTTAGTTAGTTCTAAAATTATCCCACACTTAGTTTTAGAATCGGCTTCATCTGCGGGCACGGGGCCGGTATAATCAATTCAAATTGATGTTCAATCAGCGACTTCGGCTACTATGAAATATTATAAACTCCTATATTTTCTTTCTTTTGGTTTATTAATTTATTTAAAACTTCATGTTCCTCTCTACCAGACAACCAAGGGTAGTGATGAGATAATATGGTAGGTGCATGTGCATTGGTTCTGCTTCCAGCTGTAATGGCTTGGATTTATACTGAAGGACAATAAAAATGGAACTAGCTAGACTCTAACTCTCTCTAAAGTGAACCTGGTTCCTCAATTCCAATAGTTTTTACCAACTTAAAATACGCCAACGAAACCAAGACTAGTCTTAATCCTTTCACAAGCAGCAATCCTTTGTGGAACACTTCCTGTTTTTTCCCTTAATTACTTTCGTTACCTCCATTTTTTTTCTATTTCTCTTATCAGTTCTCGTAGCTCGTGATTATATCTCCAACGTGACCCGATTCCAAGGCAAAAAGAATTCGCTCGAAAATAAAAATAAAATTGGACGTTGAAAGTAGCTAAAACAAAACCAATCTTTAATATTGAAATTCCTAATCGAGCTTTAGATTGCTAGGCCGCTCTGAATAAAATTAATAACGCTGTCTAAACTACTAAGCAGCCAATTTATCAAATAGGAAGATTTTGGGGTAAAAAGGGCGAAAATATAGATTTTTTATATATGGGGGTAAGATGAACAAGAGCCCATTTGTCAAAGGCCTTCGAAGACTCGTTCAAGACAAAATGATCTACTTCCACTTGTGCCCCTTTTGGATAGTCATCCATATTCCGTTTTTCAGTCTCCGTTTAATCAGTGTGACGGGTGACAGCTTGTCTCTTTAACGCCTTCATGTTGCATAGCTATCTTGTCACTGTTGTCTCTTATAAACTGTCTGGGGAATGTTATCAAATGTTATTGGATGGGGTCTTCGTTTTGGATTTTTCTTTCTTTTTTTTGTCCTCCTTAGACCTAACGCTAAACTGTCGTGGTAAGTGCCTAATACTTCATTTTGCACTATGATTGGCCAAAGTTTTAAAGCAGGTACTTAACACAAAGGAAATTGTAGGTATCGACAGTAATCAACTATCACACAAACTTGTTAGAAAAATATTTCATTTGTTTGGTAAGTTTCCTTTTTCGTGTGAATTTTATCAAAAACGTCAAACAATGGAGATACTTCATCAATCAGTTTGTGTACCGCTAAATTCGTTTTGACAATTCTGCATCCGTTGTTACATCTCGTCGCTACCCATAGCTTCAGTTCTCCATTAAATCAGTGTCCGAAGTGAAAAAAAAAACTGTTACAGTCCACTCGTCACGTCCAATTTGTACCTTTATAAATGACTTTTACGCGGACCAAAAAATATTTGCGTGCAAATATTTATCTTCATCGATGTTTTCAAATATTTGAGTTCCATTCCTGTGTAAAACATTTAGAAAACTATTAATCGTTTGTGTTAAAATGCTTGTAAATGTCAAAGTTTTAAAGCTGTGTCTACACTCTTGCTAAGCTAGTTCGATGAGGCGGAAAAGTATCGGATGTTGGAGACCAAGACTTAGCCAGCGAAGTTTGGCTGCTACTTTAATCTTTGAACACGGAACTCCTCGGACTTGGTTTACGAGCTCAAATTATTTTGGGCGAATTCTATCTCGATATTCTGTACCGTTTCTGTAACGTTCTGGAACCTTTTCTGTGCTCATGTTAAAACTACTAGGTATGTTGCACGCGGAAATATATCGTGACATTTAAAATTATTTCATAAACTAGCTTTTGCCCGCGACTGCGTACGTGCATATCCCGTTTTTTCCCGTTCTCGTAGGAATTTCCCGTTCCCGCCTATAGCCTTCCTCATGAATGTGGCTATCATGTTCAAAAATAATTTTTCAAATCAGCTGGTATTTCCAGAGATTAGCGCGTTTAAACAAACTGTTCAGCTTTAGATATTATATTAAAGTATAGATAGCTCGTTATAAGCCTCGTAACTATTTTGAAATACCTACTTACTAAATCTTGTTAGTCTAAAACAGGCTCTCATAAACATATGACGCCATTTATAGACACCAGCTCAAAATGAACACTGACCGTATTTGTACGCTCGTTACATTGGCACCTACTTCGGAAAACTGCGCTACTGGCAAATCGTGCGAGCCCATTGATCTGTAACTCTGTTACCGGACAAACGGCAGACCATAGACTATACCTGAGTAGTTTATGTCGATACTCGACAAAACTACCTCAACTGGATCGCGGCGGACAAAAATCGAACAACTAAAAGTCATAGCCTTGTGGCTGGCTATCTGTCACATCGCATCTATGTGCAGCAAAGGTTATGGTGTTACGGTGTATAATGTGCATGAATATGGAGATGTTTCACGAAATTCCGTTTTTAAAACGAAAGAATTTCGGCTACGGCTTGGTAAATAATAGGTTAGCCACTCTTCTGGTAGTGCCGTATTAAAAGGCAATCAAAGTATTATGGCAAGATGATGAGTAGCAACACACACAGTCTATCTTTCGTTTCGGGACTGTCTATTTGAAAATATCGCATGGTTTTTTCAGTCAATTAAAAGATACGGTGGCAACATGAAAATGGTTAAGTCCCTATCTAGAGAAGTAGCGTGATAGTCGTTGAGACGGTCACGTCAGTTACAGAAAGGCGGTGATTTTAATGCTAAGCATACGCATTGGGGATCACGACTTACTACAACTAAGGGAAGGCAGCTCTTAAGTGCAATTAAAGATACACATTCCGAAGTTATGAGCACAGGTAAACCAACGTACTGGCCCACTGACCACCAGAAAATACCGGATCTTATAGATTTTTTTATATGCAAAAACATTTCCGCTAATTACGTCAGTTTGGAGTAAGGTTTTCATATGAACTCGGATCACTCTTCGATTATACTAATGCTTAGTCAAAAAGTTCTACTCAAAGAAAGTCACTTAACCCTGGTTAATAAGTACACAGATTGGGAAAGTTTTGCCCTAGATCTAGATAATGTTATCGACCTTAAAACTCCGATAAAAAAGCAAGATCAGCTTGACTCAGAAGTAAACAAATATATTGTTAATATTCAACAATGTGCGTGGAACAACACACCGCAATTAAAACGTAAATATAAGGGATTTATCTATCCTAAGGAAATTGTGGATTTACTATCTGAGAAAAGAAAACAAAGGAAGCAGTGGCAGCGAACAAGGTGCCCGCGAGATAAAACATCACTAAATAACCTAACTAAAAGGTTAAAGAGGAAAATTCTACATTTTGAGGATGAATCTTTGAATACCAACCTTCTGCAGCTAACCAATGACAAATCAACGGATTACTCTCTTTGGAAAGCGACAAGAAATCTGAAAAGGCCGATTACACAAATACCGCCCATCAGAGGGAGCGACGGAAAATGGGCCATAAGCAATGACCAAAAAGCGTTAAGGTTTGCTCAACACTTAGAAGAAACTTTTCAACCCAATGAAAGTTCGATAGAAATTTTTGAGAATGAAAATTTATCGCAAAACCAAAGAATTAAGCTTGTGACTCCTAAAGAAGTAATGAGAGAAATTCAAAATAACATTAGCTCAAAAAAGTCTCCGGGTTTCGACCTCATTACAGGTGAAATTCTAAAACACCTCCCGCGCAAAGCCATTGTTAAGCTGACCAAGCTTATCAATGCTGCAT
Organism: Melanchra persicariae; assembly: GCA_947386135.1. NCBI lineage: Eukaryota > Metazoa > Arthropoda > Insecta > Lepidoptera > Noctuidae > Melanchra > Melanchra persicariae. Next base: position 5,940,336 of record OX376651.1, on the reverse strand, counting down.
TTATCTTAAAACATGTACCTGAGTCATGGAAGGTTGCTGAAGTCATTATGATTGCGAAGCCTGGGAAACCACCCCATGAAGCATCATCTTATAGACCTATTTCTCTGTTGCCCGTGTTATCAAAACTATTCGAAAAACTGTTATTGAAACGGTTAAAACCAATAATAGAAGATAAAAACCTCATTCCAAATCATCAATTTGGCTTCAGGGAAAAACACTCAACAATAGACCAGGTACATAGAATAACTAACATAATTGAAAAAACGCTTGAAAATAAGGAAGTCTGCGCTACCGTGTTTTTAGATGTCGCGCAAGCTTTTGACAAAGTTTGGCATAAAGGTCTAATATTCAAGCTCAGACGCATGCTACCAGAATTTGCGGATATCCTAGAGTCGTATATAACTAATAGAATGTTTAGAATACGGCAGGAGGACGCATATTCCGAGCTAAAAGCTATAAAAGCTGGAGTACCACAAGGAAGTGTGCTTGGCCCAATTTTGTACTTGTTGTACACATGTGACATCCCAGAACTGGAAAACAACACCATTGCGACCTTTGCAGATGATACTGCTATAATGGCCACCGGATCAAGCCACAGAGAAGCAGTAGAAAAAGTTCAACTAACTGTGAACAAAGTTTATGACTGGACACAAAAATGGAAGATCAAACTGAATGAGTCAAAATCAATTCACATTGACTTCACAAACAAACATTTGGACTATCACCCAATCTACATAAATGGCATGCAAGTGCCTTATGCTAGTACAGCCAAATACCTTGGCATAACTCTCGACGCCAAGTTGCGTTGGAAAGCTCATGTCAAAAAGAAAAGGCAGGAACTCGAAATACGATATAAAAGTATGTATTGGTTACTCGGAAGGAAATCCTGTCTATCAATACATAATAAAATTACCTTATACAAGCATATTCTCATGCCAATTTGGACGTATGGTATCCAACTTTGGGGCTGTACTAAACAAAGCAACATCAAAATAATCCAACAATTCCAAAATAAAGTACTCAGGGATGCTGTCAATGCACCCTGGTACATAAGAAATGACGACCTTCACCGTGATCTTAAAATAGAATTCGTCACCAACATTATTCAAAAATTTGCTGAAGCCCACGAACACCGACTTCACCGACACGTGAATGTTGAGGCAATTCAGCTTCTAGACAACACAGACTTAGTGCGTAGGCTAAAAAGAACTAAACCTTTTGAATTAGTGTAGTGTAAAAAGTGAATTAATAATAGTAACAATGATGTGCTATACATATAACACATGAACTTAGTGTTTTTATAAATTTATCAGACTCTAAGAAAGTGCTACGGACTTGTGTAAAAGTGCAAATGGATACTATTCTTAGTTTTAAAATAATCTATCACGTAACATATTAAGTTAGAGTTAAATTGCTTATTAGTCTTTTAGGCTAGATCGTAATTAATTATTAAGAATTTTGTTCTTACTAATAAAACACAAAAAAAAAAAAAGTTACAGAAAGATTTTAATTCTATGCAGTGCAACTGCTTACTACTTTAAGTTAATACTTAAGTTTATACTTTATATATTTTATTAGAAATATTTCTGGGAATAAAAGAGGCTACCTACTCTTTTGGAAAGTCAAAGTCAAAGTCAAAGCATTTATTTCAATTAAACCATTTACAGGCACTTTTGAATTGTCAAGGTCGGTCAGTCAAAGAGGTGAAGCTATTTGCACGTTCCAAAGCGTAGATCTCTATGGAGAAGAACGAACAAGAAACTCCATGGACACTCTTTTGAATCAATTAATTATTACAAAGTTGTGGTTACATTGTTCTTGTTGAAATTATTCATAGACATGTGAGAACGATGTAAAAAGACGTGCACGACAAAAGCAAAAAAGGAACAATTCAAAATACTAACAAATTAAAACAAACCGTGGCAGTTGAGAGATGACCAGTCCCAGCTGACGGAGCCAAATGATGAATGAAACACAAACTGCACCATCAGAGAGACTTGAGTGAGCATGACACTCCCACCAGCCAGGGCACATTAAAGTCTTACCCAAAAATGATAGTTTGACTTGAAGGTACACAGTACTCACACATGTGCCGTTAATGCATGAAATTATACAATGCAAAATTAGTTCGAGTCTATACAATGAAAAATCTATGTTCTTTCAATATTCAGTGGGTCTCACAACTGCTAAAAATAAAAATAAAAAATAATTAAATAAGTAATTTGTGCGCCCTATGGAGCAGGACCAGCATTATCAGCAGGTTCAGAAATTATTTTTATCTTACTCCTCCGCTGTTCTTTGCAGATTAATTTCGATGTGGGATCCAAAACAGTTGAATCGTTTCTCCGGGACTCGTCGAGCTTTATTGACTCGGCGTTTTTCTGATGTTCGCCACTGTTTAATCTGGGTCCCAGGAGTTGCAGTGGTTGGCGCGGTGGTGGCGGGCTTGTCCCAAAATAAATATACCTCATCATACGTTGTTCATACTCATGAACAACTTTTACTGAGGGATATGCCGTATGTAGGTACATATATCGTAAAATATACATAGAGGCTCCCTTAACCTAGATACCTAAAGCTGGAGACAGCTGCAACCCGTACACTGAAAGCTCTAGAATAATGGTCAACTATAAAGCTATTGGCCAGCTACTAGTCAGTGATACTATTATCGTACTTACAGACAAAATCGATTCAAATGGTTGTTAGTTTCCGCAAATCCGTGTGTGCCGTGGGTACCTATGTAGTTTCACAAAACATACAGACAAGTACTAAAAGAATTAGAACACCTTTGTTGACAAACCTTAATGGAATTTATCCGCTAATGGTGTGTGAGTAAGTTTCATTTTCGAGTAGCAATCAGTTTTGCTTGAAACAATATTAAACAAACTGCCTGATGAACCCTCAATAGGAGGTTCTAGATACAAAGACTAACTAATTATGGCCAAAAAGTAAAAAATGTTGACGCGTGTTCAAACTCTTACATTTTGTTTTTGAGATATTGGTATTGTTGATAGTAACATTCTAAGTTCATTTCAATAGTACTCAAACGGATTGAATTCACAAAGTTCCTCTGCTGCCAATCCGTACCTCAGCTTATAATGTGGTGCCAACCCGCAGGTACAAAGCTATCTTTATACAATACACACTCCAAAGCCATTCACACAAGACGTCGATACCCTACCGACTTGAATGTGGATGTAAACTTAATTGGACCATTACTTTCTAATTAGGGTTGACCCAGTAAAATAAATTGGAAAATAAGGTTTTTGAGGTAAGATTTTTTAATTGCTCTTTTAAATGTTATAGTTAATTAATAACTACTTAAAATAAAATTGGAAATTGGTTAGGACTGCTTTCAGAAAAAAATATAATCATTGATAAGGGCATGCGAATGATAATATTGCAATGCTTTTAAAGGCTTCGGAGTCATAAGTAACTACTAACATAACATAACATCAACATTGTACACTTAGATCGCAATAAACGTTTTTGACCTTGACTTTGATTTTGACTTTGAAAATAATAAATAAACATTTTATTTGCACAATTAACAACATGTTTTATTAAGAAAATTAAGGCTGATTTTGTAATAGACAGACAACTAACTTTTATGTGAAGAACAAACATGATGGTCTGGCATATCGATACTAGAAGTATCAATTAACGTAAGCGACATTTTAGATTATTTATAAATGCCACTTTAAAATAATCGCTGTAAGGTTCACTTTGGCATTTTGGGTTCATGTCCCTTACGTTAACTGATACTTTAGGTATCGATATTTACTAAACAAAAACTGTCAATGGGTCATTTTCATGCATCAGTAATCAGAGTGTTAATTCTAGTAATTTTTAAGCCATGTTCGCATTCGCGTGTCCAGTCACAATCTCTCAAAAACGAATGGAAATTGAGGCATTTTCGACTGATTACGACTAAGAGGCGAATGCCAACATTGCTTAAAAATAAGTAGAATTAGTCCTCTGATAATTTTAAATTGGTCCTTACTGTGTTAATAATAACTATGCCTATTATTTTTTAAGAATACCAGAATAATATTTTTTTATTTATTTTTTAGTTCGTTTTGTTTCTGATTTCATAAAAACTAATTAGGTATGTCACCTTTCTGGAGAGGGCACTGGATCCTATAACACGGGTTTATCACCTAGCACAGGAGTCAGGAACTTCACTGATTTTATAACCTTTCCTAAGCAAATAAAGATTATTTATTATAATAAGCATTTTCGCCTTTATTTTTTTAACAGTAGGTTTATTTTTGCTACTTCTACTTTCTACTCAAGTGCACCCAGTTCGGCGCCCTCTGACTCACACGTGATAACGAAACTGTACTAATATTTGTTTATCTACCGCTCAAGGTAATTGAGGCTGTCTGCTAATAGAACACATGCTGCCGTAATTAATGGCAATTGATAAGCAATTAAATTAATACGGGTTGTAGATTGCGTGTGTTGAACTGTGTTTGTTTGAGTTAATTTAGTTTATTACGCTGTGAATGATGAGTTTAGAATCAGTTACCTAAGTAGATATTATATCCGCCAAAAAATGCGATTTTATTACCAGCTCAACAGATTTTCCCGTGAGAAAAAACACACATTTTTTATGGATGGAAAATTATCAAATGACTTCTCCCGCTCTGGGCGGAGTGGAAGGGAGTGTCAGACTCTTACTAACTAAAACCCATCCGTGTTCCTCCAAATACCGTTTGCGGTGACTGGAACTCGACTTCGAACAAATTCCGTAACCCTGGCAGGACGAGAACGTATGACCGTCCACCAGTATTAAAAGATATATCGTGTCCTCTCAATCAACAGTACCAACGTCGTCGTCGTCCAAGCTTCATATCCGTTTTTTGTTATTATTTATTTCAATTACTCTCGGCACTAACAGTTAACGTCAACATGTGCAGAGACTGCTGAAAATCAACAATTAATTGTATAACAAACCCAAAGACTTTCACTTTTTATATGATTAGGAATGTAGATAGATAGGATGTAATAATGTTTGTATCTTAATCAGCTACAATATCCTAGTTCCTACATACGAATCTTGATAGTTTTAATCTACAAACTTTAACGAGTTTCTCAAAATCCTATTAGTACACTCCAAACAAAATTGAAAAAAACTAACGCGCAAATAGAAAATTCGTAAAAGTATTAAAGTTACTTATTTTCCTAAGTTGACCACTCAACGCTCTCAAAATGTTTGTCCAATACTCTGCATTAGATATTTTTTTAAGCTTTCTGTTTCTTAAGAACACTCCTTTCTTTTGATAATAAAAAACCGGCCAAGTGCGAGTCGGACTGGCGCACCAAGGGTTCCGTACCATATTATCTACAAAAAACGGCATAAAAATCATTTTAGTTGTATGGGAGCTCCACTTAAATATTTATATATATAGTATGGTTTTAGTATTTGTTGTTACAGCGGCAACAGAAATAAATCTGTGAAAATTTCAACTGTCTAGCTATCACGGTTCATGAGATATAGCCTGGTGACAGACAGACGGACAGCGGAGTCTTAGTAATAGGGTCCCGTGTTTACCCTTTAGGTACGGAACCCTAAAAATCAAGTAATGTCACTTTATATCGCTCCCCCTATACTACCCCACTCAGTGCTCTTAACCCTGACTAAGAAAATTTACCATTAAAACACTATGTTCCGTTAGTGGTTATGATACTACCGCCATAGCGCCATAGTCGTAGAAGTTAAGCGGTTGCCACTTGCCAAGTTTTCAACGGTTAATGCAGACGGTTAGTGCAGACGGTATGGGAGCAAGACATCGTTACCCCGAATAGCAGCAAACATTCTGGAATAGGGGTGGATGCAGCATAGTTTGTAATTCTGTTGGTATACCCTGGTGGGGAACAATACCCCTATCTTTGAAGTGGAGTTGCAAGTTGCTATGACGGTTTGGCAAGTATCTTACGACAAATTTCACCAATGAAACTGAACGCGACCAGTACATCTAAACTGCGTTCAAGAGCTGTCAGCGTCAATATTCCATAGAAAAATAGTGACACTGACAGCTCATAAACGTGGTTTTAACGCTGATCGCGTTCATTTTCATTGGTAAAATTCGCCCTTAATGTTTTAAATTATACGTTCATATGACAAGATTGTCGGAAATTGAAAAAATGATTTCTGTAACTGTTTTTTTGCGTAAAACTAAACGCACTCTAATACCTAATTTAAGGCTCCCGCAGACAGGCGCCACGCCTTAAAGCGATATTGTATCGAGAAACAGATAGATAAATATACTTTTTATTGTACACCAAAACAAATTACAATAGGAGCTTTAAAATAAAGTTAGAATTCGCTGACCTGGCTGCATTTGAAAAACATTTTTTTTATTTTTTTTTCCTCATAGCCACAATTTGCTTCATCGTTTGACAACGACCCTCTGTTACGTTTGATAAGCAAAAGCTACCCTTTTGATACCTACAGTAAAAAAAATACTCTGAACATAGAACGAAAAACGCTGACGTTAATGAATATTTACCCTTTCGGCAGAACCTTAATAAAATACTTTTACATTGTTTCTACGAACAAACATTGTTTAGCGATACACCAAACAAAATAAACGAATTATTTTCGTGTTATGGAGCACAAATGCCGAAATTCAAGTTATTATTTTGTCATAGATTAAAAATACGTAGAGACAGATGTACTTACTGTGTAGAAAAAAAAGGAATTCTTAATCGAAGAACGTTTGTCACATTTCTGACCACGAAATAGTCAGGAATGTGAAACCTGTGGGCCGAGTTAGAGGGTCCTAAAAGAGGATCACAAAGAGATATTTAGTGGTCGTATTTTTTACTACCTATCACATTATTTTCTTTCCTCAAAACGTGAGGGTTATAAAATGTGAATTGAAATAAAATTGTTATAACCGATTTCATTTTACATTTAGATCTGTTAGATGGTCTCAAACTCATTTTTAAAGAAGATAAATCGGGATCGACGAATGGTATTTACTTACTGAGTTTCTATTTTTCTAAATCCACCAATCATAATATGTTCTTAATATAGGGTCACAAAATGTGAATTGAAATTAAAATTGTTATGAATGACGTACAAACTTTTCTTTCCTGAATGTTATTTCCTGAGCCTCTAGAGATAAAAACTCACGAAATGATACATATCGTGGAAAGATTTTTCCTCAAAGGGAAAGAAGTAGATCTAAATGAACCAAAGTTAATTAAGGCGTCTTCATGCAATACACATGTCAAGGAAAAGCGGATTCTGAAACATCACAGTGTACCTTTGCTCGTTACTTGAACATTATATTCAATGAGTGAGACGCTACATTTCCATTTTTAAGATGACTAAGTTTATGTATATTTTCAGACGTTTTCGTTAAAAAAGAGAGCTTCCAGGAATATTTCATTATTAATTAACTTTCTTTTACTTTAATGATGAGTTTCTTTTTGTATTTTAGTTTACTTTCCAAGAAGATGTAAGTAGGTATTTAAATTGAGAGTTCATTATGAAGGAAAACGTGTTTAGAAATGTATTTTTTTTATAGATTTGACCACTAGCAAGTTAACACGCAAGGGCTATCAACTGCTTAACCGGACTATCCTGTGGTGGCCTCAAATGAATTTAAGGCCCCCAGCCAAGACAACAAAGCTAGCTACAAGCTAAAACTACTGACCGCACGCTAAGGGCATTCCCTGTGGAATACGACCTCGGCTTTTGTTTAGAAATGTCCAACAGTGGACTACTTTAATTAATATTCTATAGGAGAAAAATGGTTTACATATTTGTAAAAGGACAACTCGGTAACCTTAGAAGAAGTGACGCGAATACGATTTTCTGGTTTTTCGCTGAGTACCATAGTCTTGTTTTGACCCAGAGAACAAAAAATGCTACTATGTCCATCATCTTCATAATCTCATAATCAGTCCGTATGACAAGTACAGTGACAGATCGGTTTATTGGCACAAACATGTGTGTAATGATATATTAAGTTCCTTCACACGAAGCAGAGCGGAACCACTTTTATGTGACGATACTCACAACTTGGAGCCAGATGTAGCAATAATGTATTGAGAGCACAATGATGAATAGACTGCTAATACAGGTATGTACGTATCTTTATAATAGTTGCGAGTAGCGTAATGATATGGTAAATTACCCGCGTAAAGTGTGATTGACCAATCACAGTGTAAGTAAAAACGAAAATTGATCCAGTTTGCGTTCGAGAGGGCCAATTCTATAAATGTTTCATCATCTTAGTCACAATCTCAAAAACACCACGAATTCCATACATTTCGACAGATTGCGAACGTTGGTTAAAAATTTTTAGAATTGGCCCCCAATTCGATGTTTGCCTTCCAACACTAGAAATAGTGTGACTTCTGAGATAACACCCAATAGTGGAAGAAGAAATTGTGTGCTAAGATAATTTTAGATAAGAGCATAATGATGATGTGATGACAATATTACATTTAATACTGTAGTGTCAGAATAATGACAATAAGGAGTAGTCATTATTTATACAACGTGTAACATATACTAATCGCAATACCTCTTAAGAGCGGCCAACCCGTCATAATTTTCATACAAACGCTCGTACGTAATTATGCTGTTGTAACACATATATCTTCAAATTTGTTGAAGTAATAGGTATCTTGTGCACTATATGTAGGTTTCTATGAAAGCAAAAAATAAAAATTTGGAGAAACAAATTCAGTATAAGCCTCCGAAAATCTGCATTTTGCACAAATTTCACCTGAACTTTGGCCGTTCATAATGTACTCCTAAATTGTAAAAGTAAAAAAAACATCATGATAGAAACCTTGCACATGTAATGAAGATTCTAAATGAATAATATTCATTTTAAAAACTTGTAAGGCTCATTCAAAAACACGTATTTCCTGGAACTAGTTTTATAAAATTTTCGGACACTATTTTCATCCATTGCGCTGGATGAAACAACAAGCTTTTCAACCAAGCTCGCGTTGACGATAGACGAACCGGGAAGCCCCTCTTAAGGGGTCATTGTATGCACGATAAGTTTTTACAGAATAACAAAGCTAAAGCTATTACAATATTCATTGCCGATAAAACCTTCTTAATTGTTGTCATGATGTCCCTCAAGGTCCAAGGACTGTCCTACGAAGTAATTAACCAACTTGAATGGTAATCAAATCTAAAGAAGCCGCGTCACATCGAACCGATTTCGATTACTAACGGCAGTACGTGATCGCCATGATAATGTCGCCGATCAATGAAATAGTTAACTAGTTTATCTTGACTAGACGCTATGTTGCTAGTAGCTAGGTACGAGTGTGGTTAAATGGCTGAGAAAACAAAACGGAGGGTTGACTGAGGGTCTCTACTAATTCGTTGCTTTGGGATATACGTCTTGAATATGAACAACTTTTAAGTTTTAAAATGGAACGTAAAATAAATCCCGACAAAAAAATCTGCTGTTCAGTAAGTACTAAAATAGAAGGATTATGCGATTTCGTTCAGGGTTGGTCTCATATTAAAAGTGGTTTATGATAATGAGTACTTACACCCCTGAAACATGGCCAATGCCCAGTCATTGAAATCAAGACATCCTTAAATTATATTCAATAAAGACATATTGAGATTGAAGAAAAAAAAAATGAATATCTATATAAATTAAAACATGTTTTATACCTGCGGTTTGATAAATCAGGTCGAAGTTCTAAAAAAGTAAAACATTCATTTCTCGAACATGAAATCCTCCACAGGTCACACACAGATTATCTCTAGTCGGTCGCAAAGAGACGTCATCATTTTGACGTTCAGGATGGAAACGAACATTTCCGAATTGGAATTCGGAGAACCACTGCAAGTAATGTTGACTTGATTAGATTAAAGTTGGCTAGAAATGTCCGTCGTTTGTCTAGTTTCAAGTACTGTAAGAGCAGAGCTCGACAATTCGTAGACGGCAAACATAGAGTTCAATTTAGAATGGAACAATGCTTCGAGTTGTCAGCAAACATGCAACCCGAGACCCGGCTTAAATGAATGACGATCAATCAAAATTCGCCAATATTGACGATGAAAAAACAATATGAATGGCGTCAACAACATCAAATATATTTGAACGTAATACCTGTCACGGGTGTCACATAAAATATTTTGTCCTGATATCAATTTTTGGGTATCATTTGAACTTTTTTTCTTATAAATGGCCCCCATTTATAAGAAAAAAAGTTCAAATGATACCTACATCTTCTATGAAATTCTTTAACACAATTCAATACTTTAAATGGAGCGTGCAGTTCTTGGAAATCGCTTTTAAATTTTTTAAATATAGAATACAAATAATATCGAAAATTTTGCGTCGTTTTCGATATTAGAGAGATACATTTGAAATTCATATTATTATGTTTATTAAAACTAGACGCAGGGACATAATAACAGGTTATCTACCGACTTAGGTATGCGTTCTAGTGAAATATCTTCAACGGCATTATGTGCACCAATTTTAATACTTATTAGACCCAAAAATCATAAATGAGTTTACGAACCAACTTCACCCAAATATTTTATTAAAATAAGTATCCATATGGAAACAGTGAGAAGACTTAAAAAATCAAAACAGTTCGAGTTATACATTTTAGTGAACAGCTGTGCACCTAATGTAGCACAAGTGGTATAATAAAAACATTCATAGCAAAGACAATTTAAAAATAGTTTAGGATGAAATCAAATTACCTTATTGACGACACGGTTGGCGCAGTGGTTGAGCGATTGACTGCTGTGCTGCGTGTCGTAGGTTCGATTCCCGAACGGAACAAATATTTGTATGGCCTACAGATGGTTGTTCCGGGTCTGGCGGTTTGGGTATGTGTATTATGTTTATAAACGCACCCACGATACACGAGAAATTCCTAGTGTATAAGGTCAGATTTTTTAAAATCTTCTTGAAAAAATATATCTTAAACATGTTTGAATCTCCAACACTCCAGACTTATATTCCTTTCAACTTCAGTGGAAAACCAGAGGTCAGTGAATAATCGCAGAATAAATCAGTCTAGCGGGTCAGAAGTCTGTCGGTAATACCGCCAATCGCGGCGCAGAGCCCAACAGTACCGACTTATCACACGATTTACGAGGCAAACTTCCCGACCCGATGTTCATATGTTTCGCATAGGCCTTCAACTCATATATCACCTAAGTTTTATTGAGAAACGCCTGGATACGAACTAGTTGAACAAGATTTTCGTAAGTTATTTTCTAGTGAAAATGTTGTGGAAAGACTTTATCTGAGGCCCTTGCTAAAAAAAGAAAGGAAGGAAATACATTTATGTAACACAAACTTTAAGGCACAGAACACGTTTACAGGACAAACGAAACATAATGGTAAAAATAAATTATTCTGATTTTAAAACGTCAAAAAGTGTGTGCCTCGCGGCTGCACGAACTATGTCCATCGACATTCTATCACTAATGAGTAGAGATCGGAATAGGTAGAGTATATTTACCTTAAGTTCGAAGAAGTAAGTAACATAGAGTTGATAATACCTCCTCTAAAATCCCGGAATCATAAACATGACCATTGAATCCTGAGATTTAAGAAATTTGAACTAAATTATTATATTCAAGAATCTCATTATGTCAAGTCCAGTTCATGTTTTCATAATCTCGGGTTTTAATTGTCATGTTTATGATTCCGGGATTTTATTATTATTATTATTATTATTATTCATTTATTTCAGATATATACATCCATAAAATTGTTAGTAACACAGAAATGCTTATGAAAAACTAGTGTTAGTAAAGATCAGACATGACAATAAAATAACATGACCTATTGGATACTCCAACACTCGTTTGCGCGTGTTTACTTGACTGTGTGTAGTCGTATCCATCGCCCGAGCATTGGAGAATCCCACCGGTCCGACAATACGCACAGGATGCTGTTGGTACTAGTACGCATGCGTGTTAGGAAGGAGGTATAACGCTTGCGCATGACTGCAGCGAAGCTGTCTACGTGGGCCTCTGCAAACATGCCCGAGGCACTGCAATACCGCGGTAGCCCCATCAGCATCCTTTTAGAGGAGGTATTATCAACTCTATGTTACTTACTTCTTCGAATTTTAGGTAAATAGATTCTACCTATTCCGATCTCTACTTATCAGATATGACGATTGTCAAAAAGTGTGGAACTGCCATGCGCTATGCGCTACTGAAATATCACGTGATCGATCTCAAACATTCATTCATTTTTGGACTACTGAGCATCTTAAACGCTGATAGAAAATTACTTTGTCCAGCCACCACTCCACTTAGTATATTATCAAAGACCTTTCATATATCAGAGGCCTCTAATACCTATTATTCCCGGATAACCAAGAATAGGTCTTTGATAATATAAAAAGTGGATTTTATTTTGCAATGTATTTGATCAAATTAATCTGTAGCCTATTTTTATTTTTACAGGTAAACCCGGCTATCAAACGCTTTCAATTTCATTTGGAGCGGTCCCGGCCATTGTTTTTTATTAGTATGGCTACCGTTACGTACTAAGATTATGTGGGTATAGTACCTATAAACATACATTACATTGTAAACATCCCATCAGCCATACAGTACCGGCTGAAGCGCTTTTAATATAACAGCAAGAATGCAAGCCCACACTATATACCTATATGTACACTTATACAAAAAAAAACACGATCAAACTCCACTTGATCATTGTGGCTTTCATACAATAATAATCTACTCATAATTATTTCGTATAATAATTATATTACGGACGTCTGACCTCGCGTCTGTGAGAAGATTGATCATCTTAACCCGCGGATACTTGAATACGACTATAGACGTCATTTGAAATAATAAATGTTTTATTTGTTTGTTTAATAAATAATGCAGCATTTTTTGTCCTCATTCTTGCTTGAGAACCTCGTAATAGTAGCTACACACGTCATTTATTTATTCTAAACTCGAGATAAAAAGTGTTGCCACATTACCTAACGTTACGTACTCACTGTTGACCTAACCTTGTAACAGTGACCTTAGTGGCTGTACTATCAGTCCGCGGGTATGTGTGTATGCGGGCCTATTTTACAAAACCACTCGGCTGATTGCAATTGGGTCTCCTACCGTGACTTTAGCAAAATACCGAAAAAGGGCAATGTTACTGTGCTGATATACTGACCAAATAAATTGGCGAACAATGAAAAGCGTTCAAATCGTGCATACCTATACAAGGTTCATTAAATCTTTTATTTTTAGTATTTTTAAGTGAAACTGTCATAACCAAAACCATGTTTAGGATTGCAAAGGTCCTTATGAAAAAATGGAACCCATACGTCTTTCTGTCCATCTGTCACACCATTTTTTATCAAAACTACACTAGTGTTACTGACCTCTAGGCACAGCCTGTTGACGATTATTTGCCTAAGCAAATAATCATTTTTTTACCAGTCAACAGGCTTACTCATTTGAGTTACTCATTTTTTTAAGTCGGTAAAAAATAAATACAACTCTTTCATTACAAAGTAGTTTTGTCGCCTATCACCGCTCCCCTTCATATGAATTTATTAGATGATCCTATCTACATTTAAATTGAAACCAATCGCTTCCTATTAATTGAGATCTAACCCACTTCACGAGTGCACTCCATCCACCAGTTTTATAAAACACACAGCGCGAGTGTAGTAAATATTGGAATGTTTACCTACAACGCTGAGCGGTTCCCGGTTATCGTGCTCGCCAGTGCACAGTGCCCTGAAAACCAACGAGTCTGTTTTGCATATGAAAATCCTTATTTAGTTTAGTTAGCAACACATGTAGGACTGCTGGCTTTAAGCTAGCTTCCTAGATAAGTTCAGCCACTTCAGTTTCGTAAACAACTTTACTTTTTACTGTTAGAAAAATAAAAGAACGCTACCGTGGCTGTTATGTGCATAACTAACGATGTTGTGTGTGTGTGTGTGTAAGCTGTGGATACAATCTCTGGCTGTACCTAAGTAGAGACTAGGCAAATATGATGTTCTGACGAATGAGTAACAGCATACCAAATGGACACGTTCATGTAAATACACACTCCTATACAAAATTACTTTAAGACGATATGTCTATCTTTCTATTGTATATCTTCTGATAGATATTCATATATAGGGGCTATAATATACATATCAATTCCTACTAACCTATGTCAAAATAAATCATAATTTATGGAACCAGGCGCTCATTTGCGAATCCAGCATCATCATCATCTCAGCCGAAAGACGTCCACTGCTGGTCATAGGCCTGCCCCAAGTATCGCCACAACAACCGGTCCCAATGCTGCGTCTTCCGGTACGCGGTTGCCACTCCAGAACTTTTCGACCCCATCGACCATCTGTTCTGCATCTTCACATCACTTCAACTTGGCGATCCTTCCGGCTATGTCGGTTACATTGGTTCTCTTGCGAATTTCATCATTCCTGATTCGATCACGCAAGGAAACTCCGAGCATTGCCCTCTCCATTGCCCTTTGGGTGACTTCAAGCCTTCTGATGAGACCCATTGTGAGCGACCACGTTTCGGTTCCATAAGTCATCACTGGCAACACGCACTGGTCATAGACTTTCGTCTTGAGACACTGTGGTATGTGAGACGAGAAGATATTATGCAACTTCCCGAACGCCGCCCAGTCGAGTCGGATTCGACGGTTGACCTCTTTCTCGAAGTTAGCCCTACCTGACCATCAAATCCAGCAACATCAAACCTAAATATTGCATTTGCTCAAGTTCTGAAATTCAAATCGTCCAAACTAGAACGACGGATTTCGTAAAAAGAAAATTAAGGCATTAATCTTCCTGTCGCGATTTATAAGCGGATAACATCAAACAGGAGTAAAGAGCACGCCTTATGGAAAAAAGCAAGAAAACCCAGTTTATATCCCTTGAGTTACGACAGATTATCCGAAGTAGCATTTAAAGAGATGACGTCGTATAAATGTCGCAATTGTTTTGTGTGTAGGAATTGTACAGACAGGGAAATGAATTGGTTTTCATTGTAATTTCTAAATTCACTTGCATGTTATAATAGTTCTATGTGACAGTTAGATAACTTTAATTTACTTATTATACTTAAGTACCTATGTCAAAAGTTGACAAGAACTTGTTGGGGAATTAATTTGCATGACTATGGTAGGCGCCAGATAAATGCGCAATAATGGTCATTGAGGAGCTCGTGGCTAAATAATAAAAGCCGCACGGGTCGATCTTCAAGGTTAAGCAACGCTTGCTGGGGTCGGTCTATGGATGGGTGACTATCTTAACGTACCGAGTTTCCTTCGTTCCTCTGAAAGCACGCTAAGCCGTTGGTCCCGGCTGTCATTTGTAGATCTTTGGCAGTCGTTACGGATTGTCATGAACCAGAAAATCTGACTCCAGTCTTGCCAAGAGTACTGTGTTACCCAGTTAATGGGTTGTGGAGGTCTGGTAGCCAGCCGCTGCACGTAAAATACTGGTATTCAGCTGAATCCGGTTTGACTGGGAGCCGACCCCAGTAAAGTTGGGAAAAAGCTAAGCAGATGATGATGAATGGTCATTGACCCACATAAATTTACATATGTTATAATTGGCTTTCTTACAACAAAAATAAAGACATCAAGCTATCCTGAATTGAGTTCTATCGTGATCCTTTACGTTCTCTAGTACTACTATTATATCATTGTTATACACAGATGACATCAAGAGAACAGTTAAACAAAAGGACGGCCTTATTTAGTCATTATACAATAATATGACTGCTTACCTATTTTACTGTCCTTACTTTATTCTTGTCTCGTGTATTCATAATGTATTTTTTATAAATAAACCCTTTACGCAAAATAATCTCTTGAACCAGAAACCCCATAAATACGTGTTCCCCTGGACAAACGTGAAGCCCTAGAAATGTACTCTCTTATAATCACTTTTATATTTAATAATATATATTGTACACTTTTACTTTCAGATAATTAACTTGCACACCAAACTATGTAGTTACATAAAACAAGGTTTTTCCAAGACCTAATTGTTTCATTTGATGATTTGAAAATTTTTAGTCAAACACCTTTTTTTAAGGATGAGAAATCATCAAATCTTCCGCTCTGGCTGAAGCGGAAGCGAGTGTCAGACTCTTAGTGACTAAAAACCATCCATGTTCCACTTGTTTATGAAATTCTATTTGATAAGTTTTATCATTACACCCGAAACCCGACTAGCGATGTTCATAGAACTTAAGACTACCACAGCATAAAGCACTAAAACAGTGTATGAAAAAGTGCCCTGATATAAAAACATAAGTACCGAAGTACTAAGAATTTTACAACGCCCCCGATCCAACTTCAACGCTAAATCTTTAGTTTCTAACACATCCAATCAATTGAACTCGAACGAACTGCAGACAACCAAAAATACTCCTTTCTTTTCGTTTTCTAAATTACCTCGAGTTCCATTAAATCCAACATTTATAAATAGACAGCTGCAGACAAAGCCGGTAGTAATTACTAGTGTTTGTTTGTATTAGCTGGCTCAGCGTATCTCAAGAATACAGCATGCAGCATGTATTTATAGACAACGGCTTGCAAGGAAACGAGAACAATACTAGGTAAACATTCCTGGTACGTCCGGACTCCTGAGACGTCTTAAGACGTCTTGGAAGAAATGTATGCAGGTTTACGTTATTGTATGATATAAGTACTCTATTATCTTATTTCAGGATGTAGGTTTCACTCAGTTTTGTACTGATGATAAAACTTATTGGCTGAGGAAGTACACCTATACAGGGTGTACCAAAAAGGTGTGGTCATATTTAAGAGTGATTTTGATTAACTGATAAAAATATTTTTTTTTATTGAGGAATGAGCTTGCTCTTGCATGAAATCGGTTCAGTAGTTTAGGCGCTAGAGTGAAACATACGTACATACATAGACAGCTAAAATCATAACCCTTCCTTTTGGCTTTGCCGTAGTCGGATAAAAGTGCCAGACGGTTGTGTTATTTACTGTCAAGTTTGTTACTAAACACACGGTAAATAACAACAACCTTTCCTAAGGCCTTAAATAAGGAAACATCCTCAACAAAGCTACTATTAACGTTAACGTAATGCATAATAATAAATTTTCCCATTATCTTTCCATCCACGTAGCCCATGTAATCATTATCTTCGCAGCGGTGGAGCCCAAGGAACCACCTGTTATATCGAGGAGGCGGCACCATAACCATTATATTTCCTTCGCTATGGCTACGTTAATTAAACATTTTAGTTAATGGCAGAGATTTTAATCTCTACTGCTCTTCATGTTAGTCTTATGAGTCTGCTCATGAACTTGAATATTTTCCAGGAGCGAATATATCACCAAATATTAACTTCTATACAAACAAGGAAACATTCTAAAGTGTTAACTTCGTTATAGATACCAAAAAGATTACCAAAATCAATCGGCCTCATAATGGTTTAAAATTACAAAAAAAAAGCAATTTTAACTATTTACAATATAAATAACATTAATCCTTTAGTATGTTTGTATTAGGTTAACATTTATATTTTAACTCGACCGCTTTTTTTTAGGTTGGGAAATCATCAAATGACTTCTTTCCGTCTGTGCGGAGCGGAAGGGAGTGTCAGACTCTTACTAACTAAAACCCATCCGTGTTCCTCCTAATGCCCTTTGCGTTCCAGAACCGCGGTGACTCTTTTGAACAAATTCCGCAACCCTGGACACCCTGTTTATTGAGCAATCAGCTGTGAGAAAAACTGTAAACATCTCTGAGTGTAAGCTTTGGGTACGGAACCCTAAAAGAGTGACAGCTCATTCACTTAAAATTCTTTATCAATACATCACCGCATTTTTTCGTCCACTCATAAATAGCTACTAGTAGGTAAGTACGTACTTAAACAGGACTAGTCTCGCTAGGGCTCCTTAGACCGACACTTGACAGACTATGCGACTCGTAATGTGCACTTGAGGCCGACTCCAAGTGACCCTGATTGTTACGGAGTACTTCAAGAGGGACGGATGCGCTCTCAAGATGGTCTTTTTTATGACTTTTTGATGTGACCGTTTGAGCTGCCTTTTTTGGTTACTTGGTTTTAAGTGGGCAGCTCAAAAGAGTTAATGCTACCTTGGTGTTGGCCGGAAACGTTTAAGACGCTTGTAATCCTACTGTAATAAGTGCTGTAACAAAATGAATGAAGGTATTCTATTAAAATAGATATCTTGCGAGTATCACACTTCTTAGCGTATCCATATCCACATTAGTTTGATTGTCGGTTTGGCACAATATACAGCAACGGTAACACCGTTTGCTGAAGCATTTATAAGGTCCTCACGAGAGCAGCGCTTGCGGCGCACATAACACGAGGGCCATAGTCTGTGGGATGACGCCGCATGAACACTAGATCGTCACCAAGAACCCCTATATATTGGGAGCATCCTACTAATCGTACATAAAACCTGTACCTATGTCGGATATTAAGACATTTGCTCATCAATCTCGCCTCAACGACTAGATTTAACTAGATTACTAGACTTTTGACTAGATTTAAATGAAACTAGATTCAGGGAACACATTTTCCACTTCGGATACCTACTTTTTAGTAGAACAACAAACAAAAAAATACATTTACTTGATAAAAATACACTTCTTATTACGCTGGCAAAACGGCGGGCCGAAACCAGTTTCTAATCTTCTAAAAATAGCATACGTTATTCTAAAAATTCAATTTCCTGTCTTCTGAACTTCCTTTTCCCATTCTTTCCTTACTTCCGCGACTTCGCTCTCCGAACATTCTCAGGAGTCGTAGAGTAATATCCGAACAAAAGTTTATTGATGCTTCAGTCGTTTACATAAGGGAACTTAAAAGATGTAAAATGGTTATACTAACGAGTGTTTCAAGTAAACTAGATTTTACCCACGGATTCACTCGCATTAAAGTAGCCTATAACTGTCTGGAGGGTCCAGTCTATCTCTCTACCAAAATTTATTAAAACCTTTCGACGATTAAGGCTTGAAATCGTAACAAACAAACTCAATTTTGCATTCACAATAGATAGTAAGATCCAACATTTATTTAGTACAAAAACACAGATATAAACACAAAGAAAAAAAAAATTAAAACTATTATAATTTACCGTGGTGGTGCTAACAGCAGTGCGATTCTGTAAACATGTCGAATTGAACACCCGGGCGCGGCCCACGACGGATGAGTTGTCAAACCATACAAATAAGATGGAATGACAGCTCTATTGTCGTTCACTCCGCCTAGGTGAACACCGTGAGATGTCGACAGAATTGACCGGGCGGCAGGTCAGCATGTGTCAGGCATACCTGCCGCTGAGATTCTGCTGGATCTCTGCGGTATCATCGAGCTGAAGCTTGTGGAAGAAGAGAAGTTTGTGTAATAGTGTAAGTCCTCACATAACACATGCACTACGTTAATTATTTACGTTACGTTTATGGCGTAAGTATACCAATGCAATTGATTACATTCGAGTAAGGATAATGGACAGATAAAAATTGAGTACTGACTAATCAGTTTTTTGCTTTGACCACCTTTGGCCTCGACAGGCGTCATGTGAGCTGCCATAATGGCAATCCGACTCCCGACTATTTGGATAGTTTCTTTCATACATATTCTTCTTTCATATACAGCACCTGTCAAGCACCTGCTCAAGGATGATTTCAAAAGTAAATTGGTCTCAGCTTCCCCAGGTTCAATTTAACGGAACTACTATTCCTATAAGTGAGAAGGTTAAGAACCTTGGGGTTTGGATCGACAAGCACCTTTCCTGGGGTCCACAGCTCCAGGACGTAAGCCGTAAAATGTTTGCATCTGCCAGGTCCCTTAGACGACTGCGCAACTTTCTTCCCACTGCCACTAAAATTGCGCTTGCACAGTCCCTTCTGCTTCCTATCCTTGACTATGCCGATGTCAGTTATCTCGATCTCACTCAGGCACAACTAGATAAACTTGAGCGTCTTCAAAACCTTTGCATAAGATTCATATTTGGCCTGCGCAATTAATATGATCACATTTTCGATTTCCGTACAAAGCTCAAGTGGCTTCCGATACGACTTCGCCGGGATTCTCATATTTTATCTCTACTCTACAGTATTCTGTTCAATCCTACAACCCCCTCGTATCTTAAAGAACGTTTCAAGTTCCTTCATGACACACATAATAGATATCTTAGGTCATCGGAAAACTTGAGACTAGAGATGCCGATGCATTTCACCAGCTTCTACGATAATTCTTTTACCATTCGAGCGGTGCGGTTATGGAATGCCTTGCCCGTGTCCGTACGGCGTGCTCAATCTTTGTCTACTTTTAAAACTATGGTTAAAAACCACTACCTCTCTCTTTAATCGTCTTTACTTGGTTTCTCTGCTGTTTACTTCATAATTATCATTGTATATATATTTATTTATATATTTATTGTATATATTAATAGTACACCTAAGACTACCTACAGTACTGTCTTTCCTTCTCTCTTCAAATCTATCCAAAGGTTGTCTTTAAAAGATCGCTTTTAGCGATAAGGCCGCCCATTGTGTCACCCTATGTAATGTTTTCTTCATATATATTTTCTGTAACTTATATGGTGTACATAATAAAGAGTATTCTATTCTATTCTATTCTGTCGCGATAATATAATAATTATGTAAACTTTTTCATTAAATAGGATCCTGTACCTACCTATACTTTTAGCAACGTTATTAACGAATAATAACGTTTCTAAATTGAAGAGTACAGAATAGAGTGGTATTACGTTTAGTCGGTTAACTAAGTCACGTGGTTTTTTTTGTTTACCTTTAGATAACTACCTACTCGGATGGAGCATAATTTTCGTATTTGTAAGGGGCGTTCATATTCGCATCGCAGTCCCAAACTATCAGAAACACCTCTAACTTTCCTGCATTTCGACCAAGTATACGGAAGCAAGACGTACGGCGATGCGCCACCAGAGGCCCTAGACAACGTGCCATTCAATTAGCGAATGCGACTGTCGAAATGCCAAAATGTAGGAATTTGGTCACGTGACATTTCGATAGCATCTGTCAATCCCATACATTTTTGACGTATTGACAATCGCCTGCGCCACGCTACCGTTGACAGAATGTCACTTGTCTAGAGCCCCCAGTACATGGTGAACATCCCACCCACACGCACGAATCGTTTTGGGAATACATTCATTGTGCGTACAGCTAAGGAGTGGAATTCCCTGCCAGAGTCTTGTTTCCTGATAGCTACTACCTGGGAGTCTTTAAGTCAAGAGTGAATAGGTTACTTCTAGGCAGGCGTGCTCCATCTTCTACCACATCGTTGCTTACCATCAGGTGAGATAGTGGTCAAGTGCGTGCCTATCAATAATAAAAAAGTATGTGACATTCATTATAATTACTATTATAAAGTTGGCCGGAATCAAGCATGAGCAACTTAGTTATCGTACAATCAGGTAGACACAGACTTAAGCTCTAAAACCTCGTCTAATCTTGAGGTAAACCGAAGGATATTTGAATTATTTAAACTTAGCACGAAATAGTAAATACTCTAAATTCTAAACAGAAACCGCAAGCAGAGCATTAGTAGGAACACTTAATGAAAACACGATAGGTACATTTTGTTCACACCAACAACCGAAACGTAAACGTGTTTGTGTAAAACCGACGCGTTTACGTTAACGTGGGTCGCTTCCGTGATAGATATAAAGCGATAATTTCTGTAAGGTATATGTATCTGTTTAGTTCTGGATTTCTGAATGAATCTACGATATTGATAACAGTGTTTTGGTAAAATGTTACTTAACTACATAGCTTGAAACTGTGACACCTGTGACAACTGTGACGTCCTGCTTTGTTTGCCAGAGTTTTATCTATGCCTGCGGCCACGGCGTGATAGTTTAAATGATCGCACATAAACATATACTACCAAGATTAAAAATTCTATGTCCAAATCAGTTTTTTATTTGGAATGGCCACTCGCAGATCCAGCCAGAGCTATCAACTGCTTAACCGAACTATCCTGTGGTTCCCTCAAATGAATTTAAGGAGCCCAGCCTGGGCTAAAAGCTACTAATTATTCTAATGACCGCTCGTTAAGGGCACCCCCCAGAGGGGTATTCCCATATTTAAACCTAGAGAGCGTTCACATTCGCATCGTTGTCGCAAACATTTCTAAGTTCCCTACGTTTATGTGTTTGCCAACGTAGGATTTTTATTTACTAAAATTACTCGTTCGTTTTCTTACCTATATCTGCAGTCATATCATCTCAAAAGCAGACTCTTTTCTGATGCACAAAATTTGATTCAGGAGTTCGTATTTCAAATGGCAGAGATAGCTAGTGCAATCACTTTAGAACACTGGCCATACCAGACTTTTGGGCTTCATCGGCAATTTGTCTTTCGGGTCGCGCAGTTAAACGCTGTGGCTGCATTGGACCATTGCTCCATACGATATAACATGCTAGCATGCTATGCTATGCGCTACATATGCGCAGCTATTTTGCTATATATACGTATGACTTACCCAAACTGCTTTGTTGATCTTGCTGAGCAGGAGATCCTGGATTCGAAACCCGAGTCGGGAAAATGTTATTGAGTTTTTCAGCTGGAGTTTTCTTAGTAGCAGTGCGGATATTGGCATAAATAGGTTCGCCCCGTATTACACGGTACCATACATGACATGCCTTCTGTTCCACAAAAAACCCTCGGTTTCTGGAACACTCAACAATGGAATCTTGTTATTTTCAGCTGTCTGGTAGCCGTGACCACGTTAGGTTAATCAAAATGACAATAATAAATAAAGCTTCATATGAACACATTATATAGCAGTACCTAAGCAATAAAACGTAGAACTTTGATCATTTGGTACTTAAAAGAGGCCGAAACTTATCGTCCTAAAACTAAAATATATATTAAAGCAAGTGGAGTCTAAGAAAACAACTAACATTTAAAACTATACGTAAAAAACTAACGCATACGAATGCATAACAAGGCACATACATAAGTCACAATCATCAGTAAACAATGACTAACATAATCTCGATTTGTTTTAATACCACTGTTTACTGTAAGACGCATTTGTATTTCATTCGGAGCACGAACTCCGTGGCCTTGGCTTGCTCAATCACTGCGATAACCGCCACTGAACTATTAACAACCACGCTATCAAGAACCCCAGCACCCAATCCTGATACCTTTTGAGTTTCAAATAGAGAACCAAAAGGGAGGGAAGGGGAGCTCAAATAACAATGGCCTGTTTTCAAAGGGTTAAGATGTTATGGTTTAACTCTTTGCGGCAAAAACACTCCAGTTTGATGAAAATATTTCAAGAGCTTTAATTTTGGCGTGCTTCAACGAGTGTTGAAATAATGGCTGGGTTTGTTTTAAGGAACTTGAAACAAGTAATTTATTTAATTAACTGTTTAAATATGACTTGGCCAATTTTGAGTCTGTTCTCGAGAATTCAACAAGTTTTTGTTTTCAACATTGTTCTATTATCATGATTGTGTGTTGGTATAAGAAGGTTATCGTTGGAGGCATCATCAGGTTATCCTCACAATGAAATTGCGTGAACTTTTGTTGTTGAAATAAGGCCATGGATGATTCTAGTAAAACTGCAGTTTAATCTTTCCACATACAGTTTTATACTATGCAAATTGTTTGCGATTAAGTACACGTAATGTATATTCCGTGAACATAATACACAATGACTACTGATTTGGCTTCCTTATCAGATCGTAATTATCGTTTCTTATCAGATTGTAATATCGCTGGAAGCTTGATATTCTAACAAAATCAACGTAGATTCGAATTGATCCTTGAATTAATTAATCAGCAGAGGCCCTAGACAATGTGCCATTCAATTGGTGAATGCGACTGTCGAAATGCCAAAATGTAGGAATTTGATCACGTGACATTTCGACAGCATCTGTCAATCATTTTTGACGTATTGACAATCGCCTTCGCCATGCTACCGCTGACAGAATGTCACTTGTCTAGAGCCCCAGGTCAGTATATTTATGTTCCATTATTTCGACAAAATGTAAGGAACAACATTTTTTTTGCGATTTCAGGGTTCCGTTGGCGAACATAGATAAATTATTATTTTTTTATGGTGGCGACGCATTATTATATCAAGTCGGTCTGACCCGCCGCAATAGTTGTTCACATAAAAAAGAACAACTTAGACAAGTAAAAAAAATCGGCTTCCCCATACATTTATGTGCGCGTAACTCGACAAAATGTACTGAGCAGCTGATTTTTTTTTTAGCGATTTCGGGGTTGGTCCCATAGTAAAAGTTGTTCGTAATGATGAGTAAGTACAATGACATGACCCCTGAAGAGGTATTGCGTTTATTCTGTTACACATTGTAGATATTGGTACGAAACCCTTCGTGCGCGATTCCGACTCGCACTTGGCCGATTTTTTTGTAAATATGTCTGTCTGCTGTATGTGTCCTAAGATTAAGAAGGGATGAATCTGAATCCACGTTGTTACATTCCCACACGGTTAGCGTTAAGATTAGAACAGCGCAAACCGAACGTCTTATCTGAATACATTTTGCAAATCTTCGTCGATAATTCCACTCGTACAAAGGGTCCATTGTTCAGTATTGTGAACGTGGAAACTATTCAGTTCGGTGTGAATAGAGCTCGTCTCTTCGAGTTCGATACGGAATCCACTCTGCACTCTGATTAATTTACGCTGTTCAAGAACTGGAGGTAAAAATATCGCACTTTCGTTTTGTTCCGCTGCTGGATGCAATTAATGAAATATCGATTGGTTTTTTTTATTTTAGTACCTGTCACTTTGACAATAGAATATAATAATATATTAATTGGTCGATACTTAGACAGGTACCTAATGCAGAAACTGATGAGAAACTTATCATGATCCTTTGATCGCGCTTCGTGATGTTATCTTTGTGTAGTTTTCTCATTGACAATAACGTGACGGCACGGTTGGCGCAGTGTTTGTGCGGTTGGCTGCTGTGCTGCGTGTCGTGGGTTCGATTCCCGCACGGAACAAATGGTTGTTTGTGTATGTGAGTTTATATTTATGTTTGTAAACATACCCACCATACAGGAGATATTTCTAGTGTGGGGCAACGTTTTAAAAAAAGAACGTTCTATCTGAGTATTTTACTTTGTAACCCGCGCTTTCTGAATTAGGCATTTGCCAAAAAGTTTGTTTTCTAAAACCGGGCCAAGCTGTAGGTACTGATTAGTGATTACTGTAACGAATTATTGTCCTTCTACCAACTGGTTTTCTGAATTTCTAATTGATTAATTCTGTTGCCCAATCCGTAAACTGTTTGTAATTTAGGTTAACCAATCACAATCCAATCTCCAGAGATAGGGCCAGCTTATTTACAGAACAGGGTCTTTGATTAGGCTTTCAGGCACCGAGGGCTAATCCCCTTTTAAGACAAGAAAAGACGCAGCCTATTTTTGGCCGAGGATTAAGTCAAGTATAAATTATGAGTTTCAGACTTTATATTCACTGAGACGGCTTTATTTTGGGCCTCTAATAGAACGAAGCTTTGTAAAGGTGCAGACAGACTGCGGTCGATCGACAACGTCTATCAGTCGATACTAATCGCCTTAATTATCCGGTATTCTTTATCGTTAGATGGGCGACCGATAAACGAGCAGCCATTGATCGATCTGGACTATCGTTTGTAGTGTATTCCACACCAAAGAGAATATTTGTTGTTGAAAGAGCGTAATCCGGCTGACACTAAATACTTAAAAGGGCCAAGATACAGTGATATTCAACCAGTGTAATGCCAGAAATCCCAACATGTGCGGAACTGATATGGGTTACCGATTCACGTGGTCTACCTTAAAAAAAAATTGGAATTTTGACAATCATTCATTTCTGAACGATCGACGTCGTCGATCGACCGCAGTCTGCTCGCGCCCTTACAATAATTCATAACACGCACAACATATTCGAAATTAATTAGGTTTCCAAGATAAATTACTTCGCTTGCTCCCAGACAATAGTTGCGGGTATTAATTAGCGGTACACGGCACTAGTACAATATCGGTGGTAATTACGTTATAACTATCCTCTTCTAGATTCTGTTAACATGACGCAGGTGCTCCGTGCTTCGGTAACTCGGTCTGCCTAGGAAGATTTGTCACGAGTGTGGTGTTATGTTATTGTTACGCATAGTTTAGGGGTGAAGTGAGGTCAATGTTATTTATTTAAAGGTCAAGGTTTATTCATTAAAATCTCCCTTACAACTATCATTACAGGTGTAAACCTAATGCGGTAGCGCGGTCTTAAAATTAAATTATTTTTAAAGTTTTCATAATTTAAAAATATGAAAAGTTAAAAACTATGCCTACGCCAGATAAATGTGGAATAACGGACATTGACCTTTTCTTAATATCTCTACGTAGGTACCTCTGGATAGTAGGTGAATTATGAATCGTTTTTTATTACTAGAAAAGTAAGGATCACGATAGATGTCGATTCAGGATAGCTTTAAGTACAAATTTCTGATTATGAAATTTAGTGTGTCATAGATGTAAGAGGGTCAATGACCCTTATTCCACTTTTATCTGGCGCCTACCATAGAAGTACTTTAATAACATCTAATAATAATAATTACTTCTATACTAAGTTCCCTAAATATAAAAAAACAATATTCTACATAATATTATTTAAAATATAAAACAACAATACACGGCCTACTCTAATCTACACTATAACATAAAATAAACAGTACTATTTTAAAATAGATAGAATATAGGTACAAGTTAAAGATACTTTTCCCTAAGATGCTCTTTTTCTATACGAACTATGAAATCTAAAAGCTAACTCAAACTTCTACCCTGACTTTCAAATTCAGATGGCCTAGCACGAGCGGTTTGACTATAAAACGTTAACGTAAGTGAATTTATAATATAGAAATCTGCAAACACATAGCATTTGGTTTAATTTTATGCGACATACTTACACCTACATTTATGTCATGCAATAATGTGAATGTAATATCTAATTCAAACAAATATTATGTGCGAGTATTATTAAAATTAAATAAACTAATAATAAAAATTTTGAACAAGTCCATTCACACACAAATACACTTCACTAAAATACATCAAGTAGGTACATAATCGTAGCAGTCGTAGGAAGGATCACATTTTGCTACCACGAAAGCGAACAGTTAATGGCAAGAGAACAACTTTTTTTGCGGGTGTACAACAATATTATAATAAACTACCGGAGGTAAGAATGCGAACTCGTTTGATATTTTCAAATATAAATTATAAAATCAAATTCTAAACGATCAAGCACTACTACCTAAACAGACTTTCCCTGTTGCGTTGCTTTATTGTGACACAGGGTTAGCAACCACGGTAATTATTTCTTTTGTGGGTGTAAGTACCTATCGAAAAAAAAAAAAAGTTTTGTGTTTTGTGAATGTTTTTTTGTACGAAATGAAATGTAATACGGATATTTATCATGTACTATAAAGAAAAACAATAGCTGCTTAGTTTGTGTGTCAAAGCTACTCTTAATACTTATTCTAATTTAAGTTTTAAAAAAGTTCTCAAGTTAGTAAAATGTTTTGTTATTTCTTATTGAGAAATAAATCTCTTTGAACATAACCATACGTTCCGTTACTATACGTCAAAAACATTGGTGCTAGACATACTGGGAAGATTACTGAATCTTGCTTTTACTCATCAGCTGTCATTAAAGCAGACACAATAGTAAAACAATGGCGTCACATCTCCTGGAGATGGAGTAACTGGCAAGTGTGGGAGAAACCCTAAAGCAGAAGGTATTATGAGAATGCTATAAAATAAGATTGTAATATTTGTCGCTCTCGACAGTTTATTGTTCTCATAAAAATAATTAAGTAGGTAGGTTCGTAAGAACGAACCTACATAATCGTTCGTACCTCGACTTTTTCTGACCTTTTCATAATTTTTCTTCATAAAAGAACCATGCAAAATGAATGTAAATGTTCAATTTAAAATTTTCATAAAAGTCATAATTGTAATAAAGTAAAAGTAATATCCTCTATTTTTTATTTAAGTACTAAAATCAAATAAACATTTCTAAAGTAGGTACTTCACACTCGGACGTAAAAATGTAAAGTTTTATAAAAACCGTCGAAAAAGGTAGTTAATTAACTTTCTGGGGCATCCGTACCTTCCCTGACTACCTTATTAATTTCACTTTAGCCTCTGAAACCTTCAAAAGGATATTTCATAATAAAAAATAAAATTACCACCTCTAATGTTTAAGAATGTTTATGTTCATTGAAAATGATTTCCAGAGGGGCAATTCTCGTATCAGGTAGGTATATGGAACTTTGGATTCACATCGCATTCGCAAACTGTCAAAAACACCTGAGGCCCTAGACAACGTGCCCTTCAATTAGCGAATGCGACTGTCGAAATGCCAAAATGTAGGAATTTGGTCACGTGACTAAATGTCACGTGACCAAATTCCTACATTTTTGACGTATTGACAATCGCCTGCGCCACGCTACCGTTGTCAGAATATCACTTGTCTGGTGTAGTCCCTACATCTTGACAAGTCACTGATAGTGATCACATTTAAAATTGATCGCCACTGAGATGATAGTGCGACTTGAATTTAAGAGCGTTTACGCCGTACGGCATTTCATACAAACTTTCAAGCCCTCATTTTTCGAAATGATTGAAACTTTGGATGCATACGTTAGTAGATATCATTTTACGAAAAAGAGCTTAGAGGGAGAGAGCGATTTTATGTTTTCTATAGTAAGTGAAAAGTCACTCTTTCCCCTGAACTCTTTTTAAAAATGTTCTTTGCTAACTATTTAGACCTGGATATCTAGCGCATGCGTACCAAATTTCAAAATCGGTTCATTTATTTCGAAAAATAAGAACTTCAAATTTTGTATGAAATGCCGTGCCTACGGCGTAAACGCTCTTGAACACTTTTCTAGTACGAGAATTGGGCTTCTAGGACTCTAGACAAAGTTAATGGCACTTTGTCTAGAGCCTCAGAAGCCCAATTCTTGATTGAAATGCCAAAATACATGGGATTGATCACGTGTTATTTCGACAGCGTTTGTAAATCCCATTCATTTTTGGCGTTTTGACAATCACCATCGCCTCGCTACCGCTGACAGAATGTCACTTGTGTAGACCCTGAAAGGTTCTGAAGCGGAAAATTCACTTCATACAAAATTCTAATTTGATGAGTAGGGATGATTAATAATGAAGTTGAACATAAATATTTGATTTTCAGTGTAGGGATACGTTTTGAACGACATGAAAAGGATATATTTTGTTTGTGGTCGTCGTACGGAGGCAAACGCCAGGTAATATTGAAAAGGGTCCGCCAGCGTATCAAGCATGACTTTTAATTAGTCGTGAAAGTTATCTCGTGAATATTATTTTTGCGTTAGTTTTGCTTGTGAAAACATTGCCAATTTGTTACAAAAACATTGCTAAGTAAGTAATAAAGTAAATAGGCAGGCGGGGTACCTGGGTAGGTTTCATAGGTTTATTTTATTGGTAAAGTCTGGTCGCAGAGCAGAAAGAATTTCGTACAATTACCTCTTATTACCTGTCTCCTTCACTCCCACGTAAATATAATGCGTCTCGCTTAAGTACGAATTTCTTCCTGCTCCGCGATCGGACTTTAGTAACCTAAAAATAAACAAAGTATATTTATTCTATCTTTATACCTAGCTCTACGTTCTTAATTGCTTTTATGAGGAAAGTCGCAATATTTATTGGAAAATTCATTAATCGACGTACCCGGGTCGGTATCGCTCGGAGCTACACGTGTAATTATCACAACAAATACAACAGGAAATGATTTCCTCTTCCTAGTAGTCTGATCTGATAGCATAGAACAACAGACGAAACGCTGTTACCTTCAGGTTTATTATATGTAGGTTAGTTATCTTTTACCAATTCTTCATCAGCCAAAAGACGTCCACTGCTGAGCATAGCCTTCATAATAGTCGCCACATGACTGGTCTTTGTATCCAACAGAATCTCGATATAATTTTTTTTATTTTTTTTATTGAGGAATGGGCTTGCTCTTGTCCTCGATCACGCCTGATGGAAACATGACATGATCCTCGTTTTATTCAGTCACCAACGAACGTCGTATTGCTGGAACATTATATTTTAAAAACATTATAAAGAAGAGATTTCCATGAAAGAAAATTCTGTTCTTGAATTCTCTCTTTGGATTAAGATATAATATCTAATGTCTCAAAGGACCATAATATCTTTTTATGTAAAACTCTCGCGGTCGTTATTAAACCACTATTTATTTTATGTCAGTAGATTGCTGAAACTTTACCGCAACTTTCCACTGAAATTGTGTCCCATTGTGTCATTATGTACACCCATACTATTATCCTCTATAAAAGTTTCTAAAATAATTAGCTTATTGCCAACATTAAAACAACTAGTGTCATAGTAACCATAATATCATCCGAACGAGTGTTATAATGTTGTATTAAATTTCATTATGCAACTCAAACAGCCACACTTTATGAATTTCGAAAAAAGAGCATTGTCATGCATGCGCGTTTCACTACCACAGCGCCGTAATAAAAAAAAACTTATGGTTATTCCAATTCACGTCGTATCCCGCCATTTTAGTTCGATATTAGTATTGCAATAATTCATATGTCGGGGCCGCAGCGATTAAGTACTTAGTTGTTTACAAAAATGAGTGATAAAAGCTTTCATAACACACCACCAGATGTTTCTAATGCAGCATTCTAACCAATTATTATCAGAAAAGTCGAGAAAACAATATGAAAAGGCGTACCAAGATTTCATGAATTGGAGAAGAACCTTTTATTTTTTTTTATATTCATAATTATCATGCGTGTAGATAAAGTCTTGTATGCAACTGTACATAATTAGGTATTAAAACACTCATGTGATAAACCCACATTCGTGTTTTAATACCCCTTATTATACGAGTACAACAGTTGCATAAATAACTATTCATAAAAATTTAACGTTGGGATTGGCACAAGAAAAGAGAAGCCTATGGCAAAGTCGGGCTGTGGGTGAATACATTTTAATAGGCACTCGTATGCCTAAATATAAAATGAGTTATGAATAAAACATTGTACATAACTAATTAAAACGTACGTGGGTCTCATCGTATGGTAATCGCTATCTAATCTGAGAACAAAATACATGTACGCGACCCTATTACAATTTTGCTAACCTTTCAACCCTGTGCTTGAGTTTTTTTTTCATTTCGCAATATTGAAGAGAATATTGGCTATTCAATAACTGAATGGAACGGTAAAGTTGAGTTGGAAATTATTGTTGTAAGGTAAGGTACAACTAAGTCGTGGAGGAGGTAGTGGCAAATTATTACAGCCGCACGGCCTTTTCTGCTTCAAGGTTAAGCAACGCTTTCCGAGGTTGGTCTGCGGATGGGTGACCATCTTCACATATCGAGATGGTTCCAGCTGTCATTTGGAGATCTTTGGCAATGGTTACGGATTGTCAGAAGCCAGAAAATCTGACACCAGTCTGGCCAAGAAGTACCGTGTTTCCCAGTTAATGGGTTGTGGAGGTCTGGTAGGTTGCCACTCCATGCACGTAAAATACTGGTATTCAGCTGAATCCGGTTTGACTGGGAGCAGACCCCAATATAGTTGTGAAAAAGGCTAGGCAGATGATTGTAAGGTACAACTAACACTCATACATAGTGATAAAACCCAGATTGGCATTTATGTTTTTAGTGGTTCAGAATCTGGTGGAATAAACATATTACAGCTGCCATTTGATTTTACAGTCGTTACGGTTAGTCAGAAGTTTGAAAATCTGTCACTAGTCGTGCCAAGGGTTATCGTGTCTCCCAGTTACTGAGTTGTGGAGGTCAGATTGGCAGTCTCTCCACGTACAATACTGGTATTTAGCTGTAGGCTATTTGTTAGACTGGAAGCCGACCCCAATATAGTTGGGAAAAGACTAGGCAGACAGGCAATATGTAGTGGGAGATTAACTACGACATACATACTCGTATTTTAAGCTTATTCCTAGAAGTTTTACTGTATTTCCATAAATTACTAAATAGTTACTGACGGTATAAGTAAGGAATTACTTGTTAATTTATTTAATTACTTTTTAACAGTTTA
The DNA here is from genome assembly GCA_947386135.1 of Melanchra persicariae. NCBI lineage: Eukaryota > Metazoa > Arthropoda > Insecta > Lepidoptera > Noctuidae > Melanchra > Melanchra persicariae. Next base: position 5,908,201 of record OX376651.1, on the reverse strand, counting down.
TGTATGTCGCAGCCAACTAGCTGAAACCGCCGTTTCATTAAAAGTCTAGCCTTTTCATTGAACTGTGCCGTTTAATCAGCGACATAAGTGTCATGGGCAAGTCATTAAACGCTATCGAACAAAAGATGCCACTTAAGTCGATAAAAAATCGTCACAATAAAATGAAAAGGCTAGGCCACCAATTAAACGGCTGATTAAGCTAATTGGCTGCGACATAGACACCGTGTGTAAAAGTTATTCGTAGAATTAAAACAATAAACTTTAAATATAGCATACAATACATAATCTGTGGTATTACTACGTAAGTATATGACTACTCAGGATAAACCATACTTTACAGCATCTCTGTGATGCATATTATGGCAACATTGCTCTCCGTTAAGTCTGTTATCAGTAGGTATGTTAATACGAGTATAACGAAGGACATACTTACCTCTGACCTTCGGGAAAATACGTCGTGTAACTTTACCTATTTTAAATGCGATAAAAGGTACAATATTTTATATCCAGTTCAATAGTTTATCGGTTGGTCGCTTTATAAACAATGTTTGGTGGACTGATAACCTACTACTCTGGTTTTAATGCAGGCCCGCTTTAAACGATATGCATAAACAAACAATTCTTTTTCGAGTAGGTAATTTATTCGAGTCACAAACGCAACCATAAATGAGGTTTTAGTTTACAAAGTTAGAAAGATAAAAAATATTTTTGTGTGGATGACGTAATACTTCGAGCGTTCTCTGTATATTATTGTTAACTAGCTTTTCCTTGCGGTTTCTCTCCATTGGACTTTTTATTCATTTATTATATTATTCGTGTACACACAGAAATATAGAGTAGTTAATAATAATAATAATAAATAACCTTTATTTCGCAAAAATTAACAACCTTGCACAACTTTTTAACATTTTTAAGGTACTTACTCAGTAGGGTTGATACGGAACTGATTCAACCTGCTCCCCGTACTAGTATGAACTGTATTACGGTGGAACAGTTTCCTCGAACACCGCGCACTTAACTATAATGTACTTAAGTATTTGATATTTGTGACCAAAGACTACAATAGTATACTGGCTATTTGTGACAAAATCATACATTTTGGAAATACATGGTTCAACAAGGAAAGTACAGCAGAAGTGAACTCAGGGTAAACATAAAATATTGTAAGTAATTGATTTTCTGTCTTAGTATTACTTACCTACAATGGAGCTGCTTATTTCTAACGAAATTTCTTTCAGCAGACCTGCGAAAGGAGAAATGAAAAACAAATGTAGGGTGTTTAAGGAAAAGAGAAGATGAGTACCTAAGGCGCCTCGCGCAATAGACGGCCACGACTACGACCACTGGCCGCATCGACCAGATTAACTAAAGAAACGTTGAACGTTTATTTTGTTTATCTGGTCGTGGTCCTGGCCGTCTAGTGCGCGAGGTGCCTTAAAAAAAATGCTTACAACAAATAAATAAACTACCTACCCTCCACTCTACTACTATAACGTGAACCGTGCGTTTTTCCGGAATCTAGATAGATAGATGTGTCCGCGTACCGGAAGACGCAGCGTTGGAAGGCCTCCCACAAGGTGGACCGATGACCTGGTGAGGGTCGCGGGTAACCGATGGATGCGAGACGCACAGGACCGGTTGTTGTGGCGACACTTGGGGGAGGCCTATGTCCAGCAGTGGACGTCTTTCGGCTGATATGATGATGATGATGATGATGAGATGTGACAATCAGCAAAAGTTCTGCATTCTATCACTGAAAATATTTTGGAATCAGAGAAGTACTTCCAGAGATTCATCAAGTCGTAAACATTTATCGTCGCTAGACCGACCTTCTTTCAGTCCGCGGCTGCCACGGTCACCGCCTGACTCTACTTATCATCACCGCGCCGTGCCAGGTGACCTGCCCAAGTCAATTCGAACTACAGAAACAAACGAATTCAATCTCATTAAATTTTAATTTAGATAAGCTCTGGATTCCAAAACAATTCTAAAGCATGAATGTCAATACAAAACGATCGGATTACGCACCAATCTCCATTCGAATCTTCAGCCTTCATCTTAGTTACAAATACCTCAAGCCTTTCAAACCAATTTATACACATACAATCAATTAAGAATAAGGCGAGACAGATCAATATCGATCAACTTCTAATATAATAATAACGATGATTGATGTGACGCTAAAACAAAACACTATTCGAAACATCAATAAAATAGGTAGACATTCGCGCTGGAGTCTGTGTGAGTCTGTTTAATTCCACTATTTTTTAAGCAACGTCCGCATCTCAGCGTCCGCATCTCAGCAACGTCAGATTGCGACTGAGATGCGGATACGAACGTTGCTAAATAAGTAGAATTGTCACTCTGAATAGTACAATCACTCACAGCCTCTCAAGTCTTCAAAGGACTTTACAGATTAAAATAATATGGGTTATTTTTACTTCCCTTTATAATATTTATGATAGGTACTTAATGGGTACTTATTAATGGTAAGTCATCATAGCTATAATTTTTATTTCTTCATTGTACACCAAAACAACTTATATTACTTACAGCGATGATAAAGTTCATGTACAAAGGGAGCTTAACTCAAAGTTGAGTTTGTTAAATAAAGGTGGAAGCTCTTCAAAGCCACTGCATTATTGCTTGTAAGCATCGTTTAGCGGTAACCTAAATCTACCGGTTAAAATGTTTCCCAACGGTAGGCTTATGCTGCGTTTCCATCAGGGATGTGCAAAGATACCTAGCGAGGGATGTGTTTATTTAGAACCAATAGAATCGCTTGCGCTGAGCGAGGCTAGGTTAATGAAGCGATTGTATTGGTTCTTAACAAACACATTCCTCGCTAAGCATCCTCGCACATCTCTGGTGGACATGCAGCCTTAGGTTATAAATCGCTATAACTGGTCAACGCAAATAACTCGTTAAATAAAAGTAGATATATACATTTGGGAGCTTGTTATTGGCAAATGGCCCTACTTATGCATGAAATTTAAGTTTGTTATTAATTAGTCTGTAAGCTTTCTATAAAATAAAATCAACAATTAAGTAAATAAAATTCGATCGAATGCACTTGAAAGTGCTCTGCGACTTTGTAATGCTATTTTTAGGCCCATTGACTCCTATCGAACAATAGGAGAGTTATAGGTAACACATGCAATGTGGTTTGAAACAGAAAGGCTTTAAAGCAGTGAGAGAAAATAAAGCAACACAGTTGGCGCAGTGGTTGAGCGATTGGCTGCTGCGCTGCGTGTCACGGGTTCGATTCCCGCCCGGAACAAATATTTGCATGGCCTACAGATAGTTGTTCCGGGTCTGGCTGTTCGTGTTTGCGACATTGAATGTTTGTAAACGCACCCACGTTATAGGAGAAATTCCTACCGTGGGGCAAAATTAAAAAAAAAAGAGAGAATGAAAAAAGACAAAGCCAGAAGAAAAGGCTGTACCAAGTTTTCCTAACTTTTGCCAGAAACAGCTCATTCCCTTAGTTAAATCATTAAGTGATTCGTGAATACAAAACAAGATGTTTTGCGTGAGTCTACCGCAGCCTAGCCCAGAATTTATCGCGCGTTTTCTTGTTTATTCTCACGTATTATCCTCTTGTTTTTTGCGTCTAAATCCTTATAAAACTGGCCTATTTTCTCAGAACACAACACACGCTCTTTCATTTGGTTTACTCCGTAATTCGACACGTTTGCTTCTTTCATTGTACACTTGTGCCAATATTCCGGGATAGTGTTACTGTCTTAAATGACGTGTTATATTTCTTTATCTCGAGAAAGATGGATACGGAAGAAAAGTCTTTTGGTGTTTTAGTTGTTCTTACTTATAATTGGGCGCTTCACGACGTAAGCTAAGCATGTTTTCCATGTTCACTCTTTTTAATGATAGTGTGTCCTCCCTCTTACCTCACCTTTGACCACTAGGTATCTCTCCTAATAATACATTTTGGTGGTATAACACCCCCTTGTCTCGGAAAGCACGTTATGCCTTTGGTCTTGCGCTAGATCTCTCTCCGAGCTTGTTGAATTACCGTCCCATCGGACTATAAGAGTGAAGGAAGACAGTAATGTGATTCTGTAAACATGTCGAAGCGAAGTGTACGACAAGTGAGCTGTCAGACCATACAAACAAGATAAAATGACAGTTCACTTGTCGACTCCACCTAAATGTACACGGTGCGATGTCGACAGAATAGCCCAGCTGACTGCATCCCACACTGCACCGATGACTAGTCTCTGTTGAGATAGCTCGACAACTTTACGTGTATAGTAATAAGTTTTACTACTAATTATGTATTAGTTTATTATATTATTGTTTAATTTAGTTGTGTGTATTTTATCTATGGGCCTCAGTTGCCTGATAATAAAGTGATTATTATTATTATTATTATAGCCAAAATCGGTCTAGCAGAATTAATTAAGATTTATCTCACCTGATAGAAAGCGAAGACATGGTTGACGAACGAGCCTTCAATAGTCACTCTTGACCTAAATTAAGATTTTCTCAAAATAAAACCCTACATTTTTATCAATAAACCAAACACAGTTTAGTTCCTTATCACATTGAACTACCTATAAAGTAAATTGACACGGTTGGCGCCGCGCCAAAATATAAATTTGTCACTAAACGCTGACTTTATTGCGTAACGCGCTGATGTGATAAACGGTCACCTACCGCGATAACTTATTACATTATTAGTTACCTTACAGACTTATTTATAGACCTTTTTATTTATTAAAATCGGGTTGCCCAGGTGTTAATTTAATTTTATTTGTTTTTATGATCTGCACCTGGAGATAGCTACACTGGATAAGAAAAGCTTCAAAAGCTGATGATAGATCGGCTTTTCCGAAGCTTTAAGTAAATGAAGTGAGAGATAATAAAGAGAAGGTCTTCTATACTATTTTTTTACTTAAAAAAAGTTCTGATGGGCTCAATATACTTCACTAGTGTCTTTTAGTAGTTCAGATTAAGTTCAAACCACATGGATTCTCGTAATTTGAAAATTTAGCTTACAATTTTCAAGAAAATCGCGCCTTTTTGTAATATTTTTCCGCACAGACCATTACTCAATAATATTAGCTAAAAAACCTCGAAACAATATCATAAAGCACATTTCTCCGGTGTGCCGTAAACTTAGGATAAAGAAACAATATAGCAGGGGGCGTGGGAGCCATTTTGAAATAATCTGAGCAGAGATAGTGTTATAAAACATGGATACGACGAGCTTCCCTCGAGAGCCACATATTCATTCACATCACACGATCCAATCTTTTATACATGCCGCTATCGAATTTAGTTACGTGTGAAATGTAGTACATTTCGCACGCGTGTGCAATCTACTGAGTTATCGGTGTCTTTATGTCTCTTCTAGTTTTTACCTCTTTTAATGCTGTGTTCGTCCAATCGGTTAATGTGTGTGACCAGGGACGGTCGGCAGTAAAAGCAAGAACAAATAAAGTGCATCTACTGCTTATCGGCTACAGCCAGGCTGTGAGCATGTGGCAGAGTAATTGGCACTAGCAAAGTGGTAGTTTTTACTTGATTTACGGAGGGAGGATTTGGACTACTAGTTTTAGAGGCTTAACCTGAATGTTTCACAAATTTTAATTCTCTCATAGTTAATGGTTGCCGATGATTTCCCACAGTAATTAAATATGCGTACTTTAAATTTGAAAATGCTTTTGAAAGCACGTAGAGTCGTTTCATCTTTTGTTTTTGATCACTGATGACCCTCTCTAGTGACGCCAGGACCTTTTTGGGCGGAAGACAACAAGCATTGACAGTAGTTACAGTTGCAGATATTCTTCTCTGTATGAAAATAAATCTTCATTAACCACCACCATACCATTACTACTCCAGTGAAATAAATCATTCATTCATTCATTCCACGGTCGCTTCTACGAAATAATCGTTTGCCGGTTGAACGGTTCACAGAAAACACTCTTCGTCGAGGGTTTCACTGAATGAGAGGGAACTCACTTCGTCGAAGTCTTTCAAGAAAAGCTTTATTTCTACAAGAATTTTGCTCAAATTGGAAGCACTGTGCAGTTCATGTTGTGATTGAACGCCCTTAAATGGAAGACTTATTCCGTCTTCCATTTAAGGGCGTTCAAATACAAGGGGGTTTCAAGTAAAGAATATCATGTATGCATTCCCAGAAGGGTAAGGTGGAACTGTACATTAGGTATAATAAACCCACATTTGGACGGTTATGTACGAGGTACGCATTTGTACGAGATGCTCGTGAGAATTTGTACGAGAAAAAAAGCTGCACGGATCTGCAATGCTCGCCAAGGTTGGTCTGAAGGAAGGGTGACCATCTTTTTTATACCGAGTGTCCTCCGTGACTCGGATTCGTTGGACAAACGCTAGGCAGATGATCATTTCGACGACTATGTCTTATTCCCATGTAATACGGGGCGAGCCATTGCTATAAACTGCTACTGAGAAATTCCAGATAAAAAAACTTAAATAACGCTTTGCCTGACCCGGGAATACAACCTAGCATCCCTATTGCACACCTACTACACCCTATTACACTCTATACCACAATATGAAAGATTGTGAAGGAAATTCTTAATCCAATGCTTCCTAATTTTTGAAAAATTATTCTCCTCGACAGCGCTAATGACGCATTGATTTTATTTATTTTATTTTATTTTATTGATACAAAATTTCTATGACTATTTGTCTCGCAATTACCCCGCAGAACCTCATACTCAGAAATAAGACTTGGATCGCTAGACCAACGACGCAGAAACATAAGCATATAACAAACAAACAGATGGAAACTTGTATTCCTTGTAGCAATCTGCCACTTCTTGTGTATCCTTCAGTGTTTGTGTTGTGTTTATTCGCGCAATCGAACACAAACATCGTTGTTACAATCTGCGAGCCGATAGAAACCCCTTGTTACCTGTAAGCTCGATAACAATTGAAATATTGTACTGTGTGAGATAAAATGTGTCGGACTGGCGAGGTTGTTGTGTCTGAAATGTTTAAGATTTGTTATCCTTTTATGCCTGGTTCAATCCAGTCCTGTTCTTTGACTTAAATATATCATACAGTATCATGCACGGCGGGCTGTGCTGCAGGTGCAGGAACTCCCAAAAGGCTAAACATATAATTCGACCTATGTTTGTCCGTAACCATGCATTGCTCATCGAGTCCCCTCTGTGCCTCGAAAAACATGTTAAACTGTTGGTCCCGACTGCCCTTTGAACATCTTTGACAGTCGTTACGGAAGCCAGAAAATCTGACACCAGTCTTGCCAAGATCTTGATACCCAGTTACTGGGTTGTGGAAGTTAGACAAGCCAACGCTCTATTTGTAATATCCAGTTGCATTCGGTTAAACTAGGAGCCAAACTGGCTGATTGATTGCACGACCGTTGAAAAGTTGAAATCCTTTACAACTAATTTTATTTCCCTTCACATCACCATTGACAATATCCTTGAATTTCAATGTCCCATAATACACACGTATCATTTTACTGCACGACCGTATATAAGTTATTTACGACAGCTAACCCACTTGGAAAGCACTAACTCCATATTACCTATACGAGAACTGGCCGTCATCACTTTTATTTCGCTTACGCAAAAACCAGATCTTGTTTTGGCATATGGTGCAATGAACAGAAAGCAGAAGGCGATTCATGAAGTTCCTTTACGATATCTTTCATGAAGTGAACTTGTTTACGTTATTTTCAAAGTTCATTGAATGGAACGTTCCATTCAATGAACTTTTAAAATAACGTGTCTGTTTACAAATGTGTTGAAGAAGGCAACATGTGCTCTGCTTTTTTTTTATTTTAATGTTACGGTACCGTGTATTTTGAAATCTCTGGCTTATTCCCGGGTTTTCGATCTCATGACCTATTTCACAAGAACCTTACATTTTTAAGCTAAGCTTCCAACAAATAATTTTCTAGCTTCTGCCAACTGCTTCGCCCATGTAAAAGTAGAAAATATTCCAACGGGTTCATACGCCCGTGATGTCCTATTCCAAGACATGGTTCTCATGGTCTGCCCGTGTGCCAAGTTGCATCCAAATCCGCTCAGCCATTGAGACGTGAATAGGTAACAAATAAGCTCACTTTAGCATTTATAATAGAAGTTGAGATATGTTATAAATACTTTAGATAGAAGATATATAAAGAACTACCGAATATTAAGGAAGCGACATCATATAAATTATTTTAATCCAAATCGAGAGATAAACTTAGAACTGAATAAGGCATTTGACATCTAGCAAAGCCACTGATGCGAAAGGGTTAGCTCTGCGGTCAGCAAATCGCCTGGCTGCGTTAAATACTAGAAATAGGTAGGCAGTCGAGATTTAGTAGCTAGGCTTCAAATAAATCTACAGCTGTGTTTAGGTAGGAAGTCCCATGATAATATCTAATGGATTATTATCAATTACATCCTTGCTTGAGACGAAGTGGTTTCGTATTAGAAAAATGAATGTTGCGTACTTGAGGGGTACGAACCGAACCCTGCTACTATGTCTCCGCTGTCCGTTCGTCTGTCTATCGGCGGATTTAATCTCATGAACCGTAAAAGTAGTCAGTTGAAATTTTCAGTGTAAGTTTTTGAATTTCCGCTCAACAAAATATAAATATAAGAGGGCTCCATAGAAGAAACGTGATATTTGCGATTTGTGGTACGCATACCCATCTACCCATACATATACACATCTCGTGCGAGTTCGGTTCGCACTTTATGTTCTAGCTCAGTACTCAATAAAATGAATATCAATACAAATAACATTTTAACGCACAATAAAACCCAAAATATTGCCGAAAAACATAAACATTACATTTGATTTGCGACAAGAAAACTTACTCAAATCGTAGAGGACATAATATTATCACTTGGAGGACAGTCTATTAATGCCTGTCCGGCAATGGCCGAAGTTTATAAGTTATGACCAGCTCCAAGTAAATTAGCTTTTCAAACACTATGTATCGATGGAAAGAGTTTCATAACGCAACTCGACGTAGCTAGTTTTGCTTGTTGAGCTAAATTTAGAAGTTCCAATTTTGAAGCACGATGTCTGCGATGGGACTTTTGTTTTGTAGCGTATTAGTTTACATATTTTTGTTTCAAGAGTGTTAACTTTGTGAAATTATTATGACACTTCCCGTGACCCAAGAACTGGCTTTTACTTTGGGCAGAGACTATAAGCATTGCCATTCAACGTGGCAATGCCGCCAGTCTCTTGGGCACATTACCAGCTGACAGCGTTGATGACGAATTTTTTGATGCTATATTTTAGTTTGTTGTTAGTTTTGTGTATTTTTTTATTTAAGTTATTATTGTTAAAAAATGTTATTGGATATATGCGTTTTCATGGAAGGCCTCGAACAAGGTTGACCGATGACTAGGTGAGGGTCACTGGTAGCCGATGGATGCGAGACGCACAGGACTGGCTGTTGTGGCGACACTTTGGGGAGGCCTATGTCTAGCAGTGGACGTCTGTTAGCTGACAATGATATGTTTTATCGCTTTGCTAGCCTGTTTGAGATTGACTTCCGAGTCGACGTTTTTGCTGGCGAGTTTGTTACTGTTTGCGTTTATTCTGGGAATCAGAACTGAAGCAAAAAACTCGCCCAAACCCTAGGAAGTGGTGACCGTTGGGCGTTTTGGGGGACTGCCTTTATGTTAAACTTTAACCTTCAAAAGGTGCTATTTCATACCCCAATTTGAATTTTGACTTTTTAAGTTGACTTTTGATTTGATCGACTATATTGGGGTCAAATTCTCTGGCTTCTAAATACAAATGAGTTCTACAAATGACAGCCGGGACCAACGGCTTAACGCGCTTTCGAGGAATTTCGGTATGTTAAGTCACCCATCCACAGACCGACCGTGGCAAGCGTTGCTTAACCTTGAAGATCAACCCGTGCGGCTGTTATTCTTTAACCACAAGCTCCTGTAGACTCTTGATTTGATGTTCTTCTTATCATGTGGGCAGAAAGGTCTTACGACCCCACACACCCTAGTGTCAGAGTTCCTACACCGCTTCAAAGGCCTCTGACATGGTTCGACGACCGCCATTTGGCGGCCCAGACCACCGGCTTATACGTGCCTTCCGAAGCACGGAATCATCTTTCTATCAGATAATCAGGTGATTCAAGCCTGCAATGTCCTAGCCAAACTGGAGACAACTTTACAAAGTATGCTTCCCGTGGGAATCGAACCCACGACCACCGGGTCACAAGGCAAACGCCTAAACCACTGATTTGATTTGATATGTCAGTAATATAAAATTTAAAATGTAAAAATATAAAAAAAAACTACTTGCGTACCTTTTACCTCTTGTGTAGGTACTACTCATTTACTTTACTAAATTTATTTTCTTTCGAAATAATACTGGGAATTGGAGACGAAAAGTATAAAAGTTGTTTTGTTTTTTGTTTCAGAAGTGAACTCACGCAGTGCTGATACCAAACCTCAGTTATTGCAAATACACCCGGAAAAGAAAAGGTAAGATTTTCCATTCTTATCTGGACTGAAAGTGAATCTTTTAAAAATAATCGCTGAAGTTTTCTCCTACAATAATGTACCAGATTCTCATATCCACTTTAGCGTATACGGGGATTGTACTTCCCACTAATATTCTTGCCTTACACGTCTTTTGTTGACTACAATCCCCAACTCTCTCGACAGCCGCGACAGGTGTGACGCCATTGTTTTACTATTGTGTCTGCTATTAATGCCGCTGAAGGTATACTTATTACAAGGAGGTATAAGTAGAAGATTCCTTGTATATTTGGGTATACAAGGAATCTTCGAAGTCTTTACAAAAGATCTTCAATGAAATAACCTTCCTTTAAAACGCGTGGGATTGACATTACACATACAGAGACAAACCTAAGACATACGGCTCCATGATCGTAGGAACAAATTAATAGTTCCCAATATAGTCTTCAATATAATACCTATCTTTTATTATATTCCAACATTTTTTGCGCTCAATCAAAAATATATTTTGACATTAGCAATCATAGAAACATAAAAAAGTACAGTTGTTGTTGTTGTTTTTTTACCGTTCATTGATTCGTTAGACATGACGAGGTCAATTCACGTCTCGACATTCATCTACAAATTCTACACCACCATTGTTGAACAAAAAACGGTTTGTGCCCGAACTGTGTTCCTATATTCGTCGCGATAATCTACGGTGGCCGGATATTGGCGTTCGGCGAGCCCACTAGGCACTAGATCACGCACAGACCGAACATAGTCGTCATACAAACGTGCAATTGGTGACTTATTAGAAATATTCCAGGTGGCGCACGAACTCTTAGAAACGGTGTTAGGTAGGTACTCTATTGGGCTTGCGTAATGTAGAATTCATGTCTAGCATAGATTATGTCAATACTGTTAAAACATGATAACAGTTTTATTTAATTTAAGAATTTATTTGTAAAGTAGGAGTCGTAGGTACTTCCTACTTTTACAGTATTACCACTGTTCGAATTGTGTTATATTTTTAAAAATATCGAAGCAAAGCCGATAAATAAATTATATGGGATTACTTCAAAGGGACCTCCAACTTGTGGGTCTGTAAGCCTTTAAAACGTTTATTAAAAGTTTAACGCTGCAGCGGGGGTATTGTAAAAAAGTTCTGTTGTCTGTAGGTACTCTCACAAAAAATAAATGACTTATAATCCCCGGAGTGAAATGAGAAAATTCGAAAAGTTCAAAAATTGCCGAGAAAATTAATATAAAGTAGAGAGAGTGTTAACGGCGCTTTTGCGGGTCAATTAAGACGGTACCATTGTGAAAATGCAAAGGTTTTTAGACAGAAATCACGCTACAAGCGGTCCGCTAATTAGCCCGGAAAAATTAAGAAGAGGGGTGAAATAAAATGAAAACAAAGGATCTCCTCAATTTATTCAGAGAGCACTTTTTCCAAGCGAACGCTGCATTGTGGCGCTTTTAAAATTAAAGGATCGATGATACCTACAACGTGCTTTTTTCCAGAGTTACGGAAATAGCAAGCGACGCCTCTTCCGCTTTGGATTATTCATTAATCTTTCCTGTCTTTACGTAAATTTTGTCGTAAAAACAGCTCAGCGTCCAAAGCTTTGTAAAAAATTATAAAAAAAGTATTTATTCATGGCTTAATGTTCACTACATCTACTTTATTACACTTGTGGTCATTCACTTGCATTCACTATCATCATTAGTCGAGTCGACCACACGGACATAGTGAGAAGACTAAACAGAACAAAACCGTTCAAGTTAGTGTTTAGCGTTAGTGAATAGTGTAATGCAGCATAAGTGTTACCAAATAAACACAAGAACTAAGTGTATTACTCTGAATAGAGACAATAACAAAAGTGATATTGGACGCATTCTTAGTAAAGACAATTGAACAGTTTAGGTTTTAATTAAATTACTTATTAGTCTATATACAAGGTTAGATTGTAATAAATAAGATCCATAGGGTCCATCCTTTTGATGAACTCTAGGATAAGTGAAAAAAAAATGAGTCCACTAAAGAAAGCATGTCCAGTAGTGGTTTCGAGAATCAAAACTCTACTCAAAAGTCGGAAGTTCTTTATTATTTATTTATTATATACTTTATTGTACACCTTATATTAAGAACATGACAAAAATTTATGAAAACAAGTGTACAATGGGCGGTCTTATCGCACAAGGCAATCTCATACAGGAAACCTTTCAGTGAACAAAAGTAGTAAAGAATACTAATTTGACATATAATAATAATATAAAATACATAAATACCAATAAATATCAAATATATAATTTTTTATCTGATATATTCTTTCTACTTATGAGTTGACCGGTCATCGAGTAGCTCAACCCTATTTTAGGGAGCTCAACGACCCGTCGCCGCGTCGCTCGTCGCTACTGGTGGACCTGTTGGTAAGTTAACGAGGCACCAGTAACTCATGCTCAACCTGACACGTGCCACTATTTATCGCATTCTCGGCACATTACACGTGTTTAATTATTACGAATGTGTGGGATGAAGCACAATGGTTTTCTTTGCCTATTAACGGCAGAGAAGTGCGTGGGTATGATTGCGGATTCTTTTTCGACATTATTACTTTACAATATTTTTTATAAAAATTAACAAGGAAAGACGAATAATAAAATAGAGTATTTTTCTTTCTTTTATTTTTTTTTGTTTTACGCCTATAATAGTGTAGTCTTTATAACCCAAAGGTTGACTGGTAGAGATGCATATTTAACTAAAAGAAATGAATGAGTAGGTCATTAATTCGAACATTACATAATAAGAGAATCCCAAAAAACTTCCCGAACCGTGCCCTTCTTTAGCAACAGTATTAGCAACCTCACAAAAAAGCCTCTAAATCCAATAATAACAGAAGACACTTCTTCTTCTTTCTTCTTCTTTTCTTCTTTAAAAAAAAATGTTGCCCCACACTAGGTATTTCTTCTGTATCGTGGGTGCGTTTACAAACATATAAACTCACATACAAAAACAGCCACACTCATTCAGACGGTAAATGACACAATCCATGCACAAATAACGCTCACATAAAAAACCATTAGCCTTCGTCAGCATCAAGACGTTCACAATAAACACACACTTCCCAACCGTTTATTATTCTATAAAAAAAAAACCTAAACATAAACAAATGCCTGTCTCGGCTCAAACGCGATTAAAGTACAGATAACATATTAATACCGACGATCCGACCTGAAACCTTTCTGAAAGCGTTACAAGATCCGCCTACTATACAAAGGATAAAAGCAATTCTTTCTCCCTTTTAAGAAAAAAAAAGTACAACAAAAACGCCGCCTTCTACGTAAATTATTTCCAACCTCATTCGATTCAAGTCGCAGTAACCTTTCGCTTGTTATCACTTTGAGCAATCTACAGTAAGGAGATCCTAATTTCCGGTAAAACGTCGACGTATTCACGGAGAGGATTCTTCGGCGCCTTTTTAGAAATTTACCTTTTTGAAAGTCGTTTCGGTGAGGGAAATACGTAGACTAGTTGTGTTACGTAAAGCCTACGCCTTAGCAGACATGCTAGTTGTAGCCAAGATGATCAGCGTTTTCGGCAGCTACAAACCGACGGATGCAAAACACGCAATTGATAGACAAAACACAGCGAAACGCTATGTAGCTTCGCCTAGCAGAAACGCTTTATAGCGCTACTGAACGCAATGGGTACTGGCGCGAGCATAAATATGTGGTCATTACTCGAAATTAAAATGTAAGTCTCCTTATGTGAAAAAAGTTTTACGGTAATACTGTAGGTAGTATTTTCGAAACCAGACTATTAAAGCAAATCTTTTCTCAAAGTTGTAAAATGAATGAAAAGTTGTAAGTATATGAATTTTGCGCATGTCTAAAAAACTGCAAAATCGCATATTCCAAAAATAGCAAGTCTGGAAAGGCCCCTAGAGCTCAGCTGGCATTCTATCACACGCGTGTAGATCGGATGACGAATGATTTTCAGACCTCAGGCGCGATACTTTTGTTCTAACTTGTATTGTTCCAGTTTTCAAGGACGTGCCGCTACATGCGTTGGCACCAGAGAGAATACAGTGTGTAGTAAAAATAGAGATACATTTTCATGAAAAAATTATATTTGAACATCTCTTTTTATGTCCTTTAAATTTACAAATGCATCTAACTATTTATTTACGGGTAGTAAAATATTTCAAAGTAGGTATTGCCCATTTTCTAAGAAAATCTATTCCGCGTCTAGACACCAAACAACCTCGGACAATCATCTATCTTTTGTATCAATATAACTTCAAAACTATGATAGCATTACTTCGTCCATAACTTCTATTTTATCGATACTATTAGTAATTTTGGTATCTGGCCCATCGTTTTATTTTACTCGTTATTCGAGGGTAATTGAAGGCACGATTGGCTTCTTCAATCCTCTTAGAGGAGGAAAAAAGTTATTCATGTACCTTTAGCACTCCTCACCAATTTTCCATTGAAGTATAAGCTAAGGTAAATGTTATTATTCTAAGAAATTAATAACCATTTAATTTAATTAACGAAATTAATATTTTATTGCTGAGGATTGGTAGTCGATGAAATTAAGTTACGGAACTTTTTGAAGTAAACTATTACTTTTAGTATCCTACAATTTCGTTTAGAAAAAGAAACATCACACACGGAAAACGCCGACTGAAAAAAAAGTGGGTAGCCGGAAAATTACCTCCTTATCTCTACAGTCTGAAATAAAAATCTACAGTTTCTTATGATAATTCGTAACCGCTTCACAAGATCCCAATCATTATAAGCCTCGTTAAAAAAGCAATGAAACGTTGCAAAATTAAAAGCAAACTAAAAGAAAATATGATGTTTATTTTTCCATAAAATAAAGCTGGTAAGTGTAATGCACCGAAATGTTTGTCACAAAGGGACTTGACAAAGGAGAGCGGCGTCATGTGGCGCTTTTCCGCAGGAAACAACAATGGAAACCGCAGCTTGCTTGCTTATAAAAGTATTTTATTTTATGTAAACAGTTCATGGTTAATGGGGTCTGTAAACGACGGGCACAAAAACCGTGAAAATAAAATTCACGCTGTATAAAATTGAAAATAATCCCTGACATTAAAAACTCTGTAAAACATTTCGTGACCGTTAAATTCTGTGCTGTTAACTCTTTTATTATGTAATTAAATCATACGTTACATCATCATTTGACAATCCCTCCATGATAACTTATCTGACACTTCCAACTTTCCGAGTTCTGGCCCCTATTCGCTTGAAAAGCAGTTTCGTTGTTTCTCTAAAGCAGTTACTGTTATAATTAATTTACTTTATCGTGGAGTTAATAAATCCTTATTCGTATTCCATGGAACATAAAAGTGACGTCATCAAGCGAGATATCCCTCGTCACGCAGGGTTGTCACCAAGCACTTCGCCGCGTTCTAGTTTCCACTTTAACCCGGGGCTATGTATCAAAAATGTCGGGATTATGCTAATTACTCAATCTGTTCCGAGTAGCAGATGCCGTCGCAACAAGCCTTGCATACTCAATTACTTGCTATATTTCATTTCGCAGTAATGAAAAAAATACGTGCTAATGTTACGATTTTCGTTTGAAATAAAATCTTACGAGTTAAAGGAAAAA
Source organism: Melanchra persicariae (assembly GCA_947386135.1). Classification (NCBI taxonomy): domain Eukaryota; kingdom Metazoa; phylum Arthropoda; class Insecta; order Lepidoptera; family Noctuidae; genus Melanchra; species Melanchra persicariae. The sequence continues at coordinate 5,892,082 of OX376651.1, read as the reverse complement.
CGATGGTAAAATTCGACCCGCCTAAAATTAAATGCTTTTCCTTGTCGTGATATTTATATTACAATCCCTTAATTTTTCAAACAGGCCAGTATCGTTTCTTAACAACAAAATGCACGAATCGTTAAACAAAAGTGCCTATTTTCTCATAAAAAAATACGTGCCCATGCTTCTCCATTCCATTTTTGTCTGTGCAACAATTCATGTGTTTTTTTCAGCTTTTTTCGGATATGACAACCCTAGGCGCGCGCGACAAGCCCGTCGTGGCGCGTCGCCAACTTCCTGAAACCACTGAAAAACTTTCCCCTTGTACTTCAGAGCGGTCCGCTCGCTGTACCCGTTGCACAGTAACCCTGATTTTAATTAATAGTGCGTTTATGAGCAGTTATTCGTTATTAATAGATGTTGTTATGAATTAGTTTTTATTCAACGTACCTAGTTCTTGTCTCTTGATTTTTTTGCTGTCGTGTTGGACGTGTCTAGAAAAGGCTTTTTTTTTGCATAACTTGCTAGAATAATGAAAATATTTGTACAAAACTTAACTAACCTGTCCGGCCCCGGCGACACACCGGTGTGTCGCGAATTAATCGCGAATTTAATGTTTATTTACCTATTACATAAGATTTATTTTATATTAGGGAATTTTCACATGTTGGGCCTGACCGGCTAAAGTTAACTTTAAAGGTACGTACTTTTCAGTCTTGAAAGTTCATTTTTAGTGTCAACAAACTTTAAAAAAAAACTCAAAAAAATCATAAAACAAAAGAACCCAACTACACTTATCATAACTTAGTCCACACTACGACATCACTTTTTAGTTGCCACCCTAAGCGGGTCCACTAACCACTGGACACAAGACATCAGCACCAGCTGCCACCCACAGCTGGCAGACACAAAATGAGCCACTCTCGCAGATAATACGTTACGGACCTAAGCGTGCCACAGACAGAAACTACCACAAAAAGTATAAATCCCTTCTAAGGGTGTAATAAATTGGTGTAACGGTCGGCGGGAATCTTGTTAGGTCGAGACGGGCCGTAAACCGACCATAGTCGCTGACGGTCCCCATACGAACACGACATCTATCCTCCTGGGGGAGTATACCAACGGACCTATACGTACTCGTAGTACTAACAGACAACTAAAGGTTAAAGGTTGGGACAGGGACACTTTGCACAGCGTAATGTGTATTTATGCCGTCTGCTGCTAGTAAAATTTTATGCGCACGCTGCTACGTCCAAATACTTGTCTATTATACATATAAAACCTATTTCCAGCGTGTAGAAATGTATTTTTTAGTATCTGTTATCCTTTTTTAGTGCATACTCCTGCTGTATACTCTTTAGGATAGCCGTAAAACAACCTAGGAATAGAATGATTCTAAAGGCTTACTCAGATATTCTGCTTTCCACGTTTTATATTGGTGCATTATAAATATAATTTATAAAACAATTAAAAATCATAAGCGGGAAAAAACCGTTTCAAATAAAAAAAAAAAACGAGCACTCAGAGAGTCCAGTTGATCCAGATTAATATTCCCCGGGACAAATTAAAACAAAAGCTGACAGAGATTGAAACACGTCTACGTATTGATGCATAGGTATGTCCGGGGCAAAAACAAAAGAGCCAATTATTCTTTCAACACTCGGCGACTATTCATAAGGCTCCAAAGCTATTGTTTACTCTCGCTCCCCTCTTTTCGTTCATATCCGCTTGTTACAAAAATTCGAACAATTTAATTTCTCATCGCAATTTTTATTTAGACGCCATTTAATTTGATATTTTAACGGTTTTTTGGCCATTTTGGGTGTTATTTTTATTCTTTGTTGGTTTTTTATTCATATCCTAAAGCAAAAACGTTTTCATTATAAAGAGCTTTTTTATTGTATTGTGTTAGAAGAAATAATAACAAATAACCAATCACATTTGAAAACATGTCTTTATGGTTTCATAAATAATCAACACACTCACCTCTCTTTGGCACTTGTAACAAATAAATAATGGTTTTCTACTTTAGCTGATTTACCTTTCAGTTTTGCAGTAGTTACCCCAATAGTTACCCGTGTAAAATTGAAAGAATTCTTTTATACAAAGGCATCGAACAACCATAAATATTTTATGGACTTTCATGAAAGCAACTTTCACGACCTTGTGACGAACTTTAAAACGAAAAGGTTTAATTTCAGAATAAAACTCACCTGCTTGAAAAATAAAATTCAGACAGGTGTACCTATAAATAAAATTTGAATTTTTAAGACATTTTGAGAGGGATGTGGATGACTTTTTGGATGCCCGTTGCACACACTCACTCCATAGTTCTTTTTATACGAGTTTGTACATAATCCTTTGTTAGATATTAAATATGATATTTCTTTTTTATTCTATGTTTTTTATTAGTCTAGTAGTTTAAAGAAATAAAAAATCCTTTCGCAAACAACGTTACGTTTTCTGATCTTGGAATACGTTGTAGCGGCATTCATGCCGCCACAAAAATCAACGTAGCAGAATCAACATCACAACAAATGAGACTCGCAGCGCCATCTATCTCGACAAGCTGCGAACTAACTACAAAATCCTAAATCGCGATATCAAAGTTTACCGTGCGATTAGAACACATGCAAAGCCCGAATATCAACTCTCGGGCAGTTGCCCACCAGACACAAACAACCGTCTGGTTGGAGGATCCTCCCTTTTCAATGGAGGTTTGCGGGACTTTACTCTCTGTTCCGCTACCTCCAAACTGGTGACCCTCGACATTGAACGTCAGCGCAGCCTTCGTGCAGCTACCTCATCATGACGTCATCATCATCATCACTTCTCCTCATCTTGACCTCAAGCTTTCGAGCAGCGTGTCATACAGCCAGCCAGTACCCTCGGCTTCTACGGGTATCCTGACCACCAGCATGCAGCGGACGCGCATTCCTGGTCAGCATCCTCAGCCTCTATCATCAACGTCATCAGCGACCTTGGCAAGCACACTGCACTTTCGGCCAGTCACATGAAGAGCCTTGAAAAACCTCTCCTGGTCGACGCCAGCAGTCACGTCAGCACGTCGCACAGCTCCGACCCACCTTGGCAAGCACACTGCACCTTCGGCCAGTCACATGAAGAGCCTTGAAGAACCTCTCCTGGTCGACGCCAGCAGTCACGCCAGCAGCAGCATCGGGGCACCGCAGACAGTTCCGACTCACCGTGAACTCTGCGACGCAGGTAGTTCCGACTCACCGAGAACTCTGCGACTTCCGGTTCCGACTCACTGGAACCAACCTTCCACTGGCCTGGCAAGCACCTCAAGATGTATGGACGACTCATCCACTATCGACCTCCGGTCTCCGGAGGGGAGTGATGTAGCGGCATTCATGCCGCCACAAAAATCAACGTAGCAGAATCAACATTACAACAAATGAGACTCGCAGCGCCATCTATCTCGACAAGCTGCGAACTAACTACAAAATCCTAAATCGCGATATCAAAGTTTACCGTGCGATTAGAACACATGCAAAGCCCGAATATCAACTCTCGGGCAGTTGCCCACCAGACACAAACAACCGTCTGGTCGGAGGATCCTCCCTTTTCAACGGAGGTTTGCGGGACTTTACTCTCTGTTCCGCTACCTCCAAAACGTTACTCTTACAAATCTCATCTACATTCGGAGACCCCAGTACAGAAATTTATAGTAATTCCAATACATAAACAACCCCATTTTCTAGCTGTAAAACAATTCTGTGTGACACTACAGCTACTATTCGTTTCGCGTTATCTCACTCGTCGAGATTTATAAGCCACGGTGCGTATTTCTCTTTTTTTTCCTTTTTTCCCGCCACAAATATCCGTGTACCACAGTTTGTAGTGTCGCGACCATAGAATGTCGCGTTCATCCTGGACAATTTTGTTTTTGTCGTGTATCGCTCTGTTGTGTTCGTTGAGCCACTCGAGAGCCGGTTTTTCTTCATTGATTGTTTTTGTATGAAATGGTTTTAGAAGCAGGTACTTACAACATTTTCCCAAAATAAAAGAAAATATTCGTTAAAAAAGAAGGCAGCATTATTCAGTTCCAAAAATATAAAGAACAACTTTTGAAGTTTGATTAAAAGTATGTAGGTGGTATAATCGGATCCTATCAAGAACTAGATTGCATAAAATAAAAAAAATACGTGCGAAAAACATTTAACACAGATTTGTATATCATATATGCGTAACCACGCTTCACTTTTAAATGTAAATATTAATACCGGCCAGTAAATAATTTCAGCACACTAACCGATTTATCGCTCGCTTCCACCCCTATTTTTCCCTCATATGTTTGACTGGGTTTCCCGATATCCAGTGCTTATAAATAAGATTTTGTGTCTTTTATAGAGAATCGTTAGACGTATATGTTATGGGGAAAGGCGAGCGGTAATATACCTCAGAGGATTATCTCCAATTCTGCTTCAATTTAGAAATCACTCAAATGTCAGAAATACGAAATAGAGAATCAATTTCACAAACTTTATGGAGAGAGATAAATCTCTGAGGGATTATTGTATATCCTGTTCCTCTGTTTTTGTAAATATTCAATCACTATTGTTTGACGTAAATCGACACAAAGCGGAAAAACATAAAAGGGTTAGCTTTTTTTAAGTAAGAGTGATCATCTTACGAAGTTCTGTTTTAGGGATGATCGGATTGAATGAAAAAAGGAAAAGTCTTACAAAGGCAGCATTACTACTGAGGCAAACGATATACCTTCACTTCTGTCGTCATGTGCATTCTAATTTTATTATTAAGGTGAAAGCGCCAGTGTAGCCCGCGAAATTCAAATTTTCTTACGTTTTTTGCAATTTGCAGTTCAGTATCAGGTTTTATGTGGGTCAAAATATGATTCGCGGCCGTAGCAAGTACGTATTAACAGAACTGTAATCATTAAAATCATCAATACAACTCTCTCAGTTAGAACTGATGCCAAATGTATTATAGTATTTCATGAAATCATAACATTTAGCATACATTCTAACTGAAGGAGTTGTATTGATGATTTTAAAATTATAATTCTATAAATTGTTACTTGCTACGGCCGCGAATCATATTTTGACCAAGATACAACCTGACACTGACCTGCAGATTGCAAAAAACTTAAGAAAATTTGAATTATGTGGGCTACCCTGGCGCTTCCACCTTAACCAGCGTTTTGAGCTTTTGCTCAAAACGCGCATATCCCATTTTCAATCATCCATCAATCATCGTTTATTTGCTTAGAATGTAGGTACATATAATAAAAGGTGTTTACAAAATTTTGAGATCCTTGTACAATCTACCAATTAGGCATGCAAACATTGAAAGTAAACTTTAATAACGAAAAAAACACGTCAGTTAAATTAAAATTAGCAAAAAACAAAATAAAATAATAAATTATAGAATTTTGAATTCTATAATTTTTAATTTATATTATTTATATTAGCGAGCATATTAATTATAAGAAAATACAGAATGTCAATATTGAGTCTAAAGTGTAGTGTCAGTTAAAAAATCATTAATTGATTAAAAGCACTTATCAATCAATACTTTAAACATTTGGATTGACGAATTTTTTACAACATCTGATATTTTGTTATAAATGGTGGGACCCATGCCGTAAACACTTTTCTTAAGTAAAGCTATTTTTCCGTGCCGTTACACGTAAGAATATAGTCTGCGCAATATTCTTAACTTTTCCTTCCGTAAGAACCTTCTACAAAGTTTTAAAAACTTAAAAAAAAAGGAATGAAATCGGTAAAAACGTTCTCAAGTTATGGCAAGACCGAGGGGAACTGGAATTCATTTTTCATATACTGTCATGTTACCGGAAAATTGCAGACTCCGTTAGATTTTAATAAATATTGATTAGATTATAATTTCTAGATAAATTATGAAAAAATCGTTTTATAGGTATTCAATACTTAAAGCCGATCAAAATTCAAAGTTTCCAATATATCCGTGTCTTATTTAGAAAAAAAATACTTTACAATTTCACGCGATATTTTACAATCTTACGGCGTTTGCCATTTTCCGGTGACATATTATAATAATAAATATTGATTCTGGTATAATGGTAATGGATGTGATGTGGCCGTATTCTCCCATAATGCATAATATTATATTCCAGACTTCAAACCAATTACAAAGCGAGTCTTGTAATGTGGTCACGTGCCATCCAATTAGCCGTCAATGGTTTACTTTCGAGTTCGACTACTTATAAATAACCTAAATTATTTGCTAAGTCCAGAGCGCTAGGAGTCATTTTATGATGACCAATCCAAAAAAAAAAATTGCCTCTAAAACTAGAGCATGCGTAAAGATCATCATCTGCCTAGCCTTTTCCCAACTCAATTAAGGTCGGCTCCCAGTCAAACATACTGCCTATCTGCTGAAATGAAGATATAAAAAAAAAAATCTACAATGATTTTTTTAATGTAATTAAATGGCTTTAATAACTTTCATGGTTCATGAGTAATCCAATTTGAATTCAGTTGCTTTACATGCATCAACTCTTATCTTCAACGATATAAATATCACATAATTCTGAAGACTCTTCAGGGCTACTTTCAATCCTTCGAGATTCATTCAAGGGAATGTCATCATCATCATATCAGCCGAAAGACGTCCACTGCTGGACATTAGCCTCTCCCAAGTGTCGCCCCAACAACCGGTCCTGTGCGTCTCGCATCCATCGGCTACGGGAATGTACTTAAGAATATTTAAACAACATACTATGGGTCCATTCATAGATAAATATATTGATTGAATTATGTGACAAATTTTGGGAACATCAAATATTATATTTTTCACGATTACTCGTACATGGTTGGTTTCGTCGTGAAATTTGTTCAAATTCGTGACTACTTTCTCGAACTGAAATATTGTCAAACAATAATGAGTCACGCTGTATATTATCATCTTCTCCGAAATTCATGAACTCGGTATTCTTTAACTTCCTATATCTTACAAACCACTTTTATAACGTCTTTACACTCTCCTAAAATATGATTTGAGCTGACCCATTTAAAGAGAGCAGCACAAACAAATAAATATAAGATATAATTAGCTCACTGAACTGTTCTATTTTCTATAAAGGTCAGCGGATTCCGCTGATTGGAATGATGGTCTGAACTTAATTAACCGCAGTCATTCAAGCGTTACACAATTCAATTAGTTAGATTATATTGTTAACCCGATAATATATATCCAGCGATCGCAAGTTGTAACAATTAAAACAGGTAAAATGGCCGATAGTAGTTTGGCTATCTGTGGGAATAAAATTTGCGCTATCTGTGATGATAAATGGCTGAGACAATATAGCTTCTGCCAGCAGCTTCACCTACGTGAAAGTCTAAAATGATCATTATCATCATCATCAGCCGAAAGACGTACGACGCACTGCTGGACATAGGCCTCCTTTTTGTGGCGACTCGCCACAACAACCGGTCCTGTGCGTGCCTCGCATCCATCGGCTACCCGCGACCCTCACCAGGTCATCGGTTCACCTTGTGAGAGTCCTTCCTACGCTGCGTCTTGCGGCACGCGGTCGCCACTCCAGAACTTTTCGGCCCATCGAACATCTAAAATAATCATAAGGTAATATTCCACCTGTATAAAAATTATCCTTTGACCTTTTCCTGACGAGCTATCCTCCTTGTACTCAAAACTAATTCAGGTCGGTATTTCCTATCTGACTACTTTGAAAAGAAAAAATCGAAACAAATGATTAGTTCACAGTCTCCCTTTAAGTCCGAACATTGCAGATGGCGTCTGAGGTGGTCTTTTGAAGAAAGAACCACACGGATTTGATTACATAAATCGCCCTGACTGGTAGTTATTGCATGCGTTACAGCGTGGACTGACAAAGAGAACACAGGAAATGTATAGCGCGAAGTATGTGTGATGCCGGAGCCCCGGTTGTTTGATATGAATATTCATCTACACGCTTAATAGTCGACGAATGGCGTTCAGAATCAGCCATCTCCATATTACATCAACCCTAACCTACCATAGACGAAAGTAAATATGGTCTAAAAGATTAACAAAACTGTGATTCGCTCTTTGATCAAAGACTTGCGTCTCGAAAAAGTTTGGAAAGAAGGTTAGAGCCTCTTAAAACTTAAAGTTAAGGATATTAATTTTCATCATTGAATTTTCACAAGGGTCTTTTTTTTGTCATCTATACAGTATTTTTAGGCAGATTGATTGATCCCGGGTTGCGGAATTAATTGTTCGAAAATTGAACACTGACACGCAAAGGGCATTGTATGGTTTTAGTCAGTAAGACACATTCCCCTCCACCCCGCCCAGAGCGGATCAAGTCATTTGATGACTTCCCACAGTCAGAATCATTCAAAAAAGGTAGATTCATCCTAATTTATTTGGGGTCGTCCAAATCCTTATTAATTACTTCTCTATAAGTCGTCTGGCTAAATAACAAAGTCACAAGGGTCGACTTACCAAGGGGTCCGTGGATGGATATGACCATCCATGACGCTTCCATGCCTCGGAAAGCAAGTTAAGCCATGAGTCCCGACTGCCGAAGATTTAAAATCTTCAGCAGTCGTTATGGTAGTCAGAAGCCATAAAATCTGACACCAGTCGTGCCAGGGTGTCATGCTAGTTACTGGCTTGTGGAAGTTAGATAGGCAGTCGCTTCACGTAAAAAACTTTAATTTTGGAAGTCGGTGTCAAAATGAAGAAATCACACCAGAAACACTGACTTCCAAGATTAAAGTTATTTTGTTCTTTGTGTTTTGGTTTTTATTTGGAAGTCGGTTGTTTTTTTTTTGCAAAAAGTTTTTATTTTTGGAAGTCGGTGTCAAAAAACGAAGAAATCACACCAGAAAAACCGACTTCCAAAATTAAAGTTATTTTGTTCTTTGTAGGTAAGTATATTGTTTTCAATTTGAAAGTCGGTTGTATTTTTTTTGTAAGAAGTTTTTACATTTCACTTTTTAGTGCTACCCGAATATAGCAAGTTCATATCAATTTATTGATTAAAATTAATTATTTATCTCCGAAGTTCTTCATCAGATCGAAATATACGATCGAAAATGAATTAATTTCGTAAATATTCGATTTACGAAATTTTTAATGAGACCATCTCGAAATAACAAAAAAAAGAAAAAAAAAAGTATTTGAAAATCCGTTTAAATATCACTGTATGAGTTATACAAGGTGGACCGATGACCTGGTGAGGGTCGCGGGTAACCGATGGATGCGAGACGCACAGGACCGGTTGTTGTGGCGACACTTGGGGGAGGCCTATGTCCAGCAGTGGACGTCTTTCGGCTGATATGATGATGATGATGATGATGAGTTATACCCGAATATACATAAAAATAAAAGAAAATTAAGTAAACATTCGAATCGATAACCTCCTTCTTTTTTGAAGTCGGTTAAAAATATAGGTACCTACTCAGCTAAATCCGGTTATACCGCAAGACAACCCGAATATGGTTGGGAAAAGGCTAGCCAAATTGATTGACCTCAGTAGACACTCCTATCCTATCTCAAATCATCTTTCACACAAACAAATGCATCGTTTTCCATTTTTATTTTTATTCAAACTTTGAACGCCATTCAATTAATATTATTCGTGTTTGAAAAAACGAGAAAAGGTCCGCTGAATGAATTTCATTCTTAAATTTAATCCGATTTCCGTATCTTGGGGAGCGTGGCTGTCGAAGACAAGGGCACAGAAAAACTTCTAAAGGGCTTAAAATTATCCCTGAGTGTTAAATTTCCCATTGTACTCATTCTATTCGAGTTTGAAAGAGTTTCGTCGTTGAGGAAACGACAACGAATCGCGAAAATGTGATTCGTTTGAATTGACAGTGAATAAAGAGAATGTGACTTTCTTGCTGTTATTATTTAGTATACTATTTACTTACACTATCAATAATTTGGACTAAAAGTTCTCAAGTAACAGTATTAGTAGTTAGTAGTTGGACAGTAACATTTCCTTTTAAGGGTCCGTACACATCTGACGGAAGATGCGTCGAGCGTGTTCTAGCGTTACGCGACCGATAATACGCGACGCATTTTCCGTCGACCCTAAGACGTTAAATATCACATTCATCTATTTAAAAAAAATCATACGCCATGCCACATTCTTCCCTATTCTATGAGTTTAAACTTAACCGGTAAAATTAATATGGGTGTATCTACTAATTAGTATCCACGACACGGTTGGCGTAGTGGTTGAGCGATTGACTGCTGCGCTGCGTGTCGCGGGTTCGATTCCCGCACGGTACAAATATTTGTATGGCCTACAGATAGTTGTTCCGGGTCTGGATGTTTGTGTACGTGAATTGATATGTTTGTAAACGCACCCACGATACAGGAGAGTAGTGTGAGGCAACGTTTTAAAAAAAAAAAAGAAAAAAAAAAAAAATATGTGTTACGTTTATGTTATTAGGGTATACCTATTTGGCTTTTGGTATTCTGTAATATACGCGTAATTAAAATGAAATACTCGTATAATCAAACGCTGGCTGAAGTCTGACTGACGTATATTAGACATATCAAAAGGTACATACTTTTATCCAGCCAGTACTAATTTGGTACTACAAAGGTTATACGTTTCAATATCTCCTTTCAAGGGCACTTAACTGAAAACAACAATAAAAACATCGAAAGACTATTCTTTCCGAGCATTTAATTGTAACTTCGTTTAATGGTTGCTTTAATCATTTGGCTACAGAGTAAAAGTGCATTCAGCTGACAAATTATACGGAGGCGGCGTAACTGAGCGGCAAATTGTTTCCAACAAGAAACAAACCTATAAATATTATTCAGGCAAACCTTTTTGTTCCGAGTTTCGGTCTATTGGAGGCCCTTATCTCAAACAAAACGTTATAATTTAGTGTGGACGTTGTTATAAAAACAATACGCACGAAATTTGGCTTCCAACCCGGCCAAATGTTTTCATTTCAACAAAAAAACAAATCCACTTTAGAGGAAACGTACAATCTGCGAGCGATTTTAATGGTTTATTTTTCAAGGCGTTTTCGTTGGGTTTTGACCCAATAGAATAGAATAGAATACTCTTTATTATGTACACCATATAAGTTACAAAACAATATAGATGAAGATCTTTTCAAGACAACCTTTGGATGGATTCTAAAGAGAAAAGGAAAGGCAGTACCGGAGTTAGTCTTAGGTGTACTATTTATATGTATAATAAATACCCAAAAGTTTATCTTTGATAAAATAGACAATGCGTTATCAGTAGGTATTGCTGGACGATATTGTAGAGATCAATAGAGAAACAAAATTTGATAGTAAATGTTTTTTATGTCTAAAGGCACAAAACAGAACAAGCAAGATCAGGAAAGAGTTCAGAAAATGAAGGAGTGAAAATATAATCTCCTTGGATACAACTATATTATAGGTTCTTTCTAAGAAACTGTCTTTAAACTCAAAGGATCAGTTGACACATAAACCAAGACTGAACTCTATATCTACCGCCCACTACAAGTAGTCCAAATGTACCTCATATTTTACGAAGAATCGAATTCAGTGTACTAAAGTTGATATCAATATTCCCTAAATATTTTAGACGCAACATATTTTTCTAGAGTCAACTAAACTTTGGATCACACACACGACTTTTGAGAAAACAATATCAGTCACATGCATCTTCCACCACCACGTTGAAGACTGCGCTAACTAGCACTTCCACGACTTTTCTATTTTACTAGGCAAATGCAACCACTGATATTTCCATAAATCCATAATGTGGAAGATCGTTGGAAAGTTGGCCGTACTTTGCTTATTTATGATAAAAAAAACTGTCTTGAAAGTCTTGAACGTCATGTTTTACTTTAGCTTCAAGATCGATCTTAGACTATCAAGGCACAAGTCCAACTTTAGTAGAACTAAACTTTTTCGTTTATCTTTATAGGAAAATGAGAGTCTAGGCGATTCAAAGACATCGATTAGTGTTTGTGCTACTAAAGCAATGTTCCAATTGACATTACCTTCCAATCCAACATTATTGTCATTCGAGAGATTCTAATCAGCAGTGCAGCTTGTAGCAAGCCGTTTGGTAGTAGCAACACCACGGACCAAGTCTTGTTCCTTATCTCTAATTTACTCAAGTCAAGAATATTAACATCATGACGGTACCTTGTCAATACATCTATGAAAACATTATGTACGTTAGAAAGAATGTTCATCTTTTTAATAAACGAGGCGACAGGCATAGCTTGTCACTAGAAATAGGAATCAATTAGTTCAACCAGGCTTCAGACTTGCTAAAGTAGCCACATCTTTCATCGGGTACTGTTTAAAATGTTACAATGAAATACCTCCCCAGATATTAGAATTAAATGAAACAAAATTTAAATCTTGTGTTAAGCGCACACTATGCAGGCAAGCATATTATAAGTTGGGGGATTACATTGATGATAAAAACGCTTGGCTCAATGCTGGTCCTGCTCCACAGCCACTAGGGCGCACAAATTAGTTATTTAATTATTTTTTTTTTTTTTTTTAGCAGTTGTGAGACCCGCTGAATATTGAAAGAACATAGATTTTTCATTGTATAGACTCGAACTAATTTTGCATTGTATAATTTCATGCATTAACGGCACATGTGTGAGTACTGTGTACCTTCAAGTAAAACTATCATTTTTGGGTAAGACTTTAATGTGCCCTGGCTGTTGGGAGTGTCATGCTCACTCAAGTCTCTCTGATGGTACAGTTTGTGTTTCATTCATCATTTGGCTCCGTCAGCTGGGACTGGTCATCTCTCAACTGCCACGGTTTGTTTTAATTTGTTAGTATTTTGAATTGTTCCTTTTTTGCTTTTGTCGTGCACGTCTTTTTACATCGTTCTCACATGTCTATGAATAATTTCAACAAGAACAATGTAACCACAACTTTGTAATAATTAATTGATTCAAAAGAGTGTCCATGGAGTTTCTTGTACGTTCTTCTCCATAGAGATCTACGCTTTGGAACGTGCAAATAGCTTCACCTCTTTGACTGACCGACCTTGACAATTCAAAAGTGCCTGTAAATGGTTTAATTGAAATAAATGCTTTGACTTTGACTTTGACTTTGACTTGACTCACGTTTATTGTGTGTGTGAACACTGACGAAGATCAGAGTATAACGTTAAAATCTTGACCGTCATATTCTCTTCACATTCTACAACTTCTTTTATACATACCGTTGCCATCGTCCCCAAAGGCTCCATCATACCTTCTCTGTAACAATTTATTATTAATATCACATCCTCCACAAAACATGAAAATTAACGGGTGATATATTTCTCACGTTGTCTCAAATACAGTATGTTAGAAATCATTGTTATAATTACCTACCACGTATCGTTAGTACTTACGGTTCGTCGTTTCTACAGAAACATTAATCTTAGGTGAGTAGGTGGAAGGTAGGTAATGAATGGCGGTTCGGTTCGTCGCCTTCCTTCATAATTTTATTAATGATCTTCCAAATTGAGATTATTATTTTATTAAGTGGTATTTAGGCGTTTGATATAAGGATTGTTAATACCATCTACATAATATCTTGCTTGTGCAATCTTTTGGGGTGGTTGCAACGTGACTTTTTCTTCTATGCATTTGTTTCTCTTCAACATAATGTTCACTTCCTTCCTTGTTTCTGCATCATATTTCATACGTTTTTCTTTTGGATGTTACTTTTCTTATTGCCGTTTACATTTTCCCTTAAAGTTTTCTCGTCACATTTGCTGACATTGTAAACATACAATAGACTTAATAATATCTTCAAATTCTTGATGGCTTTGGCAGCCCAACAAATTGTATTGATCTTATCATAATTTTAGAAATTAATGCTATCTATTTATTTTATCTAAAGGGACAAAAGTTATTTATTTTAATGACCCTTATAAAATAGCGAGCTGTAAACCATCAAAATTCAATGAAATTTCACACCGTCAAAAGTTACAAGAAAATAAAAAGCCGCTAAATTAGTTTATCAATCCATTATGCCCCAACTTAAATCATTGGCCATAATTTTGGAGCCTCTAATAAAATCTAAAAGGTACTAGAAAAGGTATAAAACGTTTCAAAGGTCTATAAATTATTATCTCTTAGTGTCTAGACACTAACTCATCATAAAATACTAGAATTTCTGACTTGGTATTAGTTCTGCACCATTTAGTTAGGCAGATGAAAGTGTTTCTTGAAGTGATTCTGCGAACAATTTTAGTGTAAAGAACAGTATTCATTTACTGACAATCTAACAACCGAGTTACAAATAATAAAAACACTACAAAGGATAAAAGAAGTCGGTTTTTTGGTTGTGTCTTCGTATTTCAACACCGACTTTCGGAACTAAATTTATTTTATACTTTGTATAAAATAAATTTAGTAGTTTGTATATTGTAAATCGGTTGCATTTTTTGTAAAAAAGTTTTTTATTTTTAGTGGTATCCCCATAGCTAACATCACCACTGGAAACACAGGAAAGCAAAATATGCAATTTTATTTACTTGAATGAGATAATTTTGCCAGCAATTTGAATTTAAAAACCAAACAACTGAACCGATTTTTATGTACCATTGCACATAAAGAATCAGTTCATAAACGACGATTTATCAACTGATTTGAAATAATCTTTTTTTCGGTTCTTGTATTTTTTTTTATGTTTATTACCTCACAACTCCTTCTAGGTAACAAACATAAAAAATACATTCGGATTGAGAACCTCCTTCATTTTTTAAAAGTCGGTTAAAAAGATTCGCTATCACTTATTGAATTCATATTGGTACCCTGAATTTTACAACATTCTATTTTGTATTTTATAAGTGAAAAATAACAACAGATTTTAATTTAGTTGAACAAAAATGATTAATATCAATTAATAATTGGTTATGCACCATTTAACGTTTGCCAAATAAAGCTCGCAATACCTAGTGAACACATTAACAGTCCTACACACATAAGCGGTGACAATAATGCAATAATTAAACCGAATTAGCTACCAACACCCAAATTGAATACAATTGCGCTACCGAAACTGTAATTAGAAACAAGACACGGACTAAACACAGTGTTTGTATGAATTGTATATTTACAACACCACAAAATATGAAACACATTATGTATTAAATAAGTATTAAAGCCCACAAAAGTATACCACACAAACATGTTGTGTTTCTGTTAAATGTAAGTCCTTACGGTCAGATTCAAAGTAAATTAACAGCATTAATCAAATATTCGGTGCGCTAATTAATGTACATTTCGTATTCAGCAGTAGTAATGAAAACTTTCGATGGTTTTAATTTACAGTACCTACTGCAGTGTGGTCACTACATAATTCCTCAAATCACTCCAAGAAATAGGTGGAGGTTTTAAATGTCTTGTTATTTTTTCTGTTTGAAACGCGAAACTCCTTGATTATTTTTTCAAATCACGTTCCGTAGATTTATTTGAATGCTATTCGAATTTTTTTGACATGGGATAAAGTCGACGTTTGTTCTGGCACTTGTGTTATGTCAGCGACCAGGAAATCATGTTTTATTCAGAGGAATAATAAATAAAAATTATGTGGTGATAGTTTTAGCCAGTTGAGCTTAAAGCCATGGTACATATGTCCATGCACAACTTGTGAACAACTCTTGGTAAGTTTCTTTTAAATTCCTGCAATCTTTATTCGTGATTCATAGGTTTCCTTGACTTTTTGTGAATTGGGTTTTAATTAGTTCATTTTTTGTCATAGAAGCCGGATTACCGGTTTTATGGTCTGGTGATTGTAAATTGCTGATTAAGCGGACGAGGTTCCCAGGCTGCCACCCCAGAAGCCAGTAGCAGGGAAGGCTATATCCCCAGTGGATACTGCGGGAGAGGCGCCCCATTGCCGTCGTCAGGAGGACGACGAGGAGGTTTACCTAAAAATATTCACCCGAATATATTTTTTCTTTTTTCAAATACCACTTTTGGGTTGACGTCGGTTATCTCTACTTCGGGAGTGAAAAGACATTTTTCGTACGCATTTAAAACTAATGTAATAACGTTTCTTTTTTTCCTTGTGAGCGAACAAATCATTACGAGTTTCTAATCCTTTAGGAAACCGGCCTTATCGGGTTTAAAATAAAACGAGTTGCAACCGTATTTTTTTAAATCCGCGATATTCGGTCTAATAAATTTATTAACGTTCTCAAATTAATAAAAGATGTAATGATTATCGTAAAGTAAGATAGATCTTTGTTTTTTTAAGATTAACGGTCACGACAACACACGATACCTTTTTTGTACTTTTATATACTTGTTTTCCTATTATTTTTTTTATCATCAAATTTAGTATTTTTTTCCTTTAACCAAAATTATACGTATATGAAGTGTTATGAGTGTTTCATTTCTTTGACCTCATAATGCTACACAAATTGGCTCTCCGGCAAATTTTCTATACGACATTATTTGGCTTTCTGGCAAAGTAAGTATAAGGTTTATTTATCCTCATAAATATCTTGATTTAATTACTTATTTTTTTTTTCCGTGAAAAGGTGGTCGCTCTCATCGTGCGAATCATTTTAAAAATTTGATTAACAGATCGTTCTTCGGAAGCGAATCGTTCTTTGTTTCAGATTCCTGATTCTTTTGAGGAAGTTCCAGAAGCTATAATAATATTATAACATCCGTGACAATATAGAAGACAAAGCAATATTGGTCTTTGCTTCTATTGATTTCTTGTTTGTGTTGTACTTGAGTGCTATGAAAATAATCTTGTAAAACTTTAAACATATAACTCTTTTATTACTTCCCATCAAATATATATTTTACCCGAATTTAATTTCCATCCTATAGTTAGATGTATTTAGAACCCGTAGTGTTTGTAAGGTGTGTGGATCTTTAGGCCTCCGAGTTTTACGGTAAGCTTTTTTAAGAGGTTTTTGCGAGTGCCTAGTTTTTATCCACAGCTTGGCTATTCCTATTGCGATCGGTTGCTGATTATAGATCTATCCCTTTGAGACTAAGTCCAGTTGTTCACCAGGTACCTGATTTTTTTGCAAGGGTCTATCGTGTTCAATCACGTAGTCTATATGTTGGTGTTCAACTCTCAATTATTGTACTTTTCACTACTTTAGATAGACGTAGTTGTATTCCTTGATGTGCATGCTTGTATGTATAAATGGTTAGCCGTCGAGTCCAAAGGTTAGCGTGGTTTTACTAGGCTGTGTTGCTAGTTATCTACTTATTTTTATGGTAACTAGGCCAGCTGATGTTTTTTTCCTTTTTTTCCCTCGTCTATTCCTGGTTTGTCTCGTCGTTCCTTTTTCTTTTTGTTCTAACCATTTTACGGTCGCAACACACGTTGAATCTGTCTTCTATCGAATTTTTAAGTGAGAGTTGCAGAGACACTACTGGTGGTTTCTTTCTCCGAAACTCTAAACGTTGTACTTAGGTTTCAAAGGTTTAGAATATTTTTTAGGAAAACTAGTTTTTAATTTTTTTTTCCTATTATATTCAAACATGGCTGAAGAAGAGTGCCCTATTGAGGCGACACCACGTCGTAGTAGTCCTATTATTTCCAGACCTCCTCCCATTCCGCCTAGAGCATCTCGTGCTTCATCACAGTCGATCTTACCTTCTCCAATAAGATCCGAAGACTGTCCCCAATTTTTTAGGAAACAATTTTCTCTTACAAAATGGAGAATTAGTTTTGATGGAATCACCTGCGTTCGTGAGTTTTTTGCTTGCATCAATGACTGTAAAGACGCAGATGATTTACCGGATTATTATGTTGTAAAACGTTTCCATGAGGTTTTATCTGGGGTCGCATTAAAATATTTTAGATTAATTCGCCGACCCGATCTAACATATTCCAAATTAAAACAGAATTTTATTAAAATGTTTGGTCCTATAGATTTTGAATTTAAAACCGAACATGAGGTCAGAAATTTGAAACAAAGACCTGATCAATCTGTGAGAGACTTCGTCATACGGGTTTCTTATTTAAACCAAACTTTAAAACACCCTATTGAAAATACGAAGTTATTAGAAATAATCGTTCACAACATGCATCATAAATATTCTCCATGTTTATCTATCCGTAAATTTACTGATCTTGATGCGCTTATTGATGCGGCATCTCATTTTGAAAGTTTTTTGCCTAGGTTGTCAAAGTCAGTTTCCAGTGAAACGATTCAAACGCTGCAATGTTCAAAATGCAACAAAACTGGACATCTATATCGTTCATGTCCGGTCTTTCCTGGTTTGGTATGTTTTAGGTGTCGTAAGCCTGGCTTTATAACACGTGATTGCCCTAATTGCAATCCAAAAGAATGTTTAATTCACCGGCAACACGTTTTATCTCGTACAGTGTCACCGGTGATAGCTTCAGATTCGTCTGATAACAGACCCTTTATTGAGATTTTGTTATGTAATCGTTCTGTTAATGCACTCCTAGATTCAGGCGCTCAAATGTCCCTAGTTAGTGAATGTTTAACCCACGAGCTAGGTGTTTCTTTGAGGTCTGATGAGTCGTGTCCACGTGCCATCTCAGCTAATAACTCACCTATTGATATTTTAGGAACTGTTTATCTCCCAGTTCAGTTCAATGGTACGACCTTTGTCCATGAGTTTTTGGTAGCACGGTGTATGACGTCTTCTGTGATTTTAGGAATTGAATTTTGGAATAAATTTGGTCTAACCTCAGTTTTTAGCAAAGCTTTTAACAAAAATATAAAAGGTAACATGTTTCTTCCGACTGTTAGCCATTGTTCCCCCCCCCTAGTTTCTAGTGTATGTGAAACCCGTTACATACATCCCCGTAATGTTTTATTACCCGAGCAAGAGCTGAGTTTACAGCTGGTCATTGACGAATTCGAAGTCATTTCGTCAGACAAAATCGGTTTAGGAAAAACCACTTGGCTTTCACACAAAATAAACACTACTGGTCAGCCAATTAGGCAAAGGTTTTATCCACTTTCTCCAGTAAAATTAAAAATACTGAATGAGGAAATAGATAAGATGTTGGAGATGGAGGTCATTCGTCCTTCACGCTCACCATGGGCGAGTCCTGTTGTTATGGTCACGAAGAAAGATGGTTCTGTTCGTTTCTGTGTTGATAGCAGGAAGTTGAACAGCGTAACTATCAGGGATTCTTATCCTCTCCCGCGTATCCATGATATTTTGGATAATCTTCGTGGCGCAAGATATATAAGCTCGCTTGATTTTCGAAGTGCATTTTGGCAGATTCCCTTAGCTGATAAGGATAGCTGTGAGAAAACTGCTTTTATAGTCCCGCAGCGCGGTTTATTTGAGTTTGTTAGAATGCCATTTGGACTTACAAACGCAGCGTCCGAAATGCAACGACTTACTGATTTGATTGTGAATTTTGAGTATACAGCGACTAGCGATGACTGTGTTTTTGGTTATGTCGATGATTTAATTTTGATTTCTAAAGACTTTCAGAGTCATCTTGCTCTTCTAAAGAAGGTTTTGAACCGTCTCAAAGAAGCAGGTTTATCAATTAATTTGAAAAAGTGTGAATTTTGTAAAAGCGAGTTGAAATACCTGGGTTATATTGTAAACGAGAAAGGTTTACAAACTGATCCAGGTAAATTAGACGCCATTAGAGATTTTCCAACTCCTACTACTGCGAAATCCCTACGCGGTTTTATCGGAATGTGTTCCTACTATAGACGTTTCGTTGATGGTTTTTCATCGATTATAGCGCCCTTAACTGCTCTCATTGGTAAGAGAAAGGGTAGAGATCCGATAAACTGGGATGATTCAGCTGATAAAGCTTTCGTTAAGTTGAAGCAGGCATTGATTAATACTCCTGTTATGTCCTGTCCAGATTTTACCAAACCGTTCGTTTTACAATGTGATGCATCTTCTGTAGGTCTTGGTTCCGTACTTTCACAGACGATTGATAACGTCGAACATCCTATAGCCTATTATTCTCGCCTATTCTCTAAAGCTGAACGTAATTACAGTACTACTGAGCGTGAGCTTTTATCTGTTTTAGATTCTATAAAACATTTCCGTTGCTACTTGGATGGAATGAAGTTTTCAGTCATTACCGACCATATGGCTTTGAAGTGGCTTCTTACCCTAAACAACCCTTCGGGTCGTTTAGCGCGCTGGGCAACGGTAATTTCGCAATATACCTTTGATATTGTCCATCGCAAGGGGTCACAACACGTTGTTCCAGATGCTCTGTCTAGAATTTATGCTAGTCCAGTCACGTTTGATCAAGGACCTGACCAAACTACCGATAGGTGGTATAAAAAGGTTTATTTAGGTGCCCGTGATACACCCCAAATGTTTCCTGCTTACACCATTCAGAATGGTGTTCTTTTAAGACGCATGCCTGTCACATCTCCTTTAGCTTCAGATCCATGGCGTGTGGTGCTACCAGCCGAGAAGGTTTCTGCTGCGATTTGGGAGGTACATAACAATTTTCCATCGGTACACCCTGGTGTCACTAAATCATATCTCAAAATCAGAGAGGTATTTTACTGGCCAAATATGTTCCGGGATGTTACTGAGACTCTGAGGCATTGCGAAGTTTGTAAGGCTTACAAAATCGCTAACACCCAACCTCGTGGTCAAATGTTATATCCTAAAGTCGTTACGTTACCTTTACAATTAATTTCCATCGATTTGATCGGTCCGTTATCAATCGCTTACTATGGGTATAAATATATTTTATCCATGGTGGACGTTTTCTCTAAGTATGTTTGGCTTATTCCCCTAAAGAAGGTAAACGCCAGTTCTATCGTTAAAGCTTTAGAATCAGAAATATTTTTCAATTTCGGAGTTCCTCGAGCTATACTTTGTGACAATGCTACTGTTTTTCGTAGTAATCATTTTGTAAATTTCCTCAGATCATTTCATATTGATTCAATCTATACTCCTTATTATTCCCCTCAAGCAAATACTGTTGAACGTTATAACCAAAGTGTGGTTACATGTTTAGGTATATTAGTTGGTGAGAACCAGAGAAATTGGTCTAAGATGTTGCCTAAAGTTAAACTCTATCTTAATTCTTGTATTAACTTAGCCACTGGTTTTACTCCCAATTTCCTTATGTTTGGTAGAGAAGTTTGTATGGAAGCAAGCCGTGCGTATAATCAGACTCAAAGCGCTAATTTAGCTGACAGTCGTGATAGGCACGCTTCAAATCTGTCCTCTCTAAGTGAAGTTTATGCGAAAGTTGCAGATAATCTATCGTTAGCGTTTATTCGTAACTCGCGTGCTTACAATACGAATCGAAAAGCTATCACTCTGTCTACAGGTGACACTGTGTGGCGACGTAATTTCTATAAGTCGTCTGGGGCTGATTACTTTTCTGGTAAACTTGCTCCACGCTTTATTAAGTGTCGCGTCGCTAGAGTTATTTCAAAAACTACTTATTTACTAGAGGACTGTGATTCAGTTCACTCCGGTAAGTATCATATTAAGGATATTCTAAAGTGATTTTTCTGAAGTCTTCGAGACGCGTTTTTTCCTCTTATCTTTTGATTACTCTAGAAGATTTCCTTTCGAAGAATATTTTTATGGTTAACTCTCTCTTTTGATCCCATTTTTATGCAATAAACCACTTAATTAAAAAACCTAAAAAGTTTTTGTAATTACGTAAATCATTATTCAATATTTAGTAGCTAACTTTTCGTTGCCAAGCAACAATGTTTGTTTTTTGTTTACTGTTGTCAGTTAATGACATTGTTCCTAATAGTGATGGGACATGGTCGATAGATGTAACGTCGGTAAAATTAATTGATCTAGTGATGTGATTTTATCAATAAATGCTTGTTGAAAAAAAATCTAATTGAGTATTGTTATTTACGATGAATGCTCATCGGTTAATGCACATAGATTAATTATACAGTGAAATTTGGTGTTATGATATTTAATTAAATGCAGTATTTAATTGTATCAAGTCTCGTTTCCCCGATGGGATGGGCAAAGATGCAGTTCAGATTTCATATCATTTAACTTTCATATGTAATAATTACTCACTCTCGGGAATATTATTACTCCCTTCCCTCTTTTCTATTATTGGACTTCTCCGCGTTCTTCTTTAATTATTCTTTAATAAGAATAAATTTCTACTCTCCTCTCACTTAAGCTATTGACTTAAGATTTTTTCTTCTGACTTGAGTCTTTGACTTAAGCTTTTAACTTAAGCTTTTGACTTAAGCCTTTGACTTAAGCTTTTAACTTGAGCTTTTAACTTGAGCTTTTAACTTGAGCATTTTACTTGAGCATTTTACTTGGGCCTTTGCCTTAAGCCCTCGACTTAAGCTTTTGACTTGAGCTTTTGACTTGAGCCTTTAACTTGAGTCTTAAACTTATAATTTTTTTTTTTTTTGACTTAAGTCACAGTTTTGAGACTGATGTCGTATTCTAGACTTAACTCGTGTCTGAGGCCGAGTTTGTTAATTTGTCTAAGGTCAAACCTAACGTTTTGACCTTGTAAATATTGAGATCTCTGTTTTTTTCGTGTTGACAAGTTAGGATAGATTGTTCAATTAGGTTAGGCTAGTTTAACTTAGGTTAATTAATTTCTAGATTCCACTTTTCTTTAAATATAGTCAACACATTGCGAGCTCGCACTGATACCGTTTAGATGGAGGCGCGTCTTCGTTTTTATTCTGTATCCGCTGCACTTCGATGTTGTTCTTCGGATTTTCTTTCGGTTTATCTTTTGGGATTATCTTTTGGGATTATCTTATGGTAATTCTTATAGGTTTTGCTTCTTACTTTATTATTTTTTCCTTCAGGTTCTTTTTATGTTGGTCATTAATTTTTGCTTTCCTGTCCTTCTCATTTTGGTTTCTTCTTACTTAATGGTACGTGCGTCCTTTTTTTCTTAGAAAGGGGGTACTGCAGTGTGGTCACTACATAATTCCTCAAATCACTCCAAGAAATAGGTGGAGGTTTTAAATGTCTTGTTATTTTTTCTGTTTGAAACGCGAAACTCCTTGATTATTTTTTCAAATCACGTTCCGTAGATTTATTTGAATGCTATTCGAATTTTTTTGACATGGGATAAAGTCGACGTTTGTTCTGGCACTTGTGTTATGTCAGCGACCAGGAAATCATGTTTTATTCAGAGGAATAATAAATAAAAATTATGTGGTGATAGTTTTAGCCAGTTGAGCTTAAAGCCATGGTACATATGTCCATGCACAACTTGTGAACAACTCTTGGTAAGTTTCTTTTAAATTCCTGCAATCTTTATTCGTGATTCATAGGTTTCCTTGACTTTTTGTGAATTGGGTTTTAATTAGTTCATTTTTTGTCATAGAAGCCGGATTACCGGTTTTATGGTCTGGTGATTGTAAATTGCTGATTAAGCGGACGAGGTTCCCAGGCTGCCACCCCAGAAGCCAGTAGCAGGGAAGGCTATATCCCCAGTGGATACTGCGGGAGAGGCGCCCCATTGCCGTCGTCAGGAGGACGACGAGGAGGTTTACCTAAAAATATTCACCCGAATATATTTTTTCTTTTTTCAAATACCACTTTTGGGTTGACGTCGGTTATCTCTACTTCGGGAGTGAAAAGACATTTTTCGTACGCATTTAAAACTAATGTAATAACGTTTCTTTTTTTCCTTGTGAGCGAACAAATCATTACGAGTTTCTAATCCTTTAGGAAACCGGCCTTATCGGGTTTAAAATAAAACGAGTTGCAACCGTATTTTTTAAATCCGCGATATTCGGTCTAATAAATTTATTAACGTTCTCAAATTAATAAAAGATGTAATGATTATCGTAAAGTAAGATAGATCTTTGTTTTTTTAAGATTAACGGTCACGACAACACACGATACCTTTTTTGTACTTTTATATACTTGTTTTCCTATTATTTTTTTTATCATCAAATTTAGTATTTTTTTCCTTTAACCAAAATTATACGTATATGAAGTGTTATGAGTGTTTCATTTCTTTGACCTCATAATGCTACACTACATAATAAACTAGTGAACAATAGCAAAACAATAAAATAAACATCAACAGAAGTTGGAACTAATCCTTCGAATTGAAAGGTTTCCCCAAGGAGCGATTCTATAATAGGACCCCTTATGTTTAACAATCCGTTCAATTTGTTCAGTCCGTTTAGCCAGGTTCCATTATAGCAATTCCCAATTATGATAGCTTCGGTACACAATTTTTACGCTAAACTACTTCAGTGCAGGCCAGTTTGTGCAATAAGTCGGTTCACTGCCTCTCGAGAATCTCCATCTTGCAAAGTCAGGGTATATCGTTAGTATAATATGCTATTATCAAGGACATTTTTAAACTTGTATGCATGATCAGGGACATAGACATAGAATATACAGAATGCCCATTTACTGTGATAGATATTTCTAGTCCGTTGTTAAGGCTACAACCATTTTAAGTGGCTAGTAATACTAACTAATATTGTAAATGTGAAAGTGAATTCGTTTGTTAGTTACGCTTTCATGCGTAAATCGCAGAACCAATTTTAATGAATTTTAGTGACTGGAGACGGTGATAGGCTTTTTACAAATACATATTTATACTAACGCGAGATAAGCCGTGGGTTTAAGATAAAAACGAATAACCAACGACTGGTAAAATTCTAGTAACCTAAAACCCCAAGTTATTATACAGGGTTATTTGTAAAACACCAGCAACCTATCAGGGGGTGAAAGTACTCATCATTATAAACAACTTTTACTATGGGACCAACTCTGAAATATCAAAAATTAAATCAGCGGTTTCATACAAAATGCAAGTCACCGGATGAAAATGTATGAAATTAAAGATATTTTTTTCGATTTGTCAGGGTTGGTCTCATAGCAAACGTTATTTATAATGATGAGTACTTTCGCCCCCTGAAAGGTTGCTGGTGTTTTACAAATAACCCTGTATATGCCTGCAGGGTTCATTTATTCAAGTACAAAAGCTGTCTTTGTCTGCATGCGGTCTCTTTAAGCGTGTCATTATTTAATTGTAAATTTTTTTAGTATATCGCCTTGACGGCCCTTATTTGAAACGTTATGAAGTCAGTACCACTTTACTCATGTGTCAGTAGGTACTCCAAAATGAGACGTAATAAGGACCTACTTAGCACAGTTTGAATAAATTTTGTTCGTGGAGGTCAAAGTTTTGAATTGCTTGAATTGGGGACGTATGTCCAGTCATGGTCACAAGTTTGGGCTTTACTTAAAACTGTCTTTGTACTTGTTATACTTGTAATGGTTTGGTTGTTGTAAAATTATTAGATTGTGCATGTTTGTTGAACACAGTGCTGCATCTGACATTATTGTTATATTTAATGGGTTTAAATTCTTTTGAAACTATACTATACTATGAAGGAAATTTACAACTTATTTTTCCATCATACTTAACTTATCCATGAAGACATAAATATCTTAAATATTTTTTTCGCGATTTCGGAGTTGGTCCCATAATAAAAGTGGTTCATTTTGATGAGTACAATGACCCCTTAAGAGGTATTGCGTTTATTCTGTTACACGTTGTATAAGGACTTAAAAACGGATCAACGTCGTCACATGCCTCCCCGAAGGTCGGACTTGAAATTAAATAAAGTCCCCCTCCTAGTAAATCTTATTACCGTTAGGATAGAGAGGCATCCTTTCAAAATAAACAACGTCAATAAAAGAGGGTTACTTTGTAAAAAGTTTTTTGTTGACGACCAATTTGATCTCGTAATAAAATCAAGTTGGGATATCGTGGAGAATTTTATAGATGTCGTTTCAACCGGCCCGAGAGAAGAAGATGAATATACAAAACTTACGGTTTTAGTTGGAGCGGAAAACCATTATTATGTTTTTGTAACGAGTATTGTTGTAATAGACGGTACAATTTATGTAGGTACACTAAATATGTGTACGATTATGTCGGAAAGGTAGAGCTTCAATGCCCTTTACAAACTCCCATGGCCAATCAATTTTACAACCGTGAATATGATGGTAATCATAACCATAACAAAGTATTTAAAATAAATTGCAAATAATAGGTATCACGTATGGTGTTTACAATAACTTTTTACACATTAATTATGAAAATAATTCCAGCTCTAATTTCAAAGAACTCTTATTCATATATACAAGTAAATCTTGAAATTGCAGAAGAAGTGTCTTCTGTACACGACTGAGTTTATTCAGCTCACGTTCTATTAATTACGTGAAAATAAATGAAGGCACCGACATTTATTTATTTACTCATGCGAGGAAGAAACGGTACAAAGCCGACAACCCAATTAATGTGTGATACCCATGAAATAATACGAATTAAGTTGTCTGTGGTTAGGACACCACAGCTTATTGCTGTGAAGCCTAATATATTTTATTGACTTTCATTATTGTTCTGCTACCGCAAACCATTTTTATATGGTGAAAAAAACTGTAACAGCAAAAAGAATGCATTCATTAAAGATACCATGATCGTATTTAGTCTGTTTCACATCGTGAGCTCTTATCAATGAAACACGACTAACAGACATTACAGTTTTCTACGAAGAGCTAGGCCGTGGTTCACTCTGGTGCATCCATATTTCACCAGTTATGTTTTTAAGTGTCATGCAAGCTTATTGCCATTAATCAAGTACAAGAACTGAACTACTCCAAAAGTCCGAAATACTACGGAGATATTTCATATGAAAAAACCCAACGACACTTTGCCCAACCTGGAATCGGACCAAGGAGCTCATGCTGAGCAATAGCGATTGCAACCACTAGACCAACGAGGCAGTTATAACTGAATTTTGACAGTCAGAATATATAACCATGGTTATCATAACCTTTTAGCAATGTGAACACGAGCCATTATTAGACAGATCTTGTTGTAATGAATTGTTATTCGCAGGACTATCTATCAGAATACGTAACCGTGTGACTTCAGCCGTACGATACCAATATATAGCCATTCTTTAGAGCTCTTCTATCGTACTCTTGCCTACATGATCTAGATGCCTACATTAATTTTTTCAGAATACAAACTATGCTCATCTTTTACCATAAAGTGGAGTGTTTCAATAGGTACGTAACTAAGAAGAAAACATCGAATCCAAGTTCGCAACTCCAATCTACAAATCCAATTGCCGATTTGGGACTTACTTCCCATAACTATACATACTTGACCTTTTTATTCGTATTAAACACAGACCACGGAACCGATGAGCCGGCAAAGACTATAGAGACGCTATTACTTATTATATATTATGTAGTCCGGCCGGCATTGTGCGCTGAGCACAAGTTTTGGCTGACATAGCCGTAGCCAGAATTGTCACTCATACTTATCTCAAAGATGTTCCAAAAAAATTTTAAGTTTTGTCAAAAATTAAATAAAACTTACGCGATAAAAGGTCGTTTGTACTGGATGACGCAAACTCATTATGAAGTGACTTGCGTCTCCGTTTAACATAGATTTTAAAACGCTCACAACTCTGTAAATTATTGAAACTTGTCTTTTTTCTAGGCTTTTAATATAATAAAAAAAAACAATAAATTATATTGTTTATACCTAACCTAATTACCCTATTTATAATCTACATTATCGCGATCGCTTTGTCTCTCTCAGAGTATTCCGACCGTATTCAGTTGACAGCAAGACAGCTAACGCTTAGCCCAGTTCTCATTGTCTATGGTTTTGACAATGCCATCTCTAGTATCCGAGGCTTCTCTCTGCTCTATGGTAGTAGTATAGTACACAATATGAATTTCGGTACAAAGGCGCGTGGGTGGCGGCCTATGGCATCTAAAGCAAACTTGTTTGTAGGTAAAACCTCTTTGTAATCGAATTTCGCTTTTTGATTTTATTTTTATTACCCATGCTACCGTGATTGGGTTTCTGGTTTCTGAATGAATGTTGACTTTATATTCGTTGTACTGGGAAACTTAAGCAATATCAATTTGGTAAAACATTATCCTCAGCCTAAGGCACTCGGCTTAAACTGATATCAAACAACTACATGTTTGTTTCCTAGAAATCTTTCACTCAATAACAACAAACTTTTCCTAATACTGAATGTGTATTGCAATAGAATTCCCCATTGCTGATTGAGGACTGCATAGTACCGGTAATGGAAAATTGAGTTCTAATTCAAACCCTCTCGCGGGAACGTCAAAGCGGAATTGATGAGACCGACCAGTTCACCGTTTCATCAATTTCATGCGCCTCTAAAATGGAACACAGGTGTCGGTCATTATTTTCTGAAATGTATGCACTTTGCCAATGTTTTCTGTTTCTAATTTGCTAATCGATTTTTAGGGGAGTTGCCAAATATGAATTACAATTAGTTGATCAAACAGAGAGCGAGTGCGTTCTGCAGTTTCTTTTTTAGTAATTTCAGTTAAAATATTTTGAACTTCTTTGTATAGAAACAAAGAAGAAAGAAAAAATATTCTGCAAATAAAAAGCGCACAATATACTTAGGTAAATAAAAAATGGGTAGAAAATGAAATAAAACACAGGGTGAAAATGATGTAAATAATTTATTATAAGTCTAACTTCATCGCCTGCCGTTCTATTCTGTCGGCGTCTCACCGTGTACACTTAGGTGGAGTGACCCACAGGTGAGCTGTCATTCTATCTTGTTTGTATGGTTTGACAGCTCACTTGTTGTTAACTTGGGTTTTCACTTCGACATGTTTACAGAATCGTATTGCAGAACGCCTTGAGCAAGCGTGTTGATAAATGTTCGTGCCCGAATATATATTTGTCTATGGAATAAGAGACCTTTGCCCAGTAGTGGGACAGTAACAGGCTGGTATACCTTTAAAAAATATATTTTAATTACGGGAGTAGCAGAATGCTTTTTCAAAAAATTGTTACTGTTGCCTAACATCACAAATCTTCATCTCAAACCACTCAATGTTATTGCAAATTTAAAACGTTATTAAAATAATTTAATTCGCTACTTAACAGAATGAAGGTGTCCGCTTTTAAAGTGCACTTTATTCATCATCCGCTGAAATCAGCGCCACAATGTTCCGGTAATTAATGTTTGAAAGCGTCGTTGGTTTAATTTACAGCGGCCGGTAGAACATAGTCACAATCTGGCATTACGCGCCTCTATGTCGATGTAGTAAGGTCGGTTTTCGTAAATGTTGTTGTTGGAAGCCATAGGACAGATGTGGTGCATCCACACTATGTAATTTTACGGTGGAGGACCCACTAGCTTCTTTTGCTTGAAGATACGATCTTTTGCAACGGTTTTGGTCCGGTTTTAATCAAAGAATGTTCGGTTTTTATCTCGGGGTGAAGAAAATTATTTTTATTTACGGTCTTGCGGCGTTTAATTAAAGTGCAATTTAGCTACTTAGCTGTTTGAATGGGATATTTTCATGAAAAAAATCAATTACTTATACTACTAAAAAATACTTCTATACTTACTAAAAAAAAATTGTGCTCGATTTTTTTTCTTAACAAAATAATGATGTCGTGTATAATAAATGTTTTTTTTTTAATTTTTAAAAGCAAAAATACATGTCCAAGATTTTTTGAGACCTCATGGACCAAATAAAATTGTTATCCAAAATATAGGCTATTAGAGCCACTATGACCTTTTAACATTTTTGATACTGTGCGTGATTTTTTTTTCTGTGTGGACACAACTGGGAATTGCAGCAAATTAAAGCGCGTTTTTCAAGGGAAGCTAGTGGAGTTAGCAATACTGTTAGCAAATAGTAACAGATTGCCAGCGTATTGCACTGGTGTATACTGTGATTTTAAGAACGCGATTACACTCCGTTCGCTTTATTTTTTTGGCAGACTGAAAACTAGCTACTAACTAACTAGCAAGCTGATAACTGTATTAAGAGTTTACCTTGTTCTAAAAGTAGGATCGGAATAATCAAACACAAAACAACATAGATTAATTAAAAAATATACTTTTGTTCCGTTGTCTATGGAAACAATAACATTTTCTCAAACATGCGGTATCAAAAACCCACGTTCCTACCCATTTGTTTAGTTATCAGTGTCACAAAGGGTAAAACGTAGTACATATTTCATTTATATTTCTGAGAAACTAATTGCTGTGCCTACGTATATACGTGGCTCATACATGTCTGTATGACGTACCTACGTACCTCTATGTAGTAGGTTCATAGATACCTACCTAAGTTAACGAAATATTCGTATCAATTTATTTCCTTGAATTCTCTCGATTCATTGAATTCTTCTTTTGAATCGGAATACCACTCGTAATTGCTGTTTCAGTTCTATTTGATACGGGTCTTTAATTAGGTGAGTTTAAGAGATATATGTTACGGCTAAAGGCGGGTGTGAACATAAACTTAAGATTAACCGGCTAACCTTAGGTTTATCCGACTACAACTAGTTCTAACCTAACCTCAAAACACTTTAAAGTTCCTATTTCTGTTTGGTTTAAAAAAAAATAACCACGAAGGGGATGGCGGGGTCTGTGTTCGCTCGCTACTAGACCCCGCCATCCCCTTCTAATCTAACCTATCCGAGTCAGGGTGCCCAATGACCGGCTAAACTTAGGTTTATGTTCACACCCACCTTTAGCCGTAACATATACATACCTAGGTAGGTACCAGTCAGTATAATTTCAAATCATTTAAAAATACATTGTAAACAAATAGTTGTCAAGTAAAGTACTACCATGTGACATGAAACTGGTGCCAAACATGTTCGTCCATATGCATAAAAACTACAATTGATTTGCCAAATGTTTTATATGGAATTGTGAATTCTTACTTGTGCTATTTTGATGACATAACACTAACTTCAACACCATCATAATATTTAAAAAAAACCGGCAAAGTGCATGTTGGTCTCCAGCCAGCCAGATATGTAGACAGACACTTCTTCGAAACCCTAAAAATGGGTTTAGTTCGAATATTGCTTTAATTCTGTTTTGGCTGTAACAATTTCATTGCAATGACTGGCGTATCTTGTCGCGCTTTAGGATACATAATATTTGCGCTGTGATGATAAACCAACATATCAGTGATTATTGCAAAGGCGTGAATTATTATGAACTAGCTGCCGCCCGCGGCTCCGCCAGCGTGAATGTCTAAAATTATCCCAAGGGAACATACTCTCGGGATAAAAAGTATCCTATGAGTTATTCCAGTCTATAATCTACCTCTGTGCCAGATTTCATCAAGATCCATTCAGGATTTTTTGCGTAAAAGAGTAAAAAACATCCATACAAAAGTAAGAAGAATACTGTAACTGTCTTTGAGAATAATAATAATGATAAAAAATATACATTCATACATACAAACTTTCGCGTATAGTGTAAATATGGATATTGTATTGATATAAGTACACTGGTAATTATATAGGTATACATTATATACCTGGCTTTCAGAAACATTGAACAAGTTTGAACGAAAAATATACAAGTTAGTATAAATTCCTTGCCTGTGTTTAATCTTTGGAATGTTAAACTCAGCTCTACGCTGTTTGTAGATTAAGTTAAATTTAAGCTCTGTTGTTATAGTTAACTGGCTGGTAAGTTTGCACGGGAAACTAGACTTAAATGAATGTTTAATAGAACGTAAGTTTCATAAAGGAGGTCAATTATGTTACCTTTCGCTGGTTTACTGGAAGATGCTTCTAAAGAAATAAGCAGTATGTTTTAGTATCGTTTCCTTTATATTTTATTAAACAATTAATCACGCACGCACGGCACGGTTGGCGCAACGGTTGAGCGATTGATTGCTGCTGCGTGTCGCGGGTTCGATTCCCGCACGGAACAAATATTTATATGGCCTAAATAGTTGTTCCGGGTCTGGGGCTCGAGTCTGCTATTGCAATCGTGTCTCAATGACCAGTCAGTGATCGAATATTTGACAACTTTGACAGTTTTTAGTTTCAGTATGGGAAATGTGTCATAAGTTTGACGTTATACGTCAAAAATCGATCATTGACCGGTCATTGAGACACGATTGCAATAGCAGACTCGACCCCCTGGCTGTTTGTGTATGTGAGTTTATATGTTTGTTAACGCACCCACAATAATACAGGAGAAATTCCTAGTGTTTGGAAAAGTTAAAAATAAAAAAGTGCCCAAGTGAAAGAAGTTACGTCCTCAAGCAAATTCCAGCAGGTGGTGGTATGGCAACTTTGAACCGGAATCGATGGAGACAGATTGTCCGCTTAAAGGGACCCAGTGACCACGCTCCTCAGTAATGAGGAACCGACTCAAGAAGAAGAGACATCGTAACTAATATTATAAAATCAAAAGTGAATTTGTTTGTTGCTAATAATCTCACTTTCACGCCTAAATTGCTGAGATATCTCGTACCCTGGAGACTGGTAATAGGCTATATTTCGCGAAAACGAGCCAAGCCACAGGTAAAAGCAAGTAAATAATAAAATAAAAAAAACTCATCTAAACACAAAAACAATCATTAAAATCGGTTGATAATTGGCGAAAATATCGCTGAACCAACATACAAAAAAAAACAGTCGAATTGAGAACCTCCTCTTTTTCTGGAAGTCGGTTAATAAACTAGTCTCAACACTCATTCAACTTTTTTTTTAATATGAGCTTTATTTATTTATTTCTATTAACTTCATTGTACCCCAAATTCCACAACAAAACCCACCAAAAACACCAAACCTTCAACTAAAAACATACAATTGGCGGCCTTATCGCATTCCGCGATCTCTTCCAGATATAGCGTTTATAGTTTGTAATACAAGTAGGTACAAATAGACTCATCTAACCACGAATATGCATAAACGATATGCATCAACGGTAAGTCAACAGTGGGTACACTTTTTAGCATAAATATGCTTATACTTATGCTAAAAAGTGTACCCCTTTGATTATAACTGAGCACCGCTTAGGAAAACTGGAAACGTTGCAAAAAAAGCTAGAAGACGAACTCTTTCATTTGGAGGTAATCAGAGAAAACGTGCATAACAAGAACCTTCCGCTTTTCATTCCATCATACTGTTTAAATCCTTTTACAGCACTTTTCTATTAACTTCTCAGAAAAACAATTTGCTAGGACTTCTTCAGCAGACAAGCACGAACTTTTTTTTTTAAACACAAATGCAGCTCCTGTAATTGAAGGTAAATGTTTTTACAGATTTATAATAACGTTCAAACTGCTTTATGCTTCGTTTATGTAAGTAACAAATAAAAATAAATTGTATATTTTCATTATTCAGATTAACGCAAAATTATACAGATTAACTTTTTACACAGAGCTATTTGTCTGTAGGTGCCTTTATGATGTTCCATTCATTCTACGATTAATTGCGAAAATGACAATAAACTGATCCAATTCATAAACTAAAGAGTAAACGAACACAAATCACCTATTTAAACAAATATTGTGTAACCAAAGCTATCAACCAACTGCATATTTCCAAGCAGCCAAATGTCGAAAGTAATGCAATTTAGTGTTGCAGCTTAAACTTTAGTTTGTTCCAAAGTGATAAAGTTAGAACATAAAACCTCAGCTCCATACTTAACATGCATCCTTTAGCATAGCAAAGACAATCGCTAACTGCTTAGGTTATTTGTATTTGCATGTATCCGCGTCAAGCTTCTGTCAAAACGTCCTCTAAGTTATGGGCACAAAGGGACACAATAATAATGTGCAGAGAGAATTATGCTTTATGGTTAACGTAGAGGGGAAATCCCATTGCATATTAAGCCTAACCTAAAACAATGAAACAGAGAGGAAACCAGAAGTTATCATTTCAAACATAATTTTTCGGAATCATGATTTTTTTTGAGAATATATCTTTAAGAGAGAACCTGAAAATACTTAAGCTACATTTACATTACTGTGCCATGTTGTGTCGTGGCGAGGGATTACACACAAACAACCAATCAAACGAATCTATTGAAACCTACGTCACATCGCAACGAGTTTTGTAAGCACATGTCATTAAGTTCATATTCATAACAAAACTCGTGTTCTTGCGGCATATCGCAAAGTTTAATAATCTTTTTTAATCCAGAAAATTAAAACTTCAAAAACAATAGCTAGTGACGTGCATCGTCTCATCTTTTCAACAGAAGCCGGCTTGCTTGAACGCGCACCCCGAGGGCTTCGCGACGACACTCTAATTAAGTTTCTCTTTTTCAATTTGCTTCTCATTCTCTGAATAATAAAAAGGGTTCGAGAAATTCGCCATTTTGGAAAATCACTTTGGTAATTTCCCGTTAATCCAAAGTAAATGAATTAACCGACTTACGCGTCCCAAACACACCATCGCCGTGAGAAAACTCTTAATTGCCTAAGTAAACTGCCCATATAAATGTATTGTAAGCAATAAAAATCCTCAAAGGTCCCGTTTTCGGGGTTTTAAAGATCCGAACAGAGCTGTTTTATTAGTTAGAAGCCGAGTTAGCGCCCCAACCGGCTGTTAAAACACAGATCCTGAGTACTTGCAGACATTATTTCAGAAACAACTTCGTCGTGGCTTATTATACAATGGATTTGAATTTCCTTGGATTGTCATAAGGAAGGAACGGTTGAAAACGTTCGAGATGTTATAAAATGTTCGCCTTTATCTCGGATTTTTCTGGCTTATTTCCGTAGCTTGCTTTGCTTGCAACAAGCAAGCTTGTTGTACGGTTAACGGCGAACGGTAATCTCCTTTACCCTCGTAGTTTGTTGGAATTACCCGTCACTGGGAACTTTAAAATTAATATATACCTAAACATTCGAAACATTACACGTACAAGGCTGCCCTTGAAGGTATAATAACAAAAGGTTCCCAGCAGCATTCACAAAGCTGAATGGTTATAGCCTGCTTAATTGAGAATCTTACATCAGCATGGCTTCAAACCACAAAGACAGATATGCCACTCAGCTCACTCACACACAAAAAGACAGTTCAACTGATTG
Organism: Melanchra persicariae; assembly: GCA_947386135.1. Classification (NCBI taxonomy): domain Eukaryota; kingdom Metazoa; phylum Arthropoda; class Insecta; order Lepidoptera; family Noctuidae; genus Melanchra; species Melanchra persicariae. The sequence continues at coordinate 5,857,292 of OX376651.1, read as the reverse complement.
ACATTCAATCAATTTAACAGTCTATCACAACCTAGCTCAAAGCTCAAATCGAACTATCAAAATCCCGAAAAACCATTTAGGAAACTCGAATTTGTTGAGTTTCCTAAATGGTTTTTCGGGACAGTAAAACGTAGTAGTAAAACCATAAATCCAATCACTTTTCAACGCGAGAAAAGCCGCTCGCTTGAAATAAACGGTGGAAAAGAATCCGAGGCATGTGGAATTTATCCGGCCAGCGAATGCGAGCATGTTGCCTATCCTGTCTTAATACATTCCGAGTAAAGAAACTTTTCCTTTTAGCAAGATAATTTAAAACTGGTTATGTTATGCTCACGGATGCTCGTTCCTTATTAGCTAAGCAAACCGCCAGTTAATAGAAATTGCTTCGCAATCTTGCATTTTTAATTTAGTTTCAAACTTTGTTTAGTAAGGAATTACATGTTGCTTTGTTCAATATTTTCTTTGAGTTGAGTCGTAGGTACATCGGAAAATAATATGTCTTGTACTTACCAACATATTATACTTTCTTTTATGTTAGCTTAAGTTTTATGAAAGCTTAAAACTTTTTAATAATGTAAACTATGAGTTTACTTGCGACCGAGTTCACTTTTAATGCTCTCTCCGACCACTTTTTTTATGGATGGTAAATTATCAAATGGCTCCTTCCGCTCTGGGTGAAGCGGGAGGGAGTGTCAGACCCTTACTGACTAAAACCCATCCGTGATCCTACTAGCGCCTTGCGATCCATGGGCCGTGGTGACTCTTTCGAACAAAATCCGCATCTTTCCGGCCACATAAGTCTACACTTTATAGGTAGGTACACAGACTGTCAGTCACACCATAATATGTCACCGGTGTTACGTACAAAACATGTACCATTGGACGTCCAATAAATTCTCCAAACTTTATGATTTACGAACAGTACTAGCTGTAAACAACGCAAATATTTTTATATCTCGCCATTTACAAAGGTCGTTAGAAATAAACATTAACCAAATTGCGGTGCGTTGTGGTCTCCGTCTTTTGTGTTATGGAAGCCTACCTCTAATATGCTTATTTATCGTAATCATTCTTGCACGTGTAGATTCTGAAGTTTCTATGGGTGAAAAACCACGGCTTTTTAAAAAATATTTTTTTCTGCATTTTTAAACGTATCTCTTCATCATTGCCTTGCCGTCATGCCAATTTAATTGGGATCATCGCAACAAATCTTCTTCTATGTTACTTCTCTAAACTTTTCATGACTAAAATAATCTCTACCAAATACTCGAATTAACATAGATACTCTTCACTAAATGGTATCCAAAAGAAGTACTTGCACTAGCAGAAACAAACAACAAACAAAAAAAGTAATTGCTAGTACTTAGACACAAAATTGTTCACTGTACAGCTCCCATTGAAACATCACATTTGGCTTTAGAAATACGTACAAGAATGAGTGAAAGAGACAACGGTCTACAAACCTTTTCTAAACGTCAAAGTGCCTTATTTCGAGTACAACCGGGAACACTCGGTGAACTCAATTAGCTTTATGTATCGTCGGAGGCTTCGCGTGAAGAATGCTAAGCGTGTTTGGTGCGAAGTTTTCCCGACACGCGTTTTTAAGTCCTGCCTAAAGACACGCCGACGCCACGGTCGGCTTCACACTTTGTTTCCAAGTTTCTTGTGGAGTGTTTTGGGTGCCAGAGTTAATTCCGGAATTAAGTATAGGCACGTACGGTTTTATAAGCTTCGCATCAGCAGTGCGATTCTGTAGACATGTCGAAGTGAAAACTCAGGCGAAGTGAACGACAAGTGAGCTGTCAAACCATAGTAACAAGATGGAATGACAGCTCACTTGTCTTTCACTCCACCTAAGTGTACACGGTGAGATGTCGACAGGATAGACCCGCAGAGGTGTACCTACTTATGACTTTGTTAAATGGGTTGGAAAAGTAAGGCATTCAAATTATGGGGGAATCATCTTGAAAGATTCAAGCTGTAAATGCAAAGATAAGTTCACATCTGGGAAATATGTTCAAAACTATATACAGGGTTATTTGTAAAACACCAGCAACCTTTCAGGGGGTGAAGGTACTCATCATTATAAACAACTTTTACTATGGGACCAACTCTGAAATATTAAAAAATAAATCAGCTGTTTCATACAAAATGCAATAGTCACCCGATGAAAATGTATGAAATAGTAGATTTTTTTTTCGATTTTTCAGGGTTGGTCTCATAGCAAAAGTTGTTTATAATGATGAATACTTTCACCCCTTGAAAGGTTGTTGGTGTTTTACAAATAACCCTGTATATAGCTATATTAAAAACATGCAATTTATTATTTTAATTTCTTAATTACGATTTGTTGCGCCCAGTTGTAGGGTAGCCAAAAACACTACTTACATGTAGCTATTATATAATTTCATGTTATTACTATCACAAACATTTTCCTAGCGCACGATATAATTCGGAATGTCAGCCGTTGCAGAATGCGCTCGATGTCAACACTGTGCGCGAAATGATTAAATACCTAAAATGACAAATGGTGCAAGCCTTCGCGTATATTAAAAATGTTATTTGAATAATATTACATTACTTTATGCAATACTATTTTTCATCATTATTACTTTCGGATTGTGAAACCATTTTAGCGAAGCATTTTGATATGACTTAGCCAGAAATAAAGTGAATACTTACTGAGATATCTAGTTCTATAACTCAGTAGTCAAAGTGACTGTACACGAAGTACCTATAGACGTACTGCTGGGTACCATCCTCACTTGGTCGATATCTCGACCAGTCGTACTCAGCGCTTCTCCTCCACATTTATTATGCGCACAGCCAAAGTGTGGAACTCTCTACCAGCGTCTTTGTTCCCTTCCACATATAACCCGTCTGCCTTAAAAGCAAGAGTGAACAGGCATCTTCTGGGCATGCTCGCTCCATCATAGACCTCATCTATCGCTTTCCATCAGGCGTGATCGATGTCAAGAGCAAGCCCATTCCTCAATAACAAAATAAAAACAAAATAATAGAAGAAATTGTGACGTGTGGCGCCGACAGCAGATAAATTGTAATAAGTATAAAACAATGATGCCATAAACAAGCCTTTAGAAACCCTTGTATATTTGAAACAGAAACACATTACATTTTCAAATGCTCAAAATATATTTTAATACGTATTCAAAGTTTTAATACCCTATTGTTCCCCACCGTGCTAAAAGTAGACACAGTTTCCTTTGTCTAACAAATTGACTTCCCTCATTGTGTTCTTGGTGGTTTATCGAAATAAATCTCTACCAGCAATCGATTAAGTTTCCGAAGTAATAAACAACTGAAAACCAATTAAAAAAATAGCGAGGAACACGATCATAAAAGAGCAAAAGTACCGACTGTTGTTCACAGTTGCAGTTTGTAGAATGTCTTGACTGTCAACTAGGGAACCGATTCCAATTTAACAGTATTGCCCCAGGATTTGTTGCGATCGTACGACCCCGATACATTGGCTATACGAACTAGTAATTGGCTATTGGCTACACAAACCCGCTCTTTTAAATCTAAATGGAAAATTCTTTCACAAAGATATTTCAAAATTAAAAATACTCAATGGGGAGGTGATACGTTTTCCATAAAAGTAATTACGTTTTCAAATTAATGCTCGGGACTTTTAAAAAGCAATTCGTTAAACGAAATAAAAATAATTTACCTTTTTCTAATAGACGCTAGTCGTTTATGCTAATAATACTTATGTGTTTCTATGAAAACGTGGCTTTTACATACGTAATTCATAAAATTGCAAAATATACAAGTGTATAATTATCATTCTTAGAAGTCTAATGTTGTGTAAATAAACAGTCAGCTTAGCATGTTGTTCCGAAGCCGCTTTACAATTCATATAGCCAATAAATCCCAATTCGACACTCCTAAAGAATTCATTTCCTGACGAAATGAAAGAAGATTTTTTCCAGAATACGTTAATGAACGCCTGAATTATTCATACACCAACACCACCGAGGGAATCAGATACGGTTGCCTCGAATTTTGGTATAAGTAAATCGGCGATTAAGCTTAATTATCAGCTGAGATCAGGAGATGTTCCGACACCTTCAGGTCGTTTACACCCCATTGTGGATACAGCCGCCCCCTATTCCCCCTTTCTCTGCCTAGCTGATCCCTTTATACGCACCACCCCAATCTTTATAACATCGCCTAGTTACCAAGAGACCCAAATATTTGATGTCTCCATTTTACTACTCTCTACGTCATATTTTATCAATATATGCCAACCGAGTGATTCTCCTAAGCTCGTCGCTTGTCATATTAAACTTTCACAAACATTATTTTGCAGTCCCCGACAACAGTGAGGTCGTAACTCACTTAACAAAATAACTCAAATAGTAATAGTTGCTCACTTGGCCGCCAGCAAAATAAAGTTTGTGGAACAGTTGCAGTGTAAAATTTACGGCCGACCCTTCGCCTTAGCCTCAGGGATGGGAACCTTGATGTTTTCTTTGATTTCGTGTTTGGGATTAGTCTCTTCGGTGAACATTTTCCTCGATTTGATTCTCGTTGAACTGAAATCTCCAAGGATTTAACTGATGATAAACCTTTTAAAAACTTTAAAGGTTATTTCATGAAATCAGCGCATCATACAACTTTAAATTTTTGTTTGTGTTTATATTTTTAAACAAAGGAATTTCTGCCATCTAAACAACATTTAAAGAAGTTTTATTGTTATTTCCGTACAAACGAGTACAGAAATAATTGTGTTTTATCCTGTTTGGGGCAAGTTGGAGTCAGCAACTCAGCACATGAACTCAAGCAAAATGGCGCGTTTCGTCTGTGCGATTCCCCATGTTACTTAGTTAACCCAATTAGTGTTTTATCTGTTTGTGCCACTTCTGGACCACAAACTAATCAAACTAAACCTCCTACTGTCATCAATTTCATATCCAGGAGTATTCATGGTGGAATGATGGTAATATTTTACCCTAACTGTAGTAACATAGATAGATAATAAGATAATCTATATAGGGTATATATACTCGTATATTAAGTCTATCTATCTATCTATCTATCGGATATGGTTTCCGCACTTAGTCCTGCTGTGGACCATTGTGCGTGAGCCATGTCGGCCGTCATTCCAACCAGCCAACCTCCCTCCAGAAACAGATCAGTCTACTCAGTGTATTCAGGGTGTCTGTGAGTGAATTTGGTGTCCCTAATGTTTGCCTCCGTATATCAGTAACGCCTGTGCACTCAAGGAGCACATGCGAAACCGTTTCCTCCTCCTCCATGCATGCTCTGCACAGAGGACTGTCTGTTATACCTATCGTGTGGAAGTGTTTGTTCAGTGAGCAGTGTCCGGTGATGGTCCCCGCCACCATTCGCAGGCTGCCCCTATCCAGTCGCAGGAGGCGCCTGGTAAGTCTCCTGTCTAAGGATGGCATAGCCTCCTTGGACTGCCTGCAGCCTGGTGCCAAGGTCCACCAGCGCTCTGCTTGTGTGTGGGTGTGTTCTTGTAGCCACGTACGCAGCTGGGTAAAAGGGAGCGGTACTATGGGTTCGGGTCCAACAACCACAGCACCAGATCCCCTTCTAGCCAGCTCATCGGCCGCATCATTTCCTAGTGATCCGCTGTGTCCCTTTATCCACTGCAGTGTCACGGTGTTGCGGTTGGTCACCGTGACACGCTCTAGTGCATTGTGGCATTCTTGTAGGAGTTTCGAGGTGATGTAATTCTTTCCTAAGGATTGGAGGACGGATGCACTGTCGGAGAGTATACGAATATGGGAATCAGTAACCCTCCTGGCCTCTAGGGCATGGGCCGCCTGGATAATGCCCACACATTCCGCTTGATAAACGGTGTTGAGCTTTCCTAGCGGCCTGGATATCTTTATGTTGAGGTCGTTGGAGTAAACTCCAACTCCAGTTCCGGTGCTTGTCTTAGATCCGTCAGTGTATATCCTCAACTCTTTGGGACCTGAGTGGTCATTCAATTCTTGTGTTAGTGCTATGTTATAGTGTTTCTGGAAATGGTGTGTCTTCAGAGCTTTGTCATTGGGTGACAGCATCATGGGTTGTCGCTTGACGGCATCTTCCATGATGCGTGTGTGCTTGATTCTGGAGTCTGGTCGTAAAGTGCCAGACGTGTTGAGCCTAAAAGCCGCTAGGGCTGCCTCCTCTCGTACTATAAGATGTAGTGGTGGCAGTCCCAACATTGCCTGTAGGGCCGCAGTAGGTGCGGTTCTCATACTGCTAGTGATTGCCACACAGGCAAGTCGTTGCAGCTTTTCAAGGTCTTTCTGTGTCGTGCTCAAGTCGGTCCTGGGCCACCATACTAGAGAGCCGTATGTGACTATTGGTCTGATGACTGTGGTGTATAGCCAGTGGGTCGTATTGGGACTAATGCCCCAGTTCCTACCCAGCATGCGTTTGCATTGCCACATGCATATACTGGCTTTCCTGGTGGTGTATTCCGTGTGCTTCGCCCAATTCAGCTGCTTATCCAAATAGATGCCCAGGTATTTGGTTTCAGTTGAAAGGCTTAGGGTGGTTCCGAAGAACCGTGGTAATTCTAGTGCTGGCAACTTCCTCTTCTTGGTAAAGAGGACAAGTTCAGTTTTGGTAGGGTTCACTGCTAGCTGATATTCTTTGCACCAGTCCTCTACTATTTTCAAGGCTTGGCGCATGAGGTTGCATAGCGTATTTTCGTGTGTGCCGTTTATTATTATGGTTATGTCATCAGCGTAGCCAACGGTAAAGTATCCTTTATCGTTGAGTCTTTTAATTAGGTTATCTGCGACCAAGTTCCATAGTAGCGGCGAGAGAACGCCCCCTTGGGGGCACCCCTTCGCCACAATGGCCCTTGTTGTGTTGTTCATGGTAACTTGTATAGCTCTGTGCTTGAGCATGTTTGTGATCCAGCCACTTAGGGTAGTGTTCACGCCATGCTTACCAAGTGCTGTGCTGATACTCTGAAACATAGTTTTGTCAAAGGCACCCTCGATGTCAATGAAGACAGCCAGTGAGGAGCATTTTTGGTGTATAGCGCATTCGATCTTTGAGACCACGCTGTGCAGAGCAGAGTCTGTTGATTTCCCTGCGGAGTAGGCGTGTTGTTGTCTGTGGAGTGGGTGTTGGCGCAGGGGTCCATCCCTTATGTACCTATCACAGAGCCTCTCCAGAGTTTTCAGTAGGAAAGATGTTAGGCTTATTGGTCTGTACGCTTTGGGTTGTGTGTAGTCTGTTTTTCCCGGCTTTGGAATGAAAATGACCTTCACTTCTCGCCATGCTAGGGGTACATATCTGTGTGCTATGCAGGCTTGATAGATACCTAGCAGCCACGGTGTTAGGGTTTCCTCTCCCCACTGTAGTAGGGCTGGGAAGATGCCATCTAGTCCTGCAGATTTGTACGGTTGGAAGGTCTTTATAGCCCATGCTATTCGATCTTTCGTTACTATGTTACGGGCTGTAGACCAGTCTTGATCAGCAGGAGCCCGTCCCGATTCGCCCGTCCACGTTCTGTCCTCGAGAAGAGTACAGTCTGGGAAGTGCGTTTCTAGAAGGACCCTGCTGGTCTCTTGGTCCGTTTGTGTATATGAGTTATCGGGTTTTTTCAGTGCACCGAGAGTTCGGTCCTGATCGGCCGATAGGACCTTCCTTACCCGGGCAGCTTCGTTGTTTGTTTCTATGGATTCGCAGAACTTCCGCCAGGCGGTTTTCCTGGCGGTTCTGATTTGTTTCTTGAAAGTGTATTGTGTTTTTTTATAAATTTCCCAGTCTTCTGGGAGTCTAGTGTTTTTTGCTCTGTTGAATTGTTTGCGTAGTGTACTTCTGAGTTTGCTAAGTTCAGCATTCCACCAGGGGTTACCCTTACCCCTGGTGTGTGATACCCTTAGCTTGCAGCACGTATGATATGCTTCGGTTATATAGTCGGTTAGTTTTGTTACAGTGTTTTCTAGTTCTGTGCGATCTGTAATCGGAGCTTGGTGCAGTTGGTGCCTAGCTAGCATAGAAGCCAGGAGGCGCTTAAATTTAGGTACGTCTGTTCGCCGCGGATTACGTCTGGGTGCAGGCTTCTTTGTGTTGGCTACTAGCGCAAAGCGGATCCTCCTGTGGTCAGAGCAGGAGGGTTCGTCGGATACTCGCCAATCTGAGATAATTTTTGTCGCGTTTTCTGTGGCCAGCGTTAGGTCTATGATCGTTTGTCCCCTGGCAGTGACCCAAGTGGGTTCAGAGCCACGGTTTACGATGTTAAGGTTAGTCGAGAATAAATATGTCGATAGTGCCTCACCTCTGTTGTTTGATACTTCACTACCCCAAAGTGGGTGATGAGCGTTCGAGTCCGTGCAGATGATCAGGTCCAGGTTGGCATTCTCGCAGTGTTGGACCAAATCAGTCATCTCCTTCGGTGGGCAGTTCTCGTCATCGCCTGGCATGTACACCGAGGCTAGTACCAGGTCTGGAATGTCTCTGTCGTTTTGGAGCCTGATCGCTGTCAGGTCTCTGGAACAGAATTGAGTTAGTGGCGTAATGGGTACGTCTTTAGGTGTATAAATACATGTTCGTGGTTTATCCGTGTTGTTTGTGTGGAGTGTTAATTTACCTCCGATGTTTCCAAGGCCGCATATCCTGTCCCTTCTAATCCACGGCTCTTGTATGAGTGCGATTGTTCGTGGTTTTACCTCCAGAGCCCTGCGTAGGCTCGCCGTGGCAGTTTGGCTGTGCTGAAGGTTCGTCTGGATAATCTGGATGGTGTTGAGTGTGGGGTTGTCGGGTGTGGGCGCCGCCGGCGGTGGTGTGGGGTTAGGGGGAGGAGGATCCATCGGATAGTCTTCCCCCCTCCTCCATTCCGGGCCAGTTGTCGCGGCACGGCGAGGATGCGAGCAGCTGCGACGTCCACCCGGGTGATGTCGGTGGTGCAGAGTCAGTCTCCGCATCGGCCATCGCTGCTCTCGCCATTTCCTCCTCCAGTCGTGCCATGTCACGGTCGTCAGTTTGGGTCGGTTCTGTGGTCTCAGTGTCTGGGTCAGTCTTGACGTCAGGGGGCCGAGTCCTGGGGTAGAAGCGGACGTATATCGACCCAAGTAGGTACGATATGCGCCGTTCGCGCCCCAAGACCTTTTCCACTTCATCGGCCGGGATTCCCAGGGTCAAATATGTCCCGTGGTTATCCCCACCGACAGAAGTTGCCCTGTACAGTGACCACCTCCCTATGTCGTACCAAGTGTTCTGACGAATCAGAACACTCTGGAGCCGCGCTATGTCTCCATTGTATCTGGGGACGAAGAGCGCAGCTCGGACACGGGTCGGTACGTCTGTCTGTCGCATGACGGTCAAAGTCAGGTCGGTCTCTGGAAGTCTGATTTTGGGCACATTCAGGGTTAGCCAGGTCAGGGCGTTGTCGTCCTCGCACCACATCTGCACGGTGCCATCCGCTACCCTAGGGTAACCGCGGAAGGCCGGGAGTGGTTTGGTCGGGTCGGTCTCCATAACAAGTCTTTCGAGCTCTGTTCGAATGTACGTCGCCTCAGTCTGTGTCAGGTCTCTGGAGGGGGGGGGGGAAGCAGATTGCTACGGAGAGCCGCGCCGGAATGTCCTTCGTGGCCCTCGCGTAGGTCCTCTGCTCCCCTTGAGCAGCCTGGGTCCTCACACGTTTCGGGTTTCCCTGGAGCGCGCTCGGCGAGGCCGTATCGTCCGGGCGATCCCTCTTTGCCATCCCCGAGCCGCTCGGCCCGGGTTGTGGTTCAGAGGCGTCCGGGCGAGTACTTGTCGTCGGGTCTCCCTTGTGCGAGGGCCGAGGCCGCTTCCCCCTCAGCCTTCTCGGTAGTGGTCGCTCAGTGTGTCGTGTCAGTCGGTCTAGGTTCAGGCCTTCTGCTCCGGTGGGTTCCAACGATCCCGGGGATTTTTCGCGCTGGGTTGCCCCTTCGCCGCGGACTCGTCCCCGATCACGCGTTTCCGCGTCCGGCCGTTTTTCGCGCTGGGTTAGACCCTCGCGGACTCGCGGCTGGTCGCGTACTTGCTCTTGTTTCCTTCCCCCAGCTAAGGCTTTTTCGCGCAAAAGGCTGCGTACTTCACCCGCCGGGGTCGGGATAGAACCACCTGAACCGGCAGCCTTCCCCGTCTCTTTCTGGTCATAGTCAGGGTTGTTCCTAAAACTATTCCGGACGATGCTCTGTTGCCAGGCGCTCGCGGAAAGTTTGGTCTGTGTTATTTTTGGCGCTTGAGTAGCAGCCGAATCAGTGTACATTGGCGCGTGTTCCGCAGCCAGTATCTGTGTTTGGGGCGCGAGTACCGCAGCCGAGTCTGTGTTTGTAATCAAAGGCGCTGTAAAAGCGGCCTGTCGCGCTGAAGGCGCGTCTTCAATAGGCAGTTGGTTGCCCCCTCCCAGAATACGATGGGGGCTGACCGACGAGTCGGCATGGGATTCCCCGGCTTGGCCGGGACCCACCTGGGTAGTTTCTTTGACTTCCTGCTGCATGAAAAAGGGTTTTTTGGTTGTTGGGCTTTTTTGGAATCGAGGTTACCCCTCCTCTGGACCGACGGGAGTGCGGGAGGCGGAAGGATTGCAGTTGGAGTGGGTATGACAAAGGAAGTAGGTTACTGGGTTATCCCTAGGCCTAAGGATTTAGCTTTCGGGAAACTTCTCTTGTCCGGAGTCTCGTTTGAGACACTCCGGCCGAGGGGTCGACCCCGAGTAGTCAGGTGGCGGTCCCCCGGCCGAAGCTGGGCTATCCGCAACCCGCCCACCCGCTCGGTTGCATGAGAAGAAGTGCCTGGCAGTCCGTGCCGTCCCACCACGTGGGTACATTTACCCCCGCGTCAGGACGGCTCAGCTGAGCCCCGAGATTGTATTATATATATATTGTATTATATTATTATATATATTATTGTATATTAAGTCTTCTCTGACTCGACTAACAATAATTTTATCTTTTTTAAAAGCAACTGTTAACATTGTCTATAGTACTATATTTATCTATAAAATAATATCTAATACTTATACTTACTAATAATAAAACTGAAGAATTTGTTTGTTTGTTTGAACGCGCTATCTCTGGAACTATAAGTCGGATTTGGAAAAATCTTTTTGTATATGATAACCACATTCATGAGGAAGGCTATAGGCTATACGGGATCTGGAAATTTCGTCGGGATAAGCGCGTACGAAGTCGCGAGCATAAACTAGTCATAAATATAAATAGTTCGTTTACGGGGTGTGTAACAATCTAATTAATTTAGCAGCAAAAAACTGCACACAAAAGGCGATACAGACTGCTTTGTTGCAAGTAGCGTCACAAGACTAGGATAACCTACTTTCATTTAACTGTAACCTTGTCAAAGTGAAGAATTCAGCAAGGTTATAGTCAAGTTTCAGTTTTTACAGGCAAGTTATTACACAGATCTGGTTTTCTCTTAATACTAATAATGACAAATCATTTTACGATATTTGCCGACAAATTGCTGTACCACTGTGATATCCCAGTTTTATAATCCTGGAAGCTGGATATACACCCACCTTTTATGGCACTTACGGGAATCGACATGAACCCTATACATACTAGAAAATGTTTTTGCTGTTTCCCTACACAAGTGAAAATTAAGTACCTCTATAGAACATGCACCAAAAATCATGAAAATTTACACACCTATTTTTGTCGCTCTCTTTTATCTTTTAAAACAGTTTAATAATTAACTGTTAATTTAACTTGGTTAAGTACCGTGCGTGACCCAAATAAATCAGTTTAGTCCTTCCTTTATGTTCTTCCTTTCTTTCTTTTAAACCCTCGACGAAAAAGTAAAAGGGAGTGTTATAATTTACACCGCGGGTCTTGGCTTAATGCGTCGCACGTGATTCGTACAACCCCTTGTGAAAAGCCGTGGTTTTTGGTATAGTGTAATTGGTTATTCGCCATTATAATTTATATTCGTTACGTTTACATTCGTTGATTTTGTTAATATCTTTCCGCAACATTTATATCCGAGTTGACTAAATCTAATATCTAATCTAATATGAAATGAAAATGCGTTATTGAATAGCATTGTAAGCAATGCTATTCAATAACGCATTTTCATTTCATATTTAAAAAAAAAAACAAAATAAAAAAGTAGTACCTACTGTAACAGCAACAAATAACTACGTAAACTCTTTTTAATCGTTGCTTGAATAAAACGAGAGTTCACAATGGATTTTATTGGCTTTCTGAATTTTTAACCAAATGCTGCATAAAAAAATCTGCAAACAAAAAATAGTTCTTGTCCACTCCACTCTCAAAAGCAAAATTCTGTAAACACACAGTTTAATAAAACACCAGACTAGTTTCGATTTTAACAATTGTTTGCCCGACATAGTGGGCCGGAATTAAAGACCGTATAAACGGATATTTCTGGCAGCCTCCAGCAACATTTGGCGCAAAAATGTCCATTTATAGTTTATCAATAAAAACGTACTAGAACCGAAATGAAAAGTTCTGAAAGACTTTTGAAAAACAGTTCAGAATTAGCAACAGTTCACAACAGTGCAGAACTAAGTAATAATTCTGCTTAGATAGCCGCAACTTCCATGTCATGACACTTTGCTTACAAATAATAATTCCTAATTAAGTTTTCGCTAATCCGTTTCCAGTGTGCTAAAGGCTTGCCTGAATTTTCTTTATGACATAAACATTTTCTTGTAACGAAGTCACGGCAGATGTGACATGTGTATATAAAGATACATGTATATGTGTCTGTCTGTGTCACCGTACCGTTTATGCGTACCCGTTTATGTTCCCGAGAGTGAAGCAAGAGGCATCTGTCGCTTCCACGCTTATTACAGCTAATTAAGAGTATGTGTAGGTATACTCGCATATTTTCTTCTGTGTTGTTCATAATTTTGTTCATTCACGCCGTAGCGAATAATTAAATGCGCTGCGTCAGTAATGTCAATGTAACATTCTGATTTGTGAATCCGACAAGCATTGTTTTAATGACTGTATATCGGCTACGTTTGGGAATTCATTCAAATATTTGACAGGTCCATATCCATTTCATGTTTTGTGACTTAAAAGTTGTGCGGAAAGCGGGGGTCTGATACGGACATGAAAATGTTGAGAGGAAAGTTTTGAATATGAATGTGCTATAGGAGGAGGGAAAGACTAAAAACGATAAATGGGCGATAAATGTGAAAGATGGAGTGCGTTGAAGGGGGTTGACTACTGAAGACAACTAATAAGAGAAGTATGGAAGAGAGCAGAACACATGCTGCACTGACCTTAAATACATTGGAATAAAGGCAGGATAACAATGATGATTCTATGTTTATGTCAATTTCATTTGAATATAAATCTACTGAAAATAGAAGTTTTTTTTTTTATTTATGAATGGGCTAGCTCTTGACCTCGATCACGCCTGATGGAAAGCGATAGATGAGGTCCATGATGAAAGCGAGCGTGCCCAGAAGATGCCCTGAGGCACTGGTACTCCCACGCGTCGACGAAACACAGCAGGCTGCTTGACGCCGAACTCCGGTGGGAGGGTGGTCGCGAACCAGGCGAGTGTTAGACCTACCACCGCAAGTGAAGGATTGGCCAGTCTTATAATGGTGTTAGGTGAGACTGTCCAGGATGCGCCGAGCGCTCGGTTCAGTTGAGTGTCTGATGGAACAAATTGCGCTACACGAGGAGGCACCTTCATGCATCCCGAAGTACGTACCTACTTGAAAGTTATCGACAATGGATGAAAGACCAGCAAGCTTTTTCCCACGGGAAATCTAAGAAAGAATCCGTCTGGTTTGCTTTACCACAGTCATACCATAGTGTTCGTTTGTAGATTTTAAAACCTGTGACGGAGTTAAGATTGATAAATTATTTAATTAACATCGTTTGCAATTCGCAGTTTACCAATAAATTGAAATTCCCTCGTTCAGGCGTTCAAATAATTCAATGTGTTGTAAATACATGTTTAACGTGTAAATGTTTCCCTGATTTATTGTTTCAGCAAAATGGACAGCAACATGATGTGTTATCGTCATAGCTTTAATTAAACATTTTGGAATTTTAGTATTAAATTATTACCTACATGCAGTATTTATTAATAAAGCATCATCATAATTCAGATAACATATTATTTGATATAGCCACATATCTATCATGATTTGTAAATACTTACTAAGTATTATCCCCAAGTTTTCATTTGAATATATTTTTTTTGAAACCTCAAATCATTGTTTATTAACATTATTATATTAGTATTCAACACTGAACTGACACTTTTCTTTCATAGGAACTTGTTCACGGCCTAGTTGTATAACAGACATTGGTCAACACGAAACGCAAACTTATTCAATGAGTGTTAACGAAAATTGATTAAGTTCAGGTTTTCTCACGATATTTTTCTTACCTTTTCACAGTGTTGGAAGCTAGAAGCAGTTAATCTTTTTAAAACATAAGGAATCGTTGTCCAAATGATATATTACGTTGTCAACAGAGATGAATGAGATAGTGACAGACAGGCATTAGTGAAAGCTCGCGACGCTGTCCGACAATATTTTGATTTCTCTTGAGGTTTTATATTTACTGGAATTACACCTGTAAAATAGTCCTATGCTGCCAGATACCATATTGCAATGCTAATAATATACGGACATATTTCTTACCTACATACAGGTAAATGTAAGTAGGTATAAAACGCAGCAAAAATATTTCATGACTAGTTTTTGCCCGCAGCTTCGCTTGCGTTAAAGTAACTTAAAACCGTCTCCAGAGTCCCATTCCCATCCATCTTTGTACCAAAACTCCATTAAAATCGATTCGGCGGTGAAAGCGTAACAAAAAAAGTCAATTACGCACTTATAATAAAAAGTTAGGATTGTCTTAAACATAGATAAGAGACAAATTTATTTTATTTTAGAATTCTACTCAAAAAAAGAGCCACGTAATTACAAGAATAAACCTTTTAACGGCTAAATATCTACTGCAAAATATATTAAACGTTTCTCTACCATACCTCTCATTTAGAGCCACTCTAAAATACAACTAAAAATCCTCAAAATCAATTTGGGTCTCCACTTCACCCGTTTACATTTTAAGCTGTTAACGTATAGTGGTTTCAGCGGTTTGCGGCCTCGCCAGCAATCTGGTGCTATGGTGAATTATGTACTCTGTGCTTTATGGTAAGCGTGCTTTAGTTCACTTAGGTAGGTACAGGGTGATTCTTTAACATTTTGCTGAAAACCACGCCCCTTTTTTAATAAGTTGCCCGCCATCAACCGTTTTATATTTTGTTTTTAAGATTTTTGTTTAATACCTAATAATACTTTCATGAAAATTATAATTTCAACAATGAATGATGAACCGTTTTTTTGTAACTATTTACTGATTTAAAAGAGCTCTGGCTTCATATTTTAGACTAACTTACTTTGACAATGCAAAAGTGCTGGAAATGGTTTATTATAACTAATATTATTAATGAAAGAGTGAAGTTGTTTGTCTTTTACGCTTTCACGGTGAACCGATTTTGTTGAATTTTGGAACATAGATAAATGGGAACCTGGAGACGTTTTATAGGCTACGTTAACGCAAACGAAGCCGTAGGTCAAAACTAGTTTAAAATAAATGCTTTGAGTTGAGTAGAATATTCTTTTAAATCGATAGTTGGCAACAAGATCACATCGTTCACCCTGTGTATTAAACATGGGCGGTCTCGCCACACGCCGGCAAATTGGCCGCCTACTGTGATACATTAGTTCTGTTTTATCTAGTTGCGGCCAAAATGTCTGCTTATCTACTACGAAGTATGTACTTCCCTTTCCTAGAACTGGCTAAGGGTTGGCACAGACTGGAAACATATTGAAAAACCAAATACAATAAATTAGCATTTAGTTATGAACGTAGTATTAATTAACAAATTTGATTAAGTACATTTTAAAATCTGTCGTCACCTAATAATATGGTTGTCTGAGCATTTCCAGTAAAAATATTTGCCCCACTATCCATAGGTGAGAGGTTGGTATCAGCCTAAAAATTCAGTCTGAAATCACGAAAAAGATGTACCGTTTCTTACATTTGTCGAGTTATGCCAACATAAAGGTAAGGAACAAATTATTTTTTTATTTAAAAGTACTTCCACACTGGCCGAAATAAGGCCAATGAATTAAAATGTCACCCTGTACTCTTCCATCCTAAACTTGCAGTCCTTCTTTAATTTTAAATAGAGAACCACCAGTCTACCGGAACACTACAAAACGTTCCAAGAACGCCCCTTGAATCGCTAGAGTGAACTGCGTCGTGGACTCGTGGTAATCTATTTGTAGCCGACCACACAACGCGGAATTATCCCGAGTGCACTAGAAACTATCGAGTAAAGAACACAACTACAAAGTAACCACCAGTGTGGTCACACTGGTCACACCTGCTATGAATGACGCCTTTTCCCAATAGGTAAATGCAGAAATTACGAAATATCA
Source organism: Melanchra persicariae (assembly GCA_947386135.1). Taxonomy (NCBI): domain Eukaryota; kingdom Metazoa; phylum Arthropoda; class Insecta; order Lepidoptera; family Noctuidae; genus Melanchra; species Melanchra persicariae. The sequence goes on along the minus strand of OX376651.1, from coordinate 5,840,860 downwards.
TGTAGCCGAAACTCTGCAAACGCGGGCGGTGATGGGTACTGAAATCTAATGACGATAAAACAACAACTAACTCTGGTAGGTACAGGCGGAGAAGACGTAGGCAACACCGGAAAGAGATGGTATAGTAGACCTTCTTGCCCACCAGTGGGACAATAAAACTACGACAAAAGGAAACAAAACTACAGCCTTAAAAATACGTGCAGGTCAATGGCCGCTGACAGTTGTTCCACTTGTAAATAAAACTTAAGCTTACCTTTATTTATACCGTTTTGACCCTGTGTAAGATTTACCGACATAGGACTTTTTTTCTCTAGTCTCTTCTTGCCTCGTCAACATTAAATAATATTATTCATTTTTACTTTTGAATTTGTACTTTTCTTCTTTACAAAAGTGGGCTGTAAAAAATTCAAGACAGAACTCCTGTTTCAGGGACTTTTTCAACTTGAATTCAATAGAATCGTAAAATGGGATTTACATTTTTATCTGAAGCACTCCTTACGTTTTTAAGGAGCTGAAATCTCGTCTACATTTGAATATATTTTAATCCGCATTTACTTGAATGCAACATACGAGTAGGTGGTTTCGACAAAGATGTGATTTTTCTCGATAATAGTTTGTACTTACATTTTGTATTTACTTGGAGGTTTGTTGTTGTTCGTTCCGGGTTTTGCATTCGTCTGTTTTTATATTAGGTAGGTACCATTTATTGGGACATTTCTGTCTCATATACCAGCCATCAACCTCCAAACTATTCGTATTTTCCTCTAAATGGGAAAATAAAACCGGCCAAGTGCGAGTCGGACTCGCGAACGAAGGGTTCCGTACCATTTTCTTTAAAAAAAATGGCAAAAAAAACACGTTTGTTGTAAGGGAGCCCCACTTAAATATTTATTTTATTCTGATTTTAGTGTTTGTTGTTATAGCGGCAACAGAAATACATCATCTGTGAAAAATTCAACTGTCTAGTTATCACGGTTCATGAGAGACAGTCTGATGACAGACAGACAGGCAGACGGATAGACGGACTTCTTCGTAATAGGGTCCCGTTTTTACCCTTTGGGTAAGGAACCCTTGAAACGATATACTCATGCAAAGTACTCATCAACCATATTACCACCATATAGGATCTCATTAATTAAAGTCTAATTTCCACTTAAATAATTCACATTGGCGAGTAAGGACGTAAAACAAACGTCAAACAAAAGCCGACTCCCTACTTACAGGGTCCCTTTCAGGTTTTAAATGGTGCCAACGTACTGTAAAAAGGGTTACAATTTGTCTCTGAACAGCTGACCGCACATTCTGTTGAAGTGATATCCTTCGTTGTAGGTTACCTATGTTGCTAGGGTTGTACGTGTAAATCTTTCGGCTAATAAATTATCTACCTTTTGAGTTATAGGTCTACTTAAATACTAACAGCCTTATTTATTACCGTATGATTAGTTTTATGATGAGCAGATTATATTTTATACTAGCCCGCGACTTTGTACGCGCATAGTCCGTTTTTTCCCGTTCCAGTAGAAATTTCGGTAAATCCTCCTTATCGCCCCCAAGGAACCTACATGCTAAATTTCAGCTTTCTACGATCAGTAGTTTCGGTTGTGCGTTGTCTGTCAGTAACTCAGTCAGTCACCAGTACCTAATATATTGATGATTGATATCTTATTTCAAAACCTCAATAGAAAATTTTTGTTAAGCACCCTTTAGTTGATAGCCTAAGCATACTCTGTCAATTTACGTTAAGGTAATATTAACGTAACGTTCGATTCTGCGAACCAATGTGTATAATCTGATCATATGGTTTGATATTTTTTTGTAAAAGTCTGTAAGTGTCCAATCTATGCCAATTTAGCTGAATCCAAACACACAAACTCTTTAAAAGCCTATGTCCACTTGTGTAAGGTACGTCTTAGAGCGGTTACGCACTGCATCCGATCCGAATCCGTAAAAATACGTTCCGAAGTACCTATTCATAGAACTATTTGAATGGTTGTAGTTTACGCACTAGATCCGACTTCCATCATCCGATTTCTCTCCGTCATCCGTGAGTCTCCAATTCGGAAGAAATATTGAGGGACCGAAGTAGCCGTAGGACTGTTTGTTTGAACGCTTTCGCTTTACCTCGGATTCAAATCGGACATATCAAAAGATGGCCGCCGAATAGGTTGGATTTGGATCAGAGATCGGATTAGTGCGTAAGCAATATCCGAATTCGGTCCGACTTTTTTTATCGGATGGGGTGCAATGCGTAAGCGCTCTTACGGCTGAAATAAAAAAGATGATGAATCAACTGTTTTAATTAATTATCACACCATTATTTTTCCACCCATAACAAATGATTCTATTATTTTTAATTTATGCACCATAAGGAAAAAGCAATGACAGCCACCCTTCTGAATTAATCGAGAGAAAAACTGCGATGTTGGTATTCTGCCCCTTCCTCCTTCTGACAAAAGCCACTTTGACAAATGGGCGGCGAATCAACCGAACAATTGGAGCTCATCATTACAATGACGAATAAAATATGAGACAATTTAGCGGGGACCAGCGGATTAAACCCCGATTGCCCACTTAAACGTTATAATGCCGGTGATCGGAGCTAATAGCTTTCATGCGTGTAAAAAGCGGAAGAAATATGAAATGGGTTCGGACTGGGAAGGAAAGGCTTAACGATGAGATATAACCAAGAAAGTATTGAAAGTAGAAATAAGCCTTTATGAAATCAATTGTATTCTCCCTTATTAATAAACTCTAAAGTGTTGGTTGTGACAAACGCACAAATTGTCAAAATTCAATCAATCTGTAACATAGTTGTGAAAGGCTAGTTTTCTCAACTAAGTTTGGATCAGGTTCCAGTCTGCTGAGTACCAGTAATTTAAATGGAGCAACATCCTTTCTGACCTCCCATGTCTGATGTCAAACTTTCTGGCTGACTACCTATAAGGTAGTTAGTATATTAATCATTTTTAAACTTAACATCTGTTACTTGTACCTACTGTCTGAGCAAATAAAGAACTATTATATTCTATTCTATTCGAAAGTCGACATTTGACAGCGGGATCATGGGCTTAAAGTGCTTTCTGAAGTACCTACGGAGGCCACGAGCTCCACAATATCACAAATATTATGTGTGCCCAAGAAAATTAAATCAAAATTTATAAGTAGGTACTATTGAAGTTACTAGGTGAAAGAAGTTTCAGTATTTTCAGCTGCAATCTTTATGATGGGTGAGAGAGAAATAAGAAAATTTAAAGCCATGTCATCATCTGCCTAGCCTTTTCCCAACTTGATTGGGGTCTGCTTCCAGTCAAACCGGATAAAAAGACCGGAAAATTTAAGCCATGTATCCAGTATTAAACCACGCTCCACAGCAGCAATGCACCAACTCCTAAACCAGCCACGTATCCGGCCCACACATAACTCCCGCCTTAGCGACTACACTAAAACCCGTTCCGCTACGTTACGTGTTAAAACGAGGGTCCTCACTTGCACAGGATTTAATTAATCTCGTTGTGGATTACTCCACGGCCCAATAACCCAGTGAACAGCATCCCTGTGATTGAATCCAGGCCTTTATGACTGCTACAACTCGTTAATCCCTTGTGACACCTGTTCACCTGGGACGGAGCAACAAAATGAAGTGAAACAGGAACACGAAATACTAATATCAATAAATATTCTCCCTTAACTTTACTTTCTTTTGGAGGAAAGTTTTGAGGGTGACGTTTTTAATACCCTTACTTATTATTAGTGGGCGGATTTTCCTGCTTCGGCCATGTGGTATAAATGTTTTATTTTATTACCTTTGCCCAGTCGCAAATGCCAAAAAAAAGTATTAAGAACAGACAAAATACTGCATAGTTAGTATATTTAAAAATAAATTGCCTGTAGAATCCAACTCGTTACGTTTCTTGATTGAACTTGTCAATACGTAGGTATAACAAATTTCGACCATATTGCAACTAACCACATACTCAGTGCACAAAACGCATACGTTTACGTTTAGATATCACAAAAATAGTTTTCAATAACCTCACCATATGCAATGTTCACAGTAAAAGCTTTCTCTACCGAAATTATTATCTATTCACCATACACACCCGGACTCTAGTACCGTTAGCAAAGCACTAAGCTCACTAAACCCCTGATATTCTACGGATTTTATTTTGAAAACAGCTGGTTATACGGTATGTACAAAGAAAAGTCTGCGGCTGTAATATGATTCAGGGATTATGAAAAGAGAATTGACCGTAATGCTCTAATATGGTGATTTTGATATGCAATTCATTCGTATCCCAAGCGAAATTAACATCACATTATGCCCAAAGAATGTCTGTTTTGTAACGATTTTTGGGGAGCACCCATATGTACGTATTTAGACAGATATGCTTCAATTACACATTCCAATGCCAAACAGATATTTATAACATTTCAATTTCGACGCAAAAGTTGAATATAAAGTCCCGCCTCAGCGGTTCCCTACATTCGGAATGTACGCTTCGAACACGTTTCCACGATCAGCGTTTGACTACGAGCGTCGACATATTAGTCACTGTAACTTTATTTACTTTAAATTCCATTTAAAGGACAGGAAATAAAGTACTAGTTTCCGACTTTGAGAGGAAACCTAGGAAAGTAGTAAGTAGGTAAATATCGCACTCTATTTTGTGTTTATTTTTAGCAAAGACTGTTAGGGTTTGTCACACGAAGTATTCCTGTTAACATCACTAACGAAACCAAATATACTTTTCCTGATTGAAATAAATATTTTATTCCCTTTACACAAGTTGCTAAAAGGACGGGCGGTCGTAGTCGTCATAATTAACACACGGCAAATGAGGGCCTAGCTCAAAAAGTTTCATAACAGCATTAATACAATACATACTCAGTTACGGTTTAAATTGTTTTGCTGTCTGTACACAGAGCTATATCCCACATGCGAGACGAGGGCAAATTGACGACGAACACAAATCTGTCATCCCTCAACTAGAATAGGGAAATTTTATAGCAGGGACACATTTTAAATTTCAATGGATAAATTTTTGAATCGCTGGCAGTGCTTCAATATTTCCACGTTTGTGTTTGTCACTCTTTTGCCTTTGTGAAATGACTTTTCAAATATCAACTGGTGTTTGATAGTTGATTTATTTGCAGCAAATTTGATTCATCGAATCGTAAAGACGTGTTCTGGCATCAAACTACCTACTGATCAGTTCACCATCTACGTCCTATTAGCTAACAAATCCAGTAGTAATCTTCTCCGATTGCTCACAAAACTAAATTTGTGGAGTACGTTCACCATCAAATGAATATCGATGACTCGCAAAAAGCTCGCAGTATTATTGAATTATTCATCGATTCTCGTTTGCATTCTGATCGCAGCCTCCGTAAGTTGGAACTAACACGTCTGACTAGGGATTGGAAGCACCACAAATCCTTGGGAGATGTAAACAGATACCATTGAAGTACCGCAGGTTTCCGTACATATTCGGAGCAGATAATCTGATTAGCTGCTGCACAGCACTAGTGGATCCTACTGTCTGTGTGCACTCATGTTTTATGGAACGCCGAAAGTGGCCGACGCCGCCCGAAGGCCCCCGAAGAGACGAGACTTGAGCTCTAACTACGCTCGTGTTAGAAACTTTTTTAGTTTGTAGAAACAACACGCGTTTCAAGCCACAAGTTAGATTAGTTTTTATACGTAGGTTTCGCAGAAATATACTGGCGAATATCAAGATGAGATAGTATTTTGTATGGTATCAGCTTTCTTTCTTTTGCTTTCAATTATTTTGTTGTAAGTAATATATTCGTAAGTTTTATTGAACTAAGGTAGGTAGGTATTTGTGTATGATCAATAGATATTCAAAGACGAATTTTCTAGCCGAAAGAAGGAATTTATTTTGACTAAAAACGGTAAATATAACAGATAGCCAGTTTCGTTTATTTTGATATTTAAAATTACTTTACATAGCAATTTCGGTTTCTCTTGTCGCTGTTATAGCATGAAAATAAATTACTCGCTTCATATTTTCAGCGTTTCAGTGAAAATGTTTGCAGTGAGTAATGGCATGGTAACATGACACTATTAGATGAATTCGCCTACGTCCATTTATAGACGACGACACGACTACGATACGATATCTATCAGATTAAATAATAGTAAGTCACTGCTGCTGAAAAAACCAAAATACAATACGTAATTTTCAGAACGTTATTTAAATACTCGTATCTTGTGTTGGGAACAACGCTGTCCCGACAGTCAAACGAAATAAAGTTCTTTGCCAAACTGGATTCCGAAACAGGTGTTAGATATATTTACATATAAACATATATTATTTGACAGAACAATTGTGCGGTAAAACTCGAACGCCCAACGACACGTACGCGTATCGTGCCTGACTTTATTCTGCTTATAATTAAATGCTCTAAGGTTAATAATAAAAAAGAGGTGGGACACTATGCGTGACGTCACAGATCGCTAGGTGTAAGCTATTAGGTTCCAAGGTCTTGCCTCACCCTTTATGTAATGAAGGCAGAGAGACATGCGAACCATCCCAATTAGTCATCACTATAAAATGTTTGTACAATCCCACTTTCTGCTAACTACGTAAAATTTTCGGCGGACTCATGATATAATTAAAAGGCTTGCTATGCTAATATTTAACTCTTTAGCACTGTTTTTTATAGTCTGCAAATTCGGCTACATCATCAGGCATTCCCGGATTATACCTATCTACTTTTATTTGATTTGTATTTAGCATCTTCTAACAGTCGACCTAAAGTTAGTGCAGAGACAGAACATGGCAGATGCAACAATAAAACTGAATCGCCAAAATGTACGTCCGCGCAACACTTCGTTACGACTAACTCAGTCAGGGTGACGTTTGTATGAAAGAAATTTTTTTAAAAATACATCTGGGCGAAGCCGGGGCGGGCCACTAGTGAACAATAAACACAAATAGACAAAAAATACTATAAATATGTACACACTTGAACATACAATCAAATAGACAATGTTATTTTATTGTGAAAACTTTTAATCATTGCTAACTTGGATATAATGTCTTCTGGGTAAGCTCGCTCCATCGTAGACTTTGTCTCTGTCATATCTGACATTGACTAGAGTCAAGAGCAAACCCATCACCAATAAAAAAAAATAAAAAAAAAAAATGTCACTTTGTCTGGAGGCCCAGATCAAAGGCACAAAATGACGAGATTGTACCTGGAACCTGGTCCAAGGGCATAAAGCAAAATAGGCACCTATATTAAAGCTTCATGAACGTGAGTAAAACTGGTAAAAACATTCGGGGAGATTTGAAAACAACGCATAACAAAGGCCAACCCTTTACGTGAGTAGAATTGAATTAACATGAAGTTAATTAAAAAGGGAAAAAAACATTCTCCTTCCGCAAACAGAAAAAAAATACATCCTGAATCCACATCATTATATTCCCGTTATTAAAGCCTACAAACGCACGTGATGAATATGAACCACCCATGAACATGTCGGGTGAGGACGGAATTACGGCCGAACTCCTGAAGGCGGGTGGAAAACCAGTCCTTAAGGCGTTTGAGAGTGTCGTCCGTCGCGGTGGTCTCCGAGAATGCGAGTGTTCGCCGGCCGCGCCGGCACACCCGCGTCGCACCTCCGCTCGCTCGCCGTGGACGATGACGCGTAGGTCGGTCACGTCGCCTGCGCGTGCCGTCTGCGTGTTAGTTGGGTGCGATTCCCAACATGCTGCCCGGGTTGAAGTGAAGACTTCAAAAATCTGGAAGGGGGCAAATGTTATTGAAAGCCCTCCTTATGGTGCCCCTCTTAGTCTTTACCTCTGCAACTCTTGCTATGCCATCGCTGCCAGGGTAAACCTTTGTGACCCTTCCTAAAGACCAGAGTAGAGGAGGGAGAGCTTTGTCTTTAATTAGGACAAGAGAGCCTAACTTCAGCTCTGTCTTCGAGGAGCGCCATTTCACCTTCTGCTGCAGTAGAGCTACGTACTCAAGCGAGAAACGCTGCCAGAAGTGCTGTTTGATGTGCTCGATTCTCTTGAAGCGCTCCAGGCGATTAATGTTGCAATCAGAGACCTGTGGATGAGGTATAGCATTAAGTGGTCGTCCAATTAGGAAATGAGAAGGTGTCAGAGCGGAAAAGTCAAGGGGTTCTGAGGAAAGAGGAGTAAGAGGACGGGAGTTCAAAACAGCTTCTATCTGAGTGAGGCACGTGGCCATTTCCTCGTAGGTGAGATGAGTGGATTGTAGTAATCTTTTAAGATGGTGTTTTGTGGAGCGAACAGCTGCCTCGGCTAAGCCGTTGAAGTGGGGACTATATGCAGGTACGAATTTAAATTCTATACCTTCTTGAGCTAAATGACCCTCAAGGTCTGATTGCACAAGAAACTTTGATAGCTCATTGTAAGTGCCGACAAAGTTGGTGCCGTTATCGGACGTAATACTTTGCGGTTTCCCCCGACGTGACACAAAGCGATTAAGAGCGGCTAAATAAGCTTCACTAGATAGTGCAGTAACGAGCTCGATGTGACAGGCTTTTGTTGAGTTACAGATGAAGATTGCCAAAAACGATTTAATAAGTCTGCAACCTCTGCCTTTCCTATCCGCTATCATCACTGGCCCTGCGTAATCAACACTGCAATGTAAGAAAGGGTACTCTAACTCGGTTCGAGTTGTCGGTAACTGTCCCATTATGGGTTGCACCGATTCCGCTTTGTACCGACAACATCGGACACACTTATTTACAATGGCTTTGGCTAGGCTTCTGCCACCCAAGGGCCAATAGGTTTGCCTAGCGTTCGCTAATAAGAGCTGGGGACCAGCATGTAAATATATTAAATGTAGATGCTCAAAGAGTATCTTAGTAAAATGATGCTTGCTACACAATAAGATAGGATGCTTTGTATCGTACGAGTATGGGGACTTATCTAGTCTACCACCTACACGTAATAGGTTATTGGGGTCTAGAAATGGGGACAAGGAACTAAGTCTATTCTTTTTATGCAATACTTTCGCCGTTTTAAGAATAGCATATTCGTCAGGAAACATTTCCAACTGAGCTTTGTGCAAAATTAAATTTAAAGAACCTTTAAGTTCGATAACTGTAAGTGGCCCAGTACGTTTGTTGGTTTTGTTTCGACAATTGTGTACAAACCTTTGTAAATATGCTATCGCTCTTTGTAAATAAATTAAATTAGATCTATTGTTAATGAAACTACTTATTGAATCTACATTGGAAATACTGTTAGTTACTACGACAGAACAAGAAACTAATTCAGGTAGATCGTGTCTCTCGTTGTGATTGGGCATTCTTGGCCATTCACGTTCATCTTTCTCTAAGAAAGTGGGACCAGACCACCACAAGGATGAACCACTGATGGAATCAGCCTTCAGCCCGCGGGAAACAAGATCCGCCGGATTGTCTTTCGACGGTACGTAGCCCCACACGTGACCCTCTGTGCTCTCTTGAATTTCGTGTATTCGGTTGCGAACGAAATTTTTTAGTTGCAGTGGGGGTGTAGATAACCACCCTAGAACTATAGTCGAGTCACACCAAAATCTACATTTGCTTACCCTTAGAGTAAGAGAGGTTAATACTTTTGTACACAACCTTGCAGCCAACAAGGCTCCGCAAAGCTCTAGACGAGGTATCGTCGTGGGCTTTATCGGCGCTACCCTACTTTTAGAGGTTAAGAGGTGTATTTTTACTAAACCTGATTGATCCACAGAACGAATGTACAGACAAGCTCCGTACGCTCGCTCTGAAGCATCTGAAAAAACATGAATTTCATGAATTTCTGAGCTATCACTAAGAACCCATCGAGGTATTCTTAAGTGATTCAGAAGAGGTAAAGTGTCAGCAAATGCAAACCATAAATGTTTGGTGTCTTGTGAGACTTCATCATCCCATGAATATTGATTGATCCACAACTTTTGCATGATGATTTTGGCTTCGACAATGCACGGGCCGACGAGTCCCAAGGGGTCAAAGATCTGACTTATAACAGAAAGTATGTGTCGTTTCGTAACTTTTTTTTGTAATTTTATGTTAATTGAAAACGACAAAGTGTCCGAATCACAAATCCAATTCAGACCAAGAGTTTTAGATGAGACATCAATATTAGTGTGTGAAAAGTCTAAAATGTTGTCATCTGTATTATAAGAAGGCGAAATTTGATTTAAAATTAATGTATTGTTTGATTTAAATTTTCTTAGTTTTAGTTGGGCTGATTTTAAAGTAGATATGACTCCCTGAGCAATATCGATTGTTTTTTTTATAGAATCAGCGCCACCCAAATAATCGTCGACATAAAAGTCTCTTTGAATTGATAGTCTGACGTCATCATCAGGGGCGCTGGAAGCTAAACTAACCAAACATTTGGTGGCTAAGTAAGGCGCACTTGCCGTGCCATAAGTCACTGTGTTTAGTGTGTATGTTTTTAAAGGCTCTGTAGAATCAGAGCGGAAGATAATTTTTTGTAGAGAGCGTTGAGAAGGATGAAGTTCAATCGCTCTGTACATTTTTTCTACGTCACCAGTTACAACATATTTATGCTGGCGAAAGCGTAGCAGTATCGAAATGATATCTTCTTGTACAGTCGGACCAACCATTTGGATGTCATTTAGTGACACACCTGTACTAGTGGTGGCCGATGCATCGAAAACTGTACGAAGCTTAGTGGTTGTACTTGACTCACGGATGACGCCGTGGTGTGGTAAGAAATAGCTATTTTCCTGAAGACAGCCCGGCGAAGACTCCTTATCTTTAGTCATGTGACCTAGACGTTCATACTCTTGCATGAACTCAACGTACCTGCTTTTGAAGGCAGGGTCTCTAAGAAACCTACGCTCTAGTGACATGAACCGACACTTTGCCTTTGAAAAGGAATCGCCTAAGACTGAAGGATCTTTCTTCAGTGGCATGGTCACGACAAAACGTCCGTCGTCTTTACGAGTGGTATGTTTCTTAAAGCTCTGCTCACAGGCACGCTCCTCAGGAGATAAGGAGTGCTTGGCTGCGATGGTATCTAATTCCCAAAAACGAGATAAGTCTGGGTCGGCGTCTTCATTTAAAAAATGACAAACGGGAGAAGAAGAGTGTGACTTATGACGGGCAACGTGCCCTGACACTAACCAACCCAATTTCGTTTCATATAACTTGGGCAGATTTTGACCTAAGTTTATAGAATTATTACGTAAGACGGACCAAAATACTTCGGCCCCAAGTAAGATGTCTATAGCTGACGGTATATTGAATGTTGGGTCAGCTAGATTTATTCCCAATGGAAGAGGAATAGTATCTATGTTTATGAATGAAGACGGCAAAGCTCTAGTGATCTGTGGTAAAATATGACAGTCTACAGTGAATTTACAGTCGTCATCATAGTGGGACACAATAGTAAGGCTGCAAGACTGTGCACAATATGAAGTATTATTATTTATACCTGTCACGGTGGCGCTCGCACTACGTCGCGATAAACCCAGCTTACCGCACAGTGACTCATCTACGAAGTTGCCCGTACTACCGTTGTCGAGGAGTACTCGGGCAGTGTGCACGTCACCCTTGCTGTCAACCACTCTCACGATCGCTGTGGAAAGCAAAACATTCGGAGGAGTAGTAAACTGCTGAACATTAGTTGAACCGGCAAAGTTATTGACGGGAATGACTGGCTCAGGAGTAGGAGTTGCTTCAGCCTCATGTAAATGAAGCAGAGTACTATGTTTTTTCTTGCAATATTTGCAAGGTACAAGATTGCACCTTGATTCTACGTGCCCTGGCCGTAGACAATTAAGACAGACCTTTGCCTCTTTGGCCTTTTGCATACGAGCTTCAATAGACAAAGCTCTAAAGGCATCACAATTAAATAAATAGTGAGTTTGACTGCACATAGGACATGTAAATTTTTTGTTATTATTAGTAATGTATTTTTTATTTTTATTGTTGTTCTCATTTGTTTTTTGATCTGATTTTGTAGCTGTAAGTAGATTAGAATTATGTTTGCAAGTGTCTGCCTGTTGTACTTTATTGATATTTACTTTATGTTCTTGCAAAGTTTCTAATAAGTCAGCTCTATTGCAAAGGAACTTTAAAAAAAAATCTAACGAAGGTAGATTATTAAACGTGTTTCTATGTTCCTCCCATTCCCTACGTGTAACGCTGTCAAGTTTTTCGGACATCATGTAGATTATGAGGGTATCCCGTAAGTTAAATTCTGTGTCCTGACCTAACGTTGTTAAGGCACGCAGATTTTTATTTGTGACATCAATAAGGTTACGAATAGAAGAACATGATTCACCCTGCATATATTCAACGCTGAATAATGCACGAACATGATTATTAACGAGCAATCTTTTGTTGTCGTATCTGTTACACAATAAATTCCAAGCGGATTCATAATTCTGTGCTCTAAAATCTAAGTTATCTATGACTAGTAACGCACTACCTTTAAGAGAAGCACGCAGGTAGTGCAACTTATTAACGTTGTCCATGTCCTTTCTAGAATGAATAAGTGAAATGTAAGTGTCTCTAAATTCAAGCCAGTGTTGATAGTGACCGTGAAAAACTGGTAAATTTATTTTTGGCAACCTAACACAATTGGATTTAAAGCCACCTGCCTGTATATCCTCGTCACCCGTTACGTAACCATCTTGTTGACTGCCAGACTGGGGAGGACGAGCACCGAGCAGGCTCCGCGCCGTCGCCACCAGTTTATAATACTGGTTCTCGAACTGCTCACGCTCCTTGCTCTCGTCACCGGGGTTCTCCAACAACATCTCGATGTCACACTGCAATTTGTCGAAATCCACATATAAGCTATCAAATTTATTAAATCTAGTTTCTAAATCTAAAAGTTGTAAACTGCTAAGTTCGTCGCAACTTTCAAGCATGTGAAGGTAGTTGCTAAATATTGTGAGTTTTGATTTCATACAGCTGCGTTTTTTAACGAGTTTTTCAACTTTTTCGTCAGCCATAGCGATAGAAACACAAGCGATAAATCACAAACAAACTAATGACAGTTGAGAAACCAGTTTTTAAAATGCGAAGAGAGAAAAAAAAAAAACGTAGCTAGCTAACGATGTGTGACTCAACAGTGCTAACAAAAGAACACCTGACGCGCAGGCGCAGGTATGTCGCCGTGCGATCAGCTGTTGTAGATAAGAAGCAAAGTAAACGTAAACAGATGGGGTTATTCTGTAAAGGTTTTAAAGTAGCTTTTCAAGCAGAATAATTGAGTTTTAATGAATGCAAATAAGATGATGAATGATTTATCACTGAAAGACTTAAAGTGATAGTTAAAAGCACTCACTTAAATATTGCTATTTAAACATGAAATGAAGAAGAATAGGAAAAGATATAGGTAAGGGACAAATTGGAACGAACTCACAGAATGTCTAAACCATCCATAGGACAAACGATGATACTGCAAGTTCTTCTTTGTCCTTGACGATGACTCGAACTTTCGAAGGGTCCAAAGTCCGTTGTATGGCCGACCTCTAAACGATTTCTTCTCTGGGCGCGTGCGGGAGCTATGCGTAGTTTCTTCGACAGGAAATTGACGACTCCTGCAGGAACTATCGCCGCTGAAGACCGCTTTCGAAGACTTTTGAGTTAAGAGTTTTCTTCCAAGACCGTTACGTTTTGAAAAAAAATCCGGCGAGATCCTAGAAGGACCAATGCTCGAAATGCTCGTTGGGAAATAAAGAAAAGTGGACTGTATCTTAAAAAATGGGCTGTATTGCCGATTTAACTTTCAACATGAACTGTCCCGGACAAACATAAATTAATTATAAGGCGTTTGAGAGTGTCGTCCGTCGCGGTGGTCTCCGAGAATGCGAGTGTTCGCCGGCCGCGCCGGCACACCCGCGTCGCACCTCCGCTCGCTCGCCGTGGACGATGACGCGTAGGTCGGTCACGTCGCCTGCGCGTGCCGTCTGCGTGTTAGTTGGGTGCGATTCCCAACACCCTTCAGAAACTGTTCGATTCCGTCATACTCGAGGGGAAAACGCCACAAGCTTGGAGCAGAGGTGTGGTTGTACTCTTCTTTAAGAAGGGCGACAATGCCCTACTTAAGAATTACAGGCCCATCTCACTTCTGAGCCATGTCTACAAGCTGTTTTCCAGAGTCATCACAAACCGTCTCGCACGCAGGTTTGACGACTTCCAGCCTCCCGAACAAGCCGGATTCCGAAAAGGCTTCAGCACCGTAGACCACATACACACGCTGCGGCAGGTTATACAGAAGACCGAAGAGTATAATCTGCCCCTCTGCTTAGCGTTTGTGGACTACGAGAAAGCCTTCGATTCGATCGAGACTTGGGCTGTGCTGCAGTCTCTCCAACGGTGCCAGATCGACTATCGGTACATCGAGGTGCTGAAGTGTTTGTATGAAAACGCCACCATGTCAGTCCGACTTCAGGATCAGACATCAGAACCTATCCTCCTGCAGCGGGGTGTGAGGCAGGGAGACGTAATTTCTCCGAAACTGTTCACGGCCGCAATGGAGGACGTCTTCAAGGTTTTGGACTGGAAAAGGCTAGGCATTAATGTCAATGGCGAGTACATCACTCATCTTCGATTTGCCGACGATATAGTCGTCATGGCTGAGACCACGGAGGACCTCAGTACAATGCTCGATGACCTCAGTAGAGCTTCCGAAAGAGTGGGTCTTAAAATGAACATGGACAAAACCAAGGTCATGGTAAATACCCATGTAGCACCCACTCCTATCAAGATTGGAGGCTCTGCACTCGAAGTTGTTGATGAGTACGTCTACCTGGGACAAACGATCCAGCTAGGTAGGGCTAACTTCGAGAAGGAAGTCAACCGTCGAATCCGACTCGGATGGGCGGCGTTCGGGAAGTTGCGCGGTATCTTCTCGTCTCACATACCACAGTGTCTCAAGACGAAAGTCTATGACCAGTGCGTGTTGCCAGTGATGACCTATGGACTCGAAACGTGGTCGCTCACAATGGGCCTCATCAGAAAGCTTAAAGTCACCCAAAGGGCAATGGAGAGGGCAATGCTCGGAGTTTCTTTGCGTGATCGAATTAGGAATGATGATATCCGCAAGAGAACCAAGGTTACCGACATAGCCCGAAGGATCGCCAAATTGAAGTGGCAGTGGGCAGGGCACATTGCTCGCAGAACAGATGGTCGATGGGGCCGAAAAGTTTTGGAGTGGCGACCGCGTACCGGAAGACGCAGCGTTGGAAGGCCTCCCACAAGGTGGACCGATGATTTGGTGAGGGTCGCGGGTAACCGATGGATGCGAGACGCACAGGACCGGTTGTTGTGGCGACACTTGGGGGAAGCCTATGTCCAGCAGTGGACGTCTTTCGGCTGATATGATGATGATGATGATGAACATGTTTAGGATGTTTGACCAGCGGATTTAGTCATAAAGTATTGTTTTAGGTTATGGTAAGATAAATAAGAAAAGTACAATACAGCCGACCGCGACGTGAAAGGATCGGAACCACGCAATTTTACAATAGTGACAAGCCAATTAGGATGTACAATTTGGGCCTTATTAGGAACACTAGCGTTTGCTAGCGTTAAAGAAGCCTATTTAACCGTCTCCAGGGTCGGATCTAGTTGCGGAATTTGTTCGAAAGAATCACCGCGGCCCTGGAACGCAAAGGGCATGAAGAGGAACACGGATGGGTTTTAGTCAGTAAGAGTCTGACACTCACTTCTGCTCCACCCAGAGTGGAAGAAGTCATTTGATGATTTGCCATCCATAAAAAAGGTGTCAGATCTATATTTGTACCAAAATTCATCAAATCCGGTTCAGCGACTTGCGTGAAAGGCGTGAAAGCGCAACATACAGACTCACTTTCGCATTTATATTAGTTAGTATTGTAACCATATAATTTGTTGAAATACTGTTAAGCAGATTCTTCTCTAAAAAGAAAAAAGGAATCAAGAATCTGCTAATCATTTGTTAGAATTTTAATCGAACACTAAACGAAAATGCATAAAAACTCCTTCTTTTTTTAAGTCAATTAAAAAGAAAAGAAGTAGCATAGACTCCTCTACATCATATTATTCTTCACAGTAAAACAAAAGAGGAACACATCTTAAACTTACACTGAACAATAAATCCAAGACGTGTGTAATGGTCTGAGAACTGCAATAGATAGCGTTAAGTTGTTCGTAAGACTCAAGTGTGGCGCAGATGCATGCCAGGCCACGATGTTAACTAAAACGGTATTAAGTCCGTCGATCTTACACTGTGAGAGAAATTACTGCTTTAATTAGTTGAATTTACTTGTCTTGCTGATTTCTTAATGGGAGAAATGGTAATAAGAGAAAATGTGTGGAGAAAATTATGCAGCTTCGCTACATGCGAAGCTGCATAATTTTCTCCACACATTTTCTCATCTTGTAAAACATGGGTTAGGAATGTAGAATTGTCTTGGCATTTGGGGCTCTGCAAGTTTTCGAGAAGGTAAATATGACGTAGAGAAGCTGTTTAGTTGGAGTAACTTAAATTTCTTTCAAATGCCTTGCTTAATATCTTGGCTTGGGAAACTCGCATCGCGTATCCCAGGCTTAACAAGAAAAAAGTCTTGTTAACAACAAATATTTACGAATTCCAAATTCATAAATTAAGGAAATTATACCCATTATTCCTAAACTTCCACCTTTCCTTGACGTTGACGACATATAACCTTCTCATTTCCACAAAGTATGTAACACTACTATAATAGTACAACACTAAATGTATTCCAATTTATTCCATTGAAGTCGGGAAAGCAATTAGGGCAAGGAAGGAGAGACGTAACAAATTAGTGCTCTTACCGAATCTAGTGCCAAGATAGGGTTGTCACGAAGCAGAACGACAAGACTAATGGTGGTAGTGACACTGATTACTTATGACACGAGTGACAGCCCTGAAATATGAAGACAATGGAAGTAGGCTTAGGAATTTAGGCCTTGATGAAACATGTTGGTGTTATTTGAAATGAAATGTGAGTTATACACGAGTTGTAGAGACAACAAAACTCAGATAGACATTTTTTATTTAAGATACCTAAGTTAAATCATAGTGCCGCGAAAAACCCAGAAGCAATTAATGAAAATGAACACAATATACAAAAGTAATAACTTTTACTTTTAGTACCTACGTACAATAATAAAAAATCGTTAAATTGATGGTTAATTTACCTCTAATGAAGGGTGGGTTTCTAAATTGAGTATTCGAAGTTGAGAAAGTATCAAACCCTGCTTGAATGCTAAATTTTAACAGGTTTTTAGGCAAAAATAGAGACTTCAAATACTCAACTTCAAATGCTTAATTCAGAAATCGGGGATATAACAAAGTATTTCCTCATTGAAAACTAACCTAACTAAATCAACCAACAATCTACTTTAATCAAATCAGCTTCCGAAGACTCCTTCCTTCACAAAGACAAGACGGGAGGGAACATAATTCGGTTACAAAATATTGTCGTGAGGCAAGCCGCAATATTCATTGGGTATATTCGTCAGCGAAGCTGTTCGCTCCCAATGTCATTATGATGGCGGAAGTCTCGCATAGTTCCTGACTGCATAAAACTTTCGAAATATTTTTTTGACAGTAACGACTCAGCCCTCCTATCCTAGACATAGACAGGCACGAAGCGTCAACGCGACGTGACTTTGAAATGCGAACACGAAATTATATTTAAAAATAACTAAATGTTATTTTTTTTTAATACGTTTTTTATGGTTTATTTTAGTGTCCTTGCCTAGGTTAATTTTAGATACATTTTTGTCTATACTGACACTTCTAATAAAAATCTAAGTCTATACCCAACAATCTAACTCCCAAACCATAAGAGAGAACTATGTTGAGTATTTCTCAATCAAAACTTGAGCCTGAAAACCTGTTAAATGGCATTAAAGTGGGGTTTGACATATTCTGAACTCAAAATACTCAATTCACAAGCCCAAAGACGTTAATTTAATTCGGTTACAAAATATTTTTTTTTATGAGGCAAGCCATGATATTCACATCAGCGAAGCTGTTCGGTCCCAACGTCATTATAATGGCACACTATGTTTGCGAGACTTCCGGCTGTCCCGTAAACTTGCTGCTTCGACGAGGGGTTAGGGATTGGATTTATTATGAATATTATGAATAATACGGGAGGACGTTTCACTAATGCTTTGCTTATAAAACTGTTAAGATTGAGGTGTTATGTTATATTCCTTCCTATATGCTTTGGAACGTGCAAATAGCTTCATGTTTTTGACTGACTGACTTTGACAATTCAAAAGTACCTGTGAATGGTTTATTTGAAATAAATGCTTTGACTTTGACTTTGACTTTCCGTACCTAATAAGCCCCCTTATCAACAGACACAGAGTAAAGTAACACAAGAATTTACTTCTGTTCAAACTAACATACGTTTTTCGACATTTTGAATTGGCAACTCCTTACTCCGGGTTAATTCATGTTAAGATTTGTGGGTTGTCTGTCATGATGTTTTGGAAAACGGAATGAACGAAAAACAGTTGACAAAAAGAAGTAGACTGGTAGTAGGTACATCCCTACGTGAGAATCGGTTGAATTTGATCGACTAGACACTAGGCTTAAGTCCAACAGTGAACTTCTTTCGGCTGAAATGATGATGCCGACATTCCTAAGTTAAGTTAAGTTAAGTTAGTAACGACCAGCAACCTCTATTGTTCTAAATAGTAATTTTCATTCCATATCAGACTTATCAGAATTCCCATGACGACACCTTGATTACCCATAACAAACAAACAAACGCCCACCAGCCCACCTAATAAGTTGTAACACAAGATAAGACCCAGCAAACTCGATAAAGGGTCTTCTGTAGTGAATGACAACCATTACCGTGACAGCCGAACCGTTGCTAATTGCCGACAGTTGGGCGCGATCCAACCCGACTGGGAATGGTCATCTTGCCTGCTTCTACTAAGAAAGCATAGAATAAGTATGTGCAGAACGGCCACTAACTGTCTCATTGATCGCGTCCGTGTGTCCATGACCCAACTTTCGTCTTTACCGCATGCCTTGTCACCTGTACATGTGATGGCCTCATGGTTGCTTCAGCGAAAGGTTGCCCTTGAGTACCTACTGGGGCAAACATTTTAATAACACTACTTGCCATCGATACGCCAAGAAGAAGAAGCGCATCTGCTAAAATGGTTTTTGATACCTGAGGGCCATGACAAAGTGGTATTCTGTCGGCGATAATGACTGACAACGAATGGTTTTTTAGAGTTGAAATATTACACAGTAGATATTTCCATAGCGCATGCTAATCCCGTACTTTTGGTTATTTGACAATCATTATAATGGCACGAAGTGTCTTGTCACACAGTGTCATTGGGTTTAGTCAACAGAAAATTCTCGCAGACTGGCTTTGTGACTGGTACAGCGCCTAATAAAGGATTCAACCCCTATTTTACCTGTCAATATGTCGTCCTGCGGCGATATGGGCCGATGACATTGTTGCTATCGCGAGTAGAAAGTGGATGGAGTGGCACAGGAGCGTAGGAATTGGGACCGGGAATGACTTTTAGGATATAAGATCTTTCCTTGTAATTTATATGTATTTTTTTATTTGAAAAGTGTTTGCTCTTGAATCCAGTCTAGGTCAGGGGTGATTTTCTTTGCAAATAAATAAATATTTTTATTTGATTTGAAAAGAAACGCCTATGATCAGCAGTGTGTGAAGTTAGGCTGTGGATGATGATGATGGTGATGAAAACATAGCTTCTTAAAGTGGTTGCTAAGAAAAAAAAATGTTAAAAAATTGTGTAATAGATTGAGTTTCACATCCACATTTTCTTAATCTATGACAAAACGAACTAAAATTACACCCCACTCAGTCTTCCTACGATTTCAAAGTTTACGTCGTAGGTACTACGGGACCATTAATGCGAGCATTGCTCTGTTTTTAAACTTACACCAGTCTCAGAGCTATATTTGGGAAACAAACATGGTTTATAATTTACTGTTTGACTCTTAGACTATTTGAAGAGGAAAGTGTGGGGCGTCTACCTCGCAAAGTTCAGCTCGTTTAAATTATTTATTAATGTATGTAATTTGTACTAGAATACGTCTCGTTTTATTCTACGTGTGTAAAAGGGCTATTTCTGTCTTAACCATCCACATAAGCATGAGTTAGACGAAACTTGTTAGCGTACCCATTGCATCGGTTCTAGTGAAACATTTAATCACAAAATTTGCATGCTTACCTATTTATTTATTTTCAACCTGTCCTTTCCTTCCAGGTTAAAACTTTTCTTTCTAAACTTGATTATTTTCTAAGAAAAAAGTGCCCAATTACATTATTACTTGCTAAACTGTCACGCGAACTAATTTCCAAAACGGACAGCAATATAATGGATTGCTCATTGAATAATTACACGACGCTACAATCGTTGTCCTGTCCCTACACGCAGGCTACCCAACAGTGACGAATTACTTCCATTGCTGCATTACTGACTACATTGATCAACCTGTGCTGCACAAACGGAGCAGTGGACATGATTCTCCTGACGTCGGCTTGCGTAATCACAACGTTACATCCAACGTGACAGGCGTGGGAATCCTCGAAACTGTCTCAAGGGTATTTTAACTTCAAAATTTCGATTAGGACGCTCGTTTTCGCGTTTCCCGACCATTTACTTTATATAAGGAACGAGCTAAAATTACCCTAGTAGGTATAATTTAACGGAACAGCTAAACCTTCCAGTGAAATAAAAATTGAATATTCTCGAGAGAAAATAAAATATTTCCTTAAGGTGAATGGATGAATGCTCTCACTGCCATTTTGTCGCTAGATGGCGACACATCCACAATTTCGAACATTTTCAATTTTTACACTTAACATAGAAAGTTTTAATAGACAACTTTATTATAGGCTATACCTAGGGCATTAACTTGATTTTTTTAGATAATCACTATGCTTGTTAACTGCTACCATACAAAGATTACAGCAGAATAAAGATTTAGCCGCATGAATTTACTCTTTACACACACATGCAAAGTAAATAGTAGTAACTTTCGACCCTACTAGATGTCGTTTTATTCAAAAATGGTTGGAAATTAAAATGTCCAGAGGACCAAATTGTTATATTCCAATCTATTTCTTATTAATATAACCTTAGCAATGATTATCATCACGCTATACTTTCGGGAAGCTGAGCAGCTAAAAACCTTGACATAAATAAGGTCGGCTATTTGAAACATTTATCAACCGTACAAATAGACTGTCGGTTTAGAGACTGCCTTTCATTAGGCTTGGTGTGGGTTCAAATCTCAATAGTTGTATTTATTTTTGAATTATTTTTTATCTTTCTTTATTCTTACCAAACCTAATATTTTCAAATATTAATAATAATATAATTATTGGTCTATGCATATTTTTGTTTCTAGGCTCGATATCCTATCGGATTTGGTGGTAAAAAGGTATCCCTTTTCACCATAACAAATTATTCAGATAAATTATTTTGGGTAATAAACATTGCATGTTACGCTCTAACATCGCAATCAGTAAACATGGGCTCGGCGTACGACTATGCACCGAAACTCACACATCTGTGATCAGTGTCATCACAGTCGCAACCTACTGTTACCGATAGACAAGGATAGAGATAGGAGACGGCGCTGTCGTGCGAGCGAAATCGCGTTAGCTGCCGAATGTTGACGAATGTTTACGATTATGAATGACATGGCATGTGGTAGCGTTAGCAAATAAAATAAAAAACATTAATTATTTTGAGGTAGTTAAAAAAGAAATTAATATTGTTCGCTCGATCGCGCAAGGTTACTAAAGCTTTACTTCTGCCTTTGTTTTCGGACAATAACAAGCCACTTTTGTCTCCTTAATTCATCTTTAGGAAACCTGAATAAAAAAGAGCCTTAAGTATCCACCATTATGCATTTATGTATAAATAAATAAAGAATATGGCTGCACATGACGTGCAGTTTGGGAGTTACGAGGAAGCCTTGAAATCATAACCGTTTGCTTTGCCACAGTCGCGTAATAAAGATAACTAAATATAGTGAAGTAGTGATTCTGCACCAACAATTAGGTACTAAAAACTAGACTTTGTCTTATAAAACATTTTTTTTTAAATAAGTACCTGTTGCGTAAAACATAACTGTTATCATTTATTAATAAAATTGACTTGAATTTAAATAATCATGGTTGGTAAAACAATAATAATAAAAAACTATTAATATGTTTGAAGAAATTTGTGTTGCTAACCTTACGCAACCTCGGTCTGGTACTAGTCGTCGCGCGTTGTTTACAAAATCTCTCAACAACTCGCGAATTGTGCGTATCGTGTCTCTCACGCATGTTTTTAATATCTATCTCGCTCTCACAAACATGGCGAAGCAAACGATAAAATATTTTTGTTATTTTCAACAAATTAACATTTTTGGCTGTATTTACGAGTGGTGTGTCTTATTTTTATTCCTAGTATTATTAAAACACTGTTGAGCTGCAAAGATTAAAGATTTTATTACAGATTTTTGGTTTCCTATGTTTAGGTAGGTACTACTTGATACAGAAAGTCAAGTGAAGTCAATTTTTTTTCAAGTCTATGGAGTGAAGGTAGTTCAATTTACACGATAATTAGCAATAAGTACTACTAATTAATAACAATTTCCGAGATACTGATAAAAGCTAACATGTGGGTAGAACTAGGTAAGTATATTTATTCATAGTACCTACCTAAACAAAAAATCTCTAATAAAATTCTTTGCCTTAAAAATCTAGAAAAAATATAGGTATGTTTAGGTATCAAATAGGTACTAAATTTTTGTAAAGGCGAATTGAAATTTTTGAGCCTTTACGTGGAGATCCTAAATGTCGGCAGTCCATCCTGACATCAGAATGACTGCCCATTTTTTAAATTCATTTTCTCAGTTATTAATTAGGTACCAATTATTTAAACAAAGATATCAAATAGTAGCAAATAGGTATTAGATCTTAGTAATATTTTTAAGCTGATCGGTCATTTTGGCCAATCATTCTGAAGGTCACATCAATGATTTTCCGTGCGCGACTGAGTGCCAACTGAGTAGGACCGCTTGCTGTGACTAAGTCCCGTATCTAATGGTAATAAAGGTATATTGTACCTACACAGGTTGTTGTAATGTGACTGAACCTAAATAGTACCTAACGTGTAAATAAATTGTGACGTGTAGGTACTAAATAAATAAAAGATTATTTATGCAATTATTCGTCGCGATCTAAGAATGTTTTCTTTAGGTGATACAGTCGTAACATTCAGTGATTAGTGTGATTACTGGCGTTCTTTGGTGGAATGGTTTTAGATGGCAAAGCAAAGGGTTGTTATCAGCTTAGAATATCTTGGTATTAGTTGGTTAGAGTAGGTACCTACCTATGTAAGTACTCGTATGTGTCACCGGATAATTCCAAACATCGTAAGATTGTAATAAATGTTGTTTATGTTTTAGACTATAATCTATGATTATGTTGAGAACAGATAATGGATTGTGGAGGTCTGGTAGGCAGCCGCACCACGTAAAATACTGGTATTCAGCTGAATCCGGTTTGACTGGAAGCCAATCCCAGTAGGTATAGTTGGGAAAGGGCTAGGCAGATGATGTGTTGAGAAGAAATAATTTCGAATACACTGAATCACACCCAAATTCAATAGTTTCAATACTTGTCTTATCTAGAAGAAATTATAAGTAAGTAGGTACTTGTAAATATACAATCTTACGCGACTTATAATATTACAATCATGCGATACAAATGTAAAAAAATACATCATCTGTGAAAATGTCAACTGTGTAGCTATCACGGTCCGTGAAATACAGTCTGGTGACAGACAGAGACGGACAGACAGACATACGGACCGACAGACGGACGACCATTGCGTAGGTAGCTAGGAAAAAAATAGGTAAGTTTGCCTACGCTGATCGCCTGATTTAGGTATAGGTACCCTAAGTATACCTACATGAACTTCTTTTCTCTGATTTGATTCAACCCAAACCAATGAATTAGTACTTAACCGTGTCAGAAAATGTTTTATCAGTACCTACTTACATACAGTGGAAAGATTTTTAAATCTTTAGGTAGGTAGGCACTATTTATTTAAAGTAGATAAGTAATACAATAATAACATTAGTATTGTATCTGTGTGAACCAAAGGCAGATCGCAGATAATTGTTTTCACTTTCTAGTATTATTTCTCATTCCCTAAAAAAAAACATTTCATCAATCATAAAATATAAAATCCGCGGGCAAACCCGCGCGCCGGCGCTAACTTGCTAGAAACACAATTTTGACACACAATCACGCATGGACTGGAATTTGGCAACACGCGTTGTTGCCAAATTGCGTCTTGAATGGCAACGTCGCATCGCCGCGTCCGTCACTCGATAACCTTGGCGCTTGTTCGAATTTTCGAACAGCGCCATCTACTTAAAATGTTCACCGCACGTAAACTCGTAACATAACAGCAATGAACTTTTTCTCGGTGGTTCTATAAATTTCTGTCAGATGGCGCGATTCAGGTCACTCACACATGTAAAGATTTTTCGTTTTTTATTGGGTCTAATTCTCATAGAAAGACTGTTTTTTTTCTAAAATTTGGGCGATAGGCGATCACAATACATTATAAAATCTCATTATACTTGCTTTATTCTGCAGAAACTGTTTATTTACGGAGATTACAGCTCCTGAAAAATGTATGGCGAGGTCTCTTTAGGGATCCCCCTTAATACAAAATTATTAAAACCGAGAGCTTGTTAAACAAAATAAAGCTCCCTAAGCGCCAGATTTACTCCGACTGGGAGGGTAGTTCGACGTTTGCGAGCTTAAGAGTTACTTTGTTTTAAAATTTTGCGTTTTTGCTTTTCTATACCCAATGGAAAAATATTAATGGTTTTTGTTCTTATTTTGATGAACAAAAAAATACAGCACATTTTTTTTTTGTATGTTTGTTCAGCGATATTTTCGCCAATTGTCAACTGATTTGGATGATTGTTTTTTTTTTGGTTTGAATGAATATTTTTCCAGACTGAGTACATTTCAATCGAGTGAAGATCTGATGAAGAACTTCGGAGATACGCAACACAACTCTTCAATAAATGATAGCAAATCTCCCGGGATTGTAGAAATCGCATGTCTGTTTATTGTTTAAACCAGTTCATACCTTAACATTACGCCGGTAGGCTGTGAAGGGGTACGCAGATGTGTACAAGTCAAACATGTTTATGGGGTTATCTATTCGAGCATAACTTCATTGTTTATGAACCGATCTTGATGATTTTTAACGTTGGTTTAGTTAATAGCTACATTGAATTTGGATTTTTCGTTGAACTACAAAAATAAACCAGTGACCTCCTCATTAAAATTTAGAAAAGTGGGATATTGATAACTATGAACTATATTTTTATTTGATTTTATTTGATATATTTTTTATTTGACCTATTATCACGTTAAGGAGTTCCTTAACGTCATAGATCAAATAAAAAATATAACTCATTTAGCAAATAAAAAACACTACAAGGTATAAAATAACTTTTATTTCGGAAGTCGGTGTCAAAAAACGAAGAAACAACCAAAAACACTGATTTCCAAAATAAAAGTTATTTTGTACTTTATAGTGTTTTTTATTAGTTAGGAGTCGGTTGTATTTTTTTGTAAAAAGTTTTATTTTAGCAACGTTCGCATTTGCTTTTCAGTCGCAATCTGTCCAAAACACACCTAATTTCCCTATTTTATTGGCTGATTGCGACTGAAACGCGAATGGTTCACATTCGAAAATAGTCGAATATTGGCCCTCTGATACCAAAACGTTTCGGAAAAAAATCAACTACTTGAAGAGAACTGATGAATACAGTATTTCAAACCACGCCAGCGTACATAATGCGGTAACCATATTGGTTCATTATTCAGGAATCGCAATCACTAACTGATTGGCTTTTGGTGACAATTGGTTCAGCTACGTTTTACATACGCGTGACCAGCTTCATCCGATTTTCAATAAAATCAACATACAAAATTTACTGTAGTAAAATTCGTTGCAAAATTCTCACCAAATTTCACAGTTGTGCAGTTTTTATCATTATCGTATCAGTTGATTAACACACACAGGTAGGTACACATGCAGTTAAAAAACTTGTTTAACGCTCTGCCCCTGAAAACTCGTTATTCCTTTCGTACTGTCACCAATCCCTGATCTTTCTCCGTCAATGGTTAGTCCCTGCTGAAATTGGCCACATTAGCATATATTCCGTCAGGGCCCCAAGTCTGCTATTTTTATAAATTCGTCATTTCAACACGATCCCATTGTCATTTTGCTATAAGTTCGTAATCTGCTAAATTCATAATGGTCGGTCAATGGTCTCGCAATAGAATCGTGGTTCTAAATATTCAATGTCTTTGAAAAGCAATGACTGCATAATGACGTTCTAATGGTAGGTCACTGATCGAAGGAACTGTCAAAATTTTAGCAGATTACCGCATACGTCTGTCATTCATTTGTCATTATGTACGAGTTTACCATTTTAAGACATTTCTTTCAATGGAGAGTCAGTGGTTGACCATTGGAAAGTCATAATGACGCTTTTATATTAGTAGATTACCAAACTTGTCAAAATCAACAATTATCAAAACAAAGATAGACCATTCTGACACTATTGTAATAGCAGACTTGAGGCCGAGTACTTACACCGATTTATTTTTTCTAATGTTATGTTTTTTTTTTTCTATTTTCAGGTAAGACTCGTGTTGCACTGTTAAAAACGTAGACCCAAGCGTACCAGACAAATACGTAAGTGATACGACACACACACACACACACACAATGGATTTAATACGAGCTGTAGGATAAAACGCATCGTCGGCAAACCCTTTGAACTTTGTGCTGTGGTAATGGAGCATTAGGACGAGCTCACACGACATGCCGCATACTCTATCTGCTCCCCCATGTGTCAATAGACTTACAATATCCGTTTGCGATGGAAATAGGACGTGTAAGCTATTCTTTTCGCTCGTAGTTCAGCTTTGGATTAAAGTTTTCATAGGAATGTTTGTAGACGATTCTTTTAAAGAGTAACCATGCATTGTCTTTCCAGTGCTTCTCCATAAGAAATTACCAGAAACCTTGCAGACTTCTCTAGGCACCCATGCAGACTTCTCTAGGCACACCTGCAGACCTATTCGAAATAAAAACACTTTGAAATGTAGACTCTCCACGAAGAGTTAGAAATGATGATCAGCACAAGAGTGAAGCGAATTCAATGTTCCAAATAACAGAAGCGTAACAGCAGTTTTTATTGTTTTTTTCTGATTTATTTTGTTATATACAATACGGTTGAATACTTACTCTGGAACTCATCGACTTACACCGCCTTTTCTAGGTGTTTCAGAAGTTGAAAATAGTGTCAATAGTGGCAGGCTTGTCCAATACAAAACTGAAAACATAAAATCAGTACCTAAAACTATAACAGAGAAACAACTCATTAAAATTGCCCCACTAATATTTTACACTATAACGCTCAAACTGCTCATAATACACGCATGAGCGCTTAAATCCTCTTCATACTAGCCGCTCGTCGATATTAAACAAATTAAATCCGTTCATTATCGTCGATATCAGAGTATCTATTATGCAAATTGATTGCCAGGTACAGTAACAAATCTGTGCTGGAACAAATTCCCCTTTCATCGTCCGCACCACTAATGATGCCACTCTACGCGGCTTGGCGCTGGGTACCGATACACAAATGTACTGTAATTAATTTTCGCGTAGACTTCAATTTATGTGTTGCATGCGGCTTTATACGAAACACAGTTATAATGCAACCCGCAAAAACAACAACATTGTGAGTACTTTTATGGGAACTTCGTGCTCGAAAAGTTTTAATTTTTTCTCAGGTGCGATTCCTGAAAGCTTGAATTTTTGTTCTTTACTTTCTCAAAGTAAAACATGATAAATTGCTTAGCTCACGTAAAATGCTGTGATTGGCTATAGGCAATTCATTCAACCAATCACAGCAGTTGCCGAGAACTGTTTGAGCAATTCGACACATTCGTTTTGGAATCATTTTCGTTCGAAAAATGCGGGGTTAGTCCGTTACCTAAAGGTGATTATTTATTAACGGATCAACCCCACTAAGGCAGTAAAATTCCCATGCATTCCAAAACAAAAGTGCATCCAGCATTGTGACACGAAATTCCATTGCGAACATTTAAAATCAGCTAAAATTTCTAGCCAAACCACTCTCAAGAACGTTGCGAAAAGACAACACGTAAAACCCTTGTTTGACGGAAAACTTATATTGCTACTCAGAAAAATGTCGCTTTTAATGTGAGCGAAAATGCCCCACGAGGTTCTTTTAAACATATGAACGTGCTTCGAAATGAAAACAGACGATGAGAAGCTTTCACAGTTACATTATGAAAGTTTCACAAAAAAGGTTCGCTTTCTTGCTCTGCATGTGAAGTGAGCTAGGCTTCATCGTGTTCGTGTTCAGTCGTATGCTAAATCGTTTTCTGTGTACTTATGTGTTAAATTGTCAAAGACGATGTAGTGCTGTTATGTAGTCATATCTGTTTCGACTTTTTCGTTAGTGTACTTATGTAGGTAGGTATATTTTTTTTAAAAATGATGAGCAGTTTTAATTAGAGCTACAGTTAACAAAATTAGGCAACTCTTTTATATTGGGTAATTAGACTGGAATCTTAATTTATCTTCAGGTAACTCCGATCAAAATCAAAAATCTTCTCACACGCGGGCGGGAAATGCTTCTATCTGCTTGAACAGGTTCATACACAAATACTAGTTGAATTTAGATATGAAAGTAATTTATTTGTTATAGGGCGTCAGATTTGTATCAGCATTGAAAAGTGTCGGCTGTAAAATAAATATTTATCTATCTGATTGCGAAGTTTCTCTTTAAATATTAAATCAGACCCCGGACGTTAAATTACTATGTTTTAAACATACCTATTGTCACGTTCATAAATTAGTTACCTACCTATGGTAAATTATTTTTGTGTTACTCCAAAACCTATAATTTTAAAGCACTGTTTTTAATTTTTTTTTTTTATAAAACCATTCTATTTCTCAGCTCTCTATTAATAAAAGCCTTTAACAATAATTATTAGTCATCCACTTCAAACATGTCAAAATAGCCAAGTTTTAGTAATTAATGACGGCCGAAAATTAATTAATCCTGAGCAACTTTTTTCTACCCAAACGTTAAACACTGCCGAGGATTAGATGAAAGTGAGTAAGCAGAGTTTACCAGACTGACCCCTGACTCCTTCTCATGTAAATTAAGAGGTGCTCACACACAAAGCGATGTGATTAATTTCCTCCCGTTCCCCTTTTCCCCCTCATTCTAGGGTTGCCAACCGTAGTCTAATATAGAGTATTGTACTCTATTTCGCATAGGCGCACTTCATAATCTAATAAAGCAATAAAATGACTAAGTGCGATAAAATACTATAGTTATTTGACTCTGATTTTGAATATAATTGAATGAATTTCTATCATTTCACCGAGAGAGTTTTTGTCTTTCTGCTAAGCGCAGAAAACAGGGCTTCATTGATGTGACCTAGCAATCGAACAATTATTTTCAAAACAACGAAAAGTGTTTTGTTTCAAAAACTGTTTTAAAAATAACAATAATACGCAGGTACCTACCCTTTTTATAAGTCTGTACTATAAAAGGTGAAAAAAACAACTCAAAAAGTTGGCAACCTTTCCCCGTCCCCCTCTACCTCTGTTCCTTTTTACCCCACTTCACATAAAGCCCCATTAGTTTCTCAACTACTCCGCGCTGATAATTGTTTTCAAAGTTTTGTTTTCATTGACTTTGCAAACGATACTTGAATAAGTTGCAAAAGGGGAGATTAGGAATGTGAGACGCATTGCTAATCTTTAGAGGTCATTGCGAGTTGAGTTGTGTTGATAGATTGTGAATACATGTAAGTACTTACATATGTCTTCTTGTTGGATGCGAGAAACACAGGACCGGTCGATGTCGTGACGCTTAGGGGAGGCCTGTGTCCAGCAGTGGACTTCTAGCAGCCCGTTGTTTAAAACGTAGAATATAATAAAAGCTCGCCCTCTATTGACGATCTCTGATTGGACTTAAACATCAGTAGGTACACCGAACGTACAGAATACACCCCACAAGCACTAAATTATCTTGCGGAATTTGTTCGAAAGCGTCACCGCGGCCCTGAAACGCATGCAAAGGGCATTTGGAGTCCAGACGAATGTTAGTCGCTGCGCCTCTCAGGAACTGACGCTCCTGAGCAATTGACGCCTGCGGACAGCGAGCAATGGGTAGCTCGCTGTCCTCAGATCAGGCTAGAGTCGACGGCGCGTTTCATTTCAAACGCGCCGGAAAGAGCAGTCAGCAACGGAGACGGGGCCCGCCAGGGCCAGAGCCTGCCAGGGTTGCAGAATACGTTCGAAAGAGTTACCGCGGCCCTGGGAAGAAAGGCACTAGGAGGACTAAGGGTGGGTTTTAGTCAGTAAAAGTCTGACACTCCCTGCCGCTCCACCCAGAGCGGGAGGGGTCATTTAATGATTTCCCATCCTTAATTTTTATGATATTTGGAGCGCCATGATGTCCTTCCTCGACGTGAACGTTATTATTTAGTTTTGGTGTAAAATCAATAAGTAAAATATTGTTTAAATTCCAATAAAGATTCTTATTCTTTACTCTCTGCCTACCCCTTCGGGAAATACAGGCGTAATCTTATGTTTTATAAGAAAGCTTTTTAATCTCCGAGAAAGCTATACTCGGAACCACGCTTTACCTTTGAATAGGGAGAAATTACCATCCCATGGGTAATCCAAGATCCAAAATACCCTACATAGAAATTAGATGTAACAAACATTGGTATGCTATCTGTTGGTAGAACTAACTTTTTCTGCAATGTTTCTATAAAACATTTCCAGGAATTCTTATAAGTCCAAACTACTGCAAAGCTACTAACAGAGAGATAAAACGCTGTCAAAGCCAGGTTTCCAAGAACGGCTCGAAGCCGTGTCACCTGTCCCCTGTCGACTTCGACTTTCTTATCTCGTCGGAGGTAATCCCTTGAGGAACAAGGAGAGGAGTAACTGTCAGCGATGGAAGTCGGTAACCGCAAGTTGTTAGAACTTAGTGGTGTTTGCGGCCATAAAATTTTATACGTTTATGTCGTACGTTACGTTACTACAGTTTTAAAACAGAACTTAAAGGCATTGCACCTACTTAAATAAGGAATTAAAGACCACCCCTTTATTTGCTACCTAATTGTAATATTGACGGATGAAAAAACGGTTCTTCAGAACAAAAACCTATTATAGATGTCGCAGTTAATTAGCTTAATCAGCCGTTTAATTGATAGCCTAGCTTTTTTATTTAAAAGCGCCTACTTTCAGCGACCATAGTGATATATTTTGTTCAATATCGTTTGAACAAAAGATGCTGAGTCGCTGACTTGCCCATGTCACTTATGTCGCTGATTAAACGACGCAGTTCAATGAAACGGCTGAATGTGAACAGACTGGATGTGGTGCAGCTTATTAGAAGCATTTGTCCAGCTGTGGGTGGGCTGTTGATTTGTGAAAACAGTTATAAATAATAATGCGTGTGTAAATGAGCATTACTGGGACGTAGTTATTGATTTTATTACCTACACTGTACAGCCCATATTAATATAATATATATCACTAGAGACAACAATAGTTCTAGCCAGATCAGCTGCCTAGATACCTTCTTATGTAAGCTCTACATTTATTGGAATCTAGAGAAATATAGAATATTGAAGTAGGTACATTACAATTCGTCTCCGTAATATCAGCCGCGGGTATTTCAGCCAAGACGATATTACACCGCTCTCGAAATCCGACTTACTCCACAACCCACAACCGAACGGATCTAAATTGTCGTGACGTCTTTCGAAGAAACTTCAGAGAAACCACAAAGCGAACCAATTTAATAACGAAACTTCTATTTCTAGATATAATGACGTAAAAGGGAAATCTAGATAGAATTTATTTCAAATTTTCAACCTTAAAATGTCCGTTTTCATTTACGACTTGACCTTTTTCCAACCGTCAATGTTTCACGCAAATCGCGCCACTTGGGAATCTAAACATTTTTACGAGAAAATGAACAGAAACCCTTATAGAAATAAGCTTAAGCGATATTGAAATCGGCTTTATTTTCGGTTGATTTGATGAGAAAAGCCTGCGTTGGGTGGAAAAGAAAATTCGACGTCATTATAATAAATTGTATGGCCCGTATTATGGCATTGTGTGCTATAATCGTGCACTGTGCGTTAACGTAAGCATCTGATCCTCGTCGCATCATTTAACCATCTCTTTGACGCCACTTGTAATTACATCCATAGTCGATTTCATTTCGATTTGCAATAAAATATGCGAAAACTTCCACTTGTCGTTTGAAATTACTGCCTTTTATATTTCGACAATCGACATTAGGTGGCGCTTTACCCGCCCTTGGGCGATAAAGCGCGCCTGCGAGATGAGATAAGACGAAATCCGCCGATAACATACCTACCCCTTTATCGAGGTGTTCACACGGATTTATCTCCCTCCAGAGTTCCTCGTGCTCGCAAATGACTCGCATTACAGCAAAATGGCTTCGTTAACCGACTCCGCAGCTCACCTCGGTTACATACCGGTGTACTTTTGGATTACGTATTAGATAGATGTCTGGGAAGTTTCATAAGATAAAGAGTAATGGTCGTACAAAGTATCCTATCCAAGCAGATTTCTTTAGTTTCATTACAACCTTTTGGGCTGTCTTAATAGGAAAAACAATAGATCTCCAGTCAAAACTAGACGTTTTCAACGTTCATATGATCAGAAAAGTTTCAATCTTAATATAAAAGCATCCCAAACTGATGATAAATTCGTAGAATGATAAATCTAAAATTAGCAACCTACTGCGCTGCTTAAAAATTAGCAAAATAAAGAAGAATCAAGAGACGAAAAGTTCAGAGCTCCTAATATGGCTAACATTAGGGACAGAAAACATTTATGACACTATTATTGTACGTTATTTAATCCCCTTGTATATGTAAAATTAAACAGCTTTTTTCGACGCAAAACATATTGTCGTCATCCGACAAAGCACCATGCTTTGCTGTTGCTTTGTTGCTTCATTGATCTTATCCAAAATTCTTCAATATTAACAGTAACTCATTATTGGGTCAACAAGTCCATTATCCAGTTGTGTAGGTATAACATATCGCCCTCAGGTGCTTCTTAGGCAGCCAATGAGTTATATTGTAAGCAGCAAATTGTGAGTGTTTTAAATAATTTCCCTTGGCGTTGAAGAAGGCAATTTGTCAACGTCGCACGGTGGGTTGATTTATATACGTAGTGGACTTAGGACATTAAAAAAAAAGTCATCTTATTTTTACTGATTAATGATGCAAATTTGTTCTACTATCTAATACAGTAAATTATTGTTCTATGACTTTTTATTTTACGCATTATTTTTAGTACTACAATTTTTTAAATATTTTTTTGTATAGAAAAAATCATAAAATCTAAAGAATCTCAAAAATCTGAAAACATCTCCAACTGCGATGTATATATTAAAATAGTACTATTTATTAGCTTATTTTTACAACTAGTCAGCTACTGCGCTTTGCTGCGATTTAGGAGAATTTTTTTTTTTTATTTTTTTTCTTATTAAAATCGCATTTAAGTCTACAAAATCTCAAATTTCTTCCAATTGTTGGATAAGTATTTTAATAGTACAATTTATTTGCATCTAATCGTCTACTGTAGTTTACTGTGACTTAGTAGGTAGTTAGACTTTTTTAGATTTTTTTGAACGAAAATATCTTAAAAGTCACCTAAATCTCAGAATACTTAGCAGTGATAATTATTGTATTCTCTATTCCACACCACCCCAGAGGTAGAGAACTAGGCGCGTTTTTTTATCAGTGGTCTCCCCAATAGGCCTAATCCACGACTACAAATCTGTGTTCTGTATGTGTGAGACTTACAAAGACAAATTCAAAATTCAAATCATTTACCAATATTTTTAGGAGGGGCCTGCACCATGCTCAACACCATGCTCTGACAATAACGGGTCTTCAGTTAAAACCCCTAAATTTTCTTGATCATCATCGTCAACAAATGTATCCTTAACGATCAACAAAGCTGTTGCTTCTTCTGAAAAGGCTTTGTGTTTTCGCACCAGTTTGTGTCGTATCTTTGAAATATGTGGATCAGAGCTGATTAACAAATTGTTACCATACCATGACCCTGTTTCACAACATCAATTAAAAGTCCTGTTTCGGATTTAAATGCTTCCTGAATATTTCTCTTTTTGCTCTCCATAATAGCTTTACTGTCACCTTTCACCATCCATGTCTTCAAATCTAATCTGTACGCTATATGAAGAATGCATTCCATGAATCGTATCCAGATGTGTAACGACGATAAACCATATTTATATAAATCGACATCAATTTCTTTTGCCAAAACCAAGGACAAATCATTCATTTCCTTTGGAGTAGCTTTACATATGTCACATCTTTGTGTTGATGTATCGCAAAGAACTGCAGTCGCTTTACCATCTATCATGGTTAGTATTAGGTTGTGCGAGATGGTCAAATCATCAACCACTGTCTTAACTAAATTGTTAATCTCTGCCTCAATCGCATTTTTTCTTGCAAAATGCTGAATTTGTTTTCCTTCATGAATTTAAAAAACAGCGGACGACACCATAATGAGGAATTTGGGGAATCATTTTCCCATATAACTCTGTCACTAGACACTAATTTGATAGGAATCAAACTACCCATAAATACGCTAGAATCGTCAAAGTCCTCATCTTCTTCATTTTCTCTTCCAACTTTCTGCTTATAATTGGCTTGATTCGAAGCTCCGTCAAATCCCCATTTACTAATCAGTGTCAAATCTTTACAAGTTTCACTAATTTCGTTTGATATTATAATTCTCTTCACAGTAATATCCAATAGTGCCTGCAATTCTATCGTAGCCGTTTTATCTGTTACTACAATAGCAGTTTTAGGTGGATAACATTTAATTTTTTCATTTTGCAGTGCGTAGTAAGAGGGATATACGTTGGTACCAGTTACTTCTGCGATACTTTTTCGTAGCGTATTATATTGCCATTTTGACAATTTCAAAGACAAAAACAAGCCTAAAGCTTCATCTGGAGAGAATACTGATTTCTTTTTATTTCCAAAAAGACAATCTTTTACTTTTTGCACGTCCTGTGGATGCTTGAGCAGATGCTGTAATATGTCAGCAACATCTTCCTTTCCTTCTGCTTTTAAGTTAAAAACATGGGCATGTGACAACTCCTCTGAAGCAATAGTTTGCGTAGTAAGTTCCGTACGTCTCTTTTTTTGTTTAGGACCTAATTCTGTAAATGGTTTTCTCGGACTTACTTGAGTTGATGTACCAACAGACACCTTTTCATGAGATGTAGTTGATGTGCTAGGAACTGGATCGTCGTCGTTTTTTGCAAAATCTTTCATAAACTCAGGCCAAACTATCTCCGATGCCAACCAATCACTGTATTTACTTCTAAATGTATGTTCTTTTCGTTTAGCATTTTCCCATTTTTTATAAGTATTATAACAATACTTTGCGCAGAATTCCTTTAGCAAATTATCATTATCTTGATTTAAATCACACAATTTTGACTTGATAGCACTGTATAAAAAGTTATGATCCTTAATACTACCACTTGATTTCAATTTCACAAACATATCAACATTAGTAACTAAATCACTAAACATTTTCACAAAATTCTCGAAAATCAACTTTTAACAAAAATCAAGTCACGAGCGGGTAGTCCGTATGTAAAGGGTGGTTACAACGAACTGATATCATTGTTTTCAACTTGCTACCCCAAATATTTTTTACCTGCAAATTTACTGCCCTCTGATTGGCGCACGTCACTAATGACGACTCGTCTACTGATAAGAAAACCGGTTTTGGTGTTGTGGAAAGAGTGGTGTGGAATGCAGTTGCACAAAATATTTACAACAAACTAATAATAATAATCCTAATAATATGCACCATGCATCGAATTCTTTGTTTTATTCATACAAATTAAATCTCTGAAATTTTAGGGTAATAACCTACTTTAAAAAAAAAGTTCCAAAACATAAAAGTATGGTATAAGTATATACAATGCAAATATATATTTAAAAATCCTTAAGTCCCAACTTCGCGATTTCAGCCCACCGTGCGTCGCGGGGCGGAGGCACTCTTCATGTGATGCAGAGTGAATTGCCCTCCGGCGCGCCCACCACAAATAACTCCTCTCATTGAATACACTTTTTATACAGCCACTTTCCATTTCATCTACATTACCATACGTATTAGCTGATTTCCTGATTACTTCCTCCATACAAATTTCAAAATAACTCACCAAATCCGAGGGATTGTCTTGAGAAGCCTCAAATAGGCGAGAAGAGAATATGCACTTTACATGTTGCTCTTGAAGCTGAATAAAACAAGGCTCGCATTTTTGAGCATCATCCAAAGTCCTCTCACTGATATTATTCCCTGAAATAGCAAAGTATTGAAATAATATTTTATATTCAATTTAAAAATTATAAACAATTTTTTTTTTCAGTTTTATCAGTTTTTGTACCTACTAATTTTGATAACAATGTAATTTATTTGCGATAACAACTAAACGCTTTCAAACAATCATAGTTTTAGTATGCACATTTACATGACCAACTGTCATTGAAGTCACCTTGAGATGTTATTATACACATTTTAAGTATTAAAGGTTGTAATCCTGAAAGCAATTTATTTCAAACTATTGATTGTTCGTCTCAATACTTCGGCATTACTTTAATAAGATTTGGTTCTCCCACCGCAGTTTGGTGTTCAATAACTTCAGGGTTTTATCCATTGTCTTTGATTTAATTAGAATCAGACGGTCATTTTTTTTTAAATTTAATTTGTGAAGGTGCGTGCTGAGTTTGACTCACTTTAATTATTCCGTGTTCGACAATCTACTATATATTGTGCTCGTAACTCTGCATGGAACTGACAGGGTTACGACTGGAATAAGCTTCGTCCTTTTAAAAGCACAGAACATCGTCCCTGCAGATAACATCAAAGTAAATTGCACAGAGCAAAAACGTTCCGCAAATTCCTTGCCATAAAAATAAAACGCGACTAGTTTACTATTGTTTCAACTAAATAGTTTTTCCTCCAGGAACTTTCCGCCCATAGGTCCTAATTAAACTCTTGACAGTTCAACTTGAGCCGCAATCTCGGCTTTTATCTTACAAGATCCCGTTGGAAGAACAAAACATTTGTTGTTTTTATTAGCTACACCAGAGACTTATAAAACACGTTAACTTTGCAACCGACTCTTTAAATATTCATATTAAACATTTCTTCTTGAGTTTGAGAAGCAAGACCCAGGACAATACCACGTATATATCTATGGGCCAAAGTAGCCTGAAAATAAAGAGCATTTTTATTATTTCGTTTATTCATTTTTTTATTCATATTCATTACATTTTTAAATGTTTAAAAAAAAGCACACAAAAAAACATTTAAAAATATAAAAAATAGTAGTCCGCCGGTGTCAGAAACAGGGTCCAAGCTACCGGTGGTTAGGGCTCCAGGGAAAGGAACCTCCTCACTATACGAGCCGTATCGAGGAGTACTGCCTTCTGTACCAGGCCCTTTACCCAACAGCGTAACGCCAGCTTCGATAGGTGGTCGTCGAAGCTTTTGGCCATCAAGCCATTAGCCGTAACGGCAATCGGCAAAATGACAGTCGAGTCCACGTCTATTAATTATTAATAATAATAATTAGCTGTACAGGTATAACATACGGCTATACATATACAAAATATTTTAAATAGCCTAACAAGAACGTTAGTGATCCTTTTTAAAAAAAAAACTAGATTTAGTATTCACAACTCGTGCAAAAGCACGCTTCCCAGCCACAAACAAACTTATTTCAATATTTTATTGTGCAAACATGCAGAGAAACGGCGCACAAAATCCCTTCACGTAGAACACTTGAAGTAAATATACTGTGAGATTATAATAAAACATGATATTATAAAACTGAGATCAAAGGAGCTTACTACGAGACAAGAAACATGAGCAGTATGCCGCGGAGGCGCGCGTGGCAGACATCTTGTCTCTTGAAAGGCACATTTTTTGTTCGCCACTATATTGTCTGTAAACAAACGAAAACTATTATGTGACATCGCTCACGTAATGGCTCTTCACATTCTTGAAACATTTTTAAGGAGTCGCTTAGATGATCCCTTTATAAACAATACTAAATATTTGATGCGGTCAAACAAAGTTTTCAAGCTTCACGGAGAAAATTCTAATGAAATATTTTCAGCTTTCCTCACCGAAATTACCGAAACATCTGAGCAAACTGCATTTTCTGTACGAATTATTGTTTTATTGTTCCACTAAGTATGCCGCTGTGAGGCCGTAGTACTCGTAATAGTGCATTTGCCGTTAACGCCGGAACGCGCGCACTAATGACTCGGCCAGTACAAGAATTAAGTAAATACTCCCCAGCTCGGCTTTTGAATAACTAAATACACAATGACGGAGCATTTCAAGTTATCGTTCGACAGAGAAACTAAGGGCTTACTCTTCTAATTACGCTACTATAATTCCTTTAAAAGTACGCAATGAAAAGGTTCGGTAAGGGTTCTTACACAAGCAGTGTTTGGCCATGTGGTTTGCGTTACCAACTCAATTAAATGGGCATACCACAGCGTGTAACTATTTAGGGTTAAATGAGCGAATGAATTGCGATGTAACAGATGTGAGCCGACAGAGTGCAGGCAGCATGAAACTGCATGTGAATTTGTGAAAGAAACGATGTACCTATTTATTTTTACCCGACTGCGTCAGAAGAAGGGTAACGTTTTTCGAGCGTATGTATGTATGTACGAGTATGTTTCTATGTATGTCCATTTCTTTGGCACGCCCTACAGCCCAAACTGCTTTACGGATTTTGACATATGAGGTGTCGTTGAATTCGTCAGAATTGTGGTAGTGACATAGGCTATATAAATTTCAAAACTCACTAAATTGTAGGAAATAAAAAAAAATACTTTGTTAAAAAACCCGACTTAAAAAGTTCCAAAGAAGTCGCTTCGCTTTTTAAGCAGTCTGATGCAGTTCAATCACAGATCTAAGGCCACAAACTGCATCAGACTGCTTGAAAAGCGACTTGTTTTGAACTTTTTAGTCGTTTTTAGCGGTAGGGTTTTTTGACAGTCACTCAGGGTATGTTGTAGCGTTTTTTACACAAATATACAATGACTGGTATTAAGATGAGGCGTCTGTTTATTATCATAGAATTCCGATGCGCACATTCCGTGTAGTTGAAAATATAGGTGGCAGGTACCTAAGGGCGGCGTGTGTTCGTCCGCCCGCTGCCTCTTCAATCATGCAAGTATTTGCGGAATGCCTGAAGGAATTTTTCGATTAAGCCGCCGACCCACTGGCAAGAAGTCGCCGTCATTGTATTAAACATGACTCGACAACACCTAGCTAGGGTTACTCTTCTCAAATGAAATTCGCCTCAGTAATTCACTTTTTGCATACCCATTTGAGAAGACAAACTTTTTTAATTTGATTAAAGTGTCTGGAGCAACAATGGAAGACATATTTTGTTCGGTCATTCGAGGCTTCGCAAAAAAATGCCGAGGAAAAGTTGGAGGTAGGAATAATGTATGAGTTATTTTACTTTGCACCTACACAAAATCCGTATTATGGCGATAGTCTCATTGAATAGGAATCCTTGACCCGCTCCTAACAAATCGTAGAGAGGATGAACGTGAGAAAGAAAGAATGAAAACTTTTTAGTTTCCGAGAAAGTTCATCGGAATTGCGGTTGAAATACCCTTAGTTCTAGTTGGGTACGTGCCAAATGAGAATTCTCCGCAAATTAAATACCCAAATAGATGAATTCGCTCTTTTATATTACTTGTAAGAATGGCCATTTATGAGAAAATTATGTTTTAGCAAATCGTCGACTGAAAAGATAGTTAAATAGATTGTGTTTTTAGTGTTAATAGATTCCTCTACCTTTTCTCTTTGAATGTTAAAACAATATTGTTGGAAACGATACCTATAGGTAG
This sequence comes from Melanchra persicariae, assembly GCA_947386135.1. Lineage (NCBI taxonomy): Eukaryota > Metazoa > Arthropoda > Insecta > Lepidoptera > Noctuidae > Melanchra > Melanchra persicariae. The sequence continues at coordinate 5,800,714 of OX376651.1, read as the reverse complement.
ACACTGTCTTTCAGTAATCTCAAAATCATTTAGCCATATAAATCCTGCCTAGCCTATCTACTCCCTATTCCAGCGATAACGATACACGCTATACAATTCAAATCAGCCCCTAATCGAGATCTCGTGTCCATTACACAGAGTTAATTATTGTGTTATCATCGTCACACGAAGCACCTTTGGGAAATCACGCGGTCACAGCATGATTGCGCGAAATTGATAACAACCCCTATTAGAATAATAATTAAGTATGCGACCGCCTATAGGAAATGAGAGGCCTATGGTCCAGCGGTGGGCGAAGTCGTGCTGCGGATAATGATGATGATGCGATCGCCAACCCGCCTTGAGCAACCGTGGTGATTAATGCTCGTGGCTCGTGCCTTCAATGTATGAGGAGAGGCCTTAAAAATTTACAGGCTGGTATTATAGGACCAGCACCCTAACTCACTTTACTGCAACCTCGACAAGCCTGCATGAACAATTATTTGGAGCATGCTACGTTTTGCGTCTTCATGGAATGGTTCCACGAGGAGACATTGCATAACAACGGAGGGTAAAAATAAGTTTATTGAAGAAGAAAAATCTTGGAACGATGTATGTGATTGTAAGCAAATATTCGTTTTTGTGATCGTGATCGAAAGTGATAGCAATTTGATTAATACACCTCGGAGACGCGACGGCGACGCTGTCTCATAAGTCAAAGGGAGCCGTCTGTCAACCACACAGACACTTCTCGTTTGATATCGACTCCAAACAAATCGACTACTTTAATTCGTTCTGTCTCCGAAGCCCTGTTCTATAAGAATGACGCATTGCCATCCTCCGTGCTGCGAGGCACTTTGTATTGGGAAATATATCACTTCCACGGTATGCGTTTGACGTTCGCTATCGACTGGAAGTATACCTACGTACCTACATAGACATTGTTTTGAAAGTTCCAAAGACATGATGTACGAGTTTAGTTTTTCAATGTCCAGCCCAAAAGTATTGGTTCGTTGTGCTCCAACTATTCGGACGTGGGATTAACAACAAACTGGATGAAAAAAGACAAACAGAACAAAGTTACTGAACCGTGTCGAGACGCGCTCCGCAAATATCTGTTGTCGACGATTCTAAATTGTATTTGTAACGATACCCAATCTTCGATAAAATACGTATAACATTTAATTACAAGGAAAGCCGCCGAGAGCTATAAAACTCAAGGGTCTTTATAAATGTGATATATAGCGGAGTAATTAGGAATAAAATGGGACAATTTCAGTCCACAGATATGGCGTGTGGGCGCGAGCTATGAATATTAATTCGTACTACTTCAGGGGCTCAGAGGGATACCTTCGAACACGTTTACATTATGTATTAGTAAGAAATACAGACTGATTTATCATTATTTTTACCAGGAATTATAAACACGAATGTTATATTGAACTTGAAGAGAAAACGGCACCGATAGAAATTCTGGGAAGCCTGTGTGTGTTTTGTTGTTTTGTTCAGCCTACATAAGGCGTCAGTGACACAAGGGTATTGATTTCGAGGACGAATATTTCCACAAAACAGTAAAATTGCGAGGACAATAGTGTACGACAATCATGATTGCAAACGATATTATAGTCCATGTATAGCCTTGAAATATGTACTCGTATGTATATCATAACAAAACATTACGTCTATATTCAAAATCCCCCAAAGCGTATGGTAGTCGTGTATCCACACGTTTCGCCAATTACCTAAAGTTCCATTTAGGTAATAGTGCGCGAGCATATAGACATCAATCGATCACAAAATTTTATCTAGTCTCTGGACTGCTACCAGACAATTCTACATGAAAAACCCAATAACACTTTGTCCAACCTGAAAACCAAAACCAAGGTCTCACCGTCAGCAGTCCCGCATGCAGCTACCACTAGACGAACGAAGTTTTATCCTACCTATTTATTCCTCCCTGCCCTCCGATAAATACAGGATAACTCCTTCATAAAATAGAAATACTTATCTTCAAAATCATTGACGCCCGGACATCCCATAAAGACTGAGAGCATAATCTAATCGGCAATCTATAAAATGGAGATTTCATTTCCATAATCCTGGTAATAAACGTTTGCTTCACAATTTCCTTCAGGATTTGGGTACAGTAGGCACTTATTTATTTCCCTGTCCCCACTGAAATTGTTTCATACCTACCGAAATTCTGTTGGAACCTATAAAACTTCGTGGATTGAATTAATAACGTTAATTGAAAATTTAAATGAGTTTCACGTTGTTTTAACTGTTTTATGTTGTTTTGGTAAATGATATGTTAAATTCGAAACCTTAGTTTAGAAAGTAGGTAGGGACGTTGCGGATTTTTTTCGAAAGAGTTACCGCAGCCAATGGTACGCAAAGGGCATTTGGAAGAACATGGATGGGTTATAGTCAGTAAGAGTCTGACACTCTACCTTCCACTCGGCCCAGAGCGGACAGAGTCATAAGATAATTTCTCATCCATAAAAAAGTAGGGATCCAATTTATTATTGACTAGCATTTAACCGCGGCTTCGCTCACGTTTATATCCATCTCTGTACCTACGTACCAAATTCGATGGTTTATCGATTTGGGCGTGAAAGCGTAGCTATGAAACTTATTTTCGCATTTTTAATATTAAGTGTAATATTAAAAATGCGAAAATAAGTTAGATAAGTTATTGGATTAGAATTGCTAACAATTTCCGTTTTCACTTATGTTGGTTACTAAGCGGTGTTACGAAGTGTAATGAAACATGTTACAAATCGAGCATTCGCGCAGTCAGTATATACGTGTAAACGAGCACGAACACGCGAGCAACAAGCCACTCGTTGCTTGTTTTGAGTGCTCCGCCCGCTGTTGGTTTTTGGGAAATCCCTTAGAGTGTTCAGACATTATGCCGCGACAAGTTAGACATCTTGACTGAGAGTGTCTTGCGAAACTGCAGCACGGGTGAGCAAAAAGTTCGAAATGGGAATGTTACACGGATTTTGAGACACGGCGTAACGTAACGTCATTCTCGCTGCGAATGGTAAATTACAGCCTGTAACACCGATCAGTACTGACCTTAAAATGTAATGCCTCGAAGAAGACAGAATCAAAGGCTTGTAATATCCGTCCGATCAAAGCCAGGCCCAGGCCGACGGCGCGTTGTGTTTCACGCGCGCCTCAAAGAGATGTTAGCATAGGAGTAGGAGCCCGTTAGGGCCAGAGCCTGCCAGGGTTGCGAATTTTGTTCGAAAGAGTTACCGTGGCCCTGGAAAGCAAAGGGCACTACGAGGAGCGTGGATGGGTTTTAGTCAGTAAGAGTCTGACACTCCCTCTCGCTCCGCCCAGAGCGGCAGAAGTCATTTGATGATTTCCCATCCATAAAAAAGGCTTGTAATATTGGTCTCTGTAAACGACACTGTAAACGCAAGATATCCTAAAATACGTTTTATTTTAATAACTATAGCAATAACAGGATCTATGTAGATTTCTTATCTACACAAAAATTCAAGGTAAATTATATTATTTTCTTTTCTCTTTACCCACTTTTAACTAAGGTCTTACAATTAAGACCAGCACACAAGACAGTTCTTAAATCCTGGTTATTGGCGGCCATAACTCCGCTTGCTGTAAGCCCGCATTTCTCCGGCTTAAAGCGCTGCGCAGCGCTAAGACAGCTAGCTCTTCGCTTTGAGTGAGCAAACAAATCTTATAAATAGCTGGTAGATTTTTGTTCTCATGTAGGTAACACACAGGAAAGCTGAAACACTGAATTAGCAGCCTGTTAAAATAAGGAAAATCTAAAGACTCCACTCCACTCTTCTGATTTCGGAACGTATTTTTTTCTTGAATTTTCTGTGTATGCATGCATTCTGCCTTTTAGAACTTCCAATGAGATGGATTGTACCAAAACTACGAGAGGTTTTAGAGTTTAATAAAAAATAGAAAGCTGGTTGGAATAATATCCTACCAGCTTTCTAATTATTTATGAAACTATTTTGCCAAATATAACACAAACTACAACAAAGAATTGTCTAGAAGTTTAAAACAAAGTCACTGCCTGCGTCTGTCTAGTTCACCGCTTACTTCTTCTAACCACGCAACGGACTTTCATACGATTTTTAACCGACTTCAAGCAAAGGAGGAGCTTAATCCCAATTCGGTTGTATTTTTTTTTACGAATAGAAGGAACGATGTAGGGAAACGATGAAGCTGCAGTGCAATTCTGTAAACATTTCAAAGTGAACACTTGGACGGGGTGCACGACGGATGAGTTGTCAAACCATACAAATAAGATGCAGCAGACAGCACACTTGTCGTTCACTCCGCCTAGGTTTACACCGTGAGATGTCTACACTTCTACAGAATCGACCGTTGATGATGATATGAAGGCGAAGTTGGGGTGTGTCGACAATGAAAACATAGTTAATTATATCAGAAAGAAGATAACACTATTATGGCGACAAATTAAGGTCCCCTACAAGGTAAAATCACAAAGGGAAGACGTCAACCGCCAAGCATTATGATTGTTATCTTATTTGACAGTGATCCCAGAACTCGTAATAAAAGTAAGTAGAAAATTACTGGCGTACCGTCATCCTCGATTAACAATATGATTAATTCTTTATTTGATAAAATCTTATGATTACTAGCCATAATAATAAAGGCGATGATTATTATTTCAGCGACTAGATAATTATTACGTAAGAATATGAGGTGCCTAGTGTTTTGAGCTCAATTATAGACCGAATCCGGAGTCAATGATTCCGACGAGTCCTGGAGAAACGATTCAACTGTCTCGGATCCCGCAACGCCTAGCGATAGGAAAAACGAAAGCGACATCACGTTTTCAAAGAATTGCTCTAAAACATTTTAAAGGTTGAAGATACGTGTGTGTGTGATGGTGTGTCTGTGTGTGTGAAACACCGATGCCAAAGTATTGCCTATCTACGCGAGCCTTAACAAATCTTATTAATTTATTATTGTTCAAATATTTTTATTAGAAGTAAAGCGGCCTTATTAATTTCGAAAAGCTAAAGGCAAAATATCATATACATAATTAGAAAAAGCCGAAGCCCTGAATTTCATTAGGGTCTGGAATTTTTAAGGATAAGTAATACCTACGCATTTGGAAATTAATTATTAACACCATTTTAGATTAACAAAATTCCGATCATATTTTGTAGACTACCGTACAAGCCGTACAACCTAATAATTAATTATTTAGGGAAGAGAACTCATAACAGGGTTTTCTGAGTAATTAATAAGTGAGCAGAAACCTTTTTAGATTCAACTTTATTAACATGATTTACAAAATATCGACAGCTAACATTCTAAAGGCCAGTAGTACGGTCAACCTCATAATCGCTTTCTCACTTTTGACAATAATCCAATAATCCCAACTAATTGAAAGTACATTAAACTTGAAACTGTCCAACTGACACATAGACAAATAGACCTCGTCGTTTTATGACGTGCAAGTGACATTCAACCTTAGGATGATACCGCAATTCGGAGGCCGCCTGTACTTCCTAAGCCGTCCGGTCCAGCCCGGTAATGACCTCTCGTGGGATAACATCTCCCCGAGACCCGTGAAGGCTTACGATTAGGACACCGAGGGATAGTGACCACCGAATAATTGCTGACATAACTCCGACTAATGCATACTTACGTTAGCCCCGACAAGATTGTGTCGAAGTTGCTCACTTGAAACCCCCCATAACACTCATCGGGCGACTGGTACTGCTAACTCATCATCATTTTCTTCTATGGTAGACGCCAATAAATGTGCAATAACAGTCATTGACCCACACATTTCTTGACTTTCTATAAATCAATCGTCGTCCTGAATCGACTTCTGTCGTGATCCTTTACGTTTTCTAGTACTTAATGAAAAATGATTCATAATTTATTGTTCGGGTTTCTACGTCCGAATATTAGGGAAAGGTCACTGTACTCTATTGCAAGTTTACCTGGCGCCTACCATAGACTATTCCCAACTATGTTTGGGTCGGCTTCCTGTGTCACGTGCCCAAAAAGGGTGCTGTTCTGTATTATATGCTATAGGTACAACCAAGAAAAAATATCAAAATAAAAGTATTGTTTTTTTTTAACAAACCAGACTGCAAAAAACGTCTAAAATGTTCAGAAAAAAAAACACTTTTCAAGCTGTCCGTTGCAGAGGTGTTTATTTCAGTTCAATCACAGATTCGATGCCATCAACTGCATCAGCTGCTTGAAAAGTGATTTTTTTAAACTTTCGTGTCGATTTTACATTTCGGGTCTTTTTAAAAACATTTTTTTTTATTTTGATATTTTTCAACTCTATAGCAGCTACAGAACACCACCCTTAAATATGAGCACGCACTTCTATATAAATGAAGTCACCCATCCACAGAATTGCTTGGTTAAGCAATTGATTGATTGATTGTTTGTTCGTTTTGTTGTATTTCTGTTGGTTCTGTGTGTGTTTAGTTTTGATAGCCGCATGGTTAGATCTTAAAGGTTTTTAGGATCAAACCATGCGACTATCAAAACTTAGCGACGAGCCCTCTGCCGCTGCTAAGCCACAAAACGAAACATCACCTTAACACGCCACAGTAATCGCGTGGTGTGTTACGTGTCTGTTCTCGGCTTAAGTGAGCCGGTACAAAAGATACATGGGTACTAATAATCGCGTTACGTACGCGTGGAGCGATACACATCGCATTAGTGGAAGCGTTTTGCGTACCAATGCTTTAGATAAAGGACTTCAAATTAAATTGGAGCAATAAAGAAAAAAAAAATTCAGAAAGTAGAAATTGTAAAGAAAATGGGAAAAATATTTGCAGATACCTTCATTCATTATCCTACTACTATACTGCGAATATTTTACGTCTCTCTACTCTAGCCTATAATAATAATAATATAATAATAAAGCCTATATTCGGACACTAAAATACAGTTCGTTTCGTGTATTAATGCACTGTTGTATATATTTTACATAATTAATATTATTCGCGTATTTCGTGCTTCTTTACTTTTTGTAGGTCCGTTTGCCAGTTGGCAAAGGCCTCCTCCAACCTACTCCATTCTGGTCTCTCTCTGGCCACTCTACTCCATGTTATGCCTGCAACCTGCCTAATATCATCGTCCCATCGTTTTTGTTGTCTACCTCTTTTCCTTTTACCTTCCCATGGGTACCATTGTGTAATTATTTTCCTTTCCTCTGATCATGTGTCCTGACCACTTCCATTTTAGCCTTTTTATTTTTAAGGTTACGTCCTGCATGTTGGTCTTTTTCCTAATGTTGATGCTTCTTATTTTATCCCTCCTCTTTACTCCTAGCATACTTCTCTCCATTGCTCGTTGACAAATGGCAATTCTATTGGTTGTGTTTTTTGTTAGGGACCATGTTTGGCTTCCACACATTAAAATTGGTAAAATGCAGACATTGAATAGTTTGCTCTTTGTTGTTATATGTAGGTTCTTGTCCTTCATTACTTCCCGTAGGCCCCAATACCTTTTCCAACTGTAGTTTACCAATTTAAACAGTTGGCAAACTCTAACCTAATAAATATGAAAGAAATATCTGTTTGTATTTTTGTGAATGGAATCATGCCTGAAAGTCTTGATTTACCCAATCCCGTAACATAAAATACTTAGTAAATTCTAGCACAATCGAAAATAGTTCTGGATTCATTGCTTCATAATGTTTAAAATGTTGAAATGACCGAAGAAAGAATCATTCAAATCGGTTGACAATAATTGGCAAAAAATATATCGCTGAGCAAACATGTGTTTCCTGATAGCTATAGCCCGGAAGTCTTTAAGTCAAGAGTGAATAGGTTACTTCTAGGCAAGCGTGCTCCATCTTCGGCCACATCATCGCTTACCATCAGGTGAGATAGTGGTCAAGCGCGTGCCTATCAATAATAAAAATAAAAAAAAACATATAAAATAAAAAAAACAAAGGAACAGTCCAATTGAGAACCTCCTCCTTTTTCGTTAAATATAAATATGAAATAATATGCGTCCGATCGCATGAATTCGTTTGTTACGAAATTGGGCTACTATTTATACAAAGGACATAATAATATGAAACTCTTTAAAATTAAAGAAAATTGTAATTAGGTAATCACGTCTAACCCACAAAACCCTCCAAAGAAGTTTCCTTTGTGAACTTTATTTCTTACTATTTCAGTTCAGTACAAAAAAAATAATTTGCTCTTCTTGAAGATGTTGAACCTACTCTCTTCACCCACATTTTTATTTTATTTCTGATGTTCTGTAAGGACGGACACCGAATGTAAAACCAGTTAAAGACCAAAATAAAAATAGCTGAACAGTTTTTAGGGTTCCGTACCCTAAGTGTAACCGACGGAACCCTATTACTAAGATTCCGCTGTCCGTCCATCTGACTGTCAGCACGCTGTTTCTCATTAACTGTATTAGGTCTACAGTTGAAATTCACAGAGTGTGTATTTCTATTACCGCTTTAACACCAAGTTATAACATTAAAGGGGAAGTCACCTGAGCTATGCAATGTAAGCTTGAACTAACTTAGCTTACCTACTCGTAGCTCTTGATCTGCAACCGGTTAAACTAACATCAACATTGGTTATCTCATTTGCTTCTGCCTTCTGTTCATGAAATATCCTCCATTATGTTCCCATGTCGGGACACAAACGCTCTAATAACGCCTGCCAATCACACCCGTGCGTAACAAAGCCCGCTCTCGTACCGAGCCATAATAAAACTAAGCTATGACTTTCTGACCATCTGTTCGTGCACGGTCGCCATTTGCTTTCAATTAGTGGCGATTACCGATTAGGAAACAAAGTTCTGTTTCAGACAATCAGACCTAAATGCATGAGGAGCATATCGGACATTACCGACTGCGGCCCGAGTTCACAAAAATGTAATCAATAGATTAAATCCATTAAATAAAATAAAGAATGGTTAAATGTTATTGAATATTGGCTCCTCGACACCTTCACAATTCAAAAGATCCTGCTAAATGATTTAAATGCATTGATTTTGACTAAATAAAAAAAAACTTGATTCGAATTAATCAGTCGAACACCGCATGCAGAATCGTAAAGGACTGCTCCATTTGATAAATCCTACGTACAAGTTTAACAGATGGACGTACATGAGCAAACGGCTGTGTCCGACACAGTCCCCGAGCTTCGGGCTTCCGAATCAATGAATGAGGACTCCGTTGTATTCAGGACTTAACCGCGGCCTGTGGTTATCGGATTTCAAGCCGATGAGTTCGGTTAGTTACCCCCGTTTTAGAAGATACCTGCTGCGTTTGTGGCCGTTTCACGATCAGAAATGTGGCTTTCAATTAAATTTTGGAGGTCAGAAAATCAAAGGTCAAATTTTGATGCATTTACTAACTTTCATTTATCTTGGCCATCCGTGTCAATCCCAGAGGGTCGTTAATAAAAATAAGTGGTTCGTAACATACAGTTTGTGCCGATTCACTTGTGAACTTCCTACCTACATTTCAAGTAATTTTGAAATACAGATCAAAGGACTCGGATAAAACCCTGACGAGCTTTTCATTTGGAAATCGGTGTTTGTAGCCTAGCCTGGGCTATTGTCGCTCCATTTATCACTGAACTTGGCACTTGTTGTTATAAACGACCTTAAGGATTCCTCATGTAGGTATTTTTATTACTACGAGAGTAATGTTTTTCGTGTTGTCTAGTCTAGCCGTTATTCAAATCTTTCTTTCAATGTTTTTACTGTGACAACTATTAGAGCGTGCAGTCATTTCACATTTTCCTATCTTTCTTTCTTTCCCTTTCTATCTTCATTTTCTCTTTTCACAGTATTTACAGTTTCTCACTGTGTTACAAAATAAAGGAGTGTTTTTAGAGTTCCGTACCCAAAGGGTAAAAACGGGACCCTATTAGTAAGACTCCGCTGTCCATTTGTCCTTCCGTCTGTCTGTCACCAGGCTGTATCTCATGAACCGTGATAGCTAGACAGTTGACATTTTCACACATGATATATTTCTGTTGCCGCTATAACAACAAATACTAAAAACAGAATAAAACAAATACATATATAAGTAAGTGGGGCTCCCATACAACAAACGTGATTTTTTTGCCGTTTTTTATAGATAATGGTAAGGAACCCTTCGTGCGCGAGTCCGACTCGCACTTGGCCGGTTTTTATCTATTGTCATGAAAACGGTGGTGATTGTGAAGTGATATTATAGTGGGGGGAGGCACGACAGCGTGTTTGTTCTGCTTTGATTGTTTGCTCGTAGCCCGGTGTACTTTACAAAGTTAGGGCTACATTACTTTTGTAATCGATACAATAACAATCACCTACTAACAGTTTAGTGAGGGTGTTGTGGAAAACAAGGAGTGGTTTCTGAAAAAGCCGTCTGAAGGTAGAAAATGTCACAAATATAATATGTATTGATATATTTATCTTATTAAATGAACAAACTTCAAATCAAGCCGTTCACTTAATTTTTGTAGTCACTTGGAAAGTTCTTTTGCTTTTCCTTATTCTAAATTTGTGATATATACGTTTGAATTTTCTGAAAGAAAGCCATAGTTATGAACACTGGCGTTCACTCTCCTAAGCCAGGTCAACCGGTCCTAGCAATATGTACACATTTCCGCAAACAATTCCAAACGAAAGTGTGACAAGTGAAGCGCGTTTTCCATTTCCGCATTAGTTTCCTCGAAATAATAGTTCTAGCGAGGAAAATTTTGGTCAGAACATCACTATACACAAAACTATTCTCTTTGTACTTTGAACCAAGGCAACGTGCACATGTGTCCGACACCCAACTGCATACGAGTAAGGACTAAATTTTGGATCAACTTAGGCACGTGCCGACCCCCGAGATCCCACTTCCTTTGATATGTGTTTACTTTCTTTTTTGTTAAGAAAAGAACGTTGCAGCCAAGCTGTGCACTAATAAAAGGACTTGTTTGTGGGAATATAAAGACGTGTTTGTTTGTTAGTGGGATAATTGCATGCAGCAATAGGTAGGATATGCTTGACTCGTCAGTCTACTGAGTGAACGTTTATTACGCAATCGAGTATGTTTAAAAACTCGTACTAAGACCACTTTGTTCGTAAGAGCGATTGTTCAGTGAGGTTCAAGATTTCTGGTAGAGCAATGGTTTTACGCTTTGCTGTCAGAGACTTCTGTTAATAGCATTAGACTTGCCCCCTATCAGTTAAGAACATGGGAACAGGGACAACATAACTGGAAATATGGGACAACGGAAATAGTAAACACCTCTGTCACCCCTTCGTTGAATAAAGCCATAATGTAATGTTACGTATGATAAATTCATTGTTAAGTTCCAACCCAACAAACGCCAAACACAGAGAAGGCGGGATTTTAGGGATGAAGTGAAATCTCGAGGCTTATTTCAGAGTTTCAGACCCGCCCTGTGTTATGTTTTCAGTACAATACGGTCATTGAACCGAAGGACAATGAGAATTATTGTTTCAATAAAATGGTAACCGTCCCAACAATCCTAGGAAGGGATGGCCCGTACCATTATGTATAGCAGGTAATATTCGCTTAAAAACAGTATTAAGTTATGTCTATATTATGAAGTAAAGGAGACATTTCTGGATTATGGATTCATTCAAGGGCGTCGGGAGGGAGGTGCAAGTGCACCCACTTGTACCTCCCTGGTTTTCAATAAACATGCGCCATCGTAAGAAATTAAAAAATATTTCAAAAAAATGAATGTAGGTACCTAATATAAGAAAACCTAGCACATCTGGGGTGAGTGCAAATTTTCAGGCACGCTTCGCTCGCTCTTGCAACCATTTTCTTTAGTTTCTTTGTACAAGTCGACAAAGATAGAAATATCTATATCTATGTGAATGGGAACCCTGTCCTATTCGAGGTGGAGTTTTGTGGATGCAACCCCCTGAAAATAGTCCTGCCGGCGCCCATGAATCATTGAATGATCCATTTCATAGAGTATATATTTTCTAATTTTCTAATTAAGTGGATAATGTCCACTTTCTACTCAATTATGCCCCGATTGCTGAATTTAAAAATTTGTCTGTCTGTAGCTAAAACTTTCACTAAACACCTGTCAAAGTTTTGAACAGAAGAAGGTAGTTAGAACATGTTCAAATTCCCAATTCAGCAACCTGTAACGGTGGAATCGATGATTTTGAAAATAATAATAAAATCCCCACCCTATTAAAGTAACGGAAACACGGAAAATGAATACTCATCACCTTTAAATTAATTACCAAAAATTACTTGGCACGAGAAACACGGAGTTACAAGCCCTGTCTGCATTAAGCTCAGCGAGGCTTAATATGATATTAATTACTAAAGGAATATGACAGAAATAAACATGAAAGATGTGTAATTACTTACGCAAATTGAAATATAATTTTATTTGACCTTTTCAAAGGAAAGTTCAATATTAAAGTACCTAATAATATATTTATAAAGCGAAACGAATTTATGTCTCTTTGCTGAATGTTTACCGATACTTTTGACATGAAAGTTGACAAGAAAATACGCTCAAAACATTACTCTCCTTCTGACGCAGTCGGGTAAAAATACAGACTCCTGTCCAGAGTAGCCTAAAAAGTATTTAAAAAAAAAATCTAGGTAATAGGTATAACGTATATAGCTCATAGAGTTATTCAAAAGAGTTTCCATAAAAAGTGACATGATGATAATCGTCGAAATTTCAAAACTATAAGATTGACAGCCGCACGGATCGTTTTTGTACGTTAAGCAACACTGTCCAAGGTCGGTCAGTGGATGGGTGAAAAGTATTTACTGGAGTACTGAGACTCCTCCGTGCCTTGGAAAGTCCAGTTAGATAGGAGGCGTCATTTGTAGGACTTAGATAGTCGTTACGAATAGTCAGAAGCCAGGAAATCTGACACCAGTGTTACCTAGGGGTACTGTGGTACCCAGTTACTGTAATAATACTGGTACTCAGCTGCTCTGGTTAGACTGGAAGGCTAGGCAGGTTGGTTTTTTGACATCATCATCTTCCTGCCCTTATCGCAGGAAGATGATGATGTCATGCGCCATCTAAATGTCACGTGGCTAGTAGCTATTAGTGAATGTTACTTGGTCTAGATCTCAAAGTTGTGTCTTCCTGTCACTCATAACTCTGCAGTGGGATTCAGTAAACATGTCGAAGTGAAGCTGGAATGACAGCTCATTTCGTGATCACTTCACCCAAGCCTTCACTTCGTCATGTTTACAGAATCGACCGGCAGTCACAGGCGTCGTGACAGTCTCTTTCTAAGCTCGTCTCGATGTGTCACACCCGAAGACTTTTCCTTATGTTCTGCAGTGCGATTCTGTAAACATGTCGAAGTGAACACCCGGGCGGGGCGCACGTCTACGGGTTAGTTGTCAAACCATACAAATAAAACGGAATGACAGCTCTATTGTCGTTCACTCCGCCTAGGTGAACACCGTGAGATATCGACAGAATCGACCGGCTGTCCTGGATGCGAACTACCATGCATTTTTGCGTGGCAAGTGAGTGCGTGTGAGGAGCCTACGAAGTATGTAGATTATGGAAACAATGTGTAATATACGTGTCAAAGGCTCGGCTGTGTATACCTAGGTACTAGAATGTAAATTTTATTGTCTATACATTTACATTCAATAGTTACATTGAATGGAGGCCGCGCAGGCAGGAGCGATGTGTCGCATCGCTGTGCGTTTAGCGATAACGCGTTTGCGAAATGGTTTTACAGATAAGGATTATTTATTATTTATCTAACAATTGTTTGGATAAAATTCTGCCTGCTTTTTCTTTTTTAAGGATGTGAAATCATCAAATGACTCCTGCCGCTCTGATCGGAGTGGGAGGGAGTGTCAGACTCTTACTGACTAAAACCCATCCGTGTTCCTCCAAATGCCGCGGTGACTCTTTCGAACAAATTCCGCAACCCTGGCAGAAAATTATGCATCACAAAGATTCAGGAAAGCTGTAGGGAAACCAGTACCCTTAGAAAAAACAAAAACAGACCGCGTTCCGTATACCGACCTCTCCGCCGAGGTCCGTCGCGACGACCCATTCAAAACCCTCCCCGACTTTTGCCTAACGAGCCAGCCCGCGCCGCTGAGCCTTTAGCTTTAATAACCCCTAGTTTTAGCTTGTAGCTAGCTTTGTTGCCTTGGCTGGGGGCCTTAAATTCATTTGAGGCCACCACAGGATAGTCCGGTTAAGCAGAGGTAGGTACTTGTATAATTATTCCATTAGAATATCTCATACAATTTATTCTTATCGTTTCGAAATCGAAATATTTCAACTAACACTATCTTAATTGTATTTCAGATAACGAGCGACTTGAGCAGGTCAGTATCACAAATCTTCTAACAGTCAACCACCGGAAGGGTCTCGGCTTTACCCTGCTACCCCGGAACAGCAAACTGACCCTTTTTCATATATTCAGGAGCACTTTCAAAAATGTAGACTAAAACGTTCCGCTGAATGTAAAGCAGTGTTTTCAGCAATTATTGCCCGGGCAATTCATGTGGAGACATCTCGTTTCGTTCCGCAATATTACCTCTAATCTCTAAATAGTAGGTTGACGGCATGGTTGGTGTAGTGGTTGAGCAATTGACTGCTGCGCTGCGTGTCGCGGGTTCGATTCCCGCACGGAACAAATATTTGTATGGCTTACAGCTAGTTGTTCCGGGTCTGGCTGTTTGTGTATTTGAGTTTATATGTAAACGCACGTTTATAGGTAAACGCACCCACGATTTAAGAGAAATTCCTAGTGTGGGGCAACAATTAAAAAAAAAACACTGTCTGCCTCTGCCTATTTCTCTGCTTACTACTTAACTATGCAACGGATTTCGATATCGCTTCTCACTTATAGAAAAAGCTAAAAACGAGCCAGGTTCGTGTAAATTTGCACCCGTGCGAAACCGGGGTGGGTCGTTAGTATCTGTAGTGCATACCGCTAATGACTCAATCTTTGAAGGCCCTGTACCAATTGATAAATTCTTTCATTGATATTAAGCAACACTTTCACTGAGAAGCATATTGCACAATAGACTTGTTTTAATCTCAGAAAGAAACAAAGCTGTGGGAAAAGCTCTCGCAAATGTGGCTACAAGTTGGCATCAAAGTAACGAGCTTATTTCCTTGAAGTCATTTTAACAAATATTGCCCAGAATTTAACAATTTAAGTTGCCCGTGTGAGCGTACCTTTACTATAGAGCTTTGAAACATGGAAACTCTCTCAAAAGGTCGCGCTTTTAATGAGATGAATACGCTTTATCCGGATAAGCCTTTCAGTCTCGTAGTGTCGAACGTTTCTCCTTCGCTCAAAGTCAAGATGTCCTTGCTTCATTGCATGCTGTTTCTACGATATAACGCGATACAACGAATTAAGAATTTTAGTTTAAGAGCGTTTACGCGGTACGGCTTTTCATACAAACTTTTAAGTCCATTTTTTTCGAAATGAATGAACCGATTTTAATGAAACTTGGTATGCATACGCTAGATATCTAGGTCTAAGGACACAAGGTCAGAGAACACTTTTGAAAAAGAGTTCAGGGGAAAGATTTTTCACTTTCTATAGAAAACTTAAAATCGCTCTTTCTCTCGCTCCAAACCCGAAATCAACGCTAGCGGAGCCGCGGGCTAAAGCTAGTCAATAATAATTGAGCTTTTGACGACGCGGTTGGCGCAGTGGTTGTACAGTTGACTGCTGCGCTGCGTGTCGCGGGTTCGATTCCCGCAAAAATATTTGCATGGCCTATAGTTAGTTGTGCCGGGTCTGGCTGTTTGTGTATGTGAGTTAGTATGTTTGTAAACGCACCCACGATACAGGAGAAATGCCTAGAGTAGGGCAACGTTTTCAAAATGAATTAAAAAAAAATTAAGCGCTACATTCCACAAGCCATACAAGGATTTAGAGTAACAAATGAAATAACCAAATTCATTACCCTCTACAGTTTTGTTTCCCGACAGAATCGTGAATCATTATCTATCCTCATCTATTTTGTCGGTCCCTGACAACTTCTAATGAAATCTCGATTAGGAGCGCTTGTTCAGTTTTTTTTCCTATTAAACTTAATCTCACAAGCAATTTTTCTTTTAGCAAATCCTAAGTGATATTATAAATACGAAAATGAGTTTGTTTGTTACACTTTTAGGCCTAAACCGCTGAACCAAATTTGATAAATTTTGATACGAAGATATATTGGCCCCTGAAGAACGGTTACTTATAGGCTCCGTTTTTCGAAAATTTATATTTATCACGGGCTAAAGCTATATAACTTTAAAACTCGGTTTTAACGGAAAAATTCTTGTACTTACCGGTATACTTTGATATTTATTTTGTTCCTATGCAACATTATTTTCATCTTTAGTAAGTAAGTATACTTATTGTTTTATTTGACACTTATTCACGAAAAGCCATTTCTTTCATATTTTGTGTTTACCTATAAGGGCCTGTGCACACCATGTTTTTTAAACGCGCCGTTGACGCGCGTTGTTAGTGGAGACGCGATACGCACGCGAGTCAGACCCAGCCTGTAGAGCTCTGTAGGATAAAAGCGAGCCGTCGACGCACGTTTCTAAAACGCGCGTCAACGGCGCGTTTAAAAAACGTGATGTGCACAGGCCCTAAGCTGAAAAGTTATTCCTTTCGTCTTTGTTAGATAAATTACCCTAAACAAACATTAGTTTCAGTTTCTCCGTAAATTAACATTTCATTAACAATACCTAAAGTTATAATTATGCGCAGTACTAGTACCTAACTAAATCTCCAACCACTTCAGAAGTTAGCACATTAATCATGACTCGCTAAGTCACGGACGTAATTACACTAGCTACCAACCAGGATTTTCATTGTTACCATGTCATAGATCGATAAAGTCTAACTACATACTTCTTACACAGAACCTTAGGATCATAATGGGACAAGGAAACTGGGCAATAAGCTTGCTAAATATTTTTAAACTACTCTGGGCCTTTTTAAGTGTTCCGAACTGCCTCCGTGGTCGAAGGGTCTAGGCATTTGCCTTGTGACCCGGTGGTCGTGGGTTCGATTCCCACTAGAAGCACACTTTGTAAAGCTGTTTCCAGTTTGGCTAGGACATTGCAGGCTTGAATCACCTGATTGTCTAATAAAAAAGATGAATCCGTGCTTCGGAAGGCACGTATATGCCGGTGGTCCCGGCCGCCAAATGGCGGTGGTCAAACCATGTCAGAGAGTGTGGGTCGTTAGACCTTACTGCCCACACGATAAAGAAATAAAGAAGACGGATTCCGAAGTCAACAAGGAACCCTTACCTATAGTTTCGCCATGGCCATCTGTCCGTCCGTCTGTCTGTCCACGGTTTAGCTTAGAGACGCTTAACACTAGGAAGCCGACAAAGTGGTTAAATAAAATCTTGAAAAATAAATTAGGGTAAACCCCTACACTTAAAGTGTGGTCCATGGTGTTGCATGGTGTAGGATGTCATCGTTTAAAAATATTGAAGGTTTGCGAAAACTATTTTTCCATCTAAGGATCCGTTTGCAAAATATTAAGGCCAGGTTTTCCGGAAAAACGTTGTTTTGCATTGTGTAAAATTGTGTTTTATTCGTAAACAACACGGATTTAAATTTTGAAAAAAATATATTACATATTTCACACTTCGATCTTGCGATTTCGGCCGTGCGATACACGATTACTTGCACTTTACTGCATCCAATTAAATCGCAAAGACAAGTCAAAATCAAGATGTAATTATCATTTCATTTGAGTTATATAAGGTTTTGAGTAATAAAACTTATACCACAATAAAGGTCGTAAAAAATGTGATATAAATCGGCCGTCATAATGTGAAATATGAAAATACGTATCCCACTAATTCCAAAATCAAGTGATTTTGTCGTTTCATGAGCGCGCCCCGTGTCATTTAGTCCCGAGCGGAACGTGTTGGAGGTCGGACGTGTGCCAAATTTTTGCGATCCCGCCACCCCCGCTAAGTTCTGTTACTGGCTAAGCCTAAATTGATTACCGCTCTAGCACTGCCGGCACACCAGTGTGCCGCGAATTTAATGTTTATGTTTATTTACGTAAGATTTATTTTTTATTTTGGAATTTTCACGTGTCGAGTGGTTAAATAATAATACTTGTATACAATTTAGTGTTCAAACAGTTGTAATATAGTTAGTTTTTATTAGATGTAGCTATAATTTTGTAAAAAAAAATGGGGGAAAAAAAAGTTGTCACGGCTCTTCGTTGCAGCGGTGACTACTTTTTTTTATAAACTTTGGCTGAATAAACAAAAAGGTATATAGGTATATACATAATTTACTTTACTAACTAGGTAAGTACCGACACGAAACAGATAAATTTCCACACCGCAAACATGCAGATTAATATATTATAATAGATTTACCAACCGCATCGAGTATGTAAAACAATTGAATTTGAACCCTATTTCAGAGTGCATAAAGCCACCTCGCGCGCACATGATACAATGATTTACTGTTTTCAAATGTCAAATAGGTAGTTCACCCCGCTACGTTAGTCTTGATGGTTTCGGAGAGTTTGTATAAGTCTTATAATATTTGTTATTTATTAGAAATGTCCGTTTTCACTTATCTTACTCCTAAACAAATGCAAAAATAATAGCTCGTATTTCCTACATGAGAGTTGAATATCGGTGCAATAATGTTGTGGTGTTCATGTAGAGAAGAAATATAAGTGTAGTTATACGCTAGGTGGGTACCTACTCACAGCCACCACAACACAACAAATAATAATATTTATGGTGTCCGCAACGTTTGTGTAGGTCTCGTCTATGCCAAACAATACGCGCAGCGCACTCGTGAGTCGCGTGCCATAGTATAAAAGTGTTACAGTATGACCATTTCCTATGAAAATATTATAATAACATACTTTTGGTAACGTTTAGGCTACCGGACCAGCTCATTTATGCGCTGTACACTAGAGTCCATCCTCTTACTAATTACTAACAATGTATCAAGTTATGACAAGACATACAAAAAACTATGTGGTCAGTTTGGATAGTTTTTCCAATCCAATGCGTTACTTTATCGGTGTTTATTGGCAAGAGGAAAAATTTATAGAAATTATAAATTACATACACTAAACTGTTTTTAATTGACTATTGTATTGTATATTATTAACCGACTTCCAAAAAAGAAGAGGTTCTCAAATCGACTGTTTTTTTTGTTGTATGTTTGCTCATCGATATTTTCGGCAATTGTCAATCGATTTTGATGATTATATTTTTTTTGGAAGTGTATCTTCCCGGACTGATGCCATTTCAATTTGGTGAAGATCTGATGAAGAACTTCGGAGACAGGTAACGGAACTCTTCATTCCCGTAGGAATTCCCGTTCCCGTATAGCCGTACAGCCTTCCCCATGAATGTAACTATCATAAATTCATAATCATAATACAAAAAAGAATTTCTTGCACCGCGTCCGGTTTTTAAAATTTTACTTGTTAATTACCAACAAATCAAAATCAAAATTTGCGTTACAGGGCAATAGAGCATGCGGAAGGGCGTGACTTGTCTCCAAAATAATACTCATTTATTGGGGTTACCCCCGACGGTATAGTTGGGAACGACACCATTGTTGAAATTAAATGTCCAATAACGGCATTTAGAAAAGGGAAATGCTGCTATTGAAGAAAGTAAAAGACATATATTTAAATTCGATAGAATAAAACATACCAGGGTTATAAACAAAAAAAGTAATTGGTATTACCAAGTGCAGGGTCAACTTCATGTAACAGAAAGGAACCAATGTATTTTTGGAATATGGTTCGGTGAAAACTAGTAGTAGAAAATATTTCAAGAGATGACGAATTTTGGCGGGTGCATATGGAGAAAAAAATTATAGATTTTTATTTGAAATGTATATTGCCAGAGATTGTGGATCCGCGCCAAAATCGCGGTATGCCAATACGAGACATAATATTGAAAGAAAACAAAGAAAATGTTAATGATAAGCCTGTGCAGCCAGGTCCAAGCAAATCCAAGGACCATATTCCGTGTCAATCTACTCAGCTAGGTCCATGCAAACCGAGACAGCTACAGTTCAACGAATTTTAGCCAGTTGCATTGGTAACTTTTATTATGTTAACTATTTGATTAAAAAATATAAAAACGTTTTTGTTTTTTTTTTAAATAGCATCTAGGCAAATTCCAAACCATTTATACTTCTAAGCTTTCTTGAATTATAATATTCAAGAATTGTAACATAATTTTCCTAAAGTAAGTGTGCCTACCTACTACTTGATTTTTACGAAGGTATCGCACCAAAGCCAAATAGCGCGCGACGCGTATTTTTGTATCGTACTCGTATTCATAATTTTCGTGTCAGTCAGATTTTAAATCCACCATATACTCTAAAATAAATAAGTATTATTACTGATTTTTAATGATTAGTAATTGGATTCAAGTTTGTACAATACGTACTTAATCCATCTATAACCTTAAAAAATACTTAATAGAAAAATAAAACAAAATAAACTTATACTAATCAATTCAAGTTGATCTACTGCATTACTTTATCCTGTGACGGAACTTAGTACCTACCCGAGTCCGTGAACTCATGAGCGAGCGGTGCGCTTGGTGCGCGCGTCTCCCGCGCATCGTAACTTATTACGTATTGCTACTCCTTGCGGGGCCTGGGGTAAGCGTTAGATGCCTACGCGCTCAAGTCAGGCTCGCCTTAAGCTTAGTGCCAATTTTTGTGAGAGTCAAGTGTGTCCCCCCTCCCCCGCCCCACTCTGCCAGCTTAACGGTTGTTTTTGGAGACATGAAAAAATTCATGGATTAGCATAAATAACGAATTTAAAAGGAAAACTATCACAGCTAAGTAGGCTTTACAAATTAACGAGTAATAGTCGACCAACCTGTTAAAAGACACTTGGAGAAGGAAAATTTCGTACAAATTCCATTGAAAATTAGTTAGATAAAGTTTACAGCTGTTTTTATACGTTTTAATGTTGAACCTGCTCAATTAATATTTCTATAAAATCAAACAAAAATCACAATTCTAAGGAACCTCGCGCACTAGACGGCCACAACCACGACCAGTGGCCGCATCGACCGATAAACTAAAGAAACGTTGAACGTTTCTTTTGTTTATCTGGTCGTGGTCGTAGAATAGAATAGAATAGAATTATTTATTTGTCAAACATAGGTATTTACATACAAAGATCGTAAAAATTAGGATAGTACGCTATGTTTTGCCAATAATGACATACAAATATTTAAAATTAATTTTTAAAAAGTAGTTATTTCAGTACCTATTATTAAGTTCTAATTATCAATTGATTACCATTTAATTTTACAAATATTAAGCTAAGCAATTGCATGCACGTAAATTAAATTTAATTATAATTCGGAGTCAATTTCATTTCATGTCAAAAAGGTAAGTCAATTAAATTTAAAAAATAGTAAAGAATTAAAATTATCGTCGTGGCCGTCTAGTGCGTGAGGTGCCTAAGTCGTCAATTGTGACGTGCAATTAAGTAACCATACACTGCGCGTTGCCCGACATCCATGACAACTTAATGTTAAATTACAACCAAATTGCATAAAAAGTATCATAACAACTAATTAGTTACGAGTTTACAAAGAAATAAGTGCCTACAAAGATTTTCACTGCAATTTATCTGCTTTCAACTCGAGATACTTAATTATGTAATTTCGAAAATTTAATTTCCATCCCAAATAAAAACAATTAAGCGCGATGTAAAACCGTTAATTTTGTCTTTAAAAACATTGCATACGAATTAATGATTCCCGTGGCAGTCAATCGAATTACCTACATGTTAACGGCAAGTATAAGTACTTATTTAATTACTTACTCCAATTTTAACTGATCCATAAACACGTTCAAATGAGGTATAAAGTAAACTGCAGATGTATTATTAAAATATTACTAGTTTTTTCTCACAGCTTCGCACGCATTATTATAGATTTTTGCAGAAAAAAGCCGGTAGGCGTCTCCATTGTCCCATCTATCTCTGGGCCAAAATTCACAAATACCGGTTCAGCAATTTACGTGTGACATTGTAACAAACCAACACACTCACTTTTTGGTATAACCACAGACACACTCTGAAAATTTACACTGTCCGCCTATTAATTACGGTTCATGAGAGACAGCCTGCTGACAGACAGACGGACAGCGGTAGAATTTCGTTGGTTACCCTTTGGGTACGAAACCTTAAGGTTGAACTAGTCGCGGGCTCGAACTCGCTGGTAAGCGTGGTCAAAAATCACGCTGTCTCACCGGGCATCGTGCCCGACATAGACAATATCAGTGATGTTTGTCGTTATTGAGGTTTGTCGGTACGGACATTGTTTTTGAGATTTTACACTTCTTTTGGTACTGATTTACGCCCGAAGTTGCGTTAAAATTGGCAAAAAAAACGAATCTTTGTTGGCTTATAACTTTTCAATGTCTTCTTATTTTACTATTCTGTTTCGGTACAGACAAAATTAATAATGAGATAAAACGATATCATGCTTAACTTTGAATGTATAATGTCAAACAGTGGAGTAATACCGCCCCGAAATTTGTATGGACAAAATATCGAAGAGTGTAACCTTAAATGTACAAATTTTTTCACGTAAATAAACAGTTTTTCTTTCTTTCTTCTAAATGAATGGTTCACCTTAACGGTAAGTAGGTAAGTATACTCATTAAATTAGGTCCTACATAACTTACTTCAATATACTGAACCACGCACACGCTCAAACAAGGCATGAAGTAAAGCATATACTAGTAAGTACTTCTAAAGATTAGCGCCATATATATTTTTTTTTGGTATGGGTAACCACAGGTATCTATACCTCACTACAACGAAAGACATACATTTACAGTTGTTAGTACAATCGTACCACTGTGTGAATTTAATTACATCAAAATCAATAACAGTAAACGGCTTCGCTGAAAACCGTTGATTTGCTCTTTAAAAATGTACTAATTAATGATTCCCTTGAAGGTCAATCAAAGGACAAGGTGTATTTCAATTGACTTCCAAGGGAATCACGGCAATTATGCTTATTTAATTACTAACATAACTTACTCCAATATAAACTGAACCAAGTATAAACGAGGCATGAAGTAAACATAAAATCTTTATGTGCTCCAACAGTCACATACCTCCCATAAGTTCTATGCCATTTGCATAAAATAATTCCGTTTCAAAGAAAATTACGTATGTTACCTCATCCTCGGGGAGTATCAACGTTTAGTGGAAAAGAGCTCTGAACTTTGGCAAGCTATTTTGAGAATTTTGCGTTTTAAAACGTGCAAAAGAAAAATCATTGCGTTTACGGGGAAAATAAATGCTTATTTTGATAAAGAAAGAGAAAGTAAGAGGTGTGATAAGGTTTATTAGTGTATTAATTGGATGTATTAAAATATGTTTTTAAGCAATGAAACTAATCTATGTACACAGTTACACATCAATCTTTAATAATATCAATTTTTTCAAATAATATACTAACGACACCGTATGTGCTGAGCAAACACAGATTTAAAACACTCCGCAGCAACCACACTTAAAATCCAATCTTTCCACTGAACTGCAAGTACGCAAGCACTCAGCTCCAACTATGATGCACATCATTCGTCTAGACCCTTTATTACAGAGCTCCAATCGACCCGCTCGACGTCTGTGGCCCGTTACAAACTTTAAAGTGCACTTCGCAGCAAATGTTACACTTGTAGTGAAACTTTCAGCCGTCCCGATACACTTTCAGCGGACAAAACCGTACAACTTTAGCTCTGAACAAATTAGAAGAACATCGCTAACTTTTGTGTTAATTGACGCTCGAACAGTTTACTTTCGATTTATTCTTGTAGTTTGGTGTTTGAGGACGCTATGAATCACACTAGTAAACCATTGTTTGAGTTTGCATAACATGGACTTAACTCTTTCAGTTACACTTTTACATAGATAATAAGGTTGGTTCATAGTAGTAACAGTTATGGTTAGCAGATTGTAAAAATATACATTTTGAGTTTTTTTGTGTAAGGCTTTCAAAGAAAATGGTGGTCTAAAGCAATGATCACCGCGTATGTAGTAAATAAAGAACTAAATTGCAGTCAAGCAAAACGCCTTTAAATCGACTTTTCTACAAATTTCTGCTAGATCACATAATATTAAAAGGTGGTTAGTAACCACCAAGACTGAAAGAGTTAAACATAGGTGTACACTGCTACAATACAGCTTTGTCTAACTTTTCAAATAATTTAGGCGCGTTATTGTAGACTTGTAGCTCGATAACGATTCCTGACTGAATTTCTAAAATTTTCGAGCCTGACTCGTAATTTTTTTTTTTTTATAGAATCACCTTAGAATCATTACACACCATAAATAGCAAACAGTTTCCTTTTTTTTTTTTGTTGCTAATTATGTGGCAACATACCTTACGGCACCCTGATACCCCGGGTGCTAAGTTTTCAAATATGCTCGGCTGCCTAAAACACTTACCTATTATTAGCATTTTTTATAAAATATACGATGAATTACGATGCCATTTCCAACACTCTTCGCATTCGGGATGTCAGTAACAATGACTCGCTTCAATAGCCACTCAACGACTCGCCGTCAAAGCTACTCCGATTCCGACAATTAGCTTTGGACAAGAAGCCGTTTACGTATTGGAAACCGGCTTTTACTAATTGGGTAAAGGCTGGTTGAAGATAACTCATTGAATGGAAATTTCAGCAAACTGAAGTTAGAAAAACATCGCTTCACGTTTCTTATTTAGGGAACAAACAAAAACATACAATGGATCACTGTGGAACCAACCAATGAAACCGTTAGCTGCTATCCATCCATACAGGTTAAATAAATCACCTTTGGGAAACAGCGCACAGTTTACAACGATAGTTTAGCAACACGAACCTGTGTTCCTACCGTTGTTATCGAAACTCAAATTTTAAATGCAAATGTAATCCCAACGCGATCCTTCAAAGCGGACTAAACGCTTGAAAAATTCAACAAAAAATCTGTATAAAGAAGTTTGGTGAGTTATTTTGTTTGTAGGACTAGAGCCGGAACTCTATTCGGAAACACAAATATCCACGAACGTGAAATAATACATTCATTTATTGATAAAAAGTAAAATAGGTTGACCTTTTTTGAATGACATCCGTAGGACCAGTCCTTAATCCTACGTCAAATCTATTGTTCAACAACATAGAAATAGGTTCTGAAAAAAAAATGGTGGTAAAAAAATCTATTGTGCTTTATATAAATCTATTTCACATTTTCATTTCCCTGCGTGGTGAGCAATTTTCAGTTTTTCAGCGTTAACGGGCACGAGGGCACTCAACACCCGATTGTGTCGCTGTTGCATTCAAAACGACAGCCTTGATTATTCTACTTGTAACACAAGCATCAGTCTCGTGGCTTAATTATAACAGCCGCACGGACCAATCTTCAAAGTTAAGCAACGCTTGCCGAGGTTGTTCTGTGGATGGGTGACCATATTAACATACCGAGACTCCTCCGTGCCTCGGAAAGCACGTTAAGCCGTTGGTCTCGGCTGTCATTTGTAGATCTTTGGCAGTCGTTACGGATTGTCAGAAGCCAGAAAATCTGACACCAGTCCTGCCAAGAAGTACCGTGTTACCTTACCTGTACCCAGTTAAGGCGACTACATGAGCTAAATTAGCAACTCTCTTTGTGGTGGTTCAAACTTCGTTTAAAATACTGTTAAAATAAAGTTCTAATCAGCTTGCACTACAAACTGATTGTTACGTCAGTCACTGCGGGCCGAATAGTGCGAAATGATTTATTTTTTGCGATTTACAAAAAATCTATTGATTGGAGTAAAAAAATAAAACACTATTAGGCTAATATTTTGCTTGTTGAATTATTTGTCAAAAAATCAGATTGATCGCATGTATTTTAGTATGGTTTTTACTCGTTAAAAGAAGTTTTTAGAGATAAGTTCGCGATTTTTTTTATCGAGTAAAATTTGTTGTATTATGTTTTCAAAACACTATCTTACTAGCATATATCCTGAAGAATATCATATATTTTTCTGGTTTTGTTGATTGCAGTGAATTATATATGCTTTTTTGCATTATAAAACTCGCGTTTAGCTCCTGTAGTCCCCTTAATGGGTTGTGGAGGTCTGGTAGGCAGCCGCTCCATGTAAACTACTGGTATTCAGCTGAATCCGGTTTGACTGGGAGTCGACCCCAATATAGTTGGGAAATGACTAGGCAGATGATAAACACAGGCATATAATAAAAACTAATTGCTTTATACAAAAGAGCCTCGGTTTACCTAGCCCGTCTATCAGATATTAAGGAGTGCCCTCAACGACCAAGACGGGGAGCGAAGCGCTTTAAATGTAAATTAAAAGGTTACCTTACCTTACACAGGGCTTTTGTAATTCAGTTTTCTTGCTGGCTACATGGAATCACAAGGTTGGATAAACGCTGCATTTTTTTTTTGTATTGAGTAATGGTCTTGCTCTTGACCTCGATCACGCCTGATGGAAAGCAATAGATAAGGTATATGATGGGGCGATCGTGTTAAGTCAGACACTAAAGACAATCAGCCCTATTTAACCCTAAGTCAAATTCTCCATAGAACATTTGAATCTGCTAATCAGAATTAAAATTATGTACATGTCGCAACCAATTAGCTTAATCATCGGTTTAATTGGTTGCCTAGCCTTATCATTTACGTGGAAATTTTTCAGCAACCTAAATGACATCTTTTGTTCAATATCGTTTAATGACTTGACCGTGTTACTTATGTCGCTAATTATACGGCACAGTTCAATGGCTAGACTTTTAATGAAACGGCGGATTCAGCTAGTTGGCTGCGACATACATATGGTTAGATTTTTAGGGTTCCGTACCCAAGGGGTAAAAACGGAACTCTATTACTAAAACTCCGCTGTCCGTCTATCTGTCTGTCTGTCTGTCACCAGGCTGTATCTCATGAACCATGATAGCTAGACAGTTGAAATTTCCACAGATGATGTATTTCTGTTGCCGCTATAACAACAAATACTAAAAACCATGGCAGCTGAGAGATGACCGGTCTCCGCTGACGGCGCGGCGCCGCCCGTTCAATCAGTAATATAATTAACAATTTAACAAAGCAAAGAGTTTTTTTTTTAGGTAGGAGGCAGAAGCTTTATCTACGTTTTAAACGAGAACTCTTCTCTTTTCCCTCGTGTTTCGAATGGTTTAGCAAACAAATGGCAAGTAGTTCATGCCTGCTTCAACAAACAAATCCAGCGCTGCGTTGAAAATAGTAACTGTGTCGGTTCGAACGTTTTGATTTAGTACCCAATCACACATTTATGATGTGAATGGTGAACCGAACTGGATTGGTATGTGTGGTCACACTGTGGTCATTGCTATTTAGCTGGATTAGACCGGGGAATAGGCTCACCACATCTGGTGCATGATTTTTTTGTAAATGTTCGTATGTTCGTCAGTGACGAACACGATTAGTCTATGGACGAACATACGGTAAGCAAATTCAAACAAACGACATTCATATAATGATTTTAAGTACACCTACACTATTTACTTTTTAATAAACTAACTTCATCTTTCAGTTTTCTCAGATAATGAAAATATTAGCGACGTCGTAACGGTCGAGATAACGAGATCTTTTTCTCCATTATTTGGAGACACGGATCTTTAAAAATAAACAGATCAGCGCCAGTCGCTGTTGTTGACAGTATTCTGTAAACACTGCCAAGACAAACAAAACAGGCAAGTGTCGCCTTCTATTTATAGACGAAATCTTCCGCTTTATTATACACTTGAATGGATGGCGAGGCTGAAATGATGAGCCCTTTCGACAGCAGTCAGAAACAGTATGCAAATCAGCCGTGTTTACTGTAAGTAATCCGTCTGAATTTGTTATTTTGAATAAGATTGATTATTAATTTCTGTCGTTAATATTCTGCCTTTATAGCTCCCTAAAGTAATTTAAAATACATTATTCCATAAGTTTTGTACCTACCAATAATGTTGTACAAACATGTCAAGCTCTTACATTTAGACGCCGAAAATCGACGATGTCGTTTAAAACACATAAAAGCAGAATCAATTTCTGCAAAATTGTTGAATATGTAACGATGAGTTCAAAGTTACGGATTTTTTGGTTAAAGTTTAGAATCTTGTCTTCTTATTAGAGGGTGGGCGTGTAGGTTAGCCAATTTGGTGTAATTATAGTTCCGTTTCACGTAATAATAGTGATTTACAAATATTTTTTAAAAATATTACGACGCGGCTCCGGCAGCTGTAATTGCATAGAGGCGCTTGCGATAAACCCCCTTGACCTCCCCACAGTGAAAGATTCCTCAAATTCAGCGTACTTAATTCTATACCCAACCCTATGTTTTCTATTTAAAGTTTTCAGAAAAATCTACACGAACGCCTATATAGGTATCCCGAACTATTAATTACAAAGATAAATAAATATTTTTACATTCAGCGGAGGCTGATCCATTCAAGAAAATATGAAGTAATATGAATTCCGACTAACCGAAACATTCTTTCGTAATACGCGGAAGTGTTTCCACTTTTGAATAATTAAATGAATATTTCATCAGTTCATCCTCCGGGTGATTCATTGTCCATGCTTAATCTAAGGATAAAAGAAAAACTGAGCCGCTGTTTAATATTATAGTTGCTGGTAGTATCGGTAGTGGTTTCGGTCACACTAATGGATCCCATCAAGTTAACGATATATTGTAGGCAGGTATACCTAATACACCAATCACAGTCAAAAGTCAACAGTCATTTATTCAAAATAGGCGATGAGTACCAGCACTTTTTCAACGTTCAATTTTACATTAAGGCAGTCCCCCGAAACGCCCGCCCGTCACCACTTCCTAGTATTTTAGCTGAGAAGAAGAAATGGGATGATGTGTTGCTGGGGGACAAAACTCCCCTAGCAACACATCTGTCGATTTGGTTTTAAGAACTGGAATTTATACAATAGTAGGCAAAGTATTTAAAAAAACAAAAGTAATTAAAAAGAAACAAGAATGGACCCAGTATTGAGCCTTGGGGCACAACCTAACTAACGAGAAGAACTAACGAGTTCTGACTATTTTTTTTAATTTAATAATTGCTTTTGCCTTTGTCGATACCAATATGTGTCAAACGGAAAAAATGCTACGCAGCACCCGCGCTTTTACCCGTCCAATACATGTCAAAGACGGCCTTTAGCAGTCAACTAGACAATTATAGGCTTTATTGGTCTTTTAACAATAGGATTTACTGATTCGATTCTATATTTGTTGAATCCAGAAAAAGATCGCAATAATTCTCTAGCAAAGTACGTAAGAATTTACATAAGTTGATCGTATTACAGCTAGGAAATCCAATAGCTGCCAGTTTTGCAGCGTGATCCCGATACAGACAGTGCAGTCGTCTGCCCTACCCGGCAGTCGGGCGCAATCTGTCGCTGTCTCCGACAGGGCGACAGATGTGCCGTCGTTACCCCGGGTACCCGTGTTCCGGGTTACCCGTCTTTCAGAGTAGGGCTAACACGAGAAACTTTTCTGTGAATTTCGACGTGTCTATGAAATGTTCATAGGTAGAATGTGTGGACTGTGTCTGCAACTCTCATTACGTAGGTAATTTACCAAAATTTTACTTCTGTCGTTCGTAAATTCAGATTACATACTAACTTTGGCGTTCAGTCCAATTAGGACACTTGTATTTCATTTCATAGAGGTGTAACAGGATAATCCTCTGAATAAGTGCCTCGTCAATGCTTGTCACTCGTTCGTTAATGATAAGTTAGTATACAATTCAATTACACTACAGAAATGAATAGCACTATACCACCCACTATAACGCTGTACCAACCTACAGTCTCAAAAGCGCATGAATAGCACGAGCTCTGAAAAGCTGTCGGAGGAAAAGCATCGCCTTTAACTTTGTTCATCTTGTTAAAAGTCTGCGATGAATGCGGCTGGAGGCTGCAAACCAATCGGACCAGGGTACTACAGCAAGCAATTAAATTGATTCGAACGGCCCGCCAGCGCTGCAGCGCTGTAGCTCGCAAAGTGCTGTTAAAGCAATTTCTGTTTGCTACACTTCACACGCTAATAGGTTTTCATAACGAATTTCTTGTACCTAGAATATGGACGGACAAATAAGAGTAACGACTGTTGCTGCTGTTAACGTAATCGGATTATTTCAGGAATTTGCCGTGCAATACTTCTACCTGTTTAAAATCTCATACCGGAAATTAATATTTTCGATCGGTTTCCGTAATCAGTGGATCAATTCTATTAACTTATAGGTAAGCAACGTTTGCATTCGCATCTCAGACGCTCGGAGATCGATCTGTCAAAAAAGCCTCAATTTCAATACATTTTTGACAGATTGCGACTGACAAGCGAAAGCGAACGTCGGCGTCGCTTAAAAATTAGTAAAATTGGCACTCTGTGCCCTGCCTTCTGTCACAAAACTATTAAACCTAATGTGGGATTACTGCTCATTAACTATCTACTAATAACTTTGTTTCATGAAATAAAAGCTGTATTTTATAATTTAGTGATCCGAATTTAAAGTATTTTGCTTTTTTATGGATGGGTAATCATCAAATGACTCCTTCCGCTCTGGGTGGAGCGGGAGGGAGTGTCAGACTCTTACTTGCCTAAAACCCATCCGTGCTCCTCCTAGTGCCCTTTGCTTTCCAGACTCTTTCTAACAAAATCCGCAACCCTAGCAGGCTCTGGCCCTAACAGGCCCCGTCTACTATGCTGACATATCTTTGAGGCGCGCGTGGAACACAACACGCCGTCGACCCGGGCATGGCTTTGATCGGACGGCGAGCCACCTAACGCTCGCCATCCGCAGGCCCGCGCCTTCGGTGGACGGGAATCGTCCTGCAACTCCCGACACCCGGGGCGTCTCCTTATGTTGCGGCGGCTGGGGCGTGAGGGTTGTCTCTCCCTCACACGGCCCGCCTCCTCCTTCACTAGCATTACTGCTTCGCAGAAGGAGGTGACGGCTTCCCATGCCTCCACGCTCCGGACCAGGGCCGGACACAAGAGGTCGCCGCCGCCGATCGCCAAAGTATTTTGCTTACAAATCTGATTACTCAATCTGCCTAGCCTATTTCTAGGCCTATTTCTAGATCTACCAATGACAGCCGGGTCCCACAGTGCTCCGAGGCGCGGGGGTTTATTAAGATGGTCGACCATCCATGGTCATTCTAAAATTCTATTAAATGTTTTAACACTAACCACGGATCAAAACGTAGAATTTTCACTTCTGTATTAAAATGTAGGTACTTATGTTATGTACTACTCTGAGTTTGTTTAGGTATTTTTTCTCAGGATAGTCAGATAGGAAACACCGGCCTCCTAGTTTAAAAATGACCAAAAAGATTGACGTGTAAAAGTGTTATTAACTACTTACAAAATAAATACCATTTATCATTATCATTTACTTACTATTTTCAAGTTCGATGAACTGAAACCATTATTTTTGTGGCTTAGAAGTCCGAATATAAAGGCTGGTGCTTAGAACCCTGAAGGTTGCGTTACTCGTGTATAGGACAGAGGCAACCCTAATCACAAGTGGCATTGTACCTTCAACTGAATTTGAAAGTTAGTTTCCTCAGAAACATGTGGTCTGCTTCCTCTGTTTACACGTCGTCGTGCGTCGAGAGATGGCCGCCCTTGATTGCGTTGCGTTAATTAATCGACGTTTGTTTACGCGCGACGGGCGACGTGTACATACGCGATGTACGGTTACGTAGGCACTTCCTCGTTTGATCAGCTGTTGCGTGTCAGTGTTCGATAAATTGATGGATTATTAGTTCAGGATTATGAAGACATCAAGCTGTGTGTTAAAATGTAACATTAAAGCCTGCTTGAACGCCATTTTGTTAATAACAGCCTTTATCGTTAAAAAGGTGCGTATTTCGGTCAGGGCAAATTTTTGAATCGTCAGATTAATTTAACCTTACGAATAAATATGACAGTTAATCAGACAGATTTTTTTAAAGAATATTTCAAAGTTCAAACCGCTATATTTAATCGTCCGATCGATCGATTTGAATCGGCAGTCGACTGATAAACCAGCCCCATACAATGTTTTACCGGACTACCTAACGAAAGGAGAGTTATGACTTATTTGTTAAAATAATCACCCGAATTATTTGAGTGTCACTTAAGTTTAGTGCAATTTTGCACTAATCTACTGTCATATATAAAACGGTATTTAAAAATTAAACCATCTACCAAAACAAACAAAATAAACAAACGCA
Organism: Melanchra persicariae; assembly: GCA_947386135.1. Lineage (NCBI taxonomy): Eukaryota > Metazoa > Arthropoda > Insecta > Lepidoptera > Noctuidae > Melanchra > Melanchra persicariae. The sequence continues at coordinate 5,768,467 of OX376651.1, read as the reverse complement.
GCCACTTCACAGTGGTCACAGAAAACAGAAAAGTCTCAAAGAAAATTGAATATTATAGGGGAATAAGCTCTGAAACTGAGTGTGAAATATAGCAGTAAGCTTGACAGGCGTTGTCTAGTCCACTCCAGCGCTCATTGTGGCACAACGCTAAATTCTGCCAGTCTTACATCGCCATTTTATTTCTCCCTGGTGACTCGTTAGCTATCTGATTCTAGGAAAGTAGAATAGAACTGTGTTGACAGGATAAGCTTTTGCCGCTGTGTTCTGAATCTCCAAAACTTAAGTTTAATAATAGTAGCAATGTTATTAAATATCAGATCAATTATTTTTCGTTGTCAAACGTAAAAAGAAGTATGACAGTAGGTGCATGTATGCGAGCTATAAGTACCTACGTGTTATCGTTTTTTTTTTCATAATACCAGCAGAGTTAAACCAGAATTACTTGCTTCTATTATATTGTCAGTATAGCAAGCTTGAAGAAAATTATCATTTAGGTAATCTGTTGTTGCTAAATGCACTTTTTTTTTCATTTTTCTATTGTTAAACAGGAGTCAAGGGTTTAAGCTGAAAACCAGCGCTTAGCAACCCACTAGGGGACCTAAGCATAGTGCTGACGCTTGAACCTTTTGCTTACGGTATATAGTTTTGTGTATGTACCAATACTACTAGCCGTAATACTGGAGACAATAAACGTTATAATAATAATAATGTTATTCTAAGTACGACTGTTTGACATACCTATGTTCTATGTTAATAAAACAGCCATTTTTATGACACATAGGTAGTTATAAAAGTTATCTAACTATTGAAAAATCGACCCTAAAACAGAACAATGTTTTAAATCGTGGGACCAATCAGTCCATTCTCCATTATACTTACTTATGTTAAAACCTCTCAACAGCTTATAACAAAGGTCACGGTCCCCACGATTAATTTATATTAAATCCAAGTAGGTACGTCCTCAAGTTTTGATTAAACAAAGCTTAGCAATATATTAAGAGCCCCAAAGTTACGGAACCAGACAATGATTACAAATTCTGACACAAGTCAAACAAAGTAGTTATGAACGTTCGGCTTCGGCTTCCTCAAACTTCAATATCTTCTGCGGAACGTTTATGAGATCCTTTCTTGCGTGAGGCAGAATCTGAACAAACTTGCAGTATAATATCTTCTCTATTTTAAAGGTAGGTAACTAGGTAAAGTTGAATACCTAATTTATCTAATTAGTATCGAGGTGGAGTGGCTCCTCAAAGCCGAAAGCTTGACAAGAGGTCAAGTACTCACAGAGAAAACACAGGCTAAGTAAGACTAGCCTACTTGATTTACGCTTAACATCTATAATTAAACAAAGAAGTTCAAATACTGAAACCCGACTACAGAAAATTCACGTTCTAAAAAGTATGAAACAAGAAAACATAGCCGTGGTCGTATGCCACCTATTCTGGTAAAACAGTTTAGGGCAAAGTGGCATAGGTACGACCACGGCTGTTTTTTTTTTTGACTTTGTACCTACTTGGTTTTTGGTTTTTGAACTTCTTTTTTATTTAAACTATTTTGGAGTTAAAATTATTGTTATTTATGTATTTATTGTGCGCTAATTAAGCCCTTTCATTTGATACCTAACACGACCATATTAATTTTAAAAAAAAATTGTTCATGTCTTAATGCGCGCTAGAGGGCGCCACATACAATTTATTGCAACATAACCTATAACCAGCGCACTATTTAGACGCTTCCAATGACACCTCATTTGTAAAATTGTGATAAATGGTTCAGAAGTTATGAGGGAACCGATGAACATACATACCGGTCAAATTCATAACCCTCCTTTTTGCTTCGCCGTAGTCGTGTAAAAATAGAGCAAACAAAACAAAGTTCTCTGTGCCAGCTTAATATAACTTTTCAGATTATGCTAAGAACTCATTCTCAACAACCATCGACAAATCTCGTGCGTCTTCTGACCCTACTGAGTTGAGGCTCAAATTATACACACAGGTTGGCAAAGGCTCGGACCCCTCACACCACACGCCTTTATCTCAAGAGGCCGCAAAGCGAAATAAAATTCCCACCACGAAGATTTATGACCTGTTTACAGCAAACCTTCTTGTACCCATTTAAAATTCACACAAAGACTCGGACTTTAATTAGTTTCCCTTCATATTATAAGAGATTCCACGAAATGTTTTCGGTGATTTCGGAAAACACGTTCTTTTGTCTTAATTCATGAAAAGATTGCTGTTTAACTAGACATTTTTTTATAAAAAGCCATGAATCAAAATATGCTTTGCAACATTTGCTGAAAGTCTGCAATTTACAAGCTGTTTCAACAATTGCTTAAATAGTAGCAATAAATATCTGTGGGCGCGTGAAATTTTTGATGTAAGCAGCATTCGTTGGCTCTCGAGTGGGCTGGTTTAATGGACCATTTGGTCGGGAATGACCGCATTTGGCAACTGAGCAAAACTGAACCAAGCGCGGCTCGTCGTGGCCTGATAAACTTTCCTCGACTGTACTTTTTTTAGCATGCACGCAGAAAATAAATTGGACTACTTAAGGTTAAGGCTTTCCGATTCAGAGATCTGAGCTACTACTTGCCTGCTAATTTAAGTATAAAAACCCAGATAAAATAATATTTCGAAAGTAAACAATTACAACTGAAAATGGCTGCTAAATTATCTGTGAGAAGAAAAGAGAAAAGAAGAAAGAGCAAACATCTCTTAATTTACGCTTTTAAAATCAGAAATACTCTATTTCTTGTAAAAAGTTGGCAACTCTAGCACACCATAACTTGAGAACGATTCAAATACTATGTTTTGTTGTGTTCGTAATTGTCAGGGCGAGGTTTGTATGAAAAACGGGCAAAGTGGGAGCCGTTTTACCCTTTTGGTACGGAACCCTAAAAAGTTGTGTAGCGTTGACGAGGCGGGCCACTAGTTATTTACCTATGTATCTTTTTGGCCCAGGAAAAAGCTCCCTCGACATTGCAATACGAAAAAGCCGGCAAATCTAGCTGCAAATAACCGACATAGTTATTTTTACTTTAATTGACTTTGCCGCATATCTTACAAGTTTTGTACAGCTCTCGAATCTACCTCTAAAAGTTGAACGAAACGTCGAAATTAATGAATAGCATAATACTTCCCTTCTACAGGTTTAAAGAGTTATTGGGGAAGCAGATTCAATATACTTCTATTGGATTGTTGTTGTGATAGATAGGAAATATAAATCTGTACAACATTTAATAGAATTCATTTCAAAATACGGAACCACAGCTACGGTTCAGCCAGCTATGCTATTCGTACAGACAAAAAAAAGCTTTTCTTGCAGAATAGAGCTTTAGACCTAATCTTAGATGACATTATTGGTTATATAATTATATAATAATTATAGTTATATAATAATTTACTGTAAAGCATGCACGAGAAAGAAACAATCAGCCGTGTAAACATCAACCGAAACCGTAGTCAAAACTGTTGTGTAACTTTTGAGTCTCAACTGTAACTTTATTACGATGTGTGCCATAACTTCAAAGTTATTCAACAGTGCAACTGCAAGCCTAGGCAAGTGAGCACTTACAAAGAGAATACTTTACTTATAAAACAAATTACTAAGTTACTCCCGCATGTGTGAGCAGACGCTTTACTTATTCCAACTCTGCATGAACGGAGCAGATTATAAAGTAGGATGTCAGCAGGATGTGTTGCTCTGTCCTGTGATATTGCTATTTGAATTCTTAGACTCCATTAACTTTGCTCAAACAATCTGTGTGCAACCGACGACGGTTAACCGTTTATTCTCTTTTCAAATATTAAATGGATAGCGTTTTGGTTGGCGGAAAATAAAATTGCAATGGTTTCAAGTCTTTGAAATACGATGGCACGACTGGCCGAAAGCTGACTGACAATAATTAGAGCAACAATTTAAATCAAACCGAATGAGTTTGAAATCTGATGTTGGCAGTCAAATAAAAGAACTGTTGAAATATCGAACGCATCAGGGTCCCTTGAGGTTTTGAATCAAGGGACTGCCCAACTGGATGGAATAATGAAACAAAAATAAAATTCCAATTATTCTGAAAACAATGAGACGCCGCGCCGTCGCAATTGTTTGTAAACATTTTCCGCGACATTAATTTTAATCGAAATGTCAGTTTTTGACCTTCGTTGACTTTCCAATTTTTACCTTGTTAGATTTATTACTTGACCGATGCTTCAAGACAAATTTTGACAAAGTGCGATAGAGTGTTAAATTAAAACAGATCGAAATCGTGACACCATAATACACTCCAAGAAAGAGAAAGATGATAAGTCGGCGATGTCTAGAATGCATAAAAGCAGATTTGGACCTGTATCGCCACTCAGTGGGCAACCGAAGTCGGTCATCGTCACTGATCGTCACCGAGGTAGGCAAAACAGCCGGTCGATTCTGTCGAGATCTCACGGTGTTCACCTAGGCGGAGTGAACGACAATAGAGCTGTCATTCTATCTTATTTGTATGGTTTGACAACTCACCCGTCGTGCGCCCCGCTCGGGTGTTCACTTCGACATGTTTACAGAATCACACTGCTGACGTGCTGGCGAGGCGATTTGTTAGGTACAAATCGACACGCCAGTGTTTCTAAGGCTCTCGTTTCTGACGGACTGGCCGGAAAAGGCAAAACATATGGGGTAGACGTTTACCCAGCAGTTGTTTAATACAGGTTACTTAATAAAAAGAGATTTATTACATAAAAATTATGAAAAAATACCACTTTCTGCCCACATTTATACGAATTATTTCCGCCGAAAATCCACAGATATCAGGAAGTGGTTTTCGAATTCACAGTCCACCGGACGTTAAATTGAAACCGCACTGGGATATAATGTGTGCCATCACTGGCCATCAGTGCCATTTGCGCCAATATGGCGTCAGATGTAGCTATGCCACCAACTAGGTCATAATAAGGAACTTTTGAGGTTCCTATGACTTAGGTACAGTGGAATAAGCTGATCAACGCCTTTCTATATGAGCTAGCTCCTTGGAAAAAGATAGGTGGACTAAAGTGTAGGTAGGTTTAATAGGAAAGAAACGCAGGAAATTATAATTAATGAATCATTTAAATGACAAAATATGAAATTTGTCCATGATACTTGGAAAATTCATCAAGTCACAAACTTGATTCCTGAAGGCCAATTCTACAAATTTTTTAAACAACTAGCTGTCCCCCGCGGCTTCGCTCCCGTCAACTGGCTACCTACCTACCTACCCTACACCTACCCTAAGGATTCTTAAATTTTCTAATTTTCCGCGCAATTTTTTTTATTTTTTTTTTTTTTTTTCGTAAGAACCTTCTCCTAATAATAACAAATACAACAAAAAAAGAATTAGTGAAATCGGTCCAGCCATTCACGCGTGATGCCGTGACCAAGGAAAACGGGTTTCATTTTTATATATATAATAGAATAGATGTTTTCATATATTTTTGACAGATTTCGACAGAGATGCGAAGGCGAACGTTGCTTGACAATTTACAATTAAATAGGTAACTGATTAAAATAACAATCAAACGCTTTTGATTTGTATAAATAATTTTTTTTTTGTCCGCGAAACAAAACGGTAAGTTACCTACCTATTTATTTATGGCATGTATTTAAATCGATATCTGTATATTCCCTTTTTTCGATCAAAATATTTCAAAGTTAAACCAAAAATACTGACTTGCACTCAAATTATGCACACTAAATAAATCAAATTCGATATACTGTTTAATGGTATTTGCAGAACTGTTTTACTGAACGAATATTTGGCTAATGATATTTCTGGGTGGTTTAAAAAAAAATAACCACGAAGGGGATGGCGGGGTCTGTTCGCTCGCTTCGCTCGCTCACTTGACCCCGCCATCCCCTTCTAACCTAACCTGTCCGAGTCGGGGTGCCCAATGACCGGCTACTATTGTAACCATGATAACCACCTGCTATTTCAGGGAAGTGCAATTTAGAGTGCAAGTTAGTATTTTTGATAAACAATTCGTATTTTTGTTTTATAAATCATAAATCCGATGTATGAACCACATTTTTGGTGTGAATTCGATAAAAAGGTCATCTCGTTTTGGATGATTTTTTTAGTTTTTTTTGTTAGACATGTTTTCTAATCAATTGGGATTTTTTGCACAGCATTATTTTTTCTGGTATGCATTAAAATTATACAGATGTGCATTTAAAAATATCCCTTTATTTATTTCATATATTGTTACTTTCCTCTACATTTTTGCGTCATTGCCACAACATAACTACCTACATAAACCGTAGTTCATCAGACAGTTTGTCCTCAATATGTAAGACACCTAAATAGTTGTAATTAGTTACCTAGGTACTATAAATGGAGGTCTGCCCTGCTTGGGCGGAGCACCCCCGTGTCCTCGTCGAGGCGATCGGCGGCGACCTCTCGCGCCCGGCCCTGGTTCAATCCATGGTCCGGAGCGAGGAGGCATGGGAAGCCGTCACCTCCTTCTGCGAAGCAGTAATGCTAGTGAAGGAGGAGGCGGGCCGCGTGAGGGAGAGACAACCCTCACGCCCCAGTCGCTGCAACATAGGGAGACGCCCCGGGCGTCGGGAGTCGCAGGGCGATGACACCATGTCTTGCCAAGAAGTAGCGTGTTACCAGTTAGGTTGTGGAAGTCTAGTAGGAGAGGCACGGAGGAGTCTCGGTATGTTATGATGGTCACCCATCCACAGACCAATCACAGCTATCATGCTTATATATACAATCCTTTTTGCCTATTTAAATACACGAGTATTTAAATAGGCAAAAAGGATTGTATATTACAATATTTTTAAATCGATTAAAAATTGATATTTTGGCCATGGCTTTGTTTCAATACATTAACTATTAATATGGGACCAACAGTTACACGTTGTAGAAATAGGTACTAAAAATAAATAGAAAATGCTTGATTCCTCTTCAATAAAGAAAGTTGTAGTGTAGACGGTAGATATCTACTTAGCTGAAAATCTTGTTAAAATAAAAAGAAAAGGCTTTTACTGTTAAAAAGGACATCACATTCGGTATCGATTCAATAAAACCATTCATCCTCCCAGTTTCACTAAGAGCTTGGAGATTTTCTCTTTGAGGTACGTAGGTACCATTCATTCCGAATACTTTTGATTCCGAAGTGGGAAAGGTTTTTCATCCGCATTCAACCTAATCTCGAAATACCGATAGGTCACTACGCTACGAGTGCTACGAGGGCTACGGTGCTACGATGCGAAGCTACGACTCTCTAGTAGAAGTAAAAAGATTTGTAGGTCTGTCTGTAGTAGGGTCACACTTGCCACCTTTTTTTGGGAGAAAAAATAGTAAATAGTATAGTAAATAATAGTAAATAGTGTAGTAAATAGTATTTTCAACAAATCATTGCAAAGTATAGTACCTACTTTTGGAAAATTCAGTACGTACACATTTTTTTTTCGTTACTGACCCTTTTCTATTATTTTTTTTGTTTTTTTTTTGGAGGCGTTACGCCTCGTACGAGAACCATTGGCGATGCAAAAATTCTAACTAGCGCCTCTAGTGTCAAATTGTGAAGCTGTCTAAGAGCGCACTTTGACAGTTTTCATACAGCGTGGCCAACGTGAGGGGAATTCCCCAAACTGCGGGGAATCTCGTGTTGATTGGGGATTCGGATTATGAGGGGCAAATGCGCAGATTTTGAATATCGATAGTCCGGGCCAAGTCAGAACACTTTTTCAAGAAATCGAAATAGGTACTTATCTTAACATTTTTGTTAGGTTACTCAGTGATTTTTTGCCAAACACCACGGATTATACATTAACACTAATAGTAATGGGTCCTAAATTGTGAGCTACTTTTGCTTCCAGTATTAGGTATAGCAAAATCGCTTGAACGCACGGAAAGTTCTGGTTTCTACAAGGTCCGTATAGTATACAACTCCAGATGTAACCTGAATACTATCTAACATAATATTGCGTTCAGTTTGCCAAAGAATACACTCCCATAAGATATGATATGCGGATTATTCGTATTCAAGGTCAGATGTAGAACTTAGACAGAAAGGAGAAGACACAAGCTTAAAGGAAAATAATTTACTCTTAAAATTGCCATGACCTGTGAGAAATTGGGCAACAGTGATCCACCTCCAACCATGTCCTATCCAGCCGCTCACGAACGGATGGAAAGAATTGATACAGGCCTTTGATGGAATTTTCCCACCTACATTGCCATTCGGATAAAAGTCCCTCCAGACGTTAGTCTGGGGTTTAAGTAATCTACAGATCTGAGCACGGTCGCGTTGCGGTAAGAACTCTGGGTTCGTGATCTTTCGAGCGTAGTACTCGTAGTACATTACAGCGAGTCGCTGCACCTCTAGATCGACTGGGAATACACCTGCCATCACCGGTAAGGCTTTAGTACTACTTACTTATGTTACTCATGTATATCGAATGGCTCCCTTTTTCTAAATTGATTTATATTTCTCAACCGATCAAATCAATTCGAAATATATCTATCTAGCCTATTTTGTCCCACTACTTGGCAAGGCTCCCTATCCCTTTTACACACAACTATGTCATTTGCTATGTCGGGCCATAGGGGATTTTGTGGGGAATCAGTTGAGTTTTTTTCCCAAATTGGGGATTTTGACTTATGTTTTTGGGGAATTTGATAAATTGGTGCTGGCAACGCTGTAAGTGTCGTTCATAGGCAACCTCTAAATTTGGCGCGTGCGTAATCTTTGCATTGCCAACAATCAACATCACATTGAATGTTTTTATTTTCACTGCACAAAACGTTGAATTTAAATTGGTCTGAGTTTGTGCATCCCTGAGAAAGATAAATGTTAAAGCGAAGCGATCTCGAAATTCTAGTTGCCCGCCTCGGAACGTTTACATTTTTTGAACTTTCATATAGAAACAGTAGTCTTATTGTGGGCTCATGCGGAAAATTTTGAGAAATACAAGACAGCAGGATGCTAGAGCTAGTGCAGCTAGTACCTACCTAGTGATTGTGGTTGTTTTTTGTTTTGTTTTTTTTTTAAACGATGCCCCACACTAGGAATTTCACCTGTATCGTGGGTGCGTTCACAAACATAAACTCACAGACACAAACAGCCAGACCCTGGAACAACTATCTGAAGGCCATACAAATATTAGTTCCGTGCGGGAATCGAACCCGCGACACGCAGCTCAGCAGTCAATCGCTCAACCACTGCGCCAACCGTGCCGTCAAACCTATACAAAGGATCTGGTTCGTTATGTATCTTTTATTTAGATAAATATGGCACCTAGGTCTAGATCTAAAGACTAGCGGTTATATACTCTATGTCTAGACCTAACTCATTGAATTGGAAAAGTGGCTCTACATTTAAATACTTATACCTAACTAATTTTCCCATAGGTACCGGATCCCAAACTCATCATAATACCAAATTATAGAAATCTCGAAAACTCTGTTAGGTAGTACCTAAGTAGAATAAGTACCAATGAGAACCAATGTGAGTGAGTTCAAGGTTGGTGAACGCCACAATCACGACTCAGTCTCAGCCTAGGTGTTGCACGTTTCTGAAACTGGAAGTTAAAACCAAACTTTCAAAGAACCTAGGAGTAATCCGAGTTCTTCATATTTTTAACAAATCGACTTTATTTATTAGGGTTTATATTAACCGAAGTACTAGTTGGGAAAGAAAATACAAGTTTTATTTATTCTCCTGAATTAAAGAATGAAACTTGCTATGGCTACACAGTAAAAAAAAACTGTTTTTGAAATAATAATTTTTATTTCGATAAAAATAATGGAAACGCAACGTTAACAGTGATTCTGACGAGTTCAATAAATTCAACGTCAAAACCTTAGATTATTATAGTTTATAATCTAAGGTCAAAACCTTGTCAAAACGTTATTCGAACGAAATGTGTCGAGCGAGTCAAGTGTCAAGATAACTCGCACGAGTTAATTTTATATACTTCAAACAGCGCCATCTCTACACAACTATGAGCAACAACACAAGTTCTTTCTCTCAGCAAAACCTGTTTTACCATTGGCTGTCCGAACAGACAGGCGGATTGAACTACAGATATACAAATTGCAAACACGCCATTGGCTTTATCGTATCTAGTATTATAAGAACCAATGAATGGCTTTGAATTTCTAGTAAAGTTGCCACGTAAACGAGAACAAGGTGTAACGAAAAACAAATTCTTTGTGATCTGTCAAACAGATGACTGTTCAATCGGTGTATCCGCCTTGAAATAATTATTTTAAAGTGATACAAGTAAGTAGAAGTCTATGTATATTGTATTGTCAGGTTGTTTGTAAGTGTAATTGAGATATTTGTATAAGTTTCTCTGTGAATAAGTCCATATTCTCTGTGATTACTTCTCGAAACACGCTCTCCAAATTGACGTCATTGGTTTGATTTCCATCACAAAACGAAAAGGTTTTACTATATATTAAACTATTACTGCAATATTCTACAATATATTTCCAAAGAAATGGCACACGATACTTTCCGGTGTTGAAACCAGAACATTACAATGTTTTATAACTTTAGTCTGTCGAACGAAAACAGGTATTCCTACGTTGAATTTAATATTTCCATTGTAATGTTATTGTATTTTAGAACAATAGAAAGTGATTTAGAATACCATTAGTCCAGTTTTCTTTAAAATCTGCCATAAAGCACCACTTTTGTGCCCCTCGCACATTGGACAATTAGGTTTCAACTATGCTTAATTAGGGGCTATTAGGAATATGTGTCAGCGACTTGCACTGTGCGACGCCCTAAATCGTACAAGCCAGTATTATTAATAATGGGAACAGTATTCGCGTGAAGATAGATAATATCACATAATATGTGCATACTCCCTACTTTTGTAGATAACAATGATAAGATAGTGTGTTGTCAGTACTTTGTTTCAATCCATCCTTATAAACCATGTTGGCTTAATTTAATAATCTTTGAAATTGTTTTAGGTTGGGGTTCCAAAATGACAACCCAAGTACAAGCTCTGTATGACTTCTCGGGAGAGGCCAATACCACAGAGATGTCAATAACCTGCGGAGAAGTATTAACATTAATAAATACAGAAATTGGTGAAGGCTGGTGGGAAGGAAGGAAGGCTAATGGAGAGACAGGTTTATTCCCGGCAGCTTATGTTCGTAAACTAGCACCTGAAGAATCAGTTCAGACCAAAACAGCACCTGCAGCACCCCGATATGACCAAGCTAATGATGACTGGGGTGACCAGCAGTTTAGTGCCGGTGACAGTAACTTTCAAAGAGGTGCTTCACATGAGGAGGGCTGGGATGATGATTGGGATGATGACACTTACTCTGAAATAGGACCAGTCCAACAACAAAGTAAACCTCAATATAATCAGCAGCTAACCCCCTTGCCAGGAATGCCTATAAGTGATTTTAATCATCAGAATGAAGAAACAGCTTCAAACTATGGATCATCAGTGGGTACTGTCAGAAAGAGTAAGTTTGCACCATCATCTAAAGTCAGTGGCGAGAGTTACTTACTTGCCACATTAAATGTAGAAGTAGCAGACTCTGAAAAAGTTTATATAGTTCAAGAAGAGGACAGATATGAATGGTGGCCGATAACACAGCCATATACCGTCACTGTGGCCTCTCCAAAGAAAGAATCCAAGTTCAAAGGTATCAAAAGTTTCATTGCTTATCAGCTAACACCATCTTTCAACAATATTCAGGTTTCTAGAAGATACAAGCATTTTGATTGGCTACATGAAAGATTACATGAAAAATTTACACTCATCCCAATCCCACCATTGCCAGATAAACAAATCTCTGGCAGATATGATGAGCAACTCATAGAACGCAGAAGAGTACAGCTTCAAGAGTTTGTAGACTGGATGTGCAGACACCCAGTGCTATCCAAATCTGAAGTGTGGCAACATTTCCTCACTTGTACTGATGAAAAAAGGTGGAAAGCTGGTAAACGGCAAGCTGAAAGAGATGCCTTATTAGGGCTCAATTATTGCATATCAATAGTAGTACCTGAAAAAGCTTTATTACAGTCTCAAGTGGATCACATAACTGAGCAATGCCATATGTTCATCAACAGCATGGACACCTCTGTGAAGTCTGTCTCTAGCATGTGTGTTGCACACACCAAGAAACTTCAAACCTCATACAGAGCTGACTGTCAGAAAGTTGGTGAATCATTCTGTAGCCTCGCTGCTTCTCTAAGCCTGGATGAAGGATCACTAGCATCCACATCAAAGCTAACAACAGCAGTCAAAATGACTGGCAGCGCATACATAGATATAGGCAGAATGTATGGTGACCAACCAACTTATGATTGGGAGCCCCTAGGTGACAAATTCCATCTATATAAAGGTGTTGTTGGAGGCTTCCCTGATGTACTAGGTACCCACAAGAGTGCAGTGCAGAAAAAACGGGAATGCGAGAGACTGACAGCTGAAAACAAGATGGAAATAGCACAACTAAATGAAGTACTGCGGAGAACCGATGTCATATCTTATGCACTTCTTGCCGAAATTAATCACTTCAAAGCCGAAAGAACAAAAGACCTGAATGCAACAATGCAAAAATTCTTGAGGCAACAAGTAACGTTTTACAAAAGAGTGGTCGAGAAGTTAGAAACCACTCTCAAATATTATGACGAATAAGGAAATATTGAGCCAAGAATTTGATAATTAACTAATAGCTGTAACTAGATCCATCACAGAACTCTTCTATGAGAATCATTGTTTCATAAATTTAGTGTTACATAGTGCCAGGGTACGCTTTATACAATTTGACAATGGGCAGGGTTGCGATAACTACTTCTCATTGAAAATAATAAAAGTTTGCCAGAATTAAGCTAGCAACAGCGAAATAAATAATGAGTAAGTTTTTAGGCACATTTGTTTATCAATTCTGATAAAAATGTTTAAAAGTACTAATACATAATAATCAAACAAAAACTTGAGTAATCACATAAACTGTATTTATACATTATTTTACTAGCGAGAGGCCACACCGTACCTGGCGACACCGCGTGTCTATCAAGCAGAAATAGAAATGGATAAATTAAAAAACTTTTACCAGTGGACAAACCAGTGGTGGAGTCAAAAATATAGACAGGAATATAAGCTGCAAAAATAGTTTCAGTAGTAGTCGCCAGGTGGTGAAGCCCCTTCCTTACTTTCTTCTTGTCTAATCTAAATTATAAAAACATAAGTATTTATTTATGATAATCAAATATAATATGTATTCATGTAATCCCAAGGATTATAAGGCAGTATTGAAATAAGATTGCATAGGATGAATTTACATTGTGATGAAATTAAGGACTGAATGAACTGTAGTAATGTTAATCATTATTGCTTAACTTTTACAAAACTCAAATTGTCTGTATATATTTTTCGCACTCTTACAATACCTTCATAATACAATGTTTTTATTATGTATACAGTTTTTTTTATGTACTAACTGTGGATCAATTATTTTGAGACGTTTTGTTGTATAATTATTTAGAATTTTAAGTGTTGTACTATATTCCACTTTTATAAGCTATTTTAGGAATTTAATTAAATAAACAATGTAATTCGTTTTCATGTCTTTCATTAATAAAATCCTGAGTTCGCTATTGATAAAAGTCTCGAATGAAATCTGTAAGTATTTTAAAGTTGTCTTATGTATGAAGATACTTATTTTTATTTTCCTAAAATAAATTAAGTTTCTTTATGATTTCAGAATTGAAAACGAACATGAAAAAAATAGAAGTCTGGTGAAGAAGAAAACTATCCCGTTACTGAGGCTTCTTGACGATGGCAGAAGAGAAGAAAAAAGACGCAAGTGCTCTGCTGGCCAAGAAGAAGAAAGTGAAGCCGCGCAAGTCGAGAGATGCTGACTGCTGTAGCGTCAACTTCTTGAAATGCGTCCTGCATATCTTCAATGTGGTGTTTCTGGTGAGTATAACTATTTTACTAAAATCGGATTCATAATTATATTCGTATAGCTTCCTTGAACCATTCAAAACCTTCTAGCCCACACATAACATCATACAGTTCTCGTCAAATAACTTTGCCCCTCTGAAGTTAGCCATTTACAAAGATCGCGCAGGTGCAGTCATGTACACGGGAGCAAGCGGGACGCAAGCATGCATCGAACGTAAACGAGCGACTGAGACATAAAATCGCGCTGCCATAATCCCCGCCCCCATGTCTCTTTCGCAAGCGCAGTTGCATTTTGTTCGTAATTTTGACTACTAAGCAGCCACTCGTAGCCAACTTCAGAGGGGCACAGTTATTTGACGAGAACTGTACTTTTCCAAGGATTAGTCAGAGACTTGCTTTCGTTCCCTATAAAAAAACAGTATTTTTGTTACTGCTTTACGGTCAGCCTGAATCAACCCGCATCCCCACTGCTGCGTTTTCACCTTAGTTCCCAGGGACTATTTTTCATAGTGAACTATATTTTAAAAAAAACCAAAGGCATAAGGTGTTAGTCCCTCTATAATTTGTGAGTTTGTGGTCCAACTCTAGCAAATCTCCAAGAAAGTACCGCATGAAATACGCAAGACCGCTTTCATTTTCGTTATGCATGTCTTTCGTCTCGCCATGTGGTCATGGTGCATGTAATCTTGCCCCTGCGCTGTTATCCAACATTTGCCGTGTCGTTTCATTGCAAGAAAGAGTATGATACGGCCAATTAGTACTTATCGGTCGTTACTCTTATCATGATTTTAAGAATGCTATTCTTGAGCTGTTTACCAACCTATATACCCATTGGTGATTGTGTGAAAGTTGATATAGGTACTTAATATTCTGGTCGCTCGTTCCTGTACCTATGCGTTTTGATGGAATCTCAGCATAATATCTTATATACCTAATATCATACTGGTAAGGATGGTAACTGGTTCCTGTGGGATCAGAGAATGTAGAATTCAAGAGCTAGCGAAGCGAGCTCCAATCTTTTTGGATTCCACCTCGGATAGGTTTAATTTTATTTTGACCATACATATAGAAGAAAGTTTTTGAGTAATGGAGGAAAGCTCTAGAACTTAGAGAGTTTAGAATAGAAGAGCGAGCGAAGCGGGCTTGACAATGCAATGTTTTCACCTTTTTCGAACTGTCTACTTTATAATATGTAGGCCGTAAGTAAGAGTTATCGGTAATAGTCGTGCCCTAAGCTTCGCAGACCCTACCTCCTGCTTGACTTGTGTGGGGGCCTGCGTAGGCTTGTGCCCGGCTGGCAAACGCCATCTCGAATGTAGGTATAGCCGGTCTGATCCTGGAAAAGCCTATCTGGTTTAACGATTAAACGAGATATTAGGTGTACCTACTGAGGGCCTACAAGTAGATATCAACTAACGGGTAATTAACAACGTCATAATCTTGAGAAGATTATGTCGTTAGTTACCCCACGTAAGGTTTTTGCTAACAACGTCATAATCTTCTCACGGTCAAATGACGAACCTTTTATTTAGCTTACAAATCATGTTTGTACGCGTATAATAAAATTGAACTTGAACTATTTCAGTAAATAGAGCGCGAAAAAAAACACTTCCTGTAACAGCTAGCTTTGCGATAAAACCCAGTTATTTAAAAAAGCAGGACGGAATTCCAGCAAATATTCGAGCAATACCTACTTATTCGTTATCGATGGTCTTGGAAAGTTTTTCAGTACATTTTAATTAATGTTATCAAAAGAGGCAAACAATTCGCACGTTTGAATGTACCAAAATTATTGTTCTGACTGTCGTAACAAGTTCTATTCTAAGCAATATGCGGTTGTCATCACGATAAAGCAGTTATCATACTTCCCTTTATCATCATTATTTCTGCATAAAGATTTCCACCTGCAGTCACCTGCTTTGGCCTTCCTAAAGCGTCGACTGGTCCTGCCCATATCTCAAGCCATTTAGGATCATTATAGTAGGAAATTCTTCTTCCATACATCTCTAATCAGTCATCAATTCATCATTAATTAGAGTCAAGCTTTAATATCTGTTGCGCAATATTTCTAATGAATTTATATAAAAATTGGGTAAGTAACAATTATTATCATGTCATGTATTCCCACTTCCTTTTAGACCTACTAAATGCCTCATTATTGTGGTTATTTGACGTAGAATGAGTTTATCCTGAACCCGCTGACTAATCCCGATACCGCATGTTGATTATATTTTACCACACCATAGTTAACTAATTAAATACTATCATTTCGATATTGCAGTTTTTGTAAATAAAAGGAATAGTCTAGGTCCCCTAGACAATAGTAATACCTGTCGTATCTAGAAATCTAGACAAAACATCTTTCTTTGTTTCATTCAATTAATATATCACCTTCAAACTCAACATGTGTGACTCAGTATTTCTTCCACGAACAAAGTAAACAAAGCTGCAATCTAACAAAATTATTTGATAATACTTATCAGTCATATCACCAGATAAACAACGCTTTGTGACTCAGTTCGCAGGCGCCGGCGTACTAGGGGTGGGGGCGTGGACCGTGACGTACCGACACCGGTACGTGTCGCTGCTGCCGACGCCGACATACCCGGCTATCGCGTACCTGCTGATCATAGCTGGGGCCATGGGAGTCCCACTGTGCGCGCTGGGCTGTTGCGGACTCAAGACTGAGAACAGGACCAGCTTGTTATGTGTGAGTATTATTAGTTCCGGAGTCTGTGTTTCCTGATAGCTGCAGCCTGGGGCTCTTTTAGTCAAAAGTGAATCGGTTTGTTCTAAGCAAGTGTGCTCTATCGTCGACCATCGCTTTCCATCAGATGAGATTGTGGTCAAACGCGTGTCTATCATCAATACTAATTAATAGGAGTTGAAAAATAAACATACTTTTATTGCAGACAAAGTCTTATAAATATGTCTAGACATAATCTTGTGTCAAAAGGGAAAAGTCCCCAAAAGTCACATGTTTTCATCATATTTCTGCCATCATGCTACAAACAACTGAGTTAAATAAGAAACATGCAGAATCTGAAATTTCCTAGACCTGTCTTGACAGCTGGCATGCATGAATTCATCATAACATCAAAAATCAGATAAGAAATATGTGTCATTAGAATCTTGTCACTGAAGCGGACATAACCCATGAATAGCTTGTAATACTTGGAAAAAGATAATCAAGATAATATTATAAGAAGGCCTACTAGTAATCTCCTAGTAACTAGTAGGATTTTCCTAACCCCTGACCCTGGTTTAACCAGAACTGAGCCAGCAACAAGCTTATCTAAATACGTCAGAATAATCAAACTGCCTGGCCTTTTCCCAACGATATTGTGGTCGGAAATTATGAACTCAATTTCAACCGGGGTAGAGTTCAAAACAGGCTACAAAGAGTATGCTTGTGCATTTTACCGTTTAGTGGAGACTGACCGACATATTAATTTCAATACTGTGAACCCGTTTGCGCCAAACCAACGCTTCGTCTAAATTGACATGATTAATCAATCTGCAGAGCCTTCTTCCAACTGTTGGATACAGAGTACCAGTATATTACATGGACCGACTTCCTACCTGACCTCCACAATTAAAGTCTGTCAAAGATCTACAAATGACTGCCGGGACAAACAGCTTTAAGACCGTTTACACCCGACGGCATTTCATACAAACTTTCAAATCCTTATTTTTCGAAATGAATGAACCAATTATTGAAACTTAGTACGCTAGATATCCAGGTCGAAGTAGTTAGTAGAGAAATTTTTCGAAAAAGAGTTTAGTGGGAGAGTGATTTTAAGTTTTCTATAGAAAGTGAAAAATCAGTCTACCGACAGAATATAACTATTTTACTAATACATCATCATCATCATCTTCCTGCCCTCATCTATATGTTACTTGGAGTGCAAAACGTTTTTTTCTTTCATTCTGACCTATCAGCTGTCACGCTATCACTAATACTCTACATATAACTCTGATATTCCAGTACACATACTTCCTGCTGATAACGTTTATCCTGGAGGTCGGGGCCGGTGGGTTAGCGTACTACTACGAAGTCGCCGTGGAGGACGAGCTGAGAGCTGAGCTCAACAACACGTTCCTGTCCAACTACGCGCTCGATACTACCATCACGGATGCTGTGGATCGAATGCAGACTGAGGTTGGTAGTGTTGGCAATACCTACTTGCATACATCTACTTAATAAAAATCTTAAATCCTCTGAAAAACGCATGGCCTACACAAAGTTGTGATGCTAAGTAAAAGCTTGTTATTTTGCGCTAGTAAGTAAGTAAGTAAGTTTTTTTTATTTGCAAAAAATGTGGTAAAAAGATGTTACAATATGTTTTTGGTGCAAGACACATTTCGCCATAATATGATAGCATGCAAATATTTAGGTAGATACACATAAAATTTAATGAATGTTGTTACACACATCATCAATTATTTTAAAAAAAACTAATAAAACAACATAACCATGTAAAATAAATTAGGTAGGTATGTACGAACGAAGTAAAATTTAAAAAGGAAAACAATAAAAGTAAAATAACGGACATAAAATTTATAAAACAAAACACGAGAGACCATAGAATGAAAGTTCACAATGCATTTCTAAAATGGTAGGAATCCGAAGAGTATTTTTTTAGGAATTCATTGACGCTGTAATAATTTTCTTGTATTAGCCAGTTTTGTAGGAAAATGCAAAATTTACGATAGGGTAAGTCAACTATTTTCTTAGGAAGGGAGTTATAAATTAATGGTGCCATGTATAGGCAACTGTGTCGGAAGAACTCAATTCTGGGTACTGGTAATTCTAAATATGAATGAGACTTTTTCAACCTTACTAAAATATGTTTAAGTGATAATTATGACGGATTTATTTTATTAAACTAATAAGTTCTTATATTAAATTATCACGTAATATTTTTTTTGTTAGGTGACTCAGTCTGTAACGATTTTATCTGTATTTGGTCATGTAAACATATTGTCACGCGCTGATAGTGTACAATAAAGAATAAAATCTTTCTGTAGTGTATGATCTGATCAATTCTTGGCTAGGCGCCCGGGATTGTAAGACATCTCACATCATCCTCAACAAATATTCTGCATGCTTCAATGTTAAACGTTTTGTCTAAATAAAATTGAGAAAAAAAATCTTTTAGAACATAATACATAAAGAATAACAAGTTTTAATGATGCAGTAAACGAAAAACCTTGCTGCAAATAGGGAATATACATGTATTTTTTTTATTAGCTAAATAACATAATTCGCTTGGCTCGTCTTGGCGGAAGCACTGCCGTGCCCCCAGATAATGAATTGAATTGAAGCTTCAAAGTTAACAATTAGAGAGATAAATCCAACACAAACTCGGACGTCAACTTTCGTGTATCCCGTACCTACAGCTGCCATGGAAAACAACGTTTTTGCGAGAGAGACAGACATATTTGTTTTCAATAGTAGTATCTCGTTTGTTTGGCGATGCAAAGATTGTAACTAGCGCCTCTATTGTCAAAATTGTGAAGCTGTCTAAGATCGATACGTCAGTTTTCGTCATAGAGGTAGGATTCCTTATTCAAAGGTTTTCGTACAGCGTTGCCAACGTGTGGGAAATACTGCGGGAAATCTCAAGTTAATGGGGAATTAAATTATGCGGGGATTTTGAATATCGATAGTCTGGGCCAAGTCAGAACACTTTTTCAAGAAATCGAAATACTTATCTTAAAATTTTTGTTAGGTTACTCATGGATATCGAATGTCTCCCTTTTTAACCGACTTCAAAAAGGAGGAGGTTATCAATTCGGATGTTTAATTTAAATGTATATTCAGGCAAAACTCCGTCATTTATAGACGCATTTGCAAAATTATTTCATAATTCGAATTCCGAAATGGTCCCATTTAAATTTTGTCAAGATCTGATGAAGAACTTCGGAGATAGACAGTTAAATGGAAATGGACTGGTTGGAATTTTTGGGGATAGCTCTAAAAAGTGAAAAATAAAAATCATTTTTTAACAGACTTCCAGATAAAAAACACTACAAAGTACAAAAAACTTTAACTTTTTTTGAAGGTTTGTGTCAAAAAACGAAGAAAGCATACCAGAGACACCGACTTCCAAAATTAAAGTTATTTTGTACTTTGTAGTGGTGTTTATTTGGAAGTCGGTTGTATTGGCGCCTGGCGGGCCAGTCAGCGGTAGGTATCGAGCTCGTCCAGCCGTCTTCGCCTTGGTCTGCTGCGATGTATTTTGGTAAGAGATGTAGTGTAATGAGAGCCATTCGGTGGTTCATTATAATCGTTATTAACTTTCGCAATATTGAGCGAAAATTTATTGTCCTTAAAAATTTCAAAGTAGAGAACTGCAATCATATAAATACAAACACTAATACTTTTTACTGGCCACAAGATTTAAATTAAGTACTTCCCATACTTAATTTAAGTCTTGTCAAGTTTACTCCATCGAGGAAAAGGTTTGTCACATAAATATGGAAAAATTGGGAAAAAAAATTAAAGGTGTAAAAAGAAAAAAAAATTAAGTAAAAAAAGAAAATTGGATCAATAATTGGTGTTGGCAACGTTGCAAGTGTCGTTCTTAGGCTTCTAAATTTTGCCGCTAGAGGAAGTAATTAGGGAACGTGCACGACTTTGACTATGCCACCATCTAGTGTTGCATATTTGAAACTTTAACGTTAAGAACACAAATAGTTTCACTTTGTATAAACATGTAGGTGGAATCGGCCACAACGTCTCATCTCCACGACATGCACGGATGCGTGGCTGCACATGCACCGCGTCACTAACGTAGCTAGACGTGGACGGTTGACAACTTATACTCAGTGATGATGATTTCGTCAAAAAAGGTCGATCTTCAGTCACAGTTTAAATCTGAATGCTCATTCATGACTTGTTTTCTTTATTCATTTATAAAATCTGATATCACCCACAGTTCAAATGCTGCGGAGCGGTGATATACTCTGATTGGCGCTACAGTCCGTGGCACGAGCACGACCCGCGCCTGCTCGTGCCCGACTCGTGCTGCAAGACTGTCACCAACCGCTGCGGCGCGAGAGACCATCCCTCCAACATATACTATCATGTGAGTATCACTTGTACTCGCACTGGCGCCACAGTCCGTGGCACGAGCACGACCCGCGCCTGCTCGTGCCCGACTCGTGCTGCAAGACTGTCACCAACCGCTGCGGCGCGAGAGACCATCCCTCCAACATATACTATCATGTGAGTATCACTTGTACTCGCACTGGCGCCACAGTCCGTGGCACGAGCACGACCCGCGCCTGCTCGTGCCCGACTCGTGCTGCAAGACTGTCACCAACCGCTGCGGCGCGAGAGACCATCCCTCCAACATATACTATCATGTGAGTATCACTTTACTGTCGTTTAGGGCTGCTTTTTCTCAATTAAATAGGGAATATGCATTCAATTTTTTTATTTACAAAATGAAATACCTACTTATTAGCTGTAGAAAGCACTTATGAAATAACTTTTAAAATAACTTCATTGGGGATGAATTTATAAAGCTTCAAAGTTGACAATTAGAAAGAGACGTCCGAAATAGACTTTGACATCTAAGGGCGACTTCGACCAAACTGAAATAAATCTTATTTTCGGAATAAATCGATACTTACTCGAGAGTACCTAAATCAATTTCACTTTTAATCAACTACAACACAACCCCGTATCTTTTTCTTTTCAAGATCAGATCGAATTAATTAATTACTCGACTGCCCGAAAAAAGAGTGTTATGTTTTTAGGGTTCATGTATGTTTGTGAGTTTCTTTATTCCACCATAACTTCTAAACGCCTTAACCGATTTCGATGTATGTGGTATCGTTAGAAGCGTTACATTATCCCGGGTAACATATGCTAGTGAAAATTTATATGTATATAAATTAAGGCGCTTCAGTTTCGCATTATTTGGTCAAAATATTATGTCCGCTTGTCACTAAAAGGGATGAAATAAAAAACAAATAATTTAAAAAATTAAAAAACACGCCTGCCATGTCTAAGAACTAACTAAATAATTAAAAATAAGCATTGGACCCTGTAGCGTCACATAACTTAAATATAGTTTTATTAAGTATTTATAGTGTATTTAAACAACTGTGTGTAGTGTTAAGTTTTAGATTAAGTAATAAACCTTAGAATATAAGTATCACTAATATTTAGTTAATAAGTAATATTAATGTAACAGTCGGACAACTGATTTTTGTTACATGTATCATGTAAGCCTAGTGCGCGGGCGCCGACTACCAAACCGGTTTCACCGATCGGCGACTGCGCAGGTAGCGGGACCCCTCACGACCTGCGTGAGCGCCGACCGGCAGTACGCTCTATGCCGCTAAAGCGAACGCACGCTTGCTTGTGCCAAAATCTATAACAGTTGCCCCGCGCGCTGGCTAATACCTTCCGCTACCTATATCTCTTGGCTGTTGACTGTGCTTCCTCTGGCTTTCTCCTTGATAAACTGTGTGCTTGTAAACTGCGTAATAAACTGAAGAGTGAGAGTGAACCGGCGGTGTTTAAATTAGTAAACCGTACGTACCAACCTTCCTCCCAACATTACATTGGTGACCCCGAAAGAGCACGATGAGCCAAACAAGAGGAAACGAGCAAAAAGCTGCAAGTCATGATGACGGGCCCAGCGTCGACGTGTATCGAGTCGGTGTGAGGGTACCCCCATTTTACCCGGAAAAACCGGCACTTTGGTTCGCGCAGCTTGAGAGCCAGTTCGCTTTGGCGAACATAACTGCCGACGCGACTAAGTACCACCACGTAATGGGGGGCCTAGACCCTATATACGCAGCACACGTCGAAGACATAATCGAGGCACCAGCAGCCCCGGACAAATACGAGCGACTGAAGACGGAGCTGGTGAGGAGATTGTCCGCGTCAAAGGAGAAGAAGGTGCAGCAGCTGCTGACTCACGAGGAGCTCGGTGACCGCAAGCCCTCGCAATTCTTGCGACACCTACGCCACCTGGCGGGGCCGACCGTGCCAGAAGACTTCCTGCGGACGATCTGGACCAGCCGCCTGCCAAGCAGTACGCAGAGCATCATCGCTTCGCAGGCCAAGGCGAGCCTTGAGGAAGTGGCCGAGCTGGCAGATCGCATACTTGACCTAGTGCCAGCCAGCCCGCAAGTAGCAGCAACATCGGCACCGGCGGCGATACCAGGGAGCAGCATGGACCAGATGGCCAACCAGATCGCCGAACTTACCAAGCAGATGCAAAGCCTGGCCTCGCAGGTGAATAGAATGTCCCGGTCGAGGCAAAGGTCCAGCAGGAGTAGCAGCCGGGGGCGATCACCGTCTACGAGGTCGCACTCCAATTACCGCAGGTGGCCTAACTGCTGGTATCACCACAAGTTCGGCGAGAAGGCAACCAGGTGCGTAAAACCTTGTGACTACGCGGGAAAAGCCGAGGGCAGTCGATAATGGCGACCGACGACTGCCACAGCACTGGTCGCTTATTTGTGACCGACCATCAGACGAAGATGCAATTCCTTGTGGACACTGGTAGTGATGTGTGTGTCTTCCCTAAGTCGGCCATGAGAGAGCGCCGTAATAAAACAACATTCGAACTTTGTGCGGCTAACGGCAGTGCTATAAACACTTACGGTTACGTACACCTTAAACTTAATTTAGGCTTACGCCGTGACTTTGCCTGGCGATTTATTGTGGCGGACGTAACCAAAGCAATAATAGGTGTAGATTTTTTATCATATTATAATTTAATTGTAGATGTAAGAATGCAGCGATTAATTGACGCTAACACTACGTTGGCGACCCCTGCTTTGCCTGCTCGCCCTTCAGATGTTGTTTCTTCGGTGAAGGTAAGAATTGGTGACACTACATACCACGACATACTCCGGGAATTTCCTGACATAACCCGGCCGTCGGGTATACACCGTACACCTACACACAACACCTTACACTACATACGCACAACACCTGGACCACCTGTATCGGGTACACCGCGGCGGTTGGCTCCAGACAAACTTAAAATCGCTAAAGAGGAGTTTGAATCTATGCTAGCGAATGGCACGGCCAGACCCTCTGACTCACCTTGGGCCTCACCCTTACACCTGGCACCTAAAAAGGATAGTGGGTGGCGGCCATGCGGTGATTACAGGATGCTCAATGCGCGCACAGTACCTGATAGGTACCCAATTCGCCACATCCATGACTTCGCCCACAACCTTTCTGGATGCCAGGTATTCTCAACGATAGACCTGGTCAAGGCTTACAACCAGATACGCGTTAATCCAGAAGATATACCGAAGACAGCCATCACCACGCCATTTGGACTTTATGAGTTTCCTTACATGACGTTCGGGCTCCGCAACGCGGGACAGACTTTTCAGCGTTTTGTTGACGAAATGCTGCGAGGCCTGGACTTCTGCTTCGGGTACCTTGATGACTTTTTGGTCTACTCAAGAGACCAAGCAGAACACAAGGACCACCTACGTCAACTGTTCACCAGACTCCAGGCATACGGGATGGTGATTAACACGTCCAAATGCGTATTCGGCGTCACAGAGGTAACATTTTTAGGCTACCGAATCAACTCGAGCGGCACAAAGCCCTTACAGGAGAAGGTCGAGGCCATCAACAGCTTCCCAACACCGAAGACCGTGAAGGAGCTACGAAGGTTCCTAGGGATGGTGAATTTTTATAGACGGTTCATCCCAGGAGCAGCTCAATATCAGGCACCGCTGAACAAATTACTGGAAGGCTCTGTGAAAGGTTCACACCCAGTAAACTTCGCAGCAGAAGAGGACGAAGCATTTACGGCCTGCAAAAGGGGTCTCTGCCAAGCAGCAATGCTGGCTCACCCTGATTGCGGAGCTAAACTGGCCATAGTGACAGACGCGTCCGACACCGCCATGGGAGCAGTCCTGCAGCAGTCAAAGGATGAGAAATGGCAACCCTTAGCTTTCTTCTCCCGTAAGCTAAGCTCAAGCCAGCGGAAGTACTCTCCTTATGATCGAGAACTGCTCGCAATTTATGAAGCGATCAAATACTTCAGACATATGGTCGAGGCCAGAGAGTTTATAATCTATACAGATCATAAACCCATCTGTTACGCGTTTCATACACGTAAGGAGAATTGCTCACCAAGACAGTTCAGACACCTGGATTTTATCTCGCAGTTCACAACAGACATCAGGCACATTTCAGGGAAAGATAACGTAGTTGCTGACACCCTGTCAAGAGTGGATGTCATCACCCAGCCCATAGACCTGAGCGAGCTGGCTAAGTACCAAGCTTCAGACCCAGAACTCAAGCAGCTGCTCATTAAGGGTTCATCACTGCGCCTGAAGAAGATCACACTGCCGGGAACACTGTCTGAACTGTACTGCGATGAGAGTAGCAAGATGCCAAGACCATATGTCCCGAAGGAACTCCGACGACAAGTTTTCAACCACCTGCACTCCTTGAGCCATCCAGGAGCTAATGCCACTGCTAAGGTGGTATCCGAGCGTTACGTGTGGCCAGAAGTAAAAAAAGACTGCAGGGAGTGGACGCGAAGTTGTCTGCCATGCCAACGTGCGAAGATCACACGTCATGTCTCTGCTCCCCTGGGCAACTTCAAGTTACCACGTACGCGCTTCATGGACATCCATATTGACATGATCGGGCCATTGCCAATATCGCATGGATTCCGGTATTGCCTCACAGCTGTAGATCGCTTCACGCGATGGCCTGAGGCAATACCGATCAAGGACATCACAGCAGAAACAGTGGCCAATGCTCTTTTGTACGGATGGATCGCGCGCTTCGGTTGCCCTACCAAAGTGGTGACAGATCGCGGCAGGCAGTTTGAGTCAACCCTCTTCAAACACCTATCCGATATTGCTGGCTTTGAGCACCGGAAGACAACCGCTTACCACCCTGCCTGCAATGGCATGGTCGAGCGGTTTCATCGACAGCTGAAAGCAGCCATTACCTGCCATGGGAACCAAAACTGGGTGGAATCTTTGCCATTGGTACTGTTGGGCATCCGCAGCGCGCATAAAGACGACGTACATGCAACTCCGGCGGAGTTGGTGTACGGAGAAACCCTGCGCCTACCGGGAGACTTCCTCGAACCAGAAGCGGTCAACACCACCGATATGACCGATTACGTGTCCAGGCTACGCATGTTCGCTAGGAACATACAGCCATCAGCAGCATCGCGACATGGTAACACGCGGCCCATTTTTGTTTTTAAGGACCTCGCCACCGCGTCGCACGTATTTCTGAGGGATAACGCGTCATCTGGTTCATTCAAGCCAGCCTACACAGGACCACATGAAGTCCAGGAGAGGAGTGACAAAGTATTCAAACTCCTCTTTAACGGTAAAACAGTCACAGTATCGATAGACCGAGTGAAACCGGCCTACATACTACGTGACACACACACTACAATAACACATAACAACACACACACTCACAACACACAGGAACAAACACAGACTACACAGGACACACCAGTTACCAATCCAACACCGGCGACCGAAGAAGACAACACTAAAAGGACACGGTCAGGCCGTAGGGTGCGTTTCCCTGATTACTATCGACCTTGACGGTCTCAAGAGGGGGGTGGTGTAGCGTCACATAACTTAAATATAGTTTTATTAAGTATTTATAGTGTATTTAAACAACTGTGTGTAGTGTTAAGTTTTAGATTAAGTAATAAACCTTAGAATATAAGTATCACTAATATTTAGTTAATAAGTAATATTAATGTAACAGTCGGACAACTGATTTTTGTTACATGTATCATGTAAGCCTAGTGCGCGGGCGCCGACTACCAAACCGGTTTCACCGATCGGCGACTGCGCAGGTAGCGGGACCCCTCACGACCTGCGTGAGCGCCGACCGGCAGTACGCTCTATGCCGCTAAAGCGAACGCACGCTTGCTTGTGCCAAAATCTATAACAGTTGCCCCGCGCGCTGGCTAATACCTTCCGCTACCTATATCTCTTGGCTGTTGACTGTGCTTCCTCTGGCTTTCTCCTTGATAAACTGTGTGCTTGTAAACTGCGTAATAAACTGAAGAGTGAGAGTGAACCGGCGGTGTTTAAATTAGTAAACCGTACGTACCAACCTTCCTCCCAACATTACAGACCCAAAAATTGAGAACTGAAAAACAACTTTTTTATAGGCAGTCGGGGGAATGTTCCCTGGAACATTTCTTTAAACAAATAAGTCCAATTGGGTCCAATCCTTGTTTTTCATTTTTTAGTTCATTTTTAGACATGGCAGGTGTGTTTTTTTAATTATGTGTTTTTATATACAACCTGTAACAGAATAAACGCAATACCTCTTAGGGGGTCATTGTACTCATCATTATGAACAACTTTTACAATGGGGCCAACCTTGAAATCGCGAAAAAAAATCAGCTGTTCAGTACATTTTCTCAAGTTATGCGCACAGAAATGTTTGGAGCAGTCGATTTTTTTGTCGCGATTTCAGTGTTGGTCTCATAGTGAAAGTTGTTCATAATAATGAGTACAATGACCCCTTAAGAGGTATTGCGTTTATTCTGTTACATATTGTATAGCAGTCTAGCTGATAAAATTTTATACACACACGTATCACTTGGTAACTGTCTATTTACAATAAAAAATATTGACATTACGGATTTAGATAATATTAGGAGTCATTTATATATGTTTATGATTGATTAATGTACGTTTTGCATAAGCTAACAATTCCTCTTTTAATTCCAGGGTTGCATACGACAGTTCACGAACCACATACGGGACCACCTGATCATCTTGGCAGCGGTAGGGGTCGGCATGGCGGTGATCCCTATCTTCGGCTTCCTGTTCTCGTGCGTGCTGTACGTGAAGATCAAGCACGTGATAGACTGACGCAGGGCCGCGCCGGCCAACGCTAAGAACCGCAAGGTGTTCGACAAGTCGGCCCGGGGCGGGGGCGCGCGCGCCGGCCGCCCGGCCCGGGGCCGCCCGCGCAAGTCGCCCCCCGCGCCGCCCCCCGCGCCGCCCCCCGCGCCCTGCCCGCTGCACCCCGCGCACCCCGCGCACCCCGCGCAACCCAAGCGCGCCATATCCACCATCAGCGACAACGTCAGCATATAGACTCCTTGCACCCACGTGACGAGTGCGACCTCGATGTAGACTTAGATCATGTGTTCATCGGATGTTAATCATTATACAGAGTTAATGTTCGTGTCTAATAATAGTGAAGTAGAAACTGTGACCGAATTTATATCAGAGTGTATCCGAGCCGGAGCTCGATAGTGACTAATATTGTAAGATGGTGCTATACTATTTTGTTATAGAATCGCGGGTAGCTAGCGCATCAAATGGGGAGGGAGTATCGTATTGTTTAATTAATGAGCCATTTGGAATTGCAAGTATATTTGTAGTAATCGTATAATTAATGTAACCACCAAAAATTTAAACATTCTAAAATAAAAAATAATCACTGAGTCTCAGCACAATGCAAGCGCAACTTATCAAGGAAATCTTTCACGTAATCTCGTAATTGATACACCTTCATAATTTATAACCTTTACTCGTTTATAATTGCTTATAATGCTATTATGTCTGAGAGCAAACAATGTGATTGTTTCTGGCACGATGACGACATAATACTTGCCAGTCGAGTCTAACTTAGCACACTACGTCGGTAGCACATGCATTGAAGCATGAATTCCTTGGGTAAACCAAATGAAAATAAATAGCCAATGAGTTTATATGTAGTGTACATCGGAGCTTACGAACCGCATACAAATGGCATTGTCGGCGTTCCGTTCAAACCTAGTCATTAAATTACTGGGAATTGCAATGCAAAACTAGATGGAAATCCGTGACTTGGCTCTTAACTAGTCCTGTTGTTGTTTTTTTAAACCATCAATTATATACCAACTTCCAATAGAAGCTCATAGTCTAATGTTACAATGTATTTAGATCACAGAACCGTGTTTAATCAATTACACTTAAAAAAATATGTGCCTTACTACTATATAAGATTGTATATAAAATAATGTAATGAATGTAATTTAAAAAAAGGTTAAACTAATTTAATTATTCGTTCATATTTTAATGATGAGTTACAAAAGATTATGTCCAAAGTTTTAATTGATAGTCTATATTTTGGGCTGGTGGTCTACTTCTCAATTTTAATAGTTTTTCATTATCATCATATCAGCCAAAAGACGTCCACTGCTGGGCATAGGCCTTCCCCAATTGGTGGGGGGGGGGGTTGCCATAATCTCCACGCTTAGCAGGTGGGTTGGCGATCGCAGTGTAGCTGTTGTAATTACAAAATCACTTACGACACCCACGGGAAGTGATGGGATGGTGCTATTCTTTTACGTCCGAACACCATACGGAACCTAAGTTTTTATCAATAAACAAATCAACTACTAATAAATGCAGCAAAAAATGTAGTAGTAAAAACGTGCAAATATACCTATGTGTGTTTAATAATAGAGAAGGTTGTGACGACAAGGCTAATACTATGAAATCACTGGGTTTGGAAAAACGCATTTACTGTTTCGCCAAGAGAAAAGTAGGTATTGACAACAGGCTGCAATCAAGTATTGTGGGAACACATAGGGGAAAAGGACGCCGCGTTTTCATAGTTTAGTGGAAAAACATGCTCTAGTCAAGCCGAGACAAAAGCAAACAATGCAAAGAGGATGAGTAACAAGCGTATGTAAAAACAAGTGACTGACGAAGTACGAATTGCCCATTAACGAATGAGCAATTCGTACTTCAAAAACGGCTCGCCTCGTGGTAAAAGAATTTGCTGTTCCTCGTAACAAGAGTTATCTAGTGGATGTAGTAGACCACCAGCCACATATACCCGCCGTGTTGGCGTGTTAATTGTACAAGAAAATGTTAAAAGCCAAATGTTATGATAAGTCATTGTTTTTTACGGGTACTTAATTGCTGTTACTTACTATGTCTTATGTGTCCACTTAATTTACTAACATTTTACACGTTATTATAGTTTCTTAAACTTATTCTATTAAAAATCATTACGTGCGTTTACTGTAATTTATAAAATGTCAAGCAATGTACTATTTAATTTGTATTGAAATCATATAATCATTCTGGAAAAAAAATATTATTTTCAAATATGAAGAAATAAATACCTACTAATTTAATAATACAAGGAGTAGTCGAATACAGACATTTTATTGACTACAATAAGCGCCCCCTGTTAACTTTGTCTTCACGATTTTAAAATTCTTGTTAATTAATACAGTTCAACTAAAACAGCAGTTGTTTTTTTTTCACTTTTGTAAGGGTTTAATAGTATTTACAAAACTACGTTATTATAAACCTGATGTTCTAAATGATTTTAGCAGCAGGTAAGAATCTTGTTTCTGTGGCTTTAGTAACTGTATATTAATCTATGGCCTTAGTGCGAATTTTTTAACGTTCTTGATCGCGTTAGCGTACAAGTTGTCGTCAAATAACTTTGCCCCTCTGAAGTTAGCCATTTGCAAAGATCGCGCAGGTGCAGTCACGTAGACGGGAGCAAGCGGGACGCAAGCATGCATCGAACGTAAACGAGCGACAGACATAAAATCGCGCCGCCATAATCCCCGCCCCCATGTCTCTTGCGCATGCGCAGTTGCAGTTTGTTCGTAATTTTGACTACTACGCAGCCACTCGTAGCCAACTTCAGAGGGGCACAGTTATTTGACGAGAACTGTATACGTCAATTTGTATTGAAACTGAATAAGCGCCGTCTGGTGACACTCACGGACAACCATTTTTTTTTTCTATACAATTTGACATAAGCGAACGTTTACGTTAACGCGATCGAGTACGTTAAACAACTCACACTCAGCCCTCAAAAGTTTGATGAAACCAAAGTATTAATCGATGTTTCCTCACTTTTTTTGTAAACACGACGACCATATAAATGGCTGGTAGCAGTAATAAATCGGCTGTGTCAAAACTCAAACTCAAAGCATTAATTTTTGAATTGGCAAGGTCGGTCAGTCAAAGAGGTGAAGTTATTTGCACGTTACAAAACATAGATCTCTATAGTTAGATCGTGCAAGAAACTCCACCGACACTTTTAAATAAAAAAATTGTTACAAAGTTTTTTTTTTTCATAGTTCTTGTTGAAATTATTCACATAATGTGAACGATGTAGAAAGACGTTCACGATTAAAGCATCCGGAGTAAAAAATAAACAATATAAAGAACAAACAATTAAAATAAACCGTGGCAGTTGAGAGATGACAACAACAAATGATGCTACACATGCGCCACCATCAGAGAGACTTTTGAGTGAGTATGACACTCCCAACCGCCAGGGCAAATCCGAAAATGGTAGTTGTGCCGTTATATGCAATGCTAAATAGATCGAGTCTATAAAATGAAAAAAAAATCTATATAAAATATACAATTTGTCTAACAATGTGTTTCCAAATATAACAGCCACTAGGGCGATAATTAAACTAATCAATTAAGTTTAATTATCGCCCTAGTGGCTGTTACGCAGGACCATCATTTTTTATCTTCAATGTTATCCCCCAACTTGTGCTTGTCTTCAGATTTAAATTTCGTTTTATCCAGTTCATATTGGAAGCTATTTTATTATAACATAGCTGTTGCCCGCGACTTCGTACGCTCATATCCCGTTTTTCCCCGTTACCGTAGGAATTCCCGTTTCCCGTAAGCCGTACAAACTTCGTCTTAAATGTAGATATCATTATAATTATACAAAAAGAATTCTCGCTCGATGCGTTTCTTTCGGCGCCGGCGGCCGGCAGCCTCGCGTTCGATTTAATAGTTATGTTGAATTTTTTAATTTTACATTATCTCCTAAACGGTGAGTCCAAATAACAAAGCTGTGAAAGACAAAGTTTATCTTCATAAAATTATCTTGATGATGAAGTAACTTTCACTTGTAAGGATTAATATGCCTGCCTATTAATAATTCTCAAAAACAAATTTTTCATTAAATTATTTGACCTAAAATGCCTGATGTGGCTTATTTAAAAGAGATAGATATCTGTCGCGGACTTTTTTTTAGATATACTTAAAAACCCAAATCTTTGTAGAACATGGTACTACGTATAATTAGCCATTATCGCAGCGCAGGCGGATAAAGCCGTTCGATAGCGCTTTTTCTTCCGACTTACTTCACAAATATCAATCAAGAGCTTTAGCATAATACTATATAGCCTTCCTCATGAATGTGGCTATTATATACAAAAAGAATTTTAAAAGTCCGACTGGTAGTTCCAGATATTAGCGCGTTCAAACAAACAAACTCTTCCGCTTTATAATATTAAGTACCTATAGATTTCAAACATGGGGTCCCCCATGAAAGATGTGGTTACTTATTGAAAACTCGAGGCTGTTATGCTTTCTGTACAAGGGCTGTATATCCGGCTACACAGCTCTTATAATTCTTTTGGCCCCAAATTAACCAGCTCCGAGCAGTATAGTAGCTTGTTAACAGCGCCAGTCTGAAACCTGGTTGAACTAATTCATCCATTTTTCTAGTAACATAATTAGGCTTGTCGCCTCGTTTAGGTACTAAAACGGTGAAGATTATTTCTAACGTACATAAAGTTTTCATAGAAATTAACAAGCTACCGTCACGTATCATGATATGTTCATCCATCAGAGAGCCATCTGTAAAAGTTCGCCTTTTAGGCAAAGCCGGCTGCACCTAGTTGTAGGTAGCTGAAACTAGGTGCAGCCGCACTTCGGCTATTAGCAGTAACATACATAGAAAAAAAAATAAGAAAGGACTCAAAATTGAGCCCTGGGGTGACCCCCATTTACACGTGTATCTTGTAAAGACAAAAAGTATTCTACAAGTACCTATAGAAAAAGACTTGTAAACACTTATTGATAACCACATACTAAATCATTTGTAAATAATAAGTAAAAAACCAGTCTCTGTGTATCTGATATTTTATTCATACCTGTGTTGTACGTAAAGCACACGGCAGATTTAAAATTAAATTAAATATTCAAATGATTTCAATCAAACTTGATCTTGATCTTTTTGCCATTGGAAATCCCCGAACACGCTTTATTTACCAACCGAAAATTATGAAGAGGCAAATGGACTTTAATTGCTATCTTAATTTATATTATGTTACTCACTCAATTAGGTTAAATGATAAAATAATAACTTATTAATTACACCTTAATAAAATGGAACAAAATGCAGTCAGTAGTTATTTCCAATCCTCAAAGCTGGGCGCATTAATATTTGTAAAATGATTGTTCGTGTGTCATTGTTATGTGCAGTAACATCGTGTGTTCTATCTGCTAAACTGATCAACCCAGAACTCGGTTCTATCGACGATTTACTGGACATCATACACAAGAAGTCTACGAATCCACCTGAACACAGGATTCAAGTAACAGTACCACATGCAAGACGGATAGAACAAATAGAATTTCCCTTCGTACATTCTTCAAACAATTTCGACATGTTCGATACAGACTCCTTTTTGGAGAAGATTATGGAAGACATCAACAAGTTCATGCAATCAAGTTTATTTGGCTTTAAAACAAAAGAACCAAATTATTTTTCGACGCCAAGCCCAACTGAAGTGGACTCACGACCGTTTCAACCTCTCGCAGTGACCAAGAAGCGACCTCACACACAAAATCAAGGCGAGCCGACTGTCCACGGTGGAACGAGTTTGTCGGATCAGCCTGCGAATAATAAACCTATTTATGAACAAGGTATCGCGTCAATTCTTCACGGAACTAATAAACGACCCAAAGATAAACAGGATATTCATAAAAATAATAACGACTATGACTACGATTTTGATGCCCGAAAAGATAATGAAAAATAGCCATATATGCTTATTGAAATGTAAAAAAATGTTTTGTCACATCTTTGCTAAATTATTATAATGGACTAAGAGCCGGCAAACAAACTTTAAGAACCTAGGTACCTAATAAAGTGAAAGTATTACCTTCAATAAAATTATAAATATCGGGCGCACTAAAATAAAACCTTACCCTACCGTTACCCGAACCAAGTAAATCATATGCCTACCTAATCGTTGTGCAGTGGAAACAAACATTTCAAGGGGGATGTCTAGTTTTTGAATAACTTTACAATTTTTCAAACAAACTTGCTATAGTAAAAACAGGTTTATAAGAGAATAGCAATCTTATTGTGAAGATGACGCCTTAGTTGTGCACACGTCGTAAACGAACATCGTACTTAGCCAGGCAAGGACGAGCGCATCTCTACACCACGTTTATTTATTCTCAATTAAAAATGAAGTCCTATTTATTAGTGTTTGTAATAGTTGTGAGTTCTCAGTGTAACGCCAGTTTAATTGAAGGATTCTTGAGTGGAGCATTAGACGTTAACTCTAAAGTTCACGATGCGGCCCACAATGTCGCCGGTGCGTTATTGGGAGGTGTTTCGCAAGTTCTAAATGTTCATCGCCAACCAGGATACAAGCCAGGGAAACCCCCGAGTGAGACCGTCGTCGTGGAAGTCGTTGTGAAAGATGATGAACCACCCAGATCACCCCACGGAGGAGGCTACGGACCGCCAAACCAAAACGGATACGGTTCTCAAGGTAACAACTACAATAACCGACCACCACCAAACAACGGACACAATCACCACCATCATCATCATCACGGTAACCAAAACCCCAACAATAATAACCAAAACGGCAATGGCAACTGGAATCCTAACAATCAATATGGGAACCCTAACAACCAGTACGGCAACCCTAACCAGTATGGAAACGGAAACCCTAACAATAGTCCATACAATAAGCCGTATAGGCCATATGGAAACCCAAACAATCAGTATGGAAATTCCAACAACCAGAATGGTGGTTATAACAACCAAAATGATAGACCCAACCAGAATGGAGGTTACAACAACCAAAATGGAAGACCTAACCAGAATGGAGGTTACAACAACCAAAATGACAGGCCGAACCAGAATGGTGGTTACAACAACCAAAATGACAGACCGAACCAGAATGGCGGTTACAACAACCAAAACGGAGGTTACAACAACCAAAATGGAAGACCTAACCAGAACGGAGGTTACAGCAACCAAAATGGAAGACCCAACCAGAGCGGAGGTTACAACAACCAAAATGGAAACCAGGACAACAACCAATTTGATAATCCTAACAACCAGAATGGTAACCCCAACAACCAAGAGGGGAATCCCAACAACCAGAACGGAAACTACAACAACCAATTCGGAAAACCTAATCAAGATAACAATGATTATAATAATCAGCCTTCTGAGAAGCCAAACCAAGGTGGAAATCAAGACAAAACAACTGAACACGTAACCTCCAAACCCATCGTAGTGAATCCACCAATTATTGGCACTGTTACTAAACCTAGCACCGGATATATAGACGAAACCACGAAAAAACCCAAAAAACCTGAAGATGACTTTCCTCTATTCGTACCACTCGGACCCAACGATTATGTTTACGGCGGTGACAAAATAGAGGTCAGTGCCCCCAAAAGAGAAACAGATAACAGTAAACCAAAACCAGCCGATGAAGACGAGGATTTGGCATTAGACATAAGGATACAAGATCAATAAACTTGAAATAGGAGCTGTAAGCAATGTGACGATGATATTGATATTACATTTTTTAATTGAAATTTATACCATCTGTTTTATTAATTCATTCCATAACCATCGATCAATTCAATCTAAAAATACATAAGTAAATGTCATTTTTTTGCCCGATGCCCAACATAATAACTTGTCTGTCTGACCGAATCAAAGTTACGTTACTACTCTGTTTTTATGATTGTTGTTTGTTACTTCTTTAATATATAATAAAATATTTTTTACTTCACTATTTTAAACATTCAAACTAACTAACTGTTATGAAGACAATCACTAGGTACTCGTATATATCGTCTATAAATAAATAACTAACATTCACATTTAAGGAGAATAACTACAGAGTTAGTTATAAGATTCGATGGACTCTTATTTGCA
The DNA here is from genome assembly GCA_947386135.1 of Melanchra persicariae. NCBI lineage: Eukaryota > Metazoa > Arthropoda > Insecta > Lepidoptera > Noctuidae > Melanchra > Melanchra persicariae. Next base: position 5,732,559 of record OX376651.1, on the reverse strand, counting down.
TTGATTTTGCGCGAAACCTCTCTTGCTGCCTAGACATGAACTTCTATCTGTACTTAATGTCTCCTATAATATTGTATATCTTAACCATCTTGGGATAGTTTATTGCCATATCTAGTTATGTAGGTAACCGTTCTGTCGGAAACACTAATTTTGTTTAATACCCAATCATGGAAGAAATAGGAAGATAAACTTTATAATGGACCATAAGTACACCACCATCACACCAGTTTATGCTATACTTACCTACGTATACTTAGTTGATATCTAATCCGGTAATTTCATGCAAGTTTTTCCTTGAGTTAATTCTACAATTGAGGAAATAATACCTAACAACCCAATATTTATATGACTCGTCAAAATACATAGTTATAGGTGCCATAAAATGAAGGTACGGTAAGTAGGTAGGTACTCAAATTTGCATCAAAAATATTTTTGTAGATGGATGAGCCAGCTAACTGCTATTGTCGTGATTTTCCATAATTGTGTTCGCGAAACCATAATTAACTTTGTGTTGTCTTGGCTTGACCTTAAGTGCAAAAAGCGTGAAGCCCAATGAACAACAAACTGATTCCTTATTACGCGTCCAGCTGTTTACCAACTAACACATTATTTACTGTTTACTGCTACAAATAAAAAAAATATTTCACTGTTTTAAATTATTAGAATAATCCCTTCATAGTGAAATAACCCTGACATGAGTGAATTACTCATTGTTTTCGCGATATTGGCAGTAGGAAAAATACACGGCCAAGAAGCGGTCGTGTCGCAAATTACAAACCTCCGACCTTTGTCCTTGCCTGCGTTTGATCACAGACTGGTACCATATCAGGAACGGGAATACAGTGATCTTCGAACATCGCAGCCTCCTCTGCGGCTGTACACAAATCCGCCCCGACCAGCTGATCGTGACCTGCCGCAAAAACCCAACGGAAGCAGCAACCTTGACCTTCTGCCGTCGACCGTGGGAGGGAACCCACCGAAACAGACACTGTTTTTTTCATCCAAGATCCCAGACAAGATGAATCAACCTTTGAACGGTGAACATAGTGATCCAGTGATTACCGAATACTTAAGCAACGATGTGTACGAAGACATTATTTTCGAGAATAACAGAACCCCAGGATACGTCTTTAAACCAGCTGTAAGAAATTCTACTGTACCAGCGTTTGTGAATACGAACATTCCGAGTAATGGGAGCGTTCCAGGAATAACTTTGGATGAACGGTCATCCTTTAACGGTGACCCGTGTCCCGCAGGTTTCGCCAAGGTAAACGGACAGTGCGTCAAGGCGGACCAGTGAATAAAACTTAGTGAAAGTGACAAGTCATGGACATTCGGAGCCCTGAAAAACACCCTTAGTTGCTGTGCACAAACGGTGGTTAGTTTAAGTGGAATGCGTGTAAAAAATGTTAGCAAGTAATATTAAAGAGGGAAGGTAACTACCTACCTACCTAGACCTACTCCTAATAAATTGGTAAACCTACGTATAGGTAGGTTGTGATGCTATTAATTTGATAAATTTATTTACTATTAGTGTTACGGAAATAAATGAAAAGTTAATTTTTAGTAATCTATACATTATCTATAGGTACACTATAGCTGTTGCCCGCGACTTCGTACGCGCATACTTATCCCATTTTTTCCCGTTCCCGTAGCTATTCACGTTCCCGTAGGAATTCACGTTCCCGTAGGAATTCACGTTCCCGTAGGAATTCACGTTCCCGTAGGAATTCACGTTCCCGTAGGAATTCACGTTCCCGTAGGAATTCACGTTCCCTTAGGAATTCCCGTTCCCGTACAGCCATCTTCATGAATTTAGTTATCTACACTAATATTATAAAGAGGAAAGATTTGTTTGTTTGTTTGTTTGAAATGAATAGGCTCCGAAACTACTGGACCGATTTGAAAAATTCTTTCACCAGTAGAATCCTACATTATCGGCGATGGTCATAGGCTATAGAATATTTTCAAAAAAGTTAGGGATCCGTATGAAAACTTCGATAATGTGACCCAAGGTGTGAGAAAAAATCCTTATATCGCGTACGCTGCGGAATCTATTGACAATAGAGCAAAGTGATGTACTACAGTTTTATAGAAGTCATCAATATCTACAAAAAAGTCCGCGATACGATATGTCTAACTATTATGGATAAGTCACCATGACCGCTTTTTGTTAATATTAGTCAAGCAAATCCCATGGTGAAATAAAAAATGGTGATTATAGTACCATGATATTAATCCTTATCCATTTAAATGGTTTGATAATTAAGGTTGATTATGTCCGTGTAAATTACACTTTAAATCATTCAAATCGGACCTTTCGTTCAAAAGTTACGACGGTAATAAACATGCTCGGAGTAAGAAAAATGTCGCGGCTTGAGCGAACTGGGGAGAATCGTATCAATGCTTGGTCCGATGAAGTTGAAACACCACGGCATTTAAATGTTTTCGATAAAACAATAAGAATAACAAATGTTTGGATTTTTCGAAAATCAACTAGGTACATACATAATAAGGGGTGAAGCAGGGGCGAATTAGTTTTTAGGGGAGGAAATTATAGCTTGCTTCAATTTACTTCGGAATTCTATGAACAAACTAAAAGTTGAAACAGATCATGTACCTAACAATTTTTGCATAATCAATCCCTGACGGGCTGAACGGGGGGCTGAACAGTTGCGCTGAACCAATAATGAGAATCGTTGTGCTTAATTTTCCAAAACTAACCTTTATAAGGGGATATGTATAGGGGCGTCGCAGTTTGTGGAGTACCTACTATCCCCACGCGGACGAAGTCGCGGGCGAAGTGCTAGTCTTTAATAAACAAAAAGAATATCTCGCACCATCGCCGCGTCGCCGCCGCCGTCGCACGCACGCTCGAATACGCTCGATGCGTTTCGTGCGACGGCCGCGTCTCGCGCACCACTCGTTCGATTTATTAATAATATTAGTTTATATAGTATAGACTAGCTGTGCCCGCGACTTCGCTCGCGTGGATGTTGGAATAAAAATGTAGGTACCTACGTACAGAGCAATGAAGAGACTGGTTGGATGAGTAGCTCGTGATAACAGCCGCACGGGTCTAGATTCCAGGGTTGCGGAATTAGTTCGAAAGAGTCACCGCGGCCCTGGAACGCAAAGGGCAATTGGAAGAATACGGATGGGTTTCAGTCAGTAATAGTCTGACACTCCACTCCACCCACAGCGGAAGAAGTAATTTGATGATTTCCCAAACATAAAAAAACGGGACGATATTAAAGGTAAAGCAGCACTTCCCGAGATCGGCCTGTAGATGGGTGACCATCTTAACATACCGAGACACCTCCGTGCCTCGGAAAGCACTTAAGCCGTTGGTTCCGGCTGTTATTTGGAAATCTTTGGCAGTCGTTACGGATTGTCAGAAGCTAGAAAATCTGACACCAGTCTTGCCATGAAGTAGGTACTGTATCACACAGTTAATGGGTTGTGGAGGTTTGGTAGGCAGCCGCTCCACGTAAAATACTGTTATTCAGCTGAATTCTGTTTGACTAAGAGGCAACCCCAATATAGTTGGGAAAAGGCTAGGCACATGATGATGTTAAATAATCGTGCACAGTTGAAGGATTCAGTCACATTAAAAGAAAAGTTAAGTAAATAGTTGATTGATGTAGGAATGAGAGAAATTGAATGAACTTAGGTAACGTAGTAGGTACACGTCTTTTATGAATAGGTACTTTTTTTAATTTACGAATAGCGAAAAACAATGATACTAAAAATTGTGTGAGAGTCATAATCTGACGGAAAATCTTAACACCGCAGAAAAACGCGTCATCGTTGCACCGCCATCTATCGACCATTTGGTAAACTGGCAAAATATTTGGCATAGGTGCTTTTATTTTACTACTCTTATTAAAAGTTTCACAAATAACTCAACAATTTGTTTTGATGTTATTTTCATGCTTAACTGCATTTTATCTTTCTCAATAGATGGCGCCTAATAGTCGGTCACCGCAACGCTTAGCGCTGAATGAAGTTCCTTACTAAAATTAAAAATTTAATATCTTGATTTTGTGGATCGATTTTGATGAAATAAACGCTAAATGTTACTCGGGTTAACACTTAATATTTTTAAGAACTTAGCTTCCAATCCAATCAGTGGTTTTAGCGTGAAGCTGACTCAAACATATGGACAAACAGACAAACCGACAAACGGATAAAAATTTCAAAAATGGTATTTTTGCTTACCTTTTTCGTAACATTTCTCAGTTATTTTTATGCGAAAATATTCAATGTACAGATATGGCAAATCTACGATTTTATTATATGTATAGATATAGATAGAATAGATGAATCGATTTAGTTAATCGTTTAAATCACCCTAGAAAATCGAATAATAGGTAGGTATAGGTACGTTTGTTTTGTTTCGTTATTGCATATTGTTACGAGCTTGGGTTTCGTGACAATAAAAACAGCCGATTAAATAACCAAACTGACACTTTTTTCTTTGAGGATGGGAAATCATCAAATGACCCCTCCCGCTCTGGGTGTAGCGGCAAGGAGTGTCAGACTTTTACTGACTAAAACCCACCCATAGTCCTCCTAGTGCCTTTCTTCCCAGAGCCGCGGTAACTCTTTCGAACATATTCCGCAACCCTGGCAGGCTCTGGCCCTGGCGGGCCCCGTCTACCAAAATGACACTTGACATGCACTACTGATTACTTCGCAGTTGAAGATCGCTGTCGAAGTGGTCGGTTGTATCGCAAATCCAATACTGACTCGGTCGCTGGCTATGCGAGCCTTATTATACGTCGGCAGATAATTCCAGAACCTTCTACTATAGAAACATCTAGAAAGTTCGCGTACATACCGGTCCCGACTAACCAAATGTCGAAAACTCCAGAACATTTAGCATAGAAAAGTCCAGAAGGATCTTGCTTGACTCTACCAGTTCTGCTACTCGATACTAGATGACGCCAGTAGTAACTAAATATGTGTAACTCGACATTAATTCTGGCGCGTAACATTATTATAAAAAATCGTTTAATGTGCCTAAAACTAATAAGAATTAATTACAGTTTTACACTTAATTAAGTACCCAAAAACTCGTGAAACTTGTGGATAAAGGAAATTAAAGAGTTTTTGAGTACTTAATTAAGTGTAAAACTGTAATTAATTCTTATTAGTTTTAGGCACATTAAACGATTTTTTATCGTTAATTGGTAATAACTTTAACCATGGATATCTCCATAATCATGGGGTTACGCGTGGTGGGGATGGTACAGGGAGGTAGCCCCTTCGGGCCTCTCTGCCCCAAAAATCGATGGACCGATATGGAATTTTAACCTTCGTGGAACTGAGCCTCATTTAGTAGGAATAAAAACAAAAAGTTGACAACACCCTGTTTGTTTCTACATATATGGTAACACTGGAAATAATTGTCTTTGTCAGTGTCATTTCGATAGAACGTGGAGTAGCCGGCGTTACTCCTTTTGTAAAAGATTTACTATATTTTCGAAAATCTATTTTTGAGAATTTACCCTTTACCACGCCAAGTTTACAAAGAGAAGAAATCACTAATTCAGTCCGAATAAGGTTACTGTTCAGAACAAGTTTCGAGTTATAACAAACACCACGTGTGCGATTTTGTTCTACAACACATACTTAAGATCCTATAACAAGCTTCATGTTTCTTTTTATGTGAAAGACATACATACAGTGAATATATTCGTGAATACTGTATTCAACCGACGCTACTGAAAGCATCCTAACGTCCACGTGCCACTAAAATGTCTGCCAAGGCCGAAGTAGATCTTCGCGATGGACTCTCCGCAGCACAAATCTTCGAAAACCGGGAGGGACTGACCTACAATGATTTCCTGTTGCTACCCGGATACATAGACTTCACCGCTGAGGAAGTAGACCTAACGTCGCCTCTTACTAAAAAAATTAACCTGAAATCACCGCTTGTATCCGCTCCTATGGACACTGTGACCGAAGCTGACATGGCGATAGCGATGGCGCTCTGCGGCGGCATCGGCATCATCCACCACAACTGCACGCCGGAGTATCAGGCCAATGAAGTACACAAAGTGAAGAAGTATAAACATGGGTTCATCAGAGATCCTGTATGCATGGGCCCTGACAATATTGTAGCTGATGTCATTGAAGCAAAGAAAAAAAATGGTTTTACTGGATATCCCATTACAGAAAATGGCAAGTTGGGAGGGCGACTAATTGGTATAGTCACTTCAAGAGATATTGACTTCAGGGAGGGAGATCCTCAATTGAGTCTGAAAGAAGTTATGACACCCATTCATGATATGATTACTGCTCAGTCTGGTGTCACTTTACAGGATGCCAATTACATTCTTGAAAAGAGCAAGAAAGGTAAATTACCTATTATCAATGGAGATGGTGAGCTGGTTGCTCTTATTGCAAGAACTGATTTAAAGAAGGCTCGCAGCTACCCAAATGCTTCTAAGGACTCCAACAAGCAGCTGTTGGTAGGAGCTGCAATTGGAACTCGGGAATCAGACAGAGAACGTCTCAAGTTGCTAGTCAATAATGGAGTGGATGTGATCATTCTTGATTCATCTCAAGGAAATTCAATATATCAGATTGAAATGATAAAATATATTAAAAATACCTACCCTGATATCCAAGTCATTGGTGGTAATGTTGTGACAAGAATACAAGCCAAGAATCTTATTGATGCTGGTGCTGATGCCTTGAGAGTAGGTATGGGCAGTGGCTCTATCTGCATCACCCAAGAAGTCATGGCCTGCGGTTGCCCTCAAGCCACTGCAGTGTATCAAGTTGCATCCTATGCTCGCCAGTTCAATGTGCCAGTTATTGCAGATGGTGGAATACAATCTGTGGGCCATATTGTCAAGTCATTAGCACTTGGAGCCACCACTGTCATGATGGGTTCTCTACTAGCTGGAACATCAGAAGCACCTGGAGAATACTTCTTTTCTGATGGAGTCAGATTGAAGAAGTACAGAGGAATGGGCAGTTTAGAAGCTATGGAGAACAAGGATGGAAAAGGGGCTGCAATGAGCAGATACTTCCACAAGGAGTCTGACAAGCACCGAGTGGCGCAGGGAGTGAGCGGCAGCATTGTGGACAAGGGCTCAGTCCTGCGGTTCCTGCCATACTTGCAGGCAGGCATGCAGCACAGCTGCCAAGACATTGGATCGCGCTCAGTTGGTATTTTGCGAGAAATGAGCTACTCCGGAGATCTGAGATTCATGAAGAGGACTTACTCGGCACAATTAGAAGGCAATGTGCACAGTTTGTTCTCTTATGAGAAACGATTATTCTAAAGAAGTGTCATTATGTCTGAGGGACATAAAGACTAAATCAATACATGTATATCTGAATATAAGGAAAGATCTAGTTCATTTTTGAAGAAAGGAATCAATTTATTTGATAAGGATGAATTTTAATGTAATTAGGTGTTAAAAATAAATTTATTATTATATTTAAGTGTATGTTATCCATTGCAACAGAGTATTCCATTTTAATATTTTATCATGTTTATTTCTTGATGTTTTAAGGTATAGGCAATTGGTTGCTTTGTGATAAAAATCAGGTTTTGAATAAAGTGTGAATTAAAATATCTTTGTATTATATTTACATACAAACCAATTACAATACACTACACTACTCTATACATATACATAAACTATCGGCCCGCCCCAGCTTCGTACGGGTAGATATAGGTATTTAACAAAAATAAATTTTAACACACTTAGCAGACATTCCATAATTAGTACACTCAATAAAGTCTGCTTTTGACAAAACAAACAATCAAAATCATTGGTTTGAGAGCTAAGATGCTGCAACAACCCACAGACACAGATTCAGCGTCAAACTTATAACATGCCTCTTTTTGTGTCGGTATAGTATTTATAAAATAATTTAGATATTATTACTTTAGTTTTTTTGTTTATTTATGATATTTTTTCAATGTTTTTTATTTCTATTTCTAAAAAGATTATTATTTTTATCCCTTGAATAAGAAGTTATTTATTTGGATATAAGGTACGAATAATGTGGCATAGTTTGTATCGGCGTTACCATTGCATATTTTTAATATGGAAAATTAGTTATTGGGACACAGCGGACTTTTTTGCAGATATTGATGTCCTCTATAAAACTGTAGTACAGTTTACATCGCTTTGCTCTATTTTCAATAGTTTCCGCAGCGTACGCGATATCTATTAATGTTTTTTTTTGTATTTTTTTCACACCTTTGGTTACATTATCGAAGTTTTCATACGGAATCCTAACTTTTTTGAATGGTGAAAGAATTTTTCAAATCGGTCCTGTAGTTTCGGAGTCTATTTAATTCAAACAACAAAATCTTTCCTCTTTATAATATTAGTATAGACTAGCTGTTGCCCGCGACTTCGTTCGCGTGTATGTCGTAAAGTAAAATGATGTCGCTAGGTAAGATCGCAGTCGAAGATAAGATAATTATACAAACAGTGAATTTCTAGCATTGCTTGACCCCGTTTTATGAATTGAAAATCATCAAATGACTCCTTCCGCTCTGGGCGGAGCGGAAGGGAGTGTCAGACTCTTAGCGATGAAGTCTTCTTCCAAAAGTTGCTAATTAAACGGAATCAGTCGCCAATTAAGTCAAGAGTGAATAGGTTACTTCTAGGCAAGCGTGCTCCATCTTCGACCACATCATCGCTTACCATCAGGTGAGATAGTGGTCAAGCGCGTGCCTAGCTATCAATAATACTTAATACAAAAAAACAATCTGTCGGTCACTGGTTTATAAGCGTTTCTAGGTGGCTGACCTGGAGAGAATCTGCCCAGCTTGACCACATTTAAATTTCTTGGGATACAAATTCACCCTCTCCAGGCCGACCGATTCTGATATTTGGTGACTAATTACAATTAGCGACTATTTTTTGTGTTATCAAAATTAAAATCCCTGATGGTGGTCATGCCAGTGTCAGTCACACGCCGGAAGCAACGGCTTGACGTGCTCACGGAGTCACAGAGCGTGCCCTCCGAGTCTCAGTTTTTAATGGATGATCACTGATCATGATCGCCCATCTAGCCCTCAGCCAGCGTTTCTACCACATCGCAGATCGATCCACGAGGCAGTTGCTGTCTAAACTACGAACTCATGCATCGTCAGTAGGTATTTGTTAATCTGCCCTACAGTGGAACAATCGCTGCAGACTGGTACTACCTATTATTTTTCATCCCAATATCTACCTACAATGAACTGAAGTCAGATGGAGTGATTATAAATAAAACAACACATTTTCTAATAATCACAATTTATTGGAATTATAAATGCACAAGCTGCGCAGGCATGATTATTTTAATTTGACAATAAATATCATAAAAGTGCTAAATAACTTATTAAAAATTATATGTGCTACAATCTATGATTTAGACTGGTGCGTCCAAAAATGTTATGCTTAACATTTTAAAAACTGCATCCTAGCTAGCAATAATACCTGCACGAATATTACCGTCTGTTGAATAATACTCCTTCATCTTAAAACCAAACTCTCATGTCGTCAATACTGCCAAACAAATAGGTAGATCTCTAGAGAGCATAGCAACCATGTGATAATACAAATATTTCTTAAATACCTAATATTGATATTAAGTCAGTATTACACTGGTTTTCAACAAGATCTCGGCGTCACGTAGGCTGAATAAACTATTAGTATCGTTTACAATAATTGTTAGCCTCAAAATGCTTAAAGTTGATCTTGCTGACTATCTCAAGACAACCCAGCTTAGTCTACCCTGAAAAACTACAGATAGACGTCGGTAGGAAGCGACCGGCGAAGTCCCAGATGATAATGCGGTTACAAAAACTACTCATTTCTTAAAAGTTCAAACTACCAAGCGATAAGGTCGTCAATCAGTTATTAATGAATTCAAGGCAGAAGCAGACTTAGCTGGTCTTAAATTTCGATAAGCACACTCATAAAGTCTGAGTAAATGCCATAACGACGTCTGTATCTTTCTCAAACCTAACGCACCAGTCGGAATGCACGAAGTCAAGCGACCAAAGCGTATAAATCTTACTGAGATTACATCTTAGCTGAATTCAGCACGTTTAAGCGCGTTTGTTATATTTGAATCATCGAATAATTGATATTGAATTAAACTAGAGCAAAAAAACTCGTGGACCTAGGAAAGAGTGGAGGCGCCTTAGAAACAAAGTTTTGTTTATTATGGTGCTGTTTGCGATAGCGGTTTTATGGTGTTTGCTGTGGCGAATAATGTTGGTGTTGGGTATAAATGGGGTCCATCCACATTTTCTAGGGCCATGGAAGCACGGAACTCGCTCAAACGTGCTGACGGGAGTGTGTCGCGGCACGTCTCGCGCGCCTACTCCTTGTGCTCGTCGTCGTCGTGCTCGCGCGTGAACTCGGGCCCGTGCGTGACGTCATCCTCGAACACGATCTCCTCTGGGTCGGGGGCGCGCGGCAGGAACTCCTCGCCTGGACAGATCTTCTTGAAGATCTGTTCAGCCTGCGAAGTAAACGTTACAAACTTACAATATGTCATTAACATGCCTTTGATAAAAGACAACGTTTGCAGGGAAATTCTGTGATTAAAATAACACATTTTTATTAGGTAGGTACCTATTTGTTAAAAAACTGGTTATTGTATTTTATCGTGAGTGTTTTTATGTTGATAGCTTTTTCTGTAGTCATACATACCTAATCATAACTCAGAAACACAGATATATCTGTGCTCAGAAATGTGTTACTAACGAATAGGTGCCTACACGGTAAATATACATAAACGTAGATTTTTCGGATAATGAACTAAGTACATAATTATTCCGGTGCACTCCCCGTTCAGCAGAATTAATGATGTATCAATCAATCAATTTCCTTAAACCTTTACAAAAATCACCGTTCTATATTTCGACCGCTATCTACCTATACCTAAATTGCACCACAATTTCATTGAACTCACCATGTGTTCAGTTTACTTATCTATAAACGATTATAATTATGTTTATATTAGTCTAACGTTAACTGTTTTACATTTATTAGAAACACGCAGAAGATAACGCATACCTAAAGATAACGACATAAAAAAGGTGCCTATACCTACAAAGAAACTGCGATGAGTACCGTACTCGTAGGTGGGTTCAGTAGTAAAACGAATAATGTTTTTGTTAGATTTAGAAACTGACTCTTGACGAGCTAATTTTCTGTTCACATAATTATGAAGCGATGCATACCACTGCGGAAAAGTGGGAGGACCAGGACCACCAAGTTAGTGCGCTGGTTGGGTAGTCTCTATTTCTTTACTCTCATTGTCCGATGGGACGGTAATCCCACGCGACCGGGGAACGATCAGGCGCAGGACTAACCCAGTTACTCGTTTTGCCCGACCTGGCAATCGAACCCAATGGCAGTCGCGCTTGCGACAACGTAGCCAACAGAAATGGCCTATATTCATAAGCGGACGTCTTTCAACTAAAATATATAATTACTAATATAATAAAGCTGAAGAGTTTGTTTGAACGCGCTAAACTCTGGAACTTTCAAAATAATTTTCAAAATCCGACTGGTAAAGTCGGATTTTGAAAATTATTTTTGTATATGATAGCCACATTCATGAGGAAGGCAATACGAGAACGAGAAATTCCTACGGGAACGGGGAAAAAACGTTATGTGCGCGTACGAAGTCGCGGGCAGAAGCTAGTTATGAATAACCGAGGTCATAAACGATAAAAACGAAAAATACTTGGTTAGCACGAAACTGTGCGCGTCATTGAACTTGGGCTATCGCTTGCACTTAGATAGTAAACGAGTAAAACGTAGTAACCAACGATAAGATTAAGTTCTTGAGTATTCTTGACTACTGAACCCTACAGACATACTCGTACCTACTTACCTACACTACAATCGCATAATCTGTGTTGTGTAATGGAAAACAATAACAGCGGTCAACTGATTGATGACTGACGGAAATAAATTACTTATTATGTTTTGGGTCAGTTTACTTATCTAAATTGAAAAGTTCTTTTCATGTTATTTAAGTAACAAACGGCAGATAAATAAAATGAGGTTTCTATGTGGTTCATTTACGGCCGCTTTCTATAACATATCTCAATCCCAATCTTGATCCCGATCCTTGTCTGTAACCAATCAACGGCCGAGTTTGTGTCCTTCACCACACAATCCTCACCTTTGATTGGTTACAGACAAGGATCGGGATCAAGTTTGGGATTGAGATATGTTATAGAAAGCGGCCGTTAATCATGGCATTATTGTTTTAAAGTTTTCCTTTCAAGGGTGGTATTCTATATCTGTTTAACAATGAGGAAAAAGTATCAAAATAAAAATATATGATGTGTGATGCAGTTCGTGGTGTTTATCGTAGTTCAACCACAAATTCGATACCACCGACTGCTCTGGTGCAGACGGTGGCATCGAATTTGCTGAAACAGCTGATTTTTTTTAAATTTACGACGTTCTTCGAGCGCAAGTTTTTTTGAAAAAGTCTATTTTTTTTATTTTGATATTGTTTCTTTACTTTATAGCAGCTAAGTACAGAACTCTACACTTAAATATGACCACGCACATTTGGAACACCCTGTATGCTTTACAGGATAAATAATTTGAAGTGGGCGTGGAATCCGAAACTAAGAGGAATAGCGAAGAGTCCGTTTGTTCTCACTAGTTCGATCGTCGAACTAGTGGGTTTTTTGTTCAACGATCCGAGTCACCGGAGTCATTAAATCTGCATCAATAGATATTTAAAGTCGTAATGAAAATGTGTAACATACTGCTGTTTAAAAATCAAGGTTATTGAGATAAAAACCTGTTCATCCAAACACGTTAATATGTATAATACGTATTCTTACAACAAGCTATTTTTTTCTACATTCACTGCTATTGTTAAACTCGTAAAGACTTTTAAATAGGTACCTACTCATAAATATTTCTGCTATTAAGAGAGTGGCCTTAGCCAAGAGTTAGAATATAAAGTTATTTTTTTAATGGAAAATTTGATACTTTAAATGCATCTCTCATTGATTTACTATGGCTTTTGTTGTTTTTGTTTTTTTCAAATAGAATTACACACATCATACACACACTAATTGTAATTCTACGCCCCATTTTAAAGGTGCGCCTAACTAGGAACCGTTATGCTCATGATAAACTAGCTAAAACAATAAATGCTCAGATGTAAATCAAACTGTTTAAAAAAGTGTTTAGTACCGAAAAACCATTGGATACCTTTGGCAAATTGTATCATACAGGGTTCACTAATGTTTCACCAAAACTCCATTGACAAATTTTCATTTTACAACCAACGTTTCGTATACTATTTATTTCCCAAACAACTTATTCCGCAAATGTTTCATTTAAAAAACACTCGTTTTACAAACAATTTGTGCTTATAGAAAACAAAATTCTATAAGCACAAAATTCGCGGAAATTAAGTTATTGAAATCTTTAGCAAGCCACTTGCTAAAGATGTTAATGTGAGTTTCACTTTTATAAAATTGCGTTATAAGAAGTCAACATGTATAATGTTTTTACTCCAAAAGTTGTTTTATGAGATAAAATGAAAAAATAATGAACTGTTTGTTAAATAATACGTTATAAAATGAATGTTTATCGGCTAATTATTTTGCTAAGTGAATTATTTGGTAACCTTGTTGTTGTATAATGATGAAATGACAAATAATGTTTTTGCTAATCGTAACTTGTCAAGTAAAAATTTTTTGAATTAATTTTTGGTAAGTGACCGGTCACCATCATACAGGATGTTCCAGAAGTGCGTGGTCATATTTAAGGGTGTTGTTCTGTATCTGCTAGAGTAAAGAATCAATATCAAAACCAATATGACATGATCCTTCTGGAACACCCTGTATAACTAAGATAGTTTCGTTTCAAGAAGGACCACTAGGCAACGACAATCTTTCTAGTATATTTCGCAATAATTTCATTTTTATAAGTTCCCTACCTAATAACGTTGACATCCGTATGGTTATCACCGTATCATGTTCCACAACGTGACAGTGTCAATATACAAACTTAGAGGTCACGGCTCCATCACATAATTGAATTGTTTCGTGTTCGTCAACAGTAAACGTTAATGTCAATAGCATGGCGGCTAATTGTGGCTATGGAATGGTATAATAGCTTAAGGCTGAGGTTACACTACAGAAGTGCGAGGTGCGGTGCGGTGAAGCAAAGCTACGTAATTATTAGGCCCGTTCACTAGATAAACGCAATCCTATTGGTGGAAATGTGACACATTCAAAGCTAGTCAGCTCAGCACATCTCTAGTGGAACCACAGCATTAAGCTGGTTGTAGACCTAAGCATAAATTAACTAAAGAGTTAGCATAGCTGGAGCAATTTTTCATACTTAGCATAAGGACAGTTTCCGGAACGAAAATCAACGCAAATGAATGTGACAAATAGGGAACGGCGTTGACTATGCCATCTAGTGTTGCATATTCGAAACTTTAAGGTTAAGAATACTTGACATTGACGCTTCTGTGCTGTCCGTTTAGGGGAACGTGCACGAAGTAGAATGTGCCATCTAGCGTTAGCGAAACTAATAGGTAACCTATAGATCCTGCACGTTCCCTATAGTCAAAAGCGCGCTGCCTGTTGCGTTTGGTTTAATGAATAACTATCAACATCATTGCCTGTTGGCTGTTGTTGCACATTTGACTTGAGCTTGTGTTTAATTTGTGACGTGTCGATCATTTATTTTCAGAAAATGCTGTGTTGAGCTTGGTTTACACAGTTCGGTACCTAGTGCACGCATATTTATGAAAAATTATTTTATATATTACTATGCGAGCAAAGCTTACCTCTTGGTCAACGCTACGAATCGACCAAGCATTGTTAGGCGATCTGACAGGCAAATAATAGCCGATTATGCTCTGACCTGAATTAACTTTTTCAGTTATGAGCAGAGATCGGAATAGGTACTATATTTACCTAAAGTTCGAAGAAGCACAACAATACATAACATAGTTGATAATACCTCCTCTAAAATCCCGGAATCATAACTCTACCTATAGATACTCTACATATACATAGACTCTACCTATTCCGATATCTGGTAATATAACAGTAATGAATTCAGATAGATGATAGGTAGTATTGTTAAAATGCTGATGTCGAAATGCTAACTAAAATGTTAAGGAAAACTATAGTTTGCATGGATTGAATACGAGGGAAACGACCTTTTTTAATTTGAAATATCAAATGTTAGACTATCGATTTTATTTGTTTTTTCCCTTGCAATAAATTCTTTTGGGAATGCTTACGGGAAACACGGATCTAGCGCAGAGCGCGTAAAGATGACGATGTAACGGGACGTCAACTTATTAAAATCCAAAGCTTTGAAGACCAGACTATCCCAGATAGTTGCCCAACAAAATGTACATGATAAATTATTTTTATGCTTCTTCTAGTTAGTTTCTATGTAGCTAAAATTACATTTGGTCTTGGGTATTAAATGGTAGCATAGCAGGCTGTTGGTTACACCTCACTTTCTAGGAAAAGCAGTATAGTAAAGGGGGAACCGAAGGTTGCAGAGTAGTGCAATATCGTCTTCATGGGGCTGAAAGATCCGGAGCGGATTTCTCTATAACACCATTAGATACTTCCAACTCCGGAGTTGGAAGGATTTTGCACTACTCTGGAACCTTAGGTTCCCCCTTTACTATAAGTACTGCTTTTCCTAGAAAGTGAGGTGTAACCAACAGCCTGCTATGCTACCATTATAATACCCAAAACCAAATGTACCTCCAGACCCATGTTATACCCGGGTATAACATGGGTCTGCAAGTTTAATTTTAGTCAATTATTAATAAAAAATCAAGGCCAGTCAGAGTAGGGATGACTGCAAACTCTTCCGAGAGTTAGTGCAGAACTCAACTTACCTAATTAAATTTAATGCAATATCAAAAAGCGTCATTTACTTTTGAATAGCCAAAAAGTAGGTTAGACGAAAGATGATTGGTGATCTCGTCACTAAGTGCCCTGCGGTTTGTTGCGCATTATTATTTTACAGAACCCGTAATCGAGTCGCCGAAAGTGACAGAAACTGCCGAAAATTAAATTATGATGAAAATTAAATATAAACTCAATGACACAAGGAATTTTTCAGAATATAGACAGTATACACGACAACTGTCATTGTGACAAGAACTTTATCCAATTGAGATAATAATTTTCTTAGTTGATGAGATCAAATGGAACAGTCTGTTCGTCCCGCTATTTTTGACGCTGACCGTACTGGAATCAATTATTATGCAAATACCACCGTTATTAATTGTTACCTACATTAATTGCCAAATTGTTGATTCTGATCCTGAGTGTAATGCGGTCTACGTTGGATGCGGTCTCCAGCTAAGAGTCTAAAGTCCCTCGCTAAGCGTTTTTTTTAGAAGTCCATATCCAAACCGTCAAATATATAGACTAACAGCTGTTGTCTGATCAATTTAGCTGGCTCGTCACTGTGTATCACGTAGCATGCACCACGTGTGCACTAGTGTGTATGTGTGAGTGTTAGTACCTGTTCTACGGCGCGGTCGAAGTCTAGTCCGGCGTCGGGTCCCGAGCACACGTGCACGCTGCTTACGACGCTCGCCACTGTGTATCACATAGCGTGCACCGCGTGTGCACTAGTGTGTATGTGTGTGTTAGTACCTGTTCTACGGCGCGGTCGAAGTCTAGTTCGGCGTCGGGTCCCAAGCACAGGTGCACGCTGCCTACGACGCTCGTCACTGTATATCACATAGCGTGCACCGCGAGTGCACTAGTATGTATGTGTGAGTGTTAGTACCTGTTCTGCGGCGCGGTCGAAGTCTAGTCCGGCGTCGGGTCCCGAGCACACGTGCACGCTGCTTACGACGCTCGCCACTGTGTATCACACAGCGTGCACCGCGTGTGCACTAGTGTGTATGTGTGAGTGTTAGTACCTGTTCTACGGCGCGGTCGAAGTCTAGTCCAGCGTCGGATCCCGAGCACACGTGCACGCTGCTTACGACGCTCGCCAGTATGTATCACATAGCGTGCAACCCGTGTGCACTAGTGTGTATGTGTGAGTGTTAGTACCTGTTCTACGGCGCGGTCGAAGTCTAGTCCGGCGTCGGGTCCCGAGCACACGTGCACGCTGCTTACGACGCTCGTCACTGTGTATCACAAAGCGTGCACCACGTGTGCACTAGTGTGTATGTGTGAGTGTTAGTACCTGTTCTACGGCGCGGTCGAAGTCTAGTCCGGCGTCGGATCCCGAGCACACGTGCACGCTGCTTACGACGCTCGTCACTGTGTATCACATAGCGTGCACCACGTGTGCACTAGTGTGTATGTGTGAGTGTTAGTACCTGTTCTACGGCGCGGTCGAAGTCTAGTCCGGCGTCGGGTCCCGAGCACACGTGCACGCTGCTTACGACGCTCGTCACTGTGTATCACATAGCGTGCACCACGTGTGCACTAGTGTGTATGTGTGAGTGTTAGTACCTGTTCTACGGCGCGGTCGAAGTCTAGTCCGGCGTCGGATCCCGAGCACACGTGCACGCTGCTTACGACGCTCGTCACTGTGTATCACATAGCGTGCACCACGTGTGCACTAGTGTGTATGTGTGAGTGTTAGTACCTGTTCTACGGCGCGGTCGAAGTCTAGTCCGGCGTCGGGTCCCGAGCACACGTGCACGCTGTCCACGACGCTTGTCACGGGAGCGCTTGTGTCTTTCACGTTGTAGAAAAGTGACCACAGGCACTGGAACAATTTAAAATACGTTACAAAGATGGTTTGCAAAATATGTAATAAATCTAAATTCTTTCGGAATCATCAACCTAAAGACTTAATACTGATGGCTGCATAACCAGCACGTGCATATAGCCAGTGTATTTGCGTGAGGATTATCCTAATCAAGCTTATGAATTTTCATATAATATCAAGACCTTTATTGCTGGACATCTCCTATACTCTTCCGTAGGCTGTATTCAAGAGAAGGTAGAATTATGCATTCTGGTATCGGGCAAAGCATGTGACGTGCCTGACTTTTCTTTCCAGTTTATGCCCAAGCTTTACCCTTAACCTGCCTTAACATTTTAGTGACTTACATGCAATTTAAATGAGATATTTCAGAGGTAATACCTTAGGTTTCTCACCCTCTTCAGTTTGATCGCCGCCAGACATGTCGAAGATCTTCTCTGCAATGCCCATGAGGTCGGACTCAGCATCCTTCACCTTATTGGTTATGAAGTACACCACAACTGCAATGTATAAGTTATAATGTAATGCAATATTCAATTTACAAAGTAATTTTCTATTTTAGAGACATACCATGGTTACAGAGTATGTTCAATGAGCAAATAAAGCCGGAAATTGACAAAAAATATTGGTTAAAACAAAATAAGAATATCCTGAATCTGGTATTGTATTGAAAAAATATAGCAAAAAGCCAGCTGTTTACATAGGATGTATATGGATGTATGTGGATGATTTTTTTTCTGTAGCCATTAAAAAGTATTCAAGTATTAAAGGATCTGTTTATTTATTTGGACAAGTAAGCATTATTCATTTAAGTAAAATCTTTGAAGCTTATTTAAGAAAAGTTACAATTTGATAACATTATTCTAGATAATTTGTACAGCGCTTTGTTAAAAAATATTTGATACGAATCAATATGCTCTATTTAAATTAAATAATGTTACTTATTGGTGAAAGAAGCATAAAATCGCTCTATTTTTGTTTTGTGTTTATCAACGGATATAATTTATTCAATGATTGCATTAAATTATAATCATTTACCACACCAAATTTACCTAATTAATTAATACCTTTGTAGCAGCATTTATATCGCCACAAAAAATCAACGTAGTAGAATCAATAAATGAGACTCGCAGCGCCATCTATCTCGACAGCTGCCAACTAACTTGACAAAATCCTAAATTGCTATATCAGAGTTTACCGTGCGATTAGAACATGTACAACAGCCCGAATATCAACTGTCGGGCAGTTGCCCATCGAACACAACAACCGCCCGGTCAGTGATCCTCCCTTTTCAATGGAGGTATGCGGGACTTTACTCTCTGTACCGCATACCCTCCAAATCTTCATGAGTATCAGTGAATGGGTATTAAAAAGAAATATGGGGAAAAAAAGAAAGACTATTATCATTAATACTAATAACGCTTGTCATGCCAACTTAGGTATTAGTCAATAGCATTTCGCCCGCGACTTCGTCCGCGCGGATTTAGAAGGTACTCCACAAACTTCAACGCCCATCTACCCCCTTGAAGATTAGTTTTGGAAAATTAAGACGATGTTTATTAATTAAGTACCTAAACATTTCTGCATGCTTATTTTGTGGTCTCAGGAGGCCCTAGACAATGGGTCATAAAATTAGCGAATGCGACTATAGAAAAGCCAAAATGTAGGGATTTCATCACGTGACATTTCAATAGCATCTGTCAATCCCATATATTTTTGACGTATTGACAATCGCCTTCGCCACGCTACCGTTCACAGAATCTCACTTGTCTCGACCCCAGGATCAGCGCAACTGTTCAACCCGTTCACGTCGTCAGGGGTTGATTATGCAAAAAATGTTACATCTGTTTCAATTATCTCACTTTTAGTTTGTTCTTATAGCATTCCGACGTAAATTGAAGCAAGCAATAATGTCCTCCCCTATAAACTTTTTACCCCTCCTTCACCCCTTACTATGTACAGTTCGCGTCAAATAACTTTGCCCCTCTGAAGTTAGCCATTTGCAAAGATCGCGCAGGTGTAGTCACGTAGACGGGAGCAAGCGGGACGCAAGCATGCATCGAACGTAAACGAGCGACTGAGACATAAAATCGCGCCGCCATAATCCCCGCCCCCATGTTTCTTGCGCATGCGCAGCTGCAGTGTTGACTAATACGCAGCCACTCGTAGCCATCTTCAGAGGGGCACAGTTATTTGACGCGAACTGTAGGTAGTTTATTTTCGAAAAATCCAAACATTTGTTATTCTTATTTTTTTATCGAAATCGTTTAAATGCCGTATTTCAACTTCATCGGACCAAGCGTAAATGATAAGATTCTCCCCAGTTCGCTCAAACCGCGACATTTTTCTTACTTAGAGCATGTTTATACCCATTGTAACTTTTGAACGAAAGGTCCGATTTGAATAATTTGAAGTGTAATTTACACGGACATAATCAATCTTATTTATCTAACCAATCTTAATTGGATAAGGAATAATATCATGATATCAAAATCATCATGCCTGCTTGCGTGCTGCTTGCCTGCTTGCATGCTCGCTTACATGCTGCATGCAAGCGAGCATGCAACATGTCGCATGCTCACGGCGTTATTTTATCTCCTCTTTTATTCTCCACTAGCTTTTGCCTGCGGCTCCGCCCGCGTGGATGTCGGTTATCACGTAAAAATGTAGCCTATGTCCTTCTCCATATCTCAAGCTATATATATCTGCCTTTCATGACGATCCGTTCAGTCGTTTTAGCGTGAAAGCGTAACATACAGACAGACAGTTACTTTCGCATTTATAATATTAGTAAGGATTTTTAATAATCTTTTATCTTCGGTGTGCGTATTATCTCTATGATGTCGACCACCAGCTCTAGTGTCAAGCAGGGGTTGACAACTTATCGGATGCAATTGAGGAGCTCAAGCAGGAGATTTAAGATTGATTAAGAGCAGGTCAGACCGATTTGGGGTGGCAGTTAACCCTTTAAAGTGTCAGGCTATTATAGTTGGGCATAGCTTGAGAAAGCTAAATGGCTTAACTGTACAAAATTATTCCGTTTAGTTAAGGATCTTGGTCTGCATGCCGACAACTGTCTTGACTGGCGTAAGCAGATCACGAGTGTCAGTCGAAAAGTTACCGGCACGTTGCGGTCGCTGTACCTATCGACTGAAAAGTCTTTTCACAGCTCACGTAAAGGCAATGCTGGTACAGTTCCTTATTTTCCCCATAATTGAATATGGTGATGTGTGCTACTACGACCTAAATGCAGATCTCCTCAATAAACTTGACCGTCTTCTAACTGCATTCGATTTGTCTTCAACCTATGATCACGTGTCCGCGCATCGATCACTATTAAAATGGTTACCCATTCGTAAGCGCAGAGCGCTGAGGGCCTTGAGCCTTGACTAGTCTGTTTTCTTTTCGTAATAATCCTTCTTCTCCCTCTTATCTACCTTCACAAATTAAATTCCTTTGCTCTGCCCACAGTAAAAATCTTCGCTCTACCAATAATCGTCTTCTACGATGTCCCGCACACCGCTCTGGGTTTATCCACTACTCTTTCTTTGTCCAAGAGATATTCCTTTGGAATGCGCTCCAACATCACTTGAACATCAGAACGGCAACCAGTCAGTTGTCCACTTGAACATTAGGACGGCAACCAGTCAGTTGTCCACTTGAACATTAGGACGGCAACCAGTCAGTTGTCCACTTGAACATCAGGACGGCAACCAGTCAGTTGTCCACTTCAACATCAGGACGGCAACCAGTCGGTTGAGGTGAAGGCACGTGAGCACATTCGCAGGATGTGGGTAGAATCATCACTACGTTAATTCGTTGGATTCGTTCTTTCTTAATAACGTTGTTAATTTTGGTTATGTTTGTGTATATGTTACGGCTAATAGCCGAAGTGCGGCTACACCTAGTTTTAGCCGGCTACAACTAGGTGCAACCCGGCTACAACTAGTTATAACCTAACCTCAAAACACTTTAAAATTCCTATTTATGTGTGGTTTAAAAAAAAAAACCACGAAGGGGATGGCGGGGTCTGTGTTCGCTCGCTTCGCTCGCTCACTAGACCCCGCCATCCCCTTCTAACCTAACCTGTCCGAGTCAGGGTGCCCAATGACCCGGCTAAAACTAGGTGTAGCCGCACTTCGGCTATTAGCCGTAACATATATATGTATGATTGTTTTTTTCTCTGTTTGTCCTTTAAATTGCACCTGCCATGTTATCTCTGCACCACTCTAAGGTCGACTCGTAGAAAATGTCTACGGCATTAAGTCCGCGTTTGTACAGTGTTTTACTAGTGCAAAGATTTAATAAACATATAAATATTAACGGCACTTACATTAGCCTCGGCCACATATCTACAGTTTAGGGATACCTGATGCTAATTAAACACCCATTCCAATATCTGGATCGAAGTGGTTCACAATGACTCACATATTACTCAAAAAAAAGACTGAAGTAGTACGTGTTACCGAGCGGCGCAATTGTACAAAAAACTGCAGTAAAAAGTTAAATAAGCTTGTGACCCTGGACGAATTTTTGTGGTAAGTACTTCGCTAGCTAGTTGCAAGTTTCCTCACAAGCCAGTTTGAACATCGTCAGTGGCGCGGACATGATTTATCTGGTCGTAAAGAAAAGTACCACCGATGATTCATGCGTGGCCAATTAGCAGATGCTTTTCGGAACGCTTTGATAGAAACAGTAGCGCGTTCAAAAAAGTGCGTTCCAATACCGTAGTCTACCCGCGCGTAATTATGGTACTCAAATGATACGGTTCTATGGACGCTAAGAGCTACTAGAAAGTGACAAAAAGAGATAATTTTATTATTGAAATAAGTCTCATCAAACTATGCTGATCCCAGAACAGTAATAAGGCAGCCATCCCTAATTAACTGTATAAATTAATTACGTATCTTCTGAAGTTTACAACCGGATCCACAACGTGGAAAAAAAAGAGTTAAAATAGAAAACGGATTTCTGCATCCTAATTTGTTTCATCGAGTCTAGCCGTCTTAGTTGGAATTTTTCACGAATTAAGGTCAAGAGAGAATGTTCAAAATAATGACGGTTTGCAGTAACAAACCGCACACAATATGCCTTCTATACTTACACAGTCCTTTGGGGCAGGAGCCGGTGGCCGGGCCAACTTCTAGCACGGTCACAGAGTGATCTCCATCGTTTATGGGGGGAAAGCGAAGCAGCGTCAGTGGCTCCTTATCACTCTTCATGATAGAGCCATTCGTGATGAACACGGCCTTAGATATGTCGCTACTCTCGGCCGGCTCCGGCGAGATCAAATCCTTGGGACATTCGTTGATACCGATCACGAGGTGGTCGCAGTTCAAAGTCTTGGACTTGCTGTCGATGGTCACCACCGTCCGCCCTTCATCCACAGTCTTTGTCTGTACTTTGTCGATCGGCCGGTTCAGACAATACACGCCGCCGAAAACAGCGCACAGTCTAAAAATATAACATACAATTTATTGAAGAATGCTAAACTTTTGAACTAGTGGAAGATTTCGAAGCACCCGTTTCTGATCGCGTTCATAAAATATAGACGTTCGCTGAAGTAATGTGAGTTTCAGCTATTGAATCTTTATAGCCAACAAGATACATTCAAAGAACATCAATCTGGAATATTTCATTTAATTATAATGATTAAACCGAGACTAGCAATTGCCGAATTTTAATGATAAACTTCCTCAGTGCGTCAATAACCTTGCGAAAAACGCAAATAAACCGGTTCAATAGTTCTATGAACATAAAATTTTCAGCGTGTCTATAAAAGTGTGTTTATTTTTGAGCCGACCCACATCTTTTGTTGTCTTTGCTTCTCTATCTACGACCCAAACTCCTGTAATAACAAGACATAAACGATGGTTTACCACCACGTTTAGTTTTAGAATAGATTGAGGTTATTATGATGGTTTATTATTTTATCCAAATATAGACTGTTTACTCGAGTCTCATACCATTGAATGTTTTCGCATAAATATTGAGACCTGTTATTAGCTAATGAGAAAACGTGAGTGCCAAACCCTCGACATTCCTCGTTTGATACATTTGTGACCGTCGATGATTCAGCGACGTTTTTTATACTCGTAGATACTTATAACGTGCAAAAATAGCCGTTACGCGCAAATATGTTAACAATTAACCTCGGCTGCAATGTAACAAAACTGATTGATTTGGAATTCCTATAGCATAAATTAAATAACAAAGTTATACTTAAATGAAAAGTCAGTTTTTAAAAATTACGATATCTTAAATCGTGCAGCATGCAACATTAGAAAGTTGCTTCATTTTTGTTTGCGTAGTCGAGTTATGCACATTTGGGTCATTGTACGCGACCGTCGAGCCACTTTCATGGTGCACTTTTTTTGCAATAACAATTGATAATGTAACATCAATCTCTCTGCTGCGAAATGAGATGGTCTTTAGTTTTGAAATAATCATTCCAATTGACATGAATTGGTTTGCTAATGTGAGTTCATCTCATAAAAACAAAATAAAACGTTTAGCATGTCGAATTCTGTTTTGAAGACTATTTTACAACAAATTATACACACAGGTGTTGGTTGATCGATGCTATAAAAATCCAGTAGCATCGAATCTCGTGAAAAACAAATTATCACTCATTCATCCGCTTGTTTTCTCTTTGTTGTACGCACCTGCAGAAGCACTGAGGGAGCTCTCCGCTGCCGTACATGGGCCAGAGGAAGGGCGTGTTGCCGTAGCGGCCGAGGCTCATGAGGAACTTCTTGCACTCCTTCACGCCCTCCAGGCAAGGCATGGTGTTGGTGCCTCCGGCGATCGCGTACAGTACGTAGTGGATGAGTTTGGGAGTCAGACCCTTGTGTGCTAGGTACTCTTTGAAGGTCTTATCATTCCAATCTAGAGGAGAAAATGTATTTAAACCTATGATGCCCTTCCAAAATGATGCCACAATGTTGATGTTTCTATGGTCTGTGGTGGAATAAAACAGGAACTGCATAAAATGAATAAGGAAACCTAAAAAATCCTCATAATCGGATAGCTTGTGTCGGGGTTAAATCCTGCGTTATTAAGTGTATGGGTAGGAATTTTTATTATATTTTACCACCCATCTTATCTTATTTATAAAACTTATTAACACACCTTTAAATTCATTATTCATCTCCTCCTCATTGTAACCAACGATGGACGTCAGCATCTTCATCAGCTGACGTTTCTCGACGATGCCGACGGCCTCGGTCGCGAAGACATCAGCCCGGGAGCATGGTACCGGCATCAGCTTGTCGCTGAGCCACGTCAGCACTCGCGTGACGCAGCGGAACTCCGCGTAGCGAGCGATGTTTGAGGAGATCAGCAGCTCGACCAGGGGACCACGGGAGAACAACAGCTATTTGAAGGAAAGCGACTTGTAAGTTGATGAAAAATCATCAAATCTGTGTTACTTCAAAATACCACCTCAGACATAAATCTACATGGTCTTTGTATGGTCTCTAACCAATACATTTATTTGGATTTCAAAAGAGACTGGCCTCTGAGTATATTTTAGTGTTTCTTCTCAGAGTAGTCTGTATGAAGAACGAAATCTGACATTATTTCAAATTAATATTTATTGCA
The DNA here is from genome assembly GCA_947386135.1 of Melanchra persicariae. Lineage (NCBI taxonomy): Eukaryota > Metazoa > Arthropoda > Insecta > Lepidoptera > Noctuidae > Melanchra > Melanchra persicariae. The sequence continues at coordinate 5,707,210 of OX376651.1, read as the reverse complement.
ACTACATATAACTATATACACACACTTAAAAAAAGACTCAACTAAAACTAATCTAAAACATGGCGTCGAAAAATTCCTCCGCATCGCAGGCCACTGGTAATGTACCCAAAAGGCTTATTATTCAAATTAATAGGATAACATCGATGTATTTGCATGTTATCTCTGTAATTCAAGTTTGCTTTATTTACAGAGACCAGAAGCTATTTGATGCAAAGGGAATACTCAATATGTCGGATTATCTGTAAGTAATGTTAGTATGGTAATTCAAGAAGATTGGCCCGTGTTGGCGAAGCTATATTTTTGTCTTTCCTTGTTACTACATTTTAGGTTTGTTCTGCCGTCGATAAATACATAGTAACACATTTTTTTCAATATAGCAACAGTCTACAGAGTCACAAGAGTCATACCTTAGGTGTCATGTCAATGTTGAACTTCCTGTACTCTGACGCGAAGTTGGCCTGGCTCCACACTTTTTTGCCGGGCTCTGGCTTTGCATCTTCAGGCTTTTCCTCACCTTCTTCTTTTTTCTCATCTTGTGCCAATTCCCTATTTAGTACAATAGAATTGAAATGACGTTTGTCTGATACTTTTAAGATTAGAGGGAATAAAGATATTTGTAATGAATATCCAGTAAATCTGAAAATTTGCAGGCAGTGCACATTTTTTTTCTATGATTTATCAAGCATCCTTTTGATGTGCATACAAATATTAAAATGTAGTGGAGATGACATCTTACTCACTTTTCAATATACCATTTTTCAGCTAAATTGTAGACTTGTAGTTGTCTTTTTGGGTCAGAGTTGACTTCTTTGATAAATTTCTGCAGACCATCAAAGTTGTAGGAAGCCCATAAGCCTCCATAATGGTCACTGGAGTCTAGATGTAAGACATTTTTTCCTATTCTGCTGCAGGCAGCAGCCACAATGGACTCCACCATTCCTAGACAAAGGGATATATGGGTGATTCTACGATAAGAGGTTTCACGTTCTTAGAAGATGCGGCTAGGGAGAAAAATGGGATTTTTTTCATTAAACACTTGTATTACGATTTTTGTCCCGTTTATGAACCTTTTCATGTAAGGGCAAGTCAATTTATACATATTTTGTTACTTTTTAGCAGGCCAGGGTAAATACAGCGGGCAGGGTAGAGACACCAAGAACAGGGTAGATACATATTTGACCAGGGGAGAGAATTAGACGCAATAAAATAATGAATTAAGTTAATTAAATCGACTTTTATTAAATATTGTACTTAACAGTTATAATTAGACTATCATTTCTAACACTCTTTTATATAAATTATTCATCAGACTATATTAACAGCTCTTTTAAAAATCTAAAACAAGAGTCGTCTTTATTGTCATTTACAAAAATAAATATAAATTAACATGCCACCGTACCTTTAACAAATAATAATATTTTTCATTAGTACTAATAATTTTAAATAGTAATTTAACTATATTCACTTAAAATAAAAACTCCTTACTAAAAAATGGCGTCTAATCATTTAAAACTAATTAAATATACTAGCGCCGTTTAGGCAATGATTAGACTTGTGTTAATCGGGATAATGTTCATATTACCTATAACTACTATACATTTATTTAAATGAACATGTTTTAATCAGAATATAAAATAATTATGGCACTCTCTTGCCTACATGAACAAAAAAAGACATTATTTTCCTTTCATTTTCTATTAATCGTACTTCTCTAAATTTTCTCAAAGGTTTCATATCTTTAAAGATCGCTCTTAGCGATAAGACCGCACATTGTGTCACCCTATGTAATGTTTTCTTCATCTATCTTTTCTGTTACTTATATGGTGTACATAAAGCGTATTCTATTCCATCTTTTCGTTTTGTAGTAGTTAGTAATGCCATATTTTTTCTTTTTCGATTGAGAGAGAAGAATAATTTTCTTTTAATTGCTGATTGAGCACTTCTGCAAGCAGTAAACTTGTGTGTAAATAGTTTTTCAGGCTTTCGGAATCTTTGTAACCCTTATTTGTAACGTGCTAATTTAGTCTTTAGTTTTTGTAGTCTCATCTTTTTTTTATTAATGAAATATCTTTGTCTTCTGGCTCGATCTGATTTAAGTTTGGCAGCTACAACTCTTCTATGTAAATTCTTTTGTGGCATTTGATCAACATCTGAAATCGATGGCGTTACCGGAACATTAGTTACATTTTTAATAGCAAGTCGTTGCCTACGCTCGCTCTCTTGACTTCTTTTTCCATATCTTTCGTGCCTTACGTTGCTCTCTATTATCTTCTTCTCTTCTCTATTGATTCACAGTTTTTATAATTCCTTTCTCCTTATATTTAAATAATTATGATTCATTTTCTTTTTGCTTTTGCAATTGAATTGCCTTGATGAAGCAACATTTTTGATCTTTTGATACCTTAGTCTTTCTGCTTTACGTTTCTTCTCTAATATTTCTCCACGCGTTAACTTTTTACGTGGTGCCATAATCTATAAAAAAAAATTTAAACAATAATGTAATTATTAGAACTGAGAACCTCTTTTATTTATTTTTATCATAAGAATTTTCATTCACCGTATTTAAGTCGTTTAAAACTATAAATTAGCTACATCTGAGTTAGTTTGCACAAACAACTTATGATGCATATTATCTCCCCTGGTCAGTAAGTCTCTCCCCTGGCAGTTATTTTGCCAGGGGAAATACGGCAGGGGAGAGACGTTTTCATGAAAAATTCAATTGTTTTGATTGACATATGATTGTTTTCGCTTAAATATATATTACACTTTTACTATTACACTATTATTAAATTAGGGCAGTAAATGCAGATAAATTCAATGAATATTACAACTTTTATAACTTACCAGTGGAGAGACACAATGACCTTGCGAAAGCACCACACCGTACTGTCGCGTCGCAACAACTAAAAATTGGCGGTATTCTAACGGCTCGCGCGTTTAGTATTGCTAATTTTACGTCGATAGATGTCCTTAAGCGCAGTTCGGAATATGGCCGTCTTATATTTACGTTTCTAGAACGAAATGAAATTTGCCAGGGTAGATACACAAAAAAAGCGGGACAAAAACTAAGTTTAAAATTATTGAAAATAAACAACTATTGTTGTCTTTTTCCTTAATAATACTTTAGTACATTTATTCAATTTCGTGCAAAACGTACTTTAGTTTAGCAACTAATACAAAGAAGGTATGTACTGTCCGTAAGTTAAACTAAAACCGGCAAGAGGACAGGCCAGGGTAGATACTTTTTTAAGATTCAGCTTCGAATTTCAGAAAAATGTGCTTTAATTGGGCAATTAATTGTGATGTGATTTATAAAGTACGTTAAGATGATATGATTTATTGCAAAAAACAACAACATGTAGAACAAAAAACCTAAAACAAACTGATTGCCGCACAAGTTACCTCTTATCGTAGAATCACCCATATATCTTTATGGAGAACAAGTAAATTCGAAAATACTCTATTCAAATCTTATCGAAGAAAGGCTTTCTGTACAAAAGTATTTTTATGTAATTTTTTCCTGTCTAGAACAAAAATAGGTTGTAAAATTTTAGTACTGTATCCTAGATAAATATAATTCTTAAAAAATCCTTCACAGACACTAAGTATTGTTTTACTCTGTCTGTCCGTCTGTTTCAGATTTTCTCCGAATCAACTAAACCGATTCAGTTGAAAATTGGTAAACATATCACCTTTGCATCGGTGACCCAAACAAGATGCATCAAAAGTACTTTTTCATAATTTTAAAATATGTCATGCCAAAGTTATTAAAGGAAATAGATGAATTCAAAACCATTCCCTTATATCCAAAATGTTGTGTGTATTTTTTTCCAAATTTAAAGCCTAAATTTGGAAAAAAATACACACATTAGATTTTAGGTAATAGGTAGGTACCTAAAGAGGTAAGTATACCTAAAGATTACAGGAAAACCTATGAGAAGTGTATGATTTTAAAGTAACATGTTAAAAAAAAAGTCCAGAACCCTTAGCATGCAAGTCCGACTTGCACTTGGCCTGTTTTTTCCTTCAATATCTTCTGTTAAACATAATCATCGCCTTCCCTGCATACCCAACTATGTTAAGATCTCCTTTCAGTCTAACTGGATGCTGCCAATCACTAGTATTTTACATTGTTTGCTAGGGATGTTAGAAGAAAACTAATTTAACGAAATCAATATTTATAGAAGACTAGCTTTTGCTAGTAGCTTTACCCACGTGAATGTCTAAAATTATCTCAAGGAGCATATTCTGAGTATGAAATTCGTATCCTAATCCAGAGCATGGTCTAACCATGTGCCAAGTTTTATCCAAATCCTTTTAGCCCCTAAGACGTAAATAGGTAACCGTCACACAGCGTTATTTACATTTATAATATTAGCAAAGCATGGATTACGTCTGAATTAGCCAAATTGCTCCTGAAGTCACAAAAGAATAACATTCAGCTCCTAAATAAAAAGGCCTCGCCTAGTTATGACAGTGTAATTATAGTGATGGAAAACAAAGCTCCTTGTTATCTTGATGCTTGTGTTGAGGTACTGAGTAGTTAAGTTACTATAATAAAATTATATTCTGCTTCATAAAGCATATAAATACATAACACTCCAGCCCTGACATGTGAAAATTCCCAAATAAAAAATAAATCTTATGTAATAGTAAATAAACATTAAATTCGCGATAAATACGCGACACGACGGTGTGTCGCCGGGGCTGGAGCGGTTAATAATTTGCAATGGTAACTAGATATGTCTTCATTTGTTTTATGGTAGACAGATGTTAATTACAGACTGCAGACAAACCAAGGTGTCTTCGAATTAGTTATATTTTCATTCACTCTAGTATGACGAAATTATAATCAGCTAATTATGATAAAACTATTATTTGGTAAACCGTAGTAAAAAAAAAAACAATTTAATAACTTTCAATAGCATTTCATAGCTTACATTCTTACACGGTTGAACTTATTCATGAAATATGTAGGCAGACAATGACAGCAGCTCGATTGTCTGTACAAATATTTAATTAATGACTAAGCTACAGTATTTGGGCGGCGTTTAAGTTTTTCTTCAACTATTATTGCTTAAAAATACGTCGAGGAAGTAATAAGGCGCATTCTTTCACAATATACGCCACATTATAGCATTTTTAAACGTAAAATTGATGACAAGACAGCTATGAAAAAAAAGGATCGATAAGTAGGCTGCTATCGCCATCATGACCGGTGCAGTATTACAAGGATAATATAGTTTACCTGTCCCCACTACGATGACCTGGAAATCGGTCGGTAAATCGTCATCCATGATTCCTGCTTAATTTCTATCCACAAAAATGATAAGTTATGAAATTAACTATTACAAAATTGAACAATCTCACTTCTCCCAGATTTGCCACTTGCTTGACACTTTGACAAGTGTCTGTCTGTCAAGCGGACGATGACGTTTGACAACCAAGCAATTGCGTTCGAAAACTTGCTACGAAAGTAATAAATGTTATGTAACAATAGTAAGGACTGACAGACCAACATAAATACCACTCGGGAGTTTTTATGGACACCAAAGATCCTGATATTTTTGTTTTATTCAATTCTATAAGTCACAGTTTTATTTGAGGTATTATAAGACAGTATTATATTTAAAACTATTGTAAACTCCCCCTAACTGAAACAGAAATAAAAACACAAACAAACAAACCGACTGTGCAGTGCGCCACCCACAGCGCAAAATCTTATCCGTCATCTCCAATTCACAATATTACCTGTAATTAATAGGGACTGTACTCTATGTCATGAGTCATTACTACTGCGCTGTTATTTTTGGCCACATGTTCCGAGCTGCTGACGACGCTGACTGTGTTTGTACGTTTGTACCCTTCTTCTGCAGCTTTATGTACTACACAAACTAAAATATACCTTATATAAAACCAGGCAGAATAAATAATATATCCAATTTATTAAATAATGTATTTAATAGATATACAGGTGTTTAATAAATACTAAACTAACTAAGTATATACACTAAAAATAAAAATCAAATATCATAATTTAATTGTAAAAGCGCCAGGGTAGCCCGCGAAATTCAATTTATTTTACGTTTTTTGCAATTTGCAGGTCAGTATCAGGTTGTATCTTGGTCAAAATATGATTCGCGACATTCATTCATATATATTCTATAAATGCATACTTGCTACGGTTTTCACCTGAACCTAAAATATGGCGTCAAAAATTTATTCGCAACGCCGTCGACTGGAAGTGTGCCCAAAAGACAGCATTGCCATACAACGTGGCAATGCCGCCCCATTGCCACGCTGTATGGCAATACTTATCCTTTGTCCAAGGTAGTGTGGTAGTGGAAGTGTCAACTAAGCGTTTAGCAAGTTCTTTACATAACGCATGAACACTCGGACCCCACGACCTGAGAGTTTCCGCCGCTTGAGGTTCTCCGCAACCCATAGAGTATAGTAATCTGCAGCCGCAGCGGCAGCACCAGCACAGCACGAAGAGCTAGTAAGATGGGATGGCGCAAGAGTATCGACACAAGTAGCGTCCCACACTTATGGCCTACCCATCTTCCATGGAAATAACGACATGCCGTCCGGTCTCTTGTCCTCGTCGCGTGCCAGGCCATTGGGTTCTAATACAGCCGGAACGCCGAAAAATCTTCAATGATGATGTTTAACTTTATGTCAAAATTGCCAATAACTGAACAAATAACTGCCAAAAAAAAATTCTTCTTAGATTTTGGCGGGAACTTCAACTATTTTTACCCACGGCGCTACGGAAATGGTGTATAACTGTTTGGGGTGAGAGGATGTTTGTGTAAACCAAAGTTGCCATTTATTTCCAAAACTACAAGTCCGATTTTGATGCGGTTTTCAGTGATGGGTTCGGGTTTGATTGGTGCATGATCTTAGATAGGTGTTACGGTGACAACTCACCAGGGGGCGCTGCAGTAAACATTAACCAAAACTTCTAGTCCGATTTTGATGCGGTTTTCAGTAGATAATGGGTTTGTGGTTGATTAGTGAGGTTTCTTAAACAGGTGTTACAGAAGTAACTCACTAGGGGCGCTGCAGTAATTTATTTTATATTAGCTACTAATAAAAGAAAAATCAATTGGTAAACATTTCTGTGTATTATTAAACTACTTATACCGATATGAAGTAAGTAGGTACTTACAATGTACAGAATACAAATGCTCTCTAAAAAGTTTGAAATAAAAAGATAAATTAAAAGTTTTGAAAAAACCCACGACTAAACGTAATTGAAAAAGGATATTTTTTTTATTGTTTAATGGGCTTGCTCTTGACCTCGATCATGCCTGATGAAAAGCGATAGATGAGGTCTATGATGGAGCGAGCGTGCCCAGAAGATGCCTGTTCATTCTTGCTTTGAAGGTAGACGGGTTATATGTGGAAGGGAACACAGACGCTGGCAGAGAGTTCCACACTTTGGGTGTGCGCATAATAAATGTGGAGGAGAAGTGCAGTTTACCCACCAGCGTCGCGACGTCAACTCTATGCCCAAAAGCACCAGGCGATCGGTAACAGGTACAGATGCACCCCGGAAAGTAGGAAACAACTGAAACGGACTCCTTTTGGCAGTGAAAAGACACGCCTGTGTTTTCAGAGCATTGAATTTCACCAGATTGTCATCGCCCCACTGGGAAAGTAAAATTTAAGGTTAAATTCATTCCCTCTACCATGGCCTCTCTAAGAGTAGCTGTTTCTTCTCTGCTGGCACCTGCACCGGACAGGTATCTTTCTGAGACTGTGCTGTCATCTGCGTACCCAATTGCACCTAGTTGCAGCAGGTCGTTGGTGTGCAGCAGAAATAGTCGCAGAAAGAACAGACCCCTGAGGAACACCGGCATCAATAGCCATATGATCCGATGAGCAGCTCACTGAGGAAGTCGGAAATCCAGTTGCAAAAGTCAGCAGAGATGCCGTACGCGGGAAGGTTACCCAACAGACTAGCATGCCAGACCCTGTCAAAGGCCTTTGAGATATCAAGCAATACAGCGAGGGCTTCGCCGTGTTTCTCAATGGCCTCGCCCCAGTAATGCGTAACATACACAAGAAGATCCCCAGTTGACCGACCACGACGGAAGCCATAGGTACTGGTGATCACTGAGGAGCCCATTGTCTTCTAGGTATGCTAGCAGCTTATTGTTAAGCACCCTTTCCATCACTTTACATAGTATGAAGGTTATATGGCGATTGGTCTGTTATTGACAGGGTCGGCACGGTTACCCTTTTTGGGCACCGGCTGCTCATTTGCAAGCTTCCAGGACTCGGGCACCACTCCGGTTTTTAGAGAGGCGATACAAGCGCGTCAAGACAGGAGACAATTCTGGAGCACAGCTTTTAAGGACTCTTGCAGGTATTCCATCCGGTCCGCTGGCTTTATTCATGTCCAGACTATAAAGGGCCTAAAATAATTTAAAAAGCCCCGACTTAAAGAATTTATGAATATTCGTCGGAGCCATCACTATTTAAATTTCAACATAAATATTAATTATACCTATGTATAGCAATAGAATATCTCCAAATAATCACGTCACTATACCTAAAACTGCAAAAGTAGTTCATCCGACGGATATTCATAAATTCTTTAAGTCGGGGGTTTTTAAATTATTTTATCCTTTTTCAATCACTTATGTTTCAAGTGTCATGGGTTTTTTCAAAATTTTTCATTTTGCTTTTTTATTGCGTGCACTGGGGGGGCTGAAACTGCGATTAGCGCGCGACGCGACGTCTCCGCTCCCCGTCGCGGATTCCCGCGTGTAACTGCGCGTTTCCCCGTGCGACACGCGACGGGTGCGTCGCGGCCACCCGCTTAGCAGTTTCATCCCTTCCGTCCAAGTAGTTTCGCCAAAACTTGTTAAAAGGGTACCGCACCCGAAGTAAATGCCAATTCATTTATGAGGTAAGTACAAATGATTTTTACTAGGTATTCATCCAATGAAAACTTTTGCTGAATAGGCAGGTAATAAATACCTACAATATGTACTTATGTACCTACCTACTTTTATGAGATTTTCAAGGCGCTACGTTTAGGTCATGACTGCCAGGGTTGCGGATTTTGTTCGAAAGAGTTACCGCGGCCCTAGAAAGCAAAGGGCACTACGAGGAGCACGGATTACGGATGGGTTTTAGCCAGTAGTTTTAGTACCTAGTAGTTCCCATCCATAAAAAAAAGGTCTAGATCATGAACAATCTCAAACTTATTACTTGACTAGCTGTGCCCGCGACTTCGTTCGCGCTTGCATTTCGTATTTAGGAAGATATTAAGTACACAAACTCACTAAATGTATGTAGGTACTCATTATGATTATGACATGACTTACAAAATTACGAAGAACGAACGAATATTAACACTTAAAAAAATTCTTCGTAAACAATATTACTTGTTATGTGATATTCATCAGTACGTATAAACAGGCTTTGCGCGCTGCTTACTTGCGACAAAGCGACATACAGCCTGACCGTGCGAGATACAGGACTTCCGCAGCACACCAACACGACTAATAGTTTGTCCCTGAGCTTTATTAATGGTCATGCCGAAACTATCAGAAGAGAAGTCTCCGCAGAGGACATGGTGGAGTATACGGTGGAGGTCTGCCCTGCTTGGGCGGAGCATCACCGTGTCCTCGTCGAGGTGATCGGCTGCGGCGTCCTGCCGGTCGATTCTGTAGACATCTCACGGTGTTCACCTAAGCGGAGTGAACGACAATAGAGCTGTCATTCCATCTTATTTACATTGTATGGTTTGACAACTCACCCGTCGGGCACCCCGCCCGGGTGTTCACTTCGACATGTTTACAGAATCGCACTGCTGGTTCACTCCATGGTCCGGAAAAGAATATAAGAATGAATGACAGCACGATTTGACAGTTATTCCTAGTTCGGGACTAATCGTAAGTCCGTAGGTGATACGGAGTAGAAAACGCCCAACATTACTTGATACATTGTAGGTAGTACCTACCTTGGTGAGACTTGCTAGTACTTGGTGGTACTTGTGTGGCAATTGTTTTATTGACCCTTCTCTGCGATTATGATGTCGTCATTTCATCAGACATTTGAGTAGGCAGGTACTTATTTCTTTGATTTGTACTTGAACGTGGGTCGTAAAGTTTTACGATAATGACGTAGTCTCAATGACTTAATACTAGACACTACAGATTAGTGAGCATAATTATGTAGGTACCTACTTTATTTGCGTAGGTTTACCAGTTTGATATTTGTTTACATCGTTTATTGTAGGTAGCTACAATATGAAAAACTATAATTATTTACATTATCTGTATACGAGTATGACCCAGGGATTAATTTGTTGTTTATGTTCATGAACCCTCAGGTCATGCCCATCAAGCAAAAATGAACCATGTTTAGTCCCTCTCATGCACCAGTCTTACACGAAGTGCAAATTAGTAAGGACCACTTTTTGAAAAATGAAAATGAAACAATTATTGAGTTGTGTTTTATATTTACAATTTTTTACATACATTTCAACATTTTACAGACTACAGGGAGCTCTTTTTAATTCGAGCAACGAACATTACATAAACTAACACGTAAATCTAAATCGTAATAAAAACGACTTATGCGTAATCAATCTACTGGGCCCGCGTGTGGCTGTGGCGGGATCGAAACACCCAGATCAATAAAACCCCGGTGTCCGCGTAACATTGTTACTAACAAGAACTTACAGTGGCAGTTTACTTGGAAAATAACATTGGTTCGAGCAACATCTTAGGCCGCTTCCAACTTCAAATTTTATTGTTCAAAGGACGTATTGGTCTTCTGTGCCCTTGATTTCTAAGTAAGACTGTAGTTTACAAAACTAATTAAGTAAGTATAATACAAATACACATTCTCAATTGACTTCACTGACAATTATCTACCCTAACAAGTTAATATCTACATTGTACAAACACCATGTGAGTCGGCAATGCTTTGGTTAGATCATCAACCGCACTTTCAGTGGGGTTGGCAGTTAGCCCGGTAGAGTTGAAAACTTTGTAAATAGAGTGGCGATTTACAGAAGTTTAAAATTCGTCGAAAACTATTATATTAAATAATTACATTAATTTAATGTAACTACAAATGACTAATTCGGCAAATCTTTACATTTTACTTTTACATCGAATCGAACACTATGGTGAATACCAGCGGAATTTGATAAGTATGCGTGGGTAATTATGTATATTGTACTGATGAGCCGTTAGCAAAATAAATACACATGAGCAAAATTTTAACTAATTTGCTACCTATGTATACACATACGCAACATATATAAGTGATTAGTACATTGTTTACAATTTTCCGTGGGCTGGGAACATCAACATTATGAAACATCAATTATTTATCAACAAAAACAATCTATGTACATTTAAAATGATTATCACATATTAAAATATCGACACATTTCATTCCAATTGTAAGTCAAAAATTATAAGCGCAAGTACAAGCGGCAAATTACATTAAATCATGCTTGTCAAGCACAGCAGTTTAATTTTTTTTTACAGAGCGTTAGTTTTAAATAGATAAGTATGAGTAAAATTTCAATTTGGTAGGTCAAACCAAATGATATGTCGAATTTTATGATATGTTAAAATACAAATAAACAGATATGGCAATGGAAAATGTCGATATTTTAATTTGTTAACTAACATTAATTTTGCCAACGGGTATACACTACCGTTCGGCATAGACTAGAACAACGTTTCTCGTGAATGTGAAGCACGATCCAGCTGCAGTGGGAGTGTCGTGGGACGACTAGAAAGCTCCGTGCACTCGCCTACCAACGTGGCCTCACCTCCTCCACTATCCGTAGAAAACTGCTCCACTTCATCATCAGTGGAGTCTGCATCGTCCTCTGCAAATACTGAATCCGCACCCACTGACGCTAATTCACACTCTACCGCATAAGACGGGCCTACGCTGCCCACAGACGCGAGTGGGGCAAGTCGCTCACTAGGGCACGGCGATAAACGGCGTTCTGGCAAAGCACACACTACTGATGAACCGCGTCTCTCCAGATAGGAGCTTCCTGAGCTGGAACAAGTCGCAGAGCTCAATCGACGGTCGCGAGGACCAGCTGATGCTCGGCGCTCTGCGAAACGTAAGGCTGAACCAGGAAGCGAATCACCGCGTGCAGTCGACAAGCGACGAGGCGGTGTTAATAAGCTCCCATATCCACCTCCATATGACGCAAAACGCGCTGTTCGAGGCCAAGGGGGCTCCTCACTTATTGATGGACGAGAACGCGCACGCTCTGACAGCGCTTCCTCTAGCGCTGCCGTGAGTTGCCTCTCTTCTTCGACTGCCTGCTCTTCGGCGACAACAGCTTCAGCCATTTCCACTAGTTTTGGGTCGTTTAAAGCCTTCACAGATTTGCTGCGACTTTTATAGACGATCAGAAAAACCATTAATGCAAAAAAGCCCCCAAGAGTGGCGGCTATTCGTACGCCCGTCATGACGTCATAAGTGGCATAGAACTCGATGCGCACCCGGTCGCGTTCGGCGGCCCGGGCTTTACTATCAGTGGAGTTCTCGGTCGCCACCGGCTCGATGCCAGTCCATCCATCTCGGTGATCCATCGCGCGGTCAAGCGTTCATCGCCTGCGAACAATCAAACCACCTATAATTACTAGACTCGTCTGGATTCAGACTACTTATATGCATGATTATTTAGAAACCTTTTTTCTACATTATCTTTTCACATGGCCTAAAACCTAAGTGAATGAAAGTGGTTTATCAAACAAAAGTAAAAATATTCATTTGTACGGATTAATTTATCTCTGTGGACTAAGTGACCGGATAAGTGCTTATCGGATATATGCAACTATCTATAGAAAAATGTAGCATGTAAAATATTTCCCCAAAACTTTAATTATTCCTCCTTTTTATCCTTAAAAAAAATTAAGCGATTATTTCACAAAACAACATCATAGACTTCTTGGACCAGCAAGTTGGTAGTCTCGGCTTAACAGTTTGTTGAGTTTTTTCAGTTATTAGACTCTAATAACTGAAAAAACTGAACAAACTGTTAAGCCTCTAATAATTAGAGGAATAAAAATAAGACTGTAAAGTTGCTAACTAACAGTACTAGTTAACGGACCATAAAAAAAACTATGACGGGTAATGATCATGTCTCGTAATTAGAAAAATCGACGACAGATATTTTACATACAATCGATCATGTGGATGAGGTTTATGTCGGTACTGAGTACCTACCTACTTCATAAGTCGAACAAGAGAGACCGCACAACAATGTTGTCGCTAGGCGATTTCCGTTCGCCAGTTGCATCGGACTACACTCCCGACATATCTGGGACACGGCGTGCATATTGTGGAATGGTTCTTACATTTCAAATTTCATTACACTTTCCAATAGGTAATATTATAAATCTAGATATTTCTATAAAGTTTGGGACATGCTTCGAATAATCTGTCCAACAGGGAGTTAGAAAGAAATCCTCATATACGATTAAGTAAAAAAAAGACAGTCTGACTGACAGTGAAATCAACAAAAAAAAAGCTGACCAAATAACTGCATTTTTATATACAGCGGGTTGTGCTGGGGCGGCTGCTGCGGGTGCAGAAAATCTCAAACGACGCAAATACAACAGCCTTATTGGGAATTATGTATTTGAGCCGGTTGGGGTTGAAACACTAGGGCCATGGGGTCCGAGTGCTCATCCAGTTTTTCGTGAAATCAGCAAGCAGTTAGTCGACTCTTCACGTGACCAGAGGGCTGGCCTTTTCTTTGGTCAATCAACAATATCAGCATTGCCATTCAACGTGGCAATGCCACAGATTACTGAATAGTTACTACGTAAGCAATGCGGCCAGTGTTCTGGGCAATTTTCCCGTTGACAGCGATGTGGACGAATTTTTCGATGCCGTATGAGTTCTTCCCCTCCCCCTTTTTACTCCGCTTGTATATTTTGTACTCGTTTGTATTTAGTACCTATCTATAAGTTTTATGTGTTTAAGTAGTAGTTACTTTACTTTAGGTTACTTGTACATAATATAGTTCGTTAAATGTAAATTAAAAAAAAAAATTAGAGCAATATTGGCATTTCATTTCAATCGTAAGAGTTCTTTATTGAATAAAGAAAAAGATTGACAGACATCCATACGGTACAATGACAAGATTAAATGCACATTCAGAACGGGATGTGTTTGTTAGGTACAGGCGAACTCTACTGATCATCCAGACACAGATACAATAGTACAAATATGTATGTGTCATGTCATGTCATTTTCAAATGTTTGGTAGAATAAACATCCACCTTTGAACGATTTTGAGCCAACAACATCAGACTGAAAGAAAGACATTGAAGGAATAGGTTTCAATCACATTTCTGGCTAGACACAGCTAACACAAAATTCAATATTGAATTCCGCTTGATCCTTCAATCAAGTATTCGGAAAAGTACACAGGTGTGTTAGGAACCAAATAGTGAATTTTCGGCGCGACAATTTATAGACCTACCGTATTCCATAACTTGATTTTATATAACACGCCTGCATAGCAAGATTAAGATAAAGTTACCAGTTTACAACACTAATATTATAATTGAGAAAAGCACTAACTGAAATCTTTATCCACACTAACTAATATTATAAAGAGGCAAGATTTGTTTGTTTGTTTGAATTGAATAATAGGCTCCGAAACTACCGGACCGATTTGAAAAATTCTATCACCAGTAGAATCCTAGATTATCCTTGATGGACATACCGATAGGGCTCCGTATGAAAACTTCGATAATGTAACCCAAGGTGTGAAAAAAATCCTTATATCGCGTACGCTGCGGAAACTATTGACATTAGAGCAAAGTGATTGTACCACAGTTTTATAGAGGTCATCAATATCTACAAAAAAGACCGCGATTATGGTTAAGTCACCATGACCGCTTTTTGTTCAAATTATTCAAGCAAATCCCGGGTAAAATGGAAAAATGGTGATTTGGTATCATGATATTAATCCTTATACATTGAAATGTTTTGATAATTAAGGTTGATTATGTCCGTGTAAATTACACTTTAAATTATTCAAATCGGACCTTTAGTTCAAAAGTATGCTTGGTCCGATGAATGAAAAGATGTCGATTTTTCGAAAATAAAATACATAACTAGTAAGGGGTTAAGGAGGAATGACAAAGTTTTTAGGGAAGGACATTATTGCTTGCTTCAATTTACGTCGGAATGCTATGACCAAACTAAACGTGGGATAATTTAAACAGATGTGCCTACCAATTTTTTTATAATCAACTCCTGACGGGGTGAACAGTTGCGCTGATACTGGACTCGAGACAAGAAAGATTCTGTCAACGGTGGCGTAGCGAAGGCGATTGTCAATACGACAAAAATCTATGGGATTCACAGATGCTATCGAAATGCCACATGATCAAATTCCTACATTTTGGCATTTCGACAGTCGCATTCGCTAATTGAATGGCACATTGTCTAGGGCCTCCTGAGACCACAATAAGCAGAACTGGCTAAGTTATTAATGTAAATCGTTGTACTCAATTTTCCAAAACTAACCTTTAAAAGGGGGTAGAAGTTGAAGTTCGCGGGCGAAGTGTAATTGTAATTATAAATACGATGATATTTTATGAGCGAGAAAACCCAAGATCCCGTTACCTGTTGTTATGTAGGACAAGCATTTTAGCTCTCATAACATCGCTTGTCTAAAACAATGAACGGATATTCACAAAAGAGGCTAATACTGTCAAGGGTGCCTGTCCTAATTACGAAGCTACCTATTCAATCCAGAATCAGAGCTCCGAAATAGCCGTGGAAATAACGAAAATGTCTGAATCAGTTCAGTTTTCGACTTAACATTTTCAGGCTCAATTATTCTATTAAGTGGTATTGAGAGGTATAGAGATAACGATTAATTGTCTAGCAATGTTTCATAATACCAAACCAGTAATGAAACTAGTAAACGTACTGCTACTGTACAAGCTATCCTGTACCTCCATAATATAGTTATTAACGCAGATATAGGTACATACACCGCACAGTTCTAAATTGCACGGCAGATCGATGTATTACACCCAACACACAATGAAACTAAATATAGCGACGCAGGTGGAGCACTCGGTCACTCATGAAGGAGTAACAGCTCAAATCATTACCTACAATATGGGAGATGTTTGTTTCGTTAAGATCGCAGCTTATGCATCCACGTAACAAAGGAAGTCCACAATTTTATTTTATAACGCAAAACTGCTGGACCTAAATATACATTTTACGGACGAAAGCACCAGAGAATATGAACAGAAACGTGAATTATGTTTTACGTAATATAGAATTTTATAAAAATGGAGAGCGGGGCTGGGCTTCAATATTAAAAGACTACATACGATTTAATGAGAACCTGTATGTAGAATAAATTCTATGTTTGAGCACAAAGAACATTAGCTACGTCGAATTATTATGAAAATTGATTCAACATTAGATTTTTGCTTTATCAACGAATAGTCTCCTTAGAGATAACAAGAGGAAAGCTATATTTGGATAGCTTTTGACGATTTTTGAGCGCGTAGCAAACACAACACTCTACTATCTATAATAGAACACCTAGTTTTATAAATGTAGTTATTAACTAGAGGCTGTGTGTGATCTCTAAATGGTCAGGAAATTTAATGGTCGATGGAGGCACCAACGATAGCATGGCCAATTTAATAAATCTGTGAATACAGGGGAAAAAGTTCCATTTCCACCACCGAATAAAGAGAACGGAAAACATAATTATTACTTCAACGTTCAATAAAGGTACTGGCGATTCGTGAAGCTGAAAAGGCGAAAATTATGTGTATGGTATGTAGATTGTAGGTTTCGTGAATAATTTTCTCAACTTTTCAGTCCAATTTACAAAAAATCATAAGTTACTTAGCTATTTACAAATTTGGGTGATCATATCGTTTTGTTGGTAGCTGTACAATAGTAACATTCAGTGAGACTTGGCAAGCGTACAAGAAAATATTAACATAGTGCATACCATGCGCATGGCAAGGAATTACAAATTAATGTGAGTCATAAGGTCTAAGGCCTGGCTTTGTCGTGCAATCCTTTAGGAATCTGACACAATAGATATTTAGATCACTTAATCTGAAATTTTATTATCCGTACTTCACGTTCGCAATTCGCAAACTTTTGCTTATTTGCTCAGGGTTTTTAGGGCCATGTTTTATTCTTTTGGTCCGTATAACAAAACATCACTCAAGATTTAAAAATTACCTAGTTTATTGGTTGAATTAAACCACTTCTAAGTAATGCTTGAGTTTTGTTTGTGGTTCTGTGATATGGGCCTGCACAATATCTGTTTCGGTATCTACTGTCCGAAAGTTTAGCGCACCCTTGACTGTTAGCCACGCTGCCACAATCTGCTGACTAGCTTATCTTTTTACCCCAACATGCTGATGCCGTCTAGCTCGAGTTAACAGAGGAAACAGAAGTCTAAACCTAAAGTTATGAACTGAACTAGACCGAATTACTGCATTTGCGTGAAGTGCTCCTTTTGACATTGGATTATGTTAGTGATCTATTTGGTTTTACCACGAGTCGTTCAACGATCCTCACGTGTATTATATGAACATAACTGACGAATATTCATGAGGATTTACAGACGCGCATTGATGAAAAATGCGTAAGTACCTACAGCTAGAAAACACTAAGGGCGTTACCGATAATATATTGGACCGGACTAAAAGAATATTTCGTTAACGTTAACAGTAGTATGAAAAAAAAATAAGAAAATCTACCAAAAAATGCAGTAGCTACACGCCTTACATGTTTTTGATCTATGCTTGTTGCACGAAACGTTCACATGAAAGGTA
Organism: Melanchra persicariae; assembly: GCA_947386135.1. NCBI lineage: Eukaryota > Metazoa > Arthropoda > Insecta > Lepidoptera > Noctuidae > Melanchra > Melanchra persicariae. The sequence goes on along the minus strand of OX376651.1, from coordinate 5,689,358 downwards.
TGGCGGTATGAGACAATGATGACGCCAGTTGTCTGTAGCACTGTCTCTTTCTAGATACCATATGATTTATCGGTTCTTATAATTTATAATTTTCTACTACTTTATTATGGGCGTCATCAGAAGGCTTAAAGTCACCCAAAGGGCAATGGAGAGGGCAATGCTCGAAGTTTCCTTGCGTGATCGAATCAGGAATGACGATATCCGCAAGAGAACCAAGTTTACCGACATAGCCCGAAGGATCGCCAAATTGAAGCTGCCACTTCAATTTGGCGATCCTTCGGGCTATGGGCAGGGCACACTGCTCGCAGAACAGTTGGTCGATGGGGCCGAAAAGTTTTGGAGTGGCGACCACGTACCGGAAGATGCAACGTGGGAAGGCCTCCCACAAGGTGGACCGATGACCTGGTGAGGGTCGTGGGTAGCCGATGGATGCGAGACGCACAGGACCGATCGTTATGGCGACACTTCGGGTAGGCAGTGGACGTCTTTCGGCTGATATGATGATGATGACTACTTTATTTGTCCCTGTCTGCATCTGTCTGTTTTTAGGGTTACGTGCCGAAGGCCAACGGGACCATATTACCAAGCCTTCGCTATCCAGCTGTGTTTTTTGTGCGTCATATGCGGCAGAAACGTGTACTTTATTCTATTCTATTCCATCCGTCGGCCCGTCTGTCAGTGGGCTGTATCTCATTAACCATAATAGAATTATTTGTGTAAGTATTTGTATTGCAGCTATAACAACAAATATTAAAAATAAATTAAAAACGTAAAGAAGGGTTCCCCTACTATAAACGTGATTTTTGGCGTTTTTTGCTCGATCTTAATAACGGCAACAGGGCATCAGGTAGACTCTTGAAATTCTCACAAAGTTTGTATTATATATCGAATATAGCATTCGAAAAAAAATAAAATTACAAAAATATATTATACATATAGTTAAAAATTTCCCTTGTCCCCCTTTTATTTTTAATTATATAATTCCGGGACCGGGTTTGCTGAAATCGCATTTCTGTTTATTGTTTACACCAGTTCATAACATTACATCACGCCGGTACGCAGTGAAGGGGGGTGCGCAAGTAGTAGAGGACCACTAAAAGTGAAAAATAAAAATGCTTTTTGTTTTTTTTGTAAGTCTGTTGTTTTTTTATAAAAAAAGTTTTTTTAACGGCATAATAGTGGATTGTAATAATGGCGATAGTACGGAACCCGTCATGCGCGAGTCCGACTCGTACTTATCCAGTTTTCCACTCACGTTTTCTTTACTACGGTACGGATTTTGATTCGGATTTCACTATTAATCTTATGTAATTGGTAAATAAACACTAAATTCGCGATTAATTCGGCGCACACCGGTGTGTTGCCGGTGCTTGAGCGGCTAAAACACATTAATTGAACCAACTGCATTGGCAAACATATTACAAGTACCTACGATAATTCGAAAACTACTAGATGGTTTGAAAACAATATAAATGATCCGGGTAGTGGTTGAGCTAGACGTAGTTCCCTAGATACTGGCGCATGTTGGGCGGTCTACGTGTCAAGCAGTAGGCAAGTAGAAACTCTAGATTTATTGCCTCAGGTTCCCTGGGGGAGTCCCTGGGTCAGTGGAGTAGATTTTTATTTATGGTTTTATGGAAACTAAATTGTATGGTATAAAACGTTATTTCTAACAATTTCGTTTGTATTTTGAACTTAAATATTCAGAAAGGCTCTTTTGTTACGACATTCGAAAAATACTAATATAATATCCGACTGCGGTCCTGAGTAGGTACCTACCACAGCTAAGTGCGTCGATCCAGCCTGATAGAAGCCACAGCCATGTGCAACACTAATGTATTATACTTTAGATAGCCACCTATACCACCAGATAGGTACTGAGTGCATTCAAGTGTCTGTGTAATTACTGAGTGTCCTTACTTAATTACATTCCATAAATCCAATATAATGTAGTTTGCTATGTTTAATAAATAACCCAAGGTGTAAAAATAAATTAAATCCAGTTAAATTCATTATTTTTCAATTTGAGCCCATGGCTAAATTGAAAGAAAGAAATAAGTTTATTCCGCCAGAAATGGATTGGAAGATGGATGGATGGATGGAGATGGAGAATTGGAAGTATAGATTCAAATGACGTTGTTGCGAACACGCTGATTCGAAAAACTGTTTCGACTAGTACGCTAGTATGAAAGTATTGGTATCGAAATCCACTGCTGCGAATAGCATACCTATTCCAATCTGAATTTGTCTGGGTATCGAACTCGCGGCCCAGTGATTACCAAGAACTACCTACGCTACGATGATAAAACTGACTCTGAGGTAGTTGCCTAAGTAGGCAATGATATTTTAAGTAAAAGGTGTAGATAGGTTATAAGCGCTCAGCAAGCGGCACATCAAAATGTGGCTAATTAGCCACATTTTTCTCGTCTTGTCTCTTTTCCGCTCCCGATAATTACGACATGCCATCCTACTTCTACGTGTCATCTAACAGTGTGACATTGTGCCGTTCTTGAAGATCGAATGTTGTTTATGTAACCTATCTACACCTTTTTACTTATAATATCATTGTAAGTAGGTATAAAATAATATCGTTCAGTTCAGTTAACGATGTCAAAATGTCTTAATCCCAAAATGTCTTAAGTTGCCTAAAGGGCATAGTCGGAGCCCCCTTCGCGGGTCTCAAGGGTTTAAAGAAGAATAACCACGAAGGGGTCTAACGTAACCTGTCCGAGTCGGGGTTCCCAAAATCCCGAGCTCGTAACAGTACCTAGTACCTAACATTGCCTTTTGTACCTACATACCTATGTACATATGGTCAGTACCTACGCCTTTTAGGCAACTTTAAATTGTTAGCGTACCAGTCAAACAGTTTTTCGAATCAGCGTGTTCGCGACAACATCATTCGATAAAACGCTTTTCAACTCAATGTGTTTTCGAACTGGCGTAGCCGTAGGTACCACTCGTAATTATTTTCGAAATAGTGTGCGTCGATATAACGGCATTCGATCTTCATATCACTCCCGGCTAAATTATAGCAGCTGCACAGATTTAACTTCGAGGTTAAGCTACGCTTGCCGAGGTCGGTCCGTTGATTGGTGTCCATTCATTACATAGCGAGATTCCTCCGTGCCTCGAAAAGCACGTTAAGCCGTTGGTCCCGACTGTCATTTGGAAATCTTTGACATTATTCAAAATGTAATCAGAAGCCCTTAGCAGCCAGAACATCTGACAACAGTCCTACCAAGGGGTAGGGGTATTGTATTTTACTCAGTATGGAGCGCATGGCGCAGCATCCCAGGCGTAAAAGAGCTGACAGAACAAGAAACTCCACGATGCGCTCAAAAATGGGCATCATAGACATAGGAGAGTAGGCTGCAAAGCTAAAATGGTATTGCGCGGGTGAACGAGGATGGGCGGCGCCGCCGAGGTCAGCCCAAAAAAAGGTGGCGAGACGACCTAGACGCCTACCTGTCAGGGTTGGTTTGAGGTGGCTGGGGATAAAAATATCTGGAAGAAGTTGGAGGAGGACAGTACAGGCTGATAAAAAAACTGGGTTATGGAGGTCATACAGGTAGTCGCTCCATGTAAAATACTGGCATTCAGCTGGATCTGGTTGGACCCAGCAGAAAATGGCTAGGCAGATTATTAAATTTATTAAAAATCTGCCTCACCTTTGCTATTTATTTAAAATCTGTCTGTCTGTCTGCATTTTATAAGTTATGAATTGATTTATACAAAAATCTTACCAATATTTTAAATGTGAGTGTTTGAATGTTTGTTATTTGATCAATCATGCAGATCATGCCTCAACTGCTAAATGCATTTGGATAAAACTTAGCACATGGCATGGGTATACTATGTGTTGTGGATAGGACATAGGATGCTTTCTTATTTTGGTGGTAAAGAATAAAACATAAATACTCATTATTGCAAATTACAATAGGAGCTTATATTACAGTAGTATTATATTTTTTTCTTAGTTTGGAACTAAAAATTATTGTAAGTATAATATGTTGAGGATGAAGGATAATTTGAGGCAGGTAAAGCCACTTACAGAAGCTAGTCTGTAATAATAGTACTTTTAAGAGTACCTACTGAATAAAAACAAAAATGTAGAATACTTTGACTTCATAGCTACTTTTATTAAAAACTAAGGGCTTATGCACTTGAGTTAGCATCATCATCATCATATCAGCCCAAAGACGTTCACTGCTGGACATAGACCTCCCCCAAGTGTCGCCACTACAACCGGTCCTGTGCGTCTCGCATCCATCGGCTACCCGCGACCCTCACCAGGTCATCGGTCCACCTTGTGGGAGGCCTTCCAACGCGTTTCGCATGGGTATTGATCCTCAAAAATCATAGCTATATTTCAACCAATTTACACGAAACCCTAATGAACTATAGGTAACCCAGCCTCACCTAGTTTAAAAAACGACCTAAAAATTAATATGTAAAAGTGTTATTAACAACCTCATACAAACAGACCGTATTGCAAACAGACAGTAAAATCAATAAGCTTAATACAATTCTGCATTTTGATTGTTTCTCACTTGTAATAGAATCAATTAATCAGACAGACAGACTGACTTAAGAATTACGTTACAGGCAAATAATGTTGTGGAAGCCAGTACAAGATTTTAAAAACAAGCCATTTGATGAATATCTCCACACGAAAGCATGGGGGATAAAAGGTAAAGTTATCCCTTTACCTTTTAACCAATTTAATATTATTCATCCTGTCATGACATGACAAAGGGAGTGGTAAGTGATGAAATCAAAATTGCTGTTTCTTGATGCAACAGAAAAAAAGGGCAATTTAAAATACAAACAACCCAGAATATTGCAAAGATCAAAATAGATATCCCGTTGTACAAAAATGTTATCAGCTGATGCTTCTCTTACATTAATTTCTATCATGCTATAAAATATGATTTCTACTGAAATAAATAGGGAGGTACCTACTTATAAAAGCCATATTATCAGCTACAGCTAGACTCCACTCCATAAGTTAAGGATGGTGAAAAATGTGCGAAAATTAATAATAAGAATAGACTAATTTTAGAGGGGCAAACATTCCACAGGTCAAAGTATGTAAATTAAGAATAAGAAAATATTTTTATTTACCAGCTGAATAGCATGATTCGTCGCCCGCAGAAATTGAAGAACGTCGTGAGTAACGATGATTTATTATGTACATGTCCTTGGTAAATTATTGAAAAATTCTATACACCCATTCATTGAAAACACTTAAAATAATATTAACTACATCGTGCACTGATTTAAAAACGTTAACATTTAAGAAATTTATCGCACCAATGAATATGAAAATTATTAACACAATATGTAAATTACGTTCCTGACATTATTTCAATTAAAGTAAATAAAACACTGATTGCCATCTGCTGGTTGGTTTTTATCAGATAATAATGAATCCTTTGTTTTATCTATTATTTTTTATAAAAATTGGTAATTCACACTATCTCCTCCTCCAATCATACGAATGACACAATGAAAAAATTAGTGAAAAAATGTGAAAAAATCATGATTTCTCAGGACTGTTCATTTTACGATTCACGATGTTAGTCTCGCCACTAGGTATTGCAAAATTATTCAAACATTTGAGTTGGCCACACTGGCCACACCTTTCAGGTAGGTAAATTCTGGACATTCTGGTAGATAGCCATTAGGCTATCTACCAGAATGTCCAGAATTTAAAGAAAAACTCAGTGTGTCAATTATGACACACTGAGTTTTTATTTATTTTCATATGATAGACCTAAGTAATATTGCAAAATTGCAATCAATGACTGGAAAACTGGAAATCTGTGCATGTGTGTTTTCCATGTGACAAGTCTGTTCCGGGCTTTATAGCCACAAACTAAGGCACAGAAGTTTACAGAACCAGCCTTGGACACAGCATAAAATGAGCCTGGCCACTTCCGGTCAAGTTCATCACCATAATTGAGGTAGTGCAATATTTTTGGATTGACAACAGTGGTGGAAGCGCAAGGGTAGCCCGCGAATATCATAGAACCATAGAACTTGACACTGACTTGCAAATTGAAAAAACGCAAGAAAATTTGAATTTCGCGGGCTACCCTGGCGCTAAAACTAACTATGACGTTCTCCATTACTCCTCTTCAGAACTGTTTGTGGCACTGATGATTTTCATCCGTCACAATAATTATCAAACTTATGAGTTATTCAGAACTCCAAATCACACATACACACTTTCTTTTCCAATCTACTTTAGACACAGGCAGAATAGTCGACATCGGCTTTACTTGCCATGAAAACCTACAGTAGTATATGTGTTCTGTGAAAGACAAAGGCTATGTAGTCTGTGGATGGACATTTTCCGCTTTCTCCGCTCCCATTGTCCGCTCCGTTGATTTGACATGTGTCAGTGACATCAGTCAGTGTCACACATTTAAGACGACTGGATGTAAAATCACAATAGCACATTGGCCAGCACAGAGTACTTTTATATATTGGCCAGTAAATAAAAGTGTAAGTAGAAGTAGCGAAGCTGTAAAAATCTCTGAAACATATTTTGTAACTTTTTGTATTCGCTGCAGTGTTGACTCTAAAATGGCAGATGAATGGAAAGAGTATGTTAACGATCCCAGAACTGTTTGTAAATACGCAACTAAATGTTATCAAAAGAATCCGGAACATCACCAAAAATTCAAACATCCACCTCATAATAATAGAAAAGATGTTCATCGCAACAAGAGGCGGTTCTCTCCTTATACTAAAGACACTCCACGCCATTCACCGAACCCTTGTGGTAAGAATGAATCATTTAGCACTGATAGTAAAGAAAAGGCGGCAAATGAAGACAGTGCTGATACTAAAGAAAAGCTGGCGAACGATGAGCCAGCGGGTCATCTCAACAATGCCAGTGATGATAAACCTGAAGTGTCCATGAGTGATGAACTTAAAACTATAGAACTTCCAGAGGATATAACATTTTATGAAAAAAGTACAGACAACTGTCTTCTTAAGGAACTGTTTCTGGTAGAAATGCCTGAGGACTTCTTAAAATTTTTTGAATGTATTAGTGATTCTGGCAAATCAGTGGAAGATACATTGGGAAGTGTGAATTTGATGCCAATCGGACCATATGAGTTACTATTAGGGAAACTGCCTAAGTTGGACAATAAGGAGTTGTACTTAACTCATTGGAGATTTTTTTATGATCCTCCAGAATTTCAGGTAATAATCATATTTATTTTATACTAGCTTCTACCAGCTGTGGCTTCGCTCGTGTGAATATCGGAAATAGCAAGGTTTCCTGATTTGTATTGTAAATTTTTTACTCAGGAAACACCCACCCTACACCTACCTTACACCTACCCTACACCGTCCCTACACCTACCCTACCTACATAATTATACCAGCCCAAAAATACTATGACATGTTTCTGGTCTCCTGGTACTTGATGTTTCTGGTCTCCTGGTACTTGTGAATCTGAAGTACTAAGGCAGCAGCGGCTCTGAGTTTCCACTTCCTCCTCAGTCTCCTTTAATCCATGCCACTTACCGGGATAAAAAGTAGTCTATTTTTTATTCCAGGATAGGAACTACATGTGTGCCAAATTTCATCCTAATCCCTTCAGCCGTTTTTGCCTGATTTTTACACAAACATACAAACTTTCACCTTTATAATATTAGTAGGATTCTTATGCTTTTCTTACACAAAGTGCCTGTGCTTCAAACCCAATTATATAGAGAGATATGGAAATAAATAAATAATACCTACCATAAGAGTTGCCCTAGTTTCACTTAATATCTGTACATTTTACAGACTGTTCTCAAGAAGAAAAAGAATAGTGAGTACCACATTGGATACTTTCGAGATATTCCAGAGCAGAAACCAGTATTTGTAGCCAGTAATGACAGTGAGAAAGGTTATCACATCACTCCTATGGCGCAGAACATATTTGGAGCTGTTTAGTAAGTACTTAACAACAATTTTATAGACAGTAATAAAAGTACTTCTATTTAACATGGTCCCACAAATAGTAACAGGTTACTATCAGCTGTATTATCCCAATGCTTGGAAAAGGCATTGTATCACAAATAGTGCAGTACTTAATACTTTAAATTCTTCTTTCAGTTTGTATTTGCAAAATGAGAAGAAACATTCACCTTTTACTGCAATGTCATGTCAAAAATTAATGGATAGTATTAAAACCTATGCTGAAAAGAACAATATTTCTTTAGAAGAATTCAGTATGAAGAAAAGATCCCCTAATATTGTAACAAGATCATTCCATGGTGCGGGCATTGTGGTGCCTTATAATAAGAAGACTCAATTAGGATACAGACGTTTAGTAGAAACTGATGGTAAGATACTGTTTTTTTCTTCTATTTATTTGAACCATGCTAATTTAATTTATTTAGGAGTTGTTGAGTTAAACGCTTTAATTCAACAGAGTTCAGTCACAGGCGTTAATACAGCAGAGTTCAGTTAGAGATGTTAATTCAACAATGTTGAAATGTACTCGTAAATTCACCAGTGCGGGGTATGTTTTAATTTAGTTGTTAATTCAGAAATGTCGAATTAGAGGTGTTTATTCACCAGTGGTGATAAAAGAGTGTTCATGAAGCCTACTAGAATAACTCCCACTAGTGCCACTTGCCTAGATAATATCTGTACAGAAGTTGTACCTACCCACAAAAAAAATATTAATTTAATAGATTCAGATCATTGTGGGCAGTTAATCTATATGTTACGACTAATAGCCGAAGTGCTACACCTAGTTTTATCCGGCTACAACTAGTTCTAACCTAACCTCAAAACACTAGACCCTGCCATCCCCTTCTAACCTAACCTGTCCGAGTCAGGGTGCCCAATGACCGGCTAAAACTAGGTGTAGCCGCACTGCGGCTATTAGCCGTAACATATATACCAAATAATAAAACAAAATCAAAAAAGGATATCACTGTAAACCCAATATCAATATTCTGCTTAGAAACTTTTAAAACTAAACTCTTAAATAAAATGCCAACTTTGTCAACTAATGATGACCCTAACCAACATTATATTGATTTTTTCAAAATGTATTGTAGAGTTTGATACAACATTTGTTCCTAAAACCATTTCAGTAAAACTTCCTTCAGTGACTGGACCACCATTGGTATTTATAAGAGTAGAGAACGGCTTTATGAACTGTATGAAGAACGGACGTATATACAGTAGAATTTAATTTACATGTTAAGAATTTACTTATACAAAATTATTTAAAAAAGTTTGTTATATTGCCAAGTCTAGGTACTTAAATTAAAAAATTAAACATAGTAGTAATGTGATTAAAACGACTTGGAATATTATTAATAGCGAAACGGGAAAGTCTGGTAACCGAACTAGTGATTATAGCCTCGCTATTGATAAAAAACAATTAAATTAGACTCGCAATTCACCGCGGCATTTGAAGATTTCATTGCAGAGATTCCCGTATCAACTAGGTACTAAGTTTTTAAATTCATTACCCACTGCTGCAGAAGCTTTACTTCACGAAAATGTTCCAGTTTGTGACCCAAACTTTGAATATGTAACTTCTAATGATATTATAAAAACGTTTAATTCTTTGAATGTTAAAAAGACTGCTGATCTATGTGGTAATTCTGTTGACCTTGCTAGGTCCATTATACACATTTTAGCATCTACTTTAGCTGTTATTTTTATTAAGTGTATTGACCGTGGTGAATTTTCTGATCTAATGAAATATAGTAAAGTAATACCGTTATTTAAATCGGATAGTACATCAGACCCTTCTAATTATAGACCAATATCATTGCTACCTACTTTTAGTAAAATTTTTGGAAAACTTATCAAATGCAAAGATATTTTATTAAACACAAATTTTTACATAGTAAACAGTTTGGTTTTACAAGGGGTTATTCAACAACTGATTGAACGTGTTGAACTTTTAAGACATATTTATAATGCATGGGAGGATAAATGCGATGCTTTGGGCATTTTTTTGCGATTTGTCCAAGGCGTTTGATTGCGTTCTTCATGAGAAATTTATCAGGAAATTGCAATATTACGGAATCCGGAACGCCTTTCTGGATCTTCTTACTTCATACTTGAGTGATAGGATTCAGAGAGTTGATGTCAACGGTAAAAGGTCTCCTGAGTCAGTAGTCAGGATGGGGATCCCCCAGGGCTCAATTTTAGGCTCCTTCCTGTTTGTCATTTATATCAATGACTTACCGTACCTCATAAAGGATAAATATGATATAGTGTTGTTTGCAGACGACACGTCGCTTTTATTCAAACTAAAACGTCAACAGATGGTTACTGACGATGTAACTCGTGCCCTTGCGACTGTAGTTAACTGGTTTAATGTTAATAATCTTCTACTTAATGAGAAAAAGACCAAATGCTTAAAGTTTACGTTACCTCATGTAAGACAAGTGAACACTGTTGTGTCAATATAGGATGAAGAGTTGAAACCTGAAGATAGCACAGTGTTCTTAGACATAACTTTAAATGCAAAGCTTCAGTGGGGCCCCAATATAGACAAACTGTCCAAAAAACTCAGCTCTGCAGCATACGCTGTTAGAAAAATTCGTGGCTTGACTGATTTAGAGACAGTCCGTTTAGTATACTTTAGTTATTTCCATAGTGTGTTATCATATGGTATTCTGTTGTGGTGAAATGCCGCTAATATTTCGACAATATTTGTCTTACAAAAAAGGGCTATTCGTGCGATTTATAAATTGCATCCCAGACACTCCCTCAGAGACAATTAATATAATGACTGTGCCCTCTCGATATATGTATTTATGAGAATCTCTTGTATGCACATAAAAATAATAATCTGTTTAAAAAATACAGTGATATCCATAACATAAATACTAGGAACAAACACAATTTTCTGGTTCCGAAAACCGGGCTCAAGAGAAGTCGGTTAAAAATAGGTGGTTCATTTAGATGTCAATGTAAACGTTTTTATAATAAACTCCCTAGCCATATTCAAGTCCTTAGTATTAATAAGTTCAAATTATTTATAAAACGTAAGTTATGCCAGAAAGCTTTTTACACAGTTAAAGACTATCTTGAAGACAAAACGGCTTGGGATTGAGCTGCTTCAATGATATACATGGCCCAGTGTTTATCTTTACTTTTGTCGAAGTCAAAGCATCCTATTTCAATTAGACCATTTACAGGCAATTTTGAATTGTCAAGGTCGGTCGGTCAAAAACATGAAGCTATTTGCACGTTCCAAAGCGTAGATCTCTATGGAGAAAAACGTGAAAGAAACTCCACGGACACTCTTTTAAAAAATAATATTTTGTTACAAAATTATGGTTACATCATTCATATTGAAATAATACATATATGTGAGAACAATGTAAAATACGTGCAGGATAAGAGTCCGGAGTAAAAAGAAACAGTTCAAAGAAATCATTAAAATAAACCATGGCAGCTGAGAGATGACCAGTCTCAGCTGTACTTTTAGATTTTACACATTGACATTGTTATATTCTTATTTTGTATACTTTTTGACATTAATGTTTACTTTTTCAAGTATTCTCCGTTTTTTAACTAATTTTATTTGAATTTATAATTTTCATTTGTCATGAATACTTTGTGAAGTATTATATTTTTCTATTTTAATTCACTATTGTGAGGACTAATGGGTTATTATTTTCTTTTTTTTCTATTCAAGTATTTTTTACAATTCTGGCAGTTTGAGTACTTTTGTGGCCTACCTAAATGTCCTTTCATTGGCATTGTTCGTTGGTTTGTTGAGCTCCTTTTTGGTTCTAAGTTGAGCTACTCAACTACTGACCTGACTGATAGTAAAAGGTGTTCATAGTGATGAGTACAATGCCCCCTGATGTATTGCGTTTATTCTGTTACACCTTGTATAGCATGAATTTGCATCGATTTACTAAGATACAGAAACCCTTGAGTCAGGATTGAGGGTCCCCTTTGAATTGCTATAACTTTTTTTGTTTATGTTCAACAAGTTTTAGATCGGTTCTACAATTTTCTACATCTCTTACTAAATCCTTATAGCAATAGTTTTTCACATCGAATTTCGTCATGTGGCATTTTTGTATTTGCCACAACGTCATGGCCGGTTTTTAAGTGCCAAGATGCGAAATTCGCGATGTGGCCGTTTGAAAAAATCACAAGGTTTGAGCATACATTAGGTACTTACAGGACCTATGTACATATATTATCTTGAGATTACTAATAAATAAATAACTATTCGTCTTTATTTCCACAGCGAACTTGAAGAAACTGTTTGCCAGTCTAGAAAAAGCAAATAGTCAAAATGAAAAAGATAAATTACTGTCAGAACTCCAGCCTGTAATTACCTATGCTAGCATAGCTGTGGATGAATGTGACTTCGGAACTGGCTTAGAGGTTGGCATAGCTCTGTTCTGTTCGGGACTCAAGGAACTGGAACCCAGTGCGATGAACAGCCTGACTGCAGCATACTCTGTGTTGAACAGATCATCATTTGGCGAGATAATAAAGGTAGTTTTGACCTATTTTACAGTTACCTTTAACTTTGTTCATTTCAAAATATAAAAAAGTTTTTTCTTACTTTTTTCAGGCGCATCTGAAGTACCGTCGCAAAGGTCCAAATGTTTCAATGTTGCATGTAAAATAGTTGAAAGTGTGGATTAATAACCATTTATATTGAAAGATAAGGACGTATTATTTTCTGCCTAACTTTAGTACAATAGAACCTAACAATCTTTGAGTTTGCTACTTAAATAATAGTAAGGGTGATGCCAGTGTTAGTGATTTTAGTAATGTAAATGGTTATTTTTAAATCATATCAGTTAGAAAAAAATGCTGGTATTTGTATATGACATAGGATAGGCATATTGAAAAGTCCACAATGTTGTCGACTACAAAGTCATCACATCATTTTTATCTCAAATGTAACATTCCAGTTAGGCTATGAGTCTTGTGCCTCGACGGCGACGGGTCGCTTTGCAGTGACTATGTATCTGCTGGCTAGCTTTAGATATTAGCCATTTTTATTCCATATCTCTGCCAGAGCTGCCAATGACAAACCTTTATATCCATCGTGACTTTCCCCAATGTCGCTGGCTGTACCATTCATAATTCGAGATAATTTCAATTCATCTCCACCAACTCCAGTATTGACTTTAGGGCTGTCTTAATGGAATTTGAATTCATCACATATGACATGCAGTTGGTTATATCAAATCTGGGATTGAAGTAAAGTAAATGGCACAAACTGTTTGAAAAGTCATTTGTTCGGAACTTATTAGTCGTTTTTTTGCTGACGATTTTTTTCCTTATACTACTTACCTACTTTTTACACATACTTATGACCACGCACTTTTGGAACACTCCGTAGGTTACCTGCCTGTCAGGGTTGCGGAATTTGTTCGAAAGAGTCACCGCGGCCCTGGAACGCAAAGGGCAATAGAAGGAACACAGATGGGTTTTAGTCAGTAAGAGTCTGACACTTCCTTCCGCTCCATCCAGAGCGGAAGTTATTTGATGATTTCCCATCCTTAAAAAAATAAGGTAGGGGGTAGATACTCTTCCAAACAAAACAAGAATCATCAAAATCGGTTGACAATTGGCGAAAATATCGCTGAGCAAACATACAAAAAAAAATTCAATTGAATTGAGAACCTCCTCCTTTGGAAGTTGGTTAAAAAAAGGTTACCTGCCTGTAATTATAATTTTGACTAATAACAACATTGACACCATGTTTTTGTGTATGAAGTCCAATTTAAGAAGAAAATGTATTTGTCAGAAACAAATAGTGCCTTTAGTATGAGTAGGTATGTTCTATGTGTTATGTCTTTTTAATACTAACCTTCTTTTTAAATAAACTGTTTAATTACTTTTGATTTGTGTGTTCTATTCAAGTAAGTACCCCATGTTTCGCTTCCAACATTTTTAACAAAGTGGCTGTGTGAAGAGTAGGTAAGCTAACTTTATGATCATGTGAAGGGAAATAATAGGTACTGCCAACGCTCCGAACCGCGCGGCCACGGAGATCTTTAAAACTAAGCATAGCAGAGACCTGAAATTTTGTTAAGTAACAGATTGAATTTATGGTTTTGGGAGTCTACTTTTACAAAATCGTGCCATATTTAAAAAAAAAATAAACGTCGTGGCCGCGCCATCGAAACGGACACACTTTAGATACGTATTCAAATAAGTACTCTACACCACCGGTGCCAAGCAGTCACAGTACACGCAAGACGCAATTAAAATGGCTTTATCTACTCGGGAGTCTAAAATGTTGTTGATTACCTATGTATTTTATCTTGTTAATATTTTGTTAAAAGATTGAACATTAATTGATATACGCGATAATGGAAAAATTAAGTGTGAAAATCGATTATGCGAATGCTTACATTTTAACGAACTTAGAGCGAAAGGCAATTCAATGTTAATAGATCTGCAGCGCTCGAGTGAAAATCGTGATTGTAGTGGTTTAGTTTGCATGTAAAATAGTAATATAAATTACTAAATCTTGACAAAACCAGGGACCAACTCAACGGGGATGTTTAAGATACTCTTGTTACTTGCAATAGTAATTATTGGAAAAATCTTCACCGAGGAATCAGACGAGTTCCATGTGCACGTACGACATCACCCAAAATCAGCATATCGACACAAATCACATAGCGGTAGCAAACATCGTGAATATCAAAGTCCACCAGTAGGACTGCGGACCTATGAAGAAATACTGTCGGACCTGCTTAACCCAAGTGATCATTTTAAAGTTCCATCTGTAGTGCGAAAACCTTTATCTAATGGTGATATTTATGTTGCGTCTCCGTATGATGTGAATCTGGATTTGTATAATATTAATAATGTATTGGGTTGGTGGACTTTAACCGGAAGTGGAAATAAACGATAAGATACTAAGTGAATAAAACTGTGCGTTATTGTTTTTGTTTCAACCATGTTATCCAAATTGCTAAGCGTATTTTATCGAAGATATTTTATTAAACCGTTCATAATTATTCTTGTAAATAACCTTTTTCTGATGATTTCTGATGGTGTAGTTGCTTGAAGTACCTTACAGCTTTCATATGTTCCACTGCCGGCGGTCCCTGTGTATGAGTGTAGCGGCTAGCAGCATACCACGGTCGAGTACGAGTCGTTCGAGCGAGAAGGAGGGATGGAGCTACATAGGGTGTATAGCTCCATCCCTCCTCGCTCGAACGACTCACGCTTTAACACGTCATGGTAGTGCCGCTGGTTACTGTAAACTGTATAGCATAAAATCTTTTACGTAGATGTCGTCTTCAGCCTCTCCAGGTCAACTATTGTCATAAGTTAACAGATGTACGATATAAAAAATATATTTATTATTTTGTGGCCAAAGGCGCGGTACGGCAGCAAATGGTTAGTTAAATTCTTTTTTTGGGTAGGTAACATATTTATTTTAACATGGGTGACTGACAAAGTAGGTATAATCCACCACCATCAATGCCGTTATTTTTTTTTAGTTCAATATTATTTTCACGAATTGTCAGTCAGCAACTCAGCATGAAATTACGTTTTCAAATGTACTGTACCTATCGTATTAAATCATCATAATATGATACGAAGATACGGTATAGATTTAGGTTTGTTCTTAATGTTAAAAGGAATAACTTATGTCATTTAATTTAGAAAAGGATTAGTTCCGTGCAAAAAAATAAAACTCATAAAAGTACTTATCAACGCGGGCGAAGCTAGTTTTATAAAGGTTACTTTAGTAGTATCACTTTTAGCGTAAATCTAAATATAACCCTACAATTTTTAAGCTCCTAATATAATTTGATATGGTAAAGAGTAGGTACCTTTCGAAACTATTCTTGGTCATCATTCAAGATTAAAACCAGAAATGGTCCAATTGATGTAAGAAGATACCTAAGTGCCTTGGTTATTTTTTCAGTAAATAAAACAGGCAGATAAGAGTAACGTCTTTATTTTAAAGTGTCCTTCAAAAACAGTACAAAACTAAATTGAATTTCAAATCAGATTATGAAAATTATTCCTTAGGTTTATCAGCAGTGCTCAAATGCAGGAATAGAGATAATGGACAATGGTCGCTTCCATACACACTGTCTCTTATAACATTGTCACATAAAGCTGGCAGCAGTCTTTCTGAGATAATAAAGTAATCCAAACGCCTGAAACAATAAAAAAATGTAATACTACAAAGTTGTTTTTGTAATTTTTATTCCTATACACTCAAATTGTTTCTTACGATAGGTTTTGTTTCATTGTCCATGTGGAATTTTAATTAGATATAACATCTGCTAAAAATAGGTGTGTATTCATGCAACAAAGCTACGTTTTTTAGTTCAAAATGTTGAGGGTTTTATGCTTCTATTTCCTGCAGAACTACAATCGTTTCACATGAATTTATTAGCCAGGATAGTTGCTATGAGTAGTAAGAAGCTTGTAAGTGCCAACTACTATTACTCAGTAACTATGGGTTGTGGACTACGGGTTGCTCCATGTCAGCTGCATTCGTTTATATTGGAAGTGGACCCTAACAAAGTTGGCAAAAGGCCAGACAGCCAATGAGTTTCATAGAATTATTAAATGAAGCTAAGTCTTACCATCCTACGTTTTTCGCCCGGCTATTCATCATGTACGTCCAGAATGTGTAAGCGCCGGTCTTGTCTGGGTACAAGTGGCGGTACGTATCTACGAACCCATCTCCGAGCAACTCTGTCATCCCGGCACGCTCCTCATCGGTAAACCCTGCATTCTTTCTGTTTGTTTTAGGGTTGGCTAAATCTGTAAGTGATTACGGTTAGTCTGATTTTCATAAAGAAAACTATGCAATAGAAAAAGCAAAAATAATATCGACACTAACTACAGCTTACCTTACATTAAAGCGAAAAATAAGATTTATAATAACTTGCTAGACCCAGTACAATGTCGTACGAATTAATTTTTATTAATTTAGAAATAAAATTTGTACCTATTTCTTTATGTGAAACATTCATGTCACCACAAATAATCACAGGTTTCTTCTTATCTAATTCTTTAACGTGTCTACGAAATTCTTCGTTCCATTGCAGTCTTTTAGGAAGTGTGACTAGTTTCCGGCCCGAATTTGGCACATACGTACATACTAAATAAAATTGCTCGTACTCCGCTGTTATTATGCGACCCTCGCTGTCCAATTCCTCATTTTGTAAACCATAAACCACGTTCATGGCAAGTTTTGTAGTGTAAATGCCTACGCCAGCGTAGCCATCTTTGTCGCCGGCCACCCAATATGCATGATAGCCCGGTATGTTAGCTACTTCAGTTGGCAGTTTATCTTGTGAACATTTTGTTTCTTGAATACACAAAATGTCAGGTTTCTCGTGTTTGAAATAGTCAAGGCAACCCTTAGTTGCCCAAGCTCTTATACCATCCACATTCCAGCTTGATATTTTAAAATTCCATTCTTTGCTTAGACTATTCTTTGAAGAATTCGAGAAATCAATAGATTCAAAATCTGTTGCTGATTTATTTTTAGCGGGTGCTTTCTTTTTCGGTTCCCCTGCAGGTGCTGAAATACATTACATTACGAAACTGAACATTTACTTTGTCGTATGTTCTTTCATTGTGTACTTTATCGCCATTCTCTTAATCTATGTCAATGGAAGCCCAATGTAACATGCTTGTATTTATATTTGGATTTAATTTATATTCCGTGTGGATAGCATAGCATACCTTGGAATTATAACAAACCATCTATGAACTGCATTCTTATAATAATAGGAACCACTAAATAACCATACATAAGATTAACATGCGAAAAAATTAATGTTTATATTTTTTTAAACCTCTTAATTACTATTAATTAGTCACCACATTGGAAACCCAACATTAATATTTGTTACTAATTAACTGTTCTATAGTCTCCATACCAAACAGTATGCTTGATTGTTAGCCTGTCCCTTACTTATATCCAAAATATGAAGCAGACTAAGTGCATTCTTAATATACATACTTGAGTACAGAAAGGTAGAAATAATAAAGCATTCAAAATATACATTTGGAAAAGTTTTATTATGAATAATATTTAATGATAAAACACACTTAATAGTAACTCAAAACAATATTTTGTCAAATATTTAAATTATTATCAATAGTACTAGTTACCCTTTTCTGCAGCTCCCTTGCGTTTGCGTTTTGATGTGGGCTCACTCTCTTGTGGTATTTCTTCAGGAATATCTTCCTCTTCATCATCATATTTTGCCTCAGCTGGAAATAGTAAAACATTCTTTGTTGTAACTGAATTTATGATAATACTAGCTTTTACGCGCAAATCCCGTTCCCATAGGAATTTCGGCTGAGTTTGTATGACGTCGGATGGTATAGCTCGAAGGTGAATCTTGAAATACGGCTTATAATGGTACTAGCGATCCGCCCCGACTTCTCAAGTACAACGGGCGACTTCGTACGCGTATATCCCGATTTTTCGCATTTCCGTAGGAATTTCTGGAAATCCTCTCTTAGTGCTCCCCTACACTCCCCAAGGCACCTCATGCCAAATTTCAATTTTCTACAACCAGTAGTTTCGGCTGTGTTTCGGCTGTGTTCTGTCACTCAGTCAGTTACGGAAGAATTTTATAAGTATACATAATAATATTTTAACCATTCCTTTTTATGGTCCCGTCGGTTAAAAAAAAGTTCGAGGAGGCCCATATTGAATTAAAAAATAAAATGTAGTTTTACTACAGCAAAACGTTAATAGTTAACCGAATAAAAAAAAAAAAAAATTAGGTACATACGAAGTCATAAAATGATCGAAACTCAATACAACCAGACAAAAACAAGACTGAATTTGGTCCAACTGACCCACCCGAACACAAGTCTACGTAACTCTTAAAAATAAAGAACAAACAACCGAAACTTACTTTTGATCACTCATCTCGGATTAGATATTTATTAATTAGGTACATAATTGAATGATAATAAAACTTGCAGGAGTTTTGAGAAATAATTTTTAAAATGAGTTAAGTATTTACCTTTTTTGGTCACCTTTCTCTTCTTCGAGGATGGTGTTTCATCTTCGTCTACATCATCTTCAACATCCTCTTTAGGTTGAGCTTTCTTTCCCTGGTTCTTCCTGCCTCTTGGTTCTTTCTTCTTAGGCTCAGGTTTGTCTTCTTCCTTCTCATCCTCATCTTCATCTAAATCTATTTCTTTTTCTTGAGCCTTGGCAGGAGCTCTTTTCCTTCCCTTAGGTGCAGGCTTTTCTTTCACCTCTTCCTCAGTAGTATCTGACTTGTCTGCTTCAGCATCAGCCTCAACTTTAGCAGCTGCTTTCCTTCCCCTGCCCTTGGCGGACGGCTTAGGTTTGTCTTCTACCTCATCCTTTGGAGTATCTTCACTTTCTGGTGCTTCTTGTTTTGCTTTCCTGCCTCTGCCAGATTTTGGTTCTGGTTTCTTGGCTGCAGGTTCCTTCTTTGCCATTTTCTTCCTACCTCTACCTGAAGCTGGTGCTTCTTCTGTGTGACCATTGGCTTCTGCATTTTCATCACTCTGTTCATTTTCCTCAGTTTGGACAGATGCCTCCTCTTCTCCTGATTGATCACCATTTGATGGCTGTTTGTCTAGAGAACTTGTATCATCTACATTCTTCTTACGACCCTTTTTGGCAGGAGGTGCTACTTCAGTATTGTCATTTGTTGGTTCACCTGAATCACTGGCAGCTTTCTTTCCACGCTTTGGCTTCTTGTCAGGCACTGTGACAGCTTTCTCATTTATTTCGATGTCTGCAATAAGATCTGGCTCTGGTGCAACTTTTCCTTTTCCTCTCCCTTTTTTGGGGGCATCATTTTCTGTTACTTTAACATCAGCAGCTTTCTGCAAAAATTAGCTACATATTATCTTATGAAACATTGCAATGGCCTAAAACTAGGTTTGAGTTTAGGTTTAAGCATAAGCCTAATTGTGATAAGTAGGTACCTATACCTACTGGTTGTAATTTGTATGAGGTATTTAACTAAAGGTAATGAAGCCTAATGAGGTACATTTAGATCAAACAACAATCAAGTTTGAATCTCAGACAGAGTGATTAAGTATAGGCATGTTTTCACATTTCAGGCTTCACGATTTTAGGCATGTTTGCCTGGCGATTTTAGCCATGTTTTCACATTTATTTAAATGCTTTGTATTTTATAAAGAAGTTCCCAACGGTCAAGGCGAGGGTCAGGGGGTCATCTTAGGGGCGGGCAAACAGTACGACATACGCATCAACAACAAAGTGGCGCCAAATTGCCGCCTATGACTTACATTGTGCCTAAACATGTGTTTGTTAAGCCGGGATGTAGTGCTAACGGGTAAAGGGTGGAATATTTTCTCAGAATGATTTGAACAAACAACAAAAATATCATCGCAATGGTCTCCTTTGAGTTACAAGTTGAAATACGTCTATCTGACACAACCACTGTGTAAGTGCCATCGATAACAATGCTAAAACCGTTTGTAAATTCAATGCAAATACTCGAGATTACAAGTGGTTTACAGCAATTACAACTTACCTTAGCTTTAGCAGACCTAGGCGCCATTGTCACGAGGCAAATGTATCAGGAAATATCACCGATTTCACAATAATTTACAGCAAATCTTTGCTTCACCCGTGTGAAAATGCGTTGTTGAGAGCACGGGTAGCGGGCGAAGTTTCCGGCAAAATGACAGATATCGCGTACCGCCGGCCACTGCCGCCAAATTTTTGCTATTTTTTTTTAAACGTACTTTTTAAAATGGCGGATTAGTAAGGCATTGAGCTCACTAAAAAACTATTGTCTATGGACAGCTAATACTCTAATACTAATAAAGTGTTCAGGGGTACAAACGTCCAGTTACTTAAAACGTCAAACACAACACCCCGTAGCACCACAGCACACCGCGAGGCGAAAAATTAAACTGACTAAAATTTAATCTATCCCGTTCACGGCTGGTATAAGTTTTCGCCTTTGTAAGTCGCTAAATTTTGTCCTGCTGTCAGACACACAGCTGTTTGTTATTCTATTCTATTCTACTCTATTTTTATCATATTTTTATATATGGCAAAAAAAACCAATGTCGACTATTTTGCCTATGTCCAAAGTAGATTGGAGAATCAAGCGTGTATTGTTTTATTTTGAGAGGGAGCGAAGATTCTTGCAGAAACTAAACTAAACTCTTCAAACAATACAGTTGATAACTTGTTGGGTTAGTACGGGACAGAAACCCCGACATGTGAAAATTCCCAAATAAAAAATAAATATTATGTAATAGGTAAATAAACATTAAATTCGCGATTAATTCGCGACACAACGGTGTGTCACCGGTGCTTAAGCGGAATTATTAAAATAAAGTTATTGCATGCCACACAGACAAATAAGTACGGCTCATAATTTTATGTTGTTGTGACTACTTGTGACGGATGAAAGTCATCAGCGCCACAAGCAGGTCAGGAGAGGAAAATGTTAAAAGAGAGGAGAGGAATTTTTTGGGAGAGGGATCTTAAATTTAGGGAGACGGCTATATGAATCAAGAGGGGGGGCGTTGTTTGGACACTCAAAAAATATATGGTCTAAAGTGCCCTCTTCCAGTCCGCATTCACAGAGGGAAGAGTCACGTATGCGGATTTTCTGAAGAAAAACAGGGGTACAGCAAAAACCTAGACGGATTCTGCAGAGAACAGACACAACGGTTTTGGAGACCTTTCTGAAAACGAAGAACCATAAGGTTTTGGATTTATAGAAGGTTGGACAGCATAAAAAAACTGCCTTTCTTCTTGCTAGACTCACTCCACTGCTCCTGCCAGGAACACTGGAGATTTAATTTTGGAAGGGACAGTAGGTCGTGGCACTGATGGGTATTATGTGAGAGGTCAGCTGTCGCCGATGTGCACGCATCTTTAGCCAGGGCATCAACACATTCGTTACCCTTAATAACGCAATGGCTAGGTATCCAAACTAGCTGAACATCCTTTCGACAGTTGGCACAGGACAGCAAAGATTTCTTAATTTTTAAAATAAGGGGACAGTGTAGCTTGCTTTAAAAAGGATTTTGGCGAACGCCTGCAAACAGCTAAGAGAATCTGTAAATATAATAGCTTTCTCAATGTTAGAGTGCGATTTTATAAAACGGCAAGCTTCTAGTATAGCCACACATTCACCAGTGAATACGGAAGACTTTTTAGGGCATTTAAATTATAAAATAATTCAAGAGCTTTGGTAATAAACTATTGACGTCATTTAATTTCGTAGCATCAGTGAAAAATAGTTGGTAACCATTCCATCGCTCGCCCACCGCCGCGTTGAAGGCCGAATTCGCTGCTGAGGATTTTTTGGATATGCCTATATTATAAATAATTTTTGGGATAAAGCAAATAACTTCTTAAGCGAAGTTTTTCCTACTTTATCCATTCTATTTATATGCTTCACGACTTTAGCTCCGCATTTTTATCCGTCTTCTTCATGGGCAACTCAAAATTCCGATCCATATAAATAAAAACTTGTACTGTAGTACAATCCAAGGGATTTTTTTATCACGTATTTGTAGATTTCCCCTTCAACTTAATGGACAACCGTGAGCCGCAAGTTCCAGAGATATATCATTATGTTTTCATGCAAGATTTCTGTCCAAGCTCACCGAGTTCGTGAGCGTAGATCGACAAGAGGGACGAGCAATGACAGCGAAATCAAAAAATAGTTTCAGGCTCCTCCAGACCACTCTCGGCAATCAAGACAATTTCAATTTCCTAGATATCCGACGTATGGGGGTCCATTATCACCAGGAAACCCTATTTATAACGATAATTTGCTACAAGGTCGACTATCGACATAGCTCAAAATTGATGGTCCCTATTAGAGGTTTGTACCGGAGAGGAATTTTGAGTACCGGTGAAATTCACCGGTGATTGGGAAATCTCCGGTGATTTACCGGTGATCTCCGGTTGATGCGTTGGAATTATAAACCTAAGACAAAAATAAATATTGTTTGCTGAATGGGTTTGCTAATAAAAAAAATGCAGTTTTCATTCATTTTTAACCGACTCAAAAAAGGAGGAGGTTCTCAATTCGATTATTTTTTTATTTTTTTTTGTGTTTGTTACCTCATATCTCCGTCATTTATGAACCGATTTGAAAAAAAATAGTGAATGGATATACTTCTTGATTGGTCCCATTGAAATTTTATCAAAATCGGTTCTGTAGTTTGGTTTTTAAATCCAAATAGCTGGACAAAATATGTGGAAAAATCATCCATGTAAACGAAATTGTGTATTTTTGCTTTCCTGTGACTCTCAGTGGTGTTATTATGTCTAGGGTACCTACCACTAAAAAGTAAAAAATAACAAAACTTTTTCCAAAAAACCAAAGACACGGACTACCGAAATTAAAGTTATTTTGAAGTTTTATTACTTAAAAAATGGTCATCATCATCATATCAGGTGAAAGACGTTTACTGCTGGACATGGGCCTCCCCCAAGTGTCGCCACAACAACCGGTCCTGTGCTTGTCAAAAACGGTATTCAAACAAAAATCCACCCCATTATCCCAGTTATGATTGATATCTGAAAAATGTGTTTCTATGTAATTTTTTATATTAATTGCCGCAAACGATGATGTTTGTGTGTGACGATGTGTGTTTATAGTGAAATAGGAACTTAAACCGAAAATATGGGGAATAATCATACACATTGCAACGAGTTATTTGGGAAATTAGTAGGAAGTGAAATGAATCATATAAATGGACAGGCACGCTTTGAGTAACCTATTTGGTCAATGCTTTGAGTTAATGTCCGAAATATTGTTATAGAAAAGAAGCAAATAAGAAATAATAACTAAATATTATAAAATAAAGAACAATATTGAATAATAAACCTTCTTTTTATCACCTTTAAAAAATACTGCTCCAATAAAACCGGTGATCAATCGGTTTTTCTTCGGTGTTTTAACCGAATAATTTCACCGGATATGTAAGAGTTACTGTTAAAGTTGTACAAGTTTCTGCAGTAAAATTTAAATGTTTTCTTTTTTTAGTTAATAATACAGACTTTGTGTTGAAAAAAATGCGCTCCGTTTACTCTAAAAGTCTAAAAACGTCATTTCTTTAAGATCTGGCGGTGAGTGTATATTTACCTTATAAATAAATGTTTCTTTTGTACCTACGTAGAGTGTGAACTGGGATTTTGGATTGTGACATTGACAGATTGTCACTAATTGTCTGTTTGACACGTGTGAATTGTGACGGAGGCTGTCAGTGTCGTGGCAACACTGGCAACGTGCTAATCCTTCGTTTCCTTTTAAGTACGAGGAAGAATTTCTGCATAGCTAAAATTGCTGACTAAAACCTCGGTGTAATGGTAAGATTCCTGTACCTTAATGATATACTAAGATCCTTTCAGATATAATTATAGAGTACGGCCAGTAAAATGCTTGTCTCAACCATTAGCAATTTTCCTCAAGCCGGGAGGCGGATATTATGAGTAACATAGCTTATGCTGTTTAAAATACTTATTGAAATTTCAGGCTACATTAGATCGTAAAGGCACCTTTAAGGTGGAATATCTGCAAGACATCGAGAAGAAAGTCCAGGCGAAATGGGACAGTGAGAAAATATTCGAAATGGAAGCACCAGACGATGGGAAACCTCATGAAAAATTTATGTGTACGTTTCCATATCCCTATATGAACGGGCGCTTGCATCTTGGTCATACATTCTCACTGTCAAAATGTGAGGTGAGTTCCAACCATTTATATAAATCAATGTTTATAATTTTGTAAACAGCTATCAAGATAAACAATGTGAGTACCTAACTAACATGAATGATGCAATAATAATGAAAAATCCCAACTTTTTATGGCTGTACTTTTCATTTATTCCTGTTTTTTTTTTTCATTTCAGTAACCAAATCTTGATACTATGTATAATGCATAATAAATTAATATTTTTAGTTTGCGTCGAGATACTATAGACTGAAAGGTAGAAAGGTACTGTTTCCTTTTGGATTTCACTGTACTGGCATGCCAATTAAAGCTTGTGCCGACAAGCTGAAAAGAGAAATGGCTCTTTATGGTTGCCCTCCAGTATTCCCTGAAGAAGAAGAGGTTGCAGTAAAGGAAGAAGGTGATATTGTGCCCAAAGACAAAAGTAAAGGGAAGAAAAGTAAAGCAGTGGCTAAGACAGGAGGGGCCAAGTACCAGTGGCAGATCATGCAAAGTCTTGGAGTCCCTGAAGAGGAAATCAAACTGTTTGCTGATGAAAGCCATTGGCTTGAATACTTTCCTCCACTGGCTGTAGCTGATTTAAAAAGAATGGGTATTCATGTAAGTATTTGTTAACCCTAAGTGAGTACTTAGAATAATAATTAATAAAAGGCTAACTAACATAACCTATTGTTGTTTTGCAGGTAGATTGGCGTCGCAAATTCATTACTACTGATGCAAATCCTTTCTATGATTCATTTATCAGATGGCAATTCTACCACCTAAAAGAACGCAATAAGATCATGTATGGGAAGCGCTTCACCATATTCTCTCCTCTGGACAAACAGCCTTGTATGGACCATGATAGGAGCACAGGAGAAGGGGCTGGTCCTCAAGAGTACACACTTCTCAAAATGGAAGTGGTTGAACCATTCCCAGAAATTCTAAAGTATGTAACATTAGCAATAAGCTCTAAATTAACTATGCATGAACCAACTGCATGCCTCTAACAAGTAACCAATCTTTATTGTACAAATAAAATTGTTAAAATAGGCCCATTTATGTGCAAAGCCAATCAGACTTGCTAGATGTAATACAGATAAGATGGTGTTTGTTCTTTTGTAGTGAGTTCCAATAAATTTTTAATACAAGAATACTAATAATATTAAATCTTGTCAGCATTTGTATACAGTTTAATAATATAAACATTACAAAAAACGTAAAAAATACCTTAAAACGAACAACATCTACAATAGAATATCATAAACCATAATGAGTATAGCCATGGGCAGGACTGTTTTCAGGGGGTTGCATCTTCAAAATCCCTCTTTGAATAGGATAGGCTTTCTTCCGCCCATTTGTTACATTTCATTTATTTATTTATTTAAAACTTTAGCACTTAAATGTACAGAGGCGGACTTAATGCCATTTTGCTTGTCTATTATATATTTTTTTTATTTCTTCATGTTTTATTGAAAGCCAGGCGAATGCAAGTGCGCCCCCTTGCACGACTGTCCCGGCCCATGATCGTACAAATAAACCTAAAAATTATTAAGCATAATAAGCAATAATCTTTGTTTTCTCTTTTAGGCCCCTTAAAAGCAAAAAGGTGAGCTTAGTTGCAGCCACATTAAGACCAGAAACAATGTATGGACAAACAAACTGCTGGGTGCATCCTGATATCAAGTACATTGCTTTCGAAACTGTCAATGACGGCATATTTATTTGTACAAGAAGAGCAGCCAGAAATATGGCTTACCAAGGATTTACTGAAAAGGATGGAGAGTTCAAAGTATTACTAGAAGTTGTAGGACAGGACTTAATGGGGGCTGTTTTAAAATCCCCATTCACTTGTTACCCTAAGATTTATGCTCTTCCTATGTTGACCATCAAGGAGGATAAGGGTACTGGTATTGTAACCAGTGTTCCCTCAGACTCTCCTGATGACTATGCGGCACTTGTGGACTTACAAAAGAAACCAGCATTCAGGGAAAAGTATGGTATCCAAGATGACATGGTGCTCCCATTCAAACCTGTGTCAATTCTCGAAATTCCCGAATATGGCACCATGTCTGCTGTACACCTATATGATAAACTTAAAATTCAAAGCCAAAATGACAAGGAGAAGCTAACACAAGCCAAAGAGATGGTTTACCTGAAAGGATTCTATGACGGCGTGTTACTAGTTGGAGAATACAAAGGAAAGAAAATTCAAGATGTTAAAAAGAACTTGCAAGCAAAGCTTATTGACGAGAATGGTGCTGTGATCTACTATGAGCCTGAAAAGACGATTATGTCAAGATCTGGAGATGAATGTGTAGTGGCTCTATGCAATCAGTGGTATCTGGACTATGGTAATGAGGATTGGAAGAGTCAGGTCGAAAAGGCTCTCTCTGCCATGAATACTTACCATGATGAGGTCAGGAAAAACTTCCAGGCTACCCTGAAATGGCTGCATGAGTATGCATGCTCTAGGACTTATGGGTTAGGTAAATGTTTAAAGATTGATAAATTCGTGATTTTATTTGAGGCCCAATATTAATTATTAATATCTTTTTCATCAGGAACAAAACTACCCTGGGACCAGCAATGGCTGATTGAATCCCTCTCAGACTCAACGATTTACAACGCGTACTACACAATCGCGCATTTCTTACAAGGCGACACATTCAGAGGGAATAAGGAGAATGCTCTCAAAATTAAACCAGAAGATATGACCATGGCAGTTTGGGATTACATCTTTTTCAAAGATGCGCCATTCCCGAAAAATAGTAAAATCCCCAAAGCCTCTTTAGATCGCATGAAGAAGTCTTTCCAATTCTGGTAATTAACCTTTCTGACATAATTTTCATGAACCCATTTAATGCTATTAGAACTGCTATCTTAGTGAGGGGCGCCGCGCCGCGTTTGTATCAAGAGCAATTGATACGCGATACGCTAAATTTGTTTTAAGGCAATCGAGATTATACCGCATCTGATAAGGAATTCTATTATACACTAATTATCGATTTTGTACCAAATGGGTTAAATGCATGCAATCTGAAGTTTTTCTGCTCTAAATCTAATTTATTTTAGGATGTTGCGATATGATTTTTTCTTCTACCCGCTTTATCTCTACCATCGCCATCTTTTCATCTTTCTTTTAATTATCATTCTTTCTTCATAAAGGTATCCCGTTGATCTCAGAGTGTCAGGAAAAGATCTGATCCAAAACCATCTAACATTCTACATTTACAATCACTGCGCTTTATGGCCAAAAGAAGAGGACAAGTGGCCAAAGGGCATCAGGGCTAATGGCCATCTTATGCTCAACTCTGCCAAGATGTCAAAGTCTGATGGAAACTTCTTAACATTGACGGAATCAATTGATAAGTTCAGCGCAGACGGAATGCGTCTTACTTTAGCAGATGCAGGAGATTCAGTGGAAGATGCTAACTTTGTAGAGAACACTGCTGACGCTGCGATCTTGAGGCTATTTACTTTCATTGAGTGGGTGAAGGAAATTATAGCCACGAAGTCTAGTCTGCGTACTGGTAAGACTTGCTGACTCGAAGCTCATTATGTTGTCGCATCAGCCTTTTTTTTCGTCTAATTTACTTTTGTACACTGAAATGGTGTAAGCGAAAAAGCTAGAACAAGGCTGTTGATTTAACTCTGCATCTTCAATGTTTAGGTAGGCCCTCTACCTAAACATTGAAGATTCATAGTTAAATTCTCTGCAAAAAGTTTAAAAATTTAGTTAATTTTGCAGGAGAGCACAACTTCCACGACAAAGTATTTGTAAGTGAGATAAACACTAAGATCAATCAAACTGACGACAACTACAACAAGATGTTGTTCAAGGAGGCCCTAAAGTCAGGTTTCTTCGAGCTGCAGGCGGCTAGGGATAAGTACAGGGAGCTATGTTCCGAAGGGGGCATGCATGCGGAGCTGGTGACGCGGTACATTGAGACGCAGGCCAAGCTAATGTCGCCGATCTGTCCGCATGTCGCTGAGCATGTCTGGGAACTGCTGGGCAACGTAAGACTTTTTGAATCAATATAATTATACGAACCAGAAGGTTTCACTAAATTACAGTCTGCTTTTCAATTATAAAATGTTTTGCAGATGATTTTTTGCCATTTTCAAGTCAAGCCTCATCTGCTCCAACAAGCATCCTTAAAATGTTCTTAATCTAATCATTCGACATACAAGTGAAACACATAAATCTCGATTTGACTTTGCCATGATCTTGGGTATTACTTTGATTAATATCACCAGAAAACAAGCATCCTCCACGAGCGCTGGCCAGTAGCGGGCGAAATCGATGAGGTTTCGATCAAAGCCAGCAATTACTTGATGGACGCGGCGCACTCCTTCCGTATCTATTTGAAGAACCATTGTGCGGTGAAGAAGCCGAAGAAGGGAGAGGCACCTAAACCTGAGAAGAAACCCAATAATGCTGTCATTTGGGTCGCTAAGGAGTACCCTAAGTGGCAGCATATTATTTTGACTACTCTGAAGGAAGCTAATGGGGTAAACATCTTGACATTTTCGATTGAACATTTTTCCATCCTAGACTCTACATCGTTGTCGTCTATATTTCCCTTGAAATCTCTCTTCTAAATTGTTGTTTCAAAAATCATAAGATGATTTCTAAAAGTCGTTCTTATTTGTATTGAATTTTGGCTGCCATACCTACAATTTGCTGTTATACCGGCCGTACATATGTAATCACAATTATTATTTGCAGCCAACAGGTCTCCCAGACAATAAGGTAATATCAACCAAGTTGGGTGCGATCCCCGAACTGAAGAAATACATGAAGAGAGTGATGCCGTTCGTGCAAGCTACCAGAGAGAATATGGAGCGCGTTGGTATTGAGGCTTTGTCTGTGGGTCTCCCCTTCGACGAGGCCGCCATACTGCTGGAGAATAAACTATATTTACTTAATACTTTAGATGTGAGTAGATATTTACATTTTGCCATTCTCAACAACATATCCGTAGTGTCCTGAGTTTTTTCGAGGCTCTTTATTCAACTTACTAGCTTAGTTTCCTATTGAACCATTTTGGTAGCTTCAACTCAATAATTGATTACGACTCACGAGTTTATTTTGGAGATTTTCCTTCCTTCTGATGCCCCTTTCCTACATTCATGTCATATGCTGGGTCTTGATGATTCCCAAAAAGGTTTGTTTATTTATACTTTATGTACAATAGTGGTACATGTGCGTACTTAACAAGGCATTCTCTTCCAGTCCACCTATGGGTTAAAAAGAAAAAACTAAAAGAACGCTTCGTTTTTCCAGCTTGACTCAATAGAAGTAAAATTCACGGATGACGCCGAAGCGCCTGAGAAGACAAAAGAAGACTGTGCGCCGGGCCAGCCCCACGTGTCGTTCAGCGTGGAGTCGGGAGTGGACGCCACGTTCATCAACCCGACGGCGTTGAACGGGCTGTTCACCGTGACAGCGACCCTGTCTGATGGTGACACTGTCGAGAGAGTGAAGGTCAAGATCGCTAAGGAGGTTAAGACGATTAAAGGTGAGAATATTTTGGTCTTTCAATAAAATTTCGACAAATACCTACTCTATTAAACCAAAAATAATGCATTAGGGACAACAAGAAACGCTTAAAACCAACTTATTCACGAATTAAAACTTCGAGAATAAGTTGGTTTTACAAAGTTTACTTGTTGAAAAGGCTATTGTTGATGTCTACTTTGAATGCTATGTTTGCAAATCAATGAACCCGCATTATTATTCATTTATTCATATATGACAGCAAAATAATTCATTTTGTTAGTAAAAAATACCTAAAATATAATGTTACATACATAACGATAAAATAAAACGGAACTGCCTGAAACATTCCAGTGCACACTGCTACGGCCCTTAGGTCGCACTATTGCACCCAGTTTCCAGTTCTTACATATTATGTGAATTATTTATTAACAGCTAATTGACCTTGAACTTTTTCATCTTTCCAGACTTGAGCGGCCTAAAACTGTGGAGGTACAAAGATCCCGTTTTAGGTCCACGAACGATTCCCGTTCCTGGTGACCACGAGAGCAAATGTGAAGTTTTAGACAACGCATCGGTATTAAAGATAGATTTAACTGCAGCCACTGTGGAACTAGTCTCCAATGGAACCAACCTGCCTGTGGGCACACAAATGGTTTACACATATGAAAAATAATTATGTTCTTATTTTAGGAATAAATTATTTATTGTCATTTTATGTTGTTGTTTTATTTGAATTTACTGTCTAATATTCCAATTGGGCGCCTAATATTCGTCGAGGCGTAGTCCAGTTGTCAAAATACATATCCTGAGACGCGCACCAATGTCGCACGCAATTAAAAATATTTCGGGGACAGATTAGAATACTCCGTATTAATCAATCAAGGGATGTATTTAAAATGAACGAGTGAAACACTCACGTGTCTATTTCAAATACTTTTATTTATAAAAAATAATGAAGTAGATTGACTTTTTCATGAAAAAAAAATCTGAAAACGTATATAACTGGCTAAGATGTACACTGAACTGTTATTTTTTTTTACTAAGTACCTAGATAGTATTTGTATAAAAAATATAGATATTGAAAGATAAAAAAAAAAGAAACCGACTTCCAAAAAACACTACAAAGTTCAAAATAACTTTAATTTCGGAAGTCGGTGTTTTTGGTTGCTTCTTCGTTATTTGACACCGACTTCCGAAATTAAAGTTATTTTGAACTTTGTAGTGTTTTTTGGAAGTCTGTTTCATTTTTTTGTGAAAAAGTTTTTTATTTTTCACTTTTTAGTGGTACCCCACACCACACCTAACAACACCACTGGAAAATTTCAATGGGACCATTTGGGAAGTATACCCTTTCCAACAAAAAAATAATTTTTTAAATCGGTTGGCAAGCGACGGAGTTATGCCCGAACAAACAAAAAAAAAAAAATACAAACATCCGAATTGAGAACCTCCTCCTTTTTTAGAAGTCGGCTAGAAATATAGATATTGAAAGATAAAAATACCTCGTGTGATCTCGTTAGAATAGAATAATTGAATTGAACTAATTGATATTGAACTGTTTTTATTACTGTCGCAGCCAAATAGCTTAATCAGCCGTTTCATTAAACGGCGCCGTTTAACTTGCTGCCTAAATGACATCCAGCCAACTTGTCTAATAGCCGTAACAGACGTTCGAATTTGGTACGGCGGACTAACTCCGCCTACAAGATTTGGTACGCTCCCGGACCATATCCGCCCGTGTGTAGAGTGGTCCGCCGAACATTATTATTATTAATCGAGTCCGCCGCGGTCCGCTTGTTTGTACAGCGGATTTGGTCCGCTCCGTACCAAATCTGGACGTGTGTACGCTTGGGCCGTACCAAACTACCACAGACTACCATAAAAATTTAAAAAATGTATTTCTCTTAATATAATTTAGCCAATTCTCTGCTTTTTTTCCGCTTTTTACGGTGTGATTGGTACATGGTGGTTGTAGTGTTGCTGCTATTGTTGCCGCTACCACCATATTTTTTGTGCACTTGAAGGCGTACAATTCAGTATAGTAAATATACTCTGTGGCGTGGTGGGCGGAGCTAGTCCGCCTCGTGGTCCGCCGGACCAGATCCCGTCTTGTGTTGCGAGATCGAATTTTGTGGGCGGAGTTAGTCCGCCATACCAAATTCGAACGTCTGTTACGGCTATAATACAACATTTAATGAAATGGCTTAATCCCCTAAGTTGGGAACCCTGCGGCTGGTTGACGCAATTATGACAGTTCCGACTACAGCGCGCCAAGTGTCAGAAAATGGAACTACATTTCAGTGAACATGGTTCGGCAAACCATTAAATGTTAGTGAGCCAAATCATATGCCTAGCCGTTCAATTAAATGCCGGGATGGCATTTAGGCCGCTAAATCCACGCGTGTGGATAAACATAAGTTACCAATGAATTTATTTCAATTATAATTATGCTATAATAGACCAACTAAAACTAAAAATAATCTAAAACATGGCGTCGAAAAATTCCTCCGCATCGCAGGCCACTGGTAATGTACCCAAAAGGCTGGCAGCATTGCCACGTTGTATGGCAATGCTTATCCTTTGTCCGAGGTAAAAGCCAGCCCTAGGGTTACGCGAAGTGTCAACTAAGCGTCTTGATAGATCTTTAAACAAGTAATGAGCACTCGGACCCCACGACCCGAGAGTTTCAACCCCAAACGGCTCAAAAATATAACTTCCTACAAGGTTATTATATTTCCGCCGCTTGAGGCTCTCCGCAGCCGCAGCGGCAGCGCCAGCGCAGCACGAAGAGCTAGGAAGATGGGATGGCGCAAGAGTATCGACACAAGTAGCGTCCCACACTAATGGCCTACCCATCTTCCATGGAAATAATGACATGCCGACCGGCCTCTTGCCATCGTCGCGTGCCAGGCCACGGTGACCAGAGCTCGTCGGATTATGTCGTTAATATTCGCGTGCCGCGCTATGTGGCCTTCGCTACGGCTGCATGACAGGCCGTGGTGTCCGAGGCTGTTGACAGCTTCGCCACAGTGGCAGCGATGAGGAGAACAACAAGGAGCGCCGAGGAAGCAGCGAGGCGGAAAGTAGTATTGTCGAACAAGGTGCCTATGTTCGACGACGGTAGTGCGTGAAGCCAGAGTCCCGACTCCCATTGACCCACGGCCAACAGACAGTACCAGATGTGGCCAAAAGGTTATTCTGAACCTCTCTGCAGAGTGGCTCGTCCCACCGTCTCTGGGATGATGGGTAGTCGGGTGGATTTAGATTCGGGCTAGCGAGTCTCCCGGCATCCATAGCCTCAGTGAAGCAAGGTACATCAAAACTAGTCAGTGAGGAAGCTAGTATATTCCTGACTAATTTCTCAGTGCCATCAACCGAAGATATGAAAGCCGGTAAAATGATACTAGTAATGTTGCGGACGCCGAGGCCTCCCATACGGATGGGAAGAGTGCCCAGCTCGGTCATAATCATAAATAAGTTAATTAAACAACTTGATCTCATTGATTTTAATTTATAAAATTTTCAAACTAAGTAAATACGAGTACCTACCTACCTACTTTAATCTCGCGACAAGCTTTTATATCATATGTTTATTTTATTGTTTTAGCGCATTTGAATAAAAGCTTGTTTTTAAAGATTTTTTTTACTTTTAATTTTTATTTAATAATGGTTGTGTATTGGCATTTTAATTATGGTAACGTACAATTGGGTTTTTTAATTATACCTACTGATAATTTTATCGCATTTGTTGAATTGCTCGAGCAAAAGTTTCACGAATATTTCGATCTTGAAATAAATATTGTCATTGTTGGCAACAACACGTATTAAAGATTGTAAATTTGATATGAATGTTTCCCGTTAGGTTAATTGAAAAAACTGTTCGATTCAGAATTTACTACATCATTAAAAGAAACAATTATTAAAAATCAAAAATTATAAAAAAAATATTAGAGTAATTTGTAGTTTTTTTTTAATTTGCCTTCACTTATTGTGACAACCCTACCAAAATAGGTGACAATTTTGCACGTTCTTAGGAAGCTTTGTCTCTGTTCCGTTTATCTACTCATGTGGTTATAACAGTGACAAAGATTGTCAAAAAGTCCAAAACGTATGGAGCCACTTGACTTTGAGTTGACAGGGGCTACCAAAAGGTTGCGTTGGTCAATCCCGCGGAGACAAGAAAGTAAAAGACATTATTCTTCTGAATAAAAACAAATCAATCTTATATTTCGGTATAAATAGAATTAATCCATAATAATATAATTATGTATAATGACCAGTGATCGGAGTAGGTAGATTGAAATGGGGTCATTGATCCGAAACGTATATATTAATATGGACATTCCTCCGGAATTGGTGGATTATTAAAAAAAAACCTTCGATTGTTTTTATTATTCAACAGATAAATAATGAATTAATTTAGTTTTGATACCTTCCTTTAAATTTTGAATTGAGTAGGAATAATATCACTACCAACATTAACAATATTTAATTGAATCCGGAAATACCGGAATTACTTTCCGGGAAAATGGCTTATCCATGTTATTCTTTCTGTGTGCATTTATGATACAAGTACCAAAAATCAATCTACCTACTCCGATCACTGATAATGACGTAGTATATTCAACAAGGGGTTAGGCTAAGTGGGTGCGCTGGGGGCGAACAGTCGTTCTAGGCCGGCGCCCTCGGGGGCGTCGATGGCACTGCGCGGCTTGTCCTTCACCGCCTGCATGCTGGGCAGGTCCAGGATGTACACTTCTTTCTTGAATAGCTGGCCCACGTTGCGCCCGATTAACTGGAATAGAGAAAAAGTTTTAGGTTTCTAGTCATTATAAAATGAGATAGCTTATCAGTAGTGGAACGGCAGAGTTTCTGTGATGGGGCTTTTAGGTAAGGTAAGCTTTTCTTTTTTAATCCAAACTATGAGTAAATAAAAATAATGGTTATAGCTATGTCACTTTGATATCTGAGATAGCTAAACCTGCATTTGTTTGTGCCAGGTCAAAAATAAAACTAGCCTTCATAGGCGAAAACACTATCGGAATAAATTTCTCATGAGAAGTTTCTGACCAGTACCAAAACCTTCAATTTTTGTGGGTGAATCTCATCATGTGTGGCTCTCAAATGGATCGACTGATTTCAACGCAAATTCTTTGCTAACATTTTTACTCATGTACAGTACGGCCGACGGTTGCGCAGTAACTGCCAGGGTTGCGGATTTTGTTTGAAAGAATTTTCTTTTTTTTTCTTTCTTTTTTTAAAAACGTTGCCCCACACTAGGAATTTCTCCTGTATCGTGGGTGCGGTTACAACGATATAAACTCACATACACAAACAGCCAGACCCGGAACAACTATCTGTAGGACATACAAATATTTGTTCCGTGTGGGAATCGAACCCACGACACGCAGCGCTGCAGTCAATTGCTCAACCACTGTGCGCATGTGCCAACCGTGCCTTCAAAGTTACCGCGACCCTGGAAAGCAAAGGGCACTAGAAGCACGGATGGGTTTTAGTCAGTAAGAGTCTGACACACCCTTCCGCTCCACCTAGAGCGGCAGGAGTCCATCCATAAAATAAAGGTTGCGTAGTAACGATTTTTAAGAACCGAATGGTGGAGGCGACGTGCGCGGGGCGGAGATCTAGGCTTTTTTTTTGTTAAGGATGTGAAATCATCAAATCAATCAAATGAGTCCTTCCGCTCTGAGCGGAGTGGAAGGGAATGTCAGACTCTTACTGACTAAGACACATCCGTGTTCCTCCAAGCCCTTTGCGTTCCAGGGCCGCGGTGACTCTTTCGACGAAATTCCGTATCGGTGGTCTAGGCTAGAGATGCGACTTATGTAAACACAATTAATCTTTCATTCAAAAATCGCAATCGATAAGTTTTATTTATAATGCATTTTTTTTTATAAAAGGTTTTAAACGAAATAGGTTATTATAATTTGCAAAGAGGTAACATTGGTACGGATGGTGGATAAATGAAATGTGTTAAGTCCCCATCTAAACTAATCTAATCTAGCCCGTTATGTCCCACTGCTGGGCAAAGGTCTTAATGGCTAAGGCTGTCGCTAATGTGAAAAAAAAAGCCAAAAATCGGCCTTTTTGCGCGCCATTATTATGTCTTCAAAAAACGTTTTTCCCTAAACCTATCGAGTGGGGTATCAAGATAAAGGGTTCGAGAAGACGATTCCAAAAATATAACTCACTAAAATGTAGGAAATAAAAATGACAAAAAACCCGACCGCTAAAAACGACTAAAAAGGTCCAAACAAGTCGCTTTTCAAGCAGTCTCATGCAATGGTGGCATTAATTTTACTTTCACACTAAAGATTGGTTGAAAAGCGACTTGTTTGGACCTTTTTATTTTCGAATTATCCAAATTTTTAATATATAATTTTCTGCCACATGATCAAAAATTGAAAGATGGTTTTATTTGTCTAATTTGCAAGTGTTACTTATACTTAATTTTTTCGCCAAAGCATAATCAAAATGTACCTTAAATCGCCAGGCGACAAAATCATTTATTTATGATTTAACGCAGTGCATGAAAAAAGAAAAAAAGAACGCGTTAAAGACGTACATAAGTGAGTCTAATCGTATTAGAGGTTATTTTATAAAGTGTTTTGATATTTATTTTAACCGACTTCAAAAAAAGGAAGACATTCTCAATTCGGTTGTATTTTTTATGTTAGTTACCTCATAACTCCGTCATTCCCATAGAAATTTCATCAAAATCGGTTCAGTAGTACCTATCTTTTTTAATTTTTTTTTTTTAAACTATAGGTACTACTGAACCGATTTTGATGAAATTTGGAATTTGGATAAAGCTGGAAATTATTTGTCAATATTTTGCTTTCCTGTGACTTTCCAGTAGTGTTTTTACGTGTGGGTGGGATCCCAATAAAAAGTGAAAAATAAAAAACTAGTAATAGTATAGTGGCTGATATGCACCAAATTGTACAAAATATGTTGTACATACCCTAGAAGTAATCTTCTTGAACAAGTCCCGCTTGCTCTTGTCGATCTTGGCGGGCTTGGTGTTGTGCGCGGCCAGCTTGTCGTCCAGGCGCTGCAGGTCCAGCGCGTCCACGTCGGGGATGGCGCGCAGCACGGCCACGGTGCCCGGGAACAGCGGCCGCAGCGTCTCGTACGTCTGCGACATATTGCGTCATCAACCATACGGCATACGGCGGTACACGGCCACGGTGCCCGGGAACAGCGGCCGCAGCGTCTCGTACGTCTGCGACATATTGCGTCATCAACCATACGGCATACGGCGGTACACGGCCACGGTGCCCGGGAACAGCGGCCGCAGCGTCTCGTACGTCTGCGACATATTGCGTCATCAACCATACGGCATACGGCGGTACACGGCCACGGTGCCCGGGAACAGCGGCCGCAGCGTCTCGTACGTCTGCGACATATTGCGTCATCAACCATACGGCATACGGCGGTACACGGCCACGGTGCCCGGGAACAGCGGCCGCAGCGTCTCGTACGTCTGCGACATATTGCGTCATCAACCATACGGCATACGGCGGTACACGGCCACGGTGCCCGGGAACAGCGGCCGCAGCGTCTCGTACGTCTGCGACATATTGCGTCATCAACCATACGGCATACGGCGGTACACGGCCACGGTGCCCGGGAACAGCGGCCGCAGCGTCTCGTACGTCTGCGACATATTGCGTCATCAACCATACGGCATACGGCGGTACACGGCCACGGTGCCCGGGAACAGCGGCCGCAGCGTCTCGTACGTCTGCGACATATTGCGTCATCAACCATACGGCATACGGCGGTACACGGCCACGGTGCCCGGGAACAGCGGCCGCAGCGTCTCGTACGTCTGCGACATATTGCGTCATCAACCATACGGCATACGGCGGTACACGGCCACGGTGCCCGGGAACAGCGGCCGCAGCGTCTCGTACGTCTGCTAGACATATTGCGTCATCAACCATACGGCATACGGCATGCGGCAGTCATCAGCTACCACTCAATTATTATACATTTACGTCTTTCTTTCGTTGTATGGCAGAACTGACCTTTTATACCTACCGGTATCTTTTTGTGCTGCCAAATAATTCTTCACTTCTTTGACAGGAGGATCCATCCAGCCTTTTATTAGGAGAAGCTTCTTCGTTCCTCCGAAGTTTTTTTTAGTATAATACAATGTGGTATAATAGCACAGATTACCAGATAACGCACTCCTGGATACAAAATGTTCACTACCTACTGCTTTAAAAGCCTACACCTTCCGGGTCGCTGGACGCTGCGAACGAAAATGTACCTAACCTTACAAGCGTAAAGTGAGTTTTGCTTTGTAGCTGCGCGCCGCTGTGTGGTTTTTGTGAATTACCAGGGTTGCCTTTGTCGATAAAGATGTCAGTAGGTGTTTGTTGTTACACTTGATGAAATAAAATAATAATAGTAGTTTATGCAACGACCATATAAAAGGGGTCATTAAAACACGAGTGTGGGTTGGTTAAATAGCATCACACGAGTGTTTTAATACCTAATTATATGCCGTTGCATACACTATTTTATCTTCACTCATACAGTTGAAATAAAATAAGTGGAAAAATAGTTTTTTCCAATATGGCGGATATTCTCATTGCTTATTCGAATGACTGCGCAGCGCACGCATCCATAGACAAAGATAAAAGATGGCACATTGACTTAAGGTGAATGGATGAATGCTCTCACTGCCATTTTGTCGCTAGATGGCGACACATCCACAATTTCGAACATTTTCAATTTTTACACTTAACATAGAAAGTTTTAATAGACAACTTTATTATAGGCTATACCTAGGGCATTAACTTGATTTTTTTAGATAATCACTATGCTTGTTAACTGCTACCATACAAAGATTACAGCAGAATAAAGATTTAGCCGCATGAATTTACTCTTTACACACACATGCAAAGTAAATAGTAGTAACTTTCGACCCTACTAGATGTCGTTTTATTCAAAAATGGTTGGAAATTAAAATGTCCAGAGGACCAAATTGTTATATTCCAATCTATTTCTTATTAATATAACCTTAGCAATGATTATCATCACGCTATACTTTCGGGAAGCTGAGCAGCTAAAAACCTTGACATAAATAAGGTCGGCTATTTGAAACAATTATCAACCGTACAAATAGACTGTCGGTTTAGAGACTGCCTTTCATTAGGCTTGGTGTGGGTTCAAATCTCAATAGTTGTATTTATTTTTGAATTATTTTTTATCTTTCTTTATCCTTACCAAACCTAATATTTTCAAATATTAATAATAATATAATTATTGGTCTATGCATATTTTTGTTTCTAGGCTCGATATCCTATCGGATTTGGTGGTAAAAAGGTATCCCTTTTCACCATAACAAATTATTCAGATAAATTATTTTGGGTAATAAACATTGCATGTTACGCTCTAACATCGCAATCAGTAAACATGGGCTCGGCGTACGACTATGCACCGAAACTCACACATCTGTGATCAGTGTCATCACAGTCGCAACCTACTGTTACCGATAGACAAGGATAGAGATAGGAGACGGCATTGTCGTGCGAGCGAAATCGCGTTAGCTGCCGAATGTTGACGAATGTTTACGATTATGAATGACATGGCATGTGGTAGCGTTAGCAAATAAAATAAAAAACATTAATTATTTTGAGGTAGTTAAAAAAGAAATTAATATTGTTCGCTCGATCGCGCAAGGTTACTAAAGCTTTACTTCTGCCTTTGTTTTCGGACAATAACAAGCCACTTTTGTCTCCTTAATTCATCTTTAGGAAACCTGAATAAAAAAGAGCCTTAAGTATCCACCATTATGCATTTATGTATAAATAAATAAAGAATATGGCTGCACATGACGTGCAGTTTGGGAGTTACGAGGAAGCCTTGAAATCATAACCGTTTGCTTTGCCACAGTCGCGTAATAAAGATAACTAAATATAGTGAAGTAGTGATTCTGCACCAACAATTAGGTACTAAAAACTAGACTTTGTCTTATAAAACATTTTTTTTTAAATAAGTACCTGTTGCGTAAAACATAACTGTTATCAATTATTAATAAAATTGACTTGAATTTAAATAATCATGGTTGGTAAAACAATAATAATAAAAAACTATT
This sequence comes from Melanchra persicariae, assembly GCA_947386135.1. Lineage (NCBI taxonomy): Eukaryota > Metazoa > Arthropoda > Insecta > Lepidoptera > Noctuidae > Melanchra > Melanchra persicariae. The sequence goes on along the minus strand of OX376651.1, from coordinate 5,649,040 downwards.
AATATGTTTGAAGAAATTTGTGTTGCTAACCTTACGCAACCTCGGTCTGGTACTAGTCGTCGCGCGTTGTTTACAAAATCTCTCAACAACTCGCGAATTGTGCGTATCGTGTCTCTCACGCATGTTTTTAATATCTATCTCGCTCTCACAAACATGGCGAAGCAAACGATAAAATATTTTTGTTATTTTCAACAAATTAACATTTTTGGCTGTATTTACGAGTGGTGTGTCTTATTTTTATTCCTAGTATTATTAAAACACTGTTGAGCTGCAAAGATTAAAGATTTTATTACAGATTTTTGGTTTCCTATGTTTAGGTAGGTACTACTTGATACAGAAAGTCAAGTGAAGTCAATTTTTTTTCAAGTCTATGGAGTGAAGGTAGTTCAATTTACACGATAATTAGCAATAAGTACTACTAATTAATAACAATTTCCGAGATACTGATAAAAGCTAACATGTGGGTAGAACTAGGTAAGTATATTTATTCATAGTACCTACCTAAACAAAAAATCTCTAATAAAATTCTTTGCCTTAAAAATCTAGAAAAAATATAGGTATGTTTAGGTATCAAATAGGTACTAAATTTTTGTAAAGGCGAATTGAAATTTTTGAGCCTTTACGTGGAGATCCTAAATGTCGGCAGTCCATCCTGACATCAGAATGACTGCCCATTTTTTAAATTCATTTTCTCAGTTATTAATTAGGTACCAATTATTTAAACAAAGATATCAAATAGTAGCAAATAGGTATTAGATCTTAGTAATATTTTTAAGCTGATCGGTCATTTTGGCCAATCATTCTGAAGGTCACATCAATGATTTTCCGTGCGCGACTGAGTGCCAACTGAGTAGGACCGCTTGCTGTGACTAAGTCCCGTATCTAATGGTAATAAAGGTATATTGTACCTACACAGGTTGTTGTAATGTGACTGAACCTAAATAGTACCTAACGTGTAAATAAATTGTGACGTGTAGGTACTAAATAAATAAAAGATTATTTATGCAATTATTCGTCGCGATCTAAGAATGTTTTCTTTAGGTGATACAGTCGTAACATTCAGTGATTAGTGTGATTACTGGCGTTCTTTGGTGGAATGGTTTTAGATGGCAAAGCAAAGGGTTGTTATCAGCTTAGAATATCTTGGTATTAGTTGGTTAGAGTAGGTACCTACCTATGTAAGTACTCGTATGTGTCACCGGATAATTCCAAACATCGTAAGATTGTAATAAATGTTGTTTATGTTTTAGACTATAATCTATGATTATGTTGAGAACAGATAATGGATTGTGGAGGTCTGGTAGGCAGCCGCACCACGTAAAATACTGGTATTCAGCTGAATCCGGTTTGACTGGAAGCCAATCCCAGTAGGTATAGTTGGGAAAGGGCTAGGCAGATGATGTGTTGAGAAGAAATAATTTCGAATACACTGAATCACACCCAAATTCAATAGTTTCAATACTTGTCTTATCTAGAAGAAATTATAAGTAAGTAGGTACTTGTAAATATACAATCTTACGCGACTTATAATATTACAATCATGCGATACAAATGTAAAAAAATACATCATCTGTGAAAATGTCAACTGTGTAGCTATCACGGTCCGTGAAATACAGTCTGGTGACAGACAGAGACGGACAGACAGACATACGGACCGACAGACGGACGACCATTGCGTAGGTAGCTAGGAAAAAAATAGGTAAGTTTGCCTACGCTGATCGCCTGATTTAGGTATAGGTACCCTAAGTATACCTACATGAACTTCTTTTCTCTGATTTGATTCAACCCAAACCAATGAATTAGTACTTAACCGTGTCAGAAAATGTTTTATCAGTACCTACTTACATACAGTGGAAAGATTTTTAAATCTTTAGGTAGGTAGGCACTATTTATTTAAAGTAGATAAGTAATACAATAATAACATTAGTATTGTATCTGTGTGAACCAAAGGCAGATCGCAGATAATTGTTTTCACTTTCTAGCATTATTTCTCATTCCCTAAAAAAAAACATTTCATCAATCATAAAATATAAAATCCGCGGGCAAACCCGCGCGCCGGCGCTAACTTGCTAGAAACACAATTTTGACACACAATCACGCATGGACTGGAATTTGGCAACACGCGTTGTTGCCAAATTGCGTCTTGAATGGCAACGTCGCATCGCCGCGTCCGTCACTCGATAACCTTGGCGCTTGTTCGAATTTTCGAACAGCGCCATCTACTTAAAATGTTCACCGCACGTAAACTCGTAACATAACAGCAATGAACTTTTTCTCGGTGGTTCTATAAATTTCTGTCAGATGGCGCGATTCAGGTCACTCACACATGTAAAGATTTTTCGTTTTTTATTGGGTCTAATTCTCATAGAAAGACTGTTTTTTTTCTAAAATTTGGGCGATAGGCGATCACAATACATTATAAAATCTCATTATACTTGCTTTATTCTGCAGAAACTGTTTATTTACGGAGATTACAGCTCCTGAAAAATGTATGGCGAGGTCTCTTTAGGGATCCCCCTTAAGTCAATGAGCCCGCGCCAATAAGTACCTCTATAAATTTTTGTACACCTTCGGGTATAACATAGCGCGCTTCAAATTTTTTTGTAACACTTATTTATTGTACCTATGTTAACAAATGAATATATGACTTATAAATTAAAAAGTAAAAGTGTGCTATAAAAATTAAAAAGTTATTTTATCTACACTCACAACGTAATGTTCCAAATATGAGTTCAAAAACGAATGCATAAACACGTACTTTTTTTTCGTGGATAGGTAAAATAAAAAAAAAAACCATTACAGTTCAACATAACAAAAAAAAAAAAATTATCCCTTCGATTTTTAAACAACTGCATCATAAAATACCAGTTTACATTTTATCTACTTACTAGCTGTCCTGCGGCTTCGCGACTGTCAACTGGCTACCCTACCCTACGAAACCCATGAAAATTTTGTATGGGAAAATGTTTATTATTTTATTTATCTTCTTCGACAATTTTCCAATGTTTTCAACAGTTGCTCTGCTATTCGGGACGGAGACAAATACAATAAAATCAAAAGCCATAAAAATTGGTCCAGCCGTTCTCGAGTTATATAATTATATAAGTGATGGAATAAACCCGACTTTGTTTTATATAAGTATATAGATTTTAAAAACCGACCAAGTGAGAGTCGGATCTATAAAAAAACGGCACAATAATCACTTTTGCTGTATGGGATACAAAATATTTAAACATTTTAATTTAATTTTTATTTTTAAAGTGAATATATTACTAAATATTCTGTAAATGTTTCAAGTGTCTACCTTGCCATTATCAATATCGAGCAAAAACGAGCTAAAAAATCACGTTTGTGGTATGGCAGCCCCCTTAAATATTTATTTTATTCTGTTTTTTATACAGAATACATCATCTGTGAAAATTTCAACTGTCTAACTATCACGGTTCATGGGATGCAGCCTGGTGACAGATGGACGGACGGACAACGAAGTCTTAGTGATAGGGTCCCCCGTTTTACCCCTTTGTAGCTGCGCGTTACTGCTAATGAAGATTGAGGGCGGTAACTAACTGCGTTTATTGTCTTGAGATTACAGTGGTATTTCTAATTTGTTTAAGAACGCTCACGTTCGTTGTCGGCGTCCATGATTTTTCTGTTTTTTCATTCGCCCGCTAGCCGTCGCGTCATCGCCGCTCAGCCAATCGCAGCGGCCGACTAGTGTAGTCCAATTTAGTAAGTTTTATTAGTGCCGCAACACCCTTTTTTTTTTTAGGATGGGAAATCATCAAATGACCCCTTCCGCTCTGGGTGGAGCGGGAGGGAGTGTCAGCCTCTTACTGACTAAAACCCATCCATGCTCCAGGGTCGCGGTAACTCTTTCGGATAAAATCCGCAGTCCTGGCAGGCACTGGCCCTAACGGGCCCCTACTCCTATGCTGACATCATCATCAGTTCAAAAACCACCGCCCCGGGACCAGATGGGGTGCCTGCAAAGGTACTGGCCCTAGCATTGGATGTGATGGAGGTTAGTCTTAGGGAACTGTCTGACGTCGAGACGGTTCCCTAAGCCTTGGAAAGAAGGTCGTTTGGTTTTGCTGCAAAAGGCTGGACGGCCTCCAGAGTCCCCTTCGACCTACAGGCCAATAGTGCTATTGGACGAGGTGGGGAAGATGCTAGAGAAGATTCTCGCTATCTGCATCGTCCGGCATTTGGATACAGTTGGCCCAAATTTGTCGGACGCCCAATTTGATTTTGGAGGTGGGTGTTCGACCGTGCACGCCATTATGCGTATCAAGACCCAGGTAAAAGATGCGGTAACGCAACGGGAGGTAATGTTGGCGGTGTCACTAGACATCGCCAATGCGTTTAATACTTTGCAATTCGGCTGCATCGAGGAGGCGCTCCGTTTTCATGGGGTACCCGTGTACTTGAGGCAGCTGGTTGCAGACTATTTGAGGGGGCGATGCGTTAGTTACCAGGGACGCAATGGCCAAATCGTATGGAGGCCTATCACGTGTGAAGTTCCGCAGGGGTCGGTCCTAAGGCCACTACTGTGGGACGTGGGTTACGACTGGGTCCTTCGCGGTGCTCTCTCACCCGGGCTGGGCGTCATTTGTTATGCTGGCGACACTCTCATCACAGCCCGGGGGGGAAATTTTGAGGAGGCGGCGCGCTTGGCCATTGAAGGTGCGTCTCTAGTCATCAGCCGCATAGAAGAGCTGGGTCTTAGGGTGGCGCTGGAAAGACTGAGTGTGTGGTGTTTTATGGACCCCATCGCCGACCACCGGCGGGCGCCTACATCACTCTGGGAAGTGCGCGAATTATGGTGCGGACGCACATGAAATACCTTGGCCTCGTCCTAGATCGTAGGCCCCGAAGCTGATCGGCACAGCTTCCGCCCTAAGTCGGCTACTGCCGAATCTGGGTGGAGCGAGCGTGAGTTGCCGACGGCTTTACACGGGGGTGGTGCGTTCAATGGCGCTGTATGGCGCCCCAGTGTGGGTGGACTCCCTGAATGCCCAGAACAAGGCTCATCTGCGGCGACCGCAGAATCATGGCAATCAGGGTAATACGCGGATACCGCACAATTTCAGCTAAAGCAGCGTTCGCATTGGCAGGAACACCCCCGTGGTATCTCCAGGCGCGAGTGCTTGCCGAAGTTTACCATAGAAGTGTGGAAGTTCGGGCGGAGAGTGGCAGTGGTCTACCATCTGAAGTGGTGATAAGGTGGCGCAGACTGCAATGGTCGGAGAGGCTAGAAACTCCCAGCGCCGGTCACTGGACTGTTGGGCTATCCAGCCAATCCTAGAGGAGTGGATACGGAGGCGACACGGGACGCTGTCCTTCCGTTAAGTGCAGGTATTGTCGGCGCATGGCTGTTTCGGCAAGTACTTGCACACAGTGGCAAGACGGGAGGCGACTCCCATGTGTCACCAGTGCGGATGCAGCCAGGACACGGCCCTGCACACTCTCGAGCAGTGCCCTGCCTGGGAGACGCAGCGTCGTGTTCTGGCGGCAGAAATTGGGGAAGATCTGACCCTGCCGGCTGTTGTTAGAGGCATGATCGGCAGTGAAAGGGTATGGGAGGCAGTTGCGTCTTTTTTCGAGGACGTAATCTCGCAAAAGAAAGCCGCGGAGCGGGTCAGGGAGGAGGACTCTCTCGCTGACCCGATTCGTCGCAGGAGGGTAGGGCGGCGCAGGCGGCGAAATGCCGACTTGATGCCGCCATAAGAGAGGCCAGCGGACGATAGATTGGGGACTCTATCGTCCACGCTGCACGGTCCCTAGAGTTGTGGTGATATCCCAGTGCACCCGGATATCGCTAATAGAGGAGGTAGCCCAGACTCGGGCAAAGAAGAGGGAGCCCAGAAGTGGGCCACGCTGGGTGGGTCGCGAATGTCATGCGTAGCAGTTCTCGCAGCCCACCCATCAAGGCGAAAGTAGGTGCACAGGCGAAGTTTTTAGTGGGTGCAAGCCCCACATAACCACGTCATCTCCCCAGACGACGTGGGATACGTTAGGCATTTTCTTCGCCCAAAAAAAAAGGGCCGGACGCGAGAGGTCGCCTCCGCCGATCGCCTCGACGAGGACACGACAGTGCTCTGCCCAAGCGGGGCAGACCTCCACCGTATGCTCCACCGTGTCCTCGCAGTGAAAACACCCGAGCGTTTCCTGCCGCCGAATCCGAAACAGGTACCTCCCGAAACAACCTCCGGTGAGTACCTGCGTCAGGCGGAAGGTGAGAACGCCGTGGCGCCTCTCCAGCCGCAATTGTGGCGTGCCCTGCACTGGGTTGCGACAGTTGCTGACTCCATACCGCCATGGTATCTTGCCGGAGCTCCGTACGCCACACTGCAATTTGCCACGGCAGCAGAGATTTGCCCCGGTGTTGCCCCTCCAGATCCCATGGCGGCAATCCAGCAAGGAGGCTCGCCGCCTCGCGGGAGACCGTGCGGTATCCCCGGGCCAGCCGGATGGCCGGATGGACCCTTTGGGACGCGTTCAGCTGTCGGGCTGGACGCTTTCTTAGGTCCAGTGCCCACACTGGGGCCCCATAAAGTACCATGGATCGCACGATTCCCGCATAAAGCCTCCGGCAGGAGGCGTTTGGACCCCCCAGATTGGGCAGAAGCCGCTTAAAGGCAGCCCCGGCCCGCTCCAGTCTGGGAGCCAAACGTCGGAAGTGCTCGACGAAGTTCCACCGGCTATCAAGAATGAGTCCCAAATACTTTGACCGTCGACTCGACGCCGATGTGAACCCCTCCTACCGTGATTTGGGATCCCGGTGGTGGCCTGTTCCGAGGACCATGAAAGCACATGGCCTCGGACTTGTGCAAGGCCACCTCGAGACCCAATTGCCGGATCCTATTCACGACTATCGCAACCCCGCGTGTCATTAGCTCGACCGCCGTCTAGTGCGACCCCCCCTGAGCCAAGACGAGAGTGTCGTCAGCGTAGCAGATCACGCTGATGCCGCTGGGTAGTCGTAGCCGATGTCCCACAGACACGGCCCCAGAACCGAGCCCTGTGGAATACCGCACGACATATCTCGCCGAATACACTCTCCCTCGAGACTGGGGTAGGTAACGGCCCCATCCGTCAGATAGGCCTCGACCGCGCGACAGAGGTAGGTCGGCATCCGGTGATACCGGAGTGCCTCCTTAATGCAACTCCAGGGCAGGGTGTTGAAGGCATTGGCGATGTCAAGAGACACCGCCAAGACGACCCTGCCCCGGGAAGTATCCCGGGGCAGGGTCGTCTTGGCGGTGAAGCAGTAGCTTCCAACGTCGTGAGAGCTCTCACGCGCATGATGGCATCCACCGTCGAGCACCCCGTGCGGCAACCGAACTGGTTCTCCGCCAGATCCGGCCCCGTCCTCACCAGGTGCACGACGAGGCGGTTTCAATGAGCTTGCCCACCTCGTCGAGCAGCACGATGGGCCGGTATGCGGACGGAGAGTCCGCAGGGCGCCCCGACTTCATAATGATCCCGTTTTACTCTTTGGGTACGGAACCCTAAAAACGATAGGTACCTAATAAAACAAATTAGATATTCACATTTCTGTATCAGCAGGTAAATTAAAAAAAGACAAGTTTTTATCTCTTCTCTTGCTGGATTTACATCCATCAACTGCACATAATACACCAGAAATAGCCATATCATAAGAATTCGAAACTATAACGTCAGGTCAACCGAATTATATGCGAACGTACGCGCCTAACGGCTGTTGGCAACTCACTAAGAAATGGTTCGCAATCGAACCGGCGGTCGGTAGATAGTAAGCGCGCGTAAGTATATCGAATGATTCATCTGGTTATCTGTGATATTAGTGTTTAATTTGGAACTGTCATGCCCGGCCGCCAGCGTGGCGCGCAGGGACGACGGAGAGTCGTTCCACGTTATATTACCTGCACTGCCAGTGCCAACAAGGCCGCCTGGTTAGCGTCGTGCTGGCCGTGCACGCGCAGCGCCTGCAGCACGGCCGCCAGCGCTCCGTGCGCCTCTGCGGCACCCACACGCCCGGCCGCCAGCGCGCCGCGCAGCGCGGGCAGCGCAAGCGCCGTGGCGCGCAGGGACGACGGAGAGTCGTTCCACGTTAAGGCTCGTATTACCTGGAACAGTAGGACTATTGTATTCTTATTTCATTTTCAAATGAATATATTATTTAATTATTTGAGCTTATTTGCCTATACTCAACGTGGAATCACGAAATGTCAATTAGAAAATTTAGACCTAGTGATAATAATCCTCATTTAACGTCCCTTGCAGGACGACAAGTTCAGCAGCATAATATGCTGTTAAAAAAATCTGCCAATTTACGGACGTTGATACCGCGAGACTAGTCTATTTTAGTTACTCTCATAGTATCATGTCTTACGGTATCTTACAATGGGGACGGGCTGCAGACATCGAATCTATTTTTATTCTGCAGAAAAGAGTCTACAGAGCCTTATACAATCCCATATACAGTCTCTAAGAGAACTGTTAAAGGAAATAGATATTTTTAGTAAACAAGGCGACAGAGATAATTATGTTACTAGTTAAATGGATGAATTAGTTCAATCATGTTTCAGACTGGCTAAAGTAACCACATCTGGGGAACTGTTTGAAATGTTATAATAAAATACCTCATATTAGAGAACTGAATGAAACAAAGTTTAAATCTTGTATTAAACGCACATTATAGTCCAGTCAAATTGGACCAAAAAATAGGAGTGAAGGTACAAAAATTCGCTCCCAGCTCAAAATTGGTTGTATTGGATTGTTCAAAACACTATCATAAATAAAATCTAAAAAATCCTCATCAATCCGATACCTGAAAAAAAATTACTCAGGGTCAAAGTTCACAAAATGGGCTTTTCGCGATTTTCAGCAAAACGGTAAGTTTTATCATAAAATTAGTTCAGATAAAAATTGTAGATCAGATAATTATCTAACAATGTCTGAATACTTTTTTCCTAAGAGCCACCGTTTCTGAGATATAAAGATTCAAAAAGCGTATTTAGGGCGTTTTTTTTAACGTACACCAGTAGACCTATTCCACGGGTCTGTTGTGATTCTATTTAATTTAAAAGTATTGAATACTAAAAGATATAGCTTGTCTTCCTCCAACCTCAGTGGCTGCTCATCAACATCGTTTACGGGTATATTTACCCCACATTATGCACATGTGTGATTACAATGTAATTTAAACTGCCATATTTGGGTATGTTTTTGACTTGAATGTGCCCTGGCGGTTGGGAGTGTCGCTCACTCAAGTCTCTCTGATGGTGGCGCATGTGTTTCATCATTTGTCTTCGTAGTCCGGTCAATATAGACATCTCAAATAACAAAAATTTTCGGAGAGCCAAATATTGGTGGAGAGCTAAGGTTTACCATTAAAAATAAACTGTTAAAAAATCCCCATCGATCCTGTGCTTCAAAAGTTATTCGGGGTCAAAAGTCAAAATTTGAGGTTTTTTGGATTTTTCTCGAAAAAAAAACCTCAAACCAAAATTGTAGATCTTTACATTCTCTAAAAAAATGGTCTTCCTAAGAGTTACCATTCCTTTGATATCGCGATTCTAAGAGTCACATTATACATGATATGCACATGTAAGCCACATATATATATAATCAGGCACTTAAGACAAGTATAAATACCTATTTGTGTCTCTATTATACTATTCTGAAAACATTTATTCAAAAGATCAGTCCCTAAATTGAATCCCCTCTACCCACGTGACCTTGAAAAACATCTGGCTATTCTATTGTCCGTAGGTCTCGTTCATATAATTATCTGTTTCTTTTAGTGCTAAAGGTTCAGTTCAAGTCAATATACGTTCTTATTACAAGCGTCTACCATTTAGGTTATTTGTGCTATTTTATAGCTCGAAAAAATGTCTCAGTTTTGCTTTATTTGCAATAAACTTTAACTGAAGATAAAACAGTTGTGGTTGATTGTGGAATGCCAACTTTAATCGATGCTAGTGTCGCGAGAGGTGATAAGTTTACTGAGTATTTAAGAACATCCGTTACAATACACGTGGATTGAAGAAAATCATACACCCGGAAAACTTCAATTGCTGCAGTAAAAAGACAATGTGAGGAGGAATAGGCTAGTACTTCAAAAATAAGTCCACCTCGTACTAGAACGAGAATAAGTGAATCAAACTTGACGGGTGGGTAAAAAATGGGAAGGTAAAAATTGGAAGGAAAGGGTAAAATAGGTAAAAAAGAAAAAATACCGTTTTGTACCGGGTATTAATAAAAAATGCCGGGTAAAAATTAGTACTGTCTTTATATTATTTAAATAGCTTTGTCATGAAATGAAAACTGTCTTTATATTATTTAATTGGCTTCGTACTACGATTTACCATATTAATTTTAACATTGACCATTGAAGATAAAATATTGATATAAATAAAACGAAATCAAATATCTTTTAAATCGACTCAACAACTTTCTTCACATCAGCAATAACGTCATTAAACTTGCTGATCTGGGTTTCAGCTTCTGACAGGCGGTTGTCATGCTGAGCAACCTTATCCTTCACCTCCTTCATGTCTTTCCCGAAGGCCGCACGAAGGTCCTTCATAAGGAGCATCTTTGCTTTCTGGCGGCGCGCCTGTTCCTCCTGTCGGTGGGCCTGTTCCTCCTTGTCACGCTGGAGCTGTTCTTCTAACCGACGGGCCTGTTCCTCCTCACGGTGTGCCTGTTCCTCCTGCCGGCGGACCTGTTCCTCCTTGTCACGCTGCAGCTGTTCTTCCAACCGACTGGCCTGCTCCTCCTGCCAGTGAGCCTGTTCCTGGAGCATCACCATCAGAGCACCAAAGTCTGGTGCTGCGAGGCTGGAGCTGCTGTGGATGGACTGGCGTCCATGGTCGGCAACTGGCCCTCCTAAGTCTGCGGTGTTGCACCTCGAAAACGCCTCTACTCCGTCTCTTGCTGACGTTGACTTCGGGTACGGATACCCTCCGAGTCATCCTTTGGTAGAATCATCATCATCATCATCATCATATCAGCCAAAAGACGTCTACTACTGGACATAGGCCTTCACCAAGTGTCACCAAAACAACCGGTCCTGTGCATCTCGCATCCATCGGCTACCAGAGACCCTCACCAGGTTATTGGTCCATCTTGTGGGAGGCTTTCCAACGCTGCGTCTTCCTGTACGCGATCACCAACCAGAATTTTTCGGCCCCATCGACCACTTCAATTTGGCGATCAAAGTCAAAGTCAAAGCATTTATTTCAAATAAACCATTTACAGGTACTTTTGAATTGTCAGAGTCAGTCAGTCAAAAACATGAAGCTATTTGCACGTTCCAAAGCGTAGATCTCTATGGAGAAGAACGTGCAAGAAACTCCACGGACACTCTTTTAAACCATTTTATGATTTACAATAATCCTGATTACATTATCTTTGTTGCTTCTATATGTGAGAAAGAGAAAAAAAAAGAATTCTAAGTATCAAATAAACTATTGAAATAAGCCAGCGACAGCTAAGAGATGACCAGTCTCCACTGATGGCGCCCGTTCACGAACATGACGCGTGCATCAGCACCATTCAGCTCAACCATTTTGAAGGGAACCGAATGATCCGATACACGCGCCACCATCAGCGAGACATTCGAGTGAGCATGACAAACCCTCAACTGCCCCTGCTCATTCATGTCAAACAAGGAAACCATCTATTAACATAAAAGGCTCCATGGTCCTCACATTTACAGGATTCCAAAATAAAAAATGCTTCTACTTTATATAAAACTATCAATATCAACTGGGAAGAACAGAAAAATAAAAGTGTATTCCAAACATTATAGAAATGTGGAATATTATTATTATTAAACGTAAAAAGTAAAATAAAAAAGGGTGAGCATCTCCTCCATATATAAAATCCTAACTAGTGGAACCAAGCGGCTGAGGCTGTGGAGCAGGACCGGCATTTAGCCAAGCATTTTTATCAAGGATATAATCTTCCAGTTTATAATATGCCTGTCTACATAGTGTGCGTTTAATGCATGCTTTAAATTTTCTCTCATTCAGTCCGAGAATATCAAATGGTATTTTATTATAAAATTTAACACAGTACCCCATAAAAGAAGTGTGTACTTTAGCCAATCTGAATCGGGGTTGATCTAATTTGTTCTTATTTCTAGTATTAAAATTATGCCTGTCACTAATCTTACTAAAAAGATGGAGATTTTTCCGAACATACATTATATTTTCGTATATGTATTGACAAGGTATCGTCATGATGTTAATTTCTTTAAACAGTTCCCTTAGGGAATCGCGCCGACCCAGATTATATATGGCTCTGATGGCTCTTTTCTGCAGAATAAATATAGATTCGATGTCTGCAGCACGTCCCCATAATAAGATACCGTAAGACATGATACTATGAAAGTAACTAAAATAGACCATCCTCGCGGTATCTATATCAGTAAATTGACGGATTTTTCTGACAGCATATGCTGCTGAACTTAGCCGTCCCGCAAGAGATGTTAAATGAGGACCCCATTGTAGCCTTGAGTCAAGCGTGATCCCCAGGAAAACCGCGTTTTCGACGAATTCAAGTTTCTCTTTGTTCAATACAATATCGCAATTATTACTTTTGACATTCGGTAAAGCAAATCTAATACACTTAGTTTTTTTCCAATTTAAATTATTAGCAGTGAACCAATTTTGGACCTGCTGTAGGGCTTTATTTAGATCGTCAAGATTTGTAGAACGTCTATCTATCTTAAAAATGAAGGACGTATCATCAGCAAATCATACCATTTGTGGTTGATTTTTTAAAAGATGGAGTAGTTCATTAATATATACTAAAAAGAGGAAAGGACCCAATATTGAGCCTTGTGGTACCCCCATTTTGACTTTTAAACCCCTTGAATTAACACCGTTTATTTGAACTTGCTGCTGTCTGTCATTTAAGTAAGACTTCACTAAGCTGAGTGCAAGTGTACCGAGACCGTAATGTTCTAGTTTTAGAAGCAAGGTTTCGTGATTTACACAGTCAAATGCCTTGGAGAGGTCACAAAAGATTCCTATGGCATCTTGCACCTCTTCCCACGCTGCATATATGTGTTTTAATAACGTGACACCAGCATCAGTCGTACAACGACCTTTGGTAAAACCATACTGTTGATCGTGTAAGATTTTATTGATGTAAAATGATCCTTTGGGCTATGTCGGTAACCTTGGTTTTCTTGCGGATATCGTCTTTCTTGATTCGCATTGCCCTCTCCATTGCTCTTTGGGTAACTTTAAGCCCTCTGATAAGGCCCACTGTGAAATACCACGTTTCGAGACCATAGGTCATCACTGGCAACACGCACTGGTCATAGACTTTCGTCTTGATACACTGTGGTATGGGAGACAAGAAGATACCACGCAACTTCCCGAACGCCACCCAGCCGAGTCGGATTCGACGGTTGACCTCTTTCTCGGTGTTAGCCCAGCCCTACCTAACTGGAGTTACTGGATGGTTTGTCCCAGGTAGACGTACTTGTCTACAACTTCGAGTGTAGAGCCTCCAATCTTGATTGGAGTGGGTGCTATATGGGTATTTACCATGACCTTGGTTTTGTCCATGTTTATTTTAAGACCCACTCTTTCAGAACCTCTACTGATGTATCGAGCATTGTACTGAGGTCCTCCGTAGTCTCAGCCATTACGACTATATCGTCGGCAAATCGAAGGTAAGTGATGTACTCGCCATCAATGGCGAGTACATCACTCACCTTCTATTTCGACTGGAGAAGGCTAGTTATTAATGTCAACATTAATAACTAGCCTTCCCCAGTCCAAAACCTGGAAGACATTCTCCACTGCGCCCGTGAACAGTTTCGGAGAAATTACGCCTTCCTGCCTCACACCCCGCTGCAGGAGGATAGGTTTCGAAGTCCGATCCTGAAGTCGGACTGAAATGGTAGCGTTTTCGTACAAACACTTCAGCACCTCGATGTACCGATACGATATCAAAGGCTTTCTCGTAGTCTACAAACGTTAAGCAGAGGGACAGATTATACTCTTTGGTCTTCTGTATAACCTGCCGCAGTGTGTGTATGTGGTCTACGGTGCTGAAGTCTTTTCGGAATCCGGCTTGTTCGGGAGGCTGGAAGTCGTCAAACCTGCGTGCGAGACGGTTCGTGATGGCTCTGGAAAACAGCTTGTAGACAACTGTTGTTGTAGTTGGTAGAATCGGCATAGTTTAAATATCCTATTTCTGACACCAATTGTTACGAGCTTGGGTTTTGTGACAATAAAAATAGCCGATTATAGCACTAAAAATAGACACTTCTATTAACACCACTAATTCCAGCTCAATTTACCTACCTATAAAACACAATTACGCTACTGGATCTCTCTCTACTGGACTCTTCGCTGATATCGTAAGAATCCTCTTCTAATGGCGATTCAACGTTGGAGCATGATAGGCCTCGAAAACCGGATACATGCTTATGAACAAAATAATCCAACTTTTTTGCAGCCGCATTTAGCATTAGATAGGGTGTACACTTTCTCGCCCGGAGGACACGGTGGAGGTCTGCCCTGCTGGCGGAGCACCCCGTGTCCTCGTCGAGGCGATCGGCGGCGGTGACCTCTCGCGTCCGGCCCTGGTTCAAGCCATGGTCCGGAGCGAGGAGGCATGGGAAGCCATACCTCCTTCTGCTCTCAGTAATGCTAGTGAAGGCGGAGGCGGGCCGCGTGAGGGAGAGACAACCCTCACGCCCCAGCCGCCGCAACATTGGAGACGCCCCGGGCGTCGGGAGTCGCTGGGCGATTCCCGGCCACCGTAGGTGCGGGTCTGCGGACGGCGAGCGGTGGGTGGCTCGCCGTCCGATCAAAGCCAGGCCCGGGTCGACGGCGCGTTGTGTTCCACGCGCGCCTCAAAGAGATGTCAGCATAGGAGTAGGGGCCCGTTAGGGCCAGTGCCTGCCAGGGCTGCGGATTTTATTCGAAAGAGTTACCGCGACCCTGGAGCATGGATGGGTTTTAGTCAGTAAGAGTCTGACACTCCCTCCAGAGCGGCAGGAGTCATTTGATTTCCCATCCGTAAAAAGAAAAGGGTGTAAGTACATTTTTACAATTGCAAAAAAAAATATGAGGAGTTTTTCCGGTACAGGTGAGAGTAAAGTCTGAACTAGTTCTAATGTATTGTCAGTTAACTTCCAACCCCTTGACAATGTCCGCGTATGTTGTGCTGACGACCGACGGTTTCAAATAAAAGTAAATTCTACAAATTTATCAAAGTACTTATTGAAAAATACAATAATTAGTTTAAATTAAACTGATTTTAATTTTTACCTGGTATAAATTAAAAATGGGTATAAATTGGTATTTACCCATATTCTGAGTTTTTACCGGGTATAGCCCCATCTCTAGCTGGGACTGGTCATCCCTGAACTGTTTATATATTTCTATATTATCTGTTTATATATTATTATATGAATAATTTGAACAAGAACAATGTAACCACAACTTTGTTACCAATTTATTGATTTAAAAGAGTGTCCGAGGAGTTTCTTGCATGTTTCTCCATAGTGAACATTCAAATAACTTCAACTCTTTGACTGACTGACCTTAACTCACTCCCTCTTCCATCACTATCACAGTCCGATACAACCAATAAAGTCATGTTGGGCGTTCTCGTCCGTATACTTTAGTTTTGCATGATTGTGGAACTGTGACCAAGGCGACACATGAAATTGATCTAAGAGATCAATTTCATGATGCAGAGAAGAGCTAAAAAATTCGTACGTTCACGAGTTCGCAATTGGCTACTTGCTCGCAGTCGAAACTGCCGAGGTAGCCATTGAAATTGAAGATGTGTTGCTGGGGAGTTTGTTGCGCCACTTCTTCCCAGCTAAAACACTAGGAAGTAGTGACGAGTGGGCGTTTTGGGGGACTGTCTTTTTGTAAACGTACCGTTCATAAAGTAAGAGCACAGCCTAATTTGAATAAATGACTTTTGCTTTTGGAGTGCGGGGTGAGGTGTTTCATAGTAAGATGTTAACCCTCACCGTGTACAGGACGGCGGGCCCCGCAGCAGGCTGCGCCAGCACCAGCGCGCCCAGCTCCGACACCGTGTCCGGAGAGCGCTGAGCGCTGCCTGTTGTGCTAGTGTCGTCGTCCATCTCATCCGCGTTGGTTTCGACGCTCAGTCCGCCGTCTACAAGAGATATCTGGAAAAAGGATAATCACGCATTATTGAGAGACAAGTAATGATAAACTAATGCTCAGATATCAACTTTAGTTTAATGACTTTAGTAGCATGTCACCTCTTTGAGAACGACGATCACGAAATGCTAGTAATCATCGAACTACGTTATGCAGCTTACCCTGTTAAAAGTGGCATCTTTGGGCCATAGTTGGGTTTAAGACAAGACATTCGACACTCAAAATAAGCTATCTTTGGATGGTTCATCAGTGTTGCAGCTACAATATTACGGCGTGCGGACACAGTTCATACGCCACGTCAAGGAAAATAGACGAGACGCAACTGTCAGTTTAGGAGACACGATTGTCGAGAAGTGTTCTTACATGTTTTAGAATTTGCATTTACTTTACTGTTAGTTGGAATACAATCATGAAGTAGCCAACTGTTCCAACTAAATACAAATTTTACTGACTTTTAAAACCTCAAGGTATTCCCTAGTCAGGTTCCTGACGAGGATATCTTCGATGACCTCCTGTGATTCACTGCCTCCTTCTTCTTCAAGCTTGCCGGATTCGTAGAGAGACGAGATGTAGTCCCAACGTAATGAGAGATGGGTCAACACTGTAGGAAAAACAGCTGTTAAAATATAGGATGTTTTCGCAGACTTATGAAGTCTATGTGACATGTGTAACGAATGTGCTTCAAAATATGTACGGTACAAAACTGTCTTCTAGTAAAATCACTAACTTAACTAGTTTAGAAGAAACTTACTGAAAGGCGCGAAATGCTCCAACAGCGGCAAGGCCACATCAGCATAATGCGCCGGCGGACAGTGATGCAGCAGCGGCTTCAGCGCATTCCGCACGATGGGCCGCAGCCAGTGGTCGGGCAGGCAGGGCAGCCCGTACAGCAGCGAGTCGGCCAGGAAGCCGGCCAGCCCCGGCGCCGCGTACAGCTCGCGCCGCAGCGTGCCGGCCGCCGCGCCCACCAGGTGGCACACGTTCTCGTGCAGCGTGTGCAGGAAGCTCTGCATGCGGTCCTGGGAGGCAAGGGGTTCGCTCTTTGAAGCCGGTTTGGTTCGCCAGAATACAGAGAACGGTAAAAAAAAACAAATAAAAATGGGTAGGTAGGTAGGGTAACCAGTTGACAGGAGCGAAGCCGCGGGGGATAGCTAGTATAAAATAAATGAACTGTGTTTGTCTCCCAAGTGATCCCATATTCAAAATGGTTGCGCCACACGGGGTTGTGTTCTCAACACTATCATTACCTGAGGACGAGTAGATACCAGCAGATCATGGTCCCTCTGCCCCAGCAAGTTCCGCCTCTCGGCCGCGGGCGGGGTGAGCGCGCGCGCGTGCGCGGCGTGGCGCAGCACGTGCGCGCGCGGCTCGTGCAGCTGGTGCAGCGCGCGGTTGAGCGCAAGCGCGGCGGGGAACAGCGGCAGCACGTGCGCGGCGCAGGGGTTGCGCCACACGGGGTTGTGTTCTCAACACTATCATTACCTGAGGACGAGTAGATACCAGCAGATCATGGTCCCTCTGCCCCAGTAAGTTCCGCCTCTCGGCCGCGGGCGGGGTGAGCGCGCGCGCGTGCGCGGCGTGGCGCAGCACGTGCGCGCGCGGCTCGTGCAGCTGGTGCAGCGCGCGGTTGAGCGCAAGCGCGGCGGGGAACAGCGGCAGCACGTGCGCGGCGCAGGGGTTGCGCCACACGGGGTTGTGTTCTCAACACTATCATTACCTGAGGACGAGTAGATACCAGCAGATCATGGTCCCTCTGCCCCAGCAAGTTCCGCCTCTCGGCCGCGGGCGGGGTGAGCGCGCGCGCGTGCGCGGCGTGGCGCAGCACGTGCGCGCGCGGCTCGTGCAGCTGGTGCAGCGCGCGGTTGAGCGCAAGCGCGGCGGGGAACAGCGGCAGCACGTGCGCGGCGCAGGGGTTGCGCCACACGGGGTTGTGTTCTCAACACTATCATTACCTGAGGACGAGTAGATACCAGCAGATCATGGTCCCTCTGCCCCAGCAAGTTCCGCCTCTCGGCCGCGGGCGGGGTGAGCGCGCGCGCGTGCGCGGCGTGGCGCAGCACGTGCGCGCGCGGCTCGTGCAGCTGGTGCAGCGCGCGGTTGAGCGCAAGCGCGGCGGGGAACAGCGGCAGCACGTGCGCGGCGCAGGGGTTGCGCCACACGGGGTTGTGTTCTCAACACTATCATTACCTGAGGACGAGTAGATACCAGCAGATCATGGTCCCTCTGCCCCAGCAAGTTCCGCCTCTCGGCCGCGGGCGGGGTGAGCGCGCGCGCGTGCGCGGCGTGGCGCAGCACGTGCGCGCGCGGCTCGTGCAGCTGGTGCAGCGCGCGGTTGAGCGCAAGCGCGGCGGGGAACAGCGGCAGCACGTGCGCGGCGCAGGGGTTGCGCCACACGGGGTTGTGTTCTCAACACTATCATTACCTGAGGACGAGTAGATACCAGCAGATCATGGTCCCTCTGCCCCAGCAAGTTCCGCCTCTCGGCCGCGGGCGGGGTGAGCGCGCGCGCGTGCGCGGCGTGGCGCAGCACGTGCGCGCGCGGCTCGTGCAGCTGGTGCAGCGCGCGGTTGAGCGCAAGCGCGGCGGGGAACAGCGGCAGCACGTGCGCGGCGCAGGGGTTGCGCCACACGGGGTTGTGTTCTCAACACTATCATTACCTGAGGACGAGTAGATACCAGCAGATCATGGTCCCTCTGCCCCAGCAAGTTCCGCCTCTCGGCCGCGGGCGGGGTGAGCGCGCGCGCGTGCGCGGCGTGGCGCAGCACGTGCGCGCGCGGCTCGTGCAGCTGGTGCAGCGCGCGGTTGAGCGCAAGCGCGGCGGGGAACAGCGGCAGCACGTGCGCGGCGCAGGGGTTGCGCCACACGGGGTTGTGTTCTCAACACTATCATTACCTGAGGACGAGTAGATACCAGCAGATCATGGTCCCTCTGCCCCAGCAAGTTCCGCCTCTCGGCCGCGGGCGGGGTGAGCGCGCGCGCGTGCGCGGCGTGGCGCAGCACGTGCGCGCGCGGCTCGTGCAGCTGGTGCAGCGCGCGGTTGAGCGCAAGCGCGGCGGGGAACAGCGGCAGCACGTGCGCGGCGCAGGGGTTGCGCCACACGGGGTTGTGTTCTCAACACTATCATTACCTGAGGACGAGTAGATACCAGCAGATCATGGTCCCTCTGCCCCAGCAAGTTCCGCCTCTCGGCCGCGGGCGGGGTGAGCGCGCGCGCGTGCGCGGCGTGGCGCAGCACGTGCGCGCGCGGCTCGTGCAGCTGGTGCAGCGCGCGGTTGAGCGCAAGCGCGGCGGGGAACAGCGGCAGCACGTGCGCGGCGCAGGGGTTGCGCCACACGGGGTTGTGTTCTCAACACTATCATTACCTGAGGACGAGTAGATACCAGCAGATCATGGTCCCTCTGCCCCAGCAAGTTCCGCCTCTCGGCCGCGGGCGGGGTGAGCGCGCGCGCGTGCGCGGCGTGGCGCAGCACGTGCGCGCGCGGCTCGTGCAGCTGGTGCAGCGCGCGGTTGAGCGCAAGCGCGGCGGGGAACAGCGGCAGCACGTGCGCGGCGCAGGGGTTGCGCCACACGGGGTTGTGTTCTCAACACTATCATTACCTGAGGACGAGTAGATACCAGCAGATCATGGTCCCTCTGCCCCAGCAAGTTCCGCCTCTCGGCCGCGGGCGGGGTGAGCGCGCGCGCGTGCGCGGCGTGGCGCAGCACGTGCGCGCGCGGCTCGTGCAGCTGGTGCAGCGCGCGGTTGAGCGCAAGCGCGGCGGGGAACAGCGGCAGCACGTGCGCGGCGCAGGGGTTGCGCCACACGGGGTTGCCGGCCGGCGTCACGCCGCCGCTGAAGCCGCCGCGCGCCGCCTTGTCCGGGTCCGACGGGACGCACGTGCGCTTCACTACGCCTGCAAATTAACATTCATGATTTGGATGACTTGTTGTTGTAAATGAATTCAAACAGGAATAAAATTCTATTTAAAGTAGTAGTGAAGTTGATGTTCTTATCCAACTGCTCTGAGAAGTTTATCAAACATTACACATAGTGTTGGGAATTCATGCGGATAAATACCCATAAACAACCGTTTTTACTCGAGTATTTATCCAAAACAGTGGATAACTTGACGTGCGGTTTTCATTTCTAGTACGTTATGTAACGTAATTTTTGTCTTTTTTACGAAGAAAAGTATTGGATGTAATTAGAAAAAGTCAGTAAAATTAGATTTTACCTTACTTTTATCAATTAAAATGTATCATACTCTTAAAACAACAATAATTTCACACAAAAAACATGATTCAATGAGGACCAACGTTTTTACAAGGCTGGCCTGCCATGTTCTACAGACTCTGTGTGAAAATCCAATATGGCGCCACCGTAAAAGTTTTTAGGTTTTCGTGGTTTTCGATGTAGCTGATTAACCGTATAGTTCGGTAGTAGTACCTAAAGGTACTAGACAGGCGGACCTCCGCCGGCTCGGTAGTAGTACCTTTAGGTACTAAGAGTTACGTCATACGACATCCTAATTAATAATGTTGTTATTGATAAAGCTACTTAAAAAATCTTATGTATGAGCATTAATTAAAACAATTGGATAAATAGGTCAAATGTTAGCGCCAATAATTCTTTCATATTTAACCCGCAAGTTTACTAATTTTCATAAATAAAATCAAAGTGTAAAATGTGATTGACTGTTCAAAATCATCCACCATATTGTTTTTTTTTTATTGTTGGGGTGTAACCAAACGATTCTGCAAAACGATTTTTTTTTAATTTCGATATACTCGATTAATTGAAATGAGTGATCTTCATAAATCGATTCTTAGAAATTAGAAAAAAATACGTTGGCATAAAATAGAATGAGCACTGATGATAATAATTAATATTACTTTCTTATGTAATTAATTTACAGGTTAGAAGTAGGTTTTTCAAGGAATCTGGCGCGAAATTAATTTATTTGATAGGTTTTAACTAAATTAATTAATTTCGCGCCAGATTGTCCATGTTATTCCAAATTTAAATTCAGAATGTGGTCGTATAAATCCAGAAATATTTTATTAGTTTAAAATTATTGATGTTTCATACTTTCGGCAGGTTCCTACAGAATGCCCAGTATACTTAAAATTTATTTATGGTAGATGTAGAATAGAGAAGTTTTTTAAACTGATGTCAACGTTTCGTTCGTTTCGTTTTATTTTGAGTAAATTTGAGTGTGACCTAATAATTTTTATAAAGAAAACGGCCTTCTCGGCCAACAGGCTCGGCCAACGTGTACTGCACACTTTAGCGTGCCGATGTCAAACAAAGTTGTTAAGTGTGCGGTTATACTTGTTGGCCTATCCTGTTCGTCGGCTCGCTCTCGGGCAACGTGAAATTTTCATGAATTCTTCAAAATTAAAGCAAATTGAAAATATTGCATGTTCCCATAGCCGGTATGTAGCTGTAGCTTTGTGTGAGTAGATGCGTGACATGCGTGATCCTAGAGGTTTTTTGATACTTTTTAACCGACTTCAAAAAAGGGGTTATTTGATACTATGTGGTATAATGTAAATAATAAGTCGCAAAAATTTAATTACGAAGTTAAACTTCGTTTGCCGAGGTCGGTCCGTAGATGGGTAATTACATATTGAGTATCCACCGTTCTCCGGAAAGCACGCTGCAGTCATAATATGTGAAAAATTAGTATTCAGCTCCAACATAGTTGGGAAAAGGCTAGGCAGACATGACTACCTCTCACAAAAAGACGCGAAGTTTTTGTTCAAAATCTATGACACCTAAGACGAATCTATACCTCATTTGAGAAATCTGTCGTACCGTTTAGGGACTTGATATACAAAGCGGACAGAGCGCGCGGACAGGGCGCGCGGACAGGGCGCACGGACAGGGTGCTGACAAGATAAAATGTATGGCGTCAAAGGAACGAAATATACAGTTCTCGTCAAATAACTTTGCCCCTCTGAAGTTGGTTACGAGTGGCTGCGTAGTAGTCAAAATTACGAACAAACTGCAACTGCGCATGCGCAAGAGACATGGAGGCTCGTCAAATAACTTTGCCCCTCTGAAGTTAGCCATTTGCAAAAATCGCGCAGGTGCAGTCACGTAGACGGGAGCAAGCGGGACGCAAGCATACATCGAACGTAAACGAGCGACTGAGACATAAAATTTATCCCCACCCCCATGTCTCTTGCTCATGCGCAGTTGCAGTTTGTTCGTAATTTTGACTACTACGCAGGCACTCGTAGCCAACTTCAGAGGGGCAAAGTTATTTGACGAGAACTGTATATTACTTACTTACATACAATATTGTCGAAAAACATTCTCAGCCTCCTTTTGGGGCAGGATAGAAAAACTTCTTAAATAATTATCTGCTGCATAACGAATTTTAATATATTATTTAAAAAAAATCATCCCGATCCAATGACTAGGTACATAAATAATTTACTCAATATAAAGATAAAAAAAAACAAATTTGAATCACGAACGCATTCTGAATTTAAATTTTGAATAATAAAGACAATTGGGCGCGAAATCCGCGCGGGTCCGATTAATTTGTTGTATGAGTTTTTTTTGTTGAGTTGGATTTATTTCTTGATGTTCGAAAACAATTTAAAATTAATAGTTATCATGTGCTTATTGTATTTTATACCTTATACGTGTTTTTCTAATTTCTAAGAATCGTTTTATTATAATCACTCATTTCGTTTGATCGAGTCGTTCAAAACTAAAAAAAAATCGATTACCATAATCGTTTTGGCACGCCCTAACAATTAAAAAAAACAATATGGTTGTCGATTTTGAACAAAAATAAAGTGGCGGTAATGAATTTTACGTGTTACTGGATCTGTGTTTGTAAATTGCATTTAGTTCTGGGCTTTTTCTGGTTCTTCACGATATTGAGATTCATAATTATCATGTTTGTAATCGAGTTTGTGATATTTGTGCACGTAAACAAACTAATTATTATTTATTATCAACTAATACCGGTGCAGTACCCGTGTGTGTACTGCACCGGTAACAGTGTATCATTTCTATTCGTTAATCGTTATGTCGGTTTATCAATATTCATTGCGTTTTTTTCGTTGGTGAACAGACAAATTTGCCAAAAATGTAACTATGTTTATAAAATTTCCTTCAAAATGGAACTTATTCCGATCGACAGTGTGTTACGCTAATGGGGTGCAGGTGGCATACTGATTTCATTTCCAAGTACCTACTCATCTTCGTATTCCTCCTATTCTACCCCTACAAAAATATCTCCTTTCACAAGCAGACTGGTCTCATTTTTCGTCCAAATTGGATTCAGAGCTTCAAAACTTTCCCTCAATAAACTCTTCCAATTCCCTCTCCGTCTATAATGAATTTGTTGATTGTTTGTTGAGAGCGGCCGATTCCTCAATCCCTTTGAAGAACTCTGCCACAAACTCCTTCCCCTCCTTGGTGGGATGCTGAGTGCTCTGATGGCGTTCGTAAACGTAAAGAGGCAGAAAACATTTTCGCGTCTACTTTAAACATGCCCGATTACCTTAATTTTAAAAAGACTTCAGGAAGAGTGTGCAGGTTATTGGCAAAAAAGAAGAGATCTGGCTGGCTCAGTTTTGTGAGTCACTGTCTCCACGCTCCCCACTTTCTCTTGTATGGAAAAAAATTAAAACCTATCGCAGAACTTGTGACAATCAGACTACCGTAGCCACAACCAATGACCCTAGCTCTTGGTTGGAGGACTTTATTACTAAATTAGCCCCGCCTTTTGTTCCTAGTTTTGAATGCCTTCCAACTATAGATCGCCCCTCTCCCACTCCCTCTGAAAGTTTCGATGAACTTTTTTCTTATTCAGAATTGACATGTACCCTGGAACATCTTCGCGATTCTGTACCGGGTGTCGAATGAATTCCCTATTCCTTTATTTCCAAATCCTCTTCAAACTGTAAAGTCTTCCTCAACCTAATCAATTCTTTTTTCGCTTCTGGTCAAGTTCCAGAGTCTTGGAAATCCCAAATTATTATACCCATATTGAAGCCTGGGAAAGACCCAAAAGACTCTGCCTCTTATCGTCCTATCGCCCTATTCTCTGTATTGGCTAAAATCATGGAAAATCTCACCAAGAACCGACTTGAATGGATCTTAGAAACCAAAGGCATCTTAGCCAGGTCTCAGTTCGGTTTTCGAAGAGGTATGGGCACTCTAGATAGCCGCAGTATTTTCTTGTCTGATGTTCGCATTGCTTTTTTCAATAATGAAAAGGTTCTTGGTGTTTTTCTAGACATAGCCTCTGCTTATGATAATGTCCAGCTTCCAATACTCAGGCAAAAGATGCTTCAGCTGAGTATCCCTGCGAGGATGGTCAATTTCATTTGTAATCTTCTTATGTCCCGCTCTATTTTTATCCGCCATCAAAACACCCTCTCTCCATCCCGTCTAGTGTGGAAGGGACTGCCTCAGGGGTCCGTCTTAAGCCCTATCCTGTATAATTTATATACATACGATTTGGAGTCATCAGAGAACTGTTTCTGCAAAATTTTACAATACGCCGACGACATTGCACTTTATTTTAGTTCAGCTTCCCTCTCCGATGCCACATTTCGCTTAAACTCTGCCCTTCAGTATTTAAATCAGTGGCTTATCGATCATGGCCTAAACTTGTCTGTACCCAAGTGCAATGCAGTTGTCTTTTCTCGTAAACGTAACATTCCCCCATAAACCTATTTGTTGAAAACGAACCCATATTGATCTGCGATAAGGTGAAATTTCTTGGCGTCATCCTTGACTCCAAATTATCTGGTCTTTTTCATTTGGATTATATTTCGAAGAAATGCGAAAAAGGCGTTAATGTACTACGTGCGCTCTCTGGAGTTCGCTGGGGAGCCCATCCCAATTCCCAGATATTTCTGTACTATGCCATAGTTCGTAGCCACTTTGACTATGGAAGCTTTCTTCTAGAACCATGCAGCAAGATAGCCCTTGCTAAACTGGAAAAGATTCAGTCCAAATGTTTGCGCATCATCACGGGTGCTATGAAATGCTCCCTTATTAATGCCCTTCAGGTGGAGCGTTTGGAGCCCCCCCTTCATTTACGTAAACAATATCTCTGTGATAGATTTTTTAATAAAGTCATCCAAAATAAATCACATCCCCTTCTTCCTCTTCTTAGTACTCTTTTTGAGTTAATCCCATCGTCTCGCTATTGGTCCCATAAAAATCCTCCTCTCCTCGTTAATAGCTTGAGTAAATTTTATGATATGCACATTTCTTTAGTCCAATCAAGTATGAACTCCTTATTTGAAGTTAATTTTAATTCTTTACTCTTTCAACCTAAAATTATCCTTAACTTTGGTATTTCGAAACATGACCCTGCTGCTAATGATCAATTAAAAAAATTGTAGCAGAGGACTGGCATGACTGGCTTACGGTATTTACAGACGCGTCGAAGCTGTCAGATGATAGCAATGTCGGTTCTGCTGTGTGGATCCCAAAGTTTAGAATAATCCTCAACTTTCGTAGTTCTTCATTTGGCTCCATTTATACTGGGGAAGCGATAGCTCTTTTGGAAGCGGTCTCCTATGTTGAATCTCATGGTCTCAACAAATCTATAATTTTCTCGGCCTCTCTGAGCTGCCTTCAAGACTTAGTAAAATCTCCTTTTCGTTCTCGTCACAATTGTCCCCTTATCTTACGGATTAAACAACTCCTTTATAGATGCCACTGTTTAGGCATAGATATCGGAATGGCTTGGATACAAATGAATGCGGATTCGATTGCCAAATTGGCTACTCGGAATGGGATCGAATCTCATACATCCTATTATGCTCAAGATTTACGCTGTCTTGTTAAACCCAAGATGATGAATAGTTGGAACACACACTGGCAAAGAACTCGGTTACTGAAGGGGAAATTGTATGGCTCCATCCAACCAGATGTCCCCCCTAAATGTTGGTTTAGCAAATTAAAATTTTCAAACAAACTGGCTACCTCTGTCATCATTCGACTCCGACTTGGTTTTGTCTGCACACCAGTTTTTTTGGCAAAAATCCGCCTGAGAGACAATTCTTTATGTGAATGCGGGCTAGATGAGGGTACTCTGGAGCACTTGTTTTTTTCCTGTCCTCGTTTAACTATTCCCCTCTACGACTTACTCCCTTCTGATATTCCCCGCCCAATTAACATTCCTTTTCTTTTAACTTTAGCCCACACCCCCGCAGTTAAAATTCTTTATAAATTTATTAATATTAATAAAATCCAATTATAACTATTTTTTATTTATTCTTTTATTTAGATAAATATAATATATAATATTTACTTTATGTTTTAACACTTATATGTGCCGCCTTATATGTATTAACCAAGAATAAAAAATAACAAAAACAGATTCGAAACCTTATCCACCAAACGCCACCAAGGTGCACTTAAATCCATAACTATAATTTTACCTGTGTAATCCACTGTTATTTTATGTTTTTTTTTTCGTTTAATAAGTTACATTTTATTTGTAAAGATTTAACTTGTTGCTTTTTGTTTATTACACCTGTTTGTACAATATTTGTATGCCCAGCAAGGCAGCACACAGTGAAACACTTAATTATAAATTACTCCACCAATGTTCAACATTTTACCTATGTGTGACAAATAAATATTTTGAATTTGAATGTTTTGTCCTTTTTAGCATGGTGAACAATGGATGACATCGCTACAAAAACTGACCAATAGTCGTTGAACAGTTACCATAATCGACCATTATCCATCTCGTACCTTGACATTGGCAAAATCATCGAATGTTCGTCGATGGAGCCATAACCATAAAAAATTGAATTGAATTGAATGGGGTGCTGGTGGCGGAAAACACGTAAGTAATTACGAAATTGGAAAAGGAACCATTTTATTTGCTCACTAGCACTTCGCCCGCGACTTCGTCCGCGCGGATTTAGTAGGTACTCCACAAACTTCAACGCCCTCTATACCCCCTTATATAGCTTAGCTTTAGAAACGTAACATTTCGATAGCATCTGTCAATCCTATACATTTTTGACGTATTGACAATCGCGTACGCCACGCCACCGTTGACAGAATCTCACTTGTCTCAAGCTCAGGTTCAGCACAACTGTTCACCCCGTTCAACCCGTCAGGGTTTGATTATGAAAAATTGTTAGGTACATCTGTTTCAATTATCCCGCTTTTAGTTTGTTCATAGCATTCCGACATAAATTGAAGCAAGCAATTATGTCCTCCCCTAAAATCCTTATCACCCCTGCTTCACTCCTTATTATGTATGTAGTTTATTTTCGAAAAATCCAAACATTTGTTATTCTTATTGTTTTATCGAAAACATTTAAATGCCGTGGTGTTTCAACTTCATCGGACCAAGCATTGATACGATTCTCCCCTGTACGCTCAAGCCGCGACATTTTTCTTACTCCGAGCATGTTTACTACCGTCGCATTTAAATGGATAAGGATTAATATCATGAAACTAAAATCACTATTTTTTATTTCACCATTGGATTTGCTTGAATAATATGAAAAAGCGGTCATGGTGACTTATCCATAATAGTTAGACATATGGTATCGCGGACTTTTTTGTAGATATTGATGACCTCTATAAAACTGTAGTACATCACTTTGCTCTATTGTCAATAGATTCCGCAGCGTACGCAATATAAGGATTTTTTCTCACACCTTGGGTTACATTATCGAAGTTTTCATACGGATCCCTAACTTTTTTGAAAATATTCTATAGCCTATGTCCATCACCGATAATGTACAATTCTACTGGTGAAAGAATTTTTCAAATCGATCCAGTAGTTTCGGAGCCTATTCATTTCAAAGAAACAAACAAACAAATCTTTCCTCTTTATAATATTAGTGTAGATAATATATTTATACACCATTTTGACTATTTATCCAAAAAAAAAATGGGTGAAAACGAGTATTTATACTCGAGTTTTTATCCGCTGGGTATTTATCCTCCGCCCATCACAATTACACACCCTATGGTATATTTTTTTTAATATAACAACAAATTATATAATTTTCATTTATTATAATCATCTATTGTAATTATAAGATAAGAATATGATATACATCCAAGATATATAATTTCATATAAAACACTTTAGTTTTGAAAACATACACTTACGCTACGCTCGCGCGTTGCACTTACGTTTGCGCTTTTTTTTTTTAAACTAATGATTAAAAGTTATAATGCTTGTATTGTATAATATCTTAACAAACCTAATCTCTCCGTGTCGGATCTGCCCTAGAAGTGGTTAGAGGGTTAAAAAAAACATTAACAAATCTAACCTCTCCGTGTCGGATCTGCCCTAGAAGTCGTTTAAGGGTTAAAAAAAAAGACCTAACAAAACTAGCCTCTCCGTGGATGAACGGGGACATTCGCGTACGAAGCTGCGAGCAAAAGCTAGTTATAATATACAATCGAAAAACAGCAACACATTCTTACCTAACAGTAGCGTAAGTGCGTGTAGTAACGTCCGCCTGGCTCGTCCACATTCATCCTCTTCTTCTGTGGGCGGAGCGTCAAGGCCGATCAGTCGCGCTAACCCTTCTGCGCTGGACAAGTGCGGGCTGAGGCTGGCCCAGCGCTCGCTGCAGTCGCCTAGGACCTGACGACACATATTGAGCATGACACTCATACAAGAATAGAACTATGAGGAATGTTACGACTTTACGACTCCATAATTGAATAATAACAAAGTGTTTTCTTTATATCAGCCTATACTGTCCCACTGCTGGGCAAAGACCTCCCCCAACACCATCCGACAACGACGAACAGCAGCGCCTCCTGCAGCGTGACGCTCTCCACGGCGCTGAGGTCCGGGCGGGCCAGCGCACAGCGGCACAGCTCGTGCAGCCGCCTGAACACCTGTTCCCATACCTGAGCCACCAAGGCACTCTGCCTCTCGTAGCAACAGAAGTGGTTGGAGACGAGCAGCAGCGCCTCCTGCAGCGTGACGCTCTCCACGGCGCTGAGGTCCGGGCGGGCCAGCGCACAGCGGCACAGCTCGTGCAGCCGCCTGAACACCTGTTCCCATACCTGAGCCACCAAGGCACTCTGCCTCTCGTAGCAACAGAAGTGGTTGGAGACGAGCAGCAGCGCCTCCTGCAGCGTGACGCTCTCCACGGCGCTGAGGTCCGGGCGGGCCAGCGCACAGCGGCACAGCTCGTGCAGCCGCCCGAACACCGGCAGCAGGAGCAGTGGGTACTGGAACAAACCAAAACCCATTCGTTTTTAAAACAGGACACGTAAAATGAAATAAGCAACGAGTCTTTATGGGTCTACCTTTTATAGCAGAACTTTTTATATCATAATATTAATTTGCATAACAACGGATAGCATAAACTTCATTTCGCAGAAAATCGTTTGGCATACAGTTCTCGTCAAATAACTTTACCCCTCTGAAGTTGGCTACGAGTGGCTGCGTAGTAGTTAAAATTACGATCAAACTGCAACTTCGCATGCGCAAGAGACATGGGGGCGGGGATTATGGCGGCGCGATTTTATGTCTCAGTCGCTCGTTTATGTTCGATGCATGCTTGCGTCCCGCTTGCTCCCGTCTACGTGACTGCAGCTGCGCGAACTTTGCAAATGACTAACTTAAGAGGGGCAAAGTTATTTGACGAGAACTGTACACTCACTTAGCATAACATTTCAAAACTCATAGTTTTGTAAGTCAGAATCATCTTTAGACATAAATTTCATATCGATACTCATTAAAAGGCAGAACCATTATATCGCAGAAAGTTCACAGTCAGAATCGTCTTTTGGCATTCATTTTATATCAATAGTCATAAAAAGGCAGCACTATCATATCTCAGAAAGTTTACAGTTAGAATCATCTTTTGGCATACATTTCGTAGCTTTAATAATTGAAAGACTAATCTATCATATTACAGAACATTAATTGTCTATGTATTTGGTTTAATTCATTATTTCATTAACTGCATCTATTATCTACACTAATATTATAAGAGAAGGAAAGATTTGTTTGTTTGTTTGTTTGTTTGTTTGAAATGAATAGGCTCCGAAACTACTGGACCGATTTGAAAAATTCTTTCACCATTAGAATCCTACATTATCGGTGATGGACATAGGCTATAGAATATTTTCAAAACATTTAGGGATCCGTATGGAAAATTCGATAATGTAACCCCAGGTGTGAGAAGAAATCCTTATATCGCGTACGCTGCGGAATCTATTGACAATAGAGCAAAGTAATGTACTATAGTTTTATAGAAGTCATCAATATCTACAAAAAAGTCCGCGATACCATATGTCTAACTATTATGGATAAGTCACCATGACCGCTTTTTGTTCAAATTATTCAAGCAAATCCCATGGTGAAATAAAAAATGGTGATTTTAGTATCATGATATTAGTCCTTATCCATTTAAATGGTTTGATAATTAAGGTTGCTTATGTCCGTGTAAATTACACTTTAAATTATTCAAATCGGACCTTTCGTTCAAAAGTTACGACGGTAATAAACATGCTCGGAGTAAGAAAAATGTCGCGGCTTGAGCGTACAGGGAAGAATCGTATCAATGCTTGGTCCGATGAAGTTGAAACACCACGGCATTTAAATGTTTTCGATAAAACAATAAGAATAACAAATGTTTGGATTTTTCGAAAATAAACTACATACATAATAAGGAGTGAAGCAGGGGTGATTAAGATTTTAGGGGAGGACATAATTGCTTGCTTCAATTTATGTCGGAATGCTATGAACAAACTAAAAGCGGGATAATTGAAACAGATGTACCTAACATTTTTTCATAATCAAACCCTGACGGGTTGAACGGGGTGAACAGTTGCGCTGAACCTGGGCTCGAGACAAGAGAGATTCTGTCAACGGTGGCGTGGCGTACGCGATTGTCAATACGTCAAAAATGTATAGGATTGACAGATGCTATCGAAATGTTACGTTTCTAAAGCTAAGCTATATAAGGGGGTATAGAGGGCGTTGAAGTTTGTGGAGTACCTACTAAATCCACGCGGACGAAGTCGCGGGCGAAGTGCTAGTCACTCAATAAAACAGTCGATTGTGAACATAACGTGGTTTTTATTTTCATGTAAGAAGCATGCAAACAAGTATACACCATGCATGCAGCAAGCATGAAGCAAGCATGCAGTATGCAGACCAGCATACACTATGCATGCAAGCGAGCATGTGACATGTAGCAAGCATTCAGCATGCAAGCGAGCATGCAACATGCAGCAGGCATGGTTTCTGTCGCGGCTCCGGCGGTCCCACGCGAGGTTATCGTCGCAGATGGTTTTAACGCTCAGCACCGCAGCCGCGGCGACGGCCGATAAAGCCGCCTGCTCCTCAGCTCGCGGCCCGCCTTGCCCCTCCGCGCCTACGCGGGCCTAAATTACACTCTAGCCCTCTTATTAATAAACACGGAATAAAGTTATACCAGGAATAACAAAGGAATAACCATACATTTTCATAGGTTTAAACTGCAGCGATTCGTTTCTGTCACTAACTTTTGTAACACATCATATTGACAGTATAAGACAATATTTTAATTTAAGGTTAAAAATGCTATTTTATAGAAGTAGCAATATGCCTAGTGAAATTATTCAAAATGAAATTCTGCCATCTTCATAGTATGTCAAAGGTAATTATGCCAAATAAAATTCTGTCATCGTAAAAGTATGTCATTGTAAATTCGGACATAACTATAAACATTCGGCCAAACAATAATTATAATGTTTATGCTTTAAGAATATTCGTTTAAAGAAGAATTTGCCAAGTGTGTTCTGCCAACTAAATTTCGGGCTAAAAACGGGCTAAGTGTGAGTCTGACTCGACATGGTACGGAACCCTTCGTGCGGTTCCGTACCATTATCTATAACAAACGGCAAAAAAATCGTTGTTTGTATGGCAGCCCGACTTAAATATTTGACGGCGTATCGACTAGCGCCATCTATGAAATTACTACCGAACAAGACTGACAGCGGTCGGTCTAGCGGAGCGTCGATTGGTTGGTGAAGCGGCCATGTTGGGACGGACATTCTCGTCTGTTAACGGCGACCGTGCACCACGAATACGACGAATCACTAATATTTGGTGTAATCGTTTAATGTATCGTGATTAGTTTGATTAATTGTTACTCGTAATTCTACTAAGATGTTATTTTTTTAATTATTTGGAGGACCATAAGAAATTGATTGTTAGACATCTTACAATACAAGACTTTGATTAAAACTACGCCCATAAATACCCGCGCCAACGCTATGGCTGATCCTGAAGACACTTCTGATACACTTATATATTTATTTGTTGTTGTTGATTGTTTGTTTTGTTGTGTTTTAGTATTTGTTGTTATAGCAGCAACAGAAATACATCATCTGTGAAAATTTCAACTGGCTAGCTATCACGGTTCATGAGATACAGCCTGGTGACAGAAAGACGGACAGCGGAGTATTAGTAATAGGGTCCCGTTTTTACCCTTTGGGTACAGGACCCTAAAAACGTGGAATTTAAGTTTAAATCAATTTGCAATATACTGGAACCAATTGGTTCCATCCGGACGTAAGTCGTAACGATCGGTGGTTTATCCATAGTGTTGTCAGAGACGCATTATGTAATGTCATAACACACTCCTATCCAGGCTTTTTATGTACTAACCTTCGATCCCAATTTGACCAGCAATCCAGCAGCATGTCGCCGCACATTCTTGACTGACCGCGAGCGTCGGTCTTCAGGCGGAGTGCCCTCGTATACCAGCGCTGCGAAGATCTTGTCCAACACGCGCGGGAGTAGCTCTGCACCGGCGTTACCTACGCCTGGACCTGGGGTATATAAGTAATGTGTAAAATGGTTGAAGTGTCTATTGAGTATAGTTAACTTACCACAGTGGTTGTACAATAGATGTATTTTATAACAGGGTATAATTTATGTCATGCGATGTCCCAAATAGCTGTAGTAATAGCTCAGCATTTTTGTAGGTATATAAAAGTTATGGCAGTTTTATATAAGTTTACAGCAAGACCATGACTTCAATCACGCGTCATTGAGCTTGATCTTTGCCTACTTATTCATACAGATAATATCAGCCGGCCGACGTAGCTCGTCGCTCCACCTAACCTGAGGTACAATTCTGGGTTCTACGGCTGATGAAGCTGGTCCTGCTAGTAGTAGAATTTATCTAAAAAAATCTTATTAGACTCACCAGCCAGCTGACTGTAGGCACAGCTCAGAAACACGAAGAGCGCGGAGATGAAGGACAGCAACAGCGACAGTATGAGCGGCGCGCTCGGAGAACACACCACGCAGCGCTGCAGTAGCTGCAGACCTTCCACCACTGAGGGGCGAGGATCTGCCTGAAGCAGTCGTGATAGTACCATGTCTAGTACCTGGAAAAGAGAACACATTTGAGCTAAGCTTATCCCACGATATTGCTAGTCTTTCGTGTGGGGCTGAAGTGCATTGAATAACTACGACCCGACCCGTACGCGTTAACATGGCACCTGGCTCGAATTACGTTTTGACAATTTAAATTTAACAATTCGATTTCGATGAAAATAATATAAACGCATCGGTAACAGTGATGCTAACGCGTTTATATTGTTTTCATCAAAATAGAATTTTTCAATTTAAATTAATACCTCAAAACGTCATTTGAAATGTGTCGAGCCATGTTAACGCGTACGGGATATAAGTTGCTACCTCCGGGTACACAAAGTGGACGTGAATTGCGATGACCAGTCTGATACGCACTTCAATAGAAAGATATTAAGACGGGCACACGCGAAAGGCACTGTGAATAGTTATGCTGAGCAAGCAGGAGACCGCCATGAGAAAATCGCGGTAGAGGTGCTCATTTCACCAAAACAATAGGCAGACAAGAATAAAGAAATTTCACAAAAATGGCAAATGTCTTCTATATCTTTGTCTTTGTGGCAGTCCCCTTTTCAAAATTCGTGCGACTATACGCTATTGATCATTGTCAAAACATCGAAGAATGCTGATGACCTTGCCTGCTATGGAATGGGCAGTCGCTACAAGCCTAACACTGTTATAACATAACCATTAGTACTATTTTATCCAAACACTATATGGTTACTGATGCGTTAGTGGTTGCACATGTATTTCTACCGTACAGGTACTTAATTTAATAGTAAAAAAATTAACTTAGTGTTAGTGAATATTTTAGTCGATTTTACAACTTTCATACAACAATACTCTATTACTAACTGTGGAGGCTTTTTAGTGAATTATTTTACTATTACTTTTTTATTAATAGTTGTAAGCCACCCAAATATAATAAAATAAAAACATAATAGTAGAGGAGACGTGTAAGATCGACTTACCCATCTGATTACCAGATGGGACATATTTTAATAATTAAAAATAGCCATGAACGTTTTTCGATAGGCAAGCTATCATAGGCGTGTTTATAAATCAATAAAATTTGATAAAAATATGTCGCATCTAGTTATCAGGTGGGTGAAGGACAATCTTCACTGTCTCTTAGACCAAAATGTGTTTTCAAACGTCGAATCTTAATTAATTCTATAATCATAAAAAACTATAACAAGAAGCTTACTTGAGATAGAGCCTCCCATTCGATATAAATAGGATGATGCGTGTCCACCTGTTGTGGACAGGAGTCCAGTTTGTCGAGAGCTGCCCGCGTCCACTGCTCCACATAGCCCCATGTTACTAGCGGGGCTGCTGTCATGCAAAACCTGCAAACGTTTTGTTACTTAATAACGAAGCGATTTTAAACCTTATCTTAGATTCGTAAAACTCAAGAAATACAATTTTTTGCTAATTCGGGAGTCGAGTTTCAGCATATTTGGAGACATTTTGAAGATTTGTGGAGTCTATAAAGTATACATATTGCTGGTTGGGCTTATACTGAATTTCGGTATCCACGCCAGGCAAGCCTGTGTCGTAGTTGGTAAAAAAACATCAATATTTCTATTACGGCAGAATAAATCAGTAGAGAGGTTTTCCATTTGTTTCTTCTCATTCTTTGCCATTCCCTCAGCTAAGGTTAGCGACAACATGCGACGCTTTTCTTTAGAGCATTTTAATATGTTAATTTCTCTCTATCACCCAAAGGTTTGCTGAGAAACCTCAAGACAGTTAAGCTCGCCTTTGTACATTATTTAATGACTGTATGGGATGTCATGTTTGATATAGAATTAAGAAGTAGAACTTACTTAAAACTTTCTAATATCTCTGTCCGGCACCGCGAGAAGAATATGGCGAATTCCTGTTCACTGTCGTAATCCATGCAGGCGTACGTGACGGCGTCGTTGGCATTGCTCACTCGGGACGAAGGGTATGACACCTGTGGAAAAGAAATCACTTTTAGGGAACCGTCTTAGAGTTAGTTGGCTTTGATTGAACCTTTAAGTTTTAATTTTGCAACCCATAATATTGGGGGGAGAATTAATTTGAGGGATGACATCAGTTTCCGCACCAACACCGTTTTTCGGGTGTCACCCATGCTAGCTACGCCACTGAATGTGGCGTAAGCATTACTGCGCGCTCATACAAACGCTATTATTTCAATCGGAAAATGAAAGGGATTATTATGTTCTATTAAAAGTGAGTACCTCTTGCCAAACAATCGTGTTTTCC
This sequence comes from Melanchra persicariae, assembly GCA_947386135.1. Classification (NCBI taxonomy): domain Eukaryota; kingdom Metazoa; phylum Arthropoda; class Insecta; order Lepidoptera; family Noctuidae; genus Melanchra; species Melanchra persicariae. Next base: position 5,613,288 of record OX376651.1, on the reverse strand, counting down.
TTAATCATAGTTGAAATATAGTCTAAAACTTACCTTAAGTACTTTAGGAGCAGACGCCTGCAGCCACCGCGGAACTATAGCCAACACATATGGCAACTTCGATATCTGCTCATGCTTCAAGAACGCCAGCCACACGGAGTTAGCGGTGTGCGCGAGCGTTAGGGACGGATGTGACGTCAGAAGTAACATGGTCTCCAGGAGCATCGGCAGCCAGGACTCTACGTCCGTCGTGTAGGTCCACAGAGAGGTGAGTTGTTGAGCTAGACCGGCTAGGACCTGGTTGGAGAAAAATTAGGTAAGTATAATAAATTGTTACGATGTGACCGCTAAGGTCGATCGAAAAGTAAGAAAGTATTTCCGACAAAATTGTTCGGAAATACTTTCAAATAGAAGAAGTTAGACATGGCCAAGGTTCATTAAAAAAATGAGTGCCTGGTAAAGCATTCTGAAATCATCAAACATTAAAAGTTTTTTAATGATCTTTGTTTATAAGAAATATTCCCATTAGAATGGTTCTTATCTAAATTGAAAAGGACAGGAACTTAGGTATCTACTTACCTTATAAATAAGTATCTACTTTATAAATATTGCAGGCTTTTTTCAGACAGGTATTTATTTCACCTACTAAGAAGGATGTTTGTCATATTATTATATCATCTGACTAAACTAATAAAATACTTTAGTCACGTTACCTGTGAGAATTTCTTTAGGAACAAATAATGAGCTTCATCAACAGTATTGATGCTAGCGACTGCAGCGCGGTGCATGCACGAAATCGCATCTTTACTAAACAATATCACAAGGGGTTTCTTTTCTTTTGTCTGAAAGAAATACACACAGAATTATTAAAAATATTCAAATATATTTTACATAAATAAGTTGTAACGGTTCCTGGCTGTTAATAAGGCATTTCGAGTTATAAAAACCGGCCAAGTGCGAGTCGGACTCGCGCACTGAGGGTTCCGTACCATTATCTATAAAAACAGCAAAAAAAATCACATTTCGACGGTTAACCGTCAAGACCTCCTAACTCAATATGTCAAAATTTTACAGGAGGCGCAAAAAATATTCTAACTTTGATACGAATTTAAATATGAGGAGGTCTTGGCGGTTAACCGTCGATTTTTTGTGTGGGAGCCCCACTTAAATATTTATTTTATTCTGTTTTTAGTATTTGTTGTTATAGCGGCAACAGTAATACATCGTCTTTGAAACTGTCTAGCTATCACGGTTCATGAGATACAGCCTGGTGACAGACGGACGGACAGACGGACAGCGGAGTCTTAGTAATAGGGGTCCCGTTTTACCCTTTGGGTACAGAACCCTAAAAATGCTCTGCTTCATAGAGCGTGATCTCAACTCTGGAACTCATAACATTGTTTCTAAATAGGCTAGCTATGTTAGCTGAATTTAGAAGCCCATCCTGTACCAGGGGGACCCACAAGGTACTCAATGGGAGTCTAAGTGTAAACAATGGAGTCCATACGACTGTGTTCGTCAATATGGTAGACAGACTAGCAGAAAAACTATTGCTTCACAGATCAACATCCTTCTAACTCACAGCATCTCTTTTTACAACCCGATATGCTATATTAACGGCCGCATGTACAATGGAACTTACAGATCCCTTCCTATTAACTATTTGTAATAAACATTCAGCAGCGGGTAGCTGGAAGACATCGTCTTGCAGTAAAATACAAAGAATTTGTAGCATTCTGCCATTGTTCATCACTACGTGGTTGATGGACACCCATTCCACGTAACCCGTCAGAGTCAGTAACACAACCTGGAATGTGAAATGTATTCATTGCATTATTTTATTTGGTATGTTCAAATGCTAAGGCCGCATATGTTACAGACTGCTAGCTGTTAAGGAAGAGCTAGCAGTCTGTAACATACGCGGCCTTGTTAGCTCGTTACACTGTGCGTGAGGAAGGCCTCACGGATAGTGTCACGAGCTAACTGGCCACTAGTTCGTGCGCTTTCTTTACTCGTTGCTCCTCTGGCTTCGACATAACACTGATTTAGCCGTGTTGAATAAGAGCTTATTTTAAATGCTCCATCGGAACACTGCGTTAATGTTCTCCTAAAGAGTTAGCGTCGTGGCACCAACACCATAAATCAACTTGAGATCATCAGCGTGTGTTTGAGAACCTTATCAAGATCATTATAACCATATGCATTTCTATAGCTACAAGCTTTTCCCTACACATTATGACGTAGTTATTTCTTGTTTACCTGAACCACCTGTCCGTGGCTAGCGGCGGCAGCGTAGTCCCCTGCGGAAGTCTTCTCTCTGAACTCCTGAACATGCATCTCGATGAGGCGCATGAAGAACGCGAATATCTCCGACATGTTGCTAGTTAGGCCTTGGTTTATATCTTTCCGTCGTTGGTTGTTTTCTAAAGTCTGGGGAAAAGAGGTTTTATTGGAAAATGATAATTTATTGTTCTTGAGTACGATTAGAGGAAGGGTAGTGAACATTTTGGTAAATTCTTTAAATTCAGTTTCTTTTACAGAATCACTGTTTGATTATTAGTAAAGTTTTCGATAGATAAGATTCCGTTGTGACAGTGTGGTCGGCAAATTTCGCATATGTATAAAAAAATAATTTCTTATAACAGAGCATTCAAGTTCATCATCACCATCATAATATCAGCTGAAAGATTTCCACTGCTGGACATAGGCCTCCCCCAAGTGTCGTCACAACAACCGGTCCTGTGCGTCTCACATCCATCGGCTACCCGCGTTCAAGTTGCTTCGACATAAATACTGTGCCAATTTCAGTACATGTTTTAAATCCGTACACGCATAGATTCAACTGCGCGGAACGATAAGCCGCTAAAACATTACACGTTAGTAATCACAGGTAATTTGTAATGGTTGAGGTCTTGAAGCTTTGGAATTCGAAGAATTATCGACTATTTCTCTTCAACTGGTTACTACTTTCCCTCTTTCCTTCGATAAAAAACAAGTTGTCGGTGGCCCTGGCAAACCTTAGTGGGTTTTCATTAGACATTGGATATTCGGATGCATATTTAGAGCGGTTACGCACTGCATCCGATCCAAATTCGAAAATACGGATCTAGGATCTAAAAATATCGGACCGAATTCGGATATTGCTTTTCGCACTAGATCCGATCTCTGATCCAAATCCAAGCTATTTAGGGGTCATCTTAGGATATGTCGGATTTGAATCCGATGTAATGCAAAAGAATTCATACAAACAGTACTGGCTGCTTCGGTCCGTCAATATTTCTTCCGAATTGCAGACTCACGGATAACGGAGAGAAGTCGTATGACGGAAGTCAGATCTAGTGCGTAAACTTCGGAACGTATTGTCTCGCATCGGATGCAGTGCGTAACCGCTCTTTCCATTTAACATTTTATAGAAGTATTTTTATTAAAAATAAAATCTCGCGATTCTATAACTTCAATCTTGGCCATATCATAGAGTTGGCCATTTCGTGATGTGGCCGAAAATTTCAAATACATAAATTATATAAAAGCGAAAGGTCACTCACTAATTAATTACGAAATCTACTTGATTTGTGAAGATAACATTTGGCACGACAAATCATGAGTAGGAGACGTCAGCTAAGAAAGGATTTTGGGAACCCCCCCCCGCGTTTCCACCAAAGATGTGCGAGGAATGTGTTTGTTAATAACCAATAGAATCGCTTCATTTACCTAGTCTCGCTCAGCGCAAACGCTTGAAAGGTGAAATACAGGTGGAAATAGTCTACACTAATATTATAAAGAGGAAAGATTTGTTTGTTTGTTTGTTTGAAATGAATAGGCTCCGAAACTACTGGACCGATTTGAAAAATTCTTTCACCAGTAGAATCCTACATTATCAGAGATGGACATAGGCTATAGAATATTTTCAAAAAAGTTAGGGATCCGTATGAAAACTTCGATAATGTGACCCAAGGTGTGAGAAAAAATCCTTATATCGCGTACGCTGCGGAATCTATTGACAATAGAGCAAAGTGATGTACTACAGTTTTATAGAGGTCATCAATATCTACAAAAAAGTCCGCGATACCATATGTCTAACTATTATGGATAAGTCACCATGACCGCTTTTTGTTAATATTAGTCAAGCAAATCCCATGGTGAAATAAAAAATGGTGATTATAGTACCATGATATTAATCCTTATCCATTTAAATGGTTTGATAATTAAGGTTGATTATGTCCGTGTAAATTACACTTTAAATCATTCAAATCGGACCTTTCGTTCAAAAGTTACGACGGTAATAAACATGCTCGGAGTAAGAAAAATGTCGCGGCTTGAGCGAACTGGGGAGAATCGTATCAATGCTTGGTCCGATGACGTTGAAACACCACGGCATTTAAATGTTTTCGATAAAACAATAAGTAAAAATGTTTGGATTTTTCGAAAATCAACTAGGTACATACATAATAAGGGGTGAAGCAGGGGTGAATAAGTTTTTAGGGGAGGAAATTATAGCTTGCTTCAATTTACGTCGGAATTCTATGAATAAACTAAAAGTGGGATAATTGAAACAGATCATGTACCTAACAATTTTTGCATAATCAACCCCTGACGGGCTGAACGGGGTGAACAGTTGCGCTGAACCAATAATGAGAATCGTTGTGCTTAATTTTCCAAAACAAAGGTTAGTTTTGGAAAATTAAGCACAACGATTCTCATTATTATAAGGGGATATGTATAGGGGCGTTGCAGTTTGTGGAGTACCTACTATCCCCACGCGGACGAAGTCGCGGGCGAAGTGCTAGTTTGTACTAAATCTATGCAGGCGAAGTGCTAGTCGTCAATAAAAAAACAAATTTTCATCGAGATTATTTAGTTATGATTTATGATCCCTATAACCTATAACCTAGGCTAAAACTATACCTAGTCAACTAAAAAATAATTTGTGTAATCCGACTTATAGTTTTTGAGATATGCGCGGACAAACATACATACACTTATGAAATTTGGCACACATGTTTAGAAGCTAGTATAAGTAGACAAACAAAACAGTGCAATTCTGAAAATAGAACCCGCTTAATACGATCTCACTATAGGATTTCCAGCACAAACCGCCATTTTTAGTCAGTCCCTGCAACTTGAAAAAGTCCTAAAAAAGGATTAAACATGACATAAGGCATGTTTTCATATTTTTTTCTGTGGCCGTACGGTTGTACGTTTACGCGATCGAGTACGTTAAAACTAACACTAAGGCGCCACTGACTTGAATTTGAAAAAGCAATCATATTACGTTGTTACAAGGCAACTGTCATTTGTGTGAAATCGAGCTTATTACCATCTCACGGAGTACATAAACACTTAGGCCTCGTTTACGGAGACGCGGGGTGTAGAGCGGAGCGTTCAGCGCCGCGGCCCGGACTAAATTAAAAAATATGGCGTTGTATGAGAGCGTTTACGGAGAACGATTTTGCACGCGTTTGCTTGAGATGCAGGCGGAGCCCGCCGATGGCATCGCCGCATTGCACACGACGGGGTCTGCGGCGGTGCCCATTGGCGTTGCCCGCTGCGTCTTCCGCGGCTATACGAACATACGGCGATACCCGCCACCAATCACTTGAGATGGCAAATTAGTCTCTGGGATTAAAAAACGAACGTCCCGTCCCGCACTCCGCTCCCATTGCCCGCCGCAGCGACGAACACGTTACAGGATTCAACGCGGGCGCAGCGGCGGGCGCCGCTATTCTTCACGTGCCGCGTCACGCCCCGCTTCTTCATAAACAACATCGTACATTGCCATATTACGTTTGTGTTTGCGCGTGTGATGATACTGGCTGCTGCATGCGCCGCCTGTCCGTAAACGGAAAAAACGTCCAACACGCCGCTTGACGCCACGCCGCACGCCCCACGTCTCCGTATAAACGAGGCCTTAAATTTGTTGATGGCGAAATCAAACATTTTGTCGTTAAAAAAGTGCTTTCCATAATAGCTAACATCTTAACTTTAGGCAAATATTCATCCGATCTTTCGTTACCTCATTTACGAATTGCCGACTAGACGGTAAAAAAGTTGATTGCATGTAACTGGCAAGACACCTCACCTTTTTTAATACTATATTGAAAACTAAGGGGGAGACGTTTTCCAGTAGTGGGGCAATATTGGCGTGGCGAAGATTACGCGCGCGCCTCTAGCGCAGCGAAATTTAGAAGTTGCCTAAGAACGAAACTTGCAGCCTTGCCGACATCAAATTTATCAAATTACCCGAAATTCCAAGATTTTTTTTTCTTAGATTTTTTTTCCTTTGTACACCTTTAACAATTTTTTTTTACACTTTCCATATTTTTGTGACAAACCTTTATCTCGATGGAGTAAACTTGACACTGTCGCCCAGGTTTTAATTATTTCCTTTGTTGTCATTAAAAAGTACCACAGTGTTTGTATTTATATGATTGCGGTTCTTAATTTTTAAGGACACTAAATTTTCGCTCGATATTTCGAACTCTCAAGAATCATCGAACGACTCCCATTAAATGCCAAGACAACGCGGCAGACCAAAGCGAAGATGGCGCATGGCGGGACGAGCTACCGAAAGGACTGGCCCGACATAGCAAATGGCAGAGTTGTGTTGACAAGGGAGAGGGAGGTTTTGACAGGTTTTTCTGCCCGGCCTCGGCGACACACTAGCCGTCTTGTTTTACTTTTACAATTTACGTAAAAATCTATTATCCGTAACCGTATCCGAAACCAGTATAATATTTTTTCTATATGTATATCTGTATCCAAATCCGAAATTTCATATCCATAACATCCCTGGTTTCAACAGGATGCTGCCTCTCATAATTTATAATGCTTTAGTATTTTCCCACAGCATACTAATACTAATCTATGTTCGAAGAAAATAAACACATCACAGTGTGACATCATCAAGCATGCAGTTTGTATACAAAAATTACGTAGCATTAAGTGTCGCAAGTAAATTTATATTCACGTTTTAGTGAAGGTTGATCGTGACCACATTCATAATGTGTGACGTTAGGTATTCATTAGCAGTAACGAACGACTGATGATAACATAGCTGTTATCTAACTTTGAATATTTGGACTTCCTCACAAATCATCAGAAAAGATAATTGAATTTTTATTTGCTCCTTAATCCTAATTTTGTGTACTGCTAAATATCTTCTTAACAATGGGAGGAATTATGAATAGTCTTTAAGTTAACCTACAATAGTGCCCTTTGACTACAAAACATAAATTAGATCAAAAACCATTGACCTATTTTACTACCTACTTTCAAAAGGTCAATAGCATAAATTATCCTTATTATTCTCCTTTGTATAATATAAGCATCTACTTGAATTCAATTGAATCTTTCCTAGATGAGAGTATTGTCTATATCATTAGGAATTTAGTAGAATGAGTTTAACTGGATTGCTTTTACTGAAACTACATCAATTAGTCAACTTGATTTACTCCACCCAATGCTGAAAGATTTATTTTTGTGCCAGTAACTATCAAATTTCAATAAAATAAATTGTACTCACTTGTAATATAGCTACATCTTCAGCCAGCCTCAAGAACACATGCAGCACAATCTGTGTATGCCGGTGTCCTGTAGAACATGCGTCACTGAGCTCGGCCAGCAGAGTGGGCCACTGTTGGGGCCACTCTCGCTTGATCATCTCTACAATGACGCGAGCCAATGCATCGTTCAGGTGGCTGGTTTCCCAACCACCCAAGTAAAGGAGCTTCATTGCATTCTCCTGTAGGAAAAGTTTGAGTTAGTGAATAGTTGGAATACAAGACATGATGATTTTTTAAATTGACATTAATTTTTATAAGTAGCATCTGATGAGTGATACTGATGATCTAAAAATTATATCTTAAAGACATAATTTCTTGTATGAGAAATGTATTGTATGTGCCATATTATTGACTTTGTTGAGTTGTAAAGGCTTCAAAATTCAAAACATTTATTTGCTACATCAGCAAAAAGTTATCACTAAACATAGAAACTCTTTACTTGTAAATTCAATATTATTTATTTTATCTGATAAAACCACCATAAATAATAACAATAACTGTTAAAACATTATTAAAGAAACAGATTTAATTTTTAGAAATAATTCAAATGAAACAATAATTTCTGAATAGGCTACACTTCTCTACAATTATAGATACCAGTTTCTGCTAGCAAATATCTTTTAAGTAGTTTGATTCAAAACTTGTATCGGTGTCATTATTGACAAACATTGAGCAATAATATTATTAAAGGAAAATGTTCCATGAAGACTTGTCTTATTTATTATATGTATAGGTCATTTACCTTAATAAATATCTTCTCAGCTTGAGTAATCTGAGTCCATCTATACTTTACAGTGTGTTCCATGAGCTGAAGTCCAAAGTGTTTCACTCCAGGAGAGTATTGATTGCCACTGGCAAGCAAAAGGCCAGCCTGGGCACACCATGGCGAGTTTTCTTTGAAGCTACAAACCAGAAAATATTATTTTAAAACAAAGATAGCTTAGAAAAACACCATGACTCTCTTTTGACATTCATACAAATTTTTTTTTCTCCTATAAATTGGATAGGAGCAAATGACTTATTCAAGCTTAGGTACACTGTGAGTCGTATAAAATTTCAGAAGCCGATTTATATTTATTTGAGATTGAAATAAATAGTTACCTTTCACATGCATTATAGGCCTGGCTTCGTTCTTCATGAGAGACAGTGGGGATTAATGTGAGCTCAACAGCCCGACTGAGCTCGTCAACTAGGAGAGCCACCTCCCCGGTAGCCTCGCTACCTACACCCACCACATCCATTGAAGCTCAATACTACACCTGAAACCAAACAAAAAATATTTAAGTTTTTTTTCCAACAAAAACAAAGATGAACAAGGGAGTCATTACTTCTTGAAACAGAGTCATTTAAAATCTATTAGTTTACTTTGTTAGTAAGATAACGTAAATAGGCACAATTAGTAGCTGCTTGTTTATGTTTTTGTTGGTAACCTCTGTCTCTGACACATTTGCCTTTGTTGATGCAGGAATGACAAAGAAAATGATTTGATTTGATGCACTAAGCAACCAAGATCCATAGCATTTTTGTATTATGTGAATTTTACTTAATAAATTCGCTCTTGACATGTAAAAACATCCACAAAGTGATTTCATATTCAAATAAAACATGAAAACTGATGCAACATGGAAAAACTTCAACCTTACCAACAGTTGTCAAGAAAATAATCCCCATAGAATATTTTTCACTTCATATTTCCATTCAGGAGTCTGTAAATTAACTAAAATTTAATTCATAGCTCGTACAATTAGTTAAAATTTAAAAAAAAATTTCGTTCCGTAAAACATTAGACGAATGCAACCGGTATGTTTTTACATTAATTAAAAAAAAAACAAATTGGTCAGCACGATTATTACAATTCTAATTTAATTTTATTATTAGGAACTATATTAGCAATTATTTTACCCAAATCTAATGAAGGAATTTATTTAATTTTCAGAAATAATATTCAAAACATTGGAAACACCTCGTGTGCACTGAAAGGAATCGAATATCGGCCACAGACTTAAGTAATGTAAATAGACAAATAGAAGTAGAGTAGGGTCACAGAACACTTATACCAGGGAGAGTAGGGCACAGAATACATATACAAATGGGGTTGCAACATAGACATATAGTATTATCATAGTATTATAAATAGTATTTTTTCTATTTCAATGGTTTGCAACCGTTTGCGCTCTTTGAAAATGGACGCCGGCGCCGATGATAAGTCAACGAAACATTTTTCCCCTCGTCCTGAAGTAGTTTTTTAAAATCGTCAGCTTCAGCAGATAAGTGGATTTCATTTCGTAGATAACCTAACCTAATAACCTAACCTAAGAATAAAAAGTGTTCAATCATCATCTTTTGAGGACTCACTGTTTGACCTAGCGCCTTTTTACCCCCGACGCAAAAATAGAGGGTTGTTATAAGTTTGACCGCTATCTGTGTGTGTCAGTCTCATTGGTCTGTCTGTAGTACCGTTTTATAAAGACCGCGGCTGTAGTGGTAACGCTGGAGCCGGACGCGGTGAAGAGGGGCGTGACGTATGCCAAAATGTTCACCAAGGCGAAGGAGGCTGTCAACCTCGGTGAGCTTGGCATCGTCGGGGGTCTCCGGCTCAGGGTCACCATGACCGGAGCCAGGATGCTGGAGATCCCTGGAGCAGACAGCGGTCCGGCTGCGGACGCTCTAGCCGAAAGGCTTAGGGTGTCCTTGAGCGCGGATGACGTCCGAGTGTCCAGGCCCACGAAGTGCATAGACATGCGCATCTTGGGCTTGGACGACTCTGTCACGGAGGAGGAGGTGTTGGCCACCGTCGTCAGGACGGGGGGTGCTCTGCAGAGGAGGTGAAGGCGGGCACCATCCGTCCTGACAACACGGGCATGCGCACCGTTGTGGTGAGCTGGTATTGACCTTAAATCTCGTTTCCCAGTGGGGCGACGACAATCTGCAGGTCAAATTCAATGCTCTTAAAACACAGGCGTGTCTTTTCACCGCCAAAAGGAGTCCGTTTAAGTTCGCCTGGAGCTTTTGGGCATGGAGCCGACATCTAATCTTTCGGCTCAACCATCGAGTCAAAAGCACAGACTGCAGTCAAGAAGCTGAGCATCCTAAATAGAGTTAGGCGATACCTCACGTCTCGACAGTTTCTGAGTCTCTAAGTCAGACTTACTGCTGGGTACCATCCGCACTTGGACGATATCCCGACTAGTCGTAATCAACGCTTCTCCTCCACATTTATTATGAACACGAACACTGCCAAAGTGTGGAACTCTCTGACAGCATCTGTGTTCCCTTCTACGTATAACCCATCTGCATTCAAAGCAAGAGCGAACAGGCATTTTCCGGCATCTATCGCTTTCCATCAGGCGTGCGAGATCGAGGTCAAGAGCAAGCCCATTGTTCAATAAAAAAAATAAAAAAGCAGTATGTAATAAAAAAATTAAATAATCCTTTAAGAGGGCGCCGACCAAACGTCGACCGCGCAGTGGCACCCTCATCGTTTGTTTGGTTATTTCTTTTATTTTAGAATGAAAATGCAGAAAATATGCAATTTAAGTTGTACTCCACAAGATTATACGTTAATATTATTATAAACGGTAGTTTTAAATTGTTCAGTTTTATTATAATCACTAAAACGGAAAATAGTGGCCACTTTTATCCGTTTTAGTGATGAACAAACGATGAGGGCGCCACTGCGCGGTCGACGTTTGGTCGGCGCCCACTTAACAAAAAAGAGCGTAAAAAGTAAAAAAATAACAGAATAAGAATACTTTTTTTCCAGGATTGTTTTCTTCAAAGTTCACGTTCAAAGTACTCTGTGGTCACGAGTAACGATCACGATCGAAGTATGAACGTCACAGAATTTGACATTTGACAATCTGTGACAGCAGTTTGATTTGAATTCTGTTTACGTTGGAAACTATTGTTTTGCGCTTTAGAATTTTAACACTATATAAATACAATTTTATTATTGTTTAATTACTTTCATCATGGAAAACAAATTTACTTACCTTGAACCGTCTTTGGAAAAGCAACTAAAGGGGCACCGGAATGGGATTACGGCGTTATATTTCAGTCCCAATGAACAACAAATTGCAAGCAGCTCACTGGATAACAGTGTTTTGGTATAAACAATTGTGTTAAAACTATAATTTCTTCATTCAATTTCATATTTTATACCTCTGGAACAATATATGACAACGACATTTTGTGCATTGACTCATGTTTTCCGTGTTCATATCGTAGTTATGGGATCTACGCGGTACTATGAGAAGCTACAGGTTTCAAGGTCACGATGAAGCCGTTATGGACGTAACGTTCTCACCTTCTGGCAAGTATATGGCATCTGCGTCGCGCGATAAAACTGTTAGGCTGTGGGTGCCAACAGTGACAGGCAGCACTGGCATGTTCAAGGCTCACTCACAGACTGTGAGGTCAGTGCAGTTCAGCCCTGATGGGACGAAGGTAACATAAATAAAAGTTTGCTAAACTTTCCAATACAAATTGTCTCCAAGATCACCCTAAGCCTAAAAAACAAAACTTTTCAGATAATCACTGCCTCTGATGATAAAATAGTGAAGCTCTGGTCAACTGATAAACATAAGTTCTTAGCTTCTTTCGTTGGCCACACCAACTGGGTGAGATGTGCTCGTATGTCCAGTGATGGTTCAGTTATAGCCTCTTGTTCAGATGACAAGTCTACAAAACTCTGGAACCAGGATAATGGAGAATGTATCCACACTTACAAAGACCAGAAGGGCCATGGGTTATGTCTAGCATGGCATCCATCTGGATGCTATATTGCTGTTGGCACTTCACATGGGAATGTGAAACTATATGATGTGAGGACACATAATCTTGTGCAATATTATAGGTAAATTAAAAACCTTACCTAATACAAAATGATTTACATACATCATACTTTCATCAGTTCTCTACTGTTTTTTCTATTTTTATCCGTGAGAACCTGTAATTGGCTCTATGTATCATATACAATAAAATTGTTATTCATCTCATAAAGCTGTTAGTTCTCCTATGATTAAATAAATAAATAAATTTAAACTTCTTCCAGATGTATAAATTTCTGTATGATTTCAGTATTCATAATGATGCCATAACTTCACTAGCATTTCACCCTAGCGGAAGTTACATCCTAACTTCAAGCAAAGATGGCAAAATGAAGGTATGGGCAAGGTCAATGACCTATAGTATTGAAGCATGTGTTTCAAGAATTTTCATAATTTTGTATTCAGAATTTGAGATAATTGTTAAATTTGGTACAATTAACTCTATGCCAAACAAAAAAAAGTTCAAATTTGATTACAACCCATATTTTTTAGGGCCTTATAAATACAAATGGCAACTTATGAGTAAAATACACAATACTAAAATAGATATTGAGTTGGTAGCAGTAGATTGAAATTATCTTGAATTATAGATTCTAATATAAAAAAATAAAATTAATTAATCTCATTTCAGATACTGGATTTATTAGAAGGTCATCCAATATTCACTCTTAGTGGGCATACTGGTTCTGTCAATGCTGTCAACTTTTCAGCAGGAGGTGACACATTTGCCTCAGCCGGAGAAGATAAACTGGTAAATATATCAACAAGTAGTGTATTGTTTAATATTGTCTGAAACAGATAGTTTTGTATTACTTGAAGGTGTTACTGTATTGTAGCATTATGTAACAACTGCTGTTTATTAAGTATACATTGATATTGAAGTAGGTTTTATTTACACACATGTTTTAAGATTAATATTTTATTCATGCTTGCAGGTTTTCATATGGAAAACGAACTTCACAGAACTAGCTGGTGATTTAAAGGAAAATATTGAAGACAATGCATCAACTTTACCAAAGTGCACCTCTCAATCTTCCAAAATAACATCCACATCAAAAGATAGGAATCAGGTTGCTCAAAAAAGATACTACTTGTAGTATACAGTAGCACATAGTCACTAGATAATTGTAATTAATTTGTATATATTAATTATTTTATAATTATATAGGTATGGTGTAAAGAAATACATTATATTCCAAATTAATGATAAAATTCTAAAAGTTATTATTTTCCCCATTCAGGACTATTCCTTGAGATCCATTTCAAACAAGTATACGGTAGCCTTTCAGAAAATTGAATTCAGAGAAAACTGCAATAATTACTATGAATTAAAACGTTCCTCTTCATATTAAGTTTGCAATACAAGTCCAAGTATTAATACAGTTTTCATCATCCATAAAATAGGGCTCAAAGGCTTGGTATCAATGCTATCACACTAATAAGATTCCCGTGACTACATTTGTCCACCTGGATGATGTCAGCCAATGTCACCAATCCCCAAGACTGAATTGTTCTGAAGAACCAAATGCTAACAGTACTATGTTTGAACCAAGATTGTTCAGTCAAACAGAACCTTGTTTACGAGGCCAAAATTCATATACAGTTGTAAGTCCAGTGCGAGTAAATGCACCAAAGAGTTGTGTATGTGCGTCAAGAACCACACCAGGTCAGTCAACTTTATCTGTTGATTGTTCAATGAACAGTGTTGGAGATATGAGTCATATTCCTCGAATCCCACCCTGCCCTACCACATACACACTACCTTCTCTTTTGGAGAAATCCATGGGGTCTGCAACAACCATGTCAAGAGGTGGATGTGGAGAAGGTCAAAGTGATGATGTCTTGTTTGGCATGATCAAACTCAAGGAAAATGATGTTTGTTACACTAGTGGAACTATTGAGTGGGTGGGTAGAAAGAGAAGCTTCCCTATAAACAGTGGATTTAAACTAATAAATGAGCAATTTGATACACAAGCAAAGAAAATGAAAAAGTTGAATACCACCTATACCTGTGAGATGCACAAAGATACTGATTGTAATTGTCCAGACGTATTGCCCACTGTCAATGCTATGGTGGATCATCTGAATGCTCTTCATGAAGCTGTAGATCTTGTTGACTTGAGACTCAACACTCTGGAAGATGTTTTGAGCAAGAAGAAAGAAGGAAGTAGAAGTGGTCACTTTTAATTTTAACTAGTAAATGTGAATTTTAATTTAAACTAGTAAATGTGTATTTAAATTTTAACTAATAAAGTCTCTAATATAATTGATAAACTTTTTATAGCAAAAATGATTTATTAAAATACTGTAATAGTTACATTCTATACACTTATTGAAATAATAACATCAATTTAAAAATAATATAGGTAGGTACATGATACAACCATAATATCAATAGAATATTTTTCAAAATCATTATAATGTCAACTTTTGGCTCGAGGCATTTTCAGCCTTCTAATTTGGAGAGACATCAAATTATACTATAATACAAAGATTGATAGTATAAATTATGCTGGTCTTGTATTTTATCTTACAGTAACACAATTATTGTGTGCCTTCATATGTTGTTTTCTTGCCAGTTTTTTTTATCACTTCGAGTAGCTGGTCAGCACTTAGTGTGGATGTGACTGAAACCTTCTGGTCTGTCAAACTTATTGCAACATTGTCCACACCCTGACCCTTTAGCCTGTTGAGTACTCGCTCGACAGCACCAGAACAGCCCTCGCAAGTCATTTCAACGTTGAAAACGTGTGTCTGTAAATACATAGGACTACAGAATGGACACACACTGTTTATCAGCAAAAGAAGACAAGATAAAAGGTTCACTCACCGATGACATTATTGCTCTTGTTATGTCCTTATTAGACGTGTGATTTCTCAATTGATTACAAGTAGAGAAAGTCCAAGATACGAATGATATTGGATTTCATGGATCTACCCTTATCAATAAGCAAGCAGCTCTGTGACGTTGTCAAATTTTTCAAGCAAGGTCATTGTACTGTTTCTGTACTGGTGTCTTGTTCAAAATTGACGCATATTGCAAGAGGTTACGATTCAATTTTCTTTCAATCTCGTTTTACTTGAGGAAAAATTAAATGTTTATTTTCCTGACAAGCTGGCTGTCAGCTGTCACTAGATGACAGAACCAGAAAGGATCAAATCACAGAGTACTTTTATTTGATACAGAATGCCCAGTGTAGAGATAAGAATATTGTTTTCAAACTTTTCAGAACTTGCTTGTCGTCGGATGCCACCGGCACCGTGTCCCGTCTATTAATCATGAGCGCACACACCCAGTGATCATTCTAGATCAACCGGCAAGAAAACAGTGACAAATATGGTGATTGATTGTAGGTGTGTCGACCGCGTCGACTGTAGCCTTCCGTGACCGTGACGTGAATTTTGACATGTCGGGAGCTAATGGTGTTCTATATTATTCTATTCTATTCCATAGGCTTATAATGACTAGTTTTTTTCAACTCAATATGAAAACAGTTTTACTGACTTCCTTGGTTGTTAGGTGCATTCTTGTCGGACAAGTCGGTGGCTTCGATGCCGAGCGTGAAAGATAATTTACGTTATGCTCACAGACTCCCAAACCTACAGTGCCGTAGCACGGTTTGGTTGCCAGATAGTGATCACTGGTTTCTTTTCTGTCTACAATCCAATAATTATCTCCCATATTGGCTTGTAGACAGAAAAGAAACCGGTGACCAGACTTCAGAGCTGGGCAAAATACATGCTTTGCTTATATTTTGCCCAGCTCTGAAGTCTAATTAATTAAAATACAAATTCCAAAATACTTTCTCGCATGTCTAAAGCACTTGTTGTGTATTTGAAATATAAAATTCAAAATACAGTCAAGTATTAGGTTAGGTTAGCCTTTTGGCTTACGAAAGCTATCGAGCGCTGTTTACTGCAGAATGCACCCATTAAAAAGTTTGCTAAATATATTTCTGTTCAAATGTATTGTATTTAAAGCCAAAGTGTTTGAAATACTAACTACAAAATACCTCAGCGTCTGGTAATTTGAAATACCAATTACAAATTATATTTCTAAGACGTAATTGAAATACAAATACCAAATAGTATTTGTATTTCAATTACGTATTTTAATTACAAGTAATTCAAATACCGCCCAGCCAGATTTGACAGCAGCGTCATGTACCGTCAATACGACGAAAACTAAAAGCGTTATGTAGACCATGGAGTAAGTGTAGCCTAAGGTATCGTGTACGCGTAAGGTATCGTGTACGCGTAAGGTATCGTGAGATGTAATTGTCACGATAGGTACCGTACGCGTAGAAATGCTGTAACCTGTGCCATGAAAAATACTGGTTGTAATGTTTTACGGCCAGTATACTGGTTCATAGCACAAGGATTCTGAACAAAACAACTAAAACTTCTTGCGAAGCATTATAAGAAACTAGTAAATAGTTCGCAAAAAAGAAACCGTCTGATTATTATTGTCAGTTTCATCCTATGAAAAACGTTAGTTCTCATTTTGATAGAATTCATAGATAAAAATATAATGATTGCATTTGCTTATTATCTGTACACAATACCGTGGCTGTCATTTGATGGTGGTGCCGTATGTCTCCGGGTTTTATTTTTAATTTATTTCTTGAAGTCATGTTACTTTAATCACTAATGAAAACATGTCACTAAGGGAAAATTTAAGTGAACTAGGCTGGTAATTATATTTTTGTATAAGTCTTTGTTTCTATGGAGTGTACTCAAATGTTCACAGTCAAACTAATATCTGATTTTTTCAGGCACCTAAGTGAAGAGGGTCTTGATATTGTTAGTGAAAATGGTCAAATAGAGGATATAGATATCCTTAAGAAAAAGGCATTAGATGTAAGTGGTTAGCGCAGCTGCATTTTATTATTGTCAAGGTCTAGTGGTCAATTGGTTCTGGTTGTGTTAATTTTCAATTCTTATTGTTTTCCAGTATGATTTAAGAGATATAGGAGATGCAGCGCTTCCTGAAGACTTTACTAAAGAACCATCTAAGTTGGAAAAGCCTGTGATACTCCAAATACAAAAGATTAGAAATGTGTCAGCTCCAAAAGCAAATGAGGAGTCTACTTCTGCTCCTCGAATGCTTAAGTTGACATTACATGATGGTAAAACCACATGTACAGGCCTAGAAACCAGTTCTATCTCCAGTTTAAGTATTAACACTCCCCCGGGTACCAAGGTGTTGTTGAATAATGAAGGCCTCGAGGTCTGTCATGGTGTGGTGTGGTTGGTTCCTGACGTCATTACAGTGTTGGGTGGTAAAGTCACTCATATGATTGAAAAATGGGAACTAAACAGGAGTCTTGCTAAGCATACAAGAGGTGGGTCAGTTTTATCAATTTCTGGGTATTTTCCAAATATGAGTCTGATTTAATTCAAGTCTTTTTCGTTAATGCCCTAACAATATCATTTTATTTTACTATCGGTAAAAGTGCAGTTTATTGTGGTTTTTTATTGTTATGATGTACTGACATTTGACTACACCAATTTACTATAGTATAAACAGCTATAGCAGTATTTTAAAATATACAGTGGATTTCATCTATTACGAGTCCCTTGAATTTAAAGCATACTTTAGTACAAAATACATGTGGCTTTAGCAACTTTGGATGCAACGCGTTCCCGTGTTTTTAATGAATCATTTTTAACAAATTCCTAGAAATCTCATGCAGATATTGCGACCGGAATCGGCCTGCAAAGGCACAAAGTTTTTTTCTTTCACAAACATTTCTTATCTTTTGTTTACATCCACATAGATGGTCAGCAACTGTGGAGACCTTTAACTTTTGCTTTAAATGATATCATCTAAGTAGTAGGTTTAGTTACAAAGTGAAATTCTGAGTAACAACTGGGTTTATTAAACTTTTTTACCTTTGCCTGTAACGACTTCCGGATATAACGACGAAATTAGAGTGGCCCCTTCATTGTCATAATACCGGAAATCCACTGTAATTAGGCTCACTCATGCATTTGTATATTTCTACATTGACTACATTCAAAACATAATATTGTAAGGATGTTAACCCCTTTATATTTTTAATGTAGCCTTTTGTACAGGATTGATATGTTCATTATGTTAAGATATTGCTTGTTATCAAAGTCAAAGCATTTCAAATAAACCATTTACTGGTGGTACTTTTGAATTGTCAAAGTCAGTCAGTCAAAAACATGGAGCTATTTGCACATTCCAAAGTGTAAATCTCTATGGAGAAAAACATGCAGGAAACTCCCATGGTCACTCTTTTAAATCATTTTATGTTTTACAAAATTCCGTTGCTTCTATGTGTGACAACAAAGTAAAGAAAGAAAAAACAATTCTAACTATTAAATATTAAAATAAGCCAGTGACAGCTAAGATATGACCTGTCTCCACTGATGGCACTCGTTCACGAACACGATGTGTGCATCAGCACCATTCAGCTTAACCATTTTGAAGGGAACTGAATGATCCGATACATGCGTCACCATCAGTGAGACATTCATGATATCTGCTTGTTTGTGATTTTTTCTTCATAGACATGCATTGATCTAGTCTACTAAAAGGTTTCTTTGTATTCTGCAGAGTATGGATAAACAAGAATAGAAATCAAAATATCATTTATTGACTTCAACTGCCCAAAAAAAGGACTGTTGTTTTCAGGGTTCATGTATATATGTATGTATGTATGTTTGTATGTTTGTGAGTTTCTTTATTCCACCATAACTTCTAAACGGCCTTACCGATTTCTATGTATGTGGTATCGTTAGAAACGTTAAATTATCCCGGATAACATAGGCTAGTGAAGATTATGAAAATAATAATAGGGTAGCCATTGTTCATTAATAAAACAGGACATATATATTTTTTCATTAATATTTAACTACGGTTACTATCATCGGCTAGACCATGCTTTGTAGATTACAAAAATATATTACATTTGTAGTATTTTACATTGTAAAGAGTCAAAGTAGATCTTATTTATTTATTTATTTATTTATACTCCATGTACAATAGTGGTACATGGGCGGATTTAATGCAACAAGGCATTCTCTACCAGTCAACACACAGATCTTGGCCCTAAAATGTTTGCCAAGGGCCAAGCTTATGAAAAACTTAGTCGCGTGAGGTTGCTAGAACATATTTTGGCAATAGGAGTTTTAGATCCACGTGAGCCCACTACTTAATGTACTAAATCGCAGAAATCTTAGTATCAAGGTGGTATCAGTCAAAATACAGAAGGCGCTTTAGTTTCGCATTAGTTGGTCAAAATATCCTCTTATCACTAAAAGGTATGAAATAAAAAACAAATAGTTAAAAAAACACGCCTGCCTTGTCTAAAAATGAACTAAAAAATGAAAAACAAGGATTGGACCCAAACATTTAAAACTGAAAAACAACTTTTTTATTGCAGTCGGGGGACAGTTCTATGAACATTTCTTTAATTGAGTACTTAAGTCCCCCGCTACTTAAGTACTCAATTAAAGAAATGTTCATAGAACTGTCCCCCGAGTTGTTTTTCAGTTTTAATTTTTTAAATTGTTTATTTTTTTTCAAATTGGGCACATAACCAATATATTTAGAAGGTCAAAAGTACATACAACAGAAACACCTGGTTCATGGTTAAAAAAAGTGCTTGAAATTAATGAGTTATGATTTTTAGGGGGCATTGGTGTTGATGGAGGTCCTCCCCCATGGATACCATTCGGACAAAGACTGGAAGCTCTCACATTAGACAAGCAGTTCAAGAGTTTAACAGAAGCGGCCAAGCAAGATAACGCAGAGTTTGAAGCTCAGAGGAAAGGTGCTATTGCTGAAGCACAAAAACTGGCCTCGGGTGTTAAAAAAGTAATATATTTTTATATGTACTAGTATTTTTTTTTAATAGTTTCTTAAGCTAAAATATCATAACAGTTGATGAATGTGCGGAATAATACTAGTTTCACCAATTAGATAGTATGACCTGCCTAATTGTGTTACATGCTCTAGTTGCTTTTATATTAACAACTCAACCAAATACTTGGGGGAGTAAAAGGTAAATGTGAAATTATAAGTTTATGAAATATTTACATAAGTGTTTAATTGGAATTTAGCAAAACAATTTTGATGCTGACTTGTGGGAGGGGAGATTTGAGTCTAAACGCGGGTGGTCTTTTCTCCATAGAAACACTCTCGCCTGTTTTCTTTCTGGGTAATGACCATAAAGCAATGATTTTTACAGAATAATAAATATTAACTACTTATAAAGTCCCTATGTTTTCCTTTTTATTGATACATTCTTTTTATAAGCACTAGTACCCTCAAAAAATGCTCAAAATTGCATATTTAGACTGCTGTCAACAGTGACCTAGTGTACAAATTTAGCAAGTATTAATGAAAAAAGAAATACACACGGACACAGTATCAACACAGGACATAGTATCCTTCTTATTCAGTTATAAAATATCTTTTAAATTGGTTTAATATTGGAGGAGGAAATAGGCGAGAGCCAAACCTTGAAATATGACTTTTTACTCAGGCTATTCAATCTGATGATTCTGATCTGCAGTTGTCCTTATCGCACGAACCGGACGTTGAGCGCTCGCAGAGCGACAGCAATAGTTTCTAATGTATTATTATTTAACATTTCAGGTCTTTGGTGGAGGCACAAAACCTTTGTTAGATGCAAATGTACAGAAGATAGTTGATGCTGGTTTTTCAGAAGAGCAAGCTGAAAATGCTCTCAAATGTACTAAGAATAATGTTGATAGGGCTCTTAGGATGCTGCAGAATAGAGATAATTCCGAAAGTAGAAGTAAAGAGAAGCAGCAGAAAGAACCAGAACCACCTAAACGTAAGGGAAGGAACAAGGATAATAATGATGAGGACATACAAGTGAAACCATCCGGAAAAGTGTCCTTATTTGACTTCTTAGAAGATAAGCTGCCTAATGTACCTGATAAGGATAAAAGCAACCGCCAGAACAGCTCCTCACAAGAGGACAGGAACGATAGGAATAATTATAGGGAAAGGAATAGCGGAAGAAATAACCCTCGTAATCAAGGATCTAGATTTGACGGTGCCAATAGACAAAGATCTGACACTAGAGGACATTATTCTCATGATAATAATCAATCACATCGAGATGATAGGAAATATCAAACCCAGAGTGAAAAGCCGCCAAGGTTTCAGAGGAAGTTAGAAGAGAAGAACAAGCAACAACAGCAGTTCCAACAGCAACAACAGAATCAGAACCAGTTCCAAGCCAACAGTAATAATCTGAACATGCATTACAACAATTCATATCACACGCTGCCGCCGCCGCTTCAAACACAGAGCCACTATAATGATAAGAACATGAGGACCGACAGGAATTTTAATAATGATAATAAGATGCAGCAACAGCAGCAACAGCAGCAGCAACAGCAGCAACAGCAGCAACAGCAGCAACAGCAGCAACAGCAACAACATCAACAACAGCAACAACATCAACAACAGCAACAACATCAACAACAGCAACAACAACAGAATTATCGTAATGCTGCAAGTGGGATGGAGAGTTTAGTGGATGCTACGGCAAACTTAAATCTGTTGGCGAGTCAGCGTGCGGTAGAGGAGTTGCAACAACCGCGGAACTACCCGCCACTGGATCAGGTGTACGCCAAGCAAGCCTACCTCGCCGCGCAGGGCATGCCCGACATACCGCCATTCAGGAGAGGAAGCGACTTGCAGAAGTATCAAGAGCAGTCGTACCAGCGACAGCGGCAGCAACCGAATGGTTATGTAGATAGTGCGCGGCAGAGTGGGTTGTATGGTAGCGTGGCTAGTTATATGGGGAATGCAGCGGCCGCGGCTGCTGCAGCAGCTAGCGGGTACGCCGGCCGGCAGTACGGCTACGGCGCCCGGCCCCAGGAGTACGCTAACGTGCGTGGTGCTCCCTTCCTCGCGAACTCGTTGCTGGGCTTCCAGAATGCAGCTGTGAACGAGCAGGCTCGTGCCATGCTTGGTGTTGCTGACATCAACTGGAAGGTTGGCGACCGCTGCCTCGCGCTGTATTGGGAGGACAATAATGTAAGTTGACTTATCACCCATTATTTAGAATCGCTTGACGTCAGAAAACAAAGTTTCAACGTTTAAAAAAAAATGCTAATATTTTAGTATTCAAAGTCAAAGCATTTATTTCAAATAAACTATTTACAGGTACTTTTGAATTGTCAGAGTCAGTCAGTAGAGTAGAGTAGGGACTCCCTTATCCGCACTTAGACTCTAAAAGAGTCTAAGTGCGGACAGAGTCAGTCAGTCAAAAACATGAAGCTATTTGCGCATTCCAGAGTGTAAATCTCTACGGAGAAGAATATGCAAGAAACTCCACAGACACTCTTTTAAACCATTTTATGATTTACAAAAATTCTGGTAACATGATCTTGTTGCTTCTACATGTAAGAAGAATGTAAACAAAGAAAAAAAGAATTCTAAGTATCAAATAAGTATTAAGAGTGTTTACGCGGTACGGTTTTTCATACAAACTTTCAAATCCTTATTCTTCAAAATGAATGAACTGATTTTAACGAAACTTGGTATGCAGACAACTTGGTATCAGAAAACATTTTTGAAAAAGATTTCACAGGGAGAGAGAGAGTGATTTTAAGCTTTCTATAGAAAGTGAAAAATCACTATATCCTTCCCCCTGAACTCTTTTTCAAAAATGTTTTCTGATAACTATTTAGACCTGGATATCTAGCGTATGCATACCAAGTTTCGTTAAAATCGGTTCATTCATTTTGGAGAATAAGGACTTGACTTACACGCTCTTAAATATTGAAATAAGCCCGTGACAGCTAAGAGATGACCAGTCTCCACTGATGGCGCTCATTCACGAACATGACGCCTGCAATCAGCACCATTCAGCTCAACCATTTTAAGGGAACTGAATGATCCGATACACGCGCCACCATCAGCGAGGCATTCGAGTGAGCAAGACACCCTCAGCTGGTTTCCTTGTTTACATGAATGGGCAGGGGGCCCATTCATGTCAAACAAGGAAACCATCTATTAAAATAATACTCTCCATGGTCCTCACAATCTTCTTCTTCTTCGTGTGGGTAGTAAGGTCTAACGATCCCACACACCCTAGTGTCAGAGTTTCTAAACCGCCTCAAGGGCCTCTGACATGGTTTGACGACCGCCATTTGGCGGCCGGGACCACCGGCTTATACGTGCCTTCCGAAGCACGGAATCATCTTTTTATCAGACATTCAGGTGATTCAAGCCTGCAATGTCCTAGCCAAACTGGAAACAACTTTACAAAGTATGCTTCCCGTGGGAATCGAACCCACGACCACAATTACAACAGGATTTGAAAATAAAAAAATGCTT
The DNA here is from genome assembly GCA_947386135.1 of Melanchra persicariae. Classification (NCBI taxonomy): domain Eukaryota; kingdom Metazoa; phylum Arthropoda; class Insecta; order Lepidoptera; family Noctuidae; genus Melanchra; species Melanchra persicariae. The sequence goes on along the minus strand of OX376651.1, from coordinate 5,589,562 downwards.
CTACTTTATATAAAACTATGAATATCAATTTTCAAAAACAGAAAACTTTCAGTTTATTCCAAACATTTTGTAAGAAATGTGGAATATTATTATTATTATTAGACATAAAAAAGGGTGAGCATCTCTTCCAAGTATTAAATCCTAACTAGTGGAACCAAGCGGCTGAGGCTGTGGAGCGGGACCGGCATTTAGCCAAGCATTTTTATCAAAGATATAACCTTCCAGTTTATAATATGCCTGTCTACATAATGTGTTTTATGCATGTTTTAAATTTTCTCTCATTCAGTTCGAGAATTTGAAGTGGTATTTCATTATAAAATTTAACACAATCTGAATCGGGGTTGATCTAATTTATTCCTATTTCTAGTATTAAAATTATGCCTGTCACTAGTCTTACTAAAAAGATGAAGATTTTTCCAAACAAATATAATGTTTTCGTAAATGTATTGACAAGGTACCGTCATGATGTTAATATCCTTAAACAGTTCGCTTAGAGAATTGCGCCGACCCAGATTATGTATTTATGGCTCTGATGGCTCTTTTCTGCAGAATAAATTTTATATAGATTCGATGTCTGCAGCTCGTTCCCATAATAAGATACCGTAAGACATGCTACTGTGAAAGTAACTAAAATAGACTATTCTCGCGGTATTTATGTCGCAGCCAACTAGCTGAATCCGCCGTTTCATTAAAAGTCTAGCCTTTTTATTGAGCTGTGCCGTTTAATCAGCGACATAAGTGACACGGTGATGACTTGCATCAAACGATATTGAACAAAAGATATTAATTGACGGATTTTTCTGACAGCATATGCTGCTGTACTTAGCCGTCCCGCAAGAGATGTTAAATGAGGACCCCATTGTAGCCTTGAGTCAGGCGTGATCCCTAGGAAAACCGCGTTTTTGTCGAATTCAAGTTTCTCTTTGTTCAATACTATGTAGCAATTATTACTTTTGACATTTGGTAAAGCAAATCTGATACACTTAGTTTTTTTCCCATTTAATACTAAATTATTAGCAGTGAACCAATTTTGGACCTGCTGTAGGGCGTTATTTACGTCGTCAAAATTTGTGCAACGCCTAAAAATTAAGGACGTATCGTCAGCAAATAACACCATTTAAAAGATGGAATAGATCATTAATATAGATATACTAAAAAGAGGAAAGGACCCAATATTGAGCCTTGTGGTATGTACCTCCATTTTGACTTTTAAACCCCTTGAAATAACACCGTTTATTTGAACTTTCTGCTGTGTGTCATTTAAGTAAGACTTCACTAAACTGAGTGCAACATTACCTAGACCGTAATGTTCTAGTTTTAGGAGCAAGGTTTCGTGATTTACGTAGTCAAATGCCTTGGAGAGGTCACAAAAGATTCCTATGGCATCTTGCGCCACTTCCCACGCTGTATATATGTGTTTTAACAACGTGACACCAGCGTCAGTCGTACAACGACCTTTGGTAAAACCATACTGTTGATCGTGTAAAATTTTATTGATGTTAAGATGAATGAGAATTTGATTGAGCATTACTTTTTCAAACACTTTGCTGAAAACTGGCAATACGGAAACAGGTCTATAATTATTGGTGTCTGTACTGTTGCCGGATTTAAAGAGTGGTATAAACTTACTATATTTCATTATATCCGGAAAGACTCCTTGGTCCACACATAAAGTAAATATTAAAGCCAAGCAAGGTGCTTTGGTCTCAATTATGGACTTGCACACTTTGGTAGACATTCCCCATATGTCTTCTGTCAATTTGATTTTGATTTGCGGGGAAGCTTTTACAACTGTCATAGGGTTGATATGTTGGAATTGGAATTCAATGTTTGCTCTTAATAAATGAAATGAGACCTCAGGTGAAGAATTTAAAGCTTTAGTATTTCGGAGAAAAATATACAAATTCTTGAGCTACTTCTAAATTAGAGCTTATGGCACCAGGTGCGTGCAGTCTCCAGTAAAAAATCAGTGTTTCGTACTTTATTCTTACTTGTTTCTTTATTGATTACTTTCGAAACTGTCTTTATTTTATGATAAATGATATTTATTTTATAAGTAGATTGTAAATAACACTTTTACATGTCAATGTTTTCTTTTTAAACTAGATAATGCCGGTACTTCCTAGCTGACTACTCTGAGAAGAAACACCGAAACAAACTCAGAGGTCAAAGTCTCTTTTGAAGTCCATACAATTGTACTGGTCAAATCATAGTAGAATCGTGTAGGTTGATGTCTGAGGTGGTCTTTTGTGGAAAGTACCACACAGATTTGAGTGGACCTGGCCAGACAGTGCAAGCATTTGTCAATTATCGTGAAGCTCAAACTTAGAACTTTAAGTTAAGGAGCTCAACGATTTGACTAACAATACCAAAGTAAGGACATTTAGGTAGGCCACAAAAGTACTCAAATTGCCAGACATTATAAAAAATACTTGAAAAGAAAAAAAAAGAAAATAATAACCCATATAATCCTCACATTCACAATAGTGAATTAAAATAAAAAATATAATACTTCACAAAGTAAGTATTTATGTCAAATGAAAATTATAAATCCAAATAAAATAAGTTAAAAAAATGTAGAAAACTTTAAAAAGTAATTGTTATCTGCCGATTTGATCTTGTTGCTAATGTACAGGGCTTTTGCTACCTTGCAAGTATTTCTGAAAACTTTAGAATATTTGTTTACATATTAATTGAAGGATTCATAATGAAAGACTTTAAAGGCCATATAACTCATATAGTCTTTCCCTACTTATCCTAATACCTTTAGTCGCCCAGTTACTAAAAACTTCTTTTCAAAAGTTGTATTGAATTCCTTTAGTACTACTGAAAAGAAACTATCATAAAATTTGTTTGCATCCTCAATATTATGGCCTAATTATTTTCTAAAATATTAATATCTCCACAAATAATCGCGGATTTATTACCTGCTGCAAGTTTCAGCAAGGATTCAAATAAAGTTTTAAGGGTTTGGGGGTTTGTACACGCACACTCTAACATGCTTATCCAGCTCAACACAGAACAGTTCAATGCTATGTTCCACTGACAAGCTGACAATGTCATTACATTGCTTATTTTTTAAGCATTTCTTTACTAAGATGAGGGAACCACCACGCGATATAGATTTGCGGTTAAAAAAACTGCGTATAATATAATTTTCATAACTAATTAGCATCTGGTAATCCGTCAACCGTGTTTAACAAAAATATCATTAATAAAATTATAACGTGCCAACGAGGAATGGAGCGGAGTATGCTAAACATTAAAAGAATAAATAAAATAAGGCATACAAAAATACGCAACTTCACAAAATCAACAGACGGTTTAGCACAAGCTCTTGCATTAAAATGGAAGTGGGCCGGACACATAGCACGCCTGCAAGATCAAAGGTAGACAAAAAGAGTGACAGAATGGAGGGGGCCAGCGGGCAAAAGAAAGAAAAGGAGACTTTGCAACAGATGGGAGGATGTAATTAAACGCATAGCGGGTCCAAAATGGATACAAAGAGCGCAATCCAGAGAAAATTGGCTCAATTTGGAGGAGGCTTTTACCTGCAGAGGGGTTCTTACAGAATAATTTTCACTATAATAATAAAAACTGTAACTTCTGACTATTAAATAAAAAAAATTTTTTTGCTACTCTAATTAACTTTGTGAACTAACATTTTCTGGAAGAAATAAAAGGCTTTTTATTTTATTTTATTTTTAATCCGTCGACGGCCGAGTTTGTGTCCTTCACCACACAATCCTCACCTTTGATTGGTTACAGACAAGGATCGGGATCAAGTTTGGGATTGAGATTTATTATAGAAAGCGGCCGTAAAACGTACAAAGTCAATCGTTGTTTGTTATAAAAACATTTCAATTTCTAATATTTTGGAAGAGACACCTTGAATATTTTGATGAAATGATTTCCAGGCATGCTGCTGACCTTTTTGACATATACATAGTTACTAGAGAGCAAGAAGATACTTTGTTGTTGGTAGGCATAATTATTCTGTTACCGGTATCCTCTATTGTCTTACAAACTAGTTTAAATGAGTATCCCGAGTTTGCCCCAAGACTTCAATATCATCACTTGGCAGTGAGTTGCAACTACTTGTAGACCCCACGTTAACAAATGAATATTCCATAGTGATACATGGAACCTACTTCGTACAATTTGTAAAAGAATTTATAGCAGCAGTGCTACAGTTATTTAGACTCACCACCTGATTCTTAGTATTATTACTAAACATTGTGGATTTAATTACACAAGACTTCGACGTACTACTTATGTTTGAGTTAATAATATAATAAGCTAATAAATAGCCTTGCTATTGTATGTCTAAAACTAATTGTCAAATACACAGTATTCCTAGTCGATTTAAAATGTTCCACAAAAATATTTGTGTCAAAAAAAATAAACTTGTCACTTTAATGAGTTACTAATAAATGCGTGATAATATTTTTATAAAGCATATGAATATAATTATTTTGTTTTTGATCAAAATATGGAAAAGCACACAATATTATTTTGTTACAGTTTAACTTTCATCTCCGACTGTTTGTAATATATGCTTTTTTTACTTTTAAAATATTACCTATAAACACAATAATGTTGGTTTTAGAACTATAATTATTATTTGTTAATGATGCCATAATATTATGCTCGTAAGTTGAACCTGGCATACAATAATTTTGTGTAGAATAACTTTGTTGTTACTAATTAATCAACCTAAACCTCTTCCTATACTGTCTGAAATATTAAATGGGAAAAGTAAGATAAAAGGTGGCTTGTGTATCGGATCATTCAGTTCCCTTATAAAAGGTTTGTTAGTGAGGACCATGGAGCCTATTATTTTAATAGATGGTTTCCTTGTTTGACATGAATTGGCCCCCTTCCCATTCATGTCACACAAGGAAACCAGCTGAGGGTGTGTCATGCTCACTCGAATGTCTCGCTGATGGATAGACGCGCCGTATCGGATCATTCAGTTCCCTTCAAAATGGTTGAGCTGAATGGTGCTGATAAACGCGTCATGTTCGTGAACGGGCGCCATCAGTGGAGACTGGTCATCTCTTATCTGTCACTGGCTTATTTAACATTAATGATACTTAGAATTCTTTTTTCTTTCGTTACATTGTTCTCAGATATAGAAGCAACAAGGATAATTTAACCAGGATTTTCATAAAATGGTTTAAAGTAATGTCTGTTTATCTCGTTCACGTACTTCTCGTTGCACGTTCTTCTCCATAGAGATCTACGCATTGGAACGTGCTAATGCTTCATGTTTTTGACTGACTGACTGACAATTCAAAAGTATGTACCTGTAAATGGTTTATTTGAAATAAATGCTTTGGCTTTGACTTTGAATGGTGTGTTTGTGTATGTGCAAGGGTCTGATAAAGTTTCTAACAACCAAATATTTCAATTTCAGTTCTATGAGGCCGAGATCACAGGCATATCGGCCAATACTGTAGTTGTCAAGTTCTGTGCCTATGGTAACCATGAGGAGATTCTCAAGACCAATTGCCTGCCGTTCCCTAACCAAGGTTCGTGAGATTTACTGTAGTAGTAAGTATTTGACCTAGAAACACAGTGTCCAACCTATCAACTGATTCAAACTTTAAACAGAATTGGGTGTGTTAGTATCGCACTTTTGTTTTTCCACTTTTTTATATTTAGTTCTGTTTAGTGATGGGCGGGGGATAAATACCCAACGGATAAATACTCGTCTACCCATTTTTTTTGGATAAATACTCAAAATTGTGGATAAATAAAGGGTGTCCAGCGGGAATTTTTCTATTTAAAATTAAATAACTAATAAATCAATAAGTATAGAATTTTTATTTTATTTTCAAAATATGACAAGGGTCTGCGGATTTCAGTTCTTAAAAATAATGTCTTCCAAATGACGTCAATTTCTCGTAATACACTCTTATAAGCTAACCCTCACATAGGCAAGTACCTACGCGCGAATAAAGCTCTGGGGGGATACCAGCGATTCCACGCCGGATATTTTTTTGTAGGGCAGTTATGGTAAGGAGATTATTGCAATACACTTTAGACTTAAGGTTGAACTAGTCGCGGGCTCGAACTCGCTGGTAAGCGTGGCCAAAAAGCACGCTGTCTCACCGGGCATCGTGCCCGACAGAGAAAATATCAGTGATGAGCATTTAGATGCTAGTCTAAACGCACAATGTCTAGTTTCCACGCTCAAAACACCGTTCCGAACGAAAACAACGTTAGACGATGCACGAAAAGTCTATTGGAAGGTTGAGTTTTATGAAAAAACCACTGAATAAATCCATTACAAATAATGTTTTTTGTGCTCTTCTACAATTGAGGTTTGTCGGTGCTGACTTTTTTTTTGAGATTTTACACTTCTTTTATTACTTATTTACGCCTGAAGTGGCGTTAAAATTGGCAAAAAAAAACGAATCTTTGGTGGCTTATAACTTTTTAATGGCTTTTTATTTTTGTTGTTTCCGTACAGACAAAATTAATAATGAGATTAAACGATATCATGCTTAACTTTGAATGTATAATGTCAAACAGTGGAGTAATACCCCCCCCGAAATTTGTATGGAAAAAATATCGAAAAGTGTAACCTTAAGGTAACCCCACAAGAAAAAAACACGGCGTCAAATCCGGTGATCGAGGTGGCCAGGGTATGTCTCCGTACTTGCTTATTAATTACAATTAAAAACTCGTCGATCATCATACGGCATTATACCGAAGAAGTGACAGTTTCTCTCTCATTAAAAAAATATGGACCGATTGTTCCATGAGCAGAAATCGCGCACCATACTGTCGTTTTAGGGCAGTGCAAACTCTCTTGATGCCAAAAACCATCAAAATTTACAAATTTCACTGGCACCATCTTGGATGTTGATTTTGAGACCACATTCGTAATCAGGTACATCGAAAACCACGAAAACCCAAAATTTTGTATGGTGGCGCCATCTTGGATTTTCACGCAGAGTTTATAGAACATGGCAGGCCAGCCTTGTAATAACAAATGAACGTTGGTCCTCATTGAATCATGTTTTAGTGTGAAACTATTGTTGTTAGAAGAGTTTAATACATTTTAATTGATAAAAGTAAGGTAAAATCTAAATTTACTGACTTTTTCTATTTACATCCAATAGTTTTTCTTCGTAAAAAGATAAAAAATACGCTACATAGCGTACTGAAAACGAAAACCGCACGTCAAGTGTATTTATCCACTGTTTTGGATTATTACTCGAGTAAAAACGGTAGTTTACGGGTATTTATCCGGATGAATTCCCAACACGTGCAAAACTAAAATAAAAAAAAACCGTCATTCATATTCATACTGTGTTCTGTAAAAGTTTGAACAGTTAATATCTGGGTATCCTGTATTAATCGTAGACATAGTGTTGTCAAAAAGGCCAATACTCTATAACGTGTTGGTGTGTGCGCCAGGCTCAGGCGCGTCGAGCGCGGCGTACCTGGCGGCGCGCGGCGTGTTCGCGGCGCGGCGCCCCTAGTGCGCGGGCGCGGTGCCGCCAGCAGCGCGCCGCCTGCCCGCGCGGGCCAGCTGACCGCACCGCGCACCGCGCACCGCACCCACACGCGTGTGACGGCTGTGCAGCGAACCATACGTTACTCCACGAAAAATTAACCTTATTCGTGCACAGTTAATGTTCATGTTACTTTAAGCGGTGGATGTGGGCATTAACTTGACCGGCTCAAATTGAAATAGTTAGACGAGTTTCACAGATGTGTTGGCTGTCGATTTCTGCACACGATAATTCAACAGAAAACGATTTGAAACAACCGAGTCAACACTGGGAGCGTTCAGTTCAGATCTATTCTTTGTAAATAGTTTTTTTTTTGCGTGATCCATCATAACTACAATTTACACATTATCTAAACACAGATACATGTACCAATCACATCTGCGATGGTTCTCTAACTGATGTAATTTGACCCTGTATACGTATAAGGTTCATTTTCATATGAAACGCTACTGTATTTGCTTGAGTAAAGTCTAAAGTTCGCTCCACAGATCTCAGCCTAAACCACTAAGCTGAACATACAGTCCGACACAACCCGACACACCCGATACAGGCAGCTACGCTGAACCTTGCAACGTTGCTCGAAAATGTTACATCAACATATCTCAGCAACATGTTTCTGTGTGAAACATGCGGCTGTCAACCTGACAGTCCTGTATTCGTGGTAAGCAAAAGTTGGGAGACATTAGCAACTGTTTCTAAACTTGGTTTTCCGTGGATATGGGGCTTGATTTGCATCCACATGAATTGAGGAGTGTGTTATCAAAAACTAATAAAATCATTCCATGATACGAATTGCGAAAATTAATGAAATTTTTAACTGTAAGTTACTGGGAACTGTTGTCTTTTATAGCTGGTTTCTGAATTGAGTATTTTCTCTACAATAATACAAAAGCGGTCTCTGAATTAAGCATTTGAAGTACTTCAGCTTGAAACCCTATCAAATTTGCCATTAAAGTAGGATTTGACACGTTCACGACACGTCCAGGACCAATTGGTTCCAGTATACCGCGAATTGATTTAAACTTAAATTCCATGTTTTTTATCCAACTTCCTTCAAAAAAGCGGAGGTTAAATATGTTCGACTGTATATATTTTTTTTTTGAGGACCAATTTTCAAAATTTTATTTTTAAACGAAAACCTATAATCCTGAGGTGGTCCCATTGTCACCAAGTCAGAATCTGATGATGGGATCCCAGGGAAATCGAGGGCAACCCTCAGATTTTAAAGACATATATAATGTAATCATCATCTCATGTTGCTGAGTTGGTGATGGTATAAGTCAGGATCTGATGATCAGATCCCAGGAATAATGTTTGTTCAGCGATATTTTCGCCAATTGTCTACCGATTTGGATTTTTTGTTTGGAAGAATATTTACCCGGAGTGTGGTCCCATTACAATTTGGTTAAGATCTGATGAAGAACTCCGGAGGTAGGCAACGGAACTCTTCAATAAATGCTAGCTAATCTCTTGGAATTGCTGAGATCGCATGTCTGTTTATTATTTACACCAGTTCATAACATAACATCACGCCGGTACGCTGTGAAGGGCTGTACGCAGGTGCAAACAAGTCAACCTGAAATTCCATGTTTTTAGGAATATCTTATAATATAATATCTCTATTCGGGCATACTTAACTTTATTGTTTATAAACCGATCTTGATGATTCTTTTTGCCTTGGGTTTAGTTATAGCTAGGTACCTATATTGCATTTGCGTTGGACGTTGAACAAAAGATAAACCAGCGACCTCCTCAGCTTAAAATCAATAAAATCAAGATCTATACTTACTTACTAAAAAGTAAAAATTTAAAACTTACGGTTTATTATCATTTGTGTTTATTTACATTTTATTTGTTCCCCCGGACGATAGAGGCTCAAAATAATCAATTCAGAAACCCGCCCTTATTCCGAATTGTTTCCAATTGAAATGTTGATCTAAACGTCATAAGTTATGATTCCAATTTTACTTTTACATCCCAAAAGAATAAAAAAGTTTTCAATTCTATGAAAAATGTCAATGTTATTGTATTTTGGTTTATCCAATCCTCAATTATATTCTCGGCACGGATTTATAGTGACCGTGTGGCATTTTATAGAACAAGTTCACATTTATGTTCTATACAGTGCCACAATATTTGTTATACACAGACTGATCTCACGTAGGCATGCATGCCTCTATGTATTTTACAATTATAAAGAATCTTGCATAATGCAATTTTGCTGCGAGAAATCAGTCTGCGGAATATTCGACACGGTACGATCGCATCAATACTGTTCAAGGTACTGTGCCAAGTCGATGTTACGGAAGACAAGACGTGTGTCCGCGTCAAACGCAATCGGACGCATTCATCCGTGCGGCGGATTGTTATGGCAAAGGCCTACAAGACGAAGCGATTGCGAATCATGACTTCTTCAGCCCTATTAAAAAAAAACCCTATGCTTAGTTTAAATACTGATTAACAGATTCTAAAATTAAATTATCCATAGAAACATTGAATAAGTGCTGCTAATAAATAATCAGTATTAAAACTAAGCATAAAGATAGTTTTTTTTTATTAATAAGCCTGCTAATGTTGAGGCGAAAATTACATTCATCAGTATCGATTTGCTATTGTAAGTTAAGAAAGATTGTACACGTGCTATTGCTCTGTTATCTCCTCACATCTTCGGCTGAAATTTTCTTCAAGATTTACTGAGAAGACTGAAATACCATAGATTTTCATACAGCAATAGGGTTCGGTTACATATAGTGCGTTTTGGTTCGTTTATGCTAGCTTACATGCAATGCGCTGGTCATGCGGTATAATTGTATATCGATTATTTTAGTTACTAGCAAATCGGTATTGATTAGAGTGATGGAGGGGAGCCGACCATGCTCTCTCGATTGGTCCGAGATGGTTCGGTTGAATGTTCAGCTACATTTCTAGTTCGGGATGAGTGAATGAAGTTGAAATATACTTGCGGAAGAAGCGTTTGGTAACGGAAGTTAAGCTCCCATAGATTTTGATAGTAAAGATGGGGCCGTCCGAATGTTTGCCTAAACGTGTTCATCTTTAAAGAAATACGGCATTTTTAATGTCTTGCGCACACGACTGCTTCCGAAGATTGCCGACCGCCTTGCGATTTCGCTTCGGTCTAGTCAGACCGTTATGGCGTCAGAAAAACGTGCGGTCCACCCCGTCCTTACTATTAATTCTATGTAAGCTCCACAGAAGGTTCTCGCTTACAGTCAATATTTTTCAATACCTCTTAAAGATGTACCTATGTAATGATAAGTACGTGTTAAATGTTCATATTAAATTCCGTATGACACGCGGAAGTATGTGAGTTTTCAACTTTCTTCACTTCATGTATAAAAGGGAAATGAAAGGGCTCACGCGTCGCTGCGTAGCTTCTTATTTGATATTTGTAATATTCTTGTACAAAGGATTTGAACATTGATATGAAGTTTTTTACGATTTTTTGTTGTCTTCTGTTCAAATATATATTTTTTGTTTAATTCGATTGGAAGAAAGTGCATGGGAACCCCTACTATGACGTCTTAAAATCATCATGGTTCCACTGTGGAAGAGACGGAGCAATACAAGGCGCATAGCGCTGGCCTTTTTTCACAACGGTATCATGATGGCATTGGCACGTCATAGTCCACAGATGTTTTATAATACACTCTAAAAGGCGTTAAATTAAAATTACTAGGCTAATGTTTTGGCACGATTTTTCATAAACTAATATGCAAAAAGCAGTATTAATTGTCTATAAACTAAGTCAAGTTGCATTATTAGAAAAGTTTTTATAGACCGAAATTTTACTAACACAAAAGTAGATAAGTTACGTTATTGCCTGGTTACGTCAGAAGACGTATTGTGCCTACACAGACGTGAATCATTTTGTATCAATAATTACAAAAAGTTTTTGACGTTAGTCATATATCGCATAATAATACAATTTTGGACTACAAGAGATGTGCCAAGTTCACAATGGTTGTCTTGACTCTTCTTCGTTTTTTAGTTCTTATGTATAAGGATCGGAATACACGACAAAAATAAAATATTATTTATCGTTATTAGGCCATGTTTGAAATTAAATATTATTTATTGTGTTAAAGTTTTATCTTGATGCAAGATGTATATTTTAACTTGAAAGAGCATCTCGTTCTGGGTCCAAAACAGTACCCTGCGTAAACCTTAATCGCGCTTCTATACTTTGACCGATTTTTTGTATTCGTATATATCGGAGTGTGGATGCCTGACTAGGGTTTTTCGTTGTTTTATGTTCAGAATTGAATTCAAATTTAATTTAGCTTTGAATGAAATATACAACTTGTATCTAAGTTTTATCTTTGTCAATTAATTTATAAGAGAAGCTACGCAGGTCGTGTTGTGTGTCTAGGTCTAATTAAAGCGTTCTTAATGTTTAAATATAGGTAATATAACGTTAAAAGATGTAACTGTCATGCGTTTTATTTATTGTCAGTCCGTATGCAACCAACAGCAGTAGCGATCGAGTTGCTTGTATAAGTGTATTTCGTTGTATTTTAGCGCAAAATATGTAATATATCATTATGATTTCAGTTAAAAATATTATTTGAAATGTATTTGTTTTATTTTATATCCGTGTCTAAATAGATATAAATAATTGTACCTACGAAATCACCTACCGTTTACTGCTTCATGTTTAAATTAAGTTTACGACAAATGAGATGTATCTATAATTTTTCTATCATTGATTTATACGCGATCACTAATAATTCGCACTTGCTACTTATTTTATGATGAAATATTTCTAACTCATTACTCTCATTAGTGATAGCTACATATATCAAAGCCATCCAGTACCAGGTGAGGATATATTGTGGAATGAAATAGGACCTCCATGCTGTGAGAGGGTTCACGCTACTGTTCTATCCACTTGTATTCGATATCATGTTATATTTCACAAGTTCAAAGCACTGGGTTGTCTATTTAATACATAGTTTCACTTTACTACGAGACCTGCGCGCGACCGGGACAGATTACTTGAGACTTTAAGCCTTAGGTTTTGTTTAGAGTTATTCAAAGATTTGTATAAGACGGGTATTTTTGGTCATATTATATATAGTTTTAATAAGTGTAGATAAAGATCAACTAAATACTCGCTAAAGAAGTTATAACAATATCCGCATAGAAGCACTGACATCTGTGCGGTCTGCCTAAATATGTATTCTTTACGAACGGCCTTATGTTCCTATCTTTTTAGATGTTTATAACTTTAACAATTAAGTAGAATTAAACCAATTTGGAACCAGTTTTGTTCATTAGATCTTTGCTTGATCGCGCGCAGGTCATAGATTTTCTTGAGTTTTTAATCTAAAACTTATTTACTAATCTGATTGCGATATCAGAGTATGATTTAATGTAAACCAAAGCTCAATGACATCTTAGTTGGTAGTAGACGCAGTAATGCTCATATTGATGTAAAACCGCGTTGATTACATTTGTACCACCAGTTTATAATTATGTTGAGTTGAGGTGAACGTTTATTAACAAAAACGCTCTGTGACAAACTGTTGTTTTATTTAAACACCTAACTTTATTTTGCTATCCATACATAAATTGGCCACGTACTCTCTCGTTACAAATAGGCAACCTAAAGATATACCTATTGTGGAAATCGAACCTCTTATCCAGGACCTAAGGTTCAACAGCCGTGTTTTTAACCGCTAAGCACTTCAACGATTAGTATTCATCTCAATACCTCACGTATAAATTAATACAGCATCGTTGGACACAAAAGTTCGTTTATTTCAAACGTTTAGGTACTGCTGAATGACGTCAACTTGATTCAAGTTTTGTAGTTGTGGTTTTCTTTCGAAAATAAACAGCAATTTGTATTGGTAAGCCGTAATCTTTTCTTTCGAATCTTTCATTGTAAATATCGGAGCGTTACACGCTTTATACGTGACCTAGTTGCGGACACATAAACTCGTTGTAGGACCCTTCGAAGGCTGTCCCATTCCTCCTACAGCTTGGTTGGTGGGGCGTCGCCGCGTGCTTGACTCAACAAACCAGTTGAGAGCGTACGACCGGCCACGACGCACCTGTCGCCTTCCATAACAAACACCTCTTCAATGAACTGTTCAAATTAACGTAATAACTGTAGTGAGAAGTAAGAGTGATGGTAAAGTGAAACTGTTCTGGCTAACGGTTCTGAAAAGACGATATCGGATTTCGTGACTAAAAGTAAGTAAACGCCACGACGCGACGCACAACTTATGTTGATGTTAACGTCAATCGCTTTTAAACTTGAGAACTACTGTTTGAACGTTCCCTATGTTATTGTTTTACCTGCTCGTGTTAATGAAGCGTTCATACAATGCTACTTTCACTTATAAGCAGTGATCGGAGTAGGTAGATTGAAATGGGGTCATTGATCCGAAACGTATATATTAATATGGACATTCCTCCGGAATTGGTGGATTATTAAAAAAAAACCTTCGATTGTTTTTATTATTCAACAGATAAATAATGAATTAATTTAGTTTTGATACCTTCCTTTAAATTTTGAATTGAGTAGGAATAATATCACTACCAACATTAACAATATTTAATTGAATCCGGAAATACCGGAATTACTTTCCGGGAAAATGGCTTATCCATGTTATTCTTTCTGTGTGCATTTATGATACAAGTACCAAAAATCAATCTACCTACTCCGATCACTGCTTATAAGCATCGTTGAGAGAATGGATTAGATGGACCTTGTGTTCCGGAGTCACCTTGAGTGTTTGCGTCCGCAGAAGTCGCGTCGCTCCTCTCTGCAAGTGGTCGTAATGCTTCATGCACGCATGACATACATAGCATTACATAGTATGACTTGTAATGACATACTTAGTTACCTACATAACAAACACAACATTGTGTTGTGTCCAAGCAACAACTCGCTGCAAAAGTTTGGGTAGGTAAAGTCCTGCTTATTTCAAAAGCAGTCTAAGTTTAGTAGGTTGCTTAGGTATCTATATTTGCGTGATATTTCTGGCAGATCCGCAGTAAAATTTATGAAACAGTCGTGACGAAACCACAACTAATTTATCGACCTAAGTCCTTAAGTTCCTGGCTCCAACCAGGAAGTTAGGGGGTTAGGGGTCACGACTTTTTTGTTTATCTTGTACCTGGGTAGTTCCAATTTTAGTAGGTAAGTATAATAGAAAATTAGCAGGATCATAGATCTATTGATCTTATTTAAATTTTAGCTTGAGGACCCATCATTAATTTATTTATTTATCATGTACTTTATTGTAAGCCATCATCTCATAACAAGCAATGGCAAACAAAACATTTGATCACACACACAACATTTTGATTTAGGTGTCTGCCTTAGTTTGCACTTGAACACCATGCCATGGAATCTCATTCTCAACAAACGAAGAAACCACAATATTTTATTTCTTACATATGTACCTAGGTACTTGTATGTAGGTAGGAAGTTAAAGGTAAACCCATTACCTACTTAATTTGTTTTCTTTAGCCATGTTACATATTAGGTACGTAGGTGAGTACTAGCCTAACTATTACGCATACCTACGACAGTTATTACTAGTTTAGATAAATTTTCCGTGTACCCAACAAGGAAAATTTGAATCCATGTAATAAAATGAAATGTCATTCCAATCCCAATGTGAAACAACTTCAGTAACATGATCAATAGTAAAAATCGATTCATAAATCATTTTAAGTTGCGAAGAAGAAGGAAATCAACTTATTGGAGGTAAGAACAAACTATTTGTCATTTATTTATCTGTTATACCGTGGCATACTAGATCACCTAGCTGTACCTACAATGTCGACCACATAGGTACCTACTACTGACATGACCAAAGAAACACGATTAATAATAATAACAACTCCTGACAGGTACCTACTGAGACTTTATTAATTACATTCCTTCAAGTTTTTATGTCAAGCTTAGATTGATTACAAGGATGTAATTAGATTGTGTGCATCATCATCTGAATATCTTCATGATATATTATCTGTGTTTGTCATTGCGATGTGTGTGTATATTTGGACTGAAAGTGCTAGAGTTGGACTAGAGATGAATGCCTACAAATAGTCAAGGATATTCTATATTATGTAGAAATGGCAACTACATAGAATACCTACGTAGACAAATACATATAAGTACCTGGGTAAACAGATACTTACCTATCTCTCAGTGCAGTGCAAATGAAGAAGAGGTAGAAAGGAGACGCGAAAAAACTTCGAACAAATTCTGGTGTGTAGATTAGGATGTGCTAATTATTCCAATTTGTAGTAAATTTAAAGATTCACGTAGGTAGGTACGTTATACGTATGCCTTTACAGTTCCACTTATAACATTAGAAATTGGTAGCTACGTGGTAGGTAGGTACCTACTACGATCAATTGAAGGTCAAACGGAGCCTATTAACCCACGGTGTAAGATATCATTAGGTACTTAGGTAGGTACCTAGACCCGGAATCCGGAATGTATCTCTGGCTCTTTCTGGCGAACAGATTCATGATGCCTCAAATTATTTAATTAAGGTCAGTTCAGTTAAAGAGCAAACCTTCTGACCAGATAATTTCGTTATTTTGTTCCTGTACCTGTACCACCTACATGTGTGTTCGTGTCCCTATGGCTCTCTTGTTTAGCGGCACGACAGTACACATTTGTACCTACGGCCACAATCTCAAGGTCTTCTTCTTCTAGTCGCTGGCACGACAGTAATTCACATTTGTACGTTTGGCCCAAAACATTGCTACTTCCACGGCATCGTTCGTCGCGCAACGCGCATTGTGACTGCAGGGCAAGATCTAAAGGTACAGGTAACCCTATGCCTGGCAGCCAAACAGTACCCAAGATAAGTGGTCGGTAGTCTGGTCAATGTGAGGACCACACGCATAAACTTTTACTCTCATTAAGAGATACCAAAGCGTACCTACCATTAGTAATGTCCTATGCACGTGAATGGCTTACAAGCAGCTGGATATATTATAGTCAACTTTCACTGCTTAGTACTCAAGGTTGTTGTTAATATAATAGGTACTCACCCACTGCACCTGCAACTGAGATGCTAATCTAACCATTTACAAATTGTACATAGTGCACTGCATTACTTGGCCCCAATTTGAATAAAGAACAGGTTAATAGGGGTCAGGTAATACAGAGCACTTGGCTGCCAGTATAAGTCCTTTATCTTCGCAAAACTATACTTTGTAAAACGCAAAGCGAAAGTACTCGTAGCTCTCAAAGCAAAAAATGCCTCAGCGTTCCAAACTTCCGAAATTCTTATTAAAAACCGTTACTTACACTTTCTAACTTAAGGGCTTTAGTTAAAAGTAGTAGTTAAAAGTTAAAAGTCTTGAACATATTCGTAGTGTCGCTCTTGTTTTTACGGCCCAGAATACATCCGAGAATAAACAAGCCCACTAGGAACGTGGGAGTCGTTACAGACAACAAAAAATACAACCGACGCAGGTTGGACCCAACTGTCGTTATAGTTTAGTCAACATTCCACCTGTAAGTACCTACGCATGATTGATAAAGTTAATGAGGTGCGCGTGGGCGCATCATCACCCCTTGTAAAACCCAAGCCTGGGTTCAAAAGTTTGGGAATGTTTTGGAACGTTCGTGTTATAGATCCGTGACATGTTGGTGTTGTGAAGTGTCTGAAGCCAGTATTTCAAATATATTTGATAAAATTTTATTCCTGATATCTTCTTCTTTACGCATCCACAGATTCGCCATGGGCATGGGAGGAGCGATGGACAGTTGCGGTAGATGTATGAAGTTCTCATTAATATGCATTAATGTTGTCACCTTCGTAAGTACTAACTACTCTATATAGGTACCTCTAATTATAAGGCATACAAATCTACGATTTCCTTCCAGCAAATCATGTCTATGCCTGATACAAATATGTTTTAAAGGACTAGATTCTCAGGTAAAGAGATTTGAGAATAAAACAGATATTAATGTCTAAATGGGTAACCTTGCCTTAGATGTAATCTTAGATTACTTCTTTTAACTCCAAACCTCATGGAACATCCTGACGATAAAATGAAGCAATATTTCAAGGCAAAGACAACACTAAGAAGCAATTTAGATCGTATCTAAACATTGGACGGACGTCCACCTACGTTCATCAGCGGAAAAAATGGTCGAATTCACGATTAAAAAACTTTGTCTGTTCCGAACCTCCGCATAGAAAAACGGAACCCTTATAGGATCATTCGTGCGTCTGCCATAGTTACTGGATTGATTCAGCTCAAATTGTATACACATTTGAGAAGGTAGCGGAATAGTACCTATAGATTACAGGAAAACCTATAAAAAGCCTAAGGTTGAAAGCGACAAGTTAAAAAAAATATTATTCGTTCGGAACCCTTTGCACACGAGTCCGACTCGCCCTTGGCCGGTTTATTTTTGATGAAGAAGTTATATATTATTTTGTTAGACAAAATTATGTTTGAGTTCGTGGGAGTATAACCATGTTCCTACTACAAATTAATGCAATCGATTCCAAAACCACTCTTGACTAGGTTTGAGATGGCCGGTGACCTTATATTCAGGTAGGTATCTATGCATCCGTTGCATGTCGTCAATGTCATTTGCAAGTGCATAAGTGACCTTTATTAGTCTTTAATGTTTGATGCCACCCACTTACATCAATCAAGTACAACTGGTAGATTACTGCTCATCACGCAAACATAATGACCAGACATTTGAATTTTTATAGATATATATGGATGTGCGTTATGCATTTTCCTAGCTGGTTCAGGGGAATGTAGCTCTTTTACTCCGTGGTGTAACTTTTTCACTTATTTTTTTATTTCTTTCCGCTTTATCCAAAAAACCTCTTTAGTTCGCTTTTTAGCAATAAGTGACATGAACTGGCCACGTGTCTTCAAAATATTTTTTAGATACCATTAAGTTTTGCTTTTATGTTTTCTTTTTTCGTGGAAAATGGCTGCTGTCAATTTATTTTCACTTAATTGGGCCAGCCTTATTAACCTGTCCGGCCCCGGCGACACACCGGTGTGTCGCGAATTAATCGCGAATTTAATGTTTATTTACATATACATAAGATTTACTTTATATTAGGGAATTTTCACATGTTGGGCCTAATCGTTAGTTACCTCATTTTTAAACATACCTTCTGTAAATTGAATGGAATATTTACTGATATCTTTCGTAGTTGAAGACAAAATAAATCCTGTTTTTTGCTTTTACATCACAATATCGCCATGACTTTTATTTTAATTGTTTATGATAAACAATATGTCCCTACATGTACCTAGAGGTTTTTACGGTTGCCGAAGAGGTTATATTGATTCTAGTTTCCATTTTTAAAGCCCTATAGTTACTAATCGACCATAACAATACATACCTACTTATCTGAGTTTAAAATAAAACTAACAAACACTATTTCCTCATTTCAGATAGGCGGTGCGATTGCACTGGCCGTAGGGCTGTGGGTATGGATCTCCCGCTCCTTCTCCAGCACACTGATGAGCAACAACATGTTCATAGCCTCAGTAGGAGTGGTGGTAGCCATGGGAGCTGCCCTAATGCTGCTGTCACTGCTAGGCTGCTGCGGCGCCGCCAAGGAGGTCAAATGTATGCTGCTTACGGTGCGTTTAACTAGACTGTGCAGGTCCACCACACATTAACGGTAGCAATGAATTGAATTTCGAAAATCGTCGTTATTGCTACAACAAAGATGCTTTCAGGGTGAAGCGGTTAGGTATGTATGTTTGTTGTGACGCTGTAGCTACATATAATATCGTTTGAGGAACTGAGGGCTTAGTGTGAGTTTTTTAACGTACTCGATCGCGTTAACGTACTCGATCGCGTTAACGTACTCGATCGCGTTAACGTACTCGATCGCGTTTACGTAAACGGTCGCCTATGTCAAATTGTAAAGAAAAAAACAGGTTGTCCGTGGCACCAGATGGCGCTTATTCAGTTTTAATACAAATTGAATTGTTTACGCTAACGTGATCGAGAATGTTGAAAAATTCACACTAAGGCCACTGACGTTAGTTTTGTGAAGTAGGTAGTTTTGAATAAAGGGGCACACGCCGTTTGTGTGTGAAATTATAAAATATTGACGTGAAAATGAGTATTTTCGTGTCTGGTCATGAGTCAGGAAAACTAATTTTAGCCCCATAGTTAAAATCGTAGAGAATAATGCGATGTGGGATTTCCAAGACAAAATATCAATTAGTAAATCTAAATATAAAAATGTTTAAATACTGGGCAAACGCTGCGAACAGGAAAACATTAATGTCTTTTTTTAAATGGCTAACTTTGATTCCTATTATAAATTAATGTGCTATGAATCTGCCCAAATAATCCCCAAAAAGCCAGATATTATTTCTAATACCTAATTATTATTATTCTTTACTATTCCAGTACTACATCCTGGTCTTCATAATCTTCGTGGTGATGCTGGTGGGCGGGATCCTCCAATTCGTCTTCAGAGAGAAGGTCCTCACAACCTTAGACCGGGAGCTATATGCCGCCATCCCTTATTACGGGGTCAAACACGAGTTCACCAAGTCCTGGGATGACACCCAGACGTATCTGAAGTGTTGCGGCGTCAAGGGATACAAGGATTGGAATGATAATGTGCCTGAAAGTTGCTGTCGGGAAGTTTATCCGGGGAAGGTAAGGAACATTTTTTTGTTTCTGGTAACATCGATGTTGCAAACAATGCTGTGCAACTCTTGTCTCATAAATACGGGGTTTAATCCAACCACCTTAGTTTCATACATTGTATTAGTATCTGCTGATTGAGGCAATTTAACTGGCAATATCCCATGAAAAAAATTTTGGATGCCATTAAAAGGTTTTATTTTATTTTTTAATAGTAAATGGCTAGTGTCATTTTTATTTTTACCCAGAATGGCCATCCTTAATGATTTTGGCCTGTGGTCTCCTTTGTATTTATTATGCTTCAAAGAGGTTTCGTAGCTATCTGAATCTTCGTCGCCCGTGTGTGGGTCCCTTTTTGCAATGGTTCTAATTTTTAACTGTTATTTTTGATTGACAAATGATGCAGGACGTTATAGAATACTTAATTGCAGGAAGGACCATTGTATTATCTGTAATATCTTTAACCGGTTTAGGCTAATGAACCACATGGGGTCTTCGCTGATTGTTTAATTATTCTGTGTGCTGTTCGGACAGTGAACCTATTAATAACGCAGTACTAACATTTACAATCTGAATGTTCCAGAGGATGGATTGCAAGGGGTCTCCGAACCCCACAACGATGTACGTCGAAGGATGCCTCAGTAAGGTGATAGACTTCTTACGAGAGGACGCCGTGTATGTCGGCACGGTGGCCGTGATCATAGCCTTGATAATGGTAAGCTTGACTATTTTTTTCTTTAATATGTATTCCCATTTAGGCCGGTTACGCACTGCATTCGATCCGAATCCGTGAAAATACGGAGATAAAAAACTCTGACTGAATTCGGATATTGCTTTACGCACTGCATCCGAATTCGTGAAAATACGGATCGTCATGGGCCATCTTTGGCATGTCTAACGTCCAAAATTAATAATATATCCGTAATCTACGATATAAATCGATCGCAGATATATACCAATCTATGGATCGATCTCCAATCCAAGTGCCAATATCGAAAAATCACAATCCATCTCTTGCTCAATCTGCAGATATCCGGAAATCCATTCCCTCTTGATCATTTCGTTTTATGCAAAATCCATGAGTATTTATCGTTAATTTATATATAATATAAAATAACTATGCATAAACAGGCTTTATAATTTATTGTAGGATTTCTTTTATTATCGACACATCTATTTATTTAAGATTTTAGGACGATTAACATCGAAACGTTGAGTTTAAAATGGTGATAAATTCTAATGTTTCGGTTAAAATGGAACGTAACGCAAAAGGACCGGGACGCGATTTTTTGTCTGTGGTAGCTTGGCGGGTGCTTGTTTTTTATTTACAAGTGCAATTGATTTGACGCCGTGCTTGCCACCAATATTAAATTTCTTTGTTTGCATGTTAGTTTATATGTTAGATTTTGACTGATACGATAGAAAATATAGAAATTAACTGCAGTTTTCGATAACCTAAACCTAAATGTAAAGTCAGCATCATCCAGACTCTGCAAGTAGTTCACCCTTTTAATTCTCCTTGAAGTAGCGCGTCGGCGTCGTAACTCTTCACCCGCTTCACTATCTGTACTGTCCCAATCTGAAAACTGTGCCAATACCTCCATATCACTGTTACTATCACTGCTGGAGAATATCGACACTGCCATTTTTACAAACCAAATCCGTAAAACCAATGCTAAATCTGAGGAATTTCTAAGATTACGATTGAGATTGTTTACACCGATCAAAGAAAACGTCAAACTCAATGGATAGGTTATTAACACGCACAAACTGTCATTTACGAACAGAGGTCAATCTATAATCTGTGATCCGTCCTCTCAGAGATAGCTTGGTTTTAAAGATCGCGATTTCAATCCACGGATAGCTTTTTGACACACTATATTAAATATCTGGATTTTATTTTCGATCTTCAATCCAAAGATTTTGGATTAGATCGATTATTAATTTCGGGTGTAAGGGTGTTACCACGCCAATCGATCGATCGTCGATCGATGGTAAAATGTATACATGTTCAAATTGCACGGAAAACTCTGACGGAAGTCGGATCTAGTGCGTAAACTACCATACAAATAGTTCTATGACTACTTCGTAACGTATTTTCACGGATTTGGATCGGATGCAGTGCGTATATAATCGCTCTTAGTAGCCAAGTCTGCCTGCAGGGCAAAAATTACATTGAACGTTATTGGACGAATAATTTACCAGTTTAGGTAAACGCATTCCTACGCGTACCTACCCTACGTGACTTTAAACAAAACAAATCTACAAAATCTCATATCATTTTTATACTAACCCAACCGATTTCCCCTATTTCAGATGCTGGCTCTGATATTATCATGCGGCTTATTCGTGAAGATAGAATGATGACTACCTACACAATGACTACATCACTGGTTCAGGAGTTCCGGACGTGACTAGTAAAGTAAACCGAGTATTAATTAATTGTATTCATTGTACGATTATGAATGTGTAGATACTTGTGATTTGTTTGATTCGTGTCGTGTGCCTTCAGACTTTTCTATTTATTTATATCTAAATAATTATATTTTTGCAATAAAATGTGATTGCAGTTATGTTTTGTTTGTTTTTGAGGCTTGATCTCGTTGTGAATTCTTTGATTTATTAAGTACATATTTTGCTCAGCATGAATTTTGATCAGCTCCAATGCATGTATTACCTACAAGCTGGAGACGACGATATGACAATTAATCAAAACACTGGCAATACTAGTTCATACGAATATGTTGTCTTTTAACACAGATTTGATGTCACTAACTTCAACAGACTGCTTGGAATATTTCGTCAGAATAGTAGTCACAATCCTTGACTAGTTTGAGTTTATTTTTTAATTCGGTGACAGGATTTATAATAGTTTAAAAATATTCCTATGAACCAGTATTGCCAGTGTTTTCATTTACTGTCGTATCGATGTCTCCACATTTTTTAATAATCCACCACTTGCAAAAAATAGAGTTATCTTTAACTCAGAGTTAGTTGCTAACACGATGTTAATAATAAATATTTCATACTTAATGACCCCTGGTTAGCAATTAACTCGAAGTTCATTGCTTGGGCCTTAGGCATTGTTCTCAACCAAGTGCGACTGGGACTCGCATGCGAGGGCTGCCAAACGAATCTCATTTTTGTAACATGTTACTTTCAAATCATAGACTTCTTATAGGTTTTCCTGTTATCTATAGACAACGAACAACAACCTTTCTGTATTTTTTGGAGATAAGGGCAATAGTAATTTTTCATCTAATTTCTAACCATTTATTTGATAAGTAGATATTATTATTATGATATGTCACATAGTACAGTTGGAAAACCCCTAAAAATGTCCCCATTTTCAGAATTTATTCATTTTCGTAACACGTCCGCGTTTGGGTCACAGAAGATAGAATAACCTCCATACCATAGATCAGAAACCAAAAAACAAATTGACTTTAAAATTTTATAATAAGTAAAAAAATCTGAAAAATTCAGCAATACGAAAAAAGAAACTCAAAGACATTTCCTCATTTCTTCTGTTTTCGTCCTGGCGGGAACTTGATGGTGTTAGGGTTGCCCTCGCGGTACAGGCCGGAGCGCGTGAACCAGCCACAGGAACGGATGATGCAGTCCGAGGTGGTGGTGCCCAATGGCAGGCCTAGCGCGCTGATACGCTCCAGCGTTAGTGGCGGCCCTTCTGTTATCTGTGGTCAAAGATTATAGACAGTCTATTCTGTAAACATCTCACCTTGAAAACTAAGGTGGAGTGAGCTTGAAGAGAACTGGCATTCCCCCTTTTTTATTGATGGGAAATTATCAAATGACTCCTTCTGCTCTAGGCGGAGCGGAAGGGAGTGTCAGACTCTTACTGACTAAAACCCATCCGTGCTCTAACTATAGCCTTAGGTGGCGACTCATCTCGTTATTGCAATATCACGCGAGGCGCGGCCAACTAGTTCCGCGCGCACTATAGTTAGAGCACGAATGGGTTTTAGTCAGTAAGAGTCCGACACTCCCTTCCGCTCCGCCCTTTGCTTTCCTGGGCTGCGGTAACTCTTTCGAACAAAATCTGCAACCCTGACAGGCTCTGGCCCTAACGGGCCCCGTCTACTATGCTGACATCTCTTTGAGGCGCGCGTGGAACACAACGCGCCGTCGACCCGGACCTGGCTTTGTTCGTGCGGACGGCGAGCGTTGGGTGGCTCGCCGTCCGCAGGCTCGCGCCTACGGTGGCCGGGAATTGCCTGCGACTCCCGACGCCCGGAGCGTCTTCCTATATTGCGGCGGCTGGGGCGTGAGGGTTGTCTCTCCCTCATGCGGCCCGCCTCCTCCTTCACTAGAAGGAAGGCATTTGGCTTCGCGAAGGCATTTGGATTTCTCTGGCTTACAACATGAGCTGCTTTATGGGATTTATACTAACAGACATGGATGCCCTGAAAGTACGATTACAATGACTTCAAAAGTGAAAATATTACTTACCCTACCGAACACAACGTGCTTCCCATCGAACTGAGGCAACGGCTTGAATATAATGTTGAACTGGCCGCTAACCTCACTGCTAGAAGTAACCACCATGGACAATACACCTGAAAGTATTAAATTACATACTGTTAAAATCAAAAGTCACGCCAACAAGTGCAAAAGACAGTCCCTTAAAACTATCGCCCGTGAGCACGTGAAGTGTAAGTCAGGGAGAAGAACTAACGCAAGAAATATCCCAAAGATACTATTTTCACCTTTTCGGGATTAGTAAAACAAATAAAAATAAAAATGCCTCATATTTCCCAAATAATATAAAAAATAGGCATTAATGATTGATAAGTAGTTTAATTATTTGTCGGAACCCCTGAGGTGAAGGCCTTCTCCAGAGAGTGCCATCTTTCTCGGTCTTTCGCTATCTCTTTCCAGTGGGATCCAGCTAGTTGCACGATCTCGTCTTTCCAGCGTGTGCGTGGTCGTCCTCGTTTCCTTTTACCTATCGGTTCCATCCCGGTAGTTGACTTTCTGGCCCATCTATTGTCTTGTAGTCTTGCTACATGGCCTGCCCATTTCCACTTTAGTCTAAATGCGTGTGAAACG
This sequence comes from Melanchra persicariae, assembly GCA_947386135.1. NCBI lineage: Eukaryota > Metazoa > Arthropoda > Insecta > Lepidoptera > Noctuidae > Melanchra > Melanchra persicariae. The sequence goes on along the minus strand of OX376651.1, from coordinate 5,564,305 downwards.
GCGTCGATTGCTCTTGATTTCGATCTGATTTTTGAGTGGCGGACCCTATGCTGTTTTTTTATGTTGAGCATGCTGCGCTGCGCTACGCGTTTTGGGATTATTAACTCGTAAATAAAAGTACCTTATGTGCTGATATAAGTCTCCACAGCGAGGAACAGATATTTCAAACCTATTCATCACAATCAGGTCTACCGTAGGTAATCACCTTCAATCCTACTGCCTGCTTTAAGGTGAGCCTTAAAGCAGGCAGGAGGATTGAAGAAGATTTAGAACATAATTGATAGAATAACATCATTATTTTAAATTTCGCCCAGTGGAAGACTAAAAGGAACCTAAACCAACACCTGAAGAAGCTCTCATTAAACAGCTGGATTAAGGAATTCAGAAAACAGTACTTTTGGACACGGCTCGTATCGTTTTCGCGTTATGAGGAGGAACCTCATAACGCGAAAACCTCTCTCTGGACCTCTATAGCTTGGCCCATGGCATGTTCCAGATAACTGTGGGCTATTATTTTACGCAGGGCGATTCCCGGCCACCGTATGCGCGGGCCTGCGGAAGGCGAGCGTTGGGTGAATCGCTGTACGATCATAACCAGGCCCAGGTCGACGACGCGTTGCGTTCCACGCAGGGAAGGGCCAGAACTTGCCAGGATTGCGGATTTTGTTCGAAAGAGTCACCCTCTGGCTCCACCCAGAGCGGAAGGAGTCATTTGATGATTTCCTATGCATAAAAAAAGGTCTTAGAGAAAAATACAAAACTCACCGATATACTCACACGAATTGATCTGCAAAATGAAGATGGTCAGGACATACGATGCATGATAAGGTAGGAAAGTGGAGCGGGAAGGTCACAGAATGGCACCCAAGAGACGGTTAAAGAAATCGAGGAAGATAGCACTCAAGGTAGGAAGAAGAATTTGGATTAACCAAAATGGAGTAGGGTCACCCAAGATGGGCAAGTTTAAGCAACAGTGGAAACTTTTGGAGGAGGCCTTTGCTAATAGGCACACCGAACTAAGAGACATTTTGTAGTTTATTTTATATTTTTAAGTATAGTGTAAGAAATGTGTCTAGTCAGAATAAAAAGTACCTATATATTTTGTTCTTTGCAAGACCTTCGTCGAAAATAAATTGGGAAATCGCTAGCTCTTCACTTTTTTCTTCTTGGCGTGTCGATGGCAGTTTAAGTTTTTTAAATAGGCACAAAGTAATATTGAACTCTTCACCTGGTACAGTGTGATTCAAGTCGCAGGTTTCAGCAGCCATGGCTTGAATGAAATCTCCTTCTTCCTTGGTTGGTGGGATGTACAAGCCGAACCCGTTATCTTTCACGACGTCACCACCGCAGCAGAACAGGTCAGGTACTATTCTGAACACAAAGATTTGTGACGTAGTGAATTCCAGACGTGATCGGTGCTCCTATACTCACAACTAATTTGACAAGTAATAACGAATCAATGTCGAAGGATGTTGTAATGATTAACATTCCAATAATAAACTGACAAAAGGGCAACATGAGTTAGGAGAACTATGTTATCTAGTTAATGACGATTCGGGTGCGCCGGTCGAATCTCGCAGTCATTTATAAAATACAGACTTAAGTGATAAACGGTTAGTTTTGGGGTTCACTTGCACTGGTAATTATCATTACCTACCTATGTAATCTAGCTGTAGGAAATATTTAACATATTAACCTGTGATTCTATTATGTATTACCTTGATAATTAACCACTTATCTCTATTTAAATGGACTCTTCGCATTTTTTTTTTTATTTATTTATTCAAAATCTGTTAAACAATAAAATATAAAAAGTCTGCCAAACTGCAAAACAGTTTGTCGGCAGTTATTTTCGTTTCACAATAATTTATTCTACATTCTTAGACAATTTTAATTATCGTTCAGCTCTGAAGTCTTCATAGGCTAATTCTAAGAAATTAACTGACCTGAAGAATCTGGTGCCAGAATAAGCATGGCCAGTAGGAACTCCTTTGACAAGGTTCAAGAATAATCTACATGTTTCCGGAACGATATCATTGAAGAGCTCGATCATTACTTTACCGATCTTCGAACCACCTCGAACCCAGATATCCATGGACACCCTGTAATTATAAGTATTCCAAAGTGAAAAATATTGAAGGAAATTCTACAACGTGTAACAGAATAAACGCAATACCTCTTCAGGGGTCATTGTAGGGTTGGGGATTTTGTTGGGTTGCGGATTTTGTTAGAAAGAGTCACCACGGCCCTGGAAAGCAAAGAGCACTACGAGGGCACGGATGGGTTTTAGTTAGTAAAAGTCTGACACTCCCTCCCGCTCCATCCTGAGCGGAAGGAGTCATTTGATGATTTCCCATCCATAAAAAGGTACCTTAGTAACTAGAATTTATGAAAAATTAAATAGTTTAATATACATCAGAACTGACTTACTTAGGTCTCACGACGTGCAAGGGTCTATCAAATGCTGGGTCTTTTATATCACGATCAAGTTTACCAGTCTTAAATAGAATAAAAGGTAATCTGAAAATTAATATTAAAATTCAGAAGAAAGTATATAGTCTTCTTCTTCTTTCTTTATAGTGTGGGCTGTAAGGTCTAAACGACCCCGCCTCAAGGGCCTCTGACATGGTTTATTTGACGACCGCCATTCGGCCGAGACCACTTGCTTATACGTGCCTTCCGAAGCACGGAATCATCTTTTTATCAGACAATCAGGTGATTCAAGCCTGCAATGTCCTAGCCAAACTCGAGACAACTTTACAAAGTATGCTTCCCGTGGGAATCGAACCCACGACCACCGGGTCACAAGGCAAACGCCTAAACACTCGACCACGGAGGCAGTTCAGAACACGAGCCACACCATAAGCCTTGGAGAGCCCCAAGTTCACTTTGCAAGTGTCCGTTGGGGGATTTAATTAATGCTACCGATGATGCTGTAATTAACGTAGTCAGCTACTGAACAATCTAAAGAGCTAACCAATATCATCAGAAAGATAAAGAAGAAAGAATTACCAAATGAGAACGGTTTATAAAAGGAAAAAGATGGAAGGATTGTTACTCACGAGGCACCTAAAATGAGTTTATGTTTTGTTTCCCGCCATTCTGCATCCAATTCTTTAGTGAGTAGCTGCTCCGATCTCTGTTAAAACATTTGTTATAGGTATTATTATTATTATGTCTAACCAATATGTGTTTTGCCAGCAAAGAAGATGAGATACCTGCAAGGGCTGCAGTGTGGCTGCAGACAATCACTGAGTACATGCTAACAATAAACACTGAACCGGGTCATCATCATAATTTCAGATGAAGACGGTAGGCCCTGCTGGAGATTGGACTCCCACAAACGTCCTCAACTTGCAAGTACCAAAATGCTTCAAATGGAATTAAGGACTTCCACAAACGAGATAAGTAGTAAGAAAAACTAACAGCAATGAGTAGTCTGGAGTAGAAGTAGAAATTGGCCTTCTGTATTTCGTTGAGTCCTCGTTGGCGTTGTTTGCAGAGCAGCTTGTTGTACTTGTTGCTAGGTTCAGGCGACCAGCAGTCCACGTACCCCTGGAATGTTATATTGAGTCTTGAATATCTGCATGTTATATTGGTGCATGTCCTGGTCCCGTTACATCATTTTAGTTTAGCTTCCAGATTTACATAAAGATATAAAAAAATCTTTTTCACAAACAACTTTTTTTTTTTGTTTTTTTATTTTTAATTTTTTAGTGGTACCTAAAAACACCAATGGAAAGTCACACGAAAGCAAAAAAAAAGCAATTTCGTATACAGGGATGATTTTTCCACATAATTTTTCCACCTATTTCGATTTAAAAACCAAACTACTGAACCGATTTTGATAAAATACCAAAAAAACCAATCGAATTAGGAACCTTCTCCGAGAACACCCTGTATTATTACACCATTCGAAAGTTTCATTATTCGATCAAATTCTGGGAAGTAAGAACATAATAATATGGCAAACTAAAGAAAAGAGCACATTTTTAACAAAATAAACGTTTCTTTTTTCAAAATCAATTGGTTAATATCGATTTTTCAAAAATCTAAAAATTCAGTTATAGTTTTCATCAAAATCGGGATCTAGACTCCTTTCGTTTTTGTTATTCCTTATAGTTTCAGACTTGGCCATTCACGCACATTTTAAAAGTTCAGTATAGCTATTGCATGCGGATTCTACAACGTGTATAAACGCAATACCTCTTCAGGGTTCAAACTGAAATCGCTGAAAAAAAATGGACTGCTCAGAAATCAGAAATCATACCTACATACATTACATTACATACATTACCATACATTTCTGCGCGCGTAACTCGACAAAATCTACTGAACAGCAGATTTTTTTTTCGCGATTTCGGGGTTGGTTCCATAGTAAAAGTTGTTCATAATGATGTGTACAATAAACACTTAAGAGGTATTGGGTTTTAGTCTGTTACACGTTGTATACAAGGTGTTTTTCTGAAGTGTGTGGTCATATTTAAGTGTGGTGTTCTGTAGGTGCTATACCTACAGTAAATAAATAATTTTATAAGAAAAATATATCGACTTTAAAAAAAAAACAACCTCAAAATACGAATAAAAAGTAAAAAAAAGCAACCCAAAGCGAAAATTTGACTTTGAAGCAGTACATCTTTTTTTTGCTGATGCTTTGTTTTTTACACATTGTTTTTTATACCATTGCAAATGTGTGGTACATTTGCAATGGTATAAAAAGCAATGTGTACTACTCGAAAAGAACAAAACTATATTGCTCGACCTTAATCTTTAACAATATCTTAAAAAACTAACTCCAGTTCTCTGTATAAGATTTATCCTCTTCAGGAGATCCTTGTTAACATTCATGTTCTCCTCCAGCTGCCGCGCATAGTAGTCCAGTCGTCGAGGTTTCAAGTACAACTCTGGGAAAAGCTCCGGCGGGCTATCGTCCACTTTATGCTTCGCCATTTGTAACTAGAACAGAATAAAACATGTCGATGTATTTCATGAAATGTGTTCTGATAAAAATGGCTTTAGCAGCTTCTGACGACTTACCTCTTTCAGATGATTGCACCAGCATTGATAACGTCGTATCGTGATCAATGGAAATCTTGGCGGCTGTGAAGCAACACGTGCTAGTTTAGTCTTAAATCGAGAAGGGGTTAACCACTATTTGAATAATGAATAAATAGTTATTAGGTTACAAGTTTAAAAACGCGTGGCTTGCGCACGCGCGGTGGCTTGGGTTTTTCAGGTTCGGGCGGTGGAGTTGCCAACAGCGGGTTTTCCAGCAACTCGTCGCATGTCCTTTCGCGTAGAGGATGCATGTTTCACGTCTTTACGAACTGGTTGTGATAATCTTTCATCCGAGCTAGGAGAAAATATAAACTTGAATGATATAATTTGTTAAACAGCAGCCTTCAAAATATCAACTGAAGTGTGTGCTACCTTTGTGCTGGGAATGGAAGTCGCCTGCTATAAGAACATAGATATGTGCCACGCAATCTTTCTGTACGTAAACTTAATTTAATTAAATATGTTATGATGTTTGAAATTCACATTTATAATTTATTTTAGGTGAGCATTTATGCACACTTATGCCACTTCATAATCATGAAAGTTTGAAAGGACATGTTGTCATTAATTATTTATTTTTATTGTTTTCGTGACAGAGTACTCATGAGAATAGTCTTTACACTTCCTGTGGCTTGTATTAAAAAGGTTTGATATAAACTTAAAAGCTAAATTTTTGGAAGGACCTCGAATTAGCACAAAAAATAGTATTTTGGTCCTGTATAATTTAGGCAGAAACTACAAAATGCCCTCTGCTACGATCCTATGTTTTAGTTATAACGGTAAGGATTTCATTTAAAAGACTGGGTAATAAAATTCAACTGGTGGATAGGACATTTTTATTCTTCTTCCTTTAAGTATCCTATAGCTTTATATCCCATACACTAACTTCAGTGTGTCCGTTTTCGATGGCTCATGTGCTGCCGCGCACGCGTCTTTCACCTTGGCTTTGGCGATTACACTATACGTCGACATGCTGATCTGCAGCGGTTTATAGGAGATGGTCACAATTTGTGTCAACTTGTCGTAATATACAGCAGGATTTGATATCATGTTGTTTACTTCCACCCTGACGTAATCTATCTCATGACATTCTGGCACCTGGAAAAATGGTTTATGAAGGAGACTGATGAAAATCCTGCGTGGACTTGTTTTCAAACAAGTCCACACAAAGATTTCAAAATTTTTCTTTAGGGTTCCAATATTTATCTATAAAACTGGAATTCAACATGGAAAAACAGAAAATTTATTATCAAAGGGCTCTTAGGTATAATGTGACACGTTTTATTGTAATCGTGGAAATCTATCGACTACGCCATGTAACTGTGGTTTTGTACTTACTGTTAACAGTATAGTCCTAGTTTTTTCCAACAGCGAGATATCACCTTGATTGTGAGATACAACTCTACTGCTAGGTACATTCTCACCAAACTCCCACACTTCTCCTAACACAAGATGTAGAATGGTTGCGATACAAAGAACAAATGCTGTTTGAAATATCATTGCATTACAGTTAAAATTAGCTTTTGTGACGACTATTCAAGTAGCTTCCAATATTTAAAATGTAATATACAAGGCCTTAATCTCACTACTGGAGTATTTAGGTACCTACCTCCATTTAATTTTAGAGATTCATGTATTACACTGACGGAAATGCATTGTAATATTTGTTTTATTTAGAGCAAATTAAATTGATTCGTTAAAGTGGTTTGCTTCATATAATTACTTGTATAAATACACAATACTAACTTTTGCCCACGGCTTCGTACGCGCATATCCCGTCTTTTTTGGTTTCCCTTAGGAATTCTTAGTACTCCCCTAGACTCCCCAAGCTACCTACATGTCAAATTTCAGCTTTCTACGACCAGTAGTTTCGGCTGTGCGTTGTCTGTCAGTCACTCAATCATTCAGTCATTCAATCACTCAGTAACGCAAGAGTTTTACAAATATTGATTGATGGATTATTTCATCGCTTATGCTAAACAAAACTTACTGTGTGTCTTTATAACTGATGGACACTGTGTAAACATTGTTATCCGTTACATACGACATCTTACATACATATTTCTAAGCGAACACACTAGAGCGTACTATTCTGCATTGCATTTGCGACAATCACTGTTAAAAGTTATCATAAAGTTAATAAGTATTAGGATTTCAAACCTGGGATTTCCCTTCTTCAACATTTTTGAAAAAGGAAAATCTTATAAGTACTTGAAATTCTATTGCGGCAATAGGCCGGACTATTGTATATTTATGAATATAAAATATACAGTAGTCAGGCATATCACCGCAGGTAACTAGGCAGATTACACAAAACACAATAAGATAAGATGAATGGATGGATGAGATTACATTACACAATAAGATGGAGCCAATGTCAATTCCCTGGGGTACACCTCCTTTTTAGATATTTAAAGCTGAATGTGAATTCTCCTTCTGACTATAATAGCTTTATAAATAGCATATTTAAGAGTCTAACTTTGGAAATAGTACACCAACTCATTTGCATTACTTGAAACACGACTACCAACTTGAGTTACACTTTATCTAAGGCTTTTTAAAGTTTATGAGATACTATCTGTTATGTTTGATTGTTTTTATAAGAATTCAAATACCACCCTGCATGTTTTAAAGCTACATAGCTGGCAAAGGGTCAACGTAAACAAGCAGTGGTGCTCTTGATTGCATCAATTGACTGCTCACTGCATGTTGACTTCACCTCAGTTTTCACGGTAAGATGTTTACAAAAGTGAGCGGTGGTTGTTGCATTCACTCCAGGTTTGTTTTGTACTCGACTTTGATCTAGGAGAATCATGAATGTGAAGCAGTTGGTAATAAAAATATTAGTAAATTGTCAACATCGTGTTTTAAATAAAATATTTTTTTAAGACGCAATTGTTTAGTGTAGGTAATCATAAAATCACATGTCACAGCTTTAACTGTGAAATTATGATTTGTTGGCTGCAGACTTTGGTACATAAAGTTATAAACTTGGAATTTTATAATTACTAACACAAACCAAATTAGTTATGGTAGATTAATTTTTATTTTAAAACCTGCAGTCGGGGGGTTTAGATACTATGGGAAACAAAACCAGCGTAACGTAAGTTTCTTAACATTTTTATACAGTAGAAAAAAATATCTTGAACTCCTCGTAACACTCAATGTTCATTTTGTTTTTTTTTTACAGAAAATTTCTGCCGCGTTGCTGTTGCAATGGTGTTACAATGCATCCCTGCTTCCACACAGCTCTAGCCACTACGTCATAGGTCGAGGGGCTGTGTTGCCATAGCCTATAGGCAATGGTTACTACATTCGTAAGTGTATTGAAATCCACTGTTGGTGTTGATATTAAGTTTTCAATTTCAACCCTTACATATGTAATAACGTAACACTGTGGAACCTGTAAGAAACCAGAGACTTATTTTATTAAAATATTGGACATATTGCTGCTGTGACGCAAAGTGATTGTGAACGAGGGAACACCAGATTAAATTAATAAAAGATGTGTAAAACAAATTTTTGTCTCCTCTGAAAAGTTCATCATCAGTTTGCGTATACTCGTACATATCTAGACGGACGATATGAAGTTTCTTATTAGCAACATTTGTATTCGCATGTCAGTCGCAATCTGTCAAATATGTATAGAAATTGTGGCATTTTTGATAGACTGAGATGCGAATGAGTACGTTGCTTAAAAAATAGTAGAATTGGAGTAGAATTGGCCCTCAGGAAGTTTCGTTCAAAAGGTCTTATTACCCCCTATGTCCCATGACATGACATGTCATCCAACTCTACTCCAGTTGTCAAATTGACAGTTGTATCTTGTTATTAAATGACATTATATCGAGGGGTTTTCCGTTGACATAGTGACTGAGTCCTAATGTTTTGAAATATTATGGGCGTTATTATATGCGTAGATTAAGAAATCTTTATATCTACAGGTTCACTTACCGCTAAATTAATTTTCTTAGTACGCTCAAATAATCCGACTTCTCCTTGATTATGTGCGATTACGACGCTGCCCGGAGTATCAAAAACACCAAATTCCCAATTTTCGCTCTGTACACTTTGAGCGACTGACATCGATAGGAATATGCTGAGTACAAGTGATGCATGCGATCCCATCGTACTGCAATCAACCGATTACTTACCTACATCAGTAATAACCACTCGATTTGCTAACACTTTTTAAAAACCTGGTAATCTTTAACTTTACAAGCAATTGTGTTATCTATAAATGAATTTTGTTGTAAGTACGTAATACGCCTGTGAGATTCGATTGGAAAGAAAATTGATTCGTTCTGTCCGTTTGTGTAATGTAACGTTTTGTTACTTTTTGATGGGCCGGCCCAACGAAATTTCAGCTTGTTTATTCTGTGGATTATGTCAACTTTTCGGTTGCTCTGTCGGAATTTCTATTTCATTTCATCTATGAGATTGACTATGTTTGAAGCGTCCAGTCGCTAGACGGAGAAACGAAAAGCGCTGGATGCCTAGCAGCAGCTGGGTGACTTTGACGTGCAATTGGAGAGGACTGAGTCCGGAAATGGGTCCGGTAATGTGGGTGATATATAGATTTATGATGAACAACAAATCAAGCTAAAGGCCTGCCTACCTTTTATAGAGATAGAAACGAAATAATAACATTTGTGCATCACTTTTTATTTTAATATTCTCATACATTATTTCTGTTCACGGATAGTCAACTCTAAATCTTCTTCCAAATCTTCGTTTCGTTGTCTGTCATCCATAATGCGACCGTTCAGATGGCGTATTACATCCCGGTATCCACACCGCTTTTCCAATGATGTCAAATGATGAAAGGCTACTTGACAACGCGGCGTAATGAATGTTCACAACATTCGTCTTCGTGTTAAATTGCACTTCTGGGGTTGAAATTAGATTTCTGACGTCTACTTTCACGTACGTCAATACATAACAATGTGGTACCTGTAATTAATGCGTTAACAGATTACTTAAGTTGACAGGCAATTTCAGGGTTCCAGAAATCTGTTGCACGTGTGAATGATCTTTGAGAAGTTGGTTGATTGTTTTAATTGTGCAATTTAGTAATGTCTTCAGCTCACAAGTTAAAAAAATAAATTTCTAAAGATTCAGCCGGTTGATTCTGTCGACATCTCACGGTGTTCACCTAGACGGAGTGAACGACAAGAGCGCTGTCATTCCATCATATTTGTATGATTTGACAATTCACCCGGTGTTTACTTCGACATGCTTACAGCCGGTCGATTCAGCAGTGCGATTCTGTAAACATGTCGAAGGGAACACCCGGGCGGGGCGCACGACGGGTGAGTTGTCAAACCATACAAATAAAATGGAATGACAGCTCTTTGGTCGTTCACTCCGCCTAGGTGAACACCGTGAGATGTCGACAGAATCGACCGGCAGATTCGGGTCGTTTCATTTTACTGTAGCTAGCTAAAATCTGGAATAACATTAAGTTTTAGGGTTTTTTCTCTTCTCATTGTGAGCAGCAGCAGCAAGTGGAACACTTTTGGACATCACCCGGCTGTCAAAATATGCTTTAAACTTTCCGTCTTTTCTAAACACACTTCTCAAATGTTTATACAGACACATTTTCTCTAACCCTCACAGCTGTTGATAACAGATTCTACCAAAAAATTAAGTAATCAGTATGTCATCATCAACTTAATTAAAACCGTCAAACGATATACTCTTGAGCTGTGTAAAATATCTTACTTACAGCTAGTTTAATTTTCTTAGTGTGTTCAAATAGTCCCATGTGACCTTCCTTATGAACGACTTTTAAACTTCCTGGAGTATTAATCTTTCCGAATTCCCAAACTTCGCCAAATGCAACCTGTGCAGCCGACAGGACTAAACAAAGAACAGATAACGTGTGGGATTTCATTGCTCTACGATCCACCGACTATAATAAATATAAGTGAACCCGATTCAACGAGCCCACACTTCTTATAACTTTCGTGCTAATATTTGACTTTGTAATCCCAATGTTATACATTAATTTAATTTAATCATACATAGCAACTACACGACGTTAGTACCAAGTTCGGGGCTAGGGCAAATTGATTAGCTAAGATTTTTTGTTAAATTTAATATTTTGTATTTTTGCTGTTGAATTTGTTACGCTTTAAACAAAACGATTGTTTGGGTTCAAATTCAGTACGCCTTTAAGAGCGTTTACGCCATACGGCATTTCATATAAGCTATCAAGTCCGCATTTGTCGAAATTTATGAACTGATTTTAATGAAAGTTGGTATGCATACGCTAGATATCCAGGTCTAAATAATTAGTAGAGAACATTTGAACATAAAAGGCTTATAGGAGGAGAAATAGAGCGATTTTAAGTTTTCTGTAGAAAGTGAAAAATCAGTATCATGTTTCCATCTGAACTCTTTTTCGAAAATGTTCTATACTAACTATTTAGTCTGGGATAACAAGCGTATGCATACCAAGTTACATTAAAATAAAAACTTGTGTTCATTTTACAAAATTTGGTGTGGAGATTTCAGTTTCCGTAATTTTTTTATTAACTAGGTACGCTGAATAAATATTACCGTATTTGAAAATAAAGTGTCGTTTTCCATAAAAGTTGCTAATGCGTTTAGTTATCAGACAAGTCCTTGGTGAGTTACATATTGTGCGTTTAATGTGCATGATTAACTAAAATATTTAAAAATGATAAGTAGGTACTGTTTATATCAAAGACCTTGTGGTTCCATTTTATACTCACTGGTTATCAGTTTTGGTCCGAAAGTGCTTCCTTGTAGAACTCCTTGAAATTATTTAGATGGTTAAAGTTTTTCCTACACTTCTGTATTTTGTTTTACTTTGAATAACTCCAATCTCTGATAATGCCTACGAAATTTATTATTTTGTTTTTAGAATAAAAAAACTCAAATTGTCTTTGGCAAGTCAAGTTACAAATGCACTAAGATTTTATGATCTAACACAAAAAGTCCAAATAGGAAGTACCTTACTTTTCAAATTGTACCTTATTACTACATTATTTGGAGTGAATGATAAACTATTAAATTATCCAATGGATATACCATTGGAGAATGTCATGTTTATCACCTATCCGACATAAGTATCAAAGTCGCGATGACGACGCCATTTCAATAATTTGCCAGCTGACCACCCTCACCTACGTTTAGTCTCGAATCTTCCTTACTGGCAATATTTTTGTTTTAAATAAGCAGAAGTTTTTTCATAAATGGTCGACTCAACGATATGTTTGCCTAAAATATGTTAAAGTCAGGATTTAGTTATGTAATAAAAGGAGCAATTTGTTCTACAAAACCATTATATTTTCTAAACTTCTTTAAGTACCTAAACCTACTTCCACCATCCCACACCAACGTTGTGTTGTTGATAACCCGGTATGTCCTATTCATCTTTTAGTTCTGGTGGACCCTGAGGTGGGTTGTCCTGGTAACGATTGCCCTGTTGGGCATATTGACCTGGAACTTGTGCCACCGGTGCTGGACCTCGATGTGGCTGAATGTAACAACCCTGTTGCCATACAGCCTTTGCTGTTATGGTATAAGTGCATGGACTAAATTGCCACAGGTTGTAATGTAACGATACTATGTTCTTCTCGTAGTTGTAAAATACAGTAGGACTTGATATGCGATTATCCACTTGCACATTTACATATGTTACTATGTGGCATTGAGGTACCTGTGAAACAAAACTATTTTAATGTTCCGTGGATGTGGTCAGCTGATTTTTGCAGTGTGTTATCTGTTAAATGAACTGGAACTACGTTGTGTTTAAGTCTTGTACGATAGAAAACAGGTAGACGTGTTATGTTATGAAACAGTTTAATTTTACTCACAGTTAGTTGTATATGTTGTTCTTTTTGAAAAAATGAAAATTCTCCGTGGTACTTAGATATAACTACGGCTGTCGGTACACTGTCCGCACCGAATTCCCAAAGCTGACCGAACACTATCTGTATAGCCGAGAGGCCTACAAAAATGAGTAGAATCTTTTGAGATCCCATTGCACTTTGACTCGATGACTGCAAAGTGATGAACATTTGTCGAATCCTTAGTAGTGTAACGACTGCTTTATTATATAGAGAATTTGTTTGCAATAAAACATTTCCAATATATTTCAATTGTAAGTTAAATTGATTCGTTCGATCGTTTGCACAGTAATAGACGTATTTTATTTATTTTATAAACTGTAATTTGATACACTTAAAACAAATTGAAATGGTATTGCCAAGTTAAGGTTTGGCTCATTGTAAATATGTGTGAATTTCATGAAAATTGTTGACTCCGGTTAAGATTTTTTACGGCGATTTCTAACATCTACCTTACACCAATCCTGGGCTGAAACTATAATGTAGGTACCTCAACATATTACCGACACGCCCGATACAGGGGCAGTACACACGAGTGGCTCGCATTGGGAGCGAAAAAACCAACACCGCGCGCACTGAATACTGAAAATGTAACTAATTTAATTCGTGACTTGTATCGAAGGGACACGAGGTATATCGGAGATTTAGAGGTGGTATAACAACGATCTAGATTATATTTTGGTGCAATAGAGAGTGAAAATTAAACAAAAATACAATTTGTTTCCTATGACAGCCACATAATCATCAAATAAATACGATTTTTTTTTTAAATTGCATTTTTAACCGTGAATGCCTTTCATTAGAATTATTTATCAAGTAGATCCAGTTTCAGAAAATAGTCTAGATTTGTAACATTTATTCCTGTTTTTACGAAAAATTTTAATGTTATTTTTGCTCTTCCACAATTAAATTTGTTTTATTCCAACAAAGTTTCAGATAAAAAGGTTCTTTCTCATAAAGACAACAGCAAGTTTTCTCATGCCACGTCCAAAAATCGTTCTCTTAGCAACTCCGTACAATTGATGCACGTATGGTCAGTAAACGGCGTGTGTTTGCTCTGGGGCTGGCTTTTTGTCCGTCCGTGCGTCTCACGGTACCTACCCGCTGTTTAGGGCAAAAAACAAAACACTGTCAATATTCTTAGGAGTGTGGGGGACTGTGTGGTTGGGTCAACTTGCTTTATTTATACAGTTGCTAAAATAGTGATCTGTGAAAGGTTTCTCGTACTTAATTTTGCTCAGAATTCAAGTATTGCTTCAATTTAATAAACCAATATCATGTTATGAAGATGTGAATGAGAAGTAAATAATGCGGGCCATAGACGTACAAGTAATTTGGTAACAGACTGGTTCAAACAATTTTATAAAATTGGCATGAATGTCTGTGGTAAAATTTGATCAAAATGAGTTGTCAAATGGTATGAAGTAATAAGTATGAAATTTCGTATTTCTATTTGATCATTCTTAAATTTCGTATAAAATTCTATTTGATTATTCTGTTTCAACCAGCCTGTTTGATTATTGATAGACACGCGCTTGGCCACTATCTCACCTGATGGTAAGCGATGATATGGTCGATGATGGAGCGCGCTTGCCTAGAAGTAACCTATTTACTCTTGACCTAAAGACTCCCGGGTTGAAGCTATCAAACACAAGCAAACACAGACTCTGGCAGGGAATTCCACTCCTTAGTTGTACGCACAATAAATTTGTTCCCAAAGCCTGCCAGGGTTGCGGATTTTATTCGAAAGAGTTACCGCGGCCCTGGAAAGCAAAAGAAACTACGAGGAGCACGGATGGGTTTTAGTCAGTAGGAGTCTGACACTCCCTCCCGCTCCATCCAGAGCGGCATGAGTCATTTGATGATTTCGCATCAATAAAAAAAAAGTGTTCTCAAAACCTGAACGTGTATGGCCCGCTTATCTGATAATATCAAGATTCAGTCAATCTGCCTAGCCGTTTCCCAACTATGTTGTGGTCAGCTTCCGCAGTCTAAACAGTGCCATGCAGCTGAGTACCAGTATTTTACATAGAGTGACAAATAATAATAATTATTTATTTATTACGAGTGCCACGTACTAACTACCTATCGTATCATACGTACGACTAAGTACCTATCAGAGTATTTTGAGACTTCTACAAATTTTAAGCAACGTTCGCATTCGCATGTCAGTTGCAATCTGTCGAAAATGTATGGAAATTAATCCTTTTTTTGGAAATTGGCACTCTGAACTCCACAACCGAGTCAACTGGGTTATACGGTCCTTGGCTAGATTGGTAACAGGGTTTTGTGGCGTCAGACTATCCGTAACGACTGCCAAAGAACTACAAATGTCACTCGGGACCAATCGATGGTCAACCATCCGCTGACTGACCTCGGCAAGCGCTGCTTTACCTCGAAGATCAAAAATTGTGGCTGCTATTATTTAGTTACGAGCTCCTCAAGAATATCAAGATTATGATGATAATAAACACAAAAAAATACAGTCGAATTGAGAACCTCCTCCTTTTTATGAAGTCGGTAAGTAAAAGAACAGTTAAAAATGTTTGCTAAAAGTTTTATTTAAAAGAGCTGTTCAAATAATGGGATACCCCAGGCAACAGCATCATTTTCAGGAAATCACCTGAAGCAGACAATCTAACGCCTCAAGTCAACACTCTCTCTGATCGACCAGAGGGGTAATCCTCGTATTTTATAGGAACGTTCGCAATCGCAACGCTGTCGAATACTGTCAACCACACCTCTAATTACAACATTTAAGTAGGTACTAGAATTGGCCTTCTGGATAGCTCATTGAAAACATCTTTCATCATCATTCCAGCCGATAGACGTCTACTGCTAGACATGGCCTCCCCAAAGAGTCACCATATTGACTGGTCCTGTGCGTATCACGCTGCCTTCCTTAGGTTATCGGTTCACTTTGTGGGAGGTCTTCTAACGCTTCGTCTTCCGGTGAAAGATGTTTACGAGTACGCAAACTGCAGCAGCACGATAGCATATTTCATGGTGAGGGCTATCAGCCCTATAGCCAGACTGTTGATAGCAAACATGCGGTACACCGACATCGGCTCCACGGTGGTGATGACGCGGATTATGTTCTTGATGTAACTGCGAGAAGTCACTGGAAACAGAAATACATAAGTTTAAGGCCTTTCCATTCTTGTATGAACAAGCTAATGTTTGTGTTGAATCCTTGTTGTACAATAAAGTGTAAAATATACGAGGAAGGTGACGGGAGGAAGGTGGTGGTGAGGTGGCTTGATGATAGTTACACACGATAGAGTTTAAGGGCGTAGGACTGGAGAGGCCTACATATGTCCAGTAGTATGTAGTGAACTGAGGATGATCGTTATCGATGAGGCTTTACAATACCTGGCCTGGATGAAATGCGCAAGCACTCCAGGGCCCGGCTAAAGGCAGCTGCAGAACACGGTGTGGTTTGAGTCTATAGGGTCTAACAGACCCAGCAAGGGTCTGCGAGTTCCCGGAGAACATCCACGAGGGTTTTCAAACGTTAAAAAGGCATTGCTATACTATCAAGCTTGGCCAGCGATTTGGTAATCGCATTAAGTTGCTTTTAGAAGAAATTTAGAAGCTATATCGTGTTCCATGCAGCAAAACAAGACTTTTCTTGGATTTCAGAGGAATCAGTAAAGAGACGAAGAGTCAGAATTTAACGAGAGATCGCTATCTTTTTAACCGACGTCTAAAAAGGAGGAGGTTCTCAATTCAGATGTTTATTTTTATTATGTTTGTTTCGCGCATAACTCCGTCGCTTGCCAACCGATTTCAAAAATTCTTAACTCTTTTTCGTTGGAAAGGGTCCCATTGAAATTTTATAAAAATCGGTTCAGTAGTTTGGTTTTTAAATCCAAATAGCTGGAAAAAATATGTGGAAAAATCATCCATGTATACGAAATTGCGTAGGTATTTTTGCTTTCCTGTGATTTTCCAGTGGTGTTGTTAGGTGTGGCGTACCACTAAAAAGTGAAAAATAAAAAACTTTTTAACAAAAAAAAGAAACCGACTTCCAAAAAACACTACAAAGTTCAAAATAACTTTAATTTCGGAAGTCGGTGTCAAATAACGAAGAAGCAACCAAAAACATCGACTTCCGAAATTAAAGTTATTTTGAACTTTGTAGTCTTTTTTGGAAGTCGGTTTCTTTTGTAAACCTCTAAACAGTATTCTACGTATTAGATCCAACTGAATTAGAATTAATGGAATTATGCAGCAACACGACAAGTCGTCGTCAGGCAGCGTGTTGCGGAGCGTACGTCTGCCGGCGTCAATGTTGCACGCGTCAAGAGTTACGCGACAATGAAATTGTGCTAGCGAATTCGCTTTTGTTGCAATGTATGAGTAATTGCACGAGTTTATTACTGTGGATGTGCGCTCTTGTTTGGGGCAAGGGACAGTTGTTATACATATGGTTCTTTACAGAAGTCAGGTTCGGGAAGATGATTGGGTCGTTAATTTTCGACCCAAAGGCGTTCTGTTAAGCGATTGAATGGATGAACTGCTGTTTACTCTTGTACATTTCTGTCAACAACTTTGCCAAAGGTGGTGGTGGTTTGTATTGTAACCATATTCTCCTATAGTATGCGCCAGATAAATGAAGAATACCGGTCATTGACCCTACATTTATTGACACACTTAATTTCAAAAACAGAAATAATGACATAAAGCTGTCCTAAATCGACATCTATTGTGATCCTTACTGTTCTAGTAATGAAAAACGATTCATAATTTACTGTCCGGGGGTACCTACGAAGAGATATTAAAGAAAGGTCAATGACCGTTATTCTTCATTAATCTGCTTCATTAATCCATGCCATGTTTGAGAGCCCATGTAAGAACTGACAGTTTTATACTTTGTATGATAAAACAACAAATACAAACCGTTTTCAATTTTCTCCAAAGCATTGATACAGCTCTCTCTTGTTTGATTCAGTTTGCTCTCCAATAATCTGACTAAAAAGCATATTAAGCTTAACCTCGTAATGAATCTAATGCTTTGAGGGTCTGGTGCTACTATGAACTGACTCCATCTGAAATGCTATAAAAAGTATGTAAAATAGAGATAAATATTGAGCCTAGATGAAAAACTCCATCGTTCAAGGCTATTTTTTCAACCAACCACTATGGGACACTCAACTTTCGTGAAAACTGTGTACAGCAAATACAATTCCAATTGTTTGTTTGATTGCGAAGAGGGTCACTCAAGTCATCAATCATATTATATCAAATATAGCTGCAAAAGGTTGACTGGTGGTTTTTAGCTTGTTAAATTTGCAAAGCCATGTCACAGAATTGAAAGCAAAATAAATAGTATTTAAACCTCTTAAGATTTATTTTTATTTCTCATGGTTACCTTCAGAAGCACAGCCTGTGTTTGAGGGAGACCTTGAAAAAGACAAAAAAGGTAGCCCTCACCTTTATTTCCACCGTAGTTATCAGCTTTCTTGCACCCAGCAGGTGGTAAACGAATAAATGCAACACTATAAGTAGCAACTGAAATACAATAAGAAAAATGAGGTTGATGTCTTTTTCTGCAATGATTCAATTTTCTATAACTGTTTTATGATGTAAATCATTTTAACTTGTGGTTGTACAGCAACTGCAACAATCATCATCATCATCTCATCAATATTGTATTTCCCAATTCTGATGAATTATTAATAACTATCTTTTTATAGACTACGTACGCGTATATCCCGCGTACTTGCCGCGTTTTTGCCGCTCCGTAGAAATTTCGGAATTTAATTCTGAAAGTCTGTTTTCTCCCCTACACTCCCCAAGGAACCTACATTCCAAATTTCAGCTTTCTTCGACCGGTAGTTTCGGCTGTGCGTTGTCTATGTCACTCAGAAGATATATAAATTGATTAAACTTACATAAATTCGAAACACCCTTTCAGTCAACCGTAATGCTTTAACAACTCCATCAAACGCCTGCCACATATTTTGGTGTACCTGGATATTCAACAGCGTTTCCTTCCATTTCACTTCTGTACCGAAATCTATCATCTTCTTGATGAACGCTAGTCTTTCGTGTAAGATCAGAAGTATTGTCAAGAATAATACAGTTTCGTAATCTTCTACACTGAATAACGTTGTTAGTGGTGGTGCAACCCACATCATGCTCAGGTCAAAGCTTAAAGTATCCAATACCAAGCAGTAGCCGTGGTAGAATATAAGTATAATAAAACTTAGAATAGTATAGATGTATATTTTTCTATTGTGCCTTCCTTTCCCCATCATTTTTAAGTCTCTGTCGATCCTTTGCAATGTTAAGAAAAGCTTTGTGTTCGAGTCTCTGTTCATAAAGTTGTTGGTGACCATGATAGTAGCATTCAAAATTACTCCCATGTTAGTTTGAAAAATTGTCAAAACTAATTCAAGGTATTTCGTGTTATAATCTACGCCGTATGTATCCCAATAAAACTTAAAACAAAAACTTGAAACTGAAATGACAACTAAGGAATATGCACTTTGTATCCACATAGGGGGAGAGATGGCGTTATGTCGAATGTTCACTCTCACAGAACCTATCATGGTTTGTACATAAATTAATGGTTTAAACAATTTTACAAAGTTATCATCTAAACTGTATTTATTTGATTCTTCAAATCTAGACGCCATTATATAATAGCAGGACCGTTACTACTGAGAAAATGCCGCTTTGTCATTGAAATATAATATTTTTATAAATTGTTACAGACATTTAATCAGTAAAATGGAAAGCATTTAGCTGAGTAGTTTTGTATAAATAAAGATCAATTATAACACCATTTCCCGGCTATTCAAAAGGTTGGCAGTCACCTTTTATTTACACATGAATATATAGTTGATGAAACAATAAATGTAACAAAAGAATAATTTTATTTATATCTAAAAATGTGGTGGTTACTTTATGGTAAAATCTACAGTTTTAAGTGTTCGCCACTGTGAATCAAATTTTGTTAAGAGCCTTTACGCGGTACGGCTTTTCTTACAAACTTTAAAATCCTTATTTTTCGAAATTAATGAACCGATTTTAATAAAACTTGTTATGCATACGCTAGATATCCAGGTCTAAATAGATATCAGAAAACATTTTTGAAAAAGATTTTAGAGAGCGATTTTAAGTTTTCTCTAGAAAGTGAAAAATCACTAGGTATATCCTTCCCCCTGAACTCTTTTTCGATTTTCTTTTCTGATAACTATTTAGACCTAGATATCTAGCGTATGCATACCAAGTTTTATTAAAATCGGTTCATTGATTTCGAAAAATAAGGATTTGAAAGTTTGTATGAAAAGCCGTACCGCGTAAAGGCTCTTAAGCTTTGACTAATATTATTATTATTATTATTATTACTAGCCCGTACTGTCCCACTGCTGGGCAAAGGCCTCCCTCCATTCCTTCCAATGCTCACTAATATACATATCAGTATTTTATTGGTTCTAAAGCTTTTCAGAAACTATTTAAGGGGCGAGTCCCAAGACCCGAAGGAGGTTGACCACATGGCATTTAAATAATGTTCGAGTAGGTATCGTTTAGCTTCTAAATATCTTATTTAAAGCAAAATGAAACAAGACTATAGAGTATTCCATGCTGATTGATATAGACTGTTAAGCCGTGGTGTAGATGGCAAAAAAATCGAAGATAATCATGGGTTCCATCTGTTTGGAGATAAGGCGGATGATGTTCTTCATGTAGCTACGAGAGAAGGCTGAAATAAACAGATGATATTAAATAATTAACAACCTAATTGCAAGAAGCATAAGCAGGATCCGTCGAAGTAGTGATGCTTGGGGGAGGCCTGCGTCTAGCCGTGGACTTTCGATTGAAATAATAGTAAAGACGATAAAGCTGAAGAATTATTTGCAGAATTTTATTTCATCATTATGAAATTGTTATATGAAATTTCAATTCATCATTTTTGGTAAGAACCGACAAAAGACCATAGGAATGACTTGGATGAATCATGGAGGCATGCCACAAAACAAAGAAGATAGAAGAAATATTAATTATGCACAGCATTAAAGAAAGTTGTCAAATGATGATTTTTCAGAACTCTTTTTATTAATAATTTTAAAATGTATTCACACCATTTACTATTACTTTTAAAGCACAAACACAGCTGTCCTTAGTTTAAAGTACACTGGTCTCTTATCACTGTACAATTATACTATTCAGAAATTTCAGAAATTTCAATTTCTAGATCCTTGAAACGAACTTGATGGTCAGCATATCTGGTATTACTTTAAACCTGGGCTACTCTTTCTGAAACAAGTTTACTATACCGTCAAGTCGGGTTACTTTGGCTCTGGGGTATTACTTTGGCCCTAACAAGTTGATCAATAAGAATGCATAGCACTGTGTAGCTGGCAGCTAATAATAACAGTCTCCTAGGTCGAACTTCAAAGTTAAATCTTGTCGATGCCGTTCATGGAAAGGTGACCGACCATAGCTCTCCGAGACTTCTCCGTGCCTCGGAGAGCAAGTTAAGCTGTTGGTCTCGACTGTCTTTTGTAGATCTTTGACTGTCTTGACAAGTAGCAAGTAGAAGAGAGAGTAGAAGTTGGAAAATATAACACCAGTCTTGCCAAGAGGTATTGTGGTATCGTATTCCTCTTTTACTGTGTTTTGGAGGTAAGCAGATCATAGGTAGGTACTGGTTCTATTCAGCTGGGATCGGCTTCGAGTCGACCCCATCCCCGTTGGAAAAACCTAGGACTTCATTACTATTTAGCTTAAGTACGTACGTTAATAATAATTATGTAGTTTACGATGTGTGTGTGTTTGTGTTTGTTTAAGTA
Organism: Melanchra persicariae; assembly: GCA_947386135.1. Classification (NCBI taxonomy): domain Eukaryota; kingdom Metazoa; phylum Arthropoda; class Insecta; order Lepidoptera; family Noctuidae; genus Melanchra; species Melanchra persicariae. The sequence continues at coordinate 5,542,563 of OX376651.1, read as the reverse complement.
CTAGCACTTAAGTTTCCTTTGATATTCAGGCAAAGCTTGTATTTGTAAATGTTTAGCTCACCCTCTTCGTCATTTTTGGTTTAACATTAACACATTAACATTTTCTTTATGTTTAACAATTGAACGATGAACGAATGTATGACCACGTATAAAATCTGAAATAGTGTCTGAAGAAATGTTTCCGTTGAATTTTTTGTTTCTCTCTTCTTTGGTAATGACTTGGTAAATATTTTACAAAATTAGAAGAAAAACAACATAAATTGATGACTCGTTTTGATTTTGTTTTTATCGCGTCCATTGTCTGCCTTGTGGAAAACCAAAATGATAGGCAAAGTTACAACTCATAGCGGATGAAAGATATAACTAATTTAATACTTAAAAAAATGCGAAAGAGTTTTTCGACTAAACGTAGAGCATGCACAATACCAACGAAAGCTCGCCATATGCCACTTGGGTGTCCAACTGTGCGTGCTTCTATCTCACCTGACTGCTAAAATCTATCAACTTATTTACGGAGCAAATGAGAACAGATATTATATATAATTGATATCTGATTGTTATTATTTATTGATATTATTTGTTTATTATTAGTTTATTTATTTAGAACTATCATCGTGAATAAATAGAAGCATTTAAGCATCCTCTACAGTATCAATCGATAAGGAAAATAAAACAGTCCACAACTTAGCTGGCTCGATATATAGAAAGATTTGTACCATATGCAAAATGAGCATAGTAAAACTTTGTTTCATAAAGAGATAAACTTTTCTGTTGTGGTTCTCTTTTCCGATTATTTTCAGTTTTCTGTCGATGGTCTGTAGGGTGAGGAGAAGCGAATCTCGGTTGTCAGTGTCGTTAATTAAAATATCGGAAGCGTTGAGGAACTATCCTCCGTAAACTTGCCATAATGATCAAGACCAGATTCAGCTAGATAAGGTAACACAAGATTTGCTGTATTAAAAACTAAACTGTATCCAGCTTGTATATACAATGGTGGAGAAATGAATTTATTTCGTATGTTAACTCTTACAGAGCCCAGAATCGTTTGCATGTAGATCAGTGGCTGATAATAATATAATAATAATATAATAATAAAGCCTTTATTCGGACACTAAAATACAGTTCGTTTCAGATACTAATGCACTGTTGTATATACACTTCTGGACACATCTATTGGCCCACCTTGTATTTTCAGTTTCGTTTGGTCCTAGCTAAAATTTTATATTAGGTCGAGCAAAAAGTTTTTATGCAGTTTTGAACCTGGCACATTCACAATTTCATACAATAGTCTTTTTTTGAATTTCGAACACAGAATTCAAAGAAACAAAAGACAATTTGGAGCCTGTTTGTTGATATCAAACAATCGAATACTAAGAAAACTTGGTTTTATTGGTTTACTTGGATTTAATTCTTGAAAAAGTGATTGATATCTTTAGTTTTGCAACAAACATTACTTATTCTTAACATTAAGGTGAGGTTCTATCAATAATCTATGGATACTTCACCTAAAGTCACCGCCCAAGCTGTGGCACTTATTCAGGCCGGACACAGCCAAAGAAACGTGAGTGCTCAACTTAATTTAAGTCGATCTGCGGTCTGAAATGTTTATCGGAGGTACCTAGAGACTGGCGGCTTTGTTCGTCGCCAAGAAAGGCCACGATCTCGGGTCACAACTAAAAGGCAGGATCGATTCATCGTGACGACCAGCTTGAGAAATCGTCACCTTACCTCCATTGAGATACAAAACCAACTTCGCGACTTCCACGGAGTATCTGTGAGCGCTCGAACTGTTCGGAGAAGGTTAAAAGAACGCGATATGGTACCACACAAGCCAGCTAATGGGCCCAAACTAACGCGAGCCCACCGAACAGCGCGCCTTCATTTCGCACGCAGTCATTTAAATTGGACACAGCAAGATTGGAGCCGTGTACTCTTTTCTGATGAGTCTAAAATTGTGTTACATGGCAATGATGGAAGGAAGAAGGTCTACCGACGTAAGGGAGAGCGTTTCGCACAATGCTGCTTTGAAGAGAGGGTTGCTTATGGCGGTGGCTCATGGACTGTCTGGGGCGGAATATCCGCGAGCGGCAAAACTCAACTTGAGGTTGTTACAGGACCACGGCTGCCAACATTAAATGCTGAAAGGTACATTCGTGAGTGCTTAGAACCTCACGTGATACCATACGCGGACTATGTGGGCCCAAATTTCCTTTTTATGCATGATAATGCAAGAGCCCATGCGGCCGGCATCGTCAGGGAATATCTTCGGGATGTTAACATCACAGTTATGGACTGGCCAGCCAGAAGCCCAGACATGAACCCCATTGAGCACATGTGGAACGAGCTAAAAAGACGTGTTAGGGCTCGTCAGCCAGTTGCCCAGACGATGCAGGAGTTGAAAACTGCCATAGAAGAGGAATGGGAGATGATCCCTCAAAATTTCATAGAGCGGTTGATAAACTCTATGCCTAATCGTATGAGAGCTGTGGTAGATGCCCATGGAGGCAACACGCGTTATTAAATTAAACCTTTATTTGATAAAACATGTTTTTTATTCAAAAATCAATTGCCTTTAACAAGGCGCATATCCGACTTGTTAGGCGTAGCTCCATGTCGTATGGTATTCTGAATTCAAATTTAAAACAATACGATCGAAAAAGATGGTAAAATGTATCAGGTTTAAAACTGCATCAACAGTTTTTGTTCAATCTAGCAATCATATTTCGGTAGGGGCCATCGAAACCTAAACTCTAAGGTGGGCCAATAGATGTGTCCAGAAGTGTATTTTACATAATTAAAATTATTCGCGTATTTGGTGCTTCTTTACTTTTTGTAGGTCCGTTTGCCAGTTGGCAAAGGCCTCCTCCAACCTACTCCATTCTGGTCTCTCAGTGGCTGATACAGTTTTATAAAATCGTCTTCAATTATATTTTGGGTTGGATCTTCTATGTTACAGTTCATGTTGATACTGAAGTAATTTTAACTTATCTACTTTCTTTGTAATTTAATTAACTTGATTACTTATTATTGGTGCTGGCGTCGCCTATTAAGAATACCATGGACAGCCCACCGAACAAATGTCTCGATCCTCAAGGAACTGCGAATGGAGAAAGCGCAACAGCTGTCCTCAACGTGCCTGCAACGTGTCGTGAGATACTTCGGTCACATTGCCCGCAGAGGAACCAACAATATGGAAAGACTCATGGTGACTGGCAAAATAGAGGGTAAAAGACCAAGAGGCCGAAGCCCCAAACGGTGGTAGGATCAAATATCGGAGCAACTAGAGATACCGATCAGCACTGCACTCCACCAGGCTGCTGATCGTAACAGATGGAGAAAAGCCGTTGACAGTTTGAAACGGAGTCACGATTCTCAGCAGTGAGAAAGCGATTAGGAAGAGGGAACTTGATTACATAACCTATTCTTCGTTGATGGAAACTAAGATCTTTATCCCTAAAAGTATTTGTATTTAGGCGTGGTTGTTGTAAATATAATTGTGTTAGTTAGTAAATTACTGACTTTTTTGGCAGAACGAATATGCGAATACCTAGATTTTTCTTTACAAAATGTCTTTTAATAAACTGGTTTTCTTTCTTTTTCTGTTAGATCCTCTTTTCCTTTCTTTTATTTATTTTATTAGTCTTATCAATAAGTGTTAATGATGCTTAAAATTAGAACATTTTAACAACAGGTATTGACATAATAGTTACACATCTTTATTTCACCACAAAAATTCCGATACGTATTCGATTTACCGACACTCCAGGTAAATTATTCGGAAGGTAACAATTTAATATATTTCACACTGTACGCCGGGCGTAGCGGCGTACCTGCGGCGTAGTGGCGTAGTACTTGCAGTACGCGGCTTGTCATTGTTCCCACAGAGGCTCATCAAGTATGCGCCTCTGAATTTTGAGCGGCGTATTCAAACATGTCCCCGTAAGCCCCTACAATACGTATTTTATTGGCGCTTCACACGAGGTTCCTGTAATAAATGATTTACACAGAATTGTTTCGGATAGCTAGAAACAAGCAAATCTGGCTTGTTTGTAGCGGCCAATATCATCTTCGATAATATAAAATACTGATAGCAATAAATAAATTTATTTGCAAGTAACATAATAATCTTAGTGAAGGATTATTACTTCTCACTTCCAGTCGACAGCGATTCGGACGAATTTTTTGGCGCCATGTTGTAGTTAGGAGTTTTTGTTTTAAGAGTATTTAGTTAGATTAGTATTTAAAATATAAAATGTACATGTTTCTAGTGATAGACGAGTTCAAAAACACAAAAAAAAACTTTTTTGGCAGGTTTAGCACAGTCGGTCCAGACCACAGGTCAAGACGAAACCTTGAGATTGTCCACGTGAGCTTCTACGAATATCCCTGATACGCTGCAGTAACAGGGAAGTCCATGAGCAGTCTGAATGAAATTCGCAGTATTTGGGTCCAATCCTTTTATGGGAATTTTGGTGAGTTATCAACGCCATAGTTTGTCCCAGCCCTAACCTAAATAAATACGATTTTCAATTTCTTAATTGAATATTAATTCATTCAATATTTGGGACTATGATTGATGTTTGACTTTACGCCTAGACATTGAATTGAAGAGTGTTTTTTTGTTTCTTCAGAGCTACGGTTCAGAGTAAATTCTTAATAATATTTTTGTTGTTTAATTTATTTAATTTAATCGAGGAAATTATATTCAAGATAATTGTGCTGCATAATTTTAAAACACAAATTAGATATCCCTTTTTGCTTATGATGATGCTTTAACGAAAACAAAGCCAGACGAATTCATATTTTGACAAACTGCAGTATAAAAATATCCAACAAAAAACGTTGCAATATTTTGCCGTATCGAAAAACTAAGCACTAAGTTCTCGTGACTTTTCCATTTACGAGAGCGACTAGAATCGTATTTTAAAATATAATACGCTTTTATTTTGGAAAATTCCGCGAGTGGCTCTTGGGAGAGAAAGCTAATTTCAATTTCATTTAGTTCTGGCGCGATTCCATGTGCCGACCAGAGAGTATGGTACGGCTTTGCCGGCAGACCGGGATTTTAATCACCCGCAATATTATACTGTGACTTGTGAGCTAGTTACTTTCTTGATTGGTTAGGTACATGATTTTAGTTAGCAGCTGAAACTTACTAATAAGTCCCCTACCTTAGTGAATCATGCATATAAAACTACCACAGTAAAATTGATTTTTACTGAACACTGAGGGAGCAAAAGACCAGAATAATGATTGATTGAAAATTTTTGGGTTTGATAAAAATGAACAGAGGATGGTGAATAATGCTATCTTCAGCATTTAATTAGACGTTAAGTGTGGTGATTCTCCGGCAAAGCTAGACCAGGCAGCATTTTACTGTTTTTTTCCACAGCATGAGGATCTATGCATTCGAATACAAGAGATGAAGAGTAGTCTATACAGTTTTGTTCTTCTCGAGTTGGTTTGTTCAATAACACAAGCAAGAATACACATGACGATACGGTACAATGTAAATCTTTTTTTTCTTAAACGTCATTTGCCGTATGCCTTACCCCATTAGTGATCCAAAACCCAGGTATATTCGAAATAGGCTCGCGTTACAGAAATACGTATTTAATCTATGGTGGCGAGTGCAACTCCACGGAACCCTTGGGAGCGTTTGGGTACCGTAGGCAGATTACACCCTGTCTGAGCCCCAATACGCAATTTCATTGCAAGAGGATTCCGCATTTTTATCGGCGAATCTATCCGGTGCCTATGCTATTAGAGTGGCTCGCTTGAGAGGGGTTTAAGGTCTTTATTGTTTGTTAATGTAAGGGGTTGTGTTTGTATAGTGGCGGAATGAGGAACTGAGGCTCGAAATTCCAGAATTGAGATGATCACTTGACATATCGACAGCGTTTGACAATGTCATACATATTTGAAGTTTTAACGCTTACAGAAGAATGCTATGCTTTTTCTTTTAAATTTCGAAGAGTTTAAGATACACTCCTCTTCACCGGGTACCTAATTCTAGTTCGGAAGCGAATATTCCGCTTGACGGTATTAGACTCGGAATGACTCTGTTTAAAGCTTTTTGATCGTCATTTTACACGTGATGCCTGTTGACTAGTTATAGTTTGCGTGCATATAGCGATCTACGGGTCCAGTATGGATGGAATCACACGCTCGGGATACTGTTGAGGCTGCCATGGCGATGTAGCGCGCCAAAAATGTTTGCGGAAAGGCATCTAGATGGTTTTTGTGGTGTGTGTGATGGGTTTCATTTGATGGCGGCCATCATGCGAAAGAGAAGCGCTTCCTTGCTCCCTCGTCTTCGTGGCAGTACCAACAATATCTTGAATTTATTCGCGATAGATGGGAGTCTCCAATGCTGCGACATTGGATGAAACTCCACACATAATTTAACATGTATGTCTACCAACACTAGTTGTTTAAGACCATTTTTACTAATTCTATGGGCGTAGCCCGAAATAAATGCTTTAATAATAATTAGACCTATCCTCACTCATTTACTTCCAATCGTTGATACGGCATCATTATTGTTTCTAATCAAACTGTCACAGGGGGCATGAAATACGGCAGACGAAACCGTAAACAAGAATCAAATAAACAAAAAGTATTTTTGTTTCAACCGAAACGAACCATATTTCTTAATCCTATCAAGCACAAAGTAATAAAGACAGACAAATAAACTAGATAAGTATATAAATAACTTCTTAACTAAGGTTCTAACTTTATCCGTACCTACGTCTGAGTGACGCGGGGACAATTTAAACCGTGGTACATTCCTACCAAGATATCAAACCGCCCTAACGGTGGATGATTCATATTATTCTCCTCAAGACTTGATTACGCCAGCGATACTGTAAGGGAGCGAGCACACGAGACAGACGGCCATATCGTGCTGGTTAATTTTCGTAAGTAGATGTCGGCTGTATTTTCTTGAAATGAAATGAAGTACTTGTGAATATATGTGTACACTTTCGGTAGGGTTTGGATTTTTCAAGTGAGGTCTGCCAGTATCTAAGTTTTTGTCATTAGTGCAGACAATAATATTGTTGTGAACTTATGGAGGTTGATGCTTAACTGACTCTATTGACTAAAATCAGTTTCTCACCTTTAATATTCTGCTTTTTGATGTAAATTAACTATTCTTAAAAATGACACAGCATATTTATTAGAATTTCACACGAAAGAAAATTACCTTGTGATCAAAAGTGGTGTAATTACACGACCTTGTACAGAATAGAAGGGTGCATATGAAAAACTCGAGTGTAGCTGTTATTACGAAATGACGTGTTAAACGAAAACACGTCTTATTTGCATAATAAGGAGCCCGACAGCTCCCCTAGGAAATAATGACAAGGAAGTTTTGAGAACGCAATGGGCGAGAAATGAAAAGCTACGTTGAAAGAAAAGCACAATATTTTGCAGATACTTTTATTGTGTGAAGAAAAAGTCCTTTTAAGTAACATAAAATGTCCTCTAAATTAAAATAACCTGAAATTAAGTTGAAGAATTAAGTGCCTGATAACTGGAAGACCTTAATTCCAAGTCATAAAGAAACCTCTGCAATCGAATCAGTCACCATGGTAACAGACAAAAATACCTCGTAAAAGTCAATAAATAACGAGTTACAACTGTCAACTTTGATTGGGTGGAGTGGAAGAAATACGAGAATTGCGACGTAAAGTTGCATTGTAATTCTGTGAACGTGTCGAAGTGAAAACTTAGGCGAAGTGAACGAAAAGTGAGCTGTCAAACCATACAAACAAGATGGAATGAAAGCTCACTTGTCGTTCACTCCACCTAAGTGAGCACGGTGATATATCGACAGAATAGACCGGCAGTTGCAGAACCTTAATTCACTTCAAGCAATCAACATTTGTGGAGCAACAGTTCTGGAGTGGCGACCACGCACAGGAAGACGCAGCGTTGGAAGGGTTCCCACAAGGTGAACAGATGATCTGGTGAGGGTCGCTGGTAGCCGATGGATGCAAAACGCACAGGCACGGTTGTTGTGGCGACACTTGGGGGAGGTCCAGCAGGGATGTTTTTAAGCTGAGATGATGATGATGATGAATCAACATTTTATTCAAATGCACAATACAATACAAATCAATATCCAGCACTCTAGATCCAACTATCGAATCACAGAAACAGTGTGCAAGCCTCCCATTCAAAACCACCTCGTTAGAACTTGATTAGAGAGGCCACAATGCGATAACAAGCTGGGGTTACAAGCCAAAACTTCTGATTATCTCGCTTATGGGTTCTGCAACTTTTTAAAGAAATGTCTTCGCGAATTAGCTGTATATCAGGAAATAATGCCGCGGGGTGGGGTTGCGGGGTGAAGAGCGGTGTCTGGGGGAACAAATTGTCAATTTATACCGTATTAACAGACTGTTGCTGGGAATTGCTTGTGTTTGAGTCGACGGCTTTTTAAGGCGATAGGGTGAGTAGAGTTGTTAGTTGGTATCGTGTGGAGTGAATAGTCTGGTTAATCGCGCATGGATTTATGAGTAGGTAGTTGAGAGTTACTAAGACCTCTCGCAAATTGTTCAACAAACGGAAGGGAATTAGGAACACAGCACAACTTTCAATTCCTATAACACTTTAGTAGAATCTATTCTCCCACCTACTTATAAAACACATCTACCACAGTTCCCCCATACCCTAGACTACTTCTCAAGTGCGAACTTTAAGTAGATAGTTGAAAATTGGCATATTACCCGACAATGGCTATGCAATCGCAAATGCATTAGTCCAAGAGTGCTGGAGTCACCCGACTTCTCCGGGTCCTCGGCTGACCGTATGCAAACCTACTCGGTAATCGAACCGACGTACCGTCTCAAGTGATTCTATATACCTACCCACTGGCTCAATGTACTCGAGAAGGAATGGCTTTGGATCTATTTTGGTTATCGATTTTCTGATGATAACCAGATATTATTTAATTACAACATTTTTCGGTAAGTTATGAACAAGTACTTAACCAAAGATTTATTTATTTATTTTATTTGGAATAACTAATAATTACATAATTTGGAATATTAAAATTTAAATATAGTTATTCACAGAAAACAGAAAGAAATATTAATTACGCGCTTCAAAGAAGAATACTTAAAAGTTACAAAAAACAAAATTAAATAAGTTAAGTAAATCATCATAAAATAAGTTACAATAAGTTAAAGTTACAATAAAAAATTAGAATGATAAAAAAACAATAATAAAATCAAATAAAAAACTGTAACACAACCAGCCGAACCGTTACAAAACAATAAAGTACAATTAAAAAAAATCAAATAAACAATTATAAATTAAAATGAATCACATTAATAAAATAAAACAATACAATAATTAAATCAAATAAGTTTCAATAATAAATTAAAATTAATCACAATAATAGAATTTATAATAGAATAAAAAAAACTACAATCATAAAATCAATTTAAAAAAAAATTAAGTAATTAAAATTAAAACATCAGATTACGACCTAAAGTCGGGAAGAGGTGTCTAGTTCTTTGATTGCTTTGAGAATAGAATTTCGGAATCGTCCGGGAGTGGTGCAAAATGAATCAGTACCGAGAAAATACTTATTGAAATTTTCGGTTAAACTTCCGAAGGAGTGGAGTGGTGTGGAGTGGTGAAAGAATGAATTTGACTATCATCATCATCATCCATTTCTGGGTAGTGACCTCTCTTTGCTTGAGCTCTACGCTCCTTTTAATTTCGGAGTAGAAATCATCATAGGTGTCCTCTTGGGGTCAGCGGAGGGGTCTGTCAGACTCTTGCTGACTAAAATCACATCGGTGTTCCCTTGTACTCTTGCGTCCGGAGGCTAAGGGTGCGAATGTGACTTTCGCTGCCTCAGACTAAATATAATCCTCACGCTCCTGTGCCAATCTCATAATTTTCCACCTGGTGACAATAAGAATCGAATGCCTTCGTTTTATTTTAAACCTAAAACCCAATACACACACACATATAATGTAGATACAAATTTCCAGCCCGTATCAGTGGCTCGTAAACTGTAAATACAAGTTAAGAGCCGAAAGACAAATGAAGCACCTTATCCACACGGCACGAAATCAAGACTAATATGCTCACGCTTGCCATTTAAAAGGGTAAAGCAGGAGTTCAGGACTGAACTGGTTAAGACTTTGATGAAGATTTCCTTGTTAGGGATTAGTTGGAGGAGATAAGGACGTGAATGATTGCTAGTTAGGTCCTGGGTAAATAATAGCACTGTGTTCTGTTTCAGGGTTAAAGAGACCTGCAGAATTAATGGAATGAGGAAGTTGCAGAGGTCGAAGACAGTTGAAGATGAACCTGTGGCCTTAGTGCAAGTTTTTTAAAGCGATCGAGAATCGCGTTAGCGTAAACGACAATTTGTATTGAAACTGAATAAACGCCGTCTGGTGACACTCACGGACAACCGGTTTTTTTTCTATACAATTTGACAAGCGATGGTTTAAGTTAACGCGATCGAGTACGTTAACGCGATCGAATACGTTACAAAACTCACACTAAGCCCTCTGTAGCCTTAGTACCAGTTTTTTTTTTATTAACGTACACGATTGCGTTAACGTAAACGTAAACGTCAGTTTATTAAAATAAGTCAGTTTAGGTTCATGGCCCAGATATGACCAATGTGTATTTAGGGTACGATGGGACTGACATACGCATTGTGATCATAAATGTCCCTAAATAAACGAAGAAAAAAAAAACTGACAATAACGGAAAACTCCTTTTTTGAAACGATTTGAAAAACTCGCACTAAGGCTACAGGCTCATCTTCAATTCCTCTGAATGAAGGTCAATTCGATGGTCACACTGCACAAAATCAGTGGAAAAGAAGGATATGGAAGACCCCAAGTAAATGGGAAGTTGGTAGCGAGTCTGGGTGATGTTCAAAGTGTATCAAGCAAGTGCTGTGGTAATTCTGTTTTTCTTACTCCTCTCCCTTTTCGTTGTCCAAGACAGTTGAATCGTTTGTATACGAATCGTTGAGTTTCAATGGTTGGTTGTTATGGTGTCCGCCACTGTTGATTCTGTTTCTCAGGAGTTGCTGTGGTTGAGAATTGTGTGGTGGGCCTGTTCCAAAAAAAAGCAGGTACACACTACACACCTGAAGAAGTGCATGAGGAATATGGAACATTTGAACTGCATTCCCTTAGTGCGAATATTTTCTACAAATATAAAAGCTATATTCAAAGCCGGTCCCTGAACCGTCTTCCTATGGAAACTGATATAATTTTAAGGAATTAAAGTTAACACCCAAGATGTCTGTCATCGGCGATAAAAATTAAAAAGTAATAAATATGCAAACGAACCAAGTTCCCAACTGCGACGATTGGTGCAAAAATCTTCGTTTAATAACCCTTTTCATGAGTCCGGTATTTTTAACGATGTCTTATGGAAATATTTCAGTAAGTAAGTTAATTAAAGTTGATTTTTGTGGTTCCGAACGTCCGTATGAAAAACAGAAACCTTATAGCATTACTCGTGATTCTGCTAGTCTGTCTGTCTGTCGGTCACAGATCATTTTTTTGTAATTTACAGATCCTGTATTGTTTTGTTAAATGACAGTTGGTAGACAATTTTTCTTTTCCATATGAAAACCATAATAAAAATTAAGGGTATGTAGATTATTTCATAAGGGATTACCTCTGGAATAGAAGTAGTTTAAAAAAACTATCTAGCATGCTTTCAAAATATACCAAAAGCTTTATTTTAATCTAACAGACGAAGAACATGCCCAAATCTAAATATCACCCTTGCATTAAACGACAATATAAAAATACACTCTCAAAATCGCAACGGACAGTGTTTATACCCGTCAATATACAGTATGTAGTTATTATGTGATTCATCATTACGTGTCAGCTATGTTTTATGAGGCGGCGTCGCCCGGCGCTGCCCAATTTCACGCACCAACACCCGCTATATACTCGCACCAGTACTGAACGAGTATTTCCAAATATGAGGCCAGAGTTAAATGGTAGGTAGCTGTGTTAGAATGGACTGTGAATTTTACTGGATGGATAGGGTGATTTTTAAATTCTGCTTTCCTAAGTCAAAAAAAGGTAGGTCCTCCTACCTACGTGCTTCAACGAAATCTATAATTAAGTTTTTTTTCCATTAGATAGCTTGAAGAATTTCTCATCAGGATGAACTAGTCTATCTTTAGAAATCCAATCTAACGGAAATTGTGACTCATTATAGAATTACAAACAGGGTGTGTAATTTTTATTCCTCAAACAGCTTACATATTGATAAAATACAATAAACGCGGTATATCCATTTAGAAGCTTCGGCCAATATGTGTATGCATGGATTGAACGCCAGCTTCGAGCAAAGTTGCTCTGATTATTTCTGAAGAGGGAGAACACTAAATTCTTAAAATTCCACCAATCATAATTAACAAATAAAACATTCAGTTAATTACATCCCACTTCTTTAAACCCAGCAATTCAACCCGCAAATGTTAAAACAGTAATCATGAAGTTCCACATTGAGCTCCGTCATTGCACCCCACGCGCCAATAAAGCTGAGGTCTAGATTTATGTGAACACACGATAATCATAAGCGGAACACAACACGCGTTTCATTGCCCGCCGGCATTCTACACTCAGCTTTATTTGCATATTATTCCTTTATTACTCTCTCAGAATTCATATGCTAATGTCAACGACGATATTTTCGATCCCAGCGGTATCCTCACGGATGTGACCCTAAAGATTTCGACACGTTTTATGTGTGTTTCAGCGGGTTTCATTTGAATATGTTTTAAGTTTGCGAATTTATTATGTGTTGAGAAGTTTTGGTCAGTTTTTTTGGAGGGTTATGCGTCTGGGAAAGATGTTTTGTGTTTTATAGAGTGAACAGGGTTTATTGGTTGGTGATGCTTGGCAATACGTCTGATCATGTTACCAGAGTACATGGTACGACATAAAATACCTCATTGCTGAGAGTCCACCCGTAAGACATTCGATGGTCAGTCGTAGACCTGTAGACTTGGTTCAGACAACATTTTAACCTAGGTACCAAAAATAACTGAACCAGAATAAACTTCACAAACATATAAGTAAGTACTACTGTTGTTGTAAATAAAAAAAATCAGGTTCGTATTTAAAGATGAATCTGCATCAAGCTTATTTAAATTACCGAATTTAAATACAAAACTTCTCGACTGCATCAAAGCTCATTTTTATCCGTCTATCCAAAGGACATAAGAGCCGTGAAAACGCAACAAAGTACAGATAATGTACGGGGCCCAGCCAGCCATGTAATGGTTTTATTCCGAGCGGGGCCCGGGGTGCCATGCCGTCTTGTTCGACGCACCTGCGATGTCCCCGCCTTATTTTACCGCTAATTGCTAAGAGGATTTCGGAATTAACGAGAACAGATCACGTTTTTGCGTTGAATACCTAATTTGGAATTGAGATGGATCGTCTTTTGTTCAGTGTTAAAATGTTTATCGGATGAAGTGTTAAGTGCTTAAGCTATTTTTAGACGGCTTCGTTTTATACCCTTTTTCTCACACAAGAAATTGAGACTTATTTAGGTGATTAATTCGGTGAGACTTGTAGGTATACAGAGTTCTTTGTAAAACACCAACAACCTTTCAGTGAGTGAAAGTACTCATGATTATAAACAACTTTTACTATGGGACCAAATCTGAAATATCAAAAAATAAATCGGCTGTTTCGTACAAAATGCAATATACACCCGATTAGATATTTTTTTCGATTTTTCAAGGTTGGTCTCATAACAAATGTTGTTTAGAATCATGAGTATTTTCACCCACTGAAAGGTGGTTGGTGTTTTACAAAGGCATGTATTTAACGCGGCGACAAACTAACCTGTTATAGGGTTTAAAAAATAATTAAGATGGGTAGCAAAAATAATAGGTTGGCAGCTACAGTGAAGTAGCATTTTAAGTATAAAGTAGCAGCTTTATATAGAGTTGTGAGCTCTGTTTAAATTTAAATTGGCAGTGATTCTAGTATAAATAAATAAATATTTTTGGGTGGTTTAAAAAAAATAACCTTCTAACCTAACCTGTCCGAGTCGGGGTGCCTCAAGTCCCGAGCTCGCTTCGCTCGCTCTTACACCAATTAAAACACATATACGTATGACATCCCACTGTTAATATTAGCCGCCAAGTCATTATTTTTTGTAACCAATTAGTTAGTCGCCTAATAAGTTGTTATTCGCCTCAAAATAATTAGCCTTTTGCAAATAACCCTGTATTTATAGGGTATTAATTGTAGTTTCGGTACAACTCTATTTAAGTGTTTTTGATACTATTTTAGGTGTAAGTATTATAAACCCTACTGTAATTCTAATTATAACCCCCTAGTGAAGGAAGTGCAGTAATACAACATACGAGGATTTATAACAAAGCATTCTCTGCCAGTCAACCTTCGGGTTAAAATGCCTACACTGTGGTATTCGTATAAAAATCATTACAATCAATTCAAAATAATAAACAAGTAGTATACAAAATGCCCAGTGTCCAGTGTACAAACACCGGACGACAATTGCAACCAACCGGGCGATTTTAATTTGTAATCCAGTGCGGCGATTAAACGTCGACCGGTAAATACGATTGCCGGATTAAAAGTCCACAGTTCATTTAACAGCTGCCATAGTAATACCGTGAAAGCTTATTTTAATTCGGCTAATTAATGTCCAATTGTTTCGTATATCGAGTTGCTTTAGTCAATTGTTTTTATAATAACACTCTTTTTTTTAAATGTTCTTAATTTATGCCAGTGTGTGTTTGCTTTTTGTAGAATGAGGTCGTGTGTTTAGAAGGGTTGATGAGAAAACAGAAATGGGGTCATAGATTCGTTGGTGTTTGACACCGATTGTGTAGTGCATAAGTCTCATGAGTCATGAGTTCATGACACAGTTTCGATGATTGAAAATATAAAGTCCTTAGCATTAAAAACCCAAATGTTTTAAGTAATGATTAATTACACAAATGTGTAGTTAACTGATTTTGTATTACTTGTGAGCCCGTTTTATCATCTAACAATAGCTTGGGCAATGCGCCATCTGTATGTGGAGAACATACCGAGACGCATATTTTTCGTTATGCATGGCAATCTACAGCTAAGGGGTGACCGTGAAATTGCCTATCAAAGTATTTTCTGGTAGCCATAATTTGGCAAGCCTGAATAGGGTAACCTTTTCTAGCGCTTACCATCAGGCGAGATGGTGGTCAATCGCAAGCCAAACAATAATAAAAAAAGTTAATAAACATGTTTCGGTATTTTATTTCAATCAATGCAGTATTTAGTATCTTTTTAACCGACTTCCAAAAAAGGAGGAGGTTATCAATTCGATTGCATTTTTTTGTTGTGTTTGTTACCTCATATCTCCGTCATTTATGAACCGATTTGAAAAATTCTTGTATTATGTAAAAGATTGGTCCCATTTAAATTTTATCATAATCGGTTAAGCATTTTGGTTTTTAAATCCAAATAGCTGGAAAAAATATGTGGATAAATCATCCACGTTTACGAAATGGCGTATTTTTGCTTTCCTGTGACTTTCCAGTGGTGTTGTTAGGTGTGGGGTACCTACCACTAGATAGTGAAAAATAAAAAAAATTTCACAAAAAAACAGACTTCCAAAAACAACTTTAATTTTTTAAAACTAAGAACTGTTTGGTTGCTTCTTAGTTATTTGACACCGACTTCCGAAAAAGTTATTTTGTACTTTATAGTGTTTTTTTAACACAACGCATAGCTTTGTTTTAGAGATTATAAACAAATCTAAGGAAAACTTGTTACACAATATCCAAGAAAGGTAGCGATCCTGATCTACACGACGTACGAGTATTCGTAGATGCTGAACTTTGGCTCTCGAGGTCAGGCCGACGAACCGAAGAGCTTCTATTTACAAGGAATATCGATGCTCTATGGTAGACTACCACTACCTCTCAGCTTCACTTCAGTGTACACAGCGTGTATTTCTGAAGAGCAACAACTGTTATTTTAAGGTAAACTTTGATAAATAAGAAAGCTTTAAGGAAGGAATAGCCGATTAACCAATTTATTTTCTCACTATAAAAATACATTTGGTTTCCTCTGATGTCCTCGACATGGCCTTCTATAAAGTAAAAACATGTGTATTATATTATATAACAAATGTGTAAAACATGTTTGCTTTGTAACACGTGCATTATAGTAGATTATGCACCCAGGGGATAAAGCAGTGTCTTGTGTCACGGGCGTCATATTGAATCTCGAACGCAATGAAGGATTCGGGAGTTAACTCCCGAGCGTAGCGAGGGAGTTTAGAGTTTAACTCACGAGCGAAGCGAGGGAGTTAATACAAGAATCCTGAATGCAGCGAGGGATTCAAGCTAGCCCAAGACAAAGACACCTTTATCCCCGAGGAGGATACTCTACTTTTCACACCTCCTGTGAGAAAATAAGAAGCCATAATACGAAAAACGAAATATTTTTAATTTACAAACACTAAGTAGAGATATGTATTTAGAACTATACTGTATAGGTACCTACTTAAAAAAAGTTAGTTTTAATACCATACGGATTTGCAATATCCGCGCCTTTTTTGCGTTCCACTCGGAATGCCTACCACATAGCGGCCACGACCAACTCGATTTTCGTTTTTTTTTTTTACTTCTCTGTGGGTAAGTAAATATGTGCAGGCCTAATGTTAGTAACCTAATACAATTTATGTGTACACAAAGCTTTATACAGAGCTTTATATCAGCTGGTAGAATGGGTTCGGACGCTTGGCTGTATGCAATTTGAATTTAGAACGTCATAGGAGATGCTCGAGAAAATAGTTTTTAAATTTATAAATCGACTATAAATGGGTTTTAAGTGTAATTCTTATCCTTTTATACAATAATCCGTACATAACCAATTATTCTTATAATATTGTCTTCAATCCTGGACCCTGGTCAATCCTTATGATTTTGTAGAAATTCGAGAATATCATCCCTAAGTAGTAAGAGTATCGAGAATATCTTTCTTCTTTCTGGAACAGAAAGAGAGAGACAGAGACAGAAGGCGTTGTGAGTACCTAATACCGCCAATTGAGCAGACAGATGAGGTTCCAAATTTAAATCACATTATTGACCAGCGGGTTATAATGAAATCCAGTACAATATTATTGCCCGGCAGTGTCACCGGCCAAAAATGACTCACTTTAGGTTAAGTTAGCATGACATATAATTTGACGTTTTCGATCAGGTGGTGTGAAAATAATTTTATTGTGTTGTAGACTTGTCACACATCTCTTATCCCGGATGATTCTGCATTAACCAGGTGATAATAGTAGTTTATGCAACGACCATATAAAAAGGGTTATTAAAACACGAGTGTGATAATAGCATCACACGAGTGTTTTAATACCTAATTATATGCCGTTGCATACACTATTTTATCTTCACAAATAAAATAAAATAAGTGGAAAAATAGTTTATTCCAATATGGCGGATATTCTCATTGCGTATTCGAATGACTGCGCAGCGCGCCCATCCATAGACAAAGATAAAAGCTGGCTCATTGACTTAAGTCAATGAGCCCGCGACAATAAATTAAAAAGTAAAAGTGTGCTATAAAAATTAAAAAGTTATTTTATGATGCAGTTGTTTAAAAATCGAAGGGAAATGTTGAACTGTAATGGTTTTTTTTTTATTTGGAACATTACGTTGTGAGTGTAGATAAAGACTTTTATCTACACTCACAACGTAATGTTCCAAATATGAGTTCAAAAACGAATGCATAAACACATACTTTTTTTTCGTGGATAGGTAAAATTAAAAAAAAAAAAACCATTACAGTTAAACATTTCCCTTCGATTTTTAAACAACTGCATCATAAAATAACATTTTATTTTTTAAAGCACACTTTTACTTTTTAATTTATTGGCGCGGGCTCATGACGCCAGCTTTTATCTTTGACGGATGCGTGCGCTGCGCAGTCATTCGAATACGCAATAAGAATATTCGCCATATTGGAATAAACTACTTTTCCACTTATTTTATTTCAACTGTATAAGTGAAGATAAAATAGTGTATGCAACGGCATATAATTAGGTATTAAAACACTCGTGTTTTAATAACCCCTTTTATATGGTCGTTGCATAAACTACTATTAAAAGTCTGTTACCAGACTAAAGCAAAAAAACAAAGAAATCATTGGAAATCAATCATGCGATTTTTTATTACTACATGACATGATAAAAAATATCATAAAATCCTGGTTTGTTCTGGAGGTAGGTACTATCTGAAAGTAGTTACAGTTTCAGGCAGAAGTGCAGTCACAGTTTTATTTTACGAAGCTGTAGCAAAGCCTTCTACCTTCTTCTATGGATACATACATCACACTTATACACAAACACCCGTGTATCGAACTCTTTCGAGTAATCCGCTTCAATAATCAAAAGATGTTTCTAGAAACACTTGAACTTTACAATTCAAGATTTAATTTTCAAAGACATGCATTATTTTTATAAATTGATATTTTAAGGATTCGTTCGTTCATTACCACACAGCTATGTGATGACTATCCATAATCGAGTAGATTTCACCATTTGCAGACTTCGGTCATGAGGCAGAAAACAATCTTAAAAACTTCGATATCTCGGAAAAAACCCATTAAGGACCCCAAATTATTGGAACCAAAATTAAAAAAAAACAATTTTGATTCCGATATCACTCTCAGTCTCTTACTGAATAAAACCCATCCCTGCTCCTAGTAGTGCCTTATGCTTTCCAGGGCCGCGGTAACTCTTTCGAACAAATTCCGCAACTCTGGCCGCAACTGCACCTAGTGATTTGATTTTGTAAATTCTTTCACTGTCAGAAAGCACTACAGCCGATCTACTCTGTCAACATCTCACCGTGTACACTGTCAGACAACAGATGGAATGACAGTTCACTTCATGTTCACTGCACCTAAGCAGTGAACATGAAGTGAACTGTCATTCCATCTTGTTTGTATGGATTATCAGCTCATTGCACTTCATGTTTAATTCACGTAAGCTTACACGGTGAGAGGTTATAGAATCGCACTGCAGTTTAATCGGACAAATGCACGGTTTCTGTTGCCAGGGAAGCAAAGCCGCGGGACAAAACCTACATCAGAAACACATTTTTACATAATTATACATAGTTTGACACTCTAGATTTTTCGCATGAAATCTAGCAAAACATATGAGATTAGACCTAAAATCTGTATAAAATCACGTGCCTTGCGTAGCTCGTCCAGCTCGCAACATGTCAAGAGTGGCTCTTGCTGTATGTGCGGCCTGTTCAAACAGGGTGGCTTATCTCATGTTTGTTTTGCTAACATTATAAATTTTATATTAAAAATTGAAGTACGACAAGGAGAGTGATTAACAGAAAAAGATCCATTTTATCATCCATTGACAATGGTGTTGACGAATTATTTGATGCCTAATGTTAATTATTTTTTTTTTCCACTTTTTAGAAAAATCATAATTTTGAGTAAATGAATCACTAAGTACTGTGAATAACTAATATCCATTTAGTTCTGCCTACTGCCTAGCCTTTTGCTTAACAATGTTGCTGTCGGCTTCCAGTTTAAGCTGAATACCATTATTTAACATGGATCGAGAGTCTGAACTGCACAAACCAGTTACTTGTTTATACAATACCCCTTTAAATACTGTTTGTCAAGTTTTAAAGTTGAATACCAAAAGTAAAAATTTCTTCAAATGAAGTATCTCATAATTTAATATATGGATGCGAGCACGCACAGGACCGGTTATTGTGGCGACACTTGGGGGAAGGTCTATGTCCAGCAGCGGATATCTTACGGCTGATATAATGATGATGATGATGATGATGATGAAATATCTCCAACATAAAATTCAATTTTGCTGAATTTCATGTGAATGTAGCTTATAACCGTCTCCAGGCTTCGACCCTGGATACGGTTCTAGGTTACTTTGGCGCAAGCGAAGCCGCTGGAAAAAACTAACTAGTTATATTTCATACAGGAATAAACTAAAACATTTCTAAAAATAACTCCTCGAGTTACGGCATAAGCCGCGCGGTGAGCACACAGAGCAAATCTCAAGTGTGCCGGTTACGAAGCAAACGAACTCCTAGGTAATTGGGTGGAAAATTCAGAAGGCTTAGTACCGATGGCTGGCCGTATCGGCGTGCTTGTGCTGTGGAAATATTTTGCCTACACGCTCCTCTGATACTATTAGCGCAAATTGTAAGGAAACTTTTGGTGAGAAACTGCCGAAAATTCGGTATACATTTTCGTAGAATTGAATTGATCTGAAGGAGACTGAAACTAATGGGCCCAAACGTGAATGTTTTAACCATCTATCTGTCTATCTAATGAGATATGGTTTAATAAAATAATTTTTATTTTCTATTTCAAAATACAAAGAAATTGGACAATTTTATTCAGTCTAGAAGACGAGTTATCTAAAAAAACAGTTTAGATCACGAATAACCTGCAACAATGTTGCTTTCTTAGCAGTTTAATGACGTATTCTTTAGAAAGGTTGATTGTTTTTATGTCAAACAGGAGTTTGGTTGACAGAATATTAATTGTTGTTGATGACAAAATCAAAAATCAAAAGACAAAATCAAATCAAATCATAATGTCAGAATTTATTTATGACACGACATATATACCTCCTGACCAACTCCTGACAAGGATGTATTTTTTTTTAGTAAAAACTTTTGTTTTGGGCATTATTCCGTTTTATGTTGTAATGAAGGCGCAATATTATACTAAATCTCTTCTATCTCTGCTCTCGGATTGCCAAAATCCGCAGAATTTTCAGAGATAGGTTGATAATATATCGATGGCCTAGAAGACAAACATGCTAATTACAAACCTACCAATTTTTCAGGAGGACTGTTTTATTGATTCAAAACTTCTAGATACTATTACTTAAAACGGTACATAGAATTGTGTTTAGACTGCCTATACTTAGTTAGGGTTATCTTTATACTTACTTATCATAAATTTAAACATCAAAATCTAAAATATTTCATATAAATACCAAAATAGCAAAAAAGATCATCACTTAGTACGTTTGTACACAAACTTTATATTATATTGCTCACTTAGGTAACACTTTCGTGTATTGTATATTAATTTAGGGTTTATTGAAGAATTTAGTGCCGATGTATTAAAAAAGAATAACTATAAAAGTTTATTTATTGCCAAACAAATCAAACGGGTAAGTATACTATTTAAGGCCAGGTTTTCCGGAAAAACGTTGTTTTGCATTGTGTAAAATTGTGTTTTATTCGTAAACAACACGGATTTAAATTTTGAAAAAAATATATTACATATTTCACACTTCGATCTTGCGATTTCGGCCGTGCGATACACGATTACTTGCACTTTACTGCATCCAATTAAATCGCAAAGACAAGTCAAAATCAAGATGTAATTATCATTTCATTTGAGTTATATAAGGTTTTGAGTAATAAAACTTATACCACAATAAAGGTCGTAAAAAATGTGATATAAATCGGCCGTCATAATGTGAAATATGAAAATACGTATCCCACTAATTCCAAAATCAAGTGATTTTATCGTTTCATGAGCGCGCCCCGTGTCATTTAGTCCCGAGCGGAACGTGTTGGAGGTCGGACGTGTGCCAAATTTTTGCGATCCCGCCACCCCCGCTAAGTTCTGTTACTGGCTAAGCCTAAATTGATTACCGCTCTAGCACTGCCGGCACACCAGTGTGCCGCGAATTTAATGTTTATGTTTATTTACGTAAGATTTATTTTTTATTTTGGAATTTTCACGTGTCGAGTGGTTAAATAATAATACTTGTATACAATTTAGTGTTCAAACAGTTGTAATATAGGTAGTTAGTTTTTATTAGATGTAGCTATAATTTTGTAAAAAAAAATGGGGGAAAAAAAAGTTGTCACGGCTCTTCGTTGCAGCGGTGACTACTTTTTTTTATAAACTTTGTCTGAATAAACAAAAAGGTATATAGGTATATACATAATTTACTTTACTAACTAGGTAAGTACCGACACGAAA
This sequence comes from Melanchra persicariae, assembly GCA_947386135.1. Taxonomy (NCBI): domain Eukaryota; kingdom Metazoa; phylum Arthropoda; class Insecta; order Lepidoptera; family Noctuidae; genus Melanchra; species Melanchra persicariae. Next base: position 5,520,508 of record OX376651.1, on the reverse strand, counting down.
CAGATAAATTTCCACACCGCAAACATGTGTGTAAACAGTTTAATTTAAACCTTATTTCAGTACGCATAAAGACGTGCGCTTTAGTGGTTTAGTTTTCGCGCGGAATAGATTTACCAACCGCATCGAGTATGTAAAACAATTGAATTTGAACCCTATTTCAGAGTGCATAAAGCCACCTCGCGCGCACATGATACAATGATTTACTGTTTTCAAATGTCAAATAGGTAGTTCACCCCGCTACGTTAGTCTTGATGGTTTCGGAGAGTTTGTATAAGTCTTATAATATTTGTTATTTATTAGAAATGTCCGTTTTCACTTATCTTACTCCTAAACAAATGCAAAAATAATAGCTCGTATTTCTTACATGAGAGTTGAATATCGGTGCAATAATGTTGTGGTGTTCATGTAGAGAAGAAATATAAGTGTAGTTATACGCTAGGTGGGTACCTACTCACAGCCACCACAACACAACAAATAATAATATTTATGGTGTCCGCAATGTTTGTGTAGGTCTCGTCTATGCCAAACAATACGCGCAGCGCACTCGTGAGTCGCGTGCCATAGTGTAAAAGTGTTACAGTATGACCATTTCCTATGAAAATATTATAATAACATACTTTTGGTAACGTTTAGGCTACCGGACCAGCTCATTTATGCGCTGTACACTAGAGTCCATCCTCTTACTAATTACTAACAATGTATCAAGTTATGACAAGACATACAAAAAACTATGTGGTCAGTTTGGATAGTTTTTCCAATCCAATGCGTTACTTTATCGGTGTTTATTGGCAAGAGGAAAAATGTATAGAAATTATAAATTACATACACTAAACTGTTTTTAATTGACTATTGTATTGTATATTATTAACCGACTTCCAAAAAAGAAGAGGTTCTCAAATCGACTGTTTTTTTTTGTTGTATGTTTGCTCAGCGATATTTTCGCCAATTGTCAATCGATTTTGATGATTCTATTTTTTTTGGAAGTGTATCTTCCCGGACTGATCCCATATCAATTTGGTGAAGATCTGATGAAGAACTTCGGAGACAGGTAACGGAACTCTTCATTCCCGTAGGAATTCCCGTTCCCGTATAGCCGTACAGCCTTCCCCATGAATGTAACTATCATAAAGTCATAATCATAATACAAAAAAGAATTTCTTGCACCGCGTCGCACGCAGTCACGCAGGCTCGACGCGTTCTCGTTTGGTGGCCGCGTCTCGCGCACCGCCCGTTCGATTTAATAATATTGTTGAATTATTTTAATTTTACATTATCTCCTAAACGGTGAGTTCAAATAACATGCTGTAAAAGACAAAGTTTATCTTCATAAAATTATCTTGATGATGAAGTAACTTTCGCTAGTAAGGATTAATATGCCTGCCTAATATTAATGCTGAAAAACCACCTTTAATTTTTGAATAAATTATTTGACATAAAATGCCTTAGTGTGGCATATTTATAAGAGATAGATATAGGTGTAATGTCGCGGACTTTTTTTTAGATCGAATGAAAAACAATATCTTTGTTGTACATGGTACTTACGTATAATTAGCTATTACCACAGCGCACTTAGCGCACTTCCACTTTATAATATTATTTAGTATAGATTTGAATAAAGTAGTATCTCATTATCATTATTGTAACACCATAAAATACATAAAGAAATTAAACACACACCATATTACAATTCTATCCTATTTATTTATAACGGTTTGCTATCTATGTTTCTGTGTACGTGCGTCTGTGTGCCTGTGTATCTGTCTTTGGCACTGTAGCTCCGTTATTTTTATTGAACAGGGATATTTTGTAAGTTTTTAAAATTTTACTTGTTAGTTACCAACAAATCAAAATCAAAATTTGCGTTACAGCGCAATAGAGCATGCGGAAGGGCGTGACTTGTCTCCAAAATAATACTCATTTATTGGGGTTACCCCCGACGGTATAGTTGGGAACGACACCATTGTTGAAATTAAATGTCCAATAACGGCATTTAGAAAAGGGAAATGCTGCTATTGAAGAAAGTAAAATACATATATTTAAATTCGATAGAATAAAACATACCAGGGTTATAAACAATAAAAGTAATTGGTATTACCAAGTGCAGGGTCAACTTCATGTAACAGAAAGGAACCAATGCATTTTTGGAATATGGTTCGGTGAAAACTAGTAGTAGAAAATATTTCAAGAGATGACGAATTTTGGCGGGTGCATATGGAGAAAAAAATTATAGATTTTTATTTGAAATGTATATTGCCAGAGATTGTGGATCCGCGCCAAAATCGCGGTATGCCAATACGAGACATAATATTGAAAGAAAACAAAGAAAATGTTAATGATAAGCCTGTGCAGCCAGGTCCAAGCAAATCCAAGGACCATATTCCGTGTCAATCTACTCAGCTAGGTCCATGCAAACCGAGACAGCTACAGTTCAACGAATTTTAGCCAGTTGCATTGGTAACTTTTATTATGTTAACTATTTGATTAAAAAATATAAAAACGTTTTTGTTTTTTTTAAAATAGCATCTAGGCAAATTCCAAACCATGTATACTTCTAAGCTTTCTTGAATTATAATATTCAAGAATTGTAACATAATTTTCCTAAAGTAAGTGTGCCTACCTACTACTTGATTTTTACGAAGGTATCGCACCAAAGCCAAATAGCGCGCGACGCGTATTTTTGTATCGTACTCGTATTCATAATTTTCGTGTCAGTCAGATTTTAAATCCACCATATACTCTAAAATAAATAAGTATTATTACTGATTATTAATGATTAGTAATTGGATTCAAGTTTGTACAATACGTACTTAATCCATCTATAACCTTAAAAAATACTTAATAGAAAAATAAAACAAAATAAACTTATACTAATCAATTCAAGTTGATCTACTGCATTACTTTATCCTGTGACGGAACTTAGTACCTACCCGAGTCCGTGAACTCATGAGCGAGCGGTGCGCTTGGTGCGCGTGATAGATTATTTGAAATATTTTGTCTAAATATTCTAACAAATATCCAAATAACTACACTTAAATATGTGTGTGTCTCATTTATTTATCCTGGCAAGAGTGCCGATACCAAATTGTTATGAATTTGGACAGATTTTATATCATTGTTGTTTATATATTATACTTTAGGTTAAGTTACAATAAAAAGATCAATTCTAAGGCATATTTACATATCCAAAAACATTAAGAAAAACAAATTATGGTTTAACAACTTTATTAGCAAAAACTAGCAGCTCAAATATAAACTTTTCTAAAAACACGTGTTCTAAAAACATTTGTGACGTAACTTGTTTGTTCACTGGTATAAAAGGATGCGAATCGAATAGACTGACTCACTTCTCGACCGGCCGCTGAACCGAACGGAGCTCCGAGTTTGCGATACGCACAAAAAGCTGAGTAAAATATTCCTGTTTTTTTATTATTATATTAGATTGTGTAATTGTGTAATTAAACTATGCTAGTGAGATATTCCTATTTCTTTTATTTATTTTTCTTTGGTGTACTGATGTTATGAACTTTAAAAATCAACTTGCGAGTTGGTAAATTGTTCCTATCTTCTATTTATTATTATTAGACTATTAAAATAAATTGGATAATTACTTTTGTCTGTTATTTCTATTTTTTTTATGAAGCTTAAATCAAATATAAAATGAATTATACTACCCAAAGAGATATTAATCCGTTTCAACCACCTTACGAATATAATCTAATATTGAGTTTAGTATCAGTATATGAATATATATATGTTATATATCTGCCTCTTTGTGTAAATTACATCTGTGTATTAATAAAGTGATGTCTTGTCACGTTATTAATACAATACAATTTTGTAAAATAATATTAATAAATACATTGATTATCTTTATGTTTTTTTTTATATATACACTGAATAAATCTCTTATCAGAAGTGGGATTCGAACGAAAAACTAATGTGTTATATATTTTTTTCAGAAATTGTGAGCGTGGTTTCAAAATGGATCCTACGGTTATTGAAAGCCTACTGAAGACAATTCAAGCTGCATTGACGGATAAACGCAGAGGTGACGACGTCGTCCTGCCGCCTTTTGATCCAGAGAAAAACGAAAATGGTGCTGACAGCTGGTGCCGCGCTATCAACACTATTGCTGTGGATATGGGATGGAGCGACGTAACAACAGTTGCTAAAGCAGGTAAATCCTTAAAAGGTTCTGCATTATTATGGTATGATACTTGGGATCCTGAAGAAGGTAGAACATGGGAGATTTTTAAAAATACTTTGACTGACTTATACCCGGAAAAACGTAATCTTTCTGAAAAACTATCTAGAGCAGTATTATTGACGTCCGAAAATACCGATTCTTACTGTGAATATGCAAGAGAAAAATTAAGATTATTTAAACAGACTAAAATAGCGTTTACCGAAGTACAGTTAGTAGAGCTTATATGTGGGGGTATTCATGATACCACGGTTAAAATGGCAGCACACAACAGTCGTGTTAATACTACAGCCGAATTAATATCGTTATTTACTACATACGCCAAACTCTCCAAAAAGCGACCTAGCGATCACAAACCTGACAGGACTGACTCCCTGCCCAATTCTAATAGTCATAAACGACCTAGAATTGAAGATAAACGTTGTTTCCTTTGCAATAAATCCGGTCACACTCGTGCTCAATGTTTTCATAACCCAAACCGCGAAACCATTCAGTCCAAAGCCTCATCGTCAACTCATCAGCCCATCCAATGTACATACTGTAAAAAGGTAGGGCATTCTGAAAATGTATGTTTCTTTAAGCAACGAGCCGATAACTCTAAAAATAATACAACCACAGCAGATAATAAAAACAATGTTAACTGTTTTACTAAGGTTGAGAAACTAAAATTAACGAAGATTAATATTAAAGACGTGTCTTTGGACGCTCTTATCGACACTGGTGCCACGTGTAGCATCATTAAAGATTCCATAGCCAAACGACTGGACTGTAAATTAGATCCCCATTACACCACACTTTCTGGTATTGGGAATGGTGTTCTACACATTTTTGGCAAAATCACTGTACCCGTAAAGTTTAACGAAATTTGTATCGAAATAGAATTTAATGTAGCTAGAGATAGTGAATTTCATTATGATTGTTTGATAGGTTGTAATATTGTACAATATCCAGATATTTCTGTTATTATGGATTCCAGTGGTTGTAGGGTGACCCGTAAAGTAACTCCATTATCGACTGAAGTTGTCAACTGTACGGAGACTAATACTGATGGGTTAGAACTATTGTTTAACTTGATTAATCACTTAGATGTTGACCTCCAGACTAAAATAAGAACAGTTTTTGAAAAATTTCCATCAGTGTTACCCTCCGAACACAACATTGGGACTGTCAAAACTGGTACTTTACATCTGCGTCTGAAACGAGACGAAATTATACATTATAGACCTTATAGACTAGCACCCGTTGAGAGAGAAAAAGTCAATGAAATCTGCAAAGACCTTTTAAGTAAAAATATAATTAGAGAAAGTGATTCTCCTTATGCTAGCCCTGTTTTACTTGTAAAAAAGAAGGACGGAACTGACCGTATGTGCGTCGACTTCAGAGCCCTCAATAAAATAGTCGAAAAGGAAAGATACCCTCTCCCTTTAATTGAGGACCAACTTGATAGATTGGGTAACTCTAAATATTACATCTCGATAGATATGAAAAGTGGATTTCACCAAATTCCTGTTTCTGAAGACTCTATTAGATACACTGCTTTCGTTACTCCAGATAATCATTACGAATTTATAAAAATGCCTTTTGGAATATGTAATGGCCCATCTGTTTTTCAAAAAGCCATCAGTAGAGCTGTCCAGCACTTGAAATTTTTATTAGTATATATAGATGATCTGCTAATCCCTTTTAAGACAGAAACAGAAGGTTTACAATATTTGGAAGCCACTTTAGATGCTCTTAGTAAGGCTGGATTTACTATTAATTTAAAGAAAAGCAAATTTTTTGTAGACGAAATAGAGTATTTGGGTCGTAATGTCTCTGCAGAAGGAATAAGACCAAGTCAAGGTAAAATTACTGCTTTAACTAACTCTCCAACACCTACATCTATCAAGGAGATACGACAATTCATGGGATTAGCCAGTTATTTTCGCAGGTTTATACCAGAGTTCGCTTCAAAAACCGCTAGTATAACTAAATTAACAAAGAAAGATCAAAAATGGGAATGGGGCGAGGACCAAGAGAAAGCTAAGGAATATGTTATAAGACACTTAACTTCAAAACCCCTTTTAACTATATTTGATCCAAAATTGCCAACTGAACTACACACAGACGCCAGTTCCATAGGTTACGGAGCCATCTTATTGCAAAAAATAAATAGTCAAAATAGAGTGGTAGCATATTTTAGCAAACGAACTACCCCTACTGAATCCAAGTATTGTTCGTACGATTTAGAAACATTAGCTATTTATAATGCCCTTAAACATTTTAGAGTATATTTGTTAGGAATAAATTTCACTATATTGACAGATTGCAACTCGATCAAATCGACTATGACAAAAAAGGATTTGTCCCCTCGTGTTGCTAGATGGTGGACTTTTATGCAAGACTTCCAGTTCCAAATTTCATATAAAAAGGGAACATTTGTGCAACATGTCGATTACTTAAGTCGTAACCCAGTAACTGTAAAACCTTCAGTCAATATTATTGAAAACTTAAATTCTGATCCACCATCGTGGTTAAAAGTGGCTCAGCAAAATGATCTAGAAACCCAAAACATATTAAATCAAGTTCGAATTGGTGACATTGATGCCAACCAATATGTTATTATTAATGACCTATTACATTATAAAACTGACTCTGATGATGTACCAAAATTATTTGTTCCAAAGGGATATAGGCTAAGTATGCTACGACTCTATCATGATGAGAACTGCCACGTAGGTTACGATAAAACTCTTAATAAACTGAAAGAACATTTTTGGTTCCCTAGCATTGCAGTTTTCACAAAGAAATATATATCTCATTGTCTGATTTGCACTTCTCGGAAAGGTCACTCGGGACCAAAACAAGGTCTGCTACACCCTTTAGTAAAAGCCATTCCATTTCATACATTACATCTTGATTGTACCGGGCCGTTTCGACAGTCTGAGGATGGCTATAGGCACATTTTGTTAATTGTTGATGGTTTCACAAAGTTTTGTATGCTAAAACCACTTAAGAATTTAGGAGGACAGGAATTAGTATCTGTTTTACGCGAGACGATAACATTATTTGGAACCCCTTCACTGATAATTACAGACAGAGGAACAAACTTTTCGTCAAATAATGTTCAGGCACTATTTAGAGAACTGCAAATCCGACACCATATGATATCTACCGGTACACCTCGCAGCAACGGCCAAGTTGAACGATATGTAGCCACTGTATTAAATATGCTAACTACAACAATTAACGATACTGCAGAATGGCCAAACGCACTGTGGAATGTACAGCAATCCCTTAACACCACCGTACAAAAATCCACAGGATTTTCTCCTGTTAGACTGTTAATAGGCAGAGAAGGAAACATACCTCCTATACAAGCTCGCCTAGATGACGTGACAGATGTTTTTAATCAACCCCACATTAATGTAAATACTGACCGTGACCTAGCACGACAAAGACTTAATGAAAGCGCTGCTAAATTCAAAGACCGTTTTGATAATACTAGACGAAATAATCAGACTTATTCTATTGGTGATACGGTTTACGTTAGCCAAGACCATAGACGTCATGACAAACTTGCCCCTAAATTTAAAGGTCCTTATACAATATTAGAGGTACTAGAAAATGACAGGTTTAGGCTAAAGGGTCAAAATAATATTAGAGATATTACAGTAGCCAAGGAGAAATTACGGGCCTGGCCAGGCGAGTGGCTAGAACAAAATATTTCTTTTGAAGATTCTCTATAGATTAGATCCGTGATAGATTATTATAAGATGTTATGATTGTTATAATTTTGTATGTGAAAATAAAAATAAGCCTAATAAAAATGTATTTATGATAGATTATAATCAAATGTAATAATAATTATGTGAACATAAAAGTAATAATTTGATGAAGATGTATTTATGTTGTAAGCAAATATTTTTGGGTCAATTGTGATTTATATATTAAGATAAAATAAAGTATGTATGTTATAAAGATACTCTTTATTTTTCTATAAAAGACACACATATTTATGTTTTTACCGCTGGTCGGCTTCTGATCAGATATTAACCTGAATATCATACAGCGGCGGGTGGTAGGGTTGATATGTCATGGTCAGAAGTCACAAATAAATTCCGCTGGTCGATCCTTGCCCTGATACTTCACTGAAATTCACACTGCAGCGGGTGATAGGTGCTTGTATGCCAAGGCCAAAGATCAAAAACAATACTGCTGGTTAATGAAACATTAATGCAGCAGGTTCCAAACAAAGAGAGAGAAAATAATACACTACAAACTTTAAAAAGGGTACTTCGAGAGCGAAGTACTGGTCAGTCTGGCCGTGATAGATTATTTGAAATATTTTGTCTAAATATTCAAACAAATATCCAAATAACTACACTTAAATATGTGTGTGTCTCATTTATTTATCCTGGCAAGAGTGCCGATACCAAATTGTTGTGAATTTGGACAGATTTTATATCATTGTTGTTTATATATTATACTTTAGGTTAAGTTACAATAAAAAGATCAATTCTAAGGCATATTTACATATCCAAAAACATTAAGAAAAACAAATTATGGTTTAACAACTTTATTAGCAAAAACTAGCAGCTCAAATATAAACTTTTCTAAAAACACGTGTTCTAAAAACATTTGTGACGTAACTTGTTTGTTCACTGGTATAAAAGGATGCGAATCGAATAGACTGACTCACAAAAAAGAATTCAGTGCCTGCGCCATACAACTGCTGATGGACCTCATAAAGGCCATCAGGCAGGGGCAAGACGTCGAGCAGGTTATCCTTGACGGCCTGGCCTCCCTTCTAACCCTCTACCATGGCTAGGCCGTTAAGGATAATACACTGGAACGCTCGCGGCCTGAAGGACAAGGTCGCCCCACTCCGCCATCTCCTGAGGGACCAGGATATCGACGTGGCGCTCATAAGCGAGACGCTCCTGGGACCTGAAGACAGGGTGAGGTTCCCAGGATACGTCGCTTACAGGAAGGACGAACGGTCGGCTCTCAACATTAAGTACCGTGGTCTGGCAGTACTAGTGAGACGAAGGGTCGTCCACCAAGAACTCCCCCTGCCGACACTGCAACACTCATACGCGCTGGGTGTGCAGCTGCATGTGGCCGGCGAGGATCTAGAACTTTATGCTGTGTATAGGCCGCCCGCATCAAATTTTGATGCGGCAGAGCTGCGGGCGGTACTAACTAAAACCGAGAACGCAACCATCCTCGCCGGTGATTTCAATTGTAAGCATCCGGCGTGGAACTCGAGCACAATAAATACCGGGGGGAGACGGCTCTTCGCGGACGCGGAGGCCTTCGGTTACTCGGTGTCCGGCCCTGAGACGCCTACCCACTACCCGGAAAACCGCAACTACATGCCCGACGTGCTGGACATCGTGGTACACCGAGGGCTAAACTGCCAGTTCACGCAGCAGGTGATTGACGACGAGTTGCAGTCTGACCATCAGCCTGTGCTCGTCGTCCTATCGGGGATGCCGACCCGACTGAAGCCACTAGCGCCACGTCACAAACTGGACTGGACGCAGTACACAGAAAGGATTGACGCCACAACACCGACTCGGCCAATTACAACCGCCGCGGACGTGGACATACTCGCAAATGACGTCACTGCTTGCGTGCAAAGCGCCTTAAGGGAGGCCACCACAACCCTACCAGCGGAGGGGAGAGTGCTGCAGCCGCCCCTGCCGCCAAGGATACGCGCGATGGTTGCCGAGAAGAGGCGCCTACGCAAGCAGTGGCAGCAATTACGCTGCCCGACGCTAAAACGTCAACTTAACCGTCTCGCGGAGAAGGTAAAGGCCGAGTTGAGGGACTTGGCCGCCGCGAGCTGGGAGGAACGAATAGATGACGCAGTGGGGGACTGGTCATCTGTGCACAGACTTTGCCGCCAGCTCACGAACACCCCAGCTCCGGTGCGCCCAATACAGAGCAGCGACGGGGCGCTAAAATATGTAGCTGAGGACCGCGCGGAGGTCTTCGCGGAGCATTTGGAGCGTCAGTTCCGACCAAACCCGACCACCGAGCACGCTCATGTCGCGGCAGTCGAACAACACCTTGGGGACTACTTCGCCACGCCGATAGCTCCCGAGGAGGACGCCATCTTTTTCTCGCCGGGCGCAGTTAGACGCGCCATTCGACGCACGAAGCCACGGAAAGCCCCCGGTGCCGACGGTATCACCAACACAGCGCTGCGCCACCTGCCGCACAAAATGGTCGCGGCCCTGGCGCGCCTGTTTACGGGGATACTGCGCACGGGGGTATTCCCAGCCGCATGGAAGGAGGGGCGCGTCATTCTGCTGCCCAAGGCGGGAAAAAACACCCTGAAGCCGGAGAGCTATCGGCCGATCACTCTCCTGCCCACCATCTCCAAGGTGTTCGAGTCACTGCTGCTGCGACACCTCACCCCGCACATCACTCCACGACCGGAACAGTTCGGGTTTCGGTCGGAGCATAGCACGACGCTCCAATTGTCGAGGGTACTGCACCTGCTGTCGTCAACCATGAACAAGAAGGAGTACGCGGTAGCAGTATTCCTCGACATGGAGAAGGCCTTCGACCGCGTGTGGCACGATGGCCTGGTCTACAAACTGGCCACGTCCGACGCGCCCCGTCGCGTGGTAAAAGTGGTCCAATCCTTTCTGTCCAACAGGAGCTTCAGAGTGGTGGTCGACGGAGCGCTGTCCGCCCCCCGCCCGATAATGGCGGGCGTGCCGCAGGGCAGCTGCGTGTCGCCGGCGTGTTACTCACGTTACACCGACGACATACCAACCACGCCACAGTCGACGCTCGCGCTGTACGCTGACGACGCCGCGTACATCACTACGTCACTCAACGGGAAGCACGCGGCGTTGAAAATGCAGCGCGCGCTCGACCTCCTCCCCGACTGGCTCGCCAAGTGGCGACTGTCGGTTAACGTGGGTAAGACGCAGGCGATTGTTACGGGCTCCGCGCCCCTCCCGCCCCCTCTGAAGCTTCAAGGAGTCGACGTCGCGTGGTCGCCCCGGGCCAAGTACCTGGGTGTGACCATCGACCGCCGACTCACGATGGGGCCGCACGTCCACCAGGTCGTTGCGCAGGCGAGCGCCGCTCGCTTCCGACTCAAGCCAGTGCTCTCGTCCCGCCTCCCGGTGCGCGTCAAGCTGGGCGTGTACAAGACGTACCTGCGCCCAGTTCTGACGTACGCCGCCCCCGCCTGGTTCGCCCTCCCATGCGAGGCAAACAAGAAGAAGCTCCGCGCGCAGCAGCACCTAGCGCTGCGCACCATCGTCGCCGCCCCTCGCATGGTGAGGAACGATATCATCCAGCGGGACCTCGGGATTGAGAGCCTGGATGAGTATGCAAGGCGCCTCGCGAAGGTAATGTTCGCGCGTGCCGACGCATCCGCTTGGCCCCATGTCAAGCACCTTGCGCCCTGGCACGCGCGCCCACCTGACGCGAGGCGCTTGCCCCGAGACCTGGTCGGGGACGTCGACGGCCCCGTCGCACCGGACTGACGCCTGAGTAGGCCGCCCCAGTCTACACGCGGCCTACCCAAACAGTAACACTGCTCACCCCCACACGCATCTCGGCGCGCAACTTGTGCTAAGTTAATATAGGCAAGTTGCGTACTGAACTCACACATGCATTTCTCCACAGGCGCTTAAACATAACGCACCGAATATGGCAGCGTGGGCTTGCTATTCGGTGCACAAGCACTGGACGGTAGTACACACACATCATAACCGCCCACACACACACATTGAACGGCTCTGCGGTCCGCGCCGCGACCGGCTAGCTCTGGAAAACGGGGCGGACGGGAGCCTCACAATAGCCGCAGGTTCGCCCACAAGTCGGCGTTCTCGTCGCTGGTCGTTCTCGCTGGGCCTCCCCCAGGTCACTGGGGGTCTCACCTGGCGGGGACTGACCGCCGAGGCGCCGTGAAGAGGCGACACGGAGCTTGCTCGTTAGTCGCCGTGGCGCGCCTGCGGTATACACGCATCTAACACACGGGCATGCGTTGCTATTCGTTTTCGGGTAGGCGCATGTCCGACGAAGCTCCGCTCACTAGGAGCAACAAAATGACGGGCCCGTCTTTACGGGCCGAGGGGTGCCCCCGCGGGCAGGGGGCCTAGCCCTGTGACCGCTCGCCACGTCCCCTTGCGGGGACGTAGCGACTTCCACCGAGTTTGACTGACTCACTTCTCGACCGGCCGCTGAACCGAACGGAGCTCCGAGTTTGCGATACGCACAAAAAGCTGAGTAAAATATTCCTGTTTTTTTATTATTATATTAGATTGTGTAATTGTGTAATTAAACTATGCTAGTGAGATATTCCTATTTCTTTTATTTATTTTTCTTTGGTGTACTGATGTTATGAACTTTAAAAATCAACTTGCGAGTTGGTAAATTGTTCCTATCTTCTATTTATTATTATTAGACTATTAAAATAAATTGGATAATTACTTTTGTCTGTTATTTCTATTTTTTTTATGAAGCTTAAATCAAATATAAAATGAATTATACTACCCAAAGAGATATTAATCCTTTTCAACCACCTTACGAATATAATCTAATATTGAGTTTAGTATCAGTATATGAATATATATATGTTATATATCTGCCTCTTTGTGTAAATTACATCTGTGTATTAATAAAGTGATGTCTTGTCACGTTATTAATACAATACAATTTTGTAAAATAATATTAATAAATACATTGATTATCTTTATGTTTTTTTTTATATATACACTGAATAAATCTCTTACGCGCGTCTCCCGCGCATCGTAACTTATTACGTATTGCTACTCCTTGCGGGGCCTGGGGTAAGCGTTAGATGCCTACGCGCTCAAGTCAGGCTCGCCTTAAGTATAAAACTATTAATTTCTAAGGTCAGACATCAGACTCTAAGTCTGAACAATCGTTAATTACATTTTCTTCATCAATAGAAGGAATGTTAGTGTAATAATCAACGTTGTCTTGTGGAATCACTCTATCCTTCAACAGCGTCATCAAATTCTTCTTCTTAGCCTTTGAAATTGGTATCTGGGACTTGTATGCTCTTTTTAACGGCTTGTAAATGAGAAATACCGGATCCCTTTTTTTTCTTTGTTTTAGCAATGTCAATTTCTTTGAAAGTCGTATCACTTAGTTTATATTTGTAAAATACCGATATTTGACAAGTTCTGTTTAACGGGATCGTATCTGTCAGCATCATTGCGAATGGATAACATCTCAAAGTTTTGAGACGAAACTTAGAAGGCTTAGTTAAGTGGCCAACGTGCTTGTGCTTTGGAAAGATTCACCACACGCTCTTCTAATACTATTAGCGCAAATTGTAAAAAAAAACACAACCAATACGACAAGAAACACACACCATCAAAGGTTCTAAAATGTGAATTTATAGCTAAGGACTTGTCCTACTCTACTTAAATGCTAATTGATAAGTTATCATAAATTGCGGCTTCTTAATGCATTTTCATCGAGTAACTAGGTCAATGAATAAGTACCATTTGAAACTCATGATGACACAACTTTTTAAACATCTTATTTTTCATGCGTAGTAATATACTAGAACCAGTAATATTCTCAGTAATTTATCTTCTCAATGCTGACTAAGTAACTTGATATAAATAAATAGATATGAGAAAATCGTATCGTAATCGTAAAACTTTATCCCTGCCTCGCATCATTTTACCAGACTCAGCAGAATTAAATAAAAGGGATTAGTTTATTACAAATATATACAAATATAACCATACTTACTATTTTGGACATAATTTTAGCCGACTAGATTAAATTATACCTAAATGATATTAATTTCTGTAATTTAATTTCAACGAACATTTTTACAAGTCACAAAAATAATATCTAAAAACTACACAATTGGATAGGCAACACAAGTTCAAAATAAGTGTAAATTATCCCGGCCTTCAGACCATAAACCAGCATAAAGCTAGCTGGCAAACACCTACATCCATATAACTTTAAAACCCTTAATAACCCTAAAGCCCTTAAAACTAATACCTACCATAATTAGCTAAAATTACTATCAAACGAGAATAAAACAATATACTACTAAAAGTTAGTTATCTACGGCGCGGCGTCGTTTGTCAAAGCACTTGCGTCAGAAGTTTGGCTATTAACGGAACCTATCGGCTTCAGCTTAACTCCTACTTTACCGTGACGGGATCATAATTGATGCGCTTAACTTGCTTTTGGCATATTTTGGATTAATTAATTAATTAAGTATTGATTGTGATTAGGCTTTGTTTTAGGTGTTTTGAGATCTGTTATTGATGTAATTTATCTGTTTGTTCTGATTAATCGAACAAATCAACAGTCGAATTTAACAAGTTTCTAAGTAACGTATTGGTTTTTGGTTTCCAAATTAAATGCGTTTAATTCTGGTTATTTTTCAAAGTAAACGCAGAAGGTTGAATGACGAAAATCAATTTGAATAAAAAGCCTGATCACAACGAGAATATTCTTTCATTACAGTTCTATTGGATGTTCCTGTTTAGCAATTACCATTTACGGTATGTTATGACGAAGGGCACCCGCCCAACCCATTTGCAGCAGCCACATAACCCTAAAAAGAAAGTGATAAGCAAGATGTAAAAACTCCGTTTAATCCGCGACCAATTCGCGGTACAAACGCTTTTATCGGGTTAGGTCCACATTAAAAAAGAAGGATACCGATATAAAATTAAGTCAACAAGTTCCTCCGAAAAATTATTCATAGAAAAAGATCGCGAGGTGAAAACTGTGGGGTGGGTTCGGGTAAGGGATGAAGAAAGGGAAAAAGTTGGATAACAGCCTTCATGAATTGGAAATGTAATTTGGCGGGTAGGTGTGTGTGTGGCAATTGTTTTCGTTCTATTGCCGGATTACGATGTTTCTGATTGACGACGCGTGTGTCGGGCGTCGGGCGGCACGTCGTCGCGTCGGTCGGATGGCGCTAGTGTCGCGCGGAATGGAATGGCGGTATCAGTTGCTTGTCGCCGTTTCAGCTGATGGAATATTGAGTGATGGGGAGTTGTCTGTGACACTTCTGTGCCTGATCCGGAGCTTTACTACAAGTTCGCACTCAACTAGATAATGGAAGGTTTTTAGTTGATTCGCTTTGTAGTTTTCCTTTGATAAATTACTCGATAACCTCATCTCATCTCAATTTAAAATTTGCTGAATTTACTGAAAGCCGAAATTAATCACAAGTCTTCAAACTATGCGTTCTTGAGCTTCCCGCCATTTTCCACTCAAAAAACCATGCAATCACAATAGCGCAGTTGAAACAAACTCAATTCCTCTGAATAGCCCAGTTACACGTAAGCTCCACATAATAGAAAGTATCCCCACATTCCATCTGCCATCTCATCTGCAGCTCGGCAGACAATCTTGTGACAGACACGCAGACAACAGAGGGTATGTCTAGCCTCGTAAAACACACGTTTTACCGACTTATTATACGACAACGTTTTGTAAAAACGACTTTCTCCGAGTAAAGGGAATCTAAATTGGCGTAAATTTTACGAGCACTATTTGAAGTGAGATGTAATTTTGTCAGGAGCTGATGGTAGTTTTTTTCGTGGACGTGAGGACGTCATAAAATGCTTGAAGGGCGGTTTAGCTGCCGTTAGCCCGGGCCAGTGATAAACACGGCGGCCATTAAAGTTCAGTGTTATCAGGTAACGCTGCTAAGTTTGTTATTGGGTGCGAAATGAAATAGTGTCTCCGACGCTGGTAGAGGTGAGGGTGTGGCAATTGTTTCGCTGTAGACAGTAAATTATATCAACACGGTAATTGTAGTATCATCATATCTATTAATAGACTCGTAATCTTCATTTCGCAGATAAATATACGATATCAAAATAACCAGAAATAACCCAAACGGACCACAAACTTTGTTCTCATGTTTCAATGTCAATATACATGTGTGATTGCCTGTAGGTGTGCCTAGCCAAAAGTGTCATCTATCTTAGGTAAGGCACTAACAAAGACAGATGTCCGGCCGTGCAAGCTAAGGGGCATAAAAGGTTAGCTTAAGGACATAATAGAAAATGTAATTTACAGAAAAAGTGCCTGTAAAGGTACCTTTATCGCTATTTTTATAGGCAGTGAATAGTTTATAAGTACATATTTTATATGGGGCCTTTTGAAATGGACGTGGGAGCAAAAATAATATTAAGACAGTGAGGTAAGCACTGTAAAACTTTACGTTATGACTTGATGTGTAATTATTGATTTCTTTACACGATTTCATTTAGTTATCGTGAAAAAGGAAGTTTTTCAATGTATTGTTGCAAATACGAAATCGACTACCTATATTACTGCATTATATAAAAAAATAAGTTTTTTGACAAATTAAATCTTTAAGAACTTACACTTAAGTTACAAAATAATGAGCCAATTAAATGAAGCAACATAAATGATCATTTCATTCTTGCTTTGACTCCATTCCGTGGGGAGTACAACGGCTGGTTGCGGCTGATAAAATGCGCCTCCAAGGAGACCGGTACACTCACACGCGAATGGAAACTGGCGGACATTGATATTTGGACATATAGTAAAGAGAAAAAAAATTTGGAAGAAAATTTTTAGTATTAGTTTTAAAAATTATCATCGAGTGAACTGTTTGTCAATAATAAGTTAAGTTAACAAATTATATATTACAATTATATGACTATAATGGGCAAGCTTTATCATTGAAACTGGTCATATAATATCGGTATATTGGCTGTCTATTCGCAGTTTTAGAGACTAGAGAGTATCAGGATAAAAAAGCAGAAGGACCTTTTAGATCCTTGACAGCAAGTGGCTTTAGCAAAATTTTGGCCCGAGACCGGGAAAGCCATAAAACAAAGGAAAAGTACTGCCAAAGTTTTACTGTGCCAATACTTTTGTCCCCGATTGTAAATATCCACTTGATCCTATACACTTAATTCTGTTTTTAATTAAAGTTCAAGTTACCGTGAAAAACTTTTCCCGATGCAAATGAACGCATTTACCTTACGAAGACTAGCTTTACCTTCCGGTACAAGTTTAGTTATTACTTAGAAATAATTAAACAACTTATTTCTTTGATCTTATCTTCTGTATTGTGGTTCTGTTTTTGTTGGGAAATAGTAATTTTACTTTTGAACCATTATTATTGTTCTTGTAACCGCCAGCGAAGCAGCTAAGTGTCGTCGTTTTTTCAGGTTGGGACACGTTTTATTTGGGAGATTCTGCGAACTAATCTTGTTGGAAAAATTGATTCCAGAAAATCGCTTTAGGCACGTTTTCATAATTTAAGTTTTTTTACGTCAGCACGAATAGCGTGCCTTTTGTTACTAAAAATACGGATTTACCGTTGTTTTACTGAAAATGTATCAAACCGCCACCTAGATACTCTTTTGAAAAAAAAAAATGTAATTGGAAAATCGCCCAAAGTGATTGTTCTGCTTCTAGTCTTTTGAGCTACCCTTGTGCCGGAAAAGATTATATAAGCCTTATGGAATCATATCCCGTCAAAATACTATTTAAAGTTAGCCCTTATATTATAAGGGCAACGCAGGGCAGGAGTGTAACCATACCTCTCAGAACTTCATTCTACACAACAGTAGCACCTAAAGACATTTTCCTAGTCCCAAAACAACCCAGGAACTCGCATACATTTCCAAGCGCAAACCAAACACATTATATCGTATATAAAGCAGGACATTCACGGCAAGTTTAAAATCTAGTTGTCTGAAAGCCATTTGGTGGTACCTGGCTAAAGCTAAGTCCAGGCTACTGCCTATGGTATGACTCTGTAATCAGCCATTCCGACGCAAATTCGCTCGCTGAACCAACTATGGCTTCATATAAAGGGCTGTATTCGCGTTTACTGTTGTGTGTTTGATTCGTTGGACATTTCAGGTTGTTATGGAGATGTTTACTTCAAAATAAGCCTAATAATTATCTTATTCTTGAAAGAATTTGTTGATAGTGATGCGTTTTTAACAATATTCAATTTTCCATTCATGTTGAAAACAGAAACAGTGCTCCATAATTGTTGTTCTTGTCAAGTACAAAATTTTGTGACAAATAATACACTCTCTTAACGCCAGTTTCAGGATTTGCTGTTTTAAATTGTGCTCCTAAAAGTTACCGAGTAATCAGGGTTAGATACTAAATTCAAGTAGATATCTCGTCTGCTTCATAGTTCAAGCCTCACCGATATTCATATACAACACACCGATATTTCGGGTTTCACTTGTCCAGTAGCATTTTCCTTTCCAACTAAACCAGCATCAAACTCTCCGTCCATACAGCGACTGAATCTCCATCTCAATGTTTGGAGCCGCGTCCGCTATAGGAGTAAGTGAATTTTCCCCTTTATGCAGCCACTTGACTCTGGCTACAGAAGGTTTTATCCTTTGATTACACTTGGAGAAAGTTGCAAGGAACTCAATGAGGCCCCGGCGCGACGATAGATGAGAATCGTTCGGAAACTTTTGTGTATATGTCGCAGCCAACTAGCTGAATCCGCCGTTTCATTAAAAGTCCAGCATTTTCATTGAACTGTGACTTTTTATCAGCGACATAAGTGGCATGGGTTAGTCATTAAACGATATTGAACAAAAAATGTCACTTAGGTCGCTGAAAAATCGGCATATTTAAATGATAAGGCTAGGCAACCAATCAAGTGGCTGATTTAGCTAATTGGGTGCGACATTATATATGTCAACGTTACTTGATCCGTCTGGATTGTTCGAGAACAATCGAACACGGAAGATGATAGGCGATATTGCTTCCTTAAGAAGATAGTACTTTAAGATTTTAATTACGTCGTCGTGTGTTATTTGGTCGTCTATGCTTGGTTTCGTTTGGTCTTTTGATACGAAAAATTGAAATAAGCTGACAAAATTCAACCGATTTCGAAACCAACGTTATTTTATACTTTGTAGTGTCTTTTATTTCGAAGTCGGTTGTATTTTTTTTTAGGGTTTTATTTTTCACTTTTTGTGGTGATACCCCAAAACTAAAACATTATTCCTATAATGAGTGGTTACGTTATTTGCCGTTAAGTAGTTACTTTGTGTGCCTGCGCAGTCCAAGTCCAGACCAGTTTATAGTTAAATAATCTACATTGCTTTGGAATTGACATAAACCACACACTGAGGAGTGAGGACATTGACTGTACCTCACTTTACTACACTTTTAGTTGAGGAGGTGAGATCTCTGAAGTTCAACGTTTAATCAAATTCAAGATAGCTTTAATTAAACCCAACGAAAAAATAATCATCAAGATCGGTTCATAAACAATAAAGTTATGCCCGAATAGATAACCCCAAAACCATGGATGACTTGCACACGTTTGCGCACCCCTTCACAGCGTACCGGCGTGATGTTACGTTATGACTGGTGTAAAAAATAAACAGACATGCGATTTTAGCAATCCCGGAAGATTTGCTATCATTAATTGAAGAGTTACGTCACCTTTCTCCGAAGTTCTTTGTCAGATCTTCATCAAATTGATATGGGATCAGTCCGGAAAAACACTCTTCCAAACAAAAAAATATCATCAAAAACGGTTTGACAGTTGGCAAAAATATTGCAGACCAAACATACAAAAATAAAATTCTGTCGGGTCGGTTATAAAACAAATAGAGAGTGGTATACATTTTTCTCTATATCTTTAGATACATGTTTCCGAACCCGAACTAAGAACCACTGCCAAATCTTGATGTCATTCATTTTTAGTTCGAGTTCGGGACTAATCGTAAGTCCGTAGGTGATACGGAGTAGAAAACGCCCGACACTAAGGCCGAAACTACGAACTTCGGGCTTAGAGAGTAGACCCCCTGCGTGGTGTAAGTCAGAGAGGCAGATGCTCCATGTAAAATACTGGTATTCTGCTGCATCTGGTTCGAGGGGAAACCGACCACAAGCCTAGTGGGAAAAGGCAAGAAAGATAATGATGAGTTGATTTTTAAACTGTTTCTTTCTCTATTTACCGAAATTCTATATGCCGTTTCACCGTAAGTGGTTCAATGACTTTCTATGATAGAAGATGCCTTAAATCGGGTCGGCTCCCAGTCGAACCGGATTCAGCTGAATACCCGTATTTTACGTGGAGCGGCTGCCTACCAGACCTCCACAACCCATTATTTGGGTAAAACGGTACTTTTTGGCAAGACTGGAGTCAGATTTTCTGGCTTCTGGCAATCTTCTGGTTGTCATTTGTAGATCTTTGGCAGTTGTTACGCAACTGCTAAAGATCTACAAATGACAGCTAGGACCAACGTCATATCGTGCTTTCCGAGACACGGAGGAGCCTCGGTATGTTAAGATGGTCACCCATCCACAGGTAGACTTAGCCAAGCGTTGCTTAACCTTGAAAATTGACCCATGTTGCTGTTATTATGTAGCCACGAGCTCCTCAAAAAAAGAAAGAAATAAATAAATGAATGAGTGAAATTCTGAGCAACTACTAAAAATATTTATTACTTTATATGTAATAAATTGTATGTTCGTTATGTAATAAATTGACAAGCAACATCTCACAACAAGGACTAAAGACCTAAAACACAAAGAAACTTGTACAAGCAGCATATTTACCCATCACCCATTCGAGTCACGTTCTCTGTCGTACGCCACGAAACCAAAAATTGCAGCAGTGCCGAAACAGTCTTGCCAAGTGACTTCATTAGGAAAAATTTGTGTTGTCAACTTTCTGCCGTTTGTGCTCTGGAGCCAAGGTAAACAGGAACTGGTGTCGGTTTGTGATTTTGGCTAAAATGTACTAACTAGATAGCTTGCTAATTTTGGGTAGCAGGATATAGTTTTTGATGTCAGTAAGCTGGTAAACGGTGTATCCTGTTAAATATGTGATATGGTAACGGTTTAATATGTAGGTAATCTAGCTCCATCTTTTTCGTCGAATGAATGATTCCATTTTCAAATTTTATTTTTTCTTCATCATCATTAGCAATGGTCTTTCATGGTGCGGATTTTTTTGCTCAGAGAGCATAACAGAAGATGAGGCATTGTCTGTGATGTAGCTATAAAGACGTATTATGGCTCATAGGAGTCCTTTAACTAACAATGGTTCCAAGTAATAGAATGTGAGGCAGCGCATGCTGATTGTTTTCTGAAAGTTTCTACATAAGGACAGAACTAATACCCATATATTTTAGGGCACATGTTTTGTGGCAAACACATGTCTAACAAATTCCAGAACGCTTTCAACTTTTGTAACCAAACGAAAATTATAGCTAGATCGAAGTACTAAGTAACAAACTTTTGTAAACCGCTAAACTTTATGCGCTATGCGTTTAGGTGCTAATTTAGACCTCTAATTACTATTTATGAGTCTGAAATACATCGTCATAAAAAGCTCCAACTTTGGGTTGTAACTTGGGGAGCTAACTAACAAAATCGTTACAACTTAAGCCATTCATTACTAACTTAATCTTGAATACAGCAAGCAAGTCAAATATTGACGGGAGGGTGTCTGGTGGAGTGCGGACTGCGGGAGTGATAAGCCGTGAAGGGCCCGGTCTTATTGGATGAGCACACAGGCAATCACGGCCGGACACTGCCGCCCAACTGGCCGTTTCGCTTCTGTGACGTATAACAGGTGAGATTAAGTCGTAGAAGCGACAATTCGAAACCATTTGTTTAGAAAAAGTTGCCTAAATTATGACATGATAGAATAATCTAAGTTATTTTCATCATGTTTCTCTGTTTTATGACAGCAGTAGCAATAGACAAGCTCAAACCGCTCTAGAATGAAATTCACCAAGGATTATAGAATGCTTACTGTCTAGGGTGCACCAGATAAATAGCAAGGCTACCCTTCAGTTAAGCTAAAAAGATAGATCACAGATTATTTTATTTATTTATTTATGAATGAGCTAGCTCTTGACCTCGATCACGCCTGATGGAAAGCGATAGATGAGGTCCATGATGAAGCGAGCGTGCCCAGAAGATGCCTTGAGGCACTGGTACTCCCACGCGTCGACGAAACACAGCAGGCTGACCTAACCTAACCTGAGACCGGTAAACAAAGCCTAAGTTATGCTTGTTTACAAGAAGTATGGGAATGGCATTGCTAATCCCATTTTTTTGACTTTTGACAATTGCTACCGCTTCTTCTTCTTTTCTTCTTTACTTTAATTTTGCGAAGAAGAAAAAGAATAGTTACCGCTGGTAGAATGTCACTTTATCTAGACCCCAAAGGCTATTGTCGGCGCTGCACATGTTTTCCAATCTTTGCCACCGATCCTTCAGTCCATTTATTTGCATTGGTAATTCATAATAATGTTATTATTGCCAACTCGACAATGTCCGGCTCCCTTTGATTGTCGGCCCCCAGTAATCGTGTTTGTGTCTGTCCAAACTATGTTTTATTGATTTTTGTTATTAAATAACACGCTTTACTTGTCAAGGGACGTATTGACCTTTCGATTTTGTTATTTCCATGACCCGAGAATTGTTACTCGTTTGTTTAGCAAAGCCGTAAATGTTAATTTTACGGAATGAAAAGGTTCGTGAGTGGTTGTGAGTTTACTTCTAACATTATTGTTTTATTTAAAACGAAACCTTTTATTTGTAACGATGGGAAATCATCAGATGACTCCTTCCGATCTGGGCGGAGCAAAAAGGGCTGTCAGACTCTTACTGACTAAAACCCATCCGTGTTCCTCCTAATAATGCCTTTTGTGTTCCAGGGCCGCGGCGATGTTTTCGAACAGTTTCCGCAACCGTGGCAGGCACTGGCACTAGCGGGCCCCGTCTTCTATGCTGACATCTCTTTGAGCTAGCGTGGAACACAACTCGCCGTCAACCTGGGACTGGTTCTGATCGGACGGCGAGCCTCCCAACGCTCGTCGTCCGCAGGCCCGCGCCCCTATGATTATCAACAGGGACTTAGACGTGTACTTAAAATTGACATTTCTCTCCAAGCTTCAAGGGGGAAAATCTTTTGAAAGAGGAAAAGATTCTCCGATTTATGACATCCCTTTAGTATTTGTGAGAATCAATATCTTTATTTATTTCTTATCGCCCCCTCCGTGACACCAAGAGCTGGCGTCCGTTTGTCTCAAAGACAAAGCTGCTTTTCTTGTCTAAACCTCCAACGATAAATCCATTGGTGTCCAGTGCAGCTTATGCGGAACCCCGCTGCCTTCTCCACCAACACAACAGCTTTGTAAACGAACTGAAAACCAGCCTTATTGCAACGTCACAAAGACTACACGACCTGAAAAGTTATATGTGTATGTCACGCTAAAAGCAATACATTTTTTGAAGTTGGATCTATGAAAAATGACCTTTATGTCGACCATTTAAAGGTTGAATTGTCGGTATAAACTATTTGCGATTGTGTCATGTTTCCGATCATAGTGAGGGCTTGTTTGTCTTTGCTTCGTGTCGACTTTAACAAATAGTAAAAATATAATATTTTAGAATATTATTGGACAGGTGGGTGAAAATTTAAATCAAGCAAAAATTGGCAACAGGGTAGAAAGATGACTAAAACAATCTAATTAGTCCGTCTATCTGACGAATTTCCAAAAAATATTAAACACTTATTTTTTCACGTAAACAAAAAATGAAAATGATAAATTGCGTTGAAAACTCGTGTGACGTCACTTGTAAGTACACTTTTTACATACACGTTACGTCACAAGCCCCCACTCCTGATATTTGATGCGTTTTATCTTCGCCATTTTTTATTGATTTAATAAAGCAAAAAATACGTGCTCAATATTTTTCGATAATCTGACTGACTAAATGGATTCATATATTTTTTAACGAGGAATCATCCCTACTGATAAAAACTGTGTGACTAACTGCTTTGAGAAAATTTCAAATGGGCGATGACGAGGCCTGGGAAACTTAAAAATATAACAACAAGGCTCTTGCGCATGTTAAAAAGCCTCAAAAAGAACAGAAGAGGCATTTCAGACCGGTAAAAAAGAGAGGACTATTTAACAGGTAAATTGGGCATCAACTTTTTTAGTAACTTTCAGGAAACATACTTTTGTACTAACATAATATTTAGCATCCACACTCCCCAACAGTAGGCAACACACTCGTAATTAGCCGTAGGGCACTATCCATTGCGGGCGACATCAAATAGTTAGGAGGCATGACGGCGCCGCGTTTGTGACGCTACATTGAGCACGATTTGCGAGCGGCCGCTCGGGTGCGCTCGGCTATGCTCGGCAATGCTCGGTATACCGATTTAGGAGCCAAGGAAAATTTTAGAGGATATTCTTGCATTTTTGCACTAGGTTTGTCGTTTCTGTGTTATGATTTTCTTGGTGGGATGAATACACTAGCGCATTTGACACTGGAGTTGTTCAAGCGGGATGAAAAGGCTACCTACCTACCTTGAATTCAGGAGATAGGTTTTCAGGATCGAAATATGGAACGCTTCATCTGATTGCACACATAAGCTGTCACCGCATTAGAGACTGCTCTACAATTACTGTGTAATTATATTTTAGCGTTTAGAAACGTGTTCTAAACACCATCTGTAGTTTTGAGGTCTTGATGGCCCAATTAATATCAACATCAGCATTTTCAGCACTACGTTTCCTCCTGTTGTCTAATAAGTTATCTACATTAACCCTGCCCAAACCTAGACTCTTGATGGTTCAAAGTTACGTGTTAATAACCGATGATTGCACTACTCCCTACATGATATCAACATCAACTTTTCAGTCTAAAGGTGTTATTACTTCAGTCGATTGATCATCGATCGACGTTGATCGATTGGTGTGGTAGATCGACCGATACCGGGCGATAAACAATTGATGGACCGATGATCGATGCTATCGATATACATTGATCGATTGGTGTGGTAGCTTTGGCTGATCGAAGAAAGAAGTAGAAACTATCGATCGACGTCGACTAATCCATTCTACCATCGATGGACATCGATTGGTATGGTAGCACCCTAACCAAGAAGCTGCTGAACACCAATATTTAACATAAAGCGGCTGCCCCCTCCTCACGACAGTCACTGTATGACGTGATACCCTGGCGACTCAAACTAGAATATCAAAACATGCTTGGTACACCACATGTAAATAATTTCAACCAATCACCGCACACCACACTTCGTATTTCATCCGCACTCGAAACGCTACACACTTCATTCGAAAACTTGAACAATACGTTTGTTACATATAATTTGAGACAAAACAAAGCGAAAGTTGTCCCGTATCTGTTTAGCATCTCTGCTGAAGTTGCCGCCATCGCGCCATCGGAGGGAGTATGATACACTGGCGATAAATTAAGAGGAACAACAAAGTTGGCGCGGATAATTACTACACTTGCGTGTCCATTCACTTGTACTTTCATTATTCTTGGGGCACGTTTTCGTTGTTGTATCTTGTTCCTTTTCAGGGTTCCGTATTGCATATATAGACGGATTTTCAAAAGTCTTTTTGTTCGAAAGAGGTTTATTCCGAAATTTCGTTAAGATCTGATAAAGAACTTCAGAGACAGACTATGAAATTGATATGGACTGGTTGGAATGTGTGGAATGTTGGGGGGAAACCGCACTAAAAAGTAGAAAATAAAAAACTATTATACAAAAAAATTACAACCGTCGAAATAAAAACCATAAGTACCAGAAACACCGACATCCAAAATAAATTTTTTTGTGCACTTTGTAATGGTTTGTATTTGGAAGTTAGTTATATTTTTTTTGTAATAAAGTTTTTTTCTGGCATCCGCTTCATGCCCAAAGGGCAATGGAGAGGGATGACGATATTCGCAAGAGAACCAAGGTTAACGACATAGCCCGAAGGATCGACAAATTGAAGTGGCAGTGGGCAGGGCACACTGCTCGCAGAACAAATGGTCGGTGGGGCCAAAAAGTTCTGGAGTGGCGACCGCGTACTGGGAGACGCAGCGTTGGAAGGCCTCCCACAAGGTGGAACGATAACCTGGTGAGGGTTGCGGGTAGCCGATGGATGCGGGTTGCACAGGACCGGTTGTTGTGGAGATACTTGGGGGAGGCCAATGTCCAGCAGTGGACGTCTTTCGGCTGATATGATGATGATGATGATGGACCGCTTCATGTGCCGAGAAACATCAAGTGTTTGTCATTGTGTCAAGTGCGCGAAAAGGCAGCGATAAAAAGTTTGAGGAGTTTTTTTGGATCAAGGAGAGCTCCAGGCACTTTTAAATATTTCCACTCGAAAAGTCATTATACTTTCTAAAAGCCTTCCTGAAAGCTAAAAAACTAAGAAATCGATGTCACTTTTTTATTTTTATGGGTGAGAAATCATCAAATGACTTCTTCCACTCTGGAGCGGAAGGGAGTGTCGGACTCTTACTGACTAAAACCCATCCGTGTTCTTCCTTGTGCCGTTAAGAGTTACCGCGGCTCTGGAACGCAAAGGCGTTCCAGGGCGGCGGTGACAAATTCGCGGTGAACAAATTCCGCAACAAACGTTGACATTTACAACCGACTTGCACGCAAATTCCATTACATTGCGGGCTACCTCATATTGTAACGTGATCAATCGCTCTATTATACCTCGCGATGTTATTAAACTTGCATGCGCGTTGCTTGCAGGGGGAAACGTGGTCTTATAAAAATTCTAATTCCAAATTCAATAAATTAAATTAAAAAATCAATCAATTAAAAATTCTAATTCTAATTCCAATTTTAATTCCAATTCTAATTCCAATTCTAATTCCAATTCTAATTCCAATTCTAATTCCAATTCTAATTCCAATTCCAATTCTAATTCCAATTCTAATTCCAATTCTAATTCCAATTCTAATTCCAATTCTAATTCCAATTCTAATTCCAATTCTAATTCCAATTCTAATTCCAATTTTTCGTATCGTATCGTGTGAACAGTGGACCTGCACATCAACAGCGACGTACTAGTAGCACGTGCTCGTAATGACTCCGCGAACTGTTTGATTTAAAGTCGCAACAATTGTGTTTACGAGCTTACGTAGGACACCCCTGCCTGCCCAGTGCCCCTGGTACCGTCTGAATTAACACTACCGATGATAAAGTTACACAAATTTTGTTAAATGGACGGTGTTGGTAACCGGTGCTGTTTTTACCAGGGGCATTTTCTGAAGGATTTAATTTAGGAATCAATTCTAATCCGTGTGTGTATGATGTCTTTGTAGGATTTGACATTGCTTGAGATTGGCCATACGCTGTCATACTGATAAAATATCGGATACAAGAAACAGTAAGATAAGAAAGTCATTTCAAGCCAAGCATAACTCAATGACCTGCAAACGAAAATATATTTTTGATAAAATCACTTTTATATGTAGGTATTAAATTTACTGCGCCTAAGCCATGTGCTGTTAACTGTACTGAAACAAACGCCCGAACATTTTGAAACACTTCATCACAACAAATAATTTCCCATTCCCAACAAGGTCCTTGACATCTCATTTGAGACAAGACAAGACAATACATAAAAACTTAAACAATACCCATTTTTACAAAGAAGCTGGTAATAAACAGGTATTTGTCAAGCAACTGGCGCGAATGAAGGTAATGCTTCGTGAAATACCGAAATGAAATATGTATTAAATCCTGGGCCGCTGAGATTAAGCTACTGACGGGAGATCAGATATTAATGAGGACGGGCACCCAGCGGGAGCGACGCGGGAAACTAGAGATTTCAAGATGGCGGAAAAGGTAGGGGGTCATTAGTTCGTGTATTATTTTTGGCCTATTTGGTACATGGGAGTTAAATATAGCTTACGAAACGTGAATGTTCTTTAGGTCACTCTATCCTAACCTATAGACGTCGTCCTATTAGGCTAACGATCGTACGAGTTAACGATGCGATTTCGCTGCGCGATGAAAATGATCAAAGTCAAAGTCAAAACGTTTTTTTCAATTAGGCCATTAAACGGCACTTTTGTACGTCATCTTATACATTTAAATACTATGTACAAAAACTAAAGTGACTCTACTGTCCATTCGCAAAGGCAGATTCTGATGAATAGATCTTCTCTTCTGATCGTAGATCGTGAAAAGGATCCTGTGCTCGCGCGATGATTTGCAAGCTTTTTAATCTCGTCGTGCGACGAAATCGCATCGTTAACTCGTATGATCGTAAGCCATTTAGGACGACGGCTTATCCTAAACTCGGATATATGTAAGAGACGTGGTGCAATTGCTGTATTAGTATTGCCCTAAGTTGGAGTGACCAAAACTATTTGTGTTTCCTAGTGTTTTATATAATTAAAACATCACAATTGAAATTACCTATGTCCAGCATACATATTACATATATACTATTAGTATTGGCCTATGTCCAGCGACTATACTACTATATACTATGTCCGACGTCTTTCGGCTGATATGATGATATGATGAATTGAAATTACCGAAATGATAAACACTATTTTCTAGTATTAGTATACACCCGGTGCCTCACACATTAATTAACTATTTGTTTAATTGCAATGGATTTGCTTCATAAAAGTATGACTTACGAATTATAAAATCTGGTAGAATCATACCTTGGCTAATCTTTTCTGAAAAAGATGTAAGTAGAAAATATACAATCATCTTGATTTTGTCTGTTCATTTTTTACCGGTAACACGTCGCATTCGTGTAGCTCCCTCTGGACGCTCACTAGGTGAGCGGGGAATCAAAGAATTTAATCTACAATGAAAGAAGTTGGAGGATCTTTGTGCGTGTCACCCGCCCGACCCTCGGTGCCGTTGCGATCTGACACACGGAGCGAGGAAGTCAACTCTGTGGTTTTTGAGGAGATATGAAGTGAGCAGCTAGAAAAGTTTTTTTTAAGGGTTGGCTGCTCGGAGCAGTCGGAGCTGGCCTGACCTAATATAGAGGTCCGCGCCCACTCGACCCGCTTAAACTCGAGCCGAATAATACCAGATGTTTTACTACCAATTCAGTGCCATTTGTACATTCAGGCAAAGTGATATTTTAATTCTAAATATCATATCTACACTTCTACACTAATATTATAAAGAGGAAAGATTTGTTTGTTTGTTTGTTTGTTTGTTTGTTTGTTTGTTTGTTTGTTTGTTTGTTTGTTTGTTTGTTTGTTTGTTTGAAATGAATAGGCTCCGAAACTACTGGACCGATTTGAAAAATTCTTTCACCAGTAGAATTCTACATTATCAGAGATGGACATAGGCTATAGAATATTTTCAAAAAAGTTAGGGATCCGTATGAAAACTTCGATAATGTGACTCAAGGTGTGAGAAAAAATCCTTATATCGCGTACGCTGCGGAATCTATTGACAATAGAGCAAAGTGATGTAGTACAGTTTTATAGAGGTCATCAATATCTACAAAAAAGTCCGCGATACCATATGTCTAACTATTCTGGATAAGTCACCATGACCGCTTTTTGTTAATATTAGTCAAGCAAATCCCATGGTGAAATAAAAAATGGTGATTATAGTACCATGATATTAATCCTTATCCATTTAAATGGTTTGATAATTAAGGTTGATTATGTCCGTGTAAATTACACTTTAAATCATTCAAATCGGACCTTTCGTTCAAAAGTTACGACGGTAATAAACATGCTCGGAGTAAGAAAAATGTCGCGGCTTGAGCGAACTGGGGAGAATCGTATCAATGCTTGGTCCGATGAAGTTGAAACACCACGGCATTTAAATGTTTTCGATAAAACAATAAGAATATCAAATGTTTGGATTTTTCGAAAATCAACTAGGTACATACATAATAAGGGGTGAAGCAGGGGTGAATAAGTTTTTAGGGGAGGAAATTATAGCTTGCTTCAATTTACGTCGGAATTCTATGAATAAACTAAAACTGGGATAATTACAACAGATCATGTACCTAACAATTTTTGCATAATCAACCTCTGACGGGCTGAACGGGGTGAACAGTTGCGCTGAACCAATAATGAGAATCGTTGTGCTTAATTTTCCAAAACTAACCTTTATAAGGGGATATGTATAGGGGCGTTGCAGTTTGTGGAGTACCTACTATCCCCACGCGGACGAAGTCGCGGGCGAAGTGCTAGTTATTTATATCCTGGTAGTCAGTGATGATGAGAGAGAAATGGGAGGAAGTTTTACTCGGTACGCAGGAGATATCATGTGATGTGTAACATGTTATGCAGAAAACGAATTGTTAAGAGTCTTTTGCTAAAGCTGAAACTGAAAGCTGGCCTGGGAAACATATCGAGGAAGTTTAACTTATTTTTTGTATGGCTTGAAGTAAACGAAATCTAGAAACTGATTTTTAAGGGTTTTTGGCTACTTAAAATGAAAGGTTGGAGTTGGCCTCATCTAAAACTTAATAAGTAATTTTATCCTGTGGTTTTGGACGAAATATGAAGTGAAAAAAAATTAGAAAATATTTTTTAACTCAGTAGTTTACCTTTGAAGCAGGCGTGATCCAGCACAAAGCAAGGAAGTTTGTGACTTTTGAGGAGATATGTGCGATGTGTACCTTAATTATGGAGATAATTTTTTGTTAATAGGGTTGGTATAGCTACAATGGAAGCCTACTAGTAGTAGATACTAGAACCTTTGGAGCTGGCGTGATCTGTATGCGGAAGATTTTTCGGATTCTTTATTCTCACGGCTTTTTTACATTGACCGTCATAGTTTCCGTAGTGTAGTGGTTATCACGTGTGCTTCACACGCACAAGGTCCCCGGTTCGATCCCGGGCGGAAACAGCCCACTTTTTTTAAAAAGGTTTTTTAGAAAATGCCTCATCCAATACTCGTAAATCTTCACCATCGTTCCTTACAATTCAATATCATCCCTTTGTTGCTGGTTTTCTCTTTAATAAATGCGGCGGATCCCCAATTTTAGCTCGAATAATATTGTCACCTCACCACGCCCGAGCCAGAGTATTAGTAGAGAGGGTAGTTGACTTTCATAGGCTCTTTGTAGATTTTTGAATCGGGAAAAATGCCATTTGAATAGACGTGTCCTGAAAAAGATTGGCTTCTGTGAGTTATCGAGGCTTTTAGCTTCGAAATCAACTGTTTGGACTTGGAGATCGGATTCTTTATGAGTTGTTACATTGAGCGGATTGTAGCTTTGCAGTCAATATTTTTTTATCTTTGATTTTAAGGACTTTTATTCTAGGAACATGTTAGCCCCGTTACAGTCAATATAGTAAAGTGATATTTCTATGTGAAAGTGCGTTTTGATTTTACAGAACTTATTTATAATTCTTATATTATTGTCTCGACATTATATATAATAAGAATTGTCCATATTTCGTCGGTACCTAATTGAAATAATTTAAAATCTGAAAATTAATTGTAATTCTTTTGAAAAACAAAAATGTACATGTGTAGCAGCTGGTTTTATATTTTGGCTTGCACCATACGGATAGTTGTTTAAAGATGAAAGTGTTCGTACAATGAACCCTATTCAGGTTATCTGACATTTTAATTACTTACATCTTTTATTGCGTACCTACCTACCTATTTAGGGGCTATATTTGAATGAATTTCATTAGTTATTATAACTTGCATAAAACTGGAACTTTTTGGGAAATTAGGGAATTAAAAACAACTCAGGATGTAGCACACAGTGAACCACCTTTTTATTTGACAAGACTGAAATTCAATTGACCCAAGGACAGTCAAATTTACGCCTGGTAAAACAGTTGTCGTTAATATCTCTCTCTCAGATTTTGCCGAGATAATTGATAACTTAACATAACTATTAACAAAATTCTGTTGAAATCACACGAATTCTACATTAACCTTTAAGTTCAATCAGTCGAGAATCAAAAAATCAATACAATTTAATCAATCCAACCACAACATTGCCGCCTATAACAGTTATAAAGTTAAAACAAGAGTTTTCTACGAGTTAATTAAAATATAGACAGAGCCAATCAGAGGCATCAAATGAGAGAACTTGGCGGTACACTACGAGTATCTCTCGACGACTTATTAATTCGCTGCGGGATTTTATTCGCCCTTTGTTGATTACAGTAAGTATTAGAAAATTTAGAAAGTTTGGAGCCGTACAGTTGTTTTTAATTGCTATATTTTGGATTGTTCATTTAGAAAATAACCAGAGGTAATTGAGCATTCAGAGAAACAAAAGGCAAGGTTATGTTAAGTTTCTGATAGGTGCATGAACTAAGTACCTCATAATTAAAAAGGCATCTCGAGTGACCATTGTTGTCTGGCAAATTGTTAGGGTTCAACACTATTACTATGCCTCCGCTGCCTGTCCGTCTATCAGAGAGCTGTATTTTATTTAAAAATGTACA
Source organism: Melanchra persicariae (assembly GCA_947386135.1). Classification (NCBI taxonomy): domain Eukaryota; kingdom Metazoa; phylum Arthropoda; class Insecta; order Lepidoptera; family Noctuidae; genus Melanchra; species Melanchra persicariae. The sequence goes on along the minus strand of OX376651.1, from coordinate 5,488,092 downwards.
ATAGTGGTACATCGGCAACAAGACATTTTCTACCAGTTAACCTTTGGGTTAAAAAGACTACACTGTGGTAGGTGTACAACAAAATAAATAAGATTAAATTTTTTTAAGACCTGATTTTAAGTGTTTCTATGCCCATTATAACAACTAATAATAATTTAATAATAATAATTTAATTCAAATGAAAACAAAATAAAATTAAAAATTTTAGCGGGCTACAAAAACCGTTGTTTGTTTGGTTTACGGTACGGAACCCTTACCCTTCGTGTGCGAGACTGATTCGCGCTTCCACGAATTTTCAACTTCGTATAGGTACTTTTTTACATATGACCCATCATTACCCATGCGTGATGAAACCTGTTTTATCCAAAAATACTTAACCATATAAATATAATTCACAAAAAAATATCCTTTATTTATTGCCATAAAAAACCGTACCATAAATAAATCGCCAGCCCATCTCGATTAACGGACAATGAAAATCGATGTCACTCGATTATTTTTTCACCGATATTATTAACAATTACTGGGACACTAATTTCGAAGCGAATGATGCATCAATCCTTGCCGAAGGTAGATTAACTCCATAATACGCGGGAGTCGGTGACATATTGTACCATTAATCTGAGGCGAGGGGCTGGCCAGTATCACCTGGCTCATGTGTAGCTGTACATATTATGTGCTGCACTATTGTATACTGAAATTGGAAGTGGATAGTGGTATTAGTGGTCGATCTTGAAAGGTAATGATTGGGCCATAGCTTATTATGAATGGAGCAGTTCTATCTTAGAGATAAGTCTTCATTTTGTATGTTTTTATTTAGTTTCACCCTTTCAAGTGCGTAGGTTCCTTATAAACGATTATGATAAACTGCAGGATTATATTATTTAAAGGCTTTTTAGGGTTCCGTACCCTGAGGTAAAAACGGGACCTTACTAAGACTCCGCTGTCCGTCTGTCTGTCTGGCTGTCACTAAGCTGTATCTCATGAACCGTGATAGCTAGACAGTTGAAACTTTCACAGATGATGTATTTCTGTTGCCGCTATAACATCAAATACTAAAAAAAGAATAAAATAAATATGTAAGTGGGGCTCTCATACAACAAACGTGATTTTTTGTAGATAATGGTACGGAACCCTTCGTGCGCGAGTCCGACTCGCACTTGATCGGTTTTATTATCATCCATTGTACCATTAATCTGTGCCAGGAGGCGGGGCGATATCACCTGGCTCATGTGTAGCTGTACATTATTATGTGGTGCACTATTGTACACTGAAATGAAATAATGAATGGAGCAGTTTTGTTTGCCTTCTGAAAAGCAAACCTGGCCTGGGAAAGCAACGCTTGCCCCGGTCAGTCCGCGAATGGGTAACCTTCTGTTTTATACCAAGACTCCTCCGTGTCTCGGAAAGCACGCTAAGCCATAAATTTCGGCATTAATTTGAAGACCTTTGAAATCCGTTACGATTGTCAGAAATACTGACTTCAGTCTTTACCAATGGGGGTGTTGTGTAACCCAACTTTACTAGGTTGTGGGGGCTGGGTGGGTAGTCGCTCCATTTCATATACCTACTTACTGGTATTCATTTGCATCCAGTTAGACTAGAGGCCGCACCACCATAATAGGGTAACGTATTGACGTCCCCCTATGATGGTATATTTTTTACTAACAACGAGACGTCACGCGTGTTTTCAACGCACCGTATCGTCTTAATTTTTTGTTAACGTGAAAAAACAAAAAAATACATGTCCAATTGTTTTTAGAAATCTATCTGACGGATTAATTAGTTTTTTTCAGTAAAATAAAAGCTGGTCTTTTAATGTAACTGCTGAATAAGCAAGTTGGCTGTTGGCTGCGACATATAGGGTATATTGACTAATAAAATCAAATTAATCTGTCAGATTGAATGAGATTGTTTGATAAATTTGTCTCAAAAATGCGTGATTCCGCCTTTTAATATCGAGTATAGCATGCTGAGTTTCCCACAAGGTTTATATATGCAGATGCGATCCGTTCAATCTAGGGCCGCGTAGGCTAGACGTACGTTACAATATTAATTATTCATCGGATCGAGCGAATAAACCAATTTCACGGTTCTTTGGTCGCGAATCGCAGCGAACCGCCGCGGCTTATACAGGGGGCGTCGAAATACCTTGGCCTGCAAGTGGCGAGAAGTTCTTTTTTGTTTTTAAATGACGTTGGCGATAGTGTTTTCTTTAATAAAAGGGACATTAGAAATAATAGCAAAAAAGATAGGTAAGAAAACTAAGTAATTTTTATACTTCTTATTAAACTCTTGCGCTCTCGACATGTATAAACAATTGCTACATTCTTGTTTTTTTTACTGCACTAAATAAAAACTTCGTTCATAAAAAGTTAGTTAAAAGTTATCTTAGTGCTACGGTAAGTAGAGGAGTAGGTATCGTAGTTAAAATGTTAATTCCAAGTTACCTCGAAATAACAGTTTTGTCGCCCTAAAAACTGTTATTTCGAGGTAACTTGGAATTATACTCGGGCTTCTACAGGGTCATTTAAGAAAAGTTAGACGATATAAAGATACGACTATTCCAATGTTATCAGTAGGAAAGTCTTTTTCTTTACTAAATTTTTAGTAAAAGGGTTGAACATTTATAATTCTTAACATATAATGTATAGATGTAGAAATTAACCATGCCCAATTTATTATAAGCTTACCAATCTACATAAATGAATAAATTCAAACAATCAAAAGGACGTAGTAAGAGCGATGACAACAATTTTACTATGGGATTGAATTGCACTACCGACATGACTGTCAATCTATTTTGACTTTCCGACAATCGATATTGCTGATCGAAAGTGACTTTATTTAACCCTCTATTCATTAGTAAAACAATGCACACTTGCTTCTCCAATCTACTTTGGACATTGGCAGAATAGTCGACATCGGCTTTGTTTGCCATATATAAAAATAGAAATAGACTTTATTTAAAGAATCTAGTTTATTGCTTAACTTCTGGGAAAAAAATAATGAATGAATAAAAACTGCGCTAATTTGTAGAGCACCCTATGGAACAATAACTAAACGTACCCGTTAAACCGAAACCGCGCGATCAAATTTGCAGCGTCAGCGCGCACGCAACCGCCCGAGAGCTGTGTGACGTCATTGTTCAGTATACATACGATAATTGTACCGCAAAGATTTTACGCGCACTAATTGAAGCTAGAACACCAATTAGTGTCACTTTAGGAATACACATGGCCAAATGAAACGGGGTCCCGTATTCGTCAGTCGGCAACCATGACGATGAGTATATGTTACCTTGCTATGAGGACATCATTGTAGCAAAAAGAGGTGATGCGAAATATTGATTTCTGAGATTTTTCAGAAATAAAAGCCTCAGGTTATATGAGCCCTAATTACTCGTAAGTCACTTTAGTTCAGATGTTGCAGAATTATAAGTTACAATAGCTCATGATTTTTGTATAAAAACAAACTTTACCATAAACAGTCAAGCCGAAAAAGGCCCCATTTCACTGCTGGACACACGCTTACCCCAACAAAAGTTACAGCGCACCTCACACCGAAAATTCAGCACGGAAATTTCATACACACGCATTTTAATCACCAAAATAAACAGTCCCGAAACTTCTATACATTCTATTAAATTAAGCCTTTCGGTTTGAATATGATAATGCTCGTTAATTTTTATCCGCTCTGGCGGGCCCCAATTACCCGGCCGGGTGGATCCGGCGGATTCCAACGTGATGCGATGGGAACCGGCCCAGCCGGGTGTCTTCGTTTTCACTCTTCGCTGATTCTCTGACTTGGGTACCCTGATTTAGACAATTAAATTAAGTTTTGGGCTAGAGTTTGGTGGATGGGTTGGAGGGTAAGCTGTCAATATGTTGTCAGATTGTAATGGTGTTTAAGTTTAGGATTTCTGGTTGGTTAAAAGTCGTTTTAATTAGGCGGAAGGTCGGCCAGTGTTATCGTCAGCAAACAAGTCCAATTATAGTTATAATAATAATAGAGCTTCATAGGTAAGTAGACTGTAGGTGTACTGTTTTAAGCAATACAGATTTGATTGATCCATTGGAATAAAAAGGAATAACGTATCAAGACCACACAAAAATCACTAAGAAAACTGAGGTCCACTGAGCTTATAATCCCTATTATGGAGTAACAGCACTTACAGCTCACTTCAGCCAGCCCGCCAGCCCGTTCTCATGTTGTAGGTACTCGTATTGTAGCAATTTTCTGACTTCAGACTAAACCCTGACCTGACTAAAAACATATTTCAACATAAACATATTAAAGAAATTAACTTCCAAAGCACATCTCAAACATTTGCTCAAAAATTCAAAGTTCAGCAAAGTTCAATATTTCATGAATGATTTGTGTTCGTCAACTCGTGCGCAGCGGAGTGTGAAATCGCTCGCATCGTACGTGAGTCAGGACTCGTGATCTAAACAGCATGCAATGCTTCAGGCCCGATATGATTTATAACTCAGGGGTGGCTGTCCAATCGAAATAACCGAAGTAAAGGCGCATTTTGTATTGTTTGGAGATTTGCGGTTTATTCATAAAAAGTGGATTGTTACGCAGATGGAGGTTATTCGAGCTGAATGATCTCATTATCTTGTCTGACACCTCTGATAACTTTATAACTTATTTTATTTTTGCTCATTGGACCTTTGTTAATGTTTTTTTCTCAGGAGCTATGCATCCCGTAAGCAACTTAACTAGAAGCGATATTTTGTGAAGCTCAAAACAATACACATAAAATAAGTAAGATTGTTCCAAATATATTTAATGCCCTTTCCAGTAAAACTCTAGAAACATCCCCTTTAGTTACAGGAAACCTTTCCTGTAGTCAGCTCTCAGTAAGCCGTAATAATTTCGCCGAAATCCGTGACAACTCTATGAGTAATTTTAAGGTTTCTCTAATATGCAGCGTGCAGTCCTGTCCGTTCCACATTTAATAATTATAATATCGTAGTTGTCAACTTTGAATTGAGTTGTGCATTTTATGGTTTTCGTTAATTTTGCGTCCACCATTGTTCGTGGTTGTTCATTATATTGTTTTAAAAGGGATTACTGAGGAATATGTTATATTTTTAGATGCCTTCGACAGCGTGGACTGCGAAATTGCAGGAGAATAAATTGTGTATTGAAATAAAGAAAAGAAAAAGTATTAAATTACCAAAAAACGACATACATACTTGATTTTACTAAAACCTGAACGATAATGTTAGTAGTTCTTAAAATTATGTTAGAGTTGTTAAAGTTTACTACAGCATGTAAAAAAGGAGTACAGAGGCCTTTCTCTTGATATAGGGCAGTTTCAAGCTAGTATTTATTCTTCAATGACATCTTAGGGCCAATTATACTATTTTTTGAGCAACAGTCCCATTCGCAACGCAGTCAAAAATGTAGGGAAAATGAGGCCTTTTTAACAGTTTGCGACTGACTTGCGAATGCGAACCAATATAACCATTATTACAATTAGCACTCTGATCACAGATACGTACGTCCATAAGAATGAAAAAAACCTTTTACAACGTCGTTTTATTTAGTAGTTAGAGCTTTTTTGTACTGACTTTTGTAGTTACTTTAATTTTTATTATTATTGCGTTTAACCGTAGTCGTATAAACGAATCAATAGTTTAACGTACAAATTCTATAACTCTAATTTAATCATCAATTTAGAAACGGTTTAGGTAACGATTGTCCCTTATTGCTGCCTTTGCACTCAAAGCTGGGGGGCCGTAGCTTTGTGCTCTGAAAACGCAATTAGTGTTCCCAGCTAATATCACGCTATTGTGCGCACACATGTACGACGATATATGCGATGAAGTGGGAGAAACTGAAAAAATATATAGGCGAATAAGTTATTGAGGATTATTTTCTTTGCTAGCCTCGACATGCTATGATCACCTTTATCTCCGAGCAGCATAGGTACTCTGCTGAAATATATAGAAGCAAGCTATGAGAGTAGATATGCACCTCCCCACTGGTAGGTGCAAGTAGCGTGGTCAAAGTATTCATACAATTGAGGTTCCATATTCAAATCAAATTAATTACCAATAAGTTATAATAAAGTTCAGTACCTACAATATTATAATTTATATTTACGTTAAGTTTCCATGACATAAGAATTCGTAGAGATATTTTCGAACAGGTGTAGTGAAAATATATTATGAATACGCACAATACGTTACTCATGAACATCATTCCTTTGCTAATAAGAATAGCCTATTCCATATTTTGTGAAGTCTTCACAACATGTGTTGTTCCAAATTGCTCAGTAGTATTTCTAGCCATATCCATAAAAAAAGACCCCAATACTTTCTTGACTATTACTTGGAAATATTTAATCAAGAATACTGAGGGCCTAGCACGAATGTTTTTACGTAGTTTTTTATATTCAAAATTACAACCCCATAACTTTTAGATTTAGTTTAATGCGACATACAAAAATATGAATATAGTATCCAATTTAAATATATATTATGTGCAAAACGAGTATTATAGTAAAATTTTACGTTCCTATACGTCAAACCCATTCGTGCTAGGCCCTCTGAAGTCTGCTACGTTTCCCTCTATAAATAAAACTAAGTTTCCCATACAATAATCCTTCTGGTACACATACAAACAATAAACAACAACAAACGTAGGTGTAGTAAGGCTACAGTTAAATAAATGCAGTGTCAAATGATAATGTTAATCCGTCACATGCAATGTGTCGGTGTCGCGTCCCACGGGATTTATTGGGGTGAGCAGACGGGCGGGGATTCGCAGTGTTTATTTTAAACGATGCATAATAACGTTGAATTTAGAGGATTTTGAAGGTAACTACACTTAAACTGTAATTTTAAATTAGTGTCATCGTAGTTTAATTAAAACAGCATCGTTCATTTAAATACATAATGTTCTCCTAAAATTAATCTAGGCTATATCTTTTTCTTTGACATACTTTTATCATGAGATACTTTAAAGACAGCGCTTTTTTATCTTTGCTGATGACTTATACCTAGTAAGTAAGTCACATATTTAATTAGTAAGTTTGTAATTAAAATTATAAATGTAACTTACTTGTATAGTCCTACATCTTCATATCTTGCTATCGAGAGCCTCTACTAATATACAGCAATATTTATTTAGTAATGCTTTATTTTTTTGAGATTTATATATTTATTTATTTTAATAATACCAGCCTAATAACAAGTAAACTAAAAAAAATGAAAATTTAATTACCTAGGTATACCTAGTAGTTAAAAAAACGCTACTACAAAACGCCCGTCTGCACCTCATAAATCAAAGGAAAATGTGGAAAAGGGGTGCGAAATGACACGTGTCGCTGTGTGCTGATTGGTCACATCGCACCCCCGTGTGCTGGGCCGCGTGCCAATTATATGCAATAAGGGATAAGCTGATTTCGCTATGTGTCGAATTTCTGCTACTTTGCTGGGTTACTAGTGACTGATGTATGAGACGGCAAGCCTCGTGTTTTTATTTTTGGTTCAAGGATGGGAAATCATCAAATGTCTCCTTCCGCTCTGGGCGGAGCGGGAGGGAGTGTCAGACTCTTACTGACTAAAACCCATCCGTGTTCCTTCAATTGCCATTTGCGTTCCAAGGCCGCGGTGATTCTTTCGATCAAATTCCACAACACGGCAAGTCTCTTGTTCTTATTTTAAAGGCGGAAATGATGAGGGCTGTTTGGTAGTTTATGATCTAATCTCCAAACTCCCCAAATTGTTACATTATAACGAGCATTAGGAACATTAAAAAATATTTGGGACCCAGTCTTAAATACAATGGGATTTTGGCTCTTCATCCGGTTCAACTAAACAGTTCCCAATTTATTTTTGTATTTTCAGACAACGATTGTACGCTAGAAGGCAAATCACAGATTTGAACAAAGAAATTACTCCCCGGACAACCATTTTCCAATTCAGACCACATTGTTTATCGTACCGTAAAATGATGTCCAAATGGCTTAACTATTCTCGTAAGCAAATACTTCGTCCGATTAAGTTATCACAAAGTGAGTATACTAAATCCAATTTTATTTAAACGGGGTAAAATGAAGGGCGAAAAAGAGCAAAATGTCCGTCAACAGGGTAGCAGAGGAAGGGTCAATTTATTTACGTATTGATAAACCCTTGGACAGTTGACAATGGTGACGGTCGGACGGATCAGCCAGTGTAATTGGACCCGTTTTATTTAGAAATCGAACATAATTTGAGTTTTTGTTTATTTGTTATTTGATTATTTTGGCTGACCTTTTCGTAGGGGTTATGTGAACAATTCATTATGACTATGTTCGTGAAACGTTTAGCTAAGGGGTCATGCATGACATACACTCACGGTTGATATCTAGACACAATTACATACGTATAGAAAAAATATTTAACACAGAAAATACAGTGTGGGGTCCGAGTGCTTATGCGTTATTTAAAGAACTTGCTAAACGATTTTTTTAAGCCATATTTAATTTAGGAGTTTTTATTTTAAGAGCGATTACGGCCTACGGCGTTTCATACAAGCTTTCAAGTCCTTATTTTGCAAAATGTATGAATAGATTTTAATGAAAGTTGGTATACATACGCTAGATATTCAGTTTTAAATAGTTAGCTGAGAAAATTTTCGAAAATGAGTTCAGGAGGAAAGATAGAGTGATTTTTCACTTTCCATCGAAAACCTAAAATCACTTTCTCTCTCCCTCTAAAATCTTTTTCGAAAACATTAGACCAGGATACCTAGCGAATACCAGGATACCAAGTTTCATTAAAATCGGTATATTTATTTTGAAAAATGAGGTCTTGAAAGTTTGTACATATGAAATGCCATAGGGCGTAAGCTATCTGATTTTTATTTAGAAAATAATATTCATATAAGGAAGATCATAGCCGTGTTAAGATTGTAACACCCGTAGCAGTCAAGCCCCGTCGACAAACCTACATACAAAAATGCGATCCTTGCACAGTAATATCAAGAAACTTATTTAGTATTTTCGCATGATAAATCCGCAAAAGGCCAGCATACACTGGCGGCAGATACCGAGCATAAAGCGAGGGTCGGTCCCCAAGAGGTCCTATTGATACTGTTAATGAAATCCGTGACCCCCGCCTGATAAGTGCGTCTTCTTCATACATTTTTATCTTGGCAACTTTTGAAATGAGACGACCAGTACTTGAGATAAAGATAAGATTTAATTTTTGGAAAGGTTTTTTTAGTAGATAGATTTCATTGTTCTCATTATTATGAACAGCTTTTACTATGGGAGCAACTCCGAATCGCGAAAAAAACTACTTATGCACACATAAATATATGGGGCAGTCGATTTTTTTTCGCGATTTCAGTGTTGGTCCCATAGTGAAAGTTGTCAATTATGATGAGTACAATGTCCCTTAAGAGGTATTGCATTTATTCTGTTACACGTTGTAATACATGTTTGATTGTGCATTCTTAATTCATGTTGAGTAGGTACCTCACATTACGAAATCCACGATTCAAATCACCAATCAGTGATTGGTCTATAGACTATCAATTCTAAAGCAGCATTCACACTATTCAGCAACTGCTGCGCGTTCATAACGACAATTACGCATTCAGGTGGCGTGCGATATGAAATGTGCATTTACACATCATAATGTGGACTAATTGTAATGCAAACGGTTACGTGGCAAGAGGAGGTGGCTGATAATTGGCCACCTACGTGCCCATTGCGCTCGACGAAAAACACGACAAATCGTTCGCTCTGATGTGAATAATAATTCCATATTTGGTTTAATCATATTATCGGTAATGACTTAATTTTTATGCAAGCTTCTGTTGGGTTATGTTTTAATTTTAAACTCGTGGAAACCAATATTTTTTAACTTTAATTGGATCGATACCGCTTTTTTCATAAGCACATTGTTGATTTTTGCTTTTACATTACGGGTACCGCTGCATATTATGGTAAAATCATAATTTTTAATTACCAGCGCTGTTTTTTGCAACTTAAAATCTGGAGCCTACACGTATTTATACAGCTGAAGTGACGATCTGATAATTGATAATTCACCAATTTGGCAATCCGTTTTCATAAATTTTCTACTTTATTAATCCGCACCAGTCGCGAAAATGTGTCATTTATAGCCGTTTTGAAAAACATATCACGTTGCCACTTAGGTACCTAAATTAAATAGGGCCTTGGAGTGTTTTTAATCATATCTTTAAATCTTTCTGTTTGTGTATTTTTCTTGATTTCTAAAGCCATCTCTATGACATTCCAAATGAGAGCAGTCGTGCTAACTGTTTAGACGATAAAAACACACCACCAAAAGTGTTATATTAATCCTTCCGCAATCGCAATCAACTCAATATTTATGTTTCTCCACATTAGCATAAACTCATAATGAAATTCAAAGTTTTTCACACGTGCTAATTGTAACGAACGCCGCGCGGTGCGCCCACAGATTGTATTAGCAGACCTCAAAGCTCAGACGTCTGTTTGCGCCGCCTTCGTTTGACGCTGCAGCTCGTGTGTGACGTGTTGCAGTATCACATTCTACTGTTGACTTCAAAATGGGTTGGGAATTATTATTTGGGTTATTTATGTGTGGAAAATTTCCGAGAACCCAAAAAATTTGGAGCATATATTGTCAGCCACCATCTAAAGGTACAGGGGCTATAGCCAACTCAGCACCCATATTTAAGTAAGGGTAGTATTTAAACGAGTGACTGTAAATTAAAGTTTTAAGTGACAAAAATAATTAATTTACGTTATAGTATTACTAAGTGAGCGACTGACTGCGAGTGACGAGAAATCAACAGAACAGCAACTTACAAACATTACTAGATGAGAAGCTTTATAATATTTGAGCGACCTAATATTTGTTTGTGTCAACGTTACGTCCTGCATTTTTTTAGGCAAATGATATTTCTGGGTGGGTTAAAAAAAAAAACCACGAAGGGGATGGCGGGGTCTGTTCGCTCGCTTCGCTCGCTCACTTGACCCCGCCATCTCCTTCTAACCTAACCTGTCCGAGTCGGGGTGCCCCAAATCCCGAGCTGGCATCACTCGCTCTTGTGCACCAAATAAAACACCAAAATGTTAAAACCTCAATTGGAAAAATCATCTCTATCTCAATATTGAAGTTGCCCTCTCTGTATTTCTAGTCGCTCACTTAGTAATTTAGCCGCACGATTAGAATTTTAATATCTGAAATGGATTAATTACAACCCACTTTTTGTAAGCTCGTTCTTGATTTTATTATTAATTAATATTCGTCGTTAGTTTAGCTAATTTTTCGCTTATTTAAATTCATACCGCTCAAGTTATTAAAACAGTATCTCATCATCAGTCGCTAAGTTATTTTTTTATTCGATCGTTTTATAATTTCCCTTTAAGTAATACAGCAAGTGGAACACAACCAGAAAAAAAAACGTTGTCCATTGCTTCATGTGTTTAAAACATTTGTCTGGTCGTCAACGTGTATAAAGCAATGATAGTTGTTAAATTGTCAAAATGAAAGCCATAGCCAGTGTTTGTGTTAACTCACTCACGCTCGAGAGTACTAAGACACCATACAGATAAAGCAGAGGCCTCAACTCCAGTCCAGCTTAGCTCAGTGTGGATTTTAATAAGAGGAATACTCCTTATCAATACCATCAGAACTTACCAGTCCCCCTCATTTTTTTAAGTTTCATAAAAAATATAACGAACCCTTCTAAAAATATCAATCAGTGATAAATATAATCTGTTTTCATCCCTTGTTGTTTTCCCCTGTTGCGCTTAGATTCTATTTTAGATACTAAGATAATCCCATATTAGTTTTAATGAACACGTCAATCACGTATTGAAACATGTTTTGTGTTAGATGTGAACTATTGTTAAAGATTAATGAGAAAATTTATCGATGAGAGGATTATTGATTAGCTGTGTTGCCAATGTCTCTTGTGGATTAGATTGTTAGAGCGATATTACTACGGTAATATCGCTCTAACAATCTAAATACTTGTATAGAAATCAACAAATAAATGTTGATTTCTATACAAGTACAGCCACTTTTACCAAAAGTGCCAGTCATGAATATGGACTAAACGGTATCTATAGAATTCTAAAACGCCAATACGCCGTTTCCATTGAATTTTTTGTCCTCACTTAATCAAAACAGAATTGCAACAAAGCAGGAATGCTCGTTACACACACTGCCTCGCTTTGTGCATGAAAAAGAAAGAAAGAGAGTCACCAGCCCTACATCCACATGAATGAGCCTCGACAATAGCCAATTTGACACTTTAAGTGACAATGAAAAACTTAAAAAAGTAACAATTAGGGTTGTTCCCACCGTCCCATTGAAGGCTACGGAAGCAAGCATTTAAAATTCCATTAGGCACTTTGAATCGAACTGGTAATAATTGGTGTAACCCTATTGACTTTTCATATTGGTAGCACTTGCGTAACTTGGACTATGTGATAGCCATTTTGGCCCTAATAGCCTAATCGATGGTTGTTACATTTCTGTTCTAGGCTGTGGAACGATTTTATTTTTATTGTAACTTGAAAGAGTTTTTCGGAGGCTTAGCTCAGAATGAGATGTTGTTTTATTGCTTGTGTTTGACCACCATCTTACCTGATGGAAAGATGGATTTATATGTACGTTGGCCGGCACCCAATTTTGAACTTACCCAAAACATTTTTGTCTTTCATTTTATGTATGATGTATCAAGATAATTGTAACTTAGAATCTAAACAGATTATCATTGGTCTGTTAGGTCATAATATTGTAATAAATCTGATTATCATTCCTAAATATACACATAATCAAACAAAAATTACTACATAAAATCAAGTTCGCTAGCTATAAAGTATCGCACGCGTATCAAAGTGGAAGAAAACAAAACTAGAAAACAAAGCGTTCTAATTTCCCCTTCAATGGAGTGTGAACATAGTTTTTTATATGGCCAATTAATTTTTCAGTTTCAACACGACTGGCTGGACACAGCCGCAGAACAAAATGTGATGTCGCTTGTCAAATTAGTGACGGTTGTGATCGGCCATTTTGCTTTTTTAAATTTCGAATGCCGCATGATTGGCGACTGTTATTGAACGCGCGCTCTGCGCTGGAAACGGGTGCGTTCAGTCAGTGAGAAAAGTTTACATGAAACTATTGTGACATGATTTTGTTTAAAGTTACTTTCGCTACTTATTCAGATAAGGGAAAAAAGTTTCCTGTACAAAGCACTGCTCCTATTGTTGGTTGTTTAGGGTACGTGATTGTCTTTATTTTCTTTGAAACACATGCTTAAAGTTCAGTAAAAATTGAAAATAATAAAAAAAAAGACAGCCAAACCATTTTTTCATCTCAAAATTAATCCAATCAGGCAAGCCGAATAGTTAAAATAATAGTTGCCTTTACAATATCTTTATGGCCATCGTAAAGTCTCTCGTTCGTATAAAGCTTATTTATTGTTCCAATTAGTGGAAAATTGGCGTAATTAAGATCGGACGTCAACCAATTTTCGTCAGATGTGTACCTTTAATTTGTTCGAAACTAACGGAACTAAATAATTTTATTGCACTTGTACGGTAAACGTAACTTTTAATGTGTGCCCTTCAAAATTGCGCGTTTATTTGTTAAAAAACCGCATTCACTCACTTTCCTCAGCACGGCGTGGCCAGCATGCAAAACTTTGCCTTTCTTGGCAATATCGCAATATGTATTACCTATACGTCAGAGAGTATAAAATTTTATCAGAAAAGACTGATTAAAATTAGCAATATTTTGTAAACACGTTTTTAGCGAAATGTGGTCACTTTTGATCATAGATTAACTACAAGGCTGGCTTTGCTTATGAGACAATGGAAATACAACGCTGTGATTAAACATTGCGCTTTCCTTTCAGTGGAAATCTTGCTATTTCGGAAAAAAAAACTTGACCTGAACAAAAAACCTTTCTTCTTTGAAGCAATCAACATCCAGGCATAAAATCGGCACGTCCTTAAAAAAATCAACTGCGGCCACTTTTTAAAACGGCGAGTTTTGTACGAAGCACCGGCGGCGGCGTGGTTCGATGTAATTTAATTTCATGAGTGGCCTACCAAGCCTCGTACGCTGAATCGTAATAAGCAAACTTCGGAACAAGTTTGATAAGCTTTCGGGGCAATTACCAAGATTAAATAGCTGCCGGTAAGGGCTTTCTTAATGTAAACGCTGTACGTTTTAATGTTATAGTGAGGTTTTTGAGTTTTATTGAGAGTTGCTGAAGTGGGTCTTTTGTGGACTCATGTTGTGTATTGTTTGCGTAAGATTTTAGAATGATATCATTCTAAAGTTCTGCTATCGATACTATCAGGTCATCATCTGCCTAGCCTTTTCACAACTTTATTGGGGTCGGCTTTCAGTCAAACCGGATTCAGCTGAATATCAGTATTTTACGTGGAGCGGCTGCCTACCAGACTTCCACAACCTATTAACTGGGTAACACGGTAGGTACTTCTTGGCAAGACTAATTCAGATTTTCTGGCTTCTGACAATCCGTAACGACTGCTAAAGATCTACAAATGACAGCCGGGACCAGCAGCTTAACGTGCTTTCCCAGGCACGCAGGAACTCGATGTGTTAAGACGGGCACCCATCCATAGACCGATCTCGGCAGGCATTGCTTAACCTTGAAGATCGACCCTTGCGACTTTAATTATCTAGCCACGAGCTCCTCGTTATATATCAGGTACAATATAAAAGTTATAAGTATAATTTCTATCCAAATGCCTCTTTGCATCAGGACATGGAACAGGGAAAAGCCTGAATGGACCGTAATATTCTTTTAAAAAAAATGCCATAAAAGATCAACAGTGTACTATCCGGTCTATTCAAATAAGAACCAAGAATTTTCAAGCTCGAATTACCTTAAACACACAAACAAAGGCAGGCACAACAGACACTCATAGTCAAAATGTCCCCTAGGTAGCCAATTAGTGTGCCTCCCGTCCTAACGAGCTGTCAAACTTTTTGCACGCGCACCCTTTGTTTGTCGTCAACTGGCCAATAATGGCGATACTCGCGTATTTTCACTTTTAGACGTAAAAATATTGAAACTGTTAGAAGGTGTTATAGTGCAGTGCTGAGGAGTTTAAAGATGACATTTCTTTTGTTGGGCTTTCAAATAATAACAGGGGTGATATTGGTAAAGTATAAAAATGTAATACTCGTCAAGATCGAAAAGTTTTTAAAGAAATATGCCAAGCTAAATCCGTGCGTTAATCTTAAAAGAGAACAAGACAATACGTATGTCCAAGTTAAATGCGTAGAATACTATTGGATCCTAAGTAAAAAACGCTTTATTTTATCACATAGGCACGTGGGTTGCGTTGCGAGCTCTCCAATGAATTGATGATCGCAGAAAAATCCTAAATCGGTTTTCCACAAGCCATATTTTTATTTTTTTAAATAATAACGCATATTGAGCGAGATTCGCCAGTTTAAACTGAAATGTTATATTCAATCAAACGTAACAAATTGAATTGTGCGGACCGGACCGAGCGGGATGGGGCTTCCAAACAAATGGTGGACCAACGAACCGATGGCACCGTCAGCTTCCTTCGATATTTCTTATTTACATTTTGATTTATATGCGAAAATATTTGCTTCAGAATTATGGGATGAAGTCTCTGTGTATTTATGTCTAAGTGTTACTTTAGTGTTTAGTTTTATCTCCTCATTGATGGCGATACTGGTTCCATTGTTGTCTTTCTTTCCTATATTTTTATTCTCATCTCTAACGTTCGCGTTGTGCATAAGTATTTACTGCATGTCCACAATTAGCACACATTTTAATAATTCATTGTTTGGCATTAGAGAAACAGTTTTAGTTTTATCAAAACTGGCAGCCACCGGAAAAGCGCCGGAGCAATGAAACACAACAAAAATATCTGAGGGGCGATTCTTGTATAAGGTGCGTTTGCACTCGCATCGCAATCCGAAGTTGTCAAAAACACTTCTGGGGCTCTAGACAAGTGACATTCTGTCAGCGGTAGCGTGGCGAAGGTGTCAATACGTCAAATATGAATAGGATTGACAGATGCTATCGAAATGTCACGTGATCAAATTCCTACATTTTGGCATTTCGACAGTCGCATTCGCTAATCGAATGGCACATTATCTAGGGGCCATGATTTCCTTACATTTTGACATTGATTGTCGCCGAGATTATTTTGCGACTTGAATTTGCCTGGTTTACAAATGAGAATTGGCCTTTTGATCTGCTTCATGTGTACTTTGTTGTTTTTATTGAGTTATGATTGAGTTGGACCTAATTCATGGCCTTTCTTAATGCCATCTTGTACATGTTCCTCTAAAGTAGCTAATAATGCAAGAAAACGAAAACAAAATTATCACCCAATACCAAAGCTTAGCTAAGCGCAGATTGTCCAAAAATAAACGTGACCTCAATAAGGCGGCAACGAAAGTATCAAATCCGCGTTAAAGATTACAAGTTACTTTTGTTCGGCAATAAATTACTCGTTGCGACGCCGCGCCGTGCGACAGCGCGCGATACCACGCGAATGGCGGCGAATTAGCGCGACGTCACTTTCAAACTCACCTAAACGATAATGACAAAATTTAAGGAATCTTAAGGCGAGGCTTTAAGGGCTGCGAAGATTTTTAATGTGCTGTCCGTTGGGTATTATTTGTTACAATATTGTTTATTGATTTATAATGTTTTTGGGTTGGTTTTAGGTTTTTTCAATGTATAATAGTAATAGTAATAATTTTAACAACGTAACAAGAGAGACGAGTTTGTGGCTATTTAGCCACAAGCTCCTGTGGACATCTGCAATAGAAGGGGTACCTGAGTGCGCTGCCTAACCTTTGTGAAGATTCTCTCTTCAATCTTTGTTGCAAAGAAAGAAAAACCAATGAAAAGAAAAAAGAGGATATCTTTACTTTAAAAAATACAGAGTAAGGAGGAGGCTATAATGACTTGTTGACAGCAATCGAGTGACGTCTTGCAGCAAAAGCATTTCTTATTGTTAATGCGATAGCAATTAGTCTTTCTTTTGTGAGTTTCTGAACTATGAGAGTAACGGGCGACAATTTATTGTTGCATTCAATAAATGGTATTTATTTTTATTGAATCCGAACCGTGACAGTTGCAGTTTAAATAAAATACATCCCACGTTTAAACCGCCACAGCACTTAAATATTTATTCGCGATCGGTATTGACAAATTAAATCGTTATTAATTCGAAAGCGTTCGGCGCCAGTCGGCCGCGCCTTGAATTCATAAACACTGCTTGTCAAATATGTGTCTCAGCCTCGTCTGCGTTTATTGTTTAATCATTTACACGGGGACGAGGAATCAGTAAATGATGTTGAATGGTGAAACAAAACATAGAAAAAGTTTTATTTGTCCAATTGCACAGTCATACATTAAAATCTTATCATGGATATGTCAGTAGCCTGTTAACATTTTGACAAAAAATACCGTATGAATTTTCTAATTGGTTATCCCTACACCTCATTTTTTTCACCTCGAAATCTCCAAAAAAACTCCACCTCTATGGCTCTATATACGAACAGGTAGGTACATTCTAAACTGTGTTAATCAGTGAACGAAGTTTGCACTGTCTCTTGACACGATTATAGATGTAGATGGCATTACGATTGACGTCACGACGTCTAACAACGACCCCGACACCCAACAATAATCTTATCGCCCGCTCAATTCCCAAAACGCAAATTATTCGTACAATCCTTGCGGCCCGAAATCACAGAATATGCATAATTTAGATTTTCACAGCGCAATCTAGTACGTAGACAAAGCAAAACAGTGTGTAATGATGAAAGTTATAGTTGTTCGTCACAATCGTCAGCCGCTGTGAATATTTGCATATAGCCCGCGGGACTCGGGGCGACTAGATAGTTTGCACTTAACTGCTTTCATTTACAAGGCATGTGTGTTCCTCTGACTTGCTGATTTTTTGGGTGTTTTTTAGTTCGTATTTCGAATGTAGAAGTATGTTAAAGGTGGTTATAGTTCATGAAAAGGATTCTTGTATGAAGCGTGGGCAAGAAACTCAACAGACAAAACTGATTGAAGCCCTGGCAGACTGTCTGACAGGCATTTTTCTTGGTTCACACGTGATTAGCTCATGTCAAAATTGCTTTGTGGGACCTGAATGACATGGTCCACGTATATGTACTAAAAAGTATTTGGCTACACCTCTAAAAACAACTAAACTGGGCCATATCCAGGGCTACTGTCACCTAACACAGATCGAAAGGTCTAGCCAATATTACGTTTGTCTTTGGTATGGAACCCTAGGTGGGGAAACCAGCCACCCTCCTCAAAATTGTTAATATACACAGATCGATGTCTCCAAAGATCTTAGCTGCAAATAATGCAGTGAGAACTTAAAGATACAAAATACGGGATTATGTTAATTTTAAGCTACTTTACCATTCAAATCCTATCTCGGGGTGTCTGGATTCGGCTCTCAGAATTCGTGAGTTTCGTACCTGTCGGTTTACTCTTAAGAATAATGTTGAGTATCGGGTGTTTACATTGCTTAAGATATACGGAATTGCTAGCGGAGGGATGGTACAATAGGATATATTTTCGTGGGTAGAAAAATAATTGTACCATTTGGTCCAACAGTTACTTTTTCAAAGGATATTGGACACGTAATTAAAACACGCATTAAAATTCTAGAGTAGCAGCTGGTGACGTCACTAGTTGGAAAAAAAGTGTCACGCTAACTTTTAAAGCACTGAATCGTCCTATTTTTTTATTTACGTGAATAAATAAAAAATACACTTTTTTTTCAGACGCTTTCTAAGTCGCAAAACTTCCTACTTCCTTCCTAATAAAAAATAACTTTAATTTTGGAAGTCGGTGTTTTTGTTTTTTTCTTCGTTTTTGACACCGACTTCCAAAATCAAAGTTATTCTTTGTTGTGTTTGTTTTGGGAGTAAGTTGTATTTTTTTGTAAAAAGTTGTTTTGTTATTTTACGCTTTTTAGAAGGTCTTTTTAAAATAATCATTTTTCGTAATTCGTAAACACCACTGGAAAGTCACAGCAAACTACAGAACCGATTTTGATGATATTTTATGGGACCAATCAAAAGTATATCCTTTCACAAAAAAGAAGAATTTTTCAAATTGGTTCATAAATGAGTTCATACCTCATAACACTATGGAGTAACAAACAAAAAAAAAATACAACATAATTGAGAACCTCCACCTTTTTTTGAAGTCGGTTAAAACACCCGTAATAGTATCGTTTTGGACCACTGCACTTTAATCATCAATATCTGCCAACACTCCGGCCATCGTAATTCAAACAATGACTCAACAATTTGAACCAATCTAAAAAATATCCCGTACCGTTACTAAAGACATTAAAAAATACAAAAAACATGTATGGTGACCCTTTAATTTTTTCACATGGGACCTTTGGTGACCCGTGCGAGGGGCGCTATCCTGAGGGTCCGGTTGTATGGTCACCCCGTCACCCGGCTTCACCCCGTCACTGGTAGTTATCCGCGTCACTTCACGCATTACAAGGGTTGCTGATTGGCCACGTTTCTCTAGACCTTCGTTATTTTATTTAGTTATTAACTTTTGTTCAGTTGATCTCGTCACGCCGCTTTCTGATCTTTGTCGCTCGGTTTCCCTTTGGGGTGTCAAATTAACGTTGATTTTTGGCAATTTTGTGGCGTTTTGGGGTGTAAATTAGTCTGGGTGTTTTGTTGAGATACGGTTGATCGGGATTATAATTTGAATTCTTGTTGAAAGTCTGAAAAGATTATTTAAACATACTATTCGGCCTAAATCTCATAAAAAACATTCAATTCTATCAGAGTGCCAATTTTACTAATTTTCAAGCAACGTACGCATTCGCATCATTTGTCAAAAATGTATGAAAAAACTTTTTTGCCAGTTTGCGACTGACATGCGAATGTGATCGTTGTTCAAAAATTTGTAGAATTCTAAATTCTTAAATTAGTAAGTCCAATAATTATATTAGATCTACATTATACCTATACAACTTAGAACTTCTTTTCAAAATTAATATGCAGAAGTTGTGAGCTATTTATAGGTTTGTAAAAACGGTATAATGATGCCAGTGCTTAAATAAAATTTATACTTAGATGATCGGCTTTGGAACCGTATAAATTGATGAATCCATGTTTTATTTATTTTCGAAGACTTTCTCAATAAGGGGGCTCAAACGGGGAACCCTTCTTCCAAAAAGAGTTTATTTTAGATGTTTTGAGTGAATCTTTTAATGAAGAAAATAGGACTTTGTTACGAACTATAAAGACAAGCTTTCTAAATCTTTTCTTTAAGTATCGTTCGTTCAATCGAGTGAAACAACTCAGTTATCAATTCCCTATATCGAGAGATGAGTTTCCATAATGATGGCAATAGGGAGCTCGCCGTGTATCTCCGCTTGTATGGTGGTGCAAGTTATAAAATGAAAATAGATAGCTTATCGAAATGCTCGCGCAGGAATTGTGACTATCTGCCGTTCATTCACAATTCTTGCGCGAGCATAATGACAACATCACTATGTTGTCAGCTCTTAGTTTTGAATTATTAGTTTTTGAATCTCTGGTCAAAACGCTAATATAAATGACAAAAATAGCCAAGTGCTAATCGGACACGAAGATAAACTATAAACCGACGTTTCTTGTAGATATATGGGCCTCCCTTTTTTGTTATAGATTTAATAGAAATACATGTACATAATCATCATCATATCAGCCGAAAGACGCCCACTGCTGGACATAGGTTTCCCCAAAGTGTGGCCACAACAACCGATCCTGTGCGCCTCGAATCCGTTGGCTACCAACGACCCTCGTCAGTTCATCGGTCCATATTGTGGGAGGTTTTCCAACGCTGCGTCTTCCGGTACGCGGAGCTTTCTGTTATCAAGTCTAAAAGTTAAGATTTTCACCAGTTAACTTTTTTGATAGCCATTTTCATCCACCTTGGACCATACCCGGTCTTAAGCCGGTCATTTGGCCGTAATAATCGTCCAGTGTGCACGTGAAAGAAACAGGCGGGGCGTCCACCCTTTATTATCTTCATTCGCGTGTAATTGGACAAGACGCGTCGGGGACCAGTCGTTGTGCAGCGGAGCAGCTTCAAACGGATTTATACTTTTGAAGGACTTGTTGAAGATACTCAGATCTAAGAGGAGCTCGTGGTTAAATAATAATAGCCGTATGGGTCGATCTTCAAGTTAAGCAACGCTTGCCGAGTCGGTCTGTGGACGGGTGACCATCAGACTCCTCCGTGCCTCGGAAAGCACGCTAAGCCGTTGGTCCCGGCTGTCATTTGTACATTCTTAGAAACCAGTACCTAAATCTGACTCCAGTCTTGCCTAACTACGTGTTACCCAGTTAATGGGTTGTGGAGGTCTGGTAGGCAGTCACTCCACGTAAACTACTGGTATTCAGCTGAATCCGGTTTGACTGGAACCCAAATATATTTTTTTTATTTTTTTATTAGTGATTGGGATTAGTGATTTTGCATGCCGTAAGGTAAAATGTATTGAAATTCTCCACAAAATTACCATATTATATGTAAAGCTACATTATGGACAATGAATGATTTGTTTTTCTATTGAATTTCCAATTTCCCAGTGGTCTACCTGATAAGTTGCTGTCACCTTTTAAAATACATACCTACTAAGTTTTTATAGACAGGGTACGTTGCTTACAAAAAGGAAGCCGAAGGCTCAAGACAAATTCTCTAATAACGAATGCAATTTTCGAATTGCCAAATATGTGATTGATCACATGACATTTCGACAGCGCTGTCAATCCTTTTTGATGATTTTGACCATCGCCTTCACCACGCCACCGCTGACAGAATGACACTTGTTTAGGAATCTGTCTATTCAATCTATTAAATTTTCCAAACATAAAAACATTTAAGTAATAAATTAAATAACAGAATTACATTCGCATTTATAAAACCCGATACACGGATACTTCCACGTGAAAACATCGCTAAGCACTTACCCGAGCCCCCTTACACGGCAAACAAGGCAACTACCATACAGCTTAAACTGAATTAAACATTACATTTGATTGATACCAGTACGTAACTACGTTTCCATTACTCGCACGCAATCTAAGTTGCAAGTTGCGGGTCACAGCTTAAGTTCAAGTTAGACGGTTCCTACGTTTGATCAGATTGAAACTGTTGAAGATGCTTTTACGTTATGAGTTTAGGAGATCCTTTGTTTAGCTGACTTGGAATCTTGGATTAGATAGTTGAGAGTGGGTTTCAATTGGTTTTGTTAATAATTCGTGCCAGGCGTCAAATGATATTTATAAAAATAATCATCTAAATCGGTTGACAACGATCCCCTCATCAGTTCCTGACTTATACCATCCAGTATCAGCTCAGCAACATGAGATGATAATTATTACCAAGCAAAAATATCTGATTTGCGTTAGACTGTATATGAAAAAAATTGTATGTGCATATAAATTTGAGGGTTGCCCTCGATTTCCCTAGGATACCATCATCAGATTCTGACTTCGTGCGAATGGGACAACCTTAGGAGTATAGGCTTTCGAACAAAAAAAAAAAAATCTGTTCGCAATTGTCGGAGACATCAGTTAACATACATTAAAAAAATACATACAGACGAATATTTATAACCGCCTCCTTTTTTAAGTCGTTTAAAAAAGCGGAACACGATTCTTGAATCGACATTTACAAAAATACTACCTACCGTAGTCCGTTCATTTTATAACAAAGAGTGAAATAGGCTTTTTAGCTTGCAAAATGCACGATTGCTGTGGTCATTGGTCCGAAGAAGCTATAGTACTTAATTGCTATAGCTATCCAAACATTTATTTAAAAGTAATTAATTTGCCTCCCTCAAGATGGACCGATGATCCGGTGAGTGTCGCTAATAGCCGATGGATGCGAGACGCATAGAACCGGTTGTTGTGGCGACACTTGGGTTAGGCCTATGTCCAGCAGTGGACGTCTTTCGGCTGATATGATGAATTAATTTACTAGGACCACTAAGGCTCTTATTTATAAGGGGCGTTCCCGTACCCCTACATGTTGATATTAAAATATGACATTAATGATCTGTCAAGACGCTTAGCTGGCACTTCGCGAGACCCAAGGTCTGGCTTTTACCTTGTACAAAGGATAAGCATTGCCATACAACGTAGCAATACCGCCAGACTTTTGGGCACAGTTCCTTACTTCCACTTCCACTTCATATGGCGTCAAAAAATTCACCCGCATCGTAATCGACTATAACGATGCGGGTGAATTTCTTGACGCCATATTTTAGGATTAACTTAGTTAGGAGTATTTTTTTATGTGAATAACAAAATAGGGATACTTAGGTATTAATTTTTGTGAAAAAAAAAGCTGACATTAAAAAAAAAATGTTAATAGTCGCTGAGATATTATATTGCGACTTGAATTTCGAATCGGCGCGGCGGCGTCAAGATCATTGTAGATGATTTCAATGAAATGAAACATTCGTTTCAAAGTATCATTTCTGATTACTGTTTTATTTACCCTGTAGTTAAAAAGCATAAGGGACACAATAGAGTGCAATGTTATTATATCACTAGTTTTGTTAATCTTTAACGAAGGGGATAAAGCCGCGTGAGAATCAAAGGGCCCGCGCGTAGTTTTAATTTAATCTTATTTTTTAATCATTGTTTTTTAGTTTCACTTGACCGGGGTTTGGGAAATACAGTTGTAAATGTTGCAGTCAAAACTCTTAACCAGTCAAAAGTACTTTTGACTAGCAAAATCAGTCAAAAGTACTTTTGACTGAGGTTGTTATGCATTTAAAAAATCTAGAATGCCTTGTTTTTAAGGTTGGGAAATCATCAAATTACCCCTTCCGCTCTGGGTGGAGTGGGAGGGAGTGTCAGACTTTTACTGACTAAAACCCATCCATGCTCCTCGTAGTACCTTTTGCGTCCCAGGTTTCTCTCACTCACGCGGCCCGCTAGCATTACTGCGCACTAGCATTACTGCTTCGCAGAAGGAGGTGACGGTATCCCATGCCTCTTCGCTCCGGACCATGGATTGAACCAGAACCGGACGTGAGAGGTCGCCTCTGCCGATCGCCTCGACGAGGACACGGGCGGTGCTCCGCCCAAGCGGGGTAGACCTCCACCGTATGCTCCACCATGTCCTCCGGGAAATCTAACATGCCTCAAACGCCAATATAAACTGACGACGTCAAAATATCAGCAGCACTTTCCTCAATGCTTCAATAGCCTGATGATTGACATTACCATGATCAGCGCCAGCTATAATTGAGCACATAAAGTGGTATATTGAATGTAGCAGTCCTACCCGCCGTAGTTAACGACCGCAAACAGAATATGAATCGACGGGACGCAATCAGCTACATTTTGTTTGATTTGCAACACATCTCGTTAACATCAGGGCCAATATTGCCAGTTAAATAATCACTATCATTGTTGCGATCCATGTAAAAGTGCTTGTTACGTGCTGTAGTTTATTATGAAAATGATATGGTGCTTTTGACTGTCCGATGCCGAAACAACGGGAATGGACTCGACTGAGAGTAAAGCATTTTTTTTTACTCTGAGGTTACATTGTCATTTTAGGTACTGTTTTAGCGAAGCAAAATGTTACATACCTAGGTGACAAGAGTTGTCAATAAAAATTAGCGTAGCGAGGTGCTGTGTTGATTTTTTTTTATTTCATTATAGTTAAATTAACTTTCTAATTGAGCTATTTTTGAAATACCGTAATAGTAAAGTAGATACCACCTACTTTCCTACCTTGCTTCCGTTTTGTCCCATTCCTATGGGAACGAGAAACAACGGTCTATGGACATACGAAGCTTTTTGTTTTTTTTTTTTTTCAAAAGTTTGGATGTTTGTTGCTCAACGAATCTTGATGAAATTTAGCACAGAGGTAGATTTTAGTCTGGAATAACACATACGTAACTTTTTATCCCAAGAGGAAAATTATCCTTAGGAAACATATTCCCTTAGGATAATTTTCGACATTTACGCGGGCGGAGCATATTGATGAGCGAAAGTACAACCGGCTTCCGAAATTCGAACCACGTTGACTGACTGAATCAGCACTATTTTAGAGGAGAGGAAGGAGACGAGGTAGAAATAGAACCAAAATGGCGACAAACCTGTATTAAAGTCACGACAAATAAAACCCGGTCATGACATTCAAAAATCAAGACACACAGTCACACAATCAAACAAGGAGGGCCGAAAACGTAAAACAAAAGGCTGCCAACCATCGGCACTGCGCAAAAGTTAACAGCATTAAGTCCTTACTCAGTTATTCAGCAGAACTACTGCGAACGAACGAACATATAAATGAAGTGAAATCGAATGAACCAATGTGTTATTGTCACCGGTTTATTGTTTGAATTATGTTCAAGCTGTTAAACTGTCACGGGGTGAGTGGAATACTAAGCTTTGTTGTGTAAGTTGATTTATGTATTTTTGTTAAGGGATATTTTTATGACTGTGCCATTCTGTTTCCGATATAACGTTGTGAGACTGGAACGTTCGGATACACATACAATAAAGTTGACAAAATATTTGAAGCCCTTTGCCCCACTAAGACCCACTAAGACTGCTGATAAAACCTGGTCCTGGATTTCCTATGTTTAATTTGACTGCGGTCCCATAAAGGCCGCTGCAAACACAACTTTTAAATTCGGAATCATAGACCCCACTGAAACCCAGTGTGAATGAGGTACTTTTGTTCAAACCATGTCCCATTCGTTGCAGTGTCCGAAGTATTCTGTGAACGCTTCTGTTCGAAAACTTCTGGGGATCTATAAAATGCCTTTGCCATTTACCCACTGGAGTAATTTAATTAAATATCCTAAGCAAGTTTGCATGATTAGTTTTAAGCAAAACATGTTGATCTATATTCTTGATAACACCTTGTATACCATGTTTTATGCAAATAAAATATCTTATATTAAATATGCAATGTGTGTTTATGTTGGCCAATTTCTCGTTTGACATGCGGCGGAGACGTCGAGCCCAGTGACGTCCATGATTTTGGTTTTAGCGCCCAGTGTTGTGTTCCTTATATATGGAATTGTAATTTTATTAGAATATTTGTACGCCGTTGACGGCAGGACATAGCGTTCATTATTAATATTGACATCTGTACTTTCTTTTTACCTATGTTCTACAAATAAAAATATTTTTGAATTTTTTGAATTTTGAATCCTTACACAGTGACCTTTCCGATTTTTGAGGAGCTTATAAGCAAGCTATCAAACCTCGAACTTGGATCTCCGCTGAAGTGCCAAAGCCCAGGTTTGATTTACCATCGCATCGGCTCGAAAGAAGAAGACACATTCCTCACACACATTGCACATATATCTTGTGTAGCCTTCGACAGTACAACGGCGAAAATAATTCTTCTCACCACAAAACCAAAGTTCACAGATTGCACCTGACGGAAGGTATTCCGCCATTCCACAAAAGATATCAGCTCATGAGTGGTTGGGTCTGAACACAAACACTCAACTATGCAGACGGTCCCGTCTAGATGCACTCCGTTTAATTAATGCCGATTTACTAGTTAGCAGTTGTTAAGCGAATGTGTGTGGTCGCTACCGACTGGACCGGTGGATGCGTTGTGAGAGGCTGCGGATTTTGTTACAGGGTTAGGATAAGGACTAAAAATAAAAAAAAAATTACCTTAAGTCGTAAATGCATAAATTATGATTGGGTGATTTGTAAAATATGACTTTCCCACCTGTGTCTCAATGACCGGTCAGTGATCGAATATTTGACAAGTTTGACAGTTTTTGTATGGGAAATGTGTCATAAGTTTGACGTTATACGTCAAAAATCGATCATTGACCGGTCATTGAGACACGATTGCAATAGCAGACTCGACCCCCTGTATTGTTACATGTTACTATTGTGTCAACAAATTTTTTTTTTATCTGACGAATTAAACCGCGTTTGACGGTTTTCCAACTTATGCATAGGCAGTAATAATATGACAAACCGTCATTTAAAAAAATCAACCAACGGAATTAATGAATATATTCCTACTTTATGTAAGCCCAGCGGCCAGTGCAGATGGGCACTGATATGTTCGTCTAATTATATATACGGACAGATTGTAATTTTTTTGTCATTGTCGAAAGCTCTTAGGGTTAAAATGTTAACAAAAAAAAAAAGCAAAATCAAAAGTCATTTATTCAAGTTAGGCTGAGAGCCAGCACTTTTTGAACGACAAATTTTATTTTACATAACTTATAGACAGTCCCCCAAAACGCTCGTTCTTCACCACTTACTAGTGTTTAAGTTGGGAAGAAGAAGTGGCGCAACAAACTCTCCAGCAACACACCTTTCTGTTACGTTTTAAGAACTTGAATTTGTACAATATTATGAAAAATAATAATTATTAATGCATAACACAGAAAAAAAATGTGTTTCCAACATGGAACTCATAATATTTTATATTATTTACCACTGTTAGCTAGCACAGTCTATGCCATCAGAATCGGGTTCGATTCCTGCACGGAACAAATATATGGCCTACAGATTGACTACAATTTGAGTTGTTCCTGGTCTGCTGTTTGTTTATGTGAGTCTGTATGTTTGTAAACGCACCTACGATACAGGAGTAATTCCTAGTGTGGGGCAACGTTTAAAAAACAAAACACTCAAGCATTAATAAATAATAAAACTAAATGCGTCTCCAGGCATAAATGGTGTGCCCGCTTACTCGTGCAACGGTAGAATTTAACAATGGAATTGTGACTCAAACCACCCGTGAAAAACTAGGGCCGTCAGAATAAAATCAATAAACAACTAATCATCAAAACAATAAAATAAGAAACCATGACCAGCAAGCCGACCTATCACCACAAGCAGCCCCAGTTCACGAGCATAACAAAAGAGAAGATGAAGAGCTGCCGGTTGCTAAGGCAAGAATAACATCAATCAGCTGTCGAAGTCGCAAGTTCACTTCATGTTGCAAATACAAGTCATTAAAACATTGGAACGAGTAAGTAAATAAGTAGTAGTAAGTTTTCGGACCAATTTCTTTTGCCGTGTGTACTTACTGTAACGTAACGTTACAGTCTAGTGTGCTCGAAGGCTTATAGTTTATCGACTTGCTTGCGGTAATCTAATAAAGTCGATGCGCTCGGATGACCAGCGGAAAGACGGCCGGGTTACATAAATGCCTTTCAACAATGCTTTTTAATAGTTCGTGTGTGAATGATATAAATTACTACCTATTTTTTGGAAATTCACGTGTTCTTTAAGCATGCGGAATTTGTGTGTCCAATATTGATTATTTGTGAAGATTTCATCAATAATTTATTTATTAAAAAACAATGAGTTAGTAACTCTGGTCTCTTTCACACAAATTCTGACAAAATTTTTAAGACCATGTAACTATGTCTTAAATTGTACAATGGTGAAGAAAACCATAAGGGGCCGGAGACGGACTTGACCCGTGCGTGGTGGTGAATTACGGTTCATTCCCTCTCGTAGTGACTGGAGAGGAAGTCTGTGTCTAAGCAGTTGGGTAGCTTCTGTCAGCAACTCCTGGATTAAAAATAATTCAGATTAACTTTCGCAATTATATTATTAGTATCGCTGGATTATGTTACATTGTGTAAGTAATTAAAACTAATTAAGTTATTAAAAATTAAAAGTTTTAGAAATTCATGGACACATTGTGTATCAGCTTTCAACTTAGCATAAAAGCTTAGTTCAAACGATCAAAAACATTTCATTCCACAACAATTATGAGAACAATTCTGCCGAGTTGTTTATCCGTACAACAGGATAAAACTTCCTAATCTCCGGGCTATGAACAAGATTATATTAAATGTTGAAACTCCCGCCAATTAGTTAACTATAGTTCGACTTTTGAGCAACTAGCATTAAGCTGAACAACTAGATACAAACTGTGTGTTTTAATTAATATTGGTTGCGGTTGAGTAAATAAGTTTTGTGAGTTATTCATCACATTAACAATTCATGGAATGGCGGCATATTTTTGATAGAGTAGTGCCTATGTAAGACTATAACTAATGCAAAAAGAGTTCCTAATGTCGAGATCCGAAGAAGTACGAAAGTTTTTGATTTTGGAAAACGAATTATGGAACTCAATTAGAACCGGCCAGCATAATTAGCAAGGCATGGTGATGATAGGTGGTGAAAGGCGGTTACCGTGGCGTCTCAGGACCAGTCCTGGTCCAGGAACCCTCTTCCAGAAGAAGTGTTGGTCGTCTGGTGGCGATATAGGCAGAGCATATTGTTACAATCCCGGGTAGAACTTGGATGAGGCTGGCACAGGAACGTGGGGCAAGAGAAAAAGAGGCTGCTCAGCGGTGCACAAAATCAAACTGCAGATAGGTACTGAAAAAGATGATAAGTTGTTGTGTTTTAGCAAATGTCTGAGAAATAGGGTATTTGACTTGATGTTTTAATTACATTTATCAAAACCTAGAGAAAAATGAAACGCAGTAAAAATAGATTGAATATTTATAAAAAAAAACGTTGTTTTAAGCGTTTTAAAATTTATGATAAATAGAGACAGCACTAATGCGTCACTCACAAATTGTTCCATAGTGAAGTGCACCATCCAGAAATAACGAAATTTGGCTAGATAAGAAAATAAGAATAAATTCAAAAGCGTGTAACATCTATCCACTTTTATATCATATTGTACTTTTTTTATTTTAAATTAGTTTATCTTTCAAATAGTGTCATTCACGTAGATTTTTGATTTATATTACGAAATTGCCGTTAATTATATTCAGTAATTTACTCAATTTAAACTTCACCGTCCTTCTTCTTAATAATTTATTTATTTATTTATTATACACTTTATTGTACACCAAAAGTAAAACAAAAAGGAACCTTAAAACTAAAACACATACAATGGGCGGCCTTATCGCATTACGCGATCTCTTCCAGACAACCTGGGATGGACAGTAATTGTCTGGACATGAAATAATTACGTCAAATTAACCCTTAGCTGATTTTCTGAATCAGTTATTTCTCTGCCCATAAACTAAAAAATATTTCGTGCGGCAGTCGGCAGTAAAAAATTAACTGTGCTCAATTCCAGGTACAAAGTTAGTACCACGCAAAATGTCACCCAAATTCAGGTATTTGTTTACAAGCAAACAAACAAACAAACTCAATACAAATTCACAACATTAATAGATAGGGATTCTCGGAGCACATTAAATAATTCAACTTATTAAATTAATCCGAGCCAGGTAAATGTCATTAAAATTTTAATATTACTCGTAGCGTATTGACACCAGCCGTCATTTACAAATGAATTTGCGTGAACCTGATGAGTACCCATGGGTCATCCCATATTCACGCTTCAGAGCTGATAGAATATTATTTGATATTTTATTACTGAACTAGTGGTTGTTTCCGATCTCACTCGCGTGGATTTCGGGGGTTAATTTTCGTGTTCATTTTCCGATAAATATTCAATAGCTCGTTGCATTGTAATCCTTTCTTGTTGCATCTCTATGCTGTCTAATCTCATCGAAATTCGAGGTATTATGGTAGACCCCAGATAAATTAGCAATGACGGTCATTGACCCACACACATTTGTTGACTTTCTTAATATCTAAACCAGAAATAAAGACTTCTATCGTGATCCTTTACGTCCTCTAGTATCTAATGATGAACGGTTCATAATTTTGTTCGGGTATCTACGAAGAGATGGAAAGGTTAATGTACTTTATTGCAAGTTTATCTAGCGCCTACCTTAATAACAGTATATTTACACCTTCAGCTGTTTTTTTTATAAACTGTTTTGTAGAGACCGTTTTTTACTAGTGATCGTCTATTTCGGTCAGTGTTTTCATAAGCAATACATAAACTGACAGCAAAACCCCGAACTATTTTTTTCAACCGTTAGATAAGTTTTATGTGTAATAAAAATTATGACTCTTTCGCCATTTTTTTGTCAAACCACTTTCATTCATGACAACCAGTGATCTAACAAGTATGTAAAAAATTGACCGGCTTGCGAGTAGCGTATATAAATGAGCATGTTTTCTTTTGAAACGTGCTACTGGTATGCTAGAATACTCTGCTTGATTAATAATTAGGATGCTTTTTTGCTACTTCATAGCACGTGTATTCCAGGCTATGCGTTGACCTGCGCACAAAAAAATATTTTTATATCTACTTTTTACAAGTATGTTCATATTTCGAAAAATACACTGCAAAAATTTAGTTCAAATAAATATAAACGTCGCAAGCCCCTATGTCATTTGTATTTATTTGTAGTAAAACTCGATGAACTGTATTGTACTATACAATATCTATACTATAAGAACCGATACCATTGCATGCTACTTTAAATCTGACAGTCTAAAGCAAATCATTTTTTTCTTATAAAATTCAAATTCTATTCTATTTTGCTAGACCCTTTAAAAGCCAATAGAATTATTTCCGGCCAGCATGTACTACAAAAGCTGCATCACAGTACCTACATAAAATCATTTTGTGGGGGGATAGTGCCATGATGAGAAATGGGCAGAAACATTGACAAGATAAATGGTCCAGATTTGAGATGAGATGATTAATTACCCGATGAAAGTGGGTAGCCTTGAAGAAATGTACAGGCCAAGCGAAAATGGAGGAACTTTCTGATGACTTGTTACGAACTTAATCATGTCTGTTAGCTGTATTTAATTAATTATATTTAAGGTTTATTATAGGAATAATGAAAGCAGGTTATTCGTTCACTGATCTTTAGACCTACTTTGTATTCACGTCATTTATTAAAAAATATCTGAAAATTATATTTTATGAAACTGAACTGAATGGTGAGTTAAAATTTTGAATCAAACATGTTGCCAAAGTTTCTATCTCCTAAAAGCCACAAAAAGCAATCCATCATATTCCAAAAATTTTCAAATAGTTATTTTATATAAAACTTGCTGAATTTTATTTAAATTTGTTCTAGGAATAAAGTTACCTGCGTTTTTCATTTTTTAAAGTCTTCTTCAACGTAGGCCTACTGAAATACAACATGGTTAACGTGTGGTAGACAGGGACAGGTTGATGCATCCATGGGATGATAGAAAGAGATGCACGTAGAGAACGCAATCCGTCTCCATTGCACGAGCGAATGCACCGGCTGTGTACGGTTAACAGATAAAATAGTGCAATAGAAATGTCGGTGTTAACAGTTCTGTTTTTGTGGAATTTGCTACTGAAATTATACTGTGTTTGTTTTATACAATTAAGGCTATTATTGTTTTATAATAATTTTACCATGAATAATTAATTATATGAACGTGTCGTTAGGCTCTAGACAAAGGGCCAATGTCAAAAAGCCAAAGTGACATTTTGGTAGCGCATGTCACACTCATATTGTATTCTTTGGACTTTTTCAAATAGTTATCGCTGATCGAACGGCACTGTATCTATAGTAGGCGCCATATAAATGTAGAATAACGGTCATTGACCCGCATACATTTATTGACACACTTAATTTAAAAACAAAATAATGACATAAAATTGTCCTGAATCGTCGTGATTCTTCATTTTTCCAGTAATGAAAAACGATTCATAATTTACTGTCCGGGGGCACCTGGGCAGTAAATTATGATGGCCAATGTATTTATTCCACATTTATCTTTCGCCTACCATAGAGCCTCACAATACTAACATAAAAAACATTTCTTCAGAATAAATATATTTTTTTACCGTTACCGATAGATAAATTAGGTACTATGAGTAATTCATAAATAATAATAATCAACAGTGATAAATGAATGAATGACTTATGAAAAAAAAACATTGTTAAAAAATGTCACAAGAATTAATTTATCATACCGTACCTACTTTCGTTCTTTTAAAAAGGCGGTCATGGTCCAAATCTATTTCAACTACAAAACTGCAATGTTTTGTCTAAATACAACCCGGATGCACCTTGCCCTGCTATCCGTACCGGCTCACACGTGTGGCGCAAACGAGCCGGCCTTATAATGAATAGCCGTCGCCTGCCACCATATTTCAGCGAATTAACAAATGACCCGCTGTCATTGTACGCGCGGCGCACAATTTTTCTGCGCACCGTACCTAACGGCTTGATGTAGGTGCGGTTGGCGGTACTGGTACGTTCACGTTGCTGCTGTTGGTACCGCCGAATTAATGTTGGGTTTATGGTGTATACGAAGTCTGGTGGTATTGTTATGATTGATACTGGGTTTGTAATTGGAGAGGAAAGATCTTAGATGTTTAGAAGATTCTGATGAGCAGAGAATGATTGATACCCAGGTAAGGATGATTGTTATCAGTGGTTTGATATTATAGGGACTTCGTGTCGAATAAGCAAAAAGTTTTTTTTTCGGGTTTATTACAAAGCCGGAACAGCAACTATAACATTCCACCAAAAAACATTTTATTTTCTCAAAGTAATAAATCCTAATAAATGTTGATTATCGACTGGATTCTTAGAGCACGATTATCTATTTTTATCCGAAAAATAAAAAATGGCGGTTTGACATTATATGACTTATGCTGCAATATTTATTCCTCAGAATAAAAGTACCTGTCTGAGAACTGCAAAATCGAAAACTAGTACTACGTTATAAATATCCTTGCCTATAAGTACTTAACCAATAGTTCATCGAAGTCTAAAAACTGTTCAGTTCGCTCACTCAACCTCAATGTTTCCACCACCACGAAGTAAATCTTACAAATCTTCCAGGTAATATTTAACAGTTGACACCTGAAGTTTATTCCGTTTTTCGATCCAGACAAAGCCGATTCCCCACTGGTTGGAATCCAGTTGAGTCGCAGTACTTCGAGCTTTCCCTGTCGGATTAGGTCCGAGGAGCTTTGCCCCAAACCTATTACTGATTTATAGACAATGGTTTTATGATCACCTTCATTTGGGTTTTTTGGTGAGGAGTGGTTATGGATATCAATGGGAGACATTTTGGGATTGGAGGACCAATACGTTTTTCGTATTGATGTCGCAAAAGTTGAAGTGATTTTTTTCTTTTTCGGCTTGGTAAAAGATGATTGGCAGACCCGAAGGCTTCGCACGTTGACCTTGCATGCGTAGACTACCTTAGAAATACAACAATGTTACGTCCTGGGGGACTTTAAGTCAAGAGTGAATAAGTCACATCGTCGACTACATCATCCTATTTCTTCATTGTTGAGTTGATTGAGGTCAAACACCAGCCTATTAGGTAAAAATAAAAAACTTGAAAGATTTCCATGACCTTCAAACAGCTATTGTTTGTCGGAGACAGAAATAAGTTCGGTTAACGATGAGGAGGGTTTTTCCCTTGAAATTTTTGAAATAATCAGTAATATTTATTTTATCAGGTATCTAAGTGCAAAATGTATTGAGATATGTACCCTCAAACCAATGATATTATAAGTAAAAAGGTGTAGATATACCTATGGTTAAGCTGACAGAAAGCTTTTCAGTTAAGACACATGCAATTTTTGTGTCTACCCCGAAAACTACATTTAATGAGACATCAACTGACAATTTGCATTGAAGCACAAAAAGGCCATTGTTCAATCATTTAAACTAAAGTTCTCTTATTACAAAACGTAATATACAATCATTGCTAACTAGCATGCCACGTGTCCCACACGCGCTGTCCTGCTAATGGACCCCTGATTACAAACTAGTAGACCAATTGAGAAGGGGTTGTAATGAAAAAATAGCTGGCGTCAAATTGCAGCAATTATACTAATAAACTATTTTACACATGAGCTGTAGCTAGTAGGATACATGTTTATTAGTTGTAAATGATGTTCTTCTTCTTGGTTTCGTACCAATGAGTGATATTTTATCTGCCTAGCACATGCCATACTGAGGGAAAATTCTCGTACTTACTTAAAAATAACCGCAAATAATTAAATAAATAATAATAATTAAATAATTTGACGCTTTTTAGTACCTTATGTTTCGTAATTCGTAACCACCACTGGAAAGTCACAGGAAAGCAAACTACGCAATTTTGTTTTCTTGGATAACATATTTTATCCAGGTATTTTGATTCAAAAACAAAATACTGAACCGATTTTAATGACATTTCTATGGGATCAACCGGAAAGTATAAGGTCACATAAAAAATAATTTTTTAAATCGATTCTTAGATGACGGAGTTTTATGAGTGTTTTTATTGGAGGTGTTTTTGACAGGTTGCGACTGCGAACGTTCCTTAAGACTGCCAGTCCATTGACGCGGTGCGAGACAGTAGAGCGGAGCGAGGGCGGAGCGGAGCAACTGCGTAATGCGGAGCGGAGTTGCGGACTGTGCAGAGTTCACGCAAAGAGTGGGTAATTTAAGCGGGCGGGCGGTTTTTTCCACTTCCCCGCTCCGCTTCTCCACTCCGCTGCCTCGCTCCGCTTCCCAGTTTTGTATGATTTTTTGAATTAGTTCACAAATCCCTGTCCACTGTACCGGAGCAGAGATTTTATGCAATTCCATTGTTTAATATTGCCATAGCTCTGTCCCGCTCCTCTCTTCTCCGCTACAGTGGACAAGTTAGCCTTAAGACATTGGTATTGGATTGGACCCTGCAGTGTGATTCTGTAACTACACAATCAAGATGGAATGACAGCTCACTTGTCGTTCACTCCAACTAAGTGTACACGGTGTGTTGTCGACAGAATAGACCGGCTGATGCTCGGAACGATTGTCGAACAATAAAAATATTTCCTTCTCATCGACAACGTAATGTTTTTTTAATTTGACAACTGTTGACGGTTTTGTCATTTGCCAAAAATAAGTTCAGAGATATAAGAGAGTGTAGGTGGTGGTACGCGACGGGCAAAGACTACAATAGTATACTGGGCGACGGGTATGAAAGAAGATGCGGCAAAGATCACATTTAAAGATTGGTTAATTGAGAATCCAGATTTGGCAGATGGAGTTGCCATTGAGATTGGTGCGGATAAATGCCCTTAAAGTTTGACTTGAGTTTGAGTCTTTGTGATCAAAGGATTTGTCACCTAAACTCTGCGTTACTGAGTGCTCGCTTTACAGGTTGCGCTGGTCGTTTAGAAACGTTTAACTTCGCTCGGGGAGGCTCCTTTCATGTATCAATAGGAGTGAACTATCGATAGGATTGAGCTATGCTACGAAATAAACTACAGTGAAAAATAAAACTAACAGGCAGCTAAGTAGTTACCTACACTTATACGTTTTAGATCGTTTTTATTTACTTTTCAGCAATAATCTAAAAAGTAGGAAGATCAGCTTCTGGTCCGTAATAAACACCAGCAAACATATTGTAGCGACCACCATCGACGTCCCAAGCCACTTCGAAGTAGAAAGGTTTATCAGCAACGAATACTGGTACATGGTAGTAGGACAGTTGTGGTGTCTTTTCCGTCATTTTTGGATCTGTGGACATAAACATAAAATATATTTCATGTTATTATAATACAGGTGAATTATAAATGTGACTAATATTTAAGTATTTTATTATTTATGAACAGGAAAGGGCAATAAACCTATTGGTTTCATCGTATAATTATATATTATGTCGCAATGTCATTGTCTAATTAAAGAAAAATAATTAATCGTCAAAAGAATTTAATATCTGTGTTGGGCATAGCGGGAATAATTTGACTTTGGCGGAATTTGAATTTGAAGAATCAATATTGGATTCAGGATATTATGATTATCGCAGCTATATTATCGATATATAGCTGCCTAGCCATTTCACTGAATGGCACCGTTTAATCAGCGGCCTAAGTGATATCTCAGCATTTACAGAAACGTTTTGAACAGCTAGGCAAAAGACTTGGTTCAATATTGTTTAATGACTTGCCTTGACTAGCCAAGTAGCGGAACCTTGCGGAACATAGAACTGAGACAGGGAGTTTAGGGTACCCGAATAGGTAAGGTTCGAATGGTACGTCATGCCATTAATGCTAGGTTCCTAACCATGCAGACAGAAATAGAAACCCCGTTGTCGAGGTTAAAATGATGAAATTGACTTTTGTTTGAATTTAGAATTCAAAAAATTAAATATTTCCGGTGTGTTATACGATTTGGTTGCGAGTCTGCGACGTTACTACTGCCGTGCGGCTTACCTAACCTAATTGTTATTTATGTAACTTTCAGTCCTTTTTTTTGATACTTAAGTATTTGGTGGATAGATGGCGCCACGGTATAACAAACAGCGCCATCTTATAACTTGATTCTTGAACGAGTGATCGCATGAGAGAAATCGCAAGCGCCCAACTGCTAGAACACGATCGTCGTTGGAGGGGTTGTAGCGAGGGTTAGTGGGGAGCCCTAGTGTTGCGACAGTGGAGCACAGCGGTGGGCAGTGGACAGTGGTGGACAGCCTTGGCAAACACAGCACTAACGCACGTGTTTGTCTCTTGTTTTCATCGTTACTTTAATCTAGTAATTTTTAAGCTATTGCATAGCTTCTATCGCGGGCCTTGAGCGTGGAGACCGAATCCAGAAATTCCGTAACGAAAATAACCTAACACCCCCCACTCCGACGATCTGTGTTCTTAATTTGAAAGTTTTGTTTTTCTGAAATTATTTTTATAAGTTGCGACTGGCATTTTTGAGCTGTCAAATGCAATGTGACCTCTTTTGAACTTTTTGAGGTTGGTGCCCTATTTATTAGTATTGCTACTTTCCCGTGGTTTTGTTTGCATAATTATTAAGCTATTGCAATAGTTTTACCGCGGCAGTCTCCGAGTGCCACACGTCTTTTTTTTTTCGAATTATCTTTTGTTAGAGTAGGTACCCATAGCAGTATCCACACCTTTCTGAACTATGTCGGATCGTGAAGAAGACCCGAGTACCAATTTACTAATTTTTAAGCAACGTTCGCATTCGAATCTCAGTTGCAATCTGTCAAAAAAACCTCTATTTGAAATGAATAGAATTGGCACTCAAATATTCGCATCTCTGCCACCTATGATCCTTCAAGTACATTCGTTAGTCCTTACCTGGTATCTTTCTGCCCACACCCATTTCATCGATTTGGAAAAACACTTTTTGTTTAACTTTACTCAAAGAAATGGTTTCGTTTTGTCTGTCTGCTTTAAAAATTCCTCCCATATCCGTTGAACTAGTGTTGAAAATTGATGACAGCCCCAACTGAAAGTATAAAAAATCTAAATATGTATTTTTGAACAGTAGGTACGTGTAATGTAACTTAGAGAACTAAATTTATAAAAACTAGCGTTGACTGTTTGGCCGAATAGCTCAAGTGGAACCGTGAAAAAAATTGACTGCTCCATACATTTCTGCACACGTAACTCGAAATAATGTACTGAACAGCTGATTTTTTTTCGCGATTTCGGGGTTGATCCCATAGTAAAAGTTGTTCATAATGATGAGTACAGTGACCCCTTAAAAGGATGCCCATGAATTAAATTTCACCCTGTATAGGACTTCAAAAATCATGCCTGGCGACTTGGGCATTTTACTACCTTTCCCTCGGGGATTACAGCCGTAACGTTATGTGAGTTTATTACACAAATTAAATTTATTTTATTAATGTGTGTCGAGTAATTAATAGTTAAGATTTACCCCTTGAATTATAATAATTAATTAATTAAAAGTTAACATTTACCCCTTGAAGAAATCCATTCCAATCTACAAAAGTTTTAATTTTAATTCTTGGGATTGATATTTTCATCAATTTTATTTCTCCTGCCTTAATGTGGTTGCTTACGAAGTTTTTCTGGTTATAAATTGTCTCTAGCAAATATCCCAAGTCTTTTGCTTGGTTTGGTACCACAAATGTGATAGAAGTTTCAAAACTCATGAGCCTCATTGTTAACACCTGAAAAAATGACAATTGAAAGACGGGTTTTGCTAAGGAAAAGAATGTGTTTGGCTGAAAAAAGAAATGGCGAAAGAGATAGGTAAACATAATAGAATTAATGAAAATGATGTTAACTGGAATGTTCTAGGCAAGCGTGCTCCATCTTCGACCACATCATGGCTTACCATCAGGTGAGATAGTGGTCAAGCGCGTACCTATCAGTAATAAAAAAAAAACTGGAATGACACAAACAGATTAGTTATAGAAGTAAACCATTTCTAAATAGTGTTCAAAACGGCGGATAAAGAAGTCGCTTCCAGCAGTTACAATTTTAAGTAAAAAAATGTAAAAAATTATCAAGTACAGACGCCAGTACTTAAAGCTACATCAATCTGTCAATTTTTTTTAATAGATTTTCAACTTTATTGCTAGAGCATTAGGTTCAAGGTTGATTGGGAAAATTTGACAGTTTTGGGTAGCTTGATGTGCTTGGCGTCTGCACATCATAACGATTGAATAAAAATATCTTGAAACATATTTAGTAACGTTTACCTCACAAAGTTTGCCTGCACTATACCCGAATTCTCCCATCGTGTTCATCATTGGTACTCTCGAGATTTTCCCATCTATATGATTGAACTTAGTCAGCTTGGTTAGTCTATAGTCAAATGGAGTCTCCCATGTGGGCTATTACGAAAACGAAGTTTTGTATATTAGATAATTAGTTTATAAATGCGAATGATCCTGTATTTATTTAAAAGACAGCAAATGGCTTAAAATCAGAATGATGCAATTGAAAAACATTATCAATAACACATTATTCATGATCAACATCATCGATTCGATCGATCGGTTGATGAAGATACTAAGAAAAATAATGTTATTGTTAACATTATTTTCTTTCTCAGACCCAACCATCCTTGCTTCGTCTTAGTTCAAAACAGCAGTGCGATTCTGTTAACATGTTGAAGTGAACACTAGGGCGGGGTGCACGACGGGTGAGTTGTCAAACCATACAAATAAGATGGAATGGCAGCTCAATTGTCGTTCACTCCGCCTAGATGAACACCGTGAGATGTCGACAGAATCGACCGGCTGACTAGTCATTCTCTTTCTATAGGTACTCCTTCATTTAAAATGAACAGCATGAAAACTACTTACTTTGTAGTGTGCACCAGATATAATGATCATCTTTGTACTTTTATTGATATCGTCACTATCCACTATGTCTGTTATTCTTTTATATGTCATAGCACTGAGCTGTAACAGTCATAGGTCGATTTTAGTTTTTGTATCCATATCCATAGTTGCATAATGTAGATACATTATTGTTAAAAATTCATACAAAAATACTGCAATTAATTTTGTCTGATTCCATCATTGATGTTGGTGCAACAAATAACACCAACCTCATTTTAACCAGTTTTCACGTTATCTGAACGAGGAAATGGTGTTGCTTTACTTCAAGTTTTGTTGGAAAAAGACCACCACATTATTGCTCACCAATGCTACTCCTGATAACCAGGAACCGTATGTTGCAATTACAAGAAAATAGCCGAGACAATGAAGCCCGACGAATCCTGGTAAGTTCTATTTATAATATTTACCTCCTTCTCGATACAAAATGTAGAAGGACTAAATGCTGCGAGGTTAGTGTTTTCTCGATAAACAATATACTCACCAAATTATTGATATGCGCAATAGCTGCTTTAGGATAATTGAAACCGACTTTTTCCACTTGTACTCCATCATGGTCAGAGGAATCTTTAATAAACTTTGGGTCTATATCCGACGTGTAATTCACATATATTCTGTTGGTAACCGTCAGGTCACTCATCTTCATTATGTTGATACATGCTGAGACCTTTGAGTAGCACTTACTTAACTGAAAAGGAAGTATGTTTTGTGTGTGTTTGATTTACTAGGAATTGATCTTAGTGCTCGAGTAGAGAGAGAACCAAAATCCTGATGCATTCTCGATATATGACGCGCCCAATGCCACTTCATCCTGACACCATAATTAAATAGCGTTCTTAAATTCACTCTTTCGTTAACATATTATTATTCTCAAAAATGAATATTTATCCTCTGTTACTACACGACTGTAAAAATAAAATAACTGAATGGCTAAAAACCTTAACATACGAAGAAACAGAAAATATATTGGTCAGGTTAAGTTAAACTAAATACACCACACACAAACACACCATTACACACCATTTCACACCATCATACGTGCACACAACTTATACACAAAGAGCTGCTAAGTAGGATTATTTATTTTATTTTGTTTGTATTTCATTGTATTTTACATACATTGTACAGCTACCTACTAAGGGAAGAGCGTGACAGCCCCAACACAAGTACTATTGTAACTTACAGGGGCTGCCACAATTCATGTATGCTCACAATGTTTTGAGATGAAATAAATATTTTTGTATTTTTTTGTATTTTAATGGACAGTTAAATTCTTGATTTTCTTATGGAACGAATGAATTTAGAAAATTTACCTCAATTTAATTTGATCAGGAAAATGATATTAATAAGACATCAGGGTGACAATTTACTCACAACGACGTCATCTCGGTATCCTAGAAGTAACATCAGCTCTTGTTTAACATCTCTCGTGGCTATGGACGCTAGCTTGCAGAGCGCAACGCGTACCAGGTGCTCTGAAGCTACTACGTTTTTCTTCGGTGTTACTTTTATTAGGCTCTGTACAAAGGATTTTTTTAAATAGTTTAGGTGACTACAGCTAACCACACTAATGCATAATTCGCTAGAAATATAAATGATTGAAAATCGCCGAGATAATATAATTGATGAAATAAAAAAAAACGTTAAAGATGGTATTGCCACATCCTGCAACGGCCCAGATGACCACATGCGTCATAAACTTGCCAAAAACCGAAAGTTTTTGTGGAAAACCTCCCGCCAACTGTTTGAAAAGGAATTGAAAGAAGCTCAACTAGACAGTGCTCAGTATCAGAAGGAGGACAAGGAACGTTGACACTAAGTAAATGGGACTCGTGTACAAAGATGAAGAAGAAATCTACTGTGGCGTAATCAACGCAATAAAGAGGACTTAAAAGAATAATAAATAAAATGTACTAGATATTGATCGAAATGAGTTGTCGTTCCTAGTAATTTATGCGGCAGCAGCCATAATACATCGTGATACCATTATGTATTCTTAATTGTAATTATTTGATAATTTATTTCAACGTGCATAGGAAAAGGACAACTGGATCAGGTTACAATTAATTATTATTAGTTATTATTGGCCATCAGAAAAAAATATAATATTTTACAAAAAATAAAATTACCAAAACCAGTTTCTCACTTAAGCTATTAAATTGGATGTCGGTATAAACACATGATACCAAAAAGGTAAAGATAAAAATTCTACAATAATTAAACTGGAACATGACACAAAAGACTGTCTATAAGGAAATACGAAAAAAACTGCGCACATTTTGTTGCTTATTAACTGCTTCTAGTATCTAATTAAGTAACACATTTTATGGGGTAGTAAAATCATTAATTTGCCTACCTTTTTTCCAGTAGTTTGGCTTTAATGACATACAGTACAGTTTAACCACAGAACTATTCGCTGTCATCATTCATCTGCCTAGCCTTTTCCCAACTATTATGGGATCGACTTCCAGTCCAACCGGATCCACCCGAATACCAGTTTTTTATGTGGAGCGGCTGCCTACCAGACCTCCGCAACAAATTAACTGGGTAACGCGGTATTTCTTGGCAAGACTGGTGTCAGATTTGAGCTCCAAATGACAGCCAAGACCAACGGCTTTATGTGCTTTCCGAGACACGAAAGGATCGCGGTATGTTAAGATTTTGAAGAACTTTGGAGATCGACCCGTGAGGCTATTAGGTTTTTTGATTGATAACTTTTCGTTTTATGAGTTAAAATTAACAACAAATATTTTTAAACTTCATCCGCTGGATGCGAGAAGCACAGTACGTAAACCACCAGACCACCAGTAGACGTATTTCAGCTGAAATTATGTTATTATGAATCTATACAAACAATTATTAACAAGAACATTCCCAAAATTAAGCATGTAAGCAAAATCTTTCCACCTACTCTAAAACCTTAGTGTCGTTCTCAACGAAAAAGAAAAGTTAAGACAGCGTTTTAAGAAATATGCTAACCCGCTTACAAAATCGAGTACAAACTGCTCGATGACAGAGCACGGTCACTTATTAAGAGCTGTTATAAGAAATATGTCCACTCTGTGGAGAAAAACATCCGGTCAAACCACAAAGCATTCTGGGGCTCAAGACAAGTGAGATTCTGTCAACGGTAGCTTGGCGAAGGCGATTGTCAAAAATGTATGGGATTGACAGATGCAATAGAAATGTCACCTGTTCAAATATTCCTCCTATTCGACGGTCGCATTCGCTAATTGAATGGCATATTGTCTAGGGCCTCTGGTCTTTGGTCAAAACTAAAAAACTCTAAATCTAGCTCTATACCCGCTACAACAGGCGATGATAATGCCAGCTTTTTGCTACCAACTAACTTCTCATCCACGTTTTCTGACAGTAGCTCACTATAAAGAGCACATCAATAGGTTCTCAAATATTTCCTCAGTTTATACTCAATAAAATTTGCCTTTAATGAGAGGGAATTTTTTAAGTCACTTAATAGAATACTAAAACTTTTTGAATCAATGATCTTCCTTATATTAACATCTCATGTCAACAACATGTTTTATGCAACAACAAATCCACTGTCACCAAAACCGATTGATGCTCTGTATACCGATTTCAGCAGCGCTTTTGATAAGGTCGACCACAAAATTCTGCTGCTAAAACTACATGATCTTGGTATACTCGTACA
Organism: Melanchra persicariae; assembly: GCA_947386135.1. Taxonomy (NCBI): domain Eukaryota; kingdom Metazoa; phylum Arthropoda; class Insecta; order Lepidoptera; family Noctuidae; genus Melanchra; species Melanchra persicariae. The sequence goes on along the minus strand of OX376651.1, from coordinate 5,444,418 downwards.
CGGACCCCTTCTGAAATGGTTCAGATCATATTTGAGCGAGCGTACACAAAGAGTGGTGGTGAACGAGTATGAGTCTTCTGAGTACATTGCAACATCTGGTGTGCCCCAAGGATCTCATGCCGGGCCCATCCTATTCATTGTGTTCATGAATGATATAGTCGACTGCATCAAACACAGCCAATGTTCCTTGTTTGCCGATGACCTTAAGATCTCTTGTCAAATAAAAACACAAGAAGACGTTGCTCTGCTCCAGCGTAATTTTAGTTCATTGCAGAACTGGTGTGTGGTGAATGGGGTGGCTTTGAATGCCAGCAAAGGGTCTCACATTACATTTACACGGAAAAAGTACCTCATACAATCTACTTACTCCCTAGATTAAACATCACTGAAACAACATACGGGATTTAGGAATAGAGCTTAGCAGCAATCTTTCGTTTACCACACACATTAATATAATTAAAAGCCATGAAAGTTGTTGAATTCATCAATAGAGTTGAAAAATAATGTAGGGGAAACCAAGCTTTGAAAGTGTAGAACACTTTTGTGCGCAGTCTAGTAAAATATGCCTCTCCCGTCTGAAACTCGAACCTATATTATTCACATAGATCGTATAGAGCGTGTTAAAAACAATTTACTTGGTGCATGCGGTTTAAAGGCCACAAATGCCCTTACAGAGCCGATTACTCACCAGGCCAAATGTCACCAGTTAGTGCGTTTTAAAGCAATAAGGTTAATTATGTGTGCTCCCAAAACAACAGAGAAAAGCAAAAACTTTTTTCAAAAAAAAAAACAAGGAAATATAAATTCCAAAAACAGTAAACCAAAAAAGTTTAGAAAAGATCAGGATAATAAAGACTGCAAGGAAAATATCCGCCAAGTCTATAATCAACAAACCAGAATGAGAATGAGAGAGTAGACAAAACACGGTGCGCGAGTAATACCTGCGTTTATTTGTTCCGTATAAATAATTTGAAAACCCGTAAAATAGTAAGTGTCGTGTACTGATTCTTATAAGTTTAATAGCATAAACTATAATACATGTGTAACGCTATTTTTTTCGTGATAAATACTCATAATAACCAAGTAGTGACTAAAAACAATCAACTAGTGATTTTATTATACCGCCATTAACTTAAAAAATCTGTGAGAACCAACTTAATGTGCGCAACGCGTAAGTAACGCGATAACCACGGCGCTTACGACGTTCTTCTCGCCGACTCTGACAGTGCGTCGGCAGGCGTGGGCCTTTATTGGTGTGCGTTTTATTAGTGTGCACAGGATTATTGAAAATTTGACTTTGTGTGTATCTAAAACTGAGTCGTACCATTATGAATTGTGACTGTTGCTCAGAAGTCATAGCTGAGGGAAGTGCTGTAGTTAATTGCTCATCTTGCCAGAAATCCTACCATCATTCCTGCCTCACGCAACTGGGTTGTGACTTTCAACTAACCGAATTCAATAATTGGATTTGTCCGACCTGCAAGCCGAAGAATCGAAACCCAGATAATACCCCAGTGCGCGTCAGACAGGCGAGTGATCCTAATGTGACGCACAGAAAGAAAGAATCTTCGGTAACTGTCCTCAACGATGAAGCTCCTGTTACGTCTGGCGAAGTTTCTCGTATTATGAAAAAACAGATAGACGAACTTATGCGGCACCTCAACCAAACTTTGGCGAACTATGTTAACACGCAGATGAAGGCTATTACGGATAAATTGGAAGGGCTTAATACATCAATGGATTTTATGAACGTACAGTTTGAGGAAATGAAGACTGAGTTTTCCTTAAACACCAAAGTCGTTAACGATCTTAGAAAGGAAAACGAGCAACTCAAAACTACTGTCAATGACTTGTGTGTGAGGCTAACTCAGGTGGAACAACAAGCACGCTCTACGAACGTGGAAATTCAATGTCTGCCAGAGCACAACAATGAAAATCTTGTATCGACTGTCTTGAATATTAGTAAGGTGATATCCGCGGACTTAACTGAGCATAACCTACATCATGTTACAAGAATTGCAAAGCAAACCCCAACTAGTACCCGCCCAAAGTCTATTATTGTTCAATTCAGCAGTCCACGGATTCGCGACCATTTTCTAGCGGCTTCTATCAAGTTTAATAAAAATAAAACTTCTGAAGAGAAGCTTAACACCGCTCTTCTTGGGATTGGAGGTAAAAAGGAAAATGTCTATATAGTAGAACATTTATCTCCTGCAAACAAGGCGCTGCATGCCGCAACCAGGATTAAAGCAAAGAGTTTGGGCTACAAATATGTGTGGGTCCGTGGCGGTAAGATTTTTGTTAGAAAACATGATGGTGCAGACTATAAATATATCAGGGATACCGGCTCTTTGAACAAATTACAATAAGCAATAAAAATGTGTACGATAAGGTATAAGATTGTTAAGGTTTCAAATTCGATCAGTTAAAAATTTATTACCAGAATGTAAGGGGAATTAGGACTAAGCTGAGTGATATTTACCAAAAAGTTGCATGCTGTTCATACGATGTTATAATGTTTACTGAAACTTGGCTACTGGATGGTATTTTTGACTCAGAAATCATGGATGAGCGTTACGTTATCTATAGGCGTGATAGATCCAAAAATATTTTAAATAATAAAACCGACGGTGGTGGCGTTCTTATCGCTGTATCTAGAAAACTTGATTCACAGCGAATGATCAATTTTGAAAGTTCTTGCGATGATCTCTGGGTTAAGTTATCATTTAAAGGGGGTAAGAAATCTAAAATAATTTATATTTGTACTGTATACTTGCCGTCGCCGTTACAGCCCAGAGTACTAGAACACTTTGTTGATAATACAAACAATGTCTTGGAACATGCCAAAGAATGCTTGATTGTTGGTGACTTTAATATGAAAACTATTAACTGGCTTGGTACGGGTGGCGATGTACTAGGAGCTCCTCAATATACTTGCACAGGCTTAGAACAGACTCTATGGGACTTTGTATTGCTTAACAACTTAAGACAATGTAATTATTTATGTAATCAAAATAACAGAATTCTTGATTTAGTCCTAACCAACTTGGATCTTGCTGTAGTAAGTGCACCAGTAGAGGTACTTTCTAAAATAGATGTGCACCATCCACCTATAATGTGTGAGCTCTCATTTACTCGTCTTATAAAGCCACTAAATTCTAATAATAGAACTAAGTTAAACTATTTTAAGGCAGATTACGTGGCAATTAATGCAGCACTGGAGCAGGTCAATTGGTCATCGGAGCTTGATCCTTGCATGACTATAGATCAGATGGTAGATGTTTTTTATAATATATTGTATAGGGTAATTAAGTGCTACGTTCCACAAGTACCAATAAAAGATACGAAGTATCCGTACTGGTTCTCTAGACAGCTCATCAAAAGACTAAACGAAAAGAACCGCCTACGACTTCGAGTTAAAAAGTACAATAATCCTTTGGACATTATTGCATTGGATTTACTTGGGAGAAGATGTGACCGTTTGGTTACGACTTGTTATAATGCTCACATTGCTGATATAGAGAAAAAAATTAGTTCAAACCCAAAATATTTCTGGAGTTATTTAAAGATAAAGCGAGGCGGTAGCAGTAACTACCCCAGTTCCATGTCAGATGGTATAAACACCTCTGATAATATTAACGATATATGTAACTATTTCGCATCACATTTTTCTAAGGTGTATAGTAGTTATGGGAATGCTGTACAGTCTGGCACTGGTGACATAGATAGCTGCGTAAGCAATTGTATGTTAGGCCAAATAACTATTTCTCAGGATCAAATCCGCAAAGAATTAAAAAAATTGGACGTCTACAAAGGGGCAGGCCCTGATAATATACCTGCTTTGCTTCTAAATAAGCTAGCAGATGTGCTATCACTGCCATTGGGTATTATTTTTAATTATTCTGTGCTGCGAGGTACTTTTCCGACCATCTGGAAAGAAACCAAAATTGTGCCTATTTTCAAAAACGGGGATCGAGCTGATGTGAGCAATTACAGGCCAATCGCTATTCTTCCCATACTTGCAAAGGTATTTGAAGCCCTTATATGTCCTGTGCTAGCTAGACATTTATCACAGCTAATAATAGACAGCCAATATGGATTTATGAAGGGAAAATCGACAGTAACCAATTTGGTGACCTATGTTGAAAGTATTATTGAGACGGTTGATGCGCATGGGCAGGTTGATGCAGTCTACACCGACTTCAGTAAGGCTTTTGACACGGTAGATCATAACATACTTGTCAAGAAGCTGAAAATGTATGGCATTTCGGACCCTCTCTTAAGTTGGTTCCAATCATATTTGTCTGGACGGATGCTCAGGGTTGTGGTAAATGGCTGCTCTTCAGATTCGTACATTGCAACGTCAGGAATACCCCAGGGATCTCATTTGGGTCCGCCGATATTCACTCTTTTTATAAACGATATTTTCAAATGCTTCCGGAACTCGAATATATTCCTATTCGCTGATGACCTCAAAGCCATAAAGTGTGTAAGTAATCCTGCAGACTCGGTACTATTCCAAAGCGACTTGGACCGGCTCACTGATTGGTGTGAGCATAATAAAATGGCCTTGAATGTCAAAAAATGCCATCATATAAAATTTACAAAAAAAAAAAATATCATGCAGTCAGTTTACAAATTGAACGGCGAGCGGCTAGCAGAAGTTGAAACTATACGTGACCTAGGCGTTCAGTTCGATAAAAAACTAAGTTTTGTCGAACATATCGATAAAGCTGTATTAAAAACATCAAAGATGCTTGGCTTTGTTATAAGAGAGTGCAAAAACTTCAAAACACCCAACATTAAAAAAATTATGTACAACTCGCTAGTTAGAAGCCATCTCGAGTATTGCAGTGTGGTCTGGTCACCTGTGTATAAGGTCCACGTCAAGCGCATTGAACGGCTGCAAAAACGGTTCTTATGGCATCTTACCTACGCCAGTAATATGTGTAATAAGCTCAACTCGTACCAAGAAAGACTGAAATATTTTAAAATGGTTTCGCTGGAGAAACGGAGGAAAATGCTGGATTTGGTTTTCCTTAAGAAGCTAGTAGCGGGCACTCTGAACTGTCCCGAATTGCTCAGTAGGGTCTCATTCCATGTGCCACGTAATCTGCCAAGAAGTTCTAACAGGAGACTTTTCTGTATGCCAAGATGTCATACCAACTTGAGGCAATACTGTCCACTATCTAGAATGTATGCTGCATACAAAGAGCACGAAGTGGACATTGACCTCTTCAATTCATCGGTTCCAGCTCTAAAAAAAACCGCTCTTGCCAGTTAATGGTTATCGCTAGTCAAATATTTACCTAATCTTACATAAAAAATAAAATGTTATTTAATTTATTTCAATTTATTTTAATTTAATTCAATTTATTTTAATTTAATTCAATTTATTTTAATTTAATTCAATTTATTTTAATTTAATTCAATTTATTTTAATTTAATTCAATTTATTTAATTTAATTAATTTATTTCAATTTATTTTATTCAAATTTTATCTAATCTTATTTATTTTAATCTATTCTAATTTAATTTAATTTCAATTTATTGTACACAATTTAGGTTTCAATTGTTGTTGTTTTTTTTTCTCAAACTGTGTATTACTTTTCAATTATTAATAATTATGGAATTTTCTGCGCATAATACAGTACACGCTGTGCTTTTCTGTAAGTGATGAGGCGCTTAGATTTAAGTTTGTATCTAATGTATGAGTGATAATGTAATAGTGTACTCATTGTTGAGAAGCCTAAATAAATAAATAAATAAATAAATAAATTACGAAGAACTGCTAAGTTACTTCAAATGAGACATTATAGAAACGAAGGGTTCTAAATGATCTGTTAACACTTCATAAAGCTGTAAACGGGACATCTTCAACGTCAAAATCAGGCTAGACGTACGAGTATATCGTCATTCTTACCTCTGGTCCAAGCGCACCATTAGTACGTTTGCTACTAAAGCATGTCGCTTAAACCAGGCAGGAGCCCCCCTAAACAGAATGTTGGCTTTCTAAAATAAAGCCTGCGTTATCGATATATTCTTCGATAGTCTGCCAAAATTTAAAACCAAAATTATTAAAGTCATGATCAGCCGCCCACTTCTACTTCTTCTACTGCTACTACTGCCGGGTGCTACGTACCTATATTTTCAAATCGTATTTTAGAATATTTTAATTTAACAATCTAAGAATATTTAGTTTTATAATAACTGAATCTAGTAACAGTCATTTTATTTAATTTAATTGAACTATGATGTTAGCAATTTTAATATAGTTAGGTTAGGTTAGTTAGGGGTAGTTATGACATCCATTTATAAATTCTTATTTTAAATTTCTAATGTTAAATGTTTGTTCGTTTTAAATACTCATTTAATAATTAAATGAGACCTACTTTGAGAATGATGTGCATGCCTGTAAGTGACTTGTTTACACAGGATCCTCTCGAAAATATTGATTTGTAAAAAGTGTTGGTAAGCCTATGTTAAATAAAAAAAAACAACCTCTAACTAGACAAGACAAAATCAATAGGGACCAAAGAGATTTTTCACAAAACAATTTCGATGATCAATCTAGGTTAGTCTATGCAGAATCTGGTTCTCAAAGAGTGAGGCGTAGATAAGCTGGTGAGAATCTAAAGCGAAGAGATAATGTAACCGAGGTTCCCGTAGGACGGGCCGCTTTGACGGGTGAATCGAATAAGTCGTCGGCAGAGAGAATAGTAATAAAATTGAACCGAGCGCCTGCCCAGATGTAGCTATGGATTTATCGCCAGCTAAACTTTGAGACACACTAGTTGCAACGGTATTTTAAGGTTTTTTCTGCTCAGAGAGTAAAAACAATCACTAGTTAAACATCATCTGCCTAGCCTTTTCCCAACTATATTGGGGTCGGCTCCCAGTCAAACCGGATTCAGCTGAATACCAGTATTTTACGTGGAGCGGCTGCCTACCAGACTTCCACAACCCTTGTTACACATTTTGTAAAATCTCTATGTAGTAGTAATATAGACTTCTATAGTTACTTTCAATGTATTATTATGCCTTATCATGTCTGTGTTTTCTGATAAAAAAAATCTAGTAAACCCAGGGCACTAGTTGGAATTTGTTCGAACGAGTCACCGCGGCACTGGAACGCAAAGGGCATTTGAAGAAACACGGATGGGTTTTAGTCAGTAAGAGTCAAACACTCCCGCTCCAACCAGTGCGGAAAGTCATTAGACGAAAAAAAATGGGCAGTAGTTACAAAAGTGGTACTTAGTCATTATATAATCGTTGTGATAAAATTATTACGTTGAATCAGATAATAGTGTGGCCATTGTTGTTTTCTCATCTTCTTTCTTTCTTTCATTGAGCCAGGCGCTTTTGTCAACGTTTATAAAATAGCCGCAATTATCTTATGAACGTTGATAAAGTTGTGCGAAAGAGTTATCGCGGCCATGGAATGGAAAGGGCAACTGAAGGAAGACGAATGGGTTTTGGTCAGTAAGCCTCCCAATCTGCCCAGAGCGCGAGAAGATGATTTTCCATCCTTAAAAAAACTATCACAGGACGAGATAATGAGATGACCTACGTTTTTCGTATCAGCTCATTATCAGCTATGAGTTAAGCCGAAACTTGTAGCCCAAGCAAGTTGTCACAGAGTTTCAACTTGTGATCAAAACTCATGCTCTTACAATTCCTTCCACCCAGTGTGCCCAGGTCTTTCCAGGTCGTCTCCGCTCGCTCGCTTACACATTCGTCGGGCTGCATCCAATATGTTTCCTAGCATATTGTCTTTAACAGCTCCATTATACCGACGATAGATTGTGCGGAAACCTCCGCTCCTGCCGCCTCCCTACATATAGCGACGAAAGAAATCTTTTCCCACATCCTCGATGAATATTTTTGTTTGCTTATGTACCGCGTATTGGGGAAATGAATAATGAAGACGTATTTGTAGTTTGGGTATTGGATGGATTTGTGTAGCTGGAATGGATTGTTCTGTGTGCTGACTGTCTACAGCAAAAGAAAGGCTCTCTTCTTGTCAATAAAAAACCGGCAAGAAACCGGTTAAGCCCCTAGTTTTTCTGCTACTTCTTGGAATCAAAAATAAAGTAAGAAAGTCTCATGTGCCCAATTCATAATAATTCGGACACTTGATATTGAATATCTGTATTTATTTAATGTATGTATTGGAATGTGTGTTTGCATAATTATGCGAACAAACATCTTTACATCGGTTTCTTTTGCAACCAACAATTCAAACAAAACTTCATACTAACCACGATGAGCTGCAGCTCCCCAGCTAATATAATACTTACAAAAACAAACCACTAAGTGAGGACCGACAACGTCAATAGAACAGCTCAAATATTTTCCTTGAGAATGAAGTGGATAAATACCCTTTAAAACCATAACCCACGAGGTTTCATCTGGAGCCGCGCTACCATATAATTGAATGAATATTCACGTTTCTTAATCAATAGAGGCATTACTACCGAGGTCCTACGGAAACAAGCAGCCGCCTGTGAAATTGGACTAGTATAGACAAGGATGGATGTATGCAATGTGGTGCTGAGAGAAAGGGACGTATATAGCGGAGCGAGCTTTTATAAATCATTTTTCCTGGCACGGAAGAGATTTAGGCTGGTTGCATGGTTGAGATTTTGTCACTTGACATTGTAATAAAGAATAGGAGTGTGGTAGTAATGGACGACGACGATAAAGTTTGTGTCCAAAATTATGTTTGGGTTTATGTTTCGCCTATATGGTCCATTGCTGGGCCTCTCCCAAGCCCCTTCAGAAAATCTTTACTCGCGTCACATCGTACCAGTCCTCACAATACAACTCCATTCTGCCACCACTTTCCCGCCCGCCTTGGCAGCGCTGTCCGTCTTTAGACTATGATTAACAGTAATAGCACAGCTTGTTTAGATGCCTTTTTATCATCCAGCCTTAGCCAAAATAATCATTCAGCATGGTTGAAGAAAAAAGAAAATACATTTCCGACTAGTCGCAAAATTCCGTCGCGAGCACCAACCACCTCAGTCGCAATCGTCCAACGATCCTTAGTTGATAAAACGCTGAATCGCGATTATTTCTCTTTGCGTTTAGTTAATCAATTATTCTAATGTTGTTGGCGGAGACGTGTGCACGTTTGTGGCTTAACATTTTTCGTAACGAACGTCGCATAAATCCTATTATCATTTACACACATGTGTCTTGTATCTAACATGATAAATAAATCGAAAGGTTAAATTTGGGACGCTGTAAATGTGAATGCTTGGGATTTTGTCATATTTATTTATGTGCATTTTGTTTTAAATAAGCTTGGATGAATTAGCTACAGTTCAGAAGGATGATACAGTATAGTACTTGTACCGTGAAGTTTAAGTCACATTTGCACTATTTCCTTTTCCAGTGAGAGATTGTAACTCTCGGAAACCTTTCGTGAGCTGTTCAGCAGCTGTCTGCAGTAAGCGGTCTCTTTGACACCTCCACGGCACCGACTGGAGGGTTTGAGGCATACAGGGCTAGGAAGTAGATGGAATTGCCACATTTGCATCCTTAAGCTTATTCGACAAGATATCCCACTTTATCAAATTGGATAACTAGCACTCGTCATCTGCCTAGCCTTTTCCCAACCAAATTGGGGTCGGCTCCCAGTCAAACCGGATTCGGCTGAATACGTGGAGCGGCTGCCTACCATAACTAATAATAATAATAATTGGATAACTAGCAATGTTCACACAAAAAAGATACATTCTTAAAGATGATATAAGGAGAATATAATATCCACGTAAACGCCAAAAAATACTTCATTCATTAAAAACGCAATCGGCAATCGTTAAAAAACATCGCAGAATTCAGTTGGTGACGTCTAAAATGAGTCACGAGGGCAGGGTCCAATCGGGATCGTCCAATCAATCTCCTAGCGTCCGATCACCTGAAAAAAGTAAAGGAAGATCGCCGATAACCCAACGGTCGCTTGCTAATAAGTTTGCGCACTCTTCCATAGCAGAACGAAATTGGAGCAATTCCCTTTTAAAATTCGCAATTGGTCGATCGTGAGGGATTTTTTTTAAGGCTTTTTGTTTTTGTTCGCGTTTTTCAGTATCACAGTGTATTTTTTTGGCGTTTATTGTGAGATAGTTTGCAGTTTGGGTTTTAGACTGTGCTTTTGTCAGATTCTTGTTCAAGTGTTCCAAAAAAAAGTATTTTGCCTTAAAATAAAATTCCAAACAATGGATTTATGTGCAACTCGCGATCAGAATCCTTCCAGTTAGGGAATAATGTACTAGACATTCCACTGAATCTCAAGCTTTTGTAAAAAGATAATAACCAGCCGTAACAACAACCAGAGTTGTTCAAAAAAGTAAATACGTCCCAAACAAGAGACGGTCTTAATTCCACACCATACATTTTCCATCGAAGCCAATACAGTCCCGAAGATAAAGTCGCCATTCGAGCGAAAAGATACGAACAGGGAATTTACAAAGAGAAGCCAAGGGGACCGGCTAAGCCCCTTTCGGACGCCAATAGATTTATTGTTTAAGATCGGCGACCGGACAACTGTGTATTATATACTGAGACGATACGCGTCGGCCCGCGATGTCACGAGCGAAGGTTTTAAAAGAAGATATTTTTATATAATGTTTATTTTTATAAGCGGTAAGCTGACGTGAGACTTCTTGGGTACGCTTTCATCTGTGAGATGTGAACGTGAATTTGGCAATTACTTAGTTATTTGTGGGAAAACAAATACTTGTTCCTTGTTTGAAATATGGGATCGAGACCCAGTGACAAATCATCACCAAAAAGTGCAAAATATTAAGGATTGAACTCATGCATGTAGGTGTGTGAATCCTATACATTTATGACTCTGATCATTTTTTTTGCTGACAGAATGTTACTTTTTCTGTGGCAAATAAATCTTGTACTTAAAAAAAAGTTTTAAAAGTTCAAAGTATCAAACTCTTCATTCACACCACCCCATTCCTTGAAGTTAACTATCCCAACTATCATCGAGCTACAAGAACCACAATCATCTCACTGATTGCTATGCAAAACCTTAATGACAATATTATGATGCTTAACTCCCAGTATTATTATGTTGGCTACATGATCCACGCGCCTCGCCCGGACAGTTCGGCGTGTATTGAAATTCAAATCGTCTTGAACATGGACGGTGATAATGCAAAGTCCACAGAGGCTATTGCTACAGTATATCAATGAGAGCGAAGTATTCCAGTAAGAGGATTTCAGATTTGCACTCGTGTTTGAAATTTTGTGCATAAAATAAACATGTGTGGTTAGGTTTGTTTGATTTCACGAAGGGCCTTTTAAAGGTTTCGTGAGCGAGTATTTTACTCTAGAAAAAAAAGGAGATTCATCCAGGTTTTAACATCCAGCCATCTCAAAGGTGGTTATAGCATCCAGCTGAAAGCAAGAGCTGGATATCGGATGGGATTGGATATGAAGGAAATTATAGGAACGCTACTTAAAATATGATACAGTAATATTATACTTAATTGTTAAACAAAATAGTTCCACAACTCTTTGATACAAACTTAATTCTATGGGTACAATGGCGGTGTTATCGCTGACTGCGATATCCACCAAGCAATTGGATAGATTGAAATGACATAAAATAAAAAGAGAAATAAGGTGCGAAGTACATAGCTTGGCAAAAGGCACTCTAATACACAAGAACAACCATTTCAGTTATTAATATACCTACCATTCTTTACCTCGTGTCACTCCCAGATTAGAAGTCTCCATTCCTTTCATAAAAACATCAATAGGTACATTATTTTCCGTATCTGCAAAGTATTTCGCTGTCGATTCCCCATTACGCGTACACACCTACAGTCATGTACGGACAGCACAATGTAATGAACTCAACATAATACGCGTGCATCGGACATTGAATGGCCGAGGGGCTGGCCATCAATGGCAAAGTGAAACGGCAGCTAATGGTAATGGTCGTTTCATATACAAATGGTTCTTTTACTAAAACTGACGGGGAGGAGATACATTTTATTTTCCGCAATCGGGGAGAATGAAAAGACGTCTGCGTGTCTGTGTTTGTGCATCAGTAAAACGGGAAACATTAGTATTGGATTTTTTTTGAGCGTATTCAATGAATTAATTAATCCGCGTTGAGCTGGGGTGAAGGAAAGCCCTATAGTAATGCTTATACGTAGTTATTCGTTCATTTGGTTTACAGTCGCTGCATGCATGTTGTGAGTCGAGGGAAATGCGTCATTCATTGTGTGTCTGACAATATTTATGTGCCGTTGTGAAATCTACAGGCTCAGCTTTTTGTATTTCTGACAACTTTTGCTTACGCTACGAATAGGCTTGTCATCGCTATTATCTCTGTATTTGAAAGTTGTTACGGACTTGCTTCATTTTTCATACGTTTACTTAAAATTAAAACAAGATTTTTTTGCTTTCTTTTCTCATAAAATAAAAAAAGCATAATCTTGGCTGCGGTTAAAGCTAAAAATATTATGGCATTTTTTTCGAGACCCCTTATGTTTAAAAGTGATATTTCCAGTTATAAGACAGATGTCAGCAACACAGATATAGGTAGAGGAAATATAATAACCCTATACAAATCTGCTCATTTTCCATGAGCTTCACAAATTAATGTGTAATACCCCGTGGTATGAGATCAAATCTTTTTTTCATTCGAGATTGAAAAGATTATTCAATGCAATTGAAAGATTTTTCATCTTAAGAGGTCACCAATCTTTTTAATAAAATCATTTGGAATGTGAATCGAATTATGTTTCTGTGGTATTATAATGTCGAGTTGCATTGAATGAATTATTGTTATGAGCGCCCATTAGTTAAGTTAATTCAGAGGTTTGGTTAATAAAACAGTAATAATGTACGCGCGAGTGCGTTCTTTACAGTTATAGAGGTAATTTTGTTTGTTTTAATGATGAATCGTTTAATTAGTAACCGATAATGCAAGCAGAAATTGGAAATTAAAGGTTTAAAAGCAATTTTATTATGTTTACTTGTTGTTTTTGTGTAATATTAAAAGATGATTGTGCAAAATTGTATCTACCTAATTGTTCAACCGTAAAATAGCATGATAATGGATTTTTATTAAATTGATGTAGTTTAGTCATCAAATAAAAATATATAGTACAGTCCGTCTACAGATTATAAAATAAAATTTTTCCCAAAATCATTGGTCAGTTCCCGTGCCTACAATATACCGAATTTATCATTTTAATCTTCGCGTCTTCGTAATTAAACACTTAAACAAAATTCACGAATTCGCGGCAGTCTTATAAATATTAATACTTATTAAGCAAAAGTATCCTGTTTAATATGTAAAAAAGAAATTGAAAAGATAAATGGAAAAGTAAATTCTCCTAAACCAGAGTGGAAATCTTAATCGCGAAGTTTATGAAGTATAAAACGGAAAATATTCAAGAAATAAGTTTTTTTTTTCTCTTCTTGGGAATTCTCGATTCGGTCTTAGGTACATTTCGATTTAACAAGTTATCACAATTTACATGATGAATGTTAATCATTACGCAAATAAACCGGGAAATGCTTTTAAAACTTGCTGAGATTTTCTTCTTGAGTTTTCTGCGTTTTAATTTTGAGTGTCGCTTTGGGTATTATTTTTAATATCCGCGGCTTTATTTGTTTTAACATCTGAATGCTTTTTGTAAGTTTGAGTTTCTTATTGTGAGATGGACAACTGGTTTTGTTATTAGATGGAAGAATAAGTAGGTCTGTTTGTTCAGTAGATACATCCAAGTCATGAGTGTACTAAAGTGAGTTAGTTTGTTACCCTTTCACCCTAAAATGGATGAACGGATCGTCATGCAATTTGGCAGATATATATCCAGGGATATAGAAAAGGACATAGGCTACTTTTTACGCGGGCGGACCTGCGGGCAAAAGCTAGTATACCTAATATAATAGTGGCTTTCGTACAGTTTCCTTTGGTAATATTTTTGTATAGTCATGTTTATTCTTAATTTCAGTACTTACATTCAAATAAGTTTATTTATTGGGAGAAGCTTAACATAACTTCAAACTGATGTTATTAAATATTTCATCTCTAACGAGTTTATGTTATAAAATGTTATTCAAGAACTGTAAGCAAAAAACACTTTTAGCCAGTCATGTTAGAGTTGAGTTAGAGTATCAGCTGTTGTTCTCGAGTCTATAAGTGTAAATATTTATGTTTTAAATAATAGAGTGACATACAACTTTATTTCTCAAAAACACTAAACACAATACTTTTTATGACAGAAATAACTCATTCACACAAACATTCTTGTTTTGGTATATTTTTTCTAACCTATTCACAATACATAAAAAAACGCACTATCAACGCCCATATTTCGGCTCGGCGCCCTAATTCCGTGCAGTATTTATTCTGTTGATATATCGCGTGGGCCGGAAATAGCGGCAATGTCAATATCCGGCCCAGCACACGCGTCCAGCTGGTTGTTACTCGCAGTTATTTAAGGAAATATCTAGTTAAAAGTGTTAGTTTATGGTTGGAAAAAGCTTTTAAAAAGTAAACCGTGTATAGTTTGAAGGCTGGGACAGTAAAAGTGTAACACCTTATCGACTGAAATTTTTCTCTGAAAATCTAAAAAATTAAATTATTATGATGTCTTTTTTTGTTAATGGGTTGTGGAGGTCGAGTAGCCGCTCCATGTAAAATACTGGTATTCAGCTGAATCCGGTTTAACTTGGAAGCCGACCCCAATATAGTTGGGAAAAGGCTAGGCAGATGATGATTATGATGTCTTTTTCATTTCTAATTCTCGGAAAGTAGTGTTTGTTTGATCTGAGTAGCGGATGGAAGACGCTGCGTCGGAATCCCTAGGGCGGGATTTAATTAAAAAATAAAACTAAATTTGGTTAATTAATCGGCTACGAAAAATTCGACATAAAAGAAAACATATAGATTAAGTATGGGAATTGATTCCTTTCGACACTTGTATAACAATCTACAATGTTTTTCTTCTATACATCTTTACTAGTCAGTCAGTAAAAGTCACTCGTAAGTAATTTCCTGGGTAATAATGGTTTTCAAATCATTGTTACCAAGGGAGTTACCATAGTGTTACGCAGAAGCTTGG
Organism: Melanchra persicariae; assembly: GCA_947386135.1. Lineage (NCBI taxonomy): Eukaryota > Metazoa > Arthropoda > Insecta > Lepidoptera > Noctuidae > Melanchra > Melanchra persicariae. The sequence goes on along the minus strand of OX376651.1, from coordinate 5,429,308 downwards.
TTGTGAAGGCCTGGGGGCTAATTCTACTAATTTTTAAGCAACGATCGCATTCGCTTGTCACTTGCAATTTGTCAAAAAAGGTTTAATTTCCATAAATTTTTGACAGATTGCAACTGACATGCGAATGCGAACGTTCCCGACATGTGAAAATTCCCAAAAAAAAATTAAACCTTATGTAATTGGTAATAAACATTAAATTCGCGATTAATTCGGCGCACACCGGTGTGTTGCCAGTTAAAAAGTTAAAACAATTTTTAATAAAAAGATGCTATTATAGTTTAAACTAATTTTTCAACGATAAAATATAAAGAATCATATGTAGGTAATTAATCCATACTGAAAATGACAGTAGTGGATCTAGTTCAGATATAAATTTGGCTGATTAAAGCTTCCTCTCTCCTACTATATTTTTAATTCTTTTGCTGTGCCCGACAGGGTCCATAATGATCACATTTTTTTTTTAACTTACCACCTAAGTACACATTGTGGAATGCAAATAAAGTATTGAGTATTGAGTAAAATTTGTAGACTTGGCACTCTGGTAGGCAATGGTCAATATGAAGTGTTCGTATTCAACTGCATTCGGCCTATTTATCCATTCACAATACCAAATACATACAGTAAGGTCAGTGGTCAATCAAAGTTGTTTCTATAATTTTATAGCATAAAGAAAAGTGGTTTTCTGTCGTAGTTTACGTGGTTGTTTAGTTTTTTCAAACTGGACGATGGATTTCATTATGGTGTTTCCTTCTATTGACAGAATGTATTCCGGAAGAATAATATGTATTACAGAAAAAAATCCCATAAATGTTCCGTATGGTGTCCCACCACTTCCCGTGGGTGTCGTAAGAGGCGACTAAGGGACTAACCAGAGAGTAGGCAGCAGCATTCACTGTAGGTACATTGCAACAGCTATACTGCGATCGCCAACTCGCCTGCCAAGCGTGGCCATTATGGCAAACCTCCTCTCCCATCTGGGGGAGAACCCAGGACCAGCAGTGGACGTCTTTCGGCTGATATGATGACAGAAAAAAATATCGTTTTTAATTTTTATCATTCGAAGCTCATAACAGGTCACTTTACTTCAGGTTTGCTTTTAGTTTTACAGTCAATGGCGGAACGAAGTATTTATATCACCACAAATATAGGCGTCACTATCAACATTTTCACATACAAACCCTGTATAAAACAGCCCAAAATACGTGCACATAACCGGTACATACTCTCAGATGCTACGCAAAGCCGTTTATACCGATCCAGGTCGTTCCTACAATAGCCAGTTAGGCTTTCGGTGGCAGAGCAATTTGCATATTGAGAGGCTCAGTGGCGCCCCCTTCGTGCACACAATGGCCATGATTCGATGACGGACTCGATGATTTGATGATTGGTAACGTATTAACGTATTCAATGCGTTTGTTACAAGTGAATGCTGATTGATTGATTGATTGATAGGGTCGAGTTTTGATTGGTGGGTTATTGTTTTAATTTTGTTTTTTTTTGTGTGGTTAATTTGTGCATGGATTGATTGTGTGAGGAGCGATATGAAAGAAAGGGGTTTAGTGATAGTGTGACGGCTGATAGGACAGAATGAAATAAAAACTTTTTGCACCGATCCCAAGTAACATGGGATAAGGGCAGGAAGATGATGATGACTATGAAAGAAAGAAAGAAAGAAAATTATTTTATTTGGCACACACAGATACACACAATGTAGGTACAAAAAAGAATAAACATTAATTTTAAAACAAAACATTGTGTGCCCCGCGGCTGCGCCAAATAGGTCCAGTTCAGCAAAATGCCAGACAACTATTATAAGCGCTTCCTGACGCTGGTTTTCAACTGAACCTTATGTTGATGTGTACAGATGTAAACCAGTTTTGTTAGGTGTTAAAAATACAGGTAAATATATACTATGTTAATGTGTTACTATGATGAATTTGTGCCAGTTTTAGTGGACAAAACATCTGAGGGCCAATTCTACTGATGTTGAACAATGTTCGCATTCGAATGTCAATTGCAAACTGTCAAAAAAGGCATAATTTTCATACATTTTTGACAGTTCGCGACCGAAATGCCAATGCGAACGTTACTTGAAAAGGAGACGGAAACTAATGGGCCCAAATGTAAAGAGTTGAGATTTGGTTTGAAAAAAATTTGTTATTATTTTCTATTTCAAAATACAAAAAAAATTGCACAATTCACAGTCTAGAAGACGAGTTATCTAAAAAAAACAGTTTAGGTCACGAATAACCTGCAACAATGTTGCTTTCTTAACAGTTTAATGACGTTTTCTTGAGAAAGGTTGATTGTTTTTACGTCAAACAGCAGTTTGGTTGACAGAATAAATTGTTGTTGATGAACACTGACAAATCATAATGACAAGGATATTTAAAAAAGATAGGTTGATGATACCGGCCAGTGTATTTTTTTAGTAAAACTTATTTTCGGGCATTTTTCCGTTTCATGTTGTAATGTAGGCGCAATATTATACTAAATCTCTTCTATCTCTGCTCGCAGATTGCCAAAATCCGCAAAATTTTCAGAGATTAGTTGAATATATATAATCTATTGATTGACACCACTCTCATCCTTATACATCTAGGCCCAAGATTATATGACAGCGGTTCCGTCTCCTTTGTAGAATTGACACTCTGGGTATAGTTTGAATATACCTTCAATCCTACCTTCCTTTGTAATAAAAATAATCCTATTCGTTGTAAGTGAGTTTTTTGCTAGAAGTTTTTTTAAAGAAAACGCGCGTTGATATTTCTATCATTATCTCTGGATATTTTTTTGTTAACTTATGTTGTAGGTACATAATTCCGCACAAATTCAGTTCCAAATTTACTTACCGTTTAAGCCGCATTTTCATTTGAATTATTAACATTAAATAATCAAAATTAAAATAAATCATTTTCAAAATTATCTACCATTTATATCAGATGGAACTATGCGTTATTAGGTACGGGGGTTGATTTCCGAACACCGGTAGATAAGGCAATTGCTCTCATGGGCTCTGTTATACCATTTCGGTGTTATCAACGCAATGCTCACGTAATACTGTGCTGGGAATTGTTGAGCGAGTTTGTACGTAAAGTAGGTTAAATTTATGGTGAAAATATGGTCTTAAAATTAAGGAAATTAGAGGTAGGACCGGTTGAAAGTCGAAACGTTTAGTTCTTACGCTAATGAAAGTTTAGAAGAGAATCTAGAAGTTACATTCGTTTAGCGACGAAGGCTATTGTCAAAACGTCAAAAACGTGCATATTATATACAACGTGTAACAGAATAAACGCAATCCCTCTTAAGGGGTCATTGTACACATCATTATGACCAACTTTTACAATGGGATCAATCCCGAAATCAAGAAAAATCAGTACATTGTGTCAAGTTTTGCGCAGCCGATTCTTTTTCGCGATTTCAATGTTGGTCCCATACTAAAAGTTGCTCATAATGATGAGTACAATGACCCTTTAAGAGGTATTACGTTTATTCTGTTACATGTTGTATATCGACAATCTCTTCCGCATATAGAATGGCACCTTGTTCAGAGCGTCTGGTATACATAGATAGGTTGATAATAAGCATAATAATAGAAACAATATGCCAAACCTACATCGCATAACACATGAATAAGTGTTCCTATTCACAATACAGACACAAATTACTTAGACTATACTTTATCCTACTCCCCAACAATACTCGCCCACTAAGATCAAAGCTTTCCGCCCGGACGCCGTAACCTTGACAACTACAGCAGTTGTCCAGCAGAGAACAGGCAATTGTGCAAAATTGCTCGAAATCCCCACGCCCAACGGTATTCGAACAAATTTATAGAGTGGTGGAGCTCCGGACGGATGGACGGACAAAAGATGCATTTACATAACAAATTGAAGGGCTACGAATGTGCTACGCCGCTACGAAGCGCGTAGCTACGGACTCTATGCTACGATGTGTGTTCGTAGATATTGTTGTGGTATAATACTAGATAGTGCTTGTTAGCTTAAGCTAGTATTGTATGGGTTGACTGTAGTGAGGTGATCTTGGTCCTACAATGATAGTCAACTGGAGTTGAAATATTATATATGTCACTTCGCCGTTACCATTTTAAACGACCAGTGTTTTTTTTAGCGATAGGTAATATTATCGAGTCAGATTTTATTCATTTTTTTTTTATTAGAGATGGGTTTGCTCTTGACTCTAGTCAATGTCAGAGATGACAGAGACAAAGTCTACGATGGAGCGAGCTTACCCAGAAGGACTGTTCACTCTAACTTTGAAGAGATTAGGGTTGTAAGCATTTGGAAACACAGACGCAGAATATTTATAACTGGACCTAGTTACGCATAAAGCAGCCATGTCGGAAAAGTACAAACAGAGATTTGAGGATTTTTCTGTCGAGTTCTGTCGATCGGTGTCCTTTGATTGTTTATAACTCAAGAATAAATTAATCAGAAACTCAATTTACAATTATAAAATAATTAAATCAATAAAATAATTAATCCAAAGACACAGGTCTAATTATAAAAAAATATCACCTTTGTCATCATACTATGAAATCATAATTACAGTGCACAAGTGTGTGCGCAAACTCAGGTGCACTCTCTCTTCCATCACTCTCATATTCCGAATATTTCCCGCGTCGATGGCTAGTCTCTGTTGAGATTGGCCGCCATGGTCGAAATCAGTCAGGAGGCTAAGGTAGGTATAGGGTATGCTATGAGAAATACTAGGTTTTGCCAGCAGCTTTGCTCGCGTTAAACTTGCCTATAACCGACTGCATCCATCTCTGTACCTAAAATTCATCAAAATCGGTTATGACTTTGTTTGGTTGTTTGGTCTTTAACAAACAAACAAACTCACTTGCGCATTTATAATATTAGTTACGATATCTATTGCTGGACATAAGTGTACTGGAACACCAACACAACCTTAAGCAAAGTTAAAAATAACTCAGACAAATAATTTGCCTCTAGCAAAATGAAGCACCGTCTACATAACACCGATCCCGTTAAGTTCTGCTTACACTATAACGTGGCATAACATATGGAATGTGCTCCGCATGCCTCATTAACACCGCTCGGGGTGTTTCATTAGCCCAATGGCTTCTCTTTCCACTCTATAGATTTTTACGTTTGTAAATAGAAAAAGAGTTTTTGTGGAGAGTTTTTATTAGAATGTTAGTTTTATAGGCCCAGAGAACGGTTTGGGGATTTTTGGAATAAGGGTGCTAGACAAGAGGCATTCTGTTAGCGGTAGCCTGGCGAAGGCCGTTGTCAAAACAGCAAAAATGTACGGAGTTGTCAAACGCTTTTGAGAGGCCACGTTAGCAATTCCTTATATTTTAGCATTTCGTCAATCACTTGGTACTCTGGGGCGCTAGATAAAGTCACTCTGGATAGATATAATCCGGAAACAGTATTATTATACGACCTACACTTTGTCATATACCGAAAGATTTGCCAAAGCAAGCCTTTTTAGGGTTCCGTACCCAAAGGGTAAAACGGGACCCTATTACTAAAACTTCACTGTCCGTCTGTCTGTCTGTCTGTCTGTCCCCAAGCTGTATCTCATGAACCGTGATAGCTAGAAAGTTAAAAGAGATGATGTATTTCTGTTGCTGCTGTTACAAAAATTTAAATAAATATATATTATATAATTAATATTTGAGTAGGGCTCCCATACGTGAGTTTTTCTACCGTTTTTTTTATAGAAAATGGTACGGAACCCCTCGTGCGCGAGTTCGACTCGCACTTGGCCGGTTTTTATTATTCACAACTTTGCTTACCTACAGTTTCCTATGCCTAGCAAGTCCACGTTGTTTTCTGATAGTAGCGGGTTGTAAATTTTCTCCATTTCAATATCTTTTCAGCATTACACTAAAATAATCCCAAATGCTGACTCAAAATCTGTTTTTCCCGCTTCGCCAGTAAAATGATACATTACAAAATATCGCTTACACATTATCATCCCCTCTGTTTTATCTGAATTTTAATGGTACGAACTAACCATTAATAAGAAGACCCTCTTAACAAATGTGCGTATTCCTCTGCCATGGCGTGTAGGAATCTGTATGGCGTATAAATATTAATAAAAAAACACTTATGCGACTAAAATCACTGCGGTTTGTGAAGCTGTCATTCTGGCGACAGTTGCTGGGGGAATTTGAAATAAGTTGCCAAGTAAAATGCCAAGTAAAATGTCATTCTAAGCATATCTAATAGGGTAGATTCCTGAAAATCTACTTAGTCTGTCATAATACCGAAAAGTATTGGACAACATTTTTCTATTGTTTCGCGGGACGCCACGCCATAGATGATAGTTTTTTAAATATTTTTGTTATCATTATTTTAGCCAGTAGGTACATACTTCACTTCACATGGCGCATACTGCATTAAGAAAAACGGAGAATTACGTCATTCTTCCACGGGAACTTTTGGATGCTACGTGTTACCTTGCTGGTGACTCAGGCTAGAGTTTATACGCTATTTATTTTAACTAACGTAGAATTTATTTGAGCCGGCTTTACGCTTTGGAACTGGTTGAAGTGATATTTACTTGCCGACAAAAATACACAAACGACTTGATGGTCGTTACAGCTTAAAATTAAAAACTTAAAGAGACGTTATGCCACCACCACACATATAAACAGGTGAATTTCAAGCCTACCTTGTAATTAAATTGATTTTACGTTTAAAACGGTCCATTAAACTCATTATCATTACGGTAACGCCTCCGGTTATCCGGTTGAAATTGAATCGTTCCGGTAATGAGCGCCGGTATCGGATGCAATGCCGGCACGGATTCGATGCGATAGGCCAAATAAAAAGTAATGGCTCCATACGCTGCTGAGCTATTAAAGCATTTAGTTTGGTGATCATTGTTTGAGTCATCGAAGTAGTTGGGATTATTGTTGGTTTATGATGAGGTGATTAAGTCACTGTTAATTCTACTCAATAATTCAGTTACTTCATGTAAACCATTTTTGGGGATGCATGAAGGAGCCTCCTCGTGTAGCGCAATTTGTTCCATCAGGCACTCAACTGAAACGAGTGCTCCTCGGATCCTGCGCATCCTGAACAGTATCATCAAACACATTATAAGACTGGCCATGGCCAATCCTTCCCTTGTGGTGGTAGGGCTAGCGCCCGCCTGGTTCGCGACCACTCTCCCACCGGAGTCCGTGGTCAAGGCCTCTTCTGGGCACGCTAAATCCATCATAGACCTCATTCATTGCTTTCCTTCAAGTGTGATCGAGGTCAAGAGTAAGCCCATTCTAAAATAATAAAAAAATCATAGGTACTCGTACCTAGTTAAAGAAGTGGACAAGTGTGAGTCGGACTCACATAGGGAAATAAAAAAATAGAAAAAAAACCGCAACTTGTATTTTTATAATTTTTATGTTATATAGCAGTAATAAAAGTTGTTCATAATGATGAGTATAATGACCCCTTATGAGGTATTTCGTTTATTCTTTTACACTTTGTCCAAAATGGAAGGTAAAATACGTATGAAACTGAATTACTGAAAACAGAAATTACTGAATTAATGAGCCAAGTATGTGACCAAATCAAGAAATAGTATAGTATAGTTGCAAAATTATGCAGCTTTTGTCCGAGAAAGTTAGGGACTGTTTTCAATTTACCTGGGCATGTGTTTCACACAGTGAAATTGCCAGCACTGCAGCATTGAAGGCGATTTTACCAAAGCTTTTTGGAGCTGAATAAGATTTTTATTTTGGATCCGAAAGGCCATCAGACATTTAAAGCGTAATCTTAGCGATTGCAGTTTCCAGTTTCTAAAAAAACTGGACTTCTGTTTTTCTGCAATCCCAGAGGGCTAAATTTTCGTATGTTAAAAGCGTTCAAACTCAAGTTGCAAAAATCATCTCAGTGTAATTGATTGTCGAAAGTCCAAAATATATAGAATTGACATGCCTTGCCGAAATGTCACATGGTCAATTCCAAGTATTTTGAAGACAAAGGAAATAAAATAAAATAATTAAAATTACTTCCCGTTGTCCCAGTACGCTGTCCCCGTTCATTTATTGTAATGACTTTTCAAATTATTTTGGTGCAAGCGAGCTCGGGACTTGGGGCACCCCGACTCGGACAGGTTAGGTTAGAAAGGAAAAAAAAATAACCACGAAGGTGACGGCGGGATCAAATGAGCGAGCGAATTAGCCTCCGTCGACTATACTTTGGTATTACTTCAATGGGACAAGGATACACCCTCCCGGCCTTGCCTCCATATTATGGTGATTTTCTCAGAAATGAACTGTCCGTTGTACATAAGGGGTCATCGGTAAGGAATTATATGACGTTCTGTTGTCCCCGTGACGGGGACATAGATTACGGGGACAACGGGAATACAGGCGAAAATCGACTAAAAAGTAAAAAAAACAGCACTCTCATGCAGTCGGTGAAATCTCTGAACTAAAATAAATACCACTAACTGCATCAGACAGCTTTAAAAGCATTTTCTTAACTTTTTCGTCGTACTTTGCGGTCGGCATTTTTGAGAACAGTCAATTTTTTTTTATTTTGATATATTTTCCTAATTGATAATAATCCAATACAGAACAACACCCTTAAATATGACCACGCACTTCTGGAACACACTGTATTAGCTTGGCTTCAGTTAATACTACTCTTGCTCCTTTAAATACTTTATGTACTAAAATAGTTGTTTAGTTAATATAATAGCATGTTTGTATTTGTATACTAGCTTAGTTTTATAAGTTGGACCGGTACTAACAAAATTTAGTCTGAATTATTTTTTTCAGGGTCAGAAACTTACACACGGTATATTAAATTTATTGAAAATTTACATAGCCCGGAGTATGTTTACGAATCTTATGATATTCCATTCATCAGAAACGGTGCAGTAGTTTAGGCGCTACGGTGGAACATACATACATACATAGATAAATACATCGACAGCTAAAAAATTATAACCCTTCCTTTTGGCTTTGCCGTAGTAGGGAAAAAAATGATTGACCAACTCACATTTTGGCAGCGCATGTCAATCTCCTACGTTTGGACTCATTGCCAATCGTAATCGCTTCTAAAAAGTCACTTAATCTAGAGCCCAGTCTCCCAAAACACATACCCACAATAGAAAACACATCCCAGCATTATATACTCAAATAAACAGGTCGTGAGGACTTGAAGTAGCAGACCGCGGCACACCTGCGAGCCAACTTTGTCCCACAATTTAATTAGTTATGGAAATCGAGCCGGCCGCGCGGCCGTTTGGGGGGAAGGGGACGCCATGTAAATTGTTTCTGGACTTGTTAGTTTGTAGACAAGTGGATGTTTCTTGATGTTCAGGTATCTGAGCATGTTGGGCTATAGGATGGGAATAAAATGTGCTGGACTGGATTAGAATGTGGCTTTTGTTACGTGTGCAAATTGAATTAGTGCGAGAGTCAAGATTTTTGTAACACAGTAGATACTTTTTAGGGTTCCGTATCCCTATTACTAAGACTCCGCTGCCCGTCTGTCTATCTGTCTCCGCTCTATCAACAAATACTAGAAACAAAATAAAATAAATATTTAAGTCGGGCTCCCATACAACAAACGAGATTTTTTTTCGTATTTTTTTAAAGTGAGGTACGTTTGAGATTGCTATAATAATAAAGAATATTATATATTCAAGTGTGTGCATTTTGCGCTGACCCTCAGTAAATTGGGCTACAGACAAGAAAATGATAATTAAATCTTCACAGATAAATGGGGAATAGCCTCTATAAAGCAAGCAGGAAATACAGTCTTACAACCCCCAACTAACGCCTAATTCTTACACAACGCACCAGACTTCCTTAACAACATAACTGCGTAAAATTATGCGACTCCACGCTATCATAAGACCACCACCAACTTACATAGCTGCGTAGTGTACGCAGAAAATACAGCGAGTCACTTTACAGAGTCTCCCTAGACATCTTGAGTAACAAGCGAGCCCGCGCCGCTACATTACGCTACACAGCCTAACTACTGTGTCTTGCTGTGTATACTGTGAGGATCGAGTTGGAGGAAGTGTAGTATTTTAGGGATTATATATGTGATGGGGAATTAAATTGCTACTGAATGTATGTGAGTCTAAGCTGAGTAGGTTGATTTGATAAAAAAACTCATTGCACAACACTGACTGCGATTGTAATAGTAGTATCTTGTGGCCAAAGCTGGGCAGTATTTGAATTACTTGTAATTAAAATACGTAATTGAAATATAAATTCGTATTTGCTATTTGTGTATCAATTACTTTTGAAAAATGTAATTCGTAATTGGACTACGGACTTTTTTTTTATTGGACGCTGAGATATTTTGTAGTTAGTATTTCAAATCCTCATTCATGACTTCAAAATACATTTGACATTAATACATTTAGCAAAATTACTAATGGGTGCTTAAGCAGAAAACAGCGCTCGATAGCTTTCGTAAACAAATAGGTCAACTTAACCTAACACGTGACTGTATTTTGTATTTTAAATAAAAATATTTTAAAATAGGTACTGTAGGTATTATATAATTTAAATACACGACTCAAAATTAGGTATTTTGTATTTCGTATTCCAAATACATGCGAGATATTATTTTGTAATATGTGTTTTAATTAAAGCAAAGCATGTATTTTGCTCAGCTCTGCTTGTGGCATATTTTGACAACTATACGAAAGTTTCTACGAATGAAAAATAAATATGCCACAAGATTTACAAATTATGGAGCGTGCATTATTTGTGCCTTACATCAGCGAAGTTAATATCGTATTTAAATCTTAACTAGTTTGTTAGTTACGCTTTCACATGTAAATCACTGAACAGAGTACCAATTCTACTCGTTCTTAAACAACGTTGACATTCGCATTTCAGTCGCAATCTGTCAAAAATTGAGGCTTTTTTGACAGTTAGCGATTGACATGCGAATACAAACAATGTTCAAAAATTAGCAGAATTAGCCCTGTGATTATGATGAGTTTTGCTATGAGAGAGATGGGAACCTGGAAATGGTTATAGGTTACTTTTTTGCGAAAAAAAAACTTGAAAGTGAGCATAGCCGTGGTCCAAAGCTAGTTGGAACATAAAATTAAGTTCCTTCGTTGGATTCTTTTGAATAATTCTTAACTCTGTTTGCCCTTAACCTTTAGATTATAGGCACGGAAGCACGTCTTGATGGATCTCGCAAAAAGTTAAAACCCGCGTGTTCGTTTTTTTTTTAATAAAACCAGCTTCCAAAAAACACTACAAAGTTCAAAATAACTTTAATTTCGGAAGTCGGTGTTTTTGGTTGCTTCTTCGTTATTTGAGACCGACTTCCGAAATTAAAGTTATTTTGAACTTTGTAGTGTTTTTTGGAAGTCGGTTTCTTTTTTTTGTGAAAAAGTTTTTTATTTTTCTTTTTTTAGTGGCACCCCACACCTAACAACACCACTGGAAAGTCACAGGAAAGCAAAAATACGCAATTTCGTATACATGGATGATTTTTGCACATATTTTTTCCAGCTATTTGGATTTAAAAACCAAACTACTAAACCGATTTTGATAAAATTTCAATGGGACCATTTGGGTAGTATAAGTGTACCCTTTCCAACAAAAAAAAAAAAAATTCAAATCGGTTGACAAGCGACGGAGTTATGCGCGAAAAAAAAAATACAAACATCCGAATTGAGAACCTCCCTCCTTTTTTAGAAGTCGGTTAAAAAAAACTTATTTCAATTTTTACTCGTTGGCATGTTTGTTTATGAAAAATGTATTTTTTTTTATATTATTAGAAGACACTTTCATACTCACTTTCACACACGTCACTAGAAACTAAAACCAAAGAGGATCACTTGCGCAACTGATTCCCGTAAAAGTTCAGTCACATTTTCGTTAGCTGTGTAAGGTGACTGTCACGCCCTCTATCGAAGGACACTGCTTATTTAGTCCTAAATTTAACGTACTTTGAGTCTGAAAACTCATACATCTAAACTAATACAGTAAAGAAGATATAAATTGATTGTAGGGAGTAATCGACTGAAGTTATTATGTAACTTCCTTTACTGATAGAAAGCTATAAGTATCTACAATTGTTGAGTGATAATAGGCTAGTGTTATTCCTTAAAATGCATTTGTTAAGTCAAGGGAGCGAAACCGTGAAAAAACACTGGTACAAAAACGTAACTTGTCCACATGGTCAGTAACTTCTCGTAAGGAAACCAGCCAACTGCTCTGCTATCTCTAAATGTTTTAAGTAAATAATGTCGTGTACATAGAGAACCGTTTGTGTCATAAAAATCGCTGGGGACTGCCCTTCGGTCTTATACAATTTGTAATGTAAATGTTTGGAGCACAATCGTCATGTAGTTGTTGTCAACTTTATGGTCGACCCGAGGATGTTCTGGGAATGTTCTGGCAATTAGAAGTTGAAGACGATTTGAATAAAGTAACTGCTACGTTATTTAAAATCATTTTTGAATAAGTGTAACGTAATGCTCATTTGAAAAATAGTCAATCCCAACAGAATGAACACAGAAGAAAATATATTTGTTGAAATTATATTTGTACAGCATGTGTTTTTTATTAAGGGCCCATTACCCGATTATTATCAATAGCTAGATATATAACTTTTATCTGAGGCATAAAAAAATGCGGTTTGGCAGCTTTCCAATACAAACACTTATCAGACTATTGAAAAATCAGCCCTAAACATACCCGTTTAAGCTTAGTCAAAATTTAACTTAATAAGCTCGCCATTGTACCTACTTACTATTTAGGTATTTTAAGAAAGACGTTATCTCACGATATCCAGTATTTTAGCAACAGTAATAGCGTGACAATACTAGCGAAACGCTCGAATAGTTTTCAAAAGAAATACGAACAAACGAAATATCAACGGAAAGATAAAACTACACATCACGTCCAACGAGTCCAGTACAAAAATAATCAAACACTAAAACTGCAATTCGGCTGCAGCCGGAATACGATGCTTCAATCAAGGCGCGACTAAGCGGTTCCTATTTCCGCGCATAGATGGCGCTGCGTTATATTCGATGTTTCCTATCTGAGCGCAATCACGCCTTTGACCAGCTATTGTACTGAAAATACGAAAATGCTCCCAGGGCCGTTCTTCCGGCCTTTATTTCGGGTTGAAATCACAACGTTCGCTTTGTGCCTTGGCCTCTTGCACGTGATTTCGTAAATTTCTTTGGGCGTCGACGCAGAAGGCAATAATGGTTGAAGTTTGATTTCGACTAGTTGGGAATGCGAGGCCTATATTCGGGGCGCTCCAGTGAGAGCCGATTACGTGGAACGTGGTTGTCGATCACCTCTGCGATTCAATTGGTTTAGGTTTCCAGCGTTTGAAGTTGTATTGGAAACGGTTATTGAGTTTTGTTACGTTTGCCGTTTAAATTTTTTTGAGTCCGAATTTATGTTTTTTTTTTAGATACTGGTAGATAGTAAAACATGTAGGTAATATGTTTGCATAATTCATAAACTGAAAACTTTTTTTAAAAAAAAGCTGTGAATTACCAAGCAAGTGTTGTAAATTCAAACAAAATGCTACCTATCTATTTAGAAATTAGTACGCATACGTAAGAAAAACAATTTCAGTGTTTCCGAAATATATCAGAATACACTAAATACCGAAGATTCCTCATCAATCTAAAATTCTACCACTCATGAATTACAAAATGAAAAACCAATTTGCATTCAAAATATTTGACAACACAATCAGGAACACTATACCATCAAAACAGTGGAACTAAATGCAAACAGTACTACAACTAAAACGTTGAATCAGTCTGTGTACCGTCGCTACCACGTTGAAACTCGGGCCGAACTCGCGTCACATGCACTAGGGAGGTAGGACCACCGTAGTTAGGGATGCTGTGCCTACACCTATCCTAGACCTACGATATCAGTCGTTACTCTGTGATAGCCGCCGAGCTCAGTGCTACACCGCCGGCGCTCGCCGTAGCACGCGCTCCAAACCCTATTTAAAAAAAAGTTACAACAACTAACAAAAAGTTTTTAAACAATTTCAAACTGGCCAGTAATACTCGGCTCAGTTCACCCGAACGTTCTAATGTAAACTCAAATTTTCGTAAATAGAACTTTTCGATTTTTCTAATAGTCTTTATTCTGTAGGTGTTTTTAAATATAAAAAAGTATTTTTAAAAGTAATTAAGAAGTGTTTAGGCTAGTCGTAATAGTTAAGAAGCTACTCACTGGTTGTGAAGTTGTCGTAGTTGCATGTTAGGTCGTGGTAGTTCGTGTTAGAGTAGGCTCTTTGTATACGATTTTACTGTAGTTTGTAAAGTTATAAGAACTTTGTATGAACTGTATCGAGTTATCGCCATCTGTGGTTTCTTCATTGCGGTAAGTTTAGATCACATTATTTGGTAGTTTGTCGAACTGTTTACAAAATATTGGATGTGCAATATCTTGTACCTGATTTCGATGTCAATCTTAATGGTGTTAAGTCAATATTAAATTTATGCGTTAATCATCAATAAATTATTTTGTGGGCGTATGATTTCAACATGTTTTTTTTCAAAAGTTTAAATACATGATTTCGTTACAATGAATTTATGTATGACTTCCTAATTACTGTTAATAAATAAATATTCGAGGCATTTAATATTCGAAACAATTATTAAGGCCTTGAACAACTACTTTTCGTAAACTTATCTTTCTGACTAACTCTGCCGCGTGTGTCGCGCTTTCGTAGCGACAAGCTACGCCGGCTACACGTGGCTACGCCGTAGACGTTTCACTTTGCTACGCCGGAACCGCGTAGTATTAATTATTTTGTGAATTTATTTATTTCCATGTCGAGATTGAGTCAAAGATATTATTTTTGTTGTTTAATCAAAATACTGAATGGGGTGACTTTTGCAGATATTGTTTTCTTCTTTGAGTCTTTATTTTTTGGTAGAACAAAAATATTAAGAAGACATATTTTTTATAATATAATTTTAGATTAATGAATACGGAAAGAGGAGCTTCTAGGATTAATTTCTCCAATGCTTATAATTAATCAAAAAGTCGTAAATGACCCAAAAAATTCATGTTGATTATAAAAGATTTGTTTTATTCATTCATTTACTGGATTGATCTAGCAAAAAAATATAATATAAAACAAACTTTAACAAACCCATTTATTTCAGAAATCGTAACACATACCTTTCATTAGATAAACATATCAGTAACATTTTGACTGTTCATTAACTAACATTAATTAATATTGTATTAATTGTCAATGTTTTGCGCCAGTCAAAGTATTGAGGTGTGGACCCAGTAAATTGTGGAGAAAAGTATTCATAAAATAGGGATGAATCCTGGTTAAAAAATATATAATTCTATTTAGTCCGTCAGTTAGATTATCAGAAAATATTGAACACGTATTTTTTATTAAATCAATAAAAAAAAAAAGACGAAGATAAAACGCATCAAAGATCAGGAGTGGGGGGGGGTCGGACGTCACGTGTAGTGACGTCACACGAGTTTTCAACGTCGTTTTTTTTTTTTAGGTAAGTACGTGAAAAAGTAAAAAAATACGAGTTAATATTTTTTGGAACTCTATATGACGAACTAATTAGATTTTTTTAGTCATCTACCTAGCCTTTTCTCAATTATGTCGGGGTAATACTGGTACTATACAGCTGCTTTTGGTCAAACTGGAAGCTTGACCAAAAGCAGCAGTACTATACAGTACCAGTATTTTACATGAAGTGACTGCCTACCTGACCTCCACAACTCAGTAACTACTGGTTACTGCCAGGGTTGCGGAATTGGTTCGAAAGAGTCACCACGGCCCTGGAACGCAAGGGCATTTGGAGGAACACGGATGGGTTTTAGTCCGTAAGAGTCTGACACTCCGCTCCACGCGGAGCGGAAGGAAAGGACTCTTTCCGCTCCGGGTAAAGCGGAGTGTCAGACGGTGATTTCCGAAACTTAAAAAAAAACTACTATTGAACACGATACCCTGGTGGCCGAATTTCTGGCTTGTGAATATTCGTAACGATAAATCCACAAATGAAATTGACGTTCTTTCAAAGGCACTAAGAAGTCTCGGTATGTCATGGATAATTACCCATCCACGGAGCCACCTCGGCTAGTGCTGCTTAACCTCGAAGATCGAACCAAGCGGCTACTTTTGTTTAAATGACTATTGCCTCAGTAACACAAAATCCTTTACCACCAAAAGTAACACTTCATAACCATACAATTACATAATTTGCCGACTCCATACAAAGTTCCGCAGGGGGAGGAGTCTGTTTACTTTCTCTTAACGAATATTGACATTGATTGGAATGTAAATCTGGCTGCATCCATTTCTTAATGAGTCCTTTAAATTAATTAAATGACGGATTTAAAGCTTCATTGTATTCCCAATGGGTTTGGGACTTGTTTTACTGGGTATTTAATTTATAGCAAGGAAAGTTTTTATCAGTTGGTACTTACGATTATTTCTACCTCTCATATGTCGTCAATGCTAAAAGATTAGATGTCTAAAGGATTCGTAACATTATTTTTTCAATTTTGTATAATCTGAAGCCAATGAGACATAATTCAAACGCCGACACGCCTAGAAAAATCCTAAAAAAGTTATTGGGACTAAGCATTATCAGCCTTATAACGACGCATTACCGGATCACACGCCTCTTCCTTCTTAGAGGGAGTGGACCATAATGCTCAAAGCATATCCTGGAAAATTGAAAATTAAAGACATTCACCTAAGTAGGTGCATGCCAAATGTTTTCAATTTTTTGGTTCTAGATGCTGATTCAATTTTTTTGGTTCTGCATGATGACTTGAGCGGTGAAAATACAAAACCATTTTTTTAAATCAATCTGTATTGTCCCACAGCTGGGCAAAGGTCTCCCCTACTTTCCACTTGTCCCTGTGTGTTGCCTTCTTCGACCAATCTGTCGTAAACGCCGAAATCGAAATAGTCACACCGGCGTTTCCTAATAACAAAACCATTAAAACAATTTCATTTCAAATTATACATTCTTAAAGTAATTTTACATTCCACACACACTCACAAACATCATCTCCATAATAAAGTTACCTACAAAAAATTTCCCAAGTACAACATACCCACAAACAAGGTACCCATGCGCATATTATTACGGTCTACTACACGCTTATTCCGTTCAAAAATATTTGCTAAGCTTTTAAAGTAATTACATCATTCGCCATGCCGTTTCAGACTGACTTGCGGTGTCGGTGCGTCGAATTTGGAAAGTGCGGCTTACTCGGCCGTATTGTTGGCGTTATGGGGTCTGATGTGAATAGAATATGGTGGTGTTTTATGTATATGGTTTTAGGTGAAGCGGAGATGGTGAAGGAAAAAGTTATAATAATAATATAATCTTTTTTTTGGCCATCAGGCCATGGCCGTAACGACAATCGGCACAATGACAGTCGAGTCCACATTCCACATGTCGATAACCTCATGCGCTAAGTTGAGATACTTAAACGAAATAATAAAAATGCATGAATATTTATGTTGTGGTAAACTTCACTTGATTTCCTGTTAGATAATCTGCACGTGGTTATATTTATTTTTAATCTGAACTCTATGTAGCAGCATTAATGTTAGTTATTATTCTTTACAATAAACACCTAAAAGGACTTGTACTGTAAATGTTCAGTTAGTGCACTAAGCAATGGTCCCTTGCTCGCAGACTATCGTGTCGAAGCTGTTATAGTAAGGTTTAACCACCATCACCTATCACGGCGGTCAGCACTTAAGACAGCCCATTTGCAATAAAGTTACAACTTACAAGGCGCATAACATTTATGCGCACTACTTCTTACTTCTACAGTCAGCTTAAAAGAAACATCATCCATTACATTTAATAAGACCCATTTCTAAAAGGCCACTCATTACACTTAAGACTCACAACATTATTTCTCAGTTCCACGATCACTTGCAATAGATATTACTAAACCTAATGTCGCCGCCGTGGTGTTTAAACAGTCCCCTATAGTCTTAATTCGGAAAGGACTTCATCATCATCATCATCATCATCATCATATCAGCCGAAAGACGTCCACTACTGGACAAAGGCCTCCCCCAAGTGTCGCCACAATAACCGGTCCTGTGCGTCTCGCATCCATCGGCTACCCGCGACCCTCACCAGGTCATCGGTCCACCTTGTAGAAGACCTTCCAACGCTGCGTCTCCCAGTACGCGGTCGCCACTCCAAAACTTTTCGGCCCCATCGACCATCTGTTCTGCGAGCAATGTGCCCTGCCCACTGCCACTTCAATTTGGCGATCCTTCGGGCTATGTCGGTAAAAGGTTACCGACATAGCCCGAAGAATTGCCAAATTTTGGAATGACGGTTCTCTTGCGGATATGGTCATTCCTGATTCGATCACGCAAGGAAACTCAGAGCATTGCCCTCTCCATTGCCCTTTAGGTGACTGTAAGCCGTCTGATGAGGCCCATTGTGAGCGACCACGTTTCAAGTCCATAGGTCATCACTGACAACACGCACAGGTCATAGACTTTCGTCTTGAGACACTGTGGTATGTGAGACGAGAAGATGCTTACCGCTAGAAAAGACTTACTTGTAAATTATGGTAGCATTGTTTAAGACAGGTCCAAATATCAAAGAGGATCTCTAATACGGAAACCATTCGTGGTGATTTGTTAATCAACGTAATCACCACGAATCAATAGTCACATCAAATGGTCAAAGATAATCATCAAGAAGGTCATTTGGAGCCGTACATTCAGCAATGCATTGTTCCAGTTTTAAAATAATGGTGGAGGTACCTATACCCATCAAGGAGCTAAACATTATTTACGGAACCATTTCACCAGAGTTACAACTTACAAGGCGCATAACATTGATGTGCACTACTTCTCACTTCTACGACCACTTGCGAAGAAAAGTATTAACCCTAATACTGCCGCGTGGTGGTCGAACAGTCCTCTACAGTCGGCTTCGCTTGGTCCGCAATACTCTATTAATCCGGCAACGAGCCACCTCACTTGAAATACATTACAGCAACTTACGGCGGTCGTGCGCCGACTCGCAATCCCTCGCTCACTTATGAATCAATTTGCTACACTTTCAAATTGTTTTATTTTATCTTTTTTAAGGCACTTTTTCAATTATGACGGCCGTTCTGTTTGGATGGACCAAAGTAAGGTCTGAAGAACAGGGGTATGGATGGAGTGCCATGCAATAATTAACAATTTTTCAGCTATTTATCTTTGACTGCTTGCTACGACAATTTCGAAATTAAACTACCCGACCCTATTTCAAAATGGCTATAAATTGGAAACTACATTAGCCACTAAAGCGTTCCAAAAAAAACTAATAACCTATATTACTAATACCATCCATATTCCTATTTCATATTTAAAACACCATTAAAAACGAACGGAACTAAAAACTTCGCGCTTATAAATAATCGCGTTCCGATTTTATCCACCATTTTGCGACCGTCATTCGGTCCATTTCGCTGCAGGATGACGTCACGAGTGGCGACTGACAATACGGCGCGGCTGATGACGCAATTAGACCGACACTTTTAAGTACCACGACGTAAAAATGGCGTAAATTTTTATTTCTGTATGCATTTTCGCTCATTTCGATGTGAAAGAAAGTGACTTATCATCGTTCGGCGTGATATCTAATGAGCGAAACGTTTTAGTTAAATGTACTTGTGGGGTCAGATTTCTTTGAAATTTATTTACGCAAGTACGATAGTCGTGGAGCTAAATTTTCCTACAAAGTAAACGTTTTGTTATGGAAATATATGGGGAGCCTATGTGTAACAGCGTGCCTTCCGGTTGATATGGTGATGTACCTTGTTAATGACTTCTGTGTTCAAGATAACAAAAGCTTTCTTTGACTCCTTTTGTTTTGTCCTCCTTCGCGTGATAATTATGATGTAAGAGGCAGGCTAGTTGAGGCCAGTCAATAAGTTGACAGCAAAAAGGATTTACAAGTCATCGTAACTTGTTACTTCTGAGGGCCTAGCACGAATGCTCTGATGTATAGTAACGTTACAGCAGTGCGATTCTGTAAACATATCGAAGTGAACACTTGGGCGGGGTGCACGACGGACGGGTGAGTTGTCAAACCATACAAATAACATGGAATGACAGCTCTACGAGTATTGTCATTCACTCCGCCTAGGTGTACACCGTGAGATGTCGACAGAAACAACCGGCTGTATTGTTTACGTAAGTAAATTTTGAATATAGAAAACTACAACCCCATAGTATTTTGATTTAATTTTATGCGATATGCACAATTTGTGACATACTAAAATGAATATAGTATCCAATTCAAATAAATATTATGTGTGAAACGAGTATTATTTTACGTTTTTTTATTTTATTTATTTTATTAGTTCTAGTAAAATTTTACGTTACGTTACTATTTGTGAAAATCATTCGTGCTAGGCCCTCTGATTGTTACGATACAATGCGTAAGTAATTAGATTGATATAATTTTAAACGTAATTTGAGAAGACAGTTACGCCGATATACTAAGGGCCAATTTCACCAATGAAACTGAACGCGATCAGCGAATAAACCAAGTATATGTGCTGTCAGTGTCATTATTTTTCTATGGAATATTTACACTGACAGCTCATGAACGCAGTTTAGATGTACCAGTCGCGTTCAGTTTCATTGGTGAAATCCGGACTAAGTCAGTTAGACGAAGGACCTACACTCAACTCGATCGCCATGAAAACGGAAAAAATCCTCGAAATAATAAGCTATAACGGTTAAATAAATGATGTTTTCTAGTTTTTATTGAGAAATGGTACATTCCTCAAGAAATAATTAAAAAGGTCATTTCAGCTCTTGACCTCAATCACGCCTGATGGTAAGCGATGGATGAGGTCTATGATGGAGCGAGCATGCCCAGAAGATGCCTTGAGGCACTGGTACTCCCACGCATCAATGAAAAACCCCAGGCTGCTTGTCGCCGGACGCCGGTGGGAGGGTGGTCGCGAAAGAGGCGGGCGTTAGCCCTACTGCCACAAGGGAAAGATTAGCTAGTCTTATAAGGTGTTAGGTGAGACTGTCCAGGATGTGCAGGATCCGAAGAGCACTCGGTTCAGTTGAGTGGCTGATGGAACAAATTGCGCTACACGAAGAGGCTCCTTCATGCATCCCAAAAAGTTATGATTATACTCGACAGGAGCAAGAGTAAGCAAGTCCCATCAAAAAGCAAGCAAACACTCTAGACATACAACATTCCAACTCCATATCCTCCGATATCCCCCCAAATAGATCATAAACAACAAAACGTACAGCAAAACCGAAGGCCATCTGCGAATGTTAATTAAAACAATAAATTAAATACGCCAAGTGGGTAGCAATGAATATGTCACGACACAGGTCGGTATTAGCAATGCAGAGGTCGGCAACTATGGCGGGCACCTTTATAAACTAGCGCTGTATGTCGCTAATGTGCGGCAATGAAATTAGAGGTGAATAGTTAGACAGAATTTATTTGTGTAATTAGGGACAACAAGTGGGCTTAGTACCGGAATTTACGTTTTAGACTCTTGTCTTAGGTGCTGCTGGCAGTTTATTGAGTTCAAAATTAGGTTTTAGCCTGGTTAAGGAATTTCATGACGGCTGACTATTGCCTTCAGAATCTAAATAAGCTGCTTAAGGCTGGGGTAAAGATAAGGTTTGATCAGCTGTCTGACATGAAAGCTGAGTGTTGATTTACATTTAATGAGCCTAATAGTGTTCAAAAGCCAAAGTGTATTCTAGAATCTGCATAAGTTAGCTTCACAATCTTGTCGCAAGTGTTTCAGCTTTTCCCGAAATACACTAAACTTTCCATAGAAGGTAAAGAGGCAAATTAACCGGTAATCTTTTACCTGACATTAAGATGTAAGCCTGACATCTGACCACCAGTCGCTTCTATAACATTACCACTGAAGAGTCCCTCCAAAAATAATCATTTACTCCCGCGTTTTCCATGGCCCAATACATTTGTCCATGTGCGCCAACCCGCGGTCGGAAGACACCGCGCACCGCGGACGACAGTTAACAGCGTGTCGCAAAAACTAATTCAAACCGAAGGGTTCGCCCGCCCGCCATAAATTGTGACCAGGAACGCGACGCGTGTTAGTTAACTATAGTTTATTATTTGGTGTCATCGGGCCTCATAGCTGTAGGGACGGAGTCAAAGGGTTACGAAAATTGTCGTCTAGAATTAGAATGGCAGTCAGAAGTTTGAAGTTTTGACTTGGAATGGGCAGCAAATAGGAACTTGAAAAACAACTACTCCAAATACAAACATCTACTAAGTAATACTGAAACTCAGAACCAGCTTAATTTTGTTAAGTAGTTTCTAAAATCCACTAACTTTTTACCAGGGCAACCCGGCTATACACATAACTGAGTGTCAATTTTACTAATTTTCAAGCAACGTTCGCTTTTACATCTTAATTGCAAATGTCAAAAATGTATGATAACCAAGACTTTTTTGACAAATTGCGATTGACATGATAACGTTGTTTAAAAATAAGTAAATTGGCCCTCTTTCGTTGGTACCGTTACTTCTAAATGCAGTCATTGCAGACTGGATTGACTTTGGATAGCGTAAATAAAACCCGAAAACAGTAACAGAAATCATAAGTAATATTATTGCCAACTTACTCACAAGCTCAAGTCCTATTCTCCATTTCCATAATCTACAAGCGCTGGCAATATTCTCGAAGCAATAGATAACATATCGCCTACCACAATAACCACCCAGTACACAAATCCTCCAACTATTCAGAATTACGATTTTTTCTCTCCTCGACATATATCACTGGGGCCGTTCGATTTAACTGTTTTCTTACGTTGAAATTTATAGAGGTTGGAGCCGAATTATAGCCGCCAGGTGTAGGCTATAGTCTGCGACGCCACTAGTTTTGTTTTGTTAAGAGAAACGGTTTTAAATAAGAATATTTGCACGTTGGGAAATAGTGTGTGGTATCTGTATATGGTTTTGTGTCAATATGGGGTTCGATTTTATGAGATCTAAGTGCCAATGCTAATTTTTAAACAACAGCATCTCATTCGCAATCTGAAAGAAAGAAAGAAAGAAAAATAGTTTATTTTCGCCAAGCACACCATAAAAATATATACACCAAACACACCATAAAAATATATAGGTATATATACATATAAAAGTAAAACGAGATTTTGAGGAAGATATGCGTCAAATCGGCGCAAAACGGCCATCGCTCAGCATAATGCTGGAACTCGTGTGCGAGACAGAGCCACAGCGCTGGTTTTCAGCGAATCTGTCAAAAAAGCCTGACCCTACATTTTTGATAGATTGTGGATGAGGTGCAAATGCAAAATTTGTAGAATTGGCCTTCAGAAGGTCATTTCTATAAATAATAAACGTTCAAATTCAAGTCGCAATATCATGTTAGCAACAATCCATGTTAAAATTGTTTCAAAATGTCGGGAGCATTAGACGTGCTTTTATCAAATTGCGATTGCGATGTGAATACAAACGATTCTGAACAATTGGCCTTCTGGTTCATTTAGGTAACTTAGAAATCTTTGAACACTCAGAAATCAAGTTTACCAAAAGTTATTGATGGCTTCTTAAAACGTTACTGTTACAAAGAAAATTGTTAATGATGCACATTAGTTGGCTTAATTTACATTCCTTGCTAAATTTTTAACCCTCCTAAGTAGCGCCACGACAGCTCAATTAAAAGCTATGCTATTGTTTGATTAATTTATGTTCAAGTCAACCACAAGTTCACGCAAATAAATGCATTCTACATTGACATTTACGTGCACCAAAAACAACTCAGTTTAACACGAATCCCGTGACAATACATGTGTCACGTTAGTGCGTGCGTGCAAAAAACCTGAACACATAATTCAAGCATTACTCCCTACAAAATATTCCCTCACCGTCTAATTTATCACAAGGTGCAAAAACTCCCTCCAAGTAACGTAATGAAAATTTGTATCAAAATTCCTGGGCTGGTGTCGCAAAGCATGTCATCAACAGGAATTAATCATTCGCTATGCTAATGTATTTGTAGTGAAGTGATTATATTCAAATTGATGCTTTAATTTTATTCATGCTTATGGTGAAAATGCGCTCCTATTTCGGGTCGTACGAGTATGTGTAGAGGTGTTTGTTGCGCACACGTTGCGTGGTTTCGTTACGGCTAGTAATTAACTAATGATGGCAGGAGGCAATAGAACTGTTTTGGTATATTATGTTTTGGTACTCATGTATTTTCGGGTGTGAGTGTATTTTGGTTGATTTTCCTGAATCCTTGGTGAAGAATTTCCTTTTTCTTGTGACGTTTTTGTCGAAATAACACTTTTGTAGACGATTGAGTATTTTCAAGGGTTAGAAGTCTCTTTATGGGTAATTTCTATACATACATTTTTCGTGAAATACGCAAAAGCCTTTACTCAAGACTTACTTTTCATCGAGGTTTTCGTAACAAACGATTAGTTCACACTTCACGTGACCAAAGGGCTGGCCTTTACTTCAGTCACAGAGTTAGCGTTAAAATTTAATCTGACATTATTCTGCCAGTGTTCTGAGCACTTTTCCCATTGACAGCGATGTTGACAAATTTTTTGATGCCCAATGAATTCTTTCCCTATATGCGCTTGTATGTAATTTATTTTCTTATCTTAAAAATATGTATTTTCAAAATAAATAAGCATAGGTTTTTCTCGTTGCGGAATTAGTTCGAAAGAGTCACCGCGGCCCTGGTGGTCTACTCTGTAAGCCCGAAGTCCGTAGTTTCGGCCTTGGTGTCACTTTTTCTACTCCGTATTACCTAAAGACTTACGATTAGTCCCAAACCCGAACTAAGAACAACTGTCAAATCGTGTTGTCATTCATTCTTGAGAGTAAACCCCCTGGAACGCAAAGGGCATTTGAAGGAACACGGATGAGTTTTAGTTAGTAAGAGTCTGACACTCTCTTCTGCTCCGCACAGAGCAGAAGGAGCCATATAATGACTTCAATCCTTAAAAAAATAAGGGTTATTTTTGGCCCTGTCCTTGATCTTCTATAAAAACAACAAGATATTTCACATTTTTGTTGTAAAGCAGACACAGCAAATAGATCTTAGCTGTGTAACCCTCCAGTGCATAAATAACGACATAATTGCCGCGTTGTTTGACAAACGACTAACATTTTGCAGAGTTTGGGGGTTAACTACCGACACATTAATATCGCGAGCCTGCGAGACATACCCTTGACTTTCTGGTGTTTGATGCCTATGAATGTTAATGGGGAGGTTTACAGGTTAAAAAGCATAATTTCTTGTTTCGCCACCCCTTTCGTCATTGTAGGGTTGGTAGCAATTTTATTACTTGGGAGGTGTTTGGGGTTACTTTAATGCTGTATAAAATCTATCAGCTGTTGAGTACGTTTTTGCTACGCATAACAAGTATTAATGGTCAAATATCATCAGCATTTATCTACTGTCCACTTGATATATTACTAAATTGAATTCACCTTGGTCATTAAGTTTTGTAATACGCTTAAATTATTCCTTAAAAAATTATTTACATTGTTGGTGTGCTGACTTGCCTGCAAGGCGGATCCTTCACAATGTTTATGGGCAGCTAAATAAATTTCCCTTGCATTATACCTACTTTACAAGAATTTATAGGGATCGACTGTACCTACATACCGTGCTATCATCACCGTGAGTTCGATTCCGTGCGTGTTACCGGTGCTCAGTGGGCCAACAAACTGCCGTATCCAAGATGGCGGCGATAGAATAAATCTCTTAGAACGTATGCGCGTGATAAAGTATAGGGTTTATTGAATGAGCTTTGTTTCGGTGATAGTGTTGACAAATGTAGTAGAAAGATTGACGTGACGATTGTATGGGGATATTCATTTGACTACGGCAAAAGGAAGGGTGAAAAGCATATAATAGCATATACCCACGGCTATCCTTATTTAAGTAAACAAATTTTATAAGTAGACATTTTTGTGATTTTTGTGATGTTCAGAATCACAAAAATATCTACATTTAAAGTAAGTTGTTTAATATTTTTGTCGTGCTCAGAATCACAAAAATGTCTACTAGGTAATGGAAGTTTCCTACTTATTCGAAATAAAATATTGAATAGTTTGTTTGTAGATAAGAATGACACAAAAGAATATTTTGTTGTTTCATACTTTTCAGTGATTTTTTCGTATTCAGGGTTTTTTAAACTAATTGTTTATCCCTTTACTGATAAAACTATAAAATAATCAAAAATCTTGTCTAATGAGGATGAGGCAGCGGGATGAGGCAGCGGGAGTCCACTGGACGATATACGCACTGGACCGGTCTATGTAGCGATGCTTGGGATGGCCCATGTCCAGGTGTGCTGTGAAGTCTTTCAGCTGAAATGTGAATGATATATGGAGGTAGCGGAACAGAGAGTAAAGTCCCGCATACCTCTGTTGAAAAGGGAGGATCTTCCGACCGGACGGTTATTGTGTTCGGTGGGCAACTGCCCGATAGTTGACATTAGGGCTGTTGTACATGTTCAAATCGCACGGAAAACTTTAATACCGCGATGCAGGATTTTGTTCAGTTAGTTCGCAGCTGGCGGGATAGATGGCGTTGCGATTCCTTTTGTTGCGATGTAGATCTTGCTACGTTGGTTTTTTGTGGCGGTATTGATATCGCAGCAGATCTGTAATAGTCTACAGTTGATCACGAATTTTCCACTGAAATGTTCGTTACGTTACTATTCGTGAAAACTTTAGTGCTCGGCCCTCTATAACGTGGATTCAAGCCAACTATTTTCTTATACTTCTCCAACATTCAGTAATGTATTTCAATACCAAATGTAAGTAATAGAAAATTTAAAGTTTTAAAAGTCAATATCCATCAGAACTTTAATATATATTCGTCGACTTGTAAAATGAAAAGTTTCAGTTCGACACAGTTTTCCACTAAATCATTATGAATATGGCTTTAGTTGGCTCACCTTCAGATCTTGAATATATGCATATCGACTCTGATCTCATTTTCGGTATCACTTTTATGATGGGACTTCTAAAACAGTGACTTGTATCAAGTGTTTTGTAGATTGCACCTATTTATTTACGGGGCCCGCTAGAGCCAGTGCCTGCCAGGGTTGCGGATTTGGTCCGAAAGAGTTACCGCGGCCCTGGAACGCAAATCCTCCATCTGGAGGGACACGGTTGGGTTTTTGTCAGTAAGAGTCTGACACTCCCTCCCGCTCCGCTCAGGGTGAAAGCAGTCATTTAATGATTTACCATCCAAAAAAGGTAAATGAGCCAATAGAATCGCTTCATTTATCTGACAGGTAAATGAAGCAATTCTATTGGTTCAAAAGAGCGTGTACGCCGTTTGTCATTTCATACAAACTTTCAAGTCCTTATTCTTCAAAATGAATGAACCGATTTTAACGAAACTTGGTATGCATACGCTAGATATCCAGGTCTATATAGTAAGAGAGAGAGAGCGATTTTAAGTTTTCTATATAAAGTGAAAAATCACTATATCCTTCCCCCAGAACTCTTTTTCGAAAAATTTTACCTTAAACCAAGATATAAAATCTAGATACCTAGATATTTTATTTTGAACCTAGATATTGTAAGAGCCTCTTTGCGCAGCATCTGGCTGTACATACCTCCTTTGGACGTGGCTGGTAATAATTAGAATATTTGAATATGGTAGAACGGTTTTTGTTTATGCATTCAGATGTTATTGGACTCTCCGAGCCACGGTGCTCCATTATACTGTTTTTATCCCTAAATCGGGTTAGACCATAGGACATATTCCTGTGGTCTACAATATCTAGCGTACGCATACCAAGTTTTATTAAAATAGGTTCATTAATTTCGAAAAATAAGGATTTGAAAGTTTGTATGAAAAGCCGTACCGCGTAAAGGATCTTAACATACGCATCCCTTGCTGCGCATCATCGCACACCTCTGGTGGAAACGTAGCCTAACAATGGTGGTGCTGAGCCAGACTCTTAATCCGAAAGTTTCACTAGCAATCAGTCTTTATTCTTGGAAATGACTGAACTGATTTAAATCTTCTTCATCTTATCATCTGGGCAGTTTGGTCTAACGACCCCACACACCCTAGGACCTCAGACATGGTTTATTTGACGACCGCCATTTGGCGGCCGGGACCACCGGCTTATACGTGCCTTCCGAAGCATGGAATCATCTTTTTATCAGACAATCAGGTGATTCAAGCCTGCAATGTCCTAGCCAAATTGGAAACAACTTTACAAAGTATGCTTCCCGTGGGAATTGAACCCACGACCACCGGGTCACTAGGCAAACGCCTAAACCACTCGACCACGGAGGCAGCCAAAACCGATTTAAATGATACACGCATACGCATGATCTAACTCTCAAACGTTAGTTAAACCTCTTCGCACATCTCTGGTGAAAACGCAGCCCAAGCCAGGCTTTATTCCCAACTACAGGATAAAAGCTAGACAGATTATATTTTTTCAAATTCCCTTTTTCCACCCACCTCGCAAATATCTTATGTCCCTCAAATACATCAGAGTACGCTAATCACACTACCGAACAGGTAATATTCATCTATGTACGGAACAACTTTTTTAAAGTTTAAAATTGCGCGTGCAACGTTGCTGGCGGCCACTCCGCCGTAAAATTGCACAGACTCGAACCCACGGCCCACCGCCCGTCGGTTACTCAACTTTACCAGTGAACTTCGCACTGCTATTTTGTTTTTGTTAAATGAGACGGTTTTTTTTGTGGGTATTTAATTATTTTTAACGGGGATGAATTGGTTTCAGAAGTAATTTTAGATGACGTTACAGTATTAGCTATCTCTCGTTGTTTAAATAAAGGATGAAAAAAATAAAATAATCAATGTATTTATAGTTTTGTATAACAGTATAACGAAATCCGATTATCCTCTTATAACTGGCTGAAAATCTCTGAACCGCTTATTCCGAGATTCCCATGTGTCGATGGATTCATCCTCATATTAGAAATGTAAGCTTTCAAGTTCGCATCAGTATTTCTCAAATAAAGAAAACCACTAAAGCCATTCTCATCACTCAACAGAACACTCTGGCGCAATAAACAGAAGTTCTAACAAAATAAACGTGCAGCCACCTTCACAGAAATACTGCATCCGAGGTGAGACCAAATGTATGCACGTCAAGCTGTTTGCACTGACGATGGAGAACTAAAATTTATCTATCACCAAACATATTCGCCAAGTAGCATCATTTCGTTAACAACCCCACATTCAAATTCCTACTTTACCACGAATTATTAAGGTCTTTTTTGGGTTGTAGGCTAATTTTTGTCGTAGTAGTTTATTGGCGATATATTTTCAAGAAGTGAATGCACTTTATAGTCGGGCATTCGGGCCGACACAAATCTTTGCGGTTCATATTTTTACGTATTTACTTTTAAAATGTCGCCGTTTATGCGATACTGCTGTGCTGGCTTGTTCTGGTATCCTGGGATCGTTTGCGAGCTGTTTACCGTGTGTTTGTTAACTTGAAAACTGGAGAACAAGTTGTGTTATTTAACGATGTTGTATGTTGAAGCATTGGGTTTTCTTTTAAATGTGTTTTTTTCCTTTTGTTTGTATTTTTTTCTCTCATCTGGATTGTAATCATCCTGATCTTATTCTTCTCTTACAAGGTATCAGGACCAGTGTGAGGTGGTATAAAATTTCTATGTTGTGGTGATAGCTTTCTTGTGCTAGGTCACGTGTCTAATAATGGCGACAATCTAAACCAGTTTTCAAATTAAGCTAAAAATTCAATTTTTAAAACTAATTAGACAGTCACCTGAAACATCCAATCGATACCAGTGTGAGAAAAAGGGCCTTGACAGACAGACGGACAACAAAGTAATCCTATAAAGGTACCGCTTTTAACCGACTGAGGTACGGAACCCTAAAGATCCCAAACAATTATTAGAATTAAACGTTGCCAAAGCTGTAAACCACTTAATTCGTATTTATTACTCTCATTATCCAAAATTAGTAATCACTAGTTATCTCGTTAAACCAACAAAGATCGAATGAATTCATAAATGAGGGATTGATTCAATGAATGTAGCAGTAACATCTACATTTGTGCGTTCTCTAAATGTTAGCTTTGTTTGGTGCTGCCCTTTCATTTGATGCATTCATTTTAATTGTCTAGGTAATAAAATGTAATTAATAGTTGGGATACTTATAACGATACCAGAAGTATCATTTAACGTAAGCGACATTTTAGAATTATTGATAAATGCCCCATGAAGTAATCGCATAAGGTTCATTTTGGGTAAATGTCCCTTACGTTAACTAATACTTTAGGTATCGATATGTCATAACACAACACAACTTAACATATCGATACCTGAAGTATCAGATAACGTAAGGGACATTTATCCAAAATGCCAAAATGAACCTTACATCGATTACTTCAAGTGGCATATAACAAAAATTCTAAAATGTCGCTTACGATAATTGATAATTGGTACCGATATGCAGAATTGTCAAAATTCTGTAACCACTTGAATGTGCTATTTTTCCACCACTCTTGCTCTATACTTTCTTCTTTTTTAATTTGATATTGGTTCCAAATAAGATTACTTATTATTCCAATCTTAATCAAAATCGTATTGGATTAAGGGCCTATTTTTCAAAATTCTGTTTAAGGTTTGACAGCTTTTTTATAGAAAAATAATTACGTCAAACGGCCATATTTATTCTTCAGTTAAAAATATCTACTAGACTATTGAAAAAATTATATTAAAAATTAAATAATAAATCGCAGCATGAATTCTTGAAGGGGTAGACAGTTGTGTTGTACCTATCAATA
This sequence comes from Melanchra persicariae, assembly GCA_947386135.1. Lineage (NCBI taxonomy): Eukaryota > Metazoa > Arthropoda > Insecta > Lepidoptera > Noctuidae > Melanchra > Melanchra persicariae. The sequence goes on along the minus strand of OX376651.1, from coordinate 5,398,478 downwards.
ATTACTCAAAACAAACGTTTCGACAACTCTATTAAGACCAGCATTAGGCCACCTGTCTATTGACGCGGAACGAGGCGGCGGAGCGGAGTGTGGGGTATTCCGCAGCGGTGTTTCGGAATGTGTCTGTCCATTGATGCAAAGTGAGCTAGTGCAGAGCGGAGTTGCGGAGCTAGGCCCCGGTTCAAACGACGAGTTATATTACCGGGCAGCCAGTTTTTTCTGAATACCCGCTCCGCTTACCCGCTCCGCTTACCCACTCCACTTACCTGCTCCGCTGCCTCGCTCCGTTTCCCGGTTTTGTAGCAATTTTTAAACTAGTTCTCGAATCCCTGTCTACTGAATCGGAGCTTTGATTTTATGCAATTCCATATTATTTTATTTTTAATATTGGTGCAGCTCTGCTCCGCTCCTCTCTTCTGCGCTCCAGTGGACAGTCAGCCTAAGCCTAGCAGGTACGCTCCATGTAACTCATCAAATCACCACTTGCCATCAAAACGGAAAATTTAAAACTATGAAAAGGAAAATCCCTTTTCATCACTGACCTTGTTATTATTATCGTTAAACTTAAAAAGCCGACCCAATTTTCATTCAGCGAAATGCTATTAAATACTCCTTTTAAAAGAGTTAATTTTCCTGTTTCAGCTGTTGCCATTCAATGTCTGCCTATCCTCATTACGAGGAGGGTTGAATGTGGGCTCGTTTGCCCGACCCAGATACTCAATGAAAGTGTAACGTCAGCATTTTCAGTAGTCTTGTTCATTATGAAGTATTATCTAGTATTAAGTGAGTGTCGTTTGTGCATGCGGAGCGGTCCATTTGAGTTTTATTGTCGGTTATTGTTGGCACGTTGAAAAGTTTGTGCAAGATGGCAAATGTCGGCAACAACTGCTTTTTTATATCCGTGGGTGCATAGGGGCATAAATATTGAATCGTTCATTTCAGGTCATAAAAAAAGAAACAAAGTTATCATTTCGATTCGAATTTGCTTGAATATATTGAACTAGTGGTCCTGACCTGACGCTGTCCTGCCTGAACGTAGCCTTTTCGTTAGAAAAAATATGAAGAGCGTCACCTACCGATCCAATTGTGAATATAAACAATAGAGGGACCTACTCACACACAATAAAAACATCAAAATCGTTCCTACCGTTTAGGAGTTCAATGACATACATATTTACTTACATACAATGTACATACTCGTAATTGCATACACATCATTGTCAAAGTAACGTGTGATTACGTAACTTCAAAAGTTTAACTCAAGAACCATTGATCAGTAAGCGCCTATAACGCTTACTTTTCGCTTTTCGCCTATAAAATAATAATGAGCAGTCAAACATAACATTGGATATTTCCCTTCTTCACTTAAAACTTAAAATATCTTAAAAGAACCGGATGTTTGAACTCTTCAAAGTCAGCGATAGTTAACGATCGAACTAATTAATTGTTAGAGCTGCGTTAGACTGTTTGTAAAGCTAGAAAATGCTTGCTCTGAGTTTCTTTTGATCCAGTAACCTATTTAGCGTTTGAAAGAATGATACTGAAAAAAAGAGGTGGTCTGGAAGGCAGCCGCTCCAAGTAAAATACTGGTATTCTTTCTTTTTTTAAACAGACGCAACGCGAGAATATGACAAATATGCGCCAGCTTCTTTCCAGTCTTCTAATAAATATTTAAAAACTACTTAAGAGCGTGTACGCCGTATGTCATTTCATACAAACTTTCAAGTCCTTATTCTTCAAAATGAACGAACCGATTTTAACGAAACTTGGTATACATACGCTAGATATCTAGGTCTAAATAGTTATTAGAAAACATTTTTGAAAAATAGCTCAGGGGGAAGGATATAGTGATTTTTCACTTTCTAGAGAAAACTTAAAATCGCTCTCTCTCTCCCTCTGAAATCTTTTTCAAAAATATTTTCCGATAACTGTTTAGACCTGAATATCTAGCGTATGCATACCAAGTTTCATTAAAATCGGTTCATTCATTTTGAAGAATAAGGATTTGAAAGATTGTATGAAAAGCCGTACCGCGTAAACGCTCTTAATATATATTCTTGTAAAAAAATCAATTTATGTCCTCACTTGCTGTTGCTTCGCTCGCGTTTAAGTTTCATTTTCACAAACAAAATATGCCTAAAACCGTCTCCAGGGTACCATCTATCTCTGAATCAAAATTCATCACAACCAGTTGCGTGATTTTGGCGTGAAAGTGTAATATTAGTAAGGACAGTTAAGTGTATTAAGTATATAGGATAAACCATAACGTACAAGAGCACATTACGCCGAAGGCTTCACCATAAAGCAACGAGGGTATACCAGCCATGATCATGGGCTTAGCAAGGAAACATCACGGCATGAGGTTATGGGCCCAGCTAGAAGTAACCGCACATCCTTTAGCGTAATCTCTTTACTGCCTTTTACGACATACAGGGGGCGCTGGTACCGTCATGAAGAAATTCTTAGGCCGGATAAGGTGCAACTCTTATGGTGGCAAGTGTTCAATCGTTTATTTGAGTTGTGGTATTGTTCAGTATTTCCAGTAAAAAACCTGATGATAATTTCCTGACACAAGATTATTTTCCTAATTTATAGGAATTAATAGAAATATAATATAATAGGAAGAAAACAAATAAATAATTTAAAGCATGGCACACGCAACAGTGAATAATATAATATAATTTCCGAAAGATCAACAACGAAGGCATCTAAAAAGCTTGTGTCGTTGTTTTTTGTTATTCTTTCTATTCAGTCCCACTGTTAGGTATTGATGCTGCACATACCTTAAGTCTTTTCAGGTATTTTTCCCAAGCTACGTCGAACCAGCCTTTGCCTAAGTAGTCAAGGTCGTCTCGCCACCTCTTCCTAGGGAGGCCTCGTCAGCGCCGAAAAAAATAAAATTGGAACCGCCTTCGCTGGAATTCTTATGAAACAGTAATAATAATTATGATTTGTATTAAGTATCTATAATATCACATCTCTATTCACATTACATTTCAGTCTCATATAGTGAAAAGAGCAATTTTACAGCCTTATTTAAACCTTGAAAGAAAAAAATTAGTTTTCAGGTTATTTTTCAGACGAGATGCGATAAAAAGGTATGTAGGTAGGTACAGTAACTTTCCACAATCATCCAGCCTGGAGTAGTGGCAAGGATAAAATTACCCTTACAAAAGCTTTGGGGTTATTAACCTTTATTACAAGTCAGGCTCTTACTGAACATTACTCTGGTCCCTCGGAAAAGCTTACCTGGTACATGTACTTCACGTTATGCCTACGAAGCCCATTTAGTTAAAACAATGTCGGTACATAGCAGGCACCCTAGTATTATAAATTGTACACTTTAAGGTCCAGATAAAAAATGTTATAATAATACCTACCTGTATGTCTCCGTGAGATACTACATTAACAGAAATTGTATTTGGCGAATATAGAAAACCATATTTGAAACCAAGAAAAAGAAAGGTTTTTAAACCACCATGTGAACACGAATCATGACCAAAGAAACGGATAATTTAATACCTAGAAACAGTACCCAGCTTTAATTTGGCTTTACTGGGCAAAGGTCACTTTTCATACAGTTAAAAATATCGTACTGCGTTTCCAAACTCGTAAGGATAGCTAGCACATGGTAATGCAAAGTATAGCTGACTAATACTTTCACCACGATGACTCACAGAAGAAAACCACCAAAAATGTTTGATTTCAGACTCTTCAAACCAGATCTCATCATGATTCCCTTCATTTCTTAGATTAGACAAATAAGATTGTCCCTGCTCCTCATAAAACAAGTTACAGTTTTTTTTAGAGCGCTCACACTTTCTAAGATCGTACCGAGATACAGCTATACATTAAAAGTTGGTCGGAACAATCGCACGGGGATACATAAACCGAAGCGAGAGATCGTTTATTAGCGCGAGTAATAAGAAAACTTCCGCGGAATCTTTGTGAATTTGCATTTTATCAGCCGAAGACTACAACTTAACTTCGTGGATGGCGGTATGTTAGATGCAACAGTATTTTAAAATAAGTTCAAAATTATTAATCCTAAAAAAGGTAAAACTTAAGAACACGTTCAACGGCAATGCTAATTGAATATAGAACAAGCCCACTCTGAAATTCATGACAGAAAACTAAAGTAACATTTAAAAAATCTTGAAGTCGTGTAAGCAATGTCTTAAAAGGAAAAATGACAACAAATAGTAAACTAAGTAGGTTCCTAAAAATACCAGTGATTATATAACTATACCAATAAATAGCTGTAGATCTGCAAATGTTAACGGGAAATTATAAAACGATCGAATAAAAAAATAACTTAGCGACTGATGATGAGATACTGTTTTAATAACTTGAGCGGTATGAATTTGAATAAGCGAAAAATTAGCTAAACTAACGACGAATATTGATTAATAATAAAATCAAGAACGAGTTTACAAAAAGTGGGTTGTAATTAATCCATTTCAGATATTAAAATTCTAATCGTGCGGCTAAATTACAAAGTGAGCGACTAGAAATACAGAGAGGGCAACTTCAATATTGAGATAGAGATGATTTTTCCAATTGAGGTTTTAACATTTTGGTGTTTTATTTGGTGCGCAAGAGTGAGTGATGCCAGCTCGGGATTTGGGGCACCCCGACTCGGACAGGTTAGTTTAGAAGGAGATGGCGGGGTCAAGTGAGCGAGCGAAGCGAGCGAAAAGACCCCGCCATCCCCTTCGTGGTTATTTTTTTTTAAACCACCCAGAAACATCATTTGCCAAATATTTAAAAAAATGCAGGACGTAACGTTGACACAAACAAATATTAGGTCGCTCAAATATCATAAAGCTTCTCATCTAATAATGTTTGTAAGTTGCTGTTCTGTTGATTTCTCGTCACTCGCAGTCAGTCGCTCACTTAGTAATACTATAACGTAAATTAATTATTTTTGTCACTTAAAACTTTAATTTACAGTCACTCGTTTAAATACTACCCAATGTTAACTAATACTTTACTGATATTTCCACATATATTTAAGTGACTTTTCATAAAAAATTACATAGATACTCGTACCTACAAAATTACATAGGTCCCAATGAATTAATAAAAATTATCGTTAAGGCAATAGTATAATTTTGTATTTTGATAATATTTAGGTAACTTCGACAAGTAGTCAAAAACTGATATTGGTTCAAAAATAAACAGCCTTGTTACATTCAGCATGAAACCATTCACAGCCACCTTACACCGCGGAACGTTATGATAACAATTTTCCTTATTTTTATCTCTTGCTTTTTATATTATTGCGGTGACAACTATGGGGGATGGCGACCCGCCTTATAATTTAACAGCACAATAGAACCGCGTAAATTGTATCGCTTTGTCACGGATTCAAAATGGTAGCCGGGATTGTCATGTTTAAAATGACGATTTGGGGTGAGGAAAGTTGTAATTATTATGACAATGAATGGCATCGTAATCCTTAGTAACTTGCGTTACGCTGAACACCTACCTAAAATGAACCTCGTTTCCAGTCCCTGAATTTTATGATGTGCGGTTGATGATGAGCACTAAAAATCCTTCCATCAGTGTGAGAGCTCATAAATTAGATTTTAGAACTTGGGTACCTAAATGCTCAGTGACCGAAAAGCATTAGTTAAACTAACTAAAAACTAAACAGCTAACAAACACACACGGTGGGAGCACACATCAAAAAAGTATTTAAATTTTAATGACGTTGAAACCTCCTTACGCAGTTTTAAGCCGCGGGGGGAGAGGTGGGGTACAATTCCGCTCCAGTTATCGTGCGAAAACTTTCACCCAATCCGATTTACCTGAGTTAATTACATTTCATAGTATTGGAGCTTACAGTCGCCCCATTGCGACTTGGCCACTGAAAATCTGTCGAGCATTTTACGTCGAAATCAACCAGCAAGATTGGCACTGCACTCAGTTCGCGGGCAGGATTGCTGCGAAGTGAAATATTTGCGTAAAGAAAAAGGTATCTACTATCGTATGTCACTAATGTTTGTACGTTAAGCTTCACAGCTTTGTGACACCAGTAGCAACGGGATAATAAAGGGTTTAATACCACAACAGGAAATAAAAAATACCTCTTGAGTTGAACTTTTTTTTTCCTCGTGTACGACCGTTAATGATATCAGACTACGGTTACCTGAAATAAAAGCCGCCGTTGACATATTTTTCCTATTCCATAGAATTGTACTCTTTGTTAAAAGGATGTTAGGTACCTACTGTCATTTAACATATAAACATGCTGGGTATGCTCTGTTATTGTATCATTTATCGGTGCAACTTCTTTACTTTTAACCATAGATATTTATATTTCTATGCTTTTACTGTAGATAGGTAGAATTGATTTTATTATACGCCAAAACTTCATCTTAGTAAGGTGTTGTTTAATAAAGCAATAAAAATGTCGAATTCTCGCTTGTTACCTGAGTGCCAATTCTACTCTTTTTCAAGCAAAATTCACATTCGCATCTCAATCGCAAACTGTCAAAAACGTATGAAAATTAAGGCTTTCTTGACAGTTTACAATTGACATGCGAATGCGAGCGTTGCTTAAAAATTAGTAGAATTGACCTTCTGGTTTCTGAACTGGTTTGGTATTTGGAGTTAGGAGCATGTCAAATCGTACTTTAATGTCAAATTACAGGTATGCAGGGTAAAGTGGAGTTTGACATAAAACTTAACTTCGAATTCAGTGATTGCGAGGGTTTATGTACAAAGGCGAGAAAATAATATGAGAGATTTTAATATTATTGATGGTGTTTGACCACAATCTCACCCGATAAAAAGCTAATGATATGGTCGATGATGGAGTACGCTTGTCTTTTTTTTTTTTTAAGGATGGGAAATCATCAAATGACCTCTTTCGCTCTGGGTGGAGCGGGATGGGTTTAGTCAGTAAGAGTTTGACACTCCCTGTCAAACTCTTACTGACTAAACCCATCCATGCTTCTCCTAGTGCCATATGCTTTCCAGGGCCGCGGTAACTCTTTCGAATAAAATCCGCAACAGTACCGCTTGTCTTGAGTTACCTATTAAGTATTGTGGTTTTAATTTATGAATGATCACAATAAAGGTTACTTACTATACAGTCAATTTTTATTTTTATTAAGTCATTCAATTAATTTAAACGTACTAACTTATTGACCTTAAGAGCGTGTACGCCGTATGTCATTTCATACAAACTTTCAAGTCCTAATTCTTCAAAATGAATGAACCAATTTTAACGAAACTTGGTACGCATACGCTAGATGTCCAGGTCTAAATAGTTATCAGAAAATATTTTTGAAAAAGAGTTCAGGGGGAAGGATATAGTGAACTTCAAATCGCTCTCTCTTTCCCTCTGAAACATTTTTCAAAAATGTTTTCTGGTAACTATTTAGACCTGAATATCTAGCGCATGCATACCAAGTTTCGTTAAAATCGGTTCATTCATTTTGAAGAATAAGGACTTGAAAGTTTGATTGAAAAGCCGTACCGCGTAAACGCTCTTAAGTGAAAACCTGTCAAAACTAATCAATTTACGCCAATTCACGTTGACCTAACCAAACTAACTCGGAGAAATTCGTGTGTGAAATATCAGAAGTTGTCGAGATCTTGGTGGCAGGTCTTGGGGCCAGATTAAACCTTCGTAGACGTGTCAATTATCGACTGTTGCGAATTCATTATAAAGGATTTCCACTTTAAGTTTCCTGAGAATGTATTAATTGGGAGTTTCGGGAGGAGCTTCCGATTTTTATGGCCGGTTTAGTAAGGGTTGGTCGGTTACTGTTTTCGTTTTGATTGAGTAAGTTTACTTTTGTTTATATATTGTGATATCTAGGGCTTTTTACTTAATATTATTATTAATATAATTGAATGCTGTTTGTAGTTTTATACCTATTTATTTACGCGAAAAACTGAATTCCTACACTACCCACATAGTTCCTATTAAATTGTAGTTGTATTTTCTAACTACTATCACCGATCTAACTGCTACCACGTGTAGTAGGTAGTAGTTAATTATTCCCCGTTCTAACATTGCCTTCAAGTGTCACGTACCTATGAACAATATGTCGTTAGGGATTGTCAGAAGCCAGAAAATCTGACTCCAGTCTTGCCAAAAAGTACCGTGCTACCCAGTTTTGTGGAGGTCTGGTAGGCAGCCGCTCCACGTAAAATACTGGTATTCAGCTGAATCCGGTTTGACTGGATGCCGACCCCAATATAGTTGGGAAAAGGCTAGGCAGATGATGATGTCACGTATGATCAAGCCAAAACCATAGAAGCATGAAGACAGCACACCTACCTATTAATAACCCCATCATTTAGATATAAGCAGTGACAGGCTACAATCCCGTCGCTTGCGAGCTCCATAATCACCTCTCCCCTCGAAAGGTGAGCCGTTATTTACACGAGTAATTAAACCCAATTCGAAGGCATTATATATTGTGATCAAGCGTTTCTTACAGAATAATTTTCGACCTTAAAGTTCGCTTCCAAATTAATACCTTCTAGCGGATTCCCTCATAATGAGTGCAATAAAACAATGTAGCCATTTTACCGCCACAATATATGCCTCCTTTCCACGTAAAATGTAGTTGTAAGGCACGTTTTAAAATATATGGTCGGACGAAATTAAACTCGCACACCGTCTTATTGCTAACGCAGTTTACGCCTAATGTGAATTATGAAGAATAATAGTGCTGGAAATATCAGGCAGGGACGGGGAAATGTTAATGCGATTTCTGGCGTGATCTTTGGGGTGAGAAAAGTTATAGATGAAATTAAGGACCATAGTGTCGATTGTAGTAAAATCAGTGCTGCAAAATTTTCGGAATGAGATGTTTCATTATATTTTTTTTCTTGAGTGTATGTTCTGTTAGTAACCACCACCAAACATTTTTCATTCGTATTTTTTTTTCAATAAACAGCCTGCTTTCTATTTGCAAGCCGGTTTGAAATTTAAATAAAACCTTTTAATAAATTTCCTTCTTGGTTCCCATATTTCAGAGTAAAAGATCGTTCCATTTTTAAATTACACGACAGATTTGAGTTTATTATAATTTATTTGGCCGCTAAACCACGACATATTAATTTTCATACAAATTTTGCCGGCCGCTGCTCGCATGTATGGCCAGTACCTACAGCAATTTTGATTTATCTCGAAGAAGTCAAAATAATGCTCTTTCCAAGCATGTTTGAGAAAAAGTTATTTTATCATGCAGTTGTTTGAAAATCGAAGGAAAATGTTGAACTGTAAGGTTTTTTTTTTAAATTTTACATAAACACGAAAAAAAAGTACGTGTTTATAAAACCGTTTTTTAATTCATATTTGGAACATTACGTTGTGAGTGTTGATACAAATATTTATCCATTATAATATAGGCATACAATTTCAACTTCCCTAACGTATACTTACAGAACACATCATGAAATAAAGTTTACAATAGTACACCCAGCATTGGAAATATCTAAACTTTATTCGGCGTTGAACTGAACGATATACTCGTCCCGTTCACATTCAAAGACTTTCTCGCAAATATAAATCGCAATTGTCTGAAGAAATAGTAAAGTAGAACGATAAATTGGATAAAGAGGCAATACTGCCGTGCTCAGGGGCTGGTAATAGGCAATTTTCGACATCCAATCCCAGCACAATGGGACGAGTTGACTGTTTAAATATTTCTAAGAATCATTCGTTTTCAATGTGACCTACGTCACAGTCTCTTAGATTAGCAGGCAGATTGATTGTTGTACTGGTGTTATTTTTAGATGTGAGTGTGGAAATAATTTCTATTAGAGTTGGTGAGGTCGTGTATGTTTGATAAATAGGTATTTATATTTATATATCCTGAGCGATCTCACGCACGAAACGCTGGAACGGAAGCTTGCGGATCAGCAGCTTGGCTTACGAAGTGCCATGGTGTCGGGCCTGTAACGATGGGGCTTCTTGACGCTCGTAACTTTTTTTAATGGATGGGAAATCATGAAATTACTTCTTCCACTCCGGGCAGAGCGGAAGAAGCGTGTCTGACTCTTACTGACTAAAACCCATGCGTGTTCCTCCGAATGCCCTTTCTGTTCCAGGGCCGTCCGTGGTGACTCTTTCGAAAAAAATCCGCAACCCTCGCAGGCGTATTTGTAGCTACAGGTGTAGTGAAGAAACTGACTGGCTCTCAGCTTAATTTAAATAAATTCCTTGTGACTTTGACATTCATCAACCAAAGTTCAAAACCATTTTCCCAGTAAAAAAGATCCTACAACTCTCCACCACAAGATCGAGTCAAATATCAAAGCATCTCGGTAAATACCTACGTAAGCCCTCAGCGACTTGTTTCGTACGTCGCATTGTCTGAAATTAATTTTCCTGTTCCGCTCAATGCATCTTTTATAAGATAGAGGAACAAAAGTAGGATGAAAGTGCCAGAGGAAAAAAACTGTAGGTACCTACTGACGGTTATTAAATTGAAGGATTTAATTTGAGCTTCATGTTTGTCATTATTGTCAGATTCAGGTAATTGATGTTGACTGTGTCTGCGTTTTCGCTTTCAGGATGTTGGTTCGTTTTGAGCGGAATTGGGGTTTGCAATTTCTATTTTTTGGAAATGAAGTATGGGTTCTAAAGGTGGTATTTTATGTGGAGACACAATAGTAATAGTAATAGTAGGTGGTGTGTGCAAATTCAGGATTTGAAAACAAATTAACGACCAAATGAAGTTATAGCCATAAAATGAACTTATTTTTCTGAGGGTTTTTTTTTGTGGTTTCTGTAGGAGTTTTTCTTGTTAACTATTATTTTACAACAACCAATGAAGCTCCTTAGAAATACGAGAATTGTCACTCTGGTCGACTTAGCGCCGTATGAATGGGCTTATGCCCAGCGGTGGACGACTTTCGCCTGAAATCATAATAATGATAAAAATAGTCTCGCACAATGGTTAAGTAAATTCACAAAAGCTACACTGTATTTAATGCGCCATAATGATGCATTTGTTTAAAAGTTTTAGTGGTGATAAAGTAAACGCCGACTAATTGTGGCTGCTTTAACTATTTTGTGATTCTGCATTATAGTCGAGTTTAATTCGTATTTTAGTGCAATATAGGTACACTTAAATTCTTATATACTTTCTTGCATTTGGAATTTACTTTTGGTTTATTTTATTAAACGTACAGGGATACTGTCTGAAAATAATTTAACATATTTATAAAAAAAATCATCTGGAACATTATCATAAGTAACGTAAGTTATGGATAGCTAGCTTTGCCTGCGGCTCCGCCCACGTGTGGATGTCGGTTATGGCATAAAAAAGTAGCCTATATTCTTCTTCATATCCCAGGCTATATATCTGCCAAATTTCATGACGGCCCGTTCAGCCGTTTTAGCATAAAAGCGTAACAGACAGACAGACTTAATCCCTACTAAAATCATAAACGCGCAAGTAATTCACTTTCGCATTTATAATATTAGTAGGGATTAAGAAAAAAATATAGTTAAAGTTTCTGAAATAAAGGCACTTTCTACTTATAGATGTTATTTTTTTGAACTGACGGAAAATTGAAGATACCTTTGATAATATCGCTACCTTCAATTCCTGGACGTTCCTCTTTTCCAGTAAAAATGAGGAGCTATCTAGCACACCGTTTCTTCCAATAGTTCTAGTTTGAACGGTCAAAACGGATAAATGACAGACATTTTATCAAACATTTTAGTTGCTTTTATAAGTTTTCGAAATTCTTTTATTTCAGGCATCTTATAGTCAGATGAAAATTCATTTTATAAAGACACCTTTCAGTATTTTATTAATTTTCACCTATATTTCAGAAATATTCTGCATTAATTAGTAAAATTGTTTTTCTAATCTTAGTTGGCAACTGTTTTTTGTAATGGAATCGAACATGAAAGTCTATTATTTAATTTATTTGTAGAATTATTTCAATTAGTTACTTTCTAGAAAGAATTGCTAAGCAAAGCAATCTGATCACGTCATTAAAAATGTATTCTCATGAAGAAAAGTAATTAAAATACCTTCTAAGTATTTACCAGATAATAAACCCTACGAATCTAATCCTAAACCTTTGTGAGGTGTTGCATTAAGTGTTTTATCATGTCGTCTCCGAAGATGTAGACTACCGCAGAAAGAACGAACGCTCCTTGAGGTTCCTCCGTTCATTCATTATGAACAGCTCTCTGCTATGGCTGGTGAAAATGCTGAGTTGCATGTAAAAGCGTTTGAGAGATTTTTACGAAGTCTTTTGTAGAAATTCTTGGTGATTCTTGAATCTTGAATGTATTTTGTTGAATTTTGAAAGTTCTGTGAATGTGATAGGGTTTGGTTTTGGTTTATTTTTTGGTTTTGTGACGTTGTTTGACATGTAGCGTGGGTCATAATTTTCATCATTACTTCGTTGAACTTGAGCATTTTTAATAGTTTTATCAGTTAGGTAAGCTTTTTTTCTTTATTTTGTACACCTTATAAGTTACAGAAAAGATAGATAAAGAAAATATTACATAGTAAAAATAATACATAACGTTAAAAAATAATTGTGTTACTCTGGAAGTCTCTTATCTAGCTAAAATATTACTGTGTAGGTCTTTCTAAAATGAACATGCTTACGTATGGCAAACGACTCGTTCTTGCAGTTTTAGTTCTCGCTACTCGACACTAGAGGCGCTGCACATTTTTCGTTTCGAAAGCAATAGTCATAATGTGTAAGTAAAAGTTGCATTACTCTTAAAATACTAACTTACATTAAGCAAGTTGATTAATAATTTTCTTATAACAAAAAGCGTATTTAATTATTATCACTAAGATACCAAAATATAACAGACGTTCTCTCCATGACATATCTTAAAAAAAAACTAAATTAAATTAATCAAATAGAGTATCATCAGCTATCTCGATAGAGAGTAGTGCCTCATTCTTCGACTCCTTAGTCCGGGCATATCTCGATGATACCCTTTGTTAGAAAATCTTTAGGAGCATTAGTTTTATTGGACTCGTTCGATCTGTGGGCCCTGGCCCGCCCGAGGCAGAATACTGGCTGTAAGCAAACTTCTAGCTAAAATGTAATTGGTTTTTGAAAGTCCTGTGTATAAGTCCTATAGTCTCTGTGTGGAGCCGATCTAGTGTATCTAGGTTTTGCTATCGTAGTTGTGTTTGCTTGTGCCAGTTTTCGGGGCGTACAAAGCTTTTCGATGGAGTCCGAATTTGGTTATCGTTTGTTGGTATTTCTCGTGTATGTAGTTACGAGATACAGGAGGTGGCATACTGTGATGTTACTTTGGCCACTTTTCCAGGTGCAAGAAACTCGCGTGCAAGTTTAATTACATTGCATATGTCACATATAGTTCGGTAGCCTGCTATGTAATACGACTTGTATGTGAGTGACTCGTAGGTGTAAACGCGGCATACTTTTTGTCATGTTCCTATGTCGCCGTGTGTCGCTTGATTAAAACCTGTAGAATTTGTTTAGCGTATGCTAATAACGTCTCCATTGAGTATTATATTTTTACCAAATTAATCAAGAATTATAATTACCATAAAACACAATAGTGTACACACATTAGTCTACACACCATAGTGTACAAAGTGTGTGTGACATAAAAATAGAAATTACGCTAATTAACAAACGTAACCTCATTTTCTAAGCAAAACATTAACGCAAACGGTAACAAAGAAAATGCCTTCTGGATAAAAACTTTGTACGGGTAATAAACACAGTGAAAAACTTTGCAAGGAAAATGCACTTATTTTTATGAGTGTTTACTTTTACACAGAAAAAAATATATTCACTTCTGAGAATATATGTAATTCTAATAAAGTATTACTTGACATACCTAATAGATATTGGAACAAAAATAAGGTGACTATAACTAAATACACACACTTAAATAAAAGACTCAACTAAAACTAAAAGTAATCTAAAACATGGCGTCGAAAAATTCCTCCGCATCGCAGGCCACTGGTAATGTACCCAAAAGGCTGGCAGCATTGCCACGTTGTATGGCAATGCTTATCCTTTGTCCGAGGTAAAAGCCATTCTAATAAAGTATGTTCATACTTTTGAATACTTGCGTATTGAAAAAAACCGCGTACCTGAAGACGCAGCGGTCTCCCACAAGATGGACCGATGACCTGGTGAGGGTCGCGGGTAGCCGATCGATGGGAGACGCACAGGACCGGTTGTTCTGTCGACCCTTGGGGGAGGCCTATGTCCATCAGTGGACGTCTTTCGTCTGATAACGTATGATAAACATGATGATTGAAAAATTTGTAATAAAGGCCATTGGACAATTTTTTGACGTACTTTATAAATTTTTAAAAAATGTATGGGAAATGAGGCAATCCAATTTTGACAGCAACAACTTTTTCACTGTCATCATTTATTTGAGTGAGTGGAGTTTTTTTGTAAAAAGAACTGAGAATAGGAGTGGTTTAAAACAGTTCGTGAAACTAACTTGGCTAGTTTGAAAGCTTTTGTCTCTCGGTTTCTGCGCCTATATTTTGTCACTCGCGTCAAAGTATCACCATCTCCAGGGTCCCTGTATCTGTGCCAAAATTCATCAAAACTGGTTGAGTAACAAACACTCAAACACTCATTTGTACGTAATACTGTACCTAGCGTGTGAAAATGAGTTTGAGTGAACATATAAAACAGCAAAAGGTAAAATAGCAAATACATATGGAAGAGCACAAAGCCACAAAGGTACTGTATGTAGAAAAAAAAATATTATATTTCATTAACAATATTATCAAAGATATTATATGTTTTAATTGTCTAAGCTGCATTTATATTGCCAACTCATCTAGATTTAATAACGTTTCAAAGTCCCTACATGTCAATAAATTAAAAATACCTGCGCTGTCTGAGCACCCAATAAGTAAGGATCAAATCAGCATTTTTTTAGAAATAAATTGTAGGGATCTCTGGAAGTTTTTGGTCGGCGAAATAGTATGGTTGCCACGGTTCAGTATTATTTTTCAGGACAAGTAATTTTTTTTTTTTACCAAACGGTACCTATTATGCTAAGGAAAGATAGAAAATACATTCCGTTAACACAACCCTATGACACAAAACGGTTAGAAGACCAAAAAAATAGTAATAATGAAAAAGTACTTAAAAACTTTTTAAAATTGGAAAAGTGTGCCTTGCACCTGAGCCAAATTTGCTGTCGCTACCAAGTTTTTAATTATGAGCCTAATGAGAACTAATCAATAGTGAACGTATTTAAATAGGTATTTTTTATCGCCAGCGATATTAAATAGTGACTGCTTTCAATCGAATTGATCAGACATGTGATTACAAAAAGGGAACTCTTTTTTCTTCTTCTTAGGCTTTTTTGTATCCCCACATTCTTGGTCGCCCTGGCACAGAATTAACGTACATTTTCAAGAGCTCAAGAATGGGGTGGGATAAAAAATCGCCATTTTAAATAGGTTCTGTGGCATCAAGTGATTTAATGGTTTCTCCCGATTCTCATGCAGTGCGTGATACGATGATCATTTTTTTTTATTCGTAATCAATTCGAGGTACCCTCACTTTGGTTTAATTGAAATTCTTTTGCACGGTGTGACTTGAATTTTGCTATTAGGTGTTATTATCGATTTAGAGATGTACCCTTGAGTTTAATTGTTCGTTGTCTGTAGTTATCTTGAAGAATTGATGGGTAGAGCATAGTGTGTAGCATTTTACGAGTATTTCAAGACAGAAAAAAAACTTTTGCTACAAACATTTGCTAACAATTAATATTTATGCTGTCAGCCTTTTTGGCCAGCGATACGGAGTAATTTTTCGATGTCATATTTTAGATTACTTTTAGTTTTAGTTTATTAATAGTTTTTTTTTATCTAAGTTTATATATAATAATAATTAGTTGTGAAAATAAAATATTTTGAATAACCTATGTTATATACCAACAAGCTCTGTCAAAATATCTGAAATAACAAATCGCAAAAACTCGAAAATCGCTCGACCGATTTGTTTTTGTTTCTTGCAGCACAATATTGGAGTGCTTTAGGAAAAAAAAAGTTGCAGTTGGAATAATTTTAGGTGGTTCGAAGTTAACCGAGACATCTTGTAGGTAATAAATAATTCTCAGAATAATAAAGTTACATTCATCTATCAGTATAGAGACACATACCTAAAGGCTTTGTTTCTAAGGGAGCAAAAGTTTCCCCCTATATTGTTGACACTTAGAACGTTTTTCGGAGAAAGTTTTGGTGCCAGTATTAATTGAACGCGTGCGAAGGTGCTGTCGATTCTGTCTGGAAGCCTCAATGCCAAGGTCTGCCTGAACTAATGAAAATTAAAAAGGGCTTTGTTATGAAACCGAAATATAATAGTTCGCTTTGATTTGCTTTATTAAGTAGGGTAGGGTATTTATTTATTTCTTTAATATTTCACGCACGAAAATATTAGGTTGGGGAAAAAGTCTTTTCGCATTATAGTATGTATGAACTTGTAATAAAATCTCTTTGGCTTTACTATTTGTATCTGGCTGGTTTTGGTATCATTGAAAGTTTAAATTTTAAAGAACATAATTCCAAATTCAAATTAGGAAAATGTGTGATTTCCATTTGTTTTTCGTATTGCCAAGATGAGTGAATCTAATGAAAAAATTCGATACATTTTAAAATTTTACTACAAAAAAGGTAAAAATGCAACGCGAGCCGCGAAAAAATTTGCGATGTTTATGGACGCAGTGTCATTGAAAGTTTAAATTTTAAAGAACATAATTCCAAATTCAAATTAGGAAAATGTGTGATTTTCATTTGTTTTTCGTATTGCCAAGATGAGTGAATCTAATGAAAAAATTCGATACATTTTAAAATTTTACTACAAAAAAGGTAAAAATGCAACGCGAGCCGCGAAAAAATTTGCGATGTTTATGGACGCAGTGTCTGTGAGAGTAGTTGGGTTTAAGCGTTTTCAATCCAGAAATTTTTATGTTAAAGATGCACGTCGCTCTGGTCGCCCTATTACGGATAAAATGGATGCCATTTTTGAAAAAGTGGAGCAAAATCGGCATATCAGTAGTTACGACGTAGCTGAAGAACTGGGAATTGACCACAAAACAGTTTTGGCGCATTTGAAAAAAAAACTGGGTACACAATAAAGCTCGATATTTGGGTACCTCACGAGCTCACTGAAAGAAACCTAATGAATCGTGTACTCATTTGTTCTTCTTTATTACGATGTAATGAAAGCGAACCATTTTTGAAGAAGCTGATAACTGGTGATGAAAAGTGGATCACGTTCGATAAGAACGTGCGAAAAAGGTCGTGGTCAAAGGCCGGTCAGGCTTCACAGACTGTGGCGAAACCCGGGTTAACTCGCGACAAGGTGATGCTGTGTGTGTGGTGGGATTGGAAGGGCATTATTCATTATGAGCTGTTACCACCAGGCAGGACCATCGATTCTGAACTCTACTGCGAACAATTGATGACAATGAAACAACTGATGAACAACTGATGCAAGAAGTAGAGTGAAAGCGGCCGGAATTAATCAACAGAAGGGGAGTGGTTTTTCATCATGATAACGCTAGACCTCACACATCTTTAGCCACTCAGCAAAAATTAAGAGAGTTTGGCTGGGAGGTGTTAATGCATCCGCCGTATAGTCCTGACCTTGCACCTTCAGATTTCCACCTGTTTCGGTCTCTTCAGAATTCTTTAGGCAGTGTCAGGTTAACATCACGAGAGGACTGCCAAAACCACTTGTCGCAGTATTTTGATCAGAAGTCCCAAAATTTCTATAGCAATGGGATCATGTCCCTACCTACAAGATGGCAAAAAGATATCGAACAAAATGGTACCTACATACTTTAGTTAAATGTAAATAAACTATATTAAAAAATGTTTTGAATTTTCTTAAAAAATGCGAAGAAACTTTTTCCTCAACCTATTATGTACTGCCATATGCCTTAGGCATTTTAAACCAGTCAAGTTTTGGGTGACGCTGACACAATTAATGGATATTAGTTTAAAGAACATCTTTAATTAAGTCAATATACCTAAAATAAAAGTTTATAGACCTTTGCAGCAGGTGTCTTTTGTTATGAACTTATGAATTAGTTTTCTTAATCTACTGAATTCAATAGCTAATGAAGCATTAGCTTAATTTTTTAGGCTTTTCAGATGTGATGTTTGATACCTATTAGTATTAGTTTTAATATTAATCCGTAGCGCTTGGAAACTGGCCTTAACCCAGTTATACAGGGTGTCCAGTAAATAGCACGACATATTGCAGGGGGTGATAACTTGGCTCAATACCTACCAAAACAACACAATATATGTTCAGCAAAATCTTACGAATTTGTAGTTTTACAAAATTTGATAAGAAAATTGTTCTGTGAAAATTTAAACTAAAAATTGTATTTCTTGAAAACATTATTGTTTTTGATAGAAAAAAGACTTGTCAATGAGTGAAGTAACTATTCACAAATAATTTGATGTAAAAAAAAACTAGAAAAGGAATTTTTCATTACGAGATGCTTAAAAATCTGTTTCAAGGTAGAGATTTTTCGATATTTCGGAAAATTTTGTAAAACTGTTGCGTTTTTCTGGTGGTTTCCACTGTTGATTCTGGCTTTCAGGAGTTACAGTGGTTGGGAAAGTAGGCGGGGTTGTCCCAAAAAAAAATGTTTCTGTTGATAACATCTTGCCATCATATAGCAGCCAATAAAAGATGCTATCTTCCTCAAAACGTTGACACATAGTTGGCAACTAACTAAGCATTTAGGATGCCAATTTAGAGAACTACATTAACCACACGTGACTCAACACACAGCAACACAAAACTGCAGTAAGTAAGCACCCCCTCGTTATACACGCATGAAAGTTACCTGACTCCGGGATAGTGCAGTGCATACCTCAACTCCACCTAACACTGAGTTCGCTTAAAGGCGGCACCATGGCGGATTTCCCTACTATGGCGAATTTCCACGAAAGCAACAGCGGAGCGTTAATTGTTATAGTCTAGTGAACCCAGGAGAGGCTCGCTTCAACATCTACCTGCGAATTTCATTAGGTGTAGGCTTTCAGGGGCATTGGCTTGCCTGACTTGCTTGCCATGTTTGAGGGTCGCGTGATAAAAACTTGTATGGGGAGCCAATTACGTAATGTTGGTACTGCCGAACTGGTTTGTGTGGTGCGGCTGGTATCAGGGCTCATTTCTTGCCGATATACGGTTTAGATTCTGATATAAATGAAACGAGTTTATGAAAGATCAACTATGACAAGAGCAGATTTTAGGTTTTAAATATGAATTTAAAGCAATGTACTTGTCGCGGAAGAATTGAATTAAAGTAGTTGTTTTCTAGAACCTCGCAGAAATACGGATCAGAGTTTCATCTTTAGTCGAGATCTAAGCAAGAAATATACCTATAAAACCTGACGCTAAAGGATAAGACGAGAATCTCTCAGGATAAATTCGTCGGAAGAAAATCATAGGAAACATAACACAACTTCGTACAAACCGAGGTCGAATCAAACATAAATTCCTTTTCAATTCACTATTTCATATCTGTTTTGTATGTCCCGACTTTATCTGCCTTTCTAATGCGCACTGACGAAGCGAACTCCATTTTATTCAATAAGCCATCGCATCAAAGAAGTCCCATGGATGTATGGTTTTATTGACTCCACTGGCCACCGCAAAACCCCCTAATTTCATGCTTCATTTAACAGTCTTATGGTGTACGATGGCGCCTCTATAGATTTGCCATTAGATTGCTCAATGGGGAAGTCCACCCTAGTCATAAATTTTTCTCTATATCAAAAGCGACTTTAGTGTCTTTTTCCGTAGTTTTAATGTCGTGCTTGCATGACTCAATTATTGTGTAAGATTTATTTTATGTGGAAATTGCAAACAATTGACGACTCTAAGTTTCTTAATGATGACTGCTTTACGAACCAAAATCTTATCGAAGTCTGTATGCAGCTCGACAGAAACCCGGACTAGTATTTTATCAAGCACACGTTGGTACTTTTCTGCTATTGTGAAACCATTTATATCTATGAATTCACCATTCATAGATTAAGCATGGCCACCATTGGAATATTTGAAATAAAAACCAACACATGAACCAATTACTCGGGAATATTATGGCACCTTCGGATGTAACATCAAATTTCGCAAATGCACGCATGAAATAAAAACGAAAGAATAAAACAGGGATATACAAAAGCCATGTGAATGAAATTCTCTCCCCTGCCAATGGTGCGTGGAGAAACTTCAATAAGTCCAATGCGTCTGGATTATAAACTTATGTCTCTGTAGGTAGGTATAATATGTCTGTGCAAGACAACTGTGAAGTATTCTTTGGACAATATAGAAAGATCACTGTCATGTGTGTTTTGTGCAGTATTGTTATGTGTTGTATTATTTTTTGGAGAATATATTGTAATGGTAATATTTGAAACAACTTTTGAACAAACAAGTAGCTATTGTAGTGGCAGCGGGTAGGGATGTGCCCTGCCCACTGCCACTATAATAGCTAGGACGCAGAACAGATGGTCGATGGGGCCGAAGGGTTCTGGAGTGGTGACCGCGTACCGGAAGACGCAGCATTGGAAGGCCTCAAGGTGGAACGACGACGCGGGTAGCTGATGGACGCGAGACGCACAAGACCGGTTGTTGTGGCGAAACTTGGGGGAGGCCTATGTTCAGAAGTGGAATCTTTCGGCTTATATGATGTGCTCAAGTACTTCGGTTTACTGGCGAGTGTCGTTAATTACCGATTGTACCTAAATCCACTTTCGTCAATTGATAGTTTCCCCCATTCAATAATCATGGACAGGACACCATGCAAACGGCCCGTGTAAAGATATCTACCGTCGCATCCATATCAGAAGATCTCACGTGGAATGGGGCAATTCGGTCCCCGTTCGATTCTCGGCGAGGTCTTATCGGTGTTAGGATCTTTTATGTCTGGGTGCTGAAGGTAGGCTGCTGGAAACATTAGGAGTACCTATTTGTTTTTATGTCGATTATTGCATTTTGGAGACGAAGATTTGAATAAAGCCCACGGTTTTTTGCACACGAAACGCGTACTGAAGCAGTATTTTGACAAATATTTGGATTGCTCACTCTTTTAGAATATATTATGTATATAGTAGGAAGACGCAGCATTGGAAGGCCTCCCACAAGATGAACCGATGACCTGGTGAGGGTCGCAGGTAGCCGATGGATGCGAAACGCACAGGACCGGTTGTTGTGGCGACACTTGGGGGAGGCCTATGTCCAGCAGTGGACGTCTTTCGACTGATATGATGATACTGGCATAACACCTGCCGTCCCGTATAATCAGTGTTTTTACTAGTATGTCAGCTATAAGAACAGCCATAGCTGCTACATACGTCATAGCGGCCATCTTTTGTGCGTGCCGCGGGTGCGTGCGTATGCGACAACTTTTGTCTGTTACTGAGTTAGATCCTACCGGTAGAGGACCACAGGGCTCGTCGATAGTAGAGTAGGCTTTTTATAACTAAACAATTTGTTCCGTAGGTAAGTGTACTTTAGGGTTTGCGAATATTTTATAAAGGCCCAAATTTTGAATTAGCTGGTGCTATTTCCCGAATTAATCACAATTCAAGTGCCTAAATATATCTTTCCGAAATGGCTGAATGGTAAGAAAACTATGTTTATAAAATAAATAAAATATGGTCAAGTGGTAATTTGTGTACCTAGTGTTATGATTATTGCAAAGTTTAAATCTGTAGTTATGTTCTGTCACAATCTCACCGTGGTAACTAAAGTGAACAGCCGGTCGATTCTGTCGACATCACCTAGGCGGAGTGAACGACAATAGAGCTGTAATTCCATCTTATTTGTATGGTTTGACAACTCACCTGTCGTGCACCCTGCCGCAGTGTTCACTTCGACATGTTTACAGAATCGCACTGCTGAGCTTGTAGTGAGCTGTCACTAGTATCGATTGGAATGACAGCCCACTTCACTTAATTTCACGATGAGTTCTATTCCAAAATCAAATTTTTGTAAGTACATGATTTCGACAGATACCGAGTGATGTAAATTTTTATCGAAATAAAAGCAACCTATTCTACACTTTCCAATATCTCAACCAGTAGATACGTCCTCTTAGTAATTATCTGAATTTGCCGCGTCCAATGGCACAGTGGAGATAAGGAACTGGTATAAATCTGACAATGGCCCGTGTCCTAATTAATTGTGTTGTTACTCCACCGTATTATGGGGAAGCGATGGTGATCGCTGATAATTGAGGTGCCGCCTTATTTATGGGAGTGTGGATTTAGAGAAACTTCGTGTTTGTAGTGTTCTATGGTTGTAATTTAGAGATTATAGCACTGATTTCAATCAAAGATTGGAGGGGGTACTTGGAATCTTTGTTCAGCTGGCAAATAAGCTACACCTACGCGTCAGTCTCGAAAGGCTCGATTAATTTGTTTTTTTTCTTTCCTTCAAAACTGACCCGGCTTAGAATACAAGCGTTGCAAACTGATTTGATTCTGTTTGACTGATTGGGTGGTACGAAGTTTACCAGGTCATATAGCTTTAGTTACATTGCAGATAACATGATTTAATGAACGACTAGTAAAAATATGAATCCTGCAGTCCATTCTAACCTTAGAAAATAAAGCGAAATTTTAATGAGAGCTTTTAAAAGTTAGTTCAACCATGCACACAAAAAATGGCCCAATTTGAGCTTAAGGCCACATGGTTGTAACATCAACAAAAAATTCTAGCATTTTTTACAATTTTTTTAAATTTTCCACTAACTTAAAGGGAAATTGAGCGTCGAAAATGTTGAAGTTTTTTATAGTCGGTAAACATTTTCGCCGGGTGTGTTTGTAGGGGAATTTTCGCGCAAAACCCGTGTTAACTCCAGTGAGCGCAGCTCGATGGACCAACAACGTTATTTTGCGGATATCTTGGTTCCCTGATTATGTGGTTTCACACCGAATTATCGGTAATGTGTAGATATTGTTATATGAATAATGAAGAATATACGTTGATGTCAATGGCGTTGTTCAGGGGAGACAACAACTCATCAGTGGAGGCTTGAGTTGTGGATGATTATAAATACAAGACTAAGGATATAATATGCTTTATAAGCTTTTGGTCGCGGCTGCATTCACCTTAAAATATGCTGTAAGCATCTAGGGTCTATCTATCTTTGTTTCAAAATTCATCAAAATCAGTTCCGCGATTTACGTGTGAAGCGCAACAAACAAACTAACATTCGCAATACCTCTTAAGGGGTCATTTTACTCATCATTATGAACAACTTTTACCATGAGACCAATACTGAAATCGCGAAAAAAAAATCGACTGCTCCATACATTTCTGTGAGCATAACTTGACAAAATGTACTGAACAGATGGTTTTTTTTTTCGCAATTTCGGCTTGGTCCTATAGTAAAAGTTGTTCATAATGATGAGTACAATGACCCCTTAACAAGTATTGCATTTATTCTGTTACACGTTGTATACCAAAGTTGAAACACAACTAGGCTTTGCTTTGCGGAATTTGTTTGAAAGAGTTATTAAGGCCCTGGAACGCAAATGGCATTTGTAGGAACACGGATGGGTTTTAGTCAGTAAGAGTTTGACACTCCCATCCGCTCCGCGCCGTGCGGAAGAAACATTTGATGATTTCCCTTTTGATGGTTTGTTTTTCAGAAAACCATAACCAAACCAAACCACCACCAAAGAGTATTGTTAGAAAGAAGTAACAATACTTATTTGGTATTTTCTGTACTTATTTTGAATCTATTAATTGTTTTAATAAGAAAATTATATTGGATTAACAGGGAACGCAAAAATAGAGTCGTCCAAATGATTAAATCACTTAAAACTGCTAAAATGCTCCATCTGCTTTACTGCATGAAAATATAAAGCATTTTGCCTGGCTTTCCACTAATTACTATGTCTCGAAATAATACAAGAGATCCACTAGGCTTGCACTGAAGAGCAAAATTAATATTGATGTTCGGCTCAGGATATTATCTCTCGCCTAGTGGGGGGAAGCTAAAATCAACATCTATAATATAATAATATGTGTAACCATTGTGTTTCCTGGTAATGAGAGAGTAGATCTATAAATATTAATTATAATATATGGAAATTGGACTGTAACTATATAAGTATCTGTTCAAAACTGTGGATGATAAACTATTTCCTTTGTGCTATAATTATTTGAAAATTAATGAAGCCTATCAAAAGGTCTTAAAACTTTAAAGCTTTAGACAATTTGCAGGTACTTAGGAACAGGCAATTAGGCAATTAATAGGGTCTATTGATTTGGCTAAAAGGTCTAAAATTTGGGCCAATTTTCCGTCTAAAATACTTTATATTCCAATGAAACATCTGAACAAAGGGGATCACTGAAGTTTTTCATCTTTCGTGTGTTAAGTGTGCTTTTAGTATAAAAAAAATGACTTGGTCAAAAAACCCGTCCGCTTAGAACGACTTTAAAGTCCTAAACAACTCGCTTTTCAAGCACATTTGCGGGCGCCATTTTGAAAATGTATGTAACCTGTGTCACTACCACAATTCTGACAAATACAATGACACCTCATAAGTCAAAATCTGTGCAGCCGTTTGTGCCAAAGAAATGGACATACATACAAACATACCCTCGAAAAACATTACCCTCCTTCTGACGCAGTTAGGTAAAAATACGTTGAAAGTCTGCATCTTACCTAAACATTCTAACAGCGAAAACAATTTGTCGAAAAGGAAAAAAATAATGAGAGTGACATGCGCTACCGAAATGGAAATCCCAAAACATTTGATATTGCAACAATTAACATCTGGGATAGAACGTCACTTTGTCTAGAAACCAAAATTAACACTGCGTATTAAACTTATCCTCCCAGCAACAAAGACAATCATGCGTCATACATGGACACAAAAAAGGAGATCGCAGAAACTTCCCACGTCGTACCCACACGCACGATAAAGCACGCAAAACTATCCGAACGAAGGAAAAAAATAATAATTTAGAAAAAACACACTTCAAACAGATAAAAGGAAACGCTAAAGTAGGAAAGTTTGTACAATTCGAACGGTGCTGGGCCGAAGGTAACTTTGCCAAACTACTTTTGATAGGATCCCTCTTTTGTCTAACTTAGTGTTTGAGCGCGAACTTAAGACTTCTATTGTGCTGTATACTTAAGTGGTTCGGGATGTGGTTTTGGATATCGATGTTAGAATGGATTCAATTCTAAATGTATCAAAGGTACTTGCTTTGTGTACGGTGTTCATAGTTAAGCAACTAATATTGTCCTTTGCCACAAACTTGAATTAGAAAGAAAAGGCAAATAATTCATTTCCAAAAACCATTAATCACGGAAGACAGTTTTAAAAGGGTAAATAACCCAACAACAAATTGACACTTCTCAACATTCCAATAAACGAGAAGCTTAGTAAGCTTAAAACCATGTCTCAAACGCTCAACCGTGCACAGACTGCTCAAAAACACACAGACACACAAAACACAAATCAAAACAGGCCTTCGACGAGATTGCTAAGCCCCACACACGCGACCCAACTACCAAACAACTTCTTTGAATTTGAATTTTCCGAAGTAAGTAAGAAGTTGAAAAACAAATGGCGATACGGAATGCACCCAAGCTATGCGACAAAGCTTTGACAATCCGGGATTCCTTGAAGATCCAACTCCGGGCAGGTTGCATACCAAACATTTCAAGTAAATAAGATATTGGATAGTTTTGTGCCTTCCTTGTGGATGTAGGTTTTTAAATTGTTCAAGTTTTTTTTTAATATGTGAGAGCTTTTATGCTGATTAGAATCGGATACTGTCGTGCAAGCAGAACATGTTCCAAGAAATATTTTTTTATTGGTCTCGAGCTCGAGCAGATTTGCATACGAGTTGGTAACGTTATGAAATTGTTTTTTTAATTGTTTTGATATACACAGCTCAAAAGCTCTGAGCTCTACAACAAAGAATGTACTGTATGTTTTTAGTTGTAAGACCCTTAATGATTGTGTAATATATAGGTATAGGTCGTTTGTATCCTTACTATTTCATTTAATGAGAAAGTAATCCTATTATCTTGTTTGTTTCAGGTTTCCTAGTGTCTTCAAGCACTGAGGTGAGTTTATAAAATAATTCCCATTATTTTATTTAGCAGCATATTATAATAACTGAGTCTGAAAAAAAAATCAGCCACATTCATCAAACGCAATTTACACTCCATAACCTAATTCAAAAGCAATAAAAATAATTCCACCGTTTTCAATCCACACCACATCAGATTTCAATAAAATTAGAATTTTAAACTTAAGTATGGCTGGCGTTGTGTAAATATTTAGCTGTACCTACTACCGTCGGATGGCAATTAGCCCCTCAACTATTGAATTTACATTTATATCCCTTCACGAGAGCTCCGTTAATATTAGCTCGCAGAATCGACACTTGAAATTCATTAGATTGTCGTATTTAGTTAGCCACTCGCTTTTAGCGCGGCGTTGGTTGCGGATATTAAAATTTTGTGATCGCGATCGTTTTTTCGATAGAGGAGCTCGTGGCTAAATGATAACAGCCACACGGGCCGATCTTCAAGGTTAAGCAACGCTTGCCGAGGTTGGTCTGTGGATGGGTGACCATCTTAACATACCAAGACTCCTCCGTGCCTCGGAAAGCACGTTAAGCCGTCGGTCCCGGCTGTCATTTGGAGATCTTTGGCAGTCGTTACGGATGTCAGAAGCCAGAAAATCTGACACCAGTATTGCCAAGAAGTGCCGTGTTACCCATGTAATGGGTTGTGGAGGTCTAGTAGGCAGCCGCTCTACGTAAAATACTGGTATTCAGCTGAATCCGGTTTGACTGGGAGCCAGACTCCAATATAATTAGAAAAAGGCTAGGCAGATGATCACGATCGTTTTTTGGTTCATTAAAGATCATTTCAGAAGAGTTTGCATCAAACTAAACTGTAATTTCTGAATCATTCGGATTCGGTAAAAAAGATAGACTTGTCACAAACATTAAATATTACCTATGCCTTCCGTATGACTTATCTCAAATTGACAGTTTTCATTGCGTCCAAGATATCGCTGTTTAACTAAGAAATGAAAAAGCTGGCATGTGAAATAAGTTTAATATAAAAGCCTGCAGCAGTCTGTAAGGCTAAGTACCCTTCAAAGTGTTTTTTTATATGGACAAACCCATTATAAACCTAGTAGATATTATAATATACGGTTGCTACACAAGGTCGACATTTTCCTTGACAATTTCCCCTCTGTAGGCGGTAAAATGGGAAATATTTTGAATGAAAATAATAACGTATTGGGGCCTGCGTGCGGTAACATCAAATTAGGGTGGATTTGTGTTACCGTTGACGTTTTCCTTCGCGATTTTAGGGGCCTGTCGATTTGTAGGAAAGCTTTTTTGGAGCCTTTTTTTACTCTTTTAGCCGGGTTAATCCTTTATATTTTATTTATGGATCGAACCGTTTTTATTTTTTCATAGGTTTCAGCTTATTCTATGCTCTTGTCTAGTCGATTAAGTGCTTCTACATCACGTATGTAAAGGAACTTGATAGGTACTAAAGATTTTTGGACTAAGCGTGCGAAACGTTTCTTGTAAACAGCCTAATCGAAAATTTCGAATCGATTCAATTTCGTACTGAAATGACACTTCATGATAATTTAATTTCAATACGTTGGTTGACATCCGGTATCCGAACCCTAATGGACAAATCTAGAGGCATGATACTCGTAAATGGTGTTTATCCTGGTACGAAGCAACCGGTTCTTTTGAACCTACCTACAGAACCCAACGTAATAAAGAGCAGTTTTTTTCTCTGTTGTTAAGTTGCTAGCAAGACAATTGATTTGTGTACGTTGTGCTTGTTTGTCTTGCCAATAAGGGGCGGTTCCACTGCTTGACAAAAGGGTGATTTAAGTTATGTTTGAAGTTGTTTAAGATTGGTTTAAGGTTTTTTATTCTTAAGTTGATTGCGCTTTGTTTGCGAAAAAATGTTTGCGCGCATAATCTTTTCCGGTTTCGGTATTGTTAACAACTTCTATGAATTTGGTGACGACATTTTTATTAGACTCTTACATTATGCTGCAGTTATGATCATCTTATATTATGCTGACCCCAAGTAACATGGGATAAGGGCAGGAAGATGATTATAACCAAAAACTTTAGATTTTTTAATGGATTTACACCTGCTTTTTTTTAACATGACTAATCATCACTTAGGCAATATATGGCATCCCAAAATTAACACAAGATTTGAATTTGCCGTCATTTGTGCTGTAAAGTGTTGGCAACCCCAAATATGCTGATAGTTTAGGGTTAGTAAAATGGAGTAGTTACTTACCTGAATGGTAACTACTCCATTTTTACTAACCCTAGGAAGCAGCGGAAGAAGCCCTTTTCTTAAGGATGGGAAATCATCAAATGACTCCTTCCGCTCTGGGTGGAGCGGAAGGGAGTGTCAGACTTACTGACTGAAACCCATCTGTGTTCCACCTTATGCAAGAAAAAAAAGAAAGAAAAAGACTTAATTTGCGCCAAGCATGACGCATACCAAAAATAAACAAAATTACAACAGATGCCTTTTGCGTTTCAACACATTCCTCAAAAGTGTTGTAACCTTGGCTCATAAACCTACTTCTCATCTAGTTACATTCTAAACTTATACACCCTTACTGGAAAAATATACCTACCTAGGTAATTCAAATCAAGTTAATTCGATTTTCGTTTATCCGTAACCTCATTAATTCTTGCCAGCACAAAAAAATGTGTGTCACAATCAAGCAAATTGAATAGAAATTAACGGTGTTTCGTCCTTGTGATAAACGTAATATGTTGTACAAACAGTGGGCCAAAGTCATTGACATTGTTTCCTATGTCTTTAATAATAAAATTGTATTTCCCTTCGCCTGTTTGTACCAATTTTTCTGTTTAAAAGGGTAGTTGACTAAAAAAAATAATTCGTCCGTCAGACAGATTTCCAACAAATCGTGAACATGTCGTGTCGTGTCGTCTGTCGTTCTTTGATTTGATTAAGAAAAAAATACGTGTCCAATATTTTTCGATAATCTAACTTGGCGTCCGCAAAATTTCCAGTATTAGTTTACCGGCTTTTATATCTTCGGTTCACGGCACTGATAAATTAATCAGGAATATTCTAGCTTCCACACTGATTGATTTTGACGTGCCGTGCTTCACCGAGGCTGTGGAGGCCTGGAGACTCGCTTGCCCGAATTCAAATCCGCCCGACTACCCCTCATCCCAGAGACGGTGGGATGAGCCGCTCTGCAGAGAAATTCAAGCAAACCTTATTGCTACATCATCTACTACTGCAGAGCGTGCGCGCCTGCTGGCTGTGGGTGAGTGGGAGTCGGGTCTCTGGCTTCACGCACTACCGTCGTCAAACATTGGCACCTTGTTTGACGACACTACTTTCCACCTCGCTGCCTGCCTGCGTCTTGGCGCTCCTTGTTGTTCTCCTCATCGCTGCCACTGTGGCGAAGTTGTCAACAGCCTCGGACACCACGGCCTGTCATGCAGCCGTAGCGCGGGCCGCATAGCGCGGCACGCGAATATTAACGACATCATCCGACGAGCTCTTGTCACCGTCGGCGTTCCGGCTGTATTAGAACCCAGTGGCCTGGCACGCGACGATGGCAAGCGACCGGACGGTATGTCTTTATTTCCGTGGAAGATGGGTAGGCCTTTAGTATGGGACGCTACTTGTGTCGATACTCTTGCGCCATCCCATCTTCCTAGCTCTTCGTGCTGTGCTGGTGCTGCCGCTGCGGCTGCGGAGAACCTCAAGCGGCGGAAATATAACAACCTCGTTGGTAGTTATATTTTCGAGCCGTTTGGGGTTGAAACTCTCGGGTCGTTATTTAAAGAACTTGCTAAACGCTTAGTTGACACTTCGCGTGACCCAAGGGCTGGCTTTTACTTTGGACAAAGGATAAGCATTGCCATACAACGTGGCAATGCCGCCAGTCTTTTGGGCACTTTTCCAGTCGACAGCGATGCGGATGAATTTTTTGACGCCATCTTTTAGGATTAACTTAGTTAGGATATTTGATTTTTATTATTAGTGTTGTCTCTATTAAATACCAATAAACTGACGGACTAAATAGAATCATGTATTTTGGACCAGGAATCATCCCTATACGTATAGGCTATTCCCAAAACGTTAAGGTCGGCTTCAAGTTTCTTTCTTTTTTTTTTTTTTTTTTTTAACCGAAATCTTTTTTTTTTAGGTATGACCACTAGCAAGTTAACACTCTTGGGATATTAACTGCTTAACCGGACTCGAAAACTGCTGAGTATCAGTATTTTATATGAGCGGCTGCCTATTTGACCCCCCCTAACCCAGTAACTGCGTAAAATTGTATTTTGGCAAAATTGGTATCAGATTTTTTTCTTTTGAATATCTTCAACGACTGTCAAATACGTCATAGACAGCCGGGATCAATGGCTTAGTGTAACAATCTAGATAGTTATAACTTTTCCCTTTTTTATTATCACTGTTTAAATTACTTTTTATTTCTGTAATGTATTTGTATAGAGGTATACGGAACAGGGTGTAAAGTCCCGCAAACCTCCACAGAAAAAGGGAGATTCTCCGATAGTATGGTTGTTGTAACCGGTGGGCAACTGTCCAATAGTTGATATTCGGACTGTTGTATATGTTCAAATCGCACGGTAAACTCTGATACCGCGATGCGGGATTTCGTTAGTAGTTCGCTGCTGGCGGGATAGATGGCGTTGCGGTTGTTCTTGTTGCCGTACAAATTTTGCTTCGTTAGTTTATCGGCATTGATTACTTTTTTTTTGAGCAGAATAAACAAACTTTCTTCCGTATAAAAGAATCATTTATGAGACTAATATGAAATACTACACAAATTCTCTCAGCAGTGCATGCTATGCCTTGAGAAGTTTAAGGGACGAACTAACGATTGCTCAATTACGAAATGTTTATTTTGCCTTAGTTGAGTCCAAGCTGAGGTACAGTATTAAACTATGGGGGAACAGTTATAAATACAATATGGTTGCAGCCTTTGTTATGCAAAAAAGAGCCCTTAGAACTATACTTCGCATAGACCAGACTGAATCTTGTAGAGAGCATTTTGTGAAATTAAAAATTCTACCTGTACCTTGTCTCTATATTTTGGTTCTACTAAGTAGTTTTCTAAAAAACCTAGACAAATACGAGACAAAAGAAGAAAGGGAAACTAGGGTGGAAACGCGCAGGAAAGATCTGCCTAATTATTTGCAGCCAAAATTAAATGTTGTCAAACATAGCTCTAAAGTACAGTCAGTAAAACTTTTTAACAAATTGCCATTAGAACTAAAAATGATTAATAGTCCAAGAATATTTAAATTCAAATTAAACTCATTCCTATTAACGAAGTGCTACTATAGTATAGAAGAGTTTTTTAGTGACAAAAATAATGCCACAGTGTAACTGTTTATTTGTTTAAGTTTAAGTCTAATTCTTGACATGTTATTGTTTGATTTGAATGTTTGTTTTATTTTCTGACTAGGCTAATTGTGTTTTTGTTTTTAATTCTAATTATGTTGTTGATATATATTTTATTTTATTTTTGACATTTTATCTATATTATTGATTAGAACTTTTATTGATTATTATTATTGTGCTAATCTGTATTCGACACAAATGTATTTTGTTAAGAATAAATGACTATGACTAGCTGCTCTGCCTGCGTGATTGTCGTAAATTATTCCAAGGGAGCATACTCTCGGGATAGAAAATATCCTATCTGTTCTAAATTTCAAATTTCATGAAGATCCGTTCAGCCGTTTGGACGTGATTGAGTAACAAACATCCATTTTTTCAAAAATAATAAATAAAGCCTACCCCAAATGCTTTATTGATGAAAATATACAATCATTAGACATATTCAGCCACATATTGATATGTAAAAATATGTACGTTAAGATTAGTTGGTTCACTCTGGGTCTGCTAATGGTGTTTCAATGTAATCTGCACTATTTAGCCCTTCTCACGGCCCCACGTGTCACATAGGATTTAAATAAGGCTATTTACATACTGGCCACACTTTTCAAATGTTTGAAAATAGAAGTTCTACAAAAATGTTTATAGTTTTTTTTTGTTACCAATGTTATGTGAGTAAGAGTTTGATAGTTTTTATAAGCAGTTTCTCTTTAAAATACACTCGCGGGCAATAAATAGGATTCACTTCATCGCGCGTTTCTTAAAACAATTTCTTATAATTTCTATACAATGAACTACATGATTGTGGTACATCATTAATTTGATAAGTAATTTGGGGAATTATTGCAATAGGTCGAAGTTGTGGATGTCTAAATGAATAAGAAGTAATACGAAAAGATAAAATATTTTTTTACGATTTTTGTTATTTACCTCTTAATATTTTTTGTACCAACCCCGTTGGCCCTAATGACTGCTTGTAAACGGTTTTTCATTAATCGAATGAATTTCCTGATGAAATCCTGTGGGATATCCTGCCACTCTTCGACTAAAGGAGTTTTCAGGTCTTCTATCGAAGTCGGAGCTGGACATTTTCCTCGTACCCGCCTTTTCAGCATGTCCCACATATGTTCAATTGGATTTAAGTTAGGCCAGTCTAGTGTGGGAATCCTTACTTCTTTAAGGTACCGTTTAGTCACTGCAGCGGTGTGGCCAGGTGTGGCAGCGCGCATTAACAGGATATATATGCCAATAAACCACATAACTCAATCCATAGTTCATTGTTTGTTCAAATGTTTTGTGCAACATGAAGTGATTCCAGTTTATTGCTCGCGAGTGTAGAGCTTCATATTTAAATTTCACACAATTTCACACACATTATTATCTATTTTTTCAATAAGCTAGGTAGCAACAAGCACAAGTGCGTATTTACACTTAATTTGATACCAAACACGATACATCTGTCAGTTGAAGCCTATGAATTGACTTTAGACTTTTAGCTTATGTTACAAAAATTACTCATACAATCACTTCTCCAAATCTGAATGATGAGCAGTTAAGAAAAACAAAGTAACAGATGAATATACATACACACATACATAGACTGCCAAACTTGTAACTGTTTTCGAGTAAAACAATTGCTTTCATTTTCTCCGCTTACTTTTTTTACCCACTCAATGCATTTTGATATAGTTTGTACTAATAGAAGGAGCGATAAACGAGGAAGATTTGCGTTTATAAATCCTTGGAAAACCGGGGTTAGTTGCTAGTGTTGCTAGTAATCCATGAAACCATTTCTGTTTCTACCTACATATATTTAATGTTGTAAAACGCAAGTGTGACAGCATCCTACGTTCGTCACAGAGCGAGGATTTGAATAAGCTATACACTTGTGTGAAGAAATAGTACTAATGTTGAGTTGTGTGAACTGAAACACGTTGGAAAATCACTCATAGTGTAGTTATTCATAAAAAAAACGCACTAGTTTTTACTCTCATCATAAGCGGCCTGAAAATATATTCTTAAATTATTCGTATTCCTAATTATTTTAGTATGTTTTCTTATCCATAAATCAAACCATCTTATAGATTTTAGTGCAGTGACGGGTAGGATTATTTCAAGCTGGCAATACCGGCAATACCGCCGATAATTGTCAATTGTCAATACCATATTCCCTCTTCCACGTTTGCGCCGGTTTTCTTTTCGTAATTCGGGGGTATTCGTTTGATTTGAATTGTGTTTATGTTTTCGCACGTTTATATTTTTATAGTGTCGTAGTGCGCGAGTGCTCCACTAATAATTAATTGTTAACTGTGTAAAACATACCTACTTATGGAAAATGGACCTTTAACAAGTGTGTATTATCTGTGGTATCACAATTAGAGAACGCATCAGACGGCATGTAATATCATCATTACCCCCTGATGTAACTGTTATTTTATCGGAACTGTTAACTTTGGAGGTAAGTTCTAGTTTGAATAAGTACCTCCTACTATTTCACGACAGGTATTCACACATGCACTCATGCACTTCGTTGTCTGAAAGTCTGACAACCAGTATCACCAAGGGGCATCATATTACCCAGTAACTAGGTCATAAAGGTCAGACATACAGTCATTCTTGATCACAGATGATAATTTTCACGTCGTGTTCTAATCTAAGACCAAATAATAATATATTAAACGCCTTTTTCACTTAATCGATATAAAATACCTTACCCGTAGTGTCAAAAATCAACTTTTTAAACCTTTATAACTTTTGTCCACTACTACTGAGCAATATGGGCCTTTTAGTATTTGTTTATAGTAGACTAGTAGTACTAAATGACATCGATTGTATAGCTGTACATTCTGGGGCACAAGCCCATACAATTTTTGGCCATTTCTTTTGACTATTTTATATAAATTTTGAATGATTGTTTATATCTGTAACATTTATAATAAGCTACTAAGTTCGTAAGCCTCTAAAGAGGTCCTAATGAAAGGAAATCTGTACAGTGCCTTATGCGTAGTGTCGCTAAAGGTGTTAAGGTAAAAAGGATTGGCCGTAGCGTCCTCCACTCTAGGAACAACAAACATCTTCAAAGTTCTTGTTCTTACTCTAAAGAAAAAGTGAACCACTATGTCCGTTGAGTGTAAAACAATTAATTTATTGTAAAAGTTAATGTAGACTCGTTTATTAAACAGACAAGAACAAGGAGTAGAAAATATGGATAAAAAGTTGATGCTTACTTCAATTGTTTTTTTTACTAAAATAATTTCTGTGATAACTCCTGAGAGGCTTACAGTGACGAACGTACAATCTGAAGCTAAACTAAAATCTTCTCCTACATACAACATGCCTTCCACATCTATTTCAATTCAAAATGTCTACGAAACCGAAATCAAATCGTCTTGAATAACGTCGATATATAAAATACACTGTCGAAAAATGGAATTTCACGAGTAACACGTGGTGACAAGTTGGAAAAATGACGTGTCAGAATTTAAGATAAATCTTTAGGTCACAGTTATGTGCACTAAAAAATTGTTTCTATTTATCAACCCTTCTGATTGAACCGTGACGAAAATGTTGAAGAGTACTGTCGCGGAGAATGGTAAAAATGTCTCTGTATTAGAATAGTTTTTGCTTTTTTATTTTTTAACACCCACTTTCTAAGTAATTTCCGCGACTAAACATCTTCTCGACTTGGTTTCGCTCAATCAGATTGGCATAGCCCTTTTGGAATAGCTTGTTATGTATCATTATGTCCTCGACTGGAGATTCTTTTCGTTGTCATGGCGTTGGAGTTAAGTGGAGGAAGTTTCTAGTAAAAGGATTTACAATATGTCTATGGAAAGCTTATGTTTTAACAGCTGGTTATTCAGGTAGAGAAAAACAATGACGACTTTGTAGTCATCATTATTAGAAGCCTTAATCTATTGGATATCTAAGTCCCAAGCGTTTTCCTCATTTTTGTTGACATTCTCAGCTAATATCGACTAGATTCTAATTCTTTTATTTCTAATCTCACTGAACAGATTTTCCTCTAACACAAACTAAAATTAGTTTAATGATACCAAAGTGAACACTTTGGTATCTCGTCAACGACTGTACATTGCAACGGCTTCTGTCGGATGCCTGCAAAAAATGTTATGAACGATGGTAGAAGATCAGAAATACTATCAATAACGGTGTCGCCGCATCCACTTATAATGTTTTGTGGGGGACATGACACCATCAAGTTTGTTTAAGACTTTCTATACAGGCTGTTGTGAAAGTGTCGTACATTTTCTTTGTTCGATGATGTTGGATTCTGTACAACGGAAATACCAGTGAAAGTTTTCTTCTTTGTTCCAAGTTAGTGGGCATATTTTAGGAGAACCCTGAAAATTGTACTGCTTATTATATGTTTAAAATATTTAAGATGGAAAAGCACAGGATTCTAAAGTCCCAGAAAATATGGACAACACTACTAGCCAAGAGAATGGTTTGGAAAAAAAAATATTACTTCTGTATATTCCTCCATCGTTCAGCAAACTATTAACTGCTTAGGTTATGGATTTTATTAATATTTCATTTTAGCTTCGTGGTTTAAATGTAATAAAAAAAATCCTTCAAGAATTCAGAGACAAACACGAAAACTGAAAATTCGTTAAAAACAGTAACACCCCAATAGCAGAATGAGACACGTTCGTTTTTCAAAAATCATTTCTTTTCCATTGTGCAGGGAAAGGCCATTGTTAAAATGATCGATAGTATTGTCCACTGTCTATTAGTTTGGATTGCATCCAGATTTGAGCGTATCGTCTATTCGTACGCGCCCGTGCGGGACGAATCGAGCGTTGAGTGAGTCATTTAGATTTATCGATTATTTGATGGTGCATCACTAGTTTTGTTTGCTTTTTTCGTTTGGTGGAATAAAGTTCCATGAAAAAATATTTTACGGTTTTTTACAGTATGCTTTGAACATCGGTTAAAAAGAATTATGGTAGCGGGCCTATTGACGGATATAACTTATGTGGAAATTACTCTTTGTTTCCGATTGATTTCTTTGCAGTTATAAGACCGTTTAATCTTTCTTTGCATTCGTCAACCTTCATGAGATCGCCTATGTGGGTTCGGGTTGGTCACGCGTAATGGTTCTTACCCCAACACAATTAGACTGACGTACATTTGTGACTGCACATAAATATGTCCCAATCGGAAAATCGTTGAAAATCTATCACATCCTGCCTATCCACACAATTCCGACATCAGTGTACCGAAACATTTGAAATCTGTGTATAATCGAGTATACCAAACACTTGCAAAGAGATCCATTAACGATTACAATTAATCTGGCTGATGAATGTTTGCCAGGATGTGACCACTCAATTTGGACAAACATTTGGTCAAACCCCTCGTGTTTGCTGAGCACTCCAGGTCTAATGAGGTCCTATTGTGGATATTGGTTACCTCTGACATCGAGCTCTATTGTTCTTGAGGAATGTGTGGATTAAACGCTGAGAGCTGAAAAAATAGTGCCCTTGATTAGAGGGCGCTTTTTCGGCAAATTGACTTAGAAAATGAGGGCAGTGAGAGTTCTCCTTTGATGTAAGTGTATAGGTATGTTACGTAAGCGTAGTTGTAGACAATCCAAAGTAATTTAATAACGAAGGTAATGAAGGTATTCCTTTCCACATTTATTATGATCTCAGCCAAAGTGTGGAACTCTTTGCAAGCGGCCTTATAAGCCCGCCTTTAAAGTAAGATTGAACAGGCACACACGACATCTTCTGGTCTCACGCGTTCCTTCAATCTCATCCACTTTTTATTTGTCGAGGTCGAGGTAAATACTTGGGTCTTATCATTTGCAATTCTTCCTAACACAGATTTCAACAGCAGCAGCTGGTTGCGTCAGGTTTTGCGGTTTTAAAATTTGTCATCAACTTTGCGAAACTGATCATTTACCCTGTGCCCATTGGTTTTATGCGCAGCAATTTTCTGAAAAATGATTAGATAAAAATAAAAATTTCACCAATTGCAAACCTAACCTACATTCTGACAACCAAATCACCTAATAACAGAAGCTATTAACCGCAACAAATCAAGCTAATCACAGTCTAATAACAGTCACTAATACCAGTTGATGTCGTTCAAAAAGTCATGGTGGCGATAATATCGGCAATTTGTCAATAACTTGCCTATGTAATCACTCAGGCGACTATCTGACAAACTAACATAACAAAAACATTTTTATCGTACATGAAGTTCGTATCAATGGTAGATACGCCATGATCTATGCACCACAGAATGGCGGCCATTGGCTTGGTCTCAGCAAGACAGCAAATCTTACTAAGTAAAATACACAGATGTCTTTTCGGCATTAACAAATTCTTTTACAAATTTGTCAAATTGCAAACCTAACCTAGATTCTGCTAACCAAATCACCTAATAACACAAGCCATTAACCGCAACAAATCAAGCTAATCACAGTCTAATAACTGCCACTAATATCACTAATATCAGTTGATGTCGTCCAATAAATCATGGCGGCGATAATATCGGCAACTTGTCAATAACTTGCCTAGGTAATCACTCAGGCGACTATCTGGCAGGTCACTGGCGCTTTGTTTGCCATGCTCTTATCACGGCGCGTATTGCAAACATGGGAAAGCTATGGACTGGGGCGTATGTGTGAATTAGGTGGATATGGTACTATGTGTAGTCAGAAGTGAGATGAAGTGTTTGTGTTTGATTGAGTGTGTTGTTGATAAGGATCGTCGTTGATGATGGTTGAATAATTAGTCTTGTATCTATTTAGGCAAATCGTCGACTAGGTCTGAAACAGGAAGATTCACCGGTTCTCGGAAGCGTTATTTGGGCGCTAACATGTGTGATCCGTTTTTCAGTGGTGCTCGTGATAGGGGCAATTTGGAATGACTTTTGTTTGTATAAATCCCTATCTGCAATGTGCATGTGCATTGTGCATGTGCATTGTTTCCTTAACTTCAACTAAAGCTTGTTTTCCTTATTTAGCCATTTCAATTGTAATGTTTTGTTCCTATTTTGTGCCTTATACTAAAGTGTGCCGGATGATTATTCATCCGGCACACTTTAGTATTTCATCAGATGTTTTTCTAAGCTCACTCGAAACGAATTACAACTCAAACACAAATCATTATACAAATTAAAATATTTGATTACAGACACTTATGAATTGAACTAGATACCTCTTAAAAACATAGAACTTACCATGCATCATTTTACTACAAACACCTAAAATACCGCATCCAATTCACCCGCTTACACATCCCTAGGTGTATACTGTATACACACACCAGTAGCCCAACTCGAACCTGATTAATAGCATCCCGACACAGCACGTCCAAATGAATACTGTTTAGATCTAGATATTTAGACCGGCAGACACATTGATGAATGTAGTCGAGTGCCGAACTGTGCCGGCAATTTCTGCCTCGATAACTTAGGGTAGGTTCAGCTGTTTTTGCGGCTAGGTAATGCTGGATTTAGGAGTCTTAGCACTGGTAATAGGGGTTCTAAGATTGCAGAGAAATCAATGGTTAATTTAACTGGTGAAAAGGTCATTGGCATCATCATTAGTGGTAGTCTTGTACAATCTATTGCTGACTAATAGGTCTCCTCTCTTTTGTTCCATGCTACCCTGGTCCATACATGAATCTAATTTGGTCTCCGATAGGTCAAAAAACGGCTGTAACGTAGAAAAATTTTGTACCTCTTATCCGTTGATCAAACTTGGTACCTAGTTGTATAATTTTGGGGCCATGCTGTTACGCATGACAGCTGTTTTAGCAATATATAAAAGAAGTCTCCGATTATCACGTTCTTCTTTCAGAACCATCTGAAGACTTCGGAAACAGGGATTCTTTTTTACAAATGACACCGTTTTTTACCGTTGTCAATAGAGAATCCGCAGTGTAACCAGAAAACGGCCCATAGTTTCAAATTATACCAGAGTCACTACGAAAAACCAGCAATAACTTACACCTCACTCGCCGGACCACTCATATCTCTCGATCAGTCGAAATGAAGACACACAACCTGATATAATGAGCCCATTGGCCAGATGCTGTATCATTATTACATGATATCCAGAACGAACATTAAGTAGACAAACGGTCCTCATTACAAGCTGGAAGTAGGTCATGGTAGGTACGTATGGTCCCGGGAAACTGGCCGATCCTTCCCGAGATTGATTCGGGTGTTTAATAATAAATCTGGCTTTGTTTTGTTTCTTTCTAATTAGCGTTAGTTATATTAAAAGTTCTTTTATTGGGACAGTGGAGTTTAGGGCGATTCGTGCTTAATGCCAATTATGTATTGTGACTTCTCTTATATTTTTTTTTTACTATTTATAGGCATGCGTTTGACCACCATCTCACCTGATGGTTAGTGATGATGTGGTCGAAGATGGAGCACGATTGCCTAGTAGTAACCTTTTCACTTTTGACTTAAAGACTTCCAGGTTGTAGCTATCAGGAAACACAGACTCTGGCAGAGAATTCCACTCCTACGCACAATTTTTAACGACACGGTTGGCACGGTGGTTGAGCGATCGGCTGCTGCGCTGCGTGTCGCGGGTTCGATTCCCGCACGGAACAAATATTTGTATGGCCTACAGATAGTTGTTCCGGGTCTGGCTGTTTGTGTATGTGAGTTTGTATGTTTGTAAACGCACCCACGATACAGGAGTAATTCCTAGTGTCGACACCTTATTTTTTTTTTTTAAACGTTGCCCTTTAAAAAAAAAAAAAAAATTAAGGTGTTCCCAAAACGTTTTGTGCGTGTGCAACATTTTCGGTTCGTTGTGCCTCTGAATAAAGTAATTTTGAAATTTCGATTAACATATTATAGTGTTGATTATAAGGACACTGCTGGTTTTTTTTGCCCGAAATTGAAATCATTCAATGGCGATAACAGTTTAGAAAGAACTTAAAAATTGCGATAGATAGTTTTTCCGATTTTTTTACCAACGAATAATGAATATATTTATTCATTGTTTACTATGCAATTATTTTAAACAAACTTAGGCTTAATGGAAAACTAACTAACCTGATAACGTTAAGCTAGAAAACCTGAAAAAAAAGAACGTTCCTCTCTAACAAACGTCGTAGGTAATTTCAGGGATGAAGGAAGCGCAGGTCAGCGTTGGGCCCAAAATACTAACGTTACGCTCCACTTAAAATAATTGGCTGGTCTTAATGGAAGCTTTACCGTAAGGTTTAATAAGACTCCCGTAAAAGGTTTCCTTATTCAGATCCTGGCTATGAAAATACGAGCAACCTTGGCTATATGAATCTTGATATTGCTGAAACTTATCAATGACTAGGTTTTGCCCACGACTTCGTATGCGCATATCAAGTACCTATGAAATATACTTTACGATCTATTACGGTATACACGGTATATACGGTCGAGCCGTTTCGGAGGAGCACGAGCACAAATACCGTGACACGAGGTTTTTATATATACCTATGTTACGGCTAATAGCCGAAGTGCGACTACACCTAGTTTTAGCCGGGTCATTGGGCACCCCGACTCGGACAGGTTAGGTTAGAAGGGGATGGCGGGGTCTAGTGAGCGAGCGAAGCGAGCAAACACAGACCCCGCCATCCCGTGGTTATTTTTTTTTAAACCACACAGAAATAGGAATTTTAAAGTGTTTTGAGGTTAGGTTATAACTAGTTGTAGCCGGCTAAAACTAGGTGTAGCCGCACTTCGGCTATTAGCCGTAACATATACAACGTATAACAGAATAAACGCAATACCTCTTATGGGAACATTGTAGTCATCATTTACTATGGGACCAAATCGCGAAAAAAATCAGCCGTTAAGTACACTTTGACCAGTAAATGTATGGGGCAGTCGATTTTTGTGTGATTTCTGTATATTCAGCTACACGTCGTATACATAAATCAGGGGTAGGTAAAAGCAGTTGTTGTTGTCGGACATGAAAGGCAATTTTACTAATATTATTGAACATGAACGTTCAATAATTATTATCAAAATTCAAGTCGCATGAGTATCAAAAGCTCAAAAAAACCGAAATGGTATTCTGCTGAATTTAAAGGGTGCGAACCTGGGGACACGGTTGTGCGGCCAAGTGCGAGTCGGACTCGTCCATGATTGATTCCGTAGCAGCAAGTAAAAGGTAAATTGCGGTTTATTTACTTATGACGTATTAAAAAAAAACTACTTACTAGATCTCGTTCAAACCAATTTTCGGTGGAAGTTTACATGGTTATGTACATCATATATTTTTTTAGTTTTATCATTCTCTTATTTTAGAAGTTACAGGGGGGGGGACACATTTTACCACTTTGAAAGTGTCTCTCGCACAAACTATTTAGTTTAGAAAAAAATAATATGAAAAACCTCTATATCATTTTTGAAGACCTATCCATAGATACCCCACACGTATGGGTTTGATGAAAAAAAAATTTTGAGTTTCAGTTCTAAGTATGGGGAACCCCCAAAATTTATTGTTTTTTTTTCTATTTTTGTGTGAAAATCTTAATGCGGTACATAGAATACATCTACTTACAAAGTTTCAACAGTATAGTATTCTTATAGTTCCGGAAAAAAGTGGCTGTGACATACGGTCGGACAGACAGACAGACAGACAGACATGACGAATCTATAAGGGTTCCGTTTTTTGCCATTTGGCTACGTAAGGAACCCTAGCAATGATTTTTCTACAGATATTAAAGTAATCTTTTATTTTCTTCTTTATTATTCAGCCATATTGTTTGACTTATCGATAAACCTCTTTGTAGCAGGTTTCCGCCCGCACACATGACGGTTCGCTATGCACATAGCCCCATTGCACGGCTCTCTCCACAAATTGAGTTACAAAACGATTCTTTGCTGGACCGGACGAGTGCCTCTCAAACTTGCACAAAAGAACCATTTTATTGTTGGACGCAACAACCAAGGTTTACATTTTTATACAAGGACCTCGTTTTTCTGCTGTATAGTAGGCACTTGACGTTGTAAAGAAGTTCTTGGTGGTTATTTTGTTAGTATTATAGCAATCGTGGTGTGTGTTGTAGATTGTACAGTTAGTCGTGAATGATGTGAACCATGATCATACTTCTGTATCTTTTTTTTTTAACTATGGGAAATCATCAAATGACTCCTTCCCCTCTGGGTGTAGTGGAAGGGAGTGTTAGACCCTAACTGGCTAAAACCCGTCCGTGTTCCTCCAAATGCCCTTTGCATTCCAGGACCGCGGTGACTCTTTTGAACAAATACCGCAACCGTGGCGGATACTTCTGTACCAATGATATCAATTTTAATGTAAATCTATGAAAGTAGATCCGCACAGTCCAGAGAAAACTTTATAATTCTTAGATATTATTTGTTTATAACTAGCTTCTTCCAGCGGCTTCGCCGATAAGACATAAAGAGGTAACAGAGAGACAGACAGTCACTCTCACATTTATTTTATTAAGTATGGATATACTTTTGAATTTGTGTAAAGTATTTTTGATGCTAAGGTTCAAAAACATTCCTCAAAATTTTACTTGCACCGCAAGCTTGCAACGTGAAGGTATAAGTAAGATAAAATCCGCGCAATCCTCGCAAAACTCATCACTTTAATTTAATATACACTTCTTGGACTCCATAATTCCGTTTCTAAGGAAACTTTGAGCATCGTAGAAGAGCAGTGAAAGCTGGTGACGTCAGCGCTCGTTCGTTATTGCGCTTCATTACGACTCACCCTCAAGGGCACCAGCAGGACTCTTCAACTGTCTCGTTGCAATACTAATGACGTAAAAATCAACTAAACGCTTTTCTATTGAGGGAGAATCTGATAGATGGCTTTATTTTATAAAATAAATGTTGTATTTTTTCTGTGTTGTCAGTAGATTTTTGGAA
Organism: Melanchra persicariae; assembly: GCA_947386135.1. Taxonomy (NCBI): domain Eukaryota; kingdom Metazoa; phylum Arthropoda; class Insecta; order Lepidoptera; family Noctuidae; genus Melanchra; species Melanchra persicariae. The sequence continues at coordinate 5,355,142 of OX376651.1, read as the reverse complement.
CTTATTGTTGCCTGTATTCTTGCTATTAGATTGAGAGAAATTGAGGACCGGCAAGGTTTTCCACCAGTCAAAGGAAACTATGTTTAGAATGTTGAGTATGTAACATCTTAATAGGTACCTTTATAATCGCATAATCCAAAACATAAAACTCCAACTCAGCTCGAACTTCAACTTGGAGTTGGAGTTGCAGGAAAATGTCAATGAAAGCTTGTCTAATTGACGTTTTCATACTCGAGAGATGAGCAAACAAATGCAAAAACTTAAATTTATGACAAGCCCCGACGGAGTTGGAGTTGAGTTTACGTTTTGGAATATGGGCCTTAAACATAATACAGCCAAAGCAATTCAGAAAAATACATAAAATCAACACCACCTACAAATCTGCCCACACACTCCATATAAAACCCATCTTCTAAATTGAACAACTTTTTTACACACAAGAGCTACTTCATAGCCGTTCCATTTTTGACTTCTTAGCAAAGTGAGTTCGGAGACAATTTTCACGGAGTTTTCTTTCAAAGTTTCATTATACCACGGGTGAAAATGAAGGTAGGAATCGAACGGAGTTGGGAACAAAACCGATATATCTTCGAAGTTGAGTGGAACGCTTTCGGGGACTCCAGGGTTCGATTGTAGACTTGGGTAGTTTCAACTTTAAACTGCTTCAGAACCTGTTTATTTTGTAGCAGATCTGATAGTTTGATTTGTGAACTGGTGAGCTTCATACGTTCTACTTCGACTTTTATATGTTTTTGAAAACCAGATCTCTTTAGACAACTTGTGATCTGTTCGAGTGTTGTGTAATGGAGTTTCTAGTGCAGTTCCAACTTGTTTGTATACAATGTGCGGTATAACCATTGATAACTACGGCTACAACATTTGATGTGCCGAAAAGTCTTGTCACGAATGTAGATTACTGACACTCTTCTTGCTACCTACCAATCCTTCACAAACGGTAGAAAAACACTCCAAAAAGACACTCCAAAAAGACACTTCAAAAAAACAAAAGTTAAAGGACCCGAACAAGCGAGAAAGCGCGAAAAAAAACACTCGATATTCTGACAATCCTTACTGGGCCGTAATCTTTTAAACCTTGGCGCCCAAAATGTACCAATGTGGACCTTCCGAGCTCCCTCCATAAAAATTCTACTACTTTGAATAATTTTGTTAGTTCTGCAGTCCATCACGCTACGCCTATGTAAATGGGGGTAGATTGAGTTTGAAAGTGTATGTAGCGGATGCCCCCTCGAAACAAAATGCTCCTTTTTTCGGGCAGGAAACCGTTGATTTATGGAAACCGGCGGTGTTATTAAAGTTTATATGTGTATCAAGTTTTGTGTTCATTTTGCATGTTTACTTACTTGTGAAAGTTCCTTTTTTCTGGGTTACTGGAATGTAAACTTCTTTGCTGAGTGTCAAAATTTGCAAGCAATTTAATGTAATTCAATACAACTTATTTTTGATCAAAATTTAATTCACTCTATAACTGTGCCCAAGCCGAATAACTGACTTTTATGAAGACGCATTTAAACGAATTAGATCCTTATTAATATCCATACACATTGAAGCATAATGATCCTTGAATACATAAAACAACATCTCTATCCAATTATCTACTATCTTCACAGACCCTGTCTAAATCAGGCGCCTGCTTGGCTTGTTAATAAAATGCCGATTTGGGAAAATTATCGAAAAACTGTCAGTTTCATGGACCCCACCCAGCTCAGCAGGGGTTTCCCTTCGCAGCGTCTAGCGCCCAACTCATTAAAGATACTTAGACAATTGCGAAAGACATTAATTTGTTCGTGTTTGCTAAAATTCGGAAGGTATTTTTTTTTGTTTTATTACTTTTGTTTTCTTTTGTTAGATATAAAACTGTTGGCAGACTTATTCATTAGGATACTTTTGAATATTGTTAGGTCGTAGTAAGTAGGAATCTATTAGGCAGTATTCAGAAAAGTAAATGAAGCATTACTGTAAGTACTTAGTTTAAATAAGAGATAAAGATCGCTTTTAGCGATAAGGCCGCCCATTGTGTCACCCTATGTAATGTTTTTTTCATCTACATATCTTTTCTGTAACATAAATGGTGTACATAAGAAAGAGTATTCTATTCTATTCTGTAAGCAATGAAACTTCAGCTATATGATTTTAGAAACAGCCAAGATTCGATAGATAAACATCAAAACATGTTTTGTATGGTGGGGACCTTTTATGTCTAAAGCAGTGCTTGACGGGGAAAAAGGTAAGGTATAATCTTATCTAAGTCTCCAAAAATAAACACCAATAAACAAGGAAAAGCAGTCTTTGGCACACATACGACGTCTTTCAACTCCACATACTAATAGGCTTCTTAACGAACACGGGTCAAAGTAAGCACGTTAGGCCTCCGAAAATCTTAAGCACCATTTCAGAAGCTTAGACTCGTCAATAGACTTACAGTTAATTAGACCGTCTGTCCATGACTTGTGAGACCTTATCAAGGACCCTACGAGTCTAGATGTATGTACTTAACGATTCATGGAACTAATTCGGTACTTACATTTATTTTTAAGGTAGGTTTCGACTGTCGCATCGTTAAATAAGTCATTGTGTCCTTATTAAGGCGGATGCTGCAGGAACATGTATATTTTTTACTTTGTGGTATTTTATTAATTTATTTAAACTTTATGTAGTAGTACGACATGGGCAGATTTAAAGCAACAAGCTCGTGTAATCTTATCCAATGTTCTCTTCATCTATCTTATCTGTAACTTCGATGGTTTACACAATGAAGAGTATTCTATTTAATTCTATTCAAGGGATTCTCTACCGGTCGACGCTTGGGTTAAAAATACTACACTGTGGTACGTGTGTCACAACTAAATATTTTTTTAAATACAGGGTGTTCCAGAAAGGTGAGGTCATATTTAAGGGTGATGTTGGGTAGCTGACATACATTAAGAAAAAAAATGTCAAAACATAAAAAAATTGTTCTTTTTTTTTTCAAAAAAAATTACCAGAAAAAACGACTAAACACTTCCGAAGAAATGACTTTTCAAGCAGTCTGATGCTGTTGGTGACATAAAATCTTTGATTTAACTAAAGTAAATGCCACCAACTGTAACAGACGCTGTTCAGTACATTTTGTCGAGTTATACGCACAGAAATGTATGGAGCGGTAATTTTTTTTTCGTGATTTCAATGTTGGTTCCATTATTAAAGTTGTTCATAATGATGAGTACAATGCCCCTTAAGAAGTACCTATTGCGTTTATTCTGTTACACGTTGTTTATATCATGTTAAATAAAAAATTAAGCCTTACATTTATGAATTGATTTCTTGGTATTTAAGAAAAAACTTTATAATAATCTTTCTTTTTGTAATTTTCGGACCCCAAGCCCAAAACATTCGCACTTCAATGCGCCCAAAGCAAAAATGATTCGGAACATAAAACTTCGTTTGCTAACTTGACTGAATTTACTCGTTAAGAGTTCTAACAAGATCACTAATTACTATCGATTTAACTGAAGCTGGTACCTTTAAAAGATTACTGTTAAATAACTGTGCGTTAAGTAATTAAGTCCTGTATATTTCGGGAATTCGTTTTCTGTGTAATATACTAATGCTTTAATTAAATTGCGTTGTTCTATAGAATTATCTTGGATCAAAAGTAATTGGGATTCTTCGAGGTCATAATGTATAAAGGTATAATTTACAGGGTCAAACGTAACTTTGTGGCTGAAACCTTTGTTTGGTTGGAAGCGTGAATAGATAAGGCTCGTGGCTATCAGCCTGAAAATTCAGAAAATTTTAAATGAATTAAATGTGAAAATCTGCGTTAATAATGAGTGAAAAATGTGATAAGAACACCAAAAATAAATACAAAACATAAATAAATAAGGTACGTACTACTTTTATCGTATCTCAAATTAACTAAGCCGCAAATAAAAAACTTTTCTAGACCGAAATTCTCTATCCCCATCACGGCCCCAATTGAGGCCAACCAACGTTTCGTTCTATATTTTTCTTGTACTCACGCATGAGAAAACATGAAACTAAAGTCAGTAGATCAAACTGGCGGGAATGCAGCAAAATGGAAGCAAAACGGAGGCAAACGAACGCCAAACGTAACGCACGTATCCCACTAACAAGTAGAAGCTCAAACATGCGCACCAACCGGGCTAATTTTGGATCATAGACTATGAAAGGCAAGCAGACTGGTCGTTTTTATGCCTAATTACTCTAAGGCAATAAAAAAGAGAGAAAAACGCGTCGAACTACTACACTAATGAAATGGCAGCAATAGGACCTAAACAACATACATCAAATTCTTTCAGCTACAATAATTTGTCAATATGTACGGGATTGACTACGACGACGTGACGTTTTGCTAGCCCTTGAACATATTTTTGTCTAGGCAAAGCAATTTAACAAAAATTGGTGGCAGCACTGATTGCTGTGGACCGATGATCTGGTGAGGGTCGCGGGTGGCCGATGGATGCGAGACGCACAGGACCGGTTGTTGTGGCGACACTTGGGGGAGGCCTATGTCCAGCAGTGGACGTGTATCGGCTGATATAATGATGATGATGACTGATTGTCCGGGTATGCCACTATTTTTTTTTTGTTGCTAAAATTACATCACCAATGTTTCAAACTATTATAGGCCTATTAATACAGAAAACAATTAATAGTTTTAATATAAGATTAAATCGAATCTGGTCTGGGTTTAACGCTCTTGTTTCTGGGAAATTCAAACTTGAATAAACTTGAACTAATGGTTCCTAGTAAGTATGTATGAAATGTATTATGTAATTATTAATGTAGTCAATGACGCCACAATATACAGAGGCTTTAAGCATTTTCTTGTTGTCCTTTTTATTTTAAAAGAAAATAATTTGCTAAACCAGCAATGTTTTCTGAGCGTCCTCCAAGAGCTCCACCAGAAACAGGCACAAATCTCGACCACCGCCCAACACATCTGCATATATCCCGCTAATCTATGCCCAATATACCTCGTAATTTCTTACCTGCGTCTCATTAATTGTGGGCACGTAGGTACCACGTGACCACTTGTGTGGCCGGCTCAGGGTCGCGATGTGTTATGTCCGAAGTCGGGTAATGGCTGACTGCCTGATGGGTTCCTTGTTTTAGTGGTTTGGGCTCTTGCTTTAAACGTGGGTTGAGGTGGATGTGCTAAGGGGATGTTTGTTCTCTATGGTTTGAGATAAAATATTATTTTGGACATACTCGTTTTTTTTATCATTATAATGTTACATGTATAGCAAAAGTTGCTTAGAAGATGTTCTAACAGTCTAAATTCACTTGAAGCATTTCAAAACCTACGAATTATCCACTTTAGTAGGAGATGTGCCTTTTACGAATAGTTTGAAAGAAAGGCGTATTCACATTTACAAACATCGGACCCGCAGTCTAATAGCTTAATACAAAAAATTTTGTACAAAAAAATACAACCGACTTCTAAATAAAAAATACTACCAAGTATAAAATACCCATAAATAAAATAAAATTTCGGAAGTCGGTGTTTTTGGTTGTTTCTTCATATTATACACTAACTTCCGAAATTAATATTATTTTATACTTTGTTGTGTTTTTTTATGTATTTGGTTTTTGTAAAAAGTTTTTTTTTTCAGTTTTTAGTGAAAACTTAAGCTTATTATATTAACTTTTAGCTAATACTTTTTACTCCACACTGGAAAGTCGCAGGAAAGCCAAAATACGCAATTTCGTTTACTTGGATTAAAAACCAAACTTAACCGATTTTGATGACATTTCTATGAGACCAATCGGAAAGTATATCCTTTCATTTTACAAAAATATTTTTTCAAATCGGTTCATAAATTACAAAGTTATAAGTTGATAATGAACGTAATCGGCCACTTATGCTTTAATTGTGACATTGTAATATTTCGTAATTTACGTGTTCGAGCAAACGATGTTTTAAACATATAAATCCATAAAATTCGATTGTGAATGACATTGCGTGTTTATATTTAACACAATTAGGGTATTGGTCCACCGGACAAGTAAAAAAAAAAGACTTCAGCTTCATAAACCAAATACTTAGGAACTGTAGAAAACCCCGTACAACAATACAATATCAAACCGTGCTGGTTTTAACTGGGTGTGCGTCCGAGCGAATTTTGTTTGAGAGCTCATAAATCTGTCACGTGTCAAAGTAAGCCGCGTATCGAACGGGCCAGCCCTCCGGTAAATTATGAACTAACCGCCTTTTGCTTTGGCCGTCGCAGGACTCGCTCGTTGCACGTACTTTTAAAGCATGTGTAGATTGTACTTAAAAGTATTGGAGGTTGTACAAAAACACGTGACTAAATAAAAACAGGCGCATGTGTCGATTATCAAGGTTAAGCAACGTTCGCCGAGGTCGGTCTTTGGATGGGTGACCATCTCAACAAATCGAGATTTCGTTGTGCCTCGGAAAGCAAGTTAAACCTTTGATGCCAACTGCCATTTGTAGATCTTTGGCTGTCGTAACGGATTGTCAGAAGCCAGTAAATCTGATAAACAGGAGCCAAGAAATACTGTTTTACCCAGTTACTTGATTATGGAGGTCAGACAGGCAGTCACTGAACGTAAAATACTGGTATTCAGCTGACACTAAATTGTGATAAAACAAACAGGTCCGGCTAGTTTAACACTGGAACACGAATATAATGATCTTACTTACTGTTTAATTTTATAATCAGCCAAATCGTCGAACAAAGTCAGCAATTCTTTTTCCATGATTTTTAAATTTTTATTTAAAAATCAGCGCGCAAAATTCCACATAAACAAAAATGTACTGAACACTGGTAACCCTTTTGTTTAATCTGTAAGAAAAAGCAGATCAAAGAATTTACACATTCAAGAAAACGATATCGCTTACTACAACACTATTTCATGAGTCACTAATGAAATCTACCCACCACTGGCCCAGCCGTGCTGCCCTCAACCGGCCGCAATAGAAATTACTTATGTGCAAAAAAATACCCACGGTTAAAAAGTTTTTCTTAACTGATATTCTACTAGTTAAAAAAAATATTGGACACGTAATTTTTGCCATTTCAAATCGCTAAAATATTATTATGATAACGTTAAAGCGCATCAAAGTTCAAGAGTGGAGCTGATGACGTCACGCCGCTAGTAAAAATTTTACTATCATAGTGACGTCACGCGAGTTTTCATGTTTACGTGAAACAAGAAAATATACGTGTTCAATATTTTTTTGGAAATATATCTGACGAACTAATTATATTTTTTTCAGGAGAATACCCCATTAATTATATATTTTAGATAAAAATGAATATCGTTGAATATAATTATTTATACATCGCGCTTTTTTTTATTAGTTAAGTGCATTACCTGTAATGGCATCAATAGATAAACAGTAGTGTTATGCTTTTAATCAGTACTAAGACCTTTTTGCTTTCAACTATATTGCGTTCTACCTGAACTCATCAAATACTTGTGATTTAATCTTTTGTAAAGGTAAGTTTTTAATTATTATTTTGCATAAGAACCAATGATTTATGATTGTGCACAATTAGAAAATGATCTGGTTGTTTACACTTTAGAAAGACTTTCTTGAATAAAGAAAACAGTGAATTAAAATAATGAAACATTTTTAACGTCCCAATATTGAAGGTACAAGATGCTCAATTAAAATAGAAAGAAAAAAAGAAATTATTTTTGCTACACTGGTGACTGTTTTTATGTACCCGGACAATGTTTACATATGTGGAACTGGACAAAAACATTTCCACAGCTCAAAAAAATATGTCATTGTTGGTGTGAACTACCCAATCCACAATGTGCAACCCGCTGTGATATCTCCACTGCTTCAGACCTTCGGGTGAAGACTGAAGGTACAAAACATGCTCGTAATAGGCAGGAACTACAAGTATCTTTCTCTCTCAACTTACTCGATGTTTTTAAATGCTATCGCACTTTCAATTAAAGGTACAAGCTCCATGGCCCATTTCAATTTTAGAGAGCTTCTTTATATTTTACATCCTTTCATCTATCATATATGAAAGAGGAAAAACCACCAAAAACACATAAGACGGTGAAACGATAAAACGTTTTATTGCTTACTTAAAATTCGCCAAAAATCAACAATTCAATTCTATGCGAGTCATAAAGTGGAAAGATGGATTTCGAATTGAATGTCGTACTACCGGCTCTCGAATCTTCATCATTTTTTTTTACTACATACGGTTCATTTCTTGAATACGAGTATGCCTGGCTGATTTCGAGTACGTATGTGGATCTCCTTTTGAGTGTGGAATTAGATGTTATTTTTTTATTGTTTAATCTGAATTAAATTTCAATGATTATAATATTTTGTATCTGTGTAAAATATAAAAATAATATGGTTTTTGACTCTCTGCGTGTGTTGGTACTAACGGTTAGTGCGGGCAGTTGTTGAAATAAATAAATTAATAGAAAGATGTCGTGGTCGTCAAACCATGTCAGAGGCCCTTGAGGCGGTTTAGAAACTCTGACACTAGGGTGTGTGGGGTCGTTAGACCTTACTACCCACACGAAGAAGAAGAAGAATAATAGAAAAATAACACACATTGCGTGAACCCATAATAATTTAGATAGAGAAAAAAATAATGACTTGAGATCGATTTTATTTTAGGTTCGATAACGCAAGAAATATTTCTTTGAATTCGATACTGTTGTAGCGGCATTGATACCGCCACAAAAAACTAACGTAACAAAAAGTAACGCAGTGACATCTATCTCGACAGCAACGAACTACTGAACGCATCGCGGTATCAGAGTTTTCCGTGCGATTTGAGCATGTACAACAGCCCGAATTTCAACTATCGGGCAGTTGCCCACCGTACACAACAACCGTCTGGTCGGAGGAACCTCCCAGTTCAATGGAGGTTTGCGGGACTTTACTCTCTGTTCCGCTATGACAAACGGGGTTGTACTATCAAAATAACGTTTCACGTAATCTACTGCAGGAAATTAAGGCTACTTCTGCCATAGCATAGTCAGCCTGTAATGTTGTTGCCACTGCTGGTAACAAAAGTAGGGTTAGTGGATGTCACATGTCTTCGAATTTTAAGTAATGGGTCATGTCGGTTTCCGCATTATGTTTTCATCACCGCTTTTAGAGGAGTGGTGAACGTAAACTGTCTGCCTGGATCCAAACCCACGACCTACCACGATCGATACCATTGGGGTACTACAGTAGCATACATCTTCAATAAAACACCTCTCCTAAACTAAACATAACTTTAAGAGACAACTCCATTCGAGTCATCTCCAGCCAACGGTAGGATCCTTATACAAACACTCGTAAAATACTGCCGATATTATCCGCGCAATAGGTTTAATGTCTTATGACGTAGACGGAGAGCGAGCGAGACGGCAAGTGTGTACTGTTCAAATAGCCACGATTACTTTGTGCAATGGAAGATCGGCTCCGCAGGGAACGGAGACGCCTTGAAGAATGCTCGTCTTTATTTTACAGTGGAGAGTCCTTCTTCTATTTTAATTTAGTAAGATTGGCTTGTGACTGTGGTTATTAGAATGTCGTCTTTCTTTGCTTTCTTTTAAATTGAAGTTGTATAAAAGAACTTGGTTTTTTAAGAGGGATTATCTTGGTAAATAAATTATACAGATGAAAATTCTGGGTTAGGCTGGCCTTTGTACATAATTATGGTGCCATGCAGTGCAATTCTGTTAACCTCTCATCTTGTAAGCTTAATCGCTGGTCATACAGAAAAAATGGGGCACGGACGTGACGCTGGGTGCCGCTAGAGTTCCGAAGATGAAGATGTGGTTAATTGTGGTGGTGTAATTGTGTCTGACAGTGACGCGCGAGTCCCGGCACCCGCTGCACCCCCGTTTTCACCCGTCCCTCGTCCGCTCGCGTCCGTGCCCCGTCCTTTCTGTGTGTTTTACAAAAGAGCGCAGACGAGTAAGCGTTGAGTCCGCGCCCTGTCCTTCCTATAATAATATGTTGTATCGCGACGCTTCTATAAATTTTGTATGAAAGGGACGCGGAAGAGACATATATGTCCGCGCCCCGTCCTCGTCTTACGTCTCCGGTGAAGTGAACATGAAGTCAATCCATACAAACAAGTTGGAATACACACAGACTGACAGACCGGACAGAGTAGACCAGCTGATATATGTATATTATGTTTGTGCAATTAAGAATAAGAGAAGATGACGTTATGATTATCTTACTATTTATATGTTTATTAGTGCCTACAAGAGAACTAAAGTCACCGACATTGCGCGAAGAATCAGCATGCTCAAGTGGAAGTGGGCCGGCCATGTCTGTAGACGGACAGACGGTCGATGGAACAGACATGTGTTAGAGTGGAGACCGCGTATGGGCAAACGTAGTGTGAGACGCCCTGCGGTACGATGGATCGATGATTTGAAGAAGGTGGCTGGCAGCGGATGGATGCGGACTGCTCAAGACCGGGATGGTTGGCGCTCTTTGGTCCGGCTTACGTTCAGCAGTGGCCGGCAATTGGTTGATATGATGATGAGTGCCTACAAACCAGACCATTGTCTAGAAATAATTTTTTAAACAGACTTTTAACTAAACCGTACAAAACCGAGGTTCGATTCCCGGACGGAACAAATACCTATTTGTATGGCCTACAGATAGTTGTTCCGGGTCTGGCTGTTTGTGTATATGAGTTTGTATGTTTGTAAACGCACTTACGATACAGGATAAATTCCTAGTATAGGGCAACGTTTAAAAAAAAACATAATACTGCTGCTCTATTTCAATGATTCAGAAACGCACAATTTTTTAAGGTTATTTTATTATACTTTGTACCTAATTTTCGATGCAGTAGAGCCACTTGTCGATTATCTCAAGGGGCGGCCGTGGTTCAGGATTCTTCATATGTAACGGTCTTCCGTCTCGCTTTCAATCGAATACTCCTACTATGTTTTTGCTGATCTCGCAATTTTACTCTGAATGTAGGAAATACGTTGGGCAGGATTGGATGTGCGTACCACGTACTGTGAAAGTACGTTTTCATTTTTTTTTGTTAACACGTCTGCTGTAGTACAAATAGGAAAATTATGAAACAAATCTGTGATCAAAATTTTGCTACTTTGAGTTACAATTTTCAACAATTTTCATCGGGAAGAGAATTTTTTAAATCGGTAGAGCAATTTTTGAGCCAAATCGTAACAAACAAATAAATGAATCTTTCCTCTTTATACTATATATAAGTATAGATATAGCAATATAATTCACAGTATTTGCTCATAAATTTGTTGAAATTATAATACACTTCTGGACACATCTATTGGCCCACCTTGTATTTTCAGTTTTGTTTGGTCCTAGCTAAAATTTTATATTAGGTCGAGCAAAAAGTTTTTATGCAGTTTTGAACCTGGCACATTCACAATTTCATTCAATAGTTTTTTTTTGAATTTCGAACACAGAATTTAAAGAAACAAAAGACAATTTGGAGCCTGTTTGTTGATATCAAACAATCGAATACTAAGAAAACTTGGTTTTATTGGTTTACTTGGATTTAATTCTTGAAAAAGTGATTGATATCTTTGGTTTTGCAACAAACATTACTTATTCTTAACATTAAGGTGAGGTTCTATCAATAATCTATGGATACTTCACCTGAAGTCGCCGCCCAAGCTGTGGCACTTATTCAGGCCGGACACAGCCAAAGAAACGTGAGTGCTCAACTTAATTTAAGTCGATCTGCGGTCCGAAATGTTTATCGGAGGTACCTAGAGACTGGCGGCTTTGTTCGTCGCCAAGGAAGGCCACGATCTCGGGTCACAACTGAAAGGCAGGATCGATTCATCGTGACGACCAGCTTGAGAAATCGTCACCTTACCTCCATTGAGATACAAAACCAACTTCGCGACTTCCACGGAGTATCTGTGAGCGCTCGAACTGTTCGGAGAAGGTTAAAAGAAGGCGATATGGTACCACACAAGCCAGCTAATGGGCCCAAACTAACGCGAGCCCACCGAACAGCGCGCCTTCATTTCGCACGCAGTCATTTAAATTGGACACAGCAAGATTGGAGCCGTGTACTCTTTTCTGATGAGTCTAAAATTGTGTTACATGGCAATGATGGAAGGAAGAAGGTCTACCGACGTAAGGGAGAGCGTTTCGCACAATGCTGCTTTGAAGAGAGGGTTGCTTATGGCGGTGGCTCATGGACTGTCTGGGGCGGTATATCCGCGAGCGGCAAAACTCAACTTGAGGTTGTTACAGGACCACGGCTGCCAACATTAAATGCTGAAAGGTACATTCGTGAGTGCTTAGAACCTCACGTGATACCATACGCGGACTATGTGGGCCCAAATTTCCTTTTTATGCATGATAATGCAAGAGCCCATGCGGCCGGCATCGTCAGGGAATATCTTCGGGATGTGAACATCACAGTTATGGACTGGCCAGCCAGAAGCACAGACATGAACCCCATTGAGCACATGTGGGACGAGCTAAAAAGACGTGTTAGGGCTCGTCAGCCAGTTGCCCAGACGATGCAGGAGTTGAAAACTGCCATAAAAGAGGAATGGGAGATGATCCCTCAAAATTTCATAGAGCGGTTGATAAACTCTATGCCTAATCGTATGAGAGCTGTGGTAGATGCCCATGGAGGCAACACGCGTTATTAAATTAAACCTTTATTTGATAAAACATGTTTTTTATTCAAAAATCAATTGCCTTTAACAAGGCGCATATCCGACTTGTTAGGCGTAGCTCCATGTCGTATGGTATTCTGAATTCAAATTTAAAACAATACGATCGAAAAAGATGGTAAAATGTATCAGGTTTAAAACTGCATCAACAGTTTTTGTTCAATCTAGAAATCATATTTCGGTAGGGGCCATTGAAACCTAAACTCTAAGGTGGGCGAATAGGTGTGTCCAGAAGTGTATGTTAATTAATTATAATATTAAAAGTTATTACAACTCAAATAAATAATGTTAAATGGCCCGTGTTTTTCCTCTCAAAATCTAAAAGACTAAACAAGACCATTTAGGCATGAAATTAAACGGTTTTGTTTAACTTCTGTAAAAAAATGGCATGTGTTTAACGCGGCGACAAACAAACCTGTTATAGGTTTTTAAAAATAATTAAGATGGGTAGCAAAAATAATAGGTTGGCAGCTACAGTGAAGTAGCATTTTAAGTATAAAGTAGCAGCTTTATATAGAGTTGTGAGCTCTGTTTAAATTTAAATTGGCAGTGATTCTAGTATAAATAAATAAATATTTTTGGGTGGTTTAAAAAAAATAACCACGAAGGGGATGGCGGGGTATGTTCGCTCGCTTCGCTCGCTCGACTTGACCCCGCCATTCCCTTCTAACCTAACCTGTCCGAGTTGGGGTGCCCCAAGTCCCGAGCTCGCTTCGCTCGCTCTTACACCAATTAAAACACATATACGTATGACATCCCACTGTTAATATTAGCCGCCAAGTCATTATTTTTTGTAACCATAAGTTGTTATTCGCCTCAAAAATAATTAGCCTAAAAAAATTACTAAACCAAACACACGCAAAAAACTGAAGGTCCGATTTACCTCTTAAAAATCACTTATCGTCCACAGAAATCAACATAAATCAATATGTCATATAAAAATATTAGTAGCTAGAGAAAGTCTTAGTAATAATTGGAGCACATCTACAGCAGGTGGTCCAATCGACCCCTGTTCCATTGGTCCCGGAATCAATTAGAGTCGCACTCGTCGCGGCCGAGACAATGCCGCGCCGCGCCGTTGCTGCGACGTGCTGCTACCGATAGCAAAGAAATCATACGACGACGGCGACGGTTAAAGATGGCGATTATTTTTTTGTTTTAAAAATATTCCTGAGATTTTTCTCCAGTCTAAGGTGTTTCTTTTCTGTCGGTGTTTGTTTTTTTTAAAGTGGATGATATCTTTTTTCTAGATCGATCGTTTTTTTTGTTCAGACGGCATTTATTTGTAGTAAGTTACGAACGGTAAATAGTTTATTGATATCTAAAACAGTTTTTTTTTAATTTTCACAATAACGTTAGACTGGCTGTGATGTAATGAAACTGTGTGAATAATATAACGTCAAAAATACTTTTTCTAACTAGCAGTGAAATTGTACAGAACCTACCATTTTTATGCGATTTTTCAAGCTTTGCTTTCTCGCCTTGTCCTAATATTGAATGTAATCTCTCTTATACTTTAATTCTATTGCCAGCACTTTTCATAGCAAACACTTGTTCTGCAACCACTACCTAAAGGTGTACATAGACTGAAACGTCCCAAGTTGCCGAGTCAGGTCGTGACGACATCGACGCAATGAGTCGCAGGTGCACACCCGCCGTAATATGTGCTACTGTATGTTGAATGGAGCATAAATGTGCGCCGCGCTTTACTTGTAAATGAAAACTGCCGTTTGACATATTGCAAATTTTCGCCATGTCTCGGTAACATTTTGAAATCGTGGATTTTGTAAAATAAAAATTAATATTCTTGTAGCTGAAAATATTGGTAAAATACAATGCTTCTGCTGTATTTAATCTTGCATACACTGCACGGCTAGATTGGAGTTTTTTTTGGTAAAACAAAAAGTAGACGACGGAAAAATGACTTTCTGGTGTGAATAAAAAAACAGAAAGTCGTTTTTCGCTCAAAAATAAGTAGGCTTAATACATATTATGCATTATCATTCAGCCAGCAAAGCGATATAAAGATAACGTTCACATCGTTTTTTATTTTTTTATCATTTATTTACAATATTATATACGGCTGAAAGTCCCATAATTACACAGGACAAAGATGAATGTACAATTTATGGAAAATCTCTTGTAAATATGAAGTTGATGTTCCTCAATAAATAGATAATAATTTCACCTTTACGTTTTAAATTACCCAAATTATTCCTGATCCTCATAATCATCGCGCTAAACGCAAACTAATACTTGGAGATTCGATCTCAGGCCAATCAAATCACATCTCTTTCGATTACAACTCGCTGCTCACAACACCGTGCCGATAAGTAGTAGCATTTAAATCAGGCATTATATCAACGCTAAACTGCTGATAATTTTATCACTAAGCCCGCATTTCACACTTGAGTCGGCAATTAGCCGTGATCTGTCTGATTAACATGCGTTGTTGGAGCGAGCGGGCGATACGTGGAGCCTCTGTGAGAGCAGTGAGCGGTTAGAGTCTCTTCGAAGGTTTGGTTAGTGGTATAGGATCTCTTAGAGCCATCTCGGTCGGAGGGACTTTGAATCACAGCGGTGCCTTCAGATTGATGCCAAGCGTGACCAATTGAAAGCCCGACCACCTACTTCAATTGACTGTTATAACGAAGATGGTGTGCTCGCGTGCTCGCAATGTGCGAGGATCTTCACTAAGAATATTGGCTACATAAGCCACATGCGAGCTCACGAACGACAACTCAGCGGAGTTGAAGCAATCACCTTGGCCAAAATCGGTCGGATCACATCACATCACATCATATCATCTCTTCTCTCTCTCATACCTACAGTCCATGTCGCCGGTCTTTTTTTTAAACTCCTACTCTTCCGCCACGTCATGTTAAGTGTGGGAAGCTGCACTAGATACCTAGATCCGCTTTTCGCATATAACGAGACCTCGTGGGCTATTTACCAGCCACTAACTGTCAATCTAGCCGTTATCGCTAAGTGATCTTATTAGACCTAACACCAAGCTATATTGCCTATAAAACTACTGTCTGTTGATATCATGATACATATGGTCAGAATGCCAGCGAGAGTAGCACATCACTTTGGGCTATTATCGCTTCCCTTTCTCACTGCGACCTCACGAGCTACCTACCAGCAACTAACTGTACACTTCCATCTTAAATATCGCTAGTCGCTTCTGGCTCACAGTGTCCTGAGCAGCTACTTACTAGCGAATAACTGTCGGTCCGGCCGCCACCGACACGTAATCTTTCAGGTGCTACTGTGGATTAATACGCTGCACCATCAGTTAGAGTGACGTCGTCGTTTCGAGCCATTACGCCCCAAATGATGTCTACTTGCTCTATGAATATGAATATCAACCTGCTCACAATTGTGCCTTGAACTTGTGAAAAATATGATAACAATGATCACAGTGCAAGCGAGAGTAGCCTATCACTTTGGCTTATTATAGCTTCTCGCACTCACTGCGACCTGACGAGCTACTTACAAGCGACTAACTGTCGGTCCGGCCGCCACCGACACGTGATCTTTCAGGTGCTACTGTTGATTAATACGCTGCGCCGTCAGTTAGAGTGACGTCGTCGTTTCGAGCCATTACGTCCCTAATGATGTCCGCTGCAGAGTGATGGAGGTGATACACATTTTGGAAGAGGTCAGATCAATAATGATTTGATTTGTTCTTGTTGATTGGTTTTAAATAAGGGTCGCAGAAAGTGTTAAACCGGTCAAATCCGGTTCCAAACCAAAACCGAATAAAATCAATCATTCTTTTAATTTCATTTTTAATATTTGTTGTCAAAAAGAGTTTGTATTGAGGATAAACTTTGATTAAGTCATGGATAGTTCTTTGTCTAGCTACTGTCACTCTGAACAGTCAGCATCATACCAATATTTGAGCACAAAAAACCACAACAAACGCATGACGTCATAAAAACAAAAACGCCGGATTCAACTAAAACTTTCAGTATTTTTTTCACCGAAACAAACATTTTCTTTACTTTTTTCAGCAGTCGTACCGGACTTTTGACCGAAAATAAATATCAAAGTGGCCACAAAAAAAATAAATATGGTTTCGTTTGTGTATTGAGTCAATTAATTCAATACGTTAGGCTGTCATAAATCAAAAAACTGAAAATGCACGCGCTACTTTCTTTTTTCGGTGAAAAAATAAACTCGAAATGTGCAATTTTATTCGTAAATGTTTTCCGTTTAACTCACAAATAGCGGGAATTTATGGTCCGAGAAATTGGTGGGAACTTTTTGTTACACGGTTTTGAGTGTGTTGCGTTGTTGTTAATTATAGGAAACCATGACATATTTGCTGGTTTGAGAATCGAAATATGATTCTGTATTTCAGAACTTGTGTGTGTGTGTAGGATGCATCGCCTTGATCGATGCTTTCGTTACCAATGATATTAATAAAAATTTACGACAGTATTCTGTCATTATTATTATTAATTTATCATATAAAATCTATTTGTCAACTGCTTTTACCATCATGCATTTATATAAATACATTAATTTGATGATAGCCCATCGAGTCATTGATGCAAGTCATTTTGTACCGACAATGTCTCTAAAACTTTTACTATTCTCATTCAGAAAAAAATCTACAAAATCAAACAAAAAATCTTCGTATGAAGGGTCTCGATGTAACTAAGTTTAATTTTTTTACATAAAACGTACTCGTATTGCTTTAGCGATTCCATCGTCAATTGCACCCGGGTGAGTATTCAAAGAGATCTCAGTATTCAGAGATCACGTTCGCGGCCGACTTGGGTGGAGCAAGTTATGGGAGGAAGCGGGTTAAAGCTAATTTTGAATTTTTGGAGCATTGTGAAAAGTTATTGTGTACCTTTATTATTTTTTGAAGAGCCCGCACTTAACCTCGATGTCGCCAGGTGGTAAACGATAGATTCGATTCTGCAATCAAACCAGAAGAATTTCAGAACTTAGAAGATCACCATCACCACTAAAAAGTGAAAAATAAAAGATCTTTATTACAACAAAATACAACCGACTTCCAAATAAATAACACTACAAAGTATTAAATAACTTATTTCGGAAGTCGGTGTCAAAAAACGAAGAAACAACCAAAAACACCGACTTCCGAAATAAACGTTCAGTTGTATCTTTTTGAAAAAAAAGTTTTTTTAGTAATATTATTTAAGTTATATTATACATTGATAGTACAGATACACGAAATCTAGACGAAGCCTCTCAGTATGAGGTTTTTCATACCGGTTCGAGAAATTTATCTAAAAATATATATTTTCCTAACCTGATTTTTGCTCGTGAAACTGAAGTCTTACATGTAATTGGGTTAAAAATAGTAATTGTTTACGAGGTTATAAGCAAGCCGAATACAATATCTTCCATTGTATAAGTACAATAAATAATAATACATTTTACCTGTTAAAATTGCTAATATTTAGAATAGTTCAAGGACTATTTTTACTATACTATGTACCTAATTGATTGTAGATACCTACACCTCAAAATAAACACAGGGCAAACATCTATAAAAACAAGTGTACAATTGCACAGGACATTCTCTTACATACAACTAGACACTCTCTTACACTCTAATTTTTTTTTTCAAAAAGTGCTGACTCTCAGCCTAATTTGAATAAATGACTTTTGATTTTGATTTTGATTTAATAGACTGAACGAAAGGAACTAGATGGCTGTCAGTGTAAAAACTGGGTCGAATGGAGGAAAAACACGTGTTGCCCCAGGTGACATGGATAAGGGTAGGAAGATAATGTGTGTAAAACACCACAAACATTAATTTATTTTAAACAAAAAAGTAATTTCGGCATAGTTAGAAGTAAACCTCTCAAATTCTCTCATAACTTAGACCACAGTGTAAGTGGATCGAACGCAGGCGGCGACGGAAAAAAAGTTGTGTCTAGCAAAGGTAACAATGGTTAGAGGTGGTTCGTGAGCTAGACGCCGCGGAAGCGCTTTCAAAGTCCTTTCTTATTTAGTTTTCTTAACTGATATCAGCTTTTAGATTTACGTATGCACGTTTTCTAATAGCAGCTGTGGGAACGAAGGCTGTTTGTTTTATATCGGTGGTGGGAAACCGAGGATCGGACCGCAGACTTCTTTCTTGTAGTTACACAGACAATTACTAATTTCTACTAGCTTTCGATATTATCATATTCCGTTTTTTTCCGTTCCCGTATGAATATTTTCTGCGCTATTTTCTTAACTTTTCTTTCCTCCCTCCCTTTATAAAAATATTAGAAAACTTAAATAAAAAGATGAATGAAATCGGTAAAGTCGTTCTCAAGTCATGTCGTGAGCAAGGGAAATAATAACAATTTTATTTTGTTAAATATAAGAATATGGTACGAGTACCAGTAGTGTCTTGGGTTTGATTCTAATGCACGAATGTATTTCATACATGGTTGCTTGATCACCAGAGTCATTGGAGATGAGCCTTTGAAGGCTAACTTAATTATTCTGTTCAATATGAACCTGTATTCCGCGGTTTAAGCACCAAGTTTCTAGGTAAAATAAGGATTACATTAGCCTATATACATATGGTTTTCCAAGAAAATAAATGTTGGAGACAATGAATTCTGGTTAAGGCATCGAAGTGATAGGTAAGCCAGATATTTACCAAGAAATACTGGCTTAGAACAAGTGAGGAGGAAGAAGCTCGTGGCTTAATAATTACAGACGCACGGGTCGATCTTCAAGGTTAAGCAACGTTTGCCGGGGTCGATCTATGTATGGGGGACCATCTTCGAGTTTCCTCCGTGCCTCGGAAAGCACGTTAAGCCGTTGGTCCCGGCTGTCATTTGAAGATCTTTGGCAGTCGTTACGGATTGCAAGAAGCCAGAAAACGTGACTCCAGTCTTGCGAAGAAGTACCGTGTTACCCAAATAATGGGTTGAGGAGGTCTGGTAGGCAGCCGCTCCACGTAAAATACTGGTATTCAGCTGAATCCGGTTTGACTGGAAGCCGACCCCAATAAAGCTGGGAAAAAGCTAGGCAGATGATGTCTGGCTCTAACAATGATGTTGGCCGCGAATCATTGCGGTCGTTGTAATGATAATCGCATCAGGTCTGAGTCCTTATTTACTTGCAGATTTTTTACTATTAAATAGGAAATTCAGTAAATATAATATGGTACTACAGTTTTTCATCTCAAAAAAATTGAAAACATAATCCACTTCGCTTGTTAAAAATGATCAGACTTTTTAATAAAATAAATTTCTTGAACACGTATAATTGAATTCACATTCAAGTTTCAATACCAAATAGGAACTCAATATGACTCGCAAATGAAAAATTCCATTGCTGCTGCACTATTCCCGTTAATGAACACCTGTATTCAAAGAAAACCATAATGAGCTCACACTCAAAGCATACGTCTCGACATTTTCTAGAAATTTCTTTTTAAATAACGTACCTAGGTCTGAGACGGAATGAATCGGCGTACAGTTGGAATGAGTGAGACTCGCGTGAGTGAATGGGCTGAGTTGAACGATGAATGGAGCGGTGCGGAATGAGACCGACTTCGGATTCTTTCGTGTATACCTGACGTTTGACGTAGACTTTTTATTTTTAAATTCGGTGAAGTGGATATTGAAGTCGGATTAATGGTAAAGTTAGTTATCTTTACGGTCGTTTCTTCTAATGAAGTCAGAAGTAGAGCAGAACTTTCAAAGTTTAGATAGTACTGACTGGAAGTCCGCATGCAGTTTCCTCGAATCTTGAAGAATACTGCTGCACAAGTCACTGCAGTATTTTTACTTAATTGAAAGAAAATTGTTTTATTATCATTCCCTAACCACACATATTTATTTTTACAGGTCTTTGCTGTTGACCCAGCTTCCTGAAACTAAGGTCAGTGATCTTTCTTTTTAATTTAATTTGTCCCGTGCATGCATACCTAAATCTTCTATAACGACAAAGACACCATCACATCGCTGTCTTCTCCCTTGACACAAGGGAGAGAAATCTTGAACTTTGTATTAGGCACTCTTTAATCAGCCAGCATTTCCCTAACAAATATAATTTTGCATTCAATGATCTCGCTAAAGAAATTCTCTCAGTACACCGGAGTGAGAATTTATCGGCGTTCCGCCCACTTAAATAATTTTCTAAGGGCCCAATTTCTCACTGGGTTATTGTTCGACGACTCGTTCTACGGGCCCTTAACGACGTTAATTTCGAATTAATTCCTTGATACTCCCGTGCCTTGATTAAACTCTGATTAGCGAATAAATCTTGTTCTATTTTGTGTGAGGAGTCGTTGCGTTCAAATTGGGAAATCTTGGTGTCTAGATAAGTGCCTGGGTGGCAACCTTGATGTTATTTTGGGAATTAATTAAAATTTTATAAGGTGGTTATTACGTTGTTGAAGTATTTGGGGTTATGTTTACAAAGGAGATGTGTTATTCAAGGGTTGTAGGTGCGTTAAGATGGTAACTCATTTTATGGGTTAATTGAAATTGATGTAACAATTTCAGGATCGGGTACACCGATTGTGTTACACACAATGCTGAAATTAAACAAAAGCGCTTTAATTTTTTGCAGAAACGTAAAATAGATATAAAAATTTAATCGTGCAATATTTCCGGCCAATCCTTGCCGTTTATTTTCCCTTTTCCAACTTTAGAGGTGAATGCTCAACGCTCATTAAACATGAAGCAGTGATGGCACATGTATAGCTACATTTAGCAATGTTGCGCTTTTGATTCCAAATTTAATAAACGCTTAACACTTCAAAGCTCGCGTGTAAAGCAATTTGGCGCGCGCCGAAAAACACCACAGTTTTGGTCTAGCTACGTAATTGGTTTATACTGCAGTCCACAGAGAAAATATTAATTAGGGCTGCCGACGGTGCAGCGCTTCACTCCTGTATCTGAAGTGCATCTGCAATAATCGTTTTAGTTTAGGAGACAGACTTTAGAATCTTTTAATTTATATAAACTAATACTTCGAATCAGGAATGATGATATCCGCAAGAGAACCAAGGTTACCGACATAGCCCGAAGGATCGCCAAATTGAAGTGGTAGTGGGCAGGGCACATTGCTCGCAGAACAGATGGTCGATAGGGCCGAAAAGTTTTGGAGTGGCGACCGCGTACCGGAAGACGCAGCGTTGGAAGGCCTCCCACAAGGTGGACCGATGACCTGGTGAGGGTCGCGGGTAACCGATGGATGCGAGACGCACAGGACCGGTTGTTGTGGCGACACTTGGGGGAGGCCTATGTCCAGCAGTGGACGTCTTTCGGCTGATATGATGATGATGATGATGATGAAACTAATACTTACTTGCCTTGTTAGTAAGTAGTATGTATGTGTGGGTCACATGAACGTGCAACTGAATGTATGTACCCTCAACTGATTTTTGCATACACGTTGATTTTGGATAACGATGTAAGCTACCTAATTTTGGGAGGACACGTCCGGGTGTCACCATTGTGTGGTTTGCCCGGAGGACACGGTGGAATATACGGTGGAAGTCTTCCCCGTTTGGGCCGAGCACCGCCGTGTCCTCGTAGCGGCGATTGGCGGCGGCGATGTCTCGCGTCCAGCCCTGGTTCAATCCATGGTCCAGAGACAGAGTGCATGGGAAGCAGGTACCTCTGTTTGCGAAGCTGTAATGCGAGTGACGGAGAAGGTGGGACGCGTGAGGACGCCCGGGTGTCGGGAGTCACAGGGCGATTCCCGGCCACCGTAAGCATGGGCATGCATGGAACACATAGGGTATTTTGAAGAAACATGAGTGGGTTTTATTCAGTACGAGTGGGAAAGTTCATTTGATATTTTCCCATCAAAAATGTCGAAGTTTACCTAATTGACATCATTCTTATTGAATTTACAATAAGGCGGACCAATTTTTTGTTACCTGCATGAACCACTCACAAATGGGTAGTTAAATTATTTAAAAATATATGAAATTGGAGACAGAAGGTTCCGATATTGCTGGGACATACATTCCTATCAGTAAATATTCACGATTTAAGTTAAGCTTGCCTTTGTACATGAAATACTCATCATTATAATTATTATAAGCTATTATGGTGTACAATAATTAATTAAGAATTATGAACAATAAAAAATACTTCATCAAAATAAACAGACACAAATCCAAAGAGTCCATAGAACAGACAAAGAAAAAATAAAATTTCCACAGTAAAACTATTCCGGGAAAGGATATGAAGCTGAAAAATACAAGCAGATCCTTTATTTATCGAAACAACGGTGAATTTCAAATCTACTCACAAGCTCACATTTCATTGGAACAGGATTTTAAAGCACTGGCCAATTTTGGCTTGTTGCAATCAAATAACAGTTCACTGGATAGATAGCGCAGAAAGCGCTTCTTTGGCAAGTTTTATGTTTTCTGCACCGAAAGTGAGCCTTAATGATTTTATGACATTAGCAGAAAGTCACTACGGTAGACGCCAGATAAATGTGCAATTATTGAATGGGATCGGAATAGATAGACTATATTTACCTTAAGTTTTAAGAAGTAAGTAACAAGGAGTTGATAATATCTCCTCTAAAATCCTGGAATCATAAACATGACAATTAAAACCCGAGATTATGAAAACATGAATTGGACTTGAGTGTAGTTACAAAAAATAAAAAAAATATTTGAAGAATAATTTTCGAGTTTTATAGGTATGCAAAACAAAGCTCTTTATTTTAACAGTTTGAGTACGGAACTCTGAAAACAGTAAGATTCTTCAATATAATAATTTAGTACAAATTTCTTAATTCCCAGGATTCAATGGTCATGTTTATGATTTTGGGATTTTAGAGGAGGTATTATCAATTCTATGTTACTAACTTCTTCGAACTTTAGGTAAATATAGTGTACCTATTCCGATCTCTGTTTATTATTCATATACTACGTTTGTGGTTCAATTAAAATAGTTAATTTTGTGAAAGCAAGCAAGAAAACCCGTCGCAAGAATTGGCTTTGTTCCTGTGGCATAATAATAATTTCTGATAATTCTCTTACATTTTATTATTGTCGTATTATGATAATAATATATAAAAATTGAGTTATATTTCTTAAGAAATAATAACTAAGGTTTATTGTGTCTGTTACGAATAGGAACCTAATGGTTTCTGAGAAATCCCTCGATAATGATACGCAACCGGAATTGGATGTAATCCCATATAGAGTTCTAAAGAAAATTTCATAATGACGTATAGTAACAATACAAAATGGAAGCCTTTTATAAAAATACATCTTTATTCCTTGCCTTTTAATCGCTACGTTATCTTTCTACATTTTCCTTCAGCTTCCTGGCTTCCGTTAAAGTATTTTTTTAAACTAGTAAAATGTTAGAACTAATTTCCGTTACACAGAAACTTTTCCGAAGGCGCTCTCCGCCTATTTTATGCTCATCTGAATCTTGAAAGTTTGATGAACTATCTCGAAGAATGGCTTCCGTGAAATTAATTTTACACTTGATAAGCTTCTGCTATTTTAAAATATTGCACTTTAAAAAGTTTCGTACGGAAAAGGTTTAAATTGACAATGAAATTAAGGATGGCAGCGTGGGGCAAAAGAGAGGAGTGCTGACGAGGATAATGTTGTTCATTCAATAATGTAGGCCAGCTATAACTTTTTATCCACCGACCGTTATTTTTAAAGAAAAAATATGATATTTTATTTTTGCAACGGAGAGGATCCTATCTTGGGACTGGATTCTCACTTTAATAATAGAGCTTCTTTGAAATGTCAAAGTTACGTTAGGATTTGCTTTATAAAAACGGCTCCTTGAGATACATACCTACATATTTTCTAGTTCAGGGTAAGATAAGTAACAAAAAAGATTTGTCAACGGTGGCGTGGCGAAGGCGATTGTCAATACGTCAAAAATGTATGGCATTGACAGATGTTATCGAAATGTCACGTGATCAAATTCCTACATTTTGGCATTTCGACAGTCGCATTCGCTAATTGAATGGCATATTGTCTAGGGCCTCAGGGGGCCTATACAAAAAACTTTTCTGTAGCAATAACGTCAGACGCTGACGACAAAATGAATGGGAATGACATTAGGTGTGGAAAGGAAACGTCATCACCTAATGTCATTCCCATACATTTTATCGTCAGCGTCTGACGTTAACGCTACAGAAAAGTTTTTTGTCTAGGCCTGCAGTTCGGTCTTCATTTTCTGCAATCCCCAAAAATAAAACACTACATTCACAAAACAACAAAACTAGAAGAACCGTCAAAAATATCTCACAAAAATAAATATCGGCTCGCGATAATCCACCACGTTCGAACATTACCCACAAAACACTACCATCGCATTTGTATGTATTGCAAAATTCAATAGGATAGCATATAACACTGGCGGACTCATCCCGACCGTTCTTCGGGTTATGAAATTGGATCCAGTGACAATAAAATACATAATTTAGGCCCCCACCCCCTAGGGGTGCCAACTTATTGTATTAGACATAGTAAATTCTGCTAAGACGCACGTGCGCACAATTGTGGCTAGAATTGGGTACGAATGTTTCAGACAATGTGGCCTTCCAAGGTTTCGGTTTGCTAAGAATTAGGCTGCAGGTGCGGTGTGAACGGGGCGGTGTAAAATATGTAACATATAAACTATTTATATGTATAATACTCGTATAACGCTACTACGTTAAGGAGTAATAGGGTAGATGACTAAAAGAATCTAATTAGTCCGTCAGATACATTTCCAAAAAATATTAGACAACTCGTTTTTTCTTTTTTCATGTCAACAAAAACTTGCAAGTACACTTTTTACGTACACGTGACGTCTCAACCGACTCCTAATCTTTGATGCGATTTATCTTCGTTTTTTTTATTGATTTGATAAAACAAAAAAATACGTGTCCAATATTTTTCGATAATCTAACTGACGGACTAAATAGAATCTTATATTTTTTTACCAGGAATCACCCCGATTGTCCTCTTCATATTGAACAGCTTTTGCTATTGGACTAACCAAAATAAAAACGTTAATTATGGTGAGTTACGGCACGGTTGGCGCAGTGGTTGAGCGATGACTGCTGCGCTGCGTGTCGCGGGTTCGATTCCCGCACGGAACATATTTTTGTTTGGCCTACAGTTCCGGGTCTAGCTTATTGGTGTATGTGAGTTTATGTTCATAAACGCATCCACGATACAGGAGAAATTCATAATGTGGGGCGAAGGGTTTTTTTTTAAAAAAAGAAAAAGAATGAAAAGTTTTGAAAACATAACTGTATATTGAGGTTGATTTTTTGCCATAGTAAAAGTGGTTGGTATGAATTCAGTGACCCTCTTTTTTCAGATTTTGCGTTTAATCTCTTACACTCTGTATAAACTACTTATATTATAAAATAGCGCTATAAAACTTAACTTTATAATCTCCACACTTAAGGCAACAAGGCTTCATTGTTAGGACATGCTTAAAACTGAAATAGTGTATGATATTGTCTACAGCTCAACCAATCTTCAACACTTCCCCTACCAAGACTCTTGTTTTATGTTCTGCGGATCAATAAGTACTAAACAATGACATGCATGTCTATTGACTGCCCCCAGAGACAGCTTGTACTTACAGATTTAATTAAGCAATGTAAAGCGCACAAACTAACGTACTTAATATCTGTATTGACATGGTCGCTTCAAAACGTCGGTGTTCCGGCACAGCTGTTTAATTATCAGCCGCAGTTATAGACGAGTTTCGTAGACAAGTTGTTCCGCCAATCCAGTGCTTTGCCAATCTGTGGGGCGCCTTTTCGAGCGACAAGCGGTTGACACATTTTCGGGAAATTTTGAATGCAGAAATTCTCATTTAATTGAAGAATGCGTTTTTCTGCTAGTCTATAGGTCATCGTGCATATAAATCGAGTGCTTAATGTGAGCTTGTTCAACTCTAATGTTGTCTAAAACTATAAAAATATATAGATGATAGAAAATTTCAAGCCCTTGCTAAAAGTTTCCATATTTTGTTCCAACATTGTGTGTTTCTGTGTAATATAAACATGTTTTCTTTAAAAGTATTAGCCAAACATCTTGATAGCGAAGAACCTGTAACGTCACAATAGATAGAGAAATTATTTCTATATCAAACAATAAACAAACAACAACAAACAAACAAACATAACACAAACAAACACAACAAACAAAAACAACAACATTTTTTTTATCAAAACAGTAATTATCATCATTAGGCCTAATAATAACATGCATAATATATTATACATTTATTCCGTTGTTCCAGTTGGTAACAAACAATAATTCCAATAATCTAATGAAATCTCAAACTGCAGGTTGGGTACCGGCTTGAGCGGCAAGCGATATTCAGAGATCATTTTATAATACCTACTTCGTTTTTGAAGTGTTCGCTAACACTTGTGTCTCATTCAATACAGTCATCTGAATTCTTCACCGCTGACTGTGTACTCATTATTATGAATATTTTTTACTAGGGGGCCCAAAAATTTCATGTTTCCATTACTCGACAAAATGTACCGAACGTTTTTTGCGTTTTTATGGCCAGCCTCATAGCAAAAGTTGTTCTTAAGTCACAGATTATAAAACTTAAAAAACACAAAGAGACTAACAAACTTTTCTTTTAGTTCCCCCACCTTCTAATACTCTTTTCTATCGCTCCAACTGGAACCCTGCCTCATCGTTTCCTAACGTTTGCTAACCGCACGCCTATAAATTCCGACACAATACTTTGATTTCGCTCCTCATCGATCTTCAAGGTGGACACGTTGCGTAGGTACGTCACACAAAACCCTTGTTTTTATTATGTTAAATCTGTCAATTTTGGTTGAATTTGTTTAAAATTCAGCACTTGAACAAAACAAAGAGAATAATTATCAAAATATTTCTCCGTCCTTTTTAAACTTTTCTATCGCTCCAACTCGGACCCCGCCCCACCGTCTCCTGGGCTGACCGCACGTCCATAAATTCCGACACAATATTTCGATGTCGCTCCCCATCGAACTTTCAACGTGGACACGTTGCGTACGTCACATAAAACCCTTGTTTATTACAATGTTTTATTAAATTTATATCGACACTAGGCGGTTTAGTTGTTGTTCGTGCGTGATATTAGAGTGTGGTTTAGGTTGCTGGTGTAATATCAGATTTCTTTTAGGACTGATTTGGGATAGCCTTGGTATTTAAAGACTTAGGTTGAATATTTATTTATTTTAGGAAATGTTCTTCAGAAATTTTCCATTAAAAATTAAAACAGATCATCAACTTTCTGTTTTAAGAATCCTAAATAATATTTTATATGGAAAAGTGAGTTTTTTTGTTTCACGCCTAAATAGTTGAACCGATAGGTGGGACCCTGGAGACGCTTACAGGCTTTTTTTTGCGAAAGTGAAACTTGAACGAGAGCAAAGCCGGTGGCGCAAGCTAGTCAAAATAAAAACATGATAACATCCGTTTAATATTGTCTGCAAAATAAAAACCACTTACAAAACTGATAAAAATTTCAATATTGTTCTTATTTCTGAAGACAAACAAATTCTTTTGTTACTACCTACCCTCTACAAAGCTACAGTATCTAACAGATAGCCAGCCAGTTGATAATACAGGGTGTAAAATTACAGCAACCAAGATAACCACGGGTAATTTATCATAATGACGTCTGTATTTTTTTAGCTCAACAGCGCCCCCTAACGGCGACCCCGTACTAAATCACGGCTAAGAGACAAGAATTATCATATAACTCAAGATACTAAGAAATATAACCGTAGAATTTTTGTATATTTATTTATGCTTCTGATAGCGTGTGATAGCGCATTTTTTAGATCTGTGAGCGATGTTTGTGATGTCTTGAAAGTCTTGTGATATATTTTTTCATTGCCTAAAACTATATTTGAAATGCCTTTTTTTGAAATACGAACCATAATATGATTAGATAAAATACTGATCAGTAGATTCTTAATTCCAAATTAATTAGCAGCTTATGCATATAAAGGGATTGATGAAGATTGATATTTGGGGACGCATTTTTATTTCGTGTGTCACCATTGTTTGTGTGTGCCTTGCGTTTGTGGCAAAATAAATGCTTTTTCTTTCTTTCCTTTCAAAATCAATCAAATAAAATCTACAACCACACACATACATACGGAAATAACACACATACGAACAATCAATAATAACAGTAAGTCCACACTCCAACACGAGATAAATGTACTATAATTCAGTAATACGATTAATTCGAACATCAATATTGTATGACAATCAATTCAATGATAATTACCTGTACTAATGACGTTAATTTCGTGATAATAACTGTGAAGAGGATCTACTGCTTGTATCTGATTTACTTCGAACTGTTACTTAATAATACGATCGTATCATTATTTAATATTACAATTATAATTAGGTAAGTATCTCGTTGTGATTTTCCTGTAACAGGGCACGTGTCTCTTCGTATTTAAAGCAGAAATGTGAACACGTGCTAAATTTTAAACAATTTAATCCACTGTGAGACTCATCGATAGTCCATAGTTTTTTATTGCGCCAGCTCAATGAGGTCTACGCTGAAACGAGCCAGTCAAGAAGAGGCCAGCGGCCCTACCATGACGTGTTAAAGCGTGAGTTGTTCGAGCGAGAAGGAGGGATGGAGCTATATAGGGTGTATAACTCCATCCCTCCTTCTCGCTCGAACGACTCACGCTTTAACACGTCACGGTAGAGCCGCTGTTCACTCTTGCTTTGAAGGCAGGCTGATTGGTCGTAGGGAATAAAGACGCTGGTAGAGAGTTACTCACTCTGACCTGCAGTGTGCATATTATAAACAAAATAGTGGAAACGACAGGTTTCCAATTCTTTCTAACTGATTTATAGAGACTATGCTAATGACTGGTCGCCAACATGTCGTCAGTTTGGGTGTCATCCTGAATTTCGACAGTTAATTATTTCGACACGGTCCCAATTTCGAAAAACAGTAGTTTGACTACTCATTGCTTCGACAGAACATATATTCGACAAGCACTAGTCCGATAGAACATACTTCGACAACACACACGTTCGAAAAACACTACTTCGACAAAACCCTTCTTCGATATGCACTTATTCGGCGGGTCTCTATTTCGACGGTACATACCTTCGACATAATCTACTGCTCTGAAATGTGACAATAATAATTGAATTTCGTTTTGTGGTTTTAAGACCGTGTATTCGATTCGCAAGTCGCTGGCAACGATTGCGCGCGGGGATTTATAGTGTTTTTAAAATAATCGTGTAAAATAAATGAGTTCATAAACAATCTGAAAAAAAAACAAGACATTTAGCAATACCTTTATTTTCTTAAAATAATTATAATATTTGTGTTTATAGTAAAACACTGTTACAAAAATTGTTAAAGATAACCAATTTTAAATTTTTTCATTATTTTTTTTTAAATAGGTACTTATTAGCCATATTTTCGTAATTGAGCTATGTATTGCGCTTTGAGACTACATATTCTGTTTGACAAACGTATTATATAAAATATTTTAGCACATTACATTGGTTGTATTCGTCCTAAAAGATAACTCTGACGTCTATTTTTGTAAAACGCTTTCAGGGGATTGCCTTCTTTTTAAAAAAGTGTCAATAAAAATTATATTTTTACAAAATAGTGTAGTAAATTAAGACTTACTCTTTCTAAAACCGTAATAATCTGTGAAATAATCTGCGCACATCATAACGATTTTGGTCTCGAAAAACTAGAAAAAAACGAGTTCTCATCGCGAATCGAATACACGCTCTAGTACAGAATAAAAACATAAAAAATAATCAATTATATTTTTAATTATAACCAGTAACAAATCTTTGTACACTTTAACCCTTTCTTCAGATAATATTTAAATCGTAACATAATATTACAATAACTTTTCTTGATTATTTAGTGACAATAATAATTGAATTATGTCGAAGGTGTGTACCGTCGAAATAGAGATCCGCCGAACAAGTGCATATCGAAGAAGGGTTTTGTCGAAGTAGTGTTTTTCGAACGTGTGTGTTGTCGAAGTATGTTCTATCGAACTAGTGCTTGTCGAATATATGTTCTGTCGAAGCAATGAGTAGTCGAACTACTGTTTTTCGAAATTGGGACCGTGTCGAAATAATTAACTGTCGAAATTCAGGATGACACCCCGTCAGTTTATGACGGTTCACAATTTCTCGGAATGACTTCGAGAGATTATAGATTATTAAATTTTGATGCGTAAAAAAATATTCTAAACAAATTCCAAATGTTCAGTTGACAATATCGCGAGTGTCCTTCAAGATATTATATAATCACAAGGATTTTTTCATTTTCCGGTGACATGTACCTGGCTGGTTGTCTAAGATCTTTGGCTAGTGTAGTTTTTGATGAATTAATTTAATGATTCCTCCATCGTAATTAATGAAAAATAAACCATTTTATAGAACTGTGAGTGGTTAAAAGGACATAAAGTTGTGATTTTTTTTTTATCGCAGCAAAATTTTGAGACAGAAGGGTGTTGTTAGTTTTTAATCACTTAATTTTATTTTGTCGTATATCCTGGGCGAGTCCCAAATAAACATTTTTTCTACTTTCAAAATAGGAAACTTGTCATCTTAAGCCTTCGGTTACATTACAACAATCCCTAAAGTACACCATACTTCACAGCTTACTTAAAGAAC
Organism: Melanchra persicariae; assembly: GCA_947386135.1. NCBI lineage: Eukaryota > Metazoa > Arthropoda > Insecta > Lepidoptera > Noctuidae > Melanchra > Melanchra persicariae. The sequence goes on along the minus strand of OX376651.1, from coordinate 5,323,818 downwards.
GGTGGTAACCCTACAAAATGAAAAAGCTAGTTAGTTATAAAAATATTTCAAGACCGGGAGCTGTTCATCGGAGTCAGTCGTGTAATAGGGCGACAAGCCAACTATTATGAGAAACTTTGTTGCGTGGAGACGAGAATAAATAATGTATAATATGGATATGATATAAAATTACGTCGTGTGGTTTGAATAAACCAATCTTTGTGTTACGAGGGTGAGATAAGTGGAAACTAGAACGAAGCTTCTATGGAATACATAAGCAGAAAAATCTTCAAATGACTCCTTCCACCCTGGGCGGTGCAGAAAGGAGTGTCGGACTGCTTCTAACTAAGATCAATCCGTGTTCTCCTTATGCCTTTTGCGTTCCAGGGCCGTGGTGACTCTTCCGCACAAATTCCGCAACCCTGGCAGGCACTAGCCACTTAGCCACTCCTCAAAGACGGGACGTATCACGACAATAGTGGGGTGCCCAAATATCAAATACCCACCATCTGATCAATAATTCGACTACTGACCTATGAGGGTACTGTTATACACCTGGCTGCTTTCAAAGTCATACAAAGAACATTACTTGCTATTGTGTTTGTGTGTTTTTCTCATGGTTTATAACTGTTGCATTCAATTGGGTAGTTATTTCATATGGACAGACAAATATTAATGATAACGTTCTTTACTCTGGTTAAAGGTAGCAAGAGTTCTAACAAATAACGTAACAACATCTTTGTCCCACACACAACACTCACACGCTCCACTAAAAGTTTAATTTTAAACGGAGACTTGAGTTTTTTCTTTTCTTATGATGTTTATTTTATTTTTAACATAATACTGTAACGGAAAGAGGCGAAGATTCGGGCCCATATTATACGGTAAACTATAGTTTCGCACATTATACACATTTAAGACATTAATATAAAAAAAAACCATTATATGTATGCACCAAAAGTTTAGGCGGAGGTAGGTGTACCTAACTATATTTCCTTCAACCACATTCATTCAAAGTTTACATTTATTTTTTCGAGTAAATCTGCATTGTATTTTCCCCAACCAGGTAAAACAACGTCATATCCAAATTACTTTCGTAGTTCCTCCAACCTCTTACCGAGAGGTTCTTCATTACACCTCCGCGTAGACGAGGTAATTGCAGGGCCGACACACGCGAGCATAACCTCTTAATTTATTGAAGGAAACTAATGAAATTCCTGAGCAAAGTTTATTGCAAGAGACAGCCCTGTTTCGCGCTAACAATTTTGGCCTCTCCTCTACAAGGGGCTGAAGTGCTCTAATCGTTTCTTTAATTATTTCTGAATTAATGTTTAGTCTCGTCTTGTAGCGTTAATTTTGTAAAATATCGCGATGTTTGTGTCTTTAACTTTGTTTATTCTTCTTGATAATTGTGGGTAAGTTCTGTCTTACATTTTGTTGTAATAAATGTGTTGCTAAAAGGCTCTGTGTCAATCTTTAAGCAGCGATTTGTCTCGTATGTCGTTTGTATAAAAATATTTGTAAACCCACTTGCACCCAGAGTATTTTTTTTAATACGAGTTAGTTTTAACACGGGGTATGAAATACTGGTTTTTAACTTCGTGTTAACAACTAACTCTGACGGTTTATACAATTAGGCCTTAGCAACGTTTATAGTAATCGTTCAGTTATTACTTTAATCAGGAATAATAACTTCTCAAGTTGACGACTTACCTTTAATTACAACGCATGTTGCACCAGTGGGTAATACCTTCTTTACGGGTATAGTTCAGTCGAAGTAATATAACTCAGACATAACCTATGTTTCGTCTCGATCACCCATTCTCAATCTTTTTGATGTCGGACCCTAGAAATATATAATATATAGTCAGCTAGCTACTGACAGCGGCCTGAACGTCGAAAATTATCCCAAGGGTATATTATGTACCCACGATATAAAAACTATCCTATGTGCTACTGATTGTTTACTGTCTACTCATGTGCCAAGTTTTATCAAAGTCCGTTCAGCCGCTAAGACGTGCAGAACTAATAAACAGACAGACAGAGTAAATTCCGAATTTATAATATTAAGTATTGAAGTATGGTTGAAAATATATCATCTGACGGTATTTTTAATATCTTCTTCAATCAAATTTGATTTCACCTTCGACCGGGTTCACTTACCCAATGTTGAGAAATCCTGGTCTAGTCTCCGTATATGACCTAAATAAATGAGTGCCCGTGCACCTGTGTAGTGTTCAGTATTCACGATCATTTTAAGTGTTGGTATGTCTGCTAAACGTATCAGGACTAATTAGTGTTGTAACTGGCTAGGGTATAAAGATGAAGTTGTTTTCATTACGGCTTTCAGTAAATAAATGAATAACTCTTGCTAATTTAGTCAGTGGAAAATAAAAATTATCAGTTATTTTTTATAAAAAGTATTTAAGCTACGACTAAAATAAAAATAGTGTTACTTTCGGTTAGGCGTGTCAAATTTTAGATCACATCATTTTTTAAAATCTAATAAGACAATGACCAAAAAATCTTTACAACCCATTCAGTAATTTGAAATCAAAATTCCTTGGAATTTTTCAAGAGCTTTGAATGACTTTAGATTCAACAGCGATTAATGAATCCATTAACAATACAAATCTAAATTAAAAACAGAGTGTGCTTTAAAAAGAGGGCTTCTAAGTTTTTAATTTTCAATGAATCAATTAATTTGATGCGAAGTATCTTAGCAACTTTTGCACTTCTCCCCACCCCGAGTGTTGCAGTTATTTCGATTCTTAAAACGACTTATCATCAAAATTTACTGTTTGTTCCGCTGAAACTTCGAAATTTTGGTAATGTGGTCCAAGTTACAAGCTTATGTTATGATTCACATTTTTAAAAGTGTTATTTTTTGGTCCTCGGTCCTGTTTCGCGAAGCCGAGGGGCACACACTGTTATTATTTTAGACTTACGTCCGGGTGGAACCAATTGGTTCGTTCCAGTATATTGCAAATTGATTTTTACCCAAATTCCACGTTTTTAGAACACGTTTGGTTTATTTTCATAAAATTAGGTCCCCGGACGATAGAGGTTAAATTATGTTTCCTTATATTAGTACCTACATTATGTGTATCTGTGTTTTTCAAATAAACAAGATTTATTTCTGTCTAAATCAGAAGTTTGGGATCCCACTAGAAGATTATCCGCTAGTTTAGCTCAAAGTTTACGTCACATAAATTATAGTTACGCATCATCACAGCGTTAATTAGTTAAACAAGCTTGTAATATGAGAAAGTAATGCACAATATTTATTCCGGACATTATTTTAATTGAAAAATATGAAGTCATGTCTTGGTTACTCACAACATGAGTTCATGACCAGTCTTTTGTCATTGCCCTTTGTTAATTACTGTACGCATTTTTTCCTTATCAATAAAAATGTCATGACATAACGCATGTTTCTGCAATTATATTTGCATCTAGCAAGTTTTTTTTCGTCATGCTGACAAAAAGGCGGAAGATCAATTCCGTGGGCCTTTTGTTTGATAAGTTTTGATAAATAGTTAGTTATATAAAGTCTGGGTATAATTTATGCTTATACGAGTAAGGTCATTAAAAGTGTTTACGCCGTACGGCATTTTATACAAACTTTCCTAGTCTTTATTATTCGAAATGAATGAAAAATGTTCTGTACGAACTATTTCTATATCTGGATATCTAGCGTATACATAACAAATTTAATTAAAATCGGTACCTACATTCATTTCGAAAAATAAGGACTTGAAGCTTTGTATGAAATGCCGTGCCGTTAAACGCTCCATACCTACTAATATAAATGCTAAAGTAAGTCTGTCTGTATAATGTCGGTCTTTTTGTTACCTGTTCACCTTTTAACGGCTGAACGAATTTGGATGAAATTAAATACATAGCTAGGTTTTTTGTCCTGTGAGTGTGTTCCCTTGGGATGATTTCCAACTTTAATGCGGGTGAAGTCTCTAGCAAAAACTAAGGTAAAAACTAAACTTATAAGGTAAAAATAGACAGAAACAAAAAATCAATCCCAATATTCGGAGCTATTAAACTTTGTTTAGTACTTATTATTAAACACGCTCAAATCTCATGACTTGTGACAAATATCAGGCTTATTCCCCCCTCAGTTACTCGGTATTTCGCTTAGACATGATTGTTAAGAAGAAATTTTAATTAAGCTTACATTTCTAAATTTTCTTCAGCGCTTAATAACGTCTGTGACGGTTCAGTTTGTCTCACACAATTATCATATGAAATCTGATTGTTACACGTTTATTTTTAAGCGAGTTCTGAAAGTTGCCAGTCTTGTTAAATTTAATAAGATGTTGGTACCTACCTATATTTAGAGGTACTGGCACGTGTAAAAATGTTTATAAGATATGAGTAGGTAGGTACTTACTCGTGTTTGTGAAGGATAATGTGGTTGCTTTTATTATTTTTCACGCGTATTTTCTCTATAGCGACATCAGTGAGTGTTATTTCGGTTTTCTTTACCTAAAAAGGTACTTTTAATGTTGATAAAATAAAAACTGTAGATATTTCTATCAGGACTTCCCTAATATAGTAGGCGCCAGATAAACTTGCTGTAAAGTATATTGACCTTTCCGTAATATCCCTTCGTAGATATCCGAACAATAAATTAAACCGTATTTCATTAAGAACGTAAAGGATCACGATAGAAATAGATACAGGACAGCTTTATGTCTTTATTACAGTTTTTGATATTAAAAATCAATAAATGTATGTGGGTCAATGACTGCTATTCCACATTTACCTGGTGTCTACCATATGATATTGAAACCATCATGAGTCCGGAGTGAGCGAGAGACAGGGCTATACAGGACTAATAGCGCTGTCCCTTTTTTACAACAGAATCATGACGGCAGCATTTTTTTTTATTGAATTGATAGGTACTTCGTTGTTCGGCCTCCAAACATCGATATAGTGACAGGGCAGCTACTATTATAGTCCCACTGCTTGAGGCGTCCTCCTTAATCGCGGACTCAGTGTAGGTTGGTAGATCTACGAGTAAGATAAAATATCAAATAATTGATTTGCATAATACATGTCAAAAGGTGTTAAAGGTATAAAAGGTAAATTGTATTATAACCTAATGAGGTATAATATATTAGGTACTAAACGCAACATTAAATATAAAGAATAAGAGAATTAAAATTAAGTTACAAAAAAAAATAGAAATGTCAAATTTAAAATGTCAAATTAAAATGATAAAGACATCGAACGTTTGATTCTTCATGACATATTTTATATTCACCGCTAAATGATATGGTGATGAAATAATTTAGACGAAGCAAATTATTTTCGCTGAAAATTTACAAAAATCTGTTAAAAACTTTTCAAGTTACAGGAACTACTGTGATAAATGGCTGAGAAATGAGACGGTAATTAGTCAGCAATCTATCACAATCAACGTTAATTTGAAAGACGGGTTCAAACTCTCTTTCAATTAAATGTTCAAAATTTTTTCAAGAGATTTTAGCTTTAATTTGCCTTTTTTTCGGCACAAAGAAAGGTTTATTATACTTGAGAAAATTCGATAATTATGTGGTTTTTTTAATTCGTTGTTGATTTTAAATTGATTTGTCTGCGCTGCGGTTAAATTAATACCTATTGAAGGATTGTTTTAGTTGGTAAATCTGACAGTTTTACGTAAATTCACTGAAAATGTATTCAGGTAGGTAGGTACATAATTATTCGCTGAAAATGTATTTAGGAACTTACATAATAAAGGTGCGTATATTTTCTGAAAAATTAATAATTTTTCCAATAAGTAATATTTTAATTAAGTATCGGTAAACTGATTGTAAGACCCAAACTGTAAGAACTCTCTTTTCCACTTTCAATATTACTTTAAAAAACTAGAAAATTCCTCTTAGCAATTTTTTTTGTCGCTAAGCTAATTGAATACTTTCACACGCTAAAACAAACAATAGCTGCACCCCTTCTAAGTATATTGACATTTACTTTGCAAAAATCCTAAAAAATACATGCGTCAACGTTTCGCAATTTTCAGTCTTAGACCGAGTCTAAACAAAGGCCAATTCGATTGATATAACAATAGTCGGTGCATTCACCAGACTGACTTGTCTAGACCAATTCCTTCACGTAAATAAGTCTAACATTTTTGCTCTGTTGAGCCTTGCCTTTGAAAAACTGACAAAATGTCTGCGCGCTGAATTATAAAATAAGACAGGTTTTATTTTGGACGTGATCACGTTTATTTGTGTTTTTTAGGGTTCCGTACCCAAAGGGAAACGGGACCCTATTACTAAGCCTCCGCTGTCCGTCCGTCCGTCCGTCCGTCCGTCTGTCACTGTCACATTATGTGGGGCTCCCATACAACAAAAGTGATTTTTTTGCTGTTTTTTTTATAGATACGGTACGGAATCTTCCGTGCGCGAGTCCGACTCGCACTTGGCCGGTTTTTTTCGGGTATTCAGGCTTATTCATAAAATAACTTTTTACAAAAAAATACAACCATCTTCCAAATAAAAAACACTACAACGTATAGAATACTTACCTTTTTTTTGTACTATGGCTTCATTTTTTCTCACAGTAAGAGTAATGACACAAAGACACGTTGACCAATAGCACTTTAAGATGGGAATGATATGAAATTTCGAATTTTGCCAGTTCGAAAACACATTGAGTCGAAAACCGTTATATCGAATGACGTTGTCGCGAACACGCTGATTCGAAAAACTGTTTGACTGGTACGCTAACAATTTAAAGTTGCCTAAAAGGCGTACTGATCATATGTAGGAATGTACAAAAGGCAATGTTACTTGATACTAGGAAAATTTTGGATGCACGAGCGAGCGAAGCGAGCTCGGGATTTTGGGCACCCCGACTCGGACAGGTTAGGTTAGAAGGTCATCCCCTTCGCGGTTATTATTTTTTAGACCCTTGAGCCCTGCACAGCGGGGCTCCAACTACGCCTTTTAGGCAACTTAAAAGTGCGTTGAGGTTAGGTTCAAATATTGGATATTTTGGGATTTGGACATTTTGACACCGTTAACTGAATGGAATGATATTTTAAACTTGGCAACTACCTTAGAGTCAGTTTTATCATCGTAGCGTAGGTAGTTTTTGGTAATCACTGGGCCGCGAGTTCGATCCCCAGACAAATTCAGATTGGAATATGCTATTCGCAGCAGTGGTTTTTTTTTTGAATTTGTATACCAATACTTTCATACTAGCGTAAGCAGTTAGCGTAGCGTAAAAAGTTTTTCGAATCAGCGTGTTCGAAACAACGTCATCCGATATAACGGTTTTCGACTCAATGTGTTTTCGAACTGGCGTACCACTCGTAATTTTTTTCGAAAAAGCGTGCGTCGATATAACGGCATTCGAAATTTCATATCACTTCCCTTTAAGATATAGGCTCACCCTCTCGCATGAGACTCGAAAAATAACTAACAAGACTTAGGTGCTCTCGGTACACCTTTGCCTTACCCTTCAAGGAATACAGGCGAGATATTTTGTTATTAGAAATTTTGTACTGGTCGACTTTCTGTTGTATTCAGTAAAAATATAGAGGATACGCATACCCTCTATATTTTTAATACAACAAAAAGCTGACCTGTACTTCCGCAGGTTAGGTTGTAAAGTCCCGCAAACCTCCACATTGAAAAAGGAGGATCCTCCGACTAGACGGATGATGTGTCCGGTAGGCAACTGCCCGATAGTTGATATTCGGACTGTTGTATATGGAAAACTCTGATACCGCCATGCAGGAATTTCTTTTACGTAATTCATCGCTGGCGGTATGGATGTCGCTGCATTAATTTTTGTTGCGGTGTCGATACTGCTACTAAGGCGAATCACTTAAGATAAGCTCTAGACTTAGCAATTATCATAATAATCCATCCGAAATAAGAATCTTTACGAAATTGTTTGTTATGATTTTACCCATTATACTGTTAATAGCGTGTACCTATTCTATTGAGTAGTCTAACGATCCCTTAGTCATCTATTAGAGTTTTGAAAGCAAATAAAAATAGACCTATCTTATTTCTCGCAAATTGCTGCTTTCGGAAAAATAGGATCCGATTTTGTCTAGTAAGTTAAAGACGACCGAAGACCAGCTTTCTGCTTATGAAAGTAGTTCTTGCAAAAAAATACTAACATCTCCTTTTGTATTGGAATTTCAAAACTACTTGTTATTAATCCAATCTGAGGGAATTCCCGTATTTTTAATGGTTCGAAGTCCCATGAAACAAATGTGGTATTCGCTGATTGTTTCAACTTCAACTTCAATTTCAATATCTTTAATGTAGATCATAGACCTACTTAATACAGGTCTTAAATAATTAAATTGTGATCAGCTACGTCTCGGCCTTAGCACATACAATAGTTACATATAAATATTTTTTTTATTATTTTTCCAAGTTGATTAAGATTTCGCAAAAGTTAAAAAATAAATAAAAATAAAACGAATCGAATTAAGGTAGGTACACATCAGTGGGCCACTGAAAGCATCATGACTATTCATGACTGAGGGCGACTATTTAGTCGTTTTAGCGGTCGGTGTTTTGACAAAGTATTTCTTTTTAATTTTTTACTTTTTAGTGAGTTTTGAAAATTTATATAGTAGTGATTTGCTCTCTTCTATAAGTCAAACACCTGCCGATAGAAAAACGAAGGGGTAAAAAATACAATATGTTTAAATTTTTGTTTGCTCGTTTTTCAATAAAGGAAATAGCTCAAGCTATCATCAGCAATTTAATATCAACGTCAACTGAACCACCCCCGTCCACAGTAGTCCAAACGTTCTGGCGGTCAAGTGACGGCGTCTAATCTGAGCAATTAATCCCCTGATTGCTCTAAATGGGGCTTTGTCCTGTGCCATCGTAGGTTATTGGGCAATACATGGCTATATATACTAACGTAGGTAGCTTGAGTAAGATACAGTTGTCCTGTTGTCAAACCAACGAACACCTAGTTGAGGAATGTTGGAAGTGATGAAGGTCACATTCTGAAATCTGCACTTTGGAGGATTAATGAATGCCACCACATGGTGAATTTAACGTAACCACCTACTGGGCCCAAACAATTTTAAGGAGTTAAAAAAGAAGAATATTGTTATGAGTTTGTGGATATGGTTCCACCATTATACCTGCCGTGCTGTGACGTGCCAATAGTTCAGGGTTTAAATGTCCAATTCTCAACATGTCCAACGGTGTCAAAATGTCCAAATCCCAAAATGTCCAATTCTCAATTCGCGGTATGTCCAGTTCAGAATGTCCAATATTCATACTGATCATATTTACTTATGTGCGAAAAGGCAATGTTACTACTGTTACTAGGACAACTTAGGATGCAAGAGCGAGCGAAGCGAGCTCGGTACTTTGGGCACCCCGACTCGGACAGGTTTGGTTAGAAAGGGATTTTTTTTTAAACCTTCTACAGATTAGGTTCAAAGCTTGGACCTTTTGGGAATTAGACATTTTGAGAATTGGACATTTTGACCCTGAACGGTGCCAATCCTATTATGATTTCATTAGGGAAAATGGATTGGAGAATGGTTTTAAGACGCCACCGGCCGCTGATCTGCAAATTATGTTAAAATTACAGTATTAAAATAGGTGCAGATATTTAGACGTAGGAACTTTACGTAATAAGATTGGCTTAGGAATGTAGGTATAGAAAATAAAGCCTTCTTTCCAACAAGAGACATCGTGTCGATTCCAAGTCTTTTAACAAAGGAAGAAACACCAGTCCCAAACAAAACAATACTGCAAAATACAGTCTTAGGTATACGTTTAACCAGAGACTTCCACATCTACACCCATCTATCCATTCCCATTTGCCTAACTAGATAAATGGCTCCACATAGGCTAGCTATACATAAGCATGAGATTAAGTCCACGGGGACACGTCACGTAATGTCCATCTGCTGTCGTGCTATGCATAAATAACGATGGTGTGTACACCAGCTAATACCCATAAACATTTAATCAATGTACGATTAATTTGTTACTAAATGTTGGTCGGCGGACATGGTTTTAATGAATCGGTGGATGGAAAGTGAAGAAATAACTGAATTTCGGAACGTCTCAAAAATATTTTCTGAATTAAACATACACTTTTTAGTTACTTCAGTAGCAAATCTATTTCATATCATAGTAATGTTTATTTAAGAGCGGATTTCACCAATGAAACTGAACACGATCAGTACATCTAAACTGCGTTCAAGAGCTGTCAGCGTCAATATTCCATAGAAAAATAGTGACACTGACAGCTCATGAACGTGATTTATATGACGTGACCGTGGCGTACGTGATCGCGTTCAGTTTGGCTTGGTGAAAATGGCCCTAAGTGATAAAGTCATCATCTGCCTAGCCTTTTCCCAACTATATTGGGGGCGGCTGCCAGTCTAACCGGATTTAGCTGAATACCAGTATTTAACGTAGAGCGGCTGCCTACCAGACCTCCACAACCCATTAACTGGGTAACACGGTACTTCTTGGCAAGACTGGCGACAGATTTTGTGGCTTCTGACAATCCGTAACGACTGCCAAAGATCTCTAAATGACAGCCGGGTCCAACGGCTTAACGTGCTTTCCGAGGCAAGGACGAGTCTTGGTATGTTATGATGGTCACCCATCTACAGATCAACCTCAGCAAACGTTGCTTAACCTTGAAGATCGGCTCGTGCGTCTGTTATTATTTTCTAAAAAAAAAATTCTGGCATGGTGCATCTAGTTTCGTTAATTACCGTCCAAAGGTCCGAAGGGTATATCAAATATTCTAAAATACTACCCAATAGCTCAACCTAAAGAAAAGTAATGTGTACCATACAAAAACTAACAGTTCACAGACAATTCTCCACCACATCGAACGGATACTCTTCTAACGTTAGTATTTAAATAAATAACGCTAATAATACTCTGGGGGGCAATATCAAATAATATAATAAACAAATAGAGGAGATACAGATATCGTTTTTGGCGAACGTGCCTATTACGTTATTGACCGTTTTCATAGGGTGCTTCGCAATTTGCTGGATGTAGCGGAAAATATCGAGTCTTAATTGAATACAATAAATTTCAAATGGTGGATTTGAATTCAAATAATTTGCAATTGTAAAGACACAATGTTGATTTAGGGAACAGAAAGATAAAAACCTATTTTCTAAACATATTGGCAGAGAAGACAATTATGGAACACAATAGGGGCTGATGCTGTATTGCTTGGTTGGTAAAAGTGTTAAATTCATGGACTGGTAAAGCACAACACAACTTATGGCTCTGTGTCTAAAAGTATACAATTTTATACAAAGATTACATAGATAGAAAGCAAGCTCTAAGAAAAGATTTTAAATAAGTTTTTAATTTATGAAAGTTGGCTAAAATAACGAACTTCAATATTTCCAATCAAGTTTACTAATGATAATATCCTCTGAGAACGATTTTATTGCTGTATTTCCTTATTTTGGTGAAGTGACCTTAACCTTTTAACCGCTTACGTCGATTTATCCGACAAATATTTTCGTGCCCATTTCGCCAGGGTCGTATATTTACAACAAAATACAACAGCTCGTTTTATGTGTATTTTTAGTGCACAACCCCAGTTTTTGATGTGTACAGGGTTATTTGTAAAACACCAACAACCTTTCAGTGGGTGAAAGTACTCATGATTATAAACAACTTTTGTTTTGAGACCAACCCTGAAAAATCGAAAAAAAATCTATTGTTTCATACATTTTCATCGGGTGAACATTACATTTTGTATAAAACAGCCGATTTATTTTTTTTGATATTTCAGAGTTGGCCCCAGAGTAAAAGTTGTTTATAATCATGAGTACTTTCAGCCACTAAAAGGTTGTTGGTGTTTTACAAATAACCCTGTATATTAATTTTTCGATTCACTCAAATTCAGTGTGCTGGGCGCTGGGGGCACGGCAACTGATATAAAGTCGGGCGGTTCAAAGGTTGCAAACTGTCTTTTCACTTTGTATAGATTGAGTGCTCACTTTTTGTTGACTTCACCTAATTTTTACATTGAGTTTTGACTGTTTCCTATTCCTATAGAAACTCCATTGAACTTGCAATTTAGTATCTACTCTGGCAACATTGCTACACGTCCTATTATTTTTATGTATTACTTATATGGTTATATCAACTTTCTACAATCCGCATCAGCTCATCCCTTGCAGACTGGCCGGTTTCGGAATAGGCATGTAAAAAGGCAGGGCGCAATGCATGCCAATTCGTCCACGCCGGACACCGTCCTACATTGAAGTACTGACAGCATATTCATTTGATAGAGTTGAGTTTTTATGATTTATTTTTCAGCCGTCCAATCGTTTGTCAGCGGGCTGTATCTCCTTAACAGTAATAGGTAGACAATTAAAATTGACACAGAGCGTATATTTATATCAATTTCAATCAATTTATGGTTCGGAATCCTTCGTATGCTGGATCGATTCGCGCTTGGCCGGTTTTTCGGAATAATGAAAACAACAAAAAAATATATACCTATTATATAAAAATCCTGCGCATCTTAAAAAAAATGTGCAGAATGAAACTAGCAAAACAAAATAAATCCATTTGATCTCAAATATTCTCATTCTATAAACAAACAAAAAAACACTAAAATGCAGTGGCACTTTATTTTTTTCTGCCTATTTATTTTCATACAAATTTTCAGATCGAATATCTTTGTGAAATAAAATGTAGGCTATTAAAACAATAATCAAATAAAATACCTTCTAGAAAAGGTTAAAAAGGTGAAATGCTAAAAAGCTTGACTGATATAGAATGCCTTGTTTTATTGTCCCTGCACATAAAGGTTGAATAAATAAATAAATCTCAATCGAGCACCACGTATTTCTCCAGACCGTACCTAGGTCCCGGTGTCCGGCCGTGACCGGTGTGCGAATCAAACCGGAGGGCAGTTTCAATTTGCCGTAGGCTCGACCCGCGCTACTACTAACACTTTAGTGCCAAAGTGCAACCTGACTTCTGGGTATTGTCACCTGTGTAGTAAAATAATTATTGTTATGTTGAGTTTCCATAATTGGAGTTGATTAGAATTGTAAAAGGAAATAGATAGTGCTGTAGACAAAGTTTCAGTCATGTTTTTGGGGAGAGGGGGGTAAAAATATTGATGAGTATAATCAACTTCCCTATGGGATCAAAAATCGAAATCAAAAGTCAAATATTCAAACTAGGCTGAAAATCGGCGCTTTTTGAACGCCCAGCCCGTCACCACTTCCTAGTGTTTTAGCTGGGAAGAAGAAGTGGCGTAACAAACTCCCTAGCAACACAGTCTCTTAGTTTGAAGAACTTAATTATATTTAAACAATGATAATAGTTAAACAATTTATGTTAACATTAGAATTACATTTAATTGAATTAAATCAAATCAGAAATACCTCTATGAAAGAATGAAAAAAAGATAGTGTTGTGCCCTACATTTTGCCACGTTATTCTTACATAAATACTGTATAACTGTGTACTTTCAGGGCCATTCGAAAAAATATACTATGATTAAAAATAAACCTGTGGAAGAAGAATTTTCTAACTAGTTAAGGGACTTTTTATACATATTTAGAATTTTTAAATGATTTCATCTTATCACAAAAACTTTAAATGAGAAAACCTTTGTCGGCCACATATTTAGTATATTGTGTGATACATTTGCCTTTTTAAGTTATTTAAAACTAGTACTTCGCCTGCGACTTCGTACGTGCATATTCTGATTTTCCCGTGTCATCCTATAGCCTTCCTCATGAATATGGCTATCATATACAAAAAGAATTTTCAAAATTGGTTCAGTAGATCCAGAGATTACTCCCTACAACCTCACAAACTCTTTATAATATTAGTATAGTTAATGGCCAAATAAATATATTTTTGTATCGGAATAGTTTATCTAACGTTTAATACGTTTATCTAAAGTACCAAAATCGATTTCCATGCATAATTAAATGTGTCAGTAAATAATAAGACAAATACATAGTCTAAGAATTGAGATAATTTGATGGCCCAAGGTCACATTTTGATAGTCTTCAGGGTCAAGGTCATAAGGTCTGAGCTCTCAATTTATTATTGAATTCTTTCTTATCATTCCATAGCTAAGTAGTCTTAAAAAGGGTTCCAATTTAGCATTACAATTTATGGGTGTACGATAAATGAAACCTAAGCAATAGTATTAATATTCTTAAACTGTTTTTGGGTTCTAAGAATGGGAATAAAATGCTAGTAATTTATTTTTTTGTTTGGAGGTATTTTACTGATTTTGAGATACCAGTAAATTAGTTAAGTATGTAATGGTTTGATACCAAAAATGGTATTATGGTATACTTTTATTTTAGGGTTCGTACTGTCCAGTAGGTACAAAATTTTATTTTGAAAAATCACAATTAAAATATTTCATACAACACTCAGGAATGTCAAAGGGAGCGTGACCTTTATTGGGTATGTTACTCAAACAGAGACGTCCTTGTTTTAATCACAAATTGTCAAATGGCCAATCGAAAGATCTGCATGTGTACAAAAAGCTAGGTCACAGAAAAAAACCTATACTTCCAAAAATACAGGTTTTTATTTAAATACAAAACACAAGTCACAATTCCCACCCTGGTCATGTACTGATCTCTTATTGTACAGAAGCACAAAAGGATTTAAGTTCGAAAATTCCGCGCACCAAAAACCGATTGTCACGATTTCTCTTACAGTAAGCAAGAAAAACTACATTTTCTGATATTCGAATATAAATTTCTGATTTACCGGTCGACCTGCAAAATTCGAGATTCAAGATTCTCTCACAAATTGTCGCCGCGCGTGAAATTTTAAAAATATTCCCTGGAACGAAACGTATGTATTGTAAATAGAATATTTTGTATGGCATTGGGGTTGTATGATATGCATCTTACGTTTAAAATTGAGTGTGCCGAAAGAGGTAAAGGGAAAACGTTGAGCGTGCAGTTTTGAAATATCGGTAGTTAGTTTCCGTCCTGTTCTGGCGTCGACAGGAAATGTGAAGTCAATATGGCTGCTGACAGAATTCGGTTAATTTTTAAGGGGAGTACGGGAAATGAATCTGTTTTGCTATTCTACTCATAGTGTTATAAAGAATGAAAGATTCATGGAAAAGTAAAAGCAGCAGAGGTTGCTCCGTTCCAGGTTTGCGGAATTGGTTCGAATTTCAAAAAAGTCACCGCGGCCCTGGAACGCAATAGAAAGAACACGGATGGGATTTACTCAGTAAGATTCTGACACTCCCTTCCGCTCCGAGCGGAAGTCATTCAATGATTTCTCATCCTTAAAAAAAAACCGACAAAAGATCATCCACACAATGACTCCTCTTTAGATCAGAAAGCACGTCCCCACTTTCATTTGGAGCACTTGTTATCAGTGGTCAGAAGTCCGAAAGTCTTGCAACCGTCTTACCAAAAGTTCACTAGTACCTAAGGTTGGCACCAAATAAACTTGCTATTGACCCACCTACATTTTTTGACATTCTTAAGAGCGTTTACGCCCAACGGCATTTCATACAAACTTTCAAGTCCTTATTTTTTAAATGAAATAACCGGTTTTAATGAAAATTGGTGCGCATACGCTAATTATCCAGATATAAATAGTTAGTCGAAAATATTTTTAGAAAAAAGTTCAGGGAGAATTCTCTTTCTATAAAAATCTTAAAATCCTCTGCGATCCTTTACATTTTCTAGTAATGAACATTCATAATTTATTTTTCGGGCACCTATGACTCTTCATAGGCCAGATAAGTACATTTACAATAAAGGACATTGACCTTTCCCGTGTCTCTATATGGGAAAGGTCAATGTCCTTTATTGTAAATGTATCTGGCACTAACCATAAATGGGTGGTGAAGGTCAGAGACAGTCAGTTCTATGTTAAATATGGGTATTCAGCTGCAATTCTGCAAGCCGACCTTAACATGGTTGGGGAAAAGACTGAGACTAGATGGTATGTCTTCAAAGAGAATATTCCGAGGATATACATTACTGTAAAAAGAAGCCCATATTTAATAACATGGGCAGTCATCATCATCATCATATCAGCC
The DNA here is from genome assembly GCA_947386135.1 of Melanchra persicariae. NCBI lineage: Eukaryota > Metazoa > Arthropoda > Insecta > Lepidoptera > Noctuidae > Melanchra > Melanchra persicariae. The sequence goes on along the minus strand of OX376651.1, from coordinate 5,307,774 downwards.
GAAAGACGTCCACTGCTCGACATAGGCCTCCCCAAGTGTCGCCACAACAACCGGTTCTATGCGTCTCGCATCCATTGGCTACCAGCGACCCTCATCACTGTGCCCTGCCCACTGCCACTTCAGTTTGGCGATCCTTCGGGCTATGTCGGTTACCTTGGTTCTATTGCGGTTCATCTTTTGCAGACATGGGCAGTAGGTAAATTTATTTCTGCACTCTTAAAGGTGTGTCTCGTCTAATGATTGTAAACAAATTAACACTTTATTTCTGAATTGGTTACATTTTACAACATGTGGTTGTAAAATGTAAACTATTCAGAGAAAAAGTGTTAAATTTATTTCTGCACTCTTAAAAGTGTGTCTCGTCTAATGATTGTAAACAAATTAACACTTTATTTCTGAATAGGTTACATTTTACAACATGTGGTTGTAAAATGTAACCTATTCAGAAAAAAAGTGTTAAATTTATTTCTGCACTCTTAAAGGTGTGTCTCGTCTAATGATTGTAAACAAATTAACACTTTTTTTCTGAATAGGTCACATTTTACAACCACATTATCAACCTAAATCTTAGCCACATTAATTAATTCATGCGAGTACACTGTCGAGAATCGCCAGTAGCATCCAAAATGCGCCTGTTGCAACGCTCCCCTGTCACAATCGATCTTCGTCGAGTCGCGGCGAGATTTACGAGCGACATGATGCGTATTGCCCGTACATTTGACGTTAAAAGCTGACGTGTGCGAAGTGAGCCGGCGATGTATGTCTGAAATATAGTTGCTGATTGATATTCGTTGTTTGTTATGAGATGTTTTCGTTGATCATGTTTGAGTGGTGATCATTGGGATTAAGTTTGTTGATGATGTTAAATAATAAGGGTAAAACTTAATATGAATACAAAATATAGTAGTTTGTGTTCAGTCATACAAGCTGTGCGCGATGAGACTTGCACATCGGCAGAAAAGACGATGGTTCGTCCAAAAACCTTTCATGGGGTGAAATAAAAAAAAATCTTTCCTTAAAAGAAAGAAATAAACTGTATTAAATATCATGGAACTGACATGCATACGTAATTACAAAGCTAAACTAAAATTGTTAAACGAAAGTATTAATAGTATTTAACAGTTAATATTATTACCCCTCAAACTTTGTTAAACAAATAAAGAGGTCTTGTGCAAAATTTTAAGCTTGTAGACTCAACACAGTTCAGGTTATCCGATGTCTGTCAGTGAAGTATTCTGACTCACTCCACTGAGTCACAAAATTCTTGTTAATTTTCATAATTCCTGCCAATAACTTTAAAAGACGGCCCAAAACTACACCTTCTGATTACATTAACATGAATGACTTGAAATCTGAAAATCATGTTCTGAAATTGCAGACCATCAATAAAATTAGCTTACATTTCCAATACAAAGGCACCTAATTTAATATAATAATCGTTATGATCATAAAAATAATCGTTATTTCATACAAAATTACTGCAGATCAATAATAATGACGGGTTCCGGGACTCAAGGGTACCTACAAATTATGTTAATTTTTGGATCCAAGGCGGGTGTAACTTATCAAAAAAGTTTAACCGATTAAACTATGAACTTTTTTTAAGCTGTACCTACTACCAGGAACGTTGTGATGCTTAAGAGCGTTTACGTGGTACGACATTTCATACAAACTTTCAAGTCCTTATTTTTTGGAATGAATGATCCGATTTTAATCAAACTTGGTATGCATACGCTAGATAGCCAGGACTATAGTTAGTAGAGAACATTTTCGAAAATGATTTTAGTGGGAGAGAGAGATTTTAGGTTTTCTATAGAAAGTGAAAAATCACTCAATCTTTCCCATCTTGAATCTTCATTCATTTCGAAAAATAAGGACTTGAAAGTTTGTATGAAATGCCGTACCGCGTAAAAACTCTTAAGAATTCATGCGAATTTAAGTTGAAGACAGTCAAACAAACAGGATTGTAGAAGATTTAAACTTAAAAGATTTTTGAAAAATGTCTGTACGATTAGGTGTTTGTTATGCAATCACATTTCAACAGTTTAACGGACTTTTCTTATTATTGATTGCTCGTGTTTGATCACAATCTCACTTGATCAAGCTATGATGTGGTCGACGAAAGAACACGCTTGCCTAGGCGTAACCTATTCGCCTATTCTTGACTTAGGTTAAGTTGTAGCTATCAAAAAACTTAGACTCTGGTAGGGAACTCCACTCCACTCAGCTGTTTGCACGATGTAAGTATTTCCAACTTCAATGAAATTGAGAACACAGGTGAACCAAGCACTACAATTAGTACTTAGGAGATTTTTGATTCTATTAACATCTACCCCCTGGGTGTGAACTGCAGTAGTCAATCTGGAAATCTCTTAACAGATTGCGGACCCAGGTTGGCCGCTGTAAAACTAATCTGGCCAAATGGGGCATTCTTCACCCATCCCAAACGCAGTGCCAGTGTGGAGCACCATCACAGGACATGCGTCACCTTCTTAATTGCCCGTCGTGCACAACCACCTGCACCATCCAAGATTTAAACGAGGCCAATGATAGAGCTGTACAGCGGCCCTACCATGACGTGTTAAAGCGTGAGTCGTTCGAGCGAGAAGGAGGGATGGAGCTATACACCCTATATCTATATAAATCTTGGATGGTGCAGGTGGTTGTGCACGACGGGCAATTAAGAAGGTGACGCATGTCCTGTGATGGTGCTCCACACTGGCACTGCATGGTAGGGCCGCAGGTTGCTCAATACTGGTCAGACAAAGTCTAATACGAGTCAATCGAAACGAAAAGAAGAAGAAGATTCTATTACTACGTGTCCGTATTTGTGACTTAGGGCCAATTTCACCAATGAAACTGAACGCGATCAGTACATCTAAACTGCGTTCGAGAGCTGTCAGTGTAAATATTCCATAGAAAAATAATGACACTGACAGCTCAATAACTTGGTTTAATAGCTGATCGCGTTCAGTTTCATTGGTGAAATTGGCCCTAAGCAGGCGAAGTCTCTAGCAAAAACTAGTATGATAAATATAAAACTGTATCCGTTTTTCGCCGGACTTCATATTTTAATGTGTCGCCAAGCGTGAACGGTGCAGCTAAAATTATGTGTTAATTTGTTTACACGCTTCAGTTTGACGTGTCAACGTAAATTATGGGTGCGTTCTGTTTTTGTAGAGTATAATTATTTCACGCTATTTTCTCTCTCAGTGTGAGCTGAACTTTATTTGACACCTACTTTGTGGCAGATGATTGTGGTTTAATTTTTCAGAAAAGTTGAGTTTAGTTTAATTTTAAGCTTCTAAACGTTCTCAAACGCGGTTTTAGTACTTAATGATTTGTTCTTTGAACTAATTCTTTGAATTGAACAATTATTATAACCAGGCGCAATCCACCACGATATCAGTCCTATGGCAGATCCTTGTGAAAATTTTATCTATAAAGTTTAACACATATCAAAAGCCAGGAGGAATGAAAGATGAAAGGAAGCATTTGCCCTGCTGTGGGCAGAAGAGGATAAAAAAAAATTAAACAACGAAATATATCTTTAGCGGATTAAATCATACTTGAATCAACTTCTGAGTCGGAGCTTATTACTAATAAGCCATAGGATAATATCAACATACCTACGCAGGTTGATCAGCTGAATAAGTCTAGTGTTTGATAAAACTCCGATACTCAGGTATTTCAAATTCATTGATTTGGTTTTGCTTTATTGGAATTCTGACATTGTTTGCTTGGAATCTTGGTAGAGTATTTATGGAACTATCTGTACGTTTTGCACGCAATGTTCTTGGAACTGTGACTGGACCACTTCAGTTATCATGCGCATATTTTTGGTCTCTCCGACTGCCTCATACATTTATGTGCACATAACTCGACAAAATGTACTAGACAGCTGTTTTTTTTATTCACAAAGAAAGTTATTTTTAATTTTAAAAAATTTTCCTCCTTCACAATTACACAATGTTTGGCTATTCAAACAATGAAACTCGAAGCACTAACAATATAGTTATTCAATATTGTAAGGAAAGGTTCACACAATAGTGCTCCGCCCCGGGACATTTTGTATTACAATTTGTAACTGGGGCGTTGTAGCCACAAGTTTCTTTGAAGCTAGTTTGTCTGAAATTTTATATTTTATTTGGATGGATGCGTGTTTTTTACCGCTTGAGTTTCAAGTCTAAAATAATAAAAAGAAATGCCAGGAACTATGAATTTCGATTAAAATTTTGCGACACATAAAAGGTTAAAGAAGATTTAAGCCTAAAGTGCAATAACTGGACAGTCTACCCCACTTACAATATCCAGCGTTGAATTCTTTTTTTGTAAAAACAAGACGCGTTTTCGTCACACGTCACAAAAAGGCTATTTAGACATACTAAACATGAATGGTCTTTAATCCAAGGTTCCATTTCCACTAATGAACAAATATCCATAAAATATCTAATATTTTTTATTTATCTAAAAGAACAGTATTATCATACATATTCTCCAAACTCATGGCCTAAACTAAAACAAACTTTTTCCCATCCTACATCCAAGTCCTAACTTAAAGCGATAATTTCTAAACCACTCAGACTCATTGTCTATAAATACCTTCATACACGAGTCATACATCTCCGACAACACAGTACACCATACCACACAGTATCACCACAAGGATGCTACGGGTACAAACAAGTTATTACCCATCGCTTATGGGACACAAACGGGACATAATTCATCGGATCGCCCCGTCGCAACCGTCAGCACCGCCCATTAGTTTTTTCATCTATTTTAAAACGGTCTTCACTGTTGCTAGTCTTTCTTTTTGGTTCCCATAATTGTGTACATGGATAGCTTTTATGAGCTTTCTAGTGTAGTGTAGCATCATGTGCATGATTAAAATCTATTGTAAAAGTTTCTGTAAACTAACTGTAAACTGTAAACTAACCTATCTGTTACAGAGCCTTTTAAGCAGCTCAGGTAGCTGTTCAGGTTGACTCCTGAGGCCCTAGACAATGTGCCATTCAATTAGCGAATGCGACTGTCGAAATGCCAAAATGTAGGAATTTGATCACGTGACATTTCGATAGCATCTGTCAATCCCATACATTTTTGACGTATTGAAAATCGCCTTCACCATGCTATCGTTGACAGAATGTCACTTATCTGGAGCCCCTGAGCATTCTAATTGGTTAAATCTGGATACTAAAATAAAAATTCGTTCAGAGTTCATGTCAACAGGAATCTCACCAAAAATCCTCATCAAAATGTGTTGTACGATGCAACATTTTGATTATGACTAAGAAAATGCAAAGAATCGTGAATATGCTCTCATTTCATAAACTTTTTATCTTCTCCGAAGTTATTATAACCTGTCACACATTTATAATGAGGCGGTCATAACAAATCACGTTATTACCGTGTTGATTATTTTCGAAATTTAAATTTACTGCCAACGAAGTCGGATGTCCATAGAGCCGAGAAATGAATGCTCTTGTGCTGTTAAAAAAGATTAAATTATTAGTATCGGGTGACAGTTATGATGTTTTACGTCAGCTCAATGATGCTTGAAGTTTTTGTTTGTAAATCAAAATTAAAAGCGATAATAAATTATTATTAATTATAATAAAAGACGTGTGATTTTATAATAAACTATCTTCTGCCAGCTTTTTCAGCCGCGTGAATGTCGAAAATTGTTCACATCTTTCGGCGTGATTGAGTAACAAAAATCCATCCATACAACGAGTAACAGAATAAACGCAATAACTCTTAAAGTGTCGTTGTGCTCATCATTATGAACAACTTTCACTATGTGACCATACCCGAAATCGCAAAAAAAAATCGTCTGCTCCATACATTTCTGTGCGAATAATTCGACAAAATGTAGGTACCTACTGAACCACTGATTTTTTTGACCCCATAAGAGGTATTGCGTTTATTCTGTTACATGTTGTATAACAGTAAATAGTAAGGTATAACTGGGAATTGACTGCTCTAGGTTTAGGTTCTCCATAATGTTGTAACGTTTTTTTACTTTAAAATTTTAAACATGCAAAAAAATTGGTTTGGAGAATAAATTAACTGTTACATAACAGGAAATGACCCCACATTTTTTCATGCTTGTGGTATATGAGGGTTGAAACAATACAAAATTTACGATTCCGATAAATGCATAAAAAATGTGCGAATTAAAAATTTAATCGCGATCCGAATAAAAATCAAAGAGAATGGGTAAAAAAGCCGTATAAAAAATAGGCAGGCTTAACCCTTCAGCTAGCGGGGCGGGTCGAAACGACACAGGTAATTAGTGAACTGTTTGCGACAATTTGTCACGACTATATACGTGTACATGTGTGGCTGGCTTTTTTGTTTTTTTTTCTCTGTTGTTATTTTGGTTAGTCTATCATTTGTGTTTATATCTTGAGAGTTACATGTTACGTGATCTGTTTTATTTTTGGTTATCAAAAAAATTATTTGTTTTTATTTGTAAAAAGCACATCTACCAATTGCGTTGTATTTGTTAATTATGTAAGTTGGATTTAGAAAAAAAACAGAACTATACGTATATAATAAAGCTGAAGAGTTTTTTTGTTTGTTTGAACACGCTAATCTCTGGATGGAACTACCAGTTGGATTTGGAAAATTCTTAATTCTTTTGTATATGATAGCCACATTCATGAGGAAGGCTACAGGCTATACAGGAACGTGAGATATATAGGCTATACAGAACTAAATCATCGGTGATTTCTGTACATATCAAGCGAATGAAAATTAAAATCTTTGCGCTATATTTATATCTTCTAGTTAGAGAAGTGAATAGTCCAAACTAACTACTTAGAACAGTTTCCATTTATAAATAGCAATATATCTAGCATCAAATAAAAACACTTTCAAAGCTAAAAAATCGTTTTACACACCCAAGAAGAAACATTAAAGTAAAACCTGCTATTGCACGGTTTTATTCCATTCTTAGCCGAGAAGAGAAAACTCCAATTTTGTCTCTCATTTTGTATTCGCTTTGGACTCAAATCATATTTTAGTTGTCGCCACTGGGGAGCCGGGACGCGGAGATTAATATTTTTATACAAAATATAGCCGTATTGCGAGGTTAAATTGTAATAAATTGTGTATTGTGCGCTTATATTTGGAAAATATAAGGAAAAGGGCTAATGTAGGCTTAAAATGGAAAATCGGAAAGCAGGTCGCGGCTGGAAATAATCTGAAGGTTTATTAGAAAAGAAAGCTTGCCGAACGCTATTAGTATACTGAAACGATTTTAACCATTCAGGCTGCTGAGATTTTTTTTTTGTTGAAATGGAAAACGTTGTGAAGTGATTTAAATACAATAATTTACTAGCTTTTGCCCGTGACTTCTTCACTGAAATATCTACAAGCTCTTTCACCGTCTCGATGGACTATTACCAAAATTACCAAAGTTGGACGGTTTATGGCCTGCGCAGACTGGCGGACGGGATGGCAGAGGATTTTAAATTTATCAATTTAGTTGAATAGTTTTCCAATCGAAATAAAGTATATATTTCAATACTCGGTGCTACAGAGAAAACTGCGCTGCAATGCTTCGAGGCCGATCAATTCAATTGATAAATTAAAAGTCCTATACCGTCCCGTCCGCCAGTCTGCGCAGGCGATAAGCGTCAAAGCGTAACAAATTAATAAACTCATTTTTCATTTATAACATTAGTTAAGAATATTGAGAAATAATTTGTAAAAAATAACATTTTCATCCCTCTCCAAAGATTGCGAACAGCAGTGACAGGTTAGTTCAGTCCCGATAAGCATTTAGCTACACTTCCTTCACCTGACTTTGGCACCTTGCGTCAATGGAGGCAACAGATTCGACTTTATTTTTCATTCTCGCGTCGATTTTGATAAAAAGGTTATGGTAGTTAGGATGGTTTACATGCAACTTAGGTAGCTTATATGTCGTAAAAGAATATAAAGTTTTCTCTTTAAGTAAGGCATTTATTTAAAAAAAAAAACCGGCCAATTGCGAGTCAGACTCGCGCACGGATTATCTATAAGAAAACGGCAAAAAAAATCACGTTTGTTATACGGGAGCCCAACTTAAATATTTAGTTTATTCTGTTTTTAGTATTTGTTGCTAAAGCGGCAACAGAAATACATCATCTGTGAAAATTACGGTTCATGAGATACAGCCAAGTCACAGACGGACGGACGAGAGGACAGCGGAGTCTTAGTAATAGGGTTTCGTTTTACCCTTAGGGTACGGAACCCTAAAAACGTAACACTTTTAAATGAAAGAGTAAGCTTCCATCTTAAAATTAAAAATAGTATTATCAAAATGTTAAGTTAGATACCTGCTTCATATACATGCCAATATTTAAGCATTAACCCGACAATTTAATGCATCTTTCCGCTTTGAAGGAGCAAAAAATTCTATTTTGTACTCGAGTCGCTAGCATTTCACGGCTTCCATTGTTGCCCAGTTGAAAAATATTAATATTTTGTACCTCCTTGCTCCTTTTTGTGGGTCGACTTGACCTGTGATGTCTTGCATAGATAATGTGAATGTTGCATTGTTCTTCAACAATATCCATGCGTTTGAGGGCACGAGTTTTTAGGCACCTATTGTTAGCTTTTTTTAGAGAGTGTAAACCTTGATTTTAATAATGATATGTTTGAAAGTTTCGTTAGGATGGGTCGTCCTTAACGAGGTCTATTTAGATATACTATCCTAATTTTCTAGTTATGTAAGTACTATGGTAGGCACAAGATAAACTTGCAACAAAGTACATTAATATCCCTTCGTAGATACCCGAACAATAAATTATGAACCGGTTTTCATTATTGTAGAACGTAAAGGAGTCAATTCAGGACAGCTATATGTCTTTATTTCTGTTTTTGATAGTAAAAAATTCAATAAATATATGTGGGTGGGTGTGATATGTATGTGGTGTGGTGTATGTATTTGTGTACCGTTATTGTAAATTTGTCTGCCGCCAAATCATAGAGTCTGCCTGCGGCTTCGCTTGATTGCTTGAGATTATCTCCGACATTCAATCAAGCGAAGCCGCTGGCAGAAGGGAACATATTCCCGGAATGAAAAGCCTATGTGGAATTCCAGACACTTCACTTCATCCAGATCTGAAGTACGCTTCTGTAAACATGTCAAAGTGAACACTTAGGCGGGGTGCACGACGGGTGAGTTGTCAAACCATACAAATAAGATAGAATGACGGCTCTAAGATCGTTCACTCCGCCTAGGTGTACACCGTGAGATGTCGACAGAATCGACCGGCTGTTCAGCCATTTTGGCGTGATTGTGTTACCACATCCATCCACCCAATCGCAAGTGAGGTTTCCTTGAACGAATGACAACCGTTATCGATTAGACAGATAAAATCAATGTAATATCGTATTGTTTTGTGCTTCTACACTTGGTCCCAAGAGATATCAAGATATCGCTTAAACTTTCCTCCCCCGCTAAAACAAAAGTAACGATGATAAGTAAGTGTGACAAAATATCGAGACACTCAAAAAAGTATCTGAAGCCGCGGGCAGAACACGAACGTGCCATATCACGGGAACTGATAACAAACTCCATATCAGCAAGGAAAGTTATTAAAGCGTCTACCAATATTTTATATGAGCGAAATCACCGTCTCTGAGGGTCGATAGGAAACTTTCTAAGTAATGAAACTTACGGGGATCGAGTGGGTGCGAGAATGCAGCGTTCTTGTAAAACGAAACTGGTGTAACGAAGGAAATTGTTGAAGCAAATCTGTGTTACAGAAACAGTGGATTCGCTGATCAGTCTTGTAATACTAAGAAAAGGTTGCATTAAGTTTGTACATGTGACTAAATATGCTTGAAAGCTATTTCATCTTCCGTCTAGAAACTGAAAACTTGGGGTAGATAAGATGGCACTTCGTGTACTCCTAACTGCCCCGAAATCGCAGCTTTGGTAAACCCCTGGGTTTGCAAAGCAGCGAACGATAATATTTGTTATTTAGCAGCAACGCAAGATACCTTTATCTTACGTGAGATCGACAGTTATAACAGGGCGTTTGCAAATGCACTGACAGATTAGTATTACTTCTGAAAAGCATATTTGCATTTAACAGGATGACAATGACCCCGCCACAGTTTCATCACCGTATGTTTTCAATCTAAGGACGATTCGTCTCAAACTTTACGAGGGTAGAACAATAAATCAATATGTCGAATAATTGCTCCTCATCGGAGCTCCGGAAAGTCGGAATCAAAAGTTACTAATCACCCGGTCTTTATTAATAAGGCGTGGAAGAAAATATATTCAGTGAGTCGAAAGTTTTCGCCTGAGTTTTAAGAGTTCCGGTCTTAGGGACCGATCGCGAAATTTACGGGTTAGACGGTGTGGCGCGTTTCGAGTTGTTAGTTAGAATTTAATGTTTAATAAATATTTTGTTCCGTTTCAAGTGATTGAATGAAAAGATTTGAGGGTTCGTAACAATGCAATGTTTGGTTCAATTTGTGAAGATTTATTGACGTTGTTTTGATTGATTTGTGAGATTTTTTGTTACCAATAGGATTTTTTTTTTGAAGGATGGAATTCATCAAATGACACCTTCCGTTCTGAGTGGAATGGAGTGTCAGACTCTTACTTATCTGTGTTTTTCCAAATGCCCTTTGCGTTCTAGGGCCGCGATGACTCTTTCGAACAAATTCCGCAAGCCTAGCAGGATATGCGACAGTAGATTTTATGAGTTGCTCTCCCAAATTAGCCTTCAACATTTTCAGAGCGTGCGCTGTTAATATGAATAGCCTCTGCTAGTGGCTGTGCCAAGTTGTATTTAAATCCATTAAGACGACCATCGACCATAATCCACAAGAAGTATGGCGATGCTCCACCGGTACATGATGGACATTCCAGCCACATGCACGAAACGTTTTGGGAACACTTTCATTGTGCGTACAGCTAAGGAGTGGAATTCCCTGCCAGAGTCGGAGATTCCTGATATCTAAAGCCTGGGAGTATTTAAGTCACGTGTGAATAGGTTGCTTTAAGCGTGCTCTATCTTCGACCACATTATAGCTTGCTTACGGTTAGATAGGTGGTCAAACGCTTGCCTTTCAATACTAAAAAATTAAAAACAAACAGATGCATAAACAGAGTTATTTTCGGATTTATAATAATAGTATAAATCTATACTTCTTCTTCTTAATTAAATTTTATGTTAGGCCCAGTATTCAGCACGGTAACACCAATCGCTGACGCAGCAACGAATCTATACTGCCAAGCCAAGTGTTAACAACGCCAACCAATACGGAAATTTAATTCACTCAAATGATTCAAGCCCTGAGAGATTTATTCGTGCATTATTATTACAATGCATTTATCAAGCGCTTGCTACGAAAACAACAACAAATCAAAGGGTTAAATAATAATAGTGCATGCGAAACAATACAACGGAGACTGCACAAGAGTGTTTCATGTTTAATTACGTGGTTCCGTATGTTGCGAAATAAATAATTTGCTGTAGTTTAGTATGCGGTTTCATAATTAGGTAGATACAGTTTCAGTTCACAGATATATTAATTGATATATCCTAAGAAAATGTACCTAATTGAGTACCTACTAATTAAAATAAAATAACAAGTTTTATATCCTGAAGCTCAAAGAAAGTGAAGCACACCTTGTTTATGTTTATTTTAACACTGAGATCGATATTAATCTTCAGAATAAGGAAATTTCCTATCATTAATTGAAAGTTCTTTTAAAGAATAAATTATTTTAATTAAAAAACTTATCTTAAAGGATCACAAAAGCGTCAACATTTAGTTTCAGTACCGCGTCAGACTAGACTAATAAAACGATCCTGTAAGCTTTCATAGTTTCTGTTTCAATGTTATAAAACTCTAAGTTACGGGCTCCAGACTTCATCCCCCTTATTGAGAATTTATTTGATACGCTTTAGTTAATTTGCACTACTTAAACACTTCAAAAGGAAAAGGTTTATAACAAGTTTAGAAAGTAACTAGATGAGAAGTAGGTTTATGAGCCTAGGTTACACACTTACACCCTTATTCATAAAAAAACTTTTATCTGCACTCACAACGTAATGTTCCAAATATGAGTTCAAAAACTATTGTATAAACACGTATTTATTTTTTCGTGGATAGGTAAAATTAAAAAAAAAACATTATTATTCAACATTTCTTCGATTTTCAAACTGCATGATAAAATAACTTTTTAATTTTATAGCACACTGTTACTTTTAAATTTTTGGCGCATATGCTCGTTGACTTAATGTAGAAAAATAGTATCATTGTCTATGGATGCCCATTCCATACGCAATGAGAATATCCGCCATACCACTATATTTTTCAGTGGCTGTGATTTTGGAACTATTTCTCGTCTTTTGTTTTATTTCAAATGTATGACGCATTGCGGAATCCTAAAAGCGACAATCACGAACCCGGTGGTCCATAAGTCCAACAGCAACAATTCATATCATTGGCTCATTTCGTATGTACTCGCAGACAATCGTGCGAGCAATTTGTTCGTCCATTCTTTAGCAGTCGAATTACTATGTACGTGAGTGTGTTGCTAAGCCGTGAACGGGTTATGAAGACATGTGCGGTTGACGGCTAAGCGTGAGGGGTCGAAAAGACCGAGCCGTGGCGGTTAGAGTGTTAACTGTGTTGATTGTTCTTATTTTCGTTTTTGGTGTTTTATTTCTTGTCGTGTTTTCATTTTCCAATACATGTTTATGACATTTTTAAATATTTCTAAATAGTAGGCCACCACCGGTGGTTAGGGCTCCAGAGAAAAGAACTTCCCCACAATACTAGCCGTTTCGAAGAGTAAATATTGCCTTCTTTATCAGGCCCTTTATCCAACTGCGTTACGCCAGCTTCGACAGTGGTAGTTGAATCTATTTTTCGTGTTATTGTTATTTAGTTACAGTAACAAGAATCATATAAGTATCATAGATTATTAAGCCCATAGCCAGAAAACAAAATAGTGCTGGCCAGGAAAAAAAATACTGTTTCCTTTAGTGTACTGTAAAGCTGAGAACGGGTTATGAAGACATGTGCTGTTGAAGCTATATGTGCTGTGCTGAAGCTATATGTGCTGTGTGTGAGCTATATGTGTGTATATGTGTATGTGCTGTTGCTAAGGGTCAAAAAGACCGAGTCGTAGCAGTTATACTGTTAACAGTGTTAATTGTTCTTATTTTCGTGTTTTATTTTTTGATAAAGTTATTGCCAAGAAGTACCGTGTTATCCAGTAACTGGGCTGTGGAAGTCAGATAAGCAGTCGTTCCACGTAAAATACTTGTATTCAACTGAATCCGGTTTGATTGGAAGCTGACTCCAATATAGTTGGGAATCGGCTAGGCTCCAATATAAGTGATGATGATGTCATAATTATAATATAACAAGCTTTTACCCGCAACTCCGCCCGCGTGGATGTTGATTATAAAGAAGAAAAGAAAGAAAATAAGTTTATTCCGCCAGAAATGACGCACAATAATAACAAAATTAAAAAAGAAAGTCTTCTAAAATACAACCCGTTTCACTGCCAAGCTATGTCGGGACCGGACATTAACTAACACGATTATCGCGTAAAAAAGTAGCCTATGTCCTTCTCCATATCCGTTGAGCCGTTTCAGTATGAAAGCGTAACAGACAGACAGAAAAAGTTACTTTCGCCTATATAATATTAGTAGGGAAGTAATTATTAAGGTGGCAAACAAGGATCACACCAATGATCATTCGGGTAGTACCTAAACAGTGCCAGAAATAAAAAAATAACGTTTTCTTGTGGAAAACTTCCTGAACATTTTTTACTACTGGTTAGGTGCAGCTCTAAACATTCAAGAAAAAAAGTACAAGTATTTTGTATTTACAAACACACGTAGCTGATAACTGTAGACTTTTGCTGTAGTTGTGAAAAATGTTCAGGGGTTTGTTTTCTATGATAAACTTTCGTGTTTCCTCCTTTACATTCTGTTCCGAAAACCATCGACAAAAGTCCGAAACATAATTATGTAGGGGATAAACTACGTAGATTTTCGTGGATCTAACATAACATCAAAGAACTAGTACCTACGTATAAATTGAATTGTGGTAATTCGGAAACAAATATCAAAGTCAACAGTAAAATTAAATGATACCAAATTGTCTTGACATTTATGAAATGTTGGTGTCTAAACTTACTCTTGTGTCTCTCCATTTGACTTGTTTTTCAATACCTACTACTTAATACATAATGTATTTGAAAGGTTGTTAGTTCATGTCTCCAACATGAACTGTGGCACAATAATTTCACATTTTAAAGTATTTTATTTTTAGTTTATGTTCTATCTAGCTTATGTAACTAAACCAAGCCTTCCCATATTCACGAATTCTAAACTATACAGATGGTTTAGTTAGAGTTAAAATATAAAAAGTCTAGTGTTCGTTACACGGTAGTCGAGCAAAAAATGCTGTATTTTTTATGCGTGCTGGTCTCAGGCCTTTCAGCCTAGCCTTTACAGCCGTAAGCACACGAGTATCTATTCAGTGCTGCCAACGTTAGCGCTAGGTTGCGAGTTCGTTTTTTTAAATTTTTCGACTATTCAAATGCGGAATTCTGGAACGCGTTCCTTTTCCGCGCGAAACATGTTGTCATGATTTACTTTTGTTTTTTAACGAAGTCGGCAGTTAAGGATGCAGAAGAAGGCAGTGTGTAATTTTATTTTTGTTTCTCAAAAAAATACGGAAAGTCTGCGTAAGTTTTAACGCAAAGTTTTAAGAGAGGAGTTGGACAGGGTTTGCTGCTACTTACTTATTTTTAAGCTTAGTGCAATTTTTCACGCTGTTGGAACGTTTACGATGTGGAAAATGGTACTTAAATAAAACAGGAACTTATTACTCTGCACTTATTTTGTCTTTCATGCTTGCTTTCTAACAAATCCTCTCTTATGAAGCTTATTCGAACATCATCGGGTTGAAAGCCGAATGGATGCATTTCTCCTTTTCAAATGAATCGACTGTGCAGCTCTTGAGGCGTCTCCGTTGTGATGACGACTTCAAACGTGCCTCAGTGTCATACTCAAACGAGACAGACATGTGCCTTATACTTTTATGGTGTTTTATTTGCAAAGGTGTCCCAATTAAGTACTAATAGTATGATTTACAATAAGGCAAAATATTTAGCCTGTATTGTAACTGTGTTCATGCATTTTTATGATAATTTGTTTGTGATATTTACAACATTCAGAATTGTTATCATTGCATTACTAGTTCAGAGAGCCTTTATTTATGCCTTTTTCTAAACCATTTGTAACACTTTCTTGGATAATCTCATTTAACAAGTAGGTATAAGTAATCAAATAATAATTATCATGAACATGTTTCATCTGTATCTATTAATTTTGTAATATACTTATTCATGTTATGTATTTCTTATAAGTAGAGGTACATAAACTTTTTATTTAAATTTATCAATATTGAAAAAACCTTGCAAACTGTAGAACACTCCAACAAAGCGCATACTTTGTCTGGCTAACGGATACATTTGTTTGAATCCTCAGTCAGCACTCAGACGCGTCGGATGTGCTCAGTGGTGGAGACATTACAGACGTCATCTCAAACAATCAGGATTTGAACGAACGACGCATACGTTTACTAGTAAGACAGTGAGCACTAGAAACAGGACGACTATCTAATAGAAGGCGAGCCTAATAGTTATGATTGTTACATGTAGCCATCAGTCCAGTAAGAAAGCTGACTGTTAATTAACAAGATTCTGAACCTTAGCGTCTCTAACAGACAGGTGCAACGCGATAATGCAATCCCGCCATGAATCAACCATGCGTTTTCATACATTTTTCAAATTGTTCTAAAACAACATAATGTAACTATTTGTATAAAAAAGCTGTCGCATTGTCGCGTCGCACCTGTCAGAATGATGTAGCCGTTACATCCTAGGAAACAGTTGCGCCAATTCCCGTTTACACAGCAAATTACTAATCAAAAATAGAACCTAAATAAATTAAAAAAAGAACTAACAAAACCCGCGTACCCACTCGCGACAATCCTTTCGCTAACGTGAACGTTCGAAAATTTAAAATTTAATTAAGGCGCGGCTCCTACAGTCGGTTGCGCGCGTTAATCTCGTAAAGGCGGGGACACACGCGCACACCGCTTACAAAGCAATTTTTAATTGCGCCCCAGGCCGGAAAGCGCCGTGTCTTTGACATTTACGATTGATTAAAAAGAAAATGCCGGGACGTAGACTTTGCATTCTGTCTTCGGGTTTAAAATGTCCTTGTGGATGGTTTAGTTTTTTCGGTTGAAGCTGTGTCGGACTTACTTGATTCTGTTGTGAAATCGCATGTATGAAAACCTTGTTACAAGTTTTTTTGTTTTGTTTCTCAATGAAGATCCCATTAAAACATAATATTATGTGAGAATGGGAGTAGCAAGATTGTACAAGAATGAATTCTCTCTTAAAGATATAATACAAATGTTACAATTGTTCGCAATGATGTCAGACCCCTGAGCCGGCGCTGCCAGTAGCAGTTTTTTGTTATTATCGGTTGTCTAAGCTTTACAGGTAATCAATATTGTAATATAATTTATAACATCGAATGATTGGAAAATTTCCCAATCTTCAATTCCCGGTTTTCCGATTTTTCATTTGTTTACACATAATGCCAAATTTGAACTTTCTAGGTCATCTGGTCTGTGAGTGAATGAGTCAGTCAGTCAGTTATAAAAATGTCGGTTTTTATACATTCATCATCATCATCATATCAGCCGAAAGACGTCCACTGCTGGACATAGGCCTCCCCCAAGTGTTGCCACAACAACCGGTCCTGTGCGTCTCACATCCATCGGTTACCCACGACCCTCACCAGATCATCGGTCCACCTTGTGGGAGGTCATCCAACGCTGCGTCTTCCGGTACGCGGTCGCCACTCCAAAACTATTCGGCCCCATCGACCATCTGTTCTGCGAGCAATGTGCCCTGCCCACTGCCACTTCAATTTGGCGATCCTTCGGGCTATGTCGGTAACCTTGGTTCTCTTGCGGATATAATCATTCCTGACTCGATCACGCAAGGAAACTCCGAGCATTGTCCTCTCCATTGCCCTTTGGGTGACTTTAAGCCTTCTGATGAGGCCCATTGTGAGCGACCACGTTTCGAGTCATAGACTTTCGTCTTGAGATACTGTGGTATGTGAGACGAGAAGATACCGCGCAACTTCCCGAACGCCGCCCAGCCGAGTCGGATTCGACGGTTGACCTCTTTCTCGAAGTTAGCCCTACCTAACTGGATCGTTTGTCCAAGGTAGACGTACTCATCAACCACTTCGAGTGCAGAGCCTCCAATCTTGATAGGAGTGGGGTTTATACATTAATATATCAATAACTGTTTGGATTCTAGACCAGCCTAGAAGTTTTAAGAAATGTGACAAATATCATGTATGGAGGTTAAATAGGTTTCGAGTTGTGAAGAGGTCGAAAGTATTTTGAAATCGTTCGTGTACACACGACTGATGCGTCGCCTTTCGTTCTTTTTCCGTTTCCGTTTCTTTCGTTTCGTACCCAAAGGGTAAAAACGAGACTCTATTACTAAGACTTCGCTGTCCGTCCGTCCGTCCGACACCAGGCTGTATCTCATGAACCGTGTCAGTTAGACAGTTGAAATTTTCACAGATGATGTATTTCTGTTGCCCCTATAACAACCAAATACTAAAAAATAGAATAGAATAAATGTTTAGGGGGGCTCCCTTACAACAAACGTAATTTTTTTGCTTGTTTTTGCTCGACATTGACAACGGCAACAGAATATTTAGTTATATATTCCCTTTACCTGGTGAGGGTCGCGGGTAACCGATGGATGCGAGACGCACAGGACCGGTTGTTGTGACGACACTTGGGGGAGGCCTATGTCCAGCAGTGGACGTCTTTCGGCTGATATGATGATGATGATTCCCTTTAAAAATAAATAATTAAATTAAAATAAAACAGATATTTAAATGGGACTCCCATACAAAAAACGTGATTTTTTTGCCGTCTTTTATAGATAATGGTACGGAACCTTTCGTACGCGAGTCCGACTCGCACTTGGCCGGTTTTCTTTCTTACTTTTGCCCTGAACAGACAGTCCGTCTAGCACCTTGCTGATAGTTGCTGACTGGCTACGAAAAAATAATCCTGTCTATTTAGACAGCCAAAAACAAGAAAATAAGCAAACACAACTTCCTTTAGCAAATTATTCCAACCGAATATATTCAGACGAATTAAGAGCGAGTCACAATAAAATTACGACCAGTTAGTTGAACAAAATAAAAAAAAAACTAATTAGGCAACGAAACTACGCCACTGGATGGCTAGAATGTGGGTCAAGAGCCACCACAAGTCTGCTTTCACAACTAAAAGTGTTGTTTTTTAACGTAATTAGAGTTGCTATCCAACTACAACGAACCCCGTGTTCTCTCAAAACGTAATACATAGCCAGCATTACCGGAACCATTCTGAACTACACTATATATGCTTCGAAAAGGTCTAAATATACCGGCAGATAGTTCTTTAACTTTACCATTCCGCTTTGAAGTTAATAAGTATGGGTTTATTGAGTGAAAACCTCAGATTGTTCTACTTGTATTAAATATTTCAGCTGGTGAATACGGTATCGATTTATTATATGTTACGGTGGATTTACTGGGAGATGGACCGCTGTAGAATCCCGTGGATTTAAGCGCATCAACCTGTGTTAATAACCATGTGAGTAAATTCAAATTAATTGATTAAACATAAACCTACGTGAATATGGGCACTTATGAAACGTCAGAAGTTGGTATACGGTTCAATTTGATAGTTTCGACCGATGTCTGTATGCAGCTTAGTAGATACCATTGGTTCTAATGATGGAAAAAGAAAATCATTAAACAAGGAATTGGAACTCTTATGCCAGCTTGCAAGTAACAACTAGGTAAAATGTGATTAATTCTAACCCGCAATCTATTTTTTAGCATGCGAGTTTCTTTCAGGTGGCAACGCAGCCTAACTTACAGATGCTCGATTATTTCCAGCCAGTCCCTCACCACCGAACCAGACAATCTAAAACTCCCAAAGACTAAACAATGTAAATTCAAATAGGTCCAAGGCACGAAAAACGAAACAGCTTCTACCGTGGCGTGTAAAATTATAAAGTCGGCAGGTCTAAGTTAGGGAGCAATGCAGTGCGACAGATGGCCCGGGTGGCGAATTAAACGGGCCCCAAGGGAACGGCGCGAAGAAAGACAAACACGCAAAGTTGGCTTCAGTGTTGTTGAGATTATTAAATTTCCTCCGCTATAAACTTTGAATAAACTGAATGTGAAATTTTTGGACCGTAGAACTTATCAGGATGTTCGGAATAGCTAATGTCCAGAACTCCAGATATTTGAGAAACTGTATTACGGATGAGATGACAAATATTGGCTGGGATTGACAATTGTTACCTCCTTGAGAAGGAGGTCAGATAGAAACGGTTCTGGGAACTGTGGATGAATTAAACGCACGAACAAATCCTAAAGAACCAAGATAAGTAACAGATTGATAAATGTTCCTTTGTAGGACCTACAGATAAATGTTTACCTAGCGACTATCTTTCAATTAGGTAAATGTTTATCTATTAATTGATTTAAACTTTATGTACAGTAATTCTACATTGGCGGATTTAATGAGACAAGGCGTTCTCTACCAACCTTGGGGTCAACCTTTGGGTTAAAAATAATGTTCTAATCGGTTTCCAGCTGCCTGCTTTTCGTTCCCAGTTGTGTTCCTAAACAGTTTACCAACAACAAAATTCAAATCAAGTTTCATTTGAAAGCTCACTTCAGTTGCCAGCGCTTAAATGCGTCAAACCATTGCATTGCCACGCTGAATGACAAGCGAGTCCCAATAATAAGGCCGCATTGAAATCTCTCGGCCGCTTCACTGTCGAAGTTAGTCATGTAGGTATGCTTTGTGATATGGACGTCAAAGAACTGTGGAGCTTTGTAGGCAATGCATTTTCATGTTATGCTGGAATGAAGGAATAAATTCTTCTTTTGTAATGCAGAACTAATACTAAAATTGGGCCATAATTTTGGCGTAATTTGTACTTGCGTGCAAAATTGCTCTGTGCTTTTCTTTTGCTGCATTCTTCATTTGAGACAGAGCATAATTCGTAAAATTGAACGAAAGATTAATTATTGATATTTCTAGGGTTAGGTTTGTTTTTGAAAGGTAACAAACGGAACCCTATTACTGAGTCTCCACTGTCCGCCCGTTCATTTGCTGTATCTCATGATCCGTAATAAGCTGAAATTTTCACATATAGTAATAGTGTATGTCTATTGCCGTTTGGAGGTAACAGAACAGAGAGTAAAGTCCCGCATACCTCCGTTGAAAAGGGAGGATCCTCCGACCAGACGGTTGTTTGTGTCTGGCGCTGCGAGTCTCATTTGCTGTTGATTCCGCTTCGTTGATTTTTTGTGGCGGTATTAATGTCGCATACAGCCGCATTAACAAAAATTTTTAACATTTTTCGGTTTATTTCTGTGTGCGAGCCCGACTCACACTTGACCGGTTTTTTATTGATATCTTTCACACTAAACAAAGTTAAAGGTTATTAAAAGTCTTACGTGAGAGTCGTTCAAAAGATCAAACTTTAAAAAGCTTCTGTGAATACTAGATTCAATATCCTAAGAGATGGTTAAGGTGAATGCACCCTAGCATTCACCTTAACCATCTTCATCCTCCACATACTAAACATAGTATAATTATATCAAGTAGGTATGCTATAGAAACTCGTTTCCCAAGGGCTGTGCAGGTCAGACGGTAGTAACTACGTGTAGAACCTGAAACTACCCTCATGCTAATGAACACACCGGTGTCTGGGAGCAAAACTGATATCTACTGGTGAGGAAAAATAATAATCTATGTGAACCATAGGAAAACCTGGATAGTTCGAGAAAATGTACGAAAATAAAATTTATTAGCAGCGATGTCCAGATTTTTGCGAGTAACCCACTATCGACTGAAACGAAAGACGCTACGCAGCACGAAAAACGCAAAAAAAAATGCAGTGTTGTGTTAGCAACTAGAGAGTTACTTGAGACAAGTAGTAATGTCTATCAGACCCTGGACAGTCCATACTCACATAAAAAGGAATCAGAACTCGAAATAATAACTTTTTCAAATCTAATCACAATAAAACAAAATAGAACCATCTACTCGTAAGTCAGGAGCTCTCAAAGTTTTTGGTTCCGTGGACTCCTTGGTGATTTTTTCTGTTGTACGTAGACCACCATGACTATTATATGGATTTTTCACACGGAATTTCATCAAATTCCGTGTGGAAAATCCATACTCATAATACCTTAGTCATATAGTAAAACCTGCGATTCGTACTATTATTATTAAATTAACGTTCCAGAAAGAATTGACAAACTTTCTTAGCAGCAACACTATTGCTGGGTTGGTAATAAAAAAGTACTCTTAGAGTAGATAATATCAAATCATCAGTCATGAAAAAGATTTTTAAAGGGATCGATTCCGGCTGATGTCGTGGGGATAAAAAGTTTTTCTTTATTTCATACATATATCTTTATAAAAGAAAGTGTTATGAAACTAACCACATACAGTATATTTAGGTGGATTGACACCACTGCAGGTGATCTGACTAACTCGTGCAGGCTATTTTTACATTCCCAAATGTATAATATTTTTCTCTATAATAGACCCCTTGCTTTGTTTTCCCTAGGGGTCCAAGTGAACCACTTTGAGAATCACTGGTCTAAACCCAAAATAAGGAATATCTTAACAAACCTCGCTTATTATCAAGTCTATCCGTATAAAAGAAGTCTTGTTTAAGTAAGTTACTTGAACTGCTGCGGCCGAGTAGAGCAATTAAATTAGTAATACTATCCAGCGGTTGAGATGGTAAGATAATAATTAAATTACCGTCGATTTTACTGCGGAGGCGATTCTCCACAGAGGAAGTTTCGTTTTATTAATGCAATTACATTCCGTGTCAGCTGATTTTCTGGCATAAGTACTGTGGAGTGAACTGTTGAGATCTGGAATCATAAGAATTGGGTTAGATGTTGATTTTAACACTTGACAATTTTAATATTTTCGTGGGTTACAATATTTCATGTAATCATTGTGATCAATAATGGTATTTCCATTTTGATCACAATGGGTTTGAAAGCTGTACAATCGCTTATGATTCTCATCATTTTGCACTCAGCCTTTAACGTTCTCGCAGAACAGATGGTTGATGGGGCCGTAAAGTTCTGGAGCGGCGACAGCTTTGGAAGGAAAAGGTGTACCGATGTATTTGAAGAAATAGTATTTGGTTCAATGACCTAAGATTTCCTTCAATTCAGGGTTTCCATCATAATTGCATTTGTTTTTTGTTCTAAAACAGATACGAAAAATAAAGTTTTTTTAAAACGTGATTGTTCTTATTACAGAAAAACACTAAAAAACTGCAAATTAGTAAGCCCACACCAACAGTACCTTTATCGTCAAGGCCATTTTTGTAAACATACATAATTATACACATTTCTAATCAGGTACTAATAGGTCGTGATCAATCAGCGCCATGCTAGGTTCAGTCGTTAATTGCGATTATTGGACTTGTGGTTAACTGTTTATCTTAATTAACCTGCAAGCATTCGGCTCACTAAGGTTGTAAGCAGACCTCGCCTTCTCCTCCACTAACACAGAACTTCCGCAAGAAATGGTTAACCGTTAAGTTCTTTCTTAAAATAAATATTTTTTTTAATTTGGTATGAAAAGTTACATGACTTAGTAATATAATTTTTTTGCAAAAATGCAGTATAGTTTGTTGGCAGTGTTCTCATAGATACAAGATTTTTGAGTAAACGAAGTTCAAGCAAAAAAAAAAAATCACTTAGCCGGTTTTTTTATTTGGTTGAACTTCGGTGTCGGGCCACGCGCAGTGTAGGGTTCAGTAGTAGCACGCTACAATATTGCCGACTCAGAACGATGCTTTTTGTTTAATTCTATGAAAATATTTATTGAGTTCACGGTTTATTGGTTCAAACGTCTAAAAACGGGCCCATATTGGACGATGGTAACTGAAAAAAGACTATTAGAAAAAATATTATATATTTGAGTACTACCGCGAGTAGACGCAAGCGCTTGTAATGAAGATTGATAACCTGATAATTATATACTATATTTTTTACATAACTAACATTTTTATCTAACTAATTTTCAGTGACATTTTGTGCTAAATATTCCTTCTCCAAGTACATTTTATAGGTTGATCGACTATTACTCGTTAACCTGTAAAGCCTACTTAGCTGTGATAGTTGTCTTTTAAATTCGTTATATGTATGGTAAAAAATGTTAAACTCGCGTCAGGACACGTGACCTGATCGAAAATTCGTAAGACGGATAGTGTGAGCAGTTTTTGGGATGGGTCAAAAATGTTGAACTCGCGTCAGGACACGTGACCGTCGGGACACGTGACCTGATCGAAAATTCGTAAGATGGATAATGTAATATGTAATATAAATGGTCATGTTTGTGTATGATAGCGCAATAAACGAGTATTGTATTTAACCACATAAATGATAGTTTTTTATACTGAGAAATAAAGCAATTCTGGTGAAATTATTCTCTAATCATTCCAAAATATTCAATAATGCACAACGTTAATGTTCAAGTTTTCACCTCTGCCGGCACTCCCGGAGTGCAACCCATTGTTTTTTTCTTTAGAAAGGTCTTAGGTATTTCATTTTATTTCCTTTCCTGTCTACCTGCACCTCTGCTAAGATGCCCTTCGATGGCCCTCCCTAAGGCACACTGCAAGGGGAGGGGAAACACCGTAGCTGCAACCCAGCAGACCAATGGTAGGTACCGCGATTTTCCCCGTTACATTTTCTACGAGTCTGCTCTCATCCTATTTTATTACGGGCATAAAAGCCTGCAGTTAGAGTATTGCTGAACCAAAACTCTTGAAAATTTTATTAGTTCCAATCGAAATTCAACTACGGATCAATGTCGGAATTTAAGTGCACTGCATTTTATTTTATGGCTGCATTCCTTCATTAATTTGATCGTCAAATCAAACATGCATACGAGTATGTCAAATCGTACATACAAGAATGACTTAAAAATAAAATAAAATAAAAAAAATAATTAGCCTTAGCTTTTCTTCGCAAAAATAACTATCTTAAAAGATGAATTCTATCTACTGGTATGGCGAAAAGAAATGTAAAAAAAAATCTCACCAACAAAAATTGTAAATGATAAATTATATTTATTTTGTAAGTAGGTTAAACATAATACTTTTACTGGTTTTTGGTCATTTTAAGCTAGATGAGGCCAGTGTTTCCTAGCTGACTACTCTGAGAAGAAACACCGAAATAAACTCAGAAGTCAAAGTCTCTTTTAAAGTCCATACAATCCGTACTGGTCAAGTCATATGACAACCATGTAGGTTAATGTCTGAGGTGGCCTTTTGAGAAAAGGGCCACACATATTTGAGTGTACATGTCCAGACAATGCAAGCAATTGTCAGTTATCGTGAAGCTCAAACTTAAAACTTGAAGAAGCTCAACGATTTGACGAACAATACCAAAGTAAGGCCGCGTAATAAGTCAAACTGCCAGACTAACATAAATTGAAACCCTAATATGGCGATTTACATGGTCCCCACATTCACAATACGTTATATGAGGACCATGCAAATCAGTGTCTGATATGTATACTTCTTATTTTTAGTCTAAAACGTTAAAAACAACATAACTGAATCAAATCTTTTACAGCGCAACTATGATACAGCTAAAAACAAATTATCTCCACCAACTGAATCTAAGTTAATCTGTGTTTAAACCCAGACCACTCGCTATATATCACTGTGTTTTAGACCTAACGTTTTAGTCGCTTCTAGGATTACCGCAGATAAGATGTTGCCTAAGTGGGGGTCTTAATAAGGATTCCTCTGTTTTATTTCAGCATTTATTCTAGTTTAATGTAATTGGACTACGTATAATTTCTTAAAAACGAGAAAGTTTGCTCTGGTCGTTGAGTTTTTTAAGTGTTTGAAAAGGAGAAAGGTTTCAGAGAGATGGATTTGTTTTTGCAGACCGGAAGTTTGTAAAGGTAAGCGGGACTGGAGTGAAAGGCTGCCAGTATAATGGAACCACTACCTGTTTTATTGGACATTTAGCAGAATTAGTTGTAGATAATTTACTCGGAATTTCTGTCTAATTATTTTGCAAGCAGTTCGTCTTTGTTATGAGTTTTGTTCAAGGTTTTGACACAATAGATTAAGAAAATAAAAATGTTTAAAAAAAGGTGAGATAGTCAATAAGTTGCAAAGACAACTTGGCGAAATTGGAGTTTAATAGACTCGTCGAATACTCAATGCGAGTGCGGTGGCCCTGTTCAGAACATGAGCAGCCACACGTTGGAGTGCCCCAAGTGCCATACACCTGTACTTTAGGGGATTTAATTAATGCCACCGATTCTGCAATTAACGTAGTCGCCTACTGGGGCCAAATAATAATGAAATAAGTTCTTTTATTTTCCCCAAAATACTTCTTGACCACTGCATCTCCTATAACCCAGTACCTAAACACACATTGGAGAACGCATGTAGGTAAGTACACATAAACCCAAAAGCACCGGCCCACCAAAACAAAACGAACTATTCACGCATCTTATCCACAACACACTACACTTTAATATCTTAAACTACTAAGTATGAAAGTTCCATCCCCTTGGTCTCAGATTATCCAATGATAATGAGACGGCCGGCCACTCTGTTTTCATTACTATAACGACTGGTTTTCCAACGTAATGGCCCATAAACATTGCCGCAAATAGAGTGGGAAGAAACCAAGTTTCTGCAATAATCTTGCTTTACTTGTATGTATGCGATTATAATTGGATGTGACTAGATGGGGTTGGAGGCGTAGTTTTATGTGCGTGCTACTTGCAGTTCAGAATATCCGGTGAATTTGTAAAGAGCAACTGTTCATTTGTAACCGAATCTGAAAGTAGAACAGATTATTAAGAGAATTCCAAAACTGAAATTATTCCATTAGGGTTGCGGATTTTGTTTCAAAGAGTCACCGCGGCCCTGGAACGTAAAGGGCACTAGGAGGAGAACGTATGGGTTTTAGTCAGTAAGAGTCTGACACTCCCTCCCGCTCCACCCAGAACGGAAGGAGACATTTGAAGATTTCCTATCCATAAAAAAGGTAATTAAATGGTGCTCACAATGCATTGTTCGAAATATCAATCCTTCAACTTTTGATCATCATCTGCCTAGACTTTTCCCAATTACATTGGGGTCGGCTTCCAGTCAAACAGGATTTAGCTGAATACCAGTACTTTATAAAGAGCGGCTGCCTACCAGACCTCCACAACCCATTAACTGGGTAACACGGAACTTCTTAGCAACACTTGAGTTAGATTTTCTGGCTTCTGACAATCCGTAACGACTGCCAAAGATCTACAAATGACAGCCGAGACCAACGAGTGTGTTTTCCGAGGCAATGAACCCTTCAACTTTTGATATCAACGAATAATTCTAAGAATAAACGAAGTACTTTAGTACAGACGACTGTCGGTGGCAATGGTTGTCTTTTAGCTGGCCAAGCGTAGTACGGAGTTTCAGTAAAATAAACAGCTAGTTAGCATTATAGATACTGTCGCCATATTTATATAAAATTTTCGTAATATTTTTTACAATTCACTTAGAGTCTTGATTTCCATACGTCATATTTTATGGAACTACTGAAAATCAACGCCATGCTGTGGGTTCGCTCATTAGACAGTACAACGCATCTGCATAGTTTCTGGTCTTTTTTCTGGGCCATAAGTTTCATGCTAACTCAAAATATTTTCCGCGTAACATATCTAGTTTCTCTAGATCATTGTACAACCCCATAAAGTTAGTTTAGGCCGGATATCTAACAAATTTTACGCCTCTTTGATTACTTGCCGGCTTCGGAGCGCTCCCTGTGTAGAAAACAGTGGGTTTATATATATTTTAATAGCCCCCAACTATGAAACACAGTTTCTGAAGTTTCATAACTGCTATGAGAGCTTTCATTCGAGGTCTGATTAATGTAAAGTTATAATTCTAGACTGGTTTAATATTTCTTGTAATTTTCCGTAGTTCTTTGAATGATGGCTAGATTAATTTGTTAAAGTTTTGGTGATGTTTTATTTAGTTTTCAGAAGTAAATAGACAAACGGGATCCTTTCCAATGTGTATAAATAGACTTTAAAGAACACGGTTAATAGGGTAAGACACAATCAATTTAAATTTTGACAGCTCAACAACATCAATTGCGTGGTTTGCGCTGTCAAACAGACGAGTTTTTCAAACATACGAAGCAATGGATTAGGAGTTTTCTTCAAAATCCTTCGGATTGCGAAGTGTTATGTAATTGTGGTGCAGATCATAGAAAGCATTGAACGGACTTTTTATAAAATAATCTGCCATTTATTCTTAACATGATGTCTAAACAGCATCATTATCAGATATCCTGGCGTCCCCTCCTAATAACCAGTGAAGCTAATCCACCACCACCGATTACCACTAAGTCACCATAATTTGAAAATAGTTCCATTATTCTGTCAGTACCATACAGCAAAGTGTAAGCAGAAAACACCATAGCGGACCTTACTAATGGTCAATAAACGGGATCCTATGGCTGGCGCGAGCGAGGCCCGGGAATTGCACTCGTTGATCCTGACTCTAATCCCGGGACCGGCGGCGCGGCAGTTAAGATGGGTAATGTGTTCGGACGCCAAATTATGACTGTTTTGATGTAAGTATATTGGTATTGCAATTTGATAGTGTTTAAGTACTTTGGATTTTTTTGTTAGTTAGAAGATTGAGCGTTAGTAGTAGAAAATAGAAGCAGAGAAACTGTTTTCTAAATATTTGTAACACATAAACTCACACCTTTTTGCCCATGGGGCATGAGCCATAAAAAGTGGGAAGCTACGGTACTCCACCTTCTACGACGAATGTCTATGTATGAAAAACTGACAAGCCTTTATTAATTATAAGCAGCTTCAACTTGCTCCTCATTACATTTTGTACAGTTGGATTGCATGATTGACGCTTAATTCCTGACTTTGAAACACCACATTCTGTTTTTTTGAGAATCATTGTAAAGGTCATGCGTTTATTTCGTTGACCTACTCTAAGGCTCCGCGCAAACGGGCCACTAATCACAGCCACCGGTGGCTGGCGACAAGCTGTTTACATGATGTTTAACAAGTTTTGTTTGGAATCGCCGCACACGTGTAGCGAGTGGCGTCCACTCGCGACTCAGTGTCTGCGACACGTCACCGGTAGCGGCCACTAGTGACTCAGTGTCCGTGCCATGTCACCGGTAGCGGCCCAGTGTTGCCGACAATTGGGTGTACCTATTATAGGAGTTGTTCTCGAAATCGTCTACGTCGCACGAATTACAGCTGCAATCAAACCTTCCGTCTCGGAATCTATCGTGTGACTGTATAGCAGGAGTGTGTTACAAATTCTAGCGGCCACCAATTACTAGTGGTGGCCACCGACCACTCGTGGCAAGCACCAACCACATTTGTTTTGCGCGGTACCAAAGGACGTGGCGCGCGACAACCAACGGTGGCTGTGGTTAGTGGTCCGTTTGCGTAGCCTGATTCATCATGTAGTCACATTTTAAAAAGCGTGCGAGAATAGCAAGAGCTTGAACTGACCTGTTTTTACAGACTTCAAAAAAGGAGAAGGTTTTAAACTTCAAACTGGAGGAAATTCAAACGGTGCTTTTCAAAATAGTGAACGATTTCGATACTAGATACCAGTTTATGGTAGCTTTTCATGTTTCAACCAATCTCAGGGTTGCTTTACCCCGTTTTTTAATTAAAATCAACTCAAAATACCACAAAATAGTATCAAATTTTTCGTCCAACCGCCATCGCGGGTGCACAATATTAGTTGAAAATATGAGCGGTTCGTTCATAATGTCGGCTTCATTTGTCACCCGGCATGTGCCAAGTGTTCACGTAGTGTTAATAACCTGCCTTCGTGGCACACGGCCAGAATCAGGTTTTTGGGGCCCAGGATTAAGTTGCTAGCTGATAGCGAATGTACTGTTTTGAAGGTCGTGAAGAATCCATAATATGTTTTTATTGGTTTCTACTGAAATAACAGCACAGGGACTATAGGGTCGTGTCATTTGCGTAAGACTTTTCATAGTACGGAACTATCGAGCAAAGATGATTACTTATCATGAGCCTTCGCCCCCTTTACTTGTCTTGTGACATCATGGAAATAAGATTCCCTCTAGATAAACAAATGCACCAAAAAAATACCAACAGACTGAACTCGTGACTGCTTCTGCCTGATCGCTACATGAAAGATTCTTGGGAGAGGAGTAAAACGAGCCGTTGCTGTTATGGACTGATCATTATTGGTTTTAAAAATCTGTTTGAAACTGTCTATGCTAAAGGTGGAGATTTTCTTTGTTTGTTTGAACGCGTTAATCTTTGGAACTATCAGTCGGATTTAGAAAATACTTTTTGTATATGATAACCACATTCATGAGGAAGGCTGTAGGCTATACGGGAAAGGGAGATTCCTACGGGAATGGCAAAAAACGGTATTTGCCCGTACGAAGGTGAATAGAATTACAACTATTATATCACATCAGTTAAAGCTTACTGTAACTGTACAATCCTTTAAATGTAACATCCAAAAGTTTTCCACGAGAATACGCTCCGCTTAAGATTTGTGGCAAGCCCTAAGTGCAACGTAAGCGATGAGTGGCCTATTTCGCTACCCTAACAAATATTTCGACGTTGGAATAACATCTGATTGCTATTTAAGATTTTGATTAATTGATCCTATTGGCTTCTTAATGACGGTAGGCTAAAAATTAAAACTCACACTCACTGCAGAGTGAAGACCTCCCTTCCTCCTTCTTTCAATTTTTGTCTATCATGGGCAGTCTGAGCACAGTCATTTAGGTAGGAGACCAGCTCGTCTCGCCATCTCCTTTTGGGGGTACTGCGTTGCCAGGCCTGATGTTCAACCTGAAATTGATAAAACATTACATTTAAGACTGGTGAACATATAATTATGTATTAGTTGCTTATGCTCGTTGCTTCGTTTCGGTAGCCTAATCCATAGAAACCTTTAATTTTTTCCAAGATAAAAAAAGCATAAATTACTGAAGTTTCATCCAAATATTCCCCTAAAAATATTTTTTTTTTAACTATTTTTATCTAGGATATTTATGCGACTTTTGTGGCTCTTTTTCGTCAATACCTCATGAAATACTACAATAATTCCCATTGTAAAAAATCAAGTTCTTAATTTTTAGTAGAAGTCTCGTCAAAACCTGCCGTTTTCTACACATCCCTAGTTAGAAATTTACAACCAACCAATCAGACATTAAGGAAAAAGATTCCTATAATTTAGGAAAAGGCATTTTACTAACGGAAGACATCAATTAGATGTAATTACAATTGAATAATTCATTAAATCGCTTGAAATTCAGTTTAAACTTGTAAAAAACCATCAGATAAATCTGGAAAAACTTGGGTTCTAAAAGTTACCAAATCTTTAGTTCATTACTCTTATCTTAAAGTTTTAAGCTGTTAAAGTACAGTTAAAGTATCTACTAACGACTCCTTTTAACTTTAGTTTTGAGTGTCACCGTAACCAGCAGTTTGGGTACCGTATCTTGATAGTACCTGCGTTACGGGCCTTTTGTGGTTGCAGCTTCAGATCTGATATCCAATCCTGATTTTCGCTTAATTGTCTTGTCTTGCCGATTGACTCAAATAAAACGTTATCTGACTCGTATTTAGCAACATGTCTTTTTATTTTTTTGCGTGTCTTGACTGTAATTAAATGTTCGGTATTTAGCAACCTTTTTTTTTTTTTTTTTTTTTATAGGATGGGAAATCATCAAATGACCCCTCCCGCTCTGGGTGGAGCGGCAGGGAGTGTCAGACTTTTACTGACTAAAACCCACCCTTAGTCCTCCTGGTGCCTTTCTTCCCAGCCCCCCTAGACAAAAAACTTTTCTGTAGCGTTAACGTCAGACGCTCACGACAAAATGTATGGGAATGACATTAGGTGTGGAAAGGAAACGTCATCACCTAATGTCATTCCCATACATTTTGCCGTGAGCGTCTGACGTTAACGCTACAGAAAAGTTTTTTGTCTAGGCCCCCAGGGCCGCGGTAACTCTTTCGAACAATTCCGCAACCCTGGCAGGCGTATTTAGCAACCTTAAGAGCTCAAATAGGCCTCATTTAAATCTTACATGTAGGTGGTTGTGCACGACAGGCAACAAAGGACGCATGTCCTGTGAGGGGGCTCCACAATGACACTGCCTTTGGCATGGGTGGAGGATGCCCCATTTGGATAGATTATTTATTATAGCTGTCAACCTTTTTTTATAAGGATGGGAAAGCATCAAATAACTCCTTCCACTCTGGGTGGAGCGGAAGAGAGTGTCAGCCTCTTACTCACTAAAACCCATCCATTTACCTCCAAATGCCCTTTGCCTTCCAGGGGGCCTACCGCAACCTCTTAAAACAATATTATTTTAATATTACTTTGTAATTTCTGTTGTTGCATTTTCAACTCTCGGCGCTGATCCGAGCGTTGAAAATCCAACAGAGCGGAACGCAAAGTAATATTAAAGTAATATTGTTTTAAGAGGTTGTGGTAGGCCCCCAGGCCAACCGTGACTCTTTCGAACAAATTACGCAACATAGCTAGGTTCGCAACCGGTTAAGAGATTTCCAGATTGGGTACTGCAGCTCGCTGGATGAACTCAATGTTGTTAATCGAAAATTAGGAAAGATTTCATAATATTTACCACAGTCTCTCTCGGTGGCAATCATCATCTTATTAGCTTTTTCCTGTTGTGGTCAGCTTCTAGTCTTGCGGAGTACCAGTACTTTGTATGGAGTCATTGCTTATCTGACCCATACAACCAAGAAGCAATATAATTCCTTTTTATCAAATTATTCCTATACGCTGGATACGAGTACGAGTTGTGGATTAACTTAACAATATATAACCTTGCGATAAGGAAAACATTAAATAAAATCGTTTAAGAGGAATACATCTCCGTCAACATAAATATTTTCTTTCATCTATTTTCCTTTCAAAAGCTTTCCTAGCAACCGATACGTAGTGACATCTATCGGCGAGAGGCGTGAAACAAACTTTCGTTTCGGCAGTTCGCCGTTTTGATGTGGCGCTAGTGTATACAATGTTTTGTTTGATTCTACATTGAATTAACAATATTCCCATTTGATTACTACATTCCTGTGCGCTGTTCTCTTCAGATTAATTTTGCTGCAGCATCCAAGACAGTTGAATTGTTTCTTCGGGATTCGTCGAATTTCATTGACTCGGCGTTTTTCTGGTGGTCGCCACTGTTCGTGTTCTTGTGTCGCCATTCCGGCTCTCAGAAATTGTAGTGATTGGGAATAGTGTGGACGGCTATAGTACTTAGTAGTTTGTTTGGCTGCACACATTTCAATTTACTTACCATTTATTTCGATTCACTTATGTAATTATACCTTATATAATTATATTATTAAAGTTTACAGGTATGTAAAGCTATTGCTATAGAGCTAAAATTATTTTATGTACAGGTACCTATCAGAAGCTTCAGACCTTCTTTGTACAGACGCCAGCACATCGAGCTACCCGAAACTATCAAATTTTTCCAATCAAACTTAAACCTTATGGTGTAGCGATAAAGTTGAAAATCTATTAAATAAATTTAACTGTTTTTTGTAGCGTGATGTTCTGGCGACTGTACAATAAATTAGTAAAATCTATAATATTTTCGAATCAATCTTAGACTCACAAAACCCAACACTTTCCTAAGACACACTAACCATCCCCTCCAATAAGTAGCCTACCAACCAAAAAACACACAAAAATTTACGCAATACCGTAAATAAAACAAAAACAAGATAATTCGAAGGATTCCCGCGAACAGCGAAGATTTATGTAACGCACACATATCAGGGGATCTCAATTTGTTTCGTACTACCCCCGCGTGATAAAACGGTCCGCATTGAACTATAGCACTTGGAGCCGATTTGGTTATTTGTTTGGTCGACCGAGGATTTTGGAAGAAATAATGCTGCAGTCACGCGTATTGTTGGGTTGCGGATGCGGACTTGCTGAGTTGCTTTTTGAAGGACATTTTTTTAAGAGCTTAATAGGTATGTTTGTTCCTAGCGGTTACTTCTGGGCAAGCACGCTCCATTTTCGACTACATCGCTTACCATCAGGTGAGATAGTGGACAAACGCGTGCCTATCAATTGTAAAGCAAAAAAAAACAACGGGTTGCACCCCGGGAGTGCCGGCAGAAGTAAAAGCTTGAGCATTAACGTTGTGCATTTTTGAATATTTTGGAATGGTTTGGGAATAATTTCGTACGAATTGCTTTATTTATCAGTATCAAAGTACTATCATTTATATGATTAAATACAATATTCATTTATTGCGCTATCGTACACAATCATGACAATGTATATTAGGTACATATTAAGAAAGAAAGAAAGAAAATTAGTTTATTTGGCACACACAGATACACACAATGTTGGTACAAACAAAAAATAAACTTGAATTTTAAAAATGAAGTAACATTGTGTGCCCCGCGTCTTACGAATTTTCAATCAGGTCACGTGTCCTGACGGTCACGCGTCCTGACGCGAGTTTAACATTTTTTACCCATCCCAAAAAGTGCACAACGCCGCTAATGAAGTTTTCACTTCAAAAAATTGCATGAACCGCGTCATTAACTGGCTATCCCATTTTATAAGGTATTTTAATGTGTAAGGTGGTGTCTCAAATGGTGCAATTTTCTGATCCTAACTGTGAATACATTTAAGCTGTTTTATGCTGTTTACTGATTTCGAGAAATAAATGAATTAATATCGTATTAACATAGGTACATAATTTACTCAGCTGGGCAGCCAGTGGTCATTATGATTGTCATTTGTTTTGTAATAAAACTGAAACTGAAACTCAACTCAAACATAAATAAAATACAGAGTTACCTACACTTACTGCCAAAAACTTACAAACCATAAGCAGTCCATCGTTATAATCTTCAATCCTCAAACTACGGAACAATATAGAAAGTTTGTTTCACAAACACTATCAGTAATATGGCCACTCTTATTTATTAGCGCACTAAATCCAGTCATAAAGGCGACTAAGGTCTCTAGACTATCCTAGGCCGGAGCTTAAACTTTTAATGGCACTTGACGGCCAAGAAAATGAGGTTAGCAACATTAAAGGCTTTATCACGATTCTTACTTGGCGTACTACACGTTACTGAGTCCTGAAACTAAAGTGATAATTTTCTTATAGAGCCCTGGTAGGTTGTGTTTTGGGCGGAGAGTGTGTGGCTGAACTTTAGCTGAAAAAAATGTTTTTTTTACCTGGTGTTGTTTTAACATCATCAACACCTCTGTTTCTTCATCATCGTTCGCACACTTCTGAAAATTTGTCAGGGATTTTTCTTCAGAATGTACTGCTTGGCAAAAAAGAGTTTGGAAAAAATGAGGGCGCCACTATCTCACTTAACGCACCATAATATGGGAAATCAGTAAGAAGAATTTAATCAAATCGTTAAAAATAAATGTGGAACAATAAACGTTACTCAAAATCTAACACTTGTCGGCCAATTAGTGTTGACATCATAGGTTTCCATTTAGTAAAATATTTAGTTCCACTTGGCACCACATCATATTCTTTTTGTGTCCCTTCGTCCAGCATACTCACCATGGAATCCTGATATTTCATGAATGTCAAAAAACTGTTCTGAAATAGTGCTAAATAGTGCCCAAAGGAAAAAAATAGTGCTCTTGTACTTGCGAAGTTATAGCCATAGTTCGATGAGTATGCTGGACGAAGGTTTCGCCCAGCATACTCACCTCCGTCCGGAGAATCTGTATACGCTTCAAACATAATTCATACTTCAAAAAATAGTTCCCAAATAGTGCCAAACGGTGCCCAAAAAGAAAAAACAGTGCTCGAATAACTTCGGAGTTATAGGCTTCGTTCAGTGAGTATGCTGGGCGTAGGTTCT
Source organism: Melanchra persicariae (assembly GCA_947386135.1). Classification (NCBI taxonomy): domain Eukaryota; kingdom Metazoa; phylum Arthropoda; class Insecta; order Lepidoptera; family Noctuidae; genus Melanchra; species Melanchra persicariae. Next base: position 5,272,665 of record OX376651.1, on the reverse strand, counting down.
ACGCCCAGCATACTCACCTCAGTGCGCGAATATCGAACGAGCTATAGGTACAATTTACGTCTCAAAAAATTGTGCTTGAAATAGTGCCCAATATCAGTCCAATTTTTGCTTGACTTTTGACCTAGAAAACCATTAAATTTGATTGTAAACTTCTACATACATTACATTGAGTACAGTCGAATACAATATTATTAACTTTCTTTCTAACAATTTTTGTCTTGTGTAAATTATTAATTGTCTATGTAAGGGAGTATTTACTTTAGAATCGCAATATTATTAATTACACATTATTTTAATAATACTTTATAATAATATGATTAAGCCTTCGCGCGTCGCATGGGACCCCGGTAGCTAGGAACAATGATTTTATATATTTTGTCTAGATCACGGCGCTTGAAGGATTAAGATATCAAATGAAGTAAATCATGCATGAAAAATAAAGTTGCTGTTATTAATGCTTACATTACAACTGACAAAATTATTCAAAATAATCATTTTCCGGATCAAGGACGGTACCACAACGTTTACGGAATTGACCTGTATTCCTCATGTGATAAAGTTCAATATAGTGTGGCAGTAATGGATGCACGTACGGTCAATAGGTATGGGGCTTACGACGCGCGGCGCCCGCGACGCAAATGAATATGTTTATGTTTAAATACTAGATGGCGCTGCCCTAACATCTTACGATTATTAGACAAGACTGATCTGTATTTTGAAGGTGATAAGGGTCCATTTTGTGTCACAAAGCGACGCGCGGCGCCCGCGACGCAAATGAATATGTTTATGTTTAAATACTAGATGGCGCTGCCCTAACATCTTACGATTATTAGACAAGACTGATCTGTATTTTGAAGGTGATAAGGGTCCATTTTGTGTCACAAAGCAATCGAAACGAACAAGCGCTTCTCAGTTTCTTTGTTTGTTTACTTCGTCGCACATCATTATAATAACGCCGGCTTTTGAGTTTGACTACATAGTGGGTTGCAAAACCAAACAATGTGTTGGTGATGTCATTATTTACCTATATAAAATTGTGTATCTAGTACGTAATCAATATAGGAGCTGCACCCAAATCAGTAAGTATATTTCAATTTATAATAGTGGCATTTAACTAAATTGATTTTACACTCATTCATTAATTGCACTGTAAAACTAGGTAGCAAGCGAGTTGTTTTTTACAAAAACACGTTCATTTTTTCGTTGAATATGACACTGTACACTTAAAATTAAGGACATGCTTAAGAAGTTTTAAAAATGGGTACCTACTTAGTTACTTTTTTAAAGGTTTGATGTAGGTAGGTACACACATAATAACGTAATGTAACTTGTTTGTTTATCTAATTGGATCTCAAATACCTATTTATATACCTACTTCTGCGGAGGCCTGGTTTTATCCTCCAATTCTACTGGAAATGAAACACTGTCTTATTTGCTAGGATATAATTTACTTTTCTTCAATTTTTTTATTACAAGCTTGTCCTCGTTACCCGTCAGGATCTGTTCTCGTCTTAAGTTCACGTTAGTTACATTTCAATATCGAAATAGGTAGAATCAGTCAGCGCGAGCGTCGGTAGTAAGTATAAACGTAACTATAGAATTAACACAGATGTATTTTTTAGATAATATGACGTGAAGTGAAGACTATTACCGATTGTCATCCGGCGAATGCACTTAAACTTTTAAGTGTCGTCAACCTATTCATCACATTTTCTATGGGAGTTGTGACTTCGGGAAATCGTCTTCAGCCTCGTGTTTTGCCCCTTCGCTATTTATAATAGAAATCACGCTTAAATAATGGAAAACACGTAAGTGCTTAAGTACCTTTAGAGGAAGGCTGGAGCCTGTCATACCTATATTAAATTATTTAAATACGTGTTATTTTCAGATTATCTTGAAGACACAATGTTTACCACGTTAGAAGACAACTTTTTCTGACTCGTACTGCGTGAGCGGTGGGGCCCGTTATGTTTTTTACATCTATAGTTGGTATTTTCAGGTAATATAGGTAGTATAAGTACACAAGTGTTCATAATGTTATTGATGTTGATTTATATGTTAGTTAGTTAGTTGTTATTTCATATTATGTTAATATTGAAAACAAATGGCATAATAATTTGTGATAATTCTTGTGAATCTAACGACATGGATCAGCAAGGAAAACGAGGGCCTAAACCAAAGGTTTCATTAGAAACGCAAAAATTAGTAATTTCAGAATTCAAAGATGACTTTTTTAAAAATATTCCTTCCGCAAATGACTCAATTTATAAACAAATTCAAACACGGTTAAATTACAAAATGAGTATTAAATCAATCATATTAAGCATAAAACGAAATTACGAATACTTTTTTGGTGTTGATAAAAAAGAAATAATTCGTAATAATGATTCTAATTTGATAAATCAAAAGTCTACATCGTCATCAAACGAAAGCATTAATAGTGTTTCGGAGAACACCAGTACGCATACATTTTATATGGATACAATAACTTGGGATAGTATTAAGCCTCAAAGGTATTTTTATCACCGAAATAGCAAAATCGCCCCTGGTAGTCTGTATAATGTCAGACGTAAATTAAAACCAAACCAATGGACTAATGTAATTCAAATGCATCTATGGAAAGAAATAAGATCTTTATGCACTTGGTGTTTTAAAAATAATATTGTGAAAGACAATTACGAAATCAAATGCACAGGATATTGTAATCAATGTCACGCAAAAATAATTATAACAACTAACTTAGAAACGGAAAATTTAATTAAACTAGAATGTTGCATAATTAATGAAAATAAAAAGTACTCTCATAACACCAGTAAAAAAAACCGATTACGGTATTACCAAATAAGGGAATTAGGTGAAAAATTACAACACGAAGCAGCAGCTTCTATAAGATATAAATTAGCCTCAACTTTAATGAAGAAAAATGACAAGGAACCTCCAGTATTGCCAAAATTACAAACACTACATCGAATTAAACATGAAAATAAAAAAGTTGATGTTTTCCATCCCAACCCAATATTGTCACTTACTTGTATGTGTGTTTCACCACCTTTTGATAAATGTGTTAGATATGTTTCTGCTTTTCCATTTTATACATTTTACTGGACGGACGATCAAAAGAATTATTATAAAAAATGCCAAAAAGAGTTTAATTATATTAGAGTTTCTATAGACGCAACAGGTTCTATATTTAATAAAAATCTTCGGCCTGTCGTCAATGAACACACACAACTATCTCAAGAGTCGCAAAGTCCTATATTTTTGTATGTTATGATGACAGATACAACCGTTAAAAGTAGCGTGCCAATTTCACAGTGTATATCAGAAAGTCACTCTTTAGATACTATTGCTAGCTGGTTACAATCTTGGTTGGCTAATGGAAAACCTCCAAATGAAGTAGTAACTGATGATTCCGCAGCTTTAGTAGGTGCGGTGGTAAAAGTATTTTGTGGTTATAAATCCACCTCTGACTACTTAAATACATGTTTTAATATTTTAGAAAATAGAACCAAAAAAATTCCAACCTGTTATGTTCGCCTTGATACTTCGCATTTCATAAAAACATTGTACAATCAAAGTATTTTCAAAAATATAGACACTAGAGTAACAAAATTTTTTGTTGATTGTATGATTCTGATTAAAAAATGTGTTTCATACGGAGAGGTAAAGAAAATTATAGAAAATGTTTATATTATAGCAAATAATAAACACCGCGGCAGTAGAAATGGAAATTTAACACGGTGTGAAACGGCGATTTTAGAATTAAAAAACCGGATCAAAACTAATTTGCAGGAATGTGAAATACAAAATGTAGATTCGGAAAATCACGTTCCAATTAAACATTCTTTATGGGAGGGATTAGATAAAGAAGAAAACCCGCTTCTGAAAATGTATAAAGATCTTGAGGAGAAAGAAGATTTAATTAAACAATTGTGTGATCAAGAAACTGAAATCGAAAATATTTATTACTTGCCGGAAATAAAGGACACTTTGATTAGGATTCTTAAAAAACTTCCACTATGGGGAAATATAATGATGACTTATTTTAACAGTAATTATTGTACTCCAACCAGTTCAAATGTAGAAAGTTATATGAAAGACGTAAAAAAGTTATTTTTTAAAACAAATTCAAATAAGTACCGCGTAGATGAGTTTATTATTAAACACGAGCCTTTGATAACCGGTTCCATACGCTTAGCCAAAAGTGACTTGATTGATGTTCAAGAAGGAACTGAAAATATTGTCGATGAAAAAAATGAAATAAGTGACCATAACACACCACAAATAAATACTCTCGTCAATGATGAATCATTTTATGAAAACTCAATTTTTAGGAGCGAACCAAATTATATTGAAGACTGGCGGGGACTGGTGTCTAAACAGAAGAAAAATAAAAAACGAATCAATCGTCGTACAAAATTACATATTTTACAAAACGGCAGTGTTTCTACTTCAGGAACATACAGATTCACGTTTATTAATACGTGTGCTTTTGATTCCGTGGTCCAAAGTTTTTCAATTGCATATTTAGATAGACCTAATATTAGAAAATATATCAATGATAAAAAAAACGATCTTTCACAACTGACCAGAAGTTTGATCACGTATGACAATCTAAAGAAAATCACTAAGAAGGCTAGAAAACCAAAAGATATTTACACTACTCGTTCTAAGGTATTGGCTAAAATATATGATACTGTGGAATCCGATTTTAGTAGTTGCAAAAATTGTGAGTGTAATGTAACTTTTATAATAGATAACATACAAAGTTATGGTTTTTATAGTGCTAATAGATACTTAAATTGTACAAACCAGAACTGTGAAATCAATAAAGGTTCTGGCACAAAATGTAGTTGGATTCCAATAAATGTAAACATATTGACGACTCAAGGTATTGGAGCCCTTAATGAAGCTCTATTAGTAAATGATACTGAAAGGAAATGTAAATACCAATTATGTAACGGTAAAAACGCATACAAATATGAAGTACTAGACTTCGTATTTATTGAAATTAATACTTCAATTGAAATAGAAATTGATGAAATTTCTAAAGAGATCATAATAAACGGTGACACCTTTAAAATTCTGTCGGTAATAGATTTTACAAATGGTGAATCAGGACGCATGGGGCATTACAAGTCAAAGTGCTATCGATTGCTAAAGAGAACTTGGAACTGCTATGATGACCTTAGTAAAAAAGTTTGTAGTAATTCCCAATATACTGTACCACACTGCATTATTTATACGCGAATGTAAGATGAAGATCGGTCCTAACTTGTTAGTTCCTATTTTGTTATTGTTTGTTTGTTTTTTTTTTTGTTCTTGTAAAAGTTATTTTATTAATAACTTACAGAAATGTGATTATAAACTGTGATTGTTAATTTGTAATTACTATAGGGTATTTAATATTAATAAAAAAAACGTGATTATAAACTGTGATTGCTCAATTTATACTTATTTGTAAGATAATTTTATTGTGATTAAAACGTTGTAGCAGTAAAACAAAGTACAAGTACCTACGTGTTATATTTTAGAAAGTTTTACCAATATTTGGCTAAACATTTTTTTATATGTATATTATATACAATATTAAAACTACAATTTTTTCTATTTACATTGATTATATTATGAATGTTAACAAAAGCTGTGAACTAGTTAACTAGAATTCTGATTACTTTGGCCCTTTAAATAGTAATAAATAACGTAAGTAATTAAAAATGTTTTTTATTGCTAAACCTTTCATTGATGAAACTATTGGAAAGAGTTTTAAAAATTTGTATAACTATGTCACAGTACTAGTTTTGACTGGTTATAAGTTTTGCCTGCAACATATATACAAAAAGAAACTGTATAATTTCCTTTTTACAATTTTTCAAGATATTAATTTTATTGGCTGCAAATGACTGTTTTTATTCAGACAAACACACAATGCAATGAAGTAATAGACTTCATTTACGCTTAAAGTTTCATTCATTTATTATTATTTATAAAATATATAATAATGCATTTAATCGAAAGTTTTTGACATGTGAGAAAATACCATAATTATTTCCAATAACATGAAGTCTACAATTAGAAAGTTTAATATTTTTGTCCAAAAACATGTGTCGACGACTGTACCCCATTTTACGTTAGTATGTAGAAGTTTACATTAAAATTTAATGGTTTTCTAAGTCAAAAGTCAAGCAAAAATTGGACTGATATTGGGCACTATTTCAAGCACAATTTTTTGAGACGTAAATTGTACCTATAGCTCGTTCGATATTCGCGCACTGAGGTGAGTATGCTGGGCGTAGAACCTACGCCCAGCATACTCACTGAACGAAGCCTATAACTCCGAAGTTATTCGAGCACTGTTTTTTCTTTTTGGGCACCGTTTGGCACTATTTGGGAACTATTTTTTGAAGTATGAATTATGTTTGAAGCGTATACAGATTCTCCGGACGGAGGTGAGTATGCTGGGCGAAACCTTCGTCCAGCATACTCATCGAACTATGGCTATAACTTCGCAAGTACAAGAGCACTATTTTTTTCCTTTGGGCACTATTTAGCACTATTTCAGAACAGTTTTTTGACATTCATGAAATATCAGGATTCCATGGTGAGTATGCTGGACGAAGGGACACTTCTTTTTTGCCAAGCTGTACAATCGATCTGGTAGATCTTGTCCTATACGAGTTTGAATTTTCTTGTCAACTAGAAACGGTATTTTCTTTTAATTTTCCCTGATTCGTTAGTTGTTGTAACTGCAGTTGGATCCTTGAAGATTAAGAATAGCTAGCTACTCCACTCTTGCAGTCCTCAGTCACTCAGTAACGGTAGGGTTTTATACATTATGATATTGATATTGATTAGATGATGATATGCCTAGCCCCATTAAATCAATAAGTTAATGAAATCCGAAAAATAAAAGAAAATCAGTAAATTTTTCTACACTAAACATGACTCGGAACAAGTTTTTAAGTGAGCGTCGCGCGCGCACGTCACATAACTCCATCGTCATATAAATTTATAAAAAGAACATTAGAATTGAAACGTTTATTGATCGCGACAGATGACGCTACTGTTTATACCAAAATCAAAACAGCGTATCTCACACTTTCTTGGCTGTACAATTTTAATTTCTATGTTGTTGTATTAGGTGATAAGTTGTGTAGTGGTTTACAAAGATGTTCGTTTAGTAATGCCGAGTCAAAGAAAGTTGAATGTTGCATGTAATGAGTCGAGGCGTTAAGTGTCGTGTGGATTAAATTATACGCCATGTTGAATCATTAGAGGTTTGTTTTCATTCTGTCATCTGTGAGTCAGCAAGCAAGCCTCGGTGTAATTATAAACTTGGCTTGTTTACGCAACGCGCAGCAACTAAACTAAGTTTTGAACGAAAGCTTAGTAATGATTCCGATCATTAATTTAGTGCCCATCATTTAGCTGAAAATTGTAGGTATCATAACGCTATAAGATACCCACAATTTTGCTTACTCCTACGGGGTATTTTTACAAACGTAATGTTACGTTATATTCGTGACAATCTAAAATGTCGAATTTAATGGCTAGTAGAGAGGGATAGAAGATTGCTTTACCACTAAGTGCGAAAGAGAATTTTATGTCATTTTGTGTCTCTTTACACTTACTAGTAAAGAAATGTTGTGACCTGCTGTCGAGTCTGACTCCTTAGATTGTCACGAATATAGTGTTATTATTAAAACATACGTATTTTTCAGAGATGTTACGGATAGGACATTTCGGATCTGGATACGGATATAGAAATAATATTATACCAGTTTCGGATGTGAAATTATTTCGGATTATCCGGTAGTTTCGGTTACGGATATTTGGATTTTATGATAGATTTTAAGATTTTATAAGAGGACAACACAAATAGAAATAATAAACAAATATGCAAGTGACGCGCGCTAGTGTGTCGGTCATCATCACGTGTCTCATTTAGACTCCGCCCCTATCCGAAATTATCCGAAGCTTTTATATCGGATTCGGTTTAGTTCGGATATCCGATAGTTTCGGTTATGGTTACGGATTTCTTTAACATCCCTGGTATTTTTCGCAAGTAGGTATACGGCTCAGTTCGGTGACAGGTGTCTGAACATAATAACCTATTTCTGCAAATAGATATTTCTAGAATAGACACAAATATTTTTTTTTCGTAACATTTGCTTCAAAAGCGTCGCTTGTCAGGGATGATAGAAGAAGCTTTTAATATAAGATAATAGCTTAGCTTTGCGTCGTGTAGTTTTATTACTGTTACTTTAGGTATATAATACAAATTTGATTATATTTAGTTTTATAGCACACAAAATGGTCTACTTAATTCAAGTTATTCAGTTAAAAAATTGTGTTTTGATTTTTAATCTGCTTTCCAAACTATAAAATCAAGAGGCAAACCTTTTATTTCAGAATTAATCATTTTCATTTGTCAAACTTTACTTCAGCCTGAAAATGCTCAATTCGGAAATTAACCAAAGCTCTTCTTGCTATTTGGTATCTGTCAAACATTATCAAAATGCAAATATTATTAAAAGTACGGAAAAACTTCTTAATTCTTTATTGCACACCATAGCAACTTAAGCATTTTACAGTGTAGAAAAGTTCATGTACAAAGGCGAGCTAAACTCAAAGTTGAGTTTTCTCCCAGCAAACCTTTGAGTGATAGAGATAGATCACAATAGACGGTAGGATCCAGTGTACATTAAAATACTACATATTATTATACAAAACATATATATGTTACGGCTAATAGCCGAAGTGCGACTACACCTAGTTTTAGCCGGTCATTGGGCACCCCGACTCGGACAGGTTAGGTTAGAAGGGGATGGCGGGGTCTAGTGAGCGAGCGAAGCGAGCGAACACAGACACCCTCCATCCCCTTCGTGGTTATTTTTTTTTAAACCACACAGAAATAGGAATTTTAAAGTGTTTTGAGGTTAGATTATAACTAGTTGTAGCCGGGTTGCACCTAGTTGTAGACGGCTAAAACTAGGTGTAGCCGCACTTCGGCTATTAGCCTTAACATATACACCTACATATTTAAAAATAAAAATTTAAACACATACAACCTTGTAGTATGCCATACAATTATTTTGGTTAGAAGATCTCACACGCGCATCCAACGGGTTAACTATAATGTGACAATAATCTTATCTCTTAAGTGACAATTCACTTTAATAAAAGATGTTGTTCGTGTCGCCCCCTTATCGACGGAGTTGATAACGTGAGGCTGTGAGACCCGCGACCTTTGGAGATGCGGACCACGGTTTCTATAATAAAACATTGGTAGTTAAGATATCATAACATTTGTGTAGATAGAGGCAGGTTTTTGGGTCATTCGTGATACTTACCTAAAGTTTTTCACATTTGAGTATTTACAAGAGTGTTCTCTTTCTTATTCTCTGAAGTGTTTTTCGGGGACTTTAAACAAAGTGTCATTCTATCAGAAATAGGGTATTCTGATAGGAAAAAAAATATAATTCTAGTTAGTCCGTCCGTTAACATTTAAACAAATATTGGTGACGTATTTTTTGCCATTTCAAATCGCTAAAAATTATAAGGATAAAGTAAACGTCAAAAATTACACACATTTTTGACGTTTTGACAATCGCCTTCACACGCTACCGCTTAAGTGTCTAAACACACTATGCCGAAGTTACGCGACCGAAGTTCAGCACAATTACGCCTGCAATGCTATTTGAATTACTGACGACCCACTATGCCAAAATTACGTCGCGTCATAGCGTACAGCCTAACTTCGGTCGGGCGTAAGTTCAGCGGCAACTTATTCTGTGAGCACACATTATACGCGACAGAAGTTCGGTTCTAATTACCGACGAAGATCCGGGATCCACGATAGCGCTCGAGACACTGAATACACACACAAAGTTGCGGAACTGAATTGCTGCCGCGTAAGTTCGGCACTTATGGTGTGTCATATCAGCCGAATACGTCGGAACGTAAAATCAGCCGTCGAACTTCGGTCGCGTAACTTCGGCATAGTGTGTTTAGACACTAAATGTAACTTATTTAAGATCTTTTCTTAGTTTAGCGATTTAATTTTTTCCAAAAAATTTTCTATTCTCACCAACATGAGGACGCAAATCTTCAACCGCACACTTCATAGCCTCAAACGTATCTATAAATCTCAGACACGGTGTGATGCGTCTAATTCGGACACATACAAATGGTGCATAGAAAATTGCCCGCCGGATCGTTATCTGGCTTATCTATCATCGGTGTAGCCATCAGTGGTTATCTCGTATCATTCGTCAATTTGATTGGTGATTGGGAGATGTACTATGATTGGTTCGGTCGGTCAACGATGTACCTACTTACATACCTTTTCGTAAGTGTAATTATTGCCTGCCTAAGACATTAATGTCCTTATTCGCTGTTTTCCAAGCATATTCTGAACTTATAATAAAAATTATAGCCTACAGGTATCCGGAACATGTTTTTAAATTTTGTAACTTATAATTAATATTAACTGTTCAATTGTTCACTGATGTAAATATTGAAAGTAATAATAAAATATTCCAACATTTTAAAATACTCTTCACATTTATGAAATGATATTTTTTTTACTTTTTTTACAGTGAAACGGAATCAAATTCTGTACTTTTTCATAAAAAATAATGATTTGCAACAAAGGTAGTGACAGCCGTTTTTCAAAGAAATACTCTTGTTCCAATACACTATTATCCTCGGCCTAGATTTTCCCTGACTGTTCATAACTTTAATGATCCGAGTAGTTATTTCATTTCCAAGAATTTAAAAGATCCAGGGTCTTTTATTCTGTCGTTTGCTGTTATTATGATTTCCAGTAAGTTCTGCTTTTTGCATTTTATCAATTGAATAATGAATATAACCAAACTAATCTAGCATCAAAAATTTTCGTGTATAGTAGATGTCTTTATGTTGTAGTTTTGGAGTGGTGACCGCGTACCGGAAGACGCAGCGTTGGAAGACCTCCCACAAGGTGGACCGATGACCTGGTGAGGGTCGCGGGTAACCGATGGATGCGAGACGCACAGGACCGGTTGTTGTGGCGACGCTTGGGGGAGGCCTATGTCCAGCAGTGGACGTCTTTCGGCTGATATGATGATGATGAGATGTCTTAATCTGCTTGCTATTCCCATTGTTTTGTGGGAATACCAAGCAGATAAAGATAGGTTGGATGAGGATAGCTCATGTCACCTTCGATTATGATTTTTTATGTGTAACATACTTAAACATGAATTGACCAAAACTATCCTTTCACCTAGAAAGTAGGTATAGTTTTTCTCTATTGAGAAGTACTTTATTACATTCTTCTTCACAGAGATTTCCGCTTTGCAACATGCAACTAGCTGCATCTTTCTGACGGACCGACTCGCTGATGATAATACACAAGTGCAAATTGCTTAATTGAAATAAATCTCTGTATTATATTAAAATAGGTACAATTAAATTTCAAGAAGTAAACTTACATCTTGACACTAAAAGCGCAGATCCACAGCAGCGCACGGAGAGGCCATTTTTGCGCCTTAAAGCTTGATTCACACACATCAGTGAAGTCACAGTTCCGGCACAGTACCGTGACCTTGATAACTATTTTTCTATATTATATATTTTCTATTCTTTAATACAATTTTAGAGGTAGCGGAGGAGAGTAAAGTCCCGCATTGCATACCTCCATTCATAAAGGAGGATCCTCCGACCGGACGGTTGTTGTGTCCGGTGGGCAACTGCCCGATAGTTGATAGTCGGGCTGTTGTATCTATTCGAATCGCACAGTAAACTCTGATATCGCGATTTAGGATTTCGTTGTTAGTTCGGAGCTGTCGAGATAGATGGCGCTGCGAGTCTCATTGTTGCGATATAGATTCTGCTACGTTGATTTTTGTGTCGGTATTAATGCCGCTACAAAATCTCTATGAACACGTCCATACATGTCAGTGTCAGTGACGACAGTGCTCTCAGTGAGAGTTCATAGAGATTGGATGAAAAAATAATAATCACAGTGCCGGTACTGTGACTCCACTGATATGAGTGAATGGGCCTTAATTGTGCCAGTATACTTAGCAGCTCGGAGTTTCATTAGATTAAGCCCGAAAGTCTGACCAAGAGGTATCTTGATACATAGTAGATATATGACTTGTGGAGATGCGATAGCATAGGTGTTTTATCTTATAACCCTCAAAGCCCACCCAACATATTATTTCCCACCTTAATTCCAAGATGACTTTTTTCCAAATCACGTTCAGCAGTCATAAAGAGCGCTTACGCTCCGGCTGCATTCCTACCTGCATACAAGTGCAGACACCCCGTCTCGCCTGCGTCGGACAATGGCGCGGTAGACAATGGACGAGCGCGTGACACCATGCTGGCGATAACGTCTATATATGTATGTTACTTTTATTTTGTTTACCAGGATTAATCGGTTGTAATGTTTGTGTAGAGGTTTGATGTGTTGGGTTATGTTTTGGTTGGCTAAATTATGATACGGTATAGTAGCTTAATTAAGCTATTTAAAGAAAGTCGGAAAAAATCCCAAGGGGTCCTCCCCTGGATTTTTTTAAATGTTTTTCTGGGATGAAAAGTATTCGATGTATTATCCAGAACATAATGTATGGCAAGTTTCATACAAATTCGTTTTGCTGTTAAAATGTTACCAACTGACATCCAGAAAGAGGTAAGGTAGTTCGCATTTCTAATATTTGTATAGGATGGATCACGTTTACAAAATAGAACAACATTTTATGTTTGAACACGCAATTTCACTAAGAAAATAAGTTGTATGTCGATTCACACTGTCGCAAATAATGCTGCAGCCATATTTTGAGTCTGATCTCCATCCGCGACAGCAACCAGGAAGTAATCATAAACCACTGCAATAAACCCAACCAAAGAAAAGGCCCCAAGTTCCTGAAGGGGCCACATGCACCGCCGACTACCGAGGCGTCAGAAATAAGCGTGAATAATACGCCATGAAACTTCCTCCCCAAGGAATATCACGAGGGCCTCACATTTAACAGCCGAATAAACTTAGCCAGTGAAATAATACTGTTCATTCACATACCGGGTAATATCGTAAATAAAGGGTCATCCACAAACAGTGGCGCCCCTCCCGGCAGTTACCGAAACTAACTGTAATTGTTTAACGACACTGTCTTAAGGACTGCGTGGTATGCGACGCGCCCATTCTAGTTGGGAATTCGCTATTTATATTGTTAATAGGAGGGAAAGTCAGTTTTCAGGAAGCATGCTTTGGTAAAGTTAAAGGGGCGCCCTGTAAAGGTGGTTTTTTTGACTTGTCAGTGGCTTTTCCATGAATTAAAACACAACTTGTCACACACCTTGTCTTTGAACGAACATAATTTTGCCATTGATGAGGCTTCAACATGCATAGTGGAGCCATTAGTACCAATGGAGTAGAAACTTACTGTGGTCACTAGAAAATCTCATTTCTTCTATGGAAAAAAATATCATCATCTTCATTTCAGCAGCAAGATGTCCAGACATAGGACTTCATTTCGCATACAGCAGTATCCCGCAGCCTTTACCTTGTTATCGGTTCACGTTATGGGAGACTCTCCAAACCTATTAGCCTCAATATCGGTCAATTAAATAACGTCAAACTGAACTTCTCCAATTCTGAAAATAAATACCTATTTACTTACATTTTCTTTTGTTTCCCATTGTTCAAATCAAATTTGAAAAATCCTCGCAATTTAACCCAACTTGAAGTTCTACTAACAATGTCATCCAACTCATAAAGGTGCATCCACACTACGTGGAACGTAGCCACAGTAATACAGACGGACTTGTTTATTGTAATCACGATTATATAATATAACAGCTGTCGGGAGAGTCGTGAGACGTTTGTGATGGTGTCTGGGTCGACTGGAGACGTTTCACACTATTCGTGAGAATAAAAGTTGAGAGAATAGGGTATTTGCCCGGATTATTCCTTATATTTCTCAGGACCTAGAGAAAAAACAAGACGCTGTAAAAATGTTTACTATTGAACAACCTTATTTTTTTGACAAATCGTACTATTTCATGGTAACATAAATATTTTAAGTATTATTCATTCATGTAGAATTTAATAGGCTTCAAATACCGTATTCGATTTTAACTTATATTTTCCAAGAGGATTAATATTATTAACTCTGATAAATAGACAATATAGACATTCAAAATAATTTTGGATTACTAGATAAAGAAGACTTCACAAACAATAAACACAAAATGAAACATTCCATTGCACCATATAATATAGAATCTACCAATCTGAATTTATAAACGAGTCACGTACTTTTTCAGATTATATTTCATTGAATAATACAATACAATAATATTTAACACAACATAAACCAAACTGAGGTATACTAAAAAACAAAATTCAATTACAAAAATGGCGATCGTTTAGCGAATTCGAATGCGATTAAAAAACCCGTCGCCGCGTCCGTAAATTTAACTCGGTACAATAATCGGCGTGGTAGATATTCTTTTTATTTGCGTTTTAAGTGTTTTTTTTTCGTTACTTATTTTCATGTGCTTTTGTTTTGGAGAGGTTTGTACCAAATGTTGGTGGCACCGATGAAATGTTGGCAGTATCTGATTTTATAATGGCTGTTATGCAATGTCAGAATGTTGGCTATTCATTTGAGGGGTCTACAATTGGTTGTGAGCAAACCTACCCTAATTTTTTAACACAATAGACTGTAAAAGTAACGGTGTTAAAATGAATTAGTTATTGGCGACACACCGGTGTGTCGGCGGAGCTTGACTGGTAAATAGTCAACATTTGTATGTATGTACTATAAACCAACCAATTGAGCGCAAACCTTTGCTCCAAACGGCCAAACAAAAAAAAAGCAACTCGTATGCACCGATCAAGAACAGGGCCAGATATTTATACCTTGCTTAATGCGGGCAATACATATTTGGTAAGCCAAGTCCTTAGTTGCAGTGTGTCCTTGCAATTGTGCCGTACGTTAGTAAAAAATAACAAAACGCGGTGCGTGGATCGGCCACCATAAACATGGCGACAGCTGGTGCAGATGGGGCAAAAAGTCGAGCAGTTATGGTGGGGTTGGAGTTAGGAAGGTAGGATGCGGTATGCGCATTGTGCAACAGTTGGGCTGGTGGTATTGAAAAGTTGATGGCCAAAACGACAGCAGCTTTGCTTTAAGTATAATACCGAAAACACTCTTGACTTAGCTAATAAACGATTGGAACGAGAATGGTTTCAGTTGTTCAATTTTAAGTCGTTTAGTAGTCAGGCCACTTCAACTTCTTCGCTTTCTCTTGAGTAAGCAGTCATGGTCGCGATAAATTAAGAAGAATCCTTCGCAGCTCCTGTCACTATTTCTTTCATCTAGTTCTGATACTTTAATCTGGCGTGTTTATTAACAGTGCCTCCTAGGTTGATATGATTTCCCTTCTGAGCTTACTGAAATAGACTCAGTGTTCTATATGCATGTTCAAAACTGAATTGCTGCAGCAGTATTTACAATAGTAATTAGCAGGTTTATTCATATTATAAATAACCACATTCGCAGTAAAAATAATAAATAGTCAAAGTCAAAACGTTTATTCCAATTAGGCCATTAAAAGGCACTTTTGAACGTCATCATTTTCTTAAAATAATAAAACGTGACTCTACTGTCCGTAGTAGATTCTTAACTCTCCATAGAGAATTCGAATTTAGAATCCCCTAATCAGTCATCTGCCTAGCCTTTTCCCAACTGATCGGCTCCCAGTCAAACCGGATTCAGCTGAATACCAGTATTTTACGTGGAGCGGCTACCTACCAGACCTCCACAGACAATTAACTGTGTAACATGGTACTTCTTGCCAAGACTGGAGTCACATTTTCTGGCTTCTGACAATGCGTAGCGACTGCCAAAGATCTGCTAGTGACAGCTGGGACCAACGGCTTAACGTACTTTCCGAGGCATGGAAGAATCTCGGTATGTTAGGATGGTCACCCATCCACATACCAACCTTGGCAAGCGTTGCTTAACCTTAAACATCGACCCGTCCTGCTGTATTCTTTAGCAACGAGCTCCACTAATCAGTACTTAGACCAGCCTGAATACTGCAATTTAAAAGTACCACATCTCCATGCTTACTCCTTTATACAACACTGCTCATAGATGTCGTTTCTCGTTTGTGCCGACAGTAACCATACACGAGCTACTCCCAATGCTGATTATAATGGTAGTACCGCTTTTTTATTCGATTTTAAATCGTTTGTCTGAGCGTAAGTTTAAATATCTCTTTGCTTATTCGGCTTCGGCTTTATTGAGTTACGATGCGGTCATTTAGTGCAAGGATCTATGAGTGGTATACATTATAATATCTTTAGCAGGTGTAATGTTTTTTAATGGTAACGTGACCAATAAAAATCACAAACTATGTGGAATATTTTATGCTTGTTTGGGATGTATGATCTGAGGGCAAATTCTACTAATTATAAAACAACGTTCACATCTAAGTCGCAGTCAGTCAAAAAAGCCTCAATTTCCACACATTTTTGACAGATTGTGACTGACATGCGAATGAGAACGATGCTTAAAAATTAGTGAAATTGGTACTCTGACCAATCACAATTTGGTATGTGCAGAATTTAAGAGCGTGTACGCCGTATGTCATTTCATACAAACTTTCAAGTCCTTATTCTTCAAAATTAATGAACCGATTTTAACAAAACTTGGTATGCAGACGCTGGATATCCAGGTCTAAATAGTTATCATAATTTTTTTTTAAAAAGATTTTAGACGGAGAGAGAGCGATTTTAAGTTTTCTATAGAAAGTGAAAAATCACTATATCCTTCCCCCTGAACTCTTTTTCGAAAAAAAACTCTGATAACTATTTGGACCTAAATATCTAGCGTACGCATACCAAGTTTTATTAAAAACTTGGTAACTTAAGTTAGGTAAAATGTTTGATAGCATAAGGTACCGCTGGAATCCAGTTTATGTGAGAAGCATAGGATAGCAGACGATCCAAATCAGGTTCAAGTGTCCTTCACCCCACTGTCCTTCAGCGGCCTACCGGGTGAAAATAAATATATTTATTCGTGTTTCCTCCTATTGGAACGTCATTCAGCAATTAAACCAACGGAGCACTATTTCTACTGCTTTTGCATAATAATTGAGTGAGCTTATCGGTGAATGAAAAACTGCCCTAAGTCGGATCTTGGACTAGGACCGGTCGATGCAGCGACGCTCGGGAGAGGCTTATGACCTTCACAGGACAATTTTGGTTACAATGGTGATGATCAATTCCAAAGTTAAGAAAAAAAAATTGCTCTTTTAGAAGTGATATACAGTAAAATTGGGCCTTACTTTATCTACACTCACAACGTAATGTTCCAAATATGAATTCAAAAAATATTATAGGTATAAACACGTACTTTCTTTTCGTGAATTGGTAAAAGTAAAAAAAGCATTACTATTCAACATCACAACATTTTCCTTCAATTTTCAAACAACTGCATCATATCATCATCTTTTTATTTTTTATAGGTCACTTTTACATTTTAATTTTCGGCGGATATGAGCTCTATGTATAAAAATAGTATCATTGTCTATGGATGCGTAGTCATTCGCAATGAGAATACCCGCCATTCCCATACCACATGTTTTTTCCGTGGCTGTGAGTTTGGAATAAACTATTTTCCACTTTTATTTTATTTCAACTGTATGAGTGAAGATAAAGTAGTGTATGCAACAGCATATAATTAGGTTTTAAAACACTCGTGTGATACTATCACCGCACTCGGTTTTGCCTCGTGTGATAAACCCACACTCGTGTTTTAATAACCCCTTTAATATGACTGTTGCATAAATTACTATTCTAACTGGCCTTGAAACTATCTGTAGATAATAACGTACGCAACAATTTCCAGATAACCGGGCAATTGTTTAACATGCTTTAACTGAAGGTTATCGGTGGTCTCGTTTTACCGACTTTATTAAGACAAACGACTCTTTGTTAACTACCAGTTTAATTGGCTATAAAATGTGAGATGACGCTCTCTGAGACGATCTACATAGTCATGTGTTATATTATGTTCCTTTATGTATAGAACTAAGGTTACGGCCATGTTGGCTATAGGTTTATGGCTTGTGTAACAAGGGCAGCTGATTAAAGATTGTTTAATTTAATGGGAACCATGAAAGCCTTTTATGATAATAAAACTAGCTTTTTCCCGCGGCAGGCAGGGTGTTTATATCCAAAGTAAAAGCATATAGCACTAAGGTAGCTTTGTAAACGTTAAAGTTATTTTGATATAATACGTTGGGGAAAAATTTCCTCGCATTTTTACCTTTTTTGTAGTAAAATTATAAAATGTATCGAATTTCTTCATTACATTCACTCATCTTGACAGTACGAAAAACAAATGAAAATCGCACATTTTCCCAATTAGAAAGAAAGAAAAAAAGAACATAATTCTAAATTCAATAGAATTATGTTCTTTAAAATTTAAACTTTCAATGACACCAAAACCAGCCAGATAAAGAGATTTTATTACAAGTTCATACATACCATAATGCGAAAAGACTTTTCCCCAACCTAATATAATCAAACAAGCCTCTTCCATCATCGAATCACAGGACGTAAGGCGATGCGTATAGTGGACATCCCACCCATACGCCGAAAACGTTTCGAGAACATATTCATTGTACGTACAGCTAAGAAGTGAAATTCACTGCCAGAGTCTGTTTCCTGATAGCTATAAGTCTGGGAGTCTTTAAGTCAAAAGTGAATAGGTTACTTCTAGCCAAGCGTGCTCCATCTTCGACCACATCATCGCTTACAATCAGGTGAAATAGTGGTCAAGGGCATGCCTACCAACAATTAAAAAAAAAACAAGAAAAACAATCTAACAATGTTTTACCTCTATATATTAGTTTATATACAGACTTTAAGACAGCTGTCTACTATTAAGAAATAGCGTTAAATGGGTAATATGTATGTAGTGACGTCGTAATTATGGACTTAGTATTGCCTCTATTTATCCTAGATTTTTCAACGTTTTTACTGCTTTTCTCTAGGTTTTCATTAATGTAAGACGAAAATCCAGTGACATACCCTTATCGAATAGCAAAACAGTGAAACTTTAGATTTTGTTTTACTCTCTAAGCGGTACTGCCAGAAAACCACGCGTCAAAGAATTGTGTAACTCGCCTTTCCTACAAAATACAAACTATTTCCCCCGTCCAGAGCTGTACAGTATGGTAATCTACGTGGATGGACCATGTCAGGCCAGCCGTATTCCGGCTGATGTGTTCACGTCACATTGTATCCACCATAGAGAAAAATCAGCCAGTATTCGACGTCTAAAGTAAAAATGTGGGATAGCTAACGTAATCAGAATGGCTTGATTTGAAATAGAAACTCATGGTTTCCAGTCATCTAAATGATGACTGGAAATAAAAAATTAAACCATATTGAAAAATACTTTTTATTTATTTATTTAAACATAATGTACAGTAGTGATATTAAAATTGCATTCTGATTTATACTTATGTTGGACTCAAATTACTTTATTTTGATAAAAAAATAAACCCCACATTGAAAGATAAAATACTGACTAATAATATTAAAATATAATAATAATATAAGGGACCATCAGCTAAACGTGCTTTTCCAGGTACGGAAGAATCTCGGCATGTCACCCATCCACAGGTCGACCTCGTCAAGTATTGCTCAATTTTGCTAATCGACCCGTTTATTTTATTTTTTTAAGGATGGGAAATCATTAAATGTCTCTTTCCTCTATGTGTAACGGCAGGGAGTGACAGACTTTTACTGACTTTAAAAAACCCATCCTTCAAAAGTAAATAAATAAATAAATAAATAAATAAATATCTTGGGACAACTCACACATGGCCATCTGATCCCAAGCTAAGCAGAGCTTGTGTTATGGTAACCAGACAACTGATATACATACTTATATAATTTATAAATACATACATATTATAGATAAATTACACCCAGACACAGAACAAACAATTATGCTCATCACACAAAGTTTGTCCTGGGTGGGAATCGAACCCACGACCTCCGGCTTTGCAGTCAGGGTCACTAAACACTAGACCAACAGGCCTGTCGATAAAGAAAGTGTTCCTCCTAATGCCCTTTGAGGTCCAGGGCCGCGGTGACTGTCTTGAACTAATTCCGCTACCCTGGAAGTCGACCCGTGTGGCTGTCATTATTTAGGCACGAGCTCCTCATAGTGAAAACTTAAAGATTGAAAAATGTAATTATTTTAAAAATTTAATTATTTAAAAAAAATAATGATTTTTAATAACGGTGGTCGGTAAGGAACCATTGCTGTTGCTCTTACCTTGCCTTATCTTTGATCTGCAGTGGCTCACAAAATATCAATGAAATTCAGTGATCTAATGACTTTCAGACCCTGTCAACCAATGTAACAACTTTTTTCCCTCCTACAATCAACATACACTTGATCGAAGTTCATCACAGCGCACAGGCAAGTTCTGATTGCGCACGCAACATTTTACGATATCGTTCAATTTGCATACGTTTGTTCGTTCCTGAAGAGTTTACAAGTTTATACTGTAGCCACATTAATTGCGTCGTTAAAGTACACGTTGACGGCCATTCAAGACGTAATAAAACGTGGGGTTTTTTTGTTTAATGTTATTTTTTGGTACCTATGAGATATCGATTTTGTATAGTTGAAACTTAGTATTACGTAGTCTGTCTTTTGGGTCCACTTTCATAGTGCGCTTAACTAAGGAGTGAGATGAAATTCACTGAAAAACAAATAATTTTTTGATATGTTGTCTTGTTTTGTCTTGTTATTTTTTTGGTTTTTAAGTCAAGAGTTTTCTTGGTTTTTAAGTCAAGAGCGTCAGAGAATGGGTTACTTCTAGGCAAGCTAGCTCCATCATCGATCACAAATAATACCCTACCATCAAGTCAGATCGTGTAGTAATAATCATTTTAAAAGGGTAATATTTAAACGAGTGACTGTAAATTAAAGTTTTAAGTGACAAAAATAATTAATTTACGTTATAGTATTACTAAGTGAGCGACTGACTGCGAGTGACGAGAAATCAACAGAACAGCAACTTACAAACATTACTAGATGAGAAGCTTTATAATATTTGAGCGACCTAATATTTGTTTGTGTCAACGTTACGTCCTGCATTTTTTTAAATATTTGGCAAATGATATTTCTGGGTGGTTTAAAAAAAAATAACCACGAAGGGGATGGCGGGGTCTGTTCGCTCGCTTCGCTCGCTCACTTGACCCCGCCATCTCCTTCTAACCTAACCTGTCCGAGTCGGGGTGCCCCAAATCCCGAGCTGGCATCACTCGCTCTTGCGCACCAAATAAAACACCAAAATGTTAAAACCTCAATTGGAAAAATCATCTCTATCTCAATATTGAAGTTGCCCTCTCTGTATTTCTAGTCGCTCACTTAGTAATTTAGCCGCACGATTAGAATTTTAATATCTGAAATGGATTAATTACAACCCACTTTTTGTAAGCTCGTTCTTGATTTTATTATTAATCAATATTCGTCGTTAGTTTAGCTAATTTTTCGCTTATTCAAATTCATACCGCTCAAGTTATTAAAACAGTATCTCATCATCAGTCGCTAAGTTATTTTTTTATTCGATCGTTTTATAATTTCCCATTTTAAAATAAGGTTGTATAGCTGCTTCAAGATACTGGTCAAAAAAATCTTTTGCCCACGGCTCCGCCCGCGTGGATGACGGTTATCGCGTAAAAAGTACCCTATGTCCTTTTCCATATCCCAGGCTATATATTATATCTGCAATGTCATGACGATCCATTCAGCCGTTTTAGCGTGAAGGCTTAACAAACAATGGGATTATTGTCGAAAAATTCTCAGTATAGAATTGTTTTCATCAGTTCTCGAAAGTATTGAAGAAGCAATGGATGGTTTTAAGTGGATTAATATGCTTCTCTACAGTTCCGTTGCTTGGCAACCAATTTACGGACTTGGTTATAAAATCAATGAAAAAATGGCCGACAAGTAGAATGTAAGTAGAGATTAACAATTCTATTCTACTTTAGTTCCAGAATTGAGTGGCCATATGGGTGATGTTAGGTAGCTGATATAAATGTAGGAAAAAATAGCAAATAAAAAAAATTACCAAAAAAACGACTACAAAGTTTGGAACAAATTACTTCTCTCGTTCAATCACAGATTTTATGCCACCACCTGCATCAGACTGCTCTAAAAGTGATCTATTTGGAACATTTTAGTCGTTTTTTTTTTGTGGTGTATTTTATAAATAGGTCACTTTTTCCTTGTTTAGCTATTTTTCGCTAGATAAACTTGAAATAAAGTACATTGACTTTTCCTTAACATCCCTTCGTAGATACCCGAACAATAAATTATGAACCGTTTTTTGTTATTTTAGAACGTAAAGGATCACGATAGGATTCGATTCAGGACAGCTTTATTTCTGTTTTTGTTACTAAGAAAGTCAATAAATGTATGTGGGTCAAAGACCGTTATTGCACATTTATCTGGCGCCTACCATAGTTATTTGAAAATTTTACTCCCACAATATTATTTTCTAACAATTTACAGTGAATGAATCTAGTCTGCCTGCCATAGATATAATTTAAATTGCGCAAAATATTCTAGTGAAATTCTGTTACCTAATTAGATATCATTATCCCGGCAAATTCTTATGATTTTTTTTTATGTCGTTCTATAGATAATTTAGCTATTATTAGCTGAATTATCTATAAAACGATTTCTTCTTGGACTGCTGTGAATAGTTTCGATGGAATGAGAGAAGCGTTATCATTAAAACGTTTCTCATTACGAAAAATTATTTGAACAGAAGAGGTGATACAGCCAGTCCTTTTTTTTTTTTTTTTTTTTCTTTTTTTTTCTCTTGTATCGTGGGTGCGTTCACAAACATATAAACTCACATACACAAACAGCCAGACCCGGAACAACTATCTGTAGGCCATACAAAAATTTGTTCCGTGCGGGAATCGAACCCGTGACACGCAGCGCAGCAGTCGACTGCTCAACCACTGCGCCAACAGTGTCGCTTGCATAACACTCTTCCTAATTCTAAGAGGGTCAAGCAATGCTAGATATATTGTTCGTATATCTTAGCCATCTTACCATCTCTCGCGTCCGGCCCTGGTTCAAGCCATGGTCCGGAGCGAGGAGGCATGGGAAGCCGTACCTTCTTCTGCGAAGCAGTAATGCTAGTGAAGGAGGAAGCGGGCCGCGTGAGGGAGAGACAACCCTCACGCCCCAGCCGCCGAAACATAGGGAGACGCACCGGGCGTCGGGAGTCGCGGGGCGATTCCCGGCCACCGTAAGCCTGCGGATGGCGAGCCACCCAACGCTCGCCGTCCGCACGAACAAAGCCAGGCCCGGGTCGACGACGGCGCGTTGTGGTCCACGCGCGCCTCAAAGAGATTTCAGCATAGGAGTAGGGGCCCGTTAGGGCCAGAGCCTGCCAGAGTTGCGGATTATGTTTGAAAGAGTTACCGCGGCCCTGGAAAGCTAAGGGCACCAGGAGGAGCACGGATGGGTTTTAGTCAGTAAGAGTCTGACACTCCCTCCCGCTACACCCAGAGCGGCAGGAGTCATATGATGATTTCCCATCCATTTACCAAGCGACATCATTTTACTTTCCAACATATACGCGAACGAAGTCGCGGGCAACAGCGTCTATAAAATACTGGCACAAAATAGGTACTGTCAGAATTCTCTTCGTCAATTTAGCTTAAAGATCTGTTCTGCCCAGCCTAGCATGGAACTAGGCGTAACCATTTGCACTAATACAATTAAGAATTCCAAATACTCAAGATTAATCAGTGTCTAAATGATAATACAGTTATCGTCGCTAAATGGCGGGGGACTGAAATTCTGTCTTCAGCACAAACTTTCCCTGAAAATATCCAATTATTATTCTAGACTGAAGTTGGTAACAATTTCTAGGGTTTATGCTAATTCTGCCAAGTATTTGTTCATGTTATCTGAGTGATGGATAGGGGGAGCCACTCGCACGCGAACTTAAAGCGTTAAAACAGAGGCTTTTTTCATAGATAAGGCATTGTTTTGACGCGATCGCGCCAATAAATTAATTACCATTTATTTTTCTTTTTTTATTGCGATGGTAGGTTGCGTCACTTTGATTGGTGGGCGTAGATAAGGAATCTTCTTTATCAGTGACTGGTGAGGTGTGGTGGCTATTCTTACTTGTGATAAAACTGCCTTTCATAGTCTAATTTATCAGTAAGACAGTGCGCACACCAGAGTCAAAACAGTTTTGTCTTGTGCGAAAATAAAATAAAATAAAGTAATCACGAGGTGAGCTGTTTTCCCATTTTGATAACATGGATTGACAGCTTCGCTGATCATTTCACCCAAGCCTTCACTTCGACATGTTTACAGAATCACACTGCAGTTTAGAGACATCATCAGTTCTGCGCAGAGCCAAAAAAGTCCAGACTCAGACAAAAAGCTTGCACACAACGTTTGCAGGCAATTGGAAAGATCGACAGTTTTCCTAAATACATAGTCTGCTACAGTAGCCAACGCAACCATTCAAATTGCATTCATTTGATTGCAAACCGAATCGTCAGACTTTTTCCTGCAATTCATATCGACGTTCAAATTGTTCATGAGCGATTGAACCAATACTGAACAATATTGAACAGCTTCAGAAGATGAGTAAATCTATAACAAAAAATATATCCTCGAGTTTGCATTCACAGTACTTACGAACTCTTCGAAAACTTGAAGATAATGTTCGCTCTCTGAATAAAATTTTCAGCTGTTGCGAAAACATTCAGGGCGGCTAGGGCGGGCGGCAGTTTGCCGGCTGTCGTGGCGTCGGGCGGCTGTGCGAAGCCTCCATACAACCTCCCGCCCTAACTTATACCGCGAAGTGTTGTGAATAACTTTAATTTTCGTGAAGGATCTTGTATGTTAGACAACTGTAGTTTAAAAACGTTGGATGTTTGGATGTATTAGAACTGATTTTAATAGTTTTGGATAACAGTTTAAGGTTGTGAATATATTGTGAATAGTTTTCGTGATAGGTAAGTTTTCATGATTTTTATAAGACATAGTAAAACAAGAAGTTTTTCAATATATTTGTCTTAAAGACTATCGTAAAGTCTAGGAAAGATACTGTCATAAAAAACAGTATTATTTCACTTTATTTAATATCGTGAAATAATAGTTTCCAATAAGCTACTATTTTTGTCAAGCCACATCAACAATGCCATTTAATAATGATGATGCAAGTAAGAGAGATAACAAAGCGACATTTTTATCTTAAATTCGGTTGTCATGTCAAGAAGAAAAGAGCACGAAGTGTCAGCTGGTGACACTCCCGCGCTACTTGGAAGTCAACGGAGGGGAGATGTCATTTAACGGTGCCAAGAAAGCTTTATTATCAAGTGTAAATATTTTGTTTCTTTCCAATTGTGTTAAGTGAACAATCCATGGCCTATGTACCTACTTATGTAAAAGAGGTATATTCTTTTACTGTTTTTCAGACATAGGACCTAGCTTTTTCCCGAAATATAAATTGCTTTGTCCATAATTATTTGAATTCGTTTTCTTTTGGCGACTTTACTACTTGAGGCATAATATTTGCGTTCATATAGCTGCCTACTTACTTTTGATGATGTCTGATGAAAAATTATCTTTATAAATAATGAACATAAAAGCTAATTATCGAACAACAATTTAATTGGGTGTATGTCCATGACCATTCAATTTTAGAATGTCAAGAGACTTCCATCATAATTTACAGCTTTAATTCCAAAGTATTCTGATCTCAATAATTTCACCTCCATGTGCATTCAACCCATTCCAGCATCCATAACTTTGAAAAGTAAC
Source organism: Melanchra persicariae (assembly GCA_947386135.1). NCBI lineage: Eukaryota > Metazoa > Arthropoda > Insecta > Lepidoptera > Noctuidae > Melanchra > Melanchra persicariae. The sequence continues at coordinate 5,246,767 of OX376651.1, read as the reverse complement.
AAATAAACCACTTATACATCCTAACTCAAAGTATCATCTTAAACAAAAAAAGAAATCAAAAACACATGTATCCCGCACTCAATTGGCATGATGCATGCAAAGTGATCTTAATAAGTCCTACAGCTAACATAACCTCTCATTAATTTGAACTCTGTTCCGTTGTAATAAGGCTGTAAGATTTGTAGTGCAATGAATCATGGGAACGGACATGTGCATTGCGTTTGATTTACACCCTGATACGATTTTAACCTCGGTTCATTTGCACATGGTTTTGGTTTAAATGTTTATGGCCGATTCGCGTTCGGTATGCGAATTTGTTAGTGTAATAACACGCTCTTTGTCTTTGGGAAGTGGAGTCTAATTTGTGTTAAATTAATTTGGGATATGGTACTGATTGTATTACCTATGTTATTTGGTAAATTCTTCATGCTGTTGGTTGAGAAGGTCAAGTTCATCTCATGCCATGAACCGTCTGGTTGAAAATTGATGATTAATTAATCGAAGTAGGTACTTACTTCGTCTAGTATTCTTGACAAGATAGAAATATCTATATTTTTTAGTATTGAAAAGTAAATAGATTTAAATACAATATTTTGTAATGATTCTAGGTCTGGGAGAAATAGCAAAGCTTTGGTAATCGATGGAACATCATTCACGCCTATTTCTCAAGGGGGTAGGCAGAAACTACAGAACGTTTCCTCCTACAGTCCTTACACACTCTTGTTGATTTATTTGCGTTCATACTTCTGGTTAAACACCCACACCCAGGGTTGAGCAGTATTTAAATTACTTGTAATTGCAATACAAATACGTATTTGGCATTTGTATTTCAAATACTTAAGGCTTTAAAATACATTTAGCAAACTTAATAATGGGTGTTTTCTGCAGAAAACAGCTCGATAGCTTTCGTAAGCTAAAAGGCTAACCTAACCTAACACCGTCTGGTGAAAGGCAGGTGTTAGGTTGTAATTTGTTGTATGTGTTTTGTAATATTAGTATTTTGTATTTTAATTAAAAATAATTGAAATACTGTGTTTTGTATTTTAAATACATGCGTGATAATATTTTGTAATTTGTATTTTAATTAAAGCAAAGCCCAGCTCTGCGCACATTGCACTGATTACCTGGCTTTTCTGAAGAATACCACCAACAAGATCGGTGAATGTCTATCCAAGGCTTCGATTGTTTCTGATCAAGTGTGTCTCATAAATATTCTCATTCATCCTCTGAAGATGACCAAATCATCTAAGCTTCTTTTAAAGTATTGTAAGTGCATCTTTTTAACAACAAAGTCGTTTTATGTATTTTTCAATCTATCATTCAGTTACACCCATACAAACTTCGCGATTAAAAATACGCTATGGACTCCTCTTGATTGTTCTGTTTCTTTTTTCAAGATAATTTCCTTAATTCCTGTAAGTGTTGTACTTTTGTTTCATTTAACTGTTGGCCCTCGTATCGACTTTCGGTGCTTAGTGCTAACATTTCTACGACTTCCTGCATACTTGCATAGTGTTCGATGAGTAAGTACAACTATGCATACGTTTCAGCAATAACACGACTGTTTTGAGTTAGAAGTATTTGTTTTCTATGTATATAGCAGTTAAGTCTGCACATAAAATACTTTATACGGTTTCAGAATCAAGGAAATTGACGGCTGCTTCCTATATAGCTGTTTAGTTGTATAAAAAACACTTCAAAAATATTTTTTACTTTTAATTTTCCGGTACAAAATTACGTAGACACATAATATTTTTTGTAAACTCGACTACACACAACGCGTTTTGCAGCGACTCAATCGAGATACTGACGATGCCTTTATTGAGTCGTTGCGAAGCAGGGGCCTGCTTCACAGCCACTCAATCGCGACATAGACGATAATCTACCCTTACCTTGCCACCTTCAACGCTAGTGTCGGAAAGCAACTTGTATGGCACTAAGAAGTCACCGTGTGAAACCGCTCTAAGGGGAACAACCACATTACCACTAATTTCTCTAACCAACCATCTAATACAGTACACATTACCCAGTATTTGTATTCCCTTTTTTCCGGACTGTCGTAAATTATAGCAATAAATTCGACCGGGACACATTCCCGTTGTCCGGGATTAATTAAACCCTATAACGGTGCTGCTTGTGAGTTAATTATTTATTATAAATACATGTGTGGTGTGCCCCAAATGTCTGGTTTCTCTGGGTAAGGAGTATTGGAGCGTGAAACAAGGTACTTCGTGTGACATTGAAAAAGGCTGTGCTGTAAATTAAATGGTGGAGCGTCTTTTTTGTGGCTGTATCTTAGTCAAACTTGCATCTTCACACTCTTTCTATCACAAATCGAATGTTTTTGAAGGGAATTCCTAATCCATTGCTTCTTATGTTTGAAAAAATTACAAGCTCAACAACATAAATAACGCAATGAATGTTGTTGAATTGTAAAATGAAAAGCATTGCTGTTGATTTTGTGTTACGCAATAAATCCGCTGGTCTTTCCTCCAAAGGATGGGTAATTTGACTGCCTTTCTAAGCTCTAAAATAATATTTTTTTTAAGAAAAGAAGCAAGCTCCGGCCCTCCTTCGTCACCAAAACTTAACACGCATCACACATGTCTCACGTTAGACGTGCTTCAGGGAATCAATCTTAATTAGACTGTATTTTGCAAACAAAACGATTTTTTCGTAATAAATCGAGAAATAATTCTCGATATTTAATATTATTAAAAAATTGTTTAGTTTCCAATGTATCCGTTTTTTATATAAAAAAATAGTCAACAATTTCATGCGATATATTACAATATTACGACGTTTGCCATTTTCCCGTGACAGTAACAAGAGAAAGAAAAAGCAAAATAAAAAAATCAGGCAAAATTTTACCCTGATTTATGCTAAAATTACGAGTATTATTTTCCAAACAGTCATGTAGCTGCAGTTCTAACTCGACATGACAGATGGCGCTTAGTTACGCTAAACTTTTAAATTGATGAGTCATTCATTACGTTACGTTATTTCGCTTGGGAGATAAATAGACGAAGAGAATCAAGTTCGGAGGGATTAAATTAAAAGCTATAGAAGTAAAAAAAACAACTTATACGGAGTTTTCTAGAAAGGTGTGGTCATACTCGCAGAACAGATGGTCGATGGGGCCGAAAAGTTTTGGAGTGGCGACCGCGTACCGGAAGACGCAGCGTTGGAAGGCCACCCAAAAGGTGGACCGATGACCTGGTGAGGGTCGCGGGTAACCGATGGATGCGAGACGCACAGGACCGGTTGTTGTGGCGACACTTGGGGGAGGCCTATGTCCAGCAGTGGACGTCTTTCGGCTGATATGATGATGATCGTAAATATTACGTAAAACGAATAAAATATACTTAAACACAATTACAAAAACAATGAACAGACGAACAGACGTAGTGATAAATAATTATGATAAAACATTTTAATTACTAGAACTCAAAATATTTTGACCATCTAAAAGACTATTACTGAAGTGGCAGTGGGTAGGGCACATTGCTCGCAGAACAAATGATCGATGGGGTTGAAAAGTTCTGGAGTGGCGACCGCGTACTGAGAGGCAGCGTTGGAAGGCCTCGGAACAAGGTGGACACATGACCTGGTGAGGGTTGTGGGTAGTCGATGGATGCGAGAGACACAGGACCGTTTTTGTGGCGACACTTGGGGGAGGCTCTGTCTAGCAGTGGACGTCTTTCGGCTGATATGATGATGAAGATGATCTATCTATCTATAAGACCTATGATAACGACTTTTAATAGATAAAGAGGATAATTATCTTCATTTTTATATTTTAGGTACTTTATTATAGCCGTGTAAAATCAGTGTGTACTATGGGTAATATTATCGCACAGAGCAGCCCCTTACAGACTACCATTCCTATACTCTCTACCCACCCCAAAAACTATAAAACTGGCAGTAGCTGTTTACCAATCATGGTAGTCCAAAGTAACATAAACAAAACGAAGGTTGTCTACCTAACTTTCATTGGCAAACATCCACATAAGATAGAAGGCAGAAGAAAGTTGAATTAGGTACTGTCGTGTGCGTCAAAAAGAAAATTGTTGTACTACCCTCATATCTGAACAATCTATCTTTTGTGGGCAAACAATTGTTCCGTATGATAGCAATTTTGTGAATGAGACAGATTTGGTGTTTCTAACTTAGATGAGAAACAGAATTCGTAGAAATACCGTATGGAGAAAATTGGTACATAATACAATTCCTTTGTTGTAGAGACAGGCGAAGGATGGGTACAATTAGTAGATCTTACGCAATTTTATTCCAAAGCACAAAAATATGCCTGAAATTTGTAGCTAAATTCTGTGCAGCTTCCAAGAGCTTTTCAAATTTTAAACATGTGTCTGACCCGCTCTATTTTTCTATTTAAAAGTAAGAAACACGTATTATTATAAAATTCTTAATATAACAGCATAAATACCGAAATAAAACAGACTTCAAACGCACGACCGACTCTGTATCCTGTCTAGAAATAATTTAGATACCTACTTACTAAGATCAAACCGAATACATTTTAAAGATTCGCCATCTCTCTCGTTACCACGTTGATAGAAAAAGACAAGGATAGCCGAATATCCAATACTTGTATTTGTGCTTCAAAGTACAATCGATTACAATTTGTTTAGTACTTACGTGCCTTTTATTTATTAAATGATAAATGATATTTATTTTGTAAGTAGGTTAAATGTAACACTTTTACACGTCAATATTTTTTGGTCATTTTAAGCTAGACGAGGCCGTTGTTTCCTAGCTGACTACCCTGAGAAGAAACACCGAAACAAACTCAGAGGTCACAGTCTCTTTTGAAGTCCATACAAATTGTACTGGTCAAATCATACGAGAACCATGTAGGTTAATGTCTGAGGTGGCCTTTTGAGGAAAGTGCCACACAGATTATCATTCTATTTTGGTTTATGTTATCGACCACTAAAATTGTGTTTTTGAAAAGAGGTGTAAATTGAGGGACTAATGTCTGTCACTTATTTTAAGAGTAGCTAAAACACAAAGTAATGATTCTCTTATACCATAAAATAATAAAATCAAAAAAGAATGACCATTTATTAAATTTCAAGGTTTGGCAGCCTTGAACTTTCATTTCATATTTCATTTTTTAAACACTTCTATGTGGGAGTGTACTTGACTTGCTGCCAATAAACTGAGCATAAAGAACTAAGGATGAAGATGGGTTGTCACACGTCACCTTAAGAAATGGCCGGCATGATTTATATGTACGAAATGCAATATCGAGCTTATTAAGTTAGTACCGTTTCTGGTTGAGGATTGTTGTGAGTCATGAATATTTATGACTAGCCACCCGCCAGTCAGACAGTTACAAAACATCGATTTTTCTTTGTCTTTTCTCAGCGAAAAACTTATAAATCAGTTAGTGATTACTTAAATAAATTCAGCCGAATTGAGAACCTTTTGTTTTCAAGAAGATTAATAAGCAAAATAAACGCATACAGAAGCAAACAAAAAAGCGACTTATACAATTTAGTGATGAGAAATCAATTTGATACAAAAAGCAAGAAGCAAAAATATTTGATCGTCGATGTTCTGTAGTATCTACAACTGAAGAATTCATTGCTCCACTCAAGATTCCCTCGAAATAAAACATACCTTATGCTCTAGAAAATAAGGACCAAACTTTCCCCTTGATCTTTCAGTTTGACGTCATACCCTGCCACGTAGGACCACAGAAATGCTCAACCGTCTTAATAAATAGGAAGATATAGACGAGAAACGATTCACTTGACCTTTGACCTCAAAGTTTTCGCAAACTTGACATCCATGCTTGGAATAAGCCACAAGTTATTCCTTAGGTATATTGATCCAGCAGGCTATGGAAGAAAATAGGCTTCGTATTATGGGATCAGATGCTCCAGAAAAAGAAATGTAGATTTACAACTGAAAGAAAGGTTTTTTTTTGTTGTGTATGATAGGGTGCTCCGCACACTGCTGTTAAAAATGTTTACAAACATTAGTAAACATTTTCTAAACCAAAATTTTATCACTATGTTATTTCGCCACATTTACTTTACTTACTTTTACGTTACTAAAAGTAATAAAGTGGTACTTAAATGTATTAGTGTTAGAAAATGTTTGTGAACATTTTTAATAGCAGTGTAGGAGCACCAATACAAGACTAACATTCAGATGCGTCAAGTTGCCAAACAAATACTTGGACCGTTTTAACTTACAAAATACTGATACCAAAATGTTAATGAATGATCACGTGACATTTCATCAACGTACCTATGGTAAATATCTATGGCACTGGATTATTGCCAACACTATAAGTTTATAATAAATGTCTTATGATTGTAAAATCATTATTCTCGGTTATAAATAAATATGTACATATTAAATTGCAAACTATCTACATTATTTTATGACTATTGTCAATTACTGTTTCCACTATTAAAATTTCACTTTGTCCAGAGCCCAGTACCCGAATATGGTTCGAATAAATACTACCATGACGGCATAAATACCTTAGTACAAATAAAATAAGAGTGCATATTTACCTGTAATATCAGCAGCTTACAGAAACAGATTAGAAAGGCATTTGTCACAACGCACATGCAAATGATCATGATGGATCACAAGCTCAAGAGCGCTTAGCTGCCTATATGACCTATATTTATACTGTGTTATGTTTATTTAATAATATGTTTGCTTGTCTTTTACTTCAATTCCATAGACATTCTGTTAAAAAATAAAAATCCCTACTTTATAATATTATAAATGCGAAAGTATTTTTGTCTGTCTGTCTGTTTGTTAGCTTTCACGCGAAAACGGATGAACGGATAGGCATGAAATTTTGTAGATATATAGCCTGGGATATGGAGAAGGACATAGGCTTCTTTTTTAACCGACTTCTAAAAAAGGAGGAGGTTCTCAATTCGGATGTTTGTATTTTTTTATTTTTTTTTTTTATGTTTGTTCGGGCATATCTCCGTCGCTTGCGAACCGATTTGAAAAATTCTTTTTTTGTTGGAAAGGGTATACTTTCCAAATGGTCCCATTTAAATTTTATCAAAATCGGTTCAGGAGTTTGGTTTTTAAATCCAAATATCTGGAAAAAATATGTGGAAAAATCATTCATTTACACGAAATTGTGTACTTTTGCTTTCCTGTGACTATCCAGTGGTGTTGTTAGGTGTGGGGTACCACTACAAAGTGAAAAATAAAAACTTTTTCACAAAAAAAAGAAACCGACTTCCAAAAAACATCAAAGTTCAAAATAACTTTAATTTCGGAAGTCGGTGTCAAATAACGAAGAAGCAACCAAAAACACCGACTTCCGAAATTAAAGTTATTTTGAACTTTAGTGTTTTTTGGAAGTCGGTTTCTTTTTACGCGATAAGAAGATCTTAACAAAATAATGTTTATGTTTCGCGATTTAAAATTGATTAAAGTGCGCAGAAGTGTCATGTCGCCCATCTTCATGACATTTTTTAATAATTACTTTCCACAAGAAACTTAATGTTCAGCACATTAGGTTTTCTACGTTTAGTGCAGACATTAGCTTGAAAACGAATGAATCAGCTAAGGTTTTTCTTGTCTAAGTAATGTAAATATTATCATCTTGTTGATAATATTTTATCATCATCATTCCAGCGTGGAATCATCTACTGCTAGGTGTATATCTCTCCGTTTATTCTGCCCTATGCTTCCCCGTTTCGTCCTTATTGGTAATATGACTAATAAATTCCGTTACATTACCTTGACCTTAAAAGACAGGAAACCGTCAGCTGATTAATTTTGTCAATACCAGGGTTTTCTTTGTAGGCGTAAGATTCTTTTCCTGTCTCTAATATGAGGTAATCGAATTTATTCTTGCAGAATAATAAGTCTAAAAATATACCTTCCATTCACTCCAACAGCCAGCTCATTTCTTTTCCGTGGGAGTCAAGACAATGAACGTAGGTTTAATATTTTTCCGTAGGTGTAAGCTAAGTAGAAGAGACTCACCAATAAATTTGCAAAGCTATTTGTTGGCAACATAATCTACCTAGCCTGCAAGCAATTATATAACTATATCGAGGTCGGCCTGCAGTCAACCCAAATGTAGCTACTACGAAATTTTACTTGGTTCCGCTGCTTCATAAGGTAAAACTGCGATCGTCTATTTTTTATCCATTTAGCAACTTTTACAAAAAAAGGAAAACACAAGCTATTTTTATTTATTTATTAGGCTAACCAACAATTGTTAACACTAAAAATATTATAAAAATACTTTGCTTAAAATTAGATAGTATAATGTTAATTTTTTTTAAAGGTGAGCACCACATGTGCCATAATGTTATCTAATGTGCTTAGCTTATTATTTGAAATATTTTAAGAAAAATATATTTGCTGAAACTTCACAAACAATGGGGAAGCCTGGAAAGTGCGTAGACATTCTTGCCGTTAGCTTAATTGTTATAGTACCTACTTTTGTACTGTACGTCTTCGTAAAATAAACAACTTAGCAATCGGTTAACTATGAAGCAGATATAGTAGTAAAAGAGGTTAACCTGCAATAATACTGTAATACTTACTTATTCCTTCAGTGATGATAGAGCTGTACAAGTTGCTCAATACTGGTCAGACAACATTTGATATGAGTCAATCGACACGAAAAGAAAAAGTGATTCTATACCATATTCAAGACGATTAAATCTTTTCATCCTATAAACTCCTATTCAAACCAAGCATTAAAAACATCGATTGTAAAGTATAAAAGTCAGAGTAAATATCAGCAGCATTGATACAGAAATGTTTTATATAAGTTTTTAGCTCTCGCTATGAATGTTTCATTGATTGAATCCACAGTGGGCGTCCCGTTCGTTCCATTACATGATTGAACTGACGTGGCAGACATATTGCGGATTTGTGGAGCTAGGCTGTTTCGATATCGAAGAGAGGGGGGAGCTATTCGAAGTTCAAATCTATTTGCCATAATGAAAAGTTAATGAAACGCAACTGTAGATTGAAATCCCTGGTAAATTAAGAGCTTGTAAGAGAGAACGGCTTGTAGGCATCTTCGCTACCAACCCAACCTGCTGCATGGTATAAGCCAAGATTAGTTTATATCAACAGCAACTATAAATTATGTACAGCTCATGGTGACTTTATAATGAAAGTTGTAGCGGTTGATATAACTTGAGGCCTTGGACAATGTGCCATTCAATTAGCAAATGCGACTGTCGAAATGTCAAAATGTAGGACTTGGATCACGTGACATTTCGATAGCATCTGTCATTCCCATACATTATTGTGACGTATTGACAATCGCCTTCGCTATGCTGCCGTTGACAGAAACTCACTTGTCTCGAGCCCAAGTTGTCATGTTAAAAATATATGTAACCTATATTCTTATACACATTTTCTGAAAATGATGCTGTTATTTTTAAAATGCCTTGATATTTTCTGTTACATGGGCTCCTTAGTGCGTCAGCGGTTTTGCTGGATACGGCACGCATAGGATCGGTTGATATGGCGACTCTTGAGGGAGGCCATGTCCAGCAATATGATGGACGTCCTTCGGCTGAAATAATGATGATGATGATGATCCTTAGTTGGTTAATAATTATAAGAGCCGCTTCAAGGAAAAAGCTTATGCAGTCATCTTTCATGCTGCTTCTGCTTGTTTTTACTACGGAACCATGAACTGCTATTGTGCAGTTCACTTGCTATCCGAAGTATCTATAAGTTCTTTATTGAAAACATTAATCGTATTTTCAATGGATCACTACAATATGACTCAGGTGTAGTGCCAGCTGTGCCTGTTTGGTTTCTTATAAGACCAATTTATTATCGATAATATTTAAAATAATCACAAGAATACGCTTTCCGAACGAGATACTTTTCGTTGCTGACATATTATTATTATGTGTACTTACATTTGACGAGTATCAATCTGTGTTTGGTGTATTGATTTTTAATATTATTTACAAAGTACTAGGGAAGTTCTTATTTAACGATGTATTTCACCGGAGTTTTTTTATGCTGATGGGGAAATTCAAGTTATTTAGAGATTGAGTGAGACGTAAAATGCGGTTTTATATCTTCAGGAAGCCTTTAAATCAAAATCAAATGCCAAACTGACATCAAAAGTATGAAGGCTGGGAAGACATCATTTTGTTTCTGAATCATAGCATCTGTTTTAGTTCCTCATCATCGTCATACACCTGACTTCGTCTTTTCTCCTGCCTATCACCACATTCTGATCAAGTTAGGAAATTTTATTAGCCATTATGGTTAAGAAAACCTAAGTATCGGTATTTGCGAAGAAGCAGAAGCAGGTAAACATATTGCAGAATTACCACTAACCTTTAGTGTATTATTGAAAGAAATAAAAAAATTAAAACAGTCAAAATCATCATTTGCCTAGCCTTTTCCCAACTATATTGGGGTCGGCTCCCAGTCAAACCGGATTCAGCTGAATACCAGTATTTTACGTGGAGCGGCTGTCTACCAGACCTCCACAACCCATTAACTGGGTAACACGGTACTTCTTGGCAAGACTGGTGTCAAATTTTCTGGCTTCTGACAATCCGTATCGACTGCCAAAGATCTACAAATGACAGCCGGGACCAACGGCTTAACGTGCTTTCCGAGGCACGGAGGAGTCTCGGTATTAACATGCCGATACCATATTAACACGTGGTCACCCATCCACAGATCAACCTCGGCAAGCGATGCTTAACCTTGAAGATTGGTCCGTGCGGCTGTTATGATTTAGCCACAAGCTCAAAAAAGTCAAAATAAAAAGCGTTACCATCATTACAGAAAGAAAAATTGACTGTGCCTGACGGTTGCAATGAAAAAGGTTTTAGAACTAGAAAGGTGAACTGAGGCCTTAAAATTGAATTTAACCATTACACAACATTGACTACATAAACTAGACTATCTTTTAAAAACAGCAATACACCTCCCCCACGCATCACTGCATTAGCTCCCAACATTACCAATAAATGTCTCTACTCAAAAATAATTGAATAAACAAACGACAGTGTCCATTTGATCGCCTCTCCTCTGAATTACGTTGTCACTCAGTATATTGTTCAAAGAAGCCGCATTATCTGTTACTGGCTTACTGCTTGTTTATTGGGATAATGTACTGAGCTGTGTCTTTTTAACCGACTTCAAAAAGAGGAGGAGGTTCTCAATTCGATTGTATGTTTTTTTTTGTGTTTGTTACCTCATATCTCCGTCATTAATGAACCGATTTGAAAAATTCTTTGAGATTCATGTGAAAGGATATGCTTCTCAATTGGTTCCATTAAAATTTTATTAAAATCAGGTCAGTAGTTTGGTTTTTAAATCCAAATAGCTATAAAAATATATGTGGAAAAATCATCCATGTATACGAAATTGCGTATTTTTGTTTTCCTGTGACTTTGCAGTGGTGTTTTTAAGTGTGAGGTATCACTTAAAAGTGAAAAATAAAAACTTTTTCACAAAAAAGAAACCTACTTCCAAAAAAAAACACTACAAAGTCCAAAATAACTTTCGGAAGTCGGTGTCAAATTACGTAGAAGCAACCAAAAACACCGACTACCGAAATTAAAGTTATTTTGGACTTTGTAGTGTTTTTTTTGGAAGCCGGTTTTTTTTCTGAGTAGTCTTGTTTGAAATTATACAGTTCGGTTTAAGTACACAACTGGGATTTGTGTGGTCAATCAATGCAGTCGTCAGATGGACAATTTTCCACCATCTCGATCCCTTTTTATGGATGGGATAGCATCATCATTACTTCTTCCGCTCTAGGTAGAGCAGAAGGGAGTGTAAGACTCTTACTGACTAAAACCCATCCGTGTTCCTCCTCAAGTCGTTTGCTTTCCAGGGCCGCGGTGACTCTTTCAAACAAATTCTGCAACACATTTTTTTGTTTTTTTTTCATCAAATGACCCCTCCCGCTCTGGGTGGAGCGGCAGGGAGTGTCAGACTTCTACTGACTAAAACCCACCCATGCTCCTCCTAGTGCCTTTTATGTTCCAGGGCCGCGGTAACTCTTTCGAACAAAATCCGCAACCCTGGATTCTGCAACACCTTCTAGATCCCTTCCGATCTTCTATGGTCGTCAGTTCATCAGACATTCTTATCAATCAACAGTCTTCACTATGGGACTCGACTGCTCCAATGACCATCGATCTTAGAATAAAATGAATATTTTTTTTTTTGCTAGAATATGAATGGTTAATAATAAGTCCAAAGAAACAATTTAATAGGTAATCGCCTCTCCTCTGAATTACGTTGTCACTCAGTATATTGTTCAAAGAAGCCGCATTATCCGTTACTAGCTTAATGCTTGTATATTGGGATAATGTACTGAGCTGTGTCTTTTTAACCGACTTCAAAAAAGGAGGAGGTTCTCAATTCGATTGTATGTTTTTTTTTGTGTTTGTTACTTCATATCTCCGTCATTAATGAACCGATTTGAAAAATTCTTTGAGATTCATGTGAAAGGATATGCTTCTGAATTGGTTCCATTAAAATTTTATTAAAATCAGGTCGGTAGTTTGGTTTTTAAATCCAAATAGCTATAAAAATATATGTGGAAAAATCATCCATGTATTCGAAATTGCGTATTTTTGTTATCCTCTGACTTTGCAGTGGTGTTGTTTAAGTGTGAGGTATCACTCAAAATAAAAACTTTTTCACAAAAAAGAAACCTACTTCCAAAAAAAAACACTACAAAGTCCAAAATAACTTTCGGAAGTCGGTGTCAAATTACGTAGAAGCAACCAAAAACACCGACTACCGAAATTAAAGTTATTTTGGACATTGTGGTGTTTTTTTTTGGAAGTCGGTTTTTTTCTGAGTAGTCTTGTTTGAAATTATACAGTTCGGTTTAAGTACACAACTGGGATTTGTGTGGTCAATCAATGCAATCGTCAGATGGACAATTTTCCACCATCTCGATCCCTTTTTTTATGGATGGGATAGCATCATCATTACTTCTTCCGCTCTAGGCAGAGCAGAAGGGAGTGCAAGACTCTTACTGACTAAAACCCATCCGTGTTCCTCCTCAAGCCGTTTGCTTTCCAGGGCCGCGGTGACTCTTTCAAACAAATTCTGCAACACCTTCTAGATCCCTTCCGATCTTCTATGGTCGTCAGTTCATCAGACATTCTTATCAATCAACAGTCTTCACTATGGGACTCGACTGCTCCAATGACCATCGATCTTAGAATAAAATGAATTAATTTTTTTTTGCTAGAATGTGAATGGTTAATAATAAGCTCAAAGAAACAATTTAATAACATTTTTTTTACTTTTACGCCTCGCGTTTGGAACACAATCTCACCTGATGGAAAACGAAGATGTGGTCAACGATGGAACTCGGTTGGACACTGGCATGATTGGACTCTGTGTGAAAGATGATATGGCTTGAAATGGAATGTTTTGACTACTATGCGTTAGAAAAGTGTAGAAGAAGCACGTTGCACCGACCCCAAATAAATTGGGACAAATGCAAGAAAATAATGACGACAAAATAATGTCGTAAACTTTTCTCAAATCAATTCAAATTTCCATAATACAATCGCATCATACAGCAATATTACTTCCATTTCAATAAACATTAACCATACTTAATACCAGCTCCATGTTTGTACAAAACATGGAGCAGCCGAGCACCGTCTGTAGGCGGTTGTACGTGGGGATCGTGCGATCGATGGCCCTGTATGGGGCCCCGATCTGGGCGGCTGACCTGACGGCCGTCACCATCTCTGTTCTGCGGAAGCCGCAGAGGGTGATGGCCGTCAGAGTCATCAGGGGTTATCGCACGATCTCCTACGAGGCGGCTTGCGCACTGGCCGGATCTCCGCCCTGGGACCTGGAGGCAAAAGTCCTCGCGTCAATGCATCGGTGGCGCGAGGACGCGCGGGCGCGCGGGGAGCGACTGACGCAGCGACATTTTGAGCTGCGTCGGTCGCAGCTGCGCGAGGTCCTGGTGGCGGAATGGCGGAACAGGCTTTCACGCCCTACCGCCGGCCTCGTCACTATCGAGGCCATCCGGCCAGTGCTCGACCTGTGGCTCGGGAGAAGGCACGGCTCCCTGTCGTTTCGTGCGACACAGGTCCTCACGGGGCATGGCTGCTTTGGGAGGTTCCTGTGTCGCATAGGCAGGGAGCCGGACGCTCGGTGTCACCACTGCGTCGACTGTCGGGAGGACACGGCGCGGCATACGCTGGCAGAGTGTGCCGCTTGGGAGGAGCCACGCCGTGCCCTCGTCTCTGTGGTAGGCAGTGACCTCTCGCTGCCGGCTGTAGTCCGTTCTATGGTCGGCGGTGAGGAGTCCTGGGACGCGGTGGTCTCCTTCTGCGAAACTGTCATCGCGCAGAAGGAGGCTGCGGAAAGGGAGAGGGAGATGTCGAGTGCTCTCCCGGCCCGCAGCAGGCGCACCGGGCGTCGGAGGAGGGCGTACGCTGCCCTCCTTCGGCCCCCCTAATTGGGTCCAGGGGCGGCGGACTTGGGGATGTCCGTTGCCCCCCATTCATCCGGACCCGAGGTGGCGGCGCGTGGTGTTCCCGTGCGCCCCTCTGACGTCGCGGGGGGAGTTCAACACCTCACTCCCCCCGCATACGAGATGTGGCCCGCAGAGGCGGGCCGGCACCAGCCGGGGATTACGGAAGTCGCTATGTTCCCGCGATCCCCGGCGTAGGTGGAAGATGGAACACCGGGGTGGTTTTAGTCAGTAAGAGTCTGACAGACCCCCCCGCCCGCCCCAGGGCGGAGGACATCCATGAGGATTTCCCCCCGTAAAAAAAAAAAAAAAAAAAAAAAAAAAAAAAAAGGCCATCCGAATCAGTGTAACGTATGATCGTGACCCCGTGGGAGCGTGCCACTGTCACTCAGACTGCGAACGCAATGCGCACAATTACAGCTTCACTAGGCTTTATTATACCACTGTTTTTGTTTAAACAATAGATATGAACTACAACGTCATTTTGGTTGAATTTTTTATTTAAAAAGTGATTCTGAATATTACGCTAGGTTCTCTATAAAATAATCTGCAAAAAATAAATTTTTCATTAAGTTGCACCTCCGGTCGACTACTAGAAAATAAATAAATAAATATCTTGGGACAACTCACACACGGCCATCTGATCCCAAGCTAAGCAGAGCTTATGTTATGGTAACCAGACAACTGATATACATACTTATATAATTTATAAATACATACATATTATAGATAAATTACACCCAGACACAGAACAAACAATAATGCTCATCACACAAAGTTTGTCCTGGGTGGGAATTGAACCCACGACCTCCGGCTTTGCAGTCAGGGTCACTAACCACTAGACCAACAGGCCAGTCAAAAATGCCTAGAAATTTAAAAAATACAAATATCCGAATTGAGAACCTCCTCCTTTTTTAGAAGTCGGTTAAAAAGACTGTAGAAAAGTCCTCCTTAGTACAGTGTTTTTTACTTTAACGTAACGTTTTAATAAATAAATAATCACTATAGTAGGTATACCTACCTATGTAGATTTTGGGGTGGAATTAAACTTTTGATTGTTTGATTATTTAAAACGCTCCAACTAGTAATAACGTTTTAATCCATAACTTGATTTAAAAAGATGTTTCGGAAGGTACGACAGGCTTTTCGTTTTCAAAATCCCCGATAGATGGCGTTACTGGTTCCCTTGCGACGAGCCCGCAGTGAAACTTCCCGTTACGAAAACTGTTTCCTTTCGAATTAAGTTTAAAGTTTAACTAAATTAGGCTAAAATGTCGCATCAAGAAAGTTTTGTTACTGCTAGAACAGCTTTGACGTTCTATGTGAAATGAGCATGATGGTGGACCTTTGTAGTGGAAAATATAATCGATACTGCGATTTTGTTAAGTACGCTAGTTTCTTTTGAAAGCTTCCTACAGGACAGGCCAAGCCTAGTGCAGGAAGCTTTTGAAAATCCTAATAAGATTAATTTTATAGAAAAGCAAAAATCAAGTCTTATCAGTGATAAGACTAAATGTTTGGTTTTCTATAAAATTAATCTTAACAGTATCACACTATGTAATCTTAAATTTCTTTTAAACAAATTTATTCTTATTCTTAAATTATTCTAACCCACTGCTTCAGGACAAAAGTAACTCCGCTTACCACAGATATCATTAGCGTGCAGAGCATAAATTTATTACCATGACATATTTTGCAATTCCACATTCAAATTCAAAAGTTTTTTTTTCTATTTTTCAATTGCACGCTACGACAACAAAGCCAGGGCATGCAAACCTCCATTGAATGGAGTCACTCAACGATGTATAGAGTGGCATACTGACCTGAAATAGTTTAGTTTCGAATAGTTAAGTGCATATTACGTAGTGCTGTTTGTATGGCAATGTTCGCATTGAAATCGTATCAGAATTCAGAACTGAGTTAACTTACAGGAGCTTGTGGAATCAATTGAGAAGTATTGAGGAGCATTGTTTGTTGATTTTTATAATGTTTGGAGTTCAATTTCTGTTATGTTAAGTAACATTTGAGATGCAATATCGTAGGTATATATAGAATTGTGTTACGTTGCCTTGCTTTGGCCTACAATAAAACACATCAAAAGTCCAAAAACGTTGACATTCCAATAACGCATAGCAATCCTATTCATTTTCAACTTTTTGACAATCTTCATCATCACTCGCTTCTTCGTCACCTTCATCAAGAACATAATTAAGGATCATTAAAACAAACATTGATCCCAATAAGAAAAAAAAAGGAAACTTGTACAAACAGCCAAGCTCAAAACGTATGAAGCAGTTACTTAAAACCTCCTTGAAACAAAAACACCAAATGAGTAAAAACTCCCCAGAAACATTCAAAGGCACACACACTTAAAACCTTACGCGGTCTAAATTAAAGACCGAAACAAACGACAAACCATTTTATTCCATGCATAATATAGAGCACAATATGTCTGGTTTCTGAACGTAGCTCTTTGGAGTCATGACTGCAGCAGCCAAGCGGAAAATGTAACTGCTTGCGAATGAAAGCAGCGGCAAAAGCCTGTCGCTTGCACTATATGCGTTGATAATACTGTATGAGGCATGTTTTAGTTAATTTTGGAAGAGGTGAGGTATTAC
This sequence comes from Melanchra persicariae, assembly GCA_947386135.1. Taxonomy (NCBI): domain Eukaryota; kingdom Metazoa; phylum Arthropoda; class Insecta; order Lepidoptera; family Noctuidae; genus Melanchra; species Melanchra persicariae. The sequence continues at coordinate 5,229,661 of OX376651.1, read as the reverse complement.
GGGATTGCAGCAGGCTGCACTTTGCGGATTCCAAGTGCGTTGGTCGTGTGACAAAGCCTGGGATTCATCTGTGTTGCGTTACAGTTCAAATTTTAAAATGTTCCACTACAATAGGAAAATGTGAAAGTGAAACTAAGTACTTATTATTTTACAGCCTAAAATATAATTTTAAATTATAAGTCGGTCGAGCTATTTGTAGAAATACCTTACCTACATGTTTAGTACTTCATAGACGCAACATTAATGTTATAGACAATACAATCAAGTGATCTTATCATGATTGTGTTGTCGAATAATGGACGAGTTGTACGATGAAGGAAAACTCACTTGAAATCTGTTAGGACTTTAAGGTAGGCACCAGATTAAATGCAATAAAGTCGTTAACCTTTCCCTAATATTTCTTCGAGAAAGACAAAACAAGAAAGTCACATCACGATCATCAGCATTACGATAGATGTTGATTCAGGACGTCTTTATGTCTATGTCTTTATTTCCGTTTTTGTAATTAAGAATGACAATAAATGTTGGTGGGGCAATGATCGCTATTGCAAATTTATTTGGCGCATAAAATAGATAAAGTACCATAGAATGGTACTTTAATCTTTAAGTACCTTATAATGGTACTTTATTATATGTTACTTTCGTAACAACTGGAATCGACATGCGCTACCGAAATGTCACTTGTGCAATCCCAAACATATTCTATTGCTGATAGAAGCCAGTTTGAAGGTCTGGACAAAGTGCAATCAAAAATTGTAACAGCGATAACGATTGTCAAAATGCCAAAGTACATGGGATTGGTCACGTGACATTTCGACAGCATCTGTCAATCCTCTACATTTTCGACGTTGTGACAATCGTCTTCGCCAAGCTACCGCTGACTAATGTCACTTGTCGCTTGTGTAGCTATAGGTCCTCTTGATTTTTTTTTCACCAAGGAGGTATCTTGCCATCCAAAAAGATACTGATTACCTCCCATAGCTATCTTCTATGAACGGCAAGTCAAGATAAACATCTGACGTCATCCATCACGATATTACATGGAGCGTCGACTTGGCCCGCGGATGATTCTACTACGCAAATATTTGACGACGGCTCAGGGGATGGGCGCGTGCCCGTTGTTGGGGACGATACGGTATTGGTAACTTGGTAAAGTATGGTGGACAATATTGCTTGGAATTTTGCAAAAAAAAAACAATTTTGTTTTAATTGTTAATTTATTCTTTAACCTACCATTACGTGACGTTTTCTGCAAGAGCTTAAAACGGTTTTTTTGGAACAACAAAAATATTAATTACTGTCAGTCTGCATCATCCTACAGTTGGCCTGTTAGTACCCATAACTCCTAGCTGTTTTAATCCAGGAATACCATAGACCACTGCTATTTGATTTGACCAGTGTTGGTCCCGCCATCTTTTAGGATATACACAACTAAGTTTGGTGTCTATATCAGAGCTTCGAATAAAATTAGTAGTACCTATTATTACATTTTCTTCGATATTTTAGTATCAGCTCAATGATAACTCTCAGGTGTATCATTCAGCCTTGATGCAAACTTTTCAAGACTCATTTTATGTTGTAAATAAAACACTTCTGTTATTTATTTAAAAATATAATCGGAATCTACATAAATCGTGTAACAATGTCAACAGTCAGACTACCTCTGTTAGCCTGTCTACAAATTTTGTGGATCCCCTTTCTTAAGTAATGTTCTATTACTATAGTTTGAGCATATTTTACAAACAAAATAAGCCCGTGCTGACTATAATAAACGGCTAGTAATTTGTAGACAAAACTAATTTTCTTTTACATCGAACTTATTACTAACAAAATTAGGCTTTCGACAAGCCTGTTAGGGAAACTCATTATTTTGATAATGTTTGTTGAAGGAATTTGTATTCAAACTAATGCCGAATATCTATAGTCATGTTTAATAATTGAATACTTTCAGTAACTAAGACCCACAGGCCATGTATGTTTATACTACACAAAGTTGACACCCAAAAAGTTTTTGTAAACGCTTTAAGAGGCCCTAGAAAATGTGACATTCAATTAGCGAATGCGACTGTCGAAATGCCAAAATGTAGGGCTTTAATCACGTGACATTTCGATAGCATCTGTCAGTCCCATACATTTTTGACGTATTGACAATCGCCTTCGCCACGCTACCGTTGACAGAATGTCACTTGTCACAGTTAAGATATAGAACTAAGATTGATATTGTGAAAATAGTTTGTTCAGGAGTTAAATAAGTTATTGGAATACACACGTGACGAAAATGCCAAAGAATTGAGAACCATCTCCTTGTTTTGAAGCCGGTTGATAAAGAGGATCGTCATAAAAACGACCGAAAAGATTGACGTGTAAAAGTGTTAGAGTAGAGTAGAGTGGGGACTCCCTTTTCCGCAATTAGACTCCCATTCGGTCCATTGTGCGTAGGTGTCCTGGCTAAGTTAGTCAGCCTATCTCCACCCAGAAGCACAGAAGATTACTGGGATTTTCACAGGCTTCGTGCGCGGATTCGCGCGGAGCGATCTCACAGTTCCGAGGGTTTGTTCACGTTGGGTAGCCACGGCCTCGCATTCCAGGATGACGTGGGCGGCTGATTCTTCGGCGTCAAAACAGCCCCATAAAAGTGTTATTTACAACCTGCTTACAAAATAAATATCATTTATCATTATCCCTTTTAAATTGACGATTGAATTATTTTGTTTTTTTTTTAATTTTGATCACCTTTATACCTATTTTTCTGTTGCCTTATTCACAACCATTTGTTAATTGTGTGTACAAAAACTGTTAAATAAGTAAATACTTTATCTTCATTGCTCATTTGATTTTACTCATCTCGCTAAAAACAAATAATAGTTATTACGGTAAATATTTTGCCAATTAGATCCCAAATAATTCTACATATAAAACACTGCGCACTCAACGTTTAATTAATTGAAGTCATACAAAATAACATTTTAAACTATTCAACGTTATCGTCAAGTTAATTCAGAGCACTTATAACAAAGAAATTATTTATGTAACCCCTCGAAGCTGGCCTGAATAAACAGAAACCCATTTCTCGAATGCTAAAATAAACCGATTTGGAAAAATTCTGTAATGGAGTTGACAGATGTAGCTGTCATTCTTCCCTGTTATTGTTTTATACGGTTTACGGGATGTCTGGGGACTTTTTTAAAAGGTTTCCATTGAGTACTTAAATATGGAGCTTCTATTATATACTGCTCATTATAAAAAATACGTTGATGTTAGAGAAAAAAATGTTGTCAAACAGTGGCAAAAATTACAATGCGCCACAATCAGTCATTTTGGTGCCTGAGTAATCAAAATTGTCTGCACGAATTATTTACAGGCTGTTTTTACCTGCAAAAATAAAGTACTCGAGTGAAATTGATGCTACAAATTGACAACAACAATAGTGAAATTGAAAATTGGGGTTACAAAAATATGGGTAAAATGATGAAAATGAAACGTTTTCATATTTTCAAACAAAAAAAAATACTTTATAGTAAAAATAGCCATACAGTAAATTAACAAACTGCACACAAAAAACAACTGTCAGATTGACGTAAAATTACCCCTTTACAGCCCTCGCTGGTATCAAAATCAAAACGAATGCTTATTAAATAGTAACCGAACACCCCTTTAGTAAAATAACACAGAAAAAAATATAAAAAAGCCGGTCTCGTCTCGAATTAACAACATTTTGGGGTGACTTTTGTTACCGGCCGCATTGTCTTGGCCATGGACAATCTGTGGGGTGGAATGCCCTAAAAACTATTTTTGCGTGCTGGACGCACATAGAGCCAGTGATGGGACGCCACCTATCGACTTTTCTATCTTAACGATGTAAAACCTGGAAATGTACGAGTATTTTTTACCTTCCATTAATTTTTTTACGTTGCAAAATACCTTTCTGAATAAAATACAATTTTACTACATTTATGTTACGAAAGTTATTTGAATTTAACGGAATTCACAAAACTGAGATATTTTAAATTGGGTACCAGGAAAACGTAACAACCGTAAACTAGTAAGGTTTCCCTGAAAAAAACACCCATGGAAATATGAAAGAGATTTGATTTAAATTTAAATAAAAATAGCATTTTTTTGTAATTCTGTTAAATACGAAATCCAAAGGATAGTATCATATTGATGAATTTATGCAAACTATAAATATGTTAGTAAAAAATTTCTAAAAATAAAACTGCTTATCTAGAAACGAATTCGACTATTTCGTCTACAACATCATCTTTATCAATCCTCAAAACATAGACATCGATAAATCTCTTTACCCAGCACTACCAACGCGGCGGGCATGGGCGCAAATTGATTTTAACACAATAACGAGCGCTTCTGAATGGCGACCCTATTTGTAGGCGACGACGAGTGATCCATCATCCTTGCTGGCTGCTACACAGCTGGTGTGATATCACGGCTTTATAGTACTGCATGTGTACTGTTCTGCATTCTGTTTGTTTACTGGTTTTGGAGGAAAACATTACCTGTTTATTAGTCGAACAGTCTCTCTTCAATCTCTTCATCTTATCTATCTCTGCACAAAAAATACGCACTTTTTGTTCATCCATGACGACATAGGGCCAATTTCACCATTGAAACTGAACGCGATCAGCGATTAAACCAAGTTTATGAGCTGTCAGTGTCATTATTTTTCTATGGAATATTTACACTGACAGCTCTTGAGCGCAGTTTAGATGTACTGATCGCATTCAGTTTCATTGGTGAAATCCGCTTTTAATGTCATGCAATCTGTTAAAAATAAGAACCAGTTAGCAACCAAAGTGCTAATTCTGCGAATTTTTAAGTTATACTAATAGTTCGCATTCGTATCTCATTCGCAATCTGTCAAAAGTTATGAAAATTGAGGCGTTTTTGACAGATTGCGACAGAATTAGATAGACTCTGGTGTAGGTCACTCTATTTTCGAATGAAGATATTCGTCATCATCATCATCAGCCTATAGCAGTCCACTGCTAGACATAGGCCTCTCCTAATGCACGCAATTCAACTCGATTTCCGGCAACTCTCATCTAGCTGCTATCTTTGTGAAGCTCGTCACTCCACCTAGCCTGAGGACGTCCCAACTTAATGAAAATATTATGTGAATGTAAATACTTAAAAACGGAAACGTGCTAGAAAATACATAATGTCTTCTCTCTTAAAAAGGATGTCTCATGCATGATTACTTTTTGACAAACTTGAAAGCAAGGATAAACTTTAAATTGAGATTACTGCGAGTTCACTCTGGATTTTCGCTGTTTCTTATTTGAAAGTTACATAAAAGACTATGGCGTATTTTTTTAAATTTGCCTTTTTACTTTCTAAAATTTGCCAATTTCTAATGAAATGCAAGGCCACTTCGCGTATACAGAAGGCACGATCATACATTTCATTAGTTAATCATTTTCAATATGAGTTATGTTATTATTATTTTGTAACAACACATTTAACGGTTCCGTTCTTGCACGTTCTTCTCCACAGGGATCTACGCTTTGGCACGTGCATCTAGCTTCATATTTTTGACTGACCGACCTTATCAAGTCAAAAGTGCCTGTGAATTGCTTATCCATCCAACCATATCTACACACGGGGTGAATACAAATGCAGGGCTGAATCAGCGCAAAATTTTAAAAAGAATTTTTACGTTATTTAAATCTAGTTTGCAGCATTTGCGGTCTCCAATTTTATTGAATTGATATAATAAAATGAACTAGCCTTCTTAGACCACCAATTTATGAAACAAAACAACCAATGTTAAAAAACCTTGGGCTCTAGACAAGTGACATTCTGTCAGCGGTAGCGTGGCGAAGGCGATTGTCAATACGTCAAAAATGTATGGGATTGACAGATGCTATCGAAATGTCACGTGATCAAATTCCTACATTTTGGCATTTCGACAGTCGCATTCGCTAATCGAATGGCACATTGTCTAGGGGCCCTTATCAAAGTTTTGTTTCTATTCACAACTCCGTTACTATTTACCTCGTTTGACAGAACTAATATTATAAATGTGTCAGAACTCAGTCTGTCTGTCTGTTTGTTACCAGCTCTACACGTCTTACCAGCTGAACGGATTTGGATTAAACATGGCTCACAGGTAGACCGTGTCCTCCAGGGTTGCGAAATTTGTTCAGAAGAGTCACCACCGCGGTCCTGGTACGCAAAGGGTATTCAAAAGGAACGCGGATGCGTTTTAGTCCGTAAGAGTCTGGCACTCCCTTCCGCTCTCCACCCAGACCGATAGACTGAAGTCATTTGATGATTTCCCATGGTTAAAAAAAGACCGTGTCCTGCATTAGGTTAGATTAGTTAGTTCCTATGGGTTAATTTTCGACGTGTACGCAGAAGAAGCCGCTGGTGGAATCTTGTATGAAAAAAAAATGCTTTGTGTTTTTACTTGAATTAACCACCACGCTTGTTGACAATACGGGTTGACGATTTCAGACTGAGCAGTATTAATTAGTATATATAGGATATACTTATTAATACTGCTTTCTTCATAATGATAAACATAAGCCGTACTAATTTCAGTAACCGAAGAATCAGTTTTTTGACAAAATATAAGTAGATACTAACTGTCGTAAGATTTTCAATATCGGGCAAAATATCAAAGTTCTGAACTCATACATAGGTACACCGCTTTTTCTTTGAAACTACCATTGGTTATTAAATTCCTTACTTCGAATAGAAAGTAGATAATATTTCATATTTATATTAATATTATTTTCTATGATGGATGGATTTTGTCATAATGTTCTGAACGTTTTTCACGCAATTTCATCTTATGTAAATAATATTATTTGGAAAACATTTACTACTATTTTTTCGATACTCTTGATTTATAAAGACACCGTTATTGCTAAGTTATATAAAATACTAGAAATTTTCGTGGCTTTGCCCATAGACTTGTCGACGGAAACCTTGCAAATTTATGAAATAAAATCCGCAATAATGTAATTTTTATATTGTGGAAGGATTTTCACACACCACATCTCTGGATGTAGTGTGTGAAAATCCTTCCACCAAACATCCATATTCCCCACACAAGCAGACAATAAATTTTATAATTTCACTAGCTGACCCGCGCAACTTTGTCTGCGTCACATTTTTCATTAATACCCCGCTCCTATTGGTCGTAGCGTGATGTTATATGGCCTATAGCCTTATTCAATAAATGGGCTATTTAACACTTAAATAATTTATCAGAAGTTCCTGAGATAAGCACGTTCAACCAAACAAACGAACAAACTCTTCAGCTTTATAATATTATACTAGCTTTTTCCCGCGACTTCGTACAGATAATATCTCGTTTTTTCCCGTTCCCGTATAGCTATAACCTTCCCCATGTATGTGACTTATACAAAAATATTTTTCCAAATCCGACTGGTAGTTCCAGAGGTTAGCGCGTTCAAACAAACAGACAAACAAACTCTTCAGCTTTATTATATTATGGTATAGTATAGATAGATATACATATATATAATTATGTATATAGTATAGATAATAAACGCTCGGAATTTATTTTTTATTGTACAAAATGTCTTCTTTGTACAGTGCAACTTGTGTTAAACATGTACCTACTCGTACCTATGCTTTTAATAATTTACATTTTTCAATCGGACAATTGTTTTTAGCTTGAGTATATTGTTTGTTGTAACTGCAAAGCATTAAAGCATTTGGATTGATAAATTAACATTAACATTTAGTTAATGTTAATTTATCAATCCAAATGCATTGACTGATTGACTTAATTACTGAAGTAATAGCATCAGAACCTGAACAGAATTCCTACAACTTTGTTTGTGAAGGATTTAGATAATTTACTATTAAGAGGATTATCTAAGCTGAGCTTGTGTTGATACTTCAAATGATGCAATTAGTATTTACATACGTATCTTGCTGATCACAGCTGGGCTTGGCTGATATGGGTTTTGATATAGACTGTCGAATGTAAGTATGTTTATCTAATTAGATGCGGCAATAGTTGTTCCTTGTAGCTTTATTTGTATTTAAGATAGCTTAAGCATTCTTGAGTAGCGAGGCTGTTTGAGCATACCTATAGTAGGTATGCTCAAGCTCAAGCTTTCATCAAGCTGATTTATATTAATAACATGATGTAGGACTTTATTGCTATCCAAAATACCTTATAAAAAGTACAAATTTGTGATTGAACTCAAAGATATGTAACCATCTGCATCAGACTGTCTTTCTGGGGCAGTTGGATTAAAATTTGCAATCTACTTACTGATGAATTTAAGTCACCTCCTTTTTTTGAAGTTGGTACTTAAATCAGGGTCAATACAGTAGCCATAAACACAACTTGAAGCAATCAAACACTGCCACGAGCAACATTTATCCCAGTCCTTACACAAACTTAAATGATCTGCACATTTAACCCGACATTTGCAGCTAATTTTACATTTAACGTTGGTCCTATTGTATGATCCTCTAAATCACTATTATTTGTCATCGAAATGTTACTATTTATGTCCGATACACACGTCGCTACAAGGTTACATTTTGTAAATTACCCGTACCACGCTGGCACACAATGGGACCCCAATACAAGGTCTATTATAAAAACGACCCCCTTTATTATTATGTTACAATTTTAATGACTGCTGTGTGCATGTAACGAATATTTTCTAAGCAAAAAGATAATAATTCAAATTCGAACTCTATGTGTGTTATTTCAAAGTTGAGTTTGGAACTGTTCGGCAATATTTATCGAGTGATTATCGATGCTGATGTAAAAAAATGTATTGTATGAAATAATATTACTCATTACTTGCACAAAAGACTTCTTTCTTCATTCTTAGGTATATTCGAGTAAATAATTATAACGTTCTATTATGATAATAAATGGAATAACAAAGAATTAATGAGAAGTTCCGTTGCTATCAAGTGACGTGCTGTTGTTGAAGATTGCTATAAAGGTTAGTTGTTTTGATTAAGCTTCTATTCTATGACAAAATTATTTTATTGTAGAAATCTAATTATTCTGCTATGATAACAGACAACATGTTCAAGCTTATGATTTTGCCCATTACTAAAAATTTTTCACATCTGTGAATTATTATTCTGAACTCATTTCTAACGCCTCCATGTAGCGAGCAGATGGATGATTGCAGTATTATATTGAACACAATAGTACCACACAGGTGAACCCACTGTGTATAACTAAATAATAAATAATCCGTAAAATCCGTAAATCACCTTTTACGATACCCAAGGGGTCTTGACAGGTTGGTCTATATAATTATTACATTAATTCACGTAACGTAATTGCTGACATCTCTATAGCAACAGAGACAAAAAAAAATATTGGTAGGTAATCTAATTTGGTAGGTACATCTTAAATTTTGGTCTAACCCTCGTTGCATCAATTCACAGAGTACCAAGCTAACTCGTCGGGCACTTCTAGAAGAGAGCTTTCAATACAAAACAAGGGTGTCGAAGAGCCGCTACAACTCTGGCTATGGCTATGATAGCCAATTACTAGTGAATATAGCTAATTTTTTAACGCTGTATTGCTACCGTTGCCTATCACAGGAATCATGCATTTTCCGTAATAAAAAGGAATCTATGATGTTTACTGATAGTGTAACTATCTAACATCATTTAATATGTGAGTGAAACAAGTTTCGTAAACGGATCAGATCTTCCAGAGATAAACCTTTTGAAATCAATTTTAATTTTTTACATGATCACCAGCTTTGGCCAACATCTCAACTTGCGTGGAATTTGAAAACTATCTTGAGGGAAAATACTCCCGATATTACCGATGTCCTATTCCAGGATATGGTCTACCCGCGTGCCAAGTTGAATCCAAGCCATTAAGATGGCCTGCCAGGGTTGCGGATTTTGTTCGAAAGAGTTACCGCGGCCCTGGAACGCAACAGGCACTAGGAGGAGCATGGATGGGTTTTAGTCAGTAAACGTCTGACACTCCCTCCCGCTCCACCCAGAGCGGTAGGAGTCATTTGATGATTTCCCATCCATAAAAAAGCCATTAAGATGCAAAGAGGTAATAAACTGGCTAACCAAACAGAATTACTTTCATTTTATAAATTAAGTATGATTTTTACATTAACATGACATCTCCAGTCGCACGTCGATTCCATACTCTGTGCATCATCCTGAATATAACGAGTCCACGTCATAAGGGCTGCGGTATCTACCGCTGATTAAATTCGGGATAATCCCTTACCCCAAACGTGACGCAAGATTATTGTCACTCCATTAATCCTTCGCCTGTTTAATTAGATTACTAATGTTTTGTGCGGACCTCTGGATCTATAGTTCGGCAGTTGGATTACACGATTTGGAGTAAATTTTGAATTTCCGTGATTGATGTGAGAATCCCAATGTTTTGGAGTTCAGGTTCCGATTGGTTTCTGATTATGTTGTTTAGTACGATAGATTTAGAATAGGCGTCTTGTGATATTACATATCAGATAGCTCAAGCTGAATTAGTTTTCTATAAACAATGCACAGAAGAAACGAATACAGATATAAATAACATACGAGACGATGTTTTCCCTTCTACCAAAGACAACTTTGGCAACAATGCAAAGACGAAACATCCTACTAGCAGAAAAATGTTAATAAAAGCGAACGATCCTAGTGTGCTCTGCTCCAATTCCTGTATCAAATAACAATTTTCGTAGATTGATGTAATAAGACATATCCTATAGATACAATAGTAAGAGGGGACTCAAAGAAATTAGCAATACGCCCTTGTGTATTAGTAATATTAATACACGAATCTATTTGGGGGATGCAATCAAAAGGGATCTATTGATCGTGTCCCCAACTTTTTTGTGAGTTGTATAGAATAGTTCACCCTATGGATTAGAGGTATGGTGAAAGGTAATTTAAAAATGAAGTTCATAGATCTTGCAGTGATGATATTCAGAATTTACAAGACACGAGAGGCGATTATCGTCGTCCTTGTGCACAAACTTGCAGAAACCTTGATCGGCTTTTTGATAATAATTGATAATGTTTACAGCTAAGGAGTCGAATTCCCTGCACTAGACTTCGTGATAGCTACAACCTCGGGGGATTTAGGCCAAGTTAATAGGTTACTTCTTGGCAAGCATGCTCCACCGTCGAACACATCATCGTTTTCCATCAGGTTATAAAGTGGTGAGACGCGAACCTACCAATAATAATAACAAAAATAATATTAGAGAAAACCTTAATAAAGAAGATGTAGGTTACATAGATATCCATCACAATAAAAATTTAACTTCTTTAAACTCTTTCAACTTTTCCTTCAACAATCATATCTTCCGAATATCTTGTGGAACAACACTTAACATAGTTTCAAGAGTAATAGCGAAGTACACTGTGGTGGAACATTGCCACCGAACAATAAAAACGGAAAGGCTCTTCGGTTTATTTGTGATAATGAACTCTTGCCAGGGACGGGGTGGGGACAAAAGTACTAACTGTAGATGTAGAAACTTGGTGGAAGAGCTCTGTAACATGGTATCTTTTGGATATGATTTTAAACGATATTGTTAAGAATTTTGATCTTAGCTTCTAGACAAAGTGACATTCTAAATGATAACGGTTGTCAAAAACAAATCAGTTGAAGCCACGTAACATGTACGTAGCGCAAATCAATTCCACATATTTTTTACTTTTTGACTATCGTGACATAATGTCACTCGTTTAAGTCACCTTGAAATCTTTCAAGGTGACTTAAACGAGTGACATTATGTCACTCGTCGTGTGTGTCTTGGTGTGTTGTGTTAGATCGTAGATCATCTGATCTACGATCATCATTGTATAAATTATATGGATGGATTTGCTTTTTGCAAGTAAAGTACCTAATCAGAAAGAAAACCATCAAACTTTCTCATTAGTAGTAATTGTCATCTACATTATATTAACGAGGTCATCTAATCTGTATTGGCAGATTTTTATATACTCATACCTGAACAGTCCATTACGAAATGTAAATAATGAATGCAAATTCAGCGACCATGTCTGTCTAGTTTAGACAGAGTACTACCTTATAGTATTATCCAGATGATAATTAATAGGATTAGCATCTGACCTACATGAACAGTTATAAAACTTTCCACTGCAGCTCATACCCCATCATCCAGTCCAGCTATATATCCAGGACAGGCAGAGCTAGGAACCGAGCTGTTTGATACAATTTATGTGGCGCGATCTCGACTCTAATTGGTCGTGAGGACGCCTCATGCGCAAACATTGCCTTTTGATTGCACACTTACACTACTACTGCTCCGTTACATCCTGCTATGTGATGGATTCTTATATCTGTTTTTAGTTTTGATATAATTGTTCTGTTTATTGGTAATTGTTTTGTTGGTTTTGGACAAGGCAGTAACAGAAGAGGTTTTGCTATTCCTTCATGATCATTATTTCTTGGTTCATTCCTATTATTATGGTTTATAAGTTTATAAAACTAGCTTAGTTAATAGGCTTGACTTATTGTAAAATGAACTCAAAGATCTGATATTCACATTCTAAACTAACATGGCCACACTGACACCTCGATATTATTATTTTAAACTACACCACATACTTTTTGACTGCTTAGGTATATATACCCCCCTGCTCCTATATTTATTAAGGAAGAAATACATATTCAACAATAAATAAGCAAATAGTTTTGTAAGTCATAAAGAAAAACAAAGAAGGGCGCAGTTCCAAACGAAGTACACGTACCTAAATGAACGACAATTAATGAGTGTAGGAACACTGTTCACTACGCGATTGTTAGTAGCGTTTTATTTGGTCTCGAATGCGACAGAACAAAATAACTAGGTAGGATACAAGTAAGTAAAATTATGAACGTGTGTGATTATAGATGGTGAGACACAATTAAAATCATGGCAAAATATGTATATATGTTTAGATAGAATACCAAATCATAATGTTTGATGTTCAGCAGTCCACTGCACACAGGATATTGACAGCAGATACTTGATTTGTGTGTTCCATTGGTCTAATTAAAAAAATAAAGTTTAACACTGGAATTGAAATGAAACTCTTTTACAATATCGCCAGCGATATCTACCAGATAACCTTTGATAATAATGAAGGAGATAATGTGATATTCGATGAAGATGAACTGACTACTACTGGAGTCAAAACAGATTTAAATTAATCTGATGAATAGAAAGCTTACGTAGAAGAAGCAGTAAATCCCAAAAACCAAAGTAACGCAAACGCCTGTACGACACGTGTACAAGCAGACGCACGTTGAACACCTATCTTTAAGCAACACTCCTTGGAAATTCCTGATGACGGAGAGAAAGCTTAACTAGAAGAAGCAGTAAATCCCAAAAACGAAAGTAACGCAAACGCCAATACGACACGTGTACAAGCAGACGCACGTTGAACACCCACCTTTAAGCAACGCTCCTTGGTTTTGCCAACGTTCTAACGTAATTTATCGTTGTTCTTTTTGTGTAGGTACCGTTTCTGTTTATTCGTATCTCTCTCACGTAGGTCAGTGCATTTGTTATGTTGCTAATGCTGAGTCTTTTTACTTCCAGGTATGTAGCAGCTTTGTGATTTTCATGCTTGATGGATGCTTAGGTACGTTTATAAAGTCTACTTTGTGTTGGCATGTAATCTGTTACGTTGGTTTTTTGATGAGCTACTGTTGAAAACTGGGTGCTAACTAGAAAACGGCACATTTGAAGTTGATTGATAAATTAAAGCTTTAATTATTCCTGTTGGGGTTGTAAGATGTAACTTACGGGTAGGAATTATAAAAAGAGAAGTAATAGAAATGTTTTGTTGAATTACACAACTATCACCAATCTTGTAGGCGATTACGGAAATATTCTTTTATGGCAACTTTGTAAACAGGATTTATTGAATGAGCAGCGATCATCATCTGACTATCTTTTCTCAACTATATTGGGGTTGGCTGCTGGTTTTAAGCTAAATCCGGATTTAGCTAAAAACCAGTGTTTTATGCGAAGTCTGATCTATTGAATGAGCAACTATGAATTACGAAATTATAACTTGTATTTATTTCATGAACATCATCCACTAATCTCTCCGCATTATTTGTATCATTGAACGTACATATTTCAACAATTGGTATTACCACTAATTAAACAGAACATATTATACTAATACTCTTGCTATTGACGCTAACGAATGATTCAGCAGCTCTCATTACACTTTCAATTGATTGTCATTAAAGTTTACTCTGTTGGAATGAAAATAGATAGTTAATATAATCGGCTTACTGGTCAAGTATCGTTAGAGTCTGGAGTCAATTCTCGGAAAGAATTTTCTAAGATGAGAAAATCCTAAAGGTTTCAAATAAAATGGTTTTTAAGTCACGAAGAGCTGGGAATAGCAGCAGGAGACTGCTTTGATTTAAATTTTTGTGTCACTTAATAGAACACAACTGAAAATGAATAATAAACCTGAATATGATTGCCAATGCAGTAATTGACATGCTTGACTCTATTTGGTAATGTCAGTTTCTTATTATTAGTTCAAAGGGAGACGTTGCTAACCTTGCTGCAAATCCTCTTGACGTAATCCCAAAAGTTGGGTTGGGGACCCCAGGGAACGGGGTGGGGTAACCGATCGTTGCTAAGAACCACAAATTAAGGGTAGGATTTGCCGACCAAACGGCATGACAGTCAAAAAACTCGACCGTATCACCAAGTCACAATTAAAATTCGAATTATATTAAAAATTAAAAGTCCAGGATTTAAAACCTGCACATCAACTAAAAAAACTTTAAAACGTAGACGTGTTCAACATCCACGTTGAATCACATTAGCCCAGCATAATTACGTAATGCCATAACTAAGTTAGCGCCCAGGCGGTCGCTAATTCAAAACCGGACTTAATTTACTAACTGTACGGAACCCGGTGATTGATCGCGCGCCCGCTGCAATTTATAGTTTTAGGGTTCCACCGGTGAGAACGCGCGACAAATTATGAATAATGTGATCGTGTTTGTTTGTGGGTTGATCGATGACGTCATGTTTTTGTGCTTTTTTTTGGCATGTTATTGTGTTTGTCTAGTATTTGGGGGTAGTTTTCCTTGTTGTAGAGACACTACTTGACTTGTTGTAATGTAACCGATTCTTATTGTTTTTGGGTTGTGATTCGAACTTTAGTTATTTGTTTTGCAACACCTTCCATTTGTGTAGGATGTTCCAAAGTGTGTACCTACTTATGCAAAGTACAGTAGGTGGAAACACCATCATCAGCGTTAGATTTGTTACAATAGTATTGTAATTTAATAATATTTAGTTTTAAAACAAATACATTTAAACAAGAACTGTTGTACCACAAAAAGCTGTCAAAACAAAACGCAACAAAAACAAAAAAAGAATCGCTTTGTCGATACGCGCTAATCCAAATTTGATTCATGCAAAAAAGCGCTGCAGCGCTGTTTCGCCCGTAGGCACGACGTCGCGCGACAAGGCGTCGCCGTATCGTATCGCATGTCACAGCGACAGTGCGACATCGCCGCAGGCAATCGTGCGACCGTACGACTTTTTCACTATTACTTTTCCAATCACCTGTTCAACGTTTTCTGGTGGATATTTTGTGATGCAATTTCTTATTTAACGTTTATCTTGATGATGGTTTTCTAAAATGGGAATATGGACTCTTTGGTTTAGACTTAAGCTCACGTTTCACTCCTTAAAAGATTCGTTTTGAAATGACACATACACTAAATAGCAAGATAACTAGCTTTTCGCAGTGCGTTTCATTTTAGGTTTATTCCGGTAATAGCACTGATTTCTAAGAAATTTTTTTTAGTGCTGCAAGATGGAGCCTCTTTGTGTAGCGCAATTTGTTCCATCAGGCACTCAACCAAGTGCTCGGCGCATCCTGGACGGACAGTCTCACCAAAACCTTAAGACTGGCCAATTCTTCCCTTGCGGTGGTAGGGCTAACGCCCGCCTGGTTCGCGACCATCCTCCCACCGGAGTCCGGCGACAAGTGACGCGTTTCGTCCACACGTGGGAGAACCAGTGCCTCAAGGCATCTTCTGGACACGCTCGCTCCATCATAGACCTCATCCATCGCTTTCCATCAAGCGTGATCGACGTCAAGAGCTAGCCCATTGCGCAATAAAAAAAATCTGTCAAAGAGAACTTGCCTCATTATATTAATACGATTACACAATGTTGCCACACTTATAAATTGCGCAAGTTTCAAATAACCGCATATTAGGTAGATAGGCACCTAAAGTACCTTTTCGTTAAGGGAAAAAACCAGAAAAGCTGCCAAAACAAGGGTTTGAAAAGCTTTAACGCCCGCGAAGGGTTGCCAGCCATCATTTATAACCAGCACTGACGGGATAAGAAATTCTTGTTTGTTTTATCCTTACAGAATGTTGCTTACTTTACGTGAAGTTCACATACTTTTAAAATTCCCGTTACTTGTTTATGGTAACTGTCGATGTTTTGTTATTAATCACTGTTTCATTTACACCCCTGAATTATACCAATTTTTTTCAGTCTTGGCAAATGTTTCTCTTTGATTACCTTTACCAACATCTTTTTATTAATGTAAGGAATAGCTCCATTGATAACAAAGAAAATTATTTAAGCTATCCAAAAATGTAATTATATGTATCTAATCATCCTTTTAACGTTGAATTTTATATCTTCTATAAACTTAGGTGACTTTAAAAAAAAACGCCCTACGCCTCTCAAAAAAACATGGAAGAGTTCAAGAACTTTAGTTAATAAGTTACCCCTTACAAAAAACTCAAGTAAACAGTCCTGAAATCCATGCGAAAAGATTTAAAAATCCTCTTTGAAACATCTCGAAACCGAAACGTTTGCTAGGTGTCTAAGCGCACACTAATAAGGAGAAGGCAATCCATCAAGCTCCAGGCTTTTTTCCACTTTTGCGCCAAAAATTGTGGATTCCTTACGTGTTTCTTTTTCCAGTTTCATTTAAACGGTGTTTTCTGTTTTTGTAAATACTCACAGTAAGTTGATGGATATCGGTTTGTGGCGCTTTTGGGTTTTAAGTTAGTCATTTAGTGAACAACAAAGATTAACTAAAAAAAAAGAGTGCGATCTAAATAGTAAACTGCTATAAAAAGCTAGTCTGACCTTTGAGATTTTTCCACTGATGTATCCATACTGGGATGGGATTTGGTGAGTCACGTTAGCCGAATGCACAGTGACCACTGGGGAATAGTTCCCACTAAGTGGGTGACTGTGGACGGCACCGCCGCCGAGACCGGCCTAGTAAGAGTTGGCGAGACGACGTAGACGCCTACTGCAAGGGTTAGTTTGAGGTGGCACGGGACAAAGATACCTGGAAGGCGTGAGGGTGGCCTTTGCTCAGCACAACAGACTACGCCGAAGAAAAAAAAAAAATGTGCTTCCATACTAATATTATAAATGTGAATGTAACAGCGCTGTCTGTCTGTTACCTTTTCACGTCGCAACGGATAAATGAATTTGGAATTTTCTGGAATAGGACATACCTAGTATACTTTTCATCCAGACAATAATATGTTCCCTTATTATAATTTTCAACATTCACGCGGGCGCATTCGTAGGCTTAAGCTAGTTTCTTATATTTGACCCAATTCGAGCGAATATAAACAGCAAACAAACACAACGTTTCTCATAATTCGCTTATCAGTACAAGAACCGATAACGTGAGAAACGGAGATAGGGGCTGTCGGTTCACCCCACAAGCGAAATGAGCATACAAACTGATCAAGCGTTAACCAAAATCATTTTTCACACCTGACGCTCTACATTCGAGTTCAAATACACCAATAACACGGTTAAGAACAGCCCTTGGCATATCGAAAGGAATTTATTTCTAATTTGGTCCCCCAATCGTCGTTCCCATGGCGACGGCAGATGATTTATCTCTGGCTTCGAGTTGCCGAGTTTTCTATTGTTCTCTACACACACGACCGGATTTAATATATGAAAATTTCTTTTGTCCCGTTTTTAGATATTAAGATTCGCTTTTAGAAGTTTTGATGTAACTCTGTTTTGTAGGAATTCAAGTGACAATAGGGCAGAGGGGTGTAACAGGAAGGATGTATGTCTGTAGCTGTCTCAGTAAGACAATTACTTTGTAAGGATTAGTAAGATTTGCCAAAAGGGGTTGATATCAGGGTTGATTGTAAAATTCATCTACTTCAATTGTTCTAAATTCAAGTCTAGTCGTACTATGAGTTGAAAGAGTCCAATAACCTCTTGCTCATCAGAAATATACGTAAATATGAAACTTTGTATGTAAATCAAACATAATTCGAAGAATCAAGTAAAATAAAAGCTTGTATCAGAAAATATAAATAAATAAGTTGAGAAAATATTTGCTGTCGCGCATGAAAAGTTTTGTAAAGTCACTGGTCTTAACTCAAATACTAAGTCAACTAATCTTGTTTATACATAAATCCGAAACAAAAATAAAATACGAAGTCCTCAAACCGGCGAACGAACGAAAGTTGAAATCGAAAATCAAATAAAAACATCACAGAATCACGAGAAACAAACATGAGAATCATGAAGAAAAACACAGAAACTCGAAATACTGAGAGAACAACATGACTTGTTTACTGGATTCTCTAAAAGTGACAATGCGTCAGCGAGCGGTGACTTTGTGCATCGGACATGAACTAACGTCATCAAAGGGGACAATGAATGGTACAGTGTACCCCTGTTGACAGTCCACCCCTGTCGCGCCGAATTTATTCTGCCAGCCCCTCGTTTTCCGTAAACCTAATAAAGATCAGTGCTAGTCAACAGAATGCCGGTTAAGAACTCCGAATCCTTGAAGCCCCCAGATTTTGCTGTGACAAATCTTAATTCAATTTGAAGAAAGGGAAACAAGGAATTTATAATTGAATGATTAGTGTTAAATATTTTGTTCTCCCTTGTGTCTTGGCCTTGACTTTGAAGCCGGCTTTCACAACGGTGTTCATTTTTATTTTAATGCTTTTGTAGTCAAAACAAATTGTTGTCTTTAACTAATGAGCAAGAATATAAATCAAAAGTCTGAACATTACGGGAGAATGAATGAATCACAAGACAAGTTTTAATTTTTACGAAGATTTTCTATTGCGACTTCAACGGTCGTTCGAAGTTTGAAACTATTCTAGGATTTAATACCTTTATTTTTAATACCTTGTTTTTTTGCATAATGTTACTTTAGACTGCTAAAAATAGATGGCGTGTCTATGACAGTGGCTATAATTGGTTTCCACTTTCCAGACAAGAAAAGGATAACTTTTGATCCTTGTCTCTTATTAACAAAACTTTTTGACCAAAGTAGTTTTTGGCAAAGAACAGAAAAATAAGAAACATGTTATGCCCCTCCCATAGATCTTTTTACATAATAAATGATCAATATTAGGAGAGCTTTTCACACGTGGGCCAACAACCATATGTACCAAATAGGAACCCTTTTTCAAATGACACGACACACCAAAACAGAATGAATAGTAACCCGTATCACCGCATAAAGCAGGCTATTTAAAACGAAACCCGAAAATGCCGTTATGTCGACGGTAAAAAGCTCACTAAGTCAACTCAAAGCAAATAATGAACTGAATGAATTTTGTAGGCAACCGAAGTTAAAAAGAGTCGATGGAGCGTGTCTAACTTGCCGATATTTCTCTATCGCGTCATAATAGTGAGCGTTTGACACTTGGCAGGAAAGCTTACCGTCCAAAACGACAAAACTTTCATTGCCTTTCCAATCGAAATTCAATTCTATGTGTCTCACTTAACGTGCAGATTAAGGTTGAAGAGTTTAGGCCGTTACAATTTCCTGTTATAAATTTTCTGTCAGGTTATGGATGACTGTGGCTCGTGTACTTTTCTTGGTCGATTACAAAGAGGTATAATTACTTTGAACGTTTGTTCTACATTCAGATTATTTTTTATTCAGTTTGTTTTCAAGTTACAGGTACTTAAGTAATACTTTCGATATATTGTAAACTGTAAATGCTTATACATTTGCCTGCCATTCTTCTACGCTAAGGCTACCATTTTGAAAAATTGGTATTATAGCATCACATTTAGTGTCATATTTTACTGTAAGATTATTTTTAAAAAGTATTCATTTATCTTCAACTTTAAACTCAGTTCCATACTGTAATGTACCGGTACGTTTAGCTCCCTCAACTACTTGTCTATGATGCAAGGGGGCCCAACGTCAATCAATCATTGCTATCAATTCCTTTCAAACATTATTTATATACGAAAAGGGACCCTTATGTGATAGGTTTCAATAGCATGTATGTATGTTTATGGTATAGTTCTCGGTATGGTAAAAACTTGTAAGAAAGGCTATGGATTTTCACAAGTTACCTGTTTTTTTTTTCAACTCGATTGATGTAGTTATTTCTTTTATAGTGGGCACTTCAAAATGTGATATGGGTTACTTATTTATTTATTTATTTATTTAAAACTTCATGCACACAAATGTACAGAGGCGGATTTAATGCCTTAGGCATTTTCTACCAGTCAACCTTTGGGTGATGCAGAGATAATTACTTACTGTAAAGATATATTATATTATATATAATTATATAAACTATACATACCATACAATACTATACTATAATATACTCAAATAAACAAACTAATGTACAAATATACCTACATAAACAATTTGTGCAAAACAAATAATGAGTAAAAAAATAATAATAATAAATTAACGCTGTGACGATACTACTGCCAACTTCTTACGAATGTGCTCGCGAACCTTAACTTTAAAGGTCAACCGGTTGGTTGCCATCCTGATTTCTTGGGGTAGCGCATTCCACAGAGAAATAGATTGAATGAAGAAAGAACAGTGAATGAAGTCAGAACGGTGAGAGGGACAATGAAGAAGACGGTTATGCAATGAGCGTAGATTTCTATTGTGGTTGGCGCAGATGTATTGAAAGTGTGGGGCTAGATAACTAGGGGAATTGGGAGAGTTAAGTAATGAAAACAAGGTAGTTAGCGCCCTCAGTTCTCTGCGCTGGCGTATGGGCAACCACTTAAGGATCGACCGATGCGCAGAGACATGATCGTATTTGCGTAGATTGAAGACAAATCGAATGCAGTAATTTAGAAGGCGGTCAAGTTTACATACTTACGTATGTATTTTGTGATAGTGAGTATGTGTGTAGGTAGTGAAGGGTTTTTACAGTGCACTTTACGAGTATTTAAAGTATTTTTACACGCTCTTCTTTTATCAAATGTTTCATTTTTAATGGTTACTCGGGCAGTATTTTCAGATTTTCTGATAACATGGAAAAGGGAATATGTATGCAATTTTTTCATTTTCAAAATGAAATACTTATCTATTATCTTTGAAAAGCATTTATGAAATAATTTAATAAAAATAAAATAACTTCATCGGCGATGAAGTTATAAAGCTTCAAAGTTGACAATTAGAAAAAGAAGTCCGAGAGGGACTCTGACGTCAAAGTCCATGACGCTATACAGCTGCCATACAAAACAGCGTTTACGCGAAAAGGACAGATATGTTTGTTTAAAATAGTTATATGTTGTTCGTTTTTCATGCATATTCCCTATTGTGGTTCCATTACAGCCAGTCTATGTTTTGAATGCGTATATGTACTTACTTCATTGGTATTATAAACTGCCATAGTATAAGATAAACGTTGGAAAATCAATATATTACATAAACCTTGGTCATAACTTGTGACCCTTTAAGCTTTCTTTATTTATTTGCAAAAGTCAAAGAAAGTTATGGTCCATTGAACCAGTAAAATAAATCCAAGATCATACGTTGGATTTTTCCGTAAAAAAGCCGTAAAAACAGCTAAGATAAATGGCAAATATTTGAAACTATATAAATCAAGGTCACACACAATATTTTCCATGATATAGTGACGTAGCGCACTAAAGAGGAAAAATATTACTGTCAATCTGGCTCCTAGGAGCAATATTTAAATTCTCGAATATTCAAGATGGCGGCCGATCGTGGCTTTATCGTTCATATAATAAATCATTTGCTGTCATGTCGATGGAAATACGAGATTTTTATTCTTAGGAGTTATGTCTCAATTTGCTTTTAGTTTGCTTTGGAGGTATTATGAAATTAGTGCCTAAGAACTTGATTCTTTCGATGAACTTACTGAGTAAAATTTTCATTCTACAGTAGTGGAAGCTTATAAAACTATTCAACTACTGTTAAAAAACTGCAGTCATTCAGTCATTAAAATAACCTTTTTTGCCCTAACCAATTTAATTTTTCGAGGATCATTTGCCAGCCTGCCAGGGTTGCGGATTTTGTTCGAAAGAGTTACCGCGGCCCTTAGGGCACTAGGAGGAGCACGAATGGGTTTTAGTCAGTAAGAGTCTGACACTCCCTTCCGCTCCGCCCAGAGCGGGAGAAGTCATTTGATGATGCATAAAAAAACGAAAGATTTATAATGGCAGATTTATATTTTTTATAAGCCATCCACATGTCGTTGTTTCCTTTTGTTAATACACTGTATGTGTCTCAAAGTAATAACAAAATAAATCAATATTACATAGCCATACAGGCTGGCGAGACGCATAGATACCGCTTGAAGTCTGCTGCACTACGAAAACTTGTACGAGCCATAGATTATATATTTAAAAGAGACTTGATAACTGTTGAAAGTCTATGACCAGTGCGCGTTGCCAGTGTTGAGTTATGGAACCGAAACGTGGTCGCTCACAATTGGGCCTCATCAGAAGGCTTAAAGTCACCCAAAGAGCAATGGGGAGGGCAATGCTCGGAGTTTCCTTGCGTGATTGAATCAGGAATGATGATATCCGGAAGAGAACCAAGGTAACCGACATAGCCCGAAGGATCGCCAAACTGAAGTGGCAGTGGGCAGGGCACATTTCTCGCAGAACAGATGGTCGATGGGGTCAAAAAGCTCTGGAGTGGCGACCGCGTACCGGAAGCGCGCAGCGTTGGTAGGCCTCCCACAAGATGGACCGACGACCTGGTGAGGGTCGTTGGTAGCCGATGGATGCGAGACGCACAGGACCGGTTGTTGTGGCGACACTTGGGGGAGGCCTATGTCCAGCAGTGGACAATGATGATGAATTACTGTCATGTCGCTTCTTTATAGCTTCTGAACACACATATGGTGCTTTGAATAAATTAATTTAAATTGTGGGATGTGACGGCAAATAAGAAGATGAATTGAAAAATACGTGTAGTAGTAAAAAAAGTTGAATAAAGACAAGATAATGATGGTGAACTGATGGTGAGCAATGGATGATTATAACTGCAAAAAGTACACGATACAAATAGCTAACATTTTCCTCACAGAAGAACCCATTTTCCTCAACACAACTAACACGACTATTCACCACTACGAAATAAATGAAAACGTAACGAAAATCCCACCGCACACGTGTCGCTCTACGCACGTCGACACAATCAAAAGGAGAATAAAATCGCGCGACTGCAACGCGACTTCACGTTTTATAAGCGGGCATTAGGCAGGCTGCACACGTACGACACATTAACGTACACCGTTCGACATACGTGACCACGAGTCGATGTAGAGGGGCGACTCGATTCAATAATCTGTGCTCTTTTTGTTGTTTTCTGTTTACTTGTTTTGACTGAATATTTTTTGGGTTACGGTTAGCGGAATTATGATGGTGGTTTTATTTTGTTTTTGGTGTTTTATTGACTGTCCAAAATTCACATTAAAATTGAGTCATAGAAATTTTGAAAATGAGTAAGGTTTAAAGTACTTTCTGTAAATATTTCCAGTCACTGTCATTGCTTGCCTAGCCTTTTCCTCCGGATTGTTTACCTACTAGAATATGCATCTGAATACCAGTATTGTGCATGGACCGACTGTATACCTGACCCCCACAACCCAGTTAGGTAGAGTTTGTTTGTTTGAATGCGCTAATCTCTGGAACTACCATTAGGATTTGTAAAATACTTTTTGTATATGATGGCCACATTTATGAGGAAGGCTATAGGCTATACAAGAACGGGAAATTCTTACGGAAACGGGAAAAAAACGCGATATGCGCGTACGAAGTCGCGAGTAAAACCTAGTCTTA
Source organism: Melanchra persicariae (assembly GCA_947386135.1). Lineage (NCBI taxonomy): Eukaryota > Metazoa > Arthropoda > Insecta > Lepidoptera > Noctuidae > Melanchra > Melanchra persicariae. The sequence continues at coordinate 5,205,581 of OX376651.1, read as the reverse complement.
GTATAAGACTGGTTGCTGCTTAATCAACGGATTTTTGCTTCTGCAGTTTTTGACGAGCTGAACGACTGCCATCTGACGTCCAATACCTTCCACAATAATTTGCACAAGTAAGGCCATCAGATTGATTCACACAATTGAAAAGCCGCACCCCGTACCGTCTTTAGAACATCCATAGGCACACATACCTAAGTACAGCCATTTTCGATAAACGCAAGCGTTATTAATGAATTCATTAGCATTGACGCGTACAGGCTGACATTCGATTAATACGTATTAATTACAATGCTAGATCACCTGCAGGATTATACGTATTACACTTAAATGGTTTGCGTCGTGTGCTATGGGTACAGCCGGTCTATCGTGTTAACATCTTGGCGTGTAAACTTAAATTGGAGTGAGCATGAAGTGAAGTGAAATGTTATTTTGACTTGTTTGTATGGATTGACAGCTCAAAACATGTTGACTTCCCCTAAGTCTTTCTTTCACGGTAAGTTTCTCTGAATAACACTACAAGAGTGTTAGGCAAAGTGACATTATAGCAGCGAGAACGACTGCAGTCCACAAATCCAAAATGTTTTTTTTTTTATTAGGGATGGGTTTGCTCTTGACTCTAGTCAATGTCAGAGATGACAGAGACAAAGTCTACGATGGAGCGAGCTTAGTTTTAGATTTACATGCGTTATCGAAATTTAAGGGGCAACCGCTTGCATTTTGACATTTTGACTAACATTTTTGCAATTTGAATGTCATTTCGTCTAGAACCTCTTGTAGAATAAATAAGAAGTAGAATTTCCACTTTGACTTCTTTATTTTTACTCGTTTTAAGTACGGCACAAAGAAAGGAAAGTCGCATCGATGTTGCATTGATGTGTCGCCTTCGCCGTCGCCTTCACATCCGTCTGTCTGCGAAAGCCTTTAATTTACACAAATTAATGCCCTTTTATTTTATTATCTATGTATACTTTTTAACAAAATAATAATCTTCCTCCTTTCTTTTACCTTGTACTTATCGAGCTTTTACTTCATCAAACCAATATCAATAAATCGACTGCTCTATACATTTCTGTGCGCCTAATTCGACAAAATGTACATGCAGCTGATTTTTGTTTGCGATTTCGGGGTTGGTCCTATGGTAAAAGTTGTTCAAAATGATGAGTACATTAACCCCTTAAGAGGTATTGCGTTTATTCTGTTACACGTTTTATAATATAATCATTCAATCACAGATCACTCCAAAGTTACTGTTAGAAAAAAAACCCATCTTAGAAAAGTCTCTTTTAAAATCGGTGCTAAGTCAAGGTCACTCTGTTCACCCTTTTAATCTATGGCCCGATTCGTCTTGTGTGGTTGCCGGAAGCGGATGTCGGTGCACTTCTATCAGCCATGTTGTTGTTTTACTTGCTCACTGACAACCGACGTGCGACGAATTGACGTTGACGACGTGTCACGACACATGCTGGTGACAAATTTATTTTTTTCTGGCCTGATGGGTTAGGAATCAAGTCAGGTGCCTGGTGCATTTTTTAACGGCTGTTCGTATAGTTGGTTTGAGATGTAGTATCATTCAATATGGTTGATGGTTGAACTATCACTAGTTCTACCATCTAGCATCGTCCAAATCTAGAGCGATGGTCACCCATCGCTGTAGATTTGGACGATGCCTCTACATTATTAGTACTTAGGTACCTTTTCAGTTAGGTATTTACTGGTTGTGAGTAAACAACTGCTTGTTTGACCTCTCTGATGAGATATCAAGTTGCTCCATGTAAATTACTGGTGTTGAAATGCATCCGTTTAGGCTGGAAGCCGCCATCAACATAGTAGGAAAAGGCTGATTGATCAATCGTATCAAAAATATCTTTCTGAATCTTCAAGGACTTTTCAATTACATAAAAAAACTAAGTGAGTCATAACTATGGTGGGGGCCAGTTATATGGGTAATAACTCTCATTGACCAGCACACGTTTATTGATTTTACAAATAACAAAAAAAGAAATAAAGACGTCCTGAATCGAGTTCTATCGTAATCCTTTACGTTCTCTAGAAATGAAAAACGGTTCACGATTTATTATTCGGGTATCTACGAAGGAATATTAGGGAAAGGTCAAAATACTTTATTGCAAGTTTATTTGGCGTGTACCATAACAATAAAACACATTTATGTTACTATGTCAATAACAGCAAACATTTAAATTAATGTAGCTGAAATCGAATACGATACCAGATTAGTATTTTAATTTATTTAAATGTAATCTAATCTATTGAAACATTTATTAAATTGCCAAACTCACTCAGACATGCATTTCACATGTAAACTAATTAAATAAACTTGTTTAAATGTAAACATACAACGGTATCATAAACTATGTACGAGTATGTAGCGTTCTACTAAAACTGAAGTTGGTGCAGACTTTTCAAGTACGGTGTACGTTGCGGAGTTTTTACCTTAAGTTGGCGGACAAACATGTTTACACCGACTATTACTTGCTTAGTTTTATCTTAGGTATGGAATTAAAACAGACTTCTAGCTACTGGATACTCAGTGAGCGCTTATCTTGAACGGTCTAGAGTATTTTCAGCATTAGTGGCAAGTGGCAGAAAGTGGCGACTGACCCCATAAACTACTTATTTAACTCTGATTTTTGTTAATTTAAAAGCACTAGACCCTCCTTACGTAAATAGAAGGAAGCATACCAATTGGGTAGATGACTAAAAAAATCTAATTGGTCCGTCACCCGTCAGATAGATTTCCAAATTATATTAGACACGTATTACTCTTTTTATTTCTTTCTTTCTTCTGTGTTCTCTTTATTCACGTAAACGAAAAATAAAGACTATAACAGTGTATTGAAAACTCTTGTGACGTCACTTGTAAGTACACTTTTTACGTACACGTTACGTCACCAGCCCCCACTCCTGATCTTTGATGCGTTTTATCTTCGTCATTTTTTATTGATTTGATAAAGCAAAAAATACGTATCCCATATTTTTTGATAATCTAACTGACAGACTAAATAGAATCATACATTTTTAAACCAGGAATCATCCCTATTGTAAATTTTGGTGGTTGAAGCTAACGTAATTATTAGGTCTTATTCGTAAATAATGTTGACGGGCTGTTGGGCACTAGGGGCCATTTTTAAGGGGGTTTGCCGCAATCGCCATTCTTGGCAGGCGGGTTGGCGATCGCAGTGTAGTTGTTGCAATCTACAGAGAATGCTGCTGCCCATTCTCTGGTGAGTGAGTCTCTTAGTCGCCTCTTACAACACCCACGGGAAGTAATGGGATATTGCTATTCTTTTACGTTCGACACAATACGGAACTAGATAAACCTTCACCCATGGTAGTGTAGATAAACCAGCTTATGTCGTCCACAGTAATCCGTTGCGCAAGTCTCTTAGACTAAGACTATAATTTTTTTTCTTTTGCCCTTATCTCAATTTAGTTTTTTTTTAAGTTGGTTCAACATTTCTATTTCTCCCATCATCATCATCATCATCATATCAGCCGAAAGATGTCCAATGCTGGACATAGGCCTCCCCCAAGTGTCGCCACAACAACCGGTCCTGTGCGTCTCGCATCCATCGGCTAACCGCGACCCTCACCAGGTCATCGGTCCACCTTGTGGGAGGCATTCCAACGCTGCGTCTTTCGGTACGCGGTCACCACTCCAAAACTTTTCGGCCCCATCGAACATCTGTTCTGCGAGCAATGTGCCCTGCCCACTGCCACTTAAATTTGTAGATCCTTCGGGCTATGTCGGTAGGTAACCTGTTTCTCCCATATTTCTATATTAATGTTAATCTCATAAATCGCCCCTTTCTACACAAAATAGACATATTTTTTTTTTTGTATTTCCTTATACTCTTATAGCTAGTCAGATTCATACTCCAGCTTAGACCAGTACTTTTTAAATTATCCAAATACTTTAAATATTCAATTTTTGCATAACATGATCGCGTAACTCCAGCGAAACGGGCGCACGCTTCCCAAAAGTTAGTCCTCTCCGTCTTACAAACGTTTTCAACTTTCTAATTAAGTTCAACAAGTCTTGAGTTAACATTTAGACGTGCTGATTAACTGCTGAGCTGGTTGCAGTTAGTCAAATGTAGCCGGTCTATAAATAAGGATAACATTTGGAGAATAAGTGAGTGAAGTTTTGATTTAGTCAGGGGCTGGGCACTAAATCGTGCTAAGGCGGTGCGCAGACCTGAATAAGGCTGTCTTTGGATAAACTATCGCTGTATGAAAACGATGACGCAGAACGCATAAGTACCTAACCGTTTGTTATATGGTAGAATCGATTCTGCCGGCGACTTCGCCCACATGTCCAAAGTCGGAAATTATCATGTCCTATGCTATGGACATGATCTACCCGTGTGTCAAATATGTTTAGCCGTTACGACGTTAAGTAACAATCAAACAGACGGATAGACTGTCGGGAAGTCTTCACTTTTATAACAATATCCGCTCAAATGAAAGTATTGAGAAAAACCTCGCATTTTGACTTCTCTCTACTCTAGAACTAGTTCAAAAGGCGAGAAAAACACAGAATGGTAGTCTGTAAGCCAGCTATAGTTTATTTAAAACTGTCTTTGATAAAATGTGCAGAAAGCGATCTGAAGGCCGCAGCAAAGCAGGAAGCTTGTTCATTCGATTTTCTATGTAGCGAACAGGATGCATGGAAAAAACACACGAGTTTAGTCTTGTATAAAAATGGACGCCACAGGCATGTTCTACAAGCTATTCTGACTTCCAACACTTTTATAAATCCACTTGACATACTGAACAAGGTATTTATCCTGCAGGTAAATAAATACAGGACGAATACATAATATATTCACTTTAAAAATACTGCTAAGCTATACTAGCTCAGCAATATTTCAATGGAAAATTGTGACGTTTACAGAGAGGAAGTTCTTGTATTTTTAAGGAGCGTTTGCAATCGCGTCGTCGTCGCAAACAAAAAAAAAACATTTAATTTTAATTAAAGTTATTTTATACTTTGTAGTATTTTTTATTTGGAAGTCGGTCGTATTTTTTAAATATAAGTTTAAGTTTTATTTTATTTTAAGCTTTTTAGTACCTTATCATTTTTCATAATTCGTAACCACCACAGGAAAGCGAAATACGCAATTTCGTTTACTCGGATAAAATATTTGTCCAGCTATTTTGATTTAACAACCAAACTACTGAATTGAATTTGATGAAATTTGTATGGAACCAATCAGAAAGTATAGCCTTTCATATGAAATATATTTTTTTAAATCGTTTCGTAGATGACGGAGTTGTAAGGACCCAGATCTCGTCCTCTTTTTGAAGTCGATAAAACACCTGTAATTGCCCCACATTTTTGGCAAGTTTTTGTCATTTATTGCAGCTCAGATAATATTGCGTCTTAAAATTTAACTATTTTTAAGTACGGGAATTTTTACGGGCCTACCGGTTAAAGAACCATTAAAAAGAAGTAGGCATAAAAGCCGTTAAAAAATTCAAACAAGGAACCACAGAACTTGACCTCCATACGAAAAAGGTCAAGGCCAGATAAAAATAATCCAATTTAAAAAAAAAACTTGTGTCTCAGGCCACAAGGGAAATCAAAGTCTTGAGGCGGCCTGAAGCCTACGACGAGAATTTATGGTAGTACGTCAAGGGAGCGTATCGAATCGTACGGGGAATCTTGGATGCCTAGCACACACGTTGAATACAGTATCGGGAGGGTTTTTCAGCTACAGCGAAGTTAAATGAAGGGTTAAAAGCGAAAATGTATGTGTCGAAATACTCGTGTGTTCTTTAAATCGTGCTCCCGTCCCCAAATGAGTTTTCGTACGACTGATTCGTAGAACTGTCGCCTGAAAAGTGAAAATTTCTGCCGGGTTTTCAGAATTCTCGGTATTAGGATTTTAGGAAGCGTTAGGTTGTTTTTTTCTAAAACAACCTAACGGAGTTAAAACACAAAGGTCAGAACCACCAGAAATAGATTCACATTTCACATTTAGTCAACATCGAATGATTTTTAAGACAAGTTTAGAATTCCATTTATGGATCAACAGTGGCCCCAGGGATGTTTTTGCTAACAAAACGGAAAACTAACAAAACACGTGTTTTTTTAACAGATTATCAGGATCTACTATAGAAAGAGAGTCCTCGGAAAGCACGTTAAGCCGTTGGTCCTGGCTGTCATTTGGAGATCTTTGGCAGTCGTTACGGATTGTCACAGTCTTGCCAAGAAGTACCGTGTTACCCATTTAATGGCTTGTGGAGGTCTGGTAGGCAACCGCTCCACGTAAAATACTGATATTCAGCTGAAACCGGTTTGACTGGGACCCCAATAAAGTTGTGAAAAAAAGGCTAGACAGATGATGAATATAGAAAGAGCGATATCGGTCCGTGGGTGGTCTTTGGACCAGTTTCACTAAACGGGCCTATAATGTATTTCGAGTCCAATATAAAACATTTTCAGGTCTCTGGTGTGGCTTCCGCGTTACTGTACTGTGCAGATTGCAGATACGCACAAAAATGACTAGCTTTTGCCCGCGGCTCCGCCCACGTGGAAGTCAGTTATCGCGTCAAAAAGTATCCTATGTCCTTCTCCATATCTCAGGCTATATATCTGCTAAATTTCATGACAATCCGTTCAGTTGTTTTAGCGTGAAAGCGAGACAGACAGACAGACAGAGTTACTTTCGCATTTATAATATTAGTAAGGATTTTCTAGGTAATTATGCGTAAGAAAACCATGTCTGTGGTGCACAGTATGAGGGGGAGCCATAACGGCATCCTGAAAATTATAGCGGACAGAGTGGACTCGGCGTCATGCGTCGATTCATTGACCGGCATGTCAAAGGTGCACGATAATTAACAATCATATTATGTAACTTTATTCCCATTATTATTTGTATTGTACTAACATAGATTATAAGGAAACTGCATGTGAAAGGTACAGGTTATTGAACAATTATTACTAAATGTAACTTTATTCCCATTATTATTTTTATTATAGGTAGGTACTAACATAGTAGATTTCTGTTACTTAATTTTTGGACTATGTAGTTGTCTGAGAATAAACAGTTTTTTTTATTAAAAAAAACAACCATTATCCAATATGAAACACACATATCAAGTAAGCCAAAAAAAGGAGAAAAACTCCCTGAAAATATACGAAACGTCAACGTGTGTTTAAATATTTATGGCAAAGGTGCTTAGGAAATCTTTCGCTGTACAAAAGCCATATTGATTTTGCTTGTTATGTCCCAATGCATAATGCGACCTCCTGAATATTGTATGGCCGTTGGAGTGTGAACGGTATGGCGGTGCCAAGTTACTTTGGCTTAGTGTTTTTTGTTTTAACAGCTAATGTACATGATTAGTTATTTTTGGTACAAATTATGTGTATCTAATTGGCTTTTGATTAGAAAAGGTGAGTAGGTTAGTAAGTTCAGCGTATCGAACGTCTGTCGGTTTTGGCTTCTGTTTTGTCCTCGAAATTTCTACCCGGTCTTTTGTTGTAAATCGATGCTGATTAGATGTTATGTATATGTCGTAGGCAACTAGCTTAATCAGCCGTTTAATTGGTGGCCTAGCCTTTCCATTTAAATGCGCCGATTTTACAGCAACTTAAGTGACATCTTTTCTTCAATATCGTTTAATAACTTGCCCATGTCACTTATGTCGCTGATTTAATGGCGCAATTCAATAAAAAGACTAGGCTTTTAATGAAACGGCTGAATAAGCTAACTGGCTGCGACATACATAATGTTTGCTTGTGACCTAAGTAGGTATCATAAGAAAACATTATAGAACATGACGCATCCTGTAAGAGTTGGGTAGAGGTGTAGCGACCTGGGCTTAAACCACCAACTCTAAGACGACCAACTCTTAAGTGTCTAAACACACTATGCCGAAGTTACGCGACTGAAGTTCAGCAAAATTATGCCTGCAATGCTATTTGAATTACTGACGACACACTATGCCAAAATTACGTCGCGTCATAGCGTACAGCCTAACTTCGGTCGGGCGTAAGTTCAGCGGCAAAAAATTCTGTGAGCACACATTATACGCGACCGAAGTTCGGTTCTATTAGTACCGACGAAGATCCGGGATCCACGATAGCGCTCGAGACACTGAATACACACAAAGTTGCGGAACTGAATTTCTGCCGCGTAAGTTCGGCACTTATGGTGTGTCATATCAGCCGAATACGTCGGAACGGTAAATCAGCCGTCGAACTTCGTTCGCGTAACTTCGGCATAGTGTGTTTAGACACTTAGACTCTAAGAGACGGAGCTATACAGGACGTATAGCTCCGACTCTTTCCCACTGGAAGTAATAGTGATTTAAGAGTTGGTGGTTAGGCCCCTGTACTCGTATATCAATTGAAACCATTAAACATGGAGTTCATCATTTGAAAGTCAGTAGAAAGTACGTCAGACAGCAAACTACTGTACTGTTTGTAAATCAAGCTATACTCACCACACTTGTCAACAATGAATTGGTGTTGCAGTATAGAAAAACTGCTAGTGCATACAGCCCACTTTTGCCACATGCTTACCAAAAACATAACTCCAGACAAATTGCAAAACAACACATAATGAGTACTGCAGTTTCTTTCACAAGTTCCACAAAACGTTATAACGGACGTTTCCTTAGGAGTTCACCATGAAAGTTTGTGAGCTAAAACACTTAAGAACTTTATAACATGTTTATGTTTGTTTCCACATTTCCTTAATCGTCAGAAAAGAAAATTTCCTACTTAAATTTGTCGTGGCAAGCGCTAAGACGTTCTTGTTAGCGCGAGATTCCCTCAGGAGGGTCGTTGAGTAAGGAGACTTTCCTCTTGCTTTCTACAAAATTCTACTCGGGCTAAATTATTATTTTTTCACTAAGCCAACATATTTTCTAGGTACTTGTTAAAACTGCACAAGGAATACTTAGATTTCTTTTTGGAGTTTCAGTTGATTTGGTTTTGTTTTTCTCTGCTTGGGTTTGTGTTTAGACCTTTTGCTTGTGTTAATAAGATAAGATTTTGTAAAGAAATTAAATAGAAATTCAGGTATTCCTGCTGTTTCAGGAGCCTAAATAAGTACCTACTGTATTTATCACCAAGTTTAGTTTAGGTACCTAATTTTTCAATGCAATGAGAGTGAGTGAGAGTCAGTTTTATTTTATATTAGTACTAAAATAATAAACATGTGTAGAAACAACTTTTTAACCCGTCCTTTTACAAAATGAAACTAGTTTTTATCTCTCACATCCACTCGTTTATCATAACCAGGAAACTCATCTAAGCTTGCAAAATTCAGTAAACAGTCCAGACACCGTATCCTAACCGAACTCCTTCATAAATAATCTTTAAAATCACTCATTTATTTACATTACACAGTTATATATCACGGCAAAGTTTAAAATTCCCCGCAATAACAAAACCCGCACTGGTGAATGTTACGTGGCTAGTACAAAAGTGGTGGAACTTGTACGAAGTAGGGGTATATTAAACTTTCCTTCTGATTTATGACAGTTTATTGTTTTTGCGGGCACAACTCTCGTGAACGCCCTTGGCGTCAGTTTTTTGTGGAGGATTTTAAAATTCGCACTATTTTATTCGATTTTCTTGCTGATGCGAGAAAGCGATGCGGATTTTAAGGTTTGGGAATGGATTTGAATATGTTTTTTCTGTGGTTGTTAAGGCTTATCCTTTTATTTGTTATGTGGATTATAGCGCACACGTGACGTTGTCGAGTTTTGTTTCTTCTACCTTTAAATAAAACGATAGCAACTATGGTCGTTTCAAATATTTCATTGCAAGCTGCAGCATCTGCTACCTACCTATGTTAAGCCTACTCGTATACTCAAAAGAGGAATGCGAAATCTATTGGAACCTAATAAATACTACTAATAGATAACTAATACATACTAACGAGCAATACTGTAGTACGAGTATTACTTGATAAGAGTAATACTCTAGGATACGAGGAGTAATACTATAGTATTAATCGTAATAGGTGCATCAATTTCAAAATATAACTAGCCCAAAGAACCTCATAGCATGCAGAACTAGTTCAAATAAGTTTCAGTAGCAAGTAAAAGCTCTCGAACATAAACTTCACATATAGTACAATAGATGAAGTAGATATAAAGTTTAACCAGCGACATGTGTGCTTCCTACAAAGAGTTTAAATGTGTGGTATTAAAAAGAAATCTAAGCTATGTTACGAAGTGCCGAGTCTTGAGCTCTTCTAGTCTCGTAAGGTTATCGATAAACATGTGTATCGAAGATATAAATTATATAAATTAAAAATGTATTTGTAAAGGTGGAATAAGTGAAGGAGTAGATACTTACTGAATTTCGAAAACTCAAATTCTTAAAATAAATATTAAAATTAATAATAAACATTTGTAAGCAAAATAACATGTTAAAATTATAAATATAGATAATGAAAATGAAATACATAACTCAAAGTTTCTAATCAGCTTCCGCTTTTCCAAAATGATCTCATTAATAACAGAAAATTAATTATTTTAATGTAGACACCTTTGAAGTGTAGGCAAAGGCCAGTAAATATTAATTAAACATTTTCGGCTTTGTAACTTTCATAGCCATGTATATTTTTATCTTTTTTCATCCAATTAACAGTTCTTTTCGAGTTTTTGGGAATTTTGTGAATCAATATGGTGTTTTTGTCAAGCCTATAATGTTTGCCACTAATGATGTAATTAATATGTCTATGGTAGCAATAACGCGAGTTTATTATTTACAATCTAAAATATAATTAATGTAGAAAAAAGTTTGAAAACAACCACATAACATATAATATTATATTACCGACTTAAATATTAGGTTGCTGAAACATTACGGTCACATAAGACATTTTAAAGATTTGCGAAAACTATCGATATGCAAACATCATTTGTTTTACCCCTCACTATTTCACTAGACGAAGACGATAAAGAAGGACGGATATAATGTAGTGCTTTCAAACATTGAAGCGAAGTTTGCCTACAGAGCAGCAGACAAATGACAACCGGCCTGAGGCGGGGAGCTGCGATATTAGAAGCCTTTAAGATGGGAAAAATAGCAACTTTTACTTGAGGTACTTTTTGTATGGTGTTTGGGGAAAGAAGAAGCGAATTGACAATTTGATGGCTTGTTGGATGGGTGGTGTAATTGTAATAGATAGTGGTGCGGTTGTGAATGGTGGAACTGTTTTGAAGTTTCTCTGATTTTGGCTTTGAATTGTAAGTACGCAAGCAAGACATGGCATGAATGGGTTCTAATCGCATAGATAGAACTGACCGCCGAATGAAGATGTTGAACGCTTCTCTTGGGATGATTTTATTGAGTAACCTATTTACAAGAACAAGTGCTATTGCTACTTTTATCTAAAGCATCGGTTCCACGTAAGCCTAAAGATGCTAAATTTAGTAAGTCGATGCATAGGTCTTACCGCCAAAATTAACTGATTGTATCATCTACACAATATAATAACTTTCAAAAATAAAACATATTAGTCTGTTGGTTTGATTGAGAACTAATGACTCTGCCAGAACTTCTACCAAAGGCCTGGCATCAGCTCCTCTTACCTCGACACACATAAGCTCCGCTCCAAGCCCTGCCTTACCCCACACGCCATGCATAAGATGGCAGAGATGTTACACTCTGGGAACGCCGTGAGAAAGAATTGCCGGCGACATTTGTTTCGGCAGCTCTCTGATGCGCTTGTTTTGTAAACTTCAGTTACGAGCGAATATCTCGTATCTTTTCAACTTATTATAATGTGTCGCTGTGTGGAGGGAAATCTTTCTTCTTGGCGTAAAAAGTTTGACGGAAATGGGTAAAACTTTAATTTTAAGTGTATACCTAGGTGTTTTCGTAGGATGCACTATTATAGTCTCTCAATTTCACTTTCAATCATAATTTTGTTAAGCACACCGAATGTTACGCAATTCTTTGATTACAATCATGTCATGTGTAGCCCGAAGGATCGATCAACTGAAGTGGCAGTGGGGAAGACATTGCTCGCAGAACAGATGGTCGATGGGGCCGAAAAGGTCTGGAGTGGCGACCGCGTACCGGAAGACGCAGCGTTGGAAGACCTCCCACAAGATGGACCGATGACTTAGTGTGGGTCGCTGGTAGCCGCATGGATGCGAGACTTGACTTGGACGCAAGAAGCAGGACTTTGAGGTTCTTCAAAACCTCGAAGTCCTGCTTTTCGCGTCTAGTCTATCCCGTCTTATTGCTACCTATAGTTCGGCAGTCCATATTATGTGCCTAAATTATTTTAGGAACTTCGTTTTGTTTCCATAAATATCAAAGTTTTGGCTTTCATCATTGTCTTGTTTTTATTTCCAACAAAAAAGCTTCCATTTTTGTTTTTTTTGTAAGTCAAGCCCATTAAAGGAAACCTATTTAATTGTCGATACTCATTAAAAACATTAAGCAGGTTCTAGTGTTTGTAAATTGTTGAAGTAACTGGTCTTTTCTTTAAAATAAAGGAATTTTTTGTTTTCATAATACAACACGTTTCCTTCAATGTAAATTAATATTAACAAAAAGACGTTAAAAGCAATAAACAAAATATTTTAAAACTCAAATTAATGAGTCGTGGAGATAAAGAACAATGCGTTTAAAGGAAGCCCCGCAAGTGTTGACTCGGGTAATGCCAAGAATTCACCAACCTACGCCTGTCTCTGAAGATTTCATATTGACTAGAAACGTTACCAACTATAAGAGTGTAAGTCCTACTTACAGTGATAACGTTGGTAGGGTAAGCAGGGGGAATAGCGCTCACTGGGTAATGGCGCTCACCTCTGTAACTATGTCAAAATGAAACATAGCAACACGCCGCGGCCCGTAAAGCATGGGGGTTGGGGACCTCTAACAGGTAGTGACGCATAAGGGCAGTCAGCTCGCGGCTCGTGACTGTGAAGTGTCTTTCTCCATAAACGGTCGCGCTGATCTAATTTTCGATTCGGTCTTTTCGTCGGTAAGTCCAGACTTTTGATACTTATTTAATTATTGATATCAGTTTTCTGAGTACAAAACTATTCTCTTTTATGATAATGTAACTAATTTTGAACAATTGTATTTGAATGTTTATAAATTTCAAGTTAAATACAAAACGACCGTTTGGGGTTATACCGCTCACCAGAGCGCCATTACCCTTAATCACTTTTTGATTTTTTTTTTAAAGACATGACCAGTAATCTTCCACGAACTACCGCTAAAGCAGCTTGTAGCGAAAAAGACCTTCAATCTGCTATCACTACGATCGATTAAGGGATGTCTAAAAGAAAAGCCGCAAAACAATTTAACATACCATTTACAACTTTGAAAGATCGACTAAAAAATTCAAATTCTTGCGAGAATGAAGATGAAGAGCACCTTTGCGACGGCAACAGGATGACGAAATTAATGTGGGTGATGAAGAATACATTATTTCCAAAGAATTTGGAAAAAATAACGAGATGTGGTATCACTGTACCACCTGCGGACTGTATTCTCATGGTATATGTTCTGGATGGGATTCGGCAGATGGATACATCTGTGATATATATGTACCCAACCATATAATATTACTATTTCTTATTATGATTACCTCTAATAATAATAATTGAAGTTAGTTTGGTATTGAAGATAATATCTAATTTTTCTAATTATAGAAGGCTTACTTCGTGTAATTAAAATGGATCTTACTTGTTATTTTTCCAAAAACATGTTTGAGCGTCATTACCCCTTTACCTGAGCGGCATTACCCAAAGTCAGGGGCAATGGCGCTCAAACTCATTTTTTTTTTAATTGTTTCGTAATTCTTATTAGTCAAAGATAAATACGTTTGGTGTTAAAATGTTGATTACTGAATAGTTTAACTACATGTTATGTTTCAAAACTTTGTAGTAAAATTAATATTTTGAAAAATACAGCGTATTTTCCTTAAGTGAACGCCATTCCCCCTCCCTACCCTAACGTTTATAACGCTGGTAATGTTTTTTGATGATTTTATGTACCTATTTTTATTTAAATTATATTAATATTCACGCATATAAAAAACAGACAAGAACAGGGAATAGACAAATAGCTACAAAGGTGACGCTTATTTAATAGTAGTTTATGCAACGACCATATAAAAGGGGTTATTAAAACACGAGTGTGGGTTTATCACACGAGGCGTAGCCGAGTGTGATAATAGCATCGCACGAGTGTTTTAATACCTAATTATATGCCGTTGCATACACTATTTTATCTTCACTCATACAGTTGAAATAAAATAAGTGGAAAAATAGTTTATACCAATATGGCAGATATTCTCATTGCGTATTCGAATGACAGCACAGCGCGCACATCCAAAGACAAAGATAAAAGCTGGCTCATTGACTTAATTCAATGAGCCCGCGCCAAAAATTAAAAAGAAAAAGTGTGCTATAAAAATTAAAAAGTTATTTTATGATGCAGTTGTTTAAAAATCGAAGGAAACTGTTGAACTGTAATGGGTTTTTTTTTAAATTTTACCTATTCACGAAAAAAAAGTACGTGTTTATGCATTCGCTTTTGAACTCATATTTGGAACATTACGTTGTGAGTGTAGATAAAAATACTTTCAACATACCTGAAAAAGTAGAGTAAAAGTAAATTAGATCTTTAGATTTATTAACACCCAGCTGGTTAAAGACAACTATTGATTGATAGTGAAAGCACAAATATGTAAAAACATAAAATTAATTGTAGTCTTCAGGTTCCATGATATAATAGATATTCTTTTCATCAACTTCTTTGTATACCTATGTAGGAGAAGGTTTGTGAATTCTTGCCACTACCCGTGTCATGACTTGCGGGGTTTCCTTTAAACGCATTGTTTTTTACGACTCATTATAGGTGTCTCATGTCATTATACTGCCTGATTGTTAGCATTTTCCATTTTTCCTGGCAATTCGAATCAATCAAAAAATTTAAGTCTATTCTATTCTTTTATATGGCAAGCAAAGCCGATGTCGACTATTCTGCCAATGTCTAAAGTAGATTGGAAAAGCAAGTGTGTGTGTTTAATAAAAGAGGGTAGTGAACAGTAGGTAGGCAAAAACCAGATTCTTCTATTGATGGTAAAAAAAAAATTAAGTCGTATAGGCTTCTTCAAACAGCCTCAATTGACAGCCATTCACATCTAGCTGTTGTTCTGTCGTGCGAATATTGACATTGAAACTATTTCGTATAAATGACATTATTATAGATTCAACGCCAATATTCGAGTAAAGAATATCCTGCTGCTTCTGCACTGGGACTTCATGCCTATTGAAGTCCCAGTGGGGTGATGACAATCTGGTCACTTTTAACGCCACCAAAACACAGGCGTGTCTTTTTACCGCAAAAAGGAGTCGCTTTGACCAAACTCCTACTTTTCGGGGTGCATCTGTTCCCGTTACTGATCGGCTCGAGCTCCTAGGCATGGAGTTGACATCCAGTCTCAACTTCGGCGCCACCATCGAGTACAAAGCCCAAATCGCGGCCAAAAAGCTGGGCATCCTAAATAAGGTGAAGCGATACTTCAGGCCTGGACAGCTTTTAACCCTTTACAAAGCACAAGTCCGACCCTGCATGGAGTATTGTAGCCACCTTTGGGATGGCTCAGCTAAGTATCAGCTTGCCGCGCTTGACTCGGTGGAACGCAGAGCTAAGAGGCTCATCGGTGACGCAAAACTGGTGGATGCCAAGCTACATAGCTTGGCTCATCGCCGTAAGGTTGCCTGCTTATCGGTCTTCTACAGATTGTACTTCGGTGAGTGTGCCCAAGAACTCCACGACCTCATCCCACCGGCCCCCTTCTACCATCGGACATCCAGACGCACTGCATCTTACCATCCCTACCTTGTACCTATTCCACCAATTCGCACTAAGCGTTTCCAAACGTCTTTTATAATGCGCACAGCAAAGGAGTGGCACTCTCTGCCTGCGTCTGTGTTTCCAAAAGCTTACAGCCCTAATCTCTTCAAAGTTAGAGTGAACAGGCTCCTTCTGGGTAAGCTCGCTCCATCGTAGACTTTGTCTCTGTCATATCTGACATTGACTAGAGTCAAGAGCAAACCAATAAAAAAAATAAAAAAAAGAAGTAGTTCAACTGTGTGATTGATTGAACTATGTATATATTTCTTTGCAGATTTCCCACTTACCTACACCTAAAATAAAATTAACAATAACGTCAAAAATATTTTCGCTTCACTACATAACACCCCCAGATTATTTCCTCACACGAGTGATAAAATCATCAACGCCCTCACACTGTCCTAAACTCTACACGTAGGCACTTCCAGTACCCTTCAGCCGCGTACCTATAGGTATAGTCGAAATAAAAGTGGCGACAACGGCGTCTGGCTGCAGCTTAGAGTTGAAAGGCTTCGGCTAGACGACACGACTAATTGTCGACACTACTATTGTCGTATTTAGATGCGTATTTACATGTCTCACTGGTGTGGGCGAAAATTATGCGATCGAGCTTTGATACAAAACATTTTGTAAGGAATTTGAGTGCTGATATGTTGAGTAAGTCTATAATTTTTGTGTTGAAATAATAAAGTTGGTATTCTAAATACAATATAGTGCAGTGTAAATACTATTACAATGCAATACACACCTAAATGTTCTAGTCTATACAAGGTGTTCCAGAATTGCGTGGTGATATATTTTAAGGGTGGTGATCTGTAAAAAAAAACCATCTAAAACAACTAAAAAGTAAAAAAAAAACACTTTTACAGCTGTCTGATGCAGTTAATGGTGTTTATTTTAGTTCGATTACAGATTTAATGCCACCGTCTGTATCAGACTGTTCGAAAAGTATTTTTTTTATTTTTTTGTCGTTTTTCGAGGTAGGATTAAAAAAACTTCAATTTTTTTTTTTTATATTGTTTTGTTTACTCTATATCAGCTACAGAACACCACTCTTAACCGGCCTGTGTGGCTATTGTTATCTTTATGGTTTCTTATATAATTATCCACTTTTTTCACGTTTCACCAGCCTTTTTTACTATTTTTTTATTTTGAAATTAATATGACTACGCACTTGAACACCCTGTGTAAGGTGACAAAACATCTACCATTTAATGTTGAGGCTAGTACAGTGTTACGCATCGTCAAAGTCATGTGGCCTCATTGTCTACAAACTCCAATATTTTCTTTAGGGTCTGAAAGGTCAAACAGGAGTTACAGATAAAATCAAAGGCGACAGAAGAATAATAAAGCAACTTCTCGAAATATAATTCTAAAATGTTAGAATTAATCATAGTTGTTAATTGTGATTGATAATTTTATCATAAAACATTATTCCTTCATTTCCTATATACTGATTATCAGAGTTGGGTATGATAAGCTCACGATGCGTCAAACGAGTAAGTTTTAGTCTACTGTGTCTCTAGTAACACAAAAAAAAATCCTTTAGTTTCGGGTTACCCATAACTCAATTATCTATGCGTTTTCTCAACTTTGACCCGTTAGCGTTTTAAAGCAAAAGTGAACAGGATCTTCTGGGCACAGTGAGGATCTTTTGAACATCAGGAATGAAAAACACCACATGTAACAGTGTACCATTGGGAACAGTTTAGTCAAGCAAGTCTAACAGTGATCGAAGAAAAATTTAAATAGCTCCTAAATTTAAAACCGTAATACAAGCGAAAACCACCCTTAAATCTAGTAGGTACGGACTAATATAATTTAATTACTACGTGACATGAATAGACAAAGAGACAAATTAAATGTTGGATTAAGGTATTCCACGCGGGGTGATTAGAATGATTGATCACTTGAATATCATATGTTCTGGTGGAACGGGTATTGGGAACGGGTACCCGGTTTTGGGTAGAATTTGGATTTAGTTGATTAAATTGAAATCACACACATTTAATTGGACCCATTGCTCGCAGAACAGATGGTCGATGGGGCCGAAAAGTTCTGGAGTGGCGACCGCGTACCGAAAGACGCAGCGTTGGTAGGCCTCCCGCAAGATGCTTTGATGACCTGGTGAGGGTCGCTGGTAGCCGATGGATGCGAGACGCATAGTACTGGATGTTGTGGCGACACTTGGGGAGGCCTATGTCCAGTAGTGGACATCTTTCGGCTGATATGATGATGATATTGAAATTGAAGTCGAATAGTTTTGAGTTTTATTTTGGGTATTATTCGATTAACAAATACATAACTTTGTTCAATTGCACTCATATGAAAAAGGTTTCCTAGTTGGATCAGTACTTGCAGAAGTTGTCTTTTAAAAACAAACTTTTCACATATTAGTTTATAAGTTAAAATTAACAGCTTAGAAAGACGATCCAGTTTTTGTCTGCTATGATAAAACCTTTTTCTCATCACTACTTCAGAGCCTGGAAATAGTTCACAGTCATCCGATTATGTGTGTTGGATATAGAACCCTCGTAAACACCTCTATGCCAAATTTGATGATACTGGATGTATACAGGTACTGAAAAACCACACCACATTTCAACTTTCCGCTATCGACAGATCACTAATTTAACACATTTCGACTTGCATTTACCAGAGTTTTATTTAAAATCCGACACAGGGCTTTTAAGACCGAAATATTTGATATTTAATCTCATGTTGAATTTGTAGATCTTTGGCAGTCGTTATAGATTGACAGAACCCAGAAGATCTGACTCCAGTCTTGTCAAGAAGTATCGTGTTACCCAGTTAATGGGTTGTGGAGGTTTGGTAGGCAGCCGCTCTACGTAAAATACAGGTATTCAGCCGAATCCGGTTTGATTGGGTGCCGACCCAAATATAGTTGGGCAAAGGCTAGGCAGATGATTAATCTCGTATTGAATTAACATCGCGTACGGTGGGGGCTTTTTTGGACCGCTTTGACGACACCGTCAAAACGGCAACGTTTTGGCAAGTGGCTGCTGCACTGCGTGTTGCGGATTTGATTCCCGCACCTACAGATATTTGTTCCGGGTTTAGCTGTTTGTGTATGTGAGTTTTTTATGTTTGTAAACGCACCCACGATACAGGAGAAATTCCTAGTGAAGGCAAGGTTTGATAAAAAATAATAAAAAAAAACGATGAGTTAAGTTTTGGTGCAATTGGGTCTTAATAAATTAGTTTCATGTTTATTCTTCAAGCTTTCATGCATTATTCTTCTCAAAGCTTCTTCACATTTACCGATTCTAATTCAGTCTCCAACAAAACTGTGAACGTAGCTATAGTCTCATAGTGTTCCTTCAAATTGCCAGAGGTTGCCGTCGTTATGAAGAGTAGAGCAAACTTAGATTGGCGTCGGAGGCGCCGGGATTGTTATCTTAATGAATATGTTTTGGTAATGTCTTGTAGACATTTTCGCTGGAAAGTTTGGTTTTGTAGATGTAGAGTCATGGCATGAATTGGGCTGTTGAATTGGGTTCAACAAACTCTGCCTTATAATTTTCAATGTTATTTGGCAATAGCATAATTTATGAGTACCTACCTAGCTTATTGGAATAAATTTCAGTCATCACATTTATGCTGTCTTTCAAATTGCGATGAACTCGTTTGATCGATTCTCTCGATTCTCCTTTTCTTGATCACGCCTGACGAGCAATGGATGAAGCCTAAAGGGTGGAAAGAGCGTGCCAAGAAGATTCCTTGACGATAAACACTTGCCTAAAACTTACAAGTAACATTTGATAATTCTAAAACAGCTATCGTTTTATGTTTACAGAACAAACCAATCAATAAAACAACAATCAAACTCAAGAATTAAACAAAACCAACAAAACAAAAGGAACTGAACCGAGTCAATAACAACCAACCACTTGAAAACAAAAGATCAAGCTGCTATTTTGTAATAAAAGAAGCAATTACTTACTAGAGAGGCTAAAAGACAGCAGTCTATAATATTTGTAATCGGATTATTTCTACCATGTCTGATGCTACAAACTGCAAAAAAGGCATTCGAGTTTTCACGAATTCTATTTTCAAAATTACGAACAAAAGCTTTAACTTATTTTTGGCTAATAATTTAATTTGCTTTCGTAAAGAATTTTGACTGTAAAAGGTTTATTTGTTGTTTAGAAAAAAAATAAGAATGAGATACTATAATTTTTATGACGTAGATTTAAACAAAAGATTATTATGAAACCTCTGTTAATTAAAAAATAAAAGCGTTTCAATGTGTATCTAGGTCAATAACCTGTGGGTATTCATCAATTAAACCATTAACAGCTTATTCCGTTTTCGAATTTGACCGTTAGCGTCCGCCAGAATTTAGGATCAGGATTTTCCGCGCCACAAATCAGTGATCCCAGTACTTAACACTAGTTTGTATTCGATGTCGAAGCCCCTGTATCGATTTTACTATATGAAACGCACTTTATACACACCGTTGCTGTCATGCTATCATTATTGCAAAACCGAAGTTTGTCTAACACTAACGGAACATCCTTGGTCACAAATACAACACAAATTAAGCTCTATACTCCAGTGTTGAAGCCTAAAATGGCGTGAGAATAGCCGTTGTTCAGCCGTTTCGCTAGTGAAGGGAAACGTAGTCAATAAAGGCGGCTTAGTGGCATCGATAACTTTGTGTTTTGCGATATTTATGCGTTCCACTTGGCTCGGGAACACCTGTTTTGTTTGTGTGCACGCCAGTGTGGGCAGACACGGGAATTTGTCTTGTCGATTGTTGTTTGTCACCAAGAGACAGCTGTTTTGACGCCGTTGATATTTGCAGCCGGTTTATCATAGCTTGATTTTATTGCGTAATTTTTTTGTATTGCTTTGAAAGGTCTAAAACATAATAACCCATTATTTTTAGATATGAGTTCATGAAGTTCTTATAATATTCTAGTGGGCAAGAATGCCCTGCCAAAGAAAGTATGCCTCTAGTTATCTTGAGAATTTCCGCTTTCCTAAGCCCAACAGTTTATTATTAGAAAACAGGTGTGAGGGGCGTCTTTGCCTGCATTACAACAAGCAATTTTAGAATTAGCAGTTTCCAAGATACAACGCTTTCATCAGAGACAAAACATTTATCGATAGTTATGACAAAATTGCTCCCATCTCTACAGCAGCCTCCGTGCATTTAACAGGAACATTCATTGTAATATTTGCTTTATACAATCTGTGTTGAATTTTGACTAGTCTGTTAAATAATTTAGTGAAGTTCGTTTCGCGGCAAACTATGTAACAATCCCGTCCAATTTACTGGTAGGTACTGTTATATCTACTTGATTACCGAAGTAAATTTTTGGTGTATCTAGAATTTTATTAAGAAAATAAAGACTCTCTCTGTCTATTTTTGTTGAATTTGACTTTCTCATTAATTTTACCAAAAGTCAAAGTTACTTATTTTGTGAACATTGGGTTTAGAAGTTACCTATAGGTACTTATTTTGTGAACATAACGTTTAAAAAAAAAATGGGAACGTAGGGTATGTTCCTATTTTGTAGGCAAATACTATGGCAGATATCAAGCGGTCATTTTTAGGATTCCGTACTAAAAAATTAAAAAGAACCTTTATGGTGCGACTCAGTCTGTCTGTCCATCTGTCACAGCTAGATATCTCAAGAATGCTGTCAACTTGAAATGTGGAATAGTTTAAGACGACGTTTCCCCAACTATTTTGCAAATAAGATTTTTTTTTTGCAACGGAGACTTAACTACTAGAGCATACGGGGTATCAATAGCACATTTTTTCAAAAATCATCAACAAAAATTTCATTAGTTCCACTATTGGTCAAGAGATGGCGCTACTTTTGAAGGACTACGTAAAGTAACACATCCAAAATATTTATATAATTATGATTGTAAGGAATCCTCGGTGCGCGAGTCTGGAATCGCTCTTGACTGATTTTTTTAAGGAAACTTGAGACTTCAACGAGAACATCATCATCCAGAAAAAGTAGGCAAATGTTATCAGATTGAGATTATCGGTACCGACAAACAGTACCTTTTGTAGTTACCGATGATTTCAATTTACTTAACTGACATTTAAAATGGTATAAACGAATGTGCTTCTTATAAGATTTTTCTTTATTTACAGGTGAGTGGTGTATGAATGATTAAAACGAGAAAAGGGGAATGGAAACTTCCTGGTGCGCATAGTATGCTGTATACCAAAGGTAAGTTTTTGACGAATTATTTCAGTGTTGGCCGAAACTCAAGTATGCACTACATGGCGAAAACGCCTTGTAGTGCATACTGAGTTTAATGTTACTTCAAGTATTGATGAGATGATATGCCTTTATTTATCAGACGATCTCATTAAAAATTTATTAGTAGCTTCATCTGAGTAAACTAAAAGCCGCTCTCAACTTAGTAGAAAAGGCTAGGCAAACTCACAAGAAAACTTTGCAAAAGTTGTCTCAAATAAAAAATTAAACATTCATTTGATAAACATTATACAAACATTAATAACAAATAGATTATAATTTATAAAGGGGAGAAGTCGCAGGTAGTGGCTAGTTTTTATATTCCCAATTTAATTATCATCATCATCATAATTATTATCTATCTAATACCTACCTGTCTAATACCTATATATAAACTGAATCTCGAAAACGGCTGCAACAATTTTCATGAAATTTAGTTTGCAGGGGGTTTCAGGGGCGATAAATCGATCTAGCTCTGTTTCATTTTAAGAAAACGTCGTTTTATCCGTGTTACGAAAAAAAGGAACCGAGCAAACATCTCGGTCATCCAGGCAGTACCTGGATGACCGAGACGTTCGACCATTCGATCATTCGATCGTTACGACCGTTGATTAAATGATAAATTGTAAATGAAATACATGTTTTATAAAATAATTACAATATAAACACTTATAATCAACATAGTAGTCAAATGAAAACTCATGCTCTCTTCTACTTTTACGTTACCCGACAGGGTTGAATGATCATATTTTTAACCGACTTAAAAAGGAGGAGGTTCTCAATTCGGATGTTTGTATTTTTTTTTATATGTTTGTTCGCGCATTATTCCGTCGCTTGCCAACCGATTTGAAAAATTCTTTTTTTGTTGGAAAGGATATATTTCCCAAATAGTCTCATTGAAATTTTATCAAAATCGGTTTTGTAGTTTGGTTTTTAAATCCAAATAGCTGGAAAAAATATGTGGAAAAATCATCCATGTATACGAAATTGCGTATTTTTGCTTTCCTGTGACTTTCCAGTGGTGCTCTTAGGTGTGGGGTACCAGAAAAAAGTGGAAAATGAAAAACTTTTTCACAAAAAAAAAGAAACAGACTTCCAAAAAATACTACAAAGTTCAAAATAACTTTAATTTCGGAAGGCGGTGTCAAATAACGAAGAATCAACCAAAAACACCGAGTTCCGAAATTAAAGTTATTTTGAACTTTGTAGTATTTTTTGGAAGTCTGTTTCTTTTTTTTGTGAAAAAGTTTTTTTTTTAAAACCTACCATCTAAGTTCACATGTGGAAGCAATAAATATGTTGAGTATTGAGCATGTCAGCCCAAAGACGTCCACTGATGGACATTGACCTCCCCCAAGTGTCTCGCATCCATCGGCTAGCCTGCCCAGCTCGGATACCTATTCCTAATTTAATAAATCAAAACTCTTCAAAAACAACCCCTTTTCCTCGTCTAATAGAAGTTACACACGCATTCACAAGTACCTGTGATCCCCCGTTACCTATAGCATCACGCTTCACCAGTTTGGAGCCGCCTAGACGGGCGGTTTGGTCGATTTCACACAATTCACGGCAATATGTTGTCACAATTAAAGGGGTAGACAGCCCTGAGGGTAGTTAAAGATGTACTATACAAAGATAGGTAGGCGTTAAGTGACAGAGTTTTTTTAATTTAGTAGATTTGTTTATAAATTATGCTTTAATTTGATTGTATTGGACTCGAAGTTGGGAAAGGGCTGTACTATTTGTACTAATATAATAGAACTGAAGAGTTTGTTTGTTTGAACGGGCTAATCTCTGGAACTATCAGTCGAATTTGTATATTATTTTTGTATATAATAGCCACACTCATGAGAAAGGTTCTATAGGCTATACAGGAACGGGAAAAACAGAGTATGCACGTACGAAATCGCGTACAAAAGCTAGTATAATATAAATTGTAATCATTACAACACATTTCATCTTCATTTCCCGAATCCTCAAGAGTGAAACCCTCGCACTCTCCACCTTTATCGCGGCCAATCCAAAATATTTCACCCAACTACGTGTATTGCGAACCTAAAATCATGAATAGAATCTGCAAACTGAATAAGGGGTGTCTGCCAGGTGAGGGTGGAGGGTGCAAATGGTAGGCAGTCACGTCCTAAACAGCCCCTAAACGAAGGGTAAACGCCCGGAAATAAGTCCTTTTATTTAGGGTACCTAGGGATATAATTTTAAGCTATATTGGACCAGATTACGCTGTGTAATAAGGTCTGAGGTTTCTTGAATTTATTGGGTTACAGTTTTCTTGAAATTATTCTGAGCTTGGTTTTGTATTGATCAATTAGTTTTATTTGATTTTGTAATCGAATAGGAATTATTTATTTGTAAGCTGTGAAGTTTTTAGCTACGCATCCCTGTTAGGAAATACTCATATTGATTATTGATTTATTTATTAAAACTTTATGCACTAGTAAAACACTGTACAAAAGCGGACTTGATGCGTTAGGCATAATGTGAAATCATCAAGTTTATTTGAAAACTTTTGACTAGACATCTGGTTTTTCTTCGGCCAAAGAATCAACCTTGTTATTCAACGTGGCAATGCTGCCTGTGTTTTGGACAGTTTTTCCATTACCAGCAAAATGAATGGTTTTTTTTATTCCCATTGCGCAATGTTTATGTAGTTAAATTATGTTGTAAATAAACAAAGGAGTCTAATCATAATAATGAAAACAAGCTGTTACACGTTTTGAATATTGATAACACTAATTAATTACTAATATTAATTGTTGATCTAAGCTTAACATTAGACACCCAAGAGAATAGGTTTATTCAGTTTATAATATTAACACGTGTCTCAAAGATATTTAATCCAGCACATTTATTTTTTTTTAAATTTAACTAATAATTTTTGTTATCTATTTTCAAAATTAAACCATCTGACATAGTTAAAATCTGCGTCCTGAAAAAAGAAGAAGAAAGAAGATTCTTCAGTAATTTCCAGGACATGTTCTAGCTGCAGCAGATGCGAAAATGGAACAAGCAGACAGCCAAAGTAACATTCGCATTTATAATAATTAAGGATGGATTATTTCATTTCTCACAAACTTCTTCATCAATACATGTCATATACTTACCTAAATTATCCTCTAAAACCTTCACATCACTGCGTGTCCTATCTTTCCGACCTCCTGGTACAAGTAGTGCCAGGACCCCTTGGTGTCTCGCTCCAGACTACTTCAGACGGCTGTAGTGCCCACGAGAGGGTGCGAAAAGTACCTTATTCAGGTTCAAGGTTATATTTTAGTGCGTGTGATTATAAAGGTGTCGAGGATGACTCATTAGTGCATGTCAGAAGGGTTGGAGAACTGTAAAATTTTTACGTGTAGTAATTTGAATTCGTAAATTGTACATGCATTTCTTATTTGAACCTTTTATTAATCATTCGTGATTAACAATGACTTTCTTAAAACGACGTAAGCTTATCGACAAAATCTTAAGGTGGGTACGGGGGACCCCTGACTCGTGTTAAAGGGCGTACATGTAACATGTTACAAAGCGAGCATTCGTGCAGTCAGTACGTAGAAACGAGCACGAACATGTTCATGTGTGTGTATCTGTCGCAGTAAGATACATAAAGCCGTAATATAGTTATATCACTAGGGATATAATTATATACCGTAACATAGTTATACGAAAGCGATTCTTCACTATCTCACTAGGAATATAGTTATAAAACCGTCGAAGTTTAGTGATATACTTATATTACTAGATTAAGTTCAGTGTTATAAATATATTAGGGTTTGTCTCAAAAAAGTCATACGAGTATTGTATCATATTGTCATCATATTGTAGTATATTAAAGCTTTTTTGAAAAATTTAAAAAGTTTCAAAAGTGTGCCACTTTTTTGAGACAGACCCATTAGTTGATTAAGCTTAGTGAAATAAAAATCTACCATATATAATTAAATAAAACAAAATTTTATTGGTTTTATCTTTATTAATAAATCAACTTTTCACACCACCTGATCGAAAACGTCAAATTATATGTCATGTCAACCTAACCTAAAGTGAGTCATTTTTGGCCGGTGGCACTGCCGGGCAATAATATTGTACTGGATTTCATTATAACCCGCTGGTCAATAATGTGATTCAAATTTGGAACCTCATCTGTCTGCTCAATTGGCGGTATATTAGGTACTTACAACGCCTTCTATCTCTGTCTCTCTCTTTCTGTTCCAGAAAGAAGAAAGATATTCTCGATACTCTTACTACTTAGGGATGATATTCTCGAATTTCTACAAAATCATAAGGATTGACCAGGATCCAGGATTGAAGACAATATTATAAGAATAATTGGTTATGTACGGATTATTGTATAAAAGGATAAGAATAACACTTAAAACCCATCTATATTCGATTTATTAATTTAAAAACTATTTTCTCGAGCATCTCCTATGACGTTCTAAATTCAAATTGCATACAGCCAAGCGTCCGAACCCATTCTACCAGCTGAAATAAAGCTCTGTATAAAGCTTTGTGTACACATAAATTGTATTAGGTTGCTAACATTAGGCCTGCACATATTTACTTACCCACAGAGAAGAAAAAAAAAAACGAAAATCGAGTTGGTCGTGGCCGCTATGTGGTAGGTAGATATACCGAGTGGAACGCAAAAAAGGCGCGGATATTGCAAATCCGTATGGTATTAAACTAACTTTTTTTAAGTAGATATACAGTATAGTTCTAAATACATATCTCTACTTAGTGTTTGTAAATTTAAAATATTTTGTTTTTCGTATTATGCCTTCATATTTTCTCACAGGAGGTGTGAAAAGTAGAGTATCCTCCTCGGGGATAAAGGTGTCTTTGCCTTGGGCTAGCTTGAATCCCTCGCTGCATTCAGGATTCTTGTATTAACTCCCTCGCTTCGCTCGTGAGTTAAACTCTAAACTCCCTCGCTGCGCTCGGGAGTTAACTCCCGAATCCTTCATTGCGTTCGAGATTCAATATGACGCCCGTGACACAAGACACTGCTTTATCCCCTGGGTGCATAATCTACTATTATGTATCCTGCAGTTAGTTACAATACTTTGTGACATTAACACGTATTAAAGTAATTATAATTAAAACGATAATTTTTTTAATAATAAAACATTCAAAATCTTTTAAAGCCAAACAGTTTTGAGATATCTTTATTTCTTATCAACAAGTTGAGATCTCGGTTTCTTTAAAAGTATTAGGTCTTTACCTATGAAATTGCCGTTCTGCAGTACTGGCCATTTCAAATCAAAATAATTTTTGTTTGGCTAAGAATTCTAATTTCAAATTAATTTATTTTAAAAACATGGTTTTTTTTTCCAAAAGTAGTCATTGTTTATTGATTAGTGTTACATTTTCATCGCATTTCAATCTTTTTCGTCATCATGGATACGTTAAAAATTCGAGTAATTATGGAATATGAGTACCGTCGTGGCAGCAACGCGGCACAAGCGGCACGCAACATCAACGACGTTTACGGAGCTAACACTACAAACCATTGATACACTGATTGCATTGGTGATTACTTCGATTAATACAAATAAAAAATACATGAAAAAAAATCGTTTAAATTTTTTTATACAAAACGGCAATTTCATAGGTAAAGACCTATTATTTTTTATTTTTTGTTCAGACAAGAAGAGGAATCATGACATCTAGAATTACATAGCACTGAATGCTTCTTACAGCTATTTCACTAAACTTAATCTAGTAATATAAGTATATCACTAAACTTGGACCGTTTTATAACTATATTCCTAGTGAGATAGTAAAGAATCGCTTTCGTATAACTATGTTACGGTATATAATTATATCCCTAGGGATATAACTATATTACGGCTTCATCTATCTTACTGCGACATATCTATGCCTATCATGTTACATGCGTATGTGTTTTGTTTTACACGGATTTTAGGACACGGCATAACATAACATGCTCGCTGCGAATGTTATCTAACATAGGTCAGTACCCAGTTTTAGTAGTCTGTTCATAAAACATACAACCCATGAAATAAAGTTGTTATTGGATTGCCGATTTTATCTTAAGTAACATTCTGAAAGTATTTTTATTCCGATCTTTCCGATATGACAAACGGTTATGATGATATAGGTATAAGGAAGCAAATGTCATCAGGCATCAAGAACATCGGCAATGATAGGCTCGTCGAGTCGAAGCTCCAAAGGCTTTGAGCATCGACGCAATGGATGCAATATTCGTATCCTACTTTATGACGGACGGATGTTTGTAACTCTTTTACGCAAAAACTACAGAACGGATTTCGATAAAAGTAACAAGAGTGTAGCTGTGTGCTTCAGGGTTTGTCCAGATCTGGCAAATGCGCCACACGCGAGCTTCGCGCGTGCATTCAAGTTCGCGGGAGGTTCCTGCGCGCCGCTCGCGTGCGAGCTATGCGCAGCGCGCTGCACATACTTTCTCCCGCTTACCAGGCATGCGTGCCAGCTGTGCGCGCGTTCTCTGTGCGAGCCTTGCGTGAGTTGCGCTAAAGAGGCGCACCGAACGATTACAGTAACTGCACGAGTGCAGCTCGCGAGCGGCTCGCGAGCGGTGCATTCACCAGATCTGGACACACCCTTAGAATAACTCAACGCTACCAGCTAGTACTAATACCACGCGTGAAGAGCCACGGGTCCATGGCCGTAAATAAAAATGGGCTATTTATTCCTCAATCAAAAATTCTAAAAACATCAGGTCAATCCACAAAATCAATCCATTTTATCAAGCTTGTGTTTACATGGACAGTGTGTCAAAGTGGCATTTTTGTGTGATAGAACCGGATCGTAGGCCGCGCGATTCAGTATTCATATACATTATTGAGTACCACTGAGTGACGAGACACGCGTCCTATCGTACCGTTGTAACTGGCGAGTTGACTTGAGCGAGTTACTGTCCGTAGATATTTGAAAGAGAAAGTAAGAAGGTTTTGATTTTCAAAGCCGACTGAATATATTATCTGAACAGTTATAATATATGTAGGTACAGACTTTTCAGGTGATTTATGTTTCTGAGAATTTGCAGTCATAGAATTGTAATGTTACTAACAGTTTAGGTAGTAGCAGGAATGGCTGCTGAAAGTAACAAGTATGCATTCGGTGTTAATGCCGCCACTCCTAGACGTTATTAGAATGGATACTCCCATTCTTTTGATATGCAGAATCAAAGAGAAAAATGTAAGTAACTTTACTTCGTAAAAATTTGCCATTCGAGTTTGTGCTAAAGAAGTTTTTGCTCACACATATGATAAATAAAAGCTGCGTATGCTTTTTACCAGCCTTTTTTATGAATGGGAAATCATCAAATGACTCCTGCCGCTCTGGGTGGAGCGGGAGGGAGTGTCAGGCTCTTACTGACTAAAACCCATCCGTGCTCCTCGTAGTGCCCTTTGCTTTCCAGGGCCGCGGTAACTCTTTTGAACAAAATCCGCAACCCTGGACTTATTTACCAGCCCAAACAAGTTATTAGGAGAGTGGTGTAAAGGCAGCACAGTAGCAAGCACTCGGCACCCTATAACGCCAGACACTCCGCCGTAGTTGCGAGCGACGTATAAATAAGTTTGTACACACTCGCTATCAACCGTTCTGAAGGCTTGCGTTTTGAACCAACTTCAAAAAACGCAGACTTCCGATTTGAATTTTTCTTTTGAAGGTTACAAATTTGCTAGATTTTAATGAATGAGTAATGTATGGAGTTAGGAATTTAATGATGCAATATTTTCAGGCAAACCGGAAAAAACTTGATAACATGAAAACAACTTATCATTTTATTGCAAAAAAATTTAAGATAGATATAGAAACAATAGGTATTTAACTTAAAACCATAATGAGCATAATGCTCATAAATTATCTATCATATCTGTGGACGACGCACGCCTCATTAACGATAAGTAGTTATAGTTACCTACTACTTGCAAAGGTATTTCAGGTATTTTTTTGGTAATTGTATAACCCTTAAAGCCATCTGTCGGCAATGCTGCTGAAACTCAGTATTTAACGTGGAGCGGCTGCCTACTGGTACCTCTTGAAAAGACTGGAATCAGATTTCCTGGCTTCTGACAATCCGCCAACTACAAATGGCAACCGGGACCAACGGCTTA
This sequence comes from Melanchra persicariae, assembly GCA_947386135.1. Lineage (NCBI taxonomy): Eukaryota > Metazoa > Arthropoda > Insecta > Lepidoptera > Noctuidae > Melanchra > Melanchra persicariae. The sequence goes on along the minus strand of OX376651.1, from coordinate 5,175,324 downwards.
ACGTGCTTTTACGAGGCACGGAGGAGTTACGGTTGTTAAGATGGTCACCCATCCACAGACCAACCCCGGCAAGCGTTGCTTCACCTTGCCGCGGCCTATTCGGCTCTTACAAACAAACAAACTCACTATCATATTATAGTTAAGATACTAACCATTGTTTTCATTGGTGCACCTGTCTTTCTAACAGCATCTAATAACTTTGTATAGTTCAACATGCAGAAACGTAAATTATTTTTTAACTTAGTAAAATTCCCCAGTCGGTTAAATTCTGATATTAAGCGGATTAAGTAAGTTGGCTGTGACATACAAACCTCACCCCTAATTTTAAAATGAATTAGCTATGTATTTGTCTAGCAAATATGAACCATTTTCGCGAACGTTACAATATGTAGGTACCTACAAATATTCCAATATTCGCCTTCTCAAATAAACAGCTTGTTTGCAATATGTGTGTAGTTTGTATTAAGTTTGGCAGCCGTCAACTCTGCCAATACGGTACGTACCTACTACGTACGTGTCACTCTACGTGCATGTACACATGGTGATACGATGTCCGTGCTCAACTCCGAAACTTTAGCGAAATGGTACCTACTGTAACGTTTCATAATAATTATGTTGTTTTCAATCTATATCCTGATTATAATAGAATAGAACATGTTTCCAACATATTTGTTACATTGTGCACCTCAACCGAATAAGTACTTACAATAAGTTTACAAAAGATACTGTAATATTTGAGGGCTACCAATAAAAATCAAGCGACACATACATTCTTAAAAATTAAGTAAACATATCTTACGCTAAAATAATGAGTTTTTGTGTGAACTTCCAATTAAACAAATAAACTGATGATAGATTTATGTCAAGAAAATAAAAATTAATTGGCGGTAAACAGATAAAATTCTTTACCTTCCGCGCTAGTCAAATACTGTGGTTATGGTAAGGATTCTCGCTCCAGAAATACCAACTGTAAATTAAGTGACAAAAAGAGGTTTTTCCATTGTTTATGGTCATAAATAAATATACAAAAGCAAAGGTACTTTACGCCGGAACAGCTGCTCAAACTTTATCAAGCGCAAGTTCGATCGTGTATGGAGTACTGCTCGCATCTTTGGGACGGATCTGCCAGATACCAGCTTGATGCCCTTGAGTCAATAGAGAAACGAGCCAAGAGGATCATCGGCAATGATAGGCTCGTCGAGTCGAAGCTCCAAAGTTTCGAGCATCGACGCCAAGTTGCTAGCCTGTCGGTTTTCTATCGGTTGCATTTTGGAGAGTGTGCAACGGAATTGCATAGTTTGATTCCGCCTAGCCCGTTGAACAAGACGTACGGCGATGCGCCACCGGTACATGGTGGACCTCCCACCCACACGCACAAAGCGTTTTGGGAATACATTCATTGTGCGTACCGCTAAGGAGTGGAATTCCCTGCCGGAGTCTGTGTTTCCTGATAGCTACAATCTGGGAGTCTTAAAGTCAAGAGTGAATAGGTTACTTCTAGGCAAGCGTGTTCCATCTTCGATCACATCGTTGCTTACCATCAGGTGAGATAGTGGTCAAGCGGGTGCTTTTCAATAAAAAAAAAAAATACAAAAGATGCGATAACGGCTGATGAGTTAGGCGTAAGCATAATATATCGAAGGAGGAGAGAGGATTTCCCGAAGGGGATATCTTCTCTTAGTGCTGCCTTATCAGCTCTACTCTCCCCAAGGAACCTACTTGCCAAATTTTGGCTTTCTATGACCAGTGGTTTCGGTTGAGCATTGTCTGTCAGTCACTCAATCACTCCTCAGTAAAGGTCTTTCATTTAGGTTTTCCTTCTCTTATTACTGTTTCCTTATCGGTAGTTTAATCTATGACTTTTGTTGCAATTGCTTTCCATGAAAAACATGTCAGGAAAGCGCAAAAAACTACTGTGATAAGTAGCTAATAATAGCTAATGAAATAATTGTTTTTATCAAATTGCAGTTGAAAAGTATCAACTGAAAGTAACTCGCTAACCGCAAAAACAATGGGTTAAGTACTACCAAAGTAGCTGAAAATAATACATAAATGCCATAATGTAACTACAGTTCCAGTGGTTATTACTCTAATAAAAGGAAAAACTCTTCAATAGAATCCCACAGCATCAATAAAAATAAAATCTAAGAGCGGTACAAATCTCTTAGATTGCAAATGGCAGCTGTAACTAGTAGAGACCAATTTGGCAACCCCTTCTTACTGCGTATTTAATAGTTGAGCGAAAACCGGACCTATTAAAAGAGTTTGCTGTTATGACGCCCTCTTCCTACGTTAGTAGTGATACCATGATGAAGCCTTCAGAATATTTGTGAAGATACAAAAACAGTAAGTCTTCAAAACGTCAGAATTTTCTACTATACTCGGAATTATAATTCGATTCCACATTTGACATTAGCTACTGTAATTTTGTAAAATAATGATACCACTAAGGATACCACATATAATAGTGTAGTGATGAACACAAAAAAACGATAAATAATCGCGATTTATGTTTATGTAATCATAATATTGGTGTGCCGATTAAAGACTAAATTATTGATTTTTATTTAAATAAATACATAATTATTCATAATAATTATTTATTAATTAGTAACCGCTGCTTTATTTAATGAAAAGTTAATATTTTTGTTTTTTATATTAAAAACAAAACTTATAATAAAAGAGAACTCATAACTAAATTATCCGTTCAGAAATATTTAATTTCCTGATATACCTACTTAGTTTCTATTAAAGTAGTAGTTGTTTAAATATACTACTATAAACGAGAGGTATCGATCCGGAAATATTCCATTTCCGTATCGAATAATTTAGCAACGTCACTATTTAGTACTTGTCATAACGTTGCAACACTGAAATTGTCAAATCTGGAATCGAATTAAAATTCCGAGTATAGGTACCGGACCGGTGCAAAAAAAGAAACATACACATAGATTTAAATACCTGAAAAGAGGTTATTGTACTCATCATTATAACCCCAAAATCGCGAAAAAAAATATAAGGTTCAGTGGGTACATTTTGTCGAAGTTTGCGCACATAAATGTATGGAGAAGAATTTTTTTTTTATTTTGTTGGTTTCAAAAAGTCTAAAGTCATTCAAATTAGGCTGAGTGCCAGCACGATTTGAACTACATTTAGTCCCCCAAAAACGCCACCCGTCACCACTTCCTAGTGTTTCAGCTGGGAAGAAGAAGTGACGCGACCAACTCCCAGCAACACAACATATGTCTGTTGAGTTAGAAAAAGTTTAAGAGGCGATTGTGCTACTTATGTTTTGTGAGTGTGCTAATCATAGCATACTAAATATTAATTTACTTGTGTGATAAACTGATAACTCATCAGTTATCACTTTAGATTTATTCATCAGTTATCACTTCAGATTTACTATTTGAATTACATCTAATTCAAGTAATTAAATAATCTGATAATACCATGGCATGTGTTATGTCACCGGAAAAATTGCAGACTCCGTAAGATTGTAATAAATCTTTATTAGATCAGAATTTCTTAATATTAGATATTGTGAAAAAATCGTTTTGTAGGCAATGATTCCATCCAAATTCAATTGTGTCCAATATATCCGTTTCTTATTTAAAAAAAAAATCGTTTATAATTTCACGCGATATTTTACAATGTGTTTTCAATTTTACCGCGTTATATAAATGGCATTAACAATAAAGGTTCACTGAAACCGTTCTTAAAGACTAAGTTCCGAAAAGCAAATGAAAAGGTCCCAGAAATAAATTAAGTAGAGTAATTCAAATGTCCACAGAGGACATCTAATCAGTAGCCTTTCTATATTATTACAGCTTTAACGATAATTGAAATCGGTACGAGACACTGAGACAGAATGCCTAATGTAAGCTATTTAGATTACTAGTCAATACATTTAATGAATATGCGTCTTCGAATCGCAGATGTGGTCACAATTATTGGCTAATAAATTGGCTCCTTGTACATAAGGATGTATTAGAAAACGTTTCAGTTTAATGTGAGTAAGTAGGTTCTAATAATTCAGTGCTGTTTAGCTCATATGATGAGACATTGGTACAGTATTTAGTTGTGAATTGGTTTAACAAAGTTACAGTGGCAGTGAGCAGGGCACTTTGCTCGCAGAACAGATGCCAGAGTAATGCTCTTACGTCACTTTTTATATTTTTAAACTGAAAACATTTAAATTGAAAAGTGCCTTTTAATGGCCCAATTTAAATAGACGACTGGACTAAGATAAATTAAAAACAGACATTAAAAACAATTATATGAGCACACCGTACAGACCACGTACGTGCAATCCCTACACACCGAAAGCTGCTTTTATGTAAATTAATTAATTTGTTTTACATTCTTTATTAATAGTGGATTTCATTGAACATTGTTCATCTAGCAGCTAAAGGTGGGTACTGATCGGTGTTACAAATCGTAATGTACCATTCGCAGCGAGCATGTTACGTTAAACCGTGTCCTAAAATCCGTGTAACATGTTCGTTTCGAACTCTGCTAATTCGTGCAAAACACTCTTAGTCAAGATGTTTGACTTGTCGCGGCGTACTGACTGAACTGCGTAACACTCAAAGGGATTCGCCAAAAAACGGACAGCTGGCGGGGCACTAGAAACGAGTAACGAGCGGCTCGGTACGTTTACGTACGCCCCTTTAGGGGAACGCGCGACAGCCTCAATACACCAAAACAATAGTGACACGAAATCAATTACAGGGGTCTAATCACCAACTCTTAGAGCAGTATTACTTTAATATTACTTCCAGTGGAAAAGAGACGGAGCTATACGTCCTGTATAGCTCCGTCGCTTTCCCACTGGAAGTAATGTTGAAGTAATACTGCTCTAAGAGTTGGTGGTTTAGGTCCAGTTCATAAACGTATCGGAAAAGAAAGTGCTTTTACAAAGTAGGAAATTGGAAATTAATATGCCATTTAATTATGGCTCAGGGCTTTGAAAAACCAAGTGACAAAACATTAATCAGGTGTTGAAGCTCATGACCAAAAGATTTTCTACTAACTATATGTCTCGACCTGAGACGCATAAGGTCGAATGTCGAGATCAGAGCAAAATAACTTTAATAGTCAGCTGAAACCAGTATCTCGCGCTCTTTCTAAGCATATAACAATCATAATTCTATCTCTTTTTGTTCTGGTAATTATACAAATGCATAAGGTCGAATCTGTCAAATTTTTAAATTTATATCGTGGAATAAGGCTTGATAGCAACTACAGTATTTATGCTTTAAATTTTGTTTAATTAGAGGGTCGGACATTGACTTCAGCTTTTATGCTTTTAAATTATTTTACGCGTAAGGAAGGGACTATTTTGTCATTCGACTTTATCCTACAAGAATTGTTGGTAAAAATAATACGTATCATCAGATAGAACTTTATGCCTCTTGAAATTAAGATATCAGATGTCGTACCTAGAGATATAGTGTTATGCCTCGAAAATTTTATTTGTTTGGTTAAGGTCTACAATCATAATTAGCCCTTATGCCTTTAAAAAGTGCTACTTTATCATTGTACAGAAATGCCTATGTGAAGATGAAACACTATTCCATTGACTTCGCGACCGCACACCGACGCGATATAATGACATCGGACATTATCGCCGGTCATTCGGCCGTTTTTAGCGCCACGGTGGCTTGACCTATCAGCACATAGTACCGAGCGTACGGGCGAGTACATCTGCTAATGAGAATGATCACCTCGGAAACCGTAATTTAACAGACAGAGACCATACTACAGGCTTTTCAATTGTACTCCATTTTGATGAAAATGTTAATATTTCTGATGCTACTATGAATGAAGATACAGTTAACTCGAACGGATTTCTGGTCGTAGATATGAATGGGATGTTTATATACCAGATGACCGACAAATAAGGAATAATGAAAACATACAGCAGATCGTTACAGAAGCCTCTTCAAAATCTAACACCTGAAACCTCCATGTACGTCTAAATTTTAAATGTTATGAGAAAGTGCCTAATGATTCTAATGAAACAAGAACACAAATATTTAATGAATTTTGGAAAAAATGTACCAGTCGGGATCAGCGTCGCAAGTTTATAGCCTCTAACGTCACAAAAAAACTAAAACGCACAATGAGACCACATGGGAACTTAGACACTGACCGAAGAAAGTTTACATACGAACATATTTATACGACTTATTGTCAATTTCTAAGAGCGAAAAATATGCTGGAATATGTTTAAGACCAGGAAATTTTTGGGACCGAACTTGAATATCCCTACTATATATAAACAGTATAAGGAGAGGATGGAATCTACAGAGATCCCTCCGAATTTGGTAGCCAAAGAATAGTTGTACCGAAACATGTTCAACACCAACTTCAATTTAAGCTTCAAACTACCGTCGGTTGACGTTTGATAGAAAACTATTAGATGTTGCGGACGAAGAGCTAAAAATAATAAAGAAAAGTAAATTCATGCTAAAACTGCTGAAGAAAGACATAGCTTGAAGAGAAATGACAAAAAAGAGGCAGAATCAAGTTCAGGTGATAAAAAATTACTGATGTTTGATTTGCGGAAATGTTTGGCTACACGGAATTTAACTAATAGTAAATCTTTTTATCTGCGAAAGCTTTGGACATTTTTCTCAATTTTTGATTCTACAGCTAATAGAGCTGGAAACATATTATAAAGGTCTGAAAATATAGGTGGCAGAGGAGGAAACAAAATAGCTTCTTGATGATTCAATGGGTTAAAGAAAATTTTGAAAATCTTACTAACGTGAGGGAATAACTCTGTAGTCTTATAACTATGCGGGCCAAAACCGAAATTTGATGGTCGTGATGGCTTACATGTCGATATTGCACAATCATAAAGCTGAAAATAATAAATAACTTTATGCTGAAGGAATGGAAGCACATGGAAGTCGATCTAATACACCAATTGAAAACAAAGCAGATTGCGATACTCCGAGACTGGTCTCAGTTTATACGAACTTGTAGAGGAAGAAGAACTTTAAACGTCTATGATATGATGCAGCTTCATAAGTTTAAAGATTTTACGTCTTTATATAAGACTAGCAGCACGCCGCAGTTTCACCCGCGTAGTTCCCGTTCCCGTGGGAATACGCGGATAAAATGTAGCCTATGTTGATCCCTAATAAATATAAATAATTTCAAAATTCTGAAAATTCTAAAAGCATGTAGCTTTTCATTGGTAAAAGAATTTTTGAAATCGGCATAGTAGTTTTTGAGTTTATTCATTACAAACATACACACACACAAAAATACAAATCTTTCCTCTTTATAATATTATTAGTATATTAGTATTATTAGTATAGAAAAATGGTCCTTTTGTTTCCAGAAAGACGAATAAAAATTTTATCGAAATAGCTTTCATCCGGAATGCTTCTAAGCGAATTCAGTTCCTTGAACATTTACCTAGTGTAAGTCAAACTGAAAAGCCCATATCAACGGCAAAATACAATGATTTGATGAGTCTTTTACAATGGATTCCACAGGAATTCCATACATAATATAAAAAATTAAAACATTCCGAGAGTCAGGCAGATTTTCCTGAAGTTGATTAAATTTAATAATAATAAAATTAATTTTAATAATGTTTCCATTATTTTTTATTAAAAAAAAAATAGTTTGAAAGTCATAATGTTGAAGTTTTAATTATTTTTTAATTTTATTTGATTAAATCCGACCTAATGTACCTAATAATAATTAATTTAAATGCCTCATAAATAGATATATAACAAGATCGGACGTAACTAAATTTCTATTATTGGTCAAACATAATGTTACATGTTTTAAAAAAGCTTACAAAACGCATTGAATTTACCAAAAAATTGCAGGCATAAAGTTGGATCAGTAAATAGAATTTAAAGGATTCGTCGTTTAATGACACTGTACGAGCATAAGGTTGGATGTCACCAGAAAAGTAGTTTTTTATTAATAATATATTATTATTATACTGTGACTGGTTTTATTACTGCACTGATACAAAGGTACACAACTTATCTAAAACATTATACTATTTTTGTTAGCCTATTCGATACTAATCAAAAGTTTTGACACGATTTTGTCAATATCTTTCTTTTGGCTCTCCTCTAAACTTGTGAAATTCCATATCAGACCTAATGCGTCTCAGGTCGAGATGTTATTGAGGCTTATTCAACAACAAAGAGAATCAAATAAATCAATGAAATAATCAAGAATAAATCGGTGTACTTTTACATACCTACTGTTTGTTTTGTCCCACTGCTGGGCAAAGTCTTTCCTTTCTCTATTCCACACAACCATTAGGTCCCATGAAATGCTAAGAAGACATCGCGGCAGACCAAGGCGAAGATGGCAAGACGAGCTCGACTCCTAACGCAAAGACCAGGCCCGTACTGGCAAAGGATACGCTGTACTTGCTTATGAAAAATTAATGAATGCTCAACCTCCTTCTTGTTCTGAAGTCCTGTTTGTGAAGAAGAAACAAAGTTTAAATTAAGTAAGCAATCACTTGCAAACATGACATGTGCAGAGTTGTGATTAAGTTAGACTTGAAGTTATGCATTTACATACTTGTGCTATTTTTGTTCTGATTGCTGCATCTGGTAAGACATAAACTAAGATCTTAAACTAATTTAAAGCAACTGCCATCACTCCTTACAAAAACAAACAGAAATCTTCTGTCACTGACTTTGCCTGAGTTAATTTCGAAAATAATCACAGGGGATTAAATTCTCTGGATAAAAAGTCCTATATCCTAATCCATTACTCAGTCTACCATGTGCCATGTTTCTTCCAAATCCATTCAGCCGTTGAGACATGAATCATCTGCCTAGCCTTTTCCCAACTACATATATTGGGGTCGGCTCCCAGTCAAACCGGATTCAGCTGAATACCACCCAGTATTTTACTGTCATTTGTAGATCTTTGGCAGTCGTTACGAAAATCTGACACCAGACTTGCCAAGAAGTACCGTGTTACCCAGTTAATGGGTTGTGTGGAGGTCTGGTAGGCAGCCGCTCCACGTAAAATACTGGTATTCAGCTGAATCCGGTTTGACTGGTAGCCGACCCCAATATAGTTGGGAAAAAGGCTAGGCAGATGATGAGGTGTGCTAAAATCTCAGACATGATACAAGTAAAGAGATAATGTATGGCTGCTGTTTCGATTTCACAAATGAAAGAAAAATAAATAAATAATTAGGTATGCGATTCGTAAAAAAATTTGGTCTGCGGTTATAGGAGAAGACTCGGGTAAAAAGAAGAGCAAAAAAAGTGTTTATATGCACCAAATATGAAGAATACCATAAAAAAGACACAAAGTTAGTGACATATACATTATACAGGTTGGGAAAATATGCGCTACATCTACGCAATACACCTATCGCTCAGCGTAATGCTATTTTTTTTATGTTCAATAAAACAAGTTCAGGGGGCCTACCACAACCTCTTAAAACAATATTACTTTAATATTACTTTGTAATTTCTGTTGTTGGATTTTCAACGCTCGGATCAGCGCCGAGAGTTGAAAATGCAACAACAGAAATTACAAAGTAATATTAAAATAATATTGTTTTAAGAGGTTGTGGTAGGTCTCCTGTTTGTAGTATATTCTGGCTAATTTACAGAGTCCCCACAGATCAGATTAGATACCAGTCTCCTTTTATGACCACGAAAATTGATTGCAGCGGAAAAAATACCCTACTGCACCGAAATCAGGGTCAGCTTCAAAAAGAGCCGTACTGTCGAACAACGCAAAACTTTCTTCAACAACAGTTCCCAGTCACAAATGTTAGTCATAGTCACCCTACCGCGTATTTCTAGTCATATTTGTTAGTGAGCCAAGTCTGAGGCAACTGGCAAGAAGCCTATCAGATGGAGTCGCGGCTAGCGGACCCATTGTGAACTGTGATAACCCAGTTTTACCCGGAAAATGTTTAGTGTGTATGACACTTGAGAGATACCGTGTAATGTGTGGCTTGGATCGCTTGCCTATGGGCAGGGATTAGAACGATCCGATTGTGATTGGGTTAGGCCTAATTTTGGATTTTATGGAGGAATCGGTAATAGCTTCGACAGTTTCAAAAAAAGAAAGGTCTACTATGTAAATAATCTTCTGTTTTCGATAAAAAATAAGTTACTTGCTTTTGCCCGCGGTTCCGTCCGAGTGTTTGTCGGTTATCGCGTAAAAACCTGATGAATGAAGATGTCCTTCTCCATATCCCAGGCTACATTTATCAGCCAAATTTCATGACGATCCGTTCAGCCGTTTTCGCGTGAAACCGTAATAGACAGACAGAGTTACTTTCGCATTTATAATATTAATTAGGGAAGTAGGAATAGTAGGGATTTTCTAAACTTTACAAGAGTCCCAATACCCATTAACATTATCTAATTATCAAACTCAAAGAACATTTTAACAACTCCTGAAACTGTACCAACTAACCCCATAACACAAATCTTAACAATTTCATACTTACACCGTTTCCTTTGCAATCACACCATTAGATAGCAGTGGCTACTTATTGATTATGAGGTCCAAACCCGGGGGCAAGCCGATAAAAGTTACGCCACTGTAATTTGAAAGAGTATTCCAGCGATAAGCTACCATTCGGTTTGCTTGTCTCTGCTACTGATAAAACTTGTCCTATTATTTCTGCCGAGCGGCGTATCTGCGTGGCTCGAGGCGTTCACAAAGAAAACGCTACCCGGTAGCAAACCAACCGATTATCGATACAGTCTTTGTATGAATTATGTATTTAGTTGGAAAAATTTGTTTTATACGATATCTGGTTGAGATTTATCAGAGAAGTTTGTTTGTGAGTTATACAGCGATAGTTTTTGTGACCGTATTATTAGTTATTCAGACGTGACCTCTTTGGTAAATGTACTGGGAGCTGCTTTTAGTTCTGTCTGGGTTTATTCAGTTGCTGAAGTGATAGAATTGTCTGAAATAAGTGCGAACTGTGATTTTCACTTCGGTGTTCATATTTGTTACACCTACTTTTAGAATTTTAGTACCATTCTCCGATATAGAAAACGGATTCTTTTGGAACATAGACAAAGTAACATTCTAGATATGTGTAACAATTTTCAGAAGTCCAAAATGTATGAGTTTGACATGCACTATCAAAATGAATCATGTTTGATCTCTCATTTTGGACTTCGCAAAAAACATGCATGCTAATAAAAATAAATAACCATTTACTTTATTAAAATTTCACTGAATTTGATTAACAAGGCACCAATTAACAATATGATATAAAACCGCAGTGAAATCATATAAACTATTAAATGTCAATTATGACATTAAAACATTATTAGTGTCTAAAAAGGTTAAATGTTGGTTCGCGTGTTTGACACTAGTAGGTACTAGGTAATTGAGTGATGTGGGACTAACTGCCCATTGAATTATACATGAACACATCACTAATCGGTTAAACTCACTGCTATTTTAAAGGTTCTCTTTTTCATTTAATATTTAAATAGCTTTGGTGTTGTAGTTCGCGTTCCTTTCAAAAATAAAAATGCTTGATTGTAGTTGGTTGACTAAAACAAACTGATTTATTATACTAAAATGTCGTAAATTACAACACTAGCAACAATAAATGCGACGGCACGGTTGGTGCAGTGGTTGAGCGATTGTCTACTACGCTGTGTGTCGCAGGTTCGATTCCCGCACAGAACAAAAATTTGTGTAGCCTACAGATCTGATAGTTCTTGTGGGTCTGGCTGATTTTGTATGTCAGTTTATATGTTTTTCAACGCACCCAACCACGATACATGAGACATTTCTAGTGTGGGGCAACATTAAAAAAAAACAATCCATATTATGAAGACAAGGCTAGGTCGCCATTAGAATCGTGTGAATAATACGACAGTGGAAGGCTAATTTTCGTGCTTAAAAAACATTCGAAGCTGGGCGATTTCCGGCCACCGTAGGTGCGGGTCTGCGGACGGCAAGCGTTTGGTGGCTCCCCGTCCGATCAAAGTCAGGCCCGGGCCGACGGTGCGTACTGTTTCACGCGCGCCTCAAAGATATGTCAGCATAGGAGTAGGGCTAGGTAGCCCGTTAGGGCCAGAGCCTGCCAGGGTTGCGGATTTTGTTCGAAAGAGTTACCGCGGCCCTGGAACGCAAAAGGCAGTAGGAGGAACATGGATGGGTTTTAGTCAGTAAGAGTCTGAAACTCCCTCCACTCCACCCAGAGCGGAAGGGGTCATTTGATGATTTCCCGTCCTTAAAAAGAAATATGGTACATGGTACATTAGTACCTACATTTAAGTTAAAAACTTGTCAAAGTATAGAGAAAGTGCTTTTCTTCACCCCTCGTGATCGTGGTCGTGGGACCTTCACCCCCCCCCCTACCAGTTACCTTCACCCCCATCCATCAGTACTTTTAATCTGTGGCACCTTTACCTACAATTAAAGTATGCCAAAATTCGATTAAGAGCGGATTATTTCCCCTATTTTTCCTTCCTTGGGTGGGCTAATAAAGAGGTCTTCATAAAAGAGGGCGACTTCTACTAGCTGGAGTTCCTAGTAGTATTGTATATGATAAACTAACTAGTTCTACTTTTGGCCTGGACTTCGTGAACTTGTCGCAAACCGGGGTCAGGCTGCAGCCCGCGGGGCGATGCCATTGGCTCTTTTGTCACTGGACTGTAACGGTAGCAACAAAAATAAAACAAATCCTTCTTACAATTTTTTTTGTTTATTTTTTATTTTAAAATGTATTTTCTCTTAATGTTTTTTTTTATGTTGGTACTATTTTCTTGTTTTTATTTCTTTATTTAATTCATATGATCTTATTAATTGTGCATTGGTGTTTTTTTTCCCGTCGTTGTTTTTTTTTTGACAGACTTGGAAATACTGTGTTGAATGAGTCTAAAATATTTAAGATTTCTAAGAAGTGACAAACACGCCTTTTTTCCGTTGGGTTAGAAACTACAAACAAACGACACTTGCTACGGCCTACACTTTCCATTTCCTTCTCTTTCTCTTTTTTGCATTTTTAAATTTTAATGAAAGAGGGTATTCCATACGAATTGATTTAAAGATAATTTACTAGTACTACTTAGGACAAGTCTTGTTGTCTATTGAGTTAACACGCAGTGGTTGATGTCCAGTAGGTACTGGCTTCTTTGGCACATGTAACGTCAGCAGTGTAGTTTAAAAAACTATTATTTTGATTTTTTGTTTATGTAAGTATGAAGAATTGAATAGAGTTATGTCCGTTTTTGAACTGTAATGTTCAACAGTTCCGCTTGTTAACGTAAAACCCGAAACTTTAAGAAAAAATAAATACAAAATCCGTGACAACAATTTATAAACGATCGCCATACAAATAGTCAATACAAATAGTTTGCTGCACTAACGGTTACGATTAAAAGCCTAACTTTCTAATGCCTTTAGGCTCAAAGCAAGAAACACTATTAATAAACACCCAGTATTAAATTAATATTATCTAGCTGAGATTATTAGTTGTAACGACACCTTATATTTCTAACAGGAGTAAAACCGGAACACAAGACTTATTATGAAAATCAATCACCGGTTGGAAATGAAACAAGATCTTTTAAAAGCTGTAACCGCATCATCATCATTTTAGCCAAATGACGTCTACTATTGAACATAGGCCTGCCCTCAGTATCACCGCATTGACCTGTCTTGTGTATCTTGAATAAGCATCGGATTCCCACGATCTACAATCAGTCCATCTTGTGGAAGTATGGGAGGCCTCCCAACGATTGGCCTGCTGGTTCGCGGTCGACCTTTCGACCTCGTCGACTATCAGCTCTGTGAGCAGTTTGGCGATTCTTCAGGTTTCCAGCAAACAACAATTCCTCTTAATTAGCGCCATTTTATCTAACCCTTTTTACGTTCAGACTGCAGTAATAAACAGCAAGTCGACCAATATTTCCATTATAATCTATTCTGCCATCCGTACGGTAGTACACAACAATGTGACAGCCGCGTGCCGGACGTCCGGCCCCGGCCGTCTCGACGCCGGTCTAAACTTATTAATTGCCCGGAGCTGCGCCGCGCCGCGCTCGCTTGCGCCCACTCTTGAAACTGTTATGCTGGCTGTACGGATTTCAGTTTGTATGGATTAACGGACTAGTGTGTGAGACATAGAGTTTAAATTAATATAATAAGTAATTTATTTATTTCAGAAAACTGGTTCCATAGAGACCAATAATAATAATTCATTACATTATTTTAACAAACATTCTTAATATAAAAGTTACAATTTTGAAAGAAAAAGATATAAAATATATTATATAATTATATAAATTAAAGTATTTAGAATATTACTTAAAATTTAAGGTGCAAGAGCTGGGGTTCATGTAAAATAGCTCTTTTTCCAATACCTTTAACCAAATTGATCCTGAAATAGGTACACTATCTACGTACGTGTGTGTGATGCAGTGAGTAATCCCTTCCTTATAGGATCAATTTATTCCAACGTTAAACGTACACTCATAATGTACTACAAACTCATATCCTGACACCAATCACTGCACCATCCCACCATTCATAATTCAAAAATAATAAGAACAACACGAACTGCGATCGTAATTAGTCGGGCTATTTCGGCAGCGTCGCCTCCGTTGCGCGGGCGCATACGTCAAAACATCGTTTTGTTTTAGAAGGAAGATATATTTTACGACAGTCGCTGGCGCAGTCACGATTTTTAACTGCGCCCTCTTAATTAATGGTAATGTCGGGTCGCAATCGGCAGTTGGGAGATCGTTTGTTTTTTTTTTAATCACTTGCAGGTGACGGTTCTGTGTTCTTGGAGAGAAATATTGTTGCTCAATAGTAGCCTATCCAAAGTTAAAGATTCCGAAAATAGTAAAAAATAAGAAAAGAAAATTATTTAGTTACAACCATAGAAATATAAAAAAAAAAACAGATCTATGGTTACAACAACACAGACGTGTTAGTGTCCTAGAAATCCATAATGGTGGCGCGATGTAATGTAAAAACGATATAGCAACTACTAATACTAATTAAAAAAATTGCACCGGTTCCTACGAAACCAAAATTTAGCAATCTTAGATCGGATTTCACCTATAAAACTGAACGCGATCAGTACGGTCAACACCAAAAGTCGATTAACAATGTTACTTTTTACATAATTTAAACAGACACTAAAAACACATAATGTACTAGGTTTCCGAATTTCAGGCAATAGCTAAGGGTTTATTATATCTTAATTTTATATTCATTGCGTTTTACTTTTAAAATTGTACATCTAAACTGAGTTCAAGAGCAGTCAGCGTCAATATTCCATAGAAAAATAATGTCACTGACAGCACATAAACGTGCTTATTGGTGTGGGCATGTCCCCGAACGTTGTTTTTGATATATAAATCCTATTGAAGCATCACTGTCCTTTAAAATACAACATGGGATCATTTTTCTTTCATATCACTAGAGCCCTTTCCCGTAATTTTCTGGCTTTTAAATAAAAGATTAATCTGGCTCTCGCATTTTTCATTTCCCCGTGATCTGAAGAGCATACTTGGGCCGGCTATAAATAAATAAAGTTACAAATAACTACTGATATTTCAGGCTGACCCAATCCGCCGTATGCGTGTCGCCGAAGGCAGTAAGGTGAACGCACCGATATTCGGTTGAGTTAAAAAAAGTTCTGATTTTTGTCCTGAATATTTTTTTTGCGAATCCCTTATGTTTGATTGATAATTTACTTTGTTGGACTTCAAAAACCAAATTTAAGTTTATTATGTGATTCCAAGTTTTAAATGTTTGTTATTTGAATTTATTTTAAGATTCCAATTTAAGTTTTACAAATATTGTAGTTTGGTTAATTTATCTTTTATTATTTACGTAATTTAGTATCACAAATAATGCTACTATTTCAGCCTGAACAAACCCAAGCGTGGGTCGCCGGAGGCAGGGAAGTTGAACGTACGGATTTGTTAGTGGGTGTCTACATAATTAATTTGTAAGTCAGTTTTTGGTAATAAGGGATCTTTTAATCCTGTATTATCGAGGGGATGGTCTTTTAGTTTTATATTGTTTTGAGGCGTAGTTAAGGTTTTTTAAAAGGCAAGCTTGAGAATGAAAGTCATTTTTGTAGCATGCCTTTTAAAACTTTCTCTGGATTAATTTCTCAGATTGTAAACAAAATGTGCTGTGATTAATCGGTAAAAGATCTTATTTTCAACACCTAGCTTCATCATTGCAGACCTCAGCCAAAAAATATACCAGTACATGACAGACATACACATAATAACCAAATAATTCATCCAGCAGCATGTCCTGCCGCCGTATTAACGCATTAATATTGCAAGCGCTGCCCGTAACAAGATCATAACGTATTTATTGCGACCCGTTCCCGTGCCGGTCCCGCGTCGTGCCCGTGCCGGTCCCATGCCGGTACCGTGCCGTGGACGTATCAGAACACCTGAAGGATTGCGTTGGCATGTCGCGGTCACCTCTCATTACTTATTGACGGGTATTCAGGTACAGGTGATAGTGAAATTGGGTTACGTATCGAAAAATATGTGTGGAACAAGGATCTATTTGAGTTACATTCTGAAATAGGTGTTTCAGGACACAAATCTATTTCAGAATTAATTGAATATTGCTACATCATCAAAACTTTACCGACTATTCTAACAGGTTGAAATAACTGAGACAATGTAGCACTAGATTACTAGTTGCTCGTATAGTGGATTAAATCACATCTCGCCTCTAAATTTGGAGTTCGCAAATAACCTGTTAATTATTTTGTAAAAAGTTGCACATCTTCATAAAGCCTTCATAAACCTATACATAATGACATTCTACCAGCAACAGTGATTATTGAAATGCCAAAATATAAGAAACTAGCAGCACGCCGCAGTTTCACCCGCGTAGTTCCCGTTCCCGTGGTAATACGTGGATAAAATATAACCTATGTTACTCCCTAATAATGTAGGTTTCCATTGGTGAAAGAATTTTTGAAATAGGCACAGTAGTTTTTGAGTGTATTCATTACAAACATACACACACACACACACACACAAAAATACAAATATTTCCTCTTTATATTATTAGTGAAGATTGACCAAATGACATTTCAGTAGCGCATGACAATCTCATTAATTTTGGTATTTTTGACAATATTATTTATTATATCTCTTATAATGTCACTTCGCTTAGAACATACCTTGAACAAAAAAAAGCAGACCGAAACCACGTCTTTATTACAAATTCCAAAAACGTTCAACATTAGGAATACAATACCAATATAAAGTTGACTCAGTGCACGTTGAGTACAGAGCTCTCACCTGATGACTAACAACCTACTACCACAAATATCCACCGCGTGAATTTTGATTGGCAGAATAAGGAAAACCGCGGTTCCTTGTATTCACTCTCCATACACAACTCTTCACCACACGATTGTCTATTTGAACAACTAATGGAGCTGTGCGTCATTGGAATATGACAGCACCCACCTTTTTTCGACAATCACAAGGATCTGCAGCTGCATTTGAAGCTTGTGGCATTTAACAACATAACGTTACATCATACCTGCTGGTCCCCAAAGGGTTAGGCAGTGATTAATAGAGAAAACTTAAACTGAGAAATTCTACGATATCGAACCTAGAATATCAAGCTCAGCCGTCTATAAAGTTTATTTTACCACTAGACAAGCAAAGGGGTCTGTTTGTCCTAATATTCATTAAGACGACATCATCATCATCCTACCCGCATTTCTTTCTTTCTTTTCTTCTTTCTATATGAAAGAAGAAAAGAAAGAAAGAAAAAGACTTTATTTGCGCCAAGCGCTGAGCTCGGTATAGGCCACCAACGAGATTCGGCGTTCTTCAACGTCCACATCCAGCAGATTCCCTTGAACTTCAATTGGTCGCTTGTTAACTTTGAGTAGAAAATTCTCAGTTTTAGAAAGAAATACAAATAAAATTGTTGCTTTAATGACCTTCCTTTCTTTTCTTCTTCCACACTTCCCGATTCTCTCATCCAGGTGTGTTCGGCAACTTTGACCATATCGGAAACCAGATGAGCTTTTGGAAGGCCCTAATTTCTTTGGTCCAACTTTGGTTACCATACGGTCAAAGCTTCATCGGCTACGTCTTACATTTCGTCTAGCTAGATATCGTGCTCAACTCCAATTTTCAATCACTTTATTTTCAAAAATAACATTAATGCTTCGACACAAATGAATCACCTCACCTCCAACAAAACCGAATTTGTGCGATGTATCCCCTATTGATAAACAATGCAAATGGCGTACACAAGAGGTCGGCGGCGTACGCGACGAATGCCGAAACCGTTCGCAATCCGACGCGCGACCACCGGCGATGCATGCCTGACTCCTCGCCCCCTGATATGGAGAAACGGTGTTATATTTTTAGTAGAGTAGGTATCGATGTTGAAATGTTACAAAGCAATTGGTTTTGAACACACCTCATTGAAACTTTTCCATAATCACTGCTCTTAAAACGGTTAAATATAAGGAAAAGATCCTGTGGATAAAACATGTCCTAGAACTAAACAATTTAAGATTTCCGATCTAAACCAACACGCGCTGGGCCCTGGATAACGGTCCACTCTCTCTTACTGAGAAGAAGCTTGTGCCCGTTTTGCAAAAAACATAATGTTTCCATAGCTGAGAAACAGTGGAAACACAGTTTTTAAAACTATGGCTGATGAAGTGATGAATGATGATTATACTTAGCCTATGCTCATAGTAATATGTGTAGCTGTCTGCGAGTTTACTGTGCAATAGAATAACGAAGTGATCTGAAGATGGCGCTGCCGGTCCATTCTGTAAACATTTCACCCCGACAACATAGGTATGTATTATAGATGAAGTGAGCTGTCAACCCACGCAACCTATGTAGAATGACAGTTCAT
This sequence comes from Melanchra persicariae, assembly GCA_947386135.1. Classification (NCBI taxonomy): domain Eukaryota; kingdom Metazoa; phylum Arthropoda; class Insecta; order Lepidoptera; family Noctuidae; genus Melanchra; species Melanchra persicariae. The sequence continues at coordinate 5,156,430 of OX376651.1, read as the reverse complement.
TTCTAGCTCACTCTACCTGCAGTGCGATTATGTAAACATGTCGAAGTGAACACCCGGGCGGGGCGCACGACAGGTAGTTGTCAAACCATACAAATAAGATGGAATGACAGCTCTATTGTCCTTCACTCCGCCAAGGTGAACACCGTGAGATGTCACACATAACGATACAAAGCGTTCTCACTACCATACTTGAGATCACTCATACTTGAGATCTTGAAAATGAACTGTTGTCACACACAAGTGTAACGTCATAACGCTGGAATGTGCGGCGCGTCGCACACTTCAAATTTATTTTTCGCCGATTTCAGCGTTGCGGCGCCGCAACGGTTTCGGCCCTAAAGAATAGACCGGCTGTTTGGGTACTTTTGAAAACAATTGACAACGGTTGTTTTGAGGTCGACTCTGCTATGAAGTACACACGTGTAACAAAACTATTGAGAAAAATACCAGGTATTTTATTACTGAGTGATAACATCATAAATATTGCCCTTGTAGCTGTCTCGTTTATTTGTATATTACCTACCTGTTACACGTAAATTGAACAAGTCATTCCCATGGAACCAGAAGGTCTTTGTTTTGTGTTCAAGGTTAGCAGTTTAGATTGTCACCGACATCCCTCCATGTCGCTTGTACCGCCCGAGGACCTAACATTATTTATTTTATTTGAATCTTTACTGAACTTTATTAACCCCATTTTGTGTGGACTGAACATCAAAATGATAAAAAATGCAAAATAAAGCTTTTGATTAGTAGCTTGGTTTGTGAAGTACAATATTTCTGGTAAAACTGAAATTATTTTACAGCAGAAAAAAAACATAAACACGGCCTATCTGTATAAACTCTACAGAAGTCAGCCCGATAGTCTTCTTCTTAGCATGTCGATGGCATATAGTCAATATGTTATAATTATATTATGATGGTTATTAACACTATATTATCTACCTGCTCAGCAAAGAGTAGAACTCTCTGCTAGCGTCTGTGTTCCCTTCCACATGTAACCCTCTGTCTGCCTTCAAAGCAAGAGTAAACAGGCATCTTCTGGGCACGCTCGCTCATTCATAGACCTCATCCATCGCTTTCCATCAGGCGTGATCGAGGTCAAGAGCAAGCCCATTCCTCTATAAACAAAATGAATAAAACAATTGTAACAACATTCGCTGACGCAAAAATAAGGTCCTCGCAGGTGGCAGGGCTACGGCGCAAGACTGCAGAGAGACACCACACAAACACTGAGGATCAGAGCCACCCGATTCGGTAACCTGGGTGCGGAGTCTATTTAGCCTGACAGTTAATTCTCACAGCGGAACGAAAGAAATAATAAACATTATTTAGCACATACATGAAACACGCACGGTACATACATAACAGAAATAACAAAAAAGGGTAATTAAGTATACCCAAAACTAAGTGAGTGTCGCACGGCTGCTCTAAAAAGGTCAATTTCAGCGATATATTAATATTCGACAGACTGATAAAACTATTTAACACTCATCCATAACTTGTAAGATTTAGGACCCTTTCTTTTGACTTTTCTCGAGTAAAATCTTTTGGGGTCTATTCATTTTTAGACAACGTCATTCGCATCTCAGTCGCATAACTGTCAAAAAAGCCTCAATTTCCACACATTTTTGATAGATTGCAACCGATATGCATAAACCTTAAGGAATGTGAAAACTTTCATGTTTTCCTGTCACGTCACTTAGCTTTAGTCACATACTTACAAGAAGTAATTTCATAAATCCGTAAGCAAAATATGCATAAGGAAATCCTTTTTCAATTTTACTGTCTTTGCGGAAGTAAAAAAAAGTCGTGCAAAAATCAAATGCGTTAACAGCTTTTGAGTATTTAAATAATCAACTAATTTTGTGTGAACTACGTAGTATTTTAACCGACTTCCAAAAAGGAGGTTATGCATTCGGTGGTGTTTGTTTTTTCATGTCGTAAAACGGGAAATTCTGAGCAGGCTTTAATTTCATTTCATTTAGTTTATCTAATATTTGACCAGTGTACATAACCGAGCTGACAAGTCGAAGTAGGACTAATTGTTATTATTGATTTTTGTATATTTCCCGCCATTTTTCACCAAAAACACCAGTAAACACAAGAAAAGCATTTAGAACAATATTTTGAAATAATAATTTTTATTTCTTCAGAACAGATTCCTAAATTAAATTAATATGAAACCAACAAGAAGCAACAGTAGCCAAAGAAATTGCACCTACAATTTAAATCATGCCAAGAGCCAGCGTCCAACGAATACATTACCGAGCTCAATATGTTCTGCCCACTAATGCTTAAACTGTGTTCCGTATATGCATCGTATTTCAATCATTATTAATTACTGAGGCTGGGCCTTTAACGCATCTCGATAACTTACGGTCTAAGCATACACGATACTCGCTCGTCGGGTTAGTAGCGTCAACAGAGAACATTTAATTAAGTTTAATTTAAATAAAACCTAGATGAGCTACGTCGCAGTTACTCACTCAGTGACACAGATATTACAGATTCCTGTTTTAAAATCTAAAACTGATTGAATAATTACATTCCTACCGATTTTGTATAATTATATGTATACCTGAAACAGATGTGCATTTTACGTAACTGACAGTGTAGGTGCCATGCAGTCTGCTTCGTCCCGTATTGTTTGTGTCTCACTATTTTGTATATAAGCCACAAGCTATGCCAATTCGCGGTAACGATATACTCATCAGAGGGTTAACTGTTCTTCAAGTTCCACGTCAAATCCATTGTTAACATAATTGACATTCCAAAATTAATAGCAACCTAATATTCTATCGGTACTAACCCTTTCTCATCGCAGCAGTCTCCATGAAACCGGTATCGGGGTCTAAAGCGCCAATGTTACTACACCCTTGCCATACATTATTACTTATGTCTAACCGCCGGATAACTCAATATGGGGCCCCTTCTAAACGATTTAAGATCTCGATGACTCTGTTAAGTTTTCGAAGCGTTCGAAGGGTTATTTTGATTAATTCTGAGAGCACTTTCAACATTTATTGGAGTTTCAATTTATATTGCTTCAACGTTCAAGTGTGGTTTAAGAAAGGATCAAAAGTGTATTAATTGTTTATCCCCTTGCGTAATTTGCGGAGGTAGATACAGACAGATAATATTAATGTTTCTCCAATACAGTAAAATGTAACAAACGAAAATTGCTATTAAAGTTGGTGTAAGTAGGTAAGTTTCTCTTCTGAATGGGAAATCATCAAATGACTTCTTCCACTCTGGGTGGAGTGGAAGGGCGTGTCAGAATCTTACTGACTAAAACCCGTCCGTGTACCTCTTCGTTCATCCGTTATGCCCTTTTCGTTCCAGGGCCGCGGCGAATCTTTCGAACAAATTTCGCAACTCTAGCAGGGAGTGAGTAGGTACTACTGCCTTGGATTTCGTTTTAAGAAGAATATTTCACTATTCAGTCAAGAGTTAGATTTCATAATAATAAATTGAAAAGGATCTCCAGCGGTTTTCCCAGCACTCTGCAAATCTTTGAGTTCATTCATTTCAAACTATATTTCCAGTAAATCCAAAAGCAGATTTCTGGGAAAGCACTTGTAAATCGCTTTCATTTAGAAAAAAGAATATTAGGTACTCAATTTAACATTAAGTACCTGTATAATTAACTTGAATAATAATTTCAAAGTCAAAGTCAAAGTCAAAGCATTTATTTCAATTAGACCATTTACAGGCACTTTTGAATTGTCAAGGTCGGTCGGTCAAAAAGATGAAGCTATTTGCATATTCAATAATACAATGCATTAAAAATAACGAAATTTGTGTGCCTATTACGTTAAACATAGCAATTCCTAAAAAAAACACATTAGGTGTCTCCACATTAAGCATGATAAACGCACAGCACTTTAAATTTTGCGTCATACGGATATGTGTATGAAATGCCATTACGTACCCCATTTTATGACCGGTATAAAAGGTCAGTTGCTCCCCCAAAGTAAGGGTTGCTTGCATTTGAAACCCCTAAAAATCCTAGGAGTGTCCAAGAAAGGATTTCTAAAATTGCTCTATGAATAAAAATGCGGCTATAACTCTTAATACCGGTCGAAATATGACCGGATGCGTTTCTCCATAGCGACGCATGCTATGTGTTAGGGAGTGTTTCCATTAGGTGATGTGCCGTTGCGGTAATTTTGTCCGGTAGTTATAACTCCGGTCCGGTTATCGGTCGATAGATATATTCGCCAATGTTTGCTTGCTGAAAAATGGGCCTCATCAGAAGGCTTAAAGTCACCCAAAGGGCAATGGAGAGGGCAATGCTCGGAGTTTCCTTGCGTGATCGAATCAGGAATGATGATATCCGCAAGAGAACCAAGGTTACCGACATAGCCCGAAAGATCGCCAAATTGAAGTGGCAGTGGGCAGCCCACATTGCTCGCAGAACATATGGTCGATGGGGACGAAAATTTTTGGAGTGGCGACTGCGTACCGGAAGACGCAGCGTTGGAATGCCTCCCACAAGGTGGACCGATGACCTGGTGAGGGTCGCGGGTAACCGATGGACGCACAGGACCGGTTGTTGTGGCGACACTTTGGGGAGGCCTATGTCCAGCAGTGGACGTCTTTCGGTTGATATGATGATGATGATGAAATTTTTTGCCATAGTCTAGTATTCACAATTGAACGCTTAGTAGAAGTGTATGATTCCAAAGGCAAAAATATAACATCGCCTATTTTTTAAGCACACAGTATAAGGGAATTGGTAAACTGTGTGTGGCTGAAGAAAAGGTAACTGTTTTTCCGAGATTTTTCAACTATCTGATGAAAGTGTTTTCAATCTAGCACCAGTCTTACCAAGGAGTATCGTGTTACCCAGTGACTGGTTTGGAAGATCAGATAGGCAGCTTCATTTAACAAGTACTGGTACCTTCTCAGCTGTATCCGGTTAGACTGGAAGTCGACCCCAACGTAGTTGGAAAAGGGCTAGAGACACACTAATTCTGCTGCCAGTGTCTTCAATGCACAACATTGAAAGCCCCAAACCAAGTTTAAAGCAAATAGCATCACCGACTCCGTCCGGTTTCCCTACGGCGCTCGACTCGTGTAAAGCCTCCTTTAATCTAAACGTTTACCGCGATGATCTCCGATGCATAATGCATGAGCCTGCATATTATGTACTAACACAAATATATTCATATGTAATGCGTCATACTTTACGTCTTTGTCACTAACTTATATCAGTTTTGAATAACTTTAAATACTTATTTTTGATCTTGGTGAGAGGGAAGTAACTGGTTCAGTTGTAATAGAAAGATCTGTAACAAAAAATAATGGTAATTTTGGTCGCTGAAAATAAGTCGATGAATTTTTTAAGGATAGTTCTAAGGCGATAACGATTGCTAAAACTCCAGAACATATTGTATTGGCTACGAGATATTTCAACAGCACAAACAACTGTCATTATTCTGAACTTTTTGACAATTCTTATCGACGATAGAAAGTAAATTTATCATAATTCCTAGATAAGACCACAGATAACCTAAGACTTTATTATTATATTCATTTTTTTTGTATTATTGTTTCTTTTATTACAAAACATATACCTACAATAAATAAAAAATTCTCACGTTCCGAAAACCAGCAAAAACCGCAAGCAACCAGCTCGTATACATGTCAATCAAATCCTGACTCATGTAACATACGGTCCGCCGCCGTCCGTAGATCGTCAAACAATTGACCGCACGTCGGTAACGGTCGGTCGACTCGTTCGTAGCTTAGTCATTGTTCTTGCTCGTATTAGTCGCCACTTACTAATAGACACTAGTTTACACGTTTACACTTACTTGTGGTTTTGTGGAAGTATTGCGTAAATAATTGTTCTTCGAAGAATTTTGCATGTTTCAGAATGTTACGAGTTGACTAGATCCATGTCATGATTTGATAGTCATTCAGGATAAGAGGCTCTAAAGTCCTTAGGTAGTATCTTAGTTGTCCTTCAACATTATATTGAGCCACTTTAAGTTCTTTAGGTTTTGGAAACTCTTAAGGTTATCCTACAATCGTCAAGCCACGAAATACAATGATATTATGGGTGGGAGTTTCAGTGAAATTCTGTCAGCAACAAGATAATTTCAACAGCGCTTTTGAATCAAAACAGGAAGTAGATGATAATTACGTTGTATCAAGACCTTTTATGAGTATCCGTTTGTAATGAAAAAATAGTTTCCAAGCGCCAAGCGCGCAGCGAGTCCAGCTGTCAAAGCCTTTTACCACAATGACTCAAACTCATTAGTTTCCCAAAAAAAAAACTATTATCAGCAAACATTTTATCACTGAACAAACAGTAGCAAATATGTAAATAGAACAACAATGTCCAAACCCGCGGTGGGCGACTGAGAAATTAATTATGTCGAATGTGCCGCCATCTGGTGCATCAATATTCAATCCTATTGGGACCGATCGACCAGCCAATTCATTCAGATCCCATCCACGTCATTATATCACCTCCAGGCTGTTTTGACAAGCAAGGGTTCTATGGATCAATGTTTTCTGGACATCAAATTGTGGTGTATTCAATAAGCATTTTGTGTGTCGATGATAATGACATGGATCAATTACATGGCTACGTACTGACTTTTGTTAATCAGACTATCCTAGTTTAGGATTAGCTGGCTACATTATCTTGTTTTTTTTATCAGATTTACCTCATATTTAAGTAATGGAGGCAATCTAATTGTATACAGGAGGAAGTAACCGGAGGGGAGCAGTCGTGTGTGTGGTAAATGTTTTTTGCTAACTGCTCTGAAGTATCTATATATAGTAGTATCTATAAGTAGTATGTATATATATATATATCTTCATTAAAACTAGAATGGAAAAAAGGACTCTAAAATTATCATTGGAAGATGCACCAGTGAAGTCATTTTTTAAGGGATGTTTCATCAATAGTCAGATAGTTTTAAACTGAAGTATATTAAGTTTTAATATGGCTATCGGACATATTTTCCATACAAAAGCTATCAAATCGTCTTTTTAATTCTTCTTGTGTAATCCATCTATTGAAAAACCTACCCTAAGTCTCAAATAATCTCACGAGTCCGTAGAAATATCTTCTTTAAAACCACCACACCCTTTATTTTCTTAATAAAAGATCAAAGTGACCGTTTTTCAACACAACTGCACCACAAGAAAGCCGCCATCAATAGCAAATAACGTTTCGTAATTATGGGGGTTGGTTTCCAAATTGCAATCAATTTGTCCGATTAACGCGGCCACCCCATGAAACCTCAGACCACATAGCAAATATACCTACATACCATGACATTAAATAATAGTATTGCCATGTTGAATACGACTTTACAGTGTAATAAACAATGATCAGAATGAAAGTATAATTCATTATGATTTGGGAAAACGAATAAGTATAAAGTAATAATTATTGATTATAATCTGCCTAGCCTTTTCCCAACTATATTGGGGTCGGCTCCCAGTCAAACCGGATTCAGCTGAATACCAGTATTTTACGTGGAGCGGCTGCCTACCAGACCTCCACAACCCATTTAACTGGGTAACACGGTACTTCTAGGCAAGACTGGTGTCAGATTTTCTGGCTTCTGATAATCCGTAACGACTGCCAAAGATCTCTAAATGACAGCCGGAACCAACGGCTTAACGTGCTTTCCGAGGCACGGAGGAGTCTCGGTATGTTAAGATGGTCACCCATCCACAGACCAACCTCGGCAAGCGTTACTTATCCTTGAAGATCGGTCCGTGCGGCTGTTACAATTTTGCCACGAGCTCCTCTTGATTGTGATAAGAAAATATTTTACACCAGGAGGCAATTCTCATATTTTTATGAAGCATCGTTCGCATCGCAGTCGCGCACTATCAAAAACACTTCTTGTTTCTTTTTATTTTGTTAAGATTTTGACATTATTCTTAGCTGAGATGATTATAATATTGCGACAAATATTTGAATGCGACGAGAATTATCCTTTTTTTTTTTGGATGGGATATCATCAAATGACTCCTTCCGCTCTGGGCGGAGCGGAAGGGAGTGTCACTCTTACTGACTAAAACCCATCCGTGTTCCTCGTAGGGCCTTTTGCTTTCCAGGGACGCGGTAACTCTTTCTAACAAAATCCGCAACCCTGGGCGAGAATTAGCCTTCTGTACGCACCCTGCTACGAACCTCTCAACAACATTATATCAGCGATACCGAGGGACGAAAAGACAGTAAAAAACTTTTTTATAAAAAAACCGACTTCTAAATAAAAATCAGTACAAAATAACTTTAATTTTGCAAGTTGGTGTTTTTGGTGTGGTTTTGAAGAAACGCGCTTTTTGACACCGACTTCCAAAATTAAAGTTTTTTTGTACTTTTTAGTGGTTTTTATTAGGAAGTCGGTTGTATTTTTTGTAAAAAAGCTTTTGTTTTTCACTTTTTAGTGGTGATACCAAACAACTAAACTGACATTATTCACAAAACTATAGAGTGGTGGAAAATTTCAACCAGTCCATATCTCTGCGAAGTTTTTCAACAGATCTTTAGGAAATTGAAATAGGATCATTTTGGAATAAACTTCTTTGGAATAACAAACAATCCGTCTGTATGACTGAGTTATGCCAGAACATAATTTTGACAGCGGCAATGATTATGCAAACACCAATAAATCCATTGGTGACATGACTGACCACGTGACAATTGGCTAGCGCTTCTCATCCTAATAGTTTTTGAACTTTCTGGCAATTATTATCGTTGAAAGAATCAAAGCTTTTTGAAACCCGCTAGTTATTTCCATGTGATAATAACTCAGCTTGCTTAGGGTCTAGACGTTTCAGTTGCAAATCCAATCGGCATGGTTCAATTATTGCAAATTAGCACCAAGTCTCCCTTGTACCTCGAGAAATTAGACTCGATTCGTTACCCAATCATTACTGAATATTAGCTTTGGTATTGGAAAGCCTGGTATCTGTGTGTTTGATTTGTCATTTTCGTGATTGCATGGTTTTAGTAGGTATTTATGCTTTCTTGTTTATCCTAATTGTGTTACTTCCGCATTTCGAAGCGTTAGCTCCCCAAAAACCTCAATAGCTCTATAACAGGCCCTAGCATGAATGTTTTGACGTATAGTATAGTTACCGTAAGTGAATTTTGAATACGGATGTTGGTTAGAATCGAATAGCATAAAATATTAGACATTCTCCAATTCATTTTTTCTTTTTCATTTCTTCTGCAAAATAATTCGACAAAACTGCAACTGTCCGTGTAAAGCGACTTTTTCTGAAAAAAAAACAAAAGTGGATGACTGATCTATTACTGGTGACAATTTTTGAATTATCTTAGTTACTTTTGGTGTTTTTTTTTTAAGTATAGGAAATCATCAAATGACCCCTTCCGCTCTGGGTGGAGCGGACTAAAACCCATCCATGTTCCTCCTAGTGCCTTTTACGTTCCAGGGCCGTGGTAACTCTTTTGAACAAAATCCGTGACCCTGGCAGTACTTTTGGTGTTAGTAGCGCTGCGTAACTATGGGTTTCGGAACCCATGTTTCTTAGACATTTAACATTATTTCTATACATAGATAGAATGTAACTTTAAAGAAACAACGTGTTCCTTAGTTAACGTAACACGTTTTCAAAAGGCCGCAAGCGTCAAGCTAAGGCAATTTAAGCTTAGCTTGAACTTAGCAGGCTCTATTTGAGGTAATTTTTCAAAATTATAGTGTTAAGCTGAAGTACCTTGTCTATGCGAGCTAATTTAAACTAACATAGCTCGAACCAATAACATATTGAGGAAAAATGTTGACACGTTCACTCCACACCTGAATGCCCGAACTTATCACACCGTCTCCGCCAATCACAATACTTCGACTAAATAGCTTCTGCCAATGATGGAAGAGCGCCGGCAAGCCATGACCGATTGCGCCAATTACTAGGGACTGGCACTAATAATTACTGAACCAAGATCGATGCGGCTCCCGAAGAAGGATGAACGTATGTCAGTGTGGTCGAAGATAGGGGATGATAAAATTAGAGGGGTGATAAGAGGTATCTGCTAACACATTTGTTTCTATCAAGGGTGCTGTCATTGTACGTTGAATGTAGGTGCAGGTAGGTGATAGATGAATGGATCACCGACGGGTTTTAAAACATCATAGTGGGCCCTATGATGTTTTAAAACCCGTCGGTGTGGGAGAGCACTATTGTCGACGCAAGATAAATTTGTAACAATGGTTTTTCATTGCCATTTTCTTAATATCTCTTCGTAGGTATCTAGACAATGAATTATGAATCGTTTTTCGTTTCTAGAAAATGTACAGGATCACGATAGATGTCGATTCAGGACTTTATATCTTTATTTCTGTTTTTGGAATTAAGTATGTCAATAAATGTAGGTGGGTCAATGACCGTTATTGCAAATTTATCTGGCGTCGACCATAGTAATGTATGAAAATATTATGCAAGATCACTGCGAGCATTAGGTTTCTCCCAAGCATCGCCACGTCGCTGATTCTCTGTCCCTCATATCCAGGGTACTTTCTTAGCCCTTACCAATTGCAAGATGATTTATTTCAACATGTTTTGGAATACGTTACTATCTCAATTTTCGAATCACCATAATACCAACTAAAAACACCAAAGTGAACATAGTCCCAAAGGGTTGCTAGCATCGAAATAATAGATAAATTCCAGTTGCCCATCGAACCGAAAAAACCGTGCAATCAAAGTTTATCAATGAATTCGTGTTCGCAAACATTATTAACGTGATTATAATTACAAAATATATAATGGCTGGTAACATTATACTTTGGGTGGCAATCATTCCGAACTCCCGTCAGTCGGACATTCGCGTACGCTCAATTGGTGACGCCGATTAATTTCATTACGAAAACGAACGGGTCATGTACTCATTCAATTTCATTCAATTGGTGATTGTGATCGTTTGGTTTTTTGCGTGAATACTGTTTTTTATTGGTACTTTTTATTATTTGGTTAAAGTTTTTTTTTTAACCTTTTTTAAATGTTTTTAATCATTCAAAGAATACACAATTATGCTACTATAGTAGGCGCCAGATAAATGAAGACTAACGGTCATTGACCTTTCCTTAATATCTCTTTGTAGGTACCCCGGGACAGTAAATTATGAATCGTCTTTCATTACTAGAACAGTAAGGATCACGATAGATGTCGAAGCTTTATGTCATTATTTCTGTTTTTGAAATTAAGTGTGTCAATAAATGTAGGTGGGTCAATGACCGTTATTCTTCATTTATCTGGCGCATAGGTACTATAACAGTTTTCCGTTACACCGGCTTTAAATCTCCGTGACTTTTTTTTTCATTTAGATAGCAGGTTTAATTCATATATATCAGTTATTAAACAAATGTAAATGTTCTCTACATTTTCGAATAGGTAATATGATTTCATGATTGAATCAATCTGTTACATCACTGGCAAGGCGTTGACAAGTTCTAAATTCAATTTATGAGAGTGATTTAATGTCAAAACTAATGTTGAAAGTAGTCAGATAAGTCAACAGAAACAAAACGCCATTCTGTCAGCGTCAGCGTGGCGAAGGCGATTGTCAAAACGTCAAAAATGTGACGTAATCAATCCTATATATTTTGAAATTTCGACAATCGAATTTGCTGATAGGATGGCATTTTGTCTAGAACCTTAGGTTTCAATCTAATCGCTGAAAACTCAAACCCGATCAATGTTAGGCATACCGAAAGTGAAGCTTTACAAACCACGACAAACCTGAAAAATCAACAAGTATTCATTCTGAAACCAAATTCCCATAACACAACTGAGATAGCTCGCTGAATGTTTTAAAAATAGCATTCTATGGCCGTCGTAGGGGAGAAGAAAAATGGACAAAACGAACGCCTAACTTTTGAACGCATTCCACAACTTTACATAATACACTCGCATTGGAACAAGGTTACTCCAATTGAAACCTTACGCCATGATATATAAGGTGTTAAGAATGTTTGTATAGGTTTGTGATAATGTTGCAGAATAAAAATCCCGAATCAATTCGGTAAAAACTTATTCGGTTTGGGCTTTTAAAAGACATGTTACGTTTTGACGTTGCGTAGGTAGAATTAGGGGTATAAAACGACTGAAAAGGGTTCGAGTAAGATCTATCTGTTGCGTAAATCTTTAGTAAACGAGGTTCGGTACGTGGCCAGGCTTGATAGCAATGTATACGATCGCTTTTACTTACGTACATACCTTTATATAGAAGATTTTCGAAATATAATTTGCGAAATTTAATACTAGCAGGAGATTACCGTAGATTTTTCGTTATGACAAGCTTGGGTTCGACGAAAGTGATCTTGAAATTAAAAAATATGCCTTTGATATTATCAAGTTAAGAGTGTCTACCGTTTTTACCGTAATCGTTTACGTTTTCATTAAAATATTTCGTAATCCTAAAAAGGGAGAATAAATTGATAACTTTTCTATATTAAAATTGAGATTTTGTACAGATTAGTTAACTCGAGAGACCTACTCTCGAGTCAAAACATTTTCAGGAGATTTTTGACTATACAATAAAATTATACAAACCTCTTTACCGTACAACCGCGTTAAACAAAACCACTTAGCTGAAGATCTGTAGGTAATAAAAACAGGAAATATTTCGGTGCTCCTAAAACCGAAAGCAATGGCATGCTGAGTTTATAGATTGCAATAAAACATAAATAGTACGCGTTACAGCTATCAGCTACATGAACAATAATAACTTTCCCTCAATTGACTTTCACAGCTCACGCGTTTTATGTATGACATTGTATACACTCTGTTTTGTTTTAGGATTTATTTTACTCAAATTCAAAAAAGAGGGACGGAACTAAAGGTGGATACTGACCGGTGTTACGGGCCGTAATGTAACATTCGCAGCGAGCATGTTATATTACGCCGTTTCCTAAAATCCATGTAAAACAAAACACATTAGCATGTAACATGCTCATGTTTGTGCTCGTTTTCACGTACTGACTGCACGAATGCTCGCTTTGTAACATGTTACAATACAATCCGTGAAACCGGTTAGTACCCAAGTTCAGGCCAGTGCCTAAAGGTGGGTACTGACTACCCTAGGCCCTGTACAATTACAGCTCACAGTGAGGGCTTTTGCAATAAAAAAGTCCAGGTGTGGTAGATATAAAGTTGGTGCAAGAATAGACTGCTCAAATGGAAGTGGCACAGACTCTAGGCCATCTTTTAAAAGATACAAACTTGGTATTACGATGTCAGTATAAGTATTTGAATATTAACTTTTACGAAAGTTTATTTTGTATTCTTATAAAGAAAAGTTTGGCAACATCTGCGCCCCTTAAAAGGTCATGATGACATTTTAAATTTTCATCACTGGCAACTTACTTTAGCTTAGAAAAAGTTAATACGTAGACAAAATTGTGCTTATTTATACTGTGACTGGCAATATTGTTAGTCAACAAGTTTCTTTATTAAAATTTTGACTGTAATGTAATATGTTCGTACTAAATTAGTTTACATTTCCAAGACCTATGATGTTTAGTAATTAAAAATATATATCGGAATGGTAATATACTCGTATGTAGATTTATCTTTTCTGGAATTTATTTAAATAAGTACAAAGGGACAATTTGTTTTTTCTTACTATGTCATTAGTTATAATATTTACACTGATCATTATTAGATTGTAAATTCAAATGTGTATTTAAATTTTTTTTTTTTGAGAAATCATTCAAGTCTCAAAATTAATACTTTCTGGTTATAATAAATTATTAAAATAATCAAATAATTCTTGTTGTGATTTTTTTTTAAATAAAGTTAAATAATTTATAAAAAAAACTCAGATTATGTCTAAAATTAATTTGCATTTGTAATTAGATTTGTTTTTGGAATGATGGGTCACGTCACGATCCTATATTCATAGTAAAATCGTACTAACTCACAGATGTCTCCGACAGACAAATATCAAGACTATTCCTTGTAAAGTCTCGTTGTAAACTTTATCTAAATCAGTTTTTAATGAAAACAAAACTTTATCTCTCTTTAAACGCGATGAGATTTATATTAAAAAGAGATGCTTTCAGATTATTATTATTTTTTTTAGTCGCCAACTTTAATGTTTTGAAAAATTATAATATTATGCCCTACGTTGTACGGTCTCTTAAGTACTTAACTTTATTAGAGTTAGATGATTTTTTTATGAACTTTGCGGACAAAAAAAATCTGTGGGTTTTTGCAACCTTTCTTGGTAAATTAGTAGTGATGCATTCACGTGTAGGGAATATTCATCTAATGTTAATTAAATAACTTGGGACTTATTTGGCATCCAAACTTGTCCAAAACCAAGAGGAATGAAAAGAAAGGGGGGCCTTTGACCTGAACACAGGCTAAAATTAAATGAAAAATATCTGTTGCAAAATCCTAGATTAGGTAATGGAAAAAAAAGCAAGGAATGAATGCCCTTATTTTTCTATCTAAAAATCTATTTCGACTATTGTTACGAAAAAAAAACTTTGCTAAATAAAATATAGGAATTAAGTCATTTTGAATAGGTAAATGTTTAACTAACTTTATTCACTAAAAATAAAGAAATCCTAACTAATTTAATCCTAAAATATGGCGGCAAAAATTCATCCACATCGCTGTCGACTGAAACTGTGCCCAAGACTGGCGGCATTGCCACGTTGTATGGCAACGCTTATCCTTTGTCCAAGGTAAAAGCCAGCCCTTAGGTCACGCGAAGTGTCAACTAAGCGTCTTGAGAGATCTTTAAACAAGTTAAGAGCACTCGGACCCCATGACCCGAGAGTTTTAACTCCAAACGGTTCGAAAATATATCTACCAAAATATAATATTATTTATTTATTTTATTTTACAGCAGGCTTACAGACGAACAAACAAATGAATACAAACATTACAAAACAAAACGTAGTAAAAGGAACATAGCCATTTATTTATCAATTTTAAAACTAGTTAGGTACCACTAATACATAAAACTTATAGATATTGAATAAATTATTTTTTATTCTTATTTACTATCTGTCTAACACATTAAAAGCATCTTTTTTGGCTATTGTTACGTCATTCCTCACTATATCCATGACATTTGAAATGAAAGTGCAATTGAGACAAAGCACGTGGTGTTAGCCACTACTTATCGTCTAGGAAAGTTTCAAAAGTCAACTGTGGAAAACGGATAAGTGTGGGTCGTTATAGGTTATGACTATGAGGCTTATTACCTTTGATATTCTATTGGTTTAACCTTACGTTGTGGTCATTTTAAGCTTAATGTGGTCAATTGGCTTCGAACTAAAATCTAAGCTTTTTTGCAAGTTTTTTATTTTCTTAATTCGTCCGTATGTCTTCAGTCATGAATTAGTCTCCCATAGCAGTTCCTGTATCCGATTAAGCTAAATACACGTGACTATGTGACATGATTAAGTACGTCATTTTGTTACTTGCTTTCAATAATATTATGAGCTCCATCTCATCGGATGATGAAGCTGCAAAGCTGAACTTAAAAACTTTTCAACCAAACAAGATTGAGCCATTGTGTTTGGGCTTATTAAATTGACTTATTATCCCACTGCTGGGCAAAGGTATCCCTCCATTCTTTCCACCGTTCTCGGTTCTGTGCCTCTTCTTGCCAATTCTCAAGGAAGACATTCAAATCGTCCCACCATCTCCTTTGTGGTCTGCCGCGGCCCCGTCTCGCGATTTCAGGGCAACGATTTTTTTTTGTGGGCCCACCGCTCTTGACTTAGTACTTTTTAGGGTTCCGTACCCAAAAGATAAAAATGGGACCCTATTACTAAGACTCCGCTGTCCGTCTGTCTGTCGGTCCGTCTGTCTGTCACCAGGCTGCACCTCATGAACCGTGACAGCTTTATGTTGAAATTTTCACAGATGAGTTATTTCTGTTGCTGCTATAACAACAAATAGGTACTAAAAACAGAATAAAATAAATATTTAAGTGGGGCTTCCATACAACAAACGTGATTTTTTTGCCGTTTTTTTTATAGATAATGGTACGGAACCATTCGTGCGCGGTTTTTTAATTTAAGGCTGGTTTTAAAAGATCTTAATCAGAAAGACGTTCACTTCTGGACGTAGGCCTTCTCAGAGTGTTACCACATCGACTCCAACACCCTTGGTAACTACTAATTACGATAGACTATGTACTGTTTAGTCGATCATAATAAATTGTGAACAACAGCGCAATTGTTTGCCTTTAAACAAATCAGCGCTATTAATACGACAAATCAAGTGTACTCAAGTCTATAATAATTAGTACAACAAAACATAGTCAATGGCCTATCTAGCCTCTTGTTATCGGCAGAGTTTCGAGTGCCCCAATTAAGGGGAAAAAAGCGATCACGTGCCAACTTTCAGGTACCAATCAGCACTAATACAAACCAGTGAACATTGAATAAATAAAGCGATTCTATCATCATGTGTTTACCGAGCACCTGCCAGTGTTAAATATCCAAACACCGAAAGCACCGCACCTGGCGATAAATCGATAAAAAAGGAAAACAAAAGAAATATAGTCTATAAATCGGACCGCAATGTAATTTACGTCTATTAGGGCCGCCACTTGAAACGCTGTAAATCTCTGGCGATCCCCCAACTCTCCTGCTTTACAACTTTCACTCGAACCTATACGTATAAGAATACTAGATATTTCCTTTGCGGTGCATTTGATAAATTTTTAAGGGGTCCGAATAGGGCTCGTGGGTTTTCAAAATAGGGGTCTTGCGTCCACCTGATTCATATTAACTCGCTGGGGTTTTCTTCCCCTATTTTGTTACGAATATAAAACTAAATTCTGCTTGTTTAAATGGCTGTATAAAGTTACATCACGTTTATGGCTACGTGTTGGGTTAACAAGGTTCCATAATTAAATATTGGCAAAAGCTTTACCAAAGGTATATCTTTTGCGAAGATGGAAAATGATGGGTGTTTTATTTCTGACCGTGGTTTTCATTCGTTGGTTCACTTTAAGAGATTGATCTTCACTTTAAGAACGGGAGCATATTTTTGTCATTTAACTTTTCTTACTGAGATTATCGAAAAGTGTCGTCTCCTTTTCTCTATTATAAAATCAGGGCTTAGTCCTGCCAGGGTGGCGGATTTTGTTCGAAAGAGTCACCGCGGCCCTGGAAAGCAAAGGGCACTAGGAGGAACACGGATGGGTTTTAGTCAGTAAGAGTCTGACACTCCTTTTCCACCTAGAGCGGAAGGAGTCATTTCATGATTTCATATCCAATAAAAAATAAAATTATCTATAATGATGATGACTTTTTCATGATGAGCAAGACAGACAGTTCCTGGGAGAACAATTTACTTAAAATTCGCACCTCTTCGATTGACTTCGCTCACAAAATCCGATGACAATGTATCTCGTCTAAAATTTTCCTCTCACCGACATCAGGAAATAATAGTTAAAGAGTAATACGTTGGATTTAATTCAAAGGTGTTTCGGTTCGATGGCCGGGCCACGGTTCGCCCGGGGCAAAGCGCCTAGCTACAGATTTATGCGTTCGACTTGGAGCAACATAGTTCAGCTTTGTTTCTCTGCAGGTTCCGAATTATTAAATAGGAAAGTAGAGACGGTATACTCGTCTCGGTATTGCTGAAGTTAGGCTTTACTTCTGTGAAGGAACTGTTTATATTGGAACGTTTTTGGGGGTGGTATGATCTCTCTGTGGAAATGTGAATTTCCATTTTAATCACTTAATCTTTGTTTATAGATAAATGGCAAGTAGGTACAATGCAGGATTGATGATGAATGATTTTCCTGGTGTTATTTTCGAATACATACAACCTGTATGGAATTCACCTGAACATATTTTGTGAATCTTTTTGGGGTAGGTACTGCCGGTACTGTGGGCATTTTAACAGTTTACTGGTTACTGTCAGCCTGTAGGTATCATCTTTCAGCTGGTCAAAATCCTCTCCTATGACTTCCATCTTTTTCGGTTCTATATAAGTTATGTCGCATGCCAAATATACTCAGTGGGCTACCAGCTATCCGTCGTTTTATTTATCTTACGTTTGCATACATTATCAGTGGCAACGAGTACTTACCCGGGAATACAAAAAAAAAAATGTTGAAAAATGTCACATTTGACGACACGGTTGGTGCAGTGGTTGAGCGATTGACTGCTGCGCTGCGTGTCGCGGGTTCGATTCCCGCACCGTATTGCCTACAGATAGTTGTTCCGGGTCTGGCTGTTTGTGTATGTGAGTTTATATGTTTGTAAACGCACCAGAATATATACAGGAGAAATTCCTAGAGTGGGGCAACGTTTTTTTTCAAAAAATAAAATATCGGAATTTTATCGAGTTTTTGAATTTTGTCTTGCTCGAGCTCTTACAGAGCCAGAAAGCATCACGGTAGGATACTCAAAATATGGAGAGGCAGCAGACAAAAATCCACTTCAATATTTTTTGATATTATAAAGTCATCTCTAAGCGCACTTGCTTCGTACCTCCGACATTTCTCAGCTCATTCGTACTTCGTCAGATAGCGAGTTCATAGCACAGGATTATAATTTACAGCGACGCATGCGCGACCCTTCGCCTCGGTTGATCCATCGCGGCCATTGTTGTTATTGTTTAACGTTGTGCAGATTGCTTGGACGATTCTGGTATGCACGATATTATGTGATCCTGTGGTGATAGATTTGTTTTTTCCCGAAATGCCCGACTTAGCTAATGACAGAGTTGTGTGGAAAAAAGGATAGGGAGGCTTTTGCTCAGCAGTGGCAAAATAGGCTAGACAATAGATAGAATATTTTTTTTAAAATATCCATTTAAACTTAGTCGGTAAACGAATATTTGAGTAGGTAATTTTAAGTTCTTATTAGCCAGATTTTTTTGGAAGACGGTGTCAAAAAACAAAGATACCAGACCAGATACATCGACTTTTAACATTAAAGTTGTTTTGTACTTTGTAGTGATTTGTATTTGAAAATCAGTTTTTTTTTTTTGAAAAAAAAAAAATTGATGAAAATTGACTTGTACTTTCTTGTTTGGTTTTTATAGATGTGTTAGTATTTTATAATCTTCTTCGACACCAAACTTCCCCGCACCAACTCTTTATCCTTTCATACAGCAGCGCTCATAAATTTGTTTATTATTATTATGTCACCTTTCTTTCCTCATACAGAAATTATTACTCCCATAATTTCAACGTAACTCAGCACATACGTTTTATTACGAGGGAAATATCTTTATTAAGTCCATAGCATTTGTCTCTTGTGATACCTTATCGCTTGCCCTCGCTTCCTTCGTATAAGACATAATCTCATAAAACTCTCCTTTTACGACCCTACCTATAACGTATGCGTTTCATTACCGCTTTCCTCCCACCCCCGTTTACGCCCGTGTGTTAAAATACAGCAATGTATGGCGTGTAAGTAATTTCGAATGGGTTAATATAGTATGGGAGTAGGGGAACTTTATGAACCCTAGTCACACTGTTTTAAGTTAACGCGTTGTTATGGCCACACTTTTAATGTGACTTTTCTTGTTATAAAAGGATTATTTTGCTGTCTTATCAAATAATATTAATCGTCGTCGGTGTCTTTTAGTTGTAGAAGTTAGTTGTTCATTTTATTACTGCGGTATAATAAGGTATGTTTAAGGTTAGATACTTAACGTTGATAGTATGACAATTCTGTTTTAAGTTCTATACAAATTGCAACGAAAAATTAATACTTAGGTTCTACCTCAATTGGAGCATTCGCCAGTCGCCTGTAATGTAACGTTACAAAGTCGAACATTACATCAGTGAAGGAGGAGAACCGAGCGTTACAGTGCGCAACCTGTAATGATTCAGATTCGAGCATTACATCAGTGAGAGAGGAGAACCGAGTATTACAGTGCGCAACCTGTAATGATTCAGATTCGAGCATTACATTGGTGAGGGAAGAGAACCGAGCATTACGGTGCGAATGTTGATAATACAATGTGTAACGTGTAAAAACTTGATCTATACTATGTATTATTGTAATTTTAAGGGCTGTTATTAATACTTTTTTATTACCTTATGTTTAATTGATTTAAAAATAATACGAATTTTATCATTGATTTATATATTGTATAATGTATCCTAATTTTGCTTACTATTATTAATAGTCTGTTAAGTATTAGATTAGTGTTAATTGTTGAATAAGTATGATTATTTTTAAACGGAAGAATAATGGTTCAGGTAAAAGTTTTGACTATTTAAGGTACTACTACGGTCCTTAAAAATAAATTTCCACAAGCGTTCGAACTTTCAATTTAGTTTAGTATCTCCAAGTGTCAAATTATTACTCAACATCAATCAATTGAGGTAAACTATTGACTAGTTCTAATTAAATTAACCTCGATACTAATGAAGCTAGTTCCTAATAAGCCCCAAACATTTCTGACGTTTATTAAATTAATTGATAGCAGCAATATTCACTAAATATAGCTAACTATAAATCCTCTAACATGAATTCAGCAAAACCTAGCAAATATACTAAATCTCGAAACACTCATGTTATTTTCAATGTTGGTCACAACGACACTGCAGAAATACATGTCTGAAAAAAAAAAATCTCTTTCATTCCATTCTAATTTCAACTCTATTTAAATTAAGTTAAGACACACAATTAAATGTGTGAGCTACTTGTATTCAGATCCTAGTTTCTAGTGGCTGGCATAACGATTCGATTTTTAAAAGCCGAGCGACTCTTCAAACGTATCGATTGTACCATTCGAATCGGTGATCGATTTGATGCTTTGTTCTGTTATAAGTTCATTAATTTTATATGAGTGAAGGTGGTGTTTAGCCATTGTATTTATACTTGTAGGTGGCCGTTTTATGATACTATATTCATTATATTTAGTCACTTTAAACTATGTTTTGACTCTTTCGATTTGGAAAAGAATAGGTTAGAACGTATAAGTCACACAACTCTGCCGCAGGGAAAGAGAAAGTAGAGCAGTAGTAATTTTATTCCTATAAATTGTATTCTCAATGTTATAGAAATAGAATAGAAGAGCCACATTCCTTCAAAACGATTTCAATATACTTAGCACAAAATTACGAAACTTATTTAAATAAATCAAGACTTATTTGATCTTCAGCGCGGACTCATAAAGCTGTAAATAGCCGAGCGACCGTATGAACGAGTTGAATGGAATGCGAACGAGTGAATGAAAGAGCTCTGAACACACGGCCATTAGTCAACTACAGCCGACCATTATCCTAATGGGATCTCTAACCGCTCGGCCGTTTGATGAGATAATACAGTCACTGATACATTTGAACATTTAAAATCGTGTGTTTGAACAAATCTGATCGCTGTTAATTTGACTTTCATGATAATCTGTATGAAATTGCTCTGCCGATATTATTGATGGCCGGTTTGATTATATCTTTCGTCGTTCCACCTGATATTTATCTTCCCGTCCTTTTGTTCGACGCGACGTTCGTTCGTTCGTTCCGCTCACTTATGTGAATTGCAGGCATCAGCTTGCTCTCCTCTTAATAATGCATTGAAGATCGCACGTGTGCATATTTTCATGCTAATTTATGGCATGATTGGAATACATAAAGAATCAGACGTACTCTTAAAGATAATTTAGCACGGTTCGTGTTGGTGCTAACAGTTTGCAAGAAACTTAATTCATCATGAACACAGTTATGGGGGTAGAAAACAACATTAGAACATGATATGTAACATAGAGGAAAAACACTACAAAAAAAAAGAAAAAGTGCGAATAAGCAAAACATTTACAAAAACGAAAGGTATTCCCAAAACATTCGCAACAAAACATCATTCACTCGTTCAACATATGTTCAGAATGAGATGGTCCCGTTCCCGACTACAATCAGATAGACAGCTCATTCGAATAATCGATTCAAAGCGCCCGATTCCCGTCACTATACAAACGGCCAGTGTTGTCGTTGGCTGTTGTCCGTTGCGAATTCGAAATTTGAATTTGAAAAGAATTTGAATGGAACGGTTTCAATTGGATGGAGTATGTTCGATCATATGTTGTGACATAGTTAGAATGACGTGCTCTAGTTTTAAAGTATACTTGTCTGTACGACTCTGTTGGAGCTAGTGAAGTTATGTCGATGTAAAGTGCATTCGTAGGGTTGAGACATACACATGGATAGCTAGTTAGCTACAGTAGTGTAGCAAGGTTCACTACCACATCTATGCAGCTAGACTACATAATTATATAAACTTGTCTCATACCATTATTGCTATTACATTATCTACATGTCAGGCGTCGAAGGCATCACACCGGCGAGAGTGGAAAGCGATGAAGGAGACCTTTTCGCAGAAGTGAGACACTATAGGTTGATAAAAACCGACAAAGTGTGAGTCGAAATCGCGTGCAAAGGGTTCCGAACGAACAATATTTTATGTTTTTTATCTTAAAAAACATAGACTTTTTATAGGTTTTCCTGTAATCTATAGGTAGGTATCTATTACCTGTATTTTTTTTTAAATTTTAGGCTCAGTAGTTTCGGAGGAAAGGGGGGGGGGGGGTAAGGGTTGTGGATTTTGTTCGAAAGAGTTACCACCTCCCTCCCCCTCCACCCAGAGTGGAAGGGGCCATTTGGTGATTTTCCCATCAATAAAAAAGGGGGGAGAATGGTAAATTTTCTTCTATTTTCTTTAATAACTTCGAATTGGAATAATATGAAAAAAATCAACTAAATCGGTCTAGTGGATTGGATTCGTAGAAAATCGGCTGTGGCAGACAGACAGGCAGACAGCCAGACAACCGGGTAATCCTACAAGGGTTCCGTTTTTTCATACAGAGGTTTGGAACCCTAAATTAAACTATTGGTGGAACTGCAAAATAAAACGCCATAGTAAATGGTTCCTTTATTCAACTTAAGGCAGGTTTAAATACAGCTTTAAAACTAACTGAAAAACGTGATATCTAAACATTTAACCATGCCAACAACATTGTTTCTACATGCACATTAACAACAAACAAATGGCTCCTCAAACACAATATACATGTAAGTACGACATTACTATAAACCCTACGTTAGCTAAGCGCTTACCACTCATTCTCTATATAGGTTAAGAAGGAGTACCAGGGCTTACGGTATGAAAACGCATAAAAGCAACGTTGGTAGGCCGACACGCGAGCGCAGCACGCGAATCAAGTGCGGATCACATATGTCGAATCGTATGATTATTTATATTGAGTATCCCTCTGGTGGGCAAAGGCGTCTTCCAAGTCCCGCTAGGTAGCTATTTTCCAATCAGCTACCATTAGCTCTTATGGTACGCTCCCAAGTCAACTCGTCATTTCTTTTTCGGCTGACATCGATGGCAACTTCGAACTACAGAAACCCATTGCAATGTGTAAACATAGGCAGTTAAAAGAAAATATCTTTTCAACACATTTGCTCAAAAAATGCATTTACGAAGCCTGTACACATTGTTCGAAAGTTAAATTTTACACACCACACCATGGAGTGTGCGGTAAAATAGGTACTCTCACCTAAGTACATATATTACCGCACGGTGCTATTGTATAGCGCCGGGCGGTAAAATATGTACTTACTGACTTAGGTATTCTTTACGGTTTTTTCTTTTTAATTTCCATAAAAAAATAAATAAGAATACCACCAAGGAGTTTCACAATCCTAGAATAAATAAGCTGAATGATCGAACCTCCTTGGAAGCGCATTTGTTCAATACGTTTGTCTCACTTTAATACTAAAGAGAAAATGAGAAAAGAATAATAAAATAAACAAATGAAAGATGTAGTTCTTATTTTCACCACGCGATTGTGGCGCCGTTTGCAAATTCGCGCCATTTTCATATTAGAAATGTCAAAGATTGTTGCGACTTTCCGACTGATATCTAAAAACAAAAAGTTTGTTTCATTATCTATTGTACTGTTTTCTAGCAAATGTATTGAAAAACGTTGTATGATATACGTGCAGAAATTGGTTTTTACAAACTCGTAACTATGGTTAGCCCTCGACTTCGTCTCGGGCTTACATTCGTCTACTCGTTTGTAAAAACCAACTTACCGCGCTAATATCATAAATAACTATTATTGTAATGGTTTTGGAATTATGAAACACAGTTTTTTTTTCAAACTTGAAGATGGTTTCGTGGAGGTAGGAGCACAGATAGTATCTGATTCTAATACCGGTACCAATTAATAGTAGGTGTTCATCCTGCAAGCAAAAGATTCCGTAAAGAAGTCAACTTTTTAACAACACAAAATCCGATCACAAAAACGTTGCTGACTGCTGCAAAACGTTAAATTGTTTCTCCGAGCAAAAGTAAATTATACGAAATTCTAAAACGAACATTTTAACGAACCGATAAATAAAATGAAAAAGGAATTACCGGTTTTTTTATTCGGCGTAACGAGGAAGGGACGGCGAAGCGGGCTTGCAGACATAATGAAAGCCTGGCGCATTATTTTCTATGCAATTATAAACTACACACAAGATAGCACGTTTTAACGCTTATAATACATTTTTAATTAATTCAAAGACGTTGATATAAAACTATTTTCTTCAAGAATGTGATTTTGATTTAATTAAATTGCCTTCATTTAGATTAAAAGTTAAGAAATTAGCAAACATGTAAGTACTGACGAATTAATGTATTCTAGTGACATTCATTAAAGGTTGAAAAGTCTCGAAATTAAATATAGTTTTGATTGAGATAATGCAAAAACATTATAACTATAAGAAGGCTTATTTCTTGCAGAAACATAATCGTAGATCTTTGACAGTCATTACGTCGATAGTCAGAAGCCAAAAAGTCTGGTAAGCACACATAAGTACCACCTTTGGGATGACGTAACATGTTACACAGTTACTGGGTTGTGCAGGTTAGGTAAGCATTCGCTCCATGCAGTACAACCCCCTACTCATCATCATCATCATATCAGCCGAAAGACGTCCACTGCTGGACATAGGCCTCACCGCGCGTGTCACCACAACAACCGGTCATGTGCGTCTCGCATCCATCGGCTACCAGCGATGTCATCATGATTCCGTTGTGAGAATAAGACGAAGCTAAACAGGACGACAAGCTAGCATTATCCCTCTTTCACAACGGTATCATAATGGAATTGGCAAGACATTATATACCGAACTATATTGCATGGGTGGTATCAGATGCAGCTGAATAAGCTGACTGTGATGATTATAAATTCATCACAGTCATAACTTCTTCAGCTGCATCTGATACCACCAATGCAACATTGTTCGGAAAGAAATGAGCAGCTTCACTGATCACGAGAAACAGAATATTCCCTAAATAATTCTGGATTCACTAAAAAACAGAGGTAAAATTATCGCCTATGGCGAATACCTTTCATAATGTCTTTGATGTCCCATAATTTTCCGCTCTCAACACCAAATGCAAATTTGCAACATAAAATCGAATGAACGCAGTTATAAAAGCTTTAAAAATAGCCCCTTTCTTTTAGCCTGGGGTAAGAAGTAACAGGTGAACACCGTAACGGCGTAAGCGCATCTGTCCTTATGTCTTCCAATATGGCGGAAGACGTAATGATAGGATGTTATTACGAAATACGTTAACGAGTTAAGGGACTGTCAGTTTTATTTGTAGTGTACCTTCTAATAATAGCTCTTTTGTTAGCTATTTGAAGTTTTATTTGTTGCTACCCTCCAGGAAATTATTTTTGTTTTATGTTGTACCTACCTGTAATGACATAGAGTCATATGCAAAAACCCTGCCTCGCCTGTATAGATGACTAAAGCTTACTTCGTGATTATTATTTTATTATGCGATTTTTTTTTTCTTTATGGCCCGTCCACACGATACAGACTTTCATAAACTTCAATAGAATTTTGTATCTGCAACAAATTAATGCAGGCAAATGTCGGTGTGATAGATTTTTTTTATTGTTTAAAGTCTATGCAGACTGGACAGCATCAAGCTTGCAGCTGCTGTAATGATCTTCGGTTAAGACCACAGAATGATATAGATAGCCATAGCTAACGCAAGTATCATGATCTGTATGAAAACCAAGCGTGCCATTTTTTACTACCTACTATGACGTCAACACAAGCACTATTAGGGATGGGAAAATCAAAACGATTCTAAGACGCCGTCATGTGTAGCACCTAACAGACCTCACTACATAACTGACACCTAACTGACGTCCGACTAGCGTACACCGTTGCCAATTGAGCGCGAAAGTGGCTGGCGGCTTACGATTTTTGATCATAAGCTGGGCACCGAAACCGGCACGCGTAGTAGTTGCTCTATCTATGTCTGTGGTCAAGACACTCGTAAAAAAAACTTCAACCAGATGAGTTGGTTTGAAACTATACATGAGTTCAAATCTACTTAAATGTCCGTGTCAATTTGTAGTTTAACTCCAATATAATATCACCTACAGCCAATATAAATTAGGTTGTCACTAATGAAACCTATATTTTAAGCTTTAATGAACAGCCGACAAACTTTACCAATCAAAATAATTTATTTAACGACAAAATATTTATCAAGTAGTAATTACGTTACAGTTACAAATGAGGACACATATAAGTATACAGTGAAAGCGGTGTCCAGTACAAATTACAGTGGCGGCCACACATATCGACATGCTATCTCAATCTTACAGAAGTCCGTTGCGGTGACAAAATTATGTGGTTCTGATTTGGACTTGTTTTTTTTTTGATGAAAAAGGTCTCGATTTTGTTGGAATTTTGGTTCATTTTTAAAATCTCTTCGATTATAACACTTGATATTATAAACGTGATTGAGAGTCTGGATGTTTGTTTATCAACCACCGCTCAATGACTGAAAGTATTTGAATGAAACTTAGCACACTGATAGATCACGTCCCGTTTTTATCCTAGTGAATAAAAATTTGTGTGATAACTTTTATGTCACGTTAGTAAAATTTGACAATAAATAACACGATTGATTGCAAGAAACATGTACTAAACCAAAAAGAATATCACTCCCATCCCCACAATACATTTACACCCATCATTACTCTACCAACACGAATGATTGACCGAATATTTCCGCTCAGCTACCTTCATTCACTCATTCACCAAGAAGCTTAGGGAAACGTTCATCAATCATACTGGCCACACTCTGCCGTGATTAGGTAATGAATAACTTTAGGTTATCATTAAAATTTATTGCTAAACACCCTAACTGCAATTAAGGATTCATTATTATGGGAAAGAAGAGGAAAGTGTTAATGTACTGGATGGAGGTTTGGTTTTGTAATCGTAGGATATTCATTATTCAGCTCTATTTATCAAATAATTTTAGCCATAAGATAAGTTAAAACACCAATTAGCATACATTAAGAATCTACTTATCTATATGTCGCAGCCAACTGGCTTAATCAGCCGTTTAATTGACTGCCTAGCCTTTTAATTGAACAGGGCCGTTAAATCAGCGACGTGGGCACTTTAGTCGCTCAAAAATCGGCGCATTTAAATGAAAAGGCTAGGCCACCAATTAAACGGCTGCTAAAGCTGATTACCTGCGACATATACACTAATCATGTGATTAGAAAGTTTTTATAGGTAGAATTTAAAAAAAGTAAAGAAAGGGTGGGTGGTTTTTTTTTCTTGATAGTGGAATAGTACAGATAGGTGCGCTAGCGGTTGAAGTCAAAGAGGAATGCCTTGCAAAGATCCAAGAGAAACAGAACTTCTCGGAATTGAGATCTGTGATAATGTTTATAAGGCAATAGAAAATGTGCCGCGCGTTGGTATAAACCTAGGGACAGCAAAATTATTTCTGAAGGTATCACGGTATCTTTGATACAAAAGACCATATTTTGTTGATTTTATGGGCGATGAGTTTCAAACAAATAGACGTTTTTAAGAAAAATCAATAGAAATTCCTTTATTTCAAATAAACAGTTACAGGCACTTTTGAATGGTCAATGATTGTCAATCAAATAGATGAAGTTAGTTCAAATTTTTCAGAAAAAATTAACTAATTAATAACTTATGGAAAATAACGTTGACATGTTTCAGATTCGATTTCAATTCAATTGTAATCTTTTCAATCCAAGACCGATTCTTTAGAACCTATTTTTTTTTTCCCAATAGCCACAGGTTTAGTTCAGGAAAATAACTGAGAAACAGACGGAAGTCGGTGTCAAAAAACGAAGAAATAACCAAAAAGACCGACTTCCGATCTTAAAGTTATTTTATACTTTGTAGTGGTAGTATGTAGTGTTTTTTATTATTTTGAAGTCGGTTATATTTTTTTTGTTAAAAGTTTTTTTATTTACGTTTTTTAGTACTTTATCAATTTTTGTAATCCGTAACCACCACTGGAAAGCACAATACCTACGCAATTTCGTTTACTTGGATGAGATATTTTTCCCAGCTATTTTGATTTAAAAACCAAACTACTGAACCGATCTTGATGAAAATTTTATGGGACCAATCAAAAAAAATATAATATCCTTTCATATAAAAAAAAAAAAAAATCATATCAGTTCATAAATGACGGAGTTATGAGGTAACAAACATTGAAAAACCTCCTCCTTTTTTTGAAGTCGGTTAAAATAAAACCTTGGAAGATCTTGCTTTTATCAGCTTACTTTCTTACTGTGATCAATTAGACCCAAGCAGATGCATTAACATGTCATGTTAAAATATCGCAATTAGTAATGACAAGTTACAAGTCATCGACTGTGCTAATTACCTCTTCAATCAGTTGACTGCATGCACTAAGTGCTCACGCAAGCTTATGACGTCATCTTGTTTAAACTGGCTTCACATGGCATGATTTTTAGTTTTTAGTTAGACGATTTCAAAGAAAATTGAATACCGAATCAACGAAGCCTTAAGTGACCATAATAATTGACTGTGCTAAGGTAAGTTACAATTGGTTACGGAATTTGTTCGAAAGAGTCACCGCGGCCCTGGAACGCAAAGGGTATTAGGAGGAACACGGATGGGATTTACTCAGTAAGAGTCTGACACTCTCTCCCGCTCTGCCCAGAGCGGAAGGCGTCATTTGATGATTTCCCATACTTAAAATCCGGCCAAGTGCGAGTCGGTGACGCGCACGAAGGGTTCCGTACTATTATCTATAAAAAAAAACGGCAAAAATCATGTTTGTTGTATGGGAACTGACCCTTAAATATATGTTTTATTTTAATTTAATTATTTATTTTTAAAGTGAATATATTACTTAATATTCTCTGAATATTTCAAGCGTCTATCTGTTGCCGTTATCAGTATCGAGCAAAAACGAGCAAAAAATCACGTTTGTTGTATGAGAGCCCCCTTAAATATTTATTTTATTCTATTTTTTAGTAATTGTTGTTTTAGCGGCAACAGAAATACATCATCTGTAAAAATTTAAACTGTCTAACCATCATGATTCATGAGATACAGCTTGGTGACAGACGGACGGACGGACAGCAAAGTCTTAGTAATAGGGTCCCGTTTTCTTGAATATAGACCCGTGCGGCTGATAATATTTGGCCACGAGTGTAAACCCCTAATTATTTTTCAATGTCTCGCTTAGTGGGGCTACCGTGACACATCAACTGCAGGGTGTGGATGTGGAGCGGAGTCACAGACCATGCTCCACCTGTTATCTTGCCTTTTGTGCCCCAAAACATGCTGCCTGAGTGACCTTTGTGCGGCTACCAACGATGCTGTGGAGGTGGCAACGAATTGGTCCACCCAAATCTGACCAACTGTCGTGCCATCGACACGAAGAAGAATGTCTCATACCTAAGTCCTTATCTAGAACCTTCCTTCCTTCCTATAGAGTGAAGACACAATTAGCAGCATCAATCTGCATGTAGCTGGAATAATGTGCATCGTGATTCACAGATTACGATCAGCCATTGAGCGCAAGTCAGGACGGAGAGCGGTGCGCTAAAGCAAAGTAAATCTAGATGCTAGGATGAGTCTAGACTTTAAGGCCAGGTTTTCTGGAAAAACGTTGTTTTGCATTGTGTAAAATTGTGTTTTATTCGTAAACAACACGGATTTAAATTTTGAAAAAAATATATTACATATTTCACACTTTGATCTTGCGATTTCGGCCGTGCGATACACGATTACTTGCACTTTACTGCATCCAATTAAATCGCAAAGACAAGTCAAAATCAAGATGTAATTATCATTTCATTTGAGTTATATAAGGTTTTGAGTAATAAAACTTATACCACAATAAAGGTCGTAAAAAATGTGATATAAATCGGCCGTCATAATGTGAAATATGAAAATACGTATCCCACTAATTCCAAAATCAAGTGATTTTGTCGTTTCATGAGCGCGCCCCGTGTCATTTAGTCCCGAGCGGAACGTGTTGGAGGTCGGACGTGTGCCAAATTTTTGCGATCCCGCCACCCCCGCTAAGTTCTGTTACTGGCTAAGCTTAAATTGATTACCGCTCTAGCACTGCCGGCACACCAGTGTGCCGCGAATTTAATGTTTATGTTTATTTACGTAAGATTTATTTTTTATTTTGGAATTTTCACGTGTCGAGTGGTTAAATAATAATACTTGTATACAATTTAGTGTTCAAACAGTTGTAATATAGTTAGTTTTTATTAGATGTAGCTATAATTTTGTAAAAAAAAATGGGGGAAAAAAAAGTTGTCACGGCTCTTCGTTGCAGCGGTGACTACTTTTTTTTATAAACTTTGGCTGAATAAACAAAAAGGTATATAGGTATATACATCATTTACTTTACTAACTAGGTAAGTACCGACACGAAACAGATAAATTTCCACACCGCAAACATGTGTGTAAACAGTTTAATTTAAACCTTATTTCAGTACACATAAAGACGTGCGCTTTAGTGGTTTAGTTTTCGCGCGGAATAGATTTACCAACCGCATCGAGTATGTAAAACAATTGAATTTGAACCCTATTTCAGAGTGTATAAAGCCACCTCGCGCGCACATGATACAATGATTTACTGTTTTCAAATGTCAAATAGGTAGTTCACCCCGCTACGTTAGTCTTGATGGTTTCGGAGAGTTTGTATAAGTCTTATAATATTTGTTATTTATTAGAAATGTCCGTTTTCACTTATCTTACTCCTAAACAAATGCAAAAATAATAGCTCGTATTTCCTACATGAGAGTTGAATATCGGTGCAATAATGTTGTGGTGTTCATGTAGAGAAGAAATATAAGTGTAGTTATACGCTAGGTGGGTACCTACTCACAGCCACCACAACACAACAAATAATAATATTTATGGTGTCCGCAACGTTTGTGTAGGTCTCGTCTATGCCAAACAATACGCGCAGCGCACTCGTGAGTCGCGTGCCATAGTGTAAAAGTGTTACAGTATGACCATTTCCTATGAAAATATTATAATAACATACTTTTGGTAACGTTTAGGCTACCGGACCAGCTCATTTATGCGCTGTACACCTAGAGTCCATCCTCTTACTAATTACTAACAATGTATCAAGTTATGACAAGACATACAAAAAACTATGTGGTCAGTTTGGATAGTTTTTCCAATCCAATGCGTTACTTTATCGGTGTTTATTGGCAAGAGGAAAAATGTATAGAAATTATAAATTACATACACTAAACTGTTTTTAATTGACTATTGTATTGTATATTATTCACCGACTTCCAAAAAAGAAGAGGTTCTCAAATCGACTGTTTTTTTTTGTTGTATGTTTGCTCAGCGATATTTTCGCCAATTGTCAATCGATTTTGATGATTCTATTTTTTTTGGAAGTGTATCTTCCCGGACTGATCCCATTTCAATTTGGTGAAGATCTGATGAAGAACTTCGGAGACAGGTAACGGAACTCTTCATTCCCGTAGGAATTCCCGTTCCCGTATAGCCGTACAGCCTTCCCCATGAATGTAACTATCATAAATTCATAATCATAATACAAAAAAGAATTTCTTGCACCGCGTCGCACGCAGTCACGCAGGCTCGACGCGTTCTCGTTTGGTGGCCGCGTCTCGCGCACCGCCCGTTCGATTTAATAATATTGTTGAATTATTTTAATTTTACATTATCTCCTAAACGGTGAGTTCAAATAACATGCTGTAAAAGACAAAGTTTATCTTCATAAAATTATCTTGATGATGAAGTAACTTTCGCTAGTAAGGATTAATATGCCTGCTTAATATTAATGCTGAAAAACCACCTTTAATTTTTAAATAAATTATTTGACATAAAATGCCTTAGTGTGGCATATTTATAAGAGATAGATATAGGTGTAACGTCGCGGACTTTTTTTTAGATCGAATGAAAAACAATATCTTTGTTGTACATGGTACTTACGTATAATTAGCTATTACCACAGCGCACTTAGCGCACTTCCACTTTATAATATTATTTAGTATAGATTTGAATAAAGTAGTATCTCATTATCATTATTGTAACACCATAAAATACATAAAGAAATTAAACACACACCATATTA
Source organism: Melanchra persicariae (assembly GCA_947386135.1). NCBI lineage: Eukaryota > Metazoa > Arthropoda > Insecta > Lepidoptera > Noctuidae > Melanchra > Melanchra persicariae. Next base: position 5,124,025 of record OX376651.1, on the reverse strand, counting down.
CAATTCTATCCTATTTATTTATAACGGTTTGCTATCTATGTTTCTGTGTACGTGCGTCTGTGTGCCTGTGTATCTGTCTTTGGCACTGTAGCTCCGTTATCTTTATTGAACAGGGATATTTTGTAAGTTTTTAAAATTTTACTTGTTAATTACCAACAAATCAAAATCAAAATTTGCGTTACAGGGCAATAGAGCATGCGGAAGGGCGTGACTTGTCTCCAAAATAATACTCATTTATTGGGGTTACCCCCGACGGTATAGTTGGGAACAACACCATTGTTGAAATTAAATGTCCAATAACGGCATTTAGAAAAGGGAAATGCTGCTATTGAAGAAAGTAAAATACAAAATGAAAATTAATTTATTATTTTAATGAGAATTTAAATTTTAATTATTTTAATAACGAAAATGTTTGCATGCCGAATGGTGAAATATGGCAGAACTCTGATGTATCCCTACTACTATCTACTTATGTATTACCCATATTTGCAAATAAATGCTATTCTATTCTATTCTATTCTATTCTTTTCTGTTCTATTCTATTCATATATTTAAATTCGATAGAATAAAACATACCAGGGTTATAAACAAAAAAAGTAATTGGTATTACCAAGTGCAGGGTCAACTTCATGTAACAGAAAGGAACCAATGCATTTTTGGAATATGGTTCGGTGAAAACTAGTAGTAGAAAAAAATATTTCAAGAGATGACGAATTTTGGCGGGTGCATATGGAGAAAAAAATTATAGATTTTTATTTGAAATGTATATTGCCAGAGATTGTGGATCCGCGCCAAAATCGCGGTATGCCAATACGAGACATAATCTCAGACCATTTTATTGGTCTGAGGACATAATATTGAAAGAAAACAGAAAATGTTAATGATAAGCCTGTGCAGCCAGGTCCAAGCAAATCCAAGGACCATATTCCGTGTCAATCTACTCAGCTAGGTCCATGCAAACCGAGACAGCTACAGTTCAACGAATTTTAGCCAGTTGCATTGGTAACTTTTATTATGTTAACTATTTGATTAAAAAATATAAAAACGTTTTTGTTTTTTTTTAAATAGCATCTAGGCAAATTCCAAACCATTTATACTTCTAAGCTTTCTTGAATTATAATATTCAAGAATTGTAACATAATTTTCCTAAAGTAAGTGTGCCTACCTACTACTTGATTTTTACGAAGGTATCGCACCAAAGCCAAATAGCGCGCGACGCGTATTTTTGTATCGTACTCGTATTCATAATTTTCGTGTCAGTCAGATTTTAAATCCACCATATACTCTAAAATAAATAAGTATTATTACTGATTTTTAATGATTAGTAATTGGATTCAAGTTTGTACAATACGTACTTAATCCATCTATAACCTTAAAAAATACTTAATAGAAAAATAAAACAAAATAAACTTATACTAATCAATTCAAGTTGATCTACTGCATTACTTTATCCTGAGACGGAACTTAGTACCTACCCGAGTCCGTGAACTCATGAGCGAGCGGTGCGCTTGGTGCGCGCGTCTCCCGCGCATCGTAACTTATTACGTATTGCTACTCCTTGCGGGGCCTGGGGTAAGCGTTAGATGCCTACGCGCTCAAGTCAGGCTCGCCTTAATTGCTTTAAATGAGATGTTTTCATAATTATGCTTAGTCAGTGCCTGACTATTTTCAAGTAGCTACGCCAATTTTGGAGTTGTAGCAACATTAATTCCCAATTATTGTTTATGGTATCCTAAACTTTAGCAGTTTCTTTTAACGAAGGGAAATCATCAAATGACTGCTTCCGCTCTGGAAAGAGCGGAAGGGAGTGTTATACTCTTACTGACTATAACCCATCCGTGTTACTCCTAATGCCCTGGGCATTCCAAGGCTACGGTGACCCTTTCGAACAAATTCCGGGACTCTGGCAGGGATTTTGGCAGTTGTACGCAATATGGTTGTACGGGTAATCAGAAGCCAGAAAATCCGGCACCAGTCTCACCGAAAGGTACCGTGTTACCCATTTACCGGGTTTTTTAAAATGTACAGGTCAAATAGACAGTCGCTTAATGTTAAATACCTACTGATACCCAGCTGCATCCAGTTAGCTGATCCCAACAAAGTTCTGCCAGGGTAGCGGAATTTGTTCAAAAGAGTCACCGCGTCCCTGAAACGCAAAGGCCATTTGGAGGAACACGGATGGGGAGGAGGCGGGAGAGAGTGTCAGACTCATTCGTCGTCATTTGATGATTTCCCATCCTTAAAAAAAAATTGTTGGAAAAAGGCTGATTGTTTTTTTTTTATATTGACAGTTTATGGTATTTTGGCCCATCTTCAGTCAAAGCTCAAAACCTTTTACAGAATTGAATTTTGCATTAATTACAACAAATAATTTCATCATTAACTTGATTGATCAGTTCAAAGCTCAACAGCTTGGCACCCATATCTTTCACACACGCAAATGAATCTGATATTAAAGTAGATTGGATCGCGTCCAGTCATTAAGTATTTCTCAGAACATGACGTAAGCTTTTATATGAATCAGTATTAATTATCATGCATAGTTTTATTAGTTAGGCTGAGAACTGTCGACCCGTCTACATTTTGATGAATGACTTCACTTGACAGTTTATTGGTAATAGCTGATCTTAGTAATGTGAATCATAGTGGTGAAATTCATTATTCATTTATTTTTTTGCAATATTTGATTGATCTTGTGGTTAGTTTTAGTTAATCGTACATTTTCCTTATACCTAGAATTATTCAAAGAGACTGATAGGTACCAATGCAGTTGCGGAATTTGTTCGAAAGAGTCACCGCAGCCCTGGAACGCAAAGGGCATTTGGAGGAACACGGATGGGTTTTAGTCAGTAAGAGTCTGACACTCCCTTCCGCCTTTCGCTCCACCCAAAGCGGAAGAAGTCATTTGATGATTTCCCATTCATAAAAAAGGTACCAATGCATTGGTCTCCCAACGGATCATGACATCATGTGATCCTCTGCTGTTTTTACAGGTTGTGCTGTGAAAAATTGGTGATGAAAGTTTAGAAAAAAAAATACGTTAAAGTATTTTTGCAGTCAGGTATTTAGCTGTATCCTATTAAATTAGAAAACGACTTCAAAATATTTGGGAAAAGAAACGCACGAATGATGAGTTTCTTACATTTCTCTATTTAGTACAATTACTGGGTTAATGGGCTAATTGCGACAGCACCAATTAGAGTCTTAATTACTAGAAATACTTCAATCTTAACCTTATCCACACATCTATCTATTGACATGTAGCATACGTAACATGACAAGCATCTTAGTAACAGCAGATACATAGACACAATGTCTTCCATTCAAAAAGAAACGTGGTAAATCTATTAGTAAAATAATGATAAATATTTTATAACAAATAATTATGATTGATTCGAACCCGGGACCCTCAACATGCCAAGCTCGGGATATTAATTAAGAAACTAATGGGCGAAAAAGAAAAAAAATGTATCGCTGCACGGACAAGTGACGACCTCAGGTATGGTCAGCAGAAAAGTTAATTAGAGATTTTATTAATATTTTTGAAGTTACTGAGGTGTCTCGGAAATAACTAAAAAATATGTAGTACTATCGCCTTTATACCAATTTATTTGGGGTCGGCGCTATATGCTTTGTACTTCCACACATTCCTCTGTTTCCCATAGTGTTTGTAGAAAACACATTTCAAGGTTACATAATTAAGTATAATTGTTATCTATAAATAGATATTCTAACCAGTAGTTAAAACTAAGTTAGGTGAAGGGCAACAAACAAAATATTTAATTTCAGCATTTATTATTCCATGCATGCTAAGTTTTAATTATTTCAATCATATCAATTTATTGTGTAAAAGAAAAACGTGGTCAAAGTGATAAATACAAAACGAGCGTTTTTATTTTTTTTTAATTATTCATGAATTTTCTGTTAATTTATTTTTAGTGGACATTTAAACAAAATAAAACGTTGACCATGACGTATGACGGGATTTTCAGTGGAAAAAGTACTAGGGCTAATGAGATATCCTATTTTTACTAACCTACCTATTTTGAAACAAGTTTACATATCTTTTCTCATAAAATTGCAGGCACTATCATAATGCATAGAAAACAATATTAAGTTTAATAGAAAGTGCAATAATGACTTTCCTGTTTTTGCTAGCGGTCCCTCAGAATAAGGCATCGCTCACATCACTTCGTTATGACATGGGCGTTATCTCATAAAGCATCCGAACACTTAGGATATAGCACCATTGTTATAGAAACCGTGCATTAATATAAAGAAAATAATTTATTATGTATATATTTTCACGTATACCTTAGAATGACTCAGACCGTCGTTATTCTGAAATGAATAAGATTCTTTTTCAACACATTTGCTCAAAAAATGCAGTTACGAAGCCTGTATGCATTGTTCGAAAGTTAAAAATTATGCACCACACAATGGATCGTGCGGTAAAATAGGTACTCTCACCAGTCTCACCTAAGTACATATTTTACCGCAAACTCCGTTGTATAGCGCCGTACGTATTCTTTACATTTTTTTAAATTAATTTTCTTAAAAATAATTAGAATTCCACCAAGGAGTTTCACATCACGAAAATAAAATAAGCTGAATGTTCGAACCTCCTTGGAAGCGCTTTTCCTGTATACGTTTGTCTCATATAATAGAGGAAATGAGAGAAGATAAATAAAAATAAATGAAAGATGTGGTTCTAATTTTCACCACGCGCATGTGTCACCCTTTGCAAATTCGCGCCATTTTTATATTAGAAACGTCAAAGATTGAAAAAAAAAAGATTTTTGCGACTTTCCGACTGATTTTTAAAGACAAAAAGTTGTTTTCATTAGGTACTTATTGTACTGTTTTCTCGCAAATGTGTCGAAAAACGTTGTATGACACACGTGCAGATTTGGTTTTTACAAACTCGTGACTATGGTAGCCCTCGACTTCGTCTCGTGCTTACATTCGTCTACTCGTTTGTAAAAACCAACTTAACGCACTAATATCATAAATAACTATTACGGTTTTGGACGTTAACGGTTCCGTTTGGGCCAAAAAATCGCAAACTCTGTGTTCGAAACACAGAGTTTGCGATTTTTTACCTTACTCATCAATGAGATGCTCTCGGACTATAGGTGGAGCGACTATCTTTCAAAGTCAAAGACAAAACGTTTATTTCAATAAGGCCATTAAAATGCACTGTTGAACGTCATCATTTACATTTAAAATAATATAAAGTGATTCCACTGTACTTAACAGGACAGGACGGCTGTAGTAGCTACGGTGAGAGTGGAATTAGAGGCAAAAATCGAGATGAATGGCGGCGTATGGTTGGGGAGGCCTGTGTCCAGCAATGGACTGCTTTGAGCTGATGATGATGGTAATTCTTGTGATAAAGAAGCAATAGTGTTTCTGGACAGCTTTGAATGCGCGTCCTTATGCTCACTAGTCCGTTATCTGAGCCAATGTCTTTTATGACGTCATGTTTTAGGTGAATGCCGTGTCAATGCCATTATGATTTCGTTGTGAGGCAGAGACGAAGCTATACATCACAAATAGCACTATCCCTTTTCCACGTTGGTTCATGATGGCATTTACACGTCATAGTATGTCTATCCCGTTTATAGAAATAAAGTTGTCATGTTAAAAAATTCTACAAAAACCAGCAAAAACCATTGAACATTTTAAAAACGTTAAGCAACCAGAAAACATTTTAATAATGCGGTTGAAGCCTTTAATATAAGTAATGATAATTATGAAAGTGTCGGTTGTGTGGCCAATTTACCATTTTAACGACTGTTTTTGTATGAAATAATTTGTAAAAAAGATCGTGCTATAAAATTATTCGTAATAAAAAGAGCTTTACTTGTAAATGGTTTGCTTTTAAAATTGAGAGAGTAATCACTGCGCCTGAATCACCGCACGGTTGACAGATGATCCGTTGATCGCAATTGGGAGTATCTACATAGTATTAAAAGACATGTTGAGATAGCAGAATAGAGTGAAATACCCCTTATTATTTAAACCGTACTATAATATACAGAAAAGGTATATGAATTACATAAAGGCTATATTATTTAAAGGGAAGGATATATGATAATGTTGCTGCTCATGACATAAACGTCATAAAGGCTGATCGTCAAGTTTTTTTTTTTTTTTATTATTATTAATGAATGGGCTAGCTCTTGACCTCGATCACGCCTGATGGAAAGCGATAGATGAGGTCCATGATGAAGCGAGCGTGCCCAGAAGATGCCCTGAGGCACTGGTACTCCCACGCTTCGACGAAACACAGCAGGCTGCTTAACGCCGAACTCCGGTGGGAGGGTGGTCGCGAACCAGGCGGGTGTTAGCCCTACCACCGCAAGGGAAGGATTGGCCAGTCTTATAAGGTGTTAGGTGAGACTGTCCAGGATGCGCCGAGCGCTCGGTTCAGTTGAGTGTCTGATGGAACAAAGTGCGCTACACGAGGAGGCTCCTTTATGCATCCCGAAAGTCCAAGTAGAAGGTAAAGAACAGAAGGTATACCTACCTTCCCGAACCAGCACAAATGTTTTTGTTGCTCAATAAGGCAACAGACGTCATAGCTCTTTTTTACCCTTGCCCCACTCTAGGAATTTCTCCTGTATCGTGGGTGCGTTTACAAACATACAAACTCACATACACAAACAGCCTACATTGCATGCATTATCAATCATCAATCAAGCTCATCTATCTTCAGTCATCACTATGAGTGACAGACTGGTCATTGAAAAAGCAGCAATAAAGATTTCAAAGCCAGCTTTCTATCGTAGCAAAAACAACAGTTTCGTCTAGTTCTTTGATGAGAGCCTAGACATTCTCACCGGTGCACTCGTCACTGTCAACTTTCACTTGACATTTCACTGGAGCCAGTAAAAACGGACAAGTGGTTATAATATCCTTGTTTTTGTTTCATGAATTGCTAAACGTTAGGGCTGAGTAATATAGTGAACATTATATCATCTTTTGTTATCCATTTATAACAAGAAGCTAGATAATAACACTCACTTTATAAATATCTCTGTTTGCTGACGGTCTTTCAGTAGCATAGAATTGCAAAATATACTTCTAGAATATTATTTCTGGTCTTCTAAATTTCATTCCGATCAATATTGATGAAGTGATTTTGCATGCCTAACTGTATAGTTAGGCATGCAAAATATGGGCAAATATGCAAAATATGGTAAAGTATGGGTGTATACCCATACTACTATAGTTAAGAATATAAGTAACTCATAAATTTTTCATTTATGCAGGTCTGTTCTGTAGCTATTATCAATTGCTGCTTTCTTTTTTTTCTGGAGAGAACTAAGGAATTAAAACTTGAAATACCATCGCAATTAATATTGTATAACTTCGGCCTCTAAGATCGGCCAGCCTCGAAATTTGTACCTCCCTAAAAAGTGATGAAATATTGGCCTCCAGAAAATACCATATCCCAACCTTCATACCTTGTCCTCCAGTGTCCCATTTACTTCTGACCCCACGGGCACCTCGTAAAATCAAGGTTCATCTACACAATAACTGTACAGCAGTAAACTTACGGTAATTTACCGTACTTTACCAGCATTACCGGTAACAATGAGGCTTGGTGGAAACGTTTTATCGGTTTATAAGGCGAACGATCGTGGCCTATAAGAGATCTATGAGTGATGCTGCGATCTGGGGTTCAAAATTATAACGTGTTAAGTTATAACGTGTCTATATTACATATAGACACGTTATTACTTAATTTTGCTCTCATCTGGACTGATAGTAATGGATGACGTTGTAATTTTGCGCTTGTGATAATTGTGTGATAGACAAACTCGGGTTTACGTTAGTTAATTGTATACGTAATAACTATACAGATATATGTGAAATTATGTAGGTGTTGAACATCCCAAGAATATCTCGATCATCATTCAAAAACCAGAATGTGGTCTTAGCGAAAAATTTGCTTTTTAACAAAGCGAAAGTCAGTAAGAGAATTTAAACCTACGCTCAACTACCGCTACCACACCTATCAAAACTACCCTCCTTTTAAAAGACTCCATTAACACACTTCCAAAAATTAAAATCCTTTATTCACATCCAAAAACATTTGCAAAAAAAGGTATCGGAAAGCACATTCCAAACCGAATTCATCAATTTATTCCGAGTTTTCCCATATACAGTAATAAAATCCGGCAATATTTTGCAACAAGTACACTGAAGCCGACGCCCGGAGCATATACCGGCTCATATTAATGCTGCAGGGATATTTTTTACCAATTTTTACCGTAATTTACGGCGTTCAGTACGGTGGCCAGGATCGTGACTCGACGTTTCCCGAACGACATTTTTTCCTTACAATTTTCGCCAAAGCCGGCTACATGCTCAGAGACAGTAATTACTCGGTTTTAGTAGGAGTTCAAAATATGAACGGTATTCTGTGTTTAAAGGTGATTGCTTTAGGTTTGGGCTCTGGTATTCTTGATAGAATGACCTGGTTTAGTAATGATTATGAGACGTATGATTGTGTAAATTAAATCGTTTGCTTTTTGCCTGCTTCAAGGTTTATTTGGACTACTGCCTATTGTGACGTGTCAATGCTATCATGAATCCTGTGTGAAAGAGAGATAGAGTTACATATATATAACGGAGTATCAGGATGGGCAGCGGAGCGGTCTTTGTGATAATAGAAGAAACGTTGAAATAGTAGCACGTTTGTGATTCATAACAGTCACTCGTTTTATTCGATTACATTTGTAAACAAAATATACGGTAAAACACAAGATGAAACTAGATTATGAGCCAATAGGTTAGCACGCGTGCACTTCGTACGCTGTCTGTCAAAAGAATGCCAGCTGTCACGGCGTAGACGCAAATTTGCTACCCTATTCGGGGTTACCCGCTCATATTTTATAATTCGCCATTTATATTCGACCAATTGAAATAAATCACCATTTTAATTTTGAATTTAATAATAATTACTATTCAACCAGTCACAACCAGTCTCTCATCTTAAATCTTGGATTTACTTTTAATTTAGCTGCGCGCCGTCATATATGTATACAGAACAATAAACACTATCCTTTTTTCACAACGAATTCAGGATGGCAATGACACATCATGGTAGCCGGTCGTCTTCATCTTCTTTTAGGTGCATGTTGCGCCGCCTCCTAGCTGTACCAGCGCTCATAATGGTTAGCATGCGGCAATCGTGGCCAGCCAAATTCATTTACTTAGATGACAGAATGTTTTGTTATTATTACCAAAACAAATAACACAAAAAAGAGACCAAATAAAATGTTTCAAGCCCAATTTAATACAGTATTTTCCTTCTTACTCAACAAACCGAAACGGATTAATGTCGTTACAAAACTTTATCAACAAATTCATTTCTTCTTGCCCACTCAATAAAAAATATTCACCCTCGTTCCCTTTTATACATAGCATTGAATTCATTAAACTAACGACAAAAACTTTGTGAAGAAATTCACAAAATTCAGTCAAGCATTAAAGTTTATAGTCATTTGTTGCAAACTTGATTCTTTCTAGAGCGGCCTCTGACATTGATTAAAACTTGCCAGTGCGTAAAATGTATACAATCTGTAAATAATTTTATAAGATCAGCGTCTTTAGCTTGGCGGGAACCATTCATTTAAATTTAGGGTTGGTGAAGTTTAAAACTAGCCAAATTTAATGAATGACAAATAGAAATGATTAAGGAGCTGTTTTGCGTATTAAGTGTATTCATGTAACGGTGAACTAAAAGTATAATTATTATGTTTTATTACTAGAATGCAAACTAGACTAGCACTTACACTCAACTCAACAACAGTTATTTTACTCAAACCGATTACTAACATGGCAAAAAACAGCAAAAATGTTTTCGTATAGATGTTGGTTCTTTAACAAACTATACGGCTTAGGGAAAAGGGGAGACAGTGGCTAAAATGACACGTTTCTTACTTTTGGTAAACTCAAAATCATTCGGACAATATTTCATTTCCGTGCACGCAGGTAGCAGCCCTGTCTCAACATGTCAAAACGTTTTGTCAACCATTTTTTTCCTAGTTCCCCATTGCGTCCTTTATCCTTTACTATAATGAACAATAACAACAGTCCGTTTTTGTCAACCGGAATAAAAATATCAGTAAGTAGGTGTGTTGCGAATTTCATTCAGGCATACCATGAATGAGTGGGTAAGTATGTACTTACTTTATATTAAAGTTAAGGGTTAATAAGTTGATAAATTAAAGGTTTCGGAACAGCCAACCAAAAAAATGGGACACATCGATTGGATTAGCGGTAAAAAAAGAAAGAAACCACAATTAGGCTAAATTACTTATCAAGTGTGGTTGGTAGGTCTTATCTTTTTTCTTTTGGTAGGTAACCGACATAGCCCGAAAGGTCGTCAAACTGAAGTGACATTGCTCGCAGAACAGATGGTCGATGGGGCCGAAAAGTTCTGGAGTGGCGACCGCGTACCGCAAGACGCAGAGTTGCAAGGCCTCCCATAACATGGACCGATGACCTAGTGAAGTCTCTGGTAGCCGATGGATGCGAGACGCACAGGACCGGTTGTTGTGGCGACACTTGGAGGAGGCCTATGTCCAGCAGTGAACGTCTTTCAACTGATATGATGATGATGAGGTATTTTCAAATCGTCAATACCTTCGTTTCACAAGTTTAAAAAGTAGGTATGGTAAAAAGATTTCAAGTTTGCAGAACTTTGAAAGAAAAAAATGGGAACATAATACGAATTACCTACGTTGCAAATGTTGCAATTACAATAAAATATCTTTCTATTGAAGTCCGCTTAAAAATTATGTCCTTTGCATTGAGTACCCTTAACATTTATACATTCGATGACACTCGAAAAGTCATTGAAACGAGGATTAAGGGATTTCGATGGGATTACGTTCGAACTGATCAAAGACATCCTTTTATTATGTCTCTATTACAAAATTATTTCTTGTATAGGATTTATGTCATTTAGAATTTTATATTTATGAGAATTGTTAAAAATGTATCAGATGGTGATTAGTGACCTCAACTGTGTAACGGAAAGGTAAAAAAAAATCCTAATAAAAATAGGTTTTGCATAAAGAGTTGTCACAACTGTACAAAATTAGTATCAGAGGTAAATATTAGTATCGTTTAGCTGTGTGTATTTTAAATAAATTTTGAAGTGATTAGTTGAATTAAAAAGGCTCTAAAAATTATCGGTTGCAATGAAAACTTTGTCATACATAATATTTTAGTTTTAACAAAATTTGAATATCATCTTGAATTCTAAATTAAAATTTATAGTAAGTAGTCTAAAATATTTGCGAGTATGTTGGTATTTTCCTGTAAGGAGTACCTAGGTATCTTTCAAAGATTAAGGCTATACATATAGAAACACTACCTCATACGTAGGTATTAATGTTTGTTCTATAAGCGGAGACTACACGTGCCACTATATCTGCACGAGGTGACTTCTATTTATAATATAAATATAAGTTTAAATTTGGAATTATCTGGTAACATTACATGGAAGAATATTTTATGTTTTCCCTCACGCTATGAGAAAATTCTAAATTGAATTTGCACTGTTATCTTTTTAGAATCAGACTTATGCATTTATCATTTAGAATGTTATTCTATTTTTTAACCGATGTGTTCGTGTGTGTTGTCTTGAGGTTTAAGATACCCGAAAAAACTGCTCCACGAAGTTGTTATAGCTTGAAATAGGTACAAATACAACTGTAAGGGTTTTAAGGATTTCTAGTGAATATTCATCATTGTATGTGCGCCAGTTCTGCGAAGTAAATACTTTTAGTTTTTATGTATAAGGAAAGGGAAAAAAATGGAACAAAATTTTATCAGATATTCTTTATATTTGGCCCATTCTTTTAACGAACTCGTTGGCAAAATGCAGTCCTCACATAACTGAGGGCAAACTGAGGGGAATCTACTAATTTACAAGCAACGTTCGCATTCACAAGTCAGTCGCAATCTGTTTAATTGGCACTCTGGACCCTAAAGATTATTTCCAAATATTGTGCATTCTTGTGAAATAAAGTCGTCTCATCCTTTTTTTTTTAAATCGCCTTATCACAAACTTACTTTCATAATATTAGCCCATTAGTTTTAAATAACCTACCACAATATTCATCTTCATAACATTTTAAATTAATACACCACAGGCGATATGAATTTGTTTTTCAACCCATGAAAAGTGGTATAAAGAGGCGGGTGTTGCAAAGAGGCCATAAATTTGGCACAGCGAGAATCTTGTACACGTCAGTGCAAAATAAAGTTATTCCTCACAACAAGGCCTACCAGCGGAGACGGTTCCACCGTTGACTGATGTTTTTATAAGATACTAGCACTTCGCCCGCGACTTCGTCCGCGTGGGTATAGTAGGTACTCCACAAACTGCGACGCCCCTATACATATCCCTTTATAAAGGTTAATTTTTGGAAAATTAAGCACGATTCTCATTATTGGTTCAGCGCAACTGTTCACCCCCCCCGTTCAGCCCGTCAGGGGTTGATTATGCAAAAATTGTTAGGTACATGATCTGTTTCAATTATCCCACTTTTAGTTTGTTCATAGAATTCCGACGTAAATTGAAGCAAGCTATAATTTCCTCCCCTAAAAACTAATTCACCCCCGCTTCACCCCTTATTATGTATGTAGGTACCTAGTTGATTTTCGAAAAATCCAAACATTTTGTTATTCTTAATGTTTTATCGAAAACATTTAAATGCCGTGGTGTTTCAACTTCATCGGACCAAGCATTGATACGATTCTCCCCAGTTCGCTCAAGCCGCGACATTTTTCTTACTCCGAGCATGTTTATTACCGTCGTAACTTTTGAACGAAAGGTCCGATTTGAATGATTTAAAGTGTAATTTACACGGACATAATCAACCTTAATTATCAAACCATTTAAATGGATAAGGATTAATATCATGGTACTATAATCACCATTTTTTATTTCACCATGGGATTTGCTTGACTAATATTAACAAAAAGCGGTCATGGTGACTTATCCATAATAGTTAGACATATGGTATCGCGGACTTTTTTGTAGATATTGATGACTTCTATAAAACTGTAGTACATCACTTTGCTCTATTGTCAGTAGATTCCGCAGCGTACGCGATATAAGGACTTTTTCTCACACCTTGGGTCACATTATCGAAGTTTTCATACGGATCCCTAACATTTTTGAAAATATTCTATAGCCTATGACCATCGCCGATAATGTAGAATTCTACTGGTGAAAGAATTTTTCAAATCGGTCCAATAGTTTCGGAGCCTATTCATTTCAAACAAACAAACAAACAAACAAACAAACAAACAAATCTTTCCTCTTTATAATATTAGTGTAGAAAATGGGTATGTATTAGACTGGGGATTTATCTATTTTGTAATCGAAAAGAATATATTTTAAGGATTTTGTAATACTCGAATATCAGATCTTGAATCAAATCTAAAACGGATTTGGGCTTACGACTGGTGGAATCTCTTTGCTTTTTTTGATAAAAAATATTGTTTGAGTTACAATAAAAAAAACTCAAATATTCTGAAACACAAAACACTGCATAGTTCCATCTCGGTTTAAGCAAATATTTTAAAATAAGTAGGTACCTAAAATATTCAACTTTTCCCAAGATTTGTTTAAAGATTTATTAACCCAACCTTGTCGCGTACAGCTAAAGTGAGAGATACTTGTATAATTCCTTTTCTTAAAGGAAGTTTAATATTTCTATTAACCCACAGTTTACTAATACCCAGGATTAATTCTAACGAAACGATTCTGGGATTCAAGCTATAAATTCTAGAATTGTATGAAGAATTTAGTAAGAATGCTCGAAGCATGAAGAAAACTGCTATTTATTTTAAAACTTTAGTAGGCTTAGAAATATTGAACTATTTGACAAGTTTTGAATTAGAATTAGAATTAGAAAAACTCAATGTCATACATAAAAAGTTAAAGGCGAAACATGACTTGATGGCGATGGTTTCAAATTTATCTGTAATTATAAATTAAACCGGTTTTAAAATCCCGTTGACATTTTACTGAGACTCTTCGAATTACTATACGAACGGGATTTTAAAACAACTCAATTCAATTCAAATTATTTATTTGCACACCACTTACTAGAAGTAGCCAATAAACATTGTCTTTATGTGTAAAAGGTCAAAAAAATCTTTTTGTTCCACACTAATCCTAATCATCAACTCACACTTGGACCTTAAAAAGAAAAAAATCAAATCACACCATTACAAGTTCTCACACCCCAGTACAACTTATGAATTTCTTGCTTCAAGCACACTAAGTTACCACACCCTATAAGTTCTTCGAATTAAAAACCCAATCTAAGTTATCCTACACAATTACCAGGCACTTACCACTCCCCGGCGTTAAGGGGTGGCCAGTAATAATAAAATGCAAGGTGCAGACGTCACGTATCCCTGCTGCGGGGAAGTGGGGGCATCCTACAAATGGAGGATTCCTCCAGGGATTAGAATAACTGCTAAGGTGGGGAAAAGACACCCGATTTCCTTTAGTTTTCTTTCGCAATGAAGTCCTTGTTAAGTTTTGAAATATAGCTCTTTGTGTAATGTTTTACGTCTGGCTTGAAATTTTTATGGCTTGAATATATAGCTGTCATAATAACTTTTGTGTAATTTAGTTTTTGTTTGTGTTTACTTCAAGCTTTGTACTTAAGGCAGCGATAAAGAAAAGCTGTGACCGCAGTTTCTGAACGGCGAGCCAATGACTGTTGTTTTTGGGGGCACAATTATAATTTTGCTAACACATAGACATACCTATTCCAGAACGGGGTTCTGTGGTAGTGGCTTTTCACCAAGTTCCTAACTCATATTGCTGATTAGTCATGATCTGCCTATCCTTTTCGCAACTATATTGAGGTCGGTTTCCAGTCAAATCGGGTTCCTGCTGAATTTTACGTGGAGCGGCTACCAGATCTCCACATTCCAGTTAACTGGGTATCACGGTACTTCTTTGCAAGACTGGAGTCAGATTTTCTGGCTTCTAACAATCCGTAACGACTGCCAAAGATCTACAAATGACAGCCGGGTTCAACGGCGTAACGTGCTTTCCGAGGCACGAAGGAGTCTCGGTATGTTAAGATGGTCACCCATCCACAGTCCGACCTTGGAAAGGGTTGCTTAACCTTGAAGATTGACCCGTGCGGCTGTTATTATTTATCCGCGAACTCCATTCATTTTCCTGATTATTGAACTGTCTAATATAAACATGAGAACTGTGTAGCGACAACTAATTATAAAAAAAAACATCAGTTTTACCATCATTTGAAAAGTCATCATACCATTCACGAACACAACAAAACCATCCCAGCGCGTTATTCTATTTTTTTTAATTACTGGGCTCTACAGTGTACCTAAATTGGCTCCGCATAATAACTTTTACCAACGACCAAAATATAGTGAATCGTGCAAATATCAATCGTGTGAATGGGTCCTATATTGTATCGCTAACAACGGAGCATCGCACTGTGTGCCGATTTATTGTACGGTCCGCAAAAATATTTTAGTGCGACAGTTTTAATAATTTCAAATTCCTTTGTTAAAGTGGGAATAGATTTGAGTTGCTGGTTTAAAAATATGAAAAAAGGTGGAATTTAAACGAAAAAAAAAAATATACGTGGAATTTAGACACAATACGTAGGACTGGATTGAGATGAAAATTTAAAAAACTCAAAGCGCAAACACATTGATTAATTTCTAGTTGATATCTCACAGTTGATTGAAAACAAAAATAAAATAAATTTGTACTTACCATGCAAATAATAAATACAAAATACACAACAGACGCTTATGTTAAAAATATACAGATTATTGACCTGCTATCTGTACACGAAGTGCATTGCCGCTATCACTGCGAGTCCATCGAACCCGTTTATACCTTGACCTGTCACACGACCGGGTTACCGTCACACCAGCTAGCCGTTTACTCCGTATCAGTAACGTTTACGCGCGCGTTACATATTTATTACATCGGTGACTTGGGTGGGTAGGGTGAAGGAATAATATTCATGACAGGCGATTGTGATAGGTCAGTGAATTTATTTGTTAGCGAAGTTGTTTGTAACGCCTACATACATAACACTTCCATTGAACGTGGAGCGATTTTGAAATCTGATCCAAGGAAAGTACCTTTCGAGTAAACAGGAATATCAAGTGTTAACATTAAGTTGGTATTGGTAACCAAAAGAAACCCTCCATACATGGACTTTGGGTGTCTTTTTTTCGCGTTTAATATTTTTATTTTCCCAAAAATCTTTTCATTAAACATGTAAAATTCAACCCTGTAAAATACACTTTGTAATGAAAAAATATTGTCTTTGTTACAGGTAAGACGCGGCAATTGAACAATAAGGTATTAATATAAAATATGACAAAACAAAAAACCGTAAAGTGGCAAGATCCAGCAATAAATTCGCAAAGGGGAGAGGCTCTCAAACAAATTAAGCCCTGTAAATATTAGTGGGGCCATCTTTCAAAATGTCAGCGGATTCGAACCTGGGACGAGGCGGCGACGAGACGACAAATAGGTCGAAAGCCTAATACTTTAAAGCTCCAATTCATTATTGTTAATTGGGGGACCCTTAATTTTTTCCCCCTCAACGAGTATTTTGGTTCCACTGTGGTTTCTGGGTCACAAAATTTTGATTATAACCGCACTGCGGTGTAATAATCCTATCATTGTTTATTGTGGGTGTATAAGGGTGTTTTTTTTAAATACATAAGCTAAAAATATCCCCAGATAGAAATTATTTTCTTAAAAAAACTTTTTGCGTCATAAAAAATTAAGTGTCAGGTTTCGAGCTTTTATTATGGATGGGAAATCATCAAATGACTCCTCCCGTTCTGGGCGGAGTGGACCCTGGATGTTTCGAGCCTTGGTATCTCTATATCTGCCAGGGTTGCGGCTTTTGTTCGAAAGATTTACCGCGGCCCTGGAAAGCAAAGAGCACTAGGAGGAGCACGGATGGGTTTGTAAGAGTCTGACACTCCGACTAAAACTGTGTGTCCTGAGTCATTTGATGATTCCCATCCTTAAAAAAAGTATCTCTTAATCCACTATCAATACATTCGTGTGGATTACGAATAACTTTTTCATTAAAAATAAACCAGGCTCTCCTCTGTGCCCCAAACCATGCAGCCGAAGTGACTTATGTGCTGCCACCGACGGAAGTGGCAATGTTTTGGGTCCTCCCAAATTTAAACAACTATCGTGCCAGCGACACGTAGAATAAATGAGTAATACAAAATAAAGGTATATTCCATCCAACTATCAAAACTACCAATTACATTCTAATGACTATCCTCGGGGTACAACTACGATACCCAATTACTCGTCAAAAATAGAATTTAGAATTTAATCCAGACTACGTTAAGGTCTAAAAGTTTTGATTAACCTTTGACCTTTCAGTTAATCTGGCAAGCCTTCCTCAAAATTTGTGTATTCACTACCCTTAGTACCTTCGAAGTACATTATATACCTTTCAATAGAACCAAGGTCGCTTTCTCGTCAGAAACTTGGCCCCATGTAGTACAAAGTATAATAGATTTTCAAACAATCCTGGTCTAATTCATGTGCCTTTATAATATAATCAATGAAAGCTTCCAATAATGAAAGTTAATGTCCGTTGAGAGCGTTAGAAGTTACTTAGTACAGTTTTATTGGTAACGTTTAAAAGTAATAATGTTCTAGTAAATGTTAAGCTTAAAGTCACCCAAAGGGCAATGGAGAGGGCAATGCTCGGAGTTTCTTTGCGTGATCGAATTAGGAATGATGATATCCGCAAGAGAACCAAGGTTACCGACATAGCCCGAAGGATCGCCAAATTGAAGTGGCAGTGGGCAGGGCACATTGCTCGCAGAACAGATGGTCGATGGGGCCGAAAAGTTTTGGAGTGGCGACCGCGTACCGGAAGACGCAGCGTTGGAAGGCCTCCCACAAGGTGGACCGATGATCTGGTGAGGGTCGCGGGTAACCGATGGATGCGAGACGCACAGGACCGGTTGTTGTGGCGACACTTGGGGGAGGCCTATGTCCAGCAGTGGACGTCTTTCGGCTGATATGATGATGATGATGATGATGAAATGTTAATTGTTTAAAAAAATAGATCAAGTGGGCCGTACTATATTATCGTTGTGTTTGTGATGCCTTCAACACATTCCATAATCTCGTTTGGGAAATTAGTTTCTGATTTTAAATCCTGCTTTAAATAATTATTTTGCTTACTCTTTGCAGGAGATAGTCACGCCTCTTACCACCACAAAAATTTGCACTAAAGAAGAAGCTTATTTACTTAATATCTACTGAATAGTAGATCAATAGAAAAAGAGAAGAGAAATCAAATTAAAATAGTTCTCTTTTAAGTCAAACTATTTAAAACCAAGATTATTTCCGAAGTAAAAGCCAGTCCTTGAGTTGCTTGGGTCACACGAAGTGTCAACTAAGCGTTTAGCAAGTTCTTTAAATAACGCATTGGACAGAGGATAAGCAATGCCATACAACGTGACAATGCCGCCAGTCTTAAGGGCTCACTTCCAGTCGACAGCGATGCGGAAGAAGTTTTTTGACGCCATATTTTAGTTAGGAGTTTTCATTTTATTTGAAGCGTATATAAATTAGTATTAAGTATATTATAAATAAGATTATTTTGTTTGGCAAAAAGAAGTTACAAATGAATAATAAGACACTTTTTATCGTTAAGAATCACTCGAAAAGCTGTTTCCTATTTTCATTTGCCAGACTAAGACTCGGTCATTGTCCTATTGACTCTACATGCTAGTTAATACTCGTATAATAAGGCAACGTAATTATATCCATCATCGGATCAATCGTTTGCACATCATCCATCATGTTCTGACATGAGCTGTCTTCGATCACAAAGCCGATGGCGTGTCCAGAAATCATGAGTGACGTCATATCGAATAGTTTGTAGTTTATAGGATGTTCCAGAAGTGCGTTTATATTTCAGGGTGGTGTTCTGTTTCTGCTATACAATAAAAAACCGGCCAAGTGCGAGCCGGACTCGCGCATGGAGGGTTCCGTACCATTATCATTAAAAAACGGAGAAAATCACGTTTGATGTATGGGAGCCCAACTTAAATATTTATTTTATTCTGTTTTTAGCATTTGTTGTGTAGTTTGTTGAGCGGCAACAGAAATACATCATCTTTGAAAATTTCAACTGTCTGGCTATCACGGTTCATGAAATACAGTCTGGTGACAGACAGACGGACAGCGGAGACTTAGTAATAGGGTACCGTTTTTACTCTTTTGGTACGGAACCCTAAAAAAGAGTATCATACTAAAAAAGACTTCAATATACGACTAAAAATCACTTTTCAAGCAGTCGAATGTTGCTAAACAGCGAAATGAAGTAAGCAGACAAAAACTGCATCAGACTGCACAAAAAGTGTTTTTTTTAACGTTCTAGTCGATGTCTGCGATAGAGTTTTTTAAATACATTATTAAAAATACAATACTTTTTTTTATTTTCATTTTGTTTCTTTACTCTCTAGCAGATACAGAACAGCACCCTTAAATATGACCACGCTCTTCGGGAACACCCTGTATTTATTATATTGTATAGTAGCTGTTACAGCCAGTCTTGCTACTGTTGCTAAATTAGCATAACCTGCATATGTGTGCTATCTGATTCAATTCATACTTCTGCGTTCGTTATAGCAGTGCTTGTTTAAATTAATGTTTCAGTAAAAAATATTTGGAAAAATCTTTCATCAGGCATAATAATGTAAAAACATTTTTTTATTGAATCGTTTTTTTTTTTGGGTAGAAGCTCAAAAGACGCTTTAGTGTACAAGTGGCAAGGTGATCTTCAGGCGAATTGACCTGAAGGGTCCACTAGAGCATAAAAGGCGTAAAAACAAAGTCTTGCGCGACATGCTCTCAGATTCATCATCATCATCATATCAGCCGAAAGACGTCCACTGCTTGACATGGGCCTCCTCCAGATGGGGGACCTACAACCCCCCCCGGGTTGCCATAATTGCCACGCTTGGCAAGCGGGTTGGCGATCGCAGTGTAGCTGTTGCAATGTACCTACAGAGAATGCTGCTGCCTATTCTCTTGTGAGTCCCTTAGTCGCCTCTTACGACACCCACGGGAAGTGATGGGATGGTGCTATTCTATTACGTACGCTACCATATAGAACTCTCAGATTATACACTGATAATTCAAATAAAATACCTTAACGTACTTTTATAAATCAAATAAATCAATTTCAAATCAACCCTGCTGCAATGCTATTTAGGCACTTATAAAACTCAGCATTTGAATAATGTAGAAATGAATTCTTTAAGCTAGACAGCCAAGTAATTGGAGGATAAAAATATTCATTTCTATCAAAGATTACTGGTTTTCTCGGTATTTGCCTTTCAGATCTGAATAAGAAGATGGCCCTCTAATATTAAGTATAATCCTCGGTATGGCCATGAAAATGGCTGGTTTTATTATTTGATTAGCAACTGATAAATCGTTTCTGAGCTTTAAATTCTGCATCTTCTCAGACAAAGCCTTACCCTAATAGGTACTGTTCTGGTGGAAGTTTTGGGGGCTGTCTTTATGTAAAACTGACGTTAAAAATTCACCTCTTAGCCTCATTGTTTTAATAAATATGTACACTAAAAAAAAATCCGTACTAAGTTAACCCTAAAACATGGTGTCAAAAAATACGTCTGCATCGCTGTCGACTGGAAACTTGCCTTATTAGCCTAATTCGAAAAAAAAACTCTTGGATTTTGTTTTTTTTTTTAATTTCAAATTGATTGTCTCTTTACTCTAGTATTGCCAAGAGCGAATTCTAAACATAATTTTGAACGTTATCCTATGTCAGCAGCAACCCGCAGTCAGAATGCAGCCCGGTTGATGACTAACCATTTCTTATTACGTAGGGCTAAAACACGACAACCCTCACGCCCCAGGCGCCGCAACATAGGGAGACGCTCGGGCGTCGGGAGTCGCAGGGCGATTCCTGACCGCCGCCGTGCCGTAAGCGCGGGTCTGAGGACGGCGAGCGTTGGGTGGCTCGCCGTCCGATCAAAGCCAGGCCCGGGTCGACGGTGCGCAGTGTTCCTCCTTGCTCAGCATAGTCAACATAACCCGCTAGGACTAGAGCCTGCCAGAGTTGCAGATTTTGTTCGAAAGATTTACCGTGGCCCTGGAAAGCAAAGGGCACTAGGAGAAGTGCGGATAGGTTTTAGTCAGTAAGAGTCTGACACTCCCTTCCACTCCACCCAGAGTGGGAGGAGTCATTTGATGATTTCCCATCCATAAAAAAAGGTCTAAAACACTACTGACAAAATGTGAGTCCACTACACGCCTTAACATAATGCACAGCATTACCTCAGTTTAAGGCTTTAGAGTCTTTTAAAGTAAAATGGTAGGTTTCCAACTGTTTGGAAGATAAATTGTCATTCTCGGAACCGATACCGTCTCTCGACCTGGACCCGGATTTCATAATGGCTGGACTCGCTGCCTTACTGGCCGCCTAACAGTTGTCTATTTCACAATAAGCCAGCGATACTGAAGGCAGATGCCCGACGTTCCAACCGCACTCTTTGTTCGGGCTAACAATGACTTGCTTCCAAACTCCAGCTAGTCGAGTTACGTACTACGCATCTCGATTGCGATGTGATACCAATTATTTAGGTATATTTAGGTATATAATAAATAAATAAATAAATATTGATCGAGAAGGTGTAGGTAACTGGGATCCAAGAAAATATTACTGGCTACACAATAAAAAAATAACAAATTTCAGTAATACCGTGTAACTGAAAAAAGAATTATAACTGAAAATAACAATGCAAGATATTGAGAGATTGTAGACAATGATAACGGCATCCTGTCGCTGTCTCCGGGACCAATTCTATAGATGTGTCAGCTAAACACTAATGTCTTTATTTCTAGTGTCCCGAATTCATCTGTGTTCCATCCTTACCTATATAGAAGACCTGAGGGCCTACAAAAACTAACATTATCTTCGTTCAAAATGTGAAATTTACCACGTGACATTTCAGTATCACCTTTTAACTCCATTAGGTATATTTTGGACGTTTAACAATCGTAATTGCTGATAGATGATAATGATGATGATGATTTTTTTTTTTTAGTCTTTTTCATTCTATACTTTCTTTTATATTCAACAGCATGACCTTAATAAATACTTGTGCCCAGAGTTCATTCCAAAAGAACAAGAAGACATACCAAAATAGGACAGCAAACTTAAATTCAGAAACTTCAAACAACGCTAAAAATAAAGACACAGCAGAAAAATAAAACAGAACGTCCTGTACAAACAATCAAACTTGGTCCTTGTAATACAAACAAACAAACGAACATAATTCAGTTGAGTGACCCGCGGACCAAGTTTAAACTAATTATGCAGAAACGAAATATATTTCTTATTTTACGTCGGAAGGCCGGAGGAGAGATTTTTTCGCTTTACTTATATAAAAATGAAAAAAAAAACTGCGAAATAGGTGGAGCTTTAATGAATCTGTCATGAAAAGGTACGGAGCACGCCTAATGAGGGGTCCCTGTTAGCCATAATCAATTTGATGTCAGTAAATATATTATAGTTATTAAGTTTCCAATTTTATATTTTTTTCTAGGTATGCTTGATGGCAATTTAAATGGTGACGTATAAAATAATATGGAAAATGTAAGTTGTGTTTTCTGTAACTTTTGAATGAATGGGGAAAACTTATTTGATAAGAAGAAAAAATATTGTAACTCGATTTAAACGTGTTCTTGTCTTTTCTTAGCTTGTCAAGGAAAATAAAGCTACATTTTTTATCACCGTACTTACGCTTCATTTTGTTATAAAGACAGGTATTTTGTAATTAAGGCAAAGAGTATGTTACTGAATTTTAAAAAATTCTAAAAAGTGTGATTCAGAATCGTTCGCGAATTAAGAAAAAGAATTGTGAAAAATCTCACTTCTGAATTACCCTGTCTTTAAATGTGGCTTTTATCTATTTCCGGTTATAGACCAACCCGCGTACCATGAGAGCCGGTTTAAAGAAACACGGGAGAATAGTTCCAAATTTCAAGCAAAGGCCTCCGTGAAGTAAGTCCAGTGAGACTGGTGGGACAGAAATGACCAAGCTAGAAACTATATTTAAAATTATTTATAACACGAATGTTACTTGATACGTAACACTTAAATAAACTTCACTCAATAAATTGAATCTGACAATCTCGGGCGGGTGAGAACCCATAAAACTGGCATACCAATTCTGAGATTGTTGGACATCAATTAGTTTTATGGCGAACAATAAAGGACTTTACCTTATTAGTTTCGGTCAGAGATTGGTATTAAGCCACTACATAGTTAAATACGTTGTAAACTTGAAAATGTACAGTCACTGACAACATTATTAGTGACGTGAAGAACATCTTCAGAAAATTCCCCTGTGACTTTTCTGAAAATGACCAGAAAGATGTTCGCAGGCGCAAACTATCAAAAACCCCTTTAATTTCCCCACATTTTGACATGTTTTTGACAGTAAATGTCGCTGAGATGATTTTGCGACTTGAATTTAAACGCGGTACGGTTGTACGAGAATTTTATTGTCCTTCAGGTGAGTAGCGTGCGACGTTAGACCAAATTATGCAAAGATCGTAGCAGGTGCCTATCTGCAGTTACTGACTACCCCATGGGAAAAGGCGAGTTTTTGTATGTGTGTAATCGATAAGATTTAATCGAGATAAAAGTTTAATCGGTAGTTTTTCTGGGACAAACCAAAACAAAACCTGTGTCTGTTTGGTATGAAACTTTTTACAATAAATAAAAAATACCAAGAAATCTGCGGTCTTTTAAGACCCTACGCTCAAGCATGACAGTTTAGCAATAAAGTATTTTCAAACTTCGAGAATCCCGTATCCCTTGATGTTAAAAATAGGCTAGGCTTTTAAAAATGAATCATAAATCACACTATGCCCAATGCCTAAATTTTTTTGCGAGTCTATAAATCCCAAATCAACTTGAGGCATGTTAAATCGATCGGACAAAACTTTTTATTAAGAAATTCTTTACGCTTTTCTACGCACATGTACCCGTACAGTTGTCCCAAGATTTATATTGTGCTTACCACAGATTAATCAAATTAAGCTTTATTCGTTAAAACGTATTTGTTAGCACGGGACAAATTAATTTCTGACTTTTATTACGTGGTAGTACATCTGTATCTGTAAGTTCAGAATTTACAGTTTTATTTCGTTTTATCTTTTTTGTCTGTCATCAAATAATTTACGTGTATTTCACGTTCGTATTACAGAGTTATCTAGAATCTTTGGTAATTAAATTGGAGATTCGATTTTATTTTAATTAGTTGTTAAGAGTATTATCCAGTCAGCTTTATTGGTGAAGCGAGTATTGCTCGCCATATTTTAGTACCTACTTGTAAAGCAATATTAAAGCAGACTGCCAATACAGACAAACAAACAGACGGACAATGAAGTGATCCTACTACGGTTTTTACTTTGTGATATAGAACTATTACAAAGTCATCACAATAATTAGCGATCGTATATTAAAGATTGATATTCCTTGCCAAGGTTTCGCATTGGATAGTAAAGTGACTTTTCAGAACTGTCAACACTAAACTGTTCAGGTGTTAAGGTATAGAGGGCCAATTCTAATTTTTAAACAACATTCGCATTTGCGTCGCAATTTGTCAAAAATGAAACCGAAATTGAGGATTTTTTGACAGATTGCGACTTAGATGCGAATGTGAACTTTGCTTTAAAATTAGTAGTGGTTCTCAGACCTGCCGGTCGATTCTGTCGACATCTCATGGTGTACACCTAGGCGGAGTGAACGACAATAGAGCTGTCATTCCATCTTATTTGTATGATTTGACAACTCACCCGTCGTTCACCCCGCCTAAGTGTTCACTTCGACACGTTTACAGAATCGCACTGCTGCATATTTCAACCAACATTCATGACGTCAATATGTCGCGTATCTTTCACTAAAGTTCAGCCACAAAATTTTATACCAGTAGCAAACAAAACTTATCTAGCGTCACGGATAGATGGCGTCTCAAATTCCTTCGCTCACACCGACTTGGAACGAAGGGGCCTATTCTCGGGGTCACGTCTCGCCCTATTTCTCGAACGTTTGAAGACTAATGTCGGTCGTATATACCTAATGGCGTACCGTTTAGGAGCCAGTTACAACATCTCCCTCATTTCAAGCTTAAAATTCCACTAGTTCTTTTTTCGGCTATAGAAATACTTCTCCAATTGTTATTTTAGGTCGTTTTATACCGTGCGAGATTAGATCTGGATTAAATGTACCAAATGGATTCTTGTTTTGATGTTCCCCAAATAGTGTCTGATGTTTTCAGAAAATTGTTCGAATTTGTACGGTTTAGTGACACGAGAATAATAAAAGTGTAGGTTTTGTTTTTGATTTACTATAGAAAAATGTTTTTCTTAATTGAAACTAAGCTTTGCGTTAGTAATGAGACCATTTAACTTAATGCTGATAGAAGCTTATTCTGTTTGAAGCTTATAACAATTATTTTAAAGAAATCTTTTTATCATACGATACTCCAACATCATTCATCTTTGATTTATTATTATAAAACTCAAGTAGCCCTCACCAATTTTTTGAAAAAAAAAACCTTATAATTGCTTGTCGAACCTTTGGCCATAAACCCATTTTCACTTCCACCAACCCCTTGGGGGGAAATGGACATAAAGACGAGTATTAATATTATAACATTAATACTAATTTAAAATCCCATTAACTCGTATGTTGGGTCATTCCGATAATTGAATATCAAATAACGACACAATCAATGTTTGTCCGGAATCGTATCGAATCGGAACAATGCCTTTCCGGCTTTTAGTCAATGCATTGCCAGTGGTATACTTACCTACTTATTATTTTGTACAAGAAGTTTATTAAATATTTAATTATGTAGCATTGTTGGAGCGCTGGACAAAGTGGTATTAGATGAGTGGTAACTATTTTTAATAGTTTAAAATATGAATGGCATTTCGCATGCATTTTGAACTTTTGACATATCGGTGACAGAATGTCACTTTGTCTCAACACTCTTAATAATATTGCCTTTAATGATAATTAAGCCCGTATTGTCCCATTGCTGGGCTCCCGCTGTAACGTCCAACGGTCATGAATTTGTGCCACTTCCTTCCAATTCTTAGAGAAGACATCTGGGTTGTACCGCCATCTCCTTCATGGTCTGCCATGGCCCCGTGTGTGTTGGTATCATATTGCGTGTGTCCACAGCAAATCCCTCTTGACACAGCGAATTCAGACAGCAGATAGGAAGGTTATAAAACCAGCATTTTATACTACTCTTTTAAGGTTCTAGAAAGTACCAATATCTTCTCTTCAGGTAGGTAGCAGGGCTGAGTATCCAGGGTGGAGATACAAGTTTAGTATTATTAATCGAGAAGGATCCTTTAATTACGCCCAAAGTCAAGCTTTTTTCTACCTTGTTAACTTTCCTTAGCTGACGGTTACAGCAACTTCGTTCCTTCTGTTTTTTTTTAACCTCTGCAAAACTCTTAGTGATTACAAGGTGAAACTTTGCTGGAATCCGATTTGAACCCTAAATAAATCAACACTTTTTCACTTTTTGATTCTTTTTGTTATTTAATTATCTGTGACTCGGTGATTCTCGTAAATTGCTGTGTGGGCTATCCACCAAAAATTTATACCACCTGTTTATATTGTGTCTCCTCCTTTACATCATAGCAATAAGGTTGAATTTGGTTTGATTTTTATTTATGAAGTTTAAGTTATCGTTGTGGGTTAGTGATAAAATCTTTCTTTGAACCATTTTTTTACTTGTTTGTTGGTAATTATTGGGCGCGTGTCGCGTCGGACGTATTTTATTACACGACTATACTGTCAAATTAAGGTAATTGTGATAAAAATGATAAAAACCGTGGAATATGGATGTTTCGTCACATTTAAGGGTTTGATATAAAGCGTGTTAATTGTTTGGGAAATTGGTTTGTTAGTGCTCTGGCAATTTTAACGTTCTTGTAGTTTTAAAGTAATTGATTTTTTATAGTTTCCACACAATGGCAGTGTAGTCTTTTCAATTAAACTTTGACAAGTAGATGTTTTATTAAGTCCATCTATGTAGGTACCACTACTGTATATGAAGTATAAATAATTTTATCTACACTCACAACGTAATGTTCCAAATATGAGTTCAAAAACGAATGCATAAATACATACTTTTTTTTCGTGGATAGGTAAAATTTAAAAAAAAAACCATTACGATTCAACATTTTCCTTCGATTTTTAAACAACTGCATCATAAAATAACTTTTTAATTTTTATAGCACACTTTTTCTTTTTAATTTTTGGCGCGGGTTCATTGACTTAAGTCAATGAGCCAGCTTTTATCTTTGTCTATGTTTGAGCGCGCTGCGCAGTCATTCGAATACACGCACGAATGAGAATATCCGCCATATTGGAATTAACTATTTTTCCACTTATTTTATTTCAACTGTATGAGTGAAGATAAAATAGTGTATGCAACGGCATATAATTAGGTATTAAAACACTCGTGCGATGCTATTATCACACTCGGCTACGCCTCGTGTGATAAACCCACACTCGTGTTTTAATAACCCTTTTTATATGGTCGTTGCATAAACTACTATTATCTACACTCACAACGTAATGTTCCAAATATGAGTTCAAAAACGAATGCATAAATACATACTTTTTTTTCGTGGATAGGTAAAATTTAAAAAAAAAAACCATTACAGTTCAACATTTTCCTTCGATTTTTAAACAACTGCATCATAAAATAACTTCTTAATTTTTATAGCACACTTTTTCTTTTTATTTTTTAGCGCGGGCTCATTGACTTAAGTCAATGAGCCAGCTTTTATCTTTGTCTATGTGAGCGCGCTGCGCAGTCATTCGAATACGCAATGAGAATATCCGCCATATTGGAATTAACTATTTTTCCACTTATTTTATTTCAACTGTATGAGTGAAGATAAAATAGTGTATGCAACGGCATATAATTAGGTATTAAAACACTTGTGTGATGCTATTATCACACTCGGCTACGCCTCGTGTGATAAACCCACACTCGTGTTTTAATAACCCTTTTTATATGGTCGTTGCATAAACTACTAATATTCATTAACAACAGTGAAAAGTATCATAACACAACTTAGTATCTATGTGCTAAAGATACTTCTGCATTAAGACCACATTATGAATAAAAATACATACCTGTACAAATTCAAATTTATCGAATGACAGGCAAAAAGCAGGACGCAGTTTTATGTAGAAGTATTTAAAGTAATAGGAATAGATCCTTTATTAAATTTTTAACCGCGAATAAACCTCTTATTGATCGCAACACGCGATGCTTTTTTTTTATTCAGTACCTAATGACCTCGATCACGCCTGATGGAAAGCGATAGATGTGCTTGGTATCAAAAACCAAAACTTTGATCAATATCATGCATTCTGTTGTTTACCTCTTATTTATCCACCTTATTAAGCTTTTTTCCTTCGTCCCTTTCATCGAGAATCAACAAAAACTGCGGGCGTGTATTAACCAATCTGAAAATCTCTGATTTATCAGATATTGAAAACATGTGGGCTCAATTAAAAGGCATTTTAAACGAAGAAAAAACTTAAGATCATGACTAACGATGCGTGTCCCCCTTGTCTCCTTCCCGTGTGAAGTGGCCTTTACTTAAGGCGAAGGCGTGTAACGTCTTTTTTATTTTTTTGTGATTATTAGAGGTTTGGTTTGGTATGGTCATGTGAAGATTAGGGATGAAACGTATTTTTTTTTTTTCTTTGAGGAAAGGTCTGGCTCTTGACCTCGATCACGCCTGATGGAAAGCGATGGATGAGGTCTATGATGGAGCGAGCGTGTCCAGAAGATGCCTTGAGGCACTGGTACTCCCATGCATCTACGAAACACAGCAGGCTGCTTGACGCCGGACTCTGGTGGGAGGGTGGTCGCAAACCAGGCGAGCGTTAGCCCTACCACCGCATATGAAGGATTGGCCAGTCTTATAAGATGTTAGGTGAGACTGTCCAGGATGTGCCGAGCGCTCGGTTCAGTTGAGTGCCTGATGGAACAAATTGCGCTACACGAGGAAGCTCCTTCATGCATCCCAATGTAACTAAAAGGGTTATGAATATAAATGTTGATGGATTGAGTGGGAGGCCGAAGAAAAGATGGAAGGATGAAAAGGGATTTAGTGATATTGTGACGGCTGATAGGACAGAATGGAAGAAGAAAACGTGTTGCACCGACCCCAAGTAACATGGGAAAGGCGCAGGAAGATGATGAGTAGAGGTTTGGAGAAGTTTGTGGCTAAATTATAAACAGCCGCATGAGCAGTTCTTCCAGGTTAAGCAACGCTTACCGAGGGTGGTTTTGGATGATGATTTGGATGATGATCATCCGTTACATGCCGAAACTACTCCGTATCTCGAAAAATACGTTAAGCTGTTGGTTCCGTGTCTTATTTGTAGATTTTTAATAGTGTTACAGGTAGTCAGACGCCAAGAAAACAGGCACCAGTCTTGGCAAGAGGCTCCACAGCTTTTTTTTTTTTTTTTTTTTTTTTTTCGAGGATGGGAAATCATCAAATGACCCCTCCCGCTCTGGGTGGAGCGGCAGGGAGTGTCAGACTTTTACTGACTAAAACCCACCATTTAGTCCTCCTAGTGCCTTTCTTCCCAGGGCCGCGGTAACTCTTTCGAACAAATCCGCAACCCTGGTAGGCTCTGGCCTTAACGGGCCCCGACCCATGCTGACGACTGCTGGCTTGGCGCGCGTAGAACACAGCGCGCCGTCAACCCGGGCCTGTTCTGATCGGACGGCGAGCTACCCATTGCTCGCCGTCCACAGGCATCAGTCACTGCGCCATGCTCAGGAGCATCAGTTCCTGGGCGGCGCAGTAGCTGACGTTCAACAGGAGGGGGTGAAATGGGGCCATTACTGGCACTCCATTTCAGCCCCCTTTGGAGCCCGTTGTAGGGGCTCTACTGCGGCTGTTGCATTAGCAGCAGCCGCAGTGGAACCGGCTTTGGCGGCGGAGGAAGCGGCGGCGGTGGCGGCGGTCGCGGCAGAGACGGCGGTGGCGGAGGGCTTTCTCCGATTTCCGGCTTTGGCGGGTGGGGCGCAGGCCCTACCCCCAGCCCAGTGGTCGGCCGGCTTGCCAGCTGCCGCACAGACTGCGCAGTGCGGCGCGGCGTCGCAGGAGCATGCTCCACAGCTACTGGGTTGTGGAGATCAGATAGACAGTCGTTTCATGTAAATACTGGTAATCAACTGCATCCCGCCAGACTGGAAGCCGACCCTATTAGAAATTTTCGTAAATTTTTATCCTTCCTTGAGTTCAAAATATTGTGAAACGACTTGGGGCTTGGGTCAGTAGCGGTTAGATAAAAAACTCAAATGTTCATAACCCAGCATCACAACTCGGCTAAAACGGCCTTGGCGAAGTTATGGTGGAACTTTATACATTCATTTATATTTTCACAGTGCAAAATAAATGTTTGTACGTACTTATGTATTTTCTAATTTTCGACACTTCGCCTTAACACTAACTGACGCTAATTAGCTATGACGTCGCATTAGTTTTCTTTTCCTCTATCCTTTTCTATCATTCAAAGTAGAAGGAGATGTCACGTGTTTAAAATTGATGGCTTCCTTTTTTGGCATCACTTCGGTTTAAGAACCGAGAAATATAATGCCTACTTTATTTTTACATTTAATGTCAAATAAATGAGGAGAAATAGCTTTTTTAATGTCGTCAATAGTTTCGACGGAATCACCCTGAAATAGTTTTAGTATTTATTTCGAGTATTCAACTAATTTGGTGATTAATAGCAACATTGTGTTGTTTCAGTATTTAAATAAACGAAATAGACTTTATGACTCTTGAGTTTGGTTTGTTGGAAAAAGCCACATACCTACCACGGTATACTGCTGAAACGCTTATGAATTTGGGTAGCGATAAAATCTTTATTTCAAGCGATTCTCAATATTGACCAGCGGCCCTACTATGAAGTGTTAAAGCGTGAGTAGTTCGAGCGAGAAGGAGGGATGGAGCTATACAGCCTATATAGCTCCATCCCTCCTTCTCGCTCGAACTATTCACGCTTTAACACTTCATGGTAGGGCCGCAGGGCGAGAAGTCTCGACATACATAGTTACCGATCGGCTACCAACCGAATTTGGTCGATAAGACCTAAGGCCGCCCGTCTTGATTGCGATCCAAGATAAATATCAACTGTGGATCGCGATCGAGTTATTGATTTTGATGGTGGATCGCATTAAATTACTGTGCGCGATTACACGATCAAAATCAATGATCTGATCTGTGGATTGCGTTCGATATTGACTGTGTACGGGCGGCCCGATCTTATCGACCGAATTCGGTCGGTACCCGATCGGTAATTATGTCGAGACTTCCCGCCCAGCCCTTTAAAAACTCATTCATGTTAACCATGAAACATTCTTCCGAAAACAAAAAAGATCAGGTTTTCCATACAAAACTTTTGTGGTCACACGATATTTATAACAGCAAGTTTACTTTTGAACAAGTGCAAAGTTTAGCCGACTTACAAAACAGTAATATTGTACTTTAAACTACATTACAGTTAACGGCATCCGAGCTCGTGTTGGTCACACACATAATGCTTCTATTTGATGCTATAACTTACCTCCTCCTCCTTCATTGTTCAGTTACTAGATTTTTGTTCGCACCTGAAAATTCGTAACGACCTTCAGTCTTATTTATAAAAACTCGCATACGAAGGACTACGTACCAGAAACAAAAAAAAATGTTTCTCGTATGTTTTTCTAATTCATTTTAATTTTGTTAGTTGTTGTTAACGCATCAAAAGAAATACGCAATCTTGTAATTTCACCGTCTTCCAACGGTTCATGAGATCCAGCCCGCTGATAGACAGACGGATAGACGGACTGACAGCGGAGGCTTTAAATAGGGTTCCGTTGGTCACTCCTCGGGTACGGAACCCTTAAAATACATCAGCTGTGCGATCTACGCTTAACTAACATAGCTTAGCTTTTGGTCTGGAACCGGGCTTAGGCTGTCGCTTACTTTGTTTTGTGACATAAGTTTTCGATATAAAATATTGGAGACAATATTGTTTATTTATGGAGTGTGCACAGCTTTATCAATCAATCAATCAAAAACTTTATTTCAAACTAGAGTCCATATGGGTTAGTAGCAAGTACTTAGGAGCTATGTTAGTACGACAAGGGAAAACAGTCTTAATAATTATCAATTAATTAAAAATTCAATTTAAAATACATTCAATAATTCAGTCTAATTTAATTTAATCAAAATTTTTATGTGACAGATTTTTTGATAAACGTAAAAGAAGACTGGAAATCTTGATAAAGCCAGTTTTGCTAAAAGTCTCAAATCCCTACCACTATTATAAATGCGAAAGTACTTCTGTCTGGCTATTACGCTTTCACGCGAAAACGGCTTAACTGATCGTCATGAAAGGCCGATAATATGGAAATGGACATGGCTACTTTTTAAGCGACATCTACGCGGGTGGAGCCGCGGGCAGAAGATAGTTATAAAGGATTCATAAATCTAAAATTCTAACAAATATTATAAATGCGAAAGAACATTTATTTTTTACGCTTCCACGCCTTAATCGCCCAACCGATTTTAATAAATTTTAGCAAAGAGAAAGATGACCCTAGAAAGGCGAGAAAAAGCTAGTTAAAAACAAATAACAAAAACGTTGATCATTCTTAGTTTTAACACTTTCTACCACTACCTACCTCTTTTAGGCTGTCTGACAGAGCCCAATTCACATTTAAAACGACGCGAATCACTCCAAGAGCCTCACCTACCACTGAACAGCCGTAACGATCTACTTGTCTAATATTTATGCAGCACGACCACAAATCTACAACAAACGCTCAACATTCGGCGCCAGTGAAAGCAAGTTTCGAAATTATTCGGCTGCGGCTAGCAGACGGTCCTGTTTCAGAAGTATTCACGGAGGCTGCAATGCGGATGCGGATTTACAATAGTGCAGTCACAAACTTGCACCCACCTGCTACTAAATGGTCAACTTCTGCATGTAGTTACGTTTAATTTACGTATTTGTACGAGTGAAAGAGAAAGAGTAGTTTTTGAGCTGCATTTGTCGTCGGAATTTAAGCGATTAAATTTGGAATTAGACGAGGAGTGCAGGGTGAAATGCGTTGTTTAGACGAGCGGTTAACTGTGTGTATATTACTGTATCTGTTTATATGCATTTTCGTTGTAACTGTTTCAATGAGGAGATTATTAAAGACAGTTTGTAAAAACCTTTGCAACTTACCTGGTGTTGGTGATCGCGGAACGGCGAGATGGACAGACGACATTGTTGCTATCGCGGGTAGAACCTGGATGAGGTTGGTACAGAATCGTGATGATTGAGGCCTATGCACAACAGAGTAAGCGAATTCGGGCTAAGGATGATGAGATGGTGATCCTGAAAAAAAAAGTCTTCAGAGATTCGATTTCTACAGCCACATTTTCACATCAGCCCTGTAAACATAAAAACATTTCCAGTACCAGGCAATCAGAACAAAGTATCCAGCAATTCATAGATGGAGCGGAATAATATAAAATTTTACACCATACATAAATCCAGGACTGTTTTATGTTGGAGCAATGGTCCGCCATGTTTTATTGGCGTGGTATCGCGCGCTAATTTTGAAATGTGGCGAAATGAGACGCGGTAACGTCGGCCCGATCGTTTATTTATGGCCCTTGGGAACTCGGTTCATGTTTTTGCTGACCAATAAATGGTTTAAATGCTGGGTTTTTGGAGGTTTTTATGGTTGTTTCTATGGTTATTTAATTTGATTGTTGCGTAAATGACTTTTTGCGACTTTGTAAATACGTCATCGTTCGGTAAGGGTTACGACTTTGTTTTTTAACAGTTTGGTAATTAGGGAGTTACTTATATTTACGCAATTTCAAAAACAAGAGGACGTGCTCTATTTGTCAAATTGTTTTTTTCGCATGTTTTTTCAGGTATATTTTCAAATATCTAAATAATACTTAATAGTGACTCCGTTTATGAAACATCATCGAGATTGCCCCAACGAAAAACCGGTAACTTTTATCAGTATTGAAATTTAAAATCTACAAGCCGGCTCGCATCGATGTACAGTCGGGTAAACAAACAAGTGCAACCACAAACAATGTCAAAATCAATTGTATACAACAACGGACGGACAGCATAACATCGGTATACTAAATCGCTGATGCATGTCAACCCAATTTTTTTTGTTCGAAAATACAATTATATCGAAACCGATCCCTTTGTGTTCAGATGCGATGGTTTTTCGTGTGTTGACAATACATTGCTCGTTAGTAACAATATCATTTGGATGATGACCACGTTTAAAACGAAAAATCTTTAACTCGCTTAGCAATGCCGATGATTTTGACAGTTCCACAACATTCATTGCGTTCTTCACGTTTCTGAGCAGTATAATTGTTTAAGCAAATGAAGCAATGGATCATGACTTTCCATCAAAATCGTTCCGATTGCAACCGCACTTAGTATCAGTTGATTTCCAAAAACACTCGATTTTATATTATTCTCTCTTTCTTTCTTTACTTATCTCCTAATTTGCACAGCAGTGTTACTTCATCCACTCTTCACATTTTGGCTCGCCATCACATATTGTCATATGCATCAGAAAACCAGTGATGTATACCGTACACAAACCAACCATCTATGCCTCAAACTAGAGAGAAACAAAGCATGTATCTCATATTACATTTTGGGAAGACGGTAATAGAACTAGATATCTGTGTCTCGCTCTACCGGCCACGATTTGAAGAGTATCAGTTACATGATTCTTACGGGTGTGAAATTGTAACGAGCGGAACGGAATAGGGTTCAAGTTTTTTAATATTTTTTGGATTTTTGGGGTTCAAGGACCAAAGTTAGGCCGTTCAGATTCAAGTGCTCAAGTTTTCAAGGTTTTATTAGCCTGGTGAAAACTTAGATTGACCTTGTTTTCAAGGGCGTTCTAAGGCTCCCTTGCCCCGGCCCTGGCTTAAAATCCAAAATGCTATTATTCCCTTTGATACGGATACTATTCATCTTTCTTTTTGTCTCATTTGACTCAACTTTTTAAATTTGTCAATTCAGTGAGGCTATTTGAACCACTCCGTCATTAGTCACGTTCATTTCTTGGATGGAGCAGGGCAGGAAAGTGAAAGGAAATATCTAATTGTGAAAGGGCTCCTTGCTGGCACTGTTTGGGATGAGTCAAATTGATTGATTTTGGGCAGTTGATATTAATGAAACTGAGGTCAATTACCTAAAATCAAAAACTGAATGATAGTTCAAGCTGTGACCATACCACTGAAACTCCAACTATCCTGTAGAAGATCGATCGATCGCCCATAAAACGTTTCAATTATCGTAGTCTAGTTCGTAATGTAAATATTATGGCCCTTGGGTGGTATGTCAATGAACCCATAAAGTACGTTACTCTCGGAATAAATTCACTGATAGCTATACGACTTTATGATCGTGCGAAATATCAAACGAAGCTCTCATTCTGTCAAAAATAAAGTAGTTGTATTAAAAACTGAACAGCTGTTTAAAACATGGTTTCCGAATTCCCAGCTAATTTGGCAGATGCGCCTTTTCTATCCCAAAAATAGACTCTACCTTCTTCGAAATGAGGTCTATTCTTATAATTACGTAAGTAAAATCATGGGAATTCAATCTGCTTATCATCCATCGAAGACGCGACCTTGGCATGACGTAAGCTAGTGGGGAAACGAGTTATAGTGCAGGAGCTTGCGGATAAAATGTTTTCAATCTTACCATTATTATAAACAAAATATGCGATAGTTTGAATGAACGGATGCTTTGATGATTCTTACTCAATCGCGCCAGAACAGCTTAACGTATCTGCATGTTTAGCACAGACATTATATTATTATAATAGTCTGGAATAGAGATATAAAAGAAATAAAAATAGTTTATTTGCGCCAAGCAGGCCCCAACCAAAAAAAGACAAAATTACGAAAGTTTTGCAAGTTGGAAAGATACGCGTCACATCGCGCAAAATGACCATCGTTTAGCATAATGCACATACCTATGTAGTCTATGTTTTATTCCGGGAACTCGCTCCCTTGGGATAATTTCCAAAATTCACGTGGGCGAAGCCGCAGGCAAAAGCTAGTGTATTTATTTATTCAGAATCCCTGACCTGTTAAAACCGTTAATTTATTTGATCTTTAATAACAATACGTTTTTATCGAACCAATTAATGTATGGGTACGTTAATGCTATGCGGTTATTTTAATTGGATTCAAATACCATTAACAATTTTGTAAATAATTGCCTTTATTTGTTGTGGACTGTATTAAATTTATAGCGAAATAAACTTGTTATTCATTATGTATTTTATAATACAGGATTCGGTTCTCTGAAATTATTTGATTAATTTGGATTCATTTGACATAACCACATCCATTGGAATTTTTGGCTGAGTATGAATGCCGAAGAAATAGTGTTTTAATTTTACATACTTATTACAATCCAAAGATAGTGGTGGTGTTGGTGTATTGACCAGGGCCTAAACCACCAACTCTTAAAGCAGTATTACTTTAACATTGCTTCCAGTGGGAAAGAGACGGAGATATACGTCCTGTATAGCTCCCTCTCTTTCCCACTGGAAGTAATATTGAAGTAATACTGCTTTAAGAGTTGGTGGTTAGGCCCCAGTTCAGTCTTTCTGTCGGGCTATATCATTTGGGTTCTTATGAACTTATAAAATCATTTTTAAAATAACTTCATCGGCGATTAAGTTTTAAAGCTTCAAAGCTCATATTGTAAATGAAAGAGATGTCTGATATGGACTTTGACGTCAAAGTCCATGGCGCACAGCGTTTTCGCGAAAGACACAGATATATTAATTTGCTTAAAATAATTATAACTCGATGGTTTTTCGATCAATTTTGATTCTATTTTCACTGTTAGTATAACATTTTTGTATATTATATTTTGAGATAAACTGTGTCATCATCGTATCAGCCGAAAGACGTCCACTGCTGGAGATAGGCCTCCCCCAAGTGTCGCCACAACAACCGGTCCTGTGCGTCTCGCATCCATCGGCTACCCGCGACCCAAAAAAAAATTAAAAAATTAAAGATCGTTTACACTGAGATGCGAATGCGAATTTTGCTTTAATATGAGTACCTAGAATTGACCCTCTGGAAATCTGTTTGCCAACCCCATAATTTTTAAGTCAAAACTCAACCATCACAATTGAAAATCCATCAGTTTAAAACTAAGTTATCTGGCTCTTAAACAACACAACATGTGGTTTCCAAAACGGTGCCTAAGTAAATAAACGAACCTAGTTCTACTTCGGATTGACCAACTTGTGGTTGTTTTGTACCGCGACTACCAAAATATTAGTCTCGTATGATTTATGTAGGGATCATATAAGTATATTATTATGAGTATGCGGTGACGTGGTATGGCAGTTAAAAGGATTGGGTTAATACATTTTATGATTTTTCTCGTCTATATTTAGGTTTTTAGGCTTTGAGAAAGCTTTCAGAGGGAAATTGGGTTGTTTTTATTTAGATTTGGTTTTTATAGCATGCAATTTCGTCAGAAGTTTTGACCCTATTTTTTTCACATACACAAGCTCCAAGGATCCTATCCTACTAGATACTTTTATTATTATTATTACTAGCCCGTACTATCCCACTGCTGGGCAAAGGCCTCCCTCCATTCCTTACAATGCTCACGGTGTTGTGCCTCTTCCTTCCAGTAAGGAAGACATCCAGGTCGTCCCCCATCTTCTTCGCGGTCTGCTGCGGCCTCGTCTCGCTGTTTCAGGGTACCAATCCTGTATGGTACGGGCCCATAAATTGTCCATGCGGCAGACATGTCCTCCCCAGTCCCATTTAAGTTGGGCAGCCTTTTTGGAGCGCAGTGTAGTGTTTCGAACGTGGTCTGTTAATTTAACACCTAGTATACTAAACTAGATACTTAACTTATAACATTATAATTTTGATAGTTTGTGGTGTAAATGGATATTTAGATTTTTGAATGAATGGATGTTTGTAAGCCGTATTAAGATTTAGTTCAGACGTTTCAAGCTCTCTTTGCACTCAAATACTGCTAAGTTGGATTACCTATCTCCATTCACTAATTTACGAAAAAAAATCTCCAAAATTAATGTCGGATTGATGTGCATGTCTGTGTATCCGCCCTGACTGAACGTCTGTTTTGCCACTGTATCCCATACATATTTGTTGGAACCATCTGTTTTACGTCAAGTGGCGTCGTAAACTTTGAGGGGGATATAGAATGCTTTGTATTACATTATAAATAAACTGTTTTTACTTTTTTATTGTACCTAATGGCTGGTCAATACCGAAAATAAATAGGTAGGTACTTAAATATGGTTGCGGCTTTTGTTCGAAAGAGTCACCGCGGCCCTGGAACGCAAATGGCACTAGGAGGAGCACGGATGGGTTTTAGTCAGTAAGAGTCTGACGCTCCCTCCTGCTCCACCCAGAGCGGAAAGATTCATTTGATGATTTCCCATCCATAAAAAAGGTAGGATATACTGTAAGATTTATTTCATATCTTACCAATATAATTAAGGAATCATTGGCGCTTATAAACGTAATAAAGCAAAAAAAAAAATGTGTTTATTGGCACAGCTTAAATCATACTCATATTTCATTACTGATCTCTAAAATAGTGTTAAATGAAGGCACTGTTTTTCTTTGTCTGCATTTGCGCTTATTTCTTCATAACCACTCAACCGATTTTGATACGATTTCAACTTGTATTAAGACAAAACGTGTAATTTCAAACCAATACCATTCATTTTAATTAATAAGCAGCTAGACTGGACGTAAAATAATCACATATAAAACCATAAAATTCCATTTGAATATTACTGGGAATCGCAGCTTATAAATTCTAAAGATATGAAGCTGGCAACATTGTTCCCGTCGAACGCAGGACGCGCTAGATCATCTCCTACCAGCAATCTGTTTTGTTTCGTGACTCGTGCGCAGATAACAAACCAATACAAATTTTATGAGTATTATTGGTCCTTGTACAAAACTGCCTCATTGATCTATTGGTCGCTAGCGCCTCATCAGGTCCTAGGTTTGATTTCCCGGTTGCGCAGAATATCATTGGATTTTTCCTATCTACTTATCTATTTATAAAAAAAAATGTATTACGAGTCCGTCCGGTCGTTATATTCAACCGACTTGCTTGTTTTTTTTAAAAGCTTTTATTTAACTTGACTTGTATGTATGTTAACAAATCTCGCAAGTTTAATTTTTTTAATTAAAATTGTTTTATTAAATGCACAGATTTATCATCAAGCATCAATCACCTTACTTTCACCCTCCTTATTTATATTATATTCTTCGTTGTACATCAAAATGCAGAACCTTAAAGA
Source organism: Melanchra persicariae (assembly GCA_947386135.1). Taxonomy (NCBI): domain Eukaryota; kingdom Metazoa; phylum Arthropoda; class Insecta; order Lepidoptera; family Noctuidae; genus Melanchra; species Melanchra persicariae. Next base: position 5,084,449 of record OX376651.1, on the reverse strand, counting down.
AAACTTAAAAAAATAAAATAAAAAAATAGGCAGCTTTTATCGCATTCCGCGATCTCGTCATGTTCCGCTGCGTGCAATAGTGAATACTTCACTTTGAGGCAAATGTGCTTCATCGTCAACCATAACATCACTGTCCACTTCCACCAGGTAAGAAAGTGGTCAAACACGAGCCGAAAAGTAAAAAAAAAAATCCGAGCTGTTTCACTTGATAAAACGAGCTAAATTGAAAACAATCAACTATAACGCTCCTCCAGCTCAGCTGCATATCAAAGAAAACTCCATTTGTAACAGACAGACATGGCATATCTAATTAAATAAAACAAGAAAATCGTAAATATGTCACCGGAGCGCGGGCGCCGGCTGACAAGCTTTTGTCGCGCATGCGCGCCGCAATTTTTGTCCGCCATGTTGTAATTGCGTGCGCAATAAATTGTCAGTGCTTAAAACTGCAGTGGTGTAGCTGAAGCGACGATGTGAAGAAGCTAAGATATTCTCAGTGCTTTTGACAAAATTTTAAGTCTTGAAGAACAACGAACCAATGGATGAACAGAGTGACACATGAAAAAGGGTGACTCCTGAGATGACAGATAATAGAGAAGTCTTTAAGAAGAAACTATGTTGTACTAACATCAAATAAATTATGATGATGGCAATAAAAATGTTGAAAATATTGCTGCTTAAGAGAGTTATTGTAGTTTCCAGTTCTACTAAATTGAACCGGTGAAGTGGTGGTGTTTCTGACTCTATTTGACTTGCTAAGTTCATTTCAAACATAATTCAGTAATAATTAAAACCTACTTATTTGCGTGCAACTAAAGCTGAAAGACATGTAAAAATAAAAACGTTTTCATAATTAAGAACACAGTTTTAACGGCAAACTTATCGTTAAGTTCCGATTTGAACTTAGTGCAATATTAAAATCCCTATTAGTTGCTTTTTAATGTATGCAGACACGCATTGGCATGACTTTACTGAATGCTGTAAAAATTTTTATTACTAGGAAGTTGTATTTAACTACAATAAAATTGTTTTATAAAGGAAACATAGTTTTACGATTCACAATACGAAAAATGGAAATGTTCTAATCAAAAGTAATTCATACTTAAATTCCATACTAACTTTACTTACTAATATGTTGTTGCAATGTTTGTTACTTCTTCATGTCGTAACGGCTGAACGAATTTGGATGAAACTTGGCAAGCGTAGACTATTACATTTTCATCCCAAGAGAATGTTCCTATGCGGTAGTTATCGACTTTCACGCGTGTTAAGCCCTTGGCAGTAGCTAGTGATGTGTGAAATTAAAATCCATAGAGACTTAAAAAAGCATAGGCTAACCTTACCTTACACATGCCTGTATTTTGTAATTAGTTTTTGTACTTATTTATTTAATCGACGAAAACTAACAGCTAAAACAGATGAATAACAATTGTATATGAGACATAGGCCCATATTCCAAAACGTAAAGTCAAACTCGACTCGAACTCCAGCTACATTGAAGTTTGTCATAATTGAAGTTTTTGCATTTGTTTGCTCTTCTCTCGAGTACGAAAACGTCAACTTGGAGTTGGAGTTTACGTTTTGGAAAATGGGCCATAGAGCCAATTACAGCCTCCGTGGTCGAATGGTTTAGGCGTTTGCCTTGTGACCCGATGGTCATGGGAAGCATATTTTGTAAAGTTGTTTCCAGTTTGGCTAGGACATTGCGGGCTGACTCACCTGATAGTCTGATAAAAAGATGATTCCGAGCTTCGGAAGGCACGTATAAGCCGGTGGTCTCGGTCGCCAAATGCCTACACAATGAGAAGAAGAATGACAGGTTCTCACGAGTATATAAACAGAAAAAAAATATTAGAAAAGTTATCTATCTCACCGCTTCTCACTGGACCACAATAACTTCAATAAAGCACAGAGAGTGTTTCACTCTGACCACACGGACTTCGAGTGGGCGGGACACTTATTTATTTGCGAATTTCTTAAACGCACACATACAATTAGCTTTTGTGGCGAGGTCATGTGAGTCACGACTTGCGCCTAGGTAGATATTTATGAGTCGTGTAAAAGATTAAGTGAATTTATCGCTGTTCTGATGATTATGTAAAGTAAAAATAAGCTTGAATTGATTTGGTTATGGAGTGCTGATTTTATGTGTATTTTGTTATACGATGAGATTTGTTTATTGAAGATTATTATATGTTTGAATGATTAAGAAGAACGCAATTTGTACAGGTCACTTAAGCTCCTCTATGGTGTATCATTGAGTCCGTTGTGAAAAAGGGATACTGCTATTCGTCCTGTATAGCTCCATCTCTCTCACACAGTTGAATCATGATGGCATTCGCATGATGATATAGCCCGAAGGATCGCCAAACTCAAATGGCAGTGCGCCCTGCCGGCACATTGCTCGCAGAACAGATGGTCGATGGGGCCGAAAAGTTCTGGAGTGGCGACCGCGTACCGGAAGACGCAGCGTTAGAAAGCATTCCACAAGGTGGACCGATGACCTGGTGAGGGTCGCGGGTAGCCGATGGATGCCAGACGCACAGGATCGTTTGTTGTGGCGGCACTTGGGGAAGCCTATGTCTAGCAGTGGACGTCTTTCGGTTGATATGATGATGATAATGAGAGCTGAATACTAAGTTGACTAGCAGACATTTTCTGCTATGTTTATTTGTTCCTAGTTAGAAGACATTCTAACTACCCACTTTGAAGCTTTTTCAGACTAGCCTACCAGACTGCAACCTTGTAATACCAATTTATTGTATAACATTATTTAACAAGTTTATTATATTCTAGTATTCCATTAGAGGACATAAGTATCTCTTATGTTATTTGAATAATATCCAGTCGTATGATCCAGCTCTTAACTTTCCTATTTCGACCACACTATTTAACCTAACCAATAAAAAAAATCCATATCCAATAAAATATTCCCCACTTTACATCCAGCATCCCTTCCCAACACAAATTCACCCAGGCAATGTAAACAACAAACATCTAGTTGAAAAACATCGTCTCCAGGCGCTTCCCGCGATGAAAGTGTGTTTTTCCAACAAACGTTCGGGTTATGCACTTATCATATGCGTCCGCACGGTATGCAATATGCCAAGATAACGCCGAGACAGCTTTATGTGGCGACGAGCCGTAGACTATTGTAACAGAGTTGACAGTTCTTTGATGGATGGGTTCGAATTAGGGACATACTAACTCGCTGAGTGGTATCGCTTCGTCGCTTGGAAAACTGCCGGTCGATTCTGTCGACATCTCACGGTGTATACCTAGGCGGAGTGAACGACAAGTGAGCTGTCATTGCATCTTATTTGTATGGTTTGACAACTCACCTGTCATGCACTTCGCCCAAGTGTTCACTTCGACATGTTTACAGAATCGCACTGCCGGTCAAGCTCCGTCGTCACACCGGTGTGTCGCCCGATTTACGCGTTTTAAAACTCTATTATTACTATAACGCAAGGTATATTATTTGATTTTGAAGTTTGACATGTCGGGAGCTTGACCAATTAAATGTTTTTGGTTATGTTATGTTTGGTAGTATTTCACAACATCATTATTCTGGCATTTGCATGAAAAAGCGGTGGTCAAACACGTGTCTCTCAATAATAAAAGTTTAATAGGAATCGATGTTACTTCACAGAATAGGTTTTTTGGATCAAAGTTGTAATCTATAGAAATAACAAATGTATTCTGATGGCAATGACGTGGTGTATTCTGATTAGGTAACTTTTAAGCGGATTTTTTAAGTATGTAAATCTAATTCAATGTCAATTACCGGCGTGTTACTAATATTTAAAAATTCTGTACTCTATAATATTGTGACCAATATTGGTTTTATGTTTGAAATTAACTAACTGTGCTGTCTAACCATCTCGCTTTCGCTGACTCCCTTTTCTAATACATCAGTCCCCATACTATCTTAATAAGTACACAAAATTCTTCCGTTACGGTGGCTGACTGAGTGACGGACATACAACGCACAGCTAAAACTACTGGTCCTAGAAAGCTGTAATTTAGGGTTCCTTGGGGAGTCTACTGAGAGAGGATTTCCCGAACTTCTTAAGGGAACGGGAAAAAACGGAATATGCGCGTACGAAGTCGCGGGCAAAAACTAGTCCATCCATATTTTCTTGGGCCTCCCTCTCCCAAACCATCTAACCACTTTAAATGCATTTATAAATCTTTTAGTAACGTGCGGTTCATCTCTCCTTTTCACAAACCCATACCAAGACAAGGGATTCCGTTTCAAAGAGTTTAAAATTATTCAACACTTATTTATGACGAATAAAGTCTGGAACCCCTAATGCTAACTTTATCTCAATGTTTGACAAAAAACATTCAAATGCATGGGTTTAGGCATAAAACAAGCCTTTATTTCTTTAAACTCTCAACCAGCTTAGTCTTTGACACACGAAGAGCGCTCTCTTCTTATTTAGTACCATATTCCGCGGAGCGAGCGGTGGCCGATTGTTCAGCCAGGATTACTAGTGTACCAACTGTCCCCCGGTCCAACTGTACCCCGACAATGTTTTGTATTTCGTAGGATATGAAGGAAAATTACGTTGAAAAGAAACTTGACCCGCTTCGCTGTTGTGGTTCTAGGATTAGGTTATTCACTTTTTGGACCTGTGTTTTGTGGTGTATTTATGTTTTGTTTTTAGCTGGGTTATAGATGAATGTGTAGAAAAAAGAGCCAATTGTTTTTGTAGAACAGGGGAAGCAGGATTTCGAAGTTGAAATAGAACACTGGGGTTGCTCCTACTTCATTTGTTTTCTTTATCATTGAAATGTCAGCTGCCAGCAGCTACGCCTGCGATTACGTCGAAAATTATACCAATTATACTATGTCCTAATCCATGATCTTCCCGTGTGCCAAGTAATATCCAAATCCGTTAACCCGCTAAGACCTGTAGCCGTAACAAACTCACTTTTATATTTATGTTTATAACATTAGTTAGGTTTTTCAGATCATTAAATAGATAATTCGATCAGATTATCTATCTTCATTTGAATTCTCATTAACAAAAAAGCTGTTAACGGATAAAGAATGTCCACACAGGTTTTCTTCACACTCATAAACAGTGAACTCATAAGACAAAGACAGTAAACCTTTTTGAATTTATGACATTTTTGGCCCGGGCGCTGAACAAAGGCACCGCTGCGCCCCGGCCGCCATTCCGCCTCCCCTCATTTCACGGCTATTAGTTAAACTTGTTACCTACGCGTGGATCTCCATTAAAATGCAAATTTAACGCCCCCGAAAATGTTTATATAATATATTTTTCATTTATTTTTATATTTACGTCTCCGGAAGCAAGCCGGCTTATTTGCTAGTTTTCTCCCGACGTTTTTTTATATTCGTTCCTTTTTTTTAAAGAAAATATGTTTTGGAACACTTGGCAGAAGATTCTTTCTTTTATTATGTTACAAGAATAGCTCAACAGTGGGAATTCTTGTGTTAACAACTGGAGTTCATAATACTGCAGTCGTTTTTAGATTCAGATTCCGAGATAGTCCTTTGTATTTAGCTTGAACACAGCGAGCGGCTAATAACGTTATCATTTTATTTAGCTCTATTAAGAACTAAGCAAAACTTGAGCTTTATACTGCGTGGTAGTTTTGTATATTAAGGTGTATTCTTGCTATTTCAATCGTTAACAGGTCAAAATATCATTTTTGATAGTGAAATAATTGAGATCGTTGTGTTAAGTTTAATACATGACCTTAGAATTATTGGTTCCTACTATACCAGATGGCTGAATTTCTATTGCAATAAAGAAAACTGTTTGTGCATAAGAAATTTCTGCTATTGAACGTACATTACTTCTACGTTTACCCCAAACCCTAATCTCATTGCCATACAGACCATTCCTACACAAAAACGAATGCTCATCCCGAAATGCATGCGACGAAAATTATCGAACGTGGCCGGACAATGCCGACTGATTGCTAACGTGAGCATAGAATCACAAGAATAGGAGAACTTGTAAGGACATGTCCCCCACTACCTCCCCCCCGGAAGTGGCACACACCGGGTGGAAATGGAAAATCCCGTTGCCGGATGTGACCTGCCCAGGTGGAGATTATTTCCCATGGAATAATAAAGTGACGTACGGATTTTGGAAAGACAAAATGGATTGGGATTATTGGGCTGAGATTGTTTGAAGGATAAAACTGATCTAGTTCTTCTTAAGATATCAAAAACCATTCACTTTTTAAATGGATGTAACGATACTTTAAAACCTCACAGTGCTTATGTGCATAAGGAAGATAGGTTAAATTTTGCATCGACAAAACTATTATAACAGTCGAATGCAATCGACATCGTGCCACTAGATTGCAAGAAATAAATTCAAATTATATTCCACGATCACCGTATTTATGACAAAACATTAGTGCAAAATTAACGAGTAGCCAAAAGACAAGAATAATCGGTATAGCTTAGACCTGAAATCGAGATAAAGCCTAAAAGATTTAAGTGTCAGAATCGATAAATTAATCGATGCAGTTAACAGATTATGGGTGGGGTTTGTGCCAGTTAGACGTCGACCCAAACAATCATTATTGGATTATGCTACTTGATGTCGCTTAGTAAGGCAAAATGTGGTATCATTTCCAGCGCATTCAGCCGCTGATACCATTATTTATTGAAACTTACGTTTACCTTTATTCGTAGCTTTTTCCATTCAGGAATTTATCGTATTGTTATTTTTAAACATGACTTATTTGAAACACAAATCCCAACAACTATGTGTTGTGTAGCAATCAAATAAAACTTCTTGGTCGACGCTAAAAATACTCATACGACACTCTTGCGTAGGCGCCGCCGTGTGCCCCCTCAATTAACTTTGATCTTTATTTTTGGAAGACTAAGGTCCTGAATTTCTTGATTCGATCCTATCGGATTAAGTTACTGGTACAATGCAGTATTGTCAACTGGTCGGATATAATGCGGCCAAATATGGAGAAATGTGAATTAAATTGGTTATTCTGCAGGAGCAGGCTTGTCTTTGGAAACAACTTCTAAGAGAATGTGGTTCTTGGAACCGCCTTTTATCTGTGAGACATTAACGGGTACTTGGCGGTTATTTATCTACTTATCTTTAAGGCTGGTTGCCTTAAGAGAGTGAGCGGTAAATCGATGTCAACAGGGAAGGGTCGTGGCTACATTTGGCTGAGGTAAAAAGGGCATGATTTTCCATAAGCAGTGATGGTGAGGTACGAGTACATTAAGTGTCGCGTACTTTACCTTACATAATATTTTCGGGGATGCGATAGGAAAATATTTGCCTACATTTTCAGGACTGTTTTTTTTAGCATAGATAGTAAATGGCTTAATTAAACTAGATAACAACATAATTATCTTGACCGCTATTTAATATTCAAGAAAAAGACAAACTCACCTGAAATGTTCTTAACTGATAAACTTGACTCAGAATATTTAGGTGACCAGCGACCAGCTAAGTTGCGAATCAAATAGCAAGTCAGACGGTACAATTTCGTTAGATACTATTTCGAGCATGCATCTGTATTGTTATTTCCTACTATGACACATGAATGCCGCCACTCGCGGTCGTAATGGCTCGATAAATTCGTCCCTTTCTATTCCTCTTTGTGTGCTATTTTTGTTTTTATTCTGTTATCTTGTTTGTTTGTGTTTCTTGGAGGGAAATGTAAATTATAGTGGGAGAGTACGTACGAGATACGTGCTGCGGTGACGGAATTTCTGCTACTGTTACAAAATGGAGAATGACAATGCAAAAATCGTTTTTGAATCGCTTACTCTGTGCTCCATTTTTTGTTATTCACGTTTTCTGCATTGATAACTAAATTGCTTAGATTGAACACCATTAAGGTTAGTGAATGTATGTACCTACATGTATATTATGAAATTGGTTTGTGTATACATATAGCATTTCATAGAACAACCAATACTATGTATTGATGATTGATGGTATTTGTGGTTGATATTGGTTTTAGAGTTCCACTGGATTTCCCTGAAATTGAGAAGATTAACCAGCTCCATAAAAAAGGATCTACGTCTTTGCTTCATAAATATACCAAGCCTTTTTCAACTGTGATGGAAGCTTCTAGACTAACCTGATTTGACATGGCGCGAGTGCTTTAGGCTAAATCATAACGGCAGCATGGATCGATCTTCAAGGTTCGGCAACGCTTGCCGAGGTTGGTCTGTGGATGGGTGACCATCTTAACATATCGGGATTCCTCCGTGCCCTGGAAAGCACGTTAAGCCGTTGGTCCGACTGTCATTTGTAGATCTTTGGCGGTCGTTACGAATTGTCGGAAGTCAAAAAAATCTGACACCTGTCTTACCAAGAAGTACCGTGATACCCAGTTAATGGGTTGTGGAGAAAAAATACTGATATTTTATTACCAGTATTTTACCACTCATTAACTGGGTAACCCGGTACTTTTTGGCAAGACGAGCTCCTCCATGTAAAAAAATCCCAGTTAATGGGTTGTGGAGAAAAAATACTGATATTTTATTACCAGTATTTTACCACCCATTAACTGGGTAACCCGGTACTTTTTTGCAAGACGAGCTCCTCCATGTAAAAAAATAAAACACATAAAATAAAAACTAAATTGCGCTGTAAAACTCAAATTCCTAAATCAACCCCTAACAGGGTTACGTAGTGGTGAAAGTCTACTCAAATTACTTTCTAAAACGCGGCTGGGACGAACGTAATCGGATTGTAAGTCGAGCGAGCTTCGCATTCTGTTTAATTGATCAGTGCAGCGTGTCGCAAGGCGAGATACGCCGAGTGATTAGTTAAGCAATTAGTAGTGGTCATTGATCGCCGTTAGTAATGTTAGCTTTGAAGGAGAACCTTACATTGGGTGTTTTTTTAAAGATTTTGGTTGATAAATATTTCGGAGGTATAAAAATCCACATTCGAGATTTCGGTGATTTCAGAGAGAGAAAGAAAGAAAACTAGTATATTTGGCACAAACAGACACAATGTAGGTACAAATAAAATGAAACTTAAATTTAAAACAATAACAGTGTGTGCCCCGTGGCTGTACCATATTATCGCTAAATATCTCTTGTTCTGGAGCGGCGACCGTGTACCGGAAGACGCAGAGTTGGAAGGCCGCACAAGGTGGACCGATGATCTGGTGAGGGTCGCGGGAAGCTGATGAATGCTAGGCACAGGGCCAGAAGTCTCGACAAAGTTACCGATCGCTCACCGATCGAACTCGGTCGTTAAGGCCGCCCGTACACAGTGAATTTGGAACGCGATTCACGATTAAAATCAATGATCAGATCCATGGATCGCGTTTAAGATTGACAGTGTACGGCCGGCTTTAGGACTTTACGGCTGATTTCGGTCGTTATGCGATCGTTAAGATCTGTGCCGAGACTTCCCGCCCTGGGGCTCTAGACAAGTGACATTCTGTCAGCGGTAGCATGGCGAAGGCGATTGTCAATACGTCAAAAATGTATGGGATTGACAGATGCTGTCGAATTGTCACGTGATCAAATTCCTACATTTTGGCATTTCGACAGTCGCATTCGCTAATTGAATGGCGCATTGTCTAGGACCTCAGGACTGGTTGTTGGGGCGACACTTGGGGGAGGTCTATGTCCAGCAGTGGACGTCTTTCGGCTGATATGATAATGACGATATCTCTTGTTGCTAATATAATAAATGCAAAAGTTACTCTGCCTATCTGTCGGTTTGTAACCCTTTTTATTTCGTCTGAACGGATCTACACGAAAATTGGTACACGAGTAGACCCTGCCCTAGTTTAGGTCATAGAATATCATAATGGCTGCTTTTCATCATATTCTGCCTAGCCTTTTCCATACTTTATTAGGGTCGGCTCCTAGTCAAATCGGATACAGCTGAATACCAATGTCTTACGTCAAGCGGCTGTCTACCAGACCTCCACAACCCATTTACTGGGTAACACGGTACTTCTTGGCAATACTAATGTCATATTATTTTGCTTTTTACCAAACATAATTTTCTTGTATACTTCTAAGGAAATGATATTCATAGTAAACGTTATTAGATTTTTATGCACGGACTGCAAAAACTAAAGATCACAAAGATTGAAGAACAATTCATATAATCCAATTCAATTTATTATAACAGTGGTTCTGTATGCACTTGTTGAATTAGTTCTGTTTTGAGCCTGAAGTTCATGTCGTTGATCAGTAAAGGCCAGTATATTATTCTTATTGACGTCTAGATACTGATAGTAGTTTATCTTCAGGCTGTCAAAATTAAATGGTCGCTAAAATCACAAAGATTGAAGGAACTATTGGATAAAGATTTTCCAATAGTTAGTAACATTGTCTCTCCATCAAAAACTTGTTCTAAAGTCGGTTCAGACTCTCTTAATATCTTTCTCTTGCTACTAAATTCATGTTTCATAAGAAAGTGCCTGTAAAAGCCTATTTGAAACGAAAAGTTTTCTCTTTGTTCATCTTGAATTCTGCTGAAACTGTAATGTAACCTTTTGATCTACGCAAAGAGATTTATGTGTATGAGTTGATATTTAAAGGACTTTTTGAAAGGCATCGTGTACCTATACTTTTTTGTTTTGGCCAATTTAAGATTATTTGATAGTGTCAATTACTGGTACGTAAATATCTAGATGGAAAACATTTACTGACAGTAAGCGCACAGCCTAAACAGCTGGCTTTAGAAGTATGACATCTGTGGCCTTAGTGTGAGTTTTAACGTTCTTGGTCACGTTAGCGTAAACGTCAATTTGTATTGAAAGTATTGAAACTGATCTACTCACGGACAACCTGTTTTTTTCTATACAATTTGACATAAGCGAACGTTTACGTTAACGCGATCAAGTACGTTAAAAACTCACACTAAGCCCTCTGTACGAGTATCCAATAAAATAACGAAGGTACCTACTGAAGAAGATTTTTAGCCCCTAGAGGGGTAAAGGGGATTATGAACGTTCCCATGGAAGTTCATCGTTTTGCAGTGGTATAACTAATCCTATTGGGCACTTGTACTTTTTTTGTTAACGTTTATTGTCCCAATGCTGGACATTGTTTATAAAGAATTTGTTGAAAAATAAAACATATTTTCTTAACATTAAAAGAATACCTCAGCCAAGATTCTTCAGACAAAAGGTCGACGCCCTCCACAGAGCAATTAAAGTAACCCTCACTGAAATAAATCTAACTGCATTAATATCAGAAAAGGTTACTAATAGGCACTAATTTCTAATCATTTCACCCCTACGATGACTTGCAGTGACCGCAGGAAGCGAGAATTATCGTGCGGAAGGTGGCAAGTCACGGTGAGTAGGGTTGCCATGCGATGGAATTATGAAGGGACCAAACGATTTATTTTTACACTGTTGAAAATTATGTGACTTATTAATTGTGATTATTAACAATGACCTTACTTTCTACTTGGGAACCTAAAAAAGAGAAAAGAGAAATTTTGTTAGACAATGATTTTTTTTATTTTGACTGATTTTAATTTGATTAGATCAAAATAATGTGTCTCATTCCTTCGTCTGCTTAGTAAACAAATAAAGAAAAAAAAAGTGTTTCTCTTCATTTCGTCATTTTGGGTACAGGATAATGGACATAAGGGACAGCCCAGCCAATAGGAAATAATTATTTTTGAGTATAAGGTCCTTACCGTTTTCAAAAGCAGAAATATTACCAACAGATTGATTCTGGGAATGCTTCTGTATTCATCATCTGACTAGCCCTTTCCCAACTATATTAGGGTCGGATCCCAGTCAAACCGGAATCAGCTGAATACCAGTATTTTACATGGAGCGGCTGCCTACTAGACCTCCACAACCCATTAACTGGGTAACACGGTACTTCTTGGCAAGACTGGACACGACAGTGGTGCAAAAGATTTTAGGAACAAAGTCAAAAGAGATTTTATAACCATCCATATAGGTACCATATATTGGAATGCTTCTGTGTTACATCTTGATCATTTTCTCCTGTGCTATCTTCAACCACAAGAATTATTCAAAGTCAGAAATTACCAAACAAAAGTCCTAAATCCTGAAATTAACCAGCAAAATGACGGTAATCCTAGTCACACCTCGTGAGGATGTTGTACGTTTACTAATGGTAACAATAGAAGGATGGAATCGATGCGTCAATACTAATAATAGAAATCGATTTTGCTTAAGTATAATACACGGTATGGGAAAGTGTTTTATTTATTCCATTAATTGTCATTTGATTATAAAGACGCTGATGATACGAGTCGTGAAGATAAACCTAGGGGTATTTAATAGATAAGTACTTGTAACTTCTTTGAAATGGTGCTCCATCGTCAAACACATTCACTCTAAGCATCACCTGATGCTAAGAGTCGATGTATTTTGGGCTCGAACTTGACCTCTATTTCACCTGAAATAGAGGTCAAGTTAAAAGAAAGAAAAAAGTCTTTCTCTATACTCCCCGAAAAGAGTTTATCGAATTGAAGTTTAGGAACTATGTAGTAACTTTACGCAAACATTTTCCCCTTCTTAATTCAAGACCGTAATGTTTTTGAAGCTATTGGTTGTAAGGTCTTATATGAATTAATAATTATATCTGCATACATCATGCTCATGTTTTGCTCAATGTGAACGTTTCAAACACCCTTTGGTTGACACTTCTAAAAATCCCAACACCTTAATAAAAATGCGTAAATTTTCCCTCCGTAGTCCATAATCTACAAAGTGCTGACAATGTTCAAGTGGCCATATACGGAACCGATAACCTTAATCGGCGCCTCCTCCTTGACGACGTGAGCTACTTCAGTACGGACTGCAGAAAAATAAATTATAATGTTGATGCTTCTTCTTCTTCTTTTAAAAGTCTTGTTAAGGTTAAAGAATAGATAAAGACTTACGATGATAAAACAATTAGACAAGCTGGTAGCGACAAATACAGTGGATGATTCTGGGTTAAAGTGGTGATTTTGATGAAACTGGTAGCATGACTGATTATGATTACACAAGGTAGGCATACATTTCAAAGGGCAGGAGGAACACGGATGGGTTTTAGTCAGTAAGAGTCTGACTCTCCCTTTCGCTCCGCCCAGAGCGGAAGGAGATATTTGATGATTCCCCATTTCACTATCACCACTTGCGGAGGCTATTTTAAATGTACCACATTTAGGAAGATCGTGTTTCCTTTTTATGGAATAATGGATGTGGTAGTGCGATAATGACTGGCTGAACTACTAGTTGATTTTGAGAAAACGAATTTCATGCTGACAGTTTCTAGTGAATGTACATACTTATTACTTTTAAATTTATAACCTAGCAAAGCACTTTTGAAAAATGTGTCACAAAATAAAAAATGCAAAAACTTTGCGTATCACGATTCACGTACCCCGACTCCTGTGGTTCACCTTTGTAATTTCTTTAAGAAGTCTAGAATGTGTGAGGTAGGGACCACTTTATACCAAGACCACACAGTGACCAGGGGGCCTACCACAACCTCTTAAAACAATATTACTTTAATATTACTTTGCGTTCCGCTCTGTTGGATTTTCAACGCTCGGATCAGCGCCGAGAGTTGAAAATGCAACAACAGAAATTACAAAGTAATATTAAAATAATATTGTTTTAAGAGGTTGTGGTAGGCCTCCTGGGCAATAAAAAATGGTTGATATAATATATTATTTTAATGTTTATTGTTTTGCTAACGACACACAGTGAATAAGGCGGGTGGCACACCGCAATAACCAGTGACTTACGTTTGTGAAACTGCACACAGGAGGTACATATGAATTTATTAGAATTTCTTTGTGCACCGCCATCTTTGTATTTTATCGTGTTATTCTTAATAGGGCGAGAAACTGCGGCGTCTGCTTTAAAAAACTTTATTCCTTAGTTTTGGTGGTTATAATGTTATACCAGTAAAAAATGTACCTAAAAAGGTATCGAATTACATTGCCTTATAACAATAAAAGAACCTACCTACTCCAAGAAACACTATACCTACTTACAAGGAAATAAATATCAATTTCCTCGTCTGATTACCCAATCGTGAGGATATCAACACCTGAAATCTAACGTCAAATAAAAGGTATAAACTGTACTAATAAATCCTTGGAACACAAAAACACGTGACGATCGAATATCAAATGAGTGTCATCGAAAACCGTAATCAACCTATAAACACATCTATAAATGGCTGAAATCTAAATCCAGCTAGCTCGATACAGCTCCAAATTCAAATATCATTAAATCTAATTACGATTCAACTGTGTTTTGACGGTTTAATCCGACACTATACATACAAACAAACCGGCTGTTTACAATAAAACCGAATAATTACGGTACCGGTGGCCAACACTACTTAGTCGAAGAAATAAAATATACGGTAGAGATGGGTGGTCTTGATGTATCAATAACCTTATTAGTCGATTCCTGATATCGCTATTAGTGATTTTATGTTTTAGTAAGGACCTTTGTGATTTGGTATTTGAAGTGTTATCGATATGGGATTAATCAGTCAGTTGAGCTGTTAATGAGACTTAATGTTTGCTGTGACTTATTATGTTTTTTTCTGTACACTTATATAATACTGCAGTTTGATTCTATAAACACGTCGAAGTGAACACTTGGGCGGGGTGCACGACGGGTGAGTTGTCAAACTATACAAATAAGATGGAATGACAGCTCACTTGTCGTTCACTCCGCCTAGGTGTACACCGTGAGATGTCAACAGAATCGACCGTCTGTACTCATTTGCAAATCCACCAATCGTAGTGATATTTTGCTGTAACCCATTCAAGTTCGCCTTTGCCACAAACGTAAGCTATCATATTATATTAGTATGTTTTTGTGTACAATAAAAAATAAGAATAAACTGGAATCCCTAAAATATAGCTCAGCACAATACGATTAACTACTTTTTAAAATAGAGCAAAACATTTCCGCTTATACACGAAATTAACAGCTCCTAATTGAAATAGATTAAGAGGGTTATCAGTGCATACGGTACATTTGCAATTATACATAAATTACCAACAGACTCTGCTGAGTCTACCGAAAGCATTTTCTCCAAGAGCGTGGAGCACATAATTTCTTCCAAGAATAAAGTCGCCAACTACGTCATACATACTCAATGGATTCAAGACTTATAAAAGTTCCTCATGCAAATATTTTATTAGCATCCCAAGTTTGGAAACTTTGATACACGTTAATTATTCGTCTCCCCTTGATCCGAAGGCGTTTTCGATTCTAGTGTAGGCGTCAAGACACTGTGTGCGGTCCCTACCGGTCAACCACTAAGCTATAGAGAACAAAACACTAAAATAAACTCTCAAACGGACGAAATTAGGTTTCATTTCAACTGGCAAGCAGTGATATACAACTTTTGAATACCTCAAGTGACGTGCTAAACGAATTTAGGTTGTATGTTTAGCAAATAAAGTTAATTTTAGTTTGGATAATGGGGTTTACACTATTAAAATAATGAGGGCTCCTAAGGGTATACCCAGTATTTCTCATGTGTTTGCTTGCTTTATTTATTGTTGCGAATAAAGCTACTGTTTGTCTTTGCTGAGACGTAGTTCGTCACTTGCTAGTTTAGTTTTACTGATTCAGTTAGGTTTGTTTGTTTATATTTTATTGCCGTCATCTGGGCTGGGAAGAAAAATATTGAGACTGTTTGCTGTTGGATTTATGTCAACGAAAGATAGTTTTGTGATGTCTAGGTCATCTTGAATTTGCTGTGGGAGGTCTTGGATGTGGGTGTCGAGAGTTGAATCTTTTGTTTGAATCCTGTAGGTTTCAGCAAACCGAGCAGTGTGAAGATGATCAATTTATGATGTATTTTGCAGTTCTAGTTTAGGTCGTGGTTTTTTGTTTAAGTAATGTTGCCCCACACTAGGAATTTCTCTTGTATCGTGGGTACGTTTACAAACATATGAACTCATCATACATAGATAGCCAGACCCGAAACAACCATCAGAGGGCTTAGTTTGAGTTTTTTAATGTACTCGATCTCGTTAACGTAAACGTTCGCTTATGTCAAATTGTATAAAAAAAACAGGTTGTCCGTGAGTGTCAACAGACAGAGCGGAAGGGGTGTCAGACTCTCACAGACTAAAACCCATCCGTGCTCCTCCTAGTACCCTTTGCGTTCCAGGGCCACAGCAGGTTCTGGCTGTCATTTGGAGATTTTTGCGCAGTCGTTACGGATTGTCAGAAACCAGAATATCTGACATCAGTCTTGCCAAGAAGTACCGTGTTACCTAGTTATTGGGTTGTAGAGGTCTGGTAGGCAGCCGCTCCACGTAAAATACTGGTACTCAGCTGAATCCGTTTTGACTGGGCGTCGACCCCATTACAGTTAGGAGAAGGCTAGGCAGATGATGTGTTTTACAGAATAGCACTACAAGACCTCTTTAGAAGTTAAACAATAATTCAAATCTTTTAATAAAAGAAAGAGGCAAGACGGCTGTCAAGCCATAGTCGGTTTTAATGATTAGGTACTTAAAACGTAATTTAATTAATATGAACTTTTTGGGATGCATGAAGGAGCCTCCTCGTGTAGCGCAATTTGTTCCATCAGACACTCAACTGAACCGAGCGCTCGGCGCATCCTGGACAGTCTCACCTAACACCTTCTAAGACTGGCCAATCCATCCCTTGCGGTGGTAGGGCTAACGCCCGCCTGGTTCGCGACCACCCTCCCACCGGAGTTCGGCGTCAAGCAGCCTGCTGTGTTTCGTCGACGCGTGGAAGTACCAGTGCCTCAGGGCATCTTCTGGGCACGCTCGCTTTCATCGTGGACCTCATCTATCGCTTTCCATCAGGCGTGATCGAGGTCAAGAGCTAGCCCATTCATAAATAAATAAATAAATAATAACTTATTCCATGTCTCTCGCAAATTAGTCTATTATGTAATGGTACCTCGCCTCGATCTCGACAATCAACTTGTTGTTACTTTACAAGCACAACTGATTTCTCGATAGCTAAGATTTATACTTATCCATTTTTTTTGTGTCAGGTATGGTAAAACTTTGATTATTGAACCTACTGGACCGGAAAATTATTATTTATTTTAAATATACATAATAATTATAACGTAAAAAAAAGTGTAATATGTATTAACAGTACAAGCTTTACAAACAACTGATTTCTCAATAGCTAATATTTATAACCCTTCTTTTGTTTCAGGTATGGTAAAACTTTGATCATTTAACCTACTGGACCGGTTAGTGTTTATTTAGTTTTAAATACATATATAAAGTAAGAAATTAAAAATATAAATAAATGTAATGTGTGATAATTAAAAGTAGGTTTTATACAGCAGCAACTTCTTTTATCACAGCAACGTAAGTAGATTAGTAGATGCAACAAGCAAGTGAAAATTCGTTTTAATTTTACAAAAAGCTTATACACTAAACCGATTACTACCTGTTGTATTCATAGAAGAGGCAACAACAAAAACACATAGTAATCCTGTAACCGGTATATACCAGTTACAAACAAATAGAATGACTTGTATATCACGCGAGCGCTTTCCGCCGAGTCATCGAGATTCACTAACAGGTGAGCCGATTCGTGACCCGTTCAGTCCGGTGCATGGGCAAGTCAAGTGGAAGATGGCTCGTCATGTCCGGTGTCAAGATATGTTCGTTTGTTTCTTTGCTTGTTCGAGTGACATTGATGTTTTTTTTTTCGTGGTTTTTTATTGAGGTCAGCCAGTTACTATGAGACTACTAAATCTTTGTATTGGTGATCTGAGGGCCAGTTCTATAAATTTTTAAGCGACGTTTGAATTCGCATGGCAGTCGCAATCTGTCAAAAAAGCCTCCATTTCCTTACATTTTTGACAGATTGCGATTGAGATGCGAATGCGAACGTTTGTTTAAAAACTTGTAGAATTGGCACCCTGTTTTGTTTGTTTGAGTGTTATCGGTGGCTTTGGTGGCTATGCTAAGGACATTCAGCAGTTTAGTATCTAACTAGGCAGATTACTGAAACTTTATTAAAGTTTACGCAGCATCATAATAATTTTAGATCAAATTCAAACTTGATTCATCATTAAAATTAGATTTCATGAGTTCATTACTTATTTTACTGGCGTTTTTTAAGTATCTGAATAAAAATTCTTACTATATGTTTCAAAATGGCGCTTTAAGAAGTTACCTTTTCTCTATTAGGTACCATGTATTCTAATGGGAATGTTAGTAAGAAAAATAATGTTCTTAAAAAACTGTTGTGTAATTTTTTTTTTCATAAAACCTCTCATTCAATTCCAAACAGTATCCAGCAGTCCAAACGCACCACAGACAGAAGGGTGCAATACACGATTATTGACAGTCTGCCCCCGCGTTGTTCGGACAACCAGTAAACATGATTTGTAGGAATGACGAGCGTCACCACTGTCACCCCAGCGATCGAGTCGTGTAGTGAATGGGAGGCTTTAGCTTAATGACTTCATTTCCATACTAAGTGCGTTTGAATCGGTGAGATAGGGGCATTATTTTTTATTTGGATTTGTTACGTCTCTCTACAGTGTGGAGATGGCTTTAATGATGAGGTCTTTTTTGAATTTTGAATTTTGACGTTTAAGTTCAATGTATTATATAATTGTTCAATAGGTGAGCAGAAATCAAAGATTCATTATTGAAATGGAATTAAATCTCAATCCTTTAACGATGCAAGGGAACTATCTCTAAGTTATGAACAAAGAATTCTCTACAATAACTCCTAATTCTCAATTCAAAAAAACAACCCTGTACCCATTTCTGCAGGCAACAGGTATATATATCAGACCTGGAAAAAAAAACCAGCGATTCTATAATTATGTATATTTTAACAAAAGGCTTTTAAAAAAACAGTCTATATTTACCATTAGCACTTCTGTTTACATATTAATATAGGTAATCAAGTTAAATGACACGACAGTGGTGCAAAAGAGAGAAAGAAAGTCAAAAGAGATTTTGTTCGACTGCGAAAAAGCAAAAACGTATCAACTGTAAACATTTTTACATACGCGGTGAAAAACATTCGGTTTCCCTTGAAAAACTTAGTACCTAAATAATTTAAAACACTCAAAAAACCAGCCATAAACAACAATAATTGCGAAAATTATGAACACTAATAACGATAAATATCTTAACACCACGTGAACCATTAATTGAGTACCAATTACGATCGAAAAGGCCTGACCGTGAAATCAAGTTAATGTCCAAGAATCCATGTACTTTTATCTGTAACACGAATCTTATTAAAACAATAAGAGGGGATTTAATAACCACAGTGTATTCCATGCACCCGTCGTTCTGATTTGTTATGGTACTGTGATCAAGTTTTAAAGACAAGAGCTTTGGGACTTTTTAACCGACTTCAAAACGGAGGAGGCTATTGATTCGGATGTTCATATATAATAATATTTTTTTTGTGTACCTATTAAAAAAATAAAAATAATAATATTAAATTATTTATATTTAGGTTTATTCCGAAATAGTCCCATTTAAATTTCGTAAAGATCCGATGAAGAATTTCGGAGATAAACAATTAAATAGGTATGGAATGAATGGAATTTTTGAGGTTGGTACTAAAAAGTGAAAAATAAAAAACTTTTTACAACAAAATACAACCGACTACTAAATAATAAAAACCACTACAACTTTAATGATGGAAGTCGGTGTCAAAAAACGAAGAAACAACACCAAAAACACTGACTTCCAAAATTAGAGTTATTTCACTTTGGTATTGTAGTAGTGGACTCATAGTTACGTGGACAAGTACTGAAATATTTAGGGTTAGTTTGGATTCTGCGAACTTTCATGAAATGTTTCGTGCTATAGCTACCATTTCGTAATTTCTAGGAATGCCTTCCAAAGGCCAGTATGATTTCTAATGTTGATTTAGTTTCGAAATTTCAGTCGCGTCTATTTGAAGTTGTCAAAGGATTTTTCTCTTGAATGTCAATAAATATATGATGGAAAATGAACGGCGTCGCCGAGGCAGGCCCAGAAAGAGGTGGCGAGACGACCTGGACGCGTACCATGAAAACTGGTACGAGTTGACACGTCAAAAGAATTGTTGGAAAGACTTGGGGGAGGCTTTTGCCCATCAGTGGGACAGCCTGGGTTAATAAAAAAAAAATATATATATTTTTTAAACGTTTCATTTTTTCATCTTCTGTTACGAGATGACGACTCTTTAAGCTTAAAGCTTCGCATCAATTGAGGTAGCCTTCATGATCCACTGAGGTCACCATTCAAACGAGCAAGCCCCGAAGACGCCTACTCACTCTTGCTGTGAAGGCTGACTTGTTAAATACAATAAAATTTATGAAATCGCTTCGCCTTAACTAAAAATTAAATCACTTGCACAAGTTTGTAATTCAATCTACCGACAATAAGATCGCTTTTCTCACGGCACAAATGATCTACTTTTTTTTATAAAATATTTTGACACCGACGAGAATGCAGTATGTAATCATATCTGTTCCGGTCTTGAATATGTAGCAGTAGATCGTACCTTGATGATATTACAGTTATTGTGAGTTGTAGATATATTGAGAAACTTCTCAGCGCATACTGACCTAACTTAAACTTTTATTATAAAACTAGCTTTTTCCGCGACTTCGTACGCGCATTTTTCGTTCCCGTATAGCCCCATATAACCTTCCTACACAAATGAGACTATCTTATACAAAAAATAATGTAAATTAGACTGGTAGTTTCAGAGATTAGTGCGTTCAAACAAACAAACAAACTCTTCAGTTTTATTATATTAGTTAGAATATAGATAGTATAGATTATGGAGAGGATCGCGTATGACAATCTCACCTGATTTAAAGCGATGATGTGGACTAGGTCAAGTTTGAATTGGTTACTTCTAGGCCAGCGTGCTTTATAGTATAAAGCACGCTGGCCTAGAAGTAACCAATTCAAACATGACTTAGACTCTCAGGTTGTACTTAGCTATAATCTGGAAATACAGAGTCCCGCCAGTACTGAAGTACGTGCTAAATTAATGTTGTTATTCTGTAACCTTATTTTTTTTATAATCTATCTAACTGTTATAGGAAAATCTAACGTAGAACAATATGCTCTAAACAATGAACTAAAAAAAATCAACAAGACGAAAAAGAAAATAAATATCGTCCCCAAAAATAAGAATTCCAAAAACGTTTCTGATACTCAAATACACGATCTATAAGAGAAACAAAGCCTGCAACACAATCAGTTCACCCTCGGCGCAAACTTTAAACATACCTTACTATTTACGTAGAAGTTTTCCATGGATTCGCGTTTTTTCTGTACCTGCATGGGGAGCGAAGTTTGCACTCGCAACAAATAGTGATAATTCGAGCGTGAATGTCTCTCTTTTGGGGGTCTTCTGTATCTATAAGTTATATTGTATAGGTGAAGTAAGAAATTGGTTCGGGATTCTGGGGAGTACTTTAGAAGGGATTTTTTTGTTAATCTGTAAATTCAATACGAGTCGTTGATAGGGCGATACAGGGTGTTCTAAAAGAGCGTGGTCATAATTAAGGGTGATGTTGGGTACCTAATAAACATTAAAAAAAAAATAGGCAACAAAAAAAAAACTTTTTTTCAGTAAATTCAACCCGACAAAACGACTTCAAAAATCCGAACAAACGACTTTTCAAGCAGTTTGTTACAGTTGGGGACATTTAATTTAGTACAATCATTGATTTGATGTTACCAATTGCATCAGACTGCTTGAAAAGTTATTTCTTTGAAAAAAGATTATTTGTGTTGTGATATTTTTACCACGCTCTTCTGGAACACCCTGTATATGTTTGAGATCATTGTTCAATCTTTTAACTAAATAAGAATGTAAATTTCATTACAACGTGATTTGAATGCACTTTGTTACTAGGTAGGTACTACGTTTACAAACATATTTATTCCAAAAAAATGTTTCGCAGAAGTCCTAATTTTGAGATTGGTTAAAAGCAGAGTTCAGTCCACGTTAGTTGCAGAAGTTTTGACCTTATTAATTTATCACTTTATGACATAGCCAACGATGACTTGACAAGCTTCAGCCATGACAACAAAAGCCTGGAATTGATACACAAATCTAAAATTCATACTACAATCTTGTACCAAATAAAATTACCCTCAAATCGTAATTGAAAGGCAAACAATATACAAATCCTCCACAGGATTCCAAGCTCAATACAAATCCTCTAAACAATTACGAGCTAATCATTAAAACATTTCAAGAAAATGTTATAGCAATTACCAGGAACACAGAACAAAGAGGAGAGTAATTCTAAAACCGACAATCCTCTCATACTTATTCTGCACTCGTTCGGAGATGTTAATCTCGCCCCAACTAACTCCGGAACTGAGTTTGGCGCAATAAAAACTGTCACTATACTTATTTACGATGCAATAAAAGAGATTCAGATAGAAATAATAGGAGGCGCCCGCGCACTGGGCGGCTAAAATGGCGCTTAGTGACGTGTGTGTAACTTAAGTTGTGGTGTGAACTGAAACCCTTATCATGTCTAGAGTCTAGACTAAAAACTTTGAATTGAATAACTTCTTAAGTACATAAAGGTTAAAAAATATATATTATTGGTTTGGTCTGACAACAGTCTTCTGTTCCCAAGTAAACAGAGCACATTGATGTATATTTTCACATAAAAAGGCATTAGAAATCATTAAATTATAATTATTTTCTTTTCTGAAGCTCATGTTTGCTACATACTTAGGTATTTCAATACGAGTTGTTTCCAGTTTGGCTAGGACATTGTAGGCTTGAATCACCTGATTGTCTGATAAAAAGATGATTCCGTGCTTCGGAAGGCACGTATAAGCGGGTGGTCCCGGTTTACAAATAGCGGTCGTCAAACCATGTCAGAGGCCCTTGAGGCGGTATAAAAACTCTGACACTAGGGTGTGTGGGGTCGTTAGACCTTACTGCCCACACGAAGAAGAAGAAGAATTCAATTAGATTAATTTCAAGATAAAGCAGCTCGCAGTTCTCAAAACATTATTCATACGGAACTTTGCCTAACCTCTAAGGATTTGTACCACACTACCACACGGTCTGTACCAATCCATCCAAAGCGCAATTTTAGCTACCCTCGTGCATTATGTAAAAGCTGGAGTGATGTGTTGTGCTCGATATAAATTATTGAGTTACGATTAAAGCTTAACGTAGCGTTTGTTCCTAAGGTCAAGAACTTCAGGTATTGATTTTATCACTCCGGAATGCTGGAAGGCTCATAAAGATTTATCCGATTTTACGAAGTTGTTTCCTGTTGTGTAGTGTAATTGAGCTGTTGGGAGATTTGTCACCCTTTATTTGTTGAGAATATAATTTATTTAATACATACACGAAATGATAAATGATAAATGATATTTATTTTGTAAGTAGGTTAAACATAACACTTTTACACGTCAATATTTTTTGGTCATTTTAAGCTAGATGAGGCCGGTGTTTCCTAGCTGACTACCCTGAGAAGAAACACCGAAACAAACTCAGAGGTCACAGTCTCTTTTGAAGTCCATACAAATTGTACTGGTCAAATCATACGAGAACCATGTAGGTTAATGTCTGAGGTGGCCTTTTGAGGAAAGTGCCACACAGATTTGAGTGGACCTGTCCAGACAGTGCAAGCATTTGTCAGTTATTATGGAGCTCAAACTTAGAACTTTAAGGAGCTCAACGATTTGACGAACAATACCAAAGTAAGGACATTTGGGTAGGCCGCATAAAAAAAATCTCAAACTGCCAGACATTGTTGACTAACATGAAATGAACCCCTATCATAGCGATCTGCATGGTCCCCACATTCACAATACGATATGAGGATCATGCAGATCAGTGTCTGAAATGGTCTTTTGAGGAAAGAACCACACAGATTTGAGTGGACCCGTCCAGTCAGTGCAAGCTTTGGTCAGTAGTCGCGTAGCTCAACTTAGAACCATAAAGGAGCTCAACGAACCGACGAACATGCCAAAGAAAGGACATTTGTGTAGGCCGCATTTAAGTACTCAAACTGCCAGACCTCGTTAAAAATACTTCAAAGAAGAAGTATTTCAAAGAAGAGAAAAATAAGAAGAAAATAACCCACATGGTCCCCATATTCACAAAATGAGTTAAATAATAATAATAATAAAAAAAAAATAATACTTTACAAAGTAAATATTCCATGTCAAAAATAATAAAATAGAATACTTAATAAAGTAAACATTCATGTCAAAATTTACCAACGAGATGAAAGAAAAGTATACAACAGAGCTTAAAAAAAAGAAAAAAGACAATTTCTAAAAATTAAAAAGGTATATAACATTAGGCCATGTACATCATTGAAGCAGCTCAATCCCAAGCCTTTTTGTCTTCAAGATAGTCTTTAATTGTGTAAAAAGCTTTCTGGCATAGCTTACGTTTTATAAATAATTTGAACTTATTCATACTAAGGTCTTGAATATGGCTAGGGAGTTTATTATAAAAACGTATACATTGGCATCTAAATGAAAACGCACGATATACAGAATTCACAAAAAAAATGGTATGCCGAAAACTAAGTGTGTGTCTCACGGCTGCTCTAAAAAGATAAGACTAGATGGTAGACCTGTATGGTCATTATACAAGTATATACCAAACTTCAATAGGAAGATGGAAGTAAGTAGAAGACGACACGGTTGGCGCAGTGGTTGAGCAAGCGGCTGCTGCGCTGCGTGTCGCGGGTTCGATTCCCGCACGGAACAAATATTTGTATGGCCTACAGATAGTTGTTCCGGGTCTGGCTGTTTGTGTATGTGACTTTGTATGTTTGTAAACGCACCCACGACACATGAGAAATTCCTAGTATGGGGCAACGTTTTAAAAAAAAAAAGTATTCACCTTTGAAATATAATATAACAGCGAGCATGTTATGTTACGCCGTGTCTTAAGCTGGGTACTGACCGGTGTTACAGGCTGTAATGTAACATTCGCAGCGAGCACGCTATGTTACGCCGTGTCCTAAAATCCGTATAAAACACAACACATACGCATCATATTCGTGCTCGTTTCCACGTATTGACTGCACGAATGCTCGCTTTGTAACATGTTACATTACGCCGTGTAACACCGGTCAGTACTCACCTTTAAAATCCGTGTAAAACAAAACACATACGCATGTAACGCGCGATGCATGTTCGTGCTCGTCTCCACGTACTGACTGCACGAATGCTCGCTTTGTAACGTTACGCCCCATAACACCGCGAAAATCGTCATCAATCACGAAATTTCGCTTATTTACCACATCCAATTTCCAAATGGGTGCCAACGAAGCTGAGCATTTATCGTTTCTCTTTCTCATTTCATAAAGTAAAACCAGAATGATTAACTAAAGGAAAAACATAAAGCTATCAGCTGCTTACCATCCCGCGGAAATTGTACAACGAGGAGAAGGAAATACGTTACCATGATGTTAGTTGGGAACGAGCCAAAAACCTGTCGATTTATGCACTACATATTTGTATTATATTCTTTATAAATTGTATGTACGAGACCATGTACGGGGAAGCATGGCCGAGTTAACGTGAGATAACTTTCAAATGTTCAGTTTTGCAGGCCAATTTTGTAAGGCTCTCGTCCTAACGAGAGAGCAGCATAACAGTAATGTAACATCTCTTGTATTTTCTAAGAGGTTAAGCAGATGTTTACCAATTTAAAGTACATTTTTTATGGATGGGAAATCATCAAATGACTTCTTCCGCTCTGGGTGGAGTGGAAGGGAGTGTCAGACTCTTACTGACTAAAATCCGTGTTCCTCCTAGTGCCCTTTCTAGGGCCCCAGTGACTCTTTCGAACAAAATCCGCAACCCTGGCAGGTACAGGTTTTCGTGCTCATGTTGGAGTTGAAGTTTACGTTTTGGAATATTGGCCATAGTCCCTATTACATAAGTCAAATGTAATAGGGACCAGTTTATTGTCATCAAAGCCACACCGCAGGCTTTATCTGAGAAATTCCAGATAAAAAGATTCAACAACACTACCTGACCTTTGCATCCAGAAAATTAACAAACTGTATTTGAGGCTGTTAGGTTAGATCGGTTATTTGTAAGATGAATAATAATGGGTCTAACCAATATCTTGATTAATCCTAGTAAAAAAACCTGGAGAATATCATTGTGTAGTCACAATACACATCTGTAATTTCTTATTTCCATTCAAAGCAAACTTCTAAGTACAACGAAACACTTTTCATCCCAACTCTTGGAGACATCAATAACAAAATCCTAATGTAATTGGCCAACATTAAACGTTTATTAACATCAGTTAATCCACTTCGCAAATATCCAATAATGAATATTAGCCGAAATTCAAAAGGACCATTAATGCCGTATCTAAATACATAGCCGTATTGGAATTAATCTTGTGATGACGGCGAATAAAAATCGGGCATCAATAGGATGGAGGCATTTCTTAATATTTCCCTCGGCCATTGAGAGGACTAAACAAATTCTTAGAAAGGAATTCCCTCCTCGAATACGTCAATCAACTTTTGTGGGATTGTACTAAAAAGATAAGGAGTGGAAACATACAGGTCTTAGTTTTGGGCGGGTCTGCTACAATAGTGGTACCAAATGAAAAGTAGAATATGTTTCTACTGTTGTTTATATTAGAGTAACATAATTATTGTGAGCGAACAAAAGTCAAACAAAACTAATACTTTAAAAAAAAATCTTTATTTGGTTAAAAGTTCATAGTTTATTTAAGCTTGAAAACTAATCTGTATTCACTGATAGGCAAAAAGTTGATAACAAGAGATCAAAGTGCCAATTTTACTAATTTTTAAGCAACGTTCGCATTCATATCTCAGTCGCAATCTGTCAAAAGACTTTTTTGACAGATTGCGATTGACATGTCAGTCGCAATCGCTACCAACCGGTTGCGATTTCAGGGCTACTCCTGAAAAATGCAGGGAATCGAACCCAGATCACCGAACAAATATTCAGATTATTATAACAGATTGGATTTGTAATATCCAAAAAACAAATACCTTTCTGTCGCCATAAAAAAAAAACCTATTGGTATATTTTCCACACCAATATCGATGAGATTTTGAATAAACATTGCCTCATCCAGCCTACAAAGACGTGAAAATGGTCTCAGGTTTCTTATCATTCATCCAGATCCATCATCGAATAACAGTCAATTTAGCGTTCACGTTTTCAATATCGACGCGTGTATTTACAGAAAAGAAGTTTCTATAGAAAAAAAATATTTTGATGTATTTAGACGGCGCGGGTATGTCGTAAACGCGAATAGGAGGGTTAAATCTCATTACATTATAGCAGAAGTAAAACGATTTATAGAGGTAAACCCGTCCGGTCATATTTTGTTATGTTCCAATAATTCTTTACATTTTAGACTCTGGCTTCGGCAAAACCAACATTCCTTTTTATTTTTAAAACTTCAAAAACACGTGCCTTGGCTCCGAATAGGTAATTTTGCGAGGAATTTTCTTTTTGCCAAATTGGGTCGTGAGTTTTATGCTTTCGCGTAAACTGTAATAGGCGAGGCCCTTTTTAAATTAACGCGAACTACCGCATTAAAGCGGGTTCTGTATGTATGCCTTAAGCTTTCCTTATGTTAAACCTTCGGGGATGAAAATCTTTCTCACCTGTAAGTTTGTTAATGACTAGTTCTGTAGCAACAAGCTTGCTGTTGGATTTCTTTTGAATATTGCTCTTTTTGATTTACACGAATCAAAATGAGCCTTTGCCCTGCAGTTGGAGGGAATATGCTAAAAATAAATAAATAAAATGAGTCAATTTGTATCTCTACTTTTAAACTCATTTATGTTTATAGGATATAGCAGATAAAGACACCTGTCATAATCAGAAGCGCTCCCTGACAGTTTTCTTCTGATAGACAATTCTCCCAAAATAAAGCAACGTTCGCGTCAGTCGCAAACTGTCAAAAATGCCTTAATTTTTATACATTTTTGACAGATTGCGACTGACATGCAAATGCAAAAGATGCTTAAAAATTAGTAGAACTGGCCCACTGGTAATCATTTGGCCACGTTGACATTGTGTAAACAGAAGACTTATTTACACGATTTAGTATAAACATCAAATTTAATAAAAATAACAAAGAATGTAACCCACGACTGCTTAGCGTCATCACATAATTTTTTTATTTACCTACATGCCAGGAACTGGGCATTAGTGAATCAGAGACTCATAGTATAAAACAAACGTAATAGTATCATCCAAACACTTAATAACGTCCTAAGTCATGTGAAAAAAACAGTTATAATAACAGAGCCCCCATACAAGGGAGGCGACCATGTTGTCTTTATGCAAAAGTGCGTGGATGTCGCGTTGCAATACTTTGTGCATCTGTAACGTGGCGACACATGGCGACTGGGTTTTTGTGCAGACGAGCGGCCGAAACGCTGAGGTTGGCGTTAAAAAAAGGTAGAAATCAATTTAAAACACTTGATTGACATGGTTCTGTGCCAAAGCACATTAAAAAATTAGGTACTCAATAAAATTCTAATTTTTGTGGACATTGCTTTTGATTATATTGGAAATACATTTTTATCACAAAATTGCATTTTACAGATTTTTTCCCTCCATTTACAATACTGGGGGCCTACCACAACCTCTTAAAACAATATTACTTTAATATTACTTTGCGTTCCGCTCTGTTGGATTTTCAACGCTCGGATCAGCGCCGAGAGTTGAAAATGCAACAACAGAAATTACAAAGTAATATTAAAATAATATTGTTTTAAGAGGTTGTGGTAGGCCTCCTGGTATGAAGCTTCACCCGTTTAGACTGAAATCCGATCCCAAAGTCGATGGGTAAGTTAGGTAGATTGTATTTTTTCTCAACGATAAATTGTCAACTGTCAACGCATTAGACACAATAGTAAAACAATGTCACTATCCTCGCAGGATAATCGACACTTGGACGGATAAATAATTGCTTACGACTAAATCATTATTGTAGTTTAACTGTACACTGTCAATGTTCACATAAATAAGTCTTCCAGAAATAAACACCACTTTACACATTCTAACGACAAACTCTATTCCTATTTAGTATTCATATTAATAGGACTTTAACTAACGATTTGCAAAAAAATTATCTTGTGACTAATTAATTTAATACCACTATTACAAACTACTAGTACCCGCGATATTGTACGCGCATTCCCGTTCCCGTATAGCCTTCCTCATGAATGTGGTTATCATAAACAAAATAATTTTCGAAATCGGTTCAGTAGATCCAGAGATTACCCCCTACAACCTCACAAATTTTACCTCTTTATAATATTATAGTATAATTAATAGTATAGATTCTAAAAAAACCGTCCGTCTGTCCACACATAATCTGTTTACAGTCGCAATGCCTCGCCCCAAAGTTTTCTTTAATTAAATTTTAAAACTGGGCTGTGACGTCATCCTGTGCTTGACTACGCGTGCTACTCTTCCGGGGCTGGTCGCAACTTGTTCTGCTCTGTCAGCTGCAAGCTGCATCACGCCCTTCATTCTAAAGAGGATATGTAGCATCATTATATAACGTGTAACAGAATAAACGCAATACCTCTTAAGTGGTCATTGTACTCATCATTATGAACAACTTTTACTATGGGGCCAAGACTGAAAAAGCGAAAAAAAAAACGTTTGCTCCATATATTTTCTGTACGCATAACTCGACAAGAGTACAGAACAGCTGATTTTTTTCGCGATTTCTGGGTTGGTCCCATAATAAAAGTTGTTCATAATGATGAGTACAATGACCCCTTAAGAGGTCTACAACTACAGAAGGAACTCGTAGCTGGATATCTTGGAGCACTGTTTGCTGAGGTCAGTCCGTTGATGGGTGATCATTTTACTTCTATTAGGTATAAATGCGAAGGATGGATGGATGTATGTTTGAGTTTCTCAATCACGCCAGCATGGCTCAACGGATCTGTGGCCTTAGTGCGAGTTTTTACCTAGTACCTTGGGAAAATTTCCGGGTTAAGCCACTTGAAAAAGCTAGTCTATTATATACCGAGACTCTTCGATATCTCAGAAAGCATGCTAAGTCGTTGGTCCTGGCTGACATTTGAAGACCTTCGATAAACGTTACGCATAGTCTGAAGCCAGAAAATCTGACAACAGTCTTGTTGACACCGGCATAGTTGCAAAAAGGCTAGGCAGTTCGATTGTGAAACGGTAGGTTTGGCGCTGACCTTATGATAGAGTTAACTAAGCACAGGGTTGTTTACCGCTCCTTTTGAAAACAGGTTTATGTCTAGACGTACGTGATTTTAAAATAGATTGAGTAGGGTTTATAACAAATTTTGAAAGAGCAATTTAAGATCAATTAGTCGAACAAAACGTTCCACTCTCTAAATGCGTACTTACCTATAGATTTCTTTGAAGAACTCTCAGACCAACAAAAAAAGGTAGACAGCGCACTGCGAACATCCAAAATGAAGCCATCTTTTTATCTATGTGTGTCTCGAAGGGTTGCCATTTTTTATTATTTTTACCTATAATTTGGGAAATAATATTTTATGGGTTAGCTAATATTGTGCAAGTCAGCACAACTAAGATATTGTTAAGTATGGAATTGTAACTTAATTTTTTTAAAAGAGCTATTCCTAAAAAAAAATTGATTTGATTTTCCGAGGTTGTCGGAGCGTAAGTCATAACACCATATTCGTAGGTATGAGTAATTATGTAAATTGTTTTGAAATAAAATATGTAATTATATTTTCAATCAACTTTATTAAATTCAAAAAGACCACCATAAAAAATGTGTTATGTTTAACCTACTTACAAAATGAATATTATTTATTATTTACCATGAACAAAAAAAAACATCTTTCGTCTCAAGTAGAAATACTAAAGAGAAAATTAGACGATAGATGTAGTTCCGTTTGCAATTTCGGGCTAGTTTCATATTAGAAACGTCAAAGATTATTGCGACTTTCCGACTGTTATCTAAAAACAAAAAGTTTTTTTCATAACCTATTGTACTGTTTTCTCGCAAATGTGTTGAAAAATATCAAATCTAAAATATTTGTAACATTAAAAAAAAAAAGAAAATAGTAATATAACTCGAAGAAAGAAATCATTAAAATTTGCTTAATCGAATGGGGAAATATTTAATCGCATTATGGCAACCCTCACACTTAATGTCACTGCTTTCGTTTGTTGACGTTTTTGTTCCAAGTAACCTAAAATTCGTAGTTAATTTATAATAAAAACGATGTTATTTCAAGTACTTACAAGTGAAAAGTAATTCCGTGAGACTTTTTATGTGATTTGCTATTGTTTTTACAAATTTTTACTACACAGGAAGGCATAATTATATTTTTCTATTAATGTTTTCTAGACGACGGCTCGTGAAGTACTAAGAGCGATGAGCATGGTTTTAGTGTACGTGTGTGGGTGAGCTTGTGTATTTACTTGAAGGAGCACGGTTTTGTGGCTTCACTTTTGTTGTTCGCGGTGCGCTGTCTACCTTTTTTTGTTGGTCTGAGGAAGAACTTAAGGTACTTACTGCTTATAGTGGGTATAGTGAGCCTTCAATCAACTAAATTCACTTTTCACAGGCTCCAAATATTCGTCAAGCACTCGGTGGAATTTCAACAAAACGAAACATTCTAAACTCATACACGTTTAGCCACAGACACAGAATATACCCTATATAACGCATGTATCGCGATCTGTATGAAAATCAAGCGAGCCATTTTTTGACTACCTACTATGACGTCAACACAAGCACTATTAGGTGATGGGAAAATCAAAACGATTCAAAGACGCCGCCACGTGAAGCAGCTAACTGACCTAACCACATAACTGACACCTAACTGACGTCCGATTCGCGTACACCGATGCAAATTAAGCGCGAAAGTGGCGGCTTACGATTTTTGATCGTAAGCTGGGAATCGAAACGGGCACGCGAAGTAGTTGCTCTTGCGTTATCTATGTCTATCTATATCTGTGCGTTTAGCCGTCTTCAACAAAAACCTATCCATTAAACCAATTTGAAGCCTCGAGATTATAAAGCCATCTAATGGACACGGTCCCAAAGCCACAACTCGGGCTTAAAAAGTACCTAATCATCAGTAACTTTTCACCAGACCTAAAAATTGAAATGAGATTAGCAGAGTCGAAGTCCAACTTATTACCATTATGTCATTATGACGACTTCGGCTTCAATGTGGCCTAATTGCGTGATTGTGGCCGTCCAGATGAATAGTGGTTGGATTTGGTTTTCTTTGTAGTATATCAGTAAGTATTGCAAGCTGAGAGCTGGGGATTAGTGTCTAGTTGGTATGTAGTCTTGTAATATTAGATTTTGTATAGAATTTTAAACTAGGTCGCGATAGACTAGCGACTTTCCTGACAAAAATGTTTTTCTGATTGTATGTGTGACAAGTCGAAGGTGACAAGACTTCAAATCTGCATATTACGTCATAATAAATGACAACGACTTGAGATATCATCAATCCTAATATAATGAAATTCTTTCGATACTGACTGAGTGACTGACAGACAATGCACTGAAACTACTGGTTGTAGAGTATTGAAATTTGGCATGTAGGTAGGACATCTCAAGAACTCATTTACCCCAACGGTCACGCAATATGGCCAGCCCATTGCCACTTCAGCTTGCTTATCCTGTGAGCTATGTCGACAACTTTGGGTCTCCGTTGGATAACTTCACACTCAAAGAAAGACCAGCAGTACCGTTTAAATCCACGTTCCGGCTCCATAAGTTATAACAGGCAGAACGCTCTGATTGAAGACCTTGGGTTCTAGACAAGTGACATTCTGTCAACGGTAGCGTGGCGCAGCCGATTGCCAATACGTCAAAAATGTATGGGATTGACAGATGCTATCGAAATGTCACATGATCAAATTCCTACATTTTGGCATTACGACAGTCGCATTCGCTAATTGAATGGCACGTTGTCTAGGGTCTCTTGTCCTTTCAATAAAATAGAATTATTTTTCTATTTTAATGTACCAGCTTATCAGAAGAAGAATAAACCTAATAAAGCACCTCGCGCACACACAAAGAAAAATTCGCAACTTTTTCTCTTCGTAAACCTATCGTGCATAATGCTTTAAAAGCTTCAAAAATCTCGTCGGCTTACGGCAAAATTAAACTAATTAAAAAACTTTCGTAATTATCGTCTTAACAGACACTTGGAGTAAATCGCCTTTAGGGCAAACAACACCTCAAGAATTTTACCTCCCGTGTTCTCGACCAGAGAGTGGTGTAAAGTAAAAGATGTAGCGATTTGATAAAAAGAGAAGATCGAGCGTTTTAGCTGAAGCAAATAATTTTAAGGCACTTTTATTAGGACAAGATTATGCCTCTTTTATGTTCATTGGCGTGATTCAAGTGATCAAGAGCAAGCCATTTTTTTTCTCAAAAAAAAAAAAATTAACTTTGCAGTCACTTGGAATTTTTATGAAAAAAAAGATACATATGACCAATACTTACAACTTAATGTGTTTTTTATATACTTGACTTAGTTATTAGAGCCGTGCACGCTGGGTTATATATTATAAACTTTGGTTGCCTATAATTGTATGCATTATAGGATAATGCTACGGTGTATAAATAAAAAAGTTTGTATCTTTTTGTAACACTCGTCGGTGATCCTTATATAAATAACTTTAGACTCGCACAAAAATTATTCTACTTATGACTAGAAAAAACACTACTCCAAGAACGAGTGTGGATTGCTTCTTTCTCAAGTAGATATTACTAATTTTTGTAGCAAAGCAGCTCCTAAGAAATTGTCATGAACAGTTATGACATTACACGTCTCGTCCCAGTTTCTCTTCTATGACTTAGACCAAACATTGTAAAGCTCCTTAGAATTAACACAGTTGCTCGTCTGTATTGAATAAAAATCACATTACGGCCCCCGATGCCTCCCTATCTGCTCCGGACGACTCGAATAACAATAAATGTTAAGTTACATTGTTTCAAAGACCTATTACCTTTTGCTCGTACATAATTTCACTAAGTTTCCTTCGCTCGCTTTATGGCTACAATTTGTAAATTTTATATCGCCTTTTGTGATTCGGTTGCTGAAATTCTTTGAAATCATACAAGAATCCCCCTCCATTTGTATTCCTAATGGATTTATGGGGAAATATAAAGTGGATCATTTGAAATAACAATTGTAAAAGTATTATTCTTGTTACAATGGTAGTAGTATCCCGGACTGTTAACATTGATGATATTCTTTTCTTGTCTGGGGGCCTACCAACTCTTATAGCAGGTCAATTTTAGACGAAAAATAACCTATCGGGCTAGTTTGTACCATGAGCGCGCTTAGGTGCAGGCAAGCCAGCGATCAGGTGACCTAAACCGGTGAGCGACTAAAGTCCGTCCAACGATAGAAGTCTGGCGGAAATAAATGGAACTAACAAGATTTGTTAGAAAGTAATGTACAATCGCATAGAAACTAGCGCCGCGGTTGCAGAACTTCTTTCGTTGGACGGACTCTAGCAGATCAAAAGTTGATAATTATTATGCAAGTGAGCGGGTATAAAAATATGGTATAAAAACAAAACATGTCAGGTTAAAATGCTGTGGTGAACTGACTTGCACTTGGCAAGTATTTTAAAAGTTTATGTTAGGCCCCCAGGTTTCTTGAATGATAGATAGTAAAGCAGTTACAAGTAAGTAGCGACTTTAGTTGCTTAAACAGAATGTTTAATTCAATTCCATTTTTTCCCCAAGGTTACTACTACTAAAACGTATAAACTACAAC
The DNA here is from genome assembly GCA_947386135.1 of Melanchra persicariae. Lineage (NCBI taxonomy): Eukaryota > Metazoa > Arthropoda > Insecta > Lepidoptera > Noctuidae > Melanchra > Melanchra persicariae. The sequence goes on along the minus strand of OX376651.1, from coordinate 5,049,702 downwards.
AAGCCTTTTATTATATTATTTAAAAATTCTCTGAGTTTTAATATTGTAAGGGATTTTCTAAATCAGCACCCATTTTACTAACAGTATCTTTCACGAGTACATTCCCACGCGAACATGTAAATTAAGCATCCAATCAAAGTAGACTTATTATAACAGTTTAATATGAAAATCAAGATCAAAATCCTCCGCACCGGTGCTTCGGCAAACAATCTTCAAGAATCACCAACTTAATTATAATACTGTTTATGGATGGTCTCTAACTTTAATAATATATAATAATAATAATGACGTATATTGGGCAAAATCAGAACTTAGCCTACTACAGTTTCATACTAAAAACATAACATATAAGAGGCTTCTAACCTAAATGAACTCCTGATTTCCAAACTAGGTAAAAACCTGTATCTTGGAAATCAGTGCTCTTCCAATGAACATAATAAGGACTCTTACTTGATAAGGAGTAGCTTAAATAAGTACATCATGTCTGAAATAGTTAGGCCATAAATAAATAATGAGAAAAAATACAATTACCTACAAATAACAAATTATTGCTTTAGTTAGGGTTTATTTAACAGCTTGACGGTCTCTAAAGATATGATAAGTGTTGTGTTGTGAAGTGTAGTGTAGTGTAGTGTAGTGAAGTGTAGTGTAGTGCAGTTTAGTGTAGAGTAGTGTAGTGTAGTGTACTGTAGTGTAGTGTATATTGTGTGAGGTAACGAATTAGGTAGTTATTTCTGGACAAATGGTAAGTTTTCGGTATGAGCATAGTCTAGGTGAATGAGCCAATTTGTAACGGTTGTTTTACATTTTTTATTGGTAAGGGGATACGTGTTGAGGATTGGATTAATTTTACTGTATCTAAAGATGGGCACCGAGAAAAGGGAAGAATCTCTGAGCAAATTTAGTGCGGCGCGCTCTCGACACATCAACTACATATTTTCTGCGCTTCTGTAGAAATGCTAAGGGGTTATACTTTAAATAACTATGCATTCTGAGGACTGTTTGTAGTATTAAAAGCTGCCTTACCGTCAATACCTCACAGGTTTGGTAAAGGCTAGTAGTGGGATGGAAAAATGGTAGAAACAGACTTACTTTAAGGAGTGCTCTTTGAGCACGCTCAACTTTGATTAAGACTGTCTTACACACACCTCCCCAACTAGTTATACAATACACCAACAGTGACTGGCATAAAGCAAAATAAATCATCCTTAAAACCTTCGGGACAGCAGTATGTCTGAGATTTTTAAATATATTTATTAATTTACGAACCCTTGAAGAAACAAGGTCTACGTGAGGAGCAAAACTAAGTCTCTCGTCGAGCACGACTCCAAGGTACTTTATTAATTTAGTTTGTTTAAGCGAAGGACAATTGCAGCTTATAATTTTATTACATATCCGAGAATGTACAATAATGTTATGCGAATTTTGAGACAGATGGGATTCGTTACGGAGCGAAAACTTCAGAAACTTGGTTTTTTCGACATTTAAAGTTAAAAGATTACACCTAAGCCAGTCGCTAACAATGTCAAAGCCGCATTGAGCATGTTGAAAAGTCTTGAACCACGACGTGTCACTAAAAACAAGGGCAGTGTCATCAGCGAAAGTTACAATTTTCCCATTTAGGAGTTTAAGTTCACAGAGGTCATTAATATAGATCAGAAATAAGGTAGGTCCAAGGACACTACCTTGCGGCACTCCGTAACTTACGGGAAGCCTTTCACTTACCCAGTCAGCCACCTTAACACACTGAAAACGATTACTGAGGTAATCCGTGAGTAATTTATGTGGTAGATCCCCATGCTCTCCATTTTATCCAATAGTTTAGGGACAGAGACTGTGTCAAATGCCTTGGCTAGATCAAGAAATATAGCCAGAACTTTATTTTTATTATCAATATTATCCACTACATAATCAATGACTTCATGTACTGCATCACTAGTAGCTTTGTTGGATCTGAAACCGAATTGAGCATTAGATAGAAGCTTGTTTTTCTCTAAGTAATTAGTTAGTCTCTTATTTATAATTTTCTCGAAAATTTTTAGACACAGTGGGCAATATTGAGATGGGTCTATGATTATTGTCACCAGACTTAAATATAGGTATTATTTGGGCAGTTTTGAAAACTTGTGGGAAGGATCCAGATGAGAGCGCTAAATTACAAATATAGGTCAATGGGGAGACTAATATGGGTCGATAACGTGAAAGGAAATTTGAGGTTATGTTATCACTTCCAGCAGTGGAGCTAGGTTTTAGATTAAGGATGATGTTGTTAATCTCACTTTCGTCGGTTGGCAGTAAAACAAAGGAGTTATTGCAGGTAGGATGAATAAGTGATGAAGGGTCCGTCCTTGGTTCTTGGGATAACTGCTTTTCTGCCAGTGATTTTCCTACACTTGCAAAGAATGCATTTATATTATCAACGGAGAGTTGGGGATTGTTAGGACATATTAATTCAGAAGCAACTTCATTCTGCCGTCTAGTATTAGTTACAGTTTTAATAACTTCCCATATTTTCTTTGAATTGTTACCTGCCTTAGCAAATTCATTTCTTTCATATTCTCGTTTTACTTTGTGCAGCAATTCGTTACAAAAATTCCTGTACCTTGTGTAGGTTAATTTAAGAGTAGTAGTAGGACAGCAATTATTTCATCTGTCTCTTTTCCTCGCGGGGCGCGGGTGAACAAGGGCGCACCTCGTCTTGCCGGCGGTACACGTAGCTTGTGTATGCGAAAGTAGAAACTCGATTACTTTGAAATATGCACTATTATCGGGTGACTATCACTGATTTATTACGAGGAGCCGTAACAACACGTCTGTTCTCGGTGCTAGTTCGGTCGAAAGAGGAGGAGGTACTTTAAGTAAGGTCTGTAAAACTTGTTCTATTCTCAACGAGACTTTTTATTTTTGTTTTTATCTTTATTTTATATTGTACAAAATTATCTTAAATGTAGTTAATAACAACTATTTATCTACTCTGTGTCATGATATTATATTGACATATTATTATGTAAAAAATATAAACATAAGAAACTACACAAAAACACCATTTCATTATAACTCAAGCATATACAAATTACAACAACCAAAAAGTAACACTATATTTATAAAATTAATCTACACATATACACAATTACAACTACCCACATACAAATCACAAAATAGACAAACAATTACAAACATACATATTCAAAAAAATATGATTTTGGGCCATCACAGTGTCTGGCGCATGGATGTTATAGCTAATTATAGGAAAGCAGGTTTACATCATAAAACTACTCTAGAAATAATATCTAGCCTTGTGTTATATTTCATGGCACTAATTAATCAAACTTTAATTATTATAACCGCACAAAAATGACGTGTACACAGCAAATAAATATCGAACTGGATAACTACCGAGTGTCCAATTCCATAACGTGTGAAACAAGCAGTGCCGCTCGATATGTAAATAAATCAGAAAAAAACTTAACTATGATCACTCAAAACATTCGAAGTATAGGACGAAATATGCCACAGTTCGAGCTTTTTCTTGCTAATATCGGCTTGGATTTCGACATAATAATAATGACAGAGTGCTGGACGAATAAAAATATTCTACCACCACCCTTGCGTAACTACACCAGCTATGCGAATAAAAACTGTGCGATGCAAAACGAGGGTGTTGTAACCTACGTACATAAAACACTGATGCATGAAGTATGCGAATCACCATTTACAGGTGCAAACTGCGTAGTCATAAAACTCGGAACTAAAGTAGCCATAATAGCAATATATAGATCTCCCTCAATTCAAAATATTGATAGTTTCCTTATCTCTTGTGACAGTGTTTTAAAATCTCTATCGGCATTTAGTACCATAATTTTAACTGGGGATATAAACTTGAATATCAACCCTGACAATATGGATGCACGCTCGCAAATGTATCTTAATATGCTGGCCACGCACGGTCTTTTGCCGGGACACAGCCTTCCAACCCAAGACAAAACCTGCTTAGATCATATAAACATAAAAACCGAATGTAGTTCGAATATTGTAATAATAAAATCATCTGTCACCGATCACTTTCCTGTATGTCTCACACTAGAATCACACATTGCCCGTAAAGTTTTACATAAAACTCAAGAAAAGATAAATTATGCAAAAGTAACTAAAGAAATAAGACACCAACTTTCAAGTAGTAATATATTTTACGCAATTAATAGCGTTGATTCTGCGGTCCAATTTCTTGTAGACATAATAAACAACGCAATCAATGCGAACAAAACTATCACCGAAGTTCCTCATCGTAAAAGAGTATTTAAGCCGTGGATTACTCCAGGCTTACTCCGATGCATAAGGCATAGGGACAAACTACATCTGCACCATAAAAAACACCCTAAAAATAACATCCTAAAAACGACCTACTTTAGATACCGTAACTTTTGCAACAACATTCTTAACAAAGTAAGAGACACTCATGAAAAAATAAAATTACGAGAACATATAAATAACCCAAAGGAAACCTGGAAGTTGGTCAAAAATATTGCAAACATAAATTCGGCACGTGAATCTAACCTAGACTTACTTAAACTAGAAAAAACCCCGGAGGAGGCTGTAAACAGTGTAAACAACTATTTTGTAAAAGTGGGTGAAACCCTAGCAACTAAGATAAACGTAAATAACGACATCCCAACAAACAATAATATCCCAAAAGAGTGTAACTCATTAGTTTTGCTGGAAACAGACGAGCAGGAAGTTGAAGGAATTATTTTAAACTTAAGAGAAGACTGCGCTAGAGGTTGGGACAATATGCCTGTTAAGATAGTTAAATTAGCCAGAGATGTTCTGATCCCCGCTCTTGTTCATATTGCCAACTTAAGCTTTAACTCGGGAACCTTCCCCACACTATTTAAACTCTCTGTAGTCCATCCAATCTACAATTCTGGTGACAGGGCCGGTGTCAATAACTACAGGCAAATTTCTGTGCTCCCGATACTTTCCAAAATAATAGAAAAACTAATGAATAGTAGACTAATAAATTATCTAAATAAAAATAAATTAATTTCTCCAAACCAATACGGATTTGTATCCGGGAAATCTACGGAGGACGCAGTAATAAAACTAACAGAGCATATTACAGGTAAGCTAGACAGCAAAAATAAATGCATAGGAGTCTTTCTAGACCTAGCAAAAGCTTTTGACACCGTCTCTGTCCCCAGGCTGGTGGAGAAGATGGAGAATATATGGATTCGAGGAACCCCTCTTAAATTATTTACAGACTATGTTACTAACAGAACTCAGATAGTTAAAATTGACAAGTACATAAGTAATAGTGCAAATATAGATTTTGGTGTGCCACAGGGGAGTGTGCTCGGTCCCAGTCTATTTCTAATCTATATAAATGAGATATGTAACCTAAACCTAGAAAATGGCCAAATAATAACTTATGCAGACGACACGGCAATCATCTTCCATGGAAGTACATGGTCAGAGGTAGCCGCTCTTACAAACGCCAGGCTGAGAACAGTTCTTGGATACCTTAACCTAAACTTACTTACCCTTAATGTAGAAAAAACAAAATACCTCATGTTCTCGATAAAGAAAGCTCCACCATCTGCAAATAAATTGGTGGAAATCCGAGCACACACCTGTAATCAAAACAATTTCAGTGAATGCAGATGTCTTCCTATTGAAAAAACCAACTGTTTAAAGTATCTCGGTATACAAGTGGACATTCAGTTAAACTTCCACCACCACGTAAAAACACTCAGCTCTAGGGTTAGAAAGTTAATAGCAGTTTTTAAGAAGTTACGCAGGGTGTGTGACTTGAATCTGTTGAGAACAGTCTATAATCTATCCCTGTGTTAGTCAGTACTGGAATACTGTATTTCTATCTGGGGGAGTACACACAAAACTCATTTATTAAACCTAGAAAGAGTCCAGCGAGCTGCTCTCAAAGTAATACACAAAAAAGACTTTCAGTATCCAACGGAGCAGCTATATAAGGATTGTGTGGTTTTAACGGTTAGACAACTGTATATCAGGAGGGTTCTGCTTATAACCATAAAGGCTTAACGTACGACCCGGAAAGACTGAAAAACAAACGTAGGAAAGACCTAGTCTTTGACCTGAAACCGTGTAACACAGACTTGTTCAGGAGACAACCGTGCTGCATGGGTACATACCTTTATAACACGACCTTTATAACACTCACGCACGATAGTTATTTTAATTTAATTTAATTGTAATAGATTTTATTTTAAATACTTTGCACCGCACCACACTTGTAATGGCAGTTCGATCACGGCGGTGATGGAAGTAACTGGTGCTTATAGCACAGGAATCCTCCTAGTTTAAGCCCAGTTGCACAGGTTTCGTATCTTGCCACTAACTTGGTCTAACTTAAGGTACATTAATTGTAAATAGGTTTAAGTCTTGAACAAATAAATATTATTATTATTCTCTTTATTCATTGATTCACATATATTTTACATTTTTAAATATTTCTATAAAAACAATAAAAAAACATTTAAAAATATAAAAAAATAGTAGTCCGCCGGTGTCGGGAGCGAGGTCCAAGCTACCGGTGGTTAGGGCTTCAGAGAAAGGAACCTCCTCACAATACGAGCCGTATCGAGGAGTACTGCCTTCTGTATCAGGCCCTTTATCCAACTGCGCAACGCCAACTTCGACAGATGGTCGTCGAAGCTTTTGGCCATCAGGCCGTTGGCCGTAACGACCATCGGCACAATGACAGCCGAGTCCACATTCCACATGTCAACAACCTCGTGCGCTAAGTCAAGATACTTGATTTGTTTTTCTTTCTCAGCTTTCACGAGGTTCTCGTCATGTGGAATGGTAACATCGATTATCATTGTGCGGCGCGCTAATCGGTCTATCACCACTATATCGGGCTTATTAGCGACGATAGTCCTATCAGTGATGATAGACCGATCCCAGTACAACGTGACATGGTCATTTTCGAGAACTGGGTCGGGCACATACTTGTAATACGGTACCTCAGAATCAACAAGTTGGTATTTCAAAGCAAGTTGCTGGTGAATAATCCTGGCCACTTGGTTATGCCTGTGCAAGTACTCGCCGTTAGCCAGACGAGAACAACCAGAGATAATATGTCTGATGGACTCACCCGGACGGTGACATGCCCGACACATGTCAACCGTCCCGTCCTTCATAATATGCCTCCGGTAGTTGTTCGTCAAGATAACTTCGTCCATAATTGCACAAACAAAATCTTCAGTTTCTCCGAAGAGATCACCGAAACGTAGCCAGGCCACGGACGCTGAGAAATCTACATCGGACCCATAGAGAGCCCGATAGAAGCGCCCGTGAAGCTCCTTGCCTTTCCATACCTCCTTGCGGTCATCTGTAGTAAGTATCACAGGTTTGCGCCAGTTCTCTTTAGCCATGGACAACGGGGTGAGTCCCTTGTCCACTGCGACCACATCTCGGTGCATACCCACATCGACTTTGAGAAAATATTCTCTGAGACTGCACATCTCGCGGTTGTGGAGAGTCTTAGCATTTAAAAAGCCTCGACTTCCACACTTCCGCGGGATGTACAGTCTCATCACCGACGATCGTGGGTGATGCATCCGGTTTGCAGTCAGCAGTGTACGGACCCTCCTATCCAGGGCGTCGAGTTCAGTTTGAGTCCATTTGAGTATGCCGAAAGAGTACATTAATACTGGCATGACCCAACCGTTGAAGGCGCGCACCTTATTTCCGCCCGACAAATGGCTGTTCAAAACCTTTTTTAGGCGGCCAAAGAAGCGCTCCTTCAGCGATTGTTTCATGTCAGTACCGTTAATACCCAACGCTTCCGACATACCCAAATACTTATAGGTTTCGGTCGAGCTGAGGGATCTAACCTGTATGGAATCCGAGAGTTGAATTCCCTCAGATTCCATAATCTCCCCTTTCTTTACATGCATGACTGCACATTTGTCCACACCAAATTCCATCCTGATGGCGCTACTGAAAGTTTCAGTTACCTTCAGTAGCTCCATCAGTCGCAAATTGTTGGGGGCAAAGAGTTTCAAGTCATCCATGTAAAGAAGGTGAGATATGGTTTGACCACCTCTTCTCAACCGATAGCCTAGACCTGAATCCCCCAGCAGTGTGCTAAGAGGATTAGGGATTATTATTAAGAGAGAGAGAATTATTAAGGAGGAGAAACAAAGTGTACTCAAACTGTCGCCCTGAAATATTCCCCGTTTAATCCATACAGGCTCATCGTTCCCTTGAATCGGTCGACATCCTGGATAGCGAAGGACCGTTTTCCAATGCCTCATACATGACTCAAGAAAGGTGCGTAGAGTTGCATCTATTTTGTACAACTCCAGCACCCTCATGAGCCATGTATGTAGCACAGAGTCATAGGCCTTCTTGTAATCTATCCAACATGTCGACAGATCTTTACGGGATCGACGAACCTGTTGGCTTATGGCCATGTCTATGAGGAGTAGCTCCTTAGTGCCGCGGGACCCTTTCCTACATCCATTCTGAGAAGCGGACATAATTGAGTTATTCTCAATGTGATCATTAATTTTCACTCTCAGAATGGATGTAAGAAGTTTATAGACCGTCGACAAACAAGTAATCGGTCTATAATTCTTGGGTTCCGCGGGACTACCTGTCTTATGGAGCAGGTGGGTAACGCCAGTTATCAGAAACTATGGTAGCGACCCAGACTCTAAGGATGTTTGGAATTGAGATGCCAGGAGCGCGTGTGAGCTGCTATACCATTTTAGCCAGAAGTTATGCAGTCCGTCCGGTCCTGGAGATTTCCAGTTCGGTAACGGACGGACTGCTTTGGCTACATCCAATGGGGTGATGTTGATTAGTTCCATTGGTGGTATAGCTTCACACACGCGCTCGCCATCGCGCATCCAACCACCCTCGGCATGACAGACGGACACCGACCAGATGTTTCGCCAGAATGTACTCGTGGGGAGATCATCCGGGCGGCACACGTCTGTCACACTTTGTTCAGGTCGCTCCCAAGCTCTATACACCCACCTCTCATCGCTCTGGAACATACGATTCTGCGAGTATCGGTCAACCCGCCGCTTATACCGCCGAATACGGTTTGCCCATGCACAAACTTTCTGCTTCAGGAAGTCGATGCGCTCTGTGACACGGGAGGTGTATTCTCGAGGGCTGATTCCAGTCCCCGAAAACGATTATTATTATACTGCAAGCTCATTCGTTATTCATCGAAAACGTAGCGACGCATTCAAAAACCTCTGACTAAGACGGTCGTTAAGTAAATTAATACGAGTATAAAACATGATTAAAAAAATTACGTCGACAACCGATGTGGGGTGCAAGAAATAAGGGCGCATCCCTCCTATATGAATGAATGCTTTCTTCCAACTAAGTACAAAAATGTTCTTGCTGTTCGCAAACTACTCGTGAACACAACAAGCAACACTAAATTCTAAGCACTAAAGTCATTGTTGTTGTTGTGCAACAGCAAACTTAAGTTTGTAATTGTGTAGCAAGTTTACGTTCAAGTGTTATAAGTTCCAATGTCCCTCAACGGTTTAATATAAGTTGCTGGGGGCGAAACAATGAAAATGTTAATGTTTGACTCGCATTCTGTATTTTTACCTTTGCATTTGTTGAATTGCTTAGCGAGGTCTGTTGTTGGCAAGAACTGCACTTTGCCTGCTTAAGATCTTCATGCCCTTTTAACCTTGCGGAGTGAACAAAGCTGCGAGGGGTGTACCATTTATATAAGAAATCTTTTTATCGTAGCTTCTCTTACTACGGTCTGTTTTTCTAGGAGATCTCATTCCTTTATCATTTAGGATCAGTCAGTTCTGGGAAGAAGTAATATGAAAATAAAGATTTAGTTTATCTAGTTCTAGGTAACGTCGTGTTAGATATATAATTTTGTGTAATATGCAGGAAAACAAAGTCGGCAGGGTCAGCTATTCATTATGGACAACCAATTAGTGCACGCAGTATTTTTGGTACACCAGTGTTAGAGATGACCAAAAAAAAAGATAAGTGTAACAAAAGCTTAGGGCGATAGGCGACTAGGTCCTACTATAAATAATTTTGATTTTTGTATGTTTGATTTTCAACCATGGGTAGACCTTGACAGTGATTAAGATTTAGGATACTTTTTATCTAGCTTGGACTTTCCTATGGAACAATTTTCGCTTGTTTAACGACACGCACTCAGGCGAAGTCGCAGGCAAAAGTTAGTAGACTTACAAAAGCAAATTAAAGATCGAAGATTGTTGATGTAGGCTAATACGTACTCATAAGAATATATTTGCCAACATATCTCCGAATCTGTAGATCAAATATTTCATCTCGAGATTGGAGGCAAACAAATTTTGTCAAAATCTAATCCGAACTCCGACAAACAGTGTTTCTAATTCCCATTCCACAGTATACGTTTCTTCGTATACATTTCTTAATACGCTGAAAATAAGGAAAAGTGAAAAATACTCGTTCACCGACGACTATATTAGAATGGGTGTGAAATTGCAAAACGGGCCTAAAATATGCGTAAAAATTCCTGCGAGCGTAAAATTTCAATCAGTCTTATATGTATGCAAAGCGTATTCCCTCCAACTGTATGTTGAGGTAAAGTCCCAGTGATTGCCGAGCGATCATATTCATAAAGATTTATTTAAATAAATAAAGCACGACATACTAAGTTTCTGCATTTTAATTTTGTATAATAAACTTTGCGAAGTATCAGTTTTAGCATCCAAAGTTTAAACTACCCCAAAAGTGTTGGGTACTTTTTTATACGAAAATAGAGGCTCTAGGCTACATAATAACAACCGCAAGGGTGAGTTTTTGATGGATGTTCAAGGGTAAGCAACGCGTGCGGAGGTCGGCTCGTGGATGGCTAACCATCCATTTCATACCGAGGTCCTCTGTGCCTCGGAAAGCAGGAAAGCTTAAGCTGTTGGTCCGAGTGGTCAGAAGCCAGATAATCTGACACCAGCCTTGCCAAGAGGCATCGTAATATAAACTTAATCACCGCTGATCTAGGTACCTATCAATTTGGCAGCTTATTTATGAATAGAGCTATCACAAAACGATAAGAATCTAGTCTTTCATCATCATCATCATCATCATCATATCAGTCGAAAGACATCTACTGCTGGACATAGGCCTCCCCGAAGTGTCGCCACAACAACCGGTCCTGTTAGTTTTGCATTCATCGGCTACCCGCGAGCCTCACCACGTCATCGGTCCACCTTGTGGGAGGACTTCCAACACTGCGTCTTCCAGTAAGCGGTCGCCACTCAAGAACTAATCTTTATTCACCGTTAAAGTTAAGCTCTGTATAGTTCAAGCTTAAACAATTCGCAAAATTTCTATACGATTTTGTACACAAGCAAGATTGTTGCTCTGTAATTCCGTCTAAAACAATTACTTTATATATAAGAAATTGGGTGAACGACGTACGTTTGTTCGGCTAATCGGGGACTCTGTACGCGCTGGTTGTGTTTCATACATTTGATTAAATCTTGTCTGCAGTAAAATGTTTTTGTTTGTAATAATTTAGCTTTTTATTTGAGATAGTAGAATTAAAATGAAGAAACAAAATTTTTTTTTTATTCAAGTTTTCTTATAAAACGTACCTATCTATACTTACAGAATCATCGCGGTTCTATTAAAAAATTCAGCAAAATTTTTATAGGTTGTTTTGAAGTTCCCGCAGATGAAATAATATTTTACAGTGGCAATTTTATGTATTTAAAAAAAGCTATTTGTATCAGGTATATTGTACACACGACTAGTTCCAGGAAGCATTAATTAATATCTCTGGTCTTCAATAAACTATTAGGAAAGAAAATTACATGAAAAATCTCAGAAAATCTAAGTGTAGTTTAATAACGTGTAGGTTTAACTCCGGCCAAGATTGTAATTGAAGAGTTTACTAAGAAAAACATTTTTTTTAAACCTGCTCAATACTTGAAACTTATCTTAGGTCATGGATGCGTTTACTAACAAAACCAAAAAAAAGTAATCTAAACAGAATAAATTAATAATATATTGCGTTGCTAAACACTGCAATGTATCTGTAAATTTAATTCAAATGCTAAATACTGTCAATCTAAGTTTAATGCTAAATCCAAAATACAAACTGTAATTTATTTCAATAATAATAAAAAGGGACAACTATTTTTTTTGAGGTTGAAGCCAGCTTCACTGCGCAGTTGCGGTTGGCGAGGTATGTGGCGTGTTCAACAGTAACTCATATCGCATACTACGACTACCAAGTGACAACGTTTATAATGTTATTTGTTTGTCTATACCAGCTTCTAAACATGTGTGCCAAATTCCATAAGTGTATGTGTGTTTGTCCGCACATATCACGAAAACTATAAATCGGATTGCAAAAGTACCCTATGTATGTCCTATTCCAGAACACCATCTACCCGTATGCCAAGTTTAATCTAAATCCGTTCAGCCGTTACTACGTGAAGAGGTAAACAAACACACTCACTTCCGCATTTATAGTATGAGGGTAACACCAACCATTGTTGACAAAGTGACATATTTCTATCAGCGATAACAATCAATTACAATAATTCTCAATGGACGAAAGAATGAGAGATTTGCTACGTAACTTTTTGCAGCTGTTTACGCTGACAGAATGTCACTTTGTCCATGACTATCTTCATCTTGCATTCGCTTGTAATGCTAAACCGTAAAATCAATCAACAATCAATATTATCAGATAATATATTTTATAATAAAATCCGTCACTGAGTGACTGACAGACAAAACACAGCCGAAATTCCTACGGGAACGGAAAAACGGGATATGCGCGTACCAAGTCGCGGGCAAAAGCTAGTTTTAATATAAAATCGCTTTTTACTCAACACTTCATCTTAATACGTGAATGGGAATATAGTTGAATAACAATGAGAATGTTGAATAAATCATTAATTTTCGGATCGTTTGGCTGAAGAAGGGAAAATTGGGGTTTTGAGCATCTGAGCTTTATGATGGCTACCTAATTATTGAGTCCTGGGGTTGATCATCATTTACGTAATGATACAATCATTTTGGGTAGGATGGTATTGTATTCTTGGGGAACATTGTAATTTTGAAGTTAATGATCCATGTGGAATCTCTGCATATTACTTGACTTAGCTTTGGTACCATTTCTGATGATCTTTAAAAGAAAAATAATTTACGAACCCACTTTTTAGAGACAGTTTTATGTCTCAAATCTTCTTGACTGTGAAAAGCCTATTCCATACTTACAGTGTCTCAACTGAACACTGTTTTTAATCAGGCCGTTCTTCAAACGCCTTAAATTGGCACAAACAAGTATCTACTACATAACAGGATTTCAAGTTAAGGGCAAAACCTGACACGGTAAATAAATAAATTAAAAAGAAGCAGGAAAATTCTAACTCAATGAAGATAACGCAATCACGGGACGACACATCCAAATAAGGTTTTATAAAATTTAAAAATAAGTCTCTGGCTATAAATCTCGTTGTGCATTCATTTTGCGCGACCCACTTTTAGGAATACCGTTTTTTTGGATGGAAAAGGTAAAAGTGAAAAATTCAGATGGGCCAGATGGTTGGCGCGACTGGCAGATAACTGGAACGATCTACTAACCCACATATACTATGTAGGTGGCAGGATTTACTCTGAAAGCACGGATTGCGGTCTTTCATTTATATATTGAATGTAAGTTTTGGCTTTGCTGATATTGGGCGGCTTAGTACCTATGCGTTTTGGAGAAACATAAATGTCAAACTACTGATGGATTGGCCCATGTCTTGTCGTATAGTATATGTAGAGAAAGTTTTGGACAATTGTGTCTTCCAATCATCTTTAAAGTAACTATTTGTATAGAGTGTAATTGATTACACTCTATACAAATAATTACTTTAAAGATTCTCTTTAAAGGTTTTCTCGGGATGATTACGAAATCAAACTCTATAACTATTGATAGTTACAGGGTTTGATTTCGTAATCATCCCGAGAAAACGTATAACGGCGCTATAAATCCTAAGTCTTATTCCAGAATAGGGTCTACCCATGTGCCAAGCTTTATCTAAATATGTACAGTAATTGAGGCGTCATTAAAAACATCTAAACATGCAAACTTTTAGGTCTATTATACTAATTAGGAAATATCACGGATATTGTCACGAAAATATAAGAAGCCAGCTACATTGCACTTTGTGGAAATTGTCACCGCGGCCCTGGAACGCAAAGGGCTATAAGAGGAACACGGATGGGTTTTGGTCAGTAACAGTCTGACACACCCTTCCGCTCCGCCCAGAGCGGAAGGGTGTCATAAAGTCATTTGATGATTTCCCAGCTTTAAAAAAAAGCCACATTCATTAGCAATCAATTATATTTTGTAAAATACAATCAACATTTTTCACATTATCAAGTCATTAACCCTGACAGAATCATTGCAAACTAAATCACCAACAGCATTACACAGTAAAACTGAAATTATTATAGTAGGAAGTACCCAATTTCCCGTCCACGAGCCTATCTGTTATGTCCAGCTGATCAGGCCCCAATTCGTAGCCACCCTTAAAGGTCAGTGCACTCGGAAGGGCTTCTGAGCCCCTACCATCACTGATTTTACCCCGTTTTATTTTTCATTTAACACACAATTGCACGGGCGCCGGGCGCTTCATTTTGCAAATCATATGAGTGATTTTATTTAGTGCATAATTATTTGAATACTAAGCATTTTCTTACGTATAAACTTTTATATAAATTCGGATGTGGGAACTTGGTTTGAACTGAATTCTTTTAATGGAGTTCCATCTAGTCTCTAGATGGAACGGAAGACGCAGCGTTGGAAGGCCTCCCACAAGGTAGACCGATGACCTGGTGAGGGTCGTGGGTAGCCGAAAGATGCGAGACGCATAGGACCGGTTGTTGTGGCGACACTTGGGGGAGGCCTATGTCCAGCAGTGGACGTCTTTCGGCTGATATGTTGATGATTTGTTTCTTTCTTCCTTTCATATTTTGCTAGCATCTGCCCGCGACTTCATCTTCGTGGACTTCAAATCGGCATAATAAGTCCGTGCAGTAGATCCATCTCTTCTCATAAACTTATACATTTATAATTTTCAGTAGCGAGTAGGATAGGATTGTTGGAAATCGAACCTAGGTGGAAGCTTTCAGTCCGAGTGAAACGATGATCTTCGCAAGCTCGTTAAGGCTGGATGAGGAGACAAAGATCGAGTTAGCTGGAAGTGTATAAGCAAGTGTATAAGCAAGTTAGTCTGTGTTTTATGACAGCCTGGGCTCAACCTGGGCTACAATAATCATCATCTGCCTAGACTTTTCCCAACTATATTGGTGGGCTTCCAGTGAAGCTGGATTATGCTGAATATCGCTATTTTACGTGGAGCGGCTGCCTACCAGACCTCCACAACTCATTAACTGGTTAACACACAGAGACTTCTTGGCAAGACTGGAGTTAGATTTACAATCCGTAACGACTGCCAAAGATCTGGGACCATTTCTGGCTTATAAAAATCCGTAACGACTACCAGCGAACTAGGACTGGTCCCAGATCTTTGGCAGTCGTTACGGATTTTCAGAAGCCAGAAAATCTGACTCATCCACAGACCGACCTAGGGAAGCGTTTCTTAAATTTGAACCTGGGCTATAAAAATAGGTACTGAATGAAATTTCTTTAACCATTTCCTGGTAATATTAAACACAATTTATGTATTTAACAATTTATATGCAACATTTAAAAAAATGTAAATAAAAAGAAGGAAATAGAAAATAGGCTAGCTTAAAACAAACCTTTCACCTTTACAACAATATGATTTGAATTCACACAACAAAACACAGACAACAGAACACAGTTTCAAGAAACCAATTAATGATCCCAAATAAATAACATTTCATAGGTAGTTCATGCTAAAGGTAGGTTAGGTTAGGTTTTAAGCAATATAAAGGAAATCCTGAAAGAAAATTTGATGTTACTTTTATCATTAATGTTATTAGATTCTGTTCAAGGAAATCTATAAGTAGGTAATAATTAAGATCTTGGGACTTTGTCGACAAACATTCTTACGATATTAAACGGTTCATAGAA
Organism: Melanchra persicariae; assembly: GCA_947386135.1. Classification (NCBI taxonomy): domain Eukaryota; kingdom Metazoa; phylum Arthropoda; class Insecta; order Lepidoptera; family Noctuidae; genus Melanchra; species Melanchra persicariae. Next base: position 5,033,615 of record OX376651.1, on the reverse strand, counting down.
ATAGTAATTTGATGGAAAGTTATTGTAAGTTGTTAGATTTCGTAGACTAATTAAATTAAACAAGGTCAAATGAATAAAAAATGTAGGTACCAATATTATTATTATTTTTTTAAGCCCAGTAAAGTTACTTTTATAACTTCCAGTTATGAAACCTTGTTATTAAATAAAACTGCTGTGATTTATTTTGACTATTTGATGAAAATTTGCTTGCTTTTAACCTAAAGGGACCACAATTTTTTAGATTAAAATTAAGAATGTATCATAGCAGCTAGAATAAATAGTAAGACTCGACGTCGTCGTAATGAAAATTGTAAAAAAATCTCATGTGCCTTTTTTCTTGACTGTGTCTATTGAGTTCCATTTGGTGGAAAAAATTAATATGGTAACAAAAACATTCGTATTTTTTTTGAGTTCACAACATTTGCCCAAAATTAGTTCGTAAGTATAATATGGGGCATAGGCCAACGCCCGTTAGATCCGGCAAAGTTTCCCTAACCACAACAATTTCAAAACAGTAGTGAACCCATGGGAAGTATAGTAATTGTATCCCCACTTTGTTCTATCTATTAATTCCACCCTTCTCTGATTAAAATGTCAAAACGTAAATGGCGTGCCATTAAAACATTTGTAAAGGTGACAATTTTATTGTTAACACAAAATGTCTAGTTAGGGCCCCGAATAAAAGGTGAGGCTTTTGATCCGGGGATTGGAATGAAAATAAATGCCTTATCTTAATTAGTGTTACAAACTTTAATGTGAAAGCTTATCTTGTTGTTTATTAATTTTTTTGCCGAACGTTTTTTGGAAAAATTTTCATTGCTTCGTTGCGGCAAACAGCAACATTCTTCTAAAGATACAGCAAATCAAAACAAACTTCTGCGATTAATTTAGAGATACCCCTTTCACAGATATTATGACTCAATCATCCACCCCCATCCCCCACATCCGAAATTAAGTTCCCATTTCTTAGAACTTTGCTTACATCGATAAAATCAAACTGCCTGTGCGCTCCATATTCCGTATATAAACACGCCGTAAGCAGAATATAACCTGCTAACACTTGGAACAACTTACATCTCAGATCCAACAATAGAGCATTGAACGTTTTCTTATATAATCAAGAGCCGCTTCCCAGATGTTGAAGTTGAGGGGATCACATATTGGGGAGAGGTGGCGGTAATGCACTGCGTGACTAACAAGATTTTCTTTACTCAAGAAGGGGTAAGAGCAAGCAATTGAAGACTTATTCTGGATGTGAGATTGGGGAGCAAGAAGGCATCTTGTTATTTATTAATTAAAGCCATAACCAAGCGTGTCGAAATCGTCATGCCAAAAATCGTTTGTCAAAGAACGTGATGAACTGGAATCGAGTGAGTCCATTTTAAGACATAAGTTTTTGGTGTGATCAGACGCATCAAATTCATTAATAAAGCTCTCCTTGAAATCTCAATTAATTTCTACATATTTTTTGAGATAGCAGACAAAATTTTGATGCCGATGATATCAACCTCTTCCTTCATCGGTAACAATCGCCCCGCTACCGCCTATCACTTAGCCCCCACAGCGTTATTTCAAGGAGGGCGCGGGCGAAGGTTGTATAAATATTGGCGCCTCGCTTTGAGGCCAAGTGCCGTCTTTGTCTCGACAATAAAAGAATAACACTCATTTATTCGAACAATGAAACCCCCCACCACTACGAATAAATTCCTAAAGCTACCCACTGTAACGTAAATCTTCACTATATTGTGCTGGAAAATCGAAAGCGGTAAACGTATAAAGTGTTTCTGTATCAGACAAAAGAAACAAGGAAAACTATATAAAAAGGAAAAAACAATAAGGTCCCAGATGAAAATGGATTATTTCCACAACTTCGTAGTTTAAAAAATGGACCTACGTCAGATAGGTTCAAAACTGTCACGCTAACGATATCAGCAGTAAATCCAAGTTTTGACAAAAGTGAATTAAATAAATCATTTTATAATCAGCGCAATGAGCTTTACCAGACGTGCCGACAGTCGTGAAAACTATTACAAGACAAACATACTGCTATTATCGCTAGCGCAGCAGTAGGAACGGTCAGTAACTTTCACTAGTATTCGTCATTAGCAACTTACCTTGCTAATGACGAATACTTACCTTCTGGTAGGCAAAGAAGGCAGTAGATTGAAATCCAAATAAAAAGGTCTAAGTAAAACACTTTCACTACATAAACTAAGCAACACCTGGTCGTCATAGGACTACCCTATTTTGTGAATTTCATAATAACAACCCAGATCCTTTAGTAACGATCCCTGACGAAAGCTGACTAGACAGGCAGACACACTCAACCATTCCATAAAATAAAATAAAAACACCTAGTATTAAAATTCGAAATTTATTGTAAGCTTTTCTTAACTCGAATATTCGAAATTTAACGACCGCGTTCTCATCCTTAAAGATAACGAAATAAAACGCAAAATCGACACAAACATATTTCTAAGCTGACTCACAAGTAACAGCAGTCATGGTAGTGTTATTATGAGATAAAGTCTTGAACCTATCTAGCTTAATAACTTGTCAGCTTAATGGGCAACATTTTTAGAAACTGACGATGGCGATTTTAGGCATTCAAATAAATTCTTAGCAAAAATCTAGAAAAAGAATACTTTCATTACGAAATAGAAATGAAATAAAACACATGAAATCTGCCTTAGTTCGCTGATTTTGCAACTAATGTAGACCGTAATGCCTGGTGCCTTTTTAGGTCACCCTAGCTGAACAAATATAATAAATATACATTTATTATTTTCTAGATACTTCGCTGTAGTAATTTATGCCTTGTTTATTTTAACTTCTACTCGGTGTACAACGGTGTGTTTGGTTCTCTGAGTAATCATCATTATTTAAAAGCCACATGGTTCGAGCTTCCAGGTTAAACAGCCTACCAAGGTTGGTCCATAGATGGGTGGCCATCCATTACATATCGAGAGTCCTCCGTGCCTTGGAAAGCACTTGAGGCTGTTGGTCCTGGCTGTCATTTGTAGATCTTTTAAATACGGATAGTCAAAAACCCGAAGTTCTGACACAAGTCTTGCCAAAGGGTACCGTGTGATGCAGTTACTATTGTAGGCGCCAGATAAACTTGCAATAAAGTACATTGCCCTGTCCCTAATCTCTTCGTAAGTACCAGAAAAATAAAAGAATCGTATTTTTATGACTGGAGAAAGTAGAGGATCAGAATGTATGATGCATGAAAAAAATACGTATAATATACAGGGTTATTTGTAAAACACCAAAAATCTTTCAATGGGTGAAAGTACTCATGATTATAAGCAACTTTTATTATGGGACCAACTCTGAAATATCAAAAAATAAATCGGCTGTTTCATACAAAATGCAATATTCACCCGATGAAAATGTATGAAACAGTAGATTTTTTTTTGATTTTTCTGGGTTGGTCTCATAACAGAAGTGGTTTATAATCATGAGACTGAAAGGTTGTTGACCCACTGAAAGGTTGTTGGTGTTTTACAAATAACCCTGTATATTTGATATCAATGGTTCAGAAAATCCGCATAGCAACTATGAGCTCTAATTTTTGTACTACCAATAACGTAAGTATCACATCTGGTCCCTCTATGACGCATACCAGTTCTAAGAAAAACAATATCCTCTCAAACCAGATTCGCAATATGGATACGATAATTTTTCCCTCACACCCATTATACTGCGCTTAAAACTGAATGTCGAATAAAGTTAATATGTTTATGTGACACTTGGTTGTAAAAACATTTATTTCGACATTAGTTAGGCTATTTCGGCGAATTTCGCTTCAAAGCTATGATTGTTACGATCCAAGGGAAGATTTTTCGTATATTTATTATTGGAACAACATTGTTGGTGGGCTTTAACGTGCAGGTTTTAATCTTGTAAATAATGGTTATGTGGAATGTGAGTGGTTTTGACTCATTCATTAAATTCGCTAAAAAAGGAAGTAACATCCATTTCGATAATTATTTTACAGAATTATGAATTAGAAGTTGAGAATTTATCCATTTCTACTTTAGCCGGAATACCAGTAAAATTTGGCATGTAATTAGGGTTTCACATGGTCTAACTACCTTACCTAAGAATCTTCAAGTGTTTTGAATGCTCATATTTTCATAAATCGACTAAGCATGATGATTTTCGACTTCAAGACTTCAATTATTAAATCCTCCTAAAACCCTTTTAAGAAGCACGTTCACATTAAAAGTTACCTAAAAACTAAATCGATTTATCATCATCATCATATCAGCCGAAAGACGTCCACTGCTGGACACAGGCCTCCACCAAGTGTCGCCACACCAACAGGTCCTGTGCGTCTCGCATCCATCGGTTACCCGCGACCCTCACCAGGTCATCGGTCCACCTTGTGGGAGGGAGGCCTTTCAACGCTGCGTCTTCTTTTCGGCCCCATGGACCATCTGTTCTGCAGAAATCGATTCATAAAACAAAAATCAACGAACTGCCCTAAGTTCTAAAACTCCCTCTGCTACCCAGAACATATTGCCTAACAAAAACGTCATAATTAAAAACAGAAATAAAAAATGGCCGCTCAATTAAGTAATAACCCTACATTGTAGGGCCATCGTATCGAGTATAGTCTAAGTAGAGGGGAGAAATCGAGGGGAGACTAAAACAATGGCTACCCCAACGTATGAGAATAATTATCAGTTCCTATTGTTTATTTACGGATAGATCCAGACTGTCTTTTTATTGCTTCAGCTTCTATTGGAAGGGAGGAGAACTAATAAGCCGGGGTAAGATAAAAGCCAGTTTTAGTTGGGCACTTAACTTTCTGCATTGGAAGTGGTATGGGGTGAAAGTTTGCTGATAGTACCCTATTTGTACAAGTCTACTTATTCCTGTATTATTTTATAATTCGAACGTTTTGGAAGCCGTTATGAGCTTCGTCAAACGACGTCGAACGACGTCAAAATTTAAAAAGTTCTTTTTATTTTATAAATAAGAGCGCCAATTCTATTTAGTTTTGAATAACGTTCACATTTGCATGCCAGTCAGCCAACTGTCAAAAAAAGCCTCATTTTCCCTTCATTTTTGAAATTCAAGTTTTTGTCAGTTTTTGACTGCGATGCAAATGCGAATACTCCTTAAAAATACAATAATGGCCCCTCAGCAGCAAAGAAGGTTAATACAGACTCAACTTTCCTCGCAAAACGGAAAATAGTTTCAAAGTAAAACCTTTAAAGTGTTCTAATCGACACCAAATAAAAAACGATACGAGAACATTTAATCGAATCATTTGAAGCAACCACGTTGTTTAATTAGGCAAATCTTCGGCCGCGTTCGGACGGTATAATCGAATTTATATTTCATACGAGAGCGGCACAGGACTGTTCCGTATATACCCGTTGTGCTCCCGAACAAACACACGTGCCCATGGTTTGTGCTGGCATTTAGACTTCTATTGGGTTATGGCAGCCTGGTAAGATTAGAAACTGGGTGAGGCTAAATGCCATGGCAAAATGTCATGGGTATACTGGACAATGAAAGTGACCAATGCCAGGCCTAATGTCCAGATGTAAATGTGAGGTCGAAATATTGTTTGACCCTATTGCACGACTGAACTTAGTAAATCTGTTTTTGGTAAACTACGCTAAGAAAAACGTCTATATTTTCATGCAATTCCCAGTCAGAGGTTAAAAAGATAATGAGGCATAACATCTCCCGTGGTGTGATAAATAGCCGATAAATATTACTTTATGTATCTTTTACTCTCAAATACCTAGTCTAGTCTAAAATATCGCCATGTCAAAAATCATGCCTTCACAAGGTACAAGCGAACAGGACAAGTACTCAGAATACCGAGATGTTATCACAAAGGGCGCATTCGTTATCTGTGACACTGACGGCCGCTGGAACGACACAGTTCATAACATATTATATCGTTTACAGCCTACGATACGACCGTATCGTGACATTGCAAAAAGTATTTTGCAGAGGGGGCAGACGGTGCAGACGCACATAATCCTAAAAGTTACCCAGTTAAAACTTGCGGATATCACCACAAAATTGTAGACGCCGTAATATTGTAAAATAACGCGTGTAATTGTAAAATTATAAAATTTTTGTCATTAAGGCAAGGATAAGATGCATATTGGAAACTATTGAATTGGGATGGGATTTGTTGTATTCAAAATAATAATGCTTACATTATTTCGAAAAAAACATACTCTAAAAAAGATTTATTACAATCTTTCGGAGTTTGCAATTATACTAAATTAGTAAAAATATCAATAAATCTTTTTTAGATTGTAAGGACAAAGTTATCAGCTTTGCCAAACTGACTAACAAATTCTTAAATCAAATTCATGGAAACTTGTAGTTAAGAATCTGTCAATAATTATTTCAACTAATAAAATGGTTTTCGGTGGTGGTTTGCCATTTTTTCTTCGAAACATTGGGACTTATTTTTGAATAAATCTAACCCTAAAATCACTTAACAACTGATTAGAAGATTCTAAATTCAAATCTCTATGGGGGTTCAAGAATCTGCTTCTCAGTATTTATTGTGTTACTGTTTTCTTGTGCTTTGCAACATGTTTCATATTAACGTTTTCATTACATGATACAGGCAAATCGTAACTGAGAAACATCAAAATTTAACTAGTAACATAACAAAGAAAGCCGGCAAATAGTACAATGCTACCCAATCAAAAATCGTCACCACTAAAAGCACCTGACAAAATCAGGTCACAATATCACAATGCAAGTCGGTCTCAGTCTGATGTTCAGTACGATACATCATACATGTACCGTCCGAGCGACCTCGCATGAAATATTAATTATAACCACGTTTATTTCATTTTGCCGGGCAAGCTTAGTGGATTAAGTTAGGACCAGTTTTTGGACTGTTTGTTTCTGCTTGTGGTCTCTGGCTAAGAATAGAAAGGACCATGCTGGTGACGTTAGTTACTGAGGTATGTTTGAGCTCTGAATAAAAATTTGGGAGCAAAATTATACGTCAGTTAGTTAGTCTTTTCTGAATCTGAAGTGAATAGGCAACCTTTTAACGAGAAGCAAAAATCCGATCTAGATCAGGTTAGTTCCTTTTCATTAAGTCTTATCAGATTTCAGTGATTTAACATAGAAAATTAACTGCCATGATCTTAGCATCATTCATCAAAATTTCCAATAACACGAGAACTGAAGAGCCAACAATTACCTACTTAGACTCATAAGAAATAATCGATGAGCTCATAATTGGACTATAAATCATAGCTCCCGTTCTACTTCATTATATGAGAACCACCTAGATGCTGATTCAGTACTTGCTGGCTTTCCTACACTTGCAAAATCATCTAAATTACCAAAACGTTCCAAATCTCCAGCCAACACTATGCAATTTTCAACCATAACCACTCAGGCGTAAGGCGAAATTCGGAAGGTCCCTAAACTAAGTTACATTCACACCAAAATTATACGAAATTTAGCAAGTGAAGCATAATCTTAAGATGATTTATGATGTTGTATGTATGACATTTACGAGTTAACAGTTCTAGGGAGGCCTTTTAATCAACTATGCTAATGTTTTGGTGTTGATCCCCGAGTTTCGGATCTCACTACCGAATGTCAATATTAAACCCTAATTGAATCACCGAATGTGAGCAAAATTTAATTATAGTCCTGCGTAGCGACACGTTTGATGAGACGTGTCATGTGGTACAAGAGCTTTGCAAGATTGAGTTATTTTATGGCGGTTCCTGTCGAAAATTTTGGCATGAGTAATTTACTAGCAACGTTGACTTAGAAAAAGAGTTTCTAAAATAACGCTACGCTACACGCGGGTATGTTTATATGCGAACAACATTAAAAATGTATTTCGTTCTGTAACAAACACAGCCTTTTACAAATTTTTCGGGCCCAAAAATACGATAAAATATTTTTTATGGAAGTATTCTGACCTATCCTATCGCGGTCAATGGGGTAGGGAGTCTGCTTTAAAATTAAGTCATAACTTAGATGATTACGTCCCAAACATCTCACGTACGATCTGTATTGCGGTTTTGGGTTACTGTGCGGATCCCCAAAAATTTTAGGGTGATAAGAAAAAAATACCTGCAGGCTTTCCTCTCGATTTTTATATCATCGTCTGCTTAATGCTGGATGTTCCCTCTTCAGGTTTGATTTAGAAATACAAACTTATAAATATGACGGAATATCAGAATGGGCAGCGGAGCGATCTTTGTGATAGTCATCCATCATGGGCGTGTTGTAGAAGAAACGTTGAAATAATAGCACGTTTGTGATTCTTAACAGTCCCTCGTTTCATTCGATTACATTTGTAAACAAAATATACGGGCAAACACAAGATGAAACTAGATTACGAGCCAATAGGTTAGCACGCGTGCACTTCGTACGCTGTCTGTCAAAAGAATGCCAGCTGTCACGGCGTAGACGCAAACTTGCTACCCTATTCGGGGTTACCCGCTCATATTTTATAAATCGCCATTTATATTCGACCAATTGAAATAAATCACCATTTTAATTTTGAATTTAACAATAATTACTATTCAACCAAATAACACAATCAGTCTCTCATCTTAAATCTTGGCTTTACTTTTAATTTAGCTGCGCGCCGTCACGGCCGTCCTGCATCTTCACACGTCCTCGTGTGTATTGCTCTCATCTTCACTATCGACGGTCAAACAGAAAGACACAATGATTAACATTATTCTCCACTCGGTCACCCTGACTCATATTTAAAGCAATACTTATAAGGCACCTAAATCTGATTATTTATCATTTTCAATACTAGTGATAACCAAATATCTCAGATAACACATCTCAGTGCCACCACAGCAAGTTAGTGCCAACCAAGCTGTTCGATGTCATACAGTTTGGTTGGCGCCACACAGGCTCGTCAATACCACACAGGCTAGTCAGTGCCACACAGGCTAGTCAATGCCACACAGGCTAGTCAATGCCACACAAGCGAATCAATGCCACACAGTCTAGTCAATGCTACACAGGTCAGTCAATGCCACACAGGCTAGTCAATGCCACACAAGCGAATCAATGCCACACAGTCTAGTCAATGCCACACAGGTCAGCCAATGCTACTCAGACTAGTCAATGCCACACAGGTCAGTCAATGCTACTCAGACTAGTCAATGCCACACAGGCTAGTCAACGCCACACAGGCCAGTCAACGCCACACTGGCTATTGCCACACAGGCTGGAGCCACATAGGCTATTGCCACATAGGCTATTGCCACACAGGCTGGTGCCACACAGACTGGTGCCACACAAGCTAATGCCACAAAGGCTATTACCACACAGGCTGGTACCACACAGGCTAATGCCACACAGGCTGGTGCCACACAGGCTAGTACCAAACAAACTGGTGCCACACAGGCTAGTGCCACACAGGCTTGCGCCACACAGGTTATTGCCACACAGGCTATTGCCACACAGGCTGGTGCCACACAGGCTATTGCCACACAGGCTGGTGCCACACAGGCTAGTGCCACACAGGCTAGTGCCACACAGGCTAATGCCACACAGGCTATTGCCACACAGGCTATCGCCACACAGGCTGGTGCCACACAGGCTGGTGCCACACAGGCTATTGCCACACAGGCTCTTGCCACACAGGATCTTGCCACACAGGCTATTGCCACACAGGCTCTTGCCACACAGGCTCTTGCCACACAGGCTCTTGCCACACAGGCTCTTGCCACACAGGCTATTGCCACAAAGGCTATTGCCACACAGGCTATTGCCACACAGGCTATTGCCACACAGGCTATTGCCACACAGGCTATTGCCACACAGGCTATTGCCACACAGGCTGGTGCCACACAGGCTATTGCCACACAGGCTGGTGCCACACAGGCTAGTGCCACACAGGCTATTGCCACACAGGCTATTGCCACACAGGCTGGTGCCACACAGGCTACTGCCACACAGGCTATTGTGACCAATGGTTAATATTAGCAAAGGCCTTCACAGTAAACAAGTAAATCCAGCTGCACAACTCACCTGCGCCGTTATCGGCACATTCTGACTCTACACTATTAGTAGGCCTTCAAACCTATGTACGTTCAGCTCCAATGGAACGTAGCAATCTGGCATAGGTCGTATTCGATCATGTGCATACTTACAGTAAATGCCTATCGCCACGTGTTTGTTACTCATAGGGTGCGGTCAGACCCATTGGCACCACCTGAGGTGCGTTCAAGAGCTTCGAGTATGAGTAGACAAGCTATTCTTAACAAGATTTCGTTTTATCATCATTGTCTTCGACTAAGACATCTAATACACGAGAATACTTGGTGATCGGGAATCTTCCTCAATCTTGCACAATCATGAAGAGTTAAGCGCCTTTAGTCGGTATCTATCTAGGTAAATAACCCTTCGATGATCCTTAAATGGACCGTTTAATTCAAGATTTTACGTACCTAATCTGGTTTCACGCATAATCTTCTAATAACATGAAATCGTTAACAGAAAACTAAATCTTTAGCTGCTTATGTACAATCAAATTGAGCTTTACCTTATACCACGCGTCGTTTTAAACCCTGTTATGAAATCTCAGGGACCTCATCTAATCGACTCCAGTACCTACATAACCAAACATCAATTATGGGTCTCGCAGTTTCTTAAATCAAACGCTCTACAGATGAAGTCTAACATTTTTGACGCATTATTTGCTGTCGTTGAATTCTACGGCAATTGTCTACAAACTAGTGTTGGTCAGTCAGTTAGCCGTTTGAGAGTTCAAGAGCGGCTGTATATGACCTAATTGAAACAAATGCGGTTTGATTCAAGATTCGTGATTACCAAGTCCAAAAACCGGTAAAAGTCACCAAACTCACAATAATTTGAATAAAGAAAATCAAAGACCAGGTATCTCATCACAGTCAACAGCTATCATATCATAGCTCAACACAACACAATTACTACACTCGCTCTTCCCCATGGGAATAATATCAAGTAAGTTTTATTTTGTACGACAAAGAACTACCGCAACCCTGTTACAGATTTCTTCGTCTGTATCACTCTGGGATACTGCTACGATACTCTAGTACAGTCACTGACACACAGAACTCAGAACCTGTTCACATAAAATAAATTGCCACTAACTCGTCATCTACTTCACAACATCTATTGGTACTTTGCCTCGGGTGTCTTCTTCCCCATAAAGAGATTTTAAAACAGACCGATAAGCTATGCACATTGGAGCCTCCAAAAAGATACAATGTTTGCGTCAAACGTTCATGTGAAGGAGCTACGTTCACGAATTACTCTACGTTAATCTACGAACATCACGGTCATAACAGCACTGTTCAATTTGAATTAATAAATCTTATTTCAATCTCACCCGTATTAACTCACATACCGGGTAGGCAAACCAGTAGTGAGAATCGAAAAATCTATATAGAAATTTTAATAGCATGATTTCTCTATGCCTGTAAACCTTTAATCATTGTCATTAAAATCAAGTTGCTGTTCATGATGGTTTACTTACTATCGAAATAACTAACTGTTGGAAAACGTACGTAAATGTAAACGTATGTAAGGAAAACTGTCGCCGACACGTTAGTACATAAGCCTGGGTCCAATTTTTCACCAAAAACGTCTAAGTCGGAACATGACCTTATGGCAACCTTGCCATGCACTATCTCATTCTAAAGTTTCGCACTGAACAAAATGTTGAAACTATTACCGCCAATGGGAAAACTAAGTACTCGCTTTGTATTAAGTGTGTCAAAATAACCTTGCACTATCAAACCAACCACTGAATACATATGAAGAATTTGGAAACTTTTAAACTCACAAAACAAATAAAATGGGAGCGACTCACCCAGTTCCAGACAGCTTTGAACGTTTTTACACCCCACAGATGTTGACAAGATGCTCGGCTACTGCAGTCTGCAAACTGGTTGTTGACCTTTGGTTTGTCACGCTCAGAACTGCTCAGAAGTTGCAGCTGCTCAGCAGTTATAGCAGCATGCGAACCGCTAGCCTCTTGCTAACTTCATCCACCGTAATACGATATCTGAAAACTGAGAAACACTACGAGAGTACAAGTTCTATCAAAGCTGTGGCTGAAAATAGAGCTTTCAGGTAGTAGTAGAAGTCAATAAATAAAGTCAATAAATCGAAAACTAAACAAAAAATTGGCACAAGAAAAGAGGCCCACGCCCAGCAGTGGGCAAAGCCCGGGCAATGGAAGGTAATGATAAATCAAAACATGGTTTTTGCGAATAACACAGTTTTCAGAAAAAGCGTTAGGTGGGTACGGTATTGAGACTATAGCGCTTTATTGTCCCATGGAGGTATTTACGCCACTATAGTCCCAACAACAATAACACTAAACAATCAAGTCTATTACTCAAGTAGCGATAGCAAAATAATATCGCTTCATGAGCATTATATAGAGCATCGCTTAACCAGTCAACGTCAAAGCTATAGCGCTTAAACTACTACTACACTAAAGCGATAGCCAACACGACAATAACAACCTCACTTTAGCGTAGAGCAATAAAACGACAAGTCAACTGTCAAATATCGATAGTCGTCAATCATGAGACCGTAACCCTCTGTGAGTCAGTCTCCACAGCATAAAAATGTTCACCCGTAAACAAACAGAAAAATGTTAACTAACTAGCACCTCACCTCCACAGCAATAACTAAACGAAAATGGCTCACCAGATTGTCGTGAATATCCCCACACACTTCTCCTTGACCTGGCCAGTTGCTGTGAAGTTGCTTGCCTCCGTTTTAGACTGGTTTTCCATTGTTCAGTTTGATGAGGGTAGTCGCATAAAACTCGAAAAAAAGAAATCTTGACCTCGTAATTTTCCTTGAATTTTTCCTACGTTGAACCCAGATAGGTTATCTACGACAGGCATGAAGGCACGAAGCTTTTCAGCGCCTTACTAATGGTCAAAAATAAGCTGCACCGCACAATACTGCATCCTCGACGCAACATACCACCGTGATACCGCACTATGATCGGGTGTCAAACTTGGGTTTAACGGATCAAATTTCAGGGCACTTGACGGCACACATTGAGTTTTTAACTTCTGGATTAGCGTACGCGTTTCAAAAAGAACCGCAATTTTCACTATCACTGTCACTATGTGTTTTGCATTTCAAAACGTAACGCCTCGTATTTCACTAGTATTGTCACGAATTTCCTTGTGGGCCATGTGGGTTACATCCCACGCCTGATGACGGAATATCAGAATGGGCAGCGGAGCGATCTTTGTGATAGTCATCCATCATGGGCGTGTTGTAGAAGAAACGTTGAAATAATAGCACGTTTGTGATTCTTAACAGTCCCTCGTTTCATTCGATTACATTTGTAAACAAAATATACGGGCAAACACAAGATGAAACTAGATTACGAGCCAATAGGTTAGCACGCGTGCACTTCGTACGCTGTCTGTCAAAAGAATGCCAGCTGTCACGGCGTAGACGCAAACTTGCTACCCTATTCGGGGTTACCCGCTCATATTTTATAAATCGCCATTTATATTCGACCAATTGAAATAAATCACCATTTTAATTTTGAATTTAACAATAATTACTATTCAACCAAATAACACAATCAGTCTCTCATCTTAAATCTTGGCTTTACTTTTAATTTAGCTGCGCGCCGTCAAATATAAACTATATTGAATTACTCTGCATGCATAGTTTCATTCCAATATTGAAATAAGATTTTATGGTTAACCTCATTAAATCCTCCCAGTTCAAGTCGTATTTTAATAGTTTACTATTTAACTAGGTTAAGCTAAAGTTCCTCTTATTTCTCGATACTAACTAAAGGCTCTTTGAAATCGAACGAGGGGCATGTTGTAATATCTCAAAGCTTTGCAACGAGCGAATGAAAGGGAATGTTAATAAATAGTTCAGAACAAGTTGGAACTGAAAAAGTGACGGTCAAGAAGACTTGTTTATCACTTGCTTTTAAACGAGAAATTGGATGTAATTTTGGTTTTATTTCATGCCGTGAAGTAAATAGTAATTAGATTTTTCCGCAGCCTCGTTATCGTTAAAGTAGCTAATAAACATCTTCAGGGTCTCATCTATATTATGTACTAAAATTCATTAAAATTGGTTTGGTGATTCAGGCGTGAAAGAGTAACAAATAAAATAAGTCACTTTCTTAATTTAGAATATTAATTAGTATTTGAGAAAATACGAGTGATGACAGCTTTAAAGTAGCAGAATAATTTTCTATTTTCATCAGTGTTTTCATACATGAACTAATAAACAATTATCAACTTAATCAACGCACACGAGCCACACAGAATCTCTTTTAATCTCTCATCTTGATCTCTAAGGTTAAGCAAAGCTTGCGCCGGGGTTGGTCTGTGGATGGGTGAGACTCTTCTGTGCCTTGGAAAACACGTTAAGCCGTTGCTCCAGGGTGTCATTTGTAGATCTTTGGCAGTCGTTACGGATTATCAGAAGCCAGAAAATCTACTCCAGTCGTAACAAGAAGTACCATGTTACCCATTTAAAGGGTTGTGAAGGTCTGGTAGGCAGCCACTCCAAAATACTGGTATACAGCTAAATCCAGTTTGACTGGAAGTCGACCCCAATAAAGTTGGGAAAAGGCTAGGCAGATGATAATCAACACACACGGGAAGACTTTAGTTCAAGGATGAAGTATTGACAAATAAACTAACAATGTAACTCTATACTACACTGAAAAATAACAATACAAATAAAACAATTACTGAGCTTTAAATTAGAAGCTATCCATGTCATGGATGGAAGTACATGATTGTGCGGTTTGATATCGTACGTTCACCTAATCTCTTTTAAATAAAGCAGATCACTCTCTGAAATCAGAATGCATTACTCATGATTACCCACTCAATGTCCGCGTCAATTCGTTTGACAAATACCAAAACAATGGCAAGGTACCCCTGATTAACCTTTCATCCAATCTTCAATAGACAGATGGCGAACCCAGATGTCCTATCAGGGTCACGCATTCAATGGGGCATACTAATGGGCGGCCCACCCTATTAATTATGGTAGACGAGAAAATTTCAAGGCAAGAAATCCTTGCCATCAGGTCTAATGCCGAATGAAATGGGTCTAAACTGGACCCTCGTATTGTTCATTGTTGTAAAAGTGTCAAGTTATGAGAAACAGGCGATAATGAAGAACACCTCGATGAAGTGATTTGTCATATATACTTTGCGCGAGAATTGCCGACATTTCCAACAAAAAAAGAAGTTTACTTAGGTAGAAAAAAAAATACAGCTGTACCACTGTTTTTTGTTGAAGGTAATATAATATGCCTTGGAACACGCCAATCTTTACTTATTCAAATATGGGTCAATAAATGGAAAACAATCCATTTAATGACCTATATTTGAAATTATTCAAAACTATTTTTGATGGATCAATAGTAGACCTTGTCTCTTAAGGTCCCAGTTCCAATAGTATTTCTCCTTAGCACCAGCCACATTCAAAATTTGCCAATCGCGTGACGTCATCATCAAAGTTATCATTTGTTACACCGCTTCCTCTTACTACTTATCCCACATTCGGACATCAAATGGACTCGCGGCCGTCATAACTCCAACCTGCCCAGATTGAACGGGCGTGTCATTTGTATTTTGTACCGGCACACTACTAAATGCCTACCTCATTTGGCCCTTGTTACTGGGATCACAGTTATACAAACTACTGTCCTCGAAACTTGGCTCAAGCGTTGTCAAATTGTGTTTACATTTGAATTTCTGTTTGGAGGATTGTCCTGTGTTGTCATTGTCACTGCTATGAATGACGTCACATCCGTGCGCTGTCATTAAAGGGTTCTGTTATGAAGGTGAGCGGAGTTTACCTGTTTACCCTATGCTTATGTATAAGTTCCCTTTTTACCCGATTTTGGCAGAGCCAAAGTCATGTATTATCTGCCTGATGTCATCAATTAATTTTTTTATTATGGAAAGCAGCTAATTTTAGCACATCAAATAATAAAAATATTTTTATTGACCTACCATTATCATTTTGGCTTCATCAGAAGGCTTAAAGTCACCCAAAGGGCAATGAGAGGGCAATGCTCGAAGTATCCTTGCGTGATCGAATCAGAAATAATTTTATATCCTTAAAAGAACCAAGCTTACCGACATAGTCATACAAGTGGCAGTGGGCAGGGCACATTGCTCGCAGAACAGATGGTCGATGGGGCTGAAAAGTTCTGGAGTGGCGACCGCGTACTTGGGAGACGCAGCGTTGGAAGGCCTTCCACAAGGTGGACCGATGACCTGGTGAAGGTCGCTGGTAGCCGATGGATGCGAGCCGCACAGGACCGGTTGTTGTAGCGACACTTGGAGGAGGCCTATGTCCAGAAGTCTTCGTCTTTCGGCTGATACGATGATGATGATGATGATCATTTTCAACCATTATTTTTGTGACTATCAAGAATTCTTTAAATAAAATTAATTAATCTATCAACTATGATGAATACCCTACCAATCATTTATAGTTAGGATACATCTTATAGTGAAATAGAAGCATAATCTGCGATAGACATCTATAAGCTGTTCATAGATCAGCTAACATTCACCTCAAATATCAATTGTTCCCTGTATTAGTTCACCATTCGATTGTGAATGATTGGCAGGGCCACGGCGATGTATTTGCTAGCATATTTGTCTATACCCGGACGTAATATCATAGATATTTTGTGTTGCAGGACGCATAAAGCAAAAATACCATCGAAAAAATAGTATATCGGTAGTTTGTAATAATATTGTATTTATCAAAAATATTCTAACATTGTTTCTATCGTTTTCTGACTGGAATATTGTAAAGGGATACAATGTGTCTTTTAATTTAGATCATCAATAAAACAAGTTGTAGAACAACACATGAGTATTCATCCAGTATTCTCCGATTTTCTAATAGCACAATAGAATTGTATTTTGTGTTGTTATTGTATTATTTTCAAAAATGCAGAAACTAAAAGAAACAATTAGATCGAGATGTAGGATCAAAGCAAATAAAAAGCAGAAAAGACAGAATTCAGAATTGAAAAAATGTGAACTGAATACTCGTAGATAGATGAAAGTACAGAAGCGCTTTGTCGCAACTCATCTAAAAACAGTATAGATACAAGGATAGATAGATATCTCGAACCCAAAGATAACAAAACCAACATATACATTATTCGTCGTCCACAAAATAGTACGAAACAACTTAATACAACGGGGACCACAAAAGAAAATTGAAACAGGAAAAAACTCAAACACAAAAGACATGACAGTAAATAGGTAGGGGACAATCAGATGACCTAGTTGTGGACAATTGGATGGGACGAAAAGATTTATCACTAGTACGAACGTATGTATGAGGCAGTTATGTTCCGATGGAGAAACGTTTTGATTTAGGATGTCTATTTTGCTGTTTACTTTTGCTAAAAGTTTGTTAGCCATTCGATGTTGTGTTGTGATATGTGACTCTATTGAAATTTTTTCATCGAATTTAATTCATCGAAAGTCGATATTGAACGCAATTTTTACCAAATACGGCTGTACAGGTTTGGTGATGATGCTATTAATATAGAAACATGAATGTTGCTCATGCATAAAGACTTAGAAAGTAACCTTGACACACCCATTACAAAAAATATATCGTGAGGCGAAACATATCGCCATGTAACTTGCAACCATCAAGTCGAATAACCAGGCGAAAAACGCTGCCATTAACATAAAAGTAATTTTTCATGACATCATTACTCGCTCTCGTATAACACTACTGTTTCATTTCGTATGGGCGTACTTATTCTTATATTAGGCCTATTATAGGCCAATCTTACTACAGACGACTATTTATATTTATATCAACGAGAAACTATATCAGTCCAACAGAGAATGGCGTAATATGTAATTCAAGTGAATGATGATCATTGTATACTTCCTTTATTGCAGTTCAGATGTTTGACTTTGTTTCGTGTTTATCTTGGAATATATTTGCGAGTTCAGCAACATTATATGAATGTAACAGTTAATAGGATTAGGAAAGTTAATGCGACATTAATGTTGTCTTTGAAGACATTTTATTGCCGTGCTGATTCAGGAATTATATACGCTTTTGGACTTATTTTCGTTGATCCTGTAAATTCTGGTGGAGATATATTTAAAGCCGATAAAGCTCAGTCGACGTAACTGTGTTTATACAAGTTTGTGCAAAGAAATAAGAAACTTTTCAGTTTGTTGGACTTCACTCGTATTCATTTTGAATGGCTGAAAGAAAATTACGGTTTGAATTGTATTAGTAGGCAAATAATGCGATTAACAATTTGAAGGCTGTTACATTTTCAATTGAACTATAATATATATTGAATGTTGTTGAGTTGATAAACCTAACATGCTAAAAATCCTTTCCTTCTCTTCACACTTGCGCTACAAAAATCGATAGCCTGCACACGGTGCACATTCTATCGTCGCCAATCACTCAATCACTCAGCATTCGCTTTTGCGCACCGCATACATCACTAGGCAAAGATTTTTTACCAAAAGCTCTTAAAATTTCTGCTATTTATACCCTGGAGGTCTACTTTTTCGTCCGATTCTTACCAAAACTCAAGATAAGCGTCCTTGTCCCCGTCGGTTTCACATTTCGCGATATTTTAAACACTTGAGAAATTCTCAAAAACATTTAGGGACATACGAACGTGACATACGGAATCTTTGGAGTAGGGCCACTTGTCTCACGACACCATAACTTGGAACTCATAAATCAGGCCTGCTTAAAACTCGATTCCGGCAGACAGATGCGAGTTTTAGAGCTTACGACTTTTTATGCTCAGAGTTTTTTAGCGTAGGATCAAAGAATATATTGTGTATTTTATTTCCAATACTTGTTGGGTTAATATCTGATACCCATCGATGTTGGTATCATTTGTAGATACTCGAAATGTCGGTATAATTTTGCTTTAGTTACCCTAAACCAGTGGTTCGTACTATATTAGAAAGCACAAGTTAGTAACAATTCTCTAGTGACAGGACGACATATATGTTCCAAACACATCTCTATGGGATACATTACTGTAACGTACCTGTTTATAATATTTTTTTCTTCTTTAGCAACTGAGCCGATGATGATTATTCTGCCAGTGTCATGTGTGACGATAGTCTGTTTATATCGTCCTTCTTTAAAGTTATCCAAAGTCGTTACTTCGCTGCACGCTCCGTCAGTTACCCTTAGTCTAAATTCACAATTCAATGTCGTCACGCACTCGTCTCGTCTGTTCAAAATGCACC
The DNA here is from genome assembly GCA_947386135.1 of Melanchra persicariae. Classification (NCBI taxonomy): domain Eukaryota; kingdom Metazoa; phylum Arthropoda; class Insecta; order Lepidoptera; family Noctuidae; genus Melanchra; species Melanchra persicariae. Next base: position 5,014,329 of record OX376651.1, on the reverse strand, counting down.
AGCTTATCTGCAAACACATGTCAGAGGGAGAAATTAGTAAAAAATGTCAGTCTTGGAGACACCGGGGGTGGTCTACGGTAACACGTGTGTACTTTGTTGTGGTGAATAGTTCTGTTATTGCTTGTTTGAACGACAACGTTTTGGGGTAAAAAATAACTGAGAATTTACCTTGGGTGGATAAATTCCAGAAGTTCCTTTTTTATTTATTCCGTAACAATTGCTTACACTATACTTGCAGTTTGCACCAAAGCGTATAGCAAGCCAACAAGATAGAATTCATCTTATAAACTAAAAAAAATAATACTTACAGATTTTGATCATCGATCTATGAGTGCACGAACTCCGGTTCCAGAGCAATCAGGGCGTTCAGCACGCTGATCGCTTGGGCTTGGGCTAGCTTTGTAGGGTATGGTTATATCAGGTGCAGCTTGTGGGAAATTCTTCACGTCGAAGAACTTCATTAGAGTAATGTACAAATCAATCAGCCAGAATACCAACCTGATCTGCATGTACTACTAGCATCTACTAATGAAAGACTTGTCAAGATATTTCAGTCTGATATCCTTAGCCTTGCCAATGATTGCATTAACCTTCATACAAAATCTTTCATTCGTTTAGTTTTGCTGGTTTCTACTTAAGCTGAATTAGACTCACACAATTAATACTTAAAGCTTTTCTAATGAACCTACTCAAAACACCTCATCATCTTGATCATTTCAGTCGAAAGACCTCTACTGCTGGAAATAATGTATGTCTCCCCCATGTTTCACCTTCACCTTATTGACCGGTCCAGTGCGTCTTGCATCTAGAAGATTCTCACGGCTTTCACCAGGTCTTTGGTCATCATCTTCTAGGAGGTCTTCGAATGCTTTCTTTGTCGGTACATGGTCGCCACTATAGAACCTTTCGACCCAAAGGAGTATCTGTTCTGCGAGCAATGTGCAAACACCTATCCGTAATATATTCATCCCAAACCAAGTGACACATATAACAGACCCGCAGTTCTAACAGTATGGCTTTACTGAAGTCCAGTGAGCCGTGATCGTACGCAGGCGTATTGTGTCTTAAATTATCGTTACACTGAAGCGAGCAATGATAAGCCTTAACTCGTTACAAGCGTGTAACCCGGATACATTTCGCGATTGTCATACCATATATATCTCTAATGAGTTAAATACGGGTGTAATGTGATTATTCTAAACAGATTCAAGTAGCTTGGAGTTATATTAAAGAAGGCTTTGTTTACTAATGATTTTCTGGCCGCTGGCTACCGAGACCAATGGCGTAACGTGCTTTCCGAGGCTTGGAGGAGTCTCGGTATGTAACAGATGGTCACCCATCCACGGAACTACCTCAGCAAAGGTCGCTTAACCACGAGCTTACGACAAAGGATCATAATTCATGATCGTCTTAGATCAGCTTTTTGTCATTTCGTTATACTGATCTTATAGTAATTTGCAGAGACTATAAAACATTAGGGATTTTCTAAGCATAAGGTGCTTCTCTTCAAGTTTATATAGTGATACCTCCTACCTTATGGTACCCACCAGATAAATGTGCAATAACGGTCATTGACCCACATACCTACGTTTATTGACTTTCTTAATATCAAAAACAGAAACAAAGACCAAGCTGCCATAAATTGACTTCTATCGTGATTTTTTACGTTCTCTAGTAATTAAAAATGGTTCATAATTTATTGTTCGGATATCTCATATGGGATATTAAGGAAAGATCAATGTAAGTACTTTATTGCAAGTATATCTGGCGCCTACTAGTTATAGTGTATCTTTAGAAAATACGAAAATTATTTTAGCAATGGTGAATAAATAGCTGTTGCATAGTCTAAAGACCTAAATTTTATTCATAGCTCGAATTGCATTCCACGAAATAGTCAAATACTTTCGAACACCAATCTCCAATAACGATATTAGGGACCAACGCAAACCGAACCATTCTCCGGGCAAAGTTCCAATGTAATGCTGTGACTAAAAATTTTCGCTGAATTTTAATCAAGGCAAACAGAATAATGGTACCCTTGATGGGACAACGGACCGGGCCCTCCAATTGAAATAACTGACACTAGGCCTACAATAAAACTACGTATAAAACAATAGTTTATGGTAGGAAAGACCCTCGCAAATTAGCAGTGGTCACTTTCCGCTTCTTAATGGCGCCAAATTTTCAATATTACATCACCTTCTGTTTTAATATCAATTGTAAACTCTAACGCTTGCACGTAAAGCTCATTTTCATTAATTTTAAATGACGCTTGACCATCAAATGAAATTAAACTTTAGACGTGACAAATTAAGGTGTAATTTAGTTTGTGTAAAAAATTTAGTGTGTCCAGAAAATTGTTTTTGTTGTCCTAATCGTCTCTGGGTTGGACAGAAGTGACAGCATCGGTTTAACTAAGTGATTTTATAAGGGAAATGTGACCGAACGCCGGCTTAGGACGCCCTATTGTTTGTATTATAATAATTGCACAGTAGGTGACGTTTGTAAACACTGCGGCCGCTTTAAACGCTCCCTTCGCCGTTTAATAACTGTATCGAACGAAATTACGTTTAATTTGGTTTAATTTTCTTTTATCCTTGTTTGAGTCAATATTAACAGGTGGGTTGGAGGGAGCAACAACAAAACGGTCGGGGAAAAATGTTGAATACCTGTGGGAACGATTTTTTTTTTGTTTTCGTTCCATTTGGAATACCAGAAGCCGTTGCCATTTGTAATATACAAGACATATTCAGGCTAGTATAGTAAAGTTCAATGATGACTTGAGTGCCGATTCTACAAATTTTTAAGCAACTTTTGCATTAGCATGTCAGTTTCAATCTGTCAAAAATGTATGGAATATTAGGCCTTTTTGACAGATTGCGAATGAGATGCGAATGCGAACGTTAAGATGGTCACCCATCCACAGACCAACCTCGGCAAGCGTTGCTTAACCTTGAAGATCGGTCCGTACTTACGGCTGTTATAATATAGCCCTCGTTAAAAAACACCCACATCATACTACTATAAAAATTCTAAAAAAAGAACTTTCAAACCTAATCCTGGTAGATAGTGTGTCGAGTTTTACTTGCGTTTAAAGTTTGTCCTTAAGCTTCAAGCCGGTATAATTTCTTTTCTTCTTATCTTTTGTCAGAGGCAGGACCTTTTTACCCGCTGTTTTGTTACTTGGATTTGTTTTTTATTTAAAGTATGTACCTACTTAGAGTTTGGTAGTTTTGGGAGAACTGCGAATGATGAAATTAGGTAGTAGTCCTATCAGAAAACAGCTTTGGTCAAAGTTTAAACGATATTTAAACTTTGATAATATATCAAATAACTATAAGACAATTTATATTTTCTTTTATTCCTTTTCAATTAAATTTCGAAACGGCTAGTTGACACTTCCCGTGACCCAAGAGCTGGCTTTTACTTTGGGCAGAGACTAAGCATTGCCATTCAACGTGGCAATGCCGCCAGTCTCTTGGGCACATTACCAGCTGACAGCGTTGAGGACGAATTTTTTGATGCTATGTTTTAGTTTGTTGTAAGTTTCGTGTATTTTTAATTTAAGTTATTTTCTTTAATATATTATCTAATAACTACAAGATAATTTATACAAAGTGTAACAGAATATTACCTATATATACTTGGGGATCAACCCCCAAAATCGCCTAGAAACATCGACTTCCCATTCATTGATGTGTGCAAAACTCGACAGCTGAACAGTAGATTCTTTTTGTCGGATTTTTAGTTCAGTTCCATAGCAAAAGTCGTTCATAGTGAAACCTTCTTGGATTTTGCGTTTATTTTCTTACAAGTTGTAAAAGTATTTGAGGTTAATGTCAAACAATACCAGCAGAAAAATATTGTACTGTTCGTACGAGATAGAAACATGTATTTCGGCCATGTATCGCTTCAAAGGAACATGAAGTATCCATGTAAAACAATGACTTCTTCAATATTTTCTTTAATACTCAATCTTCTTCACCATTTTAGACATAATATGACCTTGTACCTTATTTAACAAGACAAACAATTTAAAATTTGCGTCACCGGATGTTGTGGCTGTTTTTTTTTTGGTTTTGCGGACGCAGCTGCGCACTTGGTATTTCCGGATTTCGATTTTTTGTTCATAGTCTCGTAAACATAAACACGTTTAAATTTTTGAAAGTTTTTGGGGATGTTATCATACTTGGAATCTTACGCACCCGAGAGCTGTATGAACTTTGAGATAAGCATTCAATGGTATGTTAGGTACCGATATACAATACAACTATTTCCCGGTCCGTCTATCGCCAACACAAGCATAGTCGAAAAGCTTGTTGTTTCATCCAGCGCAATGTTGTTGACTTAACAAGCAAGTGAGAACGCGATAACATTGAACGAGAATAGTGTTTAAAAATTTCTCAAAACTTGATCCAGGAAATACGTGATTTTGAATAAGCCTAACAAGTTTGTGAAATAAATATTATTCATTTAGAATCTTCATTACATATGCAAGGTTTCTATCAAGATGTTTTCTTTACTATTATAATTTATGAGTACGTTATGCACGGCCAAAGTTCAGGTAAAATTGTACAAAACAGCAGATTTTTGGAGGCTTATACTGACTTTATTTCTCCAAATTTTATTTTTTTACTTGCATTGAACCTAGATATAGTACATAAGATACCTTTAACTTCAAAAAAATCAAAGATTTATTTTTATTTTATTTTATTTAAATAGTTCACACTGAAATCAAAACAAAACAACAATAAAGTACTTAGTTCTGAATTAAATGATAAATCTAATAATTGATGGACATGGAAATTAACTTACGTTTGTATTTGGAAATGCGATGATTGCAGAGGAACATTAAGAAAATAGTTGCATTGTAAGTACGTGGTTATGCTTTTCTGGTTAATAAGTAAATAGTGTACGGGCAACTAATTTCATCTCTTCGTATTCAAACGAGCCTGTCAATGGTTTTATCATCACATCATTCAGCCGTAAAACATCAATTGCTGGAATTACCTCATCCACGTGTCGCCATATCTACCGGTCTTGTGCGTCTCGCGTTCAGTGGATTCTACCCCCCTCAACAGATCATCCGTCCACCTTTTAGTCAGTGTCTTCTTGTCAAAGGGGTACGTACCTATTTGACAAAAAGACACTGAGTACCTAAATGCTTTCATTTTGAGTTTGACGTCGGTAGGTGGATCCGGTTATATAAGCCATAGTTTTCGGAGGTGACAATTTATTGTATGCCTTATAGACATTATCTATAAGGCATACAATAAATTATCACCATGTTTTGGACCAGGTCCGGGGTCCGAAACTCAAGACAATCCTCACTCATCCTTATTATTTCATAGATCTGTTGTCTACACGTGTCCAGTATCTATTTATTACAAATTCTAAACGCAATTCTGTCAATTCTAATAAATAGACCAGCCCTAGCTATTAATAGTATGTCTAAAAGTTTTGGAATTGTCACTAGATGGGACAGCAAGTCAACCGTAACAATTTATTTCTGTTAGGGGTGTACGTATTAAGACCAGCCTACAATCATTTTATATGATGAATACTGTAGTAAACAGTGCTTAATTTGGTGCTGTATACCTGGCATAAAACAGGAATGAGTTACGTAAGTGAGCTTAAACTGGTGATTTGCACATTTTGCACACATAAACCGTCATGAATACTAGGCATACAGAATTTAAGCGTCAACCCTAAATACTAGCAATGAGCACTAGTTTTATTAAACTATAAACTACGTAGTTAGTACGCTGTTAAGGCCTAGCGAAACTGTCACGGTCACCGACCAATTAATTCCAAGATATTCAACGTATAAATTGGTTCAACCAATTTGCTAGTTATAAATTCAAAATGCATCCGCCCGGAAAATTGTATTGAGACCCCAGTTTACCCGGACAAGTTTGGGTGGTGGAAGCTTAAACCGATCCTTATCTCTTCGTGTGATATTGTATTTGGTAGTTTTATAGCGGCTAAACTCGGCTTTTGTCCACCCGAATAACCAGACGTTGGGCACATGAATTTTGGGCAATCTCATTTGGTAGAATATTAGTAATGAGTTTCTGATACGTATAATTTAAATGGTATGATAAATTGGTGTTGTTTGTGCCCTTAGATATGTATTACAGCTTACTAAATTATATATCTCATCAAATCAGCTTCTATATTTTATTGCAAAATATTTGCATCGTGAGTGTCTCGGGTAGGCGATGAATGCGAGACGCACAGGACCGGTTGTTGTGGCGATACTTGGAGGAGGCCTATGTCCAGCAGTGGACGTCTTTCAGCTGATATGATGATGATGATGATTTTCATCGACTGAAAATAGTCTTTTGAATGTAATCTTGACATTAGTTCTGGCAATATTATTAAAAGGAAGATAGACTGCTGTTTCTACTACAGACTAAAGGATCAGTAAAAAGAGCATTATTCACTGGTATTAAAGGTACTGGTATAAAAAGTATACATTGAATTAAATATCTTTATAGCAGTAAACAACTCGGCTAATTCATCCTATGGTAGAATTTTACAACCGGTCCCTTCACACTACAATTCCAAAGCAAATTGTAGGGGACATTACCTGGCATTTTATATGGAGGACCGCGAGAGCATTATATTTAATCAAGAGACCATATAATGGCTTCATACACGTAACCCATGACGGTTACACGAGGACCGTAAAAACTAAGCGATGCTTACATACATACCCTAAAATCTGAATTTCTAATAACATCTCTGGAGCGAAATGAACATGCAAATATAGCGTACACATTAATTTTTAAGGATGTTTTGTTACTAGATGTGGTACGTTTACGTAGACAGTGGGCCCTTCAAATGGCACGGAACTTCAACTTGGTCTAACAGTGACAACTAAGCAGGGAACCAAGAGTAATACGATCTAGACATCTTTTAGATACTGCTACCTTCTACTGGAAAGGGCATTTATTTGTGTGGAATACTCAATTACTCGTCTATCTAAAAACTGTCTGACTGACATCTCAACGCACTAAATCTGCCCAGGCGAAGTGCTAGTCTACCGTGAAAAGTTTTTTGCAAAACATCACTGGTGTTGGGCATTTTTATGAAAATGCGATTTATTGGGATTATTATGGCCCAGGAGAACCTACTTTTGTCTTGTAATATCTATAAATAATGAATAACGTAAGTATTTACGTCCACGATTGAATAATAGCCTATTGTTATGATTATTAAATTGCAACTGAACTAATTTCTTGGAAGCTTGGCACAAGAATGAGTCATTATGCGTAACTACAGCTTATTAAAATTAATAATAGAGATTATGGAATAAATTACTTTATTTACCAACTATTGCCATAGATTTTTGTTAAACTCATCAACCCAAACGTCCTTGCTACACACATACCTACAGCAATATTTGACACTAGAGATTTCACTGCAAAAATCATGCACTTTGTTATCTTAAGAATAATATTAGTATTCTTACACATGCCGTAAGAATAAAATAAATGTAAGATTGCTCATATCAGTCGTTGCACCTTCCAGACTCTTTATCCTCCACATACAGTGTTAAGATCGTCGCACACGTAACCCGTTAGAGCCCCCAAAATGTTTAATTTCGTCCCCCATCTACCCTACGAGGGTACCAAAAAGGGGGTGGGACCTCCCTAGAAGTCACCCGACCACTTGCTACGTAATATATGATAGGTATAGTGCACCTTAATCACTTATATAATTGTAACATTTATTTTGTTGATTAAATTAAAATACTTCTTTTATTGTGGAGTCGGCAAAAATTGTGATTGTCGTGTTTTTTTTGCTGTCGCTACGGGTTGTGGCGTTAGGATTTTATGTTTTATTTTGTAAAATTGTTTTTAGGGCTGTCGTGTGTTGGCGTGAGTGAAACCGTTGCTGTCAGTTGTTTTCATAGTGTATGGTGTTAGGGCGAATAGAAATAAAATTGTATGATATAAGCTAAGGACTGGTAGTGTTACAATGTTGCGTTGAAGTTTTAATTGTTACACGTTATATAATATATGGTGATTGCTGTAGTATTTTATGAATATGCAAAATAGTTCAGCTTGAGTTTTATACAAACACAGAATAGTCATACAATAAATTCTCTGAGTGAAAGCTAAAAAATGGAGATCCAACATTTAAAACTTTCATAAAACGTTGAACAAGAAACTTTACGAAATGAAGGAAATTCTTATGACTTTTCTGCTGCCATTACAAACCATAGAAGAATGTACGGTTAGCAGCGTTGAGCGTCGACAATTTAAACGCTCTCACTCTTCACGAGACTCAAAGTTTATCGTGGATCGTAACTAGGAGCCCCGATGTAGGTACAGTCCTACCAACCTACCTTGATCTCCCTCCCCCTCCTTACATTTCAAAAATTAAGGGAGAGAGATGGAACAACTCCAAAGTTAGAGGTTCAACTTAGCCTGGCGGTTTGAAGCAAGGAATTCCAGATATTAAGCACTTGTGCATTCATTCGTGTGTTCTTGTTAGTACTCGCTGTTAATACGGTATAAGGAAATTTTGTGAAACCTAATGTTCTGGCATTTTGTTTCCAAATGGATAATGCGATGGTATGTAATTGCTGCTAGGAGACGGTTGATGATAATGCAATACTCAGTCGGATTGTTTCAAAGCATTCTATTGGACTCTTGTAAGAATTAATGTCTGGTGTTAGGAGCGACTTAATACGTGCTCTGGTTTTGTAAGGTGAAATGGGTGTACTCCCGCTGAGGTATAGGTCATATGATCTCTATTTGAACAGCAATGAAAGACTGTTTCTAGATACTAAATCATCTTCTTCCACTTCGCAAATTTGGAAGACTTAGTTTCAAAAAGTTGATCAGGAATAAGTCGACTCAAATCTTATGACGTCTGTCTTATGAACTTCACTTTTCTCCAACCCTTACTTGTCACATTGTCACATGAAATTGCTACTGCACAGCAACCCGCGGAGTGTTTCCAGCTGCAGCTGTTTTGATTCCACCCGTATAGTACTTTCCACACAAGTTCCTTGGTTTACAATTTTCCTACCTAGATCTGGGGCCCCACTATGACGTACTAATACCATCATGATACCAATGTGAAGGGCAATGGAGAGGGCAATGCTCGGAGTTTCCTTGCGTGATCGAATCAGGAATGATGATATCCGCAAGAGAACCAAGGTAACCAACATATCCCGAAGGATTGCCAAACTAAAGTGGCAGTGGGCAGGGCACATTGCTCGCAGAACAGATGGTCGATTGGGCCGAAAATTTCGACGACGTTTTTCGGCTGAGATGATGATGATGTTGATGACCGTTGTGAAAAAGTGACAGTACTATGCATCTGGTATACCTCTGTCACTCTCACATTGGAATAATGATTGTTTTAAGACGTCGTAATGGGTCCCCAGCTCAGCTTAGTTATCCCTTGGCGCCACAAATACAATATCTTCATTGACTAACAAGTTTTACGTTCATTCCACTCATTCATCCTTCCTCTTAATAAAATATTCTCATGAAAATAATATGCATGTAAATATTTCATTAGGCGAAATGTAATGGAGCTTAACAGAACCTTTTACGAGGTCGCTTCAAACGTAAATAATGTGTGTGTTAAAAAAACCTTTTTGTTGCTTTGGAGAATTACTAGGCACTTTAATATTCATGTGCTAGTGATCAGATATGGAAAGTAAAGGTACCGTAGCTGAAATTTTTGGCCTCGTTGAAAATTGGGAAAAGGTGCCGCCAAGTTTGCGATTTTAATATTCGTTGGTGATTTTTTTTTGTTAATGGCTAGCTTTTCGACTATTTCGACGGTTTGATTTTCAGGCTTTATAAGGATCGTCTTAGCAGTTCGTTTTTAAACTTTTCTGTTGGGCAGACCAAGCTTTTAGGCTACAAGAATATCATCAGAAAGGAAATAAAGAAGAACTATAAAATCCTACTTTTTTCTCGGAGATATTTAAAGATAATGAGATAATCTCAGCAGTCCTCATGCTTATTACATTAAATCCAAATTTCTTGTCCCTCTCATCATTTAACACCTACTAATAAAAACGATTATTAAAATAATTGCCACGCCATCCATCTTTCCACCAGCCATCAGATGACACAAGACACATCCTAAGAATTCACGTTGTCCCGTATCTACACCGTACACCATAAATCACAGTCACGTAGGGTCTTTTCAATTAATTCTCGCTTGCGGCCCGTGATATATTTGCATCAGAATATGTAATCGGTCTAAGGGGCCATTGTCGGCTGTACTCAGTAAAAAGGGTCAAGAATTGTTCGCCTACGGTCCTATTGTACGAAACACAATGTAAGCTCCTGTTTGTCTTACTCATTTCGTGGAGGCTCAACCTCATATTTGATTTTGACTCATTTTCTGGTCCGTTGCTCAGTTTAGGCTACGCTAACGTTCGTCGAAGATTTTCCGTTTTGTTAGCGTTTCTGTTTTTGTGTTTCGTCAGGATATTATGCGGTTGATTGTTCTAGATGTTTTGTAATAATATATTTTGTTTTGATTTCAGGTAAGGTTCGGGATTTTTTTGTGCAACACTACCTAAGGCCCTGTATTGAGTAAGTCCTTCTTATATCGTATGTTATGGCACAGTTAATTGTACAATAAGCTTCATTAGATTTCATTAGCATGTCTTCCACACCTTGAATTAAATTAATGTTCTATGTTCCCAAGATGGGATAGAGAGCGTCCTGAGTAGTCCTCCAGTGAGAACAATCTTGTTCTTATCTTTTATCGCATTGATAATATTCATTTTACAAAAGCCAGTCAAGTTATTGTAAGAAGCACCTGTAAGTTGGTACCCGTGCTTAGAACTATTGATCTTGAACATTAGTCAAACGAGTATATAAATAATAGTGCGATAATAAGGTACCTTCCTACTTCCATTTCTGCTGTCCCCTATTACAAAGATAAACATAAATTTCCAAGCAACGAGGCATGCATTCGTCCTTCGATTCCAAATAGTCCTCTATTGCGACACCTCGACGTAATAATCCGATGACTCAACAATTTCGTTGAACGGTATCAATACTGCTAATAATACTTCTATAGTAAAATAGTGTGGTTTTACCTCGTCGATAGAACGTAGAACATGAATGTTTTTGTATCGTATACACAATAATGTTTAATAGAAAGAAAAAATTATGAATTAGAGTTTTCTTTTTATTTATTTATTGACATTTATAATCGCAATGCATATGTCAGTCCCAACGTAAAAAAAGGAGTATATTTGCGCCAACGACGCATACTATAAAAAAATCGGGATTATGCAAGTTAGGAAGATATGCGTCACATCCGCCCAAAACGGCCATCGCTCAGCATAATGCTGGCACTCGTGTGCGAGACAGAGCCACAGCGGTGGTTTTCAGTGACAGCCGTTGACTGAGAGACGTCAACCGGAACAGCATAAAAGTAATTAAACTAAAAATAAATATACATGCAAAAGAAGAATTTTTCAAATCGTTTCATAAATGACGGAGTTATGAGGTAACAAACAAAAAACATACAACCGAACCGAATGTTGAGAACCTCCTCCTTTTTTTGAAGTCGGTTAAAAATAATAAATAAGATGATTCGAAGTGACAACATGCTGTTGCGCAGTCAATCAACCGTGGCGGAACCAAATAGAGGCGCGCGCGACTCTAAAAAATGTTATTTTGTCTATGTTTGTTACTGTCACACTGCACACTTATGAGTCACAAATATCTGGTGGAAAGGAGCAAAGGAGTGGAACTCTCTGCCTGCGTCTGTTTCCAAAAGCTTACAACCCTAATCTCTTCAAAGTTAAACTGAACAGGCTCCTTCTGGGTAAGCTCGCTCCATATTAGACTCTGTCTCTGTCATCTTTGAGATTGACTAGAGTCAAGAGCAAACCCATCACTAATAAAAAAAATAAATACAAATAAACTGGTGTAGTAAAAGATATTTAACCTTGGGCTTAGGTTTTGAAATAGTATCTTAACAGATTAACCGAGTAAAATTAAAATATAATGAAATCGTGGTGTTCTTTATAGATGTCACCTAGTTATAGGGGGCACAAAAACAAACATCCAGCTTCATGGTAGTTCAAGTAAATTTCCAGAAATAATGCTCATACGAGTAGTTGTTAAAAACAACAATGATTAAGAATTTATACTGGTTATTAATTCGTGGAACCACCATACGTTTACCTACTCAGTCCAAACTCGACGAACCCATTTTATTTTCGTCAAACGAAATTATTGAACCAAACAATTCTGATCAGAGACCCTATTTGGAACCAGCCAGTGTATCGTTTCCACCAAACACTTATTTCTGCGAACATCCGATTATACAATAACACTGTTTTGTCTGTCCGTTCACTGTAATTGAATCGTCGACGGTGACACAAGGGAATACATGGACGATTCCGAATGTTATTCATATGGGTAGCTAACATAACTGGGATTTAGTTTAATTAACGATAATATGGTACGATTATTGTTAGCTGCTATAAAGAGGAATATGCAGGTGGGCGTGGCGCGACAATTCGACAGCGAAACGTTAACGCGAAATTGGTCCATAATAAGCCATAGCTACCGCTTGCTACAGGTTCTACCTGCGATGGAAACAATGTCATCTGCCCGTCTCGCAGCTGGACGAACACAATTCCTTCTACTAGTCCTGGACGCCGGTCTTCGTCACTGCCTTACTCCACCTGTCCACATGTGATGCCTAAAACCCATCCGTGCTCCTCCTAGTGCCCCTTGCTTTCCAGGGCCGCGGTAACTCTTTCGAACAAAATCCGCAGCCCTGGCAGGCTTTGGGGCTCGAGACAAGTGATATTCTGTCAATGGTAGCGTGGCGAAGGCGATTGTCAATACGTCAAAAATGTATGGGATTGACAGATGCTATCGAAATGACACGTGATCAAATTCCTACATTTTGACGTTTCGACAGTCGCATTCGCTAATTGAGCGGCGCTCTGGCCGTAACGGGCCCCGTCTACTATGCTGGTATCTCTTTGAGGCGCGCGTGGAACACAACGCGCCGTCGACTCGGGCCTGGCTTTGATCAGACGGCGAGCCTAGCATTACTGCTTCTCAGAAGGAGATGGCTTCTCATGCCTCTTTGCTCCGCACCATGGATTAAACCAGGACCGAACGCGAGAGGTCGCCGCCACCATTGCCATGTATATGGAAACGCGTTACCACTAAAGACAATATTTACAGCCGATATGTAACTCAAAAACATGTACATCCGGTTCGATTCACAAATCAGGCAGTGTTTGGAGTTCCTTTTACTGAAAAGAATTGCGCTGTAGGATCCCCGTGTCCCCTTTTAGTGATCAATTAATAATAATGAAACTTTAACGTTTCAATCATCAAACTTTTTACAGGCTCACCTGGCAAAACGTAATGCTCTGTTCACCCCTTTCAGAGAATCCTGCCATGATTTTATGTTTTCTGCCGGTTTTAATCCATTAAATTCACTCAAAGATATCTTGAACACACTGACAGGACTGATCTGCTTCTGGAAGGAGGTTAGCTGGTTTGAATGACGGTCGCCATGGCTCATATACAATGGGTGGACCATTGTCCGTGAGCAGGACTAAGTGCGGAAACCATTCCCAGTAGATAGATAGATCCATAAAATTGTCCCAATAATGAAATACAAAACACATTACAAACAATGTTAAAACGATCCCCTAAAATACACATGTGCCGCTTTAGTAGTAGGTTTGACAAGAGCTTAGCGACTCCTTATTGGTTTTGTAGAGCCTCTCAAAGGCAGCTAATGAGAGGAATTACAGGCGTTAACTTAGGTGTTACATTTACGCCAGTTTCCTCTTATGTGGCTTACAGATCTTCAGCCTTAAGTGTGTTTTGAGTTTATAGTCATTGAAATTGAGAACATAATAGTAGTGTGGAATAGGTTATTTATTGTTACTTCTCAACAATATTATTCATATTAATCATTTAGCAACCATTTTTGTGATTATCTGACATATGAATCTGAAAAACTAGGAACATTTTTTCAGTCGTTAGGACCCAAGTCAAATTGCATATCTGACCGTTGGCCATCATCATCATTTCAGCCGAAAGATGTCCTCTGCTAGACATGTCCAATAGGAATGATTCCTGGTTTAAAAATGTTATTATGATTCTATTTAGTCCGTCAGTTAGATTATCGAAAAATATTGGACACGTATTAGGTTTTTTTAGTCATCTACCCTATTGTCAAGATACACAGGACCGGCCGATGTGGCGACGCTTGGGTCACCTTATCCACCGTCCCGGCCGGGCGTGCTTCTTGCGGCGTTCACTGGTTCATCGGTTCACCTTAGTCAATTCATCATCTGCCTAGCCATTTCCAAACTATATTAGGGTCAGCTTCCAGTCAAACCGGATTTAACGATTCACCTTAGTCAATTACTTTCTATAAAACGATGATGATGCCTCAGACTCGCAAAAAATTAAATCATTTGACTAAATTGCAACTGGTTACCTAATCTTTTTATTCATCGCTTACCATTACTTGAGATAGTGGTCAAACGCAAGCCAACAATAGAAAAAAAAACAACAAAATTTACCTCGATTATTGGCTCAAAACAAATCCCTTCGATTTTTAAATTCATATCTCCGCACTTTTTCTTAAATCTCCAGCCAAAATTAAACGTATCCAAGATGGCGACTCAATCGCAATGGAGGCCGGCGGTAAATTGTCGGATCACGCGCCTCTTGAGGGTTAGGCATACTTTTTCTGTGGCCCTCGGGCTAGAATTTACTGCTTACAAACATGTCACTACGAAACTGTTTTCGTGGATAACTTTTGTTACATGTTTTAGTAGAAAATGTGTGTGTGAACTCTGTTTTCTGCCACTTCTGAAACATTCAGACTACGAAGTTAGACAACGTGTAACAGAATAAACACCAAAACTGAAATCGCGATATAAAAATCGCCTGCCCCATACATTTTGTGCGCATAACTCAACAAAATGTAAGTAACAACTGATTTTTTTTTTCGCGATTTCGGTGTTGTCCCCAAAGTAAATGTTGTTCATAATGTCAAGTACAATGAACCCAGTGAAGGTATTGCATTTACTCTATTACACGTTGTGCTTTAGTTTTTTCACTGATGGCCAAATATTCACACTCCCTCCCTCAATCACTGTACGGGTAGTGGATTGTGGATATCAGATAGGCCGTCGCTGATCATCTTCTGGTTGGACTGGAAACCGATTTCAATGTAGTTGTGAAAAGTATGATTGATCATCACTGATCACCACCCGTTAATAGTCAAGATTTTATATGTTTTTAAGAGCACTAGCTTTTGCTCTCGACTTCGTACGCGCATATCACGTTTTTTCCCGTTTCTGTAAGAATTTCGCGATCCTGTAGCCTATGACCTTCCTCATGAATGTGCTTATCATATACAAAAAGAAATTTTTCAAATCCGACTAGTAGTTCTAGAAATTAGCGAGTTCAAACAAATGAACAAATTTGAAGAGTTTGTTTGTTTTTGTGCTTTATTATATTATTATAAGCATAGATATAGTAAATATACGGCGGTGCATCACTGGTACATGGTGGACATCCCACCCATACGCAGAAAACGTTCTGGTTAGACTTCTATTGTGCGTGCAAGGAAAGGAATTCCCTTCCGAGTCTGTGTTTCCTGATAGCTAAAACCTTGGGTCTTTAAGTCAAGTTAACGTACTTCATCGTCGACCCTATATCATTGCTTTCATCAGGTGAGATTGTGATCAACCGCGACCCGTTCAGCAACAAAAAACCACTAATGATAACTCTAGGCTTGCTACATCTCAAGTAAATATAAAGGATTAAGTAAGTACCTACTGTATTTCCCCACATTTATATAAAAAAACTTTTTTAAAGAAATAACCGACTTCCAAATAAATACAAAACCACTACAAAGTACAAAATAACTTTAACTTTGGAAGTCGGTGTTTCTGGTGTGGGTTCTTCGTTTTTAGCGTTCCATACCCAAAGGGTAAAAGCGGGACCCTATCACTAAGACTCCACTGTCCGTCTGTCTGTCTGTCTGCCAACAGGCTGTATCTTATAAACCGTATTTATTATTTATTTATAATAAAATAAATATTTGAGTGGGGCTCCCATACAAAAAACGTGATTTTTTGCCGTTTGTTATAGATGTGCGGAATCTTTCGTGCGAGTCTGACTCGCACTTGGCCGGTTTTTTGATACCGTCTTCCAAAATTAAAGTTGTCTTGTACTTTGGGTTTGTATTTCGAAGTCGCGAGTCGGTTAAGTACATTTTTTTGAAAAAAGTAGAAGACTAAAACATTAGTGGCTACGTAGGTTGCCATATCACCGTATCTTCCTACTTCAGTGTTAGGACTAAAGGAGCTAGTTTCCCCGTGAGAAATACACTGGCAGTAATGGCGGGCCGTGATTTTGGTATAGACTTGAGATAATTGAGAATTTATATCCAGTTAATATTGTATGGCTTGCATATTTCTATGAGTGAATGTTTTGGTGGAAGGAATCAAGTTGAAGAACCTACCTAATACTATTAGGTAGGTTTCATAAAAGCTTTAATTGTTTTTGAAGTTGGTAGTTGATATAGAAACAGAGATAAGTATTTCGTTTTGGCTTGGTCAAAGGGATCAGGAGTATCTTTCGTAGATCTGAACATCGTTTTTCATTAGTAAATGGATGTTAAATGGGCCCAAAATATTAGGGAATTTGACGAATATCAATAAATGAATAAATTGGCTATTCAGTTGTAAAAACAAAATTAAACGAAGTTGAACACTAGGCAACTACTAATTTAATAACCACTTTAAGCAGGAACATAAACCTGGCTTTGCTGAAGCCTCATGAAGTGATGTGAGTTTATAACCTACTAAACATTTTAAGTAATCTAGGATATCCCTGCTTTACTATATTTGAAACCGTAACGTGGTCGCTCACAATAGGCCCCATTAGAAGGCTTAAAGTCACTCAAAGGGCAATAGAGAGGGCAATGCTCGGAGTTTCCTTACGTGATCGAATCAGGAATGATGATATCCGCAAGAGAACCAAAGTTACCAACATATCCTGAAGGATCGCCAAACTGAAGTGGCAGTGGGCAGGACACATTGCTCGCAGAATAGATGGTCGATGGGGCCGAAAAGTTCTGGAGTGGCGACCTAGTACCGGAAGACGCAGCGTTGGATGGCCTTCCACAAGGTCGACCGATGAACTGGTGAGGGTCGTGGGTAGCCGATGGATGCGACACGCATAGGACCAGTTCTTTTGGTGACACTTGTGGGAAGCCTATGTCCAGCAGTGGACATCTTTTGGCCGATATGATGACGATGATGACCATACTTGAGGACATATGGAAGTAGTGGATTGTGACCTTGATCATCATTGACTTTATATAGCTGGAGCTATACGTGATGAACGGCACTATCCTCTTTCACTACGGGATCATGATGACATTGGTATGTCATACTAGTCGGGGCTGCGGACGGTGAGCGTTGGGTGGCTCGCTGTCCGATCATAATCAGCCGGTCGATTCTGCCGACGTCTCATGGTGTACACCTAGGCGGAGTGAACGACTAGTGAGCTGTCATTCCATCTTATTTGTATGGTTTGACAACTCACTTGTCGTGCACCTCGCCCAAGTGTTCACTTCGACATGTTTACAGAATCGCACTACCGCAGGCCAGGTTCGACGGCTGCAGCAAAGTAGACGGGGCCAGTTAGAGCTAAAGTCTGCCAGGGTTTTGTTCGAAAGAGTCACAGCGGCCATGAAACGCAAAGGGCATGTAGAGGAGTGTATGTGTGGCATGTGAGGAGGATCACGGATGAGTTTTAGTCAGTAAGAGTCTGACACACATAGCGGAAGAAGTCATTTGATGATTTCCAATCCATAAAATTAAACAGAACAGAGCAGTGGGGTAGAATATAACCATCTAGAATGTGCTATACGAGTATCAGAGTTTGTAATGCTGGACAATAACTCCCAATCCATTCCAAAAAAAGTTGGTTTAAGTGTAAGATGATATGCCTAGAAAGGGGGTACTACTGAGTTGACGAAGTATTGAAGAAAAGTATGTGGCGCTGATGTGATAATAATAATGACAAATTATATCTACTTGATTTCAAACATGCAGCTATA
Organism: Melanchra persicariae; assembly: GCA_947386135.1. Lineage (NCBI taxonomy): Eukaryota > Metazoa > Arthropoda > Insecta > Lepidoptera > Noctuidae > Melanchra > Melanchra persicariae. The sequence goes on along the minus strand of OX376651.1, from coordinate 4,996,200 downwards.
AAAAACTATCAATAGCAATTGAAACAAACCAACGATATGAATTTTCCAAGTATTTGAAACTTCAGTCAAACAGCTAACAGTGCATTACTAACTTTAAACACCGTCCACCAGCACTCGTTTAAGGGGCAGTGTACTTTCGACGTCAATTTCACAGCAACTTCCACTTAACTACATCAGGTATCAATTTAACACCTGTATGGTTTCCAGCTACCGGCTTATTAATACACCCTGTACGTTTTGACGCGTTGAATCGGATATTAGGTATATTCCTTCTGTCAATATTGTAGTTATGATTTAAGCATATAGGTAATTTAATAAATATAATCGAGAATAAAGAAAATAAAATAAAGTTTGTGTCGTTTGAATACCAAAAATAAATACTTCGATCAAGTATTTTGATTAAGTCTTTTCTATTTTTGTTTATGGCAAGCAGCGGGTGAATTCTACTCATCTTTAAGCAACGTTTGTATTCGTATCTCAGTCGCAATCTGTCAAAAATCTATAGAAATTGAGGCTCTTTTGACAGATTGCGACTGAGATGCGAATGCGAACGTTATTATTATTATTCTCTTTATTCATTACTATACATATATTTTACATTTTTAAATATTTCTATAAAAAAAAAACATTTAAAAATATAAAAAATAGTAGTCCGCCGGTGTCGGGAGCGAGGTCCAAGCTACCGGTGGTTAGGGCTTCAGAGAAAGGAACCTCCTCACAATACGAGCCGTATCGAGGAGTACTGCCTTCTGTATCAGGCCCTTTATCCAACTGCGCAACGCCAGCTTCGACAGATGGTCGTTGAAGCTTTTGGCCATCAGACCATTGGCCGTAACGACCATCGGCACAATGACAGCCGAGTCCACATTCCACATGTCGACAACCTCGTGCGCTAAGTCAAGATACTTGATTTGTTTATCTTTCTCAGCTTTCACGAGGTTCTCGTCATGTGGAATGGTAACATCGATTATCATTGTGCGGCGCGCTAATCGGTCTATCACTATTATAATTATTATATTTATAAACTTGTAGTCATATAAAAAATATTTGATCGATAACTTGTTGAGTCTAATACTGGATTATTTCAATTAATGCGAACGCGGTTTATAACCTCGAAAATGACTGAATGACAATGACGTTTATTTGTAAAGTGAGTTGCGAGAGTGAAGACTATAAAATTCCCAAAAGAAGCAGCAAATATTGAGACTAAAGTAAAAATTCAACATTGAAACATATTGACAAATTTACACCAAATGAACTAAGTGAACTTCAAATAACTTTTCTTTCTTTAGGTTCATCATAGTGACCAGCTAGTCCAATGAAAACAATGAAATGTAAAGAGTTAATTTAGCCCACTTTATCATTTTATAAATTTAATCACGCTGCAGAATTTTATATAGGTATTTATGTTTTTTTTTTAATCTGTCAACAAACATAAACAATAATATTTAATCCAACGTAATATCAGTGCATCAAACAAAAAATTACAAAAAAAACAAAAACAATTCAGGATAACTTTACAATTCATTCAGTACTGGAACTTTTTTAATTAACTGCCACCATAACGACGATATATCACTAATCTGGCAACACTGAACATAACAGCTGTTTCGGCATTACTGCAGCCACTAATTAAAAACAAACAACGTACAAACGGACGTGTGATTTATTATTTATTACGCGTTTTGTCAACGGACAGATTATGTGGATAATGAATAAGTGAATTTTGATTGATGTTAACTATGCCAGGGCGATGTTACCACACAGAATATTAATGTGATAGAAACATTTCGGAAAATCTATTTGGAAGTCAAACCAAAGCATCCAAAGTGCTTTGATTGAGATGCTTGTGCCCTAATATGACTCCATAATTATTAGCATTGAACAAAAATAAACGACATGTTGGTACACGCACCACGAACGCCTTAAAGTTGACGTTGCGGTGCGATTGGTTCAATTTAAGAAATTCCATTTTAGATACATTGGTATATGGGTTCGTTAGACCTTACTGCCCAAACTATAAGTAAGTATTAGATACATTAATGATGGCGTGAGCCACGACTTTTTCCCTACGTTATACTTCAACCTAATTTCTAATACTGTCAACCAATCGTCACCTAGACTCATCTACATACTTCCGTTTTCTTGCTCTGAATGATAAATATTCATCCCGTTAGTTGAATATTACATTCACAGTGTCCTACTACACACTACTGCTACCATAAAGCGGCAAGAACACAAGCCAGTAGTAATCGCCTTAAGACAATAAAGTTTACAAAAGATGTACATACACTCTCTAGAGCGCTTATATTTTACTGCACGTAATACTTACCAACTACAGTGAGCACTGAATTAAAATTAACCGACAGACTAGCTCAGTGCCTCAGTTATGGTGGATGTAGGGGAACAGCCGAACAGAAGCCTTGAATGATGTATAAGTACAAGCTTATGAATATGAGGATTCACGGGTCTATGTTGTGTAGAGCTTTGCTTTGAAAAATCTTTTTCACAAAAAGAAACCGACTTCCAAAAAAAACACTACAAAGTACAAAGTAACTTTAATTTCGGTAGTCGGTTGTTTGGGTACTTTGTAGTGTTTTTTTGGAAATCGGTTTTTTTTTGTGAAAACGTTTTTTATTTTTCACTTTTTAGTGATACCCCACACCTACTAACGTAATTTTAAATGAAAAATACGCAATTTCGTGTGCATGGATGATTTTTCCACATATTTTTTCCAGCTATTTGGATTTAAAAACCAAATCGCTTAACCGATTTTGACATAAAACAAGAATTTTTCAAATCGGTTCATAAATGATGGAGATATGAGGTAACAAACAAAAAAAAAATAGGTACAATTGAATTGAGACCCTCCTCCTTTTTTGGAAGTCGGTTAAAAATAGTTTGATTCTACTAGATGTATTATAGGTGCGATTCGTGCCGTCTTCGCTTGTTTCAGGTAGGAATTAATTCTTTGATAAGCTGGTTTGAAGCCAGGAATCAATTTGTGTTTCCTGATTGAAAGTAAGACCCTGAGGGACTTAAGGTTGCCTGTCCATTGACGTGGGACGAAGCAACAAAGCGGAGTGAAGGAGTACCTATGCGGAGCAGAGTAGCGAACTATGCGGAGCTAGGCCGAGTTCACGCGACGAGTAATTTGAGCGGGTGGCCGGTATTTTCCGCTTCTTCGCTCCGCTTCCCCGCTCCGTTCCGCCACTCCGCTGCCTCGCTAGTTAGCTTGCTGCTAATTAGTTCGCAAATCCCTGTTCACTGAAGCGCTGTGGAGATTTCATGCAATTCCATTGTTTAATATTGGCGCAGCTCCGCTCTGCTCCTCTCCTCTCCGCTCTAATGGACAGTCAGCCTAAAGCAACATCATCGCTTTAGTGAGCTCAGATTGTGGTAAAAAATGTCGAAAACCAACGATTTTTATTAGCCCCTTTCTTCACTAATACTTACGAATGTTTCAAAGTTATTGGTAGCTACGTTTTATAAAACTAGGTAGAATTAAAAGGACTTCATCTTTAGGTTTTCTTCTTAAGAAATCTAATCTGTTTCGTTGTTAATAACAAACGCTAATTACGTTTTTAGCTGTCATATTTTCAAACAGTGTATCTGGTACATCCATAGATTATTTACATAATTTTAAGTATTTTGTTGCTGTTGTGTGTGTGCTGTATGCCTGTGTGGACTATGTTGTCTGAAATTAAATAAATAATAATAAAAAATAATTTTCTGTTGCACATGCAATTTCCTTTCATAACCAATATCAGGTAAATTTCCAAAAAATATTGGACAAGTGTTTTTTGTTTTTTTCACGAAAAAAAAAATTAAGACGACACACTGCGTTGAAAACTCGCGTGACGTCACGCCTAGGTACACTTTAAACATAAAAGTGACGTCACAAGCTCCTACTCCTGCTTTTTAATTCGTTTTGTCTTCTGCAATCTTTATTGATTTGATAAATAAAAAAACACGTGTCCAATATTTTTCGATAATCTAACTGACGGACTAAATAGTTTCATATTTTTTTACTCACGAATCATTCCAGGGGCTCGAGTCTGCTATTGCAATCGTGTCTCAATGACCGGTCAATGTCGATTTTTGACGTATAACGTCAAACTTATGACACATTTCCTATACAAAAACTGTCAAAGTTATCAAATATTCGATCAATGACCGGTCATTGAGACACGATTGCAATAGCAGGCTCGAGCCCCTGTTCTAACATACAAATAAAAATTCTAAAACTAATTCAAATGTTCGGCGGCCCATTGAGCCGTATGTCGCCAGAATGTCTTAACCGCTCCTGGGCTTAAACCGAGTTTAACTCGTACTTACAAATCAACATGGCCATTATAATAATGCATCGGCCATCATTATGGCCGCTTTCTAAGGATAAACATATTATTTATCGGTGGTAGAGGCTGAACTTTTATGACCCATTAAAAATAAAACCACTTACGCTTATCGACTGATTTATATTTTATTTAGTAAACTAGTTTTGGCTTATATCCATGTTAGGGGGTTACATTTTCAGGGACATGTTTGTAGTACAATGTTAATTAAAAAGGGTTCTATAACATACAGTGTAAAGATCTATTTTGCTCTGTACACTTTTCGGTAGTGTTTTCCTGATAATGCTGAAATTATTACCTGCTTAACACTTCATGTGCCGCCCTCTGTTTACTCAATCAATCGCAAATTCTGGTAACAAAAACTGGTATTTAGACCAGTGTTTGTTACCAGAATTTGCGATTGATGGCATTTGTAATTTTCTGTAATAAGGGTCACCCATATATATGCAATTGTGTCCACGAGAGTATTCCTGTCATGTTACACACTTCACGTAGCTTAGTCCTGGCCGGCTAGCAATAGGGTTGATGACTAAAAAAATCTAATAAGTCCGTCAAATAGATTTCCAAAAAATATTAGACACGTATTTTTTCTTTTTTCACGTAAACAAAAAAAATAAATGACACAGTGCGTTGAAAACTCGTGTGACGTCACAGACCGATACACTTTTACCCGAAAATGACGTCACAACCCCCCACTCCTGATTTTTTTTGATTTGATAAAACAAAAAATACGTTTCTAATATTTTTCGATAATCTGACTGACGGACTAAATAGAATCGTATATTTTTTGACCAGGAATCATATCTATTGCGAAGTGATCATAGTGACATCGTCCCTACTTCACCATTAAGTCCCAACATGGTCCTGCGCCGCTGGTAACCAGTTTACTACAGAGCGAAGGACTTACCGAGTACAGTAGTAAACCGCTTCCCATATTTTATTCCCACAACTTACGGGGGCTGATAAGCAGCTCATACTAGGGTATTATCATGTCCTTCTTCCAACCTTACCAATATTGGAAACAAAAAGAGATAAGTAATCTGACTTGATTTACTCCCATTTCTGTACTCTCGGTACAGCCAGGATTTATCCAAATTTATTGCGGTTATACCAGTACATAACGGTTACCAAGTTCCCGAGTATTTAATCTTGAATGTGGAGCGGCATTAAGCCTTTGTAATGGTGCTATTTCGATTCCAAGTTTCACATTAAAAGTTATGATGAACAGTGTGTGGGATTACGTGTGAAATACTTGAATAAGTGTCGTCTTTACTTTAATACCGGCCTAATTTAATATCAAATCCGGGTAATGGTTTGTTGGGAGTTTTAATGGCTTTTTACAATGTTACAAAAAATACTCGAATAGACAGATTGCCCTCAATCACAATCGTAATTTGAAAATTCATTTGTACAAGTCAAGATATAAAATCTGAAAGGCCATTATTTTCGAGTTGATCCGAGCACTATCTCCACTCGTACCTTTGCTAATGACGTGAAAAATCGTAAAAACTTCGACTAGACATCGTTTTCACAACTCAGAAACTTTTTCTCTGAGGCAACAATAGAACTGACTGAAAGTAATAACAGACGCCATTGCTTACTTTTTCACGAAAGTGTGTTTACTGTATATTTCTAAAACTAATGTGAATAGACGACGTGTGTATAACTCACTGGAAGCCGAGATTATGATTCTTTGACGCATTTTGTGGAAGACACCCTAACTGAGATATACGAGGCATTGGACTTTGCACTTTATCCGAACCGAATATAACCGAAATTGGGATGGATGTTAGTTCAGTTATAAGCTCTTTTATTTCGGAAACCAAAACTCGCGACACTGCGACACATTTTTTCTCATTTCAGATGCATATTTTATGGAGCACGAACGCATAATGAAAGGAATCTCGTTGTGACAAACAAATTACAATATCTGTCGTTGTAGTGCGTGCCCCCAAAGAAATCTGAATAATAGTGCGATTCAATATGGCTCGTAAAACTTGTTCTTCCTTAAAATTAAATATGGACTGCTTGTCATGTTAATTTACATAGACAGATTTGTGTAAAGCATCGCTTACAAATATATTTTTATATATTTTCTTCATAGAAAAATATCCAGATTTGAATGCAAGAATTTAGAATATGAAGTTGCTCATCCCACTCAAGCTATTTGTGATAGAAACCGGTAGTATCATTACTATTGATAAGGATCGAACGTCATTTACTGTAGAGATTGCTTAGCATTGGATGCAAGCACATTGCATCATCAGTATTTTATGTCCAATTTGACACCTGACGTCTCATATAATTTTAACTTGTCTGCCCTAAGATCTGCCCTCTTATCTTAGGTCATCATTAGTAAGAATTTTATTTGAAGTGTGGGCTTCATGGTTTCTTTCCTGTTTTATATTGCTGCATAATTGTTAAAGATGCTTTTAAATACCTAAATATAGTATTCAAATCAAAAATTAAATCTATAAATAATGATACATAATAATGATCAAGCTATATTCATCCGAAAGATTTAACAGCTTCAGACGCATAGAGTTTTCTTTTTAATATTTGAATCTTTCGATAATATAGCTGGAAGAAGCATTGTATGTGGTCGTGATCCTCAGAAATGAGGTAACGATGAAGAAAAAGATAGCATAGAAAATATATTGCATAAAACCCAAGCTAACGAAGTTGTAAGGAAAACATCGAAAATAAACAATATCCTGATCTTCGATTCGAATATCACTCTTGAATTGCTCAGCACTTGGTGGAACCACGTTTATTTTCATATTGAATGCTTATATGAATACTTCAGTTAGTAGGTCGCATTCAAAGTGTGGTCTTACGACCTATGGTCATGCAATTCAAATTATATATTGTTCGCGTTTGATGCGAGTTCTTCAAGCAGAGTAGCGTCCGATCTTCGGAAAATATTGCAGCAAGTTGAAAAGTGATAATATTCAAACAAGGTATAAATGTAAAATTCTGATCTTGCAATAATAAAAGTGGTAATGAAACGATACCTGCCCCTATAATGGCGTTTGCTTTTGCTACAAAATATTCAGATTTTAGCTAACGAAATATCGTTTCCTGGAAAAGCCAAAACCATATACAGGTCAGCTACGAATTTGAACAGCTACATATAACTAAGACAAAGCCAGGTCAGGAACTAGCTAACATCACAGATAGGCCGACATACATATAGCGCTTGCATCGCGCGTGGGACGACCAGCTTCGCTCCGGGCCCTTATCTGCACCATAATCACTTTGAACAACCGAGTGGCCCGTGATTACAATCTTAAATCCCCCGTAAATTTTCTATTCCGAAGGGCCATTATAATGGAACAACGTCGGCGGGTTTGAGGGAAAAAATATACACGAATAATTTCATCATACCACTCCCCCTGTTGATTGCAAAATTTCAATCAAGCTCGTAAATGGTGTACAGTTTCGGATCGACACTCGAAACGATATTTTTTGGGGTTGCAACTGTAAAAATTGTATGCATTCCATTTTGAATGCTAAAACAATGTCGGCAAGATACGTTTTTGATTGCGATCGAAACACTCCAGTGCTGTACACGCATTTTGGCGACGAATGCAGTACATGACGTAGATTTATTTGTAGTATTGAAATGGCAATTGTAGGAAGGATTTATTTGGCTGTGTGGAGTTGGCTGCGCTAATTATGAAGGGATCATTCGGATTAAAGGACTTGTGCCATCTGGCAGTAAATATTCTGAAGTGCCGAGTCTTGTATTTGAAATGAACTATATTTTCAAGGAAGCGGCATTTTCGACACGTGCAGTCAACAGCGGCGATTCCTAACGTAACAAGCTACCCTTCTTGAATAAATATGAATAAAAATGTGACTTTACAACGTCCGAGCTCCTGCTGCGAACACGAGGGCTTAGAAAATAATAACGGAACTTAAATTATTGTTGAAATAGTGCACCCCGTACTTTACATATTAAAATTATCATCTCACCGAGGGGTCAAAGAACACATTTACTAAATTTAAACATCAACCTTTCGTCGCGTTTGCAGCGTTACTTAATAGTGATCAAAACTTGAGCCTCGGTCGCTATAAATATTATTTTGCTAGGCTAATTTCTACCTTCCACCTTGAACGTAGCATCGAAATTAGTTGAAGCTTTATTGGAAACATCTTCAAATTATATTTGAGTGTACTTGGCGCTGGAGTATGAATCGTAACAAGAACTAGCTAAGGCATAATTTTCAATGTCACCAAATTGAGCGATGTGTTCTTTTTGCAGGGGTCTTGAGTGGAGCACGCGTAAGCACGTGCCGGCGACTCCCTGCTGCTACGCACTCCTTGCTACAGCGGGAACTGTACCGCTCTGTAATTACACACAAATTAGACAAGATTTATAGAGGGGTGGAACACCTTGGCAACTATTGTAGGTACTAATAACGGCTGGCCAGGTTCGATATTGCGATTAATCGCAGGAACGATTCCCTAAAAGAGGAATAAATTACACCCGCCAGAAGCGAATTGCGAACTATATTCCATAAAAGTCGTAAGTCATACCGCGCAATTAACGTGTCACGGACTTTATGGAGTGCGAATGTGTGTACGGTGGAATTCAAGTTCGATTTTTATGGCGTCATAAAAGAGTAATGGCAGTGTCAGATCGAGACCCTTTGACACGGATGTGCATGTAGCGAGCATTTGACAGGTTCATTTAACAAAAGGTGGACATTTAGCAAACAATAATGGCATTTTTAGTGCGGCCTTTTCATATTTTACGGCGTGTTTATTGGCCATTGTAGGAAGTTGGTCGGGCGCCGGCGTTCCGGTGGGACAGTAAATATGATTCATCTCCGCAGGTAAGAATTATCTCGCATTGTTCACGTCCTTACGGCTTAATAAGCGTGAAGAATGTCTTCTGGCTGTGGGATTATTTTTTATCTTAATGTTATGAAGAGTTAGTTAGTGCTTTCTTAATTAGTGAGTAATGGATGAAGTTGATAAGACTTATCGTGTGTTTAAGCCGTCAATACTTTATGGTTATATAATGCGTTTGGCCAGTCGAGTGACTGGGAACTTAATAACTGAAACATGCATCAGATAAAAACGCAGTAAAAAACGCCGTATCACTCTCGATAAAGACTTTATCATATCAATTTTGGACCAATATCATACCTATTCATATTTATTTTGGGATGAGCTTATGATCATAAACAAATAAACTTATCTAACCGATTACACTTTTTCTCCTTATTGACTCAACAAATCACGTCAACTAGGTGAGAATAAACCCACCATATTCAGACGTCAAAGAAATTAAAAGAATCTCTTAACAAATACAACTTCAGAAGTTGTTCGGATTACACTGGCTGTGTTACCTGCTTATCCTCGGAGGAAATAAAAAGTTATCAAGGAACTTTGTTCCTGGTTATCTTCGGGCCAAGTAAACAGTTTTTATTTTATGACCTCCCGCAGTTTTAGTGCCCTGAAGTCCGCTGGAACAGGCTGTTGTTGCTCGTTGGGTATAGGGGGAGTCTGGGAAATATGGAAAAAAAACATGCAGTAAAATAAACCAACCACCATCTTTTGTTATTGAAATAATTCTGTTGATAAATATATAGGAAATAAGAATAACCTACTAACAATACTAATGCTCTTGAGATAAAAAAAAGATTTTGGGAGCCCGAAATCCACAGTAAGTACCTAAAACTCAGTCCGGGAAGGTACAAAGGAGCGTCTGCACTTATATCTTTACCTACCTATCTCAGGTAAAATGTCACTGAAAGTACAAATTGCCTCTTATCAAAGGTCACCGAGTCAAAATAAAAATACTCACACTAATCTTGATAATAACCAACTAAGAGCGGATTTCACCATTGAAACTAAACGCGATCAGTACATCTAAACTGCGTTTAAGAGCTGTCAGTGTAAATATTCCATAGAAAAATAACGACACTGAAAGCTCATAAACGTGGTTTATTCGCTGATCGCGTTCAGTTACATTGGTGAAATTTGCCCTAAGTGTAACTGCATTCCTCCTTTCTAAAATCTACAGTCGGATTCCTAAGATTTTTCCACCGCACCCTGTACACAAGTACTTGTAAGAAGATTGGAAACAGTTTCTTACCTACGTACGTACAAACGAGAACAAATATTTTTAGTATAACCACCTAACCAACTCATAAGCCATTTACAGAAATTGTTTTACTGAAAATATTTTGAAAATTAATCGAATCATCATCATCATCATATCAGCCGAAAGACGTCCACTGCTGGACATAGGCCTCCCCCAAGTCACCACAACAACCGGTCCTGTGCGTCTCACATCCATCGGCTACCAGCGACCCTCACCAGGTCGTCGGTCCATTAATTAATCGAATATTAGCATCAAAAACGATTTGAGGTCGTTTTTTCAATAGGCGGATTTTGTATAGAAAATATGTCACACGGCCATTTTTATTTTAGACTAAAACATGCCCTTAGAAAAACATTGTTTTTCGTAAAAAATATTCATCAGAAATCAGTAATTGATTTCAAAGAAGCTTTTAAAATTCAGATAATAAAATTGAAACAACTAAATTTGAAAACTTGATTTATTTAAATCTAACAGCTTTTTCTTTGAATTAGTTGTGAGTGCCACTTTAAATTCTTTAAACCTACGAATATCAATGACCTGAGAGCAAAACGTTTGAGCAAATAAATATTTATGATACTTATTGTGTTTTCATTATCACATTATTTTACCTGGTATCAAATATCTTTAACGTTAAGATGTTTAAACATGGTTACTGAAACTTTGTTTAAAGAAAAACTAAAAAGAGTGCACTAAGATAATTTTCAGGGAAACCGATATTGGAAAAGATATTGGATTTCTCTGTATTGTAGAAAATATGAAAGGTAATACTTAGTCATCATAATCATCATATTAGCCAAAAGACGTCCATTGCTGGACATAGGCCTCCCCCAAATGAGGGGGAGTTTGCCATAATCGCCACGCTTGGCAGGTGGGTTGGCGATCTTATATAATTATCATAACGATACTTAGTATCAAGTGAAAATCGAGTGCCCATACATGTAAATACGCTTATCTTGACAAAATGTACAAAACAACTAAATTTATTAGTTGATTTCGGGATTATTTTCATAGTAAAAGTAGTTCATAGCAATGAGAACAATGACCCCTTTACAAATTTAGAGTTTATTTTACTATAGTTGTAATCTTTAAAGATAGAAAACTCCCTATGAGTACCTACAAGCTATTTTTTCTTCTTTTCGTGTCAATGACCCCTAAACATTTTGTGCCCAGTGGCAGCAGTGGCATTTAAATAGTTAATCTTCAAAACAATATTACAGAATCTAACACTAGCTTATCGCCTAGCACATATTTTACGAAACAACTAACTATTATGGGGTACTGTGGGCCCGTAGACGATAGGGTTGTAACCAAATACGCCAGTGCACGTGCCGACCCACTTATGCAGATAACGCAGTAAGCCAGATTTGGGCAATACAACGGCTATAGACCAATCTGAGGTACCTACACAATTTGAAATGCCAGTGTATGGGCACTTGGGATTGACCGTTAGAATACGGAAAACTGAAGCTGTGAAGAGTAGGTACAGAAGTCATCTAGATTTTCTGGTTATTAGAGGGAAAATTCCTGTATTTTTAAGTGTCGCAATCTGTCAAACACCTGTAATAGAAATGTTTCTTGAGTAAAAAAAAACGATTCTATTTAATCCGTCAGTTAGGTTATCGAAAAATATTGGATAAGTATTTTTTGTTTTTATTACGCATTGGCCAAGCCTGATTTTCGCCAATGCGGTTTATCTTCGTCAATTTTTGATTGACAATTTTTAGTGGGGGATTGTGACGTCAGTTTCCGGTAAAAAGTGTATCGGTCTGTGACGTCACACGAGTTTTCAACGTACTTGTATCGTTTACGTGAAAAAAAGAAAAAGTACGTGTCCAATACTTTTTGGAAATCTATCTGACGGACTAATTAGATTTTTTCAAGAAACATCCCTATTTCCCTACGTTATGACTTGTTTTTGTCATCGCGATTTAGACTTGAATATGAACGTGTACCTACATAGCTTAAAAAAGCTATGTAGGTTTGTTAGTAGAAACTAACAAACAGGATTCTTGGTACATAGTAATTAAAAAACTGAGAAATAGTCAATTACTAAAGCTACAATAATATATTATTATCTCTAAGTGACATCATTTAGAGAGTAAAATCAGCATACAGATACCTATGTCGTATATTCTGAAATAACGCCCCCTATTTTTCCGTTGCGGGGTTGAATAGCCAAACACCCAATCCTTCACTATCAGTGTTCACCTTTTTAAGACCCCAATTCAATAAAGAAAAAATCTTCTAGCCACGTAAAGGTAGATTGACAACCTACTAATAAATCTAACGTTATCTTCAAAAGAGATAAGGCGCAGGATTTATTTTTTAGCGAAGGGAAGGACAATGCATTTGCCGTGTTTTTGTACCAAAAGACAGGCTTTACGTATATAAAGATGATAAGAAGCCATTAGAGATAGGAAAGGGGGTATAATATAAGGGTTTTTTTAGTGTTATACCATCGTAAAGTATAGGGGTTGTGAATGTGAATTTGCCATGCAACGGGGCTTAGCTCCCAATACCCAATCAATATGATAGAACTCCTTATCGTTTGTATAAAGGAGTAAGTAGAAACTGTATATATATAAAACTTAATGGCTTGCGTCCCATTTGTACTTGGATTTACTATTTTGATGTTTGGGGACGGGACGCTTCAATACGATTTAATTAAATCCGGTGCAGCAAGTTTGGTTTTCTGTTTAAGTCCAGAGGATTAATCAATTTTGTATCGATGAAGGAAGTTGTAGTGTTAAACTTATTATTTTCGAGCAATTGGTTGTATAAGTTTCTCGTTTTTCGATAATCTCATGTACGCATCAATAGTCGAGTGATAACTTGATTGATTGTTATGACAGTAAATGTTTGTGAAATTGTATGTAAAATGAAAAGTTTATTTTAAATAGGAAAAACAATATTCCGTAAAACAACCATCATAACAATGATTTATTATTATAGTAACAAAATATTTTCCGAAAACAAAATATTTTCAGAAAAAAATATTATTGTAACGCTAAATACCCAGAATATTTTTAAAACACATTCAAAGCCATTTATTTTTAAAAATACATCAACACCAATATCTATTTCGCACCAACCCTTTGAATTTCGTCAGAATCCCTGCGCAGAATCCAATGAATTCCATTATAAATTGACGAGAGCGCCAAATCAATTCATTAGCAAAACCAGTGGCTTAACACTATCCTACAATCGATACAGGGGAACATCTAGGTGTTCATTTAAGTCAAGATTGAACTGGAGATTAAACAGTGGATGGTTTTGCCCCCTCTATGTGATGGTACAATTTGGAAGGATGAAGCGGTATGAATAAATACATGATAGTTTAGTAAGCCTGAGTCTTCAATAAACTTAAAGAGAAAATTCTTGCTGTCTACCGGTTGATTACAGGTATCACTTTACCAAAACTCCAAAGTGACTAGGTTCTCTGCTAAAAAATCAATCAACCGACTTCGTAATCATACAGAAATAGTTTAAAACCCAAACATTATTCAATACTTTCAATGACTTAACAAAGAAATTCAAATCTTAAAGTAGAAAATTAAGGCCTAACAAAAATAGGGACTTCTCTTGTGTCGTCTTCTTACATACATACCTACTCATATGAAACTACGCTGTGTCTTGTAGTTTGTACCAACAATGATACAGAGGGGCATTATACCTCCTTATCGGCACTCGTTAGTCGCCCCTAATAAAACCTCACCCCTCTATCTCAAGGGCTGCTGCAACTCTCAAATTTAATAAAGGCAACTTTAAAAATAAAACAATGATGCGCGTTTGTTTACCCGAACATTTTTAGATCCAAATTTTCCGCTCCTACAAAGTTATTCTATAAAAATGCAATGAATTGCTTTATAGGAAACACAGACAGGCACCCGATTTTTGTTCTAACGTTAGTTAGTCCAGTTACAGAATGTACTGTATTAGTTTTTACTACTGTCGGCCCGATTCGTTTATTTATAAACACAACAATCGTACGATCCCTGGCGTAGACCTTAATACTATTAAAATGTTGGTAACTACAGGGATAACCCCAGGGTTTCGCAAATATTTTGATATGAATCTGAATTATCATTGTATCCCTCTAACTTTTCTAATGTGTGGGACTGAATTAACCCAAGTAATACCGCCTATGTAAAGATGAGAAGCTTGTATCAGATCAGCAGGAATATTACTCATTTAATTACGTACTTTAATATATTTAACATCGCAGCCCCATACATCCACACACGCATTACTTTAGATTGCTGACTCATCGTCATAATTGTGGCACATACTGACGGTAATATCACCCAACTTAATTTAAAAACGAAAGGTTTGAATAGCAAATTAATGACTCAGATATATGAGTTTAAGACTACGTTCTGTGTCTTCCGTTCAGTAATGAAAGTAAATTTTAGTAGCAAGCAGGGACAGACAGAAATGTTAATCCATTTTTTTAGAAAACGTACGCTTATCGTGTTTCCCCAGGCACGTAGGAATCCCAGTACATGCATAGGTGAACCAACCCATCCGCGGATCCACTTTTGCGAGCGTTGCTTAATCTTGTAGATAGACCAGTGCTGCTGTCAATATTAGTTTAGCCACGAGTTCCTCCATTATCACTTTTAATTAAGGTTGACTATTCTTTGAAACAGTATGTCCCTTTCAAATCACGAACTGGATCGCGTTAATGGTTGAATCTAAAACATTAGTTCTACACTGAGTAGTCCCCTGCAAGCAAACCTAATGAACGTTGAATTTATTTGAAAGTCATCCACTATCGCACTACGATTGTCATTTTTGACAATGATCGAGTGTATGTGGACCACGATCCCTGTTTGAAACTCATTAGTAGTGAATTTAGTTCTGAAGTTTTGAGGGTTAATATGGAAGATGGTATTGTGAAACAGCAAATAGAATTCTTAGGTGATGATAATGGTTATCTCTTTTACGGCCAATCTATTTTTTCATGACATGATTGATAACGAGAAAATTATGCAGTACTAGAGTAGTATACTGACTTTCTCTTTAAAATCTAAAAACCAAAGTTTATGACAATTTGAGGAAGCCTAAGTCTAATATAAAATAACAAGAGAGCGATATCAGGAGAGTACGATTTAAGTTGCAGGAAACATAACATGCAAAACAATTCTTAAGTGCAAAGAAATCGTAAACAAAACGACAGAGTTACATGCTTTGCCTAACATAAACAATACTACAAAACCTTATATTAATACCTATAATCTATTTAATGGGCAAGACAATGAATAGGTCTCCTAATTAGTGCAGAGTCGCACCATTGTTTTAGAAGTAACAAGATCGAATACGGACCTTGAAGTCTTGAATTTAGTTCCCAGGTTGGTAGGAGTATAATTAGATATCTCTGGTTTACCCGCAGAAATAGACTATAAGATGGAATTGAAATTTTATACCGAAAACACGTTATCGATTAAACGCGCAATATGTTCGATGTCGTTATCAAGTGCAATTTTTGGTCATACAAAATTTTATAAATATTTCGTGATCTATTTAGATCACGAAATATTTCTAAATCTTTGAATCCTCCTACACAAAGTCTAGAAAAGAAGAATCTTTGTTCAAGATAACATAGAATATATAGCTCATATCTACTTTCAACACAAAGACAATAGCATGTAGGAAACGTATTGTTCCCACTTCGTGATTCAACGCAACTATATCGACATTAACGTATATAAAGGGAATGATAACATTTTGAACCACAGATGTAGGTGCTCCTGATAATATAACAACAATAGCTTTGCCTCTCTCTTCTAGGAATTCTTAGTGTTCCATGATTTGTTTGGTTTGTGTTTCTAATTGTTGGTCAGCTCTGTCGATATTATGTGCTTTGTATTATGGACTTTGGCCATGATGATTCCAAATAATGATTCAATCAACAAGGATTTAAGTTTCAATATTCAGAAATTCTATCCAAACATTGGCAAATTCGTTGCTTCAGAATTTCTAATAAAAAATATGATTGATTGAACCGTATTCTTGATAAAGGCTTAATATTCAAAATCTTTGGGGTTTAAATATTCACAAATTCATACATTTCAGCCTTGATTGGAACTATTAGTAAAGTTTAGATTGATCGGCTATAAATAAAAGCTTTAGAATTCAAAACACGATCGAAGCAAACTTTATTCTTTGATGTTTATTTCAATTTTTTATGGATTTCTCCCGTGATTATTTTGTATTTTATGTTTACTTTCGTATTTTAAATTGAAAATCTTAACATAATTAAATAATGGATAGCTTTATCACAACTTTTGTCATCAATATCATCTTGTCCGTGGCAGATGTTACTTTCCGTTGGCATAACACATACTCATCTTCCATACACCATATCATCTAAGCCCTGCAATCAAATTATTAGTGTCCAATGTTCATGTATCAATCAACGTTATGAAGTAACATGTTTGCCCTTATTCCATAAGTTACCAACCTTGGAAACTACGTCTTGTACAAGTTGACCTTAGGGTACCGGGACAGAGAAACTAAACTGTGAACTTGGGCTGTGAGCGATCGCTTAGGAAGCCACCGACGTACTAAACTTGCACTTAGATTAAAATGGAAATAATAACGACATTTATATTTGTGTAGTGTAGACAGGGGTTGTTACTCATAAACTTGGGGCATAGCGAAGGATGGTGAAACATTGGTAGCACTCCAGGACGTACTAGAACAAAAAAATCGAAGACGTGTGACATACACTACCCGCATGAAGCATCATAGCTCACTCCCTCTCACAGAAAGGAGGCACACAGGCTGATAATTTAGTGTGCATGCAGGTTACGACATCAGAATTCTGCGATTTTCATCATGTAAGAATATACGATTGGTGATAGAAATAAGGCGCTACAAACTGTTTGTTATCAATTCTCCAGACGCCAATAATCCCTTTGTTACACGATTACAAAACCCAAACAAAATCTTATAGATTTATTTTTATCGTATACTTTGTGAAACCTAAGATTTAAATCTTCCAGTAAAACCAGATTCGCAATATATAATTTCTGCCACGGACAGAACAAAATCAAAGTGCGGCAGATCAAAGCGGATTCTCGCAATTTGTTTGATGATGACGTAGCTAAAGTTAAATTGAGTTGATTATACATGTTCTGTCAAAAAGTGGCATCTAATCGATGCATACTGTAATGATGTTAGGGTATGAGCACACGACCGATTTCGGATCGCACATTGCCGTTGGATGGTCACGATCGAGGCAATTGAACTGACGTTTTGCGTACAAATAACAGTTCTGTCTAGTTATATGCACGAGTCTTTAGCTGCTGTTATGGCTGGGTGGTCGGTTAATGTGTAATTTCATTCTAATGGGTTCTATGAGTATGATGTTTTACATCTCTTAATGATGTTGTCACAATTTATCAAACTGCAGATATTTGTTTGCATGAAATCCATCAATTCCATCGTTGCCTAATCATGTGATATAATAATTGTATCTTCAAGCTATGCCACTTAGGTATATTAGGTAAGATTTGTTCTATAGGATTGTGAATAGAGTTGTTAATACTTATTCCCCAAATAGCAACATCTCTATAAAAACAATCTCATCCTAATGTCACACGAAAATATGTACAAACTTGATCTTTTTTTTTTACCAGACTTATTACCCCGTTCTCATGCGCCGCCGCCGCGCCGCCCCCGCGGACCAATACGAAACGCGTGATACTTAATTTGGTGATCAATTCTCGTTTAGTCTATCCTTAGTTGTAAGGTGCGAGAGAATAGCGGGACAAGTGACTTTTTTACCTTTTCTAACGCGTACGGCTTAGCACACTCTTTATCTTTTTTTATAATATTTGTAATTTGAATGTACTTAGTAACGGGATTTAGAGTTTATTTTTGTTTTTTTTGGATGACAGCGTACCTTTGTTCAATTATAAGCCGATTATTGAGTTATTTAAGGTCAAAAGCGTTACAGTTATTATTGGTTATGGCGATCTCATCGAATGCATTACGTACAGTTCTATTAATTTAATTGCTGTTTCAGGAATTTTTCATCATCATCATCATCATCTCCTTTTGTCTTATGGTTCCTTCTTTCATTTTTCCTTGTCAACCATCACGCTATCGTTCAACATCATTACTACTCGTATTTATGTATTTGTATTGATCGGTATCATCTCAGTTCTCAGTGTTATATTTATATCATTGTGTTTCACCTAAAACTTGGATGGAAACAAAACAAGACATTGATGGTACAGTACAAACAAAAAGAATAGTTTGACACCGGACACCCATGTCCCACGTTACGGTTACGTCCAATACATAGTGTGGCGGTCATTTCAAACTGGCAGACTTTTTATGAACTCACCATTTTAGTGTGATTTTTGCTTTAAAAACTTCTTGGGTGGACTTTTATTTCGTAGAATACCTAACAATGATAACTTATTTCTAGACAACGAGATATTCTCTCATCGAAATCAATTGTCAATACTCTAAAATGTTTCGGTTTGGCAGCGTGACATTTCTAAAGCGCATGTCAATCTCATTTTGAACTTTTTGATAATCGTCATTTATTATATTGTAAATTTGTATACCTAGGCTCTTTAGTACCGAGCATTATTTTTTGTTTTGCTATTCTCTCTATTCTAAACCAAAATAATATGCAAATGATCCTTTTCGCAGAACAGAATGTGTTGATGTGACACATAGTTTTGCTAAAATAGTGGAAAAAAAAACTATAGGGACCTACAAAACAAACAAACGTAAAATAAAATCCGATACCGGACACCCACGTCCGATGAACCGTCCGATAGACAATGCCGTAGTAAGTTCTAGCTATCAGGAGTTTTATCAAGTGACTTGTTCTCTCAGGATATTAGATCAGTCGTAAAATTCGGATGTAGGTTTTATTACTTCTCAGTTTACATTCGTTGCTTTAGATTTTTATTTCCACGATTTTGATCTATTTTATTTGTTTTAAAGCCAGTTTTTAAGGAAAAAGTATGTAAATATTGCGAAAAAATTCTTACATTTCTTTGTTTGGATTAACCGAATTCAAAACCTTTAAAATGATATCAAGTTAAAATTGCAAAACTAATTCTGAAAATGATCTCAAACTTCGGATATTTATTCAAAACTAAATCGATGCTCACAAAAACCTACAAAGCATAATGGCTAACATTTCATCCGATTCCGATTATCGACTGCGACATGCAAACAAAAAATTATTATCCGATCGTGCGCATCCCACGTAAACGCATGTTCTGCGTTATCTCACATACATTGTTATACATCTCTGCTCGGTACCATTTTACAACTTCATAGTTCATTTTGATCATTCACGAAGACAAACTTTGTATCTTCTTCAATAATTCGTCCATCAAGCGATTTTCAACCATGTTTCTGTTGTCATAGAGGTTTTATTATCCATTCTTGTGTTATTATGGATTGGTGTGAGTATATTGTTCGGTTCTAATATGATCATTCGTCAATAGTGAAGGCTTGTAATGGATATTATCGCGCTCACGGATGGTTTGTTTGTCCAAGAGTGTGCTGCATCACTTGTATCGTCCATTCAAACTGTGTTTATTATGTTATTGACACAATCTTGTCTGTAAAGGCTTTCAATCATATTATATGTTTTAGCTACTAGTTCATTAGTTTGTTTAAAACAAGGGTAGAAAGCTGACACTGGATTATTTTTATACTAACCTGCTATGACAGTAGTCTTATCTCCTACCTCTTCATCATCTGCCTAGCCTTTTCCCAACTTTATTGGGGTTGGCTTTCAGTCAAACCGAATTCAGCTGAATACCACTATTTTACGTGGAGCGGCTGCCTACCAGACCTCCATAAGCCTAATTAACTGGGTAACACGGTACGTCTAGACCAGACTGGAGTCAGATTTGCTGACTTTTGATTATCAGTAACGACTGACAAAGATCTACAAATGACAGCCGGGATCAACGGCTTAACGTGCTTTCCGAGGCACGGATGAAACTCGATAACCTCTGTTGTATTTCTAAAATATCTTACGCTTCTTACCGATATAATGGGGACTTATAAAAACAGCCAACCAACTCCAAAACGGTACTCCAAAGTATCATGTCATGCGATTTTATTTTCCCACCGTCGTCGAAAAAACATGTCGACCGAATTCAGTCAGTCAACTGTAAAATTAAGTTGTTTATGAAATCTCGATCAAGATATTGAATGTCTCAATGTGTCATCGCGAATTTGCATTGAATGCCCGAGACATCTCGTTTATGTTGCAAACGTTCTCGGAAAAGACTTGACAGTAATATTAAACGGTTTAAAACCACATGAAATGAGTATTACATGTGTTTGACGATGACTGGAATCACTGATCAAGGTGAGTTGTTTGCTATAGTTGTTGGTGATCTGATCACAGACTGGTCACAAACTAATATATTTTGAAGGATTTATTTTCCATTGCTTGAGTTTGAAAAAATTGTATGTTCTTCAACGCCAAAAACAGAATAAAATATGTTATAGTTTTGTAAAAATTAATGGCATTGCTGTTGCTAATGTGTTACACAACTAACCAACTACGCATGTTTAATCATCATTATTATCCTAGTTTTACTCGTAATTATACATATTTTTGGATGCGTGTGTGTATCAGCCGCCATGTCAGTATTCACTCCCTTTGTAGGCATTATCAAAATATCAACTCGAAAACATCCTTTAGTAAACGTGCGCTTCCCAATGACCGCTAGAGTGAACTAGCAAAGGATAAATTACCATATTCACCTCGCTTGGTAAACGAGACGGGATGACTCAACTTAGGTATTGCTGAATCAGTTGCAAGTTTTAGGCTGGTATGGTTAAAAACAGTTGAAAAAAGAAAACAAAAAATACAAGGAAAAATGTTACTAAAGCAATAAAGTATATTGTGGTTATCGTTGTGAACTCGCTCAATATGTTTTTGAATAACCTCAGGACTATAATGGTTTCATTGTTCTCCAAATAAGTTCAAGTGCGATTTCTTCCAAGTAATAGGCAATAGATATTTGACACATTCACCTTCACACCACCTTGATCGAGGTCATTGGGAATTTGTATTTAAACCATAACAACACAACGTTTGGAATCCTTGTTCCATTTGCACAAACAAGGGGCAGTAAAGTTGGCAGAATCGGAGTTTCGTTGGGTGTTTCATTTCTTGAAGTCTCTTGAAGGATACAATTATTTACACCCTTCAGTACCTTCCTCCAGTTTTCTTTCCTTGCTCTTGATATGCGAACTCCAACAAAGCTACAATTGAAGTCACTTCAGCACTTGAATTATCTAAATTCATTAACGTACTCAAGCAGACTGTTAGGGGCATCTACCCTTCACCCTTTAACAGAGGCGTGAATATAAATGTTTAATAAAGGGTTGTAGATGCAAAGTATAAGAAACTCTTGCTTGCGTAAACATTGAGTTAAAGGCAGTTTCTTAGGCAGCCCCTCAAGTGTGTACTAATTTTGTGCGGATGACTGTAGTTCGGGGAAAGCCGGGTGGTGTAAGTTAGAAGCTAAGGGCAATGAAATGGTAGATGATGTCTTTATCTGTATGTGCATCTCACGAAATTACTGGTGCTGTCGAATTAAACTTCCTACGCATGCGCAGGATACATATTAAAAAGTTATCAGAGAACATTTTCGAAATGTTTTGTTAAAAGATATCTCTTTTAACAAAACATTTCGAAAATGTTCTCTGATAACTTTAACAGAGATTTCCAATTATTTATTATCATAAATAATTGGAAATCTCTGTTTCTATGGAAAATTTAAAATCGGTCGAATCTAGCTGTAACAATGTTTTTCGAAAATCACTTTATACATTCCGAAAAAAAAAGACTTGGAAATTTGTATGAAATGTCGTACGTCGTAAACGCTCTTGAGGTTGTTGTAATAATCACTTTCAAAATATAACATTAAAGCTTTGAAGGACATAGACCTCATCTATCGCTTTCCATCAGGCGTGATCGAGGTCAAGAGCAAGCCCATTCCTTAATAAAAAATAAAATAAAAAATATCCTTAAAAAAATCGTTCATTTGTAGATTTTCTTGCCAAACCACTGCTGAACACAGGCCTGAACCAAGTTGTAACACAAAGCACATTTCCAACGAAAAGTTCCGATAGAGTAATTTAATAAAATTTGTTAAAATAAGCATTAGATCATTGAATCTTTCTTATATGATGAAGTTTGTAATTTCCTGATAATCAACATTATTCATAGCATAGCATAGACATGCGTCCAGGATGGATACAATTGATTACGTATAAATAGTGCGTGTGTTATACCTTATTTTAATGAATAATTCGCTTTACATCTAGAATATAAATAGTTCATTTAAATGTTTTAACA
The DNA here is from genome assembly GCA_947386135.1 of Melanchra persicariae. Classification (NCBI taxonomy): domain Eukaryota; kingdom Metazoa; phylum Arthropoda; class Insecta; order Lepidoptera; family Noctuidae; genus Melanchra; species Melanchra persicariae. The sequence continues at coordinate 4,973,363 of OX376651.1, read as the reverse complement.
CCGCTTACTAGTCATACAAGCTCAAAATCGTGTCATGAATATATTTGTCACTCCTCGCTATATTTAGTTTATTTTATACTGAAACATCAAATGGATAACAGGCTTGCATTAAATGATTGTTTAGTATGACTGAGTGAGATTAACTTGCTAAAAGGAATCGGGAAATAACTGTTGTCGTTTTTGTGACTAGTTGGAAAAACAAAAAAGTTGGTTGTTATTTTAAAGACATAATCATAATCATTTATTTGCATAAAATGTGGTAGCTACATCTGTACCTACCACATTTTATACCACACTTTTATACCTTTTTAAACCACATTTTTTTTTGTATGTACTTCTATTATGTAACATCTGTTACATAATAAATTTAATACATACACATATTCCGCTATTTAGTGATGACATGCAAATAATTACTCAATAAAAGTGTTTTAGTAAAATTAAAAAAATATATACACAATTACAGCATAGTAACATATTAGTTACATAATGCAATTAGTAACTTATTTAGGCAACTAATTTTTTAATTAAATATATAATATCGAAGTTGGTCCCATAGTAAAAGTCGTCCATAATGATGAGTACAATGACCCCTTTTTTAGGTATTGCGTTTATTCTATTACACGTTGTAAGTGTTCCAAATTTCAAGTTTTTTATACTTTGTTTTTTTAATACATGCAAGTACCTAACTACTCTGGTTTTTCATGTGTCTCATATCATTGTTTTTCTTTTGTAAATGTTTTTATCAGCCTATGTATTAATGTTTGTTTGTTCCTTTGTGGGGGCTCTAGAGAAAAAACACGTGACCCGATTTTTTTCTTCATTTCAATATTTTGTAGCCGCACATAGAAGAGTTTAATTGATCTAACTATATCTTTTCAAGAACTAAAATATTATTTAATTAAAACTGTTTGTAAAGGTCGAAAAGGATTTTGTGTAACTTAATTTCACAATCTCGAAACGAAACGATAACTGTATTCTCCCAAAACTTATAATTCAAATGTGTAGGTGTATTTGTGTACGTCGTACCCCTGTAACTTAACGCTTGGCCGAATGCCTCTATTAATAACTTAAAACTACACTTTCTTAACTAAGTTTCTCGGCGTAATGTTAAGTTATTGACGGCTATTCTGAAGAATTAGAGATTTAATAACAAAATTGAAGAAAATTAGAAATTTTGTTTGGCGAGTTGTAGGTAATTAAAATCTCTTTTAGTCAGAGCATTATTTGAAATGTTTTGTACCTAGATTTTATTAGATTTCATATTAAAAATCTGAATCACTATAGATTAGATTTATTTAAGAATCTGTTTTCAAGTTTATTTTCTTTTTTAATGGTATTCAGATAGAACCACTCTGAGGATATATTCCACCTCTTACTGGTCGGAAAATATTAGTAGTCTTTTACATGAAAAGAAGAAGAATGATACTAAGAGAAAGAAACATCATCTGCCTAGCCTATTAATTAATTGATTTAATTTCATCATTTTTTTCAGTCATCTAGGGCCCAACTATATTGGGGTCGGCTTCCAGTCAAACCGGATTCAGCTGAATACCAGTATTTTACGTGGAACGGCGGCTTACCAGACCTCCACAACCCATAAACTGGGTAACACGGTACTTCTTTTCAAAACTGGTGTCAGATTTTCTGGCTTCTGACAATCCGTAACGACCGCCAAAGATCTACAAATGACAGTCGGGACCAACGGCTTAACGTGCTTTCCGAGGCACGGAGGAATCTCGATATGTAAAGATGGTCACCCATCCACACACATCAGATCCGACCGCGACAAGCTTTGCTTAACCTCGAACTCGTGCGGCTGTTATTATTTAACCACGAGCTCCTCACTAAGAGAAAGAAACAATCCCTCAAAAAACATTTCAAGTTTTATATACAGGGTTATTTGTAAAACACCAGCAACCTTTCAGGGGGTGAAAGTACTCATCTTTATAAACAACTTTTACTATGGGAACAACTCTGAAATATCAAAAATTAAATCAGCTGTTTCATACAAAATGCAATAGTCACCCGATGAAAATGTATGAAATAGCAGATATTTTTTTAGATTTTTCGGGGTTGGTCTCATAGCAAAAGTTGTTTATAATGATGAGTACTTTCACCCCCTGAAAGGTTGCTGGTGTTTTACAAATAACCCTGTATAAATCGTGTTTCTGTTTTTTGTCTTTTCCACATTGCACCTACCACTATTTGTCTCTGCATCACCCAAAGGTTGACTGGTAGAAAATGCCTAAGGCATTAAGTCCGCCTCTGTACATTTGTGTGCATGAAGTTTTAAAAAAATAAATAAGTAAATTGGTTGCCAAGGCTAGCAAGCTCAGAACACTTTTGCTGTTAAATTTACCAGGTTTGGAGTTGAGATAAACTGTTAGTGTGTTTGATAAACCCCCGAAATTTATTTTATTCTAGGAATTTGGGCTCTCTATGGTTATCCAGGGCAAAACAATACGGGTTCGAAACAAGGAGACCAGAAAGGTAGCCTGCTTCCTTCGGATCGCCAAATCTAACATACTATATATATACCTACATGTCTACATCTTCACACCTACCAAGAAACAAAATAAAAACCAAATCAACAATCCTTAACTAACAAAGCTATACATTTTACTCACATGATGTATTAACCTTTATCGTCGTTAAAGACACATAACTAACCATCCATGAAACCAAACAATGCCGGAACTTTCTATCTCAACAGTGAACGATCGCATATAAACACAAACATTTACAATTTCGATTTCTTAGGAATCAAAGGAACCCGCTGAGATTCTCTATTGATAGGTATCGAGTGTGGACGCCCACTGACGAAGATATTTTCCGATAAATCGATTATCAAGTTACAAGAACAATGGTGGAACATACGATCTTTTTATACGTGGCGTTGAGTAATTTTGACTGGATGTGACAACAAGCTGTGTCTGGAAAAGAGTTTCTTTTATAGAATAAATAACCGGTCTAAAGTCATCTATTCAAATTGTGATAAAATGGAGCTTATTTCATAAAAATAATAAAGTATATCCTATTGATGAGATGGGTACATTGTGTTTTAGTAAAATAACCTTCAATGGAATTAACATCTAAAATAATTTTCATAATTTAACAATTTCTAACTATAGGAACAACTTCTATATGCAATAAATTTTTCTGTTTCTCAATTTGACAGCCGAGTACCCTTCAGCCTTCAAAGCAAAAGTGTTCTATCGTAGATCATATCCATCGCTTTCCATCAGGCGAGATAGAGTATAAAAAGTGACTAAGCACGCAACAAACATAAAGTGCATAGGGCTTTTTTCTGTGATAATCATGAAACTGAAGAAACTGAATGCCTTATTTAATAGATGTAGACGGAACAGGGTGTAAAGACCCCCAACCTCAATTGAATAGGGAGGATCCTCCAGCCAGACAGTTGTTGTGTCTGGTGGACAAATGTCCGATGGTTTTTGTCACGCTCTTGTTTACGTTCAAAACGCGCGGAAAACTATGAAAATACGTTTCCGACGTCAGATCTCTTCGTACTTCATATGTGGCGACATAAAAACCGCTACAATACTACGCACTATCTAAATACTTTACAGTGTAGTCTCTTCCAGCAACCAGAATAGTCATTGTGACACAGTATGAAGCCGGATTAGTATGCGCGGCAGTATTCCAGTTGATGCACGACACCCGGCCATTCACGACGGTGTAACGGGCGGCCAGTTATTGAACTCGCTTTATAGGCTGCGTACTGTTTGCTCGTTTAACTAACATTTTGTTAAGCCCAATGTACAGGGAAGTACGTGACAATTGACTTGCACTGACGATGGAACGTCATTTGACGACTTGCGAGTTGCGAGCCGGATTTTGTTATGCGATTAGCATTTCTGTGGATAGACGAGGATGTCTATTCATGTTGTTTGCCAGTAGTATGGATAGAAAGAGTGATTTACGGAATTTTTATATTATAATATAAATTTAAAATGACGTCTGAGTATCATAAAAATTCAAACTCGCATCAGTCATGTTACCATCAAGTCAGTCTCTGACTGACGTGACGGTAATCCTTCATGTCAACGTTTACTTGCAATAATGTAAAATGATTCTGACATGACTGACGTCAGACGTGTGTGAATGATGATGATGTCCTATTTACAAGTACAAGATGAATTCGATAAATTTCCTTCGAACAGCGTTAAAACTATTCACATCAACTATTAAAAATTCAAAACAAAGTTTAAATCTACATGGGGCTAGTCGTTCCGGCGAGTTGACTGGAATGTTTACTTGTCGAAAGCTGATATTCATAACTCATAATTTAACGCGCGCCAGTCTATGTTTTACTTCCATATTATTTTGTGTTAGGAACTAAACAATGGGTTTGAGCTGGGTTTAGACAGCTCTAGTTTAGAAAACTTCATTATTAAAGTAAGTAAGTTTGTATTGAAACTGAGCGACTAATAAAATTATTAGTCGCTCAGTTTCAATACAAACTGAAAGAAAATAAAATTGGGTTAGTAAAAATGTAACTTAAAAATTATCTCATAACATGGTAAAGACATGCTTTAGTTGGTTAATCAACTCAATTTAAAAAAAAAAGGTATTTATTAATACTTGAGTTTTGTTTTACATTGTTTCACTAACAATGTAAACCAATAAGGTTGATAATAATGATAAAATACCTATTTGGGTTTTTTTAATATAACATAAAACATCTTTTAATAACTTCTGTTTTTTTTCTGTGCAGGGTTTTTATTAAATCCGGTAAAAAATTAGTTCACAATTTATTTGCTCAATTGCTTTTAACTTACTTAACGTCTGAACAAGCCTTTATGCCTTTTTATTTAACAACTATTGTCATTTAGTCTATACTCATTAAAAACCCGTAGTTTTTTTTATTATCTGCTCCACATCCAAAGTCATTTCTTTATGATTCATAGCCTCATTTGTTAATTATAGACATTTTTTATTGTGTTTTACTTTTTAAAGTAAGTATGTTGATTGGGTATCTTTTGTTTTATAGCATTCAAATATGTTCGGGAGACATTATACTGTTTTAATTTTTCATTTGTATTATGCCTTCAGGTAACGATGAATTACACTGACCACAACTTATGCACGGGCATAACTATTTCAAGTATATTTCATTTTTTCTTGTATATCATCCGTTTGGTGAAGTAGTTTAGACTCAGATTGTACTAATAAATACATACCCATTCAGAAATTATTGTAGCGAAGACTTGGAAAATTATCAACAAGGGAGCGATACCAAGTTACAATCTTTATACACTGCATTCTTTTCGGTATTTTGCAATGCCAATATCTTGAAACCGCTATACATAGACCTAGAAGACCGTAATAAAAAATAAGTATTCCCATAACTCTATACAATCGCAGAAAAACTTTTCAGCATTTAAACTAAGTTATTCTCCATTACACTTTATCTAAAAACTATAAATTCTGCCGTAACGGCTTAAACGTTCAACCCTCAAAATGCCGTGCATATTTCCACCGAGGCATTGAAGCTACCCCTGGTCTTGCAGACCCGCCCACCGCAGCGAACGTTAAGATACAGAAAACAAAGACGAACTTTATAGTATGTCATTGTTTTAGTATTCTCCGTAATTGTTTTTCCATGTTCACTCGTAATCAGGGTTGGTTTAATCTAACGCTGGCTTAATCGAATCTTCATAAGTCCAGGGGTACTTTGGACCGATAATACACTCTTGGGGGGTTGAACAATGCTAGTCTGTTATTCGTCGTGGAGAGATATATGGATGTAATTACAGGGTTAGAAGTCTGCTGCGGAATTTTATGTTAATTTTATTAGCACTGTTTCGAGAAAATGTCTTAAGTGAATTTGTACGCCGACTACCTTTGCAAATGCAAAAAAAAAACAATGAGGCAACTAGACTTAGTTGCCTCATTGTTTTTTTTGCATTTGCAAAGGTTTTTGTAGAGGCGAACTTTTCAGTAACCTTTTCTTGACACGAACTAAGTATTTAAAAAAAAATAAGCTAAGATTCTCCATCTAGGTGCTCGGCACGTCATCAGTTCTTTTAAGATATGAAAGTTTACACATTCAAACCTCAAAATATTACATTTAAATGAAATAGGTACCCTTTAACTTACCAAGCTGCTTTCATAAATTTAAATTTACAAACCCGTCTTTCATAAATCTAAAAAAAGCATTTCCATTATTTATTTCAAGAGCTTTTTAAAAAATTAACCACAACAAATTTCATAATTCGACAGAAGTGTTCTTCAAGGAAAATCTTTCGTATCACTTGATTTATTCCTCCCCGCTTCGCTAATGCAATTATTGCAATTTATTATGAAATTAAATAAGGTCGACTCGACTCCCCCGCTTCAACTCAAAATTTATACCCCTTTGCAGAAAACTATGATTCTGCAGGGTAAAAAAGACCGATGGTCGTAGGGAGCGGGTTGATTTTTGAATTTCGACCGTTGACACAAGGTTCGCTTTCGTTACCGCCGGCTTCGTAAGAAATGTTACGTCTTTTTAAGTGGGTAGTTTGCTTATTTTTCTCTCGGCTTATGTTGTCTGTGGCTTGAAGACGATAAATTATTTGTACCCCAACACCTTGTCGGAGGGACGGGCTCGGTGATAGCGTCATTTTTATAAAAGTGTAATGCGGTTTTCTTGTTGTGATTGCGTGCACTGTCGAGCAAATCTTGGAAGGTGGTCCATGATATCTTACTTTAATATTGAGCTAGCTTTATGTGTTTTTGACTGGGCCTTGTTTACTTACATCAAACACAGATTTTATCTTAAAAACTTCACATTTTCTAACGCTAACAGAATCTCTCTACATTTGACGAAGCCGTTTCATATTTTTTATGCTGTTCTAATAAAAAAAACAATTGCAACTGTCAGTTGGCGTGTTCGAACAAATTACAGAAATGACTAGTTACATGTGAGCACAGTTTTAAACGCTGTTTAATTTTTATCATAACTGGCCTGTTGACGTTATAATTAGAAACAAGGAACTTGCTAGTATAATATAAACATGAAGTAGTTTGCTCCTGGAAGATGACTAGATTACAATCACGCATAAATTGTGAAAGATTGCCAGCTTATCTAGAAACTTGTTATTCCTGTTTGATGTTTGCAGGTTAGGCGAGATATTGCTAGTGCAAGTTGTGTATCTTCATGACTTGATTTGTAAATATGTCCTTTCATTATCTCCTCAGATAATAACATTTTCGATTCGATCATTTGCATTATCTTTGTGTGTTGGCGTTTCTTTTACTAAATTATTGTCTTAGCTTTTATTTCTCTAGATCACACTCTTACATTGATGAGCATCAGGGTGCGGTAACCGTGACGCCATTACTTTTTAATTCTTATCTTGGTTTATTTTAGGTGGTTTCCACTTGTCATTTGTCGTCTTCTTATTTTGAAATTTGAAGGTACAACTACATATTTTCAAATATATATTATTATTATTATTACTAGCCTGTCCCATGATCTGTGCCATTTCTCACGGTCTATCATGGCCCCGTGTTGCTGTTTAGGGTCACCAATCCTGACTTTTAAGGGTTCACTGCTTGTCAGACACCTGAATAGAATAGAAAAGAACGGAATTTTATTTTGCATTGACCATTCCTATATAAGTTGGGCAATCATTTGAGCAACAAAATCGACTTGCGTTTTATAGCGCAGTGTCGATCTCTAAAACTCTTATACATGGTTATCATACCAGCGACAGTAAGTAACTCACAGTTCGACCTATCAAGTTCTATCAAACATTAACAATGTTATTAAGCGAGAAGATCACACGCTGAACTTCTCAGCACAAAATAGACAGGTGCAGAAGGTTTATTCCAACAAGACAACAAATAAACCAGGGAACACACATGAAAATGATCCCAAACTGTAATGTTTAAAGGGTTAATTTCACCTGGCCAACGTCGTGAGAATTCTTAGCCTGTATGGAAAGTTGTTCAGATCACGTATCATGAAATACTTCACTTACTGAATCAGAATTTTGTTCCTGCAAATTCAAGTGCAACAGAGTCGAACATAATTCTCATGACTTTCAAAATGATGACGTTCAAAAGTGCCGTTTAATGGCCTAATTGAAATAAACGTTTTGACTTTGACTTTGACTTTGACTTTTCCTACTCTCTATTCGCCATCTCTGCCAACGAAATCGACTATAGCATTGTATATATATTTTTTATTGAGGAATGGGCTTGCTGTTGACATCGATCACGCCTGATGGAAAGCGATAGATGAGGTCTTTGATGGAGCGAGCGTGCCCAGAAAATGCTGTTCACTCTTTCTTTGAAGGCAGATGACATATAAGTGGAAGGGAACACAGACGCTGGTAGAAAGTTCCACACTTTGGCTAATAAATGTGGAGGAAAAGCGCTGAGTACGACTGGTTGGGATATCGACCAAGTGCGGATGGTACCCAGCAGTACGTCTGGTATTCCGGTGGTACCTGAAATTTGATATTTATCTCTAATTCTAAATTCATTACTGATGACGTTGAGATTTAACTCAAACAAATTGCAAATGCGCTGGCATCGCATTGAAGTAGTAGCGGACCTTCTGTACCCATCCTTTTCGTGGATTTACCAAAATCAATAATAACTGAGGTTGTATAGTTTGTAGTATTCAGTTTTACGGTTCTAAGCAGGTTACAAGTTCCAAAACTTTAGGTATTACATCGTCGAAACTTTGGGTTTTCGAAATGTATTGAATGTTGTGTATAGAGGGTTAAATTATTACAATCTAAGTTTGATGCTACAAGTATCATGAGTAGTATAATAATGTTAGTATTTAGCATTGTAGAAGTGTTACTTTTCCAATAAGCTTAATACAGCTGCTGTTTCCTCATTTGTGAGATTTTCCATCTAAAAATAAGACTATTTCCATCTAGAAATTACTGATTATTTACTTTTACACCGTATTAATTCCCCTCGAGTTAATAGTAAGTATAAAAAGCCGGTCAAGTGCGAGTGGGACTCGCGCACGAAGGTCCCATTCCATTATCTATAAAAAACGGCAAAAATCACGTTTGTTGTATGGGAGCCCCACTTAAATGTTTATTTTATTCTGTTTTTAGTATTTGTAGTTAAAGCGGCAACAGAAATACATCATCTGTGAAAATTTCAACTGACTGGCAGATAGACAGACGGACAGCGGAGTCTTAGTAATAGGGTCCCGTTTTTACCCTTTGGGTACGGAACCCTAAAAATTATTCGTAACAAAGAACAGACTGCGAAAAACGACTAAAAACTTTGAAATAACTCACTTTTCAAGCGATTGCGAGCAGTCTGATGCAGTACCATAGCATCAGACTGCTCGCAATCACTTGAAAGTGACCTGTTTGAAAATTTTAGTTGTTTTTTCAGTTTTGTTAACTATAACAAGGTTGACTTATATTTATAATTAACACCTTGTTATGAATTTACTTCTACTATAGCCCTAAAAGAGAGTGCACCGTAAAACAACATTCCCATGTTTGCATTACAGTACTTCTCAACTTTAATAATGGAAATAATAAACTTCATTACGAGCTTCATTTCTCGCCTTCTCAGCCCTTTCTCCCCAAATTGAACTTTTTTGCTTAAGATAACATTGTTCCCGACTTTCCTCTAATTCTAAGCATATTGTGCAAAAATCTTGGACAGAATTATTTTTATTGTTCAATGTAAAATTGCGCGCTTTTGTTCAGATAAAATATTTCTTTTCTTAATTACTGGTAGGAATAATTAGGTGTTTTGTTTTTTTTTTATTTAATGCAGTCCGTTTCGCGCAGGGCTTTGATGTAAAATGAATGATTTGGGTTCGTATTAAAAGATTAACCTAAGTTTTGCCCTCCCCTAATTTGTGTTACCTTTGACTGAATAGAGATGTAACCGAACGGGAAAATATCGATAAGGTATGATATTAAAATTTTCAATTCAAACATTTAATTTGAACAACATTATGACTTTTCCCTGAAAAAAATAAAAATAAATTAAAACATCGGAATTGATAACCTGGTCCTTTTTGAAGTCGGCTAAAAAGGAGAAGGAGGCCCTTGTCATGCAGTGGGATAGATTTGAAAAAAAATTATTACTTTTTTAAAATTGTATAGGTTCTTATTAATATTTAATTAACCTACCCTCATGTTGTCTTTTGAGAAATGTACTTACTATTAGAACGTTTCTACTTGTAGCTTGTTTGTGGAACTCTCTTCAAAAATATGATCTCCTCTCATACTTAATGGTACGTGTCCTCATAAATAAGAAAAAAACAATCCACTTATATAACGAAAAAAATACTTATCTACTACCAAATACCAATACCAATTGTATTGCAATCAAATATTATTATATTTTTTATCACAATACTTTCTCTTTTCGATATCAGTAATTTAATATCGAATAAAAAAAAACAATATTTGCAACATATCGATATTTTCTATGTCTCTAATAAAGGTCACCCTTAGTCGTCGACCTCTGGAGCCAATCTATATTATTTTGTAAGTAAAAATATCTACATTAGACCTTAATTTTTACTTGTTGAAGTCAGATTAATTAATTCGTTTGAATTGTACTTATATTTTATAGCAGAAAAACCTTTTCTTGAGTGACTTTTTTACTTTGAGAGCACGTGAAAGATTTTTTGTCTTTTGCTATTTTTAATTAATCGATATTTTCTTGGATTACTGACTGTATTGTATACTTTTTTTATGGATGGGAAATCATCAATTCACTCGTTCCGCTCTGGGTGTAGCGAGAAGAAGTGTCAGAGTCTTACTGACTAAAACCCATCCGTGTTCCTTCTGGTGCCTTTTGCGATCCGGGGCCGCGGTGACTCTTTCGAAAAACATGACGACCCTACCCGGCTTCTCACGTTTACAAATTCCTCATTTATCGCTCCTTCATTTAGTGAACCCGTATCTACCTACCATAATAAAATTCTTTGCGAGGTTTTGAAGGAGTAAGCGGACAAACATACCTACAGAGTCAGACAGCGAATTTGTTTTACACCACATGCTAGCTTATACCCGCGACTTCATACGCGCATATCCCGTTTTATCCTATTCCCGTTAGAAGTTCTCATTCCTGTATAGCCTATGCTCTTCCTCATGAATGTGGCTATCATATACAAATTTAATTTTCCAAATACGACTGGAAGTTCCAGAGATTAGCGCGTACAAACAATCAAACAAACTCTTCCACTTTATAATATTAGTATAGATGTAACATATAGATTTAGATATTATACAGCAACTCGCGACGAAACGGCTTTTTGCATCAATCTTCAGCAAACTGTACCCGCAATATTTTTCTATGCCAATAATAAAGACAGTGTAACACCGCCCTGAGTCCACAGCCATCAAAGGATTCAGCCTGTCCACGATACCTACCGGCCATGTACGCTGTATTATCGTGCGACCACGGCAAACAGCAACCTATGAGGACATATCAATCGGCGCTGTAATTAACTCGGTTAGTTCGATAGTGTTCCGCCGCTCAATAATGATGTAATACAGGGATCACAACCGATGCTTGGATAAGGCATGTGCTGGGGCTTGCGTCACTGAGTATTTAATATAGAGGAATATTCTTAGACTCTAAATGAAGATCACACGGAAACTTATGAAGTCAATTAAGACATTCTAAGAAAATTATACTGAGACATTTCAATAATATGAATCATTCTGGCGTATTTGCTTCAGAAGTGACTCATCATTATCATAATTATAAGCAGAAAGACGTCTGACGAGACGGGGGTTTGCCATAATCGCCACGCATGGCAGGTGGGTTGGCAATCGCAGTAGCTGTAGCTGTTGCAATGTACCTATACAGAGAATGCTGCTGCCCAGTGGCGGCCTTAGGGGGTGGCGAGCAGGGCTACGGCCCGAGGCCTCGCTCTTGCAGGGGCCTCGCGCAACCCGAGTTTAACAATGAAATGAGTTATTTCGTATTCATCATTTCTTTTTTCCCAACCAGATATTGGGGTCGGCTCCCAGTCAAACCGACTTTAGCTGAATTCCAGTAATTTACGTGAAGCGGCTGCCTACCAGACCTCCACAACTTATTAACTAATGAGTTATTTCGTAGCTCATTATGATTTTACTTAAAATTTTACTCGGAAAAGCCGCAATCATAATCAGAAATACCTACTTTCGATTCATATTCCTTACCTAAATTTAAAAGGGCCTCGCGAAGGTCTTCGCCCGGGGCCTCGCAACGATAAAGGCCGCCGCTGCTGCTGCCCATTCCCTCCCTCTCTCTCCCTATCACAAATCAAACACAGAGAGAACAGTAGATAGTGCGATTCTGTAACAATCTCACCATAATAAATAGGATGATGTGAGCTCAAAGTGAGCTGCCAATCTCTATTATTAATTCGAATGACAGTTCACTTCGTGCTCACTTCACCAAACTTTTCACAGTGAGTTTTCTTCCAGAATCGGCCGTCAGTTCACACTTGAATAACACTTACCATTAATAACTTAATTTAAATAAAAAACAGCGCGTCGATCTGGATGTGACACACTGACTCTTGGCAGATAGAACAAAGATTGTAGTGTAGTGATAGCATTTGTCGCCAATCATTGACACTAATGTTTGATCCTGGAGCTTCTTAATGAAATGTATTCGTGTTAGATAATTGTGTAGTGAGATAATTTTTATTTTGTTTTCCTGGTACGGATATTAAGTATCATCATATCAGTTGAAAGACGTCCACTGCTGGACATAGGCCTCCCCCAAATGGGGGGGTTTGCTATAATCGCCACGCTTAGCAGGGGGTTGGCGACGTCCGATACCATACGGAATATTAGGTATAGGTATAATTATTATTAAATTGAATCTCCAAAATATACGTTCTTCTTGTATGTAGTCTCCTTCAGTTATAAGAGACCACAGCATTCCGACTTCACAAGGTGGTAAACAGAATAAAATAATGATCATGAAAATAAACTAAGCAAATATGGCGCAATGTTTATGATATTGTAGTAGTAATATTAAAGTAAATCTTTGTGTCTTAGACGTGAAAAAGTAGCTGTATGGATGTAAATGAAACATGGTATACTGATAGAATAGGTTCTGGAATGTCAATGATTGGCTACAAATGCTATCACTACACTACAATTTTTGTTCTATCTGCCAAGAGTCAGGCTGACAAAGGAGACGCGATTCAGGACTCAAGAGTGAACGTTTCAGACTAAGATAATATTATTATTACTGGCTTCATAAAATCCTCACATTGTTTAGGAAGAAAGCCACACATCCTAATTATTATGCTATAAAACATAGTTAATTAGAATCTGTTTGCGATGCCGTATCTATATTATATCAGGCAGCGAATTTAAAGGTTCGTTCAATGCACACATTAGCGTGGCTCGTAATATCGGTGAGGCTGCGTTAATTAGGAGTAAATTAAATGATGTGTTTCGGCCCAAAATGGCCGCGGACTGGACCTGGTTACTTTCCAATATAACAATGAGGAGGTGGGCTTTCATTGATATTTTATGGTGGATAAACAGGCGATAAACGAAAGTGTATGACAAAAAAGCGGTCATGTATTTAGTTTAATTCAAATGATGATCTTAGATGTTATAAGTACAATTTAATATCACCAGATTTAACCTACAGGTATAAAAACTAAAATTAATATTGAAACTACGGCAACTCGTGTACCTACCTACTAAGGGGCGGTTACCAAGTTTCTAAAATAAACCTAAAAATAAAATTAAACATTTAAAATAAAAAGTCATGTAATTTTGATTTCAATTTGTATGCTCAGAGCATTTGCATCTGTTCCGCATGGTGTCGGACGTAGAAGGATAGCACTATCCCATCACTTCCCGTGGGTGTCGTAAGAGGCGACTAAAGGGATTGACCAGAGAATGGGCACCAGCATTCTCTGTAGGTACATTGCTACAGCTACACTGCGATCGCCAACTTGCCTGCCAAGCGTGGCGAATATGGCAACCCCCCCCCCCATTTCGGGAAGCCTATGTCCAGCAGTGGGCATCTTTCGGCTGATATGATGATGATGGCTTGCATCTGTTTATCACAGCAAAGCCGATGCTCTTTCCACTATACAAATAATCAAAATCCATCCAGTAGCTGCATCAGAATATCGCGACGAAATCCCATTCAATATTTACATAGTGGTCATATTAATGAGAAGCAGCGTTTTAACATATTAGTTGTGACACGCTAACGCGATAATTGCAGGGCGATTTAGATAATGATCCGTATTGTAGTGTAATGATAGTGTTAATAATTGTGATTTATGGAGATAACGCGGGCTGGTGTGAAGCGGTTCATTTCTGTACTCGTGATTATGTTATTGATCGGTTTATTACGCTGAGATGTGGTTGTGCTGGTGCTGAGGTCATGATTTATGTTTTTCAGGTCGAGTTTTTAATCCCTGTCATCACCAATAGCTATACGTGTAACGTAATAAACGCAATACCTCTTAAGGGGTCATTGGACCCAGGGTTGCGGATTTGTTCGAAAGAGTTACCGCGGCCCTGGAACGTAAAAGGCACTAAGAGGAGCATGGGTGGGTTTTAGTCAGTAGAAGTCTGACACTCCCTGCCGCTCCACCCGGAGCGGGAGGGGTTATTTGATGATTTCCCATCCAAAAAAAAAAAAAAAAGGGGTCATTGGACTCAACAACTTTTTTTTGGCAATTTCAAGCAATGAAAATTGCTAAAAAAAAATCGACTGTCCCCTAACTTTATATAAGTACGCATAACTTGACAAAATGTACTTACTGAACAGCTTATTTTTTTTTGTAATGATTAGTACAATGACCCCTTAAGAGGCGTATTTGGCTATAGAGGCGTTATTGCGTTTATTCTGTTACACGTTGTACGAGTATAAACGACGAAACAAAACATTGTGAGGATCAGCCTTGCTGCCCTTTTTTTAACCGACTTCCAAAAAGTCCCTTTTGAGGTTCTCAATTCGACTGTTTTTTTTTTGTATGTTTGTTCAGCGATATTTTCGCCAATTGTCATCTGATTTTGATGATTCTTTTTGTGGATGGGAAATCAAATGCCTTCTCTCGCGCGGGACAGAGACTATAACTGACTAACACCCACCCATGTTCCTTCAAATGCCCTTTGGCTTCTGGGGTCGCGATAACTCGTTCGAGGCTTGATGCCCTAGGACCACAAAAGACTAACTAACTAGAACTGGGACCACGGGGTGGAATACAACCCATTATTCCCAATCATAGAGAGGAAGCCAAAATCCTAGCACTTGAATTTACTATAGTAGGTACCTTTGTTTGGTGCGGTCAAACAGATAAAAAAACTTTGATAACAATGTTTACAGTTATAATATAACACAGAATGAAGCTTACTTTGAACAAAGAATGTCTAAAGTAATAATTATGTTCTGAAGGTTGCGCAAAAAGTTCTAGCTTGTCATAATATGACTAATCTCAAGCAGTAAAAAGTTTAAAGTGAGTGATGGTCAGTCGTGTAAATGTAGGCAATTGTAACCATTAGTCATGTTTTTTGTGAAAACTGTCTGGATCGAGTGTTACCTCACACTAAAAAAAATCTTCAAATTGTTTTTAAATGTTCAGTCAGGGAATTATCATCAATTAACTTTTGAGCCCGGCTTCGCTCAAGTTTTACTTTCTCAAACAAGTCGCTTATAACCGTATCCAGGATCCCACCTATCTCTGCATAAAATTGAGGTTATTGAGGCGTAAAAGCGTAACACATTAACACACAAAAAAAAACTCTTGCATTTATGATTATTTAAAAGTTAGGGTTTAAATATTGATAGTAAGGTAATTTTGTAATAAATCAATTTTCCTATCTTAACTGTACATTTAAAAGTAAACAAATGCGTTGCATCATGGCCAAAAAAAACTTAAAAAAAAATATGTTCCTTTAAAATCCTTTACAACTCAATTTTATCTTACAACATATCTATTAATATCACTCGACTCGTCCCATTCGAGAGGGTTAACCCAATGCCGATTAACAAAACATTAACACTTTATTTAAAAACAAAGTATACCCCTGTCCACTAAACACAGACCAGTCAACCATGTCAGAGTTCAAACACGCCTTCCATTAAAAAATTATATGTACTTTTTTTGAAACAACTGGCACATTACAGATGGACAGACACGCTAATTACAGGGCAACCCCACTCCTGTGAAATGCCGGACAACGGGACCCGTAATAGCTGCAATTACGTCACAATTTACACGTCCCGTCCCGCGTCCCGCACTCACGGACAGTCTCGCCTAATTTGATTTGATTGTCACCCTATTTGACGTTTATTTAAAATGTGAGTTATGTCACGGTCTTTGATGGTCAGTTAAAAGTGCACTAATGTTTATTAGTTACCTGTGAAATGGTTTGTGGACAAGATAAATTTAATTTTAAGGGTTTGTTTTAGTGGTTGCAGTTGCGTGTAATAGCTTGTGAGTTAATAGATTATTGCCCAACGATTTGTTACTCAAAACAAATATTGCCATAATTATTTTGTTTTCAAGGTTTTCCAGAAGCTCAAAACCTACTGTTTCCTTGAAGGATTAACACCGTAACTGTAAGACCCACAGATGAGAACCCAGGCAAAGCAGATTCACTTAATAACTGGAACTCCAAGTAATAAATATCTGCTTTAAAAAACCTTACAGTTATCAAAAAGTTTTGACCTCCGTAAAATGAATGAGACCACTCGATTATTCGAAGTTATACGTAGGACTGAACTTCAAAGAAAACCGTTCTCCGATCTATGGCATTTATCAGATTTTTTTAAACATTGAATAGCGAACGGTACCGAAACTGAGTCATATTTTCTACTACATTGATTCCATGAATGATATTCATAGTATCCATTCCTACATTCCTTTTACTTTAAACCTTAGTTACAGTTTTGTAAAGTAGGTTTTCAAATGGCTGCGTGCAGATGGGGTAGTATTATGTCGTATTTGCGAAATACAGGAGGTTTATTTCGACAAAAATAATTTTATTCGCTGCGTTAATGCTGTTTGGTATTTACTGACAGTATTTGCGTACGGCTGTGCGGGATACGAATTGCCACATATTGTACGTGCGGTCCAATTGTGAACTGTTTATTTATAAAACTATTGCAGGTACAATTTGTTATGGGTGGTAAACAGATTTCTGGTCATTATTTGATGGTTTATTCTTGGAATTTAGGATGCATACAGCAACGTGACTGAAAATGCGTCAGTTTTCAAAATCTCATTACTTGCATTAATAATCCATATTTTACGAACTTATTAAATAATATTATAATTAAACTAGCTTCTGACAACGGCTTCGCCCGCTGGCCGAGGTTGGTCTATGAATGTTGAAGTTTCCTCCGTGCCTCGGAAAGCACGTTGCGCTGCCTGTCCCGGCTGCCATTTGTAGATCTTTGGCAGTCGTTACGGAATGGTCAGAAGCCAGAAAATCTGACACCAATCTTGCCTAGAAGTATCGCGTTACCCAATAAATAGGTTGTGGAGGTCTGGTAGGCAGCCACTCCACATAAAGTATTGGTATGCAGCTAAATCCGGCTTGACTGGAAGCCGACCCCAATACAGCTGGGAAAAGGCTAGGCCGATGATGATTTTTGTTTGTGACATTTTTGACTGAAACTCTATCAATGTACCAAAATGCATCGTTTGAAAGTATTTCTGTTTCTTAACATCAGTTGAACTACAATAATAACAACATCGAGAGAATTTATTCAAGTATGTAAGTCAGTCACTTAAGGTACGGTACGGCACTAAAAATACCGGCTCTGATAGATACGATCGCACTATGAACTGTGTAACCTCTACCACGGCGAAGGTGGATGCAATCACACCGCTGCGCTGTGAGCAACATAGCACATCAGACTATGTCAGTCTGAACATTATTAAGTAACACTGCGGTGCATTGAAAGTGTTTAGAGGCGAATTTATTGTTATTTTTACGGTTAATATATGTAAGAAAGATGTACGTATACAGAACGATGACAATTTAGATCCAGCAAAATAACTAACAAAAGTTTGTTGGCAATTTTGTTGGAACATACCACAAATAACGGGCTGGTAGCCATTTCCTATGTATAGTCAGGGAACTTAAATCTTAAGCAGCTCATTACACTAAGACAAATCGGCCGTATTAGGCCCATTTTTATGTCTGTCAAAGATTTTAATTTTATCGCCAATTTTCTCATGACTCCTCAGAAAATTGTGTATTCCTTGATACATATGGCGTATTGAAGTGCACCTGTGTTTACGCACACACTTGTACACAATAATATCTCCAGTATCGATGACCACCATGACCAATGTAATATGATTCGTTCAGGTAGGCCATAAAGAGGTCTTGTCTTATGTTTTTTCCTGACGCAACATCAGTAACACAAAAAATAATCACCATGTTACAATACGGTGTAACAGGCACCCGCGTTCGTTATAACGAAACTGTACCGAATCGATCCGAGTAATGCCGTCTAATTGTTTAGCTCGGTATCGCTCGCATCGACACGTAGAGATGCTATCTAGTAGATAACTGAGCTGACGAGCCAGTTGACCTGATGGTATTCTTTGGTACTGTTATTTTGGTACTATTAAGAAAGTATCGTCTTGGCGTTGGGTACCTATTTATATAAGATTAAATACTACTCTTAGGTAGCCAGATGGTTACGATCGTTGGCTTCTTCTATTTTGAAGTAGTTATACATACTTTCATTTTGATCCGTAGTTCTACCGGTCAAGCGCCTCTGGCACACCGGTGTGCTTTTAAACTCTATTATTACTCGATTCACGCGTTTTTAAACTCTATTATTACTACAGCAAGATATTTTACAGGATGTTGACGTTTGACAGTTCGGTCCCTCACCGATCGTTAATTTCGCTCACTTCTATCTATTGGGGTTTGGTTTCCGCACTTATTCCTGATGTTGGTCCACTGTAAGTGAGCAATGGCGGCCGTCATTACAACCAGCTAACCTCTCCCCAGAAGCAGCTCAGTCCTCCTAGTGTGTTCAGGATATCTGTTAGCGAATTCGGTGTCCGTATTCTTTGCCTCCATATTTCGGTGACGCCTGTGCACTCAAGGAGCACGTGCGATACCGTTTCCTCCTCCTCCATGCATGCTCTGCACAGAGAACTGTCCGTTATACCTTATCGTGTGGAAATGTTTGTTCAGTGAGCTGTCAGGTGATGGTCTCCGCCACCATTCGTAGGCTGCCCCAATTCAGTCGCAGAAGGCGCTTGGTAAATTTCCTGTCTAGGGATGGCGTAGTCTCCTTGGACTGCCTGCAGCCTGGTGCCCACCAACGTTCTGCATTTGTCGCACTTACTTGACATAATTATAACTTTATAAGTAGTTAATGGACGTGACTTATAAGCAGTTGAATTTGCTGAATATGGGTTGAACAAGCAAGAAAAGAGGAGCTGCAGTTAAAAGGGCAATTTTTTTCTGATCCTAAAGTCCTAACTAGACTAGACTTAGACAGGCCTGTTGGTCCAGTGGTTAGTGACCCTGACCGCAAAGTCGGAGGTCGTGGGTTCGATTCCCACCCAGACAAACTTTGTGTGATGAGCATAATTGTTTGTTCTGTGTTGGGGTGTAATTTATCTATAATATGCATGTATTTATAAATTATATAAGTATGTATATCAGTTGTCTGGTTACCATAACACAAGCTCTGCTTAGCTTGGGATCAGATGGCCGTGTGTGAGTTGTCCCAAGATATTTATTTATTTATTTATTTTATTTATTTAACTCACAATATTATAAATGTGACAGTGAGTTTGCTAGTCACGCTTTCACACTTAAATCGCTGATCCAATTTCGGTAAATTATTGCAAAGATGTAGATGGGACCCTGGAGAAGGTTTTAAGCCTTTTTGCGAAAATCTACTTTCTCTCTCTCAATGCTTTGTACAGTTGAACTTTTTTTATAATCTGATAAAATCTTGCCACAAAAAATAACTTGGAATTAATTCTTAGCAATTAAATAAATTAAGCATCGCTTTAACCTCAAGGTACGTTCACCCCGACTTATTTAATTATCGCACGTAAACCTTGTTACCTTAGAAGAAAACTTAAGTAAAAAAAACTGTAATTCGTACAAAGATATTTAATTAAAACTAATAACTAGCTATAAACTATACCTCGGATTAAAAAAAAAAGGTTTTCTGTCGAATACTGTTTAATTAATAAAGAAACTGTTAAGGGGAGTGCGCTAAGAATAATCTTACTTAGGTACTTGTATTAATTTCTGAGAATCACGTGGGATTCAATTTTAAGTAATTGAGTTTCAATAACTTTGCTCTGATTAAGTTTCCTGATTTTCTTTAGAAACTGTAATGAATATTTTTGGAATTCATAAGAAAATATGAAACTTGGCAATGTGTGAATTTGTTGTGTCGAAGAGAAGCGTTAAACATAGGTAACTCAAAAAATACATGAATTATTTACTGTGCTAGTAACGCGAAAAAAATTATTTTCTTTTTAATTCTTCAACTGTACAGTGACATTCTTAATTTGTACAACGTCATATGGAATGGTTAAGATCGGGTTAACCGTATAAATGAACGCGACGATCGTAAATTCGCGTGACGATCGCTTTGTATTGTGGCAACGTCTAATAAAATTAAAACCGGGCGGCAGGTCACCAATGCTTTAGATTAACTAAGTCAAAACTGCACTCGATGATGATGATAATGATGATGATGATGATGATTGTGTACAATTGAGAACAAGAAGAGCCACAGTAGGGAGGATGGTAATGGATTTTGAAGCTTGCCACTAACCCTGGCGTGACGTCCACGACCAAGAGGGTGACGACATAAAAGGTGAATAATATTGACTAATGAACAAATATCTACGCGATAACCAAAGGCATGTCCTTGGTCCCCGGTACAAAACTAAAACTGTAAATAAAAAGATAAAGATCATTCAGCCGCAACCGCCTTAACAAAAACGCATCCTTGTGGGGCCACAAGCCGCCCACTCGTGTTCAGCTACAAGACTCCTAATTAAGAATACAGCTCGACTAACAATACGCTAAGTAACTACAGGAATTTACATCAATAGATCTTTATCCAATTTATTTTCAATTTAATCCTTTTAACATGAGATCTTAGTTTGAATGCACGTTAGCTCGTAATTGGAACATTTATATTAGACACAACAAAACTAACTATAGGTACTTTTTTCTTTTAAATTAAAATAAAGTATAAACTTTCAAAGAGCGTATTTCACAATTATTATTGTAAATGAACTCGGTTGTAGCGCATTGAACTCGATCAGTTACATTGGTGGAATAACGCAAAATTGGTATCGATGGCGAAGTGTCAATATGGTGCCATTAACACCTAACTGACAAAGTCAAACACAAACTAAAAATAACGTTTTTTGATAAGTTAAAATATTGTTTATATTTTGTACGCGTTGGAAAGCCCCAAGTGCCCATGCACCTGTAATTCGGGGGATCTGATGAATGCCACTGACGCGCGACGCTGCAATTGCCGTGGCCACCTACTGGGCCCAAACAATCAAAGGAATTAACCATCGTCTCGGAAAGAAAAAGAAGAATAACCCAGTAACTGGGAAACACGATGCCCTTCAGTGAGACCGAAGTCAGATTCTTAGCTTCTGACTACCGTAGTTTTTTTATTATTGATAGGCACACGCTTGACCGCTATCTCACCTGATGGTTAGCGATGATGTGGTCGCAGATGGAGCACGCTTGCTCAGAAGAAACCTGTTCACTCTTGACTTAAAGACTCCCAGACTGACCAAGATCTACAAATTGCAGCCGGGATCCACATCTTAACGTATTTTGCGAGGCACGGAGGAATCTCGGTATCCGACCTCAGCAAGTGTTGCTTAACCTTGA
Organism: Melanchra persicariae; assembly: GCA_947386135.1. Lineage (NCBI taxonomy): Eukaryota > Metazoa > Arthropoda > Insecta > Lepidoptera > Noctuidae > Melanchra > Melanchra persicariae. The sequence continues at coordinate 4,951,503 of OX376651.1, read as the reverse complement.
AGATATAGCTTAATCGCATCACCAATCGTGATGTTTAATGCTCGTTATGTTGCGGAATTTGTTCGAAAGAGTCACCGCGGCCGTGGAACGCAAAGGGCATTAGGAGAAACACGGATGGGTTTTAGTCAGTAAGAGTCTGACACTCCCTCCCTCTCTACCAAGAGTGGAAAAAGTCAATGATGATTTTCTATCCTTAAAAAAATGCTCGTTATCTCTCCAAATAAGAACTTACTTCTATTCCGTAGCTGTAAAGAGACATGAGTTCTAATGCTCGTTCCTTCTTTAAATAAAACATACACTTTCCTTGAATTGAAATAATACCAGACTAGTACTAAATAAACACAAAGTCAACGACTCGTTATATCAGACCCAGAATACTTCAGTCCGTTTCAAATGAACCGCAAGCACACGTACTAATTCTACTCGCATCATTTAGCATTGTGTTGTAAGTATACGCGGCCAACGTTTGTAATTCTTTTGTTCTAACAAGACGTAAAATGCCCATTCAATGTTAAACGGCCAACTTCTGGGTCACTGCGTTTGGTACCGCACTTATAAATGACTAAATAACACATACAAATGTAGCCATACACACACACACAAGTGGAAGGAATAAAAAGAGGTTGGTATGTGAGGATCGTAACCTGTGAATGTGTTATTCAGACAGATGTTTCTGCATATCTTCGTGAAAATTAATAGTGGAGTAAGTAACATAAATATCACTTTGTTTTCGATGGGTTGTTTTTTTTTAGTTTGTCGACCTACGGTATAAACAAAGCTTTATTTTTATTCAAATAAAAACTTCATCGTCTGCCAAATAAACATTATGTACAAAGCAGAATTTCAAATAAATCTCCTACAAACAAAATAACACGCCTAACCCCGTCCATTTTACAAAATTTAACACCAAAAAAAAAGCGAGCAAACATAAATACATTTCCAACACAACTGTGTCGCACTAGTTGCTTTACAAACAAAATTAAATCATGTTAGCATACCATATAAAGCGCCACTAAATATGTAAACACTATAAAAAAGCTTTGGACATTCCATCCCGAGCATTTTTTTCCGACAATTTTACGCAACACCATTAGTGACAAATGATATAGACGGGCTAAGGGTCTATTGTTAAAAAATCAGATAAGGACTGCTTAAAACGATGGATGAAGCACGAATATTCGTTTAAGATATGCTTAAATGTTACAAACAATGAGGCTATAATGAATGGGGTATCAGCAACTTGTAATCCTAAGTTAACGGATGACGTTGACAAAAAATGGAGCGGTCAGCCACGCAACTGCGGACCATATTTTTGTAGGATTTCCACTATACCGACTTGTATTCGTCATTGTTGCGGATTGATAAATGACATCCTCTATTGACATACGTCTATTCTTAAGCGCCAACTTATGTTTTAAATATGCTAGTCGTTGCCTCATAGATCCATCATTTCAAGTAACAACAACATTTTTTTGCAGAGATAGAATTTTCGTTTAAAAGTTTAGTCACCTCAAATAGGACTTTTGTACTCACGAAACAGTGAACAATCTGTCTAAAACAGGCCCAAATTAAAATAACGTACGTGAAAGTAATTCAAACCATTAGAAAGCTTTTTAGGCACCAAAAATCCGGTACAAATGTTCCATTACTTCTTTTTCTCATATATTTAACGGAACCTTGTTAAAATGTTTCCTCCTAATTGCATTGGAAACTCATTAGAGCACCGTGAATTGCTGATTCAAAATTCTATTTTGTTTCTTTCACACTGCTTAAGTAGAACGGTGGGTGGAATGTGCTAAATGCTCGCGATATGTCTAGAGAAAATTCCGATGACTGGTTCCAAAAGTACGGTACTGAGAATGTCTTGATAACTGTCTATTGTGACGCATTCATTACTATTCTACAAATGTGGAGGTTGAGTAATGGTGCGAAAGTTGATTTTGGTGACTTCACAGTACCTGTCGGTAAATATTATCGTCAGGTAAATATCGATGCTTTGCGGTCATGGGTAAGTCCATCTCAGGTGTCAGTCCCTGTAGAATAATATTTATGATATGTTCAGCATTATTGACATCTAAGATTTAAATGAGTTCAAACTTTTAAACATAGTTGGTTCTATTGTTCTGGTTCTATGTATTGATCCTCGTTTTTCTAAAATACAAACAAAACACCCAAACAAGCCCGATAAATTCAAAATCATGACAACTCCTTTAAAAACTCATTCTAAAAAACATTTCTTATTTACGTACAAACATTAGGGCGCACTTTAAACGACATTACAACTAAATCAGAACAAGATAATCCAACAATACGGTACTGGTAACGACTATTAATCAAAATGAGGGATCGTCTTAAACAAAAATAGGTGCATCCATTTATTCTCTATCGGCATCGGACGTGTGGGCTGTGCGCTACACATACTATGTAAGAGCGTGTTCAGACGCGAAAAGTTATTAGATTAGTATTTATATTAGATGAGTAGGTAATTAATGCCAGTAGGTTTAAATGGTCTGAACGAGGCTTTGGAAAATTGACTATATGAAAAATCTCGAAAATTTACGAAGATGAGAGTTTTAAAATTTATGGTAAAAAGAGACAGCTCAAATTGCGTGTGATGTCACTCGCCGGTTTTGCCGTAATGAATCTGTGTCAACAAGAGTGACAAGATAGCAAAGTAACTTCAGAAGCGTGAAACTTCTTTATTTGTCAACTGATTTTATTAATTTTACACAAATCGTATCATTTTAAACAGGCTTAAATAAAAGGAGAAGGTTCTCAATTCGGTCTTTTTATATTTGTTACATCATATCTCCGTCATTTATGAACCGATTTGAAAAATTCTTGTTTTATAAAACATTGTGTCAAAATCGGTTCAGTACTTTGGTTTTTAAATCCGTAGCTTGAAAAAATATGTGGTAAAATCATCCATATATACGAAATTGCGTATTCTGCTTTCCTGTGACTTTCCAGTGGTGTTGTTAAGTGTGGGGCCAAAAAAAGTTAAAAAAACTTTTTTCAAAAAATTTTGGAAGTCGGTGTTAAATTACGAAGAAACAACCGAAAACACCGACTTCCGAAATTAAAATTATTTCGTACTTTGCAGTGTTTTTTTTTTATTTGGAAGTCGGTTGAAGTATATTTTCTTCGGTTAAGTTTTTTACATCTTTCATTTAATAAAAATTAAATTGTGTTGATTTTTGATGGTAGTCAAATATATCAACGTGGCAATGCTGCCAGCCTTTTGGGTACATTACCAGCGGCCTGCTATGCGGAGGAATTTTTCGACGCCATGTTTTAGATTACTTTTAGTTTTAGTTGAGTCTTTTATTTAAGTGTGTGTATATGGTTTTATCCTGAATAAATATATTTATATTAAAAAAAAAATATCTTAATTCTTACGACCGTGCCTTCATACGTCATCCATTTACATACATAAACCATTTCAATTGATAGATAGACATTTTTATTCTGTTTCTAGATCACACGTTGCAAGGTCTCTAAAGTTCACACAATTAAATAAAAGCAGTCACTCTTCTTCGTCTTCAATCATTTAACTCGTAAAATTCTTTATAAACCACGTAAATGTTTTCTATTCGTTTTAGTTGTTGCTATTTCATATTTCTACCATTTTATTAGAGAAGCTCAGCTGGTTCGAAAAGTGTATTTTATTTGATTGGTTTTATCATCTGTAGTGTGGTCTCGCACTTTTAGATGTACATTGTACAGTCTCTTTTAAAGACAACTTACTAGTGTGTACAGTTGATCAAACTGCATGATGTGATGTTGTTAAGTAGGTCTGAAATAATATCAGAAAAATCGTCTGCTGCGTTAAAATTAGAAAAAAGACATCAATAATAAAAATTCTGGATTAATAATGGTTTCATTGTACAATTAAGTTTAATTTACTTATCATGTAATAAAAAGTCCATCTCAATAAACTTAACTAGGACAAAAAATTAACTAGAATCCAATCAAACCAGATTATTTTGATCAGTTTTGCACATAATTAATAATACTTTAAAGCTCTCCAACAAAGTCTTGCCCGTTCAACGTTCTGATAAAAAAGATTTATCGGCTAGTGTCAAAGCGTCGACCTCTCGATAATGACTCATCGATTAATTAATTAACTATTACAGATAGACGACACGACACAAACTTAACACGATTACGAACAATTCCATGGAATGTGTAATAAACAATCCCTGCTTATACATCGACACATAATAATTATAATAGTCAGTTGCGCCTGAACACGCCTTAATAGTCCCGAGATTCTTTTCATTATTAACTCCAAACATTATTCTTCACTCCTGTTATCCATTAAACAACTCTAACCCACCAGTTATAAGGGTCAATTTAGCTTTACTGATTGATGATTATACGGTAAAGATAATTTGGTATATATGCGTGTAAGTTATTAATAATATTTTCTCTTTGTTTGGAGCAGTTATCCTTGTCCGTCTTTTGTTCTTATGATCGATCCTTTGTAATTATTCGATTAGTTTTCAAGTTTCTCTGTTACAACTTTATTGTGAAATGATCGGCGGGAGTTGGATGTAATTTAAATGTTAAAAGCACTAGAAGAATTAGGGAGATATAATGCAGGAGATTTTGTATCCGAACATTGTTTATCGCCTTTTGATGATGGTCTCAATTGATATAGTCCTCCTGACCGATTTTGGCCACGACGGCCGATCTCAACAGTGACTAGCCATTGGCACGGCACATATTATAGTGCACAAGTGTGTGCGCAAACACAGGTGCACTCTCTCTCTTCCATCACTCTCATATTCCGATGGAACGGCTACCGACACGACCGGAGAGGGATCTGGCGCAGGACCAACGGCTTAACGTGCTTTCCGAGGCACGGGGGTATCACACCACCAACTTCCAAACTCCGGGCAGTCACAGAGAAATTCGTAACGGAAAAACCCAATAACACTTTTTGCCCGACCTGGGAATTCAACCCAGGACTCGGCAGTCGCGCTTGCGACCACGAGACCAACGGAGCAAACGGACCAATTTATACTGGCGGTACCGGAAGACGCAACGTTGGTAGGCCTCCCACAAGATGGACTAAGTTGGTGTTTAAAGGCTCAAATCTACAACCTATTACTTGGTAATGCGAATCCCTTTGGACCAACATCTACCTCCATAAATGAGCTACATAAGAAGGCACTATGTATTTGTATGCACACAAGTGCAACGCACCTGTCCACTAAGTCGTTAATAACTGTTAGGTCGTCTGTCCAGCAGCTCGGTTCTGTAACACGTTACAATACGTGATTCACATAATGTTACTGTAGCTGTTCGTGCAACACAATAAGCCGTTGGTTATTATGTGTTCGTACCTAGAACTGTGTAATTTGGTTTGGTTTTAGTTGAATTGTTTTGCTCGTACGGTAGTCAAGTTATGTAGTAGTGTTTGTTTAAGACCTCGATGTATGAAAAAATTTGTAAACCTAGCTTTTGCTCGCAGAACCACCCGTGTGGATGTCGATTATTGCGTAAAAAGGTTGCCTATGTCCTTCTCCATATCCCAGGCTATAAAATGTGTAACAGAATAAACTCAATTCCTCTTAAGGGGTCATTGTATTCATCAATATTAACAACTTTTACTACGGGACCAACATTGAAATCGCAACAAAAAACGTCGACTGCTCTATACGTTTATGAGCGCCTAACTCGACAAAATGTACTGAACAATTCGCGATTTCGGTGTTGGTCCCATAGTAAAAGTTGTTCATAATGATGAGTGCAATGACATCTTAAGAGGTATTGCGTTTATTCTGTTACACGCATGATGACCTGTTCAGCCGTTTTAGCGTGAAAGCGTAACAGACAGACGGACAGACAGAGTTACTTTCGCATTAGAATATTAGTAGGGATTATTAGGGATACATGTATAAGATTACTTATGTCATCGCCTAGCCTATTTCTCAACTAAATTGGGGTCAGCTTCCAGTCAAACCGTATTCAGCTGAATACCAGTATTTACGTGGAGCGGCTGCCTGCCAGACCTCTATAATCCATTATCAGGGTAACACGGTACTTCTTGGCAAGACTGGTGCCAGATTTTCTAGCTTCTGACTATCCGTAACGACTAAAAAAGATCTACAGATGACAGCCAGGACCAACGGCTTCAAGTGATTTCCGAGGCACGGAGGATTCTCGCCCGGTATGTTAAGATGGTCACCCATCCACAGACCAACCTCGACTAGCGTTGCTTAACCTTAAAGATCGATCCATGCGGTTGTTATAATTTAGCCACGAGCTCCTCCTCATATAAGATTACCTAAGTCAAACTTAAATCAAAAACCGGTAATTAATAAAAATACAACTCAATTCCAAGAAGGTAATTAGAAACATGCTTATAGTGTCTTCAAGAAGAAAATCTTGATATTAACTTCCCTTTCAGTTTATAAAAGTACTAACATTTGTTTTAATATGTTTGTTCTTATTTCAACATTTATATCCAATAGTCACATGGCATCAATATACCCAACAGTCCCTATCGTAAAAAACCAATCGAATTGGTAGCTCAAAATCGGTAGATAAACGGATAGCCGGACCATTCTCTGGACTCGCAAAAAAACTGAGTACCGTCCCGGAAATCCCAGGACTTTAATTAGAAAAAACGTGGTTGGAGTACCCCGAGACCTATGCACCTTGGGGCCCATTCAAACTGACAGTGTAAAAACAGAAAGCTTCAAGTGGACGCCTGTTACACCGAAGCTGGTATTATTTTCACACCCTTGTTTAATTCTTTGTTCTGTGCAAAATTATTTTGAAATAAAACAAAAAAACCTTGCAGTTTAGAATAATACTATAATGCGAAATTGAGATTCTTTGTTACGCTGTAACGCCAAAATAGCTGAATCGATTTTGATGAATTTTTGTACAGGGATAGATGAGACCTTAGAAACGGTAGGACAGAGACTGCGGAAAATAGTTAACAAGTTGTAAGTGTACCGAAAAGTAAATGGCGTATCTAGAAGATAAGAACCTATTTATCGTCCCTCAATGATTTCGTGTTCACGATATGTGTTCACACAGCCTAAGCCTGTTAAAAAACGCTGGACTGTTGTCACTCATTAGCTGGATTACCTGGCACAGTAGATATAAGCTGCCTAGTACAGTCCCACCGTACATTATTTCAACCAACTCTTCAGTTACATCACGGTGTAACAACCGCCAACATTGAGTGTGCTTCCTCTGACCGCTCTCGCGGTAACTTCAAACGGGCCGCGGGTTCAAAGCGCGATCGCCCCCGGCTATCAAATGCGATTACATCGTTATATTCCTGTTATACGACTGGAAATCATACTTCACGTTTTAATAATTGGTAATTGGTCGTAGTGTTTTTTTCTATTTGGTGTTGATGATAAGATCTAGCAAGGTGTTAAAGTCGTGCCTGCCACGATTAGAATAAAAAACAAAAGGGAGAGATCTTGCACTCTCTTTATTTTAAAATTATTATTGTGATTTAAGATACCTCAACAAAGTGCTTCTTTCTGAGTAACGACCCTGATAGCTACAACCTGGTAGATTTTAAGTTATGAATGAATAGGTTACTTCTAGGCAAGCGTGTCACACCGTCGTTGATAGATTTTTTAACAGACTTCAAAAAAAGGAGTAGGTTCTCAATTCGGCTGTATATTTTATTTTGTTTGTCACCTCATAACTCCGCCATTTATGAACCGATTCCAAAAAATCTTCTTTCACGTGAAAGGATATACTTTCCGATTGATTCTATTGAATTTTCCTCAAAATCAGTTCAGTAGTTTAGTTTTTAAATCCAAATATCTGGATGGAAAAAATATGTCACGAAATTGCGTATTTTGCTTTCCTGTGACTTTCTAGTGGTGTTGTTAGGTGGGGTACGACTAAAAAGTGAAGAATATTCTTTTTTGAGATTATGTCTAAACGCAAGTCTATTATCTATATATTAATAATTAATAATAATATAGGAATAATTAAAAAGGCAAAACAAAACTACAAGTAACAAGTACAATTACATAATATCCTACGTTGCTTACAAGGACGACCTACCTGCACTTTTTCAGTGTTCATTAAAATCATAAAACGACATTAATATAAAACACTGCACTCGAAAATGAAACACAAAATTCAAATTAACGCCTCATATTTCACCCCACGCCACAGTTTGAACTCTCTGTGTAGTTGTACTTACATATACAAACCCAACGCAAAAAGACCCGGAAGGTACAACCACCTGTAAGTCCCTTCAAAATATTAATCAATTGGTGCAGGGCATCAATCATGCTATGACCAACTTTGAGTCCTGTTGGTCCACTGGTGGTGTCTGATAGGCTGGTTTTGATTGATTGAATACAACTTATCTGTTCCGATAGTTTGGTAGTTTCAAGCAATATTTGTGTCTTGATTTAATAATAGTGTCGTTAAATCCCTTGGGAACTATCGTCTTCTACGGATTATGATACCCAGACCCCGGGAGATATCCCAGAGCTGGAACGTTATGAGCTAATTATACTTGCCTTCTCTTTGTAGAAGAAAGTGGGCCACAAGTCCACAACCCACCAGGCATACTCAGTGTGTACACTATGGTAAGTGATCAAGGATTTGTTATAAGAATGTCGGAAAAATATTTATAGGGCTTACTGCCTAGGCTGGGTTGGGCGTTCTTCATCTTTTCAATTTCATGCCTTATATTTTGTCCGGTAAGTTGCGATCAGAGGGACTGGACAAAGATCATCAGATATTTATTAAATTTGAAAAAAAAATTGGCGATTGGCGACGCAAATCTGAAGAACGTTACTTTATCTAGTGCCTCAACAGAACAGTCATTTCCTTAACGTCATGAACCCTTAAATTATCTTCGTTGATCGACTTCGCAAACTTAGCACAATAAATTAAGGGTGACCATTTTAAATAGGCAGGTACAGTCAGCAACAAAAGTCGAAAAAACCCTTTGAATTTATTATCCGAAACAATAATAAAAATTAAACAATATGAACTCTTAGCTGTCATATGAAAATGTTAAAAGCATAAATGAATCATTTGAGTTCGTTTAGAAGATGTGTAAAAAAACTAGTGCTAAGTGATTTTTGTCGCTGACCGTAATTTCATGGCACTGGCAGCTTATGAAAATGAAAATCTTAGAAAAGTACAAAAAAACTAGAGTAAAGTAAAGCACAGTTTTACAGCAACAAGCGGTTTCCCGTTGATTATTTTATGAGCACTTAACTACGCTCTCATTATGAAACAGTGTGCTGTCTGGTAGATTGGCTCTTCAATCTTCGTTTTTAAGTCCTATTTTAAGCCATGCCTTTATGACTGGTAGTAATGTCGAATTATAAATCTAAACACGAAAAAATATTGATCAAACTGCGCTATAAAAATTCTTATACTTATGCATCTCAAGATGATGAAATTAACGAAACTAAAAAAATACCCTCTAATTTCACTTTTTGTGCAATAGTTCTCTGCACAACTGTACAACTGTCAACAGGATCAATGATACATCTACACACAAAATTATGCACTTTTAAACCACTCTTAGTTCTAACCAAAACAAATGCCACACACATCTCTTTCCATATTACTTACATTGGGAAACTTAAAACAATAACTTTGGTTTTGTCAATACCAACTTCAGCGTAGAGTCTCCTTAGATTTTCTGTTCCCAGTTTGTTCCAGTTCTGGAAAGAAAATACTAAACTCATACGTTATTTTGCGTTAGCGGGAGCCGTAGATGAAATAAAAATAAGGTTTTTAGGTGAAAAGCTTGAAAATATTTAGAAGTTTTAGCGGTTTTAGCAATCTGGTAATGAAATGTCGGTCTAAAGAAAGTAATTTAATAAGTAAAGCTTTGATGTCAGAATTGAAAATTACGTAACCAGGGACCTTGAGCTTTTGACCGAGATTATAATATTTTGTTCGTCAAGTTTATCGTAAAGTATCTGCTCTTGGCCTAAAAATTACAATATTTTTAGGAGGAAAACTCTCTTTCTTGCTTTTTTCACCCTAAAGTGTCCTTCTCTTGGGTCCTTTCCTCATTTCTTCTATTTATCTCGGTCTTGTGCTCCATCTCACAAGTCTTTGAGGAAGTCATCTAACTCGTTCATGTAAGAGAAAGTTCAGAGTGCGGAACCATGACGCCCTTTCTACCGAAATTAAACCTCTATGGAATTGAAACTCGCTATCGCCTCAACAATATGTGCCCACCATTCCTCGACGCGCATTGCATCTAAAACTTAAACACGGTACTGCGCAAAAACAAGTATTCCTAAAGCGAGGATAAGTTTGAGAACAGTGCGAGCTGATTTTACTGCTGTAACTATGTTTAGATTATTCCCTCTATTTTTACTTCTTTCTCCTTTTAAAACAGTTCCCTAGACGAGAGAACTGTAGTAAGTAAGAATGAGTTCCTGAACTAAGAATTCTATGGTTAAATATAATTGCAGTTTTTGCTAAGTTCATAGAAAAGTCTCTTTCAGGGAAAATCGCGTGACTTGACTATCAGGCAAACTTACTTATTTGAACTACTGTACAGACTACCCGTCCTTCTGGGTAATATTAAAAACCATCCAAGTGCGAGTCGGACTCGCGCACGAAGGGTTCCGTACCATTATCTATGAAAAAAAACAGTAAAAAAATCACGTTTGTTGTATGGGAGCCCTAAGATATTTATTTTATTCTGTTTTTAGTATTTGTTGTTATAACGGCAAGAGAAATATATTATAATCTGCGAAAATTTCAACTGTCTAGCTATCACGGTTCATGAGATACAGCCTGGTGACAGACAGACGGACAGCGGAGTCTTAGTAATAGGGTCCCGTTTTTTTCCCTTTGGGTACGGAATCATAAAAACGAAACAAAAAAATAAACAGAAAATCACATCCAGTGTACGTTGTGCGCTTCAAGGACACACCAAATGGGAGTTCAGCTCAGCATATGTCAGAGAAATATACCTGACGCTGATATTCTGTTGGATCCCTGCGGTAGCATACAGACGTCGAGCTGAATTTGTGGAAAAATAATTGCTTGTGTACAATATGTGTTAGTGTTATGTGAGGTGTGAATGTCGCAAGTATTCCTGCAATTAATTACCTATATCTAAGAATTGAATAATGTAGTGAAGTTTTGCACTGGTTACGTAAGTACCTATCTCAAATTAAAAGATGGGTTAATGTGTCGTTTACTTGGTTTTTATACCTAACATCTTTATTTGGTTCATAATTCGAATAATTCAGGGTTATTCATTAAAAAAGATATCCACAGCTTAGTTTACATAGGTACTTCTTCTTCTTCTTCTTTCTTTATCGTGTGGGCAGTAAGGTCTAACGACCTCACACACCCTAGTGTCAGAGTTTCTAAACCGCCTCAAGGGCCTCTGACGTGGTTTGACGACCGCCGTTTGGCGGCCGGGACCACCGGCTTATACGTGCCTTCCGAAGCACGGAATCATCTTTTTATCAGACAATCAGGTGATTCAAGCCTGCAATGTCCTAGCCAAACTGGAAACAACTTTACAAAGTATGGTTCCCGTGGGAATCGAACCCACGACCACCGGGTCACAAGGCAAACGCCTAAACCACTCGACCACGGAGGCAGTTTAAATACTGATATTCTAAATTTAAATGCTCCTTAGAAAATTTTATATTGTTTAAAATAGTTATTTATGCAACTGTTGTATAAGAAGGGGTCTTAAAATACGAATGTGGGTTTATCACACGAGGCGAAACCGAGTATGATAATGGTATCACATGAGTGTTTAAATATTTAATTATGCACAGTGGAATACAAAACTTTATCTACATCCATGATATGAATAAGTAAGTAATTAATTACCTAATGGTTAAAAAGTTTATAATATGAATAGGGCTGTTAGTGTGTAGTGTAAAGCAAACGTGGTTGTTTTTCTTGGCACACATTGCATAGGTGGCTAAACATCGAAACTATTTTCCACCAGGGGATCAATTATCAACGGTGGCGTGGCGAAGGCGATTGTCAATACGTCAAAAATGTATGGGATTGACAGATGCTATCGAAATGTCACGTGATCACATCCCTACATTTTGGCATTTCGACATTCGCAATCGTTAGTCGAATGGCAGGGCAACCTTTTTGTCGACCAATAATATTAACAGGATATTTTAAACAGGATGTCGTCTGAGTACCTTCAAGTTCACTCTATAGACGTTTTCGTTTATTCCCTTAAACGTATTAAAGGAGTTTCCTTTCCTTTTAATTGTATTAAACAAACAGCTTGGCAACTCCAAGTCTTCAACTTAATTATATTCCGTAGTTATATAGTTATATCTTTGCTTTTTGCGTCTATAGATTCTGTTCTCAGATACGCGCGCGATAACAAAAGTGGGTCAGCCCTCCTTATAGTTTGTCCGCGTTGCAATTCCTAAGTACGAAAACAAGTTAAACGATAATTTTAATGACTTTTAGTTTGTTAGTTCAACATCGGAAAGTTTATTACAACTTATGTTCTTTTAGGGATTTGTCGGAATAATGGGGCTGGAGATGCATATCTTGAGTCGACGCTTTTGTTAAAGCATTTCGTCGGGAATATCTACCTTCCTACTAATATATATATTTTTTTTTTGTGATAGCCACTTGACTGGCAGATCTATCACGCTAGGGCTATCAACTGCTTAACCGGACTATCCTGTGGTGACCTCATATGAATTTAAGGCCCCCAGCCAGGGCTAAAAGCTAGCTAGATTCAAATAAACTACTGACCGCTCGCTAAGGGCATCCCCTGTGGGATACGGACCTCGGCTTAGCGGCGTCAGTTCGGGGGGGCAGCAAGGGACAGCCTGGGTTGTTCTGGGCTCGGGAATAATCGTAAGTCTGTAGGTGACACGGATCAGGAAACGCCCGACACTAAGGCCGAAACTATAGACTACGGTTTTAGACAGTAGACCCTCTGGTGGGTAGCTGCCCGATAGTTGTATATCTGGTCGCGAAAAATCTTGATACCGCGTTGTAGGAAGTGCGTGACGTCAGGTCTTTCATTCCTAAAACCCATCTTCAATACCTTACACACGGTTACTCGCCTGTAACTCTGTGTTGGGACACTGGCCACACCATAATAATTTCGTCGATAGTCTGTGTAACCCTGTCAACGCGTAATTTAAGCTATGTTATACAACAGCTGTACATGATACCTATTTGTTTAAAACAAATAGTGAAAATGGACAGCCATCGGTTTAAATAATGTAAATACGTCTAAATCATTCATTTTAGCAAATTCCTGCTTAATTTAAATTTGATTTACGCTATTTAATTAATTTGAAATATTTAGGGTAATTCCGCAAACATTATTACATAGTAAGTAGTTTATGATGTATTTTATTTTCAATTCTTTTGCTGAGTGTTGTGGATGAATGATACTACTATATATTATTAATTTGTTTACCATGCAAATCTAAAATGTAAGTTACTAATGAAGTATTGTTTTTGTTCACAGGTAACTTATATGAGCACACTAGTTAAGTTCGCGTGAGTACTGGACTTTTACATTCGAGCTTTATTCTTACGCCAAGCGGCATAAACATAATATGTTTATGCCGCTTGGCGTAAGAATAAAGCGTTTGCGCTATTTTAAGAACAAATTATGATATTATCATAATTTGTTCTTAAAATAGCGCAAACGTTTATTCTAACTCGTAAGTTTAAATTCTGTAACACAATCGCAAGTGTACCAACCTCAAAACGATTTATAGTACTAAATTCAATAACGTTCAATCGTAACCGCCACGTATTTTAAAAATAGAAAAAATGTCACCCCACGCTCTAGAACTTAGAAAAGCATTTTCACAACAAAATTTAAACTTCGAATTTTACGACCGACTATACAATCAACGTTGCGTCACGAACACATCGAGAATGTATAATAAAATCCGGCGAAGGAAATGAAATTTTGATGTTGCATTTTCTTATATATTTTTCACGGCAGCATTTGCATGTGACGTCCGCATCGCCCGGTGCTGTGAGCAAAAATGAACGCGAGCTAGTTGCCATACGAAAAGAGAAACAAAAAAAAATAATTTAATTAATTCCCTTTGCTAAACCTCAGCGTAAAGCTTAGCTTGTCTCTGTGTTCATATTTTAAATTTGAATGTGTTACAATGCTGGCTTTATAATATTTTTATTTTTAATAAAACGGTGTTCTTGTAAAGGAAAACATGAAACGTCAAGAATAGAAATTCTAATTGGATACATATTGCAACTGTGAAGTGGGTTCGTTTGGGAGTTTTTGCGGTATTAAAAAAGGGCAGTATCTAAAGCCAAGTTGAAAAATTAAGGAATATGCGAATAAAAGCAAAACTTCAAAAGGGGTAATTATAATAGTACTCAAATTTTTAATAAAATTTACTGAACTGCTGTTTTTGTCTCGATTTCAGGGTTAGTCCCTCAATAAAAATGATTCAAAATTATGAGTATATAGTTACCCGGTTTTCAAGTTTTGAGTTTGTTCTATAACATGTTGTATAAGACTACTAACGTGACGCATACAATTATCTCCAAAACAGAACCACAAATCTCTAATTACATTTGATAACACAACATTAAATTCAGTTCGAGCTAAGATCTCCGTCTGTCTTCGAGTCTTCCACAGCAGCGTTGACAACATGTCTAAATTCATTCATCGTGATTTGGACTACTGCCAAATGAATTCATGAATGAATATAGTGTCCTTGTGGATACAAGGACACTATATTCATTCATGAATTCAATTGAACTAAGATCAGAATTATACTGTTGCGGACTGTGAGTGGACTCACAGTCCGCAACAGTATAATTCTGATCTTAGTTCAATGATTCATTAATCTAAAAGAGATTTGCTTTTCCCATTTGGTTATCAGATTGAAAACGAATCGGGTCTTGCCAAATCGAAAAATGTTTAGTCCGGAAACCTAGTTTCATAGATCGTGGAACATTTGTATTGAAAACTCTAGATTGTTTCTCTGATAAACCTAATTTTTCTTTATCCGTACCGTACTACTCGTAAGTAATATGGTAAATGCGAAAGTACTTAACTATGTCTGTTATGTTCTACTTATTTATTGATCATTATTTATGATAGGTTAGGATAGAATTTCTTAATTTAAACTTCTGACATGAAGTTTAAATTAATAAATTCTAATTTTCGCTTACATTCCTGTCTTAAATCTGCTGAGATTTAAGACAGGAATGTAAGCGACAATTTGAGAAATAATTGTTGGTACAGGATGTTCCAGAAGTTCGAAGGGCGGTATTCTGTACTTCTGAAATACCCTGTATAATCCTAAACTAATATTATAAATGAGAAAGTGAGTTTTTTTGTTTATTACCCCTTTACCTCTTGGCATACGATTAGATCACCCTTGATATTAGGTACGAGTACCTATAGGATACTTTTTATCTGGGGAATGGCGATGCCGTGGGCTGCACCTAGTATCAAATCAATTTCTTAAAACACACATAGGTACTATTATATGTAATTTATATAAGGCGTTAAAAAAACAACTGCAAGAAATTTAAGGAGTTTGTTTATAATAAATAACAAACAAAAATACATATAGAACATTTTTTTTGTGATTAATTTTTGTTTTTTATTCTACTCGTATACATATCATATATAAAAAGTATCTTATAGGTACCCAATATCAAGGGTGATCTAATCGTATGCTAATATGTTCGAAAAATACTTTTTTTGGCTTCGTGGTAAAAGTTTATTTTCATACACATAACTTACTTACCTTATATAAGTAAGTAACACGTGTATAAAGGTGAGAGGTTCATTCGTAATTATCACCAAAGAACCTCACTCGGTCCGTTTACTTTTTAGTTTACAGAAACTTAGTTATACAACCTTACCACAATCGGGTAGCACTACACTATCCTATTTAACAATGTAAATACATTGAGTTTTAACTTCAGATTAACCCACAAATATTTCAGCCGACGAACAGATATACCTTCACCTAATTGTTAGTTTAGGACGGAAAAGCGGCCGATCGATAATTCTAATTAAATTCAACTCGGCTACGAACTATTGTCATCCCTAACGGAGTTGTAAGGAACCACGGGGGAATCGCCCTTCATTGCTCGGAATTAAGTTATTGTCAAGTTTATTGCACTAATGTGTGGGGTTAGGCCTGACGATGTGTGACGCGTGTAACGTTTTGCTATTGTTCTTTATCTGTGACTTGATAAAATAAAGGATGCACGCGTCTCTGTAAATGGTAATTAACGAATTTTAAATGTCAATTCACACTGGTGTCCTCTTGTCTCGGTTGTTGATATTTTCTTGCTGTTATATTTTGTTGGAGTGCGTATCAAAGTGCTGTGATGCTTGGCTACACACATATTTTTATCAATTATATTGTCCCACGACATAACCTTCTATTATTCATTCTCTTGTAATCTCTCATATTAATTGATAGGCTTTTATAGAAAAATATGGCTGCACTAAACATTATCGCCTGCTGGGCCTAAATAGAATAATTTGATGGACCAACGACACGAAAAAAATATTTTTGTAAAATACATAGGAAAAAAATATTTTTGTAAAATACATAGGAAAAAATATTTTTGTAAAATAAATAATACCTACTAACATAAAAGTTTGGCAATTACAAAATTACTTTGGAAATTATCATTATCCGTGTTGAAATTATATTGTCGGCTACCGGCCTAAATGCCTGCAAGTGAATACCAATATTATGTAGGTATGTATTTCACAGGGATCAAGCGACTACTACAATTCTCTTCTGGATTACAATATACCCCTTGGCAGAACAGTTGATTTGATTTCCCGGGTAAAATCAACTATTAAAAAAACTGTTTTTTATATTTCTAAACACTTGTGCTTTTTTAAATATAAAATAACTATTTGCTATTGCTAATAGCTCAATGAAGCGGTATCTTCACTTTGTATTATAAGATAGTATTTATCTTATAATACAAAGTGAAGATACCGCTTCATCGAGCTGCAATGTGTTATGGTTATGACTCAGCCATATTAAACTGATAAGTGTTTGTCATTGGCTATTTTGAAAAAGAAGTCGGTTTAAAAATACTGCATTAACTTTCACAATTTTATTAGGAAATACGAATGGATTTATTTATGTGTTAGTTCTGTAATACCAATGATTAATATGTTTAATAGGTACTTTATAGGCATTTTAAATTTCATTGCACAAAGACATATCATACGTCAATGCCTAGATATTAGAGATAATCATCTTTATATGACTGTAGATTGATTAGATTGAAATTATAATAAAAATATTTTATCACAAGATTTCTGAAAAAAAAAATTGTAATGAAAAAGAAAAAATATTAAATCCAGATTTTGAAATTAACTTTTGAATTTAAATATCAACTTATACTTTTTGGAATCATCAAAAAAAATGTCGAACACCAAATGATTTTTTTTGTCCTAATTATGTCATCTTTGGCGCCTAAAATAACGGTTCGATCGATACGTCATTTGTATTGATCGTCCGACACGGTCTAGTGTGCAGGGCAGTCCCTTTGTCAGCGACGATACGGCGCATTAGGCTACAAATTGTGATAAATATCTATACATTGTAACTTGACGTATATGATGTATCGTTCGTATCGTTCGCATTGTAACGTGCGATAGTTAGGGTGAACGCTGTTTGCGAAAATCATTCGATCGTGTTTGACGGATTTTGAACTGAAAAAACTTTACGTCTTATTCGGTGAGGTTATTCATGTGTGAGGAAAATAAAAATATGTTTTATTGAACCTCACCCTCCTCTCATCTTGGTGGTCGTTAAGTTATCATTCATTCGAACAAATGTATCTATACACATTTTCTGAACAGTATTGTTGGCTGCCAGTCTCATTTGCTAGTATTTGATCTGTTTACCTGCATAGGCCTCCTCAGGCCTATGCAGATAAACAGATCAAATACTAGCAAAGCCTAGCACGAATGTTTTTGTAACGTAAAATTTTACCACAACCATCATACTCTTTCACACATAATATTTATTTGAATTGGATACTATATTCATATTGTGTATTATTATTATTATTATTAAAATTAGTATTATTATTTTTTTTACATTCAAAATTCACTAACAATACTGTAACGTTAGGTACTATAATATGTCAAAACATTCGGGCTAGGCCCTCTATTTCTGAATTGAATATTTGGAGTAGGACACAGACAAACACTTTTCTATAGTACGATTTTGGCTGGTTTTAGGCTAAAACAAAGATTCAAAAAACAAAAAAAAATCTTTAGCCAGTAATCTTGTAAACCTCCTCCTTTTTTTGAAGTCGGTTAAGAATATAATAAAAAATGCCTACAATTAAATACTTGTTCTAACATGTTCTAAATAAGTCTCATCAATATTTCTCAATGAACCCACAACAAATAGCTACCAGAAATAATGCACCATGATCTAAAAGCATAATAATTTCAACTAAAAATATCGCGCCGTATAATCTGTTAGTTACTGCCTTGTTAACATCGCGATCGGCTAAGTGCTGCCAAGTTATTTTATTAATATACAGACTAGTGCATTGCCTACGTGTAGGCAATTAATGTTTCGATGTCAATATTATTCCATGATACTGAGATCAAATAAGAGGAAAGAAGTGACTTGCCACAGTAAGTTCTAACGTTCGTGAAACTCTTGACAGAGATGATAGATAATAACTTCTGTGATTTTTAAGGTTTTATGGCTGCGGATATTCCCCGACAGGACTATATGCATTTAAAATTTTAAGTACTCTGCTTCGAATAGTACAGCAGTGTAATTCTGTAAACATGTTGAAGTGAAGGCTTAAGTGAAGTGATCACGAAGTGAGCTGTCAATCCATATAATCAAGATGGAATGACAGCTCACTTCGTTATCACTTCACCCAAGCGACACATCGACATGTTTAAGAATCGACCGGCTGGTTTTCTTTGCTCATTCACACAGTAGTAGAACTAACTGTATCGAGTAACATGCGAAAAGCGTAAAAAGAGCCACAGGACAAAAGTAGCACTTCACTTTGGAGTGTTTTTAAATATCCGAAATCAAAATATTCTCAGAAAATCTGTTATTTGTTGCAAAGGTGTCAACAATTCCTCATAAACCAACCACGAAAATCACATTTCCATACTAAGATACAAGGAATGTCAAGTTACTGTTTGATCTATTTCAGATCTGAATAACCGAACAACGGGTTCCAATTCTAGAACATTCTCTCTAATTGTTTTTGGTTGGTCACTAGCCACCGAAATAGACAGAATTTAATTGTAATTTTATCTGTAATGTACCTTTGTGCCTATAATTATATGTTTCAGTTAAGTTACTGTTTTATATTTGAAGTGTCCTTCAGTGTCTGTTTACAAACATTTTCAATGATTCTCATCATTCTCTCTAATGACAGGTCCGTCGGAAAAATCTTTTGAAGCAGTTTCTTGTGTACTTTCATCTTTTTAAATATTTACTTCTGCCATTAAATCATTTATTTTATTTTCTCATTCCTTGAATTTTTTATTTTATTGGGACAAGCCCACCACACCACATTCCTAAGCCACTGCAACTTCTGAAAGCCAGAATCAACATTGGCGATCACCAGAAAAAACGCCGAGTCAATGAAGCTCGACGAGTCCCAGAGAAATGATTCAACTGACTTGAATCCCGCAACGAAATTAATCAGAAAATAACACCGGAGGAGTAGGAAAAAAAAATTATATAATTTTCAATTCGTTGTAATTCCTTGAGTTGCCTAAATTGCTCAGATTGCACACACACAGATCTTTAAACTGACTTATATAAGTCTATTAGCACAGTTTGGAATGCCAAGTTCCCCAGAGAAACAGGAATGACAATATAATATGTTCGCCGGTTCCATAAACTTGATTCAATTAAAACCACGCGTGGGTACAATCGAGGCAGCCATTAGGATTAGTCGTTGAGTGGAAAATACATTACCACTTCGTTTAATAGAATAAATAAACACTAAAAGGACATTCGTGCCGAATGATTAAAGGGATAATAATAGGATTTGTTTTAGTTGTCTTGAAGTCTGACTTAGAAATAGGGACATAACTGACAGTGTTGGTTCTAGGTGTACAGTGAGTGCCTATATTCTGTACGACTTCTGAATGACTTGAACCGCTCGAGCACTGCCGGCAAACCGCTGTGCCGCGAATTTATCGCGAATTTAATGTTTATTTACTATTACGTAAGATTTATTTTTGATTTGAGAATTTTCACGTCAGGACTGGAGCGGTGAAATCACGATTTATTAGGTTCTTAGTTCTGGTGACGAGCGATGAAAAATGAATCAGTGGGATTGTTCCTACATACAAATCTGATAAGTGACAATAATAATTCCGCTTCCTCCCTTAGCAATAAACTCCCTTGGTAAACAAGCCCTAGACTTGGCTAAAAAGACAAATGGGTATTTACTACGGAACGCACTATTTTTCTGCAATTATGATTTCATTGCCCTTCCTATCATCCGCAAAAAAATACTAATAATTACGAATAATTTTTGCTCATACCTTACTCTGAGATAACTTTTATGAACGACAAAATTATAACAAAAGTTGTAAAACGTAATCGTCATCACAAATTCAACTGCTGTTTTTTTCAACCACTCAAAATTTCATTGATAAAAACCATTTATCGTAACATTTATTTTAAAAGATAAGTTTTTTAATTTGAAATACTCAACTACTCGTACTAAATGAAAATTTTTGTTTGCTTTAAATCAAAACTTTAGTTTTTAACTTTTGTATCAGCTGTTGTATCTTTTACAGGGTGATTTGTTAAAGTAAAAAGTTGGTTCTTTTACGTTTGCATACAATTTTTATATTTTATGCTAGGCTGTTTCTTCTTTTACCTAATTTAATTAGACACTAAGCAGAATTGAGTCTACATGCAGAAAAAAGTTATCTGAATAATTGTTTGCTTTGTTGTAATTAGTTAGCAACTAATTACAACAAAGCAAACCTACGAAGTCTCAACCTCAAAATGTTGTGTACTATAGGTAAAAAAACACTTTTTTTTGGAATGGAATGAGTTCAGCAAATCCCTTATATTAGTGGAAGAGAAAAAAAATATGAGCAAAGGTAAATTTATGGCCAGTTTTACCCCAACCAATCTGAAACGAACCAACAATACAAATGGGACTAACTTATGAAGCTACACCATTTGAAAAGCTCACTCATACAGAACGAGCTATGATTGACGCTCACACGTTTACTATTTACGGCCCGTTGAAATCTTCAGTTAAACAAACGAACAAACACATCAACATCTCTATTCGGAGTGCACTTATTCTTTTTATTATCACGACAAGAACACGTCACGTTTTCATTAACATACGACGTTGTCCATGCGTAATGCACAACCGAAATCCGTCATCCATTTTGTCTTTAACCCGTCAGTCCTCTCTTTCATCACTTTCGCCTAAAAAAACTAAAACCCCTCGTTGAATGACAAGTCGATAAGGACTGCAGCAGCCCACCAGAACAGCTCTAAGAAATACATTAACTATTTTTAGGGTTCCTCAAATCTTAATACTGATCTTGGAATTTAAAAAAGGTGAAATTTATCAGCTGCTACCCACGCGTGTTTACTGGAAACGGGTCGTTTGTGTTAGACAATCCGTCAGTAGCTCGTTGATCCAATAATTTTTAACTGTGTTGGCTGTCAGAAATAATTGTGTTGTGTGGGTGCTAGGTTGATCTGTTTAAGGTAATTATTTGTAGGTACTCATACTGCTTTGTTGCATATTTATAACTGAAGCTGTTTTAGCCTGATTGTTGCACAAACATACAAACTTTCACATTTATTAGTAGGATTGGAGCACGCACTTGCAAACCATCAGCTGCTTGAAAACAAGGGATTCCAATGTTTTTTATTTTTCATTAAGGCAAAAATAAAAAAGAAGGATTTATAAACTTTGGTTTAAAATACTATGCTTGGTACAGAACCCAACATTTACTACAATTTTTGGTCCCCCAAACTGGCAGCTTATCTGAGAATTCTTTGGGCATGAATGCTTGATACCATTCTTTTTAACCGCTTTATATATTTTCATGTTAGAAATAATCTCAAATTCCGTTTAAAAACATTAACATGACAGGGATACCGAGCAACCCATTAAAATATGTACAGCAATGTTTCATGAGGCAAAAAGAGATAAAACAGTAAAAGTTAATTCGAGAACAAAGAAGAACAATAATGTAATCGAATAAAAAACAATAAAAACACTCATTCAACACCAAACAGGAAACACGAAAACGGAACGAGAGTATCGGAAACTTGAATAAACAAACTCAACTGGCCACTCAACTAACGCACAATGTAACTTAGCTCATATAAAAAAAAATAACAACAAACGCTCACTTCGAGTGCTATTCGCGTTATTATTAGCTGCAGTGCATATAAACAAGGTTACAGCTAAACGTCGCCTCCGGCCGTATCGATGCGTCGCCGGGCCCTGCTTCGCCGCTTTTAAAAAGCTAACCCGTCCCGCAAGAAAAGGACGGGTGGCTAGCACGTGGGAAGTGAATTCCGAACGCACGCACCCCCTCCCGCTCCAAACCCCACCCCGCGCCCCTCGCTCCTTGCGCCGCGCACACCAGTCGCGCGCCGACCGCCGCATGGGCAACACGTTCTATAAACTTACTCTAAAGCGAACCCGCCCCGACGTTGTGTTAACCGTAGTGGGAACGAATACGTTGTGATTTGTTTTGAGTGTGACGTCACTAGTGCAAGCTGTGAACGTAAACGAATAAAATTGGTGTTTTGAGTGCACTATGAGGTTGTTTACAACGTTATGAATGGTTTGGACCGCTGCTTCTTCGATCAACGTAAGTTTGTGTTTTGGTTATGTTTGGTTCTTGTTAATGCTGAATTGGGCGGAAATTCGTAAATTGCCTCGTTCGGGCTGCGGTTAGCGTTGGCTTTATTCGCGTGTAATGGGATGTGCGTTGCGGCATTTCAGCATTTTCAGCGGCTATGCGGTGACTTGGGTCACGTAATTATTAAAATGTTCTAAATTCATTTCATATAAGATTCTCTTTCAATTTCTCGCGTGGGTAGGGAATAAGGTTTGCATAATGTAAACATTAAATTTAAACTTTGTAATTATAATAGCCGGGCTGTTCAGTAAGTTGTTAATTAAATTTGAGATGAGTTTCGTTTATTATTTATTTAAAATGCAAGCTCAACGCAAGAATAACACAAGTTTTTGATGTTTTACAATTTCGCAATTCAATATTGCTGAAAAAGAACTTGTGATTCAATTTCGTAATTTAAATAAACAAGTTCCATTTTACATTACGAAAGCAAATATTGAAATATAACTAGTGATAAATCCTACAATGGATCTGAATAAAACTAACCGAACTTTAAAAACAAGCAATTGGAAATACAAAACTAAGTAATGGTTAACAAAATCACGAATTCTTCTAAGTCCGCAAAAAACCACAACGATGTGCAGCATCCTAACTAAACCCCAATTGAATAGATATTCAAAATAAGAGAAATACTCAAACGATAAAAACTAAATTGAAGAATGATAGATAAAAAGGAAGTCAAATGAATCCTTATCTTAGATGAACTGGCTGTAACAGAAGTCAGTGCACTTAAACATTGAACCGAAAAGGACGAACTTCGAGAACATATTAAATCCAACAAGATAACTACTAACGACCGTTGAGTCAACAGCTTTATTTTGTTAAGATATGAGCACGAACACGAAGTACCAGTTAAATTGGTAATGATTTGTCCAATTAAGACGAAAGGGCAAACGATGGAACAAACAGGATGGCTTGTTGTGAAATCATTGGAAATGATTTGAGGAATGCTTGGACAGTAATTGATTTAATGAAAGAATTGCTTGATGCACGACATAACGATGTTTATGAAGACTTACGAGAACACTTTTATCATGCTCAATTACTTTCAGATTGAAGACAAGCTAGATGATATTGACATTATTAAAACGAAGCGCACTTTAAGATCATTACTGAACTTGTTTGTTTATATAGTAGACGTTAAGGTTGCAGAAGTAAAAAGCATTGAAATTAAGAGATCGATCTGAATGCTAATAAAAATGTCATCTTTATAGCATAGGAAAAATTCCAAGCAAAATCCTCGAATCGCTAAATGTTAAACTTGTTCATATGAAATTATATGTTTATGTCAATTTTATCAGTAAAGTATATAGAAACATAATTAAGCTCGTAAACAGTTCCAAGAAAGTTCATATTAATCAGTTTTGCTTGAGTTATTCATGCTTATGTGGGATGAAGATATTCTCATATGTTTTATTAACTTACTTGTTCAATGTGTGTGTAATTTTAGTGTTGTTTGACGTTAAACAGAACCTAAGGGCCTTTTGCTTTTTCCCCAAATTCTTTTTGATATTTCATTTTTTGCTAAGTATTCCATTTTATAGTATTAGTTCAGTTCTAACAGTGTTATCTTCGCAATGTAAACGACTATCAATAACTCGTTTATCACCTACTTTGTTAAATTCTCGAACTTAACTGGTTCAGCGTATTAACGGCAATAACTCATCCGAAACTCCAAAAAAATGAAGATATATTTCTCTTTATGGGCATTTTGAAATCGATAGCCAATAAAGAGCAAACAAATCACACTTATGTTATCCAAACACCTTCGTGTTAAACCAACATAAATCACCAAATAGTGCTGGCAAATAATAAAAAAGTAATATTTAAATAGTCCGACCGCACTGGACCACCCGCGCGATCCGTTCAACTTCATCCGCGGCACGAACGTCCCCATTATACTATCAAAAGATAGTTGGACCCGCCCGTTTGTATTCAGTTTTTACGTAATTTACATCTCTTCTATTCTCATTCTTATTTTGTTTTCGTTTTGGTGATCTCCACGGGACAGGTTTTTGTTCGAATGTGTCGCGTGTAAAACTGCATCATCATCCAGCTTTTGTTGTTTTCTTTCCTGTTTTAAATTGGATGCATCTTTATCGATTACATTGTTCGCTACCGGTGATTGAGTTTGTTTTTTTTTGTCCTCTATGTAATTGGGGATACGTTTTATCTTTATTATTGTGTGATTCACTTGGTCACTATTTGGAATGACTATGTTACTGTTAAGACGAAGTGTTTTCTCTAAAATCGTATCATCTACAATTTTGATGTTGTAACTTCGATCTTAATTACCTGCGCGACCTCTTGTGAGTTTACAACATCTATAATATCATCCTCAGATGTAAATGTCATAATATTGGTTTAATAGCTTCCATTACCCAACGTTGATACCTTCGATCTACCTTCATCAACTACTTAAATGTAAATGTTGTTTGAGTTTAAAAAGGGCTTAGCACCAGTATAAATAAACAAGTCGACGTCGTCGGCAAGTTTACGACTAAATACAGTTTTCTCATCAAAGCAAATAATTAGGCCATTTAATATTTATTCAACAAATACAATTTTGTTCAACTAAAGCTTAAAACTTTATAATTATTTTAAAATTTCAGTTGTGGCGTCGAATTTTAGAAAACTTAATTAAAGCTCGTTGAATCATAAAGCGTTTTAACTAAATAATAGTCATGATATTAAAACTAAAAATTTTTTGATACGCAACCGTATTCCATTAGCATGTAAAACTTTGTTCGACATACCTGAACCGAATCTCAACTATGTATTCCCTTAAGTTTCCGGTTAATTTAACGCGGGGTCGCCGTATGCATCCAAACGACAGGCGAAAGACAACACAGCCGGGACTCCCACGTGTGTTATACAAACAACAAACTTCCCAGAAAACACAATGTCATCAGAAACAAAAACATTGCACCCTAATTGCCTGCTATTACCACAAAAGTTCTTCCCAATGATAATTAAGGACGGTCCGTGAGGCCGATACTGTGTATTTAGCGCTTCGTAATCATTGCTATGGTATAAGTAAGGGTTTATTATCGTCCCACTGCTTGGTCTAGGAAACCATTATACCTTGAAGAAACCATGTTTTGTCTATGTGTAACTGCTTATTAGTTTACTTTTTTGCCTGATCCACAGTTTAGAGAAAGGTTTTTCCAAGATTAGGTATACTTTTACTTGGCGATTTAAAGTAACAAAATATGCACAAATTCATGTTGACATTAAATACTAAGTTATGCATGAAGTGTTTCTGCGAGTCAACACCAACCCGTACAAAGCTTTTTTATGGTGGCTTTATTATTTTGGCATTTCCTGTTTCCAAATACTGTTAAGTTGTATCATTGATGATGCTCTTTGCTGATATAACATTAAGGCCGAAAGTCAATAGACGTTTATTTAGCCGAAGTGCTATTAAAAAGCTATTTAGGTGAACAAATGATTTCATTCAATGATAATGATATTCAATGCAGTGGATATAAAAAAAGATACAGAATTTTTATGGTGGCCAATAAAAGAGTTATATTAGTAAACGATCAAAGTTAAAATGCCATAAAAACACAATACTTTCGCTCATTGTTTGATACTTTAGCCGCGATCGTAAACTTGAAACAAATTGGTTTTAAGGGTGATCGATTTTGGTTGATTTGATCCCTGTAAGAACTTTGTATATTTTAATGAAAATGTCTATACATTTTACCTTGATGGTATGCCTTCAATGAATAGGGTAGATGACTAAAAAATCTAATTAGTCCGACAGATAGATTTCCAAAAGATATTGGACAAGTATTTTTTCTTGTTTCAAGTAAACAACCTCATCTTTGATGCGTTTTATCTCGCGTGTTTTTGTATTACATAATTTGATAAAGTAAAAAATACATGTCTAATAGTTTTCGATAATCTTACTGACGGACTAAATAGAACCATATTTTTTTACTTTGGAATCATACCTTTTATAGATACGGTAAAAGTCACTAACCCACTATCTACAGATATCAGATTTATCCTCTTTTTCTTATTAAACTTGAAACTACGGGAGATGAAACAGATAATACACTGTTTTTACTTCATTGAAGAATCTGCATGAATACGAAGCGGTAAAGGTCGTGAGTTCAAGAACTGCTCGCTTGAACTGTTGTGGCTTTGTTCCCAATAAGCTTTTCATATATCCTGACTATCTTTAGATTTTTTGTAACTATTTTTAAATTTACAGTCTTGGCTTCTTTTCAAAGGCTTAACGAAACCAGTTTTGTAGTTCAAGATTCATAGTTCTCCCGAATCCTTGCATCTCCAGATCCGTAATTAGATTCGCCATTCAATTAACCTGCTTTGTCAATTAATTATCGCTGAACATATGTTGTTCAAACTCAGTTTATTACCACTGTCTGTGTGCGATAATTTCCACTAGTTCGTAGAATTTCCTGTCGTCTCGAGGGCTTTAATTATCACCAAGTAGGATTATCCGCCATCTTGGATTCATTAGTATTAGAAGCTTTACAGATAAATCGTTTACTAGTTAAATGTCTATTGAACACCATTTGTAGGAGCCAATATATAATTTGGTAATATAAATTGTTAATGTTCCCCTTCAGGTAGAGTTTCAAGTTCAAGGTGTGAATTGGTTTTCCTTATCACGACTCTAGCAGCAATATTTCGTTTACGTTTATTTTTTTTTTTATACTTTTGCAGACATTTACAATTCCATTGATAGACTATAAGAGCCACCCGCACCCATAACATTATAATGAGCAAGCCCAAAATAGAGTGATGGATGTGTCAATTATAGTAGGACACCTAGTTTACTCAATTAAAAACAATCAAGCCCTGATGATTGGTCTCCTGTGGAAAGACATACAGCTGTTTATTTTCACAGACATTATTTTTCACTTAAATCAATTTAGAAACATGATTATTTTAATACTTATTTGTTGGAATATTATTCTTGGACAGTATGTCAGAAGTGTGCAATCTCGATGCCAGCTGCGGAATCCCTGACCTATTTAATTTTAGATCTCATAACTAATGCTGATGTAGAAAGTTACTAGAATAACATATAAGTGAGTAGAATAAAATTATCTTTACCAAGTAAATAGTTTTCTTCTTTCATCTAGCGCAAGTTATCCATCTTTTTCTAAGTAACGCCCAAAAACATTGTTTGTACTGTTAGGTTTTCTTTTTATTATGAAACATTAAGTACCTCATTCTAAATTAAATTGTCTTCTTTACATTATTTACATTAATCTCAGTTGGTAAATCTCTTACTTGTACATATATAGTCTGTAATAGTGTTGAAGCACCTTTTAATACAACTGTCACAAAATGGCTGCTTAAGTCTGCCTACTTGTTAAAAGAATTCAGATTTAATGTACCTAGCTGTGTCTATACTCCTTGGAAGAATTAATTGTAAGCCAGTTATACGTATCTAAAGTATACTGTTTAAAGGTGACTTATCAACCGATCAACCTGTGTCGTACGAGGATAAAGTTGACAACAATGATAATGTAGGTGGTCTCAAGTGGTTTGGGCGTAACTGCGATGAGTGTGACAATTACACCTGGGTGGCTACATGTTCCGTGGCCTATTTCAACTAATCAAGAATCAATAAGTGAGTGTAGTGTATTAGCGATATTTTAAATATTCTTATGAGCAGTTTTGAGTTATTAATCTCTGCATGACCGTTATTATTTTATTTATACTTTCGCTTGGTCTGTTTAAGAAAATTTAGATTGAAATAGCAAATAAACTCATCTCAGTAAGTTGCAACTGTAACTTATTATGATTAGTTCCCAGTATTTAACGACTAGACGAATGTTGTGACGTATAGTGGTAACGTTACAGTATAGTTAACGTAACTTAATTTTGAATATAAAAAAATAGGTTGTATGCCACATTATACACAATTATTTATATCATACAAAAATATGAATACAGTATCAAATTCAAATAAACAATATGTACGATACGAATATTATAGTTAGAGTAAAATTTTACGTTACGTTACGTTAACGTTACGTTAAAAACATTCATGCTTGTCCCTCCAACTCTCAAAACTACTCCTCACACTCTCCTTATTCAAGAATCAGTTAGGAAGTACGAGAAAGTAGGCGATATGTAGATTCTTGAGGAAATAAAACTAAGATATTACTATGTTCACACGTTGGCGAGAGGTACATCTGTTTCTATGAATATATGAATCATATATAAGCGTACTCTACTATTTTTCAATTTTCCGTGACAATAGGCTCCATGAATGGATAACGAATTACCATATGTTCGCTTTCTATATTGATAATACAATTGTGGATGTGAAAAGCCTATAATGGAGATTCGAAAAGCGTTTTTATTATGAACCTATGTATGTATTCTGTAGATTAGATTTGTTTGCCTTTTATGTCGAATACTAATTGATTAAAATTTTATAAGGTAAATTCAAAGTCAAAGCATTTATTTCAAGTTAACCATTTACAGGTACTTTTGAATTTTCAGAGTCAGTCAGTCAAAAAAATGAAGCTATTTGCACGTTCCAAAGCGTACATCTCTATGGAGAAGAACGTGCAAGAAACTCCACGGACACTCTTTTAAACCATTTTATGATTTACAATAATCCTGGTTACATTATCTTTGTTCCTTCTACATGTGAGAACAATCTAAAGAAAGAGAAAAAAAAGAATTCTAAGTATCAAATAAGTATAAAATATTGAAATAAGCCGGTGTCAGGTAAGAGATGATCAGTCTCCACTGATGGCGCCCGTTCACGAACATGACGCGTGCACCAGCACCATTCAGCTCAACCATTTTGAAGGGAACCGAATGATCCGATACAAAAGCTGATGTAGATTATTAAAACTGCTACTACTGAATTCAACTTCATCATCATTCTTGTTGTGAATGCTGAGCCTTACTACATATTACCGACTGAGCACAGTTTTCTTCATCGAAATTGAAAAATTAATCTCCTTAAAAAGTTTTTTGACGTATAAATGGAGACTCTCAGATTACGTCAATCTTGTCAAACTATATGAAGATTGTTACCTTCCCAATTTTTTCCCATGTCATTACAACACAAGTGCTGCAATAACAGTACATACTCCAAATTCACTACAAAACTGACGCAATAGTGAAATCCCAAATAACATAACATTCATTCGAAACGGCGATAAAAACGAAAAAAAAACTTCCAATTTTCACTTCACGTAGATAGAATTCCCACAAAAAGGGCTATAATAATAATAAACGCATCATAACACTATAAACGTAGCTGTAAACGACTTTTTCAACTGCACTAACGTCTTTAGTTGCTTCGAACGGCTTCTTTGACGATTATTCTCGGGTATAAGAATTAAATTGGGTTGGATGGACAAAAAAGTATGAATGGAACACTTTTGTATCCGTCACGCGTTTACTCCCGCCTACGGAAGTCCATCGATATTTTTTAACTTTCTTCCTACAAGACTTATTACAAATACACATTATTATCATGTTTAATTTAAGTAACAATGTGATATACAATCAAAAACTTTTAATTGGAACTGTAACAAAATTGTTACTCGTAACGCCATCTATTGGAGAGTAGCGGTAAATGTTGGCAGTGAACTTTATGACCGATCAAAAGGCGCGGCGTGGCGTCGGGCGGCGACCCTTAAAATATTCTTAGAGTATCGTGGCGCCATCTGCAATCGAGAAATGGGTAAAAGATCCGATTAAATGTAGCCTTTAATAACTCAATGTTTTCCTACTAAACTCTTAGATACCGATATTGACTAAATTATATCACATTCATGACATCGGAAATCCAGTAGAAAATCATTGGGAACTGTTTTTATGTGAGACTATGATGTTCAAAAAGTGCTGGCCCTCAGACTAATTTGTTCCTTTTTATTTTTTTATTGTTCCGAGCTGTTACAAGTAATTAACAGATATGACCATTATTTAATAACCTCGACTATGTTGATCGACTACACTAAATTAACATTTCAATAGCCTTATTCCTGGAATTTCGATTGACGCCTAAATGGCCTACGTTCCACATCCATCTCGAGATTAGTCGATCAGATTATAGGCAACGCTATTTTAACAAGCGATTCGACCACACTGTCTCAGATTGAATCAAGAATTGGAATCGGATGGGATACCGGAGCTTCTTTTTTTACCGGAGGTCTATTTTAATTTTGATCCACGTAATAGACGTCCCAATGCCACTCCCCCATGATTACCATACCTACACTGAAACCTGTTACAAACTAATTAATCCGAATAATTTTTCGAATTGACGGAATTATTTATACGTAATTTGGTGATAATTAGTAGTAGTTACATAGCGAAGGTAGTCTAGTATCGAGCCGTCACTCGAATCGATCAGTTGACCGAACACTAAATTAGGACCAACAAGATCTATTTAAACTTGCACAAGACACGAGGTTCTTGCGTGACAAATTTGGCATGACCTCTGTGACACACATCATTTAACCCGAAGTCATCGTTTCTGGATGTGATGGGAGGGGGTGGGAAGGTCTCGTGAAGATGGTCGGTGTCACAGGGCTGTCTGGTGTCGGCAATCTGCAGCCTGTGGCACTAGAGATTAACCGGAGCAACGCGTGCGCTGTCAATCACTGCTCCTAGCCCTTGTGTTGAGACCATCACACATGCTTGAACCGGAGAGGGATTTTGGATACGACAAAATGGCCGCCATTTTGGCGGGGCCGTATTGTTATGCGTTAAATGTGGGTTCCACATTGTAATCGTTGATAGGATTTTTAATAACATTTTTAATTTTCGTATTTACACTTTAGCTGTTATGTTTATTAATAAATATAATAGGCATAAAAGCTTTTATAAAAGGAATCAGGTTTGGCTATTGTTGGATTTATTCAAATAAAAATCGATTTCGCCCACAAGAACTGTAAGATATTATAACTAAATTGATCAATCACAAAAATAAACAATGCATCATTGTACAGTTACGACACAAACTCCTAATATGATGCACTCAATTAAGGTCAGTGAAGGGCCTTGCATAAAAATTACATAAGAAAAAACTTGAGGAGAACATCAATCGTATGACAAACCCATCCATATCAGTACATGAATTATGTAAAGTTCGAAAGCTTATAATCCTTATAAAGCAGTGACACGGACTGGACAAAAAATGTATGATGACCAATCGTGGTGACAGTTACAAATGTGAGTGCTTAAAGATGTATTCATGAATGCAAGAGCTTAAAGTAGGGATCAATAAGTGAAGAACCGCATCGCAAGTGTGACAATACAGAGTAACACTTCGAATTTAAAATTCATATTCGACAGAGTTCAAGGATTTTCAAAATCCTCACGTAAATTGTTTATTCAGTGGCTTTTCATATTTTCTTTCAAGAAAATTGTAGTGAACTGCGTTTATACCTTTTGTCAAATGGTTTTAGTATGATTTTTTGAACGACCACGATAAGGTTAGTCATCATAATACTGTAGAAGGATATGTCCAATAAAGTTACAAATATAACTTTAACGGTTACTGATGGTTTCATGATTGTATTTAATGTTAAAGAAAAAGAGAGCGCGAACCTTAACAATTCTCGCGTGTCCCGACCTTTGATATAACACGGTTGATTTACGAAGTCGTGGAGACTTAAACGTGCTAAAGAATCAAATGTGTTTCTCAATCTGTCAGGATAAGACCTCTAAACCCGAACTATTGTTGTGGCATTGATTAAGAGTAATGGGCCGAAGCGCGCTGTATTCAACGCAGACCTTGTTTAAAATGGACTCTGTTTACACTTCTGTCAATCCCATAGCTAATATAGAAACGCGGAAATACAATAAAATTGGTTACTTTATAGCAACATTTATTTTATTCATGACGAAATGAGACAAAAAATATTGCTCCCTAGTTGGACACAGATTCATTACATGGGCTGCAATTCTTAGTAATTCGTGCGATTGCAGCTTTTTGTAGTTACATGAAATTGCAACATAAACTCAGAATAATACAAACAGAGCACTGCATCATGGTTTTGTGATTTTGTAGTTTTACCATTTTTAGGGTTCCATACCTCAAAAGGAAAAATTGGAACCCTTTTAGGATCACTTCGCTGTCCGTATGTCGGTCAGTTATGACCATTTTTTCGCAGGAACTCGTGGAGGTATCTTATTGAAATTACTATCAAGTACGTAGGGCGATGGTTACTTAGAGCTCTAAAAATATCAAGCTTCTAAGTAAACTCAATAAAAAGATACGGCTGTTTATGCATCATTTTTGTGACATAATTTAGTACTCGCAAGTAAATCAAAATCGATGGGGTACTTCTCGTTGACCTAGAATTATGAAATTTAGCATGAATCAATGTGATACAGCACAAAAAATGGGATAAGTCTGAAAATTGATAATGTGTAGGTATATCACAAAAAAAATCATTTTTGCAGTTGAAGAATTGACCATGACGTACATCGATTTTTAAGACTAGCTATCGACAGCGGCTTTTGACCGATTGAAAGTCGAAAACTGTCCCATGGGAACGTACGACCGGGATATAAAAATAAATAATGAGATGAAAAATATTTAATATCGTTTCGTCAGAGTAATGACAGTGTTTTCATAGTTTATAAACTTCAGTAGGGTATATATATTAGGAAAAAATCGAGATACGATTCCCGTTATAGACGAACTATATCTACATACGAATTTGTACGGAACCCTCGGTGCGCGAGTCTGACTCGCACTTGTCTTGTTTTTCTATGTGTTAGCTTCTTGTCAATTTTATTTAAAAAGCTTCGGATCTAAACCATACTCACGAGTACATGCTATTACTTTTATTTGCTCCTACCTTACTTCAACTACTCGTGCAGTAGCAACACCTAGTTTCAGTCTTTCCTAGAATCCCACTGTGAAACGAGACCGTAAAAATAAGGATTTCACCATAGCCCGGTGTATATTTAAAAAATCCCCGTACAAGCCGATGCTGCAGGGCGTTTATCAAAACTGTCCGGTCGTATCGCCGCATGTCCAAAACGTCCCCTCACTAATGCTACTCGTGTTTCAGTATCCCGAATTCGCCCAGAATTTACTAGATTTTTTTTGTTCAAACAGTTGGACGGCGATAACGCCGGACAGCCGGTTGTCCGAATTAAAATCTCGCTCTGGGCGCTTGTACGAAAAATGTGTCACTATTTTAAGCTAAATTAAGTCCGTTGTTTCTACGGTCATTTTTATTTTCTGATTTGGTTTTCTTGTTTATTTCTTGCTTGTATATTTTTATTTAAATAAGAAACAAAGCAGATGTATCCTCTTTTGCAGACATTAGGTCGGCAAGGAAACTTTCATCACTCGTGTGTCTGACTGTCTACTTTATCAGGACATTCAGAAATGAGTAACGACGTGACGTGAAAACCGGTTCGAAATTGTCGGATATTTCCAAAAATTCCGGCCGTCTGGGATCCATTCCGGTCCATCTCTCGTAAGCGATAATTCATACAAAATTATGGACTGACAATTGCCGTCGACGAACAATGCCACGCGGGCTACTCCCAAAACGTGTGCCCTACTAAAGTCACATGATATATCTAGCTATGTATAGACGGTTACATGTAGGTAGTTCATAATTAATCGTTCCGGTCTGGTAGGTGGGCTATAAATAGCTCTACATTTATCTGTGTTTTACGTACCTATTACGATGGATTAGAGGTACTCAATTGATTGTGTGCTGGCTAGGTAATAGAAATAGTATTAAATGACTTTGTCCTTAAGTTGATTTAGGTATTTTCAATATTTATTTGAGTCAGTACTAGCCTAACCATAGCTGTTTTTCTGACTGAGCTGATACTAGCTAAATCTAAGGCTTTTGTATAAATCGCCAGAAATCAACAGCATAATTCCTCAACTAAATTTTCAACGGGCTGAAGCGGAACAACCTCAAAATATATCGATCGCTAGCAATCGGTGACACGATTCCAACACAATTTGTCATAGGAGGAGCGTTTAAGCCGGGACAAACTGACACTCAGTAAGCCGTAGCCCATAATGACTCCCAAAACAAAATTTTGCGCGGAATATTCGAGACATTAGCTCATTACTGGGTCTAATTATGTTATTGTGGCGACACACGGCTTTCGTGGGTGACTTGCCGACGTTTGGCAGTTTATTAACCTTTGGTAAGTGGGTGAAGTATATGGTTAGTTTTTGTTGTTGTATAAGCAAGTTAGCTCATGTCGTTTTTCATTTGTTTTGCAGGAATTAGCTCGTCGTAAATTCTAAGGGCCTGTTTCACGATGTCCGAATATCCACAACTTTACTAAATACAATAAAAAATGGAACTGTTTTTTTTTTAATTTATATGAAATTTCTGCCAAGGAGGTCTGTGAAGGAAACTTCATCATAGGTGGTTTAACAGGCCGTTAGTCATTTATTCCACCCAACCCAATCAAATTGATTAAAGGATTTTTTTATTGTCATGGCATCTGACCTTCAAGTCTCCTTTATATTTTTTTATTACAGGCACATTCGTTTCAAAAGAGTCTCCTATCATTTCATAATAGTAATGTTTACTTTAGAATATGTTCTACAGCGACAGAGACTAATCGCCAGCGCCTATTTAACAAGTATTAACGTTCTATTTAAGAACCGAACACTTCTCCAAATAGACTTAATCCTTTCTTAACTTCAACATCCCGATATCTCGACAATAGTAATCCCACATGTGCGTCACTTATCAAGGCAGTGTGTCTTAAACACGACTTAAAATAATAAAGTAAGAACTTTGCGTGCGTACGGGCCTCGTAAGCTTAAACTTGTTCAACTCCGCTTAACGTCCTGTTTGTATGTGTGTAGTGTGTTGTTTATAACTGAATTGTTAGTTGTTTGCGCTTTGAGATTCAGAATAATGAGATCTGAAATGCGTGGAGGATGGTGGAGGCCTTGGAGCTCTTCCCAGAAGGGCCTCAACTGACAGATTTTCGTTATCGCTCTGCTTTCAGTCCTTCGGAGAAAACCCACGCTACACGTTTTTGTGCCAATTCACGGTCTATACTCAAAGCTTTTACGTATGCGTGAAAGTCGAACTATCAGAGTCTACGAAGTTAGTTTTTGCTACGAATATTCGTAGCAGCGCTACGCTTTTCGTAGACGTGACTTCTAGGATTATGTCACGAGAATAGACAAATCTTTTACGTAACGCGGAGACGTTTTGGGAAATCTTAGTGTAGTCTTATGAATATAGATGGTCGATACACAAACTTGTATTTCAAAGGAACGTATTTAGATGATAATTATTAAATTTTTCTTACTATGCAAAAATACAGAAATTCAAAAAAAAATGGTTTTCCCAGTAAGTCCGTACATTTCCGACCACTTATTTACGATAGGCTTCGGTCCGTTCGCAACCTGCAAGGGTTTCAGTCATTATTTCAGACGGGATTAAGTGGTTTCTCCAAGGGGTGGCAAGAACTGTCACCGTCCATCAAGAATTCGGGCATCGGACGGAATTTCTAAAGGCCTGTTAAGATTTTTGGCTTTTGTTTATTTAAGGAACCCGTAAACCCGTTGTTTGAGGACGCTCGAGTTTCGGATTTCGACGGATATAATTGAAATACAATTGTTTCTTTGACCATCTTGATGACTCCTTTACGGAAGTAATTTTTGTGGATTTTACAAAATGTTTTTGCAATGGTTTTTTTTGCAGTCGTTAATCTACAAACCATTTTTTTTCATACTCTTCACTCAACTCAAACCTAGATTAAACTGAATAAGCTTCGTTTAAATATTGTTAAAATAATAATCACGACACGAACATGTGTTCGCCATACTGAACTCGTTTTCATCTCTGCTAAACTAGGCTGGGAAAAAAATATGATCAACGCCATTTAAAATAAATATTAATTACAAGAGATTATACCAAAACCCATTAGCCATATTAAATTTTAGTTGTATACGATAAACAGTCGTTAACAGTAACGATTACACTGCAGGACCGATTAACTTGATCACTTTTACAGACAACGATTAAACTAAATCTCACGCACATTTGAAACCAATTAGGGAATTGATATGTTATTGTTTTCTTTTTTTATTTAACACTAGTGTTTTATGTAATTGGGCTTCTATCGAACAGACAATATAAATTCGTGGTTTCATCAAATATAAAATTCGTTGTATTTTGGACTTTAGTTACAGTAGTTTTATTGATAATTACAGAAAAACCTTCGGTGTTGGTGATAAAATATTCATATTTACAAATGAGAGTCGATAAAATGATTTTGTATTCATTTTGTACAAAACAATTTTCTCAACAGTTTCAATTTAGTTCTGATATCTTTTTGAAAATATATTAGCTATTCTTATTTAGCCATAATTTAGAAGAACAGCTGTTTATTTGCAAGTCTATTCAACTTCAACGAAATTATTTTAAGACGATGAAGGTGTCAAATTATAATTCAGTCTTTTTATTCTTGAAATTGTTTCGTTTGTCATTTTGTTTTAGAGAAAATTTTCACATTCATCATGTCTGTGTTAAGATACTTATGAAAACTTGCGATGTTATTTCAGTACTTAAAATTAAATTGAGATATTTTAATTAATTAAGTACGTAGACAGCCTTGACAGATTTTTGAAGAATGTCTTTTAACGTTGAATATTTTTTTAAATTTTGGAATATATTTTTACATTGGGTGACTTGCATTTACGATTAGCAAATAATATGGCTTTGTGAAGTGCTTTAAGTTTTCTGACTACGTAGTTTAGCAACCAAACTTTAAATGTTTATTGTATGTTAGTCCTTGTTTTCTTACACGCTACTTAGGTACACACCCAAGTCATAACTCCTTAATAATTTACCCACATTGAAGTTGCCATTTACATTAATATTTTTGAGGCAAGCCATCGCCAAGAGCGGGAAGTGAAACAAAAATAAAATATTTATTACTGCAGCATGAAGTGAGCCATTAACTTGGCCCCATTTGTACCGCGTAATGATCAAAGTGAATTGTAGATAAAGTGTAATTGCTTCCATGTGCTAGATACATTGTTTTTGTACTATTTTGGGTGCTCCCTAATGTAAAACGTTATCGAAGTATGGTAATTTTGACCTTATTTTTTAAGTCCTTTGATTTTTAAAACACGTCTATTAGTTTTTGTTTATCAAAGAGTTAAGCAGAGGTTTTTTGATGAATGGTCACAATATTGTGTTAGAAATATATATGTTACCGGAAAATTACAGACTCCGTAAGATAGTAATAAGTCTTTATTAGATTAAAATTTTTCGATTTAATTTGGAAAAATCGTTTTGTAAACAATAAGTCCAATAGTTTCCAATACAACCGTGTCATATTATCGAAACATAGTTAACAATAATTTCACGCGATATTTTACAATCTTTGCAATTTTCCGGTAACACAATTATATGAAATTATGTTTCACTTCTCTTCTAAGTTTAATAGCAACTGTTCATACTTGATTTTCTTTTATTTTTTGATGGTCAGAATCAACGAACATTTTTCTTCTTTTTCATTAATCCACTTGTATAAAATACCTAATAATCTTTGGTACTAGTTATCTTAGCACTGGTATTAAGATACTTTTCTTTTACACTCTGTATAAGTAGTTTCTTCGAAATTATATTCACCTTGTCTTTGTAGGGATGCAATTGGATTTTTGCTATCTAATCTAAGCTTTAACGGGTCAATCAGCGCAAACTGAGGTAGCAGCTAAATAGCTGGTTTAGCATAACGATTCTTATCTTTACAAGCTCGTTTTCAGTTGAAGGTTGAACGGAATTGGTTAAGGTTTCTCTTACACACCCCTTCGAATCGTCGCCTTGGTGTTTGGTCGATTAGGAAATCGCATATAGTTAACTTTCACTATTTGTTCGGAAATTGGCCTTTAAAAAAACTGTTTCCTTGAAACAGCCTTTGTATGTAAAAAAAATCTTTTAATTTACACTAATTTCCAGAATATACAGCACCATCTTTTGCCCGCGACTTCGTACGCGCATATCCCGTTTTTCCCATTCCCGTAGGAATTTCCCGTTCCCGTTTATCAAATGGCCTTCCTCATGAATGTGGCTATCATATACAAAAAGAATTTTCCAAATCCGACTGGCAGTTCCAGAGATTAGCACGTTAAAAGAAAACGACAAACTTTTCAAGCTTTATTATATTACAGTCTTGTCTTCAGATAAAATTGACGCAAATGGCTAACACCAGAATCCAGTTTGACTGGGAGCCGACCCCAATACAGTTGGAAAAGGCTAGGCCGATGATGTGTTATTCCATTAGACACTGAAACAATATACCCACCTATACATTTATGTATCAAAAGCGTTAATTAAAAAGCCCCCTTTCACGGAAAGGCGAACCCAACAATACCGCGTTCTCGATTATTGAAGATTAATTATTGTTAGACTAAAACCACGCACATAATTTTATTAATATCAGATTCCACGGAAATAATGCGTAATTCGACCTATGAAAATATTTATAGGGCTGCCTAACATGCCTTGTTATTAAATGAGATATGAATATTCCGATATTTAAATAAGTATTCGGTTGGCAACCGCTGAACATAATGAATCGTGTGATGTTCGATATTAATAACATTTTTGTCATTTTTCGGTGAAGGCCCGTCGATATTTATGTAATTAGGTATTCGTGCCCTTTGAGGTTATCGGTAAATACGAATTCTGTAACCGGAATTTTCATTTGTATTTTTATATTTTCATGTGAAAAAATAATAACGTATTTTGAAGGCACATGTGAGGTTATTACCGGGAGAAGATTCTTGTTATACACTTCATACAATTTGCATGTAATCCTTTCTTGTAAATAAAAATCTTTATATTAGGACGTGAAGAACAACTTTGTAGGTACCCATTTTTACGAAAATTATGCGAACGGAGGAGTATGAAATTTGTCACAGTTAAAGTTTATATGAAGAAGAAAGAAAGCAGAAAGCTAATATTTTTTAGAATAATGCAAAAAAAATAAAAAACATGGTCGAATTTTGACCACTGGAGTCCTCCAGTGGTCAAAATTCGACCATGTTTTTTATTTTTATCCATTGTAACTAGTCCTAATTACAATGGGTCAAACTGGCCCAAATAACCGCTTCCAACTTCATAGGTAAAAGCCCTATACATATAAAGACCCTATGTAAGGTAATAGGTAGTCCCTTTAGAAACTATAGCGTCAATTCCTATATGTCCTAAGTAACAGATGGTCATACCCGAAGAGTGTCGACGTAACCCATTTCTCGTAGTTGCATATAACGCAGCCTCCACAAACCTGGCTAACGATTATGAATGACGTCCATCGTCCCATTGCGAACTGGGGACTACGATAGATCTCTTTTATAGCAGAATGGAGCGATTGACATTATTCTTTACACACTGGTCGTGCCATAAACATGGGAGCAATTTGGTCACAACCTTGTCGGTGATTCTTCCTTGTCATATATTCACGAATTTTTTTTTTTTTTTAAGAAAAAATATTGATGTTTTTAAATTGTTGTATCGAAAGCAGGCACAAAATTTTGCAACAGCGGTCAATAAACAAAAATTCATTTAAATTCTTCATTTCTAGAATGTTAATAACGACGATACGGTTGGCGCAGTGGTTGAGCGATTGACTGCTGCGCTGCGTGTCGCGGGTTCGTTTCCCACACGGGACAAATATTTGTATGGCCTACAGATAGTTGTTCCGGGTCTGGCTGTTTGTGTATGTGAGTTTTTTATGTTTGTAAACGCACCCACGATACAGGAGAAATTCCTAGTGTGGGGCAACGTTTAAAAAAAATAAAAAAATTAAGACAAGCGGTTCATATACCCTGAAGGTAATAGAGCTTTAGGTGGTACTAACTTTTCGTTCATAATAGCTGTATTATTAATACTATCAGCTTATAAATTAAAATACCGTTTGATTTCGCACTGAATTTGGAATTTTGAAGGCTATATTGATGGATCACGATAAACTTCTTATTCTGTTTACAAAAAACAAGAGACAGCGTCATTAAACAAACACACACTTTATCTAGTTCTATAACTCGATGCGAAAACCTTGGGATTTTACCACTTAACTTTGCCGCCAGTGTATGTAGTGTTCAATATCAAGTTACAAGTAAGCGAGTACACTTGAGGCCACGGATAGCCCGTTTAAGTGCACGGACTAAAGTGACACGCGACCAAAGCGAATAAACTTTGTGGATGGTATTTCATTTGGTGTAATATGTAGTTTTTCCTTGTAACTTTTCTCTGCGGTTGCCTATTTTTAGTCGTATGATGGCTAGTTTATTTTGTCCATCAGTGTACGACAGAGCTGATGATTGGAATAGTGGTAACTGCTATATTTTTATTTACTTGCCATCCAGTAATAAAACTGAACACTCTTATACATATTAAGTACTAAATATTCTAAAATATTATTTTCTAAAGGTAATAAGTTCTTAGAAATTGACTATATCGCTAAGTAGCAGATATTTTATTTAACGTAGAATTTGTGATCCAATAGTTTAGGTATTTACCGCGGTCGATGTTCTGTGAATCGAGGGCGTGGTCCAAGTTAAAAGAAAAAGCTTTTGGTAATTGACTTCTCCATTATACCTATAAGTATATATGTAGTTTTACTAATACTTTTGCGTCTTAAACTCTGCACTCAATAGTCTTGATTTTATGAATTGGTCCACAATAGGCTAACTTGAGAAATACTACTAGGTATATGTGCAAGTAATTGTTCATTTTTTAAATCAGTACATTCATTTCTTCTTTTATCGTTAAAATAATGTATTTAAATGTAAAAAGGCAGCGTTTCAAGGGTAACGTTAAAAATATCAGTCCATCCCGCAATGCAAATTCCCATAACCATCAACAGCCTTCTAAATTATCCAATACAATAAACCCAAAACTTTACAACCCTCGAAAATTATTCACAGAACGACGGCCAAACACGAAATCGAACAAAGCCAAAATTAGTTCTCTTAGATCGAAAACCGCGTCTCAAGGACATCACTATTAACATGTCACCACGTCTACCAATAACACTTAAACGCGTAGTTTTATAGCGCTCACGTGGAAGCTAAGCTGAGCTGAGCTTATTACTTAAGCCATATCGTAAAAGCTTACCGCAGTAAAGTACACAACTTACCCTCCGGTGTACTGTAAATTTACGATGCATGCGCCGTGAGAATTTTGTTACGCCTTAACCGAGTGTGGATTTGGTGCAACGATTTTTAGCGCTGCAGCTTAGGGTTAGGGGTGTCGAGTTTTTTGGCAGGCAGTGTAAATTGAAGAGCATTGTTTGCTGTTTTTTTGTTTGTCTTTCTTTCATAGTACACCGTGATAAACTGATGAGTTTTTTCATACTTTACGCTTTGTTGCACTTATAAGTATCTTCTTATTTACGCGTTACCGAGTAAGGATATGATGCACCGATTTTTAGTGCAGCAGCTTAAGGTTAGTAGGGGTGTCGAGTTTTTTGGCAGGCAGTGTAAGTTGAAGAGCACTGTTTGGCGTTTCTATGTTTGTCTTTCTTTCATGATAAAGTTACTTTTTTACTTGTGATATGTCTATGCTATGTGGAAACTACATTTAGTTGCGTCTAACCGATTGTTGATTTAAAAATTTCTAGCGCTGCAGGTTTGGGTTACTATGTTGAGTTTTTGGCATGCAGTGTAAGTGGAAAAGCGCTGTTTGGTGCTTCTACAACTTGTTTGTTTGTCATTGTGGTCGTTATAATGCAATGTGATAAAGATTGTTTCCATCTGATATGTGCTTTGTGGGAATCCAGTGATTATTTAGTGCAATGACTTTTGGCGCTGCCGGTTAAGAGTTACTAGGATTACTAAGCTTTTGGGAGATAGTAGTTTTTTGAGTATTAGTTTGTTTATCTTCATCAAGATCACACTTTGAGAATTTCATGATACTTTACATTAATCTAAAAGAAAGTCATTGTCAGTTTGAACAATATTAAATGGAATTGAAATTAATTAATTAGCAGTAAAATTTTGTCCTATCAATTCGTCCTTTTATACCGTCTTAATTCCAAATAATTAAATGCAACCAAATACCCAAGATTACTCAAATCCTAACACTACCAGACAAATGAAAATTCACAGAAATCCGACAGGTGGATAGGTATTAAAACATAATATCATACACGTTAAATAAACTTTAATATTATTCAAAGCTAAACTTACATTGAAACGTCATCTAAATCCTTGTAAACCTCGTACAGTTAAGTAAAACGCTCTCATTTAAACTGAGTGAGACAAAATGTTATAATATGGGACACAGACTTTATCTTTTCGCTTGAAACCACACATCTGTAACACTTAAAACTCTACACTGATTCTTTAAGTTAAAGCTGTGAGTGTGAGCGAAGCGTAAGTTCGTCTTCAAGGATCTCACGTGAACTTACTTTACGTAAGACGTAGGATATCTTGCGGACTTGAAAACACATGCAGAATATATTCTAAAAACAAATAAATGAATATCGAATACATTCCAATTTTGAATGTTGTGGCAAATTAGCAATCATTGTTAATGCCATGACCAAAATGTTATACCTAGTAGCTCAACATGATACAGACAAATGTCTGCATCGTGTATCACAAGGAATAGAAATCATGATTATGCTCAAAAGTATATAAATTAGAAAACAAATGTCGATCATTTGAAATTATCGATATCTGTGACCGTTCATTCTTACCAACATGACCAAAATTAACCACATCGACGTTTAATTTTACCTGGTTTAAAACTATGACAAAACGTGAGAATCTTGCCACCGTACACCGTACTATTCTTCCTAGTGGAGAGATTCGCCACGGATCGCTGTACAAAATTCATCAACATTAGCAAAATTGTGCACTGTCATCTTCCAATAAACAATAAACTAAAAAAAAAGGTATTGAAATCAATAAATTTTCTGCAAATAATGGTTTTATTTGCAGATAATTTATAGGTTTCAATAACTTTTTTTTTAGTTTATTGTTATTTATTTAAGAAAATCACTTAAATTAAAAATACACGAAACTTACAACAAACTAAAATATAGCATCAAAAAATTCGTCCTCAACGCTGTCAACTGGCAATGTACCCAAGAGACTGGCGGCATTGCCACGTTGAATAACTTAAATATCTGAAATTTCTCAGTGGCAATGAGACATAAGTGGCAAAAATTAGTGCACAATAGCTAAACCTCTGACTACGCCTTCTGGCAATAATAACAAGCGTAAATATTAAGTATTTTTTTATGATAAATGGATATGCCACCGGGTAATTGTAAACTCCGTAAGATTGTAATAAATCTTTTTCAGCATTTAAATTTTTGATATAATGTGAGCATATCATTTTAAATACAACAAACCCCATCCAAATTTAATATTTTGCAATAAATCCGACATCCATGCCTAATTGAAAAAAAAAAGGTTTAATTTCACGCGGTATTTTGCAATTTTCCGGTGACAGAAACAAGCATGCAAATACGTCACTAACGGAAAAAAACAATCTCCAGTATTCCAAAGAAGCTCAATTTCATAATTCATAACTACAGCTATTGTATTATAAATCCAATTTAAATATAGAAAGCGTATAAACCCTACTCTATAAATGGCAATTACTCACAAACAGCTGTGAATCGAGCCCTTCGCTTGCAGGCATCGCATCAACCTATTTTAGCTCGAGCCCACCTGTATCTGCGTGGGGATGTCCAATGCCAACAAGTTGTTCGGGCTTATGATATCAGCTGTCAAATGTGGATGAGTGATCAATGTGCGGAATGGTTTCTGTGATTGGTGTTACTGGGTTTGGACAAAAAAACCTTTTACATGTAGGTTAGTAGGTACTAAATACTAAATACT
This sequence comes from Melanchra persicariae, assembly GCA_947386135.1. NCBI lineage: Eukaryota > Metazoa > Arthropoda > Insecta > Lepidoptera > Noctuidae > Melanchra > Melanchra persicariae. The sequence continues at coordinate 4,906,771 of OX376651.1, read as the reverse complement.
GGTATTCAGCTGAATCCGGTTTGACTGGGAGCCGATCCCAATATAGTTGGGAAAAGGCTAGGCAGATGATGATGTAGGTAGGTTAGAAGGTAAATTAAAAGAAATAAGCATATACATCGAAGTTGGTTGAACTAGATCTCTAGTCGTTTTTCTCTTGAATAGAATCAGTAGAAGAAATAAGCGTAACTTCCTTCCCTAAAAATCTTCAGATTAGTGGTCAATTAGTGGTAGATGTCGAAGCCAACTAGCTTAATCAGCCATTTAATTGGCTGCCTAGCCAATTCATAGAACAGCGCCGTTTAATCAGCAGCCTAAGTGACATTTTATTAAACAGCTAAGCAAATGACTTGGTTCAATATCGTTTCATGACTTGCCTAGCCAAGTAGCCGAACATAGGAGACAGGGAGCTTCCGATACGGATAGATTAGGTTCGAATGGTATGGCGGGAGCTAGAGTGAGCGAGCGAACTTAGCTCCCGTCATGCCATTCATATTGGGTTCCTTTAAATCCTGAAGAAAGAAAGAGCCCGTTCATTAAATGTTGTATTAGACGCATTGGCTGGATGTCATTTAGGCCGTTGAATAAACGGCACTGTTCAATCAAAAGGCTAGGCAGCCAATGAAACGGCTGACTAAGCCAGTTGGCTGCGACATAGACATCAAAAACTGATAAACTTTATTTTATTATACTATAGCATTTGATCACACTCTCACTGGATGGAAAACGATGGAGCACGTTTGCCTAGAAGTAACCTACTCATATACCCCCAAAAAAAAGCAAAACTGCCCGTTTCCTTCAAACTTCAACCAGTAGGAAAAATCATCTTGTCTCCATGCCTATAAGGCTCAAAAACCAAATCATTATTCTCTGTTTACTTCTCCAAAAATCCTTTCCTTCACTCCCAATTACACTAAAACATTTGTATACACCACTTCGAGTGAACATGACACATGTCGCCTTCAGTACTACGAGAGGTTAAAATCCCCTTAATCCTTGGACATGCGCACGTGCGAAGTCTAGGCATTCGGCCTTAAGTGGACACGTTCAGAAGTACATGCATCGTTTCGAGTTGGTAATGCACACTGGAATCGGTTTTTGATACACAAAGGGAAGATTCTTTGGGAATAAATGTATCTACTGGGTGGTTATGTAATCTGCTGTTTTGGTGGTATCATAATAAATAGGTTTGAAAAACTCCGTCACTGGATGTGACAGAGTAAAGTCTAGGTACGCTTTTACAAAATGTTCACAATGAAAACTACATTAGTCTGTTTGAAGAAATTTTTTGTCAGTAATAAAAGTTACTTTTTAAAAGTAAAACGTAGCGTGTTTTGTCTTAATTTACAGTATTATTTTAATCTAGACGCCATGAAATAAATTCATTTAATTCCGTCTCCACAATTAGGCTGGTGTTGAGCAGGAAAACGTCCAATTTTTCAACGGCGACAACACACCGAAAACATTTTTTTCCCTCTCGTATTTCGTATGCTGGGATAATGACATCCTTATTCTGTGAAAGCCCTAGTTTTGCCTACAGCGACGTTTTAATTTCGCAATGTTCCGCTTCGAAGGGGAGGACAGTATTTTTGCCTACTCCCTTCGAAATGCCCGACCGTGACCTACTTATGGCAAAAAAGTTGGAAATATTCGAGTGACATTTAAGTTGTAATCGGTACGTCGAGTAATCGATTTTATTGAATTATCTCCGACGATGTAACATTTTTTGATGGACTGTCTGCCAAGAAAAATGCATGTTGCGTGAGTCAGCTGATTGTTATCCCGCCCTGTTTGTTTTGAGTTAGAGTAAAGGGTTGTTTTGGTAGAATATTTATGTACCTAACAGTCCTTGTTTCTTCTTCAACATTCTCAATCTAAGCTTTCAGCTGCTCCTGTAGGAAAATAGTAAAACAGTAGCAACATAAGCATTCCACTAAAACAGCAAATAAAAAGTTTTATATACTGACTTTACGTTACGTTATCGAGCAAGTGCATTCAGAACAGTGCCGTACTCTGCAATATTGAAATATCTCAAATATTTCTACTGCTCAACAATGGATTTATTACATCCAATAACATTTTTAAAACTATTTCAGTGCTTTGTTACATTAATATGTCACTTCACAAAGATGTTTCTATGAAGTTGTTGAGGCAGTTTCTTCAAATAAACTTGTTTATTTTTTCGAAGTTATCAAAACGTTTCAAGTCCATGCGAAGTGTCTCGGAACGCCCCAACACGGCGTTACTTGACATTGCTTTCGTGACCTATTTATCAAAAAGGACCAACAATTTTATCTCGGCATTTCTGTGTACATCCGCCTCCGTTCTCTTGGCTTGTTTACACTTTTTGTATTGTAAATATATCAAGATATTTTTCTGTATTCCGTACCTTCTAATATAAATAACTGTTTAGTTGCTGCAAATATTTGCTTGTCATAATTTATTGATGTGTGATTTACTTAAAAAAAAGAAAGGTTTTGTTGACGGCAAAGATCTTCGTTTCTACGACAAATAAGATTATCTATTTAGGTAATACTTGTGTTATTCTAAAAATAATCTTATAAACTAATCGAAAAGAATCATCTTGCGATAAAGCAACCACTGCAATGCTGCAATTTCTAAGAAATGACCTCAAATAATGGAGTTTAAAAGATTTAAATTCTGCATACATGTCTTGTGCCTCGTTAGTCACAGAGCTACCGGCAGGACGCACTCGATCGGGCCCTGACCGGCCGAAATCGACGGCTATCCCAAAAGCGTGACTTCTGCCCCCGGAATTGACGCGAAACGCGGGTGCCAGTGTGGGGTATTGATCGCGGATGCTCGGGCCCACTTCGGACTCCCTCGGCAAAGTTCGACCGACTTCGGCTTTACTTGAGGGTCGTCATACTTGGTGCAGCCACAGGCCGCCGACTATTTGGTCAGTTGGCGTGTCAACTTTACCGGCATCGAGTTGATTGGAACTTTAATTGGGACAAGGTTACCGGATTGAGTTTGAATCAGTCCGCAATATTGCTATATTATTATATATTTGACTATTTCGAATCCACCTGTTAATTTCGATTGTGTGATGTTACTTTGAAAGCGATGTCTTTAATTATGGAGTTTTGAATATAAATCGTTTGAGAGTTATTTTGTTTCTTGACTTTATTGATTAAGTAACTGTCAAGCTCCATGCAATGTTTATATCGTGTTGGGAGGAACAGATGTTTATGACAGCTGATGTAGACTGCGGTGAAATTAATGATTATTTTAACATTCCTTATTAATAATATTTATAGGGCAAGGAAGTGATGAACTATGCCGTGTTTATGCTTCAGAAACTTCAAGATAATTTTAATTCCGTTGCAAAATTTCTTGTCTATTTTTGTAAAAATCTTACAACTAAATACATATCTGGTCCACTCTACTTTTTAGTGCCTAAAATAGAGATGAAAATTTATGAACACTTTTGCAAAATTGCAGACGTCTTGAAATATTTTCCTATCAGTGTTACGTTAATTTTCAACCGGGCCTCAGTCTTTAGTATGTTTTTTTTTCAATATTCTGGGTCTTTTAGTAAAAAAAAAGTGTCATTTTCAAAAAAGTTACTCAAATTACCACTGCATTGCCGCAGTGGTTGAGCGATTGACTGCTGCACTGCGTGCCGGGTTCGATTCCCGCACGGAACAAATATTTGTATGGCCTACAGATAGTTGTTCCGGGTCAGGCTGTTTATGTATGTGAGTTTTTATATATGTAAACACACTCACGATACAGGAGAAATCCCTAGTGTTGTCCAACAATTTTAATAAAAATAAATTTAATTATTTTTTACATAATTTGAGAATAAATGTATATAGTTAATAGAGGTATATAATAAAGGTATATAGTTTGAGAATGTGCAAATAGCGTTCTCACTTCGAATCTGTCGCAAACAACATAAATATTTTATTTTTATTGTTTCCTTATTTGTAACAAGTCATCTTAAACTATTCTAAATTTCAAGTTGATGGCCTAAGTAGTTCTTGAGATATCCAGCTGTGACAGATGGACAGACAGACTGAGGCGGACCATAAGGGTTCCTTTCTACATTTTTGGTATGGAACCCTAAAAAGAAACATGGCGTGAATAAAATATTCTATAGACACACTTACATATCGTTGCTATACTTCATACATCTATTTCCACATTCAGCCTAGATTTTCTGGATCAGCCTACAAACGTTAACGCGGGGTGCTGTAGGCACTCTACAAAATGTCGTGCGCACAATCCGAGCCTACAAATTCGGATATTCGGAAGCTTATTTGCGCCGAAGCCCCTCAGATACCAAACACAATTTAGTCTTGAATGACGAAGAATCGTGCGTTGATAAGCTCGAATATAAGACGATTGCCATGTCAACTCATGCAAATATATTGTCGCGTAGGTACCTTGCAGACAATTCGATCTAAGAAGGTTTCCAAACGAATTGACGTTTCGTCGTGACCTTTTTTTATTGAGATAGGAAAATTTTGTGCCAACAGTGTAAAAAAGTTTTTGTTGACACTCTAACCTTATTTGTCGATAAATAAGCTGGCTGTATCTGTGTTTTATTTATTTCCATAAAAATATTTTATGGGACCATGGATGTGTTCTCGTTTTGGAACGTCGCGTCTTGTACAAAATATATAAACCGTACAGAGCTTCAAACAAATAAAAAGAAAATGAAGTGCGTGGCCATATTTAGGGCTGGTGTTTTATATATTTGCTAAACAATAAAAAAAAAAAAATTTTTTGAAAAACCTTGACCGCAAAAAATCACTTTTCAAGCTGTCCGGTGCAGTCAGTGAGTTGTGTTTATTTTAGTTTAATCGCAGGTCCAACGCCACCTGCTTGAAAGTGTTTCTTTTTTTACTTTTTAGTAAATTATAGAGGTCGAGTTTTTTTAAAAAGTCAGTATTTTTTTTCATTCTCATATAATTTCTTAACTTAAAAACAAACAAATTTAACAGCTACAGAAACCTTACAAATGTTACTCCCTGTATAAATAGACAACCATAAAAATCAAAAGTTTAAAAAATGGTCTGAAAAACATTTTTTTGTAAAAATATTTGACGTGCATAAAAAATGATGCAAAAAAAAACAGTCAGTCACATCATGTGATGTGTCTGTTTTTTTCATCATTTTTAAGTTAAGGGGAAGTAGAAAATAAAAGTGAACTGAGAATTTTGTTTTTCTTTATTATTCCACGCGAGTTGTGCCACAAAACACAATCAAAAGGTTTTCATTTCGGCAACGCACCGGCGCGTACCGGACTGTGCCGGTCCGAATCGGACAGAGCCGGCTGACTCCGGATCTGGGTCAGAATATACCCGCGCGGCCCGTATTCGCTTAATTGAAAAAGTTAAATCGGCCATTTCGCAAAATCGTTTTCATTTTTTTTCGTCTTTAGTTCGCGAGTGCAGCGTCTCCGTGCGTTTTGATTTTTTTCGTTCATTGGCCGTTTCATATCCCAAGTTTTTGTAACAGTCAGCCACTCAAAGTACGAATAGAACTAAAACATTTTATTTTGTAAAAAACTTTTTACAAAAAATACAACTATTCAAAGTCGGTTGTATTTTTTTGTAAAAAAGTTTTTTAATTTTTCACTTTTTGGTTGTTCAAGATCGGTTCATAAACAATAAAGTTATGACCGAATAGATCACCCTAAAACCATGGTTGACTTGTACACATCTGCATACCCCTTCACAGCATACCGGCGTGATGTTATGTTATGAACTGGTTGGTGTAAACAATAAACAGACATGCGATTTCAGCAATCCTGGTTGAAGTCCTTTACCTAACTCCGAAGTTTTTCATCAGATCTTCACCAAATTGAAATCGGCCCAGTCCGTGAAGATACCTTTCCAAACAAAAAAGAATCATCAAAATCGGTTGACAATTGGCGAAAATATCGCTGAACAATACAAAAAAAAAACAGTCGAATTGAGAACTTCCTCCTTTTTTAAAGTCTGTTAAAATGGATAAAATTACAAACGTGATGATTTACAATCTTAAGGACGCGTTTACAAATGGGTAGTCAAATCATTACTTTTTTACACAAAAGTATGTTTATTAAATAAAATGCTTTGCATTCTTAAAATGTTTTTCCCATGAATTGTTGATAGATGTGCATGGTACGATTCTGAACTACAAATATAATTTTAGGTAGGTACATTTTCTCAATAAATGTACCGAAGTAAAAAAAGTTCACTTCGGTGCATTTATTGAGAAACTGTACCTATTTAAAATCACGTCCTTAACTATATTCAAAGCCCGTGTTTTCTAACTGACTAGGAAAAAATTAATACTTTATTAGCATCAGCAAAGCTTCCTATTTTTTCATACAAAAAAAAAACGACATGCACACAATGAAATTCGCCGTAGGATAAAAATCTTAACATTCCATACATAAAAAGAAAACGCGTATAAAAAAGCACAATATAAGCTGTCAACACATAAATATATGGGATGGGTCAAAAAGTCCCCTACAATTCTTTAACGGACTGTTTATTGGAAAACTTAGTATTTTATGTTGTTTATATTAGTGTGTGTAAGAGTAGTAAACAAGCTATAAATTAAGATCGCGTGGACTGCGTTGATAGATGGACCGCGCTATGTAAACATACAGACCGAACAATATAACTAAGTGTACTTAAATACACACATGTTTTTTTATGCATTCATGTTATTAAGTCTATAAAAGAACAGAATCGTTTGTTTTATCCATTTATGTAGGTACAAACAAAAGAGAATAGAAAAAATACAGTTAATAAAAATAAAAATAAAAAATGCTGCTGTTATTTGTATTTGGAATGTAGTTAGAACTAAATTAATAAGAAAAAAAAAACAACTAATAAATTTGAAATAAATACACTATAAATATACTATTCACGGAACTGATTACGAAAAAAAAAAACAATAACTTCATCATCATCATCATATCAGCCGAAAGACGTCCACTACTGGACATAGGCCTCCCCCAAGTGTCGCCACAACAACCGGTCCTGTGCGTCTCGCATCCATCGGTTACCCGCGACCCTCAACAGGTCATCGGTCCACCTTGTGGGAGGCCTTCCAACGCTGCGTCTTCCAACACAAGGCTTTGTCTTACAATAACTTATTCAATGTGAAATTTTAATAGGTCCCAAATGTCTCACTCGCAAAATCGTTTAAAAAAGAATTCCTCTTATGGAATAAAACAATGCCAAATAAAATTTGAAACAGTTTCGCTCCTTAGTTTCGCGTCTCACCGTAGGGACGCGAACAATTGTAAAACCGCGGATTTTACAACATCGTAAAGCAATCATACGGTTTATAACATGACCGTAAAGTTAATTGCAATAAAACTTGATGTCACGTGTCGTTAACTTTAAAGTAAATATGCAGATCGCGGTTTGTATCAAATCGCCTAGGGATACGAATGAATAAAATCGGATATCCGGATATTTACGCGAGTTACAACTAGTTTTAAACTTCAATGCGGTCCCATAGTGTCCAATGTAAGCAGTGGAGGGTTATTTGTTGTTATTGTTAAAGTTAATTGACCGAGTTTCATTAATACGGTGTAGTGATTTTGTGACGGATATTTTTATTTGCCTACAATTTTCAGTTGAATTAAATGTTTAATGAAATTCTTTGGTTTTAAGGGTATTTTCGACGGAATTTGATAAATTCCTTTCATCTAAAATTTTCTTTATTAAGTCAGTACCTACTAAGAAATTAAAAATAACTCTAAGAAATACAAAATTAACGTTTCCCAAGAAGGCACAGTTTATTTGTTAAACGAAAGCGATTTTTCCTAATTCTTGTGAAAATCTAACTGAAATGGAACCGCACATTTTTAGAATATTAAATAGGTATTCTCACACAATTAGTTCGTTCAAAGGGTGTTCCCAAATTTAGTACCCGAACTTCGTTATATTTTTTATGATCTTTTTATTTGAGTTTGAAAAGCGGTTCAATGGGTCTCATTAAAACTCTTAGACATCCTAAAAGGAGTTCATGAAAGGAATTCTCGAGAGAGCGGTTCATTTATTTGTTCCGTTCATTACTTAATATTTAATTTTTCCCCAAAACGGGGGCGTTTTGAAAGGCCCGAAGGCTTTATCGAAAGAATTTTCCAATAATCGCCGCATTATTGAATAAGCAAGACGGTTTTATGATGAGGAATTTGATGATTAAAACTTATTTAACGGTGCCTCCGTATTGGGAGAAAAAAAAAAAGAGTTTTGGGTGCGTAAACAAAAATAACTTTCTAATTCTGTAACTCGAGTATATTTACGTACCATTAAATACCGGTTAATTTAGAAGAAGCTCAAATTCTGCAAAATATTAATGTTCTTAGTCACTGCATTTGTCGCCAAGGAAATGGACGTAAATCTTTTCACTATTGTGTTGCTTCCTTTAAACTTTTTCAAAATAGTTTGTTTACTAACTTGTGACGTCACACACATCTTTTAGGTTACAGTCTGAAGCTAGTAAGAGGTCACTTTCTAGCTTTTTCATTTCAATTCCGTGTCGAGCATGTATAGTGTAAGTTATGGATGAAAAGTTGCTTATTTTAAGTATTTTCAAATAACTGTAAAAGTAGTGACTAAAAACATTAAAAAGCTAATTAGGTACATATTCACTACCTCATGTATATAAAAAATTCAATTTATTTTATAGCAAACAACTTCGGCGCGTGGAAAAGGGAAAGTATAAGTTATTCATTTGCGCAGATTAATCATTGGTCAGGAAAAATTCTTAGGATATTAATTTACGACAAAATATTACCAATATGACGTAATATTTTTTCTTGAAACTGCTTCATATTTTAATGTTTACGATCATGTACTTTTCTTTTTGTGCCACTTTGTGTATTTGAGAAAAAATACGTCTGAGAAATAGAAATTATGTCAAATATTTTATGTTAAATTTACGCACATTGGCATCAATATCAACAATCAACATAGGTAGGTACCAACTGATCTCAGTATTCATTCAATTACTAAATTCTAAGCAAATCAAACGAGCATCCTCAATTCGTTTCCTTCCGCCCTTCCTCAATCAAATCCATTCATATTTCGAATACACGCCAAGACACCAAACACGAATCCCATTTCGGTACCGAAAAAAAAATATTTAAAAAATCGGAACAATAATAAAAAACCGTCATCTGCCGTGATTATTAGTAACGAAAATCTATATACAAAATTTGAAACGTCTGTCTGTCTGTCGGATGAATTTCCAGACGGCAAACTCCCTCGACACGACGATTCGAGTGAAATATCAATTTCCTACCCAGTGGCCGCACAGACCCGTTCATTTATCAGAAAGCAGTGCACGGGTTAAATAAAATATCCCACCTACTGTATGTGCGTATTTTTATTCTATACTATCAATTTGATGATTACATTTCTTTTTTGTAACGAGTTGGTGTGGTTTCATCAGTATTACATTACTTTGAGCTCTAGTTTTTTCTGTTTTTCGATATTCGATAAAACAAAGTGTGAATTTAATAAAATTTATAAATTCATTACAATTGAAAAAACAGACATAATATTAAGCTATGCGAACTACTTTGAATTTTACAAGAGAACTCCTAATCCGCGATTAGGTCATTCATTGTTTTGATCTGAGTATTTCTGAAGATAACTCTCCTTGTATATTTCTTCATCATCATCATCATTATATCAGCCGATACACGTCCACTGCTGGACATAGGCCTCCCCCAAATGTCGCCACAACAACCGGTCCTGTGCGTCTCGCATCCATCGGTTACCCGCGACCCTCACCAGGTCATCGGTCCACCTTGTGGGAGGCCTTCCGACGCTGCGTCTTCCGGTACGCGGTCGCCACTCCAAAACTTTTCGGCCCCATCGACCATCTGTTCTGCGAGCAATGTGCCCTGCCCACTGCCACTTCAATTTGGCGATCCTTCGGGCTATGTCGGTAGCCTCGGTTCTCTTGCGGATATCATCATTCCTGATTCGATCACGCAAGGAAACTGTATATTTCTTATGACTAACTAATTCTACTAATGTTTGAACAACGTTCACATTCGCATCACAGTCGCAATCTGTCAAAAAACGTCAGTTTCCATAATTTTTTGACAGATTGCGATTGACATACCAATGCGAACGTTGCTTAAAAATTAATAGAATTGGTCTCTATCTACCAATTCCAAAACATTCAGTGACAATACTTTCTAGATAAAATGAGAAAAACAAGTGAAAAGCGTTACAAGAATTCTCCCGTAGCAGGAAGTCGCCTTGCAATTTATTTTTCTTCAGTCTTTATCTATTAGCCGGGTTCCGACAATAACTATTTGTTATTACAGCCCCACTTTCGCTTTTAACGGGAATTAGAGGGCCGCAAGTTCTCATAGTTTATGTTACTAAAGAAACATTTGATTATCTTGATTTAATTCCACTTCTGATGAAAACAAGGAGTTTGGTAACGTGTTTCTTGTTGTTAGAACAATTGAAGGGTTATTGAAGAGGGAGATAGAAGAAATAGGTATCTGTAGATGTTTTTATGTAGCAATTTTATTTGGTTTATAACGGTATATGTGGGTGGAATGTGTCATTGATATTTTTACAAAGGAAAATGTTCGCGAGATTTATATGTTACTTAATATGTTGTTGTAACTGTTCAAAATAATAGATTTGCTCTGTCCACAAACGGTTTTTATGAGAATATACAAAAGTGTATTATTTGCAAGTATTGCCTAACGACAGGAGTGGTCCGTACCCTGCCCAAAGCCGACCGAAATGGAACGAAGAAAGGGAGGCCTTTGGTCTGCAATGAGGCAGAACAGGCTGATAAATAATAAAAGACATCACAAAATTAAATGTCGTCAAATATATGACAATGAAATTCGTGACAGTTAATCGTAAACAATGATTACTAAAGTACAGAAAAATTCATCATCATATCTGCCAAAAGAAGTCCACTGCTGGACATAGGCCTCCCCCAAGTGTCGCCACAACAACCGGTCCTGTGCGGTGAGGGTCGCTGGTAGCGAATGGATGCGAGACGCAGAAAATTTTAAAACTAAAAATTCACTTGAACTTTGAAATACGATATCTACTACAAACCTAATTCTAAAATTCTCCTTACAAATGATAACTACGAGACTCACATATACAATTTATGTGCAATCTCAGTCTGCACATGGAGCTGAATTTTTATAAAACTTGCTACTTTGGCTTCCACTATGTTTAAAAATTATGACCGACTAAACTTGTTCGAATCACATTGTGAATCCTCCATATTCTTTCTTATTCATTCTTTTATTCCCTAGGGTTGCCATAGTAGGATAGATAGCAGAAAAGTTTGAGGATTAAAATTGTATGCAGCTTGAAATATATATCGCAAATACAGCATAACTAAGCACCTGTGAAGGTTAATACCTTTACAGGTGAATTATGCTGTATTTGCGATATATATTTCAACCTAACTGCCTAACTGTCAAAATGTGAGTGTATCATAATTGATACACTCACATTTTGACAGTTAGGCCTAGTAAAGTTTCCTGCCAGGGCCAGGGCTGCGGATTTTGTTTCAAAGAGTCACCGTGGCCCTAGAATGCAAAGGGCACTAGGAGCAGCACGGATGCGTTTTAGTCAGTAAGAGTCTGACACTCCCTCTCGCTCCACCTGGAGCGAAAGAAGTCATTTAATAATTTCCCATCCATTAAAAAAAGGTCTCCTATAGGTAGAGATATAGTTAATATCTTATAGAAATCCTTATACTATTTCGACTGACTCTGCGATCGAATCCGGGAACCCCTGTTCAGAAATTATTATACAAACTGACACTAGATCTACTCAGCAGGCAGTAAATAAAAATCATTCTCAGAGGATGACTTAAGTCAAAATGTCACAATTAAAGTTGATTGGTATCACATGAAAATTTTCCAAGACCTTAAAAGCGGTTAATACACTACCCTGTATCTCTAACACTCTTCATAAACTAAACAACAAAACGTCGATAATCTGCGGAGGTGCTATACGTCAGCTAGCTTACTTTAAGCATTATACGGCGGCGCAAGTTGAGCTTAATAATTTTAGCTTAAAAGCCTCGTCTCACTCTAGCTCACGTGTGAAAGGTTCCGGAAGTTCCCTCACTCGCTTTTTAATCCAATTTTTGGCTTTACGCAAAGTTAAATTTCGTATGTATTTTAATTTTAAAATATTTTTACACGGTTACCGGGGCAAAGGTGGGTCACGAGTGTAGATATATGGACGTGAGTGTAGGGACTACACTCATACCGCTCATCCTACAAATTGATGTAATTTTTTAATTGACCCGTTCTCTATACACAGTTGAATTTCTTCTCGGTGACGAAAATAAATACTGGCCTTACATCGACAAGTTTCAAAACAATTCCTTTTACACAAATAATTTTGTTAAAAGCTTTCGCTTTTTTTCTAATATCTACTGTTTGATTTTCCAATGGGTTTCATGGAGCACTCGGTAATCCTGAAACGCTTACAATATCACGCGTTTCGCAGATTATTTTTTCCGCATCCGGGATTGATATCAAAAAGTGCACTTTTGTACAGAAAATATTGGCAAATGTTGTTTGTTGGAAAACTTCATTCAGGCATTGAAGCAAAAGTTACCCGCATTTTTCGTAAACAAAGGTATATTTTAACTTTCTAAATAACTGTAAATACGCTTTTAATATCCTACAAAAATCTAATACATTAGCAGGCGTCACATTAACATAAATTACGGTCCCATTTCGAAGTTACGTAAAAAAATAAAACAAAAGCAAAGCGAGACAAAAAAAATCCGCAGCAAATATCTATAACACGGGAAACGAATATTCCTCTTAAACGGCGCGTCCCGGTCGGAAGTCGGCGCACTAAATCACAGGTCGCCTCGGCCCATGTATAATTCAGGAGGCTGAACGCGACACCCAACATACACACATAATTCGAGCAAACGCCGAAGAAGATACCGTATACGGCACGGCACGGTCAGCGTGCCGGCCAATTTTACGGTCTAGTGCTGTCCACCGGCCGATTCAATTTCGGCTAAAATTTTATTCGTCCGAATTCGAGCGTACAAGTGAAATTCTATCGATGGTCGTACCATTCCCTTGACGTTTTCTAGTGGCCTTTGCTTTGGCTTGATCGTTAGTAGACCATGAATGTTCCTTTGATCAATCGTTTGTCCAATTCGTTAGCGCACGTGCTGATTCGATATTGGGGTGTTAATTTGGTATATAAAATAACTTTGTAAGTTACTGCGTTGCGTGTTAACTTTGATCTTAATTGGTAATGAATAAATGAAAACTGATGAAGTTGTCTTAATGATGATGTTAGAAAGAAGATGTTTTTGATGTTTGATTTTTTCGGGTTCGTAAACACAGGCTGAAATGTTTTCATTGATGACAAATATGATAAGATGAGAAGATAAATTTTATTGGCATAAAAATAATGGAATCACTTTAGCGCTTTGCTCCAATATTTAACATAATTTTCGAGACCAACCATATTTATTCAGTAAGATAAATATGTCAAGAGTACCCCGTTTTGCCATCAATCAAACAAATCAAAATACTATAACTCAATTCAGTTCCCTCTCAAACATTACGAGATTTCATCATCAATATTAATAAAACTCCATCAGCAGTCGACACCATATTTCAAAATATTAATTAATGTGTATCCAAAACACATTAAGTAAAAAAAATGACACACAAAGTACTCGAGGGAAAGAATGTCAGACTTGAATACATAAGGGTGTCGTCAAGATATGTGAAATTATTTCGTCCCCCACTTCAATACCATTAATCAAACGTCGAAACCTATTCAATGGGGTGGTGAAAGATGCAAAGCAATCGCATGTCTCTCCGAACTGAATTTATTGTGTAGAACAATGGTTTCCAAACTTATTGTCTCTGCTGAAAAAAACATATTCCATCCTAAGGGAAATCGACTTTATAATTTTTGAGGACGTGTTAAAGTCTTTTATTTCGTGAATTCCAAGAGTCACCTTAAATAGATATCAAATAAATATAAATTTGCAATGAATGACAGTTTCACAAAGTTTCGTAAAGTCTATCGTAAGCACTAGCTAAAATCTAGACATTTGAATGAAACAATCTAACAGTTATTTGTCAACGAAACTTGAGCTGTAACAGAAAATAATAGCAATTTAAAAAAAGAATATGTCACAGTGACATATCGCGTGTCATAACTAAGCTCGTATCAATGGTTTACAAATGGTAGTTATGCAATTGGCACGTGTGTACTTGTAATTAAAGGCATGACGGTCGTGATGGGTGACAACCTCGTTAGGTATAAAAGTGACGTTTACAGTGAACTGCAGTCATAACAAATAACGTGCAATTTAATGACGAGTTCTATATATTGTCATTCGTTGTATACGTAGAAAACTAACGACCCGCTCCGACTATACAAAGATGCGTGGTCATATTTAAGGGTGATGTTGAGTAGCCGACATGCATTTAGGAAAAAATATCAAAACTTATGAAACGTCACTTTAAAAAAAAAATCGACCACTAAAAACGCATAAAAAGTTCCAAAGAAATGACTAGTCATGTAGTCTGATGCAGTTGGTGACATCAAATATGTCATTGAAATAAAGTTTTTATACAACCAACAACTACGAAGGTTGCACTGAAGTTCAATGTCGGGGGTCACCAGGATATGCGGTACCACAGTATAAATATCTACTTAGATATTCGGACTGTTGTATATGTTCAAATCGTACGGAAAACTCTGATACCGCGATGCAGGATTTCGTTAGTAGTTCGCTGCTTGTGGGATAGATGGCGTTGTGGTTCTTTTTGTGGTCGTACAATATTTTGCTTCGTTAATTTTTCTTGTGGCGGCATTGATGACGCTACAAAATCAAATTTGAATATGACCTCACTTCTGGAACACGCTGTATACAAACTTTCCTCGTTTATCTCTCTTTCTATTAGTGAAAATTGTGTTAAAATCCGATGTGTGGTTGAAGAAGTAAGCGGGAAAGAGACTTAGTTAGAAAGTGACTTTTATTCTTTATTAATGATTCGTAGAGCAGAAGCAATATCGATTTTATTTCGCAGTGCAGTTTTTTATTTCGAAAGTAGTGTGATTAATACCCACTCAGATCCCTAATAAGTAAGTTAAGCTGGTACTAAATGTAGCTTTGGATATTCGTCCTGCCATTTTCAACGAGCAAAGACAAAATTTGTCTAAGAGTTATAATATCGTGCTTGCTACTTCTCTGTTAAACGTACTTAAACATAACAAGAATCGTTTATTACAGTCATATCAAATAACCTAAAGCTGTGCTATATTTTTGTCTTCTAAATGGTTATTGAGAACAATAGGGTAGATGTCTAAGAAAATCTAATAAGTCCGTCAGGTAGATGTCCAAAAAAATATTAGAAAGTATTTTTCTTTTTTCACGTAAACAAAAAATTAAAACGATACAGTGCTTTGAAAACTCATGTGACGTCACTTGTAAGTACACTTTTTTACATACACGTTACGTCACAAGCCCCCACTCCTGATCTTAGATGCGTTTTATCTTCATCATTCTTTATTGATTTGATAAAGCAAAAAATACGTGTTTAATATTTTTCAATAATCTAACCGACGGATTAAATAGAATCATAATTTTTAACTAAGAATCATCTCTATTATTCCAATAATTTGGAAACCACTGTCTAATAAGCGCTGCGACTAGATACGATATTTCGCGAGGGGCCGTTCGATGCTAACAAATGCCAACCCTCATGATTTAGTTTTTGTTTGAAGTCACGCGTCATGAAGCAAACGTTATGTGTTCTCGTTATGATTTTAATTGTGTAGGCACAATCTGTTGTATTTTTGGTGAGTTATCATTTACTGTTTTTCTTGGTTTGATTCATTTTACCAAAGTTTAATGCAAAACAATAATAATCTACTCTTTCTGAACCTCCTCCTTTTTTTGAAGTCGGTTAGAAATAGCTTACTAGACTAGACTAGACTAGAAATGGATATAATTTAATGTTTGACTTATTTAGACCAGCAAATGTGTCAATGCCATCATGTTTGTCTTATAAGAAAGGGATAGTGCCATATGTCCTCTATAGCTCCATCTCTTTCTCTCAACAGAAACATAAGGGAGCTGGACTTTACCGGGAAAAATTTATCAAAAAAAAAAAAACAAGCTTATCATTTGGCCTCTCCTGTAAATATAATTAACAAGAACCACTCTCACTCGTCCAGCACAATTGCCACACTAAACCTCACCCATTATTCAGGCAATCCACAACAAGATACGATCGACGATAAAGACAGAGCCGGGTCATAAACGATTCTTAAACAATATCCCTTCCCACTCGTTCCTAAAGGTGCGCTTACACGGGCAATTTTTTAGCAATTATTGCTCGATAATACATGTGGATCAATTTGGAGCAATTACTGGAGCAATCAGTGTCAATTCTACTAATTTTCAAGCAACTGTGAAAATTGTATGAAAATTAAGGTTTTAGAGTTCAGCCGTTTTAGAGTGAAAGCGTAACAGACAGACAGACAGAGTTACCTTCGCATTTATATAATAAAGGAATATTAAGTAGGAATTAGTATGGATTGCTCTGTCTGTGTTTTGTTTGTTTTTTTAAATTAATTACTCATGTATGAAATTATTGCCTAGTTTCTCCATGTTGCTCAACATTTTCATAGCAAAACATTTCGCCGAATTGCCGTTGCCATAAAATGCTTGATATTTTGCGATGTCACAATCGACTAGTGCCAATTTTACTTATTTTTAAGCAACCTTAACATTTGTATCTCAGTCGCAATCTGTCAAAAAGCCTCAACTTCCATATATTTTTGACCGATTACGAATGAGATGCAAAAAAAAAATTTACCCTCAGTATTGCTTATATTGAACAATTTTCATTGCCCGTGTAAGCCCACCTTAATAGCAACTAACGGTTATAGTGATGCCGTAACGATAGAATTTCTCGCAGTTAGCAGCATCCGTCGCAGAATTAGGTAGTAACTGTAATGGCTCCAAGTTACGCGTTTGATTCGGGTCTGAGAATGTCTTTGGTAAGGGGATTTATGGACTAGGTTATAAGTTTTAGTTTAGGTACTTGTTTTAATATAGTAGCAAAAGTTATTTTAGGTCAGGTTGTTCAATAAGTGATAGATTTTCTTAACCTAGCAAATGAGTATTTTTTTTTTACTGTAGGTAGGCACGCGTTTGACTACTACATCACCTGATGGTAAGCGATGATGTGGTCGAAGATGGAGCACGCTTGCCTAGAAGTAACCTTTTCACTCTTGACTTAAAGACTCCCAGGTTGTAGCTTTCAGGAAACACAGACTCTGGCAGGGAGTTCCACTCCTTAGCTGTACGCACAATGAATGTGTTCCCAAAACATTTTGTGTGTGCGGGTGGGATGTCAGACAGTGTTTTAACCATCTATGACAAGATACTACCAGTAGTATTTTGTCATAGATGCTGCTACAGGTTAAACATTTATTTTTAACAAAATTCAAAATTAGTTAACATATTCTACTACTAAAAGTGAGATCCATACAAAAGTTACATTTAGCTAAAACCCAGGTAACACGCTACAATATTTATGAAACCTATCTTTACATTTCAAGCTCAGTAAAGCACAAGATTTCATTAAATGTAAAGAATATCTATTTTAGCTAGCAATTCAATTGTTCACAGTATCTTTTGACAGATGGTTTCAACACTTTATCTTTGGAAAACCGAGTAGAAGCTACTAGACAATAATATTTAAGTTGTCAGACACATTAATCCCATTCAGCCTTTTATTTAAAACGGACAAAAAAAAATCACTTTTGAGCCCACACACGAAAATAGAATACCCAAAATTTTAATCACACTCTCATTGTTCAAAAGCCTAAACCCACATAGCATTGTTCTAAAGATTTAGCCATGTTTAATATACCATGTGCCACCCTAAGGTCATAATTTCTCGTATTTTAGGGCGCAAGGGTTAGCAGAGTTATTTATAAAGCAATTTAAACGTGAACTGGAACCTGCAGATAAGGAGATCGATTGGATTGTAACACCCTTTCGGGCTTTTAGTGCGCGGACGTCTGCTGGACAATGAATTTATTGTTTAATTAACTCCATTTGGGAATTAATTGTTGACTATTTTTTGCTGTGTGTTCGTGGTTCGTTGTTAATGTATTTGTCGGTTGGTCGCCGTGTAAGTTAGACGGTGTTGTGTTTTTAGTTATGATTAGGAATGTTAATATAATGTAACAGTCAATGATTCTGATGAGACGTATACGGGTTATTTTCAAAATACACAAAGTTGATCCGTGTGATTTTTTTAAAATTTTGTTCAATTTACATATTTTAGATTCATGTTATCAATTAATCATAAATACTATCTTAATTACAATCAATATTTTAACACAACTCAAGGACCATCATAACCCAATTCTAAAGTGTACATGATTCTGTTCGTTAATTTATTTCTAGACATTGAGATTGATAGGTTTTGTGTTAGCCAACACAATATCACGTAAACAGTTCATTGGTTTCCTTCTACGAAGTATAACAGTGTCCTATTGACTTCTAACACTGTCCCATTGATGTCGAAGTCTTTGTTGCCATGATTGGAATATAGACCAACAAAGACTTCTTACTTGAGGCAGGCCGAGGAAACATTAGCGGGACTTATCGCTAGGTCTGAGGGGAATATGAAAAACCGGCCAAGTGCGATCTATAAAAAAACTGCAAAAAAACTCTTTTGTTGTATGGGAGCCCCCTTAAATATTTATTTTATTCTGTTTTTAGTATTGTTGTTATAGCGGCAACAGAAATACAACATCTGTGTAAAATTTCAACTGTCTAGCTATCACGGTTCATTAGATTGCCTGGTGACAGACAGACAGACGGAGTCTTAGTAATAGGGTCCCGTTTTTACCCTTTGGGTACGGAACCCTAAAAATGAAATTATGACACATTATTGCATTGAGACTATAACACCAAACTTGGATTGACCTTTGAAAGTCTAACAAATATCCCTAAAAGATTCCGAATGGCAACTTTAAGGCAAAAAACAAGTCCTGCAAATCTCAGGCCTGCTTTAGCAGCATGATAGGGCTTAGCAAGACTGTAATTTAACGTCAAACAGGTAATGTCGTTGACTAACGGAGGCGTGAGATCTGCGGCAAAAACAGATTCATCACCCTTCTCGAGGCAGACTTGATTCGACCTAAGATTGGCATCATTAAAAAACCAGAACTACCTAAGTAGAAGCACCAGATGATCTCCTTACTATGACACCAAAATGCAAAATGATGACCAGTAAATCTCGGGAATCTGCCAGCCTGGAGCTAAACGTCAAACGCGTAATATCGTTGATTAGTATGGCGTAAAGAACTCAAATTTAGGTACTCATATACTAAGCATTAAATGATAAATACGGTAGCTTTACCGAAGCCAATCTTGCCTCAGCATTTGGTAGCTTTGTTAAAAATACTAAAAAATAACCAATCAATGACAACTATAGGCAAATGCATCCCTCACAGCCATACCCTTAAATATTGCGATAGATGTAAACGTTGCTCTAGTCGATCAATAAATCAATCAATAGTAAACAACAACTAAACATAGGCTACTTTACCTGTAAACATAGGTTACAACTAAACATAGGCTACTTTACCTGTAAATATAGGTTACAACTAAACATAGGCTACTTTAAGGGTAAACATAGGTTACAATTACAACACTTACAACAGTATGCAAGATGTTACAGTTGTTATATTATGTTTCTCTAATTTTTGCCATTTGGCTTACAAATACTAATACATTTATAAGAGGCCAGTTATGTAAATTATTTTATCAAAATTCTGTAGCAACAATTTTTTTTTTAAATAAATAAATTTTATTGAATAAATTCAATAGGTACCCAATTTCATTATTTAACGAGATGCAATGATGTCAATAATTGATAATTATAATGGCAATAACTGACTGATAAGAAAAATATTTAAAATTTATACTGTCCTCTGATAATCTTAGATCGACCAATCACCATCATCTCATGTCAAGGATATCTCTAACCAAAAACCAAGATAGGCAAACGCATCGCTCACAGCCTGACCCGTGAATCACGTCCCCGCATCAGCAAGCCTGGAGCTAACCGTCAAACCCGTAATATCGTCGATTAGCGAGGCAACGGGGTCGCGCGACCAAAAAACAGAAACCTCGTAACTGATGGACGACATCGCTCATACGCACAATGATTAAGAGGACAATTTATTTGTGGGACAAACGTTTTGGACCGCCGGTTATTGTACGTATTAATAACAATGGGATTCTGCGTGGATCAACTCATTTGTTCTGTGGCGGTATTTTTTTTTTGTTTTTTTTTTAATGGTGATTTTTTCTGAATTGTATAGTATTGTAAAGTGTGTGTAGCTGTGGGCTGTGGATAAATTGACGAAAACAAAGAGTTTCAGAAAAAAATACACAGCACTATCAACGAATCGTCTTCAAATCCAACGTATACGTAAAGAAATTACAAAACTCGCGAAAAAGTTCTGTAGTAACATAAGTAAAATTCCCTCATAAAATAAAATATCTTCTTACAAAATAAACGTCAATATCTCACCCTCGTAAAACGCAATCTGTAAACGCAAAATTCTAAAATGAATTTTCACATTATAATAACCTCCGCGTAGCGTGGGTCCGTACTAATAGCCTACGGCGTAGCAGCGTAGCAACGTAGCGTTCACGCACTAAACGCTACGAAACTTGAACTCGCCCGACGCTTATTGCGTAGCAAGTTACAGTGTGTCTATATATTGTTATAGGTATTCTGACTTAATTCCCGTGTTTAGACACGCCTATTTGATGTTGCATTTGAGCATAAGGCTTAAATGCAAGGAGAGGTAAAGAAAAAAAAACTACATCAAAATTAAAACATAAAATCGGTTTTCAAAACTACGCCCGGACATTATATGCTCCTCGCTGTACCTACAAATAAGTAAGTAATATATGAATATTTTAATTTTATTATCAGAAAGCAAAAGCTATTTTCGAGAAAACATTTCATATATTAAATTAAATTCGTCGAACGAATATTTTTTAATAACATTTTATTACTCTCTGTAGTCAAATAACCCCTTTATTTTCCAACTTTATGCTTTTACGATCGACAATACCTTCAGAATGACTATAGAATAAACTGTAATTAATGAAACACTGGTGTTTATTCCCGGATTCCCCTGGCGTACCCTATCGTCATTAAATGCCGTACAAACATGGATATCAAAGAAACAAACAAACAGACAAACAGTTTTAATCTCTCTGTATACGGAATGTGTTCGGCAGACGCTTTTCAATGCCGACGTTTGAAGATTAATTCGTTAAGTTCGGACGATTTTCGGTGTTTCACAACATTCGGGGAAATGACATTACTAGGAATTGATTCGACGTTTGCTTTTTGAAACATGCTGTACATGTGTGTTATTTTAGTGCAAACTAAATACGAGCTTGTGAAAATCTACAATTATTTTAAGTTACGTGATTCAATTTTTAATTAAATTATGTAACATTATTTGTGTATGGTTCAAACATATATTGTAAATTTAATCAGTAAGTATTCTCTTTTACTAGCTTAAATTAATATTTATTTACAGTTAAATTTTCGTTTGCTTGGTAGTAGGTTCAATTCAAACATAAATATTAATCACACAACACGGTTAAAGGTTGCGATAATTGCCTCCTGACCTTTCGTGATTAAAAGATCAATGACTTTTGGAACTGTAGAATTTTAATTAAATAAACCGATAACAAATATATTATGCATGATCGTGTACTGTCTACTGGCAACAGTCACCTCTCGATTTTATTTACGACCAATAAAACTTTTATAGCGCTAATTTGAAAGAAATACGCCGTTACGTAGTGCATAAAGCGCAGCCAGGGGCAACACTAAAGGTATTTTTCTAGATATTTCTAGAAATAACTAGTGGGCACCGTATTATTTATTGGTGGCATAAAAGTTGGAGTCTGGCAGTTTATGTAAGTCATAATGTACAGGTTTGCTTCCCGACAGTTTGTTGAACGAACAGCTTTCAAGTTTCCTAGATTTACTGCCTTAAATGTTATATTATTAAATGTCGTTGTCGGTACAGAATTTGGCTCTCGGCTGTTGTGTCGAAGTCTGTTTTGTTATTTATTTAGCGTGGCCCTGACTGGCCAGGTTGTATGTACACATATACAGACAATGGCCTCTCTCCCACGAGGCAGACATAAACAAGTGCGCCACGTGCCTGCGATCCATGGACACCTATTTCAAGGGGATGTATATTTCAATTTAATATGGCCTTAATGCTTAAGTTATAGTGGTCACTTTTGTCTAAACATGACTGCTAGTCAAAAAAACTTCGAAAGTGCAGAGGACCTTCAAGAATTATGATACCTACCATAGAATGTTTATGCGTTTTTGTCATTAACGGTACATGTTATGTTACGACAATTGACAAAATAATCTGTGTTCTGCTAGCCCAAAGTTTATTGTAGTAGATTCATCATCATCATCATCATCATATTAGCCGAAAGACGTCTACTGCTGGACATAGGCCTCCCCCAAAAGGGGGGTTTGCCATAATCACCACGCTTGGCAAGCGGGTTGGCGATCGCAGTGTAGCTGTTGCAATGAACAGAGAATGCAGCTGCCCATTCTCTAGTGTTGAAGTTGATGATTTTCATCTAAAGATGGTGAACTGGCTCTGGCCACATCCCTTCAAAAAAATCGTGAGCTTTGTTGTCAGGAAGAAGTAAAAGCCACACTTCCTGCGTTCCAGACCCATCGATATCTCCATTCCCAAACAGGGGTTAAATTTTAGTACTTAATTTAAAATTCGCCTTTATCCGCTGTGCGTCCAGTGCTAAATGACCCACAAACGGCACACACACGCCGACATCGCATAAATCGAACAGTCGCAATCGTAACACTGCCCGATGCGTTGTCAGCTTAACACGTTCTGGTCAGGCCACTAAACTAGCGACTAATTCACTACTGGTGCAACATTTTGGCTATACATAGCCAGTCTTCTTCTTATTGGTGTTCTTAATTGTTGAAGGTCTTGCCCTTCTGGAAAGCTCTGACGGATTTACTGACAAGCTGATTCCAGAATTCTCATACTATGTGTCCAGTTTTTTTATACGAACGTAGGTTCAAAAGTACCATCAGTGTTTACTACAGCGCGTATGCCTGTCTAATAAAGGCTCCGTTAGACAGGCGTGACGCGGAAATACGACAACGGTGCGAAAATAGTTGTCACATTGGCGTATTGTATGTGCAAACGGTTACATCGACATAACCATCCACAATACACAAGGGCCAAAATACAATGTGTCATAGCGAAAAAAACAACCGACATATTCTATACATTTCTGTGCGCATAACTCGACAAAATGTACCTAACAGGGGTTTTTTTTTTTCGCTTTTTCGTGTTTGGTCCCATAGTAAAAGTTGTGCATTACGATGAGTTCAATGACCCTTTTTAACGTATTGCGTTTATTATGTTACACGTTGTATAGTAACATTTAGTTGCGCTAAGTTTATCTAAAGAAAGTTTTCGGACTAGACTTAGACTTCCTTTAAATGTTTTTAAATATTAACATTTTCGATTACCATTCAGTTTTAAAATATTAATAACTTCGAATTAGGTACAATCTCAATAATATTGTTAATTTTGGCTATGTTTATGTATGTACTTATTATTGTTTTTTGTTTCTATTTAGTCTTTCCAATAAACTGTACCCACCATGTTTTGTCATACTTGTGTACAAAATGCATTAAATCCGCCTTAGTACAGTAGTTACACAGGTAATAATAAAGGAAATTTGATCTTATCGACTTTTAAACCAGTAGGTACTTTCTAACTTGTACAATCGTTAGGCATTTGATATTTCTAGACGCCCACGACAGTTTTATAGAAGCTTTAACTGAAACAAAGCGTGGTTGTAAAAGTCAAGTATGTTGTTATTACTGTTCAGGAAACTTGCTGCCTCATAATACATTTTATGTTGTTCTAACATATAACGACTTAAAGGAATATTCTTACTCCTTAGACTTAACTTACATAAAGAGGTGGTCTAGTTACTAAAACCTTTTTTCGTTGTAATGTGTAGCCTCATACTTAGGGTAGGTGCCCGATAAATGTGCAAGAACGGTCATTGACCCACTTACATTTACTAGAAATAATTTTATTTACATTTATTAGTTCCATTACAGATTTGATGTCACCAACTGCAACAGACTGCTTGAAAAGACATTTGTTGAAGAAAGCCACAAATTTTTTATTTCGTTTTTTTTCCCTAATGTATATATATAAGCTACCCAACATCACCCTTAAATATGAGCACGCACTTCTGGAACACCCTGTAGTAATAAAGCTACAGTATATCTGACATCCACAACCCAAGAACTAGGTAAGACTCCATGATTAGCAGCCTTTCGGCACTACGTAACGTCTGTCAAAAATGACATCTAGGCCCTACTGCTTAACGTCCTTTCCAAATCACGGAGGGACCCATCAACGAAGCAACCTCAGCAACCGTTGCTTAACCGTGAAAATCGACTCCTGTTGTTATTTTACCACGAGTCCCTTAAGAGATACGATTTCTTAAAATGCATTCCGTGAAACGCTGATGTACTGGCCCACACGTTGTTCTGACAATGGCTTGTCGTTCTGATGTATCAGAATGGCTCTTTGTCGCAGTAGGAAACTGCAATGCAGTGAGACTATGACAAATTGTATTGCGAATTAGTGCTTCGCTATGTTGCACTGGCAACACCTTTTCCAAAAAGGTATTATGCAGGATTTGACTCAATTCTAGATAGATAGTGGTCGTAATGGTAGGTCCTTTTTTTCTGATGAAAATATTGTATCGAACAACAAGAGCTATCATATTTTGAATGGTCAATGTGTGGATAAAAATTTCATTTCCATATATGACTGTTATAGTTGTGCAAATTGTCTATATTGCGGATGTTTGCTAATATAAACAAAATGGTTCCACTAAAAGAATATTACTTCGCTTTACAGACTAATTACAAACAGTATTTACAAAACACAAATGAGTCTTAAACATTCAATCTTGCTCAATGTTCCACAAAACTGTAATACCGCAAAATATTCCTGAAGTAACAAAGAAAAAACAAACCGCAAACCGTGAAGAAACTCCTAAAGAAGCATAAAATCGCTTTATAGCTACGAATTTCAGTACTGAAGACAAACTTCAGGCTTACGGCCTCCGTATCGTGTAATTAACCGCCCTGAAAACGCTTCAGAATCCCTTTGAAAAGCTCAAAAGATCCTTTACATAATATAGTCCATGGTCGGCCATTCACGTCGTGATTACTACAGCCGTCTCGACGGCGCAGTTCGTTATTTTTGTGTAGGCAACCGTATGTAACTTATATTCGACGCCAATTTTCATTTGCAGCTAACACAAGCGAGAATACACCCTAAATAGAGGTACTAAGGTCGTTTTTAATGCTCGGTAAGTTTGTATAAAAGTACGCCAGCGAAATTTGCACGCGTCGAGGCAATATTTCAAAGAATTGTAGACCGTATTGCGACGGTGTGAAAAAATTGCCGTCGAATTCGTAACGTGGCTTCAGTCGCGCGGCAGTAGTAGTATGAATGGCCTTCTTTATTTTAACTTTGAGCGAGACACGGCGTTTGTTCATTCTAAAGACGATATTTGGTTACTCGCGTATCCTGATGATCGTGTGTGTTGCTCATTAATTCTTTCCGGGTGCAGATGTTTAGGGAAACTATCCTATACCGCACCTGGTTTTTCATCTTATATGTTTCCTTTTCTTAAGACTACAGAAGCAGAATTTCCAAGATTTAGTAGCTGTGTTAGAAAATTTTATAGCAGAAACAAATAATGCCACAAGTGTCCTAAACGGTCCCAACATTAGCTACACCCAGAGTGGAAAGTTGTTGCAAATTTATACATTTTTTGAACCAGAATATTTCTGTATCAACAAAAACTCCCTTTTTTAAACATTTAATCGAAGGCTTTTTTACATACTTATTTTTAAACAAATGGCTTTTTACGTTTCTAAGCTTAGAACGGCTTTTGTCTGATTTATTTTGGTTGGGCTAGCAGCGAGATATTTTAAGTTACAAGTTGTTGATTTAGGACTATTTGCTTAAGTATTACTAGAATTTGCGCTAAGTGTTTGATTTTGGGTGAAATTAAATGTTATTTACGGTTTTCGTACAATGGAGAAGTAGTGTTCACAGTTTGGTACAATCCTTACTAGGTAGTGTTTGTAACTTTTAGGGAAAGCTAATGTTGGAAGAAGTTATTATGGTACAGGTGGATTTTGTGTCTGTACACATACTGACTTGTGTCAAGTTGTTTCTTCTTTGAAACCTTCTTTAGGCCCGGACTCAACCAAAGCGGAGATGTACGGAGAAGTCCAAAGCGGAGACGAAAGATGTGTGAATAACTAAATTCTATTGGTTGTATAAAAAACATCTCCTCTCCGCTCGTCTCGTCTCCGCTTTGGTAGAGTCCGGGCCTTAAAAATATTTTATTTATTTATTTATTTAAACTTTATGTACAATACTGGTACATAGGCGGACTTAATGCAACAAGGCATTCTCTACCAGTCAACCTTTGGGTTAAAAAGACCACACTGTGGTAGGTGTACAACAAATAAATAAGATTTAAAATAAAATTTTGTTTTGGAAATAATAAACAATAATACATAAAATACTAATAAAATACATATATACTTATGCTAAAATAATAAACTAATAAATATGATGTTACAAACTAATCTTTCTGATTGAGAGAACTCATAATAATTACGACGAAGACCAACCTAAGAATGACAGGCTTTTAAGTAGTGTTTTCTGATTTACTGTTATATAACTCAGTAATTATTATACAAAGTAAAACTATACTAAAACGTGACAAACTAAACAGCGAAAGTAAGATAATCACAAAATCTGTCCACAGTTTAAAATAATGATCTTACAAACGTGATCCAACAAGCATGCTTTTGTGAAGAACATTTAATTTTTTATACAATTCCAATCCAAACTAGCCCCTTTACTCCAATACTTCTTGTTCGTAAATTGAACAGTTTTTACTTCATTTGTTGGTAAAAAACGATTGTAGAATCTCGATCGAATGTCGACCGGCGCTGGCGACTCGCACGATTGCACAGAGGCACCCACAAAACTATCATTTAGTATTATTTAGAGCACAAAGACAGATTGTGCGGTTAAAGATGATTGCATTGTAAATAGAACTGTGAGAAATTGTGCCCTGATTTGTCGTTGCCATCGAGAAACTGAATCTACCAACCGCAAAGTTACAAAAAATATTAGAAAAAAATCGGCCAAATGCGAGTCGGACTCGAGCACGAAGAGTTCCGTCTGTCCGTCTGTCTGTCTGTCACCAGGCATTATTTCATGAACCGTGATAGCGTTTTTTTTTATGGATGGGAAATCATCAAATTACTCCTTCCAATCTGGGTGGAGCGGGGTCCGAGTGTCAGACTCTTACTGACTAAAACCCATCCGTGTTCCTCCAAATGCCTTTTGCGTTCCAGGGCCGCGGTGACTCTTTCGAACAAATTCCGCAATAATCATTAGATGGTACCTTATCTTTAATGTAATCTCTAAACCTTATAGTACTGAAGTGTAGACGGGGTAAAAGTAAGTTAAAACGCGCGTGAGTTTAGGTTTTTGTATTTTTATTACCACGTCTCTTCTTTATAACATGTAATGTTACAAATAAATTTATTTTAAGGACTAAACACTGTTTTATTGATTACGAGCACAATACGGACAAACAAGTAACAATTAAGGGATCTAGGCTTTAGCGGGAATCTAGATTTCGCGAAGGAGATTTGGCGTGCGATCAGGTAAGAGGCTATGTTCGCACTAATGAGATCGGCCTTTGAACCCGCTATTAAAAGCGCCGGTCATTGCAACCATATGGGTGCGTTCCGTCGATGCTCACACGCCATATCCCGAACGCACTATTTACTAAAACAATAATGTTACTATTTACGGTTTGTGTAGTGGTGATATTGGTTAGTATTGTTAATTTATTTCATTAAATAATGTGTGCTATGTAAACAAGTTCTAATGAATTTATATGTGATATGTAATGCTTTTTATTAATATGATTAGTCATAGATAATGCGTTCCATGTGTGTATGTGTTTATGGTAATTATGAATGGAACGTTTATGCAAAAATGTCATGTGTCAAAACTGTCAAACGTGAAAATAACAAACGAAATGAAGAAAGTAGAATGTTGTGTTATGGACGAATGTTTAGTGTTTTTACAATGATATAAGGATGTGAAACAGGGTGTAGACCGCTACACTACTCCCCCCCTGAGACCGTAGCTACTGCTACGGGCGATAGTAGTCCGGGAAGCGAACAGTTCGACCGGAACGGGTTTTTTTAACGTCGACGGTATTTGGCGGCAACTGTGTGGCGGTTGGTGTCGAACTCGGAGTTGCGCTGCTTGGGACGACGTCTTCTTCGATGCTGAGGTAAGCGGGCTTCAACCTATCTATTGAGACGGTTGTCTCCTTACCCTTTACCTCAAGTCTGAATGTTTTCTCGCCCTTTTGCAGCACTTTGAACGGCCCGGTGTATGGCGGGTCGAGTGGACGGCGCACGGCGTCATGTCGCAGGAAGACATGCGTCGCCGTTGCCAAGCTGCGGGGCACGTAAAATGCCTTCTGGCCGTGGCGGCTCGCCGGTGTCGGCGACAGGTTGGCCATCTGTTGCCGAAGACGTGCTGTGAAGTCGGCGTAGTCTACGGTGCCGGACCCTGATGGTGAGATAAATTGGCCCGGTAAGCGTAGCGGTTCACCGTAGACTAGCTCTGCAGCTGACGCGTTGATGTCCTCCTTCCAGGCACTGCGGATGCCGAGCAGCACGAGGGGAAGAACTTCGGACCAGTTGGTGTCGGTGTGGCATCGGATGGCCGCCTTGAGCTGGCGGTGCAGGCGCTCCACCATGCCATTGCAGGCTGGGTGGTACGCCGTAGTTGGTCGATGCTGGCTGCCGAGGGTCGCAGCGAGAGCGTGGAAGAGCTTGCTCTCAAACTGCGCGCCCCGGTCGGTGGTGATGCGATGCGGGCAGCCGAAGCGAGACACCCAGCCGGCAATGAAAGTGCGGGCACAGGTCTCAGCGGTGATGTCAGCGATGGGGTATGCCTCAGGCCAGCGGGTGAAGCGATCAATGACGGTGAGGACATACCTGTAACCATTTGAGTAATTTAATGGGCCCACAATGTCGGCGTGGACATGTGAGAAGCGCTGGGAAGGAATAGGGAAAGGAGAGGTGGGAGAGGATGTGTGCCGCGAGATCTTGTTCTTCTGGCACTCTATACACTCTCTGGACCATGCCCGGCAATCCTTCTTCAGACCAGGCCAAACAAATCGGGATGAAATTAATTTGACCGTGGCCTGTCTACCGGGGTGGCTCAGCTGATGAAGCTTCTGGAACACACGCCTTCTGAATGGCTCTGGAACAAAAGGGCGTATGTTGTCAGTGGAGGTGTCGCAGTATAGCTCTATGTCCGAGTCTGGATAATGTACTCTCTTGAGCTTGAGGGACGTGTTGTTGCACGTTAGGAGTCCATGCAGTTCAGGATCGCTTTCCTGGGTATGTGCAAGGGCTGCGTAATCCAGTGTTGGGACTGATAAGGCTTCCACACGTGATAGGGCATCAGCCACGACGTTGTCCTTTCCTGCGATGAACTGGATGTCCGTGGTGAACTGCGCAATGAAGTCCAGGTATCGGTACTGTCGTGGTGAGCAGTTCTCCCGGTTGTGCGCATACGCGTATGACAGGGGTTTGTGGTCTGTGAAGATGGTGAAGTGCCTACCCTCGACCATGTGGCGGAAGTACCTGACGGCATCGTGGATGGCTAAGAGCTCCCTGTCATACGGGCTGTACTTCTTCTGCGATGAGGACAAACGACGCGAGAAGAATGCCAGAGGGCTCCAGGTGTCACCCGTCTTCTGCTGCAGCACTGCACCTATGGAGGCGTCAGACGCATCTGTAAAAATTGCAAGGCCAGCAGTGGTGTCCGGGTGGACAAGTAAAGCAGCTGAAGCTAAGCCTTGCTTGCAAGCATCAAAAGCTGTATGCATATCTGGTGTCATCTGTATAGCCTGTGTTCCTCTCGTTTTAGGGCCAGTGAGGACGACGTTGAGTGGCGATTGCAAGCGAGCTGCGTCAGGAACAAAGCGGCGGTAGAAATTGAACATACCCAGGAAGCGACGCATCTCCTTGACGGTCTTGGGAGCTGGGTAATCCTGGATCGCCTGTACCTTCTCCGGTAAGGGACGAACACCTTCTGCAGACACCTCATGCCCTAGAAAGGTGATGGTGGCTCGGCCGAACTCACACTTAGCCGTGTTGATTAAAATTCCATACGTGGACAGTCGCTTGAGGAGTTGGTGCATATGTTCAGTATGCTGGGCTGCCGTCTGTGAAAATAAAAGTACATCATCTAAGTAACAGTAGCAGAACGGCAGCCCGCGGAGCACCTCGTCCATGAATCGCTGGAAAGTCTGCGCTGCGTTCCTCAGTCCAAACGTCATGTATGGGAACTCGTAGAGTCCGAACGGTGTGGTGATGGCTGTCTTGTGAATATCAGCTGGCTGGACAGGGATCTGATTGTAAGCTTTAACTAGGTCAATTTTGCTAAATATTGTGCTGCCAGCCAGCTGATGTGTGAAGTCCTGGATGTGTGGTATAGGGTACCGGTCCGGGATGGTACGGGCATTCAATGCCCTGTAGTCCCCACATGGTCGCCAGCTGTTGTCCTTTTTAGGAGCGAGGTGGAGTGGTGATGACCATGAGCTCTCTGATGGTCTAGCTGTTCCGTTGGCCATCATTGCCTCGAACTCCTTCTGGGCGACCTTGAGCTTGTCCGGAGCAAGGCGGCGTGGTCGGCTGAAAACAGGTGGGCCAGGCGTAGTCCGTATGTGGTGTACGGTGTTGTGACTGACCTGACGTTGTGTTCCAGCTGGCCGCGTGGTCTCCGGGTACTGACGCAGGACCTCGTGGTACACGGTGGTACCACCGATCGACTTCACGGAGGCGATGTCTGTTGTTGAGCCGGCCGCAGATGACGCCGTAGACGACAGCTGGGTCAGCCCATCGATGAGCCGGTAATTTTTTAAATCTATTAAAAGATTGTAGTGTGCCAGTAAGTCGGCACCGATGATGGGTTTGGTGACGTCCGCGACCACGAACTTCCACGTGTACACGCGGCGGAGCCCTAAGTTCAGATGGAGCTCGACCCAGCCGTACGTGTCGATGGCGGTTCCGTTGGCCGCGAAAAGTTGGTACCCTGTTTTGTTGCGCCGCTGCTGGAGTGATGCACGTGGGTACACGCACAGGTCGGACCCTGTGTCCACAAGAAACGTGGTTTTAGTTGTCCGGTCAGTCACAAATAGGCGGCGTGGTTGGTTGGGGCAGCCATTTGCCGCTACTTCTGGCTGCCGGCGGCATTTCCCGCATACGTGTACGGCGTGGCGCACCGCGTGGCCTTGTCACCGAACCTGTTATGGTAAAAGCAGTATGCCTCGTTCCACGTGGTTCTGGAGCGCGAGCGACTACGGCGGCGGCCTGAGGACGGTCCTCTGCCACCACGTTGGTGCCTATGATGGCTACGCGAGCCGTGGTGTACCTGTCCTCTCTGCAGGGCCGCTACCTGGAGCGTTAATGCAGCTATGCATTGTTTCAGCTCGCTGATCTCGCTGCTGCTGGTGCTCGCGCTCGCCACTGCTGCTACGGCGGATGTTGCTGCGAGCGCTGGTGCTGGTGTCGGCGCGATCTCGTGCACGCGGTCGGCTAAATCTGCGACAGACTGAAGAGGAAGATTAGGTTGCGAAGCGATAACCGTCTGTATATTAGTGGGCAACCTACTCGCCCACAACGTGGCCAAGAATGACTCGGGCACATGTGGTCCGGCTAGCGTCTGCAGGTGCCGTAAAAACTGCGACGGCTTGCGGTCGCCTAGCTCCTCGCGGTTGAGGATCTGCTGGACCTTCTTCTCGTGCGAGTCGGAGAGTCGCCGTGTCAGCTCAGCTTTCAGCTTTTGGTACTTGTCCTGAGCTGGGGGATTTTCGATAATGTCCCTGGCCTCTACCATATATCGGTGGTCAAGCTGCGCGACGACGGTATAAAATTTGGTAGAATCGGCAGTAATGCCCGCGATGGTGAACTGACCTTCGACCTGGGCAAACCAAAGTGCCGGCTCCTCAGGCCAAAATGGCGGCAATTTCACGCTGACACGGCAGACGTCCTGGCTCTCCGACGACGCTCCTACGCTCGTTCCCTGGGCTGCTCCGGTAGACATGCTGGCTCCTAAAGGCTTCAGTGTTCTTTATCGGGGTCACCAGTGAAGTGTAGACGGGGTAAAAGTAAGTTAAAACGCGCGTGAGTTTAGGTTTTTGTATTTTTATTACCACGTCTCTTCTTTATAACATGTAATGTTACAAATAAATTTATTTTAAGGACTAAACACTGTTTTATTGATTACGAGCACAATACGGACAAACAAGTAACAATTAAGGGATCTAGGCTTTAGCGGGAATCTAGATTTCGCGAAGGAGATTTGGCGTGCGATCAGGTAAGAGGCTATGTTCGCACTAATGAGATCGGCCTTTGAACCCGCTATTAAAAGCGCCGGTCATTGCAACCATATGGGTGCGTTCCGTCGATGCTCACACGCCATATCCCGAACGCACTATTTACTAAAACAATAATGTTACTATTTACGGTTTGTGTAGTGGTGATATTGGTTAGTATTGTTAATTTATTTCATTAAATAATGTGTGCTATGTAAACAAGTTCTAATGAATTTATATGTGATATGTAATGCTTTTTATTAATATGATTAGTCATAGATAATGCGTTCCATGTGTGTATGTGTTTATGGTAATTATGAATGGAACGTTTATGCAAAAATGTCATGTGTCAAAACTGTCAAACGTGAAAATAACAAACGAAATGAAGAAAGTAGAATGTTGTGTTATGGACGAATGTTTAGTGTTTTTACAATGATATAAGGATGTGAAACAGGGTGTAGACCGCTACAGTACTTATTGCTCAAACGTGACTTTTAAAAGCCAAAAAAATAACCAAACCAATTTTAAAACTTCGTCTCCTAGGGGAAATTTAATTCGCGATAAGTCTTGTTTTATTTTTAGATATCGATAAAAGTTCCCTAAGCATATTTGCTAGAACTTTTTATAGTTGTTAAGTTTTTTATAGTGAACTAGTTTACGGTTTTTCGAATATTGATTTCTACTTAAAGTTTGTTTATTTTAGAGCTAAATGCCAAATGGAATAATTCGAGTCAGTACAACTATTAGCTTAGCAAAACTAAAATGCGATTTCTAAGCTGTGCCGAGGATTGGCACCGTCGCATTAGAGGAGGCTATTCAAACTACCCTCTTTTGATAGTTAATTAAACGTCAAGCGGGAAATATTCGCGTCATTAGGAGAACTCGGCACTCGGCGGCTCGGAGTCGGAAATGTCGCCGCCCCACCCTTAGCACTTTCGTCCGAGTATTGATACTATGGGTTCTCGATTGAATCTATAAAATATCTAAACTTGTATGATAAAGATCAAATTGTAAACATGGTGTGAGCGGGTTATCTTTAAAATGATTTCGCTAAAAGATTGCTACGCCATTGCCAAGTTTGTAGGCTTTTTGTAGGCAAGTTTAGTATATTTTTATCCTAGAAAATGCACGATTTCTGTGGGATAGACCTCGATAGACCGGAAGACGCAGCGTTGGAAGGCCTCCCACAAGGTGGACCGATGATCTGGTGAGGGTCGCGGGTAACCGATGGATGCGAGACGCACAGGACCGGTTGTTGTGGCGACACTTGGGGGAAGCCTATGTCCAGCAGTGAACGTCTTTTGGCTGATATGATGATGTGATGATGAGACCTCGATAGCAAAACCATGAGGTTGTGAGAAACGACCTAATCTAATAAGTCTAATAGAAATGTCAATTGTTCAGTACATAACACAAGCGAAAGAAAAAAGTAATCGCATATAAAGAGATGTTCTGAAACATAATTGAAAATAAATAATTTGTGAGAAGTAAAAACTATTGTCCGTAGAAGGGTAGGGCTTTAACCGAGACGTTCCTAAGTGTTATCATCACATGCAACGCAAATTGATTACTAAGTACCTAGTAGTAAAGCACTGAATCGAGTGCTCGAGTACCTTACAATTTCTACAATATTCAGCCACCTGTTACTTTTGACTCAAACAATAACTTTCAAATTAAAATAAATATTCACATTTCATTATAATATACATAAGAAAACCCCAAACACTCCAATGAGATTCAAATAAAGCTCAGAAAAAAAATGACGGAGATGAGTCGTAAATACGCGGTAGAACCGGCGTCGAGTGCTAAACAATATTTCATTAGACTATAAATTTTATACGAGAAGACGTTGTCGATTTATACGAAATTTCGCCAGTTTTAAAACGAGATATTTTAAGTTTTATATCTTTCGTAGAGGTAGGGCTTTGTAAAATGGTGGGAGTAAGTTGTAAAGTATTCAAGGACAGGATGAAACGCAGAAACCATAGATTTATAGAGCTAAAATTAACTTATATTACACCAGCTTTGTTATAGGCAATGTACCGTCACATATCACTTACCTCTTAAGCGTCCTCTGAACTAGTAAAAGATTATAAATTATCAAAGATTGTTATCTTTGTAGAAGAAATTTTGAATGTTTTAAGGAGCTCGTGGCTAAATTATAACATCCGCATGGGCCGATCTTCAAGGTTAAGCAACGCTTGCCGAGGTTGGTCTGTGGATGGGTGACCATCATGACATACCGAGACTCATTCGTGCCTCAGAAAGCACGTTAAGCCGTTGGTCCCAGCAGTCATTTGAAGATCTTTGGCAGTTGTAACGGATTGTCAGAAGTCAGAAAATCTGATACCAGTCTTGCCAAGAACTACCGTGTTACCCAATTAATGGGTTGTGGAGGTCTGGTAGGCAGCCGCTCCACGTAAAATACTGGTATTCAGCTGAATTCGGTTTGACTGGTAGCCGACCCCAAGATACTTGGGAAAAGGCTAGGCAGATGATGATTCTTGAATGTTTTCTGGACCATTGAGTGAAATAAAAAAAAACTTACTTGATTCTTATCCAGAGTTTTATACCATCTCAAGATGTTGTATTATCTTACAAAATTTGCTTTTATCCGATGACACTAAGAGCTTGCGAGCTACATTACCTATTGAAACCTCCTGATTCTTTTGAAGGATGCATAGTAAAGCACACAAATATCGAACAGCTGCAAAGAGATTCCTATCCCCAAACTTAAACCGGCTGGTATTCACTTGATCTATCTGTCAGCCTGTCCAAGCGAGCCATTTCCTAGAATCGTGTGGAACCGTCTTTCAACTCGGTTCCGAGAATGAATTCAGGTCTAGGCATTTCTCTTTGCAAGTCCCTCGACTGCTGACAGTCTGATCCATTGATAATACCTGTTACGTGTGCCTTAGGTCTTCAAATACTACAAAACCCTAGGGTTTTGATGTGAAACCGTCTGTAACATTCGTTTTGGTTGCGGATTTTGTCGAAAGAGTCACCGCGGCCCCGGAACGCAAAGGGCACTAGGAGGAGCACGGATGGGTTTTAGTCAATAAGAGTCTGACACTATCTCCCGCTCCACCCAGAGAGGAAGGAGTCATTTTATGATTTCCAATCCATAAAAAAAATCGTTTTATACGATACCTACCTACCTATCTAATGAAATCAGTTCAGTGATAACAGGAAGTATTTTTCTTCAAGCATCTGCCGTCAGCCCATTTTATTGGTTATTCATTCTCAAAACTCATGTTCACTGTATCCATCCATCTTTTATTTGTTCTCAATTAGCCATCCGCAATTAAAATAATCGCTAGCGATTTATGAACTAGTGACCCACCCCGGCTTTGAACGTTTTCTAATTATACCTACACACAAACCTTCCTCGTTTATTGTTCTTTATATTTGTGAAAACTTTATGAAAATACGTCGAGAAGATGTAAGCGGGGAAATAGACAGAGGTAGACAGCGACTTTGTTTTATAAAAACCGACTTCCAAAAAAACACTACAAATTACAAAATAACTCTAATTTCGGAAGTACCTAGGTGTTTTTTATTATTTCTTCGTAATGAAAAACACTTCATCACTTTTTAGTGGTATCTTGTATTGTTGATCGAAGGGTACCCCACACCTAACAACACCACTGCCTGGAAAGCAAAATACGCAATTTCGTTTCCATGTATGATTTTTTCACATAATTATCTTTTCCAGCTATTTGAATTCGAAAACCTAACTACTGAACCGATTTTAATAAAATTTCAATAGGACCAATCGAGAAGTATATCCTTTCACATTTTTTTTTCAAATCGGTACATAAGTAACGGAGTTATGAGGTAATAAACAAAAAAAAATACGACCGAATTGAGAACCTCCTCCTTTTTTGAAGTCGGTTAAAAACTACTAGCTTTTTCCTGCGATTTCGTACGCGCATAGTCCTTTTTTCCCGTCCCCGTTGGAATTTCTAGAAACCTTAGTGCTCCCCTACACTCCCCAAGGAACCTACATGCCAAATTTCAGTTTTCTACGACCATAATTTTGGCTGTGCGTTGTCTGTCAATCACTCAGTCACTCAGTAACGCAAGAGTTGTATATTATATATTAATTTAGATCTACTTTACGCGGGTTTAAGACCCCGGAACATGTCAACGTCTCATGTTGGAATGTTTAGGATCACTCTATAAGGGAGACAATCGTGATGATGCATACAAAGATAGTGCTGCAAGTAAAAAAACTTCACACGGTATTGAACAGCGCTAGTGTTGTGACTCTAGAGCCTCTTGAATGACAATGGTCCCGTATATCTGCTTCCCGACATTATTAAAGGTTTTTTTTGTTTTGTTTGACGGTTTTGCTAGTAATAATGTATTGTTATCAGTTTTAATTAATATTGAAGCATAAGATCTTGTGTGAATGTGTAAGTTTACTGTTATGAAGTTACACATCCGAGAACAACAACACATTTACCTATCAGGGAACAATAGGAAAAGGTCACACACAACCTTTTTATTTACATACATAATTCCAAATCGAAAAGTCGATCGGAAGGAATAAAAAAGAAGCTTAAAGACACATCATAGACGCACCGACCTTAGTCGACCTCTTTACGACTTTTAGAAGGACCTTTCTCCTAATATGCGTACGTGAGAGAGCCCGCAATGGCCACGATAAAGAACACCCCCCACCTCACCCCCTGCCCATGGGGACGGCGTGGTCAAAAATATAAAGGCCCAAAATGAAATTCCTAGCGGCCCATAAAGTATAGTGTTACGTCATTATGGATAAAAAGACGACTACCGATTTTCCGTCTAAAAGTTTTAGATAACTTTTTGTCACTTGATATTTCGGAAGTGATACCTTTGAGGACTGAAAACAAACGGTTTTTTTTGTAAGGCGATCATGTGTTTTACCGGCTTTTGTTCTAGATTTTACTGACCCAGTTTTATGGGCCGTAGTCGAACGGCTCATAACAATGGTTGTTTGTCTATTAGCCAGTTAACAACTCGACTAATGGTAGGCGTATGAATATACCTACTGTATAATAAAACAGAGGCCTTTAAATTAAAAATAAAACAACTGAGACGATTGATTTATGCTTCAGTAACTTTATATTAATAACCATACGAGTCTGAGTGACTTGAGAATAGCTTTTGAAATCCTCAAACAAAACATACGGAAGACGTCATTACGACATTTTAAGGAGTTCCAGATTCATATCTAATGTCGCGTGACGGTGCGATATACATTGACGTGACGTTACGGCACTTAAAAGCACAATCCGCAGTTCAACCCTACTCATTTAGTAATAGAATTCAATTTTGACTGAGAACGATGACACGTGTCGAGTTTTTCGTGGAGCTTGCCGAACTCCGATCAAAATTTCGACTCCATTTTGAACTTAATTTTTTGTGTGTCAAAGTTCACGTTTCTTTGTTAGAAAATAAGTCATTATTTTTTGAATGAACTGTTCCTATAAAGTATACTTAGAAAAGTGTTTAGATGTTTAAACATGTTTTATTCTGGATCGTGACGTCACGATTTCGTAATGGACGTGAATGAATTTGTTTGTAGAACTTACCAATTGTGGTTTTGCTGTCGACAGACCAACGTGAGTCCTTTAGAATGAACTCTTGTTGTATTTTGTGGACGCAGAAATGGACGTTGCTCCACTAGCTTTTGCATAATATCATGACATTATAGTCAATATTTAATTATTTTTTTTTTGTTTATTTACAGGTGAGTCGCAACAGAATGGGGATGATTGCAGCTATAGTTATATAAGTGAGTATATCTTTATTATTAAAACAAAATGGATCGACTACAGGACTTAATAACCCTCCTTTTTGCTTCGCCGTAGTCGGGTAAAAAAGCAAACAATGTTCATTAACATAGGTATAGACAGGTAGGTATACATTTTAGCAACGAAGTAAGTCAACAAAAAATGTAGATATTCCTAGCAACAAAGTTTATTAAGGTAAAACAATCAAATAGAAAGGAACTAAAATTCTAGTTAGAACCTAGGACCATGCCTGCCACTATAAACCAGGTAACCTTCATTGCGAATTTATAGACCTGTCCCTGTTCAGCCTCTGAAACGATGGACGCTTAATTGAAATGTTTCGATGTCCCATGAATCGATAATGCGCAATCCGAATACGAATTCCTATATCGCGATTCGAATTTATCATTTTGTGCTCGTTTTGTTCAAACGGCCAACTATCGTACTAAATCTTCGCTCCTTACAATATGAGAATTGGTGGAGAGTTGAAATAGGAGTTCGTGGCGAAATAATAACTGCTGCACGAGTCTTTCTTCAAGGTTAAGCAACGCTTGCCGAGGTCGATCTGTGGATGGGTGACCATCAAAACATATCGAGATTCCTCCGTGCCTCGGAAAGCATATCAAGCCGTTAATCCCGGCTGTCATTTGTAGATCTTTGGCAGTTGTTACGGATTGTCAAAAGCCAGAAAATCTGACTCCAGTCTTGCCTAGAAGTACCGTGTTACTTATTAGTTAATGCGTTGTAGAGGTCTGGTAGGCAGCCGCTTTACGTAAAATACTGGTATTCAGCTGGATCCGGTTTGACTGGGAGCCGACCCCAATGGTTGGGAAAAGGCTAGGCAAATGATGACAAAACTGAGAAAATTGTTCCACTATTATTACTTTGGTGTAAGAATGTACGTTTGTTTAATCTCGTAAAGTTCTGAATCGGCTCTCAAAGAGCGTGTAAACAACAATTTATCATAAACCTATATGTGTGTCAGTCATAGCAGGTACCTTCGGACTGTGTCTTATCATACAAAAAAACCCCCTCACAAATATTTTTATAAAAGGAATGTATTTAATAAACATTATTACTTCCATTATCCATATAAATACCTATTCGTATGACCTTTACAATTTTTGCGGTAAGTAACCGCAATCATTTTCATTAGTCATGTCATAAAGCATCTATATACAATATTGTACGAATAGGTACATAAATACCTAAGTAACTATTCCACTTCAATATTTCCACCAGCAGTCCACTTAGTTCGTTCATGACAAAGCGAATCCGTTGCCAAATATAGTAACTTAAAATAACTTGCATCCACTCTCACTAAATCATGAAAAGATTGAAGAACTAAACTAACGTAGGAACTAAAACGTTCCACAAGCCAAAGGTAAACATAATAAAATCTCCATTACCTTTAAAATATCCATGGGATACTTGAAAAACAAACTCAGGTAACTTGGTCCATAATAATAAGATTGCAAGGCACCACCCAGCTCTCTTCACTTGAAAATATACCGCTAAAATTGTGGGGATTCCTTAGTTTGATTACGCCCTGGCGTAAAAACAATCCACTTTGAATTTCAACAAGTTTGTTCGACTCTTCAATAACCTAATTAGTAATGTTGGTCTGTATTCATTTCTGAGCGATTCTCTTTGGACTCGTGAAGTCGTTACTGCATTTGTTATTTCTTGAAGGGATGGTTCTGACTGAGTAAGCTTGACTTTTGGTATCATTCGGTCGCTTTATTGTTACTACTTACGAGTTTTGATTAATATTTAACACTTCTGATCATTTTTTTTCTGTCATTTACTTCCACTGATCATATCCCTTCATAAGTGACTGGATTGTACCTGAAAATCAAAAGCAATGATGGTTCAACTTCGTAAGTTTCCAGCTCAACACTAGAACAAACCGCTCCAATAACCACTGAGTTTTTTAAAATTTCTTTGTAAAACCTTTTCTCCTAATTTTCAGCGTCTGCTGCTGAAATCGAAAGAATTCCAAATTATGTCCATTTGCAACAGAAAACTAACCAGTAACGCAAACTAGGTTGAAACTGCATCCACGACTCGCAATTCGCATTTACAATTCAACTCGCGTCTCAGACTGTCCGCATATCATCTATCCTTTTCTGTACAACCACTTTTTTGTGAGCCCGTCTCTTTCTAATGCATTGGATTGCAGAAAGCCGATTTCAAAGGTACCATTCTCACGTTTTGTTTCGAACAGGGCGTCGAGGTACTGATTTTGAATGCCACATATGAACGGAACCACGTAGAATTTTCCCAGGGAATGCGATTTTTAAAGTTCGCTCGATTTTCCTTTTTGTTTAACGCTATTTGCTGGTTTTGTAGTTGAAAATGTGTTCTTTTTTTGAGCGGAAACAAATTTTTTGTGTACGGCCAGTGTGAAATTGATCCTATGAAAATGTATTTTCTGTTTAAACTAGCTTTAAAAGACGATTCTGTTGTGAAAGTCGAAAGCAAAACAAGACTTCCTCGCATCCCATGCAGTAATAAAAGTCAATACAAGGATACGGTTTATATGGGACTAGATACCATTACATTTTATGCTCACTAGCTCTCCTTAAACCCACCATATTATTGCTTTGATACAAACTACTATTGTTTGAAACGCAATCGATGCACTGAACCGACCACAGTCAAGCGTATGATGTTATATCGGTGCACCTGGGATCTTATTTTAAGCAAGGCATACACAACACATACCAGGAACTTGCACAAGAGTAGGGAAGCTTGCATGCCATTGTAACATACCCATTTTGGCACTAATATTAGAAGCTGTTTTGGCTCAATCAAATCAAATATTTGAGCCATAAATTTGAGCATTACATTCCGTAACTATCCTACAGCTGGGTAAAGGCTTCTCGATGTCGGTGAATAAATAAACTAGGAAAGTACTTATGAATTTAAAAATTCACATTTATACCCGCCCGAAACATGTGCAAAAAAATATCGTCATTGTGGTAAGAGCAATGCCTTGCAAGCTTAGATAGTACTTGCATATTTTATGCATGCAAGTTAATTTAGTGTGTTCCTGGCCTTATTTAAACGACTGACCGATTCTCGATCAAAAACCTTCTCACGATTTCGGATCGTTCATCAATTGTTTATTACATATAAAAATTCGAGTCGTTCCAATGGTTGCGGTTCACTGAATACTTAATACGAGCTATGACCTCAAAGCTTACGTCATGACCCTGAAGGATTACGCTCACATAATAGATTTAGACCGAATTACTCAACGATGTGTTATTGGTGATATATATTGCACTGAGTTCCTAGAATTGGTTCGCTGTTGAAATAGGTAGTTAAGTAATGGGTCAATTGTTAGTAAATATATTGAAAACTGGAATATTTCAGACAGATTTGAGTCTAGTTTAAGCCTACAATTTAGGTCAATACATTTCTGAAAATCACACATTTTCAGTGATGTATTGACATAAATTTAAATTAAAATCGTAACGCTATAAAACTAGAGAAAATAATATTATCGCTTCAATTTATTGACCCCGATATTTCTGTGAAAAAGGTGCGTCAAAAAGTACCTATATAAACTGCATATTAGTTTACCTATATTTATTATTTGGTATATATTTAGGCATAAGAACAAACTTCATCAACACATAATTTCGTGTAATGTTTTGTTCTGAAACTTTCTTTTATTTTCCAGTTTTGCGAACACTGGATCCACGAAGATGATCTGATAGTGAAGGTATCGAACTGTTGTATCACCTTTGATCACCGCTTCTAACCCCCATACTGTAATGTATCACAGAAGCACGAAATACTTAGACAGCTTTGTTTGTGACGTCTGAATAAACCTTTATGTAGAGTTGTTCTAACCCGTATCTATGTATCTAAATAATCCTTTATAAATCAGGATTACCATAATATATTATATGCTGCATTTCCCCCAAAAATCTACCGTGTTCACTAAGTTGACCGTATTTTGTAAATGAACCTTCCTGTATTAAACGCTTTGTTGAAAATTGCATCCTCTAAGCCAAATATCTGAGCGTGGCGTTTACTCTGACAAATAGCACATTAACGCTTTCCTCGTTGATTTAATACCCTGAAACTTACGTACAAAAGCCTACCCTAATAAAATATAGAACCACATAAAACATATAATTATATTTTTCTCTCGCCTCTCGAAGGCAGGAGTCGTTTTCATTCCACACACCTCCGCAAAATATGGTCTTTCATAACTCCCCACAAAAAATCCCCTGTAATTTAATGCTTCCCCTGAAAATAATATGTAAAAATACGCGCTGGGTAGGGGCCACTTTCGGCCCGTTTCGGGCCATTTCGGACAATTTCGGGCCGGTGCCGACCATTACGGGCACATCCTTCGCGCCGTTATCTTGCCCGTAAGAATAAATCAGGATATTATTTTACCCCGACACAATATTATTCTTCATATCTAATCAGTGAGGCAAGAAATATGGATATGATACCGACCGAAATTGTATTTATGTGTTATGGTTCTCATAAGTGCCGACGCGCGCACCCCTACGTGCCAAGGTTTTCAGTTGCCTCCGTAGTCGGCCCGGGCCTACTTCATCAATGACACAATTGTCTTTAACGTAATTCGTGGCCAGACTATGTGTGCTGACTTCAGTCTACGTAACTGTAATACTGAATAAGGTTTTTAGATCTGTAATCGAAATTAATTCTAGTTAGTAACTTGAAATATGCGCAATATTTGAAGGAAAATACAAATATTGGCATCAGAATGTTCGACTTCGCATCATTAAAATTACGAATAAACAAATACAAATGTACATAATATAGAACTTATTAAAACATTTGTATAACAGTATGCCAACAATCTTAGAGGAGATAAACTAAAGTTTTCAAATTTCAAAGAGGCGAGCGTAACTCAAAACACGCTCCTCAATAGTAACAGCCGCAGTCACTCCGTTGAGACATTTTAATCAAGAAATCTTCGCGTCTTTAATCAAAGGGAAACTTGAATACCTACACAACACTTGTTAAGTAACACGACGAATTAAAACAACACTTCAGTTCTGGTATTTTCAAGCTGATTTGGCAGTAGAATGAGGCGGTGTCTCGGATGGGTTCCTTTATGAACAATTTCTTTTGATATTTACTCGTAAATAGTATATTTGGTCATTGACTATGTACGATTTTGGGATAGCGTTTCTGTTCATAACATTGTGGAAGGGAAGAGGTTGTTAAGGATAGGAAGCATAAAGAACGACTGACTGACTCTGTCTTTTTTTTTATTTATGGGTGGGAAATCACCAAATGACTTCTTCCGCTCTGAATGAAGTGGAGGGGAGTGTCAGACTCTTACTGACTAAAACCAATCCATGTTCCTCCTTATGCCCTTTGCGTTCCAGGGTTACGGTGGCTCTTTTGAAGAAATTCAACCCTGGCAGGCTTTGGCCCAAACGGGCCCCGTCTACTTTCCTGACATCTCTTTGGGATGTGAAATTTGGTGGGTTTTAGAAAGTAAGAAAACTTCTGGTCCAATTGAAGATTCTAAGGAACTGAACACACCGACGTACGTAATATTATACATTCTGTATATTACACCAGCACCTTCGATTCTTACGAAAACTTCTATTTTTACTACACAGCTGTCGACTAAAACATTAAAATGCTATTTGTGAACGTCGAAACGAATGAGCGATATCGATTATTTATTGTACAGACATCTAATCGAGTAGATTGGGTTTCGTTTGCGGTTGTTGCGGTCACGGCATCGATACTTGGTGACTACAGACTTGTGAAGTCATTTAAAATTTGTTAAGAAATCAATAAGGAGAACACGATGTAATACCAGACCTGAAGGTCAATTCTAGTACTTAAAAAAGCGTCTAAATTCAAAACGCAATATCATGTCAGTGACAATCAATGTTAAAACTTGTCGTACTGTTTATAATAATATCATTTATTTGCTTGAAATATGGTTACAGGTACAGGTCTTAAAATATAATAAATTATGTTTCTTCATATTCCGCCTCACATTCAGCATGCAAATTTATTATGAATGGGCATGACTCTCAATTATTCACATCAAAAAAAT
Source organism: Melanchra persicariae (assembly GCA_947386135.1). Taxonomy (NCBI): domain Eukaryota; kingdom Metazoa; phylum Arthropoda; class Insecta; order Lepidoptera; family Noctuidae; genus Melanchra; species Melanchra persicariae. The sequence continues at coordinate 4,862,260 of OX376651.1, read as the reverse complement.
CTATTTATAATATGGTATAAAGTTTAAAAATAATAATAAATCAAATTAAAACGTGAACAAATTAAATTACTTAAATGTCAATAAATTAGCTTACAAATGTCATTAACAAAAAAAAATTGATATAAAAATAGAATGTCAAAATAAAAAACAAATAAAAATACAACGTCAAAAACTAAAAGATACTAAATGTCAAAAACTAAAAATAAAAAATGTCAAAAACAAAAAAATATACAAAATGTCAAAAACTAAATCAATACAAAATGTTCAATTTAATCCAATTACAAGGTTTTTTTATTCATATTATAATTTATAAATTCATTTACCGTATAGAAACATTTGCCCATGAGCCACGTTTTTTTTTTGTCAAAATTTAAAGAAGAGTGTCTTTGTTAGTTTTCGTCTACGAAGCGACTCTCCTTTAAATAAGGAATTTGCCCCTCAAATATAGAAAGCTGCTTCGTCAAATGCTATGTTCTGTAGATCCATTTCAAAGTTGATAAATATGTATCAGATCAACCTTGAGAAGGGCACTGACCATGCCCAAGAATAGACTAAGGACTTCGTTATCCGACTAAGACACCCATTTCGTCCGTTGGGCTCGGGGTTCTGGCAGTCCCCCACCTTCCCCTTTTTTTCTTTTTTTTTAAGGATGGGAAATCGTCAAATGACTCCTTCCACTCTGGGTGGAGCGGGTGGGAGTGTCAGACCCTTACTGACTAAAACCCATCCGTGTTCCTCCTAATGCCCTTTGCGATCTGGGGTCGCGGTGACTCTTTCGAAAAAAAATCTCAACCCTGGCAGTCTCTGGCCCCAACAGGCCCTGTCTACTTTGCTGACATCTGTTTGAGACGCGCGTGGAACACAACGCGCCGTCGACCCGGACCTGGTTATGATCGGAAAGCGAGCCACACAACGCTCGCCGTCCGTAGACCCGAACTTAGCTACCCTAGCTCCGCCCAGAAGCACAAAAGCTTCCTCAGGCTTTCACAAGCTTCGCAGAGCTACCTCAATGTTCCGAGGAAGTCAAAGCTCACAGTCCATGCCCATGAAAAAAATCTACGGTTTTAAAAAAAAGTCAAGTATGTACTAAAAGAAAGAGTCTTTAGCTCAGCTAGAAAACAAACATAATACAACCCGATCACTTACTTAGTAAACTGTGACATCTTACGTTTTCTCAAGAATACCATTCACGTTATAAAGTAAGAATGAACTCAACCGCCAACGTTTACGATGTCTATATCTCCCCACTTTCCCCGCAGACCAATCTACATACATCCAGAGTATTCCTTTACCTAATACAGTCTTCGTGGTGAAAAGCGGTGGGTAGCGCGAACAAATTGGCACCTAATAGAATTTCATATGGGCACAATTTAACCGTATTGTACATTCCCTCTTGTATAGAAAATTTCAACATTTCAATTGTTTATTCAGTAATGCGTTCAATATTAATAGAATGTACAAAGGATTGCATTGACAGCTGTATGTGTAATATAACACCGTTTGCAGTGTACTGTACTTTAAATCCGACTCTTGGTAAGGCTTCGAACGATGCTAATCAGTAGTTCTTTGGTATGTTTTGGTGGAATGTCTGTTATCGACTCACCTTAAACCGTAAACATTATCCTTATCAAGCTTTTCAAGTGTTGTCTTCTACTAGGCATGGATCAAAAGCAAAAACATCCCGAGTGGTTTCGGTGAGTAAGTCACACTGGCAACAATGTTATCGATCCACATTTTTGGATCAGGTACATGGGTCGGTTACTTATCACATCATATTAACCAAGGTACCTACTAAACAAAAATAAATCTAAATCCAACCAGTTTCTAACTCGGAATTCGTCGAGTCATTTAGTCTCAGCTAATGCAAATCTGCCATAAATTGTCAATAAACCAGGGGGCAGGAAGATAGTTTTCGATAGTTCCCGTTCGGCGGTCCGTGACGATTTATAGTGCAAGTTTCAGATGGAAAAAGTTGGTGATCCTGTCTTCTTACGGTCTCCCAGGGGGTTGATGGGGGGGGGCGTTGTTCTAATACGTACTGTCAATTGGGAAAGTGCGTCGTTATATCTCTGTGTACGCCAGGCTTGCTTTTCTTTGGGTGTTTTTCTTCTGGGGACAATGCTTCGTGTATTAGCCAGATGATGCTGTGTTGTGGGAGCTTTGAGTGATGTGGGACATAACTGAAATGTTTAAGGGGTATTTAACGGGTTTGTAATTGACGATGGCAAAGATTTAAAGACAGCAGTATGATATCTAAGCGATGGTAATACATATAAAAAGCGTTACAACCCTTTTACCCAGTTTATAAAAGCTCAATATATTACCGACATACATAATATGTGTCCCTGTTTTCCCCATATTTATGCCCGCTACTTCAAGTTATTCGAGCCAGTCGCAATATACATGTTACAAAATAAATTTCATCTCTCAGCAAAGAACACTAAATAAGCCCCCAACAAATTACTTCTCCAGTCCCCGAAGTAACTTACATAATGCTGAAACAGTATACTTAAAATACTTGAAAGTTATCAAAGGAAAATCAACTTTAAAATGGAGGATGTAAGTCACATTTCTGCTCAAGGTCTGGAGCAGCCGAGATAATCTTGTTGGGGAGTCATTTTTGACCAATTTCCCTCGGTATTGAAAATATTTTATAGAGGCCGACATTGCAAAGTCACATAGGACCCGATAGGCTTTGTGTGGACGCCATACAACGATGTTTTGTACATTGTTTTCTATTTAAGCGACAGAGTTATGTAGACAAAGCTTGTTATGGCGGACATTTTGTATGAAAATCAATTTTACATAATATGAAACATAATAACATGCTCATACTGGCTATTATGTTTTGCTGAAACATTGATGAAGCATTTTATTTAGGAAAAGATCTTGCGGCCCGACTTGCTGATGCCGTAGTGAAAATGTTGGCCAGGCATCAAGATTAGTTTTTACAAGCATTTACCAATCTCTTTCATCAGACAAAATACGAAATACCTAAAACCTACCTATCAATCTTTTACCAATACGCATAAACAATATATTTTCTTCTAATTCCCAAATCGCCACAGATTTAAAACACCCCGTGAACCGGTTGTGAACCGGTTTTCTCCACTTTTCTACGATCACGAAATAATTAATAAAACGGAATAACTGTTGAAAGTTCGTCTCTGTCGCCAGTATTTTTGTTTGGCTACTTTATAGGTACTTTTTGTTCATATTTCAGCGCTACACGGAGAGGTGATTAAATAATTTGCATTCGCACCGACGTTATTTCGATTCGATGCGTTATTTAGTTTGCATTTTGGGATGAGGATGAATTAAAAATACATTTTCGTGTTTTATTTAACTTGACCGTGTACCAAATTGTTTTGTTGAATTTACCAAATTGAATACCAAATTGAATTGAATTCACAGAAATCGTTTTTTTTTTCTCATAAATATCACTTTTCAAGCAGTCTGATGCAGTTGGTGGCGTCTATTTTAGGTCAAACACAGATCTGATGCCAGCAACTGCATCAGACTACTTGAAAAGTGTTTTATTTTTAATTTTTTGTTCGTTTTTCGAGGTCGGGTTTTTTAATAAAAAGTCAATATTATTTTTTATTTTGATATTGTTTCCTTACTTTAAAGCAGCTACAGAACATCATCCTTAAATTATGACCCATGACTTCTTTAACACCCTGTATAGAGAGCAAGTATACGAGTATACGTATAAGTACTACACATAGAAATATTTTTAAAGAGGAAGCTAGGAAGCAGTTACCACGGCTTGTTTTGTTCAATTTAGATAAAAGTTACCGCGGTGTTGTAACGCCAACCAAACCGGAGTCCACGCTCTTAGTAACAGTCATATTTTCAGGCATAAAAGTAGCACAAACAAAAAACTTACTTTCACATTTATAACATGAGTAGTTGAGCGATAGATCAGAAAGCTTTCAAAGCAAAAACACAGCCTGTCAATAAACCCAGAAAGGCCAGAACGTAAAAAAATATTTCTTTATTCGCGAAAACATTTTCATCGGCGGCTAACAACCCGAAATATCAACAAATTACATCTAATCGCTTACCAAATCATCTTTTTATAAATCGATACGGAATCGCTTTGGGACGCAAACATACGTTAAATCGGCCACTTCGCGAGTAAACGATTCAATTATATCTGTACGAATATGTTGATAGCGAAGCGTTTTGAAAGGTTGCACGTGCGAACATCACCGTGTGTTGATTTGACGAAAAATTGTATGTTTATAGGCAGGGAGATGTATTTGTGGACAGGTAGGGATGGGGGTGACTTTTCATAGCTTTTCTTGAACATAAATTAGTGTGATTAGAAACCGCAACGCAATTGGGATGATTCCTGGTTAAAAATATTACGATTCTATTTAGTCTGTCAGTTAGATTATCGAAAAAAATTGGACACGTTTTTTTTTTCAAATCAATAAAAAAAGACGAAGATCAGGAGTGGGGGCTGGTAACGTCGCGTGTTTGTTGAAAAGAGTACTTGTCTTTCGTTTTCATCGTTTTCATTTTTTGTTTACGTGAAAAATTAAAAAATATATGTCTAATATTTTTTGGAAATCTATCTGACGGACTATTTAGATTTTTGTAGTCATCAACCCTATTGATGTGGTTCCCTTATGTTACAATAAAAATCATAAGTTATTTTATTGTTATTTTTGAGATGTTATGCTTTTATCACATCAGCCAAAATTCCATAATCTGCTAAATAAAGGTCAACGCCACTACAACTTGTTCGACCTTTCGTTACTTTAAAATGATTTAGGTACAACGCCGACGCAATTTCTTCAAACTTTCCATTGTGAGCAATGAGTAATTTTCAGTATCAATAACAGAACTAGGAAACATTATAAAACTTCATTGTAAACATAACAGAAAGTTTCACTATACAAATTACAATTTTCACGGAGAGCAAAAATGAAATATTTGCTGAATTTTTATTACCCAATTATGTGCAAACATTTCTCACCCTTGATATCTTTGCTGTATGCGAAAATTTTGAATTTCGAACGTGAGTTGTAAGGTGGGATCCAATGGGCCCCCAGGCGCTTGTAATGTTACCGTGGCAGGCGATACCATCACATCGCCCGTGGCATTTGATAAGACAGTGCGTTACTTTTATGACCTAGCTCCTGGCCTATGCAAGTGTTACGTGAAAATGGCGGCACTTGAAATGGTAATGTCGGTGTTTGTTAGGCTAGTTTATGTCGGCGATACGCTCCGTTTGGCCGTTGTTTAGATAGAATTATTTGTTATTTGGAATGTTTCGTTAGAAATGTGAACAGCTAGTGTATTATAAAAAACCTTACCGTGGAAAAGCTGAAGTAAGCTGACATTCAACCCGTTGACCTGCTAGGGATAGCCGATTGTCAGTACACTTCAAACTAAAGTGATGTGCACTTTAGTTTTGACGTTGATTTTTTATAGAATAGCTGAATTGGGGAATAAGACGAATTTAGCAGTTCTAAGACAGTGTTTAAGTCGTCCCCAAAATGTCATTCAACTGTCAGAAACATGAAACATTGTCCGATTTTGTGTTACATTATTTTTTACCTAACAACTCCGAGTTACCAGCAAAGAAAGAAACATGATTGACTGACCACAAAACATGGCTCGCAATAATAGCCTAAACGTAAAAAGATTGACAAAACGTTATACGTCGGGTTCGAACATAGCCTTTTTCGGCCGCTCAACTTTTAAAACAACCTTTTCTCTGTATTCGGGCAGTCATACTCTATTTATTACAAGTTGAAAGGCCAAAAAAACAATGGAATCCTGCCATCAATACACGCGTATTACAAAGTGGGACGACAAACAACGTCCGTCGTTGTTGCGTCGAATGCAGCCAACATATGGAAGGGATATTTTTAAACTGTATAGAGACATTAAGATAAGTTTACTGCATTCGAATGTCACTAATGTCTCTAGTCACTCGGATATTTCGGTTTATTGTTTGAAACGGGACAAAGGTTTTTTAGTGCGCTTTTAGAAGCGTGCTGCACTCTCGAATGATATAATATTTATGAGTTTTTCGTCGCATTTGAATTTAGAACGATATAGTTTTTTTTGCTGTTTTTGTCAGTCCGGCTCCGTCATTTGTTATGTCATGTTCTAAAGGAAATTAAGATCTTTGTGCTGTGTTTCTATCTCCATAATAATTATTAAAGAATTTCTCGGAAAACTGGATAGGTTTTTATTGTTTTGAGCAGCTATATTGTAATAACGATGCTGAATGGTGTTCTGTTAAAATAAAGATCTCTCGTGAACAAAATTAGAGTAACAAGAGTATACAACTTTATCAATGAAATCTTGGAAATATAAAGAATTTATGTTGAACTTTAAATCGGATCACCCACGCAGTGACCAGGCCGGTTTATTGAGCCCCCTAGCATTAGAAATTCGTAATGTATTATCAGGATATATCCTCGGATCAAGTATTTTTTGTATGTCTTTATCGCACCACCAACGCAAGCCGCCCTCGAAGTGTATCGGCGTTATGATATTGACATTTAAGTGCTGTGTCCCACGGGATGAATCCTTGATTTTATGGTGGCCCGCGTTACTTATCACTTTTTATGGGGTTTCGGGCGGATGTGGCGATACGTTAAATCACTTACTTTCCATATATCCAGATTATCTCCGGGAGATTATTTTATTAACATTTTTGATGCGAAATTGTGTTTATGTCCCTTTAGATAGCGTTAACAGGCTTCCGTAGAAAGTAACTGTGATGTTTTCAGTGTACTGAGCTGGTTGTGCATCTATTAAAGTAATCCTCTAGTCACATTTAAAAAATCTTGCGGAAAATTCGTTTCTTATTTCAGAGATACAGAGAAGCCACAATACACGTGTACACACTTGAGTATTCGATTGCCATAAAACAAAATTTTCCTGTTCGGTTATAGGAACGTGGGAGGTCAAGTCACTGACCAACAAAAATCATCACTTCCCATCACTTCCCGTGGGTGTCGTAAAAGGCGACTAAGGGACTCACCAGAGAATGGGCAGCAGCATTCTCTGTAGGTACATTGCTACAGCTACACTGCGATCGCCAACCTGCCTGCCAAGCGTGGCGATTATGGCAAACCCCCCATTTGAGGGAGGCCTATGTCCAGCAGTGGACGTCTATCGGCTGATATGATGACCAATGAAAATGTAGCGTCACTCATGCCATAATTTATCGGTCAACAGCTTCCCATCCCAGCATAAATATGCATTAGTCTAAAATCAGCTACATTGTTACCGAAATTGTGCTGAACCAACCGAACGCGGGAGTTTCAAACGTTGTAGAGTATTTTGGTCGGCTTATAAATTGATAATGCGGCTTTGGACCGCATCAGATGATTAATTGACCCGATTTGACCCAACAATTACTTCAATTATTTACCTCCGGTACAATGCTGTGCAGTTCGATAGTTGGTATCGACTTTAATTTGAATTATTTATTGGTGTCTTCCTAATTGTGATTAGGGCTGCGTCCTTCGTCTTCTCGGTTGGCAAACGTTTTTTTTCTGTATGCTGTACGTGTTACCGGATAATTGCAGACTCCGTAAGATTGTAATTATACCTATTATGAAAAAATTTTTGTATTTTGTTTTTGTATTATTTTGTTTGTATTAATCCCATCCAAATTCAATAGTTTCCAATGTATCCGTGTCTTATAATAAAAAATAGTTTACAATTTCACGCTATGTTTTACAATCTTACGGTGTTAGCAATTTTCCGGTGACATATTATGCTTAACCGAAACTCAAAGCATTTTTTCACCATCAAAGAGCTGTTCTGTCAGAAAGAGAGAATTCTACGGAGAAAAACGAGAAGAATTTCCATCAGAGAAATGGTTAAAAAGTCGTATATCAAGAGCTACGCGATGAATTGCTCAGGCAAAACAAAATAGTATAGGTCGCTGTGTCCCTGATGAATACATATAAAGTAATAGGGGACGAAGATTTAATATACGAACTAAAAAATACGTAGTCTATTCTATCTTCTATAATGTCGCAGCCAACTAGCTTAATCAGCCGTTACATTAAAAGCCTAGCCTTTTCATATAACTGCGCCGATTATTTATCGTTAATTAGCACTTTAAATTGCATCTCGAAATGCCCTAATAGCTAATGTGAACCCGAACCCTAACATAATTAGGCTGCTTACAATCCATCAGCGCATAAATGTACATAAATGCAGTGGTCCCCAACCTTTATTAGACACGGGACCATTTTGATTTATTTGCTGGCAGGAACCAGAACTCAAGAATAAAATTAAACTGGATTAATAAAATAAACTTTTATCGTAAAAATATGCAAATAAAAATAACATCATTTATTTATTCATTCATTCGATCATATAGATATTCAAAAATTGTAGCATAGCTCTTCTTTGAAACCAAAAGTAACGAGCATTGATAAAAACTGGAATCAGTTTGGATCAATATGGCGAAAAGATTGAAATTTTAAACCTTTCACGGATATAATTTGGCCTTTGCGGAACACAAGTTGGGAACCACTGTTATAGTGCATATATTTAGTGCATAGTTGTAGGTGCGTATACGCCATCCCGTCATCAGCGATGTACTACTAATTAATGTAATTATCTCGAAACGGAAAGTGCTTTCATTTCGTAATCAGAATTAATAAGTCCACAATAAGGGGAGTCGATATCTTGAGGATGTATTGAAGTTTAGTGCTAGTTAGTAGGAGGATATTTTTGTGACTGAAGTTTCAAATATTTTTTTGGGTCCTTTGATGGCAACCCACAAATTGGTAAGTATTCCAAGGTCAATTTCTTTTCACGTTAAAAATAAGAACAATAAGAGGTCTCAACAAATGGTTCAAAGCAGCTTACATAGTAAGTACATACCTAGTGTAGCATAATAAAAAAATAAAGGAAAGAAAACAGGATAACGTAAAAAAATACGTATAATTTTATTCGGGAAAAAATACAACGAGAAACTGTACGATTGGACGACTAAGTTCCCAATTAATAACTTTCAAGCATCATTATTTATCTCTTTCTACACACAGCTGATGCGCGCGCATGAACAGCTGATTTCATTTTTGTTTCGGTTCAAGGTCATAATCGTCACTCTTCTGCATTTGAATACGATCGACATAAAGTGATAAAGTTTGTCCTATAGCAGTTTTTCCACCCACAAGCAACTCGAATGCAAGTTTCAATACATTGTGGGACACGATCGAGTGATTGATCACATTACACCTCACTGGCCTGCAATGTAATGCATCTAGCATAAGAGCTGATTGCAGATAGCAATGTGGCTTTAGGGTTGCAAAATTTGTTCGAAAGAGTCACCGCCCTGGAACGCAAAGGGAAAAAGGGAGGAACACGGATGGGTTTTAGTCAGTAAAAGTCTGACACTCCCTCTCGCTCCGCTCGGAGCGGAAGAAATCATTTGATGATTCATCATCATCATCATATCAGCCGAAAGACGTCCACTGCTGGACATAGGCCTCCCCCAAGTGTCGCCACAACAACCGGTCCTGTGCGTCTCGCATCCATCGGTTACCCGCGACCCTCACCAGGTCATCGGTCCACCTTGTGGGAGGCCTTCCAACGCTGCGTCTTCCGGTACGCATTTGATGATTAACCATCCCTAAAAAAAGGGCTCTTGAAAGGTAGTATATATTCTATTAGCGATATCGAGATATATATTTTTACGAGTACTTACACCTATTAAACATTATTATATTATATTATATTCAATTCTATTTTCACAGTGTAGGTATAGGATTGACAAGTGCTATCGAAATGTCACGTTATCAACCCCATACATTTAAATTTTTTACAATTTTTACCAGAGGGCCAATGTGCGTCTCAGTCGTAATCTGTCAAAAATGCCTCAATTTCTATACATTTTTGACAGATTGCGAATGTAAACGTTGCTTAAAAATTTGTAAAATTGCCATTCTGTTTATTCGTAAAGATATCTTACAATCAGACCTTCAATCATTGTGTAAGCGTTTATATTTCAAGTATAACAGTCATTATTCATTCTTAACTCAGAGGAATCCAACTTTCCTGCTGCGATTAAGGTGGTTTTAAGCATAATTTACAGCTCTGAAACCAGAGCAAACAATAATTCTAACAACGTATACTAATGCCTACTAACCAGAGATCGGAATAAGTAGACTATATTTACCTAAACTTCGAAGAAGTAAATAACATAGAGTTGATAATACCTCCTCTAAAATCCCGGAATGACAATGACATGACAATTAAAACCGCAGATTATGAAAACATGGACTGGACTTGAATATAGTAACTAGTACTACTATATAACTGTATTATAGTAGTATAGGAGATAGGTATATAGTAGTACTATATAACTATCTAAGATTTATAATTCTATTGTAGTAATTTGAATTTTTGAATAAAGATTTATTATTATTATTTATTATTAGATTTATTATTTATTATAGTTAAAAAAAAAATATTTGAAGAATCATATTCCAATTTATGTAAAACAAAGCTCTTTATTTTATTTAACAGTTTGAGTACGGAACTAAAAACATAATAAGATTCTTCAATATAACAATTTAGTTCAAATTTCTGTAATCCCAGGATTCAATGGTCATGTTTATGATTTATTATTCCGAGATTTTAGAGGAGGTATTATCAACTCTATGTTACTTATTAATTTAGGTAAATGTATTCTATACCTATTCCGATCTCTGCTAATAACCAACCAACACGAAATACTACAGACCTTAAACTCTGCTCGATTCACAGACATCAAATAAAGCTCCCCTTCCAAGAACAGAACTCAATCAGATCTCTTAAATTATTTGCTCTTGTAAAACAAACAAAATGACACGGAGTGTATCCTACAAGAGTACCCGGAGCAACTTGACCCGGTTTCTCCCTAAATGTACCTTCATACACACGATCAATACAGCAACGTAAATAAATCACTAAGTTTGAGTTTCGCGATACGAAGCCTGACGGTAACAGACAGATTCAGTAGGCCAAGTTAGGATTACTCCCCTGTGTGTCATTCAGACGAATTGGTAACGGTTATGGGGAAAGCGAGGTATTTTTTTTAAACCATACACATGTACCTAAACAAAATCTGACCAGAGCAGAAAGTTGGTAATGTGTTTTTTTTAAACTGTGGATGTCAGGATGCCAATGCCAATGGATGCCAGTATACCAGGGCCCCAAGTCTGCTATTTTTATAAATTCCTCATTCCAACACGATCTCATTGTCATTTTGCTATAAGTTCGTAATCTGCTAAATTCATAATGGTCGATCAATGGTCGCGTAATAGAATCGTGGATTTAAATATTCAATGTCTTTGAAAAGCAATTACTGCACAATAACCTTCTAATGGTAGGTCTCTGGTCGAAGGAACTGTCAAAATTTTAGCAGATTACCGCGTACGTCTGTCATTCATTTGTCATTATGTACGAGATTACCATTCTGTGACATTTCTTTCCATGGAGTGTCAGTGGTTGATCATAATGACGCTTTTATATGAGTAGATTACCAAACTTGTCAAAATCAACAATTATGAAATCAATGATAGACTATTCTGACACTATTGTTATAGCAGACTTGAGGCCGATGCCAATTCTACTAATTTTGAAGCAACATTCGCATATTCCATACATTTTTGACGGATTGACACTGAGATGCGAATGCGAGAATTGCTTAAATATGAGTGAATTGGCACTTTGCTCCTTGCCTGATGCTAAATGAAAACTGAGTCTAGACTGGGTACTAGCCATGTGGCAGATTTTAAATCTAAAACAAAAGACTAACGAGGAATACCGCATCAGCCATAAAACAATCGCCAGTTCAACTAAAGTGAAGTCGAAATCGCGACTGCAGGCCTAGACAATAAACTTTTTTGTAGCGTTAACGTCAGACGCTCACGACAAAATGTATGGGATTGACATTAGGTGATGACGTTTCCTTTCCACACCTAATGTCATTCCCATAAATTTTGTCGTCAGCGTCTGACGTTAACGCTATAGAAAAGCTTTTTGTCTAGGCCCCTGTTTACTTGTTTACTCTTCAGTTCTAAAAGGCTGAACGGATTTGAATGAAACTCGTTACATCTGTACATGTATGTTGGGCAGACCATATACCTACTGGAATACGGATTTGGATACTTTTAATCCTGAGAGCATGTTCCTTTAAGCAACGCTTGCCAAGGTCGGATTGTGTATGGGTGACCATCTTAACATATCGCTATTCCTACGTGCCTCAGAAAGCACGTTAAACCGTTGGTCCCGGCTATCATTTGCAGATCTTTGGCAGTCGTTACGGATAGTCAGAAGCCAGAAAAAATCTGACATCAGTCTTACCAAGAAGTACCGTGTTACCCAGTTAATGGATTGTGGAGGTCTGGTAGGCAGCCGCTCCATGTAAAATACTGGTATTCAGGTGAATCTAGTTTGACTGGAAGTCGACCCCAATATAGGAAAAGGCTAGGCTGATGATGACTATGTTCCTTTGGTATCATTATCGACTTACAGGCGCCGAAGCTTCTGGCGAGAATTAATTAGCAATTCCACTCATCATCATTGGCTCGAACTAAACCACTACAGGACGTAAGCCTCACAAAAACCGGTCCAGCTATAATACCTCTACAACCATCCCACAAAAAATTAAACTAACAGCTAATACCCCGAAAATCATCACACACAGCGTACCGCAGACTATATCAGCTGTTTCAGCAATTTATCATGGCCAACAAATAATATTAGTTGAGTGACAGAAATGGGCTACCGCGCCGGTTTCAGGGTGTTAGCGGCTGGACTGTAATTGTATGCATATGCATGGATATTTGCCCCGATGTTGACGCACTAGATATATTGATGAATTAAACGCTTCACGTTCATGCACTCACACTATCGTGGTTAACGCTATACAAAAGTTTTGACACACATATTGGCAATGGGGTGTGGATATTTCAGGTAGGACGTTATTATTTAATTATATTAGGCTTATTATTCCATATAGTATAGTTATGCAGTTTCTTATATAGAGAAGAAAGAATATTGCTCACTACGCTTGCACCCTAAAAATGCTGACTTGATAAACCTAGTCCTATTTAATTCGTCTTAACTTGTTATTAATACAAAAGTGAATTTGTTTGTTACAGTTTGACGCCTAAATCACTGAACTGATTTTAATGAATTTTGGTACAGAAATAGACGGGACCCTAGAGAATATTACAGGCTACTTTTTATAGGACCGAAGCCCCGGATAAAGTTATCCCCTAAAGTTTAAAATACTACTTCATGAAGCTACTGGATCCTGCTTGCTTGACTAAGTAAATTCGAACTACTGCTTTCACACGAAACTTCAGCGACACATCTCCACTTTGAAGTCAAATCATTACCAAGGTAAACAAGAACGTTTAATTAGCGATACATGAACGTACGAGTATCTCATCGATTTTCGGTTAGCTGACTAATCCACTAATTTAGTGACTGCTGCCATTAATTTAGTAGACCATTGATTCGTTGCTCTAATTGCGTAAATCATGTGGTGTGTTTCTAAGCTCACAATTAAGGAGTATGGAACTCGTTACTGATCGACGTCTTAACAAAAGACTTTGATAATTAAGAGGTTTCTGATGAGTTATGTAAGCCGATCGGCTTCGCTTGTATTGAAGTCTGTGATGAGATGTGTTGTGAAATTAATTGCTTGTAATCGTAATGTGTTGTGGCTGCTCATCATCTTCCTGCTCTTATCCCATGTTACTTGGGGTCGATGAAATACGTTTTTTTCTTCCATTCTGCCCCATCAGCAGTCACACTATCACTAACTCCCTTTTCTTTCATATCGCTCCTCACACAATCCATCCATATTTGGCCTCCCTCTTCCTCTTCATCCATCTACATTTATATTCATAACCCTTTTAGGTACATGCGTTTCATCCCTCTTCTACACATGACCATACCAGGACAAATGTTGTGGCAGCTATAAATTAAAAAAAAAACGTTCCTCCAGTTCGCATGATTTGAATCCGAAATTCTACAGGTTAAATGTAAATAGTCGAAATTCTGAAAATACCAACCGAATAAACTACGAAATCTCATTACTAAACAAAAGAACAGTTAATCACAACAATGATATCCGGAAACAGAAATAAAACCGAAATAAGTCCGGAAAAACAGCAAATTCACCTGCTTTTTAAATCTCGTCACAACTCCACTGTCCAACGACATAGTGAATGTCCCGTGGAGCACTGAAGGCCAATCCTAGTCCCCCGAGTGGCATGCCGTCACTCTGCGTTGCCCGTTCGACGCCATATGTGACCACGCCGGCAAAGAAACATCACAACTCCATAACCGTTTAAAATAACTCTCAACTTTTACCCCAACTAAATAAAGTTCAAACTTGATTGGTGTTACAACACGAGGGTGGTACGGGGTGAAATCCCAAAGGCGACGTACGGCACAGTGCTCATCATTTCCCCATTGTCTCGTTAGACAAAAATCAAAAACAAACATTCGCTGTAGGGATTTTCGGATCTAAGTTTCGAATGACTCCCAATCATCGTGTGTTGAGCTGTGATTGTACGTTTGGGATTTAGTGGTCTATAGGCTGTCAGCGTTCAATATAATGTGATTAGGACAACTGCTTACTTAATTAAATATCGCAGCTTATGCTGAGATAGGGAATTTTTGGCCTCGCACAGAATTATGATGCTTTTGTTATTTTTATTTTTAATTTATTTTTTTACTACCTACCTACTCATTGTTAATTTTATTGTTTTACTTTTTGTTTGTCTTGTGCGAGTCCCAAATAAATATTTTCTTTCTTTCTTTCTTTCTTTCTTTCGTTCTTTCTTTATTTCTTTCTTTCTTTCTTTCTTTCTTTCTTTCTTTCTTTACTCGTACAACACAAATAGCCATTAATATCACATATGAAAAATATGTGTGTTTTACTGCTTACTTTAAAGCTTTCAAAAACAACGTATCTCGATGTGCATTGCGCAGTCTTCAATGATTTTGAAACTAGATTACTTGAACCTTCCGGAGCTAAAACTAGTTGATATTTTTACCAGGTAAAGCACAATTAAAAATGAAAAGTACTGTTTTAATAACAACTGCTACATTTGCATCAGATGTTAGAAAAAACTTAGTAACACACTCATTCTACGAAAGCCTGATAAAGAACAGACCATCCTTCCCCTCTACCCGATGGTGCCATTAAAGTTGACTAAAGGATTACAACTGAAGTATGGGCATCCTCCTCATAGTTAATATCTACAAACTGCGATCACCAATCCAGCCTAGATCAGCCAAGCGTGGTGAATATGCCAATTTTCCTCTTATATATTATAAAAATCTGTTACTGAGAGACTGAGTGACTGACAGACAACGCACAGCCGAAACTACTTGTCGTAGAAAGCTGAAATTTGACCAAATGGGCCGCTAGTCAGCATATTGTAATACGGCAACACTAGATGCCACTTATAATAATTTTGGCAAAAAAAGAAGCTTTTATGAAAAGCACAAAAATTTCAATTGCCAATCCCATTAAATGAGATTAACAAACTCAATATGTTTCAATATTGATCGTAAAAACATTAAAATTCGTAATAAACTCCTACGAAAAGTTTTTTATATTGTTTCTGTTATGAATCATACAGCCCAGCACAATAAAAATCCATTCAAATATATTCTAGTCTACCATAATTTATTAGACAAGCTGTTGTCGGGAGTTATAGAGTTTCGCACCAAATCCAATCACTAAATCAACAGAACACAGAATTTATTTTCAACGTGAATTTGTTATTCCTTCTTTCTCCTTTTTGTGTACGAAAAATAATATTAGGCGCCATCGTGTCAGACGTTTCAAAAGCTTTCTCTATCTATCCTTCTATTCATCGAATATATGCATTGAATTACTCAAGATTTTGCCATGTTTTGGATAAATGTAATTCTTTCCTCGAAGATTGCGCCTCCGTCGTCTCGCGTGTTCTACGTGACCACAATATCTAAGTCACGCTTGTCTCCAGCCACTCTTTTATGTCTATCATTTATTCTTCCGATACGCAAACGTCAGCGATTGACAAGTACAGTTCATGTCGAATAAATTGTCGGTAAAATTGTACGTGGAGTGAGTTACGACTGTGGACGGGCCCTTCGACTGCGCTGTTTTGCTCCGGCGCGATAGATTTATCGTTCGCTTTGTTTTTAGAAATTTTCGCCTCCGTAAACGCTTTCCCTCAATATCGGAAACGTCTATTTCGGTCTGCATTTATTTGTTTGACGGAAAAGCTGTCATTAAGACCACCCTGACAATTTTCTGTTCGCGACAAACCTCGAGCTCTCGGAAACGTAAATAATACACCCCATATTGAAGATTATTTCTAATGCTCAAACTCGAGACGCAATAAACTAGCGCGATGATAATAAAAATGTTCAGCTTATCCCTCGTGTTCCCGTTGTAAATTTAAACGGTGATGCGCAAGCGATTCTAAACCTTAGCGCATTTTATTAATGTCACGATAGAACATTTTAATTTTAATAAAACTGAACATCGGCACGCCCGACCTATTTGTCAACCTTCTTTACTTTTGCTGGCATGAAATCATACAGTCTCACTTTGCGTAACTACAACACTAAACGTGGAGAGCTCGCGAGTCGACAGAAAGCGTACTTTTTGATTAGAACGCTAAGACATAAATTCGCACGATAATCCACGTCCGCTCTCGTATGAAATATGAAATCCCCGAAGGATGCCGCGCTGGATTTAAGCTTTTCTCTTTAAAGTAATAAAGGTGTGTTTTATTTGAACTGCGACGGATTATATTTGGGATTTGGACGACGAAACACGTAGGCGAACCATCGCTCATGTGACAAATTTCTACGTTTGCCTTAACGCGGGCCACCGTGTTTAGAATATTATATCTGAAGAAGGGACTTTGGGAAGTCATATTGATTTACATAAGGAAAAAAGGCTGTAGGATTCTGGACAAATGAAATGAATCTTGAGTGACGTGGAAATGTACGGTGTATGAGTGGAAGTAATATTTTTTGTGTGTACGATTCTACTTTCGGCGAATTTATTTAGCATATCTCTTATATTTTCTAAGAAATTTGCTTTCCATTCATAAAGCTTTCCGTGCTGTATGCATTATTCGGATTTCTGGGTACCTGTTGGATCTATGTAAAATGGGTTATATCAAACCTTTTGAAAACCCAATAATGATTAGTGGGTACTACCAATATTTTTTTCTAGAACGGGACGAAATATCCGTCTGTTCCATCAACCAATGCCGGAATCAACAGCCAGAATGTTGTTATGAAGCCTAAAACTAACAACAACAAACACCAAGATAGTCTAATTATACTCAATGTATAATTAAGAGCAAATTAGGCCAAATTAACGGATATTTCGTAATAAATTTTGTGAATTACAGAGACCTCATTATAAATGGATTTAGAACCAATATTGATCTGGATATAAATACCATATTGTCCGTTTTTAATAGATGTTTGTTACACTTCTTTAAATACACTTTTTACTTCAAAAAGTTTCGTTGACGCAGTCATATTTATTGCAATGGGTACAGTCAACTGCAGGGTAGATTTTGCAAAGTTTAATTTTAAGAATATATCCAGCAAAGAATAGGTACAGGCAGTTCTACAGTGGTATACAATAAAATCTTTAAATTCAATCAAATAAAATTGCATGAATACTTGATCACCAGCTGTCACATGCAGTCTTTTCTCCGCGTCCAAATCGGAATAACCCTAATTTTGTTTATCGATACATCAATATGCGACATCAAGCGTCTCGAAGGGTGTGCAATAACGATTGTCTATATGAGTATGCGTCTTTTTTGCACCAATCGTAACTGTGTCCCCCGGGGACGAGGTTTTGTCAGTTCGTTTATGCGACTTTGTCGAATTCGAAATCGTAGTTTTCCGTTCGTAGTAACGAACTCCTAACAATACGTGCGGAAAGAGAATTTTGCGTATTATTCTATATATTTTTTTGTGTATATTTTGGGGGCAGTAGACGTGATTCAGCTAGGTAAGCAACCCACCAATTGTATATTTATGAGCTCACTATTATGCTGTATGGTTTTTTTTATATTGTAATACCAATTTTGAGTCGAGTCTGCTGGGGATTAGTTCGCTTGAAGTTTGAAATTGGTCGTTTATGAATCATTGTTACGATTGAAATATGTTCAATGTTGCAACTAAAAGTTTTATTCTGAAAAAAAAATGGTTTGCATCATTTTCCTGGCTGGTGCGCTGCGTTGGCAATTTGCCATTAATTGTGCAATATTTTTTTTATATTTAAAATCTGACGGGTCAGGATATCGCTCCGCTTCGCTCAAATGATGTCAATAACCATAGTTCTATCAACGGCGGCTCTATTCGGAAGGGAAACAAGCGTAACCTGTCACACAAACTTAGGAGAAGCTATTTTTATTTCGCTCTCTGTTGCATCAACCGACGCATTCTTATTCGTGAGTACTGTCACTATTTTTGGTATCGGCGTGACTCAACATACATAGATTACTATATTAACAAAGCTGTTTTACATTTAAAACAATATTCGTTTCATTAAAGTTGACCGGTCAACGGTTATCACCGCGGACGTCCTGCGACGACCTCTTATCACCCACATTATCACCGAAAGAGGAAACAGACAGTATTTTATTTATGTTAGTCCCCTCCGCCTACGCCTGATGGCGCTGAAGTCTAGAATATCCATGATTTTGTCGCGCGAATCAGTTTTGCATCATTTTATCTGAAGGACGAACGTGATTTATGCAGTGATTCCGAAAAAATATTGGATAGTATTTCGAGTGCCAGTGATAGTCCATTAATAATTTATGTGAAAGTTTATAAAAGATAAACGAAGCGAACCTAAATATATTGTTCAACTTGTAATTTATGTGGAATAGTGTAAACAGTGAGCTTTAAAGTTTAGTAATTAAATCTAGCCGCGAGTGATTAAACCCAACAATAGCTAGATACTTTGAGTGATCAAACACCGAATTTCCAATATTGATAAATTAAAAGTACAAAGGTATGTTGATCGTTTAAAATTATCAAATTACTTACATGAATCCTGTTAATTCGTTACAATTTAACATTTATTGCGAAATGATTTTCAATTGAATTCGATAAAACGTGATTCGGGAATAACAAATGCTACACAAATATAAAATCAGTATTTTTGGATAGAGGAAGGCATGGAGAGGAATAAACACGTTTTGTAATAAAATTTGAAATGTGCATTGCCCTTGCGACGTTGAGCAGTGACCTGTCGTTGAAAGTTTACTGCCGACGTGGAGTAAATTCATTGGGTGATGTAGAGGTGCCAAGAGGAATCCTTAGTTTAAGTACACATATTTAAATATTGCCAATTATAGATTAGCGTGGGTCTAATGGCTAGGATCGTAAATTCATCTTTGGGATGCTATGCAATAGCTTCTTCCTTAATGACGGTTTGGTCATCTTATTAGTTATCAGTGGTTGTATTAACACGTTCTCTTTTTTTTGTTGTCAGAATTGTTTTGATATAGTCTCTCTTTGCTTTCCTCTACTTGCCAGCAGCAAAAACAATTAGGAAAGGTAGCTAATACTTCACAAACATTCCCGAAAAACAAAAATGCATAGTCATTACTATGCGACTCGTTTTCAATTAGCATTCCTTATCTAGTTCCACCACCACAGTTGGGAGAGGGGGGAGAGGACTTGGCAAAAATTTCCACCTAACGAGCTCATTGTCTTTTATTTGGACCAAAGGGTTCCGTCGTAGTCCTTAATTAACGGCTTGAAGAATCCAAAATGATTTGACTAGATGATTTCAATGGGCAAGAACATTTTTTGAATGTTAAAGAGATTTTTCTAATGTAAACTAATATTATTAAGATGTTAAATTGTTTTAACATCTTAATAATACTAGAAAAAAAATTGTTAACTGATCGGATGGCAAAAAAACTTGCAGTGATAGAGAGCTATATTAGTGCCAAGTGACATTTGTGAGTTTATATCCAGAAAAAAATAGAGATGACACGAATTGTGATATTGCCGAATACCGAATATTCGGCTAGTTTCTTGGTCGAAGAGACGAATATTCGACTACACTTAGTACATTTCACAGGTGACAGGTTCCGACCATCATTAAAGAGTGTGTGGTACCCCGCCGCCCGCCGTGGAGGTATTTACTTCATTCGCGAGTAGGTTGTATCACAACACGCATTATTTGTGGATTGTTACATTGTTACATCAAAGTTTTGGTATCTTAAAAAATAACAAACATTTTTCATGTGACATAACTTACCACTGATAGATTTTAAGTATGTAATATACAGATTTTTTGATTAAGTAATAATTGTGATCAATGAATAATATGCGATTCTTCTTCATAATTTCGGCCGAATGTTTCGTAATATTCGGACGTATACCGCAATAGTGAAAAAAGTAGCCGAATAGGCCGAATATAGTAATATAGATGTTGTTTTATAGAACACTGAAACAAATCCGCGGGTAAAAATATAGTTTTAATTATAATATCAAAATATTGGCCTCAAATATCGAATTATTTCTAGTTCTGTGTTTGAGTCAAGATGGGTTCTGCTTATACAAGTACATTTCACATTAAAAAAGGTAGCGGTATGCAACAAAGTGTTGAAATCGCTTAAGTCACGCATGGCTATACCATATGGCATTAAATAACGAACGTAATTAGTAATAATGGGTTCAAAGATTGCTCAACAGCGTTAACGAATAGTGTTACCCATGGTGACCCAATTAAGGTTTTAATAATCAGTTGTTGATTAAGTTTTTTTTTTTTATTTTACTCGAGCAGTGTTACTAATAAAGAAGCAGTGTGTGTAGTGTGTTATACGTAGTGGTATTTTATTAGGATAACGTGTAGAATGATGCTATAGGTAGGTTATACATATTTACACAACATGTTACAAATTATTTTCCTCTCTACATACAAATCTGAAACCTGACGGCCAATTCTACTAATTCTTAAACAATGTTCGCATTCACATGTCAATCGCAAACTGTCAAAAAAGCTTTAATTTTCATTCATTTTTGACAGTGATTGAGATGCGAATGCAAATTTTGCTTGAATACACTTAGTACTGTAGACCCCAGGAGCTATGGCCTGCGGTCTACTTACCAAATATTATAAAAGAAACACCTGTATTAACTATTTATCAGTATAATGGAGCACCGTGGCTCGGAGAGTCGAATAACATCTGACCACTTAAACAAAAACCGATCTACCAAATTCAAATATTCTAATTGTTACCAGCCACTTCCAAAGGAGGTATGAACAGCCAGATGCTGCGCAAAGAGGCTCTTACAGTACATTCTGGAATCAGTTTTCAAGCTACTCCTGTTGGTGTACAATCTTAATGCGACAGAGTAGCTGCAAGAATTTCCTAAAGCTCAAAAAATGTTTTGATCAAATTCTGCAGTCCATCAGAGCAGTCTTAATGCAACCAGCATTCAGTAGCCCAAGTCCAGTAATGAGGCCGAGTCGAAACTAATTTTATTTCCTCCTTTCCTTTGAGTGGGCCTCCCGGGATATTTGCGTTAAATTAAAAAGTTTCCTCTCCACATCTCAAGAGCACTTCTCCATGGCCCGTTTATTTCTTTTCGATACTTTTCCCTAATGATCTCGTACGATTACTGTACGACTCGGGTTAAAATAGAAGGAAAACATAAATAAATATCGTTAATGAGGTTAGCTTCCCAAGCCGGCTTTGCGCTTTTTTAATCACAACATGAATTTCCTCTTACTTTAATTCAATATGCTGGCTGGAAATAAAAATATTTGTTAAATTGTTTGACAGAATTATTTGGTTTATTATCCATGAACAACATACGGGCGCGTACCAACTGTCGGTAAGTGTTGCTCCATGCAGGATTAAACATAATTATTTCAGCTTCATAGATCGATTTGTTAATAATATTATTTCCATAGACAAATCTATGCATACCAAATCTTTTTCTTCCCTTTAGATCACCAAAAAAACGACCACAACTCCCTTATTTTTAGCAAAATTTTTATCCCTGAACAGTAAAACAACAATATTTGTAGCTTATTTATCGACTTACCTTTCGGCTTGAATAGTGGATCACTTTTATCCTGTCTAAGTTTACCGCGTACTTTCTTATTTTCATTCCCAACATTAAAATCATTTCACGAAGCATTCTTATTGTTCTCTTTGTCATGTTCCGAAGCCATATTATTCCTAATTATTTTTGTCCTTTCCTTCCGACTTCGTTATGCGGCTTCTTTTCCTTTTATTTACTGTCGATAGTATCTCCTTTATTTACGAGCATATACGTAATGCAGGATATGTATGAACCGTCTATCATCAAATGTACTCTCAGGATGTTTCAAGTTTCTTTCTCTCTCATGTGTTATTGATATTTTTTCTTTGTTTGAGTTCCGCTTAATGAATCTTTAACATAATTCAATAAGATTTACATTGAGTGCTTACAATCTTACTAACTGTCGTCCAGGTAACATCATCACCAAAAGCTTCATCTCCTCTATTCCAATATATTCTAAATCGGAGCAGCACGTCTTATCCTCACATGCATGTATTCGCTGCTGATCCAGTGATCCTCGCTTTTGGTATCTTCATCACTTAACGTTGCCCTTCCTCCCCAGGCCTGGGCCGGCTGCAGCCGTACGGCTCGGGCAGCGGCAGCGGATCAAGCAGCGGCAGCGGGCGGCGGCGCGCGCGCAGTGGCCTGTCTGACTCGCCGACCGCTCCCGCTACGCCCACGTCGGCTTCCGACAACGCGTCCGACGCTACCCTCACGGACTCGGAGCTGCCGTTGGCTAGGGACTCCACCCTGCTCCATAACGGTGAGTTGATTAGTTTTACGCTGTTGTAATACTTCAATTTTTTTTTTTTTAATTTAGCCTGAACGAACTTGGGAAAAGGACTCCCCCCATTTCTTCCATATAATATCTCTCTTAGTCTGGTTCTTTAACTGCAATTTACTACAATTATAAAAAATGTGGCATGCTAGGCACCCAGCCTGTCCATCATCCCCTTAATATAGATTTCTGCAATAGGTACCGTAAGCATAATAATGACGGCCGCCATGGCTCACGCATAGTGATCCAACATCAGGTCTAAGTGCGGAAACAATACCCGATAGATAGATAAATACCGTAAGCATCATGGGTGTACCATTCCATGTACATGTTGTCTCAGTTCCATTGACTTCCATAACCAAGCCCATTCAAAAAATCGCCTACTACATAAATAATAGAAAGTATTAATACTACTTTAATTTGACCTCGCTAATACTTACCAGTGTATTCAATAACGTCACCGTGTTCCAGTAACTATTTTGTTATTTATATATTTTTTGTTTGTTTTTTCATATTTGCTAGTTATAGAATGATACTACATTATCCAGATTATTTAAAAATTATAATAATTTATGTTATAATTTCTAAATAATATAATTATTCCATATTAAGCTGATAGAAGATTAAGGTATATGAAAATTCTTACTTATTACTTGAGCGAATATCAATCCCATTACGACAACTCATTTTTTCGTGATTTCCTGTTTCTTTCTACCTATATACAAGTAACACTTATTATTTCTCAGTAATACCACTTATTCCTCTCTCATCTACATCTTCCCTGTGATCTATATTATTATCATTTTCGTCTTCAACAGTATTAATAATACCTCTTCCAATATCTCTCTTTAATGAAGGATGTAATATGACTGATATACTTTTTGTTCGTGTGAGGTCTCCACGTGGTGAAGTAATCTAATGCTCGTGTAACAGTTTAAGTTACATTGAATGTGTCGAAAGTAATTAGTGTTTGTTCTTGCGAAGGGTAAAAGCTGTTACGTTTTGTTTTTTTTTCATTTTTCTTTCTTGTTTTTATACTTTCACATTATATCTAGTAAATTTTTGTTATAGATATTACTTTCTACTAATTCAATACTTCTTTTCCAACATGATAAATCTGTAAGCTACCAAAAAGATAACAAACCTCTCCATACAAAAACTTTTTAATCGAAGTTAAAGTTCCAGTAAACTAAAATGACGTCAATATCCCAACAAATATCAACAAAGTTATTTATTAGAATTTAAACGGTAAAGCCGAAGGGCCACCGCTCATGTAGAGGCTGCGAGGATCCCGCGGTAAAAGTGTTTGCTGGAATGCAAAATGAAGCATGTGATTGCTACGGAATCGCATTATGCGAGTCCTAGATATCGACCTGTGTCACTGGAAACGATATTTTTATTTGCAGGCTAGTAGGTAGACTAGGCACTGGCACATAGAATTTTCTAAAGGCTGTGCTTACTTACAGTTACAGCATTAACTGCACTTTCTGAAATTTTGTAACCCATGTTTAAACCGTTTGTATAAAGCTCCTCATAATGTTGTTACATGCATGCAAAATTCTCGTCGGATTTAATTAAAATATTTTAGGCAAAAATGTTGAAATTTTTGACGTAAGACTTTTAATTTTTTCCCCGTTAATATCGCTTCCAGCGGTCCCTAAATTCATTTAGCAAAGCACTGTGTCACAGAGGCCTCTCGCGACGGTTGCCTAATGGATTTTTATCGTGTCGTGCTCCATGAAAATTGAACAGGAAATCCTAGGGAGTCCCGGTTTTAATTTGCCAACCATTGGATTCTATAATCGTTCTAGATTTCATTGAAATGCAATTTAATTGGAATTCCCTCGGTGTGATTTGAATCGACTGCGTTTGTGGGTCGACGTTATTTGGTATTTTATTCAGAGCCACGTAAGTTCCAGGGATTATCTCTTTAATTAATTTGTTTGCAATTTACAGTTTGCGTTCTGCATTTGTAACACAGAGAACTTGTCATAGTATGTTTATCTATGTTTAAAGTTTACATTTCATACCACTATAGTAAAGGCACCATTTTCTGATATTTGATAGGCATTGGTGTAGAAGTAGACAACATTATTTATTTATTTATTTTTAGCCTATTCTGTCCCACTACAGGGCAAAGGCCTCCCATTCGTCCCGGCTCTGGGCTAGTGTTGACCAATCTTGTCGAACATATGTTATAAAATACAGATATTTTAAAAATATGTAAGTCAAAAGCTATTTAGAAATGACATGTAGTTTTCAGATTACTGAAACTCAATCCAAACAATCTCTGTCCCACTCACCTGCAGCAACAAACTCCATCACAAATTGTCGAAACATTTCACCATTTACATTTGCCTCTTCCAGTTAAATGTTTACGTGTTGCCCAAATACCGTTAGTTATAACTTATAACTTGTAAATACAAATTACTAACGAACGTTTCCGATACCCACCGCGTGTTTTCAATGTTTCACTTTCGTCCCTCTAAACTTTGCAGTTGAAAATTTGGGACCAATGTTTGTTTACATACAGTTTTTGGGGTCCCAATTTAATTTAAACTATCGCAGCTTTTATTTGTCGTTTAGTACAACATTTGTCGTTCCGCGGTTTCTGCGTGGACCTTTGTTTGCGGTGTTGAATTTATTTCGCCTGTGTTTTGCTTTCACCGAATTCCGTGATAATTTGTTCGTACGTAACGGACGTAACGTTTCATCTTTAATTTGGGTCGTCCTGTGTCACTCGAGTTCATTTCCACTCGTTAATTAAACTAAGTGATACGATCCTATTTAACGTTTTTCTTTCTTAGGCAACGGACGTACATTAACATAAGTAATAAGGTGTAGTTTAAGTGTAGTGGTTTCACTTGAATGAGCAAGTTTTGTTGGTGCAGGGTGTAGTCCATAGCATAATTAAGTACAATAGATAAATATTATTCCCACTAAATTTTTGTCCTTCGCCCTTTTTGCCATACATTTTTAATACCTGAATTAGTTTCCTCTCAGCAAAGTTAAAATTCTTACCAAGAAGAGAAACTTTCTTGATTATATTGAAACACATTTTTCATAACTTAAACATTGGCTCCGAGGACCAATTAACGGATTGAGCCTACGGTTAAAAACGATGGCGTATCACAAATCGCTTGAATGGCCGTCATAAACAGGCGACAAGTCGTAAATGTGATCTCGCCCAACGAATGTGTTAAACAATTTGATACGCGGTAACAATGACGTTTTTATGTCGCGATATTTCGGTAAACCTACCGAATGTCGCCTTTAATTGCCGCCATTAAACGCATGCTTGTGACGAATCGCCGAGCGATAGATGGATCCCGGCTTCTTTTCACATTACAAACCAATATTTATCTCGCTCCCACTTAATCCCAACTACTGCACTAGAAAGAGACGCATATGCATAGTGTTTCAGTCACCGTGGGATAATCATAATGAAAGCCGGAAATTCGTTAACGAATATGGCAGCGCTTCGTTAAATTTTATGTGTGTTTGTTTAATGAATGAATGCCTTTTTAAATTTCCATATGGTGCCGTCCTGTTTTAATGATCGCGTCGAGTCGGACTTAACAAAACAAATGTGGAATGAGTGTTACGAAGGATCATTAATCTATTAGTGAATGTATAAGAATAGATAGAAAGAGTATGACGTTATTAGCTTCAGCGCGCGCCGCTTTCGCGTCTTTCACTATTTTACACCCCGAAATTGCGGAATTAATGTTTCTGTATTCATCCATCAAGGGGATACTGTGAAATTTCGTTCGCTCAAGACATCCCCTTAATCCTCAAGACGAATATCTCAAACTCACGGACGGAGCGGAATAATCGCGAGGTTGTGACGAGCTGAAAAAAATTATATAATTCGTCACTTAATCCGAGCATCTCGGGGGGGTTAGTCAAACAAATACCTAGTATTAGTTGTGACAAACGCAGGCTCGAGTTTTATGTGATCAAAAATAAAGAAAAGATCTTAACGTGTTTCCCCTCAGAACAAGAAAGATAACACACTTTTGGGGAAGGCTTTCTGCTAAAACCATCAATACGTCATTTAGGAAATACAACAAAACGAGACTGAAGAAGGCTGAATGAACCTTTGCGATGCAAGCGATGATACGACTAAAAACATTTTATTTGGGAGATGATTTAAAAAAGTTTAATGGTCTTTTAAAATCTCGCTTCACTTAAGATGTTATCGTTAGAAGAAAGCCTATCTAATTCCCGATATCGGTGTCTTAGAAAATAAACGATTAAAAGTATATTACAAAGGACTTTCGTATCAAAGGGACGACAGTAGAGTAGATTTTCACAGTACATTGAGCGTAAAAATTCACCCGAAAACGGGAGACGAAGAAAGAAATACTGTAATGCGTAATGAACTGAAATCTTTTACTACGTTCGTGTGACCCGAGTACAAGTTTCGAGCGAGCAGCGTCGATATACATACAGAAGTGGTCCTAAGTTACCTCCCTGGGGAACTCACATATATAAAAGGCAAAAAGAAAATCAATTCATTATGTTCCGCTTATGCCTTGTCATATCGTCATCTTACAAATAAATCCGCTTGTAATTTGTACCAAAAGCTTTATGCGACAAACCATGGCACAAAGCTACAACCTTCTTAGTTTGGTCGAAAGCACAAAGGAGTTCAGTAGCGACTCGCCAGACCCGAAAAAGTACGAGTCCTTTGAGAGACCAATCCTTTAATACTAATTGAATCATAATTTAGGAGACTGGAAGTTTCTTTTTATGTAAATCTTTTTTGCCTCAGAAGGCTCAAAGGCTGGCAACGTAATAATCTTGAGTTTGAAAGGTTTAGAAAGCCCTCGTGTATTTGGGATTGGAGTAAACGTCTTTCATGTATGTTCTTAGAATATTGTTTACGGATTTATTGTTTCTATTTTGAGTACACAATTTTTACTAGTATTAATTGTAATTAATATTTTTAATAAGGTATATTTAAGTAATTAGTAATGAGTGAACGGTAATTAAAAAATATTTCTAATGTAAATACTGTTACGAGCCTTGGGTTCGTGACAATAAAAACAGCCAAATAAATACTCAAAACTCACTCATTTTAAAACACAATTACACTACTCACCACTTTAATTCGCAGTTTAAGATCGCATTCGAAGTTATTGCTTGTATCGCAAATCCAATACTGACTCGC
Organism: Melanchra persicariae; assembly: GCA_947386135.1. NCBI lineage: Eukaryota > Metazoa > Arthropoda > Insecta > Lepidoptera > Noctuidae > Melanchra > Melanchra persicariae. The sequence continues at coordinate 4,834,202 of OX376651.1, read as the reverse complement.
CGCGGGCTATTCGGGCCTTTTATAGGGCGGCAGTTAATTCTAGTACCTTCTACTGTTGAAACATCTAGAAAGTTCGCGTACATACCGGTCCCGACTAACCAGAAGTCGAGAACTCCAGAATTTTCTGGCATAGAAAAGTCTAGAAGGATCTCGACTTTACTAGTTCTGCTACTCGACACTAGATGGCGCCAGTAGTAACTAATATCGTTATGTACCCATTCATTCTAGCGCGATAAAATACAATAAAAATTTTGTTTTCTATTTAGAAAGTTAATAAATTGATAATTTTAGTCATACTGGTTTGCACGAAATCCCTTAGATATTTTGGGGGCTTGTGTTTTGTTTGGCTTTCACAATATTTATTTAAAAATAAAATAGGGTAGTCTCGATCAAAATAAAAAAAACGCTATTTACATTATTATCTTACTTAGATGCGTCACTTGAACGGTGTTGTTTCCCCTCATGTATTTTATTTTTCCTACCATTATTTTTATCCAGTTCATCGATAAAATAAATGGGACCGTAGATGATGTCAACATCACTGAAATCCGAAACTTACAGAGAATTACGTCAACTTTTCCCCATCCTTACGTACTAACTCCATAACCCATCCAATGTCAGTGTAATATCAAAAGACAATTTACCGTAGCACACGCGACAACGACGGCGGGAGCGGCGATAAATCTCCAGGACAATTTCCGAAATTTTTCTATCAGAAAGATTTACACTCCAGTCATCTTGGCGAAAGAAAATCGCACCTACAATCCTATTATCGATCCCTATTCCAGTACAATTTGCGAGTTGCGCGGGCGAGCGGTAGCAATTTTCAAACTTAAATGAAAATATCAGTTGGGGTAGAAGACTGTAGAGAACATTTTCCACGTCTTCGGGTTGTCGGTAGTTCACATCCCGTCGAAGCCAGACATGATTCAGTCGGAAACATCCTTTGTCTAAGCGAAGTTTACGTCCGGCGGTTTCAGATGAATGTAAAACTGACGGGTAGTGGAAGAAGCATATAATTTATATCGATGTTCTAAACCAGGATTCTATAGTATTCTGAATTTAATTTTAGATCAGCAAAAAAAACAAGTAAAAAAAACTATCCACTGAATTTGAAATAATTAGTTACATAAGTTATGGTACTGTTCATCTTTGTCCATGAACTAAGTAATATTCAAGCAGGTATCAAAATAATAATTATAATATTTATGGCGACATTCAATTACTTAACAGAAACAAAAATACACGGGATTATTTAATGAGCTTTAGTTATTTCATTTTGATAATTAAAATAATATTCTACTTTAATTAGAACGTGCTCTACTTTATTTCATTCTAATTCTTGTTACGTGCCCACTACTATTAGTTACTTATGTAAAGCAGTTTCACCTGCGTAGTTTTGTTTATAGTATTATAGTTACAAGGAAAACTTTTCCAGGAATTATTGATAATTATTATGATCAAATAACTCTGCCAGAAGCGGACGTTTATAATTGATTGACCATTATTGTTTCGTTATTGTTCGATTAACACCCAGAGGAGTTAACTAATGGACGTAAATCTGAAAACTTGCTGTTTAGCAAATCATTGCAAATTCAAGTTCAAATACACTATAATACGAATAATCAATCAAACATGCAGCATAGTCAGATATGCAATGAATATCTTCGATATCTTTCACTTAGCTGGAAATTAAAAAAATAACGGACTTCTATAACAGTAAAAGTAATGTAGCATATTCTCAACCAAGACCACACTTCAAGAACAGTATAAAAACGACCATTCTCGAAAGGCGAAATGTCTATAAATCATTATAATGACCACTAAGTAGACCATATTGTAGACCTAGACGACCACTTCGATAAAGCTAAAAGTACGGTAGCTAAACATTGAGCACCTCTTACAACAATAAAGGCTCATTTTCAACTTAAAGCTGAGTAATATTACTGTGGCCGTATTCTGGCCGTAGTATTTTATAGGAAGACAATAGCACGGAATTCAGTACTGAATAAGTAATAAAATATCGACAATATTCGCCGATCGACCCGATACCGTGTAACAATCGAAAATTGGAAATTGTGAAATAAAGTTGAATGTATCGAACGTGAACAACTGAACATGCTTGTACGGGTAAGACCGGGGTCATCTGATTTACGTTATCGTGGAGGATATTTATAGTGTTTAGCACGTTGTTTAGAAGTATACTATCGTTTATTTGCTAATTAGCAGTATGGAGGTAACTAATGTCTGACTTTGAACTTTTAGTTAAACTCGATTCAAAGATGATGGTCAGCCGTCGATAGAAGCTTAAGAAGCAACACTAGAAGGAAAATATTTATTGAGCTATTCACACTGATCTAATAAAACAGTTTTTACGCCAACACACAATTTATTAATATTATAAAAGTTTGCAAGTAGCAATATGTTTTAGTACAATATCTATTGATAAAAGTTGAAACAGTGAGTGCATTGAGGCAACGCCGACACAAAGGGAGGATATAAGCGAAAGTAGCAATTTTGACGCCCTGCGAAAGATTTCCTCATTTTCACTAAACGTATTTTGCTACGTTTATGGTCCTTATTTCCCTAACATAAGATTGGTTTTTGATTGTTCTGCGATGACGCAAAATATTGTTCTTTTAAAGCAGATGCCTTGTTTCTTTTTTCCAAGAGGTATCTGAGAACATTTTGTAATTATTACTTATTGTTGTAGGTAAAAAGACTTTTATTTTTGTCAATAGTCTCGTCTTTATTTATATCTTTCCGAACGAAACTCATAGTTTCCAATCAAGGCTACCAAAATGCAGTATTTAATTTAAAGTCCTAATTCACATCACAAATAGTATGGCTAAAACATTTTATACTTCTTCAAACACTTTCAAAGATTGGGACAAACATCATTACACCAAAAAAATTTTTAGGAAAACAAGTGCCAAACTAGTCCTAGTTACGTTAGAAATAAAAAGAACAACAGTAACACACAATAACAAAAACTGGAAACAACCCAAACATGTGACAAAAACAAGACTCAGCAAAAGTTACGTGTCGTTGGAAGACGATAACAACAAAATCAAATTCCATCTTCACAATGTAGTACGTCTAGTAAAAATTTTCTGAAAAGAAGTTGTTAACAAAAATACGCTGAGGCCCGCAATGCCTGCGGGGCCATGATAAGGCGGTGGGATCTCTAGTAAGCACCCGTCCGGGGAATCGCTCCTGTTCGGCTACAAGATACGGGACATAGCGGGTGTAATCTAGTTTCAGTTACATTGTACTTATGTGTGTTGATCACAGTATCACCCTCCTGTATTGGCTTCGGATTTTCTTTGATAAACTAATCTGACACTTATTTTTTGTCATTATCAGTTTCCTCATCTTAAGACACGTTCTTTGTTTGGACTTGGTGTGCACCAACTCCTGCTTTATCTGTTACATAATCGATGTTTTGAAATTTGATTAGTGGTATCACAAATACTCCAAAAAGTATCCTTGTGGTAGATTTCTCAAAAACAAATTCCTTTATTTCAAATAGACCAGTTGCAGGCACTTTTGAATCGTCAAAGTCTGTCAGTCAAATAGATAAAGCTAGTTCTGCCACACTGGTGACAGGAGCAACAACAGCTAGGTGTTCTGCAGCCAAACACACTCACCGACCCTATCTCCAGCGCGGCAGTGTCACGTTCCAAAAGTAGATCCTATGTAAAAGAACGTGCAAGAAACTCCATGAACACTCTTTCTAATCGTCAAGAGTAATATCTTTATCAGATCTGACATGACTGTCTCTCTTATGTTCTTTGGTTTTCTTATTGAGCATATTTACCTAATAAGTTTTTATAAATTTTGTTTTTAGACTCTATATCCTGCTAACTTGTCCCACAGTCGATTCGACACTTACAACCTGTTCGTGGAATACCTAAAGATCCCTCGCCTCACGATGGTGTTTTCAAAGAAAACGTGTATTGATGAGTTAATTAAGCTCCCTATTCTTAACGTTCGGGTTTCGTGTCTATAGAATAATATTTTAATAATTATTTGAATTAAATTTCAAAGAAAGGACTGCTTTTATCGAGTTTTCCCTTTTGTGGCTGGTATGTGTATTATTATATCATCAAAGGAACTCTTGATCATGATTTTATAAACACTGTTCATGTTCGAACTTTTCTACTTAATTTGTTACTCTTAGCTCACAATTAATAGCAGGATTCATTTCAACAGAAATGTAGATCAATTTGAATGATTTATCTGTTTCAGTAACTGTGGTCTCATCAAAAATTCCGAAGCTGCTCGTAGATTTTCGCGGTATGATCTATTCAGTTTACAAAATAACTTATTCATCATAATACTTCTTGGTAAAACTTTCAGCCCCGAATGTATTCTGGCACGAAAATGTTCAATTCATTCTTTCGAACGTCCATATATTGTAAAGCTTAAACCTATACATAATTCATGGAACAATAAAAACCGATTTGCGTACTTCGCTTCACCAAAATTCCATTAAAACTCTCAGCAGTACCCCGGCCATATTTTTTACTTTTTTTCATCACAAAAGAATACTCGTGACCCCAAAAATTGAGTTAATCTTATAACTTTGTACACAAAAGTACAATGAGAGAGACGAAATAAAACAAATAAATTAAATTACAAGAGATTCCTGAGAAGATTGTCGCGATATCCTTTAGCAAATGTAATAATAACGTTGTTAGATTTTTAAGATTTAGTTGTAACAGAAGAAATAGAAGTGTCTACGAAAATCGTAACAGCGTAATTACATAGGTACTTCGCAAATCGCAACGGACCAAATATATTTTTTCTTCCCAGAAAATACTTTATGTAAGACATTTATTTGTTCTTCGTCTAATTATCTTGGTTCTAGGTTACCTAAAAGAAGCTGTATTTGACTGTTATATGTTTTTTGTAATTTATGATGCCTTAAATTACATTTTTCCAAGTTCCAACGTTTTATCTTAATATTTTGTAATTGACCTCAATAGAAATACATTTGGTACTTACTTAAAATATATTCGCTCTTTTTACATTCGTTTCTAAAAGTCAGCTTCAGGTACTTTAAATATAATTCTTCTCGAACCTAATGTCACCTAAACGCCAAACACATTATAGGCCCCAAAATGTGTCTCCCTAAAAACGTACCCTGTTTGGCGCGACACGTCACAAAAGCGCCCCCACCCTGACTGGCGTGCATCGGCAAATGCATCATTACGGCTGCCAGACACAATGCACCCCCATACGCGTGGATGTGACAAAAGCAAAACATTTTGTAGCCTCATGAATGATGCCAGTAATCAATTTTCAAATTTTATTTCAACACCAGTGAGGTTTTACATTTAGTGGGTGTGTGAGATGTCTTCATTTTGTGGTGTTTTTGACAAGATGGATTTGGTGGAGGCGAGTGTTGCACGTTGCTTTAATTAGTTGACTTGACTTGACTTGACTCAGTCATCTAAGGGCCAAGCACGAATGTTTTTGACGTATAGTAACGTAACGTCAAATGAAATGTCGTAAATGGTCTACAGCAGGATTAAGTGCGGATACCATACCCAATAGAATATAATAGAATACTCAACCATAATATTTATTTGGATTGGATACTGTATTCATATTTTTGTATGATACAAATTGTGTGTGTCGTATACAATTAAACCAAAATAATATATTAAGGGGTTGTAGTTTTTTATATTTAAAATTCACTTACATTAAAGATACTATAACGTTATTATACGTCGAAACATTCGTGCTAGGCCCTCAGAGGTTCTAGACAAAATGTCATTCTATCAGCGAACGATGCTATCGATATGCGAAAATAAAAGCGATTTATCACTTGACATTTCGACAGTTTTTGTCAATTGCATACATATCTAAAATTTTGACAGTGGCCTTCACTATGCTACCGCTGACAGAATGTGACTTGTCTAGAACCTCAATTAAAAAAGAAATGCTTACTAAGTACCAGTGTCCCAATCGTTTTTGGTGAGCACTTTAAGTGTTTAAAAAACTGAAAATGACATTTTATCAACCCCTGATTCGAAACTATTCTTTACGTTCCTAAAGTGCAGTTCAGAAGTAAATTACTAGCTACTTGTTAGCTTCAGTCCACATCTGTATTCGTTCTCTTTGTTCACTTACAATCTGGACAAGACAAACAGCCACATCCACTTAGTGTTTTCTCACACAGAAAACACGTGACCTACATCAGATTGTAGCATCTACTCCACAAAGAGATAGCTCTATCCAACCGACCTAGATTTTATTCGATCAACGCTTTTCAAAGACGTGTTCACACAAACGTAAACCGATTCGGGCCCACATTGTGAGGCCTCTAAAGGTCCCATCATACACCATTATAGCGCGAGTCAACGCACCCTTGAACTAACCATTATATTGTACAAATCCCTACTTACGTTGCTGTCAATCTCACACCTTACGGCAAAGAAAGAGAAATCTGGATGATCCCAAATTAGATACGCGGTAACGAGACGGCTTCCACGGCCACGATAATGGGTTTTCTTTGCTGAAGGGAAAAACCAATTTCGTTGCTAAAACATCAAAATATCTAAGTCAAGTTGAGGATAATCCCCCGTAGTAGACGGTAAGTATCTTACGACTTGATATTACTTTGTTTGTGAGCGAGCGCGGCGCGGCCGGTTACACGTGAATATTTTTATGTGTCATGAACTTTGTTCGTCTTGAATCGATGATATTGGTAAAGTTTGTTTTGCCTTGTCTTTAAATACGTGTTAAAATGACTACAAGCAGCTTTTGACAGGTTATGGATTCAAGCTGAATTTTTAACTGCTTTCAGGGCGAAATAATCACTAAAATGTACAGTCTTAGGTACTTTCTAAAAGCGTATTAGGGCCAAGATTTGACTTTGAAATTTCCCCAATGGTTTCTTAGGGACATTCACGTTCAGTCTCTTAGGAATGAATATACATAATTATTTCTGAAACACTGTAAAGGTTGTTTTACTGAATTTTCCAACAATGAAAACAAAGCTATATTGTGAAACTGTCCGATAATCACTGTTTACAATGAACCGAAGTAGGGTAAAATTATATTTATTGGTACATTACTATTATTAACTGGCGGTTTGCTGTGAATTTCAAGAGAATATTCAACAATTCAATTGTTTGCATTGTTGGAATTTTTAGTAAATATAAGGACCTGGGACATGATATAGCTAGCTCCTACATGTACGTATTAATATTTTCCAAGAATTTTAATAAGAGGCTTCCAGAAATCTTTCGTCAAGCACATAAATTAAGCTATATTTGCGAGTTACTTATTACACAGAAAATAAAAACTCGGTGTCTACGAAAAGTTTTTTCTAAGTCCCTAAAACCGTTAAGTATAACGTCAAGCTATATCGGTGGTTATAAAACCCCGCGTGTGCATACAAAAACGATCAGTCATATACCAAATACGCATCTTCTAATCCCTGATAAAAATTAATTATCCATCACTTTTTTATTTCTCATAATATATCATCAACCCACTCGTACATTTTTTGTTCCATCAGTCACATCTGCGGGATTACAGACACCACAGCCCCGAATGTTTTCATAACTTGAACAAACATTATTTTGCCGGATGAATTAGTTTTATCCCTAAAATAATTCTCCAACAAAAATATCGTATATTCTACGTACTAAACAGATACTTGTATGTCCATACCTTTCGCTTTCAAAGCAACGTTGCATTATTTATTGGGGAAAAACTTTATATTTTCACAAAATAACCCAGCAGATGCTTGGATCACCTGTGGACGTGCTATTAACATAAGTTTCCATTAAAAACTGAACCCTATTATTTGCGTTGTAGAGTTTATTTTGCCCCAGTGTACTCTGAGTGAGGGGTTATGTTTTTGTTTTTATAGCTGTTTGTAATCGCCTCAGAAAGGTAGTAGTCGGTGTAATTTTCGTTGCGGGATTGTGTCTTGTAGAATGTTTTATTCAAGCGTTTAGAAATATCCGCGGTGTATTTTAATGTTTGTTTATGAATGGTAATGAGCTGTCGATAGACCCACATGTTTATCCCACTTTGTTTGAGGTTCCTTGGGTATTCGACAACTCTTCTGGGCAGATGTTTTTGCAAGAGGCGTATCATCAAATAGCAATTTGTATAAACACGGAGCGATAGAAGTGGGTGGTACACGACTACACACCGCTTCGGGCATGTTGTCAATCTTTCAGCTGTCTACAAACTACCTTAAATTACTGTGACCATTAGATAGCATAGCACTACACGATTTACACATCTCAAGTGCTTTGCCAAGACTACTTTCGCATGAAAAGATTCATAGTTTAAAGCAAGCACTATGTTTAATTCTTCCGTACTCAGAAGCGATTTTTGGTCCAAAGTTATTAGACACACAAATCGCGCGTCACTCAGTGTCCCTGGGCAATGTTGTTTGTTCCCAGCCCGTGTTTGCACAGCTAACTGGATTGCTGCGGAGTCCTCATTTATTCACAGCCCCCACTCTGCCCTAGTTACATTAGCCGCAACTTCTGATATACACATTTTACAATTTTGATTAACTTCGTCGTGGTCGTTTAGAGAGATGATCGTTTTGTCAGTTTGAAGTCGGTTTTCGGTTCTGTATTTGTACATTTTGTTCTCTATTTATACTGGAAAGTCCTATACTGACCAGTGAATACTGATTCACTGATTTATCACATTTCAGTCAAAAGTATTTGTTAAAGTGAGTAAGAGGCTAGCTCTCTTTAAAATCGTTTCTTTCAGCGCTCTTTTGGGAGATTCATGTTCACCAGTACATCTGCAAAAAGTTCTACTGCTTTGATGTTAGTAAGAAGATTATCATCTGCCTATAAAAGGCTACAGTCGGAAGAATGACACCGATGGCTGCCCATTTTTGACACAAGGAGCCATGCATACGGTGTCGAAAGCTTTAGTAAAATCTTTTAAGATTCTAGCAAGGCATTCCTCCATAACACAATATTTATTCCTATATATTATTCAGATTCCATTTTGTGATTGTAGCGTTGTTTATTTACAGTATAAAAATATCAGATTTATTACTATTAATGCCGTATTGCATTGCATTACTACAAGGCCTCCCACAAGGTGCACCGATGACCTGGTGAGGGTCGCGGGTAACCGATGGATGCGAGACGCACAGGACCGGTTGTTGTGGCGACACTTGGGGGAGGCCTATGTCCAGCAGTGGACGTCTTTCGGCTGATATGATGATGATGATGATGCCGTATTCTATCTAGTTGTCCTTTCCAGTTGGCAGTGTTGCGTATACTGCCTTTCCAACTAATCTGACCTAAAATCTGTCTATACCTACACCATTAGATATTTCGGCTTTTGACGTAACCTGCGGTGGACGTTTTATTATTATGGTGTTTAACCTTTATTTAAATTAAAGGTCACATATTTTTAGGGTACAAGGGTTATTATAAAAACCTACACGGTCTATTTACATTGTATTTAGAATAATTTTAGTCGAAGTTTAAACTGGAGAGAATGGAAGAATAAAACGTGATTCGCAGACTCAAAGTAAGGTCAGGCAAATTGTACTATTAAGATGTATAATTTATGTTAAATATTTTGTAAATATGTAGTTGTTGATCCCTAATAAATAAAAAAAAAAAGATGATGATTCGAAGTATTAACACTGGTGGACCTACCTAGAAAGAAAAATGTATCGATCGCAGCCAACTAGCTTAATCAGCCGTTTCGTTAAAAGCCTAGCCTGTTGATTTATCAGCGACTGTGACATGGGCAAGTCATTAAACGATATTGAACAAAAGATGTCACTTCGATCGCTGAAAAATCGACGCAGTTAAATGAAAAGGTTAGGTTTTTAACGAAACGGCTGATTAAGCTAGTTGGCTGCGACATATCCATTACATTACTTTTTATTTTATTTAGGTATACCTACTGTAAATGCTTCTGATTGACCAAGGGATATGACACCACAAGGGAAATGATTCACGAAACCTACGATTATATTGACAGGATGGTCCGATTTTGTCTTTTATCAGCATTAACAAAGTTAGACTATGAAATTGTACTGAAAGCTCAACATGACTCACCGTTAATATACGTTCAATTATTCATAAATATAAATTCTTTTGTTTCAGGTACGTAATTGTCACAATTATGCAATATTAATGAGAACATCGGTGAAGGTAATAAACAGGCTATATTCGACAACATTAAAATATATGTAATGTGATCGTTGTTTTGTCTATAAAAAATAAATAAACTACCCGAATCCCGATGAGATCCTATAATCTCCTAGGGATTCGGGTAGTTTATGCTATACTCACAAAATAATCTTTACTACGTTACAATTTGTCGATATTTTATGAAAAATTCATTTTGTTTGCAAAAACCCATCTAAATTCAATAGGTAGTTTCCAATTAATCCGTATCCTAATAAGAAAAGAAAAATACTTTTTTTTACTTATTTGCAGTTTTTCGATGATATACATTGGTATCGATGAACTTAAATTACTTTCATTGGTAAATATTTACGGGTATTTCGTTTTACAGAAATAATTTGAATACCAAACTTGTGCTACTAGCAATTTACAAGAGTAGCCTAAGTGCTATTGTTAAAGCAAATAATCGTTTGTTTACGCTTAGATAAAATCGTGAAATCTTAGGTCAGTCTAACAGTATCCAGCACTTCAGGCGGGCCAAAGTTGGACTAAAATTATGTAAACGGACTGTTATCTTGAATTAATTCCAGACTTCACAAATTCTAAAGTTCACAAAATCAATTAATAACAGGTGACTTTAAACTGCAAAGTAACCCATAAATATTGAAACATTCGAACCATCAGAAAATGGCAAGTAATCCCACACACGTTCCACCAAGTAAACGTAGCCGGTAAACGGGTCGATGTCATCAAAAATCCGAGGTTAGCTTAACGTAAACGTGCGCGTTTTCAAAATTGCCTCTCGAGGACTCGTGTGCTGATTAAAATACATAGATTTGATCTTACGTGAGAATGTTCGATCAGTGCGCTTATTTGAGCAAAATCCCCCTTTTGTTGGTCGTACTATGTAGTATTGCATGTGACGTTGTCAATTGTTGATTCGACATAAGGGCATTGTGTTGAAAACGAGATAATTTCGGCGCACTCGTTCGGCATTGTTCGGTTATATAAATCGGTTTTTGTTACGGAACTCATTATCTATATGTTTTATCGATATGGCTTTGAAAAGTGAGTTTAGTAGGTCAATTATTATGTCAGTATAATGAACCAGGTTTTTCATTTTATGAAAATGTTTGAGTTTAATATAAAGTAGGTAGGTGTCATCGCCGGTATCAAAGCACTGAACACTAAAAAACCGACCAATTGCGAGTCGGACTCGCGCACGAAGTGTTCCGTACCATTTTCTATAAAAAAAGAAACCGACTTCCATAAAACACTACAAAGTTCAAAATAACTTTAATTTCGGAAGTCGGTGTCAAATAACGAAGAAGCAACCAAAAACACCGACTTCCGAAATTAAAGTTATTTATTTAAAAGTTTTTTATTTTTCACTTTTTAGTGGTACCCCACACCTAACAACACCACTGGATAGTCACAGGAAAGCAAAAGTACACAATTTCGTGTAAACTAATGATTTTTCTACATATTTTTTTCAATGGGACCATTCGGAAAGTATACCCTTTCCAGCAAAAAAAGATTTTTTCAAATCGGTTTGCAAGCGACGGAGTTATGCCCGAACAAACATAAAAAAAAAAATACAAGCATCCGAATTGAGAACCTCCTCCTTTTTTAGAAGTCGGTTAAAAACAGCAAAAAAATCACGTTTGTTGCATGGGAGCCCGACTTAAATATTTATTTTATTCTGTTTTTAGTTTATGTTGTTATAGCGGCAACAGAAACACATCATCTGTGAAAATTTCAACTGTCTAGCTATCACGGTTCATGAGATACAGCCTAGTGACAGACAGACAGATAGACGGACAGCAGAGTCTTAGCAATAGGGTCCAGTTTTTACCCTTTGGGTAGGGAACCCTAAAAAAGAAAGCTTATTGCTTACTTTTTAAAATATTCAGACTCTCACAAAAACTTACATTGATTAGATAAACAAGCCAACTTATCTCGTACTAAAAGTTTTTAATGAACATCTAAACACGCTAAATAAATATGGCGGAAGGATCCTCATCCCCCTTGCTAATTAGTTAAACTTTTAGTTATTGACTTGCAGTTGCTCCTCTGACAGTGATAAGCCAGGCTTAAGGGAACGTTGGTTTAATACGACAAGCGTTAAGACTATTTATTTAGCCTATTAATTGCGCAGTTTCCAACTAATTTTGTTTTGGTTTACATTTGGGGATAAATAATTTATTTAGACTTCTTGGACGTAGAGCAAAGAGTCCCGAGCCTGGAACTCAAAAGGCATTTGGAGGAACACGGATAGGTTTTAGTCAGTAAGAGTCTGACATTCCCTCCACCCAGAGCGGATGAAGTCATTTGATGATTTACCATCCATAAAAAAGGTACATTAGGTGGGTGGGGTTAGGTGGGGTTTGGTAGGTTCAGTATATAATAATAATAATAATAATTAACTTAAGAAAATATAAATTATGCTTATGTAATCCATTAAAATCCAAATAAATGTTTAATCTTTGTATAGCTGTTTACCGCGATGTTTTACACAGTTTCAACAGTTTTCATTGCCAATTTCAGTTTATTGCTTAAATAATTTGGTCTAAAAGGTAAGGTAGTCAATTGACAATTATATTTTATTACTGTTTAATAAAAAAAATCACAAAACTGACATGCATATATAGTCGGAAATTTGCAGATTCCGTAAGATAGTAAAATAATCTTTATTAGATTATTTTTTCTCGACAATTATCAAACAATCGTTTTTTACAAAATAAATCCTATTCAAATTCAATGGTTTCCATTATATCCATGTCCGAGAAAAAATAGTTTACAATTTCACGCGTTATTTTACAATCTTACGGCGTTTGTAATTTTTCGGTGACACATACAATCTGTAAACCTCCTTCCTCTTTTTATTACCTTCTTTATTCAATTGACTGATGCTGTACATACTTAGATAGTTATCTACGCAATTATAAACACCGCGTTAGTTAGGCAAAGCAGTTATCGCAACGTGTGTTGCTTGCAGCCCTACCTTTTGATACATGTAAATCCCTTAATTACCTCACGGCCCCCATGGGAAATGATCCCGTGATTTATTTGCTGCTGAGACAATTTGGTATAATGCTTTAATTATAAAATACCCATTGGTTCTATTGTTGGGCGTTTGGGAAATTATCTTTTGCTATTTTTGTAGCCGATAGTCTTTTATTTATATTTTACTGTAAGAGCGGTTACGCACTGCATCCGATCCGAATCCGTAAAAATACAGATATGAAAAACTTGACCCGCATTCGGATATTGCTTTTCGTACTGCAACCGATTCGAATTCGTTAAAATACGGATCTAAGAGTCAAAAAAACTCAGACCGAGTTCGGATGTTGCTTACGCAATTATCCGATCTCTGATCCAAATGCGAAAGCGTTCATTAAACACTACTATGGCTACTTTGGTCCGTCACTACATCTTCTGAATTGGACACTCATGGATGACGGAGAGAAATCTGATAACGGAACTCTGATTTAGTGCGTAAACTACCATACAAATAGTTCATAACTAATTCGGAACCCATTTTCACGGATTCGGGTCGGATGCAGTGCGTTCTCGGTAGCATCCTTGTTATTAACTGAAAACCTTATATCAGGGGCCCGGGCTCAACACAGATATTCATTTATAACAGTGTCCATGTCGTAAAATGTTCATAAATCAAAAGCAGATAAATAAATAACCTTACAAATAAATAAACAACTTTACATCCACAAATTACACAAGCAAGAATTTATTTAATGAATCCCAGACCAAAAACCATTTTCTTCGCACAATTCCAGTAAAACCGGTTCAAACAGAAGGGGGAAAGGGACTTTCACAGACTTTTCTGACACACTAGCAGAAAAAAAAATCTCGCCTCTTTTAATTACTATTCCGTCGGATAGGCAACGCCACAGCCACGCCACGGCCAGGCGACTGACCAGCCTTTAATTTTATGCTGTAATTAGATTTTTTTTTCTTCATTAATAGGTACCCTTGGATATTAGTATAGGGGTGACAGGTTATTAGCCGCGTTTAATGTTTTAATATCTAGGGTATGGTTGGGAAATTATGTTGCAGTAGGTTCCTTATTAAAATTTGTATACCGTTTTGAAATCTTAGTTTGAAAGGATGTTGGGTATTTTTACAAACAAATTAATGCCGTTTATAAATCACGATTAATAATCATGATTTGTAAACGGCATTAATTTGTTTAGCTAAATATGTTTAATATAGTAGAGTATAGTCGTCAACGTTCAAGAAAAATAGAAAAAGTACATTCTGTTGCAACCTGGGGGCCTTTATGTCAAAAGTGAATAGGTTACTCCTAGACATCCGTGCTCTATCGTTGACCACATGTTTGCTTACCATCAGTCAGCAGATAGTGCATAAACACTAAAGCTTATCAATCATCTGCCTAGCCTTTTCCCAACTTTATTGGGGTCGGCTCCCAGTCAAACCGGATTTAGCTGAATACCAGTATTTTACGTGGAGCGGCTGCCTACCAGACCTTAACCCGACTCATTAACTGGGTAACACGGTACTGGAGACAAGACTGGAGTCAGATTTTCTGACTAAAACTTATCAATAATGAAAAAAAAGGATTGACAATGTTTTATAATAAAAAAAAAATGTTAAATACCCATATTCTATACAAAAAAAGAACATACATTATCAATTCATAAAAGTTTAACTAAAATTTTTATTCTACCGATTTTTCAGTACATTTTTGACACTATAACGAACACTACTTGAAAAATGTGATAGAAAATACCCTAAAACAAGGTAGGCAGGTAAGTACAAGATGCAAATCAAGAAAGCCGTAATACATAACATGTAGCAGCATTTAATACTCGCATTATGATTGCTACTCGCCAGCCATAGCTTCAGGCCATGCCCGTCGATAAAGTCAATACAACAGTGTCGTTATAAATAGCTCCCATTTATTGTTCCACGGAAATATTGACCAAACTGTTACACTGAACTGAAATTAGTGCACACACTTGATAATAACGTAACGTTTTCTAGCGTTTTCATAATTTTACTTGGAAATGTTTACATTGTTGCAAACGTAACTTCCTTGTGTGAAAGCAAGATTTAGTTTTAATTAAAATAATTTAGCAAAGCTCAAGCAAATGTGAGAGTCATTTTTGCGCGTAGTTGAGAACTTACCGTAAACATTTTTGTAGATTATCTCTTCATATAATTTCAGTTATTCCATACCCCACAAAAATACCCAACATACTTTACTAAATGAAATCATAAATTAACTGAATACTACCAATTGCACCTCCATTATCTGGCCTCAGATAAATTTCAGTACGAAAACTGGAAATAAATTGAAAGGCAATGATCATTTTCTCCCACGCCCCCCGATTTGTTTATGACCATCTAAAACTGAACGGCTACATCAGGCTTGAGTACCAGGCGATCATGGGCCTGTATAGGTGTGCAGCGGTCGTTTACATTTTCAATTGCGTCTGGGCTCGCGGCCTAGGGCGGTGCATTAACATAATTGTAGCCACTATATTGATTGGCCGGCTTACCGGCCAGGTACTCTATAGATGCTACCAATTGCCTGAGCACTGGATTGTTAAGGCCATTCTCGAAAGATTAGATGTTATGTATCTACTTGTTATCTTCGCGATCTTTTTCTAGGTTAAGATTATGTCGATGTGTTGTGCTGTTATTTTCTGTTACCTATACTAGTGGGTTTTCAAATTTCTCTATAACTGTTGATTTTAAAATGTGTATTGGGGATTACGAGTTAATTATTACTGTAATTCATAGAAGGCTCGTCAAAAAACCATAAGTTTAAGTATGATGAATGATTCTGAATATTTTTATTCAAGTCTATCAATACCTAAAAACTGGAACATCACTATCACCGTATTTCGCCCAAAATTCACAAAATACGACAAAACATATTCATCAAATAAAATTTACGTCGACAACTCCATCCAATTTCCTGTTCGCGCAGATCGGTAGGCGGAAAGTCCGTCAGTAGCCAACGGTGGCACCGCGATATGATCACGACCAACATTACGGGACCAGCTTACGTAATAGCTGCTTTAGTCTTTCTATCGCGAAATTGAATTATTTCAATAACAGCGCCACGATTGTTTCAGTCTTTGGTGTTAGTGCTTTTAGAAGTAACGTTAACTTTTCGTTTTAGTAGTTGAATTTTTGGGGTGGAATTAATAGTTGTTTATATAATGTGAGCAAACAAAACGCAAATGTAAAGAAAGCAATCGTTATTAATTACAGTTTTTGTAGAAATTTTCTCAACTGGACAAATATTATTAAAGCCCCAATTATAAAGATTATGAAACAGCAAACGAACGAAGGTGCCTTCTTAAATATTTTTTTCAAATTATTTAAACGGCCCAGTCAGCGATTTTGTATCAAATTGTCGGAAGGTATCTGAATAGGGGAGAAATTACTGAAACGATCCGACTCCAAAGTGCTCATAAATGCTGATCTTCTTTTTGTTATTTTAGCAGTATCAGCACTGAATGCCGCCATTTTGAGAGATACCAGCCAATGGGAAAAATGCAGATTAAAAATCTCGAATTGTTACTCGATAAATGTGATGTCAACAATAATGATATCCGTTCGAAGAAAAATCTGTTTCATGTTGCAAATTGGATACGTGGGATGTAAATGCCAATTTGATTTATTTGTTTTACTTGTGTAGGTTTGCTGGAATGACGTAATAAGTAATCCTTATACTGCTGGGAAAAATATCTGATCTTTGTTATTATTTTATACGCTGAAAAAAAAACAGTTCTCATTGTGAGAATTTTATAAAAATCTTTTACTTACCTAGTGATTTAGTAAGAAGAAAGGATATTAAAGTATGGAAAATATTAGTCTACTAAGGGCTGATTTTTCAATCGGAGGTTATCTTCTAACTGAGGAATAAAAATGTCGGTTTTACAGATTTATTATACAAAAGCTGTCAAACCACCAATTTAATTCCCCAGATACACGTTATCTGACTATTGAAACATCAGCCCTTAGACAGTTAAGTAAACAAAAGAAGCTAAAACAAAAACACATCTTAAAACTGCCGCTCAAGCAAGCTCGAGCACCCCGTAATCCCCTATTCCGTTTGGCAACGCGTGACCTTCATCAAAAGGCCAAACAAGGGGCTGCAGCCATAAAAACCTTAGGTACTTGTCATTCAAAAACATCACTATACACTGACACGTCTTGGGGAAGCAGTAACATACCCAGGGTTCCTTGTCAGCAAGGGACGCGAACAGAATTCGCAATTTTATTTGATTTCCGATTTAAATTCCCTCGCAGTGGTTCTGTGGTAATATTTTGATGTTCTTTGACCGATATCTGCTATTATTGTGGAATTAAGATTGTCGTCTTCGTAGGGGATGGGACAGAAGTTGTATTTGTATTGTAATAAAGTTTTTGTAGATGATATTGTGATGGTACGTGATGAATTGAGATCATCTTTGAGTGGCTATTCTGTTTGTGATTTTTAAATAGGTACGTCGTTTCTCCATAAGGAATATTCTTTTTTGTAGTTACCATTTTCTGACTATTCATTTTGTCATGTTTACTATTCGAAATTGACTCAAATCTAAAACTAGATTTCTCCAGCATAAACGCACACAATGTAGAGACTCCTTATCTAGCGCCCTTCATTTTATAGGTACCAATCAGTACTGCTGGGAGCCATGTTTTGCAAAACGTGTTAGCTTAAAGATATAATGAATAAATAGTGACAGTGTAAGTAGAGGCACTGGATAGAATCGCTGGAAATGATCGGTTGGTAGCCCTAGCCTGTGGCGGTAGCAATCGTTTACATCGGTAGACTTAAATACGGTAATATAGGGCCCGTGGTGAAGAATAACCATGCAGTAGGTGTAAATTTAATGGGATATAGAAACAATAGAGAATTTGAACACAAAACATTAATTTCCTGACAAATAAGAGGTGTTCAATAAAAGCCATCGATGCGTGTTTAAGACGCTGTGAACAGCAAAAGCTAGAAAATTGCTGGTTTCCTCACGCAATTTTAGCCAAATCTGTTTAGTTTCAAGCTGCAGAAAAACATATATGTTAATTTTTATTATATTTCAAAAAACACTGTTGTTTCTGAAACATGTTTAAAAATAAAATCCTCGATATCTAGTAATGATCGTCAAAGTTACCTCTAACTTTGACCTTAGCAAAAAAAATCCCATATTACTAGCCTACTTATGCCGATAAAAATTATACCAAATAATGAATCGAATCTTAATGCAAAACTTTGTTGTTTTAGATTTTTAATAGATCAACTTAGTTTTGAGGAAATCGATACAATGCTTCATATTTGGCAATAAATTGCAAGCATTTCGTCGTCGCGCTTCTCTTTCTTTTCTATACAGTCCGAGAGTGACCGATCTTTTGCTGATCACAGCGCCTTAAGCAAAATGTATGATACAGTAGATGATGTGCATGCTATGTTGATATAATGAGTGTCAAATCATTTAAAATTATTGCAAAACCTGTGATAGAAAATAAATTCACTCAAGCGCCGAAAGTTGCTAGATGTTGAGTTATGTACCTAGTTATTTATAGAAGGCATTTATAACAATAGGTATGTGCTACCAAATAGTAAATAGTTCTGAACAATGTATTGTGTAAAGTTTTGTTTGGAATTCCAGTCAAAACTGACTGGAATCTGATATGAAAGCTTCTCTGATATCGTCCAGAATAGTTTAAACCTACCTTGAATCAATACAACAACTTCTACTGCAACAAAATGAGACACTATTACCTATGTCCGTTATTTGTACGTTTTTAATTTGTTTTTTTTTTTGACATTTCAGTAAAGCATACGTATCACCAGTCTAATATTGACGTTCATTCTAGGGTGATTATCCATGCAGATCTTTAATCTTTTGACGTCAAGCACCAAACTTTTCCAATTCAAACGACCAACATATTTATCTGTGTGTTCAGAAAAACATCGGAAACCCACCCCACGACACACTGAAGATTGATTGGAACATCAGAAAGGGAAAATTAAGGTTTCGCAGAGCAATATTTTAAATTTATTTGCGTCTACGATGCAAATTATGAAATAGAGAGGGGGTGGCTCCTCTTTTTATTTCTCTCGGTTTAATCGAATAGGGGAATCTTTTGTTAATACCCTAAGATCGAAAACTGTTTGCTTTGCGTTCCGTTTCACGTTCAATTCCACCATCATCGATATTCGAAGGAGCTAATTCTGTAAATTTTTATTTGTCTTGAAATAATGGGACTTTTGAAGAATTCCAATTTCCTTTTATTTGTTTGATATTTTTTGTGGGTGTTTTACTCAGATCAAAGTTGTTCAGTTATTGAGATGAGCTCATTTAAATTTTAGAATGTTAAGTAACTGTGATCGTGGAATGAAATAAATTGGGTATTTTCATGCTAATCAGGGAAGAAAGAAAATCAAAGATTTTGTCAACTAAGTAGGTACTTGTACATCAGGGAAAAATGGTGAAGTTTGTTTCACATAATACCAACTTTGCCGACATTAAAACACAAAAATACAGCACAAAGCTTCTGAATTACGAAACAAACACCAAGAATATCGACTTGTGAAGTCTCACGTGTTACAAAAACATCCCGAAGACGTTAATAAATCAGCCATAGAGTCACGGACACGTTATTATCCGGACAAATCAACGGCACATAATAGGGCAGACGATATTTCCAATAATAAGAACGAGAACTAATCTAACTGGAGCTCGTAAGATTACATAGGTCGGTCCCGCGGGGACGCCTGTGTTTAGTCGGTTTACAACTGGTATAGGGTGAGGTTACATTGTTAGTTTTTGAAAGGAGATTGCTGTTATAATACTTGTATGGTTTTATAGTAGATAGTAGTAATTAACCTTAGCTTAGCCTTGTTTTATCGACGCTTAAAGTTTTGTTGAGTGGTTCCTGGTTAAAAAATATATATAATTCTATTTAGTCCGTCAGTTAGATTATCGAAAAATATTGGACACATGTTTTTTACTTTATCAAATCAATAAAAAAGACGAAGATAAAACGCATCAAAACGTAAAAAGTGTACTTACAGTTTTGAACGCACTGTATCGTTTTAATTTTTTGTTAACGTGAAAAAAGAAAAAATACGTGTCTTTTTATTTTTGGAAATCTATCTGACGGACTAATTAGATTTTTTTAGTCATCTACCCTATTCTGGCGAGGTAACAGGTAGGTAGTACTTCTGGCGATTCTTAAAAGTACCGGCGGACAAGCGCAACGTGTGTATTAATATCACACGTAGTGTAGAATTCCATTTATGGATAGTTGTCGCAAAATCATGTCGGACTGTCGTGTCTCACGACGCAAATAGGTAGGAACGTCAGAAAACAGTTTATCATAATATAAAGGTGAACACTCACCTTTATATTATGATAAACTTTTTTCTCAAATAACAAACACAATAAATTTTGCCAGAAATAAAAACCTTCATAATATAGACAGATATTTCCACCAATCGACTTCAAATCTAGCGTCATGTGACCTCCATCTTATCCTTACAATTTAGCAGGGAGTCGCCTAGCTAATACGAGGATATCTTTCGGAAAATAGGATACCGTTTGACTTTACCCTCGACAATTAAAAGACTGGATTAGACGATACACGGGTAGGCCTTTGGCTATACTTACGAATAGTGCAACTATTTTCTTTATGTCCCTCGGCAATCATCGCATTTCCGAACACAAACGAATGCTAATTTCCATGTCTAGATTTTTCGTGTAAAATAATTTGAATTCAGAACTAAGTATTTTATTGTTTTATAGTTCACATGGAAATAAAAACAAAACAACAATTAAGTACTTAGTTCTGAATTCAAATTATTATACACGATAAATCTAATAATTAATGGACATGGAAATTAGCATTCGTATGTATTCGGAAATGCGATGATTGCCGAGGGACCTTAAGAAAATAGTTGTACGTATGTGTTCAGTTGGAAGTGTTTTCCAGCTGATGATGATCATTCAATCGGCTTAGCTATTTTGGGTTCGGCTGCCACTCAAATGCAGCTGAATACCAGTGTTTTATGGTGTGACTGCCTATCAGACCTTTACAACCCAGTAGTAGCTGCGTAACATGATATCCCTAAGCAAGAATTTTTTTAAGGATGGCAAGTCATCAAATGACTCCTTCCACTCTGGGCGGAACGGAAGGGAATGTCAGACTCTTACTGACTAAAACCCTTCCATGTTCCTCCAAATGCCCTTTGCGTTCCAGGGCCGCAGTGACTCTTTCGAACAAATTTCGCAATCCTGGTAGGCACTGGTCCTAGTAGGGCCCCGACTTCTATGCTAACATCTCTTTAAGGCGCGCGTGGAACGCAACGCTGTCAGATTTATTGGCGTCTGATGGATTGTACCGACTGTCGAAGATCTACAAATTGAAGCCGGTAGTAACGGCTTAACGTGATTTCCAAGGCTTTGTAATAGATCCAATAAAATTGTCATAGAAAACAGGAGAAGTTTCATGTTGTCAAAAAGGTTATCACAAAAGAATTAACTACTTAGGGGTTCTAGGAAAATAAACTTTGACCAGCTCAGTTAATTAAAATTCTAGAAACTTGCAGCGGATTTCTGAATTGAGTATATTGAGTTAAGAATGTGTCAAACCTTTGACGCCTTTTGATAGCTTTCCAGGCTACAATAGAGTTTGAGAAATAATTAAGTTTAAGCTTTTGACGCTTAATGCAGAGAGAGGACGTAAATGATTATTTTACAGTTTGTTTTATAAAGCTAAATAAAAACAAAACTTATCAAAAATAGATAAGACTACTAAAATTTTAATTAGACTTTGTACAGACAACATTTCCATCCCACATAAACACTTTAATCCCAACTAATTCCCCAAAACAAATCCCCACTTTTTCCCAACACACAAAGTAAGATCTCAACGTTATAATAAAGCCTAGTGCAGACAATAACATTTGCCAACATCGCCCGGGACACTGAAGGGTGAACTTGTGCCCGGGCAATCTTAACAGCGATCGGCGACCTCCGCTCTCGTTCGACTACGGTTACACCACTGAGCGTATGGAGTTTTGAGATGGGAAATTTTTAATGCTACTCTTTTGCTGGAATAAAAATGAAATTTATTTACTTGGATGTCAATTTGGAAGCTTTGATTTTGGTTGTGACTAAATAAAGTACTTCACTTTCAGCTAGTTACAGTTTATCAGTCGTTAAGAGCGTTTACGCCGAACGGCATTTCATACAAACTTTCACGTCCTTATTTTTCGAAATGAATGAACCGATTTTAATGAAACTTGGTATGCATACGCCATCCAACCAGGTCTTAAAAGTTAGTTGAGAATATTTTCGAATAAGAGTTTAGAAGGAGAGAGAGAGCGATTTTAAGTTTTTATAGAAAGTGAAATCTTTCCTCCTGAACTCTTTTTCGAAAATGTTCTCAACTAACTTTTTAGACCTGATTGGATGGCGTATGCACACTAAGTGCTTCAAGTTCATTATTCTTAATTTTTCACAGTGATGTTCTACAGAATAGTACCACCTATAGAAATGTTATTAGTGTAAAAATCACACCGCGAGAACTTCGATAAAGAGAACTTATAGTTAGCACGAGTTTCTAGCATAACCACTGTTTGGTTATGCTAGAAACTCGTGCTAACTTTGCATGAAATATATTTTATTTTATTTAAAAATGTACCCAACACCGCACTCTTCGTAGTGAACAATATGGCAGTAAAACAGCCGGTTCCTCGTGACGAGTGGTCGTGATGCGCCGGCAATTTGAGCAGCATCATGTCAGCGTATCAGGTACGACTCGTCGTTCCTATAATTGTACGTAAACCATCCGACGTTTGAAGACTTGCTGGATGAAGTATGCGCGGGATTGAGAAAGTTTATGGTCAATGTTTATAGAATTGCTATCTAGTTGAATCCAGCTGTACGAATCGGTAAACATGCCGAAGTGAACACATGGGCGGGGTGCAAGACGGGTGAGTTGTCAAACCATACAAATAAAATGGAATTACAGCTCACTTGTCGTTCACTCCGCCTA
Source organism: Melanchra persicariae (assembly GCA_947386135.1). Lineage (NCBI taxonomy): Eukaryota > Metazoa > Arthropoda > Insecta > Lepidoptera > Noctuidae > Melanchra > Melanchra persicariae. Next base: position 4,810,995 of record OX376651.1, on the reverse strand, counting down.
GATGTACACCGTGAGATGTCGACAGAGTCGACCGGCAGATCTACCGTCTTTAACGAAGCTCTATTATAGTTGTTTTGACTTTCGTTTTAAAATGACAATTGGGGTCACTGTCCTTCCCTAATATCTCTTCGTAGGAGCCCGACGAATAAACTCTGTATCGTTTCATAAAAGTAAAATTTTTGAGATGAAGACGATTATATTTTGTTGCTAGCTTTTGCCCGCGGCTCCACCCGCGTGGAAGTCGGTTATCGCGTAAAAAAGTATATGCCTATGTCGTTTTCCATATCCCAGGCTATATAATTACCTATACCAAATTTCATGATGATCCATTCAGCCATTTCAATGTGAAAGCGTAACAGATGGACAGACAGAGCTACTTTCGCATTTATAATATTAGTAGGGATGAAGAATGCCAATAACAGCGGTCAAAGATTCTAACAGCACTCTTAATAACACACAACACAACACATTTTGACACAAAATTTGTGTAAAAAAAAAATTAAGAAACACTCCTGTTTTCTTGTAATCAAGTAAAAAGAAACTTCTAGAAAATCACAGAGAACCTTGAATCCAACTACGAACAATACTCATAAAGTAGCATAAAACAGAGAAGCCTACACTTAGTGCCAAGGAAAGTGGGCCCAATAGAATAGGTAGAATATCATATTGAGCCTAAACATGCAATCTATTAAGTTTTATCGACGAAACTTTTCAATCACCTTGGCCCAGTTTTTATGAAACAGAGTGTTTACTAACAGTGAGACATAACTTATATTTTATGATACAGGTGTATTAATACTATATATTATTGTTCCTTTTGGCGATTTTATTTCTAAGTTTGGTGTCAAATTAGGAAGAAGCTTGTAATGACATGTTTTCACGGAAATGTCTAATAAAAAAGTTTTAGTTATGAGTTATTCTTATAGCTCGTCTACGTGTTAAACTTCTTTATGCCGTTTTTCCTAACAGTTGTAAAGGTGTTGGCTATAAAAAACTTAGTATACACATAAGGGTCGAATGTGACCGTTTGCTATAAAAAAACAGTTTTTTTTTTACATTGATTCAGATGATTCAGATATAAAACGTATATCTTCAACATTTTCAATTTAATTATACAAACGTACAATCTCGAGTTGTTGAACCAAGTAGTAATTTATGAAGTGGTTTTGAAAAAAGATGTAAATATCGCCACAGCTAATATTTATTCAAAACATTAACCACGCCTTCAAGAAGAAAAAAAAAGAAATATTTAAGAGCGGTCAAATTTTCCCCGGCGTCCCGTCCCCCCCCCCCCCCAACTCTATAACCAAGCAATAAAGCTTTCCGTATAACAACGGTCCGTATACAATACGCCAGAAGTTATAAATGTTAATATTATGCAATTACCCCGCCTTGCCCCTATGGGATACAGGTACGGTATCCGAACACCCCTGCTTCCCCCAATTCGGTATAACTTGTTACTATAACACCTGCGTTTGCGGAATTTGCTGAAAATATGTTAATTTTCATGACAAATTTGAAGGATAATCCCGAGTTTTCGTTGAGGGAGTTACCTAAGTAGATGAATGTGTCTGCAGGAGAAAGTAGGTAGAAGTACCTACAATATCTTTTTCAACCACCCCTTTAGGGACGTTTACGAGTCATGCTAAATATGGGTTTCCCTAAAGACCAATTACACAAACTATACTGAAAGGTCATTTACTTGTAAATTACCCCTCAGTACTACGTCTTGACGTAGTCATAGTAATAATCTGAAAGTATACAATATTTCCGTTTTTCCAGTGATTGTTATGAGGTGTAAAATAAAGTATATGATAAATAAATCTAAATTTACTCATGTATAAAAACCGAGTCACGGTGTTTATGGTCGCACTTCTCCAAAACGACCAATTTTTATGATTTTTTTTTATGTATATTTGGTCGGTATGAGTATATTTGATACTTGATATGCGATTACAAAGTCGCGGGCTAGGAAATAATATTTTTTAATTAATGTTGGTCTGTTTTGATCAATCAATGCCAAATGAAAGAAATGGCTGACGTGAAGGTTTAATAAGACCTAAATGATTAAACTTACAAAACAATACCAACTTAACGGTAATAATTTTAACTAACGTCAACTCATAAAAGTTAAAAATAATCTAAAACTTTGGTAACAAAACGCACACGTAGTAATTTATTCATCGATATAAAAGCAGGTGGAACAAACAACACAACGACATATCTCCCGATAGTGTTTTTCATACGTTAAACGTACAGTATCCTCGCATTTCAGCCATGTTAGGTAACAAAAAATAATTAACAATATTTATTATTTCGCTACGTAAATTAATAACAGGCGCAAAACATCGCCATCTATCACAATTCATCACCAAATACTCGTGTTCGCAATAAACCAAGCAGACAGACAACTGAAAATAATATAAATGTGAGCTCAGTATTGTTTCTGTGTTATTAACAGTACCTACATAACTGAATGTGAAATACTATCGAACTGAACATGTACAGGAATCCTTCAAAATGCTCTAAGCCCGAAGTCCGTAGTTTCGGCCTTAGTGTCGGGCGTTTTCTACTCCGTATCACCTACGGACTTACGATTAGCCTCGAAACCGAACTAAGAGTGAATCAACAACACGATTTGACAGTTATTCTTAGTTCGGGTTCGAGACTAATCATAAATACTTCGGGCTTAGAGAGTAGACCCCCAGATCAGAAAGGCAAAAAAAAAATACAACCGAATTGAGAACATGATTCTCCGCTACGAATACATAGTAAAATTTTTCACCAAAGGGTCTATTTTTAAACGATTCCGTTTCGCTTTAATACCTCCTAAAAATATTCACGAATACAAAAATAAACTTAGGATTCCAATAAACTAACGCCTCAATTCCTTAACCCCGTCAGTAAAGCACCCTTTTCACTAAAACCAGCCGCACCAAAATCATACACACATCAAAAAACCTCACTCAAATTCAAAACAGCAACAAAACATAAACGAAAATTAGCATAACAACAACGTCACAGTATGTGAGTAAACAACAGAAATCTTGAACTCCAACAATTTGCGCAAACAACGTAATCCTGGTAGTACTGTTTGAGAATCGTGGCGCCACCTCCATGTTTGAGAATCTTGTATGAGAGCTGAGAGTAATTAGATAATTGCATAAGACCCCGCCGCTTGCGCATGAAACTCCGTATTTACCCGACCCGATCGACAGTTCGACAGACCCGTTAATGAACGACTGTTGAATTTGTGAGTGACAATCGAATCAGTTTGATTGTTTTATTAAGGCTGGTAGTGCCAGCATTGTTGACTAACATGCGAACAGTTTGCGTATAGAATTCGGTGTATAAATAGGTTGGTTGAGTGGTTTTCGGTAAATCAGATCATTTCATGAGAAGAGGATATGCTGAATATTAATTGCTGTTTGCTAATATATAGGGTGACTGGTGATAGTACTCATGATAACAAACAACTTTCCCAAAGAAACATATTTTTAAATACTCATTCACTTTTCACAATATTACAGCAGCCGTATGAAAATGTGTAGATTGTTGCTAAATTAAAAGTATAAAATAAAATGTTTCTTTAGGAAAGTTGTTTGTTATCATGAGTACTATCACTTGTTCAATAATCGGTCACTAATTACCAGTCACCCTATATAAGGATGTATTGATCAAGCAAGATACCTACTGAGAATTTTCTACAATAAATACCTAACCGTCTTAGGATACCATAAACATTTTTCACTACTTAAATATCGATGCAGAACGAACATGTGATATATATCGCAAGTACAGACCACCACATAGCATAAATTGTTTAATTTTCATATTTTCATTCCTTTCTGTTTTATTGCACTCTGAAACAACTACCATCCCATGGTAATGTAGTTATTTCTTAGTGGTATCATAATTTAATACACCGATGCACTTCAATACGTTTTACATGAACCTTTTACTCCGTAGGGCCTCGTTATGTCCTTTTTGCAGGAAAAGATGAAGACGCAAAAATATGTTAGGGGCCTTTATTACTATATAAAAGTAAGCCAATGTCTACACTGCAGGCATAACCGAGAGTAGGAGCAATGCATTGGTTCTTAACTATCAAAAAATATCTATCTGAACAGAAAAAGTTTAACCTAAGCAGTTAGGTAGGCCATTGTATAAAAACACTTAATACCCAGTAGTGACATCTATGTTCCCGTTCGTTAACTGCGTGGTTAGTAGTGGCATTAAAATCCGGTAGATGACACCATGATTCTGCATCGAACTAGAGTAAGCGCCAAATAAACTTGCAATAACGGTCATTGACCCACCTACATGTATTGTTATTCTTAATTGCAAAAACGGAAATCAATACATACAGCTGCCCTTAATCAACATCTATCGTGAGTCTTTAGATTTTCAAGTAATTAAAAAAAATATGATTTGTTTTTCCAGCACCTACAAAGTGATACTAGGGAAAGGTCAATGTACTTTATTGCAAATTAAAATTGCGCCTACCCTAATCAGCTGTTGAAATGTCTCGTGCTCAATTCCTTGTATTTTGGTATTTCGACAGTCACAGTCGCTTTACAGACTGGCACGTTGTCTAGGGACTCGGATCCCCTTTGGATGGGACATCACGCTATGCTCCTGATTGCTGTTTACATTTTAATATTACTTCCTACCTTTTCCTAAACTTATTTTTTTAAATCACGTCCACCCTAAGCATGGCTAGGGATCAATTTCGGAGTGCGTGGGTTTCGTTTTTTCAATCAACCGCATCGTCAATCAAAATAGGGGTGCGGTAAGGGTCGAAATTATTTAATCTATAGTTCAATGGCCTTATTAATAGGGAAAAATGGTGAGGAAGAAACCTCTTTCCTAGTGTTTTATCTTTTGGTGAACCGAAAAGTTTTGTACGAGAAATAACGGTGCCTGAAAGCAAGGTCGTTGAAATGGACAGCATAACAAAACTTTTGCTAGTAATTCCAGAAAAAATGCAATCAAAATTTGTGAAATCAAATCCGTAGGTACCAATTTAAAACTATGTGTAGACCTATTAAAAACGATTTTTGTACCACAACAAAACAACGAAACTAATACTTTGTTTCCTATTTGTTACAGGTAAGGATTCCTTCACAAACCTCGGCTTCCAATTAGTTTTCGTCCCTTCATTACCAACAGGTATAGCTTTACATTCATTTAAATCTACGCTCTTACTTACCAATATTTGTCCGTTGTTTCTAAATGGAAAAACTGCATATTACTTAGGGGATGAACGATAAACAGAGGGTGTCTTGCTACCCTCGTTAGTTGGAGAAATCAAATTAATAGGGTATTACTGTACGTACCTACGTATGTACTGTGCACTTAAAATTGCTATACTGTGTAGATTGAGTTGGCTAATTCATGGATGCAGCGTTCCCTGGAGTCGTCTGAAATAAACGATGCAATGACTTTGGTTTATGAGCAATCATTCTCTATGTCAAAGTTTGTCTTGCTTGCTCGCTACAATCTACGCTTTATTTCAAAAATAGAATTAGACAAAATATGACAACTGTTTATGATTCAAAATAGATACACACAACAGTTTAATTTTGTAAATAAGCAAATACATAAATACACTGTTATAAGTACCACCTTTCCCAAAGTAATTAAATAACGGAATTTCCCATCGATGGAAAATTTCTTCACCATTATAATTACCAGTCACTATGGGAATTATCAATCAAAATTCCATTGAAAAACCATAATGTCGGACTATTTATCTGTTATTTATATTTCAATTACTATAATTACAGACAGACACAAGTAGAATGGACAGGTCTATGTGAATATTGTATTGTTTAAACTCGTTTGTGACATCGTTAACTTGACATGTAAAAGGCCACGTGCTAACCTATTTATTTAATAGAATGAGTTTATTGATTTCGATTTATATCTTGTAATTTGGGTAAATTTTCGCCAACTACCTTCATTTTGTCAAAAAAAAACCTAAGGTGTTTATGAGATCAATTTGGGACATTCAAGATTGTAGAAATAGCAGAAATTGACTTAAGGAATTGCATTGATAAGGATCTGAAATAAAAGTTTTCGTCTCCCAGCATTTTACATTGAGTTGCAAAATAGTTTCTAATAAGTTCATCATCATCATATCAGCCGAAAGACGTCCACTGCTGGACATAGGCCTCCCCCAAGTGTCGCCACAACAACCAGTCCCGTGCGTCTCGCATCCATCGGCTACCCGCGACCCTCACCAGGTCATCGGTCCACTTTGTGGGAGGCCTTCCAACGCTGCGTCTTCAATAAATTATGTCATTGAAATAAATCCGAATGCATAACACCAAAAAGAACTAAAAATTCTGTTCAACATCAACGTAGATACATTCGATCCAGCAATTACACAGCCAACAGTTAACACTTGTACCAATTCGCCCCCAAGGAATACAAATAGAGAATTAACATCGCATACGCGTGACATTCACCAATAAATTACCGCCAACTTGCTTGTTAAAAAATCTAATGACCACCAAGAGAAGTTGTGATACGGCTATATTTTCGGTCAACGATTAGAACCCCCTGTTTAACCCGAAAGCAGGTACGTAACGGAAGCGGTTCGTCGGCCACCAGGATTTATAGCCCCGGCGGGGTTCAAATCGGGGGTGTAAATTGGTAAACGCAAGGGTTCGAGTCGTTAGTGTACTGGACTGATACCTAATCCTACACTGTTCTAAAAAGTCGTTTGGAATGTGATTGAGATAAGTGTGATAAGGGTAACCTACTGTGAAATGGTTTTATTCGTCTGTTAGGGCTGCGATAGCAACTGCAGTTCCAGCATACTTTTAAAAATTATAATTGTAAAAACCGAGATTTATTTTTTCACAGAATTTTTGGTTAAAGTGGCCTGTGTTTTGTAAAGTAAGTTGGAAATGTTTTGATCATACAATCGAATATAGCATTTTTTTTTCTGTGACCACAAAGATTTATAGCCCCGATGGGGTTCAAATCAGGGGCGTAAATTGAGAAACTCAAGGGTTCAAGTCGTTAGTGTATTGAACTGATACCTAATCCAGCTCTATACCTACTAAAAATAGATTTGGATTTTTATTGAGACACTGAGATTTGAGTAGAGTGTAGGTTATGAAAAACAATTTAGGACCGTACTAGAATGTATTATTTGAATTTCCACTAAAGTTGTTTTGTCATACAGTCCATTGTAAAGTATTTTTCCGTGACCACAAAGATTCATAGGGTCATATCAGGGGCGTAAATAGAAACAAGCAAGGGGTCGAGTCGTTAGTGTAGGTACTGGACTGATACCTACTCCCGCTTTTTACTAAGTGATTTCGAATTTTATCATTATACGGGGTTTTGGAGTATAGTGTTTGTTACAAAACACGATTAGGACTGTGCTACAAATTATTATTTATTAAGGGCGGATTTTAAATAGACAGATAAGTTTGATCGGAAGAATAAATATGACAGATTGACATATTTACTGTACAATAGCTGTCAAACGGATATAATTATGTATCCTCAAGTAAAAGTTTTCTAACTCTTGAAAATCAGCTTCAAGGGTTTTTAAACTTTAAATTTTTTGCATTGCTTTAAATATCATACGTGCTAGTTACATTACCATATCTACCATTTTATTACCCGCCATATTTTCATTTAGCAACAAATCGAAATCCATCTCGCCACACTGCAAAACGAAGCCATACAAAGAGCGATGTTATCAAAATGAATAGATCGTCATATGAAACTAGATAACCCGCCATACAAAAGATCGTAAGGTCGCGATAAGGCCCGATAGGGGGCGATAGTGTGCCTTCGGAAGTTCACCGTCTGGGCTCCTAACGGAAATGCTTTGTCCCTACGGATTTAGGGATAACAGGAGAGGTCGATAAAACGCTCCCAAAATTATACGGAATTGAACCTTGCTGCATGTGAGTCTATTCCGGATACTAATTTAGAGGCGAAAGATTCGCCCCATTTGGCTGGTGATCCCTTTTTGAAATGGTTGCAGAGCATAAGGCGTTTGTGAGCTTACGTTTACTGGAAAGCTGTACCTATGTGATTGTAGGGTAGTTGGAAATGTTCATTGATTTAAATTTAAACTGACAATATTTTATTGCTCCATACATTTATTTGCGCATAACTAGACAAAATGTACTTAACAGCAGATTTTTTCGCGATTTTGGTAGTGCACCCATAAAAAAAATGAAGCCTTCGTTTATTCTGTACACATTGTATGAAATGAAAAATAAATGTGTCAAATCAAAAACCTGAAAGAGCTCGTGGTTAAATTATAATAGCGGCACGTGCCAATCGTCAAGGTTAAGCAACGCTTGCCGAGGTTGGTCTGTGGATAGGTGACCATCTTAACATACCGAGACTCGTCCGTGCCTCGGAAAGCATGTTAAGCCGTTGGTCCCAGCTGTCATTTGAAGATCTTTGGAAGTCGTTACGGATTGTCAGAAGCCAGAAAATCTGACACCAGTGTTGCCAAGGAGTACCGTGTTACCCAGTTAATGGGTTGTAGAGGTATGGTAGTCAGCCGCTCTACATAAAATACTGGTATTCAGTTGAATCCGGTTTGACTGGGAGCCGACCCCAATGCAATTGGGAAAAAGCAACTCAGATGATGATGTGTCAAATCGAAAACTGAAGTCAAATCTTATGCACAGAAGACGCACCCTACCCCTTCTTCACTTTTCATTCTATTCCGGTAGAAAAATCTTTAGCCCACCTACTACTACCGTCGTTTTAAAACAACGCTTAGAAAAATAACTTCTCATGTCAAAATGAGGGTAGTTCTGAAATATTTCTTTAGTATCATTCTGTTGCTAAGTGTCCTATCAACTTATTTTGAGATTTAAGAATCAGGCTAGATAAGCGTTTTGAGTGTAATTAAGAAGTAAATCCAGATATCAAAGCCTGAAGCCAGAAGTAAATCCAGACAACAAAATATGTTTCAGTACCATCTGGGTTAATCATAATATGAAAATCTTTTCAATTCCATACACTTCCTCAATCCCTCATACAATATCTTCAAACATCTCGTAATTAAAACTTGCTCAATTTATTAATTAGACATTAAGTACTTGTAGCGCGGAAACTTCGCAGAACTCATTCCGCGGGGGAACCAGTTCGATTCCGACTTGGAATGAATTGTCTTTTGAATTTATATGTAAATGTCTCCTTACCGAGAGAGATAGTTTATTTCTGCTTTTCTGAGCGTTCGTTGTTACTTTGAATAAAGTCTGTACGAATTAATTTTACGCTTGCAATAATTTCGTGTTACCGCTAAAGGGGAGACTCAAAGGAGGCAATAGACACGCCCGGTGTGAAAACACACTTATTGCATTCCGGTAATTAGTTTCGTTCAAGGAATATTTTAATTAAATGTTCGTTATTTGAGATGGATTTGAAACGAAATTGTGTTAGTAAGGTTTTGTTAAAAGGTTTTTTTTTTTTCTTTAAAAATCACTTTCTGAGAAATAAAACACATCTGCCAACCCCAGCTCACGTGCAGTTACATCATATCAGAAGGCAGGAGTCAATTATTGTTGTTGGTTGTTGGCATCCAACAACAATAATTGACTCCTGCCCAATCAAACTGCAATACTAAGTCAGACGTCGCGATCTTTGACAGATCGTATTGACACATACCACGTACTTTCACCTGTGTTTACTTGCCCCCCCCCCTCTACACGCCCCCCCCCCCTCCTCACCGCACCGCACCTCCCGACCCCTCTGTCAATTCAATACGAAAATCCAATTTCTTTTACGTTACAACTTCGCTCATTTTGTTTCGTCGAAGAATCGAAAGTTGGCCGGTATGAGGATTTCTATTGACTCGCATGCTGGTGACAGCCCTGAAGCTATTACTGCTTCGGGTCCCCTGATTATTGACTGAAATACATGTACGGGTGTCTCTATTTTGGATGTAGGGTTGGCAAGTAAGGGTAATTAGTACAAAAGATTGATTTTGTTTTGCTCTGAATGGGACTCGTAAAACTCTTTGATAAAGACCAGTGATGATTAATGTTCTGTGTAACAGACTTATGTGTATGAAGCATTATGACCACTTCTTTTTTGTTGATTTATATTGGCAACCCCAGATTGAAAACCGATAGAGCACCTAAATCTTTTCAAGCTCCAAAAATAGGCACAGGTTCTTCAAATGCGCTGCCAAAATCCGAACATTCTATTTATTTTAAAATACCTTTCTTATTAAATAAGAGAAGTTTCAGAACGTACCCTCTAGTCACCCTACCTCCGCAAATTGAGAGGGTTACATTCGGAATTTGAATTTGTATAATGATGTTTTTGGATAATAAAAGGATTGAATAAGCAAGTAGATAAGACGGGGATTTCGTCAATCGATCGTCTTTCAAGGGGCTTGGAAATTCGATTTTGTGATGAAATGATGTCCATTTCACAGTTCTGTGAAGTCTCCTGGATCTAATATTTTGTTATTTACTACCCTGGAGGTGTTTTTACTTCGATTTATTTAGCACAGCATTACCTGCTCAACCTAACTATGTAAATGGCATACTACTTGTAAAAAACTGGAGTAACAAAACATTTATCCAATCAGCATTCATCCCAGAACCACACAACAAAACAACAGAACATCTAAAACAGAAGAATCTACTAAAAACAAACGATAGCTCAAAGCGATAGTACATTGCGTTGTTGTTGAAACTGTCCGCAACTTTATTTAAGTACGACGTACTGTTTACATTGACAAAAGACATTTTATGGAATTCTCCCGTTATCCAGCATATTGTGTTTACTTACTCCGTTGTACACACGTAAGTTGGACTCATGTCCTTATTGGAGCGTTAGCTTGAGGGCTCGGCCTTCCGATTGACATGGTACTTGCCAAAGGCTATGCTCACAGTGGCTCCACGACGTTGGCTTTATGCAATCAAGACCTGGTCCTTAGGTTATGGCAACACACCCGAATGGTTATGTTAATTTTGACCGCAAGCTGTGTTATTGAAGGACCAGGGAAATTCGGGAATCAGTTTCGGTAAATGTTTGGTCCTAACTTAAAGATTATCAATAAGTTTTTACATGTCAAAGCAAAATACATCCCTATTTTCGTTGACCCTTCACAAAATCTTATTGACAGGTGGGTCACAAGTAGTCACAATACCATCTTCATAAAAAATCTCCGCCGAAAATCGTCGAACAATCATAAAGATCACACCGACTCTTAGACCGTAACGTATCGAACTCCTTATCGCAATTTTAACGAAGGCATCGGCTGTGTTCGACAGCTTCAATAAACAGGGAACATTCAGAAGGACCAAACAAATCAGAAAACCGCATTATGACTTCGAACTTTTACGAATATCACTAAGTCTCAGAATTTGGACGTATAGCGTCAAGATTTTATCCATCATGATAAACTTGGCTAGAACTGCAGCAGCTTTGTTTTTAGGCTTATTATTATAGAAACCAGAGGAGGTGTTAAAATAATTTCCCTTTACGATGACTCCATGAGAATCCTAAAGGGCATAAGTAACACCACTTTCTGCATATTTCTAAATAAATCCTCTCAGATATTATCTGAATCGTGTTTTAATAAATAAATACACAATTTTCAAAAAAAGAATACAGACGTTCAGAACCCTACATAGAGTTTTGTTGCAATTTTGATGTCTAATAAAGTGCAATCTATATATATTTCTACACATTCAAAATTAGAAGTTTTCATGAAAAAACTTTTACATTTTTTTTTTCTTAGGGAATAGCCTATCACATAAAGCAGTTGACCTTCTGCTTCCTTCCTTTACTACTTATAAGAGAGGTCAACAGGGAGGTTCCTTAGGGAGGGGGAGGTAGCATCCTGCGTTCGACACACGGGTTCAGACCATTCGTCTAACGAGTCACTTGCTTCAGGTTTAAAGATTTTTTCTTTTTAAATCCGTCTGGAAGGATTCCCGTATTTTTTTCACTAGATAGCTGTGCGTGAGTTGTCTGCTCCGTTCCGTTTAGACTAATTAAGGATTGACTGGTTTAGTTTAATTTTGTAGGATTTATTTAATTATTCTTACGATTTAGAATTATAGGTTCTTCATAGGACTGTAGAGATTCTCTTTCATCAGGACCCCTATAGAGGTTTAGACACTTTATTAAGTGTCTTTACGTGTTTTTATACGTAAACAATCATTTTTAATTTTATAAGATCGAAGTCAAACCGGGCGTTTTGATATTTTTCTAAAAGTACTTAATTCAATAAATAGCAAAAATTTATACTATATCAAATCGCTAATAAGCTGATTATTAACCAGTACCACGTCCCCGTCGTTACAGAACAATATAAGTACGAACTCATGCCATCTTTGAATGACTGCCAATAACGCATACAATTCAGTCAGTTTGAGGCTACTGAACACCAAAACCGTAGATCTTGAATATTCTATGAAGGTCAAATCCAATACCAAAGCAGCGGTCAACACACCGAAGCCAAAACAATGAATAATCCAGTCAGATAAAACAATAAATAAACATCAACTCACGAGACTTCATTACCTACGTAAACGAACGAAAGCATTACTCATACAACTAATAAAACTTTCACAGTTGCTTCTCACCTGACTATTTATCAAAACCGAGGCTCTTCTGATTACAAGAAAAAAGTATTCAAATGAATCTGCTAGATAGAAATCTCTTAATAAAAAGGTGCTTCATTCGACGAACATTATCTCAACTGTGGGCTAACTTAACTTACAAAAGACTGTTAACTTGGACACAAAACAAAAGCAATAGAAACTTGGGGCACTGAATAAAAATAACGAAATCAGCGGCCTTAATTCATTTTCAAAAGTGAGAGTTCCTGACGTCTCACTTTGATTTTGCGACACGACTGCGATACGATTTTGGATGCGTTTAAAGTTTGCGATTGCTTTTACTTTTCAGGTTATCAAAATTTTTAGACAATTAAGGACAATGTTATAATTAGATAAGGACTTGTAAAAATAAAAGGGCATTCTTCTTGCTAATTGGCTGTTTGTTTTGAGACACACATGGTTAAAAAAAGGTTCATCTCAAAAAACACGAAGTGATCTAGAAAAGTGTGTCATGTCTACATCATTTATCAGAATTAATATTCTCAAATTAGACTAAAAGCATAGGGTTCAGCGTTTATTATTTTCACAACACGTGTAAGTCCCTCTAAATATAGTATCAAAACTATTAACATTTTATGTCCGCACAACATTTTGAATTTAGCGCCAATAAACTTATTCAACATGGCTGCGATTACCAGTCGTTGCGTGTAAACCCCAAGGGCAGATAACACAGCGAGGCCGAAATAAAATTAAAGAAAAAAAGGTAAAAAAAGAAAAAAGTTCCAAAGCAACAATGGGCGTTCGCCGCGACAAAACACATTGCCAGTATTAAAGGAGTTGGAGAACTTTTCTTGTTCTCTCCAAAAGGGAAAGATGAAACGGCTTATAGACAGCAGAAATCTCTTAGTGTAGACTTACTCTGAAGATGGGCCAGTGTGTGGGTGCGATGGTAAGCGAGTGTGTGTCTTTTAAATTGACACATTGCGTGAGTGTATAGAGTACCTATGTCGGTGGTGCGTCCTGACGTATCTCCTGAGTTTATGTTTTACATCACTCAAGTTATATTCTGCTAGGTAGAAAAACGCTGGTGCTGTTCTTAATACGATTTTGAAAGCACACAAGGTCGTGTGGCTAAAATTTGTGATATTTAGGTACAATGGTAAACTGATGTCAACCTTCACAATGTTAAACAGATTAAATAAGTAATTTCAGGGATCAAGTGAATACCCAAACCCAATAGCAATTAAAATTTCAGTCGTAAAGGAACAAATAAATATCTAAAGTTTAGTAAAAGAACTTTCCCAATTCCGAAAAACGTCTATGAAAGTGAAATCAGTAACGACCCCCATGAGCATTACCGTAAAAACAAATCAAACAACTTTTTGTGGCCGAACTGTTGCTACGGAGTCGCTCATCTGAACGATTATTAAAAAGTTTTGCGGGACTGAAAGGGTCTTTTATTTAGTCGAATGTGGTCATAAAAACTGGTGTCTAGTTGGAGACAAAGAGGTTATATCAAGTGACCTAACTATAAAAAACTCACCTTTTTGACTTTCTCACGCAAGGGCGAACTACTAACATTACGTGTAACCTCAAGATGAATTATATTTCTGAAGTAGTTACTTTTTTTCTCGTTGGCACGAAAGAATGCCTAGAAGTGGTTCAAAGGCTTCGGCACGCCAGTCTCTAGAGGTGTGTGAGGATAAGTAATTAAAGTGGTCTAATGAAGCAATAAAAGTTAGTTACCGAAAAAAATATTAATTAAGATTGTGTTGGAATATTAAGGTAGTACTTAGGTAAGTAAAAGGCTACATGGTACGGTTATAATTAGCAAAAAAATGGTCCTAAGATATATTATGTATCTTTCGAAAGACTAAAAACAGTGACGTCTATATTTATTGCAGCAAAACCTTTTCCAAAAAAGTAAAACATACTAAGGACAGTGGCGTTTTTTTTTACATAAACAACATATTTTTCTTGTAAAAAAATGCTCCTTTATTCAGAGTAAAAACCACTTTAGTAAACAACGACCGACGACCGACATAAAGAAACACACACTTGATGCGAGATATTAAGGTCAGCGTACACGCCACCACGCGTACCAGAAATGCGCGGCCCGCGAAAAGAATCCCTTTGTGTGTGTTGCCATTCTAAAAGTATTAGTTTTTCCGAATCCAATTTCAACTTGTGCAGTTTTTTGTCAGTTCGGAATTTACGGAATCCGAAGTGAAGATTTCGGAATGTTAGTGAGTAATGGTCAACTTCGGTGTTTTTTGGTCGGCTATTGGATCGTGCGACGAATTTCGAGTTTTCTAATGGAATTTTGGTAAACATTACGTTACCAATCTAGTTGATTAGTAATAAATAAAATTAAATTAAATTAAAATAAAAAAGCCTTTCATTTCTTGCCTAAAATTCAATGCCTGCAATGTCAATTAAATTATTAAAATTTTACAAAATAAATTATATAAATCATTAATAACAAAGTAAAATTGAATTTAAAAAATTTAACAGAAAATTGCATATAAAATTAACATAATATTGAATTAATTGATCATAAAATAAAAAAAAATATAAGTTGGCAAGAACCCCTCTCAGGTGAAGGCCTCCTCCAGAGATTGCCATGTGTTTCTGTTTCTTGCTACTGTTATCCAGTCTCGACCAGCTTTATGTGAGTCTTGATTAGTAATTGTACATAATGGGATAATCTATGAAGGAACATTGTTTCTGTGTCAGCTTAGCAAAAAAGAATGAAATATTATCTGCCTCCTGACCCGGTCAAAAGTTATTCTAACACTCGTAGATAAGGGCTGACAACCTAAAACCGAGTAAATATGAAGAGGCAGACCCTTTGTCTGCTCTTTACCTTCCCCCAACTTTGTAGCAACCCTATATTATTACGCCTGTTTTACTTAGTAAAGGAAGATTAAGTTAGTTCATGAAAAAGCAACATACAGTTTTGTGTGGCATTTTACTTAGAATGTGACACACCAAATAAAGAAAACAAGACGGAGTTTTGGGGGAGAAAATTAATGGAAACTTTATCTTTGTAGACAAACAAAGTATCTAAAAACAGAAACCAGTTTATGTGACATTCTCCCAGTATTTAATTTGTCTCATTTCTTTTGAAGTTCGCTCGGTAGTTGTTACTTAAACTTTTCTGAGACGACGCGACGGCCAGGTAAAAGAATTTTCCATTAAAAAAAGGACAGCACCGAATCGGCTGTAAACAATTCACTCCAAGTCCTTTATTGGTTTTATCAGGCGCGTATGTCAAATTCTCGTCTTTTTGCCCCCGACTTTCTTTTATAAAGGAACAAACGGGATTCTTTAAAAACTCCTCTTCATTCGAACTTGGTCTAACTCGAAGTTGGACTTAAAGCCTGTTTTGTTTTATTTTTATTTTAAGGGTGCACTAGTCGCGTTTTTACAAGTTTTATTCTGATTGTTGGGGCGAAGGTTGGAGGCAGCCTGTGGCAATTTATAAACAAGTTCTTTTCAAAACGAACACTCTCTGCAAACCTCTTTAAAACGAGATTGTTTGTGGTAAAACATAGTTACTTATGACTATTGCGTTCAAAATTCAAATCTAGCTTGTCATCAAAATAAATTCTTCTTATTACTTATTTCTTCCCATATCCTACAAATTGTGCGTATTTTCTTGTTTCGCAACCAAAATCCAAGTCAACCAATTTTCACGTACGTAATGTAATTCTGAATTTAAGGCGCGTCACGCAATCTTGTGTCGATTTTCAATCAATCCGTCAAATACTGGGGAATTTCCAATCACACGAGTAATAGACAGCGGTGCTAAAAGCATTTTTTCATTTGTTACGTTAAATTGAAGCGGTACCTATACTTTTTACTTAGGAACGTATGTTGGTTACTTAGGCTTACGATCTTTTTTTATGTATCTTCAAGTTTGAAGCATGTACATATTAAGCTAACTTTACGTGAAATCTGTTAAAGACTCTTTTCAAATTTTCCCAAAGACTGCTACCAGAAAAAAAAAGCTCTATCTTTCTCTCTTTCTGTTTTATGAACAGACAAATAAATTCTAGATCAATCGTTAGACTCTACCTTTTTTTTTTTAAATGGAAATTCGTTAAATGACTTCTTCAGCTCTGGGTGGAGTGGAAGGGAGTGTCAGACTGTTACTGATTAAAACCCACCCGTGTTCCCTATTGCCCTTTGCGTTCCAGGGCCCCGGTGACTCTTTCGATCAAATTCCACAGCCCTGGCAGGCTCTGGCCCTAATTTGAATCAACCTGCCTTGCCGTTCCCCAACTATATTGGTGTCTTCAACCATTGGCTGAAGACGAGTACCAGGATTTACATGGAGCGACCGTCAGACCTCCACGACCCAGTAATTGGGTAATACGGTACTCCTTGGCAGGACTGGTGTCAGATTCTCCGTCTGTGGCTTTTAACTGTTTGTAATGACTGTCAAAGATCTAGAAATCACAACCGGATCCAACGTCTTAACGTTTTCTGAGACACGAAGGAGTCTAAATCAAGAGACTGTTAAATAAAGAGATGCTGACGGCGGTTGTAATTTTATTGTATTTTTTTTTTATTTTACGCTTTTACTTACTTTATCATTTTTTGTAATCTGTAACCAGCACAGGAAAGCAAAATACGCAATTACGTTTACTTGTGTGACATATTTGTTCCAGCTATCTTGATTTAAAAATCAAAGTACTTAACCGATTTTGATTAAATTTCTATGAGACCAATCGGAAAGTACATTTTTCGTATAAAAAAAAATCAAAACGGTTCATAAATGACGGAGTTATGAGGTAACAAACATGGTTACGGAATTTGTTCGAAAGAGTCACCGCGGCCCTGGAACTCAGCCTTGTTTTGAAGTCGGATAAAAACAATACAAAATTAGACATTTTAATCTGGGAATAAAGGTATTTTGATCACATTTAGGTAAGTTAGATTCTATCAGCCAGCAAAACAATTCAGAAAATCCTAATACCGCAGTGTTGACCACTCAAATGTCGTTGCAATTACGTAAGTAAGCAGTAATTAGTAGCTAATGGCGGCTAGAATTGGACTAGGGTTCGATTTTCATATATTTGGACACCGGTCTAAATTAGGGTCTGTTAAGTAAGTATCCAATATGCTGAGTGACTTTTCACTAATTGGCAGTGTTTAAAAACTCAGGCGTATTATAGTTATTTATGATATAAGTGCGGTAAGTTGGTTTTTACAAACGAGTAGAAGAATGTAAGCCTGAGACGAAGTCGAGTGCTTACCATAGTCACGAGGTCACGAGTTTGTAAAAACCAATTTCTGCACGTATGTCATACAACGTTTTACAATACATTTGCGAGAAACAGTACATTAGCTAATGAAACAAACTTTTTGTTTTTAGATATCAGTCGGAAAGTCGAAACAATCTTTGACGTTTCTAATATTAAAATGGCGCGAATTTGCAAACGGCGCCACAATCGCGTGGTGAAAATTAGAACTACATCTTTATGGGTACTTTAAGGGTATTTTATTGAAAAAATTCTAATTAGTCCGTCAGATAGATTACCAAAAACAATTGGATACGTATTTTTTATTTTTCCACGTAAACAAAAAAATTAAGACGTCACCATGATGGTACAACTTTTACCAGCAACGTGACGTCACACGTGTTTTCAACGCACTATATCGTCTTCATTGTTTGTTTACGTGAACAAAGAAAAAATACTTGTCCAACATTTTTTTGGAAATCTATGCGACAAACTAATTAGTTTTTTTTTTTATTTGTTACGGGTTTTTTTTTGTTTTTTCAGTAAAATTCCCTATTGCCCATGCTCAAAGACGATAAAATACGGTAGGTACCTACGCAGAATTTTGCACTCTGTGTTTTTTTTAAAAGTAGCTCCTAATCAATTTTTCATTCCAAACACGAAACCTTATCGCACATAAATAAAACCTCACATATTTTAAAATCGCACTTAATGTTTTAAGTGCTTAATCTTGAAATGTTGAATAGCAACGAATGAATGGAATAAAAATCCTTTTGGAAGCCATTTCATTAGCTGATTGATGGGATCGATCTTTGAATTAATGCGAACAGGCTCGTGAATGTAAAATCAGAGCTCTCATTTGTCAGTGTTTGTTTTTCGCATCCATTTGAAAATACTGCCTTTGACTGTAAGTACTTGCGTAATCTCTGTTTACATATTAAGTAAAAATTAAATTCGTTTCCAGTGTTCGTTTGTGTGCAATACGTAGAATGTGAGTCGAGTTACATTCTAGCATTTACTGCTTGTTAGAAAGGTTCATTTTCGTTTGAATCGACGCCGGTAGTTATAGTTTTTTTCTTAATTCATGTTGCCGTCGAACAGCGGCGACTGTCGTCTGATTGGCAATCCGTAGAATCAAGATTACAGCCTGCCTGTTATGCTCACCTGGTACACACGACAATGAAACACATAACCCCACTCGCCTTACACACTTCGATTGAAAAACGAAACAAAATGCTCTTCAATTATTCTGTATACGGTCACAGAATGAAGGCTGGAGTTGGCAACATTTTGAAACCCCATAGCGATTTATAATTACACAACAAGGCCAGGGCTATCTAATACCAAATACTTTTAAATGAAGTGCACAGTTTTACTCGACACGTCAGCGAGAAAGTTATAATTAACGGACGTCCAATTTGGGTCCGAGATAATTTAGGGTCTGTTGGGGTCCACGGAAGCGTTTAGCCTAAACTTGCCAATCTCAGATATTTCTGCTAAATTGAATCGCCACGTGGTCTGTTAAGTGAATCCGGTATAGTTTGGCTTGAGGTTGAAAAGGCAAACTTATTTTTGGTAGGTGAAAGGTCCAAAATAGTTTGATGCCTACAGAAATTGATTCTAATTATACAGGTTTTCTAAGTTTAGAATTTGTGAGAATCCCAAAGAATTAGACAAGTAAAATTCATAATTTAAACATTAAACATAAGTACATTTGTGCCTTGACTGTTTGAAACCTTTTTTTAGAAAATACGTTCCTTCTTTCATTTATATCGAAGCGGAAATCACTATAGTCCTCTTAAAAACACAGCACCAATACTTCTGTAGATCAATTAGTAAATAAACATGGCTCGCACAAAATTAACTCGTACAGACTACGTTTTTTCCTCTTACGTTAACCATCAAAAGCTTACCGCAGCGAGTATTGTTTAAAATCTCGCACAAAACCAAACGACCACTTATCAAATTAAAATTATTTGTTGGGAATTTGAGCTGAATTTATTTATGTCAAGAGCAGACTAAAGGAAAATCAACCATGTCTGTTACCGTCGTTGTATAAATAATATTATCTATCCATAAATAATTGGGTACTTTGTTTATCGAGTTCCTTATTCGAATTATATTCTAAAAATAAACAATTTTTTGTCTTTGACGTTCGTTTTTCCGTCGTTTTTATTTTTATTTTTAATACTTGCAAGGTCTAAACATTGTCACTTGAAGATTTTAATGCTTATAAATGACAGTATAATTGCACTAAGGGGGTACTTCACTACGTTACCATATCCCACTAAATTATTTACCTTCAAACGCAACGAGCCAATTATTTTAAATGGCCTCTACATAACATTAAAACCGAAGCGAGCAAGGGTTAAAACTATTAAGGCGACACACACACTCCTAATTCGCTACACTACTCCCGACCACGATACATCAACGCCATAGGCCAGTGAGCCTTGTCCAGTTCTAAAGGCCACTTAGACGTGAACACATGCAAATCACGCCAGAACATTCTTTCGGACCCTCAGGGCTTACATAAAACATGTCCAGTAAATTAAGCTGCAATAAATTAGTCACCCCTAGCTGTTAGGGGCCTCAGGTGGTTTGGTCCTCGCATAAATTGTGACCTCTTTGGTCCATTTCAATTGTTGATGAACTAACCGGATAAGAAATTAAAAGAGAGCGCTCTCAAATGGATATAACTGCTCGTTGAATAAGCAACTTTAAAAGCGCACATTTCAATTCAAAATTCATCAACTAATTTCCAAATTCAAAATCAAATTAATAATTGTGTGCGAGTCTGTTCTCGGTACGAATAGTTGAAATGATTTACTCTTTGAGCTATTTAGGTAGTACATATTTAATACCGTCCTCTTTGTTTCATTAAAATTTAATGCCACATCATTTTCATAATTTGCTTGCTATTATAGCAATTTGAACAATAGTTGGTTTTCTGTTACAAAATGTAAGTGAAACAATAACTATGTTCATTTGTTTTGTATTAAAAAAGAGAGACCAATCCTCCATTTATGAGCGTTTACGCCGTACGGCATTTCATACAAACTTTCAAGTCCTTATTTTTCGAAATGAATTAACCGATTTAATGAAACTTGGGACGCATACGCAAGATATTCAGGTCTTAAGAGTAGTAGAGTCGAAAAAGAGTTCAAGGGGAAAGATAGAGTGATTTTTCACTTTTTATAGAATACTTAAAATCGCTCTCTCTCTCCCTCTAAACTCTTTTTCGAACTACTTAATATTTAGCCCTGGATATTTAGCGTATACATACCAAGTTTCATTAAAATCAATTTTTTCATTTCGAAAAATAAGGACTTGAAAGTTTGTATGAAATGCTGTAGGGCGTAAACGCTCTAACATAATTCGGCGGCAACTCGACACTACCTAAAATGACGCGAGTATTTCGCTCGTATAACCATATAAGTTGAGTGGTACATACGGGTATCATGAGCTCAGTACATTCAACAATATAACATGGCCAATACACCGCTATGCTCACTTTAGTATGGCCTTAAAGTTAGCTGTTTTGGTCTGGAAGTTTACCACAAGTTATAGGATCGGGCGGTTTATCTACGAAGAAAGTAATAATGTTTCTACTAAAAAGTTGCTGCCTTCTGTTCATTCAGAAACATGCGTATTTGTAAACCACAAAAACTTATTTCACTTCAATATAAAATCACTAAATTATGAGGGCACTTGTTTCTTTAAGAAATCAAAGAACAAAATGAAAAATTATGTTCGTTGAAATTAAATTAACCTCTCCGGAATTGTTTTGTTCTTAATTCTACAATTAGTGGTTTCTTTAGGTAAGAAAATGGCGTCAAAAGCTCAGTTCCTGATCCCGCTATCTCCTCTACCCTCGGCCACATCCCACTGAGAGACGGAAGGGTGTAGCACGGGACATCTTGCGGCATTTGCCCACTTGATTTATCCGACCACAGGCCACCACAAACTAGGCGCCTCCCGTATTTATTGCCACAATAACCCTATTAATTCAGAGTACGACTTTGAACTTGTGTGTGACTCCTTGCACTGAGGGGTCGTTACGACCTCTCGTAATGACACAGCGGCGAAAGTGTTGCCTGGAATATTGTTTGAAATGTGCGAGCTTCAATTTAGGGTTAGCGGTTTGAGCACCAAGTAATTGTTAACGGTACGGCGTGAATTGAAACTCGTCAATAATGAAATGCCAGTCCGTGGTATTGTTTTGTTCCTATTTATAAGTTGAATAATTTATGTCGATGATAGAGCTTTTCTGAAATTTCTAAACGTTTCTTGGTATGCTTATTTAAATAAGAGGATCTTGTCTGCCCACGCTTTAGAAATAGTTGAGTCCCAACTAAAGTTGGAGGAGTTATTTTCTACGCAAGGCATTTTTTGTTAATCATAATAAATTAATAGCTGTGTAAGCCATTCTAATCGGTTACGTCACACGTGAGTATCAACCTTACATCTAGACTCAAAGCAATTGTCTCAATTACCGCAAATGCCTAGCCATTAGCTCACGCCTTGCTCTAAATACGTATATTCTAATCAATTCGTAATCTAAACAAAGTGGTGCGCCTGAAAACTCCATTAACACGACTTTCAGTAGCACGACTAGTTACAATGATTATTTATTAGGAAAGCGACGGGCGTTTCCTCCAATCGCGGATGTGGCTGCGGCCTTATTCAATTTGATTCATTGCACTAATGCGAACCGGTCACGCGAATGACCGACCGAAAAATTCGACGCACCCGAAGGATGGGAGCGCAGACTTGCGATTTCAAGGGTCAGGAAAACTTGAAGAATGTCATACATATACAGCGATTTTCTCGCGCTGTCTTTTGGATTCGACGACTTACATTTTATATAAATTAAAAAATAATATAAAAAAAATAATATGACCAATAGTTATGAAATAGATGCAGGTGCTAGCTCTAATAAAAATGATTATTACACACTAACTACCTTACACAAAAGTTTATAACAAATATAATTATTATATACAACGTGTAACAGAATAAACGCAATACCTCTTAAGGGGTCATTGTACTCATCATTATGAATAACTTTTACTATGGGACCAACACCGGTCCCATAATAAAATTTGTTCATAATGATAAGTACAATGACCCCTTAAAAGGTATTGCGTTTATTCTGTTACACGTTGTATATTTAAAAATCTCGTGTCAGGGTGCTTGTGGTCGCACTCCTCTGAAGCGGCTCGAACGATTTAATTATGGAAGTTATGAGAATAGGTCGTAATATTTCGTGCTTGATTTGCGCGTACGAAGTCGCGGGCAAAAGCTTGTACTCCAATAAGTACCTACAGAAACTCGTAAGTCCTTGAAGGATCACAGTGGTCATTTCATTATTTTCTCACCTGCGTCAAATCCAGCCGCCCGTCTACACAAAGTCTTAACTACCAATTTGGCCGATGCCTTTCTTCGTGAACCCCGATTCTAGGACGGGCTTGACCTTCTTATTTTATGGACTGTGCCCTCCAATGGTCCTAATACCTCTCATTGTGCTTACGCCTGTACCTCTGAAAACGGGCCTCTTCCTATAATTGCCCTTAATATACTTTCGTCTAGTGTTTTCTATTTTATTTTTTGCTTCTATGAATTGGGGCTTAGAGCTCATTTAGTTAATGGTGGTAAGTATTTATGAGAGCCAGGACTCGTAAGCTATTTATGGAATATTTTTAACCGATTTCAAAAAAGGAGGAGGTTCTCAATTTCGTGTTTTTTTTTAAATCTAAATGAATAATTTGAACTGGTATTTTTTTGTGAAATATATATAATCTGTAGCTTTTGTCAATTATTTTCAACTGTTATAAAGGTACAGAACCACTGTCATAGGCTACTTATATCCTAAAAAGTGCACAGTTCCCGTGAACATGGAAGCAAAATCGCGGGAAAAAGCATAGTATTAAATATACAGGGTGTTCCAGAAATGCGTGGTCACATGAAGCTGGGTAGCTAATATACATCAAGAAAAAAATGGCAAAACAAAAAAGATTGTTGAATATCGCGTGAAATTGTAAACTATTTTTTCTCAATAAGACACGGATGTCGGATTTATTGGAAACTATTGATTTTTTCATAATTTATCGAGAAATTATAACCGAATAAAAATTAATTACAATCTTACGGTGATGTCGCCAATTTTCCGGTGACATCACTAACTGCATCAGACTGCTTGAAAAGTCATTTGTTCAGAACTTTTTAGTCGCTTTTGTGCTCGATTTTTTTGAAAAACGGCTCTGTTTTTGTTTTGCTATTTATTTCTTTATATTATATCAGCTACCCAACATCACCCTGTATTTTGTGAGGTCAGCAGAGATGCATAATCGAGTATTAATTACTGTAATATGACACGCGAATATTTATGTTCCCGTCGCGTCCATAATTTACGCTCAGCGGAACAGCTGTTACTAATTATTTAATAGATTTGCCATTTATTTATCAATAGAAAGCATTTAATTCTAGCAAAATTGAAAACTAGTTTCTTCCCACAGCTTCGCTCCGGTCTTGTCCCGCTGCATTTTTCCGGAACATAACTAGCCTGTGACGCCAAAGAAATATGGTCTTTTGGTACGAAAACTCGTCCAACAAGTTGCACCTTACCTATGTACATCTAGTATCGAATACCTATAAAATATGAAATGGTATTCAAAGACAAACAAACGTCTTAGGAAAAAAGCATAAAACTACGTGAACTTCGAAAGAAGAAAGAACTACTTACCTACGAGGTAAGTAAACAAGACTCGATCGGAATTAATAAAACTGATTCGTCGAAAAGCAAAATCAGTTTGTCATACATTCATGTCACGGATAGTAACAATATAGTTTACCCCATAATATTCCTCGAAGTCGTCAAAGAAGGGTGAAAGTATGATAGGTTTAAGTAAAAAGCATAAAACTGTGTTCCTATAAATTACTAACTACGGGTCGTAAGTACTGGACACGCGGCTCGTAGCTTTGGATTTAGTTTTAATACGCGCGTATTTGGGTCACAGTGATAAGAAACATTTATTTTACGTATTACCGTGCTGCTGGAATGAATTTATTATTATTATTTTTTCATGACGTTTTCAGCAAGGCAGTAGCGCCATCTGTATTTTTGTTGAAGGACTTCTTCGTTGTTGCGGACGTTGTGGTTTTCAGGACTAGCTCTACTACGACTAGCAGGCTTGATTTTGAAGTTGATTCTTTAGGAATAAATTCTTATTTACCTAATGTTACAAGTCCTTTTAAATAACTAGACCTGCGGCCCTACTATGAGCCATATAGGGTGTATAGCTCCATCCCTCCTTCTCGCTCGAACGACTCACGCTTTAACACGTCATGGTAGGGCCGCTGTTTACTCGAATCAGGACGCAAAAAAAAACGCATTAATAAAGAAGATTATAGTAAAACCTATTTTCTTATCAGGTATTTCACTTAATTTAAAGACAATAAAAATATATTCTAATTGATAAATAATTAATTTCGCAAGACAGTATTCCAGTTAAAACGGCAAAAGAGCGTTTTCCATTAAGTAAACTCTTCAAGACCCCAAGTGCCACCCCAAAAAGACAACCGAACTTTCATTTCAACGCTTTAATTTCGACGAAACCTTTGACAGCGTTAAATATGGCCTTTATTGCTTTCGTAATAAAGATTTAAGTAATGTTACAGTGTAAGTTTTCCAACAAGCGCCACAGAAGCTTGCTGTGTTAATTTACGGCGGTTCGGCTGGTAAGTTTAGGCGCAGGGCGTGCACAGAGCGACACTGTGTCGCGTCGTGTTGGGCCAGAAATAGGTCAATGTAGTGACAGGATATTACGAAGCCACGATGTCAGAAGCATCCGCGTTTAGTCGTTGGCTAAATGAGAAATAGCAGAATAACAGCACACAGAGTTGTCGCATTGCTTTTAATTCAAAAGTTGGTTGGTGTATTTTAGAGCAATCTGTTACTCGCTATTGGCGAGTCTAGCTGGAATGTGCTCCAGTTTCGTTTGAACTACTCCGAGCTAAGTTTCTTTATGCAAACGTTTCGCGTTAGAGTAATACAATCTGATGTAAAAGTGTAGTTGGAAAGCGTTTTGTATGGTTTATGTCTGATATTTCGAGTGACCTGGATAGCGTGCCAAGTTGTAACATGGTAGGCCAGCGGACGCTGGATCGAAAAACGTTTCACTTGTCTTCTATACTTTATAGATGTTATTTTGGACAGTGCTCTGACATCTTCGAAACTGTATTGTGAATTATTTGATAGTCATGTCCCCGATTTTTGCGTCTTACTGTCACATATTAGAATACTGACATAAATAGAATTACTCTTTGTGACAATATTCTAATACTAGCGCGCATGTCCCGTTTTTCCCTGTTCTCGTATCGCATATTATAATATTAAGGAGTTCCTAATTGAAAAGAATTTATTAAGCTAGTGCATAATTCTGTATAATTAATAATTCTGTATTTTAAAATTGAATTTAATGTGTAATAATTTTATAATTGTTTTTAGTGTTAAGTTGTTATTTTTTAAATCTTTTGCATGCCTACGTGGTAAAATATGGCTGTACTTTTATATGTTTTTTGTCATCTTTTGAGGTTACCCATATTTGCAAAATAAAGTTATCTTTATCTTTATCTTTATCTTTATCTTTATCTCGTACAGCCTATAGCCTTCCTCATGAATGTGGCAATCATATGCAAAAATAATTTTCAAAATCCGACTAGTTTAGAGATTCATCATCATCATCATCGTCATATCAGTCGATAGACGTCCACTATTGGACATAGGCCTCCCCCAAATGAGAGGGGGGTCCCCTAATCGCCACGCTTGGCAGGCGGGTTGGCAGTGTAGCTGTAGCAATGTACCTACAGAGAATGCTGCTGCCCATTCTCTGGTGAGTCCCTTAGTCGCGCCTCTTACGACACCCATGGGAAGTGATGGGATGGTGCTATTATTTTACGTCCAATACCATACGGAACCAGATACGACTCCAGAGATTCGCGTTCAACAAACTCTATAGCTTTGTAATATTAGCATAGATAGTATAGATAGATACCAGCCAACAAGATACTAAATGAAATGAAGGAAGACACTAACTGTCAGGTTCACTTACTTCACTATCACATGACCTTTTAGGTCAACAAAACAAAATGTTGGGCACTTTAAGTATTCAAAATATAAACTTACATTGAAACAAAGGCTAAGCACAAACTTTGCTCCAACAATTAATATAAACAATTGAACTGTAAACAATTCAGCTGAAACAGTCCAAAGTCTACAGTTTTCTCAACGACGCCCGTTAAGCGCGATTTATATGTGTGTTGCTTAGAAATTTACTTAATGTGTAGCTACGGAGCAGTGCGATTAATCTTTTGGCTACGGAACCCTAATACTGGTAAAGGTAGCGCCACACTGGTATGTGGGAATTTACGACTATACTTAATTTTATGAAGAGTTTCGTTTGTTTTGCGTTGAACCATATTT
The DNA here is from genome assembly GCA_947386135.1 of Melanchra persicariae. NCBI lineage: Eukaryota > Metazoa > Arthropoda > Insecta > Lepidoptera > Noctuidae > Melanchra > Melanchra persicariae. The sequence goes on along the minus strand of OX376651.1, from coordinate 4,783,687 downwards.
CTATCATTGTTTTAGGAAATTTCAACTCAAGACAAATCTTTGTCTTCAGCCTATTTACCTAGAAACGTAACTGTGGTTATGACAATAATGGTGATAACATACAAAAAGAAATGAGAAGTCGTAATAATTAATCATCAACTGTTTTCCTTGTCACAGAAGCCTTGTCTTATTATGATAGAGTAAAATACTGACACTATCATATAATACTCATTTCGTGATTATCACTTTCAATTCTAACTAATATAAGAAAAGACATGTGAGTAATTCAGGCTACCACCTATAAATAAACAGTTCATTCGAAGCCCCGTGTAATCATTGTGTACCAATTGAGCTGGCTGCCAAAGACGGCACAAACATCTCAGTTCCCCACGCTATCTGTACAATATTTTTTTATAACTGTCTCATTTATTTAATCATACATAATATCACTTAAAACACCATTACTTCTAACTTGTTAAAAGAAACTGTTGAAAATACACATGTAAGTAAATCAGGTTACCATCTATAAACACAGCTCATTCGAAGCTCCGTGTAATCATTTTATACCACTTGGACTGGCTGCCGAAGTACGCAAAAACATCAGTTCCCCACGCTATCTATACAATAGTTTTATGTTACTATCTCATATTTAATCATAATATCACTGAAAAACACCATTAATTGTAACTTATAAAAAAAAACTGTTAAAAATACACATGTAAGTAATTCAGGTTACCAACCATAAACACAGCTCATTCGAAGCCCCGTGTAATCATTTTACACCACTTGGACTGGCTGCTGAAGTACGCACAAGCATCAGTCCCCCACGCTATCTATACAATAGTTTTCTGTTACTATCTCATATTTAATCATAATATCACTGAAAAACACCATTAAATCTAACTAAAAAAAAAGTGTTAAAAATACACGTAAGTAATTTAGGTTACCAACTATAAACACAGCTCATTCGAAGCCCCGTGTAATCATTGTATACCACTTGGGCTGGCTGCCGAAGCCGGCACAAACATCTCAGTCCCCTTGCTATCTGTACAATACTTTTCGCGTGAGCTAAAGATTAATGTCTCACAATTTTGCCCCAGTTTACTCTCAACTTACTCTAAGTTAGAAGATGTAGGCGGTTTTGCTATTGGGATTAGGTTTGATTTTAGAGAAAAAACCGGTGTTTTGTGTAAAAAATAAACCGTGGAAATTTTGGTGGGTGAACTGTCATTTCACCTGAAACTATAGTAGGTGCCAGATAAACTTGCAATAAATTACATTGACCTTACCCTATTATCCCTTCGTAGATACTCTAACAATAAATTATGAACCGTTTTTCATTACAAGAGGACGTAAAACATCACGATAGAAATCGATTCAGGACAGCTTTGTGTTTATTTCTGTTTTTGATATTATGAAAGTCAATAAATTTAAGTGGGTCAATGACCATTTTTGCATATTTATCTGGCGCCTACCATAGGTTACCTAAAAGCTACCTTAATCCAGTTAATAGCCTCAGGATCATGTGTAGGTCCATTTTTTTTCTGCCAACCCTATTTCTTGGTGCCTTGAATCATCATTAACGTTGCAGTACTTACTACCAAAACTCGCCTAAGTTTATTCTTGTCGTGTGGTACAAACAGAGCACTAATTATGGTATTTTACAAATTGTTACTGTTTAGTTTCAAAATAGAGCTTATTTTGAGTTACAACCTCAAAAAGTCAATCAAAATCTATAACGAATAAACTCAAAGTTAAACTTTCTCTTCATATAATATATCTTCAACGAGAATCAAAATATTATTATAAATAAATATTTTTTTACAAAATACGCTCATAAAAGCAAAATTATATAAGTACAGAGAGAAGAGCACAAAGGTACTGCTTATTTCAAAGTAAACTTTAAACAATCTCACACCACACATCAAAGAAATCGCTCCCGCTCCTCCTTTGCACCGCACAGTACCCAAGCAGAGACGCCTGTTAAATTAATTGTAGCGCTTATGTCGCTCGCACACCCCGATTCGCTTTGAAAAATCATCGCTCATTGGGTTTTTGGTATGAGATTTATAACTTCAGAAACTACCTACTAGTTACTATCTAAGTGCTCGAGGGGAGTTTGTATTATTATTCGAAAATAGGCTGTTAAGAGTAGATGTATGGGCATTTGGAGGAACACGGATGGGTTTTAGTCAGTAAGAGTCTGACACTCCCGTCCGCTCCGCCCGGAGCGGCAGAAGTCATTTGCTGATTTCCCATCATTAAAAACAAAAAGGATAGATATATAGGTACTGAAGAATTTTGGGTACAATTTTCTGCTATAAGTGATTAACGATCATAGATTCAGTTAATCAATTTTAATGTCAAAACCTTACTAACTAAGTGGTTAAAATACTGTCGTAGCAATTTACTTGTCAACACTATAATTCCACAAAGGCCATATTCAGATTCCAAAATATTGATTGAGTTTAGCTGTACGTTTAAATACCAATAAAAAGAAATATCAAACGACTAAATAAATAAAACTCAGACACGTTATTCCCAGCCCTTTATTTTAGTTACAAACCCATTTCAAACTTTCAAAGCTGTGGCTTCTAAACCCTATCAAATCAGTTTATCTAACTACTCCTAAGCACTAACTTCGAACGATCACAGACAACAAGCCTATACCGCGGTATCCGTTTCAATTCACACACACGAGCAAGCACGCATACAAACATAAAATAATAGGGGTGAAACGACTTCGAAACTTAGCGAAAGGGTCACCTATAAAGAAGATTAAAACTATGGGGAGAACCCATTATCATTGGGGCCGCTCGCTCGGATTCGGTGCCACAGTATATCAGAGGCAATTACGCTAGGAAGCCTCTACACATGACCTGAAAGTTCAGCACTTCATTACATAGCCATCGGTAACCCAATTTTGCTGGCAAAAGTAATGTCCATAATTTTTGGGCGCGACCCGCCAGGGCCGGCGGCGGATGGGAGGGCCATTTTGTTTTTTTTTGTTTAGGTTTGTTTAAGGGTTAGTTTCTTTGATGTATAAGTAACATATGGTTTGGAAAGAAAAAAAGCAAAACAACATTTTTAGCTAATTTACAGCGTTTTATTTAAACTACTATTTCGAAAAAGAGTTTTACACGAGTTGAAGTAGGTAACATTTGCATAAGGATTTGCAGGACAAAACTTCACTTGGTAACTTATTCAACGAGCAAACTTTATTCAGTAACCGTGCCCATTCATACGAATACACAAGTCTGTAACAACATTATTCCCCGAGAATGCAAAACGAGAACCAATAAATTGTAACCCGTTTGCACCCGTTTTAGCTACCCGAGTGCGGCCCCGATAACGACTGACGACGGCTCCCTTAAAACTCCATTGTGAATTTCAATCTAGATTTATTTAAATAGGCGAACCTTTGATTGCGATGCGAGGTAAGCTCGTTACATCATAACAAACGTGATGCTGCTGAACAAAGCGACTTTATCACAACCCGTTAAAGTTGAATTTGGTTTACAACAGCCGCAAAATTATATTTGCCGCCGAATACTAACCCTTTCTCTCTAATAAGAGGATGAAAGGTTTTGAATGATTGTTTTTTTTTTCATGGTGAATGCTTCGGTTACCGTTTGATATGATAATTCGTGTAATAGGATGAGAGGGTGTGTGATCGTGTGCACGCATTTTTGCGGCTAATTTTTGAGGGCTTCTGAATGTCAATTGGGTTCTGTTACTGTATGGCTTGAAAGATTAATAGGCAATAAAAATGTGCCGCCTAATGGTGTTTCTAAACTATGCATGTTAAAAATAAATAACACTCTGGTCTTTCAAAAATCGATGTCACTTTACGAAATTGCACCAAAGTAAGTAAGTAACATGAGGTACCAACCTAGCAAATTTATCGATTGCCACAAAAAGTTCGTGTTACAAATCGACAATAAATCAGTCTATCAGACCGCAACCAAAAGTCACCTTTTTTTTTTTTTTTTTTTTTTTTTTAATTATTGATAGGCACGCGCTTGACCACTATCTCACCTGATGGTAAGCGACGATGTGGTCGAAGATGGAGCACGCTTGCCTAGAAGCAACCTATTCACTCTTGACTTAAAGACTCCCAGGTTGTAGCTATCAGGAAACACAGATTCCGGCAGGGAATTCCACTCCTTAGCGGTACGCACAATGAATGTATTCCCAAAACGCTTTGTGCGTGTGGGTGGGATGTCCACCATGTACCGGTGGCGCATCGCCGTACGTCTTGTGGTCCGATGATGGAACGGGCTAGGCGGAATCAAACTATGCAATTCCGTTGCACACTCTCCAAAATGCAACCGATAGAAAACCGACAGGCTAGCAACTCGGCGTCGATGCTCGAGACTTTGGAGCTTCGACTCGACGAGCCTATCATTGCCGATGATCCTCTTGGCTCGTTTCTCTATTGACTCAAGGGCATCAAGCTGGTATTTGGCAGATCCGTCCCAAAGATGCGAGCAGTACTCCATACACGATCGAACTTGCGCTTGATAAAGCTTGAGCAGCTGTTCCGGCGTGAAGTACCGTCGCACCTTTGCCAGAATTCCCAACTTTTTGGCAGCCACTTGAGCCTTTGCCTCTATAAATGTGCCAAAATTGAGGGTAGATGTCAACGTGACACCAAGAAGGTCAAGTTGGTCGGTTATCGGCACGGTTACACCTCGGAAAGATGGAGCTGGGTGGAATTGGCTCCTTTTAGCGGAAAAAAGACACGCCTGGGTCTTAGCAGCATTGAACTTGACCAGATTGGCATCGCCCCACTCTGAGACAGCCTGTAAGGACAAGTTCAGGCGCTCAACCATAGCCTCCCGGAGAGACCGGATCTGCGACCCACCAGCTCGTGCGTTAGACACGTATCTCTCAGCAACAGTACTGTCGTCTGCATACCCAAAGGTACCGGGTTTTAGCAGATCATTAATATGCAGCAAAAACAATGTTGCCGAGAGCACCGACCCCTGAGGAACCCCGGCATTAATATCTAGCAGTCCAGACGAGCAGCCATCTATGACCACTCGAATAGACCGATCCCTCAGGAAGTCTGCAATCCAATCACACAATCCGGCGGGTAGACCGAAGGAAGGAAGCTTACCAATAAGGCTTTCGTGCCAGACCCTATCGAAGGCTTTCGAGATGTCAAGAGAGACCGCAAGTGCTTCCCCGTGTTTCTCGATGGCCTCACTCCAGATGTGAATGGCATACGCTAGAAGGTCCCCAGTGGACCGATTTCGGCGGAAGCCGTATTGTCGGTCACTAAGGATATCGTTAGCTTCTAGGTATGCCAGGAGTTTACCATTCAGCACGCGTTCCATACTCTTACAGAGTATAGAAGTTACTGAGATGGGTCTATAATTAGCTGGGTCTGCTCGACTACCCTTCTTGGGCACGGGCTGCACGTTAGCTTGCTTCCAAGCCATCGGCACCTTACCAGTCTCAAACGAAAGGCGATATAAGCGTGTCAAGATCGGAGACAACTCAGGCGCGCAGGTCACCTTGTCAAGACCTGACAACACACACACACATCGAATTTAAAAATAATAAATTTGTACCCAGCCAGCAGCAGAAACACAAACAAACCGAAACATAAATAAGAAAAACAAACTTCCATCGAAATTCAAAATTAGAAGCCAGTGCTCCGAAAAAATAAACAGAGGACCACGGTTTAATTGTAAATTAAATTAAATTCGTTCGAAAATCAACTTAGGTGCTTCGGCGCTTCGGTCACTAATGACGTCACGAGATACCAACGTAACCCTCAGGAAACTCGGACAGTTTTTTGATTAACTGGAAAAATTTACGTCCAGGCCGTAATTAATGGCGGGTGTGTTTTGAACGTTTTTGGTAATTTTTGGCCCTGATTGGTAACGGCTAATCATCGTGTGCTCGTCCTAATGTTTGAAAAGTTTTATAAAATAATTTTTGAAAATCATCCTAAATAAAAATTAAATGGAAATTAAGATTTAGATAGGTGCCTTAATAATTTTTGGTAGCACCACCCACAGCCATAAATTTCCACCAAAAAGAAACCTTATCTATTTTATGATCATTACTCACGCTCTATAAATTGTCCAACGTCATCTAGCCTCATAATAACTTCTGAAATCAATGACAAAACAGAAAAGTTTAATCACATTAATACCGACCTCACGAAACCGAGAAATCGTTCGTAACATAATTACATCTCCAGAGCTACTATATTAAAATCATCTGCAGAAATTGAAGATATTCCATATCTTAATAAGTGCGCCCGAATATTCTAGATATCAGCAAAACTGTTCGGGATGGCCTGACTTCTTAATGAAATTTTCGTATTACGACTTGCGGGTCGTCTGTTCCTCTCTCACTCCCGGGATCGTCCATCTTGCTTACTCTTTCGTCATGTAAAGGTGCAGTTCCGAGTTTTATGCGAAATTTATTCATAACTGTGTAATTTATCCGCGCCAAGTAAAACGCTTGGTAATGGAGAGGGCTAGCGGGGAGGGGATTATAATGTTTTCGTCTATTATTATTCGCCATTTCAGCTTTAATCTGGACATTTTCGTTATCGCTTGTGAGTATACGAGATATATTTTAAACTAGTTTCTGCCAGCGGCTTCGCCCGCATGACAGTCGAAACTCACAAAAAAACTTTTTTGAAAATATTCGCAACCGACTTCTAAATAAAAACTACTACAAAGCACAAAATAACTTTAATTTTGGAAGTCGGTGTATTTGGTGCGGTTGCTTCGTTTTTTTGACACCAACTTCCAAAATATGTTATTTTGTGTTTTGGTAATGTGTTTTGTGTAATGTTTGTTTTGGTTTTGTGTAATGGCGCAAACAATAATCGACTGCCCCATACATTTCTGTGCGCATAACTCAACAAAATGTACAAAACAGCTGATTTTTATTTTGCGATTTCGGCGTTGGCCCCATAGTAAAAGTTGTTCATAATGAAGAGTACAAGTTTATTCTGTCAGACGTTGTATATATATTTTTTTGAAGTTGAAGTCGGTTTAAAACCCTTTCCAAAATAAAAATGTAGCCTATATCCTTTTCTAAGGTGTAACCTATCTCTGTACCAAATTTCATCCAAATCTGTTCAGCCAATAAGACGTGAAGAAGTAACAGACAGACAGAGTTACTTTCCCCTTTATGATAATTATATTAGTATGGATTGCAACGAGCTTTAAGGCACCCTCAGACAGGTGCGTTGCAAAAATGCGACAACGCGTTTTAAATCCACATTTTATGAAAACGCTTTTTCACCTCGATGTGTCGTACCTGTAATGTAACTATTTTATCACCGTTTCAATTAAACCAGTTCCAAGAATTATTAACAAACAGTAACACAATGATAACGCGGTTTTCCGTAAATTTAAACCATTTAGGTACTATTTTGAAGCCAACTAGCCGGCAGTAATTTCTGGCTTTCAATTGGCTAAATGTAATGAAAATTGAGCTGATTTCTATAATAAAAAAGACGCGTGGCACTCCGAGACTACCGCGGTAAAGCTATTGCAATAGCTTAATAATTATGCAAGCAAAACCGCGGGAAATTAGCAATACTAATAAATAGGACACCAACCTCAAAAAGTTCCAAAGAGGTCACATTGCATTTGACAGCTCAAAAATGCCACTCGCAACTTATAAAAATAATTTCAAAAAAACAAAACTTTCAAATTAAGAACACAGATCGTCATAGAATCAAAAAGTATCACCGCTGTGCCGGTCGGAGTGGCGGGTGTTTAGTTATTTTCGTTACGGAATTTCTGGATTCGGTCTCCACGCTCAAGGCCCGCGATAGAAGCTATACAATAGCTTAAAATGTATACAAATAAACTGGTATTATTTTCAGTTCACATTTGCTTCTACCTACATATATATTTTTCAAATACACATCCGAGCGTAAAATTTGTGCCAGTTTCCAATTCCATGAAAACCTTCGCTACACGATTTCAAAGTAAATATTATCATAATTAAAATACAAGCCGGCATTCTGCAACAATAGCCTTTGATCTTCTCCCATTTTCGCTGGAACCTCAACAAAACAGAAAATGGTCTTTCGCGACGACTTTTCCAAAACATTTAGGAGCAGACCATTATATTATCACGGTGCGGTAACTCTGTAAAGCTGTAAGCTTTGAAAATTATCCAAAGGATGTCTGCATGTCGAAGAAATCTTTCACAGCCAGTCGTCTATAAATGTATAATGATCACCTCTCACAGGCAGACTTAAAAGAAATCTTTGTGAACGTTTTTCTGGCGATTATGAGGATTTCCTTCCTTGCTTCCGTGTAACAGAAGGAATAGTTGTTCCTGGCTTTGACTAAAAAGTGTACAGCAAATAGTTATTTATTGTGTAGTACATAAAGGTCAGCGCTTTTGTCTGTTTATGCTAACTGCTAAGCTCCAACCTAAAGCAATCCGTTATACTAGATACTAGTTGATGAGCTGAACTGGTATTTTAGAGTATGATAATAATATCAGAGGGAAAACACGCAGTGCTACGACCGTGCTACGCCGTAGCGCAACGCGTAGCACGTAGCACATTCGAGCGAGGATTTTGACAAACTGGGATTACACTTGGTAAGCAAATAAGCCACAGCAGCACACTCAATTAATTTCCAGTCTAACACTTAGATGGCACCACTGTTGTAAAATCCATACAATACGTGTCAAAATTTCATGTCAGTTGACTATAAGTTACATAGATTTAGGGACGTATGCGATTCACCTACAACATGAATATTACTTATATCGGAATGAGATTCAAAAACACCTACTCAAAAAAAGAAATAGCAAATAAATTACCAACTTTTCACCGTTTACGAACCCGATTACAAAAATCACCATACAATTCAAACATTAAATCTATATTTGAACATAAAAAATATAAATTCAATGGTATAATGACTTCATATAATGCTATGAAGTCAAGTGGCGATATAATAACGAAGCTCGCATGCCGTGACTGGCCCTTATAAACGCGTAATGATAAAAATGGCTACCCGGCTCTAACAAGATCGAAGCGAGTACTTTAATATTAATTTATGCATATTACAGCTTTGGTGGCTTTAAACAAATAAAAATGATTAATTGCCATAGATAAGTGTTGGCGAGGTTGTATTTTTTAACAAGACCGTGTAGTTTGTGTCGTTTACGCAGTTTAGGCTGTTCAGTTTCTGATGTATGACTGGTTTTTAATACTAGTGTTTAAACGCACGCTTTTCTACGTTCTTGACTAAGTTCCCCCTCACCACTGTTTCACCTCTTAGTGAGCAATGATAATAAAATATTAAATAACAATGTCTTTTAAAACTCTCTCCCAAGTTCTTCAGAAATATCTGCATTCCACATAGTGGGTACTATTGAAAAAAAACAAAAAAAAGGGGCAAATAATGAGGCGAAAGCGGAACAAATCATTTTGAACTATATCCGCAATCAAATATAGCTGTCTGTATATATTGCGTTTTTAATATAAAAACAAAAGGAAAACGTCAATCATCTCCATAGCTTCTGATTTATATGAAACATTCTTCGTTGCAATCTTAATATTGGATATCCGTAAAGGAAAAGCCAAAGTGGCTTTTCCTTTACGGATTAACAACAATTTTTGGTTGTAGCACTATTTTTAAATTCAAACGACTGATCAAAACCAGCCAACACTATTTTCTGCAGCATAAGGTTCTCTCTCACAGTTAATTATTGGATACTAGAGTATCCACACGTCATTTCCTTGAAGTGTTCCCTGTTATTCAATCCACAGCTAAGGATAGTTAGGAAACTAATGCGGGTTCAAGCACTACTTAGACAAACTATAGTAAACTTTGATACTGTTATAGTTTCAGGAATCCTCACTAAAATTTAAAGCAGATAATAATTTTCGAAGTATAACGTTTTAGCGCTAATGAAATTGATATCGAGGTTAACTGGGTTAATTAAGGATGAAATTGAAAGGTGATATGGATTTCTGAGTGAAACGATCGAAGTTTGCAGCATTTAAAAATTGTGGTTGACTTACTTAAATTGGACATATGTTAGAAACTGACTAATAGAATCTACCTTTAAATATAATTTCTTTACTTTTTATTTCAAGTGTTCGTATGTATCATTATAAACCAAGCGCATAATAATATGCATTAGATATGTCGCAGCCAACTAGTTGAATCCTTTCATTAAAAGTCCAGTCTTTTCATTGAATTGTGCCATTTAATTTAAAAAAATTGGCACATTTAAATGAAAAGGCTAGGCAACCAATTAAACGGCTGATTAAGCTAATTGATTGCGACAGATATACAAAAATGCCACACCTGCTCTATCCAACCAGTCAGTGCTCATCTTAAAAACGAAAAAATCTCTTATATATTTTCTAGAAAATATTTTCACAATTTCTTTTTACACATAAAAATAATAAAATACCGGACGTTGTGTTCGACATCTAGGTGTAATGATAAGGTGATAAAAACACGCGTGTCTCGGCGCTTGTAATCCATTTAATCCGCGACGCCTCGGGCGATACGTGCAGCGCAGGGGTTGGGGCCCCACTATGAACTGATAACGGTTTTAAAAACAAGTGTCATATTTGCGGATAAATTGTGTGCTTAATAACGATGATGTTACAAAGCAATTTTTGGTTGTAACCATTATTTTTTTAGTGAAAAAAGGCTAGATGCCTTTTTTCTTCCACTTTTGGGAAAAGGCTTCGCTCTCCCTTTTCCACACAGCATCCTTTGCTAGTACCTGTCAGTATTTTCAGTAGGAGACCCAAGTCGAAGATCAGTCAAGGTGGGTCGAGATCGACTCCTACCGACACTATTTATTATGCTTACTAAAATATTTTTTAAATATTTCTTACACTTTTATATAAATGTTTAAAAAACACACAGTGGAAACCGAGTTCCTAGTTAGCAAAGTTACAGACGAAACTTTTTCTGGCCAACCAAGTGATTGACTTGGCAGACTGGAAAAAGCCTCGTCTTTTTAACACAGGTATGATGAATAGACTCGTACTTAAGGATCTACGTTTGTGTGTTTACTGCACCCCACTTATTCTATTACTTTCATCATGACTTCACCTACATGTACTGTCAATCACCAGCTACTTTTACTGAACTCCCTTTTGACATATAGGTGACTTTTAAATGGAAGAAAGAATGAGAGTATTAAAGTTAAGTATTATGCGGCAGATAAATAATAGAAAAAAATCTTAAACTGACAGGGTTTAAGATTTTTTTTTAGTAAAAAAATTATCACACTCACATCCGAGAAAAACGACCAACGACCAAAAATAAGTCGCTACTTATCCCTGACTTACCCAATATTTAAAAGGCATAATTAATTTCAAATAAAATATTATCAATTTAATATGAACCGGTGACTTTGGCAGCTATTACGTGATAAAAACACGCGTATCCCGTGGTGTGTAATCCGTTTAATCCACCGGCGCCTCCGGCGAAACGTGCAACAACAGTGTTTGTGGTGCCAGTTGCAGCGACAAGCGTTCAATGGTTACTCAACTTATGAAATGGGTTTGCACTTAATTATTTTAATACTTGCAGAATCGCATTTTTTTTGTTTATGTTTTGCCTAGCTTAATTTACAATTATTTTATTACTATGACAATTGTAACGTTAAATCCAGGTGGCGTTCTGTAATTTCTGTTTACGTTAATGATAAAAAACAATTTTTTTCTTTCATTTATAATTTTATTTAAAATGATTAAATCGGTTTATAAAATTGACGTCACAAAATCCGTGTTCCTTGATGTTACCAAGAAATTTCTAAGAACATTACCTGATTTCAAGAGAAATGCCGAGAGCTTGGTACTTTAGTTCTATACCTACATACAAACACAAATTGCCCGTTTTCTACACTAGGCAACACCTTAATGGATGACTAAAATAAAACGCCAGATTGAAAAGCGTCAAAGTGTTGGATTTTCAACTTACAGCACTGAGCAGGAAGTTCAAACCAATAGCGCTCTTCAATTCTGGCGCTCATTTATATAGTTCCTAGTTCAAATGAAAAAGGACAGTAGACATTTAATGAACATTCCCCGCCGTAAGTGCGACCACACATCGCCAGTAGCGACCACGTACGAGGTACATATTCCCAGCGCGTGGTCCACTAACAAACCGAAATTCTATTACCAAATTAGGAAATGTCTTGCCTCTAGATAGGTGCTAAATGTGTTTGCTGGTTATAGAAAAATAGGTTTAAGTTTAAATGATGTTGCGACGATTTTACTTTGATGTCTTTATTTTTAGGAAGTATTTTCAATATTTGTTGTGGAACGAACCTGTTATATAACATGACGCCAAAAAAAAATTGATTTCTGTTGGAGATACAATACCTTCTATGTATGTTATTTTTTTTTAATCCTACATTTAGCGCGAGAACTAAAAGCAGTACTCAACATTACTAAACAACAGATCACAGTTCGTTTTTCATTAAAAAAACTCGCCACTGATTGCTTCCACAGTTACGTCCGTTTGTGTACTAAGTACTATGTCCATTAACTCCTATGTTAGTAAACAGAATACCTCCATACAAACATTTCAGTTACAATAACATAGTATAAAAAATAAAAACAGGGTCAAAATATTCGTTTATAAAGGGGAGGCTCGACCGAAAAGGATAAACACGTTAAAGGGTGCTGTTGGCACCGCTATCCACAAAGAAAACACTTATGATTGTACGCGACGGGCGTTAGGGGGTTAAGAGGAGGCAGGGGATAAAAGGCGATCGAAATTTTTGCAAACACTCCTCATGTGAGGCAAAGGCGTCCGCCTTTGTTTGTGTACAGCCTGTAAGAATTTACGTTATTCTTTTTTTATTTAAACGTAGGCATTGACGTTTTATTTTATCGGCCGGGACGATTGCATTACGACGATTGCACGGTGGAATGACATCTAATTTTTTTTATTAGATCGCGTTAAAGTCATACGCGCTGTTTTATTTTCGTATATTTGTTTTGGACGGGTTGAATGCACGAAAAATGTTCGGGACATAGACGGAGGGAAAACAAACATGATGTACTATTGCATTTATGTATCTATTTTACTTTGAACATTTATTCTATTCGTGATCAACTAGCATGTCAATCTACACTAAGCAGACAATATTTTGGAACTCGTACACATGTTCTAACTAAACATTAACAAACAAACCATCACAAATACCTTTATTTTACGGATAGGAACTCATCAAATGACTCCTGCCGCTCTGGGTGGAGCGGGAGGGAGTTTCAGACTCTTACTGACTAAAACCCATCCGTGCTCCTTCTAATGCCCTTTGCTTCCCAGGGTCGCGGTAACTCTTTCGGCTCTGGCCCTAACGATCCCCGTCTAACCATCAAAAATACCTACGAGAGGCTTTATCGTGCACACCTATGCATTTAAGAGTTACCCACAGCCAATAAGAATCAGAGTATTTTCTTTCCCACGTAAATAACAGGTGCAATATCCCAGCACAGACCACTCTCATCAACCGACCAAACCATGCTTGTCCAGCGACCACACAGCAAAAACCAAATGAATATTTAATTTCAATTTCGATATATCATCGTAATACAGTCTTAATTTAAAGCGGTGAGCACACAGCGGGGAACAGCATGGCTTAATCTGCTGAATTTATAACAAGTATACAACAATTACGTAAATTAACGGGCACTCGGCCATTTTGCAGCGTTCGGACAAAATAACCCCCATGAACGATTTTTACCAATGAATTTTTAACAAATTAATTTATTGCTTCATTAAATGTTAATTAGTAGTTGTGTGTTTATTAATTTACATTTGTTTTAATGTGCGGACAATGTGTTTGGTTACTTAACGTGATGCTGGTTATTGTTGTCATTTAAGTGCACTAGCCGCAACTTTGTTTTATGTGTAGCTACTTAGCGTTTCTAGCTATGTGTAGGTAGGTATGTATTTAGTTCTCGGTCTGTAGAATTAAGCTTGTGTTATAGAATTGTGTAACGTATTTTCGGTGTACCTACAATAAAGTATTATATTATTAAACTTGATATTTTGGATAACTTGCAAGTATTTCTTCCGACTAGAATACTCGAACAGTAACTTGATGATTTGTTTTTGGAAAGTCAATGATGAAAATTATATATAGGTACCAATTGCTATTTTCGTGACGATACGAGCAAGAGAACTAAAATAAAAAAAAAATTGTACAATACTCAAGCACGCAATTCAGTCATAATTTAAATAATTGTTATTGAAAAGTCGCTTATGAACACCTCTAGTATTGTGTGGTAAAAAAAAACTAAAGTATGAATTAAAAATTTTTGTAAAAGAAAACATTTTACACGGGAATTGTTTATCAAAGAACGAGTAGGTACTCGTTTGGGCCGCTATCTAATTTGACAGTGACAGTTCTTAATTTTATCAAGTGTCATTTAAAAACCTATGTATCTTCTCGAAACGCTTCTTACATAACGTTGTAATATAGTAACATTACACACATTTCAAAACGTCGTAGACACCATTTTACTCCAAACTCGTGATCGAACGCAAACACGACCGTGTGCGTTTCGCCTTAAAAAAACATCGATACCCCGCCTTAAGAGGTGCTACGTGCACTCCGAACGATGCAAAGAAAACACACATTGATGAGTTTGTTAGAAAAAAATATTTGCTTACCCCAAGAGCCGCACGATGTAAGTCGTCCGATATGAAAGTGATGTTTCTGATGGACCATAAACAGCGTGTTTCTATTTTATCACTTCATTATTGATGTTTACTTCATTGTTGGAAAAATTGTGTAGTCTTGCTCTTCGAGAAAAGTACTACAGTTGGAATGAAGTTAATTAGTCCGGGAAATCATGGACCTATTCTATAACATCACTTAAAGTGATGTTAAATAATTGTGCACTGTCTTATAGTAAACTTAGTAGGTAAATTAATAAACCCAATAAAACTTCAACCGCAGAAATTATTATATTATTTTCGAAAAGCAAAAAAAATTTAGACAACCTTTAAATATGTTGTTTCTATTGTATGATAACCAACAACCAGTATGAAGTACGTAATTAAAATTTCCTTTAAAGTCCTTTATGTTAGCCAGTCCTTTGTATTCTATTGTACACGTTTGGTATCGAACAGACATTACAACAATGAAATGACACTCGAAAATAACATCACAAACCTCTTTGGGGTACCGCAGCAACGGATATCAAACTCAAATTGTTTATTCCAAACACCACTGTAGGTAAAGAACCTCTTCATATCACTAAAACATGTTTTTCTACTTCTTGTACAATAAACAACTATAAATTACACCTATTGAATAGGCTAGAAATTCCTCAATACGACAAAAATGTTCATATCTCATATTTTTCTAACAATAATTCTATATTTTTTTGTGTAGAAAATACACCATCCCATCCGTCATAACGGGTCGAGTTTATTTTAGTTATGTATTGCTGTTTACGTTACGGACGGCCGGTATTTGTCGCCACTTCATTTCACTCGATTCCCCTTATAAATGGACCGCTTAGATTGGTGAAAATGATACGATATATCTGATGTTGTTTATGACAACAACCTGTATAAGCTGAGATAAACATTTCTTGGATTTGCGATTTGTATTAATCGGATTGTTTGTTGTGATAGTCAGGGAGCTAGCTTCCGTATAAACCAGTTTACAGAACATGAGTCTAGGTAAGGTAGGAGCCTGGTTTTCTGTGAACAGAGTGACAATTCTACAAATTTTCAAGCAACGTTCACATTCGCATCGCAATCGCAAACTGTCAAAAATGTATGAAAATTAAGGCTTTTTTGACAGTTTGCGATTGAAATGCGATAGCGAACGTTGTTTAATTTTTTTTAGAATCTATGGTCTGTTCTTAGAATATTCTACATCAATGTTGTTCCTTGAAGTCCAGTTAAGGTTATCTAATTTCTCTAAGAGCGGATTTCACCAATGAAACTGAACGTGATCAGTACATCTAAACTGCGTTCAAGAGCTGCAAATGTCATTATTCCATAGAAAAAATAATGACACTGACAGCTCATAAACGTGGTTTATTCGCTGGTCGCGTTCAGTTTCATTGGTTAAATTGGCCCTAAGTATATTGAATGGCTTACTGATTTTCAACTGTTTTACGGCCGCTTTCTATAACATATCTCAATCCCAATCTTGATCCCGATCCTTGTCTATAACCAATCAAAGGTAAGGATTGTGTGGTGAAGGACACAAACTCGGCCGTTGATTGGTTACAGACAAGGATCGGGATCAAGATTGGGATTGAGATATGTTATAGAAAGCGGCCGTTACTGACTCGTCTATCATTCATTCGTTTATGATAAAGAATTTTTTATTGTATTTATAATTAAAAATTAACGTTTTTTGTTTCAGGTAAGCATTCGTCAGAATTACTCGGTACTTTTAATCGGACAACAATTAGGTGAGATTAAATTGTTATAATAATGGTTCATCCATAGAACAGTTCAGCAACAATCAGCTATTTAATTCCATTACCAAGAAGAAGGCTTTATAAAATGAAACCAGTTGACAATAAAATCAACTACAGCGAATCATATTCACAAATCAATTAAAATGTTCGAACTAAAAACAAGAAAACACCGCAACAATACGGATACGTTAAATAGTTCACATGTTCACTGTTAAAAACGTAGCCATTTTGATTCTGGAATGTTTCAACCAATGGCATTCGCCGTATCGCACGCACCGCTCGGAATGAACCAATCAGAACAATGTTGCTACCATGACGTAATTAAGAAGTTTTCAACTCAATCAGTCCCTTAATATTTGTACAAAACGAAAGTAATCTCTTTAAATGGTTTCAGCCGGGAGTTTGCGTGGAAACACACGAAATTACGTTTTGTTTTGTAACGTTACAGTTGGCTTGATGATTACGTAATGTATTGTCAGTATACAGAAATAATAGTATTTTCTTATTGCTCTATCAATATTTCGATTACAAAGGAGTCTATAGGACGATAAGATTAAATATAAAAGACTATGACGTCTCACTACATCATTTATTTATTTGTTAATAAAGGTGAACAAACGTTCACTACGTAATTGTAACACATAATCTCATTGCCGTTCATTTATAGTGTACTATGTGTTACCATTTTTTTAATTAACCGATATTGTCTCACTGCTGGGCAAGTTCTCCCGCATAGTTTTTCAACGTTGTTTATGTTCCTTCTCTGGCCACATTAACAAAAAAATTGCTTCTATATTATCTTACACCGCCGTTTTTACAGTACGTACGTACTACATTTATTCAAAACTTTCAATTCAATCTTAACAGAAGTCCCGTCTCCAAACACTAATCATTCCTGTAATTTCCCCACAATATATAATATGTCTATCGAGTTTCCAAGTCTTGTACTACCAGGTACTGCGTATTAATACTCCAATTAAAACTTTGATTATACAAAAACGTTCTATAAACGAGTGGATTTCGAGGTTGGATTAGATCTTTTGAAATTTTCCTTCGTTCATTGCCTTTCGAGCTGTTGAATAACAACGTCAGTATCGAGCCCGATTATTAATTAAAAAGATTTTTGATTACTCGACGTAACTTTTAATATATTTACCTCTCTGGAGGAAAATCTTTGATATCATTTTGTGTTCTGGGAAAAGTTATATTTAATACTCATATTATTTTATTACTACCTTCTGTACGCGGCGCTCGTGTTCGCTCGTGTTAGATAAACTTGCAATAAAATTCATTGATCTTTCCCTAATTAGTAATAACCCTTCGTTGATACCCGAACAGCCATTCGATTCGATTCGGGACAGCTTTACTTAAGTCTTTATTTCTATTTTTGATATTAGGAAAGTCAATAAATGTATGTGGGTCAGTGACCGTATCCAGGGTTCCATCTATCTTTGTATCAAAAGTCATCAAAATAGCTTCAACAGTTTAAGCATATAAGCATAACTAACGAACAAACTCACTTTCGTATATATAATACACTAGTTTCTACCAGCGGCTTCGCCCGCGTGAGGGTTAATAATTATCCCAAATGAATATTCTATCGGGATGAAAAGTACCTTTCCTATGTCACATGGTCTACCCGTGTGCCTAGTTTCATCCAAATCCTTTCAGCCGCTAAGACTTGAGAAGCTAACAGACGGACAGAGTTACTTTCACATTTATAATACTAGGTTTTGCCCGCGGCTCCGCCCGCGTGGATGTCGGTTATCGCGTAAAAAAAGTATCCTATGCCCTTTTCCATATCCCAGGCTATACTCGATAACTTTTTTTCCAGTGCGCAAACTTTGAGAACCACTTCTGCCCATGTAAATGAACAACTTTCCCCAAGAAAGCCATAGTCAATTCCTAAAAAAAAATGTTAACTTCCCATACAAAATTGTCATCAACTGACCACAATTTGTATGGGAGACTCAATTTTTTTTTAGGAATTGACTATGGCTTTCTTGGGGAAAGTTGTTCATTTACATGGGTAGAAGTGGTTCTTAAAGTTTGCGCACTGGAAAAAAAATTACCCAGTATATCTGCTAAATTTCATGACAATCTGTTCAGCCGTTTTAGCGTGAAAGCGTAACAGACAGACAGACAGAGTTACTTTCGCATTTATAATATTAGTAGGGATTAGTATGTATAGATTTT
The DNA here is from genome assembly GCA_947386135.1 of Melanchra persicariae. NCBI lineage: Eukaryota > Metazoa > Arthropoda > Insecta > Lepidoptera > Noctuidae > Melanchra > Melanchra persicariae. The sequence goes on along the minus strand of OX376651.1, from coordinate 4,765,071 downwards.
TGTATTAAAGTTAGAATTGTGTTCTAGGAAATATTAATAACACTCATTTTATTTTACTGTTGCGAATTTGGGGATAAGAACAAAATCTCTGCTTAAAGCTCTTTATTTTTCCTTATTAGAAACCATTGCATCCTATCGCATATCCCTCGGCATACAATTTACATTCAGTATTTTTCTTCCACTCTTCTATTACGCGATATATACGAATTACTTTGAAAACGGCAATATCCCGTTTACACCACACACATTTACACACATACGAACAAACGTACAGGATGTGATTGTATGTGTATGTACGAGTGGTACAAATTTTTCAGTTGGCGCCTCGTCGACTTCGAGCCAACGCTCATTTGCTAACACATCCCCCTGTATGGGTCCTTCGCACAGACTTAGGAATGTATAGAAGTGAATTAGCTGTTTAGTTATTTATTTTTCCTACATTTTGGATGTGAAGGTGCCACCTTCACATGTTGTAAGTATGAGGTAGACAGGTATATTTGGTGCTTTTATTTTTAGTTTGATAACCTTTTTTTTAATATGTTTAGAACAATAATCTTAACAAAAAGATGTTTTGTTGTAAACAAATTACGTGCTTTTCAAAAGTTGCACAAAAACTCAAAGATCTTCTCAGATTTTCAAATTCCACAAAAACAAAAAGTTGATTAATAATGTTAGGCATAATTTTTTTTTTCGAATTCTCAAAACTGTTATCTTACAGTAACTGCTAAAACCAACCAGAACACATAAAGCACCAAACAAAAACTAAAAAGACCGGCCATTCCGACCCTTCTTAGCTCTACTTGTCGACGTGGTGATGAATGCACCAAGTTTGTCCACGTCACGCGGCGAAAAAAAATCACGAACACTACCGTAACGGAAATAAGCGAGCCACGCGCCCCCACGCTGATTGGCAGACGTAGACCTACGAAAATTGAATAGGTATTTTGGAAATAGAACGTCACATTCGAAATGTGTTTTTTTCTTCTTTGTCAACTGTCAACGTCTTCGTTTTGGAACATGGGTTTTTTTGTCAAATTATTAACTTTATGATGTTTTGCTGATTTTTTCATAAGGGTTGATTTTTCAATAGTCAGATACTATTTAACTGAAGAATAAATATGGCTGTTTGACATATTTTCGAAACGAAAGCTGTCACACCGCCAATTATATTTATGTATTATTATTTCTTGAATATTTGGTCTAGTCTGACAATTTTGTATGGAAAAAAACTGAAAAAAAAGCATTGATTTCCAGGCTTAAAGCATAAAAGTTAGTTAGAAGACTGTAGATATACTTACTCTTTTTTATTTGTTGACATCGACAACGTGTGAGACCAAGCAAATATTAAGTTAAATTTCAATAAAATCTACAGAATACCTTCTGAATTTATAAGAAAATGATGTTATTGCTCTATTCATATCACTGAGTTGCCCATACGCAACACCCACGGAATGTGACTGGAGATTCTGACCACACGGCGAAACATTGTAGTCCTTTAAAAAAATATGGCAAAATGGCACTTTATTTACATACTCGTCATTACTCGTACAATAGAACTGAAATTTAGTAAGTGATAAAAAGGTTGAATAATTAACAACACTAGACGAAGAAGGTTGCGATGTGTTCTTAGATCTCTCTGACTCCTAAGTCACAGGCACATACACCTAGTTTAGGAGTCAGGGTATTTTAAATTGTTTGTTTTTAAGCTATTAATGTTATGATGAGAACCCTAATGAGAACTTTGTAATTTTTGGTGAAAATAAATTATTATTAAATAATAATAATCTTTATTTAAAACAAAATTTTTCTCCTGCGTTTTCTTTTGTAATGCGTCGATTGTTGAGTGTTAATCAACATTTAATGAAGCACTAAAATCTCATAATCATCATTCTCTTGCACCAATAATTTATTGAGGATCAGCTAATGCAACATATCTTCTTCTCCTATACTTCTCTATTAGCCGTCAGCCCCTTTCAAGATGCATCTTCTTCCAGTCTTCCCCATCTCCAATCCCCCATCAAAATTCTCACATTAAAATCTCAAACAAAGCATTCGCAAACCATTGTCCACTACAAAACTGATTATGTAAAATTTTCTTTACTATAAAACTTTACGGCCCACTTAACAGGCTCACATCGTGTCATAAATCCGAAACGACACTTCGTTGCGACATAAAGTCTGATCGGTAGGCTTAAAAGCGATCCGACACCCTACGTTTACGATTCAAGGGCCAAGTTTAACACCCTGTAGGTATTTACAGGATGATGACACTATAAAAACTCACATAATATCTGTAAACGTTTGACTTCCAATCTAGGCGCAATAAAACTGGTTATATCCTGTTACGGCCGGGTATTACTCGATTTAAACACTGTTTATATGTTTGAAACTTATTTGAGAGGTATTACGTGTAGTATTTAAATGATTATATAAGCGGAATGAGGTAAAAAGGCTTGAAAGTAAAAGGTAGGATCCTTAAAGTCCCGTAAAGAGAATGCCGAATAATACTAATTACTCGCATAGATCAATACCTACGTGAGTAATTTTAATTTTCTTAATAAATCGACATAGCACTATTGCTATTTCGATTTGTTAAGAAAATTAAAACAGATTTTAACGACTTCAAGTTAATGAACATAACGAACAACTCAATTTACGCTTTTATAGCTTTCAAAAGATCACGAGTCCAGAACAATATTACATTTAATAACCCCAGTTTACAGAGCAGAGCAGTCAGAGCGAACGAAGCTAGTTGTTTACGTCGCTTAAATTAAGCCTCTCGCGGTGTTACCCGCTCTGGTTTCACTTAAATACATCTCACAGATAGATTATGATGTCCGTCCTTTGTCTGACGTCACCCCAGTTAATCAGAGTTGATCTTACATGCATTAACGTTCCAACGCTATCCCGCTTTGTCTACTAAACACGACGTTTCACGAACCATCCGCGCCCGGCACGACCCACTGTCCGACAAAAAAGAATTAAGAAAATCCAACATCCACTTTCATATCAGCAAGGCGAAAGTTTCGAAAACTCGCTCCTACGTTTACAACATTATTCAATTTGTCGTTACGCTGAAAAGCAGTGTACAAAGACGAAAAAGAGTTCCCTCAACCGGGGACCTGCGTATTTTTCAAACAAATCCCCCGCAGTGCGCGGCAGAAGTTGAGGCGAAACGGATCCGGCCGCGTCCGCCTTTTCCGACCATCTGAATTGCAAATGGGGATGTGATGACGGCGTTATACAAAACTAAAAGTGTCGGGCAAACTTCAGATTAAACTTCCCGAGCTGAGCGCAGGTATAGAAACAAAAACGTCACAATTATGATAATTTTTGGCCGCATCTCGGCGGATTGAATTTGCATGACTATCCGTTGCTGTGTCAACTGAGCCACCGTTCCCGATGAATAATGCACGCGACGCTACTTACCTCGGTATTAACATATTTATTAATAAAATAAATATGAGACGTCCGCACGGCGCGGCGTCAGAGCAACGAATGCCACCTCAGCCGCTGTTGACACTACGTAGACAAACTTTGCAAGTGGAGTGCTCATAGCGAATTGTTAACAGAAAACGGGTAATGTATGGCATTCATTATATAAATTGAGTTAGGACTGTGCGAACAACGATGTTCATTTCGTTAATGTGTACAGAATTAAACACAAATAACGCGACGTTGTTAAAGGGGTGTGCGACAATTATTTTAATGTTGACAATGGTTGCTATATTTATAAATTTTAGCGGTTTGTTAAACAACGTAAATGTACCTGAGTACTACATTTTGGCACGCTTTAGCTATTAGTTTGATAATGTTTCACTGAATTAATAATTGCAAGCTACAATTTAAATGGTTGCTTTACAATTACTCTGTTAATGGGCCCACATTAAAGTAAGGATATCAAAGTTTTACAGGAATTACTGAAAAAAGCGAAACATTTTCAATATATTACAGCAGTATTCACAATATTACCCTCGAGATTTCACTTTGAGAATTATATTCGTAAAAACGATATGAATAAAATTGACCCAGCGACGAACGAGTCCATTTTATTTTGTTTTTAAAATAAGCTGTAAAACGTCCATGTGTAAATCAGCAACAGCCTAACGGGTCCGGTGTCGCAATGGAAAATGAGAAAATGTCACTTCGATCTTTTTTCATTGCTCTACTAAAAATCCAACTTAGTTGAAATGGCTCACGAGAGCGCTGTGCAAGCCACGTTTCCGTGATCCTATACAACAGTCTTCTCTTTTGGACGTGTACGTCCATCAGTGAATTTAAATCACAAACGAAAACCCGATACTCGTATTTCCACTAAAAATCTCACACGACTTCAACTAAGCAATTTGTTGCTCAAAAATCATCGAAGCAGATCGGTCATAAAACCAACGTATTCTTATAGGGCCCTAAACTTTGAATCCTCAAGAGAGCGAGTGCATGCCAAAGCGAAGTAGCGAAGTACAGCCAGATTAAATACGTGGCTCGCAGGTGAATAGGGGATGGCGAAAAAACGCGATCGGACAATATGACCACGATTTATCGCTACCCAGGGACACGAGTCGATTGCTAAAGAAAAAACTAGGATCTAGGAGGAATTGTTTGTTTTGATAAATCGTGTATCGAAAGTAGCTTCAGTTTGCAGATATAATTCGTGAAGGAAGTAATTTTGCTTCTGACGAAGGATAGTATTGAAGTTAAGTGTCGTCCCACTCAAGCAGTTAACATGATAGAGCGAAATGACTGTAATCCCAATTTAGCTCAGAAATATTTTAATACCAATACCAACTTTAACGTTCATATAACGGTACATGCAAACCATTGGCATCTATATTCTTCGTCTGTTAAAAATTGTTCAGCTGTCAAACATCGCACCTAGAATTGAACCAATGCTGGCCGAAGCAGCCAACAATCGTCTTGAACCGAAAATTACAGCGTATTGGCGCCAACATTTGCGGCGTGGAAGCGTAACTCAGACATCGCATTATGCCGCGGAACACACCATGCCAAGTTGCTCGGTGCGCTCTGAATTATGCATGCATTCGCCGCACATTAAACCGATACGACCGCGGCGCGCAGATTAAATATGGACACCCTGTTTAGTCATTCAGTCGTGCTAACTACGAGGTGAGAATGTTGGGGATGTAGCTTCGCGCGCCTGTCTTAACAGTCCCTTATTTAGAGCCTGAGCCTGTAACAGCCCGTAGGAAAAGGGGGCTTGCGTCGCCAACAACAAGGCCAATGTTAACCTCTCTCCCTTGCACCAACAATGCCCTTCTTAGGGTGAAATGTACGCCCTTTCTCTCGATGATGCCTGTGGCTGCTTAGATTGTACCCAACAAGCTAGTCACCACAAACCTTGAAAGTAGTTCATGCATCGTTAATTGTAAAAACTTTATCAGCCATTTCGTGCTTCTAATATCTAAGCCCTACATTTAATAATCTAGGTTCAAAATCAAAACATTTTTCCGTCAAAACTAGTGCACGACCATTTAATCTAAATTACAATCTTACTCCACGCAATTAATTAACTTAAGGTTCGATTACGTTAAAAGTTAATCTTCCGAGTCAATGTTCTAAGAACTCGAATCAAAGTTCTAGAAAAGAAAGAGACAGAGGATTCAATTACGGGAATGTTCTGTCAATAGAAATAGAAATTAAGTTGATAGCAAACAATACGTAATCCTAAGTAAGAGCGCGCTCCGCAAGGCTCAGCAAAATGACGTAGCGATTGAATGGCACAACTCAACTGCGGTAGTGATGTGCCCACTGCTGGGAAAAAAATATTTTTTAAAGATTTTTTTGTTTTTAAGTTGTATAATGGAATACTCCTAGAAATACCAAAGATGAGATCAGATGAATTTTCGGTAGAAAAATGCTGTAAAGCTTCTATAGCGTTTAAGTCTTTTGACGCAAGATGATAAACTGCTATATCTATAGGTATAGCATACATAAGTAAACGCTTAGGCACCCATAACAAGCTCACGCAAGCGTCACTTAATTCCAAAAGTCATGATTGACGAATGACTGATGGTCAGTGATGAAATTCAATCGACATTATACGCTTATTCTTAAATACGCGACGATATATTATTGGATGATATACGGGATTCGAAAAAGGACAAGGGCTGAACTATTACCCAATCCATATAAAAACAGACCCATTTACTTGAAAATCGTGACTAATTAGATATCCAAATTTTTGTCAATCAATTTCTTGCGGTTGCATGAAATTCATTGACGAAAACCATCACCACCGGTCACTCAACCAACCAAGTCAACCATCAGTCACTGCATTACACGATAGGTTATCCGTCATGCGATTGACGGATAACCTATCGTGTAATGAGCGCCTTCGCAATTTATCTTTGAGTTTCTTTTTTTTTCAAGTTTTGATTATTGCTACTACTTACCATATTTGTAAGAACAAATAAAATAAACTCCTGCCTTGAAGTCAAACAGCACCACTTTATTCATGAATAAACCTCTCTGAAGAAGACTTAGCAGAACCGCCAGGAATAAAGCCAACACCTACGCTGTTTACGATATTTTGCCATTATTATCATTTTCATTTTCCTTTATTAATTTGCTTGTAACGTTAATGTTTATTAATAGAAAATTGTTTCTTTAAAGAGTGTGTTTATTAAAAGAGTCACCGCGGCCCTGGAAAGCAAAGAAGGGCTTGAGAAGGAACACGGATGGGTTTTCGTCAGTAAGAGTCTGACACGCCCTTTCGTTCCGCCCAGAGCGGTAGAAGTCATTTGATGATTTCCCATCCATAGAAAAGGCCTTCAGGTTTATAGCACAAAAATATAGTCCGTTAAAATATTCAACACCCTTCGCATCACTACCAAAATCCAACTTTTATCAAAAAATCCACAACACTTTTATCGAAAGAAACAGCCTAAGCATAACTTTCACCCACAACCGATTCCGTTCGCTCCATCGATACCATAATCGGGTATCTATATTTAAGATGGCGCATCCCTACGCCCATGTTTACTGTAGAAGTTTGCGGGCCCGGAACGACACTCGCAGGCGTTCCCCTTTATATCTTAACATTGCTATACTGTTTTATATATTCTCAACAAATAGATACTGATTTAAACTGTAATGTGCTGTTAAAAGTATTGGTTTTAAATGGAGTTCGGATCTGTGTGTACGTGGGATATTCTGTGTCGTTTTGTGCGGGTTTGTGTCTGGTATAAATAGGATTTTTCCGAATTTTTGTGCGTGTATAAAGCAGAATTAATTGAAACTGAGAATAGAGTTAAATTCAGTCCATCACACGTCTACTAGTCAGTGAAACACACAAAAAAACACGGAAGGTTTTTAGTCAGTAAGAGTCTGACACTCCCTTCCGCTCCACCCAGAGCAGAAGAAGTCATTTGATGATTTCCCAATCCATAAAAAAAAGAAATGGTCTGTAGACCACTTTCGACTGAAGTGATGATGGCCTACATAAGCTGATGTTGGTAAAATTTTAATCGCACAGCTATTTCTGTTGGTTTAAACGCAGTCCAGAAATCATCTACCGGTCAATGATACTGACGCTTGGGGGAGTTCTGTTTCCACCAGTGGTAGTCTGACAGCTGAACGTTTGGTCTAGGTACTATAGTCTGATACAGCTGAAATCCTTCATTAATCCTCAACTACCGCTTACTGACGCGAAAATCAAGCCCACTACTTCACATTAAGCAGCTTGCAACCACAACCTCAATGAGGCGGCCACAGACTCAAACGCATATTAATTACATATATCAACTACAAACAATACCTCACGCCACGCACCAGCAATGACGTCACACGTCAAACTGCCGTCATGGTGTTTATCAACGCAACAATAACATGCTATACGATTATACGTCAAGCTACTGTAATTAACAGTTATTATACATGTATGGGAAAATGTCATTATTATAGGCCGACAAGCCGCTTCTTTGCATTTACGATAGCGATTTTCGAAATGTCAAAATGGATGGGTGTGACCACTTGACATTTCAGTACTGCATGTCAATCCCATACATTTTTGACTTTTGGACATAGTAATTTTGTCTAAAGGCTCTGGTATCATAAATATACATATATCAAGCGCAAGTTCGATCGTGTCTGGAGTACTACTCGCATCTTTGGGACGGATCTGCTAAATACCAGCTTGATGCCCTTGAGTCAATTGAGAAACGAGCCAAGAGGATCATCGACAATGATAAGGTCGTCGAGTCGAAGCTCCAAAGTCTTGAGCATCGACACCGAGTTGCTGGTTTGTCGGTTTTCTATCGACGGAGTGTGTGACGTAATTGCATAGTTAAATTCGGCCAAGCCCGTTTCATCATCGGACCACAAAACGTACGGCGATGCACCACCGGTACATGATGGACATCCCACCCGCACACACAAAACGTTTTTGGAACACATTCATTATGCGTACAGCGAAGGAGTGGAATTCCCTAACAGTCTATATTTCCTGATGGCTACAACCCGGGAGTTTTTAAGTCAAGAGTGAATAGATTATCTAGGCAAGCGTGCTCTATCTTCGACCACATCATTGCTTACCATCAGGTGAGATAGTGGTCAAACACGTGCCGATCAATAGTAAAAAATAGACATTTTACTTGACAAAACTGTTTGCAATAGGGTTTTCGCAGGGTTTGAATGGCTTCTATAAGGTGGACTGATGACCTGGTGAAGACGGGTATGGCTAAACTTGAAAGAGGCCTGTGTCCAGCGTCTTTTGGCTAAAATAATGACGATAAAAGTATTTGTCTGGAAACTAATTTAAAATACAAATTAGTTTATTGTAAACATCATGATTTTGCCCGAACTTAATCTCATAAATATTAAATCATTTCATGGAACGAATTTCTTGACAATTTAATTTGTTGTTAGAAACTTGTTGTACCTTTTTAATTAATTTTTGTAGTTCACTGAAAGCTATTAGACCGTTATTATTATTTTCAGGAAACGATATTATGTTTAAACAACAAGGGACGTTCGTTTTTTATTAGAGACTAATTTTATTATCTCAAGTGATTGGTGGCGGGTATAGCTGTATGTTCGGCAATGCCATCCGCGGGCTCCGCCTGCATCACAAGCAAACGCGTGTAAAATCGCTTCTCTGTAAACGCTCTCATACAACGCCAATTATGTTTGAATGTAGTGCGGGCCGCTTCGCTCAACACCCCGCTTGACGCCTCACGTCTCCTCAAACGAGGCCTAAGACCGGGACACTGGCAGAATAGTCGAAACCTGCTCAATCGACTATTAAATAAAACTATCTTAGACGCCTACTGTATGCCCAATACAACATAGGTATAGGTATACAACTTATTTAATCAGAGTCTAAATCATAGCCTCTCATTCCTCCTACATTGTCTTAGCCTAGCCTGGCTTTTCTTAAGCAGCTATTCTTATCTAGCCCACCCAGGCTATGTTGCTTAATAAGTAAACTTTTATAAAGAATTCCCGGTACATTTAGAGTCAAAGTTGCAGCAACTTAGTTATGCCCCCTCCACAACTTTGATTAGGCTTGACTTTACTTTCCACTATTAACTTGCTTTTTAGTATTATAACAAAACTTTGATAGTTTAATCTAAACTAGATTATCATTTAACCTTGCGGTGTGCAAGGTCAAATGATAATCTATTTCAATCTATCTCACAGCCTTTTTAAAGAAATTTCGAAACGGCTAGTTGACACTTCCCGTGACCCAAGAGCTGGCTTTTACTTTGGGCAGAGACTAAAGCATTGCCAATCAAAGTGGCAATGCCGCCAGTCTCTTGGGCACATTACCAGCAGACAGCGTTGAGGACGAATCTTTTGATGCTATATTTTAGTTTATTGTAAGTTTCGTGTATTTTTAATTTAAATTATTTTCTTAAATATACGGTCTAAACAGCTAAAGTTGTGGATCTCACATCGTTCCAAATTAAAAACTTTAGATATTTTAAAAATATGAATAACACGTCAATATTTTTATACAAATGGAATAGTGATGCGACGTAATCATGCGAAATATCGACATTGCAAGAAAAAAACATAATTTTGCTTGTCTTTTTACACCTGACTTCTCTGAAAAAATAAGACTGAAAAAAGAAAATAATACAGAAATTCAATTCTTAAAAAAAGGCCGTCAATCCGTAAGGTAAATGCACCTCGTCCCCCTGTAAATCACAATTTATTTAAACTGTACAACGAGTGTCTGCGGCACGCGCCCGCATCTAGTGGCGCCCCCTCGCGAACACTTTCCGTTTTATTTTCACTGAAACTTTTATAATTCGAAGCCGCCGTTTCTCGGTGGCTCGTTAAGCCACCTTTGTCGCCCCGCGAACATTTCAAAGGTAAATAGCTCGGATTCAACGCGATTGCTCCTGATTATTTATATTGTAAATTAGACGCGTCGTGGGACGAAAAAATCTACTTTTGAATGAGAACGTAATTTGAGTTGTATTTACATGCTGCAAAGTTTCGCCGAAAACGTAAGGTATTTACGAAAATGCTCTGGACTTAATTTAATATCTTTTTGCGAAATTAGATGTTCAGTGTATTCAATGGAAAATCAAGGGAAGAGAGGCATATACCTCTTAGATATCTTAGTTTAATTGCAACATACACTCATTTTGTTATATATAAAACTTATTTCCCTTTTCGCAATAAAATTCTAAAAACACGGAAACACAATCATCCCCAATTCTCTGTAAGAGTCGAAACGTGAAATCTTTAAATCCGGCGCGATACATTCGCGCAGAAAATAAAGGATATAAGTCAGTCAGATAGTACAGTCGAGCACGGTTCAAAGAACGTCGGTGCCATCAGTACAGTCGCACCCATTCGATAATTGCAACAGCACCGCCGACTGGCCCACTTCCACAAAAGGCCGTAATGCATTCGCGAAATTCTGACACGAAACCGTATCGATAGTGATGGCCCTGTGTTTGAAACATCGATAGAATTTTCTGACTCCTCTCGATGCCTTTGATCTGTCCTGTGAATTGGCTCTGACTCGTGACGTTGCGGTATCGTTGTTGAGCAACAATTCGAATGCTCTGTTACAGCATAATGTATGAATCAAACGGTGGGCTGTGGAGCGTGCATTACAACAATCGATTGGTGCTGATGAAGTCATTATTTTGTGGAAAATGTGAGATTTAGAGCGGCGATATGTCGAAACAATCCGGACTTGAAAGCGTTCGGAAAATTCCTACTAATGGAGCATTTTTTATTGGTTCACATGAAATCCTCTGTACGTTACTTGACCGTTAATTTAATAAAAGTGAACTGGGACTATCTAGATGTATCAACGTAACGTTATAAATTAGTTACATCAGTCATATCTCTATCAAACTGTAATTTAATTCATCTAGAATAGAAGATAACCAAATGTTTGTAAAATCAGAAAATCTCATTTTCTCCCATTTATATTATTTGCTACTTTCTTATTACATCTAAATCTTGATTACAGAACTTTGAATCATTTTAATTCATGGAAAAGATTAAATTAACTTAGTTTCATGATATTCCAAGTAGCAAAAATGTAAATCTCTTTTGCACTTTCAGAAGATCAAGTCTTTTGGCATTATTCTCAGAATTTTCTTAATCGCACAGAACCTCGTTTACTAACAAACTTAATTACATGTTTATAATTACTTTAAAAATCATATTTAATTTAAGTTTAGATAAATCCTTTCTATTATTAACATGTCAACGTAATAACTAATTTATGTCCAATTAATTACAAATTTAAAAACTTAAAAAATGACATGTGATCATAAATGAATAAGACTATAGAATAGAGCATTGTTAATAAATAAATCAACTCGCGGTATAATGAGATTCCTCATAATACTTCACTAAGTTTAGTCCGCAAAGTTTTCCTGTATTATTCAAGAATGTAATAACTGTCGAGCATCGCTTCTATTATAAACGTTCCGGTAACAACACAATATTGAAGTGCTATTAAGCATTGTATCCAGGCCGATATAAGGATAAAATGGAACATAAAATGTACTGCTTAAGAGCGTTTACGCCGAACGGCATTTCATACAAACTTTCAATCAAGTCCTTATTTTTCGAAATGAATGAACCGATTTTAATGAAACTTGGTATGCATACGCCATCTAACCAGGTCCAAAAAGTTAGTTGAGAACATTTTCAGACTGATTTTTAACTTTCTATAGAAAACTTAAAATCGCTCTCTAAACTCTTTTAAACTAAACTCTTTTTCGAAAATGTTCTCAACTAACTTTTTAGACCTGGTTGGATGGCGTATGCATACCAAGTTTCAATAAAATCGGTTCATTAATTTCGAAAAATAAGGACTTGAAATTTTGTATGAAAAGCCGTACAGCTCGAGGCTCTTAAGTGAATGTCAATGAATATGAGTTAATACGGTACTCGCAGACAATGGGCCATCAACCTACTTATGAATTATTGCTGTCTCAACTTGAACAGCGCTTTTATTATTATTGTCTATAGTACTTCAACTGCTCATATAAAGGATATATTATATTATATTATATTATATTTAAAACAAACCTCGATTATAATTAGACGTATTTCATAAGTTTAATTGAACGATGTAATCTTGAATTAGGTAATGAGATTCTTTATATTTCTCTAAATATTTCACGACTCTTAGTCACGTTCGTCTCTTAGTAGTAATAAATTAAAACGTAATGAATTTAGAATTCTTATTTGATATAACGAAGTAAAAAGCGTTGAACTAGAATTTTATTCAAATACTTCAATTTTTTTAACAATGATGGCCTTGTGAACGTAAATTACTATTCAGTACCTAATATCAATTAGTTTTCAAATCGAGAGGCAAAATTGTAATACGAAACTGTCTTAAAAAAATCATACAAATAAATTAAAGAAAATTTCAGAGAAAGCCCACAAAATTGCAACGTCCACACATTACATGACAAATAAATTTTCAAAATGGCGAAATAGTGATTGTTCTGTGTGAAATGTCATTTGGCCGCTCCAACGTGCATTATGGATTCCATAAACAATGTTCGCGTTCAGAAATAGAACGGCTCCAGGTAAATAGGAGTTGTTCGGCCCCGTAACGTGGTATCGACTCGAGTTCCCGCTTGTCTGCTCAATAATGCATCGACTGATCGATAACTTACAATACGATATATGCCGCAACACTATTCTGTATTGTTTGCGCGATTCTTTACAGAAATGATTTTTCAAATAGATAGGTTTTTATTGAGGCGTGTCAACGTGATATGTGTGTGAATGAAGGATGTGGAATCCGTCTGTACTACCTTTTCTTGGTAGAGGTCTGATAGCTGAAGGCTACAATTATATTAACATACGAAATTACATTGCATAATTGAGGTAGGCTATAATTATTACATTAGTGATGGCTGTGCGGTGTTATTAGAAGGTAGCTAGACGTGGCTGTCCGTCCTTATCAAATCTAGTTGCTAATTGAAGGCAGTGATGTGTTAATTAATCGGGAAACGTTGAACGGGGAACATTTTTCAGCAAACAATCTATGGGAGAATTAGGTCGTGATTAGACGTGGACAATGAATGGGCGGCTCGTTGCTCGCACCAGTGGCAGTACGGCTTTGTGTTGTGTACGCCACTGAGCGGTGTCCGAAGCTGCGGTGTCGCTAGAGTTCGGCTGCTAGACCAGTTCATTTCGTGCAATTGTCAGAGTAATGAGTCTTTTCCCTGGCTTTGCCTAGCGTGTTGCTGATGCCGAAAAAGCTACCTGTTCGTATTGTTAAAGATCAGAAACCTCAGAATAATCATTCCTGGAATAATAGTTACGGGAACTGCAGCAGCATGCCTCAAAATATACTTTAAAATGACATTAATACTAGCGGGCATTCTTTATATATTTATTTATTTTAGCCTATTCTGTTACACTGCTGGGCAAAGAACTTTCTATTTCTGCCTTTTTTTTCCTCCCAGCTTTAGGCAAGTGTGGACCAATCCTGCCGATATTTCTACGCTTTTCGTCATGACTTCTAGAGCTTGTCATGAGCGTCTTAGCAACAGTGATCGAATAACCTCACAAGAACAAAACCTGGACCGACCTATGGAGCCCTCAGACGGCCATCTATCATCGTCCTCACAAGATTACAGCAAACAGATTACAAGACGTCCATTGTAGTGTAAAGGACGACGGCCTCCTAGCCAATAATTCCAATTATGGATGCACGGGCCGCACTAATAAGTCAAATTGAACAATGCACCGACCCATAATTGCTTGTGGATATCGGCCTGCTGTTCACTTTGATATACCTAGGCGAGGATTACTATTCTAGCTTCATCTTTTCTCAAGTGAATTGGAGTGGACAGTGGTCACGAAGTTGTGGATTGACAATATTGTATGTATGTATAGTCGTAGCTAAGTGCCAGGCAGCCATGTTATCATCAGCTGATCCAATTTTAATTTCAGTGGGTGTTTAAAATTTGTCTCATTTTTTTTTCTGACTAGAGTTAAAATAATTATCTTGTCTTAAAGACATGAACACAATTATAATATAATATAATATAATATCTTGGGACAACTCACACACCGCCATCTGATCCCAAGCTAAGCAGAGCTTGTGTTATGGTAACCAGACAACTGATATACATACTTATATAATTTATAAATACATACATATTATAGATAAATTACACCCAGACACAGAACAAACAATAATGCTCATCACACAAAGTTTGTCCTGGGTGGGAATCGAACCCACGACCTCCGGCTTTGCAGTCAGGGTCACTAACCACTAGACCAACAGGCCAGTCAATGAAAATAATACAGATTATGTTTAAAGTTTTCTTTTTGACATTTGTCTCCAACACATATTGTTAACAGATTGTTTAGTTCTTTTTATCGTGTGGAGTTCTTATCTAGTGTGAGTTTCTAAACCGCCTCAAGCGTAAATTTCTTTAGTTGCTATGATATTACATAATTATATTGGCACAAACATAAAATCAGTACCTAATATAGCCCAAAATAAACTTTATATTCTCGAATATCTTAACATTACGTCCAGCCGAACTAAAATGTAACATTCAAAGCAAAGTCCGAATAAGTCTAAAACATAGTCGCAAGCAACTGGCAACGATAAATTATAACGTTGTTCCCAGCCCTACACCTAGAATATTTCAACTATATTGTCAGGCATTTCAATTGAAATACTACTTATGTTAGTGGGAACTTGATATGCGCCATTATTTTCCCAGATCTGTATAGAATCTAGTGCCAGCTCGCCTTATAAGGTTAGTTAAGATAAACGAGCGCCAACTGTCCCGTCTTTATATTTTCTAGCTAGATTCATCCGCTTCATTCAGCGTTTTTAAGCTTTAAGCGCTTTATTGTTGAGAAGGCAGCCTCTTTTATGCAGTGCGCCGCCTGATAATTCTGTCATCTCAGCTTGGTTAAAAAAGCACTGATTATGATTAGCCTATACATTATCCAACTGCTGGGCAAAACCATCAACGCGTGGCTTCCAGCTTTGTGGATAAAAAATCGAGTAAAATAGAATAAAAAATCGAGACATTAACCCTTGGTTAATGTTTCCCACTCGATTTTTAAATCTACAATCTTTTTATCGAATAAAGAAATTCGAAATTTGAAAATTTGAATTTGTCCATCTCGTCCCACCATGTTCGATGTGTTTATATAAAAGTCGATTGTGGCATATTATCCCGTAACGTATCTTAATATGTCACAAAAGATTTTTAGTAGAGGTGCCAGAGTCCGCATCGTTGGTCCATCCTAAAAGACCTCTACAACATGTAACAGAATAAGCGCAATTCCTCTTAAGGGGTAATTGTACTCATCATTATGAACAACTTACACTACGTGACCAAAACAGTAATCACGAAAAAAGTCGACTGTCCCATACGCGCATAACTTGTCAAAATATACTGAACAGCTGATCTTTTTTCGCGATTTCGTGGTTGTTCCCACAGTAAAAGTTGTTCATAATGATGAGTACAATGACCCCTTAAGAGATATTGCGTTTATTCTGTTACACGTTGTATTTGGTGCAATTGAATGACGTTTATGTTGTCGATGCGTTTCTAGGAATAAACTCCCATTTCAAACTGACAGCATATTATTATTTATTGAAATTACATATCGTCAACTCGTTAAGGGAGCTTTTTTCCGTTGCTATGACAACTGCACTATTGAGGAATTATGAAAATAAGCCCCAAAGCACTAACATTATAGTTACAAGCCAAAGCAGCAACACCTCAATCGATGCTATCGTAACCTATTGTATACACAATTTATCGATTATACAGTGTATAATTAGTGCTGCAATTACTCCAGTTGCCTGCCGATCGCATCGGTCACCGCAATTGAAACGCCTTAGCGTAACAAGATGGTTATAGCGTGTAGGTATACTTTGTTTTTACCCGACTACGCCAGAAGGAGAGTATGTTTTTAGAGTGTATGTATGTATAATGTTTGTATATTTTTTGACACGCTCTGTAGCCTAAACGGGTTGATGGACTTTAGCTTGAGAGGTGCCGTTAGATTTTATCCGACTGCGTCAGAAAGAGGGTTTATTTAATTTAGTTGAATCACAGATTTCATGCCACCCATCCTGCAACGGACAGCTTGTAAAGCGTCTTGTTTGAACTTGTTAGTCCTTTTTAGCAGTCGGATTTTTTTGACGAAGTCAATTTTTTTGTGGCTGAATAATAACAGCCGCATGGGTTGATTTTCGAGGTAAAGCAACACTTGCCCAGGTCAGTCTGTGGATGGGTGACCGTTTTAACACTTTCCGAGATTCTTCAGTTCTGGCTATCATTTGTATATCTTTGGCAGTAGTTATAGGTAGATAGTTAGACAGATGGTAAGAAATCTGCCAAAGTCGTGCCAAAGGGGCATCTCGAAAACTGTAAAAATAAAAAGTTTTGTACGGGGAGCACCCCTGAGTTAAAAAAAATATGATTCTATTTAGTCCGTCAGTTAGATCATCGAAAAATATTGGACACGTATTTTTTGTTTTATGAAATCAATAAACATTTACGAAGATAAAACGCTTCAAAGATCAGGAGTGAGGGCTTGTGACGTCACTTTCCGGTAAAAAGTATACTGAAATGTGACGTCTTACGAATTTTCATCGCACTGTATCGTCTTCAATTTTCGTTAACGTGAAAAAAGAAAAAATATGTGTCTAATATTTTTTGGAAATCCATTTGACGGACTTATTAGATTTTTTACTCATCTACCCTATTGTATTCATTTTATTTAAAGTCCTTTATACCTAACTAAAGTCTGCTTTTAAGAGAACTCGTTTTTGGTTGAGTCGTAAAAAATAATCAAATTGTTTTCAATTCTAGAATAGAAAACACGAAGTTAATAAAATAAACTTTAAAGCTCCCAGATATTGCATGTAAAATAAATTACTCAGCCTCGTTCATTTATATCAAACCACTTCAAATTACAGCTCCAAAATTTAAACTAAAAATAATTTATGAACGCAACAAAAACTGAAATAAATTCACATTTACCAACAAAAACTATAAATATGGCAATAAAACTGAAAGTGGAAATCTTATCTACAAAAAAGAAACCCCTTTGAACCTCGCATTCATATCAAACGGGCACCTAACCTATTAGATTGGCTAAGAGGGTGCGAGGCCGAGCTACCCCGTACCTGGCACTGAAAAACGCTAGTAACAGCCTTTTGTTATTTAAAACGAGGAATTAAGAGGTATAAACCAACAGTGGGATTTAGGAACGCCGTCTCTCGCGCTATAATTGGTACGTTTACCCTACACGCCACTGCGGCGCTTTCTAAAGATGTTTCCAGCTATTTGCACAGTGTTTTGTGGTCTCTAATGAAATTAAGCATAACCAACCTTAAATTCCGTTAACTAGAGTCCAAAATTACATATCCGAGTTCCTCTCAAGTTAAGCACAGTAAAGTACGGCGCAAGATAAAATTTAAACGTGCCTGACTAAAATAATATGTTTTCTCTTATAAATTATTATTTGCCATCGTAATAACACATTTAACTTAAAGTACAGTGAGTGTTATATCTCACGAAATTGTTTAACTTGCAGCTCCACGCGAACGTAAGTAATTTAGATTCTAAGAAGCTTATGTGTTTAAGTTTCACGCGATGTCTTAAAGACTTAATTTTACAGGTAGTTTGGCAATGAGGTGAAGTTAAAACTGGTTGACGCATTGTCCTTATGCAACATCTGCGGTATAGGAATACACAAGTGCATGGGTACGAAGTGTTTTAGTAATTTAAAGCTTTCTGTATGGTGCTGGTCGTAAAAGAATAGCATCATCCCATCGCTTCCCGTGGGTGTCGTAAGAGGCGACTAAGGGACCCACCAGAGAATGGGCAGCAGCATTCTCTGTAGGTACATTGCTACAGCTACACTGCGATCGCCAATCCGCCTGCCAAGCGTGGCGATTATAGCAAACCCCCCCTTTTGGGGGAGGCTGATGGCCAGCAGTGGACGTTTTTCGTCAGATATGATCATGATGATAAAGCTACTAAAAAGAATAGACAAGAAACATGCGTTCGTTCATTGGAACCAATATGAACAATGACAGTTTTAGCAGGGATATTAGAAAATATCATTTACGTACTTTGAAACCTCATGGCATAAACAATGCTAACAGTAAGCCCATCATGACCTATTATTTTTTTTAAATAGGGAAGTGATCTATCGTAGACAATTTCAAAACCTACTCATCGTTCCTCATCATGACGAAAACAGGTGAATGTAACATTTTCCATTTATCAGGACACAAGCAAGCACTGACATCATTTTTAACCTAAATAACTGTGTATTTAACACTATAGGACACAGTGTGCAGCCGTGCACCGCCCCTGAAACGCTTACCAAACATGCTCGCTTTCGTGATTCAACGCCTCATGAATATATTACTTAAGTACTAGTAAAGACATATTATTTTAACGACACGCTGAAAGCGTCATTACTCAGCTCCTACATAACTGGCTTGTAATTGAAAAAATATGGCCTGATTTAAAAAACCATTAATAAAAAAGAAATTATTATAATTATTGTGCTACTAGAACAGGAAACAAGTACTTATGCACATTTTGTGCCGCTTAAACCGAACCACTGCTGCCCGTGACTTAGCACAACTCAAAGAGCCTTGACCACAAAAGGTCGAGGCTTTCGAATTGTTCACGAAAATACTTAACAGTTGCTACTTAATAAGGTGAACATTCTTAAGAAAATGTTCGTAAAAGAAAACGGCAAACTTTTCACTTTTACATTAGACAGTGACTTAACAAGAAACGCCATCGTTTATTCCACGCAAACACACTTTTGAACCATTAATGAAAAGTAGATATTGACAGCTTTCGCCATTTATCTTTCCTCGTCCCCTAATTTAACTTCTTCCCTCCATGTGGTACGGCAAGTCATCGCCTGATACACATCTTGAATTGACATGTTAATATCTCAGTTTTAGATAAATCGATTTAGTTATAAAATGATATCATCATAAATTGCCCTAAATCAATCAGGATGAGAGGCTTTGAAGTGAACACACGAATCAATACTGGTAATGCCCTGTTCTTGATACTGGTTTAATTTAATGAAAGGTAATTTATTTAAACAGAGCGTACCTACCTGTCACTTACTTTTACTTATGGGGTGCGCAATCACCCATGAACCAGCAAGAGGTACTAAGAAAGGGATATTTATCGAAGGGAGAAACGTTTTGGGTGGCAAACTCGAAACTAAATATTAATCGGCTAAAAAGAATTCAGCAACATTCGGCGTTGATGTGTGTTACCCACGTCCGCTGCACGCGACTGTCGACAATTGAATGTGCATATCAATGCGAAGACAGATGCGTGCGGTCTCGGGTGCGGTGCGGCGGGGTGTGGAGGGAGGCGCTCGACGTTTGAATAAATTCCGCGGGAAATCGCAACGAGTAGGCTTGCACATTTCCATGTCAAACGTACGCCGCAGTGGTGTGGGGCAAAACTTGTGAATTTTTAACAACACATAGTTGTTCACTCCTGTCGATTCAGAATAGAATTTGATTTCAAACATTCACCCAAACTTTATGCACCTACAAAAAGTCCACCCTACAGTTTGTGAGACGATGAAATGGGATTATAAACGCAATTAGCCGCTCCCGTTGATTAGCGAAAACGTAAATTACCAAAGAAATACGCGTCGATAATGGTTTGAGGCCTCATTTTTATGCTATTTAAAACCGAAGAATACGGAAGCGGCTTATCTCTGTATTAATTCAGGAATTCCGCCATAATTACTTGTTCAAAGGTAACGCTGAAGACGAATTTCGTTCGGGCGGTCAGGGTGAACATTTTACGGGTATTGAAAGTTCCCTATTGAAAAGTATACTCTATGTGGTTTTCAGAAAGTTGAGTATTGGATGTTTCTAGATCTTGGTGGGAAGAGGATAAGCCGATTTCAAAAGGAACACGTGATCAGACGCTGATTACGTCGAAACTCCCCCTCATCGGTGTGCAGTCATATTCTAATATTGTGAATAAGGGGATATTCCGCTAGATTAAATAACTTCACCTTTGCTAAATCTTTTTCATTCGGTTTAAATACCTTCACGCGAATATTTCTTGGGGGTGTGGTCTGAGCTTTTTTTTTTTTTTTTTTGGATGGGAAATCATCAAATGACCCCTCCCGCTCTGGGTTGAGCGGCAGGGAGTGTCAGACTCCTACTGACTAAAACCCACCCATGCTCCTCTTAGTGCCTTTTACGTTCCAGGGCCGCGGTAACTCTTTCGAACAAATCCGCAACCCTGGTAGGCACTGGCCCTAACGGGCCCCTACTCCTATGCTGACATCTCTTTGAGGCGCGCGTGGAACACAACGCGCCGTCGGCTTGGGTCTGGCTTTAATCGGACAGCGAGCCACCCAACGCTCGCCGTCCGCAGACCCGCACCTACGGTGGCCGGGAATCGCCCAGCGACTCCCGACGCCCGGTGCGTCTCCCTATGCCGCGGCGGCTGGGGCGTGAGGGTTGTCTCTCCCTCACGCGGCCCGCCTCCTCCTTCACTAGCATTACTGCTTCGCAGAAGGAGGTGACGGCTTCCCATGCCTCCTCGCTCCGGACCATGGATTGAACCAGGGCCGGACGCGAGAGGTCGCCGCCGCCGATCGCCTCGACGAGGACACGGCGCTGCTCCGCCCATGCGGGGCAGGCCTCCACCGTATGCTCCACCGTGTCCTCCGGGCGATCCTCGCAGTGAAAACACCCGGGCGTTTCCTCCCGCCGAATCCGAAACAGGTACCTACCGAAACAACCATGTCCGGTGAGTACCTGCGTCAGGCGGAAGGTGAGGACGCCGTGGCGCCTCTCCAGCCACTCCTCAAAGAGGGGCACTATCGCCACAATTGTGGCGTGCCCTGCACTGGGTTGCGACAGTCGCTGATTCCATACCGCCATGGTATCTTGCCGGAGCTCCGTCCGCCGCGCAGCAATATGCCGCGGCAGCAGAGTTTCGCCCCGGCGTTGCGCCTCCATGCGCCACGTGTAAACGTGCGCGAGGTCTTTCGCCTCCAGATCCCATGGCGGCAATCCAGCAAGGAGGCTCGCCGCCTCGCGGGAGACCGTGCGGTATCCCCGGACAAGCCGGATGGCCATGACCCTTTGGGACGCGTTCAGCTTTTGGGCTGGACGCTTCCGCAGGTCCAGCGCCCACACTGGGGCCCCGTAAAGGGCCATGGACCGCACGATCCCCGCATAGAGCCTCCGGCAGGAGGCGTTTGGACCCCCCAGATTGGGCAGAAGCCGCTTGAAGGCAGCCCCGGCCCGCTCCAGTCTGGGAGCCAAACGTCGGAAGTGCTCGACGAAGTTCCACCGGCTATCGAGAACGAGTCCCAAATACTTGAGCGTCGACCCGACGCCGATGTGAACCCCTCCTACCGTGATTTGTGATCCCGGTGGTGGCCTGCTCCGAGGACCATGAAAGCACATGGCCTCGGACTTGTGCAAGGCCACCTCGAGACCCAATTGCCGGATCCTATCCACGACTATCGCAACCCCGCGTGTCATTAGCTCGGCCGCCGCCTGGTACGACCCCCCCTGAGCCAAGACGAGCGTGTCGTCAGCGTAGCATACTACGCTGACGCCGCTAGGGAGGCCGGCGCGCAGCACCCAGTCGTAACCGATGTCCCACAGGTACGGCCCCACAACCGCTCCCTGTGGAACACCGCACGACATCTCTCGCCGAATCCACTCTCCCTCGTGACCGGGGTAGATGACGGCCCTATCCGTCAGATAGGCCTCGACCGCGCGACGGAGGTAGGTCGGCATCCGGTGATACCGGAGTGCCTCCCTAATGCAACTCCAGGGCATGGTGTTGAAGGCGTTGGCGATGTCAAGAGACACCGCCAAGACGACCTTGCCCCGGGATACCGCTTCCCCCGTCGTGAGAGCTCTCACGCGCATGATGGCATCCACCGTTGAGCGCCCCGTACGGAAACCGAACTGGTTCTCCGCCAGATCCGGCCCCACCCTCACCAAGTGCGCGACGAGGCGGTTTGCAATGACTCTTTCAAAGAGCTTGCCCACCTCGTCGAGCAGCACGATGGGCCGGTATGCGGACGGAGAGTCCGCAGGGCGCTCCGGCTTCTTAATGAGGACCAGTTTCCCCGTCTTCCAACGAAGTGGAAACTGGCCCCTCTCCAAACATGCGCTGAAGAGCCCCCTCAGTCGAGGCCCGAGAGCCTCCAAGGCCAGGACCCAGGCTTTTCCAGGCAAGCCGTCGGGTCCTGGGGCGGTATTCTTGGCCCTCAGCCGGTTAACCGCCACTCTCAGGTCTACCTCGGTCACTTCCGGGACATCGTCGTCGTCGTCGCCATCGTCGCTGTGGTCCGCAACAGGCACCGCAGGTGGCGGAGCCATGGGCGGGGGAGTGTGCTCGCCTCGCGAAGGGAACAGAGCGCTCACCACGTCCTCAACGAGCTGGGGCCGGAGACTCTGCGTCAACGGGGGTGCCCAGGTGCGGAGTTTATCCCGCACCATTTTGTAAGGGCGTCCCCATGGGTCCCCGTTCAGAGACTCCAGCATCTCCTTGCGGGCCAGTTCTTTGGCCCGCAGGATCCCCGCTCGGAGGGCGGTCTTCGCCGCTCTGTACTCCTCGTATAGCTCCGCCTCCCTGGCCTGCGCATCCGGAGGGCGGATGCGAAGCCTGCGTTGCCTGGTGTACTGGCGCCGTGCAGCAACGCACGCCTCGCGTAGCGCTGCCAGCTCTCGCGACCACCAGTACACCTGGCGGCGGGCGCTTCCTGGCCGGACCCGGGGCATTGCCACGTCACATATCTCGGACATGGCCTCCCGGAACCACTCCGCCTCGTCGTTGATGTCGGCAGGCCTGTCTGGTGGTGACACCCAGGCCTGCACTATCGAGGCTTCCAGGAGAAGCTCCCGGTCCAGCTGCTTCAGCGCCCACCGCGGACCACTCGGGGCCTGTCGGACCGACGCGGTCGAGGTCTGGGCGGAGACGTCAAACCGGATATACCGGTGGTCGGAATGGGTCTCCACCTCCTCTAAGACGCGCCAGTCAACGACACGCTGTAACAGAGCAGGGCTGGCGAACGAGATGTCCACCACTGACTCGCCCTGCATCCGCACACACGTGGGGACAGTACCCCGGTTTAGGACGACCAGGCCTGTCTCCAGAGCCCAGTCCTCCACCATCCTACCCCTCGTGTCCGTGTAACGGGAACCCCAAGCCAAATGTTTGGCGTTGAAGTCCCCGAGAACGAGCACGGGGAGGGAACGATACCCGGCGACGACGTCAACCAACTCCGTAAGGGAGATGTGGAATTCGGCGAGGGTTCGGCTCGGGGAGAAGTAGACACCCACCACGACAATCTCCCCGAACCGTGCTGCTACGCAACCCCGTCCTCTCTTGACACTCTCGAGGGACATGTGGTCTGAGCTTTCAATCATATTGATCGATGTTTGAAATGAGAAGGGTTTTACCGTACTAGTGTAATAATAACTCTTTGGCACATATTATAACAAGCAGTAACTTTCAAATTAAAGGTAATAAATGTGTGAATAACGAGTTGATTGGTTGAAAGGCTGAATACAAATAACCATATTGGAGCCCGATCAGCATTGAAATTTAAAACGCGGATGATTGGTGAAAATGCCATAAAAATATGCGCGCAGTCCAAATTGTGGAAAACAATTTTATAGATATAATAATTTTAATGACGTTTTCCTCGAACAGTGACCTACATTTTGCAACTTATTTTAATGTACGCATAAGGACTATATCCAATTTTACCGATACGGTAGGTTCTATTTTACTTTACGTTTTCAATTAAAAAACGGTCAGGTCAACGTCCTCATTTTGCATTAAAAAAAATTGCCTCTTAGGATAAAAACAGCAACTTGCATAAAATTCAAATATAAACAAAATAGCTCGGCAGTTTGTCAGTCAGCATAAACTTTTTAATAACAATTACAAGGCACTAGTGGCTCATAAAAGGTAATTGCTCGATATTGAGCGAGTGCTCGACCCCTGCTCAAGTACGTTGATAACTCCTCATTAAGGAGAAAGGTAAAATATCTAATTTTCCTTACCTCCACTCGTTTGCTACGAAAAATCCAAGAAAAACGTCTTTTCAGTTGTTAGGGCGTGGAGTGAATGAGAGAGGTAGCGATCGTGCAAAGAAAGTCTATTCAGTCAGCGTCAACGACACTAGGAACGTTTCAGAATGAAGACATTACGCGACAACACTGTCATTCTGACAAGAACTTTATCCAGTTGAGATAAAGTTTAATTTTCTTAGTGTCTGTACGTGACATGTCTCTTTGGTACATTTAGGTAGGTACGAGTATCAATCTTTACTCATTTAATAATGTAACTATTTCAGGGCTTATTCAAATTCAAAATACGAGTCTGAAACAATGATTATAAGAACTAGTTATACTTGAATAAATTACATACCAAAATAGTGTCTAAAAAGCACAAATCATGTAGTAATTAATTCACCAGGAAATTGGGTATACCATCAATGATACCCTGAATAATTCTTAATTCTTTACTTGCCCGATTACCTTAGACCCGTCAAACGCTACAGCTTACAACTGGGGCCACAAGCCAGGGCCGGCGCGATTAAGCCGTGGAGCCCTCTCCTACCCATATTCAAGGGTCTTAAGATTTGTTAATTACTGGCAACATTAAAATTAACTACCGTTTCCGTTGTAATAAAAATCCTTCCACTTTTATATGAAAAGTTTTAGGAAAAGATTTCTTTATTGGTTTCTATTTTAGTCGCTTATGTAGCAATGTACGGGTAGGTTGTATGTCTGAGATTTGAAATACGCACACAGGCGTTACGTTATTTTGCGTATTCGTGTTAGACTGGGTTGTTTATCTGACATTGCCAAGGAGTACCGTGTTATCCAGATAATGGGTTGTGGAGGTCTGGTAGGCAGCCGCTCAAAGTAAAATATTGGTATTCAGCTGAATCCGGTTTGACTGGAAGCCCCCAATATAGTTTGGAAAAGGCTAGGCAGAAGATGACTGTTTTGTCGACTTGAGAGGGGTACATCCCGTAAGTTTAAGGAACATTCGCATTTCTGTCGCTATCTGTCAGAAACACCTCTAATTTCCCCACATTTTTTATTATTTTTTTACATTGATTGTCGCTAAGATACTAATTATTACGACTTGAATTTGAACGACTTTTAATTATGATAATTAATTGGCCTTGAAACATTCATAGACTGCCACAAGTTCTAAAATAAACTGTAACAATTTGCACTCGGATACCAGTCATCACTTCCAACTTAGCACAAAACAATGTAAAACTAAAAATATTAAATTCATCCGTCGATATTTCTGCCGTCATAAGAAAAAGAACGTATCTACACAAAACGATGTAACCGATTTCTGATATTAAGGAAATAACTTAAGGTCGGAAATCGGTTACTTCGTTTTGTGTAGATACGTATTTTTTTCTGAAGCCGGCAGATTTCTGTCCGCTATAAAAATAACCTCAGGTGACATAAATTCCGCACAACATACAAAAACTTCCGTCTAACATATGTGCTTGCGAGTAACGTAAGCGACATGTTTTTCACGATTTCACACCCTCCTAGATAGACGTTTCACTTAACCCCGTCGGCTATCAACAAGCCTAATGTAAAGCCGAGGCCACATCGCGACGCCGACAGAGATAAATGACTCGCCAACTCAACTCACACTTAGCGGTTGCTAGCTGACTTCGTTGTATGTACTCCAAAGTACATAAGCAAAGTAATGCTAGTATATTTTTGTAAAGCAAGCGTTTTACTTTAACTTGGTTGCTGAGAAACCAGAACTAAGTTGTGTGTAACATGGTGAAATATCGCCATTTTTTTTTTTGTTGTAGCCGTGTGTTAGTTCGGCAGTTTATAAATCGAATGTCAGCCATTTGTCAAAAGCGAATGAACGCTCTCGTAAAATAAAATGTGATTTTTACGCGAATGTAAAAAATTAAGTTAGGTTAGCGAGATTACTGAGTGAAATGGCGCTGATTCCTTAAATCTCGGATAAATCTTAATATTACTTATTCAGCATGAAAAACGGGCAATTTCCATAGCCAAAAGATCGTTATGAATAAATATATCTTACTACCATGCGATAGTTACACACACTCATTGTGGTTACAGCTAATTCCCTGCTAGAGTCTGTTTCCTGATAGCTACAACCCGGGAGTATTTAAGTCAAGAGCGAATAGGTTACTTCTAGGCAAGCGTGCTCCATCTTCGACCACATCATCGCTTACCATCAGGTGAGATAGTGGTCTAACGCGTGCCTATCAAAAGTAAAAAAAAAAGTTCGATGGATATTTATTACTCAATTACGCCAGAACGCCTTAACCGATCTGGATAAAATTTGGCACAGAGATAAAATATAGACTGTAATGGCACATAGGTTTTTATCCCGGGAGTATGTTCCGTTGGGATAATTTCGAGGGCGAAGCCACTGGCAGAAGTTAGTTTCTGAATAAAAATCGATCCGAACCGAACAATCGCGGACTTAATTAATAAAAGCAGAGCATATTCCCGATAGTGGTGAAAATATGCATGAATTCAGAAAGTATTATAATGAATAGTCGAAGATTACTTGCTGTTTTACAAAACCTGAGTTCTCAATGATAGCGGTAAGTCCTCTATTCATTACGATTTCACAGAACTCCTAAATAATGAGAAGCATTTTCCATTATTCTGGGATATTCTCCACAAATCTATATTGATAACGGTTCTTATATTTTATTTTTATAAGAGAATTTTAATATTAATAGCTCTATTGAAAACTCTTTTAATGACGGTATAGTGCATAGAGGCTTCGCCGATTATAAATAAGTCGGTATTATTCGGGCGAAAAAACATCTGTTCAGAGAAAGATTTATTTTTGTTGAGGATTATTTTTCTATTTTAGTTTCCTTCGTTATTTTCCAACGTTTTTAAATAACGTGGGAATCAGGTAAATAAGGTTATAGTTGAGAGGATAAACAAATAGAAATTTGGTCCTTTTTTATGTTTATTAATAGATTTATTTTAATAGCAGGCAAAGTTTTCTCTACGGAAGCGGGCCCGTATTACACTTACGGGCCCGCTTCCGCTTATCGCTCCCCGCTTGTAGGCGCGCCCCGCTCCTGACTACAATTAAAATGCAAATACCGCACCACTTGAGTTGCGCAAATCTTGCAAGTTATAAATTTTTCCAATCTAACTCCGTCCGTTGTTAACTAAGTCTCTTATGAATTCTAATGAAAAAAAGAAAAAATCTGGAATATCGCTAATGGATTATTTCACCACCTACCTTCTGTGTTTTATTATGATAATTTTCTTCAAAATTTTAAGGGGCTCTTTCAATTTTGTAGATGAAGCAGAACTTAAAATCAGAGGCAATTTGTTTTGCAGATTTAAATGACGCGTTATTTTTAGCCTTTCAGAAAATAATCTTAAAGTCATTATACAGCAACTACACAACATAATAAAAAATCGATAATCGCCACTCAACGAATAAATTATCATCAATAAAAATCTCGTTAGCAACCCTACGTAACAAGGTGTGCGGTCAAACAGTCCCTTACTTTTAATTATCATTTAACACGAAAGCTTTCTTATACGTATTTCAAAATCGAGTGTGTGTCACTTAACCCGTTCGCTGCGAGCTGTCCCGAGCCACCGCGTTTGGTAACGGCCGGCCATTTATGTCCCGCCCAGTATGGCAGCCGGCCCCGCGCACCATATATGGCACTGAGAGTTGCATTCTGCGCTTGTAACGCGATACAATTGTGGTAGAACTTGGAAATTAATTTACAGCGCTCACTGTCGGGTGCAGCATCCATATTTGGTGAGAGAAAAAAATGTTTACTACCAGTTTCAAAACTCTAGTCGCTGTTGACTAAATGGTTTTAGCGCTGCTAGTTATTGTTAATCTGTTATTTATGTCTTTGTGATTGACTCAAATGTGCCTTATCATAGCAGTGTTGTAAAAGCCGACATTAAGGTTTCACGAGCCACTTCTAAGTAAATGTTCGCAGCAATCAAGCAGTCGATAGTACCGCAGTCCATATCAAATCGAATCAACGCGATATCTGTTATTACAACCATAAAAGCTCTCAAGTGTCGCGTCCGAGATCACTATCTAGCAAAGTAATATCCTTTTCGGCTAAGACCTACTAAACCTCTTTGCAAGGAAACTTCATACGGCAAAAAGTGGTATGGTCTTGTCAGTTAGTCCGCGACCATAAATCATAGAGGAATGACGTTGAGACATATATCTACTTGTTGATCTAATAGTGTGACGTTGGAATATGTACAATAATAATATTCAGCTGTGCGGGGAAAACCATTTCCGTATGTGTCACTCAATAGTTATCTTAGAAAGTTATGGCGACTCGAGTGGAAATTTCAGTGTGTTTAGACTTATGTGTTGCCAAAGATTTTTGTACAATCAATTTTCCTGGTCTTTACCCAACTATTTTGGGATCGACTTCCATGCTATCTGGATGCAACTAAGTACAGTATTTAACCTGCTTATCTGGCCTGTACAACCCAGTAACTGGGTAACACGATACGCTTTAGCAAGACTTGTGTCAGATTTCAGGCTAATGACGATCCGTAACGATTGTAAAAATGACTCCCGGGACACGTGAAACGTGCTTTCTGAGCCACGGATGAATCTTGGTATGTAATGGATGATCACCCATCTATGATCCGACCTCGGCAAGCATGCATTGCTTCATCATCATCATCATCATCATTAGCAATGTGCCCTGCCCACTCCTTCAGTTCGGTGATCCTTCGGGCTATTTTCATTAAACTTGGTTATCTTGCATGCATTGCTTAAACTGTTGTTATTATTGTACAAAATGATGTCCTCTCTTACAAAAGTTTTAAATAAAATATTTAAGTAAAAATTTACCCAAGTTCGCATTTGTGTGCCGCTGTTCGGAAAGTCGCCCAAGTTGGGTGTGGTCGGGGCACCGCATATACTTTATAGCATCGCAATAAAGGAGATAGGAACGATAATTCCATATACAGACGGTTGTAAACCCAACTTGATAATTGAGACGACTCCCATATTACATTCAATGCAAGTATAATTTGTTTTCGCAACATTTTTGCGGTATTTTATTAAAAATGTTCATCTGTTTTGGGCTTATCGTTAAGATCATGCAAGTGATTTTTGGACAGAGGTCATAACTTTAATCGTACTTAACGTTTTTCGTTTACGATTCTTGTAGGTATGAGTTGTGAAATGTTATTGCCTTATATGATTATAGGTAGCAACTTATTTTGACAAAGTTATACCTGGTTTAAGCAGTAAACTATGAACCTAATTGTGCTTTAATCAAAGTTACACTACTCTGTGCAAATGTTACTTCATTCACAGTTACTTTAGAATCAGAATATTCTATTAATAAAACATGGACTGGCGACAGAGTACCCTTATCGCGTTTCTATATGTTAAATTGACATTATTTCCTGCATTTCATAGTGCCAATAACACTCGACGGGCATTCTTACTGCCAATCAGCGCCGGCCAGGAATAGCCATGCAGATGAACTTTGACACTTTATCGATACGCAACAGACAATTACGATACGTAAATTTTACAGTTTCATTGACCGCTGCTGATTTATAACGCTATTTATGCGGCTGAGAAATTTATGATGCTGCGTCATTACATTTATAATAGGCACCCAATTGAAGAATAATGTTTAATTTAAGCACAGTTTGTTAATTAAACTCATGTTTTATAACAGAAAAAAAAAATTAACGATTGTTTACTCAATACACCAAAAAGTTCATTGAAAAAAAATTACGCAATTCTCTAATCGTAAAAGAAATGGAACGCGAATAATTTCTTTGTGTGAATTAATTACTCAAAACGTAAAACAAGCTTCATTAAAAGAATCGAAATTCAACCCTCGTTCGCGAAAACGTCACGAGTCGTTATAATTAAAAAGTAAAAATGACCAATTAGCTAAGCAGGCGTGTACTGAAAGTCCTGTTGAAGTCCTATTTTTAGAGAGTCGTGATGTTATCGTGCGATTGGCTTCCGATCTGTCCGGCGCTCGGGCCACGTGCGACGGATCACGACCAGTGACTCACGACAGCGCATTGTCGTCAGTTTTTGTCGCAATAGTTATTTATTGGTGTCGTGATCGGTCCGCCGCGGTCACGCTCGCGTTTGAGGGTTAACTTGCAACGGATTGTTTTGATGTTACTATTCAATAAACTGCTTGATTTATTCCCGCTTTATAGCTCTTCATGGACGTAATCGTGAATTGGTCGTTTAGACTGCGGACAATACAATACAAAGACAGACCGATGATGCATGTGTTGCATCTCTATACTCGTATATCTCTAATGTTCCATACACGAAGTGTCCTAAAAACGGTGAAGGTTGTTTTTTTTTTACTATTGATAGGCACAGCACTATATCACCTGATGATAAGCGATGATGTGGTCGAATATGGAGCACGTTAGCTTAGAATTAGGGTAAACAAAGCAATAGGCAATCTCGTTATTTCTCTTGAGCGGTCGCATCGCAGTAGCAAACAGTCAAAAACATCTCTTATCATCTATCTCATTTTGATAAGTGTAGGGTTCTCCTTCAATAGTGAAGGCTAATTATAGGGAACATGCAATATTTACATCTTGCTTTCATTTTGAACAATTCCATGTAAAATAGACCATAGGTACATACCTAAATAAAAAAATGCTGTTTTGAAGACGTAACAGTTTAAATTTTCGCGCTAAAACGGACAATGAAGTCACTCCTGTCTGTCACTGGTCATGAACAGAATTTCTTTGAGTTAAGACAAACTCAAAGAAATAAGGTCGTCTTTTCGTTGTCATAACAGCAGTGACGTCACTAGACGCTGATTGTTGTTCTTTAATACGTTCCGTTTCACATTATTTAAATTCGTAATTCTAGTTAAAAATCAATATTAACTAAAATTAAAACGTTGCAGTGGCCCTTCTTTTATACATTTTTTATCATTTTAATCACAAAATGTTCATAAATTCTGTATTTGCTTGCATCTTCCCTATTCTCGCACTAGAACAAAAATTCGAAAACATGTGACCTCTGACCTACCAATCCGCGCTGTGCCCGCGTGGTAGGCTACAACCCACTCCCACTCAATGAGAGGACGCATGTGTACCAGTAGTGGAAACATTATAGGCTGACAATGCTATACACAAAGTTCATCATCATCATATCAGCCGAAAGACGTCCACTGCTGGACATAGGCCTCCCCCAAGTGTCGCCACAACAACCGGTCCTGTGCGTCTCACATCCATCGGTTACCAACCTCACCAGGTTACACAAAGTTACCTACCTCTTATATGAAAAACAGAGGGATAAAGATTATTAGCAAACAGACATTCACTCCCCAAACAAGGGAGTGTTTATTATCGTATTTTAGAGCCCACTTTAAGTATGCACTTTAACCTGCCTTCATTTTTCGCGAAATGGGAATAAAAGAAAATAGGAGTGCATCATACTTTTGTTATTTCGCGTTTGTTGTAAAAGAGAGGCTTAATGTAATTGTATTGAAAGGAAAATGTGATTAAGTAAGGAAGCAGCACTAGAATGGCAAGTTGGTCATTACTGTGTTCGGGTAATATATAAGTCACGTATAGGTATAATAAATATAATAAGTCAGGTATCCTACAATTCAATATAACAAAAAGAACTCCCAGTAGATATATTACTTAAAAATTCCATCCTACCCAAATAATAAAACTTAAAAATAAAAACAACTCCACAAAATGGACACTCGAAAAGAAAATGTTTATCCCAAAAATAAATTCGCATTTTGTAATAAAACCGTCAAAATGGATCCATATATTTCGATAACCCCAACCACGTGTGCGGTGCACAATACGCCCGGGACGCGGTGATGCGCCGAAAACTTAAAATGTTTTCATAATAAACGGCATTGTTAGGAATTTTCACTCACCCCCGATATCGAAATGATGTGAGTTCATCGGCATACACAATGAAATAATAAACGCTACGCACCCCACATCTGTTTGTGGCACATAAGTTATTTTTACGCGAACGTTTGTATGTGGAAATCGACGGTCGCAAGTGCCTCCGAGGCTTTTTGTTGGTGGCGTAAAATGTTCTTCTTTCTTTATTCCGGTGTTTTTTGTAGGATTAAACATATCTACGGTAGAACGAATAGGTATACAACTTGTAGCATAATATACGCAGTTACCTGAAAAAGTGTCATTGTACTCATAATTATGTACAACTTTTACTATGGGACCAACACTGAAATCGCGAAAAATAAATCTGCTGCTCAGTACATTTTATCGAGTTATGCGGACAGAAATTTATGGGGCAGTCGATTTTTTTCGCGATTCCATTTATTACAAGCTACATAAACGATACAACCAAAAACATAATTTGTTGTAACTTAATTATATCTACAAATTCGACATCTGAAGAGAAAAAAACAAACGACCGATTATCCGTGTAAACATCATAAACATAATAAAACAAACTTTCGAAATGAGTAAACGTAATTATATTTTATTAGTAGATTACCAAAGTAGCCTTTGACATGGCAACGAAATATTTATTGAAACAAAGAAAACATTGCCACTTAGTTATTTATTCCATGCGCGTTAAACTAAAATATAGAAATGTAAGAATTGATTGTAATCACACTGACACACAAATGATAGCTTTTATAAAACACATTGATTCTACTAACGAGGTACAAAACTGCTCGATTTTGTATTCACTCTAATTGGAATGAAATGTTGGCTTATTTTATTTTTATGTAGGTACATTTTATTTAGATTATTTATTCATTATTTAGTTTTTTTACCAATGTTTATTATTTCGTAAATATGTTCTGTTATAAAGCTGTTACAGGTACCTAAATGATATATGATGGTTATAGGTACAAAGTTGACATAAGCATTATACTTTTATCAAAGGGTTTGGTGATCACAAACGGTGATGTAATCAATAAAGCATTGGGTTTGCATATAAATCATAATAATACATTCAGAGGGCCAATTATTATTCTACTATTTTTTAAACAACGTTCTCATTCGCATGGCAGTCGCAAACTGTCAAAAAACCTTAATTTTCATATATTTTTGACACTTTGTGATTGAGATGCCAAAAAAGAAATAATTAAAGCAATTACTGCTCATGGCGAACTTAATTCGTAATAATAGACGTGTAATGAACGAATTTAAATTTAAAACACAATCTAAATTAAATCGTTTCATCCGACGCGACGCATTGTTTTACCATAGTTATCTACGTCAATTTATTAAAAACGTTGCAAATTCACAAGGTAAAAGTGTATTCAAAGAATAAATGATAAAAAACGAGCTGTAAAAGCAATAAATTATCTAGAAATGCGAGTCTAAAACGTTTTGAATTAATATTGAGTATTGTCGATTGTACGTATATGAACGTGGCTAGGTGCTAAATGGTACAAAATGTTAGTCGCTCAGACAGAGGCCGGGCAATTAACACGTGCCCACCATAAACCGGTTGCTATGACAACGCGCGCTTTCGGCACACAACGTTAAACAAACTAATTGGCTGGCGCTTTTGTCAGCGGCTGTACCATAGTTGTGTGAATTTTAAATGATGAATGGATAATAGTAGCCATATTGATGAATGAATATTTCATAGGAGGTCGGTACTTAAATACGTTTTTTTATTAAACAGGTTTGTGCGGTAGTTGGGTATCGGATCGGAAATTCCTTTCATGTTTCAACTCTTCATTTTAGTGGATGACGACTATGATGAATGTAGTATTTTTTATGCTTATGACTCATTTGTGTAAAGGAAAAAGTGTGTGTGCCCAGAATAACTCAACCTTAGATACTTCTAATGCTTTAAAACACTGCAATTATGTCTGAAGTATCAGTTCACGTAAATGCCAAAGTATACCTTACAGCAATTAAAATAAGTGGCATTTACCAATAATGCAAAAATGTCCCTTACGTTAATTGATGCTTCTGGCATCGATATCCTTCTACTTTCAAAATTAACGACACTAAACATCACCCTCTATTTGTTCCAGGAATGCTGAGGTCCACATTCGACCGCCCAGACCACGAACGTAAGTAGAACAAAACATCCTCTATTGTACTCAACATTATGGCCACAATTCACAGCCTATCATGAAAGATTTGAACACAAAACAAAAAAAAAACGGTGGAAAAATTCGCACACAAAAGGGCGCCGACTGACGTAGGTAATAGCTATCAATTTTTTTCCATTCCGCGGACGCAGTATTGAGCAGATCAGTCACTTTTACACGGTAGCCCACCTGTCATAACCATTTGTTCCATTGAACTGTTCCCGAACGAATATGACGAGGATTAAGTTGCGAAAGAATTGAAATAATACGATAGAGACGGCGCTTTTTCTTTGTGGATACGCGTAAAAAAGTTGTTTCGAATTGGTTTCGGATTTGAGTTTGAGTTTTGTGAAATAAACTATTTTATGCTTCTTCTTGTTTTGTTATAACTATGTTGGTGTGTAGAATTGGCTTTTAGGCCAACGTGTAGGCTGATTTGACTTCGACAGTTCAATTATTACTAGGAAACTTCGACTTTTATGCAAGACCGGTTGGTCATTGTTTTATGTGCACAAGAGTTCAGATATATATGGATAAATCCAAGCACATAAAAACTTTACACAGTAGGTACCATAATTTATATTCAAGCAAAAGATATAATCTTCTTTTGCTACCCTCAACTCAAACAAAGCTTTCGTTTACCCTCAACAAAACACGTTGGTCGCGACAAGATTACAACCCATCCGTCAACGTCATAATTTTCGATCGCTTTTATAGAGAATCATCTTTGAAAATCGAATGGTGGCGCTGCTTGCGAAGAAAGCTGTCAAACATCTGTCAAATTCAGTAGGTACACTTTCCGTTAGTTCTCTATTTCGCCACGTGCATTTTAAAGTTGGTCGGGTTATAATCGAGAAGCGCTGGTAGGGGAGGCAGATAAATAATCGCACGGTTCAATAACAAACATAGAGTCGCTATTCGTCGCATAAATCAACGAATTTACACGTTTCCTGCTATTTGGGGAGAAATATTGTTTTGTTGATAATGTAAAATAACTAGTGGGCAGTGAAGAGCTTTATTGTGTGTTTGCAGTTTGCACATTTTTTGTAACAAGCAGCCCTTCTTTTTAACAACTTTTTTTTTTGTTGTTAGTAATTTTTGTTGAGGTTTGCCATCTGTCAAAAATGTATGGAAATGGAAGCTTTTTTGACAGATTGCGATTGACATGTGAATGCGAACGTTGTTTAAAAATTAGTAGAATTGGCCCTCATATCTATTCTAGATCTTTGACTTTTCTTTTCTAAAGTTTATTATTACTTCTTCTTCTTTATCGTGTAGGTAGTAAGGTCTAACGACCTCTAGTGACAGACACCCTAGTTACAGAGTTTCTAAACCGCCTCAGAGACCTCTGACATGGTTTGACGACCGCCATTTAGCGGCCGGGACCACTGGCTTATACGTGCCTTCCGAAGCACGGAATCATCTTTTTATCAGACAATCAGGTGTCTTTTTGTCACTGCTACATATATATTGAGTTTGTTTCGCAATATTCACAATATAGGTTTCACCAGTTCCGCGCGTAGAATTATTATTCGCCTAGTACTAGCAACCACGCGTTATCGCCCACAATACTGCAGTGAATATTTATTTAAAACTCCACGTCTAGCCAGTAGTGGTACGTACTAATTTATTCATCCCTACAACTAGGCAGGCTTCTTTAGCAAAAACTTCTACTTTTCCACACAACTTCGCCGTAGCGGCTACTTTTTACAAACTTTTCAATGCATGCATTACCAGTCTTATTGCCGTCAGTTAAAGTTCAGTACTGTATGTCTCACATGCATCTGGAACTTGGAGTGCCAGTAATTATGTCAAAATGATTGATATTTCCAAGGATGGCGAGTTGAAACTTTGTGTGGCTATTTTGCTTATATTTCATGTATGTTTCTCGGCTAATAGAAGTTAGCCCAGAGTGCCAATTCTATTAATTTATAAAATTATTTTTTTAAATTCTTTTTTTATTCAAAAGAGGTTTGTTCCGAAATAGTTGCATTTAAATTTCTTAAAGATCAGACGAAGAACTTCGGAGATAGACAGCTAAATAGACATAGACTGGTTGGAATTTTTGGGGGAAATAAAAAAAAATACAAATAAATACAACCGACTTCCAAATAAAAACCACAACAAAGCACAAATTAACTTTTTTTGTTAAATTGACTTGAGCAATGATCTTCTGACGGTCATTCGATTTCACTCGGTCTTCCAAGATTTAAGATATATAAACCTTAACCTACTCAAGAAGTTGACTTACCTGTCAGAGATCACTAACAATGAGTACCTACCTATAATCACCAGCTTAAGTTACATAAATAATATATGATATTTATTCTGGTATATAATTATATTTCCGTGATAGGTCAGTGGTGGTTTCCCAACGTTCTTCATTATTTTGATATAATCGCTTTCATAATATTGTTGAGACATTCTTTTAACTTGAACGAACCATCGGATGCCCTTTCTATACTTAATTATAATGTACTTTAATTATTGATGACTGGTTTCGATATATAACTTGAAGAGTGATTAATACAAATTCACACACTAAGAAAGAAATACACAATAAGAAAGAAAGAAAGAAAAAAGAATATCAGTTTATTTGGCACACAGATACACACTGTATACAATGTATTTTTCGTCTTATTAAATCAATATCATAATAAATATATATCCAAAATTTTACATAATATGACCGGCAAAGTCACTTTGTACCGAAGGTTACATTCTAGTTAGAGATTGATTAAAATACTGTATAAGGTATAATCTACATAATCTATTAATATTGAGGTTCACAATGAATAAAATTAAAAAGTATTATTCCTTTTACAATTCATAAAAAAGCGCTTTAACTCAACAAAACAATTCAGCCGTTGAAAGCGAGTCTCTTTCATTAAAATAAATCTTCTGTAGGTGAATTATCAAACACCTTGCACAAGTTCTGGTGCAAACTCCACACGCTAAACACGGAACTTTGGGTGGAAAATCACTAACTTGCTATCTAACGGGTAAACAATCGCTTCGAACGTAATTTGCCCGGTTATAGTATAATGAGCCAGCACTTAGAAGGATTCTTGTCGAGTTCTAGCCTGTGTGTTTGCTGCTTTCCATTTAGTAGCACTGTGTCGTTCTGTGTCGCGATTAAATTAGTTAGCTTGTTTATATAATTGTGGTCGTTGACAAATGCTTGCAAGCGTTTGTTCATAAACTGTTTTGATGAATGCTTCAGGATGCTAATTCTACTTTGAAGCAACGTTCGCATTCAAATGTCAGTCGAAATCTGTCAAAAATTTATGAAAATTAAGGCTTTTTTGACAGTTTACGAATGACAAGTCACAGAACTGTGTTTTAAGTCAAACATGCAATAAATATTCTAGTTACAATCACGATATTTGCTCTCGACCCCAAACACCGAATTAATCAACGAAATTCGGAAACACATGCCATTTACCCCTTATTTCAGTAGCAAGCGAGTCCAATATTCGTGTTAGGAGCCACGACTTCACGAGCCACGTCCAAAGGCAATGCAATGTGTCGGGTTAAAATGTGCAACAAACAGCCATGTTGTGACTGTTGTGAGCGCAACGTTGCGAGCGTTGTACCAAGTTGTTACTTAATCGTGTTGCAGAGATATCTAGGCGACTGTGACACTCCAGTTTGTATGAAAATTTACTGCGAAAATAGGTTCCCTAAGGGTTTTGGATGCCATGTCATTCTGGGTAGTGCTCGTTGTGTCTCTGTATTTTTTTCTGTTGTGGATTAATGAAGTTTTTTGTGACGTTAGCCTACATGCAATTATGTTGTTGTTTCCTAGTTTAGTAGTTGTTTAAATTCTATTTTGAGGCCTTGCATCCACATGCACTTTCTGTACATGATAACAGTGCAAAAATACTAAACTAACAATACATTATTACAAAAAGATCGTACGAAATTTGTTTCTTCTTAAGGTTTTGCAGACACCACGTTCTTAGAGGAAGAATAACAACCAAAAGAAAACTTGCATAACCAAAAAAAAAAAACTATGCAAAAGAACACTTATTTCTAAAGCAATTATTCTCGCAAGGCACTCGTAGCTACGATTTATACAGAAATTAAATACCCTTTTCGTTTGTGGGGGTAAACAGGAAATTCGTACGCGTTCCTTGGATATTACAGACATTATCCTGTAGAACACAGGTAATTAGAACGATTTCACCTGATCCTTGCGGAAACCTTTTCATATACGTCTATGCTTTAATAAAAGCAGATATGTATATATATATGTGTGTGTATAGAGAAGTCTTATAGGGAGGGTTAAAGGAAGGTATGGCTCTTTCTTTTGTATGAATATTATTAATAAAATATATTCTTCATAAGCGGCAACGTGGATCGATTCCGGAAGAACTTTGGCAATTTTATTTTCCTTATCAATAAACTATATAGCCAGGAATTTGATAAACTCCGGAGATTAATCTAAAACGCTGTCCTGTCTAATTTCTTATTAAAACATCCTCTAAACGAACCTCCTTGTAACTTTTGCCCAATTTACTGAAACATTCAGATCTTTGAAAATAATGATGGCTTTGACTGAAAGATTAACAGGACCGTGATCCATCTAAATAACCTTCTGTATAGATGAATCTTAATGTTTTTTTTTTTCTTTGTAAAATTTCTCATTTCCCCTGTACAAGTAAATCATTTCCCGGTGTTGCCCGTTGCGGATGCTTCCCAGTCGATTTTACGACACTTTTTTATGTCCCAGTTTTACTCGTCAAAAGTTCCGAGATGATTAGATTGGATTCCCGTGTTATCTCAACATCTTTCGAGTCAGGTGATATAAATGCTGGGTATTAAGAAAAACGCTGGGCGTTAACGAAAGTACCTAAAGTTTTATTAGGATTTTTAATTGAATTAGTCACGCTTGCTGATTTGAACACTACGGCTAGGCGGATTTTCGTTTTTATGCTAGTCTACTTAAGCGTTTTAACCTACCTTTTTTACTTAAAAACATCACAGAAACTTTACTAACTTTATTAAAAGCTGCCGTATAGTCACCTGAAAAGTTCTAAGTAAAATTATGTTTTCTTGCTGACCTACTTATTTCTTTACCATTATGAAATAAGGCTAACAACAGTCTAATACTCCGTCCTTCAAACAAATACTTCTTCCAATCGACCTCAACACATAAATTACATTTGAAACTATCTCACAACACTGAATGAAATTGTTCTTGATATTCGCCTACGACTAGTAGAGTATACACCCGGTACGGTATACCGGAGACGCCGGGCGATGTTTATCCAAGATTAATGGTATCAATATTATAAGCAAATACGCACCATTGTTCAGTTTGTGTTACTTGACTAATATTAGAAGCACTTTCTCAATCTCAATCTCAATCTCAATTCGTTTATTGCAATCCATAATGTCAAAATACAGGTGGTAAAATAAATACATAGAAACAATTATGGACCCTGTCGGGCACAGCAAAACGTTAAAATAATTAGGAGAGAGGAAGAGCGCTTTAAATAATTTATAACAGTTTATTATTTCCTGTCCAACTTGTATGCAATTAAGTACATTATTTGAATAGGATGTGATTTATTTATTGTTATTATTAACAGAGTACTATATTGTTTATTTATTTATCATTATTAATAGAATAGGATGTCATTTACATATTATTATTAATTTAATAGAATGTCATTTTTTATTATTATGAATTGAATAGAATGTCATTTATTTATTTATTATTATTGATAGAATAGTATGTCATGTATTTATTATTATTAGGTTTGCATTTGTCCTGTTATTATTAAAACTTATCCGTAAGGAATTCTTCCAATGTGTAGTAGCTTTTTTCTATTAATAATTGTTTTAACTTATTTAAAAATATACTGGTTTTGTTTTCTTGCTTTATGTTTTCCGGTAGTTTATTGTATATTTTAATCGACATAGAGTATGGACCAGTAGCATGTAACTTGAGGCGGGACGGAGGCAAATTTAACCTATTTTTATGGCGCAGCGAATAGTTTGTATGTATGTCTCCCCGTGTTCTGTAAGAATCTGGGTGATTGCGGACCAGTTTACATAACTCCAAGACATAAATACCAACCAATGTGAGTACCCTGTATTTTTTAAAAT
The DNA here is from genome assembly GCA_947386135.1 of Melanchra persicariae. Taxonomy (NCBI): domain Eukaryota; kingdom Metazoa; phylum Arthropoda; class Insecta; order Lepidoptera; family Noctuidae; genus Melanchra; species Melanchra persicariae. The sequence goes on along the minus strand of OX376651.1, from coordinate 4,724,340 downwards.
AAGGCTTACAGCTATCCGTCTGTTCTATATTACTGATTATACGTATCAGCTTTTTCTGTAGGGTAAATACGAAGGGCGCGTCTGTGCTATTTCCCCATAATATTATGCCATAGGTAATCCATGCATGTGCATATGCGTAGTATGTAGCTAGCGCAGTTTGTAGGCTTGTAGTCTTTTTAATTTCGCGAAGGGCATATGCAAATTTGCATAGTTTTGATTTTATTTTCTGGACGTGCGATTTCCAATTAACGTTTGTATCTATAGACAGGCCAAGAAGAGTAAATTCGTGAACAGCTTCTATTGTGGTGCCGTTGTAGGTGAAGTTAACATCTAATGGGGATTTTTGACGGGGATGGAAGGGCATTAATTTTGATTTAGAGAAATTTATCTCGAGGTTATGCTCACTCATCCAAGTAATTGATTTATCAAGCATACTTGTTAGGTCCTCGCACAAGTCAACATTATTCTCGCATGAAGTTAAAAGTGAAATGTCATCAGCAAACAAGACGCATGGCCCCTGAATGGTTTTTGGAAGGTCATTAATGTAGATGAGGAAGAGCAGGCATCCAATTACACTTCCTTGGGGTATAGAGGCGCTAATTTTTTTGATGCTAGACCGAATCTTCTGGATCTCATTGGTATTTGCGTTATAAAATTCTATTTCAACTTGGTGTTCTCTATTTGTTAAATAGGATTTAAACCATTCGTGAGCCTTTCCGCGGATCCCTATGCCTTGTAGTTTACTAAGCAGAATGTCATATTGCACTTTGTCGTAAGCTTTGGTCATATCTAACAGTAAACCTACAGCGTATTTCTTTTCATTTATTATATTTAAAACTTCCTGTATGTATTTATAAACTGCTAGAACAGTGGAACGGTTTTTGCGAAATCCGTTTTGGCATTCGTTAAATATTTTATATTTTTCGCAGAAAGAGTACACACGATTGCACATAGCTTTCTCGAAAATTTTAGAGGCGGTAGGTAAGAGAGCTATTGGACGGTAATTGTTTGGATCCGTTTTCGAGTTTTTTTTGTGGATTGGCTTTATTAGAGCTTTCTTTAGGTAGTCCGGGAAAACACCGTCCTCAAAAGACTGATTGACCAACAGGTAGAATGGTAACGTAAGTTCGTTTGCACATTGTCGTATTAACATTGGTGGTAACTCATCTATTCCATAACTTTTTTTGCTTTTTAGGTTTTTTAAAAGTCTATTTATTTCGTCAGGGTATACTGGACTGAGAAACATGGTGTTTTCAGTGGGGCAGAGCACTGGGTTTCCTCGCGGCATGTTGCCAGATGCTCTGTTGACACCCTCGCCGATGGACGCAAAGAAATTATTAAAAAAAACTAGCTATTTCTTTTGGTTCTGTGACATTTATATTATTAATTAGTAATTTTATGTTTTTTTTATCACTTTAGGCATTACGTACTTGGATTTCAGTATCACTATTGATGACAATTTTGTGAAGATTCAGTATGTTTGAATTACTAAGTAAGCAAGGAAATTAATTAAATGCTTTTCTCGTTGAATGAGTTATGAATATTTTTGGTGATTGGAGTTTCAGATAAATAATAGGATGAACGTAAAATAAATAATTGCACTGCATAGTGACACACTGGCCAGTATTAGAACGCACGATATTTTTCACTCCAATACTTTTTTGAAAAATTACTTTATATAACCTCTCTTAGAAGAGCCCCATCGTTAATGATCACCCCATCAGATATCGTTATTGTTAGATACACCTTAAATCTAACAATAACAATACAAAAACTCATTGTGAGCAAACTCTCTAAAAATACTTTATACAAATGAAAAAGAGCACTCAAACCAAACGACTACCTGAATCACTTCCCTTTAACGAAGGACACTGTCGTTAAGTACTGAAGAGACGCGATTTAACGGAAAAACTCCGTTATCTTAGTAACGATCGGACGTTATATCACGGAGACGGCACAGGAGTGAATTTGCATTATTTTTTATCGTTTTAAACTGTGATACTTGACGTCACGGTATTCCCTTTTGTTGAACGTGACAATGCTTCACTGAGTCTTCGTTCATAGTGGAGGTGTTTTGAAACCATTTTTTTTATGTGCGGATGAAAAATTACTTTGTTATTGTCGCTGTAGGCGGGAGCCGCGTTTTTTGTTATTAATTTTTTAGCTAAATCAGCGTTCGGTTTCAAAGGCCTTGTGAAGGTGTGAGTTTGTTGAAACTTACGCTATACTTGGTCTATTCAACTACGCGTCAGCAGATTTTCCGTACGTCTGTTTCCCTTTGAACTTACTCGTCAATATTTAAATCTATCTCTTATAAACATCATCTCAAAATGCAATAAGGTATTTTACTGAAAAAATCTAATTAGTCCGTCAGATAGATTTCCAAAAATAATTGGAAACGTATTTTTCTTTTTTCACGTTAACAAAAAATGAATAAATAAATATCTTGGGACAACTCACACACGGCCATCTGATCCCAAGCTAAGCAGAGCTTGTGTTATGGTAACCAGACAACTGATATACATACTTATATAATTTATAAATACATACATGTTATAGATAAATTACATCCAGACACAGAACAAACAATTATGCTCATCATACAAAGTTTGTCCTGGGTGGGAATCGAACCCACAACCTCCGGCTTTGCAGTCAGGGTCACTAACCACTAGACCAACAGGCCTGTCAATGAAGACATTACAGTGCGTTGAAAACACGTCTGACGTCACGTTGCTGGTAAAATTGTACCATCATAGTGACGTCACTTTACGTAGATTTTGTTTTTTCAGTAAAATGCCTCATTCCTATTCATCTAAAAGATACGCCTCAGCACGGTAGTGCTATTCTATTAGCGAATGTGATTGTCAAAATGCAAAATACAGTAAAAATTTTGATGTTTTAACAATAACAAAACAGAGTACCAATTCTACTAATTTTGTATTTGTAAAATCTGTATTTGTGTGTATTTTTTCTGTATTTGTCTGTTTTTATCTGTTTTTGTCTGTATTTGTTTGTCTCCGCATATGAGCTAATATTGCTTGAAATAAATGTTTTTTTTTTTTTTTAAAAAAAACAACGTTCGCGTTCGCATCTCATTCGCAATCTGTCAAAAAAGCCTCAATCTTCATTTATATTTTCTTCAAAATTAATAAAATTGGTCCTCTGACGTCACTCGTCTAAACAAAATTCACAAAATTCGTTCGAAATTCAAACCCAAAAAATCTCATTCTTAAGATTGTTAAAAGTCTTGCAATTAAGATAAAGCTCCGTTCAGTTATCTCACCTATTTAAATTTTAAGATTATTTCTATACCTTTCGTATGCAAATCGCGATCGGCCATCATTCGTTTGACGAGATTCCTCCCTTTCCTTCGTCCTTCGGCTGTCCCTACAAATGGGTTCTTGATTTCTAACCTCACCTTTTGTAATCAAGTTAGTGATGGTGTATTATTTTTGAGCAATAACAGACTCTTCTTCATGGTCAGAGACTCTTGTCTGAGTGACCCTGACTGCGCAGACGACGTACCTACACGGAGAGAAGTTCGGCAGGTCGTAGACTTTCCCAGGGACTGGTCTCAGTGATATGCTTTTTTTTTTTTTTTTTTGGATGGGAAATCATCAAATGACCCCTCCCGCTCTGGGTTGAGCGGCAGGGAGTGTCAGACTTCTACTGACTAAAACCCACCCATGCTCCTCTTAGTGCCTTTTACGTTCCAGGGCCGCGGTAACTCTTTCGAACAAATCCGCAACCCTGGTAGGCACTGGCCCTTTCAGTGATATGCTTCCAGACTACCTTAATTTTTTCATCATCATATCAGCCGAAAGACGTCGACTGCTGGACATAGACCTCCCCCAAGTGGCGCCACAACAACCGATCCTGTGCGTCTCGGATCCATCGGCTACCAGCGACCCTCACCAGGTCATCGGAACCAACCGAATAACAAAATATTAATGTTCGTACAGTCGGCTAAAGTGGTTTTCAAGAGATAACATCTTGATCCTGCGCAGTAATATATTTTTGGACACTCTCACACAAGCCATGTTGAACCCTAAACCTTTGTAATACCTAGATGCCAGTCACCTGCTCGCGCATTCCCATCTCTTTTCCAATAAATTGGTACCAGGAATATCCTACATCACGCTCCAACACTTATTAGTCCAATAACAGTTCTGTCACACACTCACACCAAAACAATATTTGTTTTACAACGTAATTAAATGGCGAGATTCATGAATGCTTCTATTTCTAAAACAAGCTGCAATTTCATTAGTGATACGCGAAACGCCAAACAGATTTCAGGAATTGGAAACTATTTATTTATTCTCGTATATTGCATTAAATGTAAACAGTTACTTATAACGCTTAACTTATTGATATTATTTCCCTGTTAGGGAGTATCAACTTCTTCCGTCAGTCACTGGTGAATGACTGAGTGAGCGACTGACTGCTAACGCATAGCCGAAACTGCTGGTCGTAGGAAGCTGAAATTTGGCATGTTTATTCCTTGTAGGGGAGCACTAAGAGAAAATTATCCGAAATTCTTATGGTAACGGGTATAAAACGCAATATGCGCATACGACGTCGCGGCGAATACTAGTTATATATTTATAAAACAACAAAGGACAGTAGTTGTTGGAGAGAACAGGGGCCTAACCACCAACTCTAAAAGCAGTAGTACTTCAATATCACTTCCAGTGGTAAAGAGACGGTAGCTATACAGGACGTAATATTAAAGTAATACTGCTTTAAAAGTTGGTGGTTTAGGCCCTGAACGGAACAGAGTTGTGTGGGAAAAGTAAAGGGAGGTATTTTCCCACCAGCTAGTGAAACAAAATAGGCTAAATAGAAGATAGATGTTCTACCTACGCACCAGTACAAATTATTTCAGCTAATCCATCATGACAGAGCTACAAACATTCAACTCATATAAAATTGGTCTGCATAGAATATTCTGTTAAAAATCAGAATAGGTTGGTGTTCTGTTCATCGATCCCCTAAACTTGAGACGAACAATACCTTATTGTTCGGAACAATTCGAACCCCTTTAAATTATAAACAGTATAGTGCTGTATCACTATTGGCTCAGATCGTTGCCCGCAGACGACGGGTAATCAGTTCGAGTCCCAGTGGGTAGCATACATCGCCGGCTTCATTTGAACATTAAAGTAACAAACTATAGGGTAGCTGGAGTGTAGAGGCAGCGATTTAAAAGATAGACTTCAGTCTATTTAGATCTACAGGGCAATTGTTATAATGTTGACTAATTCACCGGGTACCGGAAGACGCAGCGCTGGAAGGCCTCCCACAAGATAGGCCGATGACCTGGTGAGGGTCGCTGGTTGCCGATGGATGCGAGACGCACAGGACCGGTTGTTCTGGCGACACTTGGGGGAGGTCTATCTCCAGCAGTGGGAAGATCACTGCCATCCGTAAGGGAAAACATCTTAAGGAAACCTGGACTTATCAATAATAATGGCTAGTTTACACAGGCGAGCTGCTGACGAGACAGTTTATACATGCGAGTTACTGCGCTGTAGCTACTCTGCAGGCTGACTCGCCCGCTAGCTCGCACTGCAGCCATCTTGGAATCATTTTCGACAGTCACACGGGCGAAGCCGTTATCTGAAGCTACTAATAAATGTACCTACGTCAGAAATCGTCAATCTTTTTTAAACAAACATGGAGAATTATATTCGTGGTTTCCCTATTTGAAATGAGACCTTTGCCCAGCAGTGAGCAGTAACAACAGCGGTCAGACTAAAAATAAACTCAAGCGACAGCAGACATTTTGCCTTGTATTATTTTCAAATAACAATAAAGGTGACGATACACAAACAGTCTGGATCGCGCGTTTCTCGAAAGGTTATGGAGCCATGCTGCGTTTCCCGACTTTTACTGCTACTATACTGTCCCCATACAGAGGCGAAGACACGACTTTAACAAAATGGAATCGCGATTGTCCGACGATAGTAAAAAAGTCGCACGTGTATTTCCGTAGATGTCGATATGTCATTCTATACAGGGTTTAACGGAAAAGTGTAATCATATTCTTAAAACTGCTACTGTCCAAAGAAAAACATTCTTCAAAGAAATCAAAACAAAATGGATTTTCCATACAAAGTTATGATCAGCTGAACGATTAGTATAAGAGGTATAATTTTTGGGAATTAACTTCCTTGAAGAATGTGACTCATTTACAGGGCAAAATAGTGTGAAATTTACACCAGTTGCTTTATCATTATCCTACACTATTGTGTGCACTAGCTAATAATGTGTACAGTATCGGCCCTTCCCCTTACTACTATAATATTAAAGCCCACGTGTGGAATCCCATGTAACGTCAAACCCCTTTGATAATACCATCCATTGTATTAAAAATAAGCTATGTGTAAACCGCGATAAACGTTTGACCTGTGGCAGCTTTAATGGCTTAAAACTGTTTTAAAATTCTTTTTATAAATCAGGAAATGTACTACTACATGAGCTTTTATCCAGATTAAAGTGGAACTGTTATAGTTCCGTGGGTGTATCTGAAATATTATTGTCATATACTTTATAGATTTCTGGGAAAGCAATAAAGTGCAGTACTACAAAAAAACCATTGATAGAATCCGTCGAATCATGCCATCCGAAAATAGTTTGTTGACACAAATATTCCGTGAAAGTTTTAAAATGTTAGTTCGTTTTCACAGTATTTGTTACAACTGGCAAATCCAACTCGCTTATTGGTAGACACAGCTGTGTTCCGCTGAACCCCTCATTTTGTCCATAAGACAGCTAACGTGCGAGTTATTCTGTGAAGACTGACATACCCCTGAGGATGACAAGAGAATTTCAACGTGAAAATAAAATAAGACCACTTGGGGTAGGTTGCAAACTGATACGAAGTTGATGATGTCTAAATCAAATGGCCGCCTATGTGTAACGCCACGGTCGGATAGCCCCCCTGTTCGCCGCATTCGCGCCATTTTTCGCTCCAAGATATTATTACGATCGCCCAAGGAGTCGTTTTCTGTACGCCCACTTATAATTTGCGAGTATCTGTTATCCTCCAAGGGACGGCCATCTCGATCTGCTTATATCCGGCTCCATGTTTAATGTTCGACCGTTTTTTCGGTTATTGATATTTTTTTAGGATTCAGCATAAGAAGATATGTTTGTGTAAATATAAGCGTTTTTATGAAGCTGTGTTTTTTTCGGAATTTAATCTCTCAGTTAGATAAACAACCTTTTTTTACTGACGTTACCAATAGATTTACATTCGTTACTTATCAAGAAATGTTTTTTCCAAAGAAAATAAAACTTCATTTCGATAATGCCCGGAGCTTTATTTACTATTTAAATAAAAAAAGAAGCAAAACAGAGCTCGTCGGCCACTCCGGCCGTAACAAAACACCAAAAAGTCTCTTCATGCAAAACAAAAAAAAAAGAATTTCTCACGAGTTCCCAATCGCGAAACTCATCTGAATTTCATTCCGCTGATCAGTCCGTCCACCCGTTATTCTTGGGGAGTCACATCGAAACAATTTGTGAAACTCTAGCAAAATCCTAAAGCAAATAGAAAAGTATTTTGAAATATTTGGCGAAGTAAAAAAATACTCGGAAAACTTTATTGTGTCGGAATGAGAAATTTCAGTTTATCTTGCGACTGCGGACGCCCGGGGCAACGCGATAACTTCGTTTTGAACTTGTATAAAATAATATTATCATTCAGTTGGTATCGCTGTAAATAGGTATCTTCTATTGGTATCTGGTGGGTATCTCCGCGTAATTAGACGGGGAGGCAGTTGAACTCGCGTTTCTACTCGTTTATGGTCGAAGTTTGATTTCCAATTATATTTTAAACAGAGAAATGGTGTTGTTTTATATTTTACAAGCTTCTGCCAGCGGCTCCGCCCGCGAGAAGGTCGGAATTGACCCCAAGGGAACATACTACCGGGATCAAAAGTATATCTCTGTGGCAAATTTCATCGAAATCCGCTCAGCCGTTCTGGGTTGATTGCGTTGCAAACCAAGCAACATTATTTTTTGTAGAAATGATAGTTTAAAAAAATCGATCTGTTATACTAAAGGATCAATTTTTTTTGTGCATTTTATACCGGAATCCATTCAGATAAATGGGATTTTATAGCCTATCGCTGCTGGTCTTTCTATTTCAACAAATTTCAATTTGTTTTGGGATGCATAAAGGAGCCTCCTTGTGTAGCGCAATTTGTTCCATCAGGCACTCAACTGAACCGAGCGCTCGGTGCATCCTGGACAGTTTGACCTAATATCTTACAAGACTGGCCAATCCTTCCCTTGTGGTGGTAGGGCTAACACATACCTGGTTCGCGACCTTCCCACAGCAGTGCTGTGTTTCGTCGACGCGTGGTAGGCATTACCCACTGGTGATGCACTCATTAAGGCATCTTCTGGGACGTTCGCTCCATCATAGACCTCATCCATTGCTTTCCATCAGCCGTGATCGAGGTCAAGAGCTAGCCCATTCATCGATAAAAAAACAAAATAACAGAACATTGCTTTTTACAAAGTCTTCGCATAATACGAAATAAATTAAAAGTCTTCTTCATTTCAAAACGAATTCAAAAGCTGCATCCTAAGAAAATGTTACATTGTATGACGTGTACAGCAGGCTTCAACTGTTACTGTTTATTTTTATTACCACCCATTTTGATGCTATCTCTTTTCAGCTTATTTCAAACTATATACCTGTCTCATTCCCATCCGAAAGTCCTCGCAAAATAAAATGCTTAAAGTTTTTATTGCTTAGAAAAAGAAGGCAAGTGCGAATCGTTCTGTTATTTCGATTTTTCGTTACAAGGTTTTCATGAGAATTTTGTTAAAGGAATTCAAGAACGCGATGAAAAATGTTATTTTTATTATTAAATATTATACATAAAGGAATACAGTGAATGTTATAACTCTGGGAACTTCTACTCCTGATTATGGATTTCAACAAGACTTCTTGTAATACTTTTATATTTGGTAGTAAAACAGAAATACATGATATTAATAACAGTGTAAAGGCCCTTTCATTATTTTTAATATCCCGTATGCTTGCACTTCTCATTATTAGGATTATTTAAAAGTCACATCTATGTAATAACTAACCGTTCGGACTATTTATTTACAAAAGCAGTCCTTAATTTCAAAACCTTGTACTCCTAACATGACCAACTGATATAAATTAAAAACAAAGCTAAGTAGGGATAATTATGTAAACATGTAAATATTTACAAATGCGGATCTCTAAAAGCAGCGTCGACATTTTTGTAGGAAATTAAAAAACTCAAGTTTCGCAACGTAACTTCCTTTATTACGGGGAGTACGGTGAATTGTTTAAATTAATTAAGTAATATGGAGCAAGTTCATTTTGTAGGTTATTCCGAGCTGTTCTTGGCTGTTGCTACGGGTATTTGGCCATGTAGTCGTGTAGGTTTAAAATGCCAGTAACAATTGTTGTGCTGTTTGTTTGTGGTTGGAGTTATTTGAAATAAAGTGAGCTTATTAGTAGCCCACGTTTTTCAAAATATTTTTTACTCGTCTTGCCTTGAAAATAATTTCAGAACTATAAAAATGATTAACAGTCTTATTAAACAATTAATTCTTCTTTCAATTAATTTTTCTTCTTTCTTTCTTTTTTTTGAAAAAAGAAAGAAAGAAAAAGAATTTTAAAAAAAGCGTATTTTTTTTAAAAACAGTTAATAAAAGTAATTGATCCGCCATCTTTGGGAGACCGCCATATTGGATTTAGAATTATGTGACATAGATAACCACGCATTGTCATGTTTAACTATGTGGCATTCTTCATGTCAGTATCAAACCACACGTGTATGCAAATTTTCAGCTTAATCGGTTGTGGATAATTGTTTTAAAATTCAGTTGGGAGATGTGACACATATATAGTAACTAAGGGCCAATTTCACCAATGAAACTGAACGCGATCAGTGAATAAACCACGTTTATGAGTTATCAGTGTCATTTTTCTATGGAATATTTACACTGACAGCTCTTGAATGCAGTTTAGATGTACTGATCGCGTTCAGTTTCATTGGTGGAATCCGCCCTAACTAACAAGGCAAGTAAAACATTTTAAAAGAATATGCCATGATGTAACTTCCAACTTTTCATTATCTCATCATCTGCCTAGCCTTTTCCCAACTATATTGGGGTCGGCTCCCTGCAAACCGGATTCAGCGGAACACCAGTATTTTACGTATAGTTCCAACTTATAATCTGCTGTAAATATGCCTCCCACACATCTGACATTTCCCTCTGACAAAGTATTAAGATTAAGTTCTAACTTAGTACTTACTTCCGCTAAAAGCACTTACATTTTGGCTTCAAACGGTCTATCGTAAATTCCCCGATCAATAGTTTCCATAGTTCGTTTAATAACGATCAGAATGGCAGTAAACGAAGCTACTCGGGTATTACGTTGCTTTGTTACCCGGTTCAAAGATTGAGCCATTTCCCGATGAACAATATAATATGACCGATACTCGTGGTTTAATTTGAAACTTAAGTAATTGACGTCTCTTAGGATAGTTTACGAGGAATTTCGTCTTCATCACGAAGTTGCCTTGGATCAAATTACATGTTTGTGGAAAAACTGGGCGGGTTTGATGTTTTTGATTAACAATATGTCAATTAACCAATGCATTTAGGTCTAATTTAAGATTCGTGTGCTGATAAAACCGTTCGCACTTATTTCGTAGATATAAGATAAGTTGCCTACTTAAATAGTCAGGTATATTCATTTCATTTCTGTACATCAAACATACTTTTAAAATGTTAATCTAACTAGTAAATATAAGTTACACTTTAGTAGCAACATTGTTTAATACAAACAACTTTCATACAATATTAAACTGACACAAACTAAAAATAAATCTAAGGACGTCGAAATGTTCCTCCGCATCGCTTTAGATATTTATGTAAAGGCAGAGTTAGTTATGTGCAACTATCTATTGTAACAATGGCTACCAAAATGGACAATAATCATGTTAAAATCATTGATCTGACGACGCCAGAATGAAGGATTATGAATAAAAAAACCTTATTTTTAAAACCTCTTTCAACCGCAAAGCCACATTGAACATTGTTGGAATAATTTAAATACAAAAACAAAAATAAAAGCTAATATACAAAAAAGTCCAATTAATTGTATGTTTTCATAAATATATACACAGAAAAATTGCTTTGTTTACATATCCTGGCCGGAGGATATGAAATTAATTTTGTTTGTAGAACGAACTCGACATACAGATACCTACGAAGTACACGTGTCTTTCAAGTATAAAATAACTCTGTGAGGAAACCTATGTAAACAAATAGTGTTGTTGTAGTTTCTGACTGAGAAAAGGTGACTGTCAGAAAGAAGTAAACTTATTTAAGTTTCATTGAAACTTCCACGACAAGTTAACTTGATATAATGATAAACTTTCATGTAACTATGAGTACTTACTATATCGATAAAACACGTATAATTATTAAAAAATCCAAAGTGTCAGCCTACATTTTACATGAAGTTTTTTGTTTATTTTTTCTCGAAAATCACTTGATACAATTAGAGCGGCTTTCACCAATGAAACTGAACGCGATCAGTTCAAGAGCTGTCAGTGTCAATATTCCATAGAAAAATAGTGACACTGACAGCTCATAGACGTAGTTTATACGTTGATCGCGATCAGTTTGGCTTGGTGAAAATGGCCCTTAGATTTTAAATTTGCAACGACGACGCGACGTTACTAGTTACGAGAACTGCTACGAGACACTGGACCTGGCTCAGTCAGCAGGGACAGTACTCGCTACTATCGATAGTGGAAATAGTATTTTCATTAAAATACTTCCAACGTGGCAGCACCTTCTTCACAATGACAGTATCTTGTCGCCTATCCAGCATACTTGTACGACCCATCGTGCAAATTAGTCCTTTAGCATACTATCTTGCCATGCGTCTTTATTTTTAATTTGTCATGGTGCACAACAGCATGTCTATTCTATTATTTCGTCAGATTGTCGGTCTTTTTTCTATCCATAACGGCTATCAAGGTTGTAAAAGACAGCCGAGACCAACACCTTAACGTTTTTTTTTTGTTCGAATGTAATGAATGGTCATCCATCCATGGGTACGCCTCGGCAAGCATTGCTTAACCTCGAAGATCGTGCGAACCGTGCTGTCCTGTAATTATTTAGCCAAGAGCTCTTCTTCATAAGGAATATTACCAGACACGGTGAAATAATACCTTATGCGATGAAACATTTTCAGTCTTCATTCATTTTCACATAAAAATGTCTGCCAAACCGTCCATTAACTTCAGCGTGCATATGTTCTTTAATCCGTTCGTTACAAAGGCTGGTTGGACAATCGTCCGTACTTCGAAATGGCTTCCTTTTTCCCAAGCCGGACGGGCGATGACTACAAAGTTTTCTACTAATTAACTGACTTGGGCAACCCTGGGCATTACTGGGCAACCCTGCCCGCTCCGGGCAATCTTTGTATCTCTAGATTATGCCTATTTGTTGCTACTCTTATCGCATGCCTTATTAACATCGGTTCGAGCGGCATGTGGATGGTACTATTTTTATGATGATAAGGTCAATATGCTCTGTGTGTCATATGATTATTGACAAGGTCCTTTTAGGGACCGTTTTCACGGAATTCGATTTGTCAAATAGAGGAAGTCAGAAACGACAGAAACTGGTACGCAATTTAAATATTATATTACTAGTGGCTTGTCTATTCATGTGTTGTATCTCCGATTACTGAAAACCTTACAAACTTTGGCATTAATTAAGGGTTCTTAACAACAAAAAATCTTGCAAAAAAGCATAATAGCCGCTTTTTTGCATGATTTTTTGGTGCACCATCATATTTTTTAGCCTGACAGTCACAAGACTGAGAATATAATTAGTTTATTCAATAATAACATGGAAGAATACAAACCTCTGAATGGTTTTAAACCATGAACGATGCGACACTCATTCCCAAAACACTACAATTAGCTAACAATCGTGTAAAATATTCCTAATCACAAATAAATTCAACAACCCTCAGACAGGAACAATCGAAAAACTCTCGAACACGTCGTTTATTAAAAACAAAAATATGTTCGAGATCGTTTTAATAAAATGCCGTTTAAAACAAGCTAGTCGTCATTTTGAAATTACGTCTGTTTCGAGGGCGATGGTTTGTAACAAAACAAACTGTACATTATAATTGCTCCAATTTGCCGGCGGCACAGCGACGTGGCAGATTGCTAATGACGTCACACAGTCTCACCTCCTGCTTGTCCATGGGAAGGACGATTTACACGCGACGACGGACGAAAAAAATATTCTTTTAAGTCCGCCCATTATTACACCCTGGTATTATTAAGCTCGTCATTTAATTTGACAAGAGGCCCTAGACAATATGCCATTCATTTAGTGAATGTGACTGTCGAAATGCCAAAATGTAGGAATTTGATCACGTGACATTTCGATGGCATCTGTCAATCCCATACATTTTTGACGTATTGACAATCGCCTGCGCCACGCTACCGCTGATAGAATGTCACTTGTCTAGAGCCCAAGGTGTATACAATAAAGCGTCTTTCTACTCAATTCTATTTGATTTTTTGAAGACCATATAAACGGAGACTTAAATCATGCGTCAGAAAGCCACCATCACTTTTTTGTTCGTTTTGATCACAAATCTTTTTTTTTATGGTTGGGAAATCACAAAAGACTTCTTCCGCTCTGGGTGGATCGGAAGGGAGTGTCAGACACTTATTGACTAAAATCCATCCGTGTTCTTCCTTATGCCTTTTGCGTTCCAGGGCCGCGGTGATTCTTTCGAACAAATTCTGCAACCCTGGCAGGCTGACCACAAATCTTAAGTTTATGAAAATGTTGTATTAAAACAAAAAAAAATATGCCAATTTTATACTGGATATGAAACCCTCACCCTACAATGGGACAGCTTTTAGAAACCTGTAAAAGGTATTTTAAGAGAATTATTTTCCCAAAGTCCTTCATGATTTTCCTACTCCTCTTAATTAATACCTTGAAAGTTACGTTTATGTTTTAAAGGTCAAACAAAATAACTTTTCCCATTGAACAGAATTCAGTAGGTGTTCTGTAGAACCATTAATTAATCGAGTTACAAATTAAAAACGTACGACTTTTAAGCTTTGTTTTTTTTTAGTTCGACGCAACATTGCACTATACAACACTTAGTTTGTTGCGTTCAAAACGTAATTCTATTAATTAAATCAATATATTCCGATGTCCGGTTCGTGTCCGGTTGGCAAATAAATAAACGTTTCTAGTTCAACATGTGATAGTGCGTTATTTTTTTTACATACATCAAGGAATGCAGGTTGGGAATATCAATGTCGGTTCATCGGCATTCTGAAGCCAGAAAAAATACTGACCGTTCCGTGGAAAACCAGATATCTTCCAAATATGGGTTATGGAGACTAGAAAATAGTTGTAAATAAAAGTCGAATCTATTCTTACCTATAAAATGAAAAAAAATCAGAGTCAAACTCAAAGCTGCTTTATTTTGGGTTTAACTAATAAATTATAAAACCAGATTTTCCCGCGACTTCGCTCCTATAGCTGTACCCACAGAAACCGTGCATTTTTCCGGATAGAAAGTAAGTTAAAGAATTTTTCCTCCTACAAACATAATTATATTTTTTTTTCTGTTTAAAATATTAGTTTAGTATTGGATTATTCAGCTGAATCCAGTTTGACCAGGAGGGAGCCGACCCCAATATAGTTTGGCAAAGGCTAGGCAGATGCTCATCATATATTTGATTAGTCACCAACAGTCCAGTATTGTGTAACTAAGAGGAGCTCGTGGCTAAATTATAACAGCCGCACGGACCAATCTTCAAGGTTAAGCAACGCTTGCCGAGGTTGATCTGTGGATGGGTGACCATATTAACATATCGAGACTCCTCCGTGCCTTGGAAAGCACGTTAAGCCGCTGGTCCCGGCTGTCATTTGTAGATCTTTGGCAGTCGTTACGGATTGTCAAAAGCCAGAAAATCTGTCACCAGTCTTGCCAAGAAGTACCGTGTTACCCAGTTAATGAGTTGTGGAGATCTGGTAGGCAGCCGCTCCTCGTAAAATACTTGTATTCAGTTGAATCCGGTTTGACTGGGAGCCGACCCCAATATAGTTGGGAAAAGGCTAGGCAGATGATGAGTCCAGTATTGTCTCATGATAGAATCGTATCGCTCCCGTTTCGCGATCGTATCGTCCATTGTAAGCGGCGTCTACCTTGGCCACAATTAACGCGCGCTTCAAGTTTTCTTCCGAGAGGGAAATAATTACGATTGAGTTGAGTTTCGCTATCCGACGCCGGCCAAGCTGCCATAATTGGTGCTTAAACAGAGAATTCAATTTTCGATAACATTTCCAACCAAACCTATAGGAATCGATTCCAATTGGAAAATTACAACTAGTTGAGATTTGAACTTGATTTCTGTTTTGATTTTCGAACGAAACTTTTGATGTTTGTAGAAAATTGCTTTTAGAAAACGTCTGAAGGAAAGAAAACGTGTTATTAAATGGAGTTACAAACGAGGAAAATGTTTTTGAAGGTACTAATTTTGTTAGAGATTTTTTTCGTATCCTTATCTCTGAATATACGCATGGTAAAAGGATGTTCGTCCTTTAAAAATCTCAGCTCAGTGTCGCCGTAAACCGAGGATGCTGTATAGCAACAGAGTATTACGATTCCTCTCACGCCTTACGGCAACAGATCTCAAAGAGCGCAATACTAAATTTCCCACGCGCCATTGCCTGCTCGCGTTCGGGAATACGTTTTTTAAATTTACTTAATATATATCCGCGGTGGCGCCATCTGTGTGCAGTTACTTGCCGCTGTTCATTTTTTTATTGTCTTCCCTCGCGACGATATTTCGCGCGAACGTCGCGCACAGTGCGAACGGGTTTTATTTATTCTTAATTTTTTTCGCTTGTCGTTTTGTTGTTGCTTTGTTTTCTTTTTATTTAAGCTGCGTTTTCGTGTCGGAAAATTTGTATATTTTCATTATGTTGGGTGCGAAGGTACTTTTTTGTATGAGATTAAAATATCTTCTACGTTACTTCACTACGTACGAACTATTGGTTTTTGCTTCTTCTATTCAGTCTGATTAATTAAGCAAATACTAAATGTAAAAGGAAAAACATTAACATCGTGCAAAGTAAAATACAAATAACTGAAATAAAATGTATACAGCTTTGGTAGGCAGTAAAAATGATCACAAAGTGGTAACCGAATTGTGTTTAGAAAAACATTGTAGCCGTGGTCGACCTACAAAGATGCTACGGTGCTACGAGCTACGGCGCTACGGAGCTACGCCGTAGCACCACACAAAAAAGATGCGCTTGTAAAAGTTAATTGACTGGAATAAACCGTAGTACTAATAAAAAAACAAGTAATTTACGGCTTGTTTTTATCGAATTCGTGTAGAACATTGTTGTTTTGTTTTAGATCAGTGGTAGTGGAGGTGCGAGGCAGAGGCTACGGAACATTGCAATGTCGATTTGTTTTTCGGATGCATCGCAATGTTTATTTAATGGCTTTAATAGTGCTTGGAATGGGTGAATTAAATCCATTATTTCCGCTCTCGGTTCATTCCGCAGTATATAAATTACTTTAATTTAAAATAACGAACAGTGTCGTCCCACCCAGGCTCAGTACGAAATCTTCTCAACAAGCTTCTAAACCCTAACCAAAGCAGCTGTCAAATAAACAGGAAATTATTTAACATCAACGCTTGCAAGTTTACTCTATGAATTTAGACATGACGGTGTCAGCACGAAAATAATAGGGCAACTCGCAAACTGCATAGAGCGCATAGATAACCGAATCGTTAAGACGAGTCTTGTCTTAAAACGCTCATGTTTATGCATGCCGTACGCGATTAGTGATGTGCCGCTTACACGAGTCTATTCGCGTTCTATTCTAAGGCTGGTTTAGAATTTTAAGGTGAGTTTACACAGGCAATGAAAATTGTTCAATATTTTTTAACAAATTGTTTTTTAAGACGTCACAATCGACCGGTATTGCTAATAGTTATTAGCAATACCGGTCGATTGTGACGTCTTAAAAAAATAAGCAATTTACGGCAACGGCAACAAGCGTAAATTTTGAGATTTTTTGCAATGAAAACATTAAGCGATATGGAGAAACTCCAAGAAACTTAGCAATACACAAGTAATTTACTTTTTGTTTTTAAAAAAAAAAACAACATAACACAGATAAAGCGAAATGGAATATATGTATGGTGCAATTAGAAACAATATTGCCGAAACAAGTGCTGCATTTTATTGAAGTTACTGCACATAGCTCCACTAATAGCTAATTGATCCATACGTGTTACCGCTTGGTAACACGAGCAATTATTGCTTAATAATTGCTCAAAAAATTACCCGTGTAAGCGCACCTTTAGGGTATCTATTGTTTAGTTGCAATTTCTAAGTTTTCTACCCTATCTTTTGTTTAATACACTACTACTGATATTTTTTGAATTGACCCTTAAATTGTTTGCCATAGAACATATAGTCCTCCTTACCAAGGTAGGTAAGGAGGTCTTAGTCGTAGTAGTACGTCGTAGTAGTCGTAGGTTGTCGTTATCGAATTAAGTACCCCTAATTCGATAACGACAACCTTTTAAATTTATTTTCCTGCGCGGGTTGGCTGATATGTATGTTACATCTTAATATTAATAATGATATACTATTATTTATACTATAATATTTAATGTAATAAAGCTGATGAGTTTGTTTGAACACGCTAATCTCTGGAACTACCAGTCGAATTTGGAAAAATTATTTTTGCATATGATAGCCACATTCATGAGGAAGGCTAAAGGGTATACGGGAACAGGAAATTCCTACGGGAACTGAAACAAACGGGATATGCGCGAACGAAGTCGCGGGCAAAAGCTAGTTACAGAATTAATGTTGTCTCATTGAGCCCCAATTAGACAACATTTATTATACCTAAGTACAGTTAAAACCATTCTCCTTAAAAACATTCTACCATTGTAAATCCACAAGGGTTAAGTTTCTATGCAGGTTTACTACTGAAAGAAATCGTAAAGTACATCAGAAGCAGCTGTTCGTTCCCACGCAGGTCGCAATCAAGATATCAATCCTAGAAAATGGGTTTAAACTACTTCATAGGAGTTGCGTTATAGCTTTTGATTTATTTTATAATACTGATTGTGTTTTTCTGTGCAATGGTCCTTATCGTTACACAATTGAACACAATTGGTGTTATTTAAAATATGACTACGCCTTCGTAGGCATATTTTAAAAACTGCTTCTAGCTATGTAAATGAACAAAAATTAAATTTTATTATTTTTTATTTTGTCGTCCTGAGGATGATTGGCGAGAACCGATACTGCCGGTCGATTTTGTCGACATCTCACGGTGTTCACCTAGGTGGAGTGAACGACAACTGAGCTGTCATTCCATCTTATTTGTATGGTTTGACAACTCACCCCGCCCAAGTGTTCACTTCGACATGTTTACAGAATCGCACTGCTGTTCTGCTCAGTAGGTTCACTGACCTCCATGTGTTGTGAGACCGGTAAGCCTACTGTGCAGGGGGTAGACGGTGAGTCTAGTTTCTGCTGGGTATTTCCTAACCTACCTACAAACATTAGCTATAATATAATTCTTGTTACTAACAACCTTGCCTTGCCTATGGACTTTTTTGTCTGAAATAAATGATTTTTTTTTTATATACTTAATTCTTAAATTAAAAAGTACCTAAATCCCATTCCAACTTTTTTGGGAATTGACTATCTACTTTCTTGAAGGTTCATTTAATAAATGTAAAAAAAAGAGCATTAAAAAGTCACTGGAAAGGAAAATACGCAATTTCGTTTACTTGGATGACATATTTTTTTCATCTATTTTGATTTAAAAACCAAACTACTGAACCGATTTTGATGAAATTTCTATGGGACCAATCGGAAAGTATAGTCTTTCACATAAAAGAAAAACTTTTCACACCAGTTCATAACTGACGGAGTTATGAGGTAACAAACATAAAAAATACAACCGAATTGAGAACCTCCTCCTTTTTTTGAAGTCGGTTAAAAAACATATGCCATTAAGCATAGTGACAGTTGGAGTGACTGCCCACGTTTTGACAGAAGTAAACCAAAAGTTTCGCAACAAAATTCTCGAAAATAATAGAAACATCATTTTAAAGTTCAGCATCATCTTGCACACTTTCTCATTGGCTTACGCTATGCAAGCTTGATCTCAACGAATCGAACAAAGAATGGAGTACTCATACCTTCCAGAAGACAGAAAACGATACAAAAACACGTGTTTCTCATTAATTACAGAATACTGATACATTCTCCCAGCTGTGTTCAACAACAGAAAGAAAAATGAGATTAAATAAAACACAAAATCTGTTCTCCATATACCTTTTTAATTGCTAGTTTATAATACCGATGTTTTGAATTCCGTTTCAGGTAGATTCTAGGAGTTTGAAAAAGACAAACGTAAGCTAAAACTAGAAGTTAACCTTTTTGTAGTGCTTAGTAATTGCACTCGCTTTGAATAAAAATCATTCGCACTTATCACCACCCTAAGCGATATATTGACTCCCAAGTAAATAGACCCCCACTATATCTATTCCCCCAAGTAATATTGCATAAGAACTAGGTTTCTAGTAAAGGCAAAATAATAATAGATGTTTATTCCTGAACAGCGCAACCGCCGGCTGTCGGGGTTATTTTGAACCGCCGAGAATAACCTCCCCATTGCATTTAATCGCTGCATTCGACTCTCAAGACAAAACTAAATTCGTCCGCTGTTTATCTAAAAATTACACAATAGACAAGGTTGACATCGAGGCTAAGTGGAAAGATAACATGGGTTATTTATATTCCCTCACATTTTTAGATTTCTCTGTTTATACCTTAGACGAGATGAAGGTAGTTCTACTCCTGCACTTGTAGAAAACGTTTGAAACAAACAAGCATGTAAGCTTTTCACGCACGATTATGAAAATTCCCAATTGATTCCCAACAATGGGAATTAAATACATTGTTATGTGGACGAGATGTTATAACGACAAGTTGGCAAGGGACCGTTTCCGCAGAGTTCCGCAGGAGGCGGCCCGTCGGTTGCGTTGCTCCGTCCATCTGCAGGCCAGACACGTACCGACTGGGAAACTCGCCAGCCCTGCGCCGATTGCGAAAACAATTTCGGATCGAATAGGAAACGCGTTTGAACTGGACTTTTGGAGCGGAAGTATTAGATTCGGTTTAATTGATGGGATATTTTTAGTGTTATCTGACAAGCTTTGATTACTATACATTTATGCGTTCTGTTTTCCTGCTCGCAGCGGAAAATTTAAGCAATCGCTTCGGAAGCGCCAAATTAAAATGTAATGGAACCATTTCTATGCTATTTGTTGTAATTGGCATCTTCATCATCATATCAGCATGTAGACGTCCACTGCTAGACATAGGCCTCCCCCAAGTGTCGCCACAACTGGTCCTGTGCGTATCGCATCCATCGGCTACCAGCAACCCTCACCAGGTCATCGGTATTTGGTATCTTATTCGAATGCAAAGTTTTATGAGACAACCTAAAGAGGTATTAGAGGACGTTAGCTTTTCCCAAAGGCATTCAACTCACAAGATTTGGAAAGTGAGCTTTGATAAAAGTTACAAAAATGTAGAAGCTCAAACAATTTATGGACAGGACAGGTCGCTCGGGACTACATACTGGCAAACTGTACCTAGAGTACAAGTTTAAAAATCCGTGTCAATGTACATCTTAACCCGTCGCCGGCCGCTTGCCAAAATCCGCCGGTCACGTGCGCTTACGTAACCCGGCGGCGCGGACGTAATTTTAAGAAGTATATTGGTTTAGTTTTTAACGCCAGTGCGGATGCCAACGCGACTGAAATTAACCCTGCCTTGCTTTATTGCCTGCTGTACCACACCACCCGCCACCAGTCCCGCGGACCGATCCCAACTTGAATTTTTAACTCCATAACTTCGAGAGGTTTTATTTTCAAACGGGTTTGTTCTTGTAAGAAATCGGGTCAATTGGGAGTCGTTCGAGAAATATTAAATGTAACTATTATTGAACTTCTATATTAAGTTCGCAGCTCTTTTACTGCGCGCCTGTTGTAAAATGTAATTTGTGACTCGCTTTCTTGATGTTCTAAAACTAGAATTTTATTCGGCATTTTATATTATGTTGAGCACATTTTAGCCCAACTAAACTTCGTACATTTATGATGTAAATTGGTTTTATTTTGTTCGAAATTTCCTTCCTTTCTTTGTATCCTTTTTCAGATTAAATAAGCACAGAAAACCTCTGAACTATTTACGAACTTCGACAGTAGGAATAATCCTAAAACACCTGTTCTACGCAACTGCTTTACAAATCAAACGGCCTAGATTTAGTTGAAAGGCAGTAATCTCGCAATATCGGGCCCATCCCTTTGCAAATTTACCTACTGGATTCTAGAAACAAAGCTCTGCTGATTCGATTTAGTTGCGAACGAACGGGATCTTCTTTGATGTGTCGAATGAAAGGCAGCGATTCGACTGTAATACACTTAGCCGGGCCATTTCAGGCGGTTCTCCCCGCCGAGGAGGAGAGGAGGGAGGCCCGATGCACTCGTAGCCGGTTCAATAAGATTTTCATTAAGCGTTGAAAAGTTTTTAATGAGCACGGATTTTGTACTTCAACCCTTGAATTCTCGAGTACCTATTTTTTGTAAATATTTTGGCTGAATATCGCTTGTTTTGTATGGCTTTAGATTCTGAACGGGACTCTCAGGTTTCCTAGTTTATTGACAAATTTCGTAAAACCAAAAAATGTGCTGCAAATTATTTATCCAATACTCCTGTAACATAAACTATGTCACTATCAACCTCGGGCAATAATAAATTATATAGTTAAAGCTTAAATAATACCTACTGCAACATGTAATTATTACGTTACTGCTAGGCATGGCGCAAACGATCGACAAAACGTTACGTTTGATGATGGCGTGTCCACATTTTCCCGCAAATCGACAGCTTAATCGAGTCGATCGTGTGCGAGTGGGTTTCCTTTTTTAGGGTTCCGTACCCAAAGGGTAAAAACGGGACCATATTACTAAGACTCCGCTGTCTGTCTGTCCATCTGTCTGTCTGTCACCAAGCTGTATCTCATGAACCGTGGTAGCTAGACAGTTGAAATTTTTACTGATCATGTATTTCTGTTTCCGCTATAACAACAATTACAAAAAAATAGAATAAAATAAATATTAAAGTGGGGCTCCCATACAACAAACATGATTTTTTTTGCCGTTTTTTATAGTTAATAGTACGGAACCCACCGTTCGCGAGTCCGATTCGCACTTGGCCGTTTTTTTGATACGTCAATACATATTTTTGTTGGACATGAAATCAAACACACAGTTACATGAAAGTATAAAATAAATATTAATAATAATTTATTTCTGAGAATATGGTACATTAAGATCTTAATATCGTAATGTTTGTTTTTCCTTAATTATAATCGAACTAGCTTTGGCCCGCGGCTCAAAGCCTATGTCCTTCTCCATATCCCAGGTTATATATCTGCCAAGTTTCATGACGGTCCGTTCAGCCGTTTTAGTGTGAAAACGTAACAGACAGACAGACAGAGTTACTTTCGCATTTAGGGATGTGATGTTTTAAGTATTATTGTTTTCTTGTGCACAAAACATGATAATTATGAATGCATGTTATAATGAAACAAATGACTTATGACTTATCGAGAACTACCCAATTGAATTTGATGATATCTCGAAAACGACCTAAATCTATAATATAAAAATGAATCGCAAAATGTGTTGGTAAGCGCATAACTCAACAACGCCTGGACCGATTTCACTTTTTTTTTTGTTGTTGTGTTTGTTATTGTCAGGAGAAGGTTCTTATGAAAAAAAAAATTAAAAAATTGCGCGGAAAATTAGAAAATTTAAGAATCCTTAGGGTAGGTGTAGGGTAGGTGTATGGTAGGTGTATGGTAGGTGTAGGGTAGGTAGCCAGTTGCCGGGAGCGAAGCCACGGGGGACAGCTAGTTGACTATAAATTCAAAATAGCCTCAAACGTCCCTGTAGATTCAAACCTATTAAACTAGGTAACCATCTATGTAGGTACATCGATGCCCCCACAATCGAACCTCCTTCCTATCGACCCATTCAGAAAACAAATCGATTTGCGGAAATTACTTATAAGTAGGCGAACAAATAGGGCTAAATCTGATAAGTGGCCGACGGTAGCTTTCTACGGTTCACGCTATTTGATGGATGCCTTCATCGTGGCGAGGCTACAGGCTATGGGCTACATGCCATTATACACACAGTAGCCCAAGTAGGTTAGTGTTGGTTGATTACTAATTTAAATTGGTATTTTATTTTATTGGGTACAAATTTTTTTACGTCGAGGGAAAGGAATTTTAGGGTTACGAAAATAGTGCCTTAAGCATAGAACTTTTATGTGCGTATAACAAGGTGAATCGGGATAATTAATTATGCAAAATTTTAATCACTTACGCGTAAATAGTGCGTGACAGAAACCAGTAAACAAACAACAACATTTATAACTCCTAAAATTTTAACGAACAATTTTACAACGAACCAAAACGTTTGACTGCCAAATTGAAATTAAAATATCAATCGAAATTAATTTCTAACGTTAACAGAACCCATTGGCGGAACGCAAAACGCTGTAAATGAATACACGCCGACCATTTTCGTGGAATAAGTTGCAATAAAATTCAAAGAAATCAGATACTTCGTTTTACCGCTGGCTCGATTAGCGGCGATGGCCGACTACCCCGACTCCCCCCCACACTTCACCCCGAACCCCCCCCCCCTCCTCTACTCCCCGAACGGAAATACTGGCCTTCTCCGTAGGCGCGCTATTTCCTTCAAAAGCTGCTATCAGACATGCCAGGGATAATGCACTGGCTATCCAATACACTTTGTACATTTATTACGAACTGAAATTTTTATACAGCGAGGGAAAGTGCTATTGGCTTAATGATAGGTTTACTTAATAGTCCCAGCGATGGTTTTACACGGTAGTAATTTTTAAAGTGATATTTATGGTCGGTGTCATTAAATCTGTCGTTGAAATGTCCAGGTGGTGTTTATGCGTTGTGCCTGTTGATAGTTTTATTTAGTTGCGTGTTTCGCTCGGCCGTCAGATTTTAGACTGAAAAAGTGTCAGTTTTCATAAAGTAAACGTGCCATAAAATTGCGATTTAGTTTTATTAGATGGATTTGTTAAAGTATGTAAGCAGTGCAGTTATTATTATTTTTGGGCCAAACCCGCCACACATTCCCAAAGCACTGCAACTCCTGAAAGCCAAAATCAACAGTAGCGACCACCAGAAAAACGCCGAGTCAATGAAGCTCGACGAGTCCCGGAGAAACGATTCAACTGTCTTGGATCCCGCAACGAAATAAATTAGAAAATAACAGCGGAGGAGTAGGAAAAAATGTAATTTCCACTGTGCAGTTATTTTGTTGATAACCAACGATTTCTCTTTCATGTCTTTTAATCCCAAAACGGACGGTAAAAATATCAAAATTACAATTCAAAAATAAGCTTCCAGATCGTAATGAAATCAATTAATTTATTCAAAAATAATTTCATATCTTCAAAGAACGTTTCAGATAAAAGTTAGCCGAACAATTTTCTAGATTTCAGAGCTGAAAATTCTTTGAGCTATTAAATTCTGAAACTCGTTTATATTTTGTTTATACGGGACGGTTGTTTTGCGCCTTCATTGAACTTTGTAACGTCGACTCTTATACCTAAGTTCGTTTACATAGACGCGAAGAAAATCCTCAAGTTGAACTCAAATATCGTGAAGTTTTGAGCACCTAACATCGCCTAATGATAGGCGTATCGCTTTAGATAAGTATAAGGTGGATTATACAAACACAGCGCCATGAGTTTGTCACAAGTTGAAAAGTTTTGTTGGCGCATTCATCATGTATATGAGCAAAAAAAAAGGAAAAGAAGAATGAGGAAATTTTCGTACCAGATTGGGTAGTTAGGCCTACTTGATTGCGGAATTTGTTCGAAAGAGTCATCGTGGCCCTGGAACACAAAAAGCATTAGGAGGAACATGGATAGCTTTACGTCAATAAGAGACTCTGACACTCCATCCCGCTCCACCCAGAGCGAAAGATGTCATTCGACGATTTCCCTTTGCATCACAAATCACTAGGTACAGCTTGGCAAAAAAAGTTCGATGTGGTGACAAATGGAACTAAATATTTTACTAAATGGAAACCTATGATGTCGACACTACTTGGCCGACAAGTGTTAAATTTTGAGTAACGTTTACTGTCCAAATTTATTTTTAACGATTTGATTAAATTCTTCTTAGTGATTTCCCATATTATGGTGAGTTCAGTGAGATAGTGGCGCCCTCATTTTTTCCAAACTCTTTTTTGCCAAGCTGTACATTCATTCAACAAAATGAATTTAAATTAAAACTACCACCAAAAAAATAAAGATTTTATCTCTATAACAGAACAGTATTTAAAATTCGTTTAAACTAACCGTATTTAGTGTTCAAGCGGGCCTTAATCCTAGTTTTGTTAAAAACAAAAAACTATAAATCAATTCACCCCCTTAAATACTTACTCGCAGGTTCTATTGTTAGAAAATAATGTGTAGTTAACGCCGACCTTTCCAACAATACCTAGTGTACAGGCGGTGAGTAGAATTGTACCGGAAAGCACAAATGGCCATAAAAATAGCGAGTGGCGCTAACAACGCTCACAAAAGGTAACCCTGACCTGGTGGCGATAAGTTTCACTCCTTGATTGTTCTTTTAAAAACACTATAACGCAGTAATGATGGCGTTAGATGGCGGTTTCATTGTTTCTCGCGTAATTGCAGCGAATGATTGATAAAGATGAGAGGTTAGTTGACGCTTTGATAAGGGGTTTATTGTGCCTGAAGAATAGCGTGAATGTCTTCTTAGGTACTAGAGTCAAGACAAATGACATTCTGTCATCGGTTGCGTGGCGAAGGCGACGCGTCAGTCAAAACGTCAAAAATGTGTGATTGACAAATGCTAGCGAAATGTCATGTGATCAATCCCTGATACAGCGTGTAACAGAATAAACACAATACCTCTTAAGGGGTCATTGCACTCATCATTCTGAATAACGGCACTATGGGACGAACAGCGAAATCGCGAAAAAAAAACGACTGCCCCATACATTTATGTGCGCTTAACTCGACAAAATGTACCTACTGAACAGATGATTTTTTTTTCGCAATTTCTTAAGAATTGTTGCGTTTATTCTGTTACACGTTATATGTATTTTGAATTTTCGACAGTCGCATTTGTTTATAGAATGGGCACTTTCACTAGAGCCTGTTATCTCATATTCACGTAATAATACTCAGTATAATTCACGCCTACGACTCCTTCATCCAACCAATGAAATGTCAACGTATTCCTAAAACAAAGTAACTCGTAACAAATTACTCGAATCCAAACTCCATCTAAACAAAGTTTATACTGTATACCAAATGCTTGTGTTTTGACAATCAAGACGACGAAAACACCGATACTGAAATTTAATTCCATCTTGATTGTGGTGTCTCAATTTATATCACGAGGCGGTAACGTCGCTGCAATTAAGGAGCTCAGGCTTCGTTCCCAAAGTCCCGCAAGTCGTCGGGAGCCGACAATAATTGAGAATATGCAACTGAAATGATCGCGATTTAAGCGCTTAGGGGCGGCGCACACCGGGAGCGTTGCAGCGGGACGGACGCGCGGGCGAATTTCGAACCTGTATTAGATGTGGGACCGAACACGGCCCACCTTGCTGAGTGTACGAACCTCTTTAACAATTATTGTCCTCCCATTGTTGCCGTGAAAGATTTAAGCAATTTGAGCGGTCGTTTAGTTTCTCACTTTTGTCAAGTTTCAAGTGGTAATTAATTGGTGTGAGAATCTAGAACTTGGGATAAATGTGGATGTCGGGCAGTTCTTTATGTTTCGTTATTCCTTTGAAGTTACTTTGAGCTATACCTTGACTTCTGCATTGTTTAAGAAAGTTTCAACACAGTGAGGTTCAGTTTCTCGGTAGCTAGCTTTCTTTTCTTTTCTTTCTTTTTTTAAAAAAACGTTGCCTCACGCTAGGAATTTCTCCTGTATCGTGGGTGCGTTTACAAACATATAATCTCACATACACAAACAACCAGACCCGGAACAACTATCTGTAGGCCATACAAATATTTGATCCGTGCGGGAATTGAACCCGCGACACGCTGCGCTGCAGTCAATCGCTCAACCACTGCGCCAACCGTGTCGCCAGCCGTCTAGCTTTGTACATGCGTTGCACCATTTTATAACATTATGCTTGTATACATTTATCTCACAACAAAAATATATATAATTGAATCGTCAGTAAGTCTGTTTATTTGCGAGCGCTTTGCTGTTGGTTGTCGAGCGCAGCCGGGCGTGGAAAGTGACCGCTTAAGCTTTAGTTGAGACCTAGTCGCCGCCGGAGCTTCGTAAGCAAACGGACACTTTGACAAATGTTCAGTAAATATTTGAACTAAAAACTTTAATTGTGATCTTTGTGTACAAGTCAAGTATATTTGGGCCCTGTGGTGATGCAGTTTGTGACAGTCAATACATTTTGAACGACAAAAATTACCCATTTCCAAAAAGAAAACTGAATAAATTATAAATTTAATTTTCCCGGGGGCTTACTTTTCTATAGCACTCAGTGACCGTAGCGTACTTTTACAAATTCTAAGCAATTTCCCCTCTTCACAATATTTGTTGTTAATATTAGCAAACTACAGATTACAAGCAATAAGAAATGTAAATTATTATAAATTTCAATAGACTTATTATAAAGAACAACCAATAAAATGCAATTTATTTCTTCCCAGAAATCGAGCGTCTTGCCTATGACTTTGAAATTCTCTAATTTCAAGCACAAAGACAGTTCCTATAGATATGATTATATTGTGATAAATGGCACTAAACATTTTCTCTTCAGACTACAGAAATCGCGAGTCGAACCAGAATACTACATAATTAATAGCAAATCTTGCGAACGGTCTGGTTTTAAAGGAGAAGCCAGACCACTGCCACTTATTATTCAAGAAAAGGCATTGTTATTATTACATTGCGGTTTAAAAACAAAGTCTAGCGAGTTTTTCGCTATTAAATGTACACATTTTTATATTATCCATTTTTACTAATCTAAAAGTCTTTATTTTTATTTTTAAGTGTTGTTTAACTATTAAAAACTTTTTAGAGGTCGGTACAGATTTTTTTGTTTTCCAGCATAAGTTTCTCTCAGACCTTTCCACTATCGAATCTTATATGTACTGTGTTGCGTTACGTTATTGTTTTATTATAAACATACATAAATAAGTGCTGCGTAGGTTAATCGATTAAACATAATTAAAATGATAATTTAAATTAATAATTCCAAAACTAACTAATTCATTATAACGTCAACAAACATCAATTATAAATTAATAGGTAATTAACAGTAACAAATTGATGAAAACAAAGTAATAATGAAACGAAAAATAGTCCATAACTTACGTTTTAAAGTTTCAACTGCAGGATTATACGAGTACGGTTTTTATGCAGTACTAGTGAATTCGTGAACAAAGTCCCTACCATGAGTGTAAGCTCTAGTGGGGTCACATTTCACTCGACCCCTATCGACGACATTATAAAAGACCTTTGCTCTAATGTCCCACTTTACTCATAATACACATCCGACATACAAAATTATGGAGAGCATGTTCCGAAATTATTGAAAAGATTCTTCTTGCCAAGAAATAGCAAAAGCAGTTACGTTCAGAATTTAAGAATTTATCATCCAACATTCTTGTAACGTAGTTATTACTTGTAATTTATGCGGTAACTTAGGTGTTCTAGTATCCACAAGAATGAATCTAAATTGAAATATAACGTGCAAGTATATTTTAATTTAGTTTTCATGTTCATTACCTTGCAAATCTAAACGGTCGTGATGAAAAGCACTTATCACCTGCCTGGCCTTTTACCAATTATAATATAGGGGGATCGATCTTCAAGGTTAAGCATCGCTTGCCGGGGTCGGTCTGTGGATGGGTGACCATCTTAACATACCGAGATTCCGGATATTGGAAAGTACGTTAAGCCGTTGGCCCCGGCTGTCATTTTTAGATCTTTGGCAGTCGTTACGGATTGTCAGAAGCCAGAAAATCTGACTCCAGCCTTGCCAAGAAGTTCCGTGTAACCCAGTTAATGGGTTGTGGAGGTCAGGCAGCCGCTCCACGTAAAATACTGGTAATCAGCTGAATCCGATTCACGGAAGTTTTTGTCAAGACGTGTCATAATACTAAAATCTATTATCTTAACCATACCATACCATATATCTCGCGGCGAGCGTTTTTCACGAGTAAGCAGAACTGAAATTGGTATTCAGCCATTACTTTCATCCGCTTTAACAGGTGAATTACTTATGAGCGGCTTTTTGTGCCTATATTTCGGGGGAGAGCGGCCGCGCTTACCGCGTCCTCGGGGCGCGAATCCCCCGCGTTTGAGTTAGCGATAATCGCGATTTTCGACGCCGCCAGAACAATGTTTGGCGTTAATGATTTTTTATCGCGAGCTGCAGTTGTTGGGCTCGAGCTTTTTAATTTGAGACTCTTTATTGGAATTTGTTTACATCGCCCTATTTTTACTCGCGTTAGCGATTTTCAAGGTGTGTTGAAATAGCTATTAGTTTAATGAAAAGAAATACTGTATCGGGATTGGAAATCTACACTGGTTGGTCAGTTAGTTTTACATACTATGTAATCTCATCTAGCCCGTTATGTCCCAGTGCTGGGCAAAGGCCTCCCTCTCCCTTCTCCACACACATCTGTCCTCTGCCATTGCGGGCCAGTCCTTCCGGTAAGAGTCGAGTTCGTCTCTCCACCTTTGCCTTGGTCTACCGCGATGTCGCCTAGCATTGAAAGGGACCTACTTAGTGGTTTAGTGGTTCTTTTAGCCCACAGCTCATCTGACATACGATAAACATGTCCGGCCCAATTCCACTTAAGACAAGCAGCTTAAGTATACATACTATATCCAGTTAATTTCTGCAGTAGCTGATAGATAAAAATTTAGCGTAACATCTTAAACACATTCTTTATCAACTAATTACCACAGCAAACTGCAACAAAATCCTTCCCTAAGCAAAACTAACGCGAAAAAATAAACAACGTCTTACCTTAAACGTAACGTTACCTTACTGAGCGCCGGTAGTTAGCATGTTTAATCGCAACGCCTCGTTCCACACGTGCCGATAAAAACCAGCCAACTGCTATTACTGAAGTTGCTGGCCTCCTAAACATGGAACACATACAGACGCACGTTCCTGTATTGTTAGGATTTAACGAGAGTACTGATAAGCGAAGTTCCGAGTGTGCTGTCAAAGGGCGACGCGTTTTATCAGCCATAGTTAGCGAGCAATTGATATCGCTCGCTGGAGTAGCTACAGAAACTGTATGCGAAGTAAAGCTGTGGACAGAATGTGGTTATTGACTCTGGAATGTTTACATTTGTTTTTTGATAGAAATGACGAAGAAAAAGAAAAAAAATGAAGAAGAAGAATGAATGAATGAAGTCTTCTGGAATCATGAACTATCTAAAAAGCAGACCCCTTTACCAATAAGTGAAACGAAAACACTCCAGAATCTTTCCTACAATACTATTCCTCTAAAATGTTTGTTTCCTACACTATTTTCATCGTTATTAGTCTCAGTATCTACGTAACACAACACAGTAGCGTTACAGTCCCACTCCTTCATCTTCATGGACATTTTCTACTGTAACAAAAAAAAATCAGTCGAAATGAGAACCTCCTCCTTTTTTGGAAGAAGAAGTCGGTTAAAAATCGACTAAACAGAACAGCCCTAAGCGACAAAATTACGGAAACACCTTATTTTCGACATTACCACCTCCAGACATCAAACAAAACGAATCATAAAACACTTTCATCCACTCCAGAAGTCTGCAGCACAATTTTTGCGTCCACGTGACAATTAGGAGGCGTCATGTGAACCAAGCTTTGGTGCGGCAACGTTCGCGGTCTGTAGCAAAATTAGTAAAGTTTATGCCATCATTATTGGCGTCGCTGTAACAAAGGGCCCCTACCTCCTTTGCCAAGCTTTGTCAACGTATAATTGCGCAGCACTCACTGCGAACAGAATATTGCTAATAGACGGATAAAGTTACCGTTATTTCAAGGCTTACTGTAATCGGTTTTTCTTTGTATGTTCGTTTTTGGAGGGTTTTCGTTACCGCTGAGTGTGAATCCTATTTGTTTCTTCACATGTCGCATTACTATCGCCCCGATGATACCCTCTTTGAGAAAAAATATCCGCAATACAACCAAAAGATACCTTCACGGAAAGGTTAAATGAAATACACGTACGTGTAATTTAATCTCTGTGTAAAGGTCTAACAACAAAAGGACTCCTATAAAAAGTAATGTTATCAATAGTGAACTATCCCGTGCTATTTAATATCCCAACCCATCCGAGCCAATAGGGGTTAAACTGACCGGTCGAATTAACCCTGACACACCCGGAACTTCGTCAACTCGACTTAACCCGTTGGAAGGTCGACTTTCAAACGACTGCAGTTGGTAAACTTGGGCGAACATCGTCAAAATTCGTAGCGACTACAATTTTCGTAACCGCAAATTATGCTTCTTTGAGCGAACCGAAGTGGGGGCGGAAACAGCCGAAGTCGCTTCGTTAGAGGTCGGGATTGGACCATTGTAGTTGAAGCTTAATCGCTACAGGACAATGGACAGTGATGTAACGTAATTGTCGCTAAATAGTCACTGTTAAAGCGCAAAGCGATGACAGTGCGCAATTTTAATTGTTCCGAACGACAGCGCAGTGGCTGCGTATCGCGAGCTTTTTTAAAGTGACCGCATTAAACTGTTTTATGCGTTGATTATTGTCGTTCAAATGAGGCGTTTTCCAACGAATGTCGAATTAAATTTTGTTGACGACCGCCTTTTATACTGTCGTAATTTTCGCGCAATGAATTTTATACTCGCGCTAATTTACAGCTGGATTTATTTTCGAGTTCGGAACGCTCGAAAGTGTATTTTTCTAGAAACTTGGCTTATATATTATTTAAATTCTAATAACGAGCTTCACAGGCAAACGGGCGGCGCGTGCGAAGCCCGCTAATTGAAACTATAAATATAAACCCCAACATTTTCCTCCGCTTCTATTTTCATTTCAGTTTTTTTTCCATACCTACTGAATGGACGGTCTGTGTAAGGAAACGTTTTTAAAGTTTGAACTCGGGGCTATTTGCCATAACAACAGTTTCTTTATTTCCCACATTTTTAATTTTAGTTTTCCTCACTTAGAACGTCATCAGCAATTCTGAACAAACCGCACGAAATGAAGACACATGTGTTCCACTTAAAGTATATCGATAGAGAACAACGACTCAATATATCGGAGCGTTATAATGCGCGCATCCGAATAAACTACCGGGTACTTGCCGTAGCAACACAGCAATGTACTTAAAACAACCTAAAAAGTTACTCAAAAGTTATGTTCTGCTAGAGTTCGCGTAGTATCGTCCCCGTATCCGTTTTGTTCCCCTATTCGCCTCTCCCCCCCGTCGCCTGCGGGGCGAGGGGAGGGTTCGCGATAACCGCTTCTTATACGCATAATGCTCGGGATCTCGTGCTAAGCTGATAGAATTGTGGTGGAATCAGCAGGCCTTTTGAAGTTCTATTAAATTGTAACACTCGCGAGTTCGCGCCAACGCGCCCGTGAAATTGTGGCTTTATTGAAATGGCACGAAATTATTTATCTTTTTTGTGTGCGCCGCATGTGTGAGATGGAATTTCTAATTTAGAATTATAGTGGCGGTGTCTACGTACGTTTTAGAATATTAAATTATTCATGTTTAAACGCTTAAGTTTGTAATTTATATGACGGCAATTTGGATTCAGTTCGAAGAATGCTTATGCAAACACGCCTGTTATGCGTCGCGTCATATGGAGTATTTTAAAATGTTATCAAGGAATGTTTAATACGAAGATATTTAATAAAGGCTACGACTGGCTACGAATAAAGTTGGTAGATATACAAAGCGTAGAAAATATGTTTTCTATGAACTAGGATTTAACTAAAAGTAGGGTAGCCCTACTTGTACAGAGCATTTAGAATAGTTAACTATTCCCAAATTTTTAATCAGAGAACAGAAATAATTGTTGATAATGCACCATGAATCTTCCCGCTAGGAAAGGTGGTAAACTAAAACACAAACGATTTTGTGGAATGGTATGCTCCGTTCATAATGACATCATACTTCTAAAACGAAAACTGAGGTGAACATTTCAAAAATGTATTTTTCCGTAGCCGCGTAGCCGTCAATGTGAAAACCCGCGTAGCACGTGCTACGAAGCTCGTAGACACGAAACAATTTATCCTAACTTATGTAAATAAATCGAAACTGAGTTTATTTGTTATGCTTTTACATCTAAATTGCTGAACCGATTTTGATAAATTTTAGTACAGAGATAGATAAAACTCTGGAGACGGTTATCGGTTTTTCGTGAGAATAAAACCCGAACGCGAACGAAACCAAGGGTAAAAGCAAGTCGAAAATAATCGCAACATTTCACATTTGCTTCCCACATAGTTACACCTACATAGGCTACACACAAGACATTTTCTGATTCTATTTTTGACTCTAAATTAATGTAAACTTGACCTTAAACTTTGCTTTTCAAGACAGCGACAACCTAAGGTTACTCGTAAACACACACATTTTCCCGTGTTTCTGTTCCACACACACACACACACACACACACAGTTAACATTATCACCTGTGCGTTGTGTTATGATAATGAGGCGCGTTTCTGGCAACACCGACAGTTGTTTGTAAACAGTTTCATTGAACACTCACGCGGCATATATGAGTGAACTTGTGTGGGAGAAATGGTTTTGTTTTGTAGTTAAACGTGAATATAAGAACTTGAACTTGGTACAAGGAATGATACATCAATACATGATGTCCTGTTGGTATTTAATAATGTTGTTCTTCGAAGTCAGAAAACATCGCTGCAAATTTTTCGCTTTCCATCTAACACAAGAGTGGACGACTTCTCTAGCTCGATGTAGTTCTTTTTTTTAAGGATGGGGTATCATCAAATGACTTCTTCCGCTCTGGGTGGAGCGGGAGGGAAAGTCAGACTCTCACTGACTAAAACCCATCCGTGTTCCTCCTTATGCTTTTTGCGTTACAGGGCCACGGTGACTCTTTTAAACAAATTCCGCAACCCTGGAGCTCGATATAGTTACAAGAATGATCCACTAGTGACTCGCTACTGGTCGAACTGACGTTGTAAGGCTGAATAAGTGGAATTGGCCTTTTAGCAACTTGAAGCAAGGTATAGTCCATCTTAAGAGCGTTCACGACGTACAGCATTTCATATAAACTTTCAAGCCCTTGTTGTTCAAAATGAATGAACCAATTTTAATGAAACTTCCCTCTTCATCAAGCAGGAGACAGAACAGAGCTAGGCTAAATAAGCACCAAGGGACACATACAACTGGGTTAAGCCCAGTTGCCAAGCACCACACATTATACATTAACACTAAAACAAATGGGTCCTAAATTGTGAGCTACTTTTGGTTTCAAAAATAGGTATGGCAAAATCGCTATTATTATTCTATAGAGATGTGACTGCTCCAGCTTCTATCGACAATATCAATTAGGCAATCAATACATGCCTATAAAGGGTTATTTATGGCCCTTCGTCTATCGCCTCGCGTGTGTGTTCAACGTGATTGTGCACAAACAACTGCCGGTGTCGCTGATAAGCACTATTATCATAATACAGCACAGGTGATAACGGGAACT
Organism: Melanchra persicariae; assembly: GCA_947386135.1. Taxonomy (NCBI): domain Eukaryota; kingdom Metazoa; phylum Arthropoda; class Insecta; order Lepidoptera; family Noctuidae; genus Melanchra; species Melanchra persicariae. The sequence goes on along the minus strand of OX376651.1, from coordinate 4,689,362 downwards.
GAGTGAAATAGCTACCTACTTACCAATGATAGAATTACTTATGTTACTGTTATGTTCTGATTAATTTCGTTGTGGGATCTAAGACAGAATCGTTTCTCCGGGACTCGTCGAGCTTCACTGACTCGGCGTTTTTCTGGTGGTCGCTAATGTTGATTCTGGCTTTCAGGAGTTGCAGTGGTTTGGGAATGTGTGGCTGGGCTTGTCCCATCTCTATAGAATAGTGATGGGAATGTGACAGAGATTTCGATTATTTTTTTAATGTGCTGGTTGGTGTTCACTCTTGATAAAGAGTGAATAACAAAACACAGCTTCACAATTGATCTTTAATTAAAAAAACATTTGATCAAAATAAACGCAATGAATTCATAAATCTGTGTATTAAAGATAATGTTCCCCGCATAACTTTAATAAAATGCCACAATTTTGAATAGGGATTCTCCTTATAGCAAATGAAGAAGTGGATACCATTTTCCTGTGTTTAAAGTCATAAAGATTTTCCTGGAAACTAAAGGAATCTCTTTTTTTTAGAACTAGGAAATTTCTCGTGCTATGTTTTGTAACGTTATTATGAAATACTAACGTGTTGTGAAACAGGAAAAAAGACACTCCACGACATTACGACGTAACAAACTTGAAAACTTACCTACTTTATTGACCTAACCTTGACCAAAATTAATATCTAATTCTAAAAGAGAAAGAAAAATGTACCTACTACTTGTATAATTTAGATACCTACATATTTCTTTCTCTTTCTAGCAGAGGCTTATGATACTCACCTGACTTTATGTATTATAAAAGTCTCCAAGTCAATAAGACCTACGGCTGCCCGTACACAGTCAATCTTGAATGCAATCCACGATCAAAATCAATGTTCTGATCTGTGGAGCGCGAGTTTGACTGTGTACGAGCGGCCTTAGGATTTAACGACCGAATTCGGTTGGCAGACGATCGGTAACTATATTGACACTTCCCGCCCTGGACTCCTTCACATCAATGTCTAAAACGTAGTCTTTTAGCAGACGTTTCCTAAGTACTTATTTATGATGTAAACACTTCCGAACTTCAATATCCGGAAACTTATTATTTAAACATTGCCATAACATTCCTAAATTCTGATAAAATACGCCATCGAATGACACAAAGGAAACTTAATATTCTCGTATATCATTGTAATAGAAACCGATATAACAAATCTACAACAAGTGGCAAATCCCACTACAGTAGCAGCACCAGGGCAGTTAGTATCGCGGCGCCGTCCGTACATATTAGTGGTCGCCCACTATAATTTATTTCCCGGAGTAAATGGGATTAGCAGCAGGAGCGCTGCACACTGGGTCATTTTTTGCGCCCCGCGGACAAAGCGCCTCGCGACGGGCGGCCCGGAGATACCCACTGCGACCACTACCATGAGAACATTTGAACACCACCACCTGCTTCATCAAACCACCTTATTTTATCGATTGACACGTCCAACTTACCAAAAAAATCCAAAGTGTAGGACACCGACGTGACAGGTGCCCGTAAAAGCTTAGAGATTGTGTTACGGAAAAGTAATCCGCGACCACCGCCACCAGTTTATCCAAGCTCTCGAACAAATAAAAATACTTATCACGTAAAACCACCCTCCTGGCTGTCGGGCCCGCCTCGTAAAACCAACTCCTGGCTAAGGTAATAAAATGTCGCGACCAATCAACGCTCGCCCGTACAAGGATTCTCAGCGATTGGATTTGTCTCTCACGACTGCCGGATAACCGGACAAATCTCACGTTTAGAACGACAGCCGAGGCGACGTCGCGTTGCGATTTTGAAATTAGAGCCAACGTACATACCACAACAACACCGTATATGCATAAGTGATAGAGAAGGCGCGTAGAAACGCTACGTGATAACATTATTCGTGTGAAAAATGTATCGAACGGTACAAGTGGCGAATCTCGAGAGGGCCACATCCGAATAAATAAAGCCGGGGGTGCGGCGCGAACTTGCAAAAAATCCCCATTTACTGCGGTGCGAATATAAAATATTGATCTCAACGGAAATTTATGAAAACATAAAAATGCGGAGGTGCGAAGGCGCGCCCTGATGGAATACCCGTGTAGATACTTACCGCTGTCTTCTTGATTCGTTTCCGTCTACATTTCTGAGGGATTAATCTCGCGCGTGGCTTATATTACACGTACGTCATTTTCACGCGTAAAAATTACGCCGCGTAATTTTCGAATCTCATTTTTAGAGGCCTGTTTAGGCGGCGCTCATGTCAGAAAATTCAATTTAGGACACTTATATTATACACGTCGTAGGAGTTCATAATGGCGTTTCGGTCAGAGAAAATTTTGCAAATGAAATTCCGCCAGCGCGGGATCTTGTCCGCTGGGTATACCCTCTCCACACCCGGTTATTGCCCATTTTTTATATAGAAAAGTCCGTTTTAATCCACGCGGCGGCGATCGTAACTCACGCCTTTATTTAGTCACTAGATTACGACTAACAAGGCCCGCCTTATTTCTCGTTTCTTCCGTCCTAAATGAGGCAATTCGTAATTGAATTTATTCTCTAAAAATAGTGCGGTGCGGTTGCATTTTGCTGGCGTTCCGGCGCCAATTGGAAATGATTTCACACTTCACACTTGAAATGGTAATAGGTTTACCGTGTGATTACTAACCTGGATTAGCGCATGTAGCGGAGCCGGCCTAAATTTAGTGCGAAATCTGGGAGATTACCGACATTGATGCGCTCAAGTACAATCTTGTTCCAAATAAGCTCAGATAGAACTAAACGAATTACACATCTGTTTCGTCTGTAAATTGTGGTTTCCATTAATCAGACGAAGTTACTCACTGAACGTTTGTTACGACTGTTTTAGTTCAGGACCGACGAATACAGCTACGAAATATGTTTTAAAATGTACAGAATAGATTTTTGATGGCAGTTCTACGTTTTTGGTTGTACATTTTTTCCTGGATAGCAACACTAAATCCGCGTCCATTGCAACTGCGCTGGCTTGTCAACTTGACGTGATCGATGACGTCATTAATGCCTCCACGTGATCGAAACAAAATGGCCTCCATTAGGGTTGCAACAATGCAAATAAGAGACAAAGCATTACTCGCCCACCCTTGGACGTGTCGCCCCAGCGATATCTTTAACACATGTGCTTAGCCGAAATCCGAAAATAAATAGATTGTGGAGTCAGTCCTAAAAAAATGGTACAAGGGTCATCAATCCTTTACGCGTCTGCATCAAATATGTATACATAAGCGCCAACAGCGACGCCGAACGAATCGCAACATGACACATTCTCAATATAACCCTCATAAAAAGGTCCGATAAAATATGGAGAGTAACGGATAGTGGGGAAAAACTATTACTGGGGTCTTAGAAGGAATGGATTCGGGGTCATCGCATTGTGTCATCTTCCATATCGAGGGGCCATCGTTCGTCAATGTAACATTCGGACCCGTTAGGCCTGCAAGATGGATGGGCCAGGAGAGGCCCGTGGGCCCCGCACTGTTTGAGTAACGCCGGCAACGTTTACATTTGTAAATGGATTTTAAACTGGAGTGCTCGCTTGACCGTTAGGTGCTCGATATATTTTTTCTACGACCACGCATCGCCGTGTGCTTTTACACAAATGTTTTGCACTGTAATTTACATACATACGCAATTAGATTAATGCCACAATGCTATACTAATTAATTAATTGTATCCTGTGCAAATATTTGTACAAAACCATAACAGCCGAGTTTATTATTAATACTGTTTGCTTGTGCGTTTAATTAAATTAATTGCTTAGTTCATACCCTTCGTTCTAATTCTGACCAGAAACACAATCATACAGTGTGTAAGTGTATGATGTGTAATAATTGCCTGTATAAATCAAAATGACATGTATTTAATCGCGGTTCCCCGCGAACCCTACCGGAAGAGGCTGGAGGGACTGCCTCGTCTTTGTCGGGAAAAAAATGTTAAGAAAAGCGACCCTCGCTAATGCACACAGTACTATATCTATTTGGGTACAAAGGGCTGAGTATGCTTGACCTCTGTACATAGAATGGGTCGCCGTATCGTCGTCGTTTGTATGTTTCCGCGGATCGCGCGAGCAGCGCTTATGTGGAATTAGGTTATTTTATACTTTTGAAAGCATGCAGCCTAAAGTAATCCGCTTTGTAGAAGTTGCTCTAAAGACTCGTTTTGTCTCTTTTATATTTAAAAAGTTGGAAAGGATTATTCAGTTCAAGTCTATGACGTTAGAATGAGAGTTATTCCCAAATATCGCGACTATTATCAGCTTAGTTTCTAATGCGATTAGGTAAGAACCTGATCGCATTAGAAACTAAGCCGATAATTGATTAGAGTCTTAAGACAAACTATCGAAAGTCTATTTAACACTTTTTAGAAATGTTGAAGAATCAACGTTACCACATCAGCTGTAATTAAACAAGCACCGAACATAACGAGCCGCTTAAAAACGAGCCCACAACGTGACAGCGAGCGCACCTGTCAACGTCACGTCAAATCCCACCGCGGCCGCCATTTTATATCGAAATGCAAATAACCTCACAAATCGAGGGTGTAACGCGATCCGTCCCGAGGCACCCCGGAACAGCTGATTTATTTCATACGCGATATGATTTTGCCGCAATTGAGAGCCCTCCGCTTGCCGCGCGGCTATATATTATACCACTTGCATCACAAGGTGTTAGCTCCATACAAAATCTTTACAAGGGAAGAGTTCATAACCAATTACGCAAAGAAAACGCATTTTTTGTACGCACTGTTATAATGACACTTGTCTGCGGTTGGGCGCGTGGATAGGCCACTCAGTCGGTGTCAAATGCCACTCAAGATTCAAGATGGCGGGCGCTGCAACGCGCGTTGATAAATGCGCATCGAGCGGCTCTGCTGTCATTTGTTTATTTTTTCATCAAAAGAGGCCGAATAATTAGTGAACGGTGACGGCAGATTAAATTACGAATCGGAACACTGCGTAACCGACACTCCTTTTTTTACGGTAAAATCTCCTTTCTCAAAACCGACTTTTATAGATGGCAATTTTAACATTAAACTGGTGCAGCCCTGTATAATAATGCTGTTAGCGTACAATGGAACGGCGATAAAACTGAAAGCTTTCGAATTTTAGTGTTCATATTAAAAGTCCGCATTATACTGCGCATGAAATTCGACAGTGCATCACTAACTAGACACAAATGAGAACATACGAGTAGACACCGATACGTTGATACGGTACCAAGGGGATTATTGGAGGATAGTTATCTGGGTAAGAAACGTCCATCACTGGGGTAATTTGGATATATGCGAATCCCCTCTGGCCTGGTGTAATCGGGTAAGCTCAATGACCCGCGAGGGTGTGCGCGGGGCGCGCGGGGGTAGGTGCGATCATCAATCTCTATCAGGGTATCGCCGTCGGCGAAGCTCGCGCTTCCGTTCCTGAAAAAAGTGGCGACGAAAAATATGACCGCTTCCATACTGGACATGTGACAGTGTGACGCGCCTGAATATATTCCCATAACATATGCGTGGGTCCCCTTTAAACAAGGGGGGTGCGGATTAAGCTTTGACAAATGTCTTATAGAATTTTCTGAAACCGTCATTCATATTTGCGGCCTTAAATTTTCATATCATATACTTAATCAAACAGTTCAACAAATCATAAGTCGAAATAAATATATTCACATTTATGATGTTCAATAGCGCTGCATGTATCCTCGTAAGAGCGCCGCGGTTGTTATCTTCCGCCATTGATTACGCGCATCAAATTACACAATCGTACACAAGCAATTACACAAAACATTAATTCACAACACCCAATCTCGTTTGTGAATCGTTCATTAGCGGAAAGGGGGGATCGGTAGAAATGGAAACTTTTGACAAAAGTTAAGACGTAAACGGCAAATGAATCTGCATTATTCCAGCGCCCCACTCCGCCGGAGACGTCTCGACGCCCGCTCCTCAGATAAGACAATTAAATAACTATCTCGGCCCATTTATCTGTCGGAGTTTCGTTTTGTTTGTTTCTATTAAGCGTAATTAATGCCTCCGCGGACGGGTAAAGGTTAATGAAGTCGAGCCACCGCCGGTTATCGGACATCTGACGGGCTCAACTAGAATCAAATGTCCGCAGCCCGCCGTCGCCGTCGTCCTATTGTGCGCGACTAATAAACATTCCTGCTACGGACCGCGGCCGAGGACTCGCTGACACAAAGACGCGGCTCGTCTCCGACTCCGTAGAACACTCGGCTGTAACGAGCTATGTCAACAATGCGCGTCTACCACAAGCAGCGCACTCATTCCGTTCTGCCAACTCTTCGCACCTACTGTAATATCGAAAGGAATTTCCCAATTTGAACACCCTTCTAAATGGTCGCGATGACATCTATGAATCTAAGTCGCACTTCGCATCTCACACCCGGAACCCATCGACGGGTATCAGTCACGGACGTAACTGCATTCTTCGGTAGACAGCTAATTTGGCCCCCCATTTACGTGTAAGTAGAACATCTATCACGACGTCTCGGCATTTCTTCCAATTTACCGAGTACTCGTCTATCGAAAGATTCAATGAATGATAACGAGCCTAATAAATACGGAGTCGGCTCCCCAAATGGCTGTAATTAATTTAATGGATTTAGACAAAGAAATATGTACAATGAGATAGTGAGATTAATGATGGCGCTGCATATTGTTTCAAGCATTAGTTGGTGGGTTGGTGGTGAGTCGTGAAGATATTCAGCAGAGCGTCGGTGTGTCGGAGTGCCGCCTGCGCCGCGGCTGCCGTGTAACCGGAGCCGGCCGGCTGCTCTCGGACGCTTTATTTTTTCTCCATTTACTTGTAAACACTAATGAAGGCTCCCGAGCGAGCCTTCTAACGAGCTCTAACGTTGCACTTTCTGTTTATTATCAAGTCTGTAATCTAACATTCGAAGGTACTTCAACTACAGACCTTGGTACAGCACTTGGGTTCAAATTAACAGAGTCCCAATTACTGCACTGAACTGAAAAAATACCCATAGGTCTTGCACTATCAAGTTAAATGGTTGAACAGACTTATCTATCATGAATGTAAGTTACTTTGTAAGTTTTCCTTTCCGAATACTACGCCACCGCACGTCGAATTCTAATGAGATTAATGTAAATTTATGTTCTTGAAGTAACTTACTTTGTTCTGCGGATGTTTGCTAGACAATACATTAACATAACTGCCCATAAAAAGCCTTAGTTCAGCCCCGACTCCACTACGAGCCTACGAGAAGGGTTCCGTCTACTGGCTGTTATATCACAAAATCAGCGCAACATAAATTAGTGGACAGGTCGCGTGACGGACCGACTTAGCAACATCGTCTCCTTATCGTCGTCCGGAAACCACCCGGCTAACCTCTCTAAGTACAACCCGACAACTGAAAAAAACAACCCTAAAACCAACTCCAAAGAAGTCAAATTCCTTTAACACTACCAACTATATTCCACAACGAAACAACCAATCTCAACTCTATTCAAGCAACTATACGGTCCAAATCCTATTCACGACAATAGGAATAGTCAACAACAAATAAGGCAACATTGCCAGTATGTCAACATAAATAAAGCTGAGTGTCCTTTAACGAAGCAGACGTTGACGTCGGGACACTAATAAAGACCGTACGAGACAATGTCGACTCTAAAGCTTTTGTATTAAAATTGAGATTAGTTACGTTAGCAGAAGGGGTAGTAAATGAAGGTTCGCATTTAGCGGTCGTGGTGGTAGTGATATGGGTGGACTTCCTTTGTCTGGTAATCTTATCAGCGCGGCAGCCGGCCGCCGCGTCTTGACATGATGCATTGCGCGTGCTATACATTTACATTCGTCGCCGCTCACCGCTCGCGCTCGTACCAACACGCACATGCAAACGCGCCATCACAGTTTAATCGAACACTACACGTGTCGAATGTGCTTAAAGCGCTATTTGTACAACTGTTTTACAAATTCAAACCAATGCGGGAAGTTAATCAATCAATTTTAATAGAATGAATCCGTCTATGTACTGTAGAGATAAGCTTATGTATACAGCATTGGGCTCCGGCCAACCGTGAGCCATCGATTAAAATGTACGCGTAATGTCATTACGCAAGCCCATTCCACTTGTAGCGGCAGATAGCGGAGGCCTTCCTTTCCCGAACTGCCGAATTTCGTTAATGCCTCCGAATTTTTCGATAATGCTTGCTAAACCTTCCGATATCGAAACGTAAAGGAAATTATAAGAAAACCCAATTCTTCAAAGCCGTAATAATAAAAAATACGCCTTGAAAGCGAATCTATTGAATATCGAGGACTTTTATTTCATAGATAGTATAATGGACGGGATCTCTCGGAAGACAGTTCCGGGCATCAGAATGTAAGCTCACAAAAGCCCTCGTGCTCGATCCCTTTGCAATCGCAAAACTTTGAATACACCTCTTTCGACTATCGAAAAGTTCCCGATAATGGATTTGTTCGAGCACTCGATTGTTCAACGATGAATGGGTACTAATTAAAACGAAGTCACGACGACGCTGGACCAAGTTCCCGATTGTTTCCCAACTATAAATCGCAGCGCCGCTCTCTCATATAAATATTGCACGGGTTCAACTTTGGTGCTAAATTTAAAATCGAAATTGGGGAATCGACGCCATCGAGAACGTATGGTTAAGTGTTTTTATACCGCATAACTATTCGGAACTATCGATGTTCGGATTTACATATATGTATTCTCCGATATTAATCTACGTAAATAAGGATTTCTCTTGTATGTTCTCAATTCGAGTTAGGATCAAGATTAAGGGGTAAATTCTAAATTGCTTCGGGAATGTTCGTGTAACGAGTTTAAGATTGTGAGCACGTGTTGCCGCCGCGTCTCTTGCCTTCAGAGATTGCCCAAATGTATCTCGTTCCTATCGGTGTGCGTCTACACGTGAATGTGCTTTACGTCTCATACATCAACGTCACAGGTTATGAAACTACCTGAGAGATATACTAGACAGTTTGTGCCTTGCCAACATCTGCGCCAAATTACTTTCTTGTGTCATAAAGTAACAGAATTCTTCCATCAATATTGTTGAACAAACAGCAAAAAGCTGAATGTTAATCTTAGCAGGAATAATGGACAGGGAATTAACCTCTCCAGCCAAGCTTACTGGCGGGTAAACCGCAGTTACTCTATTACAAGTCGGTCTGTTTCTTTTCCGTTTCCAATAAGAAATCACGTTTGTTCGGGCCGAGCTCGGCCGCAAATGAGCCGAAACACACCCCCTTTATCTTCCAATAAGTAAGCGAGCTTTGGATTTCTTCGGAAGAAAATACGGATCCTAAACGGAAAATAGGAGATCGGATGCCAGATGGCTCGAAAAATATAAAAATAAACGAACCGGAATATGGACAGTGGCCTCTATCTGATTGTTATTCAGTTTTATGCATAGTGTAGTCTCAATAAATAATATGGGATAGTAAAATCGAGCGCCGAAAAGTCGGGGTTGGTTGTAAAAAATACTGATTTCCTTGCGTAAACAAACTCAAAAAGGACCAATCAGGTCCCTGTATGTGGGAGGCAATTTTGGCAAAAGTAAAAAGAGAAAAAAAAGTGAGTTTGTTCCGGGTACGCAGCGACAAATCCCATGACGGCATTCAAAATTGCGTTCCCTTTTTAAAGTTGAGACGATTCGCGTAACGAGTGTCGAATTCTCGGAGCGCGGGCCCCTCGGCAGCTCAGCAGACGAAGTGCCCCGGAGGTGCTCGGTAATTACCAACCATTACAGACAAAGGACACGACTCGTCCGATTACCATAATTCCCAGGCCCCGAGACGGGATATAAATGGGCCACATTTTGTAGTAGCACGACGACTGACGTGTGTATTAATGACTATGCTTGTCCTCCTAAATTAGGTAAGGGATTTGGTGATTTAGTTTTTTCATTGGCTGCGGCGGCGGGCTGGGATAGATCGACCGTTCGGTTCGCTCGACTGGGCGCATTTGTCCTTAAACATCGGCCCTCATAACAAATTACTGCGTTTAGAATGTGCTTAGTGTCAGTTGTAAAGCATGACATGAAAGGTTGTAGACAACCCCTGATTATATTACATAGGAGTCGATGGATAGTGGTGTCAGCATCACAGTACCCATACACTATTCGCTTACGGACTGATTAATGTATTTGAGATGAAGCTGGAAACGCAATAATGTAACAGAAGACGATACACCAGTACTGGCATAAAATTATAGTGAACTAATTGTATGTATTAAATGTATACTTCTAACATAAATCTCATCGTTCCACCACTTCATTAAAGCACTATACCTAAATAGCTATTAATCGTAGTAGGTACTGCGGATTATAGTGCGCTTTATTAAAGTTCAATGAAACTCATTAATCTCTAATTGCTAAGAAAAGAATGGTATCAAAGGGCAAGACCACAAAAGGCGGCGGACGATATTGTCGAGAAGTTCACCATTTTCATTTCGGTAGTGATCGAGAGGGTGGGGGGGAGATCGATCGCGAAAAAAACAACACAAAAACCCTTTTAAAATTAATTGAGTTTTCTTGCGGCTACATCGGGTGGTACAATAAATTAATTAACGCTCGAAGGAATCTTTAAAATTCGTAGAGGATCAAAAGTTGGGTGTTATGGCGGGCCGATAAGAGGCGTCGAGGGCGCGGGGCACAGATAATACTTCGATTTTCCATTAGCTTATATTAGCGATGGGAGAGTCCGCCGCGCCCGCGGTTAGCCCAATAGCTCCCGATCTAATATATTTTCCTTATAAAGAACCACCGAAACACGCGATCTTTGATCCATTTGCATGAGCCTATTCACGGTTATTTGTTTACGAGCCATTACGGTGAGCAATATTCGCCCCTAATTGAATTTCAACTTGTAAATTTTCGTGGATGGAATTAATTAAATTTTTCCCTGTGCTAATGCCTCCGCCACGACCGCTGGAGCATGCTGATTAATTTTGTAAAAGCCTTTAACTTTACAAATAACGGCATTTGATAACAGATTATTGGTAATAATGAAGGCCAAGTTCTGCTTCGTTAATTCTCTTGGATAAAGGAAATATAGGTTTTATACAAAGAGATAATATTGTATGGCTGTCCTTGGGTTCATGCGACGCTGAGTTCGTCATTTTTTCTTTGTTTTATCAAACCACCGTCCTATTTGCTATTTTTCTTTTTATTGACGAGGCAAAACTGCCACAAGCATCCAAGATAAAGGCTGGGCTTTATTTATCGTAACTTTTAGAAGGGGTTGTTTTATTTTAACAGCAATAAACCTGCAAGTGCTTGATTTTTTTCATTTGTTTGTTCCGATTCTCGTTATTGTTGGAGCCTTATTTTTGTATTCCAAAGTTTTCAACGACTTTCAGTGTAAGCCTTGTTTGATTGCATTGACTTTGTTAAAGTTCAGCCAAAGTTACGAAGAAGGATAATCATGTTTATGTTCATCTCGAAATTATGTAAATTAAACTAGTAAATTATATCGGGCTGCCACGAGAAATTCTTTGTACCTGACTACGAGCAAAGGACAGAATTATGATATTAATTATCCTTACGTAAAAGTTGGAGTTACCTTTTATGAAATCATCCACCACCAGCATTCTTCCACCACGTCTCCGTATTGATCTTCTGGTTCATATCATATCTAAACCTTGTTTCTTCTTCCGCAGGGTGTCTGTTGGAAGGGTCGCGTCTCCCGCCCGATGTGCCGCCTCGCAACCCGACCATGTCTCGCCTGAACGGTCGCATCACCGGCAACCCTGCTGACCTGGGCGACTTCGAACCCTCCTGCCTCGTGCGCACACCCTCAGGCAACTTCTACGTGCCTTCAGGTGAATGTTAGAACCTTTTTAACTTCTTTATTAGGTTAAGTACCTACATCTACACACCACAGACACATTAGCTTAGCTTAACAGATTATTTTACTTAATCCTAGTTTCTAGAAGCGTAGTCAATCTCTGTTGATATAATGTTTTCATCAGTAGATCTACCTAAAGTTTCGTCAAAATACATGTATGTTTACTATACGTATTGTCTGTCCCATTAAAAAACTTGGCGAACGAATTGGTTGTCGCAGTATGAAGTTATTCCTAAAACTGTGAATACAGAATATTGTCTCAATTATATTGAAACAGCTTGTTACTTCTAGGTCTTGTTTACTTAGGTCCTGACTACACAATAAGCGTGGGTGACTTTATTCTTTCAGTGTCTCAATAAGTAAACAAACAAAATTATTTAAAAGTTTCATATAGCACATACTAATCGAAATCTAATTTCAGGGGACATTCAAAAGAATCCGTCTATGGACTACAAGTCGAACTCGTCGTGTAGTAGTCCAGGCAAGCCAGAGAAAAGCACGTTAGAAAGAATGGAGCGGTCAGACAGGCCGCATCCGACCTTCGGTACCCCCGTTCCAGTCCTGCCGGTCCGGAACAACCTCCGGTCCTCGAACTTTCCTTCGGCTGGTTCGCGGTTTCACTTCCGAAAAGGCCTTTCGTCGAGGTGCTCTTGGAAGTGTACCGCCATTGTATTTATAATACTCTTCGTTGTATTGTTAGCCATCGCGTCTTATATGACAGGTGAGTCTTGGAGTCTGACAACTGAGTTTTTGTTAAGTCTTTCAACATTTTCTTTGAAGTTTTGATTTTTACGTCGGTGTATATTGGTAATCAATTTAGCCCCTGAAAATAAATTTCCGTTTCAGACAGCTGCGGAAATACATTTTACATCAAAGAAACCGATTTTTTTTAACCTTATTTAAGAACATAAACTGTTCTTAAAGTCTGAACAAAATTATTATCGTTACGTAACATTCTCATTCCAATGTTGGTTAATTACGTTAAGTATGCTTTAATCTTATTATTATGTAAATCTTAATGTTATGTTTTGTTCACAGCGTCATATTTTGTTAACTGGACGTATCAAAACCCCAAATCATGTACAGTAGTCGTCGGTGAACCAACAGAATTGTTTCCAGCATCAAAAGCAACATCACTGGAGTTCGCCAACAAAACTATGGCGAGGCCGCATCAAAGCTTGCCAACCATAGGCACAGGTAAAGAGGAACACCACTCCCGTCCTCGTAGAAGCGTAGATGTAGTAGATGGGCATGCTTCTTCTTTACCACAATCTGTTTCTTCCGAGGATTCTTCCACCGCTGTAAATATGCATGATATAACCAAACCTTCTGTGAACACTGTTAGCTTAGTGCATGGTGTGGCAGAAGATATCACTACTCAGCGGGACGAAGAGAAGAAAGACGGTGCTAACAAAGCTTTTGTGTCTAGCAATATTGATGATGTGTCGGTTAACACTGGTGATCTAACAACAAATAATCGCGGTATATCTACAACTACAACAAGTGACAATCCCCCGATAGCGTTGGCGACTGTTGCGACAAGTAACAATCCCTCAGTAGCATCGGCGGCTGTTGGAACTGGTAATAATCCACCAACAGCATTAGCAGATGTTGGGACAAATGACAACCCTTCAATAGCATTAGCAGCTGTTGGAACAAGTGACAATTCTTCAATAGCGCTGGTGACTGTTGCATCAACAACTGCTGAACAGCCCGCCTTATCAGAAATGCAATCGACTACTATTGCTACCACTACTGCTGAAATAACTACTAAAGTAACTAATTACGTCAGCACTACAACTACTACAGCGCCTAACATTGTTAAAGAAACTCATGTGGAACATCCACTCGAAATAAATGAGCCGGATAACGGTCCAGAAAAAACAGAAAAAAATAAAATTGCGTACGAACCTGAAAATATGCAAGGTGATTCATTCTCATTGTTTCATTCGTATGGTTTAGAAAAGCTTCAGTTCTTCAAAATACAAAACCAATTGGAACATGTAAAAGAAGTGCTTCACATATATTCCAATGATTCATCTGACATGGATAAAGATCTGGAGAAGTTTCACTATGATAGTGAAAATAGTGCTTCAAAAACCACAAGCACTACAAGCACGGCTAAAATAGTAACGACAGAGCCAGTTACAGTTTCTGAAACTCCTATAACAACTAAACCAAAAACTGAAGCGCCTTCAACAACTAGCTCTACAGAAACGACTATAACAAATGAACATGTAACAACAAACGCCATAATTAACACTACAAATATGTTTACCACGCACATTGAGCATGTTGTGACCACAACACCATCGCTAAATGTTACTAATGATACACTTACTACAAGTAGTACCACTGAGGCAACTCCTGACGAAGTTCCCACTGTGAACACTGTTGATACCAAATTTCCTGATGTGACTAATCCTAAACATGTTTTGATTAATCTGACGATTTCTGCCGATGATGCCGAGAGCTCATCATTTAAACAGCTTTATTCTTTAACATTGACTGTTCCAACGCTTGGTGATACGAATGAGATACCAACTGTTAAAATTACTCCAATGGATTCAGAACCAACCCAAGCTTCACATTTCAATAAACCTGTTACTTTAGAAGGTTCCACAAAATTCACCAATTCTACAAAAGATGATAACGACATTGGGGGAAGCTGTGAATGTTCATGTCCAGCTTGTATAAGCAATGCCACTGATGATTTCTACGATGACTCAACTGAAAATGGAGCAACGACAGCATCTCCTAAATCTGATTCATCTACTATAACCGATCAAATATCAAGTACGGATCAGTCCGAACTAACAGAATTGACGACTGAGGATTTAAATAAATCGTCACGTACGACGGAATCAGAAACAGTCACATCTACGGATTCTACAACAGAAATAACAACTGAAATATCGACTACGACAGAAAATATCTCCACCACAGACAGTATTGAGTCTACAACAGATTCTACTACTGAAGAGGAAGTTCTGACTACAACTGAATCACCAAAATGCGTTTGTCCAAAAATTCAGCCTCCACCCATTCTTATACTGGAAGGTGAGGTTGACCTTCAATAAAAGTCAGAGATAACTTACTAACGGTCACCAAATCCATCACCGCTTAGGGGATCTGTGTATAAATGTGTCTAACATACTAATATGCATGCTCATCACTGGTCGCAAGGATATTGAAAAAACATATTATAGCATCATACTTTTCTGTCGCATGTGCTTTATTAACATAAAAATGGGTAGAAGTAGTTAGTAAATATAAGTACTATAACAGTGCGTACAACAAATTCATCACATTATCGCATGACGAAATATTATGTACCTAAACGTTTAATATAAAACTAACATGTTAATATCTTCTAGGTGCGCGAACGTTCCCAGCGCAAACATTTCCACCAGATGGAACGACGTTCAAACAAATTACTTTAGGTGAAAAATTATCAAAAGAAATCCCTCCATATAGCTACTGGAATATGCAGTTTTATCAAACTCAAGCCAGTTACGTGAAGTTCGACTACATGATACCCCGAGGGGCTTCCATAGGCGTATACGCGAGAAGAAACGCTTTACCGACACATACACAATATCATATCTTGGAAGTTCTCAGCGGTTTCAAGGCGAGAACAACGAGAACTTCACATGTAAGTATTAATCATACTTTAAAATACATAAATAAACATTACATATGTTTAGACTAACATAAAGCAAACACTTTAAACTAGGCCTTTAACTTACAGCCTTCGATCAAGAAAGAAGTAACTCACTATATGGAGCAAGGCCACTGGTTCTTATCCCTATACAACGACGACGGCGACCCACAGGAGATCACGTTCATTGCGATGATCGCTGATGAAATGACGCACAACTGTCCTAATGGATGCTCAGGGAAGGGAGAATGTCTTATGGGTCATTGTCAATGCCAGGCTGGCTTTGGTGGTGATGATTGCAGTAAAAGTAAGCAAGACAATCATTTAATATGTACTTTACCTTGTTAAAATCCTATTTCCAACTTCACACATTTCGTATAAAAGCATTATACTCCAATGTTATAATTTTCTAGGCGTATGTCCGGTTCTATGCAGTCAACGCGGCGAATACATCAACGGTGAATGTCAATGCAACCCTGGGTGGAAAGGCAAAGAATGTTCCCTACGGCATGACGAATGTGAGGTCCCAGATTGCAACGGCCATGGACACTGTGTCAATGGAAAATGTTCTTGTGTCAGAGGATATAAGGGCAAGTTTTGCGCCGACATCGACTGCCCTCATCCAACTTGCTCCGGCCATGGTTTCTGCATCGAAGGCTCCTGTATCTGCAAGAAAGGTTGGAAAGGGATTGATTGTGCAACCATGGACAAGGATGCGTTACAATGTCTTCCGGACTGCTCTGGACATGGCACGTTTGACGTTGACACCCAGACCTGTACTTGCCATGCTCGGTGGTCAGGCGACGACTGTTCTAAAGGTATTTTTTTGTTTCAGAACTGGATACATTTTTTGTGCAACCATATTAAATGTAATGAGTTTTTAATTATTTTTGCAGAGATTTGCGATCTTGATTGCGGTCTCCACGGAAGATGCGTTGGCGAGTCCTGTGTCTGCGATTCTGGTTGGACCGGCGAATTCTGTACTTCTAAACTATGTGATGCCCGTTGTAGTGACCATGGACAATGTAAAAACGGCACTTGTCTCTGCGTGTCTGGTTGGAACGGTCGGCATTGCACACTGGAAGGCTGCCCGCGAGGGTGCGCTGGTCATGGACAGTGCAAAGTTGCAAATGATGGTCAATGGTCCTGCAAATGCTTCGATGGATGGGATGGTCCGGACTGTACGACACTGAAAGAACAAATCTGCGACGATTCCAAAGATAACGACAAAGGTATGTGCCGCTTCAATAAACTCCAGGATTGTGTATAGAAGATCAAATCATAACAAATGCATTTGTTTATTCTGTTTAGACGGCCTCGTCGATTGTGAGGATCCAGAGTGCTGTCTAAGCCCCATCTGCAAAGGTAGCCAACTCTGCGTGTCTTCACCGAAGCCTACAGATATTCTCCTTAGGAAACAGCCACCGGCCATCACAGCATCCTTCTTCGAACGGATGAAGTTCATCATTGATGAAGGTAGTCTCCAAAACTACGCTAAGCAGGAGAACTTCAACGAAAGGTGAGTGCTTGGATGTTCGGTGTTATTTGTTAGGGTTAACTAACAACTAGCTAATATTTAGTTTGTCGGCTAATCCTAAGCCGACAAGCGCCGTATTAATTATTTGTTATATAAGATACGCAATGTTGTGCCCCAGTCAATCCCATGTTTTATTTACATTATAAGAGTGTACCACAATGCTTTCTTTCTTTTCTTACACTTATATGGAACAAAATGTATGTATTTGTACTAATATCGGAGAACAAACTCCTAGACGATCGTCACATGCATGTGATACCTACACGTATACTACCGTCGCTGATACTAACGTTTCCGAGCCTCCTTGTTTCTAAATTAATATTATTATACACAATAATAATACTTACTCATTCTGTCATTTCTCTCGGTTTTTCTAACGCTGCGCAGTATGTTTTGGAACCACTTCAATTCGAGGTAAGACTTGTGAATCGAACGTAGGATAGAGTGTTTGTTTAACTTAGAGTTTATCTACGAGTTCTATATATCCTACATTATATACATATGTATTTAATTGGCGACATATACTATACTTATTCTATGTATCTGTGTCATGCATGTTGTGCTACTATAGTGTTTAGCTACCTACTATTGTGTCCTGTGAATTTGTGTTCGCTTTTTATTTAAATGTTTGTAATAATATTCTGTCCGTCACGTTTGTGAAAACATTTTATAAAATATTCTACACAACTTTTACATTGTAGAAACAAATATTACTAATACTTTATAGATAGAGTCCCTTAGAATCAATTACAAGTTCTGGTCTTTGTATTATTTTCAAAAATCCAACTATTTCTAGTCCCCTAGTTAACTCACCATTTGTATGATAGACTACGTAGATCACACACGTAATAAATGCAAATCACTAGCCCCATGTAATTTATGCTAGTCTTTCAGTCATAGAACAAACTAGAACATCCCTATAATAAAAAGAACAACCAATCACCAACATTTGTCACTACCACTTACCAATTGTTCTGTACTAGAACTGTCCACAAACCAAGCCAATTCTCAACATTGGTCTCTATGCCCAACATTTCACTTGATACTAATGATATTATCGCCTGATTTTCTAGTCGTTCAGCGGTAGTCAGAGGTCGAGTGGTCACGTTACTCGGAACTGGTCTGGTCGGCGTCAGAGTATCTACTGACACGCCTCTCGAAGGTTTCACCCTGACTAGAGAAGATGGTTGGTTTGATCTGCTGGTGAATGGAGGAGGCGCTGTTACGCTTAACTTTGGAAGAGCACCGTTCAAGAGAGCTACAAAAGTCGTCTACGTGCCTTGGAATGAGGTAATTATTGTTTTTTTTATAAGGCCACTAATTGGGTAGGGAGATCCCGAGGCCAAAGAAACGATGGATGCGGAGTGATATAAAAGAAAAGGGAGTCAGTGATATCATGACGATTGACAAGTCAAAATGGAGGACAAAAGAAATGTTGCGCTGTCTCCAAGTAACTTAGGGTAGGATGATGAAGAAGATCACTAAGTGTTACGAAATCCAAAATTACTTTTATGAATTTAATAAACAAGTTAGTCGTGATACGTGAGTAATAGCCAAATGGCTTCTGCCAAAACATCACCACAATAAAGCTAAACTTGTAAACAACAAGTTCGTAGTTTTCAAGCAGCCTCAAGACGTTGGTTATTACAAGTCGGATTTCTAAGCTTGTTTAAATTTCATGTCATGTAAAATCCTTAGCTCGATCCTAGACATGCTTGATTTAGTCTTTAAATATTCAAACAACTTTCAACCGAACTTCATACGGGGTGATTATATTTTTTCCTAGGTTAAAACATGCAAACCAGCGATTAACTGTAAGGACGTTAAAAATGTTATGACTCTATTATTTTTCTCAAATCTTTATTTAGAACACGCTTATGCCATGCAGTGTTTTAAATCCAATAATTTACTGAACATACCTCTGCTTAGACTTTTATTAATGAATGCATATTTATGGAACCCTATAGAGTTTAAAACTGTAATTTAAACATAAGGCTGTAAAGATGAAGACGATTGCAGTCATAATTTACTTTAGAAACTGTTTTACTTATACCTGTTTTCATTTCACTGACTCCATTCTAATAACCTACCAAGGATACAAGTGCACCAACGTTATCAACATCAGTATTGTCACCCGGATTACCTCCAAAATGTTCTTTGATATCATTCTAATAATTACCAATTCGTTTTAGGTTGTGATAATTGACACTGTCCTAATGACGACGATGGACGAAAAGATCAACATGGGTCCTCCTCAAGCTTGTCTCGCTCACGATTACGATACGATGAAACCTGTAGTACTGGCAACGTGGAAACATGGCTTCCAAGGGGCTTGTCCTGACAAGAGTGCGATATTGGCCGAATCACAGGTACGATCTACAAAAATTTGCTCTTCTTAAACGACTGCTTTTTAACCAGATTTATTTTGAGTACTAGCGTCATCATGGTTGACCATTTTTACCTAAGGATGTGTTCTGTAGGCTATGCAATGCTCTCGAATGAAATGGTATTCCTTTATAGGTGATTCAAGAAAGTCTCGAAATTCCTGGAACTGGTCTACATCTGGTGTACCACAGCTCCAGAGCGGCTGGCTATCTCTCCACCATCCAACTACAACTCACTCCTGAGAAAATACCATCCACGTTAGCGCTCATCCATCTGAGGATAACAATTGAAGGCATACTCTTCAAGAAGACTTTCGAAGCCGATCCAGTCATCAAATTCACGTATCCATGGAACCGCCTCAATGTGTACAAGCAAAGAGTTTACGGAGTAACAACAGCATTAGTGAAAGTAGGGTATCAATACACGGATTGCAAAGACGTCATCTGGAATGTGCAAACTACGAAACTGAGTGGACAGGACATGAGTATATCCGACGTTGGTGGCTGGAATTTGGACATACATCATAGATACAACTTCCATGAAGGTAAATTAAACTTATTATTTCGTCTTGTGTAAGTAGAATGTAGGGATTACGTACCTACAGCCTACAAGGGACGATGTTCTAAAGCCCTTAACCACGGGCACGGGGCTTTAAAGCGTCTCGTTTCGGGATTCAGTATATCTAACCGTTTTGCAGCCCTAAGTACAAAGCCATGTAATCTGTTAAGTGGTTCAGATATTTGACCTCTTCAGTGACATCAATCGATCTTGCTGGATGAACACACAATACGCGATGTTCTAGAATAATGTGATCACGATACTAACTTTAATTCATTATTTAGGGCGAGCTTAGTAGAATTTATGGGACAGATTTTGGTTCGGGTAAAATCCACGTTGCGTTAAGCTCAATGTTTCACATTACATTTTCAAATTTTTTAGGCATTCTCCAAAAGGGTGATGGAACAAATGTGTACCTGAAACACAAACCTCGTGTGATCATCACAACGATGGGCGACGGTCGTCAACGTGAACTGGAATGTGGGGATGAGTGCACGGGTGTGGCTTCCAGACAGCGACTCTTGGCTCCGGTAGCCTTAACCGCAGCACCTGATGGATCCATCTTTGTGGGAGACTTCAATCTTGTTCGGAAGATCAGTCCTGATGGGACTGTGCGGACAGTGGTCAAGTTGAAGTAAGTTTTACAACTCAAATCTCTGACGTTTTAGTTAAGTTAGATGAAATTTGGTTACAATGTAACGTTTGTTCTTTTATTTTCAGTGCCACTCGAGTCTCCTATCGGTACCACATGGCGCTATCACCTCTAGACGGCAACCTTTACATCTCAGACCCAGAATCCCATCAAATAATTCGAGTTCGAAACACGGAAGATTTCACCGACCCCGAACATAACTGGGAAACTGTTGTCGGTTCTGGAGAAAGATGTCTGCCAGGTGACGAAGCTCATTGCGGCGATGGAGCGTTGGCACGGGATGCTAAACTTGCCTACCCTAAAGGTGTCGCAGTTTCTATAGATAACATAGTCTATTTCGCTGATGGCACAAATATCAGAATGGTAGACAGAGACGGTATCATTACTACGATCATCGGGAACCATATGCATAGAGCTCATTGGAAACCTATTCCCTGTGAGGGCACGCTTAGCGTTGAAGAAGTCCACCTGCGTTGGCCCACAGAGCTCGCCATCAATCCGCTAGACAACAGCTTGCATATCATAGACGATCATATGATTCTACAAATGGCTCCAGATGGTAGAGTAAAAGTGATTGCTGGAAGACCTCTGCACTGCCCGTCACCCATGACCGGTATTGATGTTGAATTGGCAACGTACGCAACGTTGGTAATGCCGCAGAGTATTGCTTTCGGTTCAGCAGGTGACCTGTATGTAGCTGAAAGTGACTCTCAGAGAATAAACCGGGTTCGACTCATCACCACTGATGGCAAGATTTCTCTATATGCTGGCGCCGAATCGAAATGCAACTGCTTAGAGAGAGGATGTGACTGCTTTGAGGCTGACCACTTTTTGGCCTCCAATTCGAAGTTCAATACAATTTCAGCTGTCATCGTCAGTCCCGACGGAATCGTTCATATTGCAGATCAAGCAAACTACAGAATTCGATCAGTCATGGCAAGCATACCGGACGCAAGTGGAGCAAGGGAATACGAAATCTATTCACCAGATACACAAGAGATTTATATCTTCAATAGATTCGGCCAGCACGTCACAAGTAAGAATATCTTGACTGGAGAGAACAACTATGTGTTTACCTACACCGTCAACACCAGCAATGGAAAACTCAGCACCGTCACAGACGCAGCTGGAAACAAAGTGTTTTTATTGAGAGACTACTCCACCTCCGTCAACTCTATTGAAAACACCAAGGGCCAGAAATGTAGACTAAAGATGTCCAGGATGAAGATGCTGCAAGAACTGAGGACTCCAGACAACTTCAATGTTACATTCGATTACTACGGACCTAGTGGTTTATTGAAGTCTAAATATGACAGTACAGGAAGAAGTTACGTTTACAAGTATGACGAATTCGGTCGCCTAACATCAGCTGTGACGCCTACTGGCAGAATTATCAACCTGAACTTCGATCTAAGTATTAAGGGCGCCACAGTTCGCATCACTGAAAACAATAAGAAACCTGTTTCAATCTTGATAAAGGGGTCTTCAGTGAACACTCGGACTGGTGAAGCGGAACAGAAAACTATTATTTCATCGGACAGTAGTATTTCCTCCAGCATGCCATGGGGTCACGTAATATCTACGGATACAGTTCCGTACACAGTTTTGGCTGAAGTTGATCCTATTTTAGGAGAAAGTTTCCCTATCCCAGCGAAACAGAGAACCGAAGTAGGTGGTGACCTGGCTAATAGATTTGAATGGCGATACTTCTTGCGAAAACTTCTGAATAAAGCAAGAAGTGGCAAATCGATCGCGCAAGTTGGACGCAAACTGAGAGTAAACGGTGAAAACCTTCTTACTTTGGAGTACGACAGGGACTCGTCAACGATCGCTGTGTTCATGGATGATAAGGTCGAACTCTTGAATGTTACCTACGACAGAACCGCAAGACCAGTTAGATTTGGACCCAGCAATGGAATATTTGCCGAAGTGGTGCTTGACTACGACAGGTTCAACAGATTGACGAAATGGAGTTGGGGTGATCTGAATGAAACATATGGGTTCGACAGAGCTGGCCGACTAAATGAGATTCGTTACGGCGATGGATCATCCTTAGCTTACTCCTTCAGGGATATGTTCACATCTCTACCACTGAAAGTAACAACACCTAGGGGTAGCGATTATCTGCTGGACTACGATGACTCTGGTGCACTCCAAAACTTAACAACTCCACGAGGTCACATTCATACGTTTGCACTAATGACATCACTAGGCTATTTCAAATACCAGTACTTCTCCCCAATGAACCGACATCCATACGAAATCTTATACAACGATGATGGCAACATTCTTTCAAAAATATTCCCGCATCAATCTGGCAGAATTGTGTACGTGTATGATAACAGCGGGAAGTTAGAAATGGTATTGGCAGGTGCCTCTGCTATTCGTTACGTTTACCACGAAAATACACATCTTGTAAAGAATGTTGAAATTACGGATTCTGACTACGAACTGAGGCAAGATTACAAATATCACGCCGGAATTCTTAAAGACCAGAAGATGAAATTCAGTCCCAAGAGTAATCTGAACAACGCTCATTTCAAATATCAGTACGACGGCAACGCTCGGCTTTCCACAATTGATGTTAATATCAATAGCAAGGAAATGCCACAACTGAGAATGAAGTACAATCAAAACCTAGGTATTCTTGAAGCACTCAGCGATTTAAGAATTTACAGAAACACGTTCAACAGATCAGTGATGCAAGACACAAGCAAACAATACTTCACGATAACCGATTACGATGACCGAGGCAGAGTCAAGACCATCCTGATAAACATTAAAGCCTTCGACGTGTTCCGCCTTGAAGTAGAATATGACTCAAGAAACAGGATAAAATCGAAGAAGATTATGATCGGCGACACCTCATCGAACGAACGAATTAGTTACAATTACGACGGGCACTTGATGGAAGTAGTAGGATCAGAAGATGACTGGAAGTACGTTTATGATGAGAATGGTAACGTGATCGGAGTTATCGAACACGGAGAGAAACGCTATCTAGGCTATGATATTGGTGACAGAGTTGTTCAATATAGCGACATTGAGTACAGCAGCTATGATGGCCGTGGTTTTGTCATTAGACGTGGTGAACAAAAATACAGATACAACTCCCGTGGCCAATTTGTACACGCCTCTGAAAGGGACAAGTTCCAAATGTGGTATTACTACGATGACAGGAACAGATTGGTTGCTTGGAGAGACGACAAGAGCAACGTCACACAATTCTTCTACGCCAACCCACAGACTCCAAACCTAGTAACGCACGTTCACTTCCCGAAATCTGGAAAGACTGTTCGTTATCTATACGACCAAAGAGATTTCCTAACATGCATTGAAACAGAAGACTCACGATTCTATGTAGCCACCGATCAAAATGGATCCCCACTCGTAGTATTCGATGTAAATGGTGAGATTGTGAAAGAAATCAAACGCAGTCCTTTCGGAAAGATCGTGAAAGACACAAACCCCGAATTCTATGTGCCTGTCGACTTCCAAGGAGGCATTTATGACTACTATACTAACCTGATTTACTTAGATGCTCGGTTATACGATCCCGTAGTTGGTCAATGGATGACTCCGAGCTGGGAACATTTGGCGAGTAAACTTCACCTCCCTACAGACATCTTCATTTATCGGTTTAAGAACAATGATCCAATAAATAGGAATCAGAACACTCCTTACATGACGGATTTGAGCGCTTGGCTGCAGTTGTATGGTTACGACCTCAACAAGATGATGGGATCGAGATACATCACTGACATGATCTTCCAGCCGAAAGTGGAACTGACTGCGCCCAGATTAACACCTGATTTCGAAGTTTTATCTGGACTACAATGTATCATTGAAAAGGTATGTAAACTTCTCTAGATTTTTTATCGCTGCATTCACTATGAATACTATGTATTTACTGGACCTTGATTAATGAATGTCATGCATGAGGCTAAACTATACCCATTTTTGTTTCAGATAAGCCACAAACTAGCAGATATGAACTTTGTCCCAACTCCACTTCTGAAAATGGAACCTATCACAAGGAATCTCCTTCCAAGAGTGTCTTACAAACGGGGAGTGTTTGGCGAAGGAGTTTTAATATCAAGGGTAGATGGAAAAGCGCTAATAAGCGTGGTTGATGGAGCAAACAACGTTGTCGAAGACGTGATCACAACAGTCTTCAATAACTCCTATTTCTTAGACGTCCATTTCAATATCCACGATCAGGATGTATTCTACTTTGTAAAAGACAATACACTGAAGATTAGGGACGACTTAGAAGAACTTAGAAGGTTATCTGGCAAATTCAACGTATCGCAAGACGAAACTAACGATCAAGGATTAGAGGTGAATTTCTTTTTTTATAATCCTCAAATTATTATAAAACAACAGAACATTACGACTGTTCTCCAAATGATTAGTTAGAGGTGTATTAATTGTAGAACATCCACATTTCAAGTATGTATTATGAAATGCAAATAAAGCCCAAACTCAACGGAATATTATGCATTTTTCAGGTACGAGTTCACGCAGTTGGAAAGGGCTCTGCGCAAGCGGTCATCGTGCTTCGCTACGGTGTGGATCCCAACCAAGAGCGTATCAAGCTCTTGAAACATGCTCACAAACGCGCAGCAGCCAGGGCCTGGGAACGAGAGAAGGCTCTGGTAGCCGCTGGTTGGGAGGGCAGGGGGACGTGGACAGAAGAAGAGAAAGAAGAACTTATCTCGCACGGAATCGTAGACGGCTGGGTTGCCAAAGACGTCCATTCTGTATCTAAGTACCCCCAACTAGCCGACGACCCCGCGAACATCGTCTTTGTACGCGACAGCAGAAGAAAACGGAGAAAGAGTGGGAGAGCGCGACACCGCTCATAATTTTAACGTGCCATAAATCAACGCCATTTTGATTTCCAAATTTGAAACTGGCCATTTTATGTGAAATAGTGAAGTTTCAAATTTGGAACGCCGGTATTTAGTTCTTAACTATTTTTTTATTGGACTGAAGTGTATAAACGTGGATAGGAAAGACAAAAGAGGCTCCTGTGATCGGTGTGTTACTGATGGTTACGATGAATAGGAGTTAATGCTAGGACTGAGTGGGAAATAAAAGTTTTGTAATTTAAGCTTACGGTTAGGTTAAGATTGACTGGAAACCGAAAGAAATTCTATTTCGAGAAAGTAAATTATTTTTTTCATTTCGTACTTAGGCGTTACAAAGCTCGTACTTTATTTTTACATGCTTTATGCCCTTTCACCGTTGGACTGAACTGAATCTCGTAACAACTCACTACAGGGTACCGAGTCATAAATAAATAAACTTAAATAATAAAAAAATATAATAATACGACTAACTGAGCATAATACTTATAAAATTCATGGAACCAAAATACTCAATACGCAATCACAATTTTAACTTTTTATATTGTTTCAATGAAATGTTTTTAACATTTTTTTATTTCAAATAAGTACTATACGTAAATCCCTTAGGATGTTATAATTTATCACAAGATCCATGTATTCCTATTAAGTTTTAGCCAAATATTTTGTTCTATCCTTACATATTTTAGGTATTTGTAAATAAAAATACGTATATTTTATTCTTGTAGTTGTTCCTTTTATAGACCTAAGGTCTTTTTACTTCGCAATACTAACACTATTTAGCAATAATTTTGTATTTTATATCCTCTAATATAATTATCTGACTCTTCAAATTAAATGACGCCTATATTTTTTGCTCGTTGGGAACTCACCACTTATCGCTGACTGTTTTGGAACATAAAATTTGTAGAGGTCAGATTTTAATATTTTGGCGTGAACTTGAAAGTGACTATTTCTTTCAATTTTGTTATTCAAATTGTGATAATATCATGTGCGATTTTTGTAATATAGGTAGGTGTGGTTCAGATAACAAACTTTCAAGTGCCGCCAAAATGTGAACTATGGTGAAAACAGAACAAATCTTGACATGGCCGACTTAGAAAGACTGACTAGGCTTTCACTCGAAACGTCAAAGAAATGGAATGTTTTATTTTCACTCTTTACATAACTTCATTGTTGAAAAAATTAAAAAATCTCTTACCGCCCCAAAAAAAAAATATTATTTCCATTAGACGTCGTGTGTTTTCAGTAAAGTAGTGAAGCCATTTTACCCGTTCGGAGCGACAGAGTTCTAAGTAGAAAACAGTTATCCCAAAAGTAGCTTGACATCATAAAAAAATTAAATAGTCTAAATAAAAAAATAAACTAATTAAAATAACAGTCAACGTAATACGTACATTCTGCATGTGTTGTGCAATAATCGAACAGTAGGTCTTATCGTAACCGTTTAGGAACAAACTTCTTGCTGACTTAACAGAACATTTACTAGAGACTGATTTATTGTTTCCACTCCCTTATGTAGCTGCTGAGCGAGCACTGCGTCCGAGCCATTGGACGCCACGTTAGTGTGTCTCGCAGCTACGAATGTTAATACTATTGTGATTCGTAGGATGTTTCCTTAACGATAAGTCAGCGAGAAGCACAAATTGTAATTAAAAAGTAGATATTTATAGTATATGTCCATAAATGTGTCTCATTTAAAATGTGGTGTCTATTCTGTGTTAGAGATACTTTAATGATAGGTGAGTGGCCGGTGATAGGATGAGAATATTTTTTACAAAAAAAGTATAGATTTGGTGAAAAAAATTCAAAATTCGAATCTATCGGGACGGGTGCTGAAGACCCGCGCGTTGGTGATATTTTGGAAAATGTGACTAAAAGAAGCAATACTGTAATGTAATACGTCTTACTCTTTATTTAGAACTTTAAGGTGTATTTTTTATTTGAAATTAATTGATAATATAATAATATATCTATTGTGAATGTAGTTATTGATTTCATGGTGATATTTAGAGCGGTATGTTATCTTTTTTATGATGTATAAAGAATTCTAATTTGTAAATAGGTACTTAATTGAGTATGTAATCTGTAAAAATATTGTACATATCTTTACGCTTGAATATTTATAATGTAACCCGATAAGGATCTTAGGATTACGATGAATTGTAATATATCAAATTGAAAGGGATTTTTCCGAGAGGTTTAAATCGTTTGAATATAAGCTGAACATTTGAATGAATTGTGTTTGGTTTATATCCAGGTGATATTTTGACTGTCACGTATAAACGGTTTTCAAACTTTTGGCGGGAAAATCGATGGGACAAACAGCTCCATAGATAATGTGCGGCCATTGACATCCATAGACTTCAGCTTCTAGATTACTTTAGAGAGCTTACAGTGTACGATCTTCACACGAAGCATTTACATGTAGAACTGATTTCCTCGTAATGCATTTAATTTGTATGTAGATATGGTGCATAGACCCCATTAAAATACTCTGAATGTGTATAGATAGTCAACAGTCATACTCTGTTAGTCGGGAGAGTGCGTGCTGATCAGACGCAAGCATGTACGATAATAATAGAAAGTATTCTAATGGAATATGTAATAAAAAAGTATTAAAATATATGATGGTTTCATTTAATCCCGCCCCCTTACTTTGCGCATTGCGTATTTGGATGTTTGTATGTTGGGATGATTTTGCCGGGCCAGAAACATTATCGAAGTATTTCTAGGGTTGGAATTGTGACCGGTAAAGATTCACAAATACCAAAAGCTCAGAAACATGTCGAAATATTTCCGGGGCTGTAATTGTGAGTGGTAAAGCTAACCACACGGTTTGCTGATCAGGAATTCAGATTCGGAGACCAAAGGGCTTAGTGTGAGTTTTTAAACGTAGTACTCGATCGTGTTTACGTAAACGTTCGCTTATGTCAAATTGTATAGAAAAAAACAGGTTGTCCGTGAGTGTCACCAGATGGCGCTTATTCAGTTTCAATACGAATTGACGTTTACGCTTACACGATCGAGAACGTTAAAAAACTCGCACTAAGGCTACTGAATGCTTTCCCTTGACTGTACTCAAAATGTCCAACTAGGCGCACACGTTTGTTAATTTTTTTCTGAATGAGAAAAACAGCTGACGACCCTTGTGTTTGGGTCAAAAGAACAAAAAATCGAACGTCTCACGGAATTCCGGATACAATTAGCGAATGCGACTGTCGAAATGCCAAAATGTAAAGAATTTGATCACGTGACATTTCGATAGCATCTGCAAATCTCATACATTTTTGACGTATTGACAATCGCCTTCGCCACGCTACCGTTGACAGAATCTCACTTGACTCGAGCCCCAGGAACCCGTACGTATGCGGCCGACAAAGACTTAAAAACTACCGGGAGACCAGAATCATAATGAGATATTTCCGAGGATGTCGATCGACTCTAAAAAGCGGCGCAAGGAGGCGAGCCGCAAGTTCAATAAAAATTTGATTTGCATTATAAAAATAATTTATTTTCAATATACAAATAAAACTATAAGTGCTTATATACAACTAGTGATATGTTTCACAATGGAATAGACTCGTACAAACAAACAAATCAACAATAGGTTTATACAAAAAATATGACAGAACAACATTAATACTTTATAACAGACATATCTACTTGACTACACAATAGCCTATGTTGTACAAAAATGCGAAATGATGGCTTTAACAATGTCAAAAGCGTTTTCTAATACATACTGCCTCATTTGGCAAATATCACCCGATATTTCACGGTAGGATAGTTTGACGACAAAAGCACTCTGTTTGCATATTACTTTTCAAGCCCTTTTGCAAACTAAACCCCATTTCTGAATTAATAATTTGAAGGTGAGTACTGTGTCACTCTACCTTAGCCTGCAACCTGTCAATCTTTGACATAACAAGTAATGTACAGTTCTCTTCAAATAACTTTTCCCCTCTGAAGTTGTGTCGAGTAGCTGCGTAGTAGTCAAAATTACGAACACACTGCAACTGTGCATGCGTACGAGACATGGGGGCGGGGCGCGATTTTATGTCTCAGTCGCTCGTTTACTTTCGATGCATGCTTGCGTCCCGCTTGCTCCCGTGTACGTGACTGCACCTGCGCGATCTTTGCAAATGGCTAACTTCAGAGGGGCAAAGTTATTTGACGAGAACTGTAGTATGATACGTTCTAAACTCCAGATTCTCAATTCAGAACCGACCTTATGATTTACCGTGAATAACACGTCACATAATAATTAACCAACCAATGGCATCTAAGCCCCATCCTTGCCTCTAATAAAGCGTACCTACACTTCGAAAAATACATTATTTAACGCTAAACATTTGGAAGTTATCGAGTTATTAGTGTGATGTCAAAATTTTACTGAACATTGTAAATGTTTATCACTAAAATAACATCGATTTTAATTTAACAAATATATTTGCAAAGGGTCAAATAAAACTGGCTAGCGAAAGTACGTAGACGTATCAGACATCAATAACTTACGTTTTTTTTATTTGCTAAATAAAAAATGTGCTCTTCTAAACTATTCTGAAAGAATTTAGCGAAAAAAGTTTCGAATTTCATAATTAGAAAGAGAATTCAGACATGGATTCATGCACCGAAAACGACGATCTGGCAAACGGAACAGATATTTCTGTTTAAATTTTTTAAATTGATAGAATGACTATGTAACATTTTTTTATGTAGATTCCCATATTGCAGCTGAAGACATGTCAACGACCTCTCGCTGGTTGAGTCTGATACTAATCACATCGGATCTCCGCAGATTCTGCGGAGTTCCGCTAAATAATTTCATTTGACCCCATATTAAAAGAATACTTATAAAAATAAAATACTTAACCATGACTAATTTCGACTCTAAAATGACTTTACAAACATGAAATATTAATAACAATAGGTACCTAAATCATTAATTAATTATGCTGCTAAAAATGCGTGCCTCGAGATAATTATTAGCAATGTCTTAGAGATTTCTCTAGTTTATTACTGTAAAATACATATTGCATTGGTCAGGTTATTTTGTTAGACCAGCTATACTCAACCTGCGGCCCGCCAAGCTTCTCCGTGTGGCCCTGGAGCCCTAGCACATTATTGATGCTATATTTAGTCAGTGTATCAATGTGTTTGTATCTAAGTATACTGTACTAATTCACTCCTTGAGTGCTGAGACTTTTCCTAACCCAATATCCACGTAAAAAAGTTGGCCTATGCCGTATGAAAACTTTTTTTGTCACAGCTTCAAAAGTCACATTCATGTAGATACTATTAAATGTAGAATTCTATTTAATTGTAGGTTATTGCGGCCCATCATAGTGGAAGCTCAATGTGGCCCAGAGAGAACAAGGTTGAGTACGGCTGTCAGACTATCAATAAAATCAACCGATTCATAAAAGGCTAGTCAAAACAAAAAAAAATCAAATTGACGATCACTACCGTGATTGGCTAGCTGAATTATCAACAGCTAATCAAATCATGGACATGAGCGGACATGGCGTTCGTCAAAGGATACAAAGAGTTGTACAAGGATCCATGGACGCAAGACCCCAATGCCGCCATCTTGTTTTTAGAATACAACTTCATAAAAACAAAGTCACATCAAAGATCTAGAGTCTAAAAAACTCGGACCGTATTCGGATATTGTTTACGCACTAATCCGATCCTCTAATCCAAATCCAAGCTATTCAGGGGCCATCTTTGGATATGTCCGATTTGAATCCGAGGTAATGCGAAAGCGTTCATACAAATAGTACTACAGCTACTTCGGTCCTGCAATATTTCTTCCGAATTTGGAAGTTGGATCTAGTGCGTAAACTACCATACAAATAGTTCTATAACTATTTCGAAGCGTATTTTCACGGATTCGGATCGGATGCAGTGCGTAACGCCTCTCTGTCAATACAAGCGCCAAAAGGTTTTTGTAGCAAGGTACTTTTTTTTTTATTAGTCTTTCAGAAGCCGGATGTTAAACGTGTTTCTAATATTTAAACATCGCATTACCTATACGCAAAATAATCATGTTAAGTATAAGTTTAATCCTAAGTTTTTACACGTAATGGCATTTTATCTTATGCGAGATTTAGCAATTAATTCAAAACTTTAGATTTAAATGCATTCATGACAAAATAAGAACGTTTCTATTCATATCATCGTTTTAAAAATCAGTCGGATTCGAGCATAAAAATAGTCGCAGCAGAATTAGACTCACATTTATGTAGTAGGTACATTATAAAACTTTAAAAACTATATAAAATACTAATTTAAATAAGAAAATAACAATATTTTAGTAACGCAAGTAATTAAAAGTAATTATAGTTATAATAAAAAGTAAATATATTATAGTTATTTGAAAATAACTTAAGAATTAACAGCACAGAAACGTAGAAATAGCACCAGTAGATACATACTCGATTAAAATAGTTTTATAGGAAAGTCAAAAATTGAAAAATTTATAATTAAAATAACTTTTGCATGGCAACAAAGGACATGGCAAAAACAAGCAACAATTTCCAAATTGGTCACATCTAAGGCTTAGCTCCCAAAATGAAAACAAAAAAACTTCTACACAGCAGTAAAAGTACAGGCTCAACTCTAACTTTGCACAAATCAGTTAAATTTTATCAACACAGCCCATCGCCGACCTTTACTAAATAAGAATAAAAATCTTAACAAGTATAGCTACCGAAGTTAAATGCGACCGCGGGCAACATTGCATGAACATCCAAAATTTTAATACATACCTACTTATTTTCTATTTTTACCTACAAAACTAGGCTAGTTACAATTAATTATTTTCCTGTCGTAGTATTTTTTTGGTTATTTTTATTGTTAGCAACATTTGACAGCTAAAGCGCTCTAACTTGTCGGATTAAGTTACATTCGTGAGAAGACAACATCAATATTGTTATTTGGAAGTTATTAACATTAGGGCAATTACACACTGGGTGTGTTTTCGATCTGTATTTCGTTCGTGTTACGTCTTTCAAGCGTTTATAAGCGAGAAAAGACGCGTTAATATACAGAGTGAATTTTTCAAGCGGATAACCAAATTCGAATCTTTAAGGAATAGCAAAAATCCAAGGATTCCAGGCCCGATTATGATTGAAAACTAATTTCTAAATTGAAATCCATTGAATTTTTTGAAACATCAATCCTTTGTGCCCAATCCGTAACAGCCCTTTTTCACCTAAACACCAATGGTTTTAGCAATTACTTTAGCCTACTTTCATTTCTATAACATTTAATAGTAATAGTACCATCGTTACGTACGTTTAGTCAGCCTACCAAGCGATATCAAGAGCGCGTTAAACTAAAGACGGGTGAAGCAAATAGACACTATATGAATTTTTCAAGAAGATGCTAGATAAGCAGTCAATATATCGCGACGAACCAGGTTATTGTTCCAGATAGATACGCCAATAGTGCCAACCCTTTTTTGCAAAAGAAATATGATGACATTAACACTTCATAATAGGGCTTCTGAAATCGGCAATGCACCATGAGCGGCCACAGCCCTATTTGTACGATCATTTAAACAATATTTGGTTGAGTAATAAAATTCGTACAGTTCTCGTCAAATAACTTTGCCCCTCTGAAGTTAGCTACGAGTGGCTGCGTAGTAGTCAAAATTACGAACACACTGCAACTGCGCATGGGGGCGGGGATTATGGCGGCGCGATTTTATGTCTCAGTGTTACGTTTACGTTCGATGTATGCTTGCGTCCCGCTTGCTCCCTCCACGTGACTGCACCAAGCGATCTTTGCAAATGGCTAACTTCAGAGGGGTAAAGTTATTTGACGAGAACTGTAATAAATATGTAAATCAATTTGGAGAATACTCGTTAACGGGAAGGATGAATTTGATATTACTAAAAGAAAACCGCCTTTCATCTGACGCGCTTATTACAACCTACAGGACTTCCAATAAATACGTTAATACAAAAACATCGAGTAATAGAAAGAGACAATCGTATCGGTGGTGCTAAACATGGCGCCGGCAATATTTTTCGCATTGAGATAGTGTGAGGTTTAATGATCGGACGGGAATTGACTGGTATTATTATTACCAGGAATCGGTAATTTTCCAAGCAGCCAATTCCTTACTAATATTATAAAAGTGAAAGTAACTCTGACTGAAGTAAGAGTAGGCACCTAGCCATCCCACGCAAAGCTGGATTATCTCATACCTTTCTAATTGCAAAGGCTCCCTAAAACCTATACACCAAAAGATTTTCAACACAAAAATAACTATTTCTCATAACATCCCTCAACCTCTCTTTCTTTTACCCGAGGTGTACATAGAGTAAATCATGATACGTATGTCTATGGGTCCTCTATGGGCCCCGTGACGGCCAGGCGGATAGAGTCCCACTTGGCGAGCATGTCCTCGTCCACATAGTCGATGGTCCACTTCTGCGTGCCGCGGGCTGGGTCGCAGCGGTAGATGAACAGGTCGTTGATTGAAGGACTCCAGTCAATGCAGTGCTCGTCTGAGCCGTGCTTTATTTGTTTTGTTTCCTGGAACAAGGATGGAAAAATATATAACGTAGTTGTACTTACATTTATGCTTGTGCGGTCGTAACTTCGTATATAAAAATAATTTGACACCATCTACTCGAATACGTCAAATTATGTGATGCAAGACTAACATAAAGTTCAGTCATTATTACCGGGCCCGGTGTAGAGACGGTCAATAATATCAATTGGGTTGTCAAATTCGACGAAATCAATTTATATAAAACTCTTCCATTACGTGATCTCTTCATTTACGAGTGACTAAGGGACTGACAGACAACGCACAGCCGTTTCCACTAGTCGTAGGAAGCTGAAATTTGGCACTAAGAGAGGATTTCCCGAAATTCCTACAGGAACGGAAAAAGACGGAATATGCGCGTGCCCAGTCGTGGACAATAGCTAGTATTCATCTAAATTGAACTCCCGACCTGCACCTTGCAACGGTAGCCAGTCACCACTCATCACGGCTTGTTTTCAATTATCTCGCAGTATGTGTGAAAAGTCTGTATTCTCCTTGAGGATAAAGGTATATTTGCCTTGGGCTAGCTTGAATCAGCTTCACTGCATTCAGAATTTTAGTAAATATTTAAAAAAAAAAACACAAATGGTATTATTTGCCGATGATACGTCCTTAATTTTTAAGATAGATAGACGTTCTACAAATCTTGACGACGTAAATAAAGCCCTACAGCAGGTCCAAAATTGGTTCACTGCTAATAATTTAGTATTAAATGGGAAAACCGAAAAGTAATAATTGCGACATAGTATTGAACAAAGAGAAACTTGAATTCGTCGAAAACGCGGTATTCCTGGGGATCACGCTTGACTCGAGGCTACAATGGGTCCTCATTTAATTTGCTGTCAAAAAAATCCGATAGAAACCGCAAGGCATTTTAGTTACTTTCATAGTATCATGTCTTACGGTATCTTATTATGGGGACGAGCTGCAGACATCGAATCCATCTTTATTCTGCAGAAAAGAGCCATCAGAGCCATAATTATATAATCTGGGTCGGCGCGATTCCCTAAGGATATTGTTTAAAGATATTAACGTCATGACGGTACCTTGTCAATACAATACGAAAACATAATGTATGTTCGGAAAAATCTTCATGTTTTTAGTAAGATTAGTGACAGGCATAATTTTAATACTAGAAATAAGAACAAATTAGATCAACCCCGATTCAGATTGGCTAAAGTACACACTTCTTTTATGGGGTACTGTGTTAAATCTATACATATAATAAAACTGTAGAAGACGTCAATTCTGTACATTGAATGAAAATAAAAAAAAATCTATACATATAATAAAACTGTAGAAGACGTCAATTCTGTACATTGAATGAAAATAAAAAAAAATATTCCAGGGGTGCTTCATATAACCAGTAGAAGCCAAAAATATGCTTTTTTTTTTTTGTCTGTCTGTCTGTTGTTAATCTTTCACGCAAAAACCACTGGACGGATTTTGATGAAACTTTTTTTGTTGTATAGTTATTATTCCTCGCCAACATATAGGCTATAATTTATTTTGAAGATCTGAATACAAGACGTGGAACCTTAGCAGCCCGGCTAATCTATAAGAGATATTAATATACCGCTTTAGGAATAGTTGGTCAACATGATGAGTACTGTCTGTCGACATAAAAAAAATGAAGGTCTAGAGCACCTGATGTGGAACCCTTTCAGGGAGCTAACCTATCGGCTATTTTAATCAATTGTCAACAGATCTCATAGTCCGTTGGTTTAAAGCCTGCCTCTCGAAAGACTTGGTGTGGGTTCGAATCCCACAAAAGTTGTAATTATTTTTGGATTATTTTTATCTTATTTATTTCGTTAGTTTTTTATTCCTACCAAACCTAATATTTTCACATATTAATAATATGTTATTGCTGTATTTTGCATATTTTTTAGCAAAGAACCTATTTTCTGTTTATATGTACCTATTCTGTTTTGTTCGCATCACGTTAAAAAATACAAAACTAATGTAGATAACATTTACACATAAACCTGATAGGAATTGTGGCAATCTAGAAGAAATCAACTTGTTATCTACATGCATAGTAAGTACGGGTACGTATCTAAATGGTACTCGCAACGCCATCTGTTGGGCGAAACTGTACTTACTATCAACAGCATGAAAATTACAACAAATATAATAAAACTGTAGAAGACGTCAATTCTGTACATTGAATGAAAATAAAAAAAAATATTCCAGGGGTGCTTCATATAACCAGTAGAAGCCAAAAATATGCTTTTTTTTTTTTGTCTGTCTGTCTGTTGTTAATCTTTCACGCAAAAACCACTGGACGGATTTTGATGAAACTTTTTTTGTTGTATAGTTATTATTCCTCGCCAACATATAGGCTATAATTTATTTTGAAGATCTGAATACAAGACGTGGAACCTTAGCAGCCCGGCTAATCTATAAGAGATATTAATATACCGCTTTAAGAATAGTTGGTCAACATGATGAGTACTGTCTGTCGACATAAAAAAAATGAAGGTCTAGAGCACCTGATGTGGAACCCTTTCAGGGAGCTAACCTATCGGCTATTTTAATCAATTGTCAACAGATCTCATAGTCCGTTGGTATAAAGCCTGCCTCTCGAAAGACTTGGAGTGGGTTCGAATCCCACAAAAGTTGTAATTATTTTTAGATTATTTTTATCTTATTTATTTCGTTAGTTTTTTATTCCTACCAAACCTAATATTTTCACATATTAATAATATGTTATTGCTGTATTTTGCATATTTTTTAGCAAAGAACCTATTTTCTGTTTATATGTACCTATTCTGTTTTGTTCGCATCACGTTAAAAAATACAAAACTAATGTAGATAACATTTACACATAAACCTGATAGGAATTGTGGCAATCTAGAAGAAATCAACTTATTATCTACATGCATAGTAAGTACGGGTACGTATCTAAATGGTACTCGCAACGCCATCTGTTGGGCGAAACTGTACTTACTATCAACAGCATGAAAATTACAACAAATAATATTATTTAGTTAAAGATTCATTTCATACTTACCCAGCGTTACGTGCATATTTTTTTTTTAAATTTGATGCATAAAATAAAACTAAAATTGCTCCACTGACTTTGTTTTCATTTTTTTTACTATTGATAGGAACGCGTTTGACTACTATCTCACCTGATGGTAAACGATGATGTGATCGAAGATGGAGCACGCTTGCCTAGAAGTAACCTATTCACTCTTGACAAGACTGGGCAGTAGTGTCAGGCTGTAGCTATCAGGAAACACGGACTCAGTCAGGGATTTCCACTCCCTGGCTGTATGCACAATTAATGTGTTTCCAAAACGTTTTGTTCATGTGGGTGTGATGTCCACCGTGTACCGGTGGCGCACCAGCGTACGCCTAGTGGTCCGATGATGGAACTTGGCTTGGCGGAATTAAACTATGCAATTCCGTTGCATACTCCCCAAAATGCAACCGTTAGAAAACCGACATACAAGCAACTCGGCATCGATGCTTAAGACTTTGGAGCTTCGACTCGACGAGCCTTTCACCTCTTGGATTTATTTCCCAGGATCCCTCTTTTCAATTATTTTCTGTTTATTTTGAAACAAAACTGTTCAATTCCCAGTGAGCCGGTGATTCGTCGTGACCAGCCCAGGGCCAGAAATTATCGGTACGGGTTTCACACTCCAGAGCAATAAGGGGAACTGTGGATCCCTAGGCAATGACGCCACAGAAGAACTCGCGAAGAGAGGTTCCGAGATGGTAGTGCTGGACCCGTACCCACTCCTCCTTCCTTCTTTATTTCTTTCTCACAGTTTTGCACATGAATTCACCAGAGAACAACTGAACATCATGACAACAAATGGTCACGGGTTACAGATTGCAGTGAAAAATGGCAGTGATATGTCTATACACGCGACTAATAAAACGACTTCTCAGCTTAAGGTTAAAAATTACTCCAGTAATATTAGGAATTATTACGGGTCATTGCCCCTAAAAATTGTTAAAAAAAGCACCACAGACAGCCCAATTTACAGAGGTTGCTTCGACAACGAGGAATCAGTCGGCTACGTCATCCTGGTCGTGGCTTTCCGACGTAAAAAAATTCTCGGAATGGTGAAGTCTGCAGGTTTTAAATCAATTCAAATCATTTATTGCAATCCATAATGTACATATACATGTGGTAAATATAGGTTTGTGAGTGCTAAGTGATTGAGCTGACTTTAATCTCAGATTATCACTCTTTTGAGGGTTGAGTGTTATCGGTCGTCTCTCCACTCAACCTGTAAAGCACTGGTGGCTTCTGTACATTTGGACGGAGCTAGGCTTGCAAACTTAGCCAGGACACCTACGCACAATGGAGTCTCTACTCTACTCCACTCTATCCATTGTGGGTTTTATGGATGGGAAATCATCAAATGATTTCTTTCGCTCTGGCGCGCGTGGAACACAACGCTTCGTCGACCCGGGCTTGGTTGTTAAAGAACAGCTAGCCACTCGCCGTCCGCAGGCGCGCGCCTACGGCGACTCCTGACGCCCGAGGCGTCTTCTTCTGTTGTGGCGGCTGAGGCGTGAGGTTTACCTCTACCTCACGCGGCCCGCCTCTTCCTTCACTAGCATTATTGTTTCGCAAAAGGAGGTGACGGCTTCCCATGCCTCCTCGCTCTGGGCCATAGAGTGAACCAGAGCCGGTAGCGAGGGGTCGCCGCCGCCGATCGCCTCGACGAGGACACGGCGGTGCTTCGCCCAAGCGGGGCAGACCTTCACCGTATGCTCCACCGTGTCCTCTGCGGGGGTTGACTTTTCTTCTGGTTGGTCTTCCCATGGACAAATTTATGTAGCTCTATCGCGAGTTAACAACCTTAGCATCATCATGTATCATCATTATAATCCACAGCCCGACTTCGCCCACTGCTGAGCATAGGCCTCTCAATTCGTGTTGCAATCCCCACGTTCCTATCCTTCCTTATCCTGGATGAGGCTGGCGGTGACTCTTTCGAACAAATTCCTCAACCCTAGCTACGACGCTCCGTCAACCCGGGCCTGGTTGTGTTCGGACAGCGAGCCAACCAACGCTCGCCGTCTGCAGGCCCGCGTTTACGTTAGCTGGGAATTGGCCTGCGGCTCCCGACGCCTGGGGCGTCTTGTTCGGCGGCTAAAGGGAACTGGGAATAATTGTCAAATCGTGCTGTCATTAATTCTTAGTTCGGGTTCGACTAATCGTAAGTGCGTAGGTGATACGGAGTAGGAAACGCCTAACACTACGAAACTACGGACTGCGAGCTTAGAGAGTAGACCCCGAGGCGTGAGGTTTGCTTCTCCCTCACGCGGACCGCCTGAAATAAAGGAGACTCCAAAAATAAAACTTTTATTTTTCTGTCCTTACCAATTGATATTTATAGTTTTATATAAAGTAGAAGCATTTTTTATTTTGTAATCCTGTAAATGTGAGGACCATGGAGCCTTTTATGTTAATAGATGGTTTCCTTGTTTGACATGAGGCAGGGGCAGTTGAGGGTTTGTCATGCTCACTCGAATGTCTCGCTGATGGTGGCGCGTGTATCGGATCATTCGGTTCCCTTCAAAATGGTTGAGCTGAATGGTGCTGATGCACGCGTCATGTTCGTGAACGGGCGCCATCAGTGGAGACTGGTCATCTCTTAGCTGTCACTGGCTTGTTTCAATATTTTATACTTATTTTGATACTTAGATTTTTTTTTCTCTTTCTTTACATTGCTCTCACATGTAGAAGCAACAAAGATAATGTAACCAGGATTATTGTTAATCATAAAATGGTTTAAAAGAGTGTCCGTGGAGTTTCTTGCACGTTCTTCTCCATAGAGATCTACTAGAGTAATACTACGAGTTCTATTATAACTGAATATACTGAATTACGAACATAAAGATTGAATACATGATTGTTGTTTTGTAAGTCGTTTAAAAAATTCACGATGACACAGCCTAGCTATAATGTATAAAAGTCGACTTTGAAAATTCAAAGATAGAAATTTGATAGTCTTTGTAAGTACGTACCAGATTATACCTCCACAGCTGATTGCCTCCACCGAGGTGACAAGAAAACAATCGTACAGCACTCTTGTCGGCAGACTCCGGCAGGTCCCAGCAGACGTTTCTCGATTTAACCCTGGAATAACAATGAATAATTAGACATGCTTTTCCGATTCATCATCATCTGCCTATTCTGCCTAGCCTTTTCCCAACTATATTGGGGTTGGTTTCCAGTCAAACAGGTTATGTTACACTATGCTGCTACAACACATGACTGACCTGATGTCCTTGTGCCAAGAGAACTGCTCTCCGTAAGGCGTGGTCACACACGGCTGCATGTGCAACTTGTCCATCGGTTATGTTACTCTATGCTGCTACAACACATGACTGACCTGATGTCCTTGTGCCAAGAGAACTGCTCTCCGTAAGGCGTGGTCACACACGGCTGCATGTGCAACTTGTCCATCGGTTATGTTACTCTATGCTGCTACAACACATGACTGACCTGATGTCCTTGTGCCAACTGAACAGGAAGTCTTGCTCTCCGTAAGGCGTGGTCACACACGGCTGCATGTGCAACTTGTCCATCGGTTATGTTACTCTATGCTGCTACAACACATGACTGACCTGATGTCCTTGTGCCAACTGAACAGGAAGTCTTGCTCTCCGTAAGGCGTGGTCACACACGGCTGCATGTGCAACTTGTCCATCGGTTATGTTACTCTATGCTGCTACAACACATGACTGACCTGATGTCCTTGTGCCAAGAGAACTGCTCTCCGTAAGGCGTGGTCACACACGGCTGCATGTGCAACTTGTCCATCGGTTATGTTACTCTATGCTGCTACAACACATGACTGACCTGATGTCCTTGTGCCAACTGAACAGGAAGTCTTGCTCTCCGTAAGGCGTGGTCACACACGGCTGCATGTGCAACTTGTCCATCGGTTATGTTACTCTATGCTGCTACAACACATGACTGACCTGATGTCCTTGTGCCAAGAGAACTGGAAGTCTTTGCTCTCCGTAAGGCGTGGTCACACACGGCTGCATGTGCAACTTGTCCATCGGTTATGTTACTCTATGCTGCTACAACACATGACTGACCTGATGTCCTTGTGCCAAGAGAACTGCTCTCCGTAAGGCGTGGTCACACACGGCTGCATGTGCAACTTGTCCATCGGTTATGTTACTCTATGCTGCTACAACACATGACTGACCTGATGTCCTTGTGCCAAGAGAACTGGAAGTCTTGCTCTCCGTAAGGCGTGGTCACACACGGCTGCATGTGCAACTTGTCCATCGGTTATGTTACTCTATGCTGCTACAACACATGACTGACCTGATGTCCTTGTGCCAACTGAACAGGAAGTCTTGCTCTCCGTAAGGCGTGGTCACACACGGCTGGATGTGCAACTTGTCCATATTTCCTCCGAGATGGGCATCAATACACATCTTGGGGTTCGATACTGGTCGAACCTGTAAAGAAAAGATTTCCGAGTTAAAATTAAATTGAAACGAGTGAAAAAGCTTGGCTGATTTAAGCCAAGCTAAGCCAAGCACGTGTACGTCAAAAGTGTACTAACTAGTGACGTCACACGAGTTTTCAACGCACTGTATCTTTTTAATTTTTTTTTAGGTGAAAAAAGAAAAAATACGTGTCTAATATTTTTGGAAATCTATCTGACGGACTAATTAGATTTTTTGAGTAATCTACCCTATTCTTCAAATAAAAATGCATAAAGTAAGGGTTATACTTACACGTCCGGTAGCAAATGGATCCGGTTCCACGGGCGGGTATTTAGCTGTTAGGTCAAATGCGATCTGAAAATAAACATGGCGTCAGAAAATTGTGCTGTGGTTTCCAGAAATTAATTTATTCGATGCTTAAAGACTTCATTCATTACTGGCGCAGTATATGAGACTAAATTACTATGTGGTGTATTCGCCGAAGAGGTAGCCAAATATTTATCTGCCAGGGTTGCGGATTTTGTTCGAAAGAGTTACCGCGGCCCTGGAAAGCAAAGGGCACTAGGAGGAGCACGGATGGGTTTTAGTCAGTAAGAGTCTGACACTCCCTTCCGCTCGACCCAGAGCGGGAGGTCATTTGATGATTTCTCATCCATAAAAAAATCCAGATAAAATCCAAATAAGTAATATTCGTAAATTGATTTTTTGTTTTCCAAAAATATAATACATATATTTTTTAATTTTAAATAAATTGGTAATCCGTTTATTGAAGTAGGTACTGATCCGATTAAGAACATTCTTGCTTCTTGCTAAGTATATGATACATTAAATAGGCTAGAGTGATTAAACTAGCTAATGGTATTCACCTGCGTGATAAACCATCTAAAAGACTTGCACTGGAGTTTCTCCCGCAGCGCCTTTTGTTGGGAGATGTCGCCGGGGTCTATCGTGCGGTAGTGAGGTCTTCTCGCGTACAGGTGCTGGGCATACTCGTCCATCCACACTTCAGCTACGCGGCGATAGTTCTGTAGACGCACAATCATTTCATAATATTATTTAAAAAAACTCCCCCTGCCGTCTGTCCGTTTATATTAAGAACGTTTTAACGCCGTACATGAATATAAAACTTCGTAAAAATGTACTCTGATAACTTTTTAGACCTTATGTATCCTGCATATGACTAGGAAGTTTAATTAAAATAGGTTCATTAATTTCGAAAAATAAGCACTTGACAGTTCGTATGAAATGTCGTACGTCGTAAACGCCATCAACTCAAAAACTACCGAACGTTTTTCATAAGGTTTTCACCAATCAATGGACGAGAGATTCGTGAGGAAGTTTTAGGTGAATAGGTAATGATTTAAGTAAGTGATGATTGTTGCTAATGTCATTGGATCGGGAATCGGAGAAAATCATTCCGACTGGAAGCTCATAATCAGTGACCGGATAATCGGGCGCTTATATACCTAAATTTCACTTTTATTCCCACGAAAGTATAATACGGACATGCCTTCAGAATCCCGGATCTCGGAATCGTTCGAAATTCCTGAGATTGCTAAAAATGCCCGCATACAAAACATAGTTAGAACTCGTTGTGAACTCTCATTGTATTTTTTTTTTATTTAAAAAGCCGATTTTTTTTAGGTATTCCATTTGTTTTAAATAAAATAAAGATACTAGGGCCAATTTCAGCAATGAAACTGAACGCGATCAGCGAATAAACTACGTTTATGAGCTGTCAGTGTCATTATTTTTCTATGGATATTTACACTGACAGCTCTTGAACGCAGTTTAGATGTACTGATCGCGTTCAGTTTCATTGGTGAAATCTGCTCTAAATCAAAATAACCACTGCTATAATTTCATTAAGTTTGTTATAGTTGTTTTTACAAAATTGTTCAATCCCGGGAACCCGGGATTTCTTATTTATTCAGAAAGGAATGTCCATAACTATAATTCTTTCACGTGAAGAAGTTTAGGTATTTAAGCGCCCGATTATCCGATCACTGCTCATAGTACCTATATGCTGTGGGCGCTGTGATCCGTGCGAAGTCGAGGCGGTTTGCTAGGAATAGTTGCTAAATCAAACTCGTTTCATCCGTTTGGCAGCTACAATGCGTTGGATAAATGTGTATTGCTTCCCAGTAATCGTCAAGGGCCGTATAACGACATGCGAAATTGCCCGCATGCGATGAATAAAAATGTACGTTGGTTCTTAGTAAGGAAACGATATTTTGATATCGTTTCCTCGAAGGAATCAAAGCCCTTTCGGTGGATTTAGCAAACGCAACTTAGTTTTAATATCCTGTTTAAACGGTCGTTTGAATTTATTGATGATATAAAAGATGACGGTTCCTAGATGACTGGTTGA
Organism: Melanchra persicariae; assembly: GCA_947386135.1. Lineage (NCBI taxonomy): Eukaryota > Metazoa > Arthropoda > Insecta > Lepidoptera > Noctuidae > Melanchra > Melanchra persicariae. The sequence continues at coordinate 4,645,431 of OX376651.1, read as the reverse complement.
TTTTTTAAATACGTCACAAGAATAAAGAAAATAAACAGTTGTAATCTTACCTTGCCAACAAAGTCGCCGTGTCCTGGGTTAGGGAAAGGCGCAAACTTGCGGTAGATGTGGCCCACGCGCGAACATGGGCAGTCCAACATACGCCCGCCACACTGCCATATCTGTCACGCATAATTCCATTATTACTTTTGTTTAATAGTTTTATTTCTCAAAAAAGCTGCAAGATTGAAGTTGGACTGGGCAGATCATGTCTGCCGGATGACACAGCCAGACGGCGCGGCGTCATAGCAGACCGAGGAAAAGATGGTGGGACGCCTTGTACGGCTTCCTCGATAATTAGGGTTTTTGATTCATCATATCATCATATCAGCCGAAAGACGTCCACTGCTGGACATAGGCCTCCCCCAAGTGTCGCCACAACAACCGGTCCTGTGCGTCTCGCATCCATCGGTTACCCGCGACCCTCACCAGATCATCGGTCCACCTTGTGGGAGGCCTTCCAACGCTGCGTCTTCCGGTACGCGGTCGCCACTCCAAAACTTTTCGGCCCCATCGACCATCTGTTCTGCGAGCAATGTGCCCTGCCCACTGCCACTTCAATTTGGCGATCCTTCGGGCTATGTCGGTAACCTTGGTTCTCTTGCGGATATCATCATTCCTGATTCGATCACGCAAGGAAACTCCGAGCATTGCCCTCTCCATTGCCCTTTGGGTGACTTTAAGCCTTCTGATGAGGCCCATTGTGAGCGACCACGTTTCGAGTCCATAGGTCATCACTGGCAACACGCACTGGTCATAGACTTTCGTCTTGAGACACTGTGGTATGTGAGACGAGAAGATACCGCGCAACTTCCCGAACGCCGCCCATCCGAGTCGGATTCGACGGTTGACTTCCTTCTCGAAGTTAGCCCTACCTAGCTGGATCGTTTGTCCCAGGTAGACGTACTCATCAACAACTTCGAGTGCAGAGCCTCCAATCTTGATAGGAGTGGGTGCTACATGGGTATTTACCATGACCTTGGTTTTGTCCATGTTCATTTTAAGACCCACTCTTTCGGAAGCTCTACTGAGGTCATCGAGCATTGTACTGAGGTCCTCCGTGGTCTCAGCCATGACGACTATATCGTCGGCAAATCGAAGATGAGTGATGTACTCGCCATTGACATTAATGCCTAGCCTTTTCCAGTCCAAAACCTTGAAGACGTCCTCCATTGCGGCCGTGAACAGTTTCGGAGAAATTACGTCTCCCTGCCTCACACCCCGCTGCAGGAGGATAGGTTCTGATGTCTGATCCTGAAGTCGGACTGACATGGTGGCGTTTTCACACAAACACTTCAGCACCTCGATGTACCGATAGTCGATCTGGCACCGTTGGAGAGACTGCAGCACAGCCCAAGTCTCGATCGAATCGAAGGCTTTCTCGTAGTCCACAAACGCTAAGCAGAGGGGCAGATTATACTCTTCGGTCTTCTGTATAACCTGCCGCAGCGTGTGTATGTGGTCTACGGTGCTGAAACCTTTTCGGAATCCCGACACCACCCTGGGACTTCTGGTCACCCTCCCGGAAATAGAACAGGTTGCCGGATTTGAGAATTGTCGTGTCCTCCCCCTCTCTTCGGACTTCAGACAATCCCACAACACTCCATCGCAACCTGCTCAATTCCTCCTCAAGTTCGGTGATCTTCTCGTCGGTCCGGAGTGTTCTAGTGTTTAATGTTGCCAGGTCCAGTCGTCGGTGTTTTTTACGGTAGCCGTATCCACTCCGGGGATTCTTAGCACCCCTTGCATCGTCATAACCTTGACCGCTACAGCTACAGTGCTAAGGGTTTTTCATTATTTATTAGAATTTATCTAAATGAAATGTCCTTTGCCCAGGAGTGGGAGTGTTCAAGCTGACAAAAAAAAATTGTTTGATTGTATACTCATAAGAGTTTCGTAACGAAAGCGTTATCTACTGGGACTATCCTGTTGAAGCCCAAGCATTCTTTCCGCAATAAAGAGCCTTATAAGTTTACATTGAAATAGCAGAGATGTTCGTATAATTTTTTTTAAACGTTGCCCCACACTAGGAATTTCTCCTGTATCGTGGGTGCGTTTACAAACATATAAACTCACATACACAAACAGCCAGTAGTAGCAACTACTAGCAACAGTGTTAAAAATAGGTGAATTTTTATTTTTAGCTTAATCTTGTTTAACCGGAATTGTGATAAAATTAAAATACCGTCGACCCGACTTCAACCTACGCCACGCGTCAGCCAAGGTCAAGGTTTTCATAGCACTTAGAACTTTCCTGTTATCTTGCACAAGCTGCCACCCGCGGCTTCGCCCGCGTTTAAGTCGAAAATTATCTCATGGTATCATGCTCCTAAGAAGAAGTATCCGTATATGTTCTAATCCAAGACATGGTCTGCTGTTCAAGCATGAAGAGGCAACAAACGAACCAGCTCACATTGGCATTTATCCACCTGCAAGCAACTTGCGTGAAAGTTTAATAATATTGCGGGCCCATTGTAAGAGACCACGTTTCAATTCCATAAGTCATCACTGGCAACACGCACTGGTCATAGACTATCATCTTGAGTCACTGGCAAATCGAAGGTAAGTTATGTACTCGCTATTGACATTAATGCCTAGCCTTCTCCAGTCCAAAACCTTGAAGACATCCTCCATTGCGGCCGTGAACATTTTCGGAGAAAGGACGTTTCCCTGCCTCATACCCCGCTGCAAGAGGACAGGTTTCGCGGTCTGATCCTGAAGTCGGACTGACTTGGTCGCGTTTTGGTAAAAAAACTTCAGCACCTCGATGTACCGATAGTCGATCTGGACACCATTGCAGAGTCTGCAGCACAGCCCAAGTCTCGATCGAATCGAAGGCTTTCTCGTAGTTCACAAACGCTAAGCAGAGGGGCCAATTATACTCTTCGGTCTTCTGTATAACCTGCCGCAGCGTGTGTATGTGGTCTACGGTGCTGAAGTCTTTTCGGAATCCGGCTTGTTAGGGAGGCTGGAAGTCGTCAAACCTGCGCACGAGACGGTCCGTGAGACTTTGAGTACTAACCTTAAAACTAAGTTCGTACTGCTCGCCACCCCAGATGTCCAGACCAGGATCGTAGCCGCCCAGCTCCCAGAAGTACTTGCGCGATATCGCAAATAAACCGCCAGCCATTACTGGGCTCCTGAATAGGGCAAATGAAATTTTTAGTATGTATTTTAGTTTATTGGTAGGTACTATCTATCTAACCTATTTTGTCTCACTGCTGGGCAAAGACTTCCCTCTCCCGTTTCAACACAGCTCTGTCCTTTCTGTTGTTTGAGCTAGTCTTTTCAGTAGGCGTCATCGTCATGCTCGTCCCGCCATCTTCGCTTTGATCAATAACATGAAGCCACCGGCGAAACTGCCGGCAACTTAGGGGTTTGTACAGTTGTAAATTCGATGAGGATTTTACCATCGAGGATTTTGTACCTTTATTATGAATGGGAAATCATCAAATGACTCCTTCCGCTCTGGGTGGAGCGGGAGGGAGTGTCAGACTCTTACAGACTAAAACCCATCCGTGCTCCTCCTAGTGCCCTTTGCGTTCCAGGGCCGCGGTGACTCTTTCGAACAAAATCCACAACCCTGGCAGGCTCTGGTCCTGACGGACCCCGTCTACTAAGGATTTTGTGCCTAGAAAAGTCTTGATGAATCCAAAAACCCCAACCAAGATGAGGTCGGCTTACCAGATGCAGCTGAATAATAGGTATGTCATTATTTAACCTGGAGCGATTGCCTATCTGCCCTCGTCGACCCAAGAACTGACGACCTGGTAACGTGATACCTCTTCTCTGAGGGCCTAGCACGAATGTTTTGACGTATAGTAACGTTGCAGTATATTATAGTTTTTTTACATTCAAAATTCACTAACGTTAAGTTATTGAATTTTGATTATAAAAAACTACAACCACTACAACCCCATAGTATTTTGGTTTAATTTTATGCGACATACACAATTTGTCATCATCTGCCTAGCCTTTTCCCAACTATATTGGGGTCGGCTCCCAGTCAAACCGGATTCAGCTGAATACCAGTATTTTACATGGAGCGGCTGCCTACCAGACCTCCACAACCCATTAAGTGGGTAACCCGGTACTTCTTGGCAAGACTGGTGTCAGATTTTCTGGCTTCTGACAATCCATAACGACTGCCAAAGATCTACAAATGGCAGCCGGGACCAACGGCTTAACGTGCTTTCCGAGGCACGGAGGAGTCTCGGTATGTTAATATGGTCACCCATCTACAGACCAACCTCGGCAAGCAAGCGTTGCTTAACCTTGAAGATTGGTCCGTGCGGCTGTTATAATTTAGCCACGAGCTCCTCACTTCACATACACAATTTGTATCATACAAAAATATGAATATAGTATCAAATACAAATAAGTATTATTTGCAAAACGAGTATTATCTAGTTCATTCTAATTATAGTAAAATTTTACGTTACGTTACTATACTTACGTCGAAAACATTCGTGCTAGGCCCTATAGACTGGTAGTCAGATTTTCGAGCTTCTGACTATCCATATCGATTGTCAATGACCTACATTCTACAATCTAGTCACCAACTAGATTGTAGATATCTAAACCGGAATATCTTTATAAAAGCATTATTATGTTATTTAATTATCTTACATATTGAACATCAAAAAACAATTTGAATAAAAGAATTACAGCTACAAACGCAGTAGTAGGTACTTAGTAGATTTATTGTTCTTTTAATTACATAACGACTTGCTCATATGTCTTTCATAGCCATTTTGTGAAAATTCTGTAGTTTGCACTGCAATGTACTAGCTGATACTATTGTAAGAGCCTCCTTACGCAGCATCTGGCTGTTCGTATCTACTTTGGAAGTGGCTGGTGGGAATAAGCTAATATTTGAATTCGGAAATATTAATAGAACGAGTGGCAGATGTTATTCGAATCTCCGAGCCATGGTGCTCCAATATACACATAAAATACGTGTTTTAATCACATTATCTGATACGTAGACCCCAGGCCATAGCCCTGTGGTCTACACTATTGGGGTTAACCAGCTCTTATTACAAAAATAGATAAGGCTTATTTTTTTGAGGAGTTAGCTTAAGAGTGTTTACGCGGCACCGCTATTCATACAAACTTTCAAATACTTATTTTTCGAAATTAAGGAACCGGTTTTAATAAAACTTGGTATGCATACGCTAGATATCTAGGTCTAAATAGTTATCAGAGAAAAAATTCGAAAAAGAGTTCAGGGGGAAGGATATAGTGATTTTTCACTTTCTTTAGAAAAATTAAAATCGCTCTCTCTCTCCCTCTAAAATCTTTTTCAAAAATGTTCTCTGATAACTATTTAGACCTGGATATCTAGCGTGTGCATACCAAGTTTCATTAAAATCAGTTCATTCATATCGAAAAAAAAGGATTTGAAAGTTTGTATGAAAAGCCGTACCGCGTAAACGCTCTTAACTACTTTTTTCAATTCAATTCATTTATCGTGGAGTCACTATTGACGTAGTCACCAAGAATAACTCAAACGGTGAATGACCTTCGAATTTAAATTATATAGATAATATTGAAATATGAAAGCATGTATATAATAATTCTGTATGCCATACTTGCACGCTGAAATTAGAGGCAGAGTAAGAGAAGCTTTATTGTATGTTTATGAACTTTATGTACAATTTTTTTTTAAATTTGATTTGAACTTTTAAAGCCGACGAAGACCTGCCCAAAAGTACAGCATCTTTTCACTGGCAAACATAAATCCTCATTGCGTTTTTATAAAAATGTGTAAGACTAAAATCACACGTACCACAACGACGCCACACCGTCACGAAAAAAAGTAGTCAAGTTGTGGTTACGTGCGAATACTGTCGCTGCGGCTTCTTGCGGTTGCCTTGTGGTAGCCACAAAATTTGGTGTTTGCGATGTGGTCGGCTGCTAATTCGCGGTGTCGGTGGTAGTTGCGTTGTGGTTACGACGTGGTTACTGCGATGTTGTCGGTAAGTACCTATCACACACGCGGTCGATAATGAAGGCAAAACGAGGTCCGTTTTCATACAGATTAGCGCCCGCCCACGTGTTGTGGTTGCCTGCTAAGGTTGCAGATTTTGTTCGAAAGAGTCACCGCGGCCCTGGAACGCAAAGGGACACTACGAGGAGCACGGATGGGTTTTAGTCAGTAAGAGTCTGACACTCTCCCTCCCGCTCCAACCAGAGCGGAAGGGGTCATTTGATGATTTCCCAACCTTAAAAAAAAACCGTAGTGGTAGTAGTTGTGGTACGTGTGAATGAAGTCTTTATGGTGCTACGTAGCCTTGTCAGCCTGTTATGTACTGCTGGTACAAAAGCCCCCGCTCTTTGAGAACGAGTCTGCTGCAATAGATAACGTGGGCAAGCTGCTATTTGTCAAGTCTGAATTTATAAGTAACTAGCCTTGCCCTCGGCTTCGCACACGTTCAAGTTATATTTTCGCAAAAAAAAATATAACCGTGTCCTCTGTAAGTACCAAAATTCTTCAGGTCAGGTTCAGAGATTTACGCGTGAAAGCGTAACAAACTCCCTCGCATTTACAATGTTATATAGTTAGGATAAAAATTATACTAACTCGAAAGGCTCAGGCATATTCTCTTGATCCTTGGGTAGTACAGGCAGCCTCTTGTAGAAGAACTCCCAGTCGAAGGCGCCGCGGGCTCCCTCATCCTGCGCTCGATATTCGAATGTATCATAAGCGACCACGTCTATGAATGGACACGTTACCGTTCGGTAGTTCAGCGCTATCGGTTCTGTACCAAACAAATAAGTACAATGAGTGCGAGCAGGACAGAAAAAAAAGTTTCGTAAGTGTCCAGTCCAGTCGGTTGGGATATTTGTGTATAATAAGTAAGTAATATAAACGATATAAAACCAATTAAAAACAACATTTTAAACGAACGAGAATAGGTATCATCCACCCACACAATGCACTGGCCACTTGTAAAAAAATGCGCTCGAAATTTTAATTTCTAGCAATCACGAAGAAGTCTTACACTTTATTCGGCACATTTGTGGAAGATCCGCTTGCACAAACCAGAATTATCGTTTTTTAACTCATATAACAAATATTTTCATAATGGGCTAGCAACTAACTCGGGCGTTAATAAATAACTGGTTTGGGCAAAGGAACTTTGTTCCAAAAAATATATCCCCAGATAGCGTTGCCACCCATACTATAATTTGTACTATATTTTAGGCAATTGTACTTTACATTATAGAAAAATTATATAGTACGAAAAATACCATGTGTATTTTCATCGCTAACTCAAAAGGAGTGCATCATCATCATCATTGTCATATCAGCCGAAAGACGTCCACTGATGGACATAGGCCTCCCCCAAATGGGGGGCCGGTTTGCCATAATCGCCACGCTTGGCAGGCGGGTTGGCGATCGCAGTGTAGCTGTAGCAATGTACCTACAGAGAATGCTGCTGCCCATTCTCTGGTGAGTCCGTTAGTCGTTTCTTATGACACCCACGGGAAGTGATGGGATGGTGCTATTCTTTTACGTCCGACACCTTACGGAACTGGTGCTAAAATTTTCGAGCTCGCTGCTCTGCTAACTCCTTCTCAACTTATTCAGCATAAGTTTACAACTTGACTTCTATTTCTGCATGAAATGTCAAAAAATGTATCTGTTAAAGTTACATTTTTGGAATATTCGATACGGCGAAGCGTGCTTGAATATTCCAGCTCTCCTCCTCGGCGGCATTTATATTTTTGTGCCAAAACCAAATGCCGTCACAGGCATAGTCCGAAACATGGAACGTGATGCTGAATAAAATTATGATTCTGGCATACCTCCTAAAAAACATAAAAGGAAGAAGAGGAGGTTCTAAAATAAATTTTAATAAATCACGTAAAATCCGGCCCAGTGCGAGTTGGCGAGTACCTACGCATAATATTTTTTTAACATGTTACTCTAAAATTATAGACTTCTTATAGGTTTTCCAGTAAACTATCGGTAAAGAAAGTTTTTTTTTTTAATTTTAGGCTCTGCAGTTTCGTAGAAGGGGTTAAATTTTCAATGGTAAATTTTCATTAAATTATTTCTTTAATAACTTCGGAATGCATTTTTTGTAATTATTTAAAAAAATACTTTTGAGACCTAAGGGTCTCAAAAGTATTTTTTTAAATAAAAACCCTTATTATGTCACACGGCAAAACTTTTTTTTTATACAGAGGTTTGGAACCCTTAAAATTAAAATTAAATTATAATTAGACTAAACTAAATTTAATAAGAATATAATTTACTATTTTTTGTTCTGAAATTTCTAATAGTACTTTATTTTGCAACGATTTATAAAAAATAATTTCTTTCTCTTAAAAAAAGTGTCGTGCCCGACGACTCAGATAGCGACGGTCACACTATAGTTTCATCTTAGATTAACAATTGAATAAGTGCGAACTTCCTCTTTCCTCGAATTTTGTGATTGTGGAGTTACATTATTCGTTTACTATTATAAGAATTGTTTACTAATTAGGTAGGTAGGTATTTCATCATCATCATCATATCAGCCGAAAAACGTCCACTGCTGGACATAGGCCTCCTCCAAGTCTCGCCACAACAACCGGTCCTGTGCGTCTCGCATCCATCGGCTACCCGCGATCCTCACCGGTCATCCGTCCACCTTGTTGGGAGGCCTTCCAACGCCGCGTCTTCCGGTACGCGGTCGCCACTCCAGAACTTTTCGGCCCCATCGACCATGTGTTTCAATTTGGCGAACGTTCGGGCTATGTCGGTAACCTTGGTTCTCTTGCGGTAGGTATTTAGGTGTGATGTAAGTTATGTAAATGAAAAAATCGGCAAATTTATTTGAACCCTAGAAGAAATGATCCCGAAAGGGTGTTAGGGAACTTATTTCCATTTAATTTCATTGTGCTTCTTCTGAACCACAATTTAAAAAGACCCAGGTTTGAAACGGGTTTGAAAATAAATATAATAATATAAACAATAATATAATATATTTTTTTTTTTACTAAGTCTTGTGTTGTTATTGTTCCAAAATAAACTTTTTATTATTATTTATTTATTTTTTATCATTATTATTTAATAAGGAGATATTATGTAATCCCCTAAAAATACTTACTGATCCTATGTACAGCGCATTAGCATTATAATATTATTTATTACTCCATGCAACCAAGTCCAACCTTAGTGAGGGGCATTAAACTTCACTACATAATCTTACACAATTATCAAATTTAGGAACAAGAAACTCAATTTCATGCATGACAAAGTCCATTGCATGTCAAAATGTATTTACGTTTTTATCACATAGGTCACTCAATAATAAACTAAGACTTAAACATTAAAGTAGGTTGTTGTGTAAGTGGCACTGAAATGTAATTTATGATAGATTCTGAATTCTTCAATTGAATTCGAAACAACTTCAATCCATCGCTAGCGACTAAAGCATGGACCTTAACGTTATGTACTTTAAGTTGATGTTTTGTTTTTGTGTGCAATAAAGAATGAGAATTAAAAGGCCCTACAAAAAGTATGGGTTGCAATGGAATTTGAACTTTATCGCGTAAATAAAATTTAAATTTCAAATACCATTGCAACCAATGATATTAAAAGTAAAAAAGTGTAGATAGGTTATAAGCGCTCAGCAAGTGACACGTCAAAATGAGGCTAATTAGCCACATTTTCCTCGGCTTGTCTCTTTTCAGCTCCCGATAATGACGACTTGCCGTCCTTCTTCTATGTGTCATCAAACATTGTGACATTGTGCCATTCTTCGTTTTTTCGTTTAAGTAACCTATCTACACCTTTTTACTTATCATATCATTGATTGCAACCTATACATTAGCATAGTTTATTTTTCAAAAATTGAATAATTATATCGATTTCTAAATTCAAATACAGTACCTACACGGATATACAATAACAAACAAATACATACACAGACCTAGTAGGGGCGGCAGCCAGTTGACATTTGCCTCGGTATGTGAGTCCAGGAACAAGAGAACATCAGCCGTGGCTTCCTTTGCGCCTGCCAAGCGAGCCGTGATCAGTCCACTTCGCTTCTCAAGACGAAAGACACGAACTTTTGGCATGTTCTTCGCTAGATACTCGTCTAATTTGTTTTTCAGGAAATCTGGAAAATAATGTAAAGTCACTCCTGTACGCTACAAAAGCATAGGCAAATTTAAATTAGCACATCCAGCCATTCTTAAGTCCCGTTTACTTTAGGTAACCATACAAATAATAGGGTACGATCCGGTCACAAATGTAGATAGATCCCGAACTGCTAGCTACTGAGAAATACTGATGGAAAAATCCATTGCTCGACCTAGGATTGAGCCCAAGACTCCAGGAGATTAAAGAGTTGCGCTTGTGGCCACCAGACCAAAGTTAGTAAAATAGTTATATTTCTTTGGTTTTTCGATAATTTTTTTTATTATATTTTAACCGCTTAGTATTTATATTTTGTATATTTTTACCCGACTACGGCGAAGCAAAAAGGAGGGTTATGAATTTGACCGGTATGTATGTATGTATGTATGTGTGTGTGTGCGTATGTATGTAGTTCATCTGTTCCCTCATAACTTCTAAACTATTTATTAATAATAATTATAATACATTAATAATAAATGTTTTTAGGGTTCCGTACCCAAAGGGCAAAAACGGGACCTGATTACTTAGACTCCGCTGTCCGTCTGTATGTCTGTCACCAGGCTGTATCTCATGAACCGTGATAGCTAGACAGTTGAAATTTTCACAGGTGATGTATTTCTGTTGCCGCTATAACAACAAAGAGAGACTAAAAACAGAATAAAATAAATATTTAAGTGGGGCTCCCATAATGGTACGGAAACCTTCGTGCACGAGTCCGTCTCGCACTGGCCGGTTTTAAATATATTTTACATGCAATGAACAATTGCTCACAGTTAATAGGAGCCATGCTGACAGCTGTGTCAACTTTGTATAGAAACTATGTTTACTATAACACAGCCAATAACACCTTCGCATATACATTGAAAACAAAATGAAAAGCAACAATGTCAAAATGAATGATAATTATACATTGTGAATACTGGCATTGTCTACCTCATATCAATAACATTCACACAATGTTAAATTGTTTTTAAAACCACAACAAGAATGTACTGTTCTAATCGATCTGAAAAGTTCCTAACTTGATGATTATGATATACCTACTAACTTTTACCCGCGACTTCGTACGCGCATATCCAGATACAGAATCCAGAATCCGACTGGCAGTTCCAGAGATTAGCGCGTTCAAACAAACAAACAAACTCTTCAGTTTAGATTAGTAGGTATAGAAGTATAGATTATTTTTTATTTAAAACGTAACAGACAGATGTGTTGCTGGGGAGTTTGTTGCGCCACTTCTTCTTCCCAGCTAAAACACTAGGAAGTGGTGACGGGTGGGCGTTTTGGGGGACTGTCTTTATGTAAAACTAGCTGTGCCCGCGACTTCGTTCGCGCGTGCACTTCGTATTAAGCAAGATTAAGTATATATGTACATAAGTACACAAACTCACTAATGTAGGCATGTTTGTAGGTACTCATCATGATTATGACATGACTTACAAAATTACGAAGAACGAACGAACGTTAACACTTAAAAAATTTCTTCGTGAACAATATTACTTGTTATGTGATATTCATCAGTAAGTAAAAACAGGCTTTGCACGCTGCTTACTCGCGATAAAGCGACATATAGCTGACCGTGCGAGAAACAGGACTTCCGCAGATCCACAACAACACGAATCATAGTTTGTCCCTGAGCTTTATTAATGGTCATGCCAAAACTATCAGAAGATAAGTCTCCGCAGAGGACACGGTGGAGCATACGGTGGTGGCCTGTCCTGCTAGGGCGGAGCATTACCATGTCCTCGTCGAGGCGATCGGCCGCGGCGACCTCTCGCTACCGGTCCTGGTTCACTGGTCCGGAGCGAGGAGGCATGGGAAGCCGCCACCTCCTTCTGCAAAGCAGTAATGCTAGTGGAGCCTCCTTCATTTCAGGCGGTCCGCGTGAGGGAGAAGCAAACCTCACACCTCGGGGTCTACTCTCTAAGCTCGCAGTCCGTAGTTTCCTACTCCGTATCACCAACGGACTTACAATTAGTTCCGAACCCGAACTAAGAATTAATTACAGCATGATTTAACAGTTATTCCCAGTTCCCTTTAGCCGCCGAAAAAGGCGCCCCAGGCGTCGGGAGCCGCAGGCCAATTCCCAGCTACCGTAAGCGCGGGCCTGCAGACGGCGAGCGTTGGTTGGCTCACTGTCCGAATACAACCAGGCCCGGGTTGACGGAGCGTCGTAGCTAGGGTTGCGGAATTTGTTCGTAAGAGTCACCGCCAGCCTCATCCAGGATGAGGCTGGCATAGGAACGTGGGGATTGCAACACAAATTGAGAGGCCTATGCTTAGCAGTGGGTGAAGTCGGGCTGTGGATTATAATGATGATACATGATGATGCTAAGGTTGTTGACTCGCGATAGAGCTACATAAATTTGTCCATGGGAAAACCAACCAGAAAAAAAGTCAACCCCCGCAGAGGACACGGTGGAGCATGCGATGAAGGTCTGCCCTGCTTGGGCAAAGCACCGCCGTGTCCTCGTCGAGGCGATCGGTGGCGGCGACCTCTCGCTACCGGCTCTGGTTCACTCTATGGCCCAGAGCGAGGAGGCATGGGAAGCCGTCACTTCCTTTTGCGAAACAATAATGCTAGTGAAGGAAGAGGCGGGCCGCATGAGGTAGAGGCAAACCTCACGCCTCAGACGCCGCAACAGAAGAAGACGCCTCGAGCGTCAGGAGTCGCAGGGCGATTCTCGGCCACCGTAGGCGGCGAGACCTGCGGACGGCGAGCGTTGGGTGGCTCGCTGTCCTTTAACAACCAAGCCCGGGTCGACGGAGCGTTGTGTTTCACGCGCGCCAGAGCGAAAGAAATCATTTGATGATTTCCCATCCATAAAAAAAACCCCACAATGGATAGAGTGGAGTAGAGTAGAGACTCCATTGTGCGTAAGTGTCCTGGCTTCGTTTGCAAGCCTAGCTCCGTCCAAATGTACAGAAGCCACCAGGGTGCTTTACAGGTTGAGTGGAGAGACGACCGATAACACTCAACCCGCGAAAGAGTGATAATCTCAGATTAAAGTCAGCTCAATCACTTAGCACTCACAAACCTATATTTACCACCTGTATATGTACATTATGGATTGCAATAAATGATTTCAATTGATTTAAAACCTGCAGACTTTACCGTTCCGAGGATTTTTTCACGTCGGGAAACCACGACCAGGATGACGTAGCCGACTGATTCCTCGTTGTCGAAGCAATCTCTGTAAATTGGGCTGTCTGTGGTGCTTATTTTAACAATTTTTAGGGGCAATGACCCGTAATAATCCCTAATATTACTGGAGTAATTTTTAAGCTTAAGCTGAGAAGTCGTTTTATTAGTCGCGTGTATAGACATATCACTGCCATTTTTCACTGCAATCTGTAACCCGTGACCATTTGTTGTCATGAAGTTCAGTTGTTCTCTGGTGAATTTATGTGCAAAACAAAACTGTGAGAAAGAAATAAAGAAAACGTGACCAGCCTAGGGCCAGAAACGATAATTTCTGGACCTAGGCTGGTCACGACGAATCACCGGCTCACTGGGAATGGAACAGTTTTGTTTCAAAATAAACAGAAAATAATTGAAAAGAGGGATCCTGGGAAATAAATCCAAGAGGTGAAAGGCTCACCGAGTCGAAGCTCCAAAGTCTTGAGCATCGATGCCGAGTTGCTAGTCTGTCGGTTTTCTATCGGTTGCATTTTGGGGAGTGTGCGACGGAATTGCATAGTTTAATTCCGCCAAGCCAAGTTCCATCATCGGACCACAAGGCGTAAGCTGGTGCGCCACCGGTACACGGTGGACCTCACACCCACATGAACAAAACGTTCTGGAAACACATTTATTGTGCGTACAGCTAAGGAGTGGAAATCCCTGACTGAGTCCGTGTTTCCTGATAGCTACAGCCTGGGAGGCTTGTCAAGAGTGATTAGGTTAAAGTCAATTAAATTATTTTCAAATAAAACTTTTTTTTTACGCGGGCTAGGTATCAAAAGAATCATTAGCTAAAAAATATTTTTGGTGTTATTTTCATGCTGTTGATAGTAAGTACAATTTCGCTCAACAGATGGCGTTGCGAGTACCATTTAGATACGTACCCGTACTTACTATGCATGTAGATAATAAGTTGATTTCTTCTAGATTGCCACAATTCCTATCAGGTTTATGTGTAAATGTTATCTACATTAGTTTTGTATTTTTTAACGTGATGCGAACAAAACAGAATAGGTACTTATAAACAGAAAATATGTTCTTTGCTAAAAAATAGGGAAAATACAGCAATAACATATTATTAACATTTGAAAATATTAGGTTTGGTAGGAATAAAAAAAATAACGAATTAAATGAGATAAAAATAATTCAAAAATTCAAAAATAATCAAAATTTATGTGAGATACGAACCTAAGCCCAGTCTTTCGAGAGGCGGTCCATAAACCGACGGGCTATGAGTTCCGCTGACAATTGATTCAAATAGCCGATCTTATTTATGTCAAGGCTTTTAGCTGCTTAGCTCCCCGAAAGGGTTCCACATCAGGTGACCTTCATTTTTTTTTATGTCGACCGAAAGTGCTCATCATGTTGACCGACTTTTCCTAAAGCGGTATATTAATATCTCTTATAGATTAGCCGGGCTGCTAAGGTTCCACGTCTGGTATCCAGATCTTCAAAATGGATTATAGCCTATATGTTGGCGAGGAATAATAGCTATACAACAAAAAAAGTTTCATCAAAATCCGTCCAGTGGTTTTTGCGTGAAAGATTAACAACAGACAGACAGACAAAAAAAAAACAAAACATATTTTTGGCTTCTACTGTTTATATGAAGCACCCCTGGAATATTTTTTTTTATTTTCATTCAATGTACAGAATTGACGTCTTCTACAGTTTTATTATATGTAATAGATAATAATAGATTTGACGTTCAAAAAGTGCTGGCTCTCAGCCTAATTTGAATAAATGACTTTTGATTTTGATTTTGATTTTTTTATATTTTTATATATTATTTATATATTAACCAATCTTAAATATAAAAAAAAACATTTTCCTCGACCAGGAGATCGAACACGCGTTCCTCTGTAGTTAAACTTAAGCCAATGTTACTAGGCAACAAGGAAAAACATTATCTCACGTACAACCCAAAAATTACTATCCAAGAACCTTATTATTGCGCCACATCCGTTCCGTTCAATGAAAACTTAGTAGCTGCATAGATAAAAAATAACAAGAGCATTTAACTTAGACCTACAGGTATTTACAGCATAATAAATGCCTTAATATCCTCAACATCGTACGGCAATAAAATCAGCCTAGCTAGATAAACAAGAAACACACCTAGAACCGAAGTAAAAGCATTAATTAGCATGTACACAATACGCGCAACTAATAATGGTAATACCCATTGAAAACTAGTAAGGCGTGACAATTAGGAGACGCAAATATCAATAGCGTTGCGTTTAATGGAATAACGAAGGTAGCATTGAAGCACCAGCTGAAATCACATAGGCATCGGCTGAAATGCGCCTGAGATGCGCCTCGTATAATGGAGTGTGCTAGCTAACATATTGTAAATAATATTTAATTTTATGATTTCCATGTTGTTGGATACATATTTATTTTTGTTCCTGTGTCTTAAAATACTTTGCGTACTATTGTTTAATTCAAGTTCTTAAAACGTAACAGACAGATGTGTTGCTGGGGAGTTTGTTGCGCCACTTCTTCTTCTCAGCTAAAACACTAGGAAGTGGTGACGGGTGGGCGTTTTGGGAGACTGTCTTTATGTAAAATTTGACGTTCAAAAAGTGCTGGCTCTCAGCCTAATTTAAATAATAATAATAAAAAAAAAAAAAAAAAAAATACTTTTGATTTTGATTTTTGATTTTGAAAGCCGAACAGTCATTACGAATAATTGAAATGACAAGCAGCCTATCGAGTAAGCGGTTGACTTCTGAGCTAAAAGTTATACGGGCACATTCATAGACAAATATTTGTTAGTGTAAGTAGGTAATTGGAGAGATAAAAATGTAGACGTTATTAAAAATTTATTAATAATAATAAATAATAATAGTAATAAATATCTTAGGACAACTTACACACGGCCATCTGATCCCAAGCTAAGCAGAGCTTGTGTTATGGTAACCAGACAACTGATATACATACTTATATAATTTATAAATACATACATATTATAGATAAATTACACCCAGACACAGAACAAACAATTATGCTCATCACACAAAGTTTGTCCTGGGTGGGAATCGAACCCACGACCTCCGGCTTTGCAGTCAGGGTCACTAACCACTAGACCAACAGGCCTGTCAAAAAAAAAAATATTTTTTTAAAATCGTTTTAGCGAATAGCTAAGCGGCACGTGCAACCCTTTGCTAATTATCATAAAGCTGGAATTCGGGAAGATCTAGTACCCTAGTTCAGTTTCAAACACTCGGATATATTTTAAACAGCCTATTGACCTTCGATAATTAGCATTTTTATTGAAAAATAGGCACTCGAGCACATAATTATGTAGGTAGTACTGCATTAACAAGACATACACAAGTAAAGGTACCTACAAATACTTCTTAACAAAAAAACCTAGATAATATAATTACTATGAGCAAAGTATCAGAACCATTCACAGTGATGAAACTTGTATGTGGCCCCAGCCATCCTTTCAAGCCTTATTGAAAGGTAACATGTTATTATCCGCGAATGGCCTTCAGTCTCATATCGACAAGAAAAATAAACAACTAACATTGTGATTATGGGCACACTTGGCTGCATGCTTGACTTCCTACAAAAATTACAACTTGAATATAGGTAGTGTTCATACAAGCCTAAAAAAAAAAAAAAAATCCTAAATATTCGATCAAAATGAAACCAGGAATTTAATTATGTGAGACACCCCCCAACCCTAACGTGACCATACGTCCCGTTTTGAACGGGACGTATGGTTCCCTTTTTTCGCTACTTCGTCCCGTTGTCCCTGAGAACAGCTACAGGCACAGAATAGTACCGTTTTCAGTGACAGAAAAATACAGGGTTAAAAATCAAAAACAAAAAATATACTAACATTTTTTCTAAATGTAGGTACACTAAGTAGGTACCTACCCATAACATTCGTAACTTGACGATCGATGTCCCGTTTTGAAATAAAAAAAATGGTAACGTTACCCAACCCTCACTCTAGGCCGACGTGGAGGTCGAAGGTCCTCTCTTTCGCAAAAAGGATCCTTCTTCAAGCATTCCTAGAGTAGGGTATTTTACTGAAAAATCTAATTAGGTAGTTCGTCAGATAGATTTCCAAAAAATATTGGACACGTATTTTTTCTTTTATCACGTAAGCAAAAAACCGGCCAAGTGCGAGTCGGACTCGCGCACAAAAGGTTCCGTACCATTTTCTATAAAAAAAAACGGCAAAAAAATCACGTTTGTTGTATGGGAGCCCAACTTAAATATTTATTTTATTATATTTTTAGTATTTGTTGTTATAGCGGCAACAGAAATACATCATCTGTGAAAATTTCAACTGTCTCGCTATCACGGTTCATGAGACACAGCCTGATCACAGACATACAGATAGACGGACGGACAGCGGAGTCTTAGTAATAGGGTCCCGTTTTTACCATTTGTGTACGGAAATCAGCAAACAATACGGTAGCCCCACGATTTCTACCGAGGGCAAGTTGGTAACTTTAATGAAATGGAAGAATGAATAAGATGGAGGTGTATTGCCCCTGAACCCCTCGATTACTGAACTGCTCATCGTAAAATGTTTTCAGCCGTGGCAACTCGCAATTGCGGTTTATGACCGCAACTGCAGTTGATTTTGGCGATTAGTATTGTATGAAACTGTTATCATTTGATTTGTTGTTTTTATTACAAAAGCTATAATCTTACCTTTGGTGCTTGCATCGTCGACTAGAATAATTTCCTTTATCAGAGTGCTGGGTGACCGTTGCAATACGCTAAACGCAGTTCTAAGCAGCGTGGTCCAATGCTCGTTGTGGAAGGGAACCACGACGCTCACCGTAGGCAAAGACGCAATGTAAAGCTTCTTTTCACAAGTATGATACCGAATGTCCGGCAATGAACGATTCAGTGCAATTTTATCACTTAGGGCACCGTTGAAGCCATTTACTGCATACAGCTCTTTTTCTAGTTCAGCATCTGATAGTGGCAATGTTGCTGGCTTTCCTTGCTCACCAATTCCTGATAAAAAAAATAATTTAATAGGTTGCATATTCTTGATAATTCAATACTTGCAAATTCTAATTTCTATTATACTCATTGTAAGGTGGTACTCATGTTTCTTTATAAGCTAACTCCAATGTCTATTACTGAATTTGTATTCAAAACACATAACTAAAACATTAGTAATCTGCCAATGTATCTTGAATGTGTATCAACATTGCCTTTCTTTTGTAGAGCAATGCTGTCTGGGCTAGTCTCTGCTTAATTTGTGTTATCATTTTTATGACCACATAAAGTAAAAACCATGTGGTTTTTATTTAACTATTAAGATATGTTCTTTATAAAAAATGTAACAATATTCTAAACAAAACAATAGCCCCCGTAATAAGACATAGGTGCATTTTAATTATTTTTACAAATTTAAAGTTACTAGGCATTTAATTTTCATAGAGATAACAGCTAGCTGATTATATTTATAGCTAACATTAAAATGTTTTGAATAATCAATAGATAATACCCACCCACTCGCTTCCTTTCATCTTGTATGAGTGCATAGTCGTGCCAGTCAATTTTCTGAAATAATATTAATTATTAAACACAATTCGTTTCCACTTTGTTTCATAGTCTACTAACTCTGTCCTACTCCAGAGGGATTTCCATAATTTAATGAACATTTCCCTATATTTTGAAAAGTTTTTGACATTAACTGCGGTCAGGATAAATGATAAATTATATTTATTTTGTATGTAGGTTGTAAGTAACACTTTTACATGTCAATCTTTTTGGTAGTTTAAAACTAGATGAGGCCAGATGACATTGCTACTTGAATTTGAATGTTTTTACGAGTGTTCCACCCTGTCTTTGCACAAGCACAAATTTTAAACACAAAAATTCCTCATTTATAGCTCTTTTTACTAGTGAAAACCGTATCAAGTGGAGAATCAGACAGAGGCAGATGACAAATTTGTTTTAAAAGTACTACTATATATTTAAAATTACAGAAGAGAAGTATGCCTTCTGGGCAGAGAAAGAAGGAGACCATTAGAATTATATTTGTATTTAAAACAAATAATTATTTTAAAATAATAAAGAGTAAAACTTCACATCCTTATTTTTCAAAGATATATTCAGAGTTTTCAAGTTTATAAGAAACACACCTTTTACCATTATTTGTTTCATCATTCAACCACATACAATGGATTACAGTGAAAAATTCAAACCATTTGATTACCATTAGAGACAAGCAAATCACTTTACAATCATGAATAGAGATTATAATAATTTAATTTTTAACACATCTAACTTTTAATGGGACAAACAAAATAAGAACTTGAAAAGATCTGCTGATTATGATAAAAAGGTGAATAATAACCATGCTTTTGATACATATGTATGGAAGGAGACAGTATTAAATGCTGGCCCCAAATAAATTCCGAGAGAAAGACAATAAATAACTCACCTTTAAGTTATCGGGTGTAAAAATATCCCGATCTTGACGAAATCTTTTCGGTATTTGGTAAACTGGTTTAGCCTGGTTTGCAAGTTCGTCATTTGCATTTAGGCTGGTCAACAATTTCACTATGTACAGTAATAATACTATTAGCGTCAACATTAGAAGATTTCGCAGCTTCAGCAAGCGCAGCAATTGGCGCCTTGAAATCGACATTATGCTGAAACAAATAAAAAAGTACTAAATATTTTAATATTTGGTACTTTTAATATTATGTGTCTTTTACTATTAATAATATTGTGTTCATATGATAGGAGATAATTAAAATACAATTATACATTTTTCAGTTTAGAACATTCTTTGTAAAAATGGTTCAGGCAGTTAAATTTTATCTGATAGGGCTGATAAATAGTCGCTGCAAGATAGGTAATCATTAAAAATTATTTAAGTAATATCTTTAAATGACATTTTTCAATTATGTTAGTAACAAGTTAATACATACGGAGACCTCCTCCGGCGGTAATACATATTTGTTAAATGTTAGATAAACATTAAAAATACTAATATTTATTACAAGTGTGTTCATAATGTTATTTATTTACACAAGTGTACAATACTTACACAATATTTGCATAGGTCGTGTGAATATGCTGCTCCCACTCAAGGATGCACTTAAAACAATACGAAAGATGTTTTATTGATACACCACCTCCAAGAAAAAATAATATTTTCAACAAGACACGAAAGCACGAGCAAATACAAAAAAGTAAAATAACTAAACCGCCCGGTGCTATTCACGCGACTAATATTATAAAAGATAGAAGTATTTCACCAAAACACCTGATTTTGCCAGTTTATTCTCATTTGTGACGAGTGTGACAGAGATATAAGTTCCAATGACATTTGACGACTAGCCTTTTCATTTCAGTTGGATTATAGCAAAGCTCGTTTATTTTTTTTAAGTCGGTGCAACAATGGTAATTGGCCACTCATTATTTCTAAAACAAAAATGTTTTTAATCCATTGAAAAAAAAAACATAGAAAAGTAATATCAAAATACAAACATACAGATAAAACTTGAGGGCAGGTGCTTCGTGTTCGTTCTCCTAAAATAGATAAATCTGAACGCTTCCGATCGGAAAATTCTCGATCGCTACCTTGACAACTGTTTGTTTTTGATTGGCTGAAAATTTTCAGGAAAATCAAATTCCTCTCAGTGTCAGTAGGGAATTTATTTTATTTCTGTGCATCATATTTATTGTAACAGACAAAACAATAAGTGAATCAAATATATTTGAAGGTAATTGCCTAGGGTGAAGTATTTTATTATAACTAAGTTACTAATGGTATTTGGTGGCCCTAAATTGAGGATTTCCGTTATCCGGCTGCACCGAACACTCCTGTGTCCGAACGCTACATATATTCATACATATTTTTAATTAAATTAAGGCCAGTTCTTGTGGCGGAGCATAATACTGTCGAAAGTTTTTTCATTCTCTGATATTGCCGTCGCTTTTTAGTACGCCGACGTGTTCCGTCACCTGTATACTTTATATTTTTCAGATGGCTTTATTTAGCCGTAAAGCATACCTATTAGGTGCCTTGCTGGTGTTAGTGAGTGCAGCGGGTGTCGTGCAAGCCAACAGTGATGATGGTGATGACGAAGTTACTGTGGAGGTTAGTTCTTATAGGTTACATGACCTGAATAAATTACAATGATTGTTCACAAAAAATAGCAGATATAGACACTGCTGACTGAAAGTTTATGACCCACATTATTATCTAGAGATAATGAAACAAATGTAGGTTTAGTTTCTCAGAGGCCTTGATATAACAAAAGAAGATTTCACACAAGTCCTATATTGTACCTATTATATACTCAAGGTTTCCCTTTGGTTTGCTTATAACCTGAAATCCATCTATAATTACTACCATCTATTATACTATATTGCCTTTTAGAATGTAACGAAGTTCATTTACTTTTTAAGCAAATTTTTTTACTGTTATATATGCCACCAAACGCCCGTATGATTGTTAAATATCGTGTGAAATTGTAAACAATTTTTTCTATAAGTTATGGATACATTGGAAACTATTGAATTTGGATGGGATTTATTGTATACAAAACGATTTTGTCATAATATATCAAGAAAAATAATCTAATTAAGATTTATTACAATCTTACGGAGTC
This sequence comes from Melanchra persicariae, assembly GCA_947386135.1. NCBI lineage: Eukaryota > Metazoa > Arthropoda > Insecta > Lepidoptera > Noctuidae > Melanchra > Melanchra persicariae. Next base: position 4,623,455 of record OX376651.1, on the reverse strand, counting down.
TGCAATTTTCTCCATGCCTGATAAGTACATGATAGATTCTATTCACAATCAAGAAACTCCGACTCAAACTGGACTAATAAAGCTGTAATAGTAGCTTAGTACTGGCTTTACACTATTAAGATCTTTGGTACCATACTCCAAGAAGAAGACTAAAGATGTTCAAAGTCATTCTATTCTCAAACTAATTAACTCGAAACTACAACACCTATCTTATGTTCATAGACAGTGGAAGAAGAAAACCTATACCATAGTCCCACAATAAGTCCTGAAAAGGTATATCTTGCGGAAAACTTTGACGATGAAACCTCTTTCAAGAAGAAATGGGTCAAGTCTGAAGCTAAGAAACAGGGTGTTGATGAAAATATTGCCAAGTATGATGGCAAATGGGAGGTAAGTTATTTAAAACATCCATTTCCCGGTTTTGTATTGGAAAGTGTTAGATCTGGGCAAACATTATGACAATAAATATGCTGTTGTCACAATTACAAGATCAGAAAAAAAAAACATTATTTCAACTCTGCATACAGCAAAACCATAATGAAAAAGGTGACTTAACACTTTATTTCCCACTAATATTAATGGAATGTTTAAATGTAAGATTCAAACATTTAAACATTCCATTAATATATTCAAACATTAGGTTCTTACCTACTTGACAAACTCATAATGTAGAACATCACCTAAAATGTCTTGCCTCACAGACATAAGTCATGGTTGAAAATATTATCTTGATTTGCCATAGCAAAATCTATTCATAACAATACCTTATCTTGCAGCTGATAAAAGGTGTAATAGTAACTGATCTTAACTTTTTGTGAATGAAAAGTATAAAATATCTTATTGATCAGATCAGAACTTAATTTTCTCAATTAATTAATTTTTTTATGGGTCCTCCACCCATCCCGAAGCTGTGCCAGTGTGGAGCACCTTAACAAGACATGCATCACCTCCTTTGTTATCTGTTGTGCATAACCAACCTGCACATTCCAGGATTTAATCAAAGCCCATGATAGAGTTAAACTGGTTGGGCAAAATTTATTTAATTATTTTTTGTCCAACCAGACTATCAACATGAAAAGATGAAGAATTTAAACTATGATTCATGATATCTCTGACAAGAGTAGTTGGAAGATACTATTCATACTCTTCAATTTTCTCATATTGAGTAGATACAGGTTCATTTTAAGGTTTTCCACAATACTAGAGTACAAAAATTACCCCTAAAATAACAATAATGATTGCATTATTGTCTTAATTCAATAAAAAATATGGGTGCTTTACTAAATATTTCACCTACTTCCAGATTCAACAACCTGGTAGGAAGATCTTCAAAGAGGACCTTGGTCTTGTGTTGACAACTGAAGCTAAGCATGCCGCCATATCAACCCTGCTTGACCGGCCATTTGAGTTCAAGAACAAGCCCTTCATTGTCCAATATGAAGTTACCATGCAGGTAAGATTTTAGTAGGAAAATAATGTTATCAAAAAGGCAAAATTTAGAACTAACCAGTCTCTGGTTAGTTTTATGCTAAAAAGTGGGCTGTTTGAGGCTATATGACGATGATCACCATGACCAATGCAAAAACAAAAAAAATGAGAGAAGTCATGTAATATACTCTAACATTAACTAGTCTAGTTTGGTATTAATCTGTAGTCTAATTAAATATCCAAAAGAAAGGAATATTGTACATAATTCATGCTTGTCATTCACATACTGCAACCAAGTTGAATGTATTTCTGTTTCATTCAAAAACAAAAGGATGACTGTTATTTTAGTCTCAGTGCTATAATTATCTTATTTCGGCATATTATTTGATGTTTGATCTCCAAAACATTGCTGTGTTATTTTTAACTTTTCAACTTAAATCAGGATAGTCACTGAAGGAGTGATTCATGCCAGGGTTGCGGTTTTGATTCGAAAGAGCTACCGCGGTCCTGGAAAGCAAAAGGCACTACGAGGAGCATGGGTTTTAGTCAGTAAGAGTCTGATACTCCCTTCCGCTCCACCCAAAGCGGCAGGAGTCATTTGATGATTTCCCATCCATAAAAAAAAGAAGTGATTCATCAACCAACATTATACATGTTGGTTGATGATCTTTTGCTATTCATCATCATCATATCAGCCGAAAGACGTCCACTGCTGGACATAGGCCTCCCCCAAGTGTCGCCACAACAACCGGTCCTGTGCGTCTCGCATCCATCGGTTACCCGCGACCCTCACCTATTTACCTTTTGCTATTACTAATACATTTTTACAGCAACAGCAGCTAGATTTTGCAACACATTAGCTAGCAAATTTTAATACTTACGTAGGTTTTTATCCATCACCACTTAGTAAACTGTCATTGTTAAAATATGGGAAGGAAGACATCAGCGGCCCTACCATGACGTGTTAAAGCGTGAGTCGTTCGAGCGAGAAGGAGGGATGGAGCTATGTAGGGTGTATAGCTCCATCCCTCCTTCTCGCTCGAACGACTCACGCTTCACACATCATACACACACTTCACACGTCATGGTAGGGCCGCAGAAATTATAAATGCGAAAAAGAGATTTTATGTTACACTTGCACGCCTAAATCGCACGGGCAGCTATAGCTTTCGAAAGGGGAACGGTCCGAGGGTCCAAAAATGTACAAAGATGCTAGTTTTCGCCCGGGCTTCACGCAGAATTTAGAACTTTAATCTCATTCGACAGTTTTAGTACCTAATCATATATTTTGTGCACGGATTATACGTGCGATTCGTCCAATATTTGAGATTTTAATTTTCGTCGTATGCTAGGGGGGGGGGTATAATACGGTGGGTCCGGACCCCCTAAATATTATATACGCCTATGCTGGTGTCAGTTATAGACTAGTTTAATGCGATCGAAGCCTCGAATATAATAGGAAGATAGTTCAGAATCGGTAACATGGAATGTCTATGTAGGCATACATATTGCTCATAGTTCAGTAAAACTTATTGAATTGACTAATTGGCTTATTGGCTAAGCTTTGAGCCTGTTCGTATTTTCCACGTAACTGCTTGTAACTGGCAGACGGTAAAACTCAGACGTGTATTGCGTCATGTGAGTGTATGTGGAATATGAATTAAATCTCGTAATGCTATAAGCTAATTAGCGCAAAGCTGTGACCTCATTAGGTTATGGTTATTGATTTAGTATGTTTCCAGCTGCCATACTTGGATTGTTTAAAAATTTTCGATATTGCTCGAATTTTGGTTGGGTAAAAATGTACCTTTGTCGATGCTTACGGATTATCTTCTAGTAGCTGATGCTCGCGACTTCGTCCGCGTAATTGTCGGCTTCAAATAACAAAGACTTTCATACAAAGTTCTATCACCTATTTCCCCCTTGAAGTTGCAAGGTCGAAAATAACTTTCTCAGCTAATACTGAACTAAACTAAAGCAATATAATTTTTTTTTGATAACATAATTATAAAATAAACCTATAATGCAAATTTAGTTTTGCCTGTGCTTTGAAGTCAGTCAGGACAAACGATTTAGAAATACGAGATTCCCTGCAGCTTTCACAGCTTTATATTTTTTGTAAAAGCAGTCAGCATTTCTGTTTTATAAATAGTGTATAATGGTCTAGAATGTTTGCTCTCTGCGTTCATCATCATCTTATCAGCCGAAAGACGTCCACTGCTGGACATAGGCCTCCCTCAAATGGGAGGTTTGCCATAATCGCCACGCTTGGCAGGCGGGTTGGCGATCGCAGTGTAGCTGTAGCAATGTACCTACAGAGAATGCTGCTGCCCATTCTCTGGTGAGTCCCTTGGTCGCCTCCTACGACACCCACGGGAAGTGATGGGATGGTGCTATTCTTTTACGTCCGACACCATCCGGAACTCTGCGTTGCATAATCATTATTCTTTTTTTTCTCCATGTAGTAAACCTAACATGAGTTGACATTTCCAAGCCCAAAGCGGTTTCCTTCGGACATCGGAAGTACATAGTTTAGAGACAAAAACATGAGGATTCACACATACAATGTTATTTCAAACATGGCCTGGACGCTGTCCAATATGGTTTTCGGAAATGCGTTACATTTATGACGCTAGGTGTATAAATAACTTTGATTCGCGTCAATATTTTTCGTTTGTTTATACTGGACGCCATAAATCACATCCTACGCTGGGGGTATTTTTGTGGAATCGCTATTTTTAGAATCTTGTCAACATTTTGCTGGAAGTCCTTTGAGTTGCACATTGATTTTCTTAGTAGATATGCAGTGCTAGTTAAAAAGTAGTTACATAATACCTGTGAATTAAGCCAATTTCAATATTTAATTCAAACCTTGACGAATTGCACACGATTCAACATAAGTCAGGGCCTTATTGAAACCACCTCAAAAGTGAAAAATTGAGATTATCCACCATCCTCTTGCCCTTATCCCAATTCATTTGGAGTACGCACTATATAATCTTCTTCTCCTTTCTTATCTGTATAACCAAAATCGCTGTCTTCCTCTAGCTGTTTCTTCGCTTCAACGGATTTACATAAACATGGTTTTCACTAATAGAAAGAACGAAAAACCTAAGGATTATCAAACAAAATATATATAAAACTCTTGCGTTACTGAGTGACAGGGTGACTGAGTGACTGACAGACAACGCACACAAGAAACTACTGGTCGTAGAAAGCTGAAATTTGGCATATAGGATCCTTGGGGAGTGTAGGGGAGCACTAAGAGAGGATTTCCAGAAATTCCTACGGAAATGCGAAAAATCGGGATATACGCGTACGAAGTCGCCCGTTGTACTTGAGAAGTCGGGGCGGATCGCTAGTACCATTATAAGCCGTATTTCAAGATTCACCTTCGAGCTATACCATCTGACGTCATACAAACTCAGCCGTGATCTCGATTTACAGGAGGGACAAAACTGCGGCGGCGCATACATCAAGCTCCTCTCCCGCGGCACCAACACCAAGGCTGACCTCCGCAAGTTCTACGACCAGACTCCTTACACCATCATGTTCGGACCCGACAAGTGCGGCAATGATAACAAATTGCACTTCATCTTCAGACATAAGAACCCCAAGAATGGAACTATTGAGGAGAAGCATAGCAAGAAACCTACGTGAGTGTCTTTTTTATTTTAGAAAAGGATGAGGCCTTGGTCGCGTTGTACTAAAAATTAGACGTCAGGTATTTTTTCCGGAAACACAAATATTAAATTAATTTCTTTTATTGTGTTAATCTGGTGTCTGGCAAAAGTATCGGTGTTATTTTGTTTAATACATATTTTTACACTTGAATATTTCGCAGAACACAGATAAAAACGACCCCATTGCCATACTGTTTCGTTTTTGGACTATACATACTTACTGGCAAACGCCACTATATTCATAGATCAATATTCAACAATATTTTCCACCCCTTACAGCCAACGCCTGGACGAGATCTACAAAGACAAGGAACCTCATCTTTACACGCTGATCATTCGGCCCGACAACTCGTTCAGCATACTGGTTGACAACAAGGAGGTGAACGCTGGTTCTCTGCTGGAAGACTTCACTCCCGCTGTCAATCCCCCAGAGGAGATCGAGGACCCTGATGACAAGAAACCTGAGGACTGGGATGAGAGGGAAAAGGTATGTAGTTTGTGAAGTTTGTTTGTTTTTGTTGGTACTAGTGTTTCATCTATATTTCTAATAAATTAGAAAAAAAAAATGTATACGTATTTGACGTCAACGTCAGCGTTATTTATATAAATACGCGCACGTTTTATCCACCTATAGAGAAAACCTGTTTCTATATAACAGGAAAATTTGTTCGTAGTTCCTATGTCAAATCACGTGTTTAGTGACTAGAAAATTAAACGAGCTAGTTTTGGTCTACAACTGTAGGTAGATTAATAGGTAGCAAGTAAAATTTTCTACCTAAATTTACAAACATAGTCATGTCTTTTGTGTCTGAATCAAGAAGTTTCTACTTAGTAAGATTGTTTAATGAAATGCTTTGTGACTCAGTATTTCTTATATCCTCAATGATCCAGCAAACCAGACTTACTCAGAATGAAGTAGTACACATGCTAATGTATGTCTCTCCCATAAAACGAACTACAAAAGCAACATCATACTAAATCACACTTAAGTACAAATGTCTATTCATACACATTTTCAGAGTAATCTGTTTGTGTTGAAACATACCTGGCAAAGTGCCCAGAATAATAAGGTGATTGTTCTCATTGAAAACAACAAATTGAAATTTTATGTGTTTTGCTCACAAACTGTATGAAATTAACACATTGCTTTTACAACTACATGTATGACTTATTGTTATAGCAGCCGAACCGCATGGGGAAGTATAAATAAGGGCGAATTTCACCAATGAAACTGAACGCGATCAGAGTTTAAGTAAACCACGTCTATGAGCTGTCAGTGTCATTATTTTTCTATTGAATACTAGCTGTGCCCGCGACTTCGTTCGCGCGTGCACTTCGTATTAAGCAAGATTAAGTATATATGTACATAAGTACACAAACTCACTAATGTATGTATGTACTCATCATGATTATGACATGATTTACAAAATTACGAAGAACGAACGAACGTTAACACTTAAAAATTTCTTCGTGAACAATATTACTTGTTATGTAATGTTCATCAGTAAGCAAAAACAGGCTTTGCACGCTGCTTACTCGCGATAAAGCGACATACAGTTGACCGTGCGAGAAACAGAACTTCCGCAGATCCACAACAACACGACTCATAGTTTGTCCCTGAGCATTATTAATGGTCATGCCAAAACTATCAGAAGAGAAGTCTCCGCAGAGGACACGGTGGAGCATACGGTGGAGGCCTGTCCTGCTAGGGCGGAGCATTACCATGTCCTCGTCGAGGCGATCGGCCGCGGCGACCTCTCGCTACCGGTCCTGGTTCACTCCATGGTCCGGAGCGAGGAGGCATGGGAAGCCGCCACCTCCTGCAAAGCAGTAATGCTAGTGGAGTCTCCTTTATTTCAGGCGGTCCGCGTGAGGGAGAAGCAAACCTCACGCCTCGGGGTCTACTCTCTAAGCTCGCAGTCCGTAGTTTCGTAGTGTTAGGCGTTTCCTACTCCGTATCACCTACGGACTTACGATTAGTCCCGAACCCGAACTAAGAATTAATGACAGCACGATTTGACAATTATTCCCAGTTCCCTTTAGCCGCCGAACAAGACGCCCCAGGCGTCGGGAGCCGCAGGCCAATTCCCAGCTAACGTAAACGCGGGCCTGCAGACGGCGAGCGTTGGTTGGCTCGCTGTCCGAACACAACCAGGCCCGGGTTGACGGAGCGTCGTAGCTAGGGATGAGGAATTTGTTCGAAAGAGTCACCGCCAGCCTCATCCAGGATGAGGCTGGCATAGGAACGTGGGGATTGCAACACGAATTGAGAGGCCTATGCTCAGCAGTGGGCGAAGTCGGGCTGTGGATTATAATGATGATACATGATGATGCTAAGGTTGTTAACTCGCGATAGAGCTACATAAATTTATCCATGGGAAGACCAACCAGAAGAAAAGTCAACCCCCGCAGAGGACACGGTGGAGCATACGGTGAAGGTCTGCCCTGCTTGGGCGAAGCACCGCCGTGTCCTCGTCGAGGCGATCGGCGGCGGCGACCCCTCGCTACCGGCTCTGGTTCACTCTATGGCCCAGAGCGAGGAGGCATGGGAAGCCGTCACCTCCTTTTGCGAAACAGTAATGCTAGTGAAGGAAGAGGCGGGCCGCGTGAGGTAGAGGCAAACCTCACGCCTCAGCCGCCACAACAGAAGAAGTCGCCTCGGGCGTCAGGAGTCGCCGTAGGCGCGCGCCTGCGGACGGCGAGTGGCTAGCTGTTCTTTAACAACCAAGCCCGGGTCGACGGAGCGTTGTGTTCCACGCGCGCCAGAGCGAAAGAAATCATTTGATGATTTCCCATCCATAAAAAAAAAACCCACAATGGATAGAGTGGAGTAGAGTAGAGACTCCATTGTGCGTAGGTGTCCTGGCTAAGTTTGCAAGCCTAGCTCCGTCCAAATGTACAGAAGCCACTAGAGTGCTTTACAGGTTGAGCGGAGAGACGACCGATAACACTCAACCCTCAAAAGAGTGATAATCTGAGATTAAAGTCAGCTCAATCACTTAGCACTCACAAACCTATATTTACCACATGTATATGTACATTATGGATTGCAATAAATGATTTGAATTGATTTAAAACCTGCAGACTTCACCGTTCCGAGATTTTTTTTACGTCGGAAAGCCATGACCAGGATGACGTAGCCGACTGATTCCTTGTTGTCGAAGCAACCTCTGTAAATTGGGCTGTCTGTGGTGCTTATTTTAACAATTTTTAGGGGCAATGACCCGTAATAATTCCTAATATTACTGGAGTAATTTTTAAGCTTAAGCTGAGAAGTCGTTTTATTAGTCGCGTGTATAGACATATCACTGCCATTTTTCACTGCAATCTGTAACCCGTGACCATTTGTTGTCATGATGTTCAGTTGTTCTCTGGTGAATTCATGTGCAAAACTGTGAGAAAGAAATAAAGAAGGAAGGAGGAGTGGGTACGGGTCCAGCACTACCATCTCGGAACCTCTCTTCGCGAGTTCTTCTGTGGCGTCATTGCCTAGGGATCCACAGTTCCCCTTATTGCTCTGGAGTGTGAAACCCGTACCGATAATTTCTGGCCCTGGGCTGGTCACGACGAATCACCGGCTCACTGGGAATTGAACAGTTTTGTTTCAAAATAAACAGAAAATAATTGAAAAGAGGGATCCTGGGAAATAAATCCAAGAGGTGAAAGGCTCGTCGAGTCGAAGCTCCAAAGTCTTAAGCATCGATGCCGAGTTGCTTGTATGTCGGTTTTCTATCGGTTGCATTTTGGGGAGTATGCAACGGAATTGCATAGTTTAATTCCGCCAAGCCAAGTTCCATCATAGGACCACAAGGCGAACGCTGGTGCGCCACCGGTACACGGTGGACATCACACCCACATGAACAAAACGTTTTGGAAACACATTAATTGTGCATACAGCCAGGGAGTGGAAATCCCTGACTGAGTCCGTGTTTCCTGATAGCTACAGCCTGACACTACTGCCCAGTCTTGTCAAGAGTGAGTAGGTTACTTCTAGGCAAGCGTGCTCCATCTTCGATCACATCATCGTTTACCATCAGGTGAGATAGTAGTCAAACGCGTTCCTATCAATAGTAAAAAAAATGAAAACGAAGTCAGTGGAGCAATTTTAGTTTTATTTTATGCATCAAATTTAAAAAAAAAATATGCACGTAACGCTGGGTAAGTATGAAATGAATCTTTAACTAAATAATATTATTTGTTGTAATTTTCATGCTGTTGATAGTAAGTACAGTTTCGCCCAACAGATGGCGTTGCGAGTACCATTTAGATACGTACCCGTACTTACTATGCATGTAGATAATAAGTTGATTTCTTCTAGATTGCCACAATTCTTATCAGGTTTATGTGTAAATGTTATCTACATTAGTTTTGTATTTTTTAACGTGATGCGAACAAAACAGAATAGGTACATATAAACAGAAAATAGGTTCTTTGCTAAAAAATATGCAAAATACAGCAATAACATATTATTAAAATGTGAAAATATTAGGTTTGGTAGGAATAAAAAACTAACGAAATAAATAAGATAAAAATAATCCAAAAATAATTACAACTTTTGTGGGATTCGAACCCACACCAAGTCTTTCGAGAGGCAGGCTTTATACCAACGGACTATGAGATCTGTTGACAATTGATTAAAATAGCCGATAGGTTAGCTCCCTGAAAGGGTTCCACATCAGGTGCTCTAGACCTTCATTTTTTTTATATCGACAGACAGTACTCATCATGTTGACCAACTATTCCTAAAGCGGTATATTAATATCTCTTATAGATTAGCCGGGCTGCTAAGGTTCCACGTCTTGTATTCAGATCTTCAAAATAAATTATAGCCTATATGTTGGTGAGGAATAATAACTATACAACAAAAAAAGTTTCATCAAAATCCGTCCAGTGGTTTTTGCGTGAAAGATTAACAACAGACAGACAGACAAAAAAAAAAAAAAGCATATTTTTGGCTTCTACTGGTTATATGAAGCACCCCTGGAATATTTTTTTTTATTTTCATTCAATGTACAGAATTGACGTCTTCTACAGTTTTATTATATGTATAGATTTACACTGAAAGCTCTTGAACGCAGTTTAGCTGTACTGATCGCGTTCAGTTTCATTGGTGAAATCCGCTCTAAATCAACTTGAAATAATCCCTTCTTTCATCATAATAAATAAAATACTCACTTCACATCATACTGGGTCTATTTCAAGTTAAATAAATCAACTCCAAATAATCCCTTCTTTCATCATAATAAATAAAATACTCACTTCACATCATACTGGTTCTATTTCAAGTTAAATAAATCAACTCCAAATAATCCCTTCTTTCATCATAATGAATAAAATACTCATTTCACACCATACTGGTTCTATTTGAAGTCGTATTTTAGAAGAACACTGTTTCATCCCAACCACTCTGTAACAAGAACATCTTGAACATCTGTTTTATTTTTTGTGTCCCTAAAGTGTCCCACTGCTTGGCAAGGGCCTCCCCCTCCCCTTTTCCAACACTTTAATAATATTTTGTATTCTATTCACAGATTGTGGACCCATCAGCAACTAAACCAGAAGATTGGGATGAGGAAGCGCCTGCTCAAATTGTTGACCCCAACGCGGTGAAACCTGATGGTTGGCTGGACAATGAACCTGAAATGATTCCTGGTACGTACTAAAAATTTCTACAATTTTATTCTTGCATGATTCTACTCAATGCGGAGAAGTTGCACGTATTTCTGTATGTGTGATACTGTCAGGATTTTTCAGGTAGAAGGAAGCCTTGTCCCCATACAACACTTGCAAATAATAATTGGTGTTGTGATTACGGGGTTATTTTTTAATGACCGGCCAAATTTTCACTGTGTGTTCTACCCATGAATATGAACAACTTTCACTATGGGACCGACTCTGAAATCACGAAAAAAAAATCAGCTGTTTCATACATTTTAGTCGAGTAGGTATTGAACTTTTGTATGCAGCTGATTTTTTTTTCGTGATTTCAGAGTCGGTCGGTATAAAAATAATAGGGTTTTGTTTGCAAAATCGGACCTTAAATGATGAAAATAGCCATCCTTTTGCCCTGTTCCGCTTTTATTTACGTTTGGTCTTGACTGCATCTTCTTAGTGTAGCCGCAGCATTCGGTTTATCTGATACCTCATCCAGTCTATCTACAGTTAAATTTTTTATAAATATCACATTCATTGTTCAGGTCTTAATTTATTTCCCTCCACAATCCAGACCCTGAAGCCAAGAAGCCCGAGGACTGGGACGAGGAGATGGACGGCGAGTGGGAGGCGCCGCTCATCGACAACCCCACGTGCGCCGCGGCGCCGGGCTGCGGCGCCTGGAAGGCTCCCACCATTGCTAACCCTCACTACAAGGTAATAACATACACATACGAACCTTAACGTCTGCAATGGAACTAACACTTACGTGGTCACTTTTTTAAACTATGGGGGAATTCATCTAGGAAGAAGACTTTGAAGTAATTCCTGCCTCACTGAGTTGTAACAGCATGGAATAGGCTTTCGGAAAATGTTCTGACATCTTCAATTCGTGAACTGCTTCAAGAACTAATTAAACAGACTAGTTTTGTCTCTTAGCTAAACACACCGATCATCTAATTAGCTGCACTTGTATAAATATTTTTTCAAGCAAAACAAAGCGTAATTCTCTATTCGTGCCTGACTAAGTGGCTGCGTTGTTCTGAATTTGATTCATCCAAATATAGTTCAGCTTTACCTACAATGTTCAAATAAAATAAGTGTCCATGACAACTAGTTGGACATTGCTAAATGGGAAACCAAATAGGAGGTCTTTGATGATTGAAGAGTCCTGGTTACATACGGCCTCTCATTTATCTAAAGATGATAGGAAGCTTGTTATGTTTTGTGGTTCTCTACAAAAGAAAATCGGTAAAATTCGTCAACTCCTATTGTATTACTTCAAAACTCTTTATGTTGGATCATTTGTGGCACGCAGGGCATCTGGCGCGCCCCCCTGGTGGCCAACCCCAACTACAGGGGCAAGTGGGCTCCGCGCCGCATACCCAACCCCGACTACTTCAGGGACGAGCAGCCCTTCAGGATGACGCCTATTGTAAGTACTACCAACCCCAACTACAGGGGCAAGTGGGCTCCGCGCCGCATACCCAACCCCGACTACTTCAGGGACGAGCAGCCCTTCAGGATGACGCCTATTGTAAGTACTACCAACCCCAACTACAGGGGCAAGTGGGCTCCGCGCCGCATACCCAACCCCGACTACTTCAGGGACGAGCAGCCCTTCAGGATGACGCCTATTGTAAGTACTACCAACCCCAACTACAGGGGCAAGTGGGCTCCGCGCCGCATACCCAACCCCGACTACTTCAGGGACGAGCAGCCCTTCAGGATGACGCCTATTGTAAGTACTACCAACCCCAACTACAGGGGCAAGTGGGCTCCGCGCCGCATACCCAACCCCGACTACTTCAGGGACGAGCAGCCCTTCAGGATGACGCCTATTGTAAGTACTACCAACCCCAACTACAGGGGCAAGTGGGCTCCGCGCCGCATACCCAACCCCGACTACTTCAGGGACGAGCAGCCCTTCAGGATGACGCCTATTGTAAGTACTACCAACCCCAACTACAGGGGCAAGTGGGCTCCGCGCCGCATACCCAACCCCGACTACTTCAGGGACGAGCAGCCCTTCAGGATGACGCCTATTGTAAGTACTACCAACCCCAACTACAGGGGCAAGTGGGCTCCGCGCCGCATACCCAACCCCGACTACTTCAGGGACGAGCAGCCCTTCAGGATGACGCCTATTGTAAGTACTACCAACCCCAACTACAGGGGCAAGTGGGCTCCGCGCCGCATACCCAACCCCGACTACTTCAGGGACGAGCAGCCCTTCAGGATGACGCCTATTGTAAGTACTACCAACCCCAACTACAGGGGCAAGTGGGCTCCGCGCCGCATACCCAACCCCGACTACTTCAGGGACGAGCAGCCCTTCAGGATGACGCCTATTGTAAGTACTACCAACCCCAACTACAGGGGCAAGTGGGCTCCGCGCCGCATACCCAACCCCGACTACTTCAGGGACGAGCAGCCCTTCAGGATGACGCCTATTGTAAGTACTACCAACCCCAACTACAGGGGCAAGTGGGCTCCGCGCCGCATACCCAACCCCGACTACTTCAGGGACGAGCAGCCCTTCAGGATGACGCCTATTGTAAGTACTACCAACCCCAACTACAGGGGCAAGTGGGCTCCGCGCCGCATACCCAACCCCGACTACTTCAGGGACGAGCAGCCCTTCAGGATGACGCCTATTGTAAGTACTACCAACCCCAACTACAGGGGCAAGTGGGCTCCGCGCCGCATACCCAACCCCTTTTTTTTGGAAATAATAAAATATCTCGACAACATTTTCTGCTTATCCATCTACTGTTATCCAGTAGTCCGTAGTAAAACATCCTTTATTCTCATTCTTCCAGCACGCGGTTGGTTTCGAGCTGTGGTCGATGTCCCCCATGCTGCTGTTCGACAACCTCATCATCACGGACGAGCTGGCCGTCGCCGAGGAGTGGGCTGCGGCCTCCTTCGCGCTCAAACGTGCTAAGCTATCGAGGGATTCGGTAAGTGGAGAATTTATTTTGATATGTAACCAGTCGAGAATTAACATTAACGAAAAGATTGTAACTTAACACTATTTAGGAGACTTTCATCAATCGAATTCGAAACATGTATGATCTCTTGTTTGTAACTTGGACTAGTGTCTGCAACTCCATGTCCAAGCGTGTTTTTACGGTGAGGTCGAATCAATAAAGTTCCAATGGATCCACTCCAGTACCTCAAGGAAGGCCAGCAACATTCTAATGTTACTATGTCACGAAGGTTACCTGGGTGTAACCAGCTCATACAAAGTTAAGCTCGGAAGTGACATTACTAATACGAAATCCCGCGCAAAGAAATTAAAACATCCAGTTATTGTTGCCTGGCAATATTTTGGGCCACTCAAATTAAGCAACTTTCGTGCCAGTGACACGGAGAAGAAGATTCTTGGCACGAACTTGATACTTGAATAAGTAATACCTGTGCTAGCGAACCCTGTGGGGCCGCATGCTGCGCGCGATGAACTACTCGCCGGGCTGGTGGGCGCTGTACGCCGGCTACGTCGCCGTACCCATCGTAGCGTACGTCGTCTGCCTCGTACGACGAGCCAATGAGGTCACAAGCCTATGTAGCTAAACCTAACGTTTTTACAAGACGCTAGCTATGGTGTTATTGAAAGTAATGGCTAAATTAAAAGTAGACTAGAATTTTCAGGGCTCGGAATTATGAACCGAGACTTGACTTGAAGATTTCGCGGTGAGCTACATAAAAATGGTGTAAAAGTAATTCACACTTTAAAAAAAATACATGATATCTCAAGCAAACGAAATACAGGTGGTTAATTTATAAACCCACACCAAACCACCGGTGGTTCTTTATTTCGACGTATCCGAGGACGGTTATGCGACACCACGCAGTGAAACACGACGCCGACAACGCTACGTGCATAGTTAATAATATTAATAAGGTTTATTCATATGCGATAGTTTATTATTTTTTAAGATAATTTTGTGTATTTTATGTATGGGCTGCAGTTGCCTGATAATAAAATTATTATTTTTAATATTGTATTCTCTAATTTCCCTTATTATGTTAAGCAACTATGCTATACCTACAAGCTAGACTTCTTGGTAGACAATTCTAACTAATTGTTTTCAATTTTTGACGAATTTACATGACCACCTTTAAACACACCTAAGTATAAGCTAAATCCTCTTCTCAATAGTGTAATACCCGCTGTGTGATGTGTGTAGTAGTCGCTAGTTTGTACCGTAGCTAACCTCCACAGGACTCAGTATTCGACCGCGCGATGAGGTTCGTGAGCGACAACCCGTGGATATACGCCGTGCTCGTGGTAGCCTCCGTCATTGTGGTCGGACTCATCGCCTATGCTTGCCTCGGGTCGTCCAAATCGGTAAGTTTTTTGTAACTAAAATTTAGTTAATTTAGTCTTAGATGTTTTTTCCCAAAATAATCCTCTACATGAATTGTCACTTAAGTTTCCAAATTTATTCATGTTTATGGAAACAACACTTTATGTGATAAATACATAAGTAAATATGCTGGAAAACAACGTAAAATATGTACATAAAATACAGTTTGAAGATTAATATTTCAGGTAAGTATGTATACTAAATTAATTCTGACTAAAAAACTCAGAAAGTTAGACAAACAAATCAAACTGTTTGTTTTTGTAAAACAACATAATTTTAAAAATTGGGACGATGCTGCTTAGTGTTTAAATATCATTATTTAAACACTAAGCAGCATCGTCCCAATTTTTAGTAAAAAATGTGTGAAAATAACGTAAAGGTTTGCCTTTCCTTTATGTTATTACACACATTTCTACATAAACTAAACAAAACAAACCCACTCACAGGATACCGACGCTGACATGAAGAAGACAGATGCCGTGGGAGAAGACGACCCTCATCTATCAGAGGCTGAAGAGGACGTTCGGGAGGAACAGGAGCGGCCCAGCAAGGCTGACTTGGAAGGACCAGAGGGTGATGATGCTGATGTTGTTACTTCTACTGAGGATGTAAGTCGGATATTCAATCAAATTGATGTAATGAAATACTCATAATGGCAGTATGTTCCTCCTGATCCATTTTGGTCATAGCGGCCATTGTCAGAGGATGTGGGAGATATAGTGCACAAGTGCGTGGGCAAACACAGGTGCTCTCTCTCTTCTTGCACACTATGATGTTCTCCAAGTCCAATGACAGTAATTAGTGCCTTTTTTTTTCTTATTTTATGGATGGGAAATCATCAAAAACACCTTCAGATTCTTACTGAATATAACCCTCTTTTATTTTATAATTCTTTTATATTTTTACTATTACAGAAAAGTAAATTAAATGCAAAAATATTATAAAACTCTATCGATTCGTATTCTAGAAAATCTCAAGCATTATAACTCAGCGTACAGTTCGCGTCAAATAACTGTGCCCCTCTGAAGTTAGTAAAGATCGCTTGGTGCAGTCACGTAGAGCAAGCGGGACGCAAGCATGCATCGAACGTAAACGGGCGACTGAGACATAAAATCGCGCCGCCATAATCCCCGCCCCCATGTCTCTTGCGCATACGCAGTTGCAGTTTGTTCGTAAATTTGGCCACTCGTAGCCAACTTCAGAGGGGCACAGTTATTTGACGCGAACTGTACATAATTATTATAATTTATGATTTTGTAAAGATATTTTGTTTTGTTCCAGACCACACCCTTAGTGGACACAGAGGGCGCCGGCGACGGGCAACGGAAACGCAAGCCCCGCAAGGAGTAAGCAGTATTGTGAGAGCGATTGTATAGGTCAAATATACGAGTGTGTGTGGCGGAGTGTTGGCGTAGCGTTGTATGTAGGCGTGCGTTCGTTTCAGTGCGCGTTTAGTTGCACTACGGGTGTTGCCAGATCACGGTCGATCCATAAAGGCCATATTATCAATGGTCAAACTTTCTCTTTTAATGTCTTCAAAATAATAGATCTGTCACCATTATTCAATCACCAAATAATATCAAATAAATAATTCCCGGTTTCTGAGGTACTTTTTCAGTTCTTTATCGGTCCGTTTACGCTATTTGTCATAACGCCATTGGTTGGTTAGTGGTTAACAGACATAAATGACCCATAGAGTACCTTGGAAACCAGGCATAAATCATTTCCAGTCTAACTGCTTCATCAGCAGTTAGACTGGTATCAATATTTTACATGGAAAGACTCCCAAAACAATATCAAATAATTTAGCTAAAAATTAATTAAAATCATTGTCTGGTAGTTGCTCTAGCTTAGTTACTACAAGCAACTTGATGTAGTGCTCATCGGCCTAAGCATAATAGGGACAGATTGCTAGTCTTGACATAATAATCTATTTTGAGCAACGTTTCGTTAGCTAAACGGGTTTCATAACTATTTTTAAACAATCGACCGCGGTCTAGTAGCACTTTACGTCAGCACACAGGTCATATTGGTGTGGTGGCGCTAGTGTCGCGTCACTTCATATGTTGAGCTTGCAGGTTGGAACTGTTGTTATAGGAATCTGGGTCTTAAAGCCTAAACATGGAGATGAGTTTGGTTTAAATGATATTTACACGCTTAATTATTTATATTAAAAAATCCGGATTGTCATTTATCCGGATGCTTCTAAAATCAATCGCTAATTATGAAACCAAAGAGTGTTGATAGGGTCAAAGCTAGATTTATAAAATTAACAGATTATTGGTCATCAAATTAATATTCTATAACAACATTTTCAACCATGTTTCATCATTAGTAAAAGGATACAACATCTTTTCGCAACTTTGAATCTCTACTCAAGGTACACAATGTTGTGTTGTTTCATTAATCCTGGCTCAACATAAAAGTGCGTAACTGCCTTCTTTAGAAACTTTCTTATATGTAGTTAAGCCATTTAGTATAATAATATTATATAATAAAAAAAATATATTCTCGTCTGTCTTTCTTGCCCTTCATACTATATTTCGCGGTCTTCTTCTATTTAAGGACTAAATAATAACTTCTTGATATTTATACGATCATAATAATATTCTACTATTTTTACATACAGTAGTGATGTCAAAGGTATTATATTTAATAGATTTTAGATAAATTAGAGCAATAATTTTATTCAAGCAAATAAGGGATATACTATGGGTAAAGTTTTACATCTCTAAGACCAACTATTATTTATAATTTTGCAGTTTATTATAAGCATACTTACTGTAATATTTTATTTATCACAAGCTGTTATTATTTTGTCTTAAGTAATATATAATATCAATAATATATAATTCATATAAATAATTTCCTTTCTGTACTGCCAAAGAACTTCAGCATCCATTTTTGTTTTTAACACGTGACCAAGTGAACAAATGTTGAGAGGACTTAATGTTGCATTTTTACGCAAAACGCGTCTTGCATGATAAATAATTAATTTTATTACAACAGTCGACGACAGAAGTGGCTTTACATTTCAATTTTCATTTTCTGTCACAACTAAACTTTTATTCAAATTACTTCTGTTGCCGACTGTAGTTTGAAAACAAAAATTACTCGCACTGCGTGTTTTTAGTTTTTGTTATGAATTTCGTTCATAAATGTTATACATAATACTATAATACGTGGAATAAGTAGTTTAATTTTTATATGTTTTCGTTAACTCGTTGTGGGTTCCGTATGAAAGGGTTTATCTGTATATAATTTGTCGGCTTATATTAATGTTAGTAGCGAATTCTCAACATTTTCATGCGATAATTCCTTTTACATACTCATGACTTGTACATTTAGATAGAAAAACATTGCTTGTTCTCGAGTATTAACTTCATAAATAGCCGTACTTATTTGTAATATATTTTTCATACATGAATGTTCACTATTAAATACTAGAATTATTTTCTAAGGATCGTGCTCCGAATAAGTTCTCAAGTTATTAAAACGTTTATGTTAACTATGAAATAAATAGGTATGTTTAAGTACAACAGTCTTATATTATTTGTATGGGTCTTCACACTTCCTTAGGATAAGATATTCTTTCTGAGGCATGAAAACGTTTTCTTCACTGACTACAGTTACCGCGTATAGAAATAAACAAGTTTTGCATGTCGTAAATGTTCCAATTGAAGTCTATTTATCAGTAAATGAGCACGGTCCAAAATGGCGACGGACTCACAGCAGAAATGTTTTTGGTCGACTCAATACCCTTCGTTCTTCTCACGATTGCTGGGACCAGCTTTTAAATAACTTGATGTGACTGAAAATCAGTTTTTACCTAATTTTTCTTATGTATAAGCAATGTTCAGTTTAGATCTAAAAGTCGCTATTTATGTACTAATCTTGACGTAAAAAAAGCCAGTCGTTGACTCGCGTACACCATAAACATTTAATATGCATACAAAATGAAACCTTGATCGTTCACAAAACAATTATTTGCGCATGCGATCATTGTCGAGCGCATTTTAAATTAATGTGCAATACGTTTTAGTTTTATCGTCCATGCATAATTCATACTGTTATTAGGTACACGAATCGTGGCGAATAACACCTACATGTCCTGACAAAAGAAACTAACCTCATTGTGATCAAAATTCAAGGAGTTTTAAAAAATTATTTGTGAAATGAAATCACCAGACAAAATGCATTTGACTACTAAGCTTATTCGTTTACATTCCAAAGCTTGAAGTTGAAAAATATGAGAAGCATTGGTGAACTGGGATTTAATTAGTTTTAAAATAAGACGACTTTAAATAAGCTGTGAGTCCTGCCTACCCCACAATACCACGGTTGTTTTGGGCAGCTGTAATGTAATAATAATAATAACACATAGTTGCGATGCTTTTATTTTTCCTAAGTACGACTGTGTGATAATATTTATGTCAAGTTAATGGACTGTAATTTGTATGGATAATAAACTGAATAATTTG
This sequence comes from Melanchra persicariae, assembly GCA_947386135.1. NCBI lineage: Eukaryota > Metazoa > Arthropoda > Insecta > Lepidoptera > Noctuidae > Melanchra > Melanchra persicariae. The sequence goes on along the minus strand of OX376651.1, from coordinate 4,603,838 downwards.
TATGTACTTCGTTTTATTTTTTTTTATTTTTTTTTCTGAATGAGCTAGCTCTTGACCTCGATCACACCTGATGGAAAGCGATAGATGAGGTCCATAATTGGAAGTGCAGCGATAATATTGTGACTTAGTGTGAGTGGCTGATAATTCGGAAATAAATGCAGTCATGTTTGTTAAAAAAAAACACAAAAAGGCGATTATCACCATATGGATAAACTTTTTTGCTGTCGATAAAAAATATCTGGCCCATGCAAGTATGCAGACAGTCCGATGTTGTCTATATTTATTTTGAGTTATCTCTACAATTAGGTATAATTGAATATATTATGTTAACAAGTAAACATATTCACGCTAATAATACGATAACTGCATAGCTTTTTAGTTACTATGCGTTTGGTTTAGCTACATCTCTTTATAATTTAACCTGTTCCAAATGCACCGCGGTTGTCATATCGTCAAAACTTTATCTTTAACGATCCGGACATCCCAAACCGGAATAAACGATTAAAGATAAGGGAAAGAATGAGTACATGAAAACTTCCCTTGACTTGACGTATTACACAGCTGCATAGAGCTTTTGTCAAAGATAACAAGCGCATAACTGCAATCGCCAATATCGCACACATAGATCTTAATTCTAAAGGGGCCCGGGTCGACGGCGCGCTGTGTTCCACGCGCGCGTCAAAGATATGTCAGCATAGTAGACGGGGCCCGTTTGGGCCAGAGCCTGCCAGGGTACAGGGATTTGTTCGAAAGAGTTACCGCGACCATGGGACGCAAAGGGCGCGAGGAGGAGCACGGACGGGTTTTAGTCAGAAAGAGTGACACTACCTTCCGCTCCGCCCAGAGCGGAAGGAGTCATTTGATGAACTCTGAGAGCTAACTCAACATTTTTGAACAATGCACACCATCGAATTCCTTATTTCCATGCCTGCCGACTAATAAAACAGATTTAAAAATATCTCTACTACCTACTTAACGCTGGATGAGTAAATTCACCAACACGGGCTCAACTCAATTAATAAAACAATTAAGTACCTATTGTTAAGCATTGGGAAAATAACTACAAAAATCCATTTTCAACCCCAAAAATGATTTAAACACAAGATTCCTACTATATCTTTCTTCTAGCTGCATAAATATAGAATACTCTTGCAGTGCACAGGGACACAGTAATCACATTATCGCCTTTTATGGAAAAAGTGCTTTTTGAGTTAGCTCCCTAGATTACATTGCTCCTTTGGCTGCTTAGCTGGACCACTACATGCTATGCTATTCTGGAGACATTCCACCGTGTCAGGTGAAGTGTTCCGTGTCTAATCCATAGCTTCAGGTGGCATCATAGCTGGTCGATTCGTGTCCCACTGGCGTGGCCACCATCAGGAATTTTAATTTTGATAACACAAAAAAAAAATCGAAATTAGTCCCCAAATATCAGAATTAGTCGGTCACTGGTTCAAAAGGTATAAAGGCTTATAGGGAGAATCTCCAAACTTGGCCACATTTAAATAATTACAAATGCGGTCAAGCTGGCGAGTTCTCCCCAGTTCGGCCACCCTCGGCGACCGAATAATTTTGATTTTTGGCGACTGATTCGGACTAATTAGCTGTGAGAAAACAGATCATCGCTAGATGCGCAAGCTTTTGAGATTCAAATTGGGCCAAGCTGGGGAGACTCCAGGTCGGCCACCTAAACCCTATAACTTTTGAACCAGTGACTGACTGATTCTGATATTTGGCGACTAATTTAGATTAATTAGCGACTAATAGTTAGTGTTATCAAAATTAAAATCTGTGATGGTAGGCACACGGTCGATTCTGGAAAAAAAACAGCGTGAAATGTTAAAACGCTGTCATTCCAAATGCTAGGGATTGACAATCACACTTCAGCTAATTTTGACGACACGGTTAGTTGGCGCAGTGGTTGAGCGATTGACTGCTGCGCTGCGTGTCGCGGGTTCGATTCCCAAACGGAACAAATATTTATATCTCTGTCTGGCTGTTTGTGTATGTGAATTTATATGTTTGTATACGCACCCACGATACAGGAGAAATTCCTAGTGCCCACACTAGGAATTTCTCCTGTATCGTGGGTGCGTTAGAGATTTACAGAATCGACAATCTAGATCATCATCATAGATCATCAATCTAGATTTACAGAATCACAAAGTTAGAGATTTACAGAATCGACCGGCTGAGCAGTGACTGGAACACAGGTATGGTTCCAGTGAACGCATATGAAAAACCGTTATCTTATACAGTTCCGCTGAGAAACTGTACACAAAAGCGCATTTTCATTCATAACTTTTCATACGAACCTACGCTGCGTTGTGTCAGTGACCTAAAGCGCTAAACGAAGCTACTACAAGGATGTACCTTCATTACCATGCACCGCGGTTGTAGATAGCCTAGTTCGCTCCCAAGCTCCCATTGTGTTGGTTCTCATTCGTGATCGGGAGAGCGTCGCGGTATGTTGTGGCTACTAAGTGCCTGTTTAGTGCTGTGCCGGGCTTCGGCTGACGTGAGGCCGAATATTGTGATATTTTTGGCTGATGACTTGGTAAGTGAATATTTATTTATTTAGGTAAAAAACTTGCTTGTATAGTGAACCCAATGATACGGGTTAATTATGCTTAAAATTCAGAAAAGTTGTTTTAGAAACTTAATAAACTGAAGAAAAAATGTTTTCAAAAGCGGGTGTACTTAAAAATTTGCTTTGCCATTGGAGTATTACAAACATTGAGTCGTTAATTACTTACTGTTACTTAATTAACTTAAACTAAACATAAGATCCACTTTTTCGGGTCCATATTATGAAGCATATTATTAAACTTTATCTTACTATAATAACGCGGCTATTTTATAACTTCACCTTTGATCTCTACTTGCTCTTACATAGTCAATGTTTATAAATAAACACGTCAGTATCACATTAGATAATCTCTTCAACCCACATATTAATTAACCGTGCAATGACCTAAAAGTGCATGTAGTAGATAGGCAACAAATTAAAAACAGGTAATTTAACAACCGGTTGATACTCTCTTCGACGATAAATCCTCGTTTGTTTCCGTTCAGTTACACCATGTTGTGTTACACTACACAAGCACCACTGTAATTTAATACCTACTTACTGTAACGGTCTCTATTTTAAAGCTTAAAATCCCTACTAATATTATACATACCTAAATCAACTCTGTCTTCCGCTACGCTTTCACGCTAATACTGCTGAACGGATCGTCATGAAATTTGGCGGATAAATAGCCTGGGATATGGAGAAGGACATAGCTCAGCGCGGGTGGCGCCGCTGGCAATATTATAAATTAAAATACAGATAGTGGCAAAGAGTTACAATGTTACTTGACAGGATATTTTCTCCCAATGGATAATAGTGTAACACAACATGGTGTAACTGAACGGGAACAAACTTAAATCCTCTGATATCTTTATCGAAGCAAGTAACACAGTAAAAGCCCGACCGAAACCATAAAAATATTGAACGATGGGACACGCACTGCCGATAAATATTAACTGTTTACCTACCCGCTAGAGTGCTTACTATCACGATAAATCCGTATGCATGTCCCTATGTCAACAGTTATATAAATCTATAGATAACAGGAAATGTTAACGCAGTTTTTATGCAACAGGATATATCTAAGTAAAAACCCGAACATGTGAAAATATTTCGATGGAAATCAGATACAATCATCATCCTCACCCCGACGTCGCCCACTACTGGGCATGGGCTTCTCTATTCCTGTGCCCTTCATCACGCTCCAGTGCCCATCATCACGCTCCTGCCTGTCATCACGCTTCTGAGCTCATCATCACGCTCCTGTGCCCATCATCACGCTCCTGTGCCCATCATCACGCTCCAGTGTACATCATCACGTTCCTGTGCCCATCATCACGGTCCTGTGCCCCCTTATCAAGGTTCTACCCGCCATGGCAACAATGTCGTCAGATACAAATACAAGGTTGCTCTCTTTCTTTACCGTATTAAAATTTGGCATTTTGGACACATCCTTCAATCGTAGCTAACCGCAAGCCGTTTTTGTTTGCGGTTTGTCGTATCTATTTGCACATAAATAGTGCTAAGATGATGTAATTCTAGGTATAATTTAAGTGATTAGTATTTTAAACCGATTTCTACTCTATGCAGAGTAGGTAAACTCTTGGTTGCGTGCCTCAATGGCAGAGGAAATTTTATCAACGCTAGCTCTCTTAAATATATACAAAAATGTGAGCCTGGAAATTGCTAAAATTAACAATGTTCTCGCGAAAAAGAAACGTAGGGCAACGAAGGTCATGGCCTGGGGCGGCAGACTGCAAGGGACGACAGAAGCCGACCTGCCGTTTTTTCTTGTGATAAGCACTCTTGAACTGTTCCTATTACCCCGAAATAACTTGTCTTTCAAAAGAAAATTTAATCTATCAGGGGCCGGGTCCAAAATATTCGAGCTCGCTTGGCTCGCTCAAGGTATAAAACCGGTTGCGGATTTTGTTCGAAAGAGCAAATTTGTTCCTAGTGCCCTTTGCTTTGTTCGGAAAGCAAAGAGCACTACGAGGAGCACGGATGGATTTTAGTCAGTAAGAGTCTGACACTCCCTCCCGCTCCACCCAGAGCGGAAGGAGTCATTTGATGATTTCCCATCCATAAAAACGGTATAAAACCTTGTCGCATAAGTCGACAAAAAACTTTACACAGTCTACCTATAGTAAAGAGAAAATCGAACATAATATCCGGCTTGTTCTCTTTAAAGCTTTTCTGTATATGTCGTAACTCGTAACTTACCTAAGGTGCTTTCAATATCACTGCGTAGCTTGAACTACCACTTTACAAGGTCTCGACCAGTGTATCATACGTTTTGTAAACATATTTCTGTGTAGGCATGGAATGTATCAATAAAGTGATAAAATAAGTCTCAGTCCCAGTCCGTAATAAAATTCACACCTGAACGATTTTCCAGTGGCTGTGACCACAACCTTTATTGTGGTAATGACGCCCGCCCCTGCAGTCTGGTGTTATTGGGGTTTTGAAATATGCACCAGCTTACCCGTTGGGGAATAAAGGATTGATATTATATATGTTATGTTAAAGGGTTGGAACGATGTGGGCTTCCACGGCTCGAACCAGATCCCGACGCCGAACATCGACGCGTTGGCGTACTCCGGCATGGTTCTACAGAACTACTACGTGACTCCTATATGCACCCCGTCCAGGTCCGCCCTTATGACTGGCAAATACCCCATACATACTGGTGAGTACGATATTTATTTCCTTGCTGGTTTCGTTACAAATTGGTAATGAAAAAAAAATTGAAAATATAATTATTATTCCTTTAGAAAACGATCAAGCGACTTGTAAGTCAATTGTATCGTGGTCAAAAACTCTCTTTACCAACAATGACAGCACGTTTGGTGCAGTGGTTGAGCGGTTGGCCGCGCTACGAGTCATATGGGTTCGATTCCTTCACGGAATAATGTATTCGTTGTATACAGATACTTGTTCCAAGTGGGTATGGATGTAAAGTGCCAGTATGGCTGTAAAAGACTCCCGTAAATAACATAACTTTTTTGTTTAGGTACTCTTAAAGTATATTTAATCTACTTAATTATCTATAAATTTTAACTGTGTCGCTTTTCCCAGGAATGCAACACGGCGTAATACGCGGTGAAGAGCCAAGAGGCCTCCCTCTGTCTGAGAAAATACTTCCACAGTACTTAAAAGATTTAGGTTACAAAACTCATCTAATTGGAAAATGGCACCTGGGCCATTACAAGAAGGAATATCTTCCTTTGAACCGAGGGTTAGTATTAGTACATTTATTTAAATATCCAGAATATTATGAAGGATAATAAAAAGCCACCTGGTGATGCGAAAAAGATGAACACCAGATTATCATCAACCTTGATGGCCCTCACAAAGGTGGGGAGCAGATACCATCTTATAAAATAACAACACTAGAAGTCGTTTGCACTTTTTTTTTCAGACGCGAACGTAATACATTTGCTGTATTATAAATCTTTGGTAGTCGTTAGCCAGAAGGCTGAAAGCCGAAAGCATAACCAGTCAACCTAATGGTTACATACTTACTTGCTTACTCAGGTAGGTACTGTGTAATGCAGGCAGTTTCTCCATGGTAAAATACTAGTATGCAACTGGATCGGATTAAATTGGAAGCCGACTCCAAAATTATGGGGAAAAGGATAGACAGAATCGATTGCACACAGGCTTTCGTCAATTTTATTATAACCGTAGGACTGGACTGGATGTTTGATGTTTATACAGAAAAATAGCATACTTATCAATAAAAAAACGAAAATGAAAACGTAAAAAAAATACTTTTCAAGCAGTCTGATGCAGTTGGTGACATCAAATCTGTGATAGAACTAAAGTAAATGCCACCAGCTCTAACAAACTACTTGAAAAGTAATTTCCTCGGATTTTTTGAGTCGTTTTTCTGGTCAATTGTTTGACAAAAAAGTCTATTTATGAGCTACTCAACATCACCCTTAAATACCACGCACTTCTGGAAACCTTATGAGCAAGTCACCAGATTCTCAACTAACCAGATTCTCAATTCACCAGATTCGCAACTCACCAAATGTTGGAACATCCTATATAATAACTAAACTTCTCTTTCTAGATTCGACTCGCACATCGGCTTTTGGTGTGGAAAGATCGATTTATATGACCACACCAATATGGAGCTTGATACATGGGGCTTCGACTTCCGTAGAGGTAAACACAAATTGCAAGACTTATTGTATCCTCCACATTGTATGGCAATTTTACAACAAGTTTCTATAAAATAAAAGATTTAGAATTCTCTTTATATGTACAACACCGTATGTTTCAGAAAAGAAAATCTTTGATGATTTCTTCCAAATGCTACTAATATTATAAAATGTGAAAGATTGTGTGTTTGGATATTTATAGGTATATCTGTGCAGCAATAGAATAGAAGCTTTAATACATTATTTTAGCTAGTCATTGCCGTATAGGTATACAAAGAGCTAGTTTACCTCGCACCTAATATGGCCCTCAATATTCTGTCAGATATTCAGCTCATGAATCAATCTATCAAGCCAATCAAGCCTCCTTGGCTTGCGATTTTCTCATGACTGCGTAGTCTTCATTGATTGATTGTCTGTTTCTATTAGCAGGAATTAATGTACCTAGTAGGTACAGTTATACAAAAATACTGAATTTTAGTACGATTCATTACAGCTTTATTCTGTAGATAAACATCAACATCTAACTGACATCTCGTATTAATTAAATATAATACCTACCTACGTAAGTACTCAGAAATAAATATTTAAACCATTCGCTTGGTTGAATAGGTTGAAAGTGGTGAAACGTTGAAACCTACGATTGAAACTGATTCCACGACGTAAGAAAAAGTTTACCATAGTGCTCGATAGATGGCGTTAGTAAATTCACGCACAATCCTGAATCGCGGTGTTAAGATTCTCCGCGAGCGAATGACCCTCGCCCGTACATTTTGTTCAGTATCGCTCACTCGCTAACATGAGCGGCGTTTCACAATACAATGCCGCTCATACACACACAACGTCCCCCTGGACTGGAGCGTGACCGGCTCGATCTGGAAGCGTGACAGACAGGGGGTCTACATCCTCAGCAGAGAGCGCCCCCAAAAGTCGACTCCTACGTCGCTGGTCGTCTCTCGCCGGGCTTCCTCCGGGTAACCGGAGGTCTCACCTGGCGGGGACAGACCGCCGTAGGGTCGTGAAGATACGGCACTGCAAGGCGGTGCCGTGGGCGCTCCTGCTGTATACAATTAGGGCAGCTACACACAGGCAGGCGACGTCTTTTTCAAGACGCGCCCGCCGAAAACTCCGAGCCTATATGGCACTATAATGACGTGCCCGTCGTTACGGGCACGCACGACCTGATGCCGCGGGATCAAAGGCTCAGCCTATGCCCGCCGCCGCGCCCCCTTGCGGGGGCGCCGCGACTACTCTTCGAGCGGTTCAGTATCGCTTCTCGGCCTTTTGGCTAAGATCAAAGTGTAGTATCTGTTCTTTTCAGCTTAATATCTGAAAGTTCCCTCAATGAGGGACCAGTATATTAATCTGATTTTTGTAAGCTGACGGGATGTTCGGGGCTCGCTCCACTCCCGTCGCGGGTCGGCCCGGCATTGCAGTGCCGCCGGGATCGGCCCATATCATGCATATAATGAATACACCAAAGAAGTAAAAGATGTAGAACATTGAATAATACGTGTTTTGAAATGCTATTATTTTAATAATCTAATCTCTCGATCACTTCAATATTATACTTTTCGCTGTAATTACCTATCAGCTGAATAGAAAATTTAATATCATTATGCTATGTGCTTGTATATTTTTAATTAGTACATAAATATACATATTTTTGGACAGGTTTCGAGGTTGCTGATGACCTATTCGGTCAGTATGCCACAGACATTTACACCAAGGAAGCAGTTAAAGTAAGAATGATAGCTTTAAACCTACTTAACAATAAATGACTTAACGCAGTGGCGGATCTAGGATTGTCGTTTGGGGCGGGGTTTGACTCCGCTGAGGGTAGGTTTTAGCGAAGTAAACAGTAATAAAAAACCGGCCAAGTGCGAGTCGGACTCGCGCACGAAGGGTTCCGTACCATTATCTATAAAATAACGGCATAAAAATCACGTTTATTGTATGGGAGCCCCACTTAAATATTTATTTTATTCTGTTTTTAGTATTTGTTATAGCGGCTACATAAATACATCTGTGAAAATTCAACTGTCTAACTATCACGGTTCATGAGATACAGCCTGGTGACAGACAGACGGAGGCTGGAGTCTTAGTAATAGGGTCCCGATTTTACCCTTTGGGTACGGAACCCTAAAAAATGCCTGCACCAGTCGACTCAGTACTGCCACCAATTGCACAGCATTTCAGAAAACCCTCATTAGTAGGAATCCGTTAAAAATGTTAGTCTATGCCTGACCAATTTCGGCCCATGGATGGCCGCCAATCTCAACGGAGACTATAATAGCCATTGGCGCGGGACATATTATAGTGCACAAGTGTGTGTGCAAAAATGTGAATAATCTGTTAAGTAATTAATTAATTAGCTTTTTGCAAAGCGTAATTGAAATATCATTCATTCATCATTATGAATAATTATTTTAATTCGCTCTTTCTTCTTTCCCTCGTGGTAACCAGTAATACGGTTGGGATGGCATTCTATGGTACCTACCATCGTGTAATAGTAGATTATGCACCCAGGGGATAAAGCAGTGTCTTGTGTCACGGGCGTCATATTGAATCTCGAACGCAATGAAGGATTCGGGAGTTAACTCCCGAGCGTAGCGAGGGAGTTTAGAGTTTAACTCACGAGCGAAGCGAGGGAGTTAATACAAGAATCCTGAATGCAGCGAGGGATTCAAGCTAGCCCAAGGCAAAGACACCTTTATCCCCGAGGAGGATACTCTACTTTTCACACCTCCTGTGAGAAAACTAAGTAGAGATATGTATTTAGAACTATACTGTATAGGTACCTACTTAAAAAAAGTTAGTTTTAATACCATACGGATTTGCAATATCCGCGCCTTTTTTGCGTTCCACTCGGAATGCCTACCACATAGCGGCCACGACCAACTCGATTTTCGTTTTTTTTTTTTACTTCTCTGTGGGTAAGTAAATATGTGCAGGCCTAATGTTAGCAACCTAATACAATTTATGTGTACACAAAGCTTTATACAGAGCTTTATATCAGCTGGTAGAATGGGTTCGGACGCTTGGCTGTATGCAATTTGAATTTAGAACGTCATAGGAGATGCTCGAGAAAATAGTTTTAAATTTATAAATCGACTATAAATGGGTTTTAAGTGTAATTCTTATCCTTTTATACAATAATCCGTACATAACCAATTATTCTTATAATATTGTCTTCAATCCTGGACCCTGGTCAATCCTTATGATTTTGTAGAAATTCGAGAATATCATCCCTAAGTAGTAAGAGTATCGAGAATATCTTTCTTCTTTCTGGAACAGAAAGAGAGAGACAGAGACAGAAGGCGTTGTGAGTACCTAATACCGCCAATTGAGCAGACAGATGAGGTTCCAAATTTAAATCACATTATTGACCAGCGGGTTATAATGAAATCCAGTACAATATTATTGCCCGGCAGTGCCACCGGCCAAAAATGACTCACTTTAGGTTAAGTTAGCATGACATATAATTTGACGTTTTCGATCAGGTGGTGTGAAAAATTTATTAATGATCAGTAAAATTACACCTGATAGTTTTCTCCTGGTATCCTATACAAACTGGGAAGTCCTTATTGTAGGTAATAATAAAATCGATTTTAATTTAACTTGACACGCGTGCAAAGTTTAAAAGCTATTGCAGCCCATATCTTTTTAGATGTAGCCCATATTTTTTTAAATACTACACACACTACAATACCACAAAATACACAATATTAAAGTCGACTTGAGTTGATGGCGTTGGATTTATATTAAATTTAAATCAATATATTAAATAACTCTTCCGTTACTAAGTGACTGAGTGACTGACAGATAACGCACAGCCGAAACTACCTGGTCGTAGAAAGCTGTGGCATGTAGGTTCCTTGGGGAGTGTAGGGGCACTAAGAGAATCCTCTTTTAGTCTCGAAATTCCTTCAGGAACGGGAAAAAACCGCATATGGGCGTACGAAGTCGCGGGCTAAAGCCAGTATAGCCATAAATCACAGGCTGATTATAAAATGACCCTTGCTTTCAGGTGGTTAATGCTCACAACAAAAGCGAGTCATTATTTTTGATGGTAGCACATTCTGCAATGCACAGTGGGAACCCATCAGAGTTCTTGAGAGCGCCAGATAATGTTATTGAGAGATTCTCTCATATCAATGACACGCAGAGGAGGAAATATGCAGGTTAGTGTGATCAGTGATCAGGGAGGATTTTATCTTTCTAAGGGTAGGTACATATGTTTTACAAACTTAATTCTCACAACACAAATGTCCAGACTCAGACTAATATTAACCTGTCCATTAAATGCTTTTTCCGTTCGGACAGGTGAGTAACCAAATGTAAGCAACTGCACCAAGATACCTGCATTTGTGCCAATTTTGTTTTTGGTTCATGCGTTACATGCATGACTGACGGAATCATATAAATTTCCCCTTTGATTTTCATCTTAGATTTTTTGGATTTATGAGTCAAAATTATTTAGAGAAACTCCATAAATGTGGGCAACTACACAAAAATTATTTAATTATTTCAACTACCAATCAATATGTAAGAATCGAAAGCCATCACATTTACCAAATTCCGTCAAGTAATTTAATTCAACCCCATAGTTGAATGCCACGACGACCGCAGAAAAAGTTACGTTAATATTGATACTGTAGGTATGTTGTTGTTATTGCAGATCTAATTTTAAATATTGTAGATAAAGTGCTAATACTGCCAATGCACCACAGTGTTCGTTATCGGATTGCATGTTACTATATAAATAAATAATAGTGAGGGGTAAGGGCCTACATTAGGTATTTTAATATTATCAAATACTGCAAATGTTTGCAACTGTTAATCAGCTCATATCATTAGTTTTTATAAAGGATCTGGGAGTAAAGACCGCATGACATTGCACAACATGATATGGGAATATATTCATTTCGTGGTTTCAAGCGCGACTGCCAAGCGGGTCTGGGTTCGATTCCTAGATCGGGCAAAAAGTGTTTTTGGGTTTTTCCATTACGAATTTCTTCCTTAGCAATCCGGAATTTGGAATTAATGAATGCAAATTATAAATACCCATTCCTCGTTTATCGCTCTTTCGCCTGTGAAAACCGTATCATCCGTTGAGTGATTTAGAAGAAGTAAACGCGGACAAAAGGCGGAGGTAGACAGCGATTTAGTTTTATACAATTTAGAGGTATCGATACTCATCATATAGCTACATACCTTTTTGTAATTTTCAAATACTTTTACGAACATGCAAATATTGTATTACTTCTCAGGTATGCTAACAAAATTGGACGAGTCAGTAGGCAAGGTGGTTGAATCTTTAGGGAAGAAGGGCTTACTGGAGAACACCATCATACTGTTCAGCTCTGACAATGGCGGACCAGCTGCAGGCTTTAATGCCAACGCTGCTTCCAACTATCCTTTAAAAGGGGTGAGTAAGTTCATAGGTACTAATAATATAAACGTGAGAGTAACTCGTGACTGTCTGTTTTATACCACTTGACGTCGTTACGGCTGAACGGACATAAAACTTGGCACACGGGTAAATCACATCCTGGAGAAGGTTATTGGATACTTTTCATCCCGGTAAGTAATGTTCCTGGAATAGTTTTCGACATCACGCGGGCGAAACCGCTGGCAGAAACTTGTAGTCTATATTATAGACTTTAGTTTTTGATGTGTGATTGTGTTACCATTATTAGAAAATTATACATTCTATAAATTTTCTAATCATGGTAACACACAAAATCCTGAGCTTTAAAAATGGAAGTAGGTACTTTTGCTCGGTGTTTTTTTTAAAGTGTGCGTGTATGGCCAAATCCGAAACTCGAGCCCGATTTTGATGAAAACTAAAACTGCATCATTGGATTTTTGAACAATTCATCAGATGTTTTTTTTATTTTGAAAATTAAAAAAGTATTTTGTTAAAAATCAGCGCTTTCCTTTAGTTGCCATGTATTACTTTCCAGAATTTAATTCTTAAGCGACAAAATGTTTTCCAAAATCAACCGGTGCGATTCCTGGCTATCGATTTTTCAAAAATCCAATGATGCAGTTTAAGTTTTAATCAAAATCGTGCTCGAGACTCCTTTCACTATTTCTTAGATATTCCTATAGTTTCGGATATTTACCACGCACACTTTAAAAAATCAGCCTGTTTAAGGATATTACTCGGGATATCTTTACCTTAACACGGGACGGGCTGCAGACATCGAGTCTATTTTTATTCTGCAGAAAAGAGCCATTAAAGCCGTATACAAACTCGGCCGGCGCGATTCTTTAAGGGAACTGTTTAAGAATATTAACATCATGACGGTACCTTGTCAATACATTTACGAAAACATCATGTATGTTAGAAAGAATTTACATCTTTTTAGTAAAAGAGGCGACAGACATAATTATGGTACTCGAAATAGGGACCAATTAGTTCAACCAGGTTTCAGACTGGCTAAAGTAGCCTCATCTTTTATGGGGTACTGTTTAAAATGTTATAATAAAATACCTCCCCATATATTAGAACTAAATGAGACTAAATTTAAATCTTGTATTAAACGCACACTATGCAGGCAAGCATATTATAAGTTAGGGGAGTATATTGAAGATAAAAATGCTTGGCTCAATGCTGGTCCTGCTCCACAGCCATTAGGGCGCACAAAGTAATCTGTTAGCATTTGGAAATACCGATGAAGATTGTAAGAATGCTATATTTTTTTTTTTTTTTTTATTGTATAGACTCAATTTATTTAGCATTGTATAATTTCATGCATTAACGGCACATGTGTGAGTACTATGTAGGTCCCTCAAATTTAAACTATAATGATCATTTTGGGTAGGTCTTTGACTTGAATGTACCCTGGCGATTGGGGATGTCATGCTCACTCAAAAGTCTGGCTGATGGTGGCGTTTGCGTTGGATCATTTGGCTCCCTTAAAAATGGTCGAGCCGAATGGTGCTAGCGTATGCGTCATGTTCGTGAACGGGCGCCGTCAGCTGAGACTGGTCATCTCTCGGCTGCCATGGTCTATTTTAATTATTTCTTTGAATTGTTTCTTTTTTACTCCGGACTATGTTGCACGTCTTTTACATCGTTCTCACATATATGTATAATTTCAATATGAATGATGTAACCATAATTTTGTAACAAAAACTTATTTTTAAAAGAGTGTCCGTGGAGTTTCTTGCACGTTCTTCTCCATAGAGATCTACGCTTTGGAACGTGCAAATAGCTTCATCTTTTTTTTTTCTGACCGACCGACCTTGACAATTCAAAAGTGCCTGTAAATGGTCTAATTGAAATAAATGCGTTGACTTTGACTTTGACTTTGACTTTAAATAACTATCTACTAGATACTTCCAAAGAAGAACAGCACTTCACTAAAAGATACATAAATCTCCCAAATCAGTAATATGATATTGAGTTGAACTCTTAAGGTGACAGCTAATAGAGATGTCTGATAGAAAAGACGAACTGCGCTGACCCCAAATAAATTGTCACAATGGCAGGAGTATGATGAATATGTTATTGAGTCATCACTAGGATGACTGACGCAAGGTGCACTATCGCAGCTAGGTCGTGAGAATCATTACACAATAACAAATCAAGTACAGTTCACCGAACTGCTCTGTTCTTCTTACGGTCACATGCGCGACTGCTCGTCCTGAATTCGATTCCTAGGTCGAGTTAAAATTAATGGGATTTTCCATTAGGAATATTTCAGTTAGTAGGTAGGTGGTGTGACTAGGCTCTGCGCCTGATCTCTCCTAGGTTGTATCGGATTGCTGACGTACTATCGGACTATGAAGTGAAGGAACAGAGTGTACACCTGCGTTTGGGCTTATAATTGTATTTTAAATAGGTATGCAATTAAGTGCACAAATATAAGAATATTGTATTGTATCTCCTGCGTACTCATAAAAATCAGAATCGGTATTATTATAATCAAATACAATAAAATATTCATCCTTTGTTTTTATTTTAGGTAAAAAATACACTCTGGGAAGGTGGCATCCGAGGCGCAGGACTATTGTGGAGTCCGCTATTAAAAAAACAGTCTCGAGTGGCCAATCAAACGTTCCACCTTGTGGATTGGCTGCCTACGTTGTACAGCGCGGCGGGCGGCAATACCAGGTGCCACGTTTTATAAGTTCTTTATCATTATTTAAAAAATAATATTGTTCGAGCATTCTGCTGTGCAGTGTGCGCTGACCCTAAGCCCAAGCGTGGTCAGGGGATGGAATCATCAATTTCAAGTCGATGAAACGATTTAATAAATGGTTAGGCACAGATGTGGCTTAGGTACGCCCACATTTAGCAAGTTACGTTTAAGTCACATGTGGTAGAGACGAGCCTACCATAACCTAACCTATTTCCATAAAATTAGCACGAAATCAGATTCCGGGCTGGTGAGTAATTCCTGATGGAAATCAACTAAGACTGATTATTGACCTTGGAATCGAACAGAAGTGCTTGCAACCACTTGAACAATTTTCTTATTTTTATCGTGTGGGCAGTAAGGTCTAACGACCCCACACACTCTAGTGTCAGAGCCTCAAGGGCCTCAGACTTGGTTTATTTGACGACCCCATTTTGGCGGCCGGGACAACCGTGCCTTCCGAAGCACGGAATCATTTTTATCAGAGAATTAGGTGATTCAAGCCCGCAATGTCCTAGCCAAACAAATAACTTTACAAAGTATGCTTCCCGAGGGAATCGAACCCACGACCACCAGGTCACAAGGCAAACGCCTAAACCACTCGACCACGGAGGCAGTTAAACAATGAAGCAGATCTTTTCAATTTTATTAATAACCCCATTGTTCTAATTTTAATATTATGTTTTCAGCGTATTTACTGATAGAAACATCGACGGCCATGACCTATGGGAGGCCTTGTCTGAAGACCTGCCATCTCAGAGAACTCACATCGTGCACAATATAGATGACATCTGGGGATCAGCTTCCATTACTGTGGACAATTGGAAAGTACATAAAGGTAACCTAAAATGTACTTAATAAAAAATCTTATTCATTGGTAGACAGCATCAGTCGAAACTGTTGATGATTTTTTGTACAAAGGTAATGAAGGTATAAAGCACTAAGGATTTTCAAAATTTATCTCCTAAAGAAAATTTGTTCTAAAAGAAAATCAAAGAAGCATATTTTAAGATGCTAGCGTAGATGTCTAATCTTTACCTACTCTTAGGGCTTCTAGTAAATGGTCCAGGTGAAATGATTAAATTTAAATTAATTAAGTACTTCTTTCATTCTGCAAGTGGTGCCGCCGCCGCGACTTTTACTATTTTTTAGTATAATTATTTTTCAATTTTTATGGGTTGTTTCTTATGCTACTTAAAGTACCTATTTTTTGCGTAAGGGGTTTTTTTATTTTATTTTTAAATCTTAAATCTGCTATTGCTCATTGTAAAAATTAAAATACCTACCTACTTCACTATTTTATGCACATTTGTGTTGTGTTCCCTTTTTCAAATATAAGCCTTAACACTTTTATTATAAGAACGTGCAAACAATTTATTTCCAGGCACAAATTACAACGGCTCCTGGGACTTTTGGTACGGGCCCGGCGGCCGAGAAGGTTCTTACGACTATGATTTAGTGTACAAAAGCAAATCCGCTGAGGCTATCGACAAGGTCGCTAAAATACCCAGTAAAGACAAGATTACAAGAATCAGGTAATTTTGCTATTGTTTTACTGAGTAATCTTATTCTATTATATATTATTAAAACTCTGAAGGTTTTTGAGGATGAATGTTACACGAAAGCTACTGAACGAATTAAAATAAATGATCACATAAAAAACTTTTCATCCCAATCTGGAGTCCTGGCAGATGAAGTCGTGGGACTTGAGAGAAAGTAGCTTTTAACTCAAATATAATAAATATTTGAGTTAAAAGCTAGCTGTCAAAGACGCCTGTTTTCCCCTAGGCGGTATGCAGAGTAACATTTCGCCAATTATTGTTATGTCCCAAGTAATAGGGCGCGGGCTAATGTGATGTCCAATGTCACTAACTGTGTAAAAATCTGAGTAACAGAATTTTTTTGTGGAAAAAAATCAATAAAAATAATATTACCCAGTAATAGCACTAGTTAAAAACTAGTAGGTATAAAGGCGGGCTTAATGCCTTAGGCATTTTCTATCAGTCGACCATAGTATGGTGCAGAGACAACATGGAAGTTAATAATAAGGTTAACCCTGGTCCACCCTGTCCTAAACAGCTATAAATTTATTTACATCATGATTTTCAGGGTTGCATCAACAATAAAATGCGACAAAAGTATTCCAGTTACACCGTGCAAGCCTCTTGTAGCGCCCTGCCTCTACGACATCAATGCAGACCCTTGCGAGCGACGGAACATGGCTGATGAGTATGTAAAATTTTAAGTATGCGGTTAGTCCCTGAGTTTCCGTTTAACCAAAACTAGCTGACACCAAAATGAGAGCTTAAATAAAACACATTGTGTTACAACGCTTAGCGCAGCGCTGAGTTAGGCGGGCATTAGACACGCAAGCAATCTTTAAGATGGTATAAACCCAATTGACTAGCTCAAGTCAGTAAAATACTCTTTAGGAAAATATCGAAAACTTCTAATTTGCCAACTTTATTCTCCAGAAAACCGGACATCCTGCAAGCATTACTATCGGAGCTAGACAAAGTGAACGCAACAGCAGTGCCTCCCATAAACAAGGAGGTGGATCCCCAAGCCGACCCCAAGTACTGGGGACGAGTGTTCACTAACTTCGGAGACTTCGAACGATTGAGGACTCCCCCAGTGAAGTGTCCGTGATAAAATTGTGAATTATATTGAAGACTCCCTTTATATCGTAAGCTAAGTGGAAGTTAATATGGTTCATGCGACGATTACAACAATAAGTACAGCAATATTGTAGTTGTACTCAAAATAGGTACAGGTAGGC
Organism: Melanchra persicariae; assembly: GCA_947386135.1. Classification (NCBI taxonomy): domain Eukaryota; kingdom Metazoa; phylum Arthropoda; class Insecta; order Lepidoptera; family Noctuidae; genus Melanchra; species Melanchra persicariae. Next base: position 4,586,168 of record OX376651.1, on the reverse strand, counting down.
CAGCTAGGACAACGTTGCTTAACTAGAGTGGACCAAGAAGCTTTGGTTTCTAGTTAAATACTGTGAAGCATGGTTTCTGGGTAAATAGTGAAAGCAATGATAAAATTAGCACCTAATTATTTTTTAATGAAACTGACATAATATGTCTTGTTTTATCAGTGTTTGATGCCTTGCTGAGTGTTTGAATAAATACGCAAATAAATGTAATAAAACTAATTTAAGATGCAAATATTTCATTTCAACAAGAACTAAGAACAATGTTTTAAACAAAGTAGGCTAACTTATACCAATATTTTTATTTGTTAAAGACAAACATACTTAAAAATCTTACATTTAAATTAACAAATCAATTTTACTAACAGATCAGATAGACTTCTAAGATAAACAAAAAATTAAATTAGTCATGAGAGGCTCTAGCCCTTTTAGTTCTAACTCCGGTTCGTTTAGCCGCAGTTGATTTCCTCTTGCCGGTCCTTTTGCCCAAACCTTCAACATTAACAGGGTTATGACTGCCACTTAACGGCAAACCCTGTTCTTCTTCCACATCAGTCATAATAGCATCTCTATACTCTTTCAAAGTCTTATCCACGATCATTTTTAGTGGTTCGGGCTCTATAATCTTCCCAAGTGTGGTAGCATTCTGTAGGTTCACCTTTTCCATAGGACTAAGGACCTCTCCCACTGGGTCGGGTTGGCTGCTTTGGGAAAGAGTCTCGGCGATCAAACGGTCGACTAGGTCCGGTTCTTCAAATTGGAAGTATTTGCTCCTCACTGATTTTAGATGGTCTTGGAGTATTTCGCAGGGTGAAACGAGGCTGTGAAATATTAGAGAATTACATTTATTTATTATAGGTACTAGAAAACAAAAATTGTTTCACGAAATACTTATTTGATTCGGTGTAGCAGAGTTATAGGTCATAAGCGCAGGTCCTACAATAATTTAAGTTAAAGAAGAGAGAAATGGTTAATATCCTATGCTTAACTTGGAATTAATAGTAGGTAGGTAGTAGGTTGGTATTAGAATAGTTAGTAAGAAAACATATACACTTACTCAGCATTCGATCCTTGGTCAATAATGCCGTGAGAATGCAACAGCTTCATCAGTTTAGAGGCGTTAGAGAGGGACAGAGCGAACTTGTCGACGAGGTCCTGCGCTCCTATTGCGGGAACTCGAGAACACCACTCTATGGTGCGACGGAATATGCAGAGGCACTGAAATAGACATAGATAATTTATGAGCTTTTACAATGTCAAATCTGTGCTGCTCAACGGCTGCGAATGTGGAAGGTCACAAAGGGTATCTCACGCCAAAACGTGTTCGTCGCGTCCTCAAATCGACTGACCCGAGACCTTCTCTAACGTAAACTTGTTGGAGAAATGCCGGGAGAGCTCGATCGACCGCCAGATCAGTATCGCAAGTGGAGATAAAGTGGTCACATGCTTCGAAGAGATCACGATCACATAGCCAAGCAAGCATTGGATTGGATTCCCCAAGAAAACAGAAAGTGTGGCCGTCCCCGTAAAACGTCGTCACACGGTCACACCGTGTTGGCTGAAGCGACTGAACATCGTGGAGCGAGGTGAAGCTCAAGACCGTTCGCGATGGAGGAGTACTAACGACGCCCTTTGCCCCATCATCTAGGGGACATATTGGGTATTCATGTGAGGTTAATTCTAGGCAAGCGTGCTCTATCTTCGACCACATCATCGCTTACCATCAGGTGAGATAGTGAAGCGCGTGCCTATCAATAATAAACAAAAAAAAAAGTCGACATGAGCTTTTTTGCAACTTTTAACGTAGTAAGTCATTTACTTCGCTTCCACAGTTCTCGTCTCGGAATGCAAGATGAAACTGACTGGCTAAGGACTTACTTTAAAGGCACAGTAGGTACCAACAGGTCTATTTAATACACTTACACTGCTGTCAGAGAGCTGCATTTTTAGTCTAATCTTATTTTGCTACAAATTTCAAGTTAATGCTTAGTTTTAGCGGCATCTTTACATCAATATAGCAATTTTCACATATTATGACTCCTAAAATTTGATTAGAAGGCAAGATGGTCCGACGCTTTAAAGAAGGATGTTGGAGGCAGCATGTACAGAGCGGTCTACATTGCAGAAGACCGCATGGCTTGGAGACGCGTCGTATGATTAAGATGAAGAAGAAGAAGAAAATTTGATTCCAAAGACGTTATGCAAACCAGAAATATAGATATATATCTTGTTTGAACTCACTTCTCTCTTCTTGACGCCCAGGGCCGCCAGTCGCGGGTCGGTGGGCTCCCTGCTGGGCTGGATGTCGGAACACTCCGTGCAGCAGTGTCGCTGTACGCGCGCGACGGTCTCGCGGGACAGACCGAAACATACGGCGTGTTGTTGGGTATTGCAGTACCTATGGAACACATTTTCTGAGTTATAGTCTCATGTTAGCGCTTATATCGTCCTAGGAATTGAACGATTTCACAACAGCCGTGCCTTTTTTCCCCCACAAGATCACAGGCCGTTATCATCTTAATTTTGATCTTCTCCGCAATCAAATGATTTTTATGAAAAATACTAACTGGCAAGTCAGAAGCGCTATGTCGTCTGCATCGAATTTATTGCATGGACACAGTATTCTTATCTCACTGGCGTCCGATGCACTTCTCATAGCCGAACCTAGTGATGAATAAATGAGAAAGATTTAATTGTTATTATTTTGACAAATTTTATTATTGTGTTGTGTAGAGTTATTAAATTTATTTTCTTAACTTACTGCTCTCAAAATCATCTTGATCGTTTTGCGTCATCTTCGGTGCATTTTGCGATGGCTGTAATAAGTTTTTTTGTCAGTTAATTTCTCCTCCAATGAAAAAATTAATGTCAGTCGTTGAATCATTGTTTCTAGGTATTATGTATCGTCACATGACACACTTGGGACATGTCTACTTTTTTTTTAAACATATTGCCCCACACTAGGAATTTATCCTGTATCGTGGGTGCGTTTACAAACATGCAATCTCACATACACAAACAGCCAGACCCAGAACAACTATCTGTAGGCCATACAAATATTTGTTCCGTGCGGTAATCGAACCCGCGACACGTAGCGCAACAGCCAAGCGCTCAACCACTGCGCCAACCGTGTCGTCAAAATACTTAACTCTAGATATAATTATATAACGACACGGTTAGCGCAGTGGTTGAGCGATACAGATAGTTGTACCGGGTGTGGTTGTTTGTGTATGTGAGATGTTTGTAAATGCAGTAGTAGTGAGTAGTGTGGGGAAAGGTTAAAAAAATTCTCTCTGTCATATGTTGGGTTTCGATAACGTGTCGTAGTAGACTTTTAGACTTTATCAACATTACCTTAAGATTCATTATTGTTTTATTATGTTCAGCATTTTTTTTTGCCTTTTATATACTCACGATAGCATCATGGCTAGACCCAATGCTCTCCCTGATATAAGTGCGAGTAGTCATTCTATGGAACGGAGTCTCCACCCATCCCAGCTTGACGGTTTCCGGGAGCGTTGGCTCCAAGTGATCCTGATCCTCAGTGGTACTGAGGAACCCTGGGGCTTGATAGCCTTCTGGTGCGTCTGTAAGAAGGTACTTAAATTAGATTTGGCTATGAATTGTGTTCTATTCAATTGAGTTTGGACCAAAAGACCATTAAGGATGGTATTTTAACCAGGGTGATAGTAGAAGTGAGGTGCAGATAAATCCAATGTCTTGATTATATTATATTGTGGTGTTCACTAGAATCACAAGCTTAGGGCTTAGGGTTTAAAGTTAAACAACCAAATTCAGTAAGTAAGCTCCATACTTAATGGTGACACAACCAGCCGCCACTTGCTGTAGTACGATTATGAATGTGTCAACACTTAGCTGAGTCATACATTTATTTGTGTATACCACATCGCACTTAATTATGTACTTATGTAAGAAAACAAAAATGTTATCAAACCCTTCATACGCAGCGCAACAGCCAATCGCTCAGCCGTTGGACAACCTTAGCGTCCAAAAAATTGGCACGCTGTACTGTTATCCCTACTAATGTTACAATGCGAAAGTAACTCTGTATGTCTGTCTGTTACGCTTTTACGCTAAAACGGCTGAACAGATCTTCATGAAATTATGGCAGATATGTAGCCTGGGATATGGAGAAGGGCATAGGCTACTTTTTACGCGATAACCGACATCCACGCGCGCGGAGCCGCGGGAGCGAAAGCTAGTGATTCATAAAGTACTAACAACGAGTAAATAATCCACTAGTCTCACCTTCATTATAATACAACCTCAAGCTGACATCATAAGACTCAGGCATATCGCTCTGACAAGCCTGCATGATGACCACACATGCCCTGATTAAATGGAGAGTCCTTTCTCGAACATTGTCGAAATCATATCTGGTAGAACTCTTCACGCTATCCCGAGTTTTGGAGTGAACGTTCATGGTCACCCCCTCAGGACTGTACAAATATTCGAAGATGTGGTATTCCACCAAGTTCTCGACTTTGCACTCGCCGTCGTAAAAACATATTACTAGTTGGTGGAGCTGGAAATAACATCAAGTAAACATTTAAGGTATGACAGCGTATGGCAATGTATGTGCATAAGCTACCGTAAGTAAAGAAATGTTGTTGGTAGGTAGCCCCATATGGAACACGTCGATTAAACTGTCGGTCGATCGATGTTGGTCGGGAATCTGCTCAAAGCCAGAAGATCATAACCGGTCGATGTGAGGCCCGGAAGTGTAGGTATTTCTGCTTAAATAAATATTTTAATTATAAGTTCAAAAACTTACATATTTCTTATCAAATGCCTCAAAAGCCTGTGTAAGAGCCGTGCTTACAAATTGGGCTAATTCATGCCTACATTTCTTCTTCAATACCCGTAACTTGATGCCACCAAAGTTCTCGACAGTGTAGCTTTCTTCAGGGAACACATTCTTCAAGTAAGTTATTGTGCTGACGGCTACGACCGTCAACTGTTTCATAAATGTAACGGAACTTGTGTATGTTTCTGTTGCCTGTCGTGGAAATAGTCTTACCCATTCTGCTACAGCCTGTTTTAAAAAGAAAAACACTAACGTCATCAGATTTTTGTGACAGACATTCTTATTTCATATTTAGGATTACCCAGTGAACACAAGGATTACCTAACTAGATTTACTTTTAGTATCACCCAAAAATCAGAGTACCTAAGTATTAAAAGTTATAGTGGAGACAAATATCTGAGATTTGAATTGATTGCGAGTTTTCAAAAATGTATCTTACTCTATGAGTATTAGGTATGACTCGTACTACCTTTACGTTTCTTGTTGCACACTTCATACTAGTTAGAAGTGTGCAAGTACAACAAAAACTAGATCAAGATCTGAAACGTCCTAAATCAGTCTTAACTTTTGTAGACGTTTGTATTACGTAAAACACGGCACCTTCTGCTTCCACTTTTAATTAGGTAATTCTCGTCTAATCAATTTGCTATTGTTATTTAAGCAGGCGCCGTGTTTGAGGAGACATCAAGAAAATTAAGCACCTATGCCCGGGCGTATGACATGCATTTTTATAAGAACATAATGAACGTGATTCCAATCATACGTGCCAACCAGTTACTAGGCAACATTGATGATCATTAGAACTTATTAAACCGAAGATATTCGTACCTGTGACGTAAAAGTAGCTGTTGCAGACATTATCAGCTGAATAGTGAATTGTTGCTTATAAAAATATAAATCGAAAAATAAAACAGTTTTTTATCTCAGTCTCGTCTAAAATATATTTGACTGACTTTTGCCTTCCCGCCTTAAGCGGCCTTGACACAGCGCATGCGTACTGCTGGTGCGCGCCTTCTCTTCTGCCACAGATAAAAAAATCTTTTACGGACTATAAAGAATGGACCATTTACATACGGGTATATCCACACTGACTGATGATGATTGAATATTGGAACTAATGGGAAGCTCGTTTAGCCTTAGAGCATTTAAAATGCCCTAAGCGTTTAGCCCATCCATGATTGCAGCACTGATGTACGGCCCATCACTGTAATTTTTGTGTTTCTGGAATTGTTTGCTTTACATTAAAATTAAAATGTAAGTTGATTTATTCATAAAAGAGAAGTAGATGAAAATAAGTAGCTACCGTTGGTAAAAAAAAAAACAGATTTAATTATAACAATTTGTTCAATATTTTGTAAGATAAATGACAAAATAAATGTAAAGAATTTTCTGAACTCGTTTTTCACATAAATATTTTTATTAGGTAAGTATACTTATAAGTTTGTTGAAACATTAATTAAGAGGGTGCCGACCAAACGTCGACCGCGCAGTGGCGCCCTCATCGTTTGTTTGGTTATTTCTTTTATTTTAGAATGAAAATGCAGAAAATATGCAATTTAAGTTGTGCTCCACAAGATTACACGTTAAAATGATGAATGATGAGGATAAAAGTGGCCACTATTTTCCGTTTTAGTGATTATAATAAAACTGAACAATTTAAAACTACCGCTTATAATAATATTAACGTATAATCTTGTGGAGCACAACTTAAATTGCATATTTTCTGCATTTTCATTCTAAAATAAAAGAAATAACCAAACAAACGATGAGGGCGCCACTGCGCGGTCGACGTTTGGTCGGCGCCCTCTTAAGGTTACGTTTATTTACAAATTTGTTTGTATTGAATAATACTACTCTACTAGTACATACAAAACTCTGAAAGGTGAAAATTGTAAATCCAGAATTCCAATTTTCACCTTTCACAGTTTGATTTCTTCTGATATTAGTGAAATAAGGCCGTTTTTTTTTGTAAATCAGTTTTTCGTTTGTCAGGCCACGCGCAGTGAAGGATTCCATAGTTACTCGTCCCGTAAACCATGGCCAAAAAATCAGTACGAATTTCACTGTAAGAATACAACGACTTTTTTTTGGGACAAGCCGCCACACATTCGCCATGCTTCTCCTGAAAGCCTGAATCAACAGTGGTGACCACAAGAAAAACGCCGAGTCAATGAAGGTTAACGAGTCCCGGAGAAATGATTTAACTGTCTTGGATCCCGCAACGAAATTAATCAGAAAATAACAGCGGAGGAGTAGGAAATAAATATAATTTCCACTTCCCTCATCATTTAGCAGGAGGCAGAACAGAGCTAGGCCAAATGGGCACCAAGGGACATATACAACTGGGTTAAGCCCATGTGCCAAGCAACAGGGATTATGCATTAGTACATTGCAGCACGTCGCTGCACCTCTAGATCGACTGGGAATACACCTGCCAGTTGGTCGACTATAGCTCATTAACTTTGAGCCTAGTTAGCGTTAGTTTTGTTTCCTTTTAAATTCGTTATACATATGCTAATCTGCCATGAAACAATTGTTTCAGAGTGTACTCTCCAAAAACACTCGACTTTAACAAAAAATAGCACTTTATAGCTTAATATTTCGCAAACGTATCTTTGGATGAAAAAATGGTTGTCGCACACCCTATCCAACGACACCCCAAACCATGGGATACCCGATAAAAAAAAATCATCACCACTTTACTTTACTGTAGGGGGCGTAGGCACTTACCCAAATAAATATTTTTCAGATTTTTGCCACTTTGTCTGCGTGATTGAACCAAATTAATTTACCCATACCAAATTCCAACTTTTTAGTGCTAAGCGTTTTTGAGCTTACCCGCGTACAGACAGACGGTCCCTTATGGACCCTTATAGTTTCGCAATGACCCAAAACCCTAAAAATTAAACTGATGAACTGGACGATGGAGCAACTGGCCGTGATCGTAGACGCATAGTGTGCAAGGTCCTTTATTATATTTATACCTTTTCAACTAAATATGGAAAATGTTGCAATACTATGGTAAAAAAGTTCTTTATTCAAACTTTACTGTAATTTTTTAACAAATGACGATTTGACATGACACTCGTAAATTAAAAATAATTTTGAATACTTTATAGTGAAAACTGCAAAGGATTTTTGATAATAATAAATCAATATGCTGTGCCCTGAAGCTTATCTAGTGCAAAATGAGCCAATGCCAAAAGAAGACGAAGAAACATGCACAAAGAAAAGTAAAAAGGTACCCGCCGAAGGTACAGGAGGCTTAGAATTAAACTCCTTCAAAAATCCCAAGACTTGGAAGAAGTCTATTTCTAATTTCTTCAACAAACAGCTTCGTTCAACTAAATCCATCGATGTAAGTGGTTCAAAATATTGTTACACAATTAAGCCAAAAATTCAACGACTTATACATTTTAATTTACAGGGCGATAGGCCATCTGGAAGCCAAGAACATTTCGAGGATAAGGAAATAAGTCCAGAACAAAAGTGGCAATCTTTAGGGAAAATATTTAGGCGTCAAAGTTTTGAACACTGGAACAAGTCACCAAATCAGCAAGGGGAATGTTCGAATCCGAGCAAACGTCTCGCTGTGAAAAAAGTGTTGTCTAGCTACTTCGGAAAAATCAAATCTTCTTCTGTTCCAAACGAGAAATGAAATTATGAGTAAATAAATAGTTTTTGCAAATGTATGTATTATTTATCAGTACCAATACTATCGTCTGCTATCATACAAGATTCAGGTCTTCCATGTTTATTGGTGCTTTCTCGTATAAACATGATAGACAAATTCTGCACGTTTAAAACACAAAAAACAAACAAACCAAGAATATACATGATTTTGTATGGGAAGTTGGGCACCTACTTATATGGAAATAATCACAATAATTTGTATCACAATAACAAACTGTTGAAGTTATGTAGCACCCCACTTAAGGACGCGTATACAGATGGGTCGTCAAATCAATACTTTTTTACACAAAAGTATGTTTATTAAATAAAATGCTATGCATTCTAACCTTTTCACCGCCACTAATTAATGTTAATGTTTTTCCCATGAATTGTTGATAGATGTGTATGGTACGATTCTGAACTATAAATATAATTTTAGATAGGTACAGTTTCTCAATAAATGTACCGAAGTGATTTTTTTTACTTTATTAATTCATGGGAAAAACATTTTAAGAATGAATTTAATAAACATACTTTTGTGTAAAAGTAATGATTTGACTACCCATCTGTAAACGCGTCCTTAATAAATACCTATTATTAAGCGGCAACAAAAATACATCTGTGAAAATTTCAACTGTCTAGCTATCACGGTTTATGAGATACAGCCTGGTGACAGACAGGCGAACAGCGAGTTTTAGTAATAGGGTCCCGTTTTATCCTTTGGGTACGAAACCCTAAAAACTAACCTTTTTAACCCTTTTGGGATTCCTTTCAAAATAGAACGCTTTTTTACACTAGGGTCAACTGGCCCCATGCCATCCACTGAGCTGGGTTGCGGGATCAATTTCCGCACGAAATAAATATAAACAAAATCTTTTCATTTTTCTAGTGAGCTCAAACACGATGGTGCAAACTTGTTTGGTTGAGGCATTGACATATATATGACTTGAGGAGTTGCAATGGCCACCTTCCAGCTACATCATTAGACCACCTTAGTACCTACCATATTATTGCATTGTGCCCAAAGTTACATGAATACGTCAAGTTTAAAAGCTTAGTCGGATTTCAGAAAGTGTTTAAAAATTATTACTAAAATAGTACATAACATTATGAAAACATTTACTTGACACACGATAGGTTTCGACCTGTCACCCAGCAGTGCAATACCTAGTGCTTATAATATTGCGCATGAATGTAACTCGTTCTTAGGCTGCGTTTCCACCAGAGGTGTGCGAGGGTGCTTAGCGAGGAATGTGTTTGTTAAGAACCAATAGAATCGCTTCATTAACCTAGCCTCGCTCAGCGCAAGCGATTCTATTGGTTCTAAACAAACACATCCCTCGCTAGCCATCCTTGCACATCTCTGGTGGAAACGCAGCCTTAGGCTGGCCGCATACGTACGTTTTCCTGATTAGGTTTTCCGATCAGGAATTTATTGAAGTTCGGAATCCCGTGAGACGTTCGATTTTCCGTTCTTCTGTCCCGAACATAAAGCTTTTTTTGGATAGGTTCGTCAGACATTTTTTCCATTCGGAAAGTAAACGCACGAGTGCGCCTAGTTGAAAATGTTGTGAGTATATAAGACAAGCATTCAGGACTCCGGATCTGAATTCCTGATCAGGAAACCGAATGGGAAATCGTGCCTATGTGGCCAGCTAGCTTGTACAACAATACATTGCCTTTTATAAAGTGTGGTCACACCTCAGCACTTAGATTCTTGTTTTGTTCTTGGGTTCAAGCTACCTACTTAATTAGAATATTCGAAGGTTGAATACGACGAAGAAACCTGTAAATAAAAAGTGGAATAAAAATATAAAATCTCAGGAGTGTGTCAATCAATAGAATATCCAAAAAAAACAGCTGATATTTTTTCTCTACATTTCATTTTTCTTTTTATTACTGCGACAACACTTAAAAAAAAGTGAAACTGACATACAGAGACATTTCTGTAGGCAACTCGGGAACGGAGTTCATTTTCTGCTTCTTTTTGTGTGAAATATATTTTTTTTCGACTATTGGTTTCGTTTACCAATACAACATAGCGTTAATTTTTAAGTTTAATAATATATTTAGTTGATAGTTCACATGTATAAGTTAGTGTGTTCAATCGCCCTTGAAAACAGTGTTTAAAAAAAATCTAGTGTCAGCATAGCAACAGCACTTCGGTACATATAATTCCTATTTTGAGGGATATCGTTCACTGTAAGAAGATAGGGTGCCTTTTTGAGGTGAGTATTTGGTCTTACTATTAGATTACAGAACAGAAGTAGTACAAGACTTGTACGACAATGTTGTCTAGGGTGTACCTTTGTGGCTTTGTGCATTCGTTCCGTAAGTATAACAATACATACTTTAATATAGTGAATGTGTAAAATATAACTAGCAATAGTACGCGGTGTTTCCCGCACTATTCGTAACAGTCACGATTAAATGATTAATTTGAAGCTCATGTTCATGTATCCTCTTGAAAAGGTACTGTCTCTGTGATTAAGTGCATTATTTGCCTTTTAAATTCACGTCTTAATGAAAGGATGATGTCATATTTTATATGTAAACTTCACAAGTTGTCTCATAATGTTACAAAGTTATGTATTTGTATGTACTGAGTGATATGAGCTATTGATATTACACCTTGAATGTAACTACTACACTGTCTTTATGTTTCCCACGGCCACTCAAACTTCCTGTTACAAACTTTGAATGTGAAGAAACAATTTAACTGATATTTGATTACATTGAATTGTTTCATGACTGCAAATAATTCTCTTTTGTTAGACTAGGTTTTATTAAATTTTTGAAACTTACTGTACACTCAGGGCCTTGAAAGATTTTTATATATTTAAACAGTCACAAGCATGTTAAGCCGTTGGTCCTGGTTGTCATGTGTAGATCTTTGGCAGTCATTATGGATTATCTGAATCCAGAGACTCCAGTCTTGCCAAGAAGTAAGTACCGTGTTACCCAGTTAATGGGTTGTGGAGGTCTGGTAGGCAGCCACTCCACATAATATACTGGTATTCACCTGGATCTGGTTAGACTGGAAACTGACCTAAATATAGTTGGGAAAAGGCCAGGCAATGATGAAACAGACACAAACAGAGCTACTAAATTTGAAGATACTAAATTCTGATATTCAGTTTCAAGTTTCAAACTCAGGCAAAGATCTATAATATAAACATTACTTAGTCCATACTTTGTCTAATCATCATAAGTGATGGAACCCATTGTGTAAGTCTGTCAATACTAAAAAAAAAAAAAAACATTATTATTAAATACATTTATTCCAATGAGACCATAAAAAGGCACTTTTGAATGTGGCTGGTTTTGTGAGATTAATACAAATGTACAATGCAATGAATACTATGTGTAATAAGGGAGCCCTATCTTCCCTTGGTACAACTTTGGATTAACTTACAATGAATAAGGATGAAATTTTTAAAAATATTTTTTGTTCAAAAAAATTATTTATTTATTTTCACGACAAACTATCCCTGCTAATACGAAACAGATCATCATGAAATGAAGCAAGAAATGCTTCTCGAACTAAAAATAATCTAAAATATGGTGTTGAAAAAGCTGGCAGGATTCCTATGTTGTATGGCAATGCTTATCCTTCGTCTGAGGTAAAAGCCCGCCCTTGGGTCACGTGAAGTTTGTCAACTAAGCGTCTTGACAGATCTTTAAACAAGTTATGAGCACTCTGACCCCACGACCCGAGAGTTTCAACCCCAAACGACTCGAAAATATAACTATCGACGAGGTTATTATGTTTCCGCCGCTTGAGGATCTCCGCAGCCGCAGCGACAGCGCCAGCACAGCACGAAGAGCTAGGAAGAGGGATGGCGCAATAGTATCGAAACAAGAAGCGCCCCACACTAATGGCCTACCCGTCTTCCATGGATATAACGACGTTTCGTCCGGTCCCTTGACATTGTCGTGCCAGGCCATTGGGTTCTAATACAACTGGAACGCCGACTGTGACAAGAGCTCGTCGGATGATGTCGTTAATGTTCGCGTGCCGCGCTATGCGACCCGAGCTACAGCTGCATGACGACGAACAAAGTTTTTTTTACGCGATTTCGGAGTTGGGCATAATGCAAAAAAAAAGATTTACTATAATAGACTACCATTGTTAAGACACAATAAATTAGATACCAATATCAATAAAATTTTAATGTTCTCAAACTGTTATATTTAAGTTGACTAATTAATATTACCTATTATTAAATCTTACGTAAGAACTATCAAAACTCCTTCCCACCACCTTGTCCGAAATAATAAGACATAGTCGACCCCCTCCCCCTTTAAATCGTCTTACGTAATAACTGAATGGCGCCTGATTGATTCTGACTTATTTCAAATTATACTAATTCATTTAAACAAATTGAGTAGCCATATGCGATCCAAAAGCAACAATCTTTTGTTTGTGTATTTTCCTTTACGTACATAAGTAACCTTCTATTTATCTTTACTTGCAGATGAGATATGAAGATGTATGGAGAAAAACTAGGAGTCAAGACAAACACACACTAATTTAGAATATTGTAAGTATCGCAGTGGTGCTTTAAGTAGAGTAAGATGATTACACGAAGATGGTTCCACCCAACGCTATCGGGGGTGGAAGCGGAAAGGATCCTCATGGAGTGCGGCCATGATGGTTACTTCTTGGCGAGGCCCAGCATGAGCAACAAGGGAGATTTCACCCTGTCCGTGCGCCGAGGCAATGAAGTGACGCATATTAAGATACAAAATAATGGCGAGTTCCTGGACCTTTATGGAGGCGAGAAATTCGCCACACTTTCTGAACTTGTTCAATACTATATGGACAACCAGTGTCAACTGCGGGAAAAGAACGGCAACATCATCCGGTTAAAGACGCCTCTCAACTGCGCCGACCCTACTACTGAACGCTGGTACCACGGACAACTCACCGCGAAAGAAGCAGAGCGGGTGATGTTGGAAAATGGTAAGAATGGCTCGTTTCTAGTTCGGGAGTCCCAGCGGCAGCCGGGCGACTTCGTCCTGTCGGTGAGGACGCGGGACCGAGTCACACATGTCATCATACGACGACAAGATAACAAGTACGACGTAGGCGGCGGACAACAATTTAATGATCTTGTCAGTCTAATAGAACATTATAGAAACTTCCCCATGGTCGAGACCACAGGCGAAGTGCTGCGACTGATCCAACCGTTTAACGCCACTCGTATTCAAGTGCGACATTTCCACACACGAGTGAAACAACTTCAGAAAGAAAATGAAGGTCCAATAGAAAGTATGGCTTACAAGCAAGGCTTTTGGGAGGAATTTGAAACGTTGCAAATGATGGAGAATCTACAACTTTTTGACAGAATGGAGGGATCGAAGCCGGAAAACATCCGAAAGAATAGATACAAAAATATAATACCTTTCGATCGTACCCGTGTGGTGCTGAAGGACATTCCTCCGGACGCACCAGCCGGCGCCGACTACATCAACGCTAATTATATCCGATGTGAAATGATCGAGCCCGACTGTCACGATTCAAGCAATGGAAGTTACGAGAACGGCTCCACCTTGAGCCGAGACAATACACCCTCAAAGAATAAAGAGAAGTTGTCACCCGTTCACACTAGTGTCATCGTTTGCGAAGAAAAATTAGCTAGCGTCAAAATTCAAGGTGCTAATGGCACGAAATTAATCCCATCTTTCGAGCCTTGTGTCCTTAGAACAAATCCGAATTATGTTAATACCACAATTCCAAAATCGACAGAGGAAACTGAAAATGGTATTGTCGATCACGTCTATAATAAGACATACATCGCCACTCAAGGCTGTTTATCGTCTACTATCTATCCATTTTGGTCGATGATATGGCAGGAGGACGTTCGCATCATTATAATGACTACGAAGGAGATCGAGCGTGGTAAGGTAAAGTGCGAACGGTATTGGCCAGAATTAAACAAAACGGAAGTTTTCAAAAAGTTTACGATTCACAACGAATCGGAATCATCCACACCGGATTACACGTTGCGACGCTTTGTGGTTACGAAAAAGGAAGAATGCGTCAAAAGAACTATCTATCATTTTCATTTCACTGCGTGGCCGGATCACGGTGTCCCTTCGGAACCGGGCAGGGTTCTGAATATATTGTTAGATGTAAATTATAGGCTACAACAGATTATGACCGGGTCGGATCCTCCCGCCCAGGCAGTAGTGTGCGTCCATTGTTCCGCAGGCATCGGTAGAACTGGGACGTTTATAGTCATCGATATGATTCTAGATCAAATAAGAAAAGAGGGATTCGACTGTGAAATCGACATCCACCGTACTGTTCAAATGGTGCGTGACCAGCGATCTGGTATGGTGCAAAATGAGGCACAGTATAAGTTTATTTATATGGCCGTGTTAGAGTTTATCGAAACAGAGAAGCAAAGGATCGGTCTTGGTCCCGAATCGAGTCAGGACTCTCCTCGTGCGTGGTCGCATTCCGTTCCTTTTTTATGAATCGCGCTAAAAGTGCAAAGAAATTTTTAACAAAAGCTTTATCTCGTGGAAAATTGTAGGCCGAGGGTCTCAGATTAATAGTCGCGATTCCCAGTCTTAACAAAGCTTACAATTTCGATTTATTATACAATGTTAAACATTTTATTGAAGTTTTTAGTCGAAATATTGTAAGGCGATTACTATTTTTGGAGAATGGTGGTAAATAAAAGAGTTAACGTTCAAATACGATTATGGCCTACAAGAATATAATGTTTGCACTTTTAGAAGCGCGATACTTATTTGCAGAAAAATTTGATTTTCAAATTAACACTCTCAAAACAAGTACAATCTTGGAGGGTCACTGTTATAGATCTACTTTTATTTTAGTTAAGAGTTTTAATCATCAACAATACCGTGTACCTATTTAAATTATATACCATATCAATTAATCAATTAATTTCAATGAATAAATTATTATATTATGCATTTAGAGTAAAGAAAATATTATTATTAAATTAACAGAACAAATAAATTAGGGTGATATTGTGTGATCAAGGTCGATCAATATCATTGTTCAAATTCGATCAATCTCATTGTTCAATGTCGATCAATCTCATTGTTCAATGACGATCAAGCTCATTGTTCAATGTCGATCAAGCTTATTGTTCTACGTCGATCAATCTCATTGTTCAATGTCGATCAATCTCATTTTTCAACGGCGTTTTAATATCATTTAACGAAGTCAACCTATTACCAATAGTGGTAAGTATTTGACATTCACCAATGTCCTAGCCGTAACAGGGCGATTTTCGTGCTACCACTGATGTGAGCTTGATCGTAAGTGCAACGATAGATATGTGCTATTCGCCAGCGAGCTTCGACCGATCGATTCAAGCGGTCACACTATTTATCGATACCACATCGATCTATCAATCGTTGGTCAGTCATACAATAAATTAAGACGTGGTGGATAACAAATTTGATCGATAACAATACCTATTCAGAAGATCGATTTTGACCAATGCAATGGCATCGATGCGTTTCAATCTTTTTCGTATACACCCAGAGGAGATGATAGGAGCAATTTTATTATTTACAAAAAACGAATGAAATTAAGGAATTGTAATATCAATGCAGATGAAATTTAGTAATTTTATAAAATGAAACCGTCATTAAAGAGTAAGGTGAAATCTAATTTTACGCACAATAAAACATTTAGGTAATTAGAATCGTGTAATATTTTGTATATTTAGTTGAAGAGTTTATTATTAGTTGACGGCCTGATTGTATTAGAAGAAAGTGTTATAAACCCTTTCCTTAGGGCGTCACTTGATTCTTGATTCTATTGCACAAATAGGGAATATGCAAGAAAAAAATATTTGTTATCTACACAGTTTATCTCAAAATATAATACTAACAGTGAAAATAAAATCATAATTGATCGAAAAACCAACGAGATTTTATACATATATGTATATCTGTCCCTCTCGCGAAAACGCTGTTTCGTATGGCAGCTGTCTAAGCGTTAAGGACTTTGACATCAAAGTCCATATCGGACTTCTCCTTCGAATTGTAAACTTTGAAGCTTTATAACTTCATCGCCGATGAAGTTATTTTAAAAATTATTTCTTATGTGCTTTCTAAAGCTAATAAGAACTTATTTTATTTTGTAAATAAAAAAATTGCATGCATATTCCCTATTGTCAAAAACTTTTCATGTGGATGATAGATAGCAGACTGCGTGCTTAGCATGCGTATATGGTATGAGCTCCCCTGGCATATGGCCACGATAAATATATTAGCGTCCACGAAAAGATGCAGAAAATTAAATAAGTAAGTGAATGAATAAGTACGATGTTTAAATACATCGCGATATGGCACGGCAATCACCTGATAACCTAAAGAAGATACACTGGCTAGATATGTACCTACCTACATAACACGTGGTTAGTTAAGGTACTTAAAAGGAATATAACACCGTGTCCCTATCGCAGCATGCTTTGTGTGAAGCTTATGAGGAAAATAATAAATAATATGTTGTTAATTAAAAACTATTATGTTAGTTGTATAAACGGCGACCTGAATAATTTATCACACTGTTGCTTTAATATTGCACTACATGAAAGTCAGGAGATTGACTTCAACGTGATCTCGAATTGGAGTTTGATTTGAAAAGAGTGTTATTTTTTTTTATATTTCGACAATTGACGTCTATGTGAACTTTTTGACATAAAATTAATATCGTCAGGTCAACGTAGCGCTTACCATTCATCAAATAACATAATAAATGCAGCACCTTATGTACAGCCTGACGTTTATTTATTTAAATTTAAACCTTTTGGTGCCTTAATTTCCTCACGTTGACAAGTAGACATAATTAATATAAAGTCGTTTTAGTGGGTATTACAACACTATAATAATATGAAGACGTATCGGGGCTCTTTATTACATGTAGGTATCGCATTAAAAAAATGGTAAGCGTCGCGTAGACACAGTAAAGTTAATTGGTTACTTGCAGCTAAAATTAAGCCTTCATACTGTAGGAGCCACCAAGCCTACTGACACAGGTTGCACGCAATATAATACAGCTCTAGTATACAATAGACTAATGTAGTAAAACATTTATTCTAAAAAATTGATCGATTTCTATGCAATAAATAATGATATATAAAAGTTATAATTATTACGAGGTAAAGCTAAGTATGACTACATTAACCGTTAGGTACATACTAGAGCTATTAGAGTTAGGAACTTGTAACAGTTATACAGACAATGTAATAAGATTATTTTTTAAAATAATTAAGTAGGTAGTTAGATGTCAAACCGAATGCGAATTGAAAAAAAAATATGTACCCCCTTAAAAATCTGTGCAATCTTTATTATAATTCTGACAATACAATCTATACATATAATAAAACTGTAGAAGACGTCAATTCTGTACATTGAATGAAAATAAAAAAAAATATTCCAGGGGTGCTTCATATAACCAGTAGAAGCCAAAAATATGCTTTTTTTTTTTTTGTCTGTCTGTCTGTTGTTAATCTTTCACGCAAAAACCACTGGACGGATTTTGATGAAACTTTTTTTGTTGTATAGTTATTATTCCTCGCCAACATATAGGCTATAATTTATTTTGAAGATCTGAATACAAGACGTGGAACCTTAGCAGCCCGGCTAATCTATAAGAGATATTAATATACCGCTTTAGGAATAGTTGGTCAACATGATGAGTACTGTCTGTCGACATAAAAAAAATGAAGGTCTAGAGCACCTGATGTGGAACCCTTTCAGGGTGCTAACCTATCGGCTATTTTAATCAATTGTCAATAGATCTCATAGTCCGTTGGTATAAAGCCTGCCTCTCGAAAGACTTGGTGTGGGTTCGAATCCCACAAAAGTTGTAATTATTTTTGGATTATTTTTATCTTATTTATTTCGTTAGTTTTTTATTCCTACCAAACCTAATATTTTCACATATTAATAATATGTTATTGCTGTATTTTGCATATTTTTTAGCAAAGAACCTATTTTCTGTTTATATGTACCTATTCTGTTTTGTTCGCATCACGTTAAAAAATACAAAACTAATGTAGATAACATTTACACATAAACCTCATAGGAATTGTGGCAATCTAGAAGAAATCAACTTATTATCTACATGCATAGTAAGTACGGGTACGTATCTAAATGGTACTCGCAACGCCATCTGTTGGGCAAAACTGTACTTACTATCAACAGCATGAAAATTACAACAAATAATATTATTTAGTTAAAGATTCATTTCATACTTACCCAGCGTTATGTGCATATTTTTTTTTTAAATTTGATGCATAAAATAAAACTAAAATTGCTCCACTGACTTTGTTTTCATTTTTTTTACTATTGATAGGAACGCGTTTGACTAATATCTCACCTGATGGTAAACGATGATGTGATCGAAGATGGAGCACGCTTGCCTAGAAGTAACCTATTCACTCTTGACAAGACTGGGCAGTAGTGTCAGGCTGTAGCTATCAGGAAACACGGACTCAGTCAGGGATTTCCACTCCCTGGCTGTATGCACAATTAATGTGTTTCCAAAACGTTTTGTTCATGTGGGTGTGATGTCCACCGTGTACCGGTGGCGCACCAGCGTTCGCCTTGTGGTCCGATGATGGAACTTGGCTTGGCGGAATTAAACTATGCAATTCCGTTGCATACTCCCCAAAATGCAACCGATAGAAAACCGACAGACTAGCAACTCGGCATCGATGCTCAAGACTTTGGAGCTTCGACTCGGTGAGCCTTTCATTATCGATGATTGTCTTGGATTTCTTTCCCAGGATCAATCTCATTTCCAATTATTTTTTGTTTAAAACTGTTCAATTCCCGGTGAGCCGGTGATACGTCATGACCAGCCCAAGTCCAGCAATTATCAGTAGCGGGTGTCACACCTCCGAGGATCAAGGGGAACTGTAGATCCCTAGGCAATGACGCCACAGAAGAACTCCCGTACCCACCGTTTCGTACATGAATTCGGCAGAGAACTTCATGACAACAAAAGGTCACGGGTTACCGATTGCAGTCAAAAATGGCAATGACAAGTCTATACACGCGACTAACTAAACGACTTATCAGCTTAAGTAGAAATTACCTCTGAATAATAATAGAGATTATTACGGTTCATTGCCCCTAAAAATACACCTATTTTATATAGACGCCACAGACAGCCCAATTTGCAGAGGTTGCTTCGACGCCTAGGAATCAGTCTGCTACGTTATCTTGGAAGTGAGACCGGGGTTTTCCGACGTGAAAAAATCCTCGGAACGGTGAGAGCCTGGTTGTTATCGGACAGCGAGCGACCCAACGCTCGCCATCCACAGGCCCACGCCTACGCTGCCGGGAACGCCCGCCCTGGACCATGGATTGAACCAAGGCCGGTAGCGAGAGGTCGCCGCCGCCGATTGCTTCGACGAAGACACGGCGGTGCTCCGCCCAAGCAGGGCAGACCTACATCGTGTCCTCTGCGGGAGTAGACTTCTTTTCTGGTTGGTTTTGCCATTGCCAACTTTATGTAGCTCTATCGCGTGTTAATTACAACCTTAGCACCTTTCTTCAACATCGTGTATCATCATCATCATCCACAGCCTGACTTCACCCACTGCTGAGCACTGAGCGCTGAGCATAAAAGAGATTGCTATAGTGCCTCTCTTTTTATGTGACAATTCCCAGGGTCCTGTGCCAGCCTCATCCAGGTTTTACCCACAATGGCAACAATATCGTCCGCCCATCTCGCCACCGGCCGATCAATACTTCTTCTTCCAGTCCTCGGACACCACTTAGTCCCTGCCTCACTCCACCTATTATCACCGCGCCTTGCCAAGTGTCCTACTCAGCTCCACTTTAGTTCAACAATTCGTTTTCCGATGTTGAAAACCTTCGTACCTTCGTCTTCGGATCTCGACGACGTACCTATGCCGAGCATGGAACGCTCCATGGCTCTCTGTGCAACTCGAGCGATCGTGAGCGTTCGTGTTAAACACAGATGGATCGTGATGATAATCGTGAGATGATCGTGGTTATAGAGGCGGGAATTCAGACATTGCGGAATTTGGCAGGATTCAGAATGTCATCCAATTAGCTTAAAGTGGCCCATACAAGCTATATTCCTCTCGATACCTCTGTTTGATATGGCAAAAAAAAACATAACAGTCAAAAAACATTACAGTCAGTAAACATATCAGTTTATCATCTCCAACAATTTATTACCAACTTTAACAGTAGGATTTGAATCGCTGAAGGAGTTTGTCATAACCTTCGTCTTGGCCATATTCATCCTATTAAGATCCAACTTAAAAGAAGCATCTTAAAGAATTTGAAGCATTTTCTGGTATATCGAAGTTCTCAGTGAAAACCACAAGGTCATCTGCCAATGTTAAGTGAGACAAGTAGGCATAATGGGCGTTAATTAATACCGCTATTGTCCCAATCTACACCTACTTTTCACAATATCTTCTAGGGCTGCTGTGAATAGTTTCGATGAAATGAGAGATGCGATATCAGTAAAACGTTTCTCACGAAAAAGGTGATACAGCCTGTGCCTTGCGTAATAATTTTCCAAATTCCAAATTCTAAGAGGGGTCAAGCAACGCGGGCTTGCGGACGGCGAGCGTTGGGTTGCTCGCCGTCCGATAAGAACCAGGCCCGAGTCAAACGGCGCGTTGTGTTCCACGTGCGCCTCAAAAACATGTCAGCATAAAAGATGAGGCCCACTAGGGTCAGTGCCTGGCAGGGTTGCGGAATTTATTCGAAAGATCCACCGCGGCCATGGAACGCAAACAGCATTAATGAAGAGGAACACGGATGGGTTTTGGTCAGCAAGAGTCTGACACATCTTTCCGCTCCGCCTAGAGCGGATGGGGTCATTTTATGATTTCCCATCTATAAAAAAAGGGTCAAGAAATGCTAGATATTGACTATTCGTATATATCTTAGCGGTCTTACCTAGCGACATCATATTACTTTCATGCTATACTGATTATCTTTCTAAATACGAAACGCACGCGCGAACGAAGTCGCGGGCACAGCTAGTCATACTATAAAGTTGTGTTTTTTTTACAAAAAATATTTTAGCAGTCGATGTTTAGCTAAAAGTGTTTGTTTTTCCACAATATGAACTGTGCAAGAAATTTAATGGTAGAAATTGTAGTGACTGTTTGAATAAATTGGACGCTGTTATATTTTAATGTGTGAAAGATTTATTCAATCCATTGTAGAGTATAAGCCTTCAGGTACGCCATTCTTCCCTGTTTTACGCCAATCTCATTCAGGTGTACTGTAGGAACGTTTTTTTATCAGGACATTTTCAATACAGAATAACCTTCCACACATTCGAACAAAAACTAAGAAATAAATGTACCTAACACAATTATACCAAACAGTCTCTACGAAACATAAGCAAGTAATGTAAAATTATTGTATTTTTAAACTTATATTCTTGTCAAAACTTGTAATCGGAGGTGCTTTTTATGTGAAGTATTTGATGGTAATGACATGGTGCGTTATTTTTGTTTTTTGTTTGTACGCGTAGTTAACGTAGTACGTATGTATATGTAGGCAAATTCAGGCAGTGATAATTTCATTTTATTTCTATAAAATAGTATTCGGTGTAATATTACTGTAGGGATTAGTGTGTGTATTCTAGTATAAAATTTACTCTATAAGACACTTTATTTATACAACGACTATAATGTTACGCACATATTTCAATAACAATGTATTTGTATATAATTTTGTTTGGTGCCTTGCACGGCGAGACGTGGTACTACTAATTTATTTGCTGCGGTAATACCTATTGATTAAGTAATTATAATAAAAAAATGGTGATATTCCCTGCAGATTTGATACCAAACTTTAATAGTCCTGAGAAAGTATTTCTAAATCGCTAAGGAAAGCTAGTACGGAACCATACATAGAACTCGTGTCCTCACTGCTGAACATCCATACTTTTACTTTCAAATTTAAAAATATGTATGTATTAAATCAATAGATAACTACAAAATATTTCATGTGGGTGCTTTGTAAGCGTACGCGTACGTATCAGTTATATTTTTAAATGTACTGGAACTTACATACATACTTTATATACTTACTACAGTCAACTATGTACGTTATGCATAGGTACGGAACCATGGATTATTTTGGCAGTAAACGAGAAGCTTGTACCTAAAACTCGAGTATATAATTCTAAAACTTTCTCAAATAAGCCCGGAGTAAGTATTTTATAATGAACTGCCGCACAAAACTACAAAATAATTGTAAAAATAAAACGATAAAATGAAATGTTAATAATTAAAAATTAATTACGGCTTATATTGATGTTTTAGTGTACCTAGTACGCGAATATAAATATTTTATTCACACCCTAGTAAGGGCTTAAAATATGTAATTAGCAAATTATCACTGCTTGAATTATTCAGAGCTATTTTATGTTGTTGGCATTTTATTTAAACTATTATTCCAATTTGTGAAAAAAAAAACTGAGCTAAAGTAATTGCATGAAGGTAGAGGAAAAGTTTTATCGTCCGATAAAAATATATGTTGTGTTTTATTGTATATTATCAATAAAATGTGATACCGACTGTGTGATCGTTTTTATCATTACAAATCACTCGTCAGTGGGATCAATATACCTCGTGTATTGGTCCTTCCTTAAAATTATCAATTTCCACTACAATTAAGTGTGGGTGTGTGTTTGTACACACACCCACACTTAATTGTAGTGGGTCACTTTAGTTAGATGTAACCCACATTTCTGTTAGCAAATTAAACAGCGCTGCGTTACCCCTTGTATGATGCTGCCGTGATGTGTTGATTGACATCCACAACCGATAAAACGCCGAGACATAATTATTAGGTGGCTTTTCCACCTTTTTTTTAAGGTGGGAAATCATCAATGACTCCTTTCGCTCTGGGCGGAGCGGAAGGCAGTGTCAAGACTGTTACTGACTACAACACCCATCCGTGTTCCTCCAAATGGCATTTGCGTTCCAGAGCCGCGGTGACTCTCGAACAAATTCCGCAACCCTGGCGGGGGCGTTTCCACCTTTCGTTGTCACTAGTACCATTAACAGTTTCATGATGGAACTACTGATGTTTTTTATAAGTCACTAGTTCCATTTTAAAAGAATCTAAAAATAATGGAACTAATGTTGAATTTTTTATCACTAGTTCCACATTATTATTTTAGGCACTTGTGAAATTTTTGAAGGGTGTAAAAATACTAGAGGTAAAAAAACTTAGTTTTTAAAATACCAAGGAGGCAACTCTCATGCAAGTTTAATTTCATTTCGGGATGCGATGGAGCAATTGATTACGTTATGATAGCCAGCAATGTAATGCAACTTGCAAACGAACAGCAGTGTAAACGTGGCCTTTGGCTTTTGAAAGATTTAAGTGTTAGCTTTTAGCACCGAGGCGTGTGATGATACGCAGGGTTTTCCTTTTACAGATGACACGCAATACAACCATCAATCATTCTGTTTGAAGTTGCATAATCTGCGGCTACGGCTCTCTCAAAATACAGCAATTTATATGTTCGTTATATTTTATGCATGCGCGCATTGAAGCGGCCACATGACGTGTGAAGCCCTGCGCCGTTGAAAGGCAAACATTTGACCCTTCAGATAGACTACACTCGAATCCTTTATATCGACAAACTCTTGAAATCTATTTATATAGATAAGGATGTGCATGAAATAGGTACATTTTGCGATCAAGGGCAGTTAGTTTATGCAATGAATTTCCCTAAACAGCGATTTGCCGCGTACAGATTGTGATATGATGGTCGGAATTTATCATATTATTATGGTAAAATATAGGTACCCTTCATTTTATTTTTTTGTTATTTTGACCTTTTAAGAATGTAGAAGTAGGTACTGGAGTACCTAATTTGATTGTGGATTTAACTGGCCTAAATAAAGTCCATATTGGATGAGGGCTTTAGGATAAAATTTAAAAAAAAAAAACCGCAGAATACTTTGTCATGTGTTATATTTTGTCTTAATTCAAAACAAGGAAAGAAAGTGAAGTGATTGTGATTCAGACATTATTTATCTTAGTTCTTAGTAGGTTACATTAAATAAAATACAGTGTTCATGCAGCAATCAAAGTTTTCTAAAATGTACTGTTACATTTGTCAACTTCAAGTCAGGTCAGCTAGTCATCATTGTTGACTTGTATTTCTTCAATGCCATCAGTTTCTGTCACAAGAGCTCTTTCCAGGATTACACGGCCCTCCTTATATCTGGAAACCAAAAATATGAACATTAGATACTATAATCAATCATTAATCATTTGTTTGCAGCTGTTAGTTGCAGCAGCACCTTAACAGCTAAATAATAGTCCTGGAATTCGAACTAGGGTCCTGAATAACATTGAAGGCAACCATGAAATTACTAAGAAGGTATCCTACTAATATTAAAAAGTTGAAAGTTTGTATGTTTGTGTAACAATCAGGCAAAAGCGTCTGAAGGGAAATTGGAATTGAAATTTGGCATACATGCATATCCTGAAATAAAAATAGGCTACTTTTTATCCTGGTAAGTGGCATGAATTAATGGAGACTGAGGAGGAAGTGGAACTTCAGTCGCTGCTGCCTTAGTACTACAGATGCACAAGTACCAAGAGACCAGAAACATCAAGTACCAGGAGACCAGAAACATCTTGAAGTATTTCCTGAGCTGGAAATGAAGGGGATGGTGGGGTCGTGTGAGCGACCGAATAGACTCCGCCATCCCCTTCGTGGTTATTTTTTTATAAACCACCCAGAAGTAGGAGCCTTGCGAAGGGGGCCTCCGTCGACCAAGCCCACCCTCGACCATGCATAGAATATTTTAAGGTTTGGTTAAGTGCCATTTGAGTTAGGCTAGAACTGTGCCCATTAAACATGAATTTTAGGTCAAATGAACGTTATATTAAAAGAATATTATACACATATTGAAAATTATATAAAATGAATGTTATACTAAATGTTTAATGAATATTATATGGTATGAAACATTAGGTCATATGAATTTATGTCATTTGATATTATGTCATATGAACATTAGTTCAAGTGAAATTAGAGCATTTGTTATTATGCCAAACATTACACACTCGTTCTGAGAACATTGACTGATAAAATAAGAATGGCACTGTAAAAACACAGTTCTATAGTGCAAAGATATAAAACAGCTGTTCAGCACTAAACACACACCTCTGGTTCTCTTCAGTGGCAAATTCATAGACCCAGCCCAGTTTTGTGCCACAGTTCTTGCAAGAGACGTCGCGCACCATGTGGCGGCCTGTCAACATCACGCGATCCTGTACTTCGGAGTAAACTAGGTTCACAACCTTGTGGAACAGAAATGCTCTACCTGGAAAAAATATCATATTAGTAATAATATTAGTAGTTTTATCTCTGCTTTTTTTTTTGAGTAACGTGAATAATCACTAATCACAATCCTAAAAGTTTGTAGTAGAAATGGTGCGACTTGTCGTCTGGGCCTACGAATCAATACGTGGTACAGTTCTCTTAAAATTAATAATTCTATTATTCAGTCATGCTATACGAATACATTTTCGAATCATGATGAGATCATCACAATGATTGTACAAAACATCAGTGCTTAAATAGTTGATCTGGCAAGAGTAAGATTGAAATAATGCAAAGATGATGCTACCTGTGGCTCCAGTAAACCGAGTGCTGATCAATTCGGAACGATTTGTCAAATTCACATCACAAGATGCACAAGAGAATAAACGTGTGCCACCAATATGGTCAAGGAATATTTTCCCCATTTTCACGAAAATAAATTCTTTGTTTTGATGTCAAAACAATAAATTCACACAGCTCACAGCTGATGACATTTTGACAAGTTAATGTGACAATTGCGAGTTCGTTCTGAAACAAATCAAAAACGTTCTGAGACTTGGAAAAAAATATTTTTACGTGGTTTTATTTTTAATGTTATTTATAGAAAAATATGTGTATTATCTGACAAAACTTGCAAATAGGTTACTTCTAGGCAAGCGTGCTCCATCTTCCACCACATCATCGGTTACCATCAGGTGAAATAGTGGTCAAGCGCGTGCCTATCAATAATAAAAAAAATACCAAGTATATTTTTTGTACATCTTAATGAAACAATTTGATGTGAATTTGATGGAGGCCTATGTCCAGCACTCGGCAGTGGACATCTTTCGGCTGGTATGATGATGATTGAAACAATTTCCGAACGTAACTATTGAAAAATGAGAGACCAATACAAAAATACCGACTTAATTTTTATGAATAACTAACAGGATATAACGGGGATTTTGAGATGTATTAATTATAATGAGCGAGAAAACTTCTACAGAAAAGCGAGCGAGTGAAATACTTCTTTGGCGTTTTCACCTCCTCACATAATCCATGATTTATTTGTCAGTTTCCAAGGCAACAGTGTCTTTTCATTTTCACATGAACTATGAATTTTATAAAAAAAAGTAAACACAGTTACGTCTGTTATTTTATTTTTACAAAATTAAAATAGATATAATTCATGAATAGTTACTATGGAAGGGATACAAGAAGAGGCCATAAAACACACAGCATTAAAACTAGCCGAAGAATTGAAAACACTCTCCATTTACAAAACATTTTATAGTGATGTACAGGTATGTATTTGTTAGAGCTGCAGTAGTTATTTTCTTCCTTATTAAATTAGGCATAAATAATTATGTAGGTACCTTTGTTATCGTTTAGGCACACACTTACCGAGCTATTAAAAGGTATTTTAAATGTATGAGCCAAACAAGCTCTTCGATTTGTTACATACATTTTGTTCAAATTTACTACCTCATCTTTTAGGAGATGATAAATCAGTTCCTACTACTTAACTAAATTGAACCCTACTTAAGAAGGGCATGGATTGGGAGTACCTTCCTAAGACCCTACCTATGTGTAAGATTCACGAGCCTTCATCACGATTACAGACACACGATATAAAAATAATCCCTGTTTATCACGCAACATTTATGGGCACTTCAGTTTATTTTCCTTTGTTTTTACAGAAATTAGTATCGTCGCCAAATGTAAGGAAGGAGGATTTTAAACAAACGTTACAACAAGCTATGAAAGAAAAGGGTTTAGACACTAAACTTAGGAATACTGTTTTTCATTGGGTTAGAACACAAAATAAACAAAGTGTAAGCAGATATTTTTTTTTACCCTAGTCCTTTATATAAAAATAACACAGCCTTAATGCATGAGAGGTGGCGGGTTTTAATGTGGTTTGAACATTATAATTCTGATCTAAGAATGTATTATTATTTTACAGAAATTAGATCCATTAACATCGTTAAACAAAGCTAGTGCTCAATGGGAGAAGCGAATACACAAATCGTTAAATTCAATGTGCACAGACCTTGAGACATCACTAGCGAAGACTAGATCTCAAAATGAACAAGAAGAATTATTAGAAAAATGGAATGAACTTAGTACTTATACTTTAGGTAATTTTACGTAATACTTATCTAATAGCTGATTTTATCAATTATGTGACTTATTAAATGGGATAAGTACCATATTTCCATTAACAACATAATTATTCTTTTCAGACCTTTCGAAATACAGACCAGTTTATGCGCCAAAAGACTTTTTGGAAGTATTATTAACTTTATCCGGCTATGTTCCTTACACAAGAGAGTGAGTGCTTTTATATTGTCTAACGGCCGCTTTCTATAATATATCTCAATCCCAATCTTGATCCCGATCCTTGTCTGTAACCAATCAACGGCCGAGTTTGTGTCCTTCACCACACAATCCTCACCTTTGATTGGTTACAGACAAGGATCGGGATCAAGATTGGGATTGAGATATATTATAGAAAGCGGCCGTAAAACAATCATTTTCTATGGCATCCAGCATATTGTATGGTCTTTTATTTTTTGCAGAGATGAACCGAAATGGGAGTTTGCTCATTTGCCAATTCAAGTGAAGACACTCGACCAATTAGTAAGTATATGGTAGCGTAATTTTAATTCCCATTTTTCTCTATCCAGTTGCTGCTTTACAGGTGTTCCGCAGGGATCTGTTTTCGGGCCTATGACAGATCTGTTACGGACTAGCCGTAGGTAGTCGTTACTTAACAATGAGAAAACTTATTGTCTAGGTACTTCATCTGAATTAAAAAATCTGACCTCAACACGTATTTTTAATAATAAATGTATTTTACCTAAAAACACTTCCTTCGCAGCGCAAAGTCTTTCCAGAATGGTCAAACGGTGAACCTCTCCTAGGCGTGAATCCGAACATGCCAAGCACAGTGCCGGGGTTTGCCTCCCTTGAGGCTGAACGTATCAGCTTGGGCGAGCGAGTGGCAGTCCTGGGCTATGCTCCTGTTGTACAGGAATATTTGAAGAAGGGCAGCCCGCAGTGCCTCCGAGCGAAGTTGTGGTCGCAAGTTTTAGGCTCCGATGTTAAGTGTTCGGTACAGTATCTACATCAAATTCATAATTAACTGAGTTTACAAACGCCTTTTTCACATGAAGGCAAATAGAATATAGTATCTTTAGTAGGTACTGTAACATAGAATACATAATTATTATTAAGCCTATTTAAGACTATTAAAGATTTCAATTTTAGTTTAACATTGTTGCGTTTGAATTTTCAGCAAACGGCACATTTCGCTCAGCTCAAGAAAAATGTTCTGGAAATAGATTTAATGATAGACAAGCTTATATTCAAAGACGTACAATTGACTGCTTCTAATGATGACCAGTATTTCGTATTTGAAGATTTATTGTATCAGGTAAAGTAGTTTATATTCGATTCGACTTATTATAATTATGATACCTAAGAATAAGAAATTTAAATTTAGATTTATAGATTGTGGGGACTGCTGTATGAAATGAAAAGGGTGAATGATAGCGTGTCATAGATAGGTAAGAATGGAAGAAGGAAACGTGTTGTGCCGACTCAAAGTTACATGGGGCAAGGGGTGGAAGACGTAGATGAATATGTCACCGAAAAATTACAAACGCCGTAACATTGTAGAAAATCGCGTGAAGTTGTAGGTAAACTATTTTCTCTTAGTAAGACACGGATATATTGGAAACTATTGAATTTGGATGGCATTTATTGTATGCAAAAAGATTTTTATCATAATTTAACGAGAAATTATAATCTAATAAAGATTATTACAATCTTCTTACTATTTACATAATAATATATTTTTGGTAAAAAAAAAACTAATTTGATCTAAAACACTTTTTCAGGTGATGTTATGTTTTTCTCGCGATGTTGAAGTGATGCAGAGCTTAAAAAGCATCATCGGCAACCCACCCACGGTCACCATCAAAGGCAAGCAGACTTCAGCGGAGAGCATCACTATATTCCCTCCGAGCGGGATTATTCCCTTTCATGGTTTCTCTATGTATGGTAAGTTTTTGCTAGAGATGAACTGACTGGGAAGCTGGCTGCCGTCCTCTTCGGCCAAGTCTATAGTCAGTTTTTCTACTTAATCATTGTCAAAATGTGGAAGGCAATATCAGTGAACAAACTCCGAGCCAAAATAGCACAAACCCTGGTGAAGTTATAGGGGAGCTTAAAGGAGAAGGTGAGACAAATAGACAGATCCCAAAAATGGAAAGTTATCGCAAGTGAAATGGCTTTTGCCCAGACGAGTATCAGAATAGTCTAATAATTATGAAATGAGAAGACTCAATTCATTTAATTATTAACAATTAATTTTAAATAGAAGACAGAAAGAGAAGTTGTTTTACTTGGGAGGTCACGGCCCGATAGTTATCTAGGTACTTATCTATAATTTAAGAGATCCTACCGTTGCCGTTGCAATCTATACCTACTTGGTCAACGTTATCAGATTGCCCCAGATTTTGAATGAATTTTTGTGTGTAGGTACCTAATATCAATCCTGGAAATTGTTTAAGGATAAATATTACTGTCCTCAAATTAATAACGCTCACATAAACACATAAGATAATGTTAATAATATTATTGTCAGAATGCAGTTACAGTTTAAAACATATAGGTACCTACCTATCTATGTACACAATTATAATAATCCATACCTACTCAAACGTGGTTTGTGGTTGTGACTAACAATACTTATAATATTAACGTTGTATGTTTAATTTTCCAGCTACACCGTTCTGCTATCTGTATGACGACCCTGCACAACTGTACTACACGTTTCGTGCCTTCTACATTCGATACTGGCATCGATTGCATTATATTTCGACACATTCACAGGTATCTTGAACTGGAAGATTTGTCACTTTCTATGTTTTTTTTAAATCATTAGGCTTATTATTATTTTGGATGGTGGGCGTTTTAATTTTAAAAGGGAAAACATGAAAACCCCTTTTTATTTAGCATATTGCGCGCACGCAGGAGTGAGGTTTGGCACATTTAAAAAAATCGGTTATAAAAAAAATAAAAATGTATTTAAAATTTTAAAAAAATAATTAAAAAGGGTAAAAACGTCTTTATTATTAAGACTCCGCTGTCCGTCTGTCTGTCTGTCAGCAAGCTGTATCTCATGAACCGTGATAGCTAGACAGTTAAAATTTTCACAGATGATGTATTTCTGTTGCCGCATAACAAATACTAAAAAGTAAAAACAAAATAATAGTGGGGCTCTCATACAACAAACGTGATTTTTTTGCCGTTTTTATAAATAGGTAGTCAGAAGCCACCACCTCATCACCAGTCTTCTTAAGGTGGATTCTGTTGTCAGATAGTTACTCGCTCTATATCAAATACTGTTATTCATACTTGGGAAAGCGAAGCAGATTCATTAAATAATAAAAAGGTTTGTAGAGCGTTCTAGGTTGTTTGTCACTTTGCTATCCTGTCTCCTACATTATGACACGTCATCATATTTACATGCGGTTAAATAATATGAAGTATTCAGCAGTGCGATTCTGTAAACATGTCGAAGTGAACACTTGGGCGGGGCGCACGACGGGTGAGTTGTCAAACCATACAAATAAGATGGAATGACAGCTCTATTGTCGTTCACTCCGCCTAGGTGAACACCGTGAGATGTCGACAGAATCGACCGGCAGAACTGTTTACTCACTACGAATAGGAAACAAACAAAGTATATGTATTATCGCCATATATAGCGAACTTTATGTTTCCTTTATGTACATACTTCCTATGCGACAGCAAAACGAATGTGGCCCCGTTCCAGTGAATTTTGTGACGAATACAGTCATTTAAATACCTAATACAAATTTACTAAAGTACCTTGTATAGGGAAAAACCGTATGGAAGTACCGTGAGGCTCATTGGGCCTCAATAAAATAGTAGGTATAGATTGAACAAAACAAAATCTAAAAACCGGCCAAGTGCGAAACGGACTCGCGCACGAGGGGTTCCGTACCACTATAACGATATTAATCCCATTATTATACGATATTAATTCCAAATTAAAGTTATTTTGTACTGGAAGTTGGTTGTATTTTTTGTAAAAAAATTCAATAAGTATCGCTCCAGCCCTGACATGTGAAAATTCCCAAATAAAAAATAAATCTTATGTAATTGGTAAATAAACATTAAATTCGCGATTAATTCGGCGCACACCGGTGTGTTGCCGGTGCTTGAGCGGTTAATATAAATGCGAAGAAGTAACTCAGTCCTTCTGTATGTTTGTTGTTTAGCTGAATGAAACTTGGCACAAGTAGACCAGACCATGTCCTGGGTTGAGACATGCGACTTTTTATCCCGGTCGTAGGTGCCGTGCCCTTGGGATAATTTATAAAATGCGCAATGAATGAATGTTATTAAACAATACTAGCTTCTGTGTGGACAGCTGATATAGTTGTTTTATCTCACGAGTGCGAGCGAGCCATAGTTGTGTAAGTAAATGTACGTGCACATTGTCTTAGTGTGCGTAACAACCGTTCGACTGACAATGTGCACTAATATTTACAAACTTTTAAAACAACTATGTATACAAGTCACTCGACTGAAAGTAAAACATTTAATTTTTGAATTGTTCGAGTTCTAGTACAAACAATCGCACATAAGTCGTCACACTTGTACTCTACTCTAAATATCGCCCTTATTGCTACGACATAAAGATGGTATTACTGTAAATTTATTGAGTTCAATCACTAATGTAAGTGCGTTGAGACTGATTCCAATAGTAATGAATTCTAAAGTGTTTTTCTAATTTTCAGGGTATAGTATCATTGTGCCTTTTATACGAAAGGCTTTTAGAAGCAAATGAACCTTTATTATGGATACATTTTAGAAATATCAATATTAATCCGTAAGTATATATTTAAAATTAACGACGATCGCGCGTTGCCTAAACAATTTTTTACAATTTCTATGCAATGAACTATGTTTTGTGGATATCATTTGAAAGGTAATTTTGTAAGCTTTCAAAAGTTTTAGAATTACTTAAGTATGTAATTTAATTTTCTACTTAAATTAAAAAAAAAGTAAGTAGGTACCTACTATTTATGTTATTTACCCCTCATTATTTTGTGTGACCCCCCCTGGTCCTAATGACTGCCTGTAAACGGTTTTTCATTGATCGAATGAGTTTCCTGATGGAATCCTGTGGGATTTCCTGCCACTCTTCGACTAAAGTAGTTTTCAGGTCTTCTCCACGCCGGAACCGGACATCTTCATCGTACCCGCCTTTTCAGCTCTCCCACTTAAATTCAATCAGATTCAAGTCAGGACTGAGAGCTGGCCAGTCCAGTGTGGGAATCCCGACTTCTTCCAGGTACCTACTGTCTAGTCACTGCAGCAGCGTAGTAGCGGGTATTATCGTGCATTATCAATCTTCGCCAATAAACCGTAGGGGAGCACATGGCTCAGCAGAATCTCTTTGATGTATCTTTCTGTGGTAAGCCCCCCCAAGTACGAATATCAGGACCCACACTCGTATGCCACTGTTCCCGCAAAACAGCATTGTGCGAATCGCTCCCCCGGTCTCTTATATGTAGACTCTCCATCGAAGGTGTCGACTACCATGCAGGCACATGCTGGTTTCGTCCGAGGAGTGGACTCGGCTCTATTGCTCCATATCCCAATCTGAAGCCGGGTTTGTCGGTGGGCTGGAGACAAATCGTATCTAGCGGCTGGCCTTTTTGGGGTCAAGATCGCTTCTTTGAGTCTTCGCCTCACTGTCCACTTGCTGACAGCCCTCCCTCGAACTTCTCTGAGCTGCTGCTGGACGTCCACGTCGGTCAGGTGTCGATTTCGGAGAGAAGAGGTACAATAAATCGGTCATTTTCGATTAAGATGAAGACTTGAGCGGCTTCTTTAAGCGTGATTTTCATTTTCTTTTTAACAGACTTCAAAAAGGAGGTTCTTAATTCGTCGGATTTTTTTTTTAGCTTCTCTGTTCCAAGTGACGTAAACATTGGACTGATGACCAATTTTCATAATCGTCCACTTTTTATAGGGTTTCAGGACTACCAAACAATATGGTGTTTTTGTTTTAAAAACTGATGTCTTGCTTTTACGAGTAAGTTCCATGACATAAGGTGAATAATTTTTGGTTATGATATTGAAAGAGGTTGAAAGCTAACCAAATTATCTTTCAAATGATATCCACAATCCATAGTTCATTGCATATAAATTGTAAAAAATTGTTTTCAGCAACACGCGATGAAGTGATTCCAGTTTATTGCTCATGAGTGTAATTTTTATTTCTGCTTCTTTCTATTTCAGAATTAGAGTGGTCTTCAAATGGTTGATGCGCGCATTCAGCGGACACCTACCACCGGACCAATTACTACTACTCTGGGATGCCATACTAGGCTACGATTGTTTAGAAATACTACCATTATTGGCGCTGGCAATACTTAGCTTTAGAAAGGAGAACATATTCCAAGTGAATACTATACAGAACGTCGACGCTGTGTTGGCGGATCTGTCGACCATATCTGTTATACCGTTGTTGCAATTAGCTTTAATGAAGTCCTGATGCGATGTCTTGCGCAAATGTGATAAAGGAATGCTCGAAACTCAATATAGGCGTTTCCCAAACTTAGATACTAGCTGTTTGCGAGGGTTTGATGGGCAAATCAATCAAAATGGTACTTATGTGACTTGTAACAAAATATTATTTTCTATTCGGACGTTTCTAGACGTGGGCTGCTCAATGGCTTCTATAGAATGGCACGCTCATTATGTAGCCAGCCTGAATGAGTCAGAATGCTCACTTTTAGCCAATAACAGACATTTTGTAAAGCTAGCCCAATGCGCTAAGTTATATGGACTTAACGTTCCCTATTAAAATACATGGATGGGTTTCGTTCGTAGATAGTCAATAAAGATTTTGTATGTTACAGACAATGACCCAGATTCTGTAGTTCACCAGAAACTATTGCTAGCCCTTACTAGCAGTGGAAACAAGAAAGAGACGGAATTAAATAATACAAAAGTTTTTTTTTTTATAGCTCGTAAAGTGTACCGTTTCTTTCTCGCTCTACCTAGCCAGGGACAGGAATGTTATTTTAAGATTAGATGGGGTACTATGGAATTTGATTCAACAATGACATGCATACTTTAGGCAAATTCTAAAGCCCAAACAAAGAGAAAATTATATTTTTCGGTTAAAATTATTTTGATAGCAACATTATAGACTTTACAGTTTTTGTAAATTCAGCTTCAGTTATACATATGCGCAAGACATGTCACAGTTGTTATAACTATTGTTTTTATAGTGATTTTATATTAGTCCTTTTATTTTTTAATTTTGTAGACGGTGACTTTTTTAAATTAAAAAAAGAAAGTACAAAGTGTTACCTCAGTAAATTTATTTTTTCTTACATACAACACACCAGTTACCCTCTTCATAGAAACTGTCTTCGATTGTGAAATTGGCTTCTTTGCATAGTTCGTCGAGTTCGTTTTCTTCGAAGACGTGGTAGTACCTGAGTAATGTGTCATTTGGCGCATTTGCCAGCTTTTTATCTGATACTTTTCTCAACTTCCAAGGCACTAATAAGTCTTGATGTTTGAATTGAGTTCTATTTTCATGAACTGGTAGGTTTACACCGCCAACAGTAACTTGTGTTTCTGCCTGGCTTTCATTTTGCTGGCCTTGCTTGCTCTTGCAAAGGTAATTTGATTTTGTTTGGTCTTTCGCCCAAACGGTGATGAGAGCGCGTCCGCCTTTGCGCAGTAAACGGTGTATTGTTGATATTGATTGTAATCTTCTTGCCTGTGGAAATAAACATTAAATCTTACTTGTTTGGAATACGATACAAAGTGCGACAATAGCATAAAAGTCGACCATTATCTGAGACATTATTTACAATAATAATTATCAAGCCTGTTTGCAGGTCTCTCTCACAAGTTGGGAACGGCCTGTTGAATTGCGAACTTAGGACTAAGACAAGCCAATCTATTGTAATAAAAACAATCTAGCAAACTAAGACATGTGACATGCACTAATCCGTACTGCGCCCGCGTGGTGGATTATGGCCTCTCATAGAGAGGATGCCTGTTGCCCAGTAGTGGGAACGTTATAGGCTGGGTACAGTATTGGTAATAAAAATAAAAGGGACATCTTTGCCCAGCAGTCACAGCACAGGCTAAAAAAATTGATACACAGGGTGAATTTTTCAAGTGGTTGTGAATGGCCAAATCCGAAACTATGAGAAATAGCGTTAAATACTTAAAGTAGCCTTTGCCTTGATTTGTATGAAAATTAAAACCGCATCATTACATTAAAAAAAAACAGTTAAGTATTGTTAAAGTAGGTAAGAAACATGAGAAAATTAAAAAGAATTTAATTTAAAATGATGCTCTTTCCTTTAGATTGGCATGAGTTATTATATTACTTCCCGACGATTCTTGGTTATAGGTAAATATTGATTTTTCAAAAAATCAAATTTATTTTTCATAAAAAACTTGCCAGAGACTCCGTGTTTTTACAACCACTTGAAAAATTCAACCTGTATATAAACAATTCGTAACTCACCTTGCTACTAAAGTGGTGTATAACCGCAATACATATAACGATATCAGCCGTTTCATCTTTCAGCGTAGCGTTCAATAGGTCTAACCGCACGCAATCTGCTCGGCTGATACCGCGGATATGCTCCTTGCACTCTGATAGTAAACCCGAACTCCGCTCGCCTGCTATCTGCAACACAAATATAGTTTAGCTATATATATACCTAGTGTAGTTGGAAACAATAGGTTAAATCGGCTTGTACAGTCAGCGACTATATTCGATGAGCAAGTACAAAGAATCAAAAGTCGTCAACACTTAAAACATCAATAGTCACTGAACTGCTTTGGCCACAAAGTGCGATCACACACGCATATCAATATCACAAAATACCATAAATTTCATAAAATTGGTATTCTAGTTCACCGACTTCTTTATTTATGTATTTATTTATGTACACACAATAACCTTAAAAAAAGAAAATTGTATACATAAAAAAGAGCACAAAGGTACTGCTTATTTCTAAAGAAATTTCTTCTTTCTGTTATTCCGCACATGGTGCACTTAGGACGATTTAAATATTATAGAAACTACCTCAAAACTGCAATAGAGTCGTACAAATTTAACCATTATGCTCAACGCAGTGGATTATTAATTCAATACTTCAATAAAATATTTTCTGATAAAGCAGGAATTTTGTTTTGAATTTCGATTGAAATGTCCTGGAGTACAGAACAATTTTTTTTCGACATTTAGTTTATACGAACTTTTCGATTGCAGAAGTTTATTTTTAGAGAATAAGAAAAATGTCAAATAATCGAATTCTGTACATTGATTTGCTGACCAAATTTTGTGGACAAAGTTATTCAGTGACTTTTGTTGTTTTAAGGTGTTGACGACTTTTAGAACTTTTAGATGCTCATCCTATTTTGTCTCTGACTGTACATCAGTAACACACATTCTTTTCTTGAAGGGCTCATGTCATACGTGGCCTTAATTAACCTTAATGCTATTTAAATTGATCCAGGCTGCTACTGAGAAGTTTGTAGTGGAAAAAACTTAATAACAATTTGCCCAATGTGATTATCATAGAACTCGAGCTCAGCATTCCACGTTGCACGTTTTTTTTTTTAAGTATGGGAAATCACGAAATGTCAGGACCGTCAGACGCTCTACTTACTAAACCCATCTGTGTTCCTCCTTAATACCCTTTGCGTTCCAGGACCGCACTGACTCTTTCGAACAAATTCTGCAACCCTGGCAGGCTCTAGCCCTAACGGCCCCGTCTACTTTTCTGACATCTAGCTTGACCAATGGAGCTGTCACACTATTTGTCACACAGTCACTTACTAGCAATGAATAGCCACATGTCTCACTAGCATTTGCAATTAGAAATCCTGACTGACCTGCACAATATCATCCCTCTTCAGTATATTCTTCCCGTTCCCGCATCCCAGGTCCATCACCACACTGCCAGGGGTAACTCCCTGCATGAACTGCACCACTTTCGGCCATGGCTTGTGACGAGTCGTGCTAAAGTGACCTGCTATCTGTTCATACACCTGAAAATTAACAGATATCGTAGTTTAGCAAAATGAAGAACGTCAGTAAAGCCGCGATCAATGTGGCACTGTCTACAGGGTGAATTTTTACAGTATGCGTCGATGGCCAAATCCGAAACTATGAGGAATATCGAAAAACACTGAAAGGAGTCTCGAGCCCGATTTTGTTGAAAAATAAAACTGCTTCATTGGATTTCTGAAAAATCGGTATTTCTAGCCAGGAATCGAACCGGTTAAAAATAAAAAAAACACACCCTGTATTATTACACCATCCGAAAGTGTCGCTAATAAGGATCAAATTCTGGGAAGTAATAATACATGGCAAACTAAAGGAAAAACTCATTTTTAACAAATTAGTTTTAAATTATCAAAATAAAAAATGCATCTTGAAAACTGCATCTTTGTTTTTTGAAAAATATCAGTTGAACTGATATTTTTCAAAAAACAAAGATGCAGTTTCAGTTTTCATCAACATCATTGGATTTTTGAAAAAATATCAGTTGCTTGTTTGTTGTTGTTTGGTTTAGGTAGGGTAAGTAGGTTTAGTCAGAAGTCCTGTCAGTGTGGGCCGCAACGAGCACATAGGAATGTTAAAGACGACCGCGCGCTGTAACATCCCGTCACGCCCGCCACTATGAGCGCATGGCGGTTTATTTTTAATTTCGAGCCCACCGTCACCACCGCAAGCCCTCACTCTGAGGCCTTAGGAAGAATTCGCAGGTACCACAACCACACTACATCGCAGCGACAAAAAGCGGTCAAGCAGTGGTTCCGTGTGAATAGTGTCGCTGCAACTTCTTGCAGTTGTAATATGGTAACTAAAACATATTGATGTGGTTGCATTGTCCCTAGTTGCGATGTGTTTACGTTGTGTTGTGTTTACAGACAGACAGCGTTCTGTCTGTTACTCCAGCGCGCGGTGACGATGCAACGTTGTGTTTCCAACGTGACCGGCCACTATGCGTGCGCCATATCGCTGCACTGTTATAATACTGCAGTCGTCAAAAATGCTACAAACCTGATGCACATGCAATTCCTCTAAGTTGGAAGCCAGTTCGTCTTCCAGGTTATCAGCTGACACCTTCTCTGCGCTGTCACAAAGCGTCTTGTACCTACACTCACAGGGACCACTCCTAGTCCAACGGAATGTAAGTGAAATTCGCGTGTTTCTTGGTACAGTGTCACTGGTTATCACTTTGATGTTGTGTGAGTTTTCCGTACGATGTCCGATGACCGGATCCCATGTTCGAGGTTGTATGCCATGCTGCCAATCATATCTGAAGATAGAGGGAGATAAAATAAAGAGATGTTTAAATACTTGGGTATACTGGGTGCCAAACTCATAGATTGCATTCGAAACTCTATACTTTGTTCCAAAACATAAATAGCGGACGTTGGCCACACAGCTACGAGGTTAAAGTGAAACTGGGCTGGTCATATCTGCCGCATGTCGGAGGAGCAATGGCCAAAGATTCCCAGGGCCAGAAAGAGATGGCGAGATGAGCTAGGCTCCTTCTCAAAGAACCGGCCCAAAATTGCAGAAGAACAGAAAAAGTGGAAGCAGGGAAGGGGGCAGGGGGGGGGGACACCACAGTCATCATCGTCACAGTCATGGTGGCCCAGGACCGACTTGAGCACGACACAGAAAGACCTTGAAAAGCTGCAACGACTTGCCTGTGTGGCAATCACTAGCAGTATGAGAACCGCACCTACTGCGGCCCTACAGGCAATGTTGGGACTGCCACCACTACATCTTATAGTACGAGAGGAGGCAGCCCTAGCGGCTTTTAGGCTCAACACGTCTGGCACTTTACGGCCAGGCTCCAGAATCAAGCACACACGCATCATGGAAGATGCCGTCAAGCGACAACCCATGATGCTGTCACCCAATGACAAAGCTCTGAAGACACACCATTTCCAGAAACACTATAACATAGTACTAACACAAGAATTGAATGACCACTCAGGTCCCAAAGAGTTGAGGATATACACTGACGGATCTAAGACAAGCACCGGAACTGGAGTTGGAGTTTACTCCAACGACCTCAACATAAAGATATCCAGGCCGCTAGGAAAGCTCAACACCGTCTATCAAGCGGAATGTGTGGGCATTATCCAGGCGGCCCACGCCCTAGAGGCCAGGAGGGTTACGGATACCCATATTCGTATACTCTCCGACAGTGCATCCGTCCTCCAATCCCTAGGAAAGAATTACATCACCTCGAAACTCCTACAAGAATGCCACAATGCACGAGAACGTGTTACGGTGACCAACCGCAACACCGTGACACTGCAGTGGATAAAGGGACACAGCGGATCACTAGGAAATGACGCGGCCGATGAGCTGGCTAGAAGGGGATCTGGTGCTGTGGTTGTTGGACCCGAACCCATAGTACCGCTCCCTTTCACCCAGCTGCGTACGTGGCTACAAGAACACACCCACACACAAGCAGAGCGCTGGTGGACCTTGGCACCAGGCTGCAGGCAGTCCAAGGAGGCTATGCCATCCTTAGACAGGAGACTTACCAGGCGCCTCCTGCGACTGGATAGGGGCAGCCTGCGAATGGTGGCGGGGACCATCACCGGACACTGCTCACTGAACAAACACTTCCACACGATAGGTATAACAGACAGTCCTCTGTGCAGAGCATGCATGGAGGAGGAGGAAACGGTATCGCATGTGCTCCTTGAGTGCACAGGCGTTACTGATATACGGAGACAAACAATAGGGACACCTAATTCACTCACAGACACTCTGAATACACTGAGTAGACTGATCTGTTTCTGGAGGGAGGTTGGCTGGTTGGAATGACGGCCGACATGGCTCACGCACAATGGTCCACAGCAGGACTAAGTGCGGAAACCATACCCGATAGATAGATAGATAGATAGATAGATAGCAGGGAAGGGAGGCCTTTGCCCTGCAGTGGGACTGTACCAAGCTCATTAAAATAATAAATACTTGAATGAATAAAAAACACACTGACTAATTTTTTGATAATGCAACAACAATGAAAATTATGGGGTTCTGGCTAGCAAATAATTTAGAAACATTCATGATTTTCAAGCATTGGTGTGTGTGCGTGTGGTGTGGACTCCTTTTGGCTGGATGATTATGTTGATGAGATGACAAGGAAAAGTGGAATATCTCATGAAGAATGAAGCTGGGCCCAATAATACAGATTCAAATGACACCAATACCATCATATGATTTGCATGTTAGTTTAATAAACAGTAGGCACTCCAGCACAATTATTCTTTGAAATTCTAGCTAGTCACCTGGCCTCGTCTTGCATAACAAGTAGAGATCTTGCCTGAACTAAGGTTGGCACATATTTCCCGCTGTGATGCTTCCAGTCCATCACCACATCGGATCCCAGTGAGAGGGAAAGTATTGTGTCTCCGAATGGACTGTGTTTATCTACATGTGATGGTATACCTGAGGAATGTAATTTAGAAATATTATTACACATCCCAGGAAAATATGTTATAGTTTATATAAAGTCTATTTCTGTTTGTTGCTGTGGTTTCATTTGGCTGCATTATTGTTTGAGATAATGATTATAAGCCACAATGGATTCTTTGAAAAAGACTTACTATCACTCTAAAGCACTACATACTACCCAGGTTAAGTAATGATTGATTATTTTAAACATGTAAAATCTCAGGTGTAACTTCAATGTTTTACACAATATAATGAGAATAATGAATGGCTTTAGTTGAGGAAATACTGAATCTTACTTAGACTACCCATAAAGGCTTTCTACCTTAACATTAAGGCCCATATTTCAAAACACTAACTCCAACTTCATCGGAGTTAGTCATAAATTGAAGTTTTTGTATTTGTTTGCTCATCTCTCGGGTACGAAAACATTTTAGTTGATTGACATTTTCGTGCTCATGTTGGAGTTGAGTTGAAGTTTACGTTAATTAAGTTTTGGAAAATGGGCCTAAGTACATTTAAAATCTAAAAAAACAATACCTTGTCCAGGGCAATATTTATTCACAGTCAACTGATCTGGTACACCAACATCTACGCCCTGTTCTGATAACCTCTTCCATAATACATCACACTCTTCAGGTATTTTCTCTATTAGCGGATTATCTAGGTCCACATCATTGCTGCCATATCTAAACTCATAGCCAAAATGCCTCACTTGACGGTTTTTTAAGTTATTTGATTCTGTATTCCAGTCAAACAGTTTTATAAATTGTATTTCTTCTTCTGTGCTGATAAAATCGTTTAGTAATAATAGGCCTTTGGGGTTTTCATGCGGGCATTTAATTTCTGTGTTGGGAACTGGAAATTTTTTATTAAAATATTTTTATTGTACCTACTTAAATAAAAATGATGTATT
This sequence comes from Melanchra persicariae, assembly GCA_947386135.1. Lineage (NCBI taxonomy): Eukaryota > Metazoa > Arthropoda > Insecta > Lepidoptera > Noctuidae > Melanchra > Melanchra persicariae. The sequence goes on along the minus strand of OX376651.1, from coordinate 4,543,834 downwards.
GTAAACTAGGTTTTGACAATTTTTATATCATGATCTCAGAAATATCAAAACTTAAGTCACTCAAAACATTTATTTCAATAAAACCATTTTTGAATTGCCAAGGTCGGTTCCACAAAGAGATGAAGCTATTTGCACTTTCCAAGGCCGATCAGGACTAATATTTGCATTTATTGAATACAAAAAACATATTCCTTGCTTTGTTTACCTTTTTCAACAAAGTTCATATAAAGTGGTGTTCCATTTTCATCAGCTTTAGCTTTACCATTGCATGCATTATAAAACAATTGGGCATTCTCCGTTGTGTCAAACACCAGAAAGGAGTGGGACTCTCCTTTTTCTGCAATAAACTTTGGCAAAGGTATACTCAACCTATGTTCTTTTACTAGACCGAATACAGCTTCTTTTTCTAATCCCGTAGCTTGACCAGCGTTACAAAGCACTATATTCTGGAAAAGAGTATTTATTATATTGTTGCTGCTACATAAATAAATCTTTGTTTATAAGATCAATCATGTGGCTCACCAGTCCAGGCACTTCAATGCATGTTAATCCCTTGGAACTTTGCAACCTAGCAGCAAATCTTTTTCTCTTACGTTCAGTTTTCTTTTCTTCGTCCATTGTTCAAGAAGAATATAACTTGTTATGTGAATTAAATGGAAATAGAAATGAAATGAGCCTACTGATACCAATTTGTAAATTCAGATTTGACATTGACACTTTTCCTGAGAAATAATGTTCTGTCATAAAAAAATAACCACGTGTAGTTTCGTTTAAAAACGAAATCGTGCAAATGAAACTGTTTTTCGTTTTCGGCAACACTACTGTGATTCATCGTTCCTGTCAAAACAAGTGTCAGTGTCAAGTCAAGTAAACTGTCAGCTAGATACTTGGGATGTTGAGGATTCACTTGAAATTGATTCGGAGCGTTATTTGAAAACAAAAACCCAATTTATTGGAAGAATCTTATCACTTGACGACTCCTTAATAGCTTCACTGTAATGGGAATCCAAAGAAAGGTACTTATTTATTATTTGTAAGTAATAAACAAGCTATTAAATGCGTCTTTACATCAGTTATCATATTTTGTTACAGGAAAACCGTAAAAGGAATAATAAGCACATAATTTGCATGGCCTCGGACTTCTTCTATCCTAATACGGGCGGGGTAGAAGAACACATCTACAATTTATCACAGTGTTTGATAAAGCGAGGCCACAAAGTAGTTATAATCACACATTCTTACGGTCAACGGGTAGGAATACGCTATTTAACGTGTGGTCTCAAAGTTTATTACTTGCCTGTTAAAGTGTTTTACGCCCAGTGTGTACTTCCCACAATGATAAGCAATATAGCTCTGATAAGATATATATTGATTCGAGAGAGAATTGAAATAGTTCATGGACATTCTGCATTCAGTGTCCTATGCCATGAAGTGTCAATCATTGGTAAATTAATGGGGTTGAAAACAGTATTTACAGATCACAGTCTGTTTGGGTTTGCTGACACATCTGCTGTTCTGACGAACAAGTATCTTCAGATGTGTTTATGTGAGTGTGATCATTGTATTTGTGTGTCACACACTGGAAAAGAAAATACTGTGCTGAGAGCCAAAGTAAAAGCCCATAAAGTTTCTGTCATTCCAAATGCTGTTGATGCTTACAGTTTTACTCCAGACCCGACTAAAAGAGATCCAAAAGTGATAACAATAGTAATTGTCTCACGCCTGGTGTACAGAAAAGGTGTTGACCTAATGGCTGCTGTAATAGCTGATATGTGCCCCAGATATCCAAATATAAGATTTATTGTTGGTGGAGATGGTCCCAAAATGTGGCTCTTACAAGAAGTAAGAGAGCAGAAGGGCTTCCAACATTGTGTGACCCTTTTAGGCAGTCTCAAACATTCTGAAGTTAGGAATGTGTTAGTAAAAGGGGATATATTTCTGAACACATCTCTTACAGAAGCTTATTGTATGGCAATAGTGGAGGCTGCATCTTGTGGGTTGAAGGTGGTCTCCACTAAGGTTGGTGGTATCCCTGAAGTGTTGCCTGAGAGCATGATCTACTTGACAGAACCTAATGTTGGTTGCCTAGTTGAGGGCATTGAAAAAGCTATGGAAGATATGGAAAGAGGCAATATGCTATGTCCCTTTGAATGCAACATGAGAATAAGGAAAATGTACAATTGGATGGACATAACAAAGAGGACAGAAATAGTATACAATAAGATATCTTTGAATAAAGAAAGGTCTCTTGGTCAACAATTACGAAACTACCTCACTTGTGGTGTATGGCCTTTTCTATTGGTCATAAGTTTAATGTATTTGTTATTGAAACTGACTGAAAAAATATATAAAAGGAAACATATTGATATTGCAAAGGATTATAAGTTATAGTATCCAGTATTAGTTTTAATTTGTAAATTGTTATGTATTTTTGCACTTAAAATAGGTAGAAAATTGTTATTGTAGGTCACTATAGGGTTTATTAGGTCAGTGGGTCATCTGAGGGGCAGTGTCATTTGGAGTGTGTGGAATAAAATGTGTTCAAAATTGGGTTTTAGAAAAATTTAGTTATGTAAAATTTACCAAAGAATTGAACAATTATTTATTTTGGAATGATATTTATTAACATAATGACAAATAATAAAAACGCGATGGCTTAACTAGTTCCTAATAATAGTTAGCCATTATGATTTATAATATCATGCTATACAATACAAAATGAATAGATAACACTTCTATTATGGTTGTTATTACATTCCAGTATTATTAAACAGCAGTTGAACAACTTTATATTAGTATATTTTGCCTAAATTATTATAATTAAGTGTGATTTTAATACACCGAGACTGATGATTAGGTACATTTTTTGTAGTTATGTAACTCTTACATCTTCACTGACAATTCAAGCTCTGTGAACAAAAGAAATAGCATTATTTTAATATATTATTTTAACCACAACATTAACTATAATAAGTAAGTAAATCAAATGTTTATTTTATCTTCTTAATGTTTCTAATTACGTATAATATTCTTTAAAGGAAATTAAACATGCTATTTTTCATGAATTCTTAATTTAAAGGAAAAGCAAGTGTGTTATTCTTTATGATGACAGCTAGTCAATTAACAATTCACCAGAATTTTGGCTTTAATTTTATAAATTAGTTCAATTACATTATCAATATTGATTGAACATACTACAAGTTAATATAAATAAGAACTGCCAATTATCAAGATGAATTAATTACATAATTTTTGCTAATGGTCTAGTATAGTAATAATAGATTTTGTAATTCTTCAGCAACTACAGTACAGTAGTGCTTTCAACAAGTATGATGGGTACAAATACTTACACTTTAGTAGTGCGTGGTGGGTGCTTAGGTCTGACTCCAGACTGTTTCAACTGAAGCACGATAGATCTTAGACGAGCCACGTCCCGGCCGCGCCTCGGGCCGAAGTCGCAGAGCTCCGCAACGCGCTCCCACTCGTTACCGTCTTCAACGGTACCCTCCGAACCGCGAGCTAGAGCTTTCTCAGCATTCCTATTTCAAACAAACACAACATATGTTAAGAATCCATATTGTGCCTTATGTCTGATCTCTGAGGGGTTATAATGCAATGCCAATGTATTTATGCAATTTGACCTATTGTTAGATAATAAAATTGTGTTGAAATTAAATGGAATATTTATAAAAATGTTTTGTTTAATTGACTGTTGATGGCTGATGAGTGTACAACAACTGGAGTGTAAATGATACCCTTATTTATACAGCATTATTATAAATTAACTGAAACAATATATTATTACAACAGTATCCCTGTACCGTATCCCTGAGTAAATGAAATTCCCAAAACAATCTGGACATATTAAATGAATACACAGTTATGTCACTTTTTCACCTGGAACCACCACCCAGTAAAACCAGATTAGTTCCTGTTTTAGTTTATACTTCAAGTATACTTACTTAGCAGACTCCCTGATCGCATTGAAAAGAAAAGAGTCCAATTAGTTTTTTTTATTTTGTCATGCAAAGGAATTAAATATGTCTTAATCTTTAATTTAAACATTGTAGACAAAGAAAAACAATCACAGTAATAATGTGAATCATGCTCAATGATATCTGTGTTCAAGTATTTACAATCAGAAAAGTACCTATTTGCAGTTAGATAGGACTACCTAAGTATTACCTATCAGGTTATGAAAAAACTATTATTTTAATGGTGTTGTGTAGCTTGACCATAAAAATGATCAGTTTTACTATTTAAAAAATAATCCCAGATAGGCGATTCCTCCAAGCTAAGCCTAATTCCATAAAAACCTTTATTAAAAACATCTTCCAATACTATAGCCAAGCATTTAAAAAGGCATAAAAATACATAATATACAACCCTAACCTAAATATTTTATCCCAGTACCTACAGTCTGTAAATGCTAATTCAACTGGTTACTAGTGTCCAACCGAAGGTCGATTTCTGTCAAAGCCGATAGCTTAAAAACCCTAAGAAATTAAGCTCACTAAGTTAAAATTCAGTAGAGATTTTATTTTTCTGTTAACACTCTGTTTTATTAATGGTTCCAAGATTTGTAAATATGTGAGTACCATGTATTTATTAAGAAAATGGAAATGTTTACCTCTGCTGGGAATACTTTGAGACCCTATTAGTAGTATACTCTAGGTGCATCAACCTCACATATATTAAAATTAATTTTTGTACTCAAAATATTGTAAAACATTGATTTGAAAAGAGTAACTATGGAGTTTCTTGTCCGTTCTTCTCCATAAGTATCTACCCTTGCGAACGGACAGTAGAGTCACTTTATATTATTTTAAATGTAAATGATGACGTTCAAAAGTGCCGTTTAATGGCCTAATTGAAATAAACGTTTTGACTTGAGTATATAAACGATTTTAAGGCTTAAGTTAACAATTTATATTGACTGTACAATAAAAACCGCGCGCGTCCTCCCGTCCATCGCGCTCTCGCTCATTCATAGCAGTTAGTTAAATTTCGCCTCATGCTAGAAACCTTTGGCTATGATTTGGCTAAAATGGGCCAGTAGAAGCCAAAACTTCGGTCAGACACTACTACTTATACCAAGCAATCACAATGGATGATAAGTACCTGTTAGCTGCCTTAGTTTTGGCAATCTGCTCCTCATGAGTTTTGTACCAGTCCTCCAGTTCTTTTTTGGCTATTTTCAGCATCTCTTCTTTCTTATTTTCCTCCTCAGCATCTAAATTCATGAAACAAATGAATTATTTAACTATTGGCTTTTTGCACACCATATATTAAGTATAGTTACATAATAATTCCTTGCCTCTTCCAATTTCTTATTAGTAAATCTAATTAGCTTGGAAGGAACACACACAAAAGAAATCCTTTAATTTCTAGTATTCTATACTAGAAATTAAAGGATTTCTTTTTTTCATGAAGACTTTTATTTCGATGACAATAACTATACATAATATTGTAACAAATGAACTGCCACTCGTCCTTTGAAAGGTTCATTTGAAAACCAGAGTCAGACAGCATTAGTCTGTCTGACATGTGTGTGTAGGTACCCTGGGTGTTTCATGTATGTGCTAAATAAATTTTATTCTTTCATACTCGTTACTTGAACTTATATTTACCTTTTTCCTCCAATCTCTGTTTCTGTTCCTCGCGCCAAGCTTTGATCTTCTCAGGTTCTTCTCTCTCTTGTCTGAACACGGAAGTCTGGATAGGCTCATCATCTAAAAGGCCATTTGAGTCGAAGTTTGATGCGCTTGGCACTTCTATAGAGAAACATTGATTTTATTTTTGAGTTTTTGGCATAGGAATGGTTGTTGTATGCCCTATTTAATAAAATATTGGACAATTTGAGAGAGAATGGTGGAGAATTGAAGATAGATCTAAATAGTAGGAAGATTAGCATAATCAACTCCTGACGGAGTGAACAGGATGAACAGTTGCGCTGATCTTGAGACCACAAAATCAGCAGCAGATAATTATTTGTACTGGGATGGGGTATGTCAGATAAGCTACAATTTGATGACAAAACGCCAAGTTTGGTTGTTAGGAGTATTGATTTTTATAATGTCCACATAACTGATGCTTTTCAATACTGTGTAGGTAATATAATATCCGATGCAAATATGTTACTTACCCACAAAATCATCTATTATGCCGTTTGACGAAGATATAATGGGGGGCGGAGCACTAGTTTCCAACTCATCTTCGAGCCCAGCTAACTGATTCTGTTCACGAGCAAGAAACTCCGCTGCTGGGTCTACTTCAGGTTGGACAAAGTTATCACCGAAATCATCCATTATTTCAAGTTTTACAGGACACTGAAGAAAATAACAAACCAAGAAATGGAGAGCTTCAATCTAATTAGAAGGCACAGACAAGACAAAGCAAAGAGCGAGTGAAATGAAAATTCAGTGACACGATGACAATTCACAGTCCCAAATAATATAGGTTTTGATACTTAATCCATTGAGTTAGGGTCGAAAATCAATAATTTAACAGCATTAATTTAGGTGATTCATCCATTTTTAGAGATGGCAACCAAATTTTTCAAATTGGAGAATAGAATATCTATGCACAAAATTGTTCAATGAAACGTCAAAAGTTTTGACATATTCGGGAAAAAAAGTGTCAAAAGTCACTCATTCATTATAACCTCACATTTTTGACATCAGGAGCGTTTATTGCCATTAAAACTTTAACAACAAAAACATTCGTTAAAATGAGTTTGTGCATAAGATCGAAGTATTTGCGGCCGAACCTTATAGGTTCTTTGTTCCGTTATTCAACAACACAGGTAGAAGCAGTCGAGCAGATAGAGCCAGTAGTGGCAGATGATGAAGATGCTCTGGCGAAAGAGGCCGCGATAGAAGCCAAAAGAAACATTTCTAGGCTGTCAGCGGCACATCAGAACCTTGTTAACGGACGGAGACCTTACGAGGAACCGATACATATGGCCCACCTGACTGTTAAATACAGTAGAAAGATGTATGGAAAGTACGGCCTTGCGAGTGGTGTTAATCCAAGTAATAACTTACAAACTTTATAGTCTTTCTATCGCATGTATTCAAATTAAGCTTAGTAGTCGCTGTGATATTGATGAAGTTCAAGTCTTGCTAAACATTATAAATTTTCTCTTTTAATATAGTTTCCGGTCGCAGGGTTGACCTGTCTGGCCCTTTAAAATTTCTGTTTACTCCTGGTCTGATACTTGAGTGTGGAATGAAACATACATCAATGTAATCAAACCTCTATTAATTTCAGGCATTTGCTTCCCATCAAGGAACGACATACAAGAAAGACTCGAGTATGAATCTGTAGCATATCCATTCACCATAAAACAGATGATGGAGACGGCAGAAAAGAGGAGAAAAGAACAACAACAGAAAATTGAGCAAAGAGATAAAGAGATTGCTGCAAAGTTTGTCAAATTGGCACAATGGAAGAAAGATCTTCTTGATAAGGTTGCCAAAAAGACTGCAGATGCCAATGCAGCAAAGGTTTGTTCTATGATTTTTAACTAGCTTTCTTTGTTTCTGCTTTTTCATGAGTCAGATATTTTTCAACTGAAGAATAAATATGGCTGATTTAATTCCTCAGGTAAAATTCTACTTTTAATTGAAGCTAAACTTTTTTTTTAACTCACAATATTCTATCTTTCCAGGAAAAGAAAGAAAGGCTAGTAGAGGAAGTAAGAAGACACTTTGGCTTCAAACTGGACCCTCGTGATGAGAGGTTCCAAGAAATGCTGGCCAAACGGGAGAAGGAACAGAAGAAATTGGAGAAACAAGCCAGGAAGGAAGCCAAAGAGAAGGTCATGATTGCGAAACTTCAACAGAAGAATGTAGAATTAGGTGACTCCAAGAAATGAATAGGTTATGTATTGTAGTGTTATTTATTAGTGTAATAAATTGTTATTGTAATCTAAAATGTCTTTTCTATTAGCCAAGATAAGTGTAAGAAAATGCATGCAGTAGATTATAATATTAGTATTCCTCCTTGCTTTGCATGACTGGCTTTTATTGTAGTTTTTCTTGAAAGCAGTATTGATGTGTGTAAGATTGATCAAAATTAAGTCGAAATTGCGCCGTATCAAAACGTCCTATTAGCAAAACGTCCTATTCGCAAATCGTCCTATTCGCAAAACATCCTATTCGCAAATTGTCCTATTAGCAGAACTTCGTATTCGCAAAACATCCTATTAGCAGCACGTCCTAAAAGCAAAACATCCTATTCGCAAATCGTCCTATTAGCAGAACGTCCTATTCGCAAAACATCCTATTAGCAAAACGTCCTATTCGCAAAACGTCCTATTCGCAAAATAATCGTCCTATTAGCAGAACGTCCTATTCGCAAAACATCCTATTAGCAAAACATCCTATTAACAAAACGTCCTATTCGCAAAATAATCGTCCTATTAGCAGAACGTCCTATTCGCAAAACATCCTATTAGCAAAACATCCTATTCGCAAAACATCCTACTAGCAAAACACCCTATTCGCAAATCGTCCTATTAGCAGAACGTCCTATTCGCAAAACATCCTATTAGCAAAACATCCTATTAGCAAAACGTCCTATTCGCAAAACATCCTACTAGCAAAACATCCTATTCGCAAATCGTCCTAGCAGCAGAACGTCCTATTCGCAAAACATTCTATTAGCAAAACGTCCTATTCGCAAAACATCCTATTCGCAAATCGTCCTAGTAGGAGAACGTCCTATTAGCAAAACATCCTATTAGCAAAACGTCTTATTCGCAAAATAATCGTCCTATTAGCAGAACGTCCTATTCGCAAAACATCCTATTCGCAAATCGTCCTAGGAGCAGAACGTCCTATTAGCAAAACGTCTTATTCGCAAAATAATCGTCCTATTAGCAGAACGTCCTATTCGCAAAACATCCTATTCGCAAATCGTCCTAGGAGCAGAACGTCCTATTAGCAAAACGTCTTATTCGCAAAATAATCGTCCTATTAGCAGAACGTCCTATTCGCAAAACATCCTATTCGCAAATCGTCCTAGGAGCAGAACGTCCTATTCGCAAAACATCCTATTAGCAAAACGTCATATTAGCAAATCGTCCTATTAGCAAAATGTCCTATTCCGCAAATCGTCCTATTAGCAGAACGTCTTCTGGTATTGGAGCTTATGGTACTTGAACAAAACGCTTATGAGCAAGTCACCAGATTCTCAACTCACCAGATTCGCAACTAACCAGATTCTCAATTCACCAGATTCGCAACTCACCAAATGTACAATGAAACACAAAGTCACAAAAAGTCACAGAATAGTACTTTATTCACAAAAAAAGAAGTAAAAACGTTTTGAAATTGCAATTTCTTCTAAACTATTAGAACTCAAGAGTTTTGAAAAAAAAACGTTTTATAGCAAAGAAGATGGCTAAATGACTGCCCCAAGCATGTATTTTTATTAAATATACATTCATGAATTGTGAAAAAGTGTTTGATGCCGACCTGCCTCCGTCGCGTGGTCGAGGCCTATTTGACGGACCGGGCTTTCATCTACCCCAGTCACCGGGGAGAGATGTCGTGCGGTGTTCCACAAAGTTCGGTTCCGTGGCCGCTCCTCGCTGACGACACGCTGGTCCTGGCGCAGGGTGGGTCGCACCAGGCGGCAGCCGACCTAATGACACGCGAAATTGCGATAGTTCTTGAGAGGGTCCGGCGATTGGGTCTCGAGGAGGCCCAGTACAAGTCCGAAGCCATGTGCTTTCACGGAACAGGCCACCATCGGGATCAGAAATAAATGTAGGAGGGGTTCACATCGGCTTCGGGTTGACGATCAGTTACCTGGGACTCGTTCTCGACTGCCGATGGAACTTCGAGCATTTCCGACATTTGGCTCCGCACGATCTCCAGCAAAGCGGCGAGCCTCCTTATCGGATTGCCACCATGGGATCAGGAGGCGAGAGCTCTCGCGCACATTTACGCGTGGCGTGTGGAAGCGCTGCGCTGGGGCAAAACTCCGCTGTCACGGCAAATTGCAGCGCGGTGGACGGAGCTCCGGCATGATACCATCGTGGTATGGAGACTGCGACTATCGCAACCCAGTGCTGGGCACGCCACTATTGTGGCGATGAGTCTCACCGGACACGGTTGTTTCGGGAGTTACCTGTTTCGGATTCAGCGAGAAAACACGTCCGGGTGTTATCACTGTGAGGATCGGTCGGAGGACACGGTGGAGCATACGGTGGAGGTCTGCCCTGCTTGGGCGGAGTATTGCCGTGTCCTCGTCGAGGCGATCGGCGGCGGCGACCTCTCGCTTTCGACCCTGGTTCAATCCTTGGTCGAGGAGGCATGGAAAGCCGTCACCTCCTTCTGCTAAGCAGTAATGCTAGTGAAGGAGAAAGCGGGCCACATGAGGGAGAAGCAAACTTCACGCCTCAGCCGCCGAAACAGAAGAAGACGCCCCGGGCGTCGGGAGTCGCAGGGTGATTCCCTGCCACCGTAGACGCGGGCCTGCGGACGGCGAGCGTTGAGTGGCTCGCCGTCCAGGCCCGACTCCAGCCCCGACATGTGAAAATTCCCTAATATAAAGTAAATCTTATGTATATGTAAATAAACATTAAATTCGCGATTAATTCGCGACACACCGGTGTGTCGCCGGGGCCGGACAGGTTAATAGCGGCCCACGACTTCGAACGCGCATATCTCCTTTTTACCCGTTACCATAAAGCCTAATCCAGCTTCATCATGAAAAAAAGGAAGTATCTTAAACAACTGTTCATATAAAAAAAACTCTTCAGCTTTTTTACTGCTACTACTAAATATATAAATTATAGTAGGTAGTCAGGAGGTTCAAATAGTAGTAAGTACATATTTAATTGGAAAGTTCATATAATTTATGTGTTGGACAGTACATCATCTGATGAGTTGCGAATCTGGTGAGTTGCGAGTCTGGTGAAATGCGAATCTGGTGAGTTGAGAATCTGGTGACTTGCTAATAAGGGGAACAAAAATATGAATAAAAAAGGAGCAAATTAAATTAATGGTCTAGAAAAATTATGAAATTCCGTTTTCTTTTATCCCCTATAATATCGTCAAGTATGGGGTGAACATAGAGTATAGTAGGTGAAGTTGTTTAGTACTTATACATTCGAGTTACATAAGTTATTTTTGAGAGTGGTATGAGTAAAACGCTAACATAAGCCAAACAATTTTTAATCGTAGATACATAAAACATGATATTCGTAATAAATATATACGTAAAAAATGTCCGTCACGACGAGCTGTCCTCGGACGAGGACGAATAGAGTGCCTCCCGCGGGTTGACGAGGACGGGGTGTAAGGAGCGCTGTGTTATCTGTGGCGAACATGTGAGCGTGTCCGAATCACTCACCACGCTACTGCAGGGGCTACTCTGCCCGTTCATATTCTGTAAATAAATAATAACACTGCACATGTTTGATGGAGCTTGAATAGTTTTCAAATCTGTGTTTTCAATATCACTCAAAAAGCATAACACCGTACAAAGTGATTCTAATAACTATTCACATACTCAAACTTTTTCAGGTAACATAGCATTGCGAATCATGACCATGCTATCTAAAAAACGGCAAACAACACTTACTTTCTTATTAGGCTTCATTTGTGCTGAAATTGTATTATCCTCTAACGCATTCGTTTCTTCAGGGTGCGCGTTTCTCGTGTCACCCATTTGCCTTTCAATCATCTCCAGTTTCTGGAAAATTAGAGACCACAAATTAATGAACTGCTGGTCCAATATCCTATTCACTATACATTGTTGTTCCCATATAGCATCGTTCACTATAATCTCCACTTGATGTATCGCTTTCAAGGTTGTTCCGAAGACGAATCCGCGGATGTTGCAAGACAAGTATCAAAATCTCTCACCATTCCGACTGCCTCCACTCGCTGAGCGTCACCCAAAAGATGCGCAGACTTAGTAGTTTTGTTGACCTTCATTTTGTCTGGCACATAGTGTGAACTCTGCGGCCTCTTCGACACTATGTTGACTCGCAACTCTTCACTGTATGGAGGTTCTTCTTCCACTTCCTCTATATCCTCGATGTGCTTGATCTGCGGTAGCTCTGGTACATACTCTTTCAATGCTCCGTGGATACATTTTCTGGGGATTATAATAATATAGGTTGGCTTATGCTGGGTCCAAACCAATTTTTAAATTGACCTTTATTTCTTAAATCACAATACCAATCGGGAGTTTAAAGATAACAATTTGTAGTTCATGGGACTTGAATAATACTAGAATTCATACTTCGTGTGTTATACCTTTAAGTAAATGTACCCTATAAACACGAAAACAGTGGTGGAACAGCGTAAACCAGTAGTAGGTATAGGTACAGACGCCAGCATTTCAAGCTACCCGAAGCTGTCAAATTATCCCAATCAACTTTGAACCTAATTCTTAAGTGATAAAGTTGAAAATCTATTTAAGAAATTTGACAGATTGTTGAAGCTTGATGTGCTGGCGTCTGTACCATTCTGTAAGCATCTCAACAAGAAGTGGGGGGTGTCAACTGTCAACCCATACAGTGAAAATGAAATGACAGTTTCATTTCAAGCTCACTCACTCACTCAAACTACATTTTCGCACTGAAATGTTTACAGAACAGACCGGCTGAACATGATTATCTTACCCGTTAGCAGCTATCCCGTAACACTGATTATTCTTAATGAACGCGTATATGTCCTTGAAAGCCTGCTGAATGTAAGACAGCGTGGTCTGGTCGATGGGCACAGAACTCGATGACCCAGAACTGCTTGATAAGCCACCAGACCTCGAACTTGCTTCTAACGAGTGTTCTGAGCCTGGGTATTGAAAATGTAAATTAAAAAAGGTGTTGCGATGATGAGTATCTCGAGGGTTTATATTCCATAGGTTGAACTTTCAATTATAATCAAAACTGGAAACGACACTTCGTTTTTTTGGGTTCCATACCTAAAGGGTAAAAACGGGACCCTATTAATAAGACTCCGCTGTCCGTCTGTCTGTCTCTCTGTCTGTCACCAGGCTGTAATGTATCTCATGAACCTAGACAGTTGAAACCTTATAGCTAGACAGTTGAAATTTTCAGATGTATTTCTGTTGCCGCTCTAACAACAAATACTAAAAGTAGAATAAAAATAATATTTAAGTGGGGCTCCCATACTACAAACGATTTTTTTGCCGTTTTAATAGCGTTCGGAACCCTTCGTGCGCGAGTATAACTCGCAATTGGCCGGTTTTTTATCCGTCTATAACAAGGCTTACAAATGTACACTTTCAAAATCATAGCGCAAATCTTAAGAGTGCGTTTGAATTTGGAACATTGAACGGCAATTTACCTGAAGAGGCCTCACAGTTGCCCCACAGTCGCATCTGCTGCTGCTTCAACTGTTTCATCTGGTCTACCAACTGTAGGTTCAACTCTTCAAGCTGTTGCCTGTGCGAGATCTCTTCTTGCAACTGTTCTTCCAATACCTCCGCGTAGTCTCTGGAAATGAAAAGTAAATTTTGCGTTGTAGTGCGATCCGCCCAATGGTTTTGTCAAATTTGACTTTCAAAGTGCAGTAGGTAGTATTTTTAATTAGTTTCTCGACGGCTGCTTTGAGTCTGGTGTTCGCCAAATCGCAATATGAATGCGCCATTTTAAAGTAGTGTTAAGGCTGCTTCTTCATCTGCAAGCGGCTCGATTGCAAGTTTAATAAAGTTGCGGGCAACTTTTGAACTTTGCTCCACACTAGGAATTTCTCCTGTATCGTGGGTGCGTTTACAAACATATAAGCTCACATACACAAACAACCAGACCCGGAACAACTATCTGTAGTCCATACAAATATTTGTTCAGTGTGGGAATCGAACCCGCGACACGCAGCGCAGCAGCCAAATCGCTCAACCACTGTGCCAACCGTACCGTAAAACTATCGAGTGATTGGTCAAATTAAAATAAATCTCAGTAGCCCGCATTGTAATGCGACTTGCATGCAAGTTGCTGACATCCAGGCTTTCTCTCGGGGATTATTCGCCCTTGAATAGCAAAATTAGTAAGTACTTACTTTTCTTTCTTTCCTGCTGCATTAATCTTAGGAACATACTTCGTGGGCGTAGCTCTTACGTTCGTCAATGTTCGATCTTTTGGTATTCCATTTCTAAGAGCAAATAAAACATGTTTAATAGTAATAACCATGGAATATTGTATGTGATGAATGTCTACGATCAAGTAAACTAATATAATATAAAATAATGTTATTTACTAACTTGGATGGAACCGATTTTAATAGTCTTTCACTCGAAGACCCACTAAGGCTAGCAAGCCATGTAAACTGCAACAAACCAGAAAAAGGGGTCGTCAAACAAGTCAAGCGTTTTTTTGATGTGGTTGAATATCAAAAAGAAATTGTGGATCGCAAACAACCGATTAAGTATATAGATCTTTGATTTATTCAACAATTAATTAGACGCACTATAGAAGTGCAGTAAGTACTTAGGTACCTACCTACAAACATTTGTGATTTAATTTTTGGTATATCAGTTATATGTATATACCATAGGTAGTCAGTCAGACGGGATTTTCTTAGTTCCACTGGACACCTCATTGCTTTGGAATGGCAAAATTGTTTTTTTTCTGGGCCCATAAGCAATCAATATACTAACCTTCCCTTCCGGCCCTCTATCGTTATCTCTGAGTATGTTGCGCACTTTAGACAGCGACTCCAAGCACACGTCGTTGGTCCTTAAATCTATCACTACAAGGGTCTTGTTCGACTCCAGCATCTGGAGGATCGCAGCCGTGGACTTTTCTGTTATACCACAGTTCTGGATATCCAGTGCTGAAACAGTGAATTCGTAGAGAAGGTGGTCTGAAGCAACGTCATGTACGATAACATACGGGTACAAGAATTGAATTTGCGCTGCACGACTCCTGCGAATTCCTTAAAGCTTCACTAGATCGTTAAGGAAGGATCGTGGAAGCTGTCTTCCAGCACGTGGTCGGCGCTCTAGAATTTGATCACACCGAAAACATTTAAAGACTCCAAGCAGAGCCGTCTCCACAATTGTTTGGGTATCATTGAGCCCTCCATTGGCCTCACCCATTGTGAGCAAATGCTGCACTGTACTGACCTTTTATCCACAAATCATCAGAAAGCACATCGAGGAGCTTGCCGACTCCTTCGTCCCCTAACTGAGGATTGGCACAAACAGTGATCCTGCGCAGACCTGGCATAGTGTCTAACTCAGGCAGTCGATACCGGAGGGTATGTGTCCAGTTCTCGCTGTATCTATGGATCTTCTGAAACTGGAATGGAAGATATTTTGACATAAGCAAAACTATGACAAAGACTACTTACTGTTCTTTCACGTCTATTGTGTATCTATTTTCGCTCTTCGGATATAAGTTAGCTTAGCCCCTGTGATGAGTTACGACGCAAAATGTGTGACTGCTGTGGGCTGTAGTAGGTCCAAGGCCTGTCAGGGCGTATGGCATAAAAAGATGTTCTAGTCGTGTGGACTCTTGACAGGGCTCCGGATCAAAATTAGCAAGGCTTCTACTCATGTACCAGCCCTGCTTGTTGCAGCTACTACTTATGTAGTAGTTCTGCTAAATGTAAAAGTGGAAACAGAAAAGATCAATCAAATCAATATACCTTAACTAACTCCGCGATGTATCCAGCGCCCAGGGGCGTCAGCTCGCATCCTGACAAGTCCAGCGTCTGGATGTTCGGCAAACACTTGATGACCTTGCAGATAGCCAGACAGCCCGCGTCGCCGATCAGACATCGTTGCAAGTGTAAGTGTTGCAGAGAACTGTTTGCCATTAGGGCCTAGAACACAAGAAAGGACTCAGTTTTGGAAAAATAATTTAGAAATCGAGAATAGCGAAGCTTGATTCTTCGATTATGACGAAAAGCACATAGCGGGGTGGGTGACAGTGTGAATTGTTGAATTTAGTCACTAACCGACAAAAATACAAGGCACATAATATAAAATTATGTGTTTTCTTACAACTAGCCTCTGCTTACCGACGTAAGATAATTACAGATTGGGCCCTGAAATGACTTGGGAATATTGGATCTGCCAAAATTGGCGGTTATTGAAGTCATTAATCAATCAATCTGTGTGTAAGGTGACCTGCAGTGCGATTCTGTAAACATGTCGAAGTGAAGGCTTGGGTGACGTGATCACAAAGTGGGTTGGCAATCCAAGATGGAGTGACAGCTCACTTTGTGATCACCTCACCCAAGCATTCATTTCGACATGTTTACAGAATCGGCCGGCTGATCTCTCCTGCTTTTGGGCGGTAGGCATTACGATAAAAAAGGTGTCTTACATCACTCAAAGGGTTTAAATACGGTATCCTCAGCGGAAGTCCCTCAAGCAGTAAGGCCGTCAACAGTGTGGTGTTGGAGAGTAGTTGCGCTGTCGCCTCCACTAAATTACTAAGCATGAAGTTTGTCAGAACCACGCATCGCTTGTTGACAGTTTTCGCTAGTCTCTCGCAGTCTATGTGTTCCAATACTGTGGTTAGAAGAATTGAAATTATAGGTTGGGTTGACATGTTGAAATGACTGCATCGAGTTCGAATTCCGTTATCATCAACTTTTATTATTCGTAGTCATCTAACGTATCTGATGACAATCCTGCACAAAATCAACCTGTACATTAACACTACTAGGCTAAAGTCCAATAGATACCATCAGAAACCTTATCTGCCAGTCATCTGTATTTATTTCAATGTTGACTGTTCCTTGGTTCCTTGTTATTATAACTTTGATTTGTTCTATTCCTTCGAGTAGAGTTCAAAACGTGACAATATTATGATGAACAAAGTCCAGTTGCCGTACAAAGATTATTCTAGAAGCCTATCTCTGATTAATAACTATAAATAGGATTAGCCAGGTTATCGACTCATTGACCTTTCGATAGCAGACATTATGTGACTGATTCGGGTTAGTAACGCTTCTTGGTCATGGGCTTGGTCTTCAAGGAAGAAGAGGTGCTTAACGAATTTTGCACCAAATTTTCTTGTTAAGCTGCTTTCATGTAGAAAGCTGGTAGTTGGTGCCAGTATGCCAGCACAAGCCCCTAAAATGTTCCTTACCCAAGCAGGTTCGCGTAAGTTGTCAAAGCTGGTCGGCCCAGGCAGTTTTCTTACGTTTTGTACGAACCGGGAAGAACCAGCTTCAATAAGCGCTGAAAAGTTAGGATCTGATTTGTTCGCGTCTGCTCCTCTTGAAAATCTGCCTTAACTACCCACTTTCACATTGATTAGGTACATCCTATTGAAATTTATTGTTAGAAAAATACTTTGCGGCAGTTCCGTTAAGGAAAGTTCTAAAAACCTACGAAATTAATCAAAATTTGCAATCAGTTAAGCCAATTACCTACCCGTCTTGATTTGCTGTCGGCACTTTATTGAAACTGAATGCAGGCTCATGTCACAGCTGAGAGCATTCAAAATAGGTGGCCAATCCGCATACTTGATCCTGTCCACGCAAAAGTCCACCACCTTGCCGTTGCCAGAAGGTATGACATTGGTCAAAGGTGTGAGGTTCTGCAACTTACAGCACTTCAAATAACATTGATGAAATATTCGGCTACTTTTCGGCTCAATCCCTTTGCCGACCATATTCAAAACATAAGTAAAAAAAACATTCAAATCACAAATAATACCGTGCAAAACTGCGCGGTGTATTACTAGTAATATTGTTAAAATTTATCGGCTATGAAATATTTTTTATGAATAATAGCTAAAAAATATAGTGAGAGAACAGTTTGAAATTGGAACATATGTGGCATTGACACGGGTTTTTTTTTCATGCCTGGTCTATCTGCGGCCGGTAGGTTTCTCGAAACATCATAATTACTAAGGAGTACGGTTTACGTTACGAGTAGAGAGACCTATGTATTACCAAGTAAAACAAGCTAAGCGCATCAACACATTTCTAAACAATAAAGCGGCCGGCGGACCACCAGTAGGGTTCGCGATGCCTCGTATAAAATGTACGAAAATGCTGTAGGCGCATTTTTAACCGATTTCAAAAAAGGAGGAAGTTCTCAATACGACTGGTTTTTTTGTATGTTTGTTCAGCGATATTTTCATCAATTATTGTCAACCGATTTTGATGATTATTTTTTGTTTGGAAGAGAATTTTTCCGTACTGGTTCCATTTCAATTTGCTGAAGATCTCATGACACTTCGCAGATAGGCAACGGAACTCTTCAATAAAATTAAACGTTAGCAAATCAACCATGGACGACACATTGGCGCAGTGTTTGAGCGATCGGCTGCTGCGCTGCGTGTCGCGGGTTCGATTCCCGCACGGAACAAATATTTGTATGATCTAAAGATAGACGTTCCGGGTTTGGACGTTGATCTTCAAAGATAAACTATAGTGACCCCCTCAACTTAAAAACAATAAAATCATGAGATATTGTTAGGTTTATGTCAATCCGAATGCAAATATATTAAATACTAGCACTTCGCCCGCGACTTCGTCCGCGTGGGGATAGTAGGTACTCCACAAACTGCAACGCCCCTATACATATCCCCTTATAAAGGTTAGTTTTGGAAAATTAAGCACAACGATTCTCATTATTGGTTCAGCGCAACTGTTCACCCCGTTCAGCCCCTCAGTTCAGAGGTTGATTATGCAAAAATTGTTAGGTACATGATCTGTTTCAATATCCCACTTTTAGTTTATTCATAGAATTCCGACGTAAATTGAAGCAAGCTATAATTTCCTCCCCTAAAAACTTATTCACCCCTGCTTCACCCCTTATTATGTATGTACCTAGTTGATTTTCGAAAAATCCAAACATTTGATATTCTTATTGTTTTATCGAAAACATTTAAATGCCGTGGTGTTTCAACGTCATCGGACCAAGCATTGATACGATTCTCCCCAGTTCGCTCAAGCCGCGACATTTTTCTTACTCCGAGCATGTTTATTACCGTCGTAACTGTTGAACGAAAGGTCCGATTTGAATGATTTAAAGTGTAATTTACACGGACATAATCAACCTTAATTATCAAACCATTTAAATGGATACGGATTAATATCATGGTACTATAATCACCATTTTTATTTCACCATGGGATTTGCTTGACTAATATTAACAAAAAGCGGTCATGGTGACTTATCCATAATAGTTAGACATATGGTATCGCGGACTTTTTTGTAGATATTGATGACCTCTATAAAACTGTAGTACATCACTTTGCTCTATTGTCAATAGATTCCGCAGCGTACGCGATATAAGGATTTTTTCTCACACCTTGGGTCACATTATCGAAGTTTTCATACGGATCCCTAACTTTTTTGAAAATATTCTATAGCCTATGTCCATCTCTGATAATGTAGAATTCTACTGGTGAAAGAATTTTTCAAATCGGTCCAGTAGTTTCGGAGCCTATTCATTTCAAACAAACAAACAAACAAACAAACAAACAAATCTTTCCTCTTTATAATATTAGTGTAGAAGTGTAGACTAGCTGTTGCCCGCGACTTACTCGCTAGGTAAAATCCTTAGATAAGATAAATACGGACAGTCAATATCTAGCATTGCTTGATCCCTCTTAGAATTAGGAATTTGTAAGAGTGTTATGCAAGGCACCACCTCTTCTGTTCCATTCTCTCATTTCATCAAAACTATTCAGAGCAGTCCTATAATATATCGTGAAAATTATAATTGAGACTATAGCGGTATTAACGTCTATGGTGATTTGCAGATGATCTTGTGTGGTTTTCGCTGAGAACTTCGAAGACCTCCAGAAAATACTTCAAAACATTTAAGTAGCTTCTTTTATTTTGGGTCTTAGGATGAAAATGGCCAAGACGAAGGTTGTGGCAAACACCTTGAGCGATTCAAATCCTACTGTTAAAGTTGGAAATGAATCGTTGGAGATGATTAACCGATATGTTTATCTTGGCCATATCCTTTCAATTGGCAAAGAAAATCAACAAGCGGAGGTATCGAGAGGAATGCAGCTTGGATGGGCCGCTTTTACCAAATTGGACGACATTCTGAAGCCTGCCAAAACTCCGCAATGTCTGAATTCCCGCCTCTATAACCAGTGTGTTTTTCCCACCATGACTTACGGTCCTGAGCCATGGAGCGTTCCATGCTTGGCATAGGTAGGTACGTGTAATAGATCGAGTTCCAAACGTCGAGGTCCGAAGACGTATGAAGGTTTTCAACATCGGAAAACGAATTGTGGAACTAAAGTGGAGCTGGGCAGGACACTTGGCAAGGCGCGGTGATGATAGGTGGAGTAAGGCAGTGACTGAGTGGCGTCCGAGGACTGGAAGAAAAAGTGCTTTGACTAAGTGAGGAGTTGGGTATTCTGCAGACCTCGGGTCATTCTGCAGCATCAGGTAAAGGTTGCCATGTTTTTGTAATATCATTGAAGTAATTTAACAATACCAAATTTTGAAACCTGTAGTTATTTAAGTACCTACATCCTTTCATCAATTAGAAAAGAGCTGATCTTCAAAAGGCTGAACCGATTTTCTTGAATCATAGCTATGAACACTCTCGAATAAATTACCTTTCAAACAATAACAACAAAATCGGTTCGTCCGTTTAGGAGCTACAATGCCACAGACAGACACTATAATAACACTCCTCGTTTTGGTCGGGGGTTTAAAAGCACAATGTAAAAATAGTATGTGCAAACAAGGTCAGATTTTGGGATAGAATGAAACCGAAATGATAATTTTATATATTTTATTAAAAAAAAATATTTGTGACAGTTGTTTAAAGAAACTTCGGCTGACAACACACTCGCCGAAGACCAAATATCTGAGTTTAATCATTTGAAAAATTAATACTTTGAAATTAAATCGAAAATTAAAAAAAACTGCATTTTTGCTCCCAGTCTTTGGTACATATTATCATGTAAGCCGACTGTTTGCGAAAGTCAATACTAATCAGATATTCAATCGAAGGCGTAAGCATCTAGAAACGTCTAACCAAACTATTACTCATAATCATTGACATAATACAACGTGTAACAGAATAAACGCAACCCCTCTTAATGATGAGTACATTGACCAAACAAAAAAAAATCAGCCGTTCAGTACATTTTGTCGAGTTATGCGCACATAAATGCATGGGGCTGTCGATTTTTTTCGCGATTTCAGTGTTGGTCCCATAGTGAAAGTTGTTCATAATGATGAGTACAATGACCCCTTAAGAGGTATTGCGTTTATTCTGTTACACGTTGTATAGTAAGGATAGGGCAGACCGTACGTTTTTCTAACGCCACAAACTAGCCCGTCTAAGCCGAAGCGCAGTCGTTACGCAGTCGGCGATCTTCGGGAGTGGTCGTGTGCTCGAGACATTTAGAATGCCGTGTTTCTTGCAAGCAAACGTCCGGACGGTCCTATCTTTACTATTTTCATGTATGCACATAATCTAATTACTAGACGATAACATGGTGTATAATAATAACAATCAATACTTAAAAAAACCTCTTGTTTTCATATCAGGGTTGAAGTAAGTATCTTTTAGGGACTACAAACGGGGTGAATAGGGATGCAGGGGTGAATCGGCACAAAATTTTGAAGGTGATTTTTACGTTATTTAAATCTTGTTTGCAGCATTTGCGGTCTCCAATTTTATTGAATAAAGTAAAAATAAAGTTGCTTTCTTATACAACCAATATTATGATATTAAAGTGACAAACCTCATCAGTTTTGTTTCTATTTACCCCTCCGTTCCTATTTACCCCGTTTGACGGTACTTTTTTTCAGCTGCTTACTAGCTGTGTTTGCTGTATGCATTCATGAATAAAGCATTACAGACATACGTAAATCCCTGATATGATAATAGAGATAAATATGTAGGGGTAACACATGGTAACATTGTTAAGGCACTTTTAATTTAAACTATACTATCAACGCAAAGAGTCTTAACAAGATAAAGGTCTTTATCCACTAAAGCGTATCCTTTAAGAGTCATAACTTTACAAGTCACCTGTATAGGTTTAAAGAGAGCGAGAACATTTTGTGTAGTGAGTAAAGACCCTATATTTTAGTCTGAAGTTATCGGCTAATAACACATGATATTTAAATTATTAAACTAATTCTTATAAGAAGATAATAACTTTCAATAATAATGGTATCACATTAGAGTTATATACGATGTGATGAATTGAAAATTATAAAAGTAGTTAGATATGGTTGACAATTAAATTGGCACTGGCAAATAATGTAAAGAAATAAAGTAATTTACACAGGTTTTTGTTCAAAGAGTATTCAAATACTATAAGGATTATTACACTTTAATATTGATAGATGGCGTTTGCTTAATTCAGAGTGGGTATACGTTATTTTCTCAGTTCACCACATCAAATAAATTGTAAAATAAATTATACTAAAATAATTGCACTGTCACCGATAATGCGATAATATGTTTTGTAGTCATACAATTCTATATTGTACATATTTACAATAAACAAAATAAATCAGAACGCGTCCTAATTATACTGGGAAAAACATACTTAGTTTGTGAATAAAAATAATATTTGTATAAATAAAATGCATCGAAAGGTTCTTGCGTGGTAGTAAAATTCCAGCGAAAGATTCCAAAGAGAGCTGTTCTGCAGTTTTCTTGAATTGACATAGAGAACAAACTGTAACTGTGTAACAGTACAACCCTCAGGAAATTGAGGATTCTTTAGAAAGAGATAAAGCGATTGTGCGGCCAATAACCGTCTCTCTTCTGTAAATCGTATATACGGGGTTATTTTTTAATGACCGGCCAAATTTTCACTGGGTGTTCTACATTTTAGTCGAGTAGGTATTGAACTTTTGTATGAAACAGCTGATTTTTTTTTCGTGATTTCAGAGTTGGTCCCATAGTGAAAGTTGTTCATATTCATGGGTAGAACACCCTGTGAAAATTTGGCCGGTCATTAAAAAATAACCCTGTATAGTGACGAAGTTGAGACTGTAAGCCTGCGAAATGGCCCAATTAGAATTCTAGAAAGACATAACTATTGGCCTCACGGTCGCTTTATCCATCTCAGACTTTTTTGTCTATATTCACTTCATATTGGGATAGGGAAAACTCAGCCCATTCTCTGTTTCCTTGAGTTTCCCACAGTCGTGGGAAGTTAGTGTAAAAAAAGGCTGCATTTTATAAGTTGGCATCAACTGTTTTGTAATCTTTGGTCATTTCCAAAATTAACTACAACTCTCTAGGAAAACTCGAGATTTACAAATCCTTTTCAATGTAAAGTGGAATGTATATTTTCAAACATGATAAAATACATACTACATATTATTTATAACAAATTAGAGTTCATTGTATGACCGTATAAGGTAATATTCCTGTAATATTTATAGCCTTTTTGACATAATACCTAGAGTACAGTAAATACCTATTAAATATGTACATATTTATGTTATTTTTTTTAGTATTTTTGCATTGTAACGAGATCAGTACTATGTTCAGTACATTAGCCAGGATGACTTAAATTTAAAATATGTTAATGAAGCTATAGACGCAGGATTTTTGACGAATGTATCTGTTTTTTAGTGAGTGGTGTTATGGGTTAAACATTATGAAGCAAATTAAATAAGCTATACTTAGGTAGGAAAAGTAAGTCGGGAAAAATATTAAAGAAAAGACAGACAATTAGTCAGGTTAGTAGTAGATAGAAGGCAGACAGGAAAATGGAACCTATGGAAAAGGTTGGTTTTTGGTGTGAATATCCCATGTTGAAATGTGTAACGTCCAAAGACACATTGTCAAACATCTTGTTTTTGGTGCATGTTTTAATAGTTTCATCACTGGCTTTTTGCTGAGTAGGTATGCAGAAACGTGATCATATAAACGTATTTTAAACTTTATAATTTTACAGTCTTATCTTACCATGTCACCCAGTTAATGGGTTGTGGAGGTCTGGTAGGCAGCCGCTCCACGTAAAATACTGGTATTCAGCTGAATCCGGTTAGACTGGAAGCTACTACCGACCCCAATAGAGTTGGGAAAAGGCTAGGCAGATGATGAAAATGATGACGTCTGCGAATGGGACAGGTAGGGTCAGAGAAGCTAAAGAAAAGATTGTGGATGGAGTGAAATGAAAGAAAAGGAAGTCAGTGATAGTGTGACAGTTGACAGAGGAGAATAGAGGAAAAGACGTGGGCAGAAAAATGATGATGCAGTTTTAGGACGTATCCTGAGCGAAAGGATGTCAGATCATTTTTATTATGACGACAATTTATCAACTGCTTGGATACTTATTAATTTTGCCGAGTGTACATAAGATCGGAACACGCACATTAACCGTGAATCTAATAATGTTTATCTAACACAGATAAACAGAGAGTTATATGTCTGATTAATAATGTATTATCGTGTTGTTATGAGAGAGAAAGCATATTATAATTAATTATTTGTGAGATATCCTAGTTTTATAAACTGTTGCGATGCCGAAATATGATCACGTTTCTTTTACAATGTCTAAGTTCGAAAGTTTTTCGAATGAATAAACAGTAGGTAGATTAAATTAATTATAAAATAGTTGGTAAATTAATTGACTAACCTTTTGACCTTCAGTAAGTACTCACTTTGATCTTATAGGGTGGTTTATTTTCGACCACTTTTGACTTGACATAGACTAGGTCTATTTTCGAAAAATAAAAATATATTTGCATTCAACGGAGGAGGAACCGGATAGAGGGTTATCGTTAGCAGTGGAAGGGTCTTTGTAATGAGTTAATGACGGTGATGAAGAAAAAAAATCTAGCCATGTACGCCTATGATATCTGTTATTCAGCTAAAGGCACCTGAAGGTCAAAAGGCTACCCAACTTCAACCCCAATACTAAGCTAACTCAATATACGGCCCTCTCCGATCCGACTCAGGTTGGTCACCATCACTGTCGGAAGCCGACATCGATCGTCTCACGTTCCATTCACTCTCGGGATCAGAGAAGATGTTCCTGTCTGCTAAAGCGTCGTCGTCCATAGCTTCCATGTCCAGGTCGTCTGTAGAAAACATAAAAGACGTTACAAGACTTAGCAAAGAGGTTAGTAAGTAAGTAAGTAAGTAAAATTTTATTTGTTTAAACATGGTGTACATGATACATGCAAGATAACAATAAAATACAGAAAGAAAAGTTCTAACATGTTCAGCCGCATATCGTGGCGTACAAATTGGTAGGAAGAGATGGTGCATGAACCGTGCCAATATTCATCAAAATTACATTTAAGACACTTTGTAGGTACTTATTAATTCACTAAAAATTATTATATCTCAGCAAGCATTTATAGATAAAAATGTCAAAGTTAAAAATGTCAATAATGAATGTCAAATAAGTAGTCGTTAAATAAATTAGTCAATAAAATATGAATTACTATCATTAAATGTCCATACTAAATTACAATTATTCCAAAAAAAAAGAAAATACAATTACCACAACATGCCAAAAATACAACATCGTCATCTCAAAAACGAAGAAAAATTGTCCTCCTTCATAAACTCTGCTATACTGTAATATGCTCTTTCAGTTAATACTAATAGACTCTTTAATTTACTTTTAAGGGTAGATATACACTTCTGGACACATCTATTGGCCCACCTTAGAGTTTAGGTTTCGATGGCCCCTACCGAAATATGATTGCTAGATTGAACAAAAACTGTTGATGCAGTTTTAAACCTGATACATTTTACCATCTTTTTCGATCGTATTATTTTAAATTTGAATTCAGAATACCATACGACATGAAGCTACGCCTAACAAGTCGGATATGCGCCTTGTTAAAGGCAATTGATTTTTGAATAAAAAACATGTTTTATCAAATAAAGGTTTAATTTAATAACGCGTGTTGCCTCCATGGGCATCTACCACAGCTCTCATACGATTAGGCATAGAGTTTATCAACCGCTCTATGAAATTTTGAGGGATCATCTCCCATTCCTCTTCTATGGCAGTTTTCAACTCCTGCATCGTCTGGGCAACTGGCTGACGAGCCCTAACACGTCTTTTTAGCTCGTCCCACATGTGCTCAATAGGGTTCATGTCTGGGCTTCTGGCTGGCCAGTCCATAACTGTGATGTTCACATCCCGAAGATATTCCCTGACGATGCCGGCCGCATGGGCTCTTGCATTATCATGCATAAAAAGGAAATTTGGGCCCACATAGTCCGCGTATGGTATCACGTGAGGTTTTAAGCACTCACGAATGTACCTTTCAGCATTTAATGTTGGCAGCCATGGTCCTGTAACAACCTCAAGTTGAGTTTTGCCACTCGCGGATATACCGCCCCAGACAGTCCATGAGCCACCGCCATAAGCAACCCTCTCTTCAAAGCAGCATTGTGCGAAACGCTCTCCCTTACGTCGGTAGACCTTCTTCCTTCCATCATTGCCATGTAACACAATTTTAGACTCATCAGAAAAGAGTACACGGCTCCAATCCTGCTGTGTCCAATTTAAATGACTGCGTGCGAAATGAAGGCGCGCTGTTCGGTGGGCTCGCGTTAGTTTGGGCCCATTAGCTGGCTTGTGTGGTACCATATCGCGTTCTTTTAACCTTCTCCGAACAGTTCGAGCGCTCACAGATACTCCGTGGAAGTCGCGAAGTTGGTTTTGTATCTCAATGGAGGTAAGGTGACGATTTCTCAAGCTGGTCGTCACGATGAATCGATCCTGCCTTTCAGTTGTGACCCGAGATCGTGGCCTTCCTTGGCGACGAACAAAGCCGCCAGTCTCTAGGTACCTCCGATAAACATTTCGGACCGCAGATCGACTTAAATTAAGTTGAGCACTCACGTTTCTTTGGCTGTGTCCGGCCTGAATAAGTGCCACATCTTGGGCGGCGACTTCAGGTGAAGTATCCATAGATTATTGATAGAACCTAACCTTAATGTTAAGAATAAGTAATGTTTGTTGCAAAACCAAAGATATCAATCACTTTTTCAAGAATTAAATCCAAGTAAACCAATAAAACCAAGTTTTCTTAGTATTCGATTGTTTGATATCAACAAACAGGCTCCAAATTGTCTTTTGTTTCTTTGAATTCTGTGTTCGAAATTCAAAAAAAGACTATTGAATGAAATTTTGAATGTGCCAGGTTCAAAACTGCATAAAAACTTTTTGCTCGACCTAATATAAAATTTTAGCTAGGACCAAACGAAACTGAAAATACAAGGTGGGCCAATAGATGTGTCCAGAAGTGTATTTAATGTTCTCCATGATTTCGGCAATTTATTAAAAATGGTCGGAGCCATGCAAAAGATGCTCTTACGCATAAGAGTCGTTTTAGCGCCGCGCCGTGCACACAGAGTTTGAAATTATCACGTCTATTCCTAGGGACAGCATCAGACCAAAGTTGAAATAAATGAGAGTTTGATTTAACGAATATTACTGTTTCCAGGATATATAATGAGGGCAATGTCAATATCTTACGTTCTATAAAATAAGATTTGCAGCTGTCAGTTGTTCGTAGCCTAAACATTGATCTAATGCACCTTTTCTGTGCCCGAAACGCTATTTCACTGTCCGTGCTATTCCCCCAAAAGATGACGGTTACATGTCTATTTGGTTAAGTTTATTACGATGTTGGATATGTTTGTGAAAAATGAAATGGGTAGAACGCAACACTTAAGAGCGGATTTCATCAATGAAATTGAACGCGATCAGTACATCTAAACTGCGTCCAAGAGCTGTCAGTGTAAATATTCCATAGAAAACTAATGGCACTGACAGCTCATAAACGTGGTTTATTCGCTGATCGCGTTCAGTTTCATTGGTGAAATTGGGCTTTAGACGGTGGCTGATGGATCTTTTAAAGAAAAAGAGGAGCAGCATCGAAACAAAAAATAATGCGGGAATATTATAGATGCGAGAAAAAAATACAATAAGTACGAGGACAAACAAAAGTGGTTGCAAGTTGCGGAATTTGTTCGAAAGAGTCACTGCGGCCTTGGAACGCAAAGGGCATAAGGGAGAACACGGATGGGTTTTAGTCAGTAAGAATCTGTCACTCCCTTCCGCTCCACCTAGAGCGGAAGAAGTCATTTGCTAATACACCATCCAAAAAAAAAATGGGTGTGTGGAAAATGAAATGCTAGGAACTAAATAAATAATGTGATAATGGCTGATGGAGAGAATAGAAGAAAAAGAGTTTATAGAACTGACTCAACAAGAACTGGGAGAATGACGACCGGTCTATTATTTTGCGGTATGGGAATCATTCTAGACAGTATCATACAAAAGCTGCGTGAAACGAGAACTGTTATTTCGTTCACCTTTAATAAGAGTTATTGCTCATCTCATGATACTTTTGATAACTCACGGGTTAGACTAAGTCAAGAACTGAGACATTCCACGAAACAGATCCATTCACTATATAACTAGATCAAAGAGGCAGCAATAACGATTACTAAAACTGATGTATTCATTAATTTAAAAGCAATTATTGTCATGCGATTCAAACAGAAATATACATAGATTGAGCATATCAGTTATCAATTAAATGTGATGATGATGACCTAAGCCATTCCTAGATAATGATTGAATAAAAATCATACAATTAATCGGTTCGTTGCATTATAAAATTTGAGGTATATCTACGTGTTACACTATAATGGTAATGAGCTCGGCGCTCCAGTCGTTGTCGAACTCGAGCTGCTTGTTCACGACACGCTCCATGGGCGACTGTACCGAGCCATTGTCACTGTCACGTCGTGTATCTACCGTGTTACACTAATGTTAGTACTGACCGTTGTCGGCAATGAGTTCGGCGCTCCAGTCGTTATCGAACTCGAGCTGCTTGTTCACGTCACGCTCCATGGGCGACTGTACCGAGCCATTGTCACTGTCACGTCGTGTATCTATCGTGTTACACTAATGTTAGTACTGACCGTTGCCGGCAATGAGTTCGGCGCTCCAGTCGATGTCGAACTCGAGCTGCTTGTTTACGTCACGATCCATGGGCGACTGTACCGAGCCATTGTCACTGTCACGTCGTGTATCTACCGTGTTACACTAATGTTAGTACTGACCGTTGTCGGCAATGAGTTCGGCGCTCCAGTCGTTATCGAACTCGAGCTGCTTGTTCACGTCACGCTCCATGGGCGACTGTACCGAGCCATTGTCACTGTGACGTTGTGTATCTACCGTGTTACACTAATGTTAATACTGACCGTTGTCGGCAATGAGTTCTGCGCTCCAGTCGTTATCGAACTCGAGCTGCTTGTTCACGTCACGCTCCATGGGCGACTGTACTGCGTCAGTGTCTGCGTCTGTCACGTCGTATATCTCCGTCATTTTCATCTGGAACAAACACATTTTTATTATAATATTGGTATTTTTTAAAAGACTAATATAAACAGAGGAAAGCATTTTCAAGTGTCCGCTTTTTTGTAGATATCTAATGAATTAATGAAAACTAGCTTTTGCCCACGACTTTGTACGCGCAAATCCCAAATTTCACGAAATCTTCTCTTAGTGCTCGGGACTACGGAGTGTAGGGAAGCTACATACCAAATTTCAGCTTTATACGACCAGTACTTTCGGCTGTTTGGTCTGTCAGTCACTCAGTAACGGAATAGTTTTATATACCTATAGGTATTTATAATGGCAGATTGCGGACTGAATCGGAAGCACAAATGAACTGTTTGTCAAAATACTACCTACAATCAATCAGCAATGGAATGTGAGGTAATTGTACTCCAATTGAGGACGATCTAGGACGTACAAATAATTCTTACGTACATTACTATAAAACATTAACTTATTACTATTAGGTAAGTATACTATATTACTGACACTTAGGTATATTATAATGATTTATATATCATCATTTAATTTATGAACCATTCTTTGTCCGGCTATTATAACACATCTACCTACATCTAATGCTTGTTTTTGCTCATTTAGAAATTATATAAACTTTTCAGCATAGCAGCTAGGGTTACCAGATGATCACGAAAAAATCCAGGACAGATTTAGATGCCTCTTTTTTGCAAGTGTAATCGTGTTTCTCGCTCCTCTATTAAATGCTATTGCATAGTATGAAATCATCATCATCATCAACCGAAAGACGTCCACTGCTGGACATAGGGCTCCCCCAAGTTTCGTCAAAACAACCGGTTATGTGCGTCTCGCATCCATCGGCCACCCGCGGCCACCCGCGACCCTCACGAGGTCTTCGGTTCACCTTGTGGGATGCTTCCAACGCTGCGTCTTCCGGTACGCACTCCAGAACTCGACCATCTGTTCTGTGAGCAATGTGCCCTGCCCACTGCCAATTCATTTGGGCTATGTCGGTAACCTCGGTTCTCTTGCGGATATCATCATTCCTGATTCGATCACACAAGGAAACCCTGAGCATTGCACTCTCCATTGCCCATTGGGTGAATTTAAACTTTCTGATGAGACCTATTGTGAGCGACCACGTTTCAATTCCATTTCATAGCATAAAATACCACCATGATAAAACAACAGAATCAAAAAACAACGTTGAACGTTCTGCTTCGTACCAACTTGATATGAAAGGAACCACCAATGCGTACAGCTTGTTATACTAAAGCTTCTTGAGTGGTCACTATCATCATCGCGAATAAACAAAGACACCGCTATCGTATTTATGGCCAAGTGTCCGATACGAACTATGTATTACCACAACTATTACTCACGGAAAGAGCAAAGTTCGACATGTTTGAACTGCTTACATCGAACAAGATACATTTTCTGTAAACATTACATCTGACTCCTTAGAGTAGAGTAGGGACTTCTTTCCTCTCTTTGGGGAGCAATAATAGACTCCCGGTCTCTCTACGGTCCTCTGAGCGTGGATATTAGCGTAGCCAACTCCGTCCAGAATCACAGAAGTACAGTAGCTCCTCGAAGCCTGTGGAGTCCCCAGGACTCCACAGGCTTCGAGGAGCTACCTCATCGTTCCGAGGATTTGTTCACTTTGGGTGATCTAACTCCTTATAATTTTATGGTTAATTAAAGATGGCATCACCAAGAATTATTGATCGCGTAAAATATAATCGGTATATCATATCTTTTAAAAATAGACTTCAAGATTCATTACTAACATAAGTTAAATGATAATATTTCTGACACTAGTCAATATTATTGTCTTATTTTGTTTTTGTTTGCGTCAACATCGGTGTTGTGATTTTATTCCCTTCAGGTTGACCCAATTATCGATCAATAAAAAGTAGTTAAGACAAGTTTTCAGTTTTATTTTGAAATTTTTACATTGTGTGTATATCATACCACCTATTTAAAGCATTAGACTTTTGAATATTTAGGGGCAATTAAAGCTTTGCTCACAGAACATCATACTGCTTATAAATATCTTAGTCCTAACTAAAATTGTAAATGGGAATGGGATAGATGATACGGAGACTAGAGGACTAGAGACGGTTATAGATTACGTTAAGCAAACATCAGCTTCAACAAACCAGCTTCCTTAAACCGAGCATAAGCATTCAACACGTCACTAAACCTTTTTTTCCCTCGATCATGATCATCAGCGATAACCCTTTGCGTGCGGTCTCCCTATATCGCACGATGCTCGCGTCATTCAGTACGCCGCGCACGCCATTGGCTGACGATAGCAAGGGTCAAGCATGCTAATTAGAATCACTCGGGATATGTACTAGCGGAAAGATGGCAGCAAGTTTTATCGAGAGAATAATATAACTAAATGGGAGATAGTTATCTTGATTTCTTTTTCGGAAAAAAACCTGATGATATAATTATTAAGATCAAACATAATCGGAGGCGATCAACTCTTAGAGACAAGTTTTAAATGGATTCAGGATCTATCTATGTAATCTGAACACCAAAACGGACAGTACTAAAATACCTTCCTCGTTCCACGAGTAACGAGAGTTATGTATTGTACAGTCGGTGCAACTTGGGCACCCCAGATAGGTATCTCCTTTAAGACTACGGCTTAAGACTTGATACAAGCCCAAATTGCCAAATTATTCGCAAATCCGTCTGTACTATACTGTACGTACACTACCGACCAAAAAAACACAATAATTACCTTATTTTCGCCGTCGAGGTAATAGTAAGCGAGCAGGGCTTCATTATGTGACGTCACATTCAGAATGTGCTCGAACGTGTCCACATCGTCGTGCGTTGTTCGCATGTCACCGTATGTGATGCGGAACTCGCTTGCACGCCTGGTGCAACAAAAGAAAACAAACATTAGAATAATTGGGAAGATTTATTTACTCAAAGTTCGAGATCTAGGGCCAAAAGATGCTGTAAAGGAAATATGCATAACCAAAATGGGTTTACAATAGTAGAAGCATTATTCACCAGGCTCTGACGGTAGCTCCGATAGTATACAGTTAGTAGTAATCATGGAATAATTTCAGATTTTTTGTCGTTGCTCAATTTGCTCAATACGAAAATCATACCTAAATTAAGTGCTTATTTATGAGGCTCAACCGTTTACTCGGTTTTATATCATACTGGCACTTCGCTTGCGACATCGTCTGCGCTGATTCATGAGGTACTCCACGAACATAATTATAGGCCTCTGTTTAAAGTTTAGTTTTAGAAAATTAATCACATCGATTCTGCTGAGACAACAGGATCAGCGCAAATGTTGCGCAATTATGGAACAACGATAGATCCGTTTCGATTATTACACTTTAATATTGTTTGTACCAATTCCAAGTAAATTAAAGGAAGCAGTAAAACTTCATCACCCTTTACACCCGTTCAGGGCTTGTTAAAAAAAACCCGTAAGCACCTGTTCCTTATTGTTCGCGACGGAGCGTCACATAAACAGTTTTTAATTATATGTATATAGATTATGGGCCCGTCCTCATGGGGCAGCAGTACTGGCTGCTCGAGGCGATTAAGCCCTAACCAATCCTATCCTTGTATCCTTTAGTGCTGATAAAAAAACTACAATCGCGGTACTAATCATTCTTCGCAATATTTCAAAAACTTGACCAGCCATGAAGAGATTTCAAATTTAGTCTAAAGGAAATTACATAAGACATTGCGAACTTTTCAGGATGAATGCAATTATCTTTCGAAAGCCAACGAGGTCAGCTACTAAAGTACAGTGAAAACGGCATCGCCTTTACTCTACCGATGTGGCGTGATGTCAAATAACTGTATGTTATTTAATTTTTTATCAGAAGAGGTCATATTAGTTCATGTTGGGAACTTGTTTGTTTATTTTTTGTTTTTGTCGATTCCCGTGTTTTTACGGCTAATCTTGGCAAATTATTCTCCTGTTGTTCTTGGTATTTTGGATTGGCAAAACCAATTGATTGCTGGTTTTGTAGGGCCAGTCCTGCCTGTCAACGGTTCAAGTTCAAGATACTAAAAGCTGATTTTTAAGAAAGAAAGAAGAACATTTGAGATGGGACTATGGGACTACAGAGCGATATTCAAAATTATATATTATATGAAGTAGTAGCGAGCAGCATAGCAAAGTGATCAAGGAAGCCATGAGATCGATTTTGTAGAAAACTAAAGCTGCTTGTGACTGTGGTGGCAAAAGTGACAGGTTTTTTCAGGAATCTGATCGATAAAGACGTTGCAAAAGTTTCAGTTCCATTGACTTTCGGTTGCAGAACTAGAACTGAGCAAACGATATCTAACTGCAACTAATCACATGGTTTTCGTTCTAAATGTTTTCTTAAGTAGTCGGCGGTTCACCGATTATTGATAACGTCGAAAGTTAATCCAGCAGATTATAGCTATAAATTCACGTGAATCACGTCATTATGTTGACCTTCATAGTCCCCAATGATGACGGTATAAAGACGTAATTAAACAAAGAAATGCTTTGAACAAACGTTTTGTTGATAATATCAATCGTGTTGCAATAACTTTTCATTCTGTGTTTATAAAATATGAATTTAATAATAATTATAAACAATGATGTTTAATAATAATTACGTTTAACAATGATGTTTATTTCATTTGTGAAGTTTTTAATGATAACTGCAGATGAATTGATCATCTGGAGTTTTCAACCTTCCAACTTATCTGGATAAGAACATATCCGAAAAATTCAAAACTCATGGTCTTTCTATTCGCGAATAGCGCGTCATTGCGCTTCAAGCCATTAGTAGTCAGATCCATATTGTAACTAATGGACCATTTAGACTTCGAACAATCGGAGCCTCGTGTTTCTTATTTCCTTTTGTTTTCAGACCAGTGTAAAGATGGCATAGGTACCTAATGAGTTTAAAAGTGTTTGACAGTAAGCTCGGTTTTACGCAACGAAAACTCATAAGAATCATCATGCTATGATTTGTGTGAGGTATAAAAACTTCACCTATGATCTATGATCGCTTAATGTACTCATCATCATTATGAACTGAAAGGATGTTGACGAAAATAATACGATTTCAAAACTATTGTGTAGTGATGTTGTGAACTATGACGCTGAATCATTTGTCAACTGTCCAGAAGAAGTTAAGGCGTATGCAAATGATGTTTTCGACATTTGATCTAAGTATAACTATTTTACCTTATTATTGTTTGCCTCAAAAAATGACGCCACTAGTTACAACATACCTAATTATTTATTTAGTCTCTTCTAGGCTACATACATTATAAATGATGTAACTAGTTAGTGTATTGTACATCTTCATCTATATTTAGATTTTTTGCACAAACCAACTACGTTATATAAAATGTTATATCATATCGTATGCTACTAAATAGAAAACTACAAAGTAAATCAGAGCGCCAGTAAAAAAATACAGGGGCATAACTATTTTACTTAATATATATTTTTTACATAAAAAAACGATACTAATAATATTAGGTACCTACTACTTACTTACTAGCTTTTTTTCAACTTGTGTAATTCGTTTTGAATGAATAAGTAGGTACTTATAGTCATTGAAAACGAAACCAATATAGATAACAATAATAAAATATGTACAAACGCATATATGGACATGATGTGCCCGATAAAAAAAATACTTATATAACTAGTACCTACTTACCTAGTAATACTACGGCAATAACAAAAACCACGTTTTCCTCCTATTGGTTTAACTTTAATGCAAGAGGATTATTTATATACTTACCTACTTACTATTTAATCTACCTACAGAATAATAATGCAGATCACCCCCCAAGGCTGCGGATTACATTACATTATCTGATCTAATAAATTGGAAATAAGTACCAGATTAGTGACACACATTATTTTGCAGAAAAATAGTTTAATTATTGCAAACTGCGCAATACTTTATCTTGATAGATATGAATTATGCGTAGGTACATTTTTGTGATACCAGATTATTTCTTCTCTTATAATGTATTATTTTTTTTATTTGAATGAGCCACCCAGCCAGCTTAAACATCCGTTAATTTTTAGGTTAATAAAGACTTCCATTTTCCATAATAAATGTCTTGTCATAATTTGAATTATTTATTATTCATTCCGTTTATTCACTTTTAAGACTTATTAGAATTTAATAATAACTTAAATTAAAAAATACATATGGGACGCTACTTGTGTCGATACTCTTGCGCCATCCCATCTTCCCAGCTCTTCGTGCTGCGCTGGCGCTGCCGCTGCGGAGAACCTCAAGCGGCAGAAATATAATAACCTTGTAGGTAGTTATATTTTCGAGCCGTTTGGGGTTGAAACTCTTGGGTCGTGGGGTCCGAGTGCTCATTACTTGTTTAAAGATCTGTCAAGACGCTTAGTTGACACTTCGCGTGACCCTAGGGCTGGCTTTTACCTCGGACAAAGGATAAGCATTGCCATACAACGTGGCAATGCTGCCAGCCTTTTGGGTACATTACCAGTGGCCTGCGATGCGGAGGAATTTTTCGACGCCATGTTTTAGATTACTTTTAGTTTTAGCTGAGTCTTTTATTTAAGTGTGTGTACCTATATAGTTTCCAAAAATACATAGGAACATAATTTGTCATAATTTTGGAAGTATGTAACTCTTTTAGTTAGTTTCTTTAAACTGAAACGCCATGTTATGTAAAAGTCATGAAAACTAATGTACTAAAGTAGTTTATTCTGTACACGTTGTATGTCATAATTAACTAATTAATGTTAATGCCTCACTTGAACAGTTAATGACATTAATTTAACCGTGGGAAACCATCAATCAAACCCACAACGGAATAAACTATCAATTACTAATTTATATTTCACACATTTTACACAAATATGCAAACAATCATTTAGTAACGTTATCAGTGGCGATACCACTGCGGTACTTGGCCGAACATCTACGAACAACTACGAACTCGAGAAATGGGCCATTCGGATAACAGTGTTTGTCACTATCGACACCGTGTCAATCAAACAGCTGTGCTCCCTTTGTTACCGTACTAATGTTTGATGAATTATTGCCTCATCAAGTGAGGGCTCGCCTTAGGTCGCGTTTCGGCAAAGTCCTTTGAATTGTTTAAGGAATGTTTGTAGACAATAATAATTTATTGCTTATATGGTTCAATTCAAACATAAACGTCTCGTACCCTTAGGGCTCGATATGCCCCAACGGCCTAAGCGATAACTTAGCTGAACGCCCTGATTGCTCAGGAATCGGAGGTCGATTTAATTACGTGCACTTATAGATCGATGATCAAAATCTGTATTTTTTTTTTAGTTTTTAAGATGAATTCTATGTTGTTGGTTTACAAATCGCTAACCATCAAATTATAGGCCCTGGGGCCCTAGCGAGAAAAAGGGATGGAGCTATACACCCTATATAGCTCCATCCCTCCTTCTCGCTCGAACTACTCACGCTTTCACACGTCATGGTAGAGCCGCTGGCCTACTTTGGGAGTTAGCATCAGATGTATTTGAAACACTGATTAAATGTACCTATGTAAAATATGACGTTAAAACCAACTATGCGCAGCTAAACAAACAATAAACGTTTCATTCTTACTCTTAAACACCACCAGAAAGGCAACTCAGCTTAAAAAAAATATTGATAAAATTACTTGCAACTTCCCTGTAATCATTTTCCTGGAAATACAGACGAAAGCTCCCTTGTTCCGACTCAAGACATGTGCTTTGACACTTTCTGTTCAGTTCTAAATATATGCAAAGATAATGTCCATAAATAAACTAGAAGGTACTAAAGGTTATGTCAGTCAGTACATTTCACACATCACAATGACATACATACCTAGCAACTATGAGATAATTATCTAGCTAGGTAATTGTTCTGTAGATATCCCACTTCGGTATCTGATATTGGTTTGGTTCGGTGTCACATCGATTGTTCCAAAATATGATATTCTAATTATGTTAATATGTAATAATTAAGAGGGCAGACAACAAAGGCTTTTATATCATAATCATCATTTCTTTCAGCCGAATGACGTTCACTGCTAGATAGGCGTTCCCCACCCAAGTGTCGCCACATAGACTGATCCTGTGCATCTCGTATCCTATGAATTCCCGCGGCCTTTATCGGGGACATCAGGCCATTGGCTCACCTTTTGGAGGCCTTCCAACGTTTCGTCTTCCGGAACGCGGTCTTGTTTTTGAACGCGGTTCTGCGAGCAATGTGTCCTGCCCATTATCCCACCCCACTACGCCACTACTGGCTTCATACAATCTCATCTTCTGATTTTAAGACGAAATCATATAAGTATAAGTTGGGACTCTTGGGAGTAGGTATTGTTCCTAGTTTATAAACGAAAAGAAGTTATCCACCCAAATGTTGATCGCAACCAAAATATATGATTTAATATTCAGTGCATTTATTTAATCTGTTATCGTCGAAATGCACTCAAAGTCCATGCGTGATTTATTGCAATATCAAATCCGGTTTCGGAGATAAGTACCGAAATATGATTACTATAATTACAAGTGTCGTAATACGATGTATCATCTTGGATAAGGCAGTGCAAAATGCAACTTTATTTTCTTAACAAAAGAAGAGATAATGACTTAATTAGCAATCTGCACCTGGACACGCTGCGCTGTAGCCTCAAAAGTGACTCATTACTGAAATTGTGGACAAAACAAAGATAGTGCAGTCGTTTAGTGAAAAACAACAAACAGAGATGATATTACCTCGATAAATATTTATTCATGCAACTACTACGCAGTACGAGTAAATGAGTCTATTATCTCATGTTACTTTATTAAACTCGGTGCAATAAACAGGCGAAATGGAAAGAATGACAACACTTTATTGATCAGAATGTGAAGGCTTTGCTCAGTGCAATAATGAATTATTTTTAAGCTTCATCTACTAACAAGGTTTTTAAATGGACTTAAAAAAGAAAATTACTTTGTCAAAAATCCGACCGCTAAGAACGACTAAAAAGTTCCAAACAAGTCGCTTTTCAAGGAGTCTGATGCAGTTTGTGGCCTCAGATCTGTCATTGAACTGCATCAGACTCCTTGAAAAGCGACTTGTTTGGAACTTTTTAGTCGTTTTTAGCGGCCGGGTTTTTGACAAGGCATTTTTTTTATTTCCTAAATTTTAGTGAGTTACATTTTTTAAATCGTCTGCTCGTGCCCTTTATTTTGATACCCCACTTGATAGGTTTTGAGCAAAAACAACAAACCTATCCTCCTTTTTTTCATTTGCGGGCGCCATTTTGAAAATTTATATACTTAGCCTATGTCACCACCAAAATTCTGACGAATTCAACGACACCTCATATCCGTCCAGCCGTTCGGGCTGTAGGGCGTGCCAAAGAAATGGGCATACATACAAACATACAGAGATCTATACATACGCTCGAAAAACATTACCGTCCTGACGCAGTCGGGTAAAAAAAATAACGAGATCATTCCTAAACGAGTCATGCTGTAGTGGCCCTGAGACTTGGTTGAAGTCCAAAATAATTGGTGCCAATTACATACAATTGACATGAAATAAAAGTGCTTTACATCCAAAGTATTGACAACACAGTAAAAATCATAATTCCACATACATGTTATCAATGCCATGACGTGATTTTCGTTTGTGAAGTGTGAGTTTCGCAAAACGCATATATTATACAGCTTAGATTTACTCGTGTTTAATATTTTACGCACACATTCTAATACACTTAATTTAAAAAAATATTTGGCACAGGAAAGTGAGGAGATGGATAATGGGATAAGGAGAGGAAAAATTACAAGAAAAATATTTGTTGATTTACAAAAAAAAAAAAACAGGAGAACCAGAACTGAAGAAATGAGATTCCAGAAATTATGGAACTAGACTATTCTGAGACAATACTCAAAAACCCAATATGAAATTAAATGAATTTAGAATCCATCGCGTCATACTTGGCTTTATTCAAGTTAAATATAACAGGAGAACCAGAACTGAAGAAAAAGATTCCAGAAATTATGGAACTAGACTGTTCTGAGACTATACTCAGGAACCCAATATGGAATGAGATGAATTTAGAATCCATCGCTACAAGTTAAATGTTTCAGATGATGAAAGTCGTGAGAGTGATCACGGCTTCTATAGCTACTTGCTACGTCAAAATGGCGGACAATAAACCTGGCATCATTATTGTTGAACACAAAGTCAAGTTTAACCAGCTATCGAAGGTCGTGGAGATTAGATTACGGTTATAAAATGATACAATAGTTTTATTACATATGTACGGACACAATATTATGAGTAATTTAATTATATTTATCAAACGATTATAATAGGAAGTTTTTTTTTGGTTGGAAGTCTTAAAATCCTATATTGTAGGCGTCGTGTCAAAAATAAAAGGTCTACTACTGGAATACGGACGAAGCATTATTTTGTCTTACTTAATCCCTACTAATATTATAAAATCGAAAGTAACTGTCTGTCTGTTACGTTTTCACACTAAAACGGCTGAACCGATCGTCATGAAAATTGGCAGATATAGCCTGGGATGTGGAGAAGGACACAGACTACTTTTTTACGCGATAACCGACTTCCACGCGGGCAAAAAAGTGCAGAACAAAGAATACGATATGGTGCAGTCACTGACCAAAAAATATTTGACACCGAAAAGAAGAGATCTTTAACCTCGTCCTCTACTCGAAGACAAGACTAACATGGTCTTCAATCTTCAAGTCCAAAGTTTGGTCTGACTTCATACTAAGCAAATAGCTTCATCTTTTTGACCGACCGCTAAAAAGTGCCTATATCGTCTAATTGAAATAAATGCTTTGAATTTTAAATTTATTCAGAGAAGTTCCAATAAAAAAAACCAGCTTCTTATACTGGCTGAAGGCTTCGCTGGCGTTAAAGTAGCCTATAATCATCTCCAGAGTCTCATCCAGCTGCCAGGATTGCGGAATTTGTTCGAAAGAGTCACCGCGGCCCTGGAACGCAAAGGGCATTTGGAGGAACACGGATGGGTTTTAGTCAGTAAGAGTCTGACACTCTCTTCCGCTCCTCCAGAGCGGAAAGAGCACTTTGTCGATTTCCCATCCTTAAAAAAAAATGTCTCATCTATCTCTGTAGGTACCAAAAGCGAAAACGTTACCAACATACTCTCTTTTATAATCTTAATAAGTTAGGATTTCACAAACCTCCTATCCAGTTGTCTGCCTTCATTAGCATCTATCTTGTTATCCATGGTCAGTTTGTAATAGATCCTAGCGGCGGCTTCCGACCGGTCGTGTGTGGCGTACATGAAGCCATGCAGCTGCTGTAGCATGTTCAAGCTCAGCTTCCAAAGCGACTTGCTCATCTTCGGCGTACATGTTACGAATCTGGGGAAGGAATGAGAATGTTATTTGTCATTGAAAGGATATTTTAATTTTATGACTTTAGTTTCAGAATCCGCATCACGACTGGCTAGAAAGCCAATGGTTCATAATCTTCTCAAATCCCTACGATTTATTCGAAAGACGTAGGTACACCTAGACGAAGGTACACTAATACACGTATACACTTAAATAATACCAAATTCTGGGCTTCTATCTAGGCCTTACAGCCTACTAGCAAGCTTGTCTTTGATAACAACCACCGCAATTGGCAATCTTAATGAATAGGTACCTAGGTATTATTTTGAATGCATCCCATCCCATCTA
Source organism: Melanchra persicariae (assembly GCA_947386135.1). Taxonomy (NCBI): domain Eukaryota; kingdom Metazoa; phylum Arthropoda; class Insecta; order Lepidoptera; family Noctuidae; genus Melanchra; species Melanchra persicariae. The sequence goes on along the minus strand of OX376651.1, from coordinate 4,502,861 downwards.
ACATTATGATCGCACCCCGGAGAAAGGTAAAACATGTTTCGGTCGAAAGATTTACATTCCAGAACGGTGCTTAGAAATTTTTCGCGTAAATGCAGATGCAGTAGGTACCAAATTTTGCCAAATCAGATATCGCCCAAACACGTGCAAATACACATGTTAATTTGCTATCTACAAAATCAGACAGATTAAAAGCTTTGATAATGGACACAAGCGACAAAACGTGACGTTCTTATTTATCTAAGAGGGTGTTTATTACGCGAAATGTCTGCTTGCAGAAGGTGTGTTAAGGTCATGAGCTAACAACAACTTGAAACCACTAAGCATAGGTCGTTCACTCATTCCGAATGAATCAAATCAGTCTTATTAATGTGACTGTATTTTCAGTCACATTCATAGGCTGATTTGAATCATGAAAAAAATGGGCACCTAGGTATATCAAAACAGATTGTCTCGTATCGCGTGAAATTGTAAACAATTTTTTCTTAATAAGACACGGATTTTATAGGAAACTATTGAATTTGAATACAAATCGATTTTTTCATAATATATCGAGAAATTATAATCGAATATTAAGATTTAATTACAATCTTACAATTTTCCGCTGGCATATACATACATACCTATAACCTGAGGCACACTACTCTACCCATAGACAAAATATTCATATACCAACAATACAGAACTAATAACAGAAAAAAACATATAAATCTACGTAAAACAGGATGTTATTGTAGGTCAATAGAAGAATCTAGTCGGTATTAGCTTTTACACAACAACAGGAAATAATCACCAGTGGCCGGACAAAACGTTATATCAGTTATAATTTTCAGCTGATAAGTTTGGCCCGAGGTCAAAATGGTCGTTTACTTTCATACTTAATTGATTAGGACAGAGTCGACAAAGGTCTTTATGTGTTTTATCTACTTCAAGAACTGGATTAAAACGTTTAGAGAAATTGAGGACAATTTTATCGGTCAGCTACTGCAACTACAGAATAAAAGCGGTCTGAAGATAGCATTCATTCATTCAAAGGCTAACCACCGTGTGAACTAATGTTACAACAAAGAGCTTGAAGCATTCATCAACACACATGACAATGTCATGTTTGAATAACTTGCCTAAGATAACAAAACATTCTTGACCAAGTGCTTAAATGCCATAGTGCAATGTTACGTCAGATAAACGCAGGAGTCCAAAGGCTTCAAACTTCATGTCGTCTTTAGAAAGTGCAATCTGAGGGCTAATTCTACAAATTTTTAAACAATGTTCGCATACGCATGTCAGTCGCGAACTGACAAAAAGGCCTTAATTCTCATACATTTTTGACAGTTTGCGCTTGAGATGCGAATGCGATCGTTGCTTGAAAATTAGTAGAATTGGCACTCTGTTTTGACGAAGTCAATAATAACTGTTTAAAAACCAATCATAATATTCTTACTTAGAACACATAATGCTATCTCCCAATGTTTGTAATTCTCAACGCATGTCTTATCTAAGCCAAAGAAAGCTGAGCAAATATTTAGCTTTACAGCAATAGTGTTAGTATTGCTACCATTGTACAGTTTTATCGGACATAATATATCACTTTCTTTTATTACATAACAACACAATAATACAGAATCCGGTAAAGACCGAGAGAAAGACCGGTCATCGTCAGATAGTAAGAGACCAGTAAAAAAGAAGATAACCTTCTAAAAGCCAACCCCAACATATTTGGAAAAAGGCTGCAGATAATGAACTTCCTAAAATCAGCGTAAACGTGAGGAAATAAGGTTTCGTCTTGAGGTGATGTCAATGTCCAAAGGACAGAGAAACTAGCAAGATGAGACTACAAAGAACTGGATAGCTTTTGCAAGTCTATTGTTGGCTTGTGACAACAGCAGGGAAAGATTTATGTATTGTCAATTAAGAAAGGCCATTATTGCCAATCAGTTTTCCCAAACACTGCAACTCCTGAAAGCCGTAGTCAACAATGGCGATCAACAGAAAAGCACCGAAATAATGTAACTCTACGAGTAGACGATTCAACTGCCTTGGATCCCGGAGCAGTCTCATCAGAAGAGAATGGCGGATGTGTTAAAAATAAAGGTTAGGGAATAATGTTTAATGTGCCTGCCGATGATGAATCGCAATGGTTGTGTACAAAGATATCAAAGGCCTCCACGAACAAAAACCCGGAAAAGAAGACAGTTTATAATCAATGCATTTAACGTAATAACGAAATCAATTGAAGTTAATCGACCGGAGTTTATTACTCTTCAAACAAAAACATTTATAAAGTAAGCACTTGTTTTACAAAACATCCAGATCTTATCCAGATGTTTTGTTAAACGTGCTTACAAAATAAAACAATGGCGATGTTTTGATAAATGAATTGTATAACAGTCAATCAGAAATACCAAACGACAGAGGGGAAGCAGTGAGAAATCTTGCTGTGACATTGACCCATTAAAATAAATCAGTTCATACCAAGATAGGGAAGAAGTAAAATGGACACTTATAAAATTTATGTTATTGTAATTTACGACACTGGAACTGATTGTGTGAAAAAAATGTATGTGCGTCAGAAATAGGTTAAACATAATAACATGTCAAGTTAATGACGTTAGCAAGATGCGATGGTAACATTATCTGGAAGACTCGCTTGATTGGGAAATATACCTAATTATCATTCTGAAATGAAACAACTCCTTTGAGTTGTTTCATTACTGAATCGCGCCCCTAATTGCTTTCAATTAGGGGCGCGATTCAGTAAACTCATACAAGCCACTCGAAATCTGAATCACGAATCAAAACATTTAATTATTTTGCACAAAGAGGCGAAGTAGGATGGCCATAAAGTAACCAAGACAAGACGAAGAAGTGTTAATTACTGAGCAAGACATGCTCAGTAATTAACAGCACAAAGTTAGTTTACAGTCGGGAATTTAGCACAACAACCTAACATTAGTTAACTAAGTAACTATAAGATACAAGTGGTACAACACACAGAATGCATCATATACATACATAAAAGATACAATACATAGAATTGAACATATAAGATACAACACATAGAATGCAAAAATTTAAATATCACTAAAACGATAACCATATTGAAATTGGTAGGTTACATTCTATTGCAAGCTCGATGCCTAAGACAGACACCGAAAAAGCTTGCAAACTTAAAACTGTTTTGTGGGTTAAAAGTTGTTTACTTGAGCCATTATACTCCATCACCATACAAAAACAACGGACAAGGTACTACAGACAGACACAACCCTTCCACCCTGTACAAAAACTTTGAAAGGACTGACCTAGTCATAACGTTGTTGTGACGGACACACCTCTTTCTACGGACGACCACATTCCCAGCCACTTTGTACTGAACCGCATGCGTCTCTACTTTATCGCCCACATAGCTAAAAAGCGTTTGATGTGTTAGTGATAGAAGCCGGGTAATGATCTTATAGAAGGAAGTTATGATAAGGGTTATATTTCGGTCAATAAGAACAACACCGAAAGCACTGACGGAGTTTTTGTTATCGTGTGTTTTCCGATGCTTTGCCAACCTTAGGGCCAAAGTTAATAAAATGCCTCTTGTTACATGAATATATTATTAATTAAATTGATTACATTTAGCTTGGGACTTAACTTTGACAGACTTTTTCTGACTAAAACCCATCCGTGTTCCTCATAATGCCCTTTGCGTTCCAGAGCCGTAGTGACTCTTTCGAACGAATTCCGCAACACTGGCATAGCAAAGTACACTAGGACCGTGTTGGAATACATATTTTACTGGGTCGCGCGTCACAAGATGCATCGCGCTAAACTGGTATTGTATGTATGTGTTTGTTGTTTTGTTCAACAGTTGTCTGTGCCGCCGTTGTTGTTGTTGTACAGTTTTCGTCAAATAACTTTGCCCCTCTGAAGTTAGCCATTTGCAAAAATCGCGCAGGTGCAGTCACGTACACGGGAGCAAGCGGGACGCAAGCATGCATCGAACGTAAACGTAAGACTGAGACATAAAATCGCGCCCCGCCCCCGTGTCTCTTACGCATGCGCAGTTGCAGTGTGTTCGTAATTTTGACTACTATGCAGCCACTCGACACAACTTCAGAGGGGCAAAGCTATTTGACGAGAACTGTATTTGGCAACGTTTAGGTACCGGCAGATTTTTTTTGGGTTCTTCTTTAGCCTCCGAAAGATGTTTAAAGTTCGGTTTAAATATGCTTTTTTCAGTACCCACTTTACTTAACTTTGGAGAGACTCTATTTATAAGTAAATAAATCACAATAAATTTATCATATAACATTATTTCCTTACTTATTGTCCTTGACACGAATGTGGTAACAATGTCTGGCATATTAAAATAGAATAATATGCTAAAGTGAACTCATTTATGATAAGGATAACTTTTATTTAAACAGCTCGAGCGCTGCAAAGTTAGTTACGTGTTTATCTACACTCACAACGTAATGTTCCAAATATGAGTTCAAAAACGAATGCATAAACACGTACTTTTTTTTCGTGAATAGGTAAAATTTAAAAAAAAAACCATTACAGTTCAACATTTTCCTTCGATTTTTAAACAACTGCATTATAAAATAACTTTTTAATTTTTATAGCACACTTTTTCTTTTTAATTCTTGGGGCGGGCTCATTGACTTATGTCAATGAGCCAGCTTTTATCTTTGTCTATAGATGCGCGCGCTGTGCTGTTATTCGAATACGCAATGAGAATATCCGCCATATTGGAATAAAATATTTTTCCACTTATTTTATTTCAACTGTATGAGTGAAGATAAAATAGTGTATGCAACGGCATATAATTAGGTATTAAAACACTCGTGTGATGCTATTATCACACTCGGCTACGCCTCGTGTGATAAACCCACACTCGTGTTTTAATAACCCCTTTTATATGGTCGTTGCATAAACTACTATTATAATACTTCATGTATTTGAAAAACTTACTGCATTTGTTTAACAATATTCAAAATAAATAGAAACTGGGTAAGATGTTTTTTTATAACATCAGGACTTTATTATCAGTGTAAAGTTATGTACGGTTGGACAGGAAAGAAAAGTTTGACTAGTTGAAACAGCAGTAGGTTATATATATAAAAATGATTGCGCACAAACAAAGCATCTAAATATATCTACAAATTATAATTGCGCCACTGACGGACACAAACACACAGCTGTCATCATCATACATAAACTTGGACTTGTGAAATATATAAAAAAAAATATATTTATAAACTAAGAAATAATATCAAGTAGGTGGGTACCTACTTAAACTAATACTGCGTGCAATAGTCTGTTAAACATTTCTAATGCTACAGTGCATTGTTTAAAAATTGTTATCAAGTCGGAATGCCTCCGCGGGTGACATACCTTCATTATCATTAATTTTATTACGTTTATTGGAATGTAGCCATTGTATTTGGTACAAGTATGAAGATATGTAGGTAGTACCTACGTACATATTTTAAACATACCTAATTACTCATACCTTCTATGTTTTTTTGGTAATTTTTCAGTTATTAAATCGTCTTTTTTGCTTTATCATAATATTATTTTGTCTCTGATGGACTATTTTACTTGCCCCACTTCACAAGGCAAGACACAAAAAAGCCTTGTCTAAATAAATAGCCTGTTTCACCTAAGTTTAAACTTTATTCGTACCTACATAACTTATCTTATCAGTTATCAAACAGAGAAAACCCTTGAAGCAACTTTTTCGAAAAAAGTATAAAAATAGTAAAACTTATGCTAACCACCTGTCAATGCAAATAAGTCCTGACAGTGTACCTATATGTCGCAGCCAACTAGTCAATCTCAATCTGTTACGATTCGACCATATCAAATTAAGTAGGTACTATACTAACGTCAAGAGTATGTAGAACATACGAGTCTATATACAAAAGAAACTTGATCAAGTAAAGAGTTACGTACTTATAAGGGCAGTCAACTAAAACGTTGACGTTTCGATCGGAAAACAACTTTCTCTTTGGAGAAGGGATGAATTAATGAGATAAATGTGCCGCCCATATTTCATTTCTGCTAGATGGTGAGAGTTGTTAATTTAAAAGTTATTTTAAATTTTCGATGCCCGAAAGTGCCTGTAGATGGTTTAACCGGTCAAGCTCCGTAGTCACACCGGTGTGTCGCCCGATTTACGCGTTTTAAAACTATATTATTACTGTCTGTAACGCACGGTATATTATTATGATTTTGATATTTGGCATTTTGGGAGCTTGACCGTGAAATTAATAATTTGAATTTTGAAAAAGAAAGAATATTATTTATTTAGCACATAGGTACATGAAACACGAACAGTAGGTACCTACATAGAAAAAAAAGAGATTTTGAATTTTTGAATTTTCGGCAATTCAATGTGATTAGGTAAATCTTGTAGCAAGCGCGGTGGCAGCCATAAACTTGGGGAGGGGGGGGGTCACGTCACATGAATTGTACCTAAACTATGTCCAGAAAATTAAACTACAAATGGGAGACAACCACAACAACAGGGATGAAATTTGAAGCTCCTCGAATGGGTTACGTTGGTGAATTTTGCAGAAAAGCTTTAGCCGGAAGAGAATCTAGAAAATATGAGCGAGCGAAGTGAGCTCCAAATATATTAGCAACTTGTGTCGGATACGTTGGATTTTATTTGGGTTTTTTTTTTGTCAATTTAGGCGTAAACTGGAGAGCCAAGAATGCTAGAGCGACTGAAGCGAGCCCGAGAAAATTTAGTTGTTGTCTCGGATACGCTACATTTTCTTTAATAACTAAGGCCCAATTGCGCCAGAAACTTAACTCAGAGTTTAGCTAATATAATGGATCCGTATTATCAACTAACCCGGACTTAATTACTCTGGTTGGTGCAAGCGGAAGTAATGAAGATTGCCTATTCGTCCTTTTTAGGAGACCCTACTTATCTTAAAAACTGAAAGCTTGGTTAGAACTGCAATGCTTAACATAGGCCACAACAGTATAAAAAAACTAAGACAACACACTAAAAAAACCGGCCAAGATTACAAAAGTGAAACCATTGAGGTTCTAACTCAAAGCCTCTTACAAATTATTTTAAGACACGAAAACTTTAAACAAAATACTCACTTGGTAAATGAAGCATACATAATATCGATAGGTACTCTGTAGGGTAACGTGAGGAGCGTTAGATATCTCATGGCCCTCTGTCTCATCACCCAGTTGACGAGCCCATTGTTCGCGGAGTCTATGGCGTTCTGGAATATCGTCATCACAGTGTCTGGAAGGTCATCAACTAAGGCGTCCTAAAATGAAACATCGATTTAGTGAATTGCGATTTTGTGAATTGAAATTGACGTTTTAAAATTGAACACGAGACTTGAAATATCTGGAAATTGAAGAAACGCCTCATAGTCTCATTTTTATGATCAGAGAATGGATATTTTTGTAAGCCTTTGATGTATAAATGGGCGTCACAATATTCGCCAATAGGCAAATTCATTGTTGTCGCTTCTTTAGATAAAATAAGTGATTAGAATTTTATCAAACTAACCAATTTGCATTGATAAAGCTCCTAAATACTCATAAGGTAGGCACGAGTATATAAATCAATTAAGTACTATCTTCTCATTTGATTCCGATAAACGCAGGCTATTAAAGGATTACAGACTTCTTTACGCTATTTTCCCCCTTTACCTGTCTATGAGTCTTGCATTCTTCACAATCTGGATCGTATTCATACGTCGTATCATCTAGCACATCTTGTAGTTGGAAAGTAGACTGTACTGCTAGACACCTTGTGCAAGATATCATGTTGTTTCTCTGCAAGAATCGGAGCGCGTCGTCGAAGCCTTGCTTGCACATATTGCTTAGAACTTCGGGTTTTGGCGGGAAGAGAATGCGTGCGAATCTGTTCATGTTCTGCTTTGACAGTTCTATACTTGTGTTTGCCAGATTTACCTGTTGAGAAGTAAAAGTTTAAGGATCTGCTTATTTATAGCCTTTTTTAGAATTAGTTACGGAAATAACAGGACTTTAATACGGCTTGTTATTAAACGCCGACCAGAAATGAAAGAAATATTTTACTACTAATAAATTCGATTTTCGATTCGATTATTGGGTAGGTATATAGGAGCCTCGACGATGGAGCCCCGCCGGAGTTCCTATTTCTGCCTGCCGGGTTTAAAGGAACCTAACTTGAATGGCATGACGGGAGCTAAGTTCTCTCGCTTCGCTCGCTCACTCTAGCTCCCGTCATACCGTTCGAACCTAAGCTATCCGTGTAGGGGTGCCACAATAATATATTTTGGATTCAGTTTGGATAATTTGATTACACTAAAGCTATTTAGAACTAACACCTGTAATTGTCGATACCTATTTAATGTTAGGTTGATGAGTATTTATCCATTTTGGTAAGCAAAAATAATTTATATGAAGCTAATATTTTACTTGGTCTAAAAATTATAAGCAAAATATTGCTGTATTTGCTTTCCACATAAAAATATTTGTTCAAATGCTGCCATCGAAACCGTGAACTTGAGCCAGAGGTCGACTGTTTTACACCGCGTTAAGTGATAAGTCACGTAACAATTAATTTCAACATTTACAACGTTATGTTATAGCCATTTTATGAGAAGGAGGTAGGAGGGGAGGAGGGTATAGGGTGTATAGCTCCATCCCTCCTTCTCGCTCGATCTACTCACGCATTATTACGTCATGGTAGGGCCGCTGATATAAACGCTCTAAATCGTCGTGATTTATTGCGAAAATATATAACCTTTTTTCACGCTATGTACAATTTATATTTTTAGGTACCTACACAAGCTAGATAGCAATGACTTGAGGTCAATAAGATTTAAGGACGAGTAGTACAATAGCTTATTGTTTTATTCAAGTCATGTACCCGGTACAAAGAATATGCTAACGAGCATGAACTAATTACAATATTACTAGAAATTCTAATCATTTCGCCGAACGCGAAGCCATAAAGCATGCGAAGAATTTACTGAAGTAGCTTATTTATTATTTCCGAATTGATATCTTGTTCGTCCCATAGATCATACTATAATAGAAAATTAGCTCAAGAACGCTGCTATAAAAAAGCCATAGATAGATCTTCCATTATCCGCCCATACGCTGGAAGGGATCATACAATATATTATCTAGTAATCACTCATAAGTTCATACTTACATGGAACAACTGTGAGCTCAAGTCCCTTGGGCAAATGTCGCTTTCACCACAGAAGGGACTAACAGTGATTGTGTTCTCATCCAATACAGGCAGGTTGTCGCTGAAGCCTCCGTCCATGTACCTGATGCCATGGAACCGAGGGGGCAGCAGCCCGGAGAATACTGGCACGAAACATGACGCTAACAACGCCTAGGAAAAAAATAATTATTTAGAATGTTGGACATTAGGTTCGAAATCAGCGCTAGATCCTAGAAAGCCTTTATTGTCGTCACCAGTCACCACCTAATGTAAATATGATTCGGTCAATTTAGAGTAAATCAGAATTATGTTCCCGTTAAAGTATTTGTAACACTCCTTGACAGATTTAAGATATGGAGAAAAAATTCTGCGGTCGAAATGGACTTGAAATTTTTGGATGCAGTTTTGCCAATAAATAATAAAATACTGTTTTTCTTACGAGTAGGTTGATTCGAATCTTAACGGAGAACCTTTCGATCAATTTTAAAGCAAATTATGTCTGATTACGAAAAGCGAACACCGTTCAGTGCGAAAGTTGTGTAAGTTTACGATTTAAGTACTTATTATATCCAACCAATTACTTGACACACATTTGCCTTGCCTTAATACCGATTAACCTTTTATGAAGAAATCGCACGTCTTAAAATATAGTATTTAGGAAATATGTTGTTGTTGTTGCAAACGTGTAGTCATGGCAACATAGTAAGTAATTTCGATTCCGCACGCGAAACCCAAAACAAAGCTTACGCTCTATTTATTAGGGAAACAAGCGAGCAAGCAAGCAATAAAAAGTGATTACGCATTTCTTATTTTCCGGATTGGAAGATAAATAGGTATTACAAATTACTAATGCTCACCTGCAGTAGGTCTTCCCTCGTGGGGAATTCAGAGACAATGACGTTTTTCCCATCGTAGACCCTCGTCAGGGAAATGTGGAGCTTGCCACTGACGATTTTGTGAACGTCATGGGGCAGATACTTCTGCATGCCCTCGAGGAGGACATTCTGAATGTTGAAGGAAGGGCTGAACGGCCCGAGGGAGCCAGCCCTCGCCTCGCTCACTACCCTTAACACATCTGTTGTTATCTCACCTAGGAAGAAGAAAGTACATTCGAGTCATTAGGGACTTAGGCAGCTAAACATTTTTGTAGCGCGATTAAATCCTACAAAGATGCTCCCTCACCGCGAGCCTGTAACATAACATTTCAGTTTCGATCCTGAACATTACATTACAATACTGCCTCTCTCTAAATGGCATTGGCTTGATATGTAACAACTAAAACTCGACTTTGAGCATTTTGCTGAATTATTTTTTTCACAATGTCGAATTCGCATTGATGTTGCAAGAGTTTTAGTTGAGTCTAAAAATGCTACGCCCGGCGCCCACTGGCGACGCGGCACGGCAAGGGATTTTAGAAACCGCAAATTACTTGAGATCTTGAGATCTTATTTTAGCATGCATAGGATTCAAATTTCGGGATGCGACGGTATGCCAGAACGTGCTGAAGGATGTTGAAGCAGGCTGTGACGTATCAATGAAATGTGAGTGTTAAATAAGATTCCAAAAAGATTCGAATCTTATTTAACACTCACATTGCAAAAATCCCTTGCCGTGCCGCGTCGCCAGTCGCCTTTACACATCGTATCATTACTGGCTACGCACAGTAATACTTGGTTCTCCTCACTCACTGATGTAATGCCTGTAATGTTACATTACAGGCGAACGCTCCCGGTGAGAAATCAGCTTTTTTTAATCGAGACTAGAATATGTTTCCGCCCTGTCGTGGCGCGCAACATAGCGAAGAAAAAAAAAATTATCGCACGCGAAATTTTTAAAATTTGAATTTAGAACTGTAATCCATTTCGAGCATGGAAACAACGAAACTAATACTGTATTATCAGCAAATCTGAGGCTAATTAGGTGAAGTACTTATCAGCAAATGTCAACAACCTATGAATATAGGACATCAGCTGTTAAGATTATTGAATATTGTTTGCAAATAATAAGAACATTGAGGTTGTGAGTAACATTAATGCAAAATTTGTGAGTGTATACCTACTCCTAGTTAGTTAGGAAGTTTCCCTTTTTATAGAAGATTTTTTTTTCTGTCCAATATAATATTTAAAGTACTTATTCTTTTTCGGAAATCTTGTTTTTAGCATTCCAAGTTTCATCAGACTATTCAGTACCAAGAATAAGGGCTTGAAATTTGTATGAATCTCTATTACAGCTGTTGTTTTTTTAGTCTTTCTGATCATACCAATTTGTGAATGTTGATATTAATCAATTAATCATACATTCAATTTACCAAAAAAGCTCTGTGAATTTTTTGCTCTGTTTACAGCATTAAAATTTTCAAGACAAAATAAACCCTTTTCATATTAATTAAATTACAGATTTGCTTGATGTTTCAAGATCACAGTACCTAAACAATAATAGAACTCAAAATTCAGGCACTATTCCATAGTTAGAAGGATATATTCTTCCTGAAACCTGTTATTTCACTCATTTTCTATTTATACTTGTATTATATTTGTGTCTGTGTGTATGTGTCTTTTTTTTTTGAGGATGGGAAATCATCAAATGACCCCTCCCGCTCTGGGTGGAGCGACAGGGAGTGTCAGACTTCTAACAGTGTATAATTATCATAAATAACGATCTACTGTACCCTTTAGGATAGCGTGCCTCCTTTTTTTACCTATTTTTTTCTTTTTTTATACTACTGTAAAGGAAATGTAGATATATTAATAAATATTAATAATTCCAAAAAGTATGAAATGTGAATTAATAAAAAAAAAGTTGTAAGAGAAAGAGCTGTAAATCAATTTAATTACTCATCAATGTGATAATGATAATATTGCATGCTAATTACCCAACAGTAAATATTGACAACAGTGGAGTGTGACATTTTAAATGCATAAACATAAAGTATAAAGCAATTGCATTTTGGGATAAAGAACCCAATTTTCTTTACACAAAGGTAAAGTTTCATTTGCAGCTAAAATAAAATTGTCTTAGCCATTTTAACAGGGTTTCTCTTTCTAAAAAAAAACTTAGTTCACATTAAAATAAAGTTGATATTTGTGTATGTTTTCCTAACACATAGGTGTTTTTTATGTAAACAAAGTTCTGAGTATAGGATTGTGGCCTTGTCTGATCATCTTCATTTACAATAATAATTATTATGATTACTAATTCAATACCAACCTACTTAGTTGAATGTACAAAACTAATATAGACTATATATATTTTGCTGTATATACTTTATTGCATTGTTTTAATCAAAATATTTTTAATAAGTTTATTTTCTGAATAAATAATGTAAGAATTCAGTGTGTTTTTGAATTGAATAAAATGTTGAGTTTATTTTTTTATTGTGTTGGTGGTTTCTTTCAGTACTTATTGATGCATTTATAGTTACAAAGACAAGCTGTCATGTCATCAGTTATTCTACAAAATTACAGGTTTAACTCAAATAATAGTCAAGGAAAATAAAATTTAAAAAATCATAAAGTTTTTAAAGAATTAGAATTAATATACCTATTAGTATATTATTAAGGGAAGAATGAAATTACCAATGGGCAGGTCACAGAGTAGGCAGCAAGCTGATAGGGCGCCAAAAGAGGCGCCAGAAATCTTGCCTAACAATAGATGAGGCGCATACTTTTTAAAACACACTGCAACACCAACATGGTAGATACCAAGGAAACCACAACCCGCGAACGATAAGTTCATTATTCACTTAAATATTAATCACCACGAAACTGAAAACACAACTAATTTATAACACACCAATGATGTGTCCAATAAGCTAATAAGAATTAGGTCGACACACTCAAAAAGTTTAACACTGCGAGTGAATTATAATAAAATTAAGTCTAACAGATTAGATTGCTGTAATCACAGATAGGTTTTATCGTATGTTAATATTATATCGAACTGCCCTCAAAAAGAGACCTATCGTGAAAGAGAAACTCGTGAAACTACGCTACGGAAATTAAATGTAAACAAGACGTAGACGTTCATGCGGTGACGTTTGTTTTTTTCTTTAGCTGTCTGACTGACTGAAAGAAAATTTATTTTCCCGTCATGGCAGTATAAAGACAGGGTTGCCGCAGTGCAAAAAAAATGAATAAAAATGTGTAGCGACTAGGCGCATGAGGAAATTTGTTTTCAGGGTTCCGTACCCAAAGGGTAAAACGGGACCCTATTACTAAGACTCCGCTGTCCATCTGTCTGTCTGTCATCCAACAGGCTGTATCTCATGAAGACATGAACCGTGATAGCTAGACAGTTGAAATATTTTCACAGATGATATATTTCTATTGCCGCGCTTTGGCCGGTTTTTTTATTAGAAAGTTTTGTCTTTGGTTGCCACATAGGTTTTTTTTTTTTTGAGGATGGGAAATCATCAAATGACCCCTCCCGCTCTGGGTGGAGCGGCAGGGAGTGTCAGACTTTTACTGACTAAAACTCACCCATCGTCCTCCTAGTGCCTTTCTTTCCAGGGCCGCGGTAACTCTTTCGAACATATTCCGCAACCCTGGCAGGCTCTGGCCCTAACGGGCCCCGACCCGTGCTGACTGCTGCTGGTTTGGCGCGCCGTCAACCCGGGCCTGTTCTGATTTGACGGCGAGCTACCCACTGCTCGCCGTCCACAGGCATCAGTCACTGCGTCATGCTCAGGAGCATCAGTTCCTGGGCGGCGCAGTGGCTGACGTTCAACAGGAGGGGGCGAAATGGGGCCATTATTGGCACTCCATTTCAGCCCCCTCCGGAGCCCTTTGCTCTACCGCGGCAAAGTTACATAGGTTAGATCAATCAAGTCGTTCATTCATTTCGCGTTTTGTTTTTTCTATCTCAAATTCTCAATGGTCAAACCAATCTGACATTCTGAGTACCTGTATAGTGAGTTCTGACATGACATTGACCACCATTGACGTTGGTGCGTCCCTCATTCAAGTTGTTTTTGTTAAAATTATTGAGCAAAAGATTTTCATTTTGCCTAGTACTGCGACCTAACAATGACTCGACACGCAAGAAATTGTACCGCTGGTGCTGTATACACGTACCATGAAAAGAAAAAAGATGCTGCAGCGTCTGGTTACGGCACACAAAACGAAAGACTTGGGAAGGATTCTGTGAAGAGTTTTGATTGTTGTAGTCTTACTTTACAGCCTTGTAGGAACCCTGTGATAACTAAAGAAGGATACTTGTTTGATAAGGAAGCTATATTGGAATACATAATCACGAAGAAGAACGAATACACACGTAAGTTGAAGAAGTATGAGAAACAGTTAAAGAAAGAGGAATCAGAAATGGCAGAGCTGGCAGCAGCTGAGAAAGAAGCGAACCTGATTAAATTCATGAATAGGGAGAAGAATATCTCCAGTAAACAACAGGCCGATGGTGGGGCATCTACGTCATCATCTATATCAAATCTTGCAAATGGCAGAGCCAAGGAATTGCCAAGTTTTTGGGTGCCTTCTCAGCTACCTGATGCTAAAATTTCGAAAATGGAGAAACCTGATTCTACAGTCTGCTGCCCAATAAGTGAAAAGCCGTTGAAAATGAAGGACCTAATTGAAGTGAAATGGACACTAGTAAATGACCCAGATGATAAGAAGTCCTTGATAGCTAAGGAGAACAGATACATGTGTCCAGTCACTCATGATATATTGAGCAATGCTGTACCTTGTGCTGTTATCAGGTGATTTAGTTTAATTGTTATGAACTTATGAATTCTTGAGTTAAACTGATAATCTTTCAGCACTTTTGATGATTTTGCTGTTTTATTCCTTTCTTGCAGCAAATCTGGATATTAATTTCGAAGACAAGCATTTGTTTAGTGTAGTTACTTCTCAATTTCAAGTGATTGTTGATTCATATCACTTCGTCCATCTTGTTTGTTTTCTTTTTTTACACTTACATTATCAATCTTCAGGACAACCGGCCATGTAGTCACTATGGAATGTGTTGAGAAGATCATCAAGAAAGATTGGCTGCATCCTCTCACTGGTGACAAGCTCAAGGAGAAAGACATCATAATGGTGCAGAGAGGTGGAACAGGCTATGCTCTGACCAACCAGAACTTAGAAGGGAAAAATGAAAGACCAGTTTTGCAAGCTTAGATTAAGTTTTTTTAGCAGATATTATTTAGTGAAATTGATGACCATAAGTCATTTTCTATATCTTGTAAGGTAATAAAATTTAACTTAATTAAACTTTGGATAGTTTGTTCTTGGTACTGGATAAATGAAAAAGTTTTTGTTTTATTTAGCAATTTATTTATATATAAATCAAATTAATTGTACCAGCATTACTACAGTTGGTTGTTGAGAATTCATAAATTCACCAAATTACATTTATTAGCTATCATAATTGCAACTTGACCTAATCTCATAGATCATATATCTAACATTGTGTTAATGTAAATAATAAGATAAATAAAACAATATTGTATGACTGTAAGTACAAATCTAATTTTTCTCTAAAAATATCCTTAAATATATTTTTTCTAATAACTCCTTAATATTAATTTTGTTCTTAACACTACTACATTATGAATGATGAAATGTGAACAGATCCAATTGGAAGTCCACTTCCACACTATTATTTCTAATCTCAGTCTCTGGGTATAAGTCATTGCCTAAAGTATCTAAAAAGTTTAATACTGATTCACCCTGATTTGATAGAAGGCGATTGTCAGAGGAGTCGTCCAATGATGGCATATCACCACAATGGTTTACATTTTTGTGTATATCTAACGATTTGTCCACACTCTCGCTGACATGTAATAATGATGGCGCAATCAAACTGCTAGTCTTTGTGAAACCATCCTCGGATTTTTCACTTGTACTAATAATCCAGTCTTTAAGATCAGGGTCTATCACATCTGAGTCTTTACATGATAAATCTACATCGTTTTTGAACAGATCATGTAAGCTATCACTGTTTGATATACTCACATCTAAACTGTTCTCTGATGGTGGCATTATCAAACGTAAATTTTCATCAGAGCTTGGTAATGTCAAATGTAAACCACTAGAATTTGGTAAAGCTGAGTGTAAACCACCATCGCTATTTGGCATACTAACATGTAACCTGTTATTATTATCAGGCATGGTAACATGTATATTATTACTTGGGTTTGGAATATCCATATTCGAAATATCATCAAGCAAATCATTATTTGAATTAGGTTTTGCGACATGTAAATCGATATTGGAATTTAACATGTTCACATGAAGCCTGTCTTGAGAATCTGGCAGTGTGACATGTAGCCTGTTATCTGAATTAGCCATGGATGTGTGCAAATTCAAACCATTTTTGTGTAAATGTGGGATGGCAGCATGTTGTTGATCATCTGAATTTGTTAACGTGTCAAGTAAACTGTCTGATATACTTACATGTAAACCATTATTCGAATTGGGAATAGTAATATGTTGTGTGGTATCAGTATTTGGCATACTAACATGTAACCTGTTATCTGCGTTTTGTGGATTTGAATTATTCTCAGAATTTGGCAGAGATATGTGTACATTTCTATCAGGATCTGGTGGTACCGGTACACTTTTGTCTGAAGCCTTATTAACCATCTCTAATGAACGAATGACTTGTACATCATAATTGCTCATTTTGCTAGGATTAATCTGAAATTTACGGAAAACTGTTGAAGATGGCTTGATCGGTGATGAACGTATGTCGAAGTGAGCACTGTGGAATTGCACATAATTATTCTTTGGCTGACCAAATTCGCTCATCATGCTGTTATCAATTTGCACCTCTGGGTCGGGTTCACAGTTAATGTTGCAGTCTTGTGTGGTTTCCAACATCTTTTCAACATCCTCTTCGGAAATCATATCTGCTGTATTCATATTATTTTCGAGAATAATACTAGCAGCATTTGTAGTAGTCTCACCTTCTTGAGGGAACAAAAAGTCCTCAGTTCCCAGTTCAATGAGGGTATCACTCTCAGATTTCAGTCTCATTTTCTTAGCGCTTTGTTCATGTGTTTTCTGTTTGAGCTTCCAAATTCTTTTACTGACTGTTGGCCATTTTGCCACAGAATTGATCCTTGCACAGTTTTCACTTTCGTTTTCAGGATTTGGTACATCTGCATGCTGTAGTAAATGTGAGGAAGGTTTATTTTGATCTCTTATAATTGGATTGATTTTAGGAGGATTGTGGACACAGTATCCATTTTTATCTTTGACGCAATTCAAAGCTTCTACATCAATGTTGTATTTTCCAGGATTCATTCCAAAAAGTCTAGAAAATATTAAAAAACATGAATATTAGTAATCTGGGAAAGTAAAAAGGGGGCACAAAAATAACTGAAGATTCTTTACCTGCCAATGTCTTCATTGATTGTGCAAGGTTGTCCATCAGTCCCATCTACCTTCTTCAATAAACAAGGAAGTAGGGATTTCAGTTTAACTATGAGTTGTTCCAACTGCTGTATAAATATATTGGTTTTATTTCCATCTGAACCGCTCTTAATAATCGCCAATAAGCAATGGAATAAATTGGAATGGATTTTTGCAGGTATATGTGTGGGATGGTTTTCATAATGTTTTTGTAGGCGGTATAAACTGCCAAAGTCCTGTAAAGAGATCTTTTTGTTAATACTGACTTTCAAGAGAATTTCGTATAATTGATTTAGAGGTATACATATAAATGTTGTTATCCTTACAGCAGCACACTGGAAGCATGAGACAATAGTTCCACTTTTCTTTCTTGCCTTTTGTGGTGCTCCCTCAGGTAAAATCTGTTTTGGTAATTTTACTTTCCGCCCACTCCTTGTGACCTTCGCCTGAAATAAATTACAGTAATTATTAGTTTAAGGGCTCTTCTTTATTTTTTCCATATTCTGAAAATAGACTATGTTGTTTTGCTTATTTTGTTTTAAATCATACCTCAGCAGGTGGTTCGGGCTCAAGCTCAAACTCTTCTTCAATATCTTCCTTTGGGATTGAAACCTCTTTATGAATAACGGGCTTCACTACTTTTTCTGGAATGATAGGCTTGACGATTTTTTCAGGGATTATGTGTTTCACGAATTTTTCTGGATTGAGATGCTTCACGACTTTTTCTGGATTTACGTGCTTGATGACTTTTTCTGGATTTACGTGCTTGATGACTCTTTCTGGATTTACGTGCTTGATGACTTTTTCTGTATTTACGTGCTTGATCAATTTTTCTGAATTGACATGTTTGATCACTTTTTCTGAATTGACATGTTTGATCACTTTTTCTGAATTGACATGTTTGATCACTTTTTCTGAATTGACATGTTTCACAACTGTTTCTGGATAAACATGTTTCACGATTTTTTCTGGATTGATGTGCTTTACGACTTTTTCTTCTAGTTTCTTCGGAATTTTTGTGTAATTCTTTCGATCTTTTAGTAAGATTTTCTTTTTAGCAACAACTGTTAAATCTTTTGGCGAGACAACCCTGAAATTATAATAAATCTAAATTTAGTCAACCTGTTATTAATTGGAATCAATTGGAACTTTGAGTGAAATATCACTCAAAGTTCTAATTGATTAATATTTATCTGAATACCTTCTATAGTTATAAAATTTATTGTTTGTCCCGACTGACTATAAACAGCTAAAACGAAACCCTACTAAACTGAAATTTGAAAGATGGGTATTTTGTTACATAAGCATCTACTTAAAAAGGCTTTTCGAAATTCAAACTTTATAGGTAGGAAATGGGGTGCTTTGTTTGTCTTTGTTCTTTGAAGCCGACATCTGTGTGAACAAAGTAGCAGGCATCAACTAGTAGTTTACATGAAAAAAGCAGAAAAATACTAAAAATATAAATAACTTACTTATAAATATATTTAGTGTTAGTGACTGGATCATAGGTGGGCTCTGGTGCTGTTTTGTCCGGGTCACTGAACATCTTCAATGCTTGATTTACCATCTTTATCTGTTCATCACTCAAGTGATTTAAACTAGAAAAGTGAATAAAATAGTGTTAATACAATCTTATCATGTACCATTCAAAGATATGGTTAAGAATTAGTCAGCAGTTATGTGGTTAAGTATGTTAGGCTCTGTTTTATACACCATTTAAGTTAATTTACATCTATTTAAGTTAATTCAGTATTAGCATTTACTTGGTAAAATCATATTTTGCAGAAGTGTGTCTTAAATTAAACAGAATTTTAAGTCTCTACCAATAATTTAGGTATTACAGATTGCAGGTCAAGAGGGTAAAATATTTGACATAATTGTTTTGCTGCTTGGTTAATTCACCATTCACAACAAGAATGACTACATATTCATCATTAGTGCTAACTAACAGGATGAATTACAATAAAAATCATATTATTTACCTATGATAAGTTTCTCCTAATTTTATTAATTGCACTGATGTGTGTCTGGATTGAGTGGGGCTAGGTGCGCTGAAAAATAAAAGTTTTAAAATTATTATTGAGGAAAAAAAGCAATCACAAAATTGTTACAATGTATGAAGTAAATAAGAGCTCATCTTGTTGATTAATGCTAAATCATATTTTATTATTAATAAGGCAATTTGGGTGGTTTTGGAAACATTTTAACATTTCAAGAGGGTGAATAATCCTGCTAGGGTTGTGGATTTTGTTCAAAAGTTACCAAAGCCCTGGAAAGCAAAGGGCACTAAGAGGAGCACGGATGGATTTTAGTCAGTAAGAGTCTGACACTCTCTCCCGCTCCACCCAGAGGGGCAGGAGTCATTTGTAAAAAATAAGGTTTAATTGCAAATTTAATCTATGTAAATGGTCTACATACTCTCTTACATCATGACATCATCATGGACTGTCTTAAGCTTAATGAAAATAATTTTTGGAAGAAGGGGATGAGAGCTGATTACAATTAACGCTGCAACTAACATTAGAAAGGTTATCAATGAAAAAGCTCCAAGGAGCATAACTAGGGCCATTCATTGTCTGATGGCAAGAATAATGCAATAATCATTACTCTGGGTATAACAATGATAGTTGTTAGTCACTATTCACAAACAGTAGGTAGGTAATCGATACCTTATTTGCAAATAATATAAATGACAATCAATAATAAGTACTTACTTCTCTTTTGGCTTAATCTTTGGCAAAACTTTCTCAGGCCGATGTCTGTTTATTATCGGAACCTCCTTGAGTTTTACTATCTTTCTATCAATATCTATTTTTGGTACTGTGTTTACTGGAAGGTGATTTACTGGTACTGGTGTGCTTGCGGTCGTCGTGATGGTAGGTTTTAAAACAATGTTATCAAGTACATATTGTTTATTTCCATTATCATTTTTGGGCAACAAAAAGCTTGCCAATTTTAAATTATTTCTGATCAAAATGCTTTCTTTCTTTTTGATCGTATTGGGTCTAATACCGGT
This sequence comes from Melanchra persicariae, assembly GCA_947386135.1. NCBI lineage: Eukaryota > Metazoa > Arthropoda > Insecta > Lepidoptera > Noctuidae > Melanchra > Melanchra persicariae. The sequence goes on along the minus strand of OX376651.1, from coordinate 4,482,289 downwards.
ATCTGCGTTTAATAATCCATTTTCGATATTTCCACTGTTTTCGTAGAATGTTTTCAGGTTATTACTAACAGGTTTGGGTGGCTCTACATTACTTGAAGCGAGGACGTATGTACTGCCCTGGGAACATAAAAATTAATTGTTTTTAACAATATTTGAGATATGTGTGAGCATAATAACAAAGTTAACAGTTTATACCTGAGTGGCGCCAGGATCTTGTATCAAGTAAATCGGGGCGTATTGACAGTTGTTTACGATAATACCTTCTACAGAAGTATTCATATTTCTAAGTACAGCACTTAATAACACTAAAACATTACAGTTAACATATATTTTCTATTAATTTTTAGAGAATCCCGTAAATAATAAAATACCACCGCGACGTTGACAATGTTGACATAAATCTTCTGAGGGATACCATACGTAAAACCAACAACCTACCTACCATAATATAATCGATCGATATGAAAGGAAGGAATGCTTTGAAGTTCTTACACTACTTACCTACAGATAGTCCATCACAAAGTAAATTTTAATTTTAACTAACGAAATAATACGTATCCTGTTATCTGTTGTAGATAAAGATTTTCAAATGCTGTATATATGGATTTCGAAAATATCTCTTTTGAAAACGTTTTCCATAAATATTATTAGAGTTGGTAAGAAAATCTAAACCAACGGTTTTTTATGGAATTAACAGAATTCACAATAAAACTTTACTGCCCAGTATTATGATTTGAGTAATGCTGACTGAGTATAAATAAAATAATTGCGCAATACCTAATGGCGTCGGCAAAATTTTACAACTATTAGTATAAAAGCATCTACATCGATTCCAATTTGATTTGACTGATTGGTGGGAATGCCTTTAGAGATAATTTTGAAGTCGCTAAATATCCATACATTTTGATTCGAATATTTTTTTGAATAATGACAGATTGATTGTCTAGTGTCCCCATATTTTTTAAATCTAATATTATTACTTTAGGCAACACAAAATATTAAGATGGCGAATTGGCGATAAATTCAGTCAGAAATACCTAGTCAGAATTGTTTTCGGTTCTGACCAGGGGGGGGACAGTCTCATAGAATGGGCTTTGTTTCAAAGATGGTGGCTCCATCTACACTTTGTATCCGTAACTTTGGGTTTAAAAGCTACGCAACAGATGTCACTGCAAAAGAATTTTATGACTTTATACCATAACAATATTTATTTTATATTTTAATAATATAAGAGCATATAATTTAATATTTTGAGACATCAAAGATGTTTTTTATGTATTATGATATTATTTACATATTGGTCTTTTTTTTTACTAGTAACAAAATAATAATTTCTGACGACTGACACTGACAGTTCAAAATTCAAAATGGTACCTAACTGCTCTCTGCGTGTGCTCACGTTTGTAGATCTTTTCCATTTTTTGTATGTGTTTCGGTTGTGAATTCTGCTAGGAAGTGCGTCGAGTTGATCTTTCCTCCGCCTTGCCGTGGGGACTTCGCCCCGCAATACATTGTGTGTACAATTTCGCGAAAGGACGCTATAACTTTTGAAAATGTCTAAGCTATGTGCATTTGACTGTGCTCCCAGTGGTAAGTTAACTTGTATAATATTTACGAGGATGTATGCACGTAAATGAGGTTAAAGAAGTCTGTAAAGATTTTATCAGGAGGCGTTCTGGGGTTTCTGCCTGCTACAAACATACTTTTTCTTTCTCATGTAGGGTAGGTATACCCTACATGAGAAAATAAAAGTATGTTTGTTGATTAACACAATTTACATTGTGTGCGAACATTTGAGCATAAAAAATAGGAACACAAGTCTACAAATATATATAATGTTTGTGTAAGGAGCTTGTGGCTAAAGAATAACAGCCACACAAATTGATCTTCAATGCTTACCAAAGTTGGTCTGTGCCCTTGCCGTTGGTCCCGGCTGTAATTTGCAGATCTTTGGCTATTTGGGTAGATTGTTAGAAGACTCCAGTCTTGCCAAGACTTACCATGGAGGTGGTAGTCAGGCACTCCGTGTAAAACACATGTAATTTCTGAAATGCACAAAATCCCTCACCACTAAGACAACCCACTGACCAATGCTTCTGATTGTTGCTTTTAATTGCCAGGGTTTAACAATGATACAGATCTTGGTAATGTGAGTTTGTGTGGTAGCTTGTAATTAGTAAAATGTCCCTACTTATGCATACTATTTAAGTCTGTTATTCGTCTGTAAGCATTCTTCAAAATAAAGTACCTACAGAAATAAATACCTTTCAGATTACCATAGATGGTAACAATAAAATATATTCAAAACTAAAGCAAGACATTCAAATAGCTTATCTATCTTTTCAATTTCAGGTGTTCCAATGCATCGTTTTCCAAATGCTGCTAAATTCCCTGAGCGTCTCAAGGCTTGGGTCAATCTTGTTGGTGGAAAACTAGAAACAGCAAGTGATTATGCATATTACCAAACCAAGTTGGTCTGCGACATTCATTTTACTGCGAGAGATCGAAACCGTAATAACCGGTTAAATGCATTAGCAATTCCATCACTTCATTTACTTGGTTAGTATGTATTAATAAAACTACCATGTTTTGTGTTATACGACAGACTGATCCTGATTGATTGGAACCACCATCTTTGCTCCCACTCATTTGTTTCCGCTTATGTTGGCTATATTTTGTTGAAACAACGAATGCACCCTCGTCATTACTACTTCCGTTTCCAGTTTCCATATCTAAAAGCTTGCTTTTAATAGCGTCCACCGTTACTTGAATGCCCGAATGTTCAATCGCCATGATCATAGGCGCATACTTTTCAGGTAATCCAGCTAGTAGCAGCGAACCAATCCATTCGTCATTTATTGCGAAACCTGTCCCACAAAGCTTCTGACCCGTCTCTATGATCTGCGTAACATACGCAGTCATGGAACTGCAACTTTCCAACCGAATGGATATCAAATGCCGTAAAAGACTTATCCTTCTAGTAAAACCAGAATCATCAAAGAGTGACTTGAGTTTTTCCCACAGCTCTTTCGTAGTTTTGACAGTCTTGATGTGAACATATAATGATGAGTCTATTGTAAGTATCAGCTTCGCCTTTGTCTTGGCGTCTTCAGCGGCCGGTACTGGGACTTCAGTACCACTTTCATTTCTTTCTGGCTTAATACACTTCATCATGCCTTCGAGAACTAGAAAGTTTTCTGCCGCAAACGCCCACTCGTCGTAGTTTTCTCTACCACGCAGTGGAAGTGGGCTGAGGCCTGCAATACAGCTGTATACTTACATAATCGTACTGTTTCATCGGTTCTGGATGGTAAAACACCATATGAACTATGGATGGGAGTTAGACCAGACGTAAGTAATTTGAGAATCTTTGGGTCTCCTGTTATGGTCCATGTCAATAAAGAAAAGAGATCAAAATGGGATAAGAAATCAATTGAATGTATACTTCTTGGATTTCCCGATAATATCAAAGGATATAGACTATATGATCCAATAAAGAGGCATATATTCACAAGCAGAGATGTGATTCGACTGAACTCATCTACAATAATTGTGGCGAATTAGTTGCTACTGCTTCTTTGACAAATGGTGTTTATAAATTAATTGTACAAGAAAAGTTGGTTGCAGCAGTGACTCCTACGAACCTCATTTCAGTGAGCAAGTTAATTCAGAAAGGCAACAAAGTGATCTTCACAGAAGATAGCTGTCACATTGGATATTGCATCTGCAGAGAGTGGAAAAGAATGTGTAACAGATACCACCAAAACCATACCTGTTTGGTGCCCGTCTTTCTCTGACAGGTCTAGCTTGTTCGTCACCTGTAACCACTGATTACTCTCAGGCCCTTCCAATGCTTGTTTAAGTGTAAGATCAGCTACATTATCTACATTATTCTCTGTGTAACAGATACCAACATGAAAACTGTTAATGTCAAATGTTATAGATGTAAACAGATTGGACACTATCGGACGCAATGCCCAAATAATTATAAAAAGAATGCATTCTCAGCTGTATTTTTGAGTGGAAGTTTTAATAAAAGAGACTGGTACATTGATTCCGGTGCTAGTGTTCATTTAACCGCTAACCCAGATTGGATCACCAGTAAATATCGTAAAGTTCAACAAGAAATACTGGTAGCAAATCAGGAAACTGTTTCAGTTACGTGTGCTGGCGATGTTAAGGTTGTAACCTCAGTCAAAGGCGGTGAATTCGATATTAACATTGAAGATGTGTTTTGTGTTCCAAAACTGACTACGAGGATTGTTTGGATGCTCAGGGTACAGGTGACGAACAAGCTAGACCTGTCAGAGAAAGACGGGCACCAAACAGGTATGGTTTTGGTGGTATCTGTTACACAGAGAATAATGTAGATAATGTAGCTGATCTTACACTTAAACAAGCATTGGAAGGGCCTGAGAGTAATCAGTGGTTACAGGCAGTACAGGAGGAGTTGAAAAACTTTGAAGAAAGCAATGCTTGGGAGATAGTGGATGTTCCTAATAAATCTACTATAGTGCAGTGTAAGTGGGTGTTAAAAAAAAAGTTTGAGTGTGACAATAAAGTGCGTTTTCGTGCAAGGTTAGTGGCTAAGGGTTTTACCCAACAACTTGGTGTAGATTATAATGAGACTTTTTCACCAGTAGTAAGACATAGTACTCTTAGATTACTATTTGCTTTGTCAGTAAAACTTGGACTTGATATTGTACATTTAGATGTAGTCACAGCATTCTTGAATGGCGACCTGAAGGATTTAACTGTTCAGATCCTAGTAAAGTTCTAAGATTAAAGAAAGCTATTTATGGGTTAAGGCAGTCATCAAGAATGTGGTATGAAAAAGTAAATACTTGTTTAATTAATAGTATGACAATTTTATCAAAACTTTACATCTGAATATTACTTCATCAACAATTTATACCTCATAATTTTATAATTACGTATATTATTGTGGTCTCGGTCATACAGTACAAATCAACCATCGGAATCAGTTGTAAACCTTTTAATGCTGTAAATAATGTTTAGCTTTCAATTGACAATAATCTTGTTCTAATATAATACAATCAAGGACTCAAGAGCTGGCTTTCACTTTGGCCAGAGGCTAAATATTGCCAATCAATGTGGCTATGCCGCTAGTCTCTTGGGTACATTACCTGCTTACAGCATTGAAGACGAATTTTTTTATTTTAGTTGATTGCAAATTTAGTTTATTTATTAATATTAGTTTCTATGATTAAAACTCAGTTAACATTACATAGTTTTTTTTGTGATTTCAGGAACATCAGCCATGACACCCGATACAACTCTTGTCAGCCAACCTTCCGATTTACAAACTACAAATAGGTACAGGTATAGATGTTTATTCAGTTTTAATCTATCTATAATAATATGTTTATCTATTTATATTTTTCCAAATAGAAAAAGTAAGTACTTACATATTAGGGTAATAAATGTAATGTAATGTACATATAAACCTTCAGGATTAAATCCATATATATTATACCGTTATATTATACTATAATAATACCAATTGTTACATTATAACAATTAATAATACCAATGGTTATATTATACCGTTTTGCTATGAAAGCCGGACAAACAAACAGACACACACATACACTTTCCCATTTATAATATTAGTATGGATGTAAATGCATTACTTTAAATTCAAGCTCTTGTAGCGGCATTCATGCCGTCTCATTTGTTGTGATGTTGATTCTGCTACGTTGATTTTTGTGGCGGCATGAATGCCGCTTCACTCTAATTGTTAATTCTAGAAACACTTACCAGTATCTTTACATTGTTATGGCTTATTTTAACTTATGATCCATACTTATTTTATGCTTCTTTTAGTCACTAAAAGAAGCTTTGATATAACAGTATACATACTAATATCAAAATAATTGTGATTTCAGAAACATCGGCCAGGGAACCTGTTATTAGCCTTGTCAATGTACCTTCTGAATTACATACTACAAATACAGGTAAAGCTAACAACCTAACAATGTTGCCTCTCTCACTAATATAGATAGAATTATGACATAAAGGGCTTACTTATGGACTGTTTTGTCTGAATTAAAAGATTTTTATTACCCTATTTTGATCCTTTTCTGTTCACATAATGTTCATTAAATCTGAGTATAATAAGTAATTATACCTATTATTATGTTTCAGCCACAATTCATGGCACAGCCACTGCATCTAGAGTAATGATGGATCACAGCTACAGCAAGGCTAGCAGACCTTCAAGAAAAACTTTTAGAATGGGTATTTATATTATTTTCTTATAGTATCGCATCTTATATTAGGTCTTAACCAGTGAAATTGCTGTTCTGCAGTACTGGCCATTTCAAATCAAAATAATTTTTGTTTGGCTAAAAAATTCGTTTAAATTTTTTCATACAAAATGGCAATTTCATAGGTAAAGATCGTTTCAAAGTTGTATTATAGTACCTGCCTACCTAATATTCAATAATATATCTAAATATTTTGTATATAATACTTTTCTTTTATTTCAGCATCTACAAAGAGTTCACTGACATATAGTTATGTCCAAGTGAAAGCCCTTTCTACAAAAGTTAAGAAACTGCAGTCCGAGTTAAGTCGCGTGCGGAAGAGGGGGTTGTCTTTCAAATCAAGACTGGCGAATGCTGCTAAAATATCCCAACATGCTGCATTCCAACAAGTTGCAAGTCAATTGAAAACTCCAGCGCAGCTCTTTCTCCATATGCAACTTCAATCGGCAAAAAAATCCAAAGGTAGACGGTTTACTATGGATGAAAAAATCCTTGCATTGTCGATGTATAAGAAAAGTCCAAAGGCATATTCTCTACTTTATAAATATTTTACATTACCTTCGACAAAAGCAATGAAACGTTTGCTTAGTCAAATTAAACTCCATCCTGGCATTAATGCCATTGTATTTGAAAAAATTAAGAAAACTGTACAAGAAAAAGATACTGCTGATCGTTTGTGCAGTCTAATTTTTGATGAAATGTCTCTAACTCCTCAAATATTTTATAATAAACAAAAAGATGCATTTGAGGGTTTTGCCACATCCAAGGACACCAAATTTGCCGACCACGCTCTAGTTTTCATGGTGAAAGGTTTAAAACACAATTTTAAACAGCCTGTGGCATATTATTTTACTAGTGCTCTTGAAAAAGTAGAGCTTAAAACTTTAATAAAATGTGTGGCATCAGAAGTACAAAAATCAGGATTAATTATAATAAACACTGTATGTGATCAGAGCTCTGTAAATGTAGGGGCAATAACAGATTTAGTTAATGAGACGAGAGCGAGGTATTTTCGGCTAGGCAAAGAGTGGCGCCATGATTTTTTCAGGGTAAATGGTCAAAAGATTTTACCGTTGTTCGATGCTTCCCATTTAATTAAAGGAATAAGAAACAATTTACTCACCAAGGATATGGCGTACACCTCTGATAATAAAGTAAATATTGTTAAGTGGGACTATTATCAGCAGGTGTATGCTGCAGATAAATGCAAAGGGGAACTTCGACTGCTAAATAAAATAACTGAGGAACACGTTATCCCTGAAAAAATCAGAAAAATGCGGGTAAAGTCCGCGACCCAAATTTTCAGCCACAGTGTCGCTGTGGTAACAGACCATTTAGTAGCTCGAGGAGATTTACCAGAAGAGTGCAAACAATTAATAGGAATAACTATATTAATTGATAATTTGTTCGACACGTTAAATGTGAGTAGCTTCTCGATACCTAATGGGAAAATTTATAAAGGGCCTATTAGAAGGCACTCACCACACCACAAATTATGGATTAAATCCAAAGAAATTTTAAAAACTGTAAAGTTTATACAGAAAAAGGTTACTGGTAATAAAGTACGATTATTGGAAACTACTATACCATCTGTAAAAAATTTAATTAAAACTGTTGAAGGCATGGAAGCAATTTGCAAGGTCTTGTTTGATAAATATGGTTATGATGCAATATTAACACGGAATTTTAATCAGGACCCTGTAGAAAACTTTTTTGGGAACATCAGAAGGTATGGCGCCAGAAACAATGCCCCAAATACAATATCATTTGAAGGGGCATATAAAACACTCCTTTTAAATAACTACAGTACCCCGCATTCAAAAAAAGCTAATTGCGAAGAGGATTCGAACGAGTGCCTACAATCACTTGGATTTTTTATAACTGAAAAACCTGCTGCGACTGATGTTCCCAAGGAAGACAAAATTAATTTTACTTCCGATGTTTTGATTGATTACTCTAAAGAGTCTGATGCTGGTCAAAGCAATTACGTATGTGGTTGGGTCCTGACCAAGTGTTTTAAAAATGTCGTAAAATCATGTAAATATTGCAGACAAGACCTATTAGATAATGATAGTGAAAATATAGGTAATAATAGTTTTATAAAAGCTAAAGAATATGCTAATAAAAAATGGTTGTGTTATCCAAATAAAGCCATACAAAATTATTTCCATGACCTACAAAATATGACTGAATCCTTTTTAAAAACTAGTGTTCCTTAACAAAATGTACTGGAAACAATCAATTCCTTTGCATATGTTTTAGTAGATACACCTTTTAAATGTAGTATGCATAAACAAAAATTGAAAGAGTATTTTTTTAATTTAACTATTACGGTCATGCTACATAGTTGGTGTAGATCCATTAATCGTATTTTAAGCGGAAAAGTGACATATAATGGAGATGATGAAACGAAAGTGTCAGCACAAGTTTATTACGATAAGCATAAACATTATAAAAATAAAAAATGACTAAAACATTTGACTTGTATCATTTCACGCCATTTCTGTCTCCTAATGGTATAAGTCAACCGCATATCAATGGTAACAAAACTAGTAAAAGCAGATCCTGTCTTCTGTAAAACCTATACATGAAGCCAGTGTCTGCTTAAAATAGTTTTGTTATCTTTGAAATGTGGTTGACACAAATAATGTTCAATCCAGTACCTACAATATACCACTAGCCGGATTAGTTCGGATACAAAATGTAGAGGCGCCACTGTCTACTTTAGTTGGCATAAAAATGCCGTAAGAGGGCACTCTTTACCTGTTATACTTATAGTACTCTTTGGTTCTGACTCTGACCACACAAGCTTGTAGCGGTAAAGTCCCCATTCCCTTCATACACAACAGTTGCTTATATGGCTAATAAGCAACTGTTGTTTATGAAGGAATGTGGGTTTCGAATCACATGAGTGTTATAATACCTAATTATTTACAGTTGAATACAAGACTTTATCTACATCATGTTATGAATCCTCTATAAATAATAGTAGTAATATGCAACGATCATATAAAAGGAGTTATTAAAACACGAGTGTGGGTTTTAGCCAAGTGTGATAATAGCATCACACGAGTGTTTTAATACCTAATTATATGTCGTTGCATACACTATTCTATCTTCACTCCTCAGACCAACAAAAAAAGGTAGACAGCGCACCGCGAACATCAAAAGTGAAGCCACAAAACCGTGCTCCTTCAAGTAAATACACAAGCTCACCCACACACCTACACTAAAACCATGCTCATCGCTCTTAGTACGTCATGAGCCGTCGTCTAGAAAACATTAATAGAAAAATATAATTATGCCTTCCTGTGTAGTAAAAATTTGTAAAAACAATAGCAAATCACATAAAAGTCTCACAGAATCACTTTTCACTTGTGAGTACTTGAAATAATATCGTTTTTATTATAAATTAACTATGAATTTTAGGTTACTTGGAACAAAAACGTCAACAAACGAAAGCAGTGACATTAAGTGTGAGGGTTGCCATAATACGATTTAATATTTCCCCATTCGATTAAACAAATATATATGATTTCTTTCTTCGAGTTATATTCTTATTTTCTTTTTTTTTAATGTATAAAATATTTTAGATTTGAAGTTTTTCAACACATTTGCGAGAAAGCAGTACAATAGGTAATGAAAATTTTTGTTTTTAGATAGTCGGAAAGTCGCAACAATCTTTGACGTTTGTAGTATGAAAATAGCGCGAATTTGCAAATGGAACTACATATTTCGTCTCTTTTCCTCTCATTAAATTGAGACGAAAGTATTGTGCAAAAGCGCTTCCAAGTAGGTTCAATCATTCAGCTTATATTTTATTCTCGTACTTATTTATACTCCTATAAGTAAATTAATAAAAAACTGTAAAGGATACGTACGGCGCTATTCAACGGAGTATGCGGTAAAATATGTACTTAGGTGAGAGTACCTATTTTACCGCACGTTCCATTGTGTGGTGCGTTATATTTAACATTCGAATAATGTATACAGTCTTCGTAAATGCATTTTTTTGAGCAAATGTGTTGAAAAAGACTTTATTTGTTCATGATAAATAATATTTATTTTGTAAGCATGTTAAACATAACATTTACACGTCATTGTTCTGTTGTTATGTATTATCTTGATATTACCTACTTTTTCTTTAGTCAGTGATTTTGTTATGGTGGTCTTTTTTAATTTATTAAAGTTGATTAAAAATATGATTACCTATTTTATTTTAAAACAATTTACATAATGACTTACGCTTGTTACGCTTCGACAACCTTTTATAACTTATCTTACATAATTGAATGTAGGAATGTGATGTAAAAAAATGTTTTTTAGGTATAGATCTTTCTAAAAAATTAAGTTACAATACCATACTCAACAATATCTTACTTGTGCTGACTTGCACAACATTACACCCATAAAATATTATTTCCCAAGTTGTAGGGAAAAAAAATATAAAACGGCAACCCTTCGAGACACACATAGATAAAAAGATGGCTTCATCTTTGATGTTCGCAGTGCGCCGTCTACCTTTTTTTGTTGGTCTGAGCTTCACTCATACAGTTGAAATAAAATAAGTGGAAAAATAGTTTATTTCAATATGGCGGATATTCTCATTGCGTATTCGAATGACTGCCTGCCATGCGCAGCGCGCGCATCCATAGACATTGATAAAAGCTGTCTCATTGACGGTGAGCGCTTCGTGGTTAGCCCGCGAAATTCAAATTGATAGACAAATGTTATGATTTCATGAAATACTACATTTTACATCAATTGTAACTGAAAGAGTTGTATTGATGATTTTAATGATTATAATTCTATTAATACATACTTACTTACATACTGCAAATTGCAAAGAAGCCTCGAAGCGTTCACCTTAAGTCAATGAGCCCGCGCCAATAAATTAAAAAGTAAAAGTGTGCTATAAAAATTAAAAAGTTATTTTATGATGCAGTTGTTTAAAAATGGAAGGAAAATGTTGAACTGTAGGTAACGGTTTTTTTTTAATTTAACCTGTCCACGAAAAACAAGTACGTGTTTATGCATTCGTTTTTGAACTCGTATTTAGAACATTACGTTGTGAGTGTAGATAATAGTAGTTTATGCAACGACCATATAAAAAGGGTTATTAAAACACGAGTGTGGGTTTATCACACGAGGCGTAGCCGAGTGTGAAAATAGCATCACACGAATGTTTTAATACCTAATTATATGCCGTTGCATACACTATTTTATCTTCACTCATACAGTTGATATAAAATAAGTGGAAAAATAGTTTATTCCAATATGGCGGATATTCTCATTGCGTACCTATTCGAATGACTGCGCAGCGCGCTCATCCATAGACAAAGATAAAAGCGCGCGCCAAAAATTAAAAAGAAAAAGTGTGCTATAAAAAGTAAAAAAAAAGACGTGTGGCACTCGGAGACTGCCACGGTGAAGCTATTGCATAGCATTTTTTATCAACTTATGTAATTATAATTATTTATTTTTTATATAATATACAACCAATGCCACCTAGAGGCGATTTGCAGAACTAAAGAGACAAGCGTGATATTTCAAAAAGTCATTAAAAGGTCTGCTATTCATCGATAGATGGCAAAACTAAAAAGTATCACCGCTGTGCCGATCGGAGTGGGGGGCGTTAGGTTATTTTCGTTACGGAATTTCTGGATTCGGTCTCCACGCTCAAGGCCCGCGATAGAAGCTATGCAATAGCTTAAAAAGATATTGGTTACTAACTCGAATTCACGCGCGTCGTATCCCGCCATTTTTGTTCGATATTAGATCGCAAAAATATAGGTACTTAATAGGTACTTTTTGTTTAAAAGAATGAGCGATACAAACTTTGATATGATAAATTGATAACACACCACCAGATAGGTATTTTTAATGCAGCAAAAGTCATTTCTAACCAATTATTACCAGAGAAGTCGAGAAAACAACATGAAAAGGCGTACCTAAGTAGGCACCAAGATTTCATGAATTAAAAATAGTTAGTAGGTAATGATATTAGTGCGGTAAGTTGGTTCGGTACCTACCTAAGTTTTCACAAACGATTAGACGAATGTAAGACCAAGACGAAGTCGAACGCTTACCATAGTCACGAATTTGTAAATACCAATTTCCGCACGTAGGTATGTCATAAAACGTTTTTCTAGAAACCTAGTACGAGCATCAAAAGTGAAACTACTCAGACTACTCCATATATGGAGTACTAGGCGCAGCGAGCCGACAGCTCTGTTGAATGCACCGCCCGAGAAATATTTAAAAATGACAGTTTGTTGCATGAAAAGATGCTCTAACACAACCGGAAAACTGAAAAAATGTGATAAAACTACGTTTCACACCTAAGTACTTACATGAAATCCATTATTTTTACGTAAATCAATCTTCAAATAAAAATTTTCATAACCTAATTTGTCACAATGTATTGTTGCCAGTTGTAAAGAAAAATTACCTATAATACAGTAGGCACTAACGGGGGGCCGACCGTCGACCAGTCTTTCATGGGTGTCATTTTCGTGATTTCTGGGGTCGCTAAAACCGATTATGGGGTCAAAATCGTAATCCAAGATGGCGCCGACGGCATTTGCTAACTTCTCGTAATGGGTGTTATTTCCATGGTTTCTGGGGTCGCTCAAACCGATTATGGGGTCAAAATCGAAATCCAAGATGGCGCCGACGAAATTTGATCGGCACCGGGGGTCTGTACAAAATAAAACAAAAGGGGGCTCCCATACAACAAACGTGATTTTTTGCCGTTTTTTTATATTCATAAAGATACCATGAATTGAGCAGTGAGAATTTGCCTGTTTGATGAGTAAAATAATTTCTTTGCTTTTTCGATCCCATAACAATAAAAAGCGAAGGAGTTGCATAATGAAATTTAGTACAACGTTATAACACTCGTTTGGATGCGATAGGTATTAGGTATGGTATAATATGACACTGGTTGTTTTAATGTTGGCAATAAGCTGTTTCCGTTGAAAATGCATCTTTTGAGCAAATGTGTTGAAAAATAATGTTTTGAACGAAAGGCAGGAGTCTTGGACAAGGTCGACCTGGGCCGGGCCCGGTTTGCTCCCCATAGGCCCGAGTCCCGGGACGTTATAATGGTAGAATAAAGAAATGTTTGTATCCCAACTCGGATAGGTTTGGATTTTGTGTTTTTTGACCATTCATACTTAAATAGAAGAAAGTATTTTGCCTAATGCTCATAAAGCTCAATCAATTAGATAGTGTATAGGTAATGCAAGAGTGAGCGAAGTAGCGAAATTTTTTGCATCCTGGATGTAGGCCTAAGTACTATCTTCGACTTTATAAGTGTGTACATAGGTCTTAAATTGTAAGTGCCTAAGAGTCTTCGGTAAGAGACGGGCCCTAGACTTCGTGGGCCCCCTAGGTACCATATCTACCATGCCTACCACTCACCGTCGTGGGAGCGAGCGTGGGCTGGGCAAATGGCACCACGAATGTGACTGTGTGTCTGACTTCCTTAGTACCTAGATATTTTAGTCTCTGCTTTTGGTAGGTTGTAGGTACCTATTATAATTGTCTACTTAAGTGACATTTATGCCCCAACTAGCCAGTATACTATTGTAGTCTTTGGCCCCAACTCCATGATAGTGGATAATAACATCGAGTTCATCCAGTTGAACAAATAAAATATTTTTTCCTCCTTCATGCCAAGTGACAATAAAATATGAATATCAATTAAGCAAATGAATTAAAATTCATTTTCCTGTGTTAGTTACCTACTTGTTGACCCAGAGTGTTTAAAAATACGTCAATGTCTAAATAATAAATGTAGTTAGGTATTGTTTTAATCGGGGTTACCTAAGTGTTTCCGCAATGTTTTTCGCGAAACACCACTGTCATAAAAAAGGCGACCAAAATCCATCAATCACATAACTACTACATATACGAGTATGTGATTGGTGGATTTTGGTCGCCTTTTTATTATGCACTGAGGGGATAAAGCAGTGTCTTAACTATTCTAAGTAGTAATGAAGAAAGCTTGAGTCAACTCCCGAGTGTAGCCAAGTAGTTTAGAATTTAAGTCACTTAACTAAGTTTAACTACTTACCTAATACAAGAACCTTGAATGCAGGGACGGATTCAAACTAGCCCAAGACAAAGACGCCTTTATCCCTGAGGAGCATACCTACCTACTCTACTTTTCACACCTGCCTAATGCGAGATTGTGCGTAAGCCAAATGATTATGCTGGCTGGCACCCGCGAGCGTCGCTGGTCGGCCAAGTAGTGCAGGTCCTGTGGTCAAACTTTTCATTGTATTTGTTTAGTACTTAGTGTAAAAAGTTTTTTCGTGGCGCCAACGCCATAACAAAGTATGGATCATTTTTTGCGCATGGTCTAACTGTAGTATTTTGTAATAATCCAGCATTCTTTCAAAGCAGCGCCGTTATGTTTTTTTAACCAATGAAGACACAAACGGACGTGGACGTGTTCGACTACGGTCCAAATGTTGGATTCCAACTTTATCTTCTGCCTAGCTTCTTATGCTATGTTGGGGTCAGGGTCGGTAGTCGGCATCGGCACCCCAAAACGAGATGTACCTAGGTATAGACATTTTGATGCAATTGGGCCAAGTTTATCATTGCAGCTTGCAGCCGACGTGACGAGATTTACGTTTTATTATACAACCGAGATCATGTGCAATAAACAGCGATATTTTTTAGCACATATAATAAGAAAAAGTATTTTTTTTTCTTTTAATGTAATAGGTGTAATCGATTTTCGTGGCATTACTAAAGTTAAAACTTTTGTTTTAACTTTAGTAATGCCACGAAAATCGATTAAGTACACCGTAAAAACTAAAAGAAAAAAATAAACATTGTTACCTACTTTATGTTCGATTTTAAAAAAATCTATCTACCCACTAAGCATTTTCCTAACTTACTGTATTGAGGTCGTCTTCTAGTCTAACCAGATGCAGATGAGTTGTACCTACATGGAGTGATGGCATGACCACCACTATCCAGTAAGGGTAACACGACATCTAAGCAGACTTCTCCGAAGACGATCCGTAACGACTGTCGATTGTCATCAAAACATCAATAGACCGCCTTTTTACGGGGGGAAATCCTCATGGATGTCCTCCGCCCTGGGGCGGGCAGAGGGGTCTGTTAGACTCTTACTGTCTAGACCAACGGGCAACAGCTTAACTTGCTTTCTGAGGCACGGAGGAACCTCGGTATGTAATGGATGGTTAGTGATTACCCATCCACAGAGTTATTATTCTTTAACCACTCTAATACTCGAGTAGTAGGTAAATGGACGTAAGACTATTTAGAAATTCGATTAATAGACGTAGGCAGTGGTTTATCAATAAATATTCGATGATTTGGCGTGACATAACCATGCCATACATACTGCAACCGATCTGAGGCTGAAAAGAAGAGAAAGAAGAAGAAACATTTATTTAGCAATAGTCCATCATCATTTCAGACACATACAGTACCTAATACGATAGGAAAACAATTAACAAAAAACCTCACGGTGCCGCAAGAGGAACACGATACCTACGGAACTGCTAAAGATAATATTTTTTGAAATTTCGTGGGTTTTGTAAAACAAATACGCCAATTGTTGACCAGTTGTTTAAATAGTGCGTGTTTTAAATTGTTGAAGCACTCACCTTCAGTTTTAGAAGGCAACACCGATGGCCTCAGCAAAAATGAAAATTTTATATGTTAAACATATTATATTTTTCATGTAAGTTGTGTTTTTATAATATTTTTTTTTTCGATATCCGGACTATAAAACGACAGGCTTCGTATTGTAAAAAATACAGGCATTATCTGGCTGCATCGAGAGGTCTTTTCAAAAGTTCTTCAGATACCAAATAGCCTGTACGTTCCTACTTCTAAATATATGTATTTGCAGATTCATACAGAATGTGTTAGTTGATGCAGTTCAAGTGCAGGTGGAACAGGGCTGCTTGGAAGGAGATATACTGGACTTAATTACTGGAGACGGACAGTACAACAGTTTTAAAGGCATTCCGTACGCCCAACCTCCTATTGGAACCCAGAGATTTAAGGTAAACCTATCTAACAACCGTATTCTGCCTGTGTGTTCTATGAAAGTTTAAATTTAAACATAAATTTTCAGGCACCTCTGCCTGCTGTTAAGTGGGAAGGGGTAAGAAACGCAACTCAGCATGGTTCAATGTGCCCTCAACTTGACATCCTTACAAACAATTTCATTCCCGGAAATGAAGACTGCTTGTTTCTGAATGTGTATTCGCCAAACTTGACACCGGACACACTTCTACCAGTTATGGTATTCATTCACGGAGGGGGATATAAAAGCGGATCAGGCAATGTCGACTCCTACGGACCAGACTTCATACTCAGGAAGAATATGGTAGTCGTGACATTGAACTATAGATTAGATGCATTGGGCTTCCTTAGCCTCGGCACTGAAGAAGTTCCTGGAAACGCGGGACTGAAGGATCAAGTTGAAGCTTTGAAATGGGTGCAAAAGAACATCAAACTTTTTGGAGGTGACGCAGACAGAGTCACCATCATGGGTCAGAGCGCAGGCAGCGCTTCTGTTGCATTACATATAAGTTCTCCGATGTCACAAGGGTTGTTTCACAGAGCCATCGCATTGAGCGGCTCGCCGTTTTGTGATTGGGGCTTGGCGTTTCATCCTGAAAGACGCGCTTTTACTCTTGGTAAACAACTTGGCTTTGAAACCGAAGACCCCAACAAACTACTCGAATTTCTTCAGTCCTTGCCTTCAGATAAATTAGTAAATACAAGTCCAAACATTTTATCATTCGAAGATTATGCCTATAACTTAATTAAAATGTACCAATTTGTGCCTGTCATTGAAAAGTATAATGGAACAGACAATTTCCTGTCATACAATATTTTTAAAGAATTTAAACATGTTAATAAAGTAGACATTTTGTTTGGACACGCTAGCCAAGAGGTAGTTACAATAATTGAAGTCATTGCTTCGACCTATCTTAATCAATATAATAACAAAACAGAACTTTTGGTGCCTCGAAAGCTTTTAGACCAGCTTGGACCAAATCAGATCCTGGCACTATCGGATACAATTCGTAAACATTATTTCGGGAATAAAAGTATTGATGTAGACTCTATAAAGGAGTTTGTAAATTACGCAAATAATGCTGGATTCAGATATGATATTACAAGATACTTTTCAAGATTGCCCTCTGTTGAAAATACTGTCAGATATTTCAGCCAGTTCTCTTGCATGTCAAGTAGAAGTTTGTATGGCCTACAAGGAGAAAAATACGGCATTTCCGGAGCTGCCCATATAGACGAATTGTTTTATTTATTTGATCCAAAATCAATGAATATGACTTCGACCAAAAACAGTTTGGAATTCGAACTTATTGATTTAGTCACTACACTCTTCACGGACTTTGCTAAACACGGGTATGTATTAATAGTATTTTATTTTTTTTTACTTTTTATTAAAACAAGTAGGTGAAGAAGCAAATGAATGCATTTCGGTTCAGATGTCCAAATATGTGGTCGTAAATTAGTCTGTAAAGTGTCCAATGTAGGTATGATGAATATAAGGCTGGCTGGGTTTTCCGATCAGGTTTTTCGGTAAGGGAGAACACCCAAATACTCCGAAATATTTTATTCCAAATTTCGATGTTCTGATTTTCAAAAGTCCGAATTTCATATTATTAAAAATCACAAAATTTTATTTTACCGAAAGTCGTAAATGCGATTTCTTTGTTTTTCGATTTTCATATGTTCGGAGAATCAAATTAATGCTCGATGGGTTCTCGGTCCAAAAACGACATTCCGATTTTCAATACTTCGAATAAACTGCTAAAATTAGGATTCTGATTTTGATTCAATTAGTATAATATGGGATACTAGTGACAAAAACGAATCGCTGCAAAACCGACTCAACGTAGTCTTGTCAGCCCTACCCCTAGAGTGTAATATAAGCCCGCGTAGGCGCGGAGGAACATGCTTGCATGTTGCATGCTCGCTTGCATGTTGCATGCTCGCTAGCATGTTGCATGCTCGCTTGCATGTTGCATGCTCGCTTGCAAGCTCGCTTGCATGTTGCATGCTCGCTTGCATGTTGCATGCTCGCTTGCATGTTTCATGCTCGCTGTATGTCTGCTGTATGCTTGCTGCAAACATGCAGCATGCAGCTTCAAATTGTGTTTGTCTTGCTATTCAGTTGTACAAGGCGTTTTTATTTCGAACTAGCTGTCCCCCGTGACTTCGCTCCCGGCAACTGGCTACCTACCTTTCACCTACCCTACACCTACACTACACCTACCCTACACCTTCCCTACACCTTCCCTACACCTACCCTACACCTACCCTAAGGATTCTTAAATTTTCTAATTTTCCGCGCAATTTTTTAATTTTTTTTTTCATAAGAACCTTCTCCTGACAATAACAAACATAACAAACAAAAAAAGTGAAATCGGTCCAGGCGTTGTTGAGTTATGCGCTTACTAACACATTTTGCGATTAATTTTATATTATAAGATTTATTGAGAATTATAATTAATCGGTACTTTAATCATCGAAATTCGTATTTTTGATGTTCCGAATTATAATTAAGTCGGAATTTTTGTCATTCGATATATTGAAACTCGTTTTTTTGAAAATAGTAATAGTAAACGTAAGGAATATTGAAATATCGAAACTTGTATAAAAATAGGATGAATGATAAATCGGAGTTAGGAATTTTGATCCATTCGGAATTATGAAAATCGGTATTTTGAAATTCGTATTTGTGACTGACGGAATTCAGAGTCGGAATTCCGAGGGACTAGCGTAGACGTTCGATTTTCGATTCTTCTGACCCGAACGCACGGCTTGTCGCAAGGAACGTCAGGTTTTGGTTTTCCATTCGTAAAATGTACAAACGTGTGCGCCTAGTTGTACATTTTGTATGTAAGCATACCGGTCTCACAATATGAATTCCTTATCAGGAAACCGTACGTATGAGGTCAGACCTTAATGTTGATAGACGGAGAAGGTAAAATAGAGATAGATGAAATGAGTGAGGAAATAATTATATATGAGAAGAAACGTGGTTAACCGAACTTAATTTACAAAAACCACAAGGGAGGGAAGATGATAATGTAAACGGTGAAATCATAGCCGAGTTCCCTGTTCATCAGAAACTCACTTTTTCTTTTTTTTAACTTAAAAAAGTCTAGGTAACAAAGTGATAGGTTGACGTTAGTATTTTAAAGACATTTTTTTTAAATAATATATTTATTTCAGCAACCCCACTCACAACTCCACAGTTTTCAACACAAGCTGGCCTTTGTTTGACAACCAGACCCTGCAGTACGTCGACATACGAAACAACTTGACAGTAAAAAATGTTCATGATGATGATAATTACGACTTCTGGGATCAGCTATATTCCTCCGTTGGAATCTATATTTCAAATGATATAGATGAAGTTAAAAGTAAAAAATGTAAAGCTACGTGAAGTTTTATAACTGAAACTAGTAAAGTCTTCCAAAAGTGTAATCAGATTTTACGTAGCTGTAAATACTTTTTATTTAAAAGTCCATTTATTTACCCAGGGTATAGGTATGGAATAAAAAGTATTTACACCGAGAAAGAATTTCGTTTTAATAGAACCTGATTATATAGATTTACAACCCATGTTTTCCTTATCCGTCTTCTGTCAACCTTATTCTGCTTTATGTAATATCTTTATTTTTATCCAACTTCAAAAAAAGGAGGAGGTTCTTAACTCGACTGAATTAATAAGTATTTTCCCGGACTGGTCCCATTCAATTTGGTGAAGATCTGATGAAGAACGAGATAGGCAACGGAACTCTTCAATAAATGATAGTAAATCTCCCGGGATTGCTGAAACCGCATGTCTTTCCGAGGTGTAACCGTGCCGATAACCGACCAACTTGACCTTCTTGGTGTTACGTTGACATCTACCCTCAATTTTGGCACATTTATAGAGGCAAAGGCTCAAGTGGCTGCCAAAAAGTTGGGAATTCTGGCAAAGGTGCGACGGTACTTCACGCCGGAACAGCTGCTCAAACTTTATCAAGCGCAAGTTCGATCGTGTATGGAGTACTGCTCGCATCTTTGGGACGGATCTGCCAGATACCAGCTTGATGCCCTTGAGTCAATAGAGAAACGAGCCAAGAGGATCATCGGCAATGATAGGCTCGTCGAGTCGAAGCTCCAAAGTCTCGAGCATCGACGCCAAGTTGCTAGCCTGTCGGTTTTCTATCGGTTGCATTTTGGAGAGTGTGCAACGGAATTGCATAGTTTGATTCCGCCTAGCCCGTTCCATCATCGGACCACAAGACGTACGGCGATGCGCCACCGGTACATGGTGGACATCCCACCCACACGCACAAAGCGTTTTGGGAATACATTCATTGTGCGTACCGCTAAGGAGTGTAATTCCCTGCCGGAGTCTGTGTTTCCTGATAGCTACAACCTGGGAGTCTTTAAGTCAAGAGTGTATAGGTTAATTCTAGGCCAGCGTGCTCCATCTTCGACCACATCATCGCTTACCATCAGGTGAGATAGTGGTCAAGCGCGTGCCTATCAATAATAAAAAAAAAAAAGTCTGTTTATTGTTTTTCACACCAATTCTTAACATAACATCACGCCGCCGGTACGTGAAGGGGTACGCAGATGTGTAAAAGTCAACCATGATTTTGGGGTTCTCTATTCGCATAACTTTATTGTCTACTAGCACTTCGCCCGCGACTTCGTCCGCGTGGATTTAGTAGGTACCTACTCCACAAACTTCAACGCCCTCTATACCCCCGTATAAAGGTTAGTTTTGGAAAATTAAGCAGAACGTTTTCATTAATTACTTAGCCATTTCTACTTATTCTATGGTCTCAGGAGGCCCTAACCAATGTACCATTTAATTAGCGAATGCGACTGTCGAAATGCCAAAATGTAGGAATTTGGTCACGTGACATTTCGATAGCATCTGTCAAACCTATACATTTTTGACGTATTGACAATCGCGTACGCCACGCCACTGTTGACAGAATCTCACTTGTCTCGAGCCCAGGTTCAGCGCAAGTGTTCACCCCGGCCCCGTTCAACCCGTCAGGGTTTGATTATGCAAAAATTGTTAGGTACATCTTTTTCAATTATCCCGCTTTTAGTTTGTTCATAACATTCCGATGTAAATTGAAGCAAGCAATTATGCCTTCACCTAAAATCTTAATCACCCCTGCTTCACTCTTTAACATGTAAGTATGTAGTTTATTTTCGAAAAATCCAAACATTTGTTATTCTTATTGTTTTATCGAAAACATTTAAATGCCGTGGTGTTTCAACTTCATCGGACCAAGCATTGATACTGTTACGCGCCAGAATTAATGCCGGGTACATGACGATGAAAGTTACTACTAGCGCCATCTAGTATCGAGTAGCAGAACTAGTAGAGTCAAGATCCTTCTAGACATTTCGATGCTAGAACATTCTAGAGTTTTCTATGTCTGGTTGGTCCGGACCGGTATGTACTCGAACTTTCTAGATGTTTCTATACTAGAAGGTTCTGGAATTATCTGCCGACCTATATAAGGCCCGCATAGCCTCCGACCGAGTCAGTATTGAATTTGCGATACAAGCGACAACTTCGAGAGCGAACTTCGACTGCGAATTAAAGTGATCAGTAGTGCAATTGTGATTTATAATTAGTGAGTTTAAGTTGTAATTAGTGTTGATTAATTAAAGTGTCATTTTGGTTATTTCATCGGCTGTTTTTATTGTCACGAACCCTAAGCTCGTAACAATACGATTCTCCCCAGTTCGCTCAAGCCGCGACATTTTTCTTACTCCGAGCATGTTTATTACCGTCAACTTTTAAATGAAAGGTCCGATTTGAATAATTTAAAGTGTAATTTACACGGACATAATCAACCTTAAGGCCAGGCTTTCCGGAAAAACGTTGTTTTGCATTGTGTAAAATTGTGTTTTATTCGTAAACAACACGGATTTAAATTTTGAAAAAAATATATTATATATTTCACACTTCGATCTTGCGATTTCGGCCGTGCGATACACGATTACTTGCACTTTACTGCATCCAATTAAATCGCAAAGACAAGTCAAAATCAAGATGTAATTATCATTTCATTTGAGTTATATAAGGTTTTGAGTAATAAAACTTATACCACAATAAAGGTCGTAAAAAATGTGATTTAAATCGGCCGTCATAATGTGAAATATGAAAATACGTATCCCACTAATTCCAAAATCAAGTGATTTTGTCGTTTCATGAGCGCGCCCCGTGTCATTTAGTCCCGAGCGGAACGTGTTGGAGGTCGGACGTGTGCCAAATTTTTGCGATCCCGCCACCCCCGCTAAGTTCTGTTACTGGCTAAGCCTAAATTGATTACCGCTCTAGCACTGCCGGCACACCAGTGTGCCGCGAATTTAATGTTTATGTTTATTTACGTAAGATTTATTTTTTATTTTGGAATTTTCACGTGTCGAGTGGTTAAATAATAATACTTGTATACAATTTAGTGTTCAAACAGTTGTAATATAGTTAGTTTTTATTAGATGTAGCTATAATTTTGTAAAAAAAAATGGGGGAAAAAAAAGTTGTCACGGCTCTTCGTTGCAGCGGTGACTACTTTTTTTTATAAACTTTGGCTGAATAAACAAAAAGGTATATAGGTATATACATAATTTACTTTACTAACTAGGTAAGTACCGACACGAAACAGATAAATTTCCACACCGCAAACATGTGTGTAAACAGTTTAATTTAAACCTTATTTCAGTACGCATAAAGACGTGCGCTTTAGTGGTTTAGTTTTCGCGCGGAATAGATTTACCAACCGCATCGAGTATGTAAAACAATTGAATTTGAACCCTATTTCAGAGTGCATAAAGCCACCTCGCGCGCACATGATACAATGATTTACTGTTTTCAAATGTCAAATAGGTAGTTCACCCCGCTACGTTAGTCTTGATGGTTTCGGAGAGTTTGTATAAGTCTTATAATATTTGTTATTTATTAGAAATGTCCGTTTTCACTTATCTTACTCCTAAACAAATGCAAAAATAATAGCTCGTATTTCCTACATGAGAGTTGAATATCGGTGCAATAATGTTGTGGTGTTCATGTAGAGAAGAAATATAAGTGTAGTTATACGCTAGGTGGGTACCTACTCACAGCCACCACAACACAACAAATAATAATATTTATGGTGTCCGCAACGTTTGTGTAGGTCTCGTCTATGCCAAACAATACGCGCAGCGCACTCGTGAGTCGCGTGCCATAGTGTAAAAGTGTTACAGTATGACCATTTCCTATGAAAATATTATAATAACATACTTTTGGTAACGTTTAGGCTACCGGACCAGCTCATTTATGCGCTGTACACTAGAGTCCATCCTCTTACTAATTACTAACAATGTATCAAGTTATGACAAGACATACAAAAAACTATGTGGTCAGTTTGGATAGTTTTTCCAATCCAATGCGTTACTTTATCGGTGTTTATTGGCAAGAGGAAAAATGTATAGAAATTATAAATTACATACACTAAACTGTTTTTAATTGACTATTGTATTGTATATTATTAACCGACTTCCAAAAAAGAAGAGGTTCTCAAATCGACTGTTTTTTTTTGTTGTATGTTTGCTCAGCGATATTTTCGCCAATTGTCAATCGATTTTGATGATTCTATTTTTTTTGGAAGTGTATCTTCCCGGACTGATCCCATTTCAATTTGGTGAAGATCTGATGAAGAACTTCGGAGACAGGTAACGGAACTCTTCATTCCCGTAGGAATTCCCGTTCCCGTATAGCCGTACAGCCTTCCCCATGAATGTAACTATAATAAATTCATAATCATAATACAAAAAAGAATTTCTTGCACCGCGTCGCACGCAGTCACGCAGGCTCGACGCGTTCTCGTTTGGTGGCCGCGTCTCGCGCACCGCCCGTTCGATTTAATAATATTGTTGAATTATTTTAATTTTACATTATCTCCTAAACGGTGAGTTCAAATAACATGCTGTAAAAGACAAAGTTTATCTTCATAAAATTATCTTGATGATGAAGTAACTTTCGCTAGTAAGGATTAATATGCCTGCCTAATATTAATGCTGAAAAACCACCTTTAATTTTTAAATAAATTATTTGACATAAAATGCCTTAGTGTGGCATATTTATAAGAGATAGATATAGGTGTAACGTCGCGGACTTTTTTTTAGATCGAATGAAAAACAATATCTTTGTTGTACATGGTACTTACGTATAATTAGCTATTACCACAGCGCACTTAGCGCACTTCCACTTTATAATATTATTTAGTATAGATTTGAATAAAGTAGTATCTCATTATCATTATTGTAACACCATAAAATACATAAAGAAATTAAACACACACCATATTACAATTCTATCCTATTTATTTATAACGGTTTGCTATCTATGTTTCTGTGTACGTGCGTCTGTGTGCCTGTGTATCTGTCTTTGGCACTGTAGCTCCGTTATCTTTATTGAACAGGGATATTTTGTAAGTTTTTAAAATTTTACTTGTTAATTACCAACAAATCAAAATTTGCGTTACAGGGCAATAGAGCATGCGGAAGGGCGTGACTTTTCTCCAAAATAATACTCATTTATTGGGGTTACCCCCGACGGTATAGTTGGGAACGACACCATTGTTGAAATTAAATGTCCAATAACGGCATTTAGAAAAGGGAAATGCTGCTATTGAAGAAAGTAAAATACATATATTTAAATTCGATAGAATAAAACATACCAGGGTTATAAACAAAAAAAGTAATTGGTATTACCAAGTGCAGGGTCAACTTCATGTAACAGAAAGGAACCAATGCATTTTTGGAATATGGTTCGGTGAAAACTAGTAGTAGAAAATATTTCAAGAGATGACGAATTTTGGCGGGTGCATATGGAGAAAAAAATTATAGATTTTTATTTGAAATGTATATTGCCAGAGATTGTGGATCCGCGCCAAAATCGCGGTATGCCAATACGAGACATAATATTGAAAGAAAACAAAGAAAATGTTAATGATAAGCCTGTGTAGCCAGGTCCAAGCAAATCCAAGGACCATATTCCGTGTCAATCTACTCAGCTAGGTCCATGCAAACCGAGACAGCTACAGTTCAACGAATTTTAGCCAGTTGCATTGGTAACTTTTATTATGTTAACTATTTGATTAAAAAATATAAAAACGTTTTTGTTTTTTTTTAAATAGCATCTAGGCAAATTCCAAACCATTTATACTTCTAAGCTTTCTTGAATTATAATATTCAAGAATTGTAACATAATTTTCCTAAAGTAAGTGTGCCTACCTACTACTTGATTTTTACGAAGGTATCGCTCCAAAGCCAAATAGCGCGCGACGCGTATTTTTGTATCGTACTCGTATTCATAATTTTCGTGTCAGTCAGATTTTAAATCCACCATATACTCTAAAATAAATAAGTATTATTACTGATTTTTAATGATTAGTAATTGGATTCAAGTTTGTACAATACGTACTTAATCCATCTATAACCTTAAAAAATACTTAATAGAAAAATAAAACAAAATAAACTTATACTAATCAATTCAAGTTGATCTACTGCATTACTTTATCCTGTGACGGAACTTAGTACCTACCCGAGTCCGTGAACTCATGAGCGAGCGGTGCGCTTGGTGCGCGCGTCTCCCGCGCATCGTAACTTATTACGTATTGCTACTCCTTGCGGGGCCTGGGGTAAGCGTTAGATGCCTACGCGCTCAAGTCAGGCTCGCCTTAATTATCAAACCATTTAAATGGATAAGGGTTAATATCATGATACTAAAATCACCATTTTTTATTTCACCATGGGATTTGCTTGAATAATATGAACAAAAAGCGGTCATGGTGACTTATCCATAATAGTAAGACATATGGTATTGCGGACTTTTTTGTAGATATTGATGACCTCTATAAAACTGTAGTACATCACTTTGCTCTATTGTCAATAGATTCCGCAGCGTACGCGATATAAGGATTTTTTCTCACACCTTGGGTTACATTATCGAAGTTTTCATACGGATCCCTACCTTTTTTGAAAATATTCTATAGCCTATGTCCATCATCGATAATGTAGGATTCTACTGGTGAAAGAATTTTTCAAATCGGTCCAGTAGTTTCGGAGCCTATTCATTTCAAACAAACAAACAAACAAATCTTTCCTCTTTATAATATTAGTGTAGATAGTGTAGACACAGTATAAATATGGACAGTAGGGAAACTAAGCCTAGTTGAGTCAGGGCTTGTTAACGTTACCAAATAACAAAATAATAACCGTTACATAACGTTAATTTCAATTGTGATACCATAGTAACGTTACAAAATTTACCGGTATTTGATAACATTACCAGTAATATAACGTTAAGTAACATTTAACGTAAAATACGAGAAATATCGTTTTAACGGTAAAATAATTAGTGTTATTATAGCCCGCGAACTTTCTTGTATTTTTTGCTATTTGAAGGTCAGTGTCAGGTTGTAATTTAATCAAAATGTGATGCACAACAATAACAAATATGTATTTACATAGATGTAACCATAAGAATCATTTACTCATCATCATGAACTTAGATTTGATGTGTATAATAGTTATTATACACATCAAATCTAAGTTCTAATCTAGTTAGATTTCCGAAATCTAGCTAAGAGAAAAAAAATGTAATTATGGTTATAATTATGTACCTACTTACATATTCTTTACTGTCGTGAATCATATTTTGATCAAGATACAATCTGACATTGCACCACCTCACAGAGATAACCGTTTAAAAATAACGATAAAATTAACGTTAAACTACAAATAACGTTATTAAAGAATAACGTTAAAATGGTGCATAAATAACGTTAAACCTATTACCGTTATTTTAATATAACGTTAACTCCTGTCAATGCAAGGTAACGTTATAAATTTTTACCGGTATTTAAAGCCCTGTAGTTGAGAACATAATTACCTACGCTCCATTGAAGCAATAGGGTTGTCACTATTAATGTTTTTGATATATTTTTTTTTACATTTTTGTTCTGTAGTTACCAATCAATCGAATTTGAATAAATAGCTTACAAGCATAATTTAAATAGGTAATCTCATGGCGTCGGTTAATCTCAGCAAAAGACGATAGTTTAAACACGGAAATCAATTTAATATTAACACACAACAACTTGTAGAACTAAAGATCTTTAACTTTGTCATTACGGCGGAACCGCGGAACCTTTTACAAGTTTTAGCGTACGCGAGCCGCGGTTGGACGAAAAGGTTTCGGGCGCTCGTCGGAGTGGGCGCACGGTAGACGCCGCAGCGCAGGTGGCGCGCGGGCTGGGCTCATGAGCGGCTACGAACCGTACCGCGTTTCAATCCGAAAATGCGTGTGATATCTAGTAATTAAAAAAACCCATTACATAAAAAAATACACACACCCATGACGAAAAAATTGATAGGTACCTTTTGCAGCCGCCATCTTGGATTCACGTTTTGACAGCACTATCGGCTTCAACACCCTCGAAAACCATGAAAACGACATCCATGACGAAAAAAATGATACCAATTGCAGCCGCCATCTTGGATTCACATTTTGACAGCACTATCGGCACTGGCTACTGCGAGTCCCGCGAAGTTACCTTAGGAGTCTCGTCGGTGTGCATGTTTGTGTGAGTGTGCCGTTTCGAGCGTTTGTAGGCAGTTTCCCTACTGTCCATATTTATATTGTGGTGTAGATGAAATGAAGCGATCTTGATGAGTCTTTCAACCACCACTAAAAAGTGAAAAATAAAAAAACTTTCTTACAAAAAAATACAACCGACTTCGAAATAACAAAAACACAAAATACGAAGAGACAACCAAAAACACCGACTTCCGAATTAAAGTTCTTTCATACTTTGTAGTGTTTTTTTTTTTCGAAGTCGGTTGAGAACTTTCTTGTTAAAAAAAAATCTTGTATCAAGATAATGACTACGGAACTGCTTAAATAAATGGTGTACACAAATTAAATGCACTATTAACATGCATTTTTAAACATGAACAACAATGTCAACAATTACTCACAATTTTTTTGTTTGTTCTCTTAAATATCGACTGAATAGACTTGCCGACTCATCTAGATAGGTACCTATTCTTCGAATCCACGTATCACTCGAAAACAGTTAACTACATACTACTTTTCCGAGGTACCTAATACCTACTTGCAGTCTTCGTGAGACACGGCGCATTTTCGAGTCCACTAGTTCCGATTCCAGTGGGTCACTTTAGACGTCTTGAATAAAAATGAATTTATTAAATACAATAATATTCCTCATGTAAGTTGACCTTAGTTAGGACCATATTGAGTTGTTATTTTGTTACCTCATAACTCCGTCATTTATGAACCAATTTGAAAGCACAAGCAATCGGTTCTGTAGTTTGGTTTTTAAGTCACAATAGTTGTAAAAAATATGTATGTCATCCAAGTAAACGAAATTGCGACTTTCGAAATTAAAGTTATTTTGTACTTAAAAAAAAATACAACCGATTTCCAAATGAAAAGACACTACGTCTTTTTCATTTAGAAATCGGTTGTATTTTTTTTGTAAATAAAATTTTATTTTTTTTTGTTTTATGGACACGTCTGTATTTTTTTCTGAAATTATGTGGAAACCCTCAGGGTTTTATTTTAAATGAAATGTTATTGGTTCAACAAAAACTAGGACAATACTTAATTCAACGTGTAATACATATGTTTAGTTGTTTATACATAAAAAGTTTACAGAGTTCTACAAAATGTAGCAAGTGATGGAATTAAAGTTAAGGTGGAACAGGGGTGGTTGGAAGGAGAGATACTGGACTTAGTTACCGGAGATGGACAGTACAATAGTTTTAAAGGCATTCCGTATGCTCTACCTCCTAATGGAACCTGGAGATTTAAGGTAAGGACCTGAGTACCTTTTAAGGACGTGGACCCGGCTTCCATACGGGTAATATGTACTGACTAGCTGACCCGCGCCACTTCGTCTGCGTCTCATTTTTCATTTATGTTCCGCTCCCATTGGTCGTAGAGTCATGTTATAGCCTCCCTCGATGAATGGACTATCCAACACTAAATTACATTTTAATTTCAATTCGAACCAAAAAATTCTGAAATAAGCGCGATCAACCAAAAAAAAACAAACAAACTCTTCAGCTTTTCATTATAATGTAATGTAAAATAACAATATAAGTAAAAAAAAAACAGTTTTCATGCATCCTGATGCAGTTTGTTGCATCGAATCTATGATTGAACTAGAATAGACGCCACCAAGTGCGTGACAGCTTGACAAGTGATTATTTTGGAATGTAGCAGCTACAGAATACCAGCCTTAAATAATACCACGAACTTCTGGAACACCCTGTACCTTTCGGAAGGAATTCTCTTAATTATATTTAAAAACCGCAAGAAAATTAAAAGATCTAAGTGTACAGACAGAAAGGCAGAAAGCGACATTGTTTTATTAGTATAAAACAGGCATTTTTTTCCTATCGCTACATAGTTGTAGGGAAAGGAAAAAAACGCCTGACAGTTAAACGCCAAAACGACAATTTCAGGCCCCGCAGCCTCCTCTATCATGGACTGGAGTAAGAAACGCCAAACAGCATGGTTCTGTGTGCCCTCAACTGAATATCCTTACAAACACATTTATTCCCGGTAATGAAGATTGTTTATTCCTCAATGTATATTCGCCAAACCTAACACCAGACAATTCTTTGCCAGTGATGGTATTCATTCATGGAGGGTCCTACAAATTTGGATCCGGCAATGTTGACACTTATGGACCCGACTTCATTGTCGAAAAGAACATGATCGTCGTGACAATAAATTATAGACTGGATGCATTGGGCTTCCTTTGCCTCGGCACTAAGGAAGTTCCTGGAAACGCAGGACTGAAGGATCAAGTTGCAGCTTTGAAATGGGTGCAAAAGAACATCAAACATTTCGGAGGTGACGCAGACAGAGTCACCATCATGGGTCAGAGCGCAGGTAGCGCTTCTGTTGCTTTGCATATTAGCTCTCCGATGTCACAAGGATTGTTTCACAGGGCCATTGCTATGAGTGGTTCGCCGTTTTGTGATTGGAGCCTGCCGTATCATCCTGAAAGACGTGCCTTTGTTCTTGGTAAAAAGCTTGGCTTTGAGACTGAAGATCCCGATGAACTACTCAAATATCTTCAGTCCGTCCCGTCAGATGATTTAGTAGCCACGACTCCAAATATCATATCTTTTGAAGAGTTTGCCTATAACATTATTAAAATGTATCAGTTTGTGCCAGTTGTTGAAAAATTTAATGGCGATGATAATTTCCTGACATACAATATTTTTGAAGAATTTAGCCACACAAATAAAGTGGATATTATGTTCGGGCATACTAACCAAGAGGTGGTCATAGTAATAGAATACATCATATCTACGCTTTTGGAAAATTATGATAAATATCCAGAAATGTTAGTTCCTCGTAAAAGTTTAAACAAGCTTGGGCCCGATCTCATTTTGGAACTATCGGATAAAATTCATAAATATTATTTTGGTAACAAAAGCATTGATATAAACTCTATACAGAAGTTTGTTAATTATGCGAGCGATATTTCATTTGTTCATGACAACAGAAGATTTTTTATGAATATACCCTTTATTGAAAACACTGTAAGATATGCCTACCAGTTTTCCATCACATCAAGCAGGAATTATTATGGTCTGCAAGGGGAAAAATACGGCATATTCGGTGCTGCCCACATGGACGACTTGATGTATTTGTTTGATCCAAAATCATTAAATCTGGTTTCTGATAGAAACAGTACAGAACTCCAACTCATTGATCAAGTTACTACGATCTTCACGGACTTTGCTAAATACGGGTACGTTATATTCCGTTTTTTACTCTTAAGATTAACACTTTAATCTCCTGCTCCGTTTTCGATTAGATAAATGAATGTATGTGTTTTTTTTACTGTTGATAGGCACGCGTTTGACCACTATCTCACCTGATGGTGAGATAGTGGTCATACGCGTGAAAATGATAAGCGATGATGTGGTCGAAGATGGCGCACGCTTGCCTAACCTATTAACTCTTGACTTGAAGACTCCCAGGTTGTAGCTATCAGGAAACACAGACTCGGGCAGATAATTCCACTCCTTAGCTGTACCACAGCTGTACGCACAATGAATGTGTTCCCAAAACGTGTTAGTCTAAGATAATTGTTTATTTCAGAAACCCAACGTATAGTTCTGAATTGGACATAACGTGGCCATTGTTTGACAAGAAGACTTTGCAATACTTGAACATAGGAAACGATAATTGGACTGTCTCGAGTTACACTGGTGATGACAGCTTCAACTTCTGGGAAAACTTTTATTTGGCCACTGGAACGTATATTTAAACAAGATTTAAACTGATGAACTGTAAATTTTGTATGTGAGATGGAGGTACCTACCTAACTGTTTTTACTTTTTTACTACCTACACAAATAAAAACATAATCGCAGAAATATTTATTTGTTATCCCATAGGATAGTGTAGAAGAAATTAGAATCCACTAGTGTTTAAGTTTTTCACCAACCCTATTTTAC
Organism: Melanchra persicariae; assembly: GCA_947386135.1. Classification (NCBI taxonomy): domain Eukaryota; kingdom Metazoa; phylum Arthropoda; class Insecta; order Lepidoptera; family Noctuidae; genus Melanchra; species Melanchra persicariae. The sequence goes on along the minus strand of OX376651.1, from coordinate 4,450,389 downwards.
AAGCTTTTATTTAGTTTCCCTGTCCCTGTCGATACCTGTCGATATTTTGTCATCTTGAATTTGATCCACTTCCCGGGTACCGATTGAGCTGTAATTTTGCATACAGTGTAAATCACGTGACAATGCAATATTATGATGACATGGTGCTGATCTAATGATGGAGCTAGAAGGTGGCCAAAGGAACTTCGCAATGAAACGACACAACCTCATCGAGTTTGGGCTCATTTGAATTGTCTTGACGAGTAGTTTGTATTTCAATGGTAACTAGGGTCTGATGATGGAGCTGGAAGGTGGTCATAGGAACTCTGTAATGAAACGACGCAACCCCATCAAGTTTCGGCTCGTTTAATTCGTCTTGGCGAGTACTTTATTTTTAGATAGTTACCAGGGTCTGATCTGATGATGGAGCTGGAAGGTGGTCATAAGAACTCAGTAAAGAAACGACGCAACCCCATCGAGTCTCGGCTCGTTTGATTCGTCTTGACGAGTACTTTGGTGCTAGATGGTAACCAGGGTCTGATGATGGAGCTGGATTTTTTTAAAATTATTAGTCTTTTTATTAACAAGAATATAATAAAAGCTTGTTTAAAAAAAAAAAAAAAACCAGACTTGTTTCTCTTGTAGGGCAAGTTTTTTGATCGGTGTTTATCAACAAATTGTTAAAAAACGTCGATTTTCGGGCCAGCGCTCTTGCCCCACCTTGGTGACACCTTTGGTTAGTAGATATGTCATTATTGCACTTTAGTGTTTAGGTAGAATCATAAAGTCAGCCTTATCGATATCTTATCTAATTTTATCGTTTAATTTTTTAGGTAATTCCTAACGTTAGTGTTGCACAGCATATTGAGTATTTATCTTCTGTCAGCGGTTTTGCCCGCATTGCAATGATCCCATTAATCCCAAGGGAACGTACTCCGATCCAGGAATAAAAAGTATTATTAACTCATTTAAGTTAATAAACAGACCATGGTCTACCCGTATTAGTCCAGTCATATTACGCCGAAAATAAGGCAAACTTAGTATTCATTCTTATTTCCGATTCTTTGCCGTTAACGTGTAAAGTAAGAAATAGTATAGGCAGAGAAGTAGTATGTTAAAATGTATGCCGCGAAAAGTTAACACCCGGACGTTCGTTTTTATTTTGTACTTCAAGCTAAAAATTGACTGCATTCTTTTCATAAAATTACTTACCTAATTAAATATTTTTATTATTATTTGCTAACTAATAAAATTAAACATTATTCTTAGCGCAAGTTATTAAATATCAGTTTTTTTTTACGAAAGCGATTCAGGCAAAAATGTAACTGAATTAAATTAGGTTTAATTTCAATTTTCAGGTCATGTCTGACTTAATAATTTAAAAAAAAAATAGGGTGTCTGATAATTTTTCAAAATTCCGTATTTATTTTTTACACAACTTTCCATAGGGCGAAAATGATTAGTTCTGACAAAATTAATTAATTTTACCGATTATTATATATACCGACATATTGTAAAAAAAATTAGTTGCTTTTCCCAGCTTTTTTAACTGTTAAATAAACAAAGGGTAGGTACTAGGAGGAGCACGGATGGGTTTTAGTCAGTTTGAGTCTGACACTCCCCTCCGCTCCGCCCAGAGCGGGAGGAGACATTTGATGATTTCCCATCCAAAAAAAAATAAAAACCCGGTTATGGAAAATGTTTAATTTTTTATGTTATTAGGTATAAGAGCTAGGATCAAATACACTACCTATTCAAGAAAAAAATCAGAGTTAGAAATTTTTGCAAGGTTCAAAACTAATTTAACTGGCCTATATACCAAGTTTTTCACAGAAGACTCTTCAAAGGTCTCTTGGAAGTGAAGTGAAATCCTCCTTTAGTGCTCCCCTACACTCATCAAAGAACCTACGTGCCAAATTTCAGCTTTCTACGACCAGTAGCTTCAGCTGAAATAAAATTGATAAGTAACAAAAAATAATTATTTAATTATGTTATTTTAACAATGTAGTTATGGTGTTCACAATATTCTTATGATTAATATAAATCTTGTATTGTTCTGTTTGATAAAAAATTCTAACTAGTCTACTAACTAGCGATCGCAGGCAACGAAAACACGCGAAGTTAGCCGAACGAGGCACGCCAATGACGAATTGAGTTTCGGCGGGGCTGAAGGTTCTGTCAATTTTTGTTCAAAACCTAAACTGCGCCTGAAACTAGGTTTTGGGGCCGAAACTGGCCGAAACCGAAACCGAACTATCGATCGGACGGCCTCTACGTTGATTTTACCTTTCGGTACCTTTAAAAAATACCTCCATAAACTCGTATGAGCACCTATCACGTCTTTATTTATCAGCAGCTCCGCTGTTTTCCGTAGAAAGTGCATTCTGCTTGACAAAAACTTATCTTTCTCAATCCGATTACAGAAAATCCTTCATAAAATATGAGCAAGTAGCGTGGCTATATTTTGCATCATTAATGCCAAGCAATTTGTTTAGTCAGCAGCTAATTGTGCAGTGACAGGAAGACCCAGTGCTTTTTTAATGCACTGGTCGTTGCGGTCCTGCGGCCCAAAGATCCATAAAAACGAACAATGAAAATTTTCTTTTCAATCATATTCCTCATGTAAGTTGTGTTTTTTTTTAATAAGTAATTATTAAACTCGATTGAACTTTCCCATCAATATAAGAAGGTTGCTTTGTTCTTTTCCTTCTACTGATAACAGTAGAAGGAAAAGAACACAACACAACCGGCTTCTGATAACTGACTCAGATAACTGACTGTTCGATTTTTGCAATTCCTGCTGGATTTGGATCAGTCTTTATTCGCTGCCGAGTTTTTTCTATTGACGTTTTTGAAGTAACACATCCACAGGCGTAACTACTATAGCTTTCACAAGGGGGTCTGAGGGTTCAAAAATGTATAGACTACAAAAATAAACTAGTTTTTGCCCGGGCTTCACGCAGAAAAGGCAGTAAGAAGTCAGGACGCCAATCTCATTCGAAGTGCTACTGAATATGTATTTTTGGGTACGGATTATCCGTATCATCCGTCCAATATTTATTAGGGTTTCTTATTTATTTTATTTTTTTATTAAATTGGGGAAGTCCAGAAAAATACTGGCTAAGTGCTTTCCTGCATCGTGCATCGTACAAAGGAAAGGAATAATATAGCACGAGTAATTTTGTAAACTGAGATAAACGCAGCAGGTTTTTGCTAATTCAATCAAGTAGGTACATTTTATATTGTTCACAGAGTCATTCAAAATGTAGCAAGTGATGCAAGTCGAGTTCGAGTGGAGCAGGGCTGGCTGGAAGGAGAGGAACTGGACTTAGTTACAGGAGAGGGACAGTACTATAGTTTTAAGGGCATTCCGTATGCTCAACCTCCTAACGGTACCCGGAGATTTAAGGTCAATACTAATAAATGGGTACATAACCCGAATGCTTCTAAAAGGAAGCACGAATTATTTAATTTTAAAATTAATTTTCAGGCGCCTCTGCCCGCTCTTGGGTGGAATGGAGTGAGAGACGCAACTCAGCACGGTTCAGTGTGCCCTCAACTTGACGTCGTCACAAACACGTTCATCCCCGGCAACGAAGATTGTTTGTTTCTCAATGTATATTCACCAAACTTGACACCTGACACACTTCTTCCAGTTCTAGTATACATTCACGGAGGTGCATATAAAAGCGGGTCTGGAAATGTCGACTGGTACGGACCAGATTTTATACTCAGGAAGAATATGATTGCCGTGACATTGAACTATAGATTAGATGCATTGGGCTTCCTTAGCCTCGGCACTGAAGAAGTTCCTGGAAACGCGGGACTGAAGGATCAAGTTGAAGCTTTGAAATGGGTGCAAAAGAACATCAAATATTTCGGTGGTGACGCAGACAGAGTCACCATCATGGGTCAGAGCGCAGGCAGCGCTTCTGTTGGATTACACATTAGCTCTCCGATGTCACAAGGATTGTTTCACAGGGCCATCGCATTGAGCGGTTCGCCATATTGTGATTGGAGCCTGACGTTTCATCCTGAAAGACGCGCCTTTGTTCTTGGTAAACAGCTTGGCTTTGAAACCGAAGACCCCGATGAACTACTCGAATTTCTTCAGTCTGTCCCTTCAGACAAATTAATAGATACGAGTCCTAAAATTTTATCATTTGAAGAGTATACCTATAACTTAATTAAAATGTACCCATTTGTACCTGTGATTGAAAACTTTAATGGCACGGACAATTTCCTGTCATACAATATTTTTAAAGAATTTAAACATGTTAATAAAGTAGATATATTGTTTGGACACACCAACGAAGAGGTCGTTGCATTCATTGAACCCGTAACATCTACTCTTATAACGCGCTATGACAAATACCCAGAACTTTTTGTCCCTCTTAAAATTTTAAATCAGTTGGGGCCAAATCACATTTTGGAATTATCAGATTTAATTCGAAAATATTATTTAGGAAATAAAAGTGTTGATATAAACTCCACAAAAGAGTTCATAACATTTGCGAATGATGCTACATTTGTGTATGATACATTTAAATATTTTATGAGGTTGCCTGAAATGAAAAACACTGTAAGATATGCCTATCAGTTTTCCATCACATCAAGCAGGAATTATTATGGTCTGCAAGGGGAAAAATACGGCATACTCGGTGCTGCCCACATGGACGACTTGATGTATTTGTTTGATCCAAAGTCATTGAATTTGGTTTCTGATAGAAACAGTACAGAATTCCAACTCATTGATCAAGTTACTACGATCTTCACGGACTTTGCTAAATACGGGTACGTTGAATCTTGCTTGTTACAAAGTCAAAAAGGGAATTCTTATTCTATGTCCCATTTTCGATTTGATAAATTAATGTTTGTTAATCAGAGAATAACGATAATAATTATTGTTTGTTTCAGAAATCCCACTTATAGTTCTGAATCTGATTCGGAAATAACGTGGCGACTGTTTGACAACCAGACTTTGCAATACTTGGACATAGGAAACAGTAAATTTACTGCCTCGAGTCTGGTGGGTGATGACCGCTTCAACTTCTGGGAACAGTTTTATTCGCAACATTTAAACTGATTGTAAATGTGAAAATTGTTAGGAGTCAACATGTTTGTTTGTACACAAATAAAAATAAATATTGGTTGTATTTACTGAATTCAGTAGTTGTTATGTGTTGTTATTATTATGCCAGTGTTTCTATTTTTCACCTTCCGCAATATTTCTTTTCTGAAGTTATTTTCTTCCATTGAAATTAGTATTTTAGCTTCAAATTAGAACGTGACGATTGTTGTTAGGCATGCATACGAGTAGGTACGTAGATAGTTTAAATTTAATAAAGTTCGCTCATTGTAAGTAAGTAACATTGAAGCAGATAACCATTGTTGAAAAAGTATTCTTTGTGATGGTTAAAGAAATATATAGTCCACCAAACGAAGACCAAAAATTGCCAAATAAATTGGAGGGTGGGGGTGAAGCTATCGAATGTAGGTAAATGTCCTTTTTTTAGTTTTTCGTAAATAACTCGTAAACGGTGGCCTATAGAAAAAACGTTCTTCTACATAAGTAATCTACATAAAATTATCTACCAAAAGATCCTGGGGCCTAACCACCAAGTCTTAAAGCAGTATTACTTTAATATTACTTCTAGTGGGAAAGAGACGGAGCTATACGTCCTGTATAGCTCCGTCTCTTTCCCACTGGAAGTAATATTGAAGTAATACTGCTTTAAGAGTTGGTGGTTTAGGCCCTGTTCACGTTTTCGCTAGGATCAATATTTAATGAGTTATATTATGGAAGTAAGAAGATGGACAATACATAAATATACTTTCTTTAAGAATTGCACGTACCTATAATCCTAAAAACAAAATTCCCAGTAAATAAATAAAATTCCAAAACTAAAAATCGGCTTCATCACCATCATCGTCGACGGTGACTTCGATGGGGGCTCCGTTAGTGCCTGAGCCGGAGCATACACTGCAGGCACCGGAGCCGCATCGCACCCCACAGGTCACACCCAGTCGTGCGTGCAAAATTTTGTGTTGAGAATGGAGTCAGGTGCCACTGGGTCGTTGGGGTTGTCACTGTCTTTAGCATGCCATCGTGCCTTCTGGCCCATCCACGTTGGGATGCGGTAGGAGGTTGGTGTGATAGAACATGTCTTTTTGTAGATAATTTCATGTAGATTACTTATGTAGAAAATCATTTTTTGCTATGGGCCACCGATTACGAGTTATTTCAACCTTTACTCCCCCCTCAGCGTGCAATGGAGAGAGCGATGCTCGGGATTTCACTGGTGGATAGAATTCGCAACGAAGTCATTCCAGAGAACTAAAGTCACCGACATTTCGCGAAGAATCAGCATGCTGTGGAAGTGGGCCGGCCATGTCTGTAGACGGACAGACGGTCGATGGAGCAGACATGTGTTACAGTGGAGACCGCGTATGGGCAAATGTAGTGTGGGACGCCCTGCGGCAAGATGGATCTGGCTGGCAGCGGATGGATGCGGACTGCTCAAGACCGGGATGGTTGGCTGACATGATGACTCCCCCCTCCACCCGATAGCTTCACCCCCACCCTCCAGTAGTTTTAGTATGTTGTTGAACACCATTCCCTACAACTACGCCAAAATTCGCTTATGTACACGAATTATTTCGCCTATTTTTCTTTCCTTTGGTGGACAGAAAAGAAGAGTATGACATTGCGACATTGAACTTTAGTATCAGTAGAATAATTAAATTAGCTATCGATATGTTATCTAATTTTATCGATTCATGTTTTTGGTAATTCTCAGGTATTAGCCAAAAAAATAATCGATAAGACCTTTATAGTGTTGCGAAAAATCTTAGCGATAACGATATCGAAATAATTATTAATAGGTAGGTACCTAATGTCACCGGAAAATGTCAGACTCCGTAAGATTGTAATAAATCTTGATTAGATTATTTATAATTTCTCAAAACATAGTATAAAAAAATCGTTTTTATACAATGAAGCCTATACAAATTCAATAGTTTCCAATATATCCGTGTCTTATTTGGAAAAAATAATTTACAATTTCATGTGATATTTTACAATCTATTTTTTGCTTTTTTTATTGTTTGCTATTTTTCGGTGACTGAATCCATGCAATCAAGATGGAATGACAGCTCACTTTGTGATCACTTCACCCAAGCCTTCTACATGTTTACAGCAGTGCGATTCTGTAAACATGTCGATGTGAACACTTGAGCGGGGTGCAATGACAATAATAATAATAATAATAAGCTGGCAACTCTGACTGTCAAACCAATTTTTATTTCGTTCTCGCAATTTTATTTCAAAGAAAATTAGTTTTTAGCCTTTTAAATGCACAATTTTTATAACAGAAGCGCACAAGAATCAAAAAAATCATTAGAAACTCAAAAACTAAAAAAAAACCAAGTAAATTATGAAGAAAACGAAAAATACGACCGACCGATGACATATGTCATGATGTCATGTAAAGAAACAATGATAATGAACGGAATTAAAATAATTGGATGATGATTACAAGAGCAGCATCGCGACGCGCACGCTCACCACCCCCGGACTCGTCGCTCAGCTCCGCCTCGCCGCCGCCAGACATCGGATCACCAGTGGTGTCATCGGCGGCTGCAGTCGCGTCGAGCTCGAGCGACGAGTATTTCTCTCCGCCGACGTCGCCAACACCTGTGCGTCGGCAGGGGAGAGGCCGGCCACCGAGAGGCTTGGGACCTAGGGGCCAACCGGCCCCGAGCCGGGTCCCCGCTACCGGTGGTTGTGTGCAGCGCATGAGATGGACTCAGTCCATGAACGAGAACGTCATGCGCGCATATTACGGGTCTACAGAGGGGGGAACTAACCTCACTGCGTACCGTGTCAGGATGCTGTCTCTGTTTCAGGACCTGGAACCGGCTGTGAACGTCTCGGCCCAACGATTGTCGGATCAGGTGCGAGTCATCCAACGTAGTCACAAGTTGGACGATGCCGCACTTGATAGGCTGCGCTCAGAGGTACTAAACAACCTTATCATCTCGACCCCGACACAGGCCGTGGTACCGGCGCCAACTAGTGGCGCAATCATACCACGGCCCAATAATAATAGTGATGAGGTAGATGATAGGGTTGTCACGGTAAGTAGCCAGTGCAACGATCGACTGAGGAGCGCGCTGGAGGATGCGCTTCACGAGTACAGATCCACTCCGACCGAACTTAGGCCTCGAATTCCACGGTTGCCTATGCACAAAAAGAATAGGGCGCTGGTGTGTGCCTTGGACTCGCTGCTTGAGAATATTTTTGAAAGCAGCGAGAACCTCGTTGATACGCACTCAATCCTGTATTGCGGGGCTGTTGCGGCATGTCGTATAGCAAACGTAAAGTTTACAAATAGTGACGTAGCTATGCGACCAAAGTCTGCTGCACCAGCTTGGCAATGCAGGATCGAGCGGCGTATTGATGAAGCCAGGGTACTCATCGGCAAACTATACTGCTTCAGGGAGGGCAATTCACGACCACGCGTGATGCGCTTTGTGAGGCGGGCATTTTCGGGGACTGAAATCAGTCCTCAGGAGTACATGTCCCGTATTACAGAGCGCATCGACTTCCTGAAGCAGAAAGTTTGTGCATGGGCGAACCGTATTCGACGGTATAAGAGGCGGGTTGATCGATACTCGCAGAATCGCATGTTCCAGAGCGATGAAAGGTGGGTATACAGAGCTTGGGAGCGACCTGAACAAAGTGTGACGGACGTGTGCAGACCGGACGATATCGCCACGAATACATTCTGGCGAAACATCTGGTCGGTGCCCGTCTGTCATGCCGAGGGTGGTTGGATGCGCGATGTCGAGCGCGTGTGTGAAGCTATACCACCAATGGAACTAATCAACATCACCCCATTGGATGTAGCCAAAGCAGTCCGTCCGTTACCGAACTGGAAATCTCCAGGACCGGACGGACTGCATAACTTCTGGCTCAAATGGTATAGCAGCTCACACGCGCTCCTGGCATCTCAATTCCAATCATCCTTAGAGTCTGGGTCGCTACCACAGTTTCTAACAACTGGCGTTACCCACCTGCTCCATAAGACAGGTAGTCCCGCGGAACCCAAGAATTATAGACCAATCACTTGTTTGTCGACGGTCTATAAACTTCTTACATCCATTCTGAGAGTGAAAATTAATGATCACATTGAGAATAACTCAATTATGTCCGCTTCTCAGAATGGATGTAGGAAAGGGTCCCGCGGCACTAAGGAGCTACTCCTCATAGACATGGCCATAAGCCAACAGGTTCGTCGATCCCGTAAGGATCTGTCGACATGTTGGATAGATTACAAGAAGGCCTATGACTCTGTGCCACATACATGGCTCATGAAGGTGCTGGAGTTGTACAAAATAGATGCAACTCTACGCGCCTTCCTTGAGTCATGTATGAGGCAATGGAAAACGGTCCTTCGATATCCAGGATGTCGACAGATTCAAGGGAATGATGAGCCTGTATGGATTAAACGGGGAATATTCCAGGGCGACAGTTTGAGTCCACTTTGGTTTTGCTTAGCTCTGAATCCTCTTAGCACACTGCTGGAGGATTCAGGCCTAGGCTATCGGTTGAGAAGAGGTGGTCAAGCCATATCTCACCTCCTTTACATGGATGATCTGAAACTCTTTGCCCCCAACAATTTGCGACTGATGGAGCTACTGAAGGTAACTGAAAACTTCAGTAGTGCCATCAGGATGGAATTTGGTGTGGACAAATGTGCAGTCATGCATGTAAAGAAAGGGGAGATTATGGAATCTGAGAGAATTCAACTCTCGGATTCCATACAGGTTAGATCCCTCAGCTCGACCGAAACCTACAAGTATTTGGGTATGTCGGAAGCGTTGGGCATTAATGTTGCTGACATGAAGCAATCGCTGAAGGAGCGCTTCTTTGGCCGCCTGAAAAAGGTTTTAAACAGCCTTTTGTCGGGCGGAAATAAGGTGCGCGCCTTCAACGGTTGGGTCATGCCGGTATTAATGTACTCTTTCGGCATACTCAAATGGACTCAAACCGAACTCGACGCCCTGGACAGGAGAGTCCGTACACTGCTGACTGCAAACCGGATGCATCACCCACGATCGTCGGTGATGAGACTGTACATCCCGCGGAAGTGTGGAGGTCGAGGCTTTTTAAATGCTAAGACTCTGCACAACCGCGAGATGTGCAGTCTCAGAGAATATTTTCTCAAAGTCGATGTGGGTATGCACCGAGATGTGGTCGCAGTGGACAAGGGACTCACCCCGTTGTCCATGGCTAAAGAGAACTGGCGCAAACCTGTAATACTTACTACAGATGACCGCAAGGAGGTATGGAAAGGCAAGGAGCTTCACGGGCGCTTCTATCGGGCTCTTTATGGGTCCGACGTAGATTTCCCAGCGTCCGTGGCCTGGCTACGTTTCGGTGATCTCTTCGGAGAAACTGAAGGTTTTGTTTGTGCAATTATGGACGAAGTTATCTTGACGAACAACTACCGGAGGCATATTATGAAGGACGGGACGGTTGACGTGTGTCGGGCATGTCACCGTCCGGGTGAGTCCATCAGACATATTATCTCTGGTTGTTCTCGTCTGGCTAACGGCGAGTACTTGCACAGGCATAACCAAGTGGCCAGGATTATTCACCAGCAACTTGCTTTGAAATACCAACTTGTGGATTCTGAGGTACCGTATTACAAGTATGAGCCCGACCCAGTTCTCGAAAATGACCATGTCACGTTGTACTGGGATCGGTCTATCATCACTGATAGGACTATCGTCGCTAATAAGCCCGATATAGTGGTGATAGACCGATTAGCGCGCCGCACAATGATAATCGATGTTACCATTCCACATGACGAGAATCTCGTGAAAGCTGAGAAAGAGAAACAAATCAAGTATCTTGACTTAGCACACGAGGTTGTCGAAATGTGGAATATGGACTCGGCTGTCATTGTGCCGATGGTCGTTACGGCCAATGGCCTGATGGCCAAAAGCTTCGACGACCATCTGTCGAAGCTGGCGTTGCGCAGTTGGATAAAGGGCCTGATACAGAAGGCAGTACTCCTCGATACGGCTCGTATTGTGAGGAGGTTCCTTTCTCTGAAGCCCTAACCACCGGTAGCTTGGACCTCGCTCCCGACACCGGCGGACTACTATTTTTTATATTTTTAAATGTTTTTTTATGTATTGTTTTTATAGAAATATTTAAAAATGTAAAATATATGTATAAAAATGAATAAAGAGAATAATAATAATAATCAATCTGTGGACCGACTGTCAAGTGTCACTGTCGCAAAAATTCTCATCCCGTATTTTTATTTTTATTTATATAAAAATCAAGTTTAAAATGTCCAGTTTACATAATAAATCAAGGAAAAAAAACAAACATAAAACGGCTCAATAGAAAATGCAACAAACAACTTTAAACAACAATATTCAATGCTGACATGCTGACAAGAAGCCGGACACGAGCACAAAACGCACAACCAATATCTTCGGGTTCGTCGCTCAGCTCCGCCTCACAGCCACCGAGACCTCCTACAGCCGTCAATCCTGAGAGTCCGGTTGCTGCAGTTGCGTCGAGCTCGAGCGACGAATACTTCTCGCCACCGACGACACCGCCACCTGCGCGTCGGCGCGGACGAGGCCGACTTCCGACCAGCTTGGGACCTCGAGGCCCGCCGGCCTCTGGCAGGGTCCCCGCTATCGGTGGAAGTGTGCAGCGCATGCGATGGACGCAAACCATTAATGAAAATGTCATGCGCTCATACTTTGGGGCTACAGAGGGGGGAACTAACCTGACTGCGTACCGTGGTCGGATGCTCTCTCTGTTTCAGGTACTTGAGCCAGCTGTCAACGTTTCAGCCCAACGATTATCGGATCAGGTGCGGGTTATCCAACGTAACCGTATGTTGGATGACCCCGTGCTTGATAGACTGCGTCTGGAATCACGGAGTAGCCGTGTCTCACCTGCTTCGCCACCGGCCGCGGTGCAAATACAACCTAGTGTTTCACCGCGACCCGAACTCGTTGGTGAAGATGATGACGACGGGGCTGTATCCGTGAGTACCCAATGCAATGAGCGATTGAGGAGCGCTTTGGAGAATGCTTTCCGAGAGTATCGCTCCACACCGCCTGGGCTTAGACCCCGTCTACCTCGTTTGCCCATGCATAATAAAAATAGGGCGCTGGTGTGTGCTCTAGATTCGCAACTAGCAAATAGTTTTGATAGCAGCGAAGACCTCGCCGATACCCATTCGATCTTGTACTGTGCGGCTGCAGCGGCATGTCGTGTAGCTCATGTCAAATTTCCAAACAGTGACAGAACTACACGACCAGCTGTGCCAGCTTGGCAGTGCAGGATCGAACGTCGTATCGGTGAGGCTAGAGCACTCATTGGCAAACTTATCTGCTTCAGGGAGGGCAACACTCGCCGTAGAGTGATGCGCTTTGTGAGGCGGGCGTTCTCGGGGACCGATATCAGTCCTCGAGATTATCTAACCCGCGTCACAGAGCGTATCGACTTCCTGAAGCAGAAAATCTATGCATGGGCAAATCGTATACGTCGGTACAAGCGGCGAGTGGAGCGATACACTCAGAATCGTACATTCCAAAGCAATGAGAGGTGGGTTTATAGGGCTTGGGAGCGACCGGGCCAAGGTGTGACTGATACGCGCCTACCGGAGGATGACGCCATGTGTTCTTTCTGGCGTAGCATCTGGTCGGTGCCTGTCAGTCACACTGAGGGAGATTGGACTCTGGAGGTCGAGCGGGCGTGCGATCCGATATCAGAAATGGGAGCAATTACCATCAGTCCCCAAGATGTAGCTCGTGCAGTCCGTCCGTTGCCTAACTGGAAATCTCCAGGGCCGGACGGGTTGCACAATTTTTGGATCAAATGGTTCAAAAGATCGCACGCTCGTTTGGCATCTCAATTCCAGTCTGCCTTAGAGTCCGGATCGCTGCCACAGTTCTTAACTACAGGAATAACCCACCTGCTCCATAAATCAGGTAGTACTGCGGAACCTAAAAATTATAGACCGATCACGTGTTTACCGACGGTCTATAAAGTTCTTACATCCATTTTGAGAGCTAAGATTAACGAACATATTGACAGTAATTCAATAATGTCTGCCTCTCAGAATGGATGTAGGAACGGGTCCCGCGGTACTAAGGAGCTGCTCCTCATCGATGTTGCCATTAGCCAACAGGTACGTCGTTCTAGAAAGGATCTGTCGACATGTTGGATAGATTATAAGAAGGCCTATGACTCGGTTCCACATACATGGCTCATGAGGGTGCTGGAGCTGTATAAAGTTGATGCAGTTCTGCGCACCTTCCTGATGTCATGTATGGGGCAGTGGAGAACGGTTCTTCGCTATCCAGGATGTCGACAGATTCAGGCGAACAGCGAACCGATAAGGATAGAGCGTGGTATATTTCAGGGCGACAGTCTGAGTCCACTGTGGTTTTGTCTGGCCCTTAACCCTCTCAGTATACTGCTGGAGGGTTCGGGCCAAGGCTACCGGTTGAGAAGAGGTGGTCAGGTCATATCGCACCTCCTTTACATGGATGACTTAAAACTCTTTGCTCCTAACAATTTGCAACTGATGAAGCTACTGAAGGTAACAGAAACCTTCAGTAGCGCCATCAGGATGGAATTTGGTATGAACAAATGTGCGGTCATGCATGTAAAGCGAGGGGAGATTATGGAATCCGTGGGAACCCAACTCTCGGATTCCATACGCCTTAGGTCCCTCTCCTCAACCGAAACCTACAAGTATTTGGGTATGTCGGAAGCGTTAGGCATCAATGTTGCTGACATGAAACAATCGTTGAGGGAGCGCTTCTTTGGCCGCCTGAACAAAGTACTTAACAGTCTTTTATCAGGCGGAAACAAGGTGCGCGCCTTCAACGGTTGGGTCATGCCGGTTTTGATGTACTCTTTCGGCATACTCAAATGGACTCAGACGGAACTTGACGCCCTGGATAGAAGGGTTCGCTCACTGCTTACCGCATATCGGATGCATCACCCACGGTCATCGGTGATGAGACTGTATATCCCGCGGAAGTGCGGGGGTCGTGGCATCAGGATGTGGTAGCGGTGGACAAAGGCCTTACCGCGCTCTCCTTGGCTAACGAGAACTGGCGCAAACCTGTGATATTAGAGACTAATGACCGCAGGGAGGTATGGCAAAGCAAGGAGCTTCACGGACGTTTTTATCGGGTCCTACATGGACCCGATGTAGACTTTTTAGCGTCCGTAGCCTGGCTGCGTTTTGGTGACATCTTCGGGGAAACCGAAGGTTTTGTTTGTGCGATTATGGACGAAGTTATGATGACGAACAACTACCGGAAATACATTGTGAAGGACGGTACGGTTGACATATATCGGGCATGTCACCGGCCCGGGGAATCCATCCGCCACATTATTTCCGGTTGTTCTAGTCTGGCTAACGGAGACTATTTGCACAGGCACAACCTTGTAGCCAGGATTATCCACCAGCAACTTGCTCTTCAATACAATCTTGTGGAATCGGAAGTACCGTACTATAGGTATGTGCCCGACCCAGTTCTCGAAAATGGCAATTGCACATTGTATTGGGATCGGTCTATCATCACTGACAGGACTATTGTGGCTAATAAGCCTGATATAGTGGTGATAGACCGACTAGAGCGTCGCGCAATGATTGTTGATATAGCAGTCCCTCATGACGAGAACCTCGTGAAGTCTGAGAAAGATAAACAAACAAAGTATCTTGACTTGGCTCGCGAGTTTGTCGACATGTGGGATGTGAACACCGCAGTCATTGTGCCGATAATCGTCACGGCCAATGGCGTAATTGCCAAGAGCCTCGATCAACATCTCAAGAGGCTCTCGTTGGGCAGCTGGATCAAGAGCTTGATCCAGAAAGCAGTACTCTTGGACACGGCGCGTATCGTTAGGAGGTTCCTCTCTCAGGAGCCCTGACCACCGGTAGCTTGGACTCTGTTCCCGATACCGGTGGGCTACTATTTTTTATATTTTTAAATGTTTTTTTTTATATTTTTTTGTAGAAATATTTAAAAATATAATTTATGTGTTATAAAAATGAATAAAGGAGATAATAATAAAATGAAAATAATAATAAAAAACTTAACAGAAATAATTTTAGGACAACAAAGTATACCCGAATTCATTGCAACAGGAATAACTTACATGCTACCCAAAACTAAAAATTCACCACAACCTTCCCAATACAGACCAATCACATGCCTACCCACGATATATAAAATATTAACATCATCAATCACAGCAAAAATCAACTCACATATTGAACGCCACAACATTATGGCAGAAGAGCAGAAAGGATGCAGACGGGGCCACATGGGATGCAAAGAACAGTTAATAATTGATTCTACTATTCATAAACATGCCTCCGCAAAAAACAGAAATCTCCATTGTACATATATTGATTATAAAAAAGCCTTTGACAGTGTACCACATTCTTGGTTGATTCAAATATTAGAAATTTACAAAATTAACTCAAAAATAATAGATTTCCTACGCAACATAATGCCTCAGTGGAAAACCATGCTGCAACTAAATTTTAATCAGAACAGTGTTACAACGCGACAAATTTCTATCAAGAAGGGTATCTACCAAGGTGATTCCCTGAGCCCCCTGTGGTTCTGCCTCGCATTAAACCCTCTGTCACATTTGCTGCAGCGCTGTCGAGCTGGATATTGTCTCAAACACACTACAGACCAAACAACAATCTCACATCTTATCTACATGGATGATATTAAACTTTACGCACAAACCGAAAAAGATATGAAGGGACTAGTAGAAGCTACAGCAGAGTTTAGTCAAGATATTAACATGCAGTTTGGCTTAGATAAATGCAAAACACTTCACATCATACGAGGCAAGATACGGCCCGGCAGCTATGTAGTAAATGACACAGACACCATAACAGCAATGGAGTCGACTGATTTTTACAAGTATTTAGGATATTCGCAACTAAAGGGACTAGATCATGTTAGGATTAAAGATGCGCTCGCAGCAGAGTACCAGAAGAGACTTAACACCCTATGTAAAACTCAACTTTCTGGTAAAAATCTCATCAAGGCCCTAAATACATTTGCCATCCCCATATTAACTTACTCATTCGGAGTTATTAAATGGACAAAGACAGATGTAGAACAATTAGAGAGAACCACCCGCACAACACTTACTAAACATAACAACTTACATCCTAAATCTGCAATAGAGAGACTTTCGATCAAAAGGCAAAACGGTGAAAGAGGCCTTATTGATATCCAGCATCTGTGGCGAAAACAAGTCTATAGGCTTAAAATATTCTTTCACTCAAAATCTTGTACAAGCAACATCCATAAAGCAATAGCTCTAAATGATTTAAAGTACACTCCACTTAATTTAAATGAACAGTTAGATACAGAAGATATTACCAACAATAACCCACAAACACAAAAAATAGAAGATTGGAAGAAAAAAGTACTGCATGGCCGACATCCTCACGACTTAGAACAAGCCCATGTAAACAAAGTAGCTTCAAACAAATGGCTTAAAGTAGGTAGTTTATTCCCTGAAACTGAAGGATTTATGATTGCGATACAAGACCAGATAATTAACACTAGAAATTACAGAAAATATATCATCAAAGATCCTTCAGTAACAAATGATAAATGTCGTAAGTGCCACATACAACGGGAAACTATCCAGCATATTACCGGAGAGTGCACAACTCTCACGCAAACAGACTACACGCACAGGCACAATCAGGTAGCAAATATAATACATCAAAAATTAGCAGTTAAGTACACTCTCATACAGGACACAAACACCCCTTACTACAATTACACACCACAGACTATTCTAGAAAATGACACACATAAACTTTACTTTGACCGAGCCATTCTTACCGATAGAACAATTCACTACAATAGACCGGATATAACTCTACAAGATAAAATAAATAAAGTGACCTACCTGATAGACATTGCTGTACCCAACACACATAACATACAGAAGACAATAACTGAAAAAATTAACAAATATGCAGAACTCAAGGATGAAATAACTAGAATATGGCGACAAGACAAAGTTTATGTGGTCCCCATAGTTCTGTCCACAACAGGCGTTATCCCGAATCATCTTCTCCACAGTCTAAAAATGCTTAATTTAAAAGAAACCCTCTACATCACCTTGCAAAAAGCTGCCATCTTAAACACATGTCGTATTGTCAGAAAATTCTTGCAAATAGACGATAGCGAAATAGTTCCTCTTCATAACGCATCCTCTACATAACCCACCACAAGCTGCATTTACTTGGTTTCGGCCCGTAAATGTAGCTTAAAACCAGCCAAAGAGCTGAGAAGAAAAGACACTTCGAATAATAATAATAATAATATCTTGGGACAATCAACACACCGCCATCTGATCCTAAACTAGGCAGAGCCTGTACTATGGCAACCAGACAACTGATAAACATACTTATATATTTCTAAATACATACATATGATAGATAAATTACACACCCAGATACAGAACAAATAATCGTACTCATCGCACAAAGATTTGTCCTGTGTGGGAATCGAACCCACGACCTCCGTCCTAGCAGTCAGGGTCACTAACCACTAGACCAACAGGCCACCAATTGTACTCATTCAGTACAATGAATGAGATGGAATGACAGCTCACTTGTCGTTCACTCCGCCTAGCTGTACACCGTGAGATGTTGACAGAATAGACCGACTGATTCCATTTACCGTCCTAGTTGTTTTTCGAAAAAAAATCGACTGCCCCATACATTTCTGTGCGCATAACTTGACAAGATTTTGTTTCGCGATTTCATTGTTGGCCGCATAGTAAAAGTTGTTCATAATGATGAGTACAATGACCCCTTAAGAGGTATTGCGTTTATTGTGTAACAGGTTGTATTAAAGATAGAATGCAAAATATATTTTGGTAAGTCAAACTTCATTTATCAACACTATCATAAATCCTCGCCAAAGTTATCAATTTAATCATCGCGCTAATACGAAATGGTCGCGTTAATTTGTATGCCATTATATTATTATATTTAGGACGAAGCCTAAGTCTCTTCGAGTAATAACTCACATGATCACATCGCAGCAGTAGACTTAGGCAGCAAATCATAATCAGCTCAGGCACGACAATGATTACTCACACACTCCCCCCTCCCGACAGTACCCCCTTTGTCTTTGGGCTGGTCTAACTTAGTACGAAGTTCGCTGAAGTGGAGACTTAAAAGAGGTCAGTGTGTACCTTTGTTTTTACCTTTTCTTAACTTTGACAAAATAAAATACCTACCTTCTTATAATATGTGAGTACCCTGTATTTATTTTATCGATAGCGATTGGTTCCGCTGTCCCATCTCTAGTTTCCTTAGAAACTGCATTCTGCCTGACAGAAACTTATCTTTTTCGCTCAGATTACTGCAAATTCGTCATACGAATAAGCAACGAGGCTATATTTTGCAGAATACCAGTAAGTACGTAAGTAATAAAAACAACACCAAATCAGCCAATTTTGCAGTGCCGGAAAGATCCAGTGCATTCTTAATCCACTGTTCATTGCGGTCTTGTGGTCTAGAGTTCCGTAAGAAGGATCAATGGATATCTTCTTTTCAATCGTATTCTTCATGTAAGTTGATTACTCTTAATTTAAACCTTGTGGAACTCTACTATCTACTTACTATTTGACTGTTTGTGTGTGTGAGTTTATGTTTGTAAAACGCACCCACGATACAGGAGAAATTCCTAGTGAGGCTAAATTAAAAAAAAAAAAACGGGAAGACTGCTTTGTTCTATCGACAACTGCTTTTTTTATGCTCGCTTTTTTCTATTGAGTGGAAAAATAGAAAATAAAAAAAGTGACGAAAGAGTACTTAGGTACCCAACCGATATTGAAATAACATTATGGAGAAGCTACCACAGTTTATCAGATAAAATTACATTTTTGCAGGCAGAAAATATTTTTTTAAGTTATATTTTAAGTCATCTATATTATTCCTAATGAAAGTAATTGTCTGTTATGAGATACACTTATAAGTCATAAATTATTTAAATTGTTTTAAATAATGCGTATAACATGAAAATAAATAAAGTGCTATGTCTGCAGAATCATTAAAAATGTACCAGTTGATGGGATTCAAGTAAAACTGGAGCAGGGCTGGCTGGAAGGAGAGATACTGGACTTAGTTACAGGAGAGGGACAATACTATAGTTTTAAGGGCATTCCGTATGCTCAACCTCCTAACGGTACCCGGAGATTTAAGGTCAATACAAACAACTACATAACTTAAAAACTAAGCTCGTAATAAAAATACCTTTTTTTTTCATTTTTCAGGCACCTTTGCCTGCTCTTGGATGGGATGGAGTACGAGACGCAACTCAGCACGGTTCAATGTGCCCTCAACTTGACATCCTGACTAACGTAGTCATCCCTGGCAATGAGGACTGTTTGTTTCTCAATGTCTATTCACCAAACTTGACACCGGACACACTTCTACCAGTTTTAGTGTTCATTCACGGAGGGGGATATAAAAGTGGATCTGGAAATGTCGACTGGTATGGACCAGACTTCATACTCAGGAAGAATATGGTTGTCGTGACATTGAACTATAGATTAGATGTATTGGGCTTCCTTAGCCTCGGCACTGAAGAAGTTCCTGGAAATGCGGGACTGAAGGATCAAGTTGAAGCTTTGAAATGGGTGCAAAAGAACATCAAACTTTTCGGAGGTGACGCAGACAGAGTCACCATCATGGGTCAGAGCGCAGGCAGCGCTTCTGTTGGATTACACATTAGCTCTCCGATGTCACAAGGGTTGTTTCACAGGGCCATTGCATTGAGCGGTTCGCCATATTGTGATTGGGGCTTGCCGTTTCATCCAGAAAGACGCGCCTTTGTTCTTGGAAAGCAGCTTGGCTTTAAAACCGAAGACCCCGATGAACTACTGGAATTTCTTCAGTCTGTCCCTTCAGACAAATTAATAGATACGAGTCCCAATATTTTATCATTTGAAGAGTACGCCTATAATAAACTGCAAATGTATCAGTTTGTACCTGTAATTGAAAAATTTAATGGAGCAGATAATTTCCTGACGTATGATATCTTTAAACAATTTGACCATGTTAATAAAGCGGATATTTTGTTTGGACACACGAGTCAAGAGGCACTAGTAGTAATTGAACTCATCGCTACCACCTATATAAAGCAATATGCCCAGTACCCAGAACTTTTTGTCCCAAGAAAACTTTTGAACCAACATGAACCAAATCAAATTTTGGAATTATCAGATAGAATTCTGAAAAAATATTTTGGAAATAAAAGAGTTGATATAGACTCTATAAAAGACTTTGTACGTTATGCTAATAACGGTAATTACAATTATGATATAACTAGGTATTTTTCGACATTGCCTTTTCTTGAAAACACTGTTAGATATTTTTACTAATTTTCCTCGATGTCGAGTAGAAATTTGTATGGCCTACAAGGAGAAAAATACGAAATCTTTGGAGCTGCCCATTTGGACGACTTGTTATATCTGTTTGATCCGAAGTCAAAGAATTTGACTTCTGCAAAAGACGGTTTAGAATTTAAACTTATAGAGCAAGTCACTACGCTCTTCACGGACTTTGCGAAACACGGGTAAGTACGATAGTTTATACAACGTGTAACATAATAAACGAAATACCTGAAAAGGGGTCATTGTACTCATCATTATGAACAACTTTTACCATGGGATCAATCCTGAAATTGCGGAAAACAAATCAACTGAGTACAGTTTGTCGAGTTATGCGCACAGAAATGTATGGGACAGTCGTTTTTTTATTATTGAAGGAGTGGGGGAGGCCTTTGCACAGGAGTGGGATAATTCAGGCTAACAAGAACATATACGTATAAAAGGCATTGCCATTATTATATAGTAAGTTGTTATTTTTGGAACTATGTTTAACGCAGGTACGTTTGTAGGTACCTACAGTAGGCCAAACGTTAGTTATTATAACACTTTGACTTTGATCCGAACCAACCCCATAATATGAATGTAGCTCACTTTAATCTCACTGCACATAAGTGAGATTTTTTACAACGATACCTGAAGTATCAGTTAATGTAAAGGACATGGCATTTACCCAAAATGCCAAAATGAAACTTACAGCGATTACTTCAAGTGGCATTTATCAAACATTCTAAAATGTCGCTCACGTTAATTGATACTTCTGGTATCGATAAGTTGGTTTTGCTACCACTTACCACTAACGCTGACCTACGGTCTAATCTCAATGCAAGACGTTCGGTCAAAATGCCTCTGAAAAAACTTTGGTGAAATTCAGCTTAAATAACAAAAAAAAATTGTTTATTTCAGCAACCCCACGTACAGTCCTGGATTCAACTTAACTTGGCCTCTGTTTGACAACGAAACGTTGCAATTCGTGGATATTGACAACAATAACTTGACTATCTCGAGTTTGGTTGGTGATGACAGCTTCGACTTCTGGGAACAGTTATATTCCTCTACCGGAACGTATAATTAAACTGTTGTGTTGTTATATTGTATCTACAAAATAAAGATGGGAGTTAAAGCATGCTGTATGTCAGTTGGAGGTATCTATTATTATGGTGTCTTTTTTATTACGCAAGCCTTCTCCTTCTTTGCTTCGCTCTTGGCAGAGTGGTCGTAGGCATATAAATATAATCTTAATCTCGGAAGCAGCTCCAACGACTTTCATGAAATTTAGTATACAGGGGGTTTCGGGGGCGATAAATCGATCTAGCTTGGTTTCATTTTTATAAAACGTCGTTAAAGAAAACACACACACGTAGTACGGGGTTTCAGTAGAATGCAAGCAGCTTACACTAATTGTTTTGTTACCAATGACATTCGGCATTTTATATTTTTGGTGAGATACCTACTTTTTAAAAGGCACCCGGACTAAGGACATAAAACGAGGGTAAATGTGGCACTAAAAGCACTCCTGTTATCACTATCGGATGCATATTTTATCTGAATACCTACATCCCTTTTTAGGGTTCCGCACCCAAACGACCCTATTACTAAGACTCAGCTGTCCGTCTGTCTGTCTGTCACCAGGCTGTACCTATCTCATGAACCGTGATAGCTATACAGTTGAAATTTTCACAGAATGATGATGTAAGTATGTCTTTTGCCGCTATAAAAACAAATACTAAAAACAGTACAAAATAAACATTTAAGTGTGGCTCCCATACAACAAACGTGATTTTTTTGCCGTTTTTTTATAGATAATGGTATGGAACCCTTGGCCGGTTTTTTGCTAGCTGTCTCTCGCAGCTACTAATTGTTGGAGGCTTTCCTGTAACAACCTCGAGACTGGATAACAAACTTTTTTGCTCGTTTGGCATAGATGGACGCATATTTTCCCTGTTTCAGAAACATTTATTACTCTAAAGGCCTGCTTATTACTTTACTGCACTAAATATACCTACTATATTACTATTGCACTGCGCTATACGATTTAGGCATTGTCCCCCAACCTAGGTTACCTATAACTGCTCTCTAAAATGTTTTTTTACGACACTGATCGGCATCGGATCGGATGCTATCGGCAGATAACAAAATAAAGACAGTTTGGAAAGTTATTAATAATGAAACATGTAAGAATAAAGTACGAAACACTGATTTTTTACTGGAGACTGCACATGGTGCCATAAGCTCTAATCTAGAAGTAGCTCAAGAATTTGTAAATTTTTTCTCCGAAATACCATCAAAAACTACTGAACCTTTAAATTCTTCACCAGAGGTCTCATTTAGTTTATTAAGAGCAAACGGTTGTACGGTTGAATTCCAATTCCAACATATCAACCCTATGACAGTTATAAAAGCTTTCCGGCAAATTAAAATCAAATTGACCGAAGACATATGGGGAATGTCTATCAAAGTGTGCACGTCCATAATTGAGACCATAGCACCATACTTGGCTTTAATATTTAATTTATGTGTGGACCAAGGAGTCTTTCCGGATATAATGAAATACAGTAAAGTTATACCACTTTTTAAGTCCGGCGACAGCACAGACACCAATAATTATAGACCTGTATCCGTATTGCCGGTTTTCAGCAAAGTGTTTGAAAAAGTAATGCTCAATCAAATGCTCATTCATTTTAACATCAATAAAATCTTACACGATCAACAGTATGGTTTTACCAAAGGTCGTTGTACGACTGATGCTGGTGTCACGTTATTAAAACACATATATACAGCGTGGGAAGAGGCGCAAGATGCCATAGGAATCTTTTGTGACCTCTCCAAGGCATTTGACTGTGTAAATCACGAAACCTTGCTCCTAAAACTAGAACATTACGGTCTAAGTAAACTTGCACTCAGCTTAGTGAAGTCTTATTTAAATGACAGACAGCAGCAAGTTCAAATAAACGGTGTTAATTCAAGGGGTTTAAAAGTCAAAATGGGGGTACCACAAGGCTCAATATTGGGTCCTTTCCTCTTTTTAGTATATATTAATGATCTACTCCATCTTTTAAAAAATCAACCACAAATGGTATTATTTGCTGATGATACGTCCTTAATTTTTAAGATAGATAGACGTTCTACAAATCTTGACGATGTAAATAAAGCCCTACAGCAGGTCCAAAATTGGTTCACTGCTAATAATTTAGTATTTTTATTTTATTTTATTTATTTAGGAAAACAAACAATTGCGCACTGTATATGGTTAACATAAGCTTATAATCTAGATAAATATCAATGCGCAACTAACTACGTTATCCACAGGTTATCTATTCGAATTGAAAGGATGAGCACGAGTACAATATTAATAAATAATCATTCAAATTACTATACTACTAAAACTGATGTATCTGTAAAAATAGGTTAGTCGTCTGCTATTTCGATCATTTTAAGTAACTCAGTGCGAATTTTGTTAGCTGACAAAGAAAATAAATCTAGTTCCGAGAAAAGGGTATTAAAATTTTTTGCTAAACGTCGTAGAGGTGCGCGGACTCCCGCGTTGGTGCGACAAGAGGATACTGCAAATAGCGGGCATCCTCGCACCCCACGCCGCATAACAGTTCTAGGTACAATAAAACACAATTTGTTTGCTAACTCAGAGCAGTCGTACTTGTTACTACACAGATCATACAGAAATTTAGTTTCCAGAAAAATGCGTCTTTTCTTTAAAGTAGTTAGCCTGTAATATTTCAATAAATTAACGCCGGATGTTTTTTTTCGGAAGCAACGATAGTGTGTAGCTTTAAGAAATTTATGTTGTACTTCAATTTTATCTATATATTTTTTGTACAGGGGGTTCCAAACCATTACAGCATACTCCAACTGAGATCTAACCAAAGATTTATATAAATGAATGTAAGTTCGAGTACGTTTAAAGTCGGTCATGCATCTCATTACAAATCCATACATGCGAAACGCGTTATTAATAATATTATCTATGTGTTGATCCAAGTGAAGTTTACTATCCAGAAGTACCCCAAGGTCCCTGATTACAGTGACTCTATGCAATAGGGTGTTATTTAGATTGTACGTGTGAGTTATAATATTTTTGTTCTTAGTGAATGTTCCAGATGAGCACTTTAGGATGTTTAATTTTAACTTATTTTTAATACAATATGCCGAGAATCTATCCAAATCATCTTGTAATAAAGAGCAATCAGTTTTATTTTGAATAATTCTAAAAATTTTAAGGTCATCGGCATAGAGTAGAAATTTTGAATATTTGAAACATTGACTTAGGTCGTTAATAAAGATTATAAAAAGGAGAGGCCCTAAAATTGAACCCTGGGGTACCCCGGATGTGACATGTATAGATTTGGATTCAAAGCCCTTAATGACTACTTTTTGTGTTCTATTAGTGACGTATGATGCAAACCAGCGTAATAAATCGCCTCGTATACCATTGAACGCTATCTTGGTCAGAAGCAGTTCGTGATCCACCTTGTCAAAAGCTTTTTGAAAATCAGTGTAAACAGCGTCTACTTGTAAATTGATGATCCATGTTATTGAACAAAAAATCTGTGAAAACCAATAGATTTGTGACCGTGGACCTCTTTTGAACAAATCCATGCTGCTGCTTAATTATTGAATTGTGTAACATTGGATAGAGCTCATCGTGAACCAATCTTTCAAAAAGCTTTGACAAGGCGGACAAAATAGAGATGGGACGGTAGTTCTCGACAATTTGTTTAGAACCTGATTTATGAACGGGCGTTATGTTGGCTATTTTCCATATTTCAGGAAATGAACCCTCTGAAATACATTTATTGTATATGATATGAAGGGGTGTGCATATAATATCCGCAGTTTTTTTAAGAAAAAGTGGCGGTATACCGTCAGGCCCCGGACCTTTTGTAATATCAAGTGATTTTAATGCTTTAAGAATTTTTTCATAACTAAATGTAACACTGTTGATAAGAATACTATTTTCATTATAATCTTGAGGGGGTAACCAATTATTTATATCAAAGGAGGAATTTTCGTAAACGGAATGAAAGAATTCTGAGAATAGATTACAAATCTCTGTGGAATTATTCGAGCTGCAATTTTCTTTTCTTTTCTGTCAATTCAGATTTATAATCAAAACTTGAGCAAAAGGGGGGGTGATGATTATCTATTGGTAGTAATATGGACGGTGGTGTGTATACATGGCAATCATTATTACTTATTATTAAATCTAGAATACGTCCTTTAGCATTTTTCAAATTATTAAATTGAAAAGCATTGAGTACTGACATAAAATTATCCAAATGTCTACAAATCGATGAGCTGCCATTACAGTGTAGTGCTTCTGTGTCATTTCCTCTAGGCAGCCACTCAATATTGGGTAGGTTATAATCCCCATATCAGTGAAATTTACTAGAACCTAACTCCTCTAGTGTGGTATGAAGATTTTCGAAGTGAGCAAGATAGGCTTCTTCAGAGGAATTTGGTGGAATGTATGTCGCACCAATGTGATATTTCTCGCGACCGAAACCGGGAATTTGCAGAAGTACGTGCTCAATTTGGGGATTTATAGCATATGGTACGCACACAGCATTCAGCGTTTTTCGAACAACCACAAGAACCCCTCCTCCCTCCTTTGCGCACTAATTGACCTTTAATGTACCCACCGGTTAAACACTCGTGGTTTAAATATCACTTACTTTTTCACTAAATTTTGATAGTTTAACACTTTAATTGATAAGTTTAGATAGTCACTTATTTGCACAAGAGTATATGTGAGATGTTTGAATGTTATTTTGAAGGAAAAGGGCCGAAAATACTTTAAATTTTATAAATTTTACTAAGACCAACGACAAATGAATGTTACCCGTAAAAGCAATTGAACAAAGATGAAAGTATTAAATGAGAAAAAAACTAAGTGTATTAGATTTGCTTTACCGAATGTCAAAAGTAATAATTGCGATATTGTATTGAACAAAGAGAAACTTGAATTCGTCGAAAACGCGGTTTTCCTGGGGATCACGCTTGACTCAAGGCTAGAATGGGGTCCTCATTTAACATCTCTTGCGGGACGGCTAAGTTCAGCAGCATATGCTGTCAGAAAAATCCGTCAATTTACTGATATAGATACCGCGAGGCTGGTCTATTTTAGTTACTTTCATAGTATCATGTCTTACGGTATCTTATTATGGGGACGTGCTGCAGACATCGAATCTATATTTATTCTGCAGAAAAGAGCCATCAGAGCCATATATAATCTGGGTCGGCGCGATTCCCTAAGGGAACTGTTTAAAGATATTAACATCATGACGGTACCTTGTCAATACATATACGAAAATATAATGTATGTTCGGAAAATCTCCATCTTTTTAGTAAGATTAGTGACAGGCATAATTTTAATACTAGAAATAAGAACAAATTAGATCAACCCCGATTCAGATTGGCTAAAGTACACACTTCTTTTATGGGGTACTGTGTTAAATTTTATAATAAAATACCATATGATATTCTCGGACTGAATGAGAGAAAATTTAAAACATGCATTAAACGCACACTATGTAGACAGGCATATTATAAACTGGAAGATTATATCCTTGATAAAAATGCTTGGCTAAAGCCGGTCCTGCTCCACAGCCTCAGCCGCTTGGTTCCACTAGTTAGGATTTTATATATGGAGGAGATGCTCACCCTTTTTTATTTTACTTTTTACGTTTAATAATAATAATATTCCACATTTCTATAATGTTTGGAATACACTTTTACTTTTCTGTTCTTACCAATTGATATTTATAGTTTTATATAAAGAAGAAGCATTTTTTATTTTGGAATCCTGTAAATGTCAGGACCATGGAGCCTTTTTATGTTAATAGATGGTTTCCTTGTTTGACATGAATGAGCAGGGGCAGTTGAGGGTTTGTCATGCTCACTCGAATGTCTCGCTGATGGTGGCGCGTGTATCGGATCATTCGGTTCCCTTCAAAATGGTTGAGCTGAATGGTGCTGATGCACGCGTCATGTTCGTGAACGGGCGCCATCAGTGGAGACTGGTCATCTCTTAGCTGTCGCTGGCTTATTTCAATAGTTTATTTGATACTTAGAATTCTTTTTTTTCTCTTCCTTTACATTGTTCTCACATATAGAAGCAACAAAGATAATGTAACCAGAATTATTGTAAATCATAAAATGGTTTAAAAGAGTGTCCGTGGAGTTTCTTGCACGTTCTTCTCTATAGAGGTCTACGCTTTGGAACGTGCAAATAGCTTCATGTTTTTGACTGACTGACTCTGACAATTCAAAAGTACCTGTAAATGGTTTATTTGAAATAAATGCTTTGACTTTGATCAAAAAGCTCAATCATTTTCAATTGAATTATTTTTGAATAACATATAGTATTCGGATTGTCAGAAGTCAGAAAATCTGACACCAGTCTTGCCAAGAAGTACCGCCGTGTTACCCAGTTAATGGGTTTTATGTGGAGGTCTGGTAGGCAGCCGCTCCACGTTAAATACTGGTATTCAAATGACTCCGGTTTGACTGGGAGCCGACCCCAATATAGTTGGGAAAAAGGCTAGGCAGATGATGATGAACATATTATAGTATCCAAGTAGGCATTACGGGTTGAAGTGGGAAAACACAGATGACACCATTATTTCCTAACATTTTCCTGTGTGTTAAACCTACCAGCATGAGGCAAAGGGTGCGGTTCCATTAGAGATGTGCAATGATTCGTATCGAGGGATGTCAAACATCATTTTGTAAGCCTTGCACAGCGCAACTCCTGTCAATCATGGAAATTCACCCTCTTATTAATAGACCGAGGAGCCATAATAGAAGTATTGTATTTTCTTAAATTTCAGCACTACTGAACCCAATTTTTTAGCAGGTTCCAGGTGGCTCCTCAATCCAGATGTTTATATTGAGGAGCCACTTTTACATTGATAAGTATAACTTGTGCTATAATTTGCTGCTAAATCCAGCATTTGTGCTGCAAAATCCAGAATTTGTGCTGCAAAATCAGTTACTTTGCTGCTAAATAGGATGTTAGTTGCCCTGTAAAATCTGACGTGGCTCCTCAATTCATACGAACACATTTAATTTTAGTGCAATTTTTTTTTGGAATTTGTCTTTTTAAATTTAATTTGTTAACATTTGTAATTGAATTTCCTGACATTTTAAATTCAAATTATTGACATTTCTCGTTTAATTTATTGACATTTTTTCATTCAATACATAACTGTCTGTGATAAGGCGGCCTTATTTCTTATCGACCAAATTCGGTCGGTAGCCGATCGGTAACTATACCGCGACTTCCCAGGCCTAGGCCCCAGCTCCGTTACGCTTCCATGCAGAACTCAGTCTCATATTTTTTTTTGGTGGAAACGCACCCTAAGATTTGTTTTAAACGGTTACAATAAGCAGGAAAACTAATGTGGGTTATTATTAGATATTATTTCAAATTATGCGTTTTCCTGCAAAATATTGATTCGCTAGGGTAATTTGGCTTGCAGGAATTCATATAAAATGACGGGAAAAACAAATAACCATTAGGTACTCAGCGACAGTTACAGTGTTCGGGAGTCCGGAGCTTATTTTAAATTCTCATAATGTTTACCATACAAGTTTTAGCGTTTCTTTTGATGATATGTGCAGTAAGGAGTGATGTGGATTTCAAAACTATGTGCAAAGATGATTATAGAATAAACAATACTCAAATCGATGTGTTGAAACATTGTTCACATAATTTGTGCATAGAAAAATGTTGCGGAGTAGGTGAAATTTATACTCCGTTTAGTGAAAAACCGTGCCAAAACGCACATGCGCTGTTTGCAAGATACAAAAAGATTGCATCTCTTTATTCACAAATAAACTATTCCAACATTACTTTATCATCGTGGGACGGATATAATATAACAAAATCGGACAAGAGTGCAACAGATATTGTTTTTGTTCAAAATCAAAGAGATGTTAAAAAATGCACCGCAGAGCGTTACGTAATGCAAGGGACATCCTATCACATTTTAGAGGTAACAGTTTTTTTATTTTCCTTTTCTTGTTTTGGAGTTTAATATTGTATGAAATATTTTATTTTATGAACCTATAAGTACCTAGATATGAATAAAGTTTACCCGTTAATACACTGTGACGATTTTTTGGTTGACCAATTTCCTAATGGATAGAGAGTTTATTTTAACCTATTAAAATAGTTTTTATTAAAAACTATTTTAATAGGTTAAAATAAACTCCCTTTTACATTTTTTTATTGCTCTTTTCGCCTCCTCTCATCCCACATATTATTAAAATTTCTTGCTGGTATCCTTGTTACATAAATAAATTATAATATATTTACAGGATGGATCAATAAGAATACCTGAGGGACCACAATCTTGGAACGTTATTGAAAAAATGCAATACTGCATGGAATTCGAATTAACTGTACTCAACAGAAAACCAGTGGTGAAACTCATAATCAGAGATCATATTCGTAGTATCGACATCTAGATATTTGGTATATATATTTATTTTTTCTGAACCAGTACCTAATACCTACCAAACTATCTAAGTTGCCAAATATTAGCACCAGGCGACATATATCTTTGATCATGGGTCATTTATTATTAGATATGTAAGTAGCTATATAATACTTAAAAGTGTAATAAAGTAAAATTATTAAGTATGTGTTTTAATTCAGATTTTTACCTGACTGCGTCAGAAGGAGGGTAATGTTTTTCGAGCGTATTTATGTATGTATGCTTAGAATAATAACGCCTAGAAGGAAAGTCTCATACACGCTCCCTACTAAAAAATGAAGCAACTTTAGTACTTATGTGTGAGTGAGCAGTATGTAATTACAGCCACAGACACGCACGCAGACGTAAAAAAATGTTGCTAGGAATAAACACTTTCCCTAAAATCGGGAAAAATGGACTAATCATAGATCAACATAAAAAAAATGTTACGTACGTAACTTGTCGGTACGTCCTTATTGTAATAAGCCATGGTTTCTGGCGTCGCTAAAACCGATTATAGGGTCAAAATCGAAATCCAAGATGGCGTCGAAATTTGTTAACTTTTTGTCATGGGTGTCATTTTTATGGTTTCTGGGGTCGCTAAAATGTATTATGGGGTCAAAATCGAAATCCAAGATGGCGGCGACGACATTTGCTAACTTTTCGTCATGGGTGTCATTTTTATGGTTTCTGGGGTCGCTAAAATCTATTAAGGAATCAAAATCGACATCCAAGATGGCGGCGACGAAATTTGCTAACTTTTCGTCATGGGTGTAATTTTTATGGTTTCTGGGGTAGCTAAAACCGATTACGGAATCAAAATCGAAATCCAAGATGGCGGCGACGAAATTTGCTAACTTTTCGTCACGGGTGTAATTTTTATGGTTTCTGGGGTAGCTAAAACCGATTAAGGAATCAAAATCGAAATCCAAGATGGCGGCGACGAAATTTGCTAACTTTCTTCATGGGTGTCATTTTGATGGTTTCTGGGGTCGCTAAAATCGATTATGGAGTCATATCACTTGTCTGCTTCTTTCGTAGTCTGCAGTAAGAGATAGCAAAATTCTTATTTTAGTTTAGGTGGTGAACAAAAGAATCGGCATCATTGCTATTCGCTAGAAAAACGTGTTAGATGTTTGCTTGTTTGATGAAACTAACCCGGTAAAAAAAATGCAGTAGCACTCCGGGAGTGCGGACAGAAGTGTAAACTTGAACAATTACTTTTAAAAGCAGAGTACAGACCCCCGGTGCCGATCAAATTTCGTCGGCGCCATCTTGGATTTCGATTTTGACCCCGTAATCGGTTTTAGCGACCCCAGAAACTATGGAAATAACAACCATTACGAGAAGTTAGCAAATGCCGTCGGCGCCATCTTGGATTACGATTTTGACCCCATAATCGGTTTTAGCGACCCCAGAAATCACGAAAATAACACCCATGAAAGACTGGTCGGCGGTCGGCCCCCCGTTAGTGCCTACTGTATTATGGGTAATTTTTCTTTACAACTGGCAACAATACATTGTGACAAATTAGGTTATGAAAATTTTTAATTGAAGATTGATTTACGTAAAAATAATGGATTTAATGTAAGTACTTAGGTGTGAAACGTAGTTTTATCACATTTTTTCAGTTTTCCGGTTGTGTTAGAGCATCTTTTCATACAACAAACTGCCATTTTAAAATATTTCTCGTGAGGTGCATTCAACAGAGCGTGACCTTGAGCACTGACGGCTCGCTGTCGCTGCGCCTAGTACTCCATATATGGAGTAGTCTGAGTAGCTTCACTTTTGATGCTCGTACTAGGTTTCTAGGCGTTATTATTCTAAGTATGTATGTATGTATGTTTTTCTTTGGCACGCCCTACAGCCAAGACGGATTTTGATACTTGAGGTGTCGTTGAATTTTTTAGAATTTATTGTGGTAGTGACATAGGCTTTAGAAATTTTCAAAATGGCGCCCGGAAATGAAAAAGAAGGTGGTATAGGTTTGTTGTTTTTTTGCTCAAAACCTTTCAAGCGGGTATCCAAATAAAGGGCACGAGCAGACGATTCCAAAAATGTAACTCACTGAAACGTAGGAAATAAAAAAAATACTTTGCCAAAAAACCCGACCGCTATAAACTACTAAAAAGTTCCAAACATGTCGCTTTTCAAGCAGTTCAATCATCTGCGGCCCTACTATGACGTGTTAAAGCGTGAGTCGTTCGAGCGAGAAGAAGGGATGGAGCTATACACCCTACATAGCTCCATCCCTCCTTCTCACTCGAACGACTCACGCTTAAACACGTCATGGTAAGCTTTTCACTGAAAGAAAGCACGAAATATTTTTATTAGAAAAAATAAACGTTTTCTGAGGGATTTCGCCATGGGAGCGAAACTTGGGTTTATTGCAAGTAGAAATTTTGAATCTGAAAAATTAAATTAGGTAGGTCTTTTTCCCTATGAGTGTTCGCAGAATTCATTATCCTACATTTTACCTAGTTCGAATTTAACCGAATTTGCGCTACCTATTGGAATAAGTACCTACCTAAAGTCCGGTCGCGGAGCAGGAACAAATTCGTACAATAACCTCTTATTACCTGTCTCCTTCACTCCCACGTAAATATAATGCGTGCTATAGGTACTTATAGTAAATAATATATTTATCCTCAACTCTGGAACCTCGAATAATGTTCAAGCAGGCTTAGACTGAAATGAAATAAAATAAAATTAAAACAAACCTTTCAACCTTTAATAGCTTGCACTGAGCTTGTGGCTTTATACTTACAGCTGTAATCAGACCAATGCTGACTTATGGCGCCTTGGTTTGGTGGTTTGGTATCACAGGCTGCTTGAGGACAATTCCAACTTCAGCAATGGAGATAGCTCCCCTTGACTTGTACATACAGCAGGAGGCAGCACTAGCAGCCATCAGGCTTATGCACTTTGGCATATG
Source organism: Melanchra persicariae (assembly GCA_947386135.1). Classification (NCBI taxonomy): domain Eukaryota; kingdom Metazoa; phylum Arthropoda; class Insecta; order Lepidoptera; family Noctuidae; genus Melanchra; species Melanchra persicariae. The sequence goes on along the minus strand of OX376651.1, from coordinate 4,417,466 downwards.
GGGCAACAACCATACTAGTCCCCACGCAGGCATCCTGGACCGGGCGATTGAGTACCAACCTCTCATCGCTGCTCCGTGTGATAGGACACCAAATAAACCTATGTTCAACAAAAGCTATAAGTAATAGCATACAAACAATAACAGAAGAAGAAAGGGGTCAGTCAGGAGTCAATGAAGTACGCGTCTACACAGATGGCTCAAAAACTCCACAGGGTTCAGAAGCTGGCCTACACTCCCTAGACCTCAACATTAACTTTCACCTACCACTAGGCGAACACAGCTCAATATTCCAATGCGAGTGTGTCGCCCTAACACAACAACAGCCGTGAAGCGTCTTAGATTCGTATCTGACAGCCTGGCTGGGCTCAAAGCCCTAGAAAACAATTTAACGAACAGCAAACTAATCTTTGAGTGTCACCTCGCCCTGGAGAGTAGGTATATCGCTGTCAAACAGAATCACCCTCCAGTGGACCAAGGGGCACAAAGGATCCCTGGGTAATGATGCCGCGGACGAGCTTGCTGAGAGAGGTTCCGAGTTAGCAGTGCTGGGCCCGTACCCACTCCTTCCCCTACCCTTTTCACAGTTTTGTACGTGGATTCGCCAGAGATCAACTGAACTTCATAACAAATGGTCACGGGCCACAGACTGCAGGCAGTCAAAAATGGCAATGCCAAGTCTATATCCCCGACTATCAAAACGACTACTCAGCCTAGGGACAATTACGGGCCATTGGCAGCTAAACAAACATCTCTTTAAGCTTTGACGCCGAAGAATCAGCCGCCCACGTCATCCTGGAATGCGAGGCCGTGGCCAACGTGAACAAATCCTCGGAACGGTGAGGTCGCTTCGCAAAGCCTCGAACGCAATACGTCATAAGGGGTCATTGTGCTTATCATTATGAACAACTTTTACTATGGGATCAACACAGAAATCGCGAAAAAAGAAATCGACTGCCCCATACATTTATGTGCGCAAAACTCAACAAAATGTACTGAACAGCTGATTTTTTTTACGCGATTTCTGAGTTGGTCCCGTAGTAAAAGTTGTTCAGAATAAAATAAATGAGTAACATGACGCCTTTTTGAAAAACAAACATTGGCGCCAAACGAATTACACACAGATTATAAATTATCACAACCTTATAGCCGTAACAGACGTTCGAATTTGGTACGGCGGACTAACTCCGCCCACAAGATTTGGTACGCTCCCGGACCATATCCGCCCGTGTGTTGAGTGGTCCGCGAACATTATTATTATTAATTGAGTCCGCCGCGGTCCGCTTGTTTGCACAGCGGATTTGGTCCGCTCCGTACCAAATCTGGACGTGTGTACGCTTGGGCCGTACCAAACTACCACAGACTACCATAAAAATTTAAAAAATGTATTTCTCTTAATAAAATTTAGCCAATCCTCTGCTTTTTTTCCGCTTTTTACGGTGTGGTTGGTACATGGTGGTTGTAATGTTGCTGCTATTGTTGCTTCTACCGCCATAATTTTTGTGTTCTTGAAGGCGCACAATTCAGTATAGTATATATACTCTGTGGCGTGGTGGGCGGAGTTAGTCCGCCGCGTGGTCCGCCGGACCAGATCCCGTCGTGTGTTGCGAGATCGAATTTTGTGGGCGGAGTCAGTCCGCCGTACCAAATCCGAGCGTCTGTTACGGCTATTAGGAGTAACCGGAAACGGAAAAAACAAGGTCAAAAAAATGTTTAGTGTTACCAGTTTCATTTAAATTAAGTAAAGATACAAAAAATAGCAAGACATGTACATTCATACACACTCATTCTTTTCGAATGACACGATTTCAACAATTACATTTTTGGAAAAACCAAATATAAGTATAGCAAATAATATTACAGGCAAATATTTCCTTATCATTCTTATTTCCGAAATGTTTGTCCGTATCAGGGCTTGTTTACGTTACCAAATAACAAAATAATAACCGTTACATAACGTTAATTTCAATTGTGATACCATAGTAACGTTACAAAATTTACCGGTATTTGATAACATTACCAGTAATATAACGTTAAGTAACATTTAACGTAAAATACGAGAAATATCGTTTTAACGGTAAAATAATTAGTGTTATTATAGCCCGCGAACTTTCTTGTATTTTTTGCGATTTGAAGGTCAGTGTCAGGTTGTAATTTAATCAAAATGTGATGCGCAACAATAACAAATATGTATTTACATAGATGTAACCATAAGAATCATTTACTCATCATCATGAACTTAGATTTGATGTGTATAATAACTAGATTTCCGAAATCTAGCTAAGAGAAAAAAAATGTAATTATGGTTATAATTATGTACCTACTTACATATTTTTTACTGTCGTGAATCATATTTTGATCAAGATACAATCTGACATTGCACCACCTCACAGAGATAACCGTTTAAAAATAACGATAAAATTAACGTTAAACTACAAATAACGTTATTAAAGAATAACGTTAAAATGGTGCATAAATAACGTTAAACCTATTACCGTTATTTTAATATAACGTTAACTCCTGTCAATGCAAGGTAACGTTATAAATTTTTACCGGTATTTAAAGCCCTGGTCCGTATCTCATATACTCAGCGAAATTCGTCGCCACAACTTAATGTCGATTTCTAAAACTGTTTGTCACCAGTCGCGTCCGCGTCACTTACACAAAAATATGCAGCGATAGTCGCTGACGGTGTCGCTGCAAACTGAAAATTATAAAAGTCGCCGGCGATGTCGCTGAAAATATGAAAAATCCCTGGTTGTCTGAAAAGTTTACAAAATAATGAGAGTGACAGACACTGCCAAGAGAAGCCACTGTAGCCCTCATTATTTAGTAAAATAATGAGAGCTAAAGTGGCTTAGTAGTGTAGTAACACTATTCATATTTTTGAAAATCCACAAATTCACCAGGCAGACGAAAGTGTAAAGTTACTAGCCAGTATACTATTGTAGTCTTTGAAAGTTACTAAGTCGCTGCGTGTAGATAGACGATATGAGGTAAACTATAGACAATGGAACATTTTTTTGCTGATCTGAACCATAGACTAAAGGACCATAGACTAACATAACCTCTTTCTTTATCCGTCAAGCTTTGTAACACAAGGTGAATATCATGAAAAATATTTTTTAATATTACAAAATACGAATAAAAGTTAAAATATTTTATGTAAATGCTCGTTTAAAAATTGTTGTAGTGATATTAATAATAGTTCCGGTTATAACTTGATTTTGTTAGTTGAAATCAGAAATCCACGTGTTGGTGTGCGACTGTCGGTGACCGAAGACTGATTTTGTTTCAGGCCCAAAAATGACGAACTCCAAAGGTTATCGTCGTGGAACCAGGGACTTGTTTGCCCGCAGGTTCCGTACCCATGGAACCATCCCGCTTTCCACGTACATGAAAGTGTACAAAGTCGGAGACATCGTTGACATCAGGGTAAGTTTCTTGCTCACTAACGAATCATGTAGATCTTTTGTCTTGTAAGAGCTGGAGATTGTTACCTACCGCCCCTAAGACGACCCACTGACTTATAAATCAATTGCATCTGAAATACAAATGAATTCCTGGTTGCTGCATAATAAAGTTGTGTATTCAAAACAAAGTGCTGGTTTCCAACAACTTACTAAAATACTATTTTTTCTTCCTCTTCGATTTTTCTAAATCTTAAAAATCATATCAAAAATGGTCATCAGCCCACATTGACATACCTAATCCAAATTTACTCTTAACCTTTAACTATGGACGTTCCATTTTTGTTACACTTCTATGGACGTGCGGCCTCACAGACCGCTATCTTAAATGGGTTGGTTTCTATCTTGATGCGTAAGTATTGTATCATTTTTTGTTTTTATCCCATAGAAGAGTTACTAAATGAAAATAAAATATGTAATTTTAATTTAAAAATGTATTTATTTTAAATTAAATCTAACGATATAACAATCAAAGGCACTTTTCAGACTTTTTAGCTTGAGATCACTTTATAGGTATATTACCACAGAAAAATTACTTTTTTAGTTAGTTTTACTTCTTTTACAATAAAATGTAAAGAACAAGGAACATAAAAAACTTAACATAATGTTCTTAAAACTAGACATAAAAATTTCGACAAGAGCCCAACTTGGTCAACTTTATTGGCAGTCTTGGGATAGTGGCTTAGAGCATTGTAGGCATATTGGCTGCACTCGAGTGATTTTCTTCAATGTCAGCTTCATAAAACAAAAAATCATCAACATCCCCATCGCTGTTGCACTGATCCGATTCTAAAAGCAATCGTTGAAACTCGTCTTCGACAAAAGAAAGATCATCTAATCGCTCTAACTCGATGTTCGCTTGCCTGCAGTCGTTGGTTGATCGTTTTTTGACATTTTAGTTTACAAAATCTAAAACAAACAAAATCACCGTCAGCGTCAATTTATAACACAAACGTGGACGCGCGGTCTCACAGACCGCACTCAAAATATAAAGCGAAATTACTCACGCGAAAATCAGCCGGTGACGTAATCTTCACTCTCAACTGTCGTTTCGCCACTAAAACCGAAGCTACGGAAACCGGCATACATGTGGGGTACGCGGGAGAAGAGGGGCACGAGAATCACAAACTGCACGCGGCCTGTGAGACCGCACGTCCATAGTTAAAGGTTAATGTTAATACTACATATTGTTTTAGGGTAATGGTGCAGTCCAGAAGGGTATGCCCCACAAAGTCTACCATGGAAAGACTGGCCGTGTCTACAATGTCACACAGCACGCTCTTGGCGTCATTGTAAACAAGCGTGTCCGCGGAAGGATTCTACCCAAACGCATCAATGTCCGCGTTGAGCACATCAAGCACTCAAAGTGCAGACAGGACTTCCTCAAGAGGGTGAAGGAGAATGAGAGGCTCCTGGCCGAGGCTAAGGCAGCAGGCAAGATCGCCAACCTGAAGAGACAACCTGCTGGACCTAAGCCCGCTCATATAGTCAGTGGTACTGAGAAACCAGTGTTACTGGCTCCCATCCCCTATGAGTTTGTAGCTTAAAAATGGAAATAATAAGTATTTTTAAGGATGTAAGAATTTTATTTTGTACTCATCATCACTTTCCATTTATTTTTATGAAGGATAGATAGCATGTAGTTGAAAATATTTCATAATATTGAGAAACCTATAACCTACTTGGTTTTTTTCAAAAATGCAAGTAGGTAATAACTAGAAATAAAATTACTCCTTCCATAATTATTATAATGAGTGTTAAAAGGTTACTATGATATTTTAATCTTAAATTGGTATGTCAACTTGAAAAAAACATTTACTTGTAAAAAAAAAACTGAAATCCTTTCACATAAAACAAGATTTTTTCAAAACTGTAGGTACATAAATGACTGAGATTGGTAACAAACACAAAAAAAATAGTCTAATTGAGAACCTCCTCCTTTTTTTGAAGTCGGTTAAAAACAGGTATTATGGAACAAACATTATTGCACAATACATATTATGCTGATATATGTGAGATATTCTAACTGGAAGTTGTGATATGTAAAGAACACACAACTTCCAGTTAGAATATCTCATATATATTATATAAATTTAAGTCAATACTTATTTACATTTTCTACAAACGAAGACTGAAACGTCATAAAAACCATTTGGCTAAAGCACTCATGAACACTGATCATAGCGCATTCCGATTGAGAATGACAAGACTTGCTTCAATCTGAAGCTTTTTAATCAAGGAGATGACACATCACTGGATGTGCTAAATCTCAAAACTGCCTCTGATGATGTCAAACAAATTTAATCAAAGCTAAATGGCTGATAGTAAATAGAAAAAGGAGATTTTTTTTTTTTATATACCTAATATAGGCATTAATTCAGAGGATGAGAGCACCCATGAATATAGACAATTTAAATTTATGAGATCAGCTTTGAAATATGAAGAAAATGTAGCAGTTCAGTAATCTTTTTTTCTCTCGATTTAAAGTGTGATTCTATAGTCAAAGTTTTTCATGTTCTTGAGTATTTCCATCACCTGAAACATTGTCATTCTACCTGTTCACACGGTAGAAGGTTATTGAGATCCGTACCCTAAATATATGCTACCTACCCATTTTTGTAAAACCCTGATCAGTTTGCGCTACAACTTCAAAGCATTTTTGAACTTGAACATGATTTAATGAAGCGCTAAAGCTGATATTTCGAGATCAAGAGCGCCGAAGGTCGCTCACCAACTACCTGGAGTAGAACCATCTTCAAGGACAAGACGATGCTAGGCCTAACACCTGCAAGAGGTTAAGCCTACACAGTCGAAGGCTCGACACGGAGGTGCGCGCCTCTGGCTGGAGTAATTGCGGCCGCAGAGGGTGAGGGAAGTCCGCATGATATGCATACGAGCCAATAGGTACTTAGCTGGGGGTACGTGATTAAGATAATGCGCAAGCACTCTGCCTCGGCCAAAAGTAGTTGTACAACACACAAAAAAAGGCCTAACTCCTACAATGACTCAAAATCGCAACAACGGGCAATGGGCAATTGAGTATCAGGAGGGCCGACCCCAAAATAGGGAATGCGCCAGGGAAATGATGACTAAAGCAAGACTAAAGTTAGTATATTTTGTTAGTAACATCAATAAGAACAGGGGAGTGTCCATGACACACTGGCATAGCCACCGTCAGGGACATTAATTTAAAAATTAGTCGTCGAATATCAGAATCAATCAGTCACTACTCACTGGTTGAAAAGTTATGTGTTTATAGGTGGCCGATCTGGAGTCTCCCCTAGCTTGGCCCAATTTGAATCTCAAAAGCTTGGGCACCTAGCGATAATCTGTTTTTCCCAAATTTAGTCGCTAATTACTAATTAGTCGGAATCTGTCGATCGATCACTAGTTCAAAAGTTATAAGCGTTTCTAAGTGGCTGACCTGGGGAGAATCTCCCAAATTGGCAATCTTAAAATTATCACAAATGTGGTCAAGCTAGGGAGAATCTCCCCAGGTCTGCCACCTACAAACGGTTAACTTTTGAACCAGTGACCGCTTGATTCTGATATTTGGCGATTTATTTCGAATTATGAGACTATTTTTTTGTTTTCAAAATTTCAATCCCTGATGGTGGCCATGCCAGTGTCAGGGACACAGAACAGGGATTTGAATATGGAACGTGCCATGTGTATTGAGTAGGTAATCGACATTATAATAACATATCATCAGTGGGTTCCTCAGTACAGTTGTTGTAATTGGAATACTGAATTACGGACACGATAATCGGGTAATAATAAAATACAATTCACGCGGAGAAAGATCACAACGTTTTATTTTGAAATGAAATATATTTACAACTGTATGACCATTAAAAAGATGAATAATATATATAATCAATGATTGGAATTAAACGATTTTTCAATAATTATATGCCTTTTCAACTTTAACAAATGTGGCATGATAACATGATTTATTATAATCACTATCTTAAATAATTTAAATTACTAAAATTAATTGAATAAACTTAACAACTAGCATCTCTAGATTGATAAAATAGTATATATCCTGTTTCTGATGATTTCTGTATATCAGAGGTTAGGCCGTAGAAGTCTTCTATAGCAGAGGCATCAATTTTCTGTAAACAGATAAAACAAGGTTTAATGACACACAAAAAATATACCTACATATTATTGTAAGATATGACAATCCAATTTGGGTACTGTGGCATTAGTGCGAGTTTTGAGACGTTCTCGATCGCGTTAGCGTAAACGTCAATTTGTAAAAAACTCGCACTATGCGAAATGTTCGCGTATGTCAAATTGCATAGAAAAAAAAAAGGTTTTCCGTTGTAGTCGCCAGACGGCGCTTATTCAGTTTCAATACAAATTGACGTTACGTCGAGAACGCTAAAAAACTCGCACTGTACACTCGTTTCACATAAAATAGTGAATTGCCTTCGTTCTAAAGGAATTATTACACTAAACGATTTGTAGGAGACCTAACTAGGAAATAGGAAGGTGTCATCGTAGTTAGAAAAGATTGGATCAGATTTAGTCCAACGCTACTTTCCAAGTTTTCTATGAGTTAGGACAGTGTTGCCAACAGCTTAACTAACTCCACCAGATTCAATTACTAAAACCACCAGAAAACCACTAACAAAAAATTGTCCTAGGCACGTAACCACAGCAATTTTCACTGAAAATCGTTATTTGTACTTAAGAAAACAAATAGTACCTAAATAAGTTATTATTAGTTTTTACTTTCCTTATCAAAAACAAACAAAACCGTAACAAAACAATCAAAACCTACTTCCTAAGTTGTCTATGATTTAAGACAGTGTAATTGCGACGCTGCGATTTATAACGACTAGTCGACCACTAAAAGACATATTTCGCCACTAAATTGGAGGTCGAAACCACCAGTTTTAGTGGAAGATCCACTAAGTTGGCAACACTGTGTACGATTTAGAATCCGATTTAGTGTAGTGTCATCACTAGCTAACAATTTATGTTCCTAACTGTTCCTAGTTAGGTTTCCTACAAATTGAATAGTGTAATAAGTCCTTAAGACCTATATTAAGTAGGTACAGATATCAGTGTCCACTCTCATATTTTAGTGATGTTACATACAAAAAAAATCAGTTACACATAATTGAATTCACTTTCGTCTAAATAGGTAAAATCATTATGGTATCAAGTTAAGCCAACCCACACCGCTACCGCTCAAAAGAATTTGGCCACCTACATTTTGTGAGGCCAAAGCTTTTGTTAATAAATAATTAAAATTATTATGAAGTTGTTTCAAACTTTTACAAAATACCCTTTTCTGGGTAGCCAAATACTTTTTTGCGGTAGTGTAAATCATTCCATCATACACTAAAAATCGGCCAAGTGCGAGTCGGAATCGCGTACGAAGGGTTCCGTACCACTATCTATAAAAAAAAAACGGCAAAAACGTTTGTTGTATGGGAGCCCCACTTAAATATTTATTTTATTCTGTTTTTAGTATTTGTTGTTATAGCAGCAACAGAAATACATTATCTGTGAAAATTTCAACTGTCTAGCTATCACGATTCATGAGAGACAGCCTGGTGACAGAAAGACAGATGGACAGCGGAGTCTTAGTAATAGGGTCCCGTTTTTACCCTTTGGATACGGAACCCTAAAAAGCACGAGTGAATACTCACATCTACCATATCATCGTCGAATAGCAACCAGAAGCCGTGGCTCTTCACAATACTGATGTAGTGTCCCCGATTGGGGCCGGAGCCGCAATGCACCACCACTGCCACTAAGTCATACAACCTGTCTGGGTTTACTGCGTCGTCGGACTGTAAGGGAAAATGCTATAATATATGTATTCAGTTGTGCTATATGGCTTCATTGAATTTCATGTTATGGGTTTACTCCTCACTATATTTCATACAAACTCCCTAGTGTTATTATTATAGTTATTCATGAAAATACATGCATCGATTTTAATGAAACTTGATACGCTTATTTATGAGAAAAGTTCTAACACATTTCTTAAACCTAAGTAGGTTTGAAAATATTGTTGAACTTTTTTGAAAGAGAAGTTAGGAGAGCCATTTTAAGTTTTCTATAGAAAGTAAAATTCGCTCGAGTTTGTATTAAATTCGTGAGGGATAAGAGTAAGTTAACAAATTCAAAGACACATTTTTTTTAGTTAACAACCGGTTTCTGGAACGCAATTGTCACAAATTAAACAAGTCAAGCGCTGCTAATGACTGTTGATAGTTTCTATTCAACTAAACACAGCAGTAAACTCATATAAATTCACATACATTCATTTTACTATAATTTTCGTTCCAGGAACTGAGTTTAAGATTGATAAACTTACTACTGACGAGTAAGATTGTAATTTTTTTTTAATAAACCTTGAGGATCTACAAGACAATAATACAAAAAAAAAATATAATGGCCCAATTGCAACCTTGGGGAACCCTTTTATTATGTTTAAGTACTCTTTATTATTTAATGACAGTATTAAACTACCCAACTTTTTCAAACTTTATTAATTTGTAGTAGAGGGCGCCGAGCGCGCAGTGGCGCCCTCATCGTGTTTGGTTATTTCTTTTATTTTAGAATGAAAATCCAGAAAATAAGCACGTTAAGTTGTGCTCCACAAGATTATACGTTAATAAACGGTAGTTTTAAATTGTTTAGTTTTATTATAACAGTAATAACGGAAAATAGTGGCCACAATTTTCCGTTATTAATTAACAATTTAAAACTACCGTTTATATAATAATATTAACGTATAATCTTGTGGAGCACAACTTAACGTGCTTATTTTCTGCATTTTCATTCTAAAATAAAAGAAATAACCAAACAAACGATGAGGGCCCCACTGCGCGCTCGGCGCCCTCTTAATCATTCAACAAAACAAGGATTAGTATGAAATGTACAGTAGCGAGAGAAAACAATAAAATAATAATCTATCAAACTTACCGTATTAAACAACCTGAGCTCCAAGGGAAAAACGACTCTATGGGACACCTTGATATGCCTATTATACTGTTCCATGTACTTAAATCTCTTAAGGTGCAGAGCTAGAATGAGCGGGAGTTTCTTTACTCTCATACGTTTCTGTGCTTCTTGGTAGCTGCTACAATTGTCACATTTGAATTTGTTGTCGTTGCAAAGCGTTTCTGTGTCGCTAAAGCATTTCAGACAATGTGTTATGCTTGTGTTTTGCCCCACGTCCACCTGTAATACGAAAAATGTTTATGTGGTGAGCTTTCTCGAATCATGATTGCGTGCTGCAAAAAAAAACTAGCAGACGATTTTTTTAACTCTTCAAAGGATTATTGGGATAGAAAGTGTGTATACGCGGGTTTTCAGTAAAATTAACGCCACCAGTACCCCCACTTTGTTAAGAGGTCCTTCACTTGGAAAACGTTGACGTCAATGTAACTAATGTTGGAAAACATAAGCACTAGTGCACGTCATTTCAGAAAATCCTCACTAGAGCTGGTCTTGGCGTCGATTAACGTTTTGAGCAGTGTTATTGGGTTTTTCTCAGTAATAGGAGCCCCAAGACTGGATTTGTGCCAGGTCTAAACTAATATGGTCACCCCTATTACATGGGGCAACTGGCGATATGTGGATGTGCTACTAGCCTATGGCAGGCGCCAGATAAACTTGCAATAAAGTACCTATCCCTAATATCCCTTCGTAGATACCCGAACAATAAATTATGAAACGTTTTTCAATACTAGAGAACGTAAAGGAACACGATAGAAGTCGATTCAGGGCAGTCGATTAACAGCAATAAATTTATGTGGGTCAATTACCGTTTTTGCACATTTATCTGGTATCTATCTCTGCCAAACCCTTTGGAAAACACAGGCATAATCAAAATGCTGTGTAGTTTTGGTTGTTCGGGACATCTAGTAATTTGCAGAAGCCATGAGATGAGAATCTTTGAATCCACTGTGCTTTAAACAATGATAGGTTCGTTTTACAGTGCACCTATGCTCCACTTGATGGCGTGTAATGAAACACGCTACGATATTTTTGTTCCGACACGCGATATAATACAACAATTAAACATTAATATAGTAATGCATAAGGTCACTGGACAGAAACGGTTCGATGGATTTTCGTAACTTCACAAGTTAAAATGTTAAACCTAGTTTTCGGCATTTACAGGTATTCATGGGTGGTCTACAGAAATTCAAAGGCACCAAAACGCACTCTGCCCGCATGGTACCCACCCCATTTCACAGAGAGGACCCAGAGTTGAGACACAGGCCTGATTATGTTATGTTCAAGGGACTTCCCTTGAACGTCTTGTGACTTGGAACACTATCTTGACTCTCGCGGGGCTTATGCAGATCGGATGTTCAAAGCTAAAACGCATCATGTTTTTCAATGGCTGGATGGTATTTGAAAAACAAGATGCGTTTTGGCTACTCTAGGCGAGTGAATACTAGTCCTCAGAACATCCGATCCGCATAAGCCCCACGAGAGTCAAGACAGAGTGTCAAGACAGGTCACAAGACGTTAGTACTGTTCAAGCCTCAAGTCGTGTCTGTATGCCTAGAAATACTTTATTTTTATAACTAACAATTCGCTTCATCATAATGTGATACATGCTTGACTATTTTGGGTAGCACTGCCAAAAATAACAGAAGGAATTCGCGTATCTTCTTGGTATGGGCATGTGAGGTGGGGGGAGGCCAAAAAAAGATAATGGATGGTGAGGAAAGACATGAATTAATGGCAGTGGATAATAGTGAATAGGTGGGAACAGAAGAAGAAATCGTATTGCGACGATCCAAAGTTATCTGGGTCAAGGGTAGAACAATGCTGCGGAATTTGTTCGAAAGAGTTACCGCGGCCCTATAACGCAAAGGGCAATAGAAGGAACACGGATGGGTTTTAGTCAGTAAGAGTCTGACACTCCCTTCCACTCCACCCAGAGCGGAAGAAGTCATGTGATGATCCCATCCTTAAATAAATAAAAAATGGGTAGAATAATGATGATGATAACTAAAACAAAGTCATACCTGTAAGTCAAAGAAATGCTCATCCTTGCTGCTAACAGTCTCGCAGTTGAGGCACCTGGTCTCGCTGGTGAGCGTGCCCTGGAATATCTCGTGCACCCACGTCGGCTCGGCGTTCTGTGGCGCGGTTCCGTTGCACGTGACGTTCTCGCCAGACGCATTCTTTTGTACTTTCAGGGTGCTTTGATTGCGTTCAGCTGCAAGGGATTTTGAATTTTAGAATTGGATTTTAGAGTAGGTTATCCCATCGCATCCTTTGCAAACTAAAAAAGCGCATTGATGAATTTTGAACTCTCAGGCCTTGGTAATCTAAGTTATAGTGGTGAATTGTTGAAAATAAAATAAAGAGAATAATAATAATAATATCTTGGGACAACTCACACACGGCCATCTGATCCCAAGCTAAGCAGAGCTTGTGTTATGGTAACCAGACAACTGATATACATATGCTTATATAATTTATAAATACATACATATACATATTATAGATAAATTACACCCAGACACAGAACAAACAATAATGCTCATCACACAAAGTTTGTCCTGGGTGGGAATCGAACCCACGACCTCCGGCTTTGCAGTCAGGGTCACTAACCACAAGACCAACAGGCCAGTCATATATAATAAATAAATATACCTAATACATAATCTAATAGTTGAAAATTGGGGAGCAATCTATTTGAAACATTCTTGTTCATCTCAATACTTATGGCACAATGAAATCTGATTCTTTCTGACAAACCAGATTCTAATTAGACCAAAGAAAAAATGCAGGGAACAGGTTGCCACTCTTTTACTATTTTAATATAACTCTCAATAGACAAGCCTTGGCTTAGTTTGCAAATAAGTTTCATCACTTTCAGTTAAAAATCAATTAACACTGTGTAGAACAATTCAAGTCAATAAAAATAACAATTGTTACCATTGATCAAATATGATTTGATTGATAGGGTAAAATGACAGTTGGAAAATCTGGGATATTTTATTTATTTGTCAATTGAGGAAATTAATTATGTTGAAATGAATAAAGCTAGTGAGTCAATAATGTGTTCAATGTTAGTACATATTACAATATGGCTTACCTAAAATAATTTCATTTATATGGTTGATTAGAAAGTTTAGGAATTCATGGGCATCTTGTTGCATATAGTTATCAAACTCTTCTGTAACAGAAATATACAATACACGTTTAAAGGAGACAACTTACTAAGCCAAAATAAAATAATTTATTATAATTAATATTTAGTGTTCTGAGGTGCTGTAGTTTTTTTAAAGTGTTTTGAGGAAAATGTATACAAAAACTTTCCTTTTTCTTTCTTTCTATCAGTCTTAACATATAGAGATTTCTCCGTGCCTCGGAAAGCATGTTAAGCTGTTGGTCCCGGCTGTCATTTGTAAATCTTTTGCAGTTCTAACGGATCGTCAGAAGCCAAAAAATCTGACACCAGTCTTGCCAAGAAGCACCGTGTTACCCACTTAATGGGTTGTGGAGGTCTGGTAGGCAGCCGCTCCACGAAAAATACTGGTATTCAGCTGAATCCGAGTTTGACTGGGAGCCGACCCTAATATATTTGAGAATAGGCTAGGTAGATGACGATATATGTAACTTAAATCATGAAATCTTACCTTTTTCTTTTCTCAACCTAGCAATAAACTTCTTAGGCGCTATGGAACCTACTTTCTTCTTCTGCGTAGCAATGCTATAAAATAAGTCTGCGAGGCATGTCAGAAGGGTTTCTTTTGTTCTCTTATTCTTGGCCTTATATTCTAACACCTTCTCTCTGAATGGGCGGCAAAAATACAATGCTTGCAACACTGAGTTACTATAGCATGTATTTCCAAACTGAAAAAATATTTAAGTTACATTTAAACCAAGAAACAGTCTTTTAGGAATATCAATTTTTTATCATGATCTTCAGCAAATTGTGTAGGGTTTTCATAGTAAATACTGATATATTTGCACTTGCACTTTATGATCTAAAAGGGCTTTTACAGCAATTGAGTTTTCAAGTGCTCTATTTCCAACCTAAAAACTTCTTAATGTTTTTTATTAGATTCTCATAGCAACTGGGCATCTGCTATGCTACTGTGTCATTTAATCATTGTAGGAAAATGATAATATTGATAAGAACTTGTTATCTTGTTCACATACATCATATTCCTTATTACTCACCGAGGACATCTGCTCAGTGAAAATATTAAGTCTTAAAATGAATCCCATTGAAGGTTTTTTTTATTACATTTTTTTTTAAAGCGGTTTCAATGTTTTTGTAGCCCGGAAATAGATTACTTACCTTCTTCTCTAAATGTAAATGTTGTTTTTTTTTTTACAGTACTATGCATGGAAAATAGTTATTACATGTGAACAACTTACATTAACTAAACCAAAATAATGTTCATTCGGTGGGAACTGCTCTGACCCGATATCTCTTTCTAGTTGTGATATATTTGCGCCCTGAAATAAAGATGAATGCACCACTTATTAGAATTCCATTAAAAATGCCGACATTTAACAGACGTTGCAATACCACTAGTTTCACTTTCATCTTTACGCACTTCAAGAGTATGTCTTCAAAACAAATACGCTAATCCATTCCTTAACTTTTGACCGTAATTAGCTGATTAATTAACATACAATTAAACATGCATTTCTCTCACCATTCTATGTTGGAAATTAAGGCCGAGATCCTGACATATTGACATTTGCAATTCTGTTTTAGCAACTTATAGACTGAATATACGGTTGTCGCGGCCGATTATTGGTAATTCACAAATGTGCTGCACTTATTTCTGGAAACATAATTGGAATTTCTTTTAGAAATGGGCAAAATAAGCACAACAGTTACGATTATGACATAACCACAGACAAACAAGGTTAGAGAGTATAAAACATATCACCAAACTCTTTGGTAAAAAACAGCAGTCAAAATCAAGGAGCAAAAAGTGTTTTTAAACAGAGGAATCCAACGAGAGGTAGTTCAATATTTCAATGAAGCACATTTTCTAACTAAAGAAAATTTATAATAATTTTTTAATAACGTCTACATTTTTTGCGGTGTACAAAGGATGACGGGAGTTTGGACCCATTTCCTATCAAAATGAATTTACCATCGTTGTATTGCTCTTTTCAAGAGTATTAAAAATTACTATAGCAAAAAACCCGTAAAAATTGCCGCCTTTGGCGAATAATCAAATTTAGATTGACAAAAAAAATAAAAACAGGTGAGAAGTGTAGAAGATCCTTCTAATTCAAAATTGGCGCCCCGGTCCATGGCCCGGATGGCCCTAGGGTAAATACCCCTCTGTGCGTATTCAGACACATCGCCGGCCGGTTTTTGGGCCTCCTTCCCAGTAAAGATATTGCACAGTGACATGCCTCGTGTCCCAAGCCGCAACAAACTTTGAATTTACCAAAGATCGAGTATCTACATAAGACGTAATGCTATCTCCTACCCCCGCGGGACGAAACGTTTTTGTGCTAACTAAAGGTGCCCATAGCCAGGGCTTGTTAACGTTACCAAATAACAAAATAATAACCGTTACATAACGTTAATTTCAATTGTGATACCATAGTAACGTTACAAAATTTACCGGTATTTGATAACATTACCAGTAATATAACGTTAAGTAACATTTAACGTAAAATACGAGAAATATCGTTTTAACGGTAAAATAATTAGTGTTATTATAGCCAAGGAACTTTCTTGTATTTTTGCTATTTGAAGGTCAGTGTCAGGTTGTAATTTAATCAAAATGTGATGCGCAACAATAAAAAAAATATGTATTTACATAGATGTTACCATAAGAATCATTTACTCATCATCATGAACTTAGATTTGATGTGTATAATAACTAGATTTCCGAAATTTTGCTAAGAGAAAAAAAATGTAATTATGGTTATAATTATGTACCTACTTACATATTTTTTACTGTCGTGAATCATATTTTGATCAAGATACAATCTGACATTGCACCACCTCACAGAGATAACCGTTTAAAAATAACGATAAAATTAACGTTAAACTACAAATAACGTTATTAAAGAATAACGTTATAATGGTGCATAAATAATCGCGACGAATCGTTACGATAATTGTCCCGTGTATGGGCCCCATACACGGGACAATTATCGTAACGATTCGTCGCTCGATGTTAAAATCGAACGACAAATTGTACGTGTGTGGCAATATCGCATCCGATTTTGTGGTCGAACGATCGATTGGAGATCTCAACAGGCAACCCCGAAAATATCGATTGCGATCTGAACATCGTTCGATATATCGCACGTGTATGGCGTGATCGGATGCGATCATCGTCAGTCTGCCTCTATCTTTCGCGCGACTAGCACGTACGGTACCTGTAAGTTTTTTGCGATGTCGTGGAGCAAGGATTTTCTGTTGGAATTTATAGAGTTACTCCGAGAACACGAGGTTTTATGGAAAATAAAACACAAGGACTACCATAATCAGATGAAACGAACTGGATGTTATGAGGTATTACTTAGAAAAATGAAGGAAGTAGATCCTAGTGCAGACATAAGTAAAGTGCAAAAGAAAATTAACAACCTGCGCACTGTTTTTCGTAAGGAGCTTAAAAAAGTGGAGTCTTCTCGTGCATCGGGAAGTGGTACTGACAACATTTATGTGCCAAAGTTGTGGTACTATGAGAAATTAATGTTTTTAAAAGATCAAGAGCAGCCATATGGAGCGACAAGTAGTTCAATGGATACAGTAAGTACACAATATTTATTATTTTTATATATTTCTTATTATGTTTATACATTTATAAAATTATTTATTTATTATTTCTAAAATTATTAATAAAGTCCTATGAAGTTGTTCTGCCAAGGTACAGGCAATCCGGCATTATTAAAATAGTCGACAAATAATTCTCTTACTTGATTACCAGTATCGTTACTACGTAATGGTCGCCTTCGGAGTCCTAGTAAATCACACCGGAGGCCTTCTTCAAATTCATTATTTTCAAAGTTTTCTCTATCAAACACAGTTAACGGTGTATAGGTGTTAGGACTATTACGGCGTAAGTAATTATGCAGAGCACAGCAAGCCATTACGATTTTTTTATGTTGTCTAAATCCATGTTAATTTCTGTTTTTAATACACCAAACCTGGCAACTAAAATGACGAATACATTTTCTATTATTCTTCTTGATCTAGATAAACGGTAATTAAAAATTCTCCTTTGAATGTTCAGTTGTTTTTTATTAAAAGGTTTCATAAAATTATTCCTTAACATAAAGGTTTCATCGCCTACAAAAACATAAGGCAAAGTCGTACCATTTACTGTAGTAGGATTTGGTAATTTTAAGGAATTATTTAAGAGGTTTTTGTAGAAGTCCGTTTCATTTATAACACCACCATCCGAGACTCTGCCGTTTGTACCAAAATGAAAATAAATAAACTCATAATTGGCGTTAGCAATGGCCATTAGGACTTGACTATGAAAATGTTTATAATTATAAAAATAAGATCCAGCTCCTGGAGGAGGTCTTATCCTTATATGTTTCCCGTCTACAGCGCCCAAACAGTTAGGAAAATCCCATCTATTTTCAAAGTTTTTCCCAATTTCGATCCATTCGTTCTCGCTTGTTGGAAACTGCAACAAATAAATAATTATCTTTTATTAATTGTTTCAGCAATCTGATGACGACAGTATTGAAACCACCAGAGATGAAGTCGCTTCACCAAGATCAGACATCGCATCAGTTGAAAGGTTTAGTGAGCCTCAACAAGATCGTAGTTTTAAACGCCGGAAAAACCTGTCAGTTTCCCAAAATGTTGATCGAACTATTGAAACTATAGGCAATAAAATATGTGAAATAGCAGAGGATGACAAGTTTGATGCCTTCGGTAAAAACGTGGCACATAAGTTGTGATCTTTGCCTACAAATCAACGCATAATTGCGGAAAAAATTATAAATGATGCTCTGTTTGAAGCCGAAATGGGTAATTTAAACAAACAGTGTTTCTTTCCCCCTCAATCCTTTCCTATTTGTCACTCACAAAAATTACAACCACTCTCTTCACAAGTACTCAATTTTCAAGCACGTGAGCCACTCATACTACAGCCACCCACACAAAGATTCGTTAACACAACTCAACCATCCACACAACCAGGAACTCAACTTTCATATACGGGAGCCACTTATATTACAGCAACCCACACAAACAATAGTTCATACAACTCAACCATCCACACAACAGGAACTCAACTTTCATACACGCGAGCCCGAAAAAGAATCTCCAGTCCATGTTCACATACCAGGTGGCCTACCACAACCTCTTAAAACAATATTATTTTAATATTACTTTGTAATTTCTGTTGTTGCATTTTCAACTCTCGGCGCTGATCCGAGCGTTGAAAATCCAACAGAGCGGAACGCAAAGTAATATTAAAGTAATATTGTTTTAAGAGGTTGTGGTAGGCCCCCTGATGACGCGCAAACATTTTATAATACGTTTTCCGTTGAATGAAAGTAATTTAAGATATACTATTATGTAAGATGTAAAACAATAATTTGTCGATAATATAATGTTTTAAATATATTTGTATTTCATTATACCTAATTATCATCACTAACAGCGCATAATAATCAACTGCTATGGTAAAATTATACTTGCCTTACAGTAATCCTTTAATGCATTGAAAATGGCTTCGCACGTTTCTGGAATGATCTTTCCCAAAGACTGTGGTGAAATCAACGTTGTAAATTTTAAATCTTCGTAAGTCCTTCCAGTAGCCAGGAAACGCAGTGTTGCAGTTAGACGTTCGTGAGGAGTAATAGCTTGCCTCATATTGGTATCATTTTTTATTATTCTGGAAGATACCTTATGCAAAAGCTCTAAGTATGTTTCCTCTGTCATCCTAAGGTAGTTATGCCAATCTTTAGGATGAAAACATAATTCCTCAAGAAGATTGATGTGAGAATATTGATGTCTTTTCAGAAGCCATCTCTTAGTCCATTCTCTCCTAGTCTTTGTTTTATTTATTGTAGAAAGTCTTTTTTTATATAAAATGAGCGCCAATGCGCTTAAGCAAAGTAGTTGCGACTTCATCGCTCACCCACGTACGTGCTAAACGTTTTCACTCCGCACAGAGACTGAGAATCGTACGATCACATCGTTCGTGTGTGACGGACGGAAATCGAAAGATAAAGTAGTACGATTTTCTTGACGATCGATCGAAACGACAAATTGTCCCGTGCACCTTAAGAGAGTAAATTGAGACCTACGTATTATGACTCCGTGGCGTGGGCGTGATTGTTTCTTTTGTCTTAGGGAATATCTTGGACTTTGTGTGTTGTATCTATGCAGCGTCTTACCTAGAAACAGTCAAAAGGATATAGTGCTATCCAAAGTCCCATTTTAATGTTCACCGATGTTGAGTATTCGAGTCACGTTCGAATTATATTGCATCATACATCAGTCATCATCACACACTGCAGGGCTTTAAATACCGGTAAAAAAATTTAACGTTACCTTGCATTGACAGGAGTTAACGTTATATTAAAATAACGGTAATAGGTTTAACGTTATTTATGCACCATTATAACGTTATTCTTTAATAACGTTATTTGTAGTTTAACGTTAATTTTATCGTTATTTTTAAACGGTTATCTCTGTGAGGTGGTGCAATGTCAGATTGTATCTTGATCAAAATATGATTCACGACAGTAAAAAATATGTAAGTAGGTACATAATTATAACCATAATTACATTTTTTTTCTCTTAGCAAAATTTCGGAAATCTAGTTATTATACACATCAAATCTAAGTTCATGATGATGAGTAAATGATTCTTATGGTAACATCTATGTAAATACATATTTTTTTTATTGTTGCGCATCACATTTTGATTAAATTACAACCTGACACTGACCTTCAAATAGCAAAAATACAAGAAAGTTCCTTGGCTATAATAACACTAATTATTTTACCGTTAAAACGATATTTCTCGTATTTTACGTTAAATGTTACTTAACGTTATATTACTGGTAATGTTATCAAATACCGGTAAATTTTGTAACGTTACTATGGTATCACAATTGAAATTAACGTTATGTAACGGTTATTATTTTGTTATTTGGTAACGTTAACAAGCCCTGACACACTGCCGGCGAACAACAGTCCAGTTTTCAGTGTTGGCAATATAATAATTATATTCTTTCGTCATCAAGATTGTGACAGTTCCGTCCTAATACTTAAAAAATACTGCCTGTTTGCTAAAGTGGTAAATGTAAATAAAAACGAATAAAATATCTACTTGCAACTACATTTTGCTAGATTCTCTCCACAAAACTAGTTTGAAAACCAAAGAGATTTTGTCTTTGTCGAAAACTGACATACAATAATGTAATTTATTTTTGAGTCTGACAGTTTGACAGCTTCAGGTTTTGGAACGCACGCAAAGCATAAAGCGTAGGGATGCCGATTCTGTTAGAAAAGGATCGATTTTTAAAATCGATTCGAATCGCAACCTGATTAAAAAAATGGCGTCTGTATGGTCGATTTCTCAAAAATCGTTTTTTATTTCAAGTTTGCATTTACAATGTAGGTTTTAATTAATTGTATGGAAAACAAAAGTTTTGGAGTGGCGACCGCGTACCGGAAGACGCAGCGTTGGAAGGCCTCCCACAAGGTGGACCGATGATCTGGTGAGGGTCGCGGGTAACCGATGGATGCGAGACGCACAGGAACGGTTGTTGTGGCGACACTTGGGGGAGGCCTATGTCCAGCAGTGGACGTCTTTCGGCTGATATGATGATGATGATATGATGGAAAACAATAACGGTGCTATAATAACCGATCTCTTATCATTAAAATCAGGATTTTTTTTAGTTCAGGGAAATGGGAATTCAATAATTACAGTTCTCGTCAAATAACTATGTCCCTCTGAAGTTAGCCATTTGCAAAGATCGCGCAGGTGCAGTCACGTAGACGGGAGCAAGCGGGACGCAAGCATGCATTGAACGGAAACGAGCGACTGAGACATAAAATCGCGCCCTGCCCCCATGTCTCTTGCGCATGCGCAGTTACAGTTTGTTCGTAATTTTGACTACTACGCAGCCACTCGTAGCCAACTTCAGAGGGGCAAAGTTATTTGACGAGAACTGTACAATTTTTTTTATCACCATTACAAACGTAACTATTTTTATTCATTAAAGAGAGGCAAAGGAAACTGAGCACACAACCATCTCTCGAGTTTTTGAGTGAAATACTGTTTATTGACATACATGTGTCGAGCGAGTACCATAAGTGAAAGCGATACCAACCAACAACGGGGCAATTGGTTGGAATTAACTCGTCGTGATGAACTCATAAAGTATAGGAAGTATAGTAAGAGGGATGTAAGGCTAGCTCTCGTTTGCGTTTGGGCTCTTCTACTCTACATATATTATTCTCTATGTTGAGAGCATTCAACTAACTGTTAATAATTTTATGGTTGAATTTCGATTTTCGAGGGTAAAATATCGATTCACTGAATCGAATCAGTGCTTCATGTCAATTTAAAAAATCTTTTTTTGCCCGATCCATCGATTCTCCAATTATTCGATATCAGATCGGCAACCCATCCCTCCCTAGTACAGCGCAGCATCCTCGCCTCCTCCCGTCCGGCCGGCTCCGCTCCTCCCGCGGTCCCGCCACCTCCCGCGAATCAGATTTCGGTTCCGATTCATCCCGATTGTGTTATCTTTCCGGGAACGAGGAAGTATACGTGGTCGTGTTGACGTGGCGGTATCCAACTGGTAGGTATCATAACTTTAAATTAAGCAGAATTTATTCATTACTTGCAGTGCTTGATTGAAGTAGGTAATTGAATTAATTCAATGATTACAAACTGTGTAATTAAAGAAAACTTAATGGAATTGCATTGTGATTCAATTCGTTGTGAGTAGTTTCATGTCATTGTATTTTTATAGATCGAAATGCTGAGGTCACTGTTCGTTGCACTGGCCGTTTCGGCAGTATTTGCCGGGGTGCCGACTCCTGAAGAAACAAAGCGGCTTATGGACCGTCTCTCAGAGTCCGAACATTTCAAAAACGAACACCATAACAAGCAGTTTGACCATGATGCCTTTTTGGGTGAAGACCAGGCAAAGTCATTTGATCAGCTGCCTCCTGAGGAGAGCAAAAGGAGATTAGGGTGAGTTTACACTTATTTGTCATTTTAGTTCTAGAATATTTTCAGCAAAAGTAAATTAACTTCCATATAATATGGATTAAGAACAGACTAATTTTGTAATAGCGTTGCACATTCCTAAAACTGTTTCCCTTTATTATTTATGCAAATGTATAAACAAACGCCTTGTCACCCATTTTTTTGAAAGGGTGGGAAATTATCAAATGGCTCCTTCCGCTCTAGACGGAGGGAGTGTCAGACTCTTACTGACTAACACCCATCCGTGTTCCTCCAAATGCTCTTTGTATTTCAGGGTAGTGGTGACTCGTTCGAACAAATTCTGCCACACTTTTTCCCCCATAGGAATTGACAAAACTAGAACCTCATCTGCTAAGATCCTATACTCCTTTTGCGTAGCTCCTCTCCTCTCTGCGCTCCTTTTGCTTTTTCACTGTAATTATCGTGAAATTGATTTGATAAAATTTTCCCATGTAGTAATGATCAATAAAAATGTACCTATATCAATAATAATTGTTGTTTATCAAATTTTCACAAAAATATGTTATTTATTCCATTTTTATAACACCAATGAGATGAGCACATTCCAGAAACTTCTTAGTAATCTTGTTAAACGACAGATCTTCCAATTTTCTGCCCCTTAAGATTATCTCAGTGTGTCAGTGATCTCTCCCACACAAAGTGGGTTAGTTTAACTAGCAGATAACAGTTCATACCATCTGTGTATACAGTCTAGTTATTTTTAAAACAATCACTACAATACCTATCATGGATGCATAAAATTTATTATAATACAGAACATGCTTTAGTTAAAGGGCTTCTGTGAAGTTTTATTACAGTTCTCGTCAAATAACTTTGCCCCTCTGAAGTTAGCCATTTGCAAAACTTGCGCAGGTGCAGGCACGTAGACGGGAGCAAGCGGGACACAAGCATGCATCGAACGTAAACGAGCAACTGAGACATAAAATTAATCCCCACCCCCATGTCTCTTGCGCATGCGTAGTTGCAGTTTGTTCGTAATTTTTACTACTACGCAGCCACTCGTAGCCAACTTCAGAGGGGCAAAGTTATTTGACGAGAACTGTAGATCTTATAGCAGTGTATGCTTTATTAATTAAAAATATGCATGATTTATTAATAGGGGTATTCTATCAGTTCTATTGTCATGTTAAAATGGTAGTAGCGCAATCAGCCTTTAATGGTCCCACTGCTGTGACACATGAGGAAGCCTCCTCAGGGAGAGTGAGTCAGCTGTAATTCACCAGCAGGCGATATGAATTAAGGATATTAATTTGTAGTCATATTATAAATATATATATAATATATACAGTTACAATTATAATACAGTTGTGTTGAAAAAATTGCGCTCCTTTTACTGTAAAAACGTAATTTCTCTAAGCTCTATAGTAAAAGAGGGAGAGCAGATATTCACAGAGAAAAAAATTAACTGTATTATCAACTAAAACATGATCGTTTTGTTGAGGGCAATCTACGCATTGCATATATGCATATTATTATTATTTAATGAGTGTTTAATTTCTCTGTGTAATTTAATGTAATTATGAATTAACTACACCCTTATCAATTAACCGAGTACCACCAAATTACTAATACTAATTAAAAACTATGTAGGTACTGAATAAATTAAAAAATGTAAAGTATTTTAGGTACCAGTCTTTTATTTGTTGTCCTAATGAGGTTGTTCAGTAGAGATCGCATTAAGCATAATTGAATTCAGTATTCGAGATTATAATAAAATTTTGAAACAACAAACTTCATACAAGTAAAAATTCAAATCATATAAAAAAATATTATTTCAAATAGACCATTTACGGGCATTTTTTAATTATCAAGGTGTGTCAGTCTCATTATTCTCATAGATGACGATTCTGCCACGCTACACTAACTGACCCTATCTCCAATTCCCCAGTTATGTTAAATGGAGAATTTTAATTCACAAGCTTAGTTTCTAAACAGTCACATAAAAGTCAATGTAAAATGCTGAGTTGTTGGCGAATAAATTCATAATGTTGGTGTTCCTAAAATCACATTTACTCAAACAACATGTAAATTGAGTAGTAGGTATGTATCAGGTATTAATAGACAGGAACAGCTGAAGAATGTGCAAACAAACACAATCATTATTCTATATACATACACTGAGTATCTTACTTTAATATAAAATACATAAAAACTTCACCTATCAAAGTTCACTAACCCCATTATCAGGAGTGGCAGTGAATAATTAGATTATTTTTTTCTAGAATAATTGTGGACAAGATAGATGGAGACAAAGACGGTTTTGTGACGCTAGTGGAGCTGAAGGATTGGATCAGATACACACAGAAGCGGTACATCAATGAGGATGTTGACCGTCATTGGAGACAGCATAATCCTAACAATGATGAAGTTA
Organism: Melanchra persicariae; assembly: GCA_947386135.1. NCBI lineage: Eukaryota > Metazoa > Arthropoda > Insecta > Lepidoptera > Noctuidae > Melanchra > Melanchra persicariae. The sequence goes on along the minus strand of OX376651.1, from coordinate 4,392,415 downwards.
TCGAATGGGAGGTGAGTTAAAAATTAACGTAGTTTTCATATGATATTTTCCTTTTTAGGGGGCCTAGATTCGATTCCCAAGTCTGGCAATTAAGGGGTTGTTCCATTAAGAATTTCTCTGTACCAGCCCGGAGTCTGGAATAGCTAGTCTCTGTTGAGGTTGTCCACCATTGCAGTCAGGAGGACTATTTATGCCTTAAATAAAAATATTGGCTGCGGATAAAAAAAAAACAGGCCACATGGCGAGCTTTTCACAGTCAGCATAGAATATCAGAGTTATATTTTGACAACAAGGGAATCTCAACTTTAGGAAGTAGTAAATATGGTTGAAATTTGTAAAGCGCAGTCAAATCAACCATTTCAATGGGTAGGCAGATAATGCAGCTGTGGTGTCGTGTCGGTGACGGTTTCAATTAGATATTGAAAGAGCATATCACTAATCAACCACAAGTTTTATCAAGAGCTTTTATCATGTCTCTTTTTTAACAGACGCCCATTTATCTGTCGACACCATTGGTCATGATAACCCATTGAGGACGTAAAGAATTCAATGTCGCATAGATAGTCGCTTACTAGCCATTTATGTTTACACAACTATGGCAAAGCAAAAAGGAGGCAGAGGTTGGCTGTGGTTGTTTGCCATCTACCCTAAAAAAAATATAAATTCCAACAGAAGTAAGCAATCACTAGATTAAGAGCGTGTACGCCGCATATCATTTCATACAAACTTCCAAGTCCTTATTCTTCAAAATGAATGAACCGATTTTAGCGAAACTTGGTATGCATACGCTAGATATCCAGGTCTAAATAGTTATCAGAAAACATTTTTGAAAAAGAGTTCAGGGGGAAGGATATGGTGATTTTTCACTTTCTATAGAAAACTTAAAATCGCTCTCTCTCTCCCTCTGAAATCTTTTTAAAAATGTTTTGTGATAACTATTTAGACCTGGATATCCAGCGTATGCATACCAAGTTTCGTTAAAATCGGTTCATTCATTTTGAAGAATAAGGATTTGAAAGTCTGTATGAAAAGCCGTACCGCGTAAACGCTCTTAAGGGCAAAGTGAAGTGACATATGACCATAGCTATCCTCTAAACATTATCATGAATGAATATATCTCATACATACAAATATATTACGTGAAGTTGTTTTTTTAATAGACGATATTATAAAAGGTAAATTAAATAAATTAAAAGTAAAAAAAAAAAATATAAAACAAGCTTTTACTTAAATGCGCTAAAAATAATAAAATAAACTTTTACTGTCAATATAAAACGTCCATTACACAATTTATATGATATAAAAGCTTGTCGCGAGAGTTAAGTACTCGTATTTGTAGTTTTTAGGGAACAAACAGTTACATACATACATTGCAAGTTAAATAAAAGCTTGTAATAGTTTGTACATAACAGTTTCAGATGAGAATACTATCTTTTATTATTATTTTAAATTAATTTTTATTAGCTACCCACCTATTTTTAATTTAAATTTATTGTATTTACTTTTTGTTTGTCTTGTGCGAGTCCCAAATAAATATTTTTCTTTCTTTCTTTCTTTCTTTCTATCTTGTAACATACTTTTTAAAGTGGAGACTTTTCTGTACTGAGGTTTTTATTAAATTTTTGAAATGTTTTTTTTTGTAGACATACAGAAAGAACGTGTACGGCTTTATGGATGAGATGGATCCCAAGGAGCTGATAATGCCCAACAGTGAAGGCTTCACATACACCAACCTGAAGAAAAGGGATCGCAGGAGGTGGACTTACGCTGGTAAGCAGTGATTTTCTGCTTAGGTAACTGACATGAAGGAGTGGAAAATACCCATTAGGTATATAGGCCTACTAGCTTTACCCGCCGCTCCGCCCGCGTGGATGTCGTTCGCGTAAAAAATAGCCTATGTCCTTCTCTATATCCCAGGCTATATATCTGCCAAATTTCATGACGATCCGTTCAGCCGTTTTAGCGTAAAAGCGTAACAGACAGACAGACAGTTACTTTCGCATTTATAATATTAAGTAGAGAAGTAGGGAAAGACCTATAAGTTATTAAGGGTTCAAGGGTAAGAGTGTAAGGGTATGCGCGCACTACGATAATAAATCGTTGCGACTTTTAAAGTGCAAAATAAATTGCAAACGACAATAATTCCTACGCGCACTACGATTTATTATCGCCTGCGAAATAGCAGAGCCAAAAGCAGGGCCAAGACAGTCACTGTGCCTAACACGAGATAACTAAACGTTATCCTTTGACAGCAGCAAGACATTCTAAAGAATTTTTTTACGTACGGTATAACGATCTTCGTGAATATGATAAAAAATTTACCGCTGCGCTTGCGATTTTTTCCGCAATGTGCGAAGCTAGTACCGCTTCATAGGGTACAAAATATACGTATGATTTCGCATCTGCGAAAATGAATCGCAAATGATTTAGTTTCGCAGTGGGCGGATTGTAGTTTATTTCTGTTGTTCACAGATTGACGAATTTTCTTCGCAAAAATTAATTTTCGTAGCGCGCGCTTACCCTTAGGGTCTTTATATACCTTATAGGTCTAATAACGCGACTATACGTTCCATACCTCTGGCATAGATAATAATAATACTAGCATCTTCCAAAAATTCGTATTCCGGTCAGTAGTACCTCTACTGCGCAGCAGTTAACTAACTCAAAACTTAACTCACGAAATGTTACCAGCCGCTATTAGGTTTAATTCTACCTATACAATGATTTTCATTTCTCACACATTCATTCAAACAAGCTTGGTTTACAGATGTTATGTCAACTTGTAAGTAAGTATGTTTACCGCTCTACGTAAGCACGCACGTAGAGCGGTAAACATACTTACTTACATGAGTATTATATGACCAGCATATTGTTCTATTGAAAGTTATAAGTCAATTGAAGAAAATAGGTCATTGTTGGGACCGTAGGCGGTTAACTAGGAATCGCAATTGTGATTGTAACTGCACGGTGAATGATACGGTAATGATAAGTTTATGAGAACCAATTGAGTCGTTGATATGATGTCTTCACGCAGTCTGTAGGTGGAGATTATAAAAAGTTGAGAAAACTTCCCTTTGCTCCGGCGAAGTTGGTAGTAAAAAAGTAGGAATCGTAAATCCAAAGTAGGTTTTGTTAATTCAAAAATAATTTATTAAAACTAGGCTGAAAATCAGCACTTTTTGAACCAATGTTATCAATGTTACCTAATAACATTAACATATAAGCTGTTTATAATACTTACTAACAAAATATGATGGATCACGGTTGTCCGAAATAAATGAATTTTATTTATTTATTTTATTCATTTGAACTTTAAAAATTTATACGAAGACATCCCCAAAACTCATTGTATCAATTATGGTCTACTACGTTACTACGGTACTAGGACACTGTAACAAAGAAGACTTGTATTAAAAGCCTGATTTTTTCGTAGATGTAGAGAAGTGGAAGGAGAGTAGAGTCCTTATCCTGCAGTGGACAATACAATACTTAAAAATACATCGCAACACGTGCCTTGATCATACCAATCTTGATTTTTTTTTCTTCTCGTCATCATCTGCTTAGCTTTTTCCCAACTATATTGGGGTCAGCTACCAGTCAAACCGGATTCAGCTGAATACCAGTATTTTACGTGGATCGGATGCCTACCAGACCTCCACAACCCATTTAACTGGGTAACACGGTACTTCTAGGCAAGACGTGTCAGATTTTCTTGCTTCTGACAATCCGTAACGACTGCCAAAGATCTCCAAATGACAGCCGGGACCAACGGCTTAACGTGCTTTCCGAGGCACGGAGGAGTCTCGCTGTGTTAAGATGGTCACCCATCAGTCCACACGTCCACAGACCAACCTCGGCAAGTGTTGCTTATCCTTGAAGATCGTTCCGTGCAGCTATTATAATTTTGCCACGAGCTACTCCATTTTTTTTTCTTTTCGTCGTAAAGATCGTTTTTAGCGATAAGGCCATCCATTGTGTTGTATTGTTTCTTGAAGTATCTTTTCTGAAACTTATATGATGCGTGTGTACATAATAAAAATCAAAGGTAACAGGGGTATTTTCATCTTCAGACGCCGACGAAAACGACGCGTTGAACCGCACGGAGTTCGCTGCGTTCCTTCACCCGGAGGACCACTCCGGCATGAGGGACGTCGTCGTGCTGGAGACTATGGAGGACATCGATAAGGACCAGGTAATAACTGTACACTAAGGGACTTGATACACGAGGCGCTCCGGGCGCTCCGGGGGGGGGGGGATGTAATGTACGGAGGTAATCCGCGCGCGCCACGCTAAGTATATTTCGTTCCTCTGACGCCATACATTTTATCTTACAGCGCCCTAGCCGCACGCCGCTAACCGCTTTTTATATCAAGTCCCTTATTTTCCGCGCAATGTAGGTACTGAAGATTCTTTGCAGTCATAATGGACCTGGGCCTAAACCACCAGTGGGAAAGAGACGGAGCTATACGTCCTGTATAACTCCGTCTCTTTCCCACTAGAAATAATATTGAAGTAATACTGCTTTAAGAGTTGGTGGTTAGGCCCCAGAATCTTAAACTGCTGCATACTTGTTGATAGATTATTCTCAGCAGTTAGCAGAGTTACCGTTTAATTGCACATGTAGGGATTACATGTAACAAAGCTAGCAGGGCAAAATGCAACGCCCGCCGCACATAGAGTTTTATCTAGCTGCCAGTCATCTGTTCCGCACCGAGACAATAACTTGTGTTCCGTATAAACATACAACGTGTAACAGAATAAACGCAATACCTCTTACGAGGTCATTGTACTCATCATTATGAACAACTTTTACTATGGGACCAATCCCGAAATCGCGAAAAAAAAATCTGCTGTTCAGTACATTTTGTCGAGTTATGCGCACATAAATGTATGTGACTGTCAATTTTATTTTCGTAAGACACTTTACCAAAATGTATGAAGATCGTTTTAGGGATTTAAGTGTGAAAACGAAACAAACCAACAAAAAAACTATATCAAATTCACGTTCTCTTGCGATTGTTTCATGCGTCCACGCGGACGATGCCGCTGGCAGAAGCTAGTGTTCCATCCTAACTAATATTATAAATCTAAAAGTTAGTTTATTTGTTACCTCTTCGGGTCGAAACTGCTGAACACATTTGGATGAAACTTGGTACACGGGTAGACCATGTCTTGAATACGCAATAGGACGCTTTTCATCCCGGGAATATTTTCCCTTGGAATGATTTTCGAATTACAAGCGGGCGAAGCCGCTGGGCATCGCCGGGCCGTGTTCTCCCAAAACCCACAAGTCAGACACGCATTTGTCTGAACTGTTCTGATGTTTTTGTAAATTGTATATTGCAGGACGGCAAGTTGTCGCTAGACGAGTACATCGGCGACATGTACAAGCCTGAGGACGGAGAGGATGAAGATGAGCCCGACTGGGTCAAGCAGGAGAGGGAACAGTTCCATGGCTACAGGTCAGTTATACTACTGCTTGTTTCAAATAGCTTAACTTGTATATATCACCGAATTATTGCAAACACCGTAAGATTGTGATACGTTGCGATTATATTATAAACTCTCTATTGACTTCATATTCCATATTGTGCATGTTGGTGGACATCCCACCCACACGCACAAAACGTTTTGGGAACACATTTATTGTGCGTACGCTAAGGAGTAGAATTCCCTGCCGGAGTCTGTTTTCTGATAGCTGCAACCTACAACCTGGGAGTCTTTAAGTCAAGACTGAATAGGTTACTTCTAGGCAAGCGTGCTCCATCTTCGACTACATCATCGCTTACCATCAGGTGAGATAGTGGTCAAACGCGTGCTTAACAACAGTAAAAAAAAAATATTGTGAGCAGATCATTTCAACTACAATAAATCCCAACCAAATTCGATAGTTTCATTTATTCATATTTGTTTATTTGCGTTCCACAAGGTAAAACAAGATGTTAACAAAATGCTTAGAGCTAAAAGCCGTTGTAGACTCTGTCAGGGCACAGCAAAATCAACAACAACATAAGTTTATAAATACATGCATCCGTGTCTTATCGAAAATTATAGTTTAATCTTACGATTACGATGTTTGCAATAATCCGGTGACTTATCAAAACACATGTTAGATGAGTGTGGCGGTACCAACATGCCATTTGAAGAGTAATATGCTAGTCTGAATAAGGCTTTAAGGACGCGTTTACAAATAAAAAACATATAATTTTAGATAGGTACAGTTTCTCAATACATGTACCGAAGTGATTTTTTTTACTTCGGTACATTTATTGAGAAACTGTACTAAAATTATATTTATAGTTCAGAATCGTACCATGCACATCTATCAACAATCTTGGGAAAAACATTTTAAGAATGCAAAGCATTTTATTTAATAAACATAATTTTGTGTAAAAAAAGTAATGACTTGACTACCCATTTGTAAACGTGTCCTTAATACACTTCGTTGATACTTTTCAAAATCCGATTACTCAATAAAAAAATGTGACTATACTATGTTCCAAATAAATGTGCAATAACGGCCATTGACCCCCATACATTTATTGACTTTCTTAATATCAAAAACAGAAATAATGACATATAGGTGTCCTCAATCGACTTCTATCGTGATCCATTACGTTCTCTTATTATGAAAAACAGTTCATAATTTACTGTTCGGGTATCTACAAAAGGATATGAGGGAAAGGTCAATGTACTTTATTGCAAGTTTATCTGGCGCCGACTATAAACTTTATGCACATCGACAACGAGCTCAATACTTAGATGTTGCTACTAAAGCTTAGTCATAAAGAGTGCTAAAAAAATTAAATCTCGTTCTGGCTTTGAAGCAAGGTTATCGGAAAAACAAAGAATCTTTATTTAGTCTGTAGAAATAGCGAATGAATCTGAAAACCGAGAATACCACTTCGCTATTCCTAGTTCATTGCTCTTTCGCAATAAGCTAGTCAATTACATTGATACACAAATCATGTCAATAGGCAGGCGTCATGCGGCCGTAGCGCCACAATAATATCAATTTAGCTCCATTGAATGTATTGACACTGAACTATACGGCCGGCCAGTTGACATGCATTTTTGTTGCTCTATTTATAACTATTTAGGGTTCCGTACTAATATGACGAAAATGGAAATATTATTTCTTTGACCTGAATTTCCGCGTCGTTCCGTGATGTACCCAATAGGAAACGTGCATTAGTCAAGATAAAGGCAGATTTTTAGGGTTCCGTATCAAAAAGGCAAAAACGGTACCCTTTTAATGCGCGGTTTCGCTCCGTAGCCTACAAGAACTGTACATTTAAATGTCCGAGATAAAAAAGCAACTCATCTGCCAGGGTTGCCAAATTTGTTCGAATTTAGAGTCACCGCGGCCCTGGAACACGAAAGGCATAAGGAGGAACACGGATGGGTTTTAGTCAGTAAGAGTCTGACACTCCCTCTCGCTCCACCCAGAGCGGATCAACCTTAAAAAAATAAAATAATTTGCAACTGAATATGTCATTAATATCATCGCTATAGAATTATCCAGGTAAAACTTAAAAAAATAGTTGTTGCATTTAAGATCATTTTCATTGTGTCCTTTGAAAAAAAGTTTAACATTTAGTTGGCAAACTGTTCAGCAGTAAAGTGTAGGCAACAAATAGCCAATTAACAATTCTTGTAATTAATTTTCGACGGTTAAAGAGCTGTATGATACGCGTTAAGATAAGCATTACGTCCCCGTTTTGTTACACTGATGAAAATTTCCTTGAATTTTACATGAAAACTTTGCAAACTATCAGGCTTCAACGGCTGAACGAATTAGGATGAAACTTGGTACACGCGTAGAAATTGTCTTGGAATATGGCATAGTTAGTATATGGGACTTGTTTCCCTGATAGTGTTTTCCCTTGGGATTATAAGACAATTATCACGCGAGCGCAGCCGTGAGCAGTAGTTAGTCTTTTATAAATCATTGCATGTTGTATATGTCCCTTGGTGCCTATTTGGCTCTTTTCTGTCTCCTGCTTAATAAGGAGGGAAGTGATAATTATATTTTTTTTTCTACTCCTCCGCTGTTATTTTCTGATTTCGTTGCGGGATCCAAGGCAGTTGAATCATTTGTGGTCGCCATTGTTGATTCTGGCTTTCAGGAGTTGCAGTGCTTTGGGAATGTGGTGTGCCGGACTTGTCCCAAATAAAAAAAAAAAAACAGCATGCAATATATACGTCCACAGCCATAACAAAAAGAAGCTGCTCCCTAAATTTTGACGAGTTATACGAACAAAAACGTACTGAACAGTGAATTTGTTTTTCCTTATATAAAATTACTAGCTTTTACTGGAACGGGAAACAAAACATATGTGTACGACACACATATGTTTTGTTTCCCGTTCCAGTTGGAATTTCCCGTTCCCGTTCGTCATGAATGTGGCAAATCAAATCAAATCAAAAGTCATTTATTCAAATTAGGCTGAGAGCCAGCACTTTTTGAACGTCAAATTTTACATAAAGACAGTCCCCCAAAACCCACCCGTCACCACTTCCTAATGTTTTAGCTGAGAAGAAAAAGTGGCGCAACAAACTCCCCAGCAACACATCTGTCTGTTACGTTTTAAGAACTTCAATTCAACAATAGTACGCAAAGTATTTTAAGACACGAACAAAAAAAATAAATAAATATCCAACTAGCACTTCGCCCGCGACTTCGTCCGCGCGGTTTTAGTAGGTACTCCACAAACTTCAACGCCTCCCCTATACCCCCTTATAAAAGTTAGTTTTGGAAAATTAAGCACAACGATTTTCATTAATTACATTTATAACTTAGCCATTTCTCCTTATTCTATGGTCTCAGGTTCAGCGCAACTGTTCACCCCGTTCACCCCGTCAGGAGTTGATTATGCAATAATTGTTAGGTACATCTGTTTCAATAATCCCATTTTTAGTTCGTTCATAGCATTCGGACGTAAATTAAAGCAAGCAATAATGTCCTCCCCTAAAAACTTGCTGCAACCCCTGCTTCACCCCTTATTATGTATGTAGTTTATTTGAGAAAAATCCAAACATATGTTATTCTTATTGTTTTATCGAAATCATTTTCAACTTCATCGGACCAAGCATTGTTATGATTCTTCCCAGTTCGCTCAAGCCGCGACATTTTTCTTACTCCGAGCATGTTTATTACCGTCGTAACTTTTGAACGAAAGGTCCGATTTGAATAATTTAAAGTGTAATTTACACGGACATAATCAAACTTAATTATCAAACCATTTAAATGGATAAGGATTAATATCATGATACAGAAATCACAATTTTTTCATATCACCAAGGATTTGCTTGAATAATTTGAACAAAAAGCGGTCATGGTGACTTAACCATAATAGTTAGACATATGGTATCGCGGACTTTTTTGTAGACATTGATGACCTCTATAAAACTGTAGTACATCACTTTGCTCTATTGTCAATAGATTCCGCAGCGTACGCGATATAAGGATTTTTTCTCACACCTTGGGTTACATTATCGAAGTTTTCATACAGATCCCTAACTTTTTTGAAAATATTCTATAGCCTATGTCCATCACCTATAATGTAGGATTCTACTGGTGAAAGAATTTTTCAAATCGGTCCAGTAGTTTCGGAGCCTACTCATTTCAAACAAACAAACAAACAAACAAACAAACAAGTCTTTCCTCTTTATAATATTAGTGTAGATTATTATATTATTATTATTATATTATAATATTATTATATATCCAACAACATGGAAATCATAAAATTAAATATTATTTACAGCATGTTAGCTAGCACACTCCATTATACGAGTACCATTAAAAAAACGGGCAATGGTAGAATTTTGCGATAGAACTGTGACTCGAACCACAAGTGTTATACCAATAATTTTTAAACATTGTAATGAGTAGAATAAGTCAATAAGTAAATTAAGTCAATAAGTAAAAGACAGATTGACATTCAGTCTAATAAAAAAAAAAATAATATATCAAAAAAAAAAAAGAATTATAAGAACTCATATAACCTGTCATAAGCTAACTAATAGAGAAAGAACATGATAAAATTACATTGTCTTGTGTTCAACACTGCGACCAACTATTCTCATCGTCTAAATAGCCATTAATAGAATAGTATGCCTTTGAACAAAGGTTAGATTTAACTGTAGCTTTAAATGAGTTAAAAGGCAGGTCAAGAAAAGAAAGTGGAAGTTTATTGTAAAAGCGGATACCGAGCCCCACAAATGAGTCGTGGACTTTACGAAGTCGGTGGGAAGGAGCATGTAGCTTGTGCTTGTTTCTGGTGTTAACGTTGTGGATGTCGCTCGTTTTAGTGTATAAGTTTATATTATGCCTAATATATAAAATGTTTGCAAAAATGAATTGAGATGCTACCGTGAGAATTCCAATATCTTTAAAAAGTTCTCTTAATGTAACTCTTGACATTTTTTTTTTTTTTTTTTTTTTTTTTTTTTTTTTTTTTTTTTTTTTTTTTTTTTTAGGATGAGAAATCATCAAATGACCCCTCCCGCTCTGGGTGGAGCGGCAGGGAGTGTCAGACTTTTACTGACTAAAACCCACCCTTAGTCCTCCTAGTGCCTTTCTTCCCAGGGCCGCGGTAACTCTTTTGAACATATTCCGCAACCCTGGCAGGCTCTGGCCCTGGCGGGCCCCGTCTCCGTTGCTGACTGCTCTTTCCGGCGCGTTCGGAGTAAAACGCGCCGTCGACTCTGGCCTGGGCTGATCGGACAGCGAGCTACCCATTGCTCGCTGTCCGCAGGCGTCAGTCACTGCGCCTTGCTCAGGAGCGTCAGTTCCTGAGAGGCGCAGCGACTAACGTTCGTCTGGAGGAGGCGAAATGGGGCCATTACTGGCACTCCATTTCGGCCCCCTCCCGAGCAGTGTCAGCGGCGGCGACGGTGGCGGCGGCTGCGGCGGAAGCGACGGCGGCGGCGGCGGCGGTGGAGGAGGGTTTTCTCCTCGACCCGGCCCTGGCGGGTGGACCGCAGGCTTTGCCCCCAGCCCAGTGATCGGCCGGCTTGCCAGCTGCCGCACATGCGAAGCAGTGCGGCGCGGCGTCGCACGAGCCGGCCCTGTGACCGGGCTGACCACAGCGGAAGCAGTGGTCACTGCGGTCCACCTCCGAGGTGCAGCGAGCTCCGACGTGGTTGCCAACTTGGCAACGGAAGCACCTCAGAGGTCTGGGCTCCAGCAGTTTCACCTGCGCGGAGACCCAGCCCACCAAAAGCCTTCGGCCCTCCGAGACTTTTTTGGCCGCCGACACGGGGCAGCTCACCACTACGGTTCGCATGCCCGTGTTGTCAGGACGGATGGTGCCCACCTTCACCTCCTCTGTAGAGCACCCCCCCGTCCTGACGACGGCGGCCAACACCTCCTCCTCCGTGACGGAGTCGTCCAGGCCCAAAATGCGCATGTCTATGCACTTCGTGGGCCTGGACACTCGGACGTCATCCGCGCCCAAGGACGCCCTAAGCCTTTCGGCTAGAGCGTCCGCGGCCGGACCGCTGTCTGCTCCAGGGATCTCCAGCATCCTGGCCCCGGTCATGGTGACCCTGAGCCGGAGACCCCCGACGATGCCAATCTCACTGAGGTTGACGGCCTCTTTCGCCTCAGTGAGGATATTGGCATACGACACGCCCCTCTTCACCGCGTCCGGCTGCAGCGTTAAAACTACAGCCGCGGTCTTCGGGGCGCGGAGCGCAGCCGCGACGCCTCGCGCTCTCTGCCGCCGCCTTCTCTCCCGCCTCTTTGCCGCCCTGGCTGCCTTTCCCGCCTTCTTCTTCTCCCCGGCCACTTGCCATTCGGCTTGAGCCGGGGGAGGTTCAGAAGGCGAGGAAGCCGGGGGGAGCTGCTGCACGGCTGGCGCAGGAGCCTTCGCCGTCCGTGCAGCCACCCCACCCTTCCTCTTCCTTCCCGGGGCCGGGTCCGGTTTTCCCGGCACCGGCTTCGCGGGTGCCGGCCCAGACCCTTTGTCCTGGCCGGACGACCCCGGTGTGGCAGCCACGGCGGCCGCGTACGACGCCGCCTTTTTCCGGCCTGTGGGGGCCTTCCCACTCGCCGCCGCAGCACTCGCTAGCGGGGGGCGCAGGACGATGCCCTCCAGGACGGAGAACCGCGCCTGGAAGTCAGCCATCTCCTGCCGCACCAGGTCCAGCACCTGGCTCTCCTGCGGCAGGGGTCGGCTCTCCTCTCTGCGCCCCTTTTGAGGCGCCCCCTGTGGGCCGGCTCCCCGGAGCCTGGCCAGGTCTGCGCGGAGCCCCTCGTTCTCCTTCTGGAGACGCTCCGTGGCGGCAGCCAAGCGGGCGACTTCCGCCCGCAGCTTGGACATCTCGTCCCGCGGAGGCCCCCCTGGGTTAGCCTCCGCTGCCGCCAGAATGGAGGCCATCGCCTCGCTTATGGCCTTGTTCTTTGAGGAAAGTTTCCTCTTCAAGGCCACATCGCGAAGCGCGGCCTCCACCACCTCCGCAAACCCGGCCCTCCGAACCCGCTCCTGTCCGGAGTCATACGGCTCACCGCCGGAGGACTCCGAACCAGGAGCCCCGCGACCGCCCTCTCCGGGGGGTCGTCCGTCAGCGACGAGCTCCTCGGCTCGCTGGCCAACCACCTTGGAGGCGGGCAATCTCCCCTTGCCTCCCTCTCGGCCCTTACCCCGCCTACTGGTGGGGATTTTTCGGGCCGAGGCCACCTCCTCGCTGCAGGACGACCCCCGGTCGTCCTCCGGTCTGGGCCGCTTACGGAAGGACCTGGAGTCCTCCGCAGCAGCCCCCGCCCCCTCGGGTCCAGAGCTTGCCGAGCTCACGGTCACCAGGTCGTCAGAGTCCAACTCGGACTCCGACTCTGCACCCGCGTGACGCTCAGGCAAGCCCTCTCTCCAAAATGGCGCGCCTCTTCTCGCGCTCTGCCCGACCGACGCTTTGTCGGAAGAGTTTAAACCAAACCCGATCAAGTCCTCAAAGGACGGCTTGGATCGGGGGCCTCCTCGGCCACTGTTGCACTTGGCAATTGGAGTGTGGACAGCCCTATTGCCCCCCCCAGAATACGAGGGGCTTGACGCACTAGGCGTGGCGGATTCCCGGACTGCTGTGCAGTCCGGACCGCCCTGGGGTATATCTTCTCTTTTAGAACTGTCCATGTTTTTCCTTTTTAAGGGTGCGGTCCCTTTCTCCCCTTCTCTCTCAATGCCTGCTCGCTGCCCTCACAGTCACGTCTGATGATCAGACGCGTACCAGAGAGCAGCGAGCAAGCCAATGAGACGCACACCGTCCGAGGACCCGAACACTGCTCAAGTCTCCGAACGGTGTGCCCCTCTTGTGTCTCTCTTGGTCTGGTCTCTCACTTGGGACCTTCCGGCATGAGTGGCTCTACCGGCAAAGCCCCCAAGATCACTGAGACACGCAAGCCCCACCACGACGGCAACGTGGAGACACGGTTGGTGGGGCTTGACCCTAGCTGATATATATTGCTCGCACAGCACGTTTTTGCAAAACAAATATATTTTGTATATCAGCAGCTTTTCCCCACAATAGAATACCATAGGACATAATGCTATGGAAATAACTAAAATAGACTAACCGAGCTGTGTCAACGTCAGTATATTGTCTAACTTTTCTGACGGCGAATGCGGCAGAGCTGAGCCTTCCCGATAAGCTTGATTGAGCCCCATTGAAGTTTGGAATCAACAGTTATGCCCAAAAATACTGCCGAGTCTACAGTTTCAAGCACCTCGCCACTTAAAACGACATTGGGTCCTAAATTTCTAACATATGGCAAAGCAAACTTTATACATTTTGTTTTCTTGGCATTTAGAACTAGATTATTTGTCGTAAACCAATCCGTAACCAATGAGAGAGCGCTGTTTACGTTATCGATCGTTATCTGTTTTGGCTATCATAAACAAAAAGAATTTTCGAAATCGGTTCAGTAAATCCAGAGATAACCCCTACAACCTCACAAACTTTATCCCTTAATATTAGTATACATTGTTATACCGTATATCGTGTCTTCAATTGATACCTAATACTTTGGATTATTCTGAACAGGGACACCGACAAGGACGGCTTTATGGACGAGCACGAGGTGAAGGACTGGATCGCCCCGGCGTCGTTCGACCACGCGGAGGCCGAGGCGCGCCACCTGGTGTTCGAGGCCGACAGCGACGCCGACGAGCGGCTCACGCGCGCCGAGGTGCTGGACAAGTACGACCTGTTCGTGGGCTCGCAGGCCACGGACTTCGGCGAGGCACTCGCCCGCCATGATGAATTTTAAATTTAGAAGCGCGTACTAAAAACGTTGTTTAAAGTTAAGTGTTGAAGTAAATCTTTGCTACTATGAAGTCTTCCATTCTGCGAGGGAAACTTGAGGATAATCTATGAAGATATGTTCTTGAGCTTCGGCCATTACAAGTTTTATTGTTGCCTCTGGTTAGATTATTTCATATTTGGAAGCGCTCTATAATTCTCTTTCTCCTTGAAAGAGTTTTGATATAATGTAATAAGCAGCTAGCACAATGTTTATGAGTAAAAACTATGAAAGTAGATAATATGTGATACAAATATTTTGAGGCTGGTAACACTTCAGTACAGATTAAGAATTTAAAAAAGCAATCCTGTATATTTTTTATCCTTAAAGATGCAAATTGCTTTTGCATATCAAATAACTTTTTATATTGAATGAATATTTCGCCATAATAATAGTTCTAGAATCTCTGTGTGTGGCATTAATTCTTATATCAAATAACTTAGATTTTAAGTATCTTAGTTTCTAATAACAAAACCAAAGTCTCCAGTGAAAAAGAATTCAATTTTCATTTTCTAATAGAATATATTCGAAATTTGAAATATTTTGCTTATATTTTACTTGAAATATTTTTTATGTTCAATATTTAGTTTATTTACGTATATTTGCATTTATTAAACGTAACAGTTTGTTATTATAAGTATTTCTAGATATTGGGCAGAAGGAATTCAGAAAACTCGATTTTAATTGAAATTGTGTGAAAATATCGAACATCCCAGTCCAATTCGATATTACTTTATTTTGCACGCATTTGGAATGAATCTCGTATTGAGTGAAAAGCATTTATTTTAAAAAGAACTGTTTTTGACAATAATTTTGTAGCAATACACGCCCTGCATTTCTTCTACCTTTTACAACGTGTAACAGAATAAACGCAATACCTCATATGGGGTCATTGTACTCATCATTATGGACAACTTTTACAACAGTGACCCCCTATGAGTATTGCGTTTATTCTGTAACACGTTGTATAATACTGAGCGATTGGTACTTACTAAACATTATAAGAAGAGATAAAATATATAATTATGTTGTTCGCTAGTTGTTAAAGCAATTTTATTAAATTTTAACTTTATCGTGTTTATTAAGTTGATCTGCCAAGTACAATAATGTCTTTTAACTATATAACGACAGCTTATATTTTAATGAAATAAATATTTTTTTCAAGTACTCTCGATTGTTTGATTTGATCCCATCAACTTTTTGCAGCCATGAACGCCGAACGCCTACAAAAAATCGATGCCAGAAGTATCAAAGTAAGGCAGATTTCTGCATTTTTGTAAATGCTACATTATGTTAATTTGCTGTAAGGTTTATTTTGGCATTTTGAGTAAATGTTCCTTACGTGAATTGATACTTCAGGTATCGAAATATTGACACGCACTGTGTAGTGACGTTTTAAGTAGGGTCGCCAACTTTTTTTGTAAAAAATACAGTATAATTATTCAGGTTGGAGAAAGAAAATCAACAGTATTTCAATAAAATGAAAAAAATTGCTGCTTCTCACAGAACTTAGCAATTTAGTGTCATTTTTGAAGGCTTCATAAGCTTCACTACTGCAAGTGAAATCAAAATTAAAGTAAATGCGGAACTCATTTTTTATTCAATTTATAGAAGATCCTATTTCTTTGCATTCATTTCATGACAGAAAAAAATCTTTCTGTAAATGCTGAGGCGGGAACAGGAATAGATAAGATGTTTTTTTGTAATATTTTTAAATTATTCTGAAGTGTTTGATAACAAATGTTTCCACTTTTCGCCAGTACTAATTTGAATAAAATTTTTGTCCTCTGATACTCTTTCATAAATTACTTTGAACTTTGCTAATTCTGAATATAAATCATCCATTTAGTCAAATGCAAGGAACTTCTACTACAACCTGGAATGAGCATTGTCAATTTGACACCAATATAAAAATAAACCTTATGTTTATGAAGCTAAGTTCTATTACAGACAATCACTTGGTCAAAGAGAAATCCGGTCCGAGGGAGAAAGCGCTTGGAGAGCCCTGTGTCCCTTTCTAAAGTGTTGCCAGGGGGATTATTCCCGAATTTAGTAGGAATGGTAGGAAAAAATAATATTGTCGTGTCTTATTTAAAAACATTAACTTTCGTTCTGATATATTTCTAATATTTTTAAATTATCTGTAAGAATGAGAACATTTTTTTAGCAATAATTTAGATACTGTATTGAAATGTAATTAAAAAAGAAAAGATTATTAGTAGAATATATAATTATATAAGTTAGACTGGTAACCCACCAGCCATATTTATTTGTTGTAAAACAATCAATTTCTTTATTCGGATGTAATAAAGATGGTTAAAAAGTGTGCGATTCAAAAGCTGTTCGGTTGCAAAAGCGAATCCTATGCAGGATGCGGTGTTTCTTTCTTCAAGTAAGTATATTGCAATTCTTGAAGTAGGGTGCCCGTAATGAACGAAATTATAAGATTATTTACACAATGCAGCTTATAAATAGGAGGTAGTCTTCAACGTAAGCATAATAAAACTTTATATGTACCGTATACCGGTGTACCTAATACTTAAAAGACGTGATCATGAAATTTCACATTTCCCGAGGAACATTGTAGGGAAATGGCAAAAAAGTTTCAACTTCCCATATTAATCGCTGATTTAGGTGTGTTACTTCGTATATTTGAAATAAATTTAAAAAATATAATTTCAGACTGCCTGGAGAAGAATCAGGGAGAAAAAATGGCTTGATGTCATTCCAAGTCATTCAAATATCAAAAATTATTCCGTTATTTGCAGTCTTCATTTCAGGCCCCAGGATATAATAAAACATAGTTTAATGCGTTTTACTTTTTAATCCATCCTTAAAGCATAATTATTATTAACTTATGAAATCAAATTATTGGTTAATATATTATATCCTATTACATTAGTCTCAACCTACATTACATTGGTTGGTCACCCTAATGAAAGGGACAGAGGGCTCTCGCGAAGCTATCTCCCTCGGACCGCGTATCGACAGCCTGTGCACATTCCAGGTTGTAGTAAAAGTTCCTTTGTCAAATGATCTACAATTTTGACATTGACAGTTGCGTTTTCATTCTGAAACGAGAGGAGGCCTGCGCTGCGTGCACTGCATCGCGCGACTGTATGGTGTGGCGTGCCTATAACTAAACAAACCAGTGATGTTAAAACAGTATTTTTTATATACTGTTCTTTTGTCCGACAGTAAAAAGTATAATAAAGTGAAAAACAGTAGGTATACTTAATAGGTACCTACTGTTTTTAACAGTATGGTTGGCAACGATCCAGTGCGCTTGCGCGACATTTGAGCTTTGGGTCCTTGGTTCGATCCTCAGCCAATAATACTTTTCCTGCAAACATTTTTATTGGGTTTTTCCTTTAGGAATTTCTCTGTGACAGCCCGAGGTTTCGAAGTTGGTAGTGTGCCACCCCCGTGCCTCGAAAAGCACGTTAAGCCGTTCGTATCTCTCGTTCGTGACGGATTGCGGTCCCATCGGACTGTGAAAATAATATGGATAAGGGTGTGCGTAAACACAAATGCACCCCGCATTTGTGTTTACGCACACCCTTATCCACTGCATATTATATGCGGCGCCGATAGCTAGTCTCCGTTGAGATTGTTCGCCATGGCCGTAATCCCTCATGGGGACTATTATTATTTCCAGTGCAGGAGAGACGGGTGCTATACATGACCGTTAGCACCATCCCTTTTCCAGGCAGGAATCATTGCCAGGGTTGCGGAATTTGTTCGAAAGAGTCACCGCGGCCCTCGAACGCAAAGGGCATTTGGAGGAACACGGACGGATTTTAGTCAGTAAGAGTCTGACACTCCCTTACGCTCTGCCCAGAGCGGAAAAATTAATTTGAAGATTTCCCATCCATAAAAAAAGGCTGGAAACACGATGGCATTAATTCATAAATGTAACACTGCGGATACTGTCGTAAATTTTTAGGGTTCCGTATCCGAAGGGCAACGGAACTTATGGGAGGCCTATGTCGACCACGAGTGCTCGACATACGCCTCCCATAAGTTTCGCCTTAATTGGTCATGTGGTTCTCGCATCCTGCAGATTCCCACGACCCTTACCAGGTCTTCGGTCCAACGTGACAGGCCGCCACTGCAGAACATTTGTCTCCATCACCCATCCGTTCTGCGAGCAATAGTGTCCAGCCCACTGATAAATTAGTAGGTACCTATACTTACTTGATGGAGGGAATAATTAAAAATCATCATAATTCTTATTATAACTGCCTCTGTCTGTGGTCGAGTGGTTTAGGCGTTTGCCTTGTGACCCGGTGGTCGTGGGTTCGATTCCCACGAGAAGCATACTTTGTAAAGTTGTTTCCAGTTTGGCTAGGACATTGCAGGCTTCAATCACCTGATTGTCTGATAAAAAGATGATTCCGTGTTTCATTTCGGAAGGCACGTATAAACCAGTGGTCCCGGTCGCCGAATGGCGGTCGTCAGACCATGTCAGAGGCTCTTGAGGCGGTTTAGAAACTGACACTGTGTGGGGTCGTTAGACCTTACTACCCACACGAAGAAGAAGAAGAAGATAATTCTTATTGTTTTATTAGTACCTACGTTAGGTACTTCAGGCCATGACTTTTTTTTATGGCTGGGAAATCGTTGACCCCTTCTGCCTTGGTTGAAGCGGGAGGGAGTGTCAGACTTGCTGACAAAAACTCATCCGTGCTCTTACTAGTGCTCTTTGCTTTCTAGGGCCACGGTAACTTTTTCGAACAAAATCCGCAACCAGAGGCCCTAGACAATGTGCTATTCAATTAGCGAATGCGACTGTCGAAATGCCAAAATGTAGGAATCAGATCACGTGACATTTCGATAGCATCTGTCAATCCATTGACATTTCCAATCACAATCCAATGACATTTTTGACGTATTGACAATCACCTTCACCCAAGGAACTTCTATTACAACCTGGAATGTGCACAGGCTGTCGATACGCGGTCCGAGCGAGATAGCTTCGCGAGAGCCCTCTGTCCCTTTCATTAGGGTGACCAACCAATATAATGTAGGTAGAGACTAATATAATAGGATATAATATAATTTGATTTCATAAGTTAATAATAATTATGCTTTAAGGATGGATTAAAGTAAAACGCATTAAACTATGTTTTATTATATCCTGGGGCCTGAAATGAAGACTGCAAATAACGGAATAATTTTTGATGTTTGAATGACTTGGAATGACATCAAGCCATTTTTTCCTCCCTGATTCTTCTCCAGGCAGTCTGAAATTATATTTTTTAAATTTATTTCAAATATACGAAGTGACACACCTAAATCAGCGATTAATATGGGAAGTTGAAACTTTTTTGCTATTTCCCTACAATGTTCCTCGGGAAATGTGAAATTTCATAATCACGTCTTTTAAGTATTCGGTACACCATTCCATATAAAGTTATATGCGTAGCGTGTAGGTACTACAGAATAGCCTCGACACACATATT
The DNA here is from genome assembly GCA_947386135.1 of Melanchra persicariae. Classification (NCBI taxonomy): domain Eukaryota; kingdom Metazoa; phylum Arthropoda; class Insecta; order Lepidoptera; family Noctuidae; genus Melanchra; species Melanchra persicariae. The sequence continues at coordinate 4,372,648 of OX376651.1, read as the reverse complement.
ACCTACTGAAGTAAATGTTAAAATCAGCCTAGTATAAACATAAAATACCTATAACAGACATGCTTAATTGAAGACAGAAACACCGCATCCTGCATAGGATTCGCTTTTGCAAACTTGAATCGCACACTTTTTAACCATCTTTATTAAATCCTAATAAAGAAATTGATTGTTTTACAACAAATAAATATAGCTGGTGGGTTACCAGTCTAACTTATATAATTATATTTTCCAAAATAATTGAAAAGGTTGTTTATAACAGTATATACATGTTTCTTGAAAAAAATGGCATTTTAACTAAAGAGCAGTATGGTTTTAGAAAGTGTAAAAATATAAACATGGCCATTTATGAATTGATCAATGAAATAGTTACAAATATGGACCAAAAAATACCTGTAACAGCTTTATTTATGGATATGACTAAGACTTTCGATTTTGTTGACCATGGAATCCTTTTAAATAAACTGTATGAATATGGCATTAGAGGCAAAGTTTTAAACTTAATAAAGTCATACCTTACTGGCAGAAAACAGGTAACTAGTATTACGGCAGTCGATGTTCAAACTAAAACTGAAATTAATTATCAATCGAGAGAGAGACAAATTTACTATGGCGTGCCTCAGGGAAGTGTGCTTGGCTCCTTATTATTTTTGTGTTATATTAATGATCTTCCGAAAACCATACCACATCCAATGACCCTATTTGCTGATGATTGTACTATAGTATTTTCTGGTAAAAATAGTGACTCATATGAAAATGACATAAACAGTAGCTTAAGTCTAATAATTCAATGGCTAAATAATAACAATTTACAGATTAATTTTAATAAAACACAAATAATGACATTTAAGCAAAGAACTAATCCTAAAATTCTTGACATTAAGTATGACCAAAATAAGATTATTAAAACGGAACGTACCAAATTTCTAGGAATTTGGCTAGACGAAAACATGACATGGAAAACACACATGGAGATTATGATTAAAAAAATTCATCAATTTTGCTATGCTTTGCACAACTTGAATAAGGTTGCAAATCGTAATACTGTCCTTACTGCATATCATGCATTTGTCTCCACAACTCTTCGTTACGGCATAATATTTTGGGGCAACTCTACCAACAGAGAAATGGCCTTTAAAGCCCAAAAACAATGTCTTCGAGCCATATGTTTGCTAAAAACTACCGAAAGTTGCAAACCATTTTTCGTTAATTTAAAAATACTCACGCTTCCATCGCTCTATATTTATGAAATTTCAATATTTGTTAAGGAGAATCTATCTAAATTTGAAAAACTTAATACTAGACGTCACCAAAGCACACTAAAGTAAAAAAAACACAGTACTGCACTTTTCTCAAAGAGCTGTCTAGGCATGGGTCCAAAGATTTACAATAAATTACCAAGAACTTTAAAAAGCATGACCAACATAAACCATTTTAAATCGCAGCTAAAGAAACTCCTGGTTGAAAAGGCTTACTACTCGATCAATGAGTTTTTAGATGATAGAAGCATAAAATAAAAATGTCCGATCCACTTATTATTCTATATTATTTACGACTTGTTTGAAATAGACTTACTTAGCTGGTATTTTTACGCCTAATTTGTACGCCTTGCAAGGTAAAACATAGTGATACAACACAATTTTTTATACCATGTACCATATTACCTATGTTTAACAAATAAATTACTTTGACTTTGACTTTGACTTTATATATTCTACTAATATTTTTTTCTTTTTTAATTACATTTCAATACAGTATCTAAAAAATGTTCCAGTATGCTAAAAAAATGTTCTCATTGTAACAGATAATTGAAAAATATTAGAAATATATCGGAACGAAAGTTAATGTTTTTTTAATAAGACACGACAATTTTATTTTTTCCTACCATTCCTACCAAATTCAGGAATAATCCTCCTGGCAACACTTTAGAAAGGGACACAGGGCTCTCCAAGGGCTTTCTCTCTCGGACCGGATTTCTCTTTGACCAAGTGATTGTCTGTAATAGAACTTAGCATCATAAACATAAGGTTTATTTTTATATTGGTGTCAAATTGACAATGCTCATTCCGTTGTAATATAAGTTCCTTGCCTTCATCACGCTATCGCTGACAGAATGTCACTTGTCTAGAGCCCCAGGCCATGACATGCTACTAGAAGTAGGTACGTAACACGATTGCCTAAACTTACCTTGCCTATTATAAAAATATAAACCCAAGTACAACTTTTATTCATAACAGCTTTTGCCAACTTAACCGTACTGCCAACATTTTAAAACTGAAACAATTTTTAAATGTTCACCTCTGCTCTCAAGCACATTTTTCACTCGAGACACCCTAATAAACTACAAACAACAAACATTTTCATACATTAATGAGTTGTTCTAATATAGGCAGGCATGCCTGAATCCTGTTTAAAGTCGTTGAGTATTTTATCAAGCGTGGATTGGTTGCCGTGGGCTAATTAATTGATCAAATGGCGGAAGCAGCCGTGCGAATACCCGATGTTATTTTAAATTTAGTGCTGGCCTCATGACTACTCATGAGCTACGCAATCCTGAATTTCTGACGAGTTGAGGAGGTTGGAGACCAATTTAACAGTTGGCTAGTAAAATAACTCTATAGGAATGCAGGGGTGAATCGAAACAAAACTGTAGGAGATTTTCACGTTATTTAAATCTTGCTTGCAGCATTTACGGTCTCCCCGGTCCTCCTGTTTTACGGTCTTTATTGAATTGGTATTTAAAAAAATCTTTGCTTTTTTAGAAGACTAATAATGTGATTTTAAAGAGAAAATAGCTATCAAAGTTTTGTTTCGATTCGATCCCTGTTTTTTCGATCCCTTTTTCCTCTGGATGGAGCGGGAGGGAGTGTCAGACTCTTACTGACTAAAACCCATCCGTGCTTCTCGTAGTGCCCTTTTCTTTCTAGGGCCGCGGTAACTCTTTCGAACAAAATCCGCAACCCAATTCGAACCCCTAGAGCTCGTGGCTAAATAATAATAGCCGATCGGCTCCGCGGAAAGCACGTTAAGCTGTTGGCCAGTAGATATAGTATCGGCTGCCATTTGACGTTAAGTCTGAAATCAGAACCTCTGACGCCATTGCAGTCTTGCCAACGGTCAAGGTTATCATGATACCCAGATACTGCGTTGTCGAGGCCAGATGGGCAGCCGCTCCATGTTGAATACCTATTGGTCAGTACTGGTATACAACAGCCCGTTTAGACTGAGCATTCACTGGCTGTCATTGGAGCGTGAGCCTTTCTCCAACTATGTTGGGGTCGGTTGGGACCCACATACATTTATTGACTTTCAGAAATAAAGACATAAAGCTGTCCTTAATCGACTTCTATTGTGATTCTTTACGTTCTCTAGTTATGAAAAACGGTTCATAATTTATTGTTCGGGTATCTACCTACGAAGGGATATTAGGGAAAGGCCAATGTACTTTATTGCAAGTTTGTCTGGCGCCTACCATAGGCACATTCATTGGGGAGACCTGTGCTAACTTTACACGTGCCTTCCATTTTCTTCAAAATAATAAACCTGCCTATTCGCCAGGCTGGTTATAACGTTTCCTCTGCTCAGCGGGCTGGCAACTATCGATGTTTTCTGCTCATTTCCCTCTCTCGGCGTCAAGAGCCTGCGTCGCCGCACTCGACCTCATCGGTTATTCGATGCACACTGACTGCACCTACCTGTGCTAACTTTAGCTGTTAGAGTGAAGGGTGCTCCGACTTTATTAACTTGTAGGTATGTTTAATTCATGTTTTTGATGAAGGAGATTTTTGTTAAATGGTCTGTGAACGAAATAACTTCTAGGTACTCTACCTATGTTTCACATCGTATCTATTGAAGACCGAAGATTTTCGAATAGAACAATTTGCCTAATGTAGGAACAATGGAACATATACGTATCTGTTCATGGCCATGATGTAGTCGGCTTTTGTAAATGGGTAACTTAGATATCTAGCTTTAGCATTCAGTTTGCAGTTTCCAAAAGTCTTGTAAAACAATAGTTTTTCGAGGAAAATTTGTTAGGTAAATTATGAAAATCACTTTAAACTAATTCAATAATGTGTTTGAAGAATCACGGTCACCACTCTTGTCACTTAAATAAACGCTTCAGAAACCGAAACGCCCTTCAAAAAAACTCAACGCTTGCGAGGACACAAAAAAATATTCAACACAATTTCCATACATCAGTCGCCGATTCGCGACAAACGCTGCAAAGCCTCGGAGACATCGAAGCCAACAAAGACTTCCTACAATTATTTATTTTACTGATGCAAATTACAAGTACTGAAAATTTACGCGCACGAATACGTTGCCAATATTCAGTGGCGTATTTTCGCCGCGCCCGTAAAGGCAACCGCGCACTCCTTACATATTTTTGCATACTTATACTGTGACAGTAATACCTCGGTTCATATAAGATGGCGAATTTGTATGATAATTTTCATTTTGCATTCACTCCGGTTATTCTTCTTCGCTGTATGTTGTGGATAGCGCTCCTGGGAAATTCAGCGGTTTTGTCGTGTGCCACAGATATATCGCCGCTAGAAAGGACCACCATTAATGTCGTTTACTTTATTTAATAGCCGATGCGGTTTGCTAAACTGCTCTGTTCGCACGCAAATTAGTGTTTGGTTCAAACCTCTAAATAAGTTTTTCGCACCCGAAACTGTTTCGCGCCAACGCAACGGGTGATTTAGGCTTAACTGACTTTTAATCTACCATCTAAATGAGTTTCTAACTAAATTCCTAACTGTTTTTCACACCATAAATATTGCCATTATGTTAGAATGAGTAGGTATACTTATTATACTTGATGAGGTGAAAGTTGTAACACTTGGAACCGTTAGAAGTAGGTAATCAAAATGAAGGTGATCGTAGAAGTGTAGCGTAGCGCGAGGCTTTCATGGCGCTACGCGCTACGAAACGTAGTAGACAAACGTAGGTGCGGTTTTGTAGAAGTAAGATCGTCGCCGCATTTTTTTGGTATTGGCGACAAGGTGTAAGCCAATGAACCATAGTGTTCTAAAAAGCGAAAGTAGTGGTCCTCATTTTTAATTTTTCATATATTTTTTGCATTTCGACTTTAAGAGATGTAATTTCCTAATTTTTAAACGTGTCATATCCAGTTAGATTCGCTTGAGCTATCGAGCGAAGTAATTGTCATCTTGGCGGGTTGTTCCCTGTATCAATATCAGTAAATATGTGAGGCTTAACTAGACAAGCCTGTCGAAGATGCCCTGCGAGGGTACGTGAGGATATGTCCCCGGTAAAGTATTATTTGTACTGGGATCTACGGCATTTCGGGACGGTATTTCGCCGCCATACGAAATAGAGCTCTTTTCTTATTGTTTGCTCAGTTTCTGTTACATCATTCGTTCACCTTCCCCTCGTGAATGGTGATCGCATCGTAAAAACAGAACGAGCCAAATACGGGTTTATCTAGACGGTTTACGGCCCTATTGCTTTATTAAGAACCCCAGAACTTCAAGTCGGGTGCGGTTTTTCATTAAAATTGATTGATTAGCAAAGTTCAACAACTTCATTACGAAGTTAGTTTGTAATAAATGATTATCCCAACTTCACTACTTAATAATCATACACGGAGCTCCATTTATTCTTATTAGATAGCATAATTTTACCGCTAATTCGAAACAATATTTGTACATGTTTCAGTACATGATAACTAGTAGATATAATTTGTGCAAGCCACATTTACGTTTTGCCGCCGAATTTTCAGTCACAATACTGCTCTTTAATTAGTACCAGCTTAATGAAATTTCCCAGTTACGTTAAATATTTTCCTCGCTTCAAGGATTTTAAAACATTCTGTTGTAATTTTGTTAATCTCATTTCTGATTTATATTAAACAAAGCTTGTTGCTCGATGTATTTTGCCTTGGTGTTTAATTAAGTAAACATTGACTCCGTAGTTGTCATCTGCAGGGAATGTTTCCATATTTATTTGTGGTAGCGGTCGTCCGTGCAATAAATTTTGTCAGTTTGAACGTATTTTCAAAGTTATTGTACCAACAATATTGAGCGCGGCGGACTCGTTTTTGGTTCAATGAGTTTCTTGCAGCTTGATTTGATAGGAATGTTATAGTTATGTAATAAGTATATAGATCCTCGTTAAACATGATTGAGATTATATCTTTGAGAAAACGAATGTTCAGCTGTGTTACAGGATTATCCTAGTACAGGCATCTAAGATTATTATACCTAGGTACATTGTTAATTTCAGATTCATATTGTATTGTACCTTTTGAGATTCTGAATAAAGATGTATTATATTTTATTAAATATATGTACTTAAAGTTTTCAAAGTTAAAATACTTTAGTGTCGGATACGCTAATTTGTTTCTGTTTTAGTAACTTAAAGAAATATAAATACTTAATAAGTACTTATTTAATGCGAAATACAAAGCCTCTATCTACGAGTAAAAATGCAAAAAAAATGTTAGTTGCATGAGAGTTAACGAAATCACTTCAGCTGAACAACTTTCTTCTAAGTTTTAATTCCGCCGAGCATACTTAAGTAAACAGCTGTAGGAAGTACGTTAAAGTTGTCGGGGGCAGGCAAGGACGCCAGATATTATGTATGTCGAACAACATCCGCCCTGGGACCGGCCGACGACGCTCAAGTTTTTCACAATTTAAGGGCTTGGTCTCACAAAGAGAGAAAGTTTTGAACTCATTAGAGCGAGAGAGGCGTAACACCTCCCGCGACAAATTAAATTTAATTTAGCCGTGTAATCAAGACGTTTTTCCATGATCCCCTAACCCTGATTTAGATTCTTCGCCGCGTCCCGGCTGTTTGTCTCGATGGTCAAGTGCTGCCAATTAGATTTCGTGTTCGTGTTCGTTAACAACTTTGACAGAAATGAATGATTTAATTACTTTCACTTGATTTAAAAGTTTTTGTTTCATTCATTTTCATGTTCATCATTGGCCATGCTCGCTTGGTCGCATCAAAATTTGTCATTTCCATTTATATTATATTCACGCTTCGGAATATTTTGCGTTGCAAATATAATGATGAGGAAACATGGAATGACTTTGTACATTTATTAAACAGAAATACTCGTATTAAAGTTTTGATTAATTAAGCTGATGATGTTCAATACAGTTGCGTTATGTTTATCAGCGTTTATTCAGATTACAAAAATATTTTCTCGAAACACATCTAAATTGCACAGCCGGTCGATTCTGTCGACATCTCACGGTGTTCACCTAGGCGGAGTGAACGACAATAGAGCTGTCATTCCATCTTATTTCTATGGTTTGACAACTCACCCGTCGTGCGTCCCGCCCGGGTGTTCACTTCGACATGTTTACAGAATCGCACTGCTGGTGCCGATTTTATGGTAAACTAGCTGTGCCTGCGACTTCCTTCACGTGTATGTCGAAAAATAAAAAGGTGTCACATAGACAAAATGTATGTTAATATCCTGCATTATTTTATGGTAGGTAAATGAAAGAATTAAATAAAAAGTGTTTATGAGAAAATTGACATTTACTTGGCGCAAGCCAAGTAAATGTCAATTTTCTCATCGCTTCTGGTACGAAAATTATCGCAAGATTAACGTGATATTTGATGCTGTGATTGGCTCAATGGATTTTTAACAGCCAATAGCAGTACTTGACTTGCATTTTATATGTGATGCGTCGATAATTTATTTCTATAAACCGGTTGCAAGATGCTGTTTAAAAATAGATACCGAATTAGAATCTGATATATACCGTTTCCAGCTAAACTTTTACAACAAAAGGAAAATTTGTAAAATCCCCTTTAAATAACAGGGCCCGGAGTTGTAACATTTATCTAATGTTTTTTATCAAACAATTAGATTGATTGGTGAACTTTACCAATCAGAGATCTATCAAAACCGCGGGCTTCCGTTTGTTTTGTGTTGGAAAACAAATGGTGGCCATGTTGTATACTTTTTACTAGTCTCTGTTAACGTACATATAGAATTCAGTGAATGCAGGCAGTTACATGGTGCGTGTTTTGACTGTTGTCAATCGTAAGTGATGGTCAGTAGTTCCAGATTTTCAGTGTTCCTACATTTTTTAATTTTCGACATCAGACTTACGGTAGTAGGGCTGTCCAGAGTCGACCAGTGCGGAGACCACCAAAGCATGGTGGTTAAAGCTTGTTGTTTTTGTCTTTGAGTCTGCACACGACGCGATTCCCAGCATTATGTTGAGAGCAACCACATTCGTGCAAAACGGGCTATTTTTAGCGGTTGTGATGCTACTTCGCGAACTGTATAACTTACTAACTTATTTGTTTTCATTTATGGGTTCACCAACAATTGTTCACACTGGTTTTGTGTTTAAAATATCATGCAACAAATTGTAACGCATTAGTGCAACAATCACAAACAGGTACCTAAACACCGCATCCAAAATTTCGTTTTATTAAGTATCTCATGACTACTTGAAACAAAAAAACTTTTTTTCTTTCTTTTTATACGTCCTTCTGCCATAATCCCAATTTGTTTGGGGATTACTACTTCAATTCATCTCTATTTCTCGTCAATGGTCATCTCTTTTCTAGTCTCAATTCTCTCTGTCGTATTCACTCGTATACTTAAATCCATAGAAGCATAATGAGGTTAGAGGTAGTTCCTTATCATCTGTTAAAAAAATACCTACTGCTGAAAGTGCTAACACGCTAGTTTCGATCCTAGTATAATTTGAACTGCTTCATACCAAGTCACAGAGCATCCCGTGATGATCAGAACCATTCAAAACTACCGAACCATTATCCAAGATGGCGGGATGTAGCCAGACGTTATGTACCTAATTGGTCATTCATTTAATTAGTAGACGGTCCAGCTAGCCGCGTTAATTGAACGATCTCTACGTTTGGGAGTTCTACCTCATGTTCAAGTCCGTTTCTGGGTTTGGAGAATGGAATAAGCTTGAATATTATCGGTCAAACCAACTGTACCTACGATAGGTATTTTGTTGGAAATTTGGATAAGGTTTGCATCTACAATTTTCAGTTATGTTGCTGGGGAATTTGATAGAAATCTAGCACCATATCAACAAGTCGTTAGTTCCAGACCAGGGGTCTACTCTCTAAGCCCGAAGTCCGTAGTTTCGGCCTTAGTGTTGGGCGTTTTCGACTCCGTATCACCTACGGACTTACGATTAGTCCCGAACCCGAACTAAGAACAACTGTCAAATCGTGTTGTCATTCATTCTTAGTTCAAGTTCGGGACCAATCGTAAGTCCGTAGGTGATACGGAGTAGAAAACGCCTGACACTAAGGCCGAAACTATGGTCTTCGGGCTTAGAGAGTAGACCTGCAGACCTCGGTCGACTGTGGTCGCCAAAGCTCCGGCCAAGATGCAGACGTTCATAAAAACGACCTACAAAAACTTTTGCCGTTTTAAAATAATATAACCAACATTTCTCATTCCCTCACGATTTTAAACTACTCCAACACATTTACACCATGACTCAATCGCGGATGCAATATTTTTTCGCGTATGAGTTTTGAAAAAGCTTGCATAAGTTAATTATTCAATCTATTGGAGCGTATTGGACCGCCTGTTTGCGTTGCTCAGTCACCTGCGGGCGTTTGGCACAAACATACACAGCAGCCGGACGTATGAAATAAAATGATCGTCTTTTGGTTACTTTTGGCTGAATAAAACAATTGCCGGCTGCAGTTTGTTTCACTGTTCGGTTTAATTGGACGGATTGTTAACTGTATCTTTGCGGGGCTTTATAAAAGGACAGGTTTTATGAAAATATATGTTGGTTAGAACCAACATATTCTTTCTTGCCCAGAGGCGAGCGTGCTTCATCGTCGACCACATCATAGCTTTCCTTTAGATGAAATTGTGGTCAAACATGAGCCTAGCAATAGCTAATGAAAAAAGGAAAGAAATGTTTACACCTGCAATGCTTTTCAATCACCTATGACCTCCTATGACACATCAGGCTGTTATTAAGTTGCGTTATTTTAATAAAATTTTAAAGTTTCTTGAAGTTTTCTATTGAAACATAAAATCTAATTGTTTTTTTATTTATTGAATTAAATTTGTAATTATGAACTTGATTTGATGTTACGTTATCATATGTTTGCATGCAGTATGATTTATAATAATTTTTTTTGTATTATTTTTAAGCAAGAAATAAAAGGCTATTCTATTTTTTTATTTTTTAATAAAAAATATCTAAATTTTCTGTATGTAATTTTTAGTAGCTAAGTTTATTATTTTTTTGCAGATGTTCTGCTTCGCTTAGTGCTTCCCGATTTACTGTAGGTAGTTTTAAACGCCGTAAGATTGTAAAATATTGCGTGAAATTGCAAACTATTTTTATAATTAGGATGTTTTGTAAACAAAACTATTTTTTTATAATATATCGAGAAGTTAAAATGTATTAAAGATTTATTACAATTCTGCGGTGAAATAACTCCCTCTCAGATCCTTCAAAACAAGATCCAAAAGGACCTCATCTCTCAACCTGCTCAACTCGGCTTAAGATCTATAAAACGTGTTCGTTGAAGTGCGCAAACATTTCCTAGGTAAAGCTGTGCTTTTCATCCACTTAAGCAGATTCCTCTGCTCGACTTGAGCACTGGAGTTACAAAACTAAACAACGTGTCTCCTGAAACGACACCCTAAGTAGGTTTTGTCTCAGAACTTAGTACTTAGACGAGGAACAAATTAAGATGTTGTAGTTCCGTTTTCGAAGTCAAACTGTCAATTAATGAGTTTGTTTATAGGACTGTAGAGTTGAAATTGTGTTTTAATTGGTGGATGAAGATTGTCTTTTGTTTTAAAAGATTATCTCGTGGAAAGATTAATATGGCGCGGTGCGGACTGTGGGCTCTAGACAAGTGACATTCTGTCAACGGTAGCGTGGCGAAGGCGATAGTCAATACGTCAAAAATGTGTGGGATTGACAGATGCTATCGAAATGTCACGTGATCAAATTCCTACATTTTGGCATTTCGACAGTCGCATTCGCTAATTGAATGGCACATTGTCTAGGGCCTTGTGTCACAGCCGGTCGATTCTGTCGACATCTCACCATGTACACCTAGGCGGAGTGAACGACAAGTGAGCTGTAATTCTATTTTGTTTGTATGGTTTGACAGCTCACCCGTCGTGCACGCCCAAGTGTGCACTTCGACATGTTTACAGAATCACACTGCAGAAATGTATACTGAATTGAAATGACTGTTGCACGGATAAGCTGTAAGTAAGTAAATTATTTTTTTTATGTTATACAAATGTTTTATATTAAATGCTCTTGAGTTTAGAGCGTAACCTTGAGCAGTATACAAATTCACGTTGTAAGAAATTTAGCAAAAAATATATTAAAATACAAACAAAATTTTCAGTTGGATAACTTTGACTCCTAACCATTTTACTTAAAAGAATATCGTACCAAAGAAAATATTGTTTCTAATATATTGTAGGCTTAGCAAAACTTTTATAAGTTTGCCCAACCCGCATAGTTTCACCGAAAATCATCCTTAATCCCTTCTAAGATTTTATTAGTTCGTCTTAAAAGGATCTGAGAAGGCCTTTGCCCAATTTCTTTAAAGTGTTCTTGGTTATTCGTGTGGAATAAATTCTTATCCAGTATAATGTAGGCAATACGTAGCCCATGAGGGTGGGGCAATTTCTTGCGGCAGTACAAAGGGCGGGCAAGGATGGAATTTAGATTAAAAATGATCCTAACACAAGTGCAATGTTTCGTGTAATGTTACGTGGATCGATTTAATTTATTCGCTTAGCTGGTGAAGACGATGAAATTTTAATGGATTCTGTACCTTGTGGTGTAGCAGCTGCCTTAGTAAGACTTTTATTAATGCGTGTGTGTTAGTAAACTTTCGTTTTCAGTGGTAAGAATCATCTTTCTCTTGCCTTGTTCCCCATTTTTTATTGCGTCAGCGTAGCATGTCCAAGCCAATAGCAATATTAAGGAGCGCAGCTCCTTATCCTTTTAGCACGCTCTCTGATCGTCGCAAGTTTTTTAAGTCGTTTATCTATGTTGGACTGAAATTATTTTATAATACGTCATTTTATCAACGTTCGTTTACTAATAATAATATTATAATCTTTATTTCAGACTCAGGTGTCCATAATTGTGACATTTAAGCGTTACTAAAAGTTTTAGTAGTAGGTACAAAGAAAAATAAATTCGTGATAGTTAATTGTTAGTCAATAAGACAAATCTATAAATGAAAGAAAAAAAAATACAATCTATTTCCTATTACCCTACGATATACGCCTGCCCAGTAAACAGTAAATGGACTGTCTATTAGGCTTGTTAACGCTCTGAGGACAGTGCTGGCACTACTACTCTCTCTGCCCATCATAGAGGCTGTACTTTTTCTTATGACGGCAAAGAAACCGTCAAGACTTCTACTTCTTCTTCGTCGTGTGGGTAGTAAGGTCTAACGATCCCACACACCCTAGTGTCAGAGTTTCTAAACCGCTTCAAGGGCCTCTGACATGGTTTGACGACCGCCATTTGGCGGCCGGGACTTCCGAAGCACGTCCAGAACCGTCAAGCCAATTACTAAAAATAAACATTGGGTAAAACTATCAACTATTCAGTAAATACTCCTTAACTGTTGCAGAAAAATATTTCAAGAAAGTACTTTCACAAACTTAATTTTACTTTATATCACTCACTCCTTTTAAAAATCAAAACAGATTTTCCCACAATTTTCAACTGGGTTCCGCGAAAATCAGTTCCTACAAAAACTGATACAACGAAAGCTAAGAGTGCCGGGTGTGGTGGTGTGCAATTTGTTAATCATTTATATTAATTAGTGAGGATAACGTTAAGTGGTCGAAGCAATCGTGTAATGGAGTTTCGGTGTAGCTTGCCGGTAGGTGCCGTCGGGTGCCGTCGTGTGCCGTCGGGTGCCGTCGTGTGCCGTCGGGTGTCGGAGATAAATACATCGCGACACCGGTGAATGCGGTGCCGTCATCAGTATTATAGCGTGGGAAATAAATGATAGGGCAACACTGAAAAGATTTTTGATAGTGTGTTTAGTGCTTTTACTTTGGTTAATATTATAATGTGAGCTTACGATTATGTTTATGATGTTCCATGGTATGGTATCTACCCTTAGTGAAGTATGCATGAAGTGAGCAGCTGGTCGGTTCCGTCGACATCTCACGGTGTACACCTAGGCGGAGTGAACGACAAGTAAGCTGTCATTCCATCTTATTTGTATGGTTTGACAACTCACTCGTCGTGCAGTCCGCTCAAGTGTTCACTTCGACATGTTTACAGCAGTGCGATTCTGTAAGCATGTCGAAGTGAACACTTGGGTGGGGCGCACGACGGGTGAGTTGTCAAATCATACAAATAAGATGGAATGACAGCGCTCTTGTCGTTCACTCCGCCTAGGTGAACACCGTGAGATGTCGACAGAATCGACCGGCAGAATCGCACTGCTGTTAATTCATACAAACAAGATGGAACGGCCGATCACTTCATGCTCACTTCACAGGTGTGACTTCAAAAACCAAGTAACACCTTCAGTTTGTTTTATTAAGTTGCGAGAAAAATGTAGTCCCTTACGCCCATCTATGATGGCAGCAAACACTTTACAAGTGTGTAGCGACCCTTAAAAATATTTTCGCACCTTATTTACAGGTTCTGGGTAAACGGCCGCAGGGGTGCGTCCTATTTCTATTTCGACAAAAATAGAAGCTATATACTCGTATTAAATAGTGGGGTTTCCGGATATTGTAAGGTTATTTTATGAAAAGGGTTTTTGCATGTAAGATTTTTATCTTAGGACGTACCTACTTCGACACAATCCAGCAGAATGGTACCAGTGAGGGTGAAACTGATCAGTTTATCTCTGTGTTTCTCGTATGGTTTCTTCGTTTTTGACACCGACTTCCAAAATTAAAGTTGGTTTGTACTTTGTAGTCCGTTTTTATTTGGAAGTCGGTTGTTTTTTTTTCTCGTTTTAGTGGTACCCCCCAAAAATTTCAATCCATCCATTAACTATTCAGCTGTGTCTAACTCCGAAGTTTTTCATCAGATGTTTACTTTTAAACTACTTCTAAATACAAAAAATATTATGCGTATCCGTCTATATATCACGGAGTTATACCCAAAAATACGTAAAATAAAAATATATTAATACATAAGTATTTAAACATCTGAATTGAAAACCTGAAGTCAGTTCAAAAATAAAATAGCCTGTGAGATTTGTAATAGGGTTTTTGACTGTTATTTTTAATTACATTTCTCAAATCTAGAGAAAAATAAATAGTAAATATATATTTTCTATATTTTTCAACTGATTTTATATATAAAAAAAAACCACGAATTGAACTATTTTGTTCATGTAAATTTTTGATCGTAGTCAAAAATCTTTTTGTATTACTGTAGGTAACTACAATTTCCAAATATATCTGATAAGACTACAGCTTAGTCTAACATCTGTGATTAACACTAATCAAAACCTAATTTACCCTATTCACTAAAACAACTATAATCATAATCCAGTAAACATTTACTGACACACTTACCAAACTAACCTACTACTCCTCTCATTTGGGAGATATGCCAGCGAACACAACATTATGCTGTAATGACCACTGACTATCGCATGTAATACTAGCCAAGTATGTCCTTAGTATATATTAATAGAGCCAATAATCCTTATGAAGCGACTATACTGAAAGTTAGGAATCCAATCAAACTAGATGATCTTCTAAGTTGGCAACGATTAACCGACTCGATTATACCAACAGTGTCTGTACTAGTTTGTATAATTTTGTTATTGAACGTTTTAGGAATTATAAAAGTCGTGGCTTGGTTTTAAAAGGTTGGTATTAGCTCGTTCGATAAAAAGTATTTTGTAACTATAAGTATTTTTTACCTATATTTTTACGGTAGTATTTTGTATTTTGTAGGAAAAGCACTAATGATTTTGAACTCAATGTAGCAATTTAGCTAATTAAAAAGAAGTGAAACTCCCTGCCGGAGTCTGTGTTTCCTGATTACAGCCTGGGAGTCATTAAGTCACAGTTACTCTTCATATAATATCGCTTTCCATCAGGTGAGTTTGTTGTCGTCTATTGAAAATAAGTATTAATAATAAAAGTATCTCGACTTAGCACACGAGGTTGTCGTCATGTGGCGTTACGGCTGATGACTTGATGGTAAAAAGCTTCGACGACTATCTGTCCAAGCTGTCGTTACGCGGTTGGATAAAGGGCCTGCTACAGAAGGCAGTACTCCTCGATACGGCTCGTATAGTTAGGAGGTTCCTTTCTCTGGAGCCCTAACCAGCGGTAGTTAAATGAATTAATAAAAAAAACAACGGGTTGCACTCCGGCAGTGCCGGCAGAAGTGAAATTTTGAACATTAACGTTGTGCATTTTTGAATACTTTGGAATGGTTAGGGAATAATTTCGCACGAATTGCTTTATTTATAAGTATAAAAGTACTATCATTTATGTGGTTAAATACAATATTCATTTATTGCGCTATCGTACACAAAAATGACAATTTATATTACATTATCCGTCTTACGAATTTTCGATCAGGTCACGTGTCCTGACGCGAGTTTAACATTTTTTACCTATCTCAAAAAGTCTTACGAATTTTCGGTCACGTGTCCGGACAGTCACGTGTCCTGACGCGAGTTTAACTTTTTACCCATCTCAAAAAGTGCACAACGCTGCTAAAGAAGTTTTCACTTCAAAAATGAATGGAGATATCGACCTAATTATAAAGAAGTCATTACCAACTTTACAAAAATTTAGAATGTCTGTGCGCCAGTCTTTGGTCTTCTGAGTCCATAGAGTATATAACCTTGCCTGAGTCGCATCTTTATGTAAAAGTTAAACAGGTGTTTCCAAAAGTTAAATTGTTGCATATAGTAATGGAATTTTCACCGTAAACAAACAGTTATATTGTAAGTTGTCTTGTATTCAAAAGGTACCAAAACAACTTCAACAATATATCATTTTTTTTTTCAAACTTTTTTTTTACATGATAGGCACGCGTTTGACCACTATCTCACCTGATGGTAAGCCATGATGTGGTCAAAGATGGAGCACGCTTGCCTAGAAAAAACCTATTCAGTCTTAACTTAAGACGCTGACAACAGTAAAAGCTCGGTCACTCTCGGACTGTATAGAAAAGAAAGAGAAGCGCGACGACTAACTTAGAGGTAACTTTGACGATCATTACTATCGAGGATTTTATTTTTAAACATGTTTCGGAAACAACAGTGTTCTTTGAAATATAGTGAAAATTAACATATTTTTCTGCAGCTTGATGTTCTTATTTTATTCCTAGTTGGTTATCCCGTTGACATCAAAAACGAGTAGGAGTGAAGCTTATCTACAAAACCACCTCATAATCTAGGCCAAGGGTTGCGCACACACATAAATTTCTAAAACTGCTGTTTCGACATCTGTCACTGACATAACATGGAGAATACGTATTTTTTTTGTCAAAATATTCAATTTATGTACTGTCATGTGTTTGTTATGACTCCATATGAAAAACTATAGGAGTTTGAACGTTACTTTCGTGATGCTGTTTTTTCAATATATTTTTTAGCTTTGATAGGAATCTGAAGAAGTCTATGTACCTAATTATGTTATGATGAAGTCTGTCTAACTAAACAGCCAAAGCTATGGAAGAGCGGATCATTCTTAAAATGTGGCTCCAATCATAAACTAATTTAAACTAGTTGGTACAGAAATAAACATTTTTGTATTTCTTTGTATGTGTGCAATATAGTCATCGATGCTCATAATTATGTAGCAAGCAGCTTATATACTTACATTTTAAAGCTTATCCTCTGAGGACACCTTTTTAACCTTCCCAAAATGTAAATCTGCAATCTTCCCCTGAGTCTCAAAACAAATAATATCACATCAAAAATTTTAATAGAAATTCCTCCGAATTTAACTTTTATATTGGCTATACGAATTCGTGACCTTACGGTGAGAAGCAATCAAATACTAATTTCGCTCAAACAATGACGGAAAATTAGAAATGAATTCGTGCGTTAAATGTCAACCATTTTGAATGAGTTTCAGGGAGCGATCGATGGTAATAAAACTAAATGGTTTGATAATCGCTTGCGGGGCCAAGGGAGAAGATTTTTCGCGAGGTTTTATCTCTTCGATTCGGCTTTTGATATAAAATCGACATTGCTGAGTTTCAGGAAAGCTATTTCGATTTGTGATTGGGTATTGCCACGATTGGGTTTCTCGTAACAAGGAACGAGTATTGAAGCGTAATATAAGTGTATCAAATTATATCTAGCGAGAATTTTGGTCAATCTATTTACAGTGCTATCGTTGATGTGTATTTTATTTTGGTAAATATCTTTATAGACGTTTTATTCAGTAATTCTATACTCATTAAAGTGTACTTGACTCCTGAAGTCATTTCAAAACACTTAGGGCTTTAGTAGGGCCGTAAACCCTCGCCTAAATTTTGTACTTCTTGTGAAATCAGCTGTTTATTTAGGGGTATAAATATAGCAGCCTGTAATATCTGTGTGCGATCGTCCTCACAATATTCATTGGATGTCTGATGATGTTTGTCATGGCTATCGACCGGTCTAGCTTTTGTTGGTAGTAGTTGGGTCGGCACGTTCACTGTCTTTGTGAATGCCTAATACGTTAGGCGTTGTTTGTGCTCCTACGTTGTCGACTTCGCTATTGTTACTGGAGTTAGTTGTACGCAAGGTCTTCTCGAATTCCAATACTGCGAAGTTATCAAGAAGGAATTTTATCATAATGACGATTAAGTTGTAGGAAGAAAGTATGCAGTTAAAAATCACACAGAGTAGGTATACTAGAGGACTTTATTAAAAACTTAAGCCTGAGATATCTAGGAGTTGTAGTCACAATAGGTAGAAATATAAGTGACGGTTAAAATAATGTAGGACCTCGCTACTGCAACTTTAAAACGAGTTAAACCAAAGGTCTGAAAGATATAACCACCAGTGTAGATAAGGACCAATGATGTTCCCCTCATCAATCAAATAATTCATACAGTCCCTATTCTATGCTTACTCGCAAACTAAATTTATTAGAGTATTAGCGCCCATAATAGCATTCCCAGCGAATTATGCAGGCTCGTTACTTCACGAACATAAATGTATTTGCGTCACTAGCAATGAAGGTGTAAGGTTGAACGTAACTTACATTTGCTTGTCAGCTCTGATTAAACTTTATTGAGCAACGTTCTACCGGTGACAACCCTTTGTTCTAATTCCGGATATCAGCACCAACTTTATCCTTGCACTCACAATCACCTTTAGCACTTATATGAATAAAGTTGTAAATGGTTTGTCGGGGTGGTGTTTGTTAGTTGGTAACAAGCGTACGTTCGCTTCAAACAATTACGGGCACGCTCTAATTTTACTATCTGACGCCCCTGCCGAGTCCAATCTAAAAAATTTGCTCTTGGAAAAAACTGTAATTCGATTTGGAGAAATGACCCTTTTCGAATTTGGCTTTGTTACTTATGTGAGCTCGTGTCAGCATGTTGTGCCGTTACGTCGACTTTTTGTCGGGGAGTGAACAACTGACTGAGTTAGTTGCTTTGACAGTTGATTTCGTGTTTGTGTATGTACGCTTTGTTGTTCATTTTGAGCTACATACTTGTTGTGCAGTTAGAATGGATACTCTAGTTATTCTACGTTTTCGATTTTTGTTGTAGTAATATGCAACTTCTATTCTCTCTTTGCTGATGATGGTTCATTATTAAAAGGCTGCCTGATTTTTCTAAATGAGGCAGCTTTTATCGAATGGTGTTTAGAATTTCAACTGACTGAATGTCAGCCCTCAAAAATCCTTGGTTCCAAGAAATAGAACCTATTCAAACTTAGGTTATTTTACGTTTACGACTTGTGTCGTGATACAAAATCATTGATGACATTAAATTTTGAACAGGGCGTTGCTATGAAGGTTTAACCCACACAGGGCAGAAGGAAGGTTTCAGTCCTCAAAAATTCACTACCACAAGAAGTAGCGCACGCAATTTATTGATCTACATTTTCAAACCAGGGCCACAAAGTCTGCAGTCTCAAAAATATACAGTGAAAAAGATAAGTAAGCTATTATCTTTATCTTTACATATAATAAAACTGTAGAAGACGTCAATTCTGTACATTGAATGAAAATAAAAAAAAATATTCCAGGGGTGCTTCATATAACCACTAGAAGCCAAAAATATGCTTTTTTTTTTTTTTGTCTGTCTGTCTGTTGTTAATCTTTCACGCAAAAACCACTGGACGGATTTTGATGAAACTTTTTTTGTTGTATAGTTATTATTCCTCGGCAACATATAGGCTATAATTTATTTTGAAGATCTGAATACAAGACGTGGAACCTTAGCAGCCCGGCTAATCTATAAGAGATATTAATATACCGCTTTAGGAATAGTTGGTCAACATGATGAGTACTGTCTGTCGACATAAAAAAAATGAAGGTCTAGAGCACCTGATGTGGAACCCTTTCAGGGTGCTAACCTATCGGCTATTTTAATCAATTGTCAACAGATCTCATAGTCCGTTGGTATAAAGCCTGCCTCTCGAAAGACTTGGTGTGGGTTCGAATCTCACTAAAGTTGTAATTATTTTTGGATTATTTTTATCTTATTTATTTCGTTAGTTTTTTATTCCTACCAAACCTAATATTTTCACATATTAATAATATGTTATTGCTGTATTTTGCATATTTTTTAGCAAAGGACCTATTTTCTGTTTATATGTACCTATTCTGTTTTGTTCGCATCACGTTAAAAAATACAAAACTAATGTAGATAACATTTACACATAAACCTGATAGGAATTGTGGCAATCTAGAAGAAATCAACTTATTATCTACATGCATAGTAAGTACGGGTACGTATCTAAATGGTACTCGCAACGCCATCTGTTGGGCGAAACTGTACTTACTATCAACAGCATGAAAATTACAAGAAATAATATTATTTAGTTAAAGATTCATTTCATACTTACCCAGCGTTACGTGCATATATTTTTTTTAAATTTGATGCATAAAATAAAACTAAAATTGCTCCACTGACTTTGTTTTCATTTTTTTTTCTATTGATAGGAACGCGTTTGACTACTATCTCACCTGATGGTAAACGATGATGTGATCGAAGATGGAGCACGCTTGCCTAGAAGTAACCTATTCACTCTTGACAAGACTGGGCAGTAGTGTCAGGCTGTAGCTATCAGGAAACACGGACTCAGTCAGGGATTTCCACTCCCTGGCTGTATGCACAATTAATGTGTTTCCAAAACGTTTTGTTCATGTGGGTGTGATGTCCACCGTGTACCGGTGGCGCACCAGCGTTCGCCTTGTGGTCCGATGATGGAACTTGGCTTGGCGGAATTAAACTATGCAATTCCGTTGCATACTCCCCAAAATGCAACCGATAGAAAACCGACATAAAAGCAACTCGGCATCGATGCTTAAGACTTTGGAGCTTCGACTCGACGAGCCTTTCACCTCTTGGATTTATTTCCCAGGATCCCTCTTTTCAATTTATTATTTTCTGTTTATTTTGAAACAAAACTGTTGAATTCCCAGTGAGCCGGTGATTCGTCGTGACCAGCCCAGGGCCAGAAATTATCGGTACGGGTTTCACACTCCAGAGCAATAAGGGGAACTGTGGATCCCTAAGCAATGACGCCACAGAAGAACTCGCGAAGAGAGGTTCCGAGATGGTAGTGCTGGACCCGTACCCACTCCTCCTTCCTTCTTTATTTCTTTCTCACAGTTTTGCACATGAATTCACCAGAGAACAACTGAACATCATGACAACAAATGGTCACGGGTTACAGATTGCAGTGAAAAATGGCAGTGATATGTCTATACACGCGACTAATAAAACGACCTCTCAGCTTAAGCTTAAAAATTACTCCAGTAATATTAGGGATTATTACGGGTCATTGCCCCTAAAAATTGTTAAAATAAGCACCACAGACAGCCCAATTTACAGAGGTTGCTTCGACAACGAGGAATTAGTCGGCTACGTCATCCTGGTCGTGGCTTTCCGACGTGAAAAAATTCTCGGAACGGTGAAGTCTGCAGGTTTTAAATCAATTCAAATCATTTATTGCAATCCATAATGTACATATACATGTGGTAAATATAGGTTTGTGAGTGCTAAGTGATTGAGCTGACTTTAATCTCAGATTATCACTCTTTTGAGGGTTGAGTGTTATCGGTCGTCTCTCCACTCAACCTGTAAAGCACTCTGGTGGCTTCTGTACATTTGGACGGAGCTAGGCTTGCAAACTTAGCCAGGACACCTACGCACAATGGAGTCTCTACTCTACTCCACTCTATCCATTGTGGGTTTTTTTTTTATGGATGGGAAATCATCAAATGATTTCTTTCGCTCTGGCGCGCGTGGAACACAACGCTCCGTCGACCCGGGCTTGGTTGTTAAAGAACAGCTAGCCACTCGCCGTCCGCAGGCGCGCGCCTACGGCGACTCCTGACGCCCGAGGCGTCTTCTTCTGTTGTGGCGGCTGAGGCGTGAGGTTTACCTCTACCTCACGCGGCCCGCCTCTTCCTTCACTAGCATTACTGTTTCGCAAAAGGAGGTGACGGCTTCCCATGCCTCCTCGCTCTGGGCCATAGAGTGAACCAGAGCCGGTAGCGAGGGGTCGCCGCCGCCGATCGCCTCGACGAGGACACGGCGGTGCTTCGCCCAAGCAGGGCAGACCTTCACCGTATGCTCCACCGTGTCCTCTGCGGGGGTTGACTTTTCTTCTGGTTGGTCTTCCCATGGACAAATTTATGTAGCTCTATCGCGAGTTAACAACCTTAGCATCATCATGTATCACCATTATAATCCACAGCCCGACTTCGCCCACTGCTGAGCATAGGCCTCTCAATTCGTGTTGCAATACCCACGTTCCTATGCCAGCCTCATCCTGGATGAGGCTGGCGGTGACTCTTTCGAACAAATTCCTCAACCCTAGCTACGACGCTCCGTCAACCCGGGCCTGGTTGTGTTCGGACAGCGAGCCAACCAACGCTCGCCGTCTGCAGGCCCGCGTTTACGTTAGCTGGGAATTGGCCTGCGGCTCCCGACGCCTGGGGCGTCTTGTTCGGCCGCTAAAGGGAACTGGGAATAATTGTCAAATCGTGCTGTCATTAATTCTTAGTTCGGGTTCGGTACTAATCGTAAGTCCGTAGGTGATACGGAGTAGGAAACGCCTAACACTACGAAACTACGGACTGCGAGCTTAGAGAGTAGACCCCGAGGCGTGAGGTTTGCTTCTCCATCACGCGGACCGCCTGAAATAAAGGAGACTCCACTAGCATTACTGCTTTGCAGGAGGTGGCGGCTTCCCATGCCTCCTCGCTCCGGACCATGGAGTGAACCAGGACCGGTAGCGAGAGGTCGCCGCGGCCGATCGTCTCGACGAGGACATGGTAATGCTCTGCCCTAGCAGGACAGGCCTCCACCGTATGCTCCACCGTGTCCTCTGCGGAGACTTCTCTTCTGATAGTTTTGGCATGACCATTAATAATGCTCAGGGACAAACTATGAGTCGTGTTGTTGTGGATCTGCGGAAGTTCTGTTTCTCGCACGGTCAACTGTATGTCGCTTTATCGCGAGTAAGCAGCGTGCAAAGCCTGTTTTTACTTACTGATGAACATTACATAACAAGTAATATTGTTCACGAAGAAATTTTTAAGTGGTAACGTTCGTTCGTTCTTCGTAATTTTGTAAATCATGTCATAATCATGATGAGTACATACATACATTAGTGAGTTTGTGTACTTATGTACATATATACTTAATCTTGCTTAATACGAAGTGCACGCGCGAACGAAGTCGCGGGCACAGCTAGTCTATACATATAATAAAACTGTAGAAGACGTCAATTCTGTACTTTGAATGAAAATAAAAAAAAATATTCCAGGGGTGCTTCATATAAACAGTAGAAGCCAAAAATATGTTTTTTTTTTTTTGTCTGTCTGTCTGTTGTTAATCTTTCACGCAAAAACCGCTGGACGGATTTTGATGAAACTTTTTTTGTTGTGTAGCTATTAGTCCTCGCCAACATATAGGCTATAATTTATTTTGAAGTTCTGAATACCTGACGTGGAACCTTAGCAGCCCGGCTAATCTATAAGAGATATTAATATACCGCTTTAGGAATAGTTGGTCAACATGATGAGTACTGTCTGTCGACATAAAAAAATTAAGGTCCAGAGCACCTGATGTGGAACCCTTTCGGGGAGCTAAGCTATCGGCTATTTTAATCAATTGTCAACAGATCTCATAGTCCGTTGGTATAAAGTCTGCCTCTCGAAAGACTTGGTGTGGGTTCGAATCCCACAGAAGTTGTAATTATTTTTGGATTATTTTTATCTCATTTATTTCCTTATTTTTTTATTCCTACCAAACCTAATATTTTCAAATGTTAATAATATGTTATTGCTGTATTTTGCATATCTTTTTAGCAAGACAAGCAGAACCTATTTTCTGTTTATATGTATTCTGTTTTGTTTGCATCACGTTAAAAAATACAAAACTAATGTAGATAACATTCATGTAAACCTGATAGGATTGTGGCAATCTAGAAGAAATCAACTTACTATCTACATGCATAGTAAGTAGAGGGAAGGATTTTTAATGATACATGCTATGCCATCTGTTGAGCGAAACTGTACTTACCGTCAACAGCATGAGAATTACACCAAAAAGTATTTTTTAACTAAAGTTTCTTTTGATACTTACCAGGCGTTACGCATTTGATGTAAAAAAAAAATTGCTCCACCGACTTTGTTTTAATTTTATTTACTTTTGATAGGAACGCTTTTGACCACTATCTCACCTGATGGCAAACGACGATGTGATCGAACATGGAGCACGCTTGCCTATAAGTAACCTACTCACTCTTGATAAGACTCCCAGGCTGTAACTATCAGGAAACACGGACTCAGTCAGGGAATTCCACGCCATGTGTTTCCAAAACGTTTTGTTCATGTGGGTGTAAGGTCCACCGTGTATCGGTGGCGTACCGCCGCACGTCTTGTGGTCCGATGATGGAACGAGCTTGGCGGAATTAAACTATGCAATTCCGTCGCACACTCCCCAAAATGCAACCGATATAAAACCGACAGGCTGAGAACTCGGCTTCGATGCTCAAGACTTTGGAGCTTCGACTCGGTGAGCCTTTCACCTCTTGGATTTCTTTCCCAGGATCACCCTCATTCCTAATTATTTTCTGTATATTTTGAAACAAAACTGTCCAATTCCCAGTCAGCTGGTGATTCGTCGTGACCAGCCTAGGGCCAGAAATTATCAGTAGCGGGTTTCACACTCCAGAGCTTCAAGGGGAACTGTGGATCCCTAGGCAATGACGCCACAGAAGAACTCGCGAAGATAGGTTTCGAGACGGTAGTGCTGAACCCGTACCCGCTCCTCCTTCTTTCTTACTTTCTCACAGTTTTGTGCATGAATTTGCCAGAGAACAACTGAACTTCGTGACAACAAATGGTCACGACTCACGGGTTACAGATTGCAGTGAAAAATAGCAATGACAAGTCTATAAAAGTGACTAACTAAATGACTTCTCAGCTTAAGTAAAAACGACCTCCGTAATAATAGGGATTATTATTACGGATCGTTGCCCTAAAATTTTTTAACATAAGCAACACAGACAGCCTAATTTGCGGAGGTTGCTTCGACGCCGAGGAATCAGTCGGCTACATCATCCTGGCCATGACTTTCCGACGTGAAAAAATCCTCGGAACGGTGACGTGCAGGTTTCAAATCAAATCGTTTATTGCAATCCATAATGTACATATACAGGTGGTAAATATAGGTTTGTGAATGCTAAGTGATTGAGCTGACTTTAATCTCAGATTTTCACTCCCTTGCGGCTTGAGTATTATCGGTCGTCTCTCCGCTCAACATGTGAAGCACACTGGTGGCTTTTGTACATTTGGGCGGAGCTAGGCGTGCAAACTTAGCCAAGACAACGGAGTCTCTACTCTATCCGTTGTGGGTTTTTTTATCGATGGGAAATCATCAAATGTTTTATTCTGCTCTGGGTGGAGCAGAAGAGAATGTCAAACTCTTACTGACTAAAACATATCCGTATTCCTCCTTATGCCTTTTACGTTCCAGGCCCGTGGTGACTTTTGGAACAAATTCCGCAGCCCTGGCTACGACGCTTCGTCGACCCGGGCCTGGTAGTATTCGGACAGTGAGCCAACCTACGCTCGCCATCTACGCGCCCGCGCTTAGGGTGGCTGGGAAATGCCCTGCGACTCCCGACGCAACGCCCGGGTTGTTTTTTCTGTTGCGGCGGCTGAGGGGGTCTATTCTCTTAAGCCCGAAGTCTGTAGTTTCGGCCTTAGTGTTGGGCGTTTTCTACTCCGTATCACCTACGGAATTACGATTGGTCCCGAACTAGGAATAACTGTCAAATCGTGCTGTCATTCATTCTTATATTCTTCTCCGGACCATGAAGTGAACCAGGACCGGTAGCGAGACGTCGCCGCAGCCGATCGCCTCGACGAGGACACGGTGATGCTCCGCCTAAGCAGGGCAGACCTCCACCGTATGCTCCACCATGTCCTCTGCGGAGACTTCTCTTCTGATAGTTTCGGCATGACCATTAATCAAGCTCAGGGACAAACTATTAGTCGTGTTGGTGTGGACCTGCGGAAGTCCTGTATCTCGCACGGTCAGGCTGTATGTCGCTTTGTCGCAAGTAAGCAGCGCGAAAAGCCTGTTTATACTTACTGATGAATATCACATAACAAGTAGGTAATATTGTTTACGAAGAAATTTTTTAAGTGTTAATGTTCGTTCGTTCTTCGTAATTTTGTAAGTCATGTCATAATCATGATGAGTACCTACATACATTTAGTGAGTTTGTGTACTTAATATCTTCCTAAATACGAAATGCATGCGCGAACGAAGTCGCGGGCACAGCTAGTCTTAACTAAGAACAATGTAAGTGGGTTATAGTGCTCGTGCCACTGTAACTACTTATGCACCATTTCTTTTTAGACTAAAAGTTTAGTTGTTCCCTAACTTTTAAGCGGCACTTTACATCCTAGCTTACAGAACCATTTCGGAAATGTCTTTTCTATTTTAAAACTGTGAAGCGACTTGTGAATGTTCGGACGTGTTGTTTTAACGCAGTATAACGTTACACAGACATTATCTTTAATATCTTCTTTAATATAAATAAGAGAACGCGTAAAGTAGTTCGCACATAACTATAGAGAGTAATGTGGGCCATTCTTTAGACACTCGGGCTCATAGGAGCGTGCAGAAGGTCCATCTTGTGCAAGGTGTAAGAGAAATAATGTAACTCCTGAATAGGGATTACTGTAGTCATCATTATCGATAACTTTTACTATGGGATCAACCCTGACATCGCGAAAAAAAGCAGATACTCTATGCATTTTGTTGGGTTTTTTATTATAAGGGGCAGTTGATTTTTTTTCGCGATTTCAGGGTGGTCCATCGTAAAAATTGATCACAATCAGTGTAATGGTCCTGACGCTGTATTTTCAAGAATCGCGTTGTTTCTGTTACCCACTGTAATTGCTTTCAGCAGTACTAACTAATGGATTCCTGGCCTCCATTAAAAAACATGGTGCGGATAGAAATTGAAGTTACACAACTAGGTATTCAATCCTTTAAAACCGTATCCATATTGCATTTTACGACACCCATTATGCCATAGACTTTGTACTTTGACTTTGACTGAATTTCACTTCTCTGCTCTATTTTACCAGTCATTTCAGGCTTCTGTTTTATTTAATTGTGAAGCTAGGTCGTAGAACAATCTTCTTTCATATTCATATCTCTTAACCTTCTGTGTTTCTCCTTTTTAAGGTTATGGGCCCAGTTCCCCAGATGGTAAGTTTCATCTTAGCCCGTCACATAAGTATGGCGGATAATAGGCTGTATCTTACTCCCCAGATAAAAACGTTTCCCCGAAAGTCTGCGTAATCTGTGCCCATATTACATGCGAACTTTGTGTTTGGTCCCTTATTTTACTTCTAGTGTAATAAGGGAAGTATTATACATGCGTGGCTTCTTACTGGTTGGTTGAGTTTTGATTACAGAAATTATTATTTTCTTTGAGCTTGTAAAAATGTGGATATGAGTACCTTCTATGATTATTATTGACTGGTGGGTAGTTAGTCTTAAGTTAATATCATAAATGCTTAAGTGAGTTAGTTTGTTTATTTGTTACCTTTTTGGGATGCATGAAGGAGCCTCCCCGTGTAGCGCAATTTGTTCCATCAGACACTCAACTGAACCGAGCGCTCGGCGCATCCTGGACAGTCTCACCTGACACCTTATGAGACTGGCCAATCCTTCCCTTGCGGTGGTAGGGCTAACGCCCGCCTGGTTCGCGACCACCCTCCTACTGGAGTTCGGCGTCAAGCAGCGTGCTGTGTTTCGTCAACGCGTGGGAGTACCAGCGCCTCAGGGCATTTTCTGGGTACGCTCACATCATGGACCTCATCCATCGCTTTCCATCAGGCGTGATCGAGGTCAAGAGCTAGCCCATTCATAAATAAAAAACACGTCTTAACGGCTGAACGGTTTTTAAATAAATTTGTCTCGCGGATAGACCATGTTCTGGAATAGGATACTTTAATTCGAGAAATATGTTCCCTTGGAATAATTTTCGACTTCTTTTTATTTATTTTTTTTTGCGCGGGCTGTACTTAGTGTGAATATGTGAATTAAACGGTTTGTTTTTTATCAGTCATGTTTTACACATTCATTTTCTGATTTTAACGTACTCACGACTACAGTGAGTGTAATCATAAGAACTCAAGCGACTTAGTGATATTTATTTCTGAATGTAGCCTTTATCCTGACCGTACGTACCTATAAGGATTCTTAAATTAGTGCAGAACAGAATCTGTTCAGTGGTTTTCTCGCCAATTGAAAATATACACCTTACGATTTTACAATTTATTATATGTATAGTTATCAATTTAGTATTTCACATTCATTTAAATGAATTCCAGTGTAGGTTTAGTATGTTTACTACTAAATGAAACAGCAAATTGAACTGTACATTTTTTATTTTTATGAATAAATGTTTGAATTTTTCTAGAAAAATGAAAGTTGTGTAAATGTAGAATGACTGAAGGTGAGTAACTTGATAGGCTAGGGATAAAGTTTACCTATAAGGATTATTAAATTAGTGCAGAACATAATCTGTTCAGTAGTTTTCTCGCGAATTGAAAACATACACCTTACTATTTTACTCGTATTATATAAATTTTATTGATATCTATACATATGTATGTATAGTTATCAATTTAGCATTTCATTTTCATTTTGAATGAATTTAAGTGATGGTTTAGAATTTTTACTACCACGATGAAATTAAACAGAAAATTTAACTATAGGTAGGTTAAGGTACATTTTTTATTCAAATTAATAAGGTTGAATTTTTCTAGAAACATGAAAGTTGTGTAAATGTAGAATGACTGAAGGTGAGTAACTTGATAGGCTTAGGGATAAAGTTTCTTCTGTCTGAGCAGTTTATTATTTTTTAGGAATTTAGCCCTCTGGTTGTTTTTATTTCTAGTTAATATTCATAAAATAATTTGAAAGGTAATAAACCACTGGCTTCTAGTTGATTGAACTTGATGCTGACTGAAAGATCGATCGGTGAAAGTACCTGTAGGTACCTACACTGTCTCATAGGATTAAGGTTGTACATTACTATTATCTTGAACATATTATGTGCGGTGCATATATCGACAAAACTCTTATATAATAAGAGCTAGCAATTCAACTCGATGTGTCACAGTGTTGATGATCTAGACTTGTTCTCCACCAGTGTTCCTAAACTAAAAAAAAATACTGTGCAAAAACTTCTTTGAATATCACTAAAACCTTGTTTTAATTCTCTCCGAGTGCTTACTAATTCTTACTTTCTCTTGCCTGTCTACTGTTTCTTGTGCTACCTTAATTTTGTCAGTGAAAACTTTTAATTGGCCTTCTCTCACTAACTGTCAACTATCTGTATCCTAGCTGTAAGTTTTCTTAAGAAGAATAAAATAAAATATGTATGTTTGAAACCTTATGGGCTGTCGTCAAATAAATATAGTTTAGTGTTCTTCTTATACGTAGATTAAAATCAATTTCCAATTGCTCACTCACTGCAGCTGGCATTAGTATCTTGTTTTAGCTCCGAGAGTAAATATAAAGTGATGTGGTTGTTTCTATCAAGGACGCCCCACGATGACGATTATTTATTTTTGGGCCTGTATGAGTACAAAAATAAATTTATTAACAAATATATCGATTAGTGTCGGTAATACAAGAACATTAATTCTTTAAAGATTAAAGCTGAGTACTGACCGGTGAGGCCGTAATGTAACATTGGCAGCGAGCATGTTATGTTACGCCGTGTCCTAAAATCTGTATAAGTAAAATAAAACACATACGCATGTAACATGCATAATATGTTCATGCTCGTTTCCACGTACTGACTGCACGAATGCTCGCTTTGTAAACATCGGTCAGTACCACCTTATGTATAATTATTTTCAAAGACTTCCTAGCCAACCCCAATATAATTGGGAAAAGCAGGAAGCTTTTAGGATTCCTATAATGCCCACAAACAAAAATCATAATCCATAAGTTGTGTCGTCAAACACATTTACGATTTCATTCTTATGTTTACTCAATTCTAAAACCGATTCGTGTTTGAACATCGTTCTAGAATACAGGCCTTTTAAAAACGACAAATAAGCTTGCAACAACGGCCATTGACCCACCTACATTTTTTGACATTCTTAATTTCAAAATCAGAAAAAAAGACATAAAGCTGTCCTGAATCTACATCTATCGAGATCCTTTACATTTTCTAGTAATGAAAAACCATTCAGAATGTATTTTTCGGGTACCTATGAAGAGATATAAGGGAAAGTTCAATGTCCTTTATTGCAAATTTATCCGGCACCAACCATAATGCTATAATACATTAATGTAGTTGAACTCCAACATCGAAAACAAAGTAAAACAACAAATTACCAATAAATTCACAATAACATCGAACAATTACTGCACTGCAATCGCGAAAAAGACAGTTTGATAGTCGAAAGCTCACAATATTAACAAACTTTTCTCATACTTTAATAATGGCGACGCAATGGCAGTTGTTCAATTAGTTTTCAACTCGATAGCATTCCGACACCGGATAAACTTCTCACGAATCGCCATTATGAAGTTTTTTAAAATCGGGACCAGATAAAATTTAATTTCAATATCTTATCTGACATTATACAGAATGATTGCATGATTTCAGAAGTTATATTTAAGGGTGTGTTGTATCTATCTATAGTAGGCGCCAGATAAATGAAGAATAACGGTCATTGACCTTTCCTTAATATCTCTTCGTAGGACAAATTTGAAAACACCTCCTTTTTGAGATTGGTTTGATTCGTTGGTTTTTTTAAATATTTAATTTAATTGCTGTTATCTCCTTCATTTATATCAGATACAGAACAACACTCTTAAATTTGACCACACAATTCTGAAACACCCTATAGATACCGTACTTACTTCGGCGATCGCACTCGTGAGTCGTGAGATCTCTCATGCAAATTGAGGATTAATATGCCTCATCAATCTTAGTTTAAAGGCGAATGTTTTTAATATATTTTAAATTCCATTTTTGTGGCAGCTTTTGGATATTAGCCTAGAAGCTATCTAAGAAATGTTTAGAAAAGATTTAAAAAAAAAGCAGAGTTTTTCATAAATTCCAACCATATGTTTTTGTTCAAATACTGATTAGCGGTTTCTTAATTAAAATTATCTTTATAAACAATCTGCTAATTAGTATTTAAACAAAGCATGTGGTTATCAAATTAACCACATGCTTTGCTTGCAATATCCGAATTTAAGCAAAATTTAGCTGAGTTTTATAGACTCTAGATCCGTATTTTCACGAATTCGAATCTGATATTGCTTCTCGCACTAAAAGCAATAAGTATCCGAATTTGATCCGAGTTTTTATATCCGTATTTTTACGGATTCGGATCGAATGCAATGAGTAACTGAGATGTTTGTATATGTATGTGTGCGTGCCTGCACCATTATGTTGTGTCGTTAGTCAGTAATAAACTAGCATCCAGTAGCAACGGTGGTTTTATTTGTAGCTGACAGATCACTGGCGACGAGGTACCCACGTTAATAAAAAAATAAAAAAAAATCGTGAATAATGTCGAATACCATCGGAAATCTTCCAAGTTTCAATCACGACGCCCAAGAGTGGCCTATATTTAAAGGTCGGCTACTACAATTCATAAAATTGAACAGTGTGAAAACCGAAAATAAAAGTGCTTTGTTGCTGACTCATCTTTCGGACAACAGCTACCGCCTTGCACGGAACTTACTTCACCCTGATGTACTCGAGGAAGTTACGTTCGAGGATCTAGTTAAAAAATTGGACAAGCATTTCACGCCGAGACGTTGTGCTTTTGCTGATAGAGAGAAGTTTTACGAGGCGAGGAGGTCTGATGGCGAGAGCGTCGAAGAATGGGCGGCTCGTGTGAGAGGTTTAGCCGTTAACTGTGAGTTTGGTGAGGCATTGGATATGCTGCTGCGAGACCGTTTCATACTCGGGCTTGCACCGTGTCGGGAACGTGACCGGCTGTTTGAAGAGGATGCCAGCAAACTCACTTTTTGCTAAGGCGTTGGAGGTAGCTCAACAAGCTGCGTATGCGCGATTGGCTCGATCCAGGGCCGCAGCAGTAGTTGACACTGCGGCGACAGTTGCCACGGCCACGCAGATCAAGGAGGAACCTGTGTACCGGCTGAGCGGGCAGCGCGGGCAGCGCGCGCGCGGGGCGCCTGCCGTGCCCACCCGCAGCTCGAACAACATTTCCGAGGAGATTCGTCGGTGTACAGTGTGCGGTCTCAGAAACCACGACGTTGAAAAGTGTCGTTTTAAAAACTATCGGTGCCAAGTGTGTGGTGTGAAAGGCCATCTAAAGAAAGTATGTAGTGCTAAAAAGGATGAATCACGTTTACACTGTTTGAACACGGAGGAAATAAATTCGGAGCAAAGTGACTGTGAGGAATGTGAGCTATTTAACGTAAGGTATGTTAGCAGCTCCCCTATAATAATAAATGTTTCGATAAATTCGGTAGGATTAGATATGGAGTTGGATTCAGGGTCGGGGGCTAGTGTAATTTCCGAAATGTTTTACAAGAAGTATTTTTCCGACCATTTTCTGATAAAATCTAACCAAAAAATGTGTCTTTACAACGGCCATAAAATCTCGCCCTTGGGATATTTTCAAGGTCGAATTACGTACTTAAATAATACCCATGATATTAATATATTTGTTTTGCCAAACGGAGGACCTCCGTTACTGGGACGAGATTTTATGTCGAGGTTTAGGATTTATTTTACTTCAGATATCAATAAAATCCAAACTCAAATTGTAACTGAGTCCGACACGAAAGAAGTGCAGCAGCTTTTATCTGAATACTCCGACTTGTTTAATGACGAACTAGGTAGATTTAATAAATTTGAGGTGAAACTTGTTTTAAAAGAAGGCACCCAACCCAAATGTTTTAAGCCCCGTTCTGTGCCTTTTGCCTTAAAGGAAAAGGTGGAAGAGGAAATAGATAGACTGATAGGCTTAGGGATATTACAACCAGTAAAATTTCCTAAATACGGAACCCCTATTGTTCCAGTACTAAAAGAAAACGGGAAGGTTAAGATAGCCGGTGATTATTCAATAACGCTAAATAAAGATTTAGAAATAGATAAATACCCAATGCCTAGGATAGATGAGGTTTTTGCCAAGTTAGGTGGAGGGGAGTGTTACAGCAAAATAGACCTAAGTAATGCTTACAACCAATTCGTCCTGGAGGAATCGTCGCAAGAGCTGACCGCGATAAGTACATCGAAAGGTTTTTTCAAATATACGCGACTTGTTTATGGTTTAGCAAACGCACCAGCCATTTTTCAAAGAGCAATGGAATCATTATTAATTGGCGTAGAAGGTGTTAGCATATGGTTGGATGACGTTTGTGTAACTGCGCCGACCAGAAAAATACATTTTAGTAGGCTAAACGAAGTACTAAAAAGATTGAAAGAAGCAGGCTTAAAATTACACAAAGAAAAATGTTGTTTTTTTCAGGATAGTGTTACCTATCTAGGCTACATTATAGACAGACATGGATTACGAACTTGTCCAAAAAAAACGGATGCTATTATAAATGCGCCGCGGCCAACGAATGTGTCAGAAGTTAAGCGATTTATAGGATTAATTAACTATTACCGTAACTTTATACCAAATGCATCAGCTAAGTTGCACCCGCTGCATAATTTATTGCGTAAAGGAGCGCAGTGGGAGTGGGGCGAACGTCACGAACGTGCATTCAACAGTGTAAAGGTCGAACTAGCTTCAGAAAGAGTGCTAGCTCACTTTGACCCCGCAGCACAGTTGGTGTTGACGGTAGACGCGGGGCCGGCCGGCCTGGGCGCGGTGCTGGCGCAGCGCGACCGCGAGCGCGCGCATCTCGAGCGTCCGCTGGCGTTCGCCTCAAGGTCATTGTCCACAAGTGAAAAAAACTACAGTCAGATTCAGAAGGAGGCGACAGCCATTATTTATGCTGTCAAATATTTCCATCAATATCTGTATGGACGTCAGGAACCGTTCGTCCTTAAGACTGACCATCGTCCTTTACTTACGATATTCGGAAAGAAAACAGGTATTTCAGTTATGGCAGCATCGAGGTTACAACGTTATGCGATAATTTTGTCTGCATATAACTATAACGTCCAATATATTAAAAGCGAAAACAATGTCGCGGCGGATTATTTGTCGCGCGCCCCTTTACCTGCACCAGACTGTAGATCGAAAGGACAAGATGATCTGTCATTCCTCAACTTTTTAGATGCTAACGTCGCCCCAATAACGTTAAGCGATATTAAAACAGAAACTTGTAAGGATAAAATTTTACAAACAGTAACTAAATACGTGCAGATCGGCTGGCCTCGTAAAATTAATTGTAAATTGGTTCTGCCCTATTTTAACTGCAAAACAGATTTAGAGGTTGAAAACGGTTGTATTTTTCGAGGCCACAGAGTTGTGATACCAGCGGTGTATCGAAATAGGTTATTACAAGAACTACATTCAGGTCATTTCGGCGTGGTAAAAACGAAGAGTGCAGCTCGTAGTAGATTTTGGTGGCCATCGATCGATAAGGACATAGAAGAATGGGTAGGCGCGTGCCACACGTGCGCCGGCACTCGCACCGCCCCGCCGCGCGCACCCCCCGCTCCCTGGCCTCGCGACTCGGTACCGTGGCGACGCTTGCACATTGATTACATGACTATAAATCAACATGTATATTTGATCGTCGTAGATTCATGTAGCAAATGGTTGGAGTGTTTACATATGAGCTGCGGTACTTCAACTCGGGCGCTAATAACAAAA
This sequence comes from Melanchra persicariae, assembly GCA_947386135.1. NCBI lineage: Eukaryota > Metazoa > Arthropoda > Insecta > Lepidoptera > Noctuidae > Melanchra > Melanchra persicariae. Next base: position 4,338,150 of record OX376651.1, on the reverse strand, counting down.
TTAAAAGAATTATTTTCTAGGTTCGGTATACCGAATGTCATAGTTTCCGATAACGATGTAAAAATTAAGTCGAATGAATTTAAACATTTTTGTGAAATGAACGGTATCCGATATATAACGTCTCCAATTTATCACCCTTCCAGTAACGGACAGGCCGAAAATTCTGTAAAGACATGCAAGAAAATGATAAAATGTATTATTAGCGAAAACAGTCAGCAAAATGTAATTAACGAAAAACTATTAGGATTTCTATTTGATTACCGCAACACACCACATTGTGCGACGGGTGAATGCCCAGCAAAGCTTATGTTTGGCCGAAATATAACTTCTAGGCTGGACCTGTTACTTGAAGATACTCATCATAACAATGAAACAAATAAGGATAATTTAAAAACAAAAAGAAAATTAATCATAGGCGATAGGGTATGGTTAAAATGGTACATAGCTAGGAAAGAGATATGGATTTTAGGTAAAATAATTAAAATAATAGGTAATCGCATGTTCGAAATATTAGTTATGGATTACAATGTAAGCTGTAGAAGGCATATTGATCAGATTAGGAAATATACAGGTGCAACCGTTACTGGAAGCGAGACGAGCGGCGTACGTGCTGATGTCGTGAGCCCCACGCACTCAGCGACGCCGCCGCGCCCGTGCTCCCCGCCGTCGGTGGAGGCGCAGCCGCCTCAAACATTATCATCTCCTATTGAATCGCAGGCTATAGAAGGCGAGGAAAATGATATTGGGGAGGAGGATGAGTGGGCTGAGGCTCAAAGCGAAGTCGACGCTAACGATCGCAATAATGCTGAGACGAATCAAGAAGTAGCCGAGGATCGTGGCGAACGTTCTTTTGAACCACAGCCTACAAGACCGAGTCGTAGTTGTAGACGTAAGATTAATTATAAGGTTTAATTTGTAAATGTGTCGCACACCTCGCATTTGAATAATAATATATATAGATTCAGTATGTCAAGAAACACATTTAAAACGGAACGCGATAAAGGTGTCTATTGTGTAGTCATTAGGGTGCGTAGTGTGCGATCAGTGCAGCCGAGCGTCGGCCACTTTTGTTTGTTTGTAGTTGTAAGTAAAATTATTATTGTACCTAACTACTTAATGTGTAGTCTTTACTTACTTTTGAAAATAGTGTCGAAGGAGTGAGATGTTTGTATATGTATGTGTGCGTGCCTGCACCATTATGTTGTGTCGTTAGTCAGTAATAAACTAGCATCCAGTAGCAACGGTGGTTTTATTTGTAGCTGACAGATCAGTAACACCTCTAAGTCGAACATTTTGAAGCGCTAAAGTTAAGAGAAATTTTTCCAAGATTTTATGCCGATTACCATATTTTTCCCGATACAAAAATGTCCTATGTTCAACACAAACAGAAACTATGTTCCTTCGTTAACTAACTTAACGTAACATAGAGCTGCAGTCTAACTGGGTCCAATCCATAACATGAATCCGGGCTGCAGAAGCCCTATATTCTCAAAACGGATCAAGGCATAGCCCGTACCTTATTGGTTTGGTCTAAGCTTGATATAGGGCCACATTTTGGTGTGACAATACCGTTGAGAGTTACCCAGCTATGTATACGCGAGTATTGAGACAATAATTTTAAAAGACTAGGAACAAACTCACTTTTGACAACTATTTCTTATGATGGTAAGCGATGATGTGGTCAATGATCAAGTTTGCGAAGAAGTAACCTTTTCAATCTTGCCCTTAATAAAATATATCCAGTTGCAGGAAACCGATATTATCAGGTAGGGTATTTCACAGCTAGCTGTACGTACATCAATGTATTCAAAAAGCCTTTGTACATAGGTAGGTACACAATACAACGTGTAACAGAATAAACGCAATACCTGAAAAGGGGTCATTGTACTCATCATTATGGATGAATGAAATGTTTTCTATTTTAATATTTTTCTATTCTATTCCATACGTACAAAATGTTTTACAATTTTCGTCGCCATTTAAGACTAAAATAATTTAATTTCCACCTACTACTCAACCGCCCCATTTAAAATTCGCAAAATCTCGACAAAAACTCGGAAAAGAATAAACAAGCCGCCACGTGAGACGTCAGGGATTGAAATTATCAAGTAATTTAATAAAAGTGTACGATAAGTCGGGGCGGGCCCACGTCGGCCACTAGCAGATAAAAGGGAATAAGTTTAAACGAGAAAAGTTGGCAAGATAGCGCTGTGGACAGTCGGGCCGCACTCGGGCCGCACCCGGGCCGCACGGGGCCGCTCGGGCCCTTGACGGCACTGTCGCAATATCATTCCGACAATTGCCCGCGGTTTTACTGACAGCGCGATGATTGCTCTGTTTGTACGGAGTTTAGTAGCTTTGCGTATTTTTGGACTGTAAAAGTACCAGCGATTGGGTGTATTAGTCTGGCTTAAGTCTTTATGCAAGTCAGAAAATGAAGGAGATATGAAGACAAGATAATAATCGAGTGAATTTATAATTCGAGATAATTTATATTCATTGTCATCAGCTCAAATAACGACTTCTTGTTTTATAGTTGATTTTTAAGAGAACATTTTTATGTCTAGTGTAGACAAAACAAAGACGATCATACTGAAAATAATTCTTAGGTGAAATCGGATTTATATTAGAATAGCTGTTCAATCTGAAGCTTCTAAACACTATCAATCTTAATCGGCCTGGTATTACGCCAATTAATAAAATACTAAAATGAACTTTTAACAAGACCATTGCATTCATAAAGTTGCTAGTGTTTCAATTCATACTAATATAATATATGTGAAAGAAGAATAGAAGAATAGAATAGAATAAACGTTTATTTTCTCCAGTATTACAGCTAGTAGTATTGGAACTATAATACCGGAAGCAAAAGGTTCAAGCGTCAGCATTATGCTTAGGTCCCCTAGTGGGTTGCTAAGCGCTGGTTCTCAGCTTAAACCCTTGAATCCTGTTTACAATAAAAATGAAGAAAGAAAAAAAAAACAGTAGGTATATTTAGCAACATCAGATTAAATGATAATTATAAAATGATCATACATTAACGCAATTTAATTAGAAAAAAAAGAATTAATAAATTTGTGGACACGAACTGGCCATTTCGAAGAAAGGAGAAAAAAGAAATATTATACACATACCCAGACACAAACCCCTACTGCACGATGAGAGGCATCTTTTATAATAACTTGGTGCCATTTTTTTGACAGTTAAAGACAAATATTTTAGAAATCACAGGGTTTCGTTAAGACGTGAAAAAATACATACAGATGTCTGTTAAGAGATTTAATGAATGAATGAAACTTGGCACACGAGTAGACCATGTACTGGAATAGGACATAGGGTAGTTTTCATCCCGGTAGTATACTCCCTTAGTATAACTGTTAACATTCACGCGGGCGAAGCCGATGGAAGGAGCTAGTATTTGAATAATTTGAATACCGTAGACCAAATAGAAACAAAGAATCTCTAAAAAATAAATTTATTAATAAGTACCTTCATAGTTGTCGGATTGCCTAGGAAATAATCTACATACCAAAATAGCTTTAATTTTATTACGCAGTAAATTGCTTACATTCTCAGCATTCGAGTATCAATTCAAGGCTAAAAATACAAAATGTCTTCGTTGGAAAATATTAGATTTGGTTTTAGAGATTTTTTTTTGTGGGAAATTAGGTATCTATTATAACAGCGAATTCTGACGAAGGAGCGGCTCCACCCACGTGGATGTTGGCTATATATTTGCCAAATATAATGACGATCCATTCTGCCATTTCAGTGTGAAAGCGTAACAGACAGACAGACAGACAGACAGAGTAACTTTCGCATTTATAATATTAGTAGGGAAGTAGAGATAATATTAACATTCGAGTGCTCAAGCTAAAACAATCAAATCAAAAACATCCTTAACACTAGTAAACAAAGTAAAAACGAACACACTCAACTTTCCCAACTCTGAACGTTTACACTTTGAACCCTCCACCGATACTTGCACACTTCAAACAAGTTGAAGTTAAAACATCACGAAAATTATAAACTTACACCACTTATTAAGTGGAGACCGGTAATTAATAGAGTTGGTACGACTAGTCGCTAGTTGGGGAAACCGACTAACTGGACACATTGATAGGCACCGACTAGTCGGCAAAAAATTACAAGTCGGCGCTTAATGAGTTACAGGAAAACAGAAAATAAAAGAAATAAATTGCCGGTAGTAGGTACTAGCGATTTATTTATTTGATTTTCCAATTTTTATTTTGTACGTTCCATATTTTTTACGAACTATAGTAATATTTGTAATTTATTATTCAATGTAACATTTAATAGAGATGAACTAGTGGCATTCTAGTCGGAAAAGCTGACTGGCCACACATGTAGTCGCCGACTAGCCAGACATTTTGCCGCAAACTAGTCGTCTAGTCGGCAAAGTCCGTAGTCAGCCCATCACTAGTAATTAAGTGTGTCTAAGTTGAAGCGATCGGATCGAGCTCCTCAAGACGGCTGCCTCTAGGGACCTAACTTGAATACTTGCTAAGTTACGGCGAAGTTGCTGTTAAGTGACGTGGTAGGGGTTGTTAGGAAAAATTGCGATGGCTGGTTAATCACCTTGTATTTATAACTATATACAGGGTGTTTCAGAAGTGCGTGTTCAAATCGAAAAAGTAACATAAAACAACTTTTGTCTCATGCATGCCATTTATTTTAGTTCAAACAAAGATTTGGGGCCACCAACTGCATAACACTGTTGCAAAGAGATTTGGTAAAGAAAATTTTTGGCGTATTTACTGGTCAAGTTTTTTGATACAAGTATTTTATTTCTATTGTGTCTTTACTGTATATCATATAAAGAACGCATTCAAGAACATCACCCTTAAATATAACCACGAATTCTGAAACATCCTGTGTATAAACCTGGAGAGAGACATTTTTTTAAATACCTGTATGTTAATACTATTTTACCTACCTAATATTTAATTATCCTCTTAACTATAACGACGACTCCTGGAGTCGATGCGCCTTTATTTTACTATTGTGTCTGCTATTATGGCGGCTAAAGATTTAAAAATAAATAAGGTAACTGCTATAGTAACTGGCCACTCATAACAAAAGAGGTAGAAACAAGGTAATGGAAGCAAGCCCATGAATGTTAAGGACAGAAAATATTCCTGTATCAGATACTGGAACATTTTTTGTGAATTACCTTGTTTCTACCTCTTTTGTTATGAGTGACCAGTTACTATAGCATGGCCAATGACTATAGCAGTTACCCTATTTAGATTTTTTTCTTCTTCTGACCAAAACTAAAATATGAGTAGATATCTTCCATCGCTTAATTTCGCAACTATCGGTCACCTCTCAATCTTTCACGGCAATACCGTACAGTTTTAAATCGTCAGATAGAACGATACATGCGCTCAGCAACGCAATTCCGGACGTTGGATTTTTCCCAGCGATCCAATTCCCGATGTAGCCGATAGATTGGAAGGCCTTCACAGGGATTTAGCAGCTTTCATCTTCCTCACCACTGAATTACTAGTAGCCGGTGAAGGATTGTACGTACCTGTATCGAGGGACTGTTTGATGTCCGATTCGAAAAGGTATACTAGGAATTTTTAACGGAATTTTGGGTAGAAAGAACCAAACTCTATTTTGCAGTTTACAGAAGAAAAATATTCTCTGTTCTATTTTACGTTTTTATGTGAAAATCAAAGCCAATTTTGACTATTCTGCTGATGTCTAAAGTAGATTGAAAAAGCAAGTGTGTACCTATATTATTAGAAAAAAAAAATACAACCGACTTCCAAATAAAAACACTACAAAGTATAAAATAATTTTGAATTCGGAAGTCGGTTTTAGGTTGTTTCTTCGTTTTTTGACACCGACAAATAAAAAGTTTGTTTTGTTTATTTGTTTTTGAGAACCTCCTAATTTTATTGAAGTCTGTTAAAAAGGAAAGAACAATACTTACGACAGAAACTAAATTCAGCGGAACGGTTGAAACACTTGCTGGGTTAGTAAGGAACTGAAACAAACAGGCCAAATCTATAATCAAGTCGCAATATTATTCAGCGACAATCAATTTCAAATACCCGACTAAATGTCGGGAAATTAGAGGTATTTTTGACAGCATGCCACTACGATGCAAATGCGAACCCTTCAAATATGAGAATTGCCTCTCTGTTGAAAAAAACGAATTCGTTTTCAACAACAAAATAGAGACATGCGACTCAACAAACCGAGCAAAACTGTCTCGTTTTACGCAACATTGTACAATTTGAATGCACAAAAACAATCCTCTTTATTTATCTCAAGTTGATTCGTTCCCACCTCTTCTGTTTGTACTGTTCCCGAGTTTTCTTTGACAAATCTCATGCGATGGCTCAGTAAATACGCTCGAAGGAAGGGTTCCTCCTTTCCCACTTTGGAAGTTTGTTCAATGAACGACGTGGACCTTTCTAGCTTAGTGCGTGACGAAACAGCCTCAACATCGAGCCCCTAATGGAACAAAGCAGTTCTTTATTATTTAGCTTTCGAAATTATGTTTGCTTATTCAACTTTGTTACGGTTTTGTTCGAAATTGGACCTTGTTCTGCAGCGATAGGGTTGGTTTTTTAGTGTTACGGGTACTTGTTTATTCTATGGGGTAGTGACGCGTTATTTTGAGATGGGCGAGTCCATCAAGGCAAAATGTGCGAATTATAATATTTGAGGGTACCTACAGGAGTAATGTTCTGGCGAAAAATATTCTTCGTGTTTCCAGTCCAGGCCCCACCATTTGCGTATACGCGACCCTGGAACCCAAAGGGCATTTGGAGGAAGACAGATGGGTTTTAGTCAGTTGGACTCTGACACTGCCTTCCGTTTCGCCCAGAGCGGAAGGAGTCATTTGATGATTTCCCACCCTCAAAAAAGGCCCACCTTGCCAACTTTTTGGTTAGATACCTACTGCGAATAGGGGCCAAACTTTAGCCTACGAAATATGTTTTTTAATATATGATCAAACGAACTTCCAAGTGAAGTTCGATCATTATTATATGAGTCGCTTCATTCGAAGATATTTTTTAACCATGTAGTCCCCTTTCCTTGCGCTAGCAACTACGCACGTCTATTTAGAGTTTTTTTTTTTTTTTTTTATAAACTGGCAACATCGTACCCCACCTCGCCGTGTCGGTCAGTTGTAACCGTCATTATTTTAGAGATGATTATAGTTATGATTTTTGCAAATCTCTTCAGGGTTCTTTAGGGTGGGTCGGGAAATTATATCTTCGAATGAAGCGACTCATATAATAATGATCGAACTTCACTTGGAAGTTCGTTTGATCATATATTACAAATAGTGTGGGAAATGATGGCCTATCAACTAAAGTTTTAAAATCTGTAGCGGGAGAAATATCACCGCATCTTAGCTATATAATTAATCTGTGCATCGAGACAGGTATTTTTCCCGATGCACTGAAAATATCAATAATTAAGCCACTGTTCAAAAAAGAAAATAGAGAGCTTATGCAATTTTATAGGCCAATATCCCTCATAAGTGTAATTTCCAAAGTATTTGAAAAGTATCTATGTAAACAATTGTATTCTTACTTCGAAAGAGATAACATTCTTGCCAATGAACAGAAAGGGTTCAGAAATGGTAAAACGATCAACTTAGCCATTTACGATTTTTTATATTATGTCATGCAAAACGTAGATTCTAACACACCTGTATGTACGATCTTCTGTGACATGACGCAGGCTTTCGACCATGTCCGGCACGACATACTGATTGAAAAATTAGAAGCATATGGCATAAGAGGTAATGTCTCAAACCTTATCAGATCGTACTTAAGCAACAGAGAACAATTTACAGAAATTTCAGCTGTAAATAAAAACACTAAACAGGAAATTATGTACAGATCAAGGGAGCGTGTAGTTAAATTTGGCGTACCCCAAGGTACTGTCGTGGGCCCGCTATTTTTCATAATATATATTAATGACTTACCCAAAAGTATCGATCACCCAATGACACTCTTTGCCGACGACAGTACTATTACAATAGCTTGCAAGAATAGAGACACATACGAATCTGACATTAATAATTCTATAGAATCAATGGTAAAATGGTTGGAAAACAATAATCTTAAGATAAACCTTGGGAAAACTAATATTCTGCATTTTGCCCAAAGATCATCCATACCAAATGTAAATGTCCATTATTGTAACACCAACATAGATAAAGTGAACATGACTAAATTTCTTGGAATAACTATTGACGGCAAATTAGATTGGAAAGCGCATACGGAAGCATTAAGCAAAAAAATTAGTAATTCCGCATATGCACTGTATAAATTAGCCCCCATCTTAAATGTTAATGCGTTGCTAACTGCTTATCACGGCCTAGTGTCCTCGAACTTGAGATATGGACTCATTTTTTGGGGAAATTCAACAAATAAGGGTATGATTTTCAAAACACAAAAGAGGTGCCTGAGGGCTATGTTTGGACTTCATGTTACAGAGAGCTGCAAACCATTCTTTAAAGAATATAAAATATTAACACTTCCGTCAATGTACATTTTGGAGACCATTATGTTCGTCAAATCGAATCCACACTTATTCCCCTTAGTGTCAGATAAAGTTGTTCGAAATAGACGCGACAATACGAAGCTATGTATTCCGAGATCCAAGACGACACTAATGCGGAAAAGTATATTCTGTATGGCGCCAATTTTATTTAATAAGTTGCCAAAACATTGGAGGGAATATAGTACGGAAAAATTAAAACATAAATTAATAAGCCTTTTGCTAGAGAAAGTCTACTATGGCACTGACGAATTCCTAACCGACAATTTAATTTGACTAGTATTGACATCTTAATTTTATTAATACCTGATTTGACATTTGATTTTTTATTTTTTATTGTGCTATTATGATTCGAGTTTATGACATTATTTTATTGTACCTGTTTAATTTCAAATTATGCTCTTAATTGAATTATTGATTATAAATGTGTATAAATGGACAATTTTAAAATTAATTGATGCTGTCTAGCGTCCTACATCCAATATTTGTGCGCCATTCAGGCAAAACATGACTGTCTGCTATATTATTGATGTAACATCTTGCATGCCATGTGTTGTGTATACTCATGTTTTGAACAAATAAAATTATCTTTATCTTTATCTTTATCTTTATCTTTATCTTTATATTTCGTCGCTTCATTCTTCAGATATTTTTTAACCATGTAGATGTTAAGAGATAATGAGATTTGCTGGTTCATTTGAATAAATTGCAAGGATTTTTCAAATGATTAATTATTTACTTTTAAGTACATAGGTACCTATTGAAAAAATAAAGAATGTTCTTTTAAGTTATGATAATAATTATGCGTTTGATTTACAATCAATTCCTTACAACTAGTTACAATTACAAGCATACTGATTCTGCAAATTCGGCTTCATTAACTTTATTAACTTTACAAAACTTGACAAACGTTTGAGAACGACTGGTCTATCCCGCGTTTCTACGTATTGTGTCAATGCACACACCTGTCGAGCTTGCAGAAGAAGTTGAGGCGTGTCATGTACTGTGTGCACTGAATATTGATGTATTGACCCCACTTTTGATAATACCAATTTTATCCATGGACTTACGGTTTGAGCTGTGGCCGCTTTATTAAGTTTTTTAATTGTTAGTATTAAGTTGTTTATATTTTTAGCTCTTAAGATTTTTTGTAATAAATATGTAATCTGTGAGTACCCGGCAGCTGGGCAAATATTTTTATTTTCTAAAAGTAGGGCAGAAGAAGTACGGGTTGTTCTCTTCCTGGAGCAGAAGCCTTGAAAGCGTCTGTTATAACTACTTTTTACTTCATTTGACGAGATATTGATATTCTCCAGTTTTATTAGGTTAAGAGTTTGGACTCGCTGTTCCGTACATAAAGCCAGTAAAATAACGAATCTTTTGGTCACTTGACTTAGGTCTAAATTTCGGTTCGAGCATCATTTAGAAACGAGATTAAAATTAATTGCGGATCCCAGGTGTGTATGTATATTTTGGCCTGCTAGGTTTAAGTTTATAGGCTCCTTTTAACAACCGCTTGATGCATTCATCAGAACCGACGTTGTTGCCCAATAGTAACAAGAGTGCGGATCTGTGGGAATTCAAAGATCCATACGAGGCGCCTTTATTGAACTCTGTTGTCAAAAAAGAGATACCTTTGCTACCGTGCTCTCAAAGTATCAATTTTGGTAATTTTGCAGAACTGCCACCAGAGTTTGTATGAGACGCTATATTATTTTTTGGTGTTATCAGAAAGCGACGCTAACATGAGGTCTATTGCTTCTACGGGGATATTACGTCGGAAGGCTTTTAAGAATTAAAGAGAATGGGGAAAAGCGTAGAAAAAATTGTGTTTCCAATTAATTGTAAATGCATTGACAAACGACGCGTCTGGGTCAGGAAACCAGGATGCGTACAAATCACATTTTTCATTAATGCGAGAAGCGAACAAATCAATTACAGGTTGACCTAGTTTACGAATGATAGTTTTAAATGCTTGATCTGATAAGCCCCATTCTATATAGGGGTTAATTTTTCTTGATTCAATATCAGCTTCGATGTTTTGTTTGGTATTAATATAAGATGCGAATATCCATATATTCCGCTTCTCGCACCATTGCCAAATTTAATAAGCAAGATCGTTGTAGTGAGGATATTGTACTCCTCCCATTCTATTAATATAACTCAACGCTGTGTTAATGTCAACTCCTAACAATATGGAACAATTTGGTCGTTCCTTCGCGAAGTTTTTTAGTGCTAAGAAACCCAGTTGAAACCTAGTTGTAAGCTCGCAATTGTACTAACAAAATATGGATGTCTTTATTCCGAAATAAATGGTTATTATTATTATTATTAATAACTCTAAGTCATTTATATGATATTCTCTTTCCTTCCATGATTCATGAGCGCGATTACCATCAAAAAATGCTCCCCACCCTGTATTCGAAGCATCGGAAAATATTTCCAATTCAAAATCGGGGGTGTCGACGAAGTTTGAACATGTAAATATATTTTGTGACCACCAATTTAAATCGTTAAGTATGTGTCGTTCCAGGCTTATTTTAGAATTATAATCGTTATGAAATCTATTCACTAAAATGTATTTTTGGTGCTCTAGGGTTTTGGTATATAGCCACCCGTATTTGACGGCAGGGCACGCTGCTGTGAGAACGCCGATTACCTTACTGAGCGAATTCTCTTATGGTACAGGGAGGTAAACCAATAAACTTTTTAACAAGCTGCGCGATATTACGACGTTTGTCCTTAGGTAAGGAAACCGAAAGGGTTGTCGTATTATAGATGAAACCTAAGAATTTGCACTCTTGTTGGGGTATTATAAATGAGCTCTTTTTTATAATTTATCACAAAACCGAGACAAGTTAACACGTAAAATTTCGATAACATTACTGAGACACTCAGTGTAGGTTTTTCCGATACATAAGATGTCATCTAAGTATATGACCGATTTATGTCCCTTAAGGTAGGTTAACCTCCTTCATAATTTGTGTAAACACTAGTACTAATGGAAATACCGTATGGCATGGTGTTAAATTCGTATGTTATGGTTTCCGGTTTTTCATTTTCGAATTGAAAACGCAAGTATTTTCTAAATGATTTTATTATTGAAACTAAAAAAGGCTTCTTTAAGATCTATTGTTGCATGGAAACCATTTTTTGGAATAAGTTTAGAGGCGGTCCTATGATCTTCCATTTTGAAGTGACATTTTTTGAAGAACTGATTAAATGATTTTTGATTTAAGATGAATCGTTTTTCACCGTCTGGCTTATGTGATAAAAATATGTGAGATATAAACTGGTGTTTTATAGGTTCACAAACGTTAACCGCGCCTAGCTCTATGAGTTTGTTAATGGCGATCGCCATATCACATTTCTCTTGTTTAGACCAAAATGTTTTGGTTGTACTATGGGGTTGTAGTACTCCATCTGATAAAGGGATATCGACACCTTGACTAATCTATCTAAGAACTGTCATATTATCGGTGATTTTTGCCCAGCAATCATAATAAAACTTAACTCTGACTGCATGTACCTGAGTCAATGACGTCGTGTTGGAGCAAGTTGTTTGTAGTTGATCTTCGACTGGCTGAATGCAGGGGGAGACTCGGTAGTTGGACCGTTTGTGACCCCCTCGCCCCCCCCCCCTGGTTTACAATAGCCTTAGAGGCTTTAATTTTTTCTGAAAGGTAATCGTTGCAAGTCGGATAAAATTCGGCCATTTTCTTTTCCCGAAATCTAACAGATTCCGGTATGGCCGCAGAAACCATATGGTGTTGGTGCTTGAAGTAACGGGCAGTTTTTGAGTATGAGGTAATTTCTCAAAAGAATCTCCCTATTTTGTTTTGTCATAAGTAGGTACCCTTTTTTTTTTTTTTTAGCAAAGGTACTTATATTTAATAAAATAAATGGTAAGTATTGTAGCGAGATTTTTATGAATTTTCTCGCCAAATTCCGGTGTCTCGTCTGTGATTTCGCCTAATGCCGCCAAAATATTTAGGTGGATTGGTCACAACTTCTGGGGTAGGAACCACTTCGCTCGCTGGTGGTTCTGGTGGTGATGAATCTGGTTCGAAGTTCACCAGTGTCCACATTTTCAGGGACAAAGTTTTTAAATTCTTTAAATGCTCACAATGTATCTACATAGGTAGGTATATGTATTTTTCCTTCGTGTATGACTCTCGGTCAACCTCTAGGCTTAGATTGTTTGCGTCATGTCTAGCCATCGTGTATAACTCGCGGTTACCCTCCAGGCAGACTTATAGACGCTGTATTGCACACATTTATTTTTCCTTCGTGTATGACTCTCGGTCAACCTCCAGGCTTATATTGTTTGCGTCATGTCTAGCCATCGTGTATAACTCGCGGTTACCCTCCAGGCAGACTTATAGACGCTGTATTGCACACATTTATTTTTCCTTCGTGTATGACTCTCGGTCAACCTCCAGGATTAGATTGTTTGCGTCATGTCTAGCCATCGTGTATAACTCGCGGTTACCCTCCAGGCAGACTTATAGACGCTGTATTGCACACATTTATTTCGTAATCCGTTCAGGGGGGTCTCTTGGACCTGTTAACATTTTTCGTAAGTTATGAGGGTAGTCACAACTTTACTCGGCAAAGAATTCGTGAGTACATAAGAACAGTTTCACACGTGATTCTAGTTCATAGAAACCATTTTTGTTCTATTTATAGCCATCGTGTTATCTCGGATAACCTCCCGGTATCATTAAACATTCGTGTTGCCATCGCGGACAACCTCCCGGTATTATTGGGTTACTTAGTAAAGTAACTTATGTATTTAGCCATTTTGTTACCATCTCGGGCAACCTCCAGGCTCCAAGCAGTATTTTAACTTTTTACTATCACTTTTCAAACACCAACAATGAGAAATATATTATGTACTTACTTGAAGTTTGTTCCGAATCTGATGACGAAAAACCTCTTATTCGACGACGATAAGCCTTCTTTTCTAACCTTCGTATTTTATTCTAGTAATGCATAATTTTACATGTGTACTGTTAAGCCGCTGTCAATTTATGTTTTATATTTTATGTGTAAAGATTTAACTTGTTGTTTTTTGAGTATTACACCTGTTTGTACAAACCGTTTGTACAACATTTGTATGCCCAGCAAGGCAGCACATAGTGAAACACTTAATTATAAATTACGCCACCAATGGTCAACATTTTATATGACAAATAAATATTTTGAATTTGAATTCAATTTTCTCTAAATATAACAATACTTGGTAAATATACTTTTAAACTTACCTACTACTTATTTAGTTTTGAAGACGTCCGTTCGTTGCTGCGCACGAAAAAAGAATGAAGGTTACAACACTATTGTAGTCTTTGGTTACAACTGACCGACACGGCGAGGTGGGGTACGATGTTGCCAGTTTATAAAAAAAAAAAACTCTAAATAGACGTGCGTAGTTGCTAGCGCAAGGAAAGGGGACTACATGGTTAAAAAATATCTGAAGAATGAAGCGACGAAATATAATAGTTGTTATCTTTGTGATCAGTGGTCAGTTTATTAATTTGAATATTCATAACATTATATATATTTTGGGATGCATGAAGGAGCCTCCTCGTGTAGCGCAATTTGTTCCATCTGACACTCAACTGAACCGAGCGCTCGGCGCATCCTGGACAGTCTCACCTAACACCTTATAAGACTGGCCAATCCCTCCCTTGCGGTGGTAGGGCTAACGCCCGCCTGGTTCGCGACCACCCTCCCACCGGAGTTCGGCGTCAAGCAGCCTGCTGTGTTTCGTTGACGCGTGGGAGTACCAGTGCCTCAAAGCATCTTCTGGGCACGCTCGCTTTCATCATGGACCTCATCCTATCGCTTTCCATCAGGCGTGATCGAGGTCAAGAGCTAGCCCATTCGAAAAAAAAAAAAAAATAAAAAAAATTAAACATTTCAATCCCTACTTCCCCTAATCAATATTATTATAAATGCGAAAGTAACTCTGTCTCTCTGTCTGTTACGCTTTCACACTAAAACGGCTGAGAAATAAAGAGCCTGGGAAAAAAAGTTAGTAAAAAATATAAAAACAATTAAAAATAGTAGCCTACCGGTACCGGGAACAGGCTACCGGTCAGAGCTCCAGAGAAAGGAATCTCCTAACTGTCCGAGCCGCGTCCAGGAGCCTCCTAAGAAATTGATCGAAGCTCGTGACTATTAAGCCATTAACTGACATGACTATCGTTATAATGATAGTGGAAAAACAGGAAAACATGTCGAAAGACATACTGGTACAGAGATACAGAGCATTCAAGTGACTGTTTACGTTATAATCAAACTTATTCCTATTTAATAACCAATGCAATTAACTCCTAAACTGAACAAATACCACACCCAAATAAGCTAAATACTGGCAATAAAATCTCTTGACTCTCACAATATGAAACAATAATAGCAATGTAATTAGAGTGTCGGTTACCAAAGCGATAATCGTTAATACAAGCGAGCTGTTCGCCCAACGTGTTTACCTAACGCTTATTTAATTTTTGAATACAGTTTTGGGGAAAATTCTCTTGAGGAAATATTGGTTATACATATATCGAAGTTTTTTATACCTACTGATTTGAGAATGGAAGTTGTGTGTTTTCTTTTACATTTGCGTAGAAAGCACATTCAATCTGGTATATCCGACCTCGTTTGTCTCTGCATCACCCAAAGGTAGCCTAGTAGAAAATGCCAAAAGCAAGTCAGCTTCTGTATTATTGTGTGCGTAAATTAATATGACTGTCATTTGTAGATCTTTGGCAGTCGTTACAGATTGTCAGAAGCCAGAAAATCTGACTCCAGTCTGGCCAAGAAGTTACCGTGTTGCCCAGTTGATTGGTTGTGGAGGTCTGGTAGGCAGCCGCTTCATGTCAACTGGTATTTAGCGGTTTGACTGGAAGCCGACCCCAATATATTATTAATATATTAGTATATTAAATATTATTAATATATTATATTATATATATTATACTGGGTATTTTTTTTTCCAGTGCGCAAACTTTAAGAACCACTTCTGCCCATGTAAATGAACAACTTTCCCCAAGAAAGCCATAGTCAATTCCTAAAAAAATTTTGAACTTCCCATACAAAATTGTCATCAACTGACCACAATTTGTTTGGGAGACTCAATTTTTTTTTTAGGAATTGACTATGGCTTTCTTGGGGAAAGTTGTTCATTTATTATTATTATTATTTATTTAACCGTTTATTTTCCCGCAATTAATAAATAATATATTAGTTGGGAAAAGGCTAAGCAGATGATGACTATAAAAAATGAAAATGCGGTAGCACTAAAACATTAACTTGAATCCCACATTTGTTTGAAAGTGTGAAGTGACCTTCATTAGGATAAAAATACTAACTGTTCTGCGCCATCGCCAGTCAGTTCACGAGAAGACGGTTATCGCTTATACAGGGTTATTTGTAAAATACCAACAACCTTTCAATGGGTGGAAGTACTCATGATTATAAACAACTTTTGTTACGAGACCAAACCTGAAAAATCGAATAAAAAAATTTACTGTTTCATACATTTTCATCGGGTTAATATTGCATTTTGTATGAAACAGCTGATTTATTTTTGATATTTCAGAATTGCTCCCATAGTAAAAGTTGTTTATAATCATGAGTACATTCACCCACTGAAAGGTTGTTGGTGTTTTACAAAAAACCCTGTATTATTAGGGGTCACTAGGTGGCCAGGTTAATGCAGCATCAGCATCCCTTATTACACTCATGTAACTGGAAGCATCGTTTTCAGCCTATTTATTGAAAACAAATTCAAAGAACTGGCGTTCTAGAATTTCGGTTGGCAAACTCAACATAGGCATCAAATTCAGAATCCAAAATATTTTCCTAAGCTCTACATCCCATCTACATAATACACCAAGCCTACCCAAGAGTGAATTAGAAATACTTTGTCCATGTTACTATGGACGTGTAACGTGAACAAAGGGCCAAACAAATGAGAATTTAGGTCGATAAATTTTAATCAAAGCACGTCGAGCCGACTCCGGCAAATGAAGTTATGGTCTGCTGTTTACATGCCTTTCCTTGATAGATAAATGAAGCTATGCTGGGTTTATCCGTACTGTTGGTGTGTGTTACATTATGCTATGAGATGAAAGAGTCGGCAGAACTCTAATGCAGATTGGGATAATAATATCGATAAATCTAGCCTTATCTGCCAGGGTTGCAGAAGTTGTTCGAATGCGTCACCGCGGATATATATATTTTTTTTTGAGGATGGGAAATCAATTTATGACTTCTACCGCTCTGGGTGAAGCGGAAGGAAGTGTCAGACTCTTACTGACTAAAACACATCCACCACCACCATTGCCATCCACCATTGCCCGTTGCGTTCCAGGGCCGCGGTAACTCTTTCGATCAAATTCCGCAAGTCACCGCAGCCTTGGAACGCAAAGGGCATTTGGAGGAACATGGATGGGTTTTATTCAGTAAGAGTCTGACACTCCCTTCCGCTCCGCCCAGAGCGGAAGGAGTAATTTGATGATTTCCCATCGTTAAAAAAAATGCCTTATGTTGGGATCTGCCCTCAGTTAACCAGATGCAGCATTTATTTTACACGGAGGTCTGACCTTGAACGAGACTTGCCCTTATTGAAAGGGAATCATTCTGCTCGTAGTTTGTGAAGTAAATGTGGAACTGCTGGCGTTCATTGTTGTTGGGCAATAGATTTTAGTAAACCAATTTACTATTTCTTGAGGAGAGTTATGAGTGTAAATGTTGGTTTACTTATAAAAGTAGAGGAAGATTAAACAAATTGTAGCTACAAAAAACTAACGAAGCAAAATATATACGGACACAAAAAGTGACGCAGCGACAGCTACAGATACTGTCAGCAACGAACTAAGTCGAAGAAATCCTGCATCGCGGTATCAGAATTTTCCGTGCGATTTGAACATATATACAACAGTCCGAATATCAACTATTGGGGCAGTTGCCCACCAGGCATAACAACCGTCTGTTCGGAGAATCCTCCCGTTTCAATGGAAGTTTGATGGACTTCACGCCCTGTTTCGCATGACTCTATAAAACAATGGATGGTCCGTATGAAAAAAATCGTCTGCACCGATGTAGTAAATTATTTTTCCTCTTTTCACCCCTTAAAGGTGAAATTTCCAAAAATCCCTCTTTGTGCTCTCGTGTATTGAAGGTAGCCTTGTGCAAAATCCCATCTTCTTTGTCTAGTAGAGAAAAAGTGAATTGGTTTACTAAAATCTATTACCCAACAACAATGCACGTTCGCAGATACTTCAACATTTTACTACACCAGCTGCCACTGTGTTCAAAATTAATCCTTTTCAATACTAAACACACTCTAGCATAGGAAACACTTATAACTTTCCTCAACAAATTGTGAATTGATTTACTAAAATCTGTTACCAATGCACGCTCGCAGTTTTTAACCTTACCTTTACCAACATTGTACACAAATGGATTCCATTTCAATACTAAAATTATCTTTCTAAAAGCACTCACCTCACATTATGAAAATAATTCGACCGCTAAGTAACGTTGCTACGAGAATACTTAATACCCACGGGTTCCCACTACCTCATTTAAGGCAAAAAGCTGTAATATGCAATACATTATACGCTGCAATATGCCCAGATTTATTGAATTTTCCAGCAAACTGTGCTGCTGTAATGAAGAAGACGGGATTTTGTGTTATTACTTTATTCATTTTTTAGGGTTCCGTACCCAAAGGATTAAAACGGGACCTTATTACTAAAACTCCGCTGTCTGTCTGTCCATCTGTCCGTCTGTCTGTCCGTCTGTCTGTCCGTCGGTCTGTCCGTCTGTCTGTGCGTCTGTCTGTCCATCTGTCTGTCCATCTGTCTGTCTGTCTGTCACCAGGCTGTATCTCAAGAACCGCTTGACAGTTGAAATTTTCACAGATGATGTATTTCTGTTGCCGCTATAACAAAAAATACTAAAAACAGAATAATATAAATATTTAATGGGGTATATAAAAGGTCCCATACAACAAACATGATTTTTTTGCCGTTTTTTTAACTTATTTTTTGATTTTCAATAACTTTTTTTACTGAGGAGTTGCTATATAGAGTAACTCTGTTGTCAGCTTTTGTTTTTTTAATTTCTAAAAGTAACTGTGTTCCACACTTCCAGCTTTCAAACTCCGGGTTTGCAGTTTTTCACTTCCCGAGCTGGGAATCGAACCCAGGACATGACCGCACGAAAAACTAGACCCTTGTGTCGCAGGGGTTGACTATTGAGTAAATTGTTAAGCATTATTATTTTTAGTTTTAAACGTTTACGTTTAGTTTTGATAGGACTATTAAAACGTTAAACTTTGAACTAGACAAGGCCTAAGTATTGTGGTCAGAGCAATATGTAGCAGAGAAATACCTGGACAAATAATTTCCATATCTAATTTCTTAGAATAGTTCACCTAATTACGTTCCTCACATAATCCCAGAAATCTCAAGTGCAGCGAAATTCTCGCGAATATAAAACATGGGTGCCTAGAGAGCTGAGTAATTCTAGTCTTAGAATGTTCGAGAGGCTACTTACTTGCTTCACAATTTATACACTGAAGGAAATCCGGTAGTAAGGATGACTAAACGGCACAACTTTATAGTTCCAGTACCTCAGCTTGTGCAGTTAATGGTTTATTTATTTATTAAAACTTTATGCACTAGTAAAACACTGTACAAAGGCGGACTTAATGCCATAGGCATTTTCTACCAGTCGACCTTTGGGTGGTGCAGAGACAACATGGCAGGTGCAACTTAAGGAAAAACAGAGGGAAAAAAATACGATCATACATACATAGATACATACATACATAAAATTAACAAAGGTATTAAGAAAAACGAATTCAACGAATTAACGATGTGATGATTCAACCAACTTCTTGCGAATATGCTCACGTGCCTTCACTTTAAAGGACAACCGACTGGTTGCCGTCCTGATGGTCCGAGGGAGCGCATTCCAAAGGAAGATCGCTTGGACAAAGAAAGAGGAGCGGATAAACCCAGAGCGGTGTGAGGGACATCGTAGAAGACGGTTTATGTATGAAAAGCTGATACAACTAGCGGTTAGAGAATAGTTAATGAAAATCCATAGCTAGTATTAGTAGGGATAAGTTGGGAGTAAGTAGGGATCTACTTATTCCCTACTTATCCCTACTAATAATATAAATGCGAAAGGAACTCTGTCTGTCTGTCTGTTACGATTTCACGATAAAACGGCTGAACGGATCGTCATGAAATTTGGCAGATATATAGCCTGGGATATGGAGAAGGACATAGGTTACTTTTTATGCGACCACCGACATCCACGCGGGCGGAGCCTCCGGCAAAAGCTAGTAATATTGCAAACGCTAAGTAACTCCGTGTCGTCTGTCGGTCTGTCTGTCACTGCTTGATGTTTTGATGGCAGCACAGATTTGGATGAAATTTGGTACCTATATGGGTAGAACTGACTATATTATGTGCTGTATCAAGACAGGATAATTCGAGAATGATCCGAGAGTTTGGTTCTTCGGAAAATGTGACAGAAGCCACTTACTATCTATTATGGAGGGTATGCGGTACAGAGAGTAAAGTCCCGCATACCTCCGTTGAAAAGGGAGGATCCTCCGACCAGACGGTCGTTGTGTCTGGTGGGCAACTGCCCAACAGTTGATATTCGGGCTGTTGTATCCGTTTCAATCGCACGGTAAACTCTGATATCGCGATTTAGGATTTCGTCAAGTTAGTTCGCAGCTGTCGAGATAGATGGCGCTGCGAGTCTCATTTGTTGATTCTGCTACGTTGATTTTTGTGGCGGTATAAATGCCGCTATACTATGTTTGTCTAAATGTTGCCAGTTTTATCTAATAAAGGTTTTTTTTAGAGGTTTTGTTTTTAAAACGTGTTTTATTTAAACACGTTATTGCCGATATACGAACTCATTGAACTTAAGTCTATGTTCCTTCATTTTAATGACGGTGACTAAAACCGATATTTTCACAATCCAATAACATTCTTGGGTAATCAGTGAGTTTGGTTGCGTTGCGTTCGAACTGGTGCATAGTCGAATGCACTGTGTGTTTACACGTAGTGTTGGGACCGTTTGTTCCTTTTGTAACTAGGGCAGCACCATTGTTTTGTAAATATGAAAAAAGTACAAAATAGTAATTTGATATTTAATAAACACGAACATTGCCAATTTTTAGAAAAAGTCATAGTAAAATCACATGTAAAATGTCCGTTATGAATAAAAACAGCGAAATGATCATGGCTCTAATAATAAAATAATAATAGTAGAGAAGATGTGTGGGTAGTGAATTCCTACCTCGAAGAGAAAATGTATTTTGAATTTGTCCATGCCACATTTTCAGCTGCGAACGCCTCACTTTAAAATAACAGGCACCAAACGATTTTACCCGAATATTTGTGTTTGAAATTCGATCGTATTTTCCCCTACGCGTCCTGCGCCCACACAGTATTCTCTACAATATATTTTCAGAATTGGAGATGTCTATCAAATTTTGCAATAACATACAAGACAAAGTTAAAATTCCATTGCAACACATACTTTTAAGGCATTTTTTAGGGTTCCGTAGTAAAACTACTATGAACCCTTATACTTTGGCCAAGTCCGTCTGTCCACGTCTATGACAACGAGACTATTGGTGCTGCGAATCAGTAATAATTTGTCATGGTTGTAGATATGAATTCCGCCTATAAAATTGTTTAAATCTGGAAAGTCTTTTTTTAAAGTGCCTCTCACACAAGAAATGTGGGGAAGATTGTTTAGCCGTCAATTCCACCGCATAACTTGTTTTATAATACAAATGGTCAATTAAAATACTAAACGCTAAAGACGATACCCAAATTGGTGGTAGTAGAATTGATCTCGAATTCTGTATAGTGCTGCACAAAGGTCGCATCGCATCACTGTCGATAAACAGCGCGTGTCCTAGGTCTGTTCGTTCGACGAGTGGAATCGAATCGGCACAGTACATTTGGCAAACATTGAATTAGCATATTGTATCCACGCCCGGCCTGCGTTCCATCCGATTATATTATCCGACCCTCGATTATAACCTGTTCGCAGACAGATTGAATGTTCGATTACTCTTTGACGGAGTCGTGTTTGGTTTATCGATTTTATGAAACTATCAAATCGATTCGCGGTTTGTTGGCGTAGTGATGTGGATTTTAAAATCGTGTGTGTCGATGAAATATGTATGTTGGATAGTTTTTTTAAATTATTACTATTTACATACCTAACAGATTTTATGCCTTTTAAATTAAAGTGCTTATGTATTGTTACGGTTACTTTGGCTTTGATATAAATGCTGACTTAAAATACTTTCAGACTGGTAATCTAGAGTTAAGCTTTAATCCTCAAACACCCTTTTATAGACGAAGAGAGTAACAGTAGCTCTGCAGTGAAAAGTATTAGTTCTACTCGCGTTAGATTGTAAACTAAAGGCCGTAAAAGTAGTTAAAAGCAGTAGTCTTTGTAAGCATGTTGTAACTGAAAAGGATTACTGCAGTGCCTTTCGGGAATGATTGTTTTCATCTATTTCCTTTTTCTTGTCTTATTTTGTCGTTTAGCATTGAAAAAAAATACCAGCCGAAATGTTTTGATTGTAGTACAACAATCTGTCAAATTTCTTTAATAGATTTTCAACTTTAACGCTACTGTGTTAGGTTCAAGGTTGATTGGGGTTTGACAGTTTCGGGAAGCTTGATGTGCTGGCGTCTGTACAAACATATGTACTTACCTACTTTTTTTTCCTTGACATACTCATCTTATGTTTTTCTTGCTCTGAAGAATTTAATATCAGTGATATAATAAATAAATAAATAATACTTTTTCGGTAAGGACTTAATATAAAATAAGTTTTCTTAAGATGTTTGACGTTTAGAATAATATTTCAAGGATTTCAACCAAACACATCCACACACACATATATTGCTAGAAAAACCAGCTTTAAAATTCTTTTTTGCGAATGTAAGGTAATACAAGTTTTCCGATCAATTGAGCATACGTAGATTTCTGGGAACAATTCCAGAGAAAAAAAATTGTGCATCGAAAAGCAAGTGGAATTGCAAAAAAGGAGAGAAGAAAAATTCGTACTCTCAAACTATCGTCAAAAAGAATTTGCGAAATGTGAAAGACTCGGAATACCTTTCAGAACCGTTGCTTTCTATTTGGTGACCTTTTTGTTTCAGCAAAGCATTGCTGATTCACTTTTTATGTAAAACTGTCTGTTATTTGAAATCGTTTATGAAGAATAGGGATTACCATTAAGCCGATGACGGGACCCTATTACTAAGACTCCGCTGTCCATCTGTCTGTCTGTTTGTCTGTCTGTCTGTCACTAGGTTGTATCCCATGAACCCAGATAGCTAGACAGTTGAAATTTTCACAGATGATGTATTTCTGTTGCCACTATAACAACAAATAAAAACAGAATAAAATAAATATTTAAGTGGGGCTCCCATACAATAAACGTGTTTTCTGCCGTTTTTTATAGATGGATTTAAAGATATTTGGTACGGAACCCTTCGTGCGTGAGTCCGACTCGCTCTTGGCCGGTTTTTTTAAAGACTAGCCAAGCGGGATAGCTGTGTGCATTTTTAAATGTATTATGTCACAATTCTATGTTTTGTCATAACTGTTGTTAATTCGCTGAAGTTATTCATTGTTATGAATGTTTCATGTCCATGAGGCAGCAGAACACGGAGAACAATTTAAATATGTAAAACATTTATCTATGTAAAAGAATAAACGAGTTGATTTGCAAAGTCCTCACGATGGAAACATGTATAAAACGTGTAACAGAATAAACTCAATACCAGGGCTCATAGTAATGAAAAAAAATCAGCTGTTAAGTGCATTTTGTCGAGTTATGCGCAAATGTATAGGAAAGTCGATTTTTTTCCCGATTTCGGGGTTGGTCCCATAGTAAAAGTTGTTCTTAAAGATGATTAGGTACAATGATCACTAAAGAGGTTAATGCAATCTAGTTGAGCGCCAGCTATAAGCCCTATTATTAAATAACACTACAGATTAAAATCATGATCAAAAACTTCATCTAAAACCCCTGCATTTTCGACCCAACCCTCTGAATGCGTTGCACATAATGTTTGGTGAATTAACTAAAAAATGCCAGGCGCACAGTCCTCCCGTAAATTCCCTTGCCACGACTTTATATGACTGCTACTGGGAAGAGTAAGCCCCTACAAATAACCAGTCATAATAACTTCAGACTGTACTTACGTAAAGGGTATTTTACGGGTAGTCTTTATTTCTGAAAAGAATTAGTTCCTTTACTATTTACATGAGAAAAGTCTTTTTCTTGAGCTGGAATGATGTATTTTACAGTTTAAGTGTATAAAAATTGCTATTGAGTAAAGTTTCTAGCACATAGGTACTTTGAAAAGAGGAGTTAATAAAGTAGTCGCTTTTCAAGTAGTTTTATGCAGTAGGTGGCAATCTGTGATTGAACTGCATCAGACTGTTTGAAAAGCGACTTGTTTGGTACTTTTTAGTCGTTTTTAGCGGTCGGGTTTTTTTAACAAAATATTTTTTTTAATTCCTACGATTTAGTGAGCTTCATTTTTGAAATATTCTCCTCGAGCCATTTATCTTGAACCACACTCTATAAGTTTACAGAAAAAAAAATTGAAGACATAATTATGGCGCCAAAAATCGGCCATTTTAATTTTTATTTCCAGTGCCACTCTCATAAGCAAGATGAATCTAACGACACCTCTCAAGCTAAAATCCATCAAGCTGTTTAGCCTACAGAGGCTGCCAAAGAAATATACACTCGAAAAACATAACCCTCCTTCTGGCGGAGTCGGGTAAAAAGTATGCGAGCTGTTAGTTTGTCAAAGGCATCATAGCTCCTAAATAACAACAACGGATATTATAAGCAACCAATCCAGCTACAATAACAGTGTTCCGCTAGCAATCTGTCCTAATAAATACCAGAATTTCCTTCTCATTACCGTGTTTTTGTTATCGTGTAAAAATGTGTTTGACACGCGCCTCCCATAAATTCCTGTGCAGCGGGAGCGACGGTGGCGCCCCGCTGGTGCGCGGTAATTGTGAGAAGCACCGCCCCAGCTCCATCGACAAACCTCATTTGCAGGAGTGCTACTAAACATCACTACTTGAGGTTCTCGATTTTGGAAATTAAATTTTATCAAGGTTGTGTGAATATTTTTATTATTTTGTGTTAAAATGTATTTTTGCTGAATGTTTTTCTTGTAAATTCCTGTGGTAGTCATGTCTTAACGAAATTTAATTTTATCTTAGTTTTGGGAAATCTAGTCTAGCGGCTTCAGACGCGGGAATATTAGAATTCATTCATAGAGAACATACTTCGGGAATGAAAAGATGATGACGTGGTTTTCCAAGACATGGCCTACCCGTGTGCCAATCTTCATCCAAATCCGTTCAGCTGGTAAGTCGTGAGAAGGTACTAAATAATATTAGTCTGGAAGTATTGATTAGATACACCTTATAGAGTGTTCCTAATTCTCATCAACAATATTATTAGTTTCCCACAACAAAAAATAAATCGAGATTTCTTAGTTAGAGCCGAAGCCCTTCCCACTGCCGGTAACACACTCAGCCAATTTATATAGCGAGAGGGCAATTACCGACGTTTTCCGACGATTTCGGCGCCTAAACGTCATTTGCCGAAATTATTTCGTCGGAGGCCGAATGGCCCCGGGCAAGTGATAAACACTAGTGATAGGACTCTAATCCGACGATTTGATTCGACGCAATTGGTAGGGGACTGACGGCCACATTTTTGCTTGTACAACGCGTGAATTTTGGTCCGGGGCAGTCGAGTAGAGCATCGAATTTGGGGTGTAATTCTAAATGCCAGTGAATTAGTAAGTGATAACTGGAGATTTGGTATACGATTAAAATAAACAAATTAAATAAAGATTTTTATATTTCTTACGAGTAGCTAAGCAGCCCCTCTTTGTATTGCTTGGGGATGAAGCCCGCAATCAACAAGATATAATATCTATATCTATTATTTTTAATAAAATGCTAAGATAAAAAAAAAAATTGTTTGATCATAAGTTGATAAATAAATACGGTTTATGGTTTAGACATTAAATAAATCTTTTAACTTTTTTCTTATCACTCTTCATCATCATCATTTCAGCCGAAAGACGTCCACTGCTGGACATAGGCCTCCCCCAAGTGTCGCCACAACAACTGGTCCTGTGCGTCTCGCATCCATCGGCTACCAGCGCCCCTCACCAGGTCATCGGTCTATCTTGTGGGAGGGCTTCCAACGCTGCGTCTTCCGGTACGCGGTCCCCACTCCAGAACTTTTCGGCCCCATCGACCATCTGTTCTGCAAGCAATGTGCTGCTCACAGCCACTTCAGTTTGGCGATCCTTCGGGCTATGTCGGCAACCTTGGTTCTCTTGAGGATAGAGAATGCTTTGTCATTGCATTAAACTCCACCGTGTACTGCATGCTATATTATAAGTATAATCAAGATGTAAAATCTAAATATTTTTATGGTTGAAACGCCTTCTTTCATTCATTCATTTATTCACCTGCGAGTATGTTCCACTGTAGCTTAAGTTTTCTAGGAATTCTTACGAGCTCATCAACGTAAGAGGTAAGCAATTGCATTTTTTCTGCAGACGTATCATTATCTTAGTACAACTCCCTGGGGTCGGTAATCTGATTACCCAAATTCCGCATTACACAGAGTTATTAGCTGTAATGGAATCATTCCTTTGTTTCACTGACAACACTTACACATATTGTAGGATTACAGTCGATTCACAGGGTCTACTGTTAGTAATATGTTCAAACCACGATTATTAACTTTACGCTGCACAAGGGTACAAATTACATATACATACACAATACAAAGTTCTCTCTTCCAAAATTAAAAAAATCCTCTTCGTTATAAAATAAACTTTCTAGACTGAGTGTGTGGTTGCAAGCACAACTGCTGAGCTGATGAGTTCTTGGGTTTTAATTCCGGGGTCGGGCAGTGTCATTAAGTATTTCCAATAGGATTTTTACGGTAGTCGGTTAGTCCAGTCAAATTAGGGTTTCACCTCGGAATAAGAGATAATAAGCTGGAAAGTCGTGTAAACCTTCATTTTAGCGTTCTAAATGTAGTGTCAAAAGACTCATAAAATCTCGAACCTGCGTCGTAAGTTATTGAAGGTCAAAGGTCACAAAAGTCGGTCTTTCGCGATTATCTCGGTTTCTGTGGCGGTTTATACATGCTTATAACCGACTTCAAAATAAGGAGGAGGTTCTCAATTCGACGGTATGTTTTTGTGTTTGTTACCTCATTTCTCCGTCATTTATGAACCGATTTGATAAATTCTTGCTTTATGTGAAAGGATATACTTTTCGATTGGTCCCATTTAAATTTTATCAAAATCAGTTCAGTATTTTGGTTTTTAAATCCAAATAGCTGGAAAAAAAGTTGGGTTAATATGTGGTAAAATCATCCATGTATACGATATTGCGTATTTTTTCCTGTGTCTTTCCATTGGTATTCTTAGGTGTTGGGCACCACTAAAAAGTGAAAAATAAAAAACTTTTTCACAAAGAAATGTTGTTATGTTGGAATGAAACTTTTCAATTTGTGTTGGCCACAAATTGAACAAAACAATTCCTGTGTGTGTCGTGTTGATCCTGTGTTAGTAAAAACAAGCACAAATAAAATACAGCATACTGATGTAAAATGTAGTTCGAAGCAAAACTTCATCGGCGCGCGGCGCTACAAACTCTGGTTCCCATGTAATAAACTGTTACGTATATAAAATTTAATAGATCAATATTTTACCAACGCTTTAAATACGTTCAAGAGTAACAAGTAAATTAAGCTGTAACAAGTTAAAGTTTACTTAACACTTCGCAGACACCAAGGTCTGAGTTAAGTCAAAGTAAAGATTTAGTGTACAATCTAGGTCGTACTGAAGTAACATTTTTATGAAACAAGCGTCTTATCTTTTACGTCTGAGATTTTTAGTAAATGAATATTTATGTTACTTATAAGAAGTAAACTAATTTCGCCAGCAGACAGCTCTTTCTTATTTTGGTTTGTTTTAACAAGAAATGAGCAGTAACTAAGAATACTTTACGAATAAGCAAGAAAGGCTAGACACATTCTATCCAGTATCCAACTGCTTCAAACGTAAAAGGATTTTTTATTATATATTTTTTTAGGGTTCCAAACGTCTATGTGAAAAAACGGAACTCTTCTAAGATCACTGGTCTGTTTGTCCGTCTTTCACATACTGTTTTTTCACAATCTACAGGACCGATTCGTTGCGGAATTTGTTCGAAAGAGCCACCGCTGCCCTGGAACGCAAAGGGCATAAGGAGGAACACGGATGGGTTTTAATTAGTCAGTAAGGGTCAGACACCCCTTCCGCTCCATCCAGAGCAGAAGAGGTCATTTGATGATTTCCTATCCATAAAAAACATGGCCGATTCGTTTGTTTGTTACACAGATGAACTTCTGTGACCGAAACATGGACGCGTTCCATAAATAAATATTATTTTCCTTAATAGTAAAATGTATAAAATATAATATAAATATACTATTGCAGAAAATTCAAGGGCTTCAATACTTTAAATACAGATGTGTTGCTGCTGAGTTTGATGTACGACTCCTTCTCATCTGAAATACTAGCGGGCTTTTGGTTAATGTGTTCATGTAAATTTTGTCATTCAAAAATGAGTTAATTCTCAACCTAATTTGACAAACTTCATAAAATTATATGTTTTTAAATAATAATTATGTTTATCATATGCTTGACATTGACATTAATAACAGAGATTGTAAATCTCATCAAGCATACATATACCAAATAATAAATGAGCCCATCAATAACACACTCCAATTGAAACTAACAACTCATTTGATAAATTAACACTACATGTATAGGTAATGAAACGCGAGGTACCTTCGATTTATCTAATGGATATCAAGGGTAGGGATGTAACCGAGACATTTAGCGGAGGCGAATGCAGAGGCGGAGTTTGGAAATGAGCAAAATATATTATTATGACAGAGGAGTGCATTTTGGGATGCATGAAGGAGCCTCCTCGAGTAGCGCAATTTGTTCCATCAGACACTCAACTGAACCGAGCGCTCGGCGCATCCTGGACAGTCTCACCTAACACCACCTCACACCGTATAAGACTGGCCAATCCTTCCCTTGCGGTGGTAGGGCTAACACCCGCCTGGTTCGCGACCACCCTCCCACCGGAGTTCGGCGTCAAGCAGCCTGCTGTGTTTCGTCGACGCGTGGGAGTACCAGTGCCTCAAGGCATCTTCTGGGCACGCTCGCTTTCATCATGGACCTCATCAATCGCTTTCCATCAGGCGTGACCGAGGTCAAGAGCTAGTCCATTCATAAATAAAAAAAAAAAAAAAAAAGGAGTTTGTAGTGAAGTAGTAATAACCGCACTGGTCGATCTGCAACGCTTGCCGAGGATGGTCCGCCTGGATGGGTCAATCCAACGCATACTGAGACTTCCAAGTTCATTGTTTGTTTCTATCCTTGTTTTTGTACTATTCATCATCTGCCAAGCCTTTTACCAACTATATTGGGGTCGGCTCCCAGTCGAACCGGATTCAGTTGAATACCAGTATTTTACGTGGAGCGACTGTCTACCAGACCTCCACAACCCATTAACTGGGTAACACAGTACTTCTTGGCAAGACTGGTGTCAGATTTTCTGGCTTCTACAAATGACAGCCGGGACCAACGGCTTAACGTGCTTTCCGATGCACGGAGGAATCTCGATATGTTAAGATGGTCACCCATCCACAGACCAACCTCGGCAAGCGTTGCTTAACCTTAGAGATCGATCCATGCGGCTGTTATTATTTAGCCACGAGCTCCTGCTTGTTTTTAGAACACCACTAGTGTTAGTAGTAAATAACACTAGTAATAAGGTACCTATTCTAAGTACTACCAAAATGAACTATAATGTTGTCCGGTGTAAATAAATAAAATAAAATGAAGTACCACGGACAGCACGCTAAACCATTGGTCCCGGTTATCAATTGTTGATCTTCGACAATCATTACAATAGTTAGATATCTGACACGAGTCCTGCCAAGGAGTGTAACCCAGTTACTGTTTAGCGTTGGTCAGATATACGATCCATGTTTAACCACTTACAGCTGCATCCGGTCAGACTGGACGCTAACCTCAACATACAAGTGACAAGGATCGCCAGATTATAAATAGATGAATTATAATTATACTTCAATTGGTGGATTCATAGTAATGGTTTTCGCTGAGTAGACCTCCGTTGTAACTAAGCTAAAAACTTTCAGAGGTGGATGAATTTGGGAGTTAAGGTTGAACTAGCCGCGGGCTCGAACTCGCTCGTAAGCGTGGCCAAAAAGCACGCTGTCTCACCGGACATTGTGCCCGACAGAGACAATATCAGTGATGAGCATTTAGATGCTTGTCTAAACGCACAATGTCTAGTTTCCACGCTCAAAACACCGTTCCGAACGACAACAACGTTAGACGATGCACGAAAAGTCTATTGGAAGGTTGAGTTTTATGACAAAACCACTAAATAAATCCATTACAAATAAAGTTTATTGAACTCTTCTACAATTGAGGTTTGTCGGTGCTGACTTTGTTTTTAAGATTTTACACGTCTTTTATTACTTATTTACGCCCGGAGTTGCGTTAAAATTAGCAAAAACGTATCTTTGTTGGCTTATAACTTTTTAATGGCTTTTTATTTTACTATTCTGTTTCCGTACAGACAAAATTAATAATGAGATAAAACGATATCATGCTTAACTTTGAATGTATAATGTCAAACAGTGGAGTAATACCCCCCCGAAATTTGTTTGGACAAAATATCGAAGAGTGTAACCTTAAGTTTTTTTTATCGATTGTCTTGCGTTTAACCACTATCTCACCTGATCGTAAGCGATGATGAGGTCGACAATGGAAAACGCTTCCTTAGTAGCACATATTCACGAAGCTACAAGAAGAGTTTCTAGAAGATCCGTTACAGCCCTAATATCAAGTCTATAGCTATTTGTAATTCATAAAGGCGGCTGCACACCTGCGATCCACAAATTAGCTGATCAATTAGTCGCAGCGCGTTCGTCGCACGGCAGATTCTATTTGCTTGAGGTAACGAGGAGTTAGTTAATACTATTTAAGCATGTACTGATTATGTGATATGGTTACTGTAATATGTGGGTCTTAAAGTTTTTGTAAAGCGAAATGATCTGGGTACTACAGTACCCGTATTATGTGGGTCTTAAAGTTTTTGTAAAGCATAAATTTTGAAGAATATTTCGTTCTTGATTGATTAAGTAGGCAACACTTTATGTAGGTACCAATGTCTCGATTATTATTCTAACCGAAAGACATCCATTGCTGAAAATAGGCATAGCATCAAATGGAATAGCATCAAATGGATTCCTGCGGCTTTCACCAGGTCATCGGTCCATCTTGTGGGAGGCTTTACAACGCTGCGTCTTCCGGTACGTAGTCGCCACTTTAAAACCTTGCGACCCCATCCATTGTCGGTTGATTTCATTAACAGCGTGATGAGAACAGATGAAGATGAAACAGATTAGCGAATACGGAAAGAATGCGACTTCACTTAACTAACGGTGGCCGCCCTTTTTAGGGTTTTACCCAAAGGGTAAAAACTGACCCTATTACTAAGACTCTGCTGTCTGTCTGTCTGTCACCAGGCTGTATCTTATGAACCGAGTCAGCTAGACAGTTGTTTTCACAGATGATTTTTTTGCCGTTTTTTTTTATAAAAGTTTCTGAAATGGAGCCCATCGTGCGCAAGTCCGACTCGCACATGGCTGGTTTTTTTTTCCTTTTAAAATTTCATATAGCCTATGTCACTTCGGTAGTCGGTCTTTCGGTAGTTGGGAAAAGGTTAGGCAGATGATGACCTGTCATCTGCCTGACCTTTTCCCAACTATATTGGGGTCGGCTCCCAGTCAAACCGGATTCACCGGATGTCACTTCGTAGGTACTTAAGATAAATCGAATGAGATCTCATTTTTAAACTTTTGCTAGCCGTTTATGCTTCTGGGCCTAAACCACCAACTCTTAAAGTAGTATTAGTTTAATATTACTTCCAGTGAGAAAGAGACGGAGCTATAAGTCCTGTATAGCTCCGTGTCTTTCTGGAGTTGGTGGTTAGGCCCCTGGGCGTGCCAAATAAATATGTATACGTACCTACTCACGAAAAACATTACCTTCCTTCTGCGGCAGTCGAGTAAAACATACGTATCTTGTTACTTCCGAATGGATGAATCATAATGTTGATGCAATTATTTCATCTAAAGTTTGAAACGTCACAAACAAAATGTACGACAAAGTATAGTAAAGAGAAATTCAATTATAACAGTGAAGCGAAAGTAGGGTAGTTTCAATTAAATTTATACGTGAGAGCTCCAAGTAATAAAAACAACAATGTTGCTTTATTTAAAACTATTCTGATTTGCGCTTGATCTGAGTTTGATGCAGGGTTTGTTTTTTCTAACATTGTATTTAAATAATAACAGTTCATATTTTGTATGTGCATATTGTTTTGTTATTTGATGCATTTTCAGCAACTTACAGAAAAACCTCAAAATCTGTTTCATGTTCGGTTACTTTTTAGAAAAGGGTAGTTTTTTTTTCAATTTCTTTTTAGAAAATAGATACTTGTTGTGCTCCACCGGTATTATAATCCCCAAACTAAATGTCCTCATTAAAAAAAAACAGGCTCAAGTTGCAATAAGGGCTAGAAAAACATTTGAATAAGTAATAATTTTCAAATTGGTGCACCTACGCATTGTTGTTTTAAAGAAATCTAATTTCGCAACAAATTAATTTCTATTCCACTTGTAACTACAATGTTAACACAACTTAGAACGAGCTTGTTTATATTTACAAGCTCTTAATTAGCAGTTGTTTCGAAGAACTAAACATCAAGGTCATTTTGCCCGCTCGCCCTTTAGAACGACCTTAACAACAAACATTGTGAACTCTGTCACTTGTAAACAGTAGACTTAATTACTTTTTTTCTTAGTACAAACAAAAAATATTTGCAGCGCCAAGTAATGACAAGTACTGCTAAGTGTTGTAAAACAAACTAAGGTTACCAAGGGATACACGAAGAAACGGGACAGATATATTTAAAGTCCTTAGATAATTTGTAACTAGCTTTGGCTAGCGGAACATACTCCTGGGGTGGAAATTATCCTATATCCCCAGGAGCAGGACCCATATGCCAAATTTTACATAAATCCATTCAGGCGTTGATACGTGAAGACGTAACCAAACTAATAGATTTACAGAATTGTTTTCGCATTTATAATATTAGTTCGCATGACCACAATATGTAAATTATGATGAAGTTGAAATCATTCATCCTATGATATTTAAGGGTGGTGTTCTGAAGCTGCTGTAAAGTAAAGACAAGATACCAAATAAAATATATATATTTTTATAAACCCGACCACAGTATACGATTTAAATGTTTTAAAAAAAACACTTTTCAAGCGGTCTGATGCAGTTGGTGGCATATATTTTAGTTCAATCATAGATGCGATGCCAGCATCTGCATCAGACGGTTTAAAAAGTGTTTTTTTTGGTCGTTTTTCGAGGTCGGGTTTTTTTGAAAAAGTAAATATATTTTTTCTTGATATTATTTCTTAACTGTGTAGAAGCTATATAAATATATGACCACGCACTTCAGGAACACCCTGTAGATCTGGCAATACATTTAAATATTGACTGAATTTGCGTGTAAGCTTGCCTCTGACCAATACATCACCTGATGGTAAGCAATGATTTAGTTGACGATGAAGCACACTTGCCCAGAAGTAACTTATTCACTCTTGACTAAAATACTTCCAGGTTGTAGACATCAAAAGAAAGCTTTGAGTTGGATAATTCGAATTGATTTATTGAACATTAAATGGTTGTGAGCTATGTTTATGGTGCAGGTGAGGATCGATTAGCATCAGGAAAGCCATCTGATTGTTATACTCTTTGCTAAACATACGCTGCTCATTCAATCGGAAAATTTAAGTTTTATATTTTATTGGACCGCGATTTCGTATGCGCACATCACAACGTTTCTTCTCGTTCTCATAGTAATTTCGTGAACTCCTCTCTTAGTGCTCCCCTACACACCCCAAGGAACCTACATCATGCCAAATTTCATCTCTCTACGATCAGTAGTTTCGGCTGTGCGTTGTCTGTCAGTCACACAGTAACGAAAGAGTTTTATATACGATTATATTGATTATTTACATGCCTTTGGTAAGCATTTACGTTTCCATGAACATTACTTAAACTTAACTTTGCATTTTAATCTTTCACTAATTTCTTTGCCGTTACTGTTGCGTCTACAGTAATAACAGACAACCACAAAAGGAAGCCCACAACAAAACTCAACCAGCTAATCGCACCTCCAGTCCACGTTTACATAAAATATCCGTACTTAAAGACCAGACGCTTTCGTCTGACAACAGTCGCGCTGCCACTGGTGACAGTAATTAATTTAAAACGTTTTCTCCGTCGTCGCTTTAATTCTATCACTTTGTTTCAAGAAGTGCATCCAGAGAGCATCTGTCTGCCAGTCTGCCCAACTGATGAAGCGGAGCTGCGACCAAAAAGTTAAGAGTGCATATTACTTAGCAAACATACAGGGTGTTTCCGAAATGTGTGGTCATATTTAAGTATAATGTTCTGTGAGTGATATAAAGTGGGGTAAATATTGACTTTATCAAAAAACCCCGACACCGATTTTCCTCAAACATAGCTAAGAATACTCCCGACTAATTCACATTTCAAAAAAAAAAACAAAACCAAGATCGGTTCATCCGTTCGGGAGCTACGGTGCCACAGACAGACACACACACAGACACGTCAATTTTGGAATGTCCGGCGGCATCGCGGCAGACCCAGGCTAAGATGACGGAACGAACTTGACGCTTATCAACAGGATTGGTCCACACTAGCCCATAGCCGGGAAGAGTGAAAGGATGAAAGGGAGGCCTTTACCCTGCAGAGGGACGGAATAGGCTAAAAATATATAAAATCATTTTAAAGGGTATTTATGCGGTTTAAAAGAAAACTTTTGCCACTGTTTCTTGACTGTACATCAGGGTCAGAACATCAACCTTAAATATGAACACGCACTTAGAAACACCCTGTATAACCGGCTCTGAATTTGGAACTAAGTTTCGAGTTTGATGTGCGAGTTTATTTATAGTTAAAAGCGAAGTGTAATTTTGATGACTTTGTTGGCGTATTGTTTGAGCTTTTCGCTGGGTTGAAACATTCGTATTTTACTGAGAGAAACGTGATGAACTTTTCTTTTAACCCTACCGGTTTATTTATACGTGGGCAGAAAGGCTGATTAATGTGACTTTTATTTATTTAATGTTTTTATTTTAGTTTCATCATAAAAAAGATACAGATCCGTATTTTCTGTTAGTAAGTACTTAAGAACTATGTTAGTAAAACACAAAAAGAAAGAAAAATATGTACAAACCAAAACGCACTGAGACTGACACGTGGAGTGCAACCCAGTGTTTAACAAACGGACCATCTGGCCTGTCCGCTATTACTTTTAGAATGCTGTTGGAGCTTGCTCGTATGCGGTGCAACAATGAGGCCGCCCTCTTTCTCATGATGGCTTGAAAACCATCAATCCGAGCTTCCAAGAACATGCCCGATATTTTAGTAACGTAAAAAACTTTAATAAATAAACCGAAGAGGAAGCATTAATTCTGAAGCAGTATTATAGCTATAAAACATAACAATCATTAAGTGCCACTTGGATTGAGTAGGTTTATTTTACTTACATGTGTTTGGAAAGCATTATTAAATTTGATGTTTATTTATTTATTTTTATTATACTTTGTTGTACTCGTATACCACATAATACGCACAAGAAAAACATTTATGAAAAAAAAGTAAAAAAAATAGATTCGGATGTATTTTATGCGAATTCGAATTTTATTTTTATTTTCACTTTTTAGTGGTACCTCACACTAACAACACCACTGGAAAGTCACAGGAAAGCAAAATACGCAGCAAAAACTTGGATGACATATTTTTTCTAGCTATTTTGATTTAAAAAACCAAACTAACGGATTGTGATGAAATTTCTATGGGAGTAAAAGTAAAGTTTATCATAAAAAAATCAAAATGGTTCATAATGACGGAGTTATGAGGTAACAACGATAAAAAATACAACCGAATTGAGAACCTCCTCCTTGTTTGAAGTCGGTTTTTTTTTAAAAACGATACCTCACTCTAGGATTTTCTCCTGTATCGTGGGTGCGTTTACAAACATATAAACTCACATACACAAACAGCCAGGTTAAAATCAAGTGTTTACTGGGAGATCTTATCGCACTGGAAAATCACTTAAAAATCACTCAGATTACCTTTAGATGGACTGAAAGAAAGAAAATAGATTCATTTGATGTTATTTTTTTAAGTAATCTCAGCTAACCAAAACAGTTGACTCTTACGACACCATCTTTATTATAACCCATTCATCATATCAAGATTCGTGCCTGACCATTCATTTGGCCCAAGGGCCGAGGGCCAATAACAGTTTATCATGGCGTTCACAGCGCCCTCCTGCGGTCAGTGGCGTAGTTGTATCTTAGCTAGGGGGTGGCGTATATCAACCCTGGGTCGTATTCCGTGAATCATTGTTGATGACTACACATTTATTGTTAGTGGTTTAGGGTTGAACCGTATATTGTTTTAACGCTTGATGGTTGAAATTTTGATTTTAGGTTAGGTGTTGTGTGGTTGGTAGTTCATGGTGGTTCATTGTGAAAGTTTAAGGGGTAAGCTATAGTAAGATTGTTCCGTCTTCTTTCACTGTCTAGGCATGACTTTAGTTGCGGATTTTGTTCGAAAGAGTTATCGTGGCCCTGGAACGCAAAGGGCATAAGGAGAAACACGGATGGGTTTTAGTCAAAAAAGAGGACTGTATTTCTTAATATCCTGCATGGTACGGTCTCATTTTTATATCACCATCCATTTAGTGGATCATAATGCGTTAAGTGAGTTATGTGAACACTATTAAAACTACATAACATTTTTTTATTGTATTAAAAAAATCAGGAAGTAGAGTTGACAAAATGTAATGAAACATCGCTGTTTGACCCTGTTCCAAATCAGAGGGTCAATCCTAATAATTATTAAACAACGTTCGCATTCGTATCTCAGTCGCAATACTTCAAAAAATGCCTCAATTTCCATACATTTTGACAGGGGGTCGAGTCTGCTATTGCAATCGTGTCTCAATGACCGGTCAATGATCGATTTTTGACGTATAACGTCAAACTTATGACACATTTCTCATACAAAAACTGTCAAAGTTGTCAAATATTCGATCAATGACCGGTCATTGAGACACGATTGCAATAGCAGACTCGAGCCCCAGATTGCGACTGGATTGCGAATGCGTACGTTGCTTATTTGTAGGGTTGGTACTCAAATAAAAGACAGTCAATTTAACGTTACAAATGGTAGGGTTGTGACACTTCCTTAGAATTGTCACCCATCTACTGAAAAGCCGAGGCATGTGCAGCTTTTTTTTATTTTTTTTATTTATGAATGGGCTAGCTCTTAACTCCATAAACCCATCACCTCGCGTAGTTCCTATTGAATCACAAGTCGCATAATTAATGAGTAACTGACGTTACAGTTATAAAATTGTATATTTATTTACTTTAACCGAACTCATGTAGGTTAATTGGTGGCGTTCCAATTATTTCATTACTTTTAAAAGCTAGTAATTATGAATATCTGATATGAACAAAATCAACGCTGATAAGCGGACGGTAGTTAGACACACGGAACCATTGTAACTGTAGTTTTTGTTGTTGACTAAAAGCTTAAAGTTTAATTACTAAGGGTCCATTGTTACGAAAATAAAGTCATTTGGGGTTGGTAAGATAATTTTAAAAGGAGACCTTGATTTTAATGGTTATGGTTTTTAATAACATTTTCATTGTTCTATGATTCCTTTTTCATAATACTATTCGATTTTCCTAAATGATTTGTTTTGTCCTCTAGACTTTTTGGTGAGGTAGTTTTTTTTTAATTAGCCTTTATTGCCCCATTGCTAGGTAAAGGCCTGCCCCAGAGTTTTGCAACGTTCTTTATATTTTGCCTTCTTTGGCCAATAGATGAGGCTTATTCGTGAAGGTAGGTATAGCAAAACATAACCTCTTTTTTTCTCCGCAGTTGGGTAAAAAAGGGTACGTTACTTCTTCATTTTATAAATTATTTAGATCTCTACAAAAGCAAGCTGACGTTACCAACCCTCAACTTGTAAGATAAAGCAAAATATGTTTGTCTATCCGTACCCTATTTTATAAGCTAAGAGGTCGTCTCGATGTCGGACGGAACCTACACCACTTCAGTTCGTGTAACCTTTGAGCTACGGCGTAGCACTCGGCTACGGGCGTAGCGCTCGGCGTAGCGCTCGTAGTGGCGTAGACAAGATGTAACAGCTACTCGATACCTTGTTGAAATCTAGCTGAGATTGTAATTACTCTAACGTAGTAAGAGATTTTGGTTGTTAGATATCCGGTTTGAGTTCGGTTTCTGTGTTTTCCGAGCACCCAGTTCCTAGGAAATGGTTTACGGAAACCTCTAAGAGTTGGTGTGGATTTGTGGTATGAAAAGAATTGAATCTGTAGAAGGAATATTCCAACCATCGCGTAGAGTGAATCATTTCTTCCTTATGATTTCGACAAATACACAATTTATATTTAATATTTAAGATATAAGTAGGTATGTTGTTCACTTTAACCAAAACATTTTTAAAATTTTAAATTAAAAAACAATCTTAACTAAAATTTGGCGTCCAAAAATACCTCCGCCGCATTGCTGTCCACTAGTATGTGCCCAAAAGACTGGCGGCATTGCCACGTATTATCGCAATGCCAATACTTAGCGAACCGACTATGAGCCGACTATTACGTCAAAATTTCCAGTGAATTGCTCCTTAAAGCAAAGAAAAATTGACCGAAAGATTTTCACTATCGAGTATCTGATAAAAAGTCCATGATCGCGAAACAATAGTAAGGCAGGAACACATGCTGAGTCATCCGTTTAAATATGTGCCGGCACTGTGTAAAAATAAATTCAACGCGTGAAGTGAACCCCTGCCTTTATTACTAGGAACCATGCGACGCCATTTAATGTTGAGTTTTCAACAAGCTATATTTAACATACACGCGGCAAATAAATTATATATTTGAGTTGAGAACTAACTTTAGTACCTACAAGCAATAGGGTCTTTTTATTACAATTTTTTTACACCGCTCGAGCACTGACATGTGAAAATTCCAAAATAATAAATATATCTTATGTAATAGTAATAATAAACAATAAAATCGCGAAAATCTCGCGGCACACCGGTATGCTCGAGCGGTTCATTGTATTTATGACAGAATTTATTTGTAAAAGTCAAGGTATCGTACGAATATAATACTATCGACTAAAAAAGAAAAGCAAAAGAAAAATGAAGGGAACTTAAAAGTGACATAGGACTTATTAATTCAGATATTGGAGAAAACTATGATTTGAAGTTATTTTTGGGTTTCTTCACCAGTTACCCTTTAGTGTAGCATGTATTTGGTTGTTTTTTTCTACTAAAATGAGAAAAAGCAACATTCGAATAAATCATAATTAAATTGACGACACGGTTGGCGCAGTGGTTGAGCAGTTGACTGCTGCGCTGCGTGTAGTGGGTTCGATTCCCGCACGGAGCAAATATTTGTGTGGCCTACAAATAGCTGTTCCTGGTCTGGCTGTTTGTGTATGTGAGTTTGTATGTTTGTTAACGCACCCACGATACAGGAGAAATTCCTAGTGTGGGGGCATCGTTTTTTTTTTATTATCTCGCTGCTGACCTTTCATGTAGTTCATGTCAAAAAAGGCCTGTAATATTACATAACACGCGCAGGTTACGTAAAATTTTAATTGAATACGAAGAACAGCGTTTGGGGCGCTTTAATTTTTTCCGTGATGCAAAATATTCTGAACGCGTGTCGAGCGATGTCAACCTACGATACGTTTTACGTACGAACGTTCGTAGATACAGCCTACCTACGCTACGCCCGGATTTTTGTGCGTTATGACATTTTTGGCTGAATGAAATTCTTGGCTGTTTGTTTTTTTTTCTTGTTGTAGATTAAATTGTTTCCTTGTCTATGGCCACGTGACAATTTTTGTTTATAGACTTGGGAAAATGTTTTTAATGCAGAATTATTATTATTTTTTTTCTTTGAGCTTTACTTCGTAACGAGCCACGGAACGTCAGTAATTGAGCGCAAGATAGAATTCTGCATTCGCTGTATTATGCTGATACTTGAGTTGCAGGCGCTTCCCCACAGTTGAATTCCATAAAGCCATACTGGCTTCAAAATCACCTTATATATTAAAAGTTTGCTGTCGATGCTTAATTTACTGTTTCGTCCCATAATCCAGTGAAGATTTTTAAATCGTATATTAAGTTCATTTGTAGAAATGAAAAAAAATGGTCCTCGGTCCAGCACTTAGCGATTATGTTTTAGTAGCAGAAATTTCGAAATTGGATCAGTAGATTTTTACAGAGAGACATTTCGAAATTGGATCAGTAGATATTTCTAAAGATTATCTCCTATAAACAGAACTAACAATCGTTTTAAAAGCCAGGCTCCACGCAATGGATGCCAAAGAATGGACGGTGTCGGTGATTTCATCACAGAATCAGTTGCTAAATGACCTAAGTGCCAATTCTACTAATTTTAAAGCAACGTTCACATTTGCATCTCAGTCGCAATCTGTCTGAAAAGCCTCAATTTCCATACATTTGCTTTTGCCCATCAGTGTGACTCTAGAGGAAAAAAAATAGTTTAAGTAGATATTTTTTGGCCATAGGTACCTACTGTGAGATGTGACTCATAAAATTTTTAACCATACATTTTTTATTTGGTCACTCCATTTTTTAAGAAATAATTTAAACGTGAATTATTCTTCCACCCCCAGTAACCAACAAAAAGAAACCTTTATCCAAAAAGCGTTGACTTTGTTCTTTATTTCACGTGTGTGTTTGCAGTAAAACAATTTGTAAAGCGAACGAGGACCCGGGGACTAATATAGAGTGAAAAGTTTCCACTAATAAAGATTACACTGTATGACTCTCGCGCTCCAGAGATGTAATTTTACTTGATTTATTAATGTTGTGCAGTTCGCGTCTGTTTTAGTATGTTTGTTGATGTTTTAGTGGCTCTCAGTAAATAGTATTCAAATTCGCTCGTTTGGGTTTAAGTTGGAAATTATTTTGTAGCATGGCTTTTTCATTTAGATTGGCTTGAATACGCTTCAATTTACTTTGACTTTTTTAATACTTTGAATAATACGTTCAGTTTTCTAGGCCTTAAGTGCTATTTGATCAGATTGTTCAGAATTATTCCTATAAGGCAGCCCTGACGTTCAAGTGGTCTTGGGTTCGTTTCACGGGGTTATTGGGTTTTTCGGCTTGGGTGTTTCTTAGAAGCAGCCCGGAGTCTGAATTTGGTTCGATGGTAATAGGTTAGCCCCCTATTACTATATCTGGCGAAATGTGGATACTCTAACCAGACGATTCTTATGTCTGGGAGGCATCTGCCCGAAGCTTGTTGATGGGTTGTTGTATATGTTCAAATTACACGGAAGCTTTAATATCGCGATTAAGCTTTTGTGTGTCTTCAGGTCAGTTCGTAATTTATAATTGGCGACTGTGTAAGCCTGAGGCTTTTCTATCTTATAATATGCTAGAAACGCTGTATACAGAAGCTGTTGGTAAACTTTTTTAAAATAAATAAATGTGGCGGCAGAGATGTCGCTACACAATAACTAGATCCATTGACCGTTTTAGGGCCAATTTCACCAATGAAACTGAACGCGATCAGCGAATAAACCACGTTTATGAGCTGTCAGTGTCATTATTTTTCTATGGAATATTTACACTGACAGCTCTTGAACGCAGTTTAGATGTACTGATCGCGTTCAGTTTCATTAGTGAAATCCGCCCTTAAGTATACTGAAAAGCACTTACTATAATGTTTATTTTCGCCATCCAAGTCTGCAAAAAGGCTAATTAAGCTGCTGCCAATTGAACCAACATCCACTATCCGCCGTTCCATACACATCATGTCTCTGTCATTGCAAGTTAATAAACGCAGCGATGAAGTCACACAATAGGAAACAAGCGCAACACAACGCAGCACAACACTTCGGACATTGTTGTCGCGAGTGCTGTTGCTGCCTTTCTGACGTCATGCATATTTCATTGGCGCCGCGCGACGGTATAATGGAATGTTTTCAATAATTTTGTTGTGGAATTGTGTCAATATTGTGTCGGTTATTGTTGTTTCTTGTTTAAGCTATTAATTTGCGAACCTGGAAGTTAAAACTTGGATGCATGCAGGTGCCTCCTTGTGTAGCGCAATTTGTTCCTTTAGGCACTCAACTGAACCGAGCGCTCGGCTCATCATGGACAGTCTCACCTAATACTTTATAAGACTGGCCAATCCTTCCCTTGCGGTGGTAGGACCACCTTCTCACCG
This sequence comes from Melanchra persicariae, assembly GCA_947386135.1. NCBI lineage: Eukaryota > Metazoa > Arthropoda > Insecta > Lepidoptera > Noctuidae > Melanchra > Melanchra persicariae. Next base: position 4,295,939 of record OX376651.1, on the reverse strand, counting down.
GAGTCCGGCGTCAAGCAGCCTACTGTGTTTCGTCGACACGTGAGAGTACTGCAGTGCTCTTAAGCATCTTCTAGGCACGCTCACTCTATCCTGATGGAGTGAGCGTGCCTAAAAGACCTCATCCATCGCTTTCCATCAGACGTGATCGAGGTCAAGAGCTAGCCCATAACATGGCATCAATTTTTTTGAAGTGAAAACTTCTTTAGCGGCATTGTGCACTTTTTGGGATGGGTAAAAAATGTTAAACTCGCGTCAGGACACGTTGACCTGATCGAAAATTCGTAAGACGGATTATGTAATATTATAAATTTTCATGTTTGTGTACGATAGCGCAATAAACGTATATTGTATTTAACCACATAAATGGTAGTACTTTTATACTGATAAATAAAGCTATTCGTTCGAAATTATTCCCTAACCATTCCAAAATATTCAAAAATTCACAACGTTAATTTGTTGTTTTGTTTTAATGTTTTCACTTGTGCCGGCACTCCCGGAGTGCAACCCGTTGTTTTTTTCTACAAAATACCAGTAACAAGTCCAGTTTCCTTTTTTTCTCTTTATTTGTTTTGGGGTTTTTATCTAAACATATATGCCAACCACATCGTACTTTTAAACTCGTAAACCATACTAAACAGAAATGTGTTCAATTTAAGAGCCTGTACATGATACGGCATTACATACAAACTTTCAAGTCCTCATTCATTCATTTCGAAAAATAAGGACATGAAAGTTTATATGAAATGTCGTACCGCGTAAACGCTTTTAAGCGAGGTATTTGCTGTTCGTATCTCGTCTATGTATGAAGTGGCTTTTGCCCTAAAGTGGGACCGTGCGAAGCTTGCATTATGAAAGAAATTACAAACAAAAAAAAAGGAATTGAAAAACGAAAATGATGGAAAAAAAAAATGATGATGAATGAAATTATGAACATTTCTTGAAACCGAAATCCTGCTTTAATAAAACACACACAAAACTAAATGACCTTACTCGTAAAATGGAAATTACTCTTTGTATGAGAACAGTATGCTCTTCAGTTAATAAGGCTGACTAGTCATATAAAACTGTTTTATAGCTCAAATAATTACGACTTATCTTAACTTAAAACATAAATGTAATGATGCACTAATAGTGTATTTTGGGCAAACAAACCATAATTCCTTCTTTCTCCGCCTTAATTCTAATAAGTTTTAATATTCACAACACTCGCGTGTACCGTAATTTGTGGTTATTAATTGTTATAAAGTTTATACAGAATATACGCCATTGTGTAGATGGATTTCAGTAAGATAGCATTTTATCATTTAGGAAGCGTGATCTAGGGAAATGAGTTGATTTATTGATTTGCAGTATTTATTTATGTAACATTTTATGCAGTCAAATGTACAGAGGAGGACTTCATTTCAAGATGCATAAAAGTAGAAAACTGGATAAGCTAATAAATAAAATAAATAAATAAATAGAAAACCTAACAATGAATCTACGTTTTATTTATTTGTTTTTTAAGCAGTCTGTCTTGTGTCGCCATTGTCCTTTTATGAGAAGATTGAAGTACTTCATTATCACAGTACACACAGTAACACAGTAGAGTAAAGTCTCGCAAACCTCCATAGAAAAGGGGGGATCCCCCGACCAGACGTTTGTTGTCTGGTGGGCAACTGTCCGATAGTTGATATTCGGACTGTTAGGTCATATATAATCGCACGGAAAACTGATACCGCGATGCAGGATTTTGTTCAGTACCTAGTTCGCTGCTGGCGGGATAGATGGCGTTGCGGTATTTCTTGTTGCGATGTAGATTTAGCTACGTTAGTTTTTTTGTGGCGGCATTGATATTAATACCAATCCCCATGTTTCTGTGCCAGCCGCATCCAGACCAACAAATACACAAAAACTGATAAAAACACTGGACACAAAATTCTGATACACGACAGTATTTGTGACGAAACTGTCTGCATTTATTCAAACTTAAAAACCTTCCATAAAATCTGCAAATCCAAAGGAGTGAAGATAAAAACTTCCAAGTCGTCTCTACTTCCGTTTCGCAACCTACAGTTTTGTATCAAATGCTGTTTCAAGCGATTGCGTTTCCGTTCTTTTCCGTTTCAATTGCAATCCTTTCAGCGAGTTTATACGTTTATTCGTCTGTTTTGAACTCCGTGCAATGTTGCGTATTTTATTACTCGACTGCCCCAAAAAGAGGGTAATGTTTTTTCGAGAAGATGTTTGATTCTCAGTATTTTGTTGGTTACTGTCCTTCAAAACTATTGTCATAATTTATTTTTCAGCACACTCGAAAACTGGTCCCTATCCTCTCTGCTTTTAGAGCAATAAAGTGTATTTCGCACTCGTGCGGGAAAGTGCGCCGGTCATCCACAGATTATTACATACATTAGACTGGTCATCTGTAAGCCCCACTGGTCACCAGTCAGCCTGTATGAAAATCGAGCAAGTAGCTCGAAAAAAATCTGCACTCAAAATTTTACAATAATTTGTTTCCTAAATAATATTTAGTGTTTTTTTTTACGAGTAAGTGTAAAAAAACTCGTTTGATAATTTTAATAAAATTGATAATAAAATTGAAAAATCATGAGTATTTATATCTTTGCTGTGTCTTGGATCTATAATGGCCTCCCCTTTGGATCGGGTGTCTATCCTACATCGACTGCATTGACAAAGTTGGCCCAATTGCGCCAAAGTATACTACTATGCTTTCGCACTGTATATTCATAGAGTTTTTTTTAAAGCAGCAATCTCTTATCTTCATAATTACTGGGAACTGCACCACGCCCAGTCGCCAACCTACTTAATATCTGTTTATCGTCGTGATAATTTAATCTCTTCAGCCGCGTTCCCAAGTAACTGCAGCGATTGGCTATTTAAAAATTACTCTTAACTATGTTATATATAATGTGCCTGTAGCAGCGAGTGGATGGCAAAAAAGACGCAATAGAGAGACACCCCTTGGGAAAAACGAATAAAAAACGGTTTTTAATTATATGCTGCCGGGCACTATTATGAGTTTGTTTTATGTAGCGGGTCATTTTTTCTAAATAAACGCGTTTAAACATTGCAACTTGATACAACACGAAGGAGTTATCCATTTGTTGGTAAGATTCCGTTCTAACATTGAAACAAGTAAAGCTAAATAGATAAATGCACGTTATTTTTTTTGGTTCATGAACTTCAGTGGGCTATGTTCCTAAATTAGGAAACGTTGTTTGTACGGAACCCTGCAAGTGAGCGTCACACTCGCACTTTTTCGTTTTTTTTTAATTACGATTCTACTCGCAATACTGTTAAATTCCTGGCCATAGGTTTCCCTCAACTCCTTCCACCTTTTACAAAATCGCGCTTTCTCTGTCTGTCTGTCTGCTTTGGCGAAATTTGTCTAGTTCTTTGATAAATACTGATTCTTTCACTAGAGAATTTTGGAGGAGTTCGTGGTTAAATAATAACTGCCGCATGGGTCGATCTTCAAGGTTAAGCAACGCTTGCCAAGATCGATCTGTGGATGGGTGACCATCTTAACGTACCAAGACTCCTCCGTGCCTCTGAACGCACGTTAAGCCGCTGGTGCCGGCTGTCATTTAGAGATCTTTGGCAGTCGTTACGGATTGTCAGAAGCCAGAAACTCTGATTCCAGTCTTGCCAAGAAGTACCGTGTTACCCAGTTAATGGGTTGTAGTCTAAAGGTCTGGTAGGCAGCCGCTCCACGTAAAATACTGCTATTCAGCTGACTCCGGTTTGACTGGGAGCCGCCCCCAATATATTTGGGAAAAGGCTAGGCAGATGATGATGAATCACTAGAGAATTTGGATAACTTATGCTACGTTGAACTTCTGAAATTCCTTTGTGTTGTGACTTAGCCCCCTAAGTGCAGCGAGTAATATCACATTACTGCAGTCACAAGTTAGTTACATAAATTAATTAATAGAACGTGCGACTGCATAATTAAAGTTAACTGTATTTATTTCCATCGTATATTGTATTTATCTTAGAAGAGAACTCTACAATTAGTAATGCTGCTGTGTTGCTCCTAATTAGTGTGGTTTAGCTAGATTATTTAGCTTAATTATAAATTAAGACAAGACGTACGGCGATGCGCCACCGGTACATGGTGGACATCCCACCCACACGCACAAAACGGTTTGGGAACACATTCATTGTGCGTACAGCTAAGGAGTAGTGTTCCCTGCCAGAGTCTGTGTTTCCTGATAGCTACAACCTGGGAGTCTTTAAGTCAAGAGTGCTCCATCTTCGACCACATCATCGCTTACCATCAGGTGAGATAGTGGTCAAATGCGTGCAAATCAATGGAAAAAATAAATTCAAACTAAATAAAGATGAGTATTTTTAGATACCGCTTAAAAATAATATAACGCTTAAGAATTCATCCCCTAAAGGGGTAAAATAGGGGATGAGGGTGAAACACACTTTAATCCCATATTTCACCTCTTTAGGGGGAAATTACGTCCGTCCAGGTGGGCCCTGACCCACCAATAAAAAAAAAACAACGTAGGCGATCGCAGTGTAAGTTTGCAATATACCTACAGAGAATGCTGCTGCCCATTCTCTGGTGAGTCCCTTAGTCAATATATTCCAACATTAACATTAATATGTTCCAGTAAAATACAACATTAATAAAAAACATTTCAAAGAACGCTAAAATATGCATCGCCCAAAGCAAAGTGTTGCAGCAAAACGTGTTACAGAGTATCGCGGTACCAAACGTACTCACAATAATTCACTAAAATTTTCATAATTAATATACCATGTTTCAGTGCCCTAACTAACAGAACTTTGTAACATGATACTGCAACAAATTTTCAACAAAATTCGACGTTTACTATATTTAGTACACATTCAGCTCCAACGGAACTTTCCACCCATTTGTTTTATACGAATGCAAAGTGAATTGGCTAAAAACACTGCAGTAGTTGTACGTAGTTTAAAATTTTGTTGCATACCGTCCCACCGGGTCTTGTTCCTTGTTATTTACAAAAATTAGCGTAGTTGAACGACTCTATGAATATGTTCTGTATGTACGTTTGTTGGTTTTTATTGACTGTATGTTACTGCAATTGCTAGGGTGTGTTTTCCAAGTTTGTTTTTTCTAAAGATCCGGATTATGCAAATAGTCACCAATGAATATTTGCATGATCAATTTCATAGCTGCATTCTGTCTTACCGTACTATGGTAGCCAACAGATAAATAAACCAGACACTACATTAATTTACTGACTTTCTTAATATCAGAAACAGAAATGAAGACATAAAAATAAAATAAAAAAATAATAAAAATAAAGCTGTCCTCAATTGATGAGAAATGAATTGATGAGTTTATAAACGTTCTCGATCGCGTTAGCGTAAACGTCAATTTGTATTGAAACTTTTTTTGGGATGCATGAAGGAGCCTCCTCGTGTAGCGCAATTTGTTCCATCAGACACTCAACTGAACCGAGCGCTCGGCGCATCCTGGACAGTCTCACCTAACACCTTATAAGACTGACCAATCCTTCCCTTGCGGTGGTAGGGCTAACACCAGCCTGGTTCGCGACCACCCTCCCACCGGAGTTCGGCGTCAAGCAGCCTGCTGTGTTTCGTCGACGCGTGGAAGTACCAGTGCCTCAGGGCATCTTCTGGGCACGCTCGCTTTCATCATGGACCTCATCTATCGCTTTCCATCAGGCGTGATCGAGGTCAAGAGCTAGCCCATTCATAAATAAATAAAAAAAAAAAAAAACTGAATAAGCGCCGTCTTTTTTTTCTATACAATTTGACTACGTTAACGCGATCGAGGACGTTAAAAAAGAATTCAGTCTTCTTCTCTTCTTATCGATAGTTAACTCCTTAGAGCGGATTTCACCAATGAAACTGAACGCGATCAGTACATCTAAACTGCGTTCAAGAGCTGTCAGCGTAAATATTCTATAGAAAAATAATGACACTGACAGCTCATAAACGTGGTTTATTCTCTGATCGCGTTCAGTTTCATTGGTGAAATTGGCCCTTGTTGATGTACAGTATGGACGCTATCAATAAATTATCTATTACACAACAACACAGCAACGAACTAATTTCTCTAACATTATTGATTCAGCCCTAAAGCAAACTGAATATTTAGGCCGTAGCCAAATACGAAAACACTATCTCTCTATTCGTTTGTTCTGAAGTCTACTGTATTAATCCTCAAATTGACGAGCCGCTGACACAATATATCGTTCTCATCTTCACTCCGTATTTGACTACAGAGGAGCTCGTGGCTAAATAATTACAGTCGCACGGGTCGATCTTCAAGGTTAAGCAACGCTTGCCGGGGTCGGTCTGCGGATGGGTGACCATCTTAACATATCGAGTTTCCTCCGTGCCTCGGAAAGCACGTTAAACCGTTGGTCCCGGCTGTCATTTGTAGATCTTTGGCAGTCGTCAGAAGCCAGAAAATCTGACTCCAGTCTTGCCAAGAAGTGCCGTGTTACCCAGTTAATGGGTTGTGGAGGTCTGGTGTCAGGTGGACCGATGACTTGGTGAGGGTCGCGGGTAACCGATGGATGCGAGACGCACAGGACCGGTGGTTGTGGCGACACTTGGGGGAGGCCTATGTCCACCAGTGGACGTCTTTCGGCTGATATGATGATGATGATGATGATGATGATGTCTGGTAGGCAGCCGCTCCACGTAAAATACTGGTAATCAGCAGAATCCGATTAGACTGGAAGCCGACCAAAATAAAGTTGGGAAAAGGCTAGGCAGATGATGATCTTCGCTCCGTATTCCCACGCACTTACAATAATCTTCTCAAGTGTAGCATATATTAATACACACGATTGTATTATGTACGCCATTGGGTCGTATCGGCACCACCCTCCGACTGCCATGTCCGTACGTCAGAGTAATCTGTATTTAGTGTCGCGATACTAATTCACTCGTATCGAATTATCTCTTATCTCTGTCCTGTAAGCCTGCCATGCGAATAGAGACGTAAGCCCGGGTTAATGTCAGTAGCTGTAACTTACGTCTGAACGACGTATGTGGGAAAGAAGTGGGTAGTATCGGATCAATGGGCTACAACACTATGTACTCTTGCGGTGATTTCTTTAACTAAAAGGGTTCTTTTTATGGGCGTTAGTGGCTCAGTTGAATAGCCTTGACCCTTGTGGCGTGTTTGGCGTTTTTGGGTACGTTACCCTAGTGACCCGATTTCTTTGATGAGGTCTATTGGTGACAGGGGATAGCAAGTAATTGGTAATTTACTTGTGAATTTAGTTAACTTAGAAGTAACTGTTTTTCAAATATTAATAAATGATTTATCTAAAAACAGTATAACAACTGTAATTACGAGCCTGTAACTGTTCCAACGCGAATTTGTTCGAAAGAGTAACCGCGGCCCTGGAACGCAAATGGCATTTGGAGGAACATGGATGAGTTTTAGTCAGTAAGAGTCTGACTCCCCCTTCCGCTCTGCCCAGAACGGAAGAAGTCATTTGATGATCCTTGACAGTTCAAAAGTGCCTGTAAATGGTCTAATTGAAATAAATGCTTTGACTTTGATGATTTCCCATACTTAAAAAAAGGGCTTGTCGACAGCGTTTACTCAAATAGAGAAGGCACGATCATTGATTATATTATCACGGTTGCTCAAGGTACGTTGCTGAATTCAGACTTTTATTATCTACTATTATAAGGTCTAAGTTTCACGTAGTTCTCCACCACCAAACTTAGAAACAACATGTGATAACAAAACGTTACAACGTTACGTAAAGAGGTTTTTGAAAAAACTGGCTGATTTGTTCTAATTTTTCCTTGTCCAAGTTTGAATCTGCGGTCTCAAACATACTACAGCGATAGCAAAAGTAAAATGCCAACGGATGCCACGTACTAATCAACTCAAGAACGAATAAAAGTCGCTTCACCCATTGTGTCACCCTATGAAATGTTTTTTAATCTATCTTTTCTGTAACATAATAAATAGTATTATGTTCTACATTATGTGTTAGAGAACCTAATTTTCTCTATTTACAATCCTGAAAACCAGTAAAATCTTAATAGCGTCTGGAAGGTCGAAGCAACATAATGGCGGACCTAGAACGCAGTAACATTTCCTGGAATAGCTAAGTGGGTATCGGTGTATCTGCCAATTTAAGCCACTATGATAATTTGTGGCCATTACTCGGCGACGAGGATGACCAAAATGCTTTAACTGATGACCAAAATAGAATAATTTGTTGATTTTTGGTAATTTCACCAACCCAAACAACGCTTATTGTGTCGGCTAGAGATCTACCAAAGTAGTTCTTTCGAATACGGTGATTGTTTGAAATGTACCGACAGTTAAAGCATTGTTAAGGTCCATGTAAAAGTAAAAAAAACTGGCCAAGTGCAAGTCGGTCTCGCATGCCAAGGGTTCCGAATGAACAGGAGGAAGCCCTCCGCCACCGCCGTCTCTGCCGCGACCGCCGCCGCTGCCGCCGCTTCTTCTACCGCCATTGCCGGTTCCACTGCGGCTGCTGCTACTGCAGCAGCCGCAGTAGAGCCCCTACAAAGGGCTCCGGAGGGGGCTGAAATGGAGTGCCAGTAATGACCCCATTTCACCCCCTCCTGTTGAACGTCAGCCACTGCGCCGCCCAGGAACTGATGCTCCTGAGCATGGCGCAGTGACTGATGCCTGTGGACGGCGAGCAATGGGTAGCTCGCCGTCCGATCAGAACAGGCCCGGGTTGACGGTGCGCTGTGTTCTACACGCGCCAAACCAGCAGACGTCAGCATGGGTCGGGGCCCATTAGGGCCAGAGCCTACCAGGGTTGCGGATTTGTTCGAAAGAGTTACCGCGGCCCTGGGAAGAAAGGCACTAGGAGGACTAAAGGGTGGGTTTTAGTCAGTAAAAGTCTGACACTCCCTGCCGCTCCACCCAGAGCGGGAGGGGTCATTTGATGATTTCCCATCATCGAAAAAAAAAAAAAAAAAAGGGTTCCGAATGAATCTCATTTTTAGTACATGTTATTTTAACACTAGGTATAGAGGTTGTCTTATTGCGGATTTTGTTCGTTCCTCAGATTTCCTGATTTAGGTGGGGTATACATATTTGCATTCCATAGTAATCAATATCACATCTCCAGAAACCCTTTGAGAATCGGTGCTCCATAGTCGGGCGCCTGTCATTTATGACTGAAATCATTTTCAAAAGTCGTAATTCATACGTCAACTGAGGCCGATGACTTGACATGCTCGTCTTACGGAAGGGTCTCGAATTCTCGATACGTTACGAGTATTTTAATTTCGCCGAATTCGAGGGCACCTACAAAATACGAGTACAGTCGGGGCGCAATAAAAGTAAATATGCCGAGTACCGAGGAATAGTATAACGTTGATCGTAAAAGAGAACAGTGTACCGTGTGCTGGGCCGGTATTCCGAATCCGTAAATATAAACGAGCGGTTTTATTGTCGTGATGTAACGTAAGGCTGTTGAAAATTTTTAGGTTGAGCCTATGGAAGTTTTAGGTCTTGAAATCTTGCCTTTAGTAGGTAGGATGTGAAAGTTTTAACAACTAAAGAAAGTAAAAAAGGAATCCGTTTTACGAGGAAGGCAGAAAATCGACTAACCGGTTCTTTGTGAAAAAAAAAATCAAGAATAGTAAATATCAAGGAAAAAACAAGAAGTAGCAGAGCCTGCGAGCCTCTCCCAAGTGTCACCACTCTCATTATTCGACTTGTCGTCTTCATCTGACGAAGATGATGGTGATTGAGTCTACCTTTTTGACTTTGAAAAATGCTCCTAAACACCATCTTTTCACCAGAGTTTCCATGTCACAGGGAAATGATGAAAACGGAGATTTGATCAAATCCCAATAGGTAGATAAACAATACACGGGAGATGTTAAAGAACAAATCTGCAGGATGATTTTCCTATCAAAACCCATAAGGATGCACGATATTTTCTTTCACCGATATCAGTGCTGTTTTCACTCAAAACTCTTCACGTCTCTGGAGTGCTAAGTAGATTTATACGATTCATCAATTTTATATATAGGTAGGTAGACAAACTCGGGCAGAGTTTATCAAACATATGTGTAGGTAACAGCCCCTTGAACTAATACGAACTGTACACTCGGTTTGCGGAGTTTGAAGCAACTCATCGGCTTACGTATTCACTAGAATTGCGTGGTTTAATGTACATAGTTATAGATGTTAGCATGGACTGCTTGATAATTTTGCGCGTGAAGACACACTTGTAGTCGAACTACATTGATGATATCTTGAATAGGACCTATTTTTTTTTTTTTTTTATAATAATATCTTGGGACAACTCACACACGGCCATCTGATCCCAAGCTAAGCAGAGCTTGTGTTATGGTAACCAGACAACTGATATACATACTTATATAATTTATAAATACATACATATTATAGATAAATTATAATTATTATATTAGATAAGTTATTTCCTAATTGAATATTGCTCATCCTCCAAAGCACATAGCGTGTTAATATATAGCCTATAACCTGACCGTACCTATACGGATTATTTATGCAAAAATTTAACAAAATCTTTTCAGTAGTTTTCTCGCCAATTGAAAACATACACCCTACGATTTAATATTTTATTATATGTATATAGATTATGTCACGTATGGTCCGTCAAGTATGGTAAGTGGTCGTTTGTACATAATCATACAATGCGAAATTTGAAATTAAATGTGATAAAAAATGGTTTACTATTAAATTGGAAGTATTGGTACACTTACTTACATTTTAATCTATCTTACATTGCAATAGAATTGCCCTCAAACAATTTTGTTTAATTAAATAAGTAGATCTCGAATAAACGATGATAATATGACTGAATTTAAACGCTACAAGAAGAACGAACATCAGACAATTTATCGGCAGAATTATGTCAATCCACCAGCAAATCTTCAACCTTCATTCCAAACCATTTCATACAATTTAAAATCATATCCCTTGATAAATCAAGAAATTGTCGTGAAACATTGCGAAGGATCCACAAATAATCCCACGCGCCGTCGTTAGCGGTACTCGAGTGTAATACGAGGTAATTCCCTTAAAACCTAATGTTGGTGCCGGGTTGTACCGGCGCGGGGCTCAAACCCCAGGCGTCAACGTTTTACGGTCGTCTGTTTATGCTAATACTCAAGTGATTCGAATACTTCCATGAAATATATACGACATATTAATCGTCGCGTGTTTCTTGCTTAAAATTTTTTACGTAGCATTGTTAGGTAATAAAATCTCGGTTTGATTTTTCACATTGTTCATAGAGTTTTTAGTTTGTTGGCTCTAGGAATGGTTACGTTGAATTAGGTATTTAGGGTAACTATTGTTGGTTACACGAATGCCTAGTTTTTTTTGTAATATTTTTTTTAATAGTCACTGCTGAAACAGATCAGTTTGGAAACTAACTCCTAATATACGGACTAGGCAAAATAGCGTTAAAATTAGTCAAATCTTATTTAAGCGATAGACAGCAATTGGTTCAAATAAACGGTGTCAATTCCTCGGGATTAAACGTAAGAATGGGCGTGCCCCAGGGCTCAATTTTGGGTCCTTTCTTATTTTTAGTTTATATTAATGATCTACCCCATTTATTGCTTAACAAACTAAACATGGTCTTGTTTGCCGACGATACTTCTTTGATTTTTAAAATAAATAGACGCAGTAATAATCTTGACGACGTAAATAACGCCCTTATGCAGGTCCATAATTGGTTTACTGCTAATAATTTGGTTTTAAATGGGAAAAAAACGAAGTGCATAAGATTTGCCTTAGCAAATGTCAAAAGTAGTGATTGTGACATAGTATTGAACAGGGAAAAACTGGAATTCGTCGATAGAACGGTCTTCCTGGGGATTACGCTTGACGCAAGGCTACAATGGGGTCCTCATTTAGCATCTCTTGCAGGACGGCTAAGCTCTGCAGCGTATGCTGTTAGGAAAATCCGCCAACTTACGGATGTTGATACCGCGAGACTAGTCTATTTTAGTTACTTTCATAGTATAATGTCTTACGGTATCTTACTATGGGGACGGGCTGCAGATATCGAGTCAATTTTTATTCTGCAAAAAAGAGCCATAAGGGCCATATACAATCTCCGCCGGCGCGATTCTCTAAGGCAACTGTTCAAGAATATTAACATCATGACGGTACCTTGTCAATACATCTATGAAAACATTATGTACGTTAGAAAGAATGTTCATCTTTTTAATAAACGAGGCGACAGGCATAACTATGTCACTAGAAATAGGAATCAATTAGTTCAACCAGGCTTCAGACTTGCTAAAGTAGCCACATCTTTCATGGGGTACTGTTTAAAATGTTACAATAAAATACCTCCCCAGATATTAGAATTAAATGAAACAAAATTTAAATCTTGTGTTAAGCGCACACTATGCAGGCAAGCATATTATAAGTTGGGGGATTACATTGATGATAAAAATGCTTGGCTCAATGCTGGTCCTGCTCCACAGCCACTAGGGCGCACAAATTAGTTATTTAATTATTTTTTATTTTTATTTTTAGCAGTTGTGAGACCCGCTGAATATTGAAAGAACATGGATTTTTCATTGTATAGACTCGAACTAATTTTGCATTGTATAATTTCATGCATTAACGGCACATGTGTGAGTACTGTGTACCTTCAAGTCAAACTATAATTTTTGGGTAAGACTTTAATGTGCCCTGGCTGTTGGGAGTGTCATGCTCACTCAAGTCTCTCTGATGGTGCAGTTTGTGTTTCATTCATCATTTGGCTCCGTCAGCTAGGACTGGTCATCTCTCAACTGCCACGGTTTGTTTTAATTTGTTAGTATTTTGAATTGTTCCTTTTTTGCTTTTGTCGTGCACGTCTTTTTACATCGTTCTCACATGTCTATGAATAATTTCAACAAGAACAATGTAACCACAACTTTGTAATAATTAATTGATTTAAAAGAGTGTCCATGGAGTTTCTTGTACGTTCTTCTCCATAGAGATCTACGCTTTGGAACGTGCAAATAGCTTCACCTCTTTGACTGACCGACCTTGACAATTCAAAAGTGCCTGTAAATGGTTTAATTGAAATAAATGCTTTGACTTTGACTTTGACTTTGACTTTATAAAATTAACGAATCATCAGTATTATTTCAGCCGAAGAACGTCTATAGGTTGTCCCCCAAAAGTCGCCACATTCGATCAGTCTTGGGCTTCTTGCATCCAGCGGATATCGAAATAATAGATATAAACAAAGTTCCGTTTCAAAATAAATCCAAACTCGAAGAAGGAACAAGGAATAAGAAGAAGTGGCGAGAGTCAAGAGATCAGGGAATGAGTCAGACAACACGACACTGGTAAACTGTTACACAAACTCTTAAACTGAGTCCACCACAGCCACTGCTGAAAGTGTTGCAACATTCGGGAATGTGAAAAAAATAAAAAGTTTAGCGGTAGTAATTTTTTGTTGCTTACTGTAGTTTGTGAATTGTGATTTCAATTTCTGGAGGCTTTTCGAATTATACGAATTTGTATTGTGAAATAATTTTCGTTATCGGGTCTGGACTTCCAGAGATTCTTCTAAAATTTTACCACTTTTAATAAATGCAATTAGAGTCATTTAATATTATATTTTTACAAATATAATATTAAATGGCCAACAAGAAGCCTAACAGCAACATCAGTGGCGTAACTTTGTGGTCGAGGGCTCTGGTGCAGATGCACTAGAACCTCCCGAGAAACATTTATTTTGTAGGTTTTTAACTTTTTAAATATTATAATTACTCAAAGACCGTCAACATTCTTGGGCGCTGGGTGCAGAGGTTAGAAAGGACGAGTTGAGTGAGCAAGCTGTAGATGTAAGAAGGCAAAGTTATAAATCTTTTTCTTCTTCGTGTCGCTGGCACGACAGTTGATTAAATTTGGCAATCAAAGAATAAATGAAAAAAAAACTTAACAATAGTCGTCGTTCTGTATAATTTTAAATACCAAAAATATAATAATTAATTCAAAATAAGAAACGTGCAGAAAAAGCTTAAGAATGAAAAAAAAGTAAGCAAGAGCAAGCGAAGTGAGCTCCAAAATGTTATTACCACAACTAGAGTTAGCTTTTCTTCAACCATTTATACAGATATAGGAGAACTTTGTCGATCCATGCAGAACCGACAAAGAACCGAGTGACAGCAGGTTTCAGGAGTGTGAGTAAAGCGAACTCCAAATGTTTAAGCTCCTGGTGAAAAGCATCGCTTTGCCCTTTAGTAGTTATTCCACTAAGTGACCCCATTGATCAAGGGTGTCGCGCACACCGGCAAGTGCCGCCTCACACTGCAGGTGTAGGTGACGCGAGCGCGATAAATAACGCACAGCCCTAAAAATAAAGCCGCCTATCCATGTGGGAATATTAAATTGGTATGTTTTTTTTTATTTCAAAATTAGGTAATGTTATGTCAATTTATCTATTAGGTAATAGATAAATTGACATACATTACCTAATTTTACAAATAAAAACATCAAGACTTTTCACACATAGGTATGTGTGAAAAGTCTTGATGTTTTTATTTCAACTACCAAGTTGTAAGCTTGAGAAAAAATCTATTCCGAGTAACTTAATTTATCTACTTTGTAAATAAACCACGAGAACAAATAATATTAAAAAGTTCTGTTCGCTGAAAAATATTTGTTCAAGAATCTCAGTCAGCAACAACACAATAATAATATTATTTATGGCTTTCAAAATTTTCCATTATTACCAAAATTTATGGGGAGTGTATCGTGAACTGTCAAATTTTGAATTTCTTATTTGCGTTTACTTTTATAAAGCCATTCGATTTTGGATCTTACTCGTTCATCTTAAGGGTCTGATAATATTTTATGATATGAAGGTGATGCGATAAAATGAAATCGGTTGTGGAGTAAACTTGAAACAATAGCATCAAGTTAGAGAGCAACAGATGTTAAGAGACTAATGAAATAACGAGAGATCGCACTGACCTTATTGTTGGGAAGTACGAGTAGCCTTTGAATATAATAATGAGAAGAATAATTTAAGAAGTTGCGTTATAATTTTTAGAAGATAGAAGTTACATAATTCAAATTTTTCAGAAGTATGTCAAGATGTCTTGGTTCTATGTCTTCTAAGAATTATATGAGGCTTAAAAAGTTTTGGCTTTTCATATCTTAAGACTTTGTTTGACATTTTATTGAAACTTTTTTACATTGACACTGTAGCGGCATTCATGCCGCCACAAAAATCAACGTAGCAGAATCAACATCACAACAAATGAGACTCGCGGCGCCATCTATCTCGACAGCTGCGAACTAACTACAAAAATCCTAAATCGCGATATCAAAGTTTACCGTGCGATTAGAACACATGCAAAGCCCGAATATCAACTCTCGGGCAGTTGCCCACCAGACACTACATCCGTCTGGTCGGAGGATCCTCCCTTTTCAATTGAGGTTTGCGGGACTTTACTCTCTGTTCCGCTACCTCCAAAACACTTCTCATTAATTTCCACAATGCTGTTTATGTCAACACGTCTTTCATTATCAAGGATATTTGCCAGTGACCCTGGTCCAGAACATACCCCAACGTACCATAATGCATAGACTATGATAACATTATTTTGTATAAACTAAACAAAAAGATTGTATCTCAAAAAGCCCAAACTTGTTCTGTTGTACCCACTTGTACTTGTAAATTCGGGTCGTCTACAGTTAAAACCTATCCGTCTAAGTCAGAAAACACTGGAAAGTCACCTTTATTATTTAGAAACTAAAGTGGTAGTGAGATGCATGTCAAATATTGCAGTTATCTAAGCTAACATTCAGTGTAGCCCCAAATTGTTGCGGTTTCCGACGCTCCGTTCGTGTGTTTGTTTGTCTATAGTAAACATAACACACAATTGTCGCTGATTTGTTTGTACCTCCATAGTTGTGGTAATTGTTTTGACCCTGCAATAGACTGCCAATATTATGTTATATAATATTAGTGTTCGTGTTATGGTCATATAGTTTAAAACTGTATAGAGGTAGTTCTGTATATGTCAGGGTATATATCTACGCGTGTCGCTTCACAATGTATTGAAATAAGTCCTGGCTTTAATATTTTTATTTATGGCCGGATTTTCCTGTGGGAGGTCCAGTTCAGCAGCCGACAACCTACTAGGTTGATCTGCGAGAGGTCATATTATGTAAAAGAAAATCGCAATATATTTCTCTTGGTCCGTCTTTAGCAATACATTGCCAGAATCCGCTGGTCTAAGTGTCATTTTCAACATTAATATTTATCGTGGATGATAGGATTTTAAAATACTGTGTAGTTGTTCATTGTATAGATACTGACCATGCTGTTTTTTTTTTTTCAGGATGGGAAATCATCAAATGACCCCTTCCGCTCTGGGTGGAGCGGGAGGGAGTGTCAGAATTTTACTGACTAAAACCCATCCATGCTCCTCCTAGTGCCTTTTACGTTCCAGGGTAGCGGTAACTCTTTCGAACAAAATCCCCAACCACTATGCTGTACTAGCTCGATAGATCACCTTCATTGCCTTGCTAATCTTGACCTACGAGTATGTCGTCTATTTGACCCACTCTTCAAGTGACCAGTACAAGTGGTAACTGGGGGAAGTGTCAGATTAGTTAGAGTACTTGTACTAAGTCTCACTTTGGCATTTGATAGAGTCCCACTTATAATACTGCAAGTTTGACAACAAGTCTTACCTATCGTGATATTTTTCTTAAAGCTATAAAGTTGGGTTTCAGAATTCATTTCATCAACCAAATCTTAAAAAGATGCTGCTGATCTTCTGAAATGATCAGTTGGTGTACTACAAGGGAGTTCTTTCGGACCAATATTATCTTGCTTGCTTTATAAATATTTTTAAAATTTATTGAGCAATTTGTCAATATTGGTTTTCAAGTTTCAATTCAATATTATCAACCACATATAATTATTATGAAAGATACATAACAATTAAGAGAATAAATAAAGAAAAATAAAAAAGATGAAAAGAAAGAATTTTACTACGCTACTGGTTTTGTACTGTCCTCCCTTTCTCTTTGACGAAGAGGTGACCTGTAAAGATAAGTAAATTTCGGCTCCGCACACACTATAAACCTTTAAATCGGTTTACCCTTCATGAATTTTAAATGCGCAAATTGGGACATAATTGACGCGGTTTACCGTTCCGCCATATTAGTAACGGTTAACGCTGCCGTAGACCACAACATTGTTGTGTGTTTGAATCGCTTCAATTCCATATTTAAATATTTTGCCGCCAACGTCCCTTGTTTTTGTTCATTTCTGCGGCTGTATTTGAGTTTGGTTTAAAGTCGTAGATGACTGTCGCTCGTCGGATGAGAATTGGAGGTATTGAAATGGTTTCGTTGATCGTCAAAAGTTTGATTTCTTTTGGTTTCATTTTGGCAAATAAAATTGAGTTTCCTAAATTTTTGTTTCGTTGGTTAAAGTGTAAGTTCGTTCCCTTACTTTCATCTAATCTAATGAATTTATTGTAGGCAACATTCGAATGAAAATCAAATCAAACTGTCGTGTCATGTAGACTAATCAAATCCACTTCCTAATTCTAAACGTCTCGATTAAAAGGTTGGTATATCCAGGTATAGAGAGGCACTAAAGGTGAGTTATTCAATAAACGCAGGTCGTCCCATTGGTTGGATCCTTGATACCTACTCGACGGCAATTAAACGCTTTTCCTGTGCCCGAGGCTAGTGACAAATCACATTTCAGACACCCCTTAAACGCCATGTTAAAGTGCCACAGAGCAGCAAAATATTCTCATAAAAATAAACATTTAAATCAGTGCGTCAAGTTGTTTCGTTATATTTTATTAGTCTACATTTTGGTTGGTAGGGTGTCTAAACTAGATAAGGCGCAGCCCAGGGTGTAACATCCATAAAATTACATATAGGAGGGGTCGGACACGACGGGCCAGTTATCGAATCACTTCGGAATGCATAGGATATTTTGCGCTTGTTCAACGTTTTGATGGTTAAATCAATTTCATGCAAACTGCCGCGGGTGGTTTAGAAAAAACTACATGTTGCAGCGTTAAAAAAATCTTTTCCAGTTATGTAGGATAATATTAGATTAAAGATTTTAGCAGCATAACTAAATTTGTAAAGCTCTTGCCAGCAGAATTAAAATGAGTAAAATAAAAATTCATGAAAACTCGTTCGTGTCCGCCCGTCGCACCTTTTTATTCCAGACATTGTCTGACGTAGATTTACCATAGCTTTTTATCTCCATCAGCAACCATTGTTTTGCAAGCAAAAACCAAAAACAAACAGGGGTAAGTATAAACAAAATAAAAAGAAAATACTCGTTAAGAATAATGCTTTTAAACCCCTTCGAGTCGTCCATTTGCACAGAGTACTGAATTCACAAATAGAGTGAAATCAAAATGAATAGTTTATGCAAATCCTATGAGCAGTTCTTGAGTGAACAACGATAAAGACAAATGTGTTTTTGTTGAGAAAACCAATATTCTCCTAGAAACTGCAGGCTTAGCAGACAGGATAAGGACGGGAAATGAAGCTGAGATTACAAAAAAAACGTACCTTGCTTGGTTTTTTTTGGTTTTCTTCGATGAATTCTCCGCTGTGTATTAATGGTAATTTAAATCCTGTTAATTGAAAAAAGTGTTTTAATAATGTTTGGAAACCAAAGGGATTTGATAAAAACACGACAGTAGTTGGCGATTTCGGGGAAATATTTTTTGTTATTAAAAATATGTCTAAAAAATTAACTCTCCAATATTGGGAAGCACTGAACGAATTAAATACAACTTATAAATAGATTGCGTTTCTTCTATTATATTCATATTTAATAGAAGAAACGGAATACCTGAAAAGGTGTCATTGTACTCATCATTATGAACAATCTATTCTATGGGACAAACCCCAAAAACGCGAACAAAATCAGCTGTTCAGTTACAGTACATTTTGTCGAGTTAAATATGGGCCGATGGATTTTTTCTCGTGAAAGTTGTTCATAAGGATGAGATGAGTAACATAATAAACGCAATACCTGAAAAGCAGTCATTTTAGACTCCTTTTCAGGTATTGCGTTTATTCTGTTACACGTTGTATAACCGTAAAATAATACGTAGCAGAATTAATCTGCACTTTTTTGCAGAACAAATGATAATTTCAAGCGATAACTTAACCATGGAATTTGTTAATTATTTTCAAAATGTTCAAATCCATACCCTCTACCATGTTAACGTTCCCTCTATACCTAGCTATCGTTTCTGATACAAAGTCTCCAGACAGCAGGGTGGCAGTGCGACACGTAAACCGATTTTCAATATTTCTAATGGCGTGCAATCCAATCTCTTGCCATGGCCATATTGTTGTTCGAGAATATAACTGTGATGGTTTTTCTTTTGTTTATTCAATAAAAATGAAGATACCTAGATATTTTGTCAACATTTAATTTAATGATAATTCTTGTGAAGAATTGTGTGTGTTGTGTTGTTGTGGCCTCAGAGTAAATCTAGGAGGGTAAATCGATAAAATAAATAAATATTCATGTCTTTTTTATTAAAAAAAATGTATCGATAGATTCACGAAGACAGTAAGGAAATTAACCACATCGAACTAAAAAAGAATCACAGAAATCGGATCAGAATACCTCTGATCCGATTTCTAAGGCTTTTTGCAAATAAATCCAGTTCTTAATAAATACGCGACTTGTTCTTTTCTTTCCATCAATGATCTTCTCTATCATTTTCTTTGTCACTAAATAATCTTGTAATAGACTACGGTTCTTGTACCTGTCTTGATTCAGCTGTCTCTAATTTTGATAGCTTGTCTTTCTTCATATTTGGTAAAGCAATACAAACCAATCCGTTTCCTGAAATTGAAAGAAACAATGTTATCTCATCAGCCAGAAATGAAGCAACTAATCTACAGGGTAGTTTAATAGGGAATATGCATGAAAAACTATTTACTGTCTACAGTACACTACATACAAATATAGGACACAGAATTAAAATTGATAAAAAAATTAACGAGATATAAACGGTTATATATCTGTCCCTTAGGCGATAAGGCGTTTTCTATGGCAGCTATATGAACGTCAGCACTGCTTTTGAAGTAAGAGGCCAACTTTAAAGCGAAGATATTGTAAAAAATCTTCTCATCATAATTGTTTACTGCAGATGACGTAAACCCAACTGCAGTGGTTGTTGTGTAAATTATTTTCTGGATCATATATTTAAGGCCATTTAATACAATTCAACTTACCAACAAGAAGACTTCCAAAAAGGTAAAACCCAGCTCCACAATTGACATCCAGAAATAAGCCGATGAGGTTGGATCCCACCATAGAACCGGTACGTCCCAGTAACATTGACAAGCATACTGCCATTGCTCTGTGTGAAGACAGAGATAATTATAATTAATTTATTTGATTTTTTTTATTTATTTATTTGGTTCCGGTGTCGGACGTAAAAGAATAGCACCCTCCCATCACTTCCCGTGGGTGTCGTAAGAGGCGACTAAGGGACTCATCAGAGAATGGGCAGCAGCATTCTCTGTAGGTATATTGCTACAGCTACACTGCGATCGCCAACCCGCCAAGCGTGGCGATTATGCAAACCCCCCGCATTTGAGAGAAGGCTTATGTCCAGCAGTGGACGTCTTTCGGCTGATATGATAATGATGATGATTTATTTGAGTGGTCCACAATATTAGTATCAATATTTAACTTAGTCTATGTTAGTACTTACTAACTAAGACAGATCGTGTACGATTAATTATCGCCCACACAAGCGGGCGGTCTGCCCGGGTGGCTATTGCTTCTAGAACATATTGGAACTGTCGCGTAGTCTGCGATGTAGACAGGCACATTTTTACGCCACAGTGCATCGATGCTGTCGGTACGTGCATCAGCAAACAACGCTGAGGCGCTAGAAAACCGCGGCAGTTGCAACAATACCCTGAATGCGCTATGGTATTGGGCACGCAGAGCATTGTAAGCCTATTGGGTATATCTGACCCACATGGCCCTTGTGCACAGTGATATGTAGTACGCTTTAAACAGTGTGATTTTAATGGCGGTTGTATGGATAACATACCTATATTTAGTAGGAAACAACTCCACAGCAACGGCATTGGTCAATCCAATGCAAGCTCCAGACATTTGGAAGATTGCAAACAATACCACGGCAACCTGCTGGTTATAGATGAGATTGGCTCCGACACCACACATCCCAGTGATGCAGAGAGTCACCACTAGGATCGATTTCTTGCCTACATAGTCCACGAGGACTCCTACAATGATGTACATGGAATAGAAGACCAGGCCAACGTAGATCGAGCGTTCGAAAGTGGAAGTGTAGATGGTGTCGTCACATATTATCTAAAATAAAAATAAAAGGTTTAACGTTAAAAAATTGAGATGTGAGATAGAATGGTTGGTTAAAAAATGAGAAAGGTAAGAAAACTGAACGAAAAATTCTAAATAGATTTTGAAGAATGATAAAGGTGTTACAACTAACCGTGGTACTATTCAAAGCATCAGTAGCGGCTTTACTTCGTGTCAATTCGATGACATCACAGATTGTCATGCCATCACCATCCTCACTAGCCAATGAGTTAAGAATGGTCGGGAACCAGATGTAGAATCCGTTTGTTCTGAAACACAAAAAAAAAAGTAACTAAAAATGATTTCTAAAGCAGACCAACATAAAGAGTAGATTTTAATACATACGCAGCAAATATCCCGAATTGTACGAAGCAGGTGAGACAAATCCAAGGAAGTAGCGGTGGCTTGAAGATTGGGAAAGTTTGTTCTTTCATTGAAGTTAAGATAGCGGTTATACCTTTGCCGCTATTCAAGCTTGTGATTTGGTTTTCGACAATCAGCGATTTCACCTGTAATGCAAAAAGATGTTTCTTCATCGATTTCTTTGTGAGAGAACTACGAGATAACAAATAAACGAGATTTCGGATTTCTTTGTTTTTTTTTAATATTAATTAATTTAAATCTTTAAAACTTACTGAAAAGCTATCCTTAGGTTTGTAATTGTTTATTGCGTAGATCAGCTTCACAACTTCTAAAGTCTCCTCGTAGTGACCATTCGCATACAGAAATTTAGGGCTTTCTGGTGCAAAGAACAGGAGAACTGTGGCAATGCTGAATGGTATCGTACAAGCTACGATAAGTAGACGCCACGGACGGTAGGTGATGTCTAGGAAGGCGATGGGGTAGGAGAACTCGAGAGGCAGAATCAACCAGGCGAAAGCTGAAGAATAAACCAAGTAAAATATTTTGTACTGTGTTTTAAACACTAGACTCTTGTGTTTTGCCAGGGTTGCAGATTTTGTTCGAAAGAGTCACCGCGGCCCTGGAACACAAAGGGCACTAGGAGGAGCATGGATGGGTTTTAGTCAGTAAGAATCTGACACTGCCTCCCGTACCACCCAGAGCGGAAGGAGTCATTTGATGATTTCCCATCCATAAAAAAGACTTATCATCATCATCTCAGCCGAAAGACATCCACTGCTGGACATAGGCCTCCCCCAAGTGTTGCCACAACAACCGGAAAAAAAAGACTAGTCTTTCATATTAGGCCACAGCACTAGGAAATAATTTCAAAGGGTGCGTTATGGAAATCGATAATCAGGACTATTTTAAACTTATTTATTTTTCTACAGATCTACTTCAGATATTCTGATTCTTTTTTGGTAAACTGCTTTATATATTTAAGTTTTACCCAACAGTAAAAACTTACACGGTAACACCACAGTGCCGATTCCAATGAAAGACGATCCGAAGGTGACCATTTTGTCTCTATGACGAAGATTGTTGAATTCGCCGAGATAAGTGTAGACTACGGCTGAGGGTCCCGTCATACTGAAAATTGAAAACAGGGTTTCAAGTTGGTGCATTGAAAAAGACAACAATCACTTCTGTTAAACAACCATCCTTTTTGTTTCTCCGTAGTTGTTCATTGTGCGTACAGCTAAGGAGTGGAATTCCCTGCCAGAAACTGTGTTTCCTGACAGCTACAACCTGGGAGTCTTTAAGTCAACAGTGAATAGGTTACTTCTAAGCAAGCGTGCTGCATCTTCGACCACATCATCGCTAACCGTCAGGTGAGATAGTGGTCAAACGCGTGCCTATCAATAGTATAAAAACAGAGATACTGGACCAATTTAACTTGTAGAAACAATCAATATTATGAAAAAGAAGAATTTTACTTACAATATTGCGGAGATGAACTGCAGAACAGCAAAAGACGCAAGATTCGGTGCAAAACTCGATATCACTGATACAATAACAGACACAAACATTGAAACTAACATGGCTGCTCTTCTACCTTTGGTGTCAGCTAACCATCCCCAGAAATATGACGTCAAAATGATAGCTGAAACAGAGAAATGTGTAAAAGGTGATAAATAATTAAATAGCTATGATCTTGTACGTAAACGAAGAACGAAATATGCATGGATCGTAGTACGAAGTGTCTTGCCTGCGCCCTTGGGAAAAGGCGTATGTTTATTTATGCATAAAGATGATGTTAGCCTATAGAGCCTTTAGAAAGTCAATGGTAACGAAACGGTAGATATCAGTTTCATCAAATAATACTGCCATGAATCAATCGTTCCTATTGGAATGTACTTAACCTTCCGATATTTAAAAAGATTAGCCCATATTTCTCCACGTCCCGTGCCGATTGGTTGGTGACCAGAGGTCGGAATTAGGTAGAGTTATTTAAGTACTTGCATCGAAATGTTGATATTATATTAATATGGATCTTCCCGGGATTTCTAATATTGTCTATTAGAAATCCCGGGAAGATCCATATATACATATATATCCCGTGTGGCCAACAATATTACAAAAATAATAATAGTAACTTCAGAGATAGATAAGACAAATAAAACAAAGATGGCAACATAGCGCGTGTGCGCATTGGAATTTTGCAACTTCGGACATCCGATGTCGTTGATGTAAATTTGGCAATGTCGCGCGTGCAGTGGTTTAAATTGTGTAAAAGTAAATAACTTTTTTATTTAATAAATCACGGGATTTTTCTCCTCTTTAAAATTAATCTCGGGATTTGAGGCATATCCACTTTATTCTTTCGCTGTATGAAATCAGTGTAAGAACTTAAATAACTCTACCTAATTCCGACCTCTGTTGATGACACAAGTATTTTTTTTTGGATATGGGACATCCGCGAACGAACCAAAAGATAAGACACCAGTCAGAAAGCTATTAGATGAGTCACGCAGTGTCAATTATGTCATAAAATGGATGGCTAAAGATCATTTAGCTCTAACAATACTTGATCGTTCAATAATTGATTTAAGGAATAAGGATATAAACCTGTAAATGGCAAAGCAGTCAGCCATCCTTTCTGCTGTGTCGTAAGTTCCAAGTCACATTGTGCTGCAGGTATAACATATCCCAGTGCTAAGGCTTGCATGATCATACCCATTAGTACTAGACCAGACATCAACATGTGGAAGATGTTATAAAACCCAAATCCTGAAAATGAATTTGTTATTAGGAGTATGTCTAAGCAAAATTGTACCCTATTTACAATCAACCACGGTTGTTTTAGAGGCCAAACTCTTGCAGACTTGAGGCCCTGGGCCCCAAGTTCAAAACGTAGGTCACTGATCGAAGGAACTGTCAAAATTTTACCAGATTACCGCATACGTCTGTCATTCATTCATGAGCACAGAGAGCTATACTTAAAGTCATGACGAAAAGGCCCTATAGATATCCAACAACTGAACTGTTCTGTAACTGTAAAGTACTTACGGTTCGTCAGCTTTTTGTGCTGAAATCCACCCTTAGAAAGCACACGGGCCTTCCACCTCCTATTCCAAATAAACGAACGTACCTTCCTCCAAGTATCCAACACAAGACCTCCTTCGCTAAGCATCAATATTATATACTAAGTACTCATATTTACATAAACATTAACAAACAATATCAATCAATATTATAAATCTAAACTCACATGCACTAAAATCTGAAGTAACAGAGTGGCTGCTTCATAAGGATTACTCTTACACGGAGTCTTTATTCACCTATCTTGTGTAATACACCCACAAACACACCATCACACAACCACACACACACCACTCACACATACAAACACAACACACCCACACATACAATTTTATTGTTTTTCTAACATACAGTAGAATGACACAGTCCACTTGAGATAAGTTTTTGTTGAGCATTGTAAAGATGGACCGTAAACTACCTCTTAAAATACAGGTATACCCTAGCTTAAGAGGTAGAGTATTTTTCTTGTACAGAATTTGCAACAAAACTAAATTATAAAACTGTAAACTGTATTTCAAACTCTGTATGATTTTTGGATAAATAAACTATTATTATTATTATTATTATTCATTTGTCATTATGTACGAGATTACCATTCTATACCATTTCTTTCAGTGGTTGACCATTGGAAAGTCGTAATGACGCTTTTATATAGTAGATTACCAAACTTGTCGAAATCAACAATTATGAAATCAATGATAGACTATTCTGACACTATTGTAATAGCAGACTTGAGGCCCGTCGATAGTACCGTCACAAAATATCAGTCAATTAACGAAATGATTTGCAATGACAATAATACGTTGTAATCGGCTGCCATTTGTAGATCTTTGGCAGTCGTTACGGATTGTCAAAAGCCAGTAAATCTGATACCAGTCTTGCCAAGAACTTCCGTGTTACCTAGTTAATGGGTTGTGGAGGTCTGGTATGCAGTCGCTCCACGTAAAATACTGGTATTCATCTGAACCCGGTTTGACTGGATGCAGACCCCAATATAATTTGGATAAGGCACAATATTGAGCGATATGGAGAAACTCCAAGAAACTAGGCAAACCATGAGTAATTTAGTTGAAAAATGGAACAATTGGAAATACTATTGCCGAAACAATTGCTATTTTTATTGAAGTTGCTCCAGATTGATCCATACGTGTTGACGATCAATAATTGCTCAAAACATTGGCCGTGTAAAGAGTCACTGCGGCCCTAGAACGCCTGCCGCTCCGCCCAGAGCGAAAGGAGTCATTTGTTGACTTTCCCATCCATAAAAAAACGCTCCATTTGGTAAATAAGAAGCGATTTAGTTACATACTATGCCATTTACCTGTCAACAACATAGCCTCATCCAGTGTTGCTGTTATTTTATCGTTTCTTTCGTTACTTTTATCCATTGCACCGGTAGCGCCCATTTCTCGTTGTATCTAAAATCATCACAAGCACGTGTAAAAAAAGGCGATGATGATTTTATATAATAATATTTAATAGTCAAAAGGAATATGTACATTTTATAGCCAATGTTACTATACAACGTGTAACAGAAGAAAAGCAATACCTCTTAAGAAGTCATTGTACTCATCATTATGAACAACTTTTACTATGGGACCAAACCCGAAATCGCGAAAACAAAATCAGCTGTTCAGTACATTTTGTCGAGTTAAGAAAAGTATGGCAGTGGTAAAAGCTAGCGATCCAGTTTATTTATATAAAATCATGACCATAGGCATGATTTTATATAAATAAACTGGATCGCTAAAACTAAGTGATAGATTTGTTAATTCAATTTTTTTTTTTTTGTTATTTAAAATACAGCGCAAAAGTTTGTTGCACACCAAAAATAGGTTCAATTACCCGTTAAAAATATAACTACAAAAGTATAACCATAAATACTTATTGTAAGTGTTTCAAAGTGATTGACATACGGGACGGTTGAAATGCTGTTTAAAAATCGTTCATATCGAGGAATTAAAAAAAAAAAAATTTGATGGACCAGTAAATTACTGGTGACAATTTATTCATATGACATTTAGCATAGCGTATATTAAGATAACGGTGACGGACATAGCAAATCACGCAATTGTACCTACTCAATATTTTATTGCATTCCATATGTATTACAAAGATGGCAAAAACAACAAAGCTTTGGTAACTATTAGTTCATATCTTTATTATTTTTAGCGATAGCAATGTGTTATCTAACTTTACCACATTTTTTATTATTTCAATGCTCATGAGGCAAATTTAATGGTCTATAAGACTACCTACATATTTTTATAGAAAGTAGTTTTTTTTTGTAACGGGAATTGAACCCACAACACATTTTATTCGTCGAAAACTAGGCATTGCACTGTAGTGCCATTTAGATCGAAAGCAACGAGTTTCATTCTTGCGCATTATATAGCAGAGTACAGGTCTCCCAAAGTGATAATGCGCATAGAAATCTTCGTCACTGTTCGGCAACGGTCGTATTATTCCCCGAGCGTCGGAAGACGATATGTATATAGAGTGGTCAAGTGCATTTTCTTCATGCATAATTTAGTAGAATTATTTTAGTTATTATTTTAGTTTCCGGGAATACGACAATTAGCGAAGATCTGTATGCGCATTATTAATTTGGGAATACTGTACGGGTGTACCTTAACCTTTATTTAGTGTGAATGTGCTCGGGTGTGATGTCGACCAGAGACCAGACTAGGTACCTGGTTTGACAACATTGCAGGGTGGGTCATGTGTCCTTGAGGGTACATTTATAAAGAACTAGCTGTGCCCGCGACTTCGTCCGCGCGAGCGTTTCGTATTTAGGAAGATAATCAGTATAGCTGTTGCCCGCGACTTCGTTCGCGTGTATGTCGGAAAGTAAAGTGATGTCGCTAGGTAAGATCGCTAAGATATATACGAACAGTCAATATCTAGCATTGCTTGACCCCGTTTTTATAGATTGGAAATCATCAAATGACTCCTTCCGCTCTAGGCAGAGCGGAAAGCAGTGTCAGACTCTTACTGACTAAAACCCATCCGTGTTCCTCTTAATCCTCTTTGCGTTCCAGTGCCGCGGTGAATCTTTCGAATAAATTCCGCAACCCTGGCAGGCACTGACCCTAGTTTATAAAGAATATGTGTAGGTGTATGATAAGAAGGGTTATCTTTCATGTAAGTAATAAGTACCTATCTACAAGTTTCCATGTACTTTTTTTGATTTATTTTATAAAGAAAAATAAGATAAGAAAAATGAAGTACCTATTTATTTTAGATAAAATTCTGTTTTGTTAAACACAGTTGGTTAATAGGACACTTAAGTGCGAAATGTCAAAGGTATTTGCAATTTTTAATCGCTTTTCATCATTTATTTTTTTAATTGCCAGACGACATAACGGTATTGAAGTACTGTAAATTATGCAATTAAAAACATGATTGTATTAAATTATCTAATTTAATTATAGCATTTGATTATTTTGTCATTGAGACCGGGGTACAAAGTAGGTGAAATACACAAATGAGACTAGGGTCTAGATTGGTAAAATACACAAATAGATATGAAGAACAAATACTTTTAATCAAGTCTTTTAACCTTTTAGTTTAATTTGGTCACAAGAGTAAACAACATTCTAAAAAACATGTTTAAATCCTATGATTTAAACATGTTTTTGTACCTATGTACCTACTCGACCTGTGGCTGACTATGATTAAAATACTTGATTAGGGAACAGGCTCGCATGAACACTAAATTGACCGACATAAACACAGAACTGGTCGCTCAACTAATGTTTTTAAGTTATCTATGTGAAGTACTAAAAGTAGGTGCAAATGATTAAAATTATAAGACAGTTAGCGATTAACTTTTTGTGTGTAGCAAATTGAGATTTCACTTATTCCCAATAAAAATAAATAATACTAAGGGCACACTTGTGCACTTTTAGTTACGAAATGCATTGAAGCATTTCGACCAAGTTACATATCAGTCAATTTATCGCTTGAAGATGACAGAGAATCTTCAAGCGATTGATTGAAATAGAACTTATACTTCAAATTTGTTTAATCTGTGGTGCAACATAAATATTTCACCAATTAACCGTTCAAGAGTGTTTTAAGCATAACAAAAATCCCTAACGCAAGTAAAAAATAATTAAAGTACTTTTTTGCCTTCCTTGAAATTCAGTTTTCATGCGCTCCTAGATAAATGAGTATTATTACGTGCTACATACATCTAAAAATATAAAATCACCTCATTGACGCTTGCTTGGGCTCAAATATACACCTTGTACCAGCTGCTTCTGATCCCTCACAAGCTCTACGAGTGTAACTCGTAGATATCATCATTATCTGAGGAAAATAACACTAAAACCATGTTAATATAAGGGATTTAGAAGTGTGTTTGCCACAAGCGATAATAATGTTTTGAAAATAAAAAAAAAATAAAAAACGACTGGAAAATTACAGGCGTGATCGAGTTCAAGAGCAATCCAATTCCTCAATAAAAAAAAAATATCTAATTTATTTTTTATTAATTCACAGAACACAGTTATTGTGTAACATTTTGCATTTTTTAAATACAAAATGTATTACGCAA
Organism: Melanchra persicariae; assembly: GCA_947386135.1. Taxonomy (NCBI): domain Eukaryota; kingdom Metazoa; phylum Arthropoda; class Insecta; order Lepidoptera; family Noctuidae; genus Melanchra; species Melanchra persicariae. The sequence continues at coordinate 4,266,557 of OX376651.1, read as the reverse complement.
CAACTCGTAGGTTGTCTTTCAACAAATAAAATACTTATCTATATGATTTCAGTATTACATAAGATTGGTTTTGATCACAGTGAGTAGTTTTTTTAAAGTCATTGCCAAACTATATTTAAACCCAAAACACTATCATTGCTAGTGGTTTTAAAATAAATGCAGTAAAAATAAGAAATTACCAAAAATATCTCAATTTTCTACTCACATAAATTACGCAACAAAATGACGATAATACGCTACGCAGTATGCTCTGCTACTGAGTAGTGAATCGCGGTTGACATTGCTTATATCTTCAGGATAACAGTCAATGACAACTAAGGCTCAGCTCACACCGGACGCGACGCGAAATGACTAATTCGAATCCATCCCGCGGAATGTAAGTATTTAAAATACAAATTTATTCCATTTCTCTGTAAATAAAGGTCGATAGGAAGGGAGTGTCAGACTTTTACTGACCCATCCGTGTTCCTCCAAATGCCCTTTGCGTCCCAGGACTTTTTTTTTTTTTTTTTTTTTATAGGATGGGAAATCATCAAATGACCCCTGCCGCTCCACCCAGAGCGGGAGGGGTCATTTGATGATTTCCAGACTGAGAGAGTCAGACTTTTACTGACTAAAACCCACCCTTTAGTCCTCCTAGTGCCTTTCTTCCCAGGGCCGCGGTAACTCTTTCGAACAAATCCGTAACCCTGGTAGGCTCTGGCCCTAACGGGCCCCGACCCATGCTGACGTCCGTTGGCTCGGCGCGCGTAGAACACAGCGCGCCGTCAACCCGGGCCTGTTCTGATCGGACGGCGAGCTACCCATTGCTCGCCGTCCACAGGCATCAGTCACTGCGCCATGCTCAGGAGCATCAGTTCCTGGGCGGCGCAGTGGCTGACGTTCAACAGGAGGGGGTGAAATGGGGCCATTACTGGCACTCCATTTCAGCCCCCTCCGGAGCCCTTTGTAGGGGCCCTACTGCGGCTGCTGCGGTAGCAGCAGCCGCAGTGGAACCGGCAATGGCGGCAGAAGAAGCGGCGGCAGCGGCGGCGGTCGCGGCAGAGACGGCGGTGGCGGAGGGCTTCCTCCTGTTTCCGGCTTTGGTGGGTGGGGCGCAGGCCCTACCCCCAGCCCAGTGGTCGGCCGGCTTGCCAGCTGCCGCACAGACTACGCAGTGCGGCGCGGCGACGCAAGAGCCGGCCCTGTGACCGGGCTGACCGCAGCGGAAACAAAGACCGCTGCGGTCCACCTCCGAGGTGCATTGTGCTCCCACATGGTGGCCCACTTGGCACCGGAAGCACCTCAGAGGTCGGGGTTCCAGCAGTTTGACCTGCGCGGAAACCCAACCCACCAAAAACCTTCGGCCCTCCGTGATGGTTTTGGCCGCCGACACGGGGCAGCTCACCACAATGGTGCGCGTGCCCGTGTTGTCAGGACGTAGGGTGCCCGCCTTCACCTCCTCTGCTGAGCACCCCCCCGTCCTAACGACGGCGGCCACCACCTCCGCCTCCGTGACGGAGTCGTCCAGGCCCAAGATGCGCATGTCGATGCGCTTGGTGGGCCTGGACACTCGGGCATCGTCCGCGCTTAGGGACGCCCTGATCCTTTCGGCTAGAGCGTCCGCGGTTGGGCCGCTGGCTGCCCCGGGGATCTCCAGCATCCGGGCCCCAGTCATGGTGACCCGGAGCCGAAGGCCCCCCACGATGCCCAGCTCACCAAGGTTCACTGCCTCCTTCGCCTTGGTGAGCACGTCCGCGTACGTCACGCCCCTCTTCGCCGCGTCCGGCTGCAGCGTAAGAACTACAGCCGCGGTCCTCGGGGGGCGCAGCGCAGCCGCGACGCTTCGCGCCTTCTGCCGCCGCTTCCTCTCCCGCCTCTTGGCCGCCCTGGCTGCCTTTCCCGCCTTCCTCTTCTCCCCGGCCACTTGCCATTCGGCTTGAGCCGGGGGAGGAGCTGAAGGCGAGGAAGCCGGGGGGAGCTGCTGCTCAGATGGCGCAGGAGCCTTCGCCTTCCGCGCAGCAACCCCACCCTTCCTCTTCCTTCCCGGGGCCGGGTCCGGTCTTCCCGGCACGGGCTTCGCGGGTGCCGGCCCGGACCCTTTGTCCTGGCCGGACGACCCCGGTGTGGCAGCCACGGCGGCCGCATAAGACGCCGCCTTTTTCTGGCCTGGGGGGGCCTTCCCACTCGCCGCACTCGCTAGCGGGGGGCGCAGGACGATGCCCTCCAGGACGGAGAACCGCGCCTGGAAGGCAGCCAACTCCTGCCGCACGAGGTCCAGCACCTGGCTCTCCTGCGGCACGGGCTGGCTGTCCTTCTTGCGCCCCCCTTGCGGCGCCCCCTGTGGGCCGGCTCCCCGGAGCCTGGCCAGGTCTGCGCGGAGCCCCTCGTTCTCCTTACGGAGACGCTCCGTGGCGGCAGCTAAGCGGGCGACCTCCGCCCGCAGCTCGGACATCTCGTCCGGCGGAGGCCCACCTTTGTTAGCCTCCGCTGCCGCCAGAATGGAGGCCATCGCCTCGCTTATGGCCTTGTTCTTAGAGGAAAGCTTCCTCTTCAAGGCCACATCGCGAAGCGCGGCCTCCACCACCTCCGCAAACCCGGCCCTCCGAACCCGCTCCTGTCCGGAGTCATCCGGCTCACCGCCGGAGGACTCCGAACCAGGAGCCCCGCGGCCGCCATCTCCGGGGGGTCCGCCAGCATTGGCTCTCTGGCCAGCCTCCTTGGAGGCAGGGACTCTGCCCTTGCCTCCGTCTCGGCCCTTACCCCGCCTACTGGTGGGGATCTTTCGGGCCGAGACCACCTCCTCGCTGCAGGACGACCCCCGGTCGTCCTCCAGTCTGGGCCGCTTCCGGAAGGACCTGGGGTCCTCTGCTGCAGTCCCTGCCCCCTCGGGTCCCGAGCCCGCCGAGCTGAAGGTCGCCAGGTCGTCAGAGTCCAACTCGGACTCCGACTCTACACCCACGCGACGCTCAAGCGAGCCCTCCTCCCAGAACAGCGCGCCTCTGCCCGCGCTATGCCCGGCCGACTCTTCGTCGGGTGGGCTAAAATTATACCCGATCAGTTCCTGAAAGGACGGTTTGGATCGGGGGCCTCCTCGGCCACTGTTGCACTTGGCAAGCGGAGAGTGGATAACACTGTTGCCCCCCCCAGAATACGAGGGGCTTGACGCGCAAGGCGTGGCGGATTCCCGGACTGCTGTGCAGTCCGAACCGCCCTGGGGTACGTATTCTCTTTCAGTGCTATCCATTTTTTCCTTTTAAAGGGTGCGGTCCCTGTCCCCCCTCCTCTCTCCCTCTCTCACTGCTTGCTCGCTGCCCTCACAGTCACGTCTGATGATCAGACGCGTACCAGAGAGCAGCGAGCAAGCCAATGAGACGCACACCGTCCGAGGACCCGAACACTGCTCAAGTCTCCGAACGGTGTGCCCCTCTTGTGTCTCTCTTGGTCTGGTCTCTCACTTGGGACCTTCCGGCATGAGTGGCTCTACCGGCAAAGCCCCCAAGATCATTGAGACACGCAAGCCCCACCACGACGGCAACGTGGAGACACGGTTGGTGGGGCCCAGGGCTGCGGTGACTATTTCGAATATTCTGCAACCCTAGAAACGTGAGGTCTTGGTTTCAATTCCTGGGTCAAGAACTGTTGTTGGGTCTTTCTATCTGGAATTTTGTAGTAGTAGCTTGGTTTCTGGATTGGTGCTGGATTGATATCAATAGGCTTGCCGCTTATTACTTGAGACCTATCCACTAGGCAATATTTGATGCAACACGCGAGGCTCAACATGCTAAGCAAGGGATTGCGTTGCATTGGGATGCATAAAGGAGCCTCCTCGTGTAGCGCAATTTGTTCCATCAGCCACTCAACTGAACCGAGCGCTCGGCGCATCCTTTTTTTTTTTTTTTTTTTTGTTTGCGCTGGGAAAAAATGCATTACGCATACCCTCCCATTGGGGGAATGGGAGGGGTATGTGGGACTCCCCGGGCCAAGGCCCGGTATACCCACTAAAACAACCCAGCGGCATTCCCGCATCGTCTGAGTGGAGGGGGACTGGGAGATCGGCACAGCCTTTGCGTCCAGTCCCTCTCCGACGTTTGCCCGCCTACACGGCGGGCCCTACACGCCCTCCCCGTGAGGGGGGAGGGCCGGGAATGACCGGCGGAGGTGGTGTAGAGTGCAATGCGGGCGGAGGCGCCCCCGCGCCTGTCGCCCGCCTATCACCACCATGAGGAGGGAGAAGACGGCGTCTTCTCCGACCTCTTCTCCGCCTTCGGAGCGGCGCCGCGAGAGGGTCGTCCTCACGCACGCGCTCCGCCGCCTCCTTTTGCGAGATGACGTCCTCGCAAAAGGAGGCGACCGCTGCCCAGGACCCCTCACTCTCCAGCATAGAGTTGACCACGCTGGGAAGTGAGAGGTCCTGTCCGATCTCCGCAGTCAGAATGCGGCGCGGCTCAGACCAAGCCGGGCACACTTCGAGCGTGTGCTGTGCCGTGTCCTCCGCCGCACCGCAGTCGTGGCACGCCGGAGTCTCCTCCCTCCCGATCCGGTGCAGGTGCGTGCCGAAACAGCCGTGGCCTGACAGCACCTGCACCAGACGGAATGAGAGGAAACCGTGGGGCCGCTCGAGCCAGTCCCGCAGGACTGGGCCGAGCGCGTCCAGGGTTCGGCGGCCAAAAGTGGCGGAGGCGAGGTCCTGCGTCCAATGGACGATGATGGCGTCCCTCGCCTCCCGCCGCACGGCCTCCCGCTCTTCCGCGACGGGGCGCTCCCCGAGGGCTTTTCGTCGCGCCGTCCATTCGTACACTCTGGCGAGCACCCACGCCTCCGCTCGGCGCATCCTGGACAGTCTCACCTAACACCTTATAAGACTGGCCAATCCTTCCTTTGCGATGGTAGGGCTAACGCCCGCCTGGTTCGCGACCACCCTCCCATCGGAGTCCGACGTCAAGCAGCCTGCTGTGTTTCGTCGACGCGTGGGAGTACCAGTGCTTTAAGGCATTTTCTGGGCACGCTCGCTCCATCATAGATCTCATTCATCGCTTTTCATTAGGCGTGATCGAGGTCAAGAGCAAGCCCATTCCTTAATAAAAAATAAAAAAGTGGCACAACAACGCGCGACGACGTTGCCAGCAGGCGCGCAACATTGACAATGTTATTAACTAAAGTTCCTCGTTGCCGTTTAACATGATGAGCAACATGTTGCGCATCATGTCGCGCGTCAAGTTTTGCCTATAGTGGATACGAGGATATAGTCTTGTCTCTTATTACTGGCGATATTTACTAGAGTGTACTGTAAATACGCCTCTGTCTAACTGTTTGGGGAATACAGGCGTGACGCTGTTTTATATTTATTATTATTTTTTAAAATTTCAATTACTTACTCACTGCACTTACTTTAATATATTGCATTATACAGAATATTCCACATAAAATACTGGTAATCAGCTGAAACCAGTTTGACTGGAAGCCCACCCCAATATAGTTGGGAAAAGGCTAGGCAGATGATGATATACAGAATATTATTAAATGTCAATTCGGATCAACAATTAAATTCTAGCAAAATTGACATTAGAATTTAATAAAACAACACAGATATTGAAAAAATTAAACAAAATCAATACAGACATAACAAATAATTTAAGATACCAATCAATAAAACAACAATCCTTGCATCTTTTTGAAATAGACGCACATCGGAGTGGAACATGTCCACATCCGGATGCTGAGCAGTCAGTATCCAGATATTGTATCACTATTTTCTTACAAACTTGACAGCGTCACGAGCCTGTGTGAGCTTGCCCTTTGCACTAGAACATTAAACTATGGAAAGAGGTTATCAGTTCATTCTGACTAAAAGAGTGATTTAATATTGATTGGCTGTGTTGTCATTTGTTTGCAGTTTGTGATTTTGTATTGAGATAGTTACCGTATGATGAATCAAAACTGGCCAAGAGCGAGTTGGACTCGCGCACCAAGGGTTCCGTACCATTATCTATAAAAAAACGGCAAAAAATCACGTTTGATGTATGGGAGCCCCACTTAAATATTTATTTTATTCTATTTTAAGTATTTGTTGTTATAGCGGCAATAGAAATTCATCATCTGTGCAAAATTTCAACTGTCTAGTTATCACGCTTCATGAGATACAGTCTGGTTACAGATAGACGGACAGCAGAGTCTTAGTAATAGGGTGCCGTTTTACCCTTTGGGTACGGAACCCCAAAAATGAAAGTTTAGCAAAGGCCTCTTTCAAGTTCTGCCTCACAACATCCTATTCTCATTCTGTCACTGGCACGGAGTAAATGCCGCTCTTGTCGTTTAAAAGTCATCGGTTATTGTCGCTGGGGTCTCCTGTTACACTAAATATGTAACACATGTGGGATAAGCTATGGATAGGTTATTGTACACCAAAAATAGTTACACAAACTTAATTCTATGGGTACAACGGCGGTCTTATCCGTTATATACCGTTGGATAAAACATGTCGGGTCTCACACCAATCATGAAGTCGCTTGCTTTTGATTCAATTTTGATTATATTTTAATAACGTGACTAATATGTATAACCATGCCAAATTACAGCTTCGCAGCATCAATAATCTCTGCGTAAAACGGCGGTCGGACGGACGGCGGGTTCCTTGTTTCACTACGGAACCCTAAAAAGTGAAACAGTCATTTACGAAGGAGAGAGAGAGAGAGCAAGAAGAAAATTAGGGTTTAGTAAAAGGACTGTATTTTGAAGATTTACCGTTTTAAAAATACTCTTAAAAACCAAGAGTACTCGAATCTTTATTTACTGGTCATAAGAATTGAATCCGTGCGATCTCTACAGAGCGATAAGACGCTTCTAATTATATATTGATTTATTGCAACGTTTATGTGGATTAATATACAAATGGAAGGTACCTTGAAAAAAGTAATCGTTCAAGCGTAAATCATCAAGTAATCAATACAATATTTTCCTTTTCAGACATGATAAATTTCATTTGTGATAATTTATGAACTCATAAAATCTGCCTAGCTTTTTGTATATGGGAAATCATCAAACGACTCTTTCCTCTCTGGGTGGAGCGGAAGGGAGTGTCAGACTCTTACTGACTAAAACCCATCCGTGTTACTTTTTATGCCCTTTGCGTTCCAGGGCCGCTGTGACTCTTTCGATAAATTCCGCAACCATCCCACCTATGCTGAGGTCGGGTTCCAGTCTAACCAGATGCAGCTGAGACAGAGACCTCTACAACCCAGAACCGATAACACAATCTTCCTAAGCAAGACTGGTCACATTTTCTGGCTCCTGACTGCCCTTGACGACTGTCAAAGATCTACAAATGACAGCCGGGAGCAACGGAGGACGAAGCAGTCTTGGTATCTAATTGCCGGCAACCCAACCTTGGCAAGCGTTATTTTTATCTAGCTAGAACAGTCTCCAGGGTCCCATCTATCACTGTACTAAAATTCTTTAAAATCAGTTCAGTGATTTAGGTGTGCAAGCGTTACAAACTTTCTTTCTCATTTTTAGTATTAACTAGCCTTTGCCTGCGACTTCGTACACTCATATTCCGTTTTTTCTCGTTCCCGTAGGAATTCCGGAACATCCGCTCTTAGTGCTCCCCTACATTCCCCAAGGAACCTAAATGCCAAATTTCAGCTTTCTTTATGTAATGTTTCGGCTGTGCGTTGTCCGTCAGTGACTCATGAGTCATCCATCAGTCACGGAAGAGTTTTATATTATTATATTGATAGTCAGGTTAGGTTTAGATTAAACTAACAAAGGTAGGAAACATTACTAAGCCTGAGAACAATCAAAAATAATAAGAGTTTATCGTTTAATTAGTAACATTGTGGCCTTTGTTTCTAATCGTACTGAAGACAATACCTTAGTTAAAGTATTTTAACTGTTTTACTACTTGTAATTAGATTATTAAGTGCGATCGTTACTTCATTTTATGTCGCAAGAGGCTACTTAAGGGCTCTTCATGAAACGTAGATACTCAGCCAGTAGTCAGTACTATGACGTGTCTTTGCAATCAAGAATATGCTGTGAAATAAGGGAATAGAATAGAAATACTCTTTCTCTTTCATTTTTTTTCATGGTTTTTCTGTTTCGTTCTGTATAGCTCTTTCTCTTGCTCTACGGAATCAAAATGGTATTGGCACGTCATAGTAGAGGGGGGGAGGGGGGGGGATAGTAGAGGGGACTATTATATCCTAATGTTCATAAATAAAACATTTCGTAGAAAATACAATCTTCTAAAAAAACGTGGTCTAGCGTATTTCTAGATATTATTATCTTATTATTTTCCAACTGTCAATAGAATTCGTTTGCTAACTGATAAGCAAAACAAACGCAATAGATCTTTACCCACTTGAGAGTTTGTTAACATGGATTTATGTATGAGCGTTTTATCAGAGTCACGTGCAAGTTACAAAGATTATTATCGAGGAAATTAAATGATAGAAAACAGTTCAGAGCGCTCTGAACTGTGATCTATCATTTAATTTCCGATTCTTAAGAATTCCTGCTGTATGATAGCCCTCTAGTAAAAATAAAAAAAAACAATAAATCTGCCTCGCACTTTATAATTCTGTTGTGGTAGGCACCCAGTCTCTAGCCACTGCAACAGAATAAGACGCCCCGGGCGTCGGGAGTCGCAGGGCGAGTCGCAGGCGATTCGCTTCGCCTTTGTAAATGAACTATTTAATAAAATTGTAAAATGAACTATCTAATGAATTTTGTGCCATATTATGTTTGTACGAATAAATATTAGCTTCCCACTGAAAGCTAAAAATATTTCATCCGCCATATTGCAACAGACCTCACATTTTCCAATACATTCTCGTATTGAAATTGTTCCTAACTCTCACGGAGAGGTAACATGCTCATGACAGACCAGATAAAGGCTAGCACACGTGACCGGAACGAAACAAAGCACTACAGTTACCGTGTGCTTGGTATTCCGTCGGTGCACACCCGCCGTGTATCGCTGGACTTTCGCAAAGTTTGTAATCGTGGGTAATCGATGGGTGGGTCATGCTGTTCTGTTCTAAAGAGGGTTTATTCATAGAAGAGAAGATGTAGATAGTATAATGAAATGTCCATTTTTGAGTAGCTGTTTAATCGTCAGTGTCCATACGCATTCGAATGACATACAGATGCTACTAATTGTAAGTGCATCTCATAAATAAGATCGTTGGACGTTACCTTGCCAAAATATTTATGTCAGCAGAATATAATTATTTCAGTCGAAAGATATCTTATGCTGGACATAAGCCTCCTCCGAGTATCGCCACGTAGTATGACCCCGTGCTTCTCAGACCCTGTGGCCTATACCAGGCCTTCGATCAACTTTGTGGGAGGTCAAAAATATATTACTTAGTAATGTTATGAAAGAAGTGGTCCTATCGGACTCATCGTTGACTAATACTATTATTAGACTAACTAACACTGAACTGATTTTCAATATTTCAGAACTCCGAAAAAGTCAAAGTCAAATTCAAAACGTTTATTTTAATTAGGCCATTAAACGGCACTTTTAAACGTCATCATTTACATTTTAATACTATGTACAAAAAATAAAGTGACTCCACTGTCCGTTCGCAAAGGAAAATTCTTATGGAGAAGAACGGACAAGAAACTCCATATTTATTCTATTCAAATAAATGTTTTACAATATTTGGAATACAAAAGGTTGATACACGTAGAGTATACTACTTATAGGATCAAAGTATTACCAGCATAGGTAAACTTTTTCATTTTCTTAAAGGTACGCAAGTATAAAAAAACCTATTATGTCTCAAAAGGAAGACTAACAGAATTGAAACAGCTTAGACGATAAACAGGGAAGTTGATAATACGTGCGCTATTGCTTCTTTACAATAATCAAACCTAATTCGGAATTCACGGGCATATCCGAGTGTTGTATGTATTGCTCGACTGTGTGTATTGCTCGACCGACCGTATGTGTTGCTCGACTGCTCGATATTTCGCGTCACGCCCGCAATATGTGTCGCGGGACTTAAGTACGGTGCCCACTGGTGGTTCAGTTCGCTATCGGTTTTTGGGGTGAGCAGAATTGTAGGTTAGAATTGTGTTTTTGGGCAGAGGTTTTGTGGTACATAGAAAAATAGCTCCTATCAGCGGCTTCAATCTCGTGATTGTTGGGAATGATGCCAAGGGAACGTAAGCCTGAGATAAAAAGTTTACAAAGTCAAATCTATCTCTATACCAATATTTATCAAAATTGGTTCAGCGGCTTTAGCGTGAAATTTAACAAGTAAAGAAATATACAGATTTAATCTCATCTATTATATTAGTATGGACAATAAATTTTTAAACATGTCGAAATCGAAGTGAAGGCTTGGGTGAAATGATCACAAGGTGAGCTGTAATTCCATCTTGATTGCATGTATATTTCACGATACTATGTTTCACGACTAGCTGTCAGTCAGCTTATAACCCCATACGCCGTCGGCAGCTAGGCAATTGAGGAGTACTACGTAATATTCGTTGCTTTTTTATTAGGCTACACAGTTCAACACTCTCGTCACAAAAATAATAAACATTCCTGTCACATACCTTCAGCACTTCAGTGCGTACGTAACTCAAGACAACCTTGATCGCAGATCTACAGCGACACACGGGCCACACGGCACATTGAATATCCGCTATGTTTGGGTACCTATTACGTGAAACGCGTACGCCGCCGATAGTCTCTCATCTCTCTAGATATACGAACTACGGAAAATAGTCGTAAATTGTACGTATCTTTGTATGAAAAAATTGTATACATCTATTGGCACCGCTATTGAAAGCTTGAGGTTTTGAAGATAGGTGCCCCGGGAAATAGGGTGTCGTGTGTTAGGAATATATGACGCGGTTTTTAAAGGGAAGATACGAAAATTGTTTCTAGGCACTCGTTTTTACTTCGCCGCCCCAGTTCACTTCGGTTTATTGTGGATTCTGATGAAAATTCGAGAGGTTTTTTGCGAGAGGTATTTTTATACAACGATAACGGTGTTCCAGGAAATTCTGCATTTTAGAAAGAATGTTGTGTCGGTCGCTTCGTAATTACTCGGAAATAACAGACTACTAGATAGAAATGCAGAAGAGAATGGTTGAACAAAATGTAGGAACTAAGTAATAAGTTACACTTGCAACTTATCTTAACTTAGAGAAGAGCACATATTTATTTCTTTACAAATAAGCATCAAACCTTTACTATCCGTATTTTTCTGTACTGGTAAATAAATGATGAGACTCTTCATACCTATTTGTAGTTTCGTTAGTCCTAAACTCAGCAGAAAACAAAACCAGAGTTCACTGAATCAGAGGCTGTCAAAACGCTGTCGAAATGTCACGTACTCAATCCCTTAAATTATGACATTTCGTCAAACGATTTCGCTGATAGAATATCTCTTAACCTTAAATCTCCTTAGAGAAAATACTCTTAAATGAACACTTTCTACATTTACTCGTAACAGCACAAAACAATTTAAGGTAACAAGCGACCTGTACCCACCTACACACGGTCTCCTTTACAAGTATCACCTACACAAGGTTTCACAATAAGTCAATTGCTGCAGCATTCCCCTCACGTAGCTAATATTGTTTAGGGGATAATACTTTTACCTGGCCGGAATTATGTTGTGTCCCCCATCGAATTAACGGCCGTCCGTCTGTTGCCAGCCGTGGACGCTAATTGGGGTAAGTTTGGGAGCCTGCTGGTAGGATGTGTCAGGTATTGGTGATATGTTTTTAAGGTAGAGGGGAGGCTCTTGTTGGTTGGTGCCCTTTGCTTTCCAGGGCCACGGTAAAAAAATTTATAGTGTAGGGTTGGGTAATTTTTTTTTCAAGATATTGTTTTACCACTCTGTGTTAATTAATATGTATACCCATACCATTTCCAACTTTCTAGTGCTAAGCGTCTTTGAGCTAAACCACGGACAGACAGACGCACCTTTTTGACTATAGTTCCTTGTTAACTATGGAACCTTAAAACAGTTCATAACTTATTGCTCGGGTATCTACGAAGGGATATTAGGGAAAGGTCAATGTACTTTATTGAAAGTTTATCAGGTGCCTACCATACATCTCCTCTCTTATCATAACTAAATATCGTAGGAAGTAATTTCAACATGAACGTAGGTGGACGTGGACGTTGAATCTGCACGCTTCGTTCAATCTCCCTCTGTAAAATTCTATTCTATTTTCGTAATAATTGCACTGAAAATCCTTATTTACTTCGCAGACAACAGATTTCCATGAGATTGACTGATTCAAAATCAAATTTCGTTCAGTCCGTACCAATTATAGCAGACACAAGATGTTCTGATTTAATTATAGAGCACCTTTAAATGGATCTCCCTGTTATTTGCCTAACTCGGGAACGAACTACCCTCCGAATTAGTATTCTGTTCGTTCGCTCCTGTTACGGCGGTAAACAATACGACACTCGCCTGTTTGTTCTCAATAATGTTTAATTTATTGGCACTGGTTTGGATTTTAAATTGGTTGGTTATGATTTCGTCGCGACGCTTATTTGAATTAGCTACTTAGAAATTGATGGAAGATTCGATTGAAGAGTGTTTTTTTAAGAATATTGATGTGGATCGTTTTATTTTGTTTGTATCGATAACTTATTGAAAATGCAGCCAACTAGCTTAATCAGCCGTTTAATTAAATGCATAACCTTTTCATTGAACAACGCCGTTTAATCAGCGACTTAAGTGACATGGGCAGGTAATTAAACAATGTTGAACAAAAGATGCCACTTAGGTCGCAGAAAAATCGGCACATTTAAATAAGGCTAGGCAGTCAATTAAACGGCTGCTTAAGCTAATTGGCTGCGACATATATATTTAAAAATGAATCCCTGTTTCTCATGGTCACGACATAACTTGAGAACGACTTGACCGATTAAAATAAATAGTCATTTTTTTGTTGTGTTCGTCTTTGTCAGGCCGAGGTTTGAAAGAAAGAAAATTCTGAAAAAAAAAAATGTACATCCGGGCGAAGCCGGGGCGGGCCGTTAGTTATCAACAAATCCTATTCTAAACCAGCGACTAACAATAACGATTTACAAAATAAAAGTCTATTCTAAACAAGCGAGAAAGAAAATGAATGCTTGTTTCATTACCAGAACCACTCATGTGTTGATGGAACAAGCATTAAGTCCCCCATGCTCCCTTATTTCGTGTAGGCATTTTTTAAATCTTAGGTTACTAAGCTGCTTTGCTTTTTAGGTTTCAGTACGCAAAGGGTAACCAACGGAACCCTATTACTAAGTCTCTACTGTCTGTCCGTTCGTCCGTCCGTCCGTCTATCTGTCTGTCTGTCAGCGGGTTGTATCTCAAGTAATAGGCAGACAAAATTAAAAAGGGCTCCCATGTAATATAAGAAACGTGTTTTTTTTTTTCGGTTAATGGTACGGAACCCTTCGTATGTGAGTCCAAGTAGCACTTGGCCGGTTTTTTGTTTACTGAGGTATCACATTTTAGAGCATAGTGGGGATAATAATATCCATTCATCGTGTTCGTTAAAAATCAAGACACCACTGTTTAAAAATAGAATGATAAAATTGCAAACAAAAACAAAATCCAACAACGATTAAAACCAGTTCACACGAGGTTTAAAAATGGAACACCGCATCATAGCAGCAGTGTATTCAATCCACAATATTGTTGTTGATATATTATTATTTTTTTCACACAAAACGTGGGCAAACGCTAGAGGAATAGTGCCAGGATTTTCACAGTATAGATTGCCGTTTTAATAAACAAAGGGGATAGCACGTTTTCGATTTCAAAGGTATTATTGCTCGGTACAAATATTAGTTGAGATTTTCGTTACTTCAGTTTGGTGCAAGGGCGTGATGTTAGGTTGGTAAACATGTTTTTAAGTGATTTACGTCTCGAGAGTTTGAGTAGGTGCGTAGGTATTGGAATTTTAGTTAAGAAAGCGGCTACTTCTTTTAGTGAGAAGAGGGCAACCTACTTTTGTTAGAAAGTAATAACAATCATGATAACATAATTACGTACTGATATACAACGTGTAACAGAATAAACGCAATACCTCTTACGGGGTCATTGTACTCATCATTATGAACAACTTTCACTATGGCACCACCACTGTATTTGCGAAAAAAAAGTCGACTGCTCCATACATTTTATGTGCGCATAACTCGACAAAATGTCCAGAACAGCTGTTTTTTTTCGCTGTTACACGTTGTATTGAGATGACGGCGAATAGTGGTATGTGGAAGAAGCACTCGTCTTCTTCTTTTCTTGATGTTAATTCATTAGATTTAATGAGCCTAGTAACTACTCAGCATCATAATCATCATATCAGCCGGAAGACGTCTACTGCTGGACATAGGCCTCCCCCAAGTGTCGCCACAACAACTGGTCCTGTGCGTTTTGCATCCATCGGCTACCAGCGACCCTCACCAGGTCATCGGTCCATCTTGTGGGGAGGCCTTCCAACGCTGCGTCTTCCGGTTCGCGGTCGCCACGTAGTAACTAGCCCACTAAATCTAAGGAGTTAACGCTACATTGTTAATTGCAGCGTCAGTAGAATTTATTCAATCCCCAAAGTACAAGTGCGTGGGCACTTGGCGTACTCAAACGTGTGGTTAATGTTCTGAACAAGAGCACCGCACTGGTTTAACCACTCGGGCCCAACATGTGAAAATTCCCTAATATAAAGTAAATCTTATGTATATGTAAATAAACATTAAATTCGCGATTAATTCGCGACACACCGGTGTGTCGCCGGGGCCGGACAGGTATAGAAAATAATAAAAAATATACAATAAAAAAAAATAGTAAAAAAAACCCATTTCGGCAGATTGTGTTTTGCGGTCTACCCGATTCAGTGGTTTCCATATTCTATATTTAGCCGAGATTTATGCTCAGATCTAAGGGCCACGTCGCGGTCTGCACTTGTCTACGGCTCTTTCTCCATCCGTCATTAGAATCATGATGGTTTTAAAATATAGTGCCTTGTACTCTCATCCAAAATTGAGACCTGATGAGCTATTCTGGTATTTTAAAGGAGTCTTCGCATAGTTATCGCAGGCGCAAACTCAAAAACTCTTCTAATTTCGACAAATACTTGTCGAAATGTAGGAAAGGGCAAGTATTTGTCGTTTTTAAATACGAAAATCATTGGCCTTTTTTTTTTTTTTTTTTTTTTTATAGGATGGGAAATCATCAAATGACCCCTCCCGCTCTGGGTGGAGCGGCAGGGAGTGTCAGACTTTTACTGACTAAAACCCACCCTTAGTCCTCCTAGTGCCTTTCTTCCCAGGGCCGCGGTAACTCTTTCGAACAATTCCGCAACCCTGGCAGGCTCTGGCCCTGGCGGGCCCCGTCTCCGTTGCTGACTGCTCGTTGCTGACGGCGCGTTTGGAGTGAACGCGCCGTCGACTCTGGCCTGACCTGATCGGACAGCGAGCTACCCATTGCTCGCTGTCCGCAGGCGTCAGTCACTGCGCCTAGCCCAGGAGCGTCAGTTCCTGAGAGGCGCAGCGACCGACGTTCGTCTGGAGGAGGCGAAATGGGGCCATTACTGGCACTCCATTTCGGCCCCCTCCCGAGCAGTGGCAGCGGCGGCGACGGTGGCGGCGGCTGCGGCGGAAGCGACGGCGGCGGCGGCGGCGGTGGAGGAGGGTTTTCTCCTCGACCCGGCCCTGGCGGGTGGACCGCAGGCTTTGCCCCCAGCCCAGTGATCGGCCGGCTTGCCAGCTGCCGCACATGCGAAGCAGTGCGGCGCGGCGTCGCACGAGCCGGCCCTGTGACCGGGCTGACCACAGCGGAAGCAGTGGTCACTGCGGTCCACCTCCGAGGTGCAGCGTACTCCCACGTGGTTGCCAACTTGGCAACGGAAGCACCTCAGAGGTCTGGGCTCCAGCAGTTTTACCTGCGCGGAGACCCAGCCCACCAAAAGCCTTCGGCCCTCCGAGACTTTCTTGGCCGCCGACACGGGGCAGCTCACCACTACGGTTCGCATGCCCGTGTTGTCAGGACGGATGGTGCCCGCCTTCACCTCCTCTGCAGAGCACCCCCCCGTCCTGACGACGGCGGCCAACACCTCCTCCTCCGTGACGGAGTCGTCCAGGCCCAAGATGCGCATATCTATGCACTTCGTGGGCCTGGACACTCGGACGTCATCCGCGCCCAAGGACGCCCTAAGCCTTTCGGCTAGAGCGTCCGCGGCCGGACCGCTGCCTGCTCCAGGGATCTCGAGCATCCTGGCCCCGGTCATGGTGACCCTGAGCCGGAGACCCCCGACGATGCCAAGCTCACCGAGGTTGATGGCCTCCTTGGCCTTGGTGAGCGTATTGGCATACGTCACGCCCCTCTTCACCGCGTCCGGCTGCAGCGTTAAGACTACAGCCGCGGTCTTCGGGGCGCGGAGCGCAGCCGCGACGCCTCGCGCTCGCTGCCGCCGCCTTCTTTCCCGCCTCTTTGCCGCCCTGGCTGCCTTTCCCGCCTTCTTCTTCTCCCCGGCAACTTGCCATTCGGCTTGAGCCGGGGGAGGAGCTGAAGGCGAGGAAGCCGGGGGGAGCTGCTGCTCAGACGGCGCAGGAGCCTTCGCCGTCCGCGCAGCAACCCCACCCTTCCTCTTCCTTCCCGGGGCCGGGTCCGGTTTTCCCGACACCGGCTTCGCGGGTGCCGGCCCGGACCCTTTGTCCTGGCCGGACGACCCCGGTGTGGCAGCCACGGCGGCCGCGTACGACGCCGCCTTTTTTTGGGCTGGAGCCTTCCCACTCGCCGCTAACGGGGGGCGCAAGACGATGCCCTCCAGGACGGAAAACCGCGCCTGGAAGGCAGCCATCTCCTGCCGCACAAGGTCCAGCACCTGGCCCTCCTGCGGCACGGGCTGGCTGTCCTTCTTGCGCCCCCCTTTAGGCGCCCCCTGTGGGCCGGCTCCCTGGAGCCTGGCCAGGTCTGCTCGGAGCCCCGCGTTCTCCCTCTGGAGACGCTCGGTGGCGGCAGCCAAGCGGGCGACCTCCGCCCGCAGGTTGGACATCTCGTCCACCGGAGGCCCACCTCGGTTAGCCTCCGCTGCCGCCAGGATGGAGGCCAGCGCCGCACTTATGGCCTTGTTTTTAGAGGAGAGTTTCCTCTTCAAGGCCACATCGCGAAGCGCGGCCTCCACCACCTCCGGGAACCCAGCCCTCCGAACCCGCTCCTGTCCGGAGTCATCCGGCTCACCGCCGGAGGACTCCGAACCAGGAGCCCCACGATCGCCATCTTCGGGGGGTCGTCCAACATCCTTGGAGGCAAGGACTCTGCCCTTGCCTCCCTCTCGGCCCGTACCCCGCCTGCTGGTGGAGATTTTACGGGCCGAGGCCACCTCTTCGGTGCCGGACGACCCCCGGTCCTCCTCTGATCTGGGCCGCTTGCGGAAGGACCTAGAGTCCTCCGCAGCAGCCCCCGCTCTCACGGGTTCAGAGCTCGCCGAGCTTAAGGTCGCTAGGTCGTCGGAGTCCAACTCGGACTCCGACTCTTCACCCGTGCGACACTCAAGCGAGCCCTCCTCCCAATATAGAGCGCCACTTCCCGCGCTCTGCCCGACCGACACTTTGTCGGGTGAGCTAAAATTGAACCCGATTAGTTCCTCAAAGGACGTTTCGAATCGGGGGCCTCCTCGGCCACTGTTGCCCTTGGCAAGCGGAGTGCGGACAGCCCTGTTGCCCCCCCCAGAATACGAGGGGCTTGACGCACTAGGCGTGGCGGATTCCCGGACTGCGGTGCAGTCCGAACCGCCCTGGGGTAGTTTCTCTTTTCCAGGCCTGTCCATAGTTTCCTTTTTGAGGGTGCGGTCCCTATCTCCCCTCCTCTCCCCCTCTCTCTCAGTGCTTGCTCGCTGCCCTCACAGTCACGTCTGATGATCAGACGCGTACCAGAGAGCAGCGAGCAAGCCAATGAGACGCACACCGTCCGAGGACCCGAACACTGCTCAAGTATCCGAACGGTGTGCCCCTCTTGTGTCTCTCTTGGTCTGGTCTCTCACTTGGGACCTTCCGGCATGAGTGGCTCTACCGGCAAAGCCCCCAAGATCATTGAGACACGCAAGCCCCACCACGACGACAACGTGGAGACACGGTTGGTGGGGAAAATCATTGGCCTTCACGCTAAACCTTGAACATACGCACAAACACATCTCAGATTTGTATCACGTATTCAATATTTAGCCGAGATGTATCCTTAGATCAAAGGGCCACGCACGAGCGTCTGCACTTGTCGAAATGAACGCGTTTTCATATCAATTCTTATTCATACGTACAACGTCTGCCTTCAGAAAGTTAATGTGGAAGGAAGCGGAGTAATGGTTTGCTTTAGTTCTGTTTTGGTTCGGATTAGGAATTGGTTTGAAGGTAGATGCTGATGTAACTAGTAGGTAGTTATTTTATTTATTTAGTCAATTAAACGGCACTTTGGAGCGTCATCATTTAAAGTTAAAATAATACCTCCATACAAAGTGGAAAAATCATCCATACAAAATTTGCTTATTCTGATTTCCTGTGACTTTCCAGCGGTGTTGTTAGGTTATCACTAAAAAGTGAAAAGTAAAAAACTTTTTCACAAAAAAAAACAGACTTCCAAAAAAAACACTACAAGGTACAAAATAACTTTAATTTCGAAACTGGGTGTCTAATTACGAAGAAACGACCAAAAACACCGATTTCCGAAATTGTGCATTTTATACCATTCAATCTTTGTTCCGTATGGTGTCGTGCGTAAAAGAATAGCACCATCCCATCGCTTCCCTTGGGTGTTGTAAGAGGTGACTAAGGAACTCACTAGAGAATGGGCAGCAGCATTATCTGTACATTGCTACAGCTACACAGATCACCAACCCGCCTACCAAGCGTGGCGCTTATGGCAAACCCCCCCTTTTGAGGGAGGCCAATGTCCAGCAGTGGACGTCATTCGGCTATGACGATAATGAACCTTTGAGTGATGCAGAGACAAAATTAGCGGTAGGTGTAGTATTGACAAAATACGATATTAATATTTATTGAATGCAAATATTCTACTGAATCAAATATTTGCATTCAATAAATATTAATATCGTATTTTATGCCCGGATTACATGAGGCTAGTTTTTAAAGTAAGGATCTATTCACAGGCTGACTGTTGACGCTTTTAGCGATAAGGTCGGCCATTGTTACACCCTGCTATTTTTAAAAAAAGAGTATTTTCATTATATTCTATTCTATCTGCGTAGCCTTTCCCCAACTTTTATAGTATGTTTGAGTCGACTTCCAGTTTACCTGGATGAGGCTGAATACCAAAGCATGGAGAGAGCGTTGGAAGTTCTCCCACAAGGTAGACCGATGACCTGATGAGGGTCGCGGGAGCCGATGAATGCGAGACGCACAGGACCGGTTGTTGTGGCGACAGTTGGGGGAGGCCTCTGTCCAGCAGTGGACGTCTTTCGGCTGATATGATGATGATGATGACATAGAGAGACTGCCTTTGTGACATGTTTAAGCGCCATGCAAGTAATTTCAGAGCTATTACTTTGGTTCGGCACAAACAAATATTAAGGAAGATCCGTATACACGAGACTAGAGTGACATAAGATTGCTAGCTTGAACAAATACCCTCGGGTGTTAACCAAAAACAAAATTATTCACATCAGGCTGAAAGAATGCACTTTTTGAACGTCAGATAAACATGAAGACAATCTCCCCTCCCCACACGTCTCGCAAAACGTCCGCCCGTCATCACCAATACCTAGTGTTTTAATTGGGAAGAGGAAGTGGCGCAACAAACTCCACAGCAATACATCTGTCTGATGTTCTGAACAGAACGCGTGTTACACGAGGTTCGTTTTTGGGCATGACGTACATGCGTATGTCGTCTTCAAGCTAGCGGGTATCTGACATAATATTACCTGTAACAAGCTCACAAGGCGTTATTGTTTCATGCCAAACAAGGAGATGCAAATTAAATTAATCGTAATGACCCCTTTGAATTAATCATAGCAATGTACTCTAGGAGACAGAAATGTAGCTATCGACCGACTGGATGTCGATGCTGGCAGGGAAGCATTAGGGTAACTAATTGTGTTGCCATAATGGGTATAACAAATACCCTCTAAACTATAGTGCTGAAGTGGTAACACCCAAGCGTTACTAGCGTTACTTACTACATTGTGTTCAATAATATATCTCTCTTACTAATCTTGAGGACGAAGCACTTCGTATAATTATGATCGAACTTCACGTCTGGTCTTTGTATTTCGAGTGTCTAAAGTCAATCAAGTCAAGATGGTGGTATAGACATTTGAACCACTGACAGAATTCACGGAACGCATCTCCAGTTAACACAGCAGGTAACTGACTTTACAAAATCAAATAACAGTACTACCCCCTACAACAAACAAATTCATTCACAGTAGGCTTCACAAACGCAACACGTTCCAGCGAAGCGTGCGACTAACATTGTTGCAACAACTCGACATACAAACATACACAGTCGAATGTACTCCGAAATTAATTCGCGTGAACTCAGCAACCTCCCGAAATCCGTTTATTTGATATGATATATTACTCGTGTTAGTTCTAGTGTGTTTATGTATATTAAGTACGCGTGGGATGCCAAGATTGTGCTCGGCAATTGAAACTAATTTTGAACTAGATTTGTTGGCTTGCATGTGTCAAGATTGTGGGTATTTTAACGTTTAACTTTGATAATAGTGAGTTAAACGATGTCTTAGGCTATGTCCATCGGGCACGCCACTATTGCAGTTGTAAGTCCCCTCTTTAAGGAGTAGCTGGAGAGGGGCCATGGCGTCCTCACCTTCCGCCTGACGCAGGTACTCACCGGACACGAATGTTTCGGGAGGTACCTGTTTCGGATTCGGTGGGAGGAAACGTCCGGGTGTTCTCTCTGTGAGGATCGCCCGGAGGACACGGTGGAGCATACGGTGGAGGTCTTCCCTGCTTGGGCGGAGCACCGCCGTGTCCTCGTCGAGGCGATCGGCGGCTACGACCTCTCACGTCCAGCTCTAGTTCAATCCATGGTCCGGAGCGAGGAGGCATGGGAAGCCGTCACCTCCTTCTGCGAAGCAGTAATGTTAGTGAAGGAGGAGGCGGGCTGCAAGAGAGAAAGACAATCCTCATGCCCCATCCGCCGCAACATAAGGAGACGCCCCGGGCGTCGAGAGTAGCAGGACGATTCCCGGCCAAAGGTCGGCCTGCGAACGGCGAGCGTTGGGTGGCTCGCCGTCCGATTAAAGCCAGGCCCGGGTCGACGGCACGTTGTGTTCCACGCGCGCCTCAAAGATATTATGTCAGCAAAGTAGGCGGGGCCCGTTAGGGCCACAGCCTGCCAGGGTTGCGGATTTTGTTCGAAAGAGTCACCGCGGCCCTGGAACGCAAAGGGCACTAAGGATGGAGGAGCACGGATGGGTTTTAGTCAGTAAGAGTGAGACACTCCCTCCCGCTCCACCCAGAGTGAAAGGGGTCATTGATGATCCATAAAAAAAGGCTATGTCCAGCAGTGGAAGTATTTTGGCTGAAATGAAGATGATGATGATGAAGAAAGCGAGCTTATAAGTTTACTTGAAGGAATGGATAGTCACTTTAAACCTTTTAAGCTAACGCTTATTCACCCATACCATTATTTGTATGTGTCATGTAGTTTTCATTACTTTGCAAACTATTGTATTAAGTCAAGTTCTTCCAACGACAGACAGAAGTGTTGCTTGGGAGTTGGTTGCGCCACTTTTTCCCGGATGTAATTCTAGGTAGTGGTGATGCGTAAAACTTTGACGTTCAAAAAGTGCTGGCCGAATAAATGACTTTTGATATTGTTACAACCTGGGGGCCAAATCTACTAATATTTAAGCAACAACGCATTCGCAATCTGTCAAAAATGTAGGGAAATGAAGGCCTTTTTGACAGTTTGTGATTGACTTGCGAATTCGAACGATGTTTAAAAATTAGTAGAATTGGCACTCTGATACTTTATAACGTAAATCAATCTCTTTGCTAGACAATTTATGGTTTAAGATGGGCCGGTATCTCGAAAAGTCGTATACAAACAGATCTTTCTCTGAATATCTATCAATATGACGCTAAATAACATTACTTATATCCAAAAAACTCATAAATATAAGTATCTTCTGGAACACAAATAGAGAAGAAGGTCCATTATCTGTACGTCAGAGTCAATGTCCGCCTTGAAATACTTATCTCGTGGGAAATTCGTTCTGTCTTCACTAAGCCACAAAGCAAATAGGTACGGAAGGTCTGCTTTATACATAGAGTATGCTTATAGATCGATTTCTCATAAGCGCACGACTCACCACCGCGGCCCGGGGGACAGGAAAGAACGCGCGGTTGCAATTGGTCAGTTCAAGGTCAAGTTGCGTAGGTATGCCCGTCACGTTAGGGCTTTCCTTGATTAAGGGAAAATATTCGATATCGATAAAATGGATTTTACCATTATGCTCAATCAATTACAAAAAAAAACATGTAAGTATCCAGTTATTATTGATTTTTAAAATATATAATGGTATATGTTTTTCGAATTAAAGTTTTCGGGTTCCTGATTGTTCCTTGTAAAAAATGAGAGATGAGATTCTACATATTTCTGAATTATACATCTTGCTAATTCAATTAAATTATTTTTTATTCAATTTCAGATTGATGATAATTTAATGTCCGGGAATAAATTTGACTTTGAAACGATTTGACTTTCCCATATTAGAACAATAAAAACAAAACATACCAAAATAGTCAAAAACGTCGTTGATATCGCTGAACTAATTAAACGGTGGAGTTGTTTTAAATATTCAAAACAATCGGGGGTGAAGCGCCTTGAACAAACAGCTCTGTATTTTCTTGGAAACCAATTTTCCTTATTAACCTTATTGTAACTAGTTGCCTTGGAATGTTTCCCACACCACTTCACCACGCATGAAGGCATTTTGATGCGTTTTAATTTCTTAAAAACGTTATAAAAATCGAAATAATTTAGCGTGCACACAGGTCTAACACTTGGACACAACTAAAATGGTCACCAGTACCGTAGCCTATATATAGGCGACAAAACACTAATCGTTTTCGAGCGTCAGGGCACTGTATGCGCAGTCAAGTGGTTAAAAATAGTCTTTGGCTTCATACAACGAGGAGAAACGCAAGCATATAATTATATAGACACGCTTCACGTACACTGAGTGCAAGCGCACTCGCGACCGGCATTTGTTTGACATCGCTGCACGTTAGGTACGCGTCTGTGTGTGCGTGCGCCTGTTGTCGCAACGTTGTACCACAGTATAAATATGGACAGTAGGGAAACTAAGCCTAGTTGAGAACATAATTACCAACGCTCCATTGAAGCAATAGGGTTGTCACTTTTAATGTTTTTGATATATATTTTTTTACATTTTTGTTCTGCAGTGATCAATCAATCGAATTTGAATAAATAGCTTACAAACATAATTTAAATAGGTAATCTCTTGGCGTCGGTTAATCTCAGCAAAAGACGATAGTTTAAACACGGAAATCAATTTAATATTAACACACAACAACTTGTAGAACTAAAGATCTTTAACTTTGTCATTACGGCGGAAACTTTTACAAGTTTTAGCGGGAGCGTACGCGAGCCGCAGTTGGACGAAAAGGTTTCGGGCGCTCGTCGGAGTAAAAAAAAATAATAATAAAATAACCTTTATTTCGCAAAAATTAACAACCTTGCACAACTTGGAGTGGGCGCGCGGTAGACGCCTCAGCGCAGGTGGCGCGCGGGCTGGGCTCATGAGCGGCTACGAACCGTACCGCGTTTCAATCCAAAACAAAAAAAAATGATAGGTACCTTTTGCAGCCGCCATATTGGATTCACGTTTTGACAGCACTATCGGCTTCAACACCCTCGAAAACCATGAAAACGACACCCATGACGAAACAATTTATACCAATTGCAGCCGCCATCTTGGATTCACATTTTGACAGCACTATCGGCTTCAACACCCTCGAAAACCATGAAAACGACACCCATGACGAAAATATTGATATAGAATACCTATTGCAGTCGCCATCTTGGATGTACTTTTTGTTACCACTATCACTATTGCACTATCAGCTTTAAATACCCTCAAAACCGCCGCATTCATGATTTAGAAGTAAGTTCACGAATTCATTATGATCGATCACACGGACTTATACCTACGTAATTCGATAACGATTAAATAACAATGACTAGAAATCATTCTTACCTTTCAATATCAGCAGGAAGTTTAAAATACAATAGCTCCGGTTTTGATGAAGCCGAGTTCAAACAGCCTTATACTGCGCAATACTTTCCTGGCATTTTCAAAAATAAAAAGTTAAACGTGACCACTCGTCTTGACGCGGCACTTCCTTTTATAGTTATTATACTCTTTGCGCGGCACTTGCTACTGCGAGTCCCGCGAAGTTACCTTAGGAGTCTCGTCGGTGTGCATGTTTGTGTGAGTGTGCCGTTTCGAGCGCTTCAGTTTCCCTACTGTCCATATTTATATTGTGGTTGTACAGAGCAATCCTTCTGCATTTATCTTCACATTTTAGGACCTTAAGTTTTATAATAATAATTGTTTCATAATCAAGTGTCTCAGATGAATTTCAATTTGTCATGAGCATTAACATTTTGACTAGATAGCTCGTCTAAGTATTGGTAAACTTTTGAGACGTTGTAAGTATGTAGTACTAAGTTTGTAATCCTCGAAGGTATAGGTGTCTCATGTTGTTAGTGTTTGTGTACTGATAGCATTAAAAGTTTAAACTATGAGTCAGGTTTTGCGTAAAATAATAATATCATAGATGAATAATCATATTGTAAACTTGATTTGAGGCTTTAGAAAGGTCGGCGACATTTTGCACCGATTACGTAGCGATACAATTGCAAAAAGATCTGTATATAGGCGCGATACTATCGCTGGTCTTTATACCCTCGAAATAATCACGATTCTTCTTCGCTACTCTCGCGATATAGCATGGATACAGACGCGATGTAGCATCAAACTTGGGGATGCATGAAGGAGCCTCCTCGTGTAGCGCAATTTGTTCCATCAGACACTCAATTGAACCGAGCGCTCGGCGCATCCTGGACAGTCTCACTTAACAACGTATAAGACTGACCAGTCCTTCCCTTGCGGTGGTAGGGCTAACGCCCGCCTGGTTCACGACCACCCTCCCACCGGAGTCAAGCAGCCTGCTGTGTTTCGTCGACGCGTGGGAGTACCAGTGCCTTAAGGCATCTTCTGGGCACGCTCGCTCCATCATAGACCTCATCCATTGCTTTCCATCAGGCGTGATCGAGGTCAAGAGCTAGCCCATTCCTTAATCCCACTTTGCCATCGATGACAAAACTCAGAATACAAGCAATTATTTCATTAAACCATTAACAGACACTTTTGAATTGTTAAAGTAATTCAATCAAAAATATTAAGCAGCACGTTCCAAAGCAGATCTCTATGAAGACGAACATGTAAGAAACTCCTCATACACATCCTTAGCTATATTTTGAGCCAAACCTTCAGAAAGCTCACATCTTAGGCTTAGTATTCATTAAAATATTGTAACATGAATGTCGCCAGAATAAAGGCCAAATCTAAAGGTTACGTGTAACATAGGAGTTCATTTACAAATCCAATAGTGGCAAAGGTCGGTCCTAAGATTAGCAAAAAATATGAAGTCAAAGAAGAAAAAAAAACAGGTCCTATTACACAATATGTAAGTACATACAAAGGTGTACATTTTCCTTTGTCTGTTTATTCGTATAATCTTTCTTTTCGTTTGACGGAGGCTCAGATAATGGGTCTTTAAAAGACCAAAAAGCGGATTAGGCATTACCGCTCCCGGGGCCATGTTCCGTGCTTTATACACGGACAAATCGTTGTCTGTCTGTTTGATTTTTTGTCTTAATATTTACGGTGATTTGGGTAAATGTTTGGATATTCTATTTGCGCTGTTTGTTAGGTTAATCAGTTCAAAGCTGTCATATTCAAGAGAACTGAAGCTTAAACTGTTGTGAAGTTGAACATTTTAAACATCAATTTCATTAATATATGTATTTTTTTTTGTGCGGATTATGTTCTCAAAACATATGATTTCTTTATGAGCACTGAGTGGGAATTCTCGGAAACAGGGATGAAGAAATTGTTTATGATGTAACGAACGAAAGTATTCTCATGACCCGATTTTCTACTTACGAAATGTACGGAAATGTAAGTAGAAAATCGGGTAAATTGCTGAAATCCGTAAATCAAGTATAAAAAGTTCTTGAAAGTTGGAGGCGTGGGTAAAAAATGCCACTCCACTCCAATTGACTCCTTCTCCATTTTTGTACATTTGCCTGCTTTCTCTTAGCTAATTTTCAAGGTTGGAACTATCCCTACACCCACCTATCATAACTCCATTTTCTCTCATACCAAAAAACCTACAAGCATCTCCGCTGCAAAAGCCTAAGTCATGACATTATGTTTTATGGCTTTTATTTGATATTATCCTTCTGAGCCGGAGGTCGGCTCACTAATGCTGCTTTTCATGTTACTAACGAACCCGCACGACTTCATACATGGCCATGTACGCGTAATAAAAGGAAACTATCCTGGACAGGCTTGTTTGAGGATTTCAATCTTTTTGTTCGAAACTAATTTTCATGGAACTTTGTAAGTTTGATGTTGAATTTAAAGCTGAAGCTTTTGTTGGACTCTGAATGGGCTGTGTGGGGAACTACTTTTGAGTTTGACTTCGGTTCGCCGCGTGTTTTGTAATATTGGTCTTTAGGGTTTTGATGTTAGATTAAATTAAAAAAAAATCATTTGAATTTGGCTCTATGAAATTTTGTTAACCGACTTTTTAGCGGTAACAACTGAAAATATTAGCGATCTGAAGATAGAATGTGACTAGTGTCGTGCATGTTCCGTATGGTATCGGACGTGAAAGAATAGCACCATCCCATCACTTCCCGTGGGTGTCGTAAGAGGCGACTAAGGGACTCACCAGAGAATGGGCAGCAGCATTCTCTATAGGTACATTGCTACAGCTACACTGCGATCGCCAACCCGCCTGCCAAGCGTGGCAATTATGGCAAACCCCATTAGGGAGTGGCCTATATCCAGCAGTGGACGTCTTTCGGCTGATATGATAAAGATGATGGTGATGAGTGTCCTACAACCCCTTCATAATGTTGTAGCTTCTTGCTGCTTATTCTGCACTTAATAACAACTTAAATAATGACCCTTGCGAGATCAAAATACTTAATCCCTTTATATTAAGCCGAGCTTTGGGTAAGACAAGCCTCAAAGAAATAGAAACCATATTTTATTAATAACTTGAAGTAGCCACGAATCTTTTGTATCATATTATTATTTTTATCGAAATAATTATTTACTGTAATCTTTAGTCTGTGTTGTCTGCTATGTCTGGGTTGTAGTAAATCCGACTTATCCCACGCACAGGTGGTCAAGCACATGGGACAAGTAATAAGAGACGTCGTCGGATAAATCGCTACTTCTGCAGCTGTGTTTAGTTTCTACATAAGAGAGTTCTTGAACGAGAGTTAAATTGTAGCTGTGATCTTTGTAGATATTCCATCTCAAAAAGAAAGCCTGTTTAGGTTCTCTAGGATCTTCAATTTATGAAAAAGTAGAAGGCGTGAAATAGTTTTGCATAAAGAAGCCGTTTCGGGGATTTGCTGACATCTTCACAAGTCATCGACACCACTGGCTGGCTTAAGTTGCTGTAACGAGCTGAATGTTTTTTATCCATGTAAAAGCAAAAAAATAAATAAAAAACAGCAAACATCAGCAGCTTTTTAAAATATCAGCATCGAATTTTAACTTAATTCGCTGCCAAAGAAAGGGTGTTGGAATATTCCCAAGACCGCTTACTTAGACAAAAAGCGAGATTTTCTCACTTTTTTGCTGAAAATCGTAATAAGTTTTCGTATGCATAAATGGACCTCATTCGGGAGTGTTGTAACAATGGGAATTTCTCTTCCGACCGGGGATCCTTTATTTTTCTCGTCTCCCGGCTTTCATTTCACTTGCAAATGTTTCATTCTTTATAAATTTACCGCTACTCTTAGGAAGAAAAAGGTTTTCCGGAATCAAACTTGTACAAATATTTGAAGTTAAAACTTTTGTAACCGATTTTTTTCCTTGTCATCTCAATTTCTTATTGGGGAGTTGTAATAACGTTTGAGAAGATGGCTCGTCATTCCGGGGGTGTAATGCGGGGTTCATAGAGTGAATCCACTTATTCGGCTCAATTACGCAGCCCCGTTATTTCGTGTCACAGTCAGCTTTCGGGTTGAATGAGCTCACAATGTGAAACAGTTAACATATTTCATCATGATAAATTTGATTAGTATTTATATGGAGCGAGTGAATTTTGCGTGTAGAGTGAAATTCGAATAAATTGCTTAATGGTGTAATAAAATTGTGGATGACACTTTTTGATCGGATAATAACAAAACAGAATGGAATGTATCGTAGCGTGAAACACGCTCTCAAACACGAGGGAATGGACATTTCAGATATGTATAATTTTACACTTTACGTTTCAGGGTTCTATTATGGCGGGTTGTTTCACCTATCTATCTATCTATCTATCTATCTATCTATCTGAAGAGTATGGTTTCCGCACTTAGTCCTGCTGTGGACCATTGTGCGTGAGCCATGTCGGCCGTCATTCAAACCAGCCAACCTTCTAGAAGCAGATCAGCCCACTCAGTGTGTTCAGGATGTCTGTGAGTGAATTAGGTGGCCCTATTGTTTGCCTCCGTATTTTGGTAACGCCTGTGCTCTCAAGGACCACGTGCGATACCGTTTCCTCCTCCTCCATGCAGGCTCTGCACAGATGACTGTCCGTTATACGTTGTTTTACCTACACTAAACGCAATCGTAAACGTTAAAAGTGGTGCTCTCTCATCAGTCGATCCTTATTTAACCGTAGACAGGGACATTTTTTTTTTCATCGGAGATTTACGGTCGACATGCCTTTCTCAAGAAACTCAAAGCTCTCAGAATCTTCTCGAAATAATCTTAGAAGAACATATAACACCCTCCAACTGTTCAACAAAACATCTACTACCACCCATCTCAGAATGATTTGCTTATGTAGTTCCAACTATATGGGGGTCTAATCAGTCAGGGCATCCAGTCTAACCGGATTCAGCTGAATACCAGTATTTTACGTAGTGCTTATGATATCAATGTCATTCCGTAACAACTGCCAAAGATCTACAAATGACAGCCGAGACTAACAGCTTAACGTGCTTTCCGAGGCACGGAGGATTCTCGGTATGATAACATGGTCACCCATCCACAGACCGACCTCGGCAAGTGTTGCTTAACCTTGAAGATCGTCCCGTGTGGCTGTTATTATTTGGCCACGAGCTTCTCCAAACCACTACAAATCATCTCAGAATAAGACTAACTAAATCCCAGAACACAATTTCATAAAATCCATTGTGCAACGATACTTTAAAGCGTCTTCATGTACAGTAAGGTCGATGGGATGATAGTGTAGACAACGCTTTAGGAAATTAGATTCGCGTGGCAGTCGGGGCACGTGGCCACCGGTCTTACTGGACGGGTAGTAATAGTGCCGCTACTGGGGCTTAGGAGCTGGGACAGTTTGGAGAATGCTTAGTAACATTAGCATGGCAAATAGTCATTATTGTAGTCACCAATCTCGAAGTCAGTCAGAGAGCTAGGGAGAGAAAAAATCTAGGGATTTCTTTGACAAAATTAGAAGCTTAGTGATTCCAAGAATAACGCAGTCCCTGACCCTGGTCTGATAGCCCTGGTATTGAGATGGAAGAAGTAGAAGTGGCCATGCAAGATATGAGAGATCAAGGTAGTTGGATGCGGGAGGACCAAGACTCGGTAAAGTGCCGTGTAATGGAAATGGAACACATAAGCACTCATTGCACTGCATTGGGTAAATACACTGTCACAAAACGAGTGAGGCCCGGTTTTCACCAAAACAGAGAGGAGAGGAGATGTGTTGAATAAACCAATCAGATTTCGTTGTTTCCACATCTCTTCTCCGCTTAGCCTATCGGATTGGTTTATTCAACACGCATCTTCTCTCCTCTCTGCTTTGGTGGAAACCGGGCCTTATGAGACACTGTCACTGTCACTGTCGACATTGTCGAGACAATGCTGGTAAATCTCAAATGCACAAACGGTAACAGAACTTTATCGGTCTATTGCATGCCAGTATGGTCTTTGGTCCTAATATTTATTAAGATCTAAACGCTGGAAAACTTTCTGTCTTTATCAAGAAAGCAACTAAGAAGGTATATTTTAAAAAAGAAAGAAAGAAAAAGACTATTTGCGCCAAGCATGACGCTTACCAAAAATAAACAAAATTACAAAAAAGTTATACAAGTTATGAGTCACATCCGCGCAAAACGGCCATCACTCAACACTCAACACATAACACATACACTGGACATGTTTAACTAACATCATTATCCCAATAATTTTAATGAACTACACTAACCAAATAAATCAAACAAATTTCCCCCAAGTCCAAAGTTTAACAGCAGCTAATACGTTACAAGTTGGCTATTTGCGCGGACGAGGCGACCTGGAAACTTAAACAAGCTCTTTGTCCCGTCTTTGTCCAGTTCCAGCTGCTAACAGTTCACTTTACTAACAAATCACACGTACAATATGTGAACAAAAGAACACTATAACAGTGTTTGTTCCCAATCAGTTCGAAAGCGGAACTGCTCCGACATTATACGTTCCTGATTTATTGTTGGAGCCAACGTTCTGTTTCTAGTGCCTAGGGAATGAGGTAACGAGTAGGTCAGGTTTTATTGGCAAGTTGTCGAGGTAAAATGGTCCTTATGTACGACAATTATGCCTTTCTAGGCTCCAAGGACCATCTTTTAGAAAGAAAGATAAAGACTTTATTTGTGCCAAGCATGACAAACCAAATGTATCAAAAATGAACAAAATTACAAAAGTTATGAAAGTTGGGAAGATATGCGTCACATTCGCGCAAAAATGCCATCGCTCAGCGTAATGCTGGAACTCATGTGCGAGATAGAGCCACAGCGCTGGTTTGCAGCGATAGCCGGCTTTGACAGAATAACGTCGATCGGAGCAGTATAAAAAGTAATTAAAACGAAATAAATAAACAAAAAAATATATACATTTATATTATGTGTGTTTGGGTAGAAATATAATAGATAAAAAGTTACGAAGATGGCAAACAGACTTGCGCATACGATGGAACGTGGCCGACCAAAAGTGGAGCGACACTCTAAAAAAGATGAAAAAGTTGTTTTCTGTGCGTACAAAAAACCGTAAAAAGCTGCTTTTGAGCAGCTTCAGAATGTTTTTAACGGTCCTTTGTTGGACATCAATAAGGTACTTCAAGGCAAATTCTTTGTAAAGTATGAACTCTGAAAAATGTAGTAAAGTCCTTTGATGAGACATGAAGAAGTCAATACATTAGTTAGCATTTGATGTTAGCCTAACCTAACCTTTGTTACGGTCTGACCCTTAAAAAGGTCACAGTTTAGGCTACGTTACGCTAGTAAATAATAAATACTCAAGACTCTGTCTCACTACCCTTGACACATTTTTGCTCAAACATCTAAGCCTAATTCTTGTACTAACGTTCAAAGGACCATTCAAGCGATGTCAGTCAGTTCGTGACTAACAAAGAGAGTTGCGTCTATAGATACATACCATTCGAGTCAAGAACGCCTATGAATAGATCAGAAGGGTCGGTAGAACGAACCTTTCGATTGAATTCACAATTTAGATTGAGATGCGGTCACCTTGGTAGATGTCTATCTAATTTAACAATATCTTGGGAATATTGTCACCTGAAAATCATTTATTTGAAAGGATAGGTTTGTGATTTTCTTAAAATTTAACATTTTTAGAATTTATAAAAACTAAGCTAGTATACACAGTAAGTGTGAGTGTAGTAGCATTAATATAATAAAGTCTTAAGACTCCTTGAATCATTTTAACCATTTCATCGCTAAAACCTTACCCATATTTCCCCGGAATTACTGCTTTAATATGTACATTTTTCTATGAATATTGAACATGCCTATAAGAACCGACTCACTAATCTACATGCATACATAATAGATTTTCGCGTATATCCAAAGGGTTCTTCTTATTAGAGACTTTTCCGGTCGACATCAAACTTTCCGAATCATGCAGCTTAACGTAGTCCACGGCTGGACTTATGTCCTGCCTCTCCTAAGCTGCACCACATTACTGCAAGCTAGTCGGTGACTCCGAGTCTTTTCCGGATAGTAAAAGCTTTAGTATTCCTGATGTATTCCCCACACGAAACTTAAAACATAAAACAATATTAACTACCACTATCTGAACAGTCTCTACAGCACTTTAAAAAACTTCTGTCATACTCCGAACAACCAAACACTTAGCTCAATAAATTCAACGGATAACATTTTCATATTCATAAAGCGTAACGAAATCTTTTATGAGTAAAGTTTAAAAATCTTACTCCGGGTAAGTTCGCCTCTAGAGCTTTTTAACTTTACACGGTGCCTAGACAGTTTTGCACACTATTAGTTTAATACTTTAAAACTTAATACATAATCTTTGTGTACTTTATGGTGGTGATGAGGAAAACAGGTGCAGTTTCATGGGGAATTGTGATGGGAAGTATTTATGGGGATTGATCTGATTTTCATTTGGCGGAGCTTTTTTTTTAAAGATGCCTTCCGCTCTGGGCGGAGTGGGACGGACTGTTAGACTCTTACTGACTAAAACTCATCCGTGTTCCTCCAAATGCCTTTTGCGTTCTAGGGCCGGGGTAACTATTTCGAACAAATTTCGCAACCCTCCGACTTCTATGCTGGCATCTATTTGTGGTGCGCGTGGAACACAACGCACCGTTGACCCGAGCCTGGTTCTGATCGGACGGCGAGCCACGCAATGCTCGTCGTCCGCAAGCCCGCGCCCACTGTGGTCGGGAATCGCCCTGCAAATACCCGATGCCCGGGACGTCTTCTTCTGTTGAGGCGGCTGGAGCGTGAGGCTTGTCTCACCCTCACGCGGCCCGCCTCCTCCTTCACTAGCATTACTGCTTCGCAAAAGGAGGTGACGGCTTCCTATGCTCGCTCCGGACCACGGATTGAACCAGGGTCAAAACGAGAGGTCGCCGCCGCCGATCGCTTCGACAAAGGCACGGCGGTGCTCCGCCCGATCAGGGCAGACCTCCACCAAATGCTCCACCGTGTCCTCTGGATTTGGCGTACATACTTGTGCAAATGAGTTGGTTAGAAATTCTTCAAAATATTGGCTATCAATACATAATTCCTTTTATTTAAAACCTCTGAGGCTCTAGACAAAGGGCCATTGTTTTCTTTAAAGTAGAGTATCATTTATGAATGAGCAATTCTTATCAGAGAGCTAGCCAGTAGACTACCTCGATTCAAAAAGCAGATTGTGGCGAAAGATATTTGCAATTGAAATTGTATTTGAAGGTAAGAAATTATAAACGTTTATTTGTTACGGTATATTCGTTAGAGCGTTAAAATATAGATGAATTCTGAATCCTTGCCGACCAATCCAATTGCACACACTTCAGAAATAGGTACTACCGATCCTAGACAATTTCAAATAAAACATTTGCCGAAGTGTTCCGTATTTTCAGGTATGCCTATGAACGAGTATTAGGCATAGATATTATTAAAGCAATAATATGGCATCGAGCCAAAGCAATTCGCGTCGCATTGGTACCATTTAGAGTTCCATTTATGTCGTAAGTAAGGCAATTGTGAGCAATACATAAAATATGGGTGCCTATTTCCAAGTGCTCCTAGTTTAGAATAGGCCACTTAGACACAACACTTAGAACAATTCTTTTGAGGATGCCGCAAGTTACTAGAGAGGATACTCGTACATCTGCAAGACTGACGGTTATTTCTAAGGACGTTAGTATTTTTTACTTATTAAAAAGTTACATAGACTAGATTTAAATTGAATTTTGTAAAAGTTAGAAGCCATAACATTTGTGCAATAATGTAGCAGAATCACCAAAGGTCACCAATTTTAAGTTTTCTAAAGTTTAATCAAGCCAATGATGCCCTCTCTTTAAGTCAAGAGGTATTTTTTTGTTTATGAATGGGAAATCATCAAATGACTCTTCCCGCTCTGGGTGGAGCAGGAGGAGTCTACTACTGACTAAAAACCACCTGTTTTATTTTAAATGCTGGTTTCGTTCCAGGGCCGCAGGGCCACGGTAACTATTTCGAAAAATTTTGCAACTTTTGCAGGAAGAAAAGAGATGATGATGATTGTATTACATTATATTTCAGCAAGTAATGCCTCATCTACTAATAAAACAAATGTCTAAAGTGTGTTCTAAAGTGGCGACTGCGTACCGGAGGAAGCAGAGTTGGAGGGCCTCCCATAAGGTAGACCGATGACCTGGTGTGGGTCGCGGGTAGCCGATGGATGTGGGATGTACAGGACCGGTTCTTGTGGCGCCGCTTGAGGCAGGCCTATATCCAGCAGTGGACGTCTTTCGGCTGATATGAATGATGAATGAATGACCCGTCCCAGCTCACATTTTGGAACGCAATAATTATTTTGAGTATCAAAATCAGAAACATTTTTCCAACATATTAATTAGAGAATCAGAACGAACAATTAAGCCAGCTCAAATAAACAAACGAATTCCTATGTGACACTATGGCATGAACGAAAATTGTCAATGGATTTTAAAGTAAAACTCATGATTGCAGTATACTCGGTACGATAATCCATCATTGAGATAGCGAACAAAAAGTGATTTATTACTCAGCGTCGTTGGCCGTTTTAAATTTTAAACAGGCTAGTTCAGTTTTGTCCCGCAGGTTTGCTTTGCTTTTGTTAAGTTGTCTTGATGATGATAATTATGGCTTCAATAATTATTACGGCTCAACTGCTGAACGGATTTTTGTTTCAAATTTCATGAGACATTCTATCTTTTCCTATCCTTGTTATATTATATTTTTTTTGATTTGGATGTAATTTGGCAAACATAATAGTTTATTATCTGGATTAATCTATTCATATATAATCGAAAGGTCCACTCATTCAATCTGACTTAAACTCAGTCACAAAATCTCGGAAACTGCTTGACCAATGAAGATGAAATTTGGCACGGAGGTAGATTACCAATCGGAAACGATTTTTGGAAACTGCGCCCGAAAAGAAGTGAAATAGGGTGAGAAAGTTTGTATGGAAAATCCCATTCCTTGGGCCGATTTACTTGAAACTTGGTACAAATACGCATGTGAATTATAAAGTTTGTCATCATTCATTTTTCAGAACTACCCTCAAAAGACGTTTAAGGGGGTGTTCAAGTTTGTACGGAAGAATCTTAACGCTTGATCCGATATAGTTAAAATTCGGCATATTATGTATTGAATAAAATTAGAAATACGTATTTTTGGATTTTTCTAAAATCAAATACTGAAGGGGTATAAAGGGCTGAAACGGATCTAAAGTTTTTTTCATATCAACGGGATGAAGGGAGCGAGAGTCGCGCTGATCATGTGGCATCAGTACCAAAAAAGCCCGGGTAATTTATGAAAATCGTTGTGATTAATTTTCCAAAACTGCCCTTTAAAGTGGGCAAAGGGGGCGTTGAAGTTCGTGGAGTAAATTTTAAATCTATGCGGACGAAGTCGCGGGCGAAGTGTTAGTACATTATATTATAACACTTTTATCCCAGCCTGAAGTCTTCGCAGGCAAGGTGCTAGTACATAATATAATACTTTTAATCAAGCATGGTAGAATTTTCTTCTATCAAGACCCTAGCCCCTTCTAGCCTCTGGTAAAAAGTTATAATTTACTGTTACAACATCATTTTAATAGCAGTAATTTGATTCTAATTCATAATGACACGAGTAAATCAATTAATTATTAAGCTCATTGGAACTAACTGTGCCATTAGTACTAACTGACAGAATATTCTCTAATATTGTATGTATTTGAAATTAAACAGACAGCATAAATTCAAATTGCAATGTTGTCATAATTTTAGTCTAATTCAATTTGATATTCATGTAGAGATGTTCTCAATAAAACAAACTAATTTAAAGATGGTTGAACTTTAGTTAAACATTAAGGGCCAATTTCAGTAATGAAACTGAACGCGATCAACTTTTTTATTTATTTATTTTTTACAAATTAAAACGATGTTACTGTAGAACTTATTAACATAAGCGCTGTTTTAAATATTTTTGTCAAACAATAACCAAAGAATATTCATCATTTTATATTTTCAGGAATGATCGTGAATCATTGAAGCCGTTACTTGTTATATTTATCGGTCGATGTCGGGTGTGCTTCACTTGTATCCATTTTGATTTCTATCTTTCGATATTATTGTTCATACCTTCCTACCTTCTTTAGCATTAATCCATGGTATCCTGCAAGTGGAAACTCGGTTTTTTCTTCTCCGTTCTTATCTTCTGATTAATTTAATTGCGGGATTCAAGAAATTTCTCTTCAGAAGTAGTCATACCTCGGTACTTTTCTGGTTATCATTGATGATTCTGGCTTTCATAGTTAGTGTTTGAGAATAGTGTGACACACTTGTCCCAAAAACTATTTTTAAAGTAGCCTTGTCCTTTTTATGTTTTGATTGTTTAAGGTAGATATAGAGATTGCCTTGTGCGATAAGACCGCCCATTATACACTTATTTATATAAATGTTTGTCCTGTTCTTATAATGAGGTGTACAAAACAGTATATAATTAAATAAATAAGATGAATAATATTTATTAATTACAATGAGTGTTTGATTTGAATGAAAACGTTGTAAATGTGTCTTACACGTGTTGTAACTATCACGATACATTTTCCATCTAAAGTCTATTAAAATAACCCTATTTAATAACAAGAACATAATACCATGGAAAATGGAAAACAACTCCGAGAGGCCTTAATTTTCTTCTGTCAAATTGTAAGTCTTGTAATAAAGGGTTTAAGCCCAACTTAATTACGATACTTGAATAAATACTGTATACTACTAAACTTTTTGAGTTGGTTAGTGCTGTTTTGTACAACGAATTTCTGAAATAAACCACTTATTGGCATAGACTAAAAATGTATTGTGTTTATGAACGGTGCAGGCCGTATTTGCACGAGAAGTACCTATAACATAAATAATATGTAAAACTGCACGAAATGTTTTTTTTTCTACCTTCTTTTGGGTTTTTTCACTGTTCGATGTTTATTAGTAAGTATTGCATTTTTAAATATTCTTAAAAAAAAAACACAAAACTTAAAACAAAACTTTTTCACAAAAAAAAGAAACCGACTTCCAAAAAACACTACAAAGTTCAAAATAACTTTAATTTCGGAAGTCGGTGTTTTTGGTTGCTTCTTCGTCATTTGACACCGACTTCCGAAATTAAAGTTATTTTGAACTTTGAGTGAAAAAGTTTTTTATTTTTCACTTTTTAGTGGTACCCCACACCTAACAACACCACTGAAAAGTCACAAGAAAAAAAAATTTCGTATACATGGATGATTTTTCCACGTATTTTTTCCAGCTATTTGGATTTAAAAACCAAACTACTGAACCGATTTTGATAAAATTTAAATGAGACCATTCGGAAAGTATACCCTATCCAACAAAAAGAATTCTTCAAGGAAGAATTTTTCAAATCGGTTTGCAAGCGACGGAGTTATGCCCGAACAAACATAAAAAATACAAACATCCGAATTGAGAACCTCCTCCTTTTTTAGAAGTCGGTTAAAAAAGACTGCGGCCACGGCTACAAAAAAGCCTTCTTACAATGTTGTTACCGCTGGTTTGGTGTTGATCGCTGGTGTCTATTGAGTCATTGGTTTCCTGCACAGGTAGTTCCTGTGTTACAGGAGTCAGTGTCTTATGCCTGTGTCTGTGGATTATGTTATGCTCGCAATTGATAGCTATCTCAACTGATGGTAAGCGATCATGTTGTGCTGTATAATGGAACTTGCTTAGAAGTAACCTGTTCTTCTTGATTTACTGACTGTTGGAATGTCTTTAGATACCTAAATAAAAATATCTTAGCTTACAGCTATCAGGCTACACCGACTCCGCTAGGGAAATTACAGAAGTACTCAGTACTTATGTTATTCCAATAAATATTGTTTTGCCAGTACTAGAAAATTACTAGCGTTTTATTCAGAAAGCATTCTCAAACCCAGCCAATATTAAACTACATTTGGACACCAACCGCAACAAAACCAATATTCAATACAGTTCACCCGCTAGTGACATTCTGAATGAACCCATCCATTTATATCTTTCAAACTTTTCCCGAACAAATAGTTCCACAAGGAACGCACCATTGGGACGGCTATATGCAATAATTCAGGGTAAATTGCTCGTCGGCGAATTGTACATTACTGGGCGACGTACACTGACGGCCGTTGTTCTCTCGACTATTGTTTGACTCTGCACGGTTCGAATGACCGACGAATTGCACATTTCTGGCGTCCCCCTTTGCGACAATGATGATATTTAAAACAATTTTCGTTTAAGTTTGTTTTTTGTTTCTGTGAAAAGTAGGATGGAGGTGATAA
Source organism: Melanchra persicariae (assembly GCA_947386135.1). Taxonomy (NCBI): domain Eukaryota; kingdom Metazoa; phylum Arthropoda; class Insecta; order Lepidoptera; family Noctuidae; genus Melanchra; species Melanchra persicariae. The sequence goes on along the minus strand of OX376651.1, from coordinate 4,227,992 downwards.
GGTGAATGAATTTGAATAGAGGGGTTATGTCTAGTGAATGGATGTTGTTCTAAGTGTTGGAAAATAAGTACTTATTAATACTTTTAGATATTTCGTAGTGAAAAGATTGTTAAGTCGTTGTCAGCATTGTCGGTTACTTACTATCAGTAAAAGCTCATGTATTGTATCTCAAGCACCTGCAGGCCTAGACAAAAAACTTTTCAGTAGCGTTAACGTCAGACGCTCACGACAAAATGTATGGGAATGACATTAGGTGATGACGACCATAAATTTTGTCCTCAGCGTCTGATGTTAACGCTACAGAAAAGCTTTTTGTCTAGGCCCCCTGACCCGACAGACGTCATTCTGTCAAAAGCGATTGAACAGTGTCAGTGACAGCTAAGAACAATTTCTATGGGATAAAGTTAAATGATCAGTCAGGCGTGATCGAGGTCAAGAGCAAGCCATTCCTCAATAAAAAAAGAAAATGTAGTTTTAACATTTTTCTGAGGCATTTTTCAAATTTCGCTGTACATACGACACTTCCTTAGACTTCAACAAATACATGCCGCTGAATTGATATAGCCGTCGAGAACTGCATGTTTTGCGCTTAGTAACATATTTAGTCATTCATTTTTAAATTGATAGCATCGCGTTTAATCACTATCTTAACCATGACACGATGATAAGCGATGATTTGGTCGAAGAGTGGTAATTACTTCTAGGCAAGTTTGCCCACTTGCCTAGAAGTAATTATCATTCATTCACTGCTGACTTAATGAGTGAAAAGGCAGTCTCGATGGATGGGTAAATATTCTTTCACTACCTTTTACACTACTGAGGCACATGTTAACACACTCCTAGTACATAGAAATAACCCAAGCTTTGCAGCTAGACCTGCCTGCGTGCTAATAATGTTATAACACGACTAATCCGTTTGTGAGCGACCGTGTTTGTGTCTTAGCGAGTCGAGCTACTAGCCGACTAGTATGTTTACTAGTCGAGAGTACGGTTTGCAGATTCAATTAGATTTTCATGCTGGTTGCAGAGTTGATGAGCAACGTTAAATGTATTAGGTCGTTATGTTCATGTGTGTGTAGTAGGTAAATGTCGTGAATGAGGTAGTTTTGTCTATTAGTCAGTTGGTTTCTTCTTACTCTAGAGGTAAATTCTAGTTAAGATTTTGATGTGAACCGAAGTATAGCAGCGTTGGTAGGTTGGCATTGTACTCATAGAATTAAGTCTTGGTGTACAATTAAAAATATTCTATGTATCTATAATCGTGCAATATATTTTTAATACTAATCATGACGCCTGGATTACATAGTTAAACAGGTAGTATACTCCTAAGGATGATAGGTATTAGCTATGGTAAATGTAATTTTTCATGTAGTGGCATGACGTAATTGAATAAAAACAATCCTGAAATGTATTCGTGTTATTTCCAAAGCAATCTATTCATAGCTCAGGATTCAGAAACAAAAGCGAATCGCAAACTAAACAAAGCCGGCGAGAGAAAACTATTGTCTTTTTTCATTGCGGTCGACCATTGTATCGATACGTGAACTGTCCTTTGAGTCCGCACCAAGGATTTATCCTCGTAAACCTTGTCACTACTCTCCAAATACCTCACCTGATTTACCTAAACCGTTTATAGTATGTCCGTGGAAGAACCCCGGAACGGGCGCATAAAATACTCAATACTCAATACTCAATCTTTTATTGCATTCCACATGTAGGTATTTTTAGGTGGTAAACTTATAGTTAGATCATATGGACCCTGTCGGGCACAGCAAATAAGTGAATTAGGAGAGAGGAAGCATTAGCCAATTATAAAACGTTACATAACACACTACTATACTATAATTTATTAATTAGTCTTAATTTATTTATGACTTTATAAGTCTATCATTTAGGTATTCGTTTACCGAGTAATAGCTTTTATGTAGCAGAAATTGTTTAAGTTTTTTTATAAATAAATGAAGTTTATCTTCCTTTTTTATTTGTGCGGGCAGTTTATTATATATTTTAATCGACATTACATAGGGGCTCGAAGAGTACATTTTTAATCGAGAACTTGGTAAGTTTAATCTAGATGGGTGTCTGAGTAAATAGCGTGTCTGGATGTCTTCACGTTTTGAATAAAAGACTGTAATAAATTCAATTGAACGAGTGTCGCCCGCAGACATAACTCGCCGACCGGCCCCGCCCGTTTTCACCCGATTCCCTTGCAACAGATTTCTTTAAAGAAGATTGCTAAAGGAACTTTAAAACGGCGGTAGTCGTTTGTATAAAACTTTACTTTCTCGTTTCCTTGCGGGCGGTAAATCTAGCTGCGATGTGTTGCTGACAGGCTATCTGTTCGCTGGGATTTATTTTTAATAACTGCTTGGGTAGTTATTTTTATTTTCGTTTGGGACGGTGACAACTCTAGGTGGTCCCAGTACGGTGAGTTTTTTGCCTCCCTGTCTGATGGCAATCTCTTTTAGCGACAGGGTTTCAGTTGCTACGAGGTAATTTATAAATAAAATTATTAGTTGGCGCACGCAGCTCCGACCACCTGATAGTCGGAAATCTTTCGAAGGAAATGTACTCCTGGGATACAAAAATTATAAGTGTAAACTATAGTTTAAATCTCTCTTTGTCCAGAGTACATTCCCGTTTTTCTGTTCAGCACAGGAAAGAACATTTTTTTCATGATCAGTATTAAAACACTTTGGTCTTTCTCTAGAACGTGTAACAGAATATACGCAATACCTCTTAAGAGGTCATTGTACTCATCATTATGAACAACTTTTACAATGGGACCAACACTGAAATCGTGAAAAAAAATATCGACTCCTCCATGAGTACAATGACCCCCAAAGAGGTTATTCCTATAAGGTTTATCCTGTAACACGGTGTATAAAGCTTAAAAACTGGATATATTTCAAGCTAACCTGTGACACTTTCAGCAAAACATCTCAGCTCCTGGAAACAAAAAACACGTTACCACTGAACAAAAGCAGCATTCACAAGCTCACAATGACCTGGTAACTCCTTGATGCAACAGCGCATAGAACCATACAAGTCTACTCCAAATAAGCAGTCGGCTTGCTGAACAATTAGCTTCCTCGCTGGTGGCCTTCCACCAGCGAGGAAGCTAATTGTTAAGTACTCTCCATGTAAGCGCTCCAATTGTTCCTTACAACTATTTTAGATCTCTGAAATCCCTCGGAGACTAGCGCCGTCTAGTAAAATTTGCATTTTCTAATGTGTAATTTTGCTTCCATAGTCTACGTATTTATTTTCGCTCCTATCAGTTTCCTTTAGAAGGCTGTGTTCAGACTTGTGAAAAAACTGGTCAAGTACGAGTCGGGCTCGCGTGCAAAGGGCTCCGAACGAATTTCAGTTTTTTAACTTCTTACTTTAACACTTCATATAGGTTTTTAATCTAGAGGTAAAGAACTATTATCTGCATTTTTTATCTGCAGTTTCGGATAAAAGGGGTAATTTTCACCTAATTTTTTAAATAACTTCAAAATCATTTATTTAAAAATTATGAAAAAAAGCTACTGTCCGTAAAATATTTTTTTAATTTTCCTTTTTCCCCCTAAAAGTGACCCCCGTACTTAAAATGTACCTACTGACGTATTGCGTCCGTATTTGGGTCACAGAAATTCATATGTGTACCTACTAAATTTCATCAGAATCGGAAAATGCTGCGTATATGGGCGAAAGCGCTTGATTTATTTAAAAAAAAGTGTAAGTATTTTATTCTCTAGAAATCTGCAAATCTAACTCAATTTATTATACTTTGTTGCAGTGCCCATCTAATGGTAACTCAAATTGATGCTAAAACAACATTAGCAGTGCCATATGCGAGAAGCCTCTTTCGCAAAGCCAAATTACTTCCGAAACAGGGTCGACCCAGAAGCGACGATAACCAAGATTTTCCCGTAAATATTTTCTGGATCAATGCCAAACACGGGACTCCATAAAATAACTAATTAGGGCGACTAATTACCGGTTATGGCCGGTTCAGGCGCACGTGACGACGATCGATCACCGACAAATGTTGACGTAGGTACTGTATGGCCGCAGCCTACAGGCTACAGTGTGAAGGTAGGTAGAGAGGTATAGGTAATATTGTTTATGATTAGCTGATTATTTTTGTGAGGAATTAGGGAGAAAAGCCAGGATTAGTGGTATCAGTAAAACATGGTGGAGCAATAGGATAAATAACTTTTTTGAAAACGATTTTCGAGAACCTTTGCTCATTGAGATTAGAAGGAATATGGTTATAATTTCGTGTAGGTTTTGGTTACATAATCATTACTACATGACTATTTGGTGTAAGTAACATAATCTGTTCAAGTACCTTACTTAAAGATACCTGAAAAGTTAATGTGGATTAAAAAATAAAAATAACACAAGAAAATACCTTATTTTCTTGAGTGTATTTAACTTTTATTACGATGTTACAATTTTTCACTGTATCGTCTTATTTTTTTGTTTTCGTAGAGAAAGAAAATATACGTGTCCAATATTTTTTGGAAATCTATCTGACGGACTAATTAGTTTTTTTCAGTAAAATAACCTATTCAGCATGACCAGAGATCGCAAAAGGTAGAGAGGTATGGAAGGAGAAAGAGGAAGCTTTTGCCCAGCAAGTATAAGAAAAGACAAACTTTAACCGACTTCAAAAAAGGAGGAGGTTCTCAATTCAATTGTATGTTTTTTTTTTGTTAACTCATGTCTCCGTCATTTATGAAATGATTGAAATGACATTTTCTCAATAAATGTACCGAAGTAGAAAAAATCACTTCGGTACATTTATTGAGAAACTGTACATATCTAAAATTATATTTATAGTTCAGAATCGTACCATACACATCTATCAACAATTCATGGGAAAAACATTTTAAGTATGCAAAGCATTTTATTTAATAATCATACTTTTGTGTAAAAAAGTAATGATTTGACTACCCATTTGGAAACGCGTCCTTAAATCAAAATAGCTGATAAAATATGTGGAAAAATTATCCATGTACACGAAATTGTGTATTTTTGCTTTCCTGTTACTTTCAAGTGGTGTTGTTGAATCTAAACGAACAAAAAGACAATTTTTGTTCGTTTAGATTCAAGACACCAAGATAGACTGTTATATGGCATGGCAACAGAAAGATATATCTTTCTGGTGCCATGCCATCTCAATCATACCACCTATTCACCTTACCTACCTATACCCCAGGAAACTAGCCCCACTTCCAAGATTTGCCATCACCTGGGCACAACATAAAAGTCCCACACCAAACATAAACTAACAGGCACGCAACAAGACCTAAAACAAACAAAAACACGTGTTTCTACACTAGAATAACAATAATAAACATGTACAAAGATAAACGTAATACTAAAGATTAAGCTAAGGAACAAGAAAGCAAGTTTGTTGATCCGTGGCAAAGGTCTTCCGGAGCGCCCACGGGTGATTTGAGCAAGTACTATCTTCAGTTTGATACAGGCGAAGAGTTGATCCAATTTGGAGGTTAGGATGTTGGTGTTGGCTGAGTGGTGCAAACACAGATGTAGGTAGACATAGATAACGCAAGAGCAACTTCGCGTGCCAGTTTCGGTGCCCAACTTACGTACAAAAATCGTAAGCTCCCAATTTCGCGCTCAGTCTGCATCGGTATACGGTCGTTGGACGTCAGTTAGGTGATTAGGTCAGTTAGGTGCCACACGTGTCGCGTCTTTGAATTGATTTGATCATAGTAGGTAGTCAAAAAATGTCGCGTGGTTTTCATATAGATCGTGATACTTGCGTTATCTATGTCTATCTATATATATGGTTGTATATGTTTGGCTGGATGTTGGACGGTTTATATTTGTATGGCGGTTTAAGTAGTACCTAACCGCTATACAAATTATGTTCCACAAGCTGACCCTCGCGACTTCGTCTGTGTCACATTTTTTATTAACGCTTCGCTCCTGTTGGTCGTAGCGTGATGTTATATACCCTATAACCTTCCGCGATAAATGGGCTATCAAACACTAAACGATTTTTTCAATTCAAACCAGTTGTTCCTGAAATTAGCACGTACAACCAAATGACCAGACAAACAAATTCTTCTGCTTTATATATTAAGTACTAGCTTTTGCCCCCGTCTCCGCCCGTGTGTATGTCGGTTATCGCGTAGCCTATGTCCTTCTCCGTATCTGCTAAATTTCATGATGATCCGTTCAGCCGTATTATGTGAAAGCGTAACAAACAGACAGACAGAGTTACTTTCGCATTTATAATAATATAGTAGGGATTTAGGATTAGAATATTTAGGATGGCCGAAACGAATGGTAATGGAATCAGGACTTTCTCTACCTACGTGTAGTTATCCAATTTAAACTAATATCCAATTTAAAATGATGTTTAATCCAAGTGGTCAAATTTCTAACCGACTACAAAAAAATGAGAAGTTTTTAAATTTTACTGTCTTTTTTGTTAATAACGTAAGCTTTTAAAGTTTGCACTGCTGGGCAGCCACACAGACTTTCCTATGAGAGGAATGGCAATGGGTAATCCACCACGCGGACCCAGTACAGCTGAGTAGATAAAATTGGTAGTGAAATAATAACTCTTTTGTAAGCTGAAATCTTTAAAAAGCACTTGAACTTCAGCATAGTAAGCGTTTAAGTTTCATACGAATATGGACCTTATTTTTATGAATCTTTATCATCATATCAGCCAAAAGACGTCCACTGCTGGACATAAACCTCCGTCAAGTGTCGCCACAACAATCGGTCCTGTGCGTCTCGCATCCATCGGCTACCAGCGACCCTCACCAAGCGTTCGGTCCATCTTGTGGGAAGCCTTCCAACGCTGCGTCTTTCGGTATGCGGTCGCCACTTCAAAACTTTTCGGCCCCACCGACCAATTTTATGAATACTATTTTTAATATTAGCAACCAATTTAGTTACTGCTACAAACAAAATCAATTTATTGTCAGGCGCTTAAACTAATGAATTAATCGAATTATTTATTCAATATTCAATACACGTATAACTTAACGAGGCTTATTCATAATTGATACGAATAATTAAGGACCAATATTCGTGTAAGCTATTACTGTAATTGAAAATCAAACGGTTATTATTACATGTGCCATAAATACGTAAGTACACATGTCATGTGTAAGGAATCAATGTTTGCCAGGGTTGCGGATTTTGTTCGAAAGAGTTACCGCGGCCCGGAAAGCAATGGGCACTAGGGTAACCACGGATGGGATTTAGTCAGTAAGAGTCTGCCCCTCCCTCCTGCTCCACCCAGAGCGGAAGGGGTCATTGGATGATTTCCCATCCATAAAAAAATGGGAATCAATGTCGGTTTTTGTCAAGACGAAAGCGTCATTTCACAATTTACATGAACACATTAAGCAGGTAAGTTATTGTTTATAGTTTGTAGCTAAGTTTTAAGCTAATTATAAGCTTGTTTTCAGTTTGAAAAACTAATCAATTCTTAAAAAAGTAAGTCATCGAGAAAAGGATTAAACTCCATGAAAATCTTGTATAGTATTTTAAAAACACATAAGTATTGTCATTAGTCTTTGTCATTATATCTCTTCAAACATTATCCAAGGCATGCACCTCTAAGAACCCAATACGTAGCTATCAAATGTGTATCCTGACGTACAATCTCGGAACTGAAAAGCCTGGGAGTCTTAAGGTCTTTTCTCTGGGACTCATCGAGCTTCATTGACTCGGCGTTTTTTCTGGTGGTCGCCAATGTTGATTCTGGCTTTCAAAAGTTGCAGTGGCTTGGGAATGTGATGTGGCGGGCTTGTCCCAATAAAAAAAAGCCGGGACCAACGGCTTTTTTTTTTTTTTGGATGGGAAATCATCAAATGACCCCTCCCGCTCTGGGTGGAGCGGCAGGGAGTGTCAGACTTCTACTGACTAAAACCCACCCATGCTCCTCTTTGTGCCTTTTACGTTCCAGGGCCGCGGTAACTCTTTCGAACAAATCCGCAACCCTGGTAGGCTCTGGCCCTAACGGGCCCCGACCCTTGCTGACTGCTGCTGGTTTGGCGCGCGTGGAACACAGCGCGCCGTCAATCCGGGCCTGTTCTGATCGGACGGCGAGCTACCCATTGCTCGCCGTCCACAGGCATCAGTCACTGCGCCATGCTCAGGAGCATCAGTTCCTGGGCGGCGCAGTGGCTGACCTTCAACAGGAGGGGGTGAAATGGGGCCATTACTGGCACTCCATTTCAGCCCCCTCCGGAGCCCTTTGTAGGGGCTCTACTGCGGCTGCTGCAGCAGCAGCAGCCGCAGTGGAACCGGCAATAGCGGCAGAAGAAGCGGCGGCAGTGGCGGCGGTCGCGGCAGAGACGGCGGTGTCGGAGGGCTTCCTCCTGTTTCCGGCTTTGGCGGGTGGGGCGCAGGCCCTACCCCCAGCCCAGTGGTCGGCCGGCTTGCCAGCTGCCGCACAGACTACGCAGTGCGGCGCGGCGTCGCAGGAGCCGGCCCTGTGACCGGGCTGACCGCAGCGGAAACATAGACCGCTGCGGTCCACCTCCGAGGTGCATTGAGCTCCCACATGGTGGCCCACCTGGCACCGGAAGCACCTCAGAGGTCGGGATTCCAGCAGTTTGACCTGCGCGGAAACCCAACCCACCAAAAACCTTCGGCCCTCCGATATGGTCTTGGCCGCTCACCACAATGGTGCGCATGCCCGTGTTGTCAAGACGTAGGGTGCCCGCCTTCACCTCCTCTGCTGAGCACCCCCCCGTCCTAACGACGGCGGCCACCACCTCCGCCTCCGTGACGGAGTCGTCCAGGCCCAAGATGAGCAAGTCAATGCACTTGGTGGGCCTGGACACTCGGGCATCGTCCGCGCTTAGGGACGCCCTGAGCCTTTCGGCTAGAGCGTCCGCGTTTGGGCCGCTGGCTGCCCCGGGGATCTCCAGCATCCGGGCCCCAGTCATGGTGACCCTGAGTCGGAGGCCCCCTACGATGCCTAGCTCACCAAGGTTCACCGCCTCCTTCGCCTTGTTGAGCACGTCCGCGTACGTCACGCCTCTCTTCGCCGCGTCTGGCTGCAGTGTAAGGACTACAGCCGCGGTTTTCGGAGGGCGCAGCGCAGCCGCGACGCTTCGCGCCTTTTGCCGCCGCTTCCTCTCCCGCCTCTTGGCCGCCCTGGCTGCCTTGCCCGCCTTCTTCTTCTCCCCGGCCACTTGCCATTCGGCTTGAGCCGGGGGAGGATCTGAAGGCGAGGAAGCCGGGGGGAGCTGCTGCTCAGACGGCGCAGGAGCCTTAGCCGTCCGCGCAGCAACCCCACCCCTCCTCTTCCTTCCCGGGGCCGGGTCCGGTTGTCCCGGCACCGGCTTCGCGGGTGCCGGCCCGGACCCTTTGTCCTGGGCGGACGACCCCGGGGGACCAACGGCTTAACATGCTTTCCAAGGTACAGAGGAATCTCGGTATGTTAAGATGGTCATCCACAGACCAACCTACATAGGCAAGCGTTGCTTAACCTTGAAGATGAACCCGTGCGGCTGTTGTTCTTTAGCCACGAACTCGTCATGCCATACAATGTATCTTGACGCTTTATATGGCAGATTTAGTTAATCTAAATCCATGCATAATTTCTCCTATAACAAACACTTGTCTGTACTGTGGCACTACTTGCTGGCAGCACCGTTAGAGTAATTAAGTGGCTGTCACTCATTTGTTCCGACGCCGAAGTCATTTGTAATTGATACTGCACTATTAATTCAATACGATATTAATGCGCCAAGATCAGCTAAGAGCCATTACAGATCATAAATGCTTGCAGCTATTTGTACCTATACTTAGTGGCTAAATTCTCAAATCAGTCGCACGAAAAGCACACTAATTGTGTATTTTAATCATTGATGAGAAATTGCCTTTTGGGGAATAAGTATAGTGAACGAACCACAATGCTTGGTTGTGCGGTTCTAGTTTAACTTACTTAATGTCCATTTGTTTGTTACTTATAACTTTAACTATCTATTTCGTTCTGCTACATTAAGGGACATTGTTAATAGTTATGGATGAGAACCTATTAGATCTTTATCGTCAATAGATTAGCTGGTATAGCATGGACTAGTTTCACTCCATCCCTATCCAAAACTGAAGACTAAAAGAGAATTTTTAGGTCAGAAATACATGAAAAATTCGAACCGCTTCGTACTGAAATCAGTTCACCCCCAGAACGCACAAAACGCACGAAAAAATAACACAATTTCCTAACAGCACCCGAATGTAGATACAGCGGGGATTATGCGGGAATTCTCCGCACGCCACGGGATCGCGCAGTTCCGCGGGATTAATATTCCCGGTGCGCTCAACTATCATAATTCCGAAACAGAATATCAAGAGGCCCCACAAATCTTGAGGTTGCGGCTTTCTGCATTTACATACTTGCTTCGCTGCACTGCGATTGTTCTGTGTGATGCGAGTTTAGTTAATTAACCATCAGATAACCGAATAAATGTTTTGTTATCCAACGCTGCTTAGAGGAGACTTGGAATGACTGTTTGTTGGTGTTTATGATTGTGGGTTTGCCTTTTCAGCTGTTTTTTGTGGTATAAGAATAATATGGGCATAGCGTATTCCATTGCAAATACTGATGAAGTCTAGTGTTTTTAAGACCTGTTAGTGAAAAGAACAAGGAGTTAAAATTATTGTTTTTGAACAAGCGCGCCTCACTGTTCCCAACCAATGCCGAAAATGAAAAGTCGAGTCAATGAAGCTCGACGAGTCCCGGAGAAACGATTCAACATTGGATCCCACAGCGATCTTCAGAAATTAACAGCGAAGGAGGTCGAATATATGCTACAGCTGCACTCTTTTTATGTATTACCACGTTGCGCTTTGTAAGGCGCTCATTACACGATAGATTTTGGTGTCAGCTCAATCACAGTCAAAGCTGTGACAGACGGATAACCTATTATGTAATGCAGTGACTGATGGTTCCATGAAATTGACTGATGAAAATTTGGATATTTCATTAGTCACGACTTTTAATTGAATGGGTGTGTTTTTATATGTTTATGGATGGGTAACAGTTCAGTTCTTGTCCTTTTCGAATCCCCTATCCGCCAATAATATATCGTGGCGTATATAAGAATTAACGTCTAACGTCGATTGAGACCCTTCCATCACTCACCATCAGTCATTCGTCATTCATGACTTTTGGAATTGACTGACGCTTGCATGAGCACCTAAAATCATTACTCAAACTACACAGGGTTTCATAAGAATCCACCGGTACACGAGTCAGATGATCCATCGGGCATAATTCACATAGGCTTGATGACGTTCACAATATTCCCCTCATCCCCGATTACCATAAATATCCCATCCATAAAACAAACGGATTGATGATCCCTCCTTTACATATTATGTGTCTTGTTAATTTTAATCCAGAAATCCAGAATTATCATACTGTGTGATTAGAGAACGACAAAAAAGGGCCGAAGGGTCATGATTCGGGTTTAATCAGAGGACAGCGGTGTCCCTGTGGGCCCTATTGACCCCTGGCCTTAATGAAGGATCGCTTCCGTGGCCTCGGGCGTCTTTGTCACTGTATTGTGGGCTTTGAAGGGGGTCAGATGCAAGGGATGGTAGCGAGAGTTGTATTTTTTTTGTCTTTGTTTTTTGGGCTGTGTGTTTGAAAGAATACTTGATTTGTCACGTATAAATGAAGAGTACTTCAAAGGGAAACGTTTATATTCTTATATTGTTTCTTTTTAACAGGAACCTAATTGTGGGCTCCTGCAGACTGCCTTTTTTTTACATATCGTTGCGACAATTTCAATTTAAACGCATCGTTGTCGTATGGCGTCAGTTTTATTTTTTGATTTGGCAATAATTTCACCTGCTGGAAAGCTATGTGGCTGACGATGGAGTTCGCTTGTCTAGAAGTAACCTATTCACTCTTGACTTAAAGACCCCCAGGTTGTAGCTTTCAGGAAACACCGGATCCTGTCAATATTTCTGTTTAAACAGAAACAGTCGCTATTGTTTCTGCACTTGTGTTGCCAGCACTGAATCCATTTGTGTGCAGTGATTGCGGCTTATTGTGGCGTCGCGTGTGACTTGTGACGACAATCCTGTCGGTACTGATTGCAAATTCACCAATAGTTACTAAGCAATTGATGAAGCGATGAGAAATTAGTTGAATAGCTGTGAAAGATGACAAGGTTATGGATTGTGATTCTCGTACCGTCGTTTTTTTGTTCTTTATGGCTATTCTGCAATGGTAGTGTTTTCTGGGTTAATCCGTATGTACCAGCTCCTGCAAAGACACATACTGACACCTTATCGGGGTTGGCAGAAACTATAGAACGCCACCTGGTACGAACCTAACATACCTTTGGATTGGTTAACGTAAACATGTAGGTACGCCAGTTGTGAGTCCCCACTATAAACCTGATCTTTATAAAGACCATCACCAATAGGTAAAGTCTATGTCGTGCCTTCCAGGCGTTTCCACTTACATCCAATAAAACCAGGATCAGGCGTAAACGTGCTTTCTGAAGCACGCCGACGTCCTGCGCCAGTGTATCTATGTTGGCATACACACTTCTTCACTGTAATCACAGATCTATATCTGTAACTATAATTACCACGCCGATGGCTAGTCTGCGCTGAGATTGGCAGAAATCGGTCAGGAGGAGTATTAATAAAAACATCTGTGACTGATGTGTGGCCGAGTGAGAAATAGATGTTTGTATAAGCAAGTGTTACAAACACCATGAAGAACAAAGTAGCATGAATTGTCGCGCCATGTGCCTTAATCACCAGGCATGGGAAATCGACCGTGAAAAACAGGCGAAGGCCGTGTCCACATACTGTGAACTAACGTTAAGGCAATGTGTGACTTTAATACGAGGTTTCTACATAAATGTCCTAACCATTGGTGCATGCTCACTTTGTCAGTAATGAGAACCTATAGTGAAACCCTTTTAATACCACACGTTGTTCTACAAAAGACTTATGTCGATTTTCATTTTACCGTCGCAGCTCGATTCGATTTTTAGGCTCTGACCCGATACAACAGGGTGACAGTTATTTTATGCAACTTTGGCACGCAACTGAGGCGAGGAGGTGGCCAATGAACAAGTGTCAACGGCTTTTATTTTACATGGCATATCATCAAACGACTCCTTCCGCTCCGGTCGGCGCGAAAAGGAGTGTCAGAATGGACAGGACTAAAACCCATCCGTGTTCCTCTAAAAGCCCTTTGCGTTCCAGAGTCGCGGCGACTCTTTCAAACAAATTCAACCACCAATTTTACCCTGGCAACGCCTAAAAGTCTGTCGAATCAGTTCACAACGACTAAGGCACGCGTCACAGAGGCTTAGAAGCTGAAGGTCGCAGTCAACTGACCTCCACAACCCACTACATTTTACTCGGTATACCTCGGTAAGACTAGTGTAAAAATTTTTGGCTTTCAACCACTCAAAGACGTAAAGTAAGCACTGAGAAAAGCCGACCCGGCAAAAAGACACCCATTTACTGACCGACTTCAGCAAGGGTTGCTTAAATTAAGCTTGTAGATCGACGCCAGGCACGAGCTTTCCTCGAGTCGGCAGACGACCCAGTGAAGTCGATATCGAAGAGTCGATCCCGAAAGCCCTACCTAGTATAGATACTATAAATACTTCGCAGGACCAACCCTGCCTTCCCGAACTGACGCTAAGCCGAGGTCCGTATCCCACATAGTATCCCCTTAGCGAGCGGTCAGTACTTTAGAATTTAGCTAGTTTTTTAGCCATGACTGGGGGTCTTAAATCCATTAGAGATCAACACAGGATAATCCAGTTAAGCAGTTGATAGACCTAGCGAGCTAGATCTGCCCGTGGCCATAACCAAAAAAAATCATATCGGACCTCCACCGCAGTAATTTTTTCTCCATTAATTAAAAAATGCTGCTTTCTGAAAAGAAATTCATCTCTCTAACAATAAGTTTTCATTAAACAAGTTCTTAGAAGCGATCACTATGCAGTTGAAGTTTTATAATTAGATTACCATTAGTATAGTTTTATTTAAAACGAGTGCTAGAAAAACTACGAGCGCCTTTGTACTTTAATGCTATGGTCATAGAGTTATAGAGGAACGTAGATTTAATTGCACGTTCGAGTTTAAAAACTGTTATCAATCGTTATGGTACTCTATAATAAACTATACAGGGTTATTTTTAAAACAACATGAACCTTTAATTGGGTGAAAGTACTCATGATTATAAACAACTTTTGTTAAGAGACCAACCTTGTAAATCGAAAAAAAAATCTACTGTTTCATACATTTTTATCGGGTGAATATTGTATTTTGTATGAAACAGCCGATTTATTTTTTTATTTCAGAGTTGGTCCCATAGTAAAAGTTGTTTATAATCATGAGTACTTTCACCTACTGCAAGGTTGTTGGTGTTTTACAAATAACCCTGTAAATTACTAGCTGCCACCCACGGCTCCGCCCGCGTGAATGTCGAAAAATATCCCAAGGGAACATACCTACTCCCGGGATAAAAAGTATCCTATGTGTTATTCCAGACTATAACCTACCTCTGTGCCAAATTTCATCAAGATCCGTTCAGCCGTTCTGACGTGATTGAGTAAGAAACATGCATTCATCCAAAATTTCGCATTTAATATAGTAAGTAAGAAAAACTAGCTTTTTACACCGGTTTCGCTTTCGTAGTCTTCCTCACAGAGACCAGGTTTTTCCTTGGATAAAGTAACCTATATAAAATAAAATAACATATGTAAGAATTATCGGAACCGTGCTTCCTCGGAGTACCTTTTACAAACATATAAACAAGCAAATTTTACCTCTATGTAAGTTTAGGAGTCACCCAAAGGGCAATGGAGAGGGCAATGCTTGGAGTTTCCTTGCGTGTTCGAATCAGGAATGATGATATCTGCAAGAGAACCAAGGAAACCGACATAGCCCGAAGGATCGCCAAACTGAAGTGGCAGTGGGCAGGGCACATTGCTCGCGGAACAAATGGTCGATGGGGCCAAAGTTCTGGAGTGGCGACCGCGTACCGGAAGACGCAGCGTTAAAAGGCCTCCCACAAGATGGACCGATGACCTGGTGAGGGTCGCTGGTGGCCGGTGGATGCGAGGCACACAGGACCGGTTGTTGTGGCGTGGCGACACTTGGGGGAGGCCTATGTCCAGCAATGGACGTCTTTCGGCTGATATGATGATGATGATGATGAAGTTTAGAAGATATGGAAATAAAAGCATGGTAATTATTCATTACGAATAAATTCAAAATTAATCACCTAAGAAATATGTTATTAAAACTCCAACTGCTCACACAGTTCATTAACAACAACTTCCAATATTATCTTCGGAGGAACTTCCCAATGACATTCTGACACTTACGACTTTTAAATTAAAATTAAACTGCCATACAAATCCTGTTTACATCGCGCCGTGCATAACAAAACGCTTTATTTAAGCAACTTTGTTCACCACCAAAACTTTGTTTAATTAAATCTTTAGCGATTTCAAAACATCTGGTCCTGGGTGGCGAAGGGGCGCACAAATTTTCCTTTCACGGTCTTTTCGGGTAGGTAGGTCCAAAATTAGGGTTAATTTGCGAAATCTTAATGACAAATTCGTTTGCAATGTTGACTTTGGAATGGATACAGATAAATTGAGTTCGGATTTTCTAAACTGAGATCTTGTAATCAAGTGCGGTTGGGGCTAAGCCAGTGATTGCCCCAATTACAAATTTTCCTGACAATTTTGGAGACCGCGGCGAGAAAGTTGTTGCTAGGTGGATTATTGGTGCTTTATCAAGGAGGTGGATTACTGAAGCAGTGGCTTTTGTTAGCCATTTTAATTGTTTCCGAAGTTTTTGGGTATTTTCTTTACTATAAAACATTTGAAGGTCTGAGGGCGTCTGAATTGAGCATTTGGAATTAAGAAAGTGGCCCGTCCTACTTTACTGGCAGAAGTAGACAGGTTTTCAGGATGAGGTATTGTTTCAAACAATGCTCAGTATTTTTTTAATTTCAGAAGTTATCGGTAGGTAACTCAGATCAACTGAAAAATTGCTACATCAAAATGCAATAAATTCAGATCAAGCATATCTATGGTTCACTTTACTCACTACTAACTGTTTCTGCATCAGTTAATAATTTACTTTTAAAAATGAGAGCATTTTCTAATCGAAGCTTTCACAAAAGGGTAACTTATGAACAGGTACGTTATCTAAAATCACATAAATATGTAGCGTGTTTAGAAAAGATGTTATCAATGGGGTTGGCAACTGTCAAAGTGGCGCTAGCATAGCTTTAACCAAAATATAAGAATTTTCTATGAACATTTTGTATAACTAATTATTTTCACAATTCCAAAGATCTGTGAAGAACCCTTTTGTAAGGAAATAGGTGCGCATCAGTTTCCTAAAGATTCAGCAATGACAAAAAAGTGGCTAAAAACCATAAGGAGACAAAACTTCAAGCCGGAAAAAATTGGAGGTTATGTCGTAAACATTTTTGGAAACAGATTACCATAAAACTAGTTTTTATACAGGTATGTCACATTAATTGTATTCTAAAAATATTCGGCATCATAATAAAAATGTGTTCTTTATCCTTTTTGGTTGTTTCAAGGCATTGAAAACAAGCACCATTACCTGAAAAAATCAGCAGTCCCAACATTGTTTCCCTGGACTACTAAAACTCTTTCTCAAGAAGCTCAAGCTCGAGAAGAGCAGTTATCAAACCGAAATATTAGAAAAGCACTCTTTGAAGAGATAGACACATCAGCTGTGCAAACTACCAGTTCAGAAGATTTGACTCTTCCCGATAATGTATATATTTCTTCTACCCAAGATGATGATTGAACGCAGCTCGTTGATTAATTTGTGTGATGAAGGTGATATTGTGAAGGTGTCATGGCTGATAGAGGATTTAATGTAATGTCCAGGACTTGTTTGCAGTGAAAAATGTGTCAATTAATATACCTGCTTTCTTGAAAGGCAGATCACAGTTGCCAGGTTTTGTATTAAAGCGCGCGTGATCAGAAACTTGCAAGTCAAAGAGTACACATAGAAAGATTAATAGGCTTAACAAAAACTTATAAAATTTTCCAGACACCTTTAGTCTCATTTTATGTGGCATCCGAAATATTTTTTATATGATTAATGTTGTGTAATTTTAGAGTAAGGATTGTAAATAATAAAAAGAAATTCAAATAGTTATGTTTATTAGTTTTATTTTCACACCCTAATAAAATTACAAATAATACACTAAAGAAAACAAGAACAAAAAAATCAGAAAATCTTATCACAGGTATCCTAACCTACCTACAGCCTATTTATAATTAATTATGTTTTTTTAATTAATTAATAATTTTGGTATTTAAATATTTACTTAAAATAATTGTTAAAGAAGTTATCAACTTTTTCTAACATCTCAGAAATAAAGTCCTCATCTCTTATAGGGCCTACATATTATAGGGCCTTAAATGTATAAACAATCAAATTATAGAATGATCTATTAGTACAGTATAGCTGACCCAGTATTGCTGATAATGTCCTGATACATGCTAGAGTGAGGAGGATCATCGTGCCCTTGAGTTCCTGTGTTTCTAAAGTAAACATTCCGGTCATACAGCTCTAATCTGTAAACAAAACAAGAGTTCAGTCTTGATAGAAAAAACTTAAAAAGCACTAGCTTGAAAGCTTATATTTTCGATAAAACGTTTTGTATCAAAGTATATTAGGTAAATGAGAACCAAGCTAGCAATCACTCTTTCAAAATCATGTATTTAGAAGGGAAAATTTGTGATTTATGTTTATAAGGTTATATCTGTCGACTAGGTCTGCTTTCCTTCAAAGTCAAAGTCAAAGTCAAAGTCAAAGCATTTATTTCAATTAGACCATTTACAGGCACTTTTGAATTGTCAAGGTCGGTCGGTCAAAAAGATGAAGCTATTTGCACGTTCCAAAGCGTAGATCTCTATGGAGAAGAACGTACAAGAAACTCCATGGACACTCTTTTAAAAATAATAATTTGTTACAAAATTATGGTTACATCATTCATATTGAAATTATACATATATGTGAGAACGATGTAAAAGACGTGCAGGATTCCTCCTAAAGATTCCTTCCTCGTAAAGATGCACCTCGTTTCTTCAATTCAGCTTTCAACCCACTTATCCGCCATGTCGAATACATGTTTCGTTCACAACAGTTCTTTCAATATTATAAAAAAAACGCACTCAACAAGTAAATCCAAAACACAACACAAACTTGACAGGTGAAAGCTATGCTAGCGCCATCTACCTAAAGCTTTCACCGGCCAACCCCATTCACAAAATGTCAAAGTACTCCATACTGACATTATGCACCAACATATGGGACTATATTTGCATCCAAAAGGCGGCCTTATGAATATTGAAATAAAGACTATTAGGAATGCAAATGGAAGTTAGTTTTAGATTCAAGTTTGCGAGCAAATATCGTGAGGCGTTACGGTCCTTTCCGAGTGTAATGGTTAGAAAGGCAAAGATAGTTTTAGATTACAGAAGCGAAGTAGTAATATGCCCTTAATGAAGAAGCCTCAGAGAGGAAATGAAAACTAGTTTAATGCTTTTTGTATTTTGAGTTATTATGAAGTAAGGAAAACAATTTTCCTTCTAGATTAAAAGGTGGGACAATAAGCGTTGAATTTACTAAAACTGCTAAGATTTTTTATAGACCGAAGTGTTTTAGTTCTAATAAAACACTTTTTATTTATTTTTTAGGTAACATAACATCACGCTTCTCTACTGCGAGGTCAGAGGTATCTATACATATAATAAAACTGTAGAAGACGTCAATTCTGTACATTGAATGAAAATAAAAAAAAACATTCCAGGGGTGCTTCATATAAACAGCAGAAGCCAAAAATATGTTTTTTTTTTTTTTGTCTGTCTGTCTGTTGTTAATCTTTCACGCAAAAACCACTGGACGGATTTTGATGAAACTTATTTTGTTGTATAGCTATTATTCCTCGCCAACATATAGGCTATAATTAATTTGGAAGATCTGAATACCAGACGTGGAACCTTAGCAGCCCGGCTAATCTATAAGAGATATTAATATACCGCTTTAGGAAAAGTCGGTCAACATGATGAGTACTTTCTGTCGACATAAAAAAAATAAAGGTCTAGAGCACCTGATGTGGAACCCTTTCAGGGAGCTAAGCTATCGGCTATTTTAACCAAATGACAACAGATCTCATAGTCCGTTAGTTTAAAGCCTGCCTCTCAAAAGACTTGGTGTGGGTTCGAATCCCACAAAAGTAGTAATTATTTTTGGATTATTTTTATCTTATTTATTTCGTTAGTTTTTTATTCCTACCAAACCTAATATTTTCAATTATTAAAAATATGTTATTGCTGTATTTTGCATATTTTTTAGCAAATAACCTATTTTCTGTTTATATGTACCTATTCTGTTTTGTTCGCATCAAAAATACAAAACTAATGTAGATAACATTTACACATAAACCTGATAGGAATTGTGGCAATCTAGAAGAAATCAACTTATTATCTACATGCATAGTAAGTACGGGTACGTATCTAAATGGTACTCGCAACGCCATCTGTTGGGCGAAACTGTACTTACTATCAACAGCATGAAAATTAAAACAAATAACATTTTTTTGTAAAAGATTCTTTTCATACTTACCCAGCGTTATATACATATTTTTTTTTAAATTTGATGCATAAAATAAAACTAAAATTGCTCCACTGACTTTGTTTTCATTTTTTTACTATTGATAGGAACGCGTTTGACTACTATCTCACCTGATGGTAAACGATGATGTGATCGAAGATGGAGCACGCTTGCCTAGAAGTAACTTATTCACTCTTGACAAGACTGGGCAGTAGTGTCAGGCTGTAGCTATCAGGAAACACGGACTCAGTCAATGATTTCCAGTCCCTGGCTGTATGCACAATTAATGTGTTTCCAAAACGTTTTGTTCATGTGGGTGTGATGTCCACCGTGTACCGGTGGCGCACCAGCGTACACCTTGTGGTCCGATGATGCAACTTGGCTTGGCGGAATTAAACTATGTGATTACGTCGCATACTCCCCAAAATGCAACCGATAGAAAACCGACATACTAGCAACTCGGCATCGATGCTTAAGACTTTGGAGCTCCGACTCGACGAGCCTTTCACCTCTTGGATTTATTTCCCAGGATCCCTCTTTTATTTTTTTTCTGTATATTTTGAAACAAAACCGTTCAATTCCCAGTGAGCCGGTGATTTGTCGTGACCGGCCTAGGGCCAGAAATTATCGATACGGGTTTCACACTCCAGAGCAACAAGGGGAACTGTGGATCCCTAGGCAATGACGCCACAGAAGAACTCGCGAAGAGAGGTTCCGAGATGGTAGTGCTGGACCCGTACCCACTCTTCCTTCCTTCTTTATTTCTTTCTCACAGTTTTGCACATGAATTCACCAGAGAAGAACTGAACTTCATGACAACAAATGGTCACGGGTTACAGATTGCAATGAAAAATGGCAGTGATATGTCTATACACGCGACTAATAAAACGACTTCTCAGCTTAAGCTTCAAAATTACTCCAGTAATATTAGGGATTATTACGGGTCATTGCCCCTAAAAATTGTTAAAATAAGCACCACAGACAGCCCAATTTACAGAGGTTGCTTCGACAACGAGGAATCAGTCGGCTACGTCATCCTGGTTGTGGCTTCCCGACGTGAAAAAATCCTCGGAACGGTGAAGCCTGCAGGTTTTAAATCAATTCAAATCATTTATTGCAATCCATAATGTACATATACAGGTGGTAAATATAGGTTTGTGAGTGCTAAGTGACTGAGCTGACTTTAATCTCAGATTATCACTCTTTTGCGGGTTGAGTATTATCGGTCGTCTCTCCACTCAACCTGTAAAGCACTCTGGTGGCTTCTGTACATTTGGACGGAGCTAGGCTTGCAAACTTAGCCAGGACACCTACGCACAATGAAGTCTCTAGCTACTCTACTCCACTCTATCCATTGTGGGTTTTTTTTATGGTTGGGAAATCATCAAATGATTTCTTTCGCTCTGGCGTGCGTGGAACACAACGCTCCGTCGACCCGGGCTTGGTTGTTAAAGAACAGCTAGCCACCCAACACTCGCCGTCCGCAGGTGCGCGCCTACGGTGGCCGAGAATCGCCCTGCGACTCCTGACGCCCGAGGCGTCTTCTTCTGTTGCGGCGGCTGAGGCGTGAGTTTTGCCCCTACCTCACGCGGCCCGCCTCTTCCTTCACTAGCATTACTGTTTCGCAAAAGGAGGTGACGGCTTCCCATACCTCCTCGCTCTGGGCCATAGAGTGAACCAGAGCCGGTAGCGAGGGGTCGCCGCCGCCGATCGCCTCGACGAGGACACGGCGGTGCTTCGCCCAAGCAGGGCAGACCTTCACCGTATGCTCCACTGTGTCCTCTGCGGGGGTGGACTTTTCTTCTGGTTGGTCTTCCCATGGACAAATTTATGTAGCACTATCGCGAGTTAACAACCTTAGCATCATCATTATAATCCACAACCCGACTTCGCCCACTGCTGAGCATAGGCCTCTCAATTCGTGTTCCCCACGTTCCTATGCCAGCCTCATCCTGGATGAGGCTGGCGGTGACTCTTTCGAACAAATTCCTCAACCCTAGCTATGACGCTCCGTCAACCCGGGCCTGGTTGTGTTCGGACAGCGAGCCAACCAACGCTCGCCGTCTGCAGGCCCGCGTTTACGGTAGCTGGGAATTGGCCTGCGGCTCCCGACGCCTGGGGCGTCTTTTTCGGCGGCTAAAAGGAACTGGGAATAATTGTCAAATCGTGCTGTCATTAATTCTTAGTTCGTGTTCGGGACTAATCGTAAGTCCGTAGGTGATACGGAGTAGGAAACGCCCAACACTACGAAACTTCGGACTGCGAGCTTAGAGAGTAGACCCCGAGGCGTGAGGTTTGCTTCTCCCTCACGCGGACCGCCTGATATGAAGGAGACTCCACTGGCATTACTGCTTTGCAGAAGGAGGTGGCGGCTTCCCATGCCTCCTCGCTCCGGACCATGGAGTGAACCAGGACCGGTAGCGAGAGGTCGCCGCGGCCGATCACCTCGACGAGGACATGTGAATGCTCCGCCCAAGCAGGACAGACCTTCACCGTATGCTCCACCGTGTCCTCTGCGGAGACTTCTCTTCTGATAGTTTTGGCATGACCATTAATATAGCTCAGGGACAAACTATGAGTCGTGTTGTTGTGGATCTGCGGAAGTCCTGTTTCTCGCACGGTCAACTGTATGTCGCTTTATCGCGAGTAAGCAGCGTGCAGAACCTGTTTTTACTTACCGATGAACATTACATAACAAGTAATATTGTTCACGGAGAAATTTTTGTTCGTTCGTTCTTCGTAATTTTGTAAGTCATGTCATAATCATGATGAGTACATACATACATTAGTGAGTTTGTGTACTTATGTACATATATACTTAATCTTGCTTAATACGAAGTGCACGCGCGAACGAAGTCGCGGGCACAGCTAGTCCTATATAAGCGTATCGCAAGACGAAGCGACGGTACGCCTCCTACAATGTGTATAGTTGACCCGCTGCAAGCCGCGGTGGATGCGAGACGCACTGGCCAATCTATGTGACACTTGCGACACTTGGGGGAGGCCTATGTCGAGCAGTGGACGTCTTTCGACTGAAATGATGATGATGATGGTCCTATTAAAGGAAATCAATATATAAGAAATGATTATTAACTGCATGTAAAACTGCAGGTAACCTCAACCATGCTTTTCCTGTTCATGAGCTCATGATCATTGACCCCTCTGCACTCACCTGATCTACACTAATGACTGAGTCAAAGAATTGCAGCGTTTGTGAACGTACGCTAGTTGCACAAACATTTCGCTTATTGCGACTGTTAGGTGGCAGTACTGCGCGCTCTGATCGCGTATGTCGCGATCAACAGTTTTGCGAACTGTATCGGTGTAGCATCATTGTTTGGGATATGAATTAGTTTGAAATTGGAATATGTGTATTTAATAGATAGAAGGTTTGTAATGAAAGAAATGAATACCTTGCAGCAAGGCGTCCATTTTCTTACAGCCTAACCAGAGTGCCAATTCCACTACATCTATGTACATCTTCAAGTTGCGATTGCGATTGCTTTAAAAATCGCAGAACTGGCCCTTAGTATGCTTAATAACTTCGGAGTTGACGATGGAAGAAGAATACATCTTGCGTTAATTTAAAATTAATTGGAAATGATGATAGCTTTACACAATTAAAATAAGCCTCATAAAAAATTATTTGTACTTCCTTTCTTTGATTGCACCTCTTTTGTTTTGCTCTTTATAAAATATTCCATAGTAAGATGTGTGTGAAGATGTTCCGTATGGTGTCGGACGTAAAAGAATAGCACCATCCGATCACATTCCGTGGGTGCCGTAAGATGCGACTAAGGGACTCACCAGAGAATAGGCAGCAGCATTTTCCGTAGGTACATTGCTACAGCTACACTGCGATTACCAACCCGCCTGCCAAGTATGGCGATTATGGCAAACCCCCCCATTAGGGGGAGGCCTATGTTCAACAGTGGACGTCTATTGGCTGATATGATGAAGATGTGAGCACCGTGGCGATTTTTGACGACGGCGGCGGTTCGGTGCGGCGCTGTTCTCATTTGTTACATGAAGTAATCGCTGAAGGAACGCTTCTTCGGCCACCAGAAAATGGAATCAAATAACCTTGTTTCAGGCGATGTGAAATTGTTCTGTGAAGATCGTTCTTGTCTGAGGGCATCGGATGTTTTCTTTGCCGATTCAAGATCTCCTCTTAAAAACTCGTATTTCACAATGATCATCAGTTCGACACGCATGGTCATTAGATACCACTTCAGCTTGCTTACACTGTAAACTATGTCGACAATAGCAGTAATCTGCGCTGCGGTATCACTTTGTTCCGGATTCGATCAATATTTTTATAGCTTGCTTAGTGACGTCTTGGCTCCTTAGTATATAACAATTAAGTACAACGCCTTGATTCAGTGATGTGAGACTTGATGATAACCGGAGTTTATCCAAGTTCATTCCGACGGCGACGGCGCGCCGTGATAATCTACGGCGACAACGACTAGCCGACGTGGCGCAGTGCTCATAATCTACTCCACAGCGTATACCTGACCGATACCTTTCGGGATCCCGGAGATGTAAGTACATTTGTTCAAGTAGGTACCGATGGCATGACCTGTGAGGCTCAAAACATACATAATAGCGAGATACGGCAACTACTTACCATGACTTGGCTACTAAAACTAACATTGCTGAATACCAGACATGAACTCTGTCCATAAGGACCCTTTTTTTAAGGATGGGAAATAATCAAATGACTTCTGCTTCCGCTCTGGGCGGAGCGAAAGGGAGTGTCAGACTCTTACTGACTAAAACCCACCCGTGTTCCTTTAATTCCGCAGCCCTGGAACCATAAGTACCGTGAGAGTTAGACTATATGCCGTTGTAAAGTCTCGCAGGCAATCAAAGTTTTATAACAAACCGTCATTAAAATAACTTTAAGGTAAAAATACGCAATAAATGTCTCCGCGACGTGGACGATTTCATTTCAATTTTAATAAAACCTGTCATTAGCGGGATTGTTTGCCATATTATAATGGCTTTTCAGTTAACTATTAACAGTCCTTCCATTCCATTTTGAACCTTATCTTGTACCATAGAAATCTGAAATTTGAATTCATGTTATTAATTGTAAATTTTCACAATGAGAATTAAATTCGTAACAGGCGGATTGCAAAATGGAAATTTTTGACGTTCTCTTGCTGATGTGTTGGTGTGAATCTGCGACAGTATTAATTAATGTATTTAATCTGTTTTCACATATCGGATGCTGATTTGTAAATAATATTGTCCTTAAACATTAGTGATGATGATCTATCAATTTGTCGCATGAAACATTAATTTAATTGCTACAGGAATTTTGAATTCATGTCAATTTGTTACTACGTATTTAATCACACAATTCAGTACTAGCTTTTGCCAGCGGCTCTGTCCACTTCTCCATATCCCATATCCCTTCTATATATCTGCCAAATTTCATGACAATCCGTTCAGCCGTTTTAGAGTGAAAGAAAGAAAAAGAAAGAAAGAAAGAAAGAAAAAGAGTTTATTTACGCCAAGCATGACGCACACCATAAAAATAAATGAGTATATTATATAAAAGCACACAGACACACAGACAGACTAGTAGGAAAGACCAAGAGGCCGAAGCCCCAAACGGTGGTCGGATCAAATATCGGAGCAACTGGAGATACCGATCAGCGCTGCACTCCACCAGGCTGCTGTTCGTAACAGATGGAGAAAAGCCGTTGACAGTTTGAAACGGAGTCACGATTCTCACCAGTGAGAGAGCGATTAGGAAGACGTAGGAAAGTAGGGATTAAGTTATCCTGTGTTCAAAAAGTGTCAACCACAAGAGTATATTCTAAAAACATAACCCTTCCTTCGCAGTCGAGTAAAAAGGAAGAAAAAATTCATGAGAAGACATTGATATTCACCTGAGACAGAAGGCAGCGGTTCCATCGCGGTTACCATTCATGATTCAAGAAGGGTGAATACTTTCTCGCTCATACTAAATTATAAACAACGCAACACTTCTAGCCATGCACACTCACCGCTTTTTCTGACTCACCAATCGAGAATAAAAAACTACACTGCCAGTTTATTAAGACCATTGGAACCCGATACGTCACACCTCTTCACCTTAAAGATGTCGAAACACGGAACGTTAGGGGAGGTCAGGTTAAAATGGCCGCGAGTGTATAAGACGTGGAATTCTAAAAATTCAATTTCCTAACTGTGAATTTAGTAGAGAATGTAAGAAATAACCGGCAGTGTGTCGGAACACTCCCGGGAGACACGAGGGGAATGTAAAACATAGAGAAAGGAGAGAAATTACACGTGCTCCTACCGGTATGTGCCTATCTTTATCTACTCAGAGATACTTATATCGAGCGATCAGTTGATACTTTGATCCTACCGGATTAAGTTGAAGGGAAAATGTTATCGCTTTGGGAATGTTAAATTTCCAATTACTAACACGTGTAGATTCTTGTAGAAGATAATATAATAAGTCGTATGTAACTGGCCACATTTTGCAAAGCTTGTGAAAAAAAATGAGCTTGTCAAGGAACTATACAACGTGTAACAGAATAAACGCAAAATAAAACAGCTGTTCAGTACATAATGTCGAGTTGCGCAGGCAAAAATGTATGGAGCAGTCAATTTTTTTGTTGAACGATTTCAGTGTTGATCCCATAGTGAAAGTTGTTCATAATGATGAGTACAATGACTCCTTAAGAGGTATTGCGTTTATTCTGTTACACGTTGTATATCTTTCAAGCGAAATATTACCCGCTGCACTGTACTACCTCTGACCTCGATCGGTATCGTATCGTAATCGTGTCGTGCGCCCTAAAAGTCCCTTTCCGAGTATGAAGCCGGGTGTCGCCTTCAATACAGCGAAACCGATCAGATGTTCAAAAGATAAAAGGGAGAAACGTTAAACCATTCTCATAGTCCTAAAAATAAAATGATATTCCGATATATTGAATTTATTGAATATTTATCAAATTACTTTTTGTTGTACTTCGTCGAGGCGTATTGGCAGTAGCACCATCTGTTCGTGAAGTAAACTTGTTATTTGAATTGAAATAAATCTTGGATCACTGTTGTTTCATCCATAAACATAGATGACGTGAACAGAAAGAGAGTAAACGAGAACTATTTGATAGAGCTACTGATAGCTCATAGATTAGATTTTTCGACGTCGGTTTTCTATCGGTTGCATTTTGGAGAGTGTGCTACGGTATTGCATAATTTAATTCCGCCAAGCCCGTTCCATCATCGGACCACAAGAAACACGGCGATGCGCCACCGGTACATCCCACCCATACACAACAAAACGTTTTCGGAACACATTAATTGTGCGCAAAGCTAAGGAGTGGAACTCCCTGCCCGAGTCTGTTTCCCGGGCGAGAAGTCTGAATACGGTCATTAACACCTAAAGCCGCCCGTACACTGTCAAACTTGAACGCGATCCACGGTCAAAATCAATGATCAAATCTGTGAAGGTGTTCAAGATTGATAGAGTACGGGCGGCCTTAGGACTTAACGGCTAAATTCGGTCGCTATGCGATCGTTAACTATGTTGAGACCTCTGCCCTGATAGCTACAACCCGGAAGTCTTTAAGTCAAGAGTGAACAGGTTACTTCTAGGCAAGCGTGTTCCATCTTCGGCCACATCATCGCTTACCATCAGGTGAGATATTGGTCAAGCGTGTGCCTACCAATAAAAAAAGATTAAGCAAGCAGAAATGGTAGTAGGCCATTTAGTCGCAGCACCAAAATTATCGTGGGGTAAGGTAGGCTGTTTTCAGCGACGATCTTTGCAGAGCGGCTGATAGCAGCTGGATAAGAATCATCGAGAGTTGAGATGGATGATATAAATGGCTGAATTGGAAAGCATCTTTTTTCCTCCTTATTTTAGTGTCCCTGATAGGGTTCATGCCACAATTGTTTCTCTTTATTAATATTTACTAATAGTATGTGGTACTTATATTATGAATTGCAATTATCATTCGAGATTTGAGGCATTTTAGCGGAGAGTATATATATATCATGCAGTATACTGTTGGGGGTTGATGATGATCATGTTAATTATCAGATTTTTGAAAATTATAGTCTTAAAAATAGTGCAAAAATCTTCAAACATAGCATTATTTGTAACTTTATCATCATCATGTCAGCTGAAAGACGTCCACTGCTGGACATATGGCCTCCCCCAAATGCTACCCCCCCATTTTTCATAATTGCCACGCGAGCAGGTTGGCGATCGCAATGTAGCTGTAGCAATGTACCTACAGAGAATGCTGCTGCCCATTTTCTGGTGAGTCCCTTATTCGCCTCTTACGACACCCACGGGAAGTGATGGGATGGTGCTATTCTTTTACGTCCGACACCATACGGAACACAATCTTACTATAAGTAACTATTTGTGCTAACATTATAAGAACCTACCTGCATTTTTCAGGAGCAAATAAACCTTGAAACCTTTGATAAATTTACGCGTATGTGGCAAAGGAGTTTTACACCGAACTTGGTGTTTGCAAGACAAATTCTAATTGAATACGTGATGTACGTTCAAATGGTTTTAGGCTTTGGAGATCAATAGCTTCAAAGATATAAACTGTGTCTCCATGGAATTCATTTGTAGGTAATATCTAGTCTGGTGTAAATACGATTTAGAGTCATAAATAATCGTGTTTGTTAAGGCAAATATCTTGTAGCTATACAGGGTTATTTTTAAAACACCAACAACCTTTCAGTGGGTGAAAGTACTCATAAACAACTTTTACTATGGGACCAACTCTGGAATATCAAAAAATAAAGTAGCTGTTTCATACAAAATGCAATATTCACCCGATGAAAATTAATGAAACAGTAGATTTTTTTTCGGCCCGCCTCCTCCTTCATTACTGCTTCCCAGAAAGAGGTGACGGCTTCCCATGCCTCCTCGCTCCGGACCATGGATTGAATCAGGGCCGGACGCGAGAGGTTGCCGCCGCCGATCGCCTCGACGAGGACACGGCGGTGCTCCGCCCAAGCAGGGCAGACCTCCACCGTATGCTCCACCGTTTCCTCCGGGCGATCCTCACAGTGAAAACATCCGGACGTTTCCTCGCGCAAGATCGACCCCTGCGGCTTATTACTTAACCACGAGCCTATCATACAGTTCTACGTTTCCGACAATTAAACAATTATTATGTTATTGTAGTAATCAGTATGTTACGCTTGAGTAGTCCAAATTATTGATGTTAGCTAACATATAATACGCAGGTGTTACGTCTATCGACATATAACATTGATTGGTTTGTGTAACTAACCACAAATTGTTCGTATGTCATCTTAAATTACTTACATTATTATCAACGTTTGGGTTATTTCCTGCGGTCTTGAGGAAGAGTTTTAGAAAATGGACGGCGTTCTAGAAAAGTGTTAGAGAAGTGAGACCAAACTTCTCGTAGCTATTCGTTTCATTGAAGGGGTAAAGGTTATAAAAAATATGCAATATCTTCTAGAATGAAACAGGTGGCTTATACAATCCAAAATCACCATTAGCCCACTATTACCCATTTCCTATCTCCACTAAAAGGTTAGAACCAAACCCGCTTTGATGAGCATTTAGCTCATTCCTTCTTTGTGTAACAAGAACCCTTTGCCCTGTAAGGGAGTAAATTTAAACCGGTATTATAAAAGACTAGCCCTTGCCCGCGACTTCGGACGCGCATATTCCGGTTATTTTCCCGTTCCCGTATAGCCTTCCTCATGAATGTGGCTATCATATACAAAAATATTTCTCCAAATCCGACTAGTAGTTCCATCCTATTATGTGTATAGATTATTATTATATTAATATAGACTTATACAGGGTGTCCCAAAACTCAACGTCAAGCCGAAACGGGGTGACAGGATTGATCATAACCATCACGAGAAAAATCTGAAAAAAAATCTATCCCATGCAGTTTGAAAATTATGGGCATTTTAAGAAAAACCTAGAAATTTGATCAAACTGTACCATTTTTCGGTTATTGTGGTTATTCTTTTTTATTTTTGTTCATTTGAACTTTAGAAACGTAATCCTAAATAACATTTCTAGAATCCCAATAAAAAATAATGACACAATTGCCTTAAGTTCCCGAGAATTGAGACTATTTGTTAAACTACGAATTTAAAATTTTCAAGATTCGTCGACTTTGACAGGCCCTCCTATAAAAAAAATGTACTAGAGTGCCTTGGCAAGTAGCATTAAAAGTTGGCGCATTTAATCAGAATTCTAAAATGGTACAATACTTGTTAGTTCCATACAATAGAAAAGAGTAAAAAAATTAAAACCTCAAGTAACCCGATTTTTGCTATCAGATTTTACTCAGTTAAAATGTTTTTAATTCGCACAAGCTCTAGGTAGGTTCTTAATTTTAAGGCAAAATGATGAGAGAGATGGATAATGGGTATGTTTGCCATGAGTGAGCGAGACAGATAGTGACGCCACGCATTGAGACGGAGATGCGTCGTTTAAACGAGTGCGAATGAAACAGATAGATGCTATGGCATCTATCTGTTTCATTCGCACTAGTTTCAGCCAAGCAAATGGCTACGCTACCAGTCCGACATCAACTAGTTAGTACGTTTCGCTCATTCGTCTACTGTGCACGTTCGTATTCGCTTGTGTTGATTTAGTACTGACAACTTTGGCTTCTCTTTTTGGACTTGAATCTTTGTGAATTGGACTTGTTGATAACATACCGGCAACTGATTCCGGGAACGGATTGGACGTTCGGGCACTATCTCGTGGCCCGCCCGTTCACCAGATTTAAATCCCCTGGATTTTTTCTATTGGGGAGTTCTCAAAGAAAAAGTTTACTCAAAGCCCATTGAGAACGTAGCCGACCTGCGTGAACGCATTTCTCAAGCAGCTGAGGCGATCCACTCTCGAAGATATGCCCGACTAATAAGTAGATCTTTTTTAAGAAGATGTAGGGCTTGTATTGAGGCTGATGGTAAACAATTTGAACATTTATTTTAATAAAAAACGTTATTTCTCTATCATCTGACTTTTATTCCAACAAACCTAATTATTTTACTAATTTTACTAACTTTTTTTCACTTTGGTAAAAGTGGCGTCACTATCTGTCTCGCTCACTCATAGCGAACATACCCATTATCCATCTCTCTCATCATTTTGTCTTAAAATTAAGAACCTACCTAGAGCTTGTGTGAATTAAAAACATTTTAACTGAGTAAAATGAGATAGCAAAAATCGGGTTACTTGAGGTTTTAATTTTTTTACTCTTTTCTATTGTATGGAACTAACAAGTATTGTACCATTTTAGAATTCTGATTAAATGCGCCAACTTTTAATGCCACTTGCCAAGGCACTCTAGTACATTTTTTTTATAGGAGGGCCTGTCAAAGTCGACGAATCTTGAAAATTTTAAATTCGTAGTTTAACAAATAGTCTCAATTCTCGGAAACTTGAGGCAATTGTGTCATTATTTTTTATTGGGATTCTAGAAATGTTATTTAGGATTACGTTTCCAAAGTTCAAATGAACAAAAATAAAAAAGAATAACCACAATAACCGAAAAATGGTACAGTTTGATCAAATTTCTAGGTTTTTCTTAAAACGCCCATAATTTTTAAACTGCATGGGATAGATTTTTTTTCAGATTTTTCTCGTGATGGTTATGATCAATCCTGTCACCCCGTTTCGGCTTGACGTTGAGTTTTGGGACACCCTGTATATTAAAATCACTGGCCAATAAATCAAAACCCAAACTTAAAAAGCAATCTGGGGAGTTTGTTGCGCCACTTCTTCTTCCCAGCTAAAAAACTAGGAAGTGGTGACGGGTGAGCGTTTTGGGGGACTGTCTTTATGTAAAATTTGACGTTCAAAAAGTGCTGGCTCTCAGCCTAATTTGAATAAATGACTTTTGATTTTGATTTTGATTTTGAATCATCACCAATTAAACGCCATAAACACTACAAAACGTATACATAATCCCTCTGGCACCCAATTCCCGGGGTAGTGTTTGAATTTAACGTAAAATATAATAGCCCATTAAGACATGGTGCGAGGCCACTATCGCACGACGTTACTGTTATGTCCACATTAGCCGAGCACACTCTTAGGACTGAGTCGTAGTGGGAGCGGGGAGGATGGGGACTAATCACAGACTATATTCTGCAGTGCGATTCTGCCAGTCGATTCTGTCGACATCTCACGGTGTTCACCTTGGCGGAGTGAACGACAATAGAGCTGTCATTCCATCTTATTTGTATGGTTTGACAACTCACCTGTCGTGCGCCCCGCCCAAGTGTTCACTTCGACATGTTTAGAGAATCGCACTGCTGTAAACATGTCGAAGTGAACACTTGGGCGGGGTGCACGACGGGTGTTTTATCAAACTATACAAGTAAGATGGAATGTCAGCTCACTTGTCGTTCACTCCGCTTAGGTGTAGACCGTGAGATGTCGACAGTATCGACCGGCTGAACCAGCTCCATCGTAGACCTCGCACATCGTATATCGAAGTCAAAGCGCTATGGCGCTGAAAACTTAAACCTATGACACTGGCATTCACGAAACCTTGGAAGTGGCAAGATACCTATTGGGTCAATAAATGTAATTTTTTTTTAATTTTTTAATTTTTTGGGATTCATGAAGGAGCCTCCTCGTGCAGCGCAATTTGTTCCATCAGACACTCAATTGAACCGAGCGCTCGGCGCATCCTGGACAGTCTCACCTAACACCTTATAAGACTGGCCAATCCTTCCCTTGCGGTGGTAGGGCTAACGCCCGCCTGGTTCGCGACCACCCTCCCACCGGAGTTCGGCGTCAAGCAGCCTGCTGTGTTTCGTCGACGCGTGGGAGTACCAGTGCCTCAGGGCATCTTCTGGGCTCGCTCGCTTTCATCATGGACCTCATCCATCGCTTTCCATCAGGCGTGATCGAGGTCAAGAGCTAGCCCATTCATAAATAAAAAAAATAAAAAAAAAAATTGTGCCATCGATATCAAAAAGAGGAAGCAACCTGAATATGGTATAGAACAAAAGTGTAAGCATATTACAGAAGTTTTATTAAATTAATAGGCGCAGGTTTGACTACTATCTTACCTGATAGTAAGCAATGATGTGGTCGACAATGGAACACGGTTTCCTAGAAGTAACCTATTCTCTCTTGACTTAAAACCTCTAGGGCTAAGCTAAAGATTTTGATCGTAATTTGGTGGTGAGGATCAAGAATACAAGAATTAGGTTCAGATTATTAGCATTTAAATTAATGACTTAATTATGTTTTACTTATGTGTAAGATCTTTGTGAAGAATCAAGCTTTGTGTATCATCTAACCATGAATACCGAAGTAATGTAGGTACGAGATTATCACTGCCTGACTGACTTGATGACATTTCTAATCATAATTTTATCGTCGCTTGCAGTAGCACCTCGTCCCTATGTTAGTACGGGAGCTGAGAACTGCTTTATGCACTTAACAGGTATTATGGTGGAAAATAAAAACACCTATGGATATTTTATCAGAATTTATTCGTTATAAAAGTGCCAATGACACTTTTTGAACTTTGAAATTCTATTTAGCTCCGAAATGATGATATAAAGTTTTGTGAAATTATTCCGTTTTAGTTCTGCCCAGCCTTTCCCCAATTATATTACAGTGTTATGCTACTTCCAGTCAAACCAATGCCACCAGGATGGACTTGTATTGTTAAGGAGTGACTGTCTATTTGACCTTTACAACCTAGTCATCATGTCAGCCAATTGCCGTCCACTGCTGGACGTAAGCAAAGAGCGCCAACCATCCCGGTCTTGAGCAGTCCGCATCCAACCGCTGCCAGCCACCTTCTTCAAATCATCGATTCATCGTGCCGCAGGACGTCCCACACTACGTTTGCCCATACGCGGTCTCCACTCCAGCACATGTCTGCTCCATCGACCGTCTGTCCGTCTACAGACATGGCCGGCCCACTTCCATTTCAGCATGCTGATTCTTCGCGCAATGTCGGTGACTTTAGTTCTCTGGCGAATGACTTCGTTGCGAATTCTATCCACCAGAGAAACCCCGAGCATTGCTCTCTCCATTGCACGCTGAGCAACCTTGAATTTGTGGACCATACCTACAACCTAGTAATTGCATAAAAATACCTCTTGGCTGGTGGCTATCAGCCGGAACCAACGGCTTAACGTGCTTTCCGGGACACGGAGGATTCTTGGTATGACCTGGTATGGTCCCATAAACGGGCCAACCTCGGCAAATGTTGCTTTGTTTGCCACGTGTTAGTCCGTTGGACTTAGTGGCTGCCATTATTTTAATTATTATCGGGTGTTTTTTATCTCAGCTCTTTGGCACACATTTAAGGGCCAAGCTAAGTAAATGTAGCCTGTGTTGTGTTGTTTATTATGTTGTGTGATGAGGTCCTACTTCGTTCTCTTCTATCTGCATGAATTTCCTAACAATTATTCTTATAATTATTTAGCTATACGAGCTGCTCGTATTTGACGTATCTAAAATAACCGCTGTAATTTCTGTGTCTATGAAATCTGTTAGGGACAGTTTTAATGTTACTAAAATGCAATGAATTTCTTCACAACAAATACTTGTATGGCCTACATAATGTAATCTGGTTCCGAACGCTGATGTTTATGTCTGTTATTTGTGAGTATAATTACAGTCCACGACACAGGATTTCCTAGTGTGCTCTAAAAGCATTATTTTTACGGTTTAAAATAACACCCTTTGGAGTTTTCCAACAAGTAATAAATCTGTTTCACTCAGGAATAAAAGAGGCAAGTATGATAAAGTAAGTAATTTTATGTGGCTACTAGGTTTTTCCGCGGCTTTGCTCATGTAGTATATTCCATTGGAATTGCGCAGGCAGAGAATCAGCAACTTTTGAACGTCTAAGTTACATAAAGCCAGTCCTCTAAAAATTTTTACACTGGAAAGTGGTGACGAGTGGGCCCGAAAACATACAAGCTTTTGCCCGCGACTTCGTACGCGCTTATCCCGTTTTTCCTGTTCCCGTAAGAATTTCGGGAAATCCTCACTTAGTACTCTGCTATACTCCCCAAGGAACCTACATACCAAATCTCAGCTTTCTACGACCAGAAGTTTCTGCTATGCGTTGCCTCTCAGTCACTCAGTCATTCAATAACTCAGTCACTCAGTAACGCAAGAGTTCTAGGTAAACACAACTTTACCTCTTTATACTTATTTCTCTGTGAACTTATCAGTAGATACTCTGATCAATAATATCTTAATTCCCTCAGGCGCCATCGGATATATTTTATCATTGACAAAGTTAACCTTTCGATTTTCCTCGATAAAGGGACGAACGAACATAGCTGTCATCCAATTTGCTCCAATGGGGGGATCGGAAATCTAGGCATTTGTGATTACTTCCCTGATATTTTGTAAGGATTATTTTGCCATTGTGAATTGAGTTTTATTGAACCAGTAAGCAGCAATTTTAACGTTGCATTACATTTACAAGACTTTTAAAACATACACAAACACAGGTACATGCATTAAAAAATGACAATCATTATAATCCTAATCGATAATAATAATAATAATAATAATTTCTTTATTTGTATAGAATGCAGGTATTACAATAATGGTGTTATTTTCAGATATATTCCCAATACATTCTGCCTGTTGGCATACAAAAATATAGTGGTTAACTTACACATAATTTAGAAACTAGGTATTCGAAATGAGATCATGGATCAGCTCAGTCTAAAATTATTTATATAATAATTTACATAACAAATGAGATAAAGTGAAGCAAATATTACAATTCATCATTTATAAAATCAGTAACAGAGTAATA
The DNA here is from genome assembly GCA_947386135.1 of Melanchra persicariae. NCBI lineage: Eukaryota > Metazoa > Arthropoda > Insecta > Lepidoptera > Noctuidae > Melanchra > Melanchra persicariae. The sequence goes on along the minus strand of OX376651.1, from coordinate 4,192,515 downwards.
ACATTTCTCTGTCAGCAGCGACGACAGGAGTTTCTTGAATTTTATTAAGGGCTGATCCTTAATACAATTTGGCAATTTGTTAAATATAATAGGTGCCATGCCAATAATGTTTTTTTTAAGCAAAGCAGTATTATATCTACCAGTACACAATAGACTCTGATATTTTGATCTCATGGCAGTAGTTCGCATCCTCGTATCATTAAATGCAGGAAATAGATGCTTGTTAGTTTTAACGAATGTAGCTACTTCGAGAATGTATATACTAGGAAAAGTTAGTATTTTGTGTTTCTTGAAAGAAGGAATGCAACTGTCTGTAACTTTGAGATCAAAAATGGATCTTATGCACCGTTTTTGGGCTTTAAATATAGACTCCCTTTCGGAACAATTACCCCAGAATACTACACCAAACCTTAGAACCGAAACCACCAAACCGTGATATGCAACCAATAATGTATTGATGTTAACTTATATTTACATATCGTCGATATTATAATTACATATCGTCGTTGCAAATTTAAAATCTCCTATGTAACATTTTTGTCGAAAATGAGTTATGCAGTTATTTGAAATGTGACTGTGAGTTCCTTCTTACAATATCGATAAAGTATGTTTCATTATGAATAAACCTGAAGTGTCAACTTACATTTTACAGGAAGTTTTTTATTTTTTCTCGAAAAGTTACTTTATACACATAGGAGGTTTTAAATTTGCAACGACGATATTATGTGAGTTTGTTTATTACTTTGTTCGTTTCGCTTTCACACCTAAGAGACTGAACCGATTTCGAATGAATTCTGAAAGTAAGAAATTAATACAGAGATCGTTTTTTTTTTTTTTTAAGGAATCATCATATCAGCCGAAAGACGTCCACTGCTGGACATAGGCCTCCCCCAAGTGTCGCCACAACAACCGGTCCTGTGCGTCTCGCATCCATCGGTTACCCGCGACCCTCACCAGGTCATCGGTCCACCTTGTGGGAGGCCTTCTTCCGCTCTGGGTGGAGCGGAAGGGAGTGCCAGATTCTTTCAAACAAAGTCCGCAACCCTGGCAAGAAAATAAATGCTAGTAATACAATGTAAAGAAATGATAACCTACTAATACCCATCATTTTTTTTTAAAAGCTTTTATTTCACTTGACTTGTATGTATGTTTACAAATCTTACAAGTTTAATTTAACCCACTTCCCGGTATCCGATTGAGCTGAAATTTTGCATGCTGGACCAGAACCGATGACAATGCATGTTAATCATAAACGTGACCTGATACTGCTGCCAGGATCGGCTCCGTACGAGAGATCTCCTCAGCGGTAAATAGTTTTAAATTGACTGACAGGTGTACAGTCATTGATGAAGTTATAAAATACCTGAAGGATTTCAAGGAGACTAATAGTGAAATTGTAAAAGCTTTGAATGATGTTTATTTCATTACAGGTATATTTTGTAAAACAGAAAGTACTTAGGTATTTAATAAAACAATCGTTTGTAAAACAATAAAATCGTTAATTACAAAAACGCAGTTTAGTTTATTAACCGACATCGAACCTTAAATAAGATATATATGTCGCAGCCAATTAGCTTAATCAGCCGTTTAATTGGTTGCCTAGCCTATTCATTTAAATGTGCCGATTTTTTAGCGACTTAAGTGACATCTTTTGTTCAATATCGTTTAATGACTTGCCCATGACACTTATGTCGCTGATTAAACAGCACAGTTCAATAAAAGGCTAGACTTTTAATGAAACGGCTGATTCAGCTAGATGACTGCTACATATATACAACGTGTAACAGAATAAACGCAATACCTCTTAAGGGGCCATTGTACTCATCATTATGAACATCTAGTATGGGGCCAACCCAGAAATCACGAAAAAAAAAATCAGCCGTTCAGAACATTTTGTCTAGTTATGCGCACATAAATGTATGGGGCGGTCTATTTTTTTTTTCATGATTTCAGTGTTGGTCCCACAGTGAAAGTTGTTTTAAGGGGTCATTATGTCATCATACCACTTAAGGGGTCATTGTACTCATGTACAATGACCCCTTAAGTGGTATTCCGTTTATTTTGTTACTTGTTGTATATTTTAAAAAATTGAAGAATGGGTTAGCTCTTGACCTCGATCACGCCTGATGGAAAGCAATGGAAGAGGTCTATGATGGAGCGAGCGTGCCCAGAAGATGCCTTAAGAGCGTTTACGCGGTACGGCTTTTCATACAAACTTTCAAATCCTTATTCTTCAAAATTAATGAACCGATTTTAACGAAACTTGGTATGCATACGCTAGATATCCAGGTCTAAATATTTATCAGAAATAATTTTTGAAAAAGATTTCAGAGGGAGAGAGAGAGCGATTTTAAGATTTCTATAGAAAGTGAAAAATCACGATATCCTTCCCCCTGAACTCTTTTTCAAAAATGTTTTCTGATAACTATTTAGACCTAGATATCTGGCGTATGCATACCAAGTTTGGTTAAAATCGGTTCATTCATTTTGAAGAATAAGGACTTGAAAGTTTGTATGAAATGGCATACGGCGAACACGCTGTTAAGGCACTGGTACTCCCACGCGTCGACGAAACACAGCAGGCCGCTTGACGTCGTACGCCGGTGGGAGGCTGGTCGCGAACCAGGCGGGCGTTTACCCTACCACCGCAAGGGAAGGATTGGCCAGTCTTATAAGATGTTAGGCGAGACTGTCCAGGATGCGCCGAGCGCTCGGTTCGGTTAAGTGCCTAATGGAACAAATTGCGCTACACGAGGAGGCTCCTTCATGCATCCCATAATCTTATATACATACATATGTAAGTATGTGAAACAATAGATCCAAACTCCGTATATTATCTGTAGCCTTATGCTCATACAGATACTAATTTCCATTTAGTCCTTCTATTCAGGAAAAACCTATTGTAACAACGCAAGCTTTTGAACCTCAAACACTCAAATTACTGCCTATTTCATCAACGTACACCCAAAACACGACCAAAAGAACACTCACAATGAATCTTTACGAAAGGGTTTTAAAATGGCCGGCTTATTAGCATTTATCACTCGTGTAGAGCCCTTTGCAGTCCCACCCTTGCGAACACCCCGTTTGAATACAAATTCGCTAAACTCTTATCTCATAATACCAATGCATTTGTTGTATATCCTGTTGAATTTTAAACCACGTATAAAATGGTAAAGCAAAGTTGGTGTTTGAGTTCGTATGGTGTCGGACGTAAAAAAATACCGCCATCCCATCACTGCCCGTGGGTGTCATAAGGGGCGAATATGGGACTGACCAGAGAATGGGCAGCAGCATTCTCTGTAGGTACATTGCTACAGCTACACTGCGATCGCCAACCCGCCAGCCTAGTCCAGCAGTGGACATCTTTCGGCTGATATGACGACCAGGTAAGGTGTTAAAACATAAACTGTAAGAATTTCGAGTACATGCTCAGTATCATGTAGGTAAACAAAGTAAGTAGGTATCCCAAAAAAAAAAATTATAAGCGATGATATTATTTTCACACTTAATAATTTAGCATTATATTTTTTATGTCTACTGTACTGCAATGCTGCGTCTACAGCGCCGTGCGCCGAGCAGCAGCGGCGGCCTACGCGGAGTAGAGTGCGCATAATCGATAAATTTGTGCGTTGTGAAAATATAGTTTTTGTGATTAATTTTTATTTGTTATTCTATATTACTTTTTAAATTTCTTGCATTTAATGCCTTTTGTAATATTATTATGTACATTGATATTAAATTTCACAGTAACCTAACCTCCATGTTTTGAGATCGCTTCTGAGCGAAGCAGGGGTGGGTCGCTAGTAATGTATAATTATTATGCAAACTAGACGCCCGGAGCTTTGGCTTCATTTTATGGCGTGATGCCTGATTGAAGGTTATTCAATTGGCTCTTGTGATGAGTATCTAATTGCTATGTGATTTTGGTTTCCCCACCCTCTTCATGTAGATTATGTGTGTTTTTGGGGTGGGGGAGTTGGTTTTACCGGTGATAAGTATGTGTTTAAACAGGTGGTTTACAGTATGTAGAAACTGTCTTTGGCATTTATGTACCATCAGTGGCTTAAAATAAGTTGAAAAAAAGTATTTGAAATACAGATAAATAAAGCCTTTATAAGGTTAAAATACGTAGATATATTTTAAGTAGGTACGTAGGTAAATCTCAGCCTAGTTTTTGAAGACTTTTTATAAAGTTGTGAATAAATCTATTAAAAAAAAATGGACTGCTTAATTACGTTTTTATTTAGCTCACCAAGCAGCCAACAACATTCGTAAACCACGCGTCAACTTCATTCAGCCTATGCCCCACATAGGTGGTACAGAAAATCCTTTCCCTTCGCCCAAGGCCGCAGGCTCATGACATGCATGATTAACATTATGTTCATGTGCACATAAAAACCAATATCGGACGTAGATGATTAGATACGTTTAGTTCTAGGTCCAAGCAGGGAGTGTTGCGTGAATGCCATATGTGTGTGCTATGATGTTTGTTGGTAAAATTGAGAGTTTTTTTTTGTATGAGTCTTATATTTTTGAATGGCTATGTTACCGTTACCTGTCGGTCCTTTTTTTTATTTATTTTTTATTTAAAGCTAATAATTTATAGCACACCTACATATCGCCAGTTATGGTTAAGTGCAATATAATAAAGAAAGAAAACACAATTTTTCATATACAGGGTGTTCCAGAAGTGCCTTTTTTTTTTTTTTTTTTTTTTTTTTTTTTTTCTAGGATGGGAAATCATCAAATGACCCCTCCCGCTCTGGGTGGAGCGGCAGGGAGTGTCAGACTTTTACTGACTAAAACCCACCCTTTAGTCCTCCTAGTGCCTTTCTTCCCAGGGCCGCGGTAACTCTTTCGAACAAATCCGCAACCCTGGTAGGCTCTGGCCCTATTGGGCTCCGACCCATGCTGACGTCTGCTGGTTTGGCGCGCGTAGAACACAGCGCGCCGTCAACCCGGGCCTGTTCTGATCGGACGGCGAGCTACCCATTGCCCGCCGTCCACAGGCATCAGTCACTGCGCCATGCTCAGGAGCATCAGTTCCTGGGCGGCGCAGTGGCTGACGTTCAACAGGAGGGGGTGAAATGGGGCCATTACTGGCACTCCATTTCAGCCCCCTCCGGAGCCCTTTGTAGGGGCTCTACTGCGGCTGCTGCAGTAGCAGCAGCCGCAGTGGAACCGGCAATGGCGGTAGAAGAAGCGGCGGCAGCGGCGGCGGTCGCGGCAGAGACGGCGGTGGCGGAGGGCTTCCTCCTGTTTCCGGCTTTGGTGGGTGGGGCGCAGGCCCTACCCTCAGCCCAGTGGTCGGCCGGCTTGCCAGCTGCCGCACAGACTACGCAGTGCGGCGCGGCGACGCAAGAGCCGGCCCTGTGACCGGGCTGACCGCAGCGGAAACAAAGACCGCTGCGGTCCACCTCCGAGGTGCATTGTGCTCCCACATGGTGGCCCACTTGGCACCGGAAGCACCTCAGAGGTCGGGGTTCCAGCAGTTTGACCTGCGCGGAAACCCAACCCACCAAAAACCTTCGGCCCTCCGTGATGGTTTTGGCCGCCGACACGGGGCAGCTCACCACAATGGTGCGCGTGCCCGTGTTGTCAGGACGCAGGGTGCCCGCCTTCACCTCCTCTGCTGAGCACCCTCCCGTCCTAACGACGGCGGCCACCACCTCCGCCTCCGTGACGGAGTCGTCCAGGCCCAAGATGCGCATGTCGATGCGCTTGGTGGGCCTGGACACTCGGGCATCGTCCGCGCTTAGGGACGCCCTGAGCCTTTCGGCTAGAGCGTCCGCGGTTGGGCCGCTGGCTGCCCCGGGGATCTCCAGCATCCGGGCCCCAGTCATGGTGACCCGGAGCCGAAGGCCCCCCACGATGCCTAGCTCACCAAGGTTTATCGCCTCCTTCGCCTTGGTGAGCACGTCCGCGTACGTCACGCCCCTCTTCGCCGCGTCCGGCTGCAGTGTAAGCACTACAGCCGCGGTTTTCGGGGGGCGCAGCGCAGCCGCGACGCTTCGCGCCTTCTGCCGCCGCTTCCTCTCCCGCCTCTTGGCCGCCCTGGCTGCCTTCCCCGCCTTCCTCTTCTCCCCGGCCACTTGCCATTCGGCTTGAGCCGGGGGAGGAGCTGAAGGCGAGGAAGCCGGGGGGAGCTGCTGCTCAGACGGCGCAGGAGCCTTCGCCGTCCGCGCAGCAACCCCACCCTTCCTCTTCCTTCCCGGGGCCGGGTCCGGTTTTCCCGGCACCGGCTTCGCGGGTGCCGGCCCGGACCCTTTGTCCTGGCCGGACGACCCCGGTGTGGCAGCCACGGCGGCCGCGTACGACGCCGCCTTTCGGCCTGGAGCCTTCCCACTCGCCGCTAACGGGGGGCGCAGGACGATGCCCTCCAGGACGGAAAACCGCGCCTGGAAGGCAGCCATCTCCTGCCGCACCAGGTCCAGCACCTGGCCCTCCTGCGGCACGGGCTGGCTGTTCTCCCTGCGCCCCCCTTCAGGCGCCCCCTGTGGGCCGGCTCCCTGGAGCCTGGCCAGGTCTGCTCGGAGCCCCGCATTCTCCCTCTGGAGGCGCTCCGTGGCGGCAGCCAAGCGGGCGACCTCCGCCCGCAGCTTGGACATCTCGTCCCGCGGAGGCCCCCCTGGGTTACCCTCCGCTGCCGCCAGAATGGAGGCCATCGCCTCGCTTATGGCCTTGTTCTTTGAGGACAACTTCCTCTTCAAGGCCACATCGCGAAGCGCGGCCTCCACCACCTCCGCAAACCCGGCCCTCCGAACCCGCTCCTGTCCGGAGTCATCCGGCTCAACGCCGGAGGACTCCGAACCAGGAGTCCTACAACCGCCCTCTACGGGGGGTCGTCCGTCAGCAACGAGCTCCTCGGCTCGCTGACCAGCCACCTTGGAGGCGGGCAATCTCCCCTTGCCTCCCTCTCGGCCCTTGCCCCGCCTGCTGGTGGGGATCTTGCGAGCCGAGGCAACCTCCTCGCTGCCGGACGACCCCCGGTCTTCCTCTGTTCTGGGCCGCTTGCGGAAGGACCTGGAGTCCTCCGCAGCAGCCCCCACCCCCTCGGATCCAGAGCTCGCCGAGCTAATAGTCACCAGGTCGTCGGAGTCCAGCTCGGACTCCGACTCTGCACCCGGGTGACGCTCAGGCGAGCCCTTCCTCCAATATAGCGCGCCTCTTGCCGCGCTCCGCCCGACCGACGCTTTGTCGGGCGAGCCAAAGTCGAACCCGATCATGTCCTCAAAGGACGGCTTGGATCGGGGGCCTCCTCGGCCACTGATGCCCTTGGCATGCGGAATGTGGACAGCACTGTTGCCCCCCCCAGAATACGAGGGGCTTGACGCGCGAGGCGTGGCGGATTCCCGGACTGCTGTGCAGTCCGAACCGCCCTGGGGTACGTTATCTCTTCCAGTACTGTCCATGCTTTCCTTTTTGAGGGTGCGGTCCCTTTCTCCCCTCCTCTCTCCCTCTCTCTCACTGCTTGCTCGCTGCCCTCACAGTCACGTCTGATGATCAGACGCGTACCAGAGAGCAGCGAGCAAGCCAATGAGACGCACACCGTCCGAGGACCCGAACACTGCTCAAGTCTCCGAACGGTGTGCCCCTCTTGTGTCTCTCTTGGTCTGGTCTCTCACTTGGGACCTTCCGGCATGAGTGGCTCTACCGGCAAAGCCCCCAAGATCACTGAGACACGCAAGCCCCACCACGACGGCAACGTGGAGACACGGTTGGTGGGGTTCCAGAAGTGCCTAGTCAGATTTAAGGGTGATGTTAGGTAGCTGATAAACATTTAGGAAAAAATATCAAAACAAAAAGACTTTTCAAACAGTTTGTTACAGTATGTGGCATTTACTTTACCGAGAAATTCCACATGAAAAAACTCAATAACGTTTTCCCAATCCGAGAACTACACTAACTAACCTAACCTAGGTTCACGCTAAGCAGCTGTAGAGCTTGCAACCACAATACGTTGGTGGTGAACCAAAATTGGAAAAGCCTAAGCTTGAGTTTAGAAGCACACCAACGAACAAATATTATACAGAAAAACAATGCGGGTTATGTGCGCAGAATTTCGAGGACTATTTTAAGAGGGTGTTTATCGATAAGACCTACTAGGGAAATATAATTATCAAGAAAAGAGTCTCCATACGTGCTACTAATAGTTTCTCCATACGCGTTAAGTTTTTGCGCCAGGGCGTTGGATGTGGGGCAGCGTTGCGTCGAGGTTGACTGCTGGCGTCGACCACGGTAGGTTTTCCAAGGCTATTCATAAAACTGGCCGAAGGTGTAGTGTGCTTTTGCCTGTGGGTCGCTGATGAGGCTGAGGGTAAAACCCATTGAAGCCGTGGTTACTGGCTGGCTGTATGACTCGCTGCTCGAGGGCTTGAGCTCACGATGAGGAGAAGTGATGATGATGGCGTCATGATAAAGTAGCTGCACGAAGACTGTGCTGACTTTTAATGATGAGGGTCACCAGTAGGGAAGTATGCGGAACTGAGAGTAAAGTCCCGCAAACCTCTATAGGTAAGGTTGATGTGTCCGGTGGGCAACTGCCCGATTGTTGATATTCAGACTATTGTAAAAGTTCAAATCGCATGGAAAACTCTGATACCGCGATGCAGGACTTCGTTCAGTAGATTTCTGCTGGTGGGATAGATGGCGCTGCGATACTTTTTGTTTCCGTACAAATTTCGCAATTTAGTTTTTTGTGGCGGTGTTGATGCCGCCGCTACAAACGTCTTAAATGCAATTACAGTTTTATTACCAATCTATTTACGAAGTTTAGTTAATATGATAATTATATTGCTCTCCTAACTAGTTACCTATCGGTCCGTTTGAAGCCTATACATAAAAGCTGTAGCTATCGACTTATATAGTTCGGTCCTTTGTTTAAGGATCTATTTAAATCCTGCTTTAATCACCGTCAAAATAATTTTGTCTCAACCTGTAATTATTTTTTTGGAAGCCCAATTTTCTTCAAAACGGAGATTAATACAACCGAGGCCTATCGTAGTACACAAAGCAGCGATCAATCACCAACAGACACGACATAGATCAATAAAAGTCAACAAATAAAACAAAAGGAGTTTCAAATAATCCCTGACAGTGACGTCTTACTACCTACTACCTAATAATGAAAAATCATATGCATCGAGACAAGCCGTACGTGTCGACGTGTGGATGCCATCGTCATTCCTTTGTGAAAAAGGGATAGTCTTACCCGTCTTGTATAGCTTCATCTCACTCCCACACCGGAATCGTCATGGTTTGATGGCGTCATAAAGGTCTTTGTAAAGTGAAAAGGGTCAGATAAGTATGAGGGAGACAAATCCATTATTGTGAAGTGCGGCCAGTTGATGTCTTTTTCTTAAATCACAGGCTGTCAGTTTCAGCAAGATCGAATTCATACTCGTATTCAGTGGTTTGACAGATAGAACTGTCAAAAAGGAAATAATGTTGCCACAGTAGAACCATAATTTGCGACGATTTTGCGGAAAAACCTGTTTGAAATATTAGAATTATGTTAAAATAAATGAAATTCGTAATTCCTGTTAAGTTGTTTTAGTAGAAAAAATTTAATTCGATGTTAAAAAAAAAACAGGTAAGTAGTTTATAATCAACAGATTGTTCAATGTTATGCTCAGCGGCCCTACCATGACGTATTAAAGCGTGAGTCGTTCGAGCGAGGAGGAGGGATGGAGCTATATAGGGTGTATGGCTCCATCCCTCCTTCTCGCTCGAAGTCCATCATACTGTGACATGTTAATGCCTTCATAATTTTGTTGTGAGAGAGACGGATACGAACATTAGTATCTCTTTTACACAACGAATAAGTGATGACACGTCATAATAGAGGAACAGATATCTATGTATGTATGTCTATGTGTAATATTGTGTAGTTGGTGACAAATTCTGAACTCGTGTATTCATTACGTATTCCCCTAAGTAAACATGGCTTGTTCAATATTAGGCCGAGAACATATGGCTCGGTGTAAGACGAGTTTTATTAAACGGGGAGCGTAAGTAAGCGAGGTTCACGCATTTTAAGCATTGCCACACACGGCCGAATCTCCTCGAGCGTTTACTTGCTCATTTTATATTGTGTGCGGATATAAATTAATGTTGTTTACGGGTTTTCGCATTTCTCTTTTTAAGTGTAATAAAATGTTTTATTATATGTGTTCTTGTTTTTTTCAGCGGTTGTTACCGGGATGTTTTCTAAGAGCGGTTACGCACGAATCCACGAAAATACGGATATAAATAACTCGGACCGAATTCGGATATTGCTTATGCACTCTCTGATCCTAATCCTTGCTATTCAGGGGCCATTGTTGGATATGTCCGATAAGAATCCGAGGTAATGCGAAAGCGTTCATACAAACAGTACTGCGGCTACTTCGGTCCGTCAATAGGTATTTCTTCCGAATTGGAGACTCACGGATGACGGAAAGAAATCTGATGACGTAAGTCGAATGTAGTGCGTAAACTACCATACAAATATATCTATGACTACTTTGGAACGTATTTCATGGATTCGGATCGGATACATAACCGCTCTAGAAAGTTTCTGCTGTGTATTCTTCAAATTTATTTCTAAGACGATTCAACGGATGAATGACTTTGTGATTATTATCTAGGTGTATGGAAATTACCATTGCAGAATAGAAATTTATCTTTGTTTAGACTCAATAAAAATATTTTTGAAATGAAAAGTGAAAACAAGGTTGATGGAATTATGATCCATCATACAACTTTTATTTTATTAGCTCGGAGTCGTTACGGATTGTCAGAAGCCAGAAAATGTGACACCAACAAACATAACAAAAATGTATTGCAAAGAAGTAGGTACCGAGTTACCCAATTAATGATTTATGGAGGTCCCGGTAGGCAGCCACTCCACATAAAATCAGCTGGATTCGGTTTGACTGGGAACCGACCCCAATTTAGTTGGAAACAGACTAAGCACATGATCTAACAAATATTTTATAAGGCAAACATGAATAAGTTAATTTTGTAAAACATAATATTTATGTTCATCAAGTCTAAGCTCAAAGGAAAGACAAAGTAAGGAATAGCAACATCTGAAGTAAGACTAAGGTCCAGCCGGTCGTTTCTGTCGACATCTCACGGTGTTCACCTAGGCGGAGTGAACGACAAGAGCGCTGTCATTCCATCTTATTTGTATGGTTTTACAACTCACCCGTCGCGCGCCCCGCCCAAGTGTTCACTTCGACATGCGTACAGAATCGCACTGCTGGACATAACTCGGAAAATACGGAGACAAAAGTTGAAATGGTCGGGCCACATGATCAGAGGAAAGGATAAATGGAGTAAAATAACCACACAGTGGTAAAAGAAAAAGAGGCAGACCACAGAGAAGGTGGGTAAACGACATTAGACAAGTCGCTGGAACAACATGGGGTAGAGTGACCATTGACCGGAATGGAGAAGATTGGAGGAGGCCTTTGCCACCTGGCAAACGGACACACAAAAATGGAGCAAAAGAAGGATCTATGAACAACAAAGGAAATAATGTCGTGTCTGGATGAAGGCTTAAATATGTATGTATGTTTATCTCTAATCTCAACACGTTACGACTTAATAATTTTAAATAAAACGAAATATGAAGCAATTGCGAGTTTGCAGCTTTAGATGACAGGAGCTAAAAGGTTAAAGGTTATTTGTACGTAGGTACTTAATTATAGTTATCAAATTATTATAAAACTTGTCCTTGCTTCACGTGGGTTTTCACGAATTGATAAAACCGCAAGATTTCGCAACTTTACGGAGTTTAATGTTACTTTACCTAAACATAACAGTATAGTAAAAAAAACAACGGGTTGCACTCCGGGAGTGCCGGCAGAAGTGAAAACTTGAACATTAACGTTGTGCATTTTTGAATATTTTGGAATGGTTAGGGAATAATTTCGCACGAATTGCTTTATTTATCAGTATAAAAGTACTATCATTTAAGTGGTTAAATACAATATTCATTTATTGCGCTATCGTACACAAACATGACAATTTATATTACATATTACATTATCCGTCTTACGAATTTTCGATCAGGTCACGTGTCCGGACAGTCACGTGTCCTGACGCAGTTTAACATTTTTTACCCATCCCAAAAAGTGCACAACTCCGCTGAAGAAATTTTCACTTCAAAATATTTAAAGAAAAGAAATACTTAATCAAACGGGACCTAATATTATTCTACGGCATTACTCCTCCGTAACTTATAAGCCTCGTACCAAGGGTTAGCAGTATGATGTAAATTAGGATATAAACCAGGGTTTACCGCAAGATTGACTGACTTGACTTTGATTGACTTAGATAGTGTTTGACGACCGCTTCGCCGATAGTTCGGGTCTCGGAAACTCGTCATATTTATAGTTAGGTTCGACGGTTGAGCGTTCAACTAGCTCGGTGCTACCGATTCAAAATGTATCATGAGCCAGTACACTATTGTAGTCTTTGGTATCATGTCAGGAATGAGATAACGTTCAAAATATTTTTGCAGCACTATGATGGGTATTTTGTAGTGTGTATTGCTTTTATAAATACAACTCGTATTCACTCAATTCTGATTTAAGATCTTCTCCATTGCACTGGCCGCAGAAGCGTAGGCCAACCACGATCCAGCTACATCGATGACTCGGTTAAGATAGTAATGGTAATGGATTGGATGTATTAATTCATAGGCATAAGACGACAATCATCGGTCCACCTGGTATATGGTCCACCTGCGCTCATAAGGCCATTTCTCAGTCTCCGTTGCAACATCTTTTTACCCCATCTTACGGTGTGCGGCATACAGGACCTGGCCACTTCCATTTCTTCCGAGCTACGGTACAGTAGCAGTAAGGCTTTCAGTTAGGTCCTGCATCAGGTGATGGAAGCTTTTGGCCACAGGATGTTTTTTTATTTATCAACGCATAAACTGAAAATAAATGGTTTATTATTATTTTATTTCGTCTGTAAAAATTGGTAATACAATACCTTTCATCAAGAAGATAAGATACTTTTCATTCAGACATTTAGTCCAAACAGTCCGGAATAACATTCCCCATAAAACAGACTGCAATTACGTAACACTGCAGTTGGCATACATTTACGAGTAGATGGTCCAGTTTGGAACAAAAAGTATGGTGACGCTAGTTCTAACCATAAAAGTGTCAAACGTTTTTAGAATCGAGACTAATGTTATGTGCCCTAGTAGTACTCGGTCGGTGTATTTAAGCTCTTAATATGTCTTACTGTGAGTACTTTATGTGAACATCGATCTCACTGTTTGCTGCACTTGTTCAAAAGAATAAGTGGTGGGTGAAGATTTTTAGACGATCGTTAAATGGTAGGTAGTAAGAGAGTGAATACTAATGACGAAAATGAAAAATCAAAGCATCTACTGATTGGCCAAAAACAAAATAATGTAAACATTTCACCTGGCAAATGTGGTAAATTAGCGCGGTATTTATTATGTTAATCCATCGCCGCAGATAATTTTAATCCATCGCTATCAACACAATAGATATATGTAATTTTAGTTGATTTCTACGTGACCATTTCAAAAAGCCCTAAGAAGAATAGGTTCCAATGGAATTTTAACTTTGTCTTGTGTAACATAGAGCTTGTTATTTCAAAACTTGATATTAACTCTCGAGAATAGCTTTTTCAGGTTTGCATGTCGAAGTAAAGACTTGGGTGAAGTGATCACTAGATGAGCTGTCATTGCATCTTGATTAAATGGATTGATAACTCACTTCGTGATTACTTCACCCATGCCTTCGCTTCGACCATGTTTACAGCAGTGCGATTCTGTAAACATGTCGAAGTGAACACTTGGGCGGTTGCACGACCGGTGAGTTGTCAAACCATACAAATAAGATGGAATGACAGCTCAGTTGTCGTTCACTCCGCCTAGGTGAACACCGTGAGATGTCGACAGAATCGACCGGCAGAATCGCACTGCAAATTACTTATCTGACTTTTACCTTGCACTCTTCCTTAGTGTTAATGAATGAATTCATGTGATAATATCGTTTAAAAATATGACATTAATCCAACGATAATTACAATCATCGTTAACTATCAATCAACGTAACTGCTGACGTTTTTCACAAAAGAGCGCGAAAGTCGTCCGCCATGATTGTTTAATTGAAAGTGAATCGTAATACTACCAGTTACTACCGCATGAATGCCAACGATTATGAGGATTATTATATAAAGTGATACTTTGTATGGGAATGTTTATGAAAGTGAGTTATTTAATATTGTTATCAATCGATTAGGTCTGTATTGTGTTTATGTTAGATGTTTATTCCCCATTGGCAGTAATACCTAAGTAACTACTTAGCACTGCGTGACTTGCAGATCATTAAACGAATCTTCACTTAGGATTTTTTTTGGCTTACTTTGAATATTAACGATACGCACTTTAAACTGTTGGTCCCGGCTGATGTGTGTTCATTTTTTTATGCATAGTCAGAAGCCAGTAAAACTCGTACCAGTCTTGCCAAAGGGAAAAATGTCATGGGTATGCTGTTTGTGTATGTGTGTTTGTATGCTTGTAAACGCACCCACGATACAGGAGAAATTTCTAGTGTGGCGCAACGTTTTTAGTAAAAAAAAATGCACTTGCCTATTTGTGGTTCCATGTAAAATACAGGAATCCAGAAGCAGATTATCTAACTTTGAATTGATGATAGTGTTCCGACCCATGGTTAGACCCCGCCAGGGTTGCGGATTTTGTTCTTCTCTCTTCTCCTAGTGCCCTGGAACGCAAAGGGCACTAGGAGGAGCACGGATGGGTTTTAGTGAGTAAGTCGGACACTCCCTTCCGCTCCACCCAGAGCGGAAGATCATTTGACGATTTCCCATCATTTAAAAAAAGCCAGGTTAGACAGGAAATACTATAAAACAGCTATATTTTATCAAGGGCGAAGATAGCGAACTCTTGGCTCCTGACCGGTGGTCGATATTGTTAGCAACTATTAAACTGAGAGAAATAGCCTTCACTAACTTACTCTATCTAGTACCCTTCTGCCGAGTTCCTGTATACGACACAGATGTTGTTTCTCTGGATGGGGCATAGTTTCTTCATTTCTAGTAAACAGGCATCTTCTGGGGTCACTCGTTTTGTCGTGGACCTCATCCTTTGTTTACCATCAGGCGAAAAGGAGGGCGAGAGGTAGTGCGAGGTTCCGGATCGGTTGGTATGGCGATATTTGGGGGTTCATCAATACTGCAATAATAGAGTTTTTTTTTTGTTGTAAGTTTATGCTTTCATATGCATTTGGTATAAAGCTGCTATTTTAATATTACAAACGGACACTTCAATTATGTAATTTGTATGTATAGATGAATTAAAGTATGACCAGTAATAGTTCTAAAAATGTTTATAGAAAGATATTCCAAACAATTTTATTCCACACTCCTAAATTTACATTCATCAAGTTTTACAAATCGCCAATAGGAATTGCGCTTGATGGGTTATCCCTGGAGCGTCTAAGCAAAATTGTGAGATCTAGCGTACAGGTTACAGTCTCTTCTATCCTCGCTACATCCATGTACCTCTCCTCAACGTGAACCTACGTTGTTCTAGTAGTTACTCGGTGCTCGGGTCTTTACTGCGAGAGTTTGTTGGGAGCCGGTCCATTCGTGTGATCCACCCGGCGACGTAACCCGCCCAATTGAGTTACACCTTCCTGAGTTCAATGTGCTGTTAGTTAGACCCTTGAGTGCGTTGGTCGGCCGATGCTACGATGATAACAATTAGTCGTGTGATAGTGTGGAAACAATACTATCTGTCTAATTGTCTTTGAAAATACGATGTTTGCTGTATGAATCGTAACTATTTTGTACAAAGGCATTTGATAAGGCCACAACTTTGCGAAGATGTCGTTAAAAATAAAGGTACACATAGATTAGTCTTGTGTATTTAAAAAAATATATTGTTACTTTATTATGTTAAAGGCATTGCCAATAAAATACTTGTTTATTAGCAATAATTATTATTAAATATGCTATGAAGTCATTTAATTTATTCGAACTTTTACAAAACATCTTTTTCTGGGAGGGGGGGGAGGGCAAATACACTTGAGCGGTGTATTTTCCAAAGATGAACACTGGGGTGTGACTGTGTGGCTGCACTTATCACTTACTCATTATGGCGACTTTTCTAATGTTGTAAAATGGTCTAAAATTAGATCAACGCTTGAGGATTCGTAGCTAGGCAGTAGTAATAAAGCCATTTTAAATCCAAGTAGGAAATGTATTTCTAATTAAAGACTTCTAAAATTGGGTCTCTGTGAAAAGTGTGATAACTAACAACGATGACTCTTCCAAAAGTAGTTTTTTTGGACTGAATTTGTTAGGCGAATATGTACTGGAATTCAATTTAGAAGAGGTATTTTTTTTGGATGGGAAATCATCAAATGACTCCACCCACTCTAGGTGGAGCGGAAGGGAGTGTCCAGGAGTGTCAGACTCTTATTAACTAAAACCCACCCGTGTTCCTCCCAATGCCCTTTGCGTTCCAGGGCCGCGGAAACTCTTTCTAACAATTCAGCTAGAAGCATGCTGCGA
This sequence comes from Melanchra persicariae, assembly GCA_947386135.1. NCBI lineage: Eukaryota > Metazoa > Arthropoda > Insecta > Lepidoptera > Noctuidae > Melanchra > Melanchra persicariae. The sequence goes on along the minus strand of OX376651.1, from coordinate 4,175,937 downwards.
TAATCGAACTTAATAGATTTATCAATGATATAATTTGAAATATTTAAAATTGCTTCTTTACGTAGATCGCTGACCTACATTTACGTCTCCACTATCCTTGGATAGTAGAGATGTAAATGTACGACTCCAATGACGTTTCGCCTGTTATACCTTGGTATAACAGGCAAAACGGTTACCATGTAACGCAACAAGAAAGACCGATTTTTGCAATCCCTTCCGTCTAACCTGAATTTCATAGATACATTCATTTAAACTCATAATGGCAACACCGAAACGAGGTTATGCAACGGCCTCTCGACTCAACCCGAGTAAAGTGGGACACATTAAGTGCACACGGTTGAAAATAATTAATTTGCCTTTTGTGTCATTGTTTTAAAGAGACAAAGCCTGATTCGGTAGTGATTTTTCCGGCAATTAATTATAGGAAAATTACGGTTTATTAGCCTTCGACTTGGAAGATATACAATTAGTTATACACTGCTTATATAACGTGTAACAACACGTTATATAAGCAGTTATACACTGCTTATATAACGTGTTGTAATCAGGCTTTGTCTCTTTAAAACAATGACACAAAAGGCAAATTAATTATTTTCAACCGTGTGCACTTAATGTGTCCCACTTTACTCGGGTTGAGTCGAGAGGCCGTTGCATAACCTCGTTTCGGTGTTGCCATTATGAGTTTAAATGAATGTATCTATGAAATTCAGGTTAGACGGAAGGGATTGCAAAAATCGGTCTTTCTTGTTGCGTTACATGGTAACCGTTTTGCCTGTTATACCAAGGTATAACAGGCGAAACGTCATTGGAGTCGTACATTTACATCTCTACTATCCAAGGATAGTGGAGACGTAAATGTAGGTCAGCGATCTACGTAAAGAAGCAATTTTAAATATTTCAAATTATATCATTGATAAATCTATTAAGTTCGATTATCGCAGCATGCTTCTAGCTGAATTGTTAGAAAGAGTTTCCGCGGCCCTGGAACGCAAAGGGCATTGGGAGGAACACGGGTGGGTTTTAGTTAATAAGAGTCTGACACTCCTGGACACTCCCTTCCGCTCCACCTAGAGTGGGTGGAGTCATTTGATGATTTCCCATCCAAAAAAAATACCTCTTCTAAATTGAATTCCAGTACATATTCGCCTAACAAATTCAGTCCAAAAAAACTACTTTTGGAAGAGTCATCGTTGTTAGTTATCACACTTTTCACAGAGACCCAATTTTAGAAGTCTTTAATTAGAAATACATTTCCTACTTGGATTTAAAATGGCTTTATTACTACTGCCTAGCTACGAATCCTCAAGCGTTGATCTAATTTTAGACCATTTTACAACATTAGAAAAGTCGCCATAATGAGTAAGTGATAAGTGCAGCCACACAGTCACACCCCAGTGTTCATCTTTGGAAAATACACCGCTCAAGTGTATTTGCCCTCCCCCCCCTCCCAGAAAAAGATGTTTTGTAAAAGTTCGAATAAATTAAATGACTTCATAGCATATTTAATAATAATTATTGCTAATAAACAAGTATTTTATTGGCAATGCCTTTAACATAATAAAGTAACAATATATTTTTTTAAATACACAAGACTAATCTATGTGTACCTTTATTTTTAACGACATCTTCGCAAAGTTGTGGCCTTATCAAATGCCTTTGTACAAAATAGTTACGATTCATACAGCAAACATCGTATTTTCAAAGACAATTAGACAGATAGTATTGTTTCCACACTATCACACGACTAATTGTTATCATCGTAGCATCGGCCGACCAACGCACTCAAGGGTCTAACTAACAGCACATTGAACTCAGGAAGGTGTAACTCAATTGGGCGGGTTACGTCGCCGGGTGGATCACACGAATGGACCGGCTCCCAACAAACTCTCGCAGTAAAGACCCGAGCACCGAGTAACTACTAGAACAACGTAGGTTCACGTTGAGGAGAGGTACATGGATGTAGCGAGGATAGAAGAGACTGTAACCTGTACGCTAGATCTCACAATTTTGCTTAGACGCTCCAGGGATAACCCATCAAGCGCAATTCCTATTGGCGATTTGTAAAACTTGATGAATGTAAATTTAGGAGTGTGGAATAAAATTGTTTGGAATATCTTTCTATAAACATTTTTAGAACTATTACTGGTCATACTTTAATTCATCTATACATACAAATTACATAATTGAAGTGTCCGTTTGTAATATTAAAATAGCAGCTTTATACCAAATGCATATGAAAGCATAAACTTACAACAAAAAAAAAACTCTATTATTGCAGTATTGATGAACCCCCAAATATCGCCATACCAACCGATCCGGAACCTCGCACTACCTCTCGCCCTCCTTTTCGCCTGATGGTAAACAAAGGATGAGGTCCACGACAAAACGAGTGACCCCAGAAGATGCCTGTTTACTAGAAATGAAGAAACTATGCCCCATCCAGAGAAACAACATCTGTGTCGTATACAGGAACTCGGCAGAAGGGTACTAGATAGAGTAAGTTAGTGAAGGCTATTTCTCTCAGTTTAATAGTTGCTAACAATATCGACCACCGGTCAGGAGCCAAGAGTTCGCTATCTTCGCCCTTGATAAAATATAGCTGTTTTATAGTATTTCCTGTCTAACCTGGCTTTTTTTAAATGATGGGAAATCGTCAAATGATCTTCCGCTCTGGGTGGAGCGGAAGGGAGTGTCCGACTTACTCACTAAAACCCATCCGTGCTCCTCCTAGTGCCCTTTGCGTTCCAGGGCACTAGGAGAAGAGAGAAGAACAAAATCCGCAACCCTGGCGGGGTCTAACCATGGGTCGGAACACTATCATCAATTCAAAGTTAGATAATCTGCTTCTGGATTCCTGTATTTTACATGGAACCACAAATAGGCAAGTGCATTTTTTTTTACTAAAAACGTTGCGCCACACTAGAAATTTCTCCTGTATCGTGGGTGCGTTTACAAGCATACAAACACACATACACAAACAGCATACCCATGACATTTTTCCCTTTGGCAAGACTGGTACGAGTTTTACTGGCTTCTGACTATGCATAAAAAAATGAACACACATCAGCCGGGACCAACAGTTTAAAGTGCGTATCGTTAATATTCAAAGTAAGCCAAAAAAAATCCTAAGTGAAGATTCGTTTAATGATCTGCAAGTCACGCAGTGCTAAGTAGTTACTTAGGTATTACTGCCAATGGGGAATAAACATCTAACATAAACACAATACAGACCTAATCGATTGATAACAATATTAAATAACTCACTTTCATAAACATTCCCATACAAAGTATCACTTTATATAATAATCCTCATAATCGTTGGCATTCATGCGGTAGTAACTGGTAGTATTACGATTCACTTTCAATTAAACAATCATGGCGGACGACTTTCGCGCTCTTTTGTGAAAAACGTCAGCAGTTACGTTGATTGATAGTTAACGATGATTGTAATTATCGTTGGATTAATGTCATATTTTTAAACGATATTATCACATGAATTCATTCATTAACACTAAGGAAGAGTGCAAGGTAAAAGTCAGATAAGTAATTTGCAGTGCGATTCTGCCGGTCGATTCTGTCGACATCTCACGGTGTTCACCTAGGCGGAGTGAACGACAACTGAGCTGTCATTCCATCTTATTTGTATAGATGACTACGACTCCAATGACGTTTCGCCTGTTATACCTTGGTATAACAGGCAAAACGGTTACCATGTAACGCAACAAGAAAGACCGATTTTTGCAATCCCTTCCGTCTAACCTGAATTTCATAGATACATTCATTTAAACTCATAATGGCAACACCGAAACGAGGTTATGCAACGGCCTCTCGACTCAACCCGAGTAAAGTGGGACACATTAAGTGCACACGGTTGAAAATAATTAATTTGCCTTTTGTGTCATTGTTTTAAAGAGACAAAGCCTGATTCGGTAGTGATTTTTCCGGCAATTAATTATAGGAAAATTACGGTTTATTAGCCTTCGACTTGGAAGATATACAATTAGTTATACACTGCTTATATAACGTGTTGTTACACGTTATATAAGCAGTGTATAACTAATTATGATGATGATGAGGTATTGCGTTTATTCTGTTGAATAAACGCAATACCTCATCATCATCATCATACTCATGGGTCAACTTACATTATGAGACCAAAACAAAATCGCGAAAAAACAATCGACTGCCACATACACAAATGTACGCGTAACTCGACAAAATGTACTGAATAGCTGAGTTTTTTTTTCGATTTCGTCGTTGTTCCCATTGTAAAAGTTGTTCATAATGATGAGTACAATGAACCCTTAATAAAAGAGGTTTTGCGTTTATTCTGTTACACGTATCTGCTAAATTTTATTACGATCCGTTCAGTTGTTTTGGCGTGTAAGCGCAACAGACAGACAGACAGAGTAAATTACTTTCGCATTGTAATATTAGTAGGGACTAAAAGGAATTACTATGACATTCATCACTCCACATAAGGCCAGTAAAGATTGTTATGCAAAACCGGAAAAAAAATAGTAATAAATAAATTTGATTTAATTCTTAATTGGCCCAACATTAGCAGTTAGCTTTATTCAAAGCACACATAGAATACAACCAGTTGCCGCAGAGGCAGTTTCATTCGTATCACAACTATTTTTATTATTATTGAATATGCACGCGCTTGACCACTATCTTACCTGATGGTAAGCGATGACGTGGTCGAAGATGGAGCACGCTTGCCTAGAAGTAACCTATTCACTCTTGACTTAAAGACTCCCAGGTTGTAGCTATCAGGAAATACAGACTCTGACAGGGAATTCCAACACGACTTTACTTATAATTAGCAAACATAGAAGTGTGATTATTGTTTCACCACGTGCAGTAGTTAGGAACAAGTTTCCGAAGGCCCACGGTGCAAGTTATCTACACTTTCGCAACTGACCAGTAATTCTGGCCCATGGGGACCTATTCCGAACTACTAACTATCGCTGCTAAGAGAGACAGAAATAACGATATACATTATGCATAGCCGCTATCTTCTTCTTTGAAGGGAATAGTGATAGTTTCAGAATTACAAAGTTGTCTTAGGTCTTTGACTCGAACTAATTATTGGAGATTTTCTTGGAAATACGATAATATTTGCTAAGTAAAGTTCTGTATGATTTCCATGCCAAATACGAAGAGAATAGGTTTTTACATGGGAGCAGTCATTTTCTTATTTTAGACTAGCTTTTGCATGCGGCTGCGGCCGCGTGGAGGTCGGTTGTCGCGTAAAAAAGTAGCCTATGTCCTTTTCCATATCCCAGGCTATATATCTGCCAAATTTCATGACGATCCGTTCAGCCGTTTTAGTGTAAAAGCGTAATAGACAGACAGAGTTGCTTTCTATGCTTTATAGGATAACTTGGTTCTCCTGCGGATTATTCCTTTATTCTTGATTCTATCACGCAAATAAAGCCTAGCCCTTGTCATTGCCGTTTGAGTGACGGTTGATCGCAGAACATAATAGTTGATGGGGTTGTGGGGAGGCGACAGCGTACCGAAAGATAATAATAATAATAATAATAAGCTGGCAACTCTAGCTGTCTGATCAAGCTTAATTTTCGTTCTCCTAATTTTATCTTTAAATAATACTATTCGGTCTCACACATCCACAATTTTGCAAAATAAACATCTAAGAAACAATTAAATACGCAATAGAAACTAAAAAATCCAAAAAGCAAACCATTTAGATGAAGATGAAGAAAAAGAAATCAGAAAATGCGACCGACATATGACATATGTCACAATAACCCCAAATAAGAAAAGAACGAAATAATGCTTTGAATAATGCTAACAAGAGCAGCTGCCCTTCGCGCACGCCATCCACCCCCGGGCTCGTCGCTCAGCTCCGCCTCGCCGCCGCCGGACATCGGATCATCAGTGTCACCGGCGGCTGCAGTCGCGTCGAGCTCCAGCGACGAGTATTTCTCCCCGCCGACGTCGCCAACACCTGTGCGTCGGCAGGGGAGAGGCCGGCCACCGAGAGGCTTGGGACCTAGGGGCCAACCGGCCCCGAGCCGGGTCCCCGCTACCGGTGGTTGTGTGCAGCGCATGAGATGGACGCAGTCCATGAACGAAAACGTCATGCGCGCATATTACGGGTCTACAGAGGGGGGAACTAACCTCACTGCGTACCGTGTCAGGATGCTGTCTCTGTTTCAGGACCTGGAACCGACTGTCAACGTCTCGGCCCAACGATTGTCGGATCAAGTGCGAGTCATCCAACGTAGTCGCACGTTGGACGATGCCGCGCTTGATAGGCTGCGCTCAGAGGTACTGAACAACCTTATCGTCTCGACCCCGACACAGACCGCGGTACAGGCGCCAGCCAGTGGCGCAATCACACCGCGGCCCAATAATGATAGTGATGGGGTAGATGATAGGGTTGTCACGGTAAGTAGCCAGTGCAACGATCGACTGAGGAGCGCGCTGGAGGATGCGCTTCGCGAGTATAGATCAACTCCAACCGAACTTAGGCCCCGATTACCACGGTTACCTATGCACAAAAAGAATAGGGCGCTGGTGTGTGCCTTGGACTCGCTGCTTCAGAATATCTTCGAAAGCAGCGAGAACCTCGTTGATACGCACTCAATCCTGTATTGCGGGGCTGTTGCGGCATGTCGTATAGCAAACGTCAAATTTCCAAATTGTGATGAGGCTATACGACCAAAACCTGCTGTACCAGCCTGGCAGTGCAGGATCGAGCGGCATATCGATGAGGCTAGGGCACTCATCGGCAAACTATACTGCTTCAGGGAGGGCAATACCCGGCCACGTGTGATGCGCTTTGTGAGGCGGGCGTTTTCGGGGACTGGAATCAGCCCTCGAGAATACACGTCCCGTGTCACAGAGCGCATCGACTTCCTGAAGCAGAAAGTTTGTGCATGGGCAAACCGTATTCGGCGGTATAAGCGGCGGGTTGACCGATACTTGCAGAATCGTATGTTCCAGAGCGATGAGAGGTGGGTGTATAGAGCTTGGGAGCGACCTGAACAAAGTGTGACAGACGTGTGCCGCCCGGATGATATCGCCACGAGTACATTCTGGCGAAACATCTGGTCGGTGCCCGTCTGTCATGCCGAAGGTGGTTGGATGCGCGATGTCGAGCGCGTGTGTGAAGCTATACCACCAATGGAACTTATTAACATCACCCCATTGGATGTAGCCAAAGCAGTCCGTCCGTTACCAAACTGGAAATCTCCAGGACCGGACGGACTGCATAACTTCTGGCTCAAATGGTATAGCAGCTCACACGCACTCCTGGCATCTCAATTCCAATCATCCTTAGAGTCTGGGTCGCTACCACAGTTTCTAACAACTGGCATTACCCACCTGCTCCATAAGACAGGTAGTCCCGCGGAACCCAAGAATTATAGACCGATTACTTGTTTGTCCACGGTCTATAAACTTCTTACATCCATTTTGAGAGTGAAAATTAATGATCACATTGAGAAAAACTCAATTATGTCCGCTTCTCAGAATGGATGTAGGAAAGGGTCCCGCGGCACTAAGGAGCTACTCCTCATAGACATGGCCATAAGCCAACAGGTTCGTCGATCCCGTAAGGATCTGTCGACATGTTGGATAGATTACAAGAAGGCCTATGACTCTGTGCCACATACATGGCTCATGAGGGTGCTGGAGTTGTACAAAATAGATGCAACTCTACGCGCCTTCCTTGAGTCATGTATGAGGCAATGGAAAACGGTCCTTCGATATCCAGGATGTCGACCGATTCAAGGGAATGATGAGCCTGTATGGATTAAACGGGGAATATTCCAGGGCGACAGTTTGAGTCCACTTTGGTTTTGCTTAGCTCTGAATCCTCTTAGCACACTGCTGGAGGATTCAGGCCTAGGCTATCGGTTGAGAAGAGGTGGTCAAGCCATATCTCACCTCCTTTACATGGATGATCTGAAACTCTTTGCCCCCAACAATTTGCGACTGATGGAGCTACTGAAAGTAACTGAAACCTTCAGTAGTGCCATCAGGATGGAATTTGGTGTGGACAAATGTGCAGTCATGCATGTAAAGAAAGGGGAGATTATGGAATCTGAGGGAATTCAACTCTCGGATTCCATACAGGTTAGATCCCTCAGCTCGACCGAAACCTACAAGTATTTGGGTATGTCGGAAGGGTTGGGCATTAACGGTACTGACATGAAGCAATCGCTGAAGGAGCGCTTCTTTGGCCGCCTGAAAAAGGTTTTAAATAGCCTTTTGTCGGGCGGAAATAAGGTGCGCGCCTTCAACGGTTGGGTCATGCCGGTATTAATGTACTCTTTCGGCATACTCAAATGGACTCAAACCGAACTCGACGCCCTGGATAGGAGAGTCCGTACACTACTGACTGCAAACCGGATGCATCACCCACGATCGTCGGTGATGAGACTGTACATCCCGCGGAAGTGTGGAGGTCGAGGCTTTTTAAATGCTAAGACTCTCCACAACCGCGAGATGTGCAGTCTCAGAGAATATTTTCTCAAAGTCGATGTGGGTATGCACCGAGATGTGGTCGCAGTGGACAAGGGACTCACCCCGTTATCCATGGCTAAAGAGAACTGGCACAAACCTGTGATACTTACTACAGATGACCGCAAGGAGATATGGAAAAGCAAGGAGCTTCACGGGCGCTTCTATCGGGCTCTCTATGGGTCCGATGTAGATTTCTCAGCGTCCGTGGCCTGGCTACGTTTCGGTGATCTCTTCGGAGAAACTGAAGGTTTTGTTTGTGCAATTATGGACGAAGTTATCTTGACGAACAACTACCGGAGGCATATTATGAAGGACGGGACGGTTGACGTGTGTCGGGCATGTCACCGTCCGGGTGAGTCCATCAGACATATTATCTCTGGTTGTTCTCGTCTGGCTAACGGCGAGTACTTGCACAGGCATAACCAAGTGGCCAGGATTATTCACCAGCAACTTGCTTTGAAATACCAACTTGTTGATTCTGAGGTACCGTATTACAAGTATGTGCCCGACCCAGTTCTCGAAAATGACCATGTCACGTTGTACTGGGATCGGTCTATCATCACTGATAGGACTATCGTCGCTAATAAGCCCGATATAGTGGTGATAGACCGATTAGCGCGCCGCACAATGATAATCGATGTTACCATTCCACATGACGAGAACCTCGTGAAAGCTGAGAAAGAAAAACAAATCAAGTATCTTGACTTAGCGCACGAGGTTGTCGACATGTGGAATGTGGACTCGGCTGTCATTGTGCCGATGGTCGTTACGGCCAATGGTCTGATGGCCAAAAGCTTCGACGACCATCTGTCGAAGCTGGCGTTGCGCAGTTGGATAAAGGGCCTGATACAGAAGGCAGTACTCCTCGATACGGCTCGTATTGTGAGGAGGTTCCTTTCTCTGAAGCCCTAACCACCGGTAGCTTGGACCTCGCTCCCGACACCGGCGGACTACTATTTTTTATATTTTTAAATGTTTTTTTTTGTATTGTTTTTATAGAAATATTTAAAAATGTAAAATATATGTATAATAATGAAAAAAGAGAATAATAATAATAATAATATCTTGGGACAACTCACACACGGCCATCTGATCCCAAGCTAAGCAGAGCTTGTGTTATGGTAACCAGACAACTGATATACATACTTATATAATTTAAGATGAAGCGTTGGAAGGCCAACCAAGCCTGCCCCAAGGGAATACGGTGGATGAGGCGACTCTTAGGGAAGGACTACGTCCAGTAGTGCACGTCTTTCGGCTGATATGATGAAGATATTATTTTATGAAAGTGAAAATGAAAAGAAAGGTTTACATTACATCTCCTTTTTTTAAACTATGCCCCACAAAACCGTTTTAAACGGTTTGTCTGTGGGGACGGAACAAACAGTTATAAATCCTTAATTATAGTGGTGTGGACAGTTAATATTCTTGTACCTACTTATCTTTTATCCTTTTTTTATCATCATATGACTCCGTCCGCTCTGGGTGGAGCGGAAAGGAGTGTCAGACTCTTACTGACTTAAACCCATCTGTGTTCTTCCAAATGCCCTTTGCGTTACAGGGCCGCGGTGACTCTTTCGAAAAAAATCCCTCCTACACACACTATCTATTAAAAGTACCTGTATTTGAATATATTATCTTAACACAAAAGTTTAGTACATTACTTTTCATCAAATTCAATAAATTAATATATTATTTTCTGTAATCATAATAAAATTCAGCTTAAAACTTGGAAATGTAAATGCAATAAATGCTTGCACAGTTACAAAGTCCTTTAGCTCACTTCATATTATGCTAAATTGATATTTAGTAAATATAATCCCTTTACAACTTTAGTACTTAAGTAAACTAAATTATTCCTAAGCGATTTTGTTAACATAAGTTTGTGTTTCAGTCTCAAATTAATGTTAAAAAGTTATGTCCCTTGTGGTTGAATACTCTTGATTAAGGTTCAAAGTCTTTGAACAGAGATGCATGAAGTTTGTTTTAGAACACTAAACTTGCATGTTTTAGCGCTTTATAATTGGCTTTTAGTCTGTTGAAGTCATCTAGCTATTGATATATCTTTTATTGCTAGATGAGGGGTAGAGTAAAATAATAAAAGGTGTTATAACGCTCATTATTATAAGCCTAAAATAAAAACGAAGCTACTAGTCCTAAATTCTATTTAGATTAAAATTATGTAGGTATGTATAGTAATATTATTTTATTTGTTTGAATAGGGCGAAAATACAATTTATACCCATTCAATTAATTTTTATCTACATAGATGATTAAGGTTTTCTAGTGTTTATTTGACACAATCTCTTAGTTCGCGTGTTTGTCGAAAAGTAAAATGTTGTCGCTGGTTTGTTATGATTGGGTGACATTCTTTAAATATTCTTAAGGAACTGTTTTAGAGAATTTTATATAAAAATGTATACAACGTGTAACAGGTCATTGGACTCATCACTATGAACAACTTTTACAATGGGACCAAAACCGAAATCGTGAAGAAAAAAAACTGCTGTTTAGAACACTTTATCGAGTAATGCGCATAGAAATGTATGGAGCAGTCGATTTTTTTTTCGCGATTTTAGTGTTGGTCCCATAGTAAAAGTTGTTCATAATTTTGGGTACAACGACCAGAGTGCCAATTCTTCTAATTTTTAAGCAACGTCCGCATTCGCATGTCAGTTGCAATCTGTCAAAAAAGCCTTAATTTCCATACATTTTTACATTTTAATTAGTAAAATCGGCACTCAAGTATTGCGTTAATTCTGTTACACGTTGTCATCATCATCTGCCTAGCCTTTTCCCAACTATATTGGGGTCGGCTCCCAGTCAAACCCTATTCAGGTGAATACGAGTATTTTACGTGGAGCAGCTACCTACCAGACCCCCACAATCCATTAACTGGGTAATACGGTACTTCTTGGCAAGACTGGAGTCAGATTTTCTGGCTTCTGACAATCCGTAACGACTGTCAAAGATCTAAAAATGACAGCCGGGACCAACGGCTTAACGTGCTTTCCGAGGCACGGCGGAGTCTCGGTATGTTAAGATGGTCACCCATCCACAGACCAACCTCGGCAAGCGTTGCTTAACCTTGAAGATCGGTCCGTGCGGCTGTTATAATTTTGCCACGAGCTACACGCTGTATAGTTGCTAATTTCTAGATATTCTCCTATTTCACCTAGAGTTGATTTCTTCTTTTGCCATGCGAATTATTCCTGTAAAAAACATGCCACACATAGAAATTTCAGACCAATTAAATATTTGAAAATAAGTATCACATTTCCTGTAATATTTTAACCAATCCGTCCTCAAGGGAACTATGTATTCAAGCGAGATAAAAGTAATGTATGTTTTCAGAATATCAGCTAACTTTCAACGATTTTTTTTCATGTGTCCTTTGAGAGTCATAAACATACACGTTTAATTTTGTTAAATTATTTCGGATGAATTACATGGACGAGTGAAGAACCGGTTTGAAAATATTGCCTACACTAGCACTTCGCCCGCGACTTCGTCCGCGTGGATTTAGTAGGTACTCCACAAACTTCAACTCCCCCTATACCCCCTTATAAACGTTAGTTTTGGAAAATTAAGCACAACGATTTTCATTAATTACATTTATTACTTAGCCATTTCTACTTATTTTATGGTCTCAGGTTCAGCGCAACTGTTCACCCCGTTCACCCCGTCAGGAGTTGATTATGCAAAAATTGTTAGGTACATGATCTGTTTCAATTATCCCACTTTTAGTTTGTTCATAGAATTCCGACGTAAATTGAAGCAAGCTATAATTTCCTCCCCTAAACACTTATTCACCCCTGCTTCACCCCTTATTATGTATGTACCTAGTTGATTTTCGAAAAATCCAAACATTTGTTATTCTTATTGTTTTATCGAAAACATTTAAATGCCGTGGTGTTTCAACTTCATCGGACCAAGCATTGATACGATTCTCCCCGGTTCGCTCAAGCCGCGACATTTTTCTTACTCCGAGCATGTTTATTACCGTCGTAACTTTTGAACGAAAGGTCCGATTTGAATGATTTAAAGTGTAATTTACACGGACATAATCAACCTTAATTATCAAACCATTTAAATGGATAAGGATGAATATCATGGTACTATAATCACCATTTTTTATTTCACCATGGGATTTGCTTGACTAATATTAACAAAAAGCGGTCATGGTGACTTATCCATAATAATTAGACATATGGTATCGGGGACTTTTTTGTAGCTATTGATGACTTCTATAAAACTGTAGTACATCACTTTGCTCTATTGTCAATAGATTCCGCAGCGTACGCGATATAAGGATTTTTTCTCACACCTTGGGTCACATTATCGAAGTTTTCATACGGATCCCTAACTTTTTTGAAAATATTCTATAGCCTATGACCATCACCGATAATGTAGGATTCTACTGGTGAAAGAATTTTTCAAATCGGTCCAGTAGTTTCGGAGCCTATTCATTTCAAACAAACAAACAAACAAACAAATGTTTCCTCTTTATAATATTATTACTAGCACTTCGCCCGCGACTTCGTCCGCGTGGGGATAGTAGGTACTCCACAAACTGCAACGCCCCTATAAATATCCCCTTATAAAGGTTAGTTTTGGAAAATTAAGCACAACGATTCTCATTATTGGTTCAGCGCAACTGTTCACCCCGTTCAGCCCGTCAGAGGTTGATTATGCAAAAATTGTTAGGTAAATGATCTGTTGCAATTATCCCACTTTTAGTTTATTCATAGAATTCCGACGTAAATTGAAGCAAGCTATAATTTCCTCCCCTAAAAACTTATTCACCCCTGCTTCACCCCTTATTATGTATGTACCTAGTTGATTTTCGAAAAATCCAAACATTTGATATTCTTATTGTTTTATCGAAAACATTTTCGTGCCGTGGTGTTTCAACGTCATCGGACCAAGCATTGATACGATTCTCCCCAGTTCGCTCAAGCCGCGACATTTTTCTTACTCCGAGCATGTTTATTACCGTCGTAACTTTTGAACGAAAGGTCCGATTTGAATGATTTAAAGTGTAATTTACACGGACATAATCAACCTTAATTATCAAACCATTTAAATGGATAAGGATTAATATCATGGTACTATAATCACCATTTTTTATTTCACCATGGGATTTGCTTGACTAATATTAACAAAAAGCGGTCATGGTGACTTATCCATAATAGTTAGACATATGGTATCGCGGACTTTTTTGTAGATATTGATGACCTCTATAAAACTGTAGTACATCACTTTGCTCTATTGTCAATAGATTCCGCAGCGTACGCGATATAAGGATTTTTTCTCACACCTTGGGTCACATTATCGAAGTTTTCATACGGATCCCTAACTTTTTTGAAAATATTCTATAGCCTATGTCCATCTCTGATAATGTATAATTCTACTGGTGAAAGAATTTTTCAAATCGGTCCAGTAGTTTCGGAGCCTATTCATTTCAAACAAACAAACAAACAAACAAACAAACAAACAAACAAACAAATCTTTCCTCTTTATAATATTAGTGTAGATTATTATTATTATTATATTATTAGTGTAGATAAATATTGTGGCTTTTATTTCATCTTAGTTATTATGACCCCATCACTTCCCGTGGGTGTCTTAAGAGGCGACTAAGGGACTAACCAGAGAATGGGCAGCAGCATTCTCTGTAGGTACATTGCTACAGTTACACTGCGATCGCCAACCCGCCTGCCAAGCGTGGCGATTATGGCAAACCACCACTGTTGGACATAGGTCTCCCCCAAATGGGCCACCCCATTTGGGGGAGGCCTATGTCCAACAGTGGTGGAGGCCTATACCCTTGGACGTCTTTCGGCTGATATGATGATGATGAGTTATTATGGGTGAAAGTAATACATTTTCGGAGTGGACTCTGATTCTAGTTTCAGATGTTGCCACTAAATCCATGAGTACGAGTTATGGGGATAGATTCTTTTTCTTGATGATGAAGGAAATATATTTTTTTATTATCATTTCTTTACTGTATACCAGCAGTAGACCACCCCCCTAAATATAACAGCGCATTTCTGTATAATATATAAAACCCTGTATAAATTGTAAGTATACTTTCAGCTACAACTTATAAAACTCAATTAAAACATTAGAACAGCAGGAACAATTAAGTCGGAACGTCGGGAAACCCGCGGCGAACGCATGCGCAGCGGCCCGTGAAAACTGAAAGCGTTTGTTATCAAATGGTTTTCTAATGCGCTAACTAACGTAATATGTTATGTTTTTATTCGATGTAATGTAATTAGTTTGTTTGTTTATGAAGATTGTTCAGGCATCAGTGGTTTGGTAATGTTTCGGTTTTTTTATGAAGGTATGTATATTCCGGTTCTTTATCTTACTGGGAAATAGATCCTGTTGTGATAGTGATGATGAAGCTTTTATGATTGGTTAATTTTATGCTATGGAAATGGTCATAATTATGAAGTATGCTGCAATAGTGGCGTTTGGTCACTATTCGATGGATATCTAGCTAAGACATGAGTGAGATAGGACATAGATGAACGGGAACAGACCCCGTTTGCCTACATATTATTATGTCTCTGTTGAAATTGATCACCATAACTGAAATTCGTTTGGGAGGATTGTTACGTCTGTAATAGGTATATTTAATGTGAAAAACCCTATAATTTGATGATGAATGGAAGCCTATAAAACATGATTAAGTACACAAAGGATTATAATGCAATATTTGCCAGGATATTTCGCAATTCATCGAGAATTATGTTTGCTCGTCGCTTGCGCAAAGGTTACCGATAGCCTTTGATAAAGACCTAAATATTTTCTACTCATTACTCGATTACGCATCGAATAGGACGTAGTGACTTATTGTTAAATTGTTAAGTAAGAAATGTCTTTTTTTTGGATGGGATATCATCAAATGACTTCTTCTGCTCTGGGTAGACAGAAGGGAGCGACAGACTCTTCCTGACTAAGTCCCATCCATGTTCCTCCTTATGCCCTTTTCGTTCTAGGGCCGCGGTGACTCTTTCTAACGAATTCCGCAACCCTGGCAGGCTCTGGTCCTAACTGGCCTCGTCTACTTTGCTTACATCTGTTTGAGGCGCGCGTGGAACACAACGCGCCATCGATCCGGGCTTTGTTGAAAAAGTATGAATTAAGTTTACCATTTCATGGTTCGATTAGGTAACAAAATGCGTTTATTGACATAATAACAGAACTATTCTACCTTCCTCTTTGGCAGGTGCATGCAAAATTTTGTATGTATGTATGTATGCTATTGACCATTGATGAGTTGCTTCGTCTGGAACCAACCCTTGTTGGAGAATCAGTTCATTATTGTCATAAAATTAATTGTCATCGGAACTTATCCTATATAATATAAGGTTTCTACTCTGAGATAAGAGAAAGTGTTTTAATTCGACTTGCTGGAAGCAAGATTATAACCTAAAACAAATAACAAAAAATGCAAGCCACATAAAAGCTTGTGAAAATTCGCCATGCCTTTTATAAAATTCACACGTAGTACCTATCAAACAAAACCCCTACAATATTTATTCAACATACTCCGCTATTCCATGTAACAGATTTGACCAGCACACCAACAATCCCGCATTCATACCGACAGCTTTTACAGATAGAATAAACAATTTTGTCTTAATCCAATGAAAGTTTTTTTTGTACACAAAAATTCAATCACAAAGTGGTAGCCATACCTACATAGACTGGCAATACTCGTATAGTCACACGAGTTTTTAACGGGTCGTCAGAACAAATGCTTTTAACTACGATGTAATTCCGTTTATATATGTGTTCTGATATCAGTGTAGCAATGAAAGTTATTTTATGGAAAAGCTTGTTGGACACCTTTTTTGTTTATTATTTAATTTGTATCTGGCTTGTGTTTTATTTATGGTAACAATGGGTACAATAATTACTTACATGTTTTTAACTCACTTACTTTATTTTGTTAAATACCTTGTCTGTCGGTGTTTCTGGTTGTTTTTAGGGTTCCGTATGCAAAGGGTAACACCGCGACCCAATTATTAAGACTCCTCTGTCCTTCTGTCCTTCTGTCTGTCACCAGGCTGTATCTCATGAACCGTAATAGACACTTGAAATTTTCATAGATGATGTATTTCTGTTGCCGCTGTAACAACAAATACTAAAACAGAATAAAATAAATATTTAAGTGGGGCTCCCATTCATCAAACGTGATTTTTTGCCGTTTCATTTTATAGATAATGGTACGGAACCCTTCGTGCGCGAGTCCGACTCGCACTTGGTTGGTTTTTCGTTTTGTGACACCGACTTCCGAAAAAAAAGTTATTACATACTTCCAAAATGAAAAACACACTACATGTTTTTTTTTCATTTTGGAAGTCAAGTCGGTTGTATTTTTAGTGATGATACCCCACCACAAAATTGACGTTATTCCCATCATGACTGGTTGCGCTATTTGCCGTTAAGGAGTTACTTTGTGTGGCCTCGCAGTCCAAGTCCAGACCAGCTCATAGTTGAATATCTACTTTGCTTTGGGATGACATAAACCTAATAATATGTCACTAGTTTATCTTTGAAGTTCAACGCCAATGCAATTGCAATACAGCTTTATCAAAATCCAACACAAAAAATATCAAGTAATAACACAACATATAGTAATGTCTGAATGGATAAGCCAAAAAACATGGATTCATGAGTCCATGAATCCATGTTTTTGGGCTAAGGAGTCCCTTGAAGGTCCATTGTTGACTTGTATGCTTGTTGCTTCACAGCGTATCGGCGGCGTGATGTTATGAACTGGTGTAAACAATAAACAGTTATGCGATTTCAGCAATCCCGGGAGATTTGTTATCATTTATTAAAGAGTTCCGTTGCCTATCTCCGAAGTTCTTCATCAGATCTAGTTCCAATTTCAATTTGGTGAACATACAAAGGAAAAATACTCTTTCAAACAAAAAATAATCATCCAAATCGCTTGACATTTGGTGAAGATATCGCTGAATAAACATTTGTCTTGAGATCCCATCATTAGATTCTGACTTGGTGACAATGGGACCACCTCTGGAGTCAGGCTTTCGAATAAAAAAAGAATTTTGAAAATCGGCCAACAACATTGGGCGGAGAAACATAAAAAAATACACACACAGCCGAACATAGAACCTCCTCCTTTTTAGAGTCTAATAAAAATACCTATTTTCATTTATGTTTTAACAGTGAAAAGTAAAAAATCACTCTGTTGCCACTACAAGCGATGTTTATTTAGTAACTATTGATATTGCTTCAATATTTTTAATAACTAACTCTGCGAGTTATTTTAATCGCTGTTGGGAAATAATATTTCACGTTCTCTTATTTTAAATGTAATATTTTTACGCATGAAATATTACACGCTAGCGAGAAATTACAATATAGGATTGAAACATATTTATTTTTATTATTCATTAATAAGTTTCTCTGATTTTTTCTCCAAGAAATATCTGTAGTGAAAATATTTTTAAAGGATATAAAAACTTCGTTTGTTGAAAATATACTTTACTGGATAAAATAACTTTTCTAGTATTTTTGCTACACCTGCTGTTTTGAAATGAGACCATACTTAAGCATTAATTTAAAACAAAACATCGCTGTTTCGAATTATCAGTTTCGGTGACTCTTTCACTGTGACATTACCAAAATTGACTCGTGAATGAAGTCAAGCTCTTATTCAGTCAACTTTTCCAATATGTCACTTTCAAAAAAAAAACATGCAAGAAACACACCAGCCGCCAATCTTTGCAATACAAACAAGTTAATTCGACAGGTCTTTGGCCGTTCAACTGTTTCATAAACTGCCACCCTACCACGGCACGCCACTGCTTTTTAGTGGGGCGACCACCTATGCACCTTACTTCATTTAGTTACACAGTTACAGCTACACTTGCGTTCAGACAGTTCATTTTAAAGTATACACAGTTTGTAAAAATGTGCGGGGAAATGGGTAAAGCGGTGTTGAGGGCGCTCACTGGGGCGCTCCTGTGTGGGCTCGTGTCTGATGCCGCATACTTGCAAGTAAGTGTACTTCGTATTCGTGACGTCAGAACCCTTACACTGTATTGTGCGGTAATTGGATGATAGTGAGCGAGGAAAAGTATTATTTTTTTGTGTCGAGAGCGAAGGTCGTTCATTCTTTGAGTGCGTTATGGTACGTGGGTTTGATTCCCGCGCTGATACCAGTTGCAGTATATGTATGGAACAGAGATAAGTTACGAAATATTTATCTTGGTGGCGTAGGAGGAAGTTATTAAATTATTATGTTTGAGAGCTATTCCATGTTTTATTATTAGCAAAAGTAATTAAATAACTGAACTTTACTGACGATACAAAACGCTTGTATTCATTGTAAATAAACTCGTATTAATAACTAGCTGCCGCACGCGTGAATTTCGAAAATTATCCCAAGGGAATATACTCCCGAGATAAAATATGTGTTATTCCGGACTATAATCTACCTCTGTGCCAAATTTCATGAAAATCCATCTAGTAGTTTTTGCGTGAAATAGTAACAAACATCCATACATACAAACTTTCGCGTTTATAATATTAGTAAGGATTTTTGTAGTCGATAGACGCCCATGTTTGGTTGTAACTACCAGTGGGCTATTAAATCACCTATTAACAGACCTAAAACGACACGTGTATTCCCCATAGGCATTGCGATTTCGACACGTGGCCGTCCGACAAACAAATATTGTTTTGTCAGTAAACATCTGTCGAGTCAATAGTAGCTAGGTATTGTTTGTTAAGGCCTTCGGCTTTGATTCTGTTTGTCTTCGTCCATCTTGTGTTTTCTGGGTGACGTTTTGTTATTTTTTATTTGAGAGAGACAGTGTCTCGATTTTGATAGGACCGTTTTGTCAGTTAAAGTATTGGTTAACAGAAAGATGGAAGGTACCTAAAAGGTTTGCGGAATTTGTTGGAAAGAGTCATCGTGGTCCTGGAATGCAAAGGGCATAAAGAGGAACACGAATCGGTTTCAGTCAGTAAGAGTCTGACACTCCCCCGCTCCACCCGGAGCCGAAGAAGTCATTTGATGATTTCCCATCCATAAAAAGGTACCTACCTAAAATATATGACAGAAATATTTCGAAACTTGAAATGGTGTCATAGTATTTATTATCAAAAACTTTTATTATGGGGCCATCACTAAAACGGCGACAAAGTGATTAAGTTCTGTAGTTCTAAAAAAAAAAACAGCGGGCTGCAGGTTTTTTTTTTCATCATTACAGGGACTACAGGGAAAATGCTGTCGAAAAATCAGTAACTCATTTCCTATGACAGATTGCTTTGGAGAAATTCTACTTTAATTACACAAGGCTACTTTATCAAATTACTAGGAACAAGTAACAGTGAATTTATTCAACAGTTTCGCTAAGAAATTACCGCGTCAAAAGCGAAGTCAATTGGGGGCAAAGACTAAACAAATTTAATTTCAACACCGTCAACAATATTTAATAATAACATGCAAATAGGACTGTAATAACGTTTCAAACTTCCAAATAACTGCATAGTGCAAAGGCAAACTTAGTTACAAATGGTTTAAAGTACAGATATTACAATAAAAGGGTGGACGCACGGCCTTACAATATCTGGTAACTATAACACGGCGTCTCATGAGGGAATGCTAACTTTTGCAATTTTCCTTTCAACTAAGCTCCCAGGAGGCCGTCAAAGGAGAATTACTGTTGGTTAAATTTACTCTCATTTTCGTTCGGCAAGTCTGAGGAAGGCCTGTTTTTTAGTTTTATTTCTTTGATCAAGCCTCTCAAAGTGGAAATTGTTTGTAACTTGGTTCGGTCCAAGAATTGGTATTCAGAAGTAATTTTGCAAATTCGCACCTTCTGAGCTGAAGCATTTTTTATTTTAGCTTGAGAGGTTTATTATGTTTTAACTAAGTAATTAAGCTTATTGTGCCGTTTAAAAGGTTGTCAAAGAGACGGTAAGCAGCGTCCTCCGGCTTGCTAATAACGACAATTTGCGATTAGTTCACTACAAAGGTGAGTTAAAGCGAAATAAAACAATTCGGAGAGTAGGTGTCGAAACTAAATTACTTTTCTGACTTTCATTAAAGTTTGCAGTAATTTTAGATTTTTAATTAAAAACGTCAATTTCGTTCGGCTTTCATTTTGTTGTACATTAATAAGGCTATATTATGCATGGAACTGATAAAGTAAGATGTGAAAAAATATGTTAAGTTTGTGCTAAATAAAATAATGGTTCTGTACACACGATTTTTGTGCTCTTAAATAATATTATTTCAAAAAATAGTAATGGGTGAAAATCATGGGTGCACTATTATTTTTCACAAAAAAACAACAAAAGAGAATCTTGATCATCGTTCTGTAAAGATTTCTGATATTAGTAATATGTGCTCTCAAGTAAAATAATAAGTTCTTTTACTGCGCCACCCTAAAAAGAATGGATTAAAATCTGATATCAGAATTCATAGCAATAAAATCTTTAAGATGAAAGTTCTTCGTCTCACAAGTTTGAAATTAAACGTTGGATGGAGCACGTTTTAAAATATCTGAATAAGTAATAAAAAAATAGCTAAGTCCTTGGTCAAGTCCTAGGGGACTCCGGAGCCGTCAGAGAATGAAATCACTTTTATAATTGTTACATTTTTTCTTTTCATTCATTTCATTTCTTTGATATACTTTTTAATAATACTGTACTGGACTGAATCTATATAAATTTCATTTTAATGTGACTTTATGAAATGGAATTTGTGGAGTTTTTAATTGAGAGCGTGGGGACTGAAAATTCAGTAAGATGTTTTGAATTAATTTTGCTCATGAATCTGATAGCCTAGAGTGGTTATTACTTACTTTTGCCCGCGACTTTGTACGCGCATATCAAGTCTTAGTATGAAATATACTTTACGACCTATTTTCATACCTACCAAATATACATAAAATAATCATAAAAATCGGTCGAGCCATTTTGGAGGAGTGCGACCACAAGCACCGTGACACGAGATTTTTATACAACGTGTAACAGAATAAACGCAATACCTGGAAAAAATCAGCTGTTCAGTAAATTTTGTCGAGTTGCGCGCACAAAAATGTATGGGGCAGTCAGTTTTTTTTCGCGATTTTAGTGCTGGTCCCATTGTAAAAGTAGTTCATATTGATGAGTACAATGACCCCTTAGGAGGTATTGCGTTTATTCTGTTACACGTTGTAGATAATAGATCGATAGTGGAATTAATAAATAATGGCATCTTCTATACTGGTACCTAGTATTACAAATGCGAATGTTTGGATGGATGTTTATTACTCAATTACGTCAGAACGGCTGAACGGATCTTAATGAAATTTGGCACAAAGGTAGATTATAGTCTGGAATAACATATAGGATACTTTTTATTTGAGGAGTATGTTCCCTTGGGTTAATTTTCGACATTCACGCGGGCAGAGCCGCGGGCGGCAGCTATTATAAATACGAGAGTGAGTTGGTTTGTTACGGTTTAACGCCTAAACAGCTGATCCGATACTGATGATTTTCGATGCAGGGATAGATGAGATCCTGGAGACGGTTATTTAGGCTACTTTTTTCTGAAAATCTGTTGTGTATTGCGTGCGAACCCTTGGGCAAAAGATAGAAAATTATATTTTGAATTAGGTTACAACTTGTTAGTTTTTTAAATGTTACATGTCGCAGCCAACTAGCTGAATCCACCGTTTCATTAAAAGTCTAGCCTTTTTATTGAACTGTGCCGTTCAATCAGCAACATAAGTGACATGGGCATGTCATTAAACGAAATTAAACACATGATGTCACTAAGGTTAATGTGTTATGTTAATGAAAAGGCTAGGCAACCAATTAAACGGCTGATTAAGCTAATTGGCTGCGACATACACAACATAAAGACTAAATTATAATCGTAACATTCAGGTAACATTATTATCTAAAAATAGTAAACCTACTTCAGTCTGACATCAATATAGCGTACCTGGCACAAAATAAAGGTCTAAAGTAATTAACATCACTACTCGTCAGACCAAAAATCGGCGCTCCAGTGAACTAATTAGTCCTAGAGGACTTTACTATATTAAATAAGGCTTCAAGTAAAGACTATTTAGGTCTTTACTAAAACCTTACACTAAGACCTAATATCTCAAAGGAAAATGACGCAATTACGACGCAATTTCTGTCTGGTACCAGAATTTGTTACCCAGGAAATGCTGAGTTCTGAGCATTGCAAAATGTTTTAGTTAAAGGCTGTTTATCTACTCTAGGCCTAGATTGTAACCTTTCACTACAAAGAATATTAATACCTATACATAAAAGGCTTCTTTCACTTCTTAGTAAGTATATAAAAACTTTTTTTACAAAATAAAACCGACTTCCAAATAAAAAAACAATACAAAAGTATAAAATAACTTTAATTTCAGAAGTCTGTGTTTTTGGTTATTTTTAAGTTTTTGACACCGACTTCCGAAATTAAAGTTATTTTATACTTAGTAGGCAGTGGTTTTTATTTGGAAGTCGGTTGTATTTTTATAAAAATAGAGTGTAAAGAAAAAGTTAGAGTGAACAGGCTCCTTCTGAGTAAGCTCGCTTCATTGTAGACTTTGTCTCTGTCATCTCTGACATTGACTAGAGTCAAGAGCAAACACAACTCTAATAAAAAAAAAAGTAATAGTTTTTTATTTTTAGTGGCGACACAACTACTCACTACCTATGGGAATAATGTCAATTTGACATTATTCCCATAGGTAGTGGGTAGTTGCGCTATTTGCCTTTAAGGAGCCTTCATCAGATTCTGGCTTTGTAACAATGGGACCACCTCAGGAGTATAGGTTTTCGAATAAAAAAAGAATTTTAAAATCGGTCCACAATTTTCGGAAAAATCGGTAAACATACAATACATAAAAAAATCGGACTATGTAAAAAGTAATGATTGATCCACACTATACAGCTCCATCCTTCTTTCTCGCTCTAACGACTGACGTTTTAACACGTCATGGTACGCCCGCTGTTCATAAAGTGGTCCATGTTTAAAAAAAATACTTTATTAAATCTGCTGTCATAGCTCTTTTTAATTAACTGTCATACATAGAAAAAAAATATACGCGTCGACTTGAGAACCTCCTCCGTTATTTCGTCTGTCAAAAATGTTTGACAGTTTGCGGCTGACATACGAACGCAAACGTTGCTTATACATTAGTAGAATTGGCCCTCTTTTCAATGAAGGTCACTTTACTCCCTGTTCCGATACCTCTGTAAAACTTCCAACTTTCTTCCTTTTAGGTGGTCTACTTGGGTGACCTCATTCATTGAGGTGAAACAGTTGCCGTAATGAACACGTTTCATTTGGATCATAGTTTATTGTTATGAGTAGCCAGAGGGTCGTTACTGCCCCATGTCTTGACGTTATCTAAGAAGCCTTTTGAGACCTTGGTAGAGAATATTTTTTTTTTGTCTATATTGTACTTATGATAAGATAATCGTATGGAATTATAGTTAACTATAGTTATTCGATGATGATTAATGATGCATCGAGAGAAAGCACAATTGTTAAAGGTTTGGAAATGACTGTAGGTTCATACTGCAGTTAAATTAGTCTGTTTTATTTGGATGTTACTGATGATAACTATGCAAAAGTTTGTTTGGTTAATTCACCCGATCTAATTGTATCAAATAAGTTTACCTGTGTATAGAACCACATTTATCAACCAAGACGACAAGAAAAGTACCTAAATCACCCGATTTTGCCACCAAAAACTTTCAACCCTTTTCATAATAAAATCGTCTACTTAAACAAAAACATTAATGACTTTTTTACTCCCTTCATTACAGTTAATTAACATAGTACACATACTATTAAGCTCGGCAATAAAAATAAAAACAATGTCTGCTTCACAAATGGGGCTATTTAGTCGGGCTATAATATAAATGGGCTATTTATTCTTTTAGTGTACAAGGGCAATAATATGGCGATTAGATAACGGTAGCCTTTACAGGACCTTATTCGTTATGGTCGTATGAAAAATGGTTACGCTGGGTTTATATGTGAATTGAGTAACAGTCATCTGCCTAGCCTTTACCTAAATTTATTGGGTTCAGCTGGATACCAATATTTTACGTGGAGCGGCTGCCTACCAGACCTCCACAACCCATTAACTGGGCAACACGGTACTTCTTAGCAAGGCTGGAGTCAGATTTTTCTGGTTTCTGACAATCTGTAATTACTGCCAAAGATCTACAAACGACAGCCGGGACCAACGGCTCAACGGACTTTCCGAGGAAACTCGATACGTTAAGATGGTCACTCATCCACAGAACGATCCCGGCAAACGTTGCTCAACCTTGAAGATCGACCCGTGCGTCAATTGAATAATAGTATATTGGGCCACCTGCGATCAGGATTTTTTGGAAGTCTTCTGGAAACATTTATTATTGAATAGATGAAGAGGTCGACTCACATATTGCCAGTTTTGGATAACCGAAAAAACTATTCTAGGGTGATTCAGTAAGAAAAACTGTTTTCTAGTTTATTATGAAAATAATTCAAGAGACAAAATTGTTTTAAAGAACGTGTATTTACACGTGTAGTTAAGCCAATGCGAAGGCTCCTCTCTATGACTTTTCAGCTCTTTATAGCCCAGAAACTTTGTCGTCTGTCTGTCCAGCTTGTTCGAAATCTTCTACGGGCCCATTTGAGCTTGATAATAATGAAATAATGCAGCACTTCCTTTATCTATGGTAGGCGCCAGATAAATTGTCAGTAAAGTATATTAACCTTTAATTAATTTATTTGCGTAAGTACCCGGACAAGAAATTATGAATTTACATCACTAGAAAAAGTAAAGGATCACGTTAGATGTCGATTCAGGACAGCTTTATGTCATTATTTCTGTTTTAAATGTAGATAGGTCAATGATCGATATTGCTTATTTATTTGGTGTCGACCATAGTAATTTAACTGAACACTGAATCCCAATTGTAAAAGAAACAAGCGGATCCTAAAATTATCATTTGCCGCATGTTCACCAAAGCAATAGTTATCGTGAAGTTTTCTGCTAGGCCGTTAATTTTAGCAAAAAGCCAGTTCAACAAACTAATACCTAGTTCGATCGATCAAGTCGGTTGCACTTTCGGTGCTACTGCGCAACGCCGGGCGTCCGTGACAAGACGACGCATGCGCGCTCCCCTCTCACCAGCCAACATGCGCGGGCGCAGAACTGTGGCGAAATTCACGCAGTTCTAATTTTGAATAATTATGATTTATTTACCGGTTGCGGTAGTGATAATTATTGGGTTTTTATTACCATGATTGATTGAGATATAGTTGGTTATTGATTAATTGATGTCGATTTTCAATTGGTATTGTTTTGAAGTTGATTTAAGTAGCATAGTCGGGTTTTAGACATGATTTCTCATTTTTTTAATAAAGTAGCTTTTACGTAAACTTAAAAACACAAATAATGAAACTTAGATGGCAACGAGCGGCCACTTTTTTAACCGACTTCTAAAAAGGAGGAGGTTCTCAATTCGGTTGTCTTTATTTTGCATAATTATGTTTGTTCAAGTCTAAGGCTACGTTTCCACCTATAACTAGCATGACTTTAAGTAACTTTACATTGCAGTCTTTAATGGAACCAATCACTCTATCGCGCTATATAATTTCTTGTATGACAAGAAACTATTTTGGAAACATTTCCTACTTTTGTCACCACATCTCAAACAAATACTTGCTCCACTTATTTTTGAGCTCAAACCACGAGCTAATATCATAACCAAAAATATTTCTCAAACTTTCGCCAGCGGCCTCAATAACACCAGTTAACAAATTAACATTTAAATAATAACTATGGCAGTTACACCGAACTCCTTATGTAAGACTTACGATACAGATACACACATACGTGTGTTGAAAGGTGCGTGTATTAAAACTGTAACGGTGTCACGGTCGGCCATTGATGTGGGCTCTTGACTTATTACCTTATGTAATGTGACTTACGATTTGTTCTCGGTAATTAATCTGGCTTGTAGAAAGTAGGTACCTGGAACTGTAGTATTGAATTGTAGTTTAACTATCATGTGTAATACTTTTGCTTCACAAGCTATATAAAAGAACCGACGGCCCTGGCACGTAAAAGGCACTAGGAGGAGCACGGATGGGTTTTAGTCAGTAAGAGTCTGACACTCCCTCCCGCTCCACTTAGAGCAGAAGGGGTCATTTGATGATTTCCCATCCATAAAAAAAAAAGGTAAACACAAAAACCCTTGAAATTTTGGGCAAAAAATGTTATAGTATGCTATGTAAACATACCTGTCCTTTCAGGTCTTCTGGAAATAGGTACTGAATGTACTGGTTTTTCCATTCGGTACCTATATAGCAGGTATATTTAGTTTAAGGCTTACAGGGTAATTAAAAAAAAACTGTAAAGGCGCATATACCTATAATTGTCACACAGAAATATATGAAAGAAATTTGCATATAGGTCTAATCGTCAGATAGGCCCCAGGCCCTTCGTCTGTCACTTTAACAATAATAAACATTCAACAATACTTTAAAACGTAATCAACTATAAGAGTCACAGACAACGTGTAACAGAATAAACGCAATAGGTACCTCTTAAGGGATCATTGTACCCACAATGATCCTTTAAAAGGTATTGCGTTAACGTAACACAAGTACAACGTTACACGTTGTATATTATATTCCATTTAGTTAAATCATCTTAATATAAATAAATATTTAAAAAAAAATCGTAATACATCGTATTATATGTTTCCTTACAATAAAGTGTCAGGGTCGGTCGTTGGTCTAAGCTAAGCATAGCTTAGTATGTATAGTTATTTGCATAACATAATATGTTGCCTCAGTAACTTGGTGAGTGAACTTTAATTTCGCTCCTATCAGTCTTGAAGTCTTGACATGTGGAAAGGAATATAATAAGTTTGAAACTTGTTTAATTTCAGGCTACATTTTTGAATTGTTAAATTATGTTATCTACTTCCATGCTATTTGGGAGTTGCGTAATGAAATTTAGTACAACATTATAAACACGCGTTTGGATGTAATTATGGTTGTTATGACACTAGGTGTTTTAATGTTGGCAATAAGCTAATTGTTTCAGAAACTTTTATAGAGGATTCATGTCATGGGTGTAGATAAAGTCTTGTATGCAACTGTATATAATTAGGTATTAAAACACTCATGTGATACTATTATCCCACATTCGTGTTTTAAGACCCATTCATAAACAACAGTTGCATAAATAACTATTACATGATTTCCTAAAATGAGTTGATGAACTTGAAATGATTCAGCGTAACAAAATAACACAATGAACAACTTGTATAATACTTGCTTTTGCCGCGGCGTCCTTCGCGTTAACATAGATTTTCGCAAAAAAGAAACCGGCCAAAGACTAGCCATCGGCGCGGGACATTACAATGCATAAGTGTGTGCGCCAGCACAGGTGCGGAGTGCACCTGTGCTGGCTTTTCCATCACTCTCATATTCCGATGGGACGGCAACTCGACACGACCGGAGCGAGATCTGGGGCCTAACCACCAACTCTTAAAGCAGTATTACTTCAATATTACTTCCAGTGGGAAAGAGACGGAGCTATATAGGACGTATAGCTCCGTCTCTTTCCCACTGGAAGTAATATAAAAGTAATACTGCTTTAAGAGTTGGTGGTTTAGGCCCTGAGTCCGGTTAGAGACAGCAGGACTGCTTCACGTGCTTTCCGAGACACGGGGTGTCATACCACCAACTTCCAAACTCAGGGCTGTCACAGAAAATTCCTAATGGAAAAACCAATAACACTTTTTGCCCGACCAGGGGCCTAACCATCAACTCTTAAAGCAGTATTACTTCAATACTGCTTTAAGAGTTGGAAGCTTTAAGACTCTTTCCCACTGGAAGTAATCCAGTGGGAAAGAGGCGGAGCTATACAGGACGTATAGCTCCGTCTCTCTCAGTTGGTGGTTTAGGCCCTGGGAATCGAACCAGGACTCCAAGCTCGGCAAGTCACGCTTGCGACCGCGAGACCAACGGAGCAGTTGGTATACTTCCTATACGTAACATTTTACACTCGTTCCATTATTCCAAGTAATGTGGCACTGTGCACTCTAATAAAGTCCAAGTCGTTAAAGTGATTAACAGTGTAACAGTTCACTTAGGCGATGGAGTCGTGTTCAGTGTATTTATGTCAACAATAAAAGAAACTGACTTCATAAGTACATTTTTAGAATGGTATTGTATGACCAGCAGAATCTTGTGGAATTGGGGATATATCCAACATCCAGTTGAGATACGGTGCTCCTGTTCAAAGTGCAAGGAACTAAAAAAAACCGGCCAAGTGCGAGTCGGAATTGTGCACGAAGGGTTCAGTACCATCATCTGCCTAGCCTTTTCCCAACCAAATTGGGGTCGGCTCCCAGTCAAACCGGATTCAGCTGAATACCAGTATTTTACGTGGAGCGGCTGCCTACCAGACCTCCACAACCCCTTAAATGGGTAACACGGTACTTCTTGGCAAGAATGGTGTCAGATTTTTTGGTTTCTAACAATCGACAACCGACAATCGGTATCGCCTGCCAAAGATCTACAAATGACAGCCGGGAACAACGGCTTAACGTGCTTTCCGAGGCACGGAGGAGTCTCGGTATGTTAATATGGTCACCCATCCACAGACCAACCTCGGCAGGCGTTGCTTAACCTTCAAGATTGGTCCGTGCGGCTGTTATAATTTAGCCACGAGCTCCTCATTACCATTCCTCCTCTGTACCATTGTCTATAAAAAAACGGCAAAAAGAATCACGTTTGTTGTATGAGAGCCCCACTTATTTAATTCTGTATTTAGTATTTGTTGTTATAGCGGCAACAGAAATACATAGTCTGTGAAAAGTTCAACTGTCTAGCTATCACGGTTCATGAGATACAGCCTGGTGACAGAGAGACGGACAACGGAGTCTTAGTAATAGGGTCCCGATTTTAACTTTTGCGTACGGAATCCTAAAAAACTAAGGGCACGGAAGGACCGAAGTCATTTAAGTAGTTAAAACAGTGTTAAGTCCAAATCGCGGATTGACTCTGGCCTATCCCACAGGAACTGTAGGTACGTTTTCTGGGATAAAAAGTAGCCAATAAGACTTAGCAATAATAAAATAAAATAGATTTCTAAAAGTGAAACCATTTCGTAATGAAATAGTGTTGCACTCAAAAAATACTTCTAGAGATTACCCTTTGCAAACATTAAACATAACAAACCATTTTAGCTTTTCATTAGTTTAGATAGTTGAGTTGAAGTTCAAACAAATAAATAAACAAAATCAATATTATATTCGGTTAAGCCCCCTGTTTGGCCTGTTTCACAGAGTTTTTTGTTTTTTTTTGTGACAAGCCCGTCACACATTTCCAACCATTCCAACTCCTGAAAGTCAGAATCAACGGTGGTGATCATCAGAAAACTCCGAGACAATGAAGATCGACGAGTCCCAGAGAAACGATCCAACTGTCTTGGATCCCGTAACGACCTTGCCTAACCGCAATGTACTTACCTGTATTCATTTGTTTCAGCAATATGACCCTTATGAGACCCACTACGAGCAAGCAGTGGTCCGCCCCAAGCCACTCCGTGAACACGAGAAGCCCCAGGACTTGCGCAATGTCCCTGGCACCCCAGGAGTGGACTTCCCGATATACCACAGCGTGCCAGAAACTGGCTTCTCGTGCCATCACGTGCCAGTCAGGCCGGGCATGTATGCCAATGTGGAGACTGGATGCCAGGTAACTATTTTGAGTAATATTTCTAGTATTAGGTAGAAGAAGGATCTTGAGGTTGTTATGATCAATATCAGAAATAAAAAAATAAAATTTTGCCCAACCATATCTGTGTACTTGTTGCAGCCAACTAGCTGAATCCACTGTTTCATTAAAAGTCTAGCATTTTCATTAAACTTGGCACATTTGAATGAAGAGGCTAGGCAACCAATTAAACGGCTGATTAACCTAATTAGCTGCGACATACATACAACTCATAAGACTTTACAGGGTATTTCAAAAGTATGTGGTTATATTTAAGGGTTTACTTTACTGTGTATTCGGTACAGAACATCCCCCTTAAATATGACCATAGAGTTGTGAAACACCTTGTAAAATTATCCTTGTTTTCCTACCAAAGTAACGAGTTCTCTCGATAACAATAAGCAACGGGGATTAGTTCATAACTCCCAGTTTTCAAAAACAGCAAGTTGTTGTTGCCACAACAAATCTGTAGGGTTAAACTTTTAGACGAATTCAAATAAGACAATAACCGTTGAGGAACAAGAGAAACATCATTACAAACTATGAATTGAGGCCGAGATTAACGCCACCTAAAATCATAACAATGATAAATAATACACTCGAAACATCAGTCAATAAAGCTTAATTGGGCCTGCAGGCAATGTATCGGAACAATTGATGATAGTTTGATTATGATTGCCGAGAAATAATCGCATTATTTCGACACGGACACAAAGAGAATAAAATACAGTAATTTACCATTTTCATTTTCCCTTTGTCACAGTAAAAAGAGTTTTTAATTCACTGCTTTCATATTTTTATGGTAAAACGCTTGGTACGGAGTAGAGAATTAAAATGCGTTTCACATTTGCGACCCCATATTTCTTCAGTAAATTCATTAAAACGATGTTGCAGTTCCGTGCCTGAGAGTGGCGATCACAGAGCGCGTTAAAGAATTTATTTATCCGTACCATGCCAGGAATATTGAGTTCAGTTGACTGTTTGACAAGCTGTCTGGAAAAATAGCTCCCACGTGTCAATGAACAAACTATTTCGTCGTTATTTACAGTTGCGCTGCAGTATGTAGGACCTCGAGTTTTCTCTTCTATTACAGCTTAGTTTCCTTCTTCAGTTGATTTATTAGGCAAAAATAGTATACTATGTCTTGTTCCAGAGCATGGTCAAAGCGTGTTCCAAGTTTCATCCAAATTCGAACAGCCGTTAAGACGTAAAAAGGTGACAGACAGACAGAGTAACTTACACATCCTAACTAATATTACAAATGCGAAAGTGATTTTGTTTGTATGTTATGCTTCCACGCTAAAACGGCTGAACGGATCGTCATGAAATTTGGCAGATTTATAGCCTGGGATATGGAAAAGGACATAGGCTACTTTTTACGTGATAACTGACATCCACGCGGGCGGAGCCGCGGGAAAAAGCTACTTTATAATATTAGTATGGTTGGACATGCTCACACCACAGAGTACGAAGACGGAACGGCGTATAGGGCAGGTAGATGTCTACGGAGTAGCAGGCCAGTAGAACAAGGCCCTGTGTTGAAAAAACCATCAATTTTCACATAGAACTCACCCGACCTATTGAAGAGTGCCCTGAATCTATGGCATTAACCTCCCGTTTAGATGACACTAAGTCTAATGATAGATGGGATAACGCAGAGATTGAAGCTCTGAATCCTGTGGATAATAGTTCGACTGATTAATGGTATGCCCTGTGTTATTAGGAATATAGCACACTGGAGACTTTGTGGGTTTATTTAGGCTTAGCTAACATGCGTGAAATTAGAATTTGTGGAAAATAGCTCCAGTTTATAGTGATGGTAAATTGTTCTCACATTTGTAATTTCACCAAAAAAATATGTTTTTTTGCAGGCAATTTTAATTTTGTCGAGGTAGCCAGTAGGCCAATTTTAAAATTTAAAGCCTTATGCCATTTTGCATCTCAGTCGCATTCTGTTAAAAACACCTCTCATTTTCATAATTTTTTGTGTAATTTGGTTATATCAGGCAACAGAAAACAATTACAAGCATAGCACAAAAACGGAAACAATAAAATTTTGCAGCTTAGAAATAGATTTCATCTAGATACACTAATGACACGTTTCTTATGTGTCAAACTTTCCTAACATACCTAGTATTGTAAAACTTTTAGCCTGCTCCGTTGGTCTCGCGGTTGTAAGCCCGACTGCCAGGCGTGGACTCCTGGGTTCGATTCTCAGGTCGGTCGGGCAAACGGTGTCATTGGGTTTTTCCATTAGGAATTTCTCTGACAGCCCGGAGTTTGGAAGTTGGTAGTGTGACACCTCCGTGCCTCGGAAAGCACGTTAAGCCGTTGGTCCTGCGCCTGATCCCTCTCCGGTCGTGTCGGTAGCCGTCCCATCGGAATATGGGAGTGATGGAAGAGAGAGTGCACCTGTGTTTGCGCACACACTTGTGCACTATAAAACCGACTTCCAAAAAACACTACAAAGTTCAAAATAACTTTAACTTTAGTCGGTGTTTTTGGTTGCTTCTTCGTTATTTGACACCGACTTCCGAAATTAAAGTTATTTTGAACTTTGTAGTGTTTTTTGGAAGTCGGTTTCTTTTTTTTTTTGAAAAAGTTTTTATGTCTTTTTATTGGTACCCCACACCTAACAACACCACTGGAAAGTCACAGGAAAGTAAAAATACGCAATTTCGTACACATGGATGATTTTCCACATATTTTTTCCAGCTATTTGGATTTAATAACCAAACTACTGAACTGATTTTGTTAAAATTTCAATGGAACCATTTGGGAAGTACACCCTTCCCAACAAAAAAAAGAAGTTTTCAAATCGGTTTGCAAGCGACGGAGTTATGCCCGAACAAACATAAAAAAAATAAAATACAAACATCCGAATTGAGAACCTCCTCCTTTTTTAGAAGTCGGTTAAAAATGTCCCATGCCGATAGCTAGTCTCCGTTGAGATTGGCCGCCATGGCCGAAATCAGTCAGGGGGACTATAATAATATATTGT
Organism: Melanchra persicariae; assembly: GCA_947386135.1. NCBI lineage: Eukaryota > Metazoa > Arthropoda > Insecta > Lepidoptera > Noctuidae > Melanchra > Melanchra persicariae. The sequence continues at coordinate 4,142,623 of OX376651.1, read as the reverse complement.
GAAACACTGCATAAACAAAATGAATATTACAATATGACAATACGAGAACCAACACTTCATATATTAAACTAACTCCTGCATCATCGTTCCAATTCTCAAAGCATATCATATGAACTAATCGCGCGTCAATCTAGCACTCGACAGAACAAAGCTATCACCTGCGTCGCTTCCATTGCTGCATCGCTGCAACGCTTCGATGGAATCGCTTCAGGAGCTTATTATACGTTCAGATTGTATTGCTCAATAGTTTTGGTATAATGTGCGGTATATATCTGAAATACATTGGATTGGATATTGATATTATTTTGATTTGTATTCCGTGTGCTTTCAGCAATAGTTTGCTTTAGTTTTCAGTGTGAGGAATATCATAGTTGGTTAATTGTTTGCATATAAAGTTAAAAGTATTGTGGTCTCGTCTTGGTATAGCAATAGTGTAGGTATATTTAGTTCGAACTAACTTACTTGACAAAATATTGTATCCCACTCTAGAGGGGCAATTATCCCGTTCGGATTCGCATCGCAGTTTGATTGTCACTGCGATTTTATTATGACTGAATGAATGTGAAGCCCAATTCTACTAATTTAACGTGTATTAAATATTAGTAGAATGGGGCCTTTTTATAGTGTCAATTAAGTTTGATTTTGTGTCATCATCATCATATCAGCCGAAAGACGTCCACTGCTGGACATAGGCCTCCCCCAAGTGTCGCCACAACAACCGGTCCTGTGCGTCTCGCATCCATCGGTTACCCGCGACCCTCACCAGGTCATCGGTCCACCTTGTGGGAGGCCTTCCAACGCTGCGTCTTCCGGTACGCGGTCGCCACTCCAAAACTTTTCGGCCCCATCGACCATCTGTTCTGCGAGCAATGTGCCCTGCCCACTGCCACTTCAATTTGGCGATCCTTCGGGCTATGTCGGTAACCTTGGTTCTCTTGCGGATATCATCATTCTTGATTCGATCACGCAAGGAAACTCCGAGCATTGCCCTCTCCATTGCCCTTTGGGTTGGGTTGGGTTGGGATTTTGTGTATATTAGGCCAATTTAATAAAAATATGATTTATGTGCTCTATGTGTATTTAATCACAATCTTAGACCACTTTCGTTTTTTATAAATAATTAAACAAAAACCTTTCCACTTAATCCTTCTATGAATATGTAAATAGGTAGTTAAACGTGTTTACAGACTGATTAAACATTTTGAGTGGAATACAAAGCCTTGTTAAATATTTCAAAGAAAATATTTGAGCATGCAAGTCAAACATACTCATTAATTAATAGGGCCATTGAAAAACAAAAACGGGTCACGAAAGGGTACCTACTGCGACATGAACATGGGGGTAACGTTATTTACTCTAACATCTTTTGTTATGGCTCTGTCTTAGATCATAGAAACAAGGGAGATATGTATGAGTAGATAACATTGTGCTTTCTGCTAAATGTTACTACTATGCAACGTGTAGGTAACAGAATAAACGAAATACCTTAAGAGGTATTTCGTTTACAATGACCACTTAAGAGGGGTCATTGTACTCATAATTATGAACAACTTTCACTATGAGAACAACTCCGAAAACGCAAAAAAAAAAATCACCTGTTCAGTACATTTTGTCGAGTTGCATGCACAAAAATATACATTACGCCCATTGTAGGTACGCTTATTTTTATAAATGTTTGTCCTGTTCTTTTAATGAGGTGTACAATAAAGTATAAAATAATAATAAAATGTGTAGGGGAATTAAAATTTTTTTTCGCGATTTCGGTGTTGGTCCCATAGCAAAAGTTGTTCATAATGATGAGTACAATGACGCTTTAAGAGGTATTGCGTTTATTCTGTTACACGTTGTAGAGACAATTTCCTAGTTTAGAGAGGAAGATCGACCCTGTCACTCTGGTCCCAGTACATCGTAACCTACAATAAAATAACGTGGTGTTAATGAAATGCACATCTTGAGTTACCAAAATAAGGTTACGCTATGTCATTTAAATGCAGAGACCACTAAATGACTGACAGTACTGAAGTGTTGTAAATATAAATCGTGTCTTAATTTACATTATTATTATATTCACATCCATCTTGTTTCTTTTCTCGTTGACAGCTACCTTTACTAAAAGGTCTTACATGTGTGTTTAATGTCAACGCATTGTTTCTTGTGGGCCATTCTTATGTGAAATTCAACAGTCACAGAGATTTGTACAAGGTCTATTCAAATAATTCTTGATGACGAGAACCTTGTCTCTTTCAAATAAGTAGCTTATTTTCATTTGGAATGTGAATTAAAAATATCTACAATGAGTCACCTGGATACGAATATCATGACAGTTTTTATAGCGTCTTCGCCCGCAAACCTCGGCCCAACTCGGAATAATAAAAGTATTCTATGTCCTATTCCAAATTCCAATCCTCGGTCTATCCGTGTTGTAACATTCGTCCAAATCAAATTGGCACATATAGACTTTCACTGACACAGATTTTAGGATGCTCTCAAAATGTTTAAATGCTTTGTGTGTAAATGATTCGCAATTTTTCTCAACTTCAAATGTATGAAAAACTTTACTCAATTTCCTTATAAACCATGACTAAATCAAAGTTTTGCAAACATTCACAATAAACAAAACAGCAATAGGGTCAACAGTAGCTTACAAATATAAAACAGTATTACGCAATACACTCCGACCAGATATTCGACCAAGAATGTACGAGTATGTTCACTTTATTCGATCTCAACTTTTCTCATTGAGACCATGTGCTGTCGTTCGATTCATGATGCAAGATACAGTAGCAATCGGTTCTGCAATCTTGGTATCTGTGTGCAACTCAGTATCGCTCCCTGGAGTTCCAATAACCTTTCATATCGTTCTAACTTGTACTAGATTATTTTGATCTTTGTTGATTGAGAGTCTCTTCGTGGATTGCTTTGAGTATGTGTATATCAGGTTTGTTGATTATGTTTCCAAAGGTACATTCATGATATTTTTCTTTGCTGCATGTAGTTTTTTTATTTCTCTCATCCTTAGCAGTTTCATTAACAGGTTTCAAATATTGACCTTTCAATGAAGTGTCAATATTTAATATCGTGAATTATCGATTAGTTTTAATCTTCATTTTAGTACACGCATCGTTATTAATTTGAATGATTGTTTTACTGATATTTACTTAAATTACAGATAAGTACACCAAAGAAACCTTTAATTTTTACTCGATTAACGAAACTTCAAACTTCGTTATATGGTTACTTCAACCCAGTCTAATCGTAATGGCCGCCCAATTTTACCAAATTGAATAAGTTTCGAGATATTGTCGTAGTAGCCGACTCAAAGGCTTCAAGGGCCGGTAATTACAAGTTATTATTAGAATCATGTTATAATTCTCGTGAAATTAATATAACTTTCCAAACAAAGCTTTCCGTGAAAAAATGCCGTCCATTTCGACAGTGTTTGCCCAAATAATTGCCTTGGAATCTTGGCCAGTTTCGTAGAGTTGCTTAAGAAAAATTTTGTTATATGAAAAATTATTAAGGTTTTCTCAAGGTATATAAAATTTATTTGTTAAAAATAATGTTACGTATTTTCTCGGTAGTGTACAAGCTGTAGGTATTAAAGTTAAAAAAAGGAAGCATGGGATGAAGTTATCTTTAAACCAATTACTTGTAACTCTCCTAGCCTAGTCCTTGGCCGAAGGTACAAGTAGGGTCTCCGTAGCAATGATAAAACTTTTAATATTATTTTTATTAATAAAGAAAATAAATCTTAGTAGAAGGTGAAAGGTTGTCGACCTCTTCGTTGTTCAGAAGAAGTTCGCTACATCTGTCACAACTCACAAGTAGTGTGGTACTGTTTAGACACAGGCATTTCGTGGTTTGTTAGAGTGACATAGGAATAGACGCTTTGGTCAATTTATTTTCATAATTTCGACGAATAGGAAAAATCGGGACCCTGCCGCGAAATTTGAAATCGGTAACCAGGATGACCTTCGACTGCTGAGAGCAGTTTAACTTCAGCAACTGCGTTAGCCGAGGACTGTCAAGTGGAAAGATTAAAAAGTTGAGGATTACGAAATCGTATGGTGTTAGACGCTTCTACAGGGGGCCAAAGTTAGAGACGGCACGGAACGACCTGTGACAATATTCGGACTATGGTTATGACAAACGTAACTTGTCCATGCACGTTATAAGTGCTAATTTCACAAATTTTTAAGCAAAGTTCGCATTCACATCTCGGTTTTTTCATTACTAGATAACGTAAAAGATCACGATAGAAGTCGATTCAGGACAGCTTTATTTCTGTTTTTGATATTAAGAAAGTCAATAAATGAATGTGAGTCAATGACCGTTATTGCACATTTATCTGGAGCCTGCCATAGTTTTCATCAGTAAATTCGTTAGTCGTAATCGTTGTTGGTCTTCGTTAAAGTTTTGTTCGTCCTTTTCCAGGCTTACCACGTGTGCCACGACGGTCGCGAAGGAGAACAAGGAGCTTCGTTCCTCTGCACCAATGGCACACTCTTCGACCAGGCCAAGTTCGCCTGCGATTGGTGGTACAACGTGGACTGCGCTAAGGCCATCACTCTTTACAAGTTTGTATACTTTATATTATATCTTCTGTATGAAGATTTTAATCATGTTGGGTGGTTTGTGCGGAATATTAGTAAGGAGAAGTACTCTGAGGGATGCGGATGATGGAAAATAATTATGCTGTGCCGAGCACGTCTTTGACCACTATCTCATCTGATGGTAAGCGACGATGTGGTCGAAGATGGAGCACGCTTGCCTAAAAGAAACCTATTCACTCTTGACTACTCCCAGGTTGTAGCTATCAGGAAACACAGACTCTGGCAGGGAATTCCATTCCTTAGCTGGACGCACAATGAATGTGTTCCCAAATCGTTTTGTGCGTGTGGGTGCGATGGCTATCTTGTACCAGTGGCGCATCGCCGTACGTCTGATGCCGGCTCGGGCCTGGCGGAATTAAACTATGCAATTCCGTTGCACACCCCCCAAAATGCAACCGATAGAAAACCGATGTCAACATATAAGTAGGTTTTTAGTTTTAATTTCTAGAAATAAAATCAAACTACCCTATATAAATAAACAAATAAACTAAATCGTCCCAGTCAACAAATTGTGATCAGGACCATTATCCCGAAGGATCATTCAGCCGGCTGCGCAGCGTCAGTTAGCTGAAATACGCAGGAAATCAATTATGCACGTATTTGAGCTAGCTTTAGACTATAGTTGGACTAAAAAGCGTCATCGTGTCAATCGGGATAGGTTTGGAATTAGTTGACGTATTCCGAGCTATATTGGACCAAAATAAGGTTATTCTGTTATTTTTGTTTGTGTTTTTCAACAGGAATTATTCGCTATGCCTTTTATTAATGTTTTAAATTAAATCATGCTCATTTCATGGCAAAGTAAACATTATATAAACATGTACCTACAGTATTAACAGTTTTTGGTTGGCCAATTATAAACAAATAAGTAAATAAATAAATAAACAGAGAAAAAAAAAATAAAAATAAAAAAAATAAAAAAATAAATAAATAAATAAATAAATAAATAAATAAATAAATAAATAAATAAATAAATAAATAAATAATAAATAAATAAATAAATTGTTCGAAGTAGGTCGTGGCTAAATATTACCCGCCGCACAGCTCAATCTTTGAGGTTAAGCAACATTTGCTGAGGTAGGTCTGTCGATGGGTGACCATTTTAACATACCGAGACTCCTCCATGCCTTGAAAAGGTCATAAGCCGTTAGCCTTCATTACCAACGATGTGGCGTTATCTGAAAAAATATTACCTACATATATTTTTTTAAATACTGAATTTTATTGATGGATAACTGTTTAGCAAGTTACTATGAACTTAAAAATGTCGTTTTTATATTTCAGGTTGAATGCAGACCCTTACCACAACCCATATGTGCCAAAACCCAAACCTGAGGAAGAAGTCCACGCGCCAGATCACGGTCCATCCCACGGAATATTTTATAGGAAGCACTAGATATAAGCAGAGAACAAACAAACTCGCCATTATTGTAGAAAATATCATACACTTAAGTAATTTGGTCAAATAGGAAAACCCATCGAGAATATAAAAGAAGACACTTTCCATGATTTACGACGAAATTTCTTACAAATCTCATTCAATTTTCAACTTTAAGTTTTAAGCTGTAGAGCACTCTTTTCTTAAATGCAAGCCCACATACATTCTTGCACTAACATTCGGTACTAGAAGTAATTTATTTTATTTAAATAATAAAATACTTTTTCATAAACATCATTAATTCTCACATAATAATATTATTTGGTAGAATTTCTGTTCTGAAAAATTTGATTTTATCACGCTATGCGGAGTTTGTTAATATGGTAGTATGTATTTGCGTGCGATAAGGTAGGTCTAGGGAGCCATATTTTTAGAATATTGTGTAACTTTTTCAACAGCTTTAATATAGACAGGTATTTGAGCATTTGCTTTCAAAACAATTTCAATAAAGTAATGTGTCACTTCAAAAAACCTGTACAAAATATTTATAGGAAACCCTCTTCCTTCTTCAAATATCAGAGAGGCATTTAAAACTCTAAGTAGTAGCAGTAACAGTGGAATAATAGTAGTTTATGCAACGACCATATAAAAAGGGTTATTAAAACACGAGTGTGGGTTTATCACACGAGGCGTAGCCGAGTGTGATAATAGCATCACACGAGTGTTTTAATACCTAATTATATGCCGTTGCATACACTATTTTATCTTCACTCATACAGTTGAAATAAAATAAGTGGAAAAATAGTTAATTCCAATATGGCGGATATTCTCATTGCGTATTCGAATGACTGCGCAGCGCGCTCAAACATAGACAAAGATAAAAGCTGCGCCAAAAATTAAAAAGAAAAAGTGTGCTTTAAAAATTAAAAGGTTATTTTATGATGCAGTTGTTTAAAAATCGAAGGAAAATGTTGAACTGTAATGGTTTTTTTTTAAATTTTACCTATCCACGAAAAAAAAGTATGTATTTATGCATTCGTTTTTGAACTCATATTTGGAACATTACGTTGTGAGTGTAGATAAAAAATCTTCAAAACGAAATCTGTATAATATGGCTTCCTACAACTTATCAATAATATGAAAGAATGTATGAATGATTTAATATTATATCAAAAATATGTTACCATCAATTCATAATTTCATAATAAATCATTATAAATCTTCATCGCATCTTCATTAGTTTTTAGAATACACATCTTTTGGTAACTAAGAATAATTTTTGTAACATATTTTTCTAGAATAAAAATATACCTGTGTATTTTCTAATTTAAACGGGTGTTTTCTTTTAATTACGGCCCAACGCGTACAGTTCTCGTCAAATAACTTTGCCCCTCTGAAGTTGGCTACGAGTGGCTGCGTAGTAGTCAAAATTACGATCAAACTACAATTGCGCATGCGCAAGAGACATGGGGGCGGGGATTATGGCGGCGCAATTTTATATCTCAGTCGCTCGTTTACGTTTGATGCATGTTTGCGTCCCACTTGCTCCCGTCTACGTGACTGCACCTAGGTGCCCTGCGCGATCTTTGCAAATGGCTAACTTCAGAGGGGCAAAGTTACTTGACGAGAACTGTCTTAGACGATGCAGTCGGCAAAATGGAACAGTTTTTTCAAATATATTTTTTCTTTGATTCAAAAATAAAACACAAATAGTAAGCATGAATCAGCTTTTATTTGTATCTATGTCGCAGCCAATTACCTTAATCAGCCGTTTAATTGGTGGCCTAGTCTTTTCATTTAACTGTGACGATTTTTCAGTGGCATCTTTTGTTCAATATCGTTTAATGACTTGCCCATGTCACTTATGTCGCTGATTAAACGGCGCAGTCCCATGAAAAAGCTAGGATTTTAATGAACCGGCTGATTAAACTAGTTGGTTGCGACATCTACATTAAACTGGCAAAAGTGTTATTTAGTACTATATGTAGACATTTTCCAAATTGAAACCTGTAGGTATCTGAGTTGAAAGTTGAAATTAAAATGTGAACGTTTAAAAAATACAGTCCTTCATAAATTTTCTTTTATCTAATCATCAAAATACGTAAGCATCCACAAGCGAAGGTAAACATTCCCAGATTCCCGGTAAAGGAGTCCCCTTAGGCAATTCAAGTGGAAATATGAAACCAAGGAAAAATAACAACTATCTACCCAAAGAATACTGGTAACGTCAGACGTCCGTTCGGTAATTGACAGGGAAACAATGGACCGATAACGTCTGGTCTATAAAAGTAGCCGCTCCTGTCCAGACGAACGCGAATGATGTATAACGTTGTTTTTCTTGTTCAAGCTGGGATAACATCCTACTAATATTATAAATGTGAATGTTTATATGTTTGTATGTTTGTATGTTTGTATGTTTGTATGTTTGTATGTTTGTATGTTTGTATGTTCGTATGTTTGTATGTTTGTATGTTTGTATGTTTGTATGTTTGTATGTTTGTTTGTATGTTTGTATGTTTGTGTCATATCAGGCAAAAACGACTGAAGGGATTTGGATGAAATTTGGCACACATGTAGTTCATATCCTGGAATGAGACATATGCTACTTTTTATCCCGGTAAGTGGCATGGATCAATGAAGACTGAGGAGTACTTAGTACTACAGATTCACAAGTACCAGGAGACCAAAAACATCAAGTACCAGGAGACCAGAAACATGTCATAGTATTTTTTGGGCAGGTGTAGGGTAGGTGTAGGGTAGGTGTAGGGTAGGTGTAGGGTAGGTGTAGGTGTAGGGTAGGTGTAGGGTAGGTGTAGGGTAGGTGTAGGGTAGGTGTAGGGCAGGTGTAGGGTAGGTGTAGGGTAGGTGTAGGTGTAGGGTAGGTGTAGGGTAGGTCAAGAAACCTCCCTATTTCCGATTTTCACGCGGGCGAAGCCGCTGGTAGAAGCTAGTTAATATATAATAAACATCATTTACATGCCAGTAAGGAAAAATAAACGGGGCTTGAAGATCAACGAAAGTTGTTGATCCAGGGAATTATCTGTTATTAGATTAAAAAATGTATTAATAGAACCTTTTTAAGGCCCAGAAACGTCTCCTTTTTCTGGGCCTCTCAACTCAAGTCTTGAGTTTCACGAAAATTCACAATGTCTAAGAAAATATAATAAAAAGGTAGAACATGAAGGCTAGCAATTCTAAAAGAACTTCCTTAATGGTAACTTATTGTTTAATTTTTTTCGCAGCTGATAACTTGACTCCTCTTCCACGCCAAGTTTTTCGGGATCTTCAAATTATATGCTATCAACTCCATAATTTTCAATTTTCCAAGACCGTTTGAAGTATAAATTATTCGTAATTCAACAACTTCCTTATAAAGAAAAGTAGGGGCTTCTAAGCAAAATAATATTAAGGGTTTTCGAGAAAGCATGAACACTTTTGGATGAAAGCATAAAAGCGGCGTCAGATCGAAAAGTGTGGGAATATAAGGGTTTTTAGCGAGAAATAGGGGAAATGGGAGCGTTAAAATGTATTCCCATTACATTAGGGTAATCTGTGTAGGATGCAATTTAAGATGGGGTACTTAGGTGGTTAAGAGGTATTTATTCGCTGCAATAATTTTCTGTTTCTGTTAAATCGACATGTACTAGCTCGTAGCTTTATTTAGCCACGAGCTAGAACATGTCGATTTAACAGCCTCACGGGTCGATCTTCAAGGTTAAGCAACACTTGCCGGGGTCGGTCTGTGAATGGGTGACCATCTTAACATACCGAGATTCCTCCGTGCCTCGGAAAGCACGTTAAGCCGTTGGTCCCGGCTGTCATTTATAGATCTTTGGCAGTCGTTACGGATTGTCAGAAGCCCAAAAATCTGACACCAGTCTTGCCAAGAAGTACCGTGTTACCCAGTTAATGGGTTGTGGAGGTCTGGTAGGCACTCCACGTAAAATACTGGTAATCAACTGAATCTGGTTTTACTGGGAGCCGACCCCAATATAGTTGGGAAAAGGCTAGGCAGATTATAAATCGACATGTTTGAATTGTTGAAACGAAAACTGATAGGTATGGGCCATTTCCCGGTGTCTAAACGACAATTTAGTAGTCAAAGCTTTTTCCTGGTACAAATCCTCTAGTAATTATTTAATGGTACGGACATTGCCATATTATTCAATGTATTCACAATACTTCCTACGTTTGATATTAAATTATATCCACAAACAAAAATAAAAACATTGTTTTAAACAAAGATCTCATTAGCAGTGTACATGTCGCCCGTGGGCATAAAGTCGTATCTGCTTTTGGAGTTTTAATTTAAATTTAATTTATTATCATTTCGACTGCTCTTGTTTGGTGCAGTTGGTTCAAGCACCACAATTGTACGGTAACAAGCGAATTTTAATGGAATGCCTAGAGCGTCATGTTCTGTGGCAAGGTTCAACAGATGAATGTTGCTGTTGCAACCTGCGAAATAATGAGAAAGGCGAAGACTAATTATTTTTCTTTGTTTTTAAGAGGGGCGAGGGAGAAAGAGAATAGGGCGCTTTCTTTTCCTTACCTGTATAGCGGAGGTTGATAATTCTTATAAATTAAAAGCGTAGATGTACCTAATAGACGCACAGTTCTGTTTCTTTTTGTCTCTAAAATTCATCCAAAGGTTGTCTTGCAAAGATTGCTTCTAGCGATAAGTCCGCCCATTGCATCACCCTATATAATGTTTTCCTCATCTATATTATCTGTAACTTACATGGTGGACACGGTTGGCGCAGTGGTTGAGCGATTGACTGCTGCGCTGCGTGTCGCGGGTTTGATTCCCGCACGGAACAAAATATTTGTATGGCCTACGGATAGTTGTTCCGGGTCTGGCTATTTGTGTACGTGTATTTATATGTTTGTAAACGCACCCACGATGCAGGAGAAATTCCTAGTGTGGGGCAACGTTTTTTCTCACAAAAAAAATAAAGACTATAAAATTCTATTTTTGTTAACAATCAGACATTAACAGCTGAATAGATTTCGATGCTAAGCATGCATAAATTCATGTATATCAGAACGTTCGGCCAGTCGAGATAGGGAGCTGGCTGCTACTCCAGTTTTTAGTGACGATTATGTGACGCATAAAGATGCCAGCCAAAGAATTTGTGACGGAACAGTTCGAAAGTTATAAGCATTTGTTTATGGCCGAACGACCTGATATCAGAACGTTCGGCCAACCTGAATCTCCATAACTGAGGACCTTAGAGAAACTGTTACTGATTAAAGATTTAGTGACGATTTGGTGACAAACAACCACTACTTTACTTTTAATCGTAATGCCACCGGTTAAAAGTAAAATTAATTTTAGTTCCTGGAACATCAGGACGTTCGGCCAACGTAATCTCCATAACTGAGGACCTGAGAGAAACCGTTAATGAATAAAGATTTAGTGACGAGACTGAAACTAATTTTTATTGCTTTATTTTATTTTGTGACGGCCCCTTTAAAGAGTAAAATGAAAATTTAACATATAACCTCAAAACATTGGGATTATCGAATCCTCCACAAGGAAGAAGCCCAGAGAAACCGTTAATCAATAAAGATTTAGTGACGAGACTGAAACAAACTTTTATTGTTTTATTTTTTTTTGTGACGGCCCGTTTAAATAGTAAAATGAAAATTTAACACATAACCTCAAAACATTGGGATTATCGATTCCTCCACAAGGAAGAAGCCCAGAGAAACCGTTAATCAATAAAGATTTAGTGACGACACTGAAACGAACTTTTATTGTTTTATTTTTTTTTGTGACGGCCCCTTTAAATAGTAAAATGAAAATTTAACATATAACCTCAAAACATTGGAATTATCGATTCCTCCACAACGAAGAAGACTCGTAAAATCCCTGATGTGTTTATAGGTTTTCAGTGCAATGGTGTCAATATTTTTGTTGATTTAAGATTAATCTATAAAAATGCACTATGGCGGATGGCGACTGAAATAGGGTGACCATATATTCCAATGAAACAAGTATTTATCGAGTAGGTACTTAATTACCTAAACAATGAAGCAAAACACGTCGTAATATTAAATTATATAGGTACAAGCAACGTTGAGCTGATGCCTGCATACCAGTGTCCACTTGTGAAGTTTTTGTCATATTAGTCGAGTCTATTTTGGCTAAAAGCAAACGAAAGTGGAAAGGTGACTGTCATCGGAAATTTGACTAAGTACAAGAATACTTAAATAAATAGGTACACAAATGAAAAAAATCTTTATTTGTAATCAATCATCCCAAAAAATGTGGTAGCTAGTTAAGTACATAATAATTTGTATTTTTTTAGAATTACAGTTAAATTGGTTCACCACGAGAGAAGATAGATCGATTTGACAGCTTCTTGTGTTTATTGCTAGCCTAGGTGAATGACTTGAAACATGTCAAATCGGATTTCTTTCGGTGGCCCGACAATCTTATTATTAGTTTGATAAACTAGATTACACATTTTACAATTAAATTACAGTTCTAAAGATAAATCACAGTAAGATTATATAATAACTACACCAAATGAACTCTTAAAAATACTAATCGACAACATTACGGCTTACTTTCCGGTAAGGTCAGCCAGAACTTAAGCTACCCATTTTCGATAGTCCTGTCTGGTTCTATTATAGTACCAAAGGATCTCTACACCTGACCTCGATGTAGTCACACCAGTGACATGACTGGCGGGCGAGAGACAACAAGGCGCCTCGAGAAAGTTGCGGGGGAAGGAAAGCATTCCACGCGGGTGCAGAGATCCCTTGGTACTATACTATACTATCATAACGCATGGTGGTGTGTGTAATGTTTTTTTATAACAAGTTATTTCTAATGCATATTATATAAAATATTAGTTGTTTGCACTCCTTTCCATATTCCTCCTTCCGCGTAACTATCTATTTATTTTTTTGCAATACCTACATCGTCACCTTCCTTCGACGTGTTTTGCTTCATTTAGTAGGTAAATACGATAAATACTTGTTTCGTTGGAATACATGGTCACCCTATTTCAGTCGCCATCCGCCATAGTGCATTTTTATAGATTAATCTTGAATCAACAAAAATATTGACACCATTGCACTGAAAACCTATAACACATCAGGGATTTTACGAGTCTTCTAGGCTTCTTCGTTGTGGAGGAATCGATAATTCCAATGTTTTGAGGTTATATGTTAAATTTTTATTTTACTATTTAAAGGGGCCGTCACAAAAAAAAATAAAACAATAAAAGTTCGTTTCAGTCTCGTCACTAAATCTTTATTGATTAAGGGTTTCTCTGGGCTTCTTCCTTGTGAAGGAATCGATAATTCCAATGTTTTGAGGTTATATGTTAAATTTTCATTTTACTCTTTAAAGGGGCCGTCACAAAATAAAATAAAGCAATAAAAATTAGTTTCAGTCTCGTCACTAAATCTTTATTCATTAACGGTTTCTCTCAGGTCCTCAGTTATGGAGATTACGTTGGCCGAACGTCCTGATGTTCCAGGAACTAAAATTAATTTTACTTTTAACCGGTGGCATTACGATTAAAAGTAAAGTAGTGGTTGTTTGTCACCAAATCGTCACTAAATCTTTAATCAGTAACAGTTTCTCTAAGGTCCTCAGTTATGGAGATTCAGGTTGGCCGAACGTTCTGATATCAGGTCGTTCGGCCATAAACAAATGCTTATAACTTTCGAACTGTTCCGTCACAAATTCTTTGGCTGGCATCTTTATGCGTCACATAATCGTCACTAAAAACTGGAGTAGCAGCCAGCTCCCTATCTCGACTGGCCGAACGTTCTGATATACATATAAATTCTCTGGTGGATTCCTCAATGGAATTGACAGAACTGATATTTTCAAGATTCATTAACAATACGGCTTCAAATAAACAGATTTTTTTTTCCGTTGTCATTGCGAATGAGACGAGGGGGAAGGGGAGTACAGGAAGTTTTCTTCAAAAGGTCTAAAAACATGGGTGTAATGTAAGTACTGCAAACATCGTAGTTTGCCTTAGGTCCGAATGAAACCCCAGACAAACGTTGGTGAAAAATAAAAACCTAACAAAAAAAATGTAAACAAAACACCTTTTCTTAAAAGCAGTACGACATTGATTAAAAGTGTCAGCTTCCATGCAAAACTTCACTTTGTATTCAGTGAAGCCCTATCGTTTATGAAGACGTCTCACGAACAACATGCCTCTTCGAACTTAGACGGCGTATCGACGCGACCAATTTACCCTGACACCTTTAGTTTTCCTTGTAACTGAGATATAAACCGAGATTCTTCTAACTAAATACAGATGTAGCTATATTTATTTGCTTTCGGAGAATCGGAGCTACCGACTATTTTTAGCGACAGATGATATTTTATTAAAAACTTTACTCGAGTTACTAAACGAATGTAACAACGAGGTAAAAATGTCACAGCCATATTCATAAAAACTTGTTAACCATATTTCACCAATGAAGCAGAACGCGATCAGCGAATAAACCACGTTTATGAGCTGTCAGTGTCATTATTTTTCTATGGAATATTTACACTGACAGCTGTTAAACGCAGTTTAGATGTACAGGGCCTAAACCACCAACTCTTAAAGCAGTATTACTTTAATATTACTTCCAGTTGAAAAGAGACGCAGCTATACGTCCTGTATAGCTCCGTCTCTTTCCCACTGGAAGTAATATTGAAGTAATACTGCTTTAAGAGTTGGTGGTTAGGCCCCTGATCGCGTTCAGTTTCATTGGTGAAATCCGCTCTTAGAATACTGTTTATGAGATTCTAAATTCAAATTCTCCATAGAAAATTTTGAACAAAGAATCTGCGTATCAGTATTTTAGAAGTTATTATGAATACAGCTACACGGCTAGATATTCAAGGTTAATCATCGCTTGCCGAATTCGTTCCGTGGATATGTGACCATACATTTTATTAAACCGAGTTTTCTCCGTGCTCAAAAAGAAAGCTAAGCTCCAAGGATCCTCCTGCCAGGGTTGCGGAATTGGTTCGAAAGCGTCACCGCGTCTTAAAACAAAGGGCATAAGGAGGAACACGGATGATAAGAGTCTGACACTCCCTTCCGCTCCACCCAGAGCGGAAGAAGTCATTTGATGATTTTGCACCCATAAAAAAAGCTCTAAGGATGAGTTCGAAATCTAGCACCAGTCTTGCCAAGGGGTATGGAGTTTCAGGCAGTCCCTCCATGTCAAAATACTGGTAGTCAGCTGCCTACAGTAAGACTGGAAGCCGACCCCGCCATATTTGGAAAAAGGCTGAACAGACTGTTTGATTTTGTTTGTACGAGGTAATCACTGGGAGTCACTACTGGGGCCTAACCACCAACTCTTAAAGCAGTATTCTTCTTTCCCACTGGAAGTAATATTGAAGTAATACTGCTTTAAAGTTGGTGGTTTAGGCCCTGGTCCGATTGTGAAAAACTCTTGACTCACCTTTATCTGAAGGCTTTTTTATTTATTTTTTCAAGTATGGGAAATCATCAAATGACTTATTCCGCTCTGGGGGGAGTGGAAAAGAGTGTCAACTTCTTACTGACTAAAACCCATCCGTGTTCCTGCTAATGCCATTTTGCGTTCCGGGGCCGCGGTGACACTTTTGAATAAATTTTGCTACCCTGGCTTCTTCTTCTTCGTGTGGGTAGTAAGGTCTAACGACCCCACACACCCTAGTGTCAGATTTTCTAAACCGCCTCAAGGGCCTCTGACATGGTTTGACGATCGCCATTTGGCGGCCGGGATAACCGGCTTATACGTGCCTTCCGAAACCCTGTCTAAAGGAGGGTCTAGCACGATTTTGACGTATAGTGACGCAACGTAAAATTTTACTACAATTGTAATACTCGTTTTGCACATTATATTTATTTGAATCGGATACTATCTTCATATTTTTATATGATACAAATTGTGTATGTCGCATAAAATGAAACGAAAATACTATGGGGTTGTAGTTTTTTAAATTTAAAATTCACTTAATGTTAACATTACTATGTACGTTAAATCATTCGTTCTAGACCCTACTACATTATCGAACCCTGTTTTTTTTCATCCCAAAAAATGTGCGGTACTTGTGGTCACAGAAGCGAAGCCGGTGGAAAAGCCAGACTTTACGTAATCCTCTCCGCAAAAATCCTATATTTCAATCTGTTCTCGAAACTCAAATCGAGGGATGATTGATATTATTGTTGGTATTTCAGTTCAACTTATCAAACTCCTAGGCTGACATGTGATTTGGCAGTTCTGCACACAGATTTGATCAAGCTTTCAAGAACTGGATCTGAGCTGAGACAGTGTATAGTCGGTTCAGACGTGTTAAATGTCAGGAAGATTTTTCAATAGTTGGTTTTTAGGGTTCCGTACCGAAGGGGTAAAAACGGGACCCTATTACTAAGACTCCGTTGTCAGTCTGTCACCAGGCTGTATCTCATGCTATAACACAAAATACTAAAAACAGAATAAAATGTGTAAAAGTCGGCTCCCATACAACAGACGTAATTTTTTTGCCGTTTTTTTATAGATTCGCACTTGGCCGGTTTTTTTTTACTGAAGAATTAACATGGCTGTGACATAATATGTTCCTATTTCTATAAGTACAAGAGCTTTCAAACCGCCATTATAATTCATCAGGTAGTAAAATACGAACCATGCCCGAATGTTATCTTTTCATTAGTAGCGACAGAAACTAGTTGCATGCAAACTGAGGTAAGCTTGACTTTGTACAAGTTATCATTATTATCACCACTACTCTCAAGACAGCGAATGAAATCATCGTTGGCATATCCTTGAACCAAAAGGTCGTACACATGTCACGTCTGCTCATACTTACCAATCCACCATCCTTCAATTCACAGAACAGAAACCTATGTCCAGCATTGAGAACAGACGCACAGGACCGGTTGCTGTGGCGACACTTGGTCGGCTTAAGTCCAGCAGTGAACGTCTTTCGGCTAGTATGATGATGATAATGTTGTCTTCAATACTGTAGATGTGTTTTATGATCTAAGAAGATTTTCAGAATAAATCCAATCGGTTTTAGTAAGACAGTTACTTATAATACCTATATGTAAGCCAGGATAAGCAAGGAGAGTACAGGAAGAGGGAGGTCTAAGTAAACTGGTACCTTGAGCACACGTCAGACGCATGTCGCTCGCGTTCGGTACCGGAGCTTTATTGCAAAACTATAAGGCCCGCCATACACGGACTGCTCGAGCAGTTACCTAGTGATCAACATACACGGACCGCTCTTGCAGTTAGAGTCAACAGCTTGAGGCTGCCATTGATAACTGCGAGCAGTTGGCTATTTCAAGTCAGTAGCATCATGGATTTTGAGGAGGAAGCACTTTTGCTGCTTTTGTTCATACGACGACGTCGGCGGCGTAAGAATAGAAAATTGCTTTTTTTACTGCTTGACGGTATGATGAAATTTCACCGTGCTGCCAACCGCCTGAAGCAGTTGCAACTACTTGTGCAGTTCGTGTATAGTACGTACGTAGAAGTCTGTAGATCACTATGCAGCCGCAGCTTGAAGCAGTCGATCTTGACTGCTTCAAGCTGCCCGTGTATGGCCGGCCTAAGAGCTCGGCTGTGGCTCTGGCTTGGAATATACCTGCTTCTTATTTGCAGTCAATAGACTTCTTCGCTGTCATAAAGAAATATTAAAAGCTGATACCTAATGGTGTAAAGATAGCATTTATTTTCATAACTTTTTTCTGTCTTTAACTTTTTCGAAATAAAAAGACAAAAACTTCTACCAAGTTTTTTAAGAAATTTTTGTTCGTCAAATCTTAATGTAACATTTTTTTCGCTGTTTTGTTGTTCATGCATAAGTTATCTGCTCTGTGTCTTAGTTATCATTGAAATACTTTTCATCGTTCATGCTTATAAGTTACTTCGTGTCGTAGTTATACATACTAATATTATAAATGCGAAAGTAACTTGTGTCTGTCTGTTTGTTACCTATTCACGAGTATTCACAACTGAAACATTGCACACGGGTAGATCATTTCCTGGAATAGGACATGAGAATTTTTTACATCCCGGAAGTTTATCGCAGCAAAATGGTTTTTTTTTTTAGCCCAGACTGTCCCACTGCTGAACAAAGCCCTCCCCCAAGTCCCTCCTACAATTCTTTTCACGTGTCAACTCGTACCAGCCGTCATGGTACGCGTCCAGGTCGTCTCGCCACCTCTTTCGGCTTGCCTCGGCGACGCCGTTCATCTGCGGGCACCCATTGTGTGGAGACTTTTGCCCAACGGTCACAATGCATGCGACCAACGTGACCCGCCCAATCCCATTTCAGCCTGGCAGCCTTCTAACCTACATACATTATTCCCGTTTTGAAACGCAAAAATGTTAATTATGCTAAAGAGCCACAAAAAATACATTAATCGGTAACGGAAAATCAGGATTTATTTTGGAAAACCTGTATCCTACCCTTCATCGCCAGAGAGTACCAGTGCTCTACGAAACAGCCTTTCAATTAATTAAATTAAATTTTTGCCACGCATCAGTAGACATCTTTTCAATTGTGAATTTCGATGGAGACTCGTCCGAACTTTAAGGAATTAATTTAATTATTGAATCGTGATAGTTTTTTGCGTATTTTCGATTTGTTTGGTTTAACGGTATTTTTAGGTTTGGAGTTTGATGAAAAGTTTACTAAGGTTTTTTTTAAGGATGGGACATCATCAAATGACTCCTTCCGCTATGGGTGGAGCGGAAGGGAGTGTCAGACTCTTACGTTCCAGGGCCGCGGTGACTCTTTTGAACAAATTTTGCAATTCCGTAGGTAAGTTTACTTCTTCAGTTTAGTGAATATAGTAATCAATCCTGCAAGTTGGGTGCGGTTTGAAGATAGATTTATAACTAACTTGGAAAAACATTTGGTTTTGTTTCAGTTATGTTTGAAGTTATCGAAAATATGTCGATGTGTGTAGTTTTTTTTACCACTTTTGGCATAAACTGATAAATTTCAACCAAAATCGAATCTATTTGTCACGTTTAGAGAAGACAATTTTGTTTCATAACAAAAGTAGTGTCGTTCAACCTTCGGTTGATTTTTCAATTCACTGCTCACAGATTTTCTATAACCTCCAGTCTCAATATTCTGTATTAAAATTCTCTGAAATAAACTTATTTTTCCCTATACAAATAAACAAACACCGAAAACCATAAACTCCGTTTTACGTCATACTTCAATACAATTTTTAGTGCATCAATACTTAATGTCCACAGCAAATTAGACATAAATGAAACGTTGTTCAACCCCAAGTCTCGGCCGAACGACTCTACGGGGTGTTGTAAAACCCCAGTTATGGGCCCTCAACAAATCCTGCCACGGATTCATAATACTCTTGTAAATTAAATATGAAACCAGGTATTAGGTTGTATGCCGGAACAGCTGCTCATTATAAACAGATGGATTTACCTTTTTTCGGACGTATTAGGTGTGACTTTGTAAAGAAAAATGAGAAATATAAATAAGGTTTTTTGTGGCGTTGGGTTTATGAATTAAGCTGTCCTGTATTATACTTTGTCGGGTACTTTATTATAAGTCATCCGACGTCCATTTGTAGCTATAAAGTGTAGCCATTGGATTATTTCTAGGAATGTTATAATGTTTTTTTAGTAATAACTAGCTTCTGCCAGCGGCTTCACCCACGTGAATATCGGAAATAGAATGATTCCTGAAAAAATCTAATTAGAACGTCAGATAGATTTCCAAAAATTTATTTTTTTCATTGAATGACTTCCCTCACATTTGAATCCTAATCGCTCACAATTCCAGCCCCGGCAATACTTTGATATGTTTCTGGTATCCTGGTAGGTATTTGATGTTTCTGGTCTCCTGGTACTTGAGAATCTGTAATAGGCAGCAGCGGCTCTGATTTCCACTTCCTACTCAGTTTCCATTAATCCATGCCACTTACCTGGATAAAAAGTTATTCCAGGATATGAACTAAATGTGTGTCAAATTTTATCCAAATCCCTTCAGCCGTTTTTTCCTGATTGTTAAACAAACATACAAACTTTCACATTTAAAATATTAGTAGTATTCCAACAATTTGGCTGAAGTTTGAAGATAGATTTCTACGTAAATGTAGAAGCCAGAGATAAAAATCATAGTCAACCAAAAACACACGTCGAGGTTCATTTTGGGGAAAACAAAATAAAGAACCGACCGAACAAAGGTCAGGTTAAAATGGATGGGTATTTTTATGTCCCGTGACGTCCCCTTATACTAAAAACAGACCTCCAAAATACAAACATACGTTAACCAATATCTTTCGGCCAATTGATTATTTCCTGCACTCCCAGACCCCGTGGGACTTCGGCTATTGTCGGGAAACTACGCTACCACACAGTTTATCTTACGAAGGCCCATAAAAATAGGGGATGAACCAAACAACTCTATAACGTCTTACCAAATGAATAGTCTGCGGAGACTCATAAATAAGGCCGGCGGTACACTAGCACCAGATAAACGGGGATCTATTGAGCTTATATAGCACTTAGTGCGCGTTGAGGTATAGTCCTGCCCTTATAGTCAGGATTTATGATACACCTGTGGGTACCTTGCTTAGTTTGCCGTTTGATTGTGTTTAGTTTAAGACGTTAAATCAAGAAGAATTCTAAAAAGGTAGTTGCTTTCTTGCAGCTTAAATGGCTTGAGGTTGCCCTGCCCTGCCTATAAAATTGCAGTTTTCCTTTTCCTTGTAAAGCTCTCCCAAGATAAAGTATATGGTTCAACAAGAATCATCATCTCCCTAGCCTTTTCCCAACTATATTGGGGTCGGCTTCCAGTCAAACCGGATTCACCTAAATATCCGTATTTTACGTGGGGCGGCTACCTACCAGACCTCTACAACTCATTATCTGGGTAACACTGTACTTGGCAAGACTGGAGTCAGATTTTTTGGCTTCTGACAAATCCGTAACGACTGCCAAAGATCTACAAATGACAGCCGGGACCAACGGCTTAAAGTGCTTTCCGAGGCACGGAGGAGTCTCGGTATGTTAAGATGGTCATCCATTCACAGATCGACCTTGGCAAGCGTTGCTTAACCTTGAAGAACGACGCGTGTGGCTGTTATTATTTAGCTACGAGCTCCTC
The DNA here is from genome assembly GCA_947386135.1 of Melanchra persicariae. Taxonomy (NCBI): domain Eukaryota; kingdom Metazoa; phylum Arthropoda; class Insecta; order Lepidoptera; family Noctuidae; genus Melanchra; species Melanchra persicariae. The sequence goes on along the minus strand of OX376651.1, from coordinate 4,121,514 downwards.
ATGGTTCAACAAGAATGCTACTAAGTAAGCATAGTTTGCCATATTGCTGGCCTACGTGGTACATACTCTAAGAGCGGATTTCACCAACGAAACAGAACGCGATCAGTACATCTAAACTGCGTTCAAGAGCTGTCAGCGTCAATATTCCATAGAAAAATACTGACACTGACAACTCATAAACGTGGTTTATATAATGCTGATCACGATCAGTTTGGCTTGGTGAAAATGGCACTAAAAGTGTAATAATAAGGGTAAACTATCTCGCCTCCCACAAAGTGGAGCAATATGAGACCACCTGATGCGAGAAACGCAGGGCCGGTCAACCCTTGAGGAGGCCTATGTCCAGCAGTGTTTCGGCTGAAATGATGATATCGATGATCTAGCCTGCTAAGCAATTAACGATAGAATATTATATAGCTTCTTATTTTTCTCAAGATATGACATTAGACCAGCATTAGTTTATTTACAAAACCAACTGCAACAGTTAAATTAAGTTTGATTTAATCCAAATAGCTGCTTGGTCGTGTAACTCGATAATTTTGTGGGGGATGTGGTTCTCTATAAATTAGTTTGCATTTTGATATTATTTGATTTTATTTGTCAAAATATTGTAGGTATAGTATTATTTTTATGACAATCTGTTCACAATGTCGATAAAATTATTATTGACAGAGAGGGAAAATAATTGTTTATCACAGTTTAAATTAAAATTGTGTCCGCTAAGTTACAAAAAAAAAAATCGGATTCCATGTACCCATTGAAAGTATTGGTATACATAAGACAACAAAAAAAGCGAACACAATCTTAAATAAAAAATATTTCACCCTTGATAAAACGAAAAAGTTTTCATGCATGACGATGCATACAATCCCAGAGTGTATGTGTCAGTTCCCTCGATGCGAAGTTCTATTTTACTAAGAATTGAGTTGTGCAAAAGTGGAAAGCAATTCATTTCACAATGATGTTGATATTCCGCGCTCAATAAGAGGCTATTTTTAGAAATCATCTTGGGATTATTGTATACCACAACATATTATTATTAAAATTCGTCTTTTTTATTTTGAGGATGGGAAATCATCAAATGACCCCTCCCGCTCTGGGTGGAGCGGCAGGGAGTGTCAGACTTTTACCGACTAAAATCCACCCATAGTCCTCCTAGTGCCTTTCTTTCCAGGGCCGCAGTAACTCTTTCGAACATATTCCGCAACCCTGGTTCGCCTTTAACATACATACGTTCTCGCCACTTCTACTATAGTCTACATGAATAGGTACATGAGCACTTGAACTAGGTAGAGGTATATTCGTTACATGGAATTAAGCGATTATTTCAAATGAAGCACAATATACGGCGGTGAATTGAAGAGGCTTCATTCCGTACAATACGTATATTAATAGAGGCGCTTAATCCCGCCGCATTACGGTGTGGTCCAATTGTGGGGGTGCTAGCGATATGCTTTTTAGGGTTCCGTACCCAAAGAGTAAAAAGGGACCCTATTACTAAGACTCCGCTGTCCATCTGTCTGTCCGTCTGTCTGTCTGTCTGTCCGTCTGTCTGTCACCAGGCTGTTTCTCATGAACCGTGATAGCTGGACAGTTGAAATTTTCACAGATGATGTATTTCTGTTGCTGCTATAACAACAAATACTAAAATAGAATAAAATAAATATTTAAGTGGGGCTGAAGCTCCAAAGTTTTAAGCATCGACGCCGAGTTGCTAGCCTGTTGGCTTTCTACCGGTTTTTTAATTTTTTTTTTAATTGAGGAACGGGCTTGCTCCTGGTTGCATTTTGGGGAGTGTGCAACGGAATCGCAGTTTAATTCTGCCAAGTCCGTTCCATCATCGGACCACACGACGTATGGCGATGCGCCACCGATACATGGTGGACATCCCACCCACACGCACGAAACTTTTTGGGAACACTCTGCCAGAGCCTTTTTTTTTCCTGATAGCTACAATCTGGGAGTCTTTTAGTGAATAGGTTACTTCTAGAAAAGCGTGCTTAATCTTCAACCACATCATAGCGTACCATCAGGTGAGATAGTGGTCAAACGCGTGTCTCTCAATAGTAAAAAAAAATGTGCTACATTTGGGAAATAAAACAATTTTCAATTAGTGTTGGTAATCTCTCAAACATTCGAACATATCGTTCCTCCACCGAAGAGTTAAATCGCTACCTCTCATAGCCTGTACTCCACAGTTACAGGAGTAAAGCGTATTAATTTAGCAGAATGCCGCTAAGAGGATGATCTGCGGTAATTAGGGCTGCACATTGAGAACAGACTGGGTGTCAGGAACTGTTGCCGTAAGATGTGGTTACATTCTACACAAGATGTAGGGCGCTTTATTGTTATTCATTGTTCTTGGAGTTTCATTGTTAAGTGTTTTTTTAAGCTTTCTTATTCTCTTCTTTTGTATAAGCAAGGCAACTACAGCACATTTATATCGTAGTTGACGTGCCTACCATCTTTTTTATGTAATCATTCGTTTTTTTTTTAAATTGCATTTTAATGATTTTAAAACTAGTCTAGTTATTTAATTGTTAGTGATGTTTTAAATAATATGTTGCCTGCTTTGTTTACACTCACGAGGGGACGCCAGAAGGTCACTCAAACGGTGGTTGCTGAAAATCAGCGCCGTTGATTGTTGGATTTATCCAGGGTCGCGGCATTATGCTGAGCAACGACCGATTCTTGCTGGGATGCGACGCACAACTTGAATTTATTTATATTTGAGAATTATTTGTATCTTTTTATTGTACACAGAAATTGTCATAATACTGTTTACTTGTTAATATGTTGCCAGTTGTCAACTTGTCACTGTCAGTCGACAGTCAGTGCCGGACAAGGTTTTCTTTTAGCTAACTTTCTTTTAGTTATTTTATGTTATTTTTGTGCGTCTTTTCTGGCGGAATAAACGCTTTTTCTTTCTTTCTTTCTACCGTAAGTTGTTGTCAAGCTAGGGGCTGACTGCCTATGCTGTGTCTGACGTCTATTAACATAAGTTGTTTGTAGTATTATTTTTGTACAGGTATTATGTTTTTTTTTTGATAAATTATTTAGTCAACTACTTTTGTGCTGCTCCGGCAGAAGTCATTCAGTCATCGCTGGCTGTCGCTGAAAACTAGCGCTTTGGCTCTGTCTCGCAAACGAGTGAGTCCTAGCATTATGCTGAGCTATGGCCGTTTGGCGCAGATGTCAAATCAACTCTTTTTCTTCCTTCTTTTGAACTCGTGGAAGGGTTGCACATTGACAACAGACTGGGTGTCAAGAACTGTTGCAGAAGATGTGATTACATTGTACACAAAGAAAGAAAAAGTATTTAATTGCCACAAACCCCCATACTACACTAACGCACAACACAAGATGTAGGGCGCTTTATTGTTATTCATTGTTCTTGGAGGTTCATTGTTAAGTGTTTTTTAAGCTATCATATTCTTTTCTCGTTTTGTCTCGTGTCGTACGATAACTACGGCTCATTTATGCCAAAGTTAACATAACCAACCAAAGGCTGTTAGATATTGAGCCATACTAGACCAGTAATTAAAATAATCATTATGAAAAAATATACCTGTGCATTATAATTATGAGTGTGTTGTGTTATGGTGAGGTTTGAACTTTTAAAATTAACGATCAATCACTGCATTGTTGTACGATCGTGATAGTTACGTACCACTGATACAGTTTTATTATATGTACCATTTTTATAATTTTATGCTGACACAGTTGACATCATAGTCACAAGCTGACACAGTAGAAAATATCTTAATGTTTGAAAGTAGGTAAGTCTTAATATGATGAATAAAAGTAAGTACTTTACAATCGAGTTAAGAACATTTTGGGATGCATGAAGGAGCCTCCTCGTGTAACGCAATTTGTTCCATCAGGCACTCAACTGAACCGAGCACTCGGCGCATCTCTGGCCAATCCTTCCCTTGCGGTGGTAGGGCTAACGCTCGCCTGGTTCGCGACCACCCTCCCGCCGAAGTCCGGCGTCAAACTGGCTGCTGTATTTCGTCGACGCGTGGGAGTACTAGTGTCTCAAGGCATCTTCTGGGCACGCTCGCTCCATCATTGACCTCATCCATCGCTTCCTTCAGGCGTGATCGAGGTCAAGAGCTAGCCTATTACTCAATAAAAAATAAAAAAAAACTAAAATCGATCACTTAGACCCACGTCTTTTTAGCGTTGGTTTTCTCAGAATCGTTTCAAAGGATTTAATTCATTACTGAAAGGCTTTTGCTTAACCCTGTAACAAAAGTGGTATTTATCTAAAGGAATACTGGAATTCTAGAAATTCTTTATTGAACTGAATTTCAATAAAACCCAAACCAAAATTACAGACGTAAGATAACGCAATTACGAGTAGAAGGTTCCATGATTACAATTGACACAGAAATCACGATTTTGTAGCGATTACTTCAGTATTCCGTCCGGTTCGTTTCGACGCTTCAATTTATTCAATTATACCAATTTTAATTAAGAAAATTAAGGCGTAGATCGTAATAAAATTGTATTTTAATTACTTGAATCGCAAACGCGAATCTCTATAATGACTGCTCTTACTCAAGTGTATGAATTATCAAGTATTTTCTGTTAATTGAATTGTAATTTTGTACATTTCAAGCCGTCGTTTCCATGGGATCGTTGGAAGCTTGAGTTTTCCTGTCGATTTTTACATTAATTTGAAATTAATTTTCATTCAATAGGCCGGAGGAAAATGTCAGAATAATTTACTTATAACGTTAATTATTGGAGGCAATAATCATTTTTAGCGCTCCGAACTAAAACATCAAGAAACCCAGTTTCTTTCAGAATTTGAATAGCCTCAAAATTAAAATCCAAGATGGCGCCAACAAGTGAAATTTTTTCATTGGTGACATTTTTATGGTTCGCAAGAACGAAATGGGATAGAAAGCAATTTTCAAGTTGGTGCCATTAATGAATATTTCTAGACATGGGATAGTTGTCATTTTCATGGTTACACAGGCTTAGTATGCGATCACCTACAAAATTCTAAACTGTGCGTGGTCCGACACGCGTTTGGCGGGTATTTGATTATTTCGTTTCAAAACCTATTGTGAGTTGAACCTATAATGAGTTGCTAAAGATAGATTGTAAAAAAATTATATTGTGTGCTTTCCCATATTTTGAAAAATTGTCAAGTAAACAAAACAATTATATTCATATGCTTAATAAGCATGTACATTTCTTAGTGAGTCATTATAGCGACAAACTTGTTTTTGCGGATATCAACAATTTTGTTGAGAAATTAAAGTCGACTAGGAATACAGTGTATCTACCTATTAAATTTAGACACCATATAGCTAAGCTATTAGCATATAATATAAACTCAGACATAAGTAGTATGTCGAAGTCACGTTCTATAATTAACACCACAATTATTAGTAATAATACTAATGTTCAGGTGGACACACTAAATAACTGTAGCGCTGATGCTATACATATTTACAATAATTGTACGAAGGAGGTTCCATGTGTCTCATTGCCTGGTGATGGCATGGGACTCTTAGGGCTCACTCCGGATGTAACTTTAAACTAATTTGTAAGACAACAGAGGATATCAATAACAGTATAGCCACATCTACAATCAACCAGGTATCTTCTAGCTCTCACACAGCTAATTATAATAAAGGAGCTAAGCTGAAATGCTTGAAATTATTTTATCAGAATATTCAAGGTTTTGCTTCGAAACAACTCGAAATTGAATTATTTTTAGAAAAAACAATGTTTGACATTATTTGTTTTACTGAGCATTGGCTAAAGGATTTTGAAATGCTCATTAATTATGAGAATTATAATGTGGGAAGTTGTTTTAACCGCAAATCAATGCTACGTGGGGGTTCATTAATCTTAATCAAAAGTTGTATTAAATTTAAAACTCGTAGAGACATAGTTGAGCTGTCAGTTGAACATAGCATTGAACTCTCCTGTGTTGAGCTGGATAAGCATGTCATAGTGTGCGTTTACAGACCCCCTAATTATCTGAACTACTCTATATTTGAGTCAGTGATGGAAGATGTCTTGGCAAAACTTGCAACTGGTAATAAATTAGTAATTATCTGTGGTGACTTTAATATTAATATTTTAGAAAATAATTCAGATAGCAGTAGATTATTAAATCTCTTTAAATCATTCAATTTGTCAAATGTTTTCATAGAACCAACTAGAATAACTACAGCTACTGCTACATGTATAGATAATGTTTTTTGTTGCTGCAACTATTTAGAAAAAGCCATTGTAAATGAGCTCCCTTCAGATCACAGCGGGCTAATGGTATCTTTTGAGTGCAATATACCTATTCAACAAGTGCAAATACAATCCAGACCAATAACTTCCGGTAATTTAAATAAATTTAACAACACTTTAATTACCAAGTTAAGTGATCGGGACTTCACAATGAATAATGGTAATATTTTGTATACAGAATTGTTTTCAGTAGTCCAAACTGAGTTTAATAATACTTTTAAAAAGAGAACTAAAACTATTTGCCCTAAGTTTTTATTTAGTGACTGGGCGACTAAAGGACTGAGAATAAGTAGGGATAGACTTTATGAGCTGTATGGCCTTAAGCCATTTATTATGACTGAAACTTTTAATAAATATGTTGCTACCTACTCAAAAATTTATAAAATTTCTTGTAAGGCAGCTAAGGCCTTATATATTAGCAATAAGGTTAAAGCATCAGAAAATAAAATAAAGACGGTTTGGAAGATAATTAATAATGAAACAAAGCGGAACAAAAGACATAATACTGATTACACATTGGAGACTCCTCATGGTCTTATTAGCGATAACAAGAAAGTTGCTCAGGAATTTGTAAATTTCTTTACCAGTATCCCTATTGAAACAACTGAAGCCTTAAACTCCTCGCCTTCGCTGGCTTTTGATTTATTACAGGCCAACGTGTCAGCCTGCCCAACTAAATTTGAGTTTAAACATATAAACCCCATAACAGTACTAAAGGTTTTTAAACAAATCAAGATTAAATTGACAGAAGACCTGTGGGGATTGTCTATCAAAGTATGTACCTCAATTATTGAGACTATAGCGCCGTATTTAGCTTTAATATTTAATTTATGTGTGGATCAAGGAGTATTTCCGGATCTGATGAAATACAGTAAAGTTATACCACTTTTTAAATCCGGGGACAGTAAAGACACAAATAACTATAGACCGGTGTCCGTATTGCCAGTATTTAGCAAGGTATTCGAAAAGGTAATGCTTAATCAAATGCTTAATCATTTTAACACAAATAACATCTTACACGATAAACAGTATGGTTTTACCAAAGGACGTTGTACAACTGACGCCGGTGTCACCTTACTAAAACATATCTTTAATGCGTGGGAAGAGGCACAAGACGCCATAGGCATCTTCTGCGACCTATCTAAGGCGTTTGATTGTGTAAATCACGAAACATTACTCATGAAGCTCGAGCATTACGGACTAGGCAAAACAGCGCTAAACTTAGTAAAATCTTATTTGAATGATAGACAGCAATTAGTCCAAATAAACGGTGTTAATTCGTCGGGATTAAACGTGAAAATGGGCGTCCCGCAGGGATCGATTTTAGGTCCTTTCTTATTTCTAGTTTATATCAATGATTTACCCCATTTATTGCAAAACCAACTAAACATGGTCTTGTTTGCCGACGATACTTCTTTGATTTTTAAGATAAACAGACGTAGTAATAATCTTGAGGACGTAAATAACGCCCTTCTGCAGGTCCAAAATTGGTTCACTGCTAATAATTTAGTTTTAAATGGGAAAAAAACTAAGTGCATAAGATTTTCCTTACCAAATGTCAAAAGTAGTGATTGTGACATAGTGTTGAACAAGGAGAAACTGGAATTCGTCGATAGAACAGTTTTCCTGGGGATTACGGTTGACTCTAGGCTACAATGGGGTCCTCATTTAACATCTCTTGCAGGACGGCTAAGTTCAGCGGCATATGCTGTTAGAAAAATCCGCCAATTTACGGATGTTGATACCGCGAGATTAGTATATTTTAGTTACTTTCATAGTATCATGTCTTATGGTATTTTACTATGGGGACGGGCTGCAGACATCGAATCTATTTTTATTCTGCAGAAAAGAGCTATAAGAGCGATATACAATCTCCGCCGACGTGATTCTCTAAGGGAACTGTTTAAGGATATTAACATCATGACGGTACCCTGTCAATATATATATGAAAACATTATGTACGTTAGAAAGAATCTCCATCTTTTTAGTAGACGAGGCGACAGACATAATTATATTACTAGAAATAGGGATCAACTAGTTCAACCAAGTTTCAGACTAGCTAAAGTAGCCTCATCTTTCATGGGGTACTGTTTAAAATGTTATAATAAAATACCTCCTAATATATTAGAACTGAATGAAACAAAATTTAAATCTTGTATCAAACGCACACTATGCAAGAAAGCATATTATAAGTTGGGGGATTATATTGAAGATAATAATGCTTGGCTCAATGCCGGTCCAGCTCCACAGTTACTAGGCCGCACAAACTAATCTTTTGGCATTTATAAATATTGTTGGACCCGTTGAAGACTGTAAACGTTAAATTTTCATTGTATAGACTCAATGTAATTAGCATTGTATAAATTCATTAATTAACGGCACATGTGTGAGTACTGTGAACCTTATACTACTTTTATTTATTTTTTAATTGACTTGACTGCCCTGGCGGTTGGGAGTGTCATGCTCACTCAAAAGTCTACCTGATGGTGGCGCGTGTGTTGGGTCATTTGGCTCCCTTAAATATGGTTGAGCCGAATGGTGCTAGCGCGTGCGTCATGTTCGTGAACGGACGCCGTCAGTTTGGACTGGTCATCTCTCGGCTGCCACGGTTTATTTTAATGATTTGTTATTTTAATTTGTTGTTGATTTTTATTTTTTTACTCCGGATACTTTAACGTGCATTTCTTTTTACATCGTTCTCACATATATGTTTGTATAATTTCAACAGGAATGATGTAACCATAAAATTGTAAAGAAAAATAATTGAAAAGAGTGTCCGTGGAGTTTCTTGCACGTTCTTCTCCATAGAGATCTACGCTTTGGAACGTGCAAATAGCTTCATCTTTTTGACTGACCGACCATGACAATTCAAAAGTGCCTGTGAATGGTTTATTTGAAATAAATAATTTGAATTTGAATTTGAATTTGAATTTATTTTTTCTCTGAAAAATACAAAATTATCTTTAAACAGCATAATATTGAGATAACACCGAATAAAAATTCGCAAACCTAAACCCAGGAAAAAATCCTAAAGCCTAGTGTTTCCTATCCTTCAAATTACGTAAACAAAAAACAATACTTTTAAGTGAATTCACCCAAAATTGGTTATAACTTGGACAGAAAGCTTTAAATTAATTTCAACTGTAAGTTTAGCGGTCTGGCTTCGCGAAACAGAATGGCTCAAAATGGTGGACAGAAATTAAACTAGCAATAATGGAGACACCATTGCCATGGTAAAACACTAATATATATAAAACAGAAGGTCCAATCTATTCTAAAGGGGGAAAGCACTAAATCCACACGGGCCGAACCGTGGGCGGCTGCTAGTAATTTGTTCATATTTTTGTAATTGGGACAGGCTCGCCACATTACATCCCCAAGCCACTGCAACTTCTGAAAGCCAAAATCAACATTGGCGACCTCCAGAAAAAACGCCGAGTCAATGAAGCTCGACGAGTCCCAGAGAAATGATTCAACTGTCGTGGATCCCGCAACAAAATTAATCAGAAAATAACAGCGGAGGAGTTGGAAAAAAAAATAATTTCCACTTCCCTCCTTATTAAGCAGGAGAGAGAACAGAGCTATGCCAAATAGGCACCAAGGGACATAAACAACTAGGTTAAGCCCAGTTGCCAAGCACCATGGATTATACATTAACACTAATAATAATGGGTCCTAAATTGTGAGCTACTTTTGATTCCAGTAATAGTTATGGCAAAATCGCTTGAACGCACGGAAATTTGTTCTGGTTTCTACAAGGTCCGTATAGTATACAACTCCAGATGTAACCTGTATACTATCTATACATATAATAAAGTAGTGACTCGTAGGGAGTGAACATGCACGTGTCTTGACGGTCACGTGTCTTAATACTTATTTATAGCAGCATAAAAGCCGTGTTTTTGATATAACCATCCTAGACTTCAGCCAAGATAATATGAGACTTCTCACCATTCTCTGTGTCGTCATGGTGAACGAACGGAGAGTTAATTTCGGCCCCTTTTAGAATTTTTCTCTGGCTGTATTTTTTGCACTGATGGACGTAGCGTGGGCGTCTATGAAAGTTTAAATTGGCTGCCAATCTGGTCATTGTACGCCACAGTAGAATTGTCGAGATGAAAGGATTGCTCTATGATTTATATGAAGGGAAGGTACCGTTTTAGGGTTAGTTCATTATTTAGTGTTAACGGTCTAGAGGCGGTCCCGGCAGCGTATTGCCAAACTGTATACTGACCCAGACACCCGTAGTCTGTACTGAACTACATCGTGCTCATTAAAATCACTAATAAATTGGAGCAAAGTGCATACGAGCTCAGAGCAATCTGGAAAGGTATGCATTTTGCTCGCAACAAATTGGTGCAAAGTACTTACGAGCTCAGATCAATCTGAGAATGTATGCATTTTACTCCAATTTGTTGCGAGCGATTTGTTGCGGGACTTGGGGCACCCCGACTCGGTTTTTTTTTAAACCACCCAGAAATATGGTTCTGTTATGGAAAGTATGGATATCTGGACTTGTATGTATTTTGCTCTAGTATTTTAAAGCAAAACGTATATTGATTCAGATATCTGAATAGGTAGGTATACAGTTTGCTCTTCAACTACAAAGGCAAACTGCGATCGAACTCAGAGCAACCCCGGTCTGGGTCAGTATACAGTTTGGCAATACGCCGGACGTAATCGTTTTTTCGCTGAATCCATTTTGCAGAGTAAAAGCAATTTTTACTCACCCAAATGGTGTCCAAAAAGTACTTACGACCGTGGTTTATTATGCTTGACTGGGTATCATCATCATCATCATCATCATATTAGCCGAAAGACGTCCACTGCTGGACATAGGCCATGAAGTAATATGGTTATTGCCAGTGTTCCGAACCACTGTGAAGCTCTACTGGAAAGTCGACTGGAATTTCAAATACAGGGTTATTTGTATAACACCAGCAACCTTTCAGTGGGTGAAAGTACTCATGATTATAAACAACTTTTTGTATAGGATCAACTCTGAAATATCAAAAAATAAATCGGCTGTTTCATACAAAATGCAATATTCACCCGATAAAAATGTATAAAACAGTAGATTTTTTTTTCGATTTTGCAGGGTTGGTCTCATAGCAAAAGTTGTTTATAATCATGAGTACTTTCACCCACTGAAAGTTTGTTGGTGTTTTACAAATAACCCTGTATAGTGTGATGTTAAAGAAATTCCGATCACCATGTAATCCAGCAGATCATTCATTACAAAGTATAAACAAAAGTTTTGCACTTAAGATATTCGCTTCCATATCTATCGATAAATCTTCAACTTTCTGTTAAAAAATCCACTTAAAATACACAATAAAAACACGAAAAAACAACGAAACGATCCAATCAACGATATACATTCCAAGCGACTCGCAATCAGACACTTTACTTGGCGTACAACAGGAAATGGAACTTTTGAAAGAAATCAAGCAGTCTGCCAACTCCCCACTTTAGCGCTAACAAGAAAACTATTAGCAATTATCAGTTGCCGGGCGTTTCAATCAATTTACAAGTCGAAAACAAGGCGCTTCAGTAAATAGCAGAACAACAGTACATTTGCACATGACGAAACCTTACCACTGTTAACATAAAGTTTCATCTTCCATGGCTGTGTGTTTGGAGTATTTTTGCCACAACAACGATATGGTTAAAGACGTGACAGGCCAGCAATTTCATCCTTTTGTGTGTTCCGTTTGATTCTAAAATTGGAATTATGAGGTTGGCTCTACACGCTTTAAAATCATTTCTCCATGTTACTGTGTCTTTCAGCACGGTTTCGAAAGGCCTAGATTTGGACAGAAGCAATTGAAGTGGTTTCATTTTATTTTCCGTAATTTGGGAAAGGTGATTTTTTAACGATTGCAATATTACTTTGTAACTATGTAGTTTATGAATGGCTTATCCTTATCTTTTTAGATGTATGAACTAGCTTTTGCCCGTGGCTCCGCCCGCGTGGAAGCCGGTTCTCGTGTAAAACAATAGCCTATGTCCTTCTCCATATCCCAGGCTATATATCTGCCAAATTTCATGACGATCCGTTCAGCCGTTTTAGCGTGAAGGGGTAACAGACAGACAGAGTTACTTTCGCATTTGTAATATTAGTAGAGAAGCAGTAACTAATATTAGTAAAAAGAAAAGTGACTGACTGACATATAAATGCACAGCTGATTCTACTAGGATCACCAAACTCAAGTGGCAGTGGGCAGGGCACATTGCTTGCAAACAGATTTTCGATGGGGCCACAGGACCGGTTGTTGTGGCGAGACTTGGGAAAGGCCCATGTCCAGTGGTGGACGTCTTACGGCTGATATGATGATGATGATGATAATACTAGGACTAGGAACATGACATTTTGCACAAGGCTTCCTTTTATGATGATGATTCAACTTATAAGGAGGTGCAATGATGGGGGTTGTTTGTTATAAATCTGTGCAGATGAAGACACGAGTGAAGTGCTAGCCTGCCACAGGCCGAGTAACCTCACTAATCACTATTTCATAGTCATAAGGCAATCTATGAGCAGTGATTGATGCCAGCGGACGGCGAGCAATGGGTAGCTCGCCATCCGATCAGAACAGGCCCGGGTCGACGGCGTTCCACGCGCGCCGAATCAGCAGCAGTCAGCAGTAAGATGGGACCCGTTAGGGCCAGAGCCAGGGTCGCGGATTTTGTTCGAAAGAGTTACCGCGGCCCTGGAACGCAAAAGGCACTAGGAAGAGCATGGATGGGTTTTAGTCAGTAAGAGTGTGACACTCCCGGGGTCATTTGATGATTTACGATCCTTAAAAAAAAGGTAATCAATGAGTCCCTACTATGACGTCTAAGGGATCATGATGACATTGGCACTTCATAGTAGGGGACTTTGTTGTGATTAACAGATAAAAAGAATTCCTTCCACCGACAAACGAGTCCTTCCGACATTTATAATTGCTATTTTAGCAAATTTTCTGTTGCAGTAAACTATGATGAGCTCGTTTTACAACTAAAACAGTTAATTTATTAAGACATCGTTCACTTTTTGATTAAACCCACTACAAAGGGATTTTCCACAAAGGCTATTTAATTGTATTAGAACTTAGAACCCTTTAAGGAGCAAATACAAGTTTGTAAAGGAGATCGTTTTATTAGAAAATAATCCTGTTCAGTAAGCAGAAGAAAATGGTAATACAAATAAAATGGACCCTAAAAAACCAGATAAACACGGTTGGGTCGCGTTAGCAACCGGAGGCAGTTTCTCTATAGCTATGTTCCGTCAAATTAGGGTTTCATCAACCACATTAACTCCGATATTGGCTGCAGCCACTCCCCTAATATTTACCTTGCTAACATCTCTGGCTGATGGTGCCCTAGTATTAGATTAGGCAGCATGCCGGGAACCCTCGTGTTTTTCCTGTCGGTTAGGCTTCTGATTGGGCTGTCACGTACGATCGATGCCGCCGCTGAACTCCGTGACGAATGAGTGACGGAATGCTACGGGTGGCAACAGACGTGCGATTGCTAGGTTGTTCGAAGTTTTTGTTTTCGTTCGGTTGGTATTTTTAAAGAGGTTGTGGCTTCGAAATTGGAAATTGCTGTCGTGCACGACTCGATTTAGAGCTGATTACTTCATAGTGAGATAAATTTTATATATATAGGAATATCTAAATATGACGGTTTAATTGCTAATGTATAGAGCACCAGCTTCTACCAGCTGCGGTTTCGCCTACGTGAATATCGGAAATAGCAAGGTTTCCTGATTTGTATTGTACATTTTTTACTCAGGAAACACCCACCCTACACCTACCCTACACCTATCTTACACCTACCCTACACCTACCTTACACCTACCCAACACCTACCCTACACCTTCCCTAAACCTACCCTACCTACATACCAGCCCAAAAATACTATGACATGTTTTTGGTCTCCTGGTATTTGATGTTTCTGGTCTCCTGGTACTTGTGAATCTGAAGTACTAAGGCAGCAGCGGCTCTGAGTTTCCACTTCCCTCCTCAGTCTCCAGTAATCCATGGCACTTACCGGGATAAAAAGTAGCCTATTTTTTATTCCACTACATGTGGGCCAAATTTCATCCAAATCCCTACAGCCGTTTTTGCTTGATTGTTACACAAACATACAAACTTTCAACCTTTATAATATTAGTAGGATAGTAGGATAGTAGGATTATTATGTCTAAACGTCGTATTATCATTAAGTCTTCAGATAAAATTATCCGACAACTGACAAATGGGGTAGTAGGTACAATTATGTATTAGTTTATTATATTATTGTTTAATTTAGCTGTGTGTATTTTATCTATGGGCCTCAGTTGCCTGATAATAAAGTGATTATTATTATTCTCTTTATTTATTATTATTATTGTTATTATTATTTTACATTCGGCAAAACGGTAATAACATCTGTCTTCTTTTAAACTTATTTTCTTTTAGTAATGAAATAGACTTTCAACTTCCCTGATATGACGCGCCGGAATCTTAATGGTTTTAGGACGTCATAGCCTATAGGGCCCAGAACACTCAACACCTAACATTCTAGATTGCTTGATTGTGGTGTTATCACCAATACCTATATACAGGACTAAATGCAAGACGTTTACTGCTGACATACTCGGATGCAATCAGCGTATTTAGGTCATTTGCTACCTGCAATCTAATGACATTTGACCTGATATTATTCATGCTTGAACTAAACGTTGTTTGTTCGGATTGCAAACTAAGTGAATTTCAGCTGACGAAATTGAATTTTCTCATGAATGTTGAACGTGAATATGTGATGTTGGAGCTTTTTTTGGATTAAATGGAGATTAGATTATGTGCCTACCTAAAGAAGGAGACGTGGGTTGAAATTTCATAGTACTTATTAAGTTTGTTTTTTTTTTAATTCAGTTAGTGATTGGTCCGGAATGAAAACCAGAAAGGAAGGCCTTTGCCCTGCATTGGGAATGACTGATAATTAATTGAGAATGCAATTGCTTCGAGTATGTTTTGTTAATGAGATTAGGTTAAGTTCCATACACATCTTCTACGTTGCCGTTAAAAAATACAATCGAATTGAGAACCTCCTCCTTTTTTGGAAGTCGGTTAAAAAAACACTTTAACGTTAGCCAATGAGATTAGAAGGCCACGTGACAATTTAAATCAATATTTTTAACCGACTTCAAAAAAAGGAGGGAATTCTCAAAAAAAAGTTGAACTTCCCATACAAAATTGTTATCACAATTTTTATGGGCGACTCAAGTTTTTTTTTTAGGAATTGTCTATTGCTTTCTTGGGGAAAGTTGTTCATTTGCATGGGCAGAAGTGGTTCTTAAGGTTTACGCACTGGAAAAAGCTTACCTAGTATATTAAACGTGTTTTGTGTAAATATGTTATGGATCTCTGGTCTAAAAACAATGATTAATTGTAATTATTATTCCCTTTATTTATATTATATACCTCATCTATATTAAAATACAAAGATATAAATATATTTCATCATCTGCCTAGCCTTTTCCCAACTTTATTGGGGTCGGCTCCCTGTCAAACCAGATTCAGCTGAATACCAGTATTTTACGTGGAGCGGACCAGACCTCCACAACCCATTAACTGGGTAACTCGGTACTTCTTGGCAAGACCGGTGTCAGATTTTCTGGCTTCAGACAATCCGTAACGACTGCCAAAGATCTACAAATGACAGCCGGGACCAACGGCTTAACGTGCTTTCCGAGACACGGAGGAGTCTCGGTATGTTCATATGATCACCCATCCACAGACCAACCTCGGCAAGCGTTGCTTAACCTTGAAGATTGGTTCGTGCGGCTGTTATATTTAAAAATATTATAATTATTATATGTCAGACAGAGTGGACCAAGACCAATGTAGCCCGTTTCTTGTGGCGGTTGACAATGAAAAGAGCGACGCTTTTATAAAACGCCCGTCTGTACCAGTTCATTTTTCGTCATTTTCGACAGGGGATTCGATTCATTCCCGGATATGGAGGAGTGACAGAATTCTGAAGGAATGGAAATCAAATTTTGGAGTTTAAGCTAGTTGATACATGTAATAAGTGATCAGACAGTGGGAAATGACAAGTGGAATGTGTTTGGGGGACCGCCCGTTGTAACTTCGTGTAGGTACCCCATTTAAGTTAAAATTGAATACAAAACATTGTGAATAGGGAGAAAAGTACTGACTCGTTGCAGGAAAATAATATCGGAAAACGGTATCTTTATTAGACCTTCAACAATCATCAACTGCCTAGCCTTTTTCCAACTATAGTATTTTATGTAGAGCGGCTGCCTACCAGACCTCCACAACCCATTATCTGGGTAAAACGGTAGGTACCTACTTCTTAGCAAGTATGAAGTCAGATTTTTTCGTAATCCGTAATGACTGCCCAATGATAGCCGATACCAACGTTTTAACGTGCTGTCCGAAGCATGGAGGAGTCTCGGTATGTTAGGATGGTCACCCATCCACAGACCGACCCCGGCAAGCTTTGCTTAACCTTGAAGATCGACCCATGCGGCTGTTATTTTTTTAGCCACGAGCTCCGTGGTATCTTTATTAAGCCAACTCCAATAAAATTATAACCACTATATAAAAACAAAGTCCCCACGACACGCCGTGTTAGTATATACTCAATAACTTCAGGCGCCAGATAAACTTGTAATAAAGTACATTGACCTTTCCCTAATATCCCTTCGTAGATACTCGAACAATAAACATTATGAACCGTTTTTCATTACTAGAGAACGTAAAGTCAGCTTTTTGTCTTTATTTCTGCTTTTGATTTAAAGAAAGTTAATAGATGTACGTGGGGTCATGACCGTTAATGCACATTTATCTTGTGTCTACCATAGATGGACTGATTGATGAAGAAAGTTTTGGTCGAAGATAAATTAAAGTTATGTGTTAATTCGCTGTATTAATATGACGATGGTTGTTGAAGATGTCGGAAAAAATGATAATATGACTGGGAATTGTTAAATAAATTCTGCTACCCGTGCATGGCCTATTAACCTAAAGATACTAAATATAATGTGCCCGCACACGCTGTATAAAGATAATCGTAAAACGTGTGCGTAAATTTTTAAATAAATAAACTTCTGATGTAGCCACAACTTTAGCAGGATGGCCTTTGAATCACCGGCTAGCTATTGGAGAGGTTAGTGCCGAGCAGATTCTGATATAAATAGAGACTAGTTACTGCCCGCGACTTCGTACGCGCATATTCCGTTTTTTTCCCGTTCCCGTAGGAATTTCCCGTTCCATGCCTATAAGACCTCAACATCGGTAGATATTGCAAAATAAATGAACCCACCGGACTAAAAAAAACAAAACAAAATGGACGCCATTTCAACAAATTGATCATAATGCTTCACCTAACGGGTAGGACACCGGTGACCAGACACGTTGTATAAAGGTATATATTGCGCGCCACAGCGCCACATCTCGTACAAGCGGGAGGAGTGAGGTGTTTAACTCCCCCCGCGACGTCAGAGGGTCGCACGGGAACACCACGCGCCGCCACCTCGGGTCCGGATGAATGGGGGGCAACGGACATCCCCAAGTCCGCCGCCCCTGGACCGAGTTAGGGGGGCTTAAGGAGGGCGGCGTATGCCCTCCTCTGACGCCCGGTGCGCCTGCTGCGGGCCGTGAGAGCACTCCACATCTCCCTCTCCCTTTCCGCAGCCTCCTTCTGCGCGATAACAGTTACGCAGAAGGAGACCACCGCGTCCCACGACTCCTCACCGCCGACCATAGAACGGACTACAGCCGGCAGCGAGAGGTCACTGCCTACCACAGAGACGAGGGCACGGCGCGGCTCCTCCCAAGCGGCACACTCTGCCAGCGTATGCCGCACCGTGTCCTCCCGACAGTCGACGCAGTGGTGATACCGAGCGTCCGGCTCCCTGCCTATGCGACACAGGAACCTCCCGAAGCAACCATGCCCCGTGAGGACCTGTGTCACACGAAACGACAGGGAGCCGTGCCTTCTCCCGAGCCACAGGTCGAGCACTGGCCGGATGGCCTCGATAGTGACGAGGCCGGCGGTAGGGCGTGAAAGCCTGTTCCGCCATTCCACCACCAAGACCTCGCGCAGCTGCGACCGACGCAGCTCAAAATGTCGCTGCATCAGTCGCTCCACGCGCGCCCGCGCGTCCTCGCGCCACCGATGCATTGACGCGAGGACTTTTGCTTCCAGGTCCCAGGGCGGAGATCCGGCCAGTCGGCGGCGCCGCCCTTCCTCAACAACCCACTTTGTGGAAGCTATTACCCAGCGGTCACTGTCCATGCGGCTGACGTGATCCACCCAATCCCATTTTCGTTTTGCAGCCTTTTCTCCCACGTCGACGATGCCCGTTTTTGAGCGAACCCAATATAATATTGGATCAAATTCGATTCACGTCTGTCACTCCCAGGTAGTAGAATCATTGAAACTAGTGCAAACAGTGGCACCCAATTGTATCGCGTCCCCACATACATATTAATTTGAGCGACATATCAATATTAACAAGTGATGGCGAACAGTTGAATAGGTGCGCGCACGGTCGCGAGCGTTCTTGACTTTGTAATGTAGCTCAAGTTAGGAGCTTAACTTGGAGTCACTGCAGCTGATTGGACGTATTTTGACTCAATACAGGGGATCTACTCTCCAAGCCCAAAGTCTATAGTTTCGGCCTTAGTGTCGGGCGTTTTCTACTCCGTATCACATAAGATTAGTACCAAACCCGAATTAAGAACAACTGTCAAATCGTGTTGTCATTCATTCTTAGTTCGGGTTCGGGACTAATCGTAAGTCCGTAGATGATATGGAGTAGAAAACGCCTGACACTAAGGCCGAAACTACGGACTTCGGGCTTAGAGAGTAGACCCCAGGAAATAGAGCTATTAACGATGTAGATTAACCAAAGAAAGGGGTATGCGAGAATGTTTAAATAACTGGTTAATTTATCTGTGCTTCAAAAGTCATGTAGCGGCTGTTGTGAAAAAAAAGTAAGGCTGAAGTCAGAGTGGCCGTTAGTAGCTGGCCGCGTCTGACGAATACTCCCAGGCTGATCGGCGATGATCGTCACTCATTGATCTCTGAAGGTGGAAGTCACTGCGACGATTAGCAGTCTGATTTTGTAAATATGTCGAAGTGAACACTTGGGCGGAGTGTACGACGGGTGAATTGTCAAACCATACAAATAAGATGGATTGACAGCTCTATTGTCGTTCACTTCGCCTAGGTGTACACCGTGAGATGTCGACAGAATCGACAGACTGTTTCCAGGTCAAGTTTGGCCAGAGATCGCACAAGATAGTGAGGTATGGTAGGAGAAAGGGGACCAAACTAGGCTGGTGAAAAAATACTGGTAGATTCAGAATTATCATGCCCGAAATATTTTTTAGTGAATCTGCGAGATTCTTCTGGCAGTGCAGAATTGGTCATTTTAGCGAGGTCTGTGGAGGCCAGTGTGCAGTTTATCGACTCAAAACGGGTATTTTTTTCAGGGGAGTTGATTAAGTTTACTGTTGCATTATTTCTGGCTTACATTTGACCCATTGCACTTTTCTTAATGAAAATTAAAGAAAAAAAAAGAGATGAAAACGTGGTTTCGCCTCTACAGACGCATATGGTAAAACACAAGTGTGAAAACAAAATGTTATATTTTCTTATAAATCTGAATTCTTCCAAAGCAGCGATATGTCTTTTGACAAATATAACGACGCAGATGAACCTTTGCTACCCCTGCAAACAAGCATCAAAGGTACCTGTGTGACAACTATGGACAAAGGTCTTCTGATACTCATACACACGCGTGGTACGTATGCATAAATGTTACCAGTTTTGAAGTCACCCCCAAGTTTACCAAAAACAACGCTTAAATAACTTCATTTAAAAAATCGCGTCCTCTTCTAAGTTAAGGTAGTCCAAGTTCGACAGGTAGTACGTCTGGCGCAGGCGGCTTCAATAATTTTATGCATGAAATTTGCTTCACGCCGCGTGTATTTAGTTTAAACAGACAGGCGACGTGTGTTGGGTTTACTTCGCCTGTTCGTCGCTACTTTGCCTTTGGTATTTGCACTTACATCTTGAGTTTTGCTTGCAACATGAAATTAATATGTTTGTTGTTTGTAAGCTGTGAAGGGGGAAAGATAAGGTAGGAGTTGTAACGAGGGGTTATTAGCCTGCGTAGACATGAAACGGTGCGTAGGGAACTTAACGTCTGCCATGGTTGCGGAATATGTTCGAAGGAGTCACCGCGGCCTTGGAACGCCAAGGGCATTTGGAGGAACACGGACTCCACCCGGAGCGGAAGGAGTCATTTGATGATTTCTGAAAAAAAAGGGAGAGAACTTTAAGAGAATATGCCTATGTCCAGCAGAGGACATCTTTCGGTTGATATGATGATGATGATGAAGTGAATAGGGATAATAATAATTCAACGCAAGCGTGCACCGACATCGTCATCATCATTTAACACATCATTGCTGACTATCAGGTGAGTTTTTTTAGTATATGATAGGCCCGCGTTTGATCACAATAAATAGACTCTGGCAGGGAAATTCACACCTTGCTACTTACTATACCTGCAATATAATTATTTCCAAAAAGTTTTGTTTCATTATTATTGATAGGCACGCGCTTGACCACTATCTCACCTGATGGTAAGCGATAATGTGGCCGAAGATGGAGCACGCTTGCCTAGAAGTAACCTATTCACTCTTGACTTAAAGACTTCCGGGTTGTAGCTATCAGTAAATACAGACTCTGGCAGGGAATTCCACTCCTTAGCTGTAGTTAGTATACGGGTGGGATGTCCACTACGAACCGATGACGCATCGCCATACGTCGTGGATAGTAGTCAACTCCTTATCCTATTGTCTATTTTAGTACCTACTCTAGCCTATCGATCCCAACGAAAAAAAAATATCCTATCTTCTGGAGTGTGTGAGGCATGTCAGGTTCACACAGGTCCCCTGAACAGCAAAATCTCACAGCCTGTTGTTTTTCAGGAAGTTTTTAATCCGTTCTGAATAAAATTCTGTGTACGATTATTCGCAGTGCGTGCGCCTACATAATGGTTTCACAGAACGCAGATGCTGCGTATTAAATTCGCATCGTTTTTTCCCAATTTTTTTCGTAAATATACCTCAGGTGATATTTTTTCTTTTGTTATAACTATTATGAAGAGTTACGCCAAGTCACGCGTATTAAAACTATTAATTCACTAAATACCTGCTGGTTTTAAGAATTTAATAAATTGAATAGATAATTGAACACAACATTTTATTCAACACAGAAGTTGTCGCAACAACAACAAATACAGAGTTAAAGATACGAATATTATCAGTAGTAGGTGCTGTCACAATGATATATTTAAATTGCGCTGAGCGTGCCTATATCGAAAGGGTGAGCATTTGCATACAGCCAGCGCTGATTTGCAGTCAATATCCCGCTTTATGTAGAACTTGATTAAAGAGAAAACATTGTTCCAAGGGACTTTACACATGTATTTTACAAAAGTAAAACACATGACAAATGTTTGTTTGATCCTGTTATTGTGGCTCAGCGCCATATATCTTCTTTTTCCTTATTTTGACATCACCTCAATAGTCACCTTCTTTCTAGACCCTTCTTCTCTTTATATCATCATTTTACACTGAAGATAACCTAATCCTATCGTCCATGAACACACCGTAATCCATTTCAAAGCTACACTCGCTAACATTTTTTTACAATTCGCTGATAAATCGGGAAATCGAGTGGCGAGTTCAAGAACTTCATAGCGATGAAATTTTTCTATAATCTAAGCGGAAATGGGAAAGCTCGTGCGAAATGACTTTATGTTCAAACGGATTGAGGACACAAACTAAGATTTCTTGTGAAGTACTTTCTCGTAGAACTAGTACCTATTCGAGAAGAAGCGAAAACGAGAGGTTTTTATGATTGAATTTCAAAATTGATTAAAATTTAGCTTTTGGTCTTCAAAAAATATTTTACAAAGCAAACTCACCCTAGAGAATGTATGACATAAATTCTAGTCGGCATTCTTAAATTATAAAAACAAGCAGGTATTTAGTGAATTAATAGTTTTAATACGCGTGACTTGGCGTAACTCTTCATAATAGTTATAACAAAAGAAAAAATATTTTAAAACTTGAACAGCGTTCAACGAAAGATTAAAATGTATGTCTACACGTTCTAATACGTGGCAACATTAAGATTTTTCTAACGTCCCTCGAGAACTATTTGCTCTTTACGTTTTAAAAGAATTTGCATTTTAAATTCCAGTGAAACCCATTAATACTTTTTCAAACGTAACCGTTTTCTGATGTTCCATGCTTGAGTTGGCTGTTTGAGCGTTTAATTATCGAATGTCTTAAATTTTTGATTTATTTTAACTTAAAATAAATCGTTTCCGTCTCCTGTTTTTGGTGTCATTTATAGATGTTAGATTTTGTTATAGATTAAGCAGAGAATGCCAACATTTTGCTAGTTATGCTTAATTTAAGTTTCGTGTAATACGGGTGAGCCTATTGCCTTCAACTGGAGACCTATTATGTAGATTCCAGACTCATCATCGTCATCATCATATTAGCCGAAAAACGTCCACTGCTGGACATAGGCCTCCCCCAAAAGGGGGGGTTTGCCATAATCGCCACGCTTGGCAGGCGGGCAGGCGATCGCAGTGTAGCTGTTGCAATGTAACATACAGGGAATGCTGCTGCCCATTCTCTGGTGAGTCCCTTAGTAGACAACTACGGGAAGTGATGGGATGGTGCTATTCTTTTACTTCCGTTACCATACGAAACAAACATGCCAGTTAGTATTTTTTCCCGTCCAGCTATTATTGAAATTAAATGTTTTACTAAAAAAATAACTTATCTACTTTTTTAAAATGTGTGTACATAAACTGTTAAATAATAAACTTTTTGCTGGATACATTTTAATATAGTTCTCTGCTTATATCCTACACGTTAACGGCAAAAAATCGGGGTTAAGAGTTTATGTTAAGTTTATTTTTATTTATGTAATTGTAAGCCACTGTTTTTTTTCATTTGTTTTTTTTTCTTCTATTTTGTTTTTTTCGTTGTTTCTGTTATGTGCCTCTTACCGTGGCCAATAAATGTATTTTATTTCTTTCTTCTTTTCTTTGTTTAAGTGTCTTTTACCCATATTATACCTGTTTTAAAAAGGACGCGGGCTAAGCCACAAAGGTTCTATCCCCTTTACAAGAAACGCATTATTGTAATTTATTCAAACATTCTTTACTAATCAGGGATATACCTAACAAGCTCACGACCAGGACCTTAGATTGT
This sequence comes from Melanchra persicariae, assembly GCA_947386135.1. Taxonomy (NCBI): domain Eukaryota; kingdom Metazoa; phylum Arthropoda; class Insecta; order Lepidoptera; family Noctuidae; genus Melanchra; species Melanchra persicariae. Next base: position 4,097,935 of record OX376651.1, on the reverse strand, counting down.
TCCCCTCAGCTAAAGCTCTTCAAAGTGAGGCACCCGCGGGGCCGCGGCATGTACATGCAAATATGTCATTAGCATCCGTATGTTACTTTGTGAACTTCCGACATGTTGCACGGAGTATGGAGTATGTGGGGACCAATTTGTGATACTATGAGGCCCTTGATTAAGGATAAGTACTGATGCGCAGCTTTTATGATTATTATATTTTAGAACTCAACCGCCGCAAAATAACGAAGTAGTGCATGTATTTTTTTTTCTATTCGTAAATTGACCTTATTATTTCTAATTTTAAAGACATTTTTTAGTAATGTAATTTATGACAACAGTAAATTTTTATTTAATGGAACAATTTAATATAATGGATTAGTTTACTCTAATTTAATGGAATGATTTTGTCCTATTTTCAACTATAATTATGTATAATAAATATTATAAAACTAGTTAAATGTGCATGCTGTGGTCTCCTTTAACTGAAGGAGCACACCAAAATGAACCCATTTTAACCATCATTTTTAACCATCACTGTGACTCCAGTTGCAAATGTGTATCCCTCTTTTTTTTTTGGATTGGAAATCATTAAATTACCCCTCCCGCTCTGGGTGGAGCGGCAGGGAGTGTCAGACTTTTACTGACTAAAACCCACCCTTAGTCCTCCTAGTGCCTTTCTTCCCAGGGCCGCGGTATCTCTTTCGAACATATTCCGCAACCCTGGCAGGCTCTGGCCCTGGCGGGCCCCGTCTCCGTTGCTGACTGCTGCTTCCGGCGCGTTTGGAGTGAAACACGCCGTCGACTTTGGCCTGACCTGATCGGACAGCGAGCTACCCATTGCTCGCTGTCCGCAGGCGTCAGTCACTGCGCCTTGCTCAGGAGCGTCAGTTACTGAGAGGCGCAGCGACTAACGTACGTCTGGAGGAGGCGAAATGGGGCCATTACTGGCACTCCATTTCAGCCCCCACCCGAGCAGTGGCAGCGGCGGCGACGGTGGCGGCGGAAGCGACGGCGGCGGCGGCGGCGGTGGAGGAGGGTTTTCTCCTCATCCCGGCCCTGGCGGGTGGACCGCAGGCTTTGCCCCCAGCCCAGTGATCGGCCGGCTTGCCAGCTGCCGCACATGCGAAGCAGTGCGGCGCGGCGTTGCACGAGCAAATGTGTATCCCTTGTTGGAGATAAAATAAATAAATTTCATAGATGTTAGCAGTCTTTTTTTTATGGATGGGAAATCATCAAATGACTCCTGCCGCTCTGGGTGGAGCGGGAGGGAGTGTCAGACTCAAAGCCGTATGTTACTGAGCCGGATCGAAGGAAGTTGCACTCAAGGCAGAACACCGGCAAGACGGCCCGACAATCAAGAAGGCTGTTGAAGGCAGCAAAATTATACTGAGTGGTCCAATAAGCTGCAGCAGACCGTCTGACTAACTTGGAATTGTCTGATGACTTGGTGACGCGTCGAATGTAGCTTCGACTCAGCAGATAGGAAGCGATGAAGAAGATGAGACCGACTTACAGAAGCGAAAAAGCAAGAGGAAACTAGCCCCCTTACTATGAAATGCCATTCCTATTATGATTTCGTTGTGAGAGAGGGACGGAGCTCTGATGAAAGAACAGCGCTGTCTATTTTTAGATCGTGAAAAATACCCAAAATGACGGCAATGAGCAAACCTGAAAATGGTACTGCGCTTATTATTTAAGGGCCCTTTCCCGTCATGCGTATTTTGCGCCCGAGCGCGGATCTGTTCCGCATGCGGATGACAGCACTCTCTTGACCGCACGCACCAGATCCGCGCGCGAGCGAAAGGCATGACAGGAAAAGGGGCCTCACTGTAATAATCGTATCTATAGTTGAATAGTTGATCCCACTATCTACAATTAGATCTTCTAGTTATTACTGGTAATCCTTTACACATAGCAAACCCATCTATCAACACACCTACATACATACATACATGTATAATTGTAATTACATATCGTAAGATCATTGAGCTGTCATCGACGAGGTATCTAATTACACAGCCGCTTCGATATAGATCACACGGCCACTGGCCTTTAATTTAAGGCTAGTTAAACTCGTCTCAGGACATAGGTATCATGAGCTGGATTAATTCTCCTAACTGAATGTTATTTGAGTGATCGTGTGTGATTATTAAACGAGAAGCTATGATGGAATTGGATTGTACATCTAATAAGAAGTCAATCTGCTTAGGCTTTTCAAAAACATGCGAAAAGATCGGCTTCCATTCTAAACAGACATAGCTGAATACCAGTAGTTTACATGGAAGCGTTGGAAAGCCTCCCACAAGGTGGACCGATGACCTGGTCAGGGTCACGGGTAGCCGATGAATGCGAGACGCACAGGACCGGTTGTTGTGGCGACACTTGGGGAGGCCTATGTCCAGCAGTGGACGTCTTCCGGGTGATATGATGACATGGAACCCGATACCTCTTGACAAGACTGGAGTCAGATTTTCTGGTCTCTGTATACCAATATCGTCTGTAAAAGATGATTAAATGAAGACCGAACCGATCGATGTATGGTTCTAGAAGTGATTATAAATAACCCGAGTTAGACAGTCAAAACCCGAAAGTAAGGAAAAACTATCATCCATATTATTATCCTTGTTTTGTTTACTCAAAACACATACACAAGGCGTATGATCTGTATTTGCAGAACCACGGAACGATACGTATGTATTAATTTCCTTAAGTCGGCGAAAAGCAGTAAGTAAAAATATACTGTTACCTGCAGCGTTATACAATACATCTCATTCGTTCTCAAAACATGACTACCTATGTATGCTGTTACAAGCTATGTTTCTGTAACTCATATTCCTTCGGGGTATTTCCCCTTATTCCCAGGGAAGATATCAAATCTCGTGTTCCCGCACTCGCGAGCTATAGAGTAGAAGCCTGATATGTTACTGGTGTGAGTGGATCTTCGAATGGTATTAGCATGGCTTGGTTATTGGAAATACTTTTTTTTATCAAGGATAGACCATATGGTAAAGTTTGTGAGTTTATGAGGGTGTAGAAGCTAATCTCTGTATCTACTGAACCGATTTTGAAAATTCTTTTTGTATATGATAGCCACATTCAGGCATTCATTCACTGAAGGCTATAGGCCAGGCTGTACGGGAACGGAAACAACGGGATGTACGCGTACAAAATTGCGGGTAAAAGCTAGTAATATTTATAAATAGAGTCTAAAGAAAACGACTAATTGAGTGTGGGATTCGCGCGTAAAGAAAGTAGGTCTTCCCAAATCCTTTTGTGCCGAAGGGTAGAATTACCACATTGATCACCTTGTGGTGCATTGCCGTTCGTTTTTAGTTCGATAATGGAACGAGCTTGGAGAAATTGTGCAAATTCGACGCACACTCCTCGAATTTTTATCGATACAAAACAAAGCAAATTGGTTGTGAGGAGCAGACGAACTGATGGACACATGAGTGGTACAGTTTTTATTTGGACGTACAAACTAGACCATTTTATGAATTCTGTCAAAAGATAAAGTTGGCTGGATTTCTACAAACTTAGTTTAACATTTATGTAGTTAGTTGTATAATTCAGAATGGTCTGATTAACTTTGGACTCAATAAAAATTCAATTTTCAAGTTACGAAATCGCTGCCTGATCAGTTCATGCACATTCACGCCGAACAAGTTGGAAATGTAACCAGTGAACACTGAACAATACCATCCAGTATTTATTAGTATTAAGGCATTCCCAAGATCCCGTGGTTTTTGTAAGAAAAGACTATTTTGCAATGAGTTTAAAACAAATAAACAAGATGTTTATTTGTTTATATTGACTACTCAAGTCAGTAATGGAAAATAACGTAAACTATAATGTTCCACCAAGAACGTGGGGTATGACCACCAATCATCCACTAACTTTCACTATATTATGGTTGATTCACACATAGCCGGGCCGTGGCCGGGTAGTGTCAGGGCCGTGGCCGTGCAGGTACCGTGCATCCGTATCTGCACGTCCGTGCGTCGGCCCGGGCATGGAAGCTCCGGCGCCTGCCCGGACACGGACGTTTGTGAACGAGTTTATACAAAATGTATGCAACTATATTTTTTTCAGCTCTGGACAGACCACGGCCCGGTCACGACCCGGACACTGCCCGGCTATGTGTGAATCAACCTTTATACTTCAAGTTTTATCATATTTCCATAAATCAATAGCGTCTATTTTATCGATTCGAGCAGCCTGTCCTACCTTTTAGCGGGAACCCCAGTACTTGGTGTTGCGTCAAGTTGACATCTGTCGGAGTCTTTCTTAAATCAAATAAATAAACTCATCGTCCAAAAACTAATTCTTTAGACCATATGACGAATAAAATCTTCTTCGTGAAATCACAACCAACAGCCACAAGGTTTGAGACAACCAATATTATGTTGTCCGCTGTTGCATACTAATACCATCTAAGCATAATAACCTCTCGCTTAATATTCGTAGTTTGGGATAATTCATAAACGCTATCGTTACAGTTGGTAGGAAGATGAATTGTGCTGGTGTGTGATGGATGGCGGTGTTTTGTTGCTATGTTATTATTGTAGGTTTTAATATTTATGGATGGTAGTAGGTCCAAGTTACGTGGGTAATATTGAAATGTGTAGTTTTGCAGACGTTAAATGAGTAAGGCAATGCAGCTGTGGTATCTAGTTTACCGGCCCCGGCGGCCTTTAGGTCAGCCGCCAGAATGTTTGTCATCAAAAAACTCAAAAAACTGGTCAAGTTCGAATCAGAGTTGCACACGTGTTCCTTACCATAAACTAAAAAAAACACGTTTCTGGTTCGTCCGTCCGTCTGCCAGCAGGTTGTATCTTATAAACCGAAATATATTATGTAGAAAGTTGAAATTTAGTCTCTCTTAACGGCGAAAATTATTTTCTATTGCCGATATAATAAATAGCGTTTCCATAGAACATTTTTTCCGATTTCGGTACGAAAACCTTTTTTTTTTTTTTTTTTTTTTTTTTTTTTTATAGGATGGGAAATCATCAAATGACCCCTCCCGCTCTGGGTGGAGCGGCAGGGAGTGTCAGACTTTTACTGACTAAAACCCACCCTTAGTCCTCCTAGTGCCTTTCTTCCCAGGGCCGCGGTAACTCTTTCGAACAATTCCGCAACCCTGGCAGGCTCTGGCCCTGGCGGGCCCCGTCTCCGTTGCTGACTGCTCTTTCCGGCGCGTTCGGAGTGAAACGCGCCGACTCTAGCCTGACCTGATCGGACAGCGAGCTACCCATTGCTCGCTGTCCGCAGGCGTCAGTCACTGCGCCTTGCTCAGGAGCGTCAGTTCCTGAGAGGCGCAGCGACTAACGTTCGTCTGGAGGAGGCGAAATGGGGCCATTACTGGCACTCCATTTCGGCCCCCTCCCGAGCAGTGGCAGCGGCGGCGACGGTGGCGGCGGCTGCGGCGGAAGCGATGGCGGCGGCGGCGGCGGTGGAGGAGGGTTTTCTCCTCGACCCGGCCCTGGCGGGTGGACCGCAGGCTTTGCCCCCAGCCCAGTGATCGGCCGGCTTGCCAGCTGCCGCACATGCGAAGCAGTGCGGCGCGGCGTCGCACGAGCCGGCCCTGTGACCGGGCTGACCACAGCGGAAGCAGTGGTCACTACGGTCCACCTCCGAGGTGCAGCGTGCTCCCACGTGGTTGCCAACTTGGCAACGGAAGCACCTCAGAGGTCTGGGCTCCTGCAGTTTTACCTGCGCGGAGACCCAGCCCACCAAAAGCCTTCGGCCCTCCGAGACTTTCTTGGCCGCCGACACGGGGCAGCTCACCACTACGGTTCGCATGCCCGTGTTGTCAGGACGGATTGTGCCCGCCTTCACCTCCTCTGCAGAGCACCCCCCCGTCCTGACGACGGCGGCCAACACCTCCTCCTCCGTGACGGAGTCGTCCAGGCCCAAGATGCGCATATCTATGCACTTCGTGGGCCTGGACACTCGGACGTCATCCGCGCCCAAGGACGCCCTAAGCCTTTCGGCTAGAGCGTCTGCGGCCGGACCGCTGCCTGCTCCAGGGATCTCGAGCATCCTGGCCCCGGTCATGGTGACCCTGAGCCGGAGACCCCCGACGATGCCAAGCTCACCGAGGTTGATGGCCTCCTTGGCCTTGGTGAGCGTGTTGGCATACGTCACGCCCCTCTTGACCGCGTCCGGCTGCAGCGTTAAGACTACAGCCGCGGTCTTCGGGGCGCGGAGCGCAGCCGCGACGCCTCGCGCTCGCTGCTGCCGCCTTCTCTCCCGCCTCTTTGCCGCCCTGGCTGCCTTTCCCGCCTTCTTCTTCTCCCCGGCCACTTGCCATTCGGCTTGAGCCGGGGGAGGTTCAGAAGGCGAGGAAGCCGGGGGGAGCTGCTGCACGGCTGGCGCAGGAGCCTTCGCCGTCCGCGCAGCCGCCCCACCCTTCCTCTTCCTTCCCGGGGCCGGGTCCGGTTTTCCCGACACCGGCTTCGCGGGTGCCGGCCCGGACCCTTTGTCCTGGCCGGACGACCCCGGTGTGGCAGCCACGGCGGCCGCGTAAGACGCCGCCTTTTTTCGGCCTGGAGCCTTCTCACTCGCCGCTAACGGGGGGCGCAGGACGATGCCCTCCAGGACGGAGAACCGCGCCTGGAAGGCAGCCATCTCCTGCCGCACAAGGTCCAGCACCTGGCTCTCCTGCGGCACGGGCTGGCTTTCCTCCTTGCGCCCCCCCTTAGGCGCCCCCTGTGGGCCGGCTCCCTGGAGCCTGGCCAGGTCTGCTCGGAGCCCCGCGTTCTCCCTCTGGAGACGCTCGGTGGCGGCAGCCAAGCGGGCGACCTCCGCCCGCAGGTTGGACATCTCGTCCACCGGAGGCCCACCTCGATTAGCCTCCGCTGCCGCCAGGATGGAAGCCAGCGCCGCACTTATGGCCTTGTTTTTAGAGGAGAGTTTCCTCTTCAAGGCCACATCGCGAAGCGCGGCCTCCACCACCTCCGGTAACCCGGCCCTCCGAACCCGCTCCTGTCCGGAGTCATCCGGCTCACCGCCGGAGGACTCCGAACCAGGAGCCCCACGACCGCCAGCTTCGGGGGGTCGTCCAACATCCTTGGAGGCAAGGACTCTGCCCTTGCCTCCCTCTCGGCCCGTACCCCGCCTGCTGGTGGGGATCTTACGGGCCGAGGCCACCTCTTCGGTGCCGGACGACCCCTGGTCCTCCTCTGATCTGGGCCGCTTGCGGAAGGACCTGGAGTCCTCCGCAGCAGCCCCCACCCCCTCGGGTACAGGGCTCGCCGAGCTAACGGTCGCCAGGTCGTCGGAGTCCAACTCGGAATCCGACTCTGCACCCGCGCGACGCTCAAGCGAGCCCTCCTCCCAATACAGCGCGCCACCACCCGCGCTCTGCCCGGCCGACTCTTCGTCGGGCGAGCTAAAATCGAACCCGATCATGTCCTCAAAGGACTACGAAAACCTTTGTGTGAGTCCGACTCTATTTGGCCGGTTTTATCGTATTTCGAAGTTGTACGCCAAATATTTTCAATGTATGTAATCTTTAAACTTGTACCACAAACGAATAACCATATTGTATTAGCATGATTGTTTCAGTTATTAGCATTTATTTAGGTTTGCCTCGTTACTGAGCGTACGTTCCTTGAATATTCTATTGACGTTAAACATATTGTGTATGAAAACTTGTGAGAGATTGAGATATATTTTGATGGAGGAAACGACTCCATAAATATCTGGTGTGAGTTGGTTTAATTGATGATTCATGAGTCTGTGATATTTAATGACGAAAAGTGAAAATTAGTAAAAATAACAAAACTATTAGTGTTTACTATGCCAATCATTTAAGTAGAAAAATACTTAAAAGTGAAAAAATATTGAAGTGGATTAACATCTAGGTTGTGATGATCCAGTGCTTGAGTCGTGGATAATATACGCTGCACTTGTTGGTTTATACAAACAAAAGCAGCGTATATCCAAAAAAAAAGACAAACGTGAAAAGAAAAAAGTAAAAAAAAAGTGTTTGAGAGCAGTGTGTCAAATAAAATCTACTGATAGTTGTAGACCCCACTTTATTGAGCTAAAAATAATGATTTTTCCATCTCTATACGCATTCGAAGTAGCGATGTTCGTTAAAAAATACACCAATTTATTTGAAACCCTGACTAGTAAACGTCACCGGGACAAAATTCACGTTATGCCTCATAAAACAGCATTATACGCAAAAAGCTTTCTGGAAATGGCTCCAAAAATTTAAAATATAATACCCACGGCTATCAGAGCTGAGAATGATGTTAACAAATTCAAAAGAATGTTAACAGACTTTATGGTTAAAAAAGCGTACTATTCCATTGGTGAGTTCATAATAGACAATTTAAATAAATAATAATTAAGTAGGTATGTCGTTGTGCGAGTCAAATGTCCGATTTATTTAATCTCAATATGGTATTAATAATCAATAATTTAACTTTAATGATAATTTTTACAATTAAATGCATGAAAAATATATACCTTTGGTTATGTGATTGTTGTGTGAGGGTAGACTTACTGGGTCTGAAGAAATAATAGTCCTCCTTGGTAGTCCAACACTTTAATGTTCCACACACCACACAATAACGTTTACAATTAATGAAGGCACAGTAGCGAGCGTGGATGCACAAGCAGTAAGCAAGAAGATGGAGTTCACACTACGCAGAGCAGTTTAGCGCGGGTATATCGCGATCACAAAAATAGCGCAAGCGAGCGTGCGTCCGGTGTCTGAGGTAGATCGATCGAGATAGGGACTGGCGATCGGCGGGTTACGAATCCGTGGCAAAGGATTGCGTGTGCGCATACGTCATGCCTACGCGCCTTAGACAAAGGACTCAGCAGGCGGCGCGCGTGTCCAGTGTACTTATGTGTATGACCGTGCTATGGCAACTTAGAACAAAATTAAAATTCCATTTTTTTATTGAAAACAGCGACATCTACTTTTTAGTTAAGGGAAACAAATTGCGGTGTTGCTACGTTTAATTTTTTTTTTCTGGGAGTTACTTTATAACAATCAAGAAAAATAATTAATTTTATTGATCTTCTTATGTAAAATAATAGAATATATGAATTAGTACATAATTAGGTTTTTATTATGAGCTTTAATAGTGAAGAAGTTATATTTTGGTATTTAAACGTGCAAAAGTTAGTTTTTGAATGGCCACACTTGAATTACAGATGGCTGCGTGAAAGTGTAACTACTCGTGCGCATTTATTTTCCTTTTGCAATAGAGTTTTTGTTGTTTCGCTAGTGCATCTGCAGGTTGAGTTGAGCTTTCTTTTCACCATGTTGTTGAGCTGCGTTACAATTCATTCGTATGTTCGTGTTGTGTTCAGTTGTGTGTGTTGTTGTTGTAAACAACTGGTGCAAAGATATCAATAATGTTCTCACTGGCAAAATAACCTTTTGGGATATTAACGATTCAATGAAAGATAAGGCTAATCGGCACTACCCTAATCATAAGGGACGAAAAAGGCGAACATAAAATTTTACTGTAAATGTGTGATGTTTTTCTAAATAAAATGGTTTAATATTCAATTATGTGTTTTTTTTTCCTTTATGTAGTACGTATGTTTGTAGTATATAGCGGAAACACTCATCTCTCTACTACTAATATCATAATGGATCAGACAGCAGCTATATACCTACCAACCTATACATTTATTTATATAAATTAGTTCCCTTAACTAAAAACTAGATGGCGCTGAGTTCGACCACTTCCTAATATTAAAAAATAAGGAAGAGTTGCCTATCTATAGCCAGTATATTATTGTAGTCTTTGTGTATGACGGACGAACCGTACGGTGAACGTGATAGTGTATTAAGTATAAAATAAGTGTTACTATGATGATTATTGTTTAGTGTTTTATGTATATGTCGCAGTAAGATAGATAAAGCCGTAATATAGTTATATTCCTAGGGATATAATTATATACCGTAACATAGTTATACGAAAGCGATTCTTTACTATCTCACTAGGAATATAGTTATAAAACCGTCGAGGTTTAGTGATATACTTATATTACTAGACTAGCTGTGCCCGCGACTTCGTTCGCGCTTGCTTTTCGTATTTAGGAAGATATTAAGTACACAAACTCACTAAATGTATATAGGTACTCATCGTGATTATGACATGACTTACAAAATTACGAAGATCGAACGAATATTAACACTTAAAACATTTCTTTGTAAACAATATTACTTGTTATGTGATATTCATCAGTACGTATACACAGGCTTTGCGCGCTGCTTATATGCGACAAAGCGACATACAGCCTGACCGTGCGAGATACAGGACTATCGCAGATCCACACCAACACGACTAATAGTTTGTCCCTGAGCTTGATTAATGGTCATGCCGAAACTATCAGAAGATAAGTCTCCGCAGAGGACATGGTGGAGTATACGGTGGAGGTCTGCCCTGCTTGGGCGGAGCATCACCGTGTCCTCGTCGAGGCGAACGGCTGCGGCGTCCTGGTTTACTCCATGGTCCGGAGAAGAATATAAGAATGAATGACAGCACGATTTGATAGTTATTCCTAGTTCGGGACCAATCGTAAGTCCGTAGGTGATACGGAGTAGAAAACGCCAAACACTAAGGCCGAAACTACAGACTTCGAGCTTAAGAGAGTAGACCCCCTCAGCCGCTGCAACAGAAAAAGACAACCCGGGCGTTGCGTCGGGAGTCGCAAGGCAATTCCCAGCCACCCTAAGCGCGGGCCCGCAGATGGCGAGCGTAGGTTGGCTCACTGTCCGAACGGAGCGGAATTCGTTCGAAAAGTCACCACGGCCCTGGAACGTTAAAGACATAAGGAGGAATACGGACGTGTTTTAGTCAGTAAGAGTTTGACACTCTCTTCCGCTCCACGCAGAGCAGAAGAAGTCATTTGATGTTTTCCTATCCATAAAAAAACCCACAACGCATAGAGTAGAGTAGAGACTCCGTTGTCCTGGCTAAGTTTGCAAGCCTAGCTCCGCCCAAATGTACAAAAGCCACCAGTGTGCTTCACAGTTTGAGCGGAGAGACGACCGATAATACTCAAGCCGCAAGGGAGTGATAATCTGAGATAAAAGTCAGCTCAATCACTTAGCACTCACAAACCTATATTTACCACCTGTATATGTACATTATGGATTGCAATAAACGATTTGATTTGAAACCTGCACCTCACCGTTCCGAGGATTTTTTCACGTTGGAAAGTCATGGCCAGGATGACGTAGCCGGCGTCGAAACAACCTCCGCAAATTGGGGTGTCTGTAGTGCATAAGTTAAAAAAAATTAAGGGCAATGATCCGAAATAATAATCCCTATTATTACGGAGGTAATTTTTACTTAAGCTGAGAAGTCAATTAGTTAGTCACGTTTATAGACTTGTCATTGCCATTTTTCACTTTTATCACCATTTGTTGTCATGAAGTTCAGTTCCTCTCTGGCAAATTCATGCACGAAACTGTGTGAAAGAAAGAAAGAAGGAGGAGCGGGTACGGGTCCAGCACTACCATCCCGAAACCTATCATGGCGAGTTCTTCTGTGGCGTCATTGCCCAGGGATTCACAGTTCCCCTTGAAGCTCTGGAGTGTGAAACCCGCTACTGGTAATTTCTGGCCCTAGGCTGGTCACGACGAATCACCAGCTGACTGGGAATTGAACAGTTTTGTTTCAAAATTAACAGAAAATAATTAGGAATGAGGGAGATCCTGGGAAAGAAATTCAAGAGGTGAAAGTCTTGAGCATCGAAGCCGAGTTTTTAGCCTTTCGGTTTTCTATCGGTTGCATTTTGGGGAGTGTGCGACGGAATTGCATAGTTTAATTCCGCCAAGCTCGTTCCATCATCGGACCACAAGACGTACGGCGGTACGCCACCGGTACCGGTACACGATGGACCTCACACCCACATGAACAAAACGTTTTGGAAACACATGGCGTGGAATTCCCTGACTGAGTCCGTGTTTCTGGATAGTTACAGCCTGGGAGTCTTATCAAGAGTGAATAGGTTACTTATAGGCAAGCGTGCTCCATCTTCGATCACATCATCGTTTGCCATCAGGTGAGATAGTGGTCAAACGCGTTCCTATCAAAAGTAAAAAAAAATGAAAACAAAGTCAGTGGAGCAATTTTATTTTTGCATCAAATGCGTAACGTCTGGTAAGTATCAAAAGGATCTTTAACTAAAAAATACTTTTTGGTGTAATTCTCGTGCTGTTGATGGTACAGTTTCGCTCAACAGATGGCATTGCAAGTGTCATTAAAGATACTTACCCCTACTTACTATGCATGTAGATAATAAGTTGATTTCTTCTAGATTGCCATAATCCTATCAGGTTTATGTGAATGTTTTCTACATTAGTTTTGTATTTTTTATCGCGATGCAAACGAAACATAATACATATAAACAAAAAATAGGTTCTGCTTGTCTTTCTAAAGAGATATGCAAAATACAGCAATAACATATTATTAATATTTGAAAATATTAGGTTTGGTAGGAATAAAAAAATAAGGAAATAAATAAGATAAAAATAATTCAAAAATAATTACAAAATTTGTGGGATTTGAACCCAAACCTAGTCTTTCGAGAAGCAGGCTTTAAACCAAACGGACTATGAGATCTGTTGACAATTGATTAAAATAGCCGATAGCTTAGCTCCCTGAAAGGGTTCCACATCAGATGCTCTAGACCTTCATTTTTTTTAGGTCGACAGACAGTACTCATCATGTTGACCAACTATTCCTAAAGCGGTATATTAATATCTCTTATAGATTAGCCGGGCTGCTAAGGTTCCACGTCTTGTTTTCAGATCTTCAAAATAAATTATAGCCTATATGTTGGCGAGGACTAATAGCTATACAACAAAAAAAGTTTCATTAAAATCCGTCCAGTAGTTTTTGCGTGAAAGACGAACAACAGACAGACAGACAGACAGACAAAAAAATAAAAAAAAATATTTTTGGCTTCTACTGTTTGTATAAAGCACCCCTGGAGTATTTTTTTTAGTTTATATTCAATGTACAGAATTGACCTCTTCTACAGTTTTATTATATGTATAGACTAGCTGTGCCCGCGACTTCGTTCGCGCGTGCACTTCGTATTAAGCAAGATTAAGTATATATATATGTACATAAGTACACAAACTCACTAATGTATGTATGTACTCATCATGATTATGACATCATTTACAAAATTACGAAGATCGAACGAACGTTAACACTTAAAAATTTCTTCGTGAACAATATTACTTGTTATGTAATGTTCATCAGTAAGTAAAAACAGGCTTTGCACGCTGCTTACTCGCGATAAAGCGACATACAGTTGACCGTGCGAGAAACAGGACTTCCGCAGATCCACAACAACACGACTCATACTCTGTCCCTGAGCTTTATTAATGGTCATGCCAAAACTATCAGAAGATAAGTCTCCGCAGAGGACACGGTGGAGCATACGGTGGAGGCCTGTCCTGCTTGGGCGGAGCATTACCATGTCCTCGTCGAGGCGATCGGCCGTGGCGACCTCTCGCTACCGGTCCTGGTTCACTCCATGGTCCGGAGCGAGGAGGCATGGGAAGCCGCCACCTCCTTCTGCAAAGCAGTAATGCTAGTGGAGTCTCCTTTATTTCAGGCGGTCCGCGTGAGGGAGAAGCAAACCTCATGCCTCGAGGTCTACTCTCTAAGCTCGCAGTCCGTAGTTTCGTAGTGTTAGGCGTTTCTTACTCCGTATCACCTACGGACTTACGATTAGTCCCGAACCCGAACTAAGAATTAATGACAGCACGATTTGACAATTATTCCCAGTTCCCTTTAGCCGCCGAAAAAGACGCCCCAGGCGTCGGGAGCCGCAGGCCAATTCCCAGCTACCGTAAACGCGGGCCTGCAGACGGCGAGCGTTGGTTGGCTCGCTGTCCGAACACAACCAGGCCCGGGTTGACGGAGCGTCGTAGCTAGGGTTGAGGAATTTGTTCGAAAGGGTCACCGCCAGCCTCATCCAGGATGAGGCTGGCATAGGAACGTGGGGATTGCAACACGAATTGAGAGGCCTATGCTCAGCAGTGGGCGAAGTCGGGCTGTGGATTATAATGATGATACATGATGATGCTAAGGTTGTTAACTCGCGATAGAGCTACATAAATTTGTCCATGGGAAGACCAACCAGAAGAAAAGTCAACCCCCGCAGAGGACACGGTGGAGCATACGGTGAAGGTCTGCCCTGCTTGGGCGAAGCACCGCCGTGTCCTCGTCGAGGCGATCGGCGGCGGCGACCCCTCGCTACCGGCTCTGGTTCACTCTATGGCCCAGAACGAGGAGGCATGGGAAGCCGTCACCTCCTTTTGCGAAATAGTAATGCTAGTGAAGGAAGACGCGGGCCGCGTGAGGTAGAGGCAAACCTCACGCCTCAGCCGCCGCAACAGAAGAAGACGCCTCGGGCGTCAGGAGTCGCAGGGCGATTCTCGGCCACCGTAGGCGCGCGCCTGCGGACGGCGAGCGTTGGGTGGCTAGCTGTTCTTTAACAACCAAGCCCGGGTCGACGGAGCGTTGTGTTCCACGCGCGCCAGAGCGAAAGAAATCATTTGATGATTTCCCATCCATAAAAAAAAAACCCACAATGGATAGAGTGGAGTAGAGTAGAGACTCCATTGTGCGTAGGTGTCCTGGCTAATTTTGCAAGCCTAGCTCCGTCCAAATGTACAGAAGCCACCAGAGTGCTATACAGGTTGAGTGGAGAGACGACCGTTAATACTCAACCCGCAAAAGAGTGATAATCTGAGATTAAAGTCAGCTCAATCACTTAGCACTCACAAACCTATATTTACCACCTGTATATGTACATTATGGATTGCAATAAATGATTTGAATTGATTTAAAACCTGCAGACTTCACCGTTTCGAGGATTTTTTCACGTTGGGAAGCCACGACCAGGATGACGTAGCCGACTGATTCCTCGTTGTCGAAGCAACCTCTGTAAATTGGGCTGTCTGTGGTGCTTATTTTAACAATTTTTAGGGGCAATGACCCGTAATAATCCCTAATATTACTGGAGTAATTTTTAAGCTTAAGCTGAGAGGTCGTTTTATTAGTCGCGTGTATAGACATATCATTGCCATTTCTCACTGCAATCTGTAACCCGTGACCATTTGTTGTCATGAAGTTCAGTTCTTCTCTGGTGAATTCATGTGCAAAACTGTGAGAAAGAAATAAAGAAGGAAGGAGGAGTGGGTACGGGTCCAGCACTACCATCTCGGAACCTCTCTTCGCGAGTTCTTCTGTGGCGTCATTGCCTAGGGATCCACAGTTCCCCTTGTTGCTCTGGAGTGTGAAACCCGTCACAACAAATCACCGGCTCATTGGGAATTGAACAGTTTTGTTTCAAAATAAACAGAAAATAATTGAAAAGAGGGATCCTGGGAAATAAATCCAAGAGGTGAAAGGCTCGTCGAGTCGAAGCTCCAAAGTCTTAAGCATCGATGCCGAGTTGCTAGTATGTCGGTTTTGTATCGGTTGCATTTTGGGGAGTATGCAACGGAATTGCATAGTTTAATTCCGCCAAGCCAAGTTCCATCATCGGACCACAAGGCGTACGCTGGTGCGCCACCGGTACACGGTGGACATCACACCCACATGAACAAAACGTTTTGGAAACACATTAATTGTGCATACAGCCAGGGAGTGGAAATCCCTGACTGAGTCCGTGTTACCTGATAGCTACAGCCTGACACTACTGCCCAGTCTTGTCAAGAGTGAATAGGTACGTGCTCCATCTTCGATCACATCATCGTTTACCATCAGGTGAGATAGTAGTCAAACGCGTTCCTATCAATAATAAAAAAAAATGAAAACAAAGTCAGTGGAGCAATTTTAGTTTTTTTTTAAGATTCAAATTTTAAAAAAAAATGCACATAACGCTGGGTAAGTATGAAAAGAATAATATTATTTGTTGAAATTTTCATGCTGTTGATAGTAGGTACAGTTTCGCCCAACAGATGGCGTTGCGAGTACCATTTAGATACGTACCCGTACTTACTGTGCATGTAGATAATAAGTTGATTTCTTCTAGATTGCCACAATTCCTATCAGGTTTATGTGTAAATGTTATCTACATTAGTTTTGTATTTTTTAACGTGATGCGAACAAAACAGAAAAGGTACATATAAACAGAAAATAGGTCCTTTGCTAAAAAATATGCAAAATACAGCAATAACATATCATTAATATGTGAAAATATTAGGTTTGGTAGGAATAAAAAACTAACGAAATAAATAAGATAAAAATAATCCAAAAATAATTGCAACTTTTGTGGGATTCGAACCCACACCAAGTCTTTCGAGAGGCAGGCTTTATACCAACGGACTATGAGATCTGTTGACAATTGATTAAAATAGCCGATAGGTTAGCACCCTGAAAGGGTTCCACATCAGGTGCTCTAGACCTTCATTTTTTTTATGTCGACAGACAGTACTCATCATGTTGACCAACTATTCCTAAAGCGGTATATTAATATCTCTTATAGATTAGCCGGGCTGCTAAGGTTCCACGTCTTGTATTCAGATCTTCAAAATAAATTATAGCCTATATGTTGGCGAGGAATAATAACTATACAACAAAAAAAGTTTCATCAAAATCCGTCCAGTGGTTTTTGCGTGAAAGATTAACAACAGACAGACAGACAAAAAAAAAAAAAAGCATATTTTTGGCTTCTACTGGTTATATGAAGCACCCCTGGAATATTTTTTTTTATTTTCATTCAATGTACAGAATTGACGTCTTCTACAGTTTTATTATATGTATAGATTAAGTTCAGTGTTATAAATATATTAGGGTTTGTCTCAAAAAAGTCATATTGTATAATATTGTCATCATCTTGTAGTATATAAAAGCTTATGTATTCTCAAACATTTTTGAAATATTGAAAAATTTCAAAAGTGTGCCACTTTTTGGAGACAGACACATTACTTGATTAAGCTTATATAGTCATAATGTGTAATATAATTATTATTGTCTGCTTGTGTTTATTAGTGTTGGACGTATAAATATATTTATGTAGTGTAGATATATGTTAATATATAATGTGAGTCACCTACATACCTATTATGAAATGACTTAGATAAAATGTATCCAAAATTTGTATACCTAATAGGTTAAACATAGCGATCCTGACATTGAAATTACACCATAATATATTGAACCTATGTTTTACAAATAAATGATTTGAATTTGAATTTGAAAAGAGTTTTGCTATAAATCAAAACTGTTACGTTTGTTTTTTCTGTGAATTAAATGGTGGACATAATAAAAAATATTTTAGTCTATTGCTCTCGAAAATTTGAAGAAACCTATCAATCCGCACTGGGCTATGGTGGATGACATACAAGTAAGGTTAAAAAACAGCTTAATTTAATAATGAATATTCTTAAACACAAACTTGAAGATTTCTCAACGTTGAATAAAACTATCGCAGTCAATACAAAAGTTCTTAAGGTATCTGGACAAATCACTTACCCGAAGATTTCCTTTCTCCAAACTCCATTTTTCTTTAGGTAAGGATCGCAGGGGCTGATAAGAGCTATCGACTGACGGTAATACTTCTAATTCTATAGAATATTCTTCTTTCAATATTTTTTCGACCGTAAGATTCGGGATTGCGTCTTTACACTGAAAGGCAGGTAAGCTTGAGGGTAATTTTGACAGGTAGTTTCTGGGTTTATAGGCAATGTAGTCTTCATATTGTTATGAGTGTTCCGACCTTCGTGAAAAGAAGGCATTCAAGAATCAATGTATAGTACTAGTTAATCCTAAGATAACATACTCCCGACTCTCAAAAGAACAGACTCAAGGTTTTCTTAGGGCGATTGAGGGTAGCGTCTCAGCGATTGAAAACGTAATACCACGATTCGCTCCAAAACAGGTATCGCCAATGTGGGCAACTAATCTGCCAGGCTGCGGGTCACATGTACAGTTCTCGTCAAATAACTTTGCCCCTTTGAAGTTGCAGTCACGTAGACGGGAGCAAGCGGGACGCAAGCATGCATCGAACGTAAACGAGCGACTGAGACATAAAATCGCGCCGCCATAATCCCCGCCCCAATGTCTCTTGCGCATGCGTAGTTGCAGTTTGTTCGTAATTTTGACTGCTACGCAGCCACTCGTAGCCAACTTCAGAGGGGCAAAGTTATTTGACGAGAACTGTAGGATGCGGACTCATGCGGATAAATGGGCCAAAGTGACAACACGCTGTAGGAGTCAGAGGACGAGCGTCGTCACCGAGGAAGGTTTCGGAAACGATAACGTGACGACTTGGAGGTGTACGGATTGGTCGAAGAGGACAACTCACCGGTAAGAGTGGAAGACTATGGGGGAGACCATATATGTATGCTGTTTTGTGGCAATTAAAAACTTTTTATTTTCTTTCTTTCTTTCTTTACCTTTGTCCAGCAGTGGGATAATGTTGGTTGAAGAAATAAAAAGCCTACTCTCAGGATTAAAAATGTCGTACGTCCTATTCCAGTAAGTAGGTTTACCTGTGTGTGTGTTTTAAGCAAATCCGTTTAGCTGTTCAGACGTAAAGAGGTCAGAAACGAAAAAACTGAGTTATTTCGCATTTATAATATACTAGCTTTTGCCCACGCCTCCGCCCGCGTGGATGTCGGTTATCGCGTAAAAAAGTAGCCCGTTCTATATAAGTAGTAGGTACTTCTCCATATCCCAGGATATACAACGTATAAGAGAATTAACGCATTACCTCTTAAGAGGTCATTGTACACATCATTATGAACATTTTTTACTAAAACATTATATTTTATACCAAGCCCGAAATCGCGAAAATAAATTTACAGCTTGGCAAAAAATAAATTTACAGCTTAGCAAAAAAGAGTATGATGTGGTGACAAGTGGAACTAAATATTTTACACAATGGAAACATGATGTCGACACTACTTGGCCGACAAATGTTTGATTTTGAGTAACGTTTATTGTTCCACATTTATTTTTAACGAGTTGAATAAATTCTCTTATTGATTTCCCATATTATGGTGCGTTAAGTGAGATAGTGGCGCCCTCATTTTTTCCAAACTCTTTTTGCCAAGCTGTAGCCGTTCGATACATTTTGTCGACTTATGCGCACATAAATGTTTGAGGGAGTTAATTTTTTTTTCGCGATTACTTACTGTGTTGGTTCTTTAGTAAAAGTTGTTCATAATTATGAGTAAAATGACCTCTTAAAAGTCATTGCGTTTATTCTGTAACACGTTGTATATCTGCCAAATTTCATAACGATCCGTTCAGCCATTTTAGCATGAAAGCGTAACAAAGAAACTTCTATGTTACGCTTTCGCGCTAAAACGGTCGACACTATACTTTGTGCCAGATAAACTTGCAATAAAGTACATTGACCTTTCCCTAATATCCCTTCGCAGATACCCGAACAATACATTATGAACCATTTTACATTTTTTTTTTTTTTTTTTTTTTTTTTAAAAAAAACGTTGCCCCACACTAGGAATTTCTCCTGTATCGTGGGTGCGTTCACAAACATATAAACTCACATACACAAACAGCCAGACCCGGAACAACTATCTGTAGGCCATACAAATATTTGTTCCGTGCGGGAATCGAACCCGTGACACGCAGCGCAGCAGTCGACCGCTCAACCACTGCGCCAACCGTGTCGTCAATTACTAACATTACTAGAGAACATAAAGGATCACGATAGAACTACTTCTATCGTGATCCTTTATGTTCAAAAAAAACAGAAATAAAGACTTAGAGCAGTCCTGAATCTACATTCAGGACTGCTCTAAGTCTTTATTTCTGTTTTTTTTAAGAAAGTCAATAAATGTATGTGGGTCAAAGACCGTTATTGCACATTTATCTGGAATCTACTATAGATAAATTTTCAATAACTATAATTGACCCACCTACATTTATTAACATACCTACTTAATTCCGAAAACAGAAATAATGACATAACGCTGTCCTGAATCGATATAAAACATGATCTTTTACTTTTTCTTGTAATGAAAAACGATTTATAATTTATTGTCCGGGTGCCTACGTAGAGAAATTAAGGAAAGGTACTTTATAAGAAGTATATCTGGCGATCAAGGCGAACAAGTCTATAGGCACACGTTTGACCACTATCTCACCTGATGGTAAGTGATGATGTGGTCAAAGATGGTGCACGCTTACCTAGAAGTAACCTGTTCACTCTTGACTTAAAGACTCCCAGACTCCCAGTCTCCGCTTAATTTTCTCATGATACCAAAAAGTATGCTCATAAATTTTCTGCTACTTAAAATTAAATCAAGCTTATGTACAGCCAACGCGCTGCCCGCCATCTTTACAATAACCATTTTATGCCTGGTAATGAAAATTAAATTTAACAGAGCCAGCCAAAACCGAAGGCCATTTCCGAAACAGTATCAGTCGTCAATTGGCCGAACAAAGTTCCCCAATTAACCGTTTTCCACAATACCCGTGAATATTGGCAAAAAATTCTGTTGCGGCACGATTAAATTCGCGGTCGTAACACGAAACGTCCATTATCGCCGAAGGTATAATATACCCGCATTATAACGACTGTCTAACCGTTAAATAATTTTATTTTTAACTCGGGACTCGCAGATAAAAAGGCTGGTAACTTTAAATGGGGAAACTTCCTTTTGCTGAGCAATGAAAAGGCGTCATTACTGCGTCATGGATTGATACAAAGGGGACAAGTGGGAGGTGACATCGTATGTTTTTTTTTATTTTTATTATTGATAGGCACACGCTTGACCCCTATCTCACCTGATGGTAAGCGATGATGTGGTCGAAGAGGGAGAACGCTTGACTACAAGTAACCTATTACGTACGTCTTGTGATCCGATGATGGAACGGGCTTGGCGAAATTAAACTATACATTTGTTGTTTATGATCAGGAGGAATTGTAAGATTCGAGTGTTTGAATAGAGTAGGAGAGAACTTGACCTGCCAGGGTTGCGGATTTTGTTCGAAAGAGTCACCGCGGCCCTGGAACACAGAGGGCACTAGAAGGAGCACGGATGGGTTTTAGTCAGTAGTCTGACACTCCCTCCCGCTCCACTCAGAACGGAAGGAGTCATTTGATGACTTCCCATCCATAAACAAAAAAAGGAGAGAACTCGAAGGACCATTGTAATTTTTTGCAAATATGATTTTGAATGAAAGGATGACGTTGGACATAACCTAGCCGATAAGTTTTACTTGTATGAGGCATGAAGCTGTTTCAGTATTTTTGACAATAAAAAGATTTGCAGCTGTAAAATAGACCACATTACCAAAAATCTTGTAGGTACATTGAATTTTCTGTTCTATAGTAAAAAATTAAACTAAAATAAAACGTCGCAACTAACAATGTTTATAGTTGCTTACAGAAAGTCGATTTAGCAATAAACTTCCGAAATTGCGTACTAACTGCTCTACTGGCCTTAAGCCAGATTTTTTGTTAAAATTTTAACAAAACTTGTCTATTTTGTTGCGAACGTCGTGATATACCTAATACATTATCCGTTTTATGCTCGAGATTATTTTGAAAATTATCCGATGTTTCCTAACTTTAAGGAATAGGGGTTGCATTCAAAATTACAGTACTGTGTTTGACCGACTTCTTTTCTTGCTAAATATGAGGGTAGTTCGATGAAAGAGTGTAAACCATATGAGAGTATTGCATTTTCTTTTCAAGAAAAAAAAAACATGCTTGCTAAGCCTGTCATGGTTTTTCTGAATATTTTTACTGAAAGCTCCTTACTGGGTTAGAACGAAACAAAACTTCCACAATACCTGAGATTTTCCCTTTTATGGGAAGTGGCAAGCACTGTGGTTTTTACAAGAGTTTCATTTTCTTCAATACTTCAACAATTTTTGGGCTGAACTATAATTGGATAAAACATAACACTCCTTTTTTGGGCACGTGGTCTTGGAAAGCGATGGATGAGGTCTATGATGGAGCGAGATGCCTTGAGGTACTGGTATTCCCACACGTAGACAAAACACAGCAGACTCCAGAGGAAAGGTGGTCGCAATCTAGGCAGGCGTTAGCCGTACCACCGCAAGGGAAGGATTGGCTAGTCGTCTAAGGTGTTAGGTAAGACCTGGGTGAGACTGTCCAACATGCGCCGAGCACTCGGTTCAGTTGAGTGCCTGATGGAACAAACTGCGCTACATGAGGAGGCTCCTTCATGCATCCCAAAAATTTAGATTTGGAGAAAATTGTCTGTGACAGACATTTGTTGTCTGTGTCATACGGTTTAGAAATCTCAAAAGGTTAAGGATAAATAGTAAAGCGTTCCCATACCTTCAAAATATAGAATCGGTCCTTCCAAAAATAAATCCATTTCCGTTCATCTGTAACTGCAACACGTCAGCAATCAGGGCTTAAATAATTACCGTGGCTTAGCAAACTCCAGCTCGGTCAGGTGGGCCGAACTCCTGTGGTGAATTAATCACGAAAGCCGCTGAGTCAACTGCTACCTAATTGGTGTTCCTCCCTTGACAATCGAGTCATCAAAGTGGTCAAACACGTCGTGTTTGTGCAGTTTGTGCAGCTTCGCAGTAATGACGTCATATTTAATTTAGAGAGTAGATGGGGAACTGTGTAAGGTGTTCGGGAAAGTTTTTTGTAGTTTTTAGTAGTTTGAAGAGGTGAAATGGAACTGGATTGTTCTTGTTCTTTTACTGGAGGTCGTGTGCTCTTATTTTTATGAAAATGTTAGTTTTAAGTTCTACGGTTGGTGACCCGGGATAAATATTGGTTAAAGTTAAATCCACACATATCCGGGCCGTGCCAGGGACGTGGACGAACTGTAGTCCGTCAAGATCGCAAAAAAAGTATAACTGCGTATATTTTATAATGAACTCGACTTTTTCTCTCAAAGCCACTGTTTTTATTGTTATTAGTTTTTTTTCTCTTTTGTTTATTTCGTTGTTTTTGTTGTGTGCCTCTTACTGTGGCCTGTATTTTCTTTCTATACGTCCGTGTCCAGGCCGGGCCCTGAAAGTGTCGGAACACGTTGTGATGGACCACGGGTCACCGTCCACGCGGTTGCGGATTTGTTCGAGGTTGCGGATTTGTTCGAAAGAGTTACCGCGGCCCTGGAACGTAAAAGGCACTAAGAGGAGCATGGGTGGGTTTTAGTCAGTAGAAGTCTGACACTCCCTGCCGCTCAACCCAGAGCGGGAGGGGTCATTTGATGATTTCCCATCCAAAAAAAAAAAAAAAAAAAAAAAAAAAAAAAAAAAAAAAAAAAAAAAAAAAAAAAAAAAAAAAAAAAAAAAACCGTCCACGCCACGGGCACGGCCGCAAATGTGTGGATCAACCTTTAACTCTGTAACGGTAAGTAGCAGTTTATATTTTAAGGTAGATACTAACCTGGCTCATCGACTTTATCTGCTGTTACTTACAATGATACGACCAGAAGATACGTAAATAAGTATTTTCTTTACGACTTTCATAATCATAAAAAATCTTTTCTCAACTCCGGTAGAGTGGACTTCCAATCTAATTAGATGCAGCAAAATACCAGTGTTTTACTTGGAGCAACTGACTATGTAACTTCTTCAACCCAGCTACTGAGTCCAAATACAAATCTCATGTCCTTATAAGCTCCAAACCACTTCCAAACACACTCGACAAGAGCACCATATCTCATGTTTTTGTACACGATACTCCACAAAAGTAAGCGTTTGATTCCCAAAAATCAATGGGTCCATTAACCGGCATCACCCACTATTTCCTTTGAGTTCGGTCAAGAGGCTAATGCAGGGCCGCCCTTTAAAGATTGACCCCAAGTAACAAGATATAGGGTAGCTAATGCTCACCGTGGGATGTAAGGGAGGATTTCAGTCGAATCATTTCGTTGGACATCGCAAATAGTGTTTTTGTCGATTCGACCCTTGCTTTTGGTAGTATTGGAGTAAATGTTGGAAAAAATCTGTTTGGGACTTTGAGTGTCCGGTTTCTTTTGTATAGGTGGATTTTTGTTTTTTCGTGTGTTTGATGATGTTAATGGATTACTCACCGATTTTATTGGACAAAACTTTTGATTGGTAAGTTGCGCTTTTCTCGGTGTTTGAAAGTGGCGGTTTAACATGTTTTTTGTACAACAGCTAGCCGTTTTAATTCCACAGATAAAAATACTTTTGAAAAGTTGGACCTTAGAATGATAAAATGTGGTGGTTAATTAAAGGTGTGACAATAGTTGCTGAATCAAAATGAACAACAATAGGATTTATCAATTGTATTGCTCAAAAAGTCTTTGCATTCTAGTTTATCAAATAAAAGTAGCTTGGAACTTGTTCCCGATACCAGTGGCCTACTATTTTTAATATTTTTAAATACTTATAAAAAATAAATATAATAATTTTTATTGAAATGAAAATATAATTTATTTGAATGTTTAATGAATAAAATGAATAATAATAATCATTTTATTATTAGGCAGCTGAGGTCCATAGGGAAAAACAAATTTTACCTTACACAAAAAACAAACAAGCGGTAAGTCCATCTAAAAATCCAGTAATTTCTGATACGCAAAAAACCGCCTCCCAAAAACCGTACGAACGATGCCTCCACATTTCAACTATTTGCCACTCCAGAAGTTTCCATACGAACTTTTGTTTTTCCTGTACAAACCACTTTGCGGTACAAAGTATATAATAATGCCCAAAAACGTGGGAGCACTCGCTGCCATCCAAATCCGCTGAGTGGATTCGCAGATTTAGTCGGCAGAAACATTTTTCTCTTTGGTATGTTAATATCTGATGCTAATTCTGTTGATCTGAGGATAGGAGACTGACACAGAAAAAGGACTACTTTTGACAAAGTCAGAACTATCTTTACGTATACTTAGAAACAACTTTTAGCCAAAATATTAACGTCTTTTTTCTTTCATGATAAAGAACTTACCCAGTGTCTTAGCTGTTATTTTTTGTTTGGGAATGTGTTAGTGTTAGTTCTCCCAACTTCATTGTCCTCGTTCGAAGAATAAACTATCTAAAGTTAAAGACATACAGTCGTATTCATGAAAAACTTTATTACTATTACTTAGTTAAAATACTGATAAGCTGATTCTTTATTTAAAATTTTCTATGAAGAATTTGAATTTAGAATCTCGAAAATAGCCCCTATATAAGCCTGTAAGGTACTAGATGCTGTTAAAAAAAAAGTCACTTTATACAATTCGAATGTTCAGAGTTTGTTGTTGAATATACTTTCTATATTCAAAATGCATCATATTATAACAGTCGTTGTTCAAAATTCTGTTCATAAAATATTTTAGCAAAAACCTTGAAACAAAACACGCAAAAACTCTCCGGAATATTATGAAAAAAGACAGGACTCGTGTTTCTCCGACTATTTCTTATTCACAAGACGAAGAAGCTTTTAACTGTTCTTTACATCACAATAAATGTATGAAATCAATCATCTCCCACAATCTGGTGACGTAAATTCATCATAATCATAATAAAGTATCTATTTTTACACGTCTCAATAAATAATTCTTGATATCATCGATTGTTTGGAGGAAATTGAACTCTAGTTTCATGGATATAAGGGGTGTGATGACAGTAGGGTTGGGTTAGCGGTTCGTGTCATGGTGTAATTGAATCATCCATCACAGCGACGCGAGGATTCACCTGCCGGGAAGGATTGATTATTGACAGATATTCTGCTCGAATTTGTTTATCAAATCGGGATGGTATACAACATTTTGTGAAGCAATTAGTTTGAAGCTTTGTGAGACGAGCCTCATTGCAGTTATACAAAAATGTGATATATGTACTGTTTAACCTGACGAAATTTTATTTTTATAACGTTTGTGAATTGTGCTCCCATTTTTTTGTTTAAGATATCACTAAGTAAATAAGTCTTCACTGGGGAATTTAATTATAAAATACTGCTAAATTACTTCCATAGTCAACCTGGATGGCAATATCCCTACAATCTTAAATCACATCCACCAAAGCTTGCTTAGGAAGAAATCTATTTTATCATAAACGATTTTTAAAAGTCGCTCACTCGATAAAATTGTACATACGTTGGTGATATATTCTTTAAAATCGTAATGAATTATCGCAGACGAGTTAAATATAAATGAATTTATTACTAGAAATAGCCAGGTTTGCAGCGAAAAAAAAGAACAAAGAAGCAACGTAACATGTTTACAGAAGAATAGCGATCATAAATAGACACCAACAAGATTGGTGAAACAAAGTACACAATGGCGCATTAGCCGGGTAAAATGTTTGCACGGTGAGCTTAGGAATAAAACCGGGTACACTGTGGGCTACGTTCTATTGAAAATCCATCGAATGCTTTACACCAGTGTAGGAGTAAATTCCACTGCTGTTGAGAATGCTTTTAGACGCAAATCCCTATTCGCATAAAGCCTAGTGGAAGCCACGCATGGAGCGTGAACGCATCGGAATTATAGCAGGTTTTTGTAAAAATATGTTTCCGTGAAAGATTAATCTGGCGGTGTTCCGAATAAACTGCTAAAAGGTTTTGTAGTTGAAGTGGTACATGGAATTTCTAACAATCAGACTGATTTGTTTGCTACTGGATAATCTGCAATGTTGATAATGAAATTCAGAAAAATGTTTCGCCCGCTAGTTTTGGATTTTGATCCGTGAAAAAAGTTCTAGTTCAACATTCACAGTGACATGCCAGCTTACGCTGAAAACCATCGCCGCCGCATACTATTGTAGTCTTTGGCCGCCGCCGTGGATTCGTGCCTTCGTGCACGGGCTTCAGCATTATGCTGAGCGTTAGCACCTATTTGGTCTGTGGCGTTAGCCGTTTCGCGCGGTAGTGACGCAAGTTATATAATATTATTTTTAGATTAAAATATGTTTTTCAGGCTTATACTAAATAATAAAGTTATGTATGTGCGTCACTTTCACGTGAATAAACAGTTTTTCTGTCTTTCGTTATTCGAATTCAGGCAATAATAAAATGTTAGTGCAGTGGATTTAATAAGAGGTAGCAAAGATGTATGTCATACGGTCTATGTTTATACTGAAAACCTGTAACTTAGTAAAATAGAGCAAATTTATTGAAAATATTAATGATGTGAAGGATTAAATTAAGTATATATGTGTACATGGAAAATCATGTTACATTCCCATGACAAAAATAGAGAACAAAAAACTACCTACATTTCTATTTCATAATAAAAATATTACCAGTTACATATACTTAGTAAGGACATTACCAAAAATCCGGATTTTGAAGTAGTAAATTAAGAGGAGACGGTAGCCCTCTGCCCGGACGAAGATAAAATAAGTTGAAATGGGAAAAGTTCCATTAGGTTATGAAATGAAAAGATCACGGTTATCTTAGAGGAGCATACTACTTTTGAATTATGTCCGACTTCCAGCAATTGTCTTAGATGGCTTATTCGGAAATTAAAGGAAACTGTGTCGTAAAGTTACAAGGTTTTATAGAAGTTGGAATAGTCATTCTCCCGTGGAATTTAACGAACCCACGATACAGGAGTGCAATTCTGTAAACATATCGAAGTGAAAACTTGGGCGAGCTGCATGACGGGTGAGATGTCAAACCATACAAATAAGATAGAATGACAGCTCTATTGTCGTTCACTACGCCTAGGTGAACACCGTGACATGTCGACAGAATCGACCGGCTGGAGTGCAATTCCAACCCTGTAAGGTTAGGCGAAGTGAGCTATCAATACGTACATACAAGATAGTATGACAGTTCACTTCATGCTCACCTAAGTATACACGGTGAGATGTTGACAGTATAGACCTGCTGGAGACATTCCTGATGTGGAGGCAGAGGAACGTTTAAAAAAACACAATAGAACATCATAATCATCATCAAATCAGCCGAAAGACGTCCACTGCTGGACATGGGCCTCCCCCATATGCGGCGGGGGTTTGCCATAATTGCCACGCTTGGCAGGCGGGTTGGCGATCGCAGTTTAGCTGTAGCAATGTACTTACAGAGAATGCTGCTACCCATTCTCTGGTGAGTCCTACGATACCCACGGGAAGTGATGGGATGGTGCTATTCTTTTACTTCCGACACCAAACAGTACAAAGGAGGGAAGGAAGGAAGGAGGAGTCATTCTCAGGTGGAATTTAAGGCATGGATGCTGTGACCCCAATTACTTAGCATATACTTTGGCTAAACAATATTCCTGTCAATATTGCACCACTGACAGCTGTCAAACCTTTGAAGAAGGCGAAAACAAAAAGTCAAAGCATGAGCTTACTCACGTCATCATTCTCGGCCATAGTGAAGCAACATCGAGACGTCACAGCTTCATTATAAGTCACAGAATCAGGCGACTCTTAAAATTATAACGGTCCTTTTCTGCATTACGAAATTAAAATTCGCTGAGCAAACCTCGAGCGGAGTTGCGTATAAATAAAAGATTTCGCTTGCAATTTGCGAACTCTAGAATCCTTGCTTAATTATATTATCTTCTGAGCACTTTCTGGTGGCGTTAAGTGGGGACGTTGTTTTTAATTAGCCATTTTGAAATGTGTTTTTGTAGTCGGTCCAAGTCTTGGATGTTCAGTTTACAATGCAATCTTTAATGTTTGTTGAGATAAGTTGGCGCTTGAAGGTAACTTTTGGATTAAAATGTGTTTACAGTTTGTGCGATCGTTGTCAGCAGCCATTTCTGAAGAAGTCCTTCACAAAAAGTTCTGTGACTATCAAAATGTATCATTATGAAAGATTATTATTTTATTATATTCTAATAGACTAGACAAATCCATAAAAAAATAGAGATAAGTTGGCGCTTGAAAGTAACTTTTGGATTAAAATGTGTTTACAGTTTCTGCGATCGTTGTCAGCAGCCATTTCTGAAGAAGTCTTTCACAAAAAGTTCTGTTACTATCAAAATGTATAATTATGATTGATTATTATTTTATTATATTCTAATAGACTAGACAAATCCATAAAAAATATTCCAGACATTCTTTTAACGTATGGTATACATTCACTGTTGCATACGACATTCATTTTGAGAATCATTTCAATGAAAAATGCAAACATCTTCTCTGAATTCGTCGACGTCACAAGTCAGTAATCAGAAACGCAAAAGGCAAAAATTAGTGGCGCCTTTAAAACGAAGGAAAAGAAAGGGTTCCCTTTGTGCCCTAACGAAGGTCAAGTATTGAGGGGAGACGTGGGGAGGTTAGAAATCAGCGTTCTTTTATTCGATTATCTCGCTAACTATTACTGTTTTCAAATGCTTGCAGTCTCTTTTAACTGAAAGCCCCATTTGTATATTTTCTACTATTAAAAATCAATACAAAATTGTAGGTTTCTGGGCCTCCTAATTATGGCAGCCGTAGAAACTGTGGGGTTTTAATCGGCAGCAAAACAACACTGCGTTCTCCCCAGACGGAGTGTATCCTTAGAGGATTTCCCCACAGTAATAAAAAGTATTCTGGGACTTCAAAATTGATTTAAACACGATACAGTATATCCTCGCCAAGATCAACACCAAAAAAAATATTAACAGATTTAAAAATAGCAATAAAAATGGTCTAAAAGGTCACAGTGGTGCAAAATAGTCGAACAAAACTGAACAAGAAATCATATTTTCACGTGTCGTTCTAAGCCCAAGCAAATTACACCCCTTAAGGGACATTTGCCTCAAGAAATATGACGTCACGTCCCCAATTTCACTCAAACCTTGCACATACAGCAATACAAGAATATTTTACGACGTATCTCATACTAAAAATGTTTATGCTGTTATTACAATCGAAATGACGAGTGAGTACGGACGTTCCCAGCTAAAACATTGAATTTTTAACTTTAGAGCGCGGTATCTTCGCGGATAGAAAATTTTTAACCACGTCTGCTCGGTTTGCTACGTGACTCCATCATAGTAAGGGCGCTTTCACATTGCACGTGTTTACTGTACAAATCAGATGTAAGCTAATATAGTAGAGCTTTAAAGTGTGATTTTTCTGAGGAGTCTGATCGGGTAGATGTTTTACAAATTACTTATCGAGCTTGGGGCTGAATTTGATACTTATCGGTTTGCTTCAATATTGAATGAAGTGTTTGCTTTTCATCTAAGAATTTTATCTAGGTTACATGCCTCAAGATTTACTGTGATTTACCTCACTGTACGAGAATTCATACATGATGAAACTCACAACCCAAGAAAAGAAACAGAAATCATCATGTCCGCCTCTGTACATCTGTGTGCGTAAAGTATAAATAAATAAATCAAAACGTGAGTGTAAAAAAAAAATACTAAAACTGTAATATTATATTTAGCTTTCCTCATTGAGGCCAATCTTCAAGTTGTCGTCCTGATCTATTTGAATCAGCATTTTCAGCATCGCCATTCTGCACACACCCTTACACGTTCTTGCATCCGAACGCCAGAATTACAGACCATCTGTACACGCGAGCGGAGCTTGAATCGCGCAAATTCGCGCGCTTACAAAAATCCGACTCACAATCAGTCCCTATTCACTAGAGGTGACACATTGAGAGATACATGCAAAGTTTTTCGCGTTCTCTCTCTATTTTAATTTGTTTATTCGGAGGTTTTCGAACAACTATTGTCTTGTTTTTGCTTGCTCGGCTGGTGAGGTCTTTATAGGATGCTGTGATTTTTTTCCAATCGCGTTTTGGAGTTGTGAATATGTCTATTGTGTGCGTACGGGGTCACAAAAAGGAAAGAAAGACTGTAGAGTGTGCCAGCGTGGAAATATGTATGTTCTTTGATGTTGTTACAATGCAATTAACTCCTTGTATGAGTCGAAAGTGTTCTTTTTCACAAGGTAACTACGTGAGTTACAGAAAATTACTGAACTGTACTCATGTCATATTCCCATACACATGGAGTAACAGAAAGTGTGGTAGCAAATAAAATGATAATTATTTTTTTGTAGAGAACTGACAAAATTAAGTGACTTCTATATAAAAACGTACTGACGTAAAATAATTAGATAAAACGCAAGAGTATAATTTGGTATTTAATCAATTTTAGTAGTTTTTATTTGTTTACCACAGCCAAATCCATAGCTGAAAAATGTAAGATTTAAAATAATACGGAGAACAAAACTAAATTTCATTATCACAAGCCTGTAATCCACTTGTTTACGAGAAAAATGTTTTAGTGAAAATAAAAATCTATCGGGAGCGAGAAATGCTTGAAATCAATAAACGGATTACCCGGGCTTTTGCGGTTCAAGGCTCGATTTTATCGGAAAAACAAGAGTTTTCCGTATGCATGTAGATGTTGGTGGTTTTAATTTCTTTTCTGAATTTTGTAGTAAATCTTACATAAAGGGATTTCAAAGAAAAATATATACTGCGCCTCTTTTTTTTGCAGGTGGGTTAGTTTATCAATGCACTATTTATGGTAGACACTATGTGCAATAACGGTCATTGATCCACATACATTTATTGACTTTCATAATATCAAAAACAGAAATGCTGCTGTCTTAAATCGACTTCTATCGTGATCGTTTACGTTTATGAAAAACGGTTCATAATTTGTTTTTCAGGTATCTGCGAAGGAATATTACTGAAAGGCCAATGTACAATATTTATCTGTATCCTACTAATATTATAAATGTGAATGTTTGTATGTTTGTGTTTTAATCAGGCAAAAACGGCTGAAGGGATTTGGATGAAATTTGGCACACATGTAGTTCATATCCTGGAATGAGACATATGCTACTTTTTATCCCGGTAAGTGGCATGGATCAATGAAGACTGAGGAGGAAGTGGAAATTCAGAGCCGCTGCTGCCTTAGTACTACAGATTTACAAGTACCAGGAGACCAAAAACATCAAGTACCAGGAAACAAGAAACATGTCATAGTATTTTTGGGCTGGTTAGGATAGGTGTAGGTTAGGTGTAGGCTAGGTGCAGGGTAGGTGTAGGGTAGGTGTAGTGTAGGTGTAGCGTAGGTGTAGGGTAGGTGTAGGGTAGGTGTAGGGTAGGTGTAGGTAGGTGTAGAGTAGGTGTAGTTACAATACAAATCAAGAAACCTCTCCCTGTTTTCGATTTTCTCGCGGGCGAAGCCGCTGGTAGAAGCTAGTATAATATTATAAAGGTGAAAGTTTGTATGTTTGTATGTTTGTGTAAAAATCAGGCAAAAACGGCTGAAGGGATTTGCATGCAATTTGGCACACATGTAGTTCATATCCTGGAATAAAAAATAGGCTACTTTTTATCCCGGTAAGTGGCATGGATTAATGGAGGCTGAGGAGGAAGTGGAAACTCAGAGCCGCTGCTGCCTTAGTACTTCAGATTCACAAGTACCAGGAGACCAAAAACATCAAGTACCAGGAGACCAGAAACATATCATAGTATTTTTAGGCTGGTACAATTATGTATGGTAGGGTAGGTGTAGGGTAGGTGTAAGGAAGGTGTAGGGTATGTGTAGGGTAGGTGTAAGGTAGGTGTAGGGTAGGTGTAAGGTAGGTGTAAGGTAGGAGTAGGGTAGGTGTAGGATAGGTGTAGGGTAGGAGGTGTAGGGTAGGTGTTTCCTGAGTAAAAAATGTACGATACAAATCAGGAAACCTTCCAATTTTCGATATTCACGCGGGCGAAGCCGCTGGTAGAAGCTAGTACATAATAAATCAATGGTCCTGCGTTAGAATCGGAAATAAAAAAATAAATAATAAAACTTTAATTCAGACTATAAGGTCCATAATTCAGTTGGTATTTTGGTGTTAGTAACAATGAAGAAACTAAAAAAAACAAGAGAAAAGTATTGCAAAAAAAAGTCAGAAAACAAGTATTTATGTGGTTTATCCTGGTTTACCTAAATCATGTAGATAAATGAATAAATGATTACACAATGACGCTCAATTTCTGTAAAACGTACCGCTTTTGTATATTAATCGACTAGGCACTCAAATATTGGTAATAACAACACCCGATACTTTTAAGCATACCATGTCTTTAATTCTAATAGGAAAAAAACTCGTGAGTAAACCTAAGTAAAACACATCTTTTCAATATAATTGAGTACCAGGAGACTATAACACAGAGAAGGTATTTTATTAGAACCCCAGTGGAAGTTGCAACGAGGGAGAGTTATGTACTCGTCGGGCCACGTCACCATTCGTAACGTCACCACGATGGATATACGGCTTTAATATGGAGTTACAATCCTTTCGAAACATTACACCAGAGATAATAAATTCTTGTTCGTAATGTTTGCTTTGCTTTGTGTTTTTCTATTACTGACGGTCGAATAGTCTTGGCCTAAAGTAGTCCAAGACTAGAATACGAAGCCAAAAGAAAATTCTGTTTTGTGGAGCATCGCTCGTGTCTGAATCTAACTTGTGATGTCACTAAGGATTGATGTGTGTATGACTGTAGATACTTCGTTTCCGTGGTCTATGACATAGACACTTTGTATTTTATTGGGATATTTAAGTAGCGATAGGTGCCCATTATACGCTCATGCAAGCGTCACTCAATTCCAAAAGTCGTGAATGACGAATGATGGTGAGTGATGGAATTCAATTGACATTAGACGCTCATTCTTAAATACGCGACAATATTATTATTGGCTGTTATACGGGATTCGAAAAAGGACAAGGACCGAACACACACATGTCGAAGTGAAAACTTGAGCGAAGTGAACGACAAGTGAGTTGTCAAACCATACAAACATACTGATTGACATGAGACTGCTCACTTGTCGTTCACTCCACGAAAGTGCACACGGTGAGATGTTGACAGAATAGTCATCAGTCACTCATTACACGATAGGTTATCCGTCAGTCACAGTCTTGACTGTGGTTAAAGTGACAGCAAATCCTATCGTGTAATAGGGGCCATTGTGTTGATTTCTCTCAGTAAAAGAATTCACCAAGGAGTAAGTCCTTGGTGAAGTCTACTAAGAGATTAGGTACCTAACATACTTTTCACAAACAAACATCCAATTAGTTTACATTTAATAAAATTACGTTACACAACATTGAATCTATTCTAAGCCAACGCTTATGATGCAAATAAACACGGAAGGAAAAAATAGCAATACTTCCAAAGCCAGGAAGCGACAAGCCACAGAAAACATTTACTCATTCCCAAAACATTTACGATCTCCTTAGTTTCTGGCAATCGAACCGGCCCTTACAAGGAAAGCTCTCGAGTAGTAGCTCCCCGTAACGCGCCCCATAAAACCTGTTGTTCTTATAGACAAACAAAGGATTTAGCTAAAAGGTACTCTTCGGATTTATTGCCTTATGAAACATCAACTTTGCCGTAAACTTTCTGTACAATGATTAATGTTGTAACTTTTGTGTGTGTCTGTGTGTGTACATGTATTTGGTGAGATTGTTTCAAATGAGGAGGGAAGTGGTTATCAGCTTTTATATTTTATGTATACTTACAAGTTTTTTTTTTCTTTTTGTTTTTCGGGTCATGGAGGTTAGAGTGACGTACTCAGGACTGTGTAACAGGCATTGAGTTAACTATGCCTGTGTGTATGTGTATGTGTCAGGCTTAGTGATAACAGCAGCATGGGTGGACTTTTAGGGGAAACCATCGGGTATTTAACCCGTACAATAAATTTTGAACCGTTTTTCATTAGTAGAGAATGTAAAGAATCACAATAGAAGAGGATTCAAAATAGCTATAGGTATTTATTTCTGTTTTTGCTAATAATAAAGTCAATAAATTTGTGTGGGTCAATGACCGTTAATGTACATTTA
Organism: Melanchra persicariae; assembly: GCA_947386135.1. Taxonomy (NCBI): domain Eukaryota; kingdom Metazoa; phylum Arthropoda; class Insecta; order Lepidoptera; family Noctuidae; genus Melanchra; species Melanchra persicariae. The sequence continues at coordinate 4,063,262 of OX376651.1, read as the reverse complement.
TCTGGCGCCTACCACAGACAAGTACGTATGTGTTACACATATTATGGGTGTTGTGGAGTAACCTAGGGCAGCCCGTAGCAAAGTAGCACGGGGCCCGTGAGGACCAGAGCCTGCCAGGGTTGTGGAATTTGTTCGATAGAGTCACCGCGGCCCTGGAACGCAAAGGTGATGATGGGATTTGGTCAGTAAGAGTCTGACACTCCCTTCCACTCCACCTAGAGCGGAAGAAGTCATTAGATTGTTTATTCATAAAAAAAATGTGGGTCAATGACCGTTATTGCACATTTATTTTGTTCCTACTTACCGAAAACCGAAATGCTAAGATAGGCAGTTCAGCAGGTAATAACCTGCTGAACTGCCTATCTCGGGAATTATCATAGTTCTGGAAATAGGCTTGTTTAGCCTATTTCCAACTATGTTGGCATGCTATTTGATCGTAGTAGAATTTATATCTACCTCCTTTGCTAGTACCTAACTGAAAAGCATTACTATTCATAAGTTGGATTTGAAATCTTCGTTCAAGGCAGTTCACACCGTCATTAGATTATCATAATCGTCGCCTCATAATTAGCACCTCTTTAATGATACGTGCACCTTGTATGATAATGAAGGGTGCGGATTAAATCAGTTCTCAGTGTGGATCATGCACCAGCAACTATTCTTGTCTAATTTTCAATTGATACTTTATGTCAAAATTAAAATGAAGACATAATTATTAAACATTTTCAATTCACTTCTTCATTTCAAGCTTCTTAAATTATTGCTGTATTGGTTCGACTGGAAGCCAATCCCAATATATCTGGAAAGAAATATCGAATTACAAAGCCAAATAATATAAAGGAAGACAAAGAAGTCAGGGGTCGCCATTTCGACCGATCCTGTCATCAGTGAATAGAGATATCTGTCCAGCATAGACCATCTTTCAAATGATGATGCAACCACGTCGCAATATAGGTTGTTCATCTCATGTTGTTCAGTGAGACTGGGTCGGACATGACTCCCGCATGTCAGACGAGATATGAACATAAAGAACATATCTCGTCTCCCATTAAATGCCAAAGATATCGCGGCAGACCAAGGCAAAGATGGGGGGATGAGCTCAACTCCTTCCGAAAGAACTGGCCCTACATAGCAAATGACAGAGTATTTTCTCTGAAAGCAATTTTATCCAAAGACTACAAGCCACACCAAAAATAGACCTCCAGCTACCTAATTCCCCCTCGCAGATTGTTTTTCCCGCCGATTAGAAGGAGCATGAAGTCATCAAGACCGGCGGCCATTTTGAACGTGACTCCCATACGAGATCCAGTGAAACTAACCAAGTGGCTAATATTGCCTTGCGGAAACGATAGTGATATAAAAAGGGCAGCAATTTTGAGTATATTGTTATTTTCATGGCGGTGGTAAAAATTGATATTGTTTGCTTTGTTATTTTTTAAGGTTTGGAATTGAGAGATAATGTTGCATTAGTGTGGGTTAGTTTTTTGAGCAGTTGTTTGTGGAAATTGGTTGTTCTGGTCTAGGTTAGGTAAATGAATATAAATGTGGATGGAAGGAGAGGGAGAGGGCCTAAGAAAAGACGGATGGACTGTGTGAGGAGCGATTTGAGAGAAAAGGGAGTTAGTGAGAGCATGACGGCTAATATTGCAGAATGGAAGAAAAAAAACGTGTTGCACCGACTCCTAGTAACATGGGATAAGGGCAGAAAGATGATAAAACGCATGTTGATCGTTTTGATGTCTTTGGGCTCTAGATAAAGTGACTTTCTGTCAGTAAAAGTTTTAAATATTTGGGTAATCCCAAACATAAGTCAATTACCAGTCATTTAAGACTTTTAAACAATAATATTAGTTAAATCATTTGTATCGAAAGTCACTTTTTCTAAGGCTCAAAGATCTCTTATGTTTCGTCTCAAAGGCTTCGAGCACAACATGTTCTAAAAACAACTGTTCTATTTCAGATTATGTAGGCATCCTATATTTGAACCTCATTCAAACTTTTGGAAATCTATACTCTTATTACGCTTCAAAACATTAATTCCCTTAATTATTAGGGCCATTAATTGGACATTGGACATCACACCCACACGCACAAAACGGTTTGGGACACATTCAATGTGCGTACAGCATAGGAACGGAATTCCCTGCCACAGTCTGTTTCCTGATAGCTACAACCCGGGAGTCTTTAAGTCAAGAGTGAATAGGTTACTTCTAGGCAAGCGTGCTCCATCTTCTACAACATCATCGCTTACCATCAGGTAAGATAGTGGTTAAGCACTTGCCTATCAATAATAAAAATAAAAAATGTAATTAGAAAAAGGTGTGCCTCTCTGATGACACGTGTTCGCGGCAGTGTGTATGGCAGTACCAACACTATTCTCAGGGTGTGGGCTGATCGGTAGTCGATTCTCCAATGATGCAGTGGTGGATGCAACTCTACGCTGAAGTGTAGCTGTATATTTTAATTTAATATGTCTGTACTTACGAACACTAGTTTTCTAAGTTAATTGTTACCAACCCTATGGACTTTGTCTGAACCAAAGTTTTATTATTATCCCTACTTAATATTATAAATGCAAAAGTAGCTCTGTCTGTCTGTTACGCTTTCACGCTATTACGGCTGAACGAATTATCATAAATTAAAATGACAGATAATATAGCCTAGGATATGGAGAAGGACATTTTTTTTGACTAAAACCCGTCCGTGCTCCTCGTAGTGCCCTTTGCTTTCCAGGGCCACGGTAACTCACGGCAACCCTGGCAGGCTCTGACCCTAACGTGTCCCATCTCCTATGCTGACATCTCTTTTAGGCGCGCGTGGAACACAACGCGCCTTCGACCTGGGCCTGGCTTTGATCGGACGGCGAGCCACCCAACGCTCGCCGTCGCAGACCCGCACATACGGTGGCTGGGAATCGCCCAGCGACTCCCGACGCAGACCCAGGGCAGACCACCGAGATCCACCGTATCCTCCGGACGATCCTCACAATGAAAACACCCGGACGTTTCCTCCCGCTGAATGGAGAAGGTCGTAGGCTACTTTTTTACGCGATAAACGACATCCACACGGGCGGAGCCGCGGGCAATAGCTAGTTACCCATAATTAGCTTTCAGTAAAATATCAAAGCATTATAAATCATGAGCTTCACAGTACTAATAAACAAAAACACACAAGTCCATATTGTAGAAACAATCTCGGTAATTTAATATGAACTCTTGCAAGAATGTTCCGTTTATTGAAACGATAAAGTTTTACGTTATTTTTATCATGTTCGTAACAAAGTGCTCCTTACAAAAAGTTTCCAGGCTCGAGTAGATAAAGGTTCATTTATGCCCTTCTGTGAAAGTATAAAACCCGTAACTATTCACCTGATTATTTACGTTTAAGGTTAGTGAGGGCGCACACTTGCGTTTAAATTAGCAAAGAGGTTACGCAGCACGTGTTTTGTTAAACAAAAGAGTCGTGACGGAACAATCTTGCACTTTTTTTTGCCTTGCCCCCATCCGCTAAGTTCGTACTGTGCGATAAGGGGTCTTCGTTACAAACACATATTTTACACTTTTCCTTCAGTAGACAGTTTGCATTTTTTTAAAAACATTTAGTCGGTTTCGACTATTCTGACATAGTTTGTAGTTAAACCCTTTTGCACCCATGAAGGTATCTGAAAATGTCATCTGCGTACTTACTCAAAAGCTGTGACGTCTTACACCGCGCGCCCACCCTTAGAAGTCCGAGTCACGCGTTCAATTTACTACCTCGCCACTCTCTCAAGATTTATTTACGATTAGTACATAGTGAAGGCTACCCGGCCCGAATAGCAATCGTCTGATAGAATTCTCAACGAATTTCTCTTCTTAATTTTATTTAATTCTATGAAATATTTATGGTAACAGGGATTTTTATGGTAAGTAATTTTGTCGATGGAAAATTTACCTTATTACTGTGTAGAAAAGTAATAAATTGCCTAATAGAACAATAAAATGTTGATGTCAAACAGCCATTGTTATTAAATGAGATAGGTAGAAAGAAAGAGATTTTATTAAGTGAAAGACATCAGAAAGCTAATTTTACTATTGTTTTAACCAACGTTCACGTTCGCATCTCAGTTGCAAATAGTCACAATCTGTCAACATATAGGGAATTTAGAGGCGTTTTTGACAGTTTGCGACTGCGGTGTAAATGCGAAGGCTCCTTAAAAGTACAAGGATTGCTTCTAAAAACCAAAATTTTAAACTGAGCTTGCAAACTCAAGGCCAATTCTAATAATAAAAAAATGTATGAAATTGAAGCTTTTTTGTTAGATGCGAGAAGCCAATTCTACAAATTTTTAAGCAACGATTCGCACTCTCATCGAAACGACAATCTAAGTCGGTGACACATCTCAATTTTATTTTTTGATGGACTGAGATTGTGTTTAAAAAGCAAACGTTCTATTTTTATTACTTTTAAAAGTTGGAGTTTGCAACCGGAGAACGGAGAACCTCAAGCGGCGGAAATATAACAACCTCGTTGGTAGTTATATTTTCGAGCCGTTTGGGGTTGAAACTCTCGGGTCGTGGGGTCCCAGTGCTCATGCGTTATTTAAAGAACTTGCTAAACGCTTAGTTGACACTTCGCGTGATCCAAGGGCTGGCTTTTACCTTGGACAAAGGATAAGCATTGCCATACAACGTGGCAATGCCGCCAGTCTTTTGGGCACACTTCCAGTCGTCAGCGATGCGGATGAATTTTTTGACGCCATCTTTTAGGGTTAACTTAGTTAGGATTTTTGATTTTTATTATTAGTGCCGTTTGTAACTCATGAATCAATAAGCAACGTTGAGAAGTTAAGTGCTAAGATTAAATGAACAAATTATTGCAATTATATTCTCTGTTTGTGTTATTACTGAAAATATCACATTAATCACCCAGTGCTCTTCCTCCTCTCTCCTACTTGATCTATGCTGTGCCCGAAAGTGTCCATAAATGTGACTAATATAATTATTTTTCTACCAACTATATACAATATGGTACGCAATAAAGAATTGAGAAATACCATGTTGTAATAAATTTAAACAAAATAATATTTATTCCGTCATAAGTCGAATTTCAATAACCGAACAGAACTTTCATTAAAACGGAGAAGTTAACAATTTTATTTGCTAGTTGTGTAGTGGAGTAAAAACGGTTCTTTTTATTCGCTTTTAAATGGATCGGGTTCGTTCGTGTTTGATGAGATGAAGTTCGAACATTGCAAAAAATCTTTACCTCACGTTCGTCACTTGCTTATTGATTTGTGCCAAGTTAGTGACAGGGTAGAACTTGGACAAGGCTGGCACAGGAACGTGGGGATTGGCACAAGAAAAGAGAGGCCTATGCTCAGCAGTAAGGGAAACTTGTCTGTCTGTCTCTGGATGGTGATGATGGTAACATCACCATGACGGGGCTGGGAGACAGCAGTCCCGTCTTTAATAACATAGGACTTTAACAATACTGCTGACCCGTGCCATGTCTGCCTACCTTTTCATGTAATTCGGGCAACATGTTTTTCTAATTGAGTTAGCATTTGCTTAAAAAATTTGCCTATTACCGTCTCCAGAGTCCCATCTATTTCTGTACCAAAGTTCATCAAAATCGGTTCAGAAAAGGCGTGAAAGTGTCCATTTATAGTTGATATTAGTGAAAAATGCACTTATTGCCGAATAAGCTGCTTGCATTGGGTTACGTAAGATGGATAGTGCCGAGGCAGACCTAGAAAGAAGTGGCAAGATGACGTGGATGTGGAGCATTGGGGCTCAAGGTGGCATGGCTTCTGCTCGGCACTGGTTGAAAATAGTCTAAATAAAAAAACAATAATTAAAATTCCTTTACCATAACCCCAAAAACGCAAATCTTAGACCTCTTATACATCAAAAATGCATCAATCCAAACTCAAACCAGCAATAAATTACCAGCATCCAGAAATGAGCCACTAAAAACTGAAGTTGTGGACGTAAATAAGGTTTACCTCAAAAACCGTGTCTCGAATAGAGAGGGCCACACGTTATCAAGAGTTCGCTCCAGCCACCTGCTCCGTGCCTTAAACTTGATATTTAATTAACAGTTGAACGTTATGTTTAGGTACTGGATGTGGCATGAATATTTTTTTTTTTTGATGCTTCAGTTCCGATTGTAACATCCTGGTCTTTATGGTTTTATGCAAAGGTTAAGAAAAAAATCGGTCCTTAGTCATTTATTCAAATTAGGCTGAGTGCCAGCACTTTTTGAACGTCAACTTTTACAAAAAGGCAGTCCCCCAAATACGCCCGGCGTAATACGGCTTATAGGTAACTTGATTTGGTTGTCAATAGGTAGAAGGAAGAAGTCATAAAATAACTAAAAAGTTGACTATTCGAGCAGTCTGATACAGCTGGCCGTAAAATCTGTGATAGTTCATTCACAGATTTTAAGAAACCGCCACTTGAGTAGACGGGTTTTTTTTTAATTTCCAATATTTAGTACAGTATACTTAATTTTTACATAAACAAGCAACATCTAGATGTAAATTTATTTAAGACTGTAACTTTGCAAACACCGTCTGATTCCTGTGACGTTTCGTCCACTACGGGATTATAATTTAATGATGGGAAAACAACAAGGGGACCCAAAAGTTACAGCGATGCTGCTTTAGCCACCTGCTCCACGCCTTAAACTTGATATTTAATTATAATTATCATGTCGTATCCATTATCTAAGCAAGGCAGTGACGATAATGGATAAGACATGGATAGAATAATTTTACCAGGTTTTAGTGTAAAAATTCTGAATGTCATAAGCAACAAGAAACTGATTTTTCTATTGTTAATTTAAATTTGATTTATGTAGAATAAGTAGTTTGAAAAGGTTAGGTAAATCAATAAAACTGTAGGCATCTGCAAGTTCACCTTCGTGTGTTTGTATTTTACTTGTGTATAAAGCTTAAAGTGTTAAATAAAAATAAAGTGATTCTTAATTAAATTTGTGCAATCGATTCGAAGCTCCAAAGACTTGAGCATCGATGCCGAGTTGTTTGCCTGTTGGTTTTCTGTCGGTTGCATTTTGGGGAGTTTGCGACGGAATTGAATAGTTATGGAGTCTTTAAGTCAAGAGTGAATAGGTTAATTCCAGGCAAGCGTGATCCATCTTCCACCACATCATAGCTTACCATCAAACGGCAACATTTGAAAAATTGTTTGCCAAGGGATAATATGTCTACAGTGAAACATTATCAGAAAACTTCACTAGACTACGCTCAACTTAAGTTCACAACTACACCCCATATTCCAACCATATCCAGCGCACCTCTAATTAAGTACATCATTGCTACCAACCGAGGTACTCGCAGTCTTAGGTTCGCTCCCATAATTGTATTTAGTCAATTAGCATACGAAATTTCATTTAGCAGCGTCGGTAATTACTTACGTAGCGCAGTAGCGTTATTAAAGGGTCTATTACGTCATGTTATGCTAAGATTTACCTAATCGTCTTCTTGCTCTTTTTGACGAGTTTCTTATGACTTGTTTGAGGATTATCTTTGGAATATGTGGATCGTATAATTATCTTCGTATATATTGGTTTTGTGTTGGCTTTTTACGTTTATCATGAGATCCTGTAGTTATGTTTGTTGGTGCTCTGAACTATCTTGTTTGGGTGCTAACCAATTTATTTTTTTATCTAGGCACTTTGACATTATAAATGCGAAAGTAAGTAACTCTGTCTGTCTGTGTGTTACGTTTTCACGCTAAAACGGTTGAATGGGTCGTCATGAAATTTAGGAGATATATAGCCTGGGATATGGAAAAAGACATAGGCTACTTTTTACGCGATAACCGACATCCCCCCGGGCGGAGCTGCGGGCAAAAACTACTACAAAATAAATAGAATACTTATGAGGTACATTTCCTGACACTATACAAAGTGCCGAATAATAACCAAGTCTACTGCCAAACTATATTCAAACAACAACGATTAAAAATACAAATCCAATCTAAATTAAACTAAAGGTCCAAACTACAAATTACACTAAAAGGTCCATTAACCACCACAGTGAGCATAATAACAACAACAACAAACTACAAACACAGCACCGCTCCGCTCATTACTCGCTCTACAAACTTCGTGGCAAAAGGAGGCAGAACCCGCCGCCGGCAGCCAAACGGTTAAACTATTCTATGCATTTGTGATTGATCCGATAACTGCGGGACCCTGCGTGTGTTATTTAGCAGCAATTGGCCATGATTGGTGCGGTCCCCTAGAGGTTAGATGATGGATCGGTCCTCGGTTTTTACCTGCCGTTATCTGCGGGACCAGTGATTAGGTTTCGTGTTAACTTGAATTTATTTGGCTGTGATATTTGAACGGATTTGTGAGTCGTTTGTTTATTTGTGTGTGGAAATGTGTTTTAGCTAATTTAATTTGAGTTCTTTCGTATTCCTTTTCTACAAACGTTTTTGTAAATTCTGGTTAATGCACTAGTAAACACACAGTTGTTTTAATAAGTCTAGCCTAAGTTAATTAATTAATGTTTTTATCTAAACGTCTTAAAATTATCATTACAGCCGGTCGATTCTGTCGACATCTCACGGTGTTCACCTAGGCGGAGTGAACGACAAGTAAGCTGTCATTCCATCTTATTTGTATGGTTTGACAACTCACCCGTTGTGCACCCCGCCCAAGTGTTCACTTCGATACGTTTACAGAATCGCAATGCAGGTCTTAACCCAATGCAATACTCAAGTCACACACACGGAATTAAAATTAAAGCACGAAATACATCTCAAGATCATAAAGATTATTGTTTTTAGCAGTGTAAACAATAATACGTTAACACATTCACCCCAGTGACATGTAAATACAACGTGTGACAGAATAAATGTAATACCTCTTAAGGGGTCATTGCACTCACCTTTATGAACAACTTTTATTATGCGACTATCCCAGAAATCGGGAAAAAAAAATCGACCGCTCCATACATTTATGTGCGCATAACTCGACAAAATGAACAGAACAGCTGATTTTTTTAACGATTTACATTTTTGCGTTTATTCTGTTACACGTTGTATCTACATCAATTTCGCCCCGAATATAATTGATGGTGCCAATTACTGCTGATATGCAGCGGATTTTGTTCTAGCTGGGGAGACGGAGCTATACAGGACGTATAGCTCCGTCTCTTTCCCACTGGAAGTAATATTAAAGTAATACTGCTTTAAGAGTTGGTGGTTTAGGTCCTGGATGTAGTTAAAAACCATATATACCATAACCATATTACACCAACCAAATTTCTGATTAACACAAGAACAAAAAATAATCGTTATATCTTTGTTGACACAACATACATCATTTAAATTACTCTGTCATTGATAAAAAAAACTAAAAATACACCCTACGACGTCCCCCAACACAGTTTATTGAAGATCATTATTAGGTTGTAAGGCTATGAAGCGGTTTCACACCACTATGACTATGCAAATGCTATGTCCCTCCGTAATAACCATTATTGGCGCTTCCATAAAAGTTTCTTACGACTCAATCAACACTGTTATTAGGGGATGAAATTGTAATTTTCGTTGGGTGGTAATAGTTTTTATGTTGTAAGTTTTTGTGATTTATTTTTGTTAAACAAGCATGAGGACTGACAACACTTTTACACTTAAAGGTTTGGTCATTTTAAACGAGGTGAGACCATGCTTTCTTTGTTTATTGTACATGAAGGAACACAATTAGTATTTGTTGCAATATCTAATGGATCCAGGAAACTGGATGACTTTGGAGAAATATCTCCCAGCAATGCAATTGAAGCGGCATCAATCCCACAAGAAATAAAACTAACGAAGCAAAATTTGTACGGCAACTAAAATAACCACAACGCCATCTATCCCGGCAGCAGCGAACTACTAACGAAATCCTGCATCGCGGTATCAGAGTTTTCCATGCGATTTGAACATATACAACAGTCCGAATATCCGAATAGGATAGTACTAATTACTTTTTGTTTAACCTATCTTATCTCACAGCTGTTCGAATGCCCCCCCCATGTTTTTCCAGCTATTTTTAGCTCCCGCCTTCTCCAACCAAAAAGTCAGAATTAGGGTATCAAAAAATTTATCGGATGAAATTCGTGCCTTTTTACTAACTACGTGCCACTTTAAATGTTCCTTTAAATTACCGTACAGAAATCGAGGTAAGTTCGGCTTTTTACGTTTTTTTTCTCATCAACTTATTACACAACCAGAATTATTAAACAAATTAAAATAAAATGTAACTTACTAGAAGATCAGGCCCTAACAGGAAATAGTGGAAAGCGAAGAAGACCTTTGTCCAGCAGTAACACAAACTCATAACAGTAACTTCAACTCATTTCTCACGTGCACTTGTATCGCAATAACCCATCGCAACCAATAAACCAGTGCACAATAACTCCCGTAACCTGCAGCATTGCTCACAATTTTCACATTCCCGCCAACGCCCGACCTGCCATCTTACCTATCTAACTGGGATCCAATTAGTTCTACAGTGGCAGTTTGTAGTACATGCTTTCTGGAATGTTCTACGAGTACTAGGTGTCTTGGAGTAGTGCTTGCTCTGAAATTAAAAGTGTGAAGCATTCTAATGTCGTTTTTCAGTTGCAGCAACCTGCCGACTTTGCATGGGTAGCAGAGTATTTACGCTGAATTCAGCATGATTTTTTGTGACATCTTCCGTATTTCCTTAGTCCCTCATAGTACGATCGGACAGCAATTCGACATTCAACACAACCACGGAGAAATAAAGTGCAGATTCAACGGCTTTTCCTGTTTTAAAAGGCAATTTTTTTTTTTTAAATTGGAATTCATCAAATGACAAAATACTGAAACTATAGCACCGTTTAAATTGCCTCGTGGTTGTTTTCAAAATATTAAATTACTTCAACTAAAAAAAAAAACTCAACGAAAGAGGTTAAGGAATCATCATCATCATCATTATATCAGCCGAAAGACTTCCACTGCTGGACATAGGCCTCCCTTAAGTGTCGCCACAACAACTGGTCCTGTGCGTCTCGCATCCATCCGGCTACTAGCAACCCTCACCAGGTCATCGGTCCATCTTATGGGAGGCCTTCCAACGCTGCGTTTTCCGGTACGCGGTCGCTACTCCAGATCTTTTCGGCCCCATCGACCATCAGTTCTGCGAGTAATGTGCCCTGCCCACTGCTAGGTACTTCAGTTTGGCGATCCTTCGGGTATCCCAAAGGATTGAAAAATAACAATAGGTATGGTGTGATAAAATGCATCATCAACATTTCACATGGATTGGAAATCACCAAATGACTCCGCTCTGGTTAGGAAGTGGCGAGAGGAAGTGTCAGACCCTTACTGACAAAAACCCAACCGTGTTCCTCTTAATGCCCTTTGCGTTCCAGGGTCGCGTTGACTCTTTCGAACAGATTCCGCAACCCTGGGGATGTCATCCCACCAACTTCCAAACTCCGGGCTGCTACTGTAAAATTCCTAATGGAATAACACCATTGCCCAATTGCCCGACCTGGTAATCGAACCCGAGCGAAGGCTCCTGCCCTTCGTTCGCAAGGAAGAACAGGAGCACAAGTTTAATAACTATATGTTTTGCCTTTTCCAGTTCAGTAAATACTGACCCAAAGTGAACCAAACGGCATTTCATGTAGAATATTTGTTTCCTCTTACTTTCAATGTATTGCCTCACTGGCTACGAACAGAAATCCGGAGCTAGGAAATCGGGAAATTGAGTCTTGAATGTGAAAGACGAAGGCAATGGAATAATGAATACAGTTTTATTTATTTTCAAATGCGAAAAATGTAAACGAAAGTCATGATATTATGTTTAGAATCGAATTAGATTTTGACTAGGTGTATCCTTTTCAAAAATTTTTTTTTTTACAATAGTTTTTCCGTATTGTGTCGAACGTAAAGGAATAGTACCATTCCAGCACTTCAACTCCCTTCCCTTCAATTCACGTCGTAAGATGCGACTAAGGGACTCACCGGAGAATGGGCAGCAGCATTCTCTGTAGGTACATTGCTACAGCTACACGATTGCGGTTGCGATCGCCAACCCGCCTGCCAAGCGTGGCGATTGTGGCAAACCCTCCCATTTGGGGAAGGCCTATGTCCAACAGTGGACGTCTTTTGGCTGATATGATGATGATGAACTACACTAGTACACCATTAGCCACGTAGCACCTCTAGTTAGTTTTTAGGATTCCTTAAAATAACTGAACTGGACTAACTGTCCATTCCGTCCTTGTTTTGCCGCTATACCAACAAATAATAATTTGGAGGTAGCGGAACAGAGAGTAAAGTCCCACATACCTCCACTGGAAAGAGGGGATCCTCCGACCAGACGGTTGTTTGTGTCTGGTGGGCAACTGCCCGAGAGTTGATATTCGGGCTTTTGCATGTGTTCTAATCGCACGGTAAACTTTGATATCGCGATTTAGGATTTTGTAGTTAGTTCGCAGCTGTCGAGATAGATGGCGCTGCGAGTCTCATTTGTTGTGATGTTGATTCTGCTACGTTGATTTTTGTGGCGGCATGAATGCCGCTACATCACTCCCCTCCGGAGACCGGAGTAGGATAGTGGATGAGTCGTCCATACATCTTGAGATGCTTGCCAGGCCAGTGGAAGGTTGGTGCCAGTGAGCCGGAAGCGGAAGTCGCAGAGTTCTCGGTGAGTCAGAACTGTCTGCGTCGCAGAGTTCACGGTGAGTTGGAACTGTCTGCGGCGCCCCGATGCTGCTGCTGGCGTGACTGCTGGCGTCGACCAGGAGAGGTTCTTCAAGGCTCTTCATGTGACTGGCCGAAGGAGCAGTGTGCTTGCCAAGGTGGGTCGGAGCTGTGCGACGTGCTGACGTGACTGCTGGCGTCGACCAGGAGAGGTTTTTCAAGGCTCTTCATGTGACTGGCCGAAAGTGCAGTGTGCTTGCCAAGGTCGCTGATGATAGAGGCTGAGGATGCTGACCAGGAATGCGCGTCCGCTGCATGCTGGTGGTCAGGATACCCGTAGAAGCCGAGGGTACTGGCTGGCTGTATGACTCGCTGCTCGAAAGCTTGAGGTCAAGATGAGGAGAAGTGATGATGATGATGACGTCATGATGAGGTAGCTGCACGAAGGCTGCGCTGACGTCCAATGTCGAGGGTCACCAGTTTAGAGGTAGCGGAACAGAGAGTAAAGTCCCACATACCTCCACTGGAAAGAGGGGATCCTCCGACCAGACGGTTGTTTGTGTCTGGTGGGCAACTGCCCGAGAGTTGATATTCGGGCTTTTGCATGTGTTCTAATCGCACGGTAAACTTTGATATCGCGATTTAGGATTTTGTAGTTAGTTCGCAGCTGTCGAGATAGATGGCGCTGCGAGTCTCATTTGTTGTGATGTTGATTCTGCTACGTTGATTTTTGTGGCGGCATGAATGCCGCTACAATAAAAATAAAATAAAAAAGATTTTTTGTAGTTTGTTAGTTTAAGCCTGCGTAATGTTTATAATTTCTGAATACTCCAAGTCAATGCTATAGGCAAATAAAGCATCATAAATCGTGACAAAATTATTTAAACATTTAGTAACTTAGCAGCAGTTACTGCTATATATACGTTATAGTTATATCACGTTCCCACTCAAATCAAACCTAAAATACGAATTACTTTTCCAGGAAAATCTCGTAGCTTATAACCTTACCCAGTTGCCAAGCCATCTCTATACTCTAGCAAACATGAAAATATTTTGTTTATTGTATATATTGTATACCTTGAATACTAAGCAAACAGAAACACTAACATACTAGTAATAACATACCAGTTTTCCCCGAAGGAAAACATTAAGTATGACGCCCGCAACCTAGATTACCGTGGAGCGTGAATGTATGGAGATGATTCAATCTGCCTAGCCTTACTTCAAATATATTGGGGTCGACTCCCAGTCTAACCGGATACAGTTGAAAACAAGCCGGTCGATTCTGTCGACATGTCATGGTGTTCACCTAGGCGGAGTGAACGACAATAGAGCTGTCATTCTATCTTATTTGTATGGTTTGACAGCTCACCCGTCATGCACCTCGCCCAAGTTTTCACTTCGACATGTTTACAGAATCGCACTGCAGTTTCTTATGTGGAGTGACTGCCTTTTTGTTGGTTGTGGAGATCAGATATCTCCACAACCCAGGAACATTTCCCTTGGTAAGATTAGTGTCAGAGTTTGTGGCTTCCAAAGCAAATCTTCAAATGACAGCCAGAACCAAAGCCTTAACGTGATTTTTGAGTGACGGAGGCACACACATAGATAACGCCAGAGCCACTACTTCGCGCGCCTGTTTCGATGCCCAGCTTACGTACAAAAATCTTAAGGCGCCACTTTCGCGTTCAGTCTGCATCGGTGTACGCTAGTCGGACGTCAGTTATGTGGTTCGATCACTTAGGTGCAACACGTGGCGGGGTCTTTGAATCGATTTGATTTTCCCATCACTTAATAGTGCTTGTGTGTGACGTCATAACAGTAGGTAGTCAAAAAATGGCACGCTTGAGTTTCATACAGATCGTGATATTGCGTTATTTATGTATAAATAATAAGTAATGGTTCTGACTAAAAGCCACCCATGTTCCTCCTAATGCCCTTGGCGTTCCAGGGCCGTGGTGACTCTTTCGAACAAATTCTGCAACATATTAATGGTAGTCACTCATTCAAGGACCGACTTTAGTAAACGTCGCTTATCGTCGAAGATCAAACCTGGCAGGGACAGCCCGCCATTGTTTCCATAGAATTAAGTTTGTGCAAATGAGTTATGTTACTTTTTTATGTACAATAAAGTATATTCTACTAGCTTTTGCACGCGTATCCACCCACGCGGATGTCATCCGGCTCGAAGGACCAAAAACTGTTGAGTTCAGTGTTAATGTCTCGGAGACGGTGGTGAGAAATGAGTGGACTGTATAATTTGCTAGTACAAACTGAATTTACTACTCAGAAATAGTGAGTGTACAACGCGGTGGCCCGGAAAGCAGTGTCGTGGAAGTATTACGCGAGTGCACCACCGCCACCGCTGCCGACGCCCGCCGCCTGCCGCGCCACCCGCAACCCGCACCGCCTGCAGCACCCGGAGATGCCGAGGTTCAATCCTCGACAGCTATCGCGTAAAAAAGTAGCCTATTATCCATATCCCAGGCTATATATCTGCCAAATTTCATGACGATCCGTTCAGCTGTTTTTGCTTGAAAGAGTAACAGACAGACAGAGTTACTTTCGCAGTAGGGATTAATCTATTTGTGCTGCAGTTACTACTTGCATTTCTGAATATTTTTAGAATATCAAAACGATATCATTACGAAACTATTATTAGTGTTAATATTTCGCACTACCCCGCCAACTCACCTCTTTAGCCGGCAAGTAATTAGTTCACAGTTAGTTCCCGAAATGTCTCCGTTTTGTCACTAATGGTTATTTGATATGCTACAGTTATCTCGCTTTTGACGCCGTTCCAAGACTCCTAGGAACTTACCAAAATGTATATTTAACGTTCTATCTTTAGTTTGATTTGGTTAAAATAGCAAAGTTAGGTGGTTTAACAAGGAGTAAATTCGGATTGGTTGTTACTACTAGCGGGCAAATTTAAAAAAAAAATTAAGCATGGTTTGCCATTTGTCAAAAAAAATTCAAATGTTCAGTACATTTGGTCGAGCTATGCGCACATTACTATTGTAGAACATACAGAAAGGACGGGGCACGGGCGCGAGCGGACGATGGACGGGCGAGAACGGGGGTGCGGGGATGTGTGCGCGGGTGCCGGGACTCGCGCGTCGCTGTCACAACCACAATAATTAACCACGTCACGTCCGTGCCTCGTCTGTGCCTTGTATTTTCTATATTTTAAAAAGTCGCGACGGCGGCGCCCCGTCTGTGCCCTGTCCGCGCCCCGTCTTCGTCTTACGTCTTTTCTGTGTGTCCAGCGACTTACGTGAAGGAACTGTACGAGGGACGTAGTTCGTGTGTGGCAGAGGCCCTAGACAATGTGCCATTCAATGAGCGAATGCGACTGTCGAAATGCCAAAATGTAGGAATTTGATCACGTGACATTTCGATAGTATCTGTCAATCCCATACATTATTGACGTATTGACAATCGCCTTCTCCACGCTAGAATCGCACTTGTCTTGAGCCCAAGGTAGCCTAGAATTACTTTGAGATTGCGCTCAGGGACCATAACCATTAATCAGGTGAAAATTAACGCTAACATGACAATTTTACTAGAAAAAAGCAAACTGATGCTTTACATAGTACAACAGGACTGAACATGGGAATCTTGAAGGCTGGGATATTAATAGAGAGGAAACATTCAGAAGAAGTTAGATGTTGGACCTTAAATATCTATTCTATTCCAGGAACATCTTCTGCGTTAAAATATGAGTCAAGTATTTTTGGGTAAGATTAAGAAACTTTAAAATTTTATGTACTTAAATACAGGATATTTTCTTATTTAATATTCGTATATTTTGTTGGGATAAATACTATCAACGGAAACTTTTTAAAATATGTTACGTCTTAAGGCTATACTAATCATGCTGTCTTGGTAAAAATCTGATACATTTAGTGAAATATTTATTCAATTAATACGAGTACCTACACTTCGTTTAATCTAAGTAATACGTCTACATAAACACTCATTAATAAAATCAAATTCATACGTAAACTTGCCAGGCCTTTTAATTAAAATTCTACATACATTATTAAGCAACTATTAACCTTTGAACACAGTGCAAATAAAATATATTCAAAGTTCACCTTACATTAGCGAGAATCATAAATCAGAGACCTGATTTCGTTGAGTGCCCACGAGAATTCACAAACTCAGTCACGGAGAGCCAGTTACGTAAAATAATTTATTAACAACTTAATATTATTAATTTATTACCAACAATTCGCTTAAATCTTTTACGTTAATTAATAAAATCTGTATTTATTGCTTCAAAGTATTTATTTCTTTGAGTTTATTTAGCGACGCCAATGGTGAATCTGATTTAGGAATATTTTGTTCTCGTTTAAAATGTATTGGTTTATTTATTTTACTTAGATGTGTATTACTATAAACCTTTCTTATAAATGAGAATCACAGCACGAAATTCTAAAGCAGACCTATGATCAAAAGAACCTTCTTTTGATCTGAAATTACAATAATCCAGCTCTAAAGGCTTCTTGTATGTACATTTCCGTGGGACCACAGCCAGCTGATACTCCTCAGCCTCGCTTCAATTCTCACATCCAAAATTCTAAGTTTCAGACTTTCCTAATTTGCAGCAGGGCCTTGTTTGCGCGGTAATTTAAAGGGAGTTTCAAAGAAAATCATTGCGAAATGCGTGAGAGAGGCACGTAATGAGCATATGCGGGCTGTTTGCACTCGCTGAGTTTGTCCTACTGTTTGTTCTGTAAGAAACTGATTTAAATAAAATTTAGTCTGTGACTGAAGTTTGTGTACTGATCAGTAAATAACTGTATTTACCTAAGAAAATCTGCTAACGTGATAAATAAGGATTTATCATTAGCACCTAGGCAAATGTGCCTGGGTGCTAATGATAAATTCTTATTTGATCTGTAAAAAAGTTAAAATGTAAGTAAAAATATCACTGTATTTTATAACGTGCCCTTTAATTTGACTTAATTTGCCGTTGGTATGTCATCAAATGACTGTACTAACTTAAATGACGGTGGGAGAGGCTGCTCTTTTTTTTTTTTGTGGATGGGAAATCATCAAATGACCCCTCCCGCTCTGGGTGGAGCGGCAGGGAGTGTCAGACTTCTACTGACTAAAACCCACCCATGCTCCTCCTAGTGCCTTTTACGTTCCAGGGCCGCGGTAACTCTTTCGAACAAAATCCGCAACCCTGGTAGGCACTGGCCCTAACGGGCCCCTACTCCCATGCTGACATTTCCTTGAGGCGCGCGTGGAACACAACGCGCCGTCGTCGGCTTGGGCCTGGCTTTAATCGGACGGCGAGCCACCCAACGCTCGCCGTCCGCAGATGCACCTACGGTGGCCGGGAATCGCCCAGCGACTCCCGACGCCCGGTGCATCTCCCCATGCCGCGGCGGCTGGGGCGTGAGGGTTGTGTCTCCCTCACGCGGCCCACCTCCTCCTTCACTCCCGCCTCCTCCTTCACTGAGAGGCTCCTCTTGAGTCCATTTCTATGTGTTCGATCGTAAAACGGACACTAAAGAAACCAAGTTTTTCATGAAAGCATTATTTACAAAAAGTGATCAAATAAAAATTTCGTTGATCAGCAGTACTTGAACATAACATTTAGTAGTTAATAGTATTTAGTACTCAAGCACGAGAACAGAACATACAAATATTTTTAATAAACAAGGCAGGATACAGGCACAGAACACAAAGGTAAAGCTGTTGCAACTGTAAGTAATATCGTTCACGTTTGCAACCTTCCGACAGGAAGCGGATAAGGGTTGCTGCTCACTCACAGGGACTGCGTCATGTAATTTTGCAAAAATAATTTTCAACCTCTCAGACATTTTTTTTTAACTTTTAGTAACTTAGTATCTTTCATTCGGCCTTTAGTATCAATCATTTTGTTTTTAATATATGAAATAAGACAGACTATTTTCCAAAGTTTTATATACAGCTATTTTACAATATAAAAGTATTAAAAATTTGTAGTCGATACTAAAAAACATTGCAATATTTTTTTCTATAAATACGAAATTGACAAAAAGTCTAACAAGGCAGAGCACGTAAAAAAGAAATACTTAATACTTACACTAAAACGATTGTAGTAATTGGCAGTGCAGACCACCAGTTGCTTGATCAACCCTCCAATACCGCAGTGTCCACGAACCTTAGCTATGAACGGGTCGTCGACTCGTCGCTTTCTAGCCGTGAGCGGTCACTCGCCCTCTATAGGATGTTTGCAACTCAAAGTGTGCCCCAAAAGGGTGCATCAGCGACTGCTCGATGGATATATTGGAATAAAAGCAAATAAAGCTGTAGCTTCACTCTATATGCATGTAAATCGGCCCCGGGCCTCGATACCGAATACAGATTGAAACGAACGGGGGCTTAACATTTTTATTGGATACAACACGCGCTTGGCGGGTTTGGCTTAGTATTTTTCTGATGGACTGTCGTTGATCAGGTGATAGGTGTAAAAGATGGGTGTGTTTGAGTGGGATTTATAACTTTTAACGTTAGAAAGACTGAAAATGTAGCACCGTTTAAATATCTTCGTGGTTGTTTTCAAAATTTATTTAATAACTTTAACTTGAAATATTTTATCAACTAAAGAACTAGAGGATTGAAAAATAACAATTTGGTGTGATACAATATATCATCATCATATTACATAATCTACTATCTACCAGGCAGTCTCCGTTCCGGCAACTTCATCATCATCATATCAAGCCGAAAGACGTCCACTGCTGGACATAGGCCTCCCCCAAGTGTCGCTAACAACTTGCATAATAATAAAAACACCAAGTGTTTTTTGCTGGACGTAAGAAGCACAAAACAGATATAGCTATGGCGACGCTTGGTTCCCAGCCTACGTCCAGCGGTGGACGTCTGTTATCAAAAAATCATGATGAGATCATACTCTCAATTTACGTTTCTCACCACTACGAAAACACTCATTACTCATTTGCAATGCAATATATCAAAATACCGTTCACACAGACGGTATGCATGACCGAATGCATTGTATTTTGCATACAAGAACGGGAGATTTGTTAACTCTCTCGGAATGATCCAATATGCAAATGCTATATATAGGTATATACGAGTACGTTCGCAACTTGTACGTATCTACATTCGTATGTGAACAGTTTGTAAAAGAAAAACTGATTCCTACATATTGATGGGCTGACGAGCGTTTGTGAATGAAGATTCGACGTTTGGTACGGGAATATTTGTATACGTTGGATACAAACTTTAAAAAAGAAATAACGAGAAGAGTCAGTTAGTTGTGTTGTGCAATAAAAAGAAATTCTATCACTATTACTGCTTGATACATGTCCCCATTTATTTCATTAGTGGATATAAAACTTAGAAAATTTTGTAACCACATGAAGATTATTATGTTGTTTTAAATCATGTTACTTCTCTGTATGGAAAAATAGTGGTATATTTTTTTAATTTTCTTTGAAGTTGGAAGTGAATAGTTTTATCACCAATATTAACTATTTAAGCTTCTAAATGAACAGCAGGCTTGCAGCCTTCTCCTGCATAATCTACACCCAATGTTGACCACAAGGATGCGTGGTTTTAAGGGAACTTTTGTGGGCATTTATGATGTCGTCACATGTACCCTAGATATGTATCCTAACGTACACACATGTCTACTCTAGATAATTTTTAGCCTTAAGTGATCCTGAATGACCTGACTAACGTACAACTGAACATTTTTGCTGTGGCACAAAAGAGCCTTTTGTAACTTGACCCGTGTGTGTACCGTCCACTTCGCACATAAGGGTGGCGCGACACTGATTGCACTATCTGTCACCAGTACCACTCGCAGTGAGAGCAATATGTATGCGTGTTTATGTGTTTGTGTCTGTGTGTGTTTATGAAGATATGCGATTCCAATTGGAAGTTAGGCCTGTATCTTTTGTTGATAAATATTTTAAACATTTATTTATTAAGTTTAACATTATATTATTGATATTACCAAAATAAAGTTTGTTTAAAACTGGTACTTAGAAGTCATGTATTATACGTACATAGAAATAATTAAATGTGTTTGTAACGAAATAATAGGTTTTTACTATATGCATATGAACGTATGAATGAACAACTATCACACTGGGACCAACACTTCATACCTCTTAAGGGGTCATTGTACTCATAAATATGTTACATAATAAACGTAATAGCGTTGTATACGATACCTATAATAAAAACTATTTTTAGTTTTGTCTGTCTGTGTGTTTATTTCGGCTAATCTCCGAAACGACTGGACCGCTTCGACGGGACTTTTATTGGCATATACTTAGAACACAGTATAATATCTTACAATTTGGAGAGTTGGTCTTCAAAGTACCTAAATGATAATCAGGTTACCTACCTACTACAAGCATTTCAAACATCAATCTCAAATTCAAGACCAGGAAAAAATGAAGCAACTCAAGCTTTTCACATATTATTATAACTCATACATTTTATTATAGCTTCGCTATAAAAACCTTCCAACAGACCTTAAAGGTGACTATTAAAGCAGCTACGCTAATTATTATTCAATAAATAATAGCGTAAAGCCATTATAAGTCCTCGCCGCTATAATTAATGTAAGTTTGCACAAATTATACAAAACGTAACTAGTTGCGAACTATTCTTGTTATGTTGTCTAGTTAGTTGGGCGTGCTGATTAATGCGGCGATAATACGGGAATTTAGCCGATGAAGCGGGGTACTCTATGGTTTTTGAACGGTAAAATAAGTATTATAAATACAGGGTGTTCCAAAACCCCGGGCGTAGGGAGTCAATGGGCGATTCCCGGCGACCGTAGGTGCGGGTCTGCGGACGGCGAGCGTTGGGTGACCATCCTTTCAAAGCCAAGCCGGGGTCGATGGCGCGTTGTGTTCCACGCGCGCCTCAAAGAGATGTCAGCAAAGTAGACGAGGCCCGTTAGGGCCAGAGCCAGCCAGGGTTGCGGATTCTGTTCGAAAGAGTTACCGTGGCCCTGGAAAACAAAAGGCACTACGAGGAGCACGGATGGGTTTTAGTCAGTAAGAGTCTGACACTCCCTCCCGCTCCATTCAGAGCGGCGGGAGTCATTTGATGATTTCAAATCCATAAAAAAGGGTGTTTCAGAAGTCCGTGGTTATATTTAAGGCTGATGGTTAGCTATTGTTTTGTAATGACTGCATCACGTTTGTGGGTTAAACTGAGCCAGAGATCGCATAAGATTTCTTCTTCACCACTTTAAGTTGCATAAATAGGAGGCCTTTGCCTCGCAGTGCGACACAAATTAGGTAAGTTAAAATATTTTTTTTTTTTACAGATTTTCACCTCAGCTGTTTAGAATGTCTTTGCTCTGACATCGTGCTCAAGAGACCATAGAGTGCAAAGTTATCAAAAATACCTAATTAAAGTGGAATAAAGCATGGAGATCATAACATTGAAAATTAAATACTTATCCTGTTAAAATAGCGTAATTTACTAAAAACCTATTTTTTCCGTCAGATTTAAAAAAAAAAATTGGATGTGTGCTTACGATTTTTTTTTTACGTAAACAAAAAATTAAGATGATACAGTGCTTTGAAAATACGCGTGACGTTCCTGCCTTTGGAAAAAAATGTGTCATAATAGTGACGTCATGCGTGTTTGTCTTCAAAAGAGAAAAAATACTTCTCCAATTTTTTTTTGTAAATTAAAACCAGTGTTCTATAAACTTTTTCATACCTAAACTGTGCAGTTCACGAACGCTTTATTAATTATGAAGTTTTTAGCATTAATTAAATCATTACAGAAAAGTTACAAATTGAGTTTAAAAATAAAAAAAACCTAATTTTAAATTTCGCCCTGAATTTTAATTGGCACATTATGAATCCTGTTAAACAATGTTTCATCGCGGTCAATTTAAAAGTTAAATCGAATTTACGAAAAAAAAACGAATTTGATAACCGTTCTATTGCTGACAGAATTTTAATAACTAGTTGCGAACTTTTTATTAGTTGTAAAACAAAGTGTATTGAAAATTGAATAAGTTTTAATAAAAGTGCTTTTATAAAATTACCTACCGTGAAAGTTTCTTAAAGTATTCAAAATAAAACGACTGTCATGAATTAATCATGAAACAAAGTAATGCGTAAATTTACGCATTAGGTACTGCCCCAGCACCCGCTGCCACTCGACTTCCTGAAACCTCAGGAACACCTGCCATCTAGACATGAACTTCAGTGACCTGTATGGAAAGCACTCGATCGCTTGCGCACCCTAGTAGGCCGCTAAACACCAAGTGTGAGTGCAGTGCCCCCGTCCAAAACATGGCTTACTTGTTGGAGTGCCCCAAGTGCCAAGACACAAGCACCATTATGGACCTAATGAGTGCCACAGATGCCGCTATAAGCGTGGCCACCTACTGGGTACAAAATGTTTAAGGGTCACCTTCGACTCCAAAATAAGAAGAAGCCACTATGACGTGCCATGCAATTATGATTCCTCTGTGATAAAATATTAGTGCTATGTGTCTTGTATTGCTCCTTCACCCTCCCACCGTGGAGTCATGATAGTTTTAAGACATCATAGAAGGGCCCCAGAACCTTAATAAACAGAAGACACCTTTTTTATTTTTTATGCATGGGAAATCATCAAATGATTCCTTCCTCCCGCTCTGGGCGGAGCGGAAGGGACTGTCAGACTCTTACTGACCCATCCGTGCTCTTCCTAGTGCCCTTTGCTTTCCAGGGCCGAGGTAACTCTTTCGAACAGAATTCGCAACCCTGGCAGGAACAGAAGAAGCCTTCAGTTAAGCTTAGTTCATTCCTAGATATGAAATGGAAGAGCGGTGTCTCGAAACACCTGACTGTTTTTTTGCTTTAAGGAGGCTCCAATCACTAGTTTGTTACATGATATTGTTGAAATTAATAAATGTCTAACTAAAAAAATAAAATGCCGGGTACGGGGTGGTTTGGAAAGAAAAGTGTTGTGGAATTTATATTAAAATTTATGTATTGTTTTCTAAAAAAAAAAATTAACAATTTATTTATTTATTTATTTATTTATTTATTTATTTATTTATTTATTTATTTATTTATTTATTTATTTATTTATTTATTTATTTATTTATTTATTTATTTATTTATTTATTTATTTATTTATTTAAGGTTCACCCACAGCACATATATGGACATAGATACATTGAGTTTTATGGTAATATTCTAATATATATGCCAATTACGGGCAAACACAACATTGACAAAAACACGCCAGATTATTTATACACTATTACAAAGAGACACGATATGAAAACAATATCATGCAATACATCCAATACATACAATAAACGGAAAACATAACAGTAGTAGGCCAGGGAAAACAGACACGAACGAAGTTAACTTTTTGGACAGCTGACTTGATCAGGAGACTGGATAGCCCGTATAGAAGCCAGGATTCTCGATTTTAATTTCGCCTTAGTGTCACCAAATATATCTGTCTCAGGAATGGACTTAATAAGTAAGTAAGAAAATATGTGTCAATTTTGTGTTAAATCTTTTTTTACTAGAAACAATCTTTAAAGAAAAAACTTGATAAATTGACACATATTTTCTTCGAAAGCGATAAATAATTTATGCTGCATATTAATCCTCACTGGCAGAAAATATTCTTCTATTTCTATACCCATTATGGTAGAGTGCAAAATAGAATAATATTATATTCTTGAAACACGTACAAGTCCTTCAGACTCGACTTGACAAGTCTAATATGAAAATACGTGGAAAGCTGAGGTCATTCAACTGATATTTTCTATTCTAAAGTAGGTATTATTGCTGGCTTTAGTGAAGTGGCAATTTTGTTATAAAAGATTTTTGAGTTATCGTGATATTGGGAAAATCTCATATTTCATTTCTCAGAAAATTAGGTACGTCGAAAAACAATCATTCACACCGTGGGTGCAAAGTATTAAACGATACCGGTTAAAAAGAGGATCCCGGTTGTATGACAGTAAGCCTAATACCTGTGTCAGCGTCAGTTCTGTGAGAAATGTGCCCTGCCCACTGCTAGGTACTTCAGTTTGGCGATCCTTCGGGCTATGTCAGTTTCCTTGGTTCTCTTACAGATAATAATATCATCATTCCTGATTCGAGCACGCAAGGAAACTCCGAGCATTGGCCTCTCAATTGCCCTTTGGGTGACTTTAAACCTTCTGATGAGGCCCATATACCAGTGTAATTGCTGTTAATTTGCCAGAAGATTAGCTATATCTCAAAAAGTTAGATTCCCAATACATTCCTGAAAAATACTCGAAAGCACATTGATATCATCCAGTTCTCACACATGACCAAACATTCACTAAAATAAGATACATTGCAACCCAAAATAACAGTCCCAAAACGCGTGAAACGTATGAGTGAATAAATTATACCAACAAATACTCGTACCTGTTCTCGGTACGTTCCCAAATGAACCGGGTACCTACGCGATCATAGCTGCAAATTATATTAATGTTTGTTTGATTGCCCCAACACTGAGAGAGCACCCCCGCTGGGAATTAACGGAGTATTCCTGTTAGTGCGATTAGTGCTGTTCCTGGAACTGGAGATCTGTGTCAACTGTTGGATGTTGTGTTTAGAGAAGACATGTGATATGAAACTACTACCAATTTAGTGTGTTTATATAATAATTATACTCGATTGTTTAGCTGGATTGAATGGTAAGTACTTATTGTCTACCTTGAAGGGATGATAAAATCTGATGCTAAACTATTTTCTTCTTACTTCTGTTTTTTTTTAAAATAAAAAACGTGTCCACTAGTTCTGTGTCAATTTTAGGAAACAAAATCAGGAAACGATTTCAAATTGGTTTCTGTATTAATAACATTAATATTACCTAAATGTACTTTAGTGATATTCCGAACCTGGGACCATTTTCTCGAAAAAAAAATGTTGTCGTAAGAAAGTCCCCTTTTTGTCTCTGTTCTTTGAATTATAGGTAAATTAGCTCACCTTTTTCCGATCACTGGTCATGATTTATGCCGTAAGCCAAAAGCCAGTTTCTATATATATTAGTCATCATTGTTACCATCTGTATGTGCGATTAGTTTAAGGACAGATACGATATTGCATTGTTACGAGATATACCAAGAAATCCTCACTAGGCAGACCTGCGTAGGTAGAAATACATTTTATGCTTTGTTCAAACTACTGGAGTGACTAGCATGTGGCACTATATTTGACGATTTTTAAGAATTCATCCAATGAAAACTACGGATTATTTAATATTATATTATTAAATTAGGTACATTACAATCGCTTCAAGCATAGCATATCACTGTTTTCAACCTTAATTCATACAGCTTTTGCCCGTGACCCCACCCGCGTTGATGTTGGTGATCGTGTAAAATGTAGTGTATGTACTTTTCTATATCCTAGGCTTTATATCTGCCAAATTTCATGACGATCCATTCAGCCCTTTTAGCGTAAAAGCGTAACAGACAGACAGACAGAGTTACTTTTGCATTTATAATATTAGTAGGGATTATGTATCTAAAAAAATCACACTATAAGGTAATCGGAGCGAAGCCGTGAAAAAATATAACTAGGTACTAAAGTTTTTAGATTTTTCCGTTTTACGCATTTTCTAACAGTCCGTTAAAACCACATAGCTTCGTGTTAACAAGATGATTTCTTTCGCGATCCTTTTTAATTTACACTCGTGGACAGATAAACGGACCCAGCGTCGGGAAACGGCCTGTTACTTAACAAAACAAGACCATTTACAAGTAGAAACACGTTTCCTTAAGTGTACATTAGCACTTGCCAAAATATCTTTGTACATTACTCTTTTCCTTTGTCCGTTCTGTACAATATCCGTTAATGTAGGTCTGGGACACTTTCTGGGATGTAGTGGGTGCTTTAATTTTTATTGCTCGACTTTAATCTTAAGAAATTTTGTAAGTTTGTAAATGTTGTGACAAAACCAGAAACAGATAGGTATAATTTTTTTTGTGAGTGAGCATGAAGCATAGGACTGGTCCATGTGGCTTCGCTTGAGAAAGGCCTTATAGTAGTAATACACTTTGCATGTCATTGTACCAGACCAATTTCTGATTGGTGGATGTCACTATAGCATGCAAGCTACTTGCATAATTTTGTACAAGTTGGCATATGCATGTTACAGGGGTGGACTTCATCGGGTATGATTACGACAAAAGCATTTTACACTTGTTTGATCTGGGCCTTATTACGACGTGTCAAAACTATTATGGTTCCACTGTGTAAGAGAGAAGGAGCTACATAGGGCGAATAGCAGTATCCTATTTTCACTAAGGCATCATGATGGCATTGTACGACATTATATTATACCGCTTCAGAACATAGCCTTAATAGCAATCACGTTCAACTAGTGACCTAACAAGGCGACCATGGCTTGCCACTTGAACGCTTACTAACCCAATCTGAGCAAGGCTTTAGGCTAGTCGGCAAGCCGTTCTAAGTTAGTCAGTTAGCTCCATGTGACAGGATCGTATATCTCAATTTATTTTGATTTAGAGCCTACTGCAGGCTGGATACATTGAAATGCTCGCCAGTGTACCTACATATGTAGAATAGTAATTTCTATTAACGTTATGTAGATATGGTAGCTAGATATTATTGTTTCAGTCTGTTTGTCAGTAAAGTCCCTGTGATTTTAGATAATTGATTTGTTTGAATATTATAAATTATTATATTATAAAATAAGGGGATATTTTAAACGCTCGAGCAGATTTTTGCGATTTTTATCTTTATTATTACAATTACGCAAGAGTAATTATATAATTTGGATTTTCACATGTCCAGTGCTCGAGCGGCTTAGACACTACATTACTTTTGTAGTTGTTGTAGATTTCAGATTATTAAAATATTTGGACTAAGTGAACAGCCATATTTGAAAATCAGTGGATCTCAGCGGCAATTGCTCCATCTTTAAGGAACGTTTGCGGTCACAATTAATCAAAAACTTGACAAAATGTAGGGAAAATAGAGGTGTATTTTACAGTTTTCGAATGCGATGCGATTTCGAACGCCAACGCCGTACGAGAATTGCCCTCATATCAACAGCATTTTCTTCTTGAATAAATGATCTCAGAGCAAACATTCCTAGCATAAACAAATTGAATAACAATCACTACTGAACTGTATCTAATACAAAAGATAAATAACAAGAAACATTTAAAGCACGCTTATTACAAAACCAACCAACCACCATTAATATCGTCTGTTCACTCCAAAACAAAGGCTTATTTATAAGAAAAGTTTGAAGAAAGCACAGCATTCCGACCTCCCTTGCCCTCCTCGAACTGGATTAATTAAATTAATTAATTGGAGAGCCACGATAACAAAAATATTAACTTTTGTTTCCATTCTGTTTATACTGAAATTAAATGCGGTGCCTGATGTTTTTTACTTTTTTATTTTTGTTTGCTGTTGTCCCACTGCTGGGCAAAAGCCTCTCCCATATTTTTCCAGCTAACTTTATCGGTTGCCTACTCCGGCAAAACCGACAGGATTGAGTCTAAATGATCACGCCAGCGTTTTTTAAGCCTGCTTTGGTTGCGACGCCTTCAGGTTTTGGCCATGTGACGATTTTGGCCCATCCGTCCTTGTGCATCCTGTAAATGTGGCCCGCCCAATTCCACTTTAATCTCGACGATTTGTCTCCTACATCGGCGATGCGCGTCTTGAAGCGTTTAAATGATTTCGTAAATGTAGCTTAACCATGCTGAATAAAAAGTAAGTAAATACGTATGGTAGGCGCCAGATAAATTTGCAATAAAGTTCATGGACCTGTCCCTAATATCCCTTCGTAGATACCCGAACAATAAATTACGAACCGTTTTTCGTTACTACAGAACGTAAGGGATCACGATATAAGTCTTGGCTTTGTCTTTATTTGTATTTTAAACAACAAAGTCAATAAATCTGTCGGTCAATGACCCTTATTGCACATTTATCTAGCGCCTACCATAGGTACGTATGTGTTGCACATATTATGGGTGTTGTGGCGTAATCTAGAGAAGCCCGTAGGGTAAACCCAAGAAAGCCCTAGTTTTGTCCAGCAATCAGACTATCATAAATTCATAATAATAATTGTGCGCTGACGTTCAAAGAAACTGCATCAAAGTACAGCCGGTCTATTTTGCCAACATCTCTCTGTGTAAACTAAGTTGGAATGAGTATGAAGTGAACTGTCATTCCATTTCTGTAGCCAACACTATCGAAAATAACCTCTTAACATTAAACGTGAAAAAAATTAAAACCAAGGCTTCAAAACCCCTCAGTGCCCCCACAAAATCCGCAAGGGCACTAGGAGGAGCACGGATGGGTTTTAGTCAGTGAGAGTCTGACACTCCCTCCCGCTCCACCCAGAGCGGAAGGAGTCATTTGATGATGTCCCATCCATAAAAAAGTGCCTTTCCGAAAAATGTAATTCCTGCTGCAAAAGCCTTTAGCTGAAAACTGTACATGTGCCGTAATCGACCGTGTTCACTCTATGAGATAATTATTTAGGATTATTATACATACGCTCGAAAAACATTACCCTCCTTCTGACGCAGTCGGGTAAAAATGGCTCCTAACGCTGTTTTTATGCCGAAACCGAATGCTTTATTTATAAAAGATTTATACATGGGGTGCGTCGCCAAACTATTGTGACTGTTCCTAAATTACCCTAGGCTGATAAAATTTTCGTTTTTCCTAAATTAAACTACATCTGGTTCTTGTGTCGGCTTCCCCTGTGGGGAAGGAATCGGGCTCCTCCGCCGCCCGATTCTGTAGGGCCCGTCTCCTTACGGGGCACCCTCCCACCGATTATACGAAATGAATTCCCAAAACTACTGCCTTGTCCGACCTTAGAGGCTAGGGACAAGGAGGGGATACAAGGTGAAGTTAATGTAGGGAATTCACGATTAGTAATACATAAGTAAGCAAACAAGTATAATAAAATAGGTATGAAGTTAATGAGACGAGAGGACTGCAAAGTATATTATATTATGGTGAGATGGTGAAGGAAACGTTACGCTTGCGTTTAATAAATTTATGAACTACTTCTACGTTAATCTATATTTTCACAATAGAACATCAGACCGAATAAACGAACTAGAACTCATTTCGTGACATGGAACGGTGGCCTTGTCGAACGTGTACTGTTAGACCTAATCGCACAATATCACTATTTGAATACTGTAACGAAACTAGCAGAACACGTTCCCGTGACTCTAAATAATTGTCTTACACAATCCTGAGACAGAGTACTGCGAAGTTCAGCTGTCATTGAGGAAGACAAGTCTATTTTTATGTAGCTCGAATCGCGTCGCGTGATAATGTTAACAACCCTTTTACGGCTGCCTATCTTAAGATAACACAAAACTTGCGCAAGCGCTCCGTAGACCAGGTCTGTAGCAGAGTTAATTGAGATAGGTATTGTTGCACGGCGAAGAGGTTCAAACATTTCACATTTCCTTAATTCGCCCCTTTCTTGGATATGCGGTGCGGCTCTGAGCGGCTACCATCCGAATCTCGTGTTTCGCTAAATAGTGTCGATTTAGTAATATGCCTACAAGCGGCTGGGTGTGGTTTTAGCGAGACACGGTCCCTAGCGTTCTTAGAACGGTTCATTTTAGGTGCCCAGTGAATCCTAGGTCAGGATTCCTAACCCTGGAAATGTTCGTCCAACAATCCCCACGCAATGCTCTCTGAGCTAGACCTTATAGGAAACAGTAATCATCAGCAACGCTTGGTTGACCTATAACCCGAATGCGGGTCGGCCATGAAGCCTGGTTTAAATAAGCTGTGAATATTAACGGTTCTGCCCCCCATGAATGTGGTGCGTCAGCTAAAAGTCAATAATGGCCAATAGTTGGGTGTGTTGGTGTGCAGTATACAAGTAAGTATGTATGAGGGAATGTTAAGTGTAAAGGGGCCTTCGCCGTTTCCCTAAACCAAACATTACTGACAAATAACTGTCAAGGTATGGATTATGAAATAGATATAAGGTTGCGCCTAGCTGGAATAAATGAATATTAAATTATCCTCTCCGGCACAACTACCAGCCACCTAGAAATACTTATAGTTAAAACTCACCCAGTCACACCAACACTTACACACACATTAAATATTAAATAGTCTAAATTATATATAACTTAACAGATAATACTTGCTACGAGTTACAACGGCACTACGCACTTTGGTCTCCTAACTTAAATATCCCTAGCCTCGACTATAAGCGTCCGCACGCCCTCGTGATCCTGAAACCTCCGCTTCCGTGAACCAAAACCCGACTGCCCTGGCTTTTCGTTCCAAGCAAAACCGTCCCCCTTCCGGGTCCCGCCTACCTCTCGCCAGACATCCTAAAAAAATACCACATTCCACAGTTCCCATACTTTCGCAGAGTTCCTCATAATGACAAGTTTTTGTACCATTTCTTAATTGTTTTAAGGGCCGTTTGGGTCCGACTTGAAACTCAGTTATGGTTGCCAGATGTGGCCAACATGCATTGCGGGCGCCATTAGAAATCACATATTTTACTCGTTTCTTTATCGTTTTGTTAAAATATTACTTCGACTTGACGGCTAGTCCATTAAAAGGACAATTTATGATTTTCTGAGTGGTCTGACAGCATGTGCAGTATTTTGAAATAAATATAATGTTATTATTAAATAGGTATAAGTGACAGACAGTCACATTCCCCCCTCTGAAAATCAGACGCGTGACGCAGTACAGCGGATGAGCTTTCACAATTGGATTAAATCTGCCTATTCTTTATACCAATATAGACCTATACCCATTCAGTATATTAGAATAGTCTAATAGTTACGACTATTCTAATTGGAACACGATTCCAATAAGTAGCCTTATCCGCTACACTTTCGAATATATTTTAGAAACATTTTCTTGACACAATTGCTGTAATCAATTCATTGTAACTTATTGTTCTTTAAACTACTCTTTGATTTAAATAATCAAATTTCAGTGGACCTGTGCATATTTTAGGTTAACATTACACATTACAGTCTCAACTAACTGTTATTCGACGCATAACTGCTACATTTAAACTTACTTTCTTGAAAATAGCTACTCCTGTTATGACATTGATATTTAATTTCAGAACTGTGTTGAAGATTGTGTTTATAGTTTTAGTTTAACACAGGAGTGTCTCCTTATCATTTTTAAATGTATTGTTGTACCTATTTGAACTGAATTTTCTTCGAAATACTCTTATCATGTCCAAATAACTACATTTCAGAAGACCTGCACATGCTTATAGTTTAATTTTACATACCAGAGTCTCTTTTAAGAGTATTTGTGCTATCAGGCCACTACCTACGGTGCTCCCTCGTTCCAAACTCTGCCTATCTGCCTATCGCAGTTGCTGCTGGACAGAGACCTCTCCCAGTGCGCCTCAACGCTGAGTCAGCTTCGTCAGCTGCCCGAAGTCGTATCAAGGTGTAACTGAAATGGTCCGCACATATACATATTAGAATTTATTCCAATAAGATGAAATAGTCCTCCCCTAATTTTAAGAGTAAAGTAGTTCTGAAATCAAACTGGTTAGACAGAGTTGTGTTGGACTGATTCTTTGAAAACAGAGTTATCTTATTTACAATGTAACAAGGTTTGACAAGTTATTCAAGATTGACTCTATGAGAACAGGCCAGTTTTGACACTCCATTAAGGATTTCAATACTATATAAGAACCTAAAGGAAACCTAGTTTTTCTAAAGCAAATATATTATTAGCTTTCTTAATAAGGGCTTAGGAAGTTAGAATAATGCCCCCCTCAGACTGTAACACTTTTGACAAGATACCTCACTGGTATGTTAATTTGAAGTCATAGCTTGCTGTAAACCTAAACATTGAGAATATTTAGTGACATAACAAAAAATACACCGCGTCGTAACGGGTAACTGTACCGTTTAATAAAAGTAAAACTTAGCTTCGTAAAAGGAGCCACGCGACAGCGGCTGCTGAAGTCAGTTGGTGTCAGCCAGTAAGATGAAACTATGTGCCAAGCGCAACGCGTAAACCATTGGTTTAGACATAACGTAGTCGCAGCCTAGTGATGACTTACATAACCTGGAATTTGAAATAAGGCCACACGAGTATCTATTCAATTATAATAATGTCATACACTGTCGAGTTGACAATTTTCCGAGTAACTTTCTATTATAATTATATTCTTAATAAACAGTATCCAACAACGCCAAGTCGGTGGACTTGATAAAATAATAAATTAAAGCTTAATAAGTCTCAAATACTAAAGATTTAAATACTAAAGGTTTGTTTATAGCTCGGGTGCGTACCTAGCTCACTTCATATACGTACTTTTACAAACTTCAAACTGTCAGACACAAAACTTATGTTTGGGAGTCGAACCCATTATAACATTAACCACTCGGGCCCAACATGTGAAAATTCCCTAATATAAAGTAAATCTTATGTATATGTAAATAAACATTAAATTCGCGATTAATTCGCGACACACCGGTGTGTCGCCGGGGCCGGACAGGTACTCAGGAAGGCTTTCAATGACATCATTACCTTTGTGGTTATGGGGATTGAACCCATACGCAGTGCTGTAACATAAGCAAACTTTCCTGCAACTTATTACGTACTTAAAATTTAGCTGCATGCATATGGGAATCGAAACCACTATTTTTGCAGTGCAGTTACACAAGCATAAAACCATTCAAACTATCACCTACATACAATTACATATCTGTGTGTATATGGGAATCGAACCCACTATTTTTGCAGTGCAGTTACATAAGCATAAAACCATTTAAACTATAACCTACTTACAATTACATATCTGTGTGCTTATGGGAATCGAACCCTCTATTAGCAACACAGTAACACGAACAGACAGTCATATAAACTATTTAAAAATTCCTCCGTGCTTTTGGGAATTGAACCCAAAGTAGCACAGAAACCAACACACTATTATTCATGCAGGAATTGAACCCACAAGCCGTGACACAGGGATTCCAACACTCATTAACGATCAAATCAAGCAGGAATCGAACCCGAAATGCTACTTTAATGCTAATGATACTTAAACAGATAAAACATACGGTATTTGAACCCGTTAAATATAGTTGAGGTGTTTATTTTCAATCACCATGATCAGACCATTATAATTGTAGCCGTTGTAACTCTTGTCGTCTTTGAGAGCTAATAAAACCATAAATTATTAAGTTGTGTAATAGAAGTGAATAGACGCTTTTTCAGCCCTAACAGGTTATTACAGAACCATACAATAACGTTGTGTTATTTTTATTGTAAACTAATATTGTTGCCGTTGTAACTCATTTCTTCTGTAACAATTAACCAACCAATAAACGAATACGTTACGTTTAATACAACACTAGATATACTTTACATGTTTTAGCCGTTATAACTATTTTTGTCCCTAACAGTTTATGTTATAACTAAAATTTACGTTGTTGTTATTTTCGTAGTAACCCATAAATGTTCTTTCTCGTTGCACTGACGTGAATCAGTACATTTAATGACGAGAATCCTGGTCACGGCACCAAATGTGACTGTTCCTAAATTACCCTAGGCTGATAAAATTTTCGTTTTTCCTAAATTAAACTACATCTGGTTCTTGTGTCGGCTTCCCCTGTGGGGAAGGAATCGGGCTCCTCCGCCGCCCGATTCTGTAGGGCCCGTCTCCTTACGGGGCACCCTCCCACCGATTATACGAAATGAATTCCCAAAACTACTGCCTTGTCCGACCTTAGAGGCTAGGGACAAGGAGGGGATACAAGGTGAAGTTAATGTAGGGAATTCACGATTAGTAATACATAAGTAAGCAAACAAGTATAATAAAATAGGTATGAAGTTAATGAGACGAGAGGACTGCAAAGTATATTATATTATGGTGAGATGGTGAAGGAAACGTTACGCTTGCGTTTAATAAATTTATGAACTACTTCTACGTTAATCTATATTTTCACAATAGAACATCAGACCGAATAAACGAACTAGAACTCATTTCGTGACATGGAACGGTGGCCTTGTCGAACGTGTACTGTTAGACCTAATCGCACAATATCACTATTTGAATACTGTAACGAAACTAGCAGAACACGTTCCCGTGACTCTAAATAATTGTCTTACACAATCCTGAGACAGAGTACTGCGAAGTTCAGCTGTCATTGAGGAAGACAAGTCTATTTTTATGTAGCTCGAATCGCGTCGCGTGATAATGTTAACAACCCTTTTACGGCTGCCTATCTTAAGATAACACAAAACTTGCGCAAGCGCTCCGTAGACCAGGTCTGTAGCAGAGTTAATTGAGATAGGTATTGTTGCACGGCGAAGAGGTTCAAACATTTCACATTTCCTTAATTCGCCCCTTTCTTGGATATGCGGTGCGGCTCTGAGCGGCTACCATCCGAATCTCGTGTTTCGCTAAATAGTGTCGATTTAGTAATATGCCTACAAGCGGCTGGGTGTGGTTTTAGCGAGACACGGTCCCTAGCGTTCTTAGAACGGTTCATTTTAGGTGCCCAGTGAATCCTAGGTCAGGATTCCTAACCCTGGAAATGTTCGTCCAACAATCCCCACGCAATGCTCTCTGAGCTAGACCTTATAGGAAACAGTAATCATCAGCAACGCTTGGTTGACCTATAACCCGAATGCGGGTCGGCCATGAAGCCTGGTTTAAATAAGCTGTGAATATTAACGGTTCTGCCCCCCATGAATGTGGTGCGTCAGCTAAAAGTCAATAATGGCCAATAGTTGGGTGTGTTGGTGTGCAGTATACAAGTAAGTATGTATGAGGGAATGTTAAGTGTAAAGGGGCCTTCGCCGTTTCCCTAAACCAAACATTACTGACAAATAACTGTCAAGGTATGGATTATGAAATAGATATAAGGTTGCGCCTAGCTGGAATAAATGAATATTAAATTATCCTCTCCGGCACAACTACCAGCCACCTAGAAATACTTATAGTTAAAACTCACCCAGTCACACCAACACTTACACACACATTAAATATTAAATAGTCTAAATTATATATAACTTAACAGATAATACTTGCTACGAGTTACAACGGCACTACGCACTTTGGTCTCCTAACTTAAATATCCCTAGCCTCGACTATAAGCGTCCGCACGCCCTCGTGATCCTGAAACCTCCGCTTCCGTGAACCAAAACCCGACTGCCCTGGCTTTTCGTTCCAAGCAAAACCGTCCCCCTTCCGGGTCCCGCCTACCTCTCGCCAGACATCCTAAAAAAATACCACATTCCACAGTTCCCATACTTTCGCAGAGTTCCTCATAATGACAAGTTTTTGTACCATTTCTTAATTGTTTTAAGGGCCGTTTGGGTCCGACTTGAAACTCAGTTATGGTTGCCAGATGTGGCCAACATGCATTGCGGGCGCCATTAGAAATCACATATTTTACTCGTTTCTTTATCGTTTTGTTAAAATATTACTTCGACTTGACGGCTAGTCCATTAAAAGGACAATTTATGATTTTCTGAGTGGTCTGACAGCATGTGCAGTATTTTGAAATAAATATAATGTTATTATTAAATAGGTATAAGTGACAGACAGTCACACTATCAGAGTGGACATTTTAAAATTAACGCAAGCTTCACTCGCTCATTACACTATACAAATCCCAAAGTCTTATCTTCTTCTTATAACATCAAGTTTATTTGATTTTATTTCCTGATCGTTTAGCACATCTTGTATTGATTTTATTTTTTATTTAGGTATCTATTATGTACTTATCTCACAAATTATTATTAATTTGTACTAATTGATTTCAAATTCAAGTCTGTTTTGAGTTATCTAGATTAAGTATTTTTGTTTTATTTTATATTTCCTAGTTTTAATTATGTTTTTAATTTTGAACCATCTCGTCGAATCCAAACATGTGGCAACTCGCAAATACATGAAGCAAACAATCTGCCACAATATCACGAATTCCCATGAATATCTTACCCATTTCAATTCCCCCCAAAACTAATAAATAGTGGTTCTCCTGACGTCTTTTTTTAAATATTCCGAATCATCTTACGTCTTGGTTGTCGCGAACGATGTAAAATACGCGTCTCCTGGGAAATTTATTTGCGGGATCCTAAGCCGGCATAACTTGTCCTGACGTCCCTCATCGAGGCATTAGCTGGCTGATGTTGCTTTATGCTTTTATCATGAACTGTTCGATAGTCCAGCATGCTTCTGATTTCCCTTGGCGGTTTTGACTTTGTTAAGTTTGGCTTTATGACAGCCTGTAGATGATCTGCGGGTAGAACCTGGATGAGGCACAGGAACGTGGAGATTGGCACAGGAAAAAAGAGGCCTTTGCTCAGCCGTGTTCGAATTTAGACTCTAAATGATGATTATGACATTAAGACTAAATAAACTAACTAACGCGTAACTAGTGTACACCGTGTTATACATCGTGTCATACGGTGTGTCGACAAAATAAAAGGTTAAATCTAAGAAAAAGGGTAAGATCTCTTGCTGTACAAACTGTCATTACATCTTGCCAGGTTTTGCCAATCCCTTGCATGAGCAAGTGTATTGACAATCACTTAAAGATTGGAAAGATGTAACATAATCACCATTTTGCTGCGTATAGCATCACCAACTACCAAATGTGGTTAATCAACAGTAGCCATAAGTAGGTAGGTAGTGTATAGGTAGGGCAGGTAGGGCAGGTAGGGCAGGTAGGGCAGGTAGGGCAGGTAGGGCAGGTAGGGCAGGTAGGGCAGGTAGGGCAGGTAGGGCAGGTAGGGCAGGTAGGGCAGGTAGGGCAGGTAGGGCAGGTAGGGCAGGTAGGGCAGGTAGGGCAGGTAGGGCAGGTAGGGCAGGTAGGGCAGGTAGGGCAGGTAGGGCAGGTAGGGCAGGTAGGGCAGGTAGGGCAGGTAGGGCAGGTAGGGCAGGTAGGGCAGGTAGGGCAGGTAGGCCAGGTAGGGCAGGTAGGCCAGGTAGGGCAGGTAGGGCAGGTAGGGCAGGTAGGGCAGGTAGGGCTGGTAGGGAACAGCTGATTTTTATTTCGCGATTTCGTGGTTAGTCCCATAGTAAAAGTTGTTTCATAATGATGAGTATAATGTGACCCCATTGCGTTTATTGTTACTTTGTAAATACTAGACTTACACTTCTGTGCTGCTACCTGTAGTACCTGCACGCTCCCTTTTTGTAGTAGTGAGGTCCGGTAACAGACACGACAGATAAAGCAGCATACCAAAATAGTAAAAAAGTAACTTTTTACGGAACCCTAAACAGTAAATAGTCTTAGTAGAAATTTTAATGAAACAACAAAATTGAATGAACTGAAAGGTTTATTGTAAACTATTTAAGTGGACATTATGTTCAGGTATTATTGCTTTTAAGTAAAATTCTGTTTTGTTCATTCTTGATAACGGTTCGGGCTATTCCATTTCGATTCTGGATTATATGGTTTGGCCTTTCGTGGTGTCTGATTGTCAAACGGTGGGAAGTTAAAGCCTTGATCTGCAAATACAAAATAAGTAAGTGAGTGGGCATAGTCGATATGCAGCGTCGTGTCCGGCATAGTCTCGTGTCACTGCATGCCGACACCCTGTCTGATGGTAAAGGAATCACTGCTTAGTATGGACAAATACAATACAAGGGGGCATCTCATATGCGTTGCCATGCTAGAAAAAGCTGGAAAATGTTTCACGTGCTTTTGATCAATACCCACCGAATTGAATCATAACTTCTTGTAGCCGCAAAAGACGCTAATTCCATTGTCGTGTCATTCTTAAAAACCCTTACTACCATTTTTATCGCGTGGCTATCTCTCGACTGGTGGGGTCTGCCAGACTTACTGACTAAAACTATATCAGTATTCTTCTGCTACCTTTGGTGAGAGACTGCTAGCGCATTTTTTCATGCTCCCTCACGACTCAATATGGCCGCAATTCCTCTAGAAGGAGCACGCGGAACAGCGCGCGTCTCCGTCTTAAACTTTTGACGGTTAAGGCAACAAACTTTCCTAAGCCTCACGCGCACACCCTATGGTGGCTGGAAATCGTTTCGTACCAGTAAACTGCTGCGGTGCAAAAAAATCATCGCTCAGCATTATGCTGGGACTTGTCTGCGCCACAGCGCCACCGAGCTGGTTCTCAGCGACAGGCGAAAACCTATTGCCGTATAGAGATGCTTATGTTAACTTACAGTGTCTATACGGGGGATAGATTTTGGGGTCAGTCCACACCACTGGCTCCTGGAGAGGAGTGCCATCTTTCGGGTTAATCGTAACCTTTCCGGGTCCCGAGGTGGTGACTGTCCGACTGACCATACGCACAACACGTTGTAGTTGTGCTGCTAAACGTATGCCTGATTTAGCTTTTGTTGAATTCATTTTGAAAGTCGATTTATTGTTTTCGGTACGATCGCTTTTAAATAAACGTCTGCAATGTTATTGCTTGCTAGCGGTTCTCGTTATTCGATCTCGTATCTGGATTGTATGGCTTGGCCATTCTACGTCTTTGCTTCGGGAGAGGCGGTAAGTTGAAGCCTTGATCTGCAAATAAGAAAAAAGTGAGTTAGGAGGAAATCATATTTCTCTTGTCGCAAAGTAACCGTTATTCCTTTCGAACGGATTTTACTATTTTAAACAATTAGTACTAAGGCTTGATACCAAGAATTTTTCTATTCATGGTTGGTGCTCTCACTCTTTACGAACATCTTATATCTTTGTCGTCATTTACAAAAATCTTCTTTACCAAAATATTAAAAAATAAGTATGTAAATATGTGTTTCAAAGAAAACGATAGATGAGGTCTATGCTAGAGCGGCCGTGTCTAGAAGATGCCTGTTCACTCTTGCTTTGAAGGCATGAGTAATATGTGGAAGGGATTACGAACGCTGGCAGAGAGTTTCACACTGGCTGTGCGCCTAAGTATAACTTTAAAATAAACAAAACTTACGGTGTTTATACGGGGGATAGGTATTATGGTCGGACCACGCCCACTGCACCTTAATGGGATTGTTTTGGTTATTCGTAACATTGCCGGGTCCCGAAGTGGTGACGGTGCGACTGGCCATGCGCACAACCCTTTGAAGTTGTTCTGCTAAACATATCCCTGATTTAGGAATTGTTGAATTCATTTTGAAAGATTGCTTTATTGTGTAAACTATTTAAGTGGACATTATGTTCAGATATTATTGCTTTTAAGTAAAATTCTGTTTTGTTCATTCTTGATAACGGTTCGGGCTATTCCATTTTGATTCTGGATTGTATGGTTTGGCCTTTCGTGGTGTCTGGTTGTCAAACGGCGGGAAGTTAAAGCCTTGATCTGCAAATACAAAATAAGTAAGTTAGTCGATATGCAGAGTCGTGTCCGGCATAGTCTCGTGTCACTGCATGCCGACACCCTGTCTGATGGTAAAGGAATCACTGCTTAGTATGGACATATACAATACAAGGGGGCATCTCATATGCGTTGCCATGCTAAAAAAAGCTGGAAAATGTTTCACGTGCTTTTGATCAATACCCACCGAATTGAATTGTAACTTCTTGTAGCCGCAAAAGACGCTTATTCCATTGTCGTGTCATTCTTAAAAACCCTTACTACCATTTTTATCGCGTGGCTATCTCTCGACTGGTGGGGTCTGCCAGACTTACTGACTAAAACTATATCAGTATTCTTCTGCTACCTTTGGTGAGAGACTGCTAGCGCATTTTTTCATGCTCCCTCACGACTCAATATGGCCGCAATTCCTCTAGAAGGAGCACGCGGAACAGCGCGCGTCTCCGTCTTGAACTTTTGACGGTTAAGGCAACAAACTTTCCTAAGCCTCACGCGCACACCCTATGGTGGCTGGAAATCGTTTCGTACCAGTAAACTGCTGCGGTGCAAAAAAATCATCGCTCAGCATTATGCTGGGACTTGTCTGCGCCACAGCGCCACCGAGCTGGTTCTCAGCGACAGGCGAAAACCTATTGCCGTATAGAGATGCTTATGTTAACTTACAGTGTCTATACGGGGGATAGATTTTGGGGTCAGTCCACACCACTGGCTCCTGGAGAGGAGTGCCATCTTTCGGGTTAATCGTAACCTTTCCGGGTCCCGAGGTGGTGACTGTCCGACTGACCATACGCACAACACGTTGTAGTTGTGCTGCTAAACGTATGCCTGATTTAGCTGTTGTTGAATTCATTTTGAAAGTCGATTTATTGTTTTCGGTACGATCGCTTTTAAATAAACGTCTGCAATGTTATTGCTTGCTAGCGGTTCTCGTTATTCGATCTCGTATCTGGATTGTATGGCTTGGCCATTCTACGTCTTTGCTTCGGGAGAGGCGGTAAGTTGAAGGCTTGATCTGCAAATAAGAAAAAAGTGAGTTAGGAGGAAATCATATTTCTCTTGTCGCAAAGTAACCGTTATTCCTTTCGAACGGATTTTACTATTTTAAACAATTATTACTAAGGCTTGATACCAAGAATTTTTCTATTCATGGTTGGTGCTCTCACTCTTTACGAACATCTTATATCTTTGTCGTCATTTACAAAAATCTTCTTTACCAAAATATTAAAAAATAAGTATGTAAATATGTGTTTCAAAGAAAACGATAGATGAGGTCTATGCTAGAGCGGCCGTGTCTAGAAGATGCCTGTTCACTCTTGCTTTGAAGGCATGAGTAATATGTGGAAGGGATTACGAACGCTGGCAGAGAGTTTCACACTGGCTGTGCGCCTAAGTATAACTTTAAAATAAACAAAACTTACGGTGTTTATACGGGGGATAGGTATTATGGTCGGACCACGCCCACTGCACCTTAATAGGATTGTTTTGGTTATTCGTAACATTGCCGGGTCCCGAAGTGGTGACGGTGCGACTGGCCATGCGCACAACCCTTTGAAGTTGTTCTGCTAAACATATCCCTGATTTAGGAATTGTTGAATTCATTTTGAAAGATTGCTTTATTGTGTAAACTATTTAAGTGGACATTATGTTCAGATATTATTGCTTTTAAGTAAAATTCTGTTTTGTTCATTCTTGATAACGGTTCGGGCTATTCCATTTTGATTCTGGATTGTATGGTTTGGCCTTTCGTGGTGTCTGGTTGTCAAACGGCGGGAAGTTAAAGCCTTGATCTGCAAATACAAAATAAGTAAGTTAGTCGATATGCAGAGTCGTGTCCGGCATAGTCTCGTGTCACTGCATGCCGACACCCTGTCTGATGGTAAAGGAATCACTGCTTAGTATGGACATATACAATACAAGGGGGCATCTCATATGCGTTGCCATGCTAAAAAAAG
The DNA here is from genome assembly GCA_947386135.1 of Melanchra persicariae. NCBI lineage: Eukaryota > Metazoa > Arthropoda > Insecta > Lepidoptera > Noctuidae > Melanchra > Melanchra persicariae. The sequence continues at coordinate 4,021,316 of OX376651.1, read as the reverse complement.
CTGGAAAATGTTTCACGTGCTTTTGATCAATACCCACCGAATTGAATTGTAACTTCTTGTAGCCGCAAAAGAATTATTCTTATTCCATTGTGTCATTCTTAAAAACCATTACTACGTTTTTATCGCGTGTCTATCTCTCGTGGGTGGGGTTTGCCAGACTTTTACTGACTAAAACTATATCAGTGTTCTTCTGCTACCTTTGGTCCCTTATTAGCAAGTCACCAGATTCTCAACTCACCAGATTTGCATTTCACCAGACTCGCAACTCACCAGATTCGCAACTCACCAGATTCGCAACTCACCAGATTCGCAACTCACCAGATTCGCAACTCATCAGATGATGTACTTTCTAACACAAATTATATGAACTTTCGAATTAAATATGTACTTACTACTATTTAAACCTCCTGACTACCTACTATGACTTCTATATTTAGTAGTAGCAGTAATAAAGCTGAGGAGTTTGTTTATTTGAACACGCTAATCTCTGAACCTACCGGTCCGATTTGGAAAATTTCTTTTTGTTTAAGATAGCTTTTTTTCCTTTTGTTCATGATGAAGCTGGATTAGGCTTTATGGGAACGGGTAAAAAGGGGATATGCGCGTTCGAAGTCGCGGGCTGGTAATAACAGGTCTCGTCCTGGTGGAACCAATTGGTTCAGTAAACCGCGAATTGAATTAAACTTTCGGTAAGTAGGTAGGTAGGTAATATATATTTTTTTTATCAAGAGTCGGAGGTGTTTTTTATGGATTGGCAAACATCAAATGACTTCTTCCGCTCGGGGTAGAGCGCAAGGGCGTGTCAGACTCTTAATAACTAAAAACCATCCTCGCGCGTGGAACACAAAGCGCTGACCCGGATCCGCAGGCCCGCGTCTACGGTGGCCGGGAATCGCCCTGCGACTCCCGACGCCCGTGCCGTGTTCTTCTGTTTCGACGGCTAGGGCGTGAAGTTTGCTTCTCCCTCACGCGGCCCTCTTCTTCCTTCACTAGCATTACTGCTTCGCAGAAGGAGGTGACGGATTTCCATGCCTCCTGCCACCAAGGATTGAACCAGGGTCGAAAGCGAGAGGTCGCGCCTCCGATTGCCTCGACGAGAACTTCGCCCGAGCAGGGCAGACCTCCACCGTATGCTGCACCGTTTCCTCCGACCGATCCTCACATTGATAACACCCGGAAGTATTTTCTCGCTGAATCCGAAACAGGTAACTCCCGAAACAACCGTGTCCGGTGAGTACTTGCATCAGGTGGAAGGTACGGACGCCGTGGCGCCTCTGTAGCTACTCCTCAAAGAGGGGACTCATCGCCACAATAGTGGCGTGCCCAGCACTCGGTTGCGATAGTCGCAGTCTCCATACCGCGATGGTATCTTGCCAGAGCTCCGTCCACCGCGCTGGAATTTGCCGTGACAGCGGAGTTTTGCCCCAGCGCAGCGCCTCGACACGCCACGCGTAAAAGTGCGCGAGAGCTCTCGCGTCCTGGTCCCATGGTGGCAATCCGATAAGGAGGCTCGCCGCCTCGCCGGAGATCGTGCGTATTTCCCCGGGCCAGCCAGGCCATGACCCTTTGGGTCTCGTTCAGGTATCGGAAGCCGCTTGAAGGTAGCCCCGGCCCGGCCCGTCCCAGTCTGGGAGCCAAATGTCGGAAATGCTCGAAGTTCCATCGGCAGTCGGGAACTAGTCCCAGGTACATGATCATCGACCCGACGCCGATGTGAACCCCTCCTACATTTATTTCGGATCCTGATGGTGGCCTGTTCCGTGAAAGCACATGGCTTCGGACTTGTACTGGGCCTCCTCGAGACCCAATTTCGGATCCTCTCAAGGACTATCGCAATTCCGCGTGTCATTAGGTCGGCTGCCGCCTGGTGCGACCCACCCTGCGCCAGGACCAGCGTGTCGTCAGCGAGGAGCGGCCCCGGAACCGAACTCTGTGGAACACCGCACGACATCTCTCCCCGGTGACTGGGGTAGATGCCAGCCCTGTCCGTCAAATAGGCCTCGACCACGCGACGGAGGCAGGTCGGCATCAAACACTTTTTCACAATTCATGAATGCATATTTAATAAAAATACATGCTTGGGGCAGTCATTTAGCCATCTTCTTTGCTATAAAACTTTTTTTTTTTCAAAGCTCTGAGTTCTAATAGTTTAGAAGAAATTGCAATTCCAAAACGTGTATTTACTTTTTTTTTATGAATAAAGTATCTAGGTACTATTCTGTGACTTTTTGCGACTTTGTGTTTCATTGTACATTTGGTGAGTTGCGAATCTGGTGAATTGAGAATATGATTAGATGCGAATCTGGTGAGTTGAGAATCTGGTGACTTGCTCATAAGCGCCTTTGGTCAGAGACTGCTAGCGCAATTTTTCATGCTCCCTCACGACTCAATATGGCCGCAATTCCTCTAGAAGGAGCACGCGGAACAGCGCGCGTCACCGTCTTGTACTTTTGACGGTTCAGGCAACAAACTTTCCTAAGCCTCACGCACACACCCTATGGTGGCTGAAAATCGTTTCGTACCAGTAAACTGCTGCGGTGCAAAATAATCATCGCTCAGCATTATGCTGGGACTCGTCTGCGCCACAGCGCCACCGAGCTGGTTCTCAGCGACAGGCGAAAACCTATTGCCGTATAGAGATGCTTATGTTAACTTACAGTGTCTATACGGGGGATAGATTTTGGGGTCAGTCCACACCACTGGCTCCTGGAGAGGAGTGCCATCTTTCGGGTTAATCGTAACCTTTCCGGGTCCCGAGGTGGTGACTGTCCGACTGACCATACGCACAACACTTTGTAGTTGTGCTGCTAAACGTATGCCTGATTTAGCTATTGTTGAATTCATTTTGAAAGTCGATTTATTGTTTTCGGTACGATTACTTTTAAATAAACGTCTGCATTGTTATTGCATGCTAGCGGTTCGGGTTATTCAATCTCGTATCTGGATTGTATGGCTTGGCCTTTCTACGTCCTTGCTTCGGGAGAGGCGGTAAGTTGAAGCCTTGATCTGCAAATAAGAAAAAAGTGAGTTAGGAGGAAATCATATTTCTCTTGTCGCAAAGTAACCGTTATTCCTTTCGAACGGATTTTACCATTTTATACAATTATTACTAAGGCTTGATACCAAGAATTTTTCTATTCACGGTTGGTGCTCTCACTCTTTACGCACATCTTATATCTTTGTCGTCATTTACGAAAATCTTCTTTACCAAAATAATAAAAAATAAGTATATAAATATGTAAGTTTCATGTCCAGCAAACTGTAAATTAATTTTCAGCATCTTAATAATACGATTTTTATGACCGCTAGAAGTTGAAGCACACATCCAACTATGGCTTCCTTCATGCAGAAGGCTAGAAGGTGGTACCGGTACCGAAAGCGACGCAAAATAAATGAGATCAGAGGTTGTCAGCATCTGTTGACGCTGGTTGTTACGTATTCGTTGCAAGAAGTATGAACACTATTATTACCGCGTCAACCAAAGATGAACCACTTGCCAACTCCTCCATTCACCAACTCGCACTGTTATTTGTATAAATGTGTTCACAGTGACCATTACTAATACAACTGTTGTGTTAGTAACACAACACAGTTGTGTTAGTAATGGTCACTGTCACCAAAAAGAAAAGTTACTACAAAGACAGAATAGTGCGACGAAAGACACTGCGATGGTTTTCAGCGACAGTCGAAACATAATTACTTTTTTTTTATTTTTTTTTGTTATTGTGAAATGGACTTGCTCTTGACCTCACCTCTATCACGCCTGATGGAAAACGATAGATGAGGTCTATGCTAGAGCGACCGTGTCTAGAAGATGCCTGTTCACTCTTGCTTTGAAGGCATGAGTAATATGTGGAAGAGATTACGAACGCTGGCAAAGAGTTTCACACTGGCTGTGCGCCTAAGTATAACTTTAAAATAAATAAAACTTACGGTGTTTATACGGGGGATAGGTATTATGGTCGGACCACGCCCACTGCACCTTAAAAGGATTGTTTTGGTTATTCGTAACATTGCCGGGTCCCGAAGTGGTGACGGTGCGACTGGCCATGCGCACAACCCTTTGAAGTTGTTCTGCTAAACATATCCCTGATTTAGGAATTGTTGAATTCATTTTGAAAGATTGCTTTATTGTGTAAACTATTTAAGTGGACATTATGTTCAGGTATTATTGCTTTTAAGTAAAATTCTGTTTTGTTCATTCTTGATAACGGTTCGGGCTATTCCATTTCGATTCTGGATTGTATGGTTTGGCCTTTCGTGGTGTCTGGTTGTCAAACGGCGGGAAGTTAAAGCCTTGATCTGCAAATACAAAATAAGTAAGTTAGTCGATATGCAGAGTCGTGTCCAGCATAGTCTCGTGTCACTGCATGCCGACACCCTGTCTGATGGTAAAGGAATCACTGCTTAGTATGGACATATACAATACAAGGGGGCATCTCATATGCGTTGCCATGCTAAAAAAAGCTGGAAAATGTTTCACGTGCTTTTGATCAATACCCACCGAATTGAATTGTAACTTCTTGTAGCCGCAAAAGAATTATTCTTATTCCATTGTGTCATTCTTAAAAACCATTACTACGTTTTTATCGCGTGGCTATCTCTCGTGGGTGGGGTTTGCCAGACTTTTACTGACTAAAACTATATCAGTGTTCTTCTGCTACCTTTGGTTCCTTATTAGCAAGTCACCAGATTCTCAAGTCACCAGATTCTCAACTCACCAGATTCGCATTTCACCAGATTCGCATTTCACCAGACTCGCAACTCACCAGATTCGCAACTCACCAGATTCGCAACTCATTAGATGTACTTTCCAACACAAATTATATGAACTTACAAATTAAATATGTACTTACTACTATTTTAACCTCCCGACTACCTACTATGACTTCTATATTTAGTAGTAGCAGTAATAAAGCTGAGGAGTTTGTTTATTTGAACACGCTAATCTCTGAACCTACCGGTCCGATTTGGAAAATTTCTTTTTGTTTAAGATAGCTTTTTTTCCTTTTGTTCATGATGAAGCTGGATTAGGCTTTATGGGAACGGGTAAAAAGGGGATATGCGCGTTCGAAGTCGCGGGCTGGTAATAACAGGTCTCGTCCTGGTGGAACCAATTGGTTCAGTAAACCGCGAATTGAATTAAACTTTCGGTAGGTAATATATATTTTTTATCAAGAGTCGGAGGTGTTTTTTTATGGATTGGCAAACATCAAATGACTTCGTCCGCTCGGGGTAGAGCGCAAGGGCGTGTCAGACTCTTAATAACTAAAAACCATCCGCGCGCGTGGAACACAAAGCGCTGACCCGGATCCGCAGGCCCGCGTCTACGGTGGCCGGGAATCGCCCTGCGACTCCCGACGCCCGTGCCGTGTTCTTCTGTTTCGACGGCTAGGGCGCGAAGTTTGCTTTTCCCTCACGCGGCCCTCTTCTTCCTTCACTAGCATTACTGCTTCGCAGAAGGAGGTGACGGCTTTCCATGCCTCCTGCCACCAAGGATTGAACCAGGGTCGAAAGCGAGAGGTCGCCGCCTCCGATTGCCTCGACGAGAACTTCGCCCAAGCAGGGCAGACCTCCACCGTATGCTGCACCATGTCCTCCGACCGATCCTCACAGTGATAACACCCGGACGTATTTTCTCGCTGAATCCGAAACAGGTAACTCCCGAAACAACCGTGTCCGGTGAGTACTTGCATCAGGTGGAAGGTAAGGACGCCGTGGCACCTCTCTAGCTACTCCTCAAAGAGGGGACTCATCGCACAATAGTGGCGTGCCCAGCACTGGTTTGCGATAGTCGCAGTCTCCATACCGCGATGGTATCTTGCCAGAGCTCCGTCCACCGCGCTGCAATTTGCCGTGACAGCGGGTTTTGCCACAGCGCAGCGCCTCGACACGCCACGCGTAAAAGTGCGCGAGAGCTCTCGCGTCCTGGTCCCATGGTGGCAATCCGATAAGGAGGCTCGCCGCCTCGCCGGAGATCGTGCGAATTTCCCCGGGCCAGCCAGGCCATGACCCTTTGGGTCTCGTTCAGGTATCGGAAGCCGCTTGAAGGTAGCCCCGGCCCGGCCCGTCCCAGTCTGGGAGCCAAATGTCGGAAATGCTCGAAGTTCCATCGGCAGTCGGGAACTAGTCCCAGGTACCTGATCATCGACCCGACGCCGATGTGAACCCCTCCTATATTTATTTCGGATCCTGATGGTGGCCTGTTCCGTGAAAGCACATGGCTTCGGACTTGTACTGGGCCTCCTCGAGACCCAATTTCGGATCCTCTCAAGGACTATCGCAATTCCGCGTGTCATTAGGTCGGCTGCCGCCTGGTGCGACCCACCCTGCGCCAGGACCAGCGTGTCGTCAGCGAGGAGCGGCCCCGGAACCGAACTCTGTGGAACACCGCACGACATCTCTCCCCGGTGACTGGGGTAGATGCCAGCCCTGTCCGTCAAATAGGCCTCGACCACGCGACGGAGGCAGGTCGGCATCAAACACTTTTTCACAATTCATGAATGCATATTTAATAAAAATACATGCTTGGGGCAGTCATTTAGCCATCTTCTTTGCTATAAAACTTTTTTTTTTTCAAAGCTCTGAGTTCTAATAGTTTAGAAGAAATTGCAATTCCAAAACGTGTATTTACTTTTTTTTTATGAATAAAGTATCTAGGTACTATTCTGTGACTTTTTGCGACTTTGTGTTTCATTGTACATTTGGTGAGTTGCGAATCTGGTGAATTGAGAATATGATTAGATGCGAATCTGGTGAGTTGAGAATCTGGTGACTTGCTCATAAGCGCCTTTGGTCAGAGACTGCTAGCGCAATTTTTCATGCTCCCTCACGACTCAATATGGCCGCAATTCCTCTAGAAGGAGCACGCGGAACAGCGCGCGTCACCGTCTTGTACTTTTGACGGTTCAGGCAACAAACTTTCCTAAGCCTCACGCACACACCCTATGGTGGCTGAAAATCGTTTCGTACCAGTAAACTGCTGCGGTGCAAAATAATCATCGCTCAGCATTATGCTGGGACTCGTCTGCGCCACAGCGCCACCGAGCTGGTTCTCAGCGACAGGCGAAAACCTATTGCCGTATAGAGATGCTTATGTTAACTTACAGTGTCTATACGGGGGATAGATTTTGGGGTCAGTCCACACCACTGGCTCCTGGAGAGGAGTGCCATCTTTCGGGTTAATCGTAACCTTTCCGGGTCCCGAGGTGGTGACTGTCCGACTGACCATACGCGCAACACTTTGTAGTTGTGCTGCTAAACGTATGCCTGATTTAGCTATTGTTGAATTCATTTTGAAAGTCGATTTATTGTTTTCGGTACGATTGCTTTTAAATAAACGTCTGCATTGTTATTGCATGCTAGCGGTTCGGGTTATTCAATCTCGTATCTGGATTGTATGGCTTGGCTTTTCTACGTCTTTGCTTCGGGAGAGGCGGTAAGTTGAAGCCTTGATCTGCAAATAAGAAAAAAGTGAGTTAGGAGGAAATCATATTTCTCTTGTCGCAAAGTAACCGTTATTCCTTTCGAACGGATTTTACCATTTTATACAATTATTACTAAGGCTTGATACCAAGAATTTTTCTATTCACGGTTGGTGCTCTCACTCTTTACGCACATCTTATATCTTTGTCGTCATTTACGAAAATCTTCTTTACCAAAATAATAAAAAATAAGTATATAAATATGTAAGTTTCATGTCCAGCAAACTGTAAATTAATTTTCAGCATCTTAATAATACGATTTTTATGACCGCTAGAAGTAGAAGCACACATCCAACTATGGCTTCCTTCATGCAGAAGGCTAGAAGGTGGTACCGGTACCGAAAGCGACGCAAAATAAATGAGATCAGAGGTTGTCAGCATCTGTTGACGCTGGTTGTTACGTATTCGTTGCAAGAAGTATGAACACTATTATTACCGCGTCAACCAAAGATGAACCACTTGCCAACTCCTCCATTCACCAACTCGCACAGTTATTTGTATAAATGTGTTCACAGTGACCATTACTAATACAACTGTTGTGTTTGTAACACAACAGTTGTGTTAGTAATGGTCACTGTCACCAAACAGAAAAGTTACTACAAAGACAGAATAGTGCGACGAAAGACACTGCGATGGTTTTCAGCGACAGTCGAAACATACTTTTTTTTTATTTTTTTTTGTTATTGAGGAATGGACTTTCTCTTGACCTCACCTCTATCACGCCTGATGGAAAACGATAGATGAGGTCTATGCTAGAGCGACCGTGTCTAGAAGATGCCTGTTCACTCTTGCTTTGAAGGCATGAGTAATATGTGGAAGGGATTACGAAAGCTGGCAGAGAGTTTCACACTGGCTGTGCGCCTAAGTATAACTTTAAAATAAATAAAACTTACGGTGTTTATACGGGGGATAGTTATTATGGTCGGACCACGCCCACTGCACCTCAAAAGGATTGTTTTGGTTATTCGTAACATTGCCGGGTCCCGAAGTGGTGACGGTGCGACTGGCCATGCGCACAACCCTTTGAAGTTGTTCTGCTAAACATATCCCTGATTTAGGAATTGTTGAATTCATTTTGAAAGATTGCTTTATTGTGTAAACTATTTAAGTGGACATTATGTTCAGGTATTATTGCTTTTAAGTAAATTTCTGTTTTGTTCATTCTTGATAACGGTTCGGGCTATTCCATTTCGATTCTGGATTGTATGGTTTGGCCTTTCGTGGTGTCTGGTTGTCAAACGGCGGGAAGTTAAAGCCTTGATCTGCAAATACAAAATAAGTAAGTTAGTCGATATGCAGAGTCGTGTCCGGCATAGTCTCGTGTCACTGCATGCCGACACCCTGTCTGATGGTAAAGGAATCACTGCTTAGTATGGACAAATACAATACAAGGGGGCATCTCATATGCGTTGCCATGCTAAAAAAAGCTGGAAAATGTTTCACGTGCTTTTGATCAATACCCACCGAATTGAATTGTAACTTCTTGTAGCCGCAAAAGAATTATTCTTATTCCATTGTGTCATTCTTAAAACCATTACTACGTTTTTATCACGTGGCTATCTCTCGTGGGTGGGGTTTGCCAGACTTTTACTGACTAAAACTATATCAGTGTTCTTCTGCTACCTTTGGTCCCTTATTTGCAAGTCACCAGATTCTCAACTCACCAGATTCGCAACTTATCAGATGATGTACTGTCCAACACATAAATTATATGAACTTTCAAATTAAATATGTACTTACTACTATTTTAACCTCCTGACTACCTACTATGACTTCTATATTTAGTAGTAGTAGTAATAAAGCTGAGGAGTTTGTTTATTTGAACACGCTAATCTCTGAACCTACCAGTCCGATTTGGAAAATTCTTTTTGTTTAGGATAGCTTTTTTCCTTTTGTTCATGATGAAGCTGGATTAGGCTTTATGGGAACGGGTAAAAAGGGGATATGCGCGTTCGAAGTCGCGGGCTGGTAATAACAGGTCTCGTCCTGGTGGAACCAATTGGTTCAGTAAACCGCGAATTGAATTAAACTTTCGGTAGGTAATATATATTTTTTTTATCAAGAGTCGGAGGTGTTTTTTATGGATTGCCAAACATCAAATGACTTCTTCCGCTCGGGGTAGAGCGCAAGGGCGTGTCAGACTCTTAATAACTAAAAACCATCCGCGCGCGTGGAACACAAAGCGCTGACCCGGATCCGCAGGCCCGCGTCTACGGTTGCCGGGAATCGCCCTGCGACTCCCGACGCCCGTGCCGTCTTCTTCTGTTTCGACGGCTAGAGCGTGAAGTTTGCTTCTCCTTCACGCGGCCCGCTTCTTCCTTCACTAGCATTACTGCTTCGCAGAAGGAGGTGACGGCTTTCCATGCCTTCTGCCACCAAGGATTGAACCAGGATCGAAAGCGAGAGGTCGCCGCCTCCGATCGCCTCGACGAGAACACGGCGGTACTTCGTCCAAGCAGGGCAGACCGGCCTGTTCCGTGAAAGCACATGGCTTCGGACTTGTACTGGGCCTCCTCGAGACCCAATTTCGGATCCTCTCAAGGACTATCGCAATTCCGCGTGTCATTAGGTCGGCTGCCGCCTGGTGCGACCCACCCTGCGCCAGGACCAGCGTGTCGTCAGCGAGGAGCGGCCCCGGAACCGAACTCTGTGGAACACCGCACGACATCTCTCCCCGGTGACTGGGGTAGATGCCAGCCCTGTCCGTCAAATAGGCCTCGACCACGCGACGGAGGCAGGTCGGCATCAAACACTTTTTCACAATTCATGAATGCATATTTAATAAAAATACATGCTTGGGGCAGTCATTTAGCCATCTTCTTTGCTATAAAACTTTTTTTTTTTCAAAGCTCTGAGTTCTAATAGTTTAGAAGAAATTGCAATTCCAAAACGTGTATTTACTTTTTTTTTATGAATAAAGTATCTAGGTACTATTCTGTGACTTTTTGCGACTTTGTGTTTCATTGTACATTTGGTGAGTTGCGAATCTGGTGAATTGAGAATATGATTAGATGCGAATCTGGTGAGTTGAGAATCTGGTGACTTGCTCATAAGCGCCTTTGGTCAGAGACTGCTAGCGCAATTTTTCATGCTCCCTCACGACTCAATATGGCCGCAATTCCTCTAGAAGGAGCACGCGGAACAGCGCGCGTCACCGTCTTGTACTTTTGACGGTTCAGGCAACAAACTTTCCTAAGCCTCACGCACACACCCTATGGTGGCTGAAAATCGTTTCGTATCAGTAAACTGCTGCGGTGCAAAATAATCATCGCTCAGCATTATGCTGGGACTCGTCTGCGCCACAGCACCACCGAGCTGGTTCTCAGCGACAGGCGAAAACCTATTGCCGTATAGAGATGCTTATGTTAACTTACAGTGTCTATACGGGGGATAGATTTTGGGGTCAGTCCACACCACTGGCTCCTGGAGAGGAGTGCCATCTTTCGGGTTAATCGTAACCTTTCCGGGTCCCGAGGTGGTGACTGTCCGACTGACCATACGCACAACACTTTGTAGTTGTGCTGCTAAACGTATGCCTGATTTAGCTATTGTTGAATTCATTTTGAAAGTCGATTTATTGTTTTCGGTACGATTACTTTTAAATAAACGTCTGCATTGTTATTGCATGCTAGCGGTTCGGGTTATTCAATCTCGTATCTGGATTGTATGGCTTGGCCTTTCTACGTCCTTGCTTCGGGAGAGGCGGTAAGTTGAAGCCTTGATCTGCAAATAAGAAAAAAGTGAGTTAGGAGGAAATCATATTTCTCTTGTCGCAAAGTAACCGTTATTCCTTTCGAACGGATTTTACCATTTTATACAATTATTACTAAGGCTTGATACCAAGAATTTTTCTATTCACGGTTGGTGCTCTCACTCTTTACGCACATCTTATATCTTTGTCGTCATTTACGAAAATCTTCTTTACCAAAATAATAAAAAATAAGTATATAAATATGTAAGTTTCATGTCCAGCAAACTGTAAATTAATTTTCAGCATCTTAATAATACGATTTTTATGACCGCTAGAAGTTGAAGCACACATCCAACTATGGCTTCCTTCATGCAGAAGGCTAGAAGGTGGTACCGGTACCGAAAGCGACGCAAAATAAATGAGATCAGAGGTTGTCAGCATCTGTTGACGCTGGTTGTTACGTATTCGTTGCAAGAAGTATGAACACTATTATTACCGCGTCAACCAAAGATGAACCACTTGCCAACTCCTCCATTCACCAACTCGCACTGTTATTTGTATAAATGTGTTCACAGTGACCATTACTAATACAACTGTTGTGTTAGTAACACAACACAGTTGTGTTAGTAATGGTCACTGTCACCAAAAAGAAAAGTTACTACAAAGACAGAATAGTGCGACGAAAGACACTGCGATGGTTTTCAGCGACAGTCGAAACATAATTACTTTTTTTTAATTTTTTTTTGTTATTGAGGAATGGACTTTCTCTTGACCTCACCTCTATCACGCCTGATGGAACGATAGATGAGGTCTATGCTAGAGCGACCGTGTCTAGAAGATGCCTGTTCACTCTTGCTTTGAAGGCATGAGTAATATGTGGAAGGGATTACGAACGCTGGCAGAGAGTTTCACACTGGCTGTGCGCCTAAGTATAACTTTAAAATAAATAAAACTTACGGTGTTTATACGGGGGATAGGTATTATGGTCGGACCACGCCCACTGCACTTTAAAAGGATTGTTTTGGTTATTCGTAACATTGCCGGGTCCCGAGGTGGTGACTGTCCGACTGACCATACGCACAACACTTTGTAGTTGTGCTGCTAAACGTATGCCTGATTTAGCCATAGTTGAATTCATTTTGAAAACGTCGATTTATTGTTTTCGGTACGATTTCTTCATAAATTCCCGTTTTTTTCATGCATGCCAGCGGTTCGGGTTATTTAATCTCGTATTTGGATTGTATGGCTTGGCCTTTCTAGGTCGCTGCTTTGGGAAAGGCGGAAAGATAAAGCCTTGATCTGCCAATAAGAAAAGTGTGTGAGTGATCATGTTTGGAATTTCGTATAGTGTGTTTCGTACTGCGTTCTTGCATACCAGGACCCATCAACAAGTTATCCAAATTGTGTCGTGATATATTAAATGACAGTGCTAGTTATAAGGGGCTTCAAATATCGTGTATATGTAAAGGGAAACTGAATATCTGACATTTCAACGCACAGCCAAAACTACTGAGGCTAAAAACATAAAATGCACAAGGCTTCCTTTTATGATGGATATAGAGCCAGTTTATCTTTGTCTATGGATGCGTGCGCTGCGCAGTCATTCAAATACGCAATGAGAATATCTGCCATGTTGGAATAAACTATTTTTCCACTTATTTTATTTCAACTGTATGAGTGATGATAAAATATTGTATGCAACGGCTTATAATTAGTTATTAAAACACTCTTTAATAACCCCTTTTATATGGTCGTTGCACAAACTACTATTTTAAATTATTATTGTGTAAACTATTTTTTCATGTAACTAAAAGGGTTATGAATTTGGATGGATGGAGAGGAAGAGAAAGGCAAATAGAAAAGATGGATGGATTGTGTGAAGAGCGATATGAAAGTAAAGTGAGTTGATGATAGTTTGATGGCTGATAGGACAGAATGAAAGAAAAAAATGAGTTGCACCGACCGCAAGTAACATGGTATAAGTGCAGGATGACGATGATGATAAGATTATTTTCAATTAACTTACGGTGTTTATACGGGGGATAGATATTAGGGTCAGACCACGGCTCCTGCATCAGGAAAGGATTGTTGCCGGTATCTTTTGGGTTACTCGTAACCTTTCCGGGTCCCGAGGTGGTGACTGTCCGACTGACCATACGCACAACACTTTGTAGTTGTGCTGCTAAACGTATGCTTGATTTAGCCATTGTTGAGTTCATCTTGAAAAAGTCGATTTATTGTTTTCGGTACGATTTCTTCATAAATTCCTGTTTTGTTCATGCATGCCAGCGGTTCGGGTTATTCAATCTCGTATCTGGATTGTATGGCTTGGCCTTTCTAGGTCGCTGCATCGGGAAAGGCGGAAAGATAAAGCCTTGATCTGCAAATAAGAAAAAAGTGAGTGAGTGATCATGTTTGGAATTTCGTATAGTGTGTTTCGTACTGCGTTCTTTCATTCCAGGACCTATCAACAAGTTTTCTAAATTGTGCCGTGATATTTTAAATGACAGTGCTAGTTATAAGGGGCTTCATAAATCGTGTTTATATAAAGGAAAACTGTTTAATGACATTTCAACGCACAGCCGAAACTACTGAGACTAGAAATGTAAAATAAACAATGCTTCCTTTTATAATGGAGATAAGACTCGGAAGAGATTATTAGAAAAATCTACATTTACGGGGGTGAAAAAAAGAAAATAGTTTGTACCAAATCTGAAGGGCCATGTTAAATTTTAAATAATAAAATTTTTAAAATTATTATTGTGTAAACTATTTTTTCATGTAACTAAAAGGTTATGAATTTGGATGGATGTAGAGGGAGAGGGAGGTAAAAAAAAAGATGGATTGATTGTGTGAAGAGCGATATGAAAGAAAAGGGAGTTAGTCATAGTTTGATGACTGACAAGACAGAATGGAAGAAAAAATGTGTTACACCGACCGCAAGTAACATGGGATAAGTGCAGGAAGATGATGATGATGATGATGAGATTATTTTCAATTAACTTACGGTGTTTATACGGGGGATAGATATTAGAGTCAGACCACGTTCCCTGCATCAGGAAAGGATTGTTGCCGGTATCTTTTGGGTTACTCGTAACCTTTCCGGGTCCCGAGGTGGTGACTGTCCGACTGACCATACAAACAACACTTTGCAGTTGTGCTGCTAAACGTATGCTTGATTTAGCTATTGTAGAATTCATTTTGAAAGTCGATTTATTGTTTTCGGTACGATTGCTTTTAAATAAACGAATATATTGTTAATGTATGCTAGCGGTTTGGGTTATTCAATCGCGTATAATATGGATTGTATGGCTTGTCCTTTTGAGGTCCCTGCTTCGGAATAAGCGGGAGATTAAAGCCTTCATCTGTAAATACAACCAAAAAGTGTAATTAATATTTCGTTATACTACAAAAGGTTTCGAACATTTTGTGTATGTTAGGCTGGCACAGACACCCGACGCCATTTTAATGTTTGTCAAAATTGCTGCACAATATGGAACAGGTGCCTATTTAAAAGTCGAAGGCACTCAATCAAACAAAGAAAAGGTTATGGTGCTCTTAAGTGTCTCGTTGCAAAGATATTTGAGAGTAAATTCGCCATGTGAGAACCATAGCAATAATTCAAATGACCTACAAGCGTTTATGCAGTAAACTTTTATTTGACCATTTAAATTAATAAAACACTGTTCTCTTGAGATTACGATTTGAGTCAGTAGGTAGGCAAGTGCTTAATAATGTGGTTTTTGAGAACTGTTATTTGAATTGAATCTGACTATCCCCTTTGTTTTGGGGTTTTACCATTGTTTTGCAAGTACTGTAGCGGCATTAATACCGCCACAAAAATCAACGTAGCAGAATCAACAAAATGAAACTCGTAGCGCCATCCATCTCGACAGCTGCGAATTAACTTGAATTAACTTGACAAAATCCTAAATCGCGAATTAACTTAACATTATTCTAAATCGCGATATCAGAGTTTACTGTGCGATTAGAACATGTACAACAGTCCGAATATCAACTGTCGGGCAGTTGCCTACCTTACAAAAACCATCTGGTCGGAGGATTCTCCCTTTTCAACGGAGATATGTGGGACTTTACTCTCTGTACCGCTACTCTCCATATTGGTTACTCTCGACATTGAAAGTCAGCGCAGCCTTTTTGCTACTACTACATCGTTATGTCATTATCACTTTTCCTCAACGTAACGTCAAGCTCTCGAGCAGCGAGTCATACAGCCAGCCAGTACCCACGGCTTCTACGGGTATCCTGACCACCAGCATGCAGCAGACGCGCATTCCTGGTCAGCATCCTCAGCCTCTGTCATCAACCTCAACCTCATCAGCGACCTTGGCAACCACACTGCACCTCGGCCAGTCCACATGAAGAGCCTTGAAGAACCTCTCCTGGTCGACCCCAGCAGTCATGTCAGCACGTCGCACAGCTCCGACCCACTGGAGCCAGCAGCATCATCCCGACTCACTGGGATATCACCAAACCGACTCACTGGGGCACCGCAGACAGTTCCGAATCACCGTGAACTCTGCGACTTCCAGTTTCGACTTACTGGAACCAACCTTTCACGGGGCTGGCAAGCATCTCAAGGTGTATGGACGACTCATCCACTATCGACCTCCGGTCTCCGGAAGGGAGTGATGAAGCGGCATTAATACCGCCACAAAAATCAACGCAGCAGAATTAACCAAATGAGACTCGCAGCGCCATCTTATTAATCCCTCTTCTAAATCATATTAAAAAAAAATATATCAATCCCAACCCCAACAGATGTGAAATACCTTGACAAAATCCCTAATCGCGATATTAAAATTTTACCGTGCGATAAGAACATGTACAACAGCTCAAATATCAACTATCGGGCAGTTGTCCACCAGACAACCGTCTGATCGGAGGATCCTCCCTTTTCAACGGTAGTAAGCAGAACTTTACTCTCTGTACCGCTACCCTCCAAAGTACTACTAAATTATATAAGACTCAATTACTACAAACCATAGAAAATAATAAAAAAACAATAGAAAATAAGTAATTTGTAGATTATTTTTAACTTACGGTGTTTATACGGGGGAAAGGCCTTATGGTCCCGGAAAGGATTATTGCCGGCAACTTTTGGGTTACTCGTAACATTTCCGGGTCCCGAGGTGGTGACTGTCCGCCTGACCATACGCACAACACTTTGTAGTTGTGCTGCTAAACGTATGCCTGATTTAGCCATTGTTGAATTCATTTTGAAAAAGTCGATTTATTGCTTTCGGTACGATTTCTTCATAAATTCCTGTTTTGTTCATGCATGCCAGCTTTTCGGGTTATTCAATCTCGTATTTGGATTGTATGGCTTGGCCTTTCTAGGTCGCTGCTTCGGGAAAGGTGGAAAGATAAAGCCTTGATCTGCCAATAAGAAAAAGTGAGTGCGTGATCATGTTTGGAATGTCGTATGGTGTGTTTCGTACTGCGTTCTTTCATACCAGGACCTATCAACAAGTTTCCAAATTGTGTCGTGATATTGCTTCAAATATCGAGTATATAATATAATAATAATAGTTCTTTATTGACATAATTGGTTACAGAAAGTTATTTGAAGCCTCTGACTCCTGAACTAGGTGTAAAGGGAAACTAAATAACTGATATTTCAACGCACAGCCGAAACTACTGAGACTAGAAATGTAAAATAAACAATGCTTCCTTTTATAATGGAGATAAGACTCGGAAGAGATTATTAGAAAAATCTACATTTACGGGGGTGAAAAAAAGAAAATAGTTTGTACCAAATCTGAAGGGCCATGTTAAATTTTAAATAATAAAATTTTTAAAATTATTATTGTGTAAACTATTTTTTCATGTAACTAAAAGGTTATGAATTTGGATGGATGTAGAGGGAGAGGGAGGTAAAAAAAAAGATGGATTGATTGTGTGAAGAGCGATATGAAAGAAAAGGGAGTTAGTCATAGTTTGATGACTGACAAGACAGAATGGAAGAAAAAAATGTGTTACACCGACCGCAAGTAACATGGGATAAGTGCAGGAAGATGATGATGATGATGATGAGATTATTTTCAATTAACTTACGGTGTTTATACGGGGGATAGATATTAGAGTCAGACCACGTTCCCTGCATCAGGAAAGGATTGTTGCCGGTATCTTTTGGGTTACTCGTAACCTTTCCGGGTCCCGAGGTGGTGACTGTCCGACTGACCATACAAACAACACTTTGCAGTTGTGCTGCTAAACGTATGCTTGATTTAGCTATTGTAGAATTCATTTTGAAAGTCGATTTATTGTTTTCGGTACGATTGCTTTTAAATAAACGAATATATTGTTAATGTATGCTAGCGGTTTGGGTTATTCAATCGCGTATAATATGGATTGTATGGCTTGTCCTTTTGAGGTCCCTGCTTCGGAATAAGCGGGAGATTAAAGCCTTCATCTGTAAATACAACCAAAAAGTGTAATTAATATTTCGTTATACTACAAAAGGTTTCGAACATTTTGTGTATGTTAGGCTGGCACAGACACCCGACGCCATTTTAATGTTTGTCAAAATTGCTGCACAATATGGAACAGGTGCCTATTTAAAAGTCGAAGGCACTCAATCAAACAAAGAAAAGGTTATGGTGCTCTTAAGTGTCTCGTTGCAAAGATATTTGAGAGTAAATTCGCCATGTGAGAACCATAGCAATAATTCAAATGACCTACAAGCGTTTATGCAGTAAACTTTTATTTGACCATTTAAATTAATAAAACACTGTTCTCTTGAGATTACGATTTGAGTCAGTAGGTAGGCAAGTGCTTAATAATGTGGTTTTTGAGAACTGTTATTTGAATTGAATCTGACTATCCCCTTTGTTTTGGGGTTTTACCATTGTTTTGCAAGTACTGTAGCGGCATTAATACCGCCACAAAAATCAACGTAGCAGAATCAACAAAATGAAACTCGTAGCGCCATCCATCTCGACAGCTGCGAATTAACTTGAATTAACTTGACAAAATCCTAAATCGCGAATTAACTTAACATAATCCTAAATCGCGATAGACATAAATATGCAGAACACTACAAAACAAAAAAACCATTTGAGCCATGCAGACGTACATTATACACACTGTTTATATAGGGAACGTCTGTACGAAGCGAAACTCATAGAGAAAACTTCGATAGGGTAATCCATCAAGTTAGGCCTTTCATTATATAACCTTGCCATATGTTAGGGGGCTATTAAAGGTGGTATTTAAGGTGGATGTAGGCAACTGAAAAATGCGATGATGTCTTTTGCTACGTTGCCGTTGGCTAGACCTAAAGTTAAAGTAGTTAATCAATTGTGCATCTATGGAACCATTTATAATTTTGTGTAGTATAAGTAAGTCAGAATAGGTACGTCTTTCTTTTAAGCTTATCATCTTATAGTGGTGTAACCTATCATTGTAATCAGGTATAGCCTTTCGGATCCCATTCTTCATACATAGATACCTAACAAAACGGGCCTGAACAGATTCAACATTATTAGTATAACTTGAGTAATAGGGAGACCAAATAGTAGAACAATACTCCAAGGAGCTCCTTACCACCCCCACCAACCGTGTCTCCACGTTGCCGTCGTGGTGGGGCTTGCATGTCTCAGTGATCTTGGGGGCTTTGCCGGTAGAGCCACTCATGCCGGAAGGTCCCAAGTGAGAGACCAGACCAAGAGAGACACAAGAGGGGCACACCGTTCGGAGACTTGAGCAGTGTTCGGGTCCTCGGACGGTGTGCGTCTCATTGGCTTGCTCGCTGCTCTCTGGTACGCGTCTGATCATCAGACGTGACTGTGAGGGCAGCGAGCAAGCATTGAGAGAGAAGGGGAGAAAGGGACCGCACCCTCAAAAAGGAAAATATGAACAAGAACAACGAAATAGAATTACCCCAGGGCGGTACGGACTGCACAGCAGAAAGAGAATCCGCCACGCTTGCGTCAAGCCCCACGTATTCTGGGGGGGGCAACGTTGTCTTTTGTTCGCCACTTGCCATTGGCAACAAGGGCCGAGGAGGCCCCCGATCCATACTATCCGAGGAGGACCTGATCGGTTTTAGTTTTGGCTCGCCCGACAGAGTGTCGGTCGGGCGGAGCACGGGCGAAGGTGCGCTGTATTGGGAGGAGGGCTCGCTGGAGCGTCGCGCGGGTGTAGAGTCGGAGTCCGAGTTGGACTCCGACGACCTGGCGACCGTTAGCTCGGCGAGCTCTGGACCCGAGGGGGCGGGGGTTGCTGCGGAGGACCCCAGATCCTTCCGCAAGCGACCCAGACCGGAAGACGACCGGGGGTCGTCCTGCAGCGAAGAGGTGGCCTCGGCTCGGAAAATCCCCACCAGTAGGCGGGGCAAGGGCCGAGAGGGAGGCAAGGGGAGATTTCCCGCCTCCAAGGTGGCTGGTCGGCGAGTCGAGGAGCTCGTCGCTGACGGACGACCCCCCGGAGGTCGAGGAGCTCCTGGTTCGGAGTCTTCCGGCGATGAGCCGGATGACTCCGGACAGGAGCGGGTTCGGAGAGCCGGGTTTGCGGAGGTGGTGGAGGCCGCGCTTCGCGATGTGGCCTTGAAGAGGAAGCTTTCCTCGAAGAACAAGGCCATAAGCGAGGCGATGGCCTCCATTCTGGCGGCAGCGGAGGCTAACCCGGGTGGGCCTCCGCGGGACGTGATGTCCAAGCTGCGGGCGGAGGTCGCCCGCTTGGCTGCCGCCACGGAGCGTCTCCAGAAGGAGAACGAGGGGCTCCGCGCAGACCTGGCCAGGCTCCGAGGAGCCGACCCACAGGGGGCGCCTCAAAGGGGGCGCAGAGAGGACAGCCGTCCTGTGCCGCAGGAGAGCCAGGTGCTGGACCTGGTGCGGCAAGAGATGGCTGCCTTCCAGGCGCGGTTCTCCGTCCTGGAGGGCATCGTCCTGCGCCCCCCGCTAGCGAGTGCGGCGAGTGGGAAGGCCCCCCCAGGCCGGAAAAAGGCGGCGTCTTATGCGGCCGCCGTGGCTGCCACACCGGGGTCGTCCGGCCAGGACAAAGGGTCCGGGCCGGCACCCGCGAAGCCGGTGCCGGGAAAACCGGACCCGGCCCCGGGAAGGAAGAGGAGGGGTGGGGTTGCTGCGCGGACGGCGAAGGCTCCTGCGCCGTCTGAGCAGCAGCTCCCCCCGGCTTCCTCGCCTTCAGCTCCTCCCCCGGCTCAAGCCGAATGGCAAGTTGCCGGGGAGAAGAAGAAGGCGGGAAAAGGCAGCCAGGGCGACCAAGAGGAAGCGGCGGCAGAAGGCGCGAAGCGTCGCGGCTGCGCTCCGCCCCCCGAAAACCGCGGCTGTAGTGCTTACACTACAGCCGGATGCGGCGAAGCGGGGCGTGACGTACGCGGACGTGCTCACCAAGGCGAAGGAGACGGAAAGGTTTTGTCATGCGGATTATAAAGCCAAGCATTCTTTTAGCCTTAGCAACTATAGTATCTATGTGATCACGGAAGGATAGGGATGTATCAAAGAGCACACCTAGATCACGGATGACTGATACTCTGCTCAGTACAGAACCATCTATAAGATAATCAAATTTTATGTAATTCACTTTATTCGTGAAAGTGATAGTCTGGCACTTTTTAACATTGAGCGTCATTCTGTTGTTGAAACACCAATTTTGAAGGACATCAAGATCTCTTTGAAGCTTCAAACAATCACTCAGGTCTGATATCCTGTAGTAAATTTTTAAATCATCAGCGTAGGCTAAACAATTGCAATTTATTAAATCTAAAAGGTCATTCAAAAATATCACCACCCCGACTCACTGGGGCACCGCAGACAGTTCCGAATCACCGTGAACTCTGCGACTTCCAGTTTCGACTTACTGGAACCAACCTTTCACTGGGCTGGCAAGCATCTCTAGATGTATGGACGACTCATCCACTTTCGACCTCCGGTGTCCGGAGGGGAGTGATGTAGCGGCATTAATACCGCCACAAAAATCAACGTAGCAGAATCAACAAAATGAGACTCGCAGCGCCATCTTATTAATCTCTCTTCTAAATCTTATTAAAAAAAATATTTGTATCTATCCCGACAGTTGCGAACTGCCTTAACAAAATCCCTAATCGGGATATCAAAGTTTACCGTGCGATAAGAACATGTACAACAGCCCGAATATCAACTATCGGGCAGTTGCCCACCAGACGACCGTCCGATCGGAGGATCCTCCCTTTTCAACGGAAGTAAGCGGAACTTTACTCTCTGTACCGCTACCCTCCAAAGTACTACTAAATTATATAAGACTCAATTACTACAAATAATATATTTGTAGATTATTTTTAACTTACGGTGTTTATACGGGGGAAAGGCCTTATGGTCCCGGAAAGGATTGTTGCCGGCAACTTTTGGGCCACTCGTAACATTTCCGGGTCCCGAGGTGGTGACTGTCCGACTGACCATACGCCCAACACTTTGTAGTTGTGCTGCTAAATGTATGCCTGATTTAGCTATTGTTGAATTCATTTTGAAAGATTGGTTTATTGTTGTAGATACTATTGTTTTTAAATAAACTTCTGTATTTTTAATGCATGCTAGTGGTTTGGGTAACTCAATCGCGTAGTTGGATTGTATGGCTTGGCCTTTGTAGGTCCCTGCTTCGGAATAAGCGGGTGGTTAATAAAGCCTTCATCTGAAAATACAAAAAAAAGAGTGAGTGCTCAGTTTTGCTATGTTATTACTATTTAGTTATACTACAAAGGGTTTCGAATATTTTTGTGTATGTGAGGCTGGCACAGGCCACCCGTCGCCATTTTATTGTTTGTCAAAATTGCGGCACACCATGAAACAGGTATACAGGGTTATTTGTACACCGACAACCTTTCAGTGGGTGAAAGTACTCATGATTATAAACAACTTTTGTTATGAGACCAACCTTGAAAATTCGAAAAAAAAATCTACTGTTTTATACATTTTCATCGGGTGAATATTGAATTTTGTATGAAACGGCCGCATTATTTTTTGATTTTTCGGAGTTGGTCTTATAGTAAAAGTTGTTTATAATCATGAATAGTTTCACCCACTGAAAGGGTGTTGGTGTT
Organism: Melanchra persicariae; assembly: GCA_947386135.1. Taxonomy (NCBI): domain Eukaryota; kingdom Metazoa; phylum Arthropoda; class Insecta; order Lepidoptera; family Noctuidae; genus Melanchra; species Melanchra persicariae. Next base: position 3,999,082 of record OX376651.1, on the reverse strand, counting down.
TTACAAGTAACCCTGTATATAAGTCGAAGACTAAGTGTCTTCATCAAACAAAAAAAGTTATGGCGCCCTTAAGTATCTCGTTGCCAAGATATTTGAAAGTAAATTCGCCATGTGAGAACAATGGCAATAATTCAAAATGACCTACATGCGTATGTGTAGTAAATTGCATTCAAATAAAGCCGAATTTATATTACTAAACTAGTGGCATGAAAATAGTTCCGTGACATTAATTTTGCCAGCAATTGCACGTGTAAACGTCGAGTTTTACAATGCATGCATCGATTTCCCCTGTTCCTAATATCTCTACTGATATATCTCCACTGGTGGATACTTGGGATTTTTTTTCCAAATATCGCTACCGGTAGATACATATTAGGTCTTTACCTATGAAATTGCCGTTCTGCAGTACTGGCCATTTCAAATCAAAATAATTTTTGTTTGGCTAAGAATTCTAATTTCATATTAATTTTATTTTAAAAACATGTTTTTTTTTTCCAAAAGTAGTCATTTGTTTATTGATTAGTGTTACATTTTCATCGCATTTCAATCTTTTTCGTCATCATGGATACGTTAAAAATTCGAGTAATTATGGAATATGAGTACCGTCGTGGCAGCAACGCGGCACAAGCAGCACGCAACATCAACGACGTTTACGGAGCTAACACTACAAACCAACGCACCACCTGTTATTGGTTTGCTCGCTTCCGTTCTGGAAATTTCGACCTGAAAAATGAACCTCGCGGTCGTCTGAAGACTTTGGTCGACAATGACGAATTAAAGGCGATTGTGGAAGCTGATGCTACACAATCTATGGCTGAATTAGCAGCAGCTTTCGACGTTAGCGTCAAAACAATATTGGTCCATTTGGGTCAAATTGGCAATGTAAAAAAGCTTGACAAATGGGTGCCCCACGAACTCAATGATCACCAGCGCGAAGTACGCGTCAAGACGTGCCTTGCACTGCTCAACAGACACACAAATGAAAGAATTTTGAACCGCATTGTTACCTGCGATGAAAAATGGATTCTGTTTGATAACCGCAAGCGCTCAGCAAGTTGGTTGGATCCTGGTTCAGCACCTAAACAATGCCCTAAACGAAAACTTACCCCTAGAAAAGTGATGGTCACTGTTTGGTGGTCTAGCGCCGGTGTGATTCATCACAGCTTCTTACCAAACGGGGTGAGCATTACTGCAGATGTGTACTGTGAAGAACTGAACACAATGATGGAGAAGCTGGCACATCTCCAACCAGCATTGGTCAATCGCTCGTCTCCGCTGCTCCTGCACGACAACGCGCGACCTCATACTGCACAGCAGACGGTCTCCAAGTTGCAAGAACAGGGGTTGGAAGCTCTCCGTCATCCGCCCTACTCACTAGACTTTGCGCCTACAGACTACTACTTTTTCCAGAATTTGGATAATTTCTTGGCGGGAAAAAAATTCAATACCCGAGAGGCAGTACAAAATGCCTTTGAAGAATTTGTTGCCTCCCGTCCAGCTGATTTCTTTAAGAATAAGGGCATCAATAAACTGCCACTGCGTTGGCAAAGATGCATTGATTGCATGGGTGATTACTTCGATTAGGTAATACAAATAAAAAATACATGAAAAAAATTCGTTTACATTTTTTCATACAAAACGGCAATTTCATAGGTAAAGACCTATTATTTAACCTTCTGCTCCATATATCCCTACTGATCCCGATAGTAGGGATAGTTAGATTTTTTCCGTTTATCGCTATCAGTAGGGATAAAAAGTTTTCAAGGATTTCTTTATGGTTAATAAAGTGTTCCTGAATTACTTGAGATACCTAGTGAAACTTTTTATAAACGTGGGGTAGGTCCCTAATTTTAATGTTTCATTGACACAAAAAAATGTTTTGTCATTCATCAGTATTTCCAAAAGTACAAAAGGGGGGATGTTACTATCATTTTCATGAAGCAATATGGAGAAAAGAAAATTGACAATGTCAAGAAAGATTTTTTTTGTGTCAATAAAACATTAAAATTAGGTGGCCACGATTATAAAAAGTTTATAACAAGTAATTCAGGAACACTTTATTAACAACCATAAATCAATCCTTGAAAACTTTTTATCCTGATAGCGATAAACGGAAAAAAAATCCAACTATCCCTACTATCGGGATCAGTAGGGATATATGGAGCAGAGGATTAAATATGTATCTACCGGTAGCGATATTTGGAAAAAAAAAACTGCAAGTACCAGTGGAGATATATCAGAAGGGATATAAGGAACAGGGGTCGATTTCAAGACAAACAGTTTCGTGTTGCACGCAGTTTTCACAAAACTAGTGTCGCGAAAGCGCCTGCGCTGATAGGACGTGTTTTTAGTCGTGCTTGGTATCTTGCTAGACAGCCTAGAATCCACCAACATCTTTTCTTTCGAGATAACCTTTTCTTAATTGTATTCAATAACAACTGTATAACAACATTTTGCAATAAAAAATAAAGCTTTGATGTTAGCGGAGCCATGAACACACGACATACTGTGGATTTTACGACACTATTATTTTTAACGAAACTAGTTTCACGGGTAGTGAAAGCAGTATTATGGAATTAATTTCATCATGCATGAAACTTATTTTGTAAATTTGGCTTTATAGTTCCAGGCTTTATTTAACTATTTAAATTAAATAAACACTATTCTCTTGCGATTACGATACGAGTCAGTAGGCAAATGCTTAATAATGTAGTTTTTGAGAACTGTAATTTGAATTGAATCTGACTATCCCCCTTTGTTTTGGGGTTTTACCATTGTTCTGCAAGTAATACTGCCACAAAATCAACGTAGCAGAATCAACAAAATGAGACACGCAGCGCCATCTATCTCAACAGAAGCGAACTAACTTGACAAAATCCTGAATCGCAATTTCAGAGTTTACCAGCCCAAATATCAACTGTCAGCATTGGCCCACCAGACACAACCGTCTGATCGGAGGATCCTCCCTTTTCAACGGAGGTATGTGGGACTTTACTTTCTGTACCACTACCCTCCATAGTACTAATAAATTATATAAGACTTATTCACTACGAACAATAGAAAATAAAAGAAAAACAGTAGAGAGAAAAAAAAAAAAAAAAAAAAAAAAAAAAAAAAATTGTAGATTATTTTTAACTTACGGTGTTTATACGGGGGAAAGGCCTTATGGTCCCGAAAAGGATTGTTGCCGGCATTTTTTGGGTTACTCGTAACATTTCCGGGTCCCGAGGTGGTGACTGTCCGACAGACCTTAGGCACAACACATTGAAGTTGTACTGCTAAACGTATGCCCGATTTAGCTATTCTTGAATTCATTTTAAAAGATCAGTTTATTTTTCTATGTACTATTGCTTTGAAATAAACGCATGCTAGTGGTTTGGGTTCGTGTGTAGATTATTTTCTCGTGTTACTAAAAGGGTTATGAATTATGTATCGCGTAATTGGATTGTATGGCTTGGCCTTTTTAGGTCCCTGCTTCGGAATAAGCGGGTGGTTATAGCCTTCATCTGAAAATACGAAAAACAAGTGAGTGGTCATTTTTGCTACGTCATTACTATTTACTTATACTACATAGGGTTTCGAACATTTTGTGTATGTAAGGCTGGCACAGGTACCCGTCGTCGTAGTTTTTGGATAAAACTAGTGTCATGTAACTAATGTCATCGTATTTAAACGCGATACAATGCTAGTGTTGCGAAAGCACCTGCGCTGATAAGACACGGTGTGTTTTTAGTAGTCATGCTAGCTTTCCTGCTAGCCCAGCCTAGAATCCACCAACATCTTTTCTTTCGAGACAACCTTTTTCTAATTGTATACAATAACAACTGTTAGCGGAGCCATGAACACACGTTCTGTGAATTTCACGACACTATTACTTTTAACGAAATCAGTTTCACAGGTAGTGAAAGTAATGTTATGAAATTAATTTCATCATGCATGAAACTTGTTTTGTAAATTCGGCTTTTTAATTCCCGGCTTTATTCAACCATTTAAATTAATAAAACACTATCCTCTTGTGATTACGATGCGAGTCAGTCGGCAAGTGCTTAATAATGTGGTTTTTGAGAACTGTTATTTGAATTGAATCTGACTATCCCCTTTGTTTTGGGGTTTTACCATTGTTCTGCAAGAACTGTACCGCCACAAAAATCAACCTAGCAGAATCAACAAAATGAGACTCGCAGCACCAAGGTATGCGGGACTTTACTCTCTGTATCGCTACCGTCCATAGTACTACTAAATTATATAGGACTCAATCACTACAGACAACAGTAAATAATAAAAAAAACAACAGAAAATAAGTAATTTCTAGATTATTTTTAACTTACGGTGTTGACACGGGGGAAAGGCCTTATGGTCCCGGAAAGGATTGTTGCCGGAAACTTTTGGGTTACTCGTTACATTTCCGGGTCCCGAGGTGGTGACTGTCCGACTGACCATACGCACAACACTTTGTAGTTGTGCTGCTGAACGTATGCCTGATTCAGTTATTGTTGAATTCATTTTGAAAGATTGGTTTATTGTTTTAGGTACTATTGCTTTTAAATAAACTTCTGTATTAAATACACGCTAGTTGTTTGGGTAACTCGGTCGTACAGTTGGATAGTGTGGCTTGGCCTTTTTAGGTCCCTGCTTCGGAGTAAGCGGGTGGTCAATAAAGCCTTCATCTGAAAAAAAGAAAATAAAAGTGTGAGTGGTCATATTTCTAATGTCATTACTATTTAGTCTTACTACAAACAGTTTCGAAAATTTGTGTATGTGAGGCTGGCACAGGTACCCGTCACCATTTTAATGTTTGACAAAATTGCGACACAACATGGAGCAGGTACATATGAGTCGAAGACACTTAATGAAACAAAAAAAGTTATGTCGCCCTAAGTGTCTCGTTGCCAAGATATTTGAAAGTAAATTCACCATGTGAGAACAATGGCAATAATTCAAAATGACCTACATGCGTAGATGCAGTAACTTGCATTCAAATAGTAGTTCCTGGCTTTAACTATTTAAATTATTACAACACTATTACTATTACTATACGATGCGAGTCAGTAGGCAAGCACTTAATTCTGAAGTCGACGCAGACGAAGTCACGGGCAGAAACTAGTAGAAAATAAAAAAACAAAACTAAAGACTCATGTACGAGACAACTACAACTTCACCAAGCCAAGTTTGCACCTCGCTGGAATGCGGCGCCCCGCCCGCTTCCCCGCTTACCTTCCAGTCGTCAGTACGGTTAGCATTGTTGTATCCGACACGCGCCATACGTCAGTGTGACGCTATTGACGTGAGGTGCAAACTTAGCTTGGTCGAGATGTAAGTAGTTTGTCGATTATTTTTAATTAAGGCGCTACCCCGACCAAAACCTAGCGATAGTGCGTTTTTCTTCGTTATTCAGAGGCTATTACATAACTCATTAGATAAGAGAAATAAACTGCTTCTAAAAGCACATTATTGATGTTCAGTATCCCCGATCATCACATTCCACATTCTAATTTATTTTTATGTGTAATAAACACATTTAAAATCTACTTTTAAAAAAATACTAAAATAATTGATAGCATGCATCTGATGCTAAAGGCGACGCTCTAATCATTTGACGATTACCTACACTAATGGATACATAATAAATTTAGAAATCTAAATTGTACACGTTTTATTTAATTCTAAAACATCGCTTTTCTTTTTTTTATTAAAATAATTCCGAAAATTGTGTGAATTCTATTATACGTATATATAAATTCGCCGTGTGAGAACAATGGCAATAATTCAAAATGAACTACATGCGTGTTTGCACTAAATTGCATCCAAATAATAGATCCCGGCTTTATTAAACCATTTAAATTAATTAAACACTATTCTCTTGCGATTACGATGCGAGTCAGTAGGCAAGTGCTTAATGTGGTTTTTGAGAACTTACTTGAATTGAATCTGACTATCCCCCTTTGTTTTGGGGTTTTACCATTGTTCTGCAAGTACTACTAAATTATATAAGACTCAATCACTACAAGCAATAGAAAACAATAAAAGAACAATAGAAAATAAGTAATTTGTAGATTATTTTTAACTTACGATGTTTATACGGGGGAAAGGCCTTTTGGTCCTGGAAAAGACTGTTGCCGGCATTTTTTGGGTTACGTGTAACATTTCCGGGTCCCGAACTGGTGACTGTCCGACTGGCCACATGCACAACACGTTGAAGTTGTGCTGCTAAACGTATGCCCGATTTAGGTATTTTTGAATTCATTTTGAAAAGCGGATTTGTAAATGAGTTTTTATAATATATTTCTTGTGTTTCTCTAAAAAAATCTGTTTTTTCTCAAACATGAAAACGGTTCGGGTGATTCAATTTCGTATCTGGATTGTATGGCCTCGCCTTGCGAGGCGTCCGAATCTGGAAAGTCTGGACAGTAAAGGCTTCATCTGCAAATGCGAAAAATTAAGTGGTTTTATTTTCTAAAAATTAAACAAACTGGCTTTGCGTGCTGGTATCCTATCTGATATTTAATAAGAAAGAATCTCAAATTGTATGTGTTGCCATTTCAGAACAAGCCGGAAGCTTTTGATTCATACCCTTCAAACTGAAACAGAACTTTTTGCGGCCACAGAAGAAGATACTGTACCATTGTCAAGTCTTTTAAAAGAAGCTCTACTACAATTAAAGTTTTGGATGGTATCCCTTTGTCCAAGAAACTATAAAGATAATAACATTTTCAGTTTTGTAGTAATATTTTCCCTGTGTTGTCTGTCTTATAGAGCCAATTTTCTCTGAAACTACTGGACCAATTCTGTTAAAATTATATGAACGGCTGATTTGATGATGATGACCGTGTGACTTATCAAATAAAAGAGCTCATCGTAAAGGTTTCAAAAGTATTTTTGTTATAATTTTAAAATAAATGGGTTTGAAGTTATTCAAGAAATCAGATGAAAAATTACCATTCCACCCCGTAGGCTCTGAAGTTCTTTATATTGTCTATAGATTACAGGAAAACCTTTAAGTCTATGGTTTCAAAGTAACATGAAACAAAAATGTCAAAATGGCCAATCATGCAGACATGACTGGCCCACTTCCACCTCAGCATGCTGATTCTTCGCGCAATGTCGGTGACTTTCATTCTCTGGCGAATGACTTCGTTGTGAATTGTATCCACCAGAGAAACCCCAAGCATTGCTCACGCTGAACAACCTTGAATTTGTGGACCAGAGCAATAGTCAGTGTCCACGTTTCGGCTCCGTAAGTCATTACGGTTAGGACGCACTGTTTATAGACCCTGGTCTTAAGAGATTGTGGGATCGACGATTCAAAGATATCAGGCAGCTTCCCGAATGCCGATCAGCCCAAACGAATTCTTGTGTTCGCTTCCCTCTCAAAATTGTGCCGCCCCAGTTACGGTTTCCAACATGGCAAATCGGTTCTGGAGGTAGGCCGTTAACGCTACAGAAAAGTTTTTTGTCTAGGCCTGCTGTAGTTCCGACTGGAAGCTTTCACAACCTGCTTCGACCTGGGGCAGCGTTGGTCTGACAGTCGACCTCGTTAAGCGCGCTCTAAGTAAAATACGATCTTGAAAAAAAGGACGTTCAGTAATGAGATAAGAACTTTGCTCCAGTTACGATCTAGGTTGGTGTGCACAAAAAGTATAAGCACTACCTACGCCATCCGGTGATGAACCCCCTAAATAATAATTCATGTTCGATCCAGCCCGTCCCCAGCTGTCGTCCCCCCAGCGACGCCCTAAGCCAAGGTCCGTACCCCACACTATACGGTAGACTTAGCGTGCAGTTGCTTAGTTTGTAAGTTTTCTATAAGCCCTGGCTGGTGGCATTGATATTTATATTAAGGCCGCCACAGACAAGCCCGGTTCAGCAGCCGACGAGCTCCTAGATTGACCTGCGAGAGGCCATTCATAAAAAAAAACCGGTGACGCAATGTTGCCAATGCATACAAGCGCTAACTCGCGCGTTTGGCGCTTGTAAGCGTTGGCAAACTGGCGCCAGCCACCTGCTCTTTACGTGAATTTCGGCTAACATGACGCATACAATATATATCATAAATAATAGGGAATATAATGCAAAAAGAAAAGTTACAAAAATAGGGAATATGTATGTCCTATACGTTACATCCGAGCAAAACTTGTGTGAGATAGAGAACTACATAGTATAGTGTAGAAGAAAGTTTCTACTAAACTTACGGTGTTTAAACGGTGGATAGGAATTAGCGTCAGACCACTTCCATTGCACCTGGAATTTAGAGCTGCCGGTTATATTTCTGGGTCCCGGAGAAGTGAGTGACCGATAGGCTGAACGCGCAACATTTTGAGGTTGTACTGCTATAAGTTTTCTCAATATGGACATTTTTGAATTCATTTTGATAAGGCTTCTAAATTATGTTCAGTTTTGTTCATATATACTATCGCATCGGGGTACTTAATCTCGTATCTGGATTGAATGGCTTGGCTTTTCTGAGTATCTGTTTTTGAAAAGGCGGGTAGTTATAGGCTTGATCTGCAAATATGAAAAAAGTGAATTAGTGATCATATTTGTAGTGTCGTAAAGTAATTGAATTGTTGCATGTCGGCGTTGGACCACCATATTGCGCATGCTTACAAGCGCCAACTTGCCCTGTTGGCGCTTTACCGGTCTTTAAGTGAATGTATGGACAGTAAAATAAAGAAGAAGAATTTGTACCGAGCATGATGTATATTTCCATAATAGAAAATAAAAGTTACCTATAAAAGCAGTAGACTGGTTTGCGAAACAGAACCACTGCGTTATGTTCAGCTAGCAGCAGGAAAACTAATGATTAATAGATGTTTAATTAACTTACGGTGTTTATACGGAGGATAAGCAGTAGCGTCGGACCACGTCCATTGTACCGGGAAAGAATTGTGGAAGGCCCCTTTTTGTCTGCTCATAACATTTCCGGGTCTCAAAGTGGTGCCTACTGTTCGACCGATCATACGCATAACACTTTGAAAGTGCACTGCTAGACGTGTCCCCGATTTAGGAATTGATGAATTCATTTTGAAAAGGAGTTTTGTAAGTATTTAATTGAATTATTGTTTTCTGTATGTTCACCTATGATAGCGGTTCGTTCTCGATTTTGTATCAGGAGTATATGGCCTAGCCTTTCGGGGTGTCGGGTTTTGCAGAGACTGGAGGTTAAAACCTTCATCTGCAAATACAAAATAACGAGTTACTGGTTATATTTAGGCCGTAAGTTACTGCTTTGTTGCATGCAAAATCCTATCTGACCGTTAAGGAGTCACCGACGTATGTTAAATGCACAGGCATCTCAGGAAGCGGCAAAGCTAGCACATAGAAGAAGCAACAGCTGGTGGTGAACAACGTCGTCTAACTTCATAAACGCCAAAGTGCACACTTGGTGCTTGTGAGCGTTGGCAAACTGGCACCAGCTACTACACTGTCGTAAGACAAGTGTAAGAAAAGAGATTTTTTAGTGTAAAGCATATATGTGCCACAAAATCAAGCTTAATACGGCCGTCGCTCAGCATAATGCTGACAGCCACCGCATCGATACTCAGCGACAGCCGAAAACTACTGCGTAGTAATTAACTTACGGTGCTTATACCGAGGGTAGGCGTGGGGGTCAGACCACTTCATTTGTACCGAGAAAGGAGTGTAGAAAGCATCTTTTAGGTTATTCGTAGCATTCCCAAGTTCCGAAGAGGTGACTGACCGACTGGCCATACGCCTCCGAGCACTTTGTGCTGCCAAAAGTGTCACCGATTTAGGAATTATTGAATTCATTTTGAAAATTCGATTTATCATTTTTAAAATATCGCCTTTATTTAAACTTATGTTTTGTTTATACGTGATAACGGTTCGGGCTTCTCCATTTTGTATCGGGATTGTAAGGTTTGGCCTTTCGGGGTACCTGGCTTTGAAAACCAGGAAAGTTATAACTTTGATCTGAAAATACAAAAACAGTGAGTTAGTGGTTATGTTATTCAGGAGAGAGTGAGTGAAGCGACAGTGTCATTGCACGCTTGCATTACCGTTTTGTACAAAAAGTATGACACTAAAAAAAAAGAGAGTTCATTTGCGCATAAAGAAAGACTCATCAAGATGCAAAAAGCAGATGTTGCATAAACAAGGAAATTCTGGTCGTTTTCATGCAAAACAGACATCGTTAATGACACTCGTGTATGACATCGAGTCACCGCCCTGGTTCTCAATACAGCTGAAAACTGTTACCTAGTGTTGGATGGTACTTAGTTCTTTTCTTAACTTACTTTGGTTGGGATTGTTATTAGGACCCGGCCAATCCCATTGCACCTGGAACGAGTTGTGGTAAGGATCTCTTGGGTTGTTCGTAACATTTCCGGCTCCCGGAGTTAATGGATGGCTGGCCATACATGTAAAACTTGGAAAATCTGGAAATACGAAAGAAGTGAGCTGGTCGTCATATTTCGTTTATTCAATTATTTTACTTATTTTATACATTTTTAAATATTTCTTAAAAGTACAAAAAGAAAAACATTTAAAAATATACAGATTGTAGCCGACCGGTATCGGGAACAGGGTCCAAGCTACCGGCGGTCAGGGCTCCAGAGAAAGGAACCTCCTAACAATGTGAGCCGTGTTTCTGGACACGGCTCGCATTGTTAGGAGGTTTTACTGCTTTCTGCCTCTTCAACATCAAGCCCTTGATCTAGCTGCCTAACGAGAGCCTCCTAAGGTGTTGTTCGAGGCTCGTGGCTATTTTAAGCCGTTGGCTGACACGACTATCGGTACAATGATTGCCGAATGTCGACAACTTCGCGAGCCAAGTCACAATATTTGGTTTGTTTCTTTCTCGGTTTTCTCGAGGTTCTCGTCATGCGGAACGGTTATGTCTACAATCAATGCACGCCTCTCGATTTGGTCCACCACCACTATAACAGGCTTAATGTCAATAATAGTCCTGTCAGTGATGATGGACCGATCTTAGTGTAATGTGAAACTGCAATTGTCGAGAACTGGGTCGGGCACATTTAGTACGGCACCTCCGATTCCACAGAGTATTTCAGAGCAAGTTGCTGATGGATAACCCTGGCTACAAGGTTGTGTCTATGCAAGTACTCTCCGCTGGCAAGATGAGAACAACCAAAGATAATGTGGCGAATTGATTCTCCCGGACATATTCTGCCCGACATATTATGTTAACCGTGCCGTCCTTTACAATAAATCTCCGGTTGTCTTTGGTCATGATAACTTCGTCCATAATTGCACAGACAAAACTTTCGGTTTCCCCGAAGAGGTCACCAAAACGTAGCTAGGCTACGGACGCCAATTGATCCACATAAGGCCCGTGTAGGGCCCGGAAAAAGCGTCCGTGAAGTTCCTTGCCATACTAGCCTGCGATCGTTAGTGTCAAGCACCGCAGGTTTGCGCCAGTTCTCATTTGCCAAGGAGAGCGGTGTGAGTTCCTTGTCAACCGCCACTACATTTCGATGCATACCCACGTCGACAGCAAGAAAATATTCCCTGAGACTGCATATCTCGCGATTGTGGAGAGTCTCAGCATTTAAAAATTTCCGACTTCCACACTTTCGCGGGATATACAGTCTCATTACCGACGGCCGTGGGTGATGCATTTGATGTGCAGTTAGCATGTACGGATCCGCCTATCCAGGGCGTCAAGCTCCGTTTGAGTCCATTTGAGTAACCATCCGTGTGCGCACCTTGTTTCCGCCCGATAGAAGGCTGTTGAACACCTTCTACAAACGGCCAAAGAAGCGCTCAATCAACGAATGCTTCATGTCAGTAACACTGATGCCTAACGCTTCCGACGTGCCCAAATACTTATGTTTCAGTTGGAGAGAGGGATCCGAGGGTTGAGATTCCACGGATTCCATAATCTCTCCACGCTTTACATGCATGACAACACATTTGATGTGGACAAAATGGGCACTACTGGAAGTTTCAGTTACCTTCAGTAGCTCTATCAGTTGCAGATTACTGGGGGCAAAGAGTTTCAGATCATCTATGTAACGGAAGTGAGATAAAATCTGTCTCTTCAGCCGATAGCCAAATCCTGAATTCTCCAGCAGTGTGCTAAGAGGATAGGTACAAGGCTAGGCAAAACCAAAGTGGACTCAAACTATCGCCCTGAAAAATACCCCGCTTGACCCTGACCGGTCGATATAATATATCGCTATTCCTCTGAATATTTCGACATCCTGGATAGCGAAGGACTGTCCTCCATTGCCCCATACATGACGACAGGAAGGTGCGTAGCGTTGCATCTATTTTATACAATTCTAGCACCCTCATGAGCCATGTATAAGGCAACGAGTGATAGCCATAGGCCTTCTTATAGTCTATCCAACATGTCAACAGATCTTTTCGGGAACGCCGAACCTGTTGGTTAATGGCCGTATCAATGAGGAGTAGCTCCTTAGTACCGCGGGACCCATTCCTACATCCATTTTGAGAGGCAGACATGTTATTGCTGCCAATATGATTATTAATTTTAGCTCTCAAAATGGATGCAAGAACCTTGTAGACCGTCGGTAAGCACGTTATTAGCCTGTAGTTTTTGGGTTCCGCGGTGCTACCAGATTTATTGAGCAGGTGGGTAACTCCCATCGTAAGGAATTCAGGCAGCGAGCCGGACTCAAAGGCAGTTTGAAATTGAGATGCAAAACGAACATGCGACCCAAGTAACCATTTAACCTCTCTGTACAGATCTACATACATACAGAGATCATTGCGTTGGACGAATTAATCCAAAAGTTGTGCAGTCCATCCGGTCCTGGAGATTTTTCCAGTTAGGCAACGGACGGACTGAACGGGCTGCATCTTGGGGACTAATTGCCCTCATTTCTGGTGATGGATCACACGCTCGTGCCGAGGCACGGAGGAGTCTCGGTATGTTAAGATGGTCACCCATCCACAGACTAACCTTGGCAAGCGTTGCTTAACCTTCAAACAGTTCGAACCAGCCTGTTTGATCAAATTACTTGAACGTGTATGGAGCCTGCATAATAGGATCACTCGTGTGCGTGTCTGACCGTTTGTCACTGCCCAATTTGCTTTGAATCTTAACACCTATTTTGCTGCTATTTGGCACACATTACGATTTTTTTCAAACTGTACTATGCGACAAATTATAAACTGGAATGACTTACTGCTTTGTTCATTTATTATTTTTACTAAATTTGAGAGTCGTTAAAGAAAAGATGAAAATTACTTAGAATTTTGAATAAACACAGAAAATAGATCTTTACTTATAAATATAGAAAACCTATTTATAATTCATACAAAACCCTTGGCGCGCGAGTTCGAATTACATTTGGCTTCTTCTTTTCTGAACTTACTTTGGTCTTCATCTTATGTCGACGACGGTATAAAAAATAATACTGTATGGACCCACTTCATCATCATCATCATCATATCAGCCGAAAGACGTCCACTACTGGACATAGGCTCTGCGTCTCGCATCCATCGGCTACCAGCGACCCTCACCAGGTCATCGGTCCATCTTGACCTTCCAACGCTACGGATATACGCTATAGGCCCACTTACTTTGGTTATATCGGAGATAAGTGTTAGGGTATGCTAGCGACTGCCACTGCATCTGGAAAGGTGTGTTGTAAGCATATCCTCCGTAATATGCATAATTTTCTGGTCCCAAAATGGCTGGCTGACTGGCCATGTGCATAACACCAGTTTGAATATCTGCAACAACGAACGAATTGAGTAGGTTCCGTACCAAAAGGGTTAAAAACGGGACCCTATTACTAAGACTCCGCTGTCCGTCTGTCTGTCTGTCTGGCAACAGGCTGTATCGCATGAATTGTGATAGATAGACAGTTGAAATTTTCACAAATGATGTATTTCTGTTGCCGCTTTAACAACAAATACTAAAAACAGAATAAAATAAATGTTTAAGTGGGGCTCCCAAACAACAGACGATGTTTTGCAAGATAATGGTACGGAAATCTTCGTGCGCGAGTCCGACTCGCACTTGGCCGGTTGTTTGAAGAATACTTTACTGTGCTACTTTATTGTGCATGTCAGCGACGCGAATGATTAAATAGCAGCTCGAAGTTCCGTTGGTGGTTGGGAAACTGGCACCACTGCTTTTTATGTTAATGTATCGACAGTTAATGAAAGAGAGGAATAAATAACTTTTTTAACACGTTTGCTCAAAAATTGCATTTACGAAGCCTGTATACATTGTTCGAAAGTAAAAATTTACGCACTACAAAATGGAATGTGCGGTAAAATAGGTAATCTGACCTAAGTGCATAGTTTACCGCACGGTGCTATTGTATAGCGTCGTGCGGTAAAATATGTAATTAGGTATTCTTTTCTGTTTTTTTTTTTAATTTCCATAAAAATTAAATAAGAATATCACCAAGGAGTTTCACAATCCTACAATAGATAAGCTGAATGATCGAACCTCCGGAAGCGCTTTTGCTCAATACGTTTGTCTCACTTTAATACTAAAGAGAAAATAAAAAAAAGAAAAATAAAAGTAAGTAAATGAAAGATCTAGTTCTAATTTTCACCACGCGATTGTGGCGCCGTTTGCAAATTCGCGCCATTTTCGTATTATAAACGTCAGAGATAGTTGCGACTTTCCGACTGATATCTTAAAACAAAAAGTTTGCTTCATTACCTATTGTAAGTACTGCTTTCTCGCAAATTTATTGAAAAACGTTGTCTGACATATTACGTGCAGAAATTGGTTTTTACAAACTCGTGACTATGGTAGGCCCTCGACTTCGTCTCGGGCTTACATTCGCCTACTCGTTTGTAAAAACCAACTTATCGCACTATTATCATAAGCAACTAGTCTCAAGCATGACGCAAGTACGTAATACAAAATAAGTAATAAAAATACAAAAATCTATATAAACCTTTAACTTTTTTACAAAAAATAAATTTACATGGAATGGTGCAGTCGCGTTGATGCGTCGGATAGTGCTACCGCTGTGTATATATTTTTTTAAATTACTAACATAGGTTAAGTCTTTTACAAACAAATAAGTCATAGTTACTTGAATAAATTGAAATTGAATTGAATTTATATCCACGCAAATTGGCCATCACTTAGCATAATACTGATATGCATGAATGCTGATGACTCGCGTGCAAGACAGACACGCTGAAAACCAGCGCTGTGGCTCTGTCTCGCACACGAGTTCCAGCATTATGCAGAGCGATGGCCGTTTTGCGCCGATGTGTCGCATATCTTCCTCAAAATCCCGTTTTACTTTTATATATATACCTATATATTTTTATGGTGTGCGTCATGCTTGGCGCAAATAAACTCTTTTTCTTTCTTTCTTTCTTTCTTTCTTTCTGTTTCTCGGTGACAGCTAAAAACTAGTATAGAAATAGTGTAAAACTGATTTGGCTCGTATTGATCTGCAAGGGCTGGAAGTCTCTGCTGGGGCATTGGGACCGTATAGGCTGAAATAAATAAATAATAAATAAATAAAACTTACTTGGGTCATATCTGGCCTTAGGCCATTCCCACTGTACTTGGAAAGGAGGGTTGTCATCTTTCTGGATATTCGTAATATTACCGCCTTTCGGATTGCCTGGCAGACTGGCCATACGCGCGATGCTTTGAACTTTTACCACTAAACGAACCCCTGACTTAGGAATTGCTGAATGCATTTTGAAAATGCGATTTGTTCTTCAGGAATTATTTTGTTCATGCATGATAGCGGTTAGGGTTATTCCATTTGGTATCGGGATTGTATGGCCTGGCCTTGCGGGTAGTCTGCGTCTGATAAGGTGGGAAGTTAAACCCTTGTTCTGCAAATAGGAGAAATCAGTAAGTGGTTTTTTTAATAAAGCTTAATTTTTAAAGTGACTATTTTCTACTACTCATCTGATGGTTAAGAAGACATCGTAAATAATGTGAAAAAGTATACTACTTATGTCATTTTCATGTCATTTTAAAAGCATTTTCACTACTACTAAACAACAGTTTTATTGATAAAAAAATCCCTTTTTTACACGACTGCCCGAAAAAGGAGTGTTAAGTTTTTACAGTTCATGTATGTATGTTTGTTTGCGAGTTCTTTTATTCCACCATAACTTCTAAACGGCTTAACTGATTTTGATGTATGTGGTATCGTTAGAAACGTTGCGTAATTCCAAGTAACTTAAGATAGTGAACGGAATCGGCACTGCTTATTTGCAGTGACGATACACGCGTAAAACTGCGTTTTGGCTCAAATCCTTAACATACACCTGTCCATGGCTCCATTAACGTAGAATGCTAGAAGCTAGTGCCGGTTTACCTGCACGAATCAGTACGAACCGACTTCAACTGAACCGGATCCGAGCACATTAGTGCTTTTTAACGCTATTTTTTCACGGTTCATACAAAAAGTATGAAAACTGCCTACGCCAACGGTCGGCGGCGTCTTCATTTGTAACAACAACAAGCAAAACAGCATTAGTTTTTTTCGATAATTAAGATCGTTTAGAAAAGAACAGTTTATTCGCGCCAATATGACGCAAACACATACTTAATAATGTTATATCAATAAAAATTAAATGCTGTACGTAAGCGCACCAATGGAGAACACCTATGAGGTTTTAGTTATTTTTTGTATTTAAATAATGGACAGAAGAGGAAAGGTTTTTTACAAAATTTCGTAGTTGCTATAAACTGCAGAAATCGGTCTTTTCTTTTCAGTAAAAGTAAACAAAACAACTTCGTCAAGTCTATTATTATAATATTACAAAGAGAAAATAGGCATCTTTTAAATTCACGCAAAATGGCCATCGCTTGGAAGCGATGAAAAAAAACACTACACAAACAACACTAGTCTTCGAATATCGTTGAAAACCAGCGATGATACTCGTCTGCAAGGCAGAGCCTCCACGTTGGTTCGCAACAACAGCCGAAGACCAGCGGCCCTACCAAGACGTGTTAAAGCGTGAGTCGTTCGAGCGAGAAGGAGGGATGGAGCTATATAGGGTGTATAGCTCCATCCCTCCTTCTAGCTCGAACGACTCACGCTTTAACACGTCATGGTAGGGCCGCAGCACACAGTTGTGTAGTGTTTTTTTTTTTACTTACGTTGGCTATACCGGGGATAGTTATTAGTGTCGGACCACTCCCACTGCACCTGGAAAGGAGTACTGTAGGCATCTTTTGGGTTTTTCGTTACATTTCCGGATCCCGGTGAAACTACTGATCGACTGGCGAAACGCGCAACACTTCCAAATTGTATTGCTAATCGTATCCCCGGTTTGGTTATTGTTGAATTCATTTTACGAAGCCGATTTATTGTTTTAGGTGAGATTAGTGATTATTGCATTTTTTTAGTTTTTTTTCCGTTTTTGCTACATCTTGCTTACCAATTATTTTTTTCAATAATGACGGGTTCCTTTACGATGACACGTTTGTTTTGTTCTTTTTTATTTGAAATTAAAAACGACAAAGAGTTTACATACCTTCTTTATTCTTTTTATTTAAAGGTGCGCTTACACGGCATTGTACTGAAAAATCTAATTAGTCCGTCACATAGATCTCCAAAAAATAGTGTACACCTATTATTTGTCACGTCAACAAAAAATAAAGACGATACAGTGCATTGAAAACTCACGTGACGACACTACGATAGCTACTGAACTTTTAGCTAGTGATATTGCGGCACCAGCCCCCGCTTAAACTTTGATGCGATTTATCTTTATCATTTTTAATCAATTTGAGATGGCAATAGATACGTGTCCAATATTTTTTGAAAATCTAACGAACAGACTAATTATAATTACAATTTTTCTATCTATTTTAATAACCTATAGTTATTTTTTTGGTAATAGTGGTGAATGTAGTACCTGACCGATTATGGTCATTGCGGGTAATCTCAGCAGAGATCGGCCATCAAACTTCCAATCTAGGCTTTGTGGTCAAGTTCCTTCCTTCACTTCCATATCCCGATGAGATGGCAAGCATCACGACCGAAAGATTATTAGGATAAGGGCCAATTTCATTTTTTCAAAGGCAGCTGAAAGTTGGCAGTGAGATAACCCCGTGTCTCGGAATGCACCTGGTCAATATGACTTCTCGAAAATACCGAGCTAATTAAGAAATTACAAGTTTGTGACGAACTTGTTTTTTTCCAATTTGTCAAAAAAAAAATATAAAGTGTTTTTTAAAGGTTGTGACTGACACTGCTTTTATGAGATTCCTGAACTCAATCATACTTTTCTCGAGATGGGTGTCGATCCTCATGTTCAAAAGTATCGCTTGCGATCTTTTGTCTAGTCATGCAGTTCATAACCATACAACTGCTTTAATAACTAATATTATTACTTCCAGGAAACTTTCAGCCCACAAAACCCTTCCGAAACAGAACAACTAGGTACATGTTTCGATCAGCTACATCATTGACAGCATCGTATCTACGAACTTCATCAACCTTTTCAATATTTTCACACCAAGCCCGTTAAAAGTATCGGTGTCGTGTTAGCATCCAATTTCAAATATTCGGTTTATGCGACCATCAGAATTGATGCGGACCTATCAGGAGTAGCAGGTGGCCGCGCTCGTCCAATTCGCACGGGAGTGTATTGCGTCCAAAAGGATTGGATTGGTTGAAAAAAAAAAGTCATTGTGCCACAACATGTGGCGCGGGAAATAACGTCCGATGCTTTCCCATACTTCTGCCTATTACTGTTATAAGTGTAAGCTTGCGTAGATAAATGCAGTGGAGGAAATTGTGTGAAAATGTGTTTGTGTATACTTAGTATTATAATAATACTAGTATAGTATAATAGTTAATATTGTATAATATAAGGAACTCGTGGCTAAAGAATAACAGCCGCACGGGTCGATCTTTAAGGTTAAGCAACGCTTGCCAAGGTTGGTCTATGGATGGGTGACCGTCTTAACATCCCGAGTTTCCTCCGTGCCTCGGAAAGTACGTTAAGCCGTTGGTCCCGGCTGTCATTTGTAGATCTTTGGCAGTCGTTACGGATTGTCACACTCTTAACCCGACCTGGGAATTAACCCAGGACCGCAGTCCATGATCGATCACGAGATCAGCAACGCAGTAACTTCGAATTTTAATATTGATCATATCATGTCCATCAATTATAAGATTTATCGTGTACAATAATTTGAATTCCGAACTAAGTACCTACTTTATTGTTGTTTTGTTTTGATTTCCGTGTGTGAACATAATTATGACAATATAAAGTAGTTCTGAATTCAAATTATTATCGGTACTCGATAAATGTAATAATTGAGGAACATGGAAATTAGCATTCGTTTGTATGAAATGCGATGACTGCCGAAGGACATTCAGAAAATAGTTTTACTGTACAACACTACTCTATTCTTTCAGTGTAAACAGAAAATATATCATACTACGAGTATAAAGTCATCCACGTAAATTGGATCAAAATATTTCATGTCTATTCTAGTTGGCGAACTTTTTAACGAGACCCGCAGTGTGCTGGGTTGTTTTGTCTATTGTGCATACATAGTTCTATTTTTGAAAATTTAAATGGATTCTCTTTGTCGTCATAATCATATTGGGATTTTGCAGTGTTGCAACTTACAATAATTCAATTCACTCCTACAAATTTCCTCGAAGAATTTATCTGGCTCTCATTTTCTAGGTAGGAAGAATAATGGATTTTTCGAATTGCTCGGCTGCTTTTCTGAAATAAAATTTTTGCCTTCATTACCACGACGCCTTTCTGGTGATCGCCGCTGTTGATTCTGGCTTTCAGAGCTGCAGTGGTTGATGGTTCTGTGGTTCTTTTGCCATAAGAAAGTAGGCACGGATTTTTTCAATCCTTTTGATTACTATATGAAGAGAATCTTTATAAAAATAAAACCTTTTAGTATGGTGGTCGATGACCAAGTCAGGTATTCTACTACGTAGAAAAAATATAATTCTATTAAGTCGGTCTGTTAGATTTTCAAAAAATATTGGGCACGTATTTTTTTTCATTTCAAATTGCTAAAAATGATAAAGATAAAGCGCATGAAAGTTCAAGAGACAACACGTCGCTAGTAAAAATTGTACTATGTAGTGACGTCACAAGAGTCTTCGTAATTTTTTGTTTAAGTGAAAAAAGAAAAAATATATGTTCAATATTTTTTTGGAAATCTATCTGACGGACTCATTAGATATTTTTAGTAGAATACCCGTTTCATTTTATTTTCCAAAAGTATTGTCTGTGCGGGACCTAAGTCGTCGAAGAGTTTTTATTGTATCTAAAGGTTTCTTGCTTATTTTGGTAAGTACAGCCTTTTCAAATATAAATTTTGTTTTAATTTGTCAAAGTATTTGGAGGTTTCATTCTAGAACGTATCATAGAATATTACAATTATGATTTGTCATGTCTATGAAGTTTTGTCTTGTTTGTGTTTTTAGGGTTCCTTAGTAAAACGGAGAAAAGTCTTCCTACAAGGGTTCATCTTCGAAATCACTGCAATGTAGGACGACCACACAGATTGCCAATTAATTACTAAAATACGAGTATGTTTATTTTAATTTTATTGTGTCAGTTCCATCCTAAGGCCTGAATTATACAGAAAAGGCGTGGTGTGTCTTCACCACGCCTTTTCTGTATAATTTAGGCCTAAGATAAGTGGTGATGCATGGGAGGCCTATGTCCAGCACTGGACGTCTTCTGGCTGAAACGGTCAAGATGATGAAAATGGTTATAAGGTCGTACTCTGCTTGAACACCGCTAAATATTAGGACATATTCCGAGCGTGAGTTTATTTATGTGTCGCAGCTAACTGGCTTAATCAGCCGTTTAATTGGCCGCCTAGCCTTTTCATTAAACGACGTCGTTTAATCACCGGCCTCAATGCCATCCAACCAATGCGTTTAATACAACATTAAATGAACGGGCTCGCAGATGCTTAGGCCAATCATAGATTAGGGTAACCGTGTGACGAAAATATATGAAATAAATAATTTTGGGAACATATTCTAGTGTATCTGTAATATTTTTTAGTTCAGCGAAAAGCGATAGTCGCACAACTGCTCTTGGTTTATATACAGAACCGAGACCGCATCAGTTTCGACCTATATTTAATGGATAGAAGCAAATCGAATTTGATGGTGGTTTTAAAAGTGGGAATGGATATTGTATACATACGTTAGTAAGCTGGTAAGCTCAAAAGCTTTATGTGAATCCATGTTGTTTTTGTATAGAAATAGAAAAACCAGAGTTACTGATGATTTATCTTAGTGCAATTTGAAATGTGAAAGGCTGTATTTATAAGACTGTAAGTATGTTCATTTATGTGTGTATCTGCACTCAAAATATGACATTAAAATTAATGAAATAGAAAAAGCAGTATTTATTTCAAAAGAAATTATTTCTAGCAGACCTGCGACAGACGAGCAGGATAAGAAACGTAGTCACAGTGTCTGATAGTGTATGCTGTCTGTCTTCCCTCCCACTCCACCCAGAGCGGGATGATTCAATTGACGATTTCTCATCCTTCAAAATAAAGGCCACAAAAGTATCGACTGATTGACAAATGTTTGAGCATACTTCTGTGGTATGTGTGTGCTTCTTCTTTTGTTACAGCTAATCAGATTTGGATTTTGAATTTGGAACACAGATGACGAAAAAATCCATGGTATCGTTTTCAACATTTATGGGGGCTAAGTCGACGGCAAAAGCTAATCCCATCTTAAACCACTTATTGTGTTTTTTGTCCTAACTTATCATCACTGCTGCAAATTACAGAGTAATAATCTCATTTCATTCCAATTGGTACTGTATTCATAAATAAAACGATTCCACTTTCTGTGTAGTTAGTTGTTCGTTAAACATTAAGAAGGTATTTATAAAATATAGCGTTCTTCTAAAATGTAACTTAAAGTAGACACCCACGTGTTTACTTAAAGAAAACACAAGTTAAAATGATTTACTTTTTTATTTTAAGACTAGATAAAACTTATCTTTGGAATGTTCAAAACATTTCTACAAATAGATAATATACCTACTTACTTATTCAAATATATTTAAAACTAAGTTTGATAAGTTTTAACTTAATTTTTCCTATTTTTGGTCATATTGGATAAAAGTTCAGAGACGCTGTTCTTCGGATTGCAGCCATTAAATTCAATTTTATTATATATACATCAAAAAACCTACATAATTTATAAATATTACAAGAAGAGAGAGAGATTATTTTACAAGAATATATTATTAGAGCAAAATAATATATTATTAGACATTTTTTTAATATTTACAATACAATGAACAAATTTACAAAAATATATTAAAATTACGTGATCAGTTTACAAATATAATATTGTTCAAATAATATATTAAGCAGTTTTCTTATTTAAAAAAATATGTTTGGGGCGACTGCACTTTTATTACTTTAGATAATTATAATGTTTTTTATAAAAAATATTATCAGCACAAATCACGTATAGACATTATTGTGCATATAAATTACACTATGAGCTTTTAAAATATTTGGTCTTAGCTAAGTTCTGTCAAGTAGCCTGCAACCTAAGTAGACTGATGACTATTGATGTGATCACCAACGCTGAAGTTGATATAATGTGATGACCTGTAACAAAATGTTACCAAATTAATAACTACGTCATGTATATTAAGAGACCACCAAAGTGTGTATTGGACTCACGTACCCTGGGTTCAGTACCATAAACAGAAAAAAAATGAGGCCTTGTAATAGGGTTCCGCTGGTTACCTTTTGGATACAAAACCCTAATGAATAAGATAGGTGATTTAAATAGTTTTTTTTTTACAAAGATTAAGATAACCATAACCTATTATTATACAACGTATTTCTGTGAGAAAAAATGTGGACGAACGTTTATTCAAAATTTGAATACACGGACAGTTAACCATAGACAAAACCAGTAAATTAACACAACGGCATTAGTTATAGACTACCGTCAAATGGGGTTCATAGGAACGGAGGGGTAAATCGAAATAAGACTTTTATAAAGTTTATCACTTTAACATCATAATATTGGTTTTGTAAGAAAGCAACAAAATAAAATTGGAGATCGTAAATGCTGCAAACAAGATTTAATAACGTAATAACCCCCTTCAAAGCTTTGTTTCGTTTTACCCCAGAAAATTACGTTTATTACTCATCATCTGCCTAGCCTTTGGGGTCAGCTCTCAGTCAAGCCGGATTCGAATACCAGTATTTTACGTCGAGCGGCTGCCAACCAGACCTATCTGGGTACCACGCTACTTCTTGGCAGGACTGGTGCCAGATTTTGTAGCCTCTGACAATCTGTAACGACTGCCAAAGACGACAACTTTAACTAGACTACACCTAATTATAAAAAATAGGAATATGTAGCAATCTTACCTGAATCAGGTGACACTTGTTCCAAATAAGGCGAATCAGTCGTAGGCGATGGAGGATCTGGGAACAATAGTAAAAATTAATTCCTATAAAATCACAATATTTACACAAACTCTGTATAAAAAAACTTCTTTTCTGACTATTCAAGGAAAGCAATTACAGGAGTTTTTTGTCGAGAATATGGATATGTAGGTACCTAATATTTTTGTCAAGGAAAATGTATGGATTTCCAAGAATGAGCCTATACAAAAAGTTCTGGGAAAATCTGTGAATAATAAGGCCACTGTGAGAATATTTATAATAATATATAAGGTAATATTTATTGAAGTGGACTGTATGTGGATTTGTAGAGTAGAGGTCTGGAGTAGGATCTTGAGAAATGAAACTTGTCTTCAATCACCTTGTAGTTTATTCTTCTTTAAAGTTGCGGAGGCCGACTGCGGCTCCAAACTTTTTTTTTTTTTTTTTTTTTTTTTTAATGAGTGGCCTCTCGCAGGTCAACCTAGGAGGTTGTCGGCTGCTTAACCGGACTTGCCTGTGGCGGCCTTAATAATATTATTATTAAAGCCTCCAGCCAGGGCTTATTAAACTTAAAAACTAAGCGACTACGCTAAGGGCACCCCCTGTGGGGTACGGACCTCGGCTTAGGGCGTCGCTGGGGGAGGACAGCTAGGGACGGGCTAGATCTAATAAAGATTTTTATTATTAGGGGGCGAGTGTTGTTAATACTACAGGCTCAGCGGCGCGGGCTGGCACGAGCAAGGGACGGGGCGGACATTGACGGGACGGTCGCGACGGGCCTCGGCGGCGAGGGCGGAAGGACGGTGGTCGCGGTTTGCGAATTGTGCTTGTACTACTACTACTCTCTTGGAGGAGGGTGGTGGGGTCGTCGGGGGTGATTAAGGTGTGCCTCGGACGGCGAATTTTAGATATGAGGGAGGGTTGGTATCGGGCGGCCGATACGATGAGGGGGTTGCGGTGTTTGACAGCAGTGTCGATGAAACGCTTGGTAATGCGTTTCATGAACTGCTGTATGGTGGGCACTCTGAGATCTAGATGTAAAGTCTCATTACGGACATAATATGGGGCTCCCGTGATTCTACGGAGGAATCGGTTCTGGAGTGTCTGCATCCTGTGAAGGTGACGAGGCTTTGCGTGTGCGAAGACAGCGCAAGCGTATGTCATCATGGGGCGAATGACCGCGGTGAACAGTCGCAATTTGCACTTGAGTGACAATTTGCTTCTGGCGACCGTGATAAAGTGTAACCTCCCCAGAGCGAAGGCGGCGCGCGAGCGGGCCAGCCTTGTGTGCTCAGCGAAGGTGAGGTGGTTATCCAGGGTGACTCCCAGGTACTTAGCTTGCTTCTCCCAGGGGATCGGCTTGCCATACATGGTGATCGGACGGGGGAGTGGGGGATTTTTCCACTGTTTGGAAAATAGAATGGCCTGGCTCTTATCGGGGTTAACCTCGATTCCCCATTTCCTGAACCATCTGCCCAAGATGTTTACAGTAGTTTGGAGCGTGCGAGCGATAGGAGCCGGGTCGCAACCTGTATAGTAAATGGCCGTGTCGTCAGCGAATAGTGCCAACTGGGCCAGTTTACTTTTCGGAATGTCGCTGGTGAACAGCGTGAAAATGAGGGGAGATAGCGGTGAGCCCTGGGGGACTCCTGCTCGGATGGGGTGAGGGGACGAGAGTGCACCCTCGATGCGGTAGCGAAAGGTGCGGTTCGACAAAAAGTCTCTCAAGATGAGAACGAGACGGTCTGGCACGCCGAGTTGGTAAAGCTTATAAATTAAGCCATTGTGCCAGACTTTGTCGAATGCTTTCGCTATGTCGAAGAACAAGGCGCCCGTCATCTTGCCACGCTGGAAACCAGCGCTTATGTGCTCTACGATGCGGTGGACTTGCTGGATGCACGAGTGTTCGGTTCGAAAACCAAACTGCTCGTCGGGGATGAGACTCTTTGCCTCGGCGTAATCCTTGAGCCGCTTATAAATAAGCCTCTCGTAGATTTTGCCGAGAACGTTGAGTAAACTGATGGGACGGTAACTGGCGGGGTCAGACTTGGGCTTGCCTGGCTTGGGAATACCGATTACGGTGGCCTGTTTCCATGCCTGGGGGAATATGTTATTGCTTAATGCGCCATTGAAGATGGCAGTCATTAGCATTATGAGCTGGGCTGGGAAGAGCTTGAAAACTCTGTTGGTGAGGCCGTCGGAGCCAGGGGCTTTCCTAGGCTGAAGCCTTTTGATAATGTCCTGTACCTCGTCAGGAGTGACGGGGGGTAGAGGATCATCAGGATCTTCGATTGGTGGTAGGGAAGCTCTACGTTCGACTTCAGCGTCCACCATATCTAGGTGGGCTTGGTCTACTAGTTGTGAGCTGGGAGAGCATTGGGACTCTAGACTGTCGGCCAGGCATTCTGCCTTGTCAGAGTTGTCGAAGGCGACACTCTTATCGGGGCGAATGAGAGGGGGCATAGTGGCCTCTTCAGTGGATCGTAGTTTCCTCTGAAGTTGCCAGAAGGCTAGGTGGGTGGGCTCGAGTTCGCTAAGCGTCTTGTCCCAGCGCGCTGAACGCAGCTCACTAGTGCGCTTCTTTACAGCACGCTGCAAGTTACGCATGTGAGCTTTGTTTGCGTCACAGGGGAAAGCGCTATACGCACGGATGGCTGCGTTCTTCTCGGTTATCAGATTCCGTACATCGTCCGGGAGTTTCCAGCGGTGGTCCTCCGCCACTGGAATCTCTCTTGAACAGTCGTTCAGGACAGATTGTACGTGATCCGTAAGCGAGTCGATCGCCGCCGTCGTGTCAGCGACTGAGTCGATCAGGTCGGGGATGGTGTCTAGGTGAGGTGACGTGGTAGATTTCAGCTTTTCGCCTACTTTCCTCCAGTCAGTGATCACCTGAGACGGGGGAGGTTGGACTGGGTCGAGCTGGCCTGAGCGGGAGCTTAGGTGCATGATCACTGGGCGATGGTCGGAGTTGAGTTCGTGTAGCGTTTCTATAGATTGCAAACGGAGGTTAACATTCTTTAGCAACGCCACATCGAGAACATCCGAGTTACGGTTGGGATCGTGAGGGAAGTGGGTGTGAGTCATCGGAGCGATGACGTCAAAGTTGAGTGTTGTGCCTAGGCCGAACACTGCTCTGCCTCTGGGATTGGTCGTGTTGCAGTTCCACGCGGGGTGCTTGGCATTGAGATCGCCCGCTAAGATAACGGAGTCACTCAGGCCGAAGAGGTTGGTAAAGTCGCTTGCGAGGGCGACGGGGTCGTCTGGCGTGGAGGAGGGTGGGCAGTAGGCTGAGATGATGGTAATTGGCTGATGGCCGGTCATGCCTAGCCGACAGGCTGAGTACTCTAGCTGAGAGCGGGGAGCGGGAGGGAGTAGTGGGATGCAGTACAACTCCTTTTTATAGTAGATGAGAGTGCCACCACCATGACAACGCGTCCTATCGTTGCGAACTATCCGGTAGTTGGCAATTTTAGGGTCGTTCCGGTGGGGTTTTAAGAAGGTTTCCTGGATGAGGAGGACGTCTAGATGGTGATCGCGGAGGAATTTGGCGATCTCGTCTCTTTGGTTAGTAATGCCGTTGGCATTAAAGAAACCTAATTTAAGGGATCTAGGCCTGATGGAGGATGTGCTTGACTTATCCATTGATTAGTCAATCGCGTCCATCTCATCTAACTTGTCCGTAATGGACTTGTAGGCGGTGAAAATCTCCAGCGCCTTCTCAGTTGACATGTGCAACTGACCGTCCGTTCCTCTGAACTTGTTGAGTTCAGCGGACATGGATCTAGCCGCACGTGTCATAAAAATGCCGTAGGCTTGGAGTATAGTTTCACTAACTCCAAAGCTTGTGGCCTTGTTGGACGGGGGGACTTGGCGCGAGCTCACTGCTGCAGGTGCAGGAGTGAGCTGGGGCGCAGGTTGGGGGGGTGCTGGGGCCGCTGGGGCCACCGGCACGGGAGTCGGCGCTGGGATGGTTTTACCCATCAGTGCCGGGAGAGTAGGAGTGGGAGGGGTCTGCTTTGACACCAGAGCGGGGAATGCTTTCTGGTGATTGAGCTGATTCCAGGGGGAGGGCCTTTGGGGAGCCAGCCTATCGGGCATCTGGGAGGAGGGTATCCTCTCCGATGGGGACTCTCGCTGCTGGCGGGCGTTGTGGCGCTTAGCCAGCTTGGGGGCGATTTTAGGTGCCTTGGGGCACCCCCGGTAGTTAGCCGGGTGGCCTGATTGTCCACAGAGCACACAACTGGGCGGCTCTGTGCATTGTGACTTGTCCTTCGGCCTGGGACAGTCGGCGGTGCTGTGCCCACCCAGACACTTAACGCATCTGGGTGAAGCGTAGCAATTGCGTTGGGCGTGCCCGTAGAGTTGGCAGTTATGGCACTGACCAACTAAAGTGGGGCGGAAAGGCTTCTCTATTGAGATGCCGGAGAGGGAGCACACCGTCTTGATCTTAAAGATGGGGTGGTGGCCCTCTGTGGGGTCACATACCACCAAGACCATGTCATAGAGGTCTCCACCTCTCGCCTTGTGAAGGCGGTGCACGGCAGAGACCGGGATGTTTTGGGAAAGGAGGTCATCTTTGATGTCCTCTGACGTTAATTCCTTCGGAACACGTCTTATCACCACACGGGTGGGCGTGTCCTCCGGGAGGGAGTAGGTGTGGAAGGATATTTTCCTTCCACGCAGGGAACGGACTAGGTCCCGATAGTCATTGGTCGTCGGGACCGTGATTTTTATGCCTTGTTGGCAAGATTTTGCAGACGTGTAGTTGATCCGAAGATCACTGCACATCTTTGAAACGTCCGTCCACTTGGCCTTGTCTTGCAAGTACAAGGGCGGGATGGGGCGGGACTTCTTCTGCTGGGAAGCAGAGACTGGTTTGGGGCTCATAGGGCGGCTAGCCTGTGAGGCTGGGGCCGCGGAGGTAGAGGGCGTGGGGGTGGGGGAAGGAGGTGATTTGACCGTCTTTTTGGCCTTGCTGGCCTGGCTGGCTGCCTTAGAGGTCTTTTTCCTTTTTCCTCCGGTGACGACTTGGAAGTCGTCCTCGGAGGATGAGGCGTCGGAGGACGAATATTCGTCCTCCGAAGGAGGGTTGGAGATGGGCACCGTGGTGTCCATTTCGATCGGATTCTCCGGATTCTCCGGAGTTGGAGACTCAGTGCCGGAGGGTACCGAGGGGGAGGGGGACTTGGCGGGCAGGAGGACATTTACTTTGCCCTCATAAGTGGCCAACAGCGCATCTACGCTAGGGTCGCCGACCTTGCGGGCGAGCGCCTTGCATAGGCGGAACAGGTCGGAGATTACTTTTTTGTCTGAGGGCTGCTTCTGAGGGAAGCTGGCCTCTGGGGCGGGGGAGGAAGTGGAGCCGGAGGCATCCATTTTTGCAGGAGCTAAGCTCCTGTTTTCCTAACTTCCCTAAACCTATCTCCCCGGGTGGATAGGCCCGGGGATGTGTAACCCTCCCAGTCGGGTCAGACTGGGAGGTGTGTACCTATGGTGAGCCCTAAGCTAGTAAACCGGTCGCCAGTCTTATTGTGCGAACCGGGCCCTATTGGGTCTGGTGTGAAGGGGTTGACACACCCAACCAACACCAGGTGTGTGGCTGAAAGAGAACGGGGTTAAGAGCAGGGCGCGACTAGGAGATCCCCCAAGGCCGCGTGATCCTCTCCCTTCCGATTTTTACCAAGTCCTTAAGGGACTCGGTAGACGTGTCGGGTCAACGTCACTTGGCTTAGTTGGCACCGTAAGGTTTCCACCAAGTACCACGAAACTGTGGATTTACCAGAGGGGTCACTACGTTATTGACAATTCCGCAATGGGAAACAGAAAATCCTCCGCTGCCTTGAGAAAGGCGGCTTCGGATCAAATGTTTGTAGTCGGCGACTACGGGTGACGTCACGGCTGGAGCGGGACGTAGAATGGCACGAACACAACACAACACACACACGACAGCGGGCAGCGAGAGCGGCACGTCCGTCACGGGCGAGCGTCGGGCGCGGAATCCGGGGAGCGGCTCCAAACAGAAAAAACCCTTCTTTTATACAATTTCTAACAGCGAGCGCGCCCCACCATTACTCAGTTTCGCAACAATCGCGTAGTGGGGAGCGCTCGACCAATAGGAATCAAGTTGGTATTTTACCTACTTTCTAGCGCCTAAGCTAATGTATGTCGACTACGTTACCGTAACGAGGACCACAAAACTTTATTTACGTCTTTTAACTAATTAACTATTACATAAAGGGCATTTATCATACAAATTTACCTTTAGAATTACCTAAGCTACCTTATAAACATGATAGGAACATTACAACTCTTAACCTTATTCTAAAACACATAAGCAATCTTATTATAACTTAACCTAATCTATAACTCACTGGATTGTTTTATTGTTTGTGTTTAGCACTTGTGTCTCTATCACTGTACATATCGTCTATGTACCCGCTTATTTTACGTAGCACGCTCGTCGTCCGCAACAGCTCTCCCCCCGGCGCAGCTCGCGTAGCCTTCCTCCTTCAACACGACGGCGAGCTTGCTGACTGGTCGCCGGAAGACGCCGGTTCTCGTTCGCACCTCGACGACTCTGACACCTCCGTCTGGTCCTGGGTGCACGCGCTCCACCAGCCCCATAGGCCAGGTGTTCCGGGGCAGCGTGCTGTCGACTATCAGGACCACATCTCCAACTTGCAAGGGGCGCGTGTCGTTCTTCGGTTCGCCCCGGGGTACCAAGGTAGGTAGGTACTCCCGAAGCCAGCGCCTCCAGAAGTGGTCTGCGAGCGCCATGCTAGCTCGCCATGTTCGTCGATCAGCCACGTCGCAGGGCCCAGTGGTGGGCATACCGGTCGATGACCCCAGCAGGAAGTGGTTTGGGGTCAGTGCCTCGGGGTCAGCTGGATTCACGCTCACGTGGGTTAGCGGGCGCGCGTTGACGGAGAACTCCGCCTCGGTCAGGAGCGTTTGCAGGACTTCTTCGGGTGGCGCCTTCTCACGCAGGGTCGTGCTGAGTGCTGTCTTGACTGATCGCACCATTCTTTCCCACGCGCCGCCTTGATTGGGCGCGCCAGGAGGGATGAAGCGCCATTCCATGCGGCGCCTCAGCCCTTCTTCTTGCAGGGCTGGGAGCCATTCTTCATAAGCGATGCGGAGCTCGTGGTCTGCCCCGCGGAAGTTGGTGCCGTTGTCTGAGTACATGAGCCGCGGCCACCCTCTGCGTGCGGCCATCCTTCTCAGCGCCATGATAGCTGAGTCTGTTGATAGTGACGCGACGATTTCCAGGTGCACGGCGCGGGATGTGAGGCACGTGAAGAGTGCGCCCCACCTCTTCTCACGACGGCGCCCGATCTTGACCATCATTGGCCCGAAGTAGTCCACCCCGCAATTGGTAAACGGGCGGTGGAACGGGTCAAGGCGGGCGTGTGGCAGGTCCCCTGTTGCCGGCGTCTGTGGCGTCGCTCGCCGCCTCCGGCAGAGGGCGCAATTCTTCTCTGCGGCGCGTACCGTGGGTCGCAGGTGTATGACCCAGTACCGCTGCCGCAGGTCGTTGGTCACTCGCTCTCGGTTGGCGTGTCCCGCGGAGCAATGCTCACGCAGGACCAGCAGTTTGGTGATTTGGTGGCGACCGTCCAGTATGACTGGTCGCTTGGTTTCACTTGGTGCGGCGGAGGCTTCAATACGGCCTCTCACTCGCAAAACCCCGTTTTCCCATATAGGATCCAGTCGGTAGAGGCGGCTCGCCCTTGGAAGGGGCCGGCCCGACTGAAGTCGTGTCAGCTCGTCATGGAAGCTGTCTTGTTGTACCCGCCGTATCAGTTTCTTTTCAGCTCGCTCGATGTGACGACGTTCTAGTCTCGTCGCTCGACGTCGGCAGATGTCTACGAAGGCCAGGATTCTGGCTGCAGCTCTCACTAAGGTTTCATACTTGGAGAAGCGGGCTGGGTCTGGCAGCCAGCTGCTTTGCCTCGGTTCTTCTTGCGTGTGCAGGACTTCTTCTTCTGTCTCTTCTTCTGACGACGTCCCGGGCCACTGATCTTCTGGTAGGTACAGGAATCCAGGCCCTTGAAACCACCTGTCTGTTGAGTTAATGGGCGCGTTGGTCAATCGTGTGGCGTCGTCGGCCACGTTATGCTGGGTTGGGAGCCATCTCCATTCCTTTTGTTGAGTGAGCTCAGCGATCTCGCCGAGTCGGTGCGCGACGAATGGTGTGTACCGTCGCATGTCATTCTTGATCCAGTGCACGACCGTCGACGAGTCCGTCCAGTATGTCGTCTGGCCTATTTCAACTCGATGTTCCTTTTTTACTGTCTCAGCTAGCCGCGCGCCGATCACCGCCGCCTGGAGCTCCAGCCGGGGAATTGTCTGTGCCTTCCTCGGCGCCACCTTAGCCTTGGCCGCCACCAAGACGACCTTGACTCTTCCATCGCGTCCCGTTATGCGCCAGTATGCCGCCGTCGCGTACGCCTGCTCGCTCGCGTCGCACAACACGTGAAGTTCTATGCGTGTGTGTCCGTCCATCGCGTAGCAGCGCGGCAGCCGCAGCGTCGCTACCTCCGGTAGCTGCGCCAGCCATGATGCGAAGAGTCCGTTCTCTTCATCTGGAATCTGCTCGTCCCACGCTGTCTGAAGTCGCCACAAGCTTTGCAGGATTATCTTGGAGCGGATGGTGTAGTGACTTAATAGCCCCAGCGGGTCATAAATAGACATGACGGCGCTGAGTGCCTCTCGTTTGGTCGGTGCTCGCTGTCTCGCTCTCACTTCCTCAGGAACTCGATTCATGGAGGTGTTAAATCCCAGCTCGTCTCGGTCAGCGTTCCAGTACAACCCGAGTATCTTGCTCTCGGGTTGCTCTCCCCCCAGTTGCGTGGGGGCCGTGGCGTGCAGGTCAGAGGGTACTTCTTTTAGAACGGTCCTGTCGTTGGAACTCCATCCTCTCAGTGTGAAGCCGGCGCGTGTATGTACCGCCCTTGTCTCTTTGACCGCTTTGCGTGCGTCCTCTGTGTTTTCGTAGCTCGCCACCCAGTCGTCCATGTAGTGCTCGTTCTTTATTGCTTCCAGTGCGCGCGGGAACTCCTTTCCGTGTACGTCCGCGTTATAATTGCGCACGTAGTGAGCCATGTACGGAGAGCTCGCGGCGCCGAAAATCATGCTCGTCATTTTGAATTTTCGTGGAGGTTTGTCACGTTCTTCACCTCTCCATAGGAACTGCTGCGCCGGCTGATCCTGGTTTCGTATCTTGACACGTAGAAACATTTCTTGTATGTCGGCCGTGATAGCGACTGTCTTCTCTCTGAATCGAAATACTATGCCAGGTAGCGATAACAGCAAGTCCGGTCCCTCTAGTAACTCGTCGTTCAAGCTCACTCCGTTGCTGCGTGCCGCCGCGTCGAACACCAGTCTGCATTTTCCTGGCTTGTTTGGGTTCACCACTGCAAAGTGAGGCAGGAACCACTTTATTGGGCTGTCTTCCTCCGTCCCGTCGCACGGCTCGGCGTAACCCTTTTCCAACAGGTTTTCAATTTGACGAGAGTACTCTTGTTTGAAGGTTGGGTCAGCGTCCATTCTTTCTTCCATTTTCTTCAGTCGACGGAAGGCTTGACTGTAACTGGCTGGCATGGTGACGTCATCTCGGCGCCACGGCAGCCCCACCTCGTAGCCGGCGTCAGTCCGCTTCGTTGTACGTTCGACTATGTTGATGGCACGCTGATCTTCTTGGCTTACCCTGGGTTTCCCTTGCACGCCCAGAGCTTCGATCTTGAAGTGCGCCTCCACTTGTTCGTGCAGCTCCTTGTCGCCGGGGTACACAGTCTTGACGGGTTCGTAAATGTGCAGTACGTTTCCTTCTTCACATATGACGCTGCGTGGCGCCGTTCCGTGCACCACCCATCCCAACCGTGTCTTCGACGCCGCCGGCTGGACTGGCTCGCCCACTCGCAGCTCTCTTGAAACGATACATTCCCAGTGATCCGTTCCCACCAATATTCCGGGTCGCGCCGACTCATAGCACACTTCGTTTTCACATAAGTTCTTGAGATGATCGAATCTTAACACGGTGTCAGGTATTGTTTGCTGGTGCAGCTTCAAGTCTTTGATGGTTCTCGCACGTACCTGATATCCATCGTCTTCGTTGACGCCCCTAATCTTGATGCTCACTAGCTGGCTTTCTGCTTCCTTTTGTGACATGTTCACTCCACTTAGAAGAAGAGGCTGCGACGGTCCCTCCGCCCCCACGCCGGCTGCGAGCTCCTGGTCGATGAGTGTGACTGTGGCCCCTTCGTCCAGCAACGCGAAGGTCTTCCTCTCGCCTTGGGGCCCTGACACGACGACCGGACACATTTTCAGAAACACTGTCTTCCGTCCGACGACTGGTTTTGATGCCACTGACAGCACGGCCTCTTCCTTCGGTGGGTCAGCTGGCTTGGCGCGTTCGGTCTTGGCTTCGTAACGGTGCAGCGACTGATGATGCGGGCGACGACACTCGTTGACGCCGCACGGCTTTGCTCGGCAATTACTGCGACGATGTCTCTTCTGTGCGCACTTGAAGCAAACTCCCTTCTCACGAACTAGCTGCCAACGCTGTTCCACCGTCAGTGCCTTGTACTTGGGGCACGCCGTCAGCACATGATCTTGATCACACTTGGGGCACGGGCTTTTCATTTCTTCACTATCTTCTGTCGTATTATACACGGTCGCCTTTTTCTTCATAGTCACTAAAGGGCGCGCCTCCTTTTTCACATTCGCGGCGCACGTTGTAGGAGCGTAGGTATAGCGCAGCGCCCGGTCCGCTTCTCTCATTAAGAACCGGGACATGACGACGATTTCTGGGTCCGCCGTGCCTTCTTGATCGTAGGCGTAGTCGCACCATCTTGATCGTAAATGCGGGCTAAGTTTTTCTAACACTTCACGAGTCAACATTGGGTTGAATAGGTATCCTTTTCGGTCGATCGTTCTCAGTACACAAATGATATTCTGTATCTTGATTGCGAAGTTATTCAGGTCAGCTGCCGCCGCGCTGGGTTTCGGTAGCCTCTTCAAGTCTTCGAGCGCCTTATCGATGATAACTTCTGGCCGCCCGAAACACTGCTCCAACGTCTTGATTATGGCTTCTGGGTCCGCCGCGGTATGTAGTAACGCGGCGACGACGTCTCTCGCTTCTCCTTTTAAACAGCTTCGCAATCGTTGCAGGTTCTCAGCAGCGGTGATCTCGTACATCTTATTGGAATCTTGATACGCAGCGACGAACGGTAGCCACTCGTTGACCGCGCCGGAGAAGGTAGGTAAGTCGACGTGACGTAGCCTTGGTCGCGCCATCCTTTCCAACGTAGCCGCCAGGTGCTCGATGCTATTTCTTGCACGCGTAGGTGTCGGTGATCTTGCTCGTGCCGCCTCGAAGCGCAGTTGCCTTGGTTCTTCTCGTCGCGGCCCCTCCTCCCCCCGTGGGTTGACGGGATGCCGCATCAGCCATTCGTCGACCTTTTGAAGTGGTTCTTCTCTGGGTAGAGGCTCCATTATCTGCTCCTCGTGCACACTTTCATCATCACGAATAGCCGACACTTCCGCTGCTAACCGTTTCTTCACAAGCTCGGCATCCAATTCTAGCTCGCGCCTGCGTATCGTAGCCAGTTTCTCCGCCGCCTCCAACTCAGCAACCCGTACTCTTGTTGTCACACTTGTGTTCGACCGTTGCGATCTTGTTGACCTCGCTGGCGACCTGATGCGTCTTCTTTCCTCCGCAGTTTGTAATCTTGACGGGCCCGCCGTACTGGTCTCCGCCATTCTTGAGAACGGTGACGCCGGCGGTTCTAAGGAGATTCTTCTTAGCCGCTCACTTTCAATTTGTTTGGCTTCTTGCGCCTGGATGCGGCGCTGTTCCTCCATCTCTGCTGCGTCTCCTTGACTTCTTGTCACTACCATAATGCACTACGTTCAACAGGGCTGACGACTCTTGTTATGCCGTCACAATATACTGCGCCTGCGTAAACGTTCCGTTTTCCCGCCTAATTGTCACTTTCCCGCGCAAACCGACGATCTTGAAATTCACGCACTTGAGGACCGACGGGCTTCAAGTTCACTTTCCAACGGGGCCTCCGTTCGGTGAGGCCGATGAATCTTGATCCGTCTCAGCACGAATCCTCTTCACACAGAACGCGAGTTTCTTGGTTTCGACGGTTTCTTCACGCGGCGGTACACGTAGGTAGCTTGACTTTCTTCTAGATCTGAAAAGATCTTTTTTAATCCCTTTTCTTGTGGGAAACGTTTTAGACAATCTGTCGGATCTGAAAAGATCCCTTTTTGACTATCTGTTGGATCTGAGAAGATCCTTTTAATTCCCTCTTCTTACGGGAAACGTTAGAGACAATCTGTCGGATCTGAAAAGATCCCTTTTTGACTATCTGTTGGATCTGAGAAGATCCTTTTAATTCCCTCTTCTTACGGGAAACGTTAGAAACAATCTGTCGGATCTGAAAAGATCCCTTTTAGTTGAATCTTACAAGATTCGCACACTCGAAGAACACGTCGTAACAGGTTGAGACTTGATTCTTCTTTCTTCGGCAGTCGGCTCCGATAAACTACACTCGTCGTTGGTTCTTCCGTTCTTATCCGGCTAACGAAGGACCAGGCTGAAGTGGACTGTATGTGGATTTGTAGAGTAGAGGTCTGGAGTAGGATCTTGAGAAATGAAACTTGTCTTCAATCACCTTGTAGTTTATTCTTCTTTAAAGTTGCGGAGGCCGACTGCGGCTCCAAACTTTTTTTTTTAATGAGTGGCCTCTCGCAGGTCAACCTAGGAGGTTGTCGGCTGCTTAACCGGACTTGCCTGTGGCGGCCTTAATAATATTATTATTAAAGCCTCCAGCCAGGGCTTATTAAACTTAAAAACTAAGCGACTACGCTAAGGGCACCCCCTGTGGGGTACGGACCTCGGCTTAGGGCGTCGCTGGGGGAGGACAGCTAGGGACGGGCTGGATCTAATAAAGATTTTTATTATTAGGGGGCGAGTGTTGTTAATACTACAGGCTCAGCGGCGCGGGCTGGCACGAGCAAGGGACGGGGCGGACATTGACGGGACGGTCGCGACGGGCCTCGGCGGCGAGGGCGGAAGGACGGTGGTCGCGGTTTGCGAATTGTGCTTGTACTACTACTACTCTCTTGGAGGAGGGTGGTGGGGTCGTCGGGGGTGATTAAGGTGTGCCTCGGACGGCGAATTTTAGATATGTGGGAGGGTTGGTATCGGGCGGCCGATACGATGAGGGGGTTGCGGTGTTTGACAGCAGTGTCGATGAAACGCTTGGTAATGCGTTTCATGAACTGCTGTATGGTGGGCACTCTGAGATCTAGATGTAAAGTCTCATTACGGACATAGTATGGGGCTCCCGTGATTCTACGGAGGAATCGGTTTTGGAGTGTCTGCATCCTGTGAAGGTGACGAGGCTTTGCGTGTGCGAAGACAGCGCAAGCGTATGTCATCATGGGGCGAATGACCGCGGTGAACAGTCGCAATTTGCACTTGAGTGACAATTTGCTTCTGGCGACCGTGATAAAGTGTAACCTCCCCAGAGCGAAGGCGGCGCGCGAGCGGGCCAGCCTTGTGTGCTCAGCGAAGGTGAGGTGGTTATCCAGGGTGACTCCCAGGTACTTAGCTTGCTTCTCCCAGGGGATCGGCTTGCCATACATGGTGATCGGACGGGGGAGTGGGGGATTTTTCCACTGTTTGGAAAATAGAATGGCCTGGCTCTTATCGGGGTTAACCTCGATTCCCCATTTCCTGAACCATCTGCCCAAGATGTTTACAGTAGTTTGGAGCGTGCGAGCGATAGGAGCCGGGTCGCAACCTGTATAGTAAATGGCCGTGTCGTCAGCGAATAGTGCCAACTGGGCCAGTTTACTTTTCGGAATGTCGCTGGTGAACAGCGTGAAAATGAGGGGAGATAGCGGTGAGCCCTGGGGGACTCCTGCTCGGATGGGGTGAGGGGACGAGAGTGCACCCTCGATGCGGTAGCGAAAGGTGCGGTTCGACAAAAAGTCTCTCAAGATGAGAACGAGACGGTCTGGCACGCCGAGTTGGTAAAGCTTATAAATTAAGCCATTGTGCCAGACTTTGTCGAATGCTTTCGCTATGTCGAAGAACAAGGCGCCCGTCATCTTGCCACGCTGGAAACCAGCGCTTATGTGCTCTACGATGCGGTGGACTTGCTGGATGCACGAGTGTTCGGTTCGAAAACCAAACTGCTCGTCGGGGATGAGACTCTTTGCCTCGGCGTAATCCTTGAGCCGCTTATAAATAAGCCTCTCGTAGATTTTGCCGAGAACGTTGAGTAAACTGATGGGACGGTAACTGGCGGGGTCAGACTTGGGCTTGCCTGGCTTGGGAATACCGATTACGGTGGCCTGTTTCCATGCCTGGGGGAATATGTTATTGCTTAATGCGCCATTGAAGATGGCAGTCATTAGCATTATGAGCTGGGCTGGGAAGAGCTTGAAAACTCTGTTGGTGAGGCCGTCGGAGCCAGGGGCTTTCCTAGGCTGAAGCCTTTTGATAATGTCCTGTACCTCGTCAGGAGTGACGGGGGGTAGAGGATCATCAGGATCTTCGATTGGTGGTAGGGAAGCTCTACGTTCGACTTCAGCGTCCACCATATCTAGGTGGGCTTGGTCTACTAGTTGTGAGCTGGGAGAGCATTGGGACTCTAGACTGTCGGCCAGGCATTCTGCCTTGTCAGAGTTGTCGAAGGCGACACTCTTATCGGGGCGAATGAGAGGGGGCATAGTGGCCTCTTCAGTGGATCGTAGTTTCCTCTGAAGTTGCCAGAAGGCTAGGTGGGTGGGCTCGAGTTCGCTAAGCGTCTTGTCCCAGCGCGCTGAACGCAGCTCACTAGTGCGCTTCTTTACAGCACGCTGCAAGTTACGCATGTGAGCTTTGTTTGCGTCACAGGGGAAAGCGCTATACGCACGGATGGCTGCGTTCTTCTCGGTTATCAGATTCCGTACATCGTCCGGGAGTTTCCAGCGGTGGTCCTCCGCCACTGGAATCTCTCTTGAACAGTCGTTCAGGACAGATTGTACGTGATCCGTAAGCGAGTCGATCGCCGCCGTCGTGTCAGCGACTGAGTCGATCAGGTCGGGGATGGTGT
Organism: Melanchra persicariae; assembly: GCA_947386135.1. NCBI lineage: Eukaryota > Metazoa > Arthropoda > Insecta > Lepidoptera > Noctuidae > Melanchra > Melanchra persicariae. The sequence goes on along the minus strand of OX376651.1, from coordinate 3,960,625 downwards.
CTAGGTGAGGTGACGTGGTAGATTTCAGCTTTTCGCCTACTTTCCTCCAGTCAGTGATCACCTGAGACGGGGGAGGTTGGACTGGGTCGAGCTGGCCTGAGCGGGAGCTTAGGTGCATGATCACTGGGCGATGGTCGGAGTTGAGTTCGTGTAGCGTTTCTACAGATTGCAAACGGAGGTTAACATTCTTTAGCAACGCCACATCGAGAACATCCGAGTTACGGTTGGGATCGTGAGGGAAGTGGGTGTGAGTCATCGGAGCGATGACGTCAAAGTTAAGTGTTGTGCCTAGGCCGAACACTGCTCTGCCTCTGGGATTGGTCGTGTTGCAGTTCCACGCGGGGTGCTTGGCATTGAGATCGCCCGCTAAGATAACGGAGTCACTCAGGCCGAAGAGGTTGGTAAAGTCGCTTGCGAGGGCGACGGGGTCGTCTGGCGTGGAGGAGGGTGGGCAGTAGGCTGAGATGATGGTAATTGGCTGATGGCCGGTCATGCCTAGCCGACAGGCTGAGTACTCTAGCTGAGAGCGGGGAGCGGGAGGGAGTAGTGGGATGCAGTACAACTCCTTTTTATAGTAGATGAGAGTGCCACCACCATGACAACGCGTCCTATCGTTGCGAACTATCCGGTAGTTGGCAATTTTAGGGTCGTTCCGGTGGGGTTTTAAGAAGGTTTCCTGGATGAGGAGGACGTCTAGATGGTGATCGCGGAGGAATTTGGCGATCTCGTCTCTTTGGTTAGTAATGCCGTTGGCATTAAAGAAACCTAATTTAAGGGATCTAGGCCTGATGGAGGATGTGCTTGACTTATCCATTGATTAGTCAATCGCGTCCATCTCATCTAACTTGTCCGTAATGGACTTGTAGGCGGTGAAAATCTCCAGCGCCTTCTCAGTTGACATGTGCAACTGACCGTCCGTTCCTCTGAACTTGTTGAGTTCAGCGGACATGGATCTAGCCGCACGTGTCATAAAAATGCCGTAGGCTTGGAGTATAGTTTCACTAACTCCAAAGCTTGTGGCCTTGTTGGACGGGGGGACTTGGCGCGAGCTCACTGCTGCAGGTGCAGGAGTGAGCTGGGGCGCAGGTTGGGGGGGTGCTGGGGCCGCTGGGGCCACCGGCGCGGGAGTCGGCGCTGGGATGGTTTGACCCATCAGTGCCGGGAGAGTAGGGGTGGGAGGGGTCTGCTTTGACACCAGAGCGGGGAACGCTTTCTGGTGATTGAGCTGATTCCAGGGGGAGGGTCTTTGGGGAGCCAGCCTATCGGGCATCTGGGAGGAGGGTATCCTCTCCGATGGGGACTCTCGCTGCTGGCGGGCGTTGTGACGCTTTGCCAGCTTGGGGGCGATTTTAGGTGCCTTGGGGCACCCCCGGTAGTTAGCCGGGTGGCCTATTTGACCGCAGAGCACGCAACTGGGCGGCTCCGTGCACTGTGATTTGTCCTTTGGCCTGGGACAGTCGGCGGTGCTGTGCCCACCCAGACACTTAACGCATCTGGGTGAAGCGTAGCAATTGCGCTGGGCGTGCCCGTAGAGTTGGCAGTTATGACACTGACCAACTAAAGTGGGGCGGAACGGCTTCTCTATTGAGATGCCGGAGAGGGAGCACACTGTTTTGACCTTGAAAATGGGGTGGTGACCCTCTGTGGGGTCACATACCACCAAGACCATGTCATAAAGGTCTCCACCTCTCGCCTTGTGAAGGCGGTGCACGGCAGAGACCGGGATGTTTTGGGCAATGAGGTCATCTTTTATGTCCTCGGACGTTAATTCCTTCGGAACACGTCTTATCACCACACGGGTGGGCGTGTCCTCCGGGAGGGAGTAGGTGTGGAAGGATATTTTCCTTCCACGCAGGGAACGGACTAGGTCCCGATAGTCATTGGCCGTCGGGAACGTGATCTTAATGCCTTGTTGGCATGATTTGGCCGACGTGTAGTTGATCCGAAGATCACTGCACATCTTGGACACGTCTGTCCACTTGGCCTTGTCTTGCAAGTACAAGGGCGGGATGGGGCGGGACTTCTTCTGCTGGGAAGCAGAGACTGGCGGTTTGGGGCTCATAGGGCGGCTAGCCTGTGAGGCTGGGGCCGCGGAGGTAGAGGGCGTGGGGGTAGGGGAAGGAGGGGATTTGACCGTCTTTTTGGCCTTGCTGGCCTGGCTGGCTGCCTTAGAGGTCTTTTTCCTTTTTCCTCCGGTGACGACTTGGAAGTCGTCCTCGGAGGATGAGGCGTCGGAGGACGAATATTCGTCCTCCGAAGGAGGGTTGGAGATGGGCACCGTGGTGTCCATTTCGATCGGATTCTCCGGATTCTCCGGAGTTGGAGACTCAGTGCCGGAGGGTACCGAGGGGGAGGGGGACTTGGCGGGCAGGAGGACATTTACTTTGCCCTCATAAGTGGCCAACAGCGCATCTACGCTAGGGTCGCCGACCTTGCGGGCGAGCGCCTTGCATAGGCGGAACAGGTCGGAGATTACTTTTTTATCTGAGGGCTGCTTCTGAGGGAAGCTGGCCTCTGGGGCGGGGGAGGAAGTGGAGCCGGAGGCATCCATTTTTTTTTTTTTATCAGGAGCTAAGCTCCTGTTTTCCTAACTTCCCTAAACCTATCTCCCCGGGTGGATAGGCCCGGGGATGTGTAACCCTCCCAGTCGGGTCAGACTGGGAGGTGTGTACCTATGGTGAGCCCTAAGCTAGTAAACCGGTCGCCAGTCTTATTGTGCGAACCGGGCCCTATTGGGTCTGGTGTGAAGGGGTTGACACACCCAACCAACACCAGGTGTGTGGCTGAAAGAGAAGCGGCTCCAAACAGAAAAAACCCTTCTTTTATACAATTTCTAACAGCGAGCGCGCCCCACCATTACTCAGTTTCGCAACAATCGCGTAGTGGGGAGCGCTCGACCAATAGGAATCAAGTTGGTATTTTACCTACTTTCTAGCGCCTAAGCTAATGTATGTCGACTACGTTACCGTAACGAGGACCACAAAACTTTATTTACGTCTTTTAACTAATTAACTATTACATAAAGGGCATTTATCATACAAATTTACCTTTAGAATTACCTAAGCTACCTTATAAACATGATAGGAACATTACAACTCTTAACCTTATTCTAAAACACATAAGCAATCTTATTATAACTTAACCTAATCTATAACTCACTGGATTGTTTTATTGTTTGTGTTTAGCACTTGTGTCTCTATCACTGTACATATCGTCTATGTACCCGCTTATTTTACGTAGCACGCTCGTCGTCCGCAACATTTATTATACCTAGAATTTTACTTTCGTAATAATAGACACGTTATCTAAATGATGATTGAGTGGGCTTCGCTTTTCATTATTGAAAGCTTAATATATTTTTAACCGACTTCAAAAAAAGGAGGAGGTTCTCAATTCGGTTGTATTTTTTTTTGTCTAATCTTAGGACGTCTAGATGTAGTTTTGCTTGATAGTTAGCTTAACCCAAAGGCTCATTGACTAATAAGCTAACTAGTAAATATAATAAATTATAACAGTTTTCCCCGCTCCTTATTTGTAATGATGCCGTATGCAGTAAATTTTATGATCCACATAAGTCATGACGTAGGTACCAATAAATATTATTATTATGTGTCATGTATTGTTATGCTGACGATTAGTCAAAGTCAAAGCATTTATTTCAATTAGACCATTTACAGGCACTTTTGAATTGTCAAGGTCGGTCGGTCAAAAAGATGAAGCTATTTGCACGTTCCAAAGCGTAGATCTCTATGGAGAAGAACGTACAAGAAACTCCACGGACACTCTTTTAAAAATAATATTTTGTTACAAAATTATGGTTACATCATTCATATTGAAATTATACATATATGTGAGAACGATGTAAAAGACGTGCAGGATAAAAGAGTCCGGAGTAAAAAAGCAAAAATTAAAATAAACCGTGGCAGCCGAGAGATGACCAGTCTCAGCTGACGGCGCCCGTTCACGAACATGACGCATACGCTAGCACCATTCGGCTCAACCATTTTTAAGGGAGCCAAATGATCCAACGCATGCGCCACCATCAGCCAGACTTTTGAGTGAGCATGACATCCCCAATCGCCAGGGTACATTCCAAGTCAAAGACCTACCCAAAATGATCATTATAGTTCAAAGGTACACAGTACTCACACATGTGCATGAAATTATACAACACTAAATAAGTTGAGTCTATACAATGAAAAAGATTTGCATTCTTACAATCTTCAGCCGGTCCAACAATATTACGAAATGCTAACAGATTACTTTGAGTCCTTAGTGGTTACCTAGTGGCGTTGTGGAGCAGGACCAGCATTGAGCCAAGCATTTTTATCTTCAATATACTCCCCTAACTTATAATATGCTTGCCTGCATAGTGTGCGTTTAATACAAGATTTAAATTTTGTCTCATTTAATTCTAATATACGGGGAGGTATTTTATTATAACATTTTAAACAGTACCCCATGAAAGATGTTGCTACTTTAGCAAGTCTGAAACCTGGTTGAACTAATTGGTTCCTATTTCTAGTGACATAGTTATGTCTGTCACCTCGTTTACTAAAAAGATGCAGATTCTTTCTAGTAGTCCCGAACCCGAACTAAAAACAACTGTCAAATCGTGTTGTCATTAATTCTTAATTCGGGTTCAGGACTAATCGTAAGTCCGTAGGTGATACGGAGAAGAAAATGCCCGACACTAAGGCTGAAACTACGGAATTTGGGCTTAGAGAGTAGACCCCCAGGACCCCCCTTAGCAGCCTTGCTTGCGAAAACTAGACTTACAAAAAAATCCTCGTGTGTCTCAATGCAACGAATGCCTTGTCAGATGTTGGTAAATATTCTTTTATTTTATTTTTGATTCAATCTCACTTGCTGGAAATAAACCATGTGGTCGACGATGGAACACGCTGGCCTAGAAGTAACCTAAACTAGTAAATAAATCATACCTCTATAAAAGATATCCCTCTTCCTGCTATAATAGTTGGCGGGCGGGATCTGCATGTCGCAGAGGATCTCAACAGTTGGAGGCAGCGCGTCGATCCTCACGACAGAACTCGTTAGGGCTGTGTAGCGGCCGTCGATGACTTTGATCGACGACTTGGCGTTCAGCGGCCTGTGGACAGATTTCATTGTTTGCTTAAGTATTTGAGACGTTTGTTTTGAGAGCGTCTGTGGTGGGTATAGAAAACAAAGGAGATAAGTATACAATAGCTACTGGCGCTGGACACACAGAATAGATGCAAGACGAGGACGGGGCGCGGACATTATGTCTCTTCCGCGTTCCTTTCATACAAAATGTCTAGAAGCGTCGCGATGCAATAAGAATTACAGACTTGACTTTTTGATTTTATGGCACAATGATGTCAGTAAACGCTGCGGCCTTACGTCTTAAATTATAGTTTATTCAAAAAAAGCTCATCAGATTTTAAAAGTGGGTACTGACCGGCGTTACGGGGCGTGATGTTACATGTTACAAAGCGAGCATTCGTGCAGTCAGTACCTACGTGGAAACATGCGCATGTTACATGCTTATGTGTTTTGTTTTACATGGACATTACGGTCCGGTCAGTAGGTCGGGTTTTTTGACAAAGTCGTTTATTTTTATTTCCTACATTTATGAGACTTTTTAAAATCTATATAGCCTACTACCACAATTCTGACAAATTAAACGACACCTCATATTATGTCATAATCCGTCAAGCCGTTTGGGCTGTAGGGCGTACCAAAGAAATGGGCATACATACATACTTGGATACATACATGTATACATAGATATATACGCTCGAAAAACATTACCCTCCGTCTGACGAGGTCGGGTAAAAATAACTCCACATTTCAAGCAGAAAATAAAACCTCAAACCATCGTACCCAGACAAGGCACACGATGATTAAAGGTATTCCCCTTCCCTTAATACGAATCCGAAATACCAGGATTACAGAATAGAGGTAATACCAGTACGACAAACTAAATCCACTCGGTTGGGTATGTGATCGCAAGCACGATGTCAGAGTTGTTAGCCAACTTTCGCGGAGCATCCAAATTATTCAGTCTAAAATTCTAAGAGGAGGGAAATACACGAAGGGATGTTTTGTGGGTGGACGTTGGATGAATTTTAATTATTGGTTTGCCATGCTGCATTCGTTCGATATTTCAAACTAAAGTTGTCAACTGTTTTTATACTTACCTACAGGAAATAGTCTTTTCACTTTGTCATGATATCAATCATTTATTGTGTATTAAGCTGGGTACAGTTTTCGTCAAATAACTTTGCCCCTCTGAAGTTAGCCATTTGCAAAAATCGCGCAGGTGCAGTCACGTACACGAGAGCAAGCGGGACGCAAGCATGAATCGAACGTAAACGAGCGACTGAAACATAAAATCGCGCCCCGCCCACATGTCTCTTACGCATGCGCAGTTGCAGTGTGTTCGTAATTTTGACTACTACGCAGCCACTCGACACAACTTCAGAGGGGCAAAGCTATTTGACGAGAACTGTACTGAGCAGAAAGCATGTCCTAAAATCCGTGTAAAACAAAACACACACAGCACGCGTCATGTTCGTGCTCATTTCCACGTACTGACTGTACGAATGCTCGCTCTGTAATTACGCCCCATAACACCAGTCAGTACCCACCTTTAGATGCCTACATCTATTTTAACATGAACTTAATCCCTCCTTAGAGATTTCAAAACACGGTTGGTATTACCTAAAACTCTTTTTTCATCAACTTCCCCATTTAGAGACTTGAAAACATCATCGTCATCGTCTTGTTTTTATTCCAACTAACTAAATAAAAGATATGCGTGTTTGTCCATTAAAAAAAAATATTGAAAATGGAAAAATTGACTTAAGAACACTCCTCCTTTTTTTTGTCAGTTAAAAACGGAATAAGCCCATTCAAACGGCCGGCAAAATATACCATCGCATTGCTTATCTATTAATATCTAAACCACCTGCAGCAATAATAAATTCACCCTCATTCTTTCACACAATAGGGTAGTTGACTAAAAATCTAAATAATTCGTCAGATAGATTTCCAAAAGATTTTGAACACGTATTTTTTCTTTTTTAATGTAAACAAAAAATGAAGATGATAATTTTACTATAGTGCGTTGAAAACCCGTGTGATGTCACAGCATGGTATTACATAGAAGTGATCGTCACTCCTGGGCCTAAACCACCAACTCTTAAAGCAGTATTACTTTAATATTACTTCCAGTGGGAAAGAGACGGACCTATACATCCTGTATTGCTCCGTCTCTTTCCCACTGGAAGTAAATTTGAAGTGGTTAGGCCCCTGATCTTTGATGCGTTTAATCTTCGTGATTTTTTATTGATTTGTTATGGCAAAAATACGTGTCCAATAATTATCGATAATCTAACTGACGGACTAAATAGAATCATATTTTTGTTACTCAGAAATCATCCCATATTCATCAGTTTTTAATAAATTCTCGGTATTTAAACTGCAAAAGAGATGTCAGCATAGGAGTAGGGGCCCGTTAGGGCCAGTGCCTGCCAGGGTCGCGGATTTTGTTCGAAAGAGTTACCGCGGCCCTGGAACGCAAAAGGAACTAGGAGGAGCATGGGTGGGTTTTAGTCAGTAAGAGTCTGACACTCCCTGCCGCTCCAACCAGAGCGGAAGGGGTCATTTGATGATTTCCCATCCTTAAAAAAAAAAAAAAGTCACAACCCCTCGACAATATTCCTTCTACAAAGACTCAAGACAGAAGTCAAACAAGCACATCCTCTATCTTTTAAACAGAATTTCCTGAAAACAGACAACAGTCAAACAATCCGTGTTCTGCAGCAATATCCTGCCTTATGTTTCAAGATTGAGGAGCATTCAAGTGATCGTATCCGGTATTATTCACGAACCAATCGGATGTCCGGAAGTTTCAGCCGTTGTGCCCCATTCCTACCAATTCATTGGAATTTATTTTCTGCTATATCATATTGGATATTGGGTCTCATCGAACTTCATTGCTTTGGCGTTTTTTTTTAAAAAAAAGATACACGTTTAAAATTTTTATTTTGAACACAATTTAAAAATAAATTTTATTTAGCATTAATTTGGTTCAGAAACAATATGGCGGGATATTTCCAGAAAAAAAAAATTTTTTTTTCTTTGAAGGTCAAAATACTCTTTCATGAAAATTCTAATGATTTTTTTTATTTGTTTGTTTGTTCCACGAATTCGTGAAGGTGAATCATGGAATATGATTGATCTGAATACTTCTTTGCATTGTCAATAGTGTCTAAACAAAAAGATTAGATTTAAAAGCATTCATTTACAAGGTGAGCCATGTTTTTACACTTGAATAGATCTCTGTAATGGATAAACTTCAGAGTTACTTATCGATGCTCAAAAGTAAAGGGACTATTTTTAACTTGAAAAAAAAAAAATCATTTTCGACTTTTGCCCTACAAATAATCAAAGATGGTCTTAATGAGAAAATAATAAGACAGTAACTAGCTTGACAACAGACAAAACACAGCATAAAGAACATTCAATTACAACCCGAAAGATACATTCAAGGAAATTCCGTATTGGTTTCTTCACTGTGTCCGAAAAATCATCTGCTGGAAAACGTAAATAACTTTAAAAATTTGATTGTTTTTCAAAATGATCTGCATTATATGAGTATTACGTCACTTGCCCTCTGCCCTTTGGTTAGAATATACTTTGAAAATCCTCGACATAAATCATATTTTTTGAAGAAAAAGACTTTCAAAGTATGTTGTAAGTTGTGCAAGAAAGAGGATCCTCTTTCTTGCACAATCGCATACCATTGCCACACATAAGATCTGCAGCTACACATAAACCTATCATCCAGTAAGCAGCACGAGGGGTTCAATTTAGCATGACATCGTAACTCAAGTCGTGCGACGACGACGTCAACGTTTAAGACTTTCACAGACAAGCGCGACGCGACTATGCGTCAACGGGATTTCATAAAAATTTGTTTCAAAACGTTTCAAGGAATACTTCGACGCCTGAGTGTATAATTATACTTATAGTTAGCTTTAGTAGATATAAATCGTTAACTTGGTTATTTATTGTTTTCTTAATAATAGAAAGGTCTGATATTAAACGTTTCTACAAAAACAAAAATGTTTTAATCTTGTATTTAATAACTATTCTAAGCAACCATTTTTTTGTCAGTCTGAACTGTCCCACTCCTGGGCAAAACCCTTTCTCCTTTCCATCTGTTCTATTCCCTTTGTTTGTTTATTTATTTATTAAATTGAATGTGTTAATCATTATTTAAATCAATATTGAAAACACAATCAATATTATCGTTTGAAATCCAAAACTTACTGATAGTACAGTACCTAGTGCTACCTTACATTTTGAAGCCAAACGACAACTTAAAAAAAACAATATAACCTCGTTGTCGCATTGTCGTCGCGTGCATCTGTGGCAGCCTTAACAGCTATGTTCAGTAAGCTTTGAGTTTTGATCCTTCGCATCGATTTGTGTGACTTGCATTGGATACAAGGGTTTCTTGTTTGTCCTATTGGCTGTATCTTGAGATTGATTGTTGATGAGTTTACGCTAATAGGTATTCTACAGATTGCAATTTCGATAGCGTAAGATCGAGGAATGATGAAAATGTCTTGAAGAAAGTTTTCAGTATAAAATGGACAGTTGGAAGGGTATGATGGATGGAATGACGACTAAAAGAGAAGTATGAGATATCTTCTTTCATAACCTCGGAGATAATTATGTGGTGCTGACTAGAAATACAACGTATAACAGAACAAGCGCAATATACCTCTTAAGGAGTCATTGTACTCATCAATAACGAATAACTATGGGACCAACCTCCAAATCGCGAAAAAAAATCAGCTGTTCAGTACATTTTGTCGAGTTATGCGCACATAAATGATTCTTTCTTCGCGATTTCAGTGTTGATCCCATAGTTAAAGTTCTTCATAATGATGACTACAATGACCCCTTAAGAGGTTTGCGTATATTCTGTTTCACGTTGTAAATTGGCAGTATTTATTTATTTCACATCAACAATACAAACACAAAATATGGACATATTACACTTTATGAAGTGTTCTACAATAATAGCGTTATGTCGATAACAGAAAAGAAAATAAGGATAATTTCAACACCATTTTAAAATGTGAAATCTTACCTATTTCCAGCTAAGATGACCAGCTCTGGTTTTGGGTAGACCCCTTCGACTGAGCAGATGATGTTCAAGTAATTGTCGTCTAATCGATCTTGAATCATGTCGAACTTTTTCTCTGGCACTGTGGAGAATGGTTCAAATTAATATCTCAATCAATGGTAGTACTAAATTGATAGGAAAAAGATATCTTGAAAAACATGTAATCACTAGCTTTTGCCAGTGGCTTTGCCTACGTAGAATTTGATAATTATCCTAATAATTTCAGTCAACTCAAAGCATTTATTTCAATTAAATCATTTACAGGCACTTTTGAATTGTCAAGGTCGGTCAGTCAATGAGGTGAAGCTATTTGCACGTTCCAAAGCGTAGATCCGTATGGAGAAAAATGTGAAAAAACTCCACGGACACTCTTTTAAAAGGAGTAAAAACGGAACAATTCAAAGTACAAATAAATAAAATAAACCGTGGCAGTTGAGAGATCACCAGTCCCAGCTGGCAAAGTCAAATGATGAATGGAACACATTTGCCACCATCAGAGAGACTTTTAAGTGAGCTTGACACTCCCAACCGCCAGGGCACATTCAAGTCAAGGACATACCCAAAAAAGGTAGTTTAGCTTTAAGGTACATAGTCACATGTGCCGTTAATGCATGAAATTTTACAATGCTGAATAAATTGAGTCTATACATGAAAAAAAATAATGTTCTTAGTGGCTGTGGAGCAGGACTAGCATACAAACACAAGACAAGAGAAGTTACGATCGAAATCATCAGACCGATGCGATAGACAGACAAAGTTACACACATTGAAAAAGTACAGTTTGCAAAATAAGAAGCTGGTTTACAGATTTGGCGTGCAACCATTGAATCTATTATATTTTTCATCAACTTTCATTGCTGACTATCCATGAACATGATTGAATATTGTCATCCGGAAACAAATAGTAGGTACTTGTAACAGCAAGCTCGTTATTTATTTAGCAGGATTTGTAAAAACATCGAATTGAAATCAATTTCATGCTAGATTTGTGATTTGAATAATATATGCTATTGAAAAATACTAACGAACACGTGACATAAAATTGATATTATATTTTTCATCGCTAGAATCCAATCAGGCACGGATTATGAAATGCATTTTTTTTGTTTTGGCTATCGTATGACAAAAATGGAAACCTTATTTCTGTTTTTGCTTTGAACGGCATCATGTAATTTTTAAATGTTGGTTATTGTAACCATTTCCAGTAACTTAATGCATGCGATGTCGATGTTATCGGTGTAACAAAACCTCGCAAATAACCAACCTTATGTAACTGCAGTGCGATTCTGTAAACATGTCGAAGTGAACACTTGGGCAGGACGCACGACGGGTGAGCTGTCAAACCATACAAATAATATGGAATGACAGCTCAGCAGTGCGATTCAGCCAGTCGATTCTGTCGACATCTCACGGTGTTCCCCTAGGCGGAGTGAACGACAATAGAGCTGTCATTCCATCTTATTTGTATGGTTTGACAACTCACCTGTCGTGCGCCCTGCCCGGGTGTTCACTTCGACATGTTTACAGAATCGCACTGCTGTAAGCATGTCGAAGTGAACACTTGGGCAGGACGCACGACGGGTGAGCTGTCAAACCATACAAATAAGATGGAATGACAGCGCTCTTGTCGTTCACTCCGCCTAGGTGAACATCGTAAGATGTCGACAGAATCGACCGGCAGTTGTCGTTTACTCCGCCTAGGTGAACACCGTGAGTTGTCGACAGAATCGACCGTCTGTAAACAAGTCGAAGTGAGCACTTGGGCGGGGTGCACGACGGGTGAGTTGTCAAATCATACAAATAATATGGAATGACAGCTCACTTGTCGTTCCCTCCGCCTAGGTGTACACCGTGAGATGTCGACAGAATCGAGCGGCTGTAAACATGTCAAAGTAAAGACTCGGGTGAAGTGATCACGAGGTGAGCTTTTCCATGATCATGACATGGATTGACAGCTCTCTTCGTGATCACTTCACACAAGCTTTTACTTCGACACGTTTACAGAATCGACCAGCTGAGTTCTACTAAAACGCCTAGACCAAGTTAAATTTTATCAGAGATAACGATTGATCGAAGTCCAAAAGTATATATTTAGCATAGACTACTGTAATGTCAACTTGTAATTAATTCCAAACATGGTTGGCGTTAGTGTAGGACATTTTACAAGCCCAAAAAGTAATGTTTGTAGACTTTTTAAATTTATTTTTAGAGATTGGAAACTTGTAATTAATTTGACTTTGCAACTAAAAATGACACGCTATAGAATTATCCAGGCAAAAAAGTAAACGAAATAGTATGTGTGTTTCTTTTAAGATCATTTTCATTATAACCTGTGAAAAAATCATTTTTGCAATTAGAAGGTCCTGCACTGACGCGCCGACGACATTTTGAACCGTAGAAAATCTTTTTCGTTAATAGAATGTTGTCAAGTTGCCTAGGTCGTAAGCATAATACCTGTGTATCCAGGGTTGAAAGGAGACACTGCAGGTTTGAAAATACAAACTATGATTAACTCTAAAGACAGTTAAAAATAACCTTGTTCTTATAACCTTATTCCCGATCAAAGCTTTTATCGTCGTCGCTGTTAACCCATCAGCCCATAATGTAAACGTCATTGGATTGCAGAGTTCGCTCGCGAACGACCATGTTTTAGAAACACAATATCTACTGTCTATGATCACGCAAACGTAATGGATATACTGCTTCTATTGTACATGGAAATAGTTCGTATGGAAAAGGGTTGGTGATGAAGTTTTTGGCAGCGAAGTGCTGAGGAATTCTTAATTCTTTACTGTACACCAAAACACTTATAATGTACATGCAGTGATCATAAAGTTCATGTACAAAGGCGATCTTAACTCAAAATTGAGTTTTCTCATAGCAAACATTTGAAAAATCATTCTATCTTTCCCACTGAACTCTTTTTCGAAAATTTTATTCATTGTTTAGACCTTTATCTAGCGTATACACACCAAGTTTCATTAAAATTGGTTCATTCTTTTCGAAAAACAAGGACTTGAAAGTTTGTATGAAATGCCGTACGTCGTAAACGCTCTTAAGAGGTATTGCGTTTATTCTGTTACTCGTTGTATTAATAAATAATTTCAGTGTCTATGTTGCTGATAATTACTCTGCAGCTCACATTGACACCTTCATATTATGTATGTGAAGAGATCATACAATAGTGTCTCTTCCATCATAATTTTGGAAGCCATTCTAAGTGCCTACTGTCTATAAAGCTCTCAAGTCTCTTCCAGTTCATTATAAATCTGATAGACATAGTCCGTTGGTATAGCTACTGTTGCTTCAGATATTGATGGATTTTCTAATATAAGCAAAACAGCCATTTGTATTCCATTAGCTTGCTTTCTTTGACTTTTAGTCCACCGTACCTTTTCTGTAATACACTTAAAGTTAGCTTTTATTAAAAACCCGTAGTTTCACTAGAAAATTTTCCTATAGTAAGTTTTTCGAATTTTCTAGACCAACGCGTTTTCATTTCATTATTTTTCTTGAACAAGATGTATTGTCCATTAGTATTTTGTCAGAATACAATGAACAAAATCATTTCAAGATGAAATATGAAAAGTTTTAGCAGATAGACGGAATTTGTTTTACTTATGTATATTTTATTGTCTGTTTAGTATTCGGAACTAAAATACTGAGGATTTTATGAATTATTCGCAAAATTAATGAGTTCTACGAATAATTCATTCTTTCGAAGAGCCAAAATTTTTTGTGGGCAACTTTTTTGGCGTCTGATGGCGAGTGAGGACAAACGAAAAAACTATTTAGACTTGATACTTTTCTGTTAAAGCTTAATTTTGCTGACGTACAAAAATTGTACCAATATTTTATTGGTAAAGGATTCTTACAAATCAAGTAATTATCAATCAGACTTCTAGCTTTATCCACAACCAAGTTTCTGGGGAGACGAAAATGTATTGAATAGCTTCGAGAAAAGAATGGTACGACTGTGGCTTTGTTTGTTTGTTTTTCTTGGACTTGGCATATGCTTAAAGCGCTGCGGTTGTGATAAATACCAGGAACGGCAGGATTAGATATGATATCAAAAGATGATAAAAATGTGCTGCAAAGTATACCACAACAAAAATGAAAAAAATAATTCCGGCCAAGAGCGGGTCGGACTCGCGCACCGAGAGTTCAGTACCATCATAATGATTTCTGAAAAAGTGTAATTTAGAGACATCGTTTTATTTTTCCTATAATCTTTATATTTATATAGATTTTTTCTAAGCAAACTCCAAAGAAATAAGGGGAGGGAACGGTAATATTTTTTGTCAAAAGTCGAAAACTATGCGGCCTAAAAATAATGATTAGAAATGTGCAAATAGCGCTCTTTCATACGATACCTCACATGCTCTAGTAGCCCCACTTTGATTTTTTAAGACCCTCTTTCAGTCCCTACTGCAAAAAATATACATATTTTTATTTCTTTTTAACCGACTTCTAAAAAAGGAGGAGGCTCTCAATTCGGATGTTTTTTATTGACAAAATAATTGGGAAAACGTCATCTAAAACTGTTATTTTCAAGTTGATAGCATAAGTAGTTCTTGAGATATCCGGCTGTGACAGACGGACAGACAGACTGATTCGCACCATAAGGGTTTCTTTTTAATATTTTGCTACGAAACCCTAAAAATATCACAGGATAATAAAACACTATTTCCTTTAACCCGAAATAAGCACCACTACAAACTATAACAAAGCTCTCTGGATGCACCTGTAGATAAACTTCCACAGAGTAATTTCCGTTTAGTCTCAGCACAAAGCTCATTGTGCTGTGGCCAGCGGCTGCCTCGTTATTATGTATGTATTGTACGCTGCATTTCATTTGTATACTGTCAATAATTAATAGGCCGTAATTTCCTGCTTCGATTTCAAGGGATTGATGAATTTATATTGTTTTGTTTTCAAAATTATTGATGGATGTTAGTGTCAATTATTATTGGTTGGCGAAGTTTACCGAAGGTTTACGGTCTATATGCCTCCATATATCGTACTTTCTTGCTAAAAAGTTAGCTTTTAGTAAGGGTCAGACTTTTCTTTTAGATAGTGAATTATCTATCAGAAGAGTCTGACCCTCTCTAGTCTTAGAAAGAAGAATATAGGAAAAGAAAACGTTCCGTGTGATCCAATCAAAATAATGGCAGCGTGGAATTTACAAATCGGCTACGAATATGACGAGTGATTATGTGTGCGTTGATTTTGTAAATTTGTTATTCTTCTGATTAAAAAAGTTCCATAAGTGTATTTTTCGAAAGTAGCTATTTAATTGGTTTATTCAGGGTAATATGTCTGAATGAGAAACTAACCTTCGCACCTAGCCCATACGTAAATTTGATGCCTCATTTATTTGAGACTTTTATATCTCTTATCTTCTTTAAAGTCTAGTTATAATTCCTGCTTAAAATAAAAATCCTCTCCACTCTCATGTCTTCAAGTTTTTATTAAGACCCATACAATAGGCAGTATCTATGGCATTGCAATCCCATGCTAACTCCTGATATCTACTCACCAAATATAGTCATCGGTCTGGTCTTCTCATCTTCGGCGAGGAATGTGGAGACCACGCAAGTGTAGTTGCCAGTCAGCTCTGGAACTGGTGATGTGATGTGCAGAGCCCGGTGCTGTGTGTATGGGTTGTGGGATACTTTGTATGATAAGTCCACCTGGATAAAACATATTATAATTATTATAACTTCTGTACGGGACTTTAAGTTTGCTGATTGTTGATTAAACTTTTTTTAACTTTTTATAATCTTTTGTATATTAAGTTAACTTAATTAATATAAATATTTACAAATAAATAAAAAACTAGAGATACTATATACAAGCTAGTAGAAAATATACAAGCATAGTAAAAAGGGCAGGGGAAGAACTCATACGGCATGGAAAAAATCGTTCTCATCGCTGTCAGCCAGAAAAGTGCCCAGAAAACTTAGTGTGAGTTTTTTAACGTACTCGATCGCGTTAACGTAAACGTTCGTTTACGTCAAATTGTATAGAAAAAACAGGTTGTCCGTGAGTGTCACTAGACGGCGCTTATTCAGTTTCAATACAAATTGACGTTTACGCTAACGCGATCGAAAACGTTAAAAAACTCACACTGAGGCCGCAGAACACTGGCCGCATTGCCACGTTGAATGGCAATGCTGATCGTTGACCAAACAAAAGGCCAAAAGTTTTTTGAATAACCTATTAATGGAAAGCGCTGCCTATGTATACAAGTTCCATTTTTTTACTGCATGTAAGATACATAAAACTAAAACAAAAGTATTAAAAAAAGTAATTGGCTCAAACTCCTACAGAAAATCGAATTACAAAATAAACTCGTAACAGACATCGTCACAACCAATTTAAATAGTTCACTGTTGGACATAAACAACGCACATCTACACAACTTGTCTACTCTGCCAGCACCTTCAAGCTATCGTAACCAACCGTTAAACCAAATATAAAAACAATTATTTACCCTATTCCTCAAAATTCCAAGCGCTTGAGGTTTCTGAGGTGGGATCCATTGGTAAACCGGCTGCGTCTTGTCCATGTAAAACCACTTGACCACCAGACCGGTGACGTTGTCCGTCACGAAGTCGCAGTCCAGTGTGACGGAGTCTTTAGTTCCGTATTGAATCACGTCTGGAACTCGGATGTTGATGATCCGAACTGAATGGACACCTGGAACAGATAAGGATGATTCCTGGTTAAAAAATATATCATAATATTTAGTCCAAAAGTTAAAGTGTGTGTGGATAAAGTGAGAAATGAGTACATTAGAGGTAGTTTAAAAGTGGCGCCAGTGACGGAAAAGTTGAAAGGTAACCGCTTGTCCTGGTCTGGTCATGTGAAGAGGAGGGACGAAACGCATGTAACTAAAATGGTTATGAATATAAATGTGGATGGATGGAGAGGAAGAGGAAGGCCAAAGAAAAGATGGATAGATTGTGTGAGGAGCGATATGAAAGAAAAGGGAGTTTGTGATAGTGTGACGGCTGATAGGACAGAATGGAAGAAGAAGACGTATTGCGCCGACTCCAAGTAACATGGGATAAGGGCAGGAAGATGATGATTTAGTCCAAAAGTTAAGTACCTATCGTTTTAATTTTTTTTACGTAAAAAAAGAAAAATACATGTCTAATATTTTCTGGAAATCTATGTGACGGACTAATTCGATTTTTTTTAGTCATCTACCTACCCTATTATGTAGTTGATCAATCTTAAGCTACACGAATTTTTTTTTGTATGACTTTTGGTTGCACTAAACATAAAACTGCCTATTACACGAATTAAATGATTCAAAAAAATTGGTTCATAACTGAAGTAAAACTAAGGTAACTGCAATAGTAATTGGCCACGCTATAGTAACTGGCCACTCATAACAAAAGAGGTAGAAACAAGGTAATGAAAGCAAGCCCATGAATGTTAAGGACAGAAAATATTCCTGTCTCAGATACTGGAATATTTTTTGTGAATTACCTTGTTTCTACCTCTTTGTTATGAGTGCCCAGTTACTTATAGCATGGCGAATTACTATAGCAGTTACCTTAGACAGGTATTATTAGTGCCAGTATTTATTTAGACAATCCGAAAACGAGCCAAAACCCCGTGGTGCCCCAGATTGTTAGCGATCTCAATTTTCGAAGCCAAATTAGTTTCAGCATGTCGAAATATAGCACAATATTTCACTCAAAACAAATTCTAGATTTTTCCACGCGCGTGTTATCCAATACGATAACTTTGGCGAAAAACCCAATCTATCCCGACATGGCCCGGGACTCGGGGACACGATAACTGTGTCCCGGATGGCTCAAATTCCGATGAGGCAGGACAAAAAATTAAAACATTCTGTGGTATTGGCAGAATCAATATTAACGGGGGAGTTTGCCGCAGCACCCCGGGGACCTTCGCGCGCCGGTGGTCAGGACCACTGGGTTTCATAAATACCTAGCCAATTGGCTTGGATGAGCGGTGACCAGCTGTCATGATCGACGTTAACTTTAGGAGCATCGATACATTCAGGTTAAATTATTTTATTCACTGACGCAGTTTTGTGCTCAGTGATTGTCAAGGGAATTTGTGAAACGATCTTTGTTTGTTCAATAACCGTAGCTGTTATTGGACAGCTTTTGAATAATTTAAAAGAAAAAGAGACATAGTAAAGTTCACGTTCATTGCACTCTTTATCTAGGGGCCTAGACAAAAAACTTTTCTGTAGCGTTAACTTTAGACGCTGACTACAAAATGTATGGGAATGACATTAGGTGTGGAAAGGAATTGTCATCACCAAATGTCATTTCCATACATTTTGTCGTGAACGTCTGACGTTAACGTTACAGAAAAGATTTTTGTCTAGGCCTGCTGCTCTATTGTCTGAGCCAACTACGCGAGTGGAAATTAAAACAGCACGAACAATAACCAGAATCAATTCTTTACCAAACAGAACAGAAGCTAACGAAAATCAGTTTCACAGATATTTGTATTATAAAACATTTTTATTTTTACCCAAAATAATCTGGCACAAAATTGAAGGGATTCCGGGAGGACGCATTAGGCTGCCGTTCTAGCGGAAACATCATATTATCGACGGAGGAATCCACCGGAATATTGTTTCGTGGTTTTCTATAAATTCCGGGGATGCCTTTGAGCTCCTCGCCCGTTTTTACGTCAAATATTTCAGCGTTGGTTGTTATTATTGAAAACCATTTTTGCTCTGTATTAACGAAATTATACGGAGTTAGAGAATTAATTTACTAAGGTTCGCGTAATTTGTATAAATCTCAACTGAGAAATTAATTTTAGGGACCTTGACTCGATAATGTTTGAGAACATTTGCTGTCCTTTTGGAGTAATACTTGGTTTGAAATTATTTTGGTTTGGTAGATATTGAATTTCCGTTTCTGCTCTTTTATTTATTAACATAGTATTTTATCTTATGTTAAATAAGTACCTACTTTAGGGAATTAATATTCCCTGATTACTGGTACCTTACATTATATTGTAGTCTGTGATTACCAGAGATCGGAATAGGTGGAATAGGTAGAGTATATTTACCTAAAGTTCAAAGAAGTAAGTAACATAGAGCTGATAATACCTCCTATAAAATCCCGGAATTATAAACATGATAATTAAAACCCGACATTATAAAAACATGAACTAGACTTGAGTAAAGTTATAAAAAATAAAAAAAATATTTTATATTAATCATATTCCAATTTTATAGGTATGTAAAGTTGCAGTTTGAGTTTACGGAACTCTAAAAACATAATAAGATTCTTCTATATAATAATTTAGTTAAAATTTCTTAAATCCCGGGATTCAATGGTCATGTTCACGATTCCGGGATTTTAGAGGAGGTATTATCAACTCTATGTTACTTACTTCTTCGAACTTTTGGTTAATATACTCTACCTATTCCGATCTCTGGCTGATTACTGATATTCAAAATACTTGTAAGTTGCAAAGGGACTGACTTCTTTTGATTCTCTTTTTGATCTTTTCTCTATGAATTAACATAATCTTTCCTACAAATCAAAACAATAAACCATCACAAAGGATATTATTTTAAATACTACCACAATAAGCACAAAATAAGGGTCTGATTGGTTTCACTTACATCATTCCCAACAAAACAGTTTTATTATAACTCGTAGTCAGTTCATTGGGGTGTGTGCACATCGCAAAAAGTTGCGTCCCGTCGCCATATTGCATACACCGCTATATTATCTGAGTTACTAACCGTGACAGCAGTACCATTGTTAACAGACGGACTCATTACACTATCTTCAGTGTTGTCCACAAAATAAATTAAAAAATATACGTTTGACATGACAGGACTACGTCAAAGGACTTTTTTTTCTGTTTGCTTTGCAGTTGTTGGTAACATTTGGCAGTGTTGGTCGAATTTCGGTTGTAAATAAGGAAATGCTACAGTATTTGTTTTTGGACGTCGGTTGTACTTTTAGATTAATTCTATGTTGAATGTTTCAGAGAGAAAGTTAATGTTTTATTTTAACTCTAGTTTTCTAGACTGGATATTTCAATTGGTCATGCTTTCTTTCTGATAAAATCCACCAAAATTAGATAACGTAAAAGCATCTTTATGATGATCCATCTTAAAAATAGGTACAAATAATTGATTCGAAAATATAAAAGAGTAAAGATGCTTTTAGGCTCCACATTTTTAATTTACGGTCTCCAAGAGTCTATACAAAGTGCCAAGTCACCTTTAGCAAGAGGTTTCGACTCAAGAAATGAGTAAATTGCGATATAAGAGGCAATATAGGAGACAGACTTGGCACAATGCCAAACTGACATTAAATTACGATGTCTTAAGAGGCGATATATCGAGACTTGAATTTCAAAGGTTTAAATTCTATTTCCAATATGTGGATAATACTGCATTATTGATTGAGCAGACGAGAGGTTAATATTTAAGACTACGTCATATTTTTTTCTTTGACTTTACAGTTTACGTTCATTATTTTTGAAGTTTCGAAAAGTATAGCTACCTATCTTTATTTTATTGTATCATTCGAATACAGTTTAACTCAATAATCAGCTGTGCAACAATCACTTAGGTATACCTACTTCAAAACACCACAAAAATGCTGGCCAGCTAGATAATTATTTGTAGGTAATCGTTTACATTTTCTTTTTGTTTAGGTGCTTTGCTTTTATTATCTGTGCTTTTGTTTTTTTTTTATTTAAGTGTTACATAAAATAAATGTTCTAAATAATGTTATAATAATGTGCTCGACATTACTTAGATTGCCATGTATCACTTATGATTTGGAAACTCTGATAAGAAAGACCTTAAAAAAGGTAAGAACTTCACGACATCATCACACGATTACAATAATAACATAAAACAAACAGCTGGCTTTCTAATACCATCAATTGAGTCGACATATAGCCAAACTTAGTTGTATTACTCTATCGTTGACACTATTTAGATTGGCATCAATACAGAATGGCATAATGATGACTAAGAAGCCCTACTAAAACGGGCCATACACGTTCAAGTAATTTGATCAAACAGGCTGGTTCAAACCTGTTGATAAAATAGAAATACGGAATTTAACTTTATGCCATTTGACAACCAATTTTTGATCAAAGCTTCCCACAGATATATGCAAATTTAATAAAACTCTTTGAACCAGCCTGTTTGATCAAATTACTTGAACGTGTATGGCCCGCATACGCATCGCATAATTAATATTGCTTACGTCGAAATAACAACTGTCTAAAACCAACATCAACAAATACCACAATCAGCTACTAATATATTAGATCTACCACAATTTACAAAGTTTGACGGCTTACAACACCGGCTCAGCTGTCAAAAGGAAAAAAAAATGGGTTGACAATGTTTAGATTGCCGACCATCGTCTAAACGATGGTCGGCAATCTAAATATTGTCAACCCATTTTTTTCAACTAATTATTCTAAAATAATGATGCAAACGTCAAAACACCAGCTGAATATCTAAGACCATCATAACAATACCACAATAATAACATCAAACAAACAACATGTTTTGCAAGAAAGCCCCAGCGAGTATTGCACAGGCCGTTGCTCTTGCGCATCGCTTCGTTGCCCACCCTCGTCACGGTGTGCAAGTGTGTTAGTACAATTTACGTGTTTTTTTTCTTGGAGATAAAGTGTACGCTCGTGCTGATAGGCAGTGAAACTATGTATAATATGAAGGCATTATTTTGCGTCCTTAATTAAGAGCAAAAGTGTGGATCAACAATTACTATCGTAGAATTCTCAATTCAAGTTATTCCACTGAGACCTTTTTTAAACGACATTGGTACTTTTTCGTACTACTGGGCAAAGATCCCCCCATAGTTGTTGTCTTACCCGGTCAATCCTCTTGCAAGGGTTGCGAAATTTGTTCGAGAGAGTCATCGCGGCCCTGGGACGCAAAGAGCATTAGGAGGAACACGGATGGGTTTAGTAAGTAAGAGTCTGACATTCCTTCCCTCCCCGCCCAGACCGGAAGAAGTAATTTGATGATTTACAACCCTTAAAAAAAAAGCACTGTCTCTGTCTGTCTGTTTGAAACCTTTTCTAGCCATGATTGGAATTGAACTGGATGAAACGGGCACTCGGGTATACCATATTTATTTAAGGATCAGCAACGACTGTTACAAAATGATAAAAAGTTAAAATAAAATTGCATGCGTTATGATGACATACAAGAAAAAAAAGAAACAATAAAGAATTCAATGACAACATGTCAATGATTAAAATTAAAATGAACATGTCAACATTTTTAACAAATTATAATATAATTGAAATAAAATCATAAAAGAAACAGAGATTATACATAAAGGTCCTAGATTAAATTAAATCAAATTATAATGTCCTTGATTAAATTAAATAAAATAAAATTTCGTGTTAAAAACGATAAGAACGTCACCACCTGGTCGGTGGAAGCATAATATTTTCTCCAATAAGTATATGTAATTACTTAAATGAGTTCCTATCATAAAAAAAAATAATGTTTAATGTAATTTATATCTTTCTCACCTTACTTACATTATGTCACACATCACATAATTCGCATGCCACGTTCCTATTTGACCGGAGATCCGTTTAATAATTCGAAGTTATTCATCGTGAATATTTAAACACGCACCTTCCGGCACGTGTTCCTTCTCGAATTAATCATAAGAAAGAGACGAGAGCATTCAACCCCTCTGTTTTACGTAGGAGTGAGGGAGATAAGTATAGGACATCTGTATCGGAGTCATCGGGTGTGACCGACTCGTGCGCAGTCTGTTAAGCGGCTGATGATAGCAGCGATAGTGGGTAACTGTCGGCGTTTGGCGCGATTGTTTTGTTCTTAGCCATTGTCTTTTTGTTTTTATCTTTTTGTGGTTCTTATGTGGTGAAATTGCTTGCATGTAGGTTTATGTTTTGCAAGTAGAAGAGGTAGAATCAAATAGGAGTTACTTTTGGTGGTCGACTGTCGTGGTTTTCTTGCCATTCGAAATCGTTGTAATTTGTTATCACGAATCGAATCGATGATGTGATGAATTTGCCTAGCCTTTTTGGGTTTGGTTCCAGACTAACCGGTTGCTAAATACCATTTTTTAGACAGAACGAATGCCTATCTAATCTGGTATAGGTCGAAGAAAAAACTAAAATCCGTGTGAACAAAAGATATCAATATATTCTTAGCAACATTTTTTTATATGACATTAATTAGAGTACTTTTATAAAAATCTGTCATTAACGTGGTAACGAATTACATTTAATTAAATTAATAGATTTACATAATATATTGACATTCCAATACAAAAATCTATCTCCATACAAATATTTATAATATGGAGACCGATTTTTGTAAGTATATATCTACACTTACAAAAATCTTTCTCCATGAACTTATTCATTGACGATCCATCTCATATTACAATTCAGCCCACATATTCCCAATACAGAGTATACGCCTATTTTTGCGGAAAGAATCATCGCCATACGTGATCGTACGACAAATGAACGGAAGTTGTATCTGCATACAATAAATAATATAGTAACTAGAAGGATGTTATTAGCTATAAATAATGTTTTCGTGCTCGAGAGATATAATAATATGATTTATGGCGTTTATTAATTGATTCTTTCGTTGCCTTGGTTACTTATTGAAGGTATCTTGTGACCCAGGGTTGCGGAATTTGTTCAAAAGAGTCAAAAGGCTAAATTCTAAATGTAATCTTGAAAAAAAAGCTAGTTACCGTTATAGAAAGTTACACGTGCCATATTTTTACTAATTATAAAAGGAAAATTTTGCAGATAGCTAAAAATATATAATCCAAAGGTTTTGCGCTCCGGCGATATAATAACAAATGAGTTAGGTGCTTTAGCATCACAGGCCCCATCAGAATACCAGCGCTGTGATTCTTCTTTAAATATTGCAGCGTATGCTGAGATAGGGACCTTTTTGGCCTCGTACAGATTAATTTCATGCTGTTAGCTTTTCTTAATTAATTTTTATTTCCAATTGGGTTAATTTGTTTTACGTTTTTGTTTGTCTTATGCGAGTCCCAAATAAATATTTCTCTTTCTTTCTTTCTTTCGTGTCCTGCAAATCTTAGCGTAAAACTATCCAAACGTATTTTCTAAAGACCAGGATACTGCACTGTTACTACAAAAATGCTTCGGTCGCTTGATGGTCGAAAGTTATTCCAAGGGTAGGTACATATTACCGGGACGAAAAGTATCCTTTATAATTTATTGGCATTGACATAGTCTACCCGCGTGACAAGTTTCATCCATATCCGTTCAGCCATTACGACGTAAAGAAGGGACAAACTAACTCACTATAGGTAATGCATAGTTATACAGGGTTATTTGTAAAACACAAACAACCTTTCAGTGGGTGAAAGTACTCATGATTATAAACAACTTTTGTTATGGGAACAACTCTGAAATATCAAAAAATAAATCGGCTGTTTCATACAAAATGCAATATTCACCCGATGAAAATGTATGAAACAGTAGATGTGTTGTAGTGTAGTGATGTTGTTTTACAAATAACCCTGTATAATATGTTTTTAAGCCACGTGAATTGCTTCACATTACAGGGTTCAAAAATTTTTTCGACAGTCAACTGTTTCTCTCTTCAATAACTTTAAAAACGTTGCGCAAATCAATGAGAAATGAAGGCATACCTCGATCACATCGGTGGAACAAGGAACTGTCCCGTACTGGAAGCCATACGAACTCAGCTTCTTCCGGAGCACTCGGATGCGGTGGAATTTGTGGTTGCTTTTTTAATAAACAGCTGTGAACTTTGTATGCATTATCTTACGTAACATTTTTGGGGTAAAGATGGTCGATTACTGCATCTGCCCGTGTTGGGACATTCGCGGATTATTTCAGAAACTTTGAAAAAAGAAGAGGAAGAAAAAACGTTTTTTATTTTTCACTTTTTTAGTGGTGGTTAGTTTTAACTAAACTCAACGCAAAAAGAATGATCAAGATCGGTTTGTAACAGTAAGGTTGTGCCCGAATAGATAACCGTGGTTGACTTGTACACATCAGCGTACCCCTTCACAGCGTACCGGCGCGGCGTGATGTTATGGACTGGTGTAAATAAAAAGACGTGATTTCAGCAATCAGATTTGCTATCATTTATTGATGAGTTCCGTAACGATAGGTTAGATCCGAAGTTCTTCATTAGATCTTCACCAAATTGAAATGGGACCAGTCCGGGAAGATACTCTTCCAAACAAAAAATGAATGATCAAAATCGGACTACTCTCTAAAAAGTTATGCGTGGTCATACATAAAAAAATATATATATACGCGTCGACTTGAGAACCTCCTCCTTTTTTGAAGTCGGTTAAAAATAATAAAAATACTTAATGACCGACAGCACGAGTCATGACCTGCGTCATGCCTTCCTTGTTTTTATGCATTATTTAACAAAAGCAGCGCGCGTAAGGCACGCGACTAAGACATGTGTTCACGGTCTGCTGGCCCACACTTAAGGACAAAGGTGTTTGATTATAAAAAAACAGGATTCCCGCTCTTGTGCACATGGGTTTTCTTGTCTACAAGGGCAAAGACGTAGGAAAAAATGAGTCTTATGAGGTTGTAAAGGCATCGTTAAGTTCAGGATCTGATTTATGCTATGACCTGACCAGAGATGGGAAAAAAGATTTAATTGATTCCAGTGTTTTTGCTCGTGTTTTCCAGGTATTTATAATGTGAGTTTTATGGTGTCTAGAAGTCAACGAAGCAGAAAATAAATCTAAGTTGGAAAGCAAGTTCTGACATGTCGTGATTTAAAAAGATAGTAATTACTAGATTCTGATTATCTGCAGGTTTACTAGCTTTTTATATTTCTTTTTTTCTTCTAGGGAATTATATCCACCTTTATACCATTGGGTATGAAGTCTAAATAAATTTAAAATGTCCCATACATGTCATAATAATGTCTACCAGGATTGCGGAATTTGTTCGACAGAATCACTGGATCGTAAAGGGCATTTGGGGGAATACGGATGGGTTTTAATCAGTAAGAGTCTGACACTGAAAAAAAAATTGTTTTGTTTTAGAAATATTATTACCAACTATAGCATAAGAGGCATGATGTTATTTATGCACAAAATTCTATTTTTAATTAGTGGTAGAATGGAATAGTCAGAAGAGGCTTCATTCTTTTATTTCAACAAACCGATTTCATTGAACAAAATACTGTAAAATTCCAAAGAACTCTCTCTAAAAATTTTAGTCGTACCACTTTACGCAAATCCTCACCTCCTTTATAAAATCGTTCATGAACTCGAACCGGGTCAAAGGCGGAACCATTAAATACACATCTAAAGAATCTTCAGTAGGTATCAAATTCCAAAGAATAATATAAAGTTTTCCGATGAGGAACATCGGGAAAGTGACTTGCTTAATGTTAATAGGGGTTCGACACTCCAATGTCAGTTGTGCCTTTGAATTTTTAAAGCCACTGAGTTGCCACTGAGTTAAAACTTTCTCATGCATTAGGGCGACCACCATTTTAAAGATATTTCACAGATTCCGTTTGTGGTTTTATTTTCGTATTAGGGACGCAACTAACTTACGCGACGCGTCTTTAAGAATTCAACCGAAAGCTTATTTCGAGAGACCACAAAAGGCTTTTTTCATTCGAAATAATGTTGGCAGTAACTTTTGTCGGGTTTTTCAGACAGGATAAAGGTGGAGGTTTTTTTTCTCGAAGTAACTTTGTATAACTAGCTTAGCTGTTATTTGTGGTAATGTAATGATGAATATAGTAATAAATAGTTACGTGCCTAAGAGCCTGACTAATGATTTTAGTAGTGTCGATGAATTCTGTAAACAAAAAGTTTTAAAGCTGTCTTTGCTATTAATTTTTCTACCGAGTTTTGGTTATCAATATTTTTACCGAGTTTCATATGCCTGAATAATTTATTAGGCATAAATGACATAAACATTAAAAGTATTATAATAAAACTTTTGATTCCGAAACAAAACTGCAACATTTTACAGTAATGGTAACGACAAAAAAGTCACAAAACGTCTCGTTTTTCGATGTGCTAACAATTTCTATTTTTGTCCGTCGCATAGTACCTTCATCCAGCATGGACCTGCTGTTAGCTTTAGTTCTTCCCCGATTTTATTAAAAGTATTATTATCATTTAAAACAGAACAAAATTAAAGTTGAAAAACGAAAACTACATTAAATTCCCAACAAAACCATGAAAGTATGGCCCCTCTACCAAAGTAAGTCCCAACAGGAGACGAGTGACGAACTCTTTGGAACTTATCCTCCATGATTTGCATATCACGTGACAATGTTTCCACGTCAATCTCAGTTTGTACGTCGTCAAAGTTGCCTCGCTGTGGTTTTAATAACTGATGAGCAAGCTGAGTAATGTGAAACAAGTATTAGATAGCTATATGAGTTTGTTGTTGTTAAGGCTTTTGAAAAATGAGAACGTGAGGCGAGAAAATATATTATTATTTTCAGTAATTAAATTAGTTACGAAAATGCATACGGCCATCTTGCTGTCTTCAGAGCCACTGACTTTGAAGTCAAGAGTGATTAGGTTACTTCTAGGCAACCGGGTTGTATTGTCGGTCACATAATCGCTTTCCATCAGGAGAGATAGTGGTCAAACACGAGCGTACCTATCAATGAACAATTATAGGATACTATTTTTATAAATCCTTTCAGACTGTTAATAAAATGATAACAACAGTGACGTACTCGTAAACGGATTGGTAACAGGAGACGAAAAACATTTTTGAACAGGAGTACCTACTGTTCTCAAAACACAAAGAATATAGAATACCCAAGCGGATAAGTAGATGTGTCGTGGCCATATCATAGAATTTGGCCATTGCACGATGTGGTCGGCCATCTGGTCATCCCATTCGAACCTAAACTACCCGAGTCGGGGTGCCTTAAGATACCTCAAACCTTACCTAAACTGACCTTGGCCAAATCATGAAATAGCCAATTCTACGGTATGGCCACTACAGATACACATCCGCAACCGGGTCACATTTAGTAGGATTTTTAGTCACATTTCTAAGTGCCTACCTAAACCAGGCAGGAACCTACCTACAATATTTCACCTCCAATTTCCACAAAAAAATTCAAACTGCTATTTCAGCAATCGACTGGCACGTGGAGTTGTCGTACGAGTTTTGTTTTTAATTGGGTCTCAATCAAAAGTTGGTCGTAGTTTAACAATGCTTCCGTAATACTCATCAAAAGTTCTTTCGAGTGTAGGTACCAGTCGGCTCAATGCCACGTGATAGGTCTCGAAAAAAAGTTTAGACTGTGGTTATGGTACGAGTATGTTGGTTTCGATACCGGAAATCTATTCGTTATTATTTATTTACATCATCATCGGCCTGGTATTTGCGTGTCCTTCTTCGTTTAGTAAAACAAGTACAAATACTTGAGTAGAGTACCTAACGAAAGCTTCCTCATCTAACCATTATAAGCCTGCTTCAACCAGCGTTTTTTGTACCCAACTATCAAATTCAGCATTTTTTATCACAAATCCAGTTTTTTTGGTTATAATACTATTTGACCTGCAACCCTTAGGGAAATCAAAATGTCTCATCATAATGTAAGAGGGATGCTGGGATGAGGGTGATGTCCATCCACGAGATACCCCTTACTTGCTCCTAACGACTCCCATGGGGAGACATAGGATGGTGTGGCCAATATAGCATATTTATGGCTAATTAGTACATTTTGGCCAAATTGGACAATTTTGAAACAATCAACTTAGCAAAAATTAATTTATTTACTAGGGCAATAAATTATTTGTTGTACGCATACTGCAACAAATAATTTATTGCCCTAGTCAACTTTTGTGTTAGAAAAATTACACTAATTTTTTTAACAGAAAAGTTGACTGGCTTTTTTGTAATTTTAAATACAGGTGGTGGTGTGGTTAAATAAATATTTACAACAAAAATGGGAATGACACAACTGCTGTGTACTATGAATGATAGAAAATATGTCACTGTTCTCAAGTACATTTGCCTGAAATGAATGAGTTCAAAAGATGAAGTTTCACTTGAGACACTCTCCACTTTGTTCTTCCATAAAGTCTAATTTTAACACAGCGGTACCGTGTCTTCACGCTCTATTTCCCTTATAAAGTAGGCTACAAGACAAGCAGTATTTACGACTGTATCAGCATCGTTAGGAGGCGTTTTAGCTTCCCGTTTCATAGTTCCATATTCACTCATCGTTTTCTCTTCATCAACCTAATACTGTGTCAAGGAGAACTAAATAAACTAGATTAACCTTTACGAACGTACTTGGCTATACTCGCTATACTTCTATTTCGACCTTGCATCTTCTAAATTTGCATAAGCTACTAGCTTTTGCAATAAGTGCACGTACTTTAATATTTTCCTTTGTCACTATAAAAAGTTTAGGTACATTTTAAAAGCATTTCTTACTTTCCATTCTGACGTCATTATGAGACATAACATTTCCTGTACTCGCGTATAACATGATTAAAACTGTATGTTAAAGCAAGGCGTTGGATTCTAAACACCTGTATAATAATCATCTAAATTAAATTGTAATTTACTTATCCTTTACACGCAAAAACCTACTAACCTTATTCTCGAAATCATAATCGTAAAGTAAGTTTGTTTGTTGACATCTAAATCACTGTACTGTTTTTGATGAATTTTGATCCAGTGATACATGAGACCCGGCTTACTTTAAATAAATAAGCCTTTAACCGTCTCACTTTTTTGCGAAAACAAATTTGAACGCAAGCGAAGCCGTGACTAAGCTAGTTTCATTAGTCGTGTGTGACGTAACATCACTTATCACGATAAGGAAACTATTTATAAACAAACGTAATTTTATTTCGCACTAATCACCAAGTACCTACATTAATTACTGGTAGTATTTAAAAGTAAGGCGTAGGTACATTGTTCGTGTAAGCGATTTC
Organism: Melanchra persicariae; assembly: GCA_947386135.1. Taxonomy (NCBI): domain Eukaryota; kingdom Metazoa; phylum Arthropoda; class Insecta; order Lepidoptera; family Noctuidae; genus Melanchra; species Melanchra persicariae. The sequence continues at coordinate 3,930,448 of OX376651.1, read as the reverse complement.
ATAGATGAGGTAAAGCTTTGCAGAAGGCTCAATGCCAAAATGTGTGGTAGAGAACTTAGATATTGCCAATTGCCGTCACGCAACGTAGGGGTATTCTTTATTGTTCTACCGCCAGAATGGTTTTAATAGCATAAAGGACAGCGGTGTCTGTTTCAACGGTCAGCAGTCCGAACTTTTTGTCGTGATTAAATTATGAAAACGAAATGCATCAAAAAGTGACTCTGGACAGGTAGACCAAGCTGAAAATCTATACTTATATCATAAAGAGCTATCATGGTAATCTGGAAGTATTATATCTGATTATACTACAGAATATTTTTATAAAAAAACACAGTTCTTTTCAGATAACCACGGCACCTTAGCTACCGAAAAAAAAAAGTAATTGAGTTCGATATTAAAAAACTGACTTCCCGCAAACAAAAACTCACATCATGCCATCCACCGTTATATTAGTAAAGCCTGCAGCCCCCTCTGTATTTATATAATCTTTGGCAATATGCAGTGAAGCGAGCTGAGCTCAAGGCATCTGCCGCACGACATGACGTTAATGTAAAACTCCATTAATGTTTAACTTTATTCCACTGCTGGAATGAATACAATTCTGAAACAATTAAAATTGATGCCCGCCTTTGACTTGTTGAGATTTACTCGCGAAGGGACGGGGTGTTTGTTTAAATTATAGTCCTAGTTTGTTATTCCGTGTCTGATTTGGGTAAAAGGACTACTTCGATTTTAGGTAGAATATTCTTGAACTCTGTGAAAGTTTTCGACTCTGCCCTTTCTTCATTTTTTTGCCCTTTATTGCCTTCTCACTCCATGCTTCTCATTTAGTTGTCATCCCTGACATAATTATCATCTTGCACACTGTCCATTCATTGTTTTTTTTGGCCTTACTCTAATCTTTTAGCCATCCGCATTCGTACTTAAAAGTTTCCTCACGATGTTTTCCTCTTCTTTTTCTCTTTCATTAGCAGTGATCAAACTAGAATATTTGTTGCGGTATGCAACGTTCAAGCGAGCAAGGGAAGCATAGATGATTCAAATGCGATTTCATAGTAAGGATACGCCGCGTGCACGTACAACCTCATTCTTGGAATAAATGAAGGAAAAGGAAGTGCATTAATTATGTGTCTTCAAGATTTCAGGGCCAATACACAAACAAGTGATATTTAAAGAACTCGTAAGAGCGAATAGGTATCTACTGTCAAACTTTGTATGTACGATTTATTACACTGAGTCAAACTTCCATAAATAGTTTAATAATGTAGAATCTATGGTAGGCGTTAGATAAACTTGCAATAAAGTACAGACGCCAACACATCAAGCTACCCGAAACTGTCAAATACTCCCAATCATCCTTGAACCTAATGAAATCCTTGTAGCGATAAAGCTGAAATTCGATTAAAGGAATTTGACAGATTGTTGTAGCTTGATATGCTGGCAACTGTACATTGACCATTCCCTAATATCCCTTGGTAGATACCCGAACAATAAATTATGAATTATTTTTCATCACTAGAGAACGCAAAGGATCACGATAGAAGTCGACTCAGGGCAGCTTTAGGTATGTCTTTATTTCTGTTTTTGATATTAAGAAAGTCAATGAATGTATGTGGGTCAATGATCGTTATTGCACATTTATCTGGTGTCTACCATATTCAGATAAACAATTTTGACTCGATATGCATAAAAAGAGAGGTATTAGCCTTATTCCGTCGGAAATGAGGCGGCTGACTGCAAAGATTTAGATGAAAAACGTTTCATCACAAAACCGATGATTTCCATCAACGAAAACGGCTTCCACATTTCCTTCCTTATTCCGAAATCATACGGTTACACAAAATTCCATGTCAGTCGACAATGATTTATCATTATAGGCGGTTACACTTACACGGTTCACAGATCGAGGCTTTCCCGGTATTCGGAATCCAATTCCGAATTCCACCTGTAGAAACAGTTTCTACGTAGAATCGCGATATTTGGGAGTAAGTGAATTTTTCGGTAAGTCAACATCTTTACCGTAATTCACGGTCCCGTCGCGCTTTGATTGCGACGCGAATGAATAAATTAATGCATACCTTTGGGGGAGGCGTCGCATTCTTGTTGGAAATTGAGAAATTAGAATTGTTTCGTTTTAATTGTGGTCCATATAATTATATTTTCATGAAATTGAACAGAATTTCTGCCTATTTGAAACCACCACTTGAATAAACTATGAAAGAAAGAAATCATTAATTTGCTGATAATGTAGGTATAAGCTGCTGCTGCTGGTTTGCTGGTAGTAAGTTATCTTTAACTGTGAGTTAATTGCTAACCTGGGGTGATTATTGAATGAATTCATGTTTGTTATAATTTAACGTCGTGCTAACTAAATCTGGAGTTAAAAACATAACTCTGGTTTTAACGGGCCTTAGTAGTTCACCAAAAATTAAGTTAGGTAGTCATAAAATGTAACTAGTAACACAGATCTATAAGTCCGTGATAAGACCTGTCGTACTTTAAGGATCAGAATGTTGGGCTGTAAAAAAAACGGATGATAATAGATTGCATGTTACAGAGATGAGAATGTTGAGATGGATATGTATAGAGATAATAGATAAAGTGAGAAATTAGTACATTAGAGGTAGATTAAAAGTGGTGCCAGTGACGGAAAAGTTGAAAGGTTACCGGTTGTCTTGGTATGGTCACGTGAAGGGGAAAGATGAAACGCATGTAACTAAAAGAGTTATGGATATAAATGTGTATGGGAGAGGGAGAGGGAGGCCAAAGAAAAGATGGATGGATTGTGTGAGGAATGATATGAAAGAAAAGGGAGTTAGTGATAGCGTGACGGAATAACTCGACTAAATGTACTACTACTACAACTGATTTTTTTGCGATTTCGGGTTTGCTCCCATGGTAAAAGTTGTTCATAATGATCAAATGACCCCTTTTCAGGTATAATATTTTATTCTGTTACTCATTGATTGTATTTTGTGTCAACTCTGAGACAGCATTACTTGCGATGTATAAATTGTTTAAGTCATAAAGAAAAGGCCACCAAATTGTATCCATAGAGCGAATTTCACCAATGACTCTGAACGCGATCAGTACATCTAAACTGCGTTCAAGAGCTGTCAGTTTAAATATTCCATAGAAAAATAATGACACTGACAGCTCATAAACTTGATTTATTCGCTGATCGCGTTCAGTTTCATTGGTGAAATTGGCCCTTAGTTTGTTGTAGTTGAATAAAAGGCTATATGAGATAAATTCGTGTTCTTTAGACCCTGTTAGTAAGATCTCTTTAGATATATGAAAAACTTTCAAGCGGGCAAGATTGAAGTCTGATTACCTAACTTAATACAAATCGAATAAAATCATTGTCACATTTAATAATTATCATGGTGGTGTATTATAAAAGAGCTATTTATGAGCCATAATAATTGAGGGCACTGACTCAACAAAAAGAGTTTATTGTTCCGTAAATAAATAATGAATTGATTCTTTCGAAGCCTCGCATTAAGGATCGTTTGCTTGTCATTCAAATGTCACAATGACAGCTGTGTTTAAGTCAAAGAAATATGGTTGTGAGAATACCGCTTGTGTACTTATAAATTATATTTTTCCAATTATGGACTACTTAAGGATCTACTATCCTTTCCTACTAAAACCTACTAATATCATAAATGGTATATTATTATTATATTCCTTGTGTATGTTGCTTGTTAATAATCAAAATTCATTAACTCACGCCCTTTTTCTCACGAAGGCAGGCAGTTTTTAAGCAACGTTCGCATTCGCATGTCAGTCACAAAACAATTATTAGCCAATTATAATCTTCTTCACTTAAGGATGCATAGAAACAATTCATCCACTTATTAATTCCATACTTTTCCACTAAAACCTTATTATTATTAAAATTCCGAACATGCTGACACATAATAATTCTTCGTTCTCTATTTGAAATTAAATAGTTGTCATATCATGACGCGGTACGGACGACACGACTGCACTACGAATGAATAATATACATTCGATAATTGGCGCTTCCTATCGTTCTACATTTGAATTTTATATTACTTCGGTAGCTACGGATCAAAACTTGAAGCGGAACACCGTGTTTATTGTGTGTTCGATGCAGTCGACTTGTTATTGGTTTATTGGCGATATTATGTTCGGTTTTTCTTGTAGAATTGTGTTTCAAGTTGTGTGTTGGTTTTTTTTTCTTCACTGATAGTAGGAGTAACATAGTTCAAATAATTGGCGCGTAGTACAAAGTATGGGCAGATAAAAATGCTCTGGAAAGTAACACATATTGGAAAAAACGCAACTTATGTAATTGTCATTTTTTTTAATTCTAAATCAACCTTGCCAATAGTTATGTCACAAGTGAGCCAAACTTGTTTCTTGCCGTAGTAACATAAAAAATGTTTTGATAATGAAGCAATAATATAAAATAAAAACAAATACTTAATTAGACTTTAAAGAGCTGTTTATTTTGTGTTTTGACTAATTACCCTTTCGACCAATAGATAACATAGATAATGATGTTGACAATGTTGACAAACAATGTTGTTTTTAAACCGATAGGTCAATCAAAATAGAACATAATATCTTTCGTCATAAGAAAAAGGACGTATCTACCTACACAAAACGAAGTTATCGATTTCCGACATTAAGTTAATAACTTAAGGTCGGAAATCGGTTAGGAACTTTATTTTTCGTCGATAATAATAATGTCTATTTTTCTTGTGACGGCAGAATTGACCTTGGAATTTCGAAAAAATGACATCAAACACGATATTCGCATATCAAAAATTTTGGAGATTGATCAGTTAGGTACAATCTATACTAAAGAGTTTGATTATTTGTTTAAACGCGCTAATTTCTGGAACTACCTGTCGGATTTGGAAAATTGTTTTTATATGATAGCCACATTTATGAGGAAGACATTATACGGGAACGGGAAATTCCTACGGGAACCGGAAAAAACGGGATTCGGGAGTCGCGGGCAAAAGCTTGTGTTGTCATAATTCCCTGTAATCTCATTCATTTTGAACTTTTAGAAAAATATTTTCGTTGATAGAATAGCATTTTGACTTCACAGTTACAGCCTTAACAAATCCAAAGATCTAGAAAGGGATTTAAAGAAAAAAAAATGTTTTAACTAATAAAGCAAAGGTCACTCAAGAAGTTGATATCCAGTACTTTTTAAACCTATTGGACAATCACATGCGTCAGTGACAATCACCGATCATTCGTTGACCTATCACGTAGGCTAAATAATTATATATTAGATAGATTATCTTTTGCCCGCGACTTCGTATGCACATATCTTGTTTTGCCCGTTCCCGTAAGAATTTCGGGAAACCCTCTCTTAGTGCTCCCCTACGGAGTATAGGGAAGCTACATGCCAAATTTCAGCTTTCTACGACCAGTATTTTCGGCTGTGCATTGTCTGTCTGTCAGTCACTCAGTCAGTATCGGAAGAATTTTATATTTTTTAGGATTCAATTTCTTCTGTGTAAAATATTGTTATATAAATTGATTGATTGTTAGTTTAGTTGATTAATTATTGAATGAATGATTGCTGGATTATAATGATTATTGATTTCATTAGTTTATACCAATGAATTGATATTAACTGAGGAATTGGTGGATTGATTGATTTATTAATCACTCATGATCGACTGATGTTATTTATTAATCAATCTACTTTACCGTATTTTTTTTTGTTTGTTTTATTTTTAATTTTAATGTGATTTAATGTAATGTAATGTAATGTATTTTAATACAATGTAATGTAATGTATTGTATTGTAACACAATGTAATGTAATGTACTATCTAATCTTCTAATTTTCTATGCTGGTGTCCTATACGGGTTAAATACCTGAAATAAATGATTTTTTTATTATGCTATGGTTTACCAACACAATATTTACCTAATTATTCATTCCCACAAGTTAAAACTCCTCAAAGTTTATTTTGTTTACGATTTCTAGTACTCTATCATTTTTCGTAATTTGCAACAACCACTCACAGTTTTTTTTTACTTTTATGACATATTTTTTCCAGCAATTTTGACTTAAAAACCAAACTCCCGAATCGATTTTGATGACATTTCTATGAAACTTTTTTTTCTGATAAATATAATTGATCTATAAGCAGTTTTTGAGCAGACAAGAAATTCATCCAACATTTGACTAAACACGATCACGTACGTTGTCACTGAATCGATTTAACGGGTCACGTGCACCGCAGCACTATTGTGGTTCACCTGTACTAGCAAACCACTGTTTAACAAACATTTTTAATTTATTAATTGGTCATTAGAGACAAATACAGTCTAATATGGTAAATAAATATAACGCCTGAAGGCTCGAATTGCCTCGTTGTACATGAACCGATTGATTCATGTGCATCCTTCGTGCATTCGACCCTTGTGGCTTAGCCACAGGCTGTCGCTATGTAATAGCTCTGCTTAGCCTTTCCCAACTATATTGGGGTCGGCTTCCATTCAAACCGGATTTAGCTGAATAGGTACTCCATGTTCGAACCCCAGGGGTTGAACATGGAAACATTTAGGGGTTCAACATGGTCGGGGGTAAAGATTGTGGTGGTTGAACATGGACTAAATCGTATTTTACGTGGAGCAGTTGCCTACCAGACCTCCACAACCCATTAACTGGGTAGGTACTTCTTGGCAAGACTGAACTCAGATTTTCTGGCTTTTGACAATCCGTAACGACTGCCAAAGGTCTACAAATGACAGCCGAGACCAACGGCTTAACCCATCCATACAGAGACGTCTTCCGTTCCTGGGAAAGCACGTTAAGACGTTGGTGCTGGCTGTCATTGATGCATATTTAACAGTCGTTACGGATGCTAAGAAAATGTGACACCAGTCACCCTTGACAAGACAAGTGTCACATTTTGCAATGCGATAGCATTGCTCAGTTACTGAGTTCTGGAGTTCAGGTAGGTTAGTATTCGCCTTATGTAAACACTAGTGCTGCATCTGACTAGTCTGGAACTCGACCTCAATATAGTTAGGAAAAGGCTTGGAAAACTTCTGAAACTGCCTCCGTGGTCGAGTGGTTTAGGCGTTTGCCTTGTGACCCGGTGGTCGTGGGTTCGATTCCCACGGGAAGCATACTTTGTAAAGTTGTTTCCAGTTAGGCTAGGACATTACAGAGTTAATGTCTGATAAAAAGATGTTTCCGTACTTCGGAAGACACGTATAAGCCGGTGGTCCCGGTCGTCAAACCATGTCAGAGGCCCTTGAGGCGGTTTAGAAACTCTGACACTAGGGTGTGGGGGGTCGTTAGACCTTACTATTCACACGATGAAGAAAGAATGAAGGAAAACTTATGACTATTCCCTTTTTATAATACTATTGTATTAGTAACACCTTTTATTAGCTACACCAGGACAGTAAACCTAATCAACACGCTCACATACTGTTGATCACGGGCGTTGACAGTGAATCGATATTCACAGGTCACATGCACCACGGCACTATTGTGGTTCACCACCTCTCGGACCACGGGTTGACGAGCGTGTTTAATTTAGTGATTAGTAGTGATTGCCAGTTTGATATGGTATTATACCTGGAGGCTCGAATATTTGTATGTTTGTATTGCGTTGCAAGTGTGTGCATCCTTCATGAATTGTTCAAGGTTAAATAATATATAAATTCATTTTCTTCGACGTAAAAGATTGTTAAAAAAAAAAATTATGTTCATGTCCGTTCAAATTTATTATTATTTTAGTATTTTTAAACATTACTTTACTTATTTCTTTGAACTTTTTTTATTTGCACGGGCATGAATTTAACTTAATTTTCTATATACTGTTTTTTCTCGTTCCTGAAAAAAATTCGGGAATTCCTCTCTTTGTGCTACCCTACACTCCCCAAGGAACCTGTATGCCAAATTTCAGCTTTCTACGACCAGTAGTTTCAGCTGTGCGTTGTCTGTCAGTCACTCATTCAGTCACCAGTGACGAAAGAGTTTTATATTTGTAATAACGATTGATAAATTACCTACTTTGTGCATTATACTAACACTGTGCAGTAATAAATCATGTTGGCGTGGTTTGTGCAAATAAATTCATTTTTATTTTGGATCAGCTGGCTTGGCAAAATATTTCGATGGCAATTTTATGCTTAAGTTATTTCATTTTCAAAGTTAAAGTTACAAACTTTAACACTGAATATCTTTTTTGTACAAAAAATTTAAGCACACTAAAAACGAACAAAAATCTCGCCAGGCAAATTTAAAACAACTATTACTTACATTGCAAAACGATGGACAACTTCACCAACCACCACATTATCCCGGCCAAAGCCCACCAACGTTGGTCCAAACACCACCAATATATCACTGCGTTTGCGCCTCGTAAACGCGCAAAAACCAAAAACAAAAACCGTTACAAACTGCTTATAAACTAGTATCTTTATATTCCGTAAAGAGAATATATTCCAAAGTTTCAAACTCTCGAACTAAACGCGTGTAAAGTTTCAAACCGCGTTCCCGACGTGTGTGGGGTTCGAACCCGGGTTGGAAACTAACCGACGTAACCAACTGGCGTCCGGTGGCAAGCAGACCATATCGGAAGCACTCGGTATTGTGTAGTTATTGGGTAATTTATTCTAATACTCCAAGTAAGTACAGACAGTTGCTTGCGATTATGTTCTTTAAGTGCTATATGAGTTTTAGGCTTTTATTAATTTTGTTACGCACTAATTATCATAATTTTGAGCTGTTATTTCGGCCGCTGAAATCACAAAAATATTTTTAAGGTGTTTTATATTTTTTTTTAATCATTAGGTAGCTGTTTTAGTAATGATTATTATTATTGTACATCAAGATAAAACAATGAAGAAAACCATAAACTGAACGAAATTTCAAATCACAAAAATATTGTTTAAGTGTTATATAATTTTTAATAATTAGGTATTATATAATAATGATTATCATTATTGTACACCAATATAAAACAATGAAGAAAACCACAAACTACCGAAACAAAATTTAAACAGTACACACATACATACCTACAATTGGCGGCCATATACGATTCTACGAGTATGATCTTTTAATTCAAAGATAATGTCACACTGTTTTAGATTGTTTTTTAATAAACGTCCTTTCATCAAACAACCAAACAAATCTTAAATGATTTAAGATGAATAAGCATATTACTTGAATATCCACTTCCAGACACACAACACAACCAAAAACCGCTGACACAGAAAACACCCACAAAATTCCTTCATTTTTCGCCGTCCGTATGTCACAGCGAGGCGTCTAGTAGGCCCCTTCCGCATGCTATCAGTACCTCACCCATAGCCTTACGTTCATTTGCATCGCCAACTTAGTATGCGAATAATGTACTCCGCTTGTATAACATTTCTAAGTGAGTTAAGACCTCTGCGTTAATTTTATCTTTAGTCTACAGCCGCGATTTGAATTTCGTACCTCCATTTTCGGGTATATTTTGACGAGAGTCTTCGAGTAAGTAAGGTCTGCACGTGGGTTGTTTCCGCTTACGTTTTTTGGTGTAAACGGAATTTGTAATGTCAGTCTATTTGCTTACTGTACGGAGTTTGATTTTTTTTCTCTTAATTTCTATAGAAAACTCCTTTGTACAACAGTTCCAAGATCACCAAATATTCAAAACATTTATTGCAATTTTTAAAGCTCAATGTCTGCTAAGGGATGTTAAATTGATGCCTCTACGCCCTTACAATAGTGTTCTAAACGAAAATAAATCAGCAATTTTTTTACACAATTTTTAAAGCAAGTAACAACACTGAAGAGTTAACTAAAATTTCTTGAAAACAATTGCTTATAAAACATTCAGTCGCGTCTATCTCGAAGTAAATTAAATATAAATGAGTCTCGGAGTTTCTCAGTTAAACAGGCCAAGAATTCTCATAGTTAAACTTGTATTAATTGTTGAGTACTTAGTTCTTGCGAAACTTGACGTCAAGGTATCGTTTCACTTTCTATTATTAAGCATTCTCGAAATACTAAATTGGAAGTTTTCGAAATTATAACGGTGTTCTATACTATCATGGGAACGATTAGAGGTTAATTTGATAAGGAAGCTTGAATATTAATTTAGAGGAATCTCTATTTCTGGAATCTGGATTGTACAAAAATAGGACCTGTATAAACTTCCGACGTTTTGAGTTACGGAGTAATAGGGATAATTCCTGGTTAAAAAATATATTATTGTATTAAGCTCGTACGTTAGATTGTCGATTAATTTTGGACACGTATTTTTTTCTTTACTAAATTAATAAAAAAGACTAAGATAAAATGCATCAAAGATCAAGAGGGGAAGGTTGTGACGTCACGTGGAATTTTTTGTTTTCGTGTAAAAAGAAAAAATACGTGTCTAATACTTTTTGGAAAGCTATCTGGCGTACTAATTAGATTTTTCTAGTCATCTACCATAGGAATAGGAAACCAGGTATACTAGAATTAATTTTGAAGACAAGACATATTAATAGTATAACAGCCAGTTCAAAATAAAATAAAATCTAATCAGCGTTCAAAGTGCCTTGGAAATAATAACTGCCTAAAACACAGTTTGAATTTACTTTCAGAACAATTTACAGCACAACTCAACAGTGACAGCCACAGATTTCGGCTCTTGTATTTGATTGTTTGACTGCCCAACTTAATATACCCCGAGTTTCTAAAATATTAATAAAAATAGCAAAATAACCTGCCAACTAAAACAAAACAAATACCTACACAAAAAAACCAAAGTTCATTCTTATATTATATGACAGCTTATTTATTAGTTTGGATCATCCGACGATACACAATACACTACTATCATTAACCGCTCCAGCCCTGACATGTGAAAATTCCCAAATAAAAAATAAATCTTATGTAATTGGTAAATAAACATTAAATTCGCGATTCATTCGGCGCACACCGGTGTGTTGCCGGTGCTTGAGCGGGAACTCTAGAAAAGCAGACACAAAAAAACATTAGCGTTTATCGTCCCAACAGAGCAGACAGAGATTTGATTTCTCGTAATATGTATGAAAAAGCTATTTGAAAGTAATCTTTATCATCATTTAAATCTCAAACCAAGGAATACTTATTCCTACTTAACCCTGCCTGATAAAACAAAATCAATCCAAATCAAGACTCAGAATCACAATGCCGGATCTCCCAAAGTGTTACAAAATACACCCCTGGAGTTCTTAATGATGGGGACATACATTAGCGTTTATGGGCCAAACAGAGCCAGACAAAGATTTGATTCAGGGCCGATTTTTTTAATAGTAGTAATAATTTTAAACTGAGAAATTAAAATAATATGAAATACCAGATGTTGAAAAGCAAATAGGTCAAAATGACACGTATTTATTCTTTTGTTAAACAATTTTGGACTTGAAAAAACAGCCCTCAATAACGTCACCAAGTAATTAGAATTACTTTGCTATTAATAAAATTGTCAAAAGGGGGCCATTTTATATTAAAAAAAACTGTACATTGTATGAATAAGCTATTTGAAAGTTCCCTCTATCAGTATTTAAATCTTAAACCAAGTAATACTTATTCCTACTTAACCCTTCCAGAAAAATCAAAATCAATCCAAATCGAGATACAGTAACACAATTCCGGTTCACCCAACATGTTACACAATACACCACCATCATTAGGAACTCCAGAAAAGCAGACACAAAAACACATTAGCGTTTATCGTCCAAACAGAGGCAGACAATGATTTGATTCAATAAAGTCGCACCGGACGCGGCCATCCCATAAATATTAATTAAACGCCTTTTATGTTATTTATTGAACAGACTATTGAACACGGATTCCTTTATCTTGTCTTTTATTAGATTTTGTGAGCGATTAATGATTGAGACAAGATGTAGGGGAGTTTATTGACTATGAGAGAGGATTTTGTGTTGCACTAATACAGGGTGTTCCAGAAGTGTATGGTCTTATTTAACGGTGATGTTGGGAAGCTAGAAAAATGTGACTAGAAAAAAAAACTGACTACAAAAATGACGAATAAAAAGTTCTAAACATATCACTCTTCAAGCAGTGTGATGCAGTTGGTGACATTAAATCTGTGATTGAATTCAAGTAAATGCCACCAAATGTAACAAACTGCTTGAAAAGTCATTTGTTTGGAACTTTTTAGTAGTTTTATGTGGACGAATTTTTTGAAAAAAATAACATTTTTTATTTTGTAAAACTTTTTCCTTAATTTATACGGGTCAGAGCCCATTCGTCCCCTAAGATTCGCACCCTGTGCCCACTCGTCCCCTGGAACTTTTGAGGGGCCCATTCGTCCCCTGAAGAATATTTATTTTTATTCATTCTTCTAATATAAGTACATCATTCATCATAGGTCTTTTTTCAATGATCTGTTATGATTTATTAAATGAATTCCGTTAATAAACTGTTCACAAGTGTACTATGTTAACCGTTTCTTATGTAAAATATAGCTAATTTTATCTCAGGGGACCAATAGGCACCTGAATAGGTGCCGAATCTTTAACTTATATTGTATATATATTAGAGGGGACGAATGGGTACCTTAAAAATAATATTTTTTATTAAAATATTAATTGGTCCCCTACCAGGAGACCAATGGGCACCTATATAGGGGCCGAATCTACAACTTTTATGCTGGGGGACGAATTTTAGGGGACGAATGGGCTCTGACCCATTTATACAGCTGTCCAACATCACCCTTAAATACGAACATCCTATATATGTAGTCACTGGTATAAAATTGGTCACGCATTTTCAGTCTAAGTGTGTGGCGATGATGATAAAAGGTAATGAAAATGAACAATAATATTGTCTTTTTTTTCTGTTACCAAGAAAACTGTAGTAAGTTCGTCTATAAAATGAGGGTTATGAACTTTTCCAGTCAGTCAACTACCGCAGTGCGATTCTGTAAACATGTCGAAGTGAACACTTGAGCGGGGCGCACGACAGGTGAGTTGTCAAACCATACAAATAAGATGGAATGACAGCTTACTTGTCGTTCACTCCGCCTAGGTGAACACTGTGAGATGTCGACAGAATCGACCGGCTGTTTGAATTATCTATAAAAGCTCGTCTTCATAGTCTTAGCTAAATTAAGTCCAGTGCTGAACATGCGACAGTCCTGCGTTTTCCCTACATCATAGAAATCACCCCTGTCGATCGTAGTTCTTTAATTGCTTCCCAGTATTTAAGCCGGGAGAAGAAACAGTCGAACAAGTTTCCTTACTGATCCTTGCACTAGAATTCCTGTTAATGAAATCATAATTATAGTTGTTTCTCTATCTCAATGCTAACTGTAAAAGGTATTTTACTTTTATTATCCGCAAAGCCAAGTGAGGAATTCTCTGCAAACATCTTTGTACACCTATATAATTATACCCGTCAGAATTCGAAGCAAAAGCGAACATTTGAATAGGTATTATCTGGGCCCATTCGTTCCATCGTAGACCTCATGCAGACCTCGTAGATCAAAATTGATGTCAAGAACTGGGTCATCATTAGGAATGACGATGAGATTGAACAGCCAGGCTACTTCTAGGTTTGCTTGTTCCATAATAGACTTCATCCATCGCTTTTCATCATGCAAAATTGAGGTCAAGTGCTGACACTGCTGACCCATCATTGAAAGTGTTTGAATGTGAAAACAACAATACCTACAAAAAATTCACACTTAATTTGACATAATTATTGTGTGTTTGTCATGTGTCTAACAAAAAAGCTCGAAGCTCCTGCCGTGGGTGACCGGTGCGACGTGCCGGAAGCGGGCCGTGTGCGGACTTCCGGTCCGCTCAGCCGGAACGGCCACCGCATTCCGATAGGGTGGCGTTTATAAACTTGTGTGATTACTGGCTTTTGAGTGTGTGATACTGTTCTGAGTTATAGGAAATTAAAATTAAAACTTGTTTTGGGCTTGCTACGTGTTCACTAAGGTTCATTCTAGTTTAGAAACTAAAATTAAGGTAGTGATACTGTGTGGGCTGGAACGAGTTGGCGTGGGTATAATTCCTGGAAGGACTTAGGCGAGACGTTTGCCTAGCATCGGGGCAGGATGGGGTTACAAACAAATTGTTAAATAAAACGAAACTGCAAGAGATGTCGCTTACACTAAAACAATTCTTCCATGCGTGTGTGAGCGACGATCCTGAGATGTGCAATTTTTACTGGAACCATTTTTTGGTGTATTTGACAGTTATTGTTAATTTACATTTAACGATCTTTAATAATATGTACAAGTTACTTAGAGTAACTACTAAAAACCCAAACAACTAGACCAATAATCGCGAAATAATGTACAAACGCGTATAAAAACAAAATAAATCATTGGGCATCAAAAATTCAACCATATCGCTGTCAAAGCACAAAATGCCCAGAACACTGGCAGCATTACTAAGGTATCTTGAACTACACAGGTTTAAAATATGTTGTCAAAGAATCAACATTGTACATTTAACTTTATTTTTATTTTTTAAATTATTAAAATTATTCGAAGAGGTTCCTCTAATAATGTTTTTAGGTAAGTACTTAAACCCCTGTGGTGTAATTTGAGTCCTCCTCAGAAACCTTGTCCTACGTTACTGTTAAAGGCATATTCTTTCAGTTTACGTAAGAATGCATTTATTTTACACTGTTTTACATATAAATTGAACCATTGATAACAAAACAGTAAAACAAATTGTTTGACTCAATTTAAACCGGTTTTGTTACGCTTTCTTTACAACACGTGGTCGTTGCACTGCCATACAACACACTGTAACGCTATACACTTGAGGCCAATATAAGTTAAAAGTTATATTGCTTCGAAACTGTTTCGATAGCGGCAATACTCGCGTATCAGAATGCAATTTTATAAAATTGGAATTGAAATGTGTTATCGAAAAGTGTTTAAATGTTGCGGTTTCAGTTGTAAATGGGACATGTTAGTGGAATTCCATAGTTGTACGTGTGAAATGTATTTGCGAATGAATTGTTAATTATTATTGATAGCATAGTTGTGGGTAAATAAAATAAATAAATACTGAGTGTTTAATTGAGAGGTTGTTGTACCGTTTGTGTAGCTAGGCGATGCCACTATTGTTTTTATTCAATTAAATTGTACCTATTTAAAATTCTATGAAACTCTATCAATATAAAGTACAGCTTTCACAAACATTTAGTTTCGAAAGCAAACTTTGTTTCGCTCAGTTTTTCTGGCCCCTAGTGTACAACTGTACACACACGGTGAGTCTCGTATGTTAGACACCGTAACTTGAGTTCTGCACTGATTCAGTTATTTTGTTGTTCTTTCATAATGCACACAAATGTTCTTATTGCATCCTGTTGACATCGTAACCGCAAACTTTTATGTTTACGTTTGAGTTTTAACAATATTTGTTTAATATATCAATAGGGTTTCGCCGCTTTACAAGTTTTTTACCTTTTCATAAACATGTTTCTAGGAGAGTTAACTGTTTAGGGAATTGATATACAAAGAGAAAAATACATGGCGCCTAGACGCGCGCCCGCAACGCTAAGTATATTTCGTTCCTTTGACGCCATACATTTTGTCTTGTCAGTGTCCTGGCCGCGCGCAGTCCGCTTTATATATCAGGTCCCTTAATTAGTGAAATGATTACAAGTAAAATTAAACTGATAAGTAAAAGCAACCAATCAATCGTATACAGGTGTATTTATTCTAGTAGGGTATTAAGACCAGTAGGTATTTTTTGGGATGCATGAAGGAGCCTCCTCATGTAACGCATTTTTTTCCATCACGCACTCAACAGAACCGTGCGCTCGGCGCATCCTAGACAGTCTCATCTAATACCTTATGAGACTGGCCAATCCTTCCTTTGCAGTGGTAGGGCTAACGCCCGCCTGGTTCGCGACCACCCTCCCACCGGAGTCCGACGTTAAGTAACCTGCTGTGTTTCGTCGACGCGTGGGAGTACCAGTGCCTTAGGGCATCTTTTGTGCACGCTCGCTCCATCGTAGACCTCATCCATTGCTTCTGTCTATATATTTGGTATGGTTTCCGCACTTAGTCCTGCTGTGGACCATTGTACGTGAGCCATGGTGGCCGTCATTCCAACCAGACAACCTTCCTCCAGAAGCAGATCAGTATACTCAGTCTGTTCAGGATGTCTGTGAGTGAATTAGGTATCCCTATTGTTTGCCTCCGTATTTCGGTAACGCCTGTGCACTCAAGGAGCATGTGCGATACCGTTTCCTCCTCCTCTTTGCAGAACATGCATGGAGGAGTAGGAATTCTGCATCCATCACTTTCCATCAGGCGTGATCGAAGTCAAGAGCTAGCCCATTACTCAATAAAAAAATCCAGTAGGTATTTTACATGGAGCAATTACCTATCCAGTCTCTACAACCCAGTAACTTGTTAATATGTTACCGCTTGGCAAGACTGGTCACAAATTATATGGCTTCTGACCCGTAATGACTGAATATGTTAAATGACACCCAGAACCAACTGCTTAACGTCTTCTCGCTTACTTGGTGTGTTGAGATGGTCATTCGTCTATGGACCAACCTCGGACTCGACCCATGTGGCTTTTATTATTAAGCCACGAATAAAAGCAATGCATACGCTTTCGAATCAGGAATGATGATATCCTCAAGAGCCGACATAGCCCAGAGGAACGCCAAACTGAAGTGTCAGTGGGCACGGCACATCGCTAGCAGAATAGATTGTCGATGGTGTCGAAGAGTTCTGGAGTGGCGACTGCGTACTGGAAGTCGCAGCGTTGGAAGGCCTCCTACAAGGTAGACCGATGATCTGGTGAGGGTCGCGGGTAGTCGATAGATGCGAGACGCATAGGACCGGTTGCTGTGGCGACATTTTGGGGGGGCCTATGTCCAGCAGTGGACGTCTTTCGGCTGATATGATGATGAAATGCTTGCCTTTCATCTTAGATACTCGATTTTCGATAAATCCTTATTCTTCTTAGTTAGAAAAAGGCTAGGCAGTTTGAATGTGTCTTTGGTACAAAAAAAGTCTTGATTTTTAATTTGAATATTTAGTTATTGTGTAATAATGACTAATTTTGGAATAATTATAATAGAACTTAATTTTATTTAAGATACAATATCTTTTTTATTCTATCAGTAGAAACTTTGCCAATCAAAAGAACTTTGCAGTCATTTTAATTCATATTCAACAAACAAATCAAAAACATAAAGATTACTTAGTCTAAACTTAGGTGTTAATATTTTATAAATTATGCTTCATGAACTTTGATTAAGACATTACAGTGAACTTCATAATTTAAAACTTTTCAACTTCTTCAAAGTTTTTTCATTTTACTTACAAAACTTAATGTTATATTTTAAAACAAAACATTTTAAGATTAAAAAATAGCTGTTAGCTGTTTAGACTTATACCTACGTGCATAGACTTGTTAAATATGTGGCTTAAAAATTTATCATCAACAGTCCAGTCCTAGAAATAAACCTCTCCTCACCGCTCTGCTCTCCGCTGTCCGCTCTCCGGTCCTCTCTATGATCTACTTTAATGTTTGCCAATTTGCGGTCTCCTCTTAAGAAAACGTCTACACCATCGTTCAGTACCTAATAGTTTTTCAACTAGTCCTGAAGGCTTTAATGTAAATTAATTTAGGCCGTAGCAAGTATGGATAAGCTTGATGAAATCCTCCTTTTTTTAAGGATGGGTAAACATCATGTGACTCCTCTCACTTCGGGCGGAGCAGAAAGGAGTGTCTGACTCTTACTGACTAAAATCCACCCGGGTTCCTCCTAATGCTATGCGTTCTAGGGGCGTGGTGAATCTTTCGAACAAAGTCCGCAACCCTGGATGACATCCTCCACGGTTGTCCTGCGATAAGCAGCTCAAAAAAAATCAGTCATTAATTCTCTGAGAAAGGCCGGTCTCTTTTGTCCTCTATTGTCATCTATTGTTTATAGCATGATTTTATTGTAAAAAACGTCTTCGTTAAAAAAAAACTGCTGAAAGCAAGAAAATACAAATTGTTTAGTTAATATAACATGACAACTTTCAAAAAATATATTTAAACAAAAATTGCCATCTTCTTTCCCAGATATTTTCCCTCTTTCAGTATAAAAGCCCTATTTAAATGCAAGCGAAAGTGAACTATATTGACAAAGTGCTAGGTGAATGTCCGGGCGACACAGTTTTACTCAGTCGATGCATATTTACTTCTATGTATACGGGTTTTATCGGTTTATGTATTTGATGAGTAACTACACTATGATTAACTTGCAAGATTATGTTTGTTTTCAATTATTCAGTGCAATTACTTGTTCATGTTCATAATTGGATTTTGTAATTTGTCTGTTGTGTATAAGTGAATATCTGTAATAAACGTAAGTACGTAAATACATGAAACGTTTCATGATAGTCATAAATAAAAAGAGGTAATTTGACTGACGAGTCAAGTCAAAACGAGACATGCAATACAATTGATGTAATGGACGTTTCATTGCGAAACGATAGATACTTTCCAATTTTTTATATATGGCTTGCGTTAATGCTATTTTGTATGCCTACGTCTGGCTACAGTAGGTACCTACAGACATTTCCACACATTTTTTTTACTTGGCCAGTTTGTACTACTACTACTGGGCAAAAGCCTCCTCCTTCCCCAACATGCTTTTCAATCCTTTGCGATCTCTGGCTAAGCTTTACTCGCAAAAGTGATTTATCAAGTTCTAAAAAAAAATATTCAAATTATATCAAGTCAAGTCAAGTCAAGTCAAAGCATTTATTTCAATTAAACCATTTACAGGCACTTTTGAATTGTCAAGGTCGGTCAGTCAAACAGGTGAAGGAAGCTATTTGCACGTTCCAAAGCGTAGATCTCTATGGAGAAGAACGTTCAAGAAACTCCATGGACACTCTTTTGAATCAATTAATTATTACAAAGTTGTGGTTACATTGTTCTTGTTGAAATTATTCATAGACATGTGAGAACGATGTAAAAAGACGTGCACGACAAAAGCAAAAAAGGAACAATTCAAAATACTAACAAATTAAAACAAACCGTGGCAGTTGAGAGATGACCAGTCCCAGCTGACGGAGCCAAATGTTGAATGAAACACAAACTGCACCATCAGAGAGACTTGAGTGAGCATGACACTCCCAACAGCCAGGGCACATTAAAGTCTTACCCAAAAATGATAGTTTGACTTGAAGGTACACAGTACTCACACATGTCATTGTGCCGTTAATGCATGAAATATTTATTTAGCAAACAAATTAGTTCAAAGTAATACTTTTATACGTTAGTCATTTTTGTATATTAAATTAGATTTATTTGGTGTCTTTTATACATCTATTCCAAGAAAAAAACACCGAAAGATGATGAGATGATGATGAGATTTTCTCAGAGGATTTAACTCAATAAAATTACACATAACCATAACTTAATACGATAAAATTAACTGAAACATAAGAGTCACGTCAAATACACGAGGCTTAATGTATAACATTATGTACTATAACCACGTAATAAGCGCAACTCTAGAGCAATTAATTAACTAACAGCTTCTATAATGCTTTCACTGGCGCTGGCGCCGCGAAGTTTCATCTTACGAATTATAAAATAAACCTGCAGAGACATAGAACGTCAGTGACATAGTATGCCTTTAAAAACTGTTTAGGTACAGTTACGGTAATAATAGGTTGTTATGGCGACGCTTGGGGGAGGCCTATGTCCAGCAGTGGACGACTTTCGGCTGATATGATGATGATGATGATGAAACAGATCAAATATTTTTGATTGTGGAATATGATAAATATTTATTATCTGCTTTATTGACACAGTATTGTCATAATTTCCAAGTCATATATATTGTCACTTAGTTTCTCGTATGAACGTCTCACTAAAAAAATAATTTAATTTAATAAAAACAGATATTACTACCTACCTACCTACTAACGTCTCATAAAAAATATGGCCAGTCCAATAAAACAACAGTTTGATGTCATCTAAACATTGGTATAAAAGTCTGACTGTTGTTTTCAAGTGATTAGTTTGTAGATTTTGTATGCAGCAGTGTACTTATCGTAACTTCCAAAGGCATTATATATCCTGACTTGAAAATAGACGAAGTTAGAAGCGACTTGATTGTACGTCAGCCACGTAGCTTTCCTTTGAAATAAAAAAAAACGAAATAGATACACAGTATTTCAATAAAACCGTCACAGTGTATTGACCATGTTTAATTTGTGCACACGATTTACCCCTATTATAGTCCAATCAACGAGGATATTAGTTGTATGGAGACTTCCGAATAATTCTCCCGCCTATGAAATTTGGCATGTGATGAAATTAGGTGATACAGATTACAGATGTACAATAATCCAACATTTTTTTTTACGAGAAGTTAGGTTATTTTACCTAAACATGAAAATTGCTTATGAGGCTCTGTGAATATTTCCTCAGGCTGAAATACTTTCTGTTTACGTATGAATGTACTAGTTAGAATAAGTATGTAAAGGAATCCAATATTTTTTCGACTTCGGTGATACCCCAAATTTAACTTTTAACATTTTGCACTATAACTTCCGCCGGAAAATTGCTCTGCCAATTTTTATGTTTTCATATGTATTTATGTCCCTAAACACATAGCTTTCTTTAGTTATCCAACAGATTTTCCTTTTTAAACTTGTATTTTTTATTTTTGCTTAATTACGTAATGTGAAAAAATCCTCCGTCCATTTTTATACCTTTATTAGTCATATGATTTTATATTAAAACAGATTTATCAATAATCCAACAAATTTTCCTTTAGGAAGAACATTTTTTTTTCATTTTTGCTTTATTAAGTCACGTGAATAATTGCTCAGGTTAATTCAATGAGTGTATTAAGTTATGAGTCGCTGTATTTTAATAGATTTTCTAATAAGCCAACGGAAATTCGGCCTAATACTAAAGTTTTTACAATCTCAATAATTGCATTGCCGGCCGTCGGCTAGCAACGACGGTCTAAGGTAACGGCGAGTTGTGTGTGTTTCAGTGAGATTACGTTTTCTCATTTAGGCGCAGCGATATGTTTTCGGGTTTACGAAAAAGCGCGGTTAATTGAAAATTTTGAATATTTTCTTAAATCTAATATTCTATCACAAATACGCACAAATTAACCCATTTGAACCCAAATACAAAAATAGCAGCAAAATTCTGGAAAAAACTTTACTAACGTATCTATTTTGAGATCCGTTGACAAAAGCAAATGTAGGTAGCGAAAAACAATAAAAATACACACTTAAATAAAAGACTTAACTTAAGCTAAAAATAATCTAAAATATGGCGTCGAAAAATTCCTCCGCATCGCAGACCACTGGTAATGTACCCAAAAGGCTGGCAGCATTGCCACGTCATATGGCAATGATTATCCTTTGTCCCAGGTAAAAGCCAGCCGTAGGGTCACGCGAAGTAGCTCGCTGTCCGATCAGGTCAGGCCAGAGTCGACGGCGCGTTTCACTCCAAACGCGCCGGAAAGAGCAGTCAGCAACGGAGACGGGGCCCGCCAGGGCCAGAGCCTGCCAGGATTGCGGAATATGTTCGAAAGAGTTACCGCGGCTCTGGAAAGAAAGGCACTAGGAGGACTAAGGGTGGGTTTTAGTCAGTAAAAGTCTGACACTCCCTGCCGCTCCACCCAGAGCGGGAGGGGTCATTTGATGATTTCCCATCCTCAAAAAAAAAAAAAAAGGGTCACGCGAAGTGTCAACTAAGCGTCTTGACAGATCTTTAAACAAGTAATGAGCACTCGGACCCCACGATTCGTTAAATTGATTTTCATTAATTTACATTTTCTGTAAATTGCTGGGGCGGGATATGGCACTGTCTTTTCTCCAAATGATTTTAAACCTTAAGAGCGTGTATTCGATTCGCGACAAAAACTTCATGTTTTTTTAATTTTTCAAGATCAAAATCGTAATCATGTGAGCAGATTATTTCACAGAATATTACGGTTTTAGAAAGATTAAGTTTTTATTTACTACACTACTCTGAAAAATATAATTTTTGTTGACACTTTTAAAAAGAACAGTTAGCATTTGACAAAAATGGACGTCAGAGTTATCTTTCAGGACGAATACAACCATTGTAATGTGCTAAAATATTTTATATTATACGTTTGTCCAACTGAATATGTAGTCTCAAAGCGCACTTTATAGCTCAATTACAAAAATATGGCTAATTAGTATTTAATAAAATATATAGAAAATCAGTTAACTTTAACAATTTTTTTTAACAGTGTTTTACTATAAACATAAATATTATAATTATTTTAAGAAAATAAAGGTATTGCTAAATATCCTGTTTTTTTTGTCAGTCCTTTTATGTACTCATTTATTTTACACGATAAATAAATCCCCGCGCGCAATCGATTACCGATCCTGGGCCCCAAGTCTGCTATTTTCATAAATTCGTCATTCCAACACGATCCCATTGTCATTTTGCAATAAGTTCGTAATCTGCTAAATTCATAATGGTCAATCATTGGTCGGTCAATGGTCTCGTAATAGAATCATGGTTCTAAATATTCAATGTCTTTGAAAAGCAATGACTGCACAAGGACTGCAAAAGAAAGAAGAAGAAGAAGAAGAATGGTAGGTCACTGATCAAAGGAACTGTCAAAATTTTAGCAGATTACCACATAGGGTAAGGTGGTGCAAGAGTGCGCACTTTTTAAATGAGGCTTTGTATTAAAAAGAGTATTATAGTCAGCGAAATCAACTTAATTTATTTTAAATCTCTATATATCTTAAAACAAATCAACATGAAGTTAAACAAAATATTGCTATAATTTGAAGACAAAGTATCACATTTAAAAAAAAAGAGAAATGCGCACTCTTATACAACCGGTCGTATAAGAGTGCGCGCCAATGTGTATAAGAGTGCGCATTTTAATTATGTGCGCATAAATCACACTTAAAGAGACCTTGGCCAAGATAGGCGGTACAATTCTCGTGCCACCACTCTTTGCGGTCTGAACACTGTTGCAAATTCAAAAGCTAACCCCCTCAGTGTTTTCGCTATCATGCCAAAATACATGTCATCTAAAAGTTTTAGATGTTCAGAGAAGTCTTTTTCCATACGTTTAGTAAATGTTGTTTCGAACCTGCCCAATTTTGTGGCAGGTTCCAACCTCTTTAGTCGTTTTCTCAAAGTTGACTCTGCCATACCGAGGGCGGATTTCGATTTACCCTCTTCTATAAGCTTCCGAGCCTCCTCCATTGTTTTGGCCTGACAATTCTGTCACTCAGTCTTTCTCTCTCTCCTAGATATACTGCTGTAAATAAATAATAAAGCTTTAAAGAAGGTAATCTAACCAAAATTATTGAAAATAATTATATTGGAAATCTCAGGTGTATAAGAGTGCGCGCGCACTCTTACACACGTCACGGTCCGCACTCTTACACGAATCGGCCTAACGCGGAATGACGTGTCACTAGCGACATCTCTTGAAAAAGATCGTCATTTTATCTTTAAAACTGTTTGAGCAGATACCAAGTTTTGTACTTAAAAGTTTTGACTAATGTTTCCTGGATTCAATGGAAAACACAAGAAAATTACGTGTAGAGAGGTAAAAATCTATTGGCTTACCTAAAACCCACGTAAATAGTCTTACATTAATTATTTTTCGGGAACACAACGGCGTTCACTTTAACATCAAAATACGACTGAAGTTAGTTACAAATGTCACTCGGTACTCGACGTAGGGTCGATGCGCACTCTTACCGACCGCGCACTCATGCACCACCTTACTACGTCTGTCAGTCATTTGTCATTATGTACGAGATTACCATTCTATGATATTTCTTTCAATGGGAGGGTCAGTGGTTGACCATTGGAAAGTCAAAATGACGCTTTTATATTAGTAGATTATCAAACTTGTCAAAATCAACAATTATGAAATCAATGGTAGACCATTCTGACACTATTGTAATAGCAGACTTGAGGGTCGTGCCGAGCCCTCCCAGCGACTCGCGAATCGAATACACACTCTTAAAATGTTGAAGGTTAAGTTCAAAATCAAATGAGAAAATTTGTCAGGTTTTGGTAACTTGATGTGCTGTTGACTGTACACACGTTGTGCATATTTATAGAAAAAATATTTGTAATAATATCGGTAGCCATCAAACATTACTACATTAGTATTTTCAGTCAAGGGATGGCCAACCCTTCGCTCTAGCTTATAACAGTGAAATATCGTAACAAATATTGACCGTCCGAAAATTTGTTGGATAATTGATAAATATGTTTTAATATAAAATCATGACTAATAAAGGTATGTTGAGATTGAATTTATATTATTGAGATTGTAAAAACTTTTGTTTTAGGCCGAATTTCCATTGGCCTATTGGATAATCTCATACACGTATTGAATTAACCTGAGCAATTATTCGCGTGACGTAATAAAGTAAAAATGAAAAAAAATGCTCTTCCTAAAGGAAAATTTGTTGGATTATTGATAAATCTGTTTTAATATAAAATCATATAACTAATAAAGGTATAAAAATGGACGGAGGATTTTTTCACATAACGTAATTAAGCAAAAATAAAAAATACAAGTTTAAAAAGGAAAATCTGTTGGATAACTAAACAAAGCTATGTATTTAGGGACATAAAGACATATGAAAACATAAAAATTGGCAGAGCAATTTTCCGGCGGAAGTTATAGTGCAAAATGTTAAAAGTTAAATTTGGGGTATCACCGAAGTCGAAAAAATATTGGATTCCTTTACATACTTATTCTAACTAGTACATTCATACGTAAACAGAAAGTATTTCAGCCTGAGGAAATATTCACAGAGCCTCATAAGCAATTTTCATGTTTAGGTAAAATAACCTAACTTCTCGTAAAAAAAAATGTTGGATTATTGTACATCTGTAATCTGTATCACCTAATTTCATCACATGCCAAATTTCATAGGCGGGAGAATTTTTCGGATCATATAAGCCCCGTTGATTGGACTATTATGTGAGCGTTCTATGCCACCGCAACTAAAAAGAACGTTTATTTTTATTTTGTTTCGATGCTACATTTTTTGAGCCACATGTGTACAGTGCGTTAGAAAAATATTTGTGTATCATTTTTGAATGTTTTATTTATTTTTAACAGTTTTCCTGTTATTCGTGGAACGTGTTTTTAAATTTGTTTTTTTCAGTGTTGGAAGCTCTATTGTTTTGTATATGAATATTTTTGTTTATCTCTATTGACATGCGGTTAATAATAGCTACCTACATGTTAGTGTTTTCGTTATTTTTTTTTTGCTTTCTATGTTTACTGTGAATATTATAAAAACTTTCACAAAAAAAAGAAACCGACTTCCAAAAAACACTACAATGTTCAAAATAACTCGTCAGAAGTCAGTTTCTTTTTTTTGTGAAAATGTTTTTTATTTTTCACTTTTTAGTGGTACCCCACACCTAACAACACCACAGGAAAGCAAAAATACGCAATTTCGTATACGGTTCCAGCTATTTGGATTTAAAAAACCAAACTACTGATCCGATTTTGATAAAATTTCAATAGGACCATTTGGGAAGTATTATCTTTCCAACAAAATAAGATTTTTTCAAATCGGTTGGCAAGCGACGGAGTTATGCCCGAACAAACATAAAAAAAAAAATACAAACATCCGAATTGAGACCCTCCTCCTTTTTTAGAAGTCGGTTAAAAATGGTACAGAGCAATAATTTCATGAGTCAATAACCAACTGCCGTCATTAATCACTTTATCAAGCTTGGAGTTTTGAATTTTTTTAAATAATTTTATGACGAATTTTCCATTTATTTTAATTTCGTAGAACGAATTCATCAGAAAAAATGCATCTTTCATTTTTATTCCAATAGAGCAATAAAATATTCAATATGTCTTCTACCATTCTTCTCTATTTGTCGTCAAATCAGATGAGTAATCCTCTATATTTTTAAGGAGCGTTCGCCTTAGCATCGCAGTTGCTAACTTTCACAAACACCCTTATTGTCCCTACATTTTGACAAGTCTTAGACACTGATTATTATCGCTAAGATGATATTGCTGCTTGAATTTGAACACCTTTAATCCAACCAGTTCAATACTATATCTTTATTTCATAATTCTTTAATGATAATTTAAAATTGTGCTTTTCCAATTTACTTGAGATATTGGCAGAATAGTCGTCATCGAGTCTACTTGCCAAAAATAGAATTCTAATCTATTTTTGGCAAGTAGAAGTATGAGAATGTAGACTAATAGGGTATTTTACTGAACAAATCTAATTAGTCCTTCAGATAGATTTCCAAATAATATTGGACACGTATTTTTTATTTTTTCAGGCAAACAAAAAATGAAGTCACTGGTGAAAATTGTACCATCGTAGTGACGTCACGCGTGTTTTCAACGTACTGTACCCCATTTAAATTGTTCTTCAGTACAGCGGTCATCTTTCACACTGTCAATGCATCTACCGTTTAAATCAGTTACACATTTTTCTATATTGACATGAAAACTACATTTTCATAGCACTTAGGGAACAACTAGTCTTACTGGGAACCGATCGTGGGAGATCGCAGTCACTAATGGCGAGTGTTTATGGTGTTTGCTGTTCCATAGCTTATGAACATCATAATGACTAACAATTTTCAAGAGTCTTGTGAAAGAAGGCTTTCTCGTTCGGATATTTTATTTTTATTTTAGAATATCGCAGGCTTTGGTACCCAGCGATAAGACATAGCTGTTATTTAAATATATTGTTGTTTTATTTGGTTATTTAAAGAATCAGCAATTTTGTAACTTGTTTTCTACTTTCATGAAAAACATTAAAGGACATTATTTTGTTTTCCCACATTTTTTTTCATAAAGGCTCCCCAAAAAGAGGCACAAAGCTACAATGTTACAATGAAATAAATAGTTATTATTGTACGGGTCATACGTGTTTTTGTAGAACAATACATAATAAATGCATACACTGAAGCAACGGCTACTTTTTTTTTATATCGTCTTGGGTGCACTGTGCGTTGCGCCTGTCTGTTCAATTCGTACAATTGTTTTCAATAAGATACAAAATTTAAACCCGTCAACCCAATGTTCCTTGCTGGAAAACGTAGTGTAGAATAATATGAACATTTAGTGTGCGGCTTATTTAATGTGTCCTTTTCTCTACGTATACCTATGTATGGTGGATAAAAGTTATTTAGTAAACTTTTTTTTTTTTTAAACTTTGCCCCACACTAGGAATTTTGTCCAGTATCGTGGGTGCGTTTACAAACATATAAACTCACATACACAAACAGCCAGACCCGGAACAACTATCTGTAGGTCATTGTATGACCTACAGATAGTCTTACAAATATTTGTTCCGTGCGGGAATCGAACCCGCGACATGCAGCGCAGCAGTCAATTGCTCAATCACTGCGCCAGCCTTGCCGTCCAAAAGTGACAAATATTGAACTTTCCAGTCTGTGCCAATGTATAAATTCTATCATTCTATGCGTGAAATTTAAGTTTTTTGTAACAGATACTAAAGATAATTCATAAGAGAGTTCCTACGTACATACGTACGTAAAAGAATCTAGTCAGCACACTGATAACATGTTTACAAAGATTTAAAAACTAGAACCCAATCATGGAAAAATGGTTGCAGGTCAGCTACCTGTATACCATTCAGTTGCTTTAACTGTACTGTGTCTATGTGTCATAAGTATAACTCAATTGAATAGTCTTGTTGTGTTGGGTGCACGTTGTAACGCTATGTAAAGCGGTTTATCCGATTAAAGATCTTAATGGAGCGTTTTAGTTTGTTGTTTTAGAATTCATATTTTTTAAATTCATTTGTAAAGTAAGATTTTCGTTTAGATGTGATAGTAAGTGTAAAGTCTATATTAATATTATAAAGCTGAAGAGAACTTGAATGCGAAAAAGAATTTTCCAAATACGATTGGTAGTTCCTTTTTGTAAAAGATAGCCACCTTTTTTAAAAGGGGAAAAAACGGGATATACGCTTACGAAGTCGCGAGCAAAAGCTTGTTTAATGATAAAATTACTTTGGCAAAGACGTATATTTTGCACCGATCTCTCTCTGGTGGTGTCAGAGTGCTGTCCCATCGGACTATGAGAGTGATGTAAGAGGGAGTGCATCTGTGTTTGTGCCTACTCTTGACCACTGTAATATCTCCCATAGACTTCGATAAGAATGACCGAAATCAGTCTAGAGGACTATTATTATTACATTTTTCACAGTCCGACAATACTTTCAAATAGCTTGGTAGGAACCAGTCCGAGTCTCGGTATGTAATGGCTGGTCATCCATTTACTGACCTGCTTAACCTTGAAGACCAACCCGTGTGGCTGATGTTATTTATCAACGACTACCTCCTCAGTTCCTAAATACCTTTTTTTATGGATGGGAAATCATAAAATGACTCCTGCCGCTCTGGGTGGAGTGGGAGGGAGTGTCAGACTTCTACTGACTAAAAATCATAGTGCCCTTTGCTTTCCAGGGCGGCGGTACTCTTTCAAACAAAATCCGTGACCCTGGCAAGCTCTGGCCCTAACGGACCCCGTCTGCTACGCTGACATATCTTAGAGGCGCGCGTGGCCTGGCTTTGATCAGACGGCATGCCACCCAACGCTTGCCGTCCGCAGACCCGCGCCTACGGTGGCCAGGACTCGCTCTGCAACTCCCGACGACGCCCGGGGCGTCTCCTTATGCTCCTCCTGTTAACCTTACAATATAATTAAAAAAAACACATTATTACCCATAAAATCATTTTATATCAATCTTCTCCATAGAAAATCTGGCCACATAATACATGAAAATGCGTCACCTTCCATGTCAAACATCATTATGGTATCGCGTTCCCATCCAGCGCTTCTCTCCAAGGCCGTGTCTTATACGGTGGATATTAAAAAAAATCCTTTATATCCGCTCCCACGGCTTCACATGAGAAAAGCGATGACTTTTAACGTAATGCCTTTTAGCTGAGGGCGCATAGAGGCGGTGTTAGAAGTAGAGGCAGAATTTCAAGTCCTAGCAAGGTGAAAAAAAGCAGAAAAGTCAGTTTTGACCACAAAGATTTCAATTTTTAGTTTGGTTTTTAGGGTTCCGTACCCAAAGGGTAAAAACCTACCCTATTACTAAGACTCCGCTGTCCGTCTGTCATTCATCTCATGAACCGTGATAGCTAGACAGTTAAAATTTTCACAGATGATGTATTTCTGTTGCCGCTATACCAGCAAATACTAAAAATGATATAAAATTAATATTTAAGTAGGGCTCCCATACAACAAACGTGATTCTTTTGCCGTTTTTTTATAGATAATGGTACGGAACCCTTCGTGGTCGATTCCGACTCGCACTGGGCCGGTTTCTTTTGTTACTGACGTCAGTGGCACAAAGTCGACTCCGAAATCTAGTCTGCTTGGTGGATTTCCCAACCACTTTGCACCTGTTTAGATGTTGTTGGCTACGCGACTGTTATATGACCACCATGGTGATCCATTGTAATGTAGGTCTCCCTAAGCTTCCCTTTGTCCCCTTTAACGGGGATATGGCCGACGGGGACAACGGGAATACACTGTATCTTCATGATATCCATGAATGTATGTAGTAACCTTGTAATGATGCAGTAGACCTTCTGTCTTCCATTCCACGTCAAGGTTATACACAGCAATTACGTCGGCGACTGAAAGCCTTCCTGTACTTACCTTATGTTATTGATTTCTGCACGTTAAGTGTGTAAGGAGTGAAGTGACCCAATTTTTTTGTTATTTTTCTCTCGATTTTCTAATTTGCTTAATGTGATTCGGAAGTTGTATGTTTGTCTGAATGCGGCTGAAGGTAAGAACATGCTTTTACGTAATACGTAATCTATGTGTACATAATGTTCTGCTTAAAGTACTCGTGGAAAGTGCAGATTTTTCTTTATTTTATTAGTTCACTATGATTTTATTGCGTACAATTGTGTTGAACTTACTCAAAATTTGAGAAAATATAATAACACTGTAAAAATCATCAATAACTTTGTTTTGCAGCAAAACCTCAAATGCAGCAAACCCAAAAAAGGTTCTCGTTCAACAATACGTCACAACCTGAATCTGTTGCGGTCAGCAACATTAGGGTTAGTTTTAATCTATTTATACAAACACATTTCAAACATTCACGCACATCCCACAGGTGACCTCAACTAAACCACAAAATTATGTACATTTTTAGGTGCATAATATGGGCCAAAGTAGCCTGAAAATAAAGAGATTTATTATCTATCATCTAATTGTATGTGTGTATCTAATTGTAATTGTGTGTGTATGTAAATGTATGTCGCAGCTAATTAGCTTAATCAGCCGTTGAATTAGTTGCCTAGCCTTTTCATTTAAATGTGCCGATTTTTCAGCGACCTTAGTGACATTTTTTGTTCAATAACGTTTGATGACTTGACCGTGCCACTAATGTCGCTGATTAAACGGTTCAATGAAACGGCGGGTTCAGCTAGTTGGCTGCTATACTGTATACTAATATAATTAATTTTAGGCCGAAGAGTTTGTTTGTTTGAACGCGCTAATCTCTGGAACTACCAATCGTATTTGAAAATTACGAATATATAATGGTAAAAAACGGTATATGCGCGTACAAAGTCACGGACAAAAGCTAGCTATTAATAAATCTACCTAACCCTTTCCCAGTTATGTTGTGATTGCCTTCGCCCTTCGAGTCTTACTGGATGCAGCTGAATAACGGTATTTTACAAAAAGCTACTACCTACCTATCTAAACGGGCAGATAGCCCGCTTGTGTGTGCATTAGCCGATCGAACGAGATCCGTTTTAGTTATTAAGTTCTAACATAAGCTGAGTAATATTGTTACTAACACAATGGACCTCATTTGTAGTCTGCACAAATAATTTATTATTATACAAAAGAGCCAAGAACCCTTGGCAATATTGGTGTCAGATCTGGCTTCTTACGACCAAGTATAATAATGGACATTAAAAGAGACTTTGACCTCTGAGTTTGCTTCAGTGTTTTCTTTTCAGGGTAATCAGCTAGAAAACACCTGCCTTATGTTATTGAAAAAATAATATAATTTATCTTATAATAACTTCACAAAGATCTACAAATGGCAGTAAGGACAAACAGCTTGAATCAGGCGTGATTGAGGTCAAGAGCTAGCCCATTCCTCTACAAAAAATAACATGTTGTATTTCTTTATAAATAAGCAGTACCTTTTGTACTAATAAATTTGTATTGTTTCTCTGTGTGTACATAAATTGTAAAATAAATAATAGATGTTTTCCGAGACGTGGTCTTGGTATGTTATCGATGGTCACTCATTCATGGACAACAAGCGTTTATGAACTTCAAAAATCGGGCCGAGCTTTTATTTTCGTTTATCCACAATTTTCTCACAACATAGCACACAACGGTGCAATATTAAGTCACTTCAAAATGCAAGCTTACCCGAGTAGATACAGTCACTAAGTTGCAATAGCCCGTAAGTTTCGGCCTGCATCTGTGACTGTCCCACAATAGGCCAGGGCAGCGCCACGTCTCAGAATAATCCCGTCCCCGGACTGTTGTGCATCTTTACGGCAGTTCTCAAGTTCTATTTGCAGGTTGAGTCAGGAATCTCTAATGTGGTCTTATTCTGGAGAAGCTTTAAAGGTGAAGAATCCGTACGATTATTTTAAGCATTGATGGTCGTATTCTTAATTTGAATTTTCTATAGAGAATTTCAATTCAAAATCTGCTTGCAAACGTCGGACATCATATTTTGAATACAACTTGTTTTTCTTGAGAACTTTTTTACATTTGATAAAATTATCAAGCATTTAGGGATAAACAGAATTTGCTCAGTTAATAAAATGAAACCTCCAATGAAGCTTCACATAACCCGGTGGTAAATCACAACTCTATCTATTATGCATAACAAAATCCACCCAAAATAATCACACATTTCACTTAAACGCGGGAGAAATATTTCAGCTTTACCATAATAGCCAGAATAGGGCCGTATATCTTAAATTCTGCGGTGCTTATTCTGGTTGGGCCAAATGCGAAGTCAGTGTTGAGACTGAACCATAAATTATTTTTACTAGACCAGTGATGTCATAAAAGTGGTGGTGCGTTTTGCATACAAACTTTTCTAGATTTTTTTGGCTGAAAAACAAAAATAATTTTCATGAAAATATATTCTAAAAGTTTATTATGCATGAGTTGCTTTGTATTTTTATATGAAGTTTATCGTGATGGTGTGATTTTTAAGCCGCAGGTGTGTTGCAGTAAGTGTGTAGTTCGTTTTTAGTAGCACTCTGTTGAATATGCAGTGTCTCTTGCGTTAGTATGAAATATGCATGATACACCTATCGTGTCGCTCCGATTCTGATTATAAAATAGTATTTCAATAATAAGGAATATCAACGTCATTTTTTATTTGCTAAATAAAAAATACTTAGTATTTCTAGTAAATAAACATTGAAAATTTTGTAAACCTTCATTAGCGGTGAAGTTATGAAGCTTCAGAGCTGATAATTAAAAAAAGCAGTTCGTCGTGATCTCTGACGTTAGCTGCGTTCCTAGAAAAAGGTGACTTTTAGAGTGAGACAGGTATAATTGCTACATCACATTTGTTTTCCGAACAATTTTGATTTGTTTTCATTGTTATTATACTACTTTTGTAATATTACTAAACTGGTTGGATAACAAATATTTTTCATGCTTATTTCGTATTTCGTCTTACATAAGTATTGTTTCCCCACATTATGATGAGGCTCATCCATAAGCTTGCAAACCATCACAGCAACCGACAGAATTTTTAATACCTACTTTTTTCCATTCATTTTCCACAATTTTCTTCCATAACCTCATGCATTTACATACTATAGAAATTCTATATTCGCTGAATCATCCTCTAACTTTCCCCTACCGTTGTAAGGGTCAGCGTTCTATTCACGTGCTGCAATATTTCACATGCGTTATCTATTAAAGTAAACAAACCATTAAGGTGGCCGAAACGCCGACAAACTGCATATTTGCATCGTATGAAATTCTGGCCGACGAGGGGTATAAAATGTATATATTCGTATACATTGCTGGGTATGCCTTTGTTAGTGTTACACTATCATATAGCAAAGGGTCAATGGTTTATGAATATTTAGTGAGCGAGAGTAGTTTGAGGGGGCACTTGTTTTTGTTTTACAATCTTGTGGTCTAGAGATTTAAGTTTCACTACAAACTACCTTTCCCTTATGAATAGTAAATGTCTAGCTACATATTATTTCAGTTCAGACCGTACTTATGTACCATTTTCTGAATAGTAAAATGTGTTGTGTTGTAAATGTTGTGTGTTAATACTAAAATGTTCTACTATATTATGTAAACCTAATCAAAGCAAAAACCACTCCCAGAAAACCTTAAAAGCCACCGTAAAAAAACTTCATTGTGTAATTCGAAATCTATAAAAAAATATCTTTCAATCTGGAATTAGTAACTGGATCCAAATACGGCTGGGGGACATGCAACGATCCCAATGTTTACCTTTGACCGAAGTAAAAGGTACAATTTATTTAACAATGTATGAACACGCAACCCCTGTAACAGGTCCTGTGTGCCTTCCATGATTTTTTATGGTTTCAAATTTAATCAGCGTCGCGTTCCATGTCATGTGGCGGGCACGTGCTTTTGAATTAAGGTTATTACACATCGAATTTTTTGCGTACAATCTGGTGAGAGAATATTTAAGTTTAGAATGATGTTAGCTTTGTAATATTAATGAGTATGTAAAATCTAACTGATTTGAGAAGCTAACTAAAACTTTCTGTCTAATTCTGAAAATTTAAATTTCAAATCAAATCTTAAGAGCGGATAACATCAATGAAACTGAACGCGATCAAGTACATCTAAACTGCGTTCAAAAGTCAGCGTCAATATTCCATATTTTTTATCTTCCAGCTATTTGGATGTAAAAACCAAACTACTGTTTCGATTTGATGAAATTTCAATGGCACTAATAGAAATTTAAAGTATAATTATCCTTTCAGATATTTTACTTTTTTTCAAATCAGTTCGTAAATGACGTAGCTAATAGGTAAGAAACATATAAAAACAACTGAATCAAGAACCTCCTTTTTTTTAGTCGGTTAAAAATACCCTGCTTGCCGATTTCAATAATGTTATCTTGACATTCCGTTTTTTTTAGTTAATTTAGCAAGTTTGGGTTTATCAGTACGATTCATTTGTTTCACCGGTCCAAGGTCTGTTTTGATAACGGCAGCCGTTTGAGTCCTCATTAAGTAAGTTGCCAGCTAATTACGATAAGATTATTAAGCAATTTATGTGCCTCTAAGCCAGTGTTAGAAAACCGTGCGTATTTTTTGTAAATGATGAAGCTCAAGCAGAATTCCTTTATGAATAAAATTATTATGATGATACATTGGCAAATATTTCATACCATGTTTTACGCAAATTAATAGTTTATTATTATTATTGTTATAACCTTTATTCACTTCATTTACATTTGATTTACATTTTTGAATATTGCAATAAAAAACATTAAAATTAAAAAAAATAGTAGCTCACCGCGAAGGCCAGACAAAACAACAGTGGACTCAGACTGTCGCCCTGAAATATGCCACGCTCGATGCTTATATATTATTATACATTTTTCCACGAATAATATTCCTTAGATCAATTTCTGCGAAACATGACCGTTAAAAACTTCCGCAAACATCTCTACCATTTAAAATTTTTAATTATTTCCAATCTTTCCCTTTTAAAGATTTTTACCAGAAACGTGCTACAGATTACAATGACATTAAAACCTCGTGTAGACTCGCCTTAAAGCTGCCGTCTCGCGATTTTTAAACACATGTTGCGGAAGCGATGTGAGCGTGACAGATTTCCGATATCGTGTGATAATCGACACCGATTACTCCTCGAAGCCCCGCGATACGCAATACCGTCGTATGTCGTCACCAGATATTCAATATTTTCCACGGATAAAGAGATTTTTTTTTCATTTGCCACCCATGTTTTTTTTTGTACTTGATTTCCTAGTGAGGATCGTATTTTTAGATAGGGTTTATTAAAATGAGTCTGTGTTATCTAACATGTATTTTTGCGAGTGTCAGATCCAATACTGGTATTCAAATAAATACGAAAACTTTAATCATTTTCACTTAGATACGATGATATACGATTTTTCAACGTTACATAATAAAATATGTTTACAAGGCAGATGTGAGTGAAAATCCGGGAAGGGACGCTGTAGAAGGGCAAACACAGATCTTATTGGTAATGTTTTCTTCTCTCACTCCCAAACGGTGTGTGTATGAATTGCTCCTCTTCATCTCTCTCTCATAGTGGAATCATGAAGGCATTGGCACGTCATAGTAGTGGGGAAGATCGTAGTCGAATGGATGAGCGACTTGCGCAACCCCAACTTTCCGCAATCCAGACACGTTACTATAGTCTATAGTGGCGTGCTTGGTAGTAGCCTGTTCTGGACGAGTGGCTGGAGAGGCGGTATAGCACCCTTTGTTTCCAACTAACACAGATGCTTACTGGACACAGGTGTTTTGGGACGTACATGTGTCGCCTAAGTCGGGAGCGGACGCCTGTTTGTCACCACTGCGTTGACTGCCCTGAGGATTCCACGCAGCATACGATTGAGAAATGCTCAGCTTTGACCCAGCAGCGCAGTGTCCTCGCGGCATTTGGCGTGGGTGATCTCTCGCTTC
Source organism: Melanchra persicariae (assembly GCA_947386135.1). Classification (NCBI taxonomy): domain Eukaryota; kingdom Metazoa; phylum Arthropoda; class Insecta; order Lepidoptera; family Noctuidae; genus Melanchra; species Melanchra persicariae. The sequence continues at coordinate 3,894,734 of OX376651.1, read as the reverse complement.
CGTCCGTAGTTCAGTCCACGGTCATAAGTGAGAACGCGTGAAATTCCGTTACCTCTTTTTGTGAGGTGATCCATGCAAGGGAGGCGGCGGAAAGGGAAAGAGAGCATACCTCTCAGTCCACCCGCACCAGAAGGACAGCCGGGCATCGAAGGGTGCTCAGCGATCTCCGATCACCATGAGGGAGGGCCTGCAGGCTGCGAGCTGAGTCGTCGCCAGAACAGTGAGGCTTAAAGAGGCGGTGTAATGGTCCGTGCTGTGCCGACTTCTGCCGACCAAAACTGTGCAGTTTTGGTCGGCAGAAGTCAGACATAACTCGCCGTTCTCCCCAGCCATTTTTTAAAGAGTGTCCGTGGAGTTTCTTGCACTTTTTTCTCCATAGAGATCAACGCTTTGGAACGTGCAAATAGCTTCATCTATTTGACCGATCGACCTTGACAAATAAAAGTGCCTGTAAATGGTCTAATTGAAATAAATGCTTTGACTTCGCACTAAGCGTTTCCAAACGTCTTACAGTCTTACTTTATCTCTTCAAAGTTAGAGTAAACAAGCTTCTTCTGGGTTAGCTCACTCCATCATCGACTTTGTATTTGTCACCTCTGACCTAGACGAAAGACAAGGGCAAACCCATCTCAAAAAAATATATTTGCGTATGGATTTTATATACCTGCACGGTAACAGTCACTCAAAAAAAGGTACAGCCACATTTCCACGAACCAGAAAATTTAGTACAAGATTATAATCTCCAACGCGGTTGGTGCTAATTGGATCTAATTCAGGCTAGCCTTCACAGCCCAAATATGAAGCGACACAACGTAACTCAGTTTACACAAAGCCTACCTGCTGTATTTACCTTGCTCCACTAATATAATCACAACATAACCGGCCGTACTACAAACATGGACAAACGTCCCTTGTTGATGTAGTGGACGTCTGGGCTGGTGCAGGGTGAATGTTTGGTGATGAGCGGTAGCGGTCGTCGTGGCGGGCGGGGAAGCGGGAGCGATTAGGTGTATACAGTGCATCACGTGTTATTTAAAACAGCATCTGCCTCGGCGGCGAGCGATAAAGCCACCTGCTTCTCAGCTCGCGGCCCGCTTTGTTCCTCCACGCCTGCGCGGGCTTAAATTATACCCTAGCTAGGGGTAGGGCAGACAAGACTACGTGAAGTCGGTTTTGCGGCGATTCGTTGCAGGCAGAAGACTGAGGAAATAAACCTGTAATGCTATTGCCATTAAAATTCGCCGTGAAAACTAAGGTGAAGTGAACATGAAGGGAACTGTCAAGCCATTCCAATCAAGATGGAATGCCACTTCAAACACATTCCACATAAGCTTTCATATTGATATTTTACAGAATCAACTAGCAGTTTCCACAAGGTTAAGTCATAGAAAACGGGAAAAACACCAGCGGAATAGTAAGATAAACATAATTTCCATGTTTCCACATTTAAAAGGAAAATTATTTATTTCTTAATTTCAATATTTTGGTTTGTTATGTTCTGTGAACAGTCGATTCGTTGAGTGAATCAACGTTTTTAGAGGCTTTGTCAAGGATCTCGAAAACCAGGCATTATTACATTTACAGCATGCATTACCACCCGCCAAGCTCGTCACCCTATACGAAGCCTAACAAGCCAAATTGTACGGGACCCATTGGTTGGGCCCTTTAGTTTGCAGTCATTAGGTGTCTGCTAGGTCTGTGACATCTATTTGTGGAGTTTCGAGACTTCGGGATGTGAAGCCAGAATATTGTTTTCTATTACCTACGTGTATTGAATTGTTTTCCTTATGCAATGCTGTGTACTAGCTACATGTGACTACCGACCACATGTTAAGTATAATATTTGTCTTAACTAACATAATATTGTTGTTCTTTATGGAGTTGGACGTAAAAGAATAGCATCATCCCATGATCCCATCACTTTCCGTGGGTGTCGTAAGAGGTGACTTGGTTCAACTGTCTAGCTATCACGGTTCATGAGATACATCCTGGTGACAGACAGACGGAAAGACAGACAGATAGCGGAGTCTTAGTAATAGGGTCACGTTTTTACCCTTTGGGTACGGAACCCTAAAAAGGTATAAGTATAAAAGAATAGCACCATCCCATCACTTCCCGTGCGTGTCGAAAGAGGCGACTAAGGAACTCACCAGAGAATGGGCAGTAGCATTTTCTGTACCTACTTTGCGACAGCTACACTGCGATCGCCAACCCAGCTGCCAAGCGTGGCGATTATGGCAAACCCCCTATTTTGGGGGAGGCCTATGTCCAGCAGTGGACGGCTTTCGGCTGATATGATGATGATGAACATAACATTAAGTACTACTAATTAAGAGCGTTTACGGTATTCATCATCCGAACTTTCAAGTCATTATTTTTCGAAATGAATGAACCGGTTTTAATGAAACTTCCTTCGGATAAGCTACAGGATACATAAGTTTAAAAAGTCATCGGAGAATAATGTTGAAATGTCTTATTTAAAAGCATTTAATTGGATATCTCGGTTTCCATGGAAAATTTAAAGTCGGTCGAATTTAAATGTAACACTATTTTTCGAATGCACTTGCGTTAGAAGTTTCACTAAAATCGGTTCAAAAATTTCGAAAAATAAGGAATTGACCGTTTGTATGAAATGCCGTACGTCATAAACGCTCTAAGTTTTGTATGCATGTCAGTTTTGTCTCGACATTAAAAACTTTTTCTTTGTCTCTACTATGATTTGTGTTCATTGTTCCAGTATGATATACAAATAAAGCTATGCAGAAGGAATAGTACTAATTTTATCTTAAATTTTTTTTGAAACACGATGGCCTTAAGACGTCATATAAAACGATGCTACCGAACAGCATCGCTGAGTCATATTTATGTAGGTCAAAGTGGGCAATTTTCGTACAAAAACGATTAGAACAACGACTGTTAAGTGAGGAGCTTACATAATTAGTATTGGAACATTAGTCCCATTAGAATTCTGCCGTCCCCTAAAGAAACGATCATGAAGATATAGGCAGAAACTTTCCTCCGGCACTTAGTCCCAAACGATCCTATCTGACGACCCAACTTTAATACACAGAAGGGCCCTCCATTTTCATAATTAACATTTATTTCCTACGCCTAAGGAAAGCTTGGAAACCATCTTGTATTACTATTTTGCCCTCGATTTCCTGACAAGCGTACGCTTCTATAATAAAACGTACGGAATAGAACCAGTTGCCTTGGGGCAGTTGTAAACAAGTTTGCTAATGGCCACTTAAACTTTGCGCAATCGCCACACTTGGAGAAGAGTCAGTTTGAATTTAAAAAAAAATGTCTAACGTGTTTTTGAGGTGTTCGAAATTTGTTTTTTCAAAACATTCTTTTTGGTTGTTGTGATTTAGTGGGTGGCGGAACTTTCGACGAGTGTCCGATGTTTTTGACATTGATTTATTCGTGTTTCTTTTTGTACACGTGGAAATCAAATAAAAACTTTGTATTTTGATTGATGGTCTAAATCAAAAAATTCTCGTTCTAAACTTGTACTTCAGTGTTTTTTAAATGTTTACTCTTAAAATTGGTTGTTATCAATTTTTTACATAAAACTTATAAAGACTATATACAAATTAGTAGAAAATATACAAGCGGAGTAAAAAGGGGAGGGAAAGAACTCACAGGGCATCAAAAAATTCGTCCACATCGCTGTCAACGGGAAAAGTGCTCAGAACACTGGCAGCATTGCCACTTTGAATGGCAATGCGGATTCGTTAGCCAAAGAAAAAGCCAGCTCTAGTCACGTGAAGAGTCGACGAACTGCTTACTGAATTCATGTTAAACTTGATGACCGCTCACAAAATCATTTTCATGGTTTTTAGGGTTCCGTACCCAAAGGGTAAAAACGGGACTCTATTACTAAAACTCTGCTGTCTGTCTGTCACAAGGCTGTATCTCATAAACCGTGATAGCTAGACAGTTGAAATTTTCACAGATTATATATTTCTGTTGCCGCTATAACAACAAATACTAAAAACAGAATAATATAAATATTTAATGGGGCTCGCATACAACAAACGTGATTTTTTTGACGTTTTTTTTTTTTATAGATAATGATACTACGGAACCCTTTGTGCGTGAGTCCGACTCGCACTTGGCCGGTTTTTTAATAACCACTTGGTATTGAACAGATTGAAACGTTCAAATGAGAGCAGTCTAAGAATACATTAGAGCTGCATTCTCGTCTATTGATTGCAATCAAGTATGCGCTTCATCTCTTCGCCGCATCTCAACCACGCCGGAGATCAAACGCAATCACAAAAGCTTCTTAACTTAGATCGGCATAGTTCGCAAGAAACTCAGCTAGAGCCCGAAGCCGAGCGTTTACACCTTTAAAAACTATTTGAAATATCAAATTCTCTTCTACGGAACCACGGTATGTCACAAATATGGAGCATACTTAGTTCTGAATGGATGGATTGCGTACACAAACTGACATATTTTTTCTAACGTTGTTTTCCGACGAAACAATTTTTGAATTCCATGACGAAACATTTTTAGACTATGAATATTTTTTAATTTTTAGTTTTGACTACGAAACTGAAAAACAATTCACTGATTCCTAGTATAGTTTCACAAATGCGACTAAATAATGTACATTATATACTTGTGTTTGATTTATAATTGTATTAGTTGCGAATCTTGCCGGGACATTATATTAATCTACACAATGTATACTCTTTGGTTCATATGTATGTATAATGTATAAAATACCCCTTTAGTCGACGCTTTGTTCTCGAGGGACGTGTGAATTATTTCTGAGACATGCACCTTGAGGTACGAAGATCGTAAAAATAGGAGGAGGCAATTAAAAGAACGGTCTATTCTGTCGACATCTCACCGTGTACACTTAGGTGGAGTGAACGACAAGTGAGCTGTCATTCCATCTTGTTTGTATGGTTTGACAGCTCACGTGTCGTTCACTTTGTCTAAGTTTTCACTTCGACATGTTTACAGAATCGCACTGCTGAACGGTGAAGTTATGCTTATCAAGCAATAATTTCCATGTATACACTTTTATGACAATTTTACAGAGGGGTTATCGGTAATACATGCCATTTTAACCACAGTAACTGCCTCGTAATTAACGAGGTAGTTACCGTACTGGATGAGCGTGAGGTCTTGGATTCGATTCCTGAGTCAGACGAAGTGTTACTGGGTTTTATCATTTGGAATTTGTCAGTAGTAGCCCGAAGTTTGGAAGTCGGTAACCCCTGAGCCTCGACATGCAGTTTAAGCTGTCGATTCTACGCCTGATCTCTCCCTGGTCGTGTCGGGTTGTCGGAACATCGGACTATGAGAGTAATGGAACAATTTGTTCACCTGTGTTTGCGCACACACTTGTGCACTATAATTATATCTCCTATGAACTTGGCTCTGTTGAAGTTAGCCACCGTGGACGATTTCAGTCGGGAGGATTACTGGCCACGGACTGTCCTGACATAATTGGGTCCCCACAAAAGCATTATCGACTAATCTGAATGTATCTCCGGTACTCGTTCCCTCCATAATTAGTTTTCGTAGCTCCACGCCCGTTATACATTCAGGGCAGTCCTTTATACGAAACGACTTATATCTCTTTATTTATGCATAAACTGTGATAAGCTTTGTTAGCCGCGGATTTAGTAAATATTAACAACAATGGCGTTACTAGTCGCTTGCGTGTGGAAACAGTGTGTTTGGTGACATACATACGTACGTAGAATATGTTTAGGATATTGTATGCTAGCTGGCCCTTTACGTATTGTAGTCGTGGAAATGTCGAATAATACTAGCGTTTTGTATAATACTAGCGTTTTCCCGCGACTTCGTACGCATACATTCCGTTGAAATATCCCGTTACCGCATATTATATAGACTACAACAGCCTTTCTCATAAATGTGGCTATCATATTATTATAAAAACATAATTTTCAAAATCGGTTCAGTAGACCCAGAGATTACCCCCTACAACCTCACAAACTTTATATCTTTATAATATTAGTATAAAGATAAATCCATAATTACCACACACTCACAAAAGAATCACCGCGGCCTTAGAACGCAAAGGGCATAAGGAGGAACACGGATGGGTTTTAATCAGTAAGAGTCTGACACTCCCTTCCGCTTCGCCCAGAGCGGAAGGAGTCATTTGATGATTTCCCATCGTTAAAAAAAGGCAAAAAATCATGTTTGTTATATGGGAGCCACATTTAAATATTTAGTTTTTAGTATTTGTTGTTATAGCGGCAACAGTAATACATCATCTGTGAAAATTTCAACTGTCTAGCTATCACGGTTCATGAGATCCAGCCTGGTGACAGACAGAAGGACAGCGGATTCTTAGTAATAGGGTCCCGTTTTTACCCTTTGGGTACGGAACCCTAAAAATGTACCTTCAAATCAATTAATCTGCTTAAGCCTTTTCCAAACTGTATCTGGGTCGCCGGCTTCCAGGCAAACAGAATGCAGTTGAATACTAGTATTTTGTATATAGCCCTTGGCAAGTCTGCTGTTTCTGTATTCTGACAATCCATAAAGACTGTCAAAGATTTACATAAAAACAGCGGGGACCAACGGCTCAACGGTGCTTTCCGAGACATAGAAGTATCTCGATATGTAAAGATGGTCACCCATCCAAAGACCGACCTCGGCAAGCATTGCTTAACCTTGAAGACCGACCCCAGTGGCTGTTATTATTTAGCCACGAGCTCCGAGCTAATCCAATTAACGTGCTTTCCATACCCAGAAGAAATTCCGGTATGTTTCCGATAGTCACCCATCCAGATACTAACCTCGGAAAGCGTTTCTTAGCCTCTAAGATCGAACGCTGTGTCTGTTACTGTTTAATCATGAACTAACCGATTCGATGTTAAATTTAACCTTCTAATGTCTTCAGTCTAAAAATATTCTAAAGCCCATATTCCAAAACATTAATTCCAACTCAACTCGAACTCCAACTACAACATGAGCACGAAAATGTCAATAGTTTTTAATATTGATAGGCACGCGCTTGACCACTATCTCACCTGTTGGTAAGCGATGATATGGTCGAAGATGGAGCACGCTTGCCTAGAAGTAACCTATACACTCTTGACTTAAAGACTCCCAGGTTGTAGCTATCAGGAAACACAGACTCTAGCAGGGAATTCCACTCCTTAGCTGTACGCACAATTTGAATCAATGAGAGCTTGTCGTTTTTGTACTCAAGAGATGAGCAAACAAATGCAAAAACTTCAATGTATGACAAGATGCGATGGAGTTGGGCTTTCAGTTGAGTTGGAGTTTACGTTCTGGACTATGGGCCTAAGTTTCGTTTAAAAGTAACAAAAACTCAAAAAAACTAAGTACGAGCAAAAAGTCACCAATTACGACGATTTTGTTCGTCGACACCTAATTTAGTTAACAAGAATCCCTTGGAGCCGTAATTAGAAATACGTGTGAGCGACCCGAACGTAACTTATTCATATTTGTAGGCTATTTCCAGTCTCGCAATTAACTTCAGCTAAGTTTTTGCTAGAAACCTGAGTTTTTCTTTTTGATTTTGAGTCTAAATGGTAATTTTAATCTTGGGTTTTTAGGTTAGGTCTTATTTTAGGTTGGCGGGTTGACTTGAGATTTGTAGTAGTAAGTATGTAGATTTTTAATTACTGTCTAATTATATCTCGACATTAGGTTTGTTTGTTAGAGAGAAATAAATAAGTAAAGCTTTGTACGTACCTAGTATCTGTTGTTGGCTCCCCAAAAGATTCTTTCAACTTTCAACACACATACTTACTAGGAAACTAGCTCCACTGCTGTTAGACAGTTGTGGAATTTATTCGAAAAAGTCACCGCGGCCCTGGAACGCAAAGGGCATGAGTAGGAACATGGATGGGTTTTAGTCAGTAAGAGTCTGACACTCCCTTTTGACGCACCCAAAGCGGAAGAAGTAATTTGATGATTTCTCATCCAAAAAAAAAACAAAACTGCTGTTAGACTGGCAATGAAGTGTATTGCGCACTAGTGCGGAAAAGTAGTCGGCCAGTCCCAACATATTCAATTGATTGTATTAATTGTATCAGGCTGGTCACTGGGCAGCCCCCACTCGTCGCTAATCCCCCACGAAAAACGACATCGGGCTAGGAAAAATAACGTTATTTATTTTTTCGAGTAAGTGTGTTGAAAAACGTCGGCCAGTTTCTCGGTTACATGCTCGGGCGTCTTTCTACCTCGACTGCAACAAATTTTTTCCACTTGCATCGAAATGTATTACTTTATCCTCATCAGTATATATTTATAGATACTGATAAAGGTAAGGAGATAAATATTCATTTCGATGCCAGTGAAAAAATTTAGTTGGGATTTTGGGATTCTTTTCTCCAGGTGACAGTTCACCTGGTGAATAGAATTCTAAAATCCCAACTTAAAGGACCATGCCTGTTACCCCAACACAAAACTTCCTTTGAATTTTTGAATCCAATTTTTCTTTATCACAAAGTTACGTCTCGACGGACAGAACGCTGACTTTTGACACATTTAATTATTCAGAACTTCGTCTTACTTAAGTACGGTTGGAACAATAGCGAAGGGTTTCCGCTATGACTAAAATATTAAATGCGAATACAGCGCTATAAACATGGAGAATTTGGTGCGTTACGCCGACAGTCAGCTCTCGAACTTTTCATTGGCATTTTATTAGCTTCAATACACTTTTAAGAGCTGTTTATTCCGTTTTATTGTAGACGAGATTTTGTGACGTCAGCTTCTGTATATGTGATTGTTGCGTCTGGTAGTTTGTTAATTTTATAGAATTACACGTAATTAAACACAAGCTGATGTAAATGAGCAATGGAAATGCGTCCTCGTTACCAAACACCCATTTGAAATGTTTCACCAGTATTCATTACTACCAGCAACCTTAAATAGGTTTATAATAGGATATATCATCAAAATAATATGATTGTGTATAACTGTGATAAATATTCCATAAACGACGTGACAAGTAAGTAATCCCAACGTCTGCAGGTTACAGGGGTCAATGCACGTTACTAAATGCATTTATCTGTAGCTAACTCTGAGCTGATTATTTAGATTGCCACCGACAAACTACGAAAAATAAATGTTTAATTATATTCAAGTGCAACTTTTAAACGTGAGCAATAAAATATTAAATACAACCAAAAATGTTTGATATCAACGACACTAGACAGTCCTGACACTGAATCTCCAACACCACTCAACACCTTGTATTATAGTAAAGCAAAATAATACAGCAGTTCCACAAGGATTTACCCACTTTAAAATATGGGCAGTACTGTGTTAAATCTTGACGTTGGTGCGTGCGTAAATCTCACAGCCAGCCCGCTGGGCGTGGGGCAAATAAAACCAGGGCTAATAGCTCCTTAAAGTTTTCTTTATGCGATCCCCCGGGGTGAGCTCCTGAAATCATATTTCTCGAAGTAATAGTTGCTATGGAAGTTGTTGGCAGTATATTCGAGATTAACTGTTAACAACGTTGGTACTTTGATTGAATTGCTGTTTTATTTATTAGGTATAGTAGTGAAATATGGCAAACATTCTGGGCCTATTGATTTTAGATATTAACGCATTTGACTCGACTTACAAATTTGAGACGGTAATGGAACAACGGTTCGTTCCATTACCGTCTCAAATTTGTAAGTCGAGTCAAATGCGTGAAAATCTAAAATCTCCTAAACAGTGAAGATGACCGCATCTTCACTATGTATTGTGTAATAACTATACACACTTTATGAGAGTTTTCTAGATGCGAGAAGAACAGAACGAACTTCCAGCAGTAGACACTACAGTGTTGTGTTTTGGCCAAAATAATGATTATGATAAATGATTTACTTTGCGTGCAAGGCTTGCCTGTCAAAAAAATCGTTCATCTAGCATGCATATTGGTGAATATTTCAGTGCAAGCGTATTGAAAAGGACTTAAAAATAAAACAGCTTATTATAAAATCATGTCGCCTGCATGCATGGATTCTAGTTTCAACTTTCACAATTTGTTTTAAACAACAAACATAGGATGAAAGACCTAAAATATAAATAACGTAAATGTTAATAAACAATAATATTTTTGTTCCTGTATCTTTCCGATTCCGCTGTTACAATAACAACAAAGTAAAAGGGAATTATTTACGTCAAAACAGATTTCCGCGAGCTTTGACCTCAAACGTATTTTTTTGGGGACTCAATCTCGTTAGTGACTTTTTGGAAATCCTTCCACGTGTCGTTCGAGTTGATGGGTTGATGTATTTATAAGCAACGATCGATATGCTTTCGCGAACGGGGCTTATGGGTTTTATGCGATAGTACGCTTCAGAACCTTTAAAAAAATACATATCATGTATTCTCTTTTTAAGCGACATGAAGTTAACGAACAAACTTCATGGGTCAATAACATAGTAGTACCTATCCTTTTTATACTGAATAAGATCCATTCGACATTAAACAAAACTGACCAAGTGCGAGTCGGACTCGCGCACAAAGGGTTCCGTACCATTATCTATAAAAAAAGTGGCAAAAAAATCACGTTTGTTGTATGGGAGCCCCATATTTATGTTATTCTATTTTTAGTATTTTTTTTATTGTAGCGGCAACAGAAATACATCATTTGTGAAAAATTCAACTCTCTAGCTATCACGGTTTATGAGATACATCCTGGTGACAGACAGACGGACAGACAGACGAATAGTGGAGTCTTAGTAAAAGGGTCACGTTTTTACACTTTGAGTACGGAACCCTAAAAAGGTACATAAAAGAATAGCGCCACCCATCACTTCCCGTGGGTTTCGTAAGAAGCGACTAAGGGACTCACCAGAGAATGCGCAGCAGCATTCTCTGTAGGTACAATGCTACAGCTACACTGCGATCGCCAAGCCGCCTGCCAAGCGTGGCGATTATGGCAAACCATTTGAGGGAAGCCTATGTCCAACAGTGGACGTCTTTCGGCTGATATGATGATGATGATGGATGTCATAGTATTTGCTATTTTTTGTCATGGCTTACGGTACTGGTAACTACGGAACCCTACACTTGAATTTTCATAAAATAACCCTACATTAAACTTGTTGAAAAATACCCACGTCGGATTACCCACCCAGCAGATTTACTGCCAAATAGCCTTAAGTTCTGCAACTATAAAACATTTAGCACCATTGTGGATCCTATTGCAATAATACCAATTTAATGTTGGCTGCGGTTTGCTCCCATTCTTTCTACGTAAAAAGCCATTACGTAAAAATTCGAATGAATGTTTTCAGTATTAACTGATTTGTTCACGACTTTAAATGTTTTCTGGCCAAAAAATGTAATGCGTTTAAAACCGTCCGTGTTTCCGCAAATCCTCGGCGAAATGCGGATTTTAGCGGTTCGCATCCGTGTACCCATTTTTGGTTTTAGGCTTAATGTACGGGTTTAAATAATAAACCTGATTTAAATGCTCATAAAAGAATAAAAAGCAATGTGTGCTTAACCAAGCGGTGTAAAAGTAGTCTCTCGCACCGCAACTACTGCTTCCTCGGCAGTTATTTATATAATAAAATTAACTCCTGCATAAAAATTTACGACCTTCCAAAGACTAAGTGCAAGCAAGCCCTTACCACGTTCTTACTTAATCATGACTACGACAGCACCGAAAGTCTATTAATTATTACAAGATAAATCACCACACTGAAACGACCTCCACACCTCACTTTACGATCTCCACACCACACCATTACTATCTCCATACCACACCATAACGACCTCTACACCACACCATAACGACCTCCACAACACACCATAACGACCTCCACACCTCACTTTACAATGTCCACACCACACCATAACTACCTCCACACCACACCATAACGACCTCCACACCTCACTTTACGACCTCCACACCACACCATAACGACCCCCACACCACACCATAACGACCTCCACACCACACCATAACGACCTCCACACCACTCCATAACGACCTCCACACCACACCATAACGACCTCTGCACCACACCATAACGACCTCTACACCACACAACAAATTAATTTTTAAGAATTTTAGTATTCTAAACTTTTCCTTTTTTAAATAACCCGACCGCTTCAGGAGGGTATTATTATTATTATGTATTTTTGTACCTACTTGTTTTCCAAAGGTCTTATTGTTTTTTGCTTTAATTTTGTAACAAGAACACTGTTTGCGGGGGGGGCCTGGTAATCTGTGTGACAGGATTTCCTAGTGCAGATACCAGTCTCCCACAAAGGAATATTTTTCTATTTATTAAAATAATATTAGTTTGTAAGGCACCTTTGTGGAAGTGAAATTAAATGTTTATTATTATTATTATAAATATAGTTTCTCTGTTTATATTTCAGTGAGAAATAGTGTCTGGTTTATCTGTTTCCCGGTTTACTGTCGTTAGAATTTTTTTTTATTTATGAATGGGAGCTCTTGACCTCGATCACGCCTGATGGAAAGCGATTGATGAGGTCCATGATGAAAGCGAGCGTGCCCAGAAGATGCTTTGAGGCACTGGTACTCCCACACGTCGACGAAACACAGCAGGCTGCTTGACGCCGAACTCCAGTGGGAGGGTGGTCGCGAACCAGGCGGGCGTTAGCCCTACCACCGCAAGGGAAGGATTGGCCAGTCTTATAAGGTGTAACTGTCCAGGATGCGCCGAGCGCTCGGTTCAGTTGAGTGTCTGATGGAACAAATTGCGCTACTCGAGGAGGCTCCTTCATACATCCCCAAATTGTGTGTGGTGTTTAAATATTCCTTCTTGTCTAAGTCTTGATCGGTGAAATCCTATTTATGAAAGAAGAAAATTTTCAGTCCCTTACCTACTGAAAATATGGATTAAAAATCTTCTACATCTTAAAGCTAGGAAAGCATCATAATGAGCGTTTAACCTTCAGACATTAACGTTTTCACTGCTGGGAGTCAAACTCTGGGAGACAGGCCACCACGTGGCTCTAGTACCTTTTTTATGGATGGTAAATCATCAATTGACTCCTTCCGCTCTGGGTGGAGCGGGAGGGAATGTCAGACTCTTACTGACTAAAACCCATCCGTGCTCCTCTTAGTGCCCTTTGCGGTCTAGTACCTACAGGTTAGTGGTTGTCACATGTTTTTAAATGTTTGGTTCTCGGTCTTGACGGTTTCCTATTGTTAACTTCTGTGGACTCCAAATTTCACAGTGAAAACCTTGAAAAACAATACTTTAATATTTTCTGAGATGTAAAGTGAGACATGCAAACATTGAACCCGTTTCACCCTTTGTAAATCTCACAAGGGAAGCGATCATAAAAATACATAGAGATCAATATTATGACTTTATCAGTACTGTACGGTTCAATGTCAAAACATAAATTGTAAGGCTGAAATCACACCTTGAAAAATATTTTTTTAAAGAAAAAATAGTTTTTGTACGAATGTGAATGACTACAGGAGAAGACAAAGACCGTAAAAGCGATAGATGGATTGGTGAAAGTTGTTGTAGCTAGCCAAAGTAAAAAAATAAAAGGACTGCGAAGAATTTCCTTTTGTGACCGAATCAAAAATGAAGAGATCCACAAGAGAACCAATGTACAGAACACAGAACAACACAACAACAGATATCGAAAAATTGCCAAACTTTTGCGGTTTCTCTGTTGGGGTCATCAGATTCTGGAGTGGCGGCTGCGTATCGGAAGAATTACGTTGGACGACTTTTCTCAAGGTGGGCGGATAACCTGTTAACTTCCACGGGAGAGAGATGTCGGCATAGAAGACGGGGCCCACTAGGGCCAGTGCATGTGGCGGGTTGCGGAATTTGTTCGAAAGAGTTTCTTGCGGTGGTAAGGCTAATGCCCGCCTGGTTTGCGACCCTCCCACCGAAGTCACCGAAGCAGCCTGCAGTGTTATGTAGACGGGTGGGAGTACTAGTTCGCCAAGGCATCTTCTGGGCACGCTCGCTCCATCATAAACCTCATCCATCGCTTTCCATCAGGTGTAATCGAGGTCAAAAGCTAGCCCATTCCTCAATAAAAAAAGAGTCATCGTGGCCTTGGAACGCAAAGGGTATTAGGAGGAATACGGATGGGTTTTAGTCAGTAAGAGTATGACACTCCCTCCCGCTCCGCTCAGAACGTAAGGAGTCATTTGATGATTTTCCATGCAAAAAAAAAACAGCGCTACGGGGAGAAATAGCTAAATGTGAAAGGCATAGGACCGGTCGATCTGGCAATGCTTGAGGACAAGACTGTGTTTACCAGCGAACGTCATTCGGCTGAAATTATGGTAATGATGATGATGTAATAGTTTCAAGGTTAGTGACTGCTGAAATATCGATTAATGACAATAACATCGTCTATGGTAGAAGAAGACTTGAACATAAATCAAAATAAGATCAGTAGGATTACTTTAGTATTGTCTTGTTTTGTTTCATCAAAAAATAGATATTCGACTAAATCCGTTTGGTTATTTGCTTTCATTTTTGTGTCTAATGGGCATGTATCGTAATAATGCCATTAGGTAATATTCCAGTGTTCAGAGTTCATGTAGGCGTACTCGTGTTTCAGGTTATTTACGGCCATTCACTACTAGTATGCTATTGGTATAATAATATACTTTTTATCATGTATGTGTTTTTTTTGTTTGATTGGCATGGATAAGTTTGTTATATCGGTCCAATCAATCATTAACACAAAAGGGTTTGTTTCTTTATTAATGGCTAGCTATTTCTCTCTGCTTCGTTTCCGTGGCGCATCAACTTTTCTAGGATACAAAGCAGTAGACTGCGACACTCAACAATACCTTTTTGCCTTCCAATGATTTTTTTGAGGTTACCATAGTAACGAACAAAGAAATTTACTCCTCTATGATTACTACTTTACTACTACTACTTTTATATTTATTTAGGCAATCATTATTTCGACTGTTAGGGACTTGATATACATAGGCCTACGGGCGCGCGGCGGGCGCGTGGCCAGGGCGCCTGTGACGAAAATGTATGGCATCTGGCCGTGCGGGCGCCATTCTAAGTATATTTCGTTCCTTTGACGCCATACATTTTATCTTATCAGCGCCCTGGCACCTTGACCTCGATCACGCCTGATGGAAAGCGATAGATGAGGTCTATGATGGAGCGAGCATGCCCAGAAGATGCCTGTTCACTCTTGCTTTGAAGGCAGATGGATTATATGTATCGTACTACGTCAAATATGTCGTTTTTTCTTACTTTCTTTACTTGACTTTCCTTGTAAGAGATAAAGCAATTGCTTTTGTCTTAGTCTAGAAGTAAAAGGCAGGTATTAATAAATTTGGATTTTCTCTATGTCTGTATCTAGCCTTATTCTTTTATTACTTTGTCCGCGTAAGGCAATACAAATCCAGCCCCGAGGCTCGGAGCTAACAATTCTTGAAGGCACATTGTGTAAATCTGTATAATTCGAGCCAAGGTCCATGCTAGCTCTCTGATGGTCAATAAAACGTTTCACTTTATGATACTAAAATCTTATATTAGAATTTATTGCGATATGTTGGTCTAGTAATAGTTTTTGCTGACTTAAAAAGAAAATAAATCAAGATTTTCGAGGTTTACGTTGAAAAAAGTGAAATGTTATCAATTATCTTCATGGAGTTTCACTTTTTTTTTTCGAAATAAAATAAGCTACATTTATTTATTTTATTCTTTCCCATTTACGCAAAAAATCAGCTCATAACATATTTTAGAGTTTTCGATTGAAACCGTAAATCATATTGTATATTCCAATCGTACTTATTTATGTTTAAAAATTATAATTATTAACACGACAAAATAAATTTCGTCGCAACTCTAAAACAATTTCGCCCAATTGAATAGCAGAACATTTTTTTCACGCGAGCCATACTTCAAAGTCGCAAAAAGGAGGTAATATAAATAAAATACGCCAACAAAAACATGCCAGGAACGGGCAAAAATCATAAATATTTTACGTGGAAGTTCGCTCTCTGGAGACAGTTTCGGGACATCGTGGTCATTAGAAAAGTTTTAGTGGCCATTACAGGCTGTTTTATATTACCGGCGAGCGGTTCTCGTGTGGGTTTAGTTAGGGTCCTAGGATTGTTGGAACTACGGACCCCAGTTAGTTGCTTGAGTGGCTTACGAGTCCCTAATTTGATTGGTCTATGTTTTGTGTTTTCTATTACTCCCGAAATTGTCTGGTTTTCAGGTCCAGAGAGTTGCTGTTTCTCTAAGGCAATTGAACTGTTCATTGTTTACGTTTTTTACTTGTCTTGTCCAAATGAAATCAATATTTTGTGTTTAATGAATATTATTTTCGGATGTTTGCTTTATGTGTGCCAGATAAATAAGCAATAACGGTTATTGACCCACATACGTTTATTGGCTTTCTTTATATCAAAAACAGAAATAAAGACATACAGCTGTCCGGAATCGACTTTTATTGTGATCCTTTACGTTTTATAGTAATGAAAAACGGTTCATAATAATTTATTGTTCGGGTATCTACGAAGGGATACTTAGGAAAGGTCAATGTACTTCATTGCAAATTTATCTGGCACCCACCATAGTTTCAATGCACCAATTTTGTCAAATTATTAGGGCAAGAGCTTTAACCTTTCAAGCGCCGGACATGTCTAAAATCCAAATTATACAATAAACCTTGCATAATAGTAATAATAAAGATTAAAAGCGCGTAAATCACGCGACACACCGATAATACAGAAAGAAGAAGAAAGAAAGAAAAACCGTTAATTCACGTTAAAGTGAAACACATACACAAGATACAGCAAAAAAACACATTGTCGCAAAAGATGAGCCAGAAATACCTTCCTTATTTAATTACTCTGCAGCCCCATAAGACAAAAGCTATAGAAATACTGGTCTTAAAGCAAGCCAGCCTATTTTAGGCGAAGAAAACGAGACGTTTTTAAATAAGCCTTTCTCACTAACACCTAAGAATAGGTTTTAATTAGGCTAAACGTTTTCCTAGACTAGTAATAATTATTCAGGTCCGGTGGTATTAGATATAAAGGTTCGGTCGAATAGACTCTGAGAATAGAATGTTTTTAACCTATCAGGGATTGGACTGGGATAGATTTAGTCTCGATTTTGTGTCAGATAAGTGTGGCTACTTTTAGAGTATTTCTTAAGGCTTGGTTTGGTGTAGGAGGTGAAATAGTTGGTGGAGTACTCGTGTTGTTTTAAGAATCCATACTAATAGAGGTTTTAGGAACCCATCTAAGGACTTTTAATGATAGCAGTGGATGTATATACTGAATTATGTTTTTAATTTCTAGTTGTGTTACTTGAATTATGAATGCTTTTTTTATTTTTTATTTAGGTACCTTATTATTTCAAACACAATGTTAATTGTTTGTGAATAAAATTGAATTGAATATATTAAAGTCTCCTGTAGATACAATATTAGTGAATGTGGGCGCGCATCGTCTTTGGAGACCGGTAGCGAAGTAACGGTATCCCAGGACCCGAATCGCGCGCGCCTGCGCCTCTCCCCGCCTCCCGCCGCGTTGCTGCCCGACGTTAGCCGAAGGTTGTCGAAGACGCCCGAACAAGAGGTAAAGTAAGACGTGAAGACACTGATGCTATCGGATTGCTACGTCCTCACGTCTTAACCGATTTAGAAGAAACTTGCCTTATGGGTGGACCATGTCCTGGGATTCTACTTTTTAACCAGGGACTATGTTTCCTTGGGATAATTTGACTTTCACACAGGCGAAGGCGCTGGCAATAGCTAGTTTTTGTATAAATACAGCACAAAGAGAGTATAATAAGGGTTCCACTACACCAATCGATCAATTACATCGATCGACGTTGATCGATTGGTGTGGTAGCTTTGGCTGATTGACAGATATCGGGTGATAAAATATTGATTGACCGTTGATGGAGTTGATTGATTGGTGTGGAAGAAAGAAGTAGAAACTGTCGATCGACGTCGACTAATTCATTCTACCATCGGTCAACCATTGATCGATTGGTGCAGTAACACCCTAATGCTGTTGTTGCCTGTATACTACTACTTGCACCTTCCAGAGTCTTCTTTCTTTTCGAGTCGATGGTCAACTCATTAGATCGATATATAGGTCGCTACAAAAGTTACAGCAATGGTGCCATTAATTAAAGGGTAGTATTTAAACGAGTGACTGTAAATTAAAGTTTTAAGTGACAAAAATAATTAATTTACGTTATAGTATTACTAAGTGAGCGACTGACTGCGAGTGACGAGAAATCAACAGAACAGCAACTTACAAACATTACTAGATGAGAAACTTTATAATATTTGAGCGACCTAATATTTGTTTGTGTCAACGTTACGTCCTGCATTTTTTTAAATATTTAGCAAATGATATTTCTGGGTGGTTTAAAAAAAAACAACCACGAAGGGGATGACGGGGTCTGTTCGCTCGCTTCGCTCGCTCACTTGACCCCGCCATCTCCTTCTAACCTAACCTGTCCGAGTCGGGGTGCCCCAAATCCCGAGCTGGCATCACTCGCTCTTGCGCACCAAATAAAACACCAAAATGTTAAAACCTCAATTGGAAAAATCATCTCTATCTCAATATTGAAGTTGCCCTCTCTGTATTTCTAGTCGCTCACTTAGTAATTTAGCCGCAAGATTAGAATTTTAATGTCTGAAATGGATTAATTACAACCCACTTTTTGTAAGCTCGTTCTTGATTTTATTATTAATCAATATTCGTCGTTAGTTTAGCTAATTTTTCGCTTATTCAAATTCATACCGCTCAAGTTATTAAAACAGTATCTCATCATCAGTCGCTAAGTTATTTTTTTATTTGATTGTTTTATAATTTCCCTTAATTAAATCTCCCAAAATACGGGTGTATGGGCACTTGGGGCAGACTAACATGTGGTTGGTGTTCTGAACGGGGGCATCGCACTCCACTTGAGTATCCAACGTGTCCATGAAAACCCATTTCACCATGTTGTGTTTGCAGCGGCCTACCTGGTGCCATATGCCAATACGGTTCAACAGGTCACTACAATTCGCTACCTGGAGGCAATATTGCTCTTTGGGTTTCATAAAGTCGAGAGGTGGTGGATACTTGTGTTCCCATAGTTTGCTTCTCGTTTTAGGTGGCTTATCCTGGATTGCCTCTGTGTGTTGAAGGAAGCTCCAGGAGTTAAAAGATGATAACGAATTCTCGTCGGGAAACTTTGATTTGTACTTATCGACACAAGGTGAAGATAATTTCATGTGAATTGTTAAGCCGTCCTAAAAACAATTTTGATCGCGAATTTTGATTTGTAGTGTTTGGTATTAACGTTGAAAATTGATGACTCTCAGTGTACTAGGGATGATTCCTGGTAAAAAATACATAATTCTATTCAGTCCGTCAGTTGGATTATCGAAAAATATTGGACACGTATTTTTTGCTTTACCAAATCAATAAAACATTAAATTAACGCATCAAAGATCAGAAGTGGAGGTTCATGACGTCACGTATATGTAAAAAGTGTACTTACAAGTGACGTCATACGAGATTGTAACGCACTGTATCATTTTCATTTTTGTTTACGTGTAAAAAGAAAAAAATACGTGTCTAATATTTTTTGGAAATCTGTCTGTCGGACTAATAAGTTTTTTTAGTCATCTACCCTATTTGAATAAAAAAATATTCTGACTGTAGACGTAGTTATTGGCGCATAGCCTAGTGTCGAGAGAAGCCGCAGATTAGTGTCTGAGTACCTTATCAGAATATTGCACACGAACGTTAATACCTGCAGATGAGTAGGATTGGACAGGTAATGGGCATCTAGCCTTGGGAGGTTAATTATTGTTACATGGTGAAGACTGTAGACACCAGCCAGTCCAGTGTCTACCTTATACCAGCTCATCATCATCATCATAGCAGACGAAAGACGTCCACTGGGGCATAGGCATGGCAGTGATTCTCCAATAATTCTCCAACGAAATACTATTTACAACCAAAAACCACTCTCACCTTTTTTCCTAAAATGTAAATCGTGAGCTGTCGTCTGTTCGACACAAAATCGGACTAAAACCAAATCCGACCAGAGGAGTGTATACCTTCTGTGCTCACATCCCACCAGCTAATCCGACACGTGGGCAGCTGAGTGCATTTAGATAAATCGAATCTTTGAGTCTCTGCTCCGCTTTAATTTCTAATTAAGGAGTGCACGAGGAAATTCTACATTAATGAGGTCTGGGATTCGGGTTTCGACGACGAATCTAGGTTAGCGGATTTTACTTTGTGAATGGTTTGGTCAAATTCTTGTTAGATAAAGTAGTTATTAGGCGTTTTATTGGTGGAGTTTTTGCAACTGGTATCTATGGTTTGTCATATTCTCGGTGTCGGACGTACAAGAATAGCACTATCCCATACTTCCTGTGGGTGTCGTAAGAGAACTAAGGGACTCACCAGAGAATTGGCAACAATATTCTCTGTAGGTACATTGCTACAGCAACACTAAGATCGCCAACCCGCCTGCCAAGTGTGGCGATAATGGCAATGTGGATGGGTCTTCTTACTTTAGAAGCTCAGATTGGCTCGCTACAATACTAGTACTCAGCTGCAACCGGTTAGGCTGGAAACCAACCCTAATACAGGGTGTTCCAGAAGTGGGTGGTCATATTTAAGGGTGGTGTTTTGTAGCTAATAAAGAGTAAAGAAAAAAATCAAAATAAAAAAATGCCTTTTTTTCAAACTGACCTCGAATAACTACTAAATGATACCACTAACTGCATCAGGAAGCTTGAAAAGTGAATTCTTTAAAAAAAAATTCGTCGTTTTTTAGCTGTCAAGTTTTTTGAAAAAGTATTTTTTTTTAATAATTGTTATGCAGATAGGTACAAAACAACACTCTTAAGATCGCGCAATTCTAGAACATCCTAGTCAGGTGTCAATAGGCTAGCTACAATATACCCATATCTTCGTTTTATACGTCATTGGTGAACTGTGTGTTTGTAAAACGAAAAATAAGTATCTGACTACCCCTTTACGTATAATAATGTACATAATATCATATCATATGTCATAATTACCATCCTTAACCCATATATGCCCAGGGGGTCGACAACGACCCAAAAGTACTTGATTACCTACAATGCACCCTGATCGCGAACTTGTGATTGAATTTTCATTATAGCGCTATCTTTCGATAATCAAATAAACGACTTTGAAGCACAGTTCAATATAATTTCTACTTTGCAATAATTTCAAATGACAATTGCTAGTGTAAGATCGTACAAGTTCATTTCTGGTAAAAGTTTGCAATCAAGCGCATAAAAATGTAAGTATTTTAATAATATTATTTCGTTTTAGTATTTACATTGTTTTATAGTAAACTGAATATTGTGTTTTATAGATATAGATGTTAATATTGCATAAAAAATATATTTTTGTTATTGGAATCAATCGAAACATTGTCGTGGGTCGGTAACGACCCCGTGGGCATATACCATGTTTTATAATGATATTTTTTCTTTTTGAGATCCCGGCATGTGCACTCTACAAACGAAATAGCCGCAGCCCTGGAGTCACTTGACTGCGAGGAAGGTGTCCCGGGCTTCGATGTGTTTATTGATCCGCCTTGTGTGGGTACCATATCGGACGGTGACTCAGGTGAGGAGGACTGTGACAACATAAATCGCTTGAACCGACATCAGCTCCGGCTGAGATGGTAATACTGCGACTGCGAGGCGAAGATGACACTGATGATGACACCGTAGATGACCTAGATTTAGCCTGCCCTACTAGTAGTTCTCAAATATTCGACCCCATTGCTACAGCATCCGGATCCAGCACACACAAGCTACGAAGTTCTCGTCCTGCTGAACCGTCAACTGCAGGTGTTGAAGAACTGACGAGAATTGCTAATTCCGACGACCAGTCTTCCTTGAATGGTCGTCCTACCAGTAGCAACAATGATTCTGTGGGCACTTCTACAAGACGTGGAAAACGGAGCAACATCAGGCCACGTAAATGGGTAAAGCGAGATTTGCGTCCACGACAAGATGAGTGGTAATGGAGGTAAAATCTTGCAAAAATCTGCCCAGAGTATTTTATGATTACAGGTTGGAAACAAATGATAATATTTGCTCCGTACGCTGGAATGACAACAGCGTAGTTACACTGTTGTCAAATGAATTTGGAGTACAACCCATTCAAAAGGCACGCCGATATTCAGTTGCTGCCAAACAGAAAATTGAAATTGATCAGCCAAACGTAGTAAATCAGTACAACCGATTTATGGGTGGTGTGGATAGACTAGATGCTAATATTGAAGTTTACAAGATTGCCATTAGAGGCAAAAAATGGTATATTCCCATTTTGATGTGGTTAATTGACGTCGCCGTCAACAACGCTTCTTTGCTCGCTAGATCATTAGGAGCAAACGTAGACACGCTGGAATTTCCCCGATCTATTGCAAGGTCTTTACTCCAGAAATATGGCAATACCAAAACTCGGCCAGGGCCGCAGAAGAAGGCAAAGACGACTGTGCCTGTTTCAGTTAGAAAACATTCAGCTGACCATATTATTCTCACAAGTCAGGTCAGAAGAATATTTGCACGACAAATGCTTTGCAGCATTTCATTCGTTATTATGTGATAATAAATTACATATGTCCTATGTTCTTCACTTACCGAATTTAATTACCTAATAGTTCCTATCTTACTTGTCTAAACTAATAATAAAGACTGAGTAGCATATAATACTGTTTTATTTTCATTATTCTTTCTCCATACTAGTGTACGACCTTATCTGCCCAAAGGGTCATTATCGACCCACTGAAAAAAAACAACTTTCAGAACTGAAAACTACAAACTACTATCACAATCCTTATATGTGGTTATCAATAAACAACTTATGTGAAAATTATAAAAATCGGTGCTCTAAAAAGTTCTGGGCATATATGGGTTAACAGTGAATCAAAACTGTCTATCAAGTATTCTCACATTTTCATCTTGTTTATTTACGGCTGTATCCTTCTAAAAATACCTAAAACAATCGATTTGACAGCCAAAACATAAATAAACGTTTACATAACCAAACTACGAAACTGATTTCCGCAAATAATGTCCATCAATTCGTGCCCGTTCGGAGATGTTCGGATTTCCTCGGACTCCTGAATATTTCGGGATGGCTACTCTCACGGTGTACTGACCTCGATTCTGAAACAGACGATCTGTAGGGACATATTAATATTAGGCGTTATTTAAGGGATGTGTTAGTTGCTTGAAATTATCATTGTGTGATGTTTATTTAAAAACTTTGTTTGGGTTCTATTTAACTTTATAACTTACTTGGTTGTATGTAGTTTTAGGACAGGCAATTATGATGTTTTTCCTATTATGTTTTTTAAATAAAGCATCAGTTTTGAATGAGGCAAAAAACCAGTTCATTGTTTAGGGTCGATTTGTTGAATGAACGACACCCACGTTTTATTCAAAGCCTGGGGTATTTATTATAATAGGGTGTTTATTGACCTCATATTTTCATTACGTTTCTCAAAGCTACAGCAAAGATGCAGTAGAAACCAGTGATTAAAAATCTCTAAAATTATGGAGTAGTGAGCATTTCAAGGTGGACCAATGACCTGGTGAGGGCCGATGGATGCGAGACGCACAGGATCGGTTGTTGTGGCGACACTTGGGGGAGGCCTATGTCCAGCAGTGGATGCCTTTTGGCTGATATGATGATCACAAACGAGGTTTTGCATAACATTGAAGAACTTTAAATCGTGTTACTTTTCTATTTTTCCACCAACTTCATTTGTTTTTACACAAATCTTATTTAGTAACATCTTTCAAATATGAAAGTATTCGCATTGATTTTAGATATTTTTTAATGTGACTTTTAGTAAGAAAATTTGAGCTTTAGTAAAGTTTATTTTTCCTAGGATTCCAGCGGTAAGTAAAATAAATCCTTGAATTAACAAAAAATATATGCTACAGCGAAATCAGGAAGAAATGCCAACTATTTAATTACAATACAACACGAGAAGAAAGGCACAAACAAAAACGACAAATTTAAATCACTGTTTACAATTAACGTCGATATAAATCCTGCCATTGACGGGTTTTCGAGTGTTATAAATTATAAAAGTCAGTTGGTCGTCTATGCTTCCACTTAGGGCCAGCTTACACTGAGACGCGCGGCGACTATGCTTGTAGAGGCCAGAATCGACCGTCTGCGGTGAAGAGAACTATCAATCCACAGATATCTATAAATCTATGTATCAATCCAACTGACGACACGGTTGGCGCAGTGGTTGAGCGATTGACTGTTGCGCTGCGTGTCGCGGGTTTGATTCCCGCACGGAACAGATATTTGTATGGCCTCCAGATAGTTTTTCCGGGTCTGGCTGTTTGTGTAGGTATGTGAGTTTATATGTTTGTTAACGCTCTCACAATACAGGAGAAATTATTAGTGTACCTAGTGTGGGGCAACTTTAAAAAAAACAACTGATGCGAAGGAGTGACAGCTCACTTCAAAGATCGCTTCACCTTAGTTTTCATAAATAAAGCTTAGTTTCAAGTGCAGCGTGGAACTATGCAGCGCGAGTACACCGTTGCGCTGTACTGTGTCGCGTGCCGTTGCTACTTATCGCGTTTTAGTATTGTCTCATTTCGGTGACTGATTTAAATATATTCGTGAATTTTCTTTTACGTTTTCCTCCATAGATATCTACGCTTTGGATCGTGCAACTAGCTTCATGTTTGTGAGTGACATACCTTGATAATACAAAAATAATTTATTTGAAATAAATGACTTACGTGGTGTTGTTTGCCAAAAGATTTGTATTTTTTAAAGTGCACACTGTTTCTCGACGAGTCGTGTCTTGGTGTGAACTGACCCTAACTATTTGTACCCATCGTCGTCAGGAATTTTCAATTTAAAACAAAGGACTGTATTGGAAAGTAATTTGTATTCGATTCTTAAGAAGTTGTTGAAAGCCTTTTTGAAAGGAATTGCGATACGGGATACGGACACTTTTGATATAAAACAACATAATAATACAGGGTTATTTGTAAAACACCAACAATCTTTCAGCGGGTGAAAGTACTCATGATTATAAACAACTTTTTTTATGAGACCAACCCTGAAAAATCGAAAAAAAAATATACTGTTTCATACATTTTCATCGGGTGAATATTGCATTTTGTATGAAACAATCGATTTATTTTTTGATATTTCAGAGTTAGTCCCATAGTAAAAGTTGTTTATTATGATGAGTACTTTTACCCACTAAAAGGCTGTTGGTGTTTTACGAATAACCCTGTATACCTATGACGGGGAATAAATAGAATTCCCGTGGGAAAAGCATGAGTTTAAATGTATGTGTAAGTCTTTATTACAGATTTGTTAGGAATTTCCAATAATACTAGACGCTTACGTCTAGTATTATTGGAAATTCCTAACAAATCTGTCAATAAAACAAGAAATTATTTTAACAGTGTTCATGTCACCGGATAATAGCAAACACCGCGTAAGACTGTAAAATATCGCGTGAAATTGTAAATAAATTTTTCTCACGAATAAATTGGAAACTATTAAGTTTTGATGGGGTTTATTGTATTGAAAATAATCTGTTCACGATATATCGAGCAATTACAATTTAATAAATATTTATTAGTTATTACAATCTTACGGAGTTTGCAATTTTCCGTTGACATAAACCATTTAATTTTATTATATCCCTTAATTTAGATTTAATAGGTACTAACCTAACTATCTTAGCAACCTCTTTTTTATGGATGGGAAATCATCAAATGACTTCCGCTCTGGGTGGAGCGGGAGGGAGTGTCAGACTCTTACTGACTAAAACTACTAATATTTTTTTCAGCCTGTTCTGTACCACTGTAAGGCAAAGGCTCCCATTTTAAAGTAATACATTTTTGGCACAAAACATAATGGCAGTCTTAAGTTACCAACAACTATAACTACAAATCGTTTCATTATTTGCGTCGCAAGTCACAGTTTTATCATGAGTATAAATCATAAACAAAAACATTTCCTGTAGCACAGTCTTACCATTATTACCTCTAAACCGAGTCACTCTTGCAAACAATCAATAGGATCCACAAATCACGCTTCATCGCCGGATCCGCAGCAATCGAAATGGACCCCATTCACTATTCAGATCAGTCCGAGTCTCAGGTAGAAATGTATCATTTGATCACTTCACTATTACTGGCTTCTATTCATTCATCTAGGTATCTAGAGTTATACTGAGCTATCTATCAAAGGACGGGACAGAGGAGGATGAAATAAAAGATAAAAGAAAAGAAGGATTATGGTTCGCTCTGGGTCATTACGGACTGGAGATGATTAAGGAATAGGTTTTGGTGAATTTCGTTTCAGTTTTCTGTATTTAGGAAATGTCTGCTTGTAGTTTGTGTGATTTACTAATGAATATCTAGACCATAATAGGGTAACCACAAGGGATTTATTGATAGTGTGACGGCTGATAGGACAGAATGGAAGAAAAAAACGTGTTGCGCCGACCCCAGGTATCATTAAGGGCAGGAAGATGATGATGAATAGGGTGACCATTTATAACAGTCTAAACTCCAATTCAAGGAGCATGGCGTGTGATTAAAACAGTGTTTAGTTTCGTGTTCATTTGCTATCTTACTTGATGCAAAGCCTGAAGTATTATAAATACAAAATCGACAAAGTCTAACATGGTTATTAAGTCAATCAACATAAGATAGGTAGAAATAATACACACTACCACTATATACTATACTACTACATACTTTCAAATACATAGTCATTTGAATTAAACCAAACATCAGTTTACCGAAGTAAACGTAATTTCCCACCAAGCTTACCTACTCCAAATTCAGAATTTGTTGAAAATGTCCCGTTGTTTTCGCCTTGTTGGATGTTATCTCTGGACTTGTGGCGGATGCAGCGACGCTTGACCGCTTTCATTTGTGACACTCCATCGGTTCGTGCAGCCCTGGTACATAGTATAACGTAAATGGCTGAACTTTGATAAGATTGATCGAGATGCCTGGCTTCATAAACAAGATGAAACGGTATGTGAAATGGTGATACCAAAAACTTGTAATAATAGGTATACAGATTTTGTGAAGCTGTTTCAAAGAAAAAAACGGCGAAGTGCAAGTCGGACTCAATATTCTGTAAATATTTCAAGCGTCTACCTGCTGCCGTTATTAATATCGAGCAAAAAAATCACGTTTGTGGTATGGGAGCCCCCTGAAATATTTACTTTATTCTATTTTTTAGTATTTGTTGTGTGAAAATCATGTGTGAAAATCTCAACTGTCTAACTATCACGGTTCATGAGATATAGCCTGGTGACAGACGGACAGACGGACAGCGGAAACTTAGTAATAGATCCCGTTTGGGTGTGTGCTGTGGTTTGGGTACGGAACCCTAAAAAAAGATGTTTATTTGATACACACAGAAGCGCATAATATTGGAACAAAAAATGGTTGTGCCAATTAGGCAATGATTGGCAAAATGCCAAATCACTAGTAGTGTTGCCTGACGTTAATTTTCCACTGGACAATTGAAAAACAGGCTTTACGCACAGTTAATGTATATTTGGATACAAATAGTATTTGAGTTGGTGTTATAATTACAAAAAAATATTCAACGCACAAATAACAGGTTTTCATTTAATATAAGAATCATTTATTATTATTACACATCAGAATTAGTTGTGAAGTTCTATGATTATCACTGGATTTTTTTTATCCTATATCAAATGTCGTACGTTGCCGTTGAATAATTTCCGACAACACGCAAGCGAAGCCACTTTCTTGCTCTAGTGTATATTGGTGACAGCTTTCAAGATAGCCTGCGTTGTTGATTACCCCGAGCGTCCTCCGCTGATCCGCATAACAAGATGACTCGCTTTGTGTCTGCAACTGACCACTAATTTGATTCTGCAATAGTAATGATCGTGTAGAGAATGGGCAGCAGCATTCTCTGTAGGTACATTGCTACAGCTACACTGCGATCGACAACCCACCTACGTAGTGATTATGGCAAACCCCCCATTTGGGGGAGTTCCATGTCCAGCCCCCCTAGACAAAAAACTTTTCTGTAGCGTTAACGTCAGACGCTCACGACAAAATGTATAGGAATGACATTAGGTGTGGAAGGGAAACGTCATCACCTAATGTCATTCCCATACATTTTGTCGTGAGCGTCTGACGTTAACGCTACAGAAAAGTTTTTTGTCTAGGCCCCCTGGAGTGGACGTCTTTCCACTGATATGATGATGATGATGAATGATCGTGTTGTTTAGTCAGGAACTTGCAGTGTCTCGAGAAAGTGAGCTCGAGAACTCGGTTTCGGAAGTCATTTAAAAAGGCTTATGAGACGTAGAGATTTTTCATCCGGATCCGGTTAAGCTAGAAGCCGACCCCATATATATCTCGCTTAATCAGTTGTTTAATTGGTGGCCTAGCCTTTTCATTTAAATGTGCCGATTTTTCAGCTACCTAAGTGTCATCTTTGGTTCAATATCGTTTAATGACTTGCCCATGTCACTGTAGATTAAAAGTCGCATCAATGGAAAGACTAGGCTTTCAATGAAACGGCTAATTAAGCTAGTTGGCTGCGACATATACATCTACATTATATTGGCCGATTGATTTGGAATTTAGTTTATTTTTTTTTGTTGAATGTCATAAGTATAGATGTTTTAGTTTAAAATAACTATGACATTATAAAATACAAAACTATACCAACATTTTCGGACTTTGGCCCAGACACTGGAATGAAAATAAACGAATATTTCCGAATTGTTAAACAAGCGTTATCTGATGCGGTTCGTTGAAAGAATCTTCAGATTTAATCGCATCTTTTGAGGAGCGTTTAAATTGAAACCGTATTTTAATATCCTACACTATTTATTCTTAAACCATGATACAACCCTGTTATATCTCCTCACACCCTATAAAATGGGTACACACAACTCCATCCCAAAATCTAAACTGTTCTTCAATAAAACACCTTGAAACTTTATCCCAAAAAGCACCACTTTCAACACTGAAAGAAAACCAACCGTTGAAAGTAAAGCAAAGTTGCTTTCTGCATTACGCGTGTTATGTAAATCGAGCAAGTTAGTGCGGGTTTCTTCTGAGGAACTCGTTGAAAGCATCGGTGAACTGGGCTTCTTAAAAATTCAGAACGTTAAGAGTGATACTGCTGTGGTATGACCGTGAAGCGTTGGATATGGCATTTTCGGTATATTTTCATTTACTGGATTTTTTTTTTAAGATTACATGTGTTCGCTTTTCAAACATGTACTGGGGCGATGTTACAACAATTTGAAAACTTTTATTTTTATGGATTGGAAATCATCCGCTCTGGGTGGAGTGGAAAGGAGTGTCAGTCTGTTGCTGAATAAAATCAACCAGTGTTCCTTCAAATCCTCTTTGCGTTCCGGGGTCACGGTAACTATTTCGCACGTCTGGCAAGCACTGGGGGTCTAGGTAGTCTCTAAGCCCGAAGTCCGTAGTTTTGACCTTAGTTACGGGTGATTTTTACTCCATATCACCTACGGACTTACGATTAGTCCCGAGCCCGAACTAAGAACGACTGTCAAATTGTGTTGGTGTCATTCATTCTGAGTTCGGACTCGGGACTAATCGTAAGTCCGTAGGTGATACTACGAACTACGAACTTCGAGCTTAGAGAGTGGACCCCCTGGCCCTAGCGGGCCCCATCAATAATACAGATAAAACTAATCCCCCTAGTAAAATAGTTAACCACCAATACACTTCGACAGCATATCCAAAGTCACGTTCTATTCTGACTTCTCAACATCAACTCACGTTCACTTTATCACGTGGCAACTTTTCACTTTCCACACGCGATTGACGCACACAGATAGATGGATACTCACTCAGCACTCGAGTTATCTCAACTCGCCAACTAAGTTTCGACAGACGTTTACAGAATAAGTATTTTAAATTTCTATGGACATGTGCTGTTCTATTTTTGAGTACAATTTTCTATACTTAAGAGTTGGCTGGAAGGTTTTTCAATTATTTAGGTAAACTTGGACATTCATAACATACGTAAGTTATGGTGAAGGTAGGCAGAAAATACTGAACTTCAGCATCGATGCACGATCCTTTTTTGGAACGAAGTTCCTTATCGCGCGTTGTGAAAGGGGGCTAGACGGAAAAAATTCTTACGAAAAGTTGTCACGACACTTTTTGCCATAGTAAGCTATTGTAAGCTGTGCGGCGTCGCATGTTTCTCAGTCTGTCTCTCTCTCTCTTATAGAAAGCAAGATATTTGTTAATAATAAAACAACAACAACAACAACAACAACAACTTTTCATCATGGGTGTCATTTTCATAGTTTTCAGGGTCGCTAATAACGATTACCGGGTCAAAATCGAAATCCAAGATGGCGCCCACGAGATTTGACAACTTTTCATCATGGGTGTCATTTTCATGGTTTTCGGGGTCGCTAATAACGATTACCGGGTCAAAATCGAAATCCAAAATGGCGCCCATGAGATTTGACAACTTTTCATCATGGGTGTCATTTTCATAGTTTTCAGGGTCGCTAATAACGATTACCGGGTCAAAATCGAAATCCAAGATGGCGCCCACGAGTTTTCACAACTTTTCATCATGGGTGTCATTTTCATGGTTTTCGGGGTCGCTTATAACGATTACCGGGTCAAAATCGAAATCCAAGATGGCGCCCATGAGATTTGACAACTTTTCATCATGGGTGT
The DNA here is from genome assembly GCA_947386135.1 of Melanchra persicariae. Classification (NCBI taxonomy): domain Eukaryota; kingdom Metazoa; phylum Arthropoda; class Insecta; order Lepidoptera; family Noctuidae; genus Melanchra; species Melanchra persicariae. Next base: position 3,864,008 of record OX376651.1, on the reverse strand, counting down.
CATTTTCTTGGTTTTCGGGGTCGCTAATAACGATTACCGGGTCAAAATCGAAATCGAAGATGGCGCCCACGAGTTTTGATAACTTTTCGTCATGGATGTCATTTTAATGGTTTTCGAGGTCGCCGATAGTGAATTTTAATCCTAATGAATCTTGCCTCTTGTCCTGAGGTGCACTTCAGTGACTGCTACTGAAACTTTTAGACGAGTTGATTTTTATTAATAAGAATGTGTAGTGTATAAATTTTATTGGAAAGGAACTTCGTTCCATCCGGGTGTCCCTTGACACCTCTCAAGTTTTTTTTTTTTTGGATGGGAAATCATCAAATGACCCCCCCCTTCCGCTCTGGGCGGATCGGAAGGGAGTGTAAGACTCTTACTGCCGTGCTCCTCGTAGTGCCCTTTGCTTTCCAGGGCTGCGGTAACTCTTTCGAACGTATTCTGCAACCCTGGCAGGTTCCTTAGATATTGTTTTTGCGCGTTACGGTCGTAAAAAAAAGTAAACCGGAGAGAGAAACCAAGGGCCTAACTACCAACTCTTAAAGCAGTATTACTTCAATATTACTTCCAGTGGGAAAGAGATGGAGCTATACGTTCGACGTATAGCTCCGTCTCTTTCCCACTGGAAGTAATATTGCTTTAAGAGTTGGTGGTTTAGGCCCTGTACGGTATAATATGTCGCAGCCAACTATCTTAATCAGCCGTAGCATTAAAAGCTTAGCCTTTTCATTTAACTGCACTCATTTTTCAGCAACCTAAGTGACTTATGTGACAATATCGTTTAATGACTTGCCCATGTCAGTTATATCGTTGATTAAATGGCGCAATTAGAAATGCGTGACCCTTACATCACTTATTGCCTCATTTCGTCAGTCAGATAAGTTTGTTAATATTTGTTGTAGGAACTAAGGGTGTTCCAGAAACGCGTTGTCACATTTAAGGACGATGTTTGGTATCTGAGATACATCAAGGAGAAACATATCACAAAATTCGACCAGAAAAACGACTCAAAAGTTCCGCAGAAATGACTTTCAAGCAGTTTGTTACAGTTTGCGGCATTAACTTTAGTTCAATCACTTTGAGGCCAACAACTCGTTTCTTCTGTTTTCGTTTTTTGTGGTATATTAATTCATAGTCACATTTTTTACGTTTTGAAATTAACTTTTTAATTAAACGCATGTGTTAAATAAATCGTGCTGCCTTTACACGTTAATTTAAGCCTGTAGGTTGTTTATGACATTTTAGCAACATTGATTTAACTGGTCAGTGGCAGTAACTACCAAGACTGAAAGAATTACCTATCTACATGGTGAAATTTAATTCATGGGCATCCTTTTAAGGGGTCATTGTACTTATCATTATAGACAACTTTTACTATGGGACTAAACCTAAAATTGCGAAAAAAAATCAGATGTTCTTTGCATTTATGTTCACATAACTCGTCAAAATGTAGGGAAGAGCTGAATTTTTCCCCGGTTACAGGTTTGGTCCTATAGTAAAAGTTGTTCATAATGATGATTACAATGACCCCTTAAAAGGATGCCCATGAATTCAATTTCATCCTGTATACTGATATAATAACGTTTGAACGCGCTAATCTCTGGAACTACCAGTTGGATTTGGAAAAATATTTTTGTATATCATAGCGACATTTGTGAGAAAGGCTATTATAGGCTCTACGAGAACGGAAAATACCTACGGAACGGGAAAAAATGGGATATGCGCGTACGAAGTCGCGGGCAAAAGCTATAGTTTTGATTGGTTGGCTGATTGGTTGGTTGGTTGGTGGTGGTTTTTTTTTTGGATGGGAAATCATCAAATGACTCCTCCCGCACTGGACGGAGCGGAAGGGAGTGTCAGGCTCTTACTGACTAAAACCCATCCGTGCTCCTCGTAGTGCCCTTTGCTTTCCAGGGCCGCGGTAACTCTTTCGAGTTTAATCCGCAACTCTGGCAGGAATCCGCAACCCTGGCAGGAAGTTGTGGGTTGTTTGGTTGGTTGATTGGTTTGGATTGGTTTTGGTTTTTGTAATTTAGCGGATTTTTTTTTGAATAGTTGATTTAGTTCGAATTATAATTAAAATGATGGGCATCGCTATTGACCACCTTGTTCTTGAAACTCAAAATGTATATTTTTACAACCTGCTAACCATAACTGTTCTACAGATATGTAGTGTGACTGAAACATTTAAACTTGTACCGTTGTATTGTAAATTTTTATTTGACACCCAGTTTTAGATTACTATCACACAAACTAATAACAAAAGCATTCATAGTTAAGTACTTCTTGATTTTCAGTTCTACATTAAGTAATTCCAACCATTTGTTTCAGATCGCAATATTCGTCAGTGCACATAAAGTCTCAATTTAACACGACATTATTTGTGATTACAAAGAACAACGTCTAGAAGAATCTTCTATGCTATTGAAACAACATCACTAATAATTATTTCTAAACGGTTTCCTCTGTGTATTATCTAACACTTGTTTTTAACTAACATAAGATAATCTTTATTTTAATCTTCTTATATCGCTGAAAAATAAACACCTATCCTTATAATATTACTCCCACTAACGATAGTTCTCAAGTACCAGCTAACGTCTTGTCTAGCTAGATGATAAGCAACTTATGCAGCTTATTCTATCTCACAATTAGTGGTCCTCGGGGTGTAATGTACCAACATTACAATTTTCATTGTAGCACCAACAAAACAAAGCGAACATTTGCACCAACTTAGAACTTTGACCTTTATTTTTTAGATGAGATTGTTCTTTGTAAAGTTTTAAAGAATATACTGTCTCTTGTGTTGTTGGAATTACGTGTTTGAAATAATAATTTGGTAGTAGCGCAGCAAAAGGTACTTTAACTTTTTGAAAGACGAAATGGTGAAATGAGAAACACACTTATGAAATAAGTACTCTAGACAGAAGCAATATTATTTACATCATTTACCAGTGGCCTGCGATGCGGAGGAATTTTTCGATGCCATGTTTTAGATTATTTTTAGTATTAATTAAGAATATTACATTTAAGTGTGTTAACAGTAATAGTTGTGAATATTAAATAAAGAATGTGTATAGATCTATTTACATCATTTGACATGTAACTGAAAACTTTTTACTACAGTTGCATCGCTGTAGCACATTCTACATCTTGTGGAATAGGTCATTTTGATTCAATTTTCTAGAAAACTTAACCGCTCCGGCCCCGGCGACACACCGGTGTGTCGCGAATTAATCGCGAATTTAATGTTTATTTACCTATTACATAAGATTTTTTTTTTCGGGAATTTTCACATGTCGGGGCCGCAGCGGTTAAGACGCTGTATTCAAGTTTAGGTTCGGATTAGAAACAGTTGCTAAAGCAGTATAAAACGTCTGTCATGCTATCACTGCTCTTTCACAGGCACCCATTTTTTTATTGAGGAATGGGCTTGTTCTTGACCTCGATCACGCCTGATGGAAAGCGATAGATGAGGTCTATGATGGAGCGAGCGTGCCCAGAAGATGCTTGTTCGCTCTTGAAAAATATAAATATTAAAAACGTTTGAATTTTGTTAAGAAAACTTTTCTTAATATATTTATTTATTAAACATATATTTGTATATATTATAGTATATTATAATTACAATGTTTATGTAGGTTTATTTATATTTTAGTTTAAGGCTTCACATACCCTTTTCTCTTGCTCTTTCTTGCACACTATTGTCTACATTTCTTCTATATTTCTCCTTTCGCAGGTCTGCTGGAAGAAATTTCTTAAGAAATAAGCAGTACCTTTGTACTATTAGTTTTTATGTTATTTCTGCAACTGTTTTTCTGTGTGTACATAAATAAATATATAGGTACTTATATGATACTAGACCTATAGGTATAATAAAATATTTCAGAATGATAAGGCATTAAGGTCCTTCTGGATAAGCTCGCTCCATCGTAGACTTTGTCTCTGTCATCTCTGACAATGACTAGAGTCAAGAGCAAACCCATTACTAATAAAAATTTTTAAAAAAAAACTATTATGCCAGCACTGTTTTTCTTGACTTTTCGATACTAAAATGTAGCAATTACGACTAGGCCGACTATACTGCAATCTATACCTACATCATCTGCCTAACCTTTTCACAACTATATTGGGGTCGGCTACCAGTCAAACCGGATTCAGCTGAATACCAGTATTTTATATGAAGCAATTGCCAACCTGACCTCCACAACCCAGTAACTGGGTAACACGGTACTTCTTGGCAAGACTGGTGTCAGATTTTCTGACTTCTGACAATCCGTAACGACTGCCAAAGATGCACAAATGACAGCCGTAATCAACGGTTTAGCGTGCTTTCCATGGCACGGAGGAGTGAGAGAATGTGGATGGGTGACCATCTTAACATACCTAGATGTTAAGATGGTCATCCATCCACATACTGACCTCGGCAAGCGTTGCTTAACCTTGAAGATCAACTCATGCGGCTGTTTTTATTTAGCCACGAGCTCCTCTATACTCTATAATACAATTTGTACAATGTTGCGAAACCTTACATTAAACAAAATTTCACTCTATCAACCAATTAAAAAGTTCCCAAAAACGGAATTAACAATTTAAAACACTATCCGCGTCATTTTAACGCTGCTTCAGATAAACCGCCCAAAGTTCGGTCATTCCAAACATTTTTGGAATTACGCAAAACGTTCGGCATGAATTATTGCCGTTTTGGGTATTAAAATTTGTTTCATATACCAAACAGAGCCTATTAGCGGAAACAGGGCCTTTTATTGAGCTATTACGTAAATTAACAGTACACATGACCTTTATGTTATGTGGCATATTATAAATGAATATTCGTATCCTTAAATCTCCATTATCATATTTGTGCTGCTGAAATTGCTGGCTCTTTAAGATTAATAGCTGAAAAGGTCTAATAGGGTTAATGGGCAAAGTAGTATTGGTTGATGTCATAGCGCATTGGCCTCACTTAAGGGCCATTTTCACCAAGCCAAACTGAACGCGATCAGCGTATAAATCACGTTCATGAGCTGTCAGTGTCACTATTTTTCTATGGAATATTGACGTTGACAGCTCTTGGACGCAGTTTAGATGTACTGATCGCGTTCAGTTTCATTGGTGAAATCCGCTCTTAGAGTCCGATTTACGATTCAAAAATAACCGATCCTTAAACGAAAATGAAAGATTTCAACGAACTTCATAAAACATAATGCGTATGAAAAATGGAGGTACAATACAAAAACTCCCAAACTTTAGTTTCGGGCCCTTAAGTACTTTATCGGACTTCCGCAAAAAATGAGAAGGGAATCCGACCTCTGCGATCAAATTAACACGACTTCTCAGAAAGTTGGTGTAATTATAAAACGTAAGAAAAAAGTATACCCGAAAACTGTTCAAGGATAAGTGGAATAAAGCTGCTTATTCACTAGTCGACAAATAGTGACTTTTTTTTTTAACTTTAAAATATATTTATTTTAAGTAACCAATAAATGTACATAACTTACTTAACTATTTATATCTACTAATTCTAACTAAATACAAACTAGACTAAAAATTGCCAAATTATGTACAAAAAGTGTAAAAAACAAAATAAATCATTGGGCATCAAAAAACTCATTCACATCGCTGTTAATGACAAAAGTGCCCAGAACACTGGCAGCATTGCCACGTTGAATGGCAATGCTGATTCTTTGGCCAAAGAAAATCCCAGCCCTCTGCTCACGTGAATAGTGAATTAATTTTATTGAAGCGTGGACAATGAAATATTAAAAAGATCACATGGCTCGTTTTTATCAGTACCAATTCCTAAATGCGATGAATAAAGTAGTTAATTTTGAAAAAGGCCAGCAGATGACAGTCAAAATGAAATACCTACATTGAAGCAATTATGTGTAAGTAGTTGTTACTTCAGAACTTTTCGGCCCCATCAACGATCTCGTCGGTTTGGCGATCCTTCAGGCTATGTTGGTAATCTTGGTTCTCTTGCGGATATCATAATTCCTGATTCAAACACTCAAGGAAACTCCGAGCATTGCTTTCTCCATTGCCCTTTGGGTTACTTTAAGCCTTCTGATGAGGTCCATTGTGAGCGACCACGTGATGGATGCGAGACGCACCGGACCGGTTATTGTGGCGACACTTGGGGGAGGCCTATGTCCAGCAGTGGTCGTCTTTCGGCTGATATGATGATGATGAGTTGTTACTTAATCGGATTGTTCCTTTTATACTTTGTTTTATTTGTCGTTTATTCATCACAAATTTTCTTGAGAAAATGGTAAATTCTTTACAGACCATGAAATCCAATGTCACATAAAAATTGCCAAAATCACCCAGAATCGCTCTGCTTCAGACGATTTTTCCCAACTTCTTGTCGCACAGTGAATGAATACGCAGCAGATTTTTTTACGAAAAACAGGAGCAAGGGCAGGTAGCTGTTTCTTTGACGATTTCTATTCAATCGCTGTTTCGTTGCTAACAATTTTTTTACAAAGTGGATCTGAGCAGTCATTAAAACTTTTTGACGGGCCCTACTTTAATTGTTATGGATATCTTGTTAAAACTGAAATGAAGACAATAAGGTATTTTGTTTTTGAAACTTTTGGGACTTCACGTCTTTCGTGTTCGCGTAGTTTTGTAAATCTTGGATTTATTTGATTAGGTGGTGTGTTTTCTTTATTTTGTTGTTTGTCAGAAGTTTTAATGCTGAAGTACCATTCTCGATGCTCAATCACTTTTATTGAAAACTTTATTTTTGTTTTTAGAAATGTCTTTTTTATGGATAGGAAATCATCAAATGACTTCTGCCGCTCTGGTTGGAGCAGGAGGGAGTGTCAGACTCTTAGTGACTAAAACCCATCCGTGCTCCTCCTAGTGCCCTTTGCTTTCTAGGGCGGCGGTAACTCTTTCAAACAAAATCCGCATCTCTTTGAGACGCGCGTGGAACATCGCGCCGTCGACCCGGGCCTGGGTTTGATCAAACGGCGAGCCACCCAACGCTCGCCGTCCGCAGACCCGCACCCACGGTGGCCGGGAATCGCCTGGCGACTCCCGACGCCCGGTGCGTCTCCCTATGTTCCGGCGGCTGGGGCGTGAGGGTTGTCTCTCCCTCACGCAGCCCGCCTACTCCTTCACTAGCATTACTGCTTCGCAGAAGGAGGTGACTGATGGCTTCCCATGCCTCCTCGCTCCGGACCATGGATTGAACCAGGGCCGGACGCGAGAGGTCGCCGCCGCCGATCGCCTCGACGAGGACACGGTGGTACTCCGCCCAAGCAGGGCAGGCCTCCACCGTATGCTCCACCGTGTCCTCCGGGCGATTCTCACAGTGAAAACACCCGAGCGTTTCCTCCCGCCGAATTTTCTGTAACTATTTCACCGTGAAAATTAAAGTGGTGTAAGATTAAAGTGAACTGTCATTCACCTTGGTATAGATTGCCAATTCACTTCAAGTTTTCTGCATCTACGGTGACGTATGAGTATGTCACAACAGAAACCTAGACTAGATCACTGACTAAAATAAATAGTGTAGAACCACTTCAACCCGATATACCAACATCATAGCACGAATAAAACTGACCACGACGAACCCAAGTATTTCCAGCACAGAGAACATACACCAGCAATTCCCTTAAAAGCAAGCTATGTAATAAAAAATGCGTTGACGCGCTCTGACAAAGTGCAGTCGCATCGTATGGCGGCAGACAAAGTGTGGCCATTACTACGTCCTGCTGCCGAGTCCCTGGCCAGTGTTAGGAGATTAGTTTTTGTTTATACATGTGATATTTTACAGAAAATAATTAAAGTAAATGATAACGGGTGGGTTGCATGAGAAGAGCTCAATATTATGTAACATTTTCATACTATTTACGTACTATTATTACCTACTTGTAATATTGAATTGTATCTATGTTATTCAGCCTCGTTTGTGTGTCAATGCGGGGTGCCAACTTAAAACCAGCGTTGGGTACCTACCCAACGCTGGTTTTAAGTTGGCACCCCGACCCGACTGACCCCGTTGTTTTCTCTGCGTTTGCTGGGCGTCAGATAGGTATCTGACGCCCAGCAAACGCAGAGAAAACTCCTTTTGTATGGCACGCTCAGCGAAAATTTTCCTGTAGGTACTATGATGTTCGATTATTTTTTCGTTTAGTTAAAAGGTAAAAGTTTTGGGATGCATAAAGAGCCTCTTCGTGTAGCGAAATTCCATCAGGCACTCAACTGAACCAAGCATTCGGTGCATCTTGGACAGTCTCACCTAATACCTTACCTACAAGACTAGCCAATCCTTTCCTTGCGGTGGTGGTAGGGCTAACGCCCGCTTGGTTCACGACCACCCTCGCACCGGAGTCCCGCGTTAAGCAACCTGCTGTGTTTCGCCGACGCGTGGGAGTGCCAGTGCCTTAGGGCATCTTCTGGGCACAATCGCTCCATCATATACCTCATCCATCGCTTTCCATCAGGCGTGATTGACGTAAAAAGCTAGCACATTCCTTAATAAAAATATAAACAACAAAAAGTAGACGTGTTGTTGAAGAAGTATTTACTGAAAGAAAAGGAAAAATTTATAGATGAGGAAAGGAAGATTTTTTAAATTTTGTAAACAGAAACGTTCAAAAAAATTGATTTAAGCAAATACCTTTGTAAAAGCATTTATCACTTAGTTCTTATCGCTGATATTATGAGAACGGTGTTTTGGATGCTAAAACATAAAAAACCTTTTTGAACATTTCGACATAGAACTTTAGACTCGAATAGTGGACGTGGAGTTAGCCTTGGACTAAATTCAGCTAAGTTCAAGGAAAATTTTAGTGCTAGACATGGAAGATGGAATCAATTAGTTGTTGTAACTTTTTGTTATTATATTATTATTATTTAGAAAGCACATAAGAAATAATTTTTTAAATAACTTCATCGGCGAAAAAGTTATAAAGCTTCAAAGTTCACAATTAGAAAGAGAAGTCCGATATGGACTTTGACGTCAAAGTCCATGAGAGTCCATGACGCATAAACAGCTGCCATTCAAAACACCGTTTTCGCGAGAGGGATAGATACATTTGTGTAAAATAGTTATATCGCGTTGGTTTTTCGATCAGATTTGAATTTATTTTTACTGTTAATATGATATTTTTGTATATTTTGAGATAAACTGTGTCGATAACAAATATTTTTTTCATGCATATTCCCTATTATATTCATGCACAATAGCAGCAGAACACTGACTCCTAAGGAGCTACAGGTTTCATAGGTGCAACCTAGTTAAGGAAGCAGGGTTATATAAGATGGTGTTAATAATCAAATTAGGTACTGTTCAACTTATATTCAACAATCGACTAAATAAATAAGTAGGAATTGAAACTAAGTAAGTTCGAATAATAAAGAGAGATACAAACTTATATCTCAGTCTATAATTTCCAGTCCGGATTTAACTCAAGACCCATCTTTGAGTAAAGAGGAACTGTTTCCGCCAGTAATACAGATGCAAATCGACTGTGCCTAAAGGAATATTTAGCGAGACGTTCCTTGAATTCTGACATCCACTTGAAGCAACAAACTGCGTTTGAAATAAGTATTCTAAAGCTACGTTTTCATTGGAAAATATGTTGAGCAACTGTTGACGAAAAGTGTTTTTGTTGTTGGCAAAATCATAATTACTTTTGTTAACTACACTTGTTTCATAGCATGTCACCACTAAACATTCTGTATTGCTAGCAATACTACGATTTCTTCAGCACAAATCGTAATACATCATGCTTAGCTATTTTTCCCCAAGAATACTATTTATATTTTGGCAGTAACATACTTTTCCAGTAATTATTTCTGAGTCATAATTGTAATAGAGCGAATAGTATTGCTGTCAGCCGGGTGGATCCATCCAGATCAAATACAGACTCCGGGCTTGGTACTAATGGATAAACCCCATAACACTTCGCTCGACCTGGGGTTCGACGCTTGCCATCTGTTCCTTAAAACATGAAACTTATGTGACCTATGTTTTGCCACCAACGAATGCCGAGGAAGTGGCAAAGTTTTGGGCCAAATACATCTGTCATATTGTCGTATCACCAGAAAGAAGAACACCACGCCCCTTTTTCACGAGGTGCTAGGTCTACCCATCATCATGATATCAGCCGAAAGACGTCAACTACTGGACAAAGGTCTCCTCCAAATGTCGCCACAACAACCGGTCCCGTGTCTCGGATCCATCGGCTACTCGCGGCCCTCACCAGGTCATCGGTCCACCTTCGGGACACGTTCCAACGCTGCGTCTTCCAGTACGCGGTCGCCACATCAGAACTTTACGGTCCCATCGACTATCTGTTCTGCCACTTCAGTTTGGCGATCCTTCGGGCCATGTCGGTAAACTTGGTTTTCTTGCGGATATCATCATTCCTGATTCGATCACGCAAGGAAACTCCGAGCATTGCCCTCTTCATTTCCCTTTGTGTGACTTTAAGCCTTCTAATGAGGCCCATTGTGTGAGCGAGCAGTTTATCCATATATAGCCACATTTCATCACTTATGTTGCTACGCAACCTGGTTTCGCCAATGAATACGAAGCCTAAGGTTTCTAATAAGAACGGTAACGGAACACGTTTCTCATATCGTATTTGCGAGCCAATATGTCTGAATTGCTAGGGATGGGACCGGTATGGGACATTTTACTGTATCATGATCACTCGAGAAAAAACGCGGGGTGTTTTGTCACGTCGGGTAAACATGAATTTCTTTCATTGCTGAGTATTTTCTGTGTATGTCAGAATATAAAGAAAAGAAAATAGAAACTAGTTTTAGGAAACGAGTAGTCTTGCGGAAGGCTTCAAATAAAAATATACTTATGAAATTGGCGTTTGTTTGTGAGTGTAACGGACTGTCTGTCAGTATATTATAATAATAAAAATTGAAAATAATATATAATAAATAATAAATTTGAATATTTAAATAATTTATGATGCTATCGAGTTGAAATTTGCAATAAGTTAATGTTTGTCAGAACTCACAAAATTTTCCAAGACGAAAAATCAATTTAACGATTTATTACGATGCATTTCATAGAATTTATTTCTTGTATGTCATTTTTTTTCATATTTTTACTTAAATTAAGTTATGCTCTAAGTCTATGCTGTTAATCTTTTAAAGTTGCTCACAAAAGAGCCGTGACAGTTGGATAAATCTAAATCCTTCTAAGAATTTACAAAGGCTGTTCCATCGGCCAGCAAAAAGATAATTTTCACACTGTCTTGCATTTTAAGTCACTGGCTGCAAATCTACTTTGACTAAAATTGCCACTAATCATAATTAGCTTAGAAACCTCGTAATTAGAAACTTGTATAAGTTAATTATGCGAGGTCTTACGTGCTTCACTAATTAGAGTTTGCACAAATAGCTTAGCAAAAGCTGATTCCCAGAATTCAGTTATTATTATACGTAATTCACTTACGATTTTCATTATTCCTTTGTTTTTATAAACTTAATAATCTTGTTGTTGGAATGGTGTTGAACGTGCGGAGAATCACGACTTATCTCGTTTCAGATAATCTGTGAAATGTGTAGAGAAAAAATAGGGTATTGATTTTTCTGTTTGGCATGGCAACAGCCTTTTCCTATTAAGTTTTCGTAGTAATCTCAATCTCTTCTCTTGCGGAATTTGTTCGAAAGAGTCACTGCGGCCCTGAGGGTCTACTTTCTACGAACGAAATCCGTAGTTTCGGCCTTAGTGTCGGGTGTTTTCTACTCCGTATCACCTACGGATTTACGATTAGTTCCGTACCCGAACTAAGAACAACCGTCAAATCGTGTCGTCATTCATTTTTAGTTCGGGTTCGGGACTTCTTGTAAGTCCGTAGGTGACACGGAGTAGAAAATGCCCGACACAGGCCGAAACTACGGACTTCGGGCTTAGAGAGAAAACCCCTGGAACGCAAAGGGCATTTGGAGGAACACGAATGGGTTTTAGTCATTAAGAGTCTGCCACACAATTCCGCTCCGCCCAGAGCGGAAGGAGTCATTTCAATGTGAATCATTCCGAGTGAGTACTTAACATACTGGTCACTAGTAAAAACGTCCATGCGGTAGATTTTTAGTTTTAAAAATCTACCGCATGGACGTTTTTACTAGTGACCAGTATGTTAAGCACTCACTCGGTTGTCCAGTCTGCTGCAGCAAACGCAAAAAGCACAAAAAGTTGGGTTTTAAATACCCGTTTGACTTCAAATGTGAGTGCGGTTTCCCTTGTCTAAAAACCATGACCAGAATTCGAGTGCCCTAAGGGCACCATTGAGGACTTAGTGAATGCCACGGATGCCGATGAACGTGGTCACCTACTGGCCATAAACTGTATTAAGGCAAAGGTGACCTAGTTTATGCTCTCTAAAAGAAGAGGAAGTAAACAATTTATTGTAAGGGTTATATGTATTGATTCAGAATAGTTTCATGTTTTTTTTTAAACTTTACCCCACTGTAGGAATTTCTCCTGTGTCGTTGTCCATTCACAGAAATATAAGCTCACATACAACCAGACCCGGGGCAAACATCTGTAGGTCATACAAATATTTGTTCCGTGCTAGTATCGAACCCATGACACGCAGCGCTGCAGACATTCGCTCAACCACTGCGCCAACCGTGCCGTCGATAATCTTGTATCTATGTATGTCAAATGTCTTTATTTCCGATTTTTGCCATTAAGAATATCAAGACTCTGAGTCAATGACCGATATCGGTTATTGACTCACAATTTAGCATTGCCCTAAAGTAATGCTAATCTTGTGTTTTCACGATATCGACGCCTCCCGCGCATTTGGTTCGTATGTTTAAATTTGTGATATTTCAGGATGGAGATTTTAGATGTAATATTTTTAAAATGTTATATAATAGTACTAAAATCTTATTTTGCCGAAAAGACATGTTACGACTTTTTTGGGAGGCATCAATATACTTCATTGACTATGTAGATTTAGAGAACTTATTCCAGTATATAATGAAAAAAAAAACACTGGGAAAGATCAATACCAATCAGCACACCATTTCCACAATTATCCATATCAACGATACTACAACTCAAATTATTCCAAACAAACAAACTGACCTTTGATCACAACGAGATACAATTTCCGCTTTCCAGCGCATCATTAAGCGTGTAATACAGGCTAATTTTCAATGTGCCCGCAAACTATTTGCATAATTAATTCTAACACAACGTTCCGCTGAAGTGAAATATTAAAATTGCCTGGTATACCCTTCATTTAAATTTCTAAATCGTTGGGAAGGATTAGAATGGATGGCTCCCGTGGTTGGATATTCGACCATAGGGTACGGAGATATTTCGGTGGCCATTGCAAGAGACGGCTTTGTCAAAACAATATGTATATCCGCTGCGGCCCCGACATTTGAAAATTCCCAAAAAAAAAAATCTTATGTAATAGGTAAATAAACATTAAATTCGCGATTAATTCGCGACACACCGGTGTGTCGCCGGGGCCGGAGCGGATATAGACCTGAAATCTTTCTCACCGTGAAAAAGGTGAAGTTTCAGACCAACATTTTTTGTTAGTCTGAGGGTGATGTGAACAGGAGGTGCGGTGTAAATTCATGCAATTAACATGGTGTTTTCATAATGAGGTGTTTACATAGACCGGCTGGTTGTAAACTGATGAACAAACAAATTGATCAACTAGCTTTTGCCCGTGACTTCGTACGCGCATATTCCGGTTTTTCCGTTTCCGTAGGAATTTCTAAGGAACCTATATCAATCCAGCTATTTCAGCATTCTACGACCTGTAGTTTTGGCTGTGCGTTGTCTGTCAGTCACTAAGTCAGTCATCAATAACGGAAGAGTTTTAAATAAAAGGATATTGATTGATTGACTACCCGTGACAGTTCTATGGTTGTAACAGCTATTTGTAATCGGCGCAAACGCGTGGCCAGTGTGGACACGAATAGCATGAAATAATATATTTTTAATTATGAAGATGGACATAAAAAGAGTATTATATAGAGAGTTTATTAGTACATATTAAAGTGGAATTCATCTTAGTTGTACCCACCGGGGATTTTACGTTTTTTCGTAAAAATTTTCCAACGTTCTTTTCATAAGAACCTTCCTGGGACATTTAAAAAAAAAATACCGTATCAGTCCAGACAATCTCGAGTTTAAAATATTTCGTTGTTTATTTTATTTATATAGATTAATTAATAAGCATTTTCCCAGCTCTATACCCATTCTCCCAACCGTGTTATTTTTATTTCAATGTCTGTTTCGTTTTGTTTCATACCGTTATTGGGGGTATCAACAAAACCTTATTGTTAGGCCGCAAATGGACCGCATTATACCGTCATTATTAATTGTTATATCAAATAATGGAATTATGTTATTCGAGGTAATTCAAAACGGTAGCGTAATGTAGCGAACATTGCGAATTTTTTGTGGTTGTTTTTAGTAAAATATTACTTTCATCAATGAAAGCATCAATTTCTACAAAAAAATTTGAACTTCCCATACAAAATTGTCATCAACTGACCACAATTTGTATGGGAGACTCAATTTTTTTTTAGGAATTGACTATGGCTTTCTTGGGGAAAGTTGTTCATTTACATGGGCAGAAGTGGTTCTTAAAGTTTGCGCACTGGAAAAAAATTACCCAGTATATAAGAGGTCTTATATACTGGGTAATTTTTTTCCTACTAACTTAATTAGTTCGAAGAAAATAAAATTAATTGTTTCGTTGAATTAGGACGTAAGCTCGTAAAGGTAATTAAAGACATGCTCGATTTTAAGCTTATTCATCTAAATTACTGTATCTAACTAATTAGAGTTTAGTAATTATACTTAGTAAATTCTACAAATGCTAATCAAAATTCGTTCTTCTTAGACAAGAGTAAGTTAAATTAACGAATCGTCTGACGCTATAAGTAATTAAAACATATATTTTTCAGTTAAATTTTCAATACAAACTAGAAAAATATAAAAACGGAAAAGTTAAAAAAGGCTTGTATTATCATTTACTTACTTCGTACGTCAAAGTAATTAAAACTTTTGAGTAAAAATTCTGAATTAATAAGCTTTGAAGGAAACTGCCAACAACTTATTTGACGTTGCACCAATTAAATTTTCCTGGCATTAGAATGCAATTAAAATGTCATTAAGTAGTTTTGCAAGTAAGTACGTCGAATAGTTTGTAGTTACGTGGATGCTCGTTAATATCTTTGAAAGAGACAGTATAACTTTCCTTGACGATAATATTTTAAATCTTTGTATTAAGATTTAAGTCGAACAGCAAATTAATGACTGGAGAACTTTCATAAACAATGCCCACACACGATAATTACAATAATGCAAATCTTTATTGCAGACAGCGATCTGAAAAACATTATAAAAGAGCATACAAATGTTGTTTGTGCATGTCTTTTTTAAGCATGCATCAAATATCATCATCTGCCTAGCCTTTTCCAAACCATATTGGGGTCGGCTTGTAGTCAAACCTGATTCTTCTGAATACCAGAATTTTACGGCTTCCTACCAGACATCCTTCAACCCCTTAACTGGATAACACTACTTCTTGGCAAAACTGGTGTCACATTTTCTGGCTTCCGACAATCCGTAACTACTGCCAAAGATGAATGACAGCCGGAATCAACGGCTTAACGTGCTTTCCGAGGCACGGTGGAAACTAGGTACCGTTAAGATAGTCACCCTCACCTCACATCCTCAGACCAACCAAGGCTAGCATTGCTTAACCTTAAAGGTCGACCTGTGCGGCTGTATTTATTTAGCGACGAGCTCCTCTCCGCGTGCATCATATTATAATATCACTTAAATAAATTGTTGTATTTGTTTGAAAATGTACAGCAGAATTATCTGCCAAATTCGTAAGTCTGTCTGTTAAATAACTGCGATCATCAACCAGTGTAACGAATCTCTCATTTGGCAAATATAAAAAAGAAACATGAAAAACTAAAAATTACTCGGTCATGTTGAACAACGGAAGTTTCAAGGCTAATCTGATACGAGAAGATCTTTTTTCACTTTCTAAATTGAATCGCGTAGTGTATTTTTAGTTGAAGTTCAGCCTAACATCATTGTACCGTATACCTGGTTATCTGATCCGGTGGAATTGGTTTATCTCCGTCAGGTACAACCTACACGGTTTGAAGTCAATGGATGTGTGGGCGACTTAACATTACATTTTTATGCCTTTGCAAACATTGCCTAGAGCCTTTAACGAAAAAGGGGATTCTATCGCGTATATCATATACGATCAAAGTTGAAGGACACTTTTCTTTTCATACGTGATTTTGTATGCAAAATACCCAGTCCTACTAATATTATGAATGAGAATTTTTGTTTGTTTTTCAACACACTGGATAAATAAATAAAATTTCATAAACGTAAAATTTATTAATAACTTATTTGGAGAAATGGCAAGCATATTTTTCATCACGGTCTATTTCATGTGGTATAGATATACTTAGTAAATTGTATAGGTGAAAGCTGCGGCCCTACCATGACGTGTTAAAGCGTGAGTCGTTCGAGCGGGAAGGAGGGATGGAGCTATGTAGGGTGTATTGCTCCATCCTTCTCGCTCGAACGACTCACGGCCCGGCCGCAGGATTTTTCTGCACGAGGGCGAAAAACAATTAATTGCAAGCTTAAAAGGGTAGGAATAAGTGATTAAGTGTGTTGAAAATAACATTTCAGTCCCATTGGATTAAACTGTAAAAATCTACCAACAACGAATAAAAAACTAAACAGGCAATGATGATAAATACTATTTTATATTAATACCAAAGTTTTCAGTTGTAAATAAGGCTGCATTAAGCTCGTAGATTGACCACTAATGAACCACAAACGCGGTGCAATGACCACGTAATTGGCATAATCTATCAAATTCAAACATAATGTTAATGAGAATTCCGAATATACTGCGCTTGCATAATTAATGATATATTTGATATTATCGTGTAGGGTATATCGACTAGGAGAAAGAGTACCAGAGCAGGATTTCTCGACATAGATACCGGTTACTATGTCGAGACTGCAGGCCCTGGCTTCAGACAGTGACATTCTTTAAAAAATAACAATACTAATTAAAAAAGTATGAGTACCTACCATAAATGTAAATTAAGAATGATTATGAAGCGTACCTAAATTAAAATATTTAATAAATAAGTTTTGATACTTGAAATTCTAAAATGAATCCCATAAACCCTAATCTCTTTGAATCACAACATGAAAACCTTAAAAATAAAGAATTCGATGAAACCCGACTCGACGATAGTCTATTTCTCTCGAGTTTAATTTAGTGAGAAGACCCTTTCAGTTCGTCTGACGGTTTAAATAGAGCAAATTACTAGGTGGATACAGTGCAGCAAGATTAGCAGTAATTAAGAAACTATTAAATAAGCTGCGCTTTGAGTAGGGAGACTGTGTTACAAGATAAGGGGATTTTGTCCTGAAAATTACGGTTTTTGATCCTTATCCTTAAACGCGACAAGAAGAACGAAACTTCTCTTGGAGTATTTGAAGCTGTTTTCTGCGAAGTAATTTTTTTTTTTTTAATTTAAGGGCTTTTATTTTACATAACTTTTTTTTTTAAATAAGTTCTGGTCTGTCGGAAATACCCAATGAACGCGGTCATTTGTTCGGTATAATCGGATTATACCCTCTGTCCGCGCGACGACGCGTTCGTGTTTGTCGAACAAAAATAATGATTGTGACGATAGCGTATTCGCGCGATGATCGCTTTGTATTAGAACGAAGCCTTTACTACAGCCAACACTTTCCCGTTATACTATTTTATTATTGTTGACTTACGGCCGCTTTCTATAATATATCTCAATCCCAATCTTGATCCCGATCCTTGTCTGTAACCAATCAAAGGTGAGGATTGTGTGGTGAAGGACACAAACTCGGCCGTTGATTGGTTACAGACAAGGATCGGGATCAAGATTGGGATTGAGATATGTTATAGAAAGCGGCCGTTAGAGGTTGACTAGTAGAGCAGTAAGTACTAGCTATACTGGGTAATTTTTTTTCCAGTGCGCAAACTTTAAGAACCACTTCTGCCCATGTAAATGAACAACTTTCCCCAAGAAAGCCATAGTCAATTCCCAAAACAAAAATTGAGTCTCCCATACAAATTGTGGTCAGTTGATGACAATTTTGTATGGGAAGTTCAAATTTTTGTTCTCAAAGTTTGCGCACTGGAAAAAAAGTTATCCAGTATATATCTGTCTCTCTCCGTCTCTGACTAACTTTTTGTAGTTTTAACAAAAAAAAATACCTAACTAAAACTCCTCATACATATTTTTCTTTTTTATTGAGGAATGGGCTTGCTCTTGACCTCGATCCCGCCTGACGGAAAGCGATAGATGAGGTCTATGATGGAGCGAGCGTGCCCAGAAGATGCCTGTTCACTCTTGCTTTGAAGGCAGACGGTTTATATGTGGAAGGGAACACAGACGCTGGTAGTATTTGTTTCAAAGAAAAATGTCATAACGAAAGCTAAAATACAATTCAAATTCGTTTACCTTTCATAACAAACCGTAGCGTTTAATGACTACGCCGCTACGACGTAGCAACGATATCCATGACGTCGCACTTCGTAGACCGCCTACGCGTAGCTGTTTGATTTACCTTTCCTATAGTTTAATTTCAATATCAAGTTTATTGTTTATTACATAAATCGGTATTGAATCTAGCTAGGTTGATATTCTCTGAACGCTGCCACGTCAAGAGTAAATAACTGTGGTAATTACAAGTTTACGATACTGGGTTTCGAAAATTCTTAGAACTACCTGTATCAAATTATGAAATAGATACTGAGCATTTTGTTATTGACAGGTAAATTCAATGTTCAATTGGATTGGTAAATAAATTGAAGATCTTGTCAGATTCCAAACAATTAAGGCAAAGGAAATTAAAGCAAAAGAGAGAAGACAAAAATGAAAATATCAATCAATCAAGCAAAACGTTTATTTCGGACAATAAGTATCCATATTTTGTTAAAAGAACAATAACTTAACCCATTTTAGTAAAAATTAATGTACCACCTGATTAAGAATTAAAATTAAATTGGCGTAAAAAAAAATCTTAAAGTAAAAATTATGATTACCAACATATTTGAAATTTTCATCTAATTTTACAATACTTGCTTTGCCATATCCGGATCTATAATATGTTTTAACTTTAAGTCGTTGCCGTAAGCTCTGACGCTAACAAACATAATCATCTTTCTTTTCTTTCCTTCTTTCAGTGCCATCATCTGCCTAGCCTTTTCCCAACTTCACACACGCCAGGTTTTTTGGCATACCTATATATTTTTTATTTTTTATTTCTGTGTACTGTGCGTGTTTCATGTATGTGCTAAATAAATGTTATTCTTTCTTTCTTTCTTTCTTTCTAACTTTATTGGGGTCAGCTTCCAGTCAACCCGGATTCAACTGAATGTATTTTACGTGGAGCAGCGGCTACTAGACCTCCACAACCCATTAACTGGGTAACACGGTACTTCTTGGCAAGACTGGTGTCAGATTTTCTGGCTTCTGACAATCCGTAACTTCTTTCTTCCGGTGAGATATTGTCAGAATAGACCGGCTGTAGATTACAGGTAAATGAATACAAAAACGTACTGAAAAATTTGCGTGTGCATGCAAGAGAACAAAATACGCAATTATACATTTAATCAAGAAGACACATAGGTGCAATATAGTCTAACCACAATTACCACCTTTTCAGAAAACAAAAATTGTAATTATTTATTTTGTAAGTAGGTTGTTTATGTCGCAGCTACTTAGCTTAATCAGCCATGTAATTGGTGGTCTAGCCTTTTTATTTAAATGAGCTGATTTTCCAGCCATCTAAGTGACAACTTTTGTTTAATATCCTTTGATGACTTGCCCATGTCACTTATGTCGCTGATTAAATGTCGCAGTTAAATGAAAAGGCTAGACTTTTAATGAAATGGCTGATTAAGTTAGTCGGCTGCGACATATTATATAACATTTACACGTCAATCTTTTTGGTCGTTTTTAAACTAGATGAGGGTGGTGTTTCCTAGCTGACTACCCTGCGAAGAAACACCGAAACAAACTCAGAGGTCACAGTCTCTTTTGAAGTCCATACAATTGTACTGGTCAAATCATATGAGAACCATGTAGGTTGATTTCTGAGGTGGTCTTTTGAGGTAAGTACCACACAGATTTGAGTAGACCTGTCCAGACAGTGCAAGCATTTGTCAGTTATCGTGTAGCTCGAACTTAGAACTTTAAGGAGCTTAAGATGATAAAATGCGGGCGGAGAGACTTTTGAAATTAGGTATTTGAAGAAACTATTGCTGTCGATTTGCGAGCACGAACCGAACACCGAGTGGTGTTTGGTTCGTGTGACAACTACAGATCCAACTGAATAGCCTGAGTAAAAAGTCATATGTCGAGGTTTGGCTCTCGCCTATTTCCTCTTTCAATATTAAACCAATTTAAAAGATATTTTATAAATTGAATAAGAAGGATATATACTGTGTCCCGATGTTTTTCTTTTTTCATTAATAGTTGTCAAATTTGTACACTAGGCCTCTGTTAAGCGGTCAGCCCGGTCACAGGGCCGGCTCCTGCGACGCCGCGCCGCACTGCGCAGTCTGTGCGGCAGCTGGCAAGCCGGCCGACCACTGGGCTGGGGGTAGGGCCTGCGCCCCACCCGCCAAAGCCGGAAATAGGAGAAAGCCCTCCGCCACCGCCGTCTCTGCCGCGACCGCCGCCACCGCCGCCGCTTCCTCCGCCGCCATAGCCGGTTCCACTGCGGCTGCTGCTACTGCAACAGCCGCAGTAGAGCCCCTACATCGGGCTCCGGAGGGGGCTGAAATGGAGTGCCAGTAATGGCCCCATTTCACCCCCTCCTGTTGAACGTCAGCCACTGCGCCGCCCAGGAACTGATGCTCCTGAGCATGGCGCAGTGACTGATGCCTGTGGACGGCGAGCAATGGGTAGCTCGCCGTCCGATCAGAACAGGCCCGGGTTGACGGCGCGCTGTGTTCTACGCGCGCCAAGCCAGCAGTCGTCCCCACCAACCGTGTCTCCACGTTGCCGTCGTGGTGGGGCTTGCGTGTCTCAGTGATCTTGGGGGCTTTGCCGGTAGAGCCACTCATGCCGGAAGGTCCCAAGTGAGAGACCAGACCAAGAGAGACACAAGAGGGGCACACCGTTCGGAGACTTGAGCAGTGTTCGGGTCCTCGGACGGTGTGCGTCTCATTGGCTTGCTCGCTGCTCTCTGGTACGCGTCTGATCATCAGACGTGACTGTGAGGGCAGCGAGCAAGCAGTGAGAGAGAGGGAGAGAGGAGGGGAGAAAGGGACCGCACCCTCAAAAAGGAAAGCATGGACAGTACTGAAAGAGATAACGTACCCCAGGGCGGTCCGGACTGCACAGCAGTCCGGGAATCCGCCACGCCTCGCGCGTCAAGCCCCTCGTATTCTGGGGGGGGCAACAGTGCTGTCCACATTCCGCATGCCAAGGGCATAAGTGGCCGAGGAGGCCCCCGATCCAAGCCGTCCTTTGAGGACATGATCGGGTTCAACTTTGGCTCGCCCGAGAAAGCGTCGGTCGGGCGGAGCGCGGCAAGAGGTGCGCTATATTGGAGGAGGGGCTCGCCTGAGCGTCACCCGGGTGCAGAGTCGGAGTCCGAGTTGGACTCCGACGACCTGGTGACAGTTAGCTCGGTGAGCTCTGGACCCGAGGGGGCAGGGACTGCAGCGGAGGACTCGAGGTCCTTCCGCAAGCGGCCTAGGCCGGAAGACGGCCGGTAGGCGGGTCGTCTTGCAGCGAAGAGGTGGCCTCGGCCCGGAAGATCCCCACCAGCAGGCGGGGTAAGGGCCGAGAGGGAGGCAAGGGCAGAGTCCTTGCCTCCAAGGATGCTGGACGACCCCCCGAAGATGGCGGTCGTGGGGCTCATGTCCATGAGTCCTCCGGCGGTGAGCCGGATGACCGGAGAGCCGGGTTTGCGGAG
Organism: Melanchra persicariae; assembly: GCA_947386135.1. Classification (NCBI taxonomy): domain Eukaryota; kingdom Metazoa; phylum Arthropoda; class Insecta; order Lepidoptera; family Noctuidae; genus Melanchra; species Melanchra persicariae. The sequence goes on along the minus strand of OX376651.1, from coordinate 3,842,023 downwards.
GTGGTGGAGGCCGCGCTTCGCGATGTGGCCTTGAAGAGGAAGCTTTCCTCTAAGAACAAGGCCATAAGCGAGGCGATGGCCTCCATTCTTGCGGCAGCGGAGGCTACCAAAGGTGGGCCTCCGCCGGACGAGATGTCCGAGCTGCGGGCGGAGGTCGCCCGCTTGGCTGCCGCCACGGAGCGTCTCCGAAAGGAGAACGAGGGGCTCCGCGCAGACCTGGCCAGTGACCAGGACGTGCTCACCAAGGCGAAGGAGGCAGTGAACCTTGGTGAGCTGGGCATCGTGGGGGGCCTTCGGCTCCGGGTCACCATGACTGGGACCCGGATGCTGGAGATCCCCGGGGCAGCCAGCGGCCCAACCGCGGACGCTCTAGCCGAAAGGCTCAGGGCGTCCCTAAGCGCGGACGATGCCCGAGTGTCCAGGCCCACCAAGCGCATCGACATGCGCATCTTGGGCCTGGACGACTCCGTCACGGAGGCGGAGGTGGTGGCCGCCGTCATTAGGACGGGGGGGTGCTCAGCAGAGGAGGTGAAGGCGGGCACCCTACGTCCTGACAACACGGGCACGCGCACCATTGTGGTGAGCGGCCCCGTGTCGGCGGCCAAAACCATCACGGAGGGCCGAAGGTTTTTGGTGGGTTGGGTTTCCGCGCAGGTCAAACTGCTGGAACCCCGACCTCTGAGGTGCTTCCGGTGCCAAGTGGGCCACCATGTGGGAGCACAATGTACCTCGGAGGTGGACCGCAGCGGTCTTTGTTTCCGCTGCGGTCAGCCCGGTCACAGGGCCGGCTCTTGCGTCGCCGCGCCGCACTGCGTAGTCTGTGCGGCAGCTGGCAAGCCGGCCGACCACTGGGCTGGGGGTAGGGCCTGCGCCCCACCCACCAAAGCCGGAAACAGGAGGAAGCCCTCCGCCACCGCCGTCTCTGCCGCGACCGCCGCCGCTGCCGCCGCTTCTTCTGCCGCCATTGCCGGTTCCACTGCGGCTGCTGCTACTGCAGCAGCCGCAGTAGAGCCCCTACAAAGGGCTCCGGAGGGGGTCGAAATGGAGTGCCAGTAATGGCCCCATTTTACCCCCTCCTGTTGAACGTCAGCCACTGCGCCGCCCAGGAACTGATGCTCCTGAGCATGGCGCAGTGACTGATGCCTGTGGACGGCGAGCAATGGGTAGCTCGCCGTCCGATCAGAACAGGCCCGGGTTGACGGCGCGTTGTGTTCTACGCGCGCCGAGCCAGCGGACATCAGCATGGGTCGGGGCCCGTTAGGGCCAGAGCCTACCAGGGTTGCGGATTTGTTCGAAAGAGTTACCGCGGCCCTGGGAAGAAAGGCACTAGGAGGACTAAAGGGTGGGTTTTAGTCAGTAAAAGTCTGACACTCCCTGCCGCTCCACCCAGAGCGGGAGGGGTCATTTGATGATTTTACATCCTCGAAAAAAAAAAAAAAAAAAAAAGCCAGCAGTCGTCAGCATGGGTCGGGGCCCGTTAGGGCCAGAGCCTACCAGGGTTGCGGATTTGTTCGAAAGAGTTACCGTGGCCCTGGAACGTAAAAGGCACTAAGAGGATCATGGGTGGGTTTTAGTCAGTAGAAGTCTGACACTCCCTGCCGCTCCACCCAGAGCGGGAGGGGTCATTTGATGATTTCCCATCCAATAAAAAAAAAAAAAAAAAAAGGCCTCTATTAACAGTGTAAAAAATCATTGCTTTATGGTCATATCAGAACAAAGACAGGCGAGAGCATTTCTATGAAGAAAAGATCACCCGCATTTCCTCTTAACTTTAGAATTGTAATTTCGGCTATTCAAGTAAGTAAATATTCTCAAACTTTGTGCATGGTTACCCTATCACGACTGTATAAAGGCAGGCAACTGCAAACGGAATTGCAGACGCTTTGTGCCTTCATGTAATGGGTACGTAGGTACACCCTTGTATGTATGTATGTTTGTATATTTTGGTACATGCTCCTTCGATGTGTTTTAAATTTTGTTTACAAATTTGTGATGGGAAGTAAAAATATACAACGTGAAAAGTCATAAATGATTCATACTAATGAAATAATGTAACTTTTCCATCATAACCAATCTGCAGAGTTGTACAAAATGTACAAGCTGCTCAATACTGGTTGGATTAAATTAAACTTAAGTGAATTATAATGAAAACATAAACAATATTGAATAACTTAACAAATAGAGAGTCATAATGTTACACCAGAAGACCATTTGTAGGCTTATAAATCGTTGATATACAAATCGCCATGTCGTCTTCTTATGAAGTGTTTCTGATATAATTGGCAACTGAGATGTGGATGCGGAAGTTCCTTAAACATCCGAGAATGTACCCTCCGGAATGAACAATTTAAAAATACATTGGTACCTCATAAGACCACAAACTAACCCTAAATGCTAACAAATTCAAACAGGATCATGGCAGCATCAAGCTTACAACCCTAAGAAAACTTGACAAATGTTTCACGAAACTAGTTTCTAGGTAATGAATGTAGGTAAACCAAAGGTAAAAGGTTTGGTACCGTTACCACCTAATGAGTCCCCGAGACCTCTCACTAGAACATCTTCACATCTACGTAATGGGAGAGAGGCACGTACCACCTTTTAGCATCTAGTTGTTCCACTTTAAAGTGGTCAAGTGGTGAATGTGCTTCAGGATTTAGTCAAATTTTTTTTGTCATATTTTAGCAACAGCAGGGTTATTTCGAATTGGTTCGTCCATTTTGGAATGATAATAATTATCTTCCTTTTCTTCTTCGTGTTGTTGCCGAATAGTTCTTTAAATTTGGGTGGCCCGAAACATTGCCACTTCCACGGCAGCGTTGGTGGCACTTTGGCTGCATTTTTCGAAAATATGAAATTTTGTAAAAATGGTTACTGTGCTAAATTATAAGTTTTAAGTAGGTCGATCGAATAGTAATTTTTTCTTATAGGTTAGAGATTAAGGCATTAAGAGGGATCACTAAATGATAAAGCTCGCTAAAGCATTGTTCTTAAAATAAATAACGTAATTATGTGACGTGATACGAACATGTTTGAAACTACGCATTTGAATTCTAAAACAATAAAGTTTATGTTAGATTGCAATAAAAAATATCATGATATGCAGCTATTGTGCTAGGTTGTTATAAATACCTACTTGTTTATTCAAGTAACATCTGCTGATATGCTTACTAACTTATCTTTACAAAAAAGTTACCAAGCAATAATTAAAAATTTACATTCATTGTTTTTTCTTACTAAAAAAAACTATTTTTCTTCAAACTACCAAGTATTTTCCGTTTTCTTTTATCCTATGCCATTGACTGAAAAATACATCCACAATATATAGTCTACACATCTTTCAAAAACAAACACAGCAGTAAAACAAATACATTTCCAGCTACAATTTTAAAAGCTTTACCGATAACAAGAAGCGATGCAAGTACACTGACTCAGTATTGTACTTGACTGAGGACATAAAAGTACATGAGCCGTTCAGAACAAACGGCTTGAATATACGACACCGAGACGTTTTATCTTCTCTAAGAATTATAGCGGTCTCTTTCTTTATCTACTTTTTAGAGAGAGATGGGAAGAGGTATCAAATCTTCAGGTGTTTCATGTAGGTATGTTTTTAACGCAGAGTGGAAGGAAGCATTTTTAGGTCGTTGGTGATGGAGACACTAGTTACGTGTCAGTGTGATGGGAGTGGAGTGCATTATGCTCATATTTCGTGTCGTTTGTTAGAGCAAAACTGTTGAGCTGGAATGCGTTTCATTTTTGGGCTGCTTAAAGTCTACTTAGAGAAAATAAGACACGTGCTAGTCTTAGGTCTAATTGTAAGCTTTAACAGAACATAATGATTCAGTATTTATGAAAACAGCATTACTAAAACATACACACAGCGTTCTGTGTGTATGTTTTAGTAACGTTCTTCTCCATAGAGATCTACGCTTTGGAACGTGCAAATAGTTTCATCTTTTTGATCGACCGACCTTGACAATTCAAAAGTACCTGTAAATGGTCTAATTGGAATAAATGCTTTGAGTTTGACTTTGAGTCCAAAATGATTATGCGACTAACCACGTGACATTTCGGTAGCGCATATTAAAACGTTAAACCCATACATAATGGGTTATCCAACAATAGTAACCGATGATAGAATGTCACATGATCCAAGGAGGTTACGAGGTTATCTTCTACATCAAATAAATCACCTGGTCCATGCCATTTCATTTTTAGGGTTCCGTACCCAGTGGGTTAAAACGGGACCCTATTACTAAGACTCCGCTGTCCGTCTGTCTGTCACCAAGCTGTATCTCATGAACCGTGATATCTTGAGAGTTGTTTTCACAGATGATGTTAGTATTTCTGTTGCCGCTTTATCAACAAATACTAAAAACAGAATAAAATAAATAATTAAGTGCGGCTCTCATACAATAAACGTGATTTTTTGCCGTTTTATATAGACAATGGTACAAAACCCTTCGTGCGCGATTCTTACTTGCACTTTGTCGGTTTTTTTATACTATTGTGTCGCCTTTATAAAGTAAAAAATTCAAAAAAATCACTTCGCAAATTGGCTTTTAAATACAAATCAACGTGTCTGCTTCATAAACTAGCCAACAGCTAGTTAATTGAGACCGGAAAGCAAAAAGTAGCCGGTTTTAATAAATATTTGAGTACCAGTTTATACTCAAAGGCTTTCAACATTAGCATTTTTGCATAAAAACATGTTACATACTCATTTAACCGTCCATTAGCTTGGTGGTGGGAAAAAGAAATATCGATAGCGGATAAATGATTTTGCGGATATTTTTGGTGTCGATAAAAAGCTGAAATGTAATGGCTGTAATGTAAAGGATATTGCTGTTATTATCATTTAATTTTGGCTTATAAAAATAGCAGTTGTTTTAAACAATTATGTGGCGTAATTGTTTAAAACAACTCTTCTGACAGTTAGGAATTGTTATTTACGAAAATGGTATGAATAAATCTGATACCATTCACAAATATTGTGTATAAAGGTATAATTACGAAACAAAATAATTACGGTGAAAATACACTAAGGACGGTATAAACTGTTAGTCCTGCATAATACTTGCGCTCACAATCAGGAATTAACTTTTATAAATAACATAAAAGTGACCTAGTAGTTACATATGTTCACATTTCCAATTCATATTAAAGTATTTTAAAAAAACCAATGAATTTATAATTCGATATAATTTAACCCCAAGTCGATATTTGAGTTCTAAATTCAAATTTTAGCTGTCATCTTCAACAAAGTCGGAACTAGAATACAAATGTATTTCCGCACCATAAGTTTTCGGATCAAAAAATGAATAAAACCAACACGCACATCCCTAGCAGTCCGGTCTTATTAGAGTCACGCAAAATAACTTCATTGGTATACTGAAAGCAGTATACTGGTAATGTAAGCGTGTTGAAAAAACTAATTTCTCATAATTACTGGCGCGATATTATTGTATTCCTGTTGCAGTGTTTACGTATAATGACTTAAGCAAAGTATTGGTACAGGTAACGACAAAGTCGATTAGTTTCCTGAAACTAGATTTATGAATGAAAACTACGCATTCACATTTTTTGTAACCAACATATGAAGGGTTGGTGCAAAGTAGCTCGGGAAAAGAATTTGGGGGAGGCTTTTGCCTAAAAGTGGGACATCTTGCCCAAATGTGGGACATTCTAGGCTGACTAAAAAAAATTTTACAAAAAAATGCTACCAACTCCCAAATAAAAAACACTTTAAAGTGCAAAATAATTTTAATTTCGGAAGTCGGTGTTAAATTACGAAGAAACAACCAAAAACTTCCTGTAACTTTTTTATTTTTCACTTTTTAGTGGTACCCTACACCTAACAATACCACTGGAAAGTTACAGGAAAGCCGAATACGCAATTTCGCATACATAAATGATTTTTTCCAGCTATTTGGATTTAAAAACCAAACTACTGAATCGATTCTGACAAAATTTCAATGGAACCAATCGAGAAGTATATTCTTAAACTAAAAAAAAACCAAATTGAGCTCGTCCTCCTTTTTATTGAAGTCGGTTAAAAAAAGTTACAAGAAGAATACGAAATATTTTGGTACACCGGTCATTACTGTGACGAGGAAATCTCATTCTTGTCGGAAGGCCTATGCCCAGCAGTGGGACAACATAGGCTAAGAAAAAGTAATATTATAGTAGGTATTTACTCAAATTCTCTGTTCGTTTTTTTTATCATCCTGAACAGTTCCGCACCTGGGCAAAAGTATCCCCAACCAATGCCAATTAAACAGATTAATTTAGTGTAAATAAAATACTCTCTGGACTACACTCATTAGCATTGTTTCAAACACAACACACAAAAATAAACACAAAATATTTAGGTTTAACTGAAAATCATAAAAAATGTAAGTATTTCACACGCTTATGTTGTGTTTTTTGTTTTCGTGCAAGATACAGTTTTTTTTAATTTTCTGTTTTCAGGAAAAATAAAAGTAAGCTAGCTACGAGTATACACAAGAGTACCTACCATAACACTCGAAAGACCATTTTTGTCGCTAACAGTACTGAGATAAGTATCAACCTAGCTTAAACAATCGTAAAGTATATTTTTCAGTACTTCTTGCACGTAGCTTTGAGCGTTGCACTTAGCAAACTGTTGTGATAAAAATATGAATAATAAAGAGCTGTTTAAGAAGTGGCGTTTGCAAGATAAACGTGAAATGTTTTCTTATTACGTAAGAAGTATTTAAGGATTTATATTTTTCAACTGAAAAAGTATCAAGACTAGTGTAGTTAGATATAGTCATCTTCCTGTTTCATCACGTATTTTGTCTTCTGATAAGATCAATTCCCATAATCACATATAAATCTAAGTAGCCCAATTTGTCTAAATGTTGGGAAAAAACTCTTTCTCTCCTTCAGACATTCCTGTCTTTTGCCATAGCTGGTGGGTCTAGTTCGTTACTCCAACTATTTTTTGGTCTGCCATCTTATATTTTTTGTCCTTGTAGATTAGTACATTTTGGGCCAAAATCCCAAACCAGATCTCGTGGTCATAACCTAACATTTTTAAGGTAAATAATAGGAAAGGTAAACTTATGTAAGAAATACCTTGAACAAAATTCAAAGAACCTAAAAACTTTACAACCCAAGATAAATAACAACGCAAACGTAAATACGATCGGTACAGGTGGGTTCAACTCAGCAACATCCCAACACATCCGTAGATCCGCAGATCCGCGCGCGCCAATAAAAAGCACGCGCTCACCAATATTTGTGACATGCTGATACCGTACGTCGTATTTTACCGCTACGAATCCGTAATGTGCGTCTCCCACGCGACCCTTGTGGGTTCTCCGATTTAGGGGCGCTGGATGTGGCACAGAATTTATGTCGAATTTGAAACTGTTTATTCAGCACGTTTTGTCCATGGATAGTAGTAGACGTCAAACGTCATGTTGCAATTGTGTGAAAAAGCTTTCACAAGTAGGAAAAGCGAATGTTTTGGAATGAGGCCTTAATAGTTTAAACTATTGTTGTTGATAATATCTTCAAAATAGTCAAAGCCAAGACACCCCATCAAAGACCTTAGAAATCTTTATGTGCTTATGCCTAGCAAACAGAAGTCCGTTCAGATGCGCCTTACCCGTATGGCTGGTAAATTGATATGGAACCGAGTAAACTGTAAGTTATAACTACCTAATAGAGTACGACCACAGTAAGATATTAAAACACAATAGGAATAGAGTACGGCCATAGTAAGATAATAAAACACAATCGGAATATAGTTAAAACATACCACGCTCTTGTCACATATATCTATATATCCATTCGGGTATGGCTCCTGCACTGAGTCCTGTTAGACAATTTGTTGTTAGACCATTCTGCTGCGTCATTCTAACCAGTCAACCTCCCTTTAAAAGCAGATCAAATATCTGTAAGTGAATTCAGCTCTTGCCACATCCAGCAACTTTAATTCCACAGTCCCATGTGAACGGAAAAATTAATAAAATCGAAATCGTATCTGACATCGAATTAAGCTAATGCTCCTCGACGCCAGACGTTAACCGTCCGTAATTAATATACGCGGAAAATATATGGAAATCCAGTAAAACCCGCCTCCCCAGTACCGGGCCGTAGGTAAGCTTTTAAATTAATTAATATCAATTTCATGGCGTGTTTTTGATGGTACATTAATATGGACTGACTTACAATTTAATGCGAAGTTTGTATTTACATGGATTTCGAAATAAATTGGTGAGTTTCATTTGTACTGTGCTGAAGCTGGTGTTGGAGCCTTAAATGATTCAAAAGGAATTATTTTATTTACTTTGAAATTGCGGTATTAATTTATTCTGCGAAATTTAAACTGTACTTGAATGTAAAGCATTGATGATCGTTTAATAAACTGTAAATTAATATTGAAATGAATCGGTTGTTTTCATAAAAGAGGTTAGAATTTCCTTTGACTTCATTAGTGCTACTTAATACTACCTATACCTTCGATCAACAATACAACTAAATAACGGGTCACGTACAAAATCAAAGCTAAATTCTGTCCGCGTGAGTACCTACTACAGCTTCCCTACATCGTTTTTTTTTTAAATATTACAATGCAAATCTACTCTATGCATCTACTGTTCTGTTACACAAAAGTTTGCGCGTGTATTGGCCAAACATTTGTGGCGCTGTTTTTAAATCGGCAATTTTATTCAAATTTGATATTATTTATTTGTTTAAAGCTTATTAAATTATAACTTATTCTATATGTAATTACTGAAAATAAGACACTCCGGCCGTTAAATTGCTTATTTGTGCAACTTTTGCTAACACATTGTGGCATTGTGAAACGCGTTTATATTGGCTGTTTTCAAGCAAACTAAACAAAAGAAGAAGCTCACACCTCAAGTGAGCTGTTATTTGTCGAGTCGTTATTTTGGCGTCGACACGATATCTAGTTGTAATTGTTGATCTAAGTATATAATTGAGAAGGTGATTAAAAAATCTAATCAGTCCGTCAGATAGACTTCCAAAAAATAATGGACTAGTATCTTTTTTTCACGTAAGTAAACAAAAAATGAACACTATACAATGCGTTGAAAAGTTCTGTGACGTCACATTTCAGTACACTTTTTACCCAAAAGTGACGTCACAAGGTCCTGGTCTTTGATGTATCTTCGTCAATTTTTATTGATTTGATGAAACTAAAAATACGTATCCAACATATTTCGATACTACAAGTAACGGACTAAATAGAAGCATCTTTTTTTTACTCAGATATCATCCCTATTGCCAGTCAATCCGTACATTTTTGCCTCTAAATAAAAGTAAAAGCGCAACCGTCTGCTCAAACACTTCATTAACGTTTTATAATACCGGCCCAATAACGCGTACACTTCATAATCGCTTTTCCATCATCAATAAAGGCCCTTATAAACCCTCGAACACAAACAATAACATCATCTAAGTACACAATCTAAACCAGTGATTCCTAAATTTTTAAATTCGTCCGGTGACCACTTCGATTTGTTTTTAGATGGGACCAAACGACCAGAAGAAAATTCGACCGTGTTAATTTAAAAATAAAACTTAAATCATAAATTACCATTCCTTTAAAACAAAAGTTCCATCAGAAATTCAACTGAACCGAGCGCTCGGCGCATCCTGGACAGTCTTACCTAACACCTTATGAGACTGGCCAATCCTTCCCTTGCGGTGGTAGGGCTAGTGCCCGCCTGGTACGCGACCACCCTCCCACCGGAGTCTGGCGTCAAGCAGCCTGCTGTGTTTCGTCGACGCATGGGAGTACCAGAGCCTCAAGGCACCTTCTGGGCATGCTCGCTCCATCATAGACTTCATCCATCGCTTTCCATCAGGCGTGATCGAGGTCATGAGCTAGCCCATTCCTCATAAAATAAAGTGACACGCATTGTCCTAAAAAACCATAGATTTAAAAACATAGTACCTACTATTAGTCAATGTAGATAAAAGTCGTTCAAACTTATATCAGAGTGCCAATAAAATTTGACTAAAGCAACGTTAGCATTCGCATCTCATTCTCAATCTGTCAAAAAGGTATGAAAAAAGAGGCTTTATTTAGAGACGTTATACAAAAATTTGTAGAATAAATTGGCCCTCAGTTTAGTGTTGGCATCAATGATAATTTTCTTCAAGATTATTTTTCAAGATTTGAAAATTTAAACTTTTCGTGGACTATTTTAGCTCAGACCACCAGTGGTTCACGTACCACAGGTTTGGAACCACTGATCTAAACAAACAACGCTTAATTGCTTAACAAGCAATATCATTCTATTACAAGCTCTCAGATAGCTTTTCTCTCATAGATTTATACGATTAATTACCATCTGTTATCGGCGTTTTTCTTTAGTTACTCCGTTAATGGAGGCTTGTAGAAAAGGTCGAATGGCGTTAAATTGAATTCGCCCATTTTCCTTTCGTTAATCTCGCTGAAATTTTAATTTGAAATAGTTTTGATGCCAGTGTAAGTTGGGTTATTTTACGTTACATTCTTTTGGGGATGTAAATTATCGGGTTTGAGATAAAATTGATGCGTCTATAGTGTCGTTTTTATAAAAAAAAATGTTATTATCACAAGGTGTTGATAATGTACCCTTCACTAGGATATAAGCCTATTCACTGTGGGAGAGAAATGTCTGTAATCCACCAGTGGGGTCCAGTGTGGACTGATTAATGTCACAAGTCTTAAAATTTTCAGTTTAAAGACGTGTGTACACACGACCTCGCTTTACTTTGTATACCTAATTTATTTAATGACTGCTGACTGTGAAACGGTAGATTTGTTTTATTGATCATTATTAAATAAGTACTAATATTATAAAGAGGTAAAGTTTATGAATTTGTGAGGTTGTAGGTGGTGTTAGTCTCTGGATCTACTGAACCAAATTTAAAAATTATTTTTATATAAATATGTATAATAGCCACATTCATGAGGAAGGCTATAGGCTATACGGGAACTGAGAATTCCAATGGAAACGGGAAACAACGGGATATACACGTACGAAGTCGCGGGTAAAAGCTAGTATTTTATATTTCACATGATTGGATTTGTTGAATGCGAGAAGCACCGCAGCAGCAAGCATCAATCGTGATTGATGTGTGGAAGCGCAACATACATACCCGTGGCCCGTGGATATGGGTACCGGCCTATGTCCACGGTGGCTTGCTTTAGAGCTAAACTAATTATGTGTATGGACTTTATAAATGTTCCTTAAGGTGTTGGACGTAACAGAATAGCACCATCCCATCACTTCCCGTGGGTGTCGTTAGAGGCGACTAAGGGACTCACCAGGGGATGAGCAGCACCATTCTCTGTAGGTACATTGCTACAGCTACACTGCGATCGTCATCCCGTCTGCCAAGCGTGGCGATATGGCAAACCCACCCATTTTGGGGAGTCCTATGTCCAGCTGTGAACGTCTTTCGGCTGATATGGTAATGATGATGATGACTTTATAAATGTATGTGTAAACATACTAGCTAAATATGAATGTATATGACGATAACACCGCAAAAAACTCCGAACCCATTACCAAAATCGATTCCCTCAATCAATTCACCAGCCATCAAAAATCTACATCGATAAAAAGCCGCCAGTAAAATTTCAATACGAGCCCACGAGTGCAGCCGAAGAACGACTAAATTCCCCATATTTTACGGGCCTATAAAGTTGGGTTCCGTCGGGTCGAAAAGGCGTGCTCACTCCATCGCCACAACTCTTGAGAGCTGGCACAATTAGCTGGTTGCTTTGCATAAAACACACCCGTATATGCATGTGGAGTAAACGAAAGAACAAGCGGTTCATTTAAATTTTTAAACATGGAATTCTCTTTAAACATGGAATTGGGTTAGGTGTATCCATGGAAGGTAGGAAATTAAGATGGCCGTTTGAAGGTAAACATTTCGTTGCGTTTTTTTTTTCTAATACAGGGCGTCACACACAGCAACAAAACATCAGCCAATCAAGTAGGTATGTGTGTCGTTTGTTGGCAATAAATAATTTTTCTTTCTTTCTTTCTTTCATATTTAAGGCTGATGTTCTGGCTATAGAGTAAACAAAAAAAAACTTTTCAAGCGGTTTGATGCGGTTAATGCTGTTTATTTTAGTTCGATCACAGATTATATGCCATTGATATAGACTGCTTGAAAAGTGTTTTTTTTTTTACTTTTTAAACGTTTTTCGTAATCCGGTTTTTTCATTTATTACTGACTCTTTTATGTATGTTTCTGTTATGTAGTAACAAAGAGAAGCAGCAACCATCAACGCGGCAATGCTGCCAGTCTTCTGAGCACGTTTCCGGATGACAGCGATGCGGAGGAATACTTCAACGCCTGAGTTTATTTTGTTTTTGTATAATTATACATTTTGTGCATATAGTTTTAACGATTTTTTAATTGAATATTTTTTTAAAAAAAGAGAGAATCTTAATTATGATGAAAGGTATTGGTTACTTGGAAGCCTTGTGTTTATATTAACCTGTTATGTAAAGCTCTCTAGTCTTTTCTACTTTGTTGGCATGCGCGAAATTCTCATACAAAAACAGCATTCCATGACAGCAGATAAATAGGTACAAAGTCTGTCTCCTTACTCCGTATCCTTCAAGAGCTCAAAATAATGAATCATACCATACTCGAAAACCCAACGTTCTCAATAAACTTGTCCCAAACTTTCACATGCACTGATTCACTGTGATTGTGAAGCCTTTGTCGTCACGCGATACTGAGGATATAGAGCTATCTCGAACAGTAGATATAACACGAAATTTTTTATCTAACTAGTTTTTACCTGCGGTTCCACCCGCGCGGATGTCGGTTTGCGCGTAAAAAGTAGCCTATGTCCTTTTCCACATCCTAGGCTATATAACTGTCAAATTTCATGACGATCCGTTCAGTCGTTTTAGCGTGAAAACGTAACAAACAAACTTACTTTCGCATTATAATGTTAGGGATTAGGATAAGTAGGGAAGTAGAGTGAGGAATCGTGTATCTTTCGGTATGTGAAAGAGGAAGGCCCCGGCGACACACCGGTGTGTCGCGAATTAATCGTGAATTTAATGTTTATTTACATATACATAAGATTTACTTTATATTAGGGAATTTTCACATGTTGGGCCGGAGTGGTTAAATGTTGCTATTTGAAAGTGTTTCTTTGTTGTGTCATCATATCAGCCGAAAGACGTCCACTGTTGGACATAGGCCTCCCCCAAAAAGGAGGTGGGGGTTTGCCATAAGCGCCACGCTTGGCAGGCGGGTTGGCTATCGCAGTGTAGCTGTTGCAATGTACAGAGAATGCTGCTGCTCATTCTCTGGTGAATCCCTTAGTCGCCTTTTACGACACCCACGGGAAGTGAAGGGATGGTGTTATTCTTTTATGTCCGACACCATACGGAACGTGTATATATCAGCTTAACCTTATCCCGACTATTTTGGGGACGTCTTTCAGTCTAACCATAATTTTAAATGGACTGAGTGCCTATCTCATCTCCATAACCCATAAACTGGATTACACGAAATTTTGTTAAATTAATTCAGTTAGTGTATGAACCGTATAAATCATAAACAAGGTATGAATACACATAAATATTTTAGAAGTGAACTAATGACTAATGGTTCCATTTAATTAAACATTTGCCATGTTTCAGAAAATTTCTTTGTTTTATATTATTTATTTTTGTGAGATTAAAAAAACCGGCCAAGTGCGAGTCGGACTCGCGCACAAAGGGTTCCGTACCATTATCTATAAAAAATCGGCCAAAAATCACGTTTGTTGTATGGGAGCCACTTAAATATTTATTTTATTCTGTTTTTAGGATTTGTTGTTATAGCGACAGTTAAGACAGCAACAGAAACACATCATCTGTGACAACTGTCTAGCTATCACGGTTTATGAGATACAGCCTGGTGACAGACAGACAGACGGACAGCGGGGTCTTAGTAATAGGCTCCCGTTTTTATCCTTTGGGTACGGAACCCTAAAAAATTCCTATTTTTACTAAAATAAAAACGAATACTGTCGTGTCTTTTCGTCCAACTCAAAAATCAAATTACTTCTTCAAATTACAGGAGCTAGTAAAAAGATTTTAGATTTTACACTTTCAGCAAAAAATATGACGCAAGTAGATATTTCACATTACATTTTACGGTAGCTTATCCAAAGCTTGAGCGTGACTTAGCAACAACCCGGAGCAAAGCGAACAAATAAATAAAGATTAAATAAAGCTTCTTCAATTTAATACAAGATAGGTATTGATTTCGTAGCTCTCACCAAGGATACTCCAGTCAAATCTCAATAAAACCCATTCAGTCGTTTTAAGTGATTTTATCTTGACATAAATCAACTGCTTACGATCGTAAAATATTGGAAAACCCGAAGACGTTTATATACGTATGTTTTACGTTATTATCAACATACACGACATTTTCATCTACCCATTTTAGATTAAAGTTCAAGCTTTCGCGTGATAAACTCTGATCGAATCGGAGACATCCACTCATTTAGCAAACAATACCCACTATTATCGATAATACATTTTACATAACGTCCAACATTAAAATTGGAATTACCGAAAGACATAATGTTCTAAACGTAAGGAGTAATCAAAAAGTTGTTAAGCAAATCGAACATCACGATAGACCGAAGCGGAGAACAGAAGGTCGCGAAGCTAAACGGGATCTTGACATGCAAATATTATTAATACAGCTAGTCACAGTTGAATTTTATGAGCCGTAAAATAAGTCAATAGAATAATAAAATGTGGCGCTTGAACAGTTTACAAGTTTACAGCCCTTGCTGTATCTAATTTTGTTACTACATACATGCACCTTTACTTCGGATATGTGAGGGTGAAATATTCGGAAGGAGCCCCGGCTGTGAATGGAACGACTGGTCGTAAAGTGTTCCGAACGATTAAACGCCTTTGACCCGATGGTTGCTGTAAAAGCGATTCTGTTATAAGCGCCGGTTTGAAGAATGTCATGTCTCGTTGTTGGATTTTAGGTACTTAGTTATAAACAGCATTTTAGCTTTATGACAGGTTATATAAACCTGGGGCCTATGGGGGCTATACGTCCTGTATAGCTCCGTCTCTTTCCCACTGGAAGTAATATTGAAGTAATACTGCTTTATGAGTTAGTGGTTAGGCCCCAGGTGACACCAATTCTAAATTATATCAATAAACATACATTTTTGTACTACTGGAATCAAAAGTAGCTCACAATTTAGGACCCATTAGTATTAGTGTTAATGTATAATCCGTGGTGCTTGGCAACTGGGCTTAACCCAGTTGTATTGTCCCTTTGTGCCTATTTGGCCTAGCTCTGTTCTGTCTCTTGCTTGATAAGGAGGGAAGTGGAAATTATATTTTTTTCCTACTCCTCCACTGTTATTACTGATTTATTTAGTTGCGGGATCCAAGACAGTTGAATCGTTTCTCCAGGACACGTCGAGCTTCATTGACTCGGCGTCTTTCTGGTGGTCGCCACTGTCGACTGTTTCTGGCTTTCAGGAGTTGCAGGGGTCTGGGAATGTATAGCGGGCTTGTCCCAAAAAAAAAAAAATTGTATCGAAAACCTACGTCTCTAGAAGAATTTTAGTCATTGTAACAGCAAGTCTTACAACTCCTAGGTCAATTAACTTATTAAATTTATGTTAAAATAATTTTAATTTACCAAATTCTATTTTTAATTTATGCAGGTAACCCTTAATTCTGCAAACCATGAACTCAGTCAATAATATTCCAAACGTAACATTTGCAGGTAAGTTCGGATTACGGCTCCATAAATCTAGAGGTTGGGCCCGAGACATAATACTTGTAGGTTCAGTAAATCACCTTGCAGATTGTGTGTGAAATTTTACAGTCAGGAATGGGTTTCCTGGTACTGTGTTACGATCTTTGCTTATAGCTTCTTTGTTTTTCTAAGATTTACAGGCATTTCATTCTCAAAATATTTGTGGGGTTATTTTTTTTTAATGAGGAATGGGCTAGCTCTTGATCTCGAACACGCCTGATGGAAAGCGATGGATGAGGTCAATGATGGAGCGAGCGTTCCCAGAAAATGCCTTCAGGCTCTGGTACTCCCATGCGTCGACGAAACACAGCAGGCTGCCCCCTCCCACCGGCATCAAGATGCCGGTGGGAGGGTGGTCGCGAACCAGGCGGGCGTTGGACTTTCGCTACTACATTTTTGTGATGATTTTCATGTCTTTTCGTAAAAAAAAAAATTTCAAAAAAAAAAAAAAATTCAAAAATTCAAATTATTTATTTCAAATAAACCATTCACAGGCACTTTTGAATTGTCAAGGTCGGTCAGTCAAAAAGATGAAGCTATTTGCACGTTCCAAAGCGTAGATCTCTATGGAGAAGAACGTGCAAGAAACTCCACGGACACTCTTTTAAATTATTTTTCTTTACAATTTTATGGTTACATCATTCCTGTTGAAATTATACAAACATATATGTGAGAACGATGTAAAAAGAAATGCACGTTAAAGTATCCGGAGTAAAAAAATAAAAATCAACAACAAATTAAAATAACAAATCATTAAAATAAACCGTGGCAGCCGAGAGATGACCAGTCCAAACTGACGGCGTCCGTTCACGAACATGACGCACGCGCTAGCACCATTCGGCTCAACCATATTTAAGGGAGCCAAATGACCCAACACATGCGCCACCATCAGGTAGACTTTTGAGTGAGCATGACACTCCCAACCGCCAGGGCAGTCAAGTCAATTAAAAAATAAATAAAAGTAGTATAAGGTTCACAGTACTCACACATGTGCCGTTAATTAATGAATTTATACACTGCTAATTACATTGAGTCTATACAATGAAAATATAATGTTTTACAGTCTTCAACGGGTCCAACAATATTTATAAATGCCAAAAGATTAGTTTGTGCGGCCTAGTAACTGTGGAGCTGGACCGGCATTGAGCCAAGCATTATTATCTTCAATATAATCCCCCAACTTATAATATGCTTTCTTGCATAGTGTGCGTTTGATACAAGATTTAAATTTTGTTTCATTCAGTTCTAATATATTAGGAGGTATTTTATTATAACATTTTAAACAGTACCCCATGAAAGATGAGGCTACTTTAGCTAGTCTGAAACTTGGTTGAACTAGTTGATCCCTATTTCTAGTAATATAATTATGTCTGTCGCCTCGTCTACTAAAAAGATGGAGATTCTTTCTAACGTACATAATGTTTTCATATATATATTGACAGGGTACCGTCATGATGTTAATATCCTTAAACAGTTCCCTTAGAGAATCACGTCGGCGGAGATTGTATATCGCTCTTATAGCTCTTTTCTGCAGAATAAAAATAGACTCGATGTCTGCAGCCCGTCCCCATAGTAAAATACCATAAGACATGATACTATGAAAGTAACTAAAATATACTAATCTCGCGGTATCAACATCCGTAAATTGGCGGATTTTTCTAACAGCATATGCCGCTGAACTTAGCCGTCCTGCAAGAGATGTTAAATGAGGACCCCATTGTAGCCTAGAGTCAACCGTAATCCCCAGGAAAACTGTTCTATCGACGAATTCCAGTTTCTCCTTGTTCAACACTATGTCACAATCACTACTTTTGACATTTGGTAAGGAAAATCTTATGCACTTAGTTTTTTTCCCATTTAAAACTAAATTATTAGCAGTGAACCAATTTTGGACCTGCAGAAGGGCGTTATTTACGTCCTCAAGATTATTACTACGTCTGTTTATCTTAAAAATCAAAGAAGTATCGTCGGCAAACAAGACCATGTCTAGTTGGTTTTGCAATAAATGGGGTAAATCATTGATATAAACTAGAAATAAGAAAGGACCTAAAATCGATCCCTGCGGGACGCCCATTTTCACGTTTAATCCCGACGAATTAACACCGTTTATTTGGACTAATTGCTGTCTATCATTCAAATAAGATTTTACTAAGTTTAACGCTGTTTTGCCTAGTCCGTAATGCTCGAGCTTCATGAGTAATGTTTCGTGATTTACACAATCAAACGCCTTAGATAGGTCGCAGAAGATGCCTATGGCGTCTTGCGCCTCTTCCCACGCATTAAAGATATGTTTTAGTAAGGTGACACCGGCGTCAGTTGTACAACGTCCTTTGGTAAAACCATACTGTTTATCGTGTAAGATGTTATTTGTGTTAAAATGATTAAGCATTTGATTAAGCATTACCTTTTCGAATACCTTGCTAAATACTGGCAATACGGACACCGGTCTATAGTTATTTGTGTCTTTACTGTCCCCGGATTTAAAAAGTGGTATAACTTTACTGTATTTCATCAGATCCGGAAATACTCCTTGATCCACACATAAATTAAATATTAAAGCTAAATACGGCGCTATAGTCTCAATAATTGAGGTACATACTTTGATAGACAATCCCCACAGGTCTTCTGTCAATTTAATCTTGATTTGTTTAAAAACCTTTAGTACTGTTATGGGGTTTATATGTTTAAACTCAAATTTAGTTGGGCAGGCTGACACGTTGGCCTGTAATAAATCAAAAGCCAGCGAAGGCGAGGAGTTTAAGGCTTCAGTTGTTTCAATAGGGATACTGGTAAAGAAATTTACAAATTCTTGAGCAACTTTCTTGTTATCGCTAATAAGACCATGAGGAGTCTCCAATGTGTAATCAGTATTATGTCTTTTGTTCCGCTTTGTTTCATTATTAATTATCTTCCAAACCGTCTTTATTTTATTTTCTGATGCTTTAACCTTATTGCTAATATATAAGGCCTTAGCTGCCTTACAAGAAATTTTATAAATTTTTGAGTAGGTAGCAACATATTTATTAAAAGTTTCAGTCATAATAAATGGCTTAAGGCCATACAGCTCATAAAGTCTATCCCTACTTATTCTCAGTCCTTTAGTCGCCCAGTCACTAAATAAAAACTTAGGGCAAATAGTTTTAGTTCTCTTTTTAAAAGTATTATTAAACTCAGTTTGGACTACTGAAAACAATTCTGTATACAAAATATTACCATTATTCATTGTGAAGTCCCGATCACTTAACTTGGTAATTAAAGTGTTGTTAAATTTATTTAAATTACCGGATGTTATTGGTCTGGATTGTATTTGCACTTGTTGAATAGGTATATTGCACTCAAAAGATACCATTAGCCCGCTGTGATCTGAAGGGAGCTCATTTACAATGGCTTTTTCTAAATAGTTGCAGCAACAAAAAACATTATCTATACATGTAGCAGTAGCTGTAGTTATTCTAGTTGGTTCTATGAAAACATTTGACAAATTGAATGATTTAAAGAGATTTAATAATCTACTGCTATCTGAATTATTTTCTAAAATATTAATATTAAAGTCACCACAGATAATTACTAATTTATTACCAGTTGCAAGTTTTGCCAAGACATCTTCCATCACTGACTCAAATATAGAGTAGTTCAGATAATTAGGGGGTCTGTAAACGCACACTATGACATGCTTATCCAGCTCAACACAGGAGAGTTCAATGCTATGTTCAACTGACAGCTCAACTATGTCTCTACGAGTTTTAAATTTAATACAACTTTTGATTAAGATTAATGAACCCCCACGTAGCATTGATTTGCGGTTAAAACAACTTCCCACATTATAATTCTCATAATTAATGAGCATTTCAAAATCCTTTAGCCAATGCTCAGTAAAACAAATAATGTCAAACATTGTTTTTTCTAAAAATAATTCAATTTCGAGTTGTTTCGAAGCAAAACCTTGAATATTCTGATAAAATAATTTCAAGCATTTCAGCTTAGCTCCTTTATTATAATTAGCTGTGTGAGAGCTAGAAGATACCTGGTTGATCGTAGATGTGGCTATACTGTTATTGATATCCTCTGTTGTCTTACAAATTAGTTTAAAGTTACATCCGGAGTGAGCCCTAAGAGTCCCATGCCATCACCAGGCAATGAGACACATGGAACCTCCTTCGTACAATTATTGTAAATATGTATAGCATCAGCGCTACAGTTATTTAGTGTGTCCACCTGAACATTAGTATTATTACTAATAATTGTGGTGTTAATTATAGAATGTGACTTCGACATACTACTTATGTCTGAGTTTATATTATATGCTAATAGCTTAGCTATATGGTGTCTAAATTTAATAGGTAGATACACTGTATTCCTAGTCGACTTTAATTTCTCAACAAAATTGTTGATATCCGCAAAAACAAGTTTGTCGCTATAATGACTCACTAAGAAATGTACATGCTTATTAAGCATATGAATATAATTGTTTTGTTTACTTGACAATTTTTCAAAATATGGGAAAGCACACAATATAATTTTTTTACAATCTATCTTTAGCAACTCAGCGACACAGTCTGTTATATCATCTTTTTTAACATTTAAACTATTTCCTATAAACACAGTAATATTGGTATCTGGTTTATATACATTTTTAGTAACTAATTCCATTATATGCTTGTAGTTTGACCCAGGCATGCAATAATTCTGAGTAGAATAACTCAGGTTGTTATTTAATAATTTTGCTAAACCTCTTCCTATACTATCAGAGAACATAACTGAATGAAAACAATCATACCTATTATTAAATGGACTGCTAGCAATCTCAGGCTGGTCCATTTCAAACAAATTATGTGCAATACCAGTTGTCACACAGTCATGTAACAATCTCTCAGCCTGTGACGGGTCCTCCGTTGACTCAGGCTGGACAGTATCAAGGTTTGATACTGTCTGACATCTACACTGACACATCACCAACTCATTTGCAGCCAGTATGTGTTCTTTAATTTGGAATTGAGAGCTCACATATTTATTATACAAAGAACTAAGTGAGTCTTCAAGTACCTGAATTTCAGTTTGTAATCGATTTGTATCAATTTCATAGATTTTCTTGCTATCTTCTAATTTAATCTGGTAGTTATGTAATTTATTAACTAACTCAACACGTTCTTTCCTGAGTGGAATATTTTTGGAAAAGTTTTTATGCTGTTTCCTGTACTGATTACATTTTTTTATTATTCTATTAAGTTTAGCATATTTTTTTATTTTCTTATTACTAACTTTATAGCTATTTCTCTGTTTTAACATGGAATCTTCAGTTAAGTCTATAGTAAGTATGGAATGTGGGTTACAATGAGAAGTTAATAATTCATTATATAAATGGTTAGTTTTCTTAACCTGAGTATGTTCCAATTCTCTCTGCAATTTGAAATTATGACTTTTAACATGAACTAATTCATCTTCTAAATCCCTAACTTTACATAGTGCCTCCTCATATAAGTTACTGCAGTTATTGAAACTGTCCGTGATCACCCGCAGTTGGTCGCATTCATCAACAACATCTTCATATTGTTGACTTAGTTCTACTAGCTCCCGTTTAAGGCATGTGTTTTTATAAACTATATTCCTTACTTCCACCTCACTTTCCTCTCTCTCCTGCAACATTTGTTGACATTGGTGTTGCGATTCTTTAAGTTCTTGGAGGGCCGTTCTGAGTTTTAGCTCCATATCCTGAGCTGTAGCCTTACGGGTCATCACAGGCATGGTTTCAGGATAAGTTACTGAAAGTTGAAATAAAGAAACAGTGAGAACCAAAAAGAATAAAAATAAAAAGAAGTTAGAATGGAGGGAAAAAATAAATAGGTAGTTAAATAAACAAAATGGGAAAAATTAGTCAATTTCAGTGGAGGAATGAGGTAGGCAGCTGCATTAGGTACATGCAATGCTGTTGATTATTGTATTAAGTTGTTTTTAATTGCCTTATGAACTTACTTTTTCTTTATGTGGGTAGGATGCCCAGAGCATAAGTAAATGTAAAAATTAACAGTTTAAATTTTATTAGTGAAAAAGTAATGATATTAAAAGTTATTGACAAGTATGTCAGAGATATGAACACATGAATAAAACAGAATTATGGAATAAATCTGAACTTAGGTTCGTTTTCCAATATGTAAACAAAACGCTTTAGACGCTATACAATGCTAAACCAGCAAAGTTATTCATGTAAATCTTAGCGAGAGCGTGTTACAAATTAAAGATACGAATGTGTGCTATTAATAAGTTAACAATACTCCCCGTATATTTCCAGTTTCAAGCTTCGAACGTCAGCTGATCGTTTTAGGTTACCGGTAACAACCGGTACCAAAAAGTCGTGTTTTGCTTGATTATTTTTCCAGGATAACAATAATCCTGAGTATTTACGCAGTTAAGTTATGTTTACACAAATAATGACACCCTAATTTCACTTAAATATAAATTAAATCTAATTATTAAAATACAGAACACAATTAGACTGGTCACCGGGCAGTGTTGCCAACCTGTATTGCCAACCTATATATGCGTAGGTACATAATCTGCAAAATTCATTTTACGAAATAAGGTATTTTATTTTTAATATCATACTAATAACAGTCCATAATACTTAGTTGAATACTGAAACCTTAACGACCACCTGATAACTTAAAATATTAATATTATACACTGTAAATGAACCTAGCAAATTTCATAGAACACAGACAAAATACTTAGCAGAACACTTAGATCGTCTATTACATCGTCCACTTCTCCCCTTTTAAGTTTTATTTAAACTCGTAACTCCTATTACAAATGCCCATTTTCCCCCGCGCAGTACCTACGTTTCTTTCACCATGTGTGAAAATTTAATGAGCACGAAGAAAATGGACACTCCTTTTAGTGGTACTTGGTAGTGGAAAATTTTGTATCTTTTTATATTTTGTAAGTGCACCACGGTTTCACTCTCGCATACCACAATGGTCGAAGTAACTAGCTTTGTTTGCTTTATATTTATATTTATACTGGCTTTGTTGTGCTATGTATAGTGTGGTTTTAGTGTTAGGTTACTACTTAAAAAATCGTGTTCCGTATCAAACGACGAGGTTTATTGTGAAGTTCACGAAAGCAATTTATTTAAAATTAAAAAGTGCATATTATTTAGATTTAAATGAACTATTATATCTAAAAGAACGAAGCCTTAATTTAAACAAAAAATACTGTCAAAAAACCCGACCGCTAAAAATCCGCTAAAAAGTCGCTTTTCAAGCAGTCTAGGATGCAGTTTGAACAAAGTACCACAATTACCACAATTCTGACAAATTCAACGACACCTCCTAAGTCAAAATCCGTCCAGCCGTTTGGGCTGTAGGGCGTGCCAAAGAAATGGACATACATACAAATATACATACATACAAACATGCATACATACATACAAACATATAAACATACATAGATACGCTCGAAAAACATTACCATCCTTCTGACGCAGTCGGGTAAAAAAAAACCAGATTTAGTTCTTAGCGCACATATTACCGAAAAACATATAGTTATGGTCGTAAAGTAACATGTTAAAAAGACATGATTTGTTCGGAACTTTTCTTTATAATATTTTAGTGGATAAGACTGTAATGTTAAAAATACCAGACCAATTTTCTTACCACCAAATAGTACAACTTGGGTACTAAAAACAGTCGCTAAGGTCTAGGTAGGCTAAGGGTTTATAACCTAAAGCAACAAAAATCTAGGTAATCTTGACGATTAGATCTAGACCATTGCGAGGTAGTACAAACAACAACTCAATTTATTTTTATGTCCTTTGCCTGTAACCTAGATTGTGACACAACATAACTGAAGATGACGGGGATGTTTCTAAAGCATTGACGTTCTTAATAAAAGCTGCGTTATTCTTTTAATTAGATCTGGTTTTTTCCCGGTAGGAGATAAAATCTTTATTTTTGTTTTTGTTCTATCTTATGCAGAAGCTTACAATGTAGTGACCAAAAACTGCTGAATAATTTCTTTTTATTAGTTAAAGCCTTATATTTCTCGCGACCTCAGCCGGTGTGGGACCGAACTGTCGAACGTCAACATCCTATAAAATACTACTTTGCTATAGTAATAATAGAGTTTTAAAACGCGTAAATCTGGTGGCACACCGGTGTGCCAGAGGTGGTGCCGGAAGATGGAAAGACATTTGCCTTGCAAATATAAATGTATTATTTTACAAAGACGTAAATAGCACGTCAACTTCAAAAAATATTCGTACATACCAAAAGTCAGTTTAGAAAATCCAAAATATCCTCGAAACGTTGAACTTAAACTTTAATACACGTAATATTTTGACACAGATTTTCAATTTTATATTCTTGCGAAATATCGTTAAGGCAATATAAGTAGAATGTACGTCAAATGTCCGCTCGCTTCCCATTGGGCGAAGCTGCAACCAAGTCTTTGCTCATATTTTATTTTACAAAAATATTTCAAACGAAAATCGTGTTTTTAACGACGCAATGCTGCTATGAATTTTGTAGAATTTGGTTCACGGAGAGTTGCTGACATAAAATAAGTTATTTTAATCCTACAATATTCTCTTTCTTCTCCTATTTCTCTACTTTTTAATTAAATCAACCCTTATGTCAAAAAACTAATTTTACGGAATTATATCATTATATAAATAATAAAATGAGCCTGATTACCTGATAACCTGTCTGTTACTTACAATTTACATATATACGCATAACCTATCATTCCAAAAATATGGTAGGGGGTCATAATGTGACTGAATTTGAATTACAATAACCAAACTTTTTAAGCATAAATACCTACTGCAGAGATCTTGCTACATTGATGCAGCTTTTTATAACATGTACGAAAATATTTAATTCATAATAAGTTCACTACAGAAACGCAGTCAGGTCACCCAGGATCACCCAGGAAACGATGATAACTGGTAAAAGTATGAACTTTATTTTTATCGAAAACTTTACTTGCGCAATTCAGAACTTTTAAACTACCTTTAAACTTTGCGTCTTCTAAGTTCACTACTATCTCGCTAGATGGCGGAATTTTAACGTTTTTCGCCTTTATTGTTATAGAGATTGTTACATGGCCATCTGCGGTTCCCGGAGGATGATGTGGCTGCGATGGCACGGATATAAACTCCTCGTATCTTTAGTGTGGTGCTAAAGTATATTGTGCTGTATTTTCGCTTGTCTGAGCTAAAATGGCGACTGCTAAGATGTTATGCTGCTGTTTGGAGCTAAATAAGGCGATTACTTTTTTAATATTCCTGGTTTTAGACTTGAGTAGAGTTTTGCACTAAAAATTAAGAGTAGTATAAAGTTAAAAGGCGATGTTCAAAAAGTAGTAATGTTTTATTCTGTTACATACAACGTGTAACAGAATAAACGCAATACCTCTTATGGGGTCATTGTACTCATCATTACGAAAAACTTTCACTATTGGACCAACACTGAAATCACGAAAAAAAATTGACTGTCCTATACATTTATGTGCGCACAACTCGACAAAATGTACTGAATAGCTGATTTTTTCTCGTGATTTCGGGATTTGTCCCATAGGGAAAGTTGTTCGTAATGATGAGTACAATGATCTCGTCACAGTGACAACTTAGGTGAAGTAGTTTTTTAAGGTATCCTGCCTTTTTGCCGAAAATTGTTTGGCAGATTATCACTTGCCAACCAACGTTTCGCCGATGTTCCACTTTGACAACTCACGATTAGCAAATTTTTGTATGACAAAGTTTCATTTGGTAGAATTATTGTTAAGCTGATTATTATAATGACACAAATCGTTACGGACATTTATCATTTGTCAAACATTTCACTAGGCTACACAACTATTAGACGAATGACGTTCTGAAAAGTACTCACGAGCGGGGTTCGTGACGTTACGTGTAAATAAAAAGTGTACTCCTGAACTTTGATGCGTTTATCTTTGTCATTTCTTATTACTTTGATAAATCCAAACCATCCACACGCACAAAGCGTTTTGGGAATACATTCATTGTGCGTACCGCTAAGGAGTGGAATTCCCTGCCGGAGTCTGTGTTTCCTGATAGCTACAACCTGGGAGTCTTTAAGTCAAGATTGAATAGGTTACTTCTAGGCAAGCGTGTTCCATCTTCGACCACATTGTCGCTTACCATCAGGTGAAATAGTGGTCAAGCGCGAGCCTATCAATAATAAAAAAAAAAAATCAAACGCTAAGAAACCAACCCTGAAAAATCGAAGCAAAAATCTACTGTTTTATACATTTTCATCGGGTGAATATTGCATTTTGTATGAAACAGCTGATTTATTTTTTGATATTTCAGAGTTGGTCCCATAGTAAAAGTTGTTTATAATCATGAGTACTTTCACCCACTGAAAGGTTGTTGGTGTTTTAAAAATAAACCTGTATCCCGCTTTTGCGCGACACGACTCGACGCACGCACGACACATTTGTTCTCCAAAATGTTTCCGAAAGAAAGAAAAAACGCATTACTCCTCCCGTCTCCTCCACAAGCATTGTTTACAGCACAAGATTAAACGCTTCATTCAATTTGTCTTATGCATGTATTGTTAAAAACCAATACCTACCTAAAAGAAAAAATAAATAAAGCACCCTCAACATAATGCTACTCGCAAACAAGACGACGTGCTAATAACTATCCCCTGAACTGCACTCGTTCAAACAAACTTGTTCCACTAATTGTTTTATAATTGCCGATGTGTGCATGTGCTTGAGCAGCGGCAACTGTTCAAAAATGGAATGATAAACAGAAACGCTTTGGTCTTTGCCGTTGGTGTTTTGTTTTTGAACGGAGGTGTAAAATGCAATTTGGCGTTGCAAGTTGAACGGTGTAGTCATTGTGTGTTGGTATTCTTGTGGAGTTTGTTTTTTAGACTGGCTGTAAGCAGTCAGCCTTATTAACAGCCAGTCGAAAAAAACTTGTCGAAGTGATGGCTTGGGTGAAGTGATCACCAAGTGAGCTGTCAATCTATATTATCAAGATGGAATGACAGCTCACTTCGGGATCACTTCACCCAAGCCTTCGCTTCGACATGTCTACAGAATCGCACTACAGTGTTGAACAATAAATAGTATTGTTAGTTTAAACGTACAGTGTTGTCAAATAGTGTTGTTCGTTTCAGTTTTTGAAGTAAATAATCTTATTTCTTTCAGGAACAGATCATTTTATAGTCATTTGCATACATTATCGGCCATGTTGATTTATCAGTTGATGCTGTTTTTCAGTAATCTTATATGTATCGTCTGGTCCTTTCTTGGTACAACTGAAGGTGGAATGTTCGAAGTAAGTTGGTCATACCACCAATAGTTTATGTTCATCACTTCTCACCTATAAATTGCGGATAGAAAACCAATTAGGGAATCTCGCTACATTTACACATCAAAATGCTAAAATGATGATTCAAAATAATGCATTCAAGCATTGGTTGTCATGTCAGGGTGAGTAAAGTACTTGATCTTTTCTTAGATAACATAATTTCTAATAACCACAAATCCTTTGAGTCAAGTTCCTCGGGTCAATTATTACTTAAATAAAGAGCAATGGTGTGTCACGGTCTTGAAAGTGAAAGCTCTAAATTATATTTGCTGCAAAGCGAAACTAAAATGAAATTTCACTTTGTTTGAAATTATATTTCATGCTTATTTTGCTAAGGAAGACGTGGAAAAAGCTTTAATTACTCCTGTACAGTCGACGATTAGACGATATTAAAATTTATTTATATAGAAGTTGAGTTTTGATTTTTGTGTAATATTACATTTGTCACTCTAAGATTAGAATATCGGGATCTGAATGGAAGTAAACCGAGACATCCTGAGTGAAGGGAAGCAGCAACAGCATTCTGAGGGTGTTTGCAGAGAGGCTGGTTGGCTATGAGCTACATGTTGGCAACAAAGGTTGTCATACCTTCCTGTGATTGTATTTTTTTCCTGCATGTTACTAATATAGTTTTTTAAGTAAGATATAATACTAACAACATCCCATGGGCCTTGATGCCTGACAATATCTTTTTTTTTCTTTTTTTTATTACTGCAACCTATAATGTAACAGATTCGAGCATAACATTGGTGAGGGACGAAAACCGAGCATTACAGTGCGCAACGTGATGATATAATGTGTAATTTTAAGGATTTATTGTTTTCTTTGAGCATGTAACTGTTTTTTGTCCCCAATAAATAAATAAATAAATAAATAAATAAATAAATAAATAAATAAATAAATAAATAAATAATTACTAATAAAAAAATAAAAAAATAGTATGATACAACTTGTAACATCAATGCGCACCACTTGTAATTGAGTGTATGGCGGACGCGCAGCACGTCCCGCTCAGTGATCAGTGGTATTGAAATATAAACAGGTAGGCTAGGATTGTTAGTCATAGTCATAGTCATCATTTATTGCATTCATGTAGTTCATGTGTTCTTGTATAACAGCAAAACAAAACTGATGAATTACAGGTGTTCCTTAAAAAACCCTTTTTCTTCCGTTATGCTACAATATATTAGCATTCATGAATGACCTTTCCAATTTATCTATATGAAACCAGAAATAAACTTACCAATAAAACATGAACCAGGTAAAAGGATCAACAGACTTTAAACCTTACCTTAATTCGTTATTTAAACCCAGCCTTATTAATTTTTCGACACACAGTTAACAATTCAGAACATTATTTATTTATCTTTGGGTAACTAGAGTACGAACCCGAAAGCATGTACTTTCCACAGAGTTTGAAGACGCTTAGGTGGCCAATGCTAGAACCGCCTTTGGTTTTTTTTGGGACTCGAGTGTATTTGACTGAATTTTTTTCAGTAAATTTCTCAAAACTTAGAGAATAAAACTCAAAAAATTACATAGTTGTGAGTGTCTCTGTTAATTTGCAATATACTGAAACGGTACTAATTGCGTGTGACGTCACTCACTAGCATCGCCATTGTAAATTTGCACCATCCAGTACAAACGACATCTATTTTAATATCATTTTCGTTTTCACAAGTCGGACAATTTTAGTGATAACTTTTGGAGAGATATTAATTCATCTCAATGTTCATAGTTGTCAAATACCGCTACACTATTCCCAACAACTGCGACTCCAGAAACCAAGATACGACATTGGCGTTCACCAGAAACATGCCAAGTCTACGAAGTTTGTTGAGTCCCGAAGAAACGATTCTTCTGTCTTGGATCCCACAACTAAACAGAACTGCGGTGTATGACTTAGAGTTTTTTGTTTCAAAATTTGAAAATTATCTCAAATTCTGGATTCAAATATACTGAATGTAGGTATAGGTGCCTCCGTATAAAACGTCCTATTCGAAAATCGTAATATTAGCAAAACGTCTTATTTGTAAATCATCCTATTAGGCTGCGTTTCCACCAGAGATGTGCGAGGGATCGTAGCGAGGGATGTTTATTATGAACCAATAGCATCGCTTCATTTACCTAGCCTCACTCAGCGCAAGCGATTCTATTGGTGCATAAAAACACATCCCTCGCAACGCATCATCGCACATATCTGGTGGAAACGCAGCCTTAGCTGATTATCCTATTCGCAAGCAGAACGTTCTAAAAACAAAAGAACGGAGAAGTACAGATTTTTTTTTCGCAATCAATTCATAAATAAAATAGGGACGTTATTCAATACTAACTTCTAATTGCAAATTTTTATGCATAGATGCCTTCAGATTTAGGTTCAAAGAAACATTAGAAGAAAGTTATTATATTGCCAGCGGGACCACCC
The DNA here is from genome assembly GCA_947386135.1 of Melanchra persicariae. Taxonomy (NCBI): domain Eukaryota; kingdom Metazoa; phylum Arthropoda; class Insecta; order Lepidoptera; family Noctuidae; genus Melanchra; species Melanchra persicariae. Next base: position 3,812,438 of record OX376651.1, on the reverse strand, counting down.
GAAAATTCTTCTCTATGATTCCGATATCTTTACTACTCATGGTCAACTGCAGGATGTGGTTATGGAGCCGAATCACAAACCATGCTCCACATCCTATCTTGCCTCCTGTGCCCCAAAACGTGCAGCCTAAATGACCTATGTGCTGCTACCAACGATGCCGTGGAAGTGGCAACGTTTCGGGCCACCCAAATCTAATAAACTGTCGTGCCAGCGACACGAATAAGAAGACTAGGTACTTCTAATGATTCCAGCCCCGAAAATACTTCTTCAAGATTCTGGTCTTCTGGTATATTGTGAATCTTTATTGCTCATGTTTACAGGGCCGGAAATACTACTTCATGATTCAGGTCTCCTTGTAGTTTGTGAGTCTTTACCGTTCTTGATTTTTCAGCTACTTTTAGGTTACTTTTCGTTCTCCAAATGCTGACGGATCCCAAATTGTTGTGACGAAACCTATTGAAGACCCACGCATATTTAAAAAGCTTTTACTTGAAAACTATTAATAGCCCACTTACAATGTTTTGAATATTTTATGTTAAGTAAGGTTAGAGATTTAAGGTATGTAATCCACCCACCGGAACATTTTTAGTGATCCTACGTTAAAAGCAGTTTGACAAAAAAAAAAATTAGAATTTCATTATGAAACATTTATAAAGTATTTTTACTCACTTTACTTTACTTTTAGATACAGGACCAGTCGACAGTGCGAAAGCAGTTTCGCATTGTCGACTGGTCCTGTATTTCTCGCATCCCGCACTTCTCTTGATTTCCACGGCCTTCCTCAGGACATCGGTCCATCATGTGGGAGGCCTTTTTTTATTACCTCGCAGTAACCAAAACTAAATGAGCCTCCAGGCATAAATGGAGTGGCAACAGTAGAATTTAACGACAGAACTGTGACTAGAACCACACGTGATAAACTAGGGCAGTCAGACTAAAATCAATACACATTAAATCGTTAAAACAATTCATTTTTAATCAGTGTAACGAGTTACAGTAGATTAAGTCAATAACTAACAACGGGTTGACCTACATATATCAGTCAACAAAAAACAATATTAAGTTTGTGAACTTCATTTCTGATTCGAAAACGCAAGGAAATTCCGAGGATAGCCATTTCTAGTTCCATCTGTCATCACTGGCACTGGTGATAAGACTTTATTGTCTTGATATTTTTATGTAAGGCCCATCATCATCATCATCATCATCATCATCATCATATCAGCCGAAAGACGTCCACTGCTGGACATAGGCCTCCCCCAAGTGTCGCCACAACAACCGATCCTGTGCGTCTCGCATCCATCGGTTACCCGCGACCTTCACCAGGTCATCGGTCCACCTTGTGGGAGGCCTTCCAACGTTGCGTCTTCCGGTACGCGATCGCCACTCCAAAACTTTTCGGCCCCATCGACCATCTGTTCTGCGAGCAATGTGCCCTGCCCACTGCCACTTCAATTTGGGGATCCTTCGGGCTATGTCGGTAACCTTGGTTCTCTTGCGGATATCATAATTCCTGATTCGATCACGCAAGGAAACTCCGAGCATTGCCCTCTCCATTGCCCTTTGGGTGACTTTAAGCCTTCTGATGAGGCCCATTGTGAGCGACCACGTTTCGAGGCCCGGGAGGATTGTGAGGCCCGCGGTCATCAAACGCAAAATGTTCAACGAGACAAGTCCCGTACCTATTGATTTATTCCTAAAACATAATAACTACAGCTTGGCAAAAAAGAGTTTGGAAAAAATGAGGGCGCCACTATCTCACTTAACGCACCATAATATGGGAAATCAGTAAGAAAATTTAATCAAATCGTTAAAAATAAATGTGGAACAATAAACGTTACTCAAAATCTAACACTTGTCGGCCAAGTAGTGTCGACATCATAGGTTTCCATCTAGTAAAATATTTAGTTCAATTTGTCACCACATCATACTCTTTTTTGCCAAGCTGTACAACAGAAATAAATACACAACTAACCATCAAAATGAAGTCAAAACGTGATATTTCAACACGTGACTGTTACAAAAAAAAGGTTTGGTGAAAACGTGACCCTTCGTATTTCGAAAAGCAATCTTTTGGACGTTCGAGAAATATTCATCGAAATGTAACTTGGCAACAATATCCTTATCGACTATGGCTTCGAGTTTTAAAGTAAGAAATATTGTTTTACCTTTAAAGGTGTATAAATTACTGCTGCTAACTGCCGCCCGCGGCTCAGAATGCGTGGAATTGGTATTTCCCCCAATATATTTGTAAATTATAGCCTGTGTCTATGGCCTATGTGTTTTTTTGATGTATAAGTCTTTTAAATTCCCTTCATTTGATATTGCATAAAAGAACTCATAACTTTTTTTTTTTTTCGAAATATTTTATAATATTTTTTGCTTACGTACTATGATAAAATATATGATTTCGACGTGATAATGCGACTGCACATTTTCGCAAATTATACTAACTGAAACTGTTTTTTTTTCCTGAATAGGAAAAAAAATACAATTTCAGTTAACAACAATCTCATTTTCATTATTTTATTAACCTGAAGAGTACATAAATTCTTAAATAAAAAAAAAAAACAAAGTCAATGTGTGATCTGTTAATTTTGCCACTCCTACTTCTCCTAACGAACGCATATGAAATAGATAGGTAGGTAAAATCCTACATGTGGTAATTGTAATATGTAATGTGAACAAAATAGTATTTGTTTATGAATAAACATTGATCTTTAATTTGTTTATTCATAAACAAACAAACAAAGAAGAGGATCAATAATTCTACTAATTTTTAAACAACGTTCGCATTCGCATGTCAATCGCAAAATCAAAAAGCCTTAATTTTTATACATTTTTGACAGTTTGCGATTGAGATGCTAACGCTGCTTAAAAATGAGTAGAATTGACACTCAGACAGAACGGTTAATGTAGGTACTTAATAGTCCACCAAAAATAGCTATAGGTACAACTCTTTTACACAAGCTCAATTCAATGGCTACTGCGGATGCAAAATGGCTGCAAAATAAACGTAACACGGATAATTATGTTATTTGAATGCCAAATTAATTTCACGGCAAGTCATTGACAAAGCATTTTGTAACCGTTTATTGAAAATATACCAAAGTAATGAAATTACTATAATAATATTAATTAATACAATACGAGAATTAAGCGATGGCCTCCGGGCGACCGTTTATTCCATATTTTATTAATTTAAGTGCCTATTGTTAAGTATGCTTATAAATATGGCACTGAGTTTATTAATATTTTATAGCGAGTTCAATATTTATGTAAAGGTAAATTATCAGTTACCGTGTTTATACTCCCAAATTATACTGTGAGCAGAACTGTGGATAAACTATACTGGTTAATAATAAATAAATAAAATTCGTTTATTTCAAGCGGCAGACATAAAAAAAAATGGGTACATAAATGGAGACAGGACAAACAAACACGAAAACTCACCAATTTACAATATGTCTACTGCAGTATTGTTGGATGTAAGGGCAATCCAGTCTGTTAATAATCCTGTATTATTGACCAATATAATATATCGTTCTGATGATCTCATTCAAGGATGTTTGAACTACTAGAATTTAGACAGCTGTTAATGATGATACCAGAGTGCTAATTTAGACAGCTGTTAATGATGATACCAGACTGCTAATTTAGATAGCTGTCAATGATGATACCAGAGTGCTAATTCTATAAATTTTCAAGCAACGTTAAAATTATTAAAATTGGCCCTCTGATTAAAACAACAAAACAAACAGACATTAAAACAACAAATTATGAACATTAGGATGTTATTTTGAAACTTGATCCTTAAACTACTGCTTTAAACTTTTAATAATATCAGACTCTGTACAGAATAAGAGTATGGGATTTATCAGGGTTATGGAATATTGTCCGGATGATAATGGTGATTATATTCAATCACCTTGTTGCTAAGACCATCAATATACGTATGTTTCCTGTACTTATACAGGGTGAAATTAAATTCATGGGCATCCTTTTAAGGGGTCATTGCACTCATCATTATGAACAAGTTTTACTATGGGATCAATCCCGAAATCGCGAAAAAAAAATCAGCTGTTCAGTACATTTTTTCGAGTTACGCGTGCAGAAATGTATGGAGCAGTCGATTTTTTTTTCGCAAGTTCGGTGTTGGTCCCATAGTAAAAGTTGTTCATAATAATGAGTACAATGACCCCTTAAAAGGATGCCCATGAATTCAATTTCATCCTGTATACAGCAAAGCACAGCGCGTAGCATGGACTAAGCTGCGCTCGCTCTCTGCTACGATGCGACAAACTGCGCTAGCACTCGTAGGAATAAAAGAAAACCTACTTTTCTTTATTAGTTATTTTCTTATACTTTTGGGATTATCTATTAACAGGTATTCATTACATTAGATTGATGATAAATCCATGAGTTTCATGAATTATTGCACAACTGATCCCTGTACCTACGTTAACAGGGATCAATTTGCTGAGTTATTAACATTTCACATCAGAGGGCCAATTCTACAAATTCTTAAGCAACCTTTGCAATTTAAAAAAAAAGCCATTTTTGTCAAAAATGTATGGAAATTATCTATACATTTTTGACAGATGGCGACTGAAATGCGAATGCGAACGTTGCGAAATTTAGTATAATTTTTGCACTCCGATATTCGAAAAGTTTTGAAAGTTTAATAAAACGTCAAAATTCAAGTCAAATCTTTCTTCAAATATACCAATATTCTCCTCAAAACTGAGCATACCCCGACCCCACCAATTTGAGGGCGCAGACTAAAATTACCATAAACTCATAAATACTGCTCGTTAAAAAAGAGAACAGCCTAAATTATTGAAACATTTACACTGTTGAGATACCGAAAAAAAATATGCCGTGCCTGGGGAATAATTCGCGGTAAGTTGGCCCATTAACTTTTATCTCGCGGGGAGGTCGGGGCCCGCAGGAAACGGGGAGAGAGGGGATAAAATGTTGATACATGCCCCTCGCTGCGATGACCCGTAATGGACGAAAATGTTTTAGATGTCCGTTTCTACGAAGATTTGGATAATGATAAAACGTTGAACCCGTTTTATAGATGCACTGAGTTTAATGTTAAGACAAGAATAATAGTAGTATAAGCAACGGTCATATTTAGGGGTTATTAAAACACGAGTGTGGGTTGAGTGTTTTAATACCTAATTATATGCCGTTGCATACACAATTTTATCTTCACTCATACAGTTGAAATAAAACAAAAGTAAAAAATGAGTTAAGTATGTATGTATTCCAAACTCGAACCACGGAAAAAATATATAGTATGGCGGGAAATTTTACTACATTGACACAATGACACTATTTTACTACATTTTATCATCATTGAATGATGACATGACATGGATATGTTGCAGTGTAATGGTTTTTTTTTTTAAATTTTACCTATCCACGAAAATAAAGTACGCGTTTATACAATAGTTTTTGAAATAATTTTGGAACATTACGTTGTAGTGTAGATAAAAAAGTTTTATTTGGTGTTTAGCAATGGCATTTTGTTGGGTTTTCCAGTTGAAATAGGAGAGTCGTCAGTTAATTATTATTACATGAAACTGAAAGATTGCCGTAAAAACAAATGTGATGGATGCAATGTTAATATGTATCTTGAAATGTTTTTTTAAGACTCCTCATTTTCTGCCCATTTTGAGAGTATTGGTTACAAGTGGTACGATATGATTCTCATTGATTTAAGAACTGCAATAAAATGAAATGCAACAAAGGACGCCAAAATACAAGATGGGACGCTGATTCATACGTTCATAAAATTTATTAGAAAATAACTGAAAACCCCTGTAACAAAAAGCCACATCAATAATTTTATGCTCACCAATCAGTGATCACATAACGCACTCGTTTATAATGCACTAGACAGTCAATATACGCGCCCAGCCACAACCCGCTACGCCAGCCAAGCCGGAGTAATTAATACGCGTATAACTTATCAAAATGTGCGAAAATTACGCTAATGGAATGACTAGTTGAATAATAATGGCGGTCTTCTCGCCAAAAAATCGGTTTTATGTAGCTATTTTGCACTAGGGACCGATTTGTAGGATTAAGCGGGTTTTTTAATACTAAAATTTTTGTTTGAATTTTTAGTAGGGACGCAATGAAATTGCGTTTGTGAGCGACATGAAGATTGCATAATGCAACTTTTTTTTTTTCTGGATCGGAAATCTTCAAATGACTCCTGCCACTCTGGGTGGAGCGGGAGGTAGTGTCAGACTCTTTCTGACTAAAACCCATCCGTGCTCCTCGTAGTGTCCTTTGCTTTTCAGGGTCGCGGTAACTCTTTCGAACAAAATCCGCAACCTGCATAATGCACCTTAGACCGTTGACACTGTAACTGAATCAAAGACGGGATAATGGTTTCATTTTAAAGTTATCAAGTATCAATATGCCTCTCCTCATTAGCCCAAGGAGTAAGCTTATATGAGCATTCGCAAGTGTTTTTAGATTCGATTTGTACGAAATTTTTGAAATATTTGCTTTGACTGTAACCGACATTCACGTATTATGATAAACCAATACCCCGCACTGAAAACCAAAGCCACGCAGGGCTAATATCTCCCTACCTATTACCTCGTACTGCTATCGTGACAAACCTCTCCGGGCACTTAAGAAGCAGTCACAATAGCAGTTATAGACATTCGACTAAACGTAGCCCCCAATTCTTGTATGGCTTTAATAGAAATAGTAACCTGTGTAACTTTCAACTGTATACCTATTAGGGATCATGAGGTACAGCCCGCTGACGCACGTACGGACAGCGGAGGCTACTGGCTAACAGGGTTCCGCTGGTTATTCTTCGAATACAGATCCCTAAAAACGACTAAACTATTCACAACGCACAATCATGAATATATTCATACTAATATATAAACATGTCCTGTCCATCCACCATGCCAAACCAGCCCATTTCCTACCATCACCCTACCCCACAAAAGCAAACGCACCCCAGCACTATCAACCCCAGCATGTCCAAAACATTCCCACACTCGGAATCACCGAACTGTACACTAAACAGCGAGTCCCTACTATAAAGGGCTCTATAGATACACCAGCGTTTCCTCCACAATCAGTTGTTTCCCCTTATCTTCCCGTTAATATCCTCTGCTCGAGTATAGTTCCGGCCGTCCGAAGCCTGATTATCCTGTGTCGTGTGTGTTCGCCTCTAGTTTATAGATGTGTTGATTGTGTATGAACTGGAATACATTTTGAAGTGTGGTCTAGATACAATTAAAGGTGGTGTAATCAGAATTTGAAGCAAGATTTAAACCAACGCCTTCATTTTTAACTCGTAATGATGTTTTCTGAATCTGTAATGTCGTAGATATTTAATATTATCTCCTATTTTTTTTTTAATGAGCTTCCAGTTCAAACATCGTAATTTAAGGAAACATTCGCATTGGCATTGTTGTTGCAAACAGTCAAAAACACTTCTACATATGCATTTTGCCAACTTTCTGAATTTATCGCTGAGATTATATATATAAAGATTATATACAGTGTGGTCTTTTCAACCCAAAGGTTGACTGGTAGAGAATGCCTTGTTGCATTAAGTCCGCCCATGTACCACTTTTGTACCAAAGAGTTTAAATAAATAAATATATCGGAACTTGAATTTGCATGTTCTTAATTACGAGGATTGGCTTTCTGATGTCAAGATATTGGTGTTGAAATAAGGCAACCGCCTCGAAAAATCAGCCCTTTGATGAGTACAGGTATTTCGTCTCTAATGTTCTTATGTTATTAAAACTTTTGTTTAGGATATCCTTTAAGGTCGATTATTTTGGGTAAGAGATCTGCAAGTATTTTGTAACTTACTACTGCTGATAATGATAATAATTTATACTAATATTATAAAGAGGTAAAGTTTGTGAGGTTGTAGGGGGTAATCTCTGGATCTACTGAACCGATTTTGAAAATTCTTCCACATTCATGAGGAAGGTAATACGCAAACGTTATTAACATATTTTTTTAACTTTAACTTGTAATCTTGAGCTGGATGCTCACCATATTTGTACGCCTCCTGGCATAACATAGCGCCCTCTTTATAAAATATATAAGATCTGTATGTTTGTACCTGTGTTAACAAATAAAAGTGATTTGATTTTGTTTTGATTTGATTTTTATACGTAAACGTTTATTATCTTTTCTATAGAAATATAATATATAGAATCCCGTTCCTGTATAGAATATTCTATACAGGAACGGGAAACAACGGGATATACGCGTACGAAGTCGCGGGTAAAAGCTAGTGTAATATAAAGCTGTTCTTATTTTTTCAGCAAGACGAGTCTACAGGATGTTCCTGAAGTACTTAGTCATATTTAAGGGTGATGTTGGTTACCTTAAATACATTAAGTAAAGAATATGAAACAAAAAAAACTATTTTTTTAAAATAAATTCAATCTGAGAAATGACTAAAAAGTTCCGAAGTTCATGACTTTTCAAGCAGTTTGTTACAGTTGGTGGCATTAACTTTAGTTCAATCACAGATTTGATGTCACCAACTGCATCAGACTGCTTGAAAAGTCATTTCTTCAGAAGATTTTAGACGTTTTTTCTGGTCGATTTTTTTTTAAATGTTTTGACATTTTTTCCATGTACATCAGCTATCCAACATCACCCTTAAATATGATCACACCTTTCTAGAACACCCTGTATAGATGCTGAAGCTACAATCATCAGCATAAATACTGCCTGGCGAATATAACTATCAACTCTGTACTTTTAGTGAACAAAAAACTAGTCATAAATTGCAGTCCACTGACTAATATAATTTGAGTGAAAACAGAAACCATAAATTACATTTTCTTACACTCTTAAATGTGTTATAATGGATGTTATTTTATTTTAGTAGTAAGTAAGATTTTTTTGCTTGCTGTTTCACAATGAGCATTAACTTTGAAATATGTGTTCAAAACCTTACGTCAACAATTTTATTTAGCAAAAATATGAATTTAGTAGGTATCTACTTTTATCTGCATAATTATTCGTTAAATGAATGAATCATAGTGAAGTTAATTTATGTTTTTCTCAACACTATGTTTTTCTTGTAATGAAAACCAATAAACTGGTTCGCAAAAACGAAAATCAATACAATATTGGTTTCCTGTTCAGCTGTTTAATAAACAAATACTTAGCTTTTGTAAAATAATGTTGACCTTTGCGACTTTTTATAAACTTATTGATTGATCATTTAGCGTCTTACAACCGTTCTCGGTAAACGATTGATCAAGTCTATTATAAGAAACTATTTAAATCCTATCTGCCTAGCCTTTTCCCAACTATATTGGGGTCGGCTTCCAGTCAAACCGGATTCAGCTGAAAAACACTATTTTACTTACGTGGAGCGGCTGCCTACCAGACCTCCACAACCCATTAACTGGGTAACACAGTAGTTCTTGGCAAGACTGGAGTCAGATATTCTGGCTTCTGACAATCCGTAACGACTGCCAAAGATCTACAAATGACAGCCGGAAACAACGGCTTTACAAGGCACGGGGGAGTCTCGGTATGTCAAGATGGTCACCCATCCATTTACCGATCTCGCCAAGCATTGCTCAACCTTGAAGATCGACCCGTACGGCTGTTATTGGTTTTAGCCACGAGCTCCTCCAAACCATTTAAATCCTATACCCACAATTCAATAGACGGAACCAAAACCGTACTTATCAATTGAAAAAAGTCTAAATGTACAAATGAGCGATAATTCCCTTCATTACCGAGTGTCAGTTTATTAAACCCCAAGTAAAAATCTGTTTCGAACAAAAAGGTGAAAGGCAGAAATACGGGGAAATTCGTATTTCGCCCCTAAATCATGGCGAGACAAGGTTAATGGGGTTGAAACCCCACGGCCTCGGGACAGGCACGTAGCTTAGACGAAATTTAATAAATTCCCGCTCTATTACGATTCTTCAGGCACATTATGAACTTAGCTTTGTTTACTTTTTATATTTAACGGATTTAATTTAATGGAACTTAAATTGGGAAGCGCACGTTTGAAGCAGTTTATTGTAACAATAATTTTTGGAAGGACGAAATATTTGGTGCTCGTTTTAAATATTCAGGTTAGGGATTTTCGTAGGCGTTTCATTATTAATTTTCACTCGACATTGTAAAGTGCTAAGTGGGTGCTAACACTCGTCTATAATTAATTAAAAGCGATTTTATTATGTTCTGAATAAATGATAAAGCGATGGTAAAAATATCCGTTCTGGGCAATTTACGGAACAGTGCTCAAACTGTTTGTTTTAAGTGATATGACATTTTGGTGCGTGGGAGGCGAGAGTTTGTATAAGGTTTAAATTAGTAAAATGTTTAGGTTGACATTTGAAATAATTACTGAATATGTTTTTCTGTATTTTTGTGTTTGGACACTCTTATAAAGTAAATTATTTTCCATTGCCTTATATAAACTTCACAATAAACATGCAAGTAATTTTTTTATTTGCAAAATTTAATGCCTTCATCAGCAATGAAGTTAAGGAGCTTCAAAGTTGACTATTAGAAAGAGAAGTCCGATACCATCTCTTACCGTAAATACTATAGATACAGTTGCTATAGAAAACGACATTTTCGCAAAAAGAACATACTTATGGAAAGGTCATACCCTGGAGGAAAGATAAAGTCATTTTTCATTTTCTATAGAAAACTTAAAATCGCTCTCTCTCTCCCTCTTAACTCTTTTCGAAAATATTCTCAACTAACTTTTTAGACCTGGTTAGATGGCGTATGCTTATCAAGTTTCATTAAAATCGATTCTTTCATTTCGAAAAATAAGGACTTGAAAATTGTATGAAATGCCGTACGGCGTAAAAGCTCTTAAGGGGTCACTATACTCATCATTACGAAAAAATCAGCTGTTCAGTACATTTTGTCGAGTTATGCGCACAGAAATGTCAGCCATGTTAGAATGGTAGTTGAATGTTTTTTTGCGATTTCAGTGTTGGTGCCATAGTGAAAGATGAACACAATGACCCCTTAAGAGGTATTATGTTCATTCTGTTACACGTTGTATAGGGGAAATGTGTAATCGGCTTCGGTCCCTCTTACATATCAAAAGTCCGGGTCCCCATGGTCCCCAGATTGTCAAAGACATGTAAATATAATAACACCACGGATCTTAAGGACAAACCCATAAAATTCACCACTAAAACACTCTTCAATAACCCACAATCATTGGGTTTTTCACAAAGTTAATGAAACTGCACCCTGACATCGAAAAATGACCGCGCATTTCATGAAAGCCCGCTCGCTCTGAATTGAGTTATTAAAATGCTCTTTGAAAATGTAATAACGATTTCTGATACCCATTAATGGTTAGTTTACACGGTCGGTTCACGGAAAGTGGGGACCATTTAGATTCGAGTGTTTACTGGAAAAAAGATAATGATAGGTTTGTGTTTTTTATTTGAAATTAGTGGCTATTGATATGGAATTGAATAAACTCTGAACGCTGTTGATGCTTTATAATAACTGGCCAAGTCTGAGTAAGACATGTTTTTTTTGTAATTTAGATTTAAAGCATCTTCTGCAGGTATTATTTCAAAATTTCAGTAGTATTAGTAGTTTTGGAGATAAGATAAAAAGCAATTTATTTTAAAATTATCTCTACTGGTTTTTATAAATTGATATCTCACACGGCGCAGATTGAAAAACATTTTCTTTTAATTTTCTAGTTTTGTTCTCTAAAACTAGCCCCATACTCAAGATTATTTTAATTACTTTACGCATCTGTGTGCGGGTCAAAGAAGTTCATGTCGCAGCCAACTAGCTTAATCAGCCGTTTCATTAAAAGCCTAGCCTTTTCATAGAACTGCGCCGATGAATCAGCGACATAAGTGACATGGGCTAGTCATCAAACGATTAACTATATTTTAACTAACTTCTTTCCATTAACTATCTATGTAGATCATCATCATCTCTTCTTTTGTTGTTATAAACAGCCATCGTCAGTAGAGCAAACTACCACTATTTGCTTGTCACCTGTATTTTGTATACCTCCCCAACTGTCAATTCAACACCCAAATCCTTATCGATAAAATATTAATTTAACTCCACAACCGTATAGATTTGGCCTCAAAGTGGAAGTCCAAGCACTCGACACAGAAGATCATTAAGCAGCCATGCCTTGTGAATACGAGCTTCCTACAGCCCTCTCGCCGCCGCCGTCCGCTGCAATTACTCTTCAACTAAAATCAAAGGGGCTATTTATTGCTAGCAGGACTGTAATCATTCTACCTCTGCGTGTGCTGTGTGATCAGAACTCGGTCAATAAAGACCCTGGTACACGGTTCTATTTTGCACGTGCAGAGAATTTTGCATGTCAGGTGCAGTGGGAATAAGCACGAAAAAAATATTTGGTATCTACACAGTTTATCTCAAAATATAACAGTGGAAATAGAATCAAAATTGATCTAAAAACCAACGAGATATATATAACTATTTTGAACAAATAATATCCGTCCCTCTCTCGAAAACGCTGTTTTGTATGGCAGCTGGTATAGGCGTCATGGACTTTGACGTCAAAGTCCATATCGGACTTCTCTTTCTTATTGTCAACTTTGAAGCTTTATCAGCTTGTTTATAATGTCTTGGATTGATATGTCAGTGATATGTACTTATTTAAACGCACACGTGGATGGAAAGAGGAAGTTAAACTGACAGAGAAAGACCTTCTTAACTGGAGCAGGGTTCCTTGTGGCGACAATAAAAATATTAAAGGTGGTCTATGTCATGAGGAACACAAATTTAAAACATGCTGTAAATACATGCTAGGGACACCTTGTACTGAAATCGCGAAAAAAAATTGACTGCCCCATACATTTTTGTGCACGCATCTTGACAAAATGTACCGAACAGCAGATTTTTTTTTCGCGATTTCGCGGTTGGTCCCATAGTAAAAGTTGTTCATAATGATGAGTACAATGACCTCTTAAGATATATTGCGTTTATTCTGCTACACTTTCTATTTGTCTGCTGCAACCCTATGCTGCAGACACATACCGTGAACTGCAACCCTAATGAAATATTTACCTAAGATTAATAACAGCATACAGCTTGAAATCAGGGGGCACTAACAAATTATTCACTCGCCATTGCCGTGCACAGGAGCAGGTTAATTACAATAGCTGGAGCCCGAATCTTAACGGATGATTTAGCCAGTGAGATGGGTCAAATGGACTGCCCGCCGATTTTTACGAGCTACGCTGAATGAGTTAATAAATTACGAAGTGTATCGTGATTTTAATAGCGCTGAGGATTATTTTTATGTCGTGTGTTTATTGTTGTTTAATTTGTGAATATATGGGTAGGATATTACTTTTGTGTCCGATTGTCTTGTGAAAATAAACTACCGATGGAAATTTAAATTGAAAAAATAATAATAGGACTTATATAAATACTTTTCGTTGATCTAAATCTTTATTACCTATACAAAACTGTTTGAGCCGTTTGCTCGATGCATGTTTTCAAATGCAGTTGAAACAGTCCTCTGAAGTTGTTTTGAGTTCTCGGTAGGAATGCCAGAGATGATTTCCTTCATAGCAGTCAATTATGAAGCGACATTTTGTCATTTGAGGAAACTGTTAATGTTCTGTGAATTTCTGAGGGGAAAGGGTATAGAATCTTTGTGGCATAGCCCCCCGTGAGTAAAAGGTTTAATCACGCTGAACTACTAATTTAATACAGTCGAATACACTTATCTCGGCAACCTAACAGTTTGTATTTGCATCGCAGTCGCAAACTTTCAAAAACACTATCCCAATTTGCGAGTTATTTCCTTACATTATTAGAAGTTTTTGACAAACGTCTTTGCTAATATGATATTGTGACTTAAAATGGAACGCATTAGTACAAGAATTGGCCTCTGTGTTTCCTGATAGCTACAACCTGGGAGTCTTTAAGTCAAGAGTGAATAGGTTACTTCCAGGCAAGCGTGCTCCATCTCCGACCACATCATCGCTTACCATCAGGTGAGATATTGGTCAAGCGCGTGCATATCAATAATAAAAAAAAAAACTTTTTATTGATCACCATGCTGCGCCATGTTTGCGAATACGAACAGTCTCGGATATAAATCCCCATAAATCCTTACTTGTTTTAGTTCACAGAAATCTTCACTCAATGTTCACATTTCAGCACAATTGAACAAATTGCTTTATGTATTCTGGTGAATTCAAAAGGAAATCGATACACTCCTGTAGTAGTAGTTCACATACAGCGTGAGCGTATTGTGGGGCGAAAGACATTAAACTTGCATCTGTTTGTGGTTGTATAGACGTCAGGCCACGAAACTTCCGCCACTGTGCTAAGGAAACACACTGTGTATTGGTCTGAGAGGGACTGCGGCGATTGGTTTCGACTCGACTATTTAAAAAAACCGGCCAAGTGCAAGTCGGACTCGCGCACGGAGTGTTCCGTACCATTCATCTATAAAAAAACGGCAAAAAAATCACGTTTGTTGTATGGGAGCCCCACTTAAATTTTTATTTTAATATGTTTTATAGAGGCAACAGAATACATCATCTGTGAAAATTTCAACTGTCTAGCTATCACGGTTCATGAGATACAGCCTGGTAACAGAAGGACAGACAGACGGACGGACAGCAGAGTCTTAGTAATAGGGTCCCGTTTTACTCTTTGGGTACGAAACCCGAAAAAATATATATTTCTGGCTTATTTTGCAACGTACGAGTATGACAACAACTTGCTGCTCCTGTCGCTAGCGCGGCAGAACTAGCTTTATTTTATTTGACTGACAGACCTTGATAATTCAAAAGTGCCTGTTACTGGTCTATTTGAATTAGGGTGCTAATTAAACAGACATCTTTTTAATAGCATTATTTGCCTCTAAAAATCTACATTGCCTTCTAAATTACTAAGTCAGCCACAATTAACGAATGTCTGAATGATACTATCTTAGCCACTAGTTATCTTCTATGCAAACCACTCTAAATACAACTCAGCATGGTGGTTATTTTTCAGCATCTAAATTTGTAACATGCATTCAAGCAGTAAACTTCTTAAATACTATTAAATGACATCAAAAAAGATATTCTGTTAGCTTCTATTTCATTAGTATCATAAAAAAAATAACCACGAAGGGGATGGCGGGGTCTGTTCGCTCGCTTCGCTCGCTCACTTGACCCCGCCATCCCCTTCTAACCTAACCTGTCCGAGTCGGGGTGCCCCAAATCCCGAACTCGCTGTAAAATGGTGATGAGATATAAATTCCGTGGCTGAGTTAGTAATTAGGTGACAATGTATAAATAAAAAGGACAAGTTAATATAATTGTTGATCTTTACTTGACGCTTTCCTTAGAATATTTAGTTGGCGTTGTAAAAAAGACGAATTAGTTTATTAGAGGCTATCACATTTTCCCGTTGCTTAGTTATAAAATGAGAAGTTTGATCACGTGGCTAATAAATATAAGTGTGGCTCGACTTATTATTTCTCTTTGAATTATTAGATTTTGTGTTTGCGTTTGTATGTATGTGTACCCAGGCTGTTATCCTAGACAGAGAAGGAATATTAATCGCAAACTGTCAAAAATTTATGAAAATTAAGGCTTTTTTTGATAGTTTGCAATTGACATGCGAATGCAGACGTTTTGGCCCTCAGGTGTGCGTTTAAGATGAAAGACCTTCTATGACGTCTTTAAACTATATTATGGTTCCAATATGAAAGATCATGATCAATGGCACTTCGTGTCTATGAATCATTTTTCCCAGATATTTTTATGTTTATTATTTACATAATATTATGGTCGATGGGGCCGAAAAGTTTTGGAGTGGCGACCGCGTACCGGAAGACGCAGCGTTAGAAGGCCTTCCACAAGGTGGATCAATGACCTGGTGAGGGTCGCGGGTAACCGATGGATGCGAGACGCACAGGACCGGTTGTTGTACCGACACTTGGGGGAGGCCTATTTCCAGCAGTGGACGTCTTTCGGCTGATATGATGATGATGATGATTATGATGACATGATATTAATTTCAATTTTTTGTTTGTCTTCTGCGAGTCCCAAATAAATATTTTTCTGTCTTGTTTTTTCTCAAAACACGAGTATTAAGATCGTAACACGTTGTAATCTGTACGTACTACCTACACAGAAGAAAAAAAGCGTGACTTTATATTTTATTAAAAAAATACATTAATTTTTAATTCGGCGACAAATCACAAAACAAAGATTTCATAGTATGCGCAAAGCAAATCCCAAAAGAAATTTTCACTATGGGAAAAAACACACGAATCTTGGTGAGATGCATGGGCTACCCAAGTCTCATTGTTGGGATCAAATTAATGGATGGGCATTCTTTATCTCATGGTATCCTTAAATCCTTGTTGATTGAATGAAACAACAGGGACCGTAACATGACCTTTTGTGGGCCAGTCCAAGTACAAGATAGTTGCTTTGCACATGGTTCAAAATCGCATGACATTCGTATTTTTGTCATTTTACTCGACTGCCTCAAAATGAGGGTTGGTAATGGTTTTCAAGCATATGTTTGTCTATTTCTTAGGAAAACCCTGTAGCCTTAACAGTTTGTTGGAGTTTAACAAATGAGTTGTCATTCGGTATGTGTTTACGTTCTGAGTCATAGAGGCATAGGCTTTGAAAACAAAATAATGGCGGGTGGCCGTTTTATTGGTTCTGTGGTGTTCTTAGTTATTATTTTAATAAAGCACACCAACAACTTAATAAAAATTCAATTTTAGATAAGTATAATTATATGATTGGTATCGAAACAACATAAACCTAACTGTTCCTAGTTAGATTTCCTGCAAATTGAAAAGTGTATAAATATTATAAGTATTTTTTTTCTTAATTTTTATTGTAAACAGGAGTCAAGGGTTTAAGCTGAAAACCAGCGCTTAGCAACCCACTAGGGGACCTAGGCATGTCCCCTAGTGGGTTGCTTTTTGCCTTTTGCTTCCGGTATTATAATTTTGTGTATAGTTCCAATACTACTAGCTGTAATACTGGAGACAATAAACGTTTGTTTTTTTGTCCTGTCCTGTCCTGTCCTGTCCTGTCCTGTTCTGTTCTGTTCTGTTCTATTATATTCTATTCTATTCTATTATATTCTATTCTATTCTATTCTATTCTATTCTATTCTATTCTATTCTATTCTATTCTATTCTATTCTATTCTATTCTATTCTATTCTATTCTATTCTATTCTATTCTATTCTATTCTATTCTATTCCTTTCTATTCTATTCTATTCTATTCTATTCAAACCTGCTAAAGAATGTACCTACAGGAATTTGTCATTGTTTTAGCGTTTTCTTCCCTCCAATAATATAGTCCCGTGTGTTTCTTTTAAGACGCGATGGGGCCGAAGTTTTGTTAGTGTCATCCAGAGCGAAATTTAGAAATTTAGTAGCTCCCCTATTGCTTCGAGCTGTATTGCTCAGTACAGGCTATAGTCTCCAGGGTCAAATTTGATATTTTATTTATGACTGTTAACTTTCAGCGTCTATATTTTTGAAATTTTCTTTTAACGCACGGTCAACTTTTGAAAATTCTTTTATCAACAATTTTGTTAGTTTAGTTTGGGATATTTTTACTGTGACACATTGAGCAGAGCATTGAATAAACGGGTGCTATGAAGATAATTTTATTGTAATCTTAATAATTAAGTTAAACCCTTTAACGGGCAGCTCGTGCGCAGACGCGGTTCATCAGTTGGTTATTTGTTTGAAAGAGTCACCGCGATTCTGAAACGCAAAGGGCATTTGGAGGAAAACGGATAGTCTGACACTCTCTTCCGTTCCGCCCAAAGCGGTAGTCATTTGATGATTTCCCATCCCTAAAAAACAGACATGGTTCATCAATGTTTATAAGGTCCAATTTTTAAATTAATATAGAATCTTTGACCTTGAAGTGTCTGTCCAGATAAGTGGCCTCACGAGGTACGTTGGTAAAAGGTAGGTTGCATTATGTACTATGTACTGCCAATAAATGTAAGTGGGTCAATGACCGTTATTGCAAATTTATCTGGCGTCAACTATAAAAATCAGCATCCATTACGTTACACATAACTCGAACTTTATTTCACAACCACATAAAATTTAAATTTAATTGTTTTATCGTTTGACTTCGAAAATTGTGAGCTCGACAATGTTAAAACTCACAGTGATTTGGTACTATTGTGTTGTTAAAATGAAAGGCAAAATGATTGATTGTATGAATTTATTTACCGACTTCCCAAAAAGGAGGAGGTTCTCAATTCGATTGTATTTTTTTTTGTGTTTGTTACCTCTTATCTCCGCCATTTATGAACCGATTTGAATATTTTTTTTGAATTCTTGTTTTATGTGAAAGGATATATACTTCTTGATTGGTCCTATTTAAATTTTATCAAAATTGGTCAAGCAATTTGGTTTTTAAATCCAAATAGCTGGAAAAAATATGTGGAAAAATCATCCATGTATACGGAATTGCGTATTTTTGCTTTCCTGTGACTTTCCAGTGGTGTTGTTAGGTGTAGGATACCAAGAAAAAGTGAAAAATAAAAAAAAAAACACAAAAAAAACCGACTTCCGAGTTTTTTATTTATGTTACATATCTACCACGCTGGAGCACAATCCCTAATCTGCACGATCCAAGTAGATACTTAATTGCCTGCCAATTTTCCTGGAATATCCACATAATATTGTTTAAACAAATAATATTAATTAAGCTTCACTGAACAAATTTGAATAAAAACATTATTGTTGGTAAATTCGCTTCATAACCCATGTTTGTCTGAATAAATATTTGAAGATTCGGCATTCGCCTGCTCTGGGCGAAACCGAGAACTGAGGTTCCACAATTTATTTTGGTATTATATTTGACGTTCTGATTAAGACTATGAATACTAATAGGTACTTCGTATTTATAAAGGAAAGGATGAATTTACATTTATAAATTCGTTTGTCCTGACTGACTCAAACACATAGCTAAAACTAGTAATTTTTTTTAGGGTTCCGTACCCAAAGGGTAAAATCGGGACCCTATAACTAAGACTCCACTGTCCGTCTGTCTGTCTATCACCAGGCTGTATCTCATGAACCGTGATAGCTAGACAGTTGAAATTTTCACAGATGTTGTACTTCTGCTGCGCTATAACAACAAATACTACAAACAGAATAAAATAAATATTTAGATAATGGCATATAGATAAAAAAAAAAAACTTGCACTTTGCCAGTTTTTTTTTTTTTATGGATGGGAAATCATCAAATGACTCCTGCCACTCTGGGTGGAATGGGAGGGAGTGTCAGACTCTTACTGACTAAAACCCATCCGTGCTCCAGCAGGCTCCGGCCCTAAAAAAACTAGATAGTCTACAAAGCTGAAAAGGTTCTAACGTACGCATCTAATTACATTTATTTTTTTGAGAATCCGCGGGAAACAATAACATTGCTAAAAATACAGAAAATGATTAAAACAGCCTGTGACAAAAACCTACATCGTAAAAAAATACGAGCACCCCGTCCACCTACCATTGTAGAACCTTAATAAGTACCAGACATATTTTATTTCAAAGTTTTCGTTACCGCTTAACAGTTTCGACACAAAAACCTATCTCCAGGCGTCTTTTATAATTATTATACCTTTGTAATAATATAGACGGAGATTGCAAGAGGAAACTGGGTCGCTTCGGCACTTCTGCACTACTCATATAATTTTACGTTCCAGTCTTAATGTTGAATGGAAACAGAGTTTCAAAACTGGTATTTGAATGGCTATTATTTTAAGTTATTTTCTGAAAGGTATTTGCGGCTTTGTCGTTATGCCATCTGGTTTGAAGTCAGCGTTTCTTCTTTTTAATGAGTGTTAGTGTGAATCTAATATAGTTCATGTTCTGCCAGGATAGCGGAATTGTTCGTAAGAGTACTTCGTTCTTGAAATGCAAAGGGCATTTCAAGGAACATCTGTGGGTCTTAGTCATTAAGAGTCTGACACACAATCTTGCTCCGTCCAGAGCGGGAAAAGCCATTTCCCATCCACTAGAACAAAATGGTGTAGTTTATGTTAATATAATACACCAACCTAATCAGCCAATAATGTTGATATCCTATATTAGGCGTTAAATGTCAACTGCAAGGAAATTTAAAGAGTTACAATTTTTATATACTTATACCAATCCGTTTCAAAGCTATGCAATATTTTCACTACGCACAAATGTATTGAATATGCGCACTGTACTCCGCGTAAGCCACCGCTGCCAGTTGGCGCGCGCGACGACGTAGGCGCAGCCCTGCAGTACAGTCCACGAAAAATATTTTGATAAATTATTTTTAAGTGAACTCACTAGAGAATGGGCAGCAGCATTCTCTGTAGGTACATTGCTACAGCTACACTGCGATCTCCAACCCGCCTGCCAAGCGTGGCGATTATGGCAAATCCACTCCATTTGTGAGAGGCCTATGTTCAGCAGTGGACGTTCTGTGGGCAATATGATGACGATGATGTAAAAAATAACATAGTGTAATTTTTTTTTTTTTTGAGATGCGTTGTTTGGATGATACCGCATGTACATGGAATTCTTGCTGTTGATTTTTTATCACCTTATATGTGAGAGAAAGTGAGTTTTTATTTACCCTTATGACTTGGATTTAATTTGTAAGCATCATAGAAGGGCGTTCTATAGTTCCTGCCTGCGTGAGTTTATGGATGTTAATCTAGAATGAGTTAAGGATTTACTCAATCAACTTATGATTATGATATTATAATAAAAATCAGTCTCTTCGGATCTTTGGGAGTCTGCCATATTGTATGTAGAATAATGATACTTAGCTTACCACACAAATTAAAAGTATATTCAAAATTGCCGCTGAATTGGTTGGGGACAACTGTTTAAAAATTAAGTTGCAAGATATTATCTATTCATAATAACTTACCAACTTGGAACGTTGTTCTAAATAATAAATAATTATTGATGTTGCGTTATTTCTTTTTATAAATAAAAATAATTATTATGGTATACGTTATTAGCCAGTAGTTGATTTCTGCACCCTTACAGGGCAATGTACTCATTAAGCTTAGAAGTGTCTGTAACTGTGTGTACATTGTGTGAAATAAATAAATAAAAGTTTAATAAAATCTTGTAAAATTCGTCGACAGTTCTCCCCAAAAAAATAAATAACACATACCAACACAAAATACAACAAAAAAAATTGACATACTCGCCAACATAAACAAGTAACCAATTCCAACCATTATTTACTTATACCCAACAAAAATCACACAACGGAAGCTCTTAAGGAATAATATATAATGTAAGAAAACCAAATATAAACCACGTTCCCTAATATACAGAGAGTATTGTTGTTTGCACATCACAGTGAACAAAATAAAAATGAATAATATAAAAATAAACAAAAGCAAGGACACACATAATGTGGAGTCGTCGCGCAGTACATTATATCCTTAGTAGTAGGCCACGAAAATGGCGGGAATGTGTTACACTTGGGCATAATTTTGTTTGACCATCTTGGTTGGTCAAATCATTTGACAATATTTAAAAAACAAATTTTTCTTATGTAAGAAAAATCCCGATTGTAGAAATTTATCTTTTCAATGATTTAGCATTGGAATACCTACTGACCTCTACTGACTCAAACAGCTGAAGTATGACGATTCCGCTTCAGCTGTATTGTTGGGCTCGAGACAAGTGAGATTCTGTCAACGGTAGCGTGGCGAAGGCGATTGTCAATATCTTAAAAATGTATGACAGATGCTATCAAAATGTCACGTGATCAAATCCCTACGTTTTGACATTTCGACAGTCGCATTCGCTAATTGAATGACACATTGTCTAGGGTCTATTACAAGCTAATATAACAAGAAACAAAGAAACTGGCAACCAATTGGTTCCAAAATATTTGAAAAGTACCTATACCGTAATCTCGAAATTAAGCAAAAGAAGATAGGAAAATATTGTTGTCTTTTATATTGTTTCATGTAAAAGTTGTACCGCAAAAACTTACCGCTACATGATTGACAAATAATGAAAAGCGAAGTAGCCAAACTTTACAGTTCAAACTTTTGTCAGTTGTTCTGATCCATGGAGGCATACGGTACTGGCTGTTTTCCCGCCGGCTTCCATAGAAATGGGAGGATTCTCCGACGGTTGTTGTGTCTGGTGGGCAACTGCCCGATAGATGATATTGAGGCTATTGTAAATGTTCAAATCGCGTGGTAAACTGATACCTCGATGCAGGATTTCGTTCAGTGGTTCGTTGATGGCGGGATAGATGGCGCTGCGTTATTTTTTGTTGCCGTACAAATTCCGTTTCGTTACATCTTCTTGTGGTATCATTGATGCCGCTACAGAACCGTGGTCTCTCTTGGTTAGTCAATAAAACAAAGCTAGATAAACATAGATCGTCAGGCGAGCTATAGTCGTAGGTTGCCTGACGATCTGTGTTTATCACTATACACTTTAATATTTATAACAATTTGTCTTTACCGCCATCATTTGGTTCCGTATGGTGTCGGACGTAAAAAAATAGCATCATCCCATCACTTCCGTGGGCGTCGTAAAAGGCGACTAAAAGACTCACCCGAGAATAGGCAACAGCATTCTCTGTACATTGCAACAGCTACACTGCGATCGCTAACCCGTCTCTGCCAAGCTTGGCGATTATGGCAAGCCGCCTCGTTTTAGGGGAGGCCTATGTCCAGCAGTGGACGTCTTCCGGCTGATATGATGATGATGATGACAATGACATGGACAAGAACTGAAGAGAAAGTAAAACAGTTACAAGTGAGAGATACCCCGCTGATCTCGAAGCCTAACACCAAGTAAGAGAAAACAGAAAGCAACAAACCAGCAGTACATTCTGCCCGCCGTCAAAAACAACTTTTATAAAATAAATTGTATTATTCCATTCGGTGTGAGGCGCTATCTCCAAGATATTATGTGCTTGCAAATAATACACACGTCGTAAAAGCCAAGCCACAAGAAAGGGAAATAAGTATAAATACAAAGATACTTTTTGTTAGTAAAGTAAAGATATGCTAGGCATCTCGATGTGATTAAGTTGTATCAAAGGGAGTGCCAGTAGTCTTTATTATTTTATGTTCACAGTACTCCACAATATGACTCAAAGAAAATAATTTAATAATTTTGCGTACACTTAACTTATAAAATATATATACAAAGCTTTTCTCTATTATTATGTAGGTACTCTGTGTATGGAATGCTTTTTAAAAGGGTTTAGCAGGTTCATCAGCTTGACCTATTGTGATTTTTACTCTGCAGAACTCAGGCCACTCCAAAGTTTGCCAGAAGCCTAAACGTTTGGTTTACCCTCGAAAACACTAACTTCCTTTTAATTTTATTTAACCTCATGAAATGCGTACAATACAGACAATACCTTGAATACCATAAACAATGGACTAGTTTATGATGATAATCTGAAAATAGCATTCAAAGCCGCGGGGCAGAGTGCTGCTTCAAACTAATTAGATCCAGGGGCTGTATTGTATTACCAGTTTATTAACCTTTGTTATTTCACTGCTGTTAGAGACGAATCGTCCCAATACAAACAATAGCAAGTTACTGCAAAGCAAAACACTTAAAACTAAATCTGCAGACGTCTTCCTTCGCAGGCAAAGACAGAATAGTTTAATAAAACACACACGCTCAGTACTAAGCAATTAAGCCTTAAGATGATATAAGTAGAACGCGCTTCGGAGCTCTTAAATTATTTTGTAGTATCTTTCTCGCGCTCACCAAGAAACACGACTTGATGCGATCTCTCCGGCTGTACACATCCATTGCTGTTCAAATTCTTAATCGTTCTTCTATCTCTTCGCTAACAAAGCGATGCACATTAAACAAGAGATTTGTTCTAATCTAACATAATTAGAAGGTAAATCGTCCAGTTAGAATCTACATTTAGGTAGAGGATTGTTCTGGGAACTTGTCTGAAACTCGGACAACGTTAGCTTAAATTAATTTTAATTCAATCCTTCTTGGTAGTAGTTTAGTGCAAGATGCATCTGCTTAGGTGAAATTTTGGACTCATTTGTAGAAAGCTAGAGTTTGTTATCCAAAGTAGAAGTAAATAGGATTTTAGAACAGTCTAGACTAGATGCTAGTTTTCCGAGGAGACATGATTATAACGGGAACGTTGAAGTTTAATGGGAAATTATTTTCTTAAAGTGCAACTCACGAGAGTTGGGTTTGTTTTGATAGAGTTGCTCATGTAGAGTTTTACTGCAGAATGCCTTTGCATTCTACGTATTTTTTTTTATTTTTAAGCTATTGCATAGCATCTATCGCGGGCCTTGAGCGTGGAGACCGAATCCAGAAATTCCGTAACGAAAATAACCTAACACCCCCCACTCCGACCGGCACAGCGGTGATACTTTTTGTTTCTATGACGATCTGTGTTCTTAATTTGAAAGTTTTGTTTATTTAAATTATTTTTATATGTTGCGAGTGGCATTTTTGAGCTGCCAAATGCAATGTGACCTCTTTTGAACTTTTTGAGGTTGGTGGCCTATTTATTAGTATTGCTACTTTCTCACGGTTTTGCTTGCATAATTATTATGCTATTGCAATAGCTTTACCGCGGCAGTCTCCGAGGCGCCACACGTCTTTTTTTTTTGTTGTACGCCTACCACGGTGTAGTATTTTAAGGCGAGCCTAACTTGAGCGCGTAGGCATCTAACGCTTACCCCAGGCCCCGCAAGGAGTAGCAATACGTAATAAGTTACGATGCGCGGGAGACGCGCGCACCAAGCGCACCGCTCGCTCATGAGTTCACAGACTCGGGTAGGTACTAAGTTTCGTCACAGGATAAAGTAATGCAGTAGATCAACTTGAATTGATTAGTATAAGTTTATTTTGTTTTATTTTTCTATTAAGTATTTTTTAAGGTTATAGATGGATTAAGTACGTATTGTACAAACTTGAATCCAATTACTAATCATTAAAAATCAGTAAGAATACTTATTGATTTTAGAGTAGGTATATGGTGGATTTAAAATCTGACTGACACGAAAATTATGAATACGAGTACGATACAAAACTACGCGTCGCGCGCTATTTGGCTTTGGTGCGATACCTTCGTAAAAATCAAGTAGTAGGTAGGCACACTTACTTTAGGAAAATTATGTTACAATTCTTGAATATTATAATTCAAGAAAGCTTAGAAGTATAAATGGTTTGGAATTTGCCTAGATGCTATTAAAAAAAACAAAAACGTTTTTATATTTTTTAATGAAATAGTTAACATAATAAAAGTTACCAATGCAACTGGCTAAAATTCATTGAACTGTAGCTGTCTCGGTTTGCATGGACCTAGCTGAGTAGATTGACACGGAATATGGTCCTTGGATTTGCTTGGACCTGGCTGCACAGGCTTATCATTAAAATTTTCTTTGTTTTCTTTCAATATTATGTCTCGTATTGGCATACCGCGATTTTGGCGCGGATCCACAATCTCTGGTAATATAAATTTCAAATAAAAATCTATAATGTTTTTCTCCATATGCACCCGCCAAAATTCGTCATCTCTTGAAATATTTTCTACTACTAGTTTTCACCGGACCATATTCCAAAAATGCATTGTTCCTTTCTGTTACGTGAAGTTGACCCTGCACTTGGTAATACCAATTACTTTTTTTGTTTATAACCCTGGTATGTTTTATTCTATCGAATTTAAATATATGTATTTTATTTTCTTCAACAGCAGTATTTCCCTTTTCTAAATGCCGTTATTGGACATTTAATTTCAACAATGGTGTCGTTCCCAACTATACCGTCGGGGATAACCCCAATAAATGAGTATTATTTTGGAGACAAGTCACGCACTTCCGCATGCTCTATTGACCTGTAACGCAAATTTTGATTTTGATTTGTTGGTAATTAACAAGTAAAATTTTAAAAACTTACAAAATGTCCCTGTTCAATAAAGATAACAGAGCTACAGTGCCAAAGACAGATACACAGGCACACAGACGCACATACACAGAAACATAGATAGCAAACCGTTTTAAATAAATATGATAGAATTGTAATAATTACGTAGGTATGTACTTATGTGGGGGTGTGTGTTTAATTTCTTTATGTATTTTTATGGTGTTACAATAATGATAATGAGATACTTACTATTTTATTCAAATCTATACTAAATAATATTATACAGTAGAAGTGCGCTAAGTGCGCTGTGGTAATAGCTAATTATACGTAAGTACCATGTACTACAAAGATCTCTTATAAATAAGCCACACCAAGGCATTTTATGTCAAATAATTTATTTAAAAATTAAAGGTGGTTTTTCAGAATTAATATTAGGCAGGCATATTAATCCTTACTAGCGAAAGTTACTTCATCATCAAGATAATTTTATGAAGATAAACTTTTTTTTTTACAGCATGTTATTTGAACTCACCGTTTAGGAGATAATGTAAAATTAAAATAATTCAACAATATTATTAAATCGAACGGGCGGTGTGCGAGACACGGCCACCAAACGAGAACGCGTCGAGCGTGCGTGACTGCGTGCGACGCGGTGCGAGAAATTCTTTTTTGTATTATGATTATGAATTTATGATAGTTACATTCATGGGGAAGGCTGTACGGCTATACGGGAACGGGAATTCCTACGGGAATGAAGAGTTCCGTTACCTATCTCCGAAGTTCTTCATCAGATCTTCACCAAATTGAAATGGGATCAGTCCGGGAAGATACACTCCCAAAAAAAATAGAATCAAACATACAACAAAAAAAACACTCGAATTGAGAACCTCTTATTTTTTGGAAGTCGGTTAATAATATACAATACAATAGTCAAGTTTAGTGTATGTAATTCATAATTTCTATACATTTTTCCTCTTGCCAATAAACACCGATAAAGTTACGCATTGGATTGGAAAAACTATCCAAACTGACCACATAGTTTTTTGTATGTCTTGTCATAACTTGATACATTGTTAGTAATTAGTAAGAGGATGGACTCTAGTGTACAGCGCATAAATGAGCTGGTCCGGTAGCCCAAACGTTACCAAAAGTGTGTTATTATAATATTTTCATAGGAAATGGTCATACTGTAACACTTTTACACTATGGCACGCGACTCACGAGTGCGTTGCGCGTATTGGTTGGCATAGACGAGACCTACACAAACGTTGCAGACACCATAAATATTATTATTTGTTGTGTTGTGGTGGCTGTGAGTAGGTACCCACCTAGCATATAACTACACTTATGTTTCTTCTCTACATGAACAACTCTCATGTAGGAAATACGAGCTATTATTTTGGCATTTGTTTAGGAGTAAGATAAGTGAACTTATTAGAAATGTCCGTTATTTCTAATAAGTAACAAATATTATAAGACTTATACAAACTCTCCGAAACCATCAAGACTAACGTAGCGGGGTGAACTACCTATTTGACATTTGAAAACAGTAAATCATTGTATCATGTGCACGCGAGGTGGCTTTATGCACTCTGAAATAGGGTTCAAATTCAATTGTTTTACATACTTGATGTGGTTGGTAAATCTATTTCGCGCGAAAACTAAACCACTAAAGCGCATGTCTTTATGCGTATTGAAATAAGGTTTAAATTAAACTGTTTACATGTTCGCGGTGTGTAAATTTATCTGTTCTGTGTCGGTACTTACCTAGTTAGTAAAGTAAATTATGTATAATATACCTATATACCTTTTTGTTTATTCAGCCAAAGTTTATAAAAAAAAAGTAGTCAACGCTGCAACGAAGAGCCGTTGATGACAACTTTTATTCCCCCATTTTTTTTACAAAGTTATATCTACATCAAATAAAAACTAACTATATTACAACTGTTTGAAAATTAAATTGTATAAAAGTATTATTATTTAACCGCTCGACACGTGAAAATTCGAAAATAAAAAATAAATCTTACGTAAATAAACATAAACATTAATCGCGAATTTAATGTTTATTTACATATACATAAGATTTACTTTATATTAGGGAATTTTCACATGTTGGGCCCGAGTGGCGGCACACCGGTGTGCCGGCAGTGCTCGAGCGGTAATCAATTTAGGCTTAGCCAGTAACAGAACTTAGCGGGGGTGGCGGGATCGCAAAAAATGGCACACGTCCGACCTCCAACACGTTCCGCTCGGTACTAAATGACACGGGGCGCGCTCATGAAAAGACAAAATCACTTGATTTTGGAATTAGTGGGATACGTATTTTCATATTTGACATTATGACGGCCGATTTTTATCACATTTTTTACGACCTTTATTGTGGTATAAGTTTTATTACTCAAAACCTTACATAACTCAAATGAAATGATGATTACATCCTGATTTTGACTTGTCTTTGCGATTTAATTGCATGCAGTAAAGTGCAAGTAATCGTGTATCGCACGGCCGAAATATCTAGATCGAAGTGTGAAATATGTAATATATTTTTTTCAAAATTTAAATCCGTGTTGTTTACGAATAAAACACAATTTTACACAATGCAAAACAACGTTTTTCCGGATAACCTGGCCTTAACCCAAAGGTTGACTGGTAGAGAATGCCTTGTTGCATTAAATCCGCCCATGTACCACTATTGTACATAAAGTTTAAATAAATATGTAAGTGTCAAAGAGGCAGATAGAAATTATTTAAAAAAATATTGTATTCAAACTTAATAACATGATATTAAAACTACTTAAGAAATCTAAAAATAAGTCACAGTTTTTTTACCGTTTGCAAATGCAATGTCCCACGTTATAAAAACAGAAAAACCATTTCTATTTTATCAAAATTAGGAATATCTCAAAACTACAAAACAAGCATTCCCATAAAGCGAATACTCGTGTGAACGTTACAAGCAGCGAGGCAGCATATGTGCGATATGTAAAAATTAAAATGCGGGGTTAGTTCTAACGCCAGTTTCACACGCTAGCAGTAACAGGGTCGAGTGGCTCCCACAAACATATCTTTAAAGGCAAAGTGGATAAGCGACAGGTAAGTTTTTGACGCTGTTTGGGGAAGGTTTTGCTCCTAGTTTATGTGAAAGTTATTTGTATTTGTGAAAAGAGGCACTGGACAAGTAAAATTCTGTCAGCGGTAGCAGGCGAGAGTGATTGTCAAAACGCAAAAATCTATGGCATTGTCAAATGCTGTCAAAGTCTCGTGCTCAATCTGTACTATCTATACTAGTATAATAAAGCGGAAGAGTTTGTTTGTTCAAACGCTTATTTTTGTTTATGATAGCCACATTCCTGAGGAAGGCTATGAACGGGAAAAAACGGGATATGCGCGTACGAAGTCGCGGGTAAAAGCTAGTAATAATAATAAAAAAGAGTTTGTTTGATTGTTTGGTGGAACGCGCTAATCTCAGGAACTACTGGTTCGAATTGAAAAAATATTTCAGTGTTGGATAGCCCATTTATCGAGGAAGGCTATATATTGATACGACCAATAGGAGCGGAGCACTCATGAAAAATGTGACGCAGACGAAGTTGCGCGGCTCACCTAGTAACTTCATATTTTTTCTGTTTTAGTCACTTATAATGTTCACACTTGACTTTCCAATTTACTTTTGACATTGGCTAAATAGTCTTTGGGCGCCACATAAAAATATAGTTTCTAATAGAACTAATATACTTCTACTGGTATAGCAGATACCTTACTGCCGGTCGATTCCGTCGACATCTCACGGTGTTCACCTAGGCGGAGTGAACGACAATAGAGCTGTCATTCCATCTTATTTGTATGGTTTGACAACTCACCCGTCGTGCGCCCCGCCCGGGTGCTCACTTCGACATGTTTACAGAACCGCACTGCTGTCAGTATTATTTACACCTTGCGTGGGCCGGTATTAGGTATATACTAGCTAATACTTTAAGCTGATACCTACTCTATTACGGTCTGCGGTCTGTCGGTAATCCCAGATAACTATGACTTAAGGTTTAATTCAATTCTTTTTTTTTTTACTAATCGATCTTGTAAATCAAAGCCTCTTAGATGTAAAAATGACAAATTTTTCAAGTACGTACTTATGTTTATAATTTAAATATTTCCAGACGCTTATAACGAAACGTTACTTATGACTGTTGGGTCACGGTTTTTGTGTTCCATTAAGTACTAATATTCCAATTGCTGCCAAAAGTCCGACGTGAACTTATGACACATGGAATAATTTTCCACTGCTACGCCACTGGATATGCTTGCACGCTGCATGGTGAGTGGTGAGTGGTTGACAGTAATTCCCCCTCACCAAACTATAGGTATGTAGGTATGTGTGAATTTTATTGTTATGTGTTATTTCGTTGTGTGTTATAATTTTTTTTCACGAATTGTAAGGTTAACTATGGGCAGAAGTTTATTTTATTTTTGATGAAACGCAAGTATACGAGTAACTATGAAGAGATGTCTAAAATTAACTTCTACTTTAATGTACTGGCAAAACATGGGCGCTCAGAAATGTATGGAGCAGCAGATGGTTTTTTTGCGATTTCAGTGTTGGCCAAAGTTGTTCACAATGATGAGTAACCCTTGAGAGGTATTGCGTTTATTCTGTTACACATTGTACATACATAATAATATATACAGGCATGCAGGCACATATACACGGCATCTTCCTATACTTTCAGGGTTTTTGATGGCGTACCTAATGTTATGTAATGGGAATAACAGTGACAATTCCAAATATGGGGATCGTTTTCCGTCAATTTCCCATTGATTTACGGCCATTAACTATAGTAAACTATCGATTAACCATCACATAACAATACTTCTTCACAACCCGATAGTTTCGCACCATAGATTATCATAAAACACCAATAAAAGAAACGAATGCCCACATGTTTAGCAACCCCTTGCCGCTCTACTAAATATTTATTATTTACGATGTCGTTAACTTGTAAAAGTTGTAAATTACTTCGATAATAATCTTTGGGAAGGCTATAAAATTTTGGGTTATTTAATTAATAGTTAGTACTTGTTAGTATAGAGGGTAGGTAGGTATGTAGGTCCGTTGTTTGGCTGTGTGACGACTTGCATGTTGATTACCCATTTGTGCACGTATCGCACGCGAACTGGGGAATTTAAAATTAAGTAGAAAACGTAAACGTAAACAGCTACGTAAAATCGCTTTGCAGTTATAGTCGCTTTACCTACAGTAATAAATTAGTTTGACGGTTTAATCATTATTTAGTGACAGAGGAAACCTGTCACACACAAATCAACTTCCCTTGTGTTGTTACTTCATTGAATACAAGATAATCACAGAATATACAGTGAAAATAGAATTAAAATTGATGGAAAAACCAACAAAATATAACTATTTTAAACAAATATACGCATATACAACTGTCATACAAAACGCTGTTTTGTATGACAGCTGTAAATGCGTCATGGACTTTGACGTCAAAGTCCGTATCGGACCTCTCTTTCTAATTGTAAACTGAAGCTTTATAACTTCATCGCCGATGAAATTATTTTAAAAATGATTTCATAAGTACTTTCTAAAGCTAATTGGTATTTCATTTTGTAAATAAAAAAAATGCATGCATTTTCTCTATTCTTCTAAACAATACGTGTAAAACTCAGTATAACAACGTAGGTACACAGAAGCTTATACACTGAGAGAAAAAACCGAGCTTCAATCAATGTTAACGAGATGTGTATTTTATACAGCATGGAACTAGAAACGGAAGCCAGTAACGCTATACAGATTGGATTACTTACTCAAAATAAAAGGAAAAAACCTTTTTCATCCGGTAAAAAATCAGAGTAAAATCAGCATTGAATGATGGAATGCTCCATGCATGTACTGGACAAGGGCCTTCATATCATTTATATTAGAATGAAATAATATAAATATGGTCGCCATACTGAAGTGGCAGTAGGCAGAGCACATTGCTCGCTGAAGAGATGGTCGATGGGGCCGAAAAGTTTTACAGTGGCGACCGCGTACCGGAAGACGCAGCGTTGGAAGGCCTCCCACAAGATGGACCGGTGACCTGGTGAGGGTCTCTGGTACTGGTAGCCGATGGATGCGAGACGCACAGGACCGGTTTTTGTGGACACACTTGGGGGATGCCTATGTCCAGCAGTGGACGTCTTTCGGCTGATATGATGTGATGATGATAAATATGGTAGCAAATAGATGGAACAGTAGTCGGTTCATAACTAATTTATACATCTGAACGCAGATGCAGCTGTGAACGAGTAACTATAAATATTTTTTTACTAAAATGCTAGTTTCTATGTTCATAATACGACTAGACTGGTCATATTTTTCTTTGGTTAGACTAGGCAGAGGATAGAGTCAACCTCTACTATATATTAGGTTTGTAAACTGCTCATTGCGAGTTGGTAGATTTCAAATGTTTTTGAAGTTATGGCACTTAACAAGCGATATTCGCTAAAAATATACCTATATATTATCAACACAGTTTATCTCAAAATGTACAAAAATAATATAATATTAACAATGATAATAGAATCAAATTTGATCGATAAACCAACTGTTTTAAATAAATACATCTAACCCTCTCGGGAAAACGCCGTTTTCTATGGCAGATGTATCGGTGTCATGGTATTTGACGTCAGAGTTCGTATCGGACTTCTCTTTCTAATTGTCAACTTTGAAGATTCATAAATTCATCGCTGATGAAGCCGTGAAGGTATTTAAAAATTATTTCATGATTGTTTACTACAGCTAAAAAATATTTCATTTTGCAAATACAAAAAATTCAAGCATTTATGCTCTATTTTTTCGGTTTGAACGTTTCTTATCAATTCCGAGCCAACGAAAATTTACCTCAAATCTCAAGATTCAATCAAACCGCCTTACATCTCAATTAGAACCTGGTTAGTCAACGAAGTTACCCAAAATCGTTGCTAAAGTCCTAACACCTTGCCAAAGTCTTGAGTTCGGAACTTGCAATCTGTTTGTCTCTGGTCGAAGGATTGAGTGGACGAATTTGACGCTCTATCTTATACAGGGTGTTTCAGAAGTGCCATATTTATGTGGTCATATTTAATTGTGATGTTTCTGATATACAATAAAGACACTTGCAAAAATAAAAATAAATCTTGTTTTTTATTAAAAACCCGACTATAGTTATCAAAAAAAAAAGATCCGTTTTGACAACAGGATACAACATTACTTTACTAGTAAATATGAAAGAGACATGAAATAAATCTCTTTGTTGTATCCTGCTGTCAAAACGGGCCTTATATTTTTTGACAACTATAAAAAGTTCCAAAACAAAAAATCACTTTCAAGCAGTCTGGTTTGTAAATCTATTTTTTATGTTTGTTTCAGTCCCATACTAACCCAACAAGTATTCAACTGTACCATCAATAGAAGAATCTGGTTTCTACCTACTGTTCATTACCAGCTTTTAAATACACTTGCTTTTCCAATATACTTTAGACATTGGCAGAATAGTCGACATCGGCTTTGCTTGCCATATAAAAATATAGAATAGAAGCAGTCTGGTTCAGTAGATGGCATCAAAACTGTGACTGAACTAAATAAATCCCAGCAACTGCATCAGACTGCTTAAAGCATGTTTTTTTTACTTTTTAGTAATTTTTGCTTTCGGGTTTTTGATAAAAGTCCAGGGATTTTTTCAATGTTTTCATTATTATAAATCAAATACAGAATATCACACTTAAACACAACCATACATTTCTGTAACAACCTGTAGACATCAAGAACAGCACTGAGCATTATCTTCACGAAACTGACATCTGTAAAAAGAAACAACACAAATATGCGGCCAATACCTGTCCCT
Organism: Melanchra persicariae; assembly: GCA_947386135.1. Taxonomy (NCBI): domain Eukaryota; kingdom Metazoa; phylum Arthropoda; class Insecta; order Lepidoptera; family Noctuidae; genus Melanchra; species Melanchra persicariae. Next base: position 3,778,642 of record OX376651.1, on the reverse strand, counting down.
TTTCTGTTGGTCACTATGGTCATAGTGACCAGTAAAGACGAAGGTGATACTGTTAGCCCGACGCGGACCAATCAGAATTCTAAAATAAAAACAACTGGGCGCACGTTCGCTTTGTCTCTTTCACTCATTTATAGTCGTTTTCAATTGACAGCCAAAGATCCCGAGCGCGCAGTCCAGTTCTATACGTCTATAATGTCTATGCTCTATCCACATAAGTTGTTCGATGAAATGTTTGTGACCAAATTATGTTGGAGACCAAGTTTGGAAGTTGAAAGGCAGTTCGTTATTTTTATGAAGGGATATGAGTTCGTCTCAAATTGTTTGACTTATTGATGTTGGTTAACTTAGCATTATTGGCAGTGTTTTATATTGACATATAAGTTACTTGAAGTGTTGTTCCGTAACTGATAATATTGCGCTATTGCGGTAGGTGTGGTCCTGGGTTGCGATTTTTTTTCGAAAGAGTCACCGCGGCCCTGGAACGCAACGGGCATAAGGAGGTACACGAATGGGTTTTAGTCAGTAAGAGTCTGACACTCCCTTCCGCAAAAAAGAATAGTGTGATCGACCACTTTTGGCAAAAACCTCACTTTGTAGAAAAATTGAAACCTCACTTTGTAGAAAAATCACTGTAAATTGTGACGGTCTTAGAGCAAAAATAGACTCAGATATTTTGTGAACCACAAGCAATCTTCATTCAACCTGAGGGTACTGTTAAGAGGTAAGTAAGAAGTCAATCTTTACAAAAATAGACTAGGTCTAAGAAATACTAATGAGTAAGACCCCTGTCCTTCAAACTAAGAAAATACTAGCAGAAGAAAGAGTCCTAAAGAAGCCAGTTGTACTTACGTATCTTATAAATCGTAGCAAAATTAAAGCCACGCCTTAAAAAGTCCATTCGTTCAAGCATCGATTGCTTTAAATTTCACACTATCGCTACTACTTACATCCAGTAGAAGCTTTCAAGCGATTGAATTTCACCGCCGGACATCTCGCTCCGGGCCATATGTTGCGACTTCTGACTTTTCTATTGAATTTTATTCATCCCTGAAGCTATATCGATACTAGGTGAAGCGATTTTGATACGGTATATAAGTAAAGCGATACACATGCGAATAATAGCCGCATGGCTCGATTTTCAAGGTTAAGCAACGCTTGCCGAGGTCGGTCTGTGGATGGGTGGCCATCTCAACATACCGAAACTCCTACGTGCCTCGGAAAATACGTCAAGCCGTTGGTCCCGGCTTTCATTAGTATATTTTTGGCAGTCGTTACGGTTTGTCAGAAACCAGAAAATCGGATTGCAGTCTTGCCAAGAAATACTGTTTGGTAGGCAGCCGCTCTAGATAAAGTACTGGTATACAGCTAAATCTAGTTTGACTGGAAGCCGTCCCCAATATAGTTGGAAAAAGGCTAGGCAGATGATGTCAAGTGAAACGATAAATATAGCTATTTTATCAATCTGATTTGTAAGAACGAATTTGGAAGGCGTCTAAGCTCCCCCTTGCTCGATTGGTTGATATCAATTTTGGAGAGAAAATTACCTATATTTAATTTGTCTGATGTGTGTGTCTACATCATCTAGAGAGGTGTGCTTGAGTTAATAAAATATTTTGATGTAAATTTAAGTTATTGATTTGAAATGTAGAATTAGAAATCTAACCCGTGAAATAAATAGGTACATACATTTAACTTTTTGATAATGGTGGTTAAATTAAACGGAAATTAGTATTAATTACGCAGTAGGTATTTTAGTGCACAAGTGTGTGGTACGCAAAACCCAGGTACATGTGCACGTTTTTTTTTTAAGGATGGTCAATCATCTCCTTCTGGGTAAGCTCGTACCATCGTGGACTTTGTCTCTGTCATCTCTGACATTGACTAGAGTCAAGAGCAAACCCATCTCTAATAAAAAAAATCATCAAATGACATCTTCTGCTCTGGGCGGTGCGGAAGGAAGTGTCAGACTCTTACTGACTAAACCCATCCGTGTTCTTCCAAATGCCCTTTGCGTTCCAGGGCCGTGGTGACTCTTTCGAAAAAATTTCGCAACGTTTCTTTCATAGTTTTTTTTACTTTCATAGTCCGAGGGGATGGCAATCCGGCACGTCCGGCGAGAGATCAGGCGTAGCACCAAGAGTTTTACGTACTTTTCAAGTCAATGGGACTGCTTAATGCAATAACAACTAGTTTTAATACCAAGGTCCCTTTCTATGAAATTCAAAGAGTCGCGGGAAAAATAAACTGCTATATTTGCTGGCAGGCCATGTAAAAGTTGTGTCTAATAAATTAACAGCAGAACTACAAGGTATTTCCAATGCAATCTCATGACCTCCCAAACCATTAAAACTTACAACAAGTACACTCGTGTTTAATTACTACCAAACAGCTTATTTTCGCACGTAATGCGCTAGTTAGTAAAAATAAAAAATATTTTATGAAAACAGGTATAAAACATAAAACTCCGCCACACTATCAGGAGGACATAAATAACGACGTGGCAGCGAAACATGGAGTGCCAAGCATTCGCCACGGTGACTGAGGATTGATTAATACTGCCTACTTTCGTATGGTAACACTGCGTTAAAAACATTACATTTAAGGTCAGTGGAAAGGTCTTTGTTTTAATGACTTTATTTTTAAAAAACCTTTCATTTCCATTTCCAGTTTGTAAATGACTGAAAATCTTGTTCAGGGGCTTGAGAAAGAACCACTGTTTTTTTTTATGTTTCTTCTAATATGTGGGTGTAGAAGCATAGCAGTCTAAATGCCAATTCTATTAATTTAAAAAAAAATGACGTTCGCATTCGCATGTCAGTCGCAATCTGTCAAAAAAACCTTAATTTCTATACATTTTTGACAGACGTTGCTTAAAAATAAGTAGAATTGGCACTCAGATGTAAGCTCTGCGACTGTCACCGAACTTGTCTAGTTTTATTTTTTGTCTTGTGCAAGTGTGTACTTATACAAACCAATTTACGGAAAAGCTGTAATGTGGCATTTGACGACACAGTTGGCGCAGTGGTTGAGCGATTGACTGCTGCGCTTCGTATCGCGGGTTCGATTCCCGCACGGAACAAATATTTGTATGGCCTACAGATAGTTGTTCCGGGTCTGGCTGTTTGTGTATGTGAATTTATATATGTTTGTAAACGCACCCACGATACAGGAGAAAACCCTAGTGTGGGGCAAGGTTTTTTTTTTTTTTTAAAAAAATTTGAAGTATAAAAAAAGTTATAAAAATTCGAAACACATTGCCGTCGTGGAGGTAGTGAAGCTGACGCCTGTTTTTTTTTCACTCAGTCATATTTTTTTTAGGATTGGATATCATCAAATGACATCTTCCGCCCTGGGCGGAGCGGCTCTCACTGACTAAAACCCCCGTATTCCTCCCAAGGAACTTTACGTTCCAGGATCGCGGTGACTAATTTAAACAAATTTTGCAACCTCGGCACGCCAATGTAACATACTGGATTTTGTCAGTTATTTCATAAAGTCCAATTTTACAAAATACTTTGAGGATAGGACATAAATCACATTGAATCTACGAAGGACGTTGATCAAAAGCTTTGATTTAAAATGCTAGCACGGTTACAAAGGGTCAGCCTTAGTCTAGCTCGATAAATACTCGTTACATTAAGAACTTTAGGTATATATTCGAATATATGATAGACATGTAACAACATAACCTGGAACCGCTCATTATGAAAGCCTTTGATCACTAGAAAATGTTTTGGCTAAATGGTATCGATGACTCAAAGCTCCGTCGAAGCCGGAGGCTTACCTAGCAGCGGTATCGCCAAACGATCATGACTTTGAGGGATAAACAGAGATATATTATGAAGTTCATATAAGTGGGTAGGTATAATCTTTTACTGCATATTGCAAACTTGATTCGTGGCACAATCAGCCAGCCAATGGTTCGTTAAAATATTAAAGTTTTCTAATCGTTAGTTACATCTACGATATTTTGGGCATAGATTCGTGCAATTTTGACCATTAATGCTGTAAGCTAATTGCAACGATTGATTATAATGATTAATTTAATTACTTACCAAAAAAAAATATGACACGACAGGATTAATGTTTTAGATTTGGAATTAACTATCAACCAGAACTGTTGCCAAAAGAATTAGTAGCCAGGACGAAGTGCAATATATTTTTTATTGCAGAAACGATAATAGAAGCGTGTTTTTATATTAACCGCTCCAGCCCTGGCGACACACCGGTGTGTCGCGTGATTTACGTGATTTTAATCTTATTTAATACTATTATGCAAGATTTATTATATAATTTGGAATTTTGACATATCTGGCGCTTGAGGAATAATGACAAATAATAAAATATGCCTTGATAAAACAAGTTATTTAAACTTTTTTAACTATATACACACACTTAAATAAAAGACTCAACTAAAACTAAAAGTAACCTAAAACATGGCGTCGAAAAATTCCTCCGCATCGCAGGCCACTGGTAATGTACCCAAAAGGCTGGCATTATATAATTATAGTTATTTAAACTTGCTTTATCAAGGCATTGTTTAATATTTGACAAATTAATATAAAAAACTTGTGAAAACGCACGTTTTATGTAGGATCGTCTGCGAAAGAAGCAAGTTGAAAATAGAAATATACAAAACAATCGACACAATTAAAAAACGCAATCTTTCAGAGAATTGGGAAGAATTATTGACGATGCTCGAGACGTTTAAATGGTGCTTGAAATGCGCGGCGTATTTCCAGCAACAGCTCTTCACAAAGAAAAACTCGAGCCAATGATAAATACCCTTACATAAATAATACGTATTATAACAAGCATCCGCCAAAAAGCAATAAGGCTGAAAAACAAATTTTGTTTAATTCGTTCGCCAAGTGCAATTTGAAGGGAGAACGGTGAAAAGTTTCCGAAATAACGCCTTTGCTCCGCTATTCGTCTCCCGTGCCGCCATCACGTTCCTTGTTTTATTGTTTCCAGAAAACTTCTCCAGAAATTTCGCCTGGTATACAATGTGGATGGATATAAATAACATACAAAAATCAACCTTAAAGAAGCTATTTTATGTGTCTTGGTATGTTTTAATAAGTCTTACACTGATGTATAAAAAAATCTGGTTTAAAAATTTATTTCCTTAAAGTAACGTAAGATATTTACATTTCGTCTCATTTACTTGGAACTTAAACATAACTGACGAAATATGAATAAAATGCCTTAACTGCTGCCTGACCTAAAGGTTTGGTGACGTTATTTTGAATCATGTAGACACACGGCAGTGTTGGCCAAGTTCACGAAGCAAAAGGGCGACACGCCGGCCGCGAGTTATTTATAGTTTTCAGACCAGTTCGATACCATTCACGGCTAAAATTCAAAATATTTCTCTGAAGAAAATGTCCAAACCCTTAAAAGTACATTTCATTTCTATTCAAAAGCCGTTACTAAGTTGAAATTCCATAATATGTAACTGCGTACCATGATTGATTTACTTTCCACATTGGTTTCAACAATCTAAACTAACAGTAAGGGCCCTTGAACCAATTAGAAAGGCTCGCTATGAAGTTGCTTTCCTGTTATTGTGAGAGTTTTTGCTCCAGTAAATTTTTATTTAAGTTTCAAGTTCATGAAACTTTAATAAACATAAACATCGTCTGGTTACGTCGTGTACCTAAAAGCACTTGTTTTAACTGCTGCGCTGCATGTCGTGGGTTCGTTTCCCGCACGGAAACAACATACAAATATTTATATGGCCTGCAGATAGTTGTTCCGGGTTCTGTTGTTAGTGTATGTGAGTTTATATGGTTGTGGTTGTTACAGGAGAAAATCCTAGTGTGGGGCAACGTTTTTCAAATAAGGAAAAAAATAATCCTGTGGATTAAACAAAAAAATGTTTTTGTTTCTTTACGCCAGTCGCGGTAAACCGGCCGTTAGAATCTACCTAGTCTTTTTCCAACCCAACTTGATTGGAAAAGACTGGGCAGATTTTGATTACCACTGAAAAAAGCGTAACATGGCAATGAAAGGCAAAATACCATAAAAGCAAAAACTATATAAAACATTTCTGTTTTAAAAAAAAAACCGTAAACTGATGTTTCAATGAAAAGTATTTGCTTGAATACCTACCTCGAAACATCACATTAATTTCCACTGTCACTACGCATATCGAAATAAGACAAATTTTAATATGAAGTGTACTACAAACATTCAGCTAAGCGTCGAATGCGCTCACCATTACGGAACCACTCAATCCGCCACGCAAGCATGACGCGGTACAAAAAGCTATCAGAGCTAATTGTGTGCCAACCAAAAGAAAATTTCGATGGAAAGAACCGATCGCCCCCTCGATAAGGAGCCATTATAGTAAACTTTGAGTGTTCCAAAGAAACTTGGTGCATACGCCCATATATTTAACAAGTCTTAACGAGTTCGTTTTTTTATTTTATTTTCGCGTGATTGTATTTAGGTACGGTTTTTCGACAAGTTTACACCAATTCCGACGGAGTAATAACCGTAATTTTGGAAAGAACAACGGTTTTCGACTGCTAAATTAGTTTTATTAGGTTATATTTTGAGTCGTCTGAAAATGAGTTTGGATTAGGTGCTGGGGTTCGTTTTATGATAATGTCTTATTTGTTAAGGAATTTTTTGAAGGTCGTTAGTCGGTCAGGAGTAAGATAGGCCTTGAAAAGGTAATGAAATCAAAATTGAACAATCAAACGAACTCTTCCACGAGTTTAGCGCGACGTCGTCGTACTGTTTCATCAACTCAGAGATGAATCATAGCCACTCCAGAATATTTGATGGAATTATTATCACGCTCACAGAATTATAGATAAGAGCTTCTATCACTGCCCGCACCAGCAAGTTACCGCGATTTGGTTGCATTAGTTAGGACTCAGAACGCGTCATGGCTTTTTTTCATTACCATAACGCGTCATGGTCATTTTTACCCGTCTGCGTCATGGTCATTTTTACCCGTCTGCGTCATGGTCATTTTTACCCGTCTGCGTCATGGTCATTTTTACCCGTCTGCGTCATGGTCATTTTTACCCGTCTGCGTCATGGTCATTTTTACCCGACTGCGTCAGAAAGAGGGTGTTTTTCGAGCGTATGTATCTATATGTGTATGTATGTTTGGATGTACGAATGTTCATTTCTTTGGCATGCCCTACAGCCCAAGCGGCTGGACGGATTTTGATATATAAGGTGTCGTTGAATTCGTCAGAATTATGATAGTGACATAGGCTATATTAATTTTCAAAACTCACTAATATGTAGGAAATTAAAAAAAAATACTTAGTGTAAAAACCCGATCGCTAAAAACGACTAAAAAGTTCCAAAGAAGTCGCTTTTCAAGCAGTCTGATGTAGTTGAATCATAGATCTGAGACCAAAAACTGCATCAGTCTGCATGAAAAGCGATTTGTTTGGAACTGTTAAGTTTGAGATGCGAAGTAGTTGATTTGATGTGTTCATTTGAAGGCAGGTACAAACGCGTTGCGAGGAACAACTCATTCGCTCATTGAACGTTTTGGGTTTTTGAACCTAATTTTTATAACTAATTGTTTCGTTAGTCAATTTAACTCGACTAACTGTTTATACTTATTACCAACTTACTAACCCAATTTACGTAGGCATTGCTGCGCTATTAGCGTGTTCAAACTAGGTAAGTTATTAAATACTTAGGTAGGTACTGAAATACATAAATGGGCTTCGCCAGTCTACGGTACAATTAAACATGTAATAATTTATTGTGAATTTTAGATTACTTAACAGAAATAAAACTATTAGGTATTTGACCTAGAATTGTCATGGAAACCTCTTACTCTCCAATCACTACTAGAGGAAAGAATTAGTATTGCAATATCTAAACCAACCGCTAATGAGATAAATAATTATCAATAACTAATGTCTGCCGATCATATTATTTAAAGCCGTTGACGGTTACTGTCTTACTGCATTGAAACGAATGAGGTGACAAACATAAAAATAGATATTCACAATTAATTTAAAAAAAAACAACCAAGTGCCAGTCGGACTCGCGCACGATGGGTTCCATGATGCCATTATCTTTAAAAAACGGCAAAAAATCACGTTAAACATTACCTATTTGTTTTATTTTTATTTAATTGTTTATTATATATATAAAAAGACCACGTTTGTTGTATGGGAGCCTCCTTAAATATTTATTTTATTCTGTTTTTTTTTTGTATTTCTTGACAAAGCGGCAACTGAAATACATCATCTGTGAAAACTTCAACTGTCTAACTATCACGGTTCATGAGATACAGCCTGGTGACAGACGGACGGACAACAGAGTCTTAGTAATAGGGTCCCGTTTTACCCCTTGGGTACGGAACCCTAAAAAATAAAAAAAGCGTACGCATTAAGCTCTTAATTAGCGGAATTACTTTTCAGGAACCTCTACAATATTCCCCAAATTAATCAAAATATAACTCCAATCATTGCACAGCCCTACACCTCCGAGAACTGAATCAGTAATGATTGACATTTTAATAATTAAACGAAAGTAATTATTATCCGGGAATGACGGTCGCGTGTCACTATGATTGATGACTTATCTGTTGTCATCGCTGCGACATAATTTTGTTTTGACGTTCACTAAGTTGGAGTGTCGGCATCGACCTTTGTTATTAGTTTGGGGATGTTGTAATCGTGTGTGAGTGTGTTGTTTGGTTTTGTGACGTTATTTCTACAATAGATTTTTGAAGAAGCAAGTTCTGAATGAGAAGTTCTGGGACCGAAATTCGGCGTTAGGTCCTATAGCTTTGTTTTCATAACCACTTAAGCGTATACGGGGATTGTACTTCCCACTAGTCTTTGTTGACTAAAATCCCCAAAAAAACACTGAAAAATGCGAAGACGTATTGCGCGAGCATCGCTTGCGCGGCTGGGACGCGTAAGCGGATAAAAACAAATAAAATTGTTTATATTTTTTTGTTTTAGTTGTTCCGGGTCTGGCTGTAAAGTACAAAATAACTTTGATTTCGGTAGTCGGTGTTTTTGGTTGCTTCTTCGTTATTTGACACCGACATCCGAAGTTAAAGTTATTTTGTGCTTTATAGTGTTTTATTTTAAAGTCGGTTTTTTTTTTGTGAAAAAGTTTTTATTTTCACTTTTTAGTGGTTCCCTACACCTATATAACAACACCGCTTTAGGAATTATTTAACGAACAGTTAAGGAGTGAAATTCCCTGCCGGAGTCTGTGATTTTTTTTTGAAGATGTTGAAGCTCCATCATCGTTGACAGCATCGCTAACTATCAGGTGATATAGGTACCGAAACGCAAGCCAAGCAAAAAAAATCAAGGTAATCAGCAGTCTGATTTCAAGTACCTAGTCCTCGTAAGTATAACCCTATGCGTGAAGATTACTACGTATTATTATTTTATTTAATATTTGATCGAAAGCAGCATCATCTTTACAACGAACAAACAGACCTAAATATGTATTAAAAGTAATTAAAAATTACGACTCTGCAGTGATTGTTTCTGTCTCTAGTATTCTTCAACGATCCATAAAACTCGTGTCAGTCACTAAAACTGAAGATAAAACTGCTTACAAAACATATTTGAAGTTTAAATTCGGCCCAAAACAATTAGAAACAGTGACGGGACAGTACAGTATATTCTTAGGAAATATTACATCTCCACTCCAAAGTAGATTTGCGCGAATTCATGAAGCCCCCTACAAATGGAAGAAGGCAAGGCAAACAATAACAAACGATATTTCCTCTGTAGTCGCGTGCAATGGTGGCGCGAATCTGTTTTCTCTCAATGATTTGTCTCCAAAACGTACCGAATCTCTGCTGGGAGCCAGCCAAATGTGCAATTTATACAAACATATCTACACCATCAGCACCACCTTTATCTGCCACATAATAGAGTACATTGTCTCCTGTTTTAACAGCAGCAACAAGTTTGTAAGTATGTAGCTTGAATTCCGTTGTGCTACTAGGCTAGTGGCAGTCGAGCCACTCGACTCTTCCGTGATCCTTCCATGAAAATAATATTTTATTATTGTCATAATATCTGTTTTGATAGTCTTTGTTGGTGTTTACTTGGTTTTGATTATTCGAAATGAACTTACAAGTTTGACGTTGGGTTAACTGTAGACGTGTGGTTTGTGATTTATAGTCTAATTAGAGTACAGTTTGACTGGCAAAGAGTTTTAAGTATCATAAAATATTACAATGCCGAATGACATTCCGTGAGTTATGTGTTAGGTACTTGTAGTCCAGTTACCGATGTGTTTACATTTTTAGCAAAAATGAAATCCTCTCTTGCAATGCATCAAACCAATTTAAGACCACAATCAATTCAATTTTCTTTCAACGGAAAACCCATAACTCCAGTACTACTGTCATAATAATCAAATTATCTCTATTTACTTGCAATCACGTCTTTTTGTGCACTCAGCCTTTCAGAGCATCAGAAGTTGCAATTTATAGTGCACGTCTCTTGAGTGGGTCTTGTCTGTATAAAATTAAAAATGGCGACCCTTCGACTACACCACACAGGCTTTCTGCTTCAGAACCGGCTTTCAGAATGGTGGATGACACTAATTAATTATAAGAAAATTTACTGGAGTGCCTTTTTGTGCTATTCTTTTTTCAACTCAATAAACATATTAAGCTTCTTTGGTTGGTCCGATTTTATGAATAAAACTATCTAGTGGTAACTCTAGAAAGTATTTGCAAGATAACTCCTGAATATTAAAGTGCATATGAAAACCCTACATTGTTTCTGGAAACTAAACAAAAGTGAATTTAATCAGCAATAATACTATACGGCACTCTTCAACAGTAGGATTTGTAAAAACAATAAAGTTCAATGTTATACAAAATATCCTTTCTTCCCCCATTATTGCTGTTTTATTAGGCACTTCGCTAGCTTTCTCGTTCAAACAGAACATAAAACACCACAGGCTGTATTTCACACGTCATTAACAAAGTTGTCGTTTTTAAAGTTATTTACTATGTGTTCAACATGCAACTGGAAAAAAGCACTAATGAGCCTATTCGAATTCTTTCATCGCATTACGTGGAAAAATGAAGTCATTTCATGAGGAGGCGAGGGGGCAAACCGAACCACCCTGCATTTTTGCACGACCACAAAATAACCAGTATTTCAGAACACCAGGTCTAATATAAAGTCGGGCATCATTTGACTGTACGAAGTTGCCTCTAAATGTTTGATAGGGGAACCCATTTCAGTCGAAATGCAGCTTAATTAAAGTTTAGCCGTGCTGTTGAGAGGGAATGGCCCGCCCTCATAATTTATTCCTGCGGGATATAATTCGGCCGGATTTAGTAACAAACGCGCCAACGAAAACGTTTAGGGTTTATCCAGATTTCTATACAAACATGCTTTTAAGGGCTGGGAAGTAGGTAGCGATCGAAACTAAATTGAAAGTTGTTCTACATAAAGTTTAAATTTCAGTATTCTTCCTGTTGGTTCAGCCTTTTTATTTGCTTGGGAACGATCCGCATTTTTCACAATTACTTGGACGTTTCCACGTAAATCTATCTTCTTTGTCTCGTGGTTGGATTTCATTTAAGGAACAAATCGCGGCATTGACTCTCTTTGTATTAAATTTAGAGCTATCGCTGACAATTATTCTTAGCTTTAACTCTTGAGTCATTTACCATTCGGAGCTCTGTTAATTGATTTTGTGACGTATTCTCTGTAGTCAAGACTTTTTGGAAGAAGCTGAGAAGTTTAAATTAAACTATTAATATTATCATGCTTGTGCTCGGCGTGTGTGCTTATAAAACACTTTAATAGCGGATACAACGAAACTTAAACTTTATAGCAAAATGTTATACTTATAACATGAATAATAACGAACACCAGTCGAGAGAGACGTTATAATAATGTTGTTATAATGGTGCAATACTGTTGGAAGAATAATAGAAATAAATAATGACCGTTCTAATAGACTAACCAAACATAAAATACAGTAAGAAACAAAGCCATCCATTGGCTAAACAATAACAGACTTGGAAATGTTCACCCATTCTATGTTCATCATATTATCAACCAATTGCCGTCCACTGCTGAACGTAAGTCCCCCCAAAGAGCGCCAATCATCCCGGTCTTGAGCAGTCCGCATCCATCCGCTGCCAGCCACATTCTTCAAATCATCGATCCATTGTGCCGCAAGGCGTCCCACACTACCTTCATCGTCCCATTCTATGTTTGTTTTATTTTTATTTATTTATTTTTAGCCTATTCCATCCCACTGCAGGTAGTGGGATGGATCAGGCGAAAAAAGGGAAGGAAGAAAGGGAGGCCTCCCTTTCTTCCTTCCATTCTTCCCGACTCTGGGCTAGTGTTGACCAATCCTGTCAATAGGCGTCAAGCTCGTCCCGACATCTTCGCCTGAGTCTGCCGCGATGCCGCCGGACATTTTCTGGGACCCACATTGTGGTTGCTTTAGCCGATGAATCCATGTGTCCGGCCCAGTCCCATTTAAGCTTTGCTGCTTTTGTAGTTCATTCTATGTTACTCGTATTTAATATCAAAATTATTATATCAAACAATACTCTTCTGGACATAACTATAACATAAAATAAACTTAGTATAGAGTAGAGTAGGGACTCCATTTTCCGCACTTATACTCCCATTGTGCCCTGGCTAGGTTAGCCAGCCTAGCTCCGTCCAGAAGCACAGAAGTTAATAATTATAAAAGCAACTTATTTAGACTAGCGACAAATTCTATTTTGTTACTATCAATAGACTCGCATCTGACTACAATATCACCTGATGGAAAGGGGTGTGTAATGTTTGGTATAAATATTTTTAGTATAAAAGCAAATGACATAATTTCGATTTGTTAACTTAATTTTCATTTTTATAATCGTCTATTGTTATAACAAAATCCAAGAGACATAATTTCATTTCATATAAGCTGCAGTGGATACATTTAAACAATAAACATTTAAAATTACATTAACATTGTACGGTCTCATCACCGAACATTTTTCTGCTTACTCTGTAACCTACTTTAGGTTAACGATGTGCGTCATAATTTAGCATTATAAAATAACATGATTAACCAATTTAAACATAGTGAACTCATAACTGTGTAGCTATCAACAATTGAGAGAAATAATCGCCTTCGACTCTATATCTGTAACTTACTTATAACTTAAATAAACTTTACTATTGCATCTTAGTGGAAAGTGTTTCTCTATACTGAACTTACAAACCTTCACGACAAATCGGTGTACGGAGTTAACTACTACAACCCATACAAACATGTTAAATTAACATTAAACATTATGTCCAGCAGTTTTACTAATCTGATACTAAAAAAGCTAGGACAATGAAAAGAGTTATCATTTACAGAAGATAATCTTCACGTCAAACACGCTAATATTTGTGAATCCAGGACAACTAACTAGCATAATATGCTAGAACTTTTCAAATAACAATAAAGACAGAACTACCATGACCACGGCTAGAGGCCAGGCACAAAAGATAGTTGAACTAGTTAAAACTTAAGAACGAGATTAATTCTCTTACAGAATAATATTTGTAGTGAAATGGTAACAGAATATATATTTATACATATAAAAAGAGTTACTAACACTGTTATTTCTAAACATATCATGATTCATTTACTGAAGTTGGTTGTATTTTAAATGTAATGTGAAAAAGTAAATATTTTGTTAAACATGATTAAAAATATTTGTACCTACGCCACTGGGCAAAACATCCTACTTGTCTGTAACATCTCACACTCTGTTGTTATTTGACCTATGTTTACAAATAAAGCATTTTGATTGTGATTCCGTTTGTTATGTTGTTTTTACTATTCAATAGACAACAATTTTCTTTAGTTAGAATTTCAATCGCGAGGACGCCAGAACATTTAATAAAATCCATAAAGAAATCCGTTCGGACTAAACTTCAGTACGTCTCATGAATTGGAGTGTGATACGTGACTTAGAAAAGTGTAACACCGAATAACACGTCCCCGTAAGTTTACGAACACGAAACACTTAACAACGAATGCACGCTACCACGAAAAACTTAACGCCGTAGCAATGCGATCTCGAATAACTAAATCTCTAATTCACTTTTTCGAAACACTTAACAACGAATGCACGCTATCTCGAAAAACTTAACGCCGTAGCCATGCGATCTCGAATAACTAAACCTCTAAAAGTCATCGTAAAAAGTCTTTCATCATATAACAATCAACTAAATAGAGAAAAAAAAGTCATAATTATGTGTCAATCAACCAAATCAATAGTTTTTCCATGACAATACAATCAACCAAATCGCACATTTAAAAAAACAAAAAAAAAACAGCTAACGTTTAAAATAGCACAAGTATGCAAGACCATCTAAAAATGTGGTTAAGTGCATTGTTTTCTTTTTTTCCAAATGTTTTTTAATGTTTTCTTCCCTATTTTCTATTTTCTTTGCTCTTTTGGTTTCTTGAGACTGTGAATTTAATTGTTCAACTATTAGTTCTGCATGTTTTTGTTCCTTGTTTAAGAGGGCGCAGCGCAAACGCCGGCCGCGCAGTGGCGCCCTCATCGTTTGTTTGGTTATTTCTTTTATTTTAGAATGAAAATGCAGAAAATAAGCACGTTAAGTTGTGCTCCACAAGTTGCCTCCATTGTTTCCGCCTTACATCTGGTCGGTAATTAGCTCGATAGGGACCACTGTTCCAATTACACAAAATGAGGTAATGTAATGTAATCATGGCACAACCGCTGGAACACCCTAATGGGCAGAAAGAAATGGAATTTACATGAAATCATTGAAGAATTAAAGCCGTTTTTTTTAAATGTTCGATTCGGTTGATTGTATTGTCATGGAAAAACTATTGATTTGGTTGATTGACATATAATTATGACTTTTTTTTCTCTATTTAGTTGATTGTTATATGAATAAAGACTTTTTACGATGACTTTTAGAGGTTTAGTTATTCGAGATCGCATGGCTACGGCGTTAAGTTTTTCGAGATAGCGTGCATTCGTTGTTAAGTGTTTCGAAAAAGTGAATTAGAGATTTAGTTATTCGAGATCGCATTGCTACGGCGTTAAGTTTTTCGTGGTAGCGTGCATTCGTTGTTAAGTGTTTCGTGTTCGTAAACTTACGGGGACGTGTTATTCGGTGTTACACTTTTCTAAGTCACGTATCACACTCCATGAATTGTTAGCAGAATTTTTATTGCTTAAGACAGACATCTTTAATTAACGAGTTAATTAAAAAATGTAATTGCCACAAAAAGAAAAAGAATTTCTAAGAAAATAATAATCCGCAGATTTAATTTTCTCTTTGGATTTCTTTTCGACGGGTTTTTAAGGGTAGAAGAATTACATTGCTAAAAATTTATCTGAATTTTATTGGTGTGCTGTTTAAGTTCTTTTAGTTTCGTCAATATAAAGTGCATAAAGTTATATTAATAGAGCTGTTTATAGCAATATCTTCCAGACTGTCTTTTGATGGACTGAACGAATTTATTGACGGACGGACTTCATAGTTGAGCAGATAATTATGTAGGTAGAAATAATCTATTTGCCGTTTATCAATGAAAAATGACTGACTGTGATTTGAATATGCAGACTGAAGGTAAGTCTGGCTACCAAAATCATAGATCTTATTTCTTACACAAAGGCACGACAGATTTGTGCACCTTTGCGAACGGTACTCCTAGTGAAACCTGGTGACAACTATAAGAAGCGCCGCCAACCGGATTTAGTAAAGCCGATATGAAAGGTTACAATCTGGCCTTTGAACATGTACAATATAGCAAAGTGGGGCCTTACCCGAATCGGAGAATTTTGCAATATGATAGGGTTAAAAGTAAAAATAATGTCTCTTGACGTACTTGGATAACTTCCTTCTTATCTGGCATTGATACGTTATATAATATGTACTTTTATTAATAAATTGGTCGACAAAGTGGAAATAGTCCTATTGAACTATTGTGCATACTAGGCCTGAACCTAAACAACTGAAAGGGCTTTTACCCAGTAGAAGGATAACATAAACAGACAGTTATCAGTAGTAACTTGATGAAAACAAGAAAGACCAACGGAGACATTGTTTTATAATATACGTCTGACGAAGGAACGCCAAACTGAAGCGGCAGTGGGCAGAACACATTGCTTGCAGAACATAATATGGTCGATGGGGCCGAAAAGTTTTTGAGCGGTTCCTGAAGTCGCAGCGTTGGAAGGCCTCCCACAAGATAGACCGAAGACCTAGTGAGGGTTGCGGGTAGTCGAGAGATGCGAGACGCACAAGAACTGGTTGTTGTGGCGACACTTGGGGGAGGCCTATGTCCAGCAGTGGAAGTATTTCGACTGATGTGAGGATGATGATATACTTATATTAAAAACAATGTCTGCCGTGAAAAATACTACGTATATCACAATTTTGGAAGCTTTAGTTCAATGTTATATCTTCACAGAAACTTTTTCACTATCCATTATAGACAAAACTGTTAATTTACCCTCATAACGAGTTAAATTATGGCATAGAACTTTAAAAAAATACTATCACCGACTAGGGATGCCACTAATTCGGCGAGTGAAATTAAATTATCCGCATATGTTGTATATCATATTAGGGGACCTGTCCGGAGCGCTCCTAATTTAACTGTTTATATTCATAGCGCCAACTCCATGCTGTATCGCTGGAGAGCCTTGTTTATCTCGGGAACGACAAATTTCAAGCTACAAAGTTGGACCGACATGGGTCGTTCATAGACACACCATGTTTGTTTTTTTCTGTTTCGAGTGAGTCAGTTTTATTTGTGGCTTCGTGAATTTTCGGGGATTCTAATCAACAGTTATGAAGTTAATAAGATCTCGTTTGTTAGTTATCATTATTTTTGCTAACTGATAGGGTTATAATTATACTTTCAGTTAAAAAATGTACAAGCGGGATAAATAGGGGAGGGGAACAAATTGTCTCTATAGTAGATTCCAGATAAATGTGCAATAACGGTCATTGACCCACATACAATATATATAGCTTGCATAGCTTGATTCCGCCTAGCCCGTTCCATCATCGGACCACAAGACGTACGGCGATGCGCCACCGGTACATGGTGGACATCCCACCCACACGCACAAAGCGTTTTGGGAATACATTAATTGTGCGTACCGCTAAGGAGTGGAATTCCCTGCCGGAATCTGTGTTTCCTGATAGCTACAACCTGGGAGTCTTTAAGTCAAGAGTGAATAGGTTACTTCTAGGCAAACGTGCTCCATCTTCGACCACATCGTCGCTTACCATCAGGTGAGATAGTGGTCAAGCGCGTGCCTATCAATAATAATAAAAAAAAAAAAATACATTTATTGACTTTCTTAAAATCAAAAACAGAAATAAAGGCTTAGAGCAGTCCTGAATCTACTTCTATCGTGATCCTTTATGTTCTCTAGTAATGTAAAATGGTTCATAATGTATTGTTCGGGTATCTACGAAGGGATATTAGGGAAAGGTCAATGTACTTTATAGCAAGTTTATCTGGCACAAAGTATAGTAAAAGATCTAACTGAATTCCCTTTGAAAGAAAAAAAGCTTCTGACCATCACGAGGAAATTTTCAGCGTGAAACGTAATATTCCTGTCCATTTTACAAATTTTAAAATGTACCCTTCAACATTAATGTAGGTCAGCCAAATAATTAAAATTCAGGTGGTGAAGGAAAACACCGCGAGGAAACCCATGCATTAATAACAAATTCTCATCGTGCCTCGTGCTCGGAAGGGGGAACGTCGAAAGTGTTGTGATGGACCTGCAGTGCGATTCTGTAAACATGTCGAAGTGAACACCCGGGCGGGGAGCACGACGGGTGAGTTGTCAAACCATACAAATAAGATAGAATGACAGCTCTATTGTCGTTCACTCCGCCTGGTCACCGTGAGATGTCGACAGAATCGACCGGCTGGATTATATACAACGTGTAACAGAATAAACGCAATACCTCTTGAGAGGTCATTGTACTCATCATTATGAACAACTTTTACTTTGGGGCCAAGACTGAAATCGCGAAAAAAAAATCGACTGCTCCATACATTTCTGCACGAGTAACTTCACAAAATGTACTGAACAGCTTATTTTTTTTCGCGATTTCAGTGTTGGCCCCATAGTAAAAGTTGTTCATAATGATAAGTACAATGACCCCTTTTTTTTTTTTAAAGATGGGAAATCATCAAATGACTCCTGCCGCTCTGGGTCGAGTGGGAGGGAGTGTCAGACTCTTACTGACTAAAACCCATCCATGTTCCTCTTAGTGCCTTCTGCGTTCCGGGGCCGCGGTAACTCTTTCGAACAAAATCCGCAGCCACAATGACCCCTTAAGAAGTATTGCGTTTATTCTGTTACACGTTGTATAGCTTTAAAGAATTTTATTCTCATAATAACTTAAAAATTACAGTTCACATAAAATGAGAAACATTGCTTACATCTAAATAGTGTAATATTTGCCACTATAGTATGCGCCAGATAAATGAAGAATAACGGTCATTTACCCACCTAATTTATTCGACACACTTAATTTCAAAAACAAATAATGACATAAAGCTGTTCTGAATCGACACCTTATGTGATCCTTACTGTTCTAGTATTGAAAAACGATTCATTATTTACTGTCAGGGCGTACGTACCTACAAAGAGGTATTAAGGAAAGGTCAATGACCGTTATTCTTTATTTATCTGGCGCCTACTATAGCGTGTTGGCGACGTTACAGGGTACATACATGTTCTTTGAGTCTCGCTTTAAATATGTTAAAACTACCACACTTCTTTAAATCCTCCGGTAAATCATTGAATAGTTGTACTCCCTCAGTCAATATTGTCTTTTTGCAGTAATTCGTATGTGCACGTGTAGTCATTAGCTGAAACTTGTTTTCACTTCTTATGTTGTACCTATCTACGAGTAGGTGTTTCCTTATGTACTTAGTTGTATGTTTAATTGTACGGAATTCGTGGTTATTTTTTTTTGAGAATGCAAGTGTAATATATGTGTACAGTTGTGTGAGATTTAGTACATTAGTTTTTTCGTATATTTTTTTGTTGGATATTTGGTAATGATAGTGAAATAGTACTTTGATAATTTTGTTTTTGTATTCTTTGTAGAGTTTAGGTTAGATTATACATGGGTCATTTCAATACGTACTTACTTGTAGAGATTTACAGCACAGCGATTGATGTTGTTTTAGGGTATGATCCAGGCACAATAGAAAGGAAGAAAGGACTCCATCAGACACACGATCATCCACTGAGTGCCAATTCTACAAATTAAACAACTTTCGCATTCGCATCTCAATCGCAATCTGTCAAAAATGTACGGAAATCGAGACTTTTTTTGACAGATTGCGATTGACATGCGAATACACAAGTTGCTTAAAACATAATAGAATTGGTTCTCTGATTTCCGTCGAAAACAGTCGACTGTTGGACGCAGAATTTCCCTTTGCATCAATCAATCAATAAAAGCAGCAAATAAACTCTAATACCTATCTATTTATACCAATCAAAAAAGTTGGTTGACGACAAATAAAATAATTAAAGTTCGTTCCTCAGATTGACTGGTTGACGCTTTGCACTTTGTTAAAACACAATTTTGACTTAAATTAAACAAGTTTCTTATGAATTGATGGTGCAAATCCTTTCATTAAAATTGTTCGGCCACAACGTTTTATAAGATCTGTGAGTCGGATTCACGAAATAAAACTAATTAAAATGGAGGGAAACCGAAATCCTTTTGCGGATTCGAGCCGAAATTCGAAATTCGGAAAATGAAGGAGGATATTGTTTACGTCATAATGGAAAGCAAACCGGGTTAAGGCCATTAAAAAAAAATTAAAGAATTCAAGTAATTAAGCTAAATATAAGATGGAAAGAAGTGAAGATGGAGGTGAGGGCTTAAAGGTTATTTGAATGTTGAGGGTTGAGCACAATAATGAAATCAAAGTAAAGATCTTAAGCAAAGACGATTAAAAAGAGACGTAGTGAGTTTGTACTATAGTTTTAAAAGTGGACAAAGATTGAGCACTCCTTATCGACACGGGCAAGGTATTCCATAACCATACACTACACATTTCTACAACAAAAGCTTAATGTTTATAATTCAAAAACCATGGGAACCACTTCAGAGCATTCCTGAGTAAAGTTTTAGTGGTTATGACATGGACTAAGGGATGACCTTACAGCGTTGAAAAATAAAAATACTTTTTTCTTTAAGTATTTTTTTATCAAGTAAAACTTCTGGTAGCATGCAGTTGGAGATATCAAATCTGCGATTGAAATAAAGTAAATGCCACCAACTGTAACAAACTCCTTGAAAAGTCATTTGTTCGGAACTTTTTAGTCGTTGTTTATGGTCGAATTTTTAAAAAATGTTACATTTTTTTTTCGTTATGTCAGTTGTTCCTTAATGTACATTAGCTACCTAACATCACACTTAAATATGACCATACACTACTTAAACACCCTGTATACAACTTGAAAAAGGTTTAATAAAAAGTAGTCTGACATAAGTACTCTTCTTTCTTCTTCTTCTTCTTCTTTCTTTAAAGGTACTCTGCAGATTATCACACTGCAAACATAAAAGTAACTGTTCACAAACCAAACAAAATCACAAAATCGCATCGCCTATGTAGGACATGGAAAAAAATGGGTACAGAAAGTGAAAAATATGATACACAAAATCCCATATTGATTGACAAATTGTCTCATCGAGTGTGGAGTGTCGTACTACAAGAGTGACGTTTTCAATCTCCGGATGGTTTTTGCTGGAAACGTTCACACTGATGTTTTTACGGCGTGTTGGGTATGACGATCGGATTAGGAAGCTTCCTTGAGTTTAGATGTTTCTGTTTTGGTATGACATGTGTGTTTACTTGTCTGTAAGGGTGTGTTACCAGAGGAGGAAGAATGTCATTTCTTTGGAATTGAAGTTCAATCACGCAAAGATTGATTTTCACAACAATAACAGTCATTATCTTCATGCATTGTGCCAACCAATAAGATTTAGGTAAATATGAACCTCTGTAGCCATACTAATTATGATGATAATGGTGTAATCCGACCGATTTTGGCCAAGATGGCTTCCACTCCACACTAGTTGTCGTTCGTGAGCTCGCATGTGGCTTGTGTAACCATGGTTCGATTGCAATCTTCTTTGTGAGGATCCTCGCACATTGCGAGCACATAAGCACAGCATCTATGTCTCATTTTGGTTAATTGTCGCAGGTCCTCGTGGTTTCAATTACTTACTAATGATATTATGAATACGGAAGTAATTCTGTACGTCTGTCTCTTGTAGAACTACTGAAACAATTACAATGAACTTTGTTACCATAGAAATATATTATACCTTGGCAAAGTTCAATAGATACTTTCCATTGGGATAAAAACCGATTTTCAAAAAAAAATATTATTACGAAAAATGTATATTTGCAATTGTTTAATAAAAAATCCGGCAAGAACTATTAGCATCCCTCAACTTGTACTACACAATGTAACAGGATTCCACTGGCTAGAACCAGTTCAAACCAGCCTCCAACTATTTCACAAGCCACCCCTTTGATCGGGTTTCGACTGCAGCATTCCATTGGCTATAACTGTTGGCGATTCCGCGATAATAAGAACAAACTTTCATAATAAGCTTCGACAAAATGTAGCTTGGAATTCTGTAATGTTCAGTTTATTTCTCAGCATTAAAAGTTTGTCTTTAATGTGGTTTAAATAATCATAGCAAAGAGCAGAAAATAATTTATGGGGAATTTGATTTCAAGTTTTTCTTACTGACAGAAGAGAATATTTTTGTTAAGGTGATGAGTCATCATCATCATCATCATCATAGCAGCCGAAAGACGTCCACTGCTGGACATAGGCCTCCCCCAAGTGTTGCCACAACAACCGGTCCTGTGCGTCTCGCATCCATAGATTACCCGCGACCATCACCAGGTGATGAGTGGTAAATGGTAATCGGCTTCCTAAAAACCGGGTGTTTTAATCACAGAACTTAAATCGGCAGGGAATTCAACTCCTTAGTTGTACGCATCATGTATAAAGTGGTCTTTAAACGTTTTATACTTTACTTATTGACCGTTTATTTGGCCGCAATTCCTGTAAAGACTCTCCGTGAAAACTTAGTTAAAGTGACCATGAAGTGTGGTGTCGGATGGTGCCGTATGGTGTCGGACGTTAAAGAATAGCACCCTCCCTTCACTTCCCGTGGGTGTCGTCGACTAAGGGACTCACCAGAGAATGGGCAGCAGCAATCTCTGTAGAGTACTTAAATTGCTACAGCTACACTGCGATCGCCAACCCAGCTGCCGCTGCTGATTATGGCAAACCGCCCCATTTGGGGGAGGCCTATGTCCAGCAGTGGACGTCTTTCGGCTGATATGATGGATGATGATGACCATGACGTGAGCTGTAATTACAATTTATTCTAGGAATTGACAGCTGACTTGCCTTCATTCATTGTTACAGAATAACAATACTGAGGGCCTAGCGAATATAGTATCCAATTCAAATAAATATTATTTGCGAAACGAGTATTATAATTTTAATAAAATTTTATGTTTTATACTACCTACGTCAAAAACATTTGTGCTAGGCTTTCTGTTCCCCTTATGATCAAGAGAATGTTTTTTCATACTCTTGGAAAACCTTAGGTATTAAAGCTTGCCTTAACTAAACCACACAAAAATGTCCCTGAAATGCAATTAAATTTTGACAAAAAAAACAAACAAACATCAAAAGAAATAAATAGAACACAAATAATAATTTACTCGAAGCCACTAAAAATGCCAACAATTATTGGTTTAATTGAACCATCACACTACGAACACGTCAACCCCCACGATAATTGGCTAAGTGGGCCAGTATATTAGATCCCGTGGCTGCGGTCACGCAAGCGGGGGGCTAAGGGGGCTTATACCTTGTGTCAATGAGGTTTTTTGACTTAAAGGGGCTTAAGTTAGGGGGGGTGTGAATGGTGTAAGGTACTTATCCTTTAACTAAATTAGAGACTAACACCGGGCAGGTGAAGAGAAATGGCGTACAAATTTTAATGTTACTCTTAGGCCGGTGAAGAGTGATGAATGAAATGATGGTGGTTGGAGAGGGAGCGGAAAACCAAAACAAAGCAGGTTTCGGTTTTCGGTTTTTTTATTTTTGTTTTTTTAATTCGCGATTTCAGTGTTAGTCCCATAGTAAAAGTTGTTCATAATAATGAGTACAATGACATCTTTGCAGATATTGCGTTTATTCTTGCCGGAGGTCGTGGGTTCGATTCCCACCCAGGACAAACTTTGTGTGATGAGCATTATTGTTTGTTCTGTGTCTGGGTGTAATTTATCTATAATATGTATGTATTTATAAATTATATAAGTATGTATATCAGTTGTCTGGTTACCATAACAGAAGCTCTGCTTAGCTTGGGATCAGATGGCCGTGTGTGAGTTGTCCCAAGATATTTATTTATTTATTTTATTTATTTATTTATTCTTTTACACGTTTTATATTGCCCATATTATTATTTATTTCAGCGCAGTATGTCTTCTTATTGTACTATTTATTGCCGTTTCATCGTTATCTTCCATCATCATCATCTGCCTAGCCTTTTCCCATCTATATTGGGATCGGCTTCCAAGTCTGGTAGGCAGCCGCTCCACGTAATATACTGGTATTCAACTGAATCCGGTCTTACTGGGAGCCGACCCCAATATAGTTGAGAAATGGCTAGGCAGATAATGATTAGGGTCGGCTTTCAGTCAAAACAGATTCAGCTGGATATCAATGTTTTACGAGGAGTGACTGCCTAAATCTGAACTCCAAAGCCCAGTAATTGATTGACACGGTTCTTCTTGGCAAGAATAGTGTCAGATTTTCTGACTTCTGGCAGTCCGTAACGCCTGCGAAAGATCTAAAAATGAGAGCCGGGACTAAAGGCTTAACGTGCTTTCCATGTCATGGAGTAGTCTCCATTTGTTAAGATCGTCGTCACCTAGCCACAGACCGACCTCAGCAAGCGTTGCTTAACTTTGAAGATCGACCTACACGACTTTTATTATTTATCGTATCTTCTTCCATAACTTATTATAATATTTTAACACAATCTTCATTTTTAAAAACAATATCAATATCGAAGCAACTTACTGAAAAGAAAATATTTCTCAGCTGCGTTCTAACTCAATAATATACTTACTATCATTACATCAGAAAATAACTTTCTACGCAACAATAATGTATGTAATGAAAAATAACCGTTCACTAGTTCATATTTCTAAACCAAATGAATGAAAAAAACAAGAAAAATCGACGTCGTGCACTTGCGTGTTACCCTCCCATGAATAAATTCTAAGTTCAATGTTTAAAGAAAATTCTTATTTCTTATGTAAAGGTATATTACGTTAGTATAATAAAGTATTTAGCCCTGAAAGACCTTCATGCTCAGCCTTTATGAGCTTGATATGTGTTGCGATGAAATTTCAAAGTGATTTATGTTTTAATTTATTATTAAAGGGTTTTGATAATAAACGTTGTTTGATATTTTAAATATTAACAAAGTAAATATCAACACCCTCGGGTTCTTTAAGAGTATTTGGGAAAATAAGGAATCAAAATGTGTACCATAATTTTATTTTTTAAATGCAAATTTTGCAAGAATCGCCCGCTTTTCCGGTTCGTTAATTCAGTCAGTTCATTCAGTGCACTATTGAAGATAATAAAATATAATATGATGAATTAAAAATTGATTACTTACTCTTATATTATCTCTCTGTAGTTTTTTTCAAAGCTAAACTATTTTTTTTCATAATTCAATCTTTTATATTTATTAACAAACAATGCAACAAAAATCTCACTCGGTATTCATTCGGTCACGAACGCACGCCGGAGTCAATACACCTTACCACTCAATTATGACGAAGTGAGAAGGTAACGAAACGTAATTTATTTACTACTCAACGTAGGGCGATTCTGAATATGTAAATTTATTGTGGCACGAATAATTTATTGTTAAATAATCGGTGAGTCTAAAGAAGCGGGTGCTTGGTGCTTGCGTGACGGTTAGGTCGTGTAGGGAGTGAGTTACAAGCGGCAGCGGGAGTGGTTCTGAATAAAAACATTGCTAAAACTCCAAAGCTAGCGGATGCTTTTTCTTTGACGTAAGAGTGACACACCGGTTTTACGGAATTATTTTTTTGTTATAGTTTGACATTATAGCTATAATACGCATTGAATAATACCATCAATTATATAAATCTCGATCTTTGACGACTGACTAGGCAAAAACTATTATTCCATAGGAATTTTAATTTCGTATCTTTTAATCAGTTTCTTGTTAGTATTCAAATATCATTAAGAACAGTGGCGAGTGTCTTCTCTCTGATATTTCAGTATGTGAAACAAAATAAAGTTCCCTACTTGTATCAGTCACAGTTGCAACTTTGGCCAATATATTTTCACTTCACTGATTTTGATTGCCAAAATAACAGACTGCAATCAAATTAAAATAAATTAATCAATTGATTACGACAACCGTTCGGCACTTTCGACCGCTCGTAATCCATCACTTAGGCCCACTCGATAGCCACTGTTGCCTTAAAACGGCCTATAAATGTACGCCAATTAACAAATAATTGCTGCTATAGATAACAGACTATAACTTTTATGACTTGCTTACTTGAATATCGCTTTTGGATAACGTTTTCGAACAAAATATTAAGGTATAATTATGACGCTTTTGAAATAATATTGATTGGAAGGTAATTACAGGGTTTCTGTGGTTTTGTACATCATGTTTTAAGCTCACATGATATTTTATGTATTAAAGATCTATTAAAAATCTAATTTAAGTTTTACATAGATTTTTTTGCTACTTTCAAGTCGATAATAAAATGGGGCGTGACGATTTTTTTCAGATCAATCTGTTTCAAGATATTGTAAGATGTTTCAAGATGGTTAGGTACGCAGAATTAGTAAAGAAACCACATATACAAAAACACATAGATA
This sequence comes from Melanchra persicariae, assembly GCA_947386135.1. Classification (NCBI taxonomy): domain Eukaryota; kingdom Metazoa; phylum Arthropoda; class Insecta; order Lepidoptera; family Noctuidae; genus Melanchra; species Melanchra persicariae. The sequence continues at coordinate 3,752,628 of OX376651.1, read as the reverse complement.
ACGCAAGTATCACGATCAGGGGCTCGATTCTGCTATTGCAATCGTGTCTCAATGACCGGTCAGTGATCGAATATTTGACAACTTTGACAGTTTTTGTATGGGAAATGTGTCAAAAGTTTGACGTTATACGTCAAAAATCGATCATTGACCGGTCATTGAGACACGATTGCAATAGCAGAATCGACCCCCTGTATGAAAACCAAACGTGCCATTTTGACTAGCTACCTACTATGACGTCAACACAGGCACTATTAGGTGATGGGTAAATCAAAACGATTCAACGTGTTGACATCTCACTGATTTCCAGGAAATATAATTTTCACCTCGCTTTTTAAAAAAAAACAATTATTGGCTTATATCCTTGGTAATCGTAAAAACATTCGTAAAAAAGCCCCTTGTAAACTGCAAACCGCTTCAAATATCGCTTAGTATCGCTTAACAAGGTAACAAGTTAATGGTAAACTTCCACCACAAATAAAACTATTATTCGCTAAGCTTTGTTTGCTTTACCGCAGTAAAAAATTGAATGAGTCTGTAAAGTTATGTTTCAAATGCAAAAGCTTTCTATATTTTAGTCTCATTTGTTTTATGTCACGTTAATTACGTGCTGTTAGTCTTTGATCACATTTTCCAAATCAGAGTGGCGTCTAGTAACTTAGAATATAAGGTGAAAAGTTAGAGTAGGCCTGGAAAGAGCCTAAATATCTATGCTTCCATTTTTTTTAAGACTCATTCATGTCTGATTGGGGATCAGACCGCAGTGTAGGGTTCCGTAGTTGCAACTATTACTCGTTTACTTGTAAAGCCTACTTAGCTGTGCTAGTTTTGCTTTTGAATTCGTTATAAAGGTTGTTCCAGACTGTTAGAAAAATTGGCAATTTAAAGTTTAATATTTCTCAAACAGATTCTTGGATGGAATTGTTTTTCAAGATTTTATTTAACCACTTTGTCGGCGTGATTAATAATGTACACCCATACTAAATTCCAACGTTCTAGTGCTAAGTGTCTCTGAGCTAAACCGCGGACAGACAGACAGACAGGCAGTTCCTGTTCCCGGCGCAAATATATAGGTTCCTTGTTGAGTATGGTACCCTAAAAATTTGTGTCGTCAATATTTAAGGACGCGTTTACAGATGGGTAGTCAAATCATTACTTTTTTTACACAAAAGTATGTTTATTAAATAAAATGCTTTGCATTCTTAAAATGTTATTCCCATAAATTGTTGATAGATGTACGTGGTGTACATCATCATGGTACGATTCTGAACTATAAATATAAATAGGTACAGTTTCTCAATAAATGTACCGAAGTGAATTTTTTTACTTCGGTACATATATTGAGAAAATGTGCCATGCACATCTATTAACAATTTATGGGAAAACATTTTAATAATGCAAAGCATTTTATATAATAAACATACTTTTGTGTAAAAAAGTAATGATTTGACTACCCATCTGTAAACGCGTCCTTAAGGGTATACACTTTTTATGTAAGACCCGTTTCAACTTTTGTACCCTTACCAAGGAGCACTTACTTTCAAGTTATGTCTCACTTTTTTTTGTACACTTTTTTCTCTTTGAACAGATTTTCCAAATATAGCCCAAGATTACAGTAGTGTCTCTGCCTAGTAACTTATTATTGTTAGTACTTCACTACAGTATAAGTTACAAAAGAGAAATGTAAGTGTACTTCTAAGTATGTTTGCTTTTCTTTTCAAGAATCCCATCGCGTGACTGCTATGTTAAAGAATTCTCAAAGCTCAAATATTAAGCAAGGTTGTTTTACTAATCATAATAATTAAGCTAAAATATAAACCTTACAAAATGAAATCGTTATGCAAAAAATTACCTTGCCAAGTAATGAGTTTTGGGTTCAAATATAATTAAACCGACCTTTTGTAGCTTTTAAATGAATTCTGGACACGTTCCACAATAATAATATCGGTACAATTTCGCTGCAAAAGATTCCAGCGAAAATTTGCTTGAACACACATCGGAATCAACAGCTGAATTGATTGATTTGGTCATGATGAATATTCGTAATTATTGATACTTGTTAAAAATAAATTAATGGTCCTTCTTAATTTTTGTCTTAACTTTCATGTTCCGATTGATTTTTAAATGAAATCAAATTTAACTGACTAACTTACCTGTTTTTCAAACCATAACTTAAAGTATTTTTGCTGGTTACAGGTGTGACTTCTGAGTGCGGGATTCTGGATTCGATTTCCAGGTTGGTGATGTGTCAACTCCATGCCTCAGAAAGCACGTAAATCGGTTGGTCTTCGACCTGCAGTGCGATTCTGTAAACATGTCGAAGTGAACACTTGGGCGGGGTGCACGTAGGGTGAGTTGTCAAACCATACAAATAAGATGGAATGACAACGCACTTGTCGTTCACTCCGCCTAGCTGTACACCGTGAAATGTCAACAGAAACGAACAGCTAATTTCACCTGGGTTGTTTCGAATTAGGATCGCATTGAACTTTGAGAGGAATCAAATATTGTACCTGTATCTATGCACACACTTATCTCCTTTTTAGGGTTCCGTGACAAAATAGTAAAAAGGAAGCCTTATGTTGCAACTTTGTCTCTCTGTCTGTCCGTCCGTTTGTCACAGCTGGATATTTCAAGAACTAATGCTATCAACTTGAAATTTCGATTAACTTTAGATGACGTTTGCCCAACTATTTAGCAAATAAGAAAGAAATAACAATAATGTATATTTTCTTGCAGCATGGTCTTCTGACTGGAGGGGGTCTTAAAAATTCGAAGTGGGGCTACTAGGGCATGTGGGGTATCATATGAAAGAGCGCGATGGGAAATCATCAAATGACTCGTACTGACATAAACCATCCGTGCTCCTAGTGCCCTTTGCGTTCCAGGGTTACCGCGGAACTCTTTCGAACCAAATCTGCATCCCTGGCAAGGTGATTAACCATTGAGACCGAGATTCGGTTGAGAAAATTATATTTTCAAGTCAAAACTAGAAAAAAACTTTTAACTACAAGAAACTAAACTAGGTATACCCAGCCGATGAACCATTTTGTTATTTTCTAGTTAATTAAATATTGGTTGTGTATACCTAGACGTTATTGTTATTATTGTAATGATTTACAATAAACATTACACAGATTTTCTCAAAAGACAAAGTTAAACCGGCATTGCACACTCCGCATGTCGAAACCAGTAAACCGTTTTAACCCTTTCGATAAAACCTCATTTCAAAATATTTTCGGAGTTTTCTCATCACGAGAAATACCTCAAACATCGTCGGCTATACACACGTCCGTTAATAATGGACACTGGTCATTGTACTCGAAAGGGTCATCCCGGTGACAACGTGGACGAAATTCACTTCAATAGAAGGAACATTAAAACTCACACATAGTTATGAACTGTACACGTGACAGTAACACACACAGACAAAGAGAATAGAACTAAAAATCATAAAACGGAGAGATACAGAAGGATGTCTCCTTAAAACGAGCAAACACAGGCGCACGCACACCGCTGTGTTAGTAATAAAATAGTCTTTATTTATACTCAAATCAACACGTACATTTACAAATAGGTAATACAAATATTGAGATGTGAAGAGAGAGAGGGGGTGAACTGTCGGGTCGTGGGCGCATACCGCGGCTTCCTCTTCCCTGCATGACGTCATGTGGTAGCCTGCACGGCTCATGTTACTAACATCAGTAAACACACATGCTTTACGTACGGCGATCTCAAATAAATGCAAGTCGCGAGTGCGCCTGCACTCGCCATACGTAAAGCATGTATAATGTGTGCATGCGTCTTTGCAAGATATTATTACATGGAGTAAATCAACTGCCTAGCCTTTTCTCAACTGTATTGGGGTTGGCTTCCAGTTAAACCGGATTCAGCTGAATACCAGTATTTTACGTGGTGTGGCTGCCTACCAGACCTCCACAACCCATAAACTGGGTAACAAGGTAGTTCTTGGCGAGACTGGGGTCAGATTTTCTGGCTTCTGACAATCCGTAACGACTGCCAAAGACCGATCCTGGACCCATCCAGAGACCGATCCTGGCAAGTGTTGGTTAACCTTGAAGACCAACCCGTGCGGCTGTTATAATTTAGACACGAGTCAATCTTCTGTGCATAATTTTGTGTTGTGTCACTACTCTGGCAGATTCCAACAGGTTTTGTTAGTGTGAGTTTTTGAGCTCGTATGTTAGTGTTGTCCAAATATTTCTGAATGACCAGCCTCCTTCCTTCTTCAGTTGCCAAATTGTAGGAGCGCAGGCACACCCATTGTGTTACAAACACTCATTTTTATTATTACTCTGCCCCCATTTAATTTTCTCGGTCCGTGTTCGGATGTTTTAAGTGTCGTACGACTTTTTTTTCGCATGGACCGCTACAGACATCAACGTTAACTTTTATTTGGGGTCCGTTTTGGTGATTTTTAGGGAGGGCTGCTAGCTTTTAGCAGTACTTTTTTCCGTGACACCAATTTTGTTTTCTATCTTTGTTGGTAATATTGGTATGAGGCCCTAGTATAGGACTGCAGCGATCTTTTGACCAGCAGCCTGGATTATTCATAAAGACTAATATTATTAGGATGCAATAAAAGTGCCAACAGACCGTTCTAAAATCTTGCCCTTAATTTCATTCACGTTTAGAAGTCATTACGTGTTCAAGGACTTAGATCTTGAAACCAAGAACACACACAAATCATTATGAAATAAGTCCTCAATCAATTTCCAATTTGGTTCCCCAAATTAATCCAAGCAAGGCTGAAGAGCCCATCAAGCCGAGAGCACTAAGTGTCTCGGACATTCGGACATGGAGCACAAACGAGGGACTTGGTAAATAAGGCGATGCCACAATAAACCCACCGAGTGACGTCATGGAGTCACAGACAATAGACGAGACGCAGTTTGACCCTGTTGATCCTCCTTGAAAAATGAGAGAGGAAATAAACTCGAAACACAATAGACTCAACTATGAAAGGAATTATTTCGTAAGTACTATGGCGTTAAATGTTGAGATTGAAGAAGTTAATGCGATTTAGGTTTGTGTGAAAAGGAATATGAGTAGCTTTTCTTTTGACAATGCTTAGTAAGTTGTACTTCGTTTGTGTGGTTGAAAGATAAAGTAACAATAAAAGATTTTTGTTTAGAGTCATGTCTTGCGTCTATTTTCCATTCAATAAAGATATTATATTCTACGTTTCGTACTGAATATTCGTTGTGTTCTAAACCTATAATTAAATATTTCTGAATACGAACACTTCTGGTTAAATAACACACAGATTTTCAATTTCATCAATTGTACCAAAACCTCCGTTTTCAGTTACCTTTTTGCTGATCTAACAAAACCCTTATTATCCTAATGTATAACCCAAATATATAATCCTCAAATAGGACCAAAGCACATTACATGACCAACGAAAACAGACCAATAAACATAATATTTTATTACAAGGTCTGTCAGCTGTCTTTTGCTAACAGATTCTTTACTACGTTAAGGATCTTTCCTATCTCTTTTTCCTCTATTCTAGATGCATCAGCAACAGTTATATGAATAGATATTTCTGGTGTTAGCGTTTTTTCATGAATATCCTCATCATATAATACTGCTGTATTGTCTTGAAGTTTGCTGGACATATGCCAGGAATGGCCAGGATAGTTCAGAAATCAGTAACTGAAGTAAAACTGTCGTATTTCCTGTTGTGATTGGTAGTATTTTGTCTTCATTATGATGATAGTTATGGTAAGATCCTTTCTTTTTGTTTTTTGCTACTTCTTTGATATATTACAAGAGATGAATAATAGCGGGGCGGTTTTTTATGAGCACTAAACCTTTAACCATATAGAGACATACAATTATGAAAGAAAGAAAAGTACCTATTTAATTTTCACAAAAACAACACACATGACATTAGTGGATCCTACATCAAAACCCAAACGATAGTGTTAGTAGTTCTTAAATTATGTGAGTAAAGACAAGTTAAAAATTAAATAACAAATAAGTACTAAATTTAAAAACAAGTTTAAATAAAGCATGCATGTTGTGGTTGTGGCATAAAGGCTTCCACTCAGCATATTGCTATGCCGTGGGGGGGACCCTCAGCACGGCGCTGATTTTCAGTGGTTGCCTAGGACATTACATTAAATAACACTTCGCATTCATATATAGGCCTTACTATGCGCGGCCTTAATATGGCTCACGCATCTATTATGAGTGTTGTTAGACCCACAAATGTAGTGAAATGCACTATAGGTCTTATTATTTTTATCTCCTTATTGCATTAACAAACCTACATACTAATTATGTGAAAGTAGCTCGTCTGTCTGTTTATAATATCCCGATAATCTATACCCGTGCGATTATTCTCGAATCACAAGCGGGGTAAACCGCTGACAGAAGCTTGTTTGATATTCTTGCGAGTCCTAATAAATGCTTATTTCTACATTCAAATTTTCACACCGCCAATCCACAACTGTTACAACTTTCTCACGCTTTATCATACTGTCACTCTCCAAACTATCAAAATATATAAAATTACGTAAAAAAAAACATTTTACCCAACTGTCCCTAATCCCCAATTCCGTGTGAAAGCAGAGGTTGTGGAGGTGTCATCGTAAGGGGATAATCCTATCGATTCACACCGAGCCCCTTCAACTGTATGGCTTCGGTATCAATTTCAATAGTGCCTACTGCTTAATCTATCTCTAGTATTTTGGCTGGTATTATATCGATTAATTAGTTTTCATTGTTTTGTGGATACGCTGTTAGTATTGGTTGAGAATGGAGTTCTAACGCTTCCTGGAGATTTCATAAGACAAATGATTAAGAGATTGTAATTGGATTGGTATGGGTGCTGACGTAACAGGGTGCTGCTATCAAATATATTGCTGCAAATCATAATATATTTATCGATATTGATACGAACTGTGGCGTGACTGGTTTTGATCCTTCATAGCGATGCCTATAATGCCATTGGGCATACTCTTGAGTAACAACAGATCTAGAACAAAAATAATCCGTTGCTCTTTCTTTGTCAAAACTAGACCAAAAAAACGCCGTAAAACTACTATTTTTTCAGAATAAAAATAATAAGGCTAGCTCTGAACAAAACCAACTCACACAACACATTAATAAACATTTAGTCCCAACAAATTTACTACAGTACGGAGCCACGAAGTTAGCTGACGGCGAACGCGAGAAAGTTCATTAAACTTGTATGTGTGAGACTGGGACTACCGTCTCTGCAATTTTGCTTGAATACTGATATGTTACCAGGTTATTTTCGTCAGTTTGAAGTAGTTGCTTTAAGATTTTGTGTGAGGAATGTAGTGATGCTATTGCCGTGAATGTGTAACTGACTTTTTGTTTTAGTTTTGAAGAAGATAGCGGTAAGCAGGGAACTGTTTACGGAAACTGAATGACAGAGAAACAGTAACTGCTTTAAATATTTAAGTACATTTACGTGTGGATGGATGGAGAGGGAGAGGGAGGCCAAATAAAAAATTAATGGATTGTGTGAGGAGCGATATGAAAGAATAAGGAGTTTGTGATAGCACGGCTGATAGGACAGAATTGAAGAAAAAAACGTGTTGCATTGACCCCAAGTAACATGGGATAAGGGCAGGAAGATGATGATGATTTACATAGCTGATAGAATCTTACTGGATAAGAGAAATACAGGATTAAATGACGTGGCAAAGCATGTATGTGTAGTAGTAGACGTATTTTAGCTTAAATGGTGAAGACTGATTGTTTTAAAATAACGTACTATCTTCTAATGGGACAAACTATCCACTAACTACCCAGTCTGCTCAGTTAGATTTTATCTCCTTGAAAACGATTCCCAAATCCCTAATTTATTATTCTCATCATAATCACTACCTCCCAAATAAGACCGACTTTTTTCCCCTCTTCCCAAATAAGGCCCACATTTTTCCCTACCTCCTCAATAAGGCTGACATTTTTCCACAAACACACATTGCCTGTCAGTAGCCAAACGCTTATCTCTTAGCCAAACGCGTCCAAGTTATAAATGATCGCAGGTTGTCCAAACATTATGCGACGCCACGCGCCGGTCAAGCCGAATAATTAATGCTTACGTAGTCGCCAGCGTCGCTCAGTGTTGGCAAAAATCGACTTTGAACATAAATGAGTGTTTGTTTATTTATTATGTTATGGGTTTGTGTTATACTGTTTAGGGTGTCATAACCAAGAGTGGCAGTACTATCAACAGCTGTTTCTAAGACTAGATTGTGTCTGTCCGACCGTTTTTCTGTCAGCCTATCGATCTTTCCACGCTCCATCTGTTTTGTCCCTTACCCAACATAACTATGTAACTGTATACTGGGTTTCTGTCCCAGTCTAGGTCTTTCATAATATTTTGTAGAACAGCTATAAAGATCCTTGTCGATAGTGGGTCGCCATAAGAAAAACTAGAAAGGAATAGCCATAGATGGGAGGTATCTTAGCAACCTTCGATTCGCGGACGACATAATCCTCTTTGCTAAGCCATCGAATTAGCTAGAAGAAATGCTGTAAGAACTAAGTGGTAGGTAGCAAAATTATTGATCTAAAACTAAACACCTCAAAGACAAAATATCTACCAACGCGACGATCCAAAAATCAATGTATACCTAGTTTTTTTTGAATACCTAGAGAACTATGTCTTTCTCGGAAAGCAAATAAGACATACAGATGACTTAGATAGACGAATTAAAATTACATGGAAAAACTACAAAGAAATTTTATAATCAAAACTTTCGATAAGACTAAAGAAAAAGTGATGGATTCGAGTCTACTGCCCTGGCTGACGTACAGTGCTCAAACTTGGATCGACAACAAAAAAGCTATGACAAAACTACGCTTGTGACAGCGGGCATGGAGGGGAGCATCCTTGGCATCAAGCTCATAGATAAACAAAATAGTAATAAAATTACACAAAAAACCAAATGATAGACGCAGCACAACACGCTCAATGCTTGAAGTGGAAACGGGCAGGACATATTGCCCACTCTTCTGACGAAAGATGGACAAAACGAGTAACAAAGTGGACAGGCCCTGGAAATAAAAGAGCAAAGCATGGGTGGGTTTTAGTCAGTAGAAGTCTGACACTCCCTGCCGCTCAACCCAGAGCGGGAGGGGTCATTTGATGATTTCCCATCCAAAAAAAAAAAAAAAAAAGGGTAGACCAAGGACTCGATGGAAGGACGATGAAATAAAGATAGCAGGAAACTGGATGGAAACAGCAAATAACAGGAAAAAATAGAGGCAATTGAAGAAGGGCTACACCCGAAAGGGGCCAGGACAACTTTAATTTGAAATACATTTTTTTGTGATCTCTTTTATTCTATATATGTCTTGGATGGAGTAAAGGAATAAATGGCTTTTATAAATAAATAAATATTGGGTTTAGGTGAAACACAGAATTCGTTCTCTATATTTAAATTAAAACTAAATGTTCGTTAATTTAAAACAAATGAACGAACATTAGTTGTACGAACTAATGTTTGTTGAATTTGTTTGAATGTATGTTTATATTTTTGGTAATTTAAATTATCACCCACTTATGGCCGTAGGCATGAATTATTTATATTATATTAAATAACGCACATTTTACTTTCTAAAATTGCACTGTGCAATGTTTTGGATTTTATAATCCGCAAAATGTTGTTCGTGTCCTTGTAAACAAATAAATAATTACTACTGCTCTGTTTTGTTTTTCAAGAGAAGGATAATACATTGATTTACTTATGAATGTTGCTAGCTGAGAAGTATACCTACGTGGCTTTTGCTTGAGTATCGATCGATCTGTACAACGTATAAAAAGAGCCGTGTCAAGCATTCGATAATTATAATATAAGTCTAATTAGCTACAGCGTTCTATTAACACACATTAAGTAACACCACAGTTGTCTAATAAAAACTAGATAAATTATTGAAAAGGTCACAAAGCGTCGATAATGTATGTCTAGACATGTTACAAGTACTTTTTACAATAATTTTCTCAATATCGATTTAGGGGTACAGAACATGTGTCAGACCAAAATGGATTACTGTACTAATAAATAATGAGCTATCTTTTTACCATCCACTCCATTACAATTCGATAAAAGGCACCTTTTATTTTCTATAATTACCCTTAAAATAGACCTTAATCAATCATTCGTATAGATAAAAAAACACTACAAAGTTCAAAATAACTTTAATTTCGGAAGTCGATGTCAAATAACAAAGAAGAAACCAAAAACACCGACTTCGGAAATTAAAGTTATTTTGAATTTTGTAGTGTGTTTTTTGGAAGTCGGTTTTTTTTTTGTGAAAAAGTTTTTCATGTTTCACTTTTTAGTGGTACCCCACACCTTACAACACCACTGGAAAGTCACAGGAAAGCAAAAATACGCAATTTCGTATACATGGATGATTTTTCCACATATTTTTTCCAGCTATTTGGATTTAATAACCAAACTACGGAACCGATTTTGATAAAATTTCAATGGGACCATTTGGAAAGTATACCCTTTTTTCAAATCGGTTGGCAAGCGACGGCCGAACAAACATAAAAAAAAAAAAACATACAGTCGAATTGAGAACCTCCTCCTTTTTTAGAAGTCGGTTAAAAAGCAACACAACTTGTGAAACCAAATAATTTATTCAACAATAATTTATAATTCACGTTAGTACTGATAGGACCATAATTGGCTGTCTGTGTACTGTCGAATCTGTCTTCACTCTTACATATTAATCGAGCTATTTAAAGCTAAAACAGGCTATTTTGTTAGATTCCCGTAACAATGGGATCTAAATTATTTAGTGTATTCAATATTCATTTGGAAAGGAATAAAATTGAACGTGTCAGTTGTTTTCGAATGGGGTACATTAGAGAAGGTTTTGAATTTTGTTTTAGTAAGTAATGGTCTAACAAAAAAAAAACCGGCCAAGTGCGAGTATGAGATGCAGCCTGGTGACAGACAGGCGGACAGACGGACCGGACGGCCGGACGGTACCCTTTGGGTACGGAACCCTAAAAAAAAACAAAAACTACCTAAAAAAATAACATAAGTTGGCAAATCTCAGCTGACGCCGACAAACATTAGTACAAAACCATCCAAGTAGGAAACACAATTAGCAAACTTCTTTTGCGAACTGTGTTACCTACTTTAGAAGAAAAGTTCCGCTGTACCTGTAATTTTACACAATATTATGTAAACTTAGTAGGTACAGTCGCCTGCGACAGTGGTAACACTTTGATCTATGGACCTAGCATGGCGTTCTAATCACACCATAGCAATGAAATATCAATTTCATTTGATCGTATCATATTTATTTGTCTTCTCTTTTATTTAGTACCTATGTGTTTATTGGTGTCGTGTTGTATCTATGTCGAATAAATTAATATTTTCTATTGAAAAATTGTAGTACCAAGAACTACCGTGTTACCCAGTTAATGGGCCGCAGGCCGCCGCTCAACGTAAAATGTATTTTAGCTGAATCCGGTTTGACTGGAAGCCCACCTCAACATAGTTGGGAAAAAGCTAGGCAGATGATCTATTGTACAGGAAAAAACTAGTTTGTTGGTTCGTTTATTTTTGGTTAGAATTGAAAGAATTAACACAATTTTCTGAAAATCAAACGACCATATCTGAAATCACTGCTCAAACAAGAGTTCCCCCAAACAAACACCATCCTATTACTAATATCAATAGTAATCCATAGCAATGAAATATCATCTGGTATCCGTTTCCGACAATCAGGCCAAATGCGGGCCAATTACGAGCTCAGGTGTTGGCTGTTCCCTGTTCCCTGCGTTGGCTGTATGCCAGAATTTGGCATCGGATAAACAATTCTGTTTTCGAAAATGTACTATTAGAGCGCGTGACGTGTACTAAGTATGGTTTATGCTGATGTTATCTGCGAGGTAAGAGGTTCCGTCATGAAAGGTGGCTGGCTGCTTTAGGATTACGCCTTAGAAAGTATGCACGTCGCCTTGTCTAAGTTTAGAGTCCATGGAGGTATTTTGTAAAGGTGACTTTTAATTGATTGTGACATAAGGTTAATCGGTAGTGATGGAACGAGTCATGTGCAATTAATCAAGCTTTTCAGTTTTTAGGGTTCCGTACCCAAAGGGTAAAAACGAGACCCTATTACTAAGACTCCGTTGTCCGTCTGTCCGTCTGTCTGGCTGTCCGTCTGTCGTCTATCCGTCTGTCTGTCTGTCACCAGGCTGTATCTCATGAACCATGATAGCTAGACAGTTAAAATTTTCACAGATTATGTATTTCTGTTGCTGCTATAACAACAAATACTAAAAACAGGATAAAATAAATATTTAATTGAGGCTCCAATACAACAAACGTGATTGGTTGCCGTTTTTTTATAGATAATGGTACGGAACCCTTCGTGCGCGAGTCCGATTCGCACTTGCCGGTTTTTTTTGTGTCGTTCACTTGGGTGTGTAAGCTTGACTTTCAAACAAGTGAACTAAAACGCCAGTTTTTGTTTCTCTGCTAAGCAAACGTATCCCAAAACCGACAAGAGGCTTTAGACAATGTGGCATTCAATGAGCGAATACGACTGTCGAAATGCCAAAATGTAGGAATTTGATCACGTGACATTTCGATAGCATCTGTCAATCCCATTCATTTTTAACGTATTGACAATCGCCTTCGCCACGCTACCGCTGACAGAATCTCACTTGTCTCGAGCCCAGGTTTATTCTAAAAAAATGTAACTTGCATCATAGATAAGGAGGCCGTTTTGCAGCTAGGGGACAAAAAAGACAGATAGTTAGATTGCTTAATAATTCGATAGAGGTGGTATTCGACATTTTGACCTCGTAATACAAAGCTTAGTGCTCTAAATACCCAAATCTTTGTACTAAAACCGTTCTCCTGCGCCCTACACAAAGGCTTAAAAATACTTCCTCATTTCCTTTTGAATGCAAGAGGTTCGTCAAAGGACAAAGGATAATCCGTCAGAATGGACGCTGAAGTTTGTCCAACAGGCGTTGTTTGCAAACCTTTCACAGAAGTGCATGCACCTACGTTATTTACACCTTACAAAGGATATTTTGTCAAATTCCATGGTTCTATTCTTCTTGTCAGCGTGTCAATAGCGACCTAAGTGGACTTGGCCCAAAATTCGGCTACGAGTTTGGTGTCATCGGTGGCATCCATTGTTTCCTGGGGGCCTACCACAACCTCTTAAAACAATATTATTTTAATATTACTTTGTAATTTCTGTTGTTGCATTTTCAACTCTCGGCGCTGATCCGAGCGTTGAAAATCCAACAGAGCGGAACGCAAAGTAATATTAAAGTAATATTGTTTTAAGAGGTTGTGGTAGGCCCCCTGGTTTCAAAGAGAATGTGTTACTGCTGTTATAATGTCATAGTACATAGAAACTGTTTATTCATTTCCAAAAATACTTGTCTTCTTGGAAACAAATGAACATGAAACTTCATACGTAGACGAAAGAAACTTAGGTCTAAAAAGTTGCGAACTTAGAAAAAGATTTAAAAGATACAGAGAGAACAATATTTAAGTTTTCTTGCGAATACCATGTCAAGTTTCAGTACAATTGGTTAATTCGTTTCCTAGAATAAGAACCTGCCAGTTGACATGAAATGCCGGAGTAGTCATTGCTCTAGTCTCAATCCGAGTCAAAAACAAATGACAGCATTTAATTTCAAGTTAGCCAATCAAAAAAGGTTTTGTACCTAACCACCTTTTAGATCAAAAATTAAGACATGAGCATTATGCCTACACATAAGTGCCTTTATCCCCAAATTAAGTAAAATACAGACCTTATCGCAATATTAAGTATTAAGGGCAAAACGCCCCCGTTTTGCCCTTAATACTTAATATATTATATACTGGGGTTAGGGTTAAATAAAACCCTAACCCCCGTTTTGCCCTTTTACTGTATTTTGGCATTAGGTTACCGGTCAAGATAACCAAACGCAAACATTTTCAATAATCACTGACATCAGGGTCCTAATGACCGGAGCAATGAGATTATTGTACTTGAAAACATACTTTTGGAGATATTGGTAGAAGACGTTGATGTCAAAATCTTGATACTTTCTTGGGAACTACAAGGGAACTACAATTAGGATAAGGATGTCACAGATTAAGCCTTATCCTAATTGTAGTTCTCTTTCCAGTCTCTAGCATCTCGTAATAACTCGGGTCTTGGTCTGCCTATGATTCTATGAAGGCTCCTAAGGACTTAATTCAAGCTGAACAAAATAGTACCTCTAGCTGGATCAGTTCGGGTCTGCGGACGGCGAGCCACCCAACGCTCGCCGTCCGCAGACCCGAATTGATCCAGCAAGATCAAAGCCAGGCCCGGGTCGACGGCGTGTTGTGTTCCACGCACGCCTCATAGAGATGGCAGCATAGTAGACGGAGCCCGTTAGGACCAGAGCCTGCCAGGGTTGCGGATTTTGTTCGAAAGAGTTACCGTAGCCCTGGAAAGCAAAGAACACTACGAGGAGCACGGATGGGTTCTAGTAAGAGTCTGACACTCCCTCCTGCTCCACCCAGAGTGGATGGGGTCATTAATTTGATGATTTCCCATCCATAAAAAAAGCTGGATCAGTTTTTTTATCTACTTTGGAATAGAATAAATGTTTTTTGATGGATGGGTCAGAATCTAATCATGAACAGAGATTTTGTTTGAAGTGTTTTGGTTGAAAAAATTCTAATAGCGAAATGGAGACACTGAGAACAATCGAATCATACATCAGTGTTTTTTTTATTTACCGCAGTTAGCTTACCTGAAACATACTCTTTTATGTAGTTACGAAATACATAAAGAATTCCCACAAATCTTGACACAGATGCACCGCCAATTACCCACGATTTGCGATGTCCTTTTACACCTGCATCACTCTCAGAAAGCTTCAACTATCTTAGCTGTCTATTTTCAGTGTACCTGAACCATCCTAATGACGTAGGCAGCCGACCTACATTTTAACATGTCGCGGCGGGTTCGTTCAGAAACAGGAAACGTACGTATCCTCGCGAAGGTGCGGATGTTTGGCGTCGAGCCAGAGGTTCGGATCCGGTCCGTCAGATTATTGCGTTTTAAACGGAACGTTTTGTATTAGGTTCGCACTTGACGGAGATTTTGACCTGTGATATTTTAGATGGGGGCTGGAGATTTTATTGAAAAGCAGCGCAGGTCTACTCTGTTCTCTTATTAAGTTCAATTTATTCGAAGGTTGTATTTTTATTCTTCTATTGCAGGCCATTCGTCTTGTAGTACTTTTTTATTTTGTTATTAGTGATAAGCACGCGCTTGACCGCTATCTCACCTGATGGCAAGCGATGATGTAGTCGAAGATGGAGCACGCTTGCCTAAAAGTCACCTATTCACTCTTGACTTAAAGACTCCCAGGTAGCAGGTAGCTATCAGGAAACACAGACTCTGGCAGGGAATTCCACTCCTTAGCTGAACGCACAATGAATGTGTTCCCAAAACGTTTTGTGCGTGTGGGTGGGATGTCCACCATGTACCGGTGGCGCATCGCCGTACGTCTTGTGGTCCGATGATGGAACGGGTTAAATAATGCGGTGATATTCTAAGATTTTATAAACCTGATATACTCGGTACATACTTTTTGGTGGTAAAAAATAATTCAATAGACTAAGAATTACTCACATTTTGTTTGAAATAGGTCTTATATTAGCAGTTATAAGACCAAAAACACGTTGCATTTTAGTTTCAACCAAACTTTCAAATAAATTCAACGACTTTACAGAATAGGCAGTCTCCACCCAGGTAGCAAAGGTAATTCACGTTCAACTAGCAATATTTCTATCCACCAACCTTAAACGGTCTACAAAATCGTCCCAATGTTGTTGGCGCCTGCGACTACAAATTAATTGGCTATAACGGAAAAAATATTGTTATTGTTGACGCTACCTTCAATACACAAAAGGCTGTAACAGCCTTTTAGGCAAAAAGTAAAACAAAAATCTTAATTGAGGGAGCATTGCGGGTTTTGGCTTGGCTTTATATATTTTGTCTGTCATTATTTCAGGGATGTAACGTGGGTTTAGTTGCCAGAACATAAAGGCTGGTATATTGTCTGCTGCACGTTGTAAAAGTAAGGAAATGGATCGCCCGTAATGGTCCTTTGGAGATGTGCCGCTAACATCGCATTATTGAAATGGGCAAATAGGACATTGAAGAGAGGAGCTGTCGTTTGTAACGCTGTAACACCTTGTGCACGTTATTGTAACTTTAGATTGTTTATTCAATCTGGGATAACAAATACCTCTTTAGTGAGTGTATAAATGTTACGGCTAAAGGTGGGTGTGAACATAAACCTAACTTTATCCGGTCATCGGGCACCCCGACTAGGATAGGTTAGGTTAGAAGGGGATGGCGGGGTCTAGTGAGCGAACGAAGCGAGCGAACAGACCCCGCCATCCCCTTTGTAGTTTTTTTTAAACCACACAGAAATAGGAACTATAAAGTATTTTGAGGTTAGGTTAGAACTAGTTGTAGCCGGCTAAAACTAGGTGTAGCCGCACTTCGGCTTTTAGCCGTAACATATATATTCTTTTTAAGAGTACTAATTAATAAAAAACAAAATAAATTTCTTTATTTTCAGGCTATTTTGGCCCAATATTAAAATATGGAACATGCAAATCCAGAATTTATGAAAACTTTGTGATTAAAATGATAAAAAAGTTTTAATAAAAGATGGGCCGCTGTAACGTTTTTATTTCAGTTAATCATGATTTTAAGCAATAATTTCGAATTAAGAATAACATGAAATGGGACGTATTTAAAAACAACGATCAGCGTCGTCACGCTGTTATGGCAACGAAAAGACGACCTTATTTCTTTGAGTAATGGCAGTTCATGACAAAAGACAGACAAGAGTGACCTCATAGTCCGTTTTCGCGCGAAAACTTAAACTGTCAGTTTTAATTGTTTGATAAATGTATGGTCTACAGATTTTACATAGAATTCTTCAAAGTGAAAGTAAGACGAATATATTGCATGTTCCCTCCCCCCTATTGGTTCAGCGATTTTGGCGTGATTGCGAAACAAATAAACTCATTTTTGCATTTATTAGCTAAGGGAACCAAGCAGTCTATCAAGCAAAATAGACCCCAGCAATATCTCAGCAATACGCAGGCATGAAACGAGATGAAATATCGTTACTATGAAAATTAATCAAATCCTCCGAACCTCTAATTTGTTAGCCAAACGAAGCAAATTTAATACAAATGATTTTAGGAAAGCATTATATTATAAAATATTGCTGTAATTACCGGTCTAAACGGTTGGCAACAGACGGCATCGGGACGCTGGAATGATGCCAAGCACACACCTCTGCTACGTATTCATTTCCATTGATTTTAAATTGATTATTTGGTATTGATTTTTTTGGAGAAGTTCTACTACAGTTGCTTTAATTAGGCATTAAATTGTCAGTCTCGTTATTATGAAGCTATTTTGGCATTGTCGTCAATACATTGGAATTAGTGAGCTAATTGAATTTAATTTCTGAAAGTGAAACTTTTATGTTTCGGTAGTTTTAAGATGCAATAAGGATGTTTTCTGAGTGAAATTATATGTTTCTATTAAGTCCGTCAGTAAGATTTATCGTTAAATATTGGATACTTATTTTTTGTTTCAACAAATCAATAAAAAATTACGAAAATAAAACGCATCAAAGATCAGGAGTGGGGGCTTGTGACGTCACTTTTCGGCAAAAGTGTATCGGTCTGTGACGTCACACAAGTTTTCAACGCACTGCATCGTTTTCATTTTTTGTTTCCGCGAAAAAAAAATACGTAGCCAACATTTTTTTGGAAATCTATCTGACGGACTAATCAGATTTTGTCTTGAAACATACCTATTGGACTTAAAATGCTTTAAGAATGAATTGTGTGACATGCAAGAAAAGAAACTAACGCAATGGTAGGATGGAACACGAGAAAATGGAAGAAGAAAGAAAAAGGTCCGGACCTCAAGTGGCACGGGATAAGGCCAGGAAGGTTGTAGTGTCTTAACCATTTCTTTATTTGTTGAACTTTTTACGAGTAAAGAAAAAAACAGAAAAAAAATGTTGTGTCATTTTCGAGATAACGAATAATTATGTAGTCCAAAAATTATGAATGAAAACACAATTTCACTGTTGTTCTTAGTTCGGGTTCAGGACTAATCGTAAGTCCGTAGGTGATACGGAGTAGAAAACGCCCGACACTAAGGCCGAAACTACGGACTTCGGGCTTAGAGTGAGACCCTCCTGGTTTGGGGCGCGAGAGTCGCTGGATGCAAATGTGGCTATTTTATGGGGACACCTATGTGAGCAGTGGAAGTTTTTCTGCTGAAATGCTGAAATTGATGTTGATGGCATTCGCACAAAAATCTTATAGAAAGTTTAATAAAAAAGCCAGTGTTTTATCTGCAGTAAACATAACTCGTAAGTACACTTAAAGTAAACAGGTGCAGTATAAACATAGCATTATTGCACCAAGTTTTAATAGTTACAAGTTCTTAGCTCAGAAGTATCATAATAATTCACTTCCTTCAGCTAACTCTTATAACTTGCTGGCTTTTACCGCTCTGCGTATGAGGTAAGATACCTATTACCCACTTTTTGTAAACTACATGACATTATACTACCACATTATTTTTTCCGAGTAGATTTCTTCTGTATTTTTATTTATTCTTTTTTTCGGCAGTAAAAGGAACGTCCACCAGAATTTTTATTTATTTGAATCATCATCTACCTAGCCTTTTCCCAATTATATTGGGGTCAGCTTCCAGTCAAACCGGGTCCAGCTGAGCAGCTGCCTACAAGATCTGTGAGTTTGTATGTTTGTTAACGCACCCACGATACAGGAGTAATTCCTTGTGTGGGGCAACGTTTAAAAAAAAAAAAACACACGGTAGGTACTTCTTGGCAAGACTGGAGTCAGATTTTCCGGCTTCTGGCAATCCGTAATGACTGCCACAGATCTACAAGTGACAGCAGAGACCAACGGCTCTTTCCGAGGCACGGAGGAGTTTCCGTATATTAAGATAGTCACCCATCCATTGACCGATCCCAGGAAGCGTTGCTTACCTATGCGGATGTTATTATTTAGCCACGAACTCCTCGAATTATTATTTATTTAAATAGTTTAGTAAAAACCCTGGCTCTGTCTATTTCCCCTTTTACGTTATTTGTTTTTATGGGTTCCATTTATAGAAGGAACGATAAACGAGGAAGATTTGTGTATATTATTTGCAACTCGTGCGAAGTTGGGCGGGTCACTTTTGATTTATAAAAATAATTATTGAAACTTAACGTTATTCAATTCAGTCGGATGCCTATTTTAGTGTGTAAACCGCTCGAGCCAAAATAAAAAATGAATCTTACGTAATAGTAATAATAAACATTAAATTCGCGATAATCTCGCGGCACACCGGTGTGCCGGCTGTGCTCGAGCGGTGTGCATTTTAATAAATAATAATAAAAAAAATATTTTCATCATGACTGGTTTTTACTACGCATTATACAAAACATAGCCCACATAATCAAATAAGAACTTAAAATAAGTAGGTAATTATTTGAAACATAGACATTAACATTTCTTTTTTATTACCTCGAACCGACTAGCCACATAGTTATTTAGTATCATAGCTATTAAACAAACACAATACAAATTCAATGTGAAAGTTATACACAATCTCGCCAACTGCCCACAAATAACGTAAATAAACGAAACTATTGGCTAATAGTTCAGTAATATTTGATCTAAATTAACTTGAATATCGCTCATTGCATAGAATTAAACTTGAAGGCATAGATTAAGCAGGATGTTCTGAAAAAGTTGGCAGTTGCGACACTTGTTTGAACTTTGAAAATATGTTTCAAAAATTAAAGTGCCAGAATTAAATAGTAGGTATACCTATCATAATTGTCTTTCTGACATTAATTTGTGGTAAACGAATTGTTTTTTTATAATTATTTATTTTTACATAGCTACACGATATCGGTTAAGTCAGTTATCGGTACTAATCTATTATATTTTATGTAGTATGCCACCTACTATTCCAGGATACAAACTGTTCCAACTTTTTTACCTGAGTACACAAATAAACGTCTTTGATTTGAACTTACAACACAATACTCACCACTAATAATAATTTGATTAAAGTCGTAAACTGATTGTTTAGATTCTTATCTAGACATAGTGACAATTCATCAGCGATAACGTTTGCCAAATGTTTTGGAATGAACACATCACATTTTGGCAGTGCTTGTAAATCCTATTTTGAGTTTGTATTTTTCATCAATCATTATTGCTGATTCTCGTAGAATGTCAGTTTACCTTAAACCCAAACTTTTTTTTTTGTAAAAAAAAGCTGACAGTTCTAGTTACTACTACGATCAATTTTGTTGAAAATGCACCTTTTATTCAAAGTTAGAGTGAACAGGCTCCTTCTGGGTAAGCTCGCTCCATCGTAGACTTTGTCTCTGTCATCTTTGACATTGACTAGAGTCAAGAGCAAACCAAAACAAAAAAAAAAAAAAGACAATGTTAAGTATATTCATCACATTGTCAAGGGCCTCTCATATTCTGGTAAACGGTACCTACGGGTAACAGTAACGGGTTTAAATTATTCGAAGAACAAATACATACTTGCAAGCAATTATGCAAATGCATCACAAATGTAACACGTCTCCCCCGATTAAAGCCCGTAAGTCTCCCTCCCTCATTTTTGGCATGTCAAAAGCGACGAGGTTCTAAGTACTCTTAAGATCTAGGGCAGGTGAATCTGCAAATCTCCTGTACTAATAACGGCCTTTGGAGTACGGCCAAGTAAGGCGATGTAGTTTAGATAAGTTGGACAAAAGAATATGGGACGTTTTAAAATAATGTTGTTTTGAATCTTAGTGTGAAATTTAGGTTTCAAAACAAGTAAATTTGGCTTATGGCCTACTTTGGCTGCTATACAAGGAGTGAAGAAGAACAGAAATACCTACAGAGATGCCTACACAGTTCTTGTTTTGAAGAGAGCCTTCCTCCTCCCTCCCACAACATCAAGCCGACAGATGACCTAGTGAGGACCGCGGGAGTCCGTTGAATGAAAGAAACACAAGACCGGTAGATGTGGTGCTTGGGTTTTCCTAAGCGCCACATCTACCGGTCCTGTGTTTCTCCGACGAAAAACGTCCAATAACAGTGAGCAATGTACGTTTTTCGGCTGGCATGATGATGATGATGACTTTCTCCACTGTAGCTACTTTATTGATCTGAATTTAATCATAGGTTATGATTTAAGAGATTCTCCAGAAAGGACGCTGATAATTATTACTTCATTTTAAAGGCTTAGCTAAAGACATTTGTAAAGTAAAAACACGCGAGTTTTAATATCGATTATTGTCCCGAGTTTAGTAGCTGCAACTTCATTCTACAAATAAACTAAAAACAATGCTCCACATTTTTCTACAATTCATCCTGCGGCCTGCCAAGTTTAGTGAATAATGACCGAGGCAATATCTCTTCACGATCGTTCACTGTAGCAATTTATGCAAAAGCTAGACACTTATGGGCCCGTATAATGATAATATGGAATGATAAGTATCTCTGCCTAGGTTGCAAGAAAATAGAGACCTAAATAAATTATTTTTGAGGGCTGTAATAGTCCCATTACAAGAAAAAAATACTTTTTCATGTAGAGTTGGAATCAGCATTAATCACCAGCACGCTTACTTTGGTCATAAATGACTCTGAAGAAGATTCAGAAGTCTTTGTTTTCACATGTTTTTCTTAACGAAAAAGGTATTTTAGTGTCGACTTTATTTAAACTATAAGATGACGAATCCAAAGAAGTATTACATAAAGAATCAAATGATTCGTTGTTATTAAAATGACCTTACATAAAACATAATCTATAACTACATACATAGTATTTAGGCCGTATTTTTTTGTCTTGCATTCAACTAGATAGAACCTAATACGGCTCTTATTTGAGGACCCGAGTTGTTGGACCCGAGTTGTTAGACATTGGAAAAAATATTTCACATGTAAGTGTGATGTGAAATGTCCAATAATAACCCATTTTGATTCATCCCTTTCAAAACCCTCTCCTATCTATTTCACGTCCAAAATTAATCTATGCCAGTGTTCCGAAATACATATATTGCGTGGCTCATTAAAACTTTAATTAAGTTTCGCGAGGGATTCGAACGTATAATCCTCGCGCGAACGGCTCAAGATATAACTGAGGGTGCCAAATATGGCACTCCATTAAACCCGTGTAACCCTAGTAGCCATTAAAAGTTACGTTAACGGTCTATTTGTATGGGATTTTTCCGAGTTCTCTTAATGTTTGGCGTTTAATGAGTTTTTCGGTACATAGTGCTGGGATTCATGTGTATTATGATAAAAATGTGTTTACTTAGGTTCGGTGTACGCTTACAAACCATTTTCTCCTTCCGCTCTGGGCTGAGCGGAAGGGAGGGTCAAACTAAACAACTTTTTCACAAAAAAAAAGAAACCGACTTCCAAAAAAAACTTTCAAAATAACTTTAATTTCGGAAGTCGGTGTTTTTGGTTGTTTTTTCGTTATTTGACACCGACTTGAGAAATTAAAGTTATTTTTAACTTTGTAGTTTTTTTTGGAAGTCGGTTTCTTTTTTTTTGTGAAAAAGTTTTTTAGTTTTCACTTTTTAGTGGTACTCCACACCCAACAACACCACTGAAAAGTCACAGAAAAACAAAAATAAGCAATTTCGTATACATTGATGATTATTCTGGTGACAACGCGCCATCAACCAGAGCCTGGTCTTTATTGGACGGCGAGCCTCCACTGTTGCGGCGGCTGGGGCGTGAGTTTGACATTATGTTAGACGGATGTTGTACAAACAAAATTAATTTCTAGATTTTAGTGTAAGAAGACAGTCATCATCATGATTGCAGCCAAAATACTTATACTGCTGGACATATGCCAATTTCAAGAGTCCCCATATCGATCGGTTCTATGTTTTTCACATCCAGTGGACTCCTGCAACCCTTACCAGGTCATCGGTACACTTTGCGGGAGACCTTCTAACGCTGCGTCTCCTGGTACATGAGTTGCCTTTTCAGAATCTTTTGGCCTTATTGATTTCATGGCCAAAAGGAAAATAACCCCACAAAGCAGCATCAAGATGTCAGTAACTCTTCAAAGTATAAAAAAAGTCACCAAACTTCGGGGAAGGCTTACGCCCATAAAAATAAAGTCACATAAACAGCAATACAATTGTGATGTAACTAGTAAGCAGAAATATAAGTATCTACTAAATTTTTATGAAGCATAAAGGGAGTCGACGACAACAGAATAGAATAACAGTAGCATAGGTATAATATAAAAATAATATCTCATGCTGAAAACAGACCAAGCAAACGAACGAATAAACGCTGCAAATGGGAATCACCGCTAAATGTAACATGCTCGACTTATGTCTGTAACAAACCAAAACAACGAACAGCAAATTGTTGGTCGATTCAAATCAGTAAATAATAAATCTAAGTGATGCTAAAAGTTGACAATTCATTTCAAGTGATCGCGCTGAAATTGTTACAAAATAGCATAACGAGTGACAGTGAATAAGCGTTCGGTGTCTACCAGCGATTCCATTTCATCGTGCTCGTTCACTTGGCCTGTATGCGGCAATGCATAGATTTTTTTTTCTTGTTTTGCCAACAAAACAAACGTTTTGCAGAGACATAGTTTTAGTATGTATGTAAATGTATTATGACATCATAAGTAAAGTTGTAACGTAACATTATGTTAGGAAATTATTGTGTACGTCAGTATCATAGCACTTCGGTTAAGTTATAGGTAAGAGTGAATTGAAAGAACTGCTTTATTATTTTCTTCGTTTTAGCGGTTTTAGTTTGTTCATTGGTATTGTTGCCAGATTGCTTTATTTTGTGGGTTGAGATTGTTCTTGTTACTCAATATGAAACTGGGTCAGTTTCTGATTAATATTCTGTTTTTGTTGTAACTATCAGCTTTCTTTCTTCTAGCTAAAGTCCGGTCGCGGAGCAGAAAGAATTTCGTACAATGACCTCTTTGCCTAATGACAGTGGTCACAAACGTTTTTGTATTAAGTGCGGCCGCTCGAACGCGCAAGGTGACTTTTGTCACCAATATTTAGTTTATGCAATTACATATCCTACTTCGAAATCACAAAGAACTAAATGATTATTTTTGGTACTAAATTGTTCGTAAATAATCACGTCATTTTAGTATAGCTGTGTCCAAAAACTGAGCGTTCACTAACGCATCATATGATGGAATGTCGTTGGTGCGTTATTTAAAAAATATTAATTATGTCAAGCAAGCCGTGGGATTTTGTTGTAACTCAAGGCCAACTAAAACCACATGTCAAACAAGATCAAACCATAGATACGGTAAAAGGTTTACAATCCCTGAAGACGGCCGTCATTGCATCTGTGCGAGCGTGACGCATTATATTTACGTGGGAGTGAAGGAGACAGGTGATAAGAGGTCATTGTACGAAATTCTTTCTGCTCCGTGACCGGACTTTAACTGTAAATATGACTTATTTTCTCCAAATTCCATTACTTCTGTATTTTTTTTGGTATTCGTGACGCATATAAACTCTTTCTCGTTCTTCTTTTCTTCTTCTGTAGTCTCGTATGTAGCACCAAAGCAGTTACAAGGATTTATCAGTTTTACCTTAAAAGGCACAAAGTTGTCTTTTGTAACTACATCATTCATTTCATATAATCAGACCTAATGACAACTAGGCTTTTTACTTCTTGACATCTTTTTTCTCTAAACTAGTGAAATTGTTTATTTCTTTACTTGTAATCTCCGAACGTACTGATCCGAATATCTAATCCCGAGAATAGCATGGTTTCAACGTAGTAGCAAAGAAGTTGAAAAACGCTAGTCAGTCATATTTCAAAATTCAGGAGTCAGGACTTTTGCTACTCAAAGTGAAAGTCAAAACGTTTATTTCAAGTCATTATCTGCCTAGCCTTTTCCCAACTATATTGGGGTCGGCTCCTAGTCAAACCTGATTTAGCTGAATACCAGTATTTTACGTGGAGCGGCTGCCTACCAGACCTCCAAGCGCTTATTTCAAATTAACCATATAAAGGCACTTTTGAATGGTCGAGGTCGGTCAGTCAAAAACTTATAGCTCCATGGAGTTTCTTGCAACGACATATTCTTTTCAACGGCTCAAAATTTTCTTCGTTTTTTTATACAAAACAGAATAGCCTTCTCAAAGGAAAATTCACAACCATCTTAGAACACAAGACAATAGTAGGCATTTACACCATACCATATAAAGGCACTTTTGAATGGTCGAGGTCGGTTCGTCAAAAACTTATAGCTCCATGGAGTTTCTTGCACGTTCTTCTGGAGAAGAACGTGCAAGAAACACTCTTTTAAACGACTCAAAATTTTCTTCATTTCTTTATACAAAACAGAATAGCCTTCTCCGATGAAAATTCACAACCATCTTAGAACACAAGACAATAGTAGGCATTCACACCGTATTATTTTAGGGTCCTGTAATAAATAAGGCCAGCGGCAATTTGCCTCAACCGTCTGTTTGTTTGTCCGGCCCCTAATTCAAAGTAACATAGTTTGCACAACAGTGGCGCGTGTATTTGTGTTAGCAATTTACTGTACAACGTAGGTAGATAATATCTAGCTATTCAGGTGTAAGCTTCTAGGAAAATGTGAAGGGTCCTCATTATTAAAATCATGTTGGCGACCCCTGGGTTTTTGATGAATAGGAAAAGCAGGGTGGGATAATTATTTTACATGCCGTTTTTTGGGCAGGTCATGCCAACAAAACCTTTGCCAAAATTAAACGTTTGACGCATCTGGGTAAAATGTCATTTAATATTTTCCTATTTTTATTTTGTGTACCCTTTTGTTTAAATCAGCCGAGGGTAAAACGACGTGAAAAAAAAAAGTTGAAAATTAAGGTAAATTTTGGTACTAACAAGTTTTCGTGAAAATCTTAATTTGCCTATATCCTTTTATCGTCTTGACCTAGGACCTTGATTTTTAACCACCTAATAGGGGCTAAAAACCTCTGTATCTGGTATAAATTTCAACTTGCTAGGTCTGAGAAAATCGGTGGTGACAACGGACAAGTGAAAGAAAGAAAGAAAGAAAGAAAGAAAATTGCATTTATTGACACAATAAACACACACCTGTTTTTACCTTTTGATGTACGGAACCCTAAAAAAGATAGTGCTATTTTATTTATTTTATTGTATAGCTCCGTCTCTCTCTCGCAACGGAATCATGATGGCAATGAGGCGTCATAGCTACTACTATATCCAATGCTGTTGCTGCCTATATATTTTGGCAGATCGTTTTTCAATTACACAAAGTACGACGTAAGAAAATATTGTATACCCATGTTTTCTGTACAGGGTTATTCGTAAAACACTAACAAACTTTCAGTGGGTGAAAGTACTCATAATTATAAATAAGTTTTGTTATGAGAACAACCCTGAAAAATCGAAAAAAAGTCTACTGTTTCATACATTTTCATCGGGTGAATATTGCATTTTATATGAAACAGCTGATTTATTTTTTGATATTTCAGAGTTGGTCCCATTAGTAAAAGTTGTTTATAATCATGAGTATTTAAACCCACTTTAAGGTTGTTGGTGTTTTACAAATAACCCTGTATAACCTTCCTGGAACGGGTTAAATTTAGGCTGGCTTCTTGAAAGTGTGACGTCATTTTGGGGCCTTTACCCGGAAGATAAAAGCAAACAAAAGTGGCATACTTGTGTGTCACTACCGATTTTTCTTCTCTCTTCCAATATTTGTATATTTTACTCTGAACCAAGGAACCGTTGACCCGAACCCCGCCATTTCATCACCATCAATCAGCTTCGTTAAAAACCTATTGTTGGTTGAACAAAATGAAGCATTCCTCGCGGTGGTGAGTTAAAAGCAACATTATATTGTAACATTTTATGCAAATGAATGTTCACTCAGCTTTCAGCCTTTCTAGGCACTTTGCAGGGAAATGTACAATAAAATGGGGCTGCCACAGCTTTGCAAGGATTATACGGTGGGGGCCTAGTACGGCGTGTTTTTATCCGTCGTGGCGCGGCTTTTATGCTCTCTGTCCGAGTCGTTAGCGGTTTAATGGATCCAAGGGCATTGTAATGGCTTATTAATAATCTGAATTGACTTCCGTGTCTTGACATCTTTTAGAAAGAAGCATTAAAGTCGACTTAATGCCATTCAGCAATTTATGGCCAGTTTATGTGCACGTTTACGCATACCACGATATTAGCTCGGAGCCAGATATTGCTCAAAGCTAACTGCATACCGTGAGCGAACATAATCTGGGATTAACTAATGGAGAATAGCCTAGTACAGATCAGTGACCATAATTTCATCAGCTTAGTCGATTTGCAGGCAATTTGCTGGTGATCAAGCTATGTTGACAGTTGACAGTTGGCGTAAGGTGTAATGTTCTTAATGCATAAATTAATAACATTAAATAAACGTAACCTATACATGTTATAAAGGTGAATCTCGGTTTACCTAAGGGCTACAATCGCTTCTCGCATTCCGATCATGCACGAATATAGTGTCATGTAATCTTAATAAAGAATGCTTGATACGTTGTTCGAAACCATCCGCGAATACCAAATAGTGTGCCACATACTAGAGTAGCGGATGTTTCCACCAATTTGGAGGGATGCGCCCTTAATACAGCCGGAACACATCAGCTCTATACCACAAGACTACGCTTGCAAGGCGGAAGCACCCAAGATTCCGGGTCTCGTCGCCTTACAAACTACTTCCAGCTTCTACGATACAAATAAAACGCAAACTTTCCTCAAAACCAGATTCTCTTTGTCCCAAAAACACAGTTACAAACTGTAGTACTCGTACAATTCCTCCGTTCTTATTATGATATCAAAATACACTAGCGAACTGAAATAAAAACATCCAACAGTTGGGAAGTTTAACTCCTCAAACTCGACAAAAAGAACAAAAGATATCCAGTAATTGACACCCGTCATAAAATAAAAAGGCGTAGGATGGAAAACTTTGGTTCCGAATCACGCAAAGTCCGAGTCGAATCGCTTGAAGTGGAGGGAACTTTTGACTCGAAGTGACAAACTGGCCGGCAAAGTTGGAGTGTTCGGAACACCCGTTAGGTAGACGCGGCCATTGTGATTGTGTTGTGGAATTTGTAGTGAGTATGGAATACCAAATAAGTTTTAGGTTTACATAGGTACGTCATAAATGTCGCGGTTGTTCGTAATTTTCGTTTGTTCGTCGCATTGACCAAATAGGTAAACAGCCACAAAGTTACACTGTAAATTAAATAAATCGAGAAAAGTTCCACATCTACATTCAAATACACTCACTCCTAGGCCCCCCCCATTTGTGGAGGCCTATGTCCAGCAATGGACGTCTTTCGGCTGATTATGATGATGATGATTTAAATACAGGAGTGGAAGTGTTCTGATAAAACCATGATCAATCTTTAGTATCACCTTCATCAGTTGAATGACAACTCGCTTCAGGCTCATTTAAACTTATGTTTTTTCGGAGTGTTTCTTACAGAATCGATCGGCAGGAGTTTTTAAATAACATTCTAGCTGATATGCAGATGACCAGATATACAACTGCAGCCTAAAATTAAGTGGTCAGTTTTTATTACAACCTGCGATGTTGTTGTGTGTAATATAATTTTAAATGAAACGTTTAACTCACACGATCCACTGAACCGAATAACAGTCAAGCCTACAAATAATGTAGGTTTCAGCATTGACACAACAAACCAGGTTAATTGATCATTGCCGGAGGTCCTAAATGCACAGGAATTTGAAACAATTGAATTGATTTCGACAGCCAATCAACGAACTGGAGTTGATTTGCCAAAACATGGAATGGTAGCTAAAAATAGATGAGAAATTCTACGTATTACGTGATTATTGAATCTGATTTTTATGAAAGTGTACTTTAAACTTCGATGTGCTGCTGCTGCTAGTCGAGAAAATAATATGGATATCCCAGAAGGTGATGAGGTGATAGTAAATACCGCAAGGATCTGATGGTTGTCGAAACAAAGGACGGTCATTCGTGAAATAATATCGATGGAGGAAATATGGGTTCGAATCTTGTCATGAACGATGATTTTGTATATGGCTCGCTGATCTATGATGATCTTTGATAACGATCTACAATGATTAAGAATACGGTTGTAACAGAGATTTAGCTTGTATTCAATTTAGCTGTAGAACTACAAACTGCGACTCAGTATCTAATTTGACTGAAATGTAGGTCGCAGTACCTACTCAGTAAGTGTTGTCGAATCACGCGGTCACCTAGGACCGACTTAGATTGATACCCATGAAATAACAAAATTGTTTCCTCCAATTGATTCGTAAAACTTGCAGGATGATGACCATTATGCTATTTATGAGATTTATTTTTCACTCTTGTTTTCCATGTGAAGATGGTGTGCCTAATGTGTCACGCACGCTGGACTTTGATTTCAATCGCCTCCTTTATTTTAAACTACTTTCTGACTGCGACTTTGTCCGCATGAATACAAAACGCATCTTATGGCAATTCTCTCTATAAGTCAAAGAGTTATTCTTTTCGGGTCAGTGCATCTAGAAGTCACTTCTACCTTACCATCTTAGCAAACAAACAGGTTTATTATTTACTAGCTGTGCCCACGACTTCGTCCGCGCGTGCTTTTCGTATTTAGGAAGATAATTATAGCTGTTGCCCGCGACTTCGTTCGCGTGTATGTTTGAAAGTAAAATGATGTCGCTAGGTAAAATCGTTAAGATATATACGAACAGTCAATATCTAGCATTGCTTGACCCCTTTTTTATAGATGGGAAATCATCAAATGACTCCTTCCGCTCTAGGCGGAGCGGAAAGAAGTGTCAGACTAAAACTCATCCGTGTTCCTCTTAATGCTCTTTGCGTTCCAGGGCCGCGGCGAATCTTTCGAATAAATTCCGCAACCCTGGCAGGCACTGACCCAGTGGGCCTCATATTTATGCTGATATCTTTTTGAGGCGCACGTGGAACACAATGCGCCGTTTGACTCGGGCCTGGTTCTTATCGGACGGCGAGCAACCCAACGCTCGCCGTCCGCAAGCCCGCGTTGCTTGACCCCTCTTAGAATTAAGAATTTCGAAGAGTATTACGCAAGTCACTGCCTGTATCACCTTTTTCGTGAGAAACGTTTGATTGATATCGCATCTCTCATTTCATCGAAACTATTCACAGCAGCCCTAGAAGATATTGTGAAAAGTAGGTGTAGATTGGGACAATAGCGGTATTAATTAACGCCCATTATGCCTACTTGTCTCACTTAAAATTTGAAGATGACCTTGTGGTTTTCACTGAGAACTTCGATGACCCCCAGAAAATGCTTCAAAATTTTTAAGATGCTTCCTTTAAGTTGGATCTTAATAGGATGAATATGGCCAAGACGAAGGTTATGACAAACTCCTTCAGCGATTCAAATCCTACTGTTAAAGTTGGTAATAAATTGTTGGAGATGATAAACTGATCTGTTAACTGACAGAAATGTTTTTTAACTGTTATGTTTTTTTTTGCCATATCAAACAGAGGTATCGAGACGAATATAGCTTGTATGGGCCACTTTTAGCTAATTGGACGACATTCTGAAGCCTGCCAAAATTCCGCAATGTCTGAATTCCCGCCTCTATAACCACTGTGTTTTACACGAACGCTCACGATCGCTCGAGTTGCACAGAGAGCCATGGAGCTCCATGCTCGGCATAGGTACGTCGTCGAGATCCGAAGACGAAGGTACAAAGGTTTTCAACATCGGAAAACGAATTGTTGAACTAAAGTGGAGCTGAGTAGGACACTTGGCAAGGCGCGGTGATAATAGGTGGAGTGAGGCAGGGACTAAGTGGTGTCCGAGGACTGGAAGAAGAAGTATTGATCGGCCGGTGGCGAGATGGAAGGACGATATTGTTGCCATTGTGGGTAAAACCTGGATGAGGCTGGCACAGGACCCTGGGAATTGTCACATAAAAAGAGAGGCACTATAGCAATCTCTTTTTTGCTCAGCGCTCAGTGCTCAGCAGTGGGTGAAGTCAGGCTGTGGATGATGATGATGATACACGATGTTGAAGAAAGGTGCTAACGTTGTAATTAACACGCGATAGAGCTACATAAAGTTGGCCATGGCAAAACCAACCAGAAAAGAAGTCTACTCCCGCAGAGGACACGATGGAGGTCTGCCCTGCTTGGGCGGAGCACCGCCGTGTCTTCATCGAGGCGATCGGCGGCGGCCCTGGTTCAATCCATGGTCCAGGGCGGGCGTTCCCGGCAGCGTAGGCGCGGGCCTGTGGATGGCGAGCGTTGGGTCGCTCGCTGTCCGAAAACAACCAGGCCCTCACCGTTCCGAGGATTTTTTCACGTCGGAAAACCCCGGCCTCACTTCCAGGATAACGTAGCAGACTGATTCCTAGGCGTCGAAGCAACCTCTGCAAATTGGGCTGTCTGTGGTGTCTATATTAAATAGGTGTATTTTTAGGGGCAATGAACCGACCGATCTCTATTATTATTCAGAGGTAATTTCTACTTAAGCTGATAAGTCGTTTAGTTAGTCGCGTGTATAGACTTGTCATTGCCATTTTTGACTGCAATCGGTAACCCGTGACCTTTTGTTGTCATGAAGTTCTTTGGCAAATTCATGTACGAAACGGTGGGTACTTCTGTGGCGTCATTGCCTAGGGATCTACAGTTCCCCTTGATCCTCGGAGGTGTGAGACCCGCTACTGATAATTGCTGGACCTGGGCAGGTCATGACGTATCACCGGCTCACCGGGAATTGAACAGTTTTAAACAAAAAATAATTGGGAATGAGATTGATCCTGGGAAAGAAATCCAAGACGATCAACGATAATGAAAGGCTCACCGAGTCGAAGCTCCAAAGTCTTGAGCATCGATGCCGAGTAGCTAGTCTGTCGGTTTTCTATCGGTTGCTTCTTGGGGAGTGTGCGACGGAATTGCATAGTTTAATTCCGCCAAGCCAAGGTCCATCATCGGACCACAAGGCGTACGCTGGTGCGCCACCGGTACACGGTGGACATCACACCCACATGCTTACAGCTAAAGAGTGGAATTCCCTGACTGTGTCCGTGTTTCCTGATAGCTACAGCCTGGGAGACTTGTCAAGAGTGAATAGGTTAAAGTCAATTAAATTATTTTCAAATAAAACTTTTTTTTACGCCGGGTAAGTATCAAAAGAATCTTTAACAAAAAAATATTTTTTGGTGTAATTCTCATGCTGTTGATAGTAAGTACAGTTTCGCTCAACAGATGGCATTGCGGGTACCATTCAGATACTTACCGTACTTACTATGCATGTAGATAATAAGTTGATTTCTTCTAGATTGCCACAATTCCTATCAGGTTTATGTGTTAATGTTATTTACATTAGTTTTGTATTTTTAACGTGATATGAACAAAACAGAATAGGTACATATACACAGAAAATAGGTTCTTTGCTAAAAAATATGCAAAATACCGTAATAATGTATTATTAATATTTGAAAATATTAGGTTTGGTAGGAATAAAAAAATTAGGAAATAGATAAGATAAAAATAATACAAAAATAATTTCAACTTTTGCGAGATTCGAACCCACACCAAGTCTTTCGAGGAGCAGGCTGTAAACCAGCGGACTATGCGATCCGTTGACAGTTCATTAAAATAGCCGATAGGTTAGCTCCCAGAAAGAGTTCCACATCAGGTGCTCTAGACCTTCATTTTTTTTATGTCGACAGACAGTACTCATCATGTTGACCAACTATTCCTAAAGCGGTATATTAATATCTCTTATAGATTAGCCGGGCTGCTAAGGTTCCACGTCTTGTATTCAGATCTTCAAAATAAATTATAGCCTATATGTTGGCGAGGAATAATAACTATACAACAAAAAAAGTTTCATCAAAATCCGTCCAGTGGTTTTTGCGTGAAAGATTAACAACAGACAGACAGACAAAAAAAAAAAAAAGCATATTTTTGGCTTCTACTGGTTATATGAAGCACCCCTGGAATATTTTTTTTAATTTTCATTCAATGTACAGAATTGACGTCTTCTACAGTTTTATTATATGTATAGACTAGCTGTGCCCGCGACTTCGCTCGCGCGTGCATTTCGTATTTAGGAAGATATTAAGTACACAAACTCACTAAATGTATGTAGGTACTCATCATGATTATGACATGACTTACAAAATTACGAAGAACGAACGAATATTAACACTTAAAAAATTTCTTCGTAAACAATATTACTTGTTATGTGATATTCATCAGTACGTATAAACAGGCTTTGCGCGCTGCTTACTTAAGATAAAGCGACATACAGCCTGACCGTGCGAGATACAGGACTTCCGCAGATCCACACCAACACGACTAATAGTTTGTCCCTGAGCTTGATTAATGGTCATGCCGAAACTATCAGAAGATAAGCCTCCGCAGAGGACATGGTGGAGTATACGATGGAGGTCTGCCCTGCTTGGGCGGAGCATCACCGTGTCCTCGTCGAGGCGATCGGCTGCGGCGTCCTGCCGGTCGATTCTGTAGACATCTCACGGTGTTTACCTAAGCGGAGTGAACGACAATAGAGCTGTCATTCCATCTTATTTACATTGTATAGTTTGACAACTCACACTTCGACATGTTTATAGAATCGCACTGCTGGTTCACTCCATGGTCCGGAAAAGAATATAAGAATGAATGACAGCACGATTTGACAGTTATTCCTAGTTCGGGACTGTCGTAAGTCCGTAGGTGATACGGAGTAGAAAACGCCCAACATAAAGGCCGAAACTACAGACTTCGGGCTTAAGAGAGTAGACCCCTTCAGCCGCCGCAACAGAAAAAGACAACCCGGGCGTTGCGTCGGGAGTCGCAGGGCAATTCCCAGCCACCCTAAGCGCGGGCCCGCAGATGGCGAGCGTAGGTTGGTTCACTGTCCGAACACTACCAGGCCCGGGTCGACGAAGCGTCGTAGCCAGTGTTGCGGAATTTGTTCGAATAGTCACTACGGCCCTGGAACGTAAAACGCATAAGGAGGAATACGGATGTGTTTTAGTCAGTAAGAGTTTGACACTCTCTTCCGCTCCACCCAGAGCAGTCGAAGAAGTCATTTGATGATTTCCCATCCATAAAAAAACCCACAACGGATAGAGTAGAGTAGAGACTCCGTTGTCCTGGCTAAGTTTGCAAGCCTAGCTCCGCCCAAATGTACAAAAGCCACCAGTGTGCTTCACAGGTTGAGCGGAGAGACGACCGATAATACTCAAGCCGCAAGGGAGTGATAATCTGAGATTAAAGTCAGCTCAATCACTTAGCACTCACAAACCTATACCACCTGAATAGATCATTATGGATTGCAATAAACGATTTGATTTGAAACCTGCACCTCACCGTTCCGAGGATTTTTTCACGTCGGAAAGTCATGGCCAAGATGACGTAGCCCACTGATTCCTCGGCGTCGAAACAACCTCCGCAAATTGGCCTGTCTGTGGTGCATAAGTTAAAAAAATTTTAGGGCAATGACCTGTAATAATAATCCCTATTATTACGGAGGTAATTTTTAATTAAGCTGAGAAGTCATTTAGTTAGTCACGTTTATAGACTTGTCATTGCCATTTTTCACTGCAATCTGTAACCCGTGACCATTTGTTGTCATGAAGTTCAGTTATTCTCTGGCAAATTCATGCACGAAACTGTGTGAAAGAAAGAAAAAAGGAGGAGTGGGTACGGGTCCAGCACTACCATCTCGAAACCTATCTTCGCGAGTTCTTCTGTGGCGTCATTGCCTAGGGATCCACAGTTCCCCTTGAAGCTCTGGAGTGTGAAACCCGCTACTGGTAATTTCTGGCCCTAGGCTGGTCACGACGAATCACCAGCTGACTGGGAATTGAACAGTTTTGTTTCAAAATAAACAGAAAATAATTAGGAATGAGGGAGATCCTGGGAAATAAATCCAAGAGGTGAAAGGCTCACCGAGTCGAAGCTCCAAAGTCTTGAGCATCGAAGCCGAGATTTTAGCCTGTCGGTTTTGTATCGGTTGCATTTTGGGGAGTGTGCGACGGAATTGCATAGTTTAATTCCGCCAAGCCCGTTCCATCATCGGACCACAAGACGTACGGCGGTACGCCACCGGTACACGGTGGACCTCACACCCACATGAACAAAACGTTTTGGAAACACATGGCGTGGAATTCCTTGACTGAGTCCGTGTTTCCTGATAGTTACAGCCTGGGAGTCTTATCAAGAGTGAGTAGGTTACTTATAGGCAAGCGTGCTCCATCTTCGATCACATCATCGTTTGCCATCAGGTGAAATATTGGTCAAACGCGTTCCTATCAAAAGTAAAAAAAAATTAAAACAAAGTCAGTGGAGCAATTTTTATTTTTTTTTGCGTCAAATGCGTAACGCCTGGTAAGTATCAAAAGAATCTTTAACTAAAAAATGCTTTTTGGTGTAATTCTCGTGATGTTGATGGTAAGTACAGTTTCGCTCAACAGATGGCATTGCATTAAAGATACTTACCCCTACTTACTACTATGCATGTAGATAATAAGTGGATTTCTTCTAGGTTGCCACAATCGTATCAGGTTTATGTGAATGTTATCTACATTAGTTTTGTATTTTTTAGCGTGATGCAAACAAAACAGAATACATATAAACAGAAAATAGGTTTTGCTTGTCTTGCTGAAAAGATATGCAAAATACAGCAATAACATATTATTAATATTTGAAAATATTAGGTTTGGTAGGAAAAAAAAATAAGGAAATAAATAAGATAAAAATAATCCAAAAATAATTACAACTTTTGTGGGATTCGAACCCACACAAAGTCTTTCGAGAGGCAGGCTTTAAACCAACGGACTATGAGATCTGTTGACAAATGATTAAAATAGCCGATAGCTTAGCTCCCTGAAAGGGTTCCACATCAGGTGCTCAAGACCTTCATTTTTTTTTATGTCGACAGACAGTACTCATCATGTTGACCAACTATTCCTAAAGCGGTATATTAATATCTCTTATAGATTAGCCGGGCTGCTCAGGTTCCACGTCTTGTATTCAGATCTTCAAACTAAATTATAGCCTATATGTTGGCGAGAACTAATAGCTATACAACAAAAAAAGTTTCATTAAAATCCATCCAGTGGTTTTTGCGTGAAAGACGAACAACAGACAGACAGACAGACAGACAGACAGACAAAAAAAGAGAAAAAAATATTTTTGGCTTCTATTGGTTGCATAAAGCACCCCTGGAGTATTTTTTTTAGTTTATATTCAATGTACAGAATTGACGTCTTCTACAGTTTTATTATATGTATAGACTAGCTGTGCCCGCGACTTCGTTCGCGCGTGCACTTCGTATTAAGCA
Source organism: Melanchra persicariae (assembly GCA_947386135.1). Classification (NCBI taxonomy): domain Eukaryota; kingdom Metazoa; phylum Arthropoda; class Insecta; order Lepidoptera; family Noctuidae; genus Melanchra; species Melanchra persicariae. Next base: position 3,716,174 of record OX376651.1, on the reverse strand, counting down.
AGATTAAGTATATATGTACATAAGTACACAAACTCACTAATGTATGTATGTACTCATTATGATTATGACATGATTTACAAAATTACGAAGAACGAACGAACGTTAACACTTAAAAATTTCTTCGTGAACAATATTACTTGTTATGTAATGTTCATCAGTAAGTATAAACAGGCTTTGCACGCTGCTTACTCGCGATAAAGCGACATACAGTTGACCGTGCGAGAAACAGAACTTCCGCAGATCCACAACAACACGACTCATAGTTTGTCCCTGAGCATTATTAGTGGTCATGCCAAAACTATCAGAAGAGAAGTCTCCGCAGAGGACACGGTGGAGCATACGGTGGAGGCCTGTCCTGCTAGGGCGAAGCATTACCATGTCCTCGTCGAGGCGATCGGCCGCGGCGACCTCTCGCTACCGGTCCTGGTTCACTCCATGGTCCGGAGCGAGGAGGCATGGGAAGCCGCCACCTCCTGCAAAGCAGTAATGCTAGTGGAGTCTCCTTTATTTCAGGCGGTCCGCGTGAGGGAGAAGCAAACCTCACGCCTCGGGGTCTACTCTCTAAGCTCGCAGTCCGTAGTTTTGTAGTGTTAGGCGTTTCCTACTCCGTATCACCTACGGACTTACTATTAGTCCCGAACCCGAACTAAGAATTAATGACAGCACGATTTGACAATTATTCCCAGTTCCCTTTAGGCGCCGAACAAGACGCCCCAGGCGTCGGTAGCCGCAGGCCAATTCCCAGCTAACGTAAACGCGGGCCTGCAGACGGCGAGCGTTGGTTGGCTCGCTGTCCGAACACAACCAGGCCCGGGTTGACGGAGCGTCGTAGCTAGGGTTGAGGAATTTGTTCGAAAGAGTCACCGCCAGCCTCATCCAGGATAAGGAAGGATAGGAACGTGGGGATTGCAACACGAATTGAGAGGCCTATGCTCAGCAGTGGGCGAAGTCGGGCTGTGGATTATAATGATGATACATGATGATGCTAAGGTTGTTAACTCGCGATAGAGCTACATACATTTGTCCATGGGAAGACCAACCAGAAGAAAAGTCAACCCCCGCAGAGGACACGGTGGAGCATACGGTGAAGGTCTGCCCTGCTTGGGCGAAGCACCGCCGTGTCCTCGTCGAGGCGATCGGCGGCGGCGACCCCTCGCTACCGGCTCTGGTTCACTCTATGGCCCAGAGCGAGGAGGCATGGGAAGCCGTCACCTCCTTTTGCGAAACAGTAATGCTAGTGAAGGAAGAGGCGGGCCGCGTGAGGTAGAGGTAAACCTCACGCCTCAGCCGCCACAACAGAAGAAGTCGCCTCGGGCGTCAGGAGTCGCCGTAGGCGCGCGCCTGCGGACGGCGAGTGGCTAGCTGTTCTTTAACAACCAAGCCCGGGTCGACGGAGCGTTGTGTTCCACGCGCGCCAGAGCGAAAGAAATCATTTGATGATTTCCCATCCATAAAAAAAAAACCCACAATGGATAGAGTGGAGTAGAGTAGAGACTCCATTGTGCGTAGGTGTCCTGGCTAAGTTTGCAAGCCTAGCTCCGTCCAAATGTACAGAAGCCACCAGAGTGCTTTACAGGTTGAGTGGAGAGACGACCGATAACACTCAACCCTCAAAAGAGTGATAATCTGAGATTAAAGTCAGCTCAATCACTTAGCACTCACAAACCTATATTTACCACATGTATATGTACATTATGGATTGCAATAAATGATTTGAATTGATTTAGAACCTGCAGACTTCACCGTTCCGAGAATTTTTTTACGTCGGAAAGCCACGACCAGGATGACGTAGCCGACTGATTCCTCGTTGTCGAAGCAACCTCTGTAAATTGGGCTGTCTGTGGTGCTTATTTTAACAATTTTTAGGGGCAATGACCCGTAATAATTCCTAATATTACTGGAGTAATTTTTAAGCTTAAGCTGAGAGGTCGTTTTATTAGTCGCGTGTATAGATATATCATTGCCATTTTTCACTGCAATCTGTAACCCGTGACCATTTGTTGTCATGATGTTCAGTTGTTCTCTGGTGAATTCATGTGCAAAACTGTGAGAAAGAAATAAAGAAGGAAGGAGGAGTGGGTACGGGTCCAGCACTACCATCTCGGAACTTCTCTTCGCGAGTTCTTCTGTGGCGTCATTGCCTAGGGATCCACAGTTCCCCTTATTGCTCTGGAGTGTGAAACTCGTACCGATAATTTCTGGCCCTGGGCTGGTCACGACGAATCACCGGCTCACTGGGAATTGAACAGTTTTGTTTCAAAATAAACAGAAAATAGTTGAAAAGAGGGATCCTGGGAAATAAATCCAAGAGGTGAAAGGCTCGTCGAGTCGAAGCTCCAAAGTCTTAAGCATCGATGCCGAGTTGCTTGTATGTCGGTTTTCTATCGGTTGCATTTTGGGGAGTATGCAACGGAATTGCATAGTTTAATTCCGCCAAGCCAAGTTCCATCATCGGACCACAAGGCGTACGCTGGTGCGCCACCGGTACACGGTGGACATCACACCCACATGAACAAAACGTTTTGGAAACACATTAATTGTGCATACATCCAGGGAGTGGAAATCCCTGACTGAGTCCGTGTTTCCTGATAGCTACAGCCTGACACTACTGCCCAGTCTTGTCAAGAGTGAATAGGTTACTTCTAGGCAAGCGTGCTCCATCTTCGATCACATCATCGTTTACCATCAGGTGAGATAGTAGTCAAACGCGTTCCTATCAATAGTAAAAAAAATGAAAACAAAGTCAGTGGAGCAATTTTAGTTTCATTTTATGCATCAAATTTAAAAAAAAAATATGCACGTAACGCTGGATAAGTATGAAATGAATCTTTAACTAAATAATATTATTTGTTGTAATTTTCATGCTGTTGATAGTAAGTACAGTTTCGCCCAACAGATGGCGTTGCGAGTACCATTTAGATACGTACCCGTACTTACTATGCATGTAGATAATAAGTTGATTTCTTCTAGATTGCCACAATTCCTATCAGGTTTATGTGTAAATGTTATCTACATTAGTTTTGTATTTTTTAACGTGATGCGAACAAAACAGAATAGGTACATATTAACAAAAAATAGGTTCTTTGCTAAAAAATATGCAAAATACAGCAATAACATATTATTAATATTTGAAAATATTAGGTTTGGTGGGAATAAAAAACTAACGAAATAAATAAGATAAAAATAATCCAAAAATAATTACAACTTCTGTGGGATTCGAACCCACACCAAGTCTTTCGAGAGGCAGGCTTTAAACCATCGGACTATGAGATCTGTTGACAATTGATTAAAATAGCCGATAGCTTAGCTCCCTGAAAGGGTTCCACATCAGGTGCTCTAGACCTTCATTTTTTTTATGTCGACAGACAGTACTCATCATGTTGACCAACTATTCCTAAAGCGGTATATTAATATCTCTTATAGATTAGCCGGGCTGCTAAGGTTCCACGTCTTGTATTCAGATCTTCAAAATAAATTATAGCCTATATGTTGGCGAGGAATAATAACTATACAACAAAAAAAGTTTCATCAAAATCCGTCCAGTGGTTTTTGCGTGAAAGATTAACAACAGACAGACAGACAAAAAAAAAAAAAAGCATATTTTTGGCTTCTACTGGTTATATGAAGCACCCCTGGAATATTTTTTTTTATTTTCATTCAATGTACAGAATTGACGTCTTCTACAGTTTTATTATATGTATAGATTGACGTCTTCTACAGTTTTATTATATGTATAGATATATAGATGTATAGATTATTATAAGCATCCATTAATGTTTGTTAAAAACAGCAAGAGAAAAGCCAGATTATTTGTAAGCATAAAAACAAAATAAAAGTTAAACAAAAAAACATAAGCAACTGGCTAACCAAACAGGCCTTTTATACCAAAACGCTAAAACCAAAACTTGGATATCAGATCTGTCCCAAACTATTTGATTCGATTAGACCAAACATAGGAACACATCGAGGGCGTAAAATCCGCAAAATGGCATCGGACCTCAAAGTTTGAATCCTCCGCATTCCATTTGATCAGATTTCACTCCCATTCGTGGCCTTTGCATACATCCGCAGGATTTACTAAGGCCGTGACCCAACATACGACATCCGAGTTTGTGGTCGCTTTGTCATTTCAAAAAAACTCTTTGGTCGTGAATTGAGGTCGTGAACTGCTCTAACTTGTGAATATGTTTCGCTAACGTAATATATCTTGTCATCTCGAATGGAGCACATTTGGCATCGTTCGGTGTGGAGTTTTCAATTTGTGTAATGACTGCAGTTCGTTATGCATTGTGATACGCATTTGGCTGGATTTTATTGAAGTTCTTTATTGCTTTGTTGCATAGAGCATTGAACTGAATAGGTACGGTAGTTGAGACTTTTGGCTTGAATGTGCAATCACATTGCCTCGAGTAATTTTCCAAGCTCCTAACAATATCACATAGATACTTGCAGCATCTAGATAATTTAATTTTACGATTATACGCGGAACTAGTATGCTGCAGTTGTTTCTTCACATACAACTGTATATATTTCGACACAGTGGTATAGTAACAGTAAATTCTATTAATCCAGAACGTCTTTGCGGACACTTCTGTTTGCTTGCAAATTCGGTTTACGAGAAACAAAATGTACCAAATGTAAATCGTGATTTTAATCTGTCGAGACATCGCCGGCACAGCAAATATTCAAAAGCGAATACCAACATAGCATTTTTATCGTCTGATTTTTAAATAAATTCAACAAAATTTTAGTTGGAGCGTGACTTGGCATGCAAAATGTCTGTATAGCTATATTATTTTACCGCTGAGCAGTCAAGTTTTTTACAGACCTAAGAGCAATAGAAAATAATCGTTTCGGCATATTTTTACATAAATTTATTGGTTTAAATGGAAAACGATAAAAGGCTTTTAACGAACACGATTTGGGTCTGCCAACTTTATTAGTGACGTCACCAAAGCTCTTAACGAATTTCAGCATTCAACAGTTTTGTTCACTTTAAAAAGTACACTTAAAAAGCGTTTTTACTCATGCAACTTCCCTTTCTAGAAAGGCAATTTCAAATAAAACTTGTAAAATATTCCAACAACTCTTTTAAAGTCATCACGGAACCATTAACTTATTTTACTGTAACTCTACCGTTAAAGTACCTTAATACCAGTGTCTTCACCCCGAGACTGACAACTGTGGACGGTAAATCACACTGGAAAAAAATAGAATGTTCAATTGTTTGCTGGTATTCTAGCGAAGCCGGTAACTGGTATCTGTTGGAAAGCAGCGCTGTATATTGTCCTTATCGGAGGAGCACAATATTAGTAATTTATAGAGGCCATTGTATTATGGGGTGCGAAATGGCTTGGATATTCCTGGGCGTTTCGGCGCAACTTAACACGTATGTACTGTTGAGGCAAGTTTGTTATGCAGAACTATCTTGGCCATCCAGTGGCAAATTATGTAGACAAATAGCAGGCAAGCCTTCGGCGCTGTTATGGCTTATCCGATATACTACGAACCTGGCCCGTTTCCAATGGTTTTTTGGTATCGCCGCCGTTTTGAGATAAATCTGTATACGTTTTTTTGAGAGCTTGACCGTGCGTGAATTCTGCGATAGTTGATTTGTTCTAAAACGTAACAGCTGAATTTACTGAACTTTGGAAAGCCTTAAAATCTATTATGTCTTCAAAAGTATTTCTATGACCGTTGAATTCTAGGCTCTCAATTATTCTGGTAATAAAAGGCTACTCTAAATCAAGCGCTTTCGTGATGCATAACGTGGTCCCATATTCTCTTGCATTTTCTCAGTTAATATATCTTTTAAACGACTTTCTTTGCTGCCCGCTGCGGCGGGGGTATAAATCGCATACCACTTTTTACATAGTTCTTTCGTCCCTCCGCTAGATTTAAAAGACTCTATTAACAGAAAGTCTCTTATAAAAATATTACAACATTTTTTATGTGACACGTAATTTTTAAGACAAAACGCGTGTGTTTTGACTTTGTTTTTAAGGAAAACAGGGGTAATGTTTAACAATTTGTTTTCCGTAATATTGTGTGCTAGGTAGGTGTAACATTTTGGCGGTAAGTGATCATAATAGCTGTGAAATATTAGTGTTGTTTTTTTATGTTAGCATTTAATCATGCATATTGAAGAGAAGTCGAAAGGATTGATAAATTATTTTAGATTTTCAATCTGATAATCTAATACTTTTCATGGATATCATAACTAATGCATATTTATCGCCCCTAGTTCCGACTAATTGTTTTCAAAGAATTATATCAGACAGTTAATATTGATTTTAAAAAATAATTAAGAATTAAAATAACGTGAAACGGGACGTATTTTAGAACAACAATCAGCGTCTAGTGAAGTTCCAACGAAAATACGACCTTAAATCTTTGAGATACGACATTTCTTTATTTGTGATGGAATGAAGTGATAAAATATTTGCTGATTGCTTACATTAAGTTAAATAAATATTATCGATTCATCAGTGTACTTTGGCATTCAGTCTTACCTGATGCAGCTGTATATCAGTATTTTACATGCATCTGACCACCAAAACCCCATAATGAGATACCACGTTACCATTATTTTGCAAGAGTAAAAAAAAAAAATATCATCTGCCTCGCCTTTTCCCAACTGTATTTGAGGTCGGCTTCCAGTCAAACCGGATTCAGCTGAATACCAGTATTTTACGTGGAGCGGCTGACTACCAGACCTCCACAACCCATTAACTGGGTAACACGGTACTTCCTAGCATGTTATAATTATTGTACTGTTATAATTTAGGCACGAGCTCCTCCAAAAAGAAAAAAAGCAGAGGCTACAGAAATATTGTATTAATTAAATCAAATAACTTGTTGAGTTATTATACGAAATAGTATGAGTTTCAGCATTATTAACTAAAAATAAAAAATGTGCTCAAAAGTATTTTGTCAAGCTACGTTCACTTGATCCGATATAATTTTCAGATTACCCTATAATGACTACTTTTAGTGAAGCCCATTTATTCACATGACTTGCGAAATGTGTCAACGTGCCCATTATAATATTCATGCCATTGATTATTCCAGATTTTACATATTTTTTGCGTTTTTCGGTATATTTTAACACCATGTCATCGTGGGTATGAAAAATTCAAGCTTTATGGTAGGTATGAAGCTGTGGGTGGTATGAAGCATTTCGTTTTTTAATTTTATTTTGAGTCGTAATGACACGTCATACTTCAAATGAATTTGCGTCACCACAAAATAGTCTGTTGCATTTGTCATAAACCATAATGAAATGTAGCAAGGAGATCTTTTTAACCAAATCGTTAAATACGAGACCCTTTCATTAGTTATGTCAATTTTGTCATGTCTCTCTGTCCATAGTATACTTCCATATGAAACACAACTATATGACTCGGGAATTCATTATTACTATATTTATTTAAGCATCGACAGAATATCAATCTTTAAAAAGTACCTACCTTTGTAATCTATGAATCGCTTCACAATGGAACGAACCTTTGACTTAATTTTCAAACAACGTTTTATTTTTAAAATCTCTACCATTATTCTTTACCTGTATCGTGGGTGCGTTAACAAACATAAAATGTCATAAACACAAGCATCTAGAACCAAAACAACGGCCATTTTTACCGCCCCCATGATGTTAGCGATATAAATGTTTGTTCCTTTTCCAACACCTACGGATAGGTAGCCGTGACCTATTAGCTATATAGCTGGGAACTACGAAACACATGATAACTGATGATCCGGTACATATAGTGGACATCCCACCCACACGCACTAAACGTTTTGGGAACATATTCATTGTGCGTAGAGCTAAGGAGTAGAATTCCATGCCACAGTCTGTGTTTCCTGATAGTTACAACCCGGGAGTCTTAAGTCAAGAGTGCATACGTTACTTCTAGGCAAGCGTGCTCCATCTTTGGCCATCATCGCTGACCATCAGGTGAGGTAGTGGTCAAGCGCGTACCTAACAATAATAGTTAAAAAAAAACTGACATCACAGGATTGTTGTACTAGTGATTGCAAGCATGTTTGCTACTGCCAGGGTTGCGGATTGTTTGAAAGAGTTACCGTGGCCCTGAAACTCAAAGGAAATTTGAAGGAACATGGGTGGGTTTTAGTCAGTAAGAGTACGACATTCTCTCCTGCTTCGTCCAGAGCGGGAGAATTCATTTTCGTCGGGAAATTATCTTACTCCTCCGCTGTTCTTTTCAAATTAGTTTGGTTGTGGTTGGTGTAATCAACAAGGGCGAGGCTGCAGAATGGACGAGCTCCATCGAAACGGGGCTCGTCCATTCTGCAGCCTCGCCCCTGTTGATTCTGGCTGTCAGGAGTTTCAGTGGCTGAGAAAAGCGGCGGGATTGCTATGGGTCCCGGAATCGATTTTCGATATCGGGTTAGGAAAAATGTTACTGAGTTTTGCAGGAACAGATAGAAGTTTCACGATGCCCCTAGCTATAGATAGGAATCCTTCAAGGACAAGGAAGCATGGCATGGCATGGCTACCAATGCACCATGTTGACAGAAACCACGAGCATCAGTTTGACGTAAAGCGAGATGAAGCTTGCAGACTGTGCGCTGTTTTGGGTGGAATAATGATGATAATGATATAAGTAGTCTCGATGAAGGTCCAATGGACCCAATAAACATAGAATTTACTACATAATTATATGGCATTTTAGGTTTAATAATATTAAAACTAAAAATTCCATATAATCATGTTAAAGGTATGCAGTATTATAATTTATAACCCTGCTTACCTTTAACCTGACAGTTCACCAATATTCAAAAATAAATATCCAAACCGAGTCTATTTATACCCCAAAACTGAATGTTTATCAAAGCCTTTTCCAAATTAAGTACTTCAGGTTAATTATATCAAATTTAATTACCATTGACTACACGTTAGCCGGGAACAAAGCAATATTGGTTAATTGGTTACGGTAATGTACCTATGTAAACATTATTAACATTTGCTATCATGTTGGAAGGTTTAGTCTAAACGATGTTAAGGAAAATTATCTGTTTGGTTTTCTATAATAACTCAATATTAAAGGGAATTTCCTGCTTATAAGGCTAAATAAAATAATAATGCTTTATGCCATTAATTTGTTTACTAATCTTTCTTACTACGCAACTCAAAATTAGCTGGTTACAATGATTCTAAATCTTTCAGAAACTCGGACCACAATCGAGAATGTCTAAATTAATCTTTGACACATCGTCCAATGGTTAACGAAACTTCGAAAAGTATCCTTGCTTCAGTAGTCTAAAATCGTTAAAGTGCACGAGAAACATGTCATCATCATCATCATCATCATCATCATCATCATATCAGCTGAAAGACGTTCACTGCTGGACATAGGCCTCCCCCAAGTGTCGCCACAACAAACGGTCCTGTGCGTCTTGCATCCATCGGCTACCAGCGTCCCTCACCAGGTCATCGGTCCATCATGTGGGAGGCCTTCCAACGCTGCGTCTTCCGGTACGCGGTCGCCACTCCAGAACTTTTCGGCTCCATTGACCATCTGCTCGCTCTTCCAAGTTGCACCACTACAACTGGTCCTCTGGTTTCCTTGTAGCAGATAAACTTGCGGTTTTGAGGTTGTGTGTAAAAAAATTGCATGCCAAAGCCAAGCATGCTCAAAAGTCGACATATCGCTTAGCATCTGGTGAGGAATTGGTCGATGAAAAGCCTAACAAAAACAAAAAAACTGCCCCAGCACCGCCTTTTTTAAAACCCCCGCATTATTAGATAATAGGAACCTATTATAATCATTAACTACATAAAATCATACCACAAAACAACTCATGTGACCACAATTTACTTGGACATTAGGAACAGTCTATTAAGGTCAGGACATTATCCTTGTAAATCACAGGACGGTCCAGAACTAATAACATTAAACTCTGATGCCTCATAAAAAAGATGGCCGTGTTATTACTGCTGGCCTGTGGGTGTACTTGGTCGGGTTGAGATTTGGTATAATAGATTTTACGTACTGTGCAAAGACATTCACTTACTTGGTAGCGTTGTGTTTGTGAAGAAAAGTCCTGAGACTTTAGAAAAGTGTAATGTTACCAGCGAAAGTGTGGATTGTGACGGGCAAAAAGTTATAATATAAAAAAAAATAAAGTGTGTTTAAAGGGAGTGTAAACAAGAAGAAGTGCACTGTGTTTACGCTTAAACTTGCACAATAATATATCCTGCATACTTGCATGAACGAAAAACAGTCAAAGATTACTTTAAATTTTATGCAGTAAATAAATTCAATAGAGGCAACAAATCCATTCGAATAACGCCATTGCAAGTTGCAAACATTCCGAAGATACTTGCCTCCTTTTTCTATAAATAAGATTCTAAACTTGGGTAGGACCGCTCGACTGGTTAGTAATGGACATTCGAATGAGCACAAACAAAAATCTAAAAATAACCGCTTTGGCCACAGTATCCACGGGTATATAAAATATGGAAGCCCAGCTTTTAAAACATACTTAATGAGACATGGTTTCATTAAAAGCATCAGTGGCATGGCTACCCTCTACAAACCGATATCATTTGTTGACAAATTACTTTTTAACCGACTTCTAAAAGGAGGAGGTTCTCAATTCGACTGTATTTTTTTATTTTTTTTTTGTGGTTGTTACCTCATATCTCCGTCATTTATGAACCGATTTGAAAAATTCTTGCATTATGTGAAAGGATATACTTCTCGATTTAAATTTTATCAAAATCGGTTCAGCAGTTTGGTTTTTAAATACAAATAGCTGGAAAAAATATGTGCAAAAAAAGTCACAGGAAAGCAAAAATATGCAATTTCGTATGATTTTTGCACATATTTTTTCCAACTATTTTTGTGTTGATACTTTTTTGACGTAAAGTTGAACATTCATTCAAATAATAGGCCTAATTTGACATAAATTTAATGTGAAGTAATCCAAAACTTCTGAGGGCCTATTCTACAAAATTTCAAGCAATGTTCGCATTTGCATCTCACTCGTAATCTGTCAAAAAAGCCTCAATTTCCCTACATTTTTGACACATTGCGACTAAGACGCGAATGTGAAATTGTTATTTAAAAATTAGTAGAATTGGTATTCTGAAATCTGTCGATGTTGACCTGCTATTGACAGAGTGACAGCTATATTTTTTTTTATTTTAGCGTAGCTCTAGTCAGTCATTGTACTTTTTCTAGTATTTGTACTTTTCGTAGGAACTTGAACAATACAAAACGAAATACTTATTAGCTTTAGAAAACACTTATGATCATTTTTTTAAATAACTTCATCGGCGATGAAGTTATGAAGCTCCGCTCAAGCACCGGCAACACCCCGGGGTGCGCCGAATTAATCGCGAATTTAATGTTTATTACTAATTACATAAGGTTTTTTTTTTTTTTGGGAATTTTCACATGTCGGGGCTGGAGCGGTTAAAAGTTTACAATTAGAAAGAGAAGTCCGATATGGACTTTGACGTCAAAGTCCATGACGCCTATACAGCTGCTATACAAAACAGCGTTTTCGCGAGAGAGATAATTGTTTGAAATAGTTATATTCGTTGGTTTTTCAATCAATTTTGATTCTATTTTCACGGTTAGTATTATATTTTTGTATATTTTGAGAAAAACTGTGTAGATAACAAATATGTTTTGTCATGCATATTTCCTATTGACAAGGTGTGTATTGTTTTCAATATGAAATGATGAGGATCACAATAGTGGTCGATTCAAAATGGCTTTAACTTTTATTTTGATACTAGCTGACGCCCGCGGCTCGGCCCGCGTGAATTCGAATGTTATCCCAAAGAAACGAACCCTTGAAATAAAAAGTGTTCTATATCCAATTCCAGGAGATGGTCTACTTGCGTGCCAAGTTTAATCCAAACTCAGTCAACCAGTAAGACGTAAAGAGGTAGCAAATCACTTTCGCATTTATAAATAAAAGGGTAAAACCGGGATAGTTGCACCAGTAGTATAGGTACCCCAATTGTAATTTCTCTAGTTTCGAGGATGCATCGCGTGCTATTTTACTGATCTATCGAGACTTTCCAACTACCACTAAGTGGACCGTGTCTTATGTCTCTGTGTGATTGCATGGGACGGCAAAGTGCGATCAAAGTTTTATCGGGATAGATGCCCTGATTCTCAGCGGGTCGTCTATGCTAAACGTGATTTATATGGACTAGACTACTATCCTATATATGGGATGGATGTCCTAAAATTTAGAGGTCCGCAAAAATCGTTAATACCCTGGAAATATTAAAGATAATGTTTTTTACTTTCATAAATTTGTAGACAAAATACCAAAGTACTTGCCAGTTTTGCAAACAAAAAAAAAAAAAAATCTTTTGGGGGAAATAAAATGATTTCAAAAAGTGTGGCATTTATCCCGATTTAACCCTGTAGTAACGAATATGGATGTCAATAACTGTTGCTATGACAAAACATAGAAGCTATAATATGGATGTTTAAGCCCCTCTTAACATTTAAGAAAAAATAAAATAATAAAGACACCTATGTAATCTTCACAAAATCTATTTAATAGCGTGTTAATGTTTAGCACTTACAAGCATACTACGTTAGAGAAGAAATATTGCCTATTTTTGGGAGCGAATTGCCGTTGGTCACAGATGGGCTTTACAACATTGCCGGACCCGAGCCGAGAACACGGAACGTTTTAGCAACAGCGACTAGAGAAACCAGTGCTAAAAATGTATTATAGTATGCTCCAGATAAATGAAGAAATACGGTCATTGACTCACCTAAATTTATTGACACACTTAATTTCAAAAACAGAAATAATGACATAAAGCTGTCCTGAATCGAGATCTATTGTGATCCTTACTGTTCTAGTAATGAATAACGATTCATAATTTACTGTCCGGGGGTATCTACGAAGAGATATTAAGGAAAGGTCAATGAGCGTTATTCTTCATTCATCTGGCACCTACTATAGTAGTTACGCAATACATAATTGATCGGTTTTTTGTAACTACATTGTTTACTTAGAGAAAAGACAAGATGCATTAAGAAAAAAATTTGTGAGATGTGAGCGTTTTGAAATGTAATTTGTTTAAAACGTTTTAAATAAATTTAATCAAAGTCACACTCACGCAATAGTCAATTTGCACCATTCAGTGTAAACGACGTGTTGCGTAACAAAAATAACTTCGAGACGGTGGAACTGCTCTATTAAAAAGTAAAAATACATGTCAAATATTTTTTATAAATCCATCTGACGGACTAATTACATTTTTCAGTAAAATACCCTATTGACATGCCCGTTTATTTCTATGAATTTACGCTGACAATCAAATCACTGATACGATTCGTTTATATGGAAGGTATTAACAGTACCAATACTATTGTAGTATTTGAACAGTACCATTTCAGTGGCCGCTGTGGCATCTCTGTGTTCTGTGGCCGGTCTGAATGTTCCTGTGACCGAAGTAAGGTCCTTATTGCAATTGTAGGCTATTTATATCACTGAATCATTGTTACGAGTATTGTTGTCACCTTGGTATTGTTTTACAAGGGCGTTGACCGTGAGAAGTTTTGGGTACGGTGACACAGGCGGGGAAACTTATGAGAAAACTTTTGCATACGAGCTCTTGTTACTGTGTGATTTGAACAAGTGGTTTGTTTCATTGGCTTCCTAGTGTTGTTGATGACTGTGTTAAGAGTTCGTTGGATTGTCACCCTTGTTTTCAACGCACTTTATTAAGTATTTGAAATCATCAAATAACTCTTTCCGCTCTGAGTGGAACGGAAGAGAGTGTCAGACTCTTACTGAATAAAACCCATCCGTGTTCCTCTAAATGCCCTTTGCGTTCCAAGGCCGCGGTGACTCTTTCGGAAAAATTCCGCATTAATAATGCACTAGCTTTCGCCAGCGGCTTCCCCCCCGTGAAAGGAATATGCCAAGGGATGTTCCCATGGGATATTTTTTTTCAGTTCCCTTGATTAAAATTATTTTATTAGGACATAAAATAATTTGGATGAAAAACGGATTTGGATGAAACTTGGTACACGGGTAGACCCCTGTGCCAAGTTTCAATCAAATCCGTTTGTTCAACAAACAACACTCTCTTTCGCATTTATTATATTACTAGCTGTCCCCCTTCCGACCGGTTGCCGGATCACTCCCGTCAACCGGCTACCCTATCTACCTACCCTAGGTAGGGTAGGTGCCCTACCTGTTCTACCTATCCTACCTACTCTACCTACCATACCTACCCATTTTTTCAATCAACAAATAAAAAACCATGAAAATCGGTCCAGCAGTTCTCGAGTTATAAGTGTTGGATAATACTTTATTTTATATTATTATTATTGATAGGCTCATGCTTGACTACTATCTCACCTGATGGTAAGCGATGATGTGGACGAAGATGGAGCACGCTTGCCTAGAAGCAACCTATTCACTCTTGACTTAAAGACTCTCAGGTTGTAGCTATCAGGAAACACAGACACTGGCAAGGAATTCCACTCCTTAGCTGTAAGCACAATGAATGTGTTCACAAAACATTTTGTGCGTGTGGGTATATTTAAAGATCCAAGATTAGAACATAAGATCGACTTTTGGTTTTCCGATTACTATACGATGATGAGTTTGGAAAAGGCTAGGCAGATTGAATAAGATACAACTTACACTAAATCTGACCATCATCCTAATAGAAATTATACTTAACATAGGTTTGATATTTTTTGGTTTCCTGATAAAGTGCTACTCAATAGGATCTTATCAGTACTTACACTTGATAATTTGGTATGATATTGTGTCTGTTGGGTATAATTAAGAGCTTTCAGAAAATATCCCCAACCTTTTTCTGGACAAAATCTCAGGGAGTCTTCAATCTTATCAAGTATTTTGGTTGACTGACTATTTAATAAGAATCTATTGGATTTGTTACTGACAGGACACACCATATGCGACGGTATTGAGGGCTCTTCAATATGAGGGTGTTCGCCAGCCAAGCGTAACATGGCGGACAAAATACTCCGAAGAAATAATCGGGGGCAGGGTTAGTGTATACAAATTTTAATCAATTGAACTGGTTTGAGGAGTTTGTTACTAAATATGGTGTATTAGAGTCTTTGTTGTATGTCTTTTGGGAATCATTATGCATTCTGTTATTACGAAAGGATTTCATCAAAAAATAATACATCATCATCTCATCTGCCTAGCCTTTTCCCAACTATGTATAATGGAGTCGGCTTCCAGTCAAACTGGATTCAGCTGACTACCAGTATTTTACGTAGAGCGGCTGCCTACCAGACCTCCACAACCCATTAACTGGGTAACACGGTACTTCTTAGCAAGACTGGATTTACTGCCTAATGACAATCCGTAACGACTGCCAAATATTTACAAATAACAGCCGGGACCAACGGCTTAACATACTTTCTGAGGCACGGAGGAGTCTCGGTATGTGAAGATGGTCACCTATCCACAGGCTGACCTCGGGAAGCGTTGCTTAACCTTGACGATCGACCCGTGCGGCTGTTAGCCACGAGCTCGGCAAATATTAAAATATTGTTAAAAAAGAGTCTCTCTCTCATGATAATACAGTATCCTGGAACTTAAATAGACAAAGGAACACTGATTGATTTTGGAAGATGAGATTCTTCGACTGCTTAAACTAGCTATTCAAGAGCATTCCCTCATAAAATTGTGCTTCTTTTAATAAAATAATGTTGTCATTTGATAAACGTGGAGGCAATGATCAGCGGGCCAATTCTAAAAAAAAATAAGCACGTTAGTATTCCCGTACAGATGTTTTATCTCACGAGTGCGGGCGAGCCATAGTTGTGTAGGTACGTGCACATTGTCTTAGTGTGTGTAAGCTTGTGTCAGTCGCTCACAAGCTTATGCACACTAAAATAATGTGCACGTACATTTACCTACACAACTATGGCTCGCCCGCACTCGTGAGATAAAACAACTGTATCAGTAATGCAAATAACTTCATCTTTGTGATCGACCAACCTTGACAATTCAAAAGTGCCTGTAAATGGTCTAATTTAAATAAATACTTTGACTTTGACTTTGATAGTCGCAATCTGTCTAAGAAGCATCAATCTCCATACCAACATTTTAGTCAGTAAAATAAAAAAGGTTCCTACATTTAATAAAATGCATCGCAAATATTCCAATAAACTGTAGCGGTATATAATTTGTGGTTACTATTCTGTCCACAAAATAATAACAAAACCTACCTGCTCATATCATAAAACCAAAAGACCATTCTGTTTAATTTCCATGAAAACAGTACACCGGTTTTTACAACACACTATTCGAAATATATCTTTTCGGATAATATATCAGTGATATTACGCGGAAACATTTTATGGACGCATTACGTAATGGGGTCCGACGATATTTTATTCTAATACATAAATGTCCGTGCTGGCCAGTTAGTAATGGGTATGTATGCGGTTCGTATTTGGATGTGTCGTGGTGATGCTCGTTTTTACCTGAGTGTTCTGTTTTTGACTTTTGTTTTGTTTTTTTTTTTTGAAGATCTCATTAGGCCCGCTTGCACATACCAGAGTTATGTTTTAATAACCGAGTTAATTGTTAGCACGAGAGAAAATAAAAAACAAAATCATGCATATAATAATTATACAAGACGTACGGTGGACATCGCACCCATACGCACTTAACGTTTTGGGAACACATTCATTGTGCGTACAGCTAAGTAGTGGAATTCCCTGCTAGACTCTGTTTCCTGATAGCTACAACCTGGGAGTCTATAAGAGTGTTTGGGTTACTTCTAGGCAAGCGTGCTCCATCTTCGACGACATCATCACTTACCATTCGGTGAGATAGTGGTCAAAACGCGTGCCTATCAATATTAAAAAAAAATAACGACGATCGACGATCCATCGATTACTGTTGTAACACCCTAAAAGCATATGCACATTCATACTCAAAATAATCCTCTGGACATTTTCATCATTGTGATCGTTATCATCCACAAATTAAGGACCACGAAACAAAACTACTCCATTCAGTCCTAAAAACTCCAAATTCGAATTTCATTGCGAAACTTTTTTTTATCGTTTGTGTGTTCGTACAGCATGCAGTACAGTCGGTATTGCTGTTAGTACTTTTCGAAGCACTTTATCACTTTGGTTTTTTATTCAACTGATTGCGTTTTGAACAGATCTCGTGCGTAAACGCGCTTGGCGATCAGTCGGCAGTTTGTGCTCGTTTTATTGCGGTAAAACCTTATTTGTGGTAGCGTGTGATATTTGGTGCGGTTAAATATTTATCATTTTTCATTATTTGGTATGGCTTCTCTGCAAGGTTATACGTACGATTCCCGTTTTTCCATTTTACATAATTGAATGAAAATATTGTTTTCTTGAAATTCTCTTTAATACATTTTGATAGTACTATTATGGCTTACATACATTTGCTATTTCTGTCTATTTCAGTACCAACCAATCCGATATACAATTTAAATAATCATCTACACACGACAAAGGTATGTAATCAATACGAAATCGTGAATAACAATGAAAAAACAAACAAAACAATACCTGACCGACTCACGAACCAATAAACCTCTATATCCATATAAAAACAAATGTCAGCCATCAGAAAAATTGCGATGAGCACATAAAACGATGCGCCGATATCATAAATGACAGGTTACACGACATGGTTATGACATACCCACAGGCATATACAGGTACGATAATAGTATGTTACATTTCCTAGTTCTAATACTGATGGGGATCAATAAAAATTGCCTTAAAGCTCGTTTACACGTTTATCAAGTACAATTTATAAAAATGCACAACAACAACAACAAACACAACAACAAAACAACAACAACATAATTTTACCATAAATAATTTTGGACTCGAAAAGGCTATTAGAAAAAGGCATCGGAAATGTTTCAACTGAGTTGATGGTGACAATAATTTTAAGAAGAAACTCTATGTCTTCTCATAGAGTAGAATAAAATACTCTTTGTTATGATACATCATAAAAAACTACAGAAAACACAGATGAAGGAAACATTGCATAAGGTGACACAATGGGCGTCCTTATCGCTAAAAGCGATTTTTTAAAGACAGGGTGTCATTAAAAAATTGCATGGTTTGGCCAATGACATTATAAAACACTAACTTATTAAGCACATTCATTCATGCAGACAAGGTATATCAGTAGTATAGGTGTACAGTTTTGAATTAGCGTTGACACCTGACTGTGATTGCTCGTTTCAATACGCAGCATATATCGTATGTTATAGTATGCTGAAATCGAGAAAATTGTACTGCAACGTAAGGTGTGAATTGGAAATACTTTTACTTTAATTTAAAAGTGGGAAAAGGAGAGGGGAAATATCAATTTATTTGTCGAGGTAGTGCATGGTGGAAATATCGTTATGACATCTGGAAGGGAAGTAAAGAAACTGAATTTAATTTTGCAGTCTCAATAAAAATTTTAATCAAGCAAGGAAGTTAGAATTAAATGCCTATCGAAATAGATCTAACAGGGACATGTTTGTTTTTATTAAGACTTTTACGTTCCAAAAAAAATATTGCATGAAATATTTATTCACATCTGAAAATACATGGAAGTTTGGTATTCCTATATTAGAAAACATATTGTTTATTTCACTACGAAGTTTTCATAACAAATGGTACCTACATTGATCTAGACAAAAATAGAATCAAACAAAACGTAGGGTTTTGTGTAAATGACCCACTATGCTGTGTAGCAATTTGACTTCCACTTGTCATAATGATAAATTTTTAACTCCTACATACTCGTACTTACCTTTGACATATTGTTTTTCAGCTTTTGCTGGTATAATTTACATCCTACGCAAAATATATGACCAAATGTCAAAAAATACATACACGTGTAAGGCGCTGGACACACAGACAAGACGTAAGACGAGGACGGGGCGCAGACATATGTCTCTTCCGCGTCCTTTTCATATAAAATGTAAAGCAGCGTCGCGACGCAAAACATATAGAAAAGGCAGGGCGCGGACACGACGCCGACTCTTACTCGTCTGCGCCCTATTGTAAAACATACAGAAAGGACGGGGCACGGGGCGAGCGGACGAGGGACGGGTGACTCGCACGTCGCTGTCACACACAATTACACCACCACAATTAACAACGTCACGTCTATGCCTCGTCTTTCCTATATAATTTAAAAAGTCGAGACGGCGCTCCGTCTGTGCCTTGTCCGCGCCCCGTCCTTGTCTTACGTTTTTTTCTGTGTGTCTAGAGACTAACACTCCGTGTTTTTCAAATTCTGAGGACTGGATATCGGTTTTATGCTGGAAAGAGGTACTTCGGTGCTGAAATATTTCGAAGTTCTACGAGTTCAAATAACCTTGAAAGAAATACAAATAACAAAAAAAAAAACACTTAATAAGTTTCATTCGGTTCAAACCACGTAAAATGACAGAATTATTAACAAGCAGCTCTCAAAACGGAGTCATTAAGGTCACTATCAAACAAATAATAAAATCTCGATACTTTCTCGTAGTTTACAAAGTTCTGGAATCGAGTATCAACCCCCAAAGTCGTGTATAAGTCTCCGGCGGGCTTGGAGTTAAAACTCCTTGTATCAAGACGGCCTAGCACGAAACCAAAGAAACTTCGCCCATCTTCGCCGACTTTAATACGAGTTTCGTCTTCGGACGTTATCGTTGTAAAATCAAAGACGTGTTTTACTTTCTTTATTGTGTTTTCGTTAGGTGAACAATGTAGACTTTTCTCTCAAGTAGCTTAACAATTATTGTATTTGAAACTCTAAAATTACTCTACTGTCCTGAGATCACAGTCCAACTCCAACAGTTAGCAAATGGACGGTTAACAAAAAAAGAAAATCAACATTTATAATTAACAAGAACGAAACTGTTCAATTAAACTCGTTTGAACAGTAGCAGTCAATCAACAAAGTACGACCGGCACTAATTATGTTACATTTAATGACAACAATAAAAATACAAATAGCCGTCGAGCCATTCAGACGAAAATTGACTAAACACGGCACGTGGTGCCCGCTCTTGGAGGGAAATAGCTGTGAGGATACAAAACATTTGATATCGTCCCTCCCCTCACCCTTGGAGCCTTTAACGGCGTGTTCAGTTCAGTCGAACGGGACGCTCCAACGCGAGCGGCTGCCTCGTCCAAGCACACGGACGACACGAACTTTCTGTTACGTCACACGTACGGCTCGAGGGTGAAATTCTGATCGTAGATAATAGTGTCCCTTCTGAGGGTAATACATCAATTGGTTCTGTGGGATGGTGATTCTATAAAAGTGCGATGGTGCGTTGTCGAGGTGTAAAGCGAGTGACCATCATGCATGCCTGCACCACCCTGCTGTGGTTGGTCACCTGTTTCAACGGTAAGTTTTGGTACCCAGGGTCAAACTGTACAAAAAGGGGTTGTGGGGTAATTCGATGCGGTTCGGTGGTCTCGACCGTTACGAAGTTTTAACCTTATTATTCTATTTTAGAACAAAGTTTCTGTAGTCCGAATGGGAATGATGTTGTCGTTTATAACGTATGTTTCGTAATTAAATTGTTTTGCGATATATCGCTGAGGGAATTTAAAACTCGTTCAGCAGTTAATTCGATAAAAACGTTGGGCCTTCTGTATATTCGTTGGGCCGGATATGTTTTCAGAGTTATGCGAATTCAATGATCGTCCAAAGCATGGAAAATTGAATTCTGTTTGCAGTGTACCGTTTACATGAGTTTATGTTCGTTTACTCTGTAATTGAAAACTTGTTTATCGAGCTTTTCATTTGATGGCTGTCTTTTATGAGCCATTTCGTGTACGTGTAATTTAGTTTATTGAATTTAGTACGCTGTAATGATTTTATGTTTTATGGACAGCCATTAGAATCAATATGAAATATGACGATTGCAATTAATGATAAGATTGTGAATTGGACTTCAATTTTCTTCATGAAAAATCCGCTATGGAATATGTTTTTTTCTTTTATTTTGTCAGACAATTGAATGTCAAATGCAATTGTTTACAGCCATATTCTGACTTGTAGATTTATGGGCAAGATAAGTTCGTTCAATTTAAATAAAATTCTTACTAGCTGTAATCTGATTTTCAGTTTTATGTCTTTATAGATGATTTTACTGCCTTCATCTCCATTTTTGAAGAACTCGTTTAAAAGTCATCAGTCTCAAATGGCTAATTTTCACTGAAATAACTTGCAGATTAAGGAGTTGGCCAAATTATGAGTTTTATGATCGTAATTTGGTTGGTAAAAATTGAGCTTTACTGTGAAAATTCACTAGGAATTAAACCAAGATTAATTTGGTTGCGGACCACTGCATTATATACGCGTATTTATATACGTGTTACACGTTTCTTTTTTAATTTTTAAACATAGATTGCTTTGGAATATTATACATAAGTCTAAGAATGGTACTTATTTTCTACAATATAGGAGTAGGTATAATAAGTTGACAAATACACCATGAGGGATTCCGTTAAATTTTACCGGTAACTGATGTGCGGATATTAATTGGAGGATTTTATTAAAATATATACCTTTTACGAACTCCAGTAGATAGGTTTCAAAATTACTAACGATTTTTTTGTAACAGCGAACGTAGGTACTAAAACAAACTGTTTAACTTGAAGTCATTATTAAACTTAATAAAAAACAAAAGAAAAACAATTTTAGCGTTTTTAAAGACTTACTATTTCTTTACATAATTATTATTTGAATTTCAATTATTTAAGCTTTCATAAATACGATTGAGTTCAGAAATATATATTTTTTCTAAGTTCATCTTCATAATCTATGTTGATAATCACTGACATCAGTGAAATAAAACTTTGTGCAGTAACTAAAACCTAAAGTAAATTTAATCAAGAATACACTAGATATCCAATTAGCACTGGAAAAACGGCCAGAGAGAAATAAGATCACACTTTTATTTGTGGTCTTATTTCAAATTAGATTTGTCCAACCGTAGCCAAGAAGAAATACGATTACCTACAATAATCGAAATTAAACTTAATGTTCGAGCATAAAGGTTTAAAATAAATTTAAGTAGTTGATGTTTTTATCCTGTTTTGTAAATTTCATAGTGCGAAATATAGATATACATTTGTGTGCAAACATGGACAAGCGGTTATAACTACTGCACCGTACGTCGATGTTCTAATTAATGTGTTATATTTATTTGATAAGACAAGTTATAAAATTAGTTACGCTCAAAAGGATTGGCAAAAGAAAACATAGGTGTATGCTCAGTAGTGGGCGACGTTGGACTGTGATAATGATGACGATAATAATGAACTTGTAATTGTTAAATAGTTTCAAGTGTATGTGAATCCTGTAATATAAACCTGTGGTTTATTTTATTACGATATTCACTATGAGTTCATGAATTAATGTTGAAAATAATAAAAAGATTTCATAATAACCGCTACATGTATCGTTGCTTAAATGAAAATAGAACAATGTATAAAAATAATGAAAATGATACCACTTACATAATTATTTATTTATACTTTGTGATCATAATCTTAAAAAAAGCACTCAAACAAAATTGGAAGCGATAAAGTTCGACAAAAAAATATGAAAGAACAAATATATAGACTAATGTTAGAAATGTCTAACTGAGTACATAGGTGGATAATAATATATTACATGTGTAGGCGTGAATGTAAAAAAACACCACACCAAAATTATCCAGGCTTTAAAGGGAATTCTTATGATTTACTCAATACTCAATATTTTGTTGCATTCCATATGTAATACAAAGAAGGTATAACAAGTGAAAATATCAATATGGACCCTGTCGGGCACAGCAAAATTAGGAGAGATTTGCATAGTTTATTGATTTTTAATTTTAAGTAAATTGTGTTGTAGATCCGATTGCTTTGGAGTATATTTATTAGGCTTTATGTAACGAAGCATAATGAGTGTGTTAAGATCGTAGGTGGCGTTCTGTGGTTTCTATTTATCCCTTGGGCAAAGAAAAAAAAATGACATAAGACTATGCCCGACGAAACCGTTTTAATGGTTTGTCTGAGGTAATTGATTGAGAAGGTATGGTACTCTTTTATCAAGCTTTTATTCGCCAAAATAATTACTTATTACAGGTACATCAAATTTATCTGCCGATGCTGTCTTTATGAATGTATATTAGATTAGATTATTCTTTCCGAAAAAAAATCTACGTAAATTCTTATTTTTTTGTTGTACACCTACCACAGTGTCGTCTTTTTAACCCAAAGGTTGACTGGTAGAGAATGCCTTGTTGCATTAAGTCCGCTCATGTACCAATATTGTACATAAAGTTTAAATAAATAAATAAATAAATTAGACCATAGGTAAGACTTGACGCCAAGCCCAATATCGCAGATAATGTACTAATTTTAAGTCTTATTTATAAAATATTACGATCACTTAATTAGTTTGGACTAGCTAAGCACTGGTGTTTGATACGGACTATCTAAATCATATTATCTAAAGAAGAACAGTTTAATTTTGCCAAGCTAATGTCTTAATCATCAGTATTGCTATCAAGTCATTGAAATTGAACTTGACACAGCTACGCAATAAAGATAATAATTTATAATTATTGAAAATACGTTTCTTTAAAAAAAAATAATTGAGAGACCACGTATATATATTATTATAGAATACCTTAGAATGAGGACAACATGGAACATAATAACAGTAATTAACTGAATATAGAAATAAAATAAAGTCTCTGAAAGTAATAAAATTACGAGTAAAATATTCCGAAATAAAAGTACCTATGAGTTGATGAAAACATGAAATTAAATTAAGACGAAATACTAGTTCGCCAGTTTCTTTAATTTCGTGAATATTAAATTGTAACATGAACTATATTTAACTTTATTTACTTCGATATTGCTCTCGAGTTTTAACTTCAAATATTCATGTTTTTGACAATGAATTTCGTGGATATTGAAATTGAGAACTCGGCCATTACCTTTTCTTTCGTTGTTCTCTTTGAAATTAGTTGCCAACTTTTTTCCCGGGAAATTGATACGATCTTGAAAAGGAAAAAAAGCGTTCTCGATTTGAATTTCGGGAAATATTGTGAATAGAGCTGTGAGTATTTAAATACAGGTCTGTAGAAAAACTTCGGTCATTTTGTTTTTTAATTAATTTCATCGAATACCTATGAATCAGTTTATTACATTTTGCAATTTCAAAGAGCAAGTCATAAGCCTAACATTTATTTGTTTCTACTTGATTGATTTGAAACAACATAAGTTCAACATAAGGAAAAATTTTAAACTTACTCCGAGAGTTGCTCCATTCTATTCTTTTCATTTACCCGATAGCTCTTCTAGCAAAGTTTTGTGAATAACAATATTAACTTTAGTCTCATATTTAACTTTATCCTCCAATGAATTTAAATTATGACGTTTTTTATATTATGGCCTTTAAATTACGCATTTCTAACTATAGGGACAGTTACTCACTCATTAAACTCACCATTAATAATCCTACTAATTCTTTACAAATCCAACTTCAGAATAAAATAAGAAAAACGTTCACAAACTATCGAAAACAAAAGGCATAATAAATCCTTAAATTTTAACTCCGCCGTTTGAACAAAGTGATTTATAGTATCGCACACCGGACGTTCCTTCCCCATCGTCTCTGAACTACCCCAAACGTATCGTACCGTAATCGTATCGTACGTACGTGCGTTATGCTAAAACAAACATCAGCTTACGACTTCCCATAAAGATTAGAAGACCCCAGATTAAGTCTGCCTTCAATGACTCCCTGCCTAATTGATGTTAGTGTCGCCTTAGCTTCTTGCTTTTTAATTTAATTATTATAAAAAAGTTTAATTAAACATCGAGATAGTTATCTAGATGTTTAATTAAACTTTTTATCTGGAGTTAAGATTGATTTTGACTAAGTAATGTGATGAATGTTTGCATAGAAATAAGTTCAGTGGGCTATTTGATCTTAAAATATTCCATAAATCGAATCGTTCGTGCTTTATGCTACGACAACGATCAGACGACTCCCTATAAAGATTGGACGACCCCAGATTAAGTCTGTTTCATTGACTCCCTGCCTAATTGATGTAAGTGTCGCCTTAACTTCTTGCTCAACTATCTCGATGTTTTATTAAACTTTTTATCTTATACGAACTGGGGTAAAGATTGTTTTTGATTGAATGGTTTTGTGCTTACTTGGTTTATTATGGTACACTATTGTGATTGTTTAAAAGTAGTTAATCAAAAAGAAAAATTTAGGCAGTTATCATTCATCATTACATCAAAGATGTACTCCAATAAAAATGCTTTAAAAATAACGTCAAAAAAATGGTATTGATCTACTAGAATATTTGAAACGTTTCCTTGTTTTTTAAGTGATGAAAATGACTCAACTTCATTTCAGTAAAAGAGATTGAGAGAATTTAATTTTCAGAAATTAGGGACCGTTTTATCAGACTGGTAGCGCCTGAGATTAAGATAAATCAAATGACGTCTCGTTAGCCCAAATTGATCTATCTTATAAGAAAATTGGTTTACTCCGACTTCTTAGTAACTGAAGCTCATAATTTAATACTCCCAATAAGTAGGCAGATATTATATTAAAGTGAAATTCAATACTGGTTACAAAAATGTAAAATTTCTTTATTAAAGTAGAAGTTATTCGTCATGTACATGTTTCTTCAGAAAATTTTGTTCTACATGTTGAAAATCGTTGTACAATTTCTCGAAAATCCCCTATAATTTTCGTCTCGTCTTTTACTTATCTGATCTAATAAATCACTTCAGTGGGTTGTAAAAAAAAAGAATCCACACTTAATTTCTTCAGTAGATATATCTCACTACTTCACGAGATTTACGACTAATAAAATAACTTGGCTGCTTCTTGCTGTAACTTTTTATTATATTAATGTTTGAAGTTTTATTTGCTATCCGTACGTACTTAATTTTTATTTTTGTTGCTTATACTGATAACTCCTTTGTGTATTAGTCTGCTTGATTAAATATTTATTTGTGTTTTTTTTCTTAAAATATTCTCCCGAGTAAACGTTTAGTTTGTTTAAAAAATTATGTTAAACTGCTAAAAATCTGTAAAGTAGGGTATTATTCGGTTTTGCGGAATTGTTCGAAACAGTTACCTCGGCCCTGAAATGCAAAAGGTATTTGAAGGAACACGGTTGTGTTTCAGTCAATACGAGTCTGACACTACACTCCCAAGTCATTTAATTATTTCCCAACCAAAGGTATTATTACAATACAAACGTATTGTAAAAAGTAAATAATACCCCTACAAAATTTTTGTGCTTTATAATGACTGCCATCTTCATCATATAGGTATATTAAGAAAACGTAATATTGTACCTTATTGTAGCAAATTCGTAAGGCAACATAAAAAAGTACGGCGTGTTAAACTATTTGAAAATACCTATTTAGAAAAGGCTTTTAACTTCTAATACATATGCTTTGGTTAGCTGCAGTAAACGTAAAAGAGGTTGTTATTTTAAATTATGACTTTTAGTTCAGGACTTTTACAATGCTCAGTATTTTAGTATCCATGGAGTTATTCTAAGTTCTACAATGGGATTTTTATACCTGTTTGTTAGTTTTAGTTACCTCTTTAGAAATGACGTGTGTGTTCTACATTTCATAGGAATTTTTGATTATTCATTTTACCGTTTTTGTCATTTTAAACCGACTTCTAAAAAAGGAGGAAGTTCTCAATTCGGATGTTTGTAGTTTTTTTTATGTTTGTCGCTTGCCAACCGATTTGAAAAATTCTTGAATGAAAAAAAAACTCCGAATGGAAAGGGCATACTTCCCAAATGGTCCCATTGAAATTTTATCAAAATCGGTTCAGTAGTTTGGTTTTTAAATCGAAATAGCTGGAAAAAATATGTGGAAAAGTCATCCATGTATACGAAATTGCGTATTTTTGCTTTTCTTTGACTTTCCACTGGTGTTGTTAGGTGTGGGGTACCACTAAAATGTGAAAAATAACAAAAAAAAAGAAACCGACTTCCAAAAAATCACGTCAAGTTCAAAATAACTTTAATTTCAGAAGTCGGTGTCAAATAACGAAGAAGCAACCAAAACACCGACTACCGAAATTAAAGTTATTTTGAACTTTGCAGTGTTTTTGTGGAAGTCGGTCTCTTTTTTTTGTGAAAAAGTTTTTAGGATTCCGTACAAAAATGGTAATAAGGAACCCTTACTGTGCGACTCAGTTTTTCCCGTTGACAGCAATGTGGGCAAATTTTTCGATGCCTCTATAAGTTCCTCCCCTCCCATTTTTACTCCGCTTGTAAATTTTCTACTAGCTAGTATTTAGTATCTTTAAGTTTTATGGATTTCTAAATAATTATAGAGACTACATAATAATCATTTATCTAACTAAAAAAAAATGGGAGTCTAACCATACCAGCTTATAAAATACTTCGATAATTCGTAATTACTGATTGGTTTACCTTTCCTAGACATAATGCCCAAATATAGTTGTCGAGAAGTCCTTTTTATAAAAGTAGTCCAAAGGTTGGCTGACACATATTTTCCCATTCCTAAACATCAAAACACATTATTTCAAAAATTTCCATTATTCTCTACCGACTCGACTCGTATCAATCATATAATTAGGCCCAAACCCGTAATTCAACCCTAAAAAATGACAAAAACTGTAACATGAATAATCGAAAATCCTATAAAATTGGAAGGTTAAGTATGTATCAGTTGGTAGGTACACAGCGCCATTTTGTGAATAAAATATTAGTCGGGCAGGGTTCTAAACGAGCGTCGTCCAAATCGGGTCCCATCGATCACAGAAATCACATCTCATCTATAATGTACCACAGAGTACCCCGTACCAGTTAAATCATTGTGGAAACATACAGATGAGGTGTGCTGGCGGAAACGTAGAAGATTTTACATGGGTCTATAATTAGCTCAGGAATGTTTATTTCTCATAGAAAATTTTTGAAATACAAATTCCTTTGTTTCAAATAGACCAGTAACAGGCACTTTTGAATTGTCAAGGTCTGTCAGTCGAATAGATAAAGCTAGTTCTGCCGCGCTAGCGACAGGAGCAGCAAGTGGTTCTGCAGCAAAACACGCTCACTGACCTTATCTCCAGCGTGGGTGTTTTGTATGTTTCCGTGTGTTCAGGCGTTTTTGTTAAAACCATATTATTGGAATCAAACGTAGCTTACAATTAGGGTTGCGGAATTTATTCGAAAGAGTCAACGCGGCTCTGGAACGCAAGGAACATTAGGAGGGGAACGGGTTTTAGTCAGTAAGCGTCTGAAACTTCCTCCTGCTCCACCCAGAGCAGAAGGAGTAATTAGATAATTTCTCATACTTAAAAAAAGTTTACAATTAGGAAATAGTGTTGTTTAGCAACTGGGCCCTAGTTGTAAACATCCCTTGGTACCTATTGACTTAACTATGTCTCCTGCTTGATAAGGAAAGAAATGGAGATTATATTTATCTTACGTATCCGCAGTTCTTTTCGTTTTTCTAAAACAGTTGAATCATATCTCCGAGACTCGTCAAAGTCTTATTGACTCGGCGTTTTCCTGATGGTCGCCATTGTTGATAATGATCTTCAAGAGTTGCTGTGGTTAGGTAGTGTGTTTGTCAAACCAGTATGTAGCCAACACCACACAACTATGTCATTTGCTTCGTTCAAGTCTTAAAATTGTAGATCGCTGTGCAAAATGCTCAAAAAACAAAGGATTGCGTGTTCTTCTAAATTCAAATTAGCAATATGTTTGGAAAAGATCGCTGAATGATACCTCGTTGTCCCAGAAATTCAAATAAAGTTATTGAAACCATCTTGTTGCCTAGTCTAGCTTATAACAAAGTTAAGCCTTAGTTGTATTTAGTTTTAGAATATCAACAAGTATCCGCTTCTTAAAGGATTAGACAAAATTGCGTATATTTTAACAAGGATTTTGTGAAAATTATGAAGTTCTGCCCGATACTGTGCTATCCCTGGAATAATCAGGTTATAAAACCGTTAAATCTCTCTAAGCTGTCACAAATATTTTTTATAAGAAACTAACGATACTTTGAATGTACCAAGGCATGTTGAATATGGGTCAGAGCCCATTCGTCCCCTAAGATTCGCACCCTGTGCCCACTCGTCCCCTGGAACTTTTGAGGGGCCCATTCGTCCCCTGAAGAATATTTATTTTTATTCATTCTTCTAATATAAGTACATCATTCATCATAGGTCTTTTTTCAATGATCTGTTATGATTTAATAAATTAATTCCGTTAATAAACTGTTCACAAGTGTACTATGTTAACCGTTTCTTATGTAAAATATAGCTAATTTTATCTCATGGGACCAATAGGCACCTGAATAGGTGCCGAATCTTTAACTTATATTGTATATATATTAGAGGGGACGAATGGGTACCTTAAAAATAATATTTTTTATTAAAATATTAATTGGTCCCCTACCAGGAGACCAATGGGCACCTATATAGGGGCCGAATCTACAACTTTTATGCTGGGGGACGAATTTTAGGGGACGAATGGGCTCTGACCCTTGAATATATCTTGACTAAGCTGCCTGAACCGAGCATTCCATTTTAAACGGGTTAAACAAGCTTGAACATGATGATTTTTATGAATCTCGATAGTTTTGCCAATGAGAAAAAGGGCACATGGCATGTAAATTAAGTAAATAAGTATATGGGTATCATAACTCAACAACTAACGATTAAATTCTAAATCTAAATATTAAAAAAAAACAAAATATACTAAGGCGTCGAAGTACCCCTCATCCAACTTGTTAGGTTGTTATAAAATGCAAATAAAGTTTAGCATTAATTTGAATTTTTTGGAAAATTCACTTTACTTTTTTTATTTCATACCGCGGAACTAAAAGTCTGACAAAAACCACACAAGTGTCACACAAAAACGTATCCGTTCCAGCCGCGCTGTCCGTATGTTTGCACTTTTTCTGATCTGACGCCGTCAGTATTTCGGGTAATGTCACTTTGTTTGTAGTCATAAATTCAATACCACTATACATTATAATTTAATGTGGCGTACACACGCTACGAAGCAGTCTTATAAAGAATATTACAACTTTATAATCAGTGTAATGGTTGCGTTAAATATGTACGGAATTAACATAGCCATGTAATTTCCATATGAAAAGTGGCTTTTGATAAGTATATTCTTTACTCCATGTAAAATACTGATATTGTAATATTTATATAGAGGCTAAATAATAACAGCGGCAGCAAAGATCGATGTTAAAGGTTAAGCACGCCTGCTAAGGTCTATTTGTGGATGGGTGACCATGTTTTGCTTATCGATAAACCTTCGTTCCTCGAAAATGTTGATAAACCGAAGGTCTCGGTTGCTATTTCTAGATCTTCACGGGTAGTCAGAAGCCCGAAAATAATGGCCTGCGTAGAACGGACGGGGTGGCAGAGGATCTTTAATTCCATTGAATTTAATTTCAATTCAATAGAAATAAGGTTTATATTTCAATGCTCGGTGATCGGCTTCGGAGCACAGTTTTCGGCCGATCACCGAGCATTGAAATATGGTACTTTATTTCGATTGAATAACTATGAATTTCAATTGATAAATCAAAAATCCTCTGCCGTCCCGTCCGCCAGACTACGCAGGCCATTAGACTCTAGACTTGCCATGGAGTATCGTGTTTCCTCAGTCCTAGTTTATGGAGACCAAAGAGCCAATTCTACTCATTTCAGTCAGTTGCAACCTGTCAAAAAAGCCTTAATTAGCCTGCTTATCGGTCTTCTACAGATTGTACTTCGGTGAGTGTGCCCAAGAACTCCACGACCTCATCCCACCGGCCCCCTTCTACCATCGGACATCCAGACGCACTGTATCTTACCATCTAGATCTCTAGAAAGGTACCTTATAGCTATTCCACCAATTCGCACTAAGCGTTTCCAAACGTCTTTTATAATGCGCACAGCAAAGGAGTGGAACTCTCTGCCTGCGTCTGTGTTTCCAAAAGCTTACAGCCCTAATCTCTTCAAAGTTAGATTGAACAGGCTCCTTCTGGGTAAGCTCGCTCCATCGTCTCCTTTGTCTCTGTCATATCTGACATTGACTACAGTCAAGAGCAAACCCATCACGTTTTTGACAGATTGCAACTGACATGCGAATGCTAACGGTGCTTAAAAATTATTAACATTGGCACACAGACAGGGAGCCGCTCCATGTATAATATACTGGTGTAAAGTTTCATTTGGCTAGACTAGAAGCCGACCCCAACATAATGCGAAAGAGCAATTCATATTTCGAACCGAAGTTCCTTAAGAGCGTTTACGCGGTACGGCTTTTCATACAATCTTTCAAATCCTTATTCTTCAAAATAAATGAACCGATTTTAACGAAACTTGGTATGCATATGCTAGATATCCAGGTCTAAATAGTTATAAGAAAATATTTTTGAAAAAGATTTCAGAGGGAGAGAGAGAGCGATTTTAAGTTTTCTATAGAAAGTGAAAAATCACTATATCCTTCCCCCTGAACTCTTTTTCAAAAATGTTTTCTTATAACTATTTAGACCTGGATATCTAGCGTATGCATACCAAGTTTCGTTAAAATCGGTTCATTCATTTTGAAGAATAAGGATTTGAAAGATTGTATGAAAAGCCGTACCGCGTAAACGCTCTTAACGCACGGTACGAACTTAGTGGATGGAGAAAGTGTAAGATTTTTCCGTCACGACCCGTTCTTTAGTGTAGATTTCATCCATAGGGTAACACGATTATTCAGTAAAATGATATCCAAACCGATGCCCATAGATCTAAAGAATATTGTGAGACAGAAAACAAAAAAATATTTAAACCCAAAACCATAGGATAGGAACTTCGTTACAACAGAGTGTTCCACGACACTCACGCAGTTTTTTTATTCTATACACACTGCTGTTCAATGAATATATTACGGATTGTTGATAATTATAAACTATAAGATTATGAAAATGTTGTTCATTTAAAGCTATAATTAGTAAATACCTTCCGACTAATCCATTAAACCGATTTAACAGTGATTAATCGGAAATAAGCGTGCCAGTTATAAATAGTATTTATTGGAAATAAATTAAATCATAAACCTGAATAAAATTACTGATTCATTGAAACATGTTTCAATATGCCCAATTCTGAAAACTTCATGATACTCGTATAACTAGAATTTTCAGCAAAGAATAGCTATTTATAAAGGAACATTGGCCATTTAAAACAAATATTTGCATAATAGACTCCTATTAAACTTATGTGGCTATTAAAAATAAAACTAGTCACTAACGACTTAGTACGATTCACATAAAATAGGTGACCATCCCATAAAGTCACCCGGTGACTTTTAAACACATAAAAAATCTAAAATCTAGTTCAGCAAATGTCACACCAAAAAGCTGAAATTTTCAACAAATTCTCACTCACCATTCATAATTATTATGAATCACTTAAAATACAAATTATTAACACTAAAAGCTGACCTACATCTATTTTTTTCTACTTCGCCACATACAATTACTTCAGTGGCCACGTCATGACATGGCATTACTGCTAACTGATGACCCCTACGTTTGGGGTCACTACTTTAAATGTATGCTCATATTCTCAGATTTTGGTTGAATCGATCGTGGGTACATTACTTGGAGCCAATTCCCATGTACCTATAGTGTAGGCCAATAACGAAAATATGTATATTTTAATCTGTTAACTGTTGAAATGGCATATTTACCTATCTTCCACTGTTGCGGAATTTGTTCGAAAGAGTCACCGCAGCCCTGGAATGCATAGGGGATAAAACGGATGGGTTTTAAGTAAATAAGAGTCTGACACTCCCTTCCGCTCCACCCAGAGTGGAAGAAGTCATTTGATGATTTCCCATCCATAAAAACAACGTTAAACCTATCTTCTATTCGAAAATAATTATCAGGAAGTAAATTTCAAGGACTCTTTCAATATCAAAGGATTTTCAACTGAAAATAAATATGGCTGTTTGACATGTTTTCTATACAAAAGCTTTGTATTCGCCATTTTAATTGCGAAGATTCAAATTAAGTCCTATCACGTAAATTATAAACTGACAAAAAGTACAATTTGTTTAGTTGAATGACCTCCCTGAAAAAAGGCTTTGTGTTGTGATGCTTAAGAGCCTTTACGCGGTTCGGCTTTTCATACAAACTTTCAAATCCTTATTTTTCGTAATCATGAAAAGCCGTACCGCGTCAAGGCTCTTATACTCGCCAAGCTCAGTAAAAACATTGGTGGCACACCAAAACATTAAACTTCTACCTATAACTTTTTATTTCTCCATGAAACTACCCTTAAATAACCAAGTATTTGTGTGTCAGTCACCCACGTTACCTATCAATTTGTGGCCAAACCATTCATTTTCAACTAGCCATATGCCGATAACTGTTATTTCACACAAACTTTATTATTTAATAACTTGAAGGTTTTCCTTACCATTAGTTTATAAATGTAGGTAAAATTGTATGACTGTCGCGGTTAACGGCCATTTTTGTAGTTTAATTTCATATAACTAGTGAATAAATAAAATGCCCATTATAGTTTATAATTATTATGTGTTTCAATTGCCACCTTGATTCGTGGTTTTTTTTTTAATTCAAGTTCAAATTATTTCATACCACATTTAAACCTACGTGGTGTTTTTATTATTACAGATAATTGTGTACTATTTGACTGCTGAAAATGTCTATAACTGTAGTACCTAGTAGTATCTGTGCTACCACAGCTTTGGTGCCTACTACACTTTTTTTAGAGAAAATTGTTTAAATTAATATTTCATTAAATCATTATAAGTAGGTACCTTGTTTTCTCACTGATGAACAAAATAATCGTAGGCCGATTCTTCGTTCAAATTAAAATAGTATAGATATCATCATTTTATACAAGTCAAGATAATTAAGAATATCTTGGAATTTCGTCTTCAAATAATTATAATTACTTTGATAAATAAGATAAAAGAGACTTTCTATGCCACTATGAAGAAACAAAACTACCTATTAATTAGAGACTAGCTGAAAGTATTGATACTGATTGACAAGATACACGTAAAAGTACTCTCTCTCCCTCTTTGACCGAGGGCAGTGTCTTGACCTTCAAAAAACTATTATACAGGGTGTTTCAGAAATGCGTGGTAATCTTTAAGGGTGATGTTGGGTAGCTAATTAAGAAAAAAATAGCAATACAATAGTCGTTAATAATAAAAAAAACAGCCAAGTGCGAGTCGGACTCGCGCACGGAATGTTCCGTACCATTATCTATAAAAAACGGCAAAAAATCACGTTTGTTGTATGGGAGTCCCACTTTGTTGTTATAGTGGCAACAGAAATACATCTGTGAAAATATCAACTGTCTAGCTATCACGGTTCATGAGATACAGCCTGGTGACAGACAGACGGACAGCGGAGTCTTAGTAATAGGGTCCCGTTTTTACCCTTTTGGTACGGAACCCTAAATGAAGTAAGATAGAATAAACCTACTACACACTATGTTTTTCTTCACAAAATTGGCTCGGGAATTTTGCTGGGTACCAAAAGTAGGTATTATAAAGACAACGGCCGGTGGCCAAGGTCAATAGCCCTGTCATCCCTACTCAATTAACCCTGAATACCGCACGAGCTATCTAAATGTAGGACCGTGCCATAAAATAGATAGGGAAACAGAAGATCTATTCTTGATGATGTACGATAAGATGGACAGAGAATTAAAATTAAATAAAGTAACATTTTTATTTGGTCTTTCCAAATAAAAAATAACGATTTGAGAAGCAAAGAATTTGAAAAACAATTGTTTGTCGATTATAGTGAAAATAAATTTGGTAAGATGTCCACCCAAAGAGTGGAACAAGTTCCTGTCCTGGTGAATAGTAGTAGAAAATGGACAGCCGGATGTGTCCAATTGAGGATGTCTTTAGGCTGAAATTATGCAAATTTGCTTCCAGTTTTTGTAACATTTGCTTCTTGTTTCTATATTTGCTTCCAGTTTCAATTTACTATCTTATTTATCATGAAACAAATATTGTAATTTTCGACTTTCAAAACTATTTTAAAATGCTTTCTGAATATTGCGTTAATGTTAATATTTTCATGTAGGTTCAATTGCGAGCCTTCTGGAATATCTTATATCTACAAAAAAACTCAATTGTTATGTATCATTTTATACCTACTACAGAACAGTAGCTGGAACAATTTGTACAAATGGTATTGGTTTCTTGACGTAAAGAATGTTCGAAGCTTTTAACTTTAACTGATATTGTAAAGCGAAAGGTTCATTTGTTAGATACGAATTTCCATCAAGACTGTCTGTTTGATGTCGACCTGTGACCATGAACTTGTCGTTTTTTATGGTGTACTTCGGTTTTATTTCAAGCTTTTTGAAGACTAATAAAATAAACTACAGGTTAAAGAATTCTTTACTTTCAAAAGTACTAGGTGTTTGTTTCAAAATTTTACAAGTCCTTTTAAACTTTGTGATTCTTTGGCAATTATTGAAATTTGGTTTATATTGGCTTTAGATAAACCATCAAGAGGAAGTTTTAGACGTACTATGAGGTTTAAATGCCATCATGATTGCTTTTTAAAAAAAGCTAGTGCTAATCATCTTGCATAGCTCCATCTCTCTCGCACACCAGAAAAAATATGATTTTCCTTGATCACAAATGTGGATTATACTCGTTTTTTCTTTTTATGAGAGAGACCTTTCTACTTCATTATCAAAATTACAAGGTCATTCCTACAAACCGTGCATGGCAACAAAATTATCTAACAGCTACACGTTCAAAGTCTTTTTATCTTCAAATTCACCATTCTACATCAACTTGTTTGCATATAATCTCTCTAAAATATTGCATTCGAAATTAACCTCCCAAAAATTCTATGTCAGGATTGAAAAAGCCTCATATTTTACGGGAGAGTCATTAATGTCAGAAGCAAGATGGCCGTTCCATAAAATATGTTATTATAATGCCGTACAGGGCCCACTTATACCAAGTACGGTCACTTTACATATCGCTGGGTATTTTAAGTTTAGTTATAGCAAATGAGACGGTAATGTCGTCCGTATTTTGTAGTGGTTTGCTGGTATTAGGATCTTTAGCTTGAAAATTGTCGATGCGTGATGTTTGAAAGGGGTTTTTTTATTTTAAGTAATGCGCGAATACATTTTAAGCCAATCATTCGATTTAAACTCATCTTGGCCCGATTTTATAGATGAGTAATCAACCCGATAACTCGGTTTAAATCTATGGGTATCTAGCCCATCTCCTGCTTTGACTGTGGAGCTATGGCCGGTTATGCCAAAGATTTGATAGCAGAATATTTTTAGTGCTACTTACAAGAAGTTATTTAGCCACAGCAATAATCCCAAAGCCCTGTTCTCAGTTCGGAAAAAGACTTCGGTCACCCCTGCGAGTGGCACTATAGAGTCAAAACAACCTGTTTTGACTGCTACCACTAGATTTTCCAAATCGCTATGCACGAATAACTCCGATCCGTCCCGAATAACTGCAGCTGCATCCTTCATCCAGATTTCAAGAAGAGCCAACGCGAGAGGTGTCGCATTTGAAATAGAGCACACATTGCCATGACACGGAATTTTTATGTGTCTTCAACATCTGCGACAAACAGCCTCTGTTGAATAATAGAACGTTCCTTCTGATATAAGCTGAGTCATATTCTGGGATATGACATGTATAATGTATGTTTGAGTAATTATGTATGAGTGTATTGTTTCTGTTTTGTATGGCTATGGCTAATGGAAGATTAGGCCACTTTCCACCTATGTCGTAAATGGTATCTTAGAAATGACGTCTTCTAAACAGGCCAGTACTTTCTTGTGTGCTATACACCTAGTGACTACCAACGACGATATCTATTCAGAGTGGTGGTACTTAAATTGATGTTCCATGCACACTGAGCAGTTAGCCCTGCATGGACACGCCATGACCTATTTTAGGCTTCAATTTATTTACTTACTTTGTTCTACGGCCCACTCCGGTGGCATATTCTATTCTTATTAGCATCATGCATTTTTCAGAGAACTATGACTATAGCACTAATTACTAGTAGCTCCTTATCAGGAACAGAAACCGAAATTGTAACAACCCCTTTTCAATTACTAATTTAAAACTGATATTATAATGAGGAAAAATGGAGGCAAACAATAGGGACAACTAATTCACTCACAGATATCCTGAACACACTGAGAGGACTGATCTGCTTCTGGAAGGAGGTTGACTGGTTGGAATGACGGCCGCCATGGCTCACATACAATGGTCTACAGCAGGACTAAGTGCGGAAACCATAATCAATAGATAGATTTAGATTTAGTGAGAAAATCTCCAGCAGATTCATGATAAAATGCAGGTCGTAATGATTCTACTAATTTACTATTCTCACCATTAAATTTATTGTAGTCCTGTTCTAATAGTAAACGTTCATGTGCCAGCTGTGATGACGTCAGACCTTATAGCCTGGTACAGCTGGCAGTCGATTCAATATAAAGGGTCATGTCCAGCGTTTACGGGCTGACACGAGCAGTTTCCATGTAAATTGGGATTGTAACAAAACCACAGAGTATGCACCAGCTGCATGTCATCTTGTGTCAGTGATAAAAGTGGATTCCGAGCAAGAAATAACTGAGTCAATACTTGGTTTTATTAGTGTCCTAGTTCTGCAATAAAATATGGTAATCTACTATTATGGGGAATAAAAAACTCGATTAATTATGTAACAATCAAGCTTTATGTTTCCAACATGATTGCCAGGGAGTTTTATATACATACAGCATGGCATTAACGCGTAGTTCTGTGGCAAAGTTAAGGTTGTTGGGTTCCTAAAATAAATCCGTAAAGTAAACTTTACGGTAAATTTTTGACCTGCACTAGGACTACTAACATTTCGATAATAATGCGTTTTTATGCAACTAGACAAAATTTGTCATCGTAGCTGAGATGAAATAGACACCTTAGCCGAAGGCGAGGCCAGTTTGGACGAGAGTCCGTAATGAACAATGCTCACGTAAAGCAAACGTCGATTGTCACAACACCTACGAGTACTCGTAAAAAAAAATAAAATTTCTTAATATAGGTATTTGGTACCTTTCAAAATATTTGTAAGATCTCTTGTATATTATTTCTAGCTCGCATATATTTTTTTCAAAAAAACAAATCGTGTGTGAAATATTCTGGACCTAATAACACGGGCAATAAGAGCCAGTTTTCGAGTGGCTGTTGAAAAATAATTTTAAACGAACTAGTTTTAAGTAACATTAAGTCGGTTCTCCAAACCCAATCTGAACAAAATTTCATACAGACATACGTAACATAACAAGTCTTTATACCCCACACAGATAACAACCGTAAAAAGGGGTAACTGGATCTGTCCAAAAAAAATCACCAGAGATAACGTGACCGCCGTTTTTAATGTCGTACCGGACGCCGGCATCCGGCATGTTGTGCCGGCGTTAACGCCTCGATGGACCCGGGTCCGACTCTGTTCCGGCCGTTGCCCGGTAAAAGTTTTATGTGCTCGCTTTGTTTCCTTTTTTTTTTTCATTTTATTTCGCGCCAAAAGTACTTTTTTAGTATCGAATGGTTGGATTATGTGATCGGATGTTCTGGCTCTTGTTCTGGTGGAAGATGTTTTTTGGATGACAACGGTCTAGGTTCAGATAACTTGGCCTCTGTTGGTGCTTTTAAGTTCAAAAACTTTAAAAAAAAAAAATACAACCGACTTCGTATTAAAAAAAAAAATAAATTAAATAAATTACTAAGAATATTTTTTGGAAGTCGGTGTTACTGATGGGGTTTCTTCGTTTTTTAAAATCGACTTCCAAAATTAAAGTTATTTTATACTTTGTAGGTAGTCAATTTTCTTCAGAAGTTGGTTATATTTTTTTGGATAAAAGTTTTTTGTTATAGAAGCAAATTCGTATATATATCACAGAGTTATGCCCGAACATACATAAAAAATGTAATCATCCAAATTGATAACCTCCTCCTTGGTTGAAGTCGGTTAAAAAAAATACCTCCCACCCTTACGCACCGAACGATTTGAGAATACTTTCATTGCGTACAAATAAGGACTGTCATCCCTGCCGGAGTGCTTCTCAGTCAAAAGAGTTCTTCAGGGCTCGAGACAAATGTCATTCTGTCAGCGTAGCGTGGCAAAGGCGATTGTCAATACGTCAAAAAAGTATGGGATTGACAGATGCTATCGAAATGTCACGTGATCAAATTCCTACATTTTAGCATTTCGACAGTCGCATTCGCTAATTGAATGGCACATTGTCTAGGGCCTCTGCGGCCCTACCATTACGTGTTAAAGCGTGAGTAGTTCGAGCGAGAAGGAGGGATGGAGCTATATAGCATGGTAGGGCCACAGGTCACCATAAACTGACTAAAAAGTTACTCCTACGCAAGTTACTCAAACGTCAACCACAAGATCGCTTACAATCAGAGTGTCATTTCTACTGATTTTTAAACAACGTTCAAAGTTGCATTTCAGTCGCAATCTGTGTATATTAAAATGTATGTAAAAAAAAATGTACATAAATTGAGGCTTTTTTGACAAAAGATAGACGACTGCTATGCGAATGCAAAAATGTTGCTTAAAAACGAGTAAAATTGACTCTCAGTTTAATCCACAAAAAACAATCGCAATGCAAAACCATAAGCTTTAAAATATTTCAAACCAGGACATTATTTTATTTTACTTAAGACCCTTTCTACCGTAATTTTTACTTAATAGTTCATAGTT
This sequence comes from Melanchra persicariae, assembly GCA_947386135.1. Classification (NCBI taxonomy): domain Eukaryota; kingdom Metazoa; phylum Arthropoda; class Insecta; order Lepidoptera; family Noctuidae; genus Melanchra; species Melanchra persicariae. The sequence goes on along the minus strand of OX376651.1, from coordinate 3,676,356 downwards.
CTGATAACTAACAAATACGCTGAACGAAGGGTAACCAATATTTATCCAACTGCGAAGAAGGGTTGTGTTTTTTATCGACGAAAAACAGACCGTACGGCAAAGCACATGGCATTCCGGCCAACTGGTCCCTGTCGCTGACAAAATAAGTCAAATGGAACCTCCAATAGGGGAGCAGTCAGTGACCCACTTTGTGTTACCTACCGACAGTACCAGAAGTTTATTGGATCTACAGATATCAACCATCTGCAGCCACTTATAATTTACTGTACTATTTGTCGTCTCTATCAATCTCGTAGCCTTTTCCCCTTGTTTACGGATAGTAGGACCTCGGTCGATTCAAACATTACCGCAGGCTAGTCTCGACCGTATGATTCAGAAATTGAATCAACTGATGATCATTTTGCTTAAGAGCGATTATGCCGTACGGCATTTCAAACAAACATTCAAGTCCTATTTTTCGAAATTATTGAACTGATTTTAATGAAACTTCCTACGCATAAGCAGGATACTTTGGTATAAAATATTTTCAGAGATCATTTTTGAAAAATAGTGTTACAGAGTTCGATCGATTTTAAATTTTCCATTGAAACAGAGATCTCTAACTATCTTTTTTTAATAAGACATTTCGAAAATGTTCTCTGATAACTTTTAAGACCTATTCTGTTTATGCGTAGAAATTTTCATTGAAATCAGTTCATTCATTTTGAAAAATAAGGACTTGAAAGTTTGTATGAAATGCCGTACGGCGTAAACGCTCATAAGCTCTTTCAAACAATGTTGGAGTCACCTTCCAGTTTAGCCAGCTGGAGCTGAATACTACTATGTTACATGAAGCGACTGGCTACCTGACCCTTGCAACCCTTACTTAGGTACGCACGATACTCCTTGTTAAAACTGATTTTCAGACTGAGGCTTCTGACTGCTCATAATGCCGGTCACAGATCTACAAAAGACTGTCTGGAATCACGCCATTAATCATCAGCCCAGCCTTTTCCCAACTACATCATGATATTGGGGTCGGCTCCCAGTCAAACCAGATTCAGCTGAATACCAGTATTTTACGTGGAGCGGCTGCCTACCAGACCTCCACAACCCATTAACTGGTTAAAATGGTACTTCTTGGCAAAACTGATGTTAGATTTTCTGGCTTCTGACAATCCGTAACAACTCCCTAAGAACTCCAAATGACAACCGTGACCAACGGCTTAACGTGCTCTTCGAGGCACGGAGGGGTCATGGTATGTTAAGATGGTCACCCATCCATAGACCAACCTCGGTGACCGTTGCTTAACCTTGAAGATTGGCCTGTGCAACTGTGCCACGAGCTCCTCCATTAATGTGCTTACCAAAACACGTAGGAGTTTCGGGATGTAGTGGATGGTTAATCATCCACTGAATGACTTGGGCAAGCGCTGCTTAACCTATAAGATTGATCCGTACGCTTGTTGCAATTTAACCCCGAACCATTTGTCACGTACCAGCAAAAAAAAACACTTCAGACAAATTACAAGCACACGTCAATTTGACAGCCAACATGATAACGAAAACTCGTATGAAAAATACACATCGGTTAACAATAAAGTATACACACATTTATTTGGTGCCATTAGGGGTGCTAATCACCAAACATAGGACAACACGTCACACAGTGATAAATTACACAAAATGTAACTGGTGCTTATCGATTATCGATTACAAAGTGACACGTTTATTGCTACTGCCATGTTTTCAATGTGTTTAAAATGTTTCAAAATGGAAAACTGGGTTATTATAGTATTTGGTCATTAATCTATTTTTTTGTTCTTGTTTTTAGTGGCAAGTTTGGTAGTAAATTGATTGTTGTACATGATAGTTAGACTCTTGTCATTTAAAATGGGTGTTTGGGCGGCTTGTGACTTTTTTGGTTGTGTATTATTTTCAATACTGCACCTACCACTACTTTTCTCTGCATCACTCAAGATGGACTGCTAGTAATCCGCCACTGCACATTTGTGTGCGTAAAGTGTTAAAATGTGTAAAAATAATAGCGTTAAACAGGGTTATTTGTAAAACACCAACAACCTTTCAGGGGGTGAATGTACTCATCATTATAAACAACTTTTAGTCTGGGACCAACACTGAAATATCAAAACTTAAATCAGCTTTTTCATACAAAATGCAATAGTGACCTGATGAAAATGTATGAAATAGCAGATATTTTTTTCGAATTTTCAGGGTTGGTCTCATAGCAAAAGATGTTATATACCCTGTATAGTTTTTGTAAATTTTTTATTTATAGTTAGTTCTACTGGCAAAACGACAAATATTCCAAAGCTAAAAACCGATATCTTAATTCCTCCAAACATTGCTCCCATGCGGAAATCGAGCCCAAGACCGCACACCGCAAGCGGACGCGTCGGCACTGCATCACTTACTCAGAGACACGGTTCAGATATTAAATTGGTTCAAATAGTGACAAATTGTTAAACTAACGTGACATGTCTTACAAGTAAGCGACATAATCTCACAGTTGTCTTTGAGAATGTGTGGGTGTTGTAAACATCCGGTGTGAGACACCCTTGTTTTATTTTCCACGCTAGTAAAAGCATTAATGGTATTATCACCAACTAGTTCTTAATAAAATAAGTGTCAGTTATTTTCTGAGAATCGAGAATCTTGAGGGGGTACATAATTATATATAGCGGATGCGATAGTAAGGTATGTCATTAAAACTATTTTGCTTTTAGAAACCAGTTGAAATAAATGCTTTCCAAGTTTTTATATTGTCCCTCAAATGCTCATCATGATGCTCAAAATTTATTTACGTAACGCGAGTCACAAAAGTTAGTGTGTACTAAATTTCAACTGAATCGGTCCAATAGATTTGGAAGATTCTCCAAATTCATTAGACTGATTCTGTTGAAATTAGGCTGTAACAATAGGACAGACATACAGCCAGCCAACTAGACAGACAGACACACGAATGATCCCATCAGGGTTCCGTTTTTACAGACGTTCGAAACCCTAAAAAACCTACGGTTTTGGAAAGCATTGTCAAATCGTCACTAATTATCGTGCCATTTATTGTGATTATTTGAATTTTTAATATAAATTTTGCGATTTGCAAGGTACAGGCGACGATATGACAATAAATCAAAACACTGTCATTACTAGTTCATACGAATAAGTTATCTTTTATCACGGATTTGATGTTAATGACTGCAACAGACTGCTTGGAATATTTTGTCGGAATAGAAGTCACTATCCTTGACTAGTTTGAGATTTTTTGACGTTTTGTTATTGGAAAGTTAATTTTAAATTTCGGTGACAGGATTTATAATAGTTTCAAAATATTAGTATGAACCAGTTTTGACATTGTTTTCATTTATTGTCGTATCGATGTCTCTACATTTTATTTCGATCCATAACTAGGATTAAGATGTTTCACAATAGGTGTATGACAGCCTAGGTTCATCTTTGTTATTCGTTTAAATTACCATTTTATCAAACAAAACTAACTTAAGTTAGTAATTAAAGCAATTAATATCATCTAATTTCCAACGGAAAACTTGTAAACAGAATTTGTGAAATACATTTTTAATAACTGTCGTTTGAATATTACAGTTAAGTTGACTGAAACTTTATTTGATCAATTAAAAGTTATTTTATAAAGGTCACAGTATTTAATTTTGAACTTTCGTGTGATTACAATCATTATCTATTTTCTTTGATGAACTTTTAACTTATGCTTATTTATTCCTCTTCGTTTTAACCGACTTCAAAAAAGGAGGAAGTTCTCAACTCGTCTGCTCAGCTTAAAAAATATAATTATGTAAATACCGAACACCGACACAATTACTTTCACATTCTCAGATTACGAACTAAACCCTCACATAAAAATCCTATACAAATATACATTAGATGTACAAATAACCCCAAAATAATTGAGTATCAAAAGCTATTAGAGTTTAAACAGAGTTACAGAGTGGCTCCGAGTTATTGATGTTTGTTTTCCATTGTTCCCTCTGTTATCATTTGTTGGAGTTGTTTTTTTGCACCGCAGTGTACGCGGGGCGACGTAAACGGATGACGTCACAGGGCATAATGATTTGTAACTCCTGTTCGTTACAATTTGTTTAACCTTTTATGACATTGGTATGCAAACGTAGTAGTACACTTTTGCGGTGTGAACATGAAAAATTACATTTGTGACATTTTTATAGACCTGTTTTTTATTCCCACGGGGTAGATAGGACTCATATTTGCTGTTCAAATTAACTGGGGCTATTCATTGCGATAGGGGTCAGTTCAGATTTATTATACAGGAAGTTCCAATTTATTTACACCCAAAAATTCAAACACTCAATAACTCACTGCCATTCAATTGGGCCTACATCAATTCATTATACCAATCAAGAAGTGCTACACTAAAACCTTTTTTTGTTTCAAATCCAATATTGTATTTCTAGTATACCAATTGACCTACAATACCGACTGATGAAACGAAACAATTGAGATACAATGGCGGGCCGATGACTGCCGAATATTCCCGAAAATTGGAATTCAGAACTGTTTGAATTCTCGTGGTCAACCGATTTGCAGTACGAACGCTTAGAGGCTAGATATTAATAATGGATCAAGCTTTCGTACTATGAATGTTGTCTCTTCCCAAGAGATGGAACTCCAGCTGTGAGAAACAGATGCTGGGGGAATGCTCGTAGCTAAATGGAACTTGCTAGTTTCTAAGATTCCAGGTTTACAAGTTCCTTATACTCGCGCTTAGACTGTTAAGTAGTAAGTCGTAGTTCGATAGTAGAGTATCTTGTGAAATTCGCAGTTCGTAAGCATTTTAGGTCATAGTGAAGATTGATATACGAGTGTCTTCCTTGTAAGTTAATAAGTGCTTTCAGATTTTCGAAATAGATTCCCTATAATTTTTTATTAACAACATTGACTTACCTTAATGAAAAAAATGTAAGAAAATCCAGGGTGAGGTTGATTTCTGATTATTACCTTTAGAACCCCATTGGTAATTAACTAAAAACTATTACATAATCCTCCCACTGCTAGAACACGAGCCTTCTTCTCCACTCACCACGCGGTTCAAGGGCGGAAGCGGTGTATGTCACATAATAGATTTTCGATTTTGACTGAAAACTATCGGGTATTTGTAAGTGTATTTGTGTAGAGTTTTATTTCTTCACTAGCTTCTTCCAGTACCTTCGCCCACGTGAAACTCGAGAAATATTCCAAGGGTAACTAATGGGATCGTATTACTAAGCCTCTGCCGTATAAATTGTATTTAAAAGTTGAGGAGTGACGTGATTTTTGGAGTTCTTTTGTTCGATTTTAACGTTTTATTGGTGAGTTATAATAATGGCAATGGTACGGAACTCTTCATGCGCGAGTCCGACTCGCACTTGTTACGTTTGTAACAAATTTATTTATTTTTTTAAATCAGGCAACATTTTTCTACAAAGAAACGAAAATGTGAAAATTACGCATTACATTACACATAATATTGACAGCCATTACAAAGAAATAATTAGCTTCATGTATGTATGGGTCTCATATTCCATTGTCAGAATCATGTACACGGCTCATAAAAGAGGCCCTCGCTTTTCGAAGTAGGTACAGCATAGAAATCATCAACATTATCCAAAGCCGAGAAGATGTCTTGGAAGGCCGAAGGCTCTTAGTGGGTTGAGTTTCTGCGCAGGTCAAACTGCTGGAACCCAGACCTCTGAGGTGCTTCCGATGCCAAGTGGGCAACCATGTGGGAGCTCTGTGCACCTCGGAGGTGGACCGCAGCGGTCTCTGCTTCCGCTGTGGTCAGCCCGGTCACAGGGCCGGCTCTTGCAACGCCGCGCCGCATTGCGTAGTATGTACAACTGGCAAGCCGGTCGACCACTGGGCTGGGGGCAAGGCCTGCGCTCCACCCGCTCCGGAGCTGGAGGGCTCCGGAGAAATCTGCCCATTATTGGCACTCCATTTCAGCCCAAATGGAGTGCCAATAATGGGCAGATTTCGCCCCCTTCTGTTGAACGTCAGCCACTGCGCCGCCCAGGAACTGATGCTCCTGAGCATGGCGCAGTGACTGATGTCTGTGGACGGCGAGCAATGGGTAGCTCGCCGTCCGATCAGAACAGGCCCGGGTCGACGGCACGCTGTGTTCCACGCGTGCCAAATCAGCAGCAGTCAGCATAAGACGGGGCTCGTTAGGGCCAGATCCTGCCAGGGTCGCGGATTTTGTTCGAAAGAGTTACCGCGGCCCTGGAACGTAAAAGGCACTAGGAGGAGCATGGATGGGTTTTAGTCAGTAAAAGTCTGACACTCCCTGCCGCTCCACCCAGAGCGAAAGGGGTCATTTGATGATTTTCCTCCCTTAAAAAAAAGCCAAAAAGATGGCAAGTAAAGATTTTCCAGTATAATATTAATATATAATGTTTCGCTGAATTCTTTATTAATTTGCTGACGTCAATTAGATATGAGGCGCTTTGGTTCTGAGCTATAGTTTTATTCATTTAATTCTAATTATGTACTTAATTTATGACCTACTTGAATAATTATATAATTTGTGTCATTATTATTGAATAATTTGTGATGATTACATTCACAAGATTAGAATTAGGACTGAATTGCAGAAGGTGACAATACAAATATCATTATGGTACAGAGCCATTAAGGTATACTATTTACGCCATTATTTGGATGAACGTGTATGGTTGTCAAGAGCCTACTCTTGGGAAATACCAGTAAAACCATGGATGTGCTGTATTAAAGGTGAATGGGCTAGGAAGGGGATGACTGGTAACATGAGGATTAAAAGAAAAGTATGGCAGCAGAAGACATTTTGCACTGGCCACAAATAAATATTGGCATTCGGTCAACAAAAGAAAACGTTTTTTACAAAAAAATACAAACGGATTTCAAATATTTTTATTTGGAAGTCGGTTGTATTTTTTGTAAAAAAGTTTTTTATTTTTCATTTTTTAGTTTACACCCCAAACATTTCAACCAATCTATATTTATTTAACTGTCTATCCTCCCAAGTTCTTCATCAGATCTTTATGGGACCATTTATATAATAATATACTTACATGACAAAGTTATACAGAGGTACATTAAAAAAGTACTGAAAAGAAAACCTCTTCTTTTTTGAAGCCAATCTTAACACACTTTTGGTTTGATCAGTAGCCTCTAATAACAGGTTACATAGCGTTAAATTAACGAATATAATATTGCTGAACTGACAAGGGAAGCTTAATTAGAAAATGTGCAACTCGCAGAAAATTAATTATACACGGTGGAATTGGAAAAAATGCACCAACATTTTTTCAGGACTCTTCGCCCGGAATTAATCAAAATAAAAGGGGACATTTTAATTAAAATTTTACACTCAAATGTAGCTAAAATGTTCCATTGAGTTAGAATTGGGAAAGTTTTTGACACGTTGCAATCATGGCTGAAAATTATTTTGTTGAAATAATTTTTGACTTTGTTTTTTACGGGTATGAAAAGTTGTATAGTGGATGGTTTCAACATTAAGGGGATCACCAGTATATGGTATTATTTTTATGTGAATGAATTCTAAATAAAAATACATACTATGTACCAATCCACGTATGTAGGTAGATTATATACAGTATAGAAGATAAATAATATAGATAAATGATAATAAATCTCTCAAAACCATCTTACACATCTACCCAACTTATAAAGTTCACGAAGCCATAATGATAATTTTGATGAAACACAAAATAGCACACGGGATAAAAGTCTAATATTCTGCAACATCCAATTACTGTTTTATTTAATCAGTACGGTACGAAATGAACGCTTTTCATTACGTTATTTATTTACAAGTCAGCTTCTTGCTTTCACAACCAATGAATTATGTGTGAAATATGGTGGCCATGCTTTTTAGGAATGGGAGACTTTTCAGGGCTAGTAATTGATATTCATAAAAATGTTAAAAAAAAACAGGGATGTGCGTGTCTAACTCGCAGACGACAGATAAACCGTTAAAAATAACGTTTCTTGTTTGGGCCTCTTTTAATTTTGTTATTTTAGTTATAGCAGCAGTAGAAAAACATTATCTGTGTAAATTTCAACTATCTACCTATTACGGTTCATGAAACGGCCGGACGAACAACGGACGGATACTTCAGGACCTCATCCTCCTTTATTTTTTTATAAAATTGAGGTAGGTAACTGGCCTGCAATTTTAAATGAGTACAAATGTTACTTAAGCGTTTGCTAAACATACGCCTGTCCAACAGACCACTATCGTCATCAATCTCTGCTGATGCTGTTAGTGGTTTTACTTTGCCCTTAAAATTGTGTGGTTAACGCAAGTTTTTGCCTAACGGTGAAAAAAAGCCGACAGTTGGGAACGAAATTACTCTATTGTGAACTCTGGCCTTGTATAGTTAATCCAGATTTAGATGGGTAGTGTTTTATGCTTGCGTTTATTTTTATTTTTTAGGTAGTCATAAAGACAGAATTCAATTTACTAGAAGTTTATTGCTGAGTAAACGTTGAATATAGCCTAAACCATGCTCAATTTATCTCGCATCTCTCTTTCGTTTAATTATTTACACGTTTTTTAATTCTCATGTAGCTTTTACCCGCGGCTTTGCTTTCATGGACCTAAATCGTGCGTTTCCGTTTACCCGAAGAAAAAACCATGACACTCAGCAATATTGCCATCAAGGTTTTTTTTTTGTAATCGGATAAGTATTTTTAAAGATTAACTTGTATAAACACCTAATCAAAAAAATATATGTTAAGAAGTCCAGATTTATCAGCAACATTTGTTAGAAAACAACGTTTTGCCTTGGCTAAAAGTAAGGCTTCTGGAAGTCGGGTAAAAATCAACCCAAATCCGTCTCCAAAAACACTCCAATATGGTGACCCTACACTAACGCTGAATATGCTCGGCTCTCATGACGTGTATGTAATTACTTAGCGAGTCGGCAGAGTCATGCCTTGTCATTTTAGCTCGCCAAGCCGGGGGAAAGTGGACTCGTTTGTGTTATGAGTGTTGAATACTGATACGCTAAAGCGGTTTTTGTGCTATTTAATTTGATGTCCTTAAAATGTGTTGGGATATTGTGGTCACAGTAATTGTGTTTCGTGTAGGTTTGTTGTATGTGTTTTTTTTGTTGGTTTTAGATTGTATTGAATTTGTTGTAAAAGAAGTTCTGTTTCTGTTTTTCAATGGCTGCTTTTATTTTGTGTTATTGGATATTGACAGTAAAGAACCTAAGTAAAATACTGCAGTAAATCTACACTGTGTAACAGTTTTAGTGACCCAATTTTACTTTGACTTTTTATTTATTTGTTATTAATTATAAACTTTACTGTACACCAAAGGTAAAATATAAAAGGACATATGCTTTACTCTACAACTTACCTATATATCTATTACTTTCATTAACATGATGTTTAGCCTAGTTAACTATAAGCAAGATTACACAATAAATCAAAAAGTATAAACAAAACGTGAATAAAACGATATCCCTACGAGTTTACCCAAACAAAAAAAAACCTACTAAAAATAACGCAACCATATGTAAAACCAAATCCAACAACACGGCTATGTTCTGGCATGTTTTTATTTTATCTTTGAGGGTTTACCTGAACAGGCCGCGGTCATCCGATAGTATAAAACGCTCAGCCTTTTAGCCTTTGAGCAAGAACGGCTCAGCTCAACTTGGACTGCCCTAAGGCAAGCGAGCGTTGCGTCTTTTATACAAGTTGACATGCTATAATAATGCTGAGTGGATCTTAAAGAAGTTGACGGGCTATAGTATCGCTTGCATGGTTTTCTGTTCACGTTTTTAGTTTTATGAAATGAAGTGGCTCCAGGGAGTCTGAAAATTCCGGTATTATTGTACCTATTTAGTACACATATTACTAGGTACTTCTTTATCGTGTTTCAGTATTGATTTCTGCCGAATTCAAAACTAAATAATAACCAATTAGACCCGGTGAAAAATACCTGCCTACGGAGCTTTTATGGTGAGTCCCAGTCTCTGGTGAGTATTAAGGGACTCACCAGGGAATGGGCAGCAGCATTCTCTGTAAGAACATTGCTACAGCTACACTGCGATCGCCAACCCGCCTACCAAGCGTGGCTATTATGGCAAACCACCCTCCATTTGGGGGAGGCCTATGTCCAACAGTGGACGTCTTCCGGCTGATGACGATGATGATTGAGCTTGGAAATTTTCAAAGCAGCTAAACCTGTTTCATAAACGTCACCAAGACTTTTCGTAGAAATTATTTAGACGCGTACAACAATTTATAATTATGCCAAACTTAATGTAGAGCGTTTGTCGCATTGTGACGCTCTTTAGTCGGTACTTTATTATTTTCTGTAATTCGTAAACAATACAGGAAAGCAAAAGCAATTTCGTTTCTGCCATTTTGATTTAAAAACCAAACTACTGAACCAATTTTGATGAAATTGTGTATAGGACCAACCGGAAAAAAAGTGCTTTCATTTAAAATAAGAATTTTAAAGACAGAGTTATGCGGTAACAAACAAAAAAAATGCAACCGAATTGAGAACCTCCTCCTTTTTTGAAGTCGGTTAGTCAAAAGTCATTTATTCAAATTAGGCTGAGTGCCAGCATTTTTTTTAACGTCAACGTTTACAAAAAGACAGTGCCCCAAACCCAAACCCAAAAACGCCCTGCCCGTCACCACTTCCTAATGTTTTAGCTGGGAAGAAGAAGTTTATAAATGAGACCCTAGAGCCAATTATAAAGCCAGCCATTTCAAACATAAGATGAACATTTTCGTTCGTTAATTTTCCATTCGTCACCTGGCTTCTTATATCCCAACACACCTTCAAATTATGATTCAACAAGAATACCTTATAAATTGTAAAGTTCCTGAAACGTTTAGCTGAAATAATTCAGGTCACGTTACGTAAGCTGTATGGAAGCGGGGAACGAAACGTCTTTTAAACAAGCTGTCGTAAGAAACTATTGCACGAAAGGTTTTACTTTATACACAATCGGAAATGTTTTCAGTTTACCTTATCTAGGTGATCTGAAAACGGTAGGTAAGAAGGAGTCACATATTTTTAAACAGGAATATCTACTAACTAGCTTTTGCCCGCGACTTCGTATGCCACATATCCCGTGTTTTCCCGTTCTCAGTGCTCCCCTACACTCCCCAGGGAACCTACTGACAAATTGCAACTTTCTACGACCAGTAGTTTCGGCTGTGCGTTGTCTCTCAGTCACTCAGTCAGCCACCAGCAACGGAAGAAGAAGTTTTTTATTATTATTTGAGATGGGTTTGCTCTTGATTCCAGTCTAGATCAGCGCTGACACAGACAAAGTAAACGATGGAGTGAGCTTACCCAGAAGAAGCCTGTTCACTCTAACTTTCAAGAGATTAGGGTTGAATGCGTTCGGAAACACAGATACATATTAATTAGTGATGAGGTATTAACTGTAAAAAAACAATCTATTTGAATTCAACTTGAATCATAATATTGTTAATTAGTTTCAACTAACTTTTCCCGCCTGCTTTGCTCATGTGAAAGGCAAATAATATCCTATAGGTATATACTAACATCCAAAACAGTTGAGGTGCGACCGATTAACAAGCATACGAGTATAAACATAGAAATATTAGATAGATACTAGAAAGTAGGATAGGATAGGCAGAACATGGATAACATGCACAAATGTGCATTTAAAAATTTATAACATTTCCTTCATTTAAATCCAACCACTGCCAGAAGTGTTTAAGAATTGAGTTAATTTTACTTTCTTTCTGTCATTCACTTTTGTGATTTTGCAGAATCTAAAAACAAGTGACTGAATACCTAAAAGCCTGGTTTAGGTAAATTCATGAATATTCTTTTCACTTTGTCAACAAACGTTAAAAGAAAGGACCTTGAAAGTATTGGGTACTTTCCAATCTTACGCATTTTATTTGAATTAATTTGTGAGATATTCAATCTGACGATGAATCGAATGTTCCTTGATATTTTCGAGTCCAATTCCAATTTTTTTTTTAAATATATCGGCAACATGACATTTTGGGGCACCATGTTCATAACATTTTTTGTTTGTTAAAGTGTCCTCTACCCTAACCCACCACAACCCAGTTAATGAGTTATCATTAACTGGGTTGGGGTGGGTTATCTTCCAAGCAATTATTCCATTAATATTCCCTTAAAACTGTTAACTATAGCGGTCTGTATGTACCTTTGCCTGTGACCGAATACTTAAGGAACAAGTTTCCTCTCCAGCTATTTTAGCCACGAACTGGAAAGTCAGGCAGCGTTCCTATCGTGAAACAAACTTGGTACAAATTGTGTCCTTCAAGCAAAAGTACCTATCCAAGTTACTCTCAGTTTTGGAGGAATGAACAGCAAGTTAAATTGGATAATAATAAAATGATTTAAAATTTTGCTTTGTTATTTCAATAAATCAATCTGCGTACCATTTTTTTCTAATGGGATGTTTTATTAAAAAAATGTAATTAGTCCATCAGATAGATTTCCAAAAAACAAAAAATACGATACGGTGCATTGAAAACACGGATAACTTCACGTAGCTGGTAAAAATTGTACTATCGTAGTAAAGATGACCACCCATCCATCGACTGACCGCGGCAAGTGTGGCTTGACCTTGTAAATCGTCCTGTGCGCTTGTTATTATTTAGCCACGAGCTTCTAAAAGAGTTATCTATTCTCTTCTCTTTATAAATTATAAACTTAGAGTATCTTGCTTTTCAAGCCAAGTGCAAACTTAATTGTGGTTTCCAGTAATTTGGTTCCTCCAAATAACAGAATATTGTTATTCTATCAGCCTTCTTTCCCCTCAATTCTTCATTAACATTTTCATCTGATAGACACAAAGGTTTTTTCCAGCCTCAGGTCCTGAAATAATAGTTTCATAGTTTAAAAAGATAAGCTCTTAAACTCAAAAGACAGATAATTAAGAAAAGCATAGTGCGAAGTCACATCTGTGGATATCTAAAAAAAAGATCTCGGACACGGGCTTTCGTCACGAACCTATTAAAACTTTCAAATGAAGACATGAAAAATGAAATAGCTTTTCATTTCCTGAGGGATCCTTAGCTCCCTAATGCTGGCTATCTGATGTTAATAATTTAGGCACTGCGGGTAAAGGGAATTGGGGTTGCTCCTAACACTGATTTCTCGCTAAAGTTATTTTTGGGTATCTTCTCTCTAGCATATAATAATATAATGGATGTATGTAACTAATCCAGCTACGCTGTTCTAAGAAACCGAAGTCGTGTATAGAAGATAATGTCCACAAATATATCTGTGTGAATTAAAATGGTTTGTAACATAAGATTCCAGTGAATCAGTATTGTCATTTAGAAAGTACTTTGAGGCCTCGATTTGGGAGTAAAATTCCAAGTACCTATTGCTTTTAAAATCGTGGACGAAACTTGTTTCTAACCAAACCGAACGCATAAACTAATATTTTGATGTATATTATAATACATTTATAATTCATCTTATTTAAGCATTTATTTATTTATTAAAAATGTATGCACTAGTAAAAATGCTGTACAAAAGCAGACTTAAATGCCATGTGCCTTGTTGTACTGGTGTAGAAAAAACACCAGGTGCAACTTAAAGAAAAGACATTTCGAGAGAAAAAAATACAATCAAAAATACATGCATACACATAAATAAACAAAGTTATAAAAAAAAACGAATCCAACGAATTAACGCTGTGATGATTCTACCAACTTTTGCAAATCAGCTCACGTACAGGACAACCGACGCATTGCCGATTTATCTATTTGTACCTATATGTTAAAATAATAATAAGGTCAACGATTCATAGAATCGTAATTATCAAAACATAATTGTAAACATTACAGAACACAACCCAAAAACGTTTCGATATAGTTATATCGCATCTCATAATTAAGAACAAACTTTTCACAAACCTAAACATTTCACAACAACACAGGTACACTTCACGCTAAAAATATGAACACATTATTTATCTCAAACTTGTATCGTAGTATATTCTTATGACATGACAACACAGTAGTATTCTAAGCATGCTTCTTTCAGTGTAGGTGCCAATGTCTGCGTCTTACATTGCGACCAAAAATCGATTTCCAACCCACTTCTTGTACTATAACGACCCATTTCTCTCCGTTGAATCTTAGGTTCTGAGTCGATCGACTGAACACTTTGTGTTAATGGCACAAATGTCATTTGCAGAATGCTTTGTCATATCTGCTCATAAATGGATGCCTTGCTGGAGATTGGTCTTTGAAAGCACCATCGGGGAAAATTGCTCTATGACGCATGGCGATGCATCAATGGTGATCTTATCACGTTTTTGCCACATCCATAAGAAGATACTTGAGCTCATAGTTTTGACTATAGTCGACAAAAAAGGCCTTACCTGACCTCAGTGCGAGATTTGTACCGTCGTTAACGTCAATTTGTTCCTGATGCAATAAGGATGGCGATCATTAAGCCATTATTTAACAAAGAAGAGCTCATGGAATTCTATAGGCCTATTTCTTTGATTCCTTAATTTCTGTAAAAAATTCAAAAATTGTTCAAACTGAATTAACCGGGTACATAGAAAAAAAAATGTAATGAGCAAAAGAGATTTCGCGAAAATAGGACTATAAATATTGCGATCTATGACTTTCTTTAAACTGTATTGCTGTACGCACAAGGAATGTTTCCCCGAAACGTTTTATGCGTGTAGGTGGGATGTCCACCATGTATCGGTGGTGCGTCGCTAAAATACGATAGATTTAGTTATAAATGTTACAGATCTTTAAATTGTGTAGTGTGTTAGTTAGAATTAAGATTTAACATTATTATTTTTTATATTAAACACCGACACGGGGTTTCCCAGATTGTCAGTTTGTAAAGTTGTTTTATCTACAAGTCTACAGTATTGCGTGGGTCGTAGACTATTTGCTGAATAACAACAATAGAGGACAATACTATCTTTATTAAATTAAAACTATTCTATTTTAAAAGTTAACTATATACACAATATTAGTAATATACAAAAATAAAATACACTCAGGCGTCGAAGTATTCCTCCGCATCGCTTTCATCCGGAAACGTGCCCAGAACGCTGGCAGCATTGCCACGTTGAATGGCAATGCTAATTCTTTGGGCAAAGAACGAGCCAGCCCTCTGGTCACGCAAAGTGGCGCTCAGTCGGCGAGATATATCCTTGAAAAGGAGACGTACACTCGGACCCCATGACCCAAGCGTTTCGACCCCAAACGGCTCAAAACTGTAATTACCAATAAGGTTACAGTATTTGCACCGCTTGAGGGCCTTAGCAGTGTGTTTGTAAGTTATTTCGCTGCTCTTCTTCAAAGAACATTTTCGTGTTCCGCCGACCACCCCATTCGTTTGAAAAAGTGGTTCTCAACACAAGAACTATTTAACCCGATCAATACTTATCAAAGTGTAGTAGAGTGACCTCGTTTATGTCAAATGTCAGAGGAGATACGTTGTGCTTTCAAGAAAATTGGCGAGGCCGTCTACGTACGGATACTTACGCTATTTTTATACGGCTACGCGCCTGTAATGTGAAATGATGTTTCTTTTGTTGATGTGACGGGATACAATATGTATGAAGAGAGGTTTTGTAACTTTTTTGTGGTTTGACATTTGACAAGGTTTGTCGTCAAGGTCGAGTGGGTGTTAGTGTTTCATGTATTTTTATCTAGAGTCAATACCCTTTCCTCCAGCACAAAGCAACTCTTTCTATATAAATTCAATATTTTTTTAATAATACAACGTGTAACAGAATAAACGAATGAGGTATTGCGTTTATTCTGTTACACGCTGTAAAATTAGTTTATAATGATGACCCCTTAATAAGTATTTCGTTTATTCTGTGACACTTACGTTGTATATTATAATTTAATATAATACAATATTAATTTAATATAATACAATTTTAAAATTAATTCTCTTTAAATCTATAAAGGTTGTCTTGAAAAGATCGCTTTTAGCGATAAGGGCGCCTATTGTGTCACCCTATGTAATGTTTTTTTCCTCATCTATATTTTCTGTAACTTATATGATGTACATAATAAAGAGTATTCTATTCTATTCTATCAAACAATAGAGTTGATTTTGATGATTATATAGAAAGTGTTAGTGATAGATTAGACAAAAAATAAATAATACGAAGAATATTGTATATGGCGAACCGTTAGAAGCGATACAACATAATTATAGATAAAATTAATCATAATAGTTGTTGAATAAAAACAAATCATTACAATTTAACTATTGAGACTATATTACAAACAAATGAGATAAAAATGCTTTCCCGTTGTTAACCTTACTTATCAGTGTTCGAATTCAACAATTGTTTCGTAAACAAAAATGAAATTAATCATAGTCATTCATATCTATTGAAGACGTTATCTGTAGAGTTTTAGATGTGTCCGTTCTGACCTTTGTGACCAACTATGTTATGTCTCGGTATTTCTGTTTACGGATGTGGATTTCACACATGAAGATCCTTTTTCCTTAAAATCTTAGTATCTTACTAGGGATATTAAAAATTTTAAATTCTGTTGAAAGAATGGGAAAGTTACACAAGACGTACGGCAACGCACCACCGGTACATGGTGGACATCCAATCCACACGCACGAAACGTTTTGGGAACACATCCATTGAGCGTACAGCTAAGGAGTGGAATTCCCTGCCATAGTCTGTTTCCTGATAGCTAAAACCTGTTTTTAAGTCAAGAGTGAATGGGTTACTTCAAGCGTGCTCTATCTTCGACCACATCATCGCTAACCATCAGGGGCTCTACACAAGTGTCATTCTGTCAGCGGTAGCGTGGCGAAGGTGGTGGTGGTGTTAACACGTCAAAAATGTATGGGATTGACAGATGCTATCGAAATGTCACGTGATCAAATTCCTACATTTTGGGATTTCGGTAGTCGCATTCGCTAATTGAATAGCACATTGTCTAGGGCAGGGTTGGCGAACCTTTATGTATCAACGTGCCATTTCTTCTAAAGTAACGTTAAATGAGGTCATAGACGTGCCATCACATGGCATCGCAAGTTAGGGCCAGCTCACAATATAATAATAATAATAATAAATACTATTTATGTATAACTCAAAACTCTTTATTTACTTCAAAAAAAATTCTTTTTGCGATGCGATTGCGAAGATATACCTACGCGTAATTTAAATATAAGTATAATTAGTGAGACTTCTGTTATGATGTATTATACATAGCCCAACGGACTTCGTGAAATAGAATATCTGTACCTACTTCACACTTTTTTTATAAGTGCATTATGAGTTTTGTGATAGGTGACGTGCCCAAAATATTATGTCGCGTGCCATTCATGGCACGCATGCCATTGGTTCGCCGTCCCTGGTCTAGGGGCTCAGGTGAGCTAGTGGTCAAACGCGTGCCTACAAATGGTAAAAAAAAGATTAGTAGTTTAGATGGGGAATGTTCGGTGTTTATTAATCAATAATGGCTGAACGGTTTTAGACGAAACACTAATCCATATCATGGTTTAACCGTGTGGTTCTAGCATGGTTGCGATTTACGACACTTTTAATTCAGGTAGTACGTTTTATACTAGACTTCACACGGGCGAAGACGCAGGCAGAAAGAAGCTAGTGATAATATTATTTTATCTGTGGCTGTCACGTCATATCGTAAAAGGTTACAGATAAGGTGCAATGTGACCTAAACATGACTGATATGAACATAGATATAATAAACAAGGATATGAAGTTATGATATTTTTGTCATTCATTTATATTGTTTGTTTTTATCAATGAGCGGATGATGATACCCCTTGTGTAAATTATAGTACCTAAAACTTATTGATTATCATTTGATGATTGACATTTGATTAATCTGTGGGTTGAATAGTTAACTGAACGTGACATAATAATTTTGTTAACCATCCTATGTTTATATTATTTTTCAACACATTTGCTCAAAAAATGCATTTACGAAGCCTGTATGCATTGTTCGAAAGTTAAAAATTATGCACCACACAATGGAGCGTGCGGCAAAGTAGGTACTCTCACCTAAGTACATATTTTACCGCAAACTCCGTTGTAAAGCGCCGTGCGTATTCTTTACGGTTTTTTTTTTAATTTCCATAAAAAATAATAAGAATTCCACCAAGGAGTTTCACATCACGAGAATAAATACGCTGAATGATCGAACCTCCTTGGAAGCGCTTTTGCTGTATACGTTTGTCTCATTTTAATATTATAGAGAAAATGAGAGAAGATAAATAAAAAAAATAAAGTATGTGGTTCTAATTTTCACCACGCGCATGTGGCGCCCTTTGCAAATTCGCGCCATTTTCATATTAGAAACGTCAGAGATTGTTGCGACTTTCCGACTGATTTCTAGAGACAAAAAGTTTGTTTCATTACTTATTTATTGTAATGTTTTCTCGCAAATGTGTCGAAAAACGTTGTATGACACACGTGCGGATTTGGTTTTTACAAACTCGTGACTATGGTAAGCCCTCGACTTCGTCTCGTGCTTACATTCGTCTACTCGTTTGTAAAAACCAACTTACCGCACTAATATCATAAATAACTATTATTAGGATCTCCAACAAAAAATACACCTTACATGCTATATTATAAAAGACTCCATCAAATAGGAGACCACATCGTGCAGTAGAAAAATGTTCAGTCTGTTAAAATGTTTTTCTTTACTATGGAACATTACTGGTAGTCTTATTGATGTATTTATTAGTGTTCGACCAACGGAACCCTATTTTTAAGTCTCTAAAGTCCGTGCGTCTGTCTGTCTGCGGGCTGGTACGGAACCCTTAGTATCCTAGTCCGATTCGCACTTGGCCGCTATGATTCTACCTTTTTATAGTTTTTATTTGCACCATTTTTGTAAAGGTTCTATAAAAGATTTTGATGCCACCTCTAAAACCAGCTAATAAAAATACTATAAAAAGTCACCTCTAACATGTCAAGACAATTGTCGCGAATATTGTCCCGATAAAAGCTTTTGATGCGCGCCAGTTTACCGACAGTGCCGTGGTAAGCTTTTCACCCGAATACTCGGCCACATTTGTTGCGATAACGCGAATATTCGCCTAATCCCGATGAGTCCTAAATTATCTTGATTCGGCATAACAACTAATTATTTACCGACATAGAATACTACCGTCACCACTACTTCCGTAATTTTACTTCACCCGTGGCCGCATAGAAATGCGATTACAACTTGACTGCTAATTAGACAAGAACAACGCGTAAGCCCTCACAAGGGGCTCAGAGTCAGCATAGAAGACGGGCCTGCTAGGGCCAGAGCCTGCCCGGGCTGCGAAATTTGTTCGAAAGAGTCATCGCGGCCCTGGATTGCAAAGGGCATTAGCAGGAACATGGATAGGTTTTAATCAGTAAGAGTCATAGTCCTTGCCGCTCCGCCCAGAGCGGAAGAAGTTATTTGATGATTTCCCCAACAAACAAACATTAAATCTCACGTTCGCATTTATAATAGGTTTTTTTAGTTAGGGTTAGTATGTCCCAGTTGGACAGATGCCTTCTCTTACACCTTCCAAACCTTTCGGTCTTGTGCGATTACTAGCCATTTTTTTCCCTACAAAACAACCAGACCGTTATAATATAAACTGTGCTTTTTATTTTGTGTTTGAAGTGAAATAACCAAGGATATTATTACAAGGAAATAGAAATGATGTTTTTTATATGAACAGAAATTCAACTGTAGGGAACATGATTTGAAATTTTTCCTCATAAACGCTCGAACTCCGGCAATAGCCAGAGTTAGAATAAGTACGGTCTACTACATATCTATTTAATTTATCAATCGTAATCCGAACAATAGGGTTTTCTTAGTTTATTTTTTCTTAATAAAGTTCCACATTATTCACGCTTCTTTTACTCACTTACTTCCAGTTATTGTTTCAGTAGTTGGGTTCGCTTTCCAAGTTCGGACTGAGTTTTCTTTTCTTCGTTCGCTCTTATATAAATGTGGGTAGGTACATGAAAAACGGGAACACATAATATTAACAAAATAAGAGACAAACGGAATGGCGCGGACCGCCCCACGTTTTGAGATCACGTAAAATTACACGCCTTGCAGCTTTTAAGTTTGGTGCAAGTCTTGAGAGAACAGCGGCCCTACCATGACGTGTTAAAGCGGGAGTAGTTCGAGTGAGAAGGAGGGATGGAGCTATACACCCTATATAGCTCCATCCCTCCCTCTCGCTCGAACTACTCACGCTTTAACACGTCATGGTAGGGCCGCTGGATGAGTTTAAGAATCGTATAAACAGGACTTTTCTGAATGGCAAAGCTAACATTTCCACATAATAGTAAAATAAATATCAGTCAAGTAGGTACATTTTTTTTTTAAGTATTTCCGGATATTTATTTACATGTTTGGAAGCTAACTCGGGAATGCTGTTTATTAAAATATTGATCGTATGTCTAATTTCAAATAGTCAGATTATGATTATGATCTGCTCGACGCACTGGACCGGTTGTTGTGGCGACACTTAAGGGAGGCCTATGTCCAGCAGTGGACGTCTTTCAGCTGATATGATAATGATGAGATTACGATAAAGTTCGGGCTTTGCGTGGTAATCCAAACTTTTGCTAGCTCTAGCTTTTCTGAAGCTACAACCAATGCTTTATTCTACTGTACAACTTAGTACGTTGGAATAAAACGATAAGTTTACAGCTAAAGTCCGGTCGCGGAGCAAGAAGAAATTCGTACAATGACCTCTTATTACCTGTCTCCTTCACTCCTACGTAAATATAACACAAATATGTATGCAACTGATGTATATAGGTGTTAGGCGCTTGGATAAATCGGTTTCATTTGTTTCGGATAAAAATAACTTATAATAAGTAATTTAGACACGTACATAAATATATTAGACAAGAAAATAAACGAAAAACAAGCAGTAATGCGATGCTTGTTTCAATTAGCGTAGTCCAAAAACATGTTTTACTATACCAATTTTTTTATTCGGCCAACCGGGTAAGTAAGAAGCATTGCAAGTTTTTTAAAAGCAATGTATCAAATCAATTCAGATGTTGGGTTAACGTTTCTCACCGTACAAATGTTTAATTATGCCATTATCCTCTCATCGCTTATGACTTAGAGCTCAGTTTTACATCTTTGTAAGTTACTTCACGACAGTCTGACCTACATTTTGTGCTCGTTTCCATCTCGCAGAAACAACGATATTTTTGTGTGGCAAAAGCTACATTGTTCTGCATCCGCCGTTTGGGCCTTAATTAATTAAAACTGTAGCGTGTTCCATCTTTGTGTGAGGAATTTTTGAGGTGGCAATTTGAAATGTTTTTTGTTTGTTTTCTTAGTAATTCAGGGCTCTTGTGTTGTCGGTAAGAGAAAAAATATTATGTCAATATTGAGGTGTCTTTCTATGATTATTTTTTCGGAATGTATGATGAAACCATTGTTAGATCTTTTTGGCACAGCAATAACCAATTATAAATGATACGAGAATATCGTGTTTCTGTGAAATAAATGTGTTTACGATAGGCATAATATGTAGGTTTATGTCCGCTATTGCCATGCTAAAACGGAACAGCTAGGACTGGCTAGGACTGGATTGATGTCAATAGTGGAGTACCAACTATTAGGTATATTGAGTCTGTGGGGTGGGTAGATATCTATTACGATTAGTAATGGATATCTACCCACCCCACAGACCTTAGTGTGAGTTTTTTAACGTTTCCGATCGCGTTAGCGTAAACGTCAATTTGTTTTGAAACTGAATAAGCGCCTTCTGGTGACACTCACGGACAACCTGTTTTTTTTTCCTATACAATTTGACATAAGCGAACGTTTACGTTAACTCGATCGAGTACGTTATAAAACTCACACTAAGCCCTCTGTACTAGTATAATAAAGCTGAAGAGTTTGTTCGTTTGTTTGAACGCGCTAATCTCTGGAACTACGCGTCGGATTTGGAAAATTCGCGTACAAGGTCGCGAGAAAAAGCTAATCTATACTAATATTATAAAGAAGTCGTTTGTGAGGTTGCAGGGAGGAATCTACTGAACTGATTTTGAATTTTGTATAGCCCAGTCATGAGGAAGGCTACAGGCTATACGGGACCGGAGAATTCCAACGGGAATGGGAAACAACGGGATATACGCGAACGAAGTCGCGGGTAAAAGCAAGTTTAAAATAAAGCAAGATGGCCCTAATACCGAGGGCAGTGTAAGTTTATACCTTATACTAAATAGAGCTTGTGGATAAATAATAACAGCCGCACGGATCGATCTTCAAGGTTAAGCAACGCTTGTCGAGGTCGGTCTGTGGATGGGTGACCATCTTAACATACCAAGACTCCTCCGTACCTTGGAAAACACGTTAAGCCGTTGGTCTTGGCTGTCATTTGTAGATCTTTAGCAGTCATTACGGATTATCAGAAGTCAGTGAATCTGACTCCGGTCTTGCCAAGTACCGTGTTACCCAGTTAATGGTTTGTGGAGGTCTGGTAAGCGTAAAATACTGGTATTCAGCTAAATCCGGTTTGACTGGAAGTTGACCCCAAAAAAAAATAATGTGAAAAGGCTAGGCAGATGATGCCATCCCAACTGTGTTTTCTTGTTATAATGTCCATACATTATAACAAGAAAACACAGCTACAAACTAACACCAGTAAACAAGGCGCTGATTTAGGTCAGATCTCTTCACCCTAATATGTAATTATGTTAGAACTTTCACAAGGTTCTCCACTTTATTTTACTTACAAACTTAATTATCTTAAGTCTAAATCAAGTCCTTTATAGCTGTTGTTAGACGAAACTCAGACTACCCTCCTAGTCGAGTGATAGTTATTGTATTTAGTAACTTAGGTAACAAATCAAATGAAGTTCATTTGAAACCTATCCGACCAGCCAGGAAATGTTCGAACAATGTTCTGAAGCATCGAATTACTAATTTTCTTTGTGGAATTGTGGTTAGTTACCCATAGCGTTTTTGAATAATTAGTTCATGTACTAAACCTCAGTTGGAAAGGAACTCGTGGGTAAATAATAACAGCCACACGGGTCGATCTTCAAGGTTAAGCAATGCTTGCCGAGGTCAGTCTATGGACCGTATTTTATAAATATTTTTTATTGAAAAGTCTGACTTGATATTTCATATTTTCTGTATAACGACTTAAAGTAGGTTCATTATCTTTATATTTCTATACAGCTACTTACTATTTACACAATTTCTAAATAATTTGACATCCAAGCCACAGCCCAGTTCATTCAGCCAAGCTCTAGAGTGCCCCAGATCGTTAGACATAACTGCGGTAGTGCTAGGACCGTCGTGTCCAATAATTGGTTGAATGGCCTTTGTATGGGTGCTAATGGTCGCCTATGCTGATTCCACTTTGGAACGAGGACCTGTGTTGTGTTGAGTGAGTAAGATGAGCAGTAGGAGCCCAATTTGGGACGACAAGGTAAATTTAGATTTAGGTGTTGATTAAATGCCTGTTGAATAGTTTTAAAGCTAAAAGAAAATGTGGATTGATCGTGTGAGAATAGAGTCTCAATTGATAGGACAGAATTAAAGAAGGAAAAACGTTGCACCGATCAATTGGAACTGCAGTAGCTTCCAAGTTTTATAATCACCAACCCCTACCAACTTCTAACTCCAGGCTCCTACTGAAAAAGTATCCTAATGGATGTACTTTCTGCTCGACTTGGTAATCAAAACCATTATAAAGAAATCATTTTAACTCAAACCAAAAGCTTGAAATATTTACTAATGAACAAACTTAGCTTACTTTCAATTGAAAATTCCTAATGAAAAAAGATTAGTATCTTAAAGCTGCCTATCTTTTCAGTCCACTTTATTTCTTTCCATTTTATTTCCACACTCAATCTTATTCTAAAATTCTTCATTCACGAGATTCATTCACTTCAATAACTATTGTCAAAGCTGAATGGCTGGGCAAATTATAGTTAATCGCATTTGAGAGACCCACTTATATAATATGGCTAGCTTTGTGAAGTAATCAACGCTTTGAGTAGATTCAATGATGTTGGTGGCTTAGGGTATGTTTACTATGAATGAGTAGGAAATTAACTTCGATTTATTGAAGTTACTTTCACTTTGTAATAGTAAGGAGTGGAATTCCCTGCCGGAGTCTGTGTTCCCTGATAGCTACAACCTGGGAGTCTGTAAGTCCAGAGTGAATAGGTTTCTTTTTGGTAAGCTTTTTCCATCGTCGACCACATTTTTGCTTACCAGCAGTTGAGATAGTGGTCAAATAGTTTACAAAATGTTGTATACCCAGTACTGAAAACATTAGCTGCTAGTTTTTTCTTGGGGCTTCGCTCCCTCAGTCTGTGATCACCATTCTGCGATAGGGCAACTTTCTATTAGTTAAAGAGTTGTTGTAATCGGAAATACGTATCACTAAAAGAGATTACCATAGTAAAATTATGTATAGGTACAAACATGTACCTACTTCAAGCTTATAATTTTACTAAAACTTTATCGTAAAACCTATTTTATTTTCATAACATCCAACCGTAAAAAGCTAGAAAACCAGACATCCTCAAATACATACGTTGGTTACGTGGTGTAAGCGAAAGAATGCGAATGATTTGAAATTTTGGTTGGTTGAAAGGGTGTGAGAAGCACTATAAGGATACCTATGGAAACAGTCAGCACGTCTAATGGATGGGTTGAACGATACCAGAAGTGCGATTCTGTAAACATGTCGAAGTGAACACCCGGGCGGGGCGCACGACAGGTGAGTTGTCAAACCATACAAATAAGATGGAATGACAGCTCTATTGTCGTTCACCCCGCCTAGGTGAACACCGTGAGATGTCGACAGAATCGACCGGCTGGATAGCCTCGTCGCAGTCTCCTGAGCGTTGATACAGCACCAATAGTCACAAAAATACCAAACTTCACTATTTACGATTTTTTGTTAAGAGAGCGATATTGAATATAACACGACATGTCAGCCATTGCAGTTTCGGCGTTCTCACAAAATTATTGCGCGAAGCATGACCACTCCTTCTTGCTCGCACGCGTGCGTTGCGGCATGTGCGGGAAAAGGATGGGTATAGGAAAACTTAACCAAAAATAATTACACTGCTGTCTAATCTAACGAGTTCCGCCACGAATAGGATTCATAGAGTATGTATAATGGTCAGTGGTGAGATCAGCGCAACTATACGTCTTTGTAATCTAGTCGCCATATCAACTGTGGCGTGAAACACTTTTACCTCGCTATAAGCCAGGACAAGATACCTACTTAAATCGTCTAACTTTGAAATCAAATCCAAGACCAGACACTATTCTGAATTCTAAATAGGTCCAAAGTCGAAAGTCTTAGGTATTGATAATGTCAGAAGTTTTGGGGGTTTTAGGTGAACAAGACCTCTTACCCAAAATTCGGTGTAATAAAATTAGCATTAACATTGCTTAAATGTAAGTTATAATCTACTTATCGATTTCGCCTATAAGATATTATTTAGCGTTTTTCGCTTCACTTTCGTGGTCCTATGGTAGGGTAAGATAAACTTACAATAAAGTACATTGGTGCGTTTAAAAACATACAAATACACATACACAAACAGCCAGACCCGGAACAACTATCTGTAGCCCATACAAATATTTGCTCCGTGCGGGAATCGAACCCGCGACACGCAGCGCAGCAGCCGATCGCTCAACCACTGCGCGAACCGTGTCGACTTTGGTTTTTGACAAAGTATTTTTTTCTAAACTGTAAATGTTTGTTGTCACCCTTTCACAATAAGATCGCCTTTCAGTGATAGCAAAAGCGAACATAAATGTATAATTTAATAGAGACGATATCTTATCCCGTAACAGCGAAGTTAGTTCGTAATTCAGCACTTAGAACTAAATCTTGTAACTCGAGTAAGCTTAGTACCACGTATATCGTAGAAACGGGTGACCTAGATTCTGACGTAACTGATACTATCAATTAAGTTCATTTACCCGATATCGCGTCGATAAAGTAGTGTTAACGGGGTAATATTGAAAATCTTTCGATTAATACTGCCAGACTATAGGATTACGGTATTGTATCGTTTTAAATTTAAAATAGTTTGTTTCATATTTCAGAAGCTAGTGCACGATTCGAATTTGTCGTTTTAAATACATAAGAGCCAGTGAACTTTAATGGTGATACTTGAAAAAATGCTGCCAACCTGTCAAAAAAGTAACAAGAACTTACCAAAAACGTGAATGAAAACAGAAAAGAAAATGATAAAAAAATCTATAAGTTTACAACCCAATCACATTTTTGGAATTATACAATAAACTCATTTAAAGTAAATGACATTTGTATGTGCGAGTGTTGCACTAGCGAATTGTCATGAATTAGGATTACTAGATTCTGAGTATTTGATAATACCGGTTCTTGAATGACGCAAAGCTTGAGATTAGGATTACCTTGCTGAGAGACTTATTCACCACAGCATGTGGCAAGAACAGCTGTTGTTTTACAATAGTATGTAGTATTGCCAGTACTGAAAAATAGAGGAGGTATCAAAAAATTTCGATGCACCCATTGTCATGAAATTGGTAGGAAACATGAAAGGTCTATTGTTGTTAATGAGCCTGTCCTTTCCAATGAGAATAGTTTGCTTAAATTAAAAAAAGTAAGGTAAACTAACCAAGGTAAACATTTTTGCAATCACCAAACTGCCTAGCTTGGTGATCGAAGAAATGACTTCAAAATCCGACAAATTAACAACAAACAAAACAAACAAATATTTTTATGGCCTACAGATAGTTGTTCCGGGTCTTGCTGTTTGTGTATGTGAGTATGTTTGTTTGTAAACGCACCCACTATACAGGAGAAATTTCTAATGCGGGCAACTTTTATTTATGAAAAAGAAAGAAAAGAAATTAATACTTCCCAAGCCTAAACTCTATGAAAAAAAATAATCTGCGTCAAAATGGTTGACGCTTAGACAATATTATGATAATGGAACGAACAATTTCATCTTAAAGACACTGTTTTGATGATAGCAAGAGAGCATTTAAGTACGGTCATCTGCTCGGTAAGTATGTACTAATTGTATCTACTCAAGACCGTTAAGGAAATATTACATGGCCCAAACGGCTCTTCAACTGAAAATCGATAAAGGTCTTCGCTCTCAGTTCAATTTCATTAAGTGGTTCTAAGTTATTCGAACTACGGCTTATCGCATTTTTTTTAATGTTTTTTTTTAGTATTAACATTGGTAGTCCGTTTGATCACTATCTCACTGATGACGACGATGGAGCACGCTTGCTTAGAAGTATCTATTCTCTCCACTTACACATAAAGTATATTTTTGCTATCCTTTTCCATAAAATGTCTTGTTTACTTTTCTAGTTTTAATCGGAGCTGGCACAAAATGAAAACCATACATTTTCATTATGGCCTGCTTTAATTAAAACATTTTTCAACTAGTTAAGCTGTTAAAGATTCGATGTAGAATTATAAATCAAAATAAAGCATCAATGCATTTGACTTAACAGCTTTAGAATACGAAATAGATTATACTCAATAAGCTATGTAGCCATATATATAAAATATTTGAAGCTAGCAAAATGTTTTATTGAAATAATACCATTATAGGTTAAAACATTCCGAAATTCTAAAGGTATGGTCGGGGTGGATCAGCTGCAGTAAGAGTCTCATAAAACAGATGTAAAACTACTGTAATTCTTATAATCGTTCGTCAGAGGTTGGTAACCCAAAAGTACAGTACTATTGACAGGCCATTCTTTTTTGTAGTAGCCAGCTATAGAGCCGCCCGCAATTCGAGAGAGTTGCAACACCATTGAGAACCACTCTAAAGAGAAATATGTGCACGTTTTATCGTGAGGTTGGTCGGTGGATGCGTGACCATCTTAACATACCGAGATTCCTCCGTGATTCGGAAAGCACGTTAGGCCATTGGTCATTTGGAGATCTTTGGCAGTCACATTGCATCATAAATACTAAAGAAAAATTACGCGTTCTGTATTAAAAACACAATTAAAATTAGTAATAGTAATAATAATGACTCTAACTTGGAAGGAGAAAGGGGAGGCCTTTGCCCAGCTGTAGGACACAAGTGCAGGCTAAGAAAAATAGTAAAAATATTATTGAAAAAGCACCTAACGATATCCCCTCGACTTTCACTGAGAAGATATCACTCCACTCTGACAAAACCAAACAAACAAAATAAAAGAGTTCAAAAATATAAAAAAAAAACTCGACACGATAAATGACTCAGTAAAAGCATTGTCGTTACTGTCACATACATATACCGTAGGCAAAGGAAACCCATTATTAATAGCCACGGACTTGCCCAGAGGTTGCCGCTGGGAAATAATATATATCGTGACCTTTTGATGCCGGTTGGGACTCGAAAATATTGTCCTAATGTTACTCTGTTTAGTTCAGCTTGATTCTAAATGTATTAAGGTTAATATTTTGAGAGTTTTCTTGTAATTTCGGATGGGTAATGTTTATGATTTTGTTTGTTTTGTTTTTGTTATCATTTCTCAGAAATATGGTAGTTTCTTTGATAATGGCTTCTTCAAAATTTAACTGTAAACAGGAACGGATTTGTAATATTTTATAAACTTTGATGAATTTTATTCTGTTAAAGTTACTTTTAATTTTTAGATAAAGATCGTGTTGTTAAAAATATTCGGTAACAACTATAAGGGTAGTTAGGTAGTTTATTTTCTCAATCAATAATCAATGCAATTAAAGGTGTAACGTGCCTTAGTTCAAACAGCATTCAAATAAGAATAATCAAACATTAAACAGTACTGAGTACACACTACACATGGTTATATTTAACTAACTTAACTATATACAAACTAGACTAAAAATTACCAAATTATGTACAAACGTGTATAAAAACAAAATAAATCATTGGGTAATAAATCAAAATAAATCAATCAATTAATTAAATCTAAATGCATCTAAGTGAGCTCCCTCCTAGCTCATGTCTTTACTAGGACATAAGATCCTAGAGTAGCTTAGGACAAAATTTAATTCAAGTTTTTCAAATCTTTACTCTCTAAAATTTCAAATTCTCAATCACAGCCAACTGACATTAAACCCCTATAAATAAATATCAACCAAACAGCTTAATACTCAGTAATAAACATCTTCAAAACGAAAATTTAAAGGTGAACGGCTCTATTGAACCATCAGCAAATACAATTCCAATTAATTTTCTGCTATAGTGTTGAAAATTGATAAAGTTTAACGTTCTTACTGCCATTCGAAGCCCCAATTCGATTTCAGATACAAATACGTTGCCTACAGTGTTCACCGGACGAAATTAAATATAAATAAGATCGGAGGGGCGACTAGGGATTCAGAATCGAATTAAAAAATAATAACGCATTTCAATATAACCGATGTTATTCTATAGATAAGGGTTTGGGAGAGTTCGTCGGTTTTGAAACTTTTGTAAAAGAAGCGTTTGGACGTCTCAGTGTGACCTTGAAGATTATTTGGAGTGAATGAAGTCGTTTTTGTAAGTTGTACTAAGTCAATGTTTTCGTTAGAGACATCGGACTTCTAGTAATCATGATTTTAATTTTACTCATTTGGTGGTCTTTGAAAAACAATTTTTAAGAGTAATTTTGTTTATCTTTGCTTTATGGTAGAATCGGGATGAAAAGGAAAACAAACCCTCACAATAAGCATTTTAGCCCTTGTAGGTTCTTTTGAAACATCATATACTTAAATACGTATCTTATGCACCAATGGTTTTGTAAACAGTCCGTCCACTATATATGAGATTTCGCAATACCCTGAAATAATGGTTCCTGTTGTGTAGGCAATTGCCAATATTGGCTCAACTTCAGCGGCCTTTGATGGATTACAAATGCGAGTGACCGTTTGTGTACGAATGGGCCGATAGACATTCAAGTGTCCCCAAAATGGACCATTGTCAACGGAGCCAATTAAATGAAACCAATTTCTGTTACTGCTCACTATAAGAGAAACATAATCATGATAATAGAACTAAGTAATAATAGCTTTGTATCCAGAATATCGTCGTCAAACTTTGCCAATACAAATTGAACAGAGCCTTCAATAGTTAACATTAATTTTCGCGGACGTGTTTTGCACAAAGACAAAACCCTGGCAAATGAGTTAACCAAGTTTAATTAGACAATCCATGTTGCCAGATACAAGAAACAGTTCGGTTTGCTCTTGTTCCAGTTGTTCAAGATATCTGTTCGTGTGTTCACAACTTTGTTGGTTTGAAATTGTGATTTCCTATGGGGATGTCGCGTTGGAAAACATGCCTACAAAAATGTTTGCGGCTTGAACTTTGTCACGGGTGATTTATTAAAATTATTGACTTGGAGTTACTCATTACTTTACATTGAATTTTCAAGACTTGTCAGTCAAATAAATATTATCCATCAACCTACACCAATATTGATACCAACTTTTAGATAAGGTACTTTATTCAAAACGATGTGGAGTTCTATCTCTTTTTCAAAAAGAAAATAACTTTTTATTATTCTTACACAGTCAGTGTATTTATGATGAATACCACAAAGAAAAAGTGCCGGTCCCGGCTGTTGTCACATGATAACGGGGGCTTTACGTCATGACAAAGTGAACTTCGCCACAAAAACGTTGAAGAAGTTGAAGATACGACTAGCTGTATAATAATGTTGACCCGAACTTGTTTCTGACACTTTTAAGATCAAGCCACAAAAAAAAATACAAATTTTCGTGTAGAATATAAAGCTGAAAAGCCAAAAGTTTCGGTTGAAATAAGGCTCCTTAAAATCCTCTGTGTTTAATTGAAACGTATGTATATGTATTATATTTGTCGGGAAAACTTAGCTGCTTTCGTGCCGAGTTGCTGACGTTATCGCTTCGCGACAATGGCCACTAGAAAGCCTTCTGACCGCAACACCGCTACCCAAACTAACGTTCAGCTGACCTCGCGTTGCCTTCATTCAAATGTGACAACTAGGATAGTCATCTCGTTAGTGTGAATTTTGAAGTCCTGTGGCAACCGCAAGTGCTCTTGGACAAGCAGACAAATGCGAGTAACGACGTCACATTTTGAAGAAATCACTCGTGTTTTGAAAATTTCCCGGGTGTTTTCTTTTTGCTGTGTTTTGGCTGTCTGAGAAACGTTCTTCTTATTTTTTAAAATATAATGGACGTAACTAATATTTAACATCGTACAGTTTCCCAGTAGGATCGTTATTATTATTATATAACATTTCAAATCTTCAAACTGTCTAAATACAGACGACTAAATTCAATTTCTATTCAGAAGCAATATCAACGAGAGTACCCAATAACTACCTGCTGAAAGGGAAGATCTTCAAACAGAACTGTATCTAAATTATACCGTTTTAATATTACCTGTAGAAACTGGGACACATAAATAAGCCAACTATTTTGTACGTCAAGAGATTCAATACCGTTGAAAGTTGTAGACCAACTTGTTGGTAGTTAAGAGGCTGTAACGTTATCCTCCTATGTCACCCCTGCCAGCCCCTGCCTAATACAAACATTCAACAAAAACCTGTATCCAGTACAAAATTTCAAAATAACGAACTCGAATATTTAGTAGTCTTGTCTTTGTGAATTTGTAATTTAACACTTGTCTACATTTGCTCCAGAAGCATCCACTAATAAAATTTAAAGTGCTACCGAATCAAATTTTTAGGTCGTGCCTACTCTCGCTTTTAAGTAGGACCAAGGATGAATTTAAATGAGCTTTCAACAGCGTTGACTTGGAATTGCATAAATATTAATGGTTCGCAGACTACAAGACTGATGGATATGGATTAGCCAGAGGGAGTTTTCTTTAAGCAACTTGAGGGGACAACGTGTCTTCAGCAAATTGTTTGTTGCTGTCCAATGAATATTAATCATTTACATTACCAAGAAAACGCTTGGATGCCCTCTTTCCGTCAATATTGCGTTCCGATTTATTATTGTTCCTGTCGACGCTAATGCGACGTTGTCAGTCAGAGAACTTGCTGTTAAAGTTAAGTTTATTATCTTTGCAAGCACTCTTGTTTTTGCTGTTTTAGTACTAATAAATAAATTTGTAAACACGAGTTCTCATGCCTCTTTGGTACGAAGCCTGTCTTTAATGAGAAGCCGTTTGTATTTCGTTCCATTTACATTAAACTTGGGTCTATCGTGAGAATGTAGGCAGATTCCTGAATATTAACAGCTACCTTATTAATGTTTGATCGTCGCATTACCGTTAAATTATTGAAATTAGGCTTCGTAGCGATGGAATTATTTTCTAACCAAACTTTATTTTTGTTTCAGGTTTACATGCAATAAAAATAGTGAAGTTTGTAGTGCCAGAGATAATTCAGTATGGTGTTCAAGACTCAGTTATATTAGACTGTGATTACACGTATGGGAACAGAACTCCAGGCCTTATGGTGAAATGGTTCTTCAGAAGCAAAACAAAACCAGTGTATCAGTGGATAGTGTCACAAAAACCCCAGGACATAGGCATTTTGAGGGGTCGGGTGGACTTAAATTATAGAGCGTCAGATGACCCCTTAAAAATGTATAGAGCTCTTCGAATAGTTAAATTAGATACGGACATTTCTGGTGAATACATTTGTGTAGTGTCTACTTTTCTTGATGAGGATGTCAAGAGCAAACATATGACAGTCTTTGGTGAGTATTTTAACTTATTTTTCTTTAAATTAACACTGACACACTATTTTCTTTAGATAGAAAAGTTATCAGAAGAGTATTTTAACAATGAAAATGTAATATAATTATATTTTCAAATCATATTTATCATCGAATACACGTCACATTACACTATTGATGTTATCTTAACCTTTATGCAGGCCCCAGTTCTTCCACATATTTTCATTCCCATATATTCTACTCCTCCACTTACATATACACGTGCCACGACTGTACACTCGAAAATTCGTGTTAAACTTACATAAAGTTCGAACGCAAGACATCCAATCCATACTAAGAAAACATTGAATTTCATATTTGTAGCCTGCTTCCTCGTAAACCGTTTACTTTTCCGCATTACACGTAGTGGGTCCCTCCGACACAGTTATAACCGAAGTGGTGCAAGGAATAAATGAATTTGGGGTCAAATTTGTTATAGTAGGTATCTGGCCCGGGTTACAAGAAAACTGATCTCTGTAAGTTAGTGATCTAGCTAAAGAACTTGGATCCAAGTGAACAAAAATTAATATTTTTGTGTCATCATTATCATCTGCATTCTCCAGTTATTGGAGTAAATGCAGAGTTACTTTTTCTTCCAAATACATAATAATATCTAGGTACGTCAGACGTCTTCTCAGTTTCGCCGCCATTATAAGGCCAAATCATTTTTTTTTTACTGTCATTAAAATTTCCGATTAAGTTGTCGACTTTGTCATTTATTTTATTTTACCTAAAGTGTGTCAAACTTCAACTTTGACATCATCCAAATAGTCATCATCCATCACTCAAATTAGCATTGAACCTTGCAAAAAATTCTAACTCTAGTTTTTACCTTGAATCATTCTTAGTTAAAATTTTTTTTTATGTGTAATTATAATTTCAACTTCATTTCAATGGTCACTGGCTGTTGGAAAGTTCATTATATCTAACCCCTTCTACCCTCCTGCGGTTAACCCGTTCTTGCTGTGTGTATTAGCCTCGTTTTATGAGGAGTAGTTTATTATCCTAACAAATAAAAGGCAATTATGTAAGTAAAACTGAATAATATTAGTTGACAAAATTAGCTACAGTACCCACAATCTGTGCTGGACTGGACTGTCTACCTTTTCATGTAAAATTATGTCTACTACATGAGTAGGTAGGTTAACGTTGACTTAATGCGGTCTTCAAAGTTAGATGTTATTGACTAAATAAATAAGATACAAATTACAACTAGGACATTGTTATCATTCTTGAGGTTAGATAGACAACTGTTTGTGTTATTGTTTTGTTTATATTTTACGATGACCTTGTTGGATATATTTCTCTTTGTGTGTTCTAATATGTTTGATGTTTTATTTCAGATAGAGCTTAAGTTTCAATAAACTAATGTTGTTTATTAATGAAAGCATTATATACAATTGATATTATTCCATTTTAATCAACGCAGAATTTATTAACCATTATTATAGTGTCTACATGACTGATTGTTACTGCGTTATTTTTTCCGTTTCCTTTATCTTCAAAGTCTTCAATTTAGCCTTGAATTTTCGCTACAGCTTCTGCCTTAAATCGGATATCCTTTTTGTTTAAGCAAGCTAGTTTTATACATTCAACATCTGCTATCCGCAGCCCGTTCTTTTTGTGTCAATGACACTTGTAAGCCTTCCAGCCAAATAAAACTATACCGAATTGCTCTATTCCAATTCGACTTTATGCAATCGGGGTTATGTGTACTGGTAGCATGGGGAATGGTGTAACTTTTTAGATTGCGGATTACGTATCTACTTTAAAATACAGAAAAAACGTTTGTGCGCTTCTAGTAGTGTAATCATAGTTGCTATAAAGTTGAATATAAACCCAAAACTTCATATTTTAAAAAGAAATGTAGTCCATTTACTTGATGTCTTTGGACTTGACTAAAAATAGTTTTAAAAAAATGCTCATAAGTACCAAATTCCATTGTACTGGTGCATATAAAGCACCTATGTTATATTTTTGTTGGGACACTGTCGTTTTATTTTGGTCATTCTCTTTATAAAAACAACGTTTGTAACCACAATTGGTTCAACTTGGCCCAATTCCCAACCTAATTTCAAATTGACATGCACTTGGCCAATTCATTTATTAAAAGCAGGAAAGAAAGAAAGAAAGAAAACGTATCAGCTGCGTGTTCAAAGAAAGTTATATAAGTTAACTGAGGGTAGAATAATTTAATAGAGATCGTTAAACGTCGGTTAACAGCCTGTTAGGATTCAGCACCAATTTTTATTTTGTTTTTATTGTGAGTGAGGAATCTGTCGAACTATTGCAGCTAGTTTGGATTTTGAGAGATTTTGTAGGCAGTCATTTAAAACTTGAAAGATGGGTCAGCATTTCTGATACTAATATAAACCTCAGAGATAGGATCAGCATTGAGTCTAAGTGAGAATTGCTGTGTGTTATTTGGCCAATTTTTGTTCTTGTTGCGTCAGGAGTTTAAGCTATTTAATCACTTGCCGAAGCTACATAGGACAGCTAAAAAATAGACAGATTATGTGAGGAACGACATAAAAGAAAAAGGAGTGAATGAGTGACGGTTGACAGTCGAGAATGAAAGAATGAAACGTGTTGCGCTGGCCCCAAGTGTCGACTGACCAGCCTAGTCATAGTTGGGAAAAGGCTAGGCAGATTGACCAATCTGATATGGAGCGACTGCCTATCTGAACTCTACAACCCAGAAGACAGACAGTCAGCCTGAGAAGACTAGAGCAGAAAGAAGACACCTTGAACGAATACCACACCTTCAGTTGTTACATAACAAAAATGTTCACTTAACCTTGTCAACAAAAGTACTTGTGAGTGAGTGCTCACAAGTACTGAGCACTTAAAAAAAGATTACATTATCATCATCTTCCTGCCCTTATCCCCCTGTTACTTGGGGTCGGCGCAACACGTTTTTCTTCCATTCTGTCCTATCAGCCGTCACACTATCACTAACTCCCTTTTCTTTTATATCGCTTCTCACACCATCCATCCATTTTTTCTTTGGTCTCCTTCCTCTCTATCCATCCACCTTTATATTCATAACCCTTCTAGTTACATGCGTTTCATCCCTCTTATTCACATGACCATACTAGAACAAGCGGTTCATCGGCGGATCATCACGAAGATAAGAGATAACAAACATAAAAAAATACAAAACGAATTGAGAATCTCCTCCTTTTTTTTAAATTCGGTTAATAAGCGTCTATTTGACTCCAAATCCACACACACATGTACATATGCGCAATCTAAAACAAACTCTAATGTCGTGTACAAAACTATCAAATTTCAGTCCCGGAGACGAGTTTCCGGCTGATTCAGAACAAGACGGATGACGACACGGTGAACGTCATCTGTGCGGCGGACGGAGCATTCCCTTCGCCGAACCTCACCATAGCAACGCCAGAGAAGTAAGTACCAGTATAACTAGCAGTCTCACTCGGCTCCGTTCGTGTGGTACCAGTACTTCCCCCGCTAATAAAGTATAGCCTACTAGCTTTTATCAGCAGGTTCGCCCGCGTGGATGTCGAAAATTAAATAATAATAATAATAATTTATTCACCAAAAATAATTTACACACATATTACAAAAATTGAAAATTGATAATGTACAACTTAAGTTTTGTAATATTCGTAGTTTGGGACTTAGTGCATCCGAACTAGGCGTTTAATTATTCCAATAGAATAATATTCCCGAGATGAAAAGTATCCCTTTGTCTTATTCCAGAGCATGGTCTATCCGTTTGCTAGGTCTTATCCGAATCCGTTCAGCTGTTAAGATGTTTAATTAAATAATTAAATAAACCGCTTTTTCCGTTATTTTTTGTACGAGTATATTAGTTAAGGCCGGTAGGTCTCTGAGAAGGCAGATAGGAAATCTGACTTCTCAGAGAATAAAAATCCAAACAAAGTCAAAGGTCAAAAAATCAAAGTCACTTTTAATGTCCTTATAAAGTATAAATCCATTTTCATTATGTTCGAATCATATCTTATAATAATTATACAAATAATAACCGGATCCAAATGTCGTGTGTTTTATCATTATTTTCATACAAAAACTGTAATTTAAAACCTCAACGAATTCCTCTGAAATCATCACTCGAACTTAAATAGTTCGAGTGCAGAGAAAAACTCTCAGTAATTAAAGTTTCGAGCCGTAACTATTTGCTTTAAAAAAGTTAGACACGACTAAAACTCTGCCTTATTTTTCGAGAGGGAAAATCTAACAGTATCAGTTATTTTGCTGTCGAAATTGTTGGAGTTATTCTGAATGTAGGTTACTTGGTAATGTGGTTTTATGCAGATTCTTTTGTTTTGTTTACTGTGTCACTATTTCATGAATAGTTGCTTAGCACTGAATTTTTGGAATTTCGGTCGCGGTTCGGGAATTGTTGGATTGCAAGCATTTTGCTAAGCAGATTTTTATTTTTATAATTCTACTGTGTAGAAAAAATACTTGGTCCGATTAACTTAAATATAAATAAAATAATAAATATAGTCAGTTAGATTATTAAATATTAGACACGTGTTTAGTGTCGTTTGAAATCGATAGAAAATTATTAAGATAAAGCGCATCAAAGTGCAAGAGCGGGGGCTGGTGACGTCACATTCATCATCATCATCATCATCATATCAGCCGAAAGACGTCCACTGCTGGACATAGGCCTCCCCCAAGTGTCGCCACAACCACCGGTCCTGTGCGTCTCGCATCCATCGGTTACCCGCGACCCTCACCAGGCCATCGGTCCACCTTGTGGGAGGCCTTCCAACGCAGCGTCTTCCGGTATGCGGTCGCCACTCCAAAACTTTTCGGCCCCATCGACCATCTGTTCTGCGAGCAATGTGCCCTGCCCACTGCCACTTCAATTTGGCGATCCTTCGGGCTATGTCGGTAACCTTGGTTCTCTTGCGGATATCATCATTCCTGATTCGATCACGCAAGGAAACTCCGAGCATTGCCCTCTCCATTGCCCTTTGGGTGACTTTAAGCCTTCTGATGAGGCCCATTGTGAGCGACCACGTTTCGAGTCCATAGGTCATCACTGGCAACACGCACTGGTCATAGACTTTCGTCTTGAGAGACTGTGGTATGTGAGACGAGAAGATACCGCGCAACTTCCCGAACGCCGCCCATCCGTGTCGGATTCGACGTCATATTGCTTAGTAAAAATGGCACTATCCTATCTTAGTGACGTCACGCGAGTTTTCAAAGCACTGTATCTTCGTAATTTTTTGTTTACGGGAAAAAAATAAAAAGTGTTTGTCCTATATTGTCGACAGGCCTGTTGGTCTAGTGGTTAGTGACCCTGACTGCAAAGCCGGAGGTCGTGGATTCGATTCCCACCCAGGACAAACTTTGTGTGATGAGCATAATTGTTTGTTCTGTGTCTGGGTGTAATTTATCTATAATATGTTTGTATTTATAAATTATATAAGTATGTATATCAGTTGTCTGGTTACCATAACACAAGCTCTGCTTAGCTTGGGATCAAATGGCCGTGTGTGAGTTGTCCCAAGATATATTATATTATTATTATTATTATATTTTTTTAAAATCTGTCTAAGAGATTTTTTCATTTAATAAATAATACCCTATTGTTCCACACCTGGGAAAAGGCCTCCCTTCATTCTTTCCATATCTCTATATACGTTGGGCTTCTTAACACCGGTTTAATAAGAAAGAAATTCATTAAAGTTTTAATTTTAAATGTACTGAACATAGCGTCCATTTTTCCTGAAGGGTTGTGTGACATGGGTACACGTCCATTATCTGCCAGTTATGTTGTTATAACAGGGGCAACACCGTTGCAGAAACCTGAAGTTCATGTCGTTTTTTTTTGGACGGGAAATCATCAAATGTCTTCTTGTGTCAGACTCTTACTGACTAAAACCCATCCATGTTCCTCCTAATGCCATTTGCGTCCCAGGGCCGCGGTGACTCTTTCGAACAAATTCCGCAACCCTGGATGCTGCTAATTGAGTTCTTAGTGAATACATCTTTGTGACAAACGGACAAAAAAACTATATAAGGGGTCCTATTTCCAATGGTATAAGGTTGGAAACCTAAAAACTCCCCAGGACCAGGACAGCTCAGATGTTGTCTTTGCGTATACCTTACGTAGGTAGACTCACGAGATAAATTGTCAAGTATTTATTTATTCGAATAACTGACATAAGAAAATTGAGGATACACTCTTGTGTCAAAACACAAATTTTGTACAAAAATAACATGAGACAAAAATAATTCCACGCGCGCTTCGAACTCATTCTAAGTAGATATCTTCTTAAATATTTTAATAAACTCAAAGAAATTAAGTTACCCTGCTTAAACAGCAAAGATTATAGTACTGTTTTCATGTTCAAAGTAAAATTTAAGTAAGCTTTCCTCAAGGCAATCTCAGCGTAAAACGTTTAATATTACATAATTAGAACAACAAAATAAGCTTCTAAATTAAATCACGCTTCATTTTTATTTTAGAAAAGTGTTAATTTAATCAAGGTTTTTTAAAGGGCTTTGCTAACAGTAGCGATCAATACTTTGCGAGGTAGAATTTCGTAATCGTTCTCTGTATAGATCGGTTACCAGTTTCAAACCTCACCTCAATAGTTTATACGATGAGGAATTATAGAACATTTCTCTGATTTCTCTCTAATTTCCACCATTTCCAATTTCTGATAAGGAAGCAAGGCGGCCATCTTAGATAGACCTTCCTCACCTCCTTTTGTCGATGAGATTGCTGACGTCACAAGGGTTGGTGAGGGTCATAATAGGTGTCTATAAAGGGTAGTCAGATATAGATGTATGAAGTTACTCGTAGCATATAGCAACCGCATTGCGGGAAGTGTCCATGTTATGTGCTGGGCGCAATTTGATATGGAATGTCCCGAATCGTTTAAATGGGATTTGAGGTGTTTCACGGTTCACGGTCCTTAGTTTCGTATTGTTTCCTTGTTCTATTGTTAGATCAATTCCTGGTTATTGTCTATTCCGTCGAAAGTGACGTTGTTTTGTAATTTGGCGAATATTTACTGCTGATATTTTCCTCTTTGCACTTTCCACATTGCAAAATTCGGGACTACAAAACGAAATTTAGTTTCAGAGATTTCTTTCGTGTTTAAGAAAAATCAGATTTATAAAATGTATTGTTAATAAAAGCGTAAAACACCAAAATATCTAGTACCTACAAGGTTTTAGTCGTAAAAAGTTCATACAATATTTATGATTTAGAACACACGAATGAAATTCAACGATGTGAAATATATCGCTCACGGTTGTCTAGACTTGATGCTGAAATCAGTGATTTATGTGTTACGATGATTAGTTCGTACATTTAGACTGAGTAATCATCGAAAAGCACGATGACATTATCGTATCAAAAATTATTTGACTTCGAAATTAGATTGAGCATTATGTAAATGTAAGTACCTTATATTTTGACAAACGCATGTTGAAATAAATAGTTTGAAATGTTTTTTTTTTGATCAATGAAACTGGAAGTATTAAATATCTAGACTACCACAGATAAACAAAGTATTTTATTAATCTGTGTAGACTACGTTCATAAGCTACTGTTGCTTTAGCAACCAGGCATTAAACTATAAAAAATAAAATAAGCTACCTACTGTCAGCATCATAAATGTTTTGGAAGATTGATAAAAATAAATTCAAATTATTTATAAAACGTAAGCTATGCCAGAGAGCTTTTTACACAATTAAAGACTATCTTGAAGACAAAAAGGCTTGGGATTGAGCTGCTTCAATGATGTACATGGCCTAATGTTACATAGGTACCTTTTTAATTATTAGAAATTGTCTTTTTTCTTTTTTTTAAGCTCTGTTGTATACTTTTCTTTCATCTCGTTGGTAAATTTTGACATTAATGTTTACTTTATTAAGTATTCTATTTTATTATTTTTGACATGGAATATTTACTTTGTAAAGTAATATATTTTATTTTTTTCAATTTATTATGTTTGACATGAATACTTACTTTGTAAAGTATTTTTTTTTTTATTATTATTATTATTTAACTCATTTTGTGAATATGGGGACCATGTGGGTTATTTTCTTCTTCTTCTTCTTTGAAGTATTTTTAACGAGGTCTGGCAGTTTGAGTACTTAAATGCGGCCTACACAAATGTCCTTTCTTTGGCATGTTCGTCGGTTCGTTGATCTCCTTTATGGTTCTAAGTTGAGCTACTCGACTACTGACCAAAGCTTGCACTGACTGGACGGGTCCACTCAAATCTGTGTGGTTCTTTCCTCAAAAGACCATTTCAGACACTGATCTGCATGATCCTCATATCGTATTGTGAATGTGGGGACCATGCAGATCGCTATGATAGGGGTTCATTTCATGTTAGTCAACAATGTCTGGCAGTTTGAGATTTTTTTTATGCGGCCTACCCAAATGTCCTTACTTTGGTATTGTTCGTCAAATCGTTGAGCTCCTTAAAGTTCTAAGTTTGAGCTCCATAATAACTGACAAATGCTTGCACTGTCTGGACAGGTCCACTCAAATCTGTGTGGCACTTTCCTCAAAAGGCCACCTCAGACATTAACCTACATGGTTCTCGTATGATTTGACCAGTACAATTTGTATGGACTTCAAAAGAGACTGTGACCTCTGAGTTTGTTTCGGTGTTTCTTCTCAGGGTAGTCAGCTAAGAAACACCGGCCTCATCTAGCTTAAAATGACCAAACAATATTGACGTGTAAAAGTGTTATGTTTAACCTACTTACAAAATAAATATCATTTATCATTTATCATTTGATACTCTCTCTCTCCCTCTCTCTACATTGCTTGGTCAGCACTTGAACGCGGTTTTTATACATTCTCACTCAAGTTCAGTGCAACTTCTTAGTGCAATTGTGATCATAAATCTTTTTAGTATTACTTTGCCGTTTTATCTCTCCATGATCCTTTGTTGACCGATAAAGAATGGCTAAGGCATGATATCAGCCTAAGTACCTTTGTGCATGAAGTTTAAATTAATTAATTTACCCTTAGCTGTCTTGGGATCACGGTATTAAACTAAAATCACGACAAAAGAATTCAATTCAAACTTTTGAAAAAGGCCATTTAGAACGTTTCAACACCTCACTGCTTCACAAAAGTTTACTTTACAATCTTTCAAAAATCCACAGGGTATAGTTTAAAATACTATCACATTTCGAACAATTGATTATAGGGGAATAAAAGAACTTGGCAACGTTTTGAGCCAAGATTAAACTTGGTCGACTTGGCCACCATCTGTTTCACCTGCCAAATACCTGGCTATAAAATATGCTTTGCTAAAACATTTCATATTGGTCACCGTGTATTTTCATTTGCATATTATGCTCATACTTTGAGGTTTCAAGTTGAATGTCAAACTCGATCGCGGCAAGAGACTCAATTATAATTAAGAAAACATAATCATGGAAATTATGTTGAGAAGAAGATTGGTTGGTTTGATTTATCTAGTAGCAAAAACATCGTGATGCTATCTTTCATCCTATATAAAATTATTTGGTTACTGTCTGAGTGACAGACAGGTAGCGCACAGCTGAAATCACTGGTCGTAGAAAACTGAAATTTGGCATGCAGGTTGGGAGTGTAGGGGTGCACTGAAAGATGTACCATAATTCCTACGGGAACGGGATATTCGCGTACAAAGTCGCGGGCAAAAGCTAGTATTTATGTGTTACTGGAAAGTTATTGACTCCGTAAGATTGCAAAAAATCTATATTAGATTATAATTTCTCGATTTATTATGAAAAAATCGTTTTGTATACAATAAATCCGGTCCATATTCAATAATTTCCAAAACATCCGTGTCTTATTGAGAAAAGGAGTTTATCATTTCACGCGATATTTTACAATCTTACGGCGTTTGCAATTTTCCGGTGATATAAAGTACTTATGTAAGCCAAATGTACAAAAACCTTGTGGCACAAGGACTTTTAAAAATAAGCACAAAATAAACATTCTAGAATTCCGGTTTTAGGAACCCAACAAATAAATAATGTTTCACACAGGTGATATTTAGCAGCATCTTCAACAAAATTCGTACGAAAATCTTCTCCGTAGTAAGAAAGTCTGAAGAAACAGCACACGAATATTTTTATAATGAATGTACAAACTAAAACGATCTCAACTTTCTAATTTAACTTCGTGTAACCGACATTACAAGCGGCGACCACATATTTGCTGGGAACAATGAAGTTTTCCCTCCTCGGGGAAATATGTCTTGAAACTAACAACAAAATTTAATCAAAAGAGAATGTTTTAAAAACTACGTCCACAGACTCGGCTTGGCTTTGAATTATTTGCGGTGATTTTTTACTGCGTGCGCACTATCTTTGAAGCAAAACATCGCATTCTTTAAGTAAAAAGTCAGAAAATGCATTCTCGCTTTTGTTATCCTCAGTAATGAATAGGGAGCAGGGGAAAATATTTGTGCAAGGAAATTTAATTATAGCTATCTGCATTTAGAGCCCTGAGCGATGTTAATTTTAGAGATTAAATTAAATGGAGTGTCAGCTGCTGTTTTTTCCATTATTATTTTTCATCTGCCTTTGTGTCCCTTTTCAAAAATATGCAGTCATTTTTGTATCTTGATATAATAAGCACAACAACGCTGTGTGAATTTAATATTATACATAATATGCCAATAAAAACCCGGTGTTTATTTCCAAGCGAGATTGTCCAGAATCGTAGTGGTTACATTTGTTATAAATTGGATTTCCACTGTGTCTTTGACAAAACTATATTTCTGAAACTACTTTTGTTCTTTCGAAATAAGATTGGCGTGAAAGTGGAAGATTCGTATTCATACACATGTCTTGTAGATTTTCTACCAAATTGTATGAAAACAAAACCAAAATCTATTAGAAAAATCAGTGACATAAGAATATTTAAAAAAGAACTAAAATTGTTTTTATTAAAAAATACATATTACTCAGTCAGTGAATTTCTACTAGATTAAGAGACTGATAATTATGTATCTCAGAGGTATAAGTAGAAATTCAGTAATTTCTTCAAAATTTTTGAATGATAGCCAATTATGCCAAGAATTTTATGTTTTGAAGTTTGTACTCACTTATGTTAACTTAGGTCTATATTTGATATAAATATGATTTAAAATATTTAAAAAGAAGGAAAATAATGAACGATTTACCATATCCTATGCTATCGTACTATAATTAACTAATTAGACTGATTTACTTATTTATAACTAAAATATGATGTATGTTTTCTACTCGT
Organism: Melanchra persicariae; assembly: GCA_947386135.1. Classification (NCBI taxonomy): domain Eukaryota; kingdom Metazoa; phylum Arthropoda; class Insecta; order Lepidoptera; family Noctuidae; genus Melanchra; species Melanchra persicariae. Next base: position 3,632,398 of record OX376651.1, on the reverse strand, counting down.
GCACACAAAAACTTGAGAACGGATTTAAATATGGCACAAATGTAGATGGATTAACAAATAGAGTAATTTTTATCCCATGCTTACACGCAACTGCGACCGAGTCGTGGGAAGCTAGTATTAAAATAATATAGGAAGACTTACAGCTATAAGAATAGCTGTTAGTCTTCCATAATCAAATAAAGATATAAATAAAAAGCCTTATATTGAGCTGATATTTTAATTCAGCCTTTATTTATAAGCTTTTATTAACTCGCATTTTCATTGCTTAGAACAGGCATAAAAATAGCTCCAATTTACTCATCGCTGAACATGATTGTTTAATTAGAAAATTGATACATCCTTGTTGTATTGAAAAGGTAATATGCACCACAGGTTCGCACAATACGTTTTAGGAATACCTACATTTATTATGGGTTTAGCTAAAGGTGTCACCACACCAATGTATCATTAGAAAATCGATACATCCTTGCAGTTAGAGAAAGATCAAAACCGAAAGGTAGTACGCATCACAAATTCACACAAAACGTTTTAGGAATACATTCATTATGGGTTTAGCTAAAGGTGTCACCACAGCAATGTATAATTAGAAAATCGAAACGTCCTTGTTGTAAGAGAAAAGATCAAAACCGATAGGTACTCGTAGTACGCACCACAGGTTTGTATCGCAGAAACTCGTGGCTAAATAATAATAGCCACACGGTTCGATCTTCAAGGTTAAGCAACGCTTGCCAAGGTCGGTCTGTGGATGGGTGAATATCTGAACATACCGAGACTCCACCGTGCCTAGGAAAGCTGGCATTTGTAGATCTTTGAGTCGTTACAGATTGTCAGAAGCTAGAAAATCTGACTCCAGTCTTGCCCAGTTAATGGGTTGTGGAGGTCTGGTAGGCAGCTGTAAAATCCTCATCGTAAAATACTGGTATTAAGCTGAATCCGGTTTGACTGGGAGCCGACCCCAATATAGTTGAGAAAAGGCTAGGCAGATGATGATACAATGTATGTTCTCGTAACAGCTGAGACAAAAACTGTCTATTAAACAAAACGTTGTTCAAAAAGTAAGAGGGCTTTTATTAGTGCCTACATACAAAATACTTCTCTATAATGTAGGATCGAAATGGCTTCCAATAGCGCTGATACACTTAAATATTAGTCCCAGTTGAGTTGGGCGGCATTAAACCAAAATTTATAGTCGTGGCAGGGTAAAGTGTGGATAATAATATATCAGGATTAAATATATAAGAACCGTTATATTAATGTAATAGGGGTATATAGGTATCGGTCATTGCTGTGATTTTTTTTCTAACAATGATATTAGACAATTTTTGACACGGATTTTTTACCCAATAGCAAAGAAGAAATTCTCGTTAATTATTCTGAATTTGATCAAAACAATTATTTCAGTAAGTTCTTATCTCAAGTAATTCTTTTGCTCTTTTGCTGGCCAGACTTTTGGTCCTGTCCCTGTTATTTGATAATAGATCAAAACAATAGAATTGCACAAATTTTCGAAGTATTGTAATAAAACATTATTATGTCATTGTCAACAGTGAAAGACCTAGTTTCATCGGGGTTTTTTTGTGGTTTTAAATATAAGAATTGTAGGTACTTACTTAAATAGGATGAAACAAAATAAAATTGTGCTAAGTTTTCTGTTAAATTCTCTTGTTAAAAAAGAACCTCATTTCTCTCATTTTTTTTTAAACTGTTTTATTTTTACTTATCATCTTATTTCCGTTATCCAGGCACCTACAAGGAGTGGACCACAGAGTACATCTAGTCAACGGGAGGTACTCAGCGGTCTCTTCTGTCACTCTCAATGATGTGGACCTACCATCACCAGCAGAATTCATCTGCACATTAAGAATACCACAGGCGAAATACGCTGTTAGAAAAGAGGCCATTTATTATCCAGGTAAGAACTCTTATATTACCGTAAAACGGGGTGAATAGGTACGGTGGGGTGAATCAAAATAAAATTTTCATAGGGATTTTCACTGTAATATCATAATTCTTACTACTTATTGGTTTTCTTGGAAAGCAACTTTTCATCTGTTAAATTTATTTCAATTTAATAAAATTAGAGACCGTAAATGCTGCCACAACATTTAAATAACGTAAAAATCCCTTTCAAAGTGTGTTCCAATTCGCCCCTGCATTCCTTGTTACCCCGTTTGTAGGTACTGCCCAGACCCACTTATTCGTGTGTTAGTTTAAGTAATTTACATTTACGCTGCAGTAAAATGATAATATCACTTTGACCAATCTGTTCCATCTGTGAAACAAAGTGGTTTATTCACAATTTCTACTATGTACTACTACTCATATATTTTGGTGGGGCAAAATAACAATCGCATAAACTCTTGACTTAACATTCCCAATAGATTGATGAGGCAATGTAGAATAATCAAAATGATGGATACTTAAAAGCCTGCTGGAAAAAAATATAAAAATAACTTCCAAGTTTAAATCATATTCGGCTGTAACTCGTAACTGAAAGAAAACTATTAATTTTAACAATGAAAATCTGAAAATACGCAGTGTCAAAACATACACGGCCATTCTTAATGTAATTATCACCTAAAATGTTTTGTACACTCTAAAAAGCTGGCATCAACCGATTTTAAAATATACGCGAAAAATGTTTTAGCACTCAACAGTGAGCGAGTGAATTCTAAATGTTTTTAATTTGCATAATAGTGCCTCAATGGAATAATCAAGATTCGAATAAAATTTCCAGTGGAAAATTCTTTCGAATGGCGCTTATTTCCTTTGATTCGCTGCTCTGCCGGCGTACAAAATAGTTTCGTTTGACTATAAATAAGCTTTTATGCTGTGGCAAAATTGATAAATTGAATTTATATTCAAGTCGTCCACACTCGCAGCCCGTGCGTGCATGTAATACAATGGCTTACCATTTTAGAATAAATCTGTCAACTGAACTGAGTGCAGCTGGTAGGATTAGCTTATTACATCATAGAGTCTAACTTTTATGTTTTTGGAATATGACTGGTATTTATAATATATACTATGTTAGTAAAATTAAAAATGGACGCGCCCGTTGCTAAATAATTACAGCAGCACGTATCGATTTTTTGTGGAAATTGTCCGAAAGAGTCACCGCGGCCCTGGAACGTAAAGGACATTAGGAGGAACACGGATGGGTTTTAGTCAGTAAGAATCTGACACTCCCTTGTCATTTGATGATTTCCCATCCTTAAAAAAAAACGAGTCGATCCCGATCTTGATGGATAAGCAATGCTTGCTGAGGCCGGTCTGTAGATGGGTGGCCATTTTAACATACCCAGAATGCTCCGTGCCTCGGAAAGCACGTTATGTTGTTGGTCCCGACTGTCTTCTAGCATTCGTTTGGATTGTCAAAAGCCAGAAAATTAACTGCCAGTCTTGCCAAGGAGTACTGTGCTACCCAAATAAACTGGGTTGTGGAGGACTGATAGGCTGACGCTCCACGTAAAAAACTGGTATTCAGCTGAATCTGGTTTGAGTGGAAGCCGACCTCAATGTGGCTTTTTTTTTAGAAAACGTTCAGGCAACTAAGGCGTTAAGGCGTTAAGGGACTAGTCCCTTTCCCAACTACATATTTTTATTTCTACTATCATCTACAGAAGAAATCAAAATAAAGAATCTTAAAAAATTACGTTTTCAAAGTCAAAGTCAAAGCATTTATTTCAATTAGACCATTTACAGGCACTTTTTAATTGTCAAGGTCGGTCGGTCAAAAATATGAAGCTATTTGCACGTTCCAAAGCGTAGATCTCTATGGAGAAGAACGTGCAAGAAACTCCACGGACACTCTTTTAAAAATGATATTTTGTTACAAAATTATGGTTACATCATTCATATTGAAATTATACATATATGTGAGAACGAAGTTCCTTTTATTATACCTACAAACTTTATCATTTGTTTTTAATTACATTGAAAAGATTCTAACAAAAATAATATTTATGAAATAAAATCAAAATGACAAAAAAAGCGGCTTAAAAGCTGTTTATTTATTTAAAAAGCAACCTAACCGCTTTATAAGTCTACGAACGTCATTATTGTGCCCGCTCAGCGCAAAGAATAAGGAATGGTACCTATATTTTTTAACGGGAGCCATGAAAATAACAATTTTGCGGAATAATTTTCAAGAGGGCCATTTTAAGCTTTTTATCAGTAAGAAGTTTGTGTACACAGCTATCTAAAAGTACATGGGACGAACGTTTCCTACAGTCCTCGTGAATAATTTTATGCTTCGTTAAATCCATTGTGGAGGGTAAATGCGCTTAATAGAATATCGGTAGCTCGGTGGGCGCTCAAACATTTTTTCTTGGCGCTTGTTCCTTATAATCCTAATGAAAAGTCAACAAGCGCCAGAACTAAGTTTTACCTTCGAAAAATCTTTTTAGATTGGACATTGAAAGATGGATTATTATGATGGATAGAGTTTTTTAGTTACATCAATAGTGACGTCTCGGGGGTTTTGGACCAATTTACTGTTGACAAACTATTGGTTGGCGTTTGGGCCGTTTTTTGCTTATAGATAAAGTTAGTAGTTTTATTCTGCCTTTGCTGGTATAGGAATGGAATTCAATGATATTCAATGTTTAAGTGAGTGAGTGGTTTCCAATTTATAAAGTAAAAGTGTTATCATAAACTAGCATTTGTCCGCGGCTCCACCCGCGTGGATATCGTTTATCGCGTAAAAAGAGCCTATGTAATTTGGCAGATACATATATAACCTGGGATATGGAGAAGGCTCCATATCCCAGGTTATATATGTATCTGCCAAATTTCATGACGATCCGTTCAGCCGTTTTAGCGTAACAGACAGACAGACTTTCGTATTTGTAGTAATATTAGTAGGAATAGTTGGTTTGAAATGCTTTTTATTTTTGTGTCGTGGTCGCTTGTCAAAACTGTCAACTTGTTTGAAGTTGGAAAAAAAATATTCGAGCTAATTTTGATCAAAATTAACGGTCACAAAACCATCGAAGAATTTTGACGTTACAAGGAGTCTAATTCACACGATAAACAATAAACACGAATGAATTTTAAACACTTCAATAAATTCTACATGCACAAATAATAACAAGAATGACCCAGCATAATATAATGAACAAAGCTTTGCAACGAATTTCACTCGTGTTCCAAAAACAAATTAACTTCTAAAATATCTTTTTTGCTCAAAGGTGATTTAATTACGAATAATTTTATTACGAAGTCGACCCGTGCACAGAGGAGAGATAGGGCTAACGATATTGTTAAATTAAACTTGCATACAGGCTCCATCCGAAGTAACACGAGATCGAAACGAATGACAAAATAATCCAAAATTGCCTGAATCTGGATGATAGGTGTTCAAATTATGAATTAATTTGTTAACATGATCATGGAGTGCGTATCACGTATCACACTTCGTTTTGAATTGTTTAAGACAATCACAAGGAATTAATGTATAATGTATTGTGACCATATCGTAGAATTGACCGAGGTTAGACTGGATGTGGCTAAATCACAAAAATTCCAAATTCTACGATATGGTACATTTACTTCTACACTCTTTTTTTTCATAAAATGACTGGGTGTGAGATGAGTGTCAGACTCTTACTGACTAAAACCTAAAAGCGTTCCTCGTAGTTTGGACGACACGGTTGAGCGATTGCCTGCTGCGCTGCATGTCGCGGGTTCTATTCCCGCACGGAACAAATATTTGTAGGGCCTACAGATAGTTGTTTCGGATCTGGCTGATTGTGTTTGCGATTTTGTATGTCTGTAAAAGCACCCACGGTGCAGGATAAATTCCTAGTGTGGGGCAAAGTTTTATAAAAAAAAAAAGTGCCCTTCGCGTTCCAGGGCCGCGGTGACTCTTTCGAACAAAATCCGCAACCCTGGCAGGCTCTGGCCCTAACGGTCCCCGTTTACTTTACATACATCTACATACAGATGATTATGAAATAACTGAGGAATATTACAAACAACAGGGGCCCTACCACGACGTGTTAAAGCGTGAGTCGTTCGAGCGAGAAGGAGGGATGGAGCTATATAGGGTGTATATCTCCATCCCTTCTTCTCGCTCGAACAACTCACGTTTTAACACGTCATGCTAGGGCCTCAGCTCAGAAACCATCCGTAATTATAGTACAAACATTTTTACTATTATTTGGAACAGAATCTAACAAAACGTTTTACCAAACCGTATTCTCATTTTAATAAACTTCATCACAATATTCTCGAAACGAAATGGGAATTGTAATAGTTTTGGTAGGTAACCGTAAATTGATGGTAAGCGTTCTAGCTATCCACACGAAATAATGCAATAGCTTTAGTATAAGTAATAGACACAAACGATTCAACTACCAAGAGTTACACCGCTCTATTTTCAGTTAGAGCTACTTCTAATTTATGTACAAACTAGCATCTGCCAAACTTTTTCCTAGGTTTTAATTATTTTTACGGGACCCTAATGCTTTCTCTAAAATAAAAATAAAAGTAGTTGATGTAACAAAGTTACTCCTTGTTACATTAGCTACCGTCTATTGAAGGTCTCGTCAAAATCAGTCCAGTCGTATCGGAGATTAGCCGAAACAAAACAGACAAATGCCTGAATACATAATTATGAAAATATCGTATATACTTTCACAATTATGTTTTCAGTAAAAAGCTGTTATTGTGATGTTGCAGAAACTTCAAATAGTTTTTTTAATAGACAGTTTAAAAAAATATTATTGTTGTTCTCAGGACCAATTAGCACCACTCCTGAGATGCCCACTGCAGCAGATATGCAGCTTGCGGCAGCAGTTAGTTCTAGAGGTAACTTATTTTCATAATTTCTTTACTATTTCATTCAATTTAAATTTCACTATCACTTGTTTTGTACATTATAATGTTAACAACTGAAGTGCTCCGAGTATTTCAAAGAGTCAATGAATTTAACGATAAAACAGCTCATTTCAAAATTATCCGTAAATATCTACAATGAAAGTCAAACAAGTACTTTGTCCAGATTAACCATTAACATTCTGAAATTTTCACAAAGCAATCAACCACTATTTTGTTAATTATAATGTGTTTCATTAACCAAATGTATCACGATAATCCCGTATTTCTCGTTTTGAAAAGCAATACTCAGCCAAGTATTTTATCGTTTTATTCTATAGTTGTTGAAAACAAATTAACTATTATAATGTGTTTTGTATTTTTCTCTTTCAGAGGCGAACTTCTTTACGGCACTTACGATGGCTTGTTTATCAGTGCTAGCTCGACTTCACCTCTCATAAACACGTCAGCAAAACAATTTCGTTCAGATGGAAATATGAAATAAAATACAATTTTTTTTTTTACTTTTTCATCGAAATATGTCTCATGGAGAGACATAGCCAGTCTAATTGACAACCATAATATGACGTTTGATAGTCATACACTTTTTTCTCAATATCAATGGAAACTGACAGTTCTCAACATAATTTCCAGCAATAGAATAAGGCTTATTGTTACTGACACATTCCGTATAGTTCTAGTCATAACCAAAATAACAAAAACCAAACCAAATAGATTTAATGAAAGAACAGCTTTAGGTACACAATTTTTGTAATTATCATGCAGAAAAAAAATAGCTTTATGTGTAATACACTACGGCCCATATTTCAAAAACGTAAACTCCAACTCAACTCGAACTCCAACCCCAACATGAGCACGAAAATGTCAATGACAGATTGTCTTATTGACGTTTTCGTACTCAAGAGATAAGAAAACAAATGCTAAAACTTCAATTTATGACAAGTTCCTGGAGTTCGTGTTGAGTTGGAGTTTACATTTTGAAATAAGGGCCTATGTTACGTGCGTGTTTGAAAGCAAAAAGAAAAATAATTGAAAATAATAAAAATAGAGAAAATAAATATTGGTGTATGGATTTCGTAATTCGAAAATATTTTTCATGGCGTAAACCAAAGTTTTTAATGTAAATAAATAAAAGTTTCTTTGAAAGAAAATGTACAGACTATGTTGGTAGTTAGCAGTGTGGTCATGGGCCTAAAAAGGGACACTTGGAAAGATTCGTAAGTGGTAAATAAATGTGTGCTTGGATCTGTATAAATAAAACGTTTAGTTACCGGTAAATGGATAAATTGCAATCATAACTTTCAAAACTGAATGTTAAATTATAAGCTGCATTAATAATTACCTTTTAGAAAGTAATGGAGTTATTTTAAGTTGTGAATATGAAAATAAACCTCGAAGCAGATGACAATTAATATTTATTATACTTTTTAATGCTGTGGGAATGACAAAATATGCATATTCTGAAAAAAAAAAGCAGAAAAACATTAATTACTTTTTAAGAAAACGTCATTTCGTCATTTGTCATTTGCTTCTTAACGATAAACATGTGGATAGATCACGAATGAGAATGTTTAGCTTAAATAATAAATAATTTAGCCCAATCCTTTTGGTGTTGTTTTAATATTAATTTGGTTTAATTTGATTAAAATGCAATACTTACTTCGTTAAGACATTGTTATTATTTCCAAAGACGATATACGTATAGCCTGTACAAAAGTCAAAAATTGTTTAGTAAAAATAAAGTTTATATTTACATAATAAGGATACGACACTCATACTAATATCGAACAATTTTAGACAGCCAGCATTTTTTTGTTTTAAAATAACTGATTTTTAATTTTTAATTTGGCCATAAATTGTTTATTAGTCAACAGCCGACAACAAAATGGATACTCAGAACTAAAGTACTATAATGAATACTTCAGAATCATTATCGAAAAAAAACACAACAATTTAAACATTGAGTGTCATTATCTGAAAATGTTTTTTTTTATCTTTTGCTTACTTCGTGTTTCAAGAAAGGATGCAAAGGTCCTTTTGTAAACAGGGTATCGAATTTAGTTCACTTTAATTTTCAATTTTAGCCACGGTTCGGGATGAATTTTGGACAATATTGTAAAAAGTCTCGCCCTTATTCGTAAACTTATTTTTTTGGCTTCAATACAAATCTGTTCGATCCTAAACTGACGAAGCACAAAATTTAAGGTTTTTAATAAAGATGTAATACATAGTTGCCGAATGAAGTACTCAATAGGTTAAGTAAAAGTTTCAATGAAAATTCGTTCATGAATAAGGGCTATTGTAAATATTTGTATGGATTTAAATTCATAAGTTTCTTTTGTTAAGTCGGATAAGGTTTTAGTATAATATTTGCTGTGCATATTGCCGTTTATGGATAAGATCCAATCAAGACTTTTATTGTGAAATTTCCTAAAATAAAAAGGATCGTTGTGTATTCATTGTTTTATTTGTACCCTATTTATAAACATAAGATATTGGATTTAGTTATGACGCAATACCACAATAATGACTGTCCCAGTTATACATATTTATTGAAGCTTTAACCCACAAGGTCCCTTGTAATCCTTTTGGGCTTATTCCTTGACGGAAGTAACAAGTTATTGCCGCAAATATACGAAGTTTAAATGGGATATTAATATGGTTAGGTACTTAATCTTCATTTCTAAGAAATGAATTCAATAATTAATTTCAATGTAACACTAATTAAACTACATTTAATGCAACATGGTCATGCACAAAATGGTATATTTTCATACCGGAATTATGTTCCTGTGGGATTATTACCGACTTTCACGCGGGTGAAGTCATTGGCCAAAGCAAGTACAGTATAAATCTTCGTCCCTAACTAAAAATCGCTTCCTCCTATACCTTCCAACCGCCGCTAAGCCCGTCCTCATTATCATTAATACCTTTGTCTTTGTGAAATTTGAACTTGAAAGGATTCTATACCTACGACTAGTGAGTACATTCTGTCCTTTCAGACAAATTTTGGTAGGGTCTTTAAAAAAATATTTCTTTAGAAATGAGACACGGGGCTTCGAAGGCGAAGGCTGAAAGATAGGGTAAATGAGGTAGAGGAAAACTAGGTGAGAAATTCAAAAAACTTGAACCAGAACCTCTTGTAACGGTGGTTGTCTTTTCAATTTGATTTTGTTTGAAGAGTGAGATGCAGCAGAAGACGTAGAAGAAGATGAAGATGATGATCTCAATTAGTGGTTATAATTTGACTCAAAAGAGGTTGGTATTAATTAGCATTAGTTTTAAGAAGCTACTAAGTAATACTGTGGTGACCATTTTGCACGATTTTTTTATTGGATTTTTGAAAAAATGTCACTTTAGGTTTAGATAGGTAGGTTTGGACAGAAATATTAAAAGTTTAGTTTGCCATATTATGTTATTACTTCCCAGAATTTATTTTTTATTTATTAGCGACACTTTTGGATGGTGTAGTAATGCAGGGTGTGTGCTTTTTTTCAAAGTCAACCGGTTCGATTCCTGGCTTAGGAATACCGATTTTTCAAAAATCCAATAATGCAGTTTTAGCTTTCATCAAAATCGGGCTCGAGACTTTTTTGGATATTCCTCATAGTTTCAGATTTAGCCATCCACGCACACTTTAAAAATTCATCTGCATTAAACTTATGTCGTTGGAATTGTTATGAAAAAAGCTAACATTTAAAAATGTAGTTATTCAGTTTTGTAATTTTATGTATTCAAATCAAATCAAATCAAATACGTTTATTTGTGTACACAGGTGAAAAACGTGGAACAATTACAAGGTTAATGGGTCTCTGTGTCCTGCTACAGTAGGTGGCATAGACAAACATTAATATAATTTTATTACATTTCAAATGTGCCAAAATATTTTAAATTATATTATATTAATATCAAGGATTAGCTATGTTTCATCGAAAAGAAATTAACAAATTATCACTTTCCAAACAATTTTCCGCATAATTTGAAATCAGGGCTACTGAGTAATCTTCATAAAGGAATCTACTGTTATGTCAGTCGATGCTAAAGTTAGCTACTAAAAAAGCTTTGGAAAATTACAAAATAAGTTTACAGAGTATGTAGGTTGGCACAAATGGAATATTTGACATGATTACATGAAGCATAATTTATCACAAAATGGCACAGAATAAACTTTTGATCAAGATTATTCGGAAACGTTTTCCCCGTAGAAATCAAACGACACATCAATCTTTTAACACGTCCAAACAACGATTCAATCCGAGATTTTTTCGTACAAAATTAAATCATAACAAAATTCTTATGAGCGATCCATCAAACGGTAACTGGGTCAGAAATAGAAAACATTTTCGGATGCATTAGACCATTCCCGCGAGTTTCGGACTTTCCATTGAATAATAGATACGTTTGCCTCTCTCCCGAACGAATTATCCGGCTAAATTATTGAGCAAGCCACCTCTGACCGAAGCCGTACGTATAAATCGACTTCGTTACCTATCTGGACTATAGCTCACGTGGAGTCAAAATGTAAGTTTCCTCAGTTTGGTTTGACGCCTAGAAGTAATTTGGGTTTGAATGATTGATCGTGCAGTCAACGCGGGGGTAAACAGATAGTCTTTTATGCTCCACTGAATTAAATATAAGCTCGGTTTATTCTGCTAACATATTATATTTATATTTTTCGTGTTCAATGTTTTGGTAAATTCGGTACTCACTTTTTCCATACATATAGCGTTCATTCAAAGTGTTATAAATTGATGGAGGTGGAGTTTGGAGTACAAAACAGAATGTGAGATTGTAAAAATATTTCGTTTTGGTTCGATTTGATTTTCATCAACAGAATTATGCGAAACAATTTAGCTCTTATATGCATACCTGCAGGCAAAATAATAAAAGAAAATACATTAGAAACCTGCCATTAAAAAAGGATCAAACGCGCGACGGCCAAGCTGAATGCCTGAAAATCATTGGTGATTATTGTGATAAACAATTGACTAAGTTTAAAAAAAATAGTACATAAAATACATCCACGGCACATCCTCCACCCACCTTGCCAACCTTTGGGGTCCATAAGAATTAACGAGTATGTTTATTAAAAGCTGTGAGTAAAAGATAAATTGAATGCCTTTGTTAATAAAGGCACCTGTGCTTTAAAGGTAAGCATCGTAATTTATAGCTATTGTAAAATAAATACAAAGAAAGAAAGCTTCACGGAAAGGAAATTAAATGGAATTGTAATCCTAATCATCCGATTTTCTATCACACTTACTCACTCTTTCACTTTAGTGTAAAGACTGCGATGTGTCTGAACCATCTGAACTAGCCAGTATACTATTGTAGTCTTTGGTCTGCACATTTTAAGGAGATATTTGAATGTTTGTCAATGATTTATTATAATAATAAATGTTTATATTTCAGATCATGGTGTCCATTTTGTTAGTAATTTAACAATGCTCTTATAGACTAATGTTATTAATACTTAAAACTACCCTCAACAAAACATAAAAAAACTCAATAATCGCTTATGCGCCATTCCATGACAAATGCGCGCAGCAGTGATCGATGTAAATACAGTCCAGCCGATTAACGATCATACGAAGACTGCGGTTCCACTGAGGCGAAGCGGGGCAGAGCGGAGATAAGCTGTGCCGCGATTCACCAATAATGATGCTGTTGGTGCTGCCACGTACTCTACGCACCAGGGATACGCATCTTTTAAGCATCGTAGCGTAAAAGCAGTCTACGCGATGTTCAGCATTTTGTGATTTGGAGGCTGAACGGATTCGAATGTAGATGGACAAGTTTAACATGAGTAGGACCATGGACATAAAATACTTTTCATATTAGTAAGGTAGGTGCCAGAGAAACTTGCGATAATGTACATTTGCCTTTCCCTAATATCCCTTTGTAGATACCCGAACAACAGATTATGAATTGTTTTTCGTTACCAGAAAACGTAAAGGATATTATAGAAGTCGATGTGTGCCTTTTATTTCTATTTTTGATATTATGAATATCTATAAATGCATGTGGGTCAATGACCGTTATTGCACATTTATCTGGTGTCTACCATGGTAGGTTCCTATGGACAAATTCTGATTTTACAAAAACGAAAAAAAATCTTTGAAGAAACCGCTGAGCTAGAGCTAGTGTCAGGAATTTATTGTCAATACGAGAAACTGTACATGTCAGAAAAAAAATATTAACTTCGTACTTGCTAAGGCTTTGAAAATGTTTTCAGCAAGAGAACTTTCCAATCGATGATGTGTTGTCTTTAAGCTCGCTTGACTGACGTTACACAAACCAACATGGTATTTTTGTAAAATCCTTCTCCTGATCCTTAAATCTTGGATACTGCTAGTAGTAAATCTGTATCCGAATACAACGTTTAACAGAATAAACGCAATACCTCTAAACGGGTCATTGTACTCATCAGCTATCAGTACATGTTGTCGAGTTATGCGCACATAAATGTATGGGACGATTTTCTTTCTCGATTTCAGTGTTGGTTCCATAGTAAAAAGTTTTTTATAATAATGATGTACAATTAACCCTTAGGAGTTATTGCGTTTATTCTGTTCCACGTTGTATAAGGATTATTAGGGTGTTACTACACCAATCGATCGACGTCGACTAATTCATTCTGCCATTGATCGATGGCATCGATCGGCCATTGGTCGATTGGTGTAGTAAAAACTACAAATCGACGTCGACTCAACTTCGACTAAAGTCGAGGTAACGTTTACAACCTAACAGTCAAATGGCACTAAGGAGTGCCATTTGACTGTTAGGTTGTAAACGCCACTTAACAGGCAATAAAATGTATGCATACGACTTCAAAATCAGTGGTTAATTTTTCATATTTTAAAGGAACGTTTGTATTCGCACCGCAGACGGAATTCGACCTGCCAGGTTTGCGGATTCCTGCCAGGGTTGCGGATTTTGTTCGAACGGGTCATCGCGGCACTGGAACGCAAAGGGTACTAGGAGGAACACGGATGGGTTTTAGTCAGTAAGAGTCTGACACTCCCTCCTACTCCACCTAGAGCGGAGGGGTCATTTGATATTTTCCCAACCATAAAAAAAGTCCTTTCAATGTATATAAAACCCGAAAATAATTAACTAAATTGATGCTGATATAAACTACAAAATCAACATAATTATGATATAAATCCATTGCAGTAACAGTTAATATAATTCAATATTATGCAGTATTAGCATTGCTTATTTGCTCAAAGATTGGCCCAACAGCACACCACTGGAACTTATGCAATATCCATCGCTTGATTTACCTAATACATTGATGAATCTTCTAATTACAAATGCAGCAATGGACGTATTTCATTAGCCAACAGCCAATGTGTAGGCATAACAATGAATCATTTGTGTGTGATGTATGGGATCAAGCAAAATACATTAGGTTTATAAATCGTTGGGATGCGTTGCGAGCTGAGATTAAAGCTACGTCAGAATAATAATGCGATTCTGTTCTGGTATTTAATGAATATAGTGGTATTGTTATTGAATTTTGGGGCGAGTTTTCAGGACTTATGGGGAATTTCAGGAAAACATTACATTTAAAAATCTGGTTTAGTAAAGATACACATAGAATGCAATTTTTTTTTCCTTTTTTGGTAACTGCGCCGGTTCCGACTATTCTGCCAGTGTCACGTGGTATCGTTTTCTGTATTGAGTTCAATACATCTCTGAGTGAAGTAGGTATGTTTGACAGCGATTGTTGGTATCTAAGGAGTTGTTCTAGGTTCAAAAAAGGAATGGAGGGGCTTTTCTTTTTGTACTTACCTGTACAAAAAGACCAGCTTTTTTTTTTTTTTTTTGGATGGGAAATCATCAAATGACCCCTCCCGCTCTGGGTTGAGCGGCACGGACCAATCTACAAGGTTAAGCAACGCTTGCCGAGGTTGGTCTGTGGATGGGTAACCATATTAACATATCGGGACTCCTCCGTCCCTCAGAAAGCACGTTAAGCCGTTGGTCCCGGCTGTCATTTGTAGATCTTTGGCAGTACGGATTGTTAGAAGCCAGAAAATCTGACACCAGTCTTGCCAAGAAGTACCGTGTTACCCAGTTAATGGTTGTGCAGGTCTGGTAGGCAGCCGCTCCACGTAAAATACTACATACTACATAAGCTGACTCCGGTTTGACTGGGGCCGACCCCAATACAGTTGGAAAAAGGCTAGGCAGATGATGTTGATTATGTCAATGTCGAATGAACGCCACAAATATCCACTATGAAAAACATGAAAGTGATCGTAAAGTATCCAATATCTACTTAAGTTAAGAACCCTGAAAATAGGGACTATTCCTGGTTCGAAAATACACTTCTGGACACATCTATTGGCCCACCTTGTATTTTCAGTTTCGTTTGGTCCTAGCTAAAATTTTAGGTTTTTTTTTTTTATTTTAGGTTTTTTAGGTTTTTTTTTTTAGGTCGAGCAAAAAGTTTTTATGCAGTTTTGAACCTGGCACATTCACAATTTCATTCAATAGTCTTTTTTTGAATTTCGAACACAGAATTTAAAGAAACAAAAGACAATTATTTAGAGCCTGTTTGTTGATATCAAACAATCGAATACTAAGAAAACTTGGTTTTATTGGTTTACTTGGATTTAATTCTTGAAAAAGTGATTGATATCTTTGGTTTTGCAACAAACATTACTTATTCTTAACATTAAGGTGAGGTTCTATCAATAATCTATGGATACTTCACCTGAAGTCGCCGCCCAAGCTGTGGCACTTATTCAGGCCGGACACAGCCAAAGAAACGTGAGTGCTCAACTTAATTTAAGTCGATCTGCGGTCCGAAATGTTTATCGGAGGTACCTAGAGACTGGCAGCTTTGTTCGTCGCCAAGGAAGGCCACGATCTCGGGTCACAACTGAAAGGCAGGATCGATTCATCGTGACGACCAGCTTGAGAAATCGTCACCTTACCTCCATTGAGATACAAAACCAACTTCGCGACTTCCACGGAGTATCTGTGAGCGCTCGAACTGTTCGGAGAAGGTTAAAAGAACGCGATATGGTACCACACAAGCCAGCTAATGGGCCCAAACTAACGCGAGCCCACCGAACAGCACGCCTTCATTTCGCACGCAGTCATTTAAATTGGACACAGCAAGATTGGAGCCGTGTACTCTTTTCTGATGAGTCTAAAATTGTGTTACATGGCAATGATGGAAGGAAGAAGGTCTACCGACGTAAGGGAGAGCGTTTCACACAATGCTGCTTTGAAGAGAGGGTTGCTTATGGCGGTGGCTCATGGACTGTCTGGGGCGGTATATCCGCGAGCGGCAAAACTCAACTTGAGGTTGTTACAGGACCACGGCTGCCAACATTAAATGTAGAAAGGTACATTCGTGAGTGCTTAGAACCTCACGTGATACCATACGCGGACTATGTGGGCCCAAATTTCCTTTTTATGCATGATAATGCAAGAGCCCATGCGGCCGACATCGTCAGGGAATATCTTCGGGATGTGAACATCACAGTTATGGACTGGCCAGCCCAGACATGAACCCCATTGAGCACATGTGGGACGAGCTAAAAAGACGTGTTAGGGCTCGTCAGCCAGTTGCCCAGACGATGCAGGAGTTGAAAACTGACATAGATGGGGAATGGGAGATGATCCCTCAAAATTTCATAGAGCGGTTGATAAACTCTATGCCTTATCGTATGAGAGCTGTGGTAGATGCCCATGGAGGCAACACGCGTTATTAAATTAAACCTTTATTTGATAAAACATGTTTTTTATTCGAAAATCAATTGCCTACCGACGGCGCATATCCGACTTGTTAGGCGTAGCTCCATGTCGTATGGTATTCTGAATTCAAATTTACAACAATACGATCGAAAAAGATGGTAAAATGTATCAGGTTTAAAACTGCATCAACAGTTTTTGTTCAATTTAGCAATCATATTTCGGTAGGGGCCATCGAAACCTAAACTCTAAGGTGGGCCAATAGATGTGTCCAGAAGTGTATAAGATTCTATTTAGTCCGTCAATTAGATTATCTCAAAATATTGAACACGTATTTTTTGCTTTATCAAATCAATAAATGAAAATGAAAATGATGAAGATAAAACGCAACAAAGATCAAGAGTGGGGGCCGATGACGTCACGTGTACGTAAAAAGTGTACATACAAGTGACGTCACACGAGTTTTCAACGTACTGTATCGTTTTCATTTTTTGTTTACGTGAAAAAATAAAAAAATTCGTGTCTAATATTTTTTGGAAATCTATAATATAACGGACTAATTAGAATTTTTTAGTCATCTACCATAAAGTGACAGTCTCATCTTAACCATACCGCTTCTGTAAAATGGCCTCCTCGATTCTTCTCATATTCAAGCATCACAAAAAAGCTAACATATTCAAAACTCAATCAAATTCAAAGAACCTCTCTCCCCTACATCTCCATCTTTTCCATATCCGATAACAAAGTAGTTTATGAATGAAAAATATTTCATATCTAAGTGCGATACTTCTCTCACTTGTGATTCAGAGTCAGTCAGTTTTACGTGAGCGGGGCTACGCACTCACCTGTGTCACAGATATAGGGAAACTGGAAATGCTGAACTTTGAAGCGTAGTGGCTATTGACGGCTGAACTTTGAAGCATAGTGGCTATTAAACTGAATTACACTGGATTGAATGTGTTTTGCTTATGCGTTCATTGATAATGTTATGTAGTGTACTTGGTATGTATGATTCGAGTGCTATTGGTAACTAATGGCAAATGCTGAGACTGACTGCTGATGCGGAGACCCTTGAGGCTGTAGTGATCTATGAAATTAATTTATTTGTGATATGTCCTAGAGGGTCTTTAACTCAGTATAACATGATTAACGGTACGGGCGTAATTTACATCACATATGTACAGTAGGGTCATAGATAATTATATAAGAGACTAAGGGGTTGCTTTAATTTCTTTTGTAATTAAAAAAACACAAAACTTACAACAAACTAAAATATAGCATAAAAAATTATTTCAATCTATTATGGAAATGCTTAGCCTCTGCCCAAAGTAGAAACCAGCTCTTGGGTCACGGGAAATGTCAACCAGAGCTCCAATTACTAAAACGTTGTTTAAAATAAGTGCTCCAGTTTTCTGATATATTGTTCTAGTGCTAAATACTTGACCACTTTTGTTATTACACAACCTATCGGCTCAAATAGTATCAAAAGGACCATTCCTACTCCAAAAATATACGTCCCATCCAGAAAAATAACTCCAAGTGAGCCGTCTCATTTGTTTTGCACGACGCACGTAATAACGCGATCAAAACGTATGAGAATTTTGACAGCGACGCGTGATGTGAAAGCTTAAACTGTAAGAGAGAATTTATTTGGAGTGAATCGTCAGCGTTGGAACACTCCTCGCGATGTTTGAGGAGCGTTTGACCTTGATATGTCATTGGTGGCAGTTATTGAGGAAATGGGATATTATTTTGAGAGGACATTTTTATAAGGAATGATATTAGGAGGTATTTAAGAATTGAGAACGTTTTTCCTTTGTGGTGACATTTTTATAGGTAGATCAGATAAACGGTAGATGGATTGCTTATAAGATCAAATTGTGAGATTGCGGCTAATAGAGTAAAAAAAAATACAACTGAATTGAGAACCTCCTCCTTTTTTTGAAGTCGGTTAAAAAGTAAGATTATAATATGCTGTGCTTCGATATCCCCGTTTGTTTATTTATAAATAGTACTAAGGTATTCCCCTCTTTAATTATTATAAACTACCATAATGAAAACTAAAAAACTACTATTATAAACACGAAAAATTGTGAGAATATACGTCTATCCTCACAATCTTTCGTGTTTATAATAGTAATTTTTTGTTACTTTTTCACCCAAAAACTACTAATTGGATTTGATAAGAAAATACAGTTTTATAGCTTAAACATTAGAAAAAACATATTAGCTAATGGGTGGAAGTACTAATTCAAAGTGGGCAGAACTCAGGTCTTAATTACGAGAAAATCGAGTGTGTATTTTTAATTCCTCCCTAGTTACAAATTTAAATGAGTCACTAGGTCCCTCACACAAGGGACCTTTTAAACCTACATTGTAGACCTGTATCAGTGGTTTTTTGTGTCTGTAATAACGTTACCCAAATACTAACTCATGTGCGAGTCCTGTGAGGACTGTAAAATAATAATTAGTACTCTTTGAGGTGGTCACAGTTCTGGTCTGGGATTTCGGACTGAAACGCTAATTCACCTAATTATTCCTTGTGGAAATTTGTTATTAATGAATTCTAGTGCTCTTTGGTATACTAGTTTATTCAACAAATGACAGATGTATTTTTTTATGGATGGGGAATCATCAAATGACTCCTGCTCTGGGCTGAGCGTAAGGGAGTGTCAGACTTTTATTGACTAAAACCCATCCGTGCTTCTCCTAGTGCCCTTTGCTTTCCAAGACCGCGGTAACTCTTTCGAGCAGAATCCGCAACCCTGGCAGATGACAGATGTATGCGAGGGAACAATATTTATTATATGTTTGGCAGCATGTTCTAGACAAACATACGAAATCTCTTGCCAATATAAACAATATGTGAATGATTACCAATTGAAGAGTGTCTACTGGTACATAATAAGCTTATGTCGAGACAGGTCTGGATCAAGAAGAAAACTATGAAAGTTGATAAGACGAAGAAGAAGGTGTTCATGTATTGACCCCACTAGTCTACTATCTAGCTTTTGTGGTCAGAAAGCTACTTCGCGTAATTATATTATTCGCGTTATTATTATTATATTTTTTTTTATGGATCGTTGCTGAGCTGATATTATTAGCTCAGCAACGATCAATGCTAAAACTTGACAAAATGTTGGATCTACCTTATATGGATATTTCGAGGTAAAGTTGCCCCGGCGATTGGGACCGCAATTAAATTGAACCGCGGTCCCAGTTTCCGGATCTATTTAATTTTAATATGGCGACCGGCGAATAAAATCTATCGTTCATGCCTAAAATAAATAAATAAATCTTATTCATCTGCATCCAACACAGATCACCGTAAAATCCGACTAAAATAAAAAACACTTTTCAGGCAGTCTGATGCATTTGGTTACATTCAATCTGCGATTGAACTAAAGTAAATGCTATCAACTGTAACAAACTGTCTGAAAGTCAATCATCAGAAGTCTTCAATCGTTATAGGTGGTCGAACTTTTTAAAAAAGTCACTTTTTATTTTTCCTTAATGTAGGTATATCAGCTACCTAACATCACCTTAAATATGATCACGCAATTTAAGAACAACCTGTATGTGTAGAATATACTGTACTATACACAAAAAAAAATACTTACACACCAAGCAAAACATACAGAAATGCAAACAAAGAATGAAAGAAAGAAAATGATAATGACTTCCTATAAACACGTACTAGGCAAACATATTATACAAGAGGTAAGTACACGATGTAAATCTATGTGCTTAAAACGAAAGCACTCAATAAAAGGTGGTTCTATTGACATTTGCAGTGACACAGTTGGATTAGCACCCTGACATCACTAACCCCTTTCTAAAGGTCGCTGTGAATAGGGAGCAAATTTATGTAGCTAGTCTTTATTTATGACAAGTATTAACTGGATTATCAGACATGCAAATTGATGGGCTTATATTTTGGTGGATTAAGTTCTCGAATATTTATCCTTAATTCCAGTGAATTTCCAAGAGAATTATCTCAAAGCAAGATATTTTTAGATCGTTGTGTATGATTTGATAAGGTCAGCCGTTTGAGTTGTCTCAAAGTTGGCATTGTTTAACTTTAAGTTGGCTCGTTTTGTCTTAGTTCGGTCAAGAGTGGATGTTCCCATACATTTTCTGTGTCTTCGAAGATAAAAGCTGATATTATAACGTAAATTACCACAGAACCAAAAGTCGAGGTAACTATTCGCAGTTTCATTCAGTAAACAGACCCTTGAGTAAAACCATGCGAGTAAAGACCTTTCACGGAAGCTGAAAACAAAATTATCCACCAAATTTTATATGCACTAAAGACATAGTCAACCATTTACTATATTATTACTGTAAGGTAACGTAATGATTGTTTTATTGTTGTTTTACCCATGAAAGAAAGATTACAAAAAAATGCTGTTACTTATAGACAGCTACATCAGAACTCAAAGCCATAAACTTCGGGCCTGCGGATGGCGAGCGTTAGCGTCCGATCAAAGCCAGGTCTGGGTCGACGGCGCGTTGTGTTCCACGCGAGCCTCAAAGAGATGTCAGCATAGTAGACGGAGCCCGTTAGAGCCAGAGCCTGCCAGGGTTGCGGATTTTGTTCGAAAGAGTTACCGTGGCCCTGGAAAGCAAAAGACACTAGGAGGAGCACGGATGGGTTTTAGTCAGTAAGAGTCTGACACTCCTTTCCGCTCCGCCCAGAGCGGGAGGAGTGATATGACGAATATCCACCCTTAAAAAAAAACAATAGACTTTTTTTTCCGAGAAAATGCAGATCCGGTGAGATATAACCAGAAAGCAAAGCCACGAGAAAAATGGATGCGTCAGATATAATCCCCAAAAGAAGGTGATAGTTAAAAGAAACACATCAGACACAAACACAAAAACAGGCAAAGATATTAAAAAAGATACAAATAAAGAGTGTTCCGCTTGCGTTAACAACTTACTCAGATAAAAACGTAAAGGCACAATCGATGAGTAGTGTTCATACGTTCAAAGCGACGAAATGCTCGCAGTCAACGAACTGTGTAAACTCTTTTGATCCGCGAAGCTATAGTTCGAACTTTAGTGTTCTTTCATATTTGTTCTTACTTTTAGGTACATACCAACTTGTTTTTCTATAAAACGGTACTGAAGATGAAAGTATTTGAAAGCTACCCAACATCACCCTTACATATGAGCACACCTTTTTGGAACACACGATACATTCGATCGTTCTACGACGAAAGAATCGTATCCTCTGTCATAGTAGGTATGGAAAAAAATCTGATTTTGACGATCAATAAATCCCAATTAATCCCAAAATTGCGAAAGTGAGTCGGTTTAATACGCTTTAAAGGCTAAATCGCAGAACAGATTTTGATGTATTTACAGAGATAGATGAAACCCTAGAGAAAAGCCTGCTAGCCTACATTTGTAAAGGATAATTAAAAAACAAAGATAGAATGACCATAAAGCTAAAGAAAACTATTGATATTCCACTGAGACATGGCTAAACATATTAAACAGGAAAAACTCTAATCGAGAACATAGTTTCAACAAGCTGTAGGTATAAGTGAAATGATCCTGCGAGTTTCAAACTAATGTCTGTTGAAATGAAATTACTCAGGCTGAACCTTAGTAATATCATTTCAACCCATATCACTACACACTGAAATTCAGTAATCTAGAGCAATGACAATAAACTTTGTCTTTATTAGACAAAACACTAGTTTAACCTAATGAGATTTTGCTGAAATCGTGAAACACAAAATGAAAAAAAAAACAGATGTTACTTGGAAATTCTAAAGCCCGCACAACATTACCATAAATGTCACTAAATAATTAAATTTACGCTCTAAAAATGTAATTTACTTGGCACAGGTGACAGAATACGCAACAAAACCCCGTCAACGCAACACTTGTACACAAAATTATTCACTCCGCTCACTTCATTCGTTCATTCGTTCCCCCTGACGTACAAATTGTATTCGTAAGCTTAAATTATTGCGTTACGGCGTCCCGAATACGAAATTATAATTGTGTGCTTACTGGCGCCTTCCTCACACTGGCTGCGTGTTTTAAACACCCTTTACACGAAAATATGAAATTATGGTCGCTGTGAAAAATTATGAAGTCATTGTGTACATAACTACCGCAGACAATGTTTCATTGTAAAATATTGATAGAATGACTTAGAAGCTGTATAAAAGCCGCATGGTGGTAAAACAATATTATGGAAATCTCAATATTCTTACAGAGAGGAGACATGTGACCCAGGATTGGAAATGTTTTAGCCTAATATGTATTTGTAGTCTAAGAATCAAAATGAAATGGTTCTGATCACGATCGTCAAACATCGTTCTAGACGGCAACTCTCGTATTTTGAAGGAGCATATAACACGTTTAGATACATTTTGACACGTTTTGACACTGAGTTCCGTTTTATTAGGGTTCCGTACCAAAATGGTAAAAGGAACCCTTATGGTCCGACTCGGTCTGTCTGTCCGACTGTCACAGCGGGATATCTCAAGAATTACTAATGCTATCAACTAGAAATTTGGAGTAGTTTTAGATTACGTTTGCCCAACTATTTTGCAAGTAAGAAAGAAACAAAAATATGACATCATTTTTTTACAACGGATTGAATGGTGGTCATAAAAATTCGAAGAGGGGCTACTAGCCCTAGTAGCCCCTCTTCGAATTCCTATTGGAGTATCATAATGAAAGACGCTATTTGTAAATTCTCAAACATTTTTTCTTTTTTTAGGCCAGTTTTCAACTTTATACCAAAAATATGAAAAAGGTACCGCCAAGTAATCTGAAATTATTGTATGTGATAGAAGTTTATGTAAAACTTACAGGACAAATAAAACGATGTCATAAAATAGCACACTTCTTCAGAAATCATCATGATAGTACGGAACCCTTGGTGCGCAAGTCCGACTCGCTCTTGACCGTTTTTTTTTATCGCTGAGATCAATTGACCTGAATATGAACATTTTTAAGAACGGGGATTAGCCTTCAGCTCTCTGAAAATACTAGCATGCTTCAAGCTCATTTCTGACTGACATTTTATGGTTCACCTTTTGTTCAAAACCTCTTTACAACAACAGTCTAGATAAAACCACCTAAGTGTGCACTAAATTAAATTTTCTGTGTTTTCTGCACATAATGGCATTGTTTCAAATAAAACTGTCGTCTGTGTGAGACAGCCGTGTTCTGTGTCTTATTTGTGTGTGGTAGAATGCTGTCGAGTATTCAGAGCTATATTACTGTTTCTTATTGTAAACGGGTATTTTTTGGGTACTAGGTAATATTTCGTGCTTGATATTAACTACTATAAAGAAATACCTATTTCACTTTTGTGTGTTATTTTTTTGTAACGATTACTTTATTGTTGGAAATGGAGTTCTATTAAGTATTTTGTATTTTAATTTAACATTATGTTTAAAGGCAAACATGTAGGTAAAACACTTTTTAAAATCCACAGACAAGTGTGACAATGCGACGGCAATACAACTTAGGGCTCTTTTCCTGTCATGCGTATTTTTGGTCTACTCTCTAAGCCCGAAGTCCGTAGTTTTGACCTCAGTGTTGGGAGTTTTCTACTTCGTATCACCTACGGACTTACTTACGATTACTCCTGAACCCGAACTAAGAATGAATGACAACACGATTTGATAGTTGTTCTTAGTTCGGGTTCGGCACTAATCGTAAGTCCGTAGGTGATACGGAGTAGAAAACGCCCGACACTAAGGTCGAAACTACGGACTTCGGGCTTAGAGAGTAGACCGCATATTCATCCACGTTTTCCTATCGTGCGGGTAGCACGCGCGCGGAACACGGATTGGCTGTAGTGCACGCTAACCAAATGCGGGCGGCGTTCTTCTGCCTTTAGGGCCCTTTTCCTGTCATGCGTATTGTCGCCCGCACGCGGATCTGGTCCGCATGCGGGTGATACACACTCCTGGCCACACGCAAGACAAAGATTTTGTATGCCGCTGCAGTGTCGTGCGTGTTGCCAGTATCTAAACTCGTGCGTACTATGACCATGCGTGCGACCCACGTCACAGTAAAAACAACACTTGGAACAACATAGCATACAGTAGTCATGCCATTGAAAATGGTTCAATTAACAAGCTTAGAATTTATTAATAAGGTTGCTAGATTTAGATCGTGTATATTTATGTAAGCCAAAGATTTTTCAGGATAGGGAAGTTTGAAAAGCCAAAGGAGAGGCCTTTGCTCCATCATCATCATATCAGTCGAAATACGTCCACTTTTGGACATTGACCTACCGCAGGTGTCGCCACAACAGCCGTTTCTGTGCGTCTCGCGTCCATCTGCTACCCGTGATGCTCACCAGGTCATCGGTCCATCGGTCCACCTTGTGCGGGAGGCCTTCCAACACTGCGTCCTCCGGTACGCGGTCGCCACTCCAAAACTGTTCAGCCCCATCGACTATCTATTCTACGAGCATTGAGCCATGCCCACTGCATCTTCAGTTTGGCGATTCTTCGGGCTTTGTCGATAACCTTGGTTCTCTTGTGGATATCATCATTCCTGAGACAATTGCCTGTTGCTGCAAAAAAAAAAATTGGGTGTGCATATGCACATGGTTTTGGAAACGTTGATCTATGAGCAAATAAAAAAAAACTGCCTCGTTTAGGAGTAGAAGCTTTAGACAAGTAACATTGTCAAAACGTCCAAAATTAGATTGACAAACGCTGTCAAAATGTCACGTGATCAATACATTATGTTTTGTTATTTCTACAATGGCATTTGCTAATAGAATATCATTTTGACATAAGCCTGTTGATAAGTACTGTACCTACAAAGGGGGTGAATAGGAATGCAGGGGTGAATCGACACAAAACACTGAAGGGGATTTTTACGTTATTTCAATCTGGTTTGCAGCATTTGCGGTCTACAATTTGATTGAATTGATCTAAATAAATAAAGTTGCGTTCTTAGACAACCAATATAATGATATTAAAGTAAAAACCTTACCAAAGTTGTATTTCTATTCACCCCTTTTTATGGATTGGAAATCATCAAGTGACCCCTTTCGCGTTGGGTGGAGCGGGAAGAGGTGTCAGACTCTTACTGACTAAAACCTATCCATATTCCTTCTAGTGCCGTTTTTGTTCCAGGGCCACGGTAACTCTTTGGAACAAAATCCGCAACCCTAGCAGGCTCTATTCACCCCTCCATTCCTATTCACATCGTTTGACGGTAATCATTCCCTCCATTAAAATACACGTTTGCCATGCAATTATTCAAATAAAGGCTGCATGATACAGCAAAATTAAATAACACAGGCCACTCAATTAGGTTCAACCTTCAAAGTAAATAATAACTACTATTCATATTAATAACTAAGTTATTGACACTGTTATAATTATAACAGAATGTTAAATTACCACATAGACCACTTAGTCAATATTAAACAATGAGTGAAACCAATAAAACAGTGTGAATTTGGCTCCATTCAGCCGGTTAAATAGTAAACACAATTAATGTAATATCAAACCAATATACTAGCATGCTTATTTGCCTAATTAATATAGGTAATTATTATTGCTGTGTCCCTTTGAGCATTTGAGCAACTAAGTTCCGTAATAATAATTATAGCACCTATCAATGCGATACAGTATACGTTTAGAATACTATTTGCATGTTAATATCATAATTCTTGTATATAATAAGCCTGACTTTGACGACACCATAGGCGCCACTTCCCGCACTCTTGTCTAGGTCAGAGGTCAGAAACAAAGTTGACAATGGAGTGAGCTTATTTAGAAGAAGCCTGTTTACTCTAACTTTGAAGAGATTAGGTTTGAATGCTTTCAGAAACACAGACCGTAAAGAGTTCCTTCACTAGTGCGTCTAGATGTCCGATGGTAAAAGGGGACTGGTGGGATGAGGTCGTGAAGTTCTTGGGCACACTCACTGAAGATCAGTTGCAATACTATCATCTTTCTCACAGTTTATCCATCGTTTCTTTGGTCTTTCCCTTTACTTTCAGCGGTTACTTCCCGTTTCGTCACATACCTGATTCCAATCAAATTATTATTTTTTTTATTTTTAGCAGTTGTGATATTGAAAGAACATAGATTTTTCATTGTATAGACTCGAACTAATTTTGTATTGTATAATTTCATGCATTAACGGCACATGTGTGAGTACTTTGTACCTTCAAGTCAAACTATCATTTTTGGGTAAGACTTTAATGTGCCCTGGCTCAAGTCTCTCTGATGGTGCAGTTTGTGTTTCATTCATCATTTGGGTCCGTCAGCTGGGACTGGGGCTCGAGTCTGCTATTACAATCGTGTCTCAATGACCGGTCAGTGATCGAATATTTGACAACTTTGACAGTTTTTGTATGGGAAATGTGTCATAAGTTTGACGTTATACGTCAAAAATCGATCATTGACCGGTCATTGAGACACGATTGCAATAGCAGACTCGACCCCCTGGTCATCTCTCAACTGCCACGGTTTGTTTTAATCGTTAGAATTTTGAATTGTTCCTTTTTTGCTTTTGTCGTGCACGTCTTTTTACATCGTTCTCACATATCTATAAATAATTTCAACAATAACAATGTTACTACAACTTTGTAATAATTAATTGATTCAAAAGAGTGTCCATGGAGTTTCTTCTACGTTCTTCTCCATAAAGATCTAAGCTTTGGAACGTGCAAATAGCTTCACCTCTTTGACTGACCGACCTTGACAATTCAAAAGTGCCTGTAAATGGTTTAATTGAAATAAATGCTTTGACTTTGACTTTGAATCATATTCAAAACTTTCCTCTCGACATTTTCATCACTCGCTCTTCTTTATTTACAAACACAGATATTCTAACACTTTCGTTCCATAAGAGTGGAATTTAGGACTTAACTATTTTTAACCAAATATTTTAGGTTAATAAGTTGCAACTCTTTTTATAAAGAAATACAAGCTTATTCATAGTTTTTTACACACAAACAATTGAACTGAAATTATTTTCCAAATTGTGTTTCATTCTTCCACAATTTGGAAAATAATTTCAACTTTACAAGCATTGTCTCAAGAGTCTTATTCTTAGAGCAGGCAAGAGTCTTATTCATAGTCGCCGACTCATACAAGTGTTTCACGTAATATAAAGACGAAATGAGTGTTGAGTACACGCGCGTAAATCGTTTCAAATGAGTGCTTCATGAGTGCAGATAAATTACATTAAATCTGAGAGTTACGTGCCGGAAAATTCACCAATGTTTCACCCGGAATAAGGGTGACAATGAGTTTTGTGTGGCAGGTGAGTTGTTTCGGGTATGTCGTTTTCTTGATTGAATGTTATTGGGAGGTGTGAATCAAGATGATTTGTGAACAATAAATGTGGGAGATTAAAAACCTCTTTTTCAATATTAGTATTTTTGTAAATCTGTGTCTTCTCTAAATAGAATTGCATGTATTCAATTAAATTGTTTATGGTTATTCAGAAACTAATTTAAGACACACTTACAGTTACTACCAGTTAAGGACCAGTTTCTTGACAGAAAGTTATTTCCAAGTTACAAAACACCAGTTTTTGTTGTAATTTTTGTTTGATTTTGTTGGCGTTTTTTATACTAAAGCACATAGAATTGGGTATTGGACAGCTTTCAGCCTTAGTAACATCTCGTTGCAATATCACACTAGGCTTGCAGATTAGGTTTACGTCCTGTAGGCCGTGCGTCGTAATATTTTATAGAGGATCAACGTTGGCTGCCATGCCACTAACGTATTTTGTAGTATAATAAATAATAACATTAGATCAGATATTCCAAAGGAATTTAGTGCCTCTCACATGAAACCAAAGAATGAATATCAATCGATCTGTACTGTGGTGTGAACTGAGCACAGAACACATAATATTCTGGATCAGAGAGTCGTGGCTAATGCCCGGTCTCACATGACCTGATTTATTTTTAAGTTAGTTTATATGTTTAGTGCTTTGACTGATAATTCGTTAGTGGCATGGCAGCCAACGTGGATCAACGTTGGCTGCCATGCTACTAACGTATTTTGTAGTATAATAAATAATAACATTAGATCAGATATTCCAAAGGAATTTAGTGCCTCTCACATGAAACCAAAGAATGAATATCAATCGATCTGTACTGTGGTGTGACCAGAGCACAGAACACATAATATACTGGATCAGAGAGTCGTGGCTAATGCCCGGTCTCACATGGCCTGATTTATTTTTTAAGTTAGTTTATATGTTTAGTGCTTTGACTGATAATTCCATTTATTGCAAATATAAGTAAAGACTCAACTAAAACTAAAAGTAATCTAAAACATGGCGTCGAAAATTTTCTCCGCATCGCAGGCCACTGGTAATGTACCCAAAAGGCTGGCAGCATTGCCACGTTGTATGGCAATGCTTATCTTTTGTCCGAGGTAAAACCCAGCCCAATGGTCACGCGAAGTGTCAACTAAGCGTCTTGACAGAACTTTAAACAAGTAATGAGCACTCGGACCCCACGACCCGAGAGTTTCAACCCCAAACGGCTTTAGTGCTTTTGTATCTATTTTTTTTTTGCGTCATTTCGAGCAGAATACGTGTGTTTTCTTTCTTTCTTTTTCTTTAACATGACCAGAATTACTCAGAAATAGAGTGACACGATTCCAAATCGGTGTCAGATTTTCTGGCTTCTGACTACTTATATACGAATGTCAGATATCAACAATTTAATGATAGCCGGAACCTGTTATGAAGTCTTCGTACTGTATGTAAAAATAACAAAAACTTACGATTAATTCTTAGGACGCCACTTATCTAAACAATTTTTTTACTTTATTCATAAAAACCTGAATCGCACTATCAATTGCCGTTTTTACAAGGCGAACAGAAAACATAATTACAACTCAGAAACTTCGTACCAAAAAAAAAGAAAAGTTGCAGGAAAGTCCGCGATCGTAATAAAAGTAAGTACACCGTACATAACAAGTACTTGCTTTCTGAAGTTACTTTAAGTATCTGCTCAACAAGAATTATGAGAAGGTACGTGTTTCTCAGGCTTTTTATTGAATTAAATTTACGTACTAATGAGTTTAGTCTGTATGTACGTATGGTATTATTCATTTGGTGATGACTCTAGACGCCCGCCTGTATTTAGGCACATGTCATTGTGTAATCATGTCGTTTGGTTCATTTTTGTAGGTCACAACATAATATGTATTTCACTCAAATGAAATTGCAGGATAGCAATAAATGATACAGTCTAAAATAATAGCCATTACACACACTCCCTCGGTTAACTACATCAAAACAACCTGGGCCTCAAGTCTGCTATTTTTTATAAATTCATCATTCCAACACGATCCCATTGTCATTTTGCTATAAGTTCGTAATCTGCTAAATTCATAATGGTCGATCATTGGTCGGTCAATGGTCTCGTAATAGAATCGTGGTTCTAAAATTCAATGTCTTTGAAAAGCAATGACTGCACAATAACGTTCTAATGGTAGGTCACTGATCGAAGGAACTGTCAAAATTTCAGCAGATTACCGCATACGTCTGTCACTCATTTGTCATTATGTACAAGATTGCAATTCCATGCCAATTCTTTCAATGGAGTGTCAGTGGTTGACCATTGGAAAGTCATAATGACGCTTTTATATTAGTAGATTACCAAACTTGTCAAATTCAACAATTATGAAATCAATGATAGACCATTCTGACACTATTGTAATAGCAGACTTGAGGCCCTAAAACTCCCACCTCAATTATTTTTACACACCGTATACAGGTGCACCTATACCTACCCTCTCAGGAGAGCGGAAAAGCGTAAATAGACCGACTAATTCAATCAGATGATATCTATTCACAGATCCAATTTACGTAAGAGACTCCCAATAGTAGGGATCGCTTACTATTACCAAGATATTTGGGGCAGGTATAAGGAAAATAAGGTATTTTTTGTGTTGTTCGTGGAATTAGACGTTAACGTCAGTAAAGGCTGGGATTGATGGTTTTTATGCCTGAGTGAAGCAACTGGTAACTTGATAAGTATTTATTCTTCCAAAAACACAACTTTCTAGGTATATTTTATCCCTATTAATATAACTCTGTCTGTCTGTCTGTTTCGGTGTCACGCTAAAACGGCTGAACTGATCGTCATGAAATTTGGCAGATATAATAATTATAGCCTGGGATATGGAGAAAGACAACGACTACTTTTTTAACCGACATCTACACACGCACACACACACGGTAAATGCTAGTTATTTGATAAGTTAAGATCTACCTATATGCCAAGTTCTCTCGATGTTTTTTCAATCATAGCTTTGTCATGAACCACCTTCTTTACTTATTTTAAAAGAAAATTTGTAGTTCTCTGCTAGATATTTAATAGTGCGAGTGCAACTCAGCAAATTTTTAATCATCAACTTGATTTTTTGTTAGTCAAGTGTGTTTCGTCATTCCAAGTCACAGTCATCATCATCATCATCATATCAGCCGAAAGACGTCCACTGCTGGACATAGGCCTCCCCCAAGCGTCGCCACAACAACCGGTCCTGTGCGTCTCGCATCCATCGGTTACCCGCGACCCTCACCAGGTCATCGGTCCACCTTGTGGGAGGCCTTCCAACGCTGCGTCTTCCGGAACGCGGTCGCCACTCCAAAACTTTTCGGCCCCATCGACCATCTGTTCTGCGAGCAATGTGCCCTGCCCACTGCCACTTCAATTTGGCGATCCTTCGGGCTATGTCGGTAACCTTGGTTCTCTTGCGGATATCATCATTCCTGATTCGATCACGCAAGGAAACTCCGAGCATTGCCCTCTCCATTGCCCTTTGGGTGACTTTAAGCCTTCTGATGAGGCCCATTGTGAGCGACCACGTTTCGAGTCCATAGGTCATCACTGGCAACACGCACTGGTCATAGACTTTCGTCTTGAGACACTGTGGTATGTGAGACGAGAAGATACCGCGCAACTTCCCGAACGCCGCCCAGCCGAGTCGAATTCGACGGTTGACCTCCTTCTCGAAGTTAGCCCTACCTAGCTGGATCGTTTGTCCCAGGTAGACGTACTCATCAACAACTTCGAGTGCAGAGCCTCCAATCTTGATAGGAGTGGGTGCTACATGGGTATTTACCATGACCTTGGTTTTGTCCATGTTCATTTTAAGACCCACTCTTTCGGAAGCTCTACTGAGGTCATCGAGCATTGTACTGAGGTCCTCCGTGGTCTCAGCCATGACGACTATATCGTCGGCAAATCGAAGATGAGTGATGTACTTGCCATTTACATTGATGCCTAGCCTTTTCCAGTCCAAAACCTTGAAGACGTCCTCCATTGCGGCCGTGAACAGTTTCGGAGAAATTACGTCTCCCTGCCTCACACCCCGCTGCAGGAGGATAGGTTCTGATGTCTGATCCTGAAGTCGGACTGACATGGTGGCGTTTTCATACAAACACTTCAGCACCTCGATGTACCGATAGTCGATCTGGCACCGTTGGAGAGACTGCAGCACAGCCCAAGTCTCGATCGAGTCGAAGGCTTTCTCGTAGTCCACAAACGCTAAGCAGAGGGGCAGATATACTCTTCGGTCTTCTGTATAACCTGCCGCAGCGTGTGTATGTGGTCTACGGTGTTGAAGCCTTTTCGGAATCCGGCTTGTTCGGGAGGCTGGAAGTCGTCAAACCTGCGTGCGAGACGGTTTGTGATGACTCTGGAAAACAGCTTGTAGACATGATTCAGAAGTGAGATGGGCCTGTAGTTCTTAAGCAGGGCATTGTCGCCCTTTTTAAAGAAGAGTACCACCACACCTCTGCTCCACGCTTGTGGCGTTTTCCCCTCGGGTATGACGGAATCAAGTCACAGTATTGAGTAAGAAAAAATAAAAAAGCGTGTAATATAACCGGCCAGGGGGCCTACCACAACCTCTTAAAACAATATTACTTTAATATTACTTTGCGTTCCGCTCTGTTGGATTTTCAACGCTCGGATCAGCGCCGAGAGTTGAAAATGCAACAACAGAAATTACAAAGTAATATTAAAATAATATTGTTTTAAGAGGTTGTGGTAGGCCTCCAGTGCCAACCTTTTGACTTCGCAAACTTGGCTGACGCACTGCCGTGGGTAACATAGCTATTGTACAAATCAAAAGTTACTACATATATGCGTTTGGTTAAGATAGCTCGAAATGCTCTCCGAGAGGACAAGTGTGTCTAGAAGTAATATGAATGAGTCATAAAATATCAGACCGTAAATGTCAAATTGAGCTTGAATTAACAACTGAAGTCATGACAAGACTTATTTTATGGCAAAGTACTTGAGTTTGTGACACAAAGGGAAATCTAGATCGATAGACGCAAGATGCTTCTAAAAGAGATTTTTCCCTGAAAAAAAAGAAAAGAAAAGCAAAAAGCGAATTTTAAATCTGCCATTGAGTTTGCAGTGACATGCGCTTACGGAGGGCGTCATACTTAAAGTAGCAATTCTTTAATCAGCAGAACTGAAGTTTGGCAGGTTCCATTACCTTTCCTCGGTTTCAATGGACATAAGGACATCAATATTTTTGACTCCTAAGTCACAGGTATTCCTAGTATAGAAGGGTTTGAACTTTTGAGCGCCTTTTACAATTAAAAACTTTAGCTAGATATTAAGCATATTGTAAGGATTTGTTTCAATAAAGTATTATTATTATTATTTCTTTATTTATTTTTTCTTACTAAATTACATTTTTAAATATTTCTTAAAAAACAAAAAAGAACTTATTATTATTAAGACAATACACACGAGTGGCATTCTGTAAGTAGTTACTGCCTGCTTCATTGGTAAAAGTTATTGGTTTATACAAGGTGTAACATACATAACGCAAATACCGAAAAGTTTTGTTGGGCTATGCAATTTCATTGCGGTTGGTGCGGTAGTAATTTTTTTACAATGATGAGTGCAATGACCTCTTTTCAGATTTTGTGTTATTTCTGTATACTGTAGATTGTACACTGTTTATACCTCTAAAAACTTCAAATTATTCAACAAGCAAATTCACCACCGATAAAAACAGGACCCAACAGCATATTCCCTCCAAAAACTAACTTGAGACAGCTACAAATCACACAAAATAAAATCATTAAAAACTATTTCAATACAGTTACTCAAAACCTACAAAGGAGGTATATTCAAAGACTAAACTATTTTACCTTACACAATTGCAGGGATGTGTTCAAAATTTGTATCTTACTTAAAAAAATAATAACGGGCAATATCCACTCAATCATAACATTCACTCAAAAGACACAAATACACCTAAGAAATAAACACACATTGCAACTGACCGAGCCACGCACACTCACATACAACACACAATTCTACAAAAACCTGCCAAACGACATAAAGGAATATACTAAACTAAGCATATTTAAAAATAAATTCAAAATCGCATATTGTCAGTACCTACGATAGGTTAATATAATTGTCATGTTATTTTATATTCTAAACTAGAGCAAAAATAAGTATATTTAAGTTTGAGTTAATTTGTAAATCTCATTTTAAGTTAACAATGTTGTTCTTAAGAGAAATAAAGTTCTTTAAACCTAAAAACCCATATGCAAACTGTCACACCATCTTGTGTGCAGCTGTGGGTAAGTACCTCCTGAAGAGCATCTTGGAAGACGTTCTTTGAAAGGTACTTGCCCACACCACGTAGAAGCCGTTCTTTGGTCATCATGACAAAAGTTTCCCAGGTTCCTTTTCCTAGATTTTCATACATATTAGAACATCAATACAATATTCAAGAGTTTAATTCTACAATTTCTGCCTTATTCATTCGAAAAAGTCATTATTTTATGTAGGTATGTTTACATCACCACCAAAGCAAACCCGACACAAAAGCATATATCTCCAAAAACCGAAGTGCAAACTGCCACACCATTGCATATTCGCGCCGCTCCTGAGCCCAGGTCGATGTGCTCAACAAAACGAATCCCAGTTTCCGCTGATGCGATTGTCCGCTCAATTGCACTTCAATTTTACACAGCAGGCGGGCTTAAATGTCTTTTGTGTTAATACCCGGTTATTTTGTAATATGCCTATGCTGTGTTATCTGCGTTATGAGCTGGAGGCGTGTTGTTTAATGAAGCTATAGGTTGTTTGAGAGTATACTAGAAGAAGCAAAAATTATGTTTTGGTATCTACCTATCACAGCGAGGCCAGTGTTCCAGCAATGGGTGCATTAAAAGATTAGAGATTAGAGAAGACAAAAGACTGACTATGGTAGACACCAGAGTGTCAACTTTACTATTTACTAACTACGCATTCGCATCGCTACGCAATGAGGAGGCGAGCTGCGTGAGGAAGAGACAATACTCACGCCCCAGCCACCGCAACATAAGGAGACGCCCCGGGCGTCGGGAGTCGCAGGGCGATCTTCAGCCACCGTAGGAGCGGGTGTGCGAACGGCGAGCGTTGGGTGGACCTCCGTCCGGTCAAAGCCCTGCCCGGATCGACGGCGCGTTTTGTTCCACGCGCTCCTCAAAGAGATGTCAGCATAGTAGACGGGGTCTGTTATGGTGGATCCACACAGCCCGGTGGCACTGCCAGCGTCTTGACCACAAGCAAAGCCGTTGATAAAACTGACAAGCTTGCCAGCAGAAGCCGGCAATGGCGGGTACAGTGGCCGAGGCTACCGGTACATGCCGCCAGGCTATGTGGATCCACCATTAGGGCCAAAGCCTGCCAACGTTGCGGATTTTGTTCGAAAGAGTCACCGCGGCCCTAAAACGCAAAAGGCACTAGGAGGAGCACGGCTGTGTTTAGTCAGTAAGAGTCTGACACTCCCTCCCGCTCCACCCAGAGCGGAAGGAGCCATTTGATGATTTCCTATCCATAAAAAAGGAGTCAGCGGGGACGCCATTTTTACGGTATATTTTCTGGAGACGTTTAAAGGCTTTTGGCCATAGAAATCGGTTCAGTGATTTAGGCGAGACAGCGTAAGAAATTCACTTTCATATATAACATATTAATTATTAGTTCCGACTACTTAGGATATTGCAATATCTACAAGCCCAATGTAAATAATTTTTCTATAAAGATTCATATTCTAAAAAGTCATACGGTATCAGCAAGGATAGCAACTGATTAAAATTAACCTGTTTAGTTAAATTTTTATGAAAGAATTGAAAAATAAAATGTACACGCAAAATGACGATCCGGTAAAATTGACGATTTATCTACCTATCCGTGTATGTTGTATCGTAACAAACGACATTATTATTATTTTACGAGCTGTTACCGAATACACGTGTAAGCCATAAACCGTTGCCTTACAAAATAACGACGCCAGAATTCCATTTTATGTCATAAAAGGCGTGCAAATAAATATTGGTTCCGTCACCAAAGGAAGCTCTATAGACACACATTTTAGAAGTACACAAAGCCTGCCCAAAGCCGTTAGGAGTACCAGCCACATAGAACGTGTACTACCATCGTGCGTTCAACGTATCGAGTGACAAACACTTACCATACGACTGCCGTTCGATTTATACCTCTCACTTTGGAAATACACTCGAACATAGACTAAGAAAACCGGAATATCGTATGGAAGCAAAAGCCATTTATTTACCTTTATGAGCTTATCGATGTCATAAACATCAATTAAATGACATACATTAAGTAAGCAAGCTCAAAATGGGGAGAAGCGTCACCATATCTCATTTGCTGGCAGGAGAGGCGGGAGGGGTGGCCATTGAAGTCTCACGCCAACTTAGAGGTAAAAGGCTATACGGTATTATACCACTATAGATCATCATCTGCCTAGCCTTTACCCAATTATTATATACAACGTGTTACAGAATAAACGCTATACCTGAAAAGGAGTCATTTTACTCACCATTGTGAACAACTTTTAAAAAAATCGCATCCCCATATTTTTTTCATGATACTGGGGCTGGTCCCGTAGTAAAAGTTGTTCATGACCCCTTTTCAGGTATTGCGTTAATTTTGTTACACGTTGTATTTGGGTTGGTTGGGTCACCCATCCTCAGACCTACTTCAGCAAACGTTGCTTGTCCTTGAAGGCTGACCCGTGTGACTGTTATTATTTAACCACTCTAGCTCCTCGGTGTCCTCTAACTATAGTAGGCATTCAATAACACTCAGTCACGAGTTTCGCTTCTCATCATCTCCCTGCCCTTATCCCATGTTACTTGGGATTGACTCAATATGTTTGTATCGTGTATTCTGTCCTGTCAGTTGTCACCCTATCACTAACTCCCTTTTCTTTCTTGTCACTCCTCACACAACTCATCCATCTTTTCTGTGCCCCCTTTCTCCACTAGTGAGTTTCGCTTCTGCACATTCTTATTCTATAACTCAGTACGATACTCCTAAAATATTGAAGGTATAAAATCTCTTTATTGTTATTGTTTAAATACAGATTTCGTCCTTCATTTCCCCAAATTCCAATCGAGTTATTCGTATTTCGTTGAGTCGATCGAATGAACTTGATTAAATTTCTCGATGATAACAAGAAGAAAATGATATTGATACGTTGTTTTCTTTATTTACGCGAAATTACTTTTCATGATATCTGTTTTGAAATAAAAGTACTGAAAAGTATTGTATTGTAAATATTACATGGATATATAATGATAGCTGAAGTAAAACAATCTTGCTAAATGTGGGGTTTCTAGGTTCACCTAAACCATCTCTTTGGGGTTTATAGTCGTGATGATGTTCTAGAGGGTGGAACAGAAATAACACAGAACCTGGAAAGTGGTAATAATGATGAATCATTATGAGGAATTTTTACTATGGGACCAACACTAAAATCGCGAAAAAAATTATTACTGCCTCACACATGTACATATATATTATTGTTTTCATCATCATCTACCCAGCCTTTTCCTAACTATATTAGGGTTGGCTCCTAGTCCAATCGAATATAGCTAAAAATCAGTATTTTATGTGGAGCGGCTGCCTACCAGACCTCCACAACCCACTAACTGGGTAACACGATGGTTCTAAGCAAGACTTGTGTCAGATTTTCTGGTTCAAATGAACCAGATCTACAAATGACAGCCAGTACCAACGGCTTTTTTGTTTTTTTTTAAGGATGGGAAATCATCAAATGACCCCTCCCGCTCTGGGTGGAGCGGCAGGGAGTGTCAGACTTTTACTGACTAAAACCCACCCAGATAGTCCTCCTAGTGCCTTTCTTTCCAGGGCCGCGGTAACTCTTTCGAACATATTCCGCAACCCTGGCAGGCTCTGGCCCTAACGGACCTCGACCCATGCTGACTGCTGCTGGTTTGGCGCGCGTAGAACACAACGCGCCGTCGAACAGGGCCTGTTCTGATCGGATGGCGAGCTACCCATTGCTCGCCGTCCTCAGGCATCAGTCACTGCGCCATGCTCAGGAGCGTCAGTTCCTGGGCGGCGCAGTGGCTGACGTTCAGCAGGAGGGGAGGACCAACGGCTTAATGTGCTTTCCAAGGCACGGAGGAGTATCAGTATATTAAGATGGTCACCCGGATGGGTGACATGTGTATGGGTCGATCTTCAAGGTGGATACCTTGAAGATCGACCCATACATATGTTTGCTGTAACTCGAAGAAATATATCCAATGTCCACTTTCAGGCTTAGCGTTACACGTACACCTTCTGTTACACCTTGCATATAGCGACAAAAAGTTTGAGTGTAGCCAAGATTCTGGAAACAGATCCGTGCTATCCACATGCAACCGTTTTGCTACATACAAACTACATGTGGTAATAACATAGAAGTACACACAATGGGCCTCATCAGAAGGCTAGTCACCCAAAGGGTAATGGAGAGGGCAATGTTCGGAGTTTCCTTGCGTGATCCAATCAGAAATGATGATATCCGCTAGAGAACCAAGGTAACCGACATAGCCCGAAGGATCGCCAAACTGAAGTGGCAGTGGGCAGGGCAATGTGCTCACAGAACAGATGGTCGATGGGGCCGAAACTTCTGGAGTAGCAATCGCGTACCGGAAGACGCAGCGTTGGAAGGCCTCAACAAGATGGACCGATACCTTGTGAGGGTCGCTGGTAACTGATGGATGCAAGACGCACAGGACACACAGGACAGGACAGGTTGTGGCGACACTTCGGAGAAGCCTATGTCCAACAGTGGACGTCTTTCGGCTGATATATGATGACGATGATGACGATGAAACTACGGGTTTCATGTAGTGTCCACAATAAACGCGTATTGCTCACACATCCATAAATGTATGAAGCTATCTTAATATGGACATTGTGTCTACAAACCATTGTAGCCTACTTATAAGAATATAGATAGCGAGTGCACCCATACCACGTACAGACACAAGCATACCCAAGATATTAGGAACTGCTATGCGATCCACATGCGAGAATTTGGTTTGCATAACTACACGCAAGTCCAGACACTCTGCATATCTCTATTGCATTTATTTACGCACGAAAAACGCTTTATCAGAAGCCCAGTATTAATTCTTGTAACTTAAAATCTTTGAAATTAAAGTCACGATAGAATCTAGATACCTAAGTGACATTTTGTCGCCGGTACCGTGGTGATTATCAAAACGAATGGGGAAAAAAAGGATGTCACAAAGAATATTTTTTCATATTACGTACGAACATGTTTCTTTCACCTGTAAGGCGTTAAATTTGCAAAAAAAAACTAAATTACCAACACAATCAAAGACACTTGAATCCAAGTACACAGTAGTCAGTAGTAAACATTGATAAGTCAGAAAAATTAATTAATCATGAGATGTGACGCTCCTTTAAGATACTCCTCTGAACATACACCAAAGGCAGTGGTCTTTTTTTTTAAGGGTTTTATTATTATTTTTTATTATTATTTTAAGGGTTTTAGTCAGACTCTTACTGACTAAAACCCATCCATGCTCTTCCTAGTGCCTTTTGAGTTCCAGGGCCGCGGTAACTCTTTCCAACAAAATCCGCAACCCTGACAGGAAGGCTGTAGTCTAGTAACATTCTGTCAGCGGTAGCGTGGCAAAGGCGATTGTCAAAACATCAAAAATGTATGAGATTGACAAATGCTGTCGAAATTTCACGTAATCAATTCCCTGTATTTTCGGATTTCAAGAATCGCGTTCCCTGATCGATCGATTCTTTGTCAAGGCTCTAAAAAAATAAAAAAAAAATACAACCGACTTTGAAATAAAAAAAACACCACAAAGTATAAAATAACTTTAACTGCGGAAGTCGGTGTCAAAGTTGATATTTTTGTCAACCAATATGGGTGAATGTTTTTTTGTTTGGAAGAGATCTTCACTCATTCAATGTAGAGAAGATCTGAAGAAGAAATTCGGAGTTAGGCAACGGAACTCTTCAACAAATTATAGCAAATCTCCCGGGATTGCTGAAATCGCATGTCTTTTTATTGTTTGCACCATTTTATAACATTATATCACGCCGGTACGCTGTGTAGGGCTTCGTAGATTTGGACGAGTCATCATCATCATCATCTGAAACGTTGCAATCATCTGAAATGCACCTGACGCTCTAGACTCTGGAGCGTCAGGTGCGTTTCAGATGATTGCTTAGTAAGTACTAACGACTAAGGGCCATTTTCACCAAGCCAAACTGATCGCGATCAGCGTATAAACCACGTTTATGAGCTGTCAGTATCATTATTTTTCTATGGAATATTGACGCTGACAGCAGTCTTGAACGCAGTTTAGATGTACTGATCGCGTTCAGTTTCGTTGGTGAAATTCGCTCTAAGAGTTTTACTAGAACAAGTTTTATTTTGCCAAAAACAAAAGATACATCGTTGGTTTCAATAACCCATACCTTCAAATACCCGGAAAAACACACCTTAGTCCAACCAATACTGAATGAATAAATTATAACGATATACCCAATAGCGATTTCCAGATTCCGGTCGAGATACGAAAATGCCGGGCCTATGGTAAATCGATAGCTATTAAACGTATAGTATGCAGTGCAACCCCACCTGATGGCTTTAAATGGAACGATATTATTCGGTTTTACGATACAGTAACTATCATTGTCAGTTAAATGCAAAGGTGTTTGTATAGAGTTGGCTGGGAATTGGAGTTGGGAATATTAGTTTTAGTGCTTTTTGAATTAGTTTAAAGTTGAATTGTGATTGATTGCCACACCCGCAGGAATCATTATCTGCCTAGCCTTATCCCAACTTTATTGGGGTCTGTTTCCAGTTAAACCGCATTCAGCTGAATACCAGTTTTTTACGTGGAGCGGCTGCCTAACAGACCTCCACAACCCATGAACTGGGTAACACTGTTTATTTTTTTGTTTCGAGCCAGATTTTCTGGCTTCTGACAATCCGTAACGACTGCCAAAGATCTACAAATGACAGCCGGAACCAATGGCTTAACGTGCTTTCCGAAGCACGGAGGAAACTCAATATGTTAAGATGGTCAACCCCGACAAGCGACAGACCAAACCCGGCAAGCGTTGCTTAACCTTGAAGATCGACCCGTGCGACTGTAACTATTAAGCCATGAGCTCCACGCATGCAGGATTATACAGATTATATTATATTCGGACTATAAATACAAAATGTAGGCTGTATACAAAGTGATGTTATTCCAGAGATAACGTTTGTTAAAAAGTCTGAAAGCATTGGTAAGTGTTACTGAAATATCTCGGGGTCAATCCTTAAGATTATGTGATTCGATAAATCGTTATAACTGGATGAATGTCACTTCAGAGTACAATGAAAATTTATTAATTTTCATATCTGGTGTACGATAAAGTATGTTTCATCTATTTATCTTTGCCTGAAGACTTACATATGTCAGTATAATGCTATTTAAATTATCCACCACATTTAAATAATCATGACTAGCCTACAACAAAATGAAGAAATAACGCATCAGCCATCGCAATCCTGCCACAGTTGCGGATTGTGTTCTAGTCAGTAAGAGTCTGGCACTCCCTTCCGCTCCACCCAGAGCGGGAGAAGTTATTTGATGATTACCCATCCATAAAAAAAGCCATCACAATCACACGAAATTGCCGAATGTCGAAACCGCGGGATACAGTCAAGAACATTTATAATGTTAGTAGGATTACACATTTTGATGGGATTCGATTATTTCTCGCTGAAGCCAGTTCTAAAGTTCATGCAGGCGTGGCAGGCACAAACTAATTAAAAAATATACCTACAAGTTCACAGATATAACAATATTCTGGAATCACGAAATCAAAATCTCAAGATGAGAACATGTCCATAAAAGCTGCAAAGTGATAATCAAAACACTTATCACATCACGCAAGTGAAGCCGCGGGCGGAAGCTAGTAAGTAGATAGAACATGAACAGTGGTATTTCTTTCTACTTCTGATTGTATTTGTCAAACGAAAGATTGACCAAACGGGAACGATTACAGGCATTCTCAAAAGTTGACAAATCGGGAATGAATTTCTGAAGATCAAAATCTTGACGAAATGCCACTTGTATTTATTTACTTTTTTCTACTTTTGACAAGTTGTCGAATCGGGAATGTGACGAAGCGGACGGGGGCCTTCACAACATTATGAGTTATTTTTCCATAGACACCTACTTTTCTATTAGTATTTGTCTATAATTATATAGGTAGTCACTCCTGTTCTTTCCTTCCATATCTTTCACAAGTACCCATCAAACTAATCCATCCTAACATTTGTTCTATCTCAAACTCTGTGTCTGGTAGTAGAACAATGCATGAATATAAAATATTTTTTTCTATTTCATGACCATTGGACTGAAAAAGTTGCGATTAATAGAAAAAAAAATCATTTCACTGTATCACCATCAGCATTAAATCTTGAAATTACTGAAACTGCTTTTCAGTTGAAAATAAAATCAGTATGATGAAACAATGAAAGGCTCCCACAAGATGGACCAATGACGTGGTGAGGGTCGCTGGTACCCGATGGATGCGAGACGCACAGGACCGGTTGTTGTTGGGACACTTGGGGGAGGCCTATGTCCAGCAGTGGACTTCTTTCGGCTGAGATGATGATGATGATGAAAACAATGAAATTTATGATTTCACTTCTTTTAGCAATTCATAAATAACATAATTATTCC
Source organism: Melanchra persicariae (assembly GCA_947386135.1). NCBI lineage: Eukaryota > Metazoa > Arthropoda > Insecta > Lepidoptera > Noctuidae > Melanchra > Melanchra persicariae. The sequence continues at coordinate 3,589,789 of OX376651.1, read as the reverse complement.
AAAAGTAATAAAAATAAATTCGCAGATCTCAACGAATCAGCCAACAAATAAACTATAAGTACAAGGGCGGACGACAAACGCTATATTTTATTTCCACGTCATTAATCCTTGATATATTGACTCCTAGAATGATTGCAGACAGAGACACAGAATGTGTTTGTCTTACAATGTTTTAGTACTTATGATATTTCTATGTTTTATGTGTTTTCCATCATAGTTTTATTACTTTCAGTTCGTACATTTTATATGAATCTAAATCGGTCTGTAATACTTGTTTTTTGAGACTAAATAAAAACGAATACTGATTTTATCGTAATACATTCTTGTGTAGTTCCGAATTTTATCAAAATGTTTGTTTCGTTTTTGATGGTCGAGTAATAATTAGTTATCATACTGAATCTGCTTGACCTAAATTCAGTTCCAATTACCAAGAAGAAAAATTGATCACGCCTACCTCGAAATGTAACGACAAAAACTTTCCAAACTTATACAAAAAAGAACTGTTCCAAATACCCGGAGCTAAACTAAAATAATGAGAACTCAACGTTTGAAAAATGGAAGTTAAAGGCAGGAAAAATTCGCCATTAATTTTCTGCGAATGGCGTTTGGTACCCAAGGAACTTCACCAACTCTTAGAAAAGAGTTACCAAACTTTTTGGGAACTTTTGAAATGTTGGCGAAGAAAAACAATTATCGAATTGGATTTTAACTAATTTTCGGATACCCGTTGTTTGTCCGGACCCGAAAGTAGAACTCTTTCTAAATTCACGGTCCGGTTCGATTTATTTACCGCTAAACAGGAAAAGTTCTGAATTAAGGATAAGTTTTCTTACTTTTATAAATTGGGTTTGTGTGTTTGATTTGACTGTGTCTATTTTTGAATTTATTTTATTTAAGAATGAAATCGAACAATCAAACATAATTGTATTGATATGTACCTATATTAAACTCTTCCGTTACTGGTGACTGACTGAGTGAGACTGACAGACAACGCACAGCCGAAACTACTGGTCGTAGAAAGCTGAAATTCATGTAGGTTAAGTAATGTAGGGCAGCACTAAGAAAGGATTTCCCGAAATTCTTACGAGAACGGCAAAAACGGGATATGTGCATGTGAAGTCGCAGGCATAAGCTAGTTATTTATAATTCATAATTGAAAGAAGCAGAAGTATCAACAAGTCACAACTGATCACAACGGTAAACAATAGGCATATAGCATTGTCAGACATGCTTCCAACGACCAAGAGTAACCTTTCAAAAAACAGCTGCTCTGAATTTTATTCGGCTCCCTAATATTACAATATTCAATCGAGTACTGCCAGATAATTTCCCAGTCAAACAAAAAGAGGTAGTTCAAAAGAGCACTTCGGATCCCGCAATCTGACTCAATTACTTAAATACCCAGCTCAATTCGACTAACGAACCGATGAGAATGTACGCAGTAAAGCATAAAAGTTTTTTGGCACGGATAAAAATTCCGCACGATCCTACTTAGAGTATTGTTCGGTCGAGGAATGCCGCATTTCCTTTCAACTCTGCTTGAAAATATTAAAACTATTCTCAACTCAAGTGGCAGTGGGCCAGTCATCTGTTTTGCAGTGAGGACAATGGATGAAACAGGTTAGTAGAGTGGCGACGAGGTATGGGTTCTTTAAACTCATAGTTGAGAGAGTAACCATCGTTCAAGGTCTACATAAATTCACCTGCCGAGTCTATTCTGTGAAGCTCTCACCGTGAAAATTAAGGTGGAACGAGTATAAACTGTAATTCTATCTTTTTGCATGGATTTCCAGTTTATTTCTCTTAGGTTTTCAAGGTGTATTTTTTAAAGAATAACACTTCAGGTTAGATTTAATGTGGAGATACCTAAATAACCACTTACCAACTACTTATCACATCTTAAACTACAGTTTTCTTTTATAGGTTTATGATACACTGTACCTTTACAATTAACTATAACATATTAAACATAAGACAAAAAAATATCATGTGAAAAGTTTCACACAAGCAGGAATTCCAGACACTATCAACATTTTAGTTCAGACACAGGTGCAAAAATCGTAAGATTTAGAAAACCCAGAATACTGTAAATTCTTAACCTAGAATACGTTGTGAAACAAGTCCATGAAGCTTTATGTCCTTCTGGACAATGAAAACTGATGGACGAAGAAAACTATTCAGGCAAGGAATTGTTGCTGGCTGGAAACGTAGTCACCCTTATTTATTGCCTTCAACATTACAGTGGAAAACAATTTTCTCGAAACGCCATGAATAGTTTTGTTAGTTGAAACTGGAGCGTAAATTAATTTAAAATTTGCTCAATAGTATGATAATTGCGAAACAGTGTTGTTTAATTTAATGTACGCAAAGTATGGTGAGGGTAATGTTGAACATTATTTATAACTCAGTAGCTCCAGGATTTTTGGAATAGTTCTGTCATTGTTGTTGTGCGACCTATTTGTAGGGGTTAATTTAATTACTGCATTCTTTGCATAGTTACCAATTGAATGACCATGCGGATTGATATGTGATTTCAAACTCTAGGTTTATCCCATCGCTTTGCCTCTGTGACCATGAGCCATGATGTTTTCAGAAACAGAATTAATGTGTGGTACTCAACGATGCAGTAGCTATCCATCAGTTAAAGATTTTTTGTCATCTCTTACAAACAATAAATTAACCAATATGGTATTCTACTAGGTGGAAAAAAAATATAATTCTAATAATTTCGTCCGTTGGATTTTCAAAAAATATTGGACACGTATTTTTGCCATTTCCAATCGCTAAAAACTGATAAAGATAAAGCATATCAAAGTTCAAAAGTTTTGGGATGCATGAAGGAGCCTCCTCGAGTAGCGCAATTTGTTCCATCAGACACTCAACTGAACCGAGCGCTCGGCGCATCCTGGACAGTCTCACCTAACACCTTATAAGACTGACCAATCCTTCCCTTGCGGTGGTAGGGCTAACACCCGCCTGGTTCGCGACCACCCTCCCACCGGAGTTCGGCGTCAAGCAGCCTGCTGTGTTTTGTCGACGCGTGGAAGTACCAGTGCCTCAGGGCATCTTCTGGGTACGCTCGCTTTCATCATGGACCTCATCTATCGCTTTCCATCAGGCGTGATCGAGGTCAAGAGCTAGCTCATTCATAAATAAAAAATAAAAAAAAGTGGGGGCTGGTGACGTCACGCGGCTAGTTAAAATTGTACTATCGTAGTAACGTCACGCGACTTTTCAACGCACTGTATTTTCAAAATTTTTCGTTAACGTGAAAAAATAAAACACGTGATCAAAACTTTTTGAAAATCTATCTGACGGACTAATTAGTTTTTTTTTAGTTTATTACCCTTTTGTTTTTGCTTTAAAACGTGATAAAATCCAACATAGTTAAACAAATTAAATTTCGAAGCCTTTAAAATACGAAGCCAAGGAAAATAAATATCATAAAAATTAAAAACCATCCAAAACTGATGAAATTATCAACATACAGTGGAAACCACGACGTTTCTGAACACATAAATATTCAACAAGGCAGGTTGGAGTAACAGTTTCAGTGGTTCGGTGCCAGAAGGTCATATTTTATTCCAGCCCCCAGTACTTGTTAGCTGGTCTGACGTTTACGTTGTGTTCATATATTAAATGTACTCCAAAGTATTGGTATTGAGGACAGTACTTTTTTTTTTGTATTTTTAAAGCTTGTTTAGCATTTGAAATGAGAGCTCTTTGTATATTTTTCATTAAAGTGTATCACTTTTTTCTGCACGATTTCGAAAAACATACTTTTTCATAAACGAAATGTAAAATGGTCTTGTGTGGGAATAAATATTATTATGTTTGGTTGCTTTTAAGATTTCGTTAATCCTACTTCCTAGGATTAAGTTAAGTAAGTGGAAATCTGTAACCATGTTTGTTAATCAATCACTCATCAACAGCTGAATTAATTTTGATGAAACTTAGTCAACAGGTAGATTATGACCTCAATTAAGAGATTTGATGTCTTTTATTTTAATTATGCTTTTATTTTGTTTACGTTCTCGTGATATGATTTTCAGATGACCTGGTGAGGGTTGCGGGTAGCCGATGGTTGCGAGAAGCACAGGATCGGTTGTTGTGGCGACACTTGGGGGAGCTATGTCCAGCAGTGAACGTCTTTCGACTGATATGATGATGATGATGATAATGATTTTCGACTTTCAAAGCTTCTGGTAAAAGCCAGTTTTTTCATAAAAATAAAAGACTTCTTCGTCTACGTCATTGTTATAACAAGAAACATGATAACCCAGCTTTATTTAACACAGAAATGTAGAAACCAAACTGACGAGTCCTAATTCAGTTCAGCGGCTGCAACAGTAATTTAAGTCTTGGAGCGCTGGGCCATGTTCCTGACCCTATTAATTAGTTACAGTGAATTGGGAGCCGTGTAAAGACCGGGTGGAGGCCTTGTCAGCACTGGAACATTGAGGACGTAGATGAGCTCAGATAAGTAGGTAGGTGATATTGATTGGTTTAATGGAGCACGGGTTGAACGATGACTAAATGGTTGTTCTGTCAGAGTAGATACTTCGATTCCAATATTATGAATTCGTAAGTAACTCTGTCTGCCTGTCTGTTTTTTTCGCTTTCAGGCCTAAACTGTTGAACTGATTTTGATAAAATTTTGGTTTAGAGATAGATTTGAACTTGGAGAAGGACATATATGACTTTTGCTCTTTTAGTTTTGCTGGTAGAAGCTAGTACATTAATGCATAAACTACTACTCTCTGTTTGTTGGTTACCTTTCTCGCTTTAACGGATTCCGTGAGATAAAAACACTTTTTATGCGGGCGAAACCGCGATCAGATGTTTGTAGTTTGTTATAAATGCAATTTGAACAAGTCATTGCATGATTTAACTATCATAAAAAAAATATATCAGTCTGTACCGATTTTGTTTTATTGAAAATAACATTTTCCCAATCTCAAAGAGATTGCTAAAAAATTGATTTCTAGAAAGCAATAACTCCGCTTGGTGAGACAGGATTACAAAAAATGTAATCAGAAAAAAAATACGCAACGTATTGGCTTGTACCAGGCGCGCATACTTTATAAGAGCAAACGTCTACATTGAAGCATTTTTGATTTCTGAATTTTAAATCGTCACCGCCCGGCAAACGGCTCAGTCGCTACAATAATATGAATATAAGATCCCCTATACCGCATTGCGACGGCTCAGTTATTCGCCCGCACCTGTTCACGTTATGCTAATGTTGTGATGCATGTGGAGAACTGCAGCGGTGGAAGACAAGAAAGTATTCCATTCAGGGGTTCCGAAGTTAACGACTGGAATGGACTGTGTTGACAACATTTTCTTTAGTTCTTTCATCTGGCGTATTGCCAATGGTTTGTATTAAAAGCTCTATGGCTGTCCATTCATTTATTCCATCTATGGTTGGGAAGTTGTTGGCTTGTGTATTGGGTTTTGGAACAGCAACCTTGTATAGATTTACTGCTTTATCAATGTCCTTATTTAAAAAGTTTCTAATTGAAACTATTCATTTTGTTTTGCTTTTGTTCAAATTGATTAAATCTTTTACTTTTTTTTACTGATTGCATTCAATCTTCTATTAATCTTTTGGCAAGATTCTCTTATCTTTTTTTTAATTTCCATTATTTAAACATGCACCTGACACCTCTTCTAACTTATGGCACATAACTGATGCAACGTGGAGTCGACGTAAGAAAATATTCTTATTCAAAAGTCGACGTCAGCCCGTGACCAGTACCTATATAATAAGATTCAATTTTCACTTTGGGCATTATAAAAGAAAAATTAAGTTATATTTACTCTACAAGTTTGTCGTTGGTACAAGTAGGTACCTACATATTTTTTGCTTTTGGTGCGCTAGAATTGTTTTTCCTTTTTATACATTTTCTATCATCCTTTGATTTGTAAGTTTTTAGAGCTTGTAATATTACTTTAAGTAAACAGCACTTTATTTGAATTTAGATCACAGAAAATAACTATTACCATACAGGTGATTTCTTTGATGAGGATTTTCCTCAACGGTCTAACCTTATCGATGTATAATGTAACCTCTAGAGACTCCAAGTAATAGGAAAGAAGCTGAAGTCCCCATTGCTCCCGATTAGATTATGAAATTTGCTACACTCACGTATATACTTCACAGAACCTGTTATTCTCTTACTCATCAATACTTGTCAAATGCATAAAAACAGAACAGAATATATTGAAACCTACTGTAGCAAAAGGACAAAACAAAGGGTCCCGGGGAGACAAATTACTGTCACAAAGATATAGGATTTGCGTAAACCTCAGAATCTATCAGAGAACCTTCTGAGAATAACCCATATTCAGGAGCCATATGAAAATGGGTGAGTCTGGGCATGCGGGCAAAATTTATGCCCGTTTCTTATGTAGTGGCGTACCTGAGAAACGGGCTGTGGGGATTTTTGCAATATTTGTGTCTATTGGGATGCGAGAGGGAAATATATAATATTTTTGGGAGCTAGGAAAGAGAAGTGATTGGTGTAGGGAATTTGAATCCTTTACCTGTTTTGTGTGTATTTTTGGCACAAACCAGTCAACGAGTTTACTAGTTGTGCTAGTCCTTTTCTATTCTATTCCGTTGACCGCGTGTTGGATAAAAGGTATGTATTATTGTTGACTAAATAACACTTTCGCATCACTAATGCATATATATCTTAGGTTATATTTAGCAGCCATTAAGAATTTTGTACACAGTTTTGTACACATAAATACTATTACTATAATAGGGGATTAATACATAAAAAAATTATAAGTCTACCAAGGAGACAAAAAGTGCTCTAGATTACCTATCACTCGTTTTCGGAACGACAAACACAAAAGTATGAACTTGTAGACGTCTCTAAAAATAATAAGTGTTGAGCCAAACAGTTTTACGTAGTTGAATCTAGAATGAATCTGACAGATGTCAACCATTCCCGCCAAAAAATATTTAATAGCCTCATTTTTTGACAGTAAGTTAAAATAGATAGATAGCAATTTTTGACAGATTGCTACTAACATGCGAACGGGAACGCTATTTAAAAGTTAGTACAATTGGCACTCTGGTATAACCCAAACCCAACGATGATGAGGGTTCATAAAAACGACGAAGCTCTTCGAGAAAAGGTAGCTACCCAACTAGCAAAATTTTAACTTACAAGTGTCCTAAGACCAATAATTTTTACTCTTTTAGCATACTTACAGACAACTGTAAGTGTCGATTTAGGCGCACTTTATAAGAGAATTCTCACTTACAGTCAACTAATAACGCTCTTATTGAAGATTACTTTACACTAACAATAATCTTGTTACTGCTGTTGTAAGACCAAAATAACTTATGATGGTCTTATAACAGCATGGTTTGAGGGAAAATAGACTTAGAGCACTCTTAGGACTGCACTTGCAAGTGTAATTCCCCTTATATTGCTCTCTGGAAGCTCAATAACGGAATATTTATCACAACAACCGAAAGTGTGTGCGCGAGTGCTGTTGAAATAAAATAAAAACAAGTTTAACTGTCAACTTGTATTATTTGTATTAGTAGTATTTTTATTTCTTGTAACCATTTAGTTCATTTGCTTGATAATTATGTGTCTATGAACTTAAATGACTTGCGGTGTACATTTCTTCGAATGTTTTGTGGAATAAAGTAGAATTTTTTCACAGGCCCACTTAATTATGTATTTAGAATATTAGTAAAAACATATTAACTTATTATAAAAATAAAAACTGACGCCATTAGAGATTTATAAGACCAATTACTCTTCTCTAAGATAACTTTAATACTAAAATGTCTTATTTCACACTACTTAAGTTAATTTTAAGCCTTTTGAACTTATTGAGCTCTTACATAAAAGAACTACTTGCAGCCATTTAATAAATTTAGGGTTCCTTTTAAAACCATGGCTTACAAATTACCATTTTGTGGTAGGTGTAATATTAGATGAGACAAATATGCATCAGTATATTATATTATTATGATATTTTTCCATTTTTCAAACTCCATAGGTAACTGTTAGTTTTACAAACACTTAGCGTTGTTTACATGAATATAATGGCCGACATTCTTAATAAAGTGTTCACAAGTCTTCCATAAGACCAAATAGTCTGATAGAGCTCTACTATTATTCGCTTTCTCTTTAATTTGACTCAGAGAAGACAATTTACACTTAGAACGAGTTGGTTTCATAGTAGTTTTATGCAAAAGTTTATTAAGATCATAAGTGTTATAAACCACTCAATGCAGACTCTACTAAGAAAGAATGTACTTTTAAGATGCTTTTTTAGGTGTATTTAATATTCAAGAGCAATTGCTCTGTAAAAATGCGCTTGTAAGACAACTGTACTGATAGATGTGTTACAACGATTCTTTATATACATCTATAAGAGCACGTACTAAGTGTTAGTACTCTTTAAGTACAAAACGTCTTGAATCATGCTTTTATAAGATGTTCTGTCATAGTCAAGACACATGTAAGTCAGTTGTAACACCTTAGTTCTTAAATCAGCACATCTACAAGAGAAAATTGCTAGTTATAGTGCCCTTGCACTTCGCTTGGCTCGTCTTGGCCCGTCTTGCTCAGATACTATTTTAGGAGTAATAAATACAGTGAAACTTAGGAGCTCGTGGCTAATTTATAACAGCCGCGCGGACCAATCTTCAAGGTTAAGCAACGCTTGCCGAGGTGGGTCTGTGGATGGGTGACCATATTAACATACCGAGACTCCTCCGTGCCTCGGAAGGCACGTTAAGCAGTTGGTCCCGGCTGTCATTTGTAGATCTTTGGCAGTCGTTACGGATTGTCAGAAACCAGAAAATCTGACACCAGTCTTACCAAGAAGTACCGTTACCCAGTGGGTTGTGGAGGTCTGGTAGGCAGCCGCTCAACGTAAAATACTGGTATTCAGCTGAATCCGGTTTGACTGGGAGCCGACCCCAATATAGTTGGGAAAAGGCTAGGCAGATGATGAAATACAGTGAATCTTAGTAGATGATCCTTCACGTGCTTGGTGGAACCGCGATTATGTTAATTTCTACTATTTTATCTGCTTAGTCAACTTGTGATCGTTCATAACAAGTTCAACATCTTTTATGTCAAAGATGTGTTGCTTCAAAAGTCTATTTCGTCAACAAAAGTAAACAAAATAGGGTAGATAACTAAAAAATCTAATTAGTCAGTCAGATAGATTTCCAAAAAAATATTAGACACTGTTTTTTTTTTTCACGTAAACAAAAAATGAAGACGATACAGTACGTTGAAAACTCCTGTGACGTCACTTGTAAGTACACTTTTTACTTACACATGACGTCACGAGCCCCCACTCCTTAACTTTGATGCGTTTTATCTTCGTCATTTTTTATTGCTTTGATACAGCAAAAAATACGTCGTGTTTATTAATTTGAGATAAACTAACTGACGGACTAAACAGAATCATATATTTTTTGGCCCGGAATCATCCCGATCCTCACAATGATAAAATCCATCAACAACGTCTGATCAAACAAACATTTCAGCTGTAAACAACGAATTAAGTGTTGATAAGATTAAGCCTTATTTTTATCTCAACTTAATCCGTTGTTTACAACGTTGCTACCGGGTTAATCCTTAGTTTAATGATAAACAGTCCTCAAGAGATAAGGTTAATATGCCTCGGCTCTTTCAGTTTTATAGCGAGCAAATAAAATCCCTGGAGTAATCTTATAGTAGTTAGTTAATCTTAATCTTGCTGCGTTGTTTGGTTAGTTAGTTGAGTGTTTTTAGATAAATATTGTTTAAAATTAACAAAGCAATGAAAAAAATCATTTTTTTTAAGCAAGCTTTCATTTAGCGGCCATATTGAAATAAGTGTGATGTTGTTAACTTTTATTGTTTTCTGATCTTCAAGCCTTTTCACTTGATACCCTTATTAAGGGGGTTGAGAAAGGGTTCAAGAGCTAGCCCATTCCTCAATAAAAAAAAAATTAACAAAAAATCCGATATAGCACATAGCATTCATTCCTTATGAGTGTGGCATCATACAAAAAGAATTTTCGAAATCCGTAGCGTGTTCAAAGAAACAAACAAACTGTACAGCTTTATTGTCTTAAGAATAGATTCCTGACCATTAAATCCAAGCATTTAATAACTGCATTGTTGAATACTATATTAATTTCACAATGTAATCAAAATTGTAAAAACAAACCTTCATAAATCTTTTAAACTAAAATTTCTATACCAATCCCATTTAACGACGCAAAAAACCTCTCATCTAAAAACCTAACATTCATCTACACTTAAAAAATATAACAAAACTGCACCACTACCTGTTAGCAAGCCGTTCTATATTTTACCCGGGAAGCAAAAACCGGGAGATTAAAACTCTTGTCTCGTAGCACGGTTCATTAAAATCCCTTCTCGTATAGAAAATTAAACCGCTATGTTAAAATTTTAATGAAGCATTATTTCCTTGCGGAAAACTTAATAGCTGGCAGTGATTAAAGTTGCTACTGAAGATGTTTACGTTGCTGAAGTAAATGGATACTTTACAAGTTTGTGATACCCTGGTATCCACCCACTCTGCGAATGTATCGTGGTATGATGTTTCTTGGTATAATTTAATATGTCCTACGTGCTTTGTATTTTTGCTATGCAACTTGGTAGATACTGAAAACTAAGAATGAGAATTTTATCATAAAGCTTTGTTGTGAGTATTAAAACACATAACTCTCTAGTCATTTTTATTCCAATATCACTAACGGCTTCATCAACTAAAAAAAACACGTTAAAAACAGCCTACAAAAAAACTACTATATTTCGAAAAAAGTAATCCCCATTTACCGAACCAAACATATTTATACAATGGCAGTATCCATATCTCCGTTGATTTATTTGAGCGGCCCATTAAACGCGATTTAACTGAAAAAGCCTGCATTTAAACTGAGCTGATACGGATTGCAATCAATCGGGCCAATGAAAATATTTGCAAGCTCGCTGATATTCACTATTAGTATGTTTCATTCGGGATACGGCTTTTTTCTTTTCAGTAAGCTGTAGAGGTATGAGGTAAATCTGCGGTTAGGTCGCTTGTTAATTTTTTCTCTTTAACTAGAAAATAATATATTTTTTAGTGCTTTTTTAATTACATTTTTTAATCTGCCTAGCTTTTTCCCAACTGTTTAGGGGTCGGCTCCCAGTCAAACCGGATTCAGCTGAATACCAGTATTTTTCGTGGAGCAGCTGCCTACTAGACCTCCACAACCCCAAACTGGGTAACACGGTACTTCTTGGCAAGACTGGTGTCAGATTTTCTGGCTTCTGACAATCCGTAACGACTGCCAAAGATCTCCAAATGACAGCCGGAACCAACGGCTTAACGTGCTTTCCGAGGCACGGAGGAGTTTCGGTATGTTAAGATGGTCACCCATCCACAGACCAACCTCGGCAAGCGTTGCTTAACCTTGAAGATCGGTCCGTGTGGCTGTTATAAATTTTCCATGAGCTCCTCATTACTTTTTTTAATATATATTTTTAATTACTTCCTCGTTCTGAAAATAGAAAGTCGATTGAATCAACCGACAACTCGTAAGTAAGAACTCGTCAGTCTTGGTCCCATTGTTCATAATGATTAGTACAATGGCCCCTTAAGAGTTTATTCTGTTACACGTTGTTTATGTATAAATCTCTTGACCTTTTTTCTGTGAGGTCAGCGCAACATTATCTTTTTCTATATATTAAGACTTCTAAATTAACCTTTTTATAGTGTTAGTAACCCTCTTAGTAATAATATCATGATCTCCAAAAAAAACATCATCAAAGTCTCTATTCTTTTTCTCTTTCTAGACCTTACTACGTGTATTTTTTCGTGTCTCGCCATTGACATACTTACATCAAATCTGTTCAGGAACAAATTTAATCCTCAAATAACATTACAATTACTACAAAATTATCAACACCTCTCAACAATTTCACACTTCACTTGACTAAACATAAGCCTGTATTACACATACGACCAGAATTACGTTCACCACTGTTAATTAAGCGAAGGCTTCATAATAAACCCTATTAAGTAACGCTTTTATGCGATCTAAGGGCTTTACCGTGTATGCCTCGAACCTGTCGTGGAAACTACGTTAGAGGTACCAACGAGGTACATAGTTTGCATGGGTGTTAGTGTAATGTAGTTATGTTCATGTGGGGCTGGATGGTGAATGTTGAGGCTATTCAGCTTCAGACAACACAGACTTAGTGCGTAGGCTAAAAAGAACTAAACCTTTTGAATTAGTGTAGTGTACAAAGTGAATGAATAATAGTAACAATGATGTGCTAACTTAGGGCCATTTTCACCAAGCCAAACTGATCACGATCAGCGTATAAACCACGTCTATGAACTGTCAGTGTCAGTATTTTTCTATGGAATATTGACGCTGACAGCTCTTGAACGCAGTTTAGATGTACTGATCGCGTTCAGTTTCATTGGTGAAATTGGCCCTGTGTGTTTTTATAAATTTATCAGACTCTAAGAAAGTGCTACGGACTTGTGCAAAAGTGCAAATGGACACTATTCTTAGTTTTAAAATAATCTATCACGTAACATATTAAGTAATTAATTATTATGAATTTTGTTTTTACTAATTATACAAAAAAAAATGTGGGGCTATACGTTAGATGTTTTATTTTCAAGTCGTTCATAGACTGACTGCGATTTTTTATTAGGTACCGATACAAATTAAAAATACACATGTCTTGTACTTATAAAATGGTTACCAATAACCCTAGGGTACAAACAAATGATACAAGTAACAAATCAGGCTTTCCTGCTTGCAAAGAACCCTGGCATCATTCAGTAATATTACGAGAAAAGATGGACATAACAGCTAATGATTTGAGGGGAGCAGTCCATTTATAGCAAACCAAAGTCCTCGACATAAAACTCCTTCACATTTTTAAAAATAAAAACAGATATCGAAACATCGTCAAGAAAACTCCTTTACATCATGGGAATGTCTATAACGAGGAATACGACGCGATAAGGACCTGTAACCCGTCAGTCTTAAAAGTAGGTATGGTGAACAGGTACCATTTGAGCTTGATCGTGCCATCGTTGACCTCTAACATCAGGCAAAATCAAAGTCAAGAATTCCCAAAATGACGATAAATGTCCATCGTTCATCACCATTCAAAAACATTAATAGGACCTTGATACCAACATGGCCGCATACTTTACTTCCTCTCTCACAATTTCGAAACAATACATCGTATACTTCATTCTGATACACAAAAGCATACACGCAACGAACTTTGGAATTGTTTATGGATATCGCAAACTATGGCCCGTTTCACCATCTTACGTTTTGCATAAACGTAAGTTCTAACCACGGTCAAAATGGCGTTGACGGACCGTTACTTAAATTATGGGAGTCATTGCTTCGTTTTTGCATATGTAGGTAGGTATAAATAAATTTACGAAGTGGTGACGCTTTGGCTGACATGATGATGATGTTAAACATGTTGTCTAGCTTTTCAAGGTAGGTCAACCGCAGTAACTTTGAGATTCTTGTGCTGATTTACTGATCAAAGACTTGCTCACTAATGATCAGTCTTTGAAATCCCAGAGTTACTCGTAAGTTTACGGTAACTGAAGATCATAAACTAATTGCCAATTTTAACGATCATAACTTTTGATTAGTCGCTTTGAAACCCGCCCTCAGTATGTCAAACTCTTGTGGCCTTGTAACTCGCATGATAAACTGCAAGCTAATGTTAGCCGAACTATGGAGTGACGAATGAATGTAATTTGATCAAATAGTTCAGAACTTAGTTAGGTTAATATAAAAGTTGGTGGATTAGAATACAATGTAGCGGTGTTGTTTGCGGATTGTTTTGGGATTAAAAGTTCCTTGAATGTTTGATTTTTAGGCAAGCTTGTGCCTTAAATTACTACATGCATTTAACGATGAATTTGAAACAGTCGTTCGTTTTCTATGTATAATTTGAATATGAAAGAGGCATAATGATTTTTTAAATGCGTTAATCAGTACATGCGTTTAGTGATTTACCTGTGGTATAAAATCATGAATTCTTTAAAAAGTTTTTGAATCTGAGATTATTTGCTATAGAAATTATAAGTTATTGTTGGGGGTGTTAGGTATATATTTTTTATTTATTTTTTGGGAAAACTTTACCCCACACTAGGAATTTCTCCTGTATCGTGAGTGCGTTTACAAACATAACAATACAATATTAATTCACATACGCAAACAGCCAACCCCACAACAACTATCTAACAACTATCTGTAGGCCATACAAATATTTAATTTTGTTCCGTGCGGGAATCGAACCCGCGACACGCAGCGCAGCAGTCAATCGCTCAACCACTGCGCCAACCTTGTTGACAACCTCTCATCTGTCGCTGCCATTTTTTCGAAATGTCTAAGCTGTTTGGAGACAGCTGATGAGTGACGTCATGCGCTATCGGCGCGTGTGATTAAAATACCGATATCTTTAAAGTTACGCATGGGAGCCCAATTAAACTTATGTTACTTAATTGACAGTTCATTGTATTTAGTATTACCGCAGTTGCCTAAAACAAACGAATAATAATAATAAGTTAACTAGGTACTTATACATATTTGAGCTAAAACGAAACATAAATCGAATTGTACTTTGCTTTAAGTTACCCACAAATTAAAACGATCTTTTGAAAAAATAAAAAATCCGAAATTTGATCCCGTTACCACTAGAACCAGTTCGAAAAAATCCTCGAAGAAAGCTCAGGGATTTTTCTATTTACACAGCACATTCACGAACTGATATACAAAATCCGTCCCTATCAGCGAGATCCCACATTTAAACTTCGTATATTCGCAATAGATGCCACCCGCGGCTTCGCTCGTTTCATCATCTGCCTAGCCCTTTTTTCCAACTTGATTCGGGTCGATTCCCAGTCAAACCGGTTTCAGCTGATTACCAGTATTTTGCGTGGAGCGGCTGCCTACCAGACATCCACAACCCATTAGTTGGGTAAAACGGTACTTCTTGGCAAGACTGGTGTCAGATTTTCTGGCTTCTCTCGCGTATTTGTCGGAAATTATCCCAAAGGACTCTACGGAAAAGTATCCTAATCCCTAATCTAGTCTAAAAGAGCCCTCTAGGACATGGTCTAGCCGTGTGCCAAGATGCATCCAATCCTGAAGCGGAGAGGAGAGGAGCGAAGCGGAGCTGTGCTAATATTAACCAATGGCATTACATAAAATCTCCACTCCGCTTAAGTGAGAAGGGATTTGCGAACGACTTTAAAAAATAATACAAAACTGGGATAAGGAGCGAGGCAGTGGAGCTGTGAAGCGGAGCAGTAACGCGGAGAGGGAAAACACCCGGCCTTTCAAATTACTCGTCACGTGAACTCTCTAACTAGCTCTTCTTAGTCCGCAACTCCGCTCCGCTTTACTCCCGCTCTCTACTCCGTTGCCTCGTTCCGCGTCAATGAACAGGCAGCCTTAAGACGTGAAGCGGTAACGAACAAACAACAAACTCACTCTCTTCACTGTTACATTATGTAGCTATTGGAATTGAGTTCAAGGGTATTGTGCTAACAATATTGCTGAAAAGTTCGACAGTAAACGAGTCGGAAGCGAGATTATCCCTAGTACGCGTGAGTTGATAGCTTCATATGTATATCGATTCGTAATTGAAGACATACGGGTTCTTGGAGTTACTTTGGAAGTTATAGTAACTTTATCATACGCTGATATTGTAAGTTAAGATACTGATATTGTCGCTAAGTGGATGTAGAAAATCGTAAAGTCAGGAACATAAAGGCTTCATTCGGACGACGAATCAAGACGACCCTTAAGTGTTTATGATATTGTCACACTTTGCTAATGGCCATTGCAACAAACTAACTCAACTCAAAAAAGCTAACAAACTGTCAGGCGTGTAAGCGGAGTTTTCCGTACGATTTGAAACATGTACAACAGCTCGAATATCAACAATCGTCCAGTTGCCCACCAGACACAACAACCGTCTCTTTTCAGTAGGGGCTTATGGACAATGTATTCTGCATACCCTCTATACCCCTCTGCCTAACAGGAATACAGACGTGATAAAGTTTTTGGAAACACTGAAACTGTAATCAACTTATTTCAGAAACTACAGTATAATTACGGAGCCTCGACCCTCTCTAAAAGATCAAAGTGTTTTCCACTGAATGATACATGAATTCTTGCAAAAAATACATTTCTCATCAAAATATACCGTCTAGCTTAATATTCCACGCAATCAGTGCCCCAGTAATCCAGTTCGACGTTTTCAGTTCCGGAATTTATTCCCGTATAGTTTTAAAATTTTGCTGTAGCTTTGATGTTCCATTATTTCTTTTTTTCTGTTATAAAATTGTGGGCACTTAATTTTAGTTGCGAATTTAACATATATTTCAAAGTTGTAAAAATCGTGGTTGTATAGATTCCGTTTAACTAATTTATAAATCTCCTAAACTATTTGTTTCCTTTATTTAAATAAAATTGATATGAAAATGAAAAACTTTTAAACGTCATTCTTGAAGGAAAATTAGGTTTAAATTCGTACTCCTTCTGAAAATCTTGGGCCAACGATTAAACAGTTTTAGATCTTTGCCTCCGGAACGGCAATTCAGTTGCAAAATTCTGTTTAACCGCCCGAGGTCGGAATAGTGTTCGATAAATTGCTTTCGTCCCGTTTTGCAGGTTCGAACCTTTTACACTGCCACAGTAGCGAGCATTGCTGTTGATTGAAGATGCATGAAGGAAACACCAGTCTGCATACAATGATTGGTCAGTGAGAAGACGTAATTAGTTTGAACTGAAGTTGAAAAGCATAATTTAGTCCTACGAGGAGGTAGCACTAAATGATGCTTTTCAACTTCAGGTAGGCGGTATTAAATAAGTCTAGATCTACTTTAATAAAAAAAATACTTATGAGTACTTCAGCAATTGTATCCAAATATAAAGAAATATTACAAAATCCCTAAATCACACTTTTTCAATTTTACAACACATTCAAATTACATCCCTCGAAAACATGAAAAGCTGAATCAAATTTATTGCAAAGTATTTAATGAGACAGATTTTTCTAAAGCAAGTAGATTTATGAAGGCACTCAAATACCTATTTCTTGACTTTTCTTTGCAACATCGTAAATTCACTTTTAGACGCAAATAGCACTCGACTCGCTGAAGCGTCGTCGCCGCGTCGGTGTTAATATAATCTTTGCTGAGTCCACAATATTCAGGTCACTACCTTCAACAGTAAATAAAATCAGAAATGCATTTTAAATTGACTCAGTGATTTTTAATTAAGACATTCGTAGCTTTAGTTCTGTTATTAATGTTGATAAGTTCGTCGCTATATCTTCATTTTGTTCTAAGTTTTTAATGAAAATAGTCTTCAGAAGCGGTGATAATAAATTTTGGCTTGGAGGACGCTGCCATCTTGTTAACTAGATAATAACGTTTTTATATGATATGAAAAATAACTATAATTATTGCTAAGAAGAAGTTGACTACTTTGAGCCTTGAAAGCGTGGCGTGAACGGGTGTTGCCATACCGATTGATTAAGTCGATCGATCACGATTTCGATTCCTGCACGGGACAAATATTTGAATGGCCTACAGATAGTTGTTCCGGTTGTTGTGGCGGTTCCGGGTGTATGTATGTGACTTTGTATGTTTGTAAACGCATCCAGGAGAATGTCCTAGAGTGGGGCAACGTGTAATACTAAAAAAAAGAACGGCATTTAAACAAAAATTGTGTTTAACGGCTGAAAACAGCATTTAAACAAAAGTCGTCTTAAAAGGCTGAATAACGGCATTTAAACAAAAGTTGTCTTAAAGGCTGAACGGATTTAGATGAAACTGGGCCCACGGGTGAATCATATCCTGGAATAGGACTAAGAATTTTTTTTAACTGACTTCAAAAAGGAGGAGGTTATCAATTCGGAAAAACGAAAAAACCACACCAGGAACATCGACTTCCAAAAACAAAGTTATTTTGTACTTTGTAGTGGGTTTTTATTTGGAAGTCGGTTGTATTTTTTTGTGAAAAAAAAATTATCACGTGAGAACGTTCCTTTGGAATAACTTCCAACTTAAGGCTACTCTCTCGAAAAAAGCTTGAAAACAGCGTGCAGATGAAGCAGCTTTTCGTCGGCATTTATAGAGAAATTACATCTGAAAAAAATATATAGTAATCTACATGATATAATACGTAATTTGGTTTAGCCATAATTTTTCTATCGGTATCCGATGATAAGAAAAAAAATCACCAAATCACCTCTAAATCGTTGAGATGAAACCATTTTACTCCTTCATTTTTTATCACAAGAATATAAAAAAAATATCTACTGCTTTGCAATACCAACGAAAATGATTTGGTTTTGTTACTTTTTAAAAACATGTATTATTTTTACTAAAATAAATTAAAAATGCGACCGTTTAAAGTCCGTGTCTATATCTCCCCCGCACTCGTCCACGAATTCAGTGCGGGACGCGTCGTGTTGCTAGGTGGACGTGCGTCGCGTTGCGAGAGCTCAGCACTACAAAAATATCGTAAAATATAACTGCAAAAATTTTATTTTGTTAATAGCGGAGAAGGTTTTTTCTGATTATTGTATAAGTAGTGTTTTATTAGTGTTTAAGTTTAGTTTGTAAAACATGGGGAGTAACCAGAAACGAATGAAGAGAGTTTTAAAAAAATATTACAAACAAAAGGGTAAAACATTTATCAAGGTAAGTTTTATCTACATTTTCATTATAGCTTTACTTAAGTACCTTTCATAAAAGAAGATAGATACTGTTTATAAAATACCTATTTTCAAACAAAGTCGTAAGTATAATGCTACTGTGTCATAGAGTAGTGAAGGATCACAGAAGGACCATGTTCTTGCAATGACTTTTAGTCAATATTACTTGTAATTTTCCTTTTCGGTAACTCAGTAAAATATATTTTTACGGGGACTATATTTCTTGTCACCAAAATTTATATTTGTCATCAAGTTGCATCACCTAATAAATAGATCTATCGCCACGAAGTATTTTCGTTCTCAGATATATAAAAAGTGTCGCCAGGTATGAATTACCAAATTAATGCCAATATGTATGTAAAATAAGAGATGGATTATCAATAAAATCGTAGTTCATTCCTTGGATAAAACTTTGTTCTCAAAATAATAGGTTTATTCCTTTAACTTCGTACTCAGAAAGGTATATCTGTCACCAAATATTCGAACATAGGGCACAGGGAGCTTAGGGCACCCCGACTCGGACAGGTTAGGTTAGAAGGGGACGGCGGGGTCAAGTGAGCGAGCGTAGCGAGCGAACAGACCCCGCCATCACCTTCGTGGTTATTTTTTTTAATTCACCCAGTAATATGGTTTACTTCCCGTTCTATAATAAATCCCAACCTATTTATTTGATACTTGATAATATATCCCGAGGATTATATGTGATTTATTATGGAATTGCTTTTTACAATTATTTGGCAACTACATTTTGGTGACAGATCCACTATTTTGAGGACAAACCCTATTATTAAAGAAATTCAAAACGAATAAAATTGGCGATAGCTTAAATCATACCCTATTTTTACCTGACCGCGCCAGAAGGAGGGTTATGTTTTTCGAGTGTATGTATGTATGTGTGTATATTTCTTTGGTACGCTTTGTAGCCTAAACGCCTTGATGGATTTTATCTTGAGAGATGTCATTAGATTCGGCTTGATAGTGAGAGTGACACTGAGTATATATAAAAATTAAAATGGCTGATTTTTGGCGCCATATTATGTCTTTAATTTTTTTTTCCTCTAAACGGCACGGGAATAAAGGGGCAATAAAGGGCACGAGGAGACGATTTCAAAAATGTATCTCACTAAAATTAAAGAAATAAAAAAACACCTTTTTAGTAGTTTTTAGCAATCGGGTTTTTTAGACAAAGTCAATTGTTTTTAATGTTATGATTAATTTATTCTGATTATTTTACAGAGTTTATGCAGTGAATGGCTGGAATTGAGAAGAAAACTGTGAACAGCCTCTAACTTTGGCCGCATTATAAAGAGGCGTTCCAATATCAGTTGTAGTAACGTAGTAAAAGATTTACTATAATAAAAAAAAAGCATAAGTCACGTTAAATCAATAAAACATGGGACTGAAACTGAAGAAATTGCTCTAAAGCAAATTTCAAAGCACACTGGTTTAGTTATACAACCATACGGTATATTTATTGACGATGGATTGCCATATCTGGGCACTACTCCTGACGTTATTTGTGTCGAGAAGAACATGGTGGTAAAAATTAAATGCCTTATTGCAGCTCACCAACTGAGTTTACCGAAGCAGTTACTAAAAAAAAATCCTTTTTATAAAACTAGTAAAACTGCTACGATTATTATTAATAATAATCATAATTGGTATTACCAAATTCAGGGTCAGCTTCACGTAACCAAAAGAACAAGATGTCTTTTTGGAATATGGCTGGGTGAAAAAATTCCTATGAAAATCGAAATTATAGAAAAAGATGACAAGTTCTGGAAAGACGTAATGGTAAATAAATTAATTACATTTTATTTGAATTGCATATTACCGGACTTATTGATCCAAGATATCTGAGAAAAATGAAAATTAGAGACCCTATTTGTATGCATAGAAAAAGCGGTGGAAGAGAGCGATAATAAAAATACCCAAAAAAACGAAACAAAATGAATAAACCAACAAAAAAATGATTAGCAAGAAGATGATGTACAGGAGAAAGAAGAAAATGTCAAAGAGAAGGAAATGGAACTGAGGAAAGAAAAAGAGGTTGAAGAGAAAAATGAACAAAACGAGAACGAAGAAAAAAAGAAAACAGTTTTGTCTGGCTATCGAAATTTCCAAAATATATATGAACACGGAGAAATAAGTGAGGATCAAGAAGTGCAACCAGCCAAAAGAATAAAAATACTCATTGAAACGAAGTTACATTTCAGTGAATTTTAGTTTTTATCTTTTTTTATAACAAATATTATGACATACACTAGTACTTATTACTTAAAATATACCACATACCATACCTACCAACCCTACCTAGAAACCTTCCTCTGACTTAAAAAAAAAAGTTGATAAAAATATTAGCCGAAATTGGTCCAGCAGCCGTCCTCGAGTCTTGCGCTTAGCAACTGATATAACCATTCATTTTATTCATTTATATAAATAATTTTGTCCATAAGTTGTCTTCCTCGATCATTTTTCAAGCCAGGCTGATTTGTAGTAAAGGTATAGTTTCTACCCGCGGCCTCGAAGCATTTGACAAATTTATTCGTAACTGTTGCCCGAAAAGTACATCCATATCAATAGATAGTAAATAAAAACAAAAATTGACCACTTTATATACGGAATACATAAAAAATAAATTTAACTTTCACGATGATTTGGCCTTCTGTGATTTCGATACTCTGTGACGGGACTAGGCGACGACGCGTTGTGGCGGAGCGGGCCGCGCGCGGCTCATCGTTCTGTTGCATGCGGGTAGCGGAGTGGGAGTTAGCTCCGCCCAAATGCGCAAGGTCACTGGCATGAATACAAGCCTTAAACTAGGTCGTAACCGCTGGCAGAAACTAGATAAGGATTAGGAAAAAAAGCAGACTCCACGATGATGATGATGTCCGATAACACGGAACAATTAACAGGTTTTAATAGAAGTCTTCTTGTCGTGTGCTTGCTGGGTCATCGTATAGTGTCCTATTCCATATCGATACCTGAAGGTATTAGTTCACATAAGAGACATTTACCCAAAATGCCAAAATGAACCTTACAACAATTACCTAATTCAAGTGGCATTTATCAAAAAATCTAAAATGTTGCTTACGTTAATTAATACTTCTGGTATCGATGTACCTATATTCTAAATCTACTCTAATTAAACGGTAGGTATGTATATAGGCTTCATTGTTATATGCTTCCGGCAATTTAATGTCAATGTTTGATGTGCCCTGTGGCATTTTGAACATAGGCTTTGACAATTTTATGTCAATTGGTTGAATTAGTTAATGAGAATAATGTACTGGATTTCTAATGTAATAAGGTTAAAAGTCATAAATTCTAGCGATTTCGACTTCTGAAAAGTCAAAATAAATACTAAAATTTTTATTACCTATTTTAAGTTGGTACAAGGTGACATGTATTAATACATGTCACCTTGTACCAAGTTAACAGAGTTTGAACAGAGTGCCAATTCTACTATTTTTAAGCAGCGTGCGCATTCGCATGACAGTCGTTATCTGTCAGAAATGTATGGAAATGGAGACTTTTTGACAGGTTACGCCTGAAATGCGAATGCGAAAGTTGCTTAAAAACTAGTGTAGAATTGGCCTTCATGTATTTCCTTCTAAAAACCTGAACGTTTGTGTGGAATAAATTGATGAATATGTTTTACTCCTTCACGCAAAAACTACTGAACGGACATCTTGATAAAAACAATGCTATAAAATAATAATTGCTTATCCATCAGAATATCACGCAGGAAACACAGACAAGTTGTATATAGGGTGTTTCAGAAGTGAGCGGTCATATTTAAGGGTGCTGTTCTGTATGAACTAATATAATATTCAGTACGAATACAATACCAAAATATTAAAAAAAATACTTCTTTAAAAACCGTCCTAAATAAAGACTTAAGTTCCAAAAAAAATATTTTGGATGCAGTTGGTTGGTGACATCAAATCTGTGATTGAACTAAAACACCACCAACTGCCTGAAAAGTGATTTTTTAAAACATTTTTGTTTTTGGAACATTTCAGTCTTTTTTTTATTTTGACGTTGTTTCTTTATTCTTTAGCATATATCATTATTATTTGTATTTCGCTGCTAGTAACTAATATATCTACTAAACATGATATTGCGACTTAAATAACAAAAACATTCTGCCAAAAGATTTCTTTGCTGTAAGTATCCGAATACTTTTTAGCAAAACAAAATCATTACTTGTGATTCTAAAGTTAAAAATGCACTAACTAACGTATAGAAAGAGACGTTGCATTTTATATTACGAAAGGATGCGCTACATCGTAGAGATGTCCAGTTGGATGGACAATAAATGGCGAGACGTGCGAAGCGTTCCAAGTATCATTCAAGCTTTAATATAAAACTTTAAACAGCTGGGTTTCCCTTTTACCGGCGCCAAACTACACAAGGGAAGGACAGGTGAACAAAAAAAAAACCTTTGAATTACATTGTGAAAAAGTTTTTTATTTTTCACTTTTTAGTGGTAACCACATAACAACACCACTGGAAAGTCACAGGAAAACAAAAATACGCAATTTCGTATAAGTACATGGATAGTTTTTCCACATATTTTTTCCAGATATTTGGATTTAAAAACCAAACTACTGAACTGATTTTGATAAAATTTCAATGGGACCATTTGGGAAGTATATATACGCTTTCCAACGAAAAAAGAATTTTTCAAATCAGTTGGCAAGCGACAGAGTTATACGCGAACAAACATAAAAAAAAACAAACAAACATCCGAATTGAGAACCTCCTCCTTTTTTAGAAGTCGGTTAAAAATAAAAATTTGGGTTAATGAACGACATTGAGATAGGTGGAGAAAGGAATCCTATAACTAAATAAATAGCTCAGTTCTGTGATGTAAGAAAAGGCAGAAGAATTTATTTCACAAAGGCCATTAAGGGCACTTTATAAAACGTCAGAAGAGTCCTCAAATTGGTTGTTTCATATGAAGAAGAACCGGAGGAGCTCGTGTCTAAATAATAACAGCCACACGGGTCGATCATCATGGTTATGCAACGCTTGCTGAGGTCGCTCTGTGGATGGTGACCATCTTAACAAAGCGAGATTTCTTCGTGCCCCGGAAAGCACGTTAAGCCGTTGGTCCCGGCTGTCATTTGTAGATCTTTGGCAGCCGTTACGGATTGTCAGAAGCCCGAAAATCTGACACTAGTCTTGCCAAGAAGTATTGTGTTACCTGGTTAATGGGTTGTGGAGGTCTGGTAAGAAGCCGACCCCAATGTAGTGTGGAAAAGGCTAAGCATATGATGATGGAGAAAACCCGGAAAGAAACACCACGGTTACTCTTTCATGAAGGTCGACCTTGAAGCGAAGCATCAATATTATATTATTATCATATCGTTGATTTTATCCCATATTATTTGGAATTGATGCAGCTCGTTTTCTTCATTCCTTTTGTCTCGTCAATCGTCACCCTATCGTTCAATTTCTTTCCTATTGAAAAGAATTTCTGAGAAAAATCGCGTTACTATGGAGTCAGGGTTGTGGATTTTGTACGAAAGAGTTACCGCGGCCCTGAAAAGCAGAGGGCACTAGGAAAAGCACGGACGGGTTTTAGTCAGTAAGAGTCTGACTCCCTTCCGCTCCGCCCAGAGCTGAGGATTCATTTGATGATTTCCCATCTATAAAAAAGGGGGGGGGGAGGTGTGGTGTGACCTTCCTCCGCCGAAGTAATACTAAAGTGTAGTCGACGGATATACTGGGTAATTTTTTTTCCAGTGCGCAATCTTTAAGAACCACTTCTGACCATGTAAATGAACAACTTTCCCCAAGAAAGCCATAGTCAATTCCTAAAAAAAAAATTGAGTCTCCCATACAAATTGTGGTCAGTTGATGACAATTTTGTATGGGAAGTTCAAATTTTTTTTTAGGAATTGATTATGGCTTTCTTGGGGCAACTTGTTCATTTACATGGGCAGAAGTGGTTCTCAAAGTTTGCGCACTGGAAAAAAAGTATACCTGTATATACTTTACTAAATCCAAACTAGTATTAAAATGAGTATATATTAAAGTGAGTGTGTTTGTTTTGCTTTCGCGCTAAAATGACTGAACCCTACTTTTTTACGTAATAACCGACATCCGCGTGTGCAGAGCCGCAGGCAAAAGCTAGTAATACCATACAATATGTGTAAAGTGAGTCGGTATGTTTCGCTTTCACTCATCAATCACTAAACCAATTTTGATGAATTTTGGTAGAGACATAACTACCTGGAGAAGATTACAGGCTACTTTTTATTTTGCGAAGCTGCAGGAAAAACCTTGTTTTATATAAACAAAAAAAAAAAAGAATTTAGCACTTTGACGTAAATACAAACAGTGCATCGTATCTCCGAGTCTCGGTTTCACGATATATCAAACGCGTAGTATATTTTCATGGGTCCACGGATCGCATTTGTCACGTAAAACCAATATTTCTCTCGGGACCATCCGCCAAATAAAGCTACTAAATTTTTTATCAAAGAAAAGAGATACATAGAAGGTTTTTTATTGGAGACTTTTAAGATATCAGATGTTGGACGTAGAATGAATATATTGATGGGAGTTATATTTAGACAAAACAAGTGTATTGTTCTGGAAAATTCCTTACTTATAAAGAACTGTATCACTCCTTGCTTCTTGGTCACTGTCGCTGACTAAGACACTGGACCATGACCTAAGTACTATCCTCAAACTGTCTCCTGAAGTAATATTACAAGAAATTGTTATTTGTTTTTTAGTTGTACCTACTTGGAAATAGCTTCATGTTTTGACTCACTGACTCTGACAATTCAAAAGTACCTCTAAATGGTTTATTTGAAAAAAAAATGATGTCACTTTGACTTTGAATAAATGCTATTTACAATAAACTTTTATTAACAGCACCTACGTCGGTCACACTGCAATCACTTTGTCATAGGATTGCGGCTAAAATGGCCGCCACATTGTATGAATAAATCTGCCTAGCATTTTCCAAACTATGTTGGGGTCAACTGCCAGTCTAACCAGACGCAGTTGACTACCAGTATTTTACATTCAGTAACTGGCTATCTACCCTCCAAAACTCAGTAACTGGGAAACAGGGTAACTTGACAAGACTAGAGCCAGTTGCGACGACCATTACTCAACCTTGAAGATCGACCTGTTCTGCTGTTTTTACCCGACTACGGCGAAGCCAAAAGAAGGGTTATAAATTTTTTTTTTTTTTTTTGACAAATGATGTTTCATTGGAAGCGTCTAAATTGTCCGCTAAATAAATTGTATGCGGCGCCCTCTAGGGCCCATTAAGACGACCACGGCTATGTTTTCTTGTTTCATACTTTTAAAAACGTGAATTTTCTGTAGGTAGTCGGGTTTTAGTTTCTATGAGTTGCATACTCAAAAAACAGCGGAATTTGTTCGAAAGAGTCACTGTGGCCCTAGAATGCACAGGGCATTAGGAGGAACACGGATGGGTTTTAGTCAGTAAGAGTCTGACATTCCTTTCCGCTCCGCCCAGAGCGGAAGGAGTTATTTCATGATTTCCCATCCTTAAAAAAATACTCTAATCCTATTGAAAAAAAAATTGAAAGGACAAAAGCCCTCTCACGTATTTAAAATTAAAAACTAAACTTAAAACGAACAAAAGTGTCCAAAGACAGATAAATTTACAAACACAATTTCAAAGTATATAACAACTGTTACTACGGTGACAATAACTCTACAGTTTACTAGCTCCATAATGCATTTCCCACCGTTCGAGATGCTACCAAAATAACTTAAACATTGCCTTGTATTTTGCACCGAAAATAGCCGTCCATTACAGCTTCTCTAGTTTCTTCCAACTAAGGTAGATTATGTCAAGAAAATGGAAAACAACATCTACTGCTCGGCAATAATTATCTTCTATCTATTTTTGAGCGTATTTTCTGGGTTGTAGTGCTGTTGTAAGGGACATGACATGGGGCTTGCTTGTTTTGAATGCTGTTATTTATTTGCTAGTTGTGCAAAACGTGGCCTATACAATATCGATCACCAAGTTAACGATTACAAAGATTTTTTGATGATAGTAAACAATATAATTAAGGATGTAGGTACTCGTATTTCAATATGCTTTTCTCCAGTTAATATTGGAGATTTGTATCATGTCATGACCCTGCAAGACAGTTGTGTAAAAAGATGTCTCATTGAAGAAAAATCACGATAACAATTGAAAAAATTTGACTGAAATATTTCACATTTTTTTTCTAAATTTTAATCACTATATCACTGCTCTTGGGCCTATCTTGACTAAATTGACTCAAGATTGTACCCTCGTATTATATGACCAATTAAACTGCTATCAGAGTCAACGATATTAACTGTAAGTTTTATCTAAGAGAGCTTCAAACTTCTGAGACATTTAGACCTCTCTGATTTGAATTTCATGAATGTTTAATGTGGTAGAATTGTAAGGAGCGTGTACTAAGTCAAAGTGAACCTTATTATTTCAGTATTTCTAAGAAATCATTATTATTACAGTAGGTTGTCATATAAGTTATAATTGTTAGAAACTGGAGATGTGGAATTCTGGAAATCTACTGAATTAATTAACCGCTGCGGCCCCGACATGTGAAAATTCCCAAAAAAAAAAGTCTTATGTAATAGGTAAATAAACATTAAATTCGCGATTAATTCGCGACACACCGGTGTGTCGCCGGGGCCGGAGCGGGTTAATTCATCATCATCATATCAGCCGAAAGACGTCCACAGCTGGACATAGGCCTTCCTTAATGGGAGGGTTTGCCATAATCGCCGCGCTTGGCAGGCGGGTTGGCGAACGCAGAGTAGCTGTAGCAATGTACCTACAGATAATGCTGTTGCTCATTCTTTGGTGAGCATAGATATAATACTGTTTTTATATTTCTATGCTGGTAAGTCTCTTAGTCGCCTCTTACGACACCCACGGGTAGTGATTGGCGCTAATTTTTTTACGTCCGACTCCACACGGAACAATTAATTAGTGAAACAAAAAGGTACAATCACATCATTGCTTACCATCAAGTGAGTTAGTGCTCAAACGCGTGCTAAGCAATAGTAAAAAAGAACATAATAGTTTAGTAAAAATTGGCTGAAATTTTACGTTGATTGTTGAAGATATTGGAAAACTCATGCTGACTGGGAGCTTAGGTATATGCTCTGCTACCCATAACAAACCAGGGCGGGTAAGTAATATGTTTATTCTTGCGCTTGATTTCAAGCTAGAGTAGATTATAAAGAGTACTTATTTATTTCTACGCAGCCAGTTCAGCTTAATATAGCAGCAATCTCTATTGATAACCAATTCGATTTATGTTATTTTCTCAGCGTAGGAAACTAAATTTTATGACCAAATCAATATAAGAATAAATAGACCCAAGTGTGATACTAAAATGCGTACAACTGTTTCGTCTAGACATGTTTGAATTATATTACATTGTAAAATGACACTCTGTTTCGATTTCATTTCGCTGTAAACAACGATGAAAATTCTGGAAACGTTTTGAAGAAGAGATATCTAGGTACCTAGTTTTATTTTGTCTGTAATTGACAGAAACCCATTCAATTAAATTTCCTAAATTCCCACAGGCTCTAGATTGAATGACTATATAATTATGAATGTAGAAGATGATAAATCGGCCAAGTGCGAGTCGGACTCGCGCATGGAGGGTTCCGTATCATTATCTATAAAAACGACAAAAAAATCACGTTTTTTGCATGGGAGCCCCACTATTTTATTCTGTTTTTAGTATTTGTTGTTATAGCGGCAAAAGAAATACATTATCTGTGAAAATTTCAACTGTCTAGCTATAACAGGCGATGCTGGCTCGCTGGATACGGCTGCATGCAGTCGTGTAGTGATTGGCAGCCAGCATTGGGGAGTCTACCTGACCCGCAACTTATTGTTAAAATTAAATAATTAATTAAAAAAATACTAACATAGTTGTAAGGTCGCAATTGTACTATAACAAAATATGGATGTCTTTATTCCGAAATAAATGATTATGATTATTATTATTATTATTATAACGGTTCATGAGGTACAGCCAGGTCCCGTTTTACCCTTTCGGTACGGAAACCTAAAAAAAAAAATATGTTCGACAAAAATAGTACGCAACAACGTAACTGCGAGCTCGCGTTGAGCTCCTTATTGATTCTAAAGTTGAGCTAGTCGACTACTGACAAAGGCTTACAGAGACTAGTTAGATCAACTCAAAAGACCATCTCAGGCTCTAGTCTACATGGTTCTCAAATGACGCATTTTGTATGTGAGGACTACGTGGGTCGTTATATTACGGGAAGATTACATAATTGTCTGACAGTTTGAGTACTTTTCCGGCGTACCCAAAAGTCCTTACTTTGGTATTGTTTGTCAAATGGTTCGAGCTTGTTTAACTTCTAAGTTGAGCTACACGATAATTGACAAATGCTTGCCCTGTCTTGACAGGTCCACTCAAATCTGTGCTTTCCGAAGCATGCAGTAGCTCGGTATGTTAAGATGGTCACCCATCCACAGACCAACCTCGGCAAGCGTTGCTTAACCTTGAAGATTATAGAACCATGCGGCTGTTATTCTTTAGCCACGAGCAATTTCTTAACTATTTACAAAATAATATAATTTAGATGTGCCTTTTTCAAAATATATTTTTTTGTGTAGGCTTTCAGTATATTATGGGGTTGTAACTATATAACCTCCCACCTCAGGTACAGTAACACGAAATCCCTTGGTAAAACTGATAATCCGACTATCACAAAAATACTGCACACGTACTTTTTATTACATTTAAATGTATCCAGTCACCATTCAAGATGACAGAAATACGAAAACAGATCTTACATTACAATTCTACTGCCAAATGGAACAGAACTTTTCCATACATCTAACGCGACTTTAATAGCTCTATTAAAACTGTCTGCAAGCTCTTAAAATATGCTTTAATAGGAGCATAATCTCGTACATTAAAGATAAAAATTTCGCAGCACCCCGCCACATTGTCACGTGGGCATGACGCGGTAACCGCAGGCGGGGAACCTTCCAGGGGGTTATGTATGACCCACATTAAGAGCCTAATCTTAAAGCCTTTTCTTATAATAAATTATCAAGGTTGGGGAGAATTTTACACGGTATATTTCATAAACAAACAGCGGGCGTTCTTTTAATAAACGTAACTATAATGTGTTAGTTATACGTAGTGAAATTATTTTGTGAGGTTGTTATTTAGATTTATATATGTTGGGAAATTAGGTAAAGGTTGTTTTGGGGCTATTTTTGTACGATTTTAATTTAAATCTGTTATTTTCAAGGACTGTAGACATCATTGTTCAGGTATATAGTTTGTTTTGCGATAGACCATTAAAATAAATCAAATATTTGCTCGAAATATAAGTAAATACGGTTTTTCCGTCGGTTTTGGAGGCGTGAAATTCAGAAGTTATTCCAAGATAACGTAGGTACTGTGGTCGACGCCAGATAAATTTCCAATAACGGTCATTACGGCCGCAAAATGGCGGTCGTCAAACCATGTCAGAGGCCCTTGAGGCGGTTTAGAGACTCTGACACTAGGGTGTGTGGGGTCGTTAGACCTTAGTACCCACACGAAGAACAAGAAGACCTACATTTATTGACATACTTAATTCCGAAAAAAGAAATAAAGACAAAGCTGTACTGAATCGTCAATATCGTGATCCTTTACATTTTCTTGTAATGAAAAACGATTCACAATTTATTGTTTAGGTACCTACGAAGAGATATTAAGGAAAATTTGTCTGCCAATAAGTCATGTTTTACAAAGTTTCATACAAATCTGTTTAACTGTTGAGTCGCATTTGATTAGCAAACTACATACCTTGGTAAGATATGTCCCAATGCAGGCCAAAGGCCTTCCCTTATTCTTCTCACAGTTCTCTATTTGCGACACGTCTGTCCTGAAAACACGTCGAGGTCGTCACGCCACCTACACACTGCGGTCGATCTCAACGTCCATGTCTTCCCTCAGGCGTCCAGTAAGCGACAACCTTAGGCACATACTTTTAATTAATGGACATCGCTTCTTTTTACTACAAGTTTTTATAATAAAAGGAATACATTCAAACGCCCACACATTACAAATATTAAAAGACAAAGATATCTGCTTATTATTAAAAAAAAACATTTTCATTTTAAGTGTGATCACACTTTTAGGGGATTATCCAACATTATACATAGGTATGTGTTTAAAAAGAACCCCGTATTGAATTTGGCCGTGAAAAGGAATACTGTCGTATGTAAAACGGTATGTAATGAAAAAGGCTTACTTTGTTAGATGACTGTTTGAATGAGAAAAAGGTTCCAGTCTTTTTATTCAGTTCTTTATAGAATTTGAATGGGTAACTGATAGACTTTTGAATGGGGGAACGATATAACAAGCAATTACGGGTACGCCATCTGATACTCGGCTTAAAAGCAGAATTGTATTATAGCTAAACAATTCCGTTTTTGTCCTGAAGAAGTCAATTTAAATATGGGTTTGAGTAAACGTATGTTGGATGTCGTTTGCCATCTTTGTAAAGAAAACCGGCCAAGTTCTTGTCGGACTCACGTGCAAAGGCTTACAAATGAATCATGTTTTTTTGTTTAAAATTTTACTTTATAACCAAAACTTCTTGAAAGTTTTTCCTGTAATCGGAGGAAATTTGATGAGACAGACTTTATTTAGACTTGCCCATAACATATTCTGATCATTCACGCAGTCTTTCTACTGCATCATCAATTTATATTGCACCCTAGGTAATAATTAACACGTTAAAGGGCATTAGGAGGAACACGGATGGGTTTTAGTCAGTAAGAGTCTGACATTCTCTTCCACTCCGCCTAGAGCGGAAGGAGTCATTTGATGATTCTCATCCATAAAAAATGCGACTATGTAGCGACTGCTGAACTGAGATGGCAATTAGACTATGGAACATATGAGGATTAATTTATTTATTCGTTTAAATTGTATGTACTGTAGTGGTGCGAGTACATAGGCGGACTTAATATTAAACAAGGTATTGTCGCAGTTTTATAGTACTTGTAAAATTATAAACACGAGCATTTTCAGAGCAAATATTGACGTTTACCTTAAATCCATCCTGGTGTCTAAGATAAATTATATATGGATAATAATACAATCTGTATCGCTTATTCAGATAGCCTAGAGGTATTAAATAATAAAGTTCCTGTTTGCGCAGAGAATCCTTGGGGATATTATATACTCTGGGTTGTATATTGTTTAATCAAACTATTTTTAATACCCAATCATATCCGTAAGAGTTCAAGCATAGAACAGGTCGTTGGGGTGACTCTTGAGGGCCTGTAACCAGTAATAGCATCTTACGGCTGAAATGCTATTGTAAAAAACTTAAAAAAAAAGTATACTTAACCGACTTCCAAATTCAAACTTTTTTGCAAATCCGTCTATACACCACTATTTTTTTATTAGTTAAAAAAAATAGGGTTCTATTCGTACCCGTTACTGATCATATTTGCGTAGTCAAAAATAAAAAAAACGAAATCCCAAAATTTGTCATTTGGTAAATTCCTGAATCATTCATTCGTAACAATTTCTACTAGAAAATAATACGCGCAGTGCTTTTCCATTTTGGTCGCCATACTCACCATTCATAGGACCCGGCAATGAATAGCCTGTACTGTAATATTTCCATAATTGATTAACATTTTGGGATATAAACAAACGCTAAAAACTTTGTAGTTAATGAATATTATTTATTAAGACTTTACATTATATAATAACAAGACTTTTTCTAATAAGTCCTTTAAGTATTTGTACTAATTGAAAAAATGTGCTGTATATAACGGAGTTATGCCCGAACATTAACAATAAATTATAAAAACATCTGAATTGATAACTCCTTCCTTTTTAAAGTCGGTTAAAAACATAACTGTTTGACCAACTCCTACTTTACTGATAACTCACTAAAGTAGGAGTTGTGTGTCTAAATTTAGTCAGTTTATACGCCTTCGAATGGACAAAAATCCAAAATACTACGTATCCCCGTATTTTCCCAAGTTGAGTTACCAGTTTTATACAAAGAATCAAAAGGTTATGCGCTGGTATGTTAAAGTAAATAGGAGTTTACGAGAGCAGGTAATCACACATAAACACAGAAGTAAAATACGATCGTAAATATATTGGCTGCCATGTATCGAATATCGAAATTGTTGTACATTGATGTCTAAAGCTGGAAGAGGTATTTTTAACCGACTTCAAATAGGAGGAGGACGTCAATTCGAATGTTTATATTTATATTCGGACATAACTCCGCCATATATAGATGGATTATAAAAAAAATATATCCGAAAGTATAAAGTAAAGGCATGTAATTAAATCGATATCTGTGTTTTCCCTTTTTTCGAACAAAATATTTCAAAGTTAAATCAAAAATACTGACTTGCACACAAATTATGCACACTAAATAAATCATATTAGATATACTGTTTCATGGTATTTGCAGAACTGTTTTACTGAACGAATATTTGGCTAATGATATTTCTGGGTGGTTTAAAAAAAAATAACCACGAAGGGGATGGCGGGGTCTATTCGCTCGCTTCGCTCGCTCACTTGACCCCGCCATCCCCTTCTAACCTAACCTGTCCGAGTCGGGGTGCCCAATGACCGGCTACTATTGTAACCATGATAACCACCTGCTATTTCAGGGAAGTGCAATTTAGAGTGCAAGTTAGTATTTTTGATAAACAATTCGTATTTTTGTTTTATAAATCATAAATCCGATGTATGAACCACATTTTTGGTGTGAATTCGATAAAAAAGGTCATCTCGTTTTGGATGATTTTTTTAGTTTTTTTTGTAAGACATGTTTTCTAATCAATTGGGATTTTTTGCACAGCATTATTTTTTCTGGTATGCATTAAAATTATACAGATGTGCACTTAAAAATATCCCTAAAGTAAATATTGATAAAATGCATTAAAGATCAGAAGTGTGGACTAGTGACGTCACTTTAAATGTTGCAATGAAAATGAAGGTAAAGTGAGCGAGAAATGTCGTACCAGGGCAATTCTGTAAACATCTCAACGTGAAAACTCATGAGAAGGGAATATCTGCAGTTTAGGTCCAATGACAATTTTCTTAATGGTAACTCCACCAAGGTTTCTACGTTGAGGTATTGACGGAATAGATCGGCAGGTATGCTCAAGGAGTTTCTATGACAATCTTCTGGGTGGATCATCAGATCATCTTCAAAGTAACATGTTATTACATGTCTTCAAAATTACATAAGTACTACTCAAGTTCAAACTTAAGAGCCTAACCTATTTTTCAAAATAAAGAACAGATTTTAATAAAACTTGGTATACATACGCTAGATATCCAGGTCTAAATAGATAGTACAGAACATTTTCTAAAAAAAGTTTAGGGAGATAAATACAGTGATATTTCACTTTCTACAGAAAACTTAAAATCGCTCTCTTTCCCACAAAACTTTTATTCGAAAATGTACTCTATTAATTATTCAGACATTGACATCTAGCGTATGCATATCAAGTTTCATTAAAATCGGTTCCTCTTTTGGAAAAACAAAGACTTGAAAGTTTGTATGAAATGGCGTAGAGCATAGACGCTCCTAATCGAATACCAGGACGTTCTTAAAAATTAAAAACTAATTTGTAACCGGCCACACTAGGAACGAAACAAGTTTATAAAAAGCTTTTAGTATATTTTATGAGTGATATTCTCATTAACTTTTTCTTAAGAAAAAACTGCACATTCCACTCTCTCTAATTCCACATTCTTACGACACAGCATTCGTCACGCGGCGCGGCCATATCCGTAGGGAGTAACACGACTGGAGACGTTCTTAAATTTTCATACTGTAAGTACACATGACGACGACACCTCCACACATATCCAGTAAAACTTGACCTCGTATCGTTGAGACTTTTCGTATACTGAGAGGTCTGCTTATAATAGAAATACCAGCGCTTGATGTGTCACCGTGCGTTATACATTCCCCTATTCCCGTTGACGTCACAGGCCAAAGTGAAAATAAGAAATTGGGAAATAGAATTTTATGCGTAGTCATAAGTTGGTGCTGTGAATGTCATCTGTCATGTGTGATAGTGACTATGGTGTCGGAAGCAATTTTAGATGAAATCTATGTGTAAATATTATATGTCTCTGTTTGTGCTTGACAGTAGTTTTAGATCACTATGAGTACTAGAATAAGTGCGTGTCGAGAGCCACGCGCAGTGTAGGGACAGCCCTCCGCAGACTGATGGGGTGAGTTTAGTATACCATACTAAGAAGACTGGTACATGAAATTGTTTCAGGAACGTTATGGGAATCCAATAAAACTGATTTGTTTCAAAACCTCATACGCAATGTATCGTGACTGTGGCTATCGCATAGCAATCGGCAAGCGCAGCAAGCTTTCAGACGCCATACCCGCTACTTCGGATAAGCGCGCTCGCGCTAAGTCATTAATTACGTCACATTAAAGTGAGTGTGAGCCAGCAAGAGCAGATAACCGCGTGACGTACCGTAACACGTTACAACACGGCTACAGAAAAAAAAGGAAGACCAAATTTGTCCTACCTTAGAATCGCACCGGTTGTATGAGATACGGCTCGAAGTGGCCTCCACCGAGGCGTTCGCACAGATCGGCACAGCGCGGCGGCGCAGGGTCTCCGCGTGTAAGCTGGAGCGCAGCTGCTGAAACGTGTCCGTGATGCGGTCTTGCATTTCTTCCTCACTCGCACATGCACCTGACTAACACTTTTTCTTTTACTTGCCTACCTCTACGTATCAATGTAGAATCTGAGCTCTTCCCTAGCATTTACACGAGCTTCCCCGTAGCACATTATCATTTCTCCATACTCACGAGCATTAAATGAAGCCATTTCTCACTTAAAACCACCACAACAAAAATAAGTCCAGAAGTAGGTAAGTACGTAACGAAGACGCGATGTAACTTCACAACGCGACTGCGCGAGCGATCCGTACCGACGTATGCGCTTGCAGCATAACATCAAACTGCCCGCCCGGCTCAACCCGGCTGGCGCCAGCGCACGTGGCCCAATTTGCACGATTGCACGGGATTACGGGAAAGTGTTGTCAATTAAACGAACATTTTTGTACGAAATTTCATGCAAAAATGTTATTTTGCACGAAATTTCTACTAAATGTACAGTTTATCTACTAAAAATTATCTGTTATTTTTTGTGGAGAATTTTCTTTTAAAAATTAAGTGTATGAAATTTTCGTTCACAAATCGAGGTCTCTTTAGTTGGCAATACTTTAATGTTGCGATTAGGTATTGTGCAAACGCCGACGTTTGTAACTGGTTGGAAGGGGATGTAGGTACGCGGTGAGTTCGATGAATTCTGTAGCTAGGCAGAAAGTGAACAGCTGATTTCATGCGTCGACCGTTACGAGTATTTCAACATCCATTGTTGGTTTTTTTATTATAGCTGTATTATTTATAAAAATGGAGTGCTGCGTACAAATATTTATTTATTATTTATTTATTATATACTTTATTGTACACCGATAATAACATAAAAAGAACATTAGGTACTAACTAAAACACATGTACAATGGGCGGCCTTATCGCATTCCGCG
Source organism: Melanchra persicariae (assembly GCA_947386135.1). Lineage (NCBI taxonomy): Eukaryota > Metazoa > Arthropoda > Insecta > Lepidoptera > Noctuidae > Melanchra > Melanchra persicariae. The sequence continues at coordinate 3,553,383 of OX376651.1, read as the reverse complement.
ATCTCTTCCAGGCAACCTGGAATGGACAGTAATTGTCTGGACAACAAATGGGGCTGTCATCGGTGCGACATTACTTTAAATATAATAAATACACAAATAAATACATATTCTATACTAAATAATTTGGCAATACATAAATGACGAACATCGATATCACAGCGACAGGTAATGTTCCTTCACGAGCCTTTTGAACACAGGCAACGATTGGGCGCGTCTTACTGGAACCGGCAATGCATTCCACAAACGAGCAGCCTGGACAGTAAAGGATTTATCAACAAAAGTTGTGGAATGCATTGGCATTTTAAGTCGCAGATTATCTGATGACCTCAGGAATTTTGTGTGGGAATCACAGAGAAACTGAAAACGTCTCTTGAGATAAAGAGGAGTAGAAGGGGAAAAGAGCACATTGTATAAAAGGGAAAGAATATGAGCATTCCGGCGAAGGCGAATTGGCAACCACTTGAGCTTCACACGGAATTCGGAAACATGGTCATATTTACGTAAACCGAATATGAACCTTATACAAAAATTTTGAAGCCGCTCAAGTTTGTCGAGTTGTTCTTGAGTCAGGTCAAGATAGCTGGCATCAGCATAATCAAGGATGGGAAGAAGAAGTGACTGAGCAAGCGCAATCTTGATGGCAATCGGAAGAAAATTACGTAGTCTCCTCAAAGAACCTGCAGATGCAAATAGCTTGCGGTTAACTTCTTGTAGTTAAATTCAAATAATGTATTTTTACATTGAAAGAAAAGAAAAGTAACGTAAATTTTCCTGAAAAAAAATTGAGTGGAATATGATTCAAAATAAGGAGCTTAATGCACCCTATCAGTCTGCGGAGGGCTGTTCTTTACACCCTGTATAATAATATCAACACCGACACAACATGTTTTCAAAGAAAATCTACGGATTAAAGCAATTTCTATGAATAAGCGTGTTCCCTGTGTCTCTTCGTTGTCTGTACCTTTAGCTTTCCTAGTTTGTGAAAACTTAATTCCATTTCTCGGGATTCAAATAATAAAACTAGAGAAGTTTGAACTCACGACCCAGGTACCTATTGTCAATTCAGGTAGCCTACTGGCACCAATACGTTCCGATTGTACGTGGTAAACCTGCCTAATTGGGTACTAGTTACCTACATTATTGGGTTCATTTCAGTTTCAATTGGATTTCGTACTAAAAATCACCATTTCTGTTAATAAAATAAATGTTTATTCAGTCAGTTGGATATTTAAGTTATTCATGTAAGTTGAATAAGGATAATTCATGAGCACCAATTCTTCTAATTTTAAAACGACGTTCCGTTCTTTTTGACAGTTTGCGATTGACATGCGAATGCGAACGCTGTTTAAAAATTAGTAGAATCAGCACTCTGTTTAAAAAAAAAAAAATCTATTTAGTCCGTCAGATTGTCGAAAAATATTGGACAAGTACTTTTTGCTTTACCAAATCAATAAAAAATTGCGAAGATAAAACGCATCAAATAGGTAGGTACCAGGAATGGAGCTCGTGACCTCAAACAAGTGTACATAAAAGTGACGTCATACGAGTTTTCAAAGCCATCGCCAGTGCGTTCTTTACAATTTTTTGTTTACTACCTATTTTTCTGTTTCCTTCTTCTTATTTACTTTTTTTTTGTTTAATGTGTGTACATAAATTGTTAAATAAATAAATAAATTAAAAATTCGTGTCTAATATTAGGATACTATTTAGATTTTTTTAGTCATCTACCCTATACTTATAAGTTCGTATGCTTTGGCATTTTCTTTCACTTCCAGAGCATGAATGCAAAGAAAAACATTAGTTTGAAGTATAAAAATCCTTCTTGGTCTAGAGGTCCCCAGCCCAAATTGGACAGTCTTTTATCAGTCTCAGTAATAACTTGGAGCCTATATTTGTTCCCGGTTGATAGGAAATAGGAAAACAGGCTCACCTACCAATATATGGTACTTACTGCCGAAATGTGAGTGTTTTATAACCAAACCCTGTTGGGGAATTAAGTTTAAAGCTTCAATATGTAAACTTTGGCACATATTTTAGTCACAGAGCTAGGTTTAAGCAAATAATATGGTCATGTTATTTGCTTAACCTGTTAACACCCGGTTTATTGTGATATTGGTTGGTCAAGCAATGTCTTCCACAATAATATCATCGTCATTATCATATCAGCCGAAAGGTCTCCCCCAAGTATCGCCACAACAATAAGTCCTGTGCGGCACAATGTGAATCGCGAAAATTCTAGGATATAATCATTTCAATCCCAAAGTATTAGGAACCCATACTCCAACAGTTACAATATTACATTACGTTCAGTTGACTCCTGCAAATTGCATTCTCTAACAAGCACGTAGTTGACATACAGTACGGTAATACGATAGTTTGATGACGAAGACTCGGTCTTACGTTGTTTGAACTTCCATGTGTACGTTCAGTTGAATTGATTTTGTTTGCTAGGAAAGTATAAGTACAAGAGTAAAGAACTACAAACAAAGTGTAAAAGAGAAGAAAATATTACAAAATAATTCTGTAAAATTACGCTAAGTGTGCCCCTACCGAAAGGGTTACTTTCTAATTTTTTGCTGGGCGTCAGACACCCAGCGCTGGTTTTCAGTTGGGACCAGTGATACAGTAGATAAAATCAGAAAATATTTTTTGCCAATAAATTTTTTAAGTTTAATTATAAAACTACCACTTTAGTCAATTTTTTTAAATTTCCAAAATCATTACTTTTCAATTTACTATTTTTATTTTCCAGTAAACCAAATTGCTTAAATAGTACTTAACGACATCTCATCATAGCTTGTCATATTTGTAACTCTTCCTTTTGGCTTTAGCATTTTAGACTTAATAGAAAAGTCGGTGGCATTTGACGGACCCCCTTACAAAACTCAGTATAAAATATTCATGTTCTGCCCCCTTTCTTTTTATCCCAGTTAATCTCATATCAGAACTGGGTACTGTCAGTGAAATAAAAATCCGTAGAAGCGACACCTCAACTTTAACTTTGACAAGACCTGCGGCCCTACCATGTCGTTCGAGCGAGAAGGAGGGATGGAGTTATATAGGGTGTATAGCTCCATCCCTCCTTCTCGCTCGAACGACTCACGCTTTAACACGTCATGTGTAGGGCCGCAGATAGCCAATTCTACTAATTTAAAACAACATTCGCATTCGCATGTCAATCGCAAACTGTCAAAAAAGCTTTATATTTATACGTTTTTGACAATTTGCGATTGAGATGTGAATGCGATAGTTGCTTGAAAATTAATAGAATTGAACCTCAGACACCCCTATAGTTGGACTTTTAAATCTATTCAGTAACTTGACACTTGAAAGAAAGTGAGTTGCTGTAAGAATGAACGAGATTGAATTTACTTAAATAATGTACTTATTTCAGAAACCTTATTCTTTTAAATTTAATAAAACACACGACACAATACACTATGAAAAATGTTTTTGAACTGTCAAGTTACTGAATACAATTTTATTAAAAGTCGAACTATAGGGATATATTGATATATTGACCCTGCCAAAGGCTGTGTTTCCTGATAGCTACAACCCGGGAGTATTTTAGTCAAGAGTTAATAAGTTACTTTTAGGCAAGCGTTCTCCATCTTCGACCACATCATCGCTTATCATCAGGTGAGATAGTGACCAAACGCGTGCCTAACAATAGTATATTTTTAAATTTTATTTTGACAATTATGGTTGATTTTTCAAAATGCATCAAATATAGGGGAATTAAAGTTAGCATGAATAACCCATTGAATGTTTGTTTGGAAAAACCATGCACGGCTTGTTATCGTATAAAATTGTCATTTACACAACTCTGTAGCTATCGACAGTCGTGGCAGGGTAGTGGGGAGCGGAAGGTAGTTAAATCGGCGGGCCATTCAAAAACGTACATGACTTTCACTTCTCTGTGGCTTCCTTAGTCTATGTTCACAGTCCATAGGTTTAGGGTCCTTTGCATCGTCACGGTCCCACCCTTCGCCATTCGGCTGTATATGCTTTATAGCGCATTTCTCGCTCATTAAGTTTCAAGAATAGCCGTATTCAAGATATACAGTGCCCGTAGCAAGTACCATTCGTATGTAGGTCGTAAATCGATCGATGTTCAAAACGAATGGTTCATGACCGTGTGTATTTGGTTTGAATAATAGATTAAAGGAAAGAATTAGGGTTAATGTTCAATTTCTTCAGTTTACTGATTGTTAAAGGCTATTATATTCCTTAAGTACTCATGATTGAGTGGTACTTTTACTTCCAACAAATGAATTGAATAGAATCGAATGGTTATTTCAAATGGATGGCTTAAAGAGCAGATAATTGTATGTCTATCGAGATTTGCTTTTTGGCGGACAATTTTGCATGAGCCAAGGCGGCCAACACTTCAACCAACCTACCTCCCTCCAAAAGCAGATGAAGGCCTCTCTGTTTTTTTCAGGATGACTGTAAGGTAATTCGGTGATCCATCGACATGCACGTGCGAGACCGTTTCCACCGCCTTCATGTCCCCAGAGGGGTTCTATAATACTTATGGAAAAAACGAATAGATATTTCAGTTTACTGAAAGTAAAGCTATACTATAACCTGACTTGCCCTGAGCTCAGAGCAGTCAGAGCGTGTTGGTCAAATCGTGTCTCAGCTTAAAACTTCGTCAGTCTTTTTTTTTGAGGATGGGAAATCATCAAATGACCCCTCCCGCTTCTTTTTAAACTTCGTCAGTCTGGATATACAACGTGTAACAGAATAAACGCAATACCTTCTGTATGAGGTCATTGTAAACATCACTATGAACAACTTTTACTATAGGACCAACACTGAAATCGCGTAAAAAAATCGAATACCCCAAACATTTCTGTGCACATAATTTGAAAAAATATAGGTACTGAATAGCTGATTTATTTGTCGCGATTTCGGGGTTGGTCTCATAGTAAAAGTTGTCCAAAATGATGAGTACAATGACCCCATATGAGGTATTGCGTTTATTATGTTACACGTTCTTTAGTATCCCTTCACACAATAACAACTTATTTTGACCCTTTGCTGTGATCACCCCTCTCTGAATCATTTGGAGGTTTAAAATCCTTTGCATGGACTTTCAAACAATCAAATTAATAACATCATAATGTACACTTAGTACAAAATGTCATTTAATTTCCGGTTGAAAAATTTCCAAACGACATCAAAGGAATTGTTGAAGAGATTATTCCATAATACCTAAACGTAATTACTCAAATTTTATTAGAAGGTCCGCAGCTGAATGTACTTTTAACGGTCCTTCATTGGCGTCTTTTGTCGTCTTCATGGGGTCCAAATTGACGTAATTAAGATATTTAGCTAAAGAATATTACATTTCTGCGGTAAAATGGAATGACATCAATTTCCACGTAGAGATAATTAGATAATATTTACTTCGAGGGTTTGAGGGACAATAGAACAAAACCAAAGCTGTAATTTCATATTTACGTGAATCAATTAGCTAGCTTTTGCCCGTGGCTCCGCCCGCCTGGATGTCGGTTAACGCATCAAAAAGTAGCTTATGTCCTTCTCCATATCCAAGGCTTATGTCTGCCAAATTTTATGATGATCCGTTCAGCCGTTTTAGCGTAAAAGCGTAACAGACAGACAGACAGAGTTATTTCCGCATTTATAATATAAGTATAATAATATGCTTTCGAAAGTTTCGATAACTTTTTTGCAGAATAGCACTTTTGTAGAGCTGTCAGTCTATGCTGCTGTTGTTTACAGAATAGACCGACTACTCGTGGCTCAAAGAATAACAGCCGCAAAGTTCGATCTTCAAGGATAAGCAAAGCTCGCTGCGCAATTTGTTCGAAAGAGTCACCGCGACCCTGGAACGCAAAGGGTTTGGTCGAACATGGATGGGTTTTAGTCAGTAAGAGTCTAACACTCAATTCCGCTCCGCCCAGAGGGGTAAGAGTCAGTTGATGATTTCCCATCCTTATAAAAAAAGGTTAAGCAAAGCTTGCTGAGGTCAGTCTGTGGATGGAAGACCATCTTAACATACCGAGACTCCTTCCTCCCTCGGAAAGTACGTTAAACCATTGGTCTCGATTGTTATTTGTAGAAAAAGATCTACAAATGACAGCCGGCAACCCAAAGGGCAGTTCTTACGGATTGTCAGAAGCCAGAAAATCTGACTCCAGTCTTGCCAAGAAGTTACCGTGTTACCCAGTTATGGGTTGTGGAGGTCTGGTAGGCAGTCGTTTCATGTAAAAACACCGGTATTCAGCTGATTCCGGTTTAACTGGAAGCCAACCCAAATAAAGTTTGGAAAAGGCTAGGCAGATGATGATGACCTATTATACTCACCTAACGCTCATAAAATCTTTTCTCGTATACATAGCTTAAACCTAAAACGGAAAAGAAATTGTGTCATTTTCAGAGCTGGAAACCAAACCGTAAAGAATAATATTGATTTTAAAACTTAAATTCAAGAACAGAAGGTTTTAAATTATAGTTTGTAAATGTATGCCATTTGGAACATCGATGCTCCCCTAAGGGGAGGAGTCACTTAACAAAAGATCAAAGTTAAAATTGTTCAGTGGAAACACGAGCCTTGGTAGTTAGGCATAGGAGAACCTATACCTAACTATTTACATAGTTTAAAATATAAACGCTTCTCATGTCTGTCTGTTTGACCACATTTATCTTCTACTCAATAATACTTATTCATCTTGCATGATTAATTAATAGTTATAGACGTCTCGGTATTTTGTAAAATTTTATTTAAAAAGTGTCGATTCTTATAAAGAAGGCTTGTTTTACCATGACAAGTAACTGATTAGGTATGTTACATGGGCAAATAGGTACGTACAACTCATCTTGTGTACTACACATATTGCAACAAAAAGCAATAAGCAATTAAAATGACGGAGACGGACAGCTTACCCAAATTAGGAAACAAGTTAATGCATAAAGACATGCAATACAAAAATGTCCTTCACAATCAGTTGATAAAATATTTAATTAGGTAACAAAAGGCCAGCGGATCCATGTACGTAAACACATACCTGCCGCAATTGATGTAGAATTCATGTTCTATTGTTATTATATTAGTGAATATAATAATTATTACAAATTGTTGGTAGTCTTAATGAGTAACCAACATACTTGACTTATTACGTGTTTTACAGACCGAAGTCAGTTGGTCTATTCTGAACGAACGAGGTGGAGTGAACGACAAGTGAGCTGACTATAGAGATATGCGGTACAGAGAGTAAAGTCCCGCATACCTCCGTTGAAAAGGGAGGATCCTCCGACCGGACGGTTGTTGTGTCCGCTGGGCAACTGCCCGATAGTTGATATTCGGGCTGTTGTATCTGTTCAAATGGCTCGGTAAACTCTGATATCGCGATTCAGGATTTCGTTGTTAGTTCGCAGCTGTCGGGATAGATGGCGTTGCGGGTCTTATTGTTGCGATGTAGATTTGTTGCGACGTTGGTTTTTGTGGCGGCATTAATGTCATTCCATCTTGTTTGTACGGTTTGACAGCTCACTTGTCGTTCGCTTCGCCTAAGTTTTCACTTCGACATGTTTACAGAATCACACTGCTGCCATATTACCGCGCTCAGCCGCTCTACCATGACGTGTTAAAACGTCGGCCGTTCGAGCGAGAAAGAGTGATAGAGCTATATAGAGTGTATTGCTTCATCCCTCTTACTCGCTCGAATGATTGACGTTTTAACACGTCATGGTACGGCCCCAATTCATGACTCTTATTACGTGACAACACCACTTTTGTTACACTTCTATACAGAATACAGGAGTTATTAAAAGAAATATTCTAAGGTTCACACTACTTTGTGAAAATGCCTTAAAAAAGCCTTTTAAAGAATTCAAAAATATTGGTAGTCTTCTGAAAATACAAACTAAAATTGGTACCGAAATAAATTTAACGATCCACAAAACGTTTTACAAAGAAAAATATCATGTAAAAGTAAAAGGAAAAACAGACAACGCCGCGTGGTCGAACGTTAGGCTTATTAATATTCATGAAACACAAATTGGAACAGTGTACCAAATGACCGGACTTTCCTAGGGATTAGTTATCGGAATTCCTTAATTTCACTCTGTGATTAGATTTTGCTAAGTTAACGATAACATTTATTAAGTTGGTTGATTTGATGGGCTAGGTAGATAAATTGGGTGTTTGAGGAGCTCGTGGCTAAAAAATAAAATCCGCACGGATCGATTTTCAAGGTTAAGCAACACTTGCCAAGGTCGGTCTATGGATGGGTGACCATATTAACACATTGAGACTCCTCCGTGCCTCGGATAGCACTTTAAACCGTTGGTCCCGGTTGTTATTTGGAGATCTTTGGTAGTCGTTACGGATTGTCAAAAACCAGAAAATCTGACACTAGTATTGCCAAGAAGTACCGTGTTACCCAGTTTAAGGGTTGTGGAGATCGGCTGCCTACCTGGCAGCCACTCCACGTAAAATACTGGTATTAAGCTGAATCCGGTTTGACTTGGGGCCAACCCCAATATAGTTGGGAAAAAGGCTAGGCAGATGATGTGATGATTTGATTGGCTTGGGAAATAAATTGGGTTTTAGAGACTGGTACCTACGAGTACATAACATTTACACCTGTATTTCTCAAACGGTTACCTAAGTAGGGTGCTAATAGCCACAACATTTAAAGGAAAGTCTCATGTATTTTTAAATAAATAAACTCCAAATGTACATGGTTATTATGGTCAAGTCTATCAAAATGTACTTAGGTACTATCCTAAAGAAAATACTAAGTACATCAAATATTTTAAAAGATAAAAATATCAGATTTCATAAAATAAACTTCTTTATATTTATTCATTGAATATCTGATTGAAGGTGAAATTAGAGACGACCCTTGCGGAGTTAGAGACCAACGTACCTATACTGGGTGAGTTTTTTTCCAGTGCACAAACTTTAAGAACCACTTCTGCCCATGTAAATGAACAACTTTCCCGAAGAAAGTCATAGTCAATTACTAAAAAAAAATTGGGTCTCCCATACAAATTGTGAACAGTTGATGACAACTTTGTATGGGAAGCTCAAATTTTTTTTTAGGAATTGACTATGGCTTTGTTCGGGAAAGTTGTTCATTTACATGGGTAGAAGTGGTTCTTAAAGTTTGCGCACTGGAAAAAAACTCACCCAGTATATCTGAAACCCACTCTTGTAAAAAACAAGGTTATACAATAAATTAATAAAAAAATCTTTCAATAATTTAGGAACGACAATACAAACTGATTTACATGTCATCGTTTTCTACACGAATCTCATTTGGCTTGCTAAGATATTTTACTAACTCATTTACTATTAAAGCAGGTCTTTTTCCCAGGTATACATTAGCCTTGATGCTATGATAATTTATTAAAATGCGGGAAAACAGACAAGAAGTGGTAGGTATGTATTATGTTATAAATAGTGCAACTGACAAAATACATCGTTTACTCGGTGATGGTTCATAGTAGGTACATAATGTATGTAGAAGTGTAAATGGCAACTTTATTTATTTTAGTGGTGCATGTTTATAACTAGGTACATGTGAAAATTGCTATGAGACATAGTTTTAAAGTTCTCATGTTAATGATACTGCTGCCAGGCTGCAGGCTCAGAAACATGGTTTAAAAATAAATACATTTTGAAATAATATCAAATTTCTAAATTAAACAATGGTTTGGAGTAATGCAAATAAATTAGAAATAAGTGTGATAAGTGAAAAACCAGAGTACAATGGAAACTCAGATGAAATAATATACGAATATGAAGAAGCTATTAATCTTACAGGTAAATATTAATTAAACATAAATTTTTAGGGTTCCGTACCCAATGTCACCAGGCTGTACCTCATGAACCGTGATAGTTAGACAGTTGAAATTTTCACAGATGATGTATTTCTGTTGCTGCTTTCAACAAATAAAATACTAAAAAACAGAATGAAATAAATATTTAAGGTGGCTCCCACACAACAAACGTGATCTTTTTGCTCCTTTTTGCTCGATATTGATAACGGCAATAGGTAGACGCTTTACAGAATATTTTGTTATTTATATTCAATTTAAAATATAGATATAATTAAATTTAAATAAAACAAATATTTAAGGGAGGCTCTCATACAACAAACGAGATTTGCCATTTTTTATAAATAATGGTACGGAACCTTTTTCAGCACTGTTCATCCTACTGGTCAAAGGCTACCCCCAATTCTTTCCAGGAATTCTTTCACTGCATCACATCGTACCAGCTCTCACGTTACGCGTCCAGGTGGACTCGATACCTCTTTCTAGGTCCTAGTCGGCTTTGATGTTATAACGTTGTTAAGTTACTCGACCGTTATATAATCTACAGCCTCAAGATAGTCGATTTAAAACAATTGATATTTTTACTACAAGTAAAGATATCATGTGTTAATAAAAACATTTAATATCAATCAGTGTGGCAAGCAGTAAATTATTATAAAAAAACCGACTTCCAAAAAAATATTACAAAGTTCAAAATAACTTTAATTTCGGTATTCGGTGTTTTGGTTGCTTCTTCGTTATTTGACACCGACTTCCGAAATTAAAGTTATTTTGAAGTTTGTAGTGTTTTTCTGGAAGTCGGTTTTTTTTTAAGTTTTTATTTTTCACTTTTTAGTGGTACCCCACACCTAACAAAACCACTGGAAATTCACAGGAAAGCAAAAATACGCAATTTCGTATACATGGATGATTTTTCCACATATTTTTTCCAGCTATTTGGATTTAAAAACCAAACTACTGAACCGATTAATTTTGATAAAATTTCAATGGGACCATTTGGGAAGCCCCTTTCCAATAAAAAAAGATTTTTTCAAATCAGTTGGCAAGCGACGGAGCTATGCGCGAACAAACACAAAAAAAAAAATACAAACATCCGAATTGAGAACCTCCTCCTTTTTTAGAAATCGGTTAAAAATAAAAAAAATCCTTACGACTGAATGTTGTCCCCTGTGGCCAGCCTGCACTGCCTCGCCCCCTTATTTTTCATAGTCTAATAAGAAGGCCCAGCTGCTGGAAAAATCCAGTACCACTTTACCCAACCTGTGAATCCAAAATTCAGTAAATGGACCACGTATAACCGTTCGGTTTTTCAGGCAATGGTTGGTACAACCGCGGTCTTCTCACAGCTCTCAGCATAGGGCTGTTGGGTATGGGGATAGACATCTTTGGATTCTCCATTGTGGTTACTGGTTGCAGCTGTGACTTCCAACTAGAACTATGGCAAAAAAGTATTATGCTGTCCATGCCTTTTGTCGGTAAGTTATTTTTTTTTATTATTGTGGTCGGTTAGATAAAATACTGGGTATTTTTTTTCGCAGAGCGCAAATTTTAAGATACACTTCTGCCCTTGTAAATAAACAACTTTCTCCAAGATAACTATAGTTAATTCTTTAACAAAAAGTAAATTCCTTAAAAAAATGAAATACAAAATTGTCATCAACTGATCTCTATTTGTATAAAAGACTAAATTTTTTTTAACAACACTCACAACCCACATGTCGACAACGTCGCGAGGGATAGTAAATCAATCAATATTTTATATTTTTGTGTGTTTTTTATTCTGTGTTTTCTTCATCAGTCATTCTACATTGTTTGTAACTTATATTATGGTGTACATAATAAAGAGAATTCTATTCTATTCTATTTTTTTGTTTTGATTTTGTCCTACTATAGGCCAGAAGCCTCCATGTCTTCTTTTAGATTGATTTATAATTTCTTTACTCTATTCCTCCCCGTTTTTTATTTAAATGCGCCTTAAAAATTCTCAACACTCCACCACTCTCAAAGATAGAACTACTAACATCCTTCATCTATTCTATCTTCATGGCAACCAAAAATTATTGTTGAGTTTTACGCGTATTATTTTTGCCATTATGTTGACTTTCAATCTCGATTTTATTCCAGGACCAATTGTAATGTCAATACCTTGGGGCTACATATCAGATACAAAAGGTCGAAGGAAAACACTGTTGATCGCTTTATGGGGCAGTTTTCTGTCTTCTTTTATAAGCGCCTTTTCCTCAAACTGGATCATGTTGGGTGTACTCAAAGTTTTGAGTTCGTGTTTGTGAGTATGAGATACATTTCCGATCAAAAATATAGGTTTATTCAAAAATCATTTTATTATTAGAAATCAGTAGTGTCCCACTGCAAGGTAAATGCTTCCCTTCCTTGTTTCCACTTCAATCTATCTTGAGCGATTTGAGTCCAGTCCTTTAGGTAGGAGTCCAGTTTGGCAGGATGTTGACTTAGGGCAGTGGTGGAGGAACATCTAGTATATGTCAACGGCGGCGCCTATGGACCCAGTCAGGAGGTCTACTGTTGCCCACCAACCCGCATTAGAGAAGCGTGGTGGATTTAATCTTCACCAGTCAACTAAGGCTCGTGTAATCTTTACCAGCCTTGGTCGACCAGTGTTTAATGCCTCAGGCAATAAGTGCACCTTTGTAGTTTCTATCTGTGTGTTGCTTGATGCAATGAATTAATTAAATTAATTAATTAATAACATCGAGAGTAAGTGCGTGGTCTCAGTTACATATAAATTATTCTCAGAATTTCTGAGGGCTTAAATATTTATAAATTGGGTACCTATTTTAACAGCTTATTAACGAGGTACTTTTGCCAGTTTGTTAATTTTATATTTATATAAATCAGAGGGCTAATTACATTAATTTTTAAACATCGTTCGCATTCGCATGTCTATCGCAAACTGTCAAAAAAGCCTTAATTTTCATACATTTTTGACAGACTCAGATCTAAGCAAAGTTCAATTGTTTTGTATTATTTGATGCAACCTCGACCCCAAAAATCTGTGATATATTAAGGCTAATTTCTAACAATATTCGAAAAAAAGGTGCCTATGTCCTTTTTTTAGGTCTAATCTATCTCTCTACCAAATTAAATTAAAATCGGTTAAGTAAAGTAACTCTGTCTGTCAGATAGAGTTGCTTTTGCAAATGTAATACTAGCTTTTTGCTGCGGCTCCGCGTAAAAATGTAGCCTATGTCCTTTTCCATATTCCAGGCTTTATGTCTGCCAAATTTTATAACAATCCGTTCAGCCGCGTCGACAGACAGACAGAGTTTATTTCGCATTTATAATATCAGTAGGGGAGTAGGGATTAAGGGGGATCCCTAAAGAGACCTCGCCATACATTTTTCAGGAGCTGTAATCTCCGTAAATAAACAGTTTCTGCAGAATAAAGCAAGTATAATGAGATTTTATAATGTATTGTGATCGCCTATCGCCCAAATTTTAGAAAAAAAACAGTCTTTCTATGAGAATTAGACCCAATAAAAAACGAAAAATCTTTACATGTGTGAGTGACCTGAATCGCGCCATCTGACAGAAATTTATAGAACCACCGAGAAAAAGTTCATTGCTGTTATGTTACGAGTTTACGTGCGGTGAACATTTTAAGTAGATGGCGCTGTTCGAAAATTCGAACAAGCGCCAAGGTTATCGAGTGACGGACGCGGCGATGCGACGTTGCCATTCAAGACGCAATTTGGCAACAACGCGTGTTGCCAAATTCCAGTCCATGCGTGATTGTGTGTCAAAATTGTGTTTCTAGCAAGTTAGCGCCGGCGCGCGGGTTTGCCCGCGGATTTTATATTTTATGATTGATGAAATGTTTTTTTTTAGGGAATGAGAAATAATGCTAGAAAGTGAAAACAATTATCTGCGATCTGCCTTTGGTTCACACAGATACAATACTAATGTTATTATTGTATTACTTATCTACTTTAAATAAATAGTGCCTACCTACCTAAAGATTTAAAAATCTTTCCATTGTATGTAAGTAGGTACTGATAAAACATTTTCTGACACGGTTAAGTACTAATTCATTGGTTTGGGTTGAATCAAATCAGAGAAAAGAAGTTCATGTAGGTATACTTAGGGTACCTATACCTAAATCAGGCGATCAGCGTAGGCAAACTTACCTATTTTTTTCCTAGCTACCTACGCAATGGTCGTCCGTCTGTCGGTCCGTATGTCTGTCTGTCCGTCTCTGTCTGTCACCAGACTGTATTTCACGGACCGTGATAGCTACACAGTTGACATTTTCACAGATGATGTATTTTTTTACATTTGTATCGCATGATTGTAATATTATAAGTCGCGTAAGATTGTATATTTACAAGTACCTACTTACTTATAATTTCTTCTAGATAAGACAAGTATTGAAACTATTGAATTTGGGTGTGATTCAGTGTATTCGAAATTATTTCTTCTCAACACATCATCTGCCTAGCCCTTTCCCAACTATACCTACTGGGATTTGCTTCCAGTCAAACCGGATTCAGCTGAATACCAGTATTTTACGTGGTGCGGCTGCCTACCAGACCTCCACAATCCATTATCTGTTCTCAACATAATCATAGATTATAGTCTAAAACATAAACAACATTTATTACAATCTTACGATGTTTGGAATTATCCGGTGACACATACGAGTACTTACATAGGTAGGTACCTACTCTAACCAACTAATACCAAGATATTCTAAGCTGATAACAACCCTTTGCTTTGCCATCTAAAACCATTCCACCAAAGAACGCCAGTAATCACACTAATCACTGAATGTTACGACTGTATCACCTAAAGAAAACATTCTTAGATCGCGACGAATAATTGCATAAATAATCTTTTATTTATTTAGTACCTACACGTCACAATTTATTTACACGTTAGGTACTATTTAGGTTCAGTCACATTACAACAACCTGTGTAGGTACAATATACCTTTATTACCATTAGATACGGGACTTAGTCACAGCAAGCGGTCCTACTCAGTTGGCACTCAGTCGCGCACGGAAAATCATTGATGTGACCTTCAGAATGATTGGCCAAAATGACCGATCAGCTTAAAAATATTACTAAGATCTAATACCTATTTGCTACTATTTGATATCTTTGTTTAAATAATTGGTACCTAATTAATAACTGAGAAAATGAATTTAAAAAATGGGCAGTCATTCTGATGTCAGGATGGACTGCCGACATTTAGGATCTCCACGTAAAGGCTCAAAAATTTCAATTCGCCTTTACAAAAATTTAGTACCTATTTGATACCTAAACATACCTATATTTTTTCTAGATTTTTAAGGCAAAGAATTTTATTAGAGATTTTTTGTTTAGGTAGGTACTATGAATAAATATACTTACCTAGTTCTACCCACATGTTAGCTTTTATCAGTATCTCGGAAATTGTTATTAATTAGTAGTACTTATTGCTAATTATCGTGTAAATTGAACTACCTTCACTCCATAGACTTGAAAAAAAATTGACTTCACTTGACTTTCTGTATCAAGTAGTACCTACCTAAACATAGGAAACCAAAAATCTGTAATAAAATCTTTAATCTTTGCAGCTCAACAGTGTTTTAATAATACTAGGAATAAAAATAAGACACACCACTCGTAAATACAGCCAAAAATGTTAATTTGTTGAAAATAACAAAAATATTTTATCGTTTGCTTCGCCATGTTTGTGAGAGCGAGATAGATATTAAAAACATGCGTGAGAGACACGATACGCACAATTCGCGAGTTGTTGAGAGATTTTGTAAACAACGCGCGACGACTAGTACCAGACCGAGGTTGCGTAAGGTTAGCAACACAAATTTCTTCAAACATATTAATAGTTTTTTATTATTATTGTTTTACCAACCATGATTATTTAAATTCAAGTCAATTTTATTAATAATTGATAACAGTTATGTTTTACGCAACAGGTACTTATTTAAAAAAAAATGTTTTATAAGACAAAGTCTAGTTTTTAGTACCTAATTGTTGGTGCAGAATCACTACTTCACTATATTTAGTTATCTTTATTACGCGACTGTGGCAAAGCAAACGGTTATGATTTCAAGGCTTCCTCGTAACTCCCAAACTGCACGTCATGTGCAGCCATATTCTTTATTTATTTATACATAAATGCATAATGGTGGATACTTAAGGCTCTTTTTTATTCAGGTTTCCTAAAGATGAATTAAGGAGACAAAAGTGGCTTGTTATTGTCCGAAAACAAAGGCAGAAGTAAAGCTTTAGTAACCTTGCGCGATCGAGCGAACAATATTAATTTCTTTTTTAACTACCTCAAAATAATTAATGTTTTTTATTTTATTTGCTAACGCTACCACATGCCATGTCATTCATAATCGTAAACATTCGTCAACATTCGGCAGCTAACGCGATTTCGCTCGCACGACAGCGCCGTCTCCTATCTCTATCCTTGTCTATCGGTAACAGTAGGTTGCGACTGTGATGACACTGATCACAGATGTGTGAGTTTCGGTGCATAGTCGTACGCCGAGCCCATGTTTACTGATTGCGATGTTAGAGCGTAACATGCAATGTTTATTACCCAAAATAATTTATCTGAATAATTTGTTATGGTGAAAAGGGATACCTTTTTACCACCAAATCCGATAGGATATCGAGCCTAGAAACAAAAATATGCATAGACCAATAATTATATTATTATTAATATTTGAAAATATTAGGTTTGGTAAGGATAAAGAAAGATAAAAAATAATTCAAAAATAAATACAACTATTGAGATTTGAACCCACACCAAGCCTAATGAAAGGCAGTCTCTAAACCGACAGTCTATTTGTACGGTTGATAATTGTTTCAAATAGCCGACCTTATTTATGTCAAGGTTTTTAGCTGCTCAGCTTCCCGAAAGTATAGCGTGATGATAATCATTGCTAAGGTTATATTAATAAGAAATAGATTGGAATATAACAATTTGGTCCTCTGGACATTTTAATTTCCAACCATTTTTGAATAAAACGACATCTAGTAGGGTCGAAAGTTACTACTATTTACTTTGCATGTGTGTGTAAAGAGTAAATTCATGCGGCTAAATCTTTATTCTGCTGTAATCTTTGTATGGTAGCAGTTAACAAGCATAGTGATTATCTAAAAAAATCAAGTTAATGCCCTAGGTATAGCCTATAATAAAGTTGTCTATTAAAACTTTCTATGTTAAGTGTAAAAATTGAAAATGTTCGAAATTGTGGATGTGTCGCCATCTAGCGACAAAATGGCAGTGAGAGCATTCATCCATTCACCTTAATAAGGATAAAAATATTTTTAACCGACTTCCAAAAAAGAAGAAGGGTTGTCAATTCGACTGATTTTTTTTGTTTAGGTAGTCGGTGTCAAAAAATCGAAGAAACAAAACCAAAACCACTGACTTCCGAAATTATAGTTATTTTATACTTTGTATTTTTTTTTGTTTTAAACTAAATTAAATAAATAAATAAGTCGGTTGTATTTTCTGTAAAAAAGTTTTTTATACAATCATTTTCTAAACAGTTGCAGCGCAGTCCAATCGGGTGCCTATGCGCTTCTTGGTGAATCCTGTTCTACCAAGGTTAGGGGTTTCTACATGCTGATAATGACTAGTGCGCTGATGTTATTCCTCCTTAGTTATGTTGGTAAGTTTTAACAAACAGAATGACATACTTAATTAACTTACAATTTTTCAGGTGAATATACTTATTAATAGGTATGATGACAAGTTCGATTTTGGTAGATATCAAACATGAAATTGTTCGCGATCATTAAATGTACCAGCTGACATTTTTATATGCTTTAAGTTTGTATGAATTCTCAAAGGTTTCCAATGAATTAAAAATCAAGCTGCATTTCCAATATCAAAGCAATATCCGCCAATTTTATATAAATTTACTTACAAAGTGGAAATGGATGATACGTACTTTGCATGTCTGATATAAATAATTCCTTTGTGCTAAGATGCATCTGAAAATTGTTTAATTTTATAAGTGAGGTGAACATAAATCTTAACTTCCTTACACGTGCCATTTTGTTTTACCATTGTTTGAAAAAATTACCGAGTGCGATTATTTTCATGAAATATTTGCATATTTTCTTTAGAATTTACTCGTTTCCTCAAAACACTATTATGAACATAAAGAAATACTAATACATTTTAACTGAGACGACTGAATCGTTTTTAAATAATTTATGCTAATCATGTTATGGTAATATTAGTTTTGCTATCTGGTTCTCTATTCATCTATGTCAGGTTTTGCTCATCTTTACATTATTAGCCTGATGATTTGCTGCATCATTTTTAATAAATTACTATGGACATCCATCACAGTTCTTATGGATAGTTTGAAGTTCAATAAAACACAACAGGCAAAATGTGTGTGCAAACAATAACGATGTATAACACTGATCATGTTCGGTAATCGTAAGTTAATTATTATGTGATTATGATATCAATTTTCACCTTCTCCTCAGTGCCCGGGTTCTTTATCCTCCAACTCAACTTCGCCGGTGACCTGGTCTTCATCAAGTTCACGCCATGGAGGCTCCTGACCCTTGTGATGGCAGCACCACTTGGAATCAGCGGCTTTCTGCTGTACTTCTTCTATGAGAGTCCCAAGTTTCTCGTTAATGCTGGTCGGGAAAAAGAAGCTTTGGAGTATCTTAGGAAAATGTGGGTGAGGAATGGAGGTAACGAGGATGAGTATCCGGTATGTATGAGTTAATATAATGCTTTTGATAGGGCAAAATTGTAAATGAGAAACCGTAAAATGTCTTGAGGGTCAATATTCTACTAATTTTTATTTTTAATCAGTCTAAATTTTTTAATTTTTATCGGTCAAAAATGTATGAATAATGAGTTTTTTTTGACAAATTGCGACTGAGATCCGAATGCCAAAGATGCGTGAATATTAGTAGAATATTGGCCCTCGGCTGTACGCTACCACTCAAATTTTAAAACATCATCATCCCAATCAGACCCATCAGATTAGAATCAGCGACTACTGGGCGTAGGCCAGGGATCTGCGGCCCTACCATGACGTGTTAAAGCGTGAGTCGTTCGAGCGAGAAGGAGGGATAGAGCTATGCACCCTATATAGCTCCATCCCTCCTTCTCGATCGAACATCATCATCATCACTACGCTTTAACACGTCATGGTATGGTGGAGATTTTGAGTCTGGTTTCTTTAGGTTTTTCTTTTTGTGTTCACGTGAGTTAGTACCTATATTTTTTCTACTAGCTAGCAAGCTAGTAGGAAAGCGTATGAAGCATCATAAGCTCTGTTTAATTTCAACATGATTTTAGATTAATTTTCATAGCAATACTATCTTAATTTTTTATCTTTTAATTTTTCTTTTCACAGGTGCAAAAAGTGATTCTAAAAGAAGAGGCAAAGGTGAGAATAGTAAATAATGAGAAAACAAACTTGTTAGTATCACTCTGGAGACAGACAATACCGTTGTTCAAACCACCATTACTTTGGAAGACCTTACAGCTTTTCTTCTTGACCACCGTTATTTACAGCATGTGAGTTGTTTATTTCTACCATCATCATCATCATCATATATCAGCCGAAAGACGTCCACTGGTAGATATTGGCCTCCCCCAGATAGGGGGGGGGGGGGCATAATCGCCACGCTTGGCAGGCGGGTTGGCGATCGCAGTGTAGCTGTTGTAATGTAACCTACAGAGAATGCTGCTGCACATTCTCTGGTGAGTCCCTTAGTCGCCTCTTACGATACCCACGGGGATGGGATGTTGCTATTCTTTTACGTCCGACACCATACGGAACATTTCTATGGTATCCATGCCAATATTTTGATATTATAAATGTGGCAGCTCTGTCTGTCTTTTTGCTATTTCTTTGATTCAAATGATACTACACACAGATAGACTTTTTCTAGATTATTTGCAGGAATAGGACATAAGATACTTTAAAGAAGCATGTTCCCTTGGGATGATTTTCATAATTCAAACGGGCGAAGCCGCTACCAGTTGCTAGTGTAATTTATAATTATATTTCTTAAGACTCACTAAATTGATGTCAAAGGAAAATATTATTTCTTAGAACTTTTCCTTTTACCGTAGATCAATTGGCATTTATGGACATAATATATTTTTTCTAAGAAAAAAGTTTTATCTCAAAATAGAGTCGGAAAATTAAGATGTGCGTCATTAGGTTTCATATAATTAAATTACATTTCCAACTGTTCTTAGAATTAAAGATTCATGAATTACTTTTTATAACGGATTTAATTTATTTTTGATTTCACAGTAATAACAGTTTTGTTATGTGGATGCCATACATTGTGGAGGCTTTCACAGCCGGTGTTAGCTCGGAAGCGCTATCAGGCAGCTTATGCAGCATTATTATGAGCATATCCAATCACACAGCCTCTTCTACTGATGAAGCGGTAAGTATTGTTCTCGTTATTTAAATGTAGGTAAAACAGCGATGTGGACGAATTTTTTGATGCCCTGTGAGTTTATTCCCTTTTTACTCCGCTTGTACATTTATTTATACATATTTTCTTCTAGCTTGTAAATATTATCTTATATGTATATAATTTCCATGAATGTAATAAATGAGTATATAATAATTCTAGATACGTTAAACAAGCACCCACTTTGAAGTCTGGTTTTGGACTGGAGTGGTGGCTATTACTTGAGACTTTAACTGTCAATATTTGGTAATACAATCGCATATTTGCCTAACCCTTTGGGAAATCCTGGCGTGTATATTGCAGTAAATGGTATTACCTTATAGAGCCTTTTTTTCAAATTTTAAGACGGCAAAATACTCTTTTATTGTTACCAAATTGAAAAGACTAACATTCTTCTGTTACTAATGAGTGATTCAGTGACAGACTGACTGAGTGACTGACAGACAACGCACAGCCAAAACTACTGGTCGTGGAAAGCTGAAATTCGGCATGTAGTTTCCTTGGGGAGTAGAAAAGAGAATTTCCCGACATTCCTACAGTAACGGAAAAAAATAAAGGAACGAGCTTTTGCTCGCGACTTCGTACGCGCGTACGAAGTCGCGAGCAAAAGCTGGTTCCATATCAAATCAATTCTTTTTTTTTTCATCTTTTAACCTTTAAAAACAACTCAACAAAACATCTTAAACAAAATAATTTCTTCCAGATCACCTGCTCATCATCAATCCAAATACGAACCTTACTATCAGGCGTCACTCATGGTCTGGTCTTCGCTGGAATAACCCTTGCTGTATCTAAATTTGCATCAAGGAAGAAAGCTATGATGATAGCGTTCCTTCTTATTCCAATGCTGTCGAGTTTAGCGGCAGTCTTTAATCAGAATAATATCGCAAGTCTGCTGTTGTATGTAGGAATGATGATGACGAATTTGTGCATGGGAGTGCTGTTTGCTTATTATGTTGAGTTGTTTCCTACATCTTACAGGTAAGTTTTGTGTTGTTATATTTCTCTTTATGTACCATAACATTTTCTTCGAATGCAATTGAAACCGACAAAGCATGGGAGGCCCCATAAGTGTGTCTGTCGTATAAAAAGATCTGCGGCCAAGACGTGTTAAAGCGTGAGTCGTTCGAGCGAGAAGGAGGGATGGAGCTATACACCCTATATAGCTTACCTTCTCGCTCGACAGACTCACGCTTTAACACGTCATGGTAGGGCCGCTGAAGGCAGAAAATTTGGATGTCTCGACGACCCAGTCCGACGAGGACAGCTGACCCCAGGTAATGGGATAAGGCTTATCCCACAGAGGGAGAGCTTTAACTTCATTTGGTTCCGATATGATTATAAATTCCTTCACCTAAACTAATGTGCGATAAATCGATAACGTAAAATTTCCTCCCTTTTTGCTAGAGACTAATAGTTCACTTCACATCTAGAGCAATCATTTTGGGACACCCTATATTTTCACGGTTACCTTTTTATAGACGGTTGACACTTCGATTGTTCGATCATTGAAGTTCTACGCAAGAGCTTGGTCATTCGTCATCCTATAATTTTGAACATTATTTTCCAGGGGCATGGCGGCATGTCTTGGCGTGATGGTGGCCCGTATCAGTGGTTTGGCCGGCGTCAACTTCCTCGGCATGTTTCTTATGACGAACTGTGCAATGACATTCTACGCTTTCAGTGCCTACCTTTTGAGTGAGTATACTGGACTTTTGAGTGAGTATACTGAACTTTAAACCGATTTGAAATTAAACAGGTCACACAGGAATCTTTGCAGACACACACTTTACTTTTAGCATCACGGCTAGGGATCAAATGTTATGAGTGGTTAAAATGGGGTGCAGTGTTGATGCTATCGTCAAATCAATATCAATGTGATTAAACTTTATCCAACTACATAATATTGTTGAAGTCAGCTTTCAGTACAACCGGCTGCAGCTGAATTCCACTATTTTACATCATCATCTGCCTAGCCTTTTCCCAACTATATTGGGGTCGGCTCCCAGTCAAACCGGATTCAGCTGAATACCAGTATTTTACGTGGAGCGGCTGCCTACCAGACCTCCACAACCCATTTAACTGGGTAACACGGTACTTCTAGGCAAGACTGGTGTCAGATTTTCTGGCTTCCGACAATCCGTAACGACTGCTAAAGATCTCCAAATAACAGCCGGAACCAACGGCTTAACGTGCTTTCCGACGCACGGAGAAGTCTCGGTATGTTAAGATGGTCACCCATCCACAGACCAACCTCGGCAAGCGTTGCTTATCCTTGAAGATCGGTCCGTGCGGCTGTTATAATTTTGCCACGAGCTCCTCCACTATTTTACATAAAGAAAGAAAAAGAAAGCAAAAGACGACTGACAAGTAAAAAAATAACAGCCGAGACCAACTCTTTTTATTTAGGGAATATATCTCCAACCAATCAATGGCGTTATGACAAATAACATTAACGAACAGTTAAACGACCGATAAATACTTCAGAAATCAGGCATCAATGTGTTTTCCGAAGCACGAAGTCTCGATGTTTAATGGATGGTTATCCATCCACAGACAGATCTTGGCACGCGTTGCTTAACCTTGAAAATTGACCCGTGAGGCTTACTTAACCACCGTCACTACCGTCAGTTCGTCATAACCTTGAACTATCTATCTCTATAGCTGCTAAGAACGAACTGCTTCATTATTATAATTTTAATTTGTTTGCAGGTGGCATTGCTGTGGCAGCATATTTCTTACCACCGGACAATCCCAAGAAAACGTAAATTACATCTAATTAATCGTAATTGTATATCTTGTAATTATTGAAATGTCATATTTTTATTCAAATAATAAAATGTGTTATAGGTTCATAACACTTTTTTATTGTAATTTTATGGTGCATGCTGTAAAGACTATGTACCTACACAAAAAAATAATTGATGGGCCGATAATATATATAACATGTTCTTTCTCTGCATTAGCCTAAGGTCGGCTGATAGAAAATGCTTATTAACCTGTTACCGACCAGTTTGGGAATTCCCGAGGCTTTGTACAGTATTTTTTACTATTGCATCATCATCATATGCTGACACGGGCCTCCCCCAGTTTGGGGGGGGGGTTGCTATAATCGCCACGCTTGACAGACGGGTTGGCGATCCCAGTGTAGCTGTAGCTATGTACCTACAGAGAATGCTGCTGCCCATTCTCTGGTGAGTCCCTTAGTCGCCTCTAACGACACCCGCGGGAAGTGATGGTATGGTGCTATTCTTCTATTCTACCTTATGGAACAATACTATTGCTAAAAGTTAAATAAATAAAATATGTCAACTTAATCTAACTTTCAATGACATGAAAGTGTCAGTGCTTATTGAAGTAGTGTCGTGAACTTCCTGAAATGTAATCACAATTAAAGAAATATCGATAACTGATCCCTGGAAAAAATCCTGTAATTTGGTTCACTGTTCCAATTCGTGGTTCATGAATATTAATTTGTAAACGTAGTTATGCGGTTAGTCTGCGTTTTCCTAACATTTTCATCATCATCATCATCATATCAGCCGAAAGACGTCCACTGCTGCACATAGGCCTCCCCCAAGTGTCGCCACAACAACCGGTCCTGTACGTCTCGTATCCATCGGTTACCCGCGACCCTCACCAGGTCATCGGTCCACCTTGTGGGAGGCCTTCCAACGCTGCGTCTTCCGGTACGCGGTCGCCACTCCAAAACTTTTCGGCCCCATCGACCATCTGTTTTGCGAGCTATGTGCCCTGCCCACTGCCACTTCAATTTGGCGATCCTAACATTTTACGCGTGTTTTACTTTGTAAAAGTTGATTATTTATGTAAAACTTGAATATAATTATTGTTCTTCCTAACATTACGTTTCGGATTAAGCTACTGTCGTAAGATTACTGGTAATATAATTAATCATCAATTTGAACAGGTATCAAACATTCAAAGTTAGACGGAAAAAAGGTAAACCTTCAAGTTGTCTAAACGCCTGATCTTTTTTATTTAGCACAATGACTCAGTATCGGAAAAGTAAGTATGTTACCTATCATAAAAAAATAACCCACTTTTAGCTTCTCAATCACAAAATATGAAACAAAAATCAAGACAAAAAAACAGTTCAAGAAAAGGACACTAGAATCATTTAAAAATGTATCTGACGCTTTTCTATTTAATTTTTTTTTTACTTTCTTTGTATGTTAAATGTTTTGTAATGTTACCAGTACTACATAAATCACTCGGAACAAAAGAAATGGGAGAGTAGCGCGAAACAAAATGCAAAAGGAAAAATTTATCTTTTCGTACCTTTTTCTTTTTTCTCGTTCGCTGAATTGCCGCTATTGCTTCTCACCAGGAAGTCAATGTCTATTTAATTTTTTCGTTTTTTATTAGTTACTGTTTTCGCTAAAAATATTAGCTGCGGACAAATTAAACGTAATGAAGAACGAGAATTTTATGAGTTATTTGAGCTAGGTATTATTTGTTTCGTTCTGCATTCCCGGCTTCGTCAGAATATAACTTGTTTCAACAGAATATATTGCATACAAGTGAATTATTTGTTTTTTCGCAGAAAAAGTTTTAGACCGAGTACTGACTGAGATAAATAACATTTTTTTAGTATTTTTTAATTAATAAAAAAATGTTATTTGTTGAAAATATTGTACATTCTCCTTTTTACTGTTCATTTATACCTACAACGTGTTACATTCATTCATACATTCATTCTGTTACACGTTGTTTTAAGGTTTTATTCTAATAGCTGTAACTAATATAATATGCATGCCGTTCAAAGGACCAAAGATGTGCATCTATCTAAAACTGTTAAAAGAAAGTTATTATTATGGTAATGGTATACTTCTTATTGTCATTTCAATACTCGAATCAAGTGATGTGATTGGCTATTGAAAATTTATCCGAAATGTAGCAAATATAGCAATGCTTCCGACATTATTTTGCACATTATAAACTGGTTGACTGTGCCGTTTTCATATTATATTATTTGCGTTCCCCAAGGTAAACATGCTGGTAGAGAAAGAATCCTTTCTCTACCAGCATATATTTACCTTGGGGACTCACATAAAATGCTCAGATCATTACATTCTCTCAAAATACTTAGTACAGCAGTGCGATTCTGTAAACATGTCGAAGTAAACACCCGGGCGGGGCGTACGACAGGTGAGTTGTCAAACCATACAAATAAGATGGAATGACAGCTCTGTTGTCGTTCACTCCGCCTAGGTGAACACCGTGAGATGTCGACAGAATCGACCGGCTGAACACATGGCTCTCTAACGTTCTAAATTCCGAATTTAAAACTTCTTGTAACTATTTTACGTGCGAGTAAAACACAAACCGTACATCCAGACATGGCTGGTTTTTGCTCAAATTTTTACATGCGACAGAAAATATCGTTATAAGGGAAACAAGACAATAATTAGACCGTTTGTCTGCCCCAAGTCCCCTCAAGCCGCAAAAGTTTCTTGCTTCGATGGTTATATTGTCCCAAATGTACGAAAGAGTATTTTGTTTTTTTAAACGACCTTTTATGTTTGTCATCTGTCTATTTTTTATGTCAACCGGAGGTCATGAATATTCTTGATTTAAAATTGTTGGTAATTGCGTGTGTGAATTAGCTTTTTCGGTTACGACTACAAGGGTTCAAAGGGAGTGCTTTATTTTAGGTTCAATGATTTGTATTACAATAGTATTGTGTGTGGTTTATTTTAGTATTTGCTTATGCCTGCGACTGTGCGCGCATATCCCGTTTTTTTTCCGTTCCCGTAAGAATTTCTCGTTTCTGTATCGCCTATAGCCTTCCTCATGAATGTAGCTATCATATATAAAAATGATTTTCAATTTTTCAAATCTGGCTGATAGTTCCAGTGATTAGCGCGTTCAAACAAACAAACTTTTCCGCTTTATTATATTAGTTTTATATGTAGATTTGGGTAACATTGTTCCCGAGTAAGTGCCTTTGTCGTTTTACTGGGAAAAATCTAAGTTAGGTTAATCATATCACAAGATTAGTTATTTTAATATGTAACAACTAATGCAAGTGGATTTTATTTAAAAAAATACCATGGTGGAAGACGAGAGGGACCAAGTTTATTTTGTTTGCACCATTTTTCTTGTACTTATGTAAATTTAACATCAGAATAACAAAACTGCATCACTGGCACCGTATACAATAGGGATGATTCCTGTTTAAAAAATATATAATTCTATTTAGTCCGTCTTTTTATTATCAAAAAATATTGGACACGCATTTTTTGCTTTATCAAATCATTATAAAAGGCGAAGATAGAACGCATCAAAGATCAGGAGCGCGCTTATTACGTTACTTTCCGGTAAAAAGTGTACATACAAGTGACGTCACACGAGTTTTCAATCGTTTTAATTTTTTGTTTACGTGAAAAAAGAAAAAAAAACGTCTAATATTTTTTTGGAAATTTATTTAACGGACTAATAGAGACAGCACTAATAATAAAAATCAAATATCCTAACTAAGTTAACCCTAAAAGATGGCGTCAAAAAATTTATCCGCATCGCTGTCGACTGGAAGTGTGCCCAAAAGACTGGCGGCTTTGCCACGTTGTATGGCAATGCTTATTTTTTGTCCAAGGTAAAAGCCAGCCCTTGGGTCACGCGAAGTGTCAACTAAGCGTTTAGCAAGTTCTTTAAATAACGCATGAGCACTCGGACCCCACGACCCGAGAGTTTCAACCCCAAACGGCTCGAAAATATAACTACCAACGAGGTTGATATTACCGCCGCTTGAGGACGGACTAATTAGATTTTTTTAGTCATCTACCCTATTGATTTACTTCACTTATACAATCAAGTTTTTCAGAAAACTCCCTTTGCCTATGAAATACGAAAACCCATAGACTAACAATTACATTACCACGAAACCCATTTCCGTAACCATAGAATAAATTAAACATGACATCCAATAGTGCATTGCCCCTTTTTTATTGCATACAAAACTATAAAAATAGTAATAAATGTTGCAATATTTCATGAATTTCAAAAACTTTACCCCACAAAGAAAACATCTATTGCATCCTTCATTATAATAAAATGGGGGAGAAGAATTATTGCTTTCCTTAAAATATTCCGAGGAAATACGCAGGAAACAATAATAGACTTGTGGGTATGTAAGTCGAAGGATATTTATTATGAAGCCAGCTTTGTTATTAGGGATGTAGAAAAGACGGAATTACGCAAATTTGAACTCCGTTTTTCTCGATTCTGTCATGTCTGTTCTTCTGATCGTTTACTCTAAAATCGCGTCGTACGGGGGAACTTCATTCTTTTTGAAGTCGTTTGCAAAGATGGAAACGTTTCATTTTAAATGAATAGTGCATTACTACTTACATAGTGTAAGTTTTAGAGTTCTGAACATCCGTAAGAAACAGAGTTCTTATACGATCACTCAGTTTTCTGTCTGTCCGTCTGTAACAGCCAACTTTCTTCGAAACTACTGAACCGATTCTGATGAAATTTGGGACACATTATGAACTTCTGTGACCCAAACACGGACGCATTACGTAAATGACATGTTCAGCACTTTTAGGAGATTAATAAGAAAAAAAAAAACAAACTGTACCGTGTGTCATAGGAATTATTGTGCGGGATCAAATTTTTTATAATTTTAAAATAAATGGTTTTGAAGTTATTTAAGAATTTAGATGAAAAATGGCCATTCGGCCTGATCTCCGAAACTACGAAGCCTGAAATTACCAAAAAAATACAGATTATAGTTCTTTGCCTTTTATAGATTACCTGAGAGGATAATCCCATATTTTTAAGGAGCAGTCGCAGTCTACCAAAATCACCTCTAATTTCCAAATATTTTGAAGATTTTGTCATAGTTTGACGCCGAAATCATAATTGCAAATTGCATTCGTACGTTGTCAAGCACGAGAACTGGCTTTCTGAATTAAAGTTTTGACCAAAAAAAACATCTCAGTTTAATTGCTCAATGTAACTGTGACATGTTGACATAGCATATATCATTCAATTACCAAATGCCAGTTTATCTGCTACCATTGACATACCCAATGGATCTCGACGCGACGGTCGAAATGCGATGAGGTTCTGCAACCTAACAACGCATCATTGATGGTAATCGGAACCAATTTCATTCGATATAGTAGTCACATTGGTGCCATTACCATTGGAGACTCATTGGGAGTAGAGAACATTGTCGAGTGATACCTATTTAGGAGTAGGTCAAAGTCAAAGTCAAAGCATTTATTTCAATTAGACCATTTACAGGCACTTTTGAATTGTCAAGGTCGGTCGGTCAAAAAAAAAAAAAGATGAAGCTATTTGCACGTTCCAAAGCGTAGATCTCTATGGAGAAGAACGTGCAAGAAACTCCACGGACACTCTTTTAAAAATAAGTTTTTGTTACAAAATTATGGTTACATCATTCATATTGAGATTATACATATATGTGAGAACGATGTAAAAGACGTGCAGGATAGTCCGGAGTAAAAAAAGAAACAATTCAAAGAAATAATTAAAATAGACCATGGCAGCCGAGAGATGACCAGTCTCAGCTGACGGCGCCCGTTCACGAACATGACGCATACGCTAGCACCATTCGGCTCGACCATTTTTAAGGGAGCCAAATGATCCAACGCAAACGCCACCATCAGCCAGACTTTTGAGTGAGCATGACATCCCCAATCGCCAGGGTACATTCAAGTCAAAGACCTACCCAAAATGATCATTATAGTTTAAATTTGAGGGACCTACATAGTACTCACACATGTGCCGTTAATGTATGAAATTATACAATGCTAAATAAATTGAGTCTATACAATAAAAATAAAAAAAAATATAGCATTCTTACAATCTTCATCCGGTCCAACAATATTTCCAAATGCTAACAGATTACTTTGTGCGCCCTAATGGCTGTGGAGCAGGACCAGCATTGAGCCAAGCATTTTTATCTTCAATATACTCCCCTAACTTATAATATGCTTGCCTGCATAGTGTGCGTTTAATACAAGATTTAAATTTAGTCTCATTTAGTTCTAATATATGGGGAGGTATTTTATTATAACATTTTAAACAGTACCCCATAAAAGATGAGGCTACTTTAGCCAGTCTGAAACCTGGTTGAACTAATTGGTCCCTATTTCGAGTACCATAATTATGTCTGTCGCCTCTTTTACTAAAAAGATGTAAATTCTTTCTAACATACATGATGTTTTCGTAAATGTATTGACAAGGTACCGTCATGATGTTAATATTCTTAAACAGTTCCCTTAAAGAATCGCGCCGGCCGAGTTTGTATACGGCTTTAATGGCTCTTTTCTGCAGAATAAAAATAGACTCGATGTCTGCAGCCCGTCCCCATAGTAGTATACCGTAAGACATGATACTGTGAAAGTAACTAAAATAGACCAGTCTCGCGGTATCTACATCCGTAAATTGGCGGATTTTCCTGACAGCATATGCTGCTGAACTTAGCCGTCCTGCAAGAGATGTTAAATGAGGACCCCATTGTAGCCTTGAGTCAAGAGTAATTCCCAGGAAAACCGTTTTATCGACGAATTCAAGTTTTTCCCCGTTCAATACTATGTCACAATCACTGCCTCTGACATTTGGTAAGGCAAATCTTATGCATTTCGTTTTCTTTTCATTTAGAACTAAATTATTGGCAGTAAACCAATTTTGGACTTGCATTAGGGCGTTATTTATGACGTCAAGATTATTGGTTCGTCTATTTATCTTAAAAATCAAAGAGGTATCGTCGGCAAACAACACCATATCAAGTTTTTGTTGCAATAAATGGGGCAAATCATTTATATATACTAAAAATAAAAAAGGACCTAAAATTGAGCCCTGGGGAACCCCCATTTTCACATTTAATCCCGACGAATTGACACCGTTTACTTGAACTAACTGCTGTCTATCATTTAAATAAGATTTAACAAGGCTTAAAGCTGTTTTGCCCAGCCCGTAATGCCCAAGTTTCAGAAGTAATGTTTCGTGATTTACACAATCAAACGCCTTAGATAGGTCACAGAAGATGCCTATGGCATCTTGTGCCTCTTCCCACGCATTAAAGATGTGCTTCAATAAGGTAACACCAGCGTCAGTCGTGCAACGTCCTCTGGTGAAACCATACTGTTTATCATGCAAGATGTTATTGGTGTTAAAATGATAAAGCATCTGATTAAGCATCACTTTTTCAAATACCTTGCTGAACACTGGCAACACGGATACTGGTCTATAATTGTTTGTGTCTTTACTATCCCCGGATTTGAAAAGTGGTATCACCTTACTGAATTTCATTAGGTCCGGAAAGACACCTTGATCGACACACAAATTAAATATTAAAGCTAAGTAAGGCGCTATAGTTTCAATAATTGAGGTACACACTTTGATAGACAATCCCCATAAATCCTCGGTCAATTTAACCTTGATTTGTTTGAAAGCTTTCATTACTGTTATGGGGTTTATATGCTTGAAATTAAATTCAGTCGGGCAGGCTGAAACATTTGCCTGTAACAAACCAAAAGCAAGCGAAGGTGACGAATTCAAGGCTTCAGTAGTTTTAATTGGAATACTGGTAAAGAAATTTACAAATTCTTGAGCAACTTGTTGGTTATCGCTAATAAGACCCTGAGTGGTCTCCAATGTGTAATCAGTGTTATGTCTTTTGTTCCTGTTTGTTTCATTATTTATAATTTTCCAAACAGTCTTTATTTTACTGTCTGCTGTTTTCACCTTATTGCTTATGTAAAAAGCCTTAGCTACCTTACAAGTATTTTTATAAATTTTTGAGTAGGTAGCTACATACTTATTAAAAGTTTCAGTGTTAATATAAGGCTTAAGGCCATATAGTTCATAAAGTCTATCTCGACTTTTTCTGAGTCCTTTAGTCGCCCAGTCACTAAATAAAAACTTAGGGCAAATAGTTTTAGTTATTTTTTTAAAAGTGTTATTGAACTCAGTTTGGACAACAGAAAAAAATTCTTTATATAAAATATTACCATTGTTCATTGTGAAGCCCTGACTACTTAACTTGCTGCCTAAAGTGCTGTTAAATTTGTTTAATTTACCGGCTGTTATTGGTCTTGTTTGTATCTGCACTTTTTGTAATGGTATGGTAGACTCAAAAGTTACCGTTAGCCCACTGTGATCAGAAGGGACACAATTTACAATGGCTTTTTTTAAGTAGTTGCAGCAACAAAAAACATTATCAATGCATGTAGCAGTCGTTGCCGTTGATCGGGTTGGTTCTATGAACACATTTGATAAATTGAATGACTTAAAGAGATTTAAAAAGCGACTGCTATCTGAATTACTTTCTAAAATATTTATATTGAAATCTCCACAGACAATCAAAAGTTTATTACCAGTTGCAAGTTTTGTCAAAACATCTTCCATCACTGACTCAAAAACAGAATAGTTTTGATAATTAGGGGGTCTGTAAACGCACACTATGACATGCTTATCTAGCTCAACACAGGACAGTTCAATGTTATGTTCAACCGACAGGGAATAATAGGGAATGAAGGGATAGTGATTTTGGTTCAAATCGTTACTGAGGTACGTAGTTAGTTTAGTTAGATTAACTAAACTAGTTGGTTAAAATCTTTAAATTGTCGACACGGTTGGGTGATTGACTGCTGCGCTGCGTGTCGCGGGTTCGATTCCCGCACAGAACAAATATTTGTATGGCCCTGGTAGTTGTTCCGGGTCTGACTTTTTGTGCATGTGAGTTTATAATTAAGTTTGTCAACGCACCCACGATATAGGAGAAATTCCTAGTGTGAAACAACGTTTCATTTATAAAAAATAGTAGGTACAATATGGACTGCGCGTTTTATTGACGCCAGCCACAATTTGGTCTCACATTGGCCCAACTAGATCGAAGTGAAGTCACTATTACCCTTCACACTATGATCTTTAAGAGCGATTGTCTATATTATACTACACATTAAACTGGCGTATAACGAAACGTTCGGACTGCCCTAACTTTACTATAAAGGAATCTAGGAATTCAAAGCACTTTTAATTCTAGTCAATAGATTGTCGACCAAAAACCCTACTTTCGTATTAAACTTCGAACAAAAAACTGCATTCATTCGACCGACATGCACTAAAAGCTTGCAACGTACCCAAATTAAAAGAACATCAGCAAAAAGACGCGTACTTTGTAAAGAACGTAATCCCTTGTAGGTAGTACTTCAAGAGTATCGGAGTAAATGTAGTGTGCCGGGATCAGGCCTCGCTGCCTCAGAGTTTACCGTCTGTGTAATCGTATATCCTCGCTAAGGAAATATTTTAATACATCTAGTGTAAAGGTTTGAAGAGCTAGGATAATGGTTTGAGTTTTAACAAGCTCATTTTCTTTTGTGTGCTGTGATATTATAAGGCTTTCAGAATATTTTCTTGAACAAAGTCATGCCAGGAATTTCATGGATATAATGCTGGCGCAAACATCCAGAGGGCCTTGTCAGAATGACAGTCTATCAATCTGTGACGGTTGTCAAAGTGATTATAGGAATGCAGGGGTGAATCGGCAACAGTTTGAAGGGTATTTTTACGTTATTTTAATCTTGTTGATTTTGATAACATCAAAAGATAGAAAAAACATGATGAACAGCTAGGAAAATACAAAGTTCACAAAATTCACCAGCTTAAAAACATACATTTACGAAAACATTGCAATCTCATCTTCTGTTTAAGATAAAACCAACGACGTTACAAGCATCTTGCGACACGGCCACCAGTTATCCATCTTGCATCTACTAAGAGGGATTCCAGAGTAATCTGTGCAACGAACCGATCCCGAAGATTTATATGTACAAGGAAAAATAAAGATTTAGTTCTGTTACGTCTAAGACTTGTTTCTTGAGTGTAGTCAGAGTTTGTCGGGGCGTAAACCAAGTGTCTATTTTGCTTGAGTTATAGTTCTAGCTGCAGCATCTTTTAGTGCTTTGAAAATTGCTTAAATAATGTTGAATTTGATAAAGAAGGTCTTTAAGTTCGACTCAGTAAAAGATCTAGTACTGTGTAAATAGGTTTTTGAGTGTTTCATGAATAAACTATGTATCAGTAGTGTTTTCTAAGTAGGGACTGGCAAGGCTTTTAATGATCCTGTTTGTGTTTAATGTGGTGACCAGAAAATTACCCGTTGGAATAAAATATAGAGGCATGCGGTACATAAAGTCCCGCAAACCTCCATTGAAAAGGGAGAACTCTTCGACCGGACGGTTGTTGTTTCTGGTGGGCAACTGCGTGATAGTTGATAGTCGGGCTGTTGTACAAGTTCAAATCACACGGAAAACTGATACTGAACTGAATTTCGTTCAGTTAGTTCGCAGCTGGCGGTACAGATGGCGTTGCGATTATTTTTGTTGAGATGTAGATTTATTGTGGCGGTATTGATGCCACTACAAAAACCTTTATTACCCTTGTTTTTATAACAGTTACAAAATACGTTATATAATTAATATCTTTTAATAACAGGTACATGCACACGCCTCAGTCACGTTACCGTTAAGTCGTGGATCAGTCATGTCAAAACATTTGTGATTTTGTTGATGTCCTAGGACATTGGCCGGTAGTCACAACAATTCAGCTATCTGATCCGCGGTGTGATGGTGACGTGAGAGTGACGAGATTGACGTGTGTGAATAAAACTAAAAAAACAAAAAACCCAGATAGATCCACAAGAAAACAAGATCACAACAAAAACCCGGATCAAAACTTGATTACAAGATTGTACCGTAACACAGAAGTTAAAGAAAGTAAAGTAAAGGCAGCAAAATCGATGGAAAGTACAAATAACCCGTCTTGGAGCATTACTGGACGCGTGTTAAGAATCTAAAGGGGTCGTTTGGCAGACAGTGAGATGTGCTACCTTACACTTTGTACGGACACGGAATAGAATAACATTTTCGTTCAATTACTTTAGTCACACAGATAGATAGACAGATAAAAACACACACAGATAGATAGATAGATAATAGAAAATAAATTCTAAGCTACGACAGCTTAGAATTTATTTTTTGATCTATAAAAATATTAAGACACTTACTGAAGAATATTTACTGACGCACTTGGAGATATCACTTCAAAATAATTACCTATGCATTTACGATTTATAATATCGCAGCAAACTAGCTTAATCAGCCGTTTACTTGGTAGCCTAGCCTTTTTAATTAAATGTGCCGATTTTTCAGCGACATGAGTGACATTTTATTATTATTTTTAAATTTTACATTTATTTTTATTTTATGTTCAATAACGTTTAATGGCTTGCCCATGTCATTTAATAATGACGCTGATTAAACGACGCAGCTCAATGAAAAGGCCAGGCTTTTAGTGAAACGGCTGATTAAGCTAGTTGGCTGTGAATTATACATATTCTTTCTCTTTCTTTCTTTCTTTCTTTCTTTCTTTCTTTCTTTCTTTCTTTCTTTCTTTCTTTCTTTCTTTCTTTCCTTTAAAAATCGTTGCCCCACACTAGGAATAACTCCTGTATTGTGGGTGCGTTTTCAAACATACACCCTCACATACACAAACAGCCAGACCCGGAACAACTATCTGTAGGCCATACAAATGTTTGTTCCGTGCGGGAATCGAACCCGCGCAACACAGCGCAGCAGCCGATCGCTCAACCAACACACCAACCGTATGCAGCAACAAGCCCGCGGAAATCCTCTGGATACAAGAAGAGAGAGGTTTATGACAAGTAACGTCTCTGACTGAGTGCGGCGATAGCTGTATTTTCGGTGAAAATTTGTAATTGAGTATTCTTGAACGTTCAGGTTTTAGGTGATCATGTAAATGTGGGTTTCGAACAGGGTTTTTCACTTACCTACAATATAGGTGTGTTTTAGAGGGTAGGATAATAAAACTAGCAATATTGTTGCCTTTTTATACGAAACTTCTTCAAGTGTATTGGGAACTACTGACGAAAGGCGATCTATATCTTGGCATAATTTTAAACCACGTTGTTTTAGTGAATATGCTTTTAATTTTCATTGACAAACTTTTATTTCTAATACAAGAATTTGTTAAAACAAGCCATGTTTTATGATTTGCAACGTGTAACATAATAAACGCAATACCTGAAAAGGGGTCACTGTAATTACCATTACGAAAAACTTTTACTATGGGACCAATCCCAAAATCGAAAAAAAAATATCAGC
The DNA here is from genome assembly GCA_947386135.1 of Melanchra persicariae. Classification (NCBI taxonomy): domain Eukaryota; kingdom Metazoa; phylum Arthropoda; class Insecta; order Lepidoptera; family Noctuidae; genus Melanchra; species Melanchra persicariae. Next base: position 3,517,912 of record OX376651.1, on the reverse strand, counting down.
TGTTCAGTACATTTTGTCGAGTTATGCGCACATACCTAAATGTATGGAGCAGTACTTTTTTGGGTCCCACAGTAAAAGTGTTTCATAATGATGAGTACAATGACCCCTTTTTAGGTTTTGCGTCTAGTCTGTTACACATTGTATTCTATAGATAATATTAAACAGACTCTTTTTCACTTCCTAAAAACTGACAAGTTGACTCTTCTAACTATTCCCCCCCCCCCCTTTTTTAACTATACAGGGGTCAACCCCCGAATGCAACTTACTGAATATGAACATTGTAATTCGAGTATCATCATCATGATGAGTATGATGACTGCCTTATGATTTCTACAACCCATTTACTGAACTCAGTACTCGTTTTCAGACTTTTAGGCTTCTGACTAACTACAACGACTGATATTATAACATAATTTATTGACTTTACTAAGGCCATCTTTGTCCTTTTGACTAAATTACTATTTATTTCATAAACATTATTCGGCTTGCATATCAGAAAGCTTACCTTAGCACAAACTCTCAAACAAAATGACCATTATTCATGAGTTTTCGGGCAAGGAAACCCAATTAAGGGATCAATTTAAATAAATTTTAAGTGCAGTGTCTTGTACTAACGCCAATGGAACGAATAATCGAAATAGTAAACGAATGAATGAATATTGCTAAGTGAAGTCAGATTAAATTCTAGTTAATGAAAACGTAATGGAACAATATTTTTTTTAATAAATGAATTAATGGCTGTACCTACAGAAAAAATACCCTCAAACATGATGGATCGATGACCTGCCCCCTACTACGAACGTACTAACGTACTAATACCATGATGATTCGGCTGTGTGAGAGAGCCAGAGCAATACACGACTAACAGCACTATTCCTTTTTCACAAAGAATTCAAGATGGCAATGAAACTTCGTAGTAGAGAGGCTGGTGTCAGCCGCAGAAATCAGTATCAGCGTTGGATGCTAGAAGTATAGATCCAGTCCATGTGACGACGCTAGAGTAATGTTTTTGTCCTTGCATGAATAAATCTTGATATTCATCTTTTGATATGATGATGATGATGGTAACAGTATTTGCTTGGACTGTTGATGACGAATCAGTTAAAGCAATAGTAAGAAAACCATTGGCTCGGAAGTATTTCCTGTTCGTTTTATGTTAAGTATCCTATATTTGCCTACTCCCTAGAGTCTATCATCATCTTTCTTCCTTGGAAACATGCTGGTCCTGCTCCATAGGACAATCAAGGGTGTAGTGTAGGCAAAATCAAATTGGTCAATTTATATATTCACTTTACAGATGTAAAAGAGTTTTTATTTTTCTGTTAACACACTCTGTTTTATTAATGGTTCCAAGATTTGTAAATATGTGAGTACCATGTACTATGATCCTATAAGTAGTATACTCTAGGTGCATCGACCTCACATATATTAAAATTAATTTTTGTACTCAAAATATTGTAAATCATTGATTTGAAAAGAGTAACTATGGAGTTTCTTGTCCGTTCTTCTCCATAAGAATCTACCCTTTCGAACGGACAGTAGAGTCACTTTGTATTATTTTTAATGTAAATGATGACGTTCAAAAGTGCCGACGCGCAATAGGTTTTTTTCAGTCGTCACGCTATCACTAACTTTTTTTTTGTTTTGTTTATTAACTAAAAACATTGTTACAAGCATTTGTTGAACGTTTATACATACCAACACAAACCATCACGTGTTTAACAGTGGTACGGCCAGAACACAGCAATTCGGTGCTAGGTACACCATATTAATAAAATGAACAATTTGGTAGGTAGTCAAGCTACATATATTATAACTCGTCATTTAAAAAGATACTTTCTAGATCTTACTCTTACTTCTTCTTTTTATTTCTTTCGTATCTTTCTCACACAATCCATCCATCTTTTCTTGGCCTCCCTCTGCTTCTCCATCCATTAACATTTATATTCATAAGTCGTAACTCTTTTAATTACGTGCGTTACGTCCCTCCTCTCCATGACCATACCAAGACAACAGGTCCCCTTTCAGCTTTTCCGTCACTGGCGCCACTTTTAAACTACCTCAAATATTTATCCATCTGAAAATTCTCATCTCTGCTGCATGCAATCTATTTTTATCTGTCTTTTTACAGCTCAACATTTTGATCAATATAGTACGACAGGTCGTATCACGGACTTATAGATTTTTGACTTTAACTTTAGAAGCATCCGTGCGTTGCAAGTTGTTCTAGTACACTTGTTGCCATTTCATTCATCCTGAGTTGATCCGGTGCGTTAAGTCTTGGTCTACATCGCCATCCCCCTGAACAAGCGACCCGTAGTACCGAAAGTCGGAGAACATTTTTGACTTTAACTTTAGAAGCATCCGTGCGTTGCAAGTTGTTCCAGTACACTTGTTGCCATTTCATTCATCCTGAGTTGATCCGGTGCGTTAAGTCTTGGTCTACATCGCCATCCCCCTGAACAAGCGACCCGAAGTACCGAAAGTCGGAGAAGACCGGTATAGGCGTTCCAGTGAGAGCTATAGGCATAGGACTGAAGAGACCGCCGAAATCGCAAAACAGGTATTCTGTTTTGGTTATGCTCAAATTCAGACACTCTCCAGTCTATACCACTACGTCTCCAATCTGTTCAAAATAATATTTCATAGCACTTGCACGCACCTTTTCAATAATGACGTATCCTATTCAAAATCAAACACAACAAATTGAGCGAAATCACTTCCAACGCTGCTACATTTATTAGCCACAGTCACTGTCCCATTCAGAACCACATCGTAGAAATCCCAAGCGCCTAACTCATCTACAATAACGCGAATGAACACCAAATTGACTACGTTCGATCTTCCCATTTGCATTCAGAAAGCGCTGTTTTGAAAGCATTGGCTATCCAAAGGACGAAACAGCCGCTTTCAATTTTGCATTAATATCGCATCGGGATCGATTGTGTTTTGTTTGGAGAGGATGAATAATGTTTGTTATTTATAGGACTAATATATTTTGGGATTTGCATACCTAGTGGTTGGGTTAAGTAGATGGTATGGAACGTAGATTCAAGGACCTTGGCCTTTGGACGTGGTGAGTTTAATTAAAAAGATCGATTGTTGTTCAGATGATCCTTTGAGGACTTATAATATTTATAGGGTTGAGGCAGTGTCTTATATTTGTGTGTATGTATGGTGACATACATGAACTCAATAGTCACCTGTTTTTAGTCATAATTGCCATGTTTTATACAGTCTATGTATCGTTTTCTGGTCTACCTTAAGTTTAAAACCATCCATGTGACAAGTTTATACTTAAATGACAGTTAAGAATTTTTCCCTATAACGATTATTACAATACCACAACGATTATTATATCACAAAAAGATTTAGACCTAAACTGAGTTCATCCGTTATCCGTTATCATTTAGTTTCAGTGAAAAAAAAAATAACTGCATTTTCCATTCAAAAGAATACACACGGTAAAATCGAGCCAACAAAGATATCTTTTTAATTAAATTTTGGCAAATGCAAAAGGTTTCTTTTCCTGGCTTGTTTTTAAAAGCTTTAGAGTTGAGCTTTTAGAAGTTTTCTAAAAATAGTTTTAGTGTGCAGATCTTTTTGTGAATTGTCTTAATGGGGTATTGTATTCGTACACTTATATGGGACTTTTGTCTAATCACCTCTATCTTTTATTATTTTTTGTATTTTTCTATACACGCAACTGAATTAAACTAAGAGAAAAACATTATTCAAAGTTGATATTACAAAAATAATTCTTACATGGCCGAAAGAAAATTAATAAAGAACATAAACCAGAGGGTCAATTCCACTATTTTTTAACAACCTTCGCATTTGCATGTCAGTGTCAAACTGTCCAAAAAGTCTTAATTTTTACACATTTTTGACAGATGCAATTGAGACCAGTACAGTATTTGACAGTACAATTTGTATGGACTTCAAAAGAGACTGTGACCTCTGAGTTTGTTTCGGTGTTTCTTCTCGGGATAGTCAGCTAGGAAACACCGGCCTCATCTAGCTTAAAATGACTAAAAAATATTGACATGTAAAAGTGTTATGTTAAACATACTTACAAAATAAAGAAAGAAAGAAAGAAAGAAAGAAAGAAAGAAAGAAAGAAAGAAAGAAAAATATTTATTTGTACCTCGCACAAGACACAAAAAGTTAAAAAAAAGAAAAAGAAAAGTAATAATAATATTTAAAAGTAACAAAAGGTACACAAGCAAGAGGTAAGAGTGCGAGGCCAAAAAGGTCCCTATGACGCCACGGATACATTTACGGAACACATACTTATTAAAATTAAATTATAACATAAAAATAAATATCATTTAACATTTATCATAGATGCGAATGCGAACATCGCTTAAAAATTAATAAAATTGGCACTGTGTTCAGTAAATACCGACTTCAGATTTATATAGTCTTCAGTTGCTTATTTTTAAAGTAAGCTTAATAACACGTTCTAAAGAAACTGCAAAAAATACCTTTAAAACTTTTATATCTAACTAAAGCTCTAATTTAATCCATTTTAGACAGTCGCTTTATTCGAAAATGGACTGAAAGCAAATTTTTCCGTGTTAAATAGCATGCAACGCGAACTAAGGAAGTTTTAGTCACGCGAAGGCCCGATGGGCGGGTAATGACCGATCAGCCGCTACATCGCTGTCAAAGTTAGCGTAATGGTCGTTATACATTGCGCGTTCCCTTTTATTGGTTTGAAAGGCTGTTTGTTTAAATGAGAAATGCATTAGGTATTAGTTTATAGTACTAAAATAATGTTCAATTATGTTTAGACGCGGAACGTTGTTCGGTTTAATTACACTTGTTAGTGGAATTCTAATTCAAGCTGGTCACAGTTTTATAAATATAGCATGCCTATATTAAATAGTAACATTATATAGCTGATACACTAAAGTAAATATTTATTGAGCCAGGACAGGATAATCTAGTTTTACACATTAAAAGTACACTCAGAAAAGGAGTCAGAAAACACTGCAAAATATTAAAAGGCTTAAAATAGACGCAATTCCTGAACTATTTGCTCTGAATACTCTCTCTAGACCACCATTGTATCATGTATGTAAATAAGTACCTGCTAATTACAGTAGGTACCTTTTAACACTGCGGTTTGATAAATGTCACTCGGCGTTTAAAGTCTTACCACAGAGTTAATCTTGGCCCCAGAATTACCTTTTGAATGACATGTCTACCAAGTCCTTCGTTTGTTGTCCAGAGTTCCTGTATCATGAGCGGCAGAGCTCTATTAAGCTACTCCAAGTACCCTCGGGTGCTTCGTCTGTGAATCTGGAACGAGTTCCTTATCTGCTCCGTCTGTCATCTGAATCATAGATCTGCGCAATAGATCTCTTCAAACCGTGGCTATTCATACGACAGTTTCGTGAACGTACGGTTAAAACGTTTGTAGGCCATGCGTTGAAATGTTTGTCTAAAACTGCAGGTTGGTTTGTTAACGCGATTTTTATGAGATTTAGAAACAAATTAGGCTTCTTTTAATTATTATAAATATTAATTTGAAAGTTTATTTTATTAACATCATCATCAAATCAGCCGAAAGACGTCCACTGCTGGACATAGGCCCCCGCCCAAATGGGAGGGTTTGCCATAATCAGCAGCGGCAAGCGGGTCGGCGATCGCAGGGTAGCTGTAGCAATGTAGGTACTCTGTAGGTACCTGCTGAACATTCTCTGGTGACTCCCTTAGTCGCCTTTTACGACACCCACGGGAAGTGATGGGATGGTGTTATTCTTTAACGTCCGACACCATACGGTTAGTTTATTTACTGCTCTGAAATCTTTAGGAATAACCAAATTCAACTTGATTTTCTAACTAACCTAAAGCTTGCCTAAAGCTGTAGGATTAATTTTGATTAAATCATTTGCTTACTAAATAAATACAAAACAAGTAGTGTTTTCCATTCATTCTCTATTGGCAACGGTATGTAATCTTCGAATGCCCACAAATCCGCGTAGCACAATACCTACCGCATGCAAATGAAAGCTTACTTCGAACGATTGAAAGAATTCTGCAAAGCTAAGGATTATGAAAGAAAATCTACTCTAGGAGGTAGAAATGCACTACTGAACTGATGAAAATCCAAGTAGAAATATCCTTGTAGAGGTATTTATCGTGCCTCTTTCTTGAATGCATGTTGGTGAACTCATTTGTGAATAATATTTTTGTGAGTCCCCTCTTGATAGAGAAAAACTTCGCAAGCAGCAGTTATAATTAACTTAATGATATTTTGGTATTTTACTGACGTAAACTTTATGTACAGTAGTGGTACATAGGTGGACTTAATGCGACAAAAGATTCTCTACGTATTGTAATATACAGAAGCGACAACCTTCTAATTGTAATATACAGAAGCGACAACCGCACCACAGCAACTTCGCGCATCGGGTCTAGAGCAGACAAGATTTTTATCTTGGTCAGTGCCGAAACAGTGTACACAGTTCGTGTGTATGTCGCAGTCAACTAGCTTAATCAGCCGTTTCACTAAAAGCCTAACTTTTCATTCAAATGCGCCGTTTAATTAGCGAAATAAGTGCCATGGACAAGTCATTAAACGATATTGAACAAAATATGTCACTTAGGTCGCTGAAAAATCAGCGTATTTAAATAAAAAGGCTAGGCCACCAATTCAACGGCTGATTAATCTGATTGGCTGCGACATGTACAAAGCTTCTATTTATTGACATTTATGGGTTTTTGCTGTCGTTACGGAGACTTTGTCGAGTGGAGCTCCTCCAAACTCACTTGAAATATGAGCGTTGGATTTGTTACTACCAAATGTATGTTCGCGTTATTTAAAAATCTACACTGTTCATTGTATTTGTTAATCAGAATGCATAGCTACGTCATTCTAAATTAATCCTATCATAACAATCAATTAGCTCTAATTAAACGGAAACAAAGGCCCTCAACGTACTCGCCATTTTCTTTTTAATTTACTAAGCCAGTGCACACAAATAATGTAAAGCCCACCGCCGCAGTGATACAGTCAAGTATTTTGTTTTCATGTTTCTAGGCTAATAGGAGGTTACAGCGTAAAAATATCCAGTGTAACAATGAAAACCTACATTGGTTCAGGAGTTAACATTTCGTAGTATTTTGTTATATTATTGGTGGGGTTGGTGGGGAGGCAGAGTAAAAAGTTGTTAATCTAATTAGCCTGTTCGGACCCACTGTAGGGATTCCTACTTTCCAGGGTTTCCTTCCCTTCTTCTGCTTTCCCCGGACTTCTGCAGTTATGGGTCTGCTGCCTTTAATTAGTTCAAATTTTCTCGATAATTTTGGTTGGCCTAGCCGCGTGGTCGTCTTCATCGCCGAAGGTTTTGGCAGAGGTTTGGGCAAAATTTCCACAGTTACATTTATGTTCCATGTAATATGGGTCGAGCCAATTACCTACCATCAACTGGACACAAGTTCTGACTCCGGACTGCTAATGAGGCATTCTACATGGGAAACCCCAATAGAATTTTTGTATGAACCTGGAATCACACCCAGGACCTAATGTAATGCTCAGCAGTAGCTCTTGCGACTTATAAATCAACGACCAACGTTTTGTTTTCATCTAGAAAAAAAATAGAAACAAAATTTCAATACAGTTCAGAATCAAACAGTTTATCTCAACTCACTTATGACTACATGACCACAGACACAAAGCAGAATAAAATACCCACAAGAGCATTTATTTTTCCTTTTCTCGCACGCTTATCTGTTCACCCACTGATTTCATTTACTCTGTATTAGAGTTTAATTAGATTCCGCCTTTCAGGCTGATTAAGAGTGAATGTGAATCGATGGCCCACATTCGTGAGCCGAGGGATAAACGAGGCGATACCTTTGTTACTATTTAAATTAACTACACTACACTACTACAGTACACTAATTTACTACTTCTAATGTAGTAGTAAACGTCTGGTGGTAGTACGACCTTTTTGTCTAATTTGTTTTGAGTATATTGGTTTCGTATGGTGTCGGACGTAAAAGAATAGCACCATCCCATCACTTCCCATGGGTGTCGTGAGAGGCGACTAAGGGACTCACCAGAGAATGGGCAGCAGCATTCTCTGTACATTGCAATAGCTAGACTGCGATCGCCAACCCGCCTGACAAGCGTGGCGATTATGGCAAACCCTCCCCCATTTGGGGGAGGCCTATGTCCAGCAGTGGACGTCTTTCGGCTGATATGATGATGATGACGATGTGTTGTTTCAGGTTTTTCTTTCAAAATGTGATAATTTTCCTTTTACAAAGATTCGGGGGACCTTTTACTTATGTGTTGTTATGCAACTAAAGTATAAGGTCAAAGTACCGGAGATGTCTTGAAGAGAAAAGTTATGGTGGTTGACCTGTCCCAACTCGTTACAAATTATTCAGAGGGGATAGACAATGAGAAATAATTATAGATTATGGCCAAACATAGGTAATTAGTGAGGCAACGAACGAGAAAGAGAACGTTACTCTAATGACCAAAGTATTAGCTCTAAGTTACAAATTTAATTTATTGAAAGGTCAATAGAAATGTACCAAATTCTATATTGGAATGTCTAAATTGAAGCGTTAAAGCTCTCAAAGGTAAAAGCAGTTTGTGGTCACCTGGACACCTGACCATTATTTCATAGAACACCTGCGACACACATTGAAATTTGATTTTGTACTATCGTGCTAAACTGCAACTGTAACACAGATCACTAAACTAGAGAAAAGTCTAAACATAAATGATGACCGAAACGAGACAGAAATTATTGCTTTCTACGTTAAATGCAATAATTTCTGTCTCGTTTTGGTCAAGTACAGTAAATAGGTATAAAAAAAAAACAAATGTTTTAGCAAAACAGCTGTCTAGGTTGATAATATAAAACAAAAACAAAATGCAATCACCAGTTCAATAAACAAACATGATAATAGATACACATTATTACACATCATTTAAATACGTAGATCAACATCATACTCATGTACACGTGGGTTTCGAAACCATAATTTGCAACGATTGATAACGAGATCCGTTTATCAGCAAACCTATTTCAGATGAAAGCCCATAAAAAAAATACAATGTGCTTTATTATATTCACGTTACCCAGTAATTCCAGCGTAAAGCGAAAGGTGGCCCAACCTGGCCTTTGTAAGCCTATAAAAATCGTTTTATTTTATACCCTAGTTGATTTTGTCAAAGTTCAGTAACAAGCTACTGACGGACATCGGCTTTACTCGTTAAAATGAAACGGGGGCTGTTAAAATTGACGACTGTTAAAAGGTTTAAGGGTGGCTTTAAAATAAAATAATCCGTAAACGCGGGTACAGCAGATGATTTTTATTGAAGCTTTGAATTTTTGTCCTGCGTAGCAAGCGATTGTGATTCACGGTAGAGTCAATGTTTTTTTACTGCTTTAATGTTGCGAAGGATTTTTGTTGAATGCGATGATTCGCAATACTGATACCGAAAATGTTCGATGGTTAGGTTCATAATTGGAATACACAATAATCAGCAAGCTATTTTTGTTAGTGGATGGATATTTTGTGACATTCAGATTCAGATTCAGATTCAGATTATTTATTTGTAAACATAGGTTATAGATACACAGGTGTGAGATGTTACATTTTTTTTTTGTAAGTGCTCTATGCTTTGCCATTGGGCGTACAAATGTCAGTACACAATTTACATTTACAAATAGAAATATTATAAAAAGAGCGATAATTATAGCACAGTTGATAAAATTTCGAATTTAAACAAAAAAAACTACAATGTCAAAATAAGTACCAAATTAAATAATCAAATATTTCCAAAATGTCAACAATAAAAATTAAAGAAAAATCAGAAATGTCAAAAAATAAAAAGTACTACGATGTCAATTAATTATGTCAAGAATTTTCAAATAAGCAATAAATCAACTAAAAATGTTTAGAATGTCAACAATAAAATCTAAGACAGTACAAACAGAAAAAAATAAAAAAAAAATAATATAAAGAAAGTAATGAATGCAAACAATTAATAGGCAAGTACAACATTAATAAAATATATCCAGAATGTCAATAATGTAAATTAAATAAAAACATAATAAAGGCAAGAATGTCTTATTTCTAAATGTCATATGATTGACCTAATGCTTATTATCTGAAGAAGCAATTATAGAACTGTCATCCAAATAGTCCTTTATTGAGTAATAACATTTATCGATTAAAATTTTCATAAGTACACCTTTGAATTTGTCCAGGTTTAGTGATTTAAATGTCTCAGGCAGCTTGTTAAATATTTTTTTAGCCATACAGAAAGTACTTTTATTCATTACTCATTGTAGCCAACGTTGGTAGAACTTTTGTGAAGTTGGCATAGAAGCGAGGATTTTGGCACAACCAATGAGAGAACGAAATGCCCAACAATGGGCAAAATCGAGATGTAGATGATGAGATGAGCAAATAGTTGATGATGAGATGTAAAAATTGAAGGCAACAATTCATTATTCTCCTACTATTATTCAATTTAATTTTTATTTGGAAGTCCACTGAGTTTTACACATTTAGAAACCATTTCCACTGAATAGAATTTACAACCACCAACGAAAAGCCACTCCCAAGTAAAATTAACCAGCAATTACAAGTCTAGCCAATCCTCGTTAGTCTAGAACACACGAATCAGACCAACATGACCCGAGAGCTATAAATCAAGTGTAATTAAGGACTTCATAAATAACATCCTTATCTCGTATGGAAAGAAGACTAATTTGAAAAAATGCTAGTACACCTTAACACTGAAACACGAGCGTGGAATAATGGCCACAAACATCCATTATGGTAAAAGCAGCGGTGTTAGAAATAGTGACTCCTGTTGTAGCAGCTTCGCCTCATTTTTCTTGGCTGGCCGTTGGAGAGCTAAAGTTTGGATGGATGTTCCAAATAAATAAATTCATCAAAAGTAAGACCATGAGATGAGACGATAGATGAATGGAACAACAGGGTTTATGATGACTATGATGACTCATAGAAATAGAAATGAAAATAAAAACACGCTGAGTAGAACTTAAACTATTTGAACTCGCAGCATCACAAAATTTTATTCAATAAAGTTTTTTTAAGTACACTTTTCCTTGAAAGATACTCGGTGACCCCGAAATTATGTTTTCTTATCTTCAATTTAGTTGGTTTAAGTTTAAAACTAGCTTTTTTCCGCGACTTCGTATACGCATATCAAGTGTGAAATATACTTTACTAGTACGACCTAGTCTCATACCTACCAAATATACGTAAAAAAACACCGTGACACGAGATTTTTATATATAATAGAAGATTCTGATGTAAGTAAGGTAAGTAAAAGGACGAGAATTAAACCTTACGTTTTATATAGAAAGGACGACTATACAATTTATCTATGAAGCGTTGAGTTACGGTGTATCGAAATAATACAGGCTTTGGATATCAAGTGCAATTATAGGCGAGCAATGGTGAGCATGTTTCTCTATGGATTATATTATATAGTTTCAGATTATAGTTTAAAAGCAATCACTGCTTCTAAGAATTTTTTAATACGCAACGCCAATACCCTGATGACTTGGCATTGCAGTCTTTTCATCCTATTTCAGGACAAAGTCACCACATAATTTTAAACCTACTAAAATAAAAAATTCCCTTTTTGACAGCAGCATTAATTTTAAAGCAGACAGGTAACATAACATTGATAACTGACCTGTCCCTTCAACGTATTTTAAGTTACAGAATCACAGAATTTAAAACCTTACTGTCAGAAAATAAAAGTTAAATCTAGCAGAAGCATTAATTTTAAATACTTACCCAATTGAAAATTAATCGTTGTAATAATAAATCGTTCGTTCGTTGTTGATGTTTTTCAGACGCAGGAATTTCTCGTTAAAGAGATAATGCGATGTATTTCTTTTATACTGCACATTGATATCGACCCTGGCAGCACAGTGAAACATGGTTTTGTTTACGCAAAATTTCAATCTACTAATTGGAAAATGCAGTTTATCTCGCATTGAATCTTGTTTTTCATTAGTAATGCCTTTTCCAGATCAACAATCCGATTTAAAAGTTTTAGTGAAAGAAGAACTTTATATGAAATCTTCATGTCTGCTTGATTATTGTGTTTGTTCAATATTTGTACTAACTTAATACAAATGCATGAGGATTTGAAAAACTGGCCAGAATCGCGCTATGGGAACACAGAAGCAGGTTTAAAAATATCTGGGGTATATAACGATTTGGACTAATTCCTGACAGAACGGCCGGATAATGCAGGAAATTTTTATATATAGCTAGCTGGAAAAACAAGAGGGAGGCCTCTGCCCAGCAGTAGGACCGATATTACAAAATTAGGTTGCCGTGATCTTTTTAAAATTTTTATAACACAATATTAAGTCTATGCCAGTTCCATTTGGCCAGCGTCACTACATCTGTGTCGAGTGCAGTACCGCTGAACTGATGCCGTGCGCTGCGTCGCAACAAATTACACTTTTAGCAAATTGTGTCCACTGCTGACGCCATTGTGAGGTAACGAGGCGATGATGAAACATTTGCAAGGGAATTTAGCAATGAGGAAATTCTCATGTAGAAATGAGTAGATGTTTAAGGTAGTGGACGACAAAATAATGATAAGTTAGGTTCTAGAGGTGTTTATGAAAGTATTTTTGATGAATATATTACTATTTTGTTTATCTGCTTCTTGTTAACTTTTGGTTTGCACACAATACCCCCTTCCTTATTTGCTTCTTGTTGTTTTTTGGTTTGCACATAATACCCCTTTCCATGTTTAAGTGAGGTAAAAATTCTATACCTAGGTAGTACCTTGTAGTTATCCTCTGGGTGGGAAGCCTTCTTCTTTTAGATGTTTTAAAAGAAAGTACCTATAGGTTTTGATGCTACCACAATTGGTTTCTAAAACGACAACGATCATGCAGAACACAATGCTACTGGTGTTGAAGATATCCCTCTAGCAGTGGAGGCCGCTCACCATCAGAAGGGTTTGCAAGAAAAAGTCATTTGATATTCCCTTGTAATAAAATCCTTCAAATTGAGTTAGAATTAACTGGTAATTGGAGCTGGTCATGGGCATCTCGTTAATTAACTTCAAGCTGACAAAGGCAATGAAAAAACCACGAATGAAACCACAAAGGCCGAGATAATAATATTGTGAAAGTGTAATTAATTGAAAAACTTAATAGCATCTTTCAGTTCAGCAAAGGCTAAGTACTTCTCAGAAATCGTTATTCATAACTCGATAACAGCACCTTAGCAATAATGACAAAAATAAGAAATATCAAAAATAACGTCCTATTTTTCGCATTGTAAACGAATTCACAGATACAAGTTATACCAATCGTAATAGCGGGTCCACTTGACGTTTTTATTAAATTGGCAGCACCGATAAAAGTGATCGCGAACCGTATTCCCTGATCAATATTGAAGTTAATTGGAACGGATGGAACTTGAATTTGTAATTGAAAGATTACAGCTTCCCCGTTTCGAGGATCGCAGCATTGGTAAGATTGCTCCGTAGATGTTGGGTGAAAAAAATTAATGATGTTTTGATGAGATTCCGCAATGGCTTAAGCCGATTCGATTTAATGAATGTTTTTCTGTTTGCGAATTTGGTTTTTAATTAAGTATAAATATTTTTTCTGGGAACTGTTGAGCATTCAGGTTTCTGTGACGACCATGTGGGTTAAATTTAATTTTGACGTTTCTGTCATTTAATGTCCGTTTAAGACATGAATACTCACTGTAATTGTATAAATCTAAATTATTTTCTGAATCAGTTTTTTCTTCATACATAAAAGTCACAATAATAATTATTATGCTAACATATATCCCACGCTAAACAAGCAAAAAATAACATCATACTGGAAACACCTAAAAAAAAAATAGGTACCTACCAGTGAGCCTCTCACAGTGTATCAAAACCAGAAGTGTCTTTCCGGAAAACAGATACGCCCCCGGCTCAAAGCAAAAACTACCTTTGATGTTAAAAAAGCCACTTGAATGGTGTCTCGTGGCGCACAATGCGATATCGCTACCAACACACGGCTTTGCCTATCATCGCCAAGGCAAAGTAGGTAAAGTGTTCCCATTTTCTACTCACGGGAATTTTTTTGTTCCTATATTTTCTGTATTGTTCTGTTTTTAATGGCTGGATTTTGTATTGTTGGGGACAAATGGAGACTTTGTGCCTAACTCTTTTTTGTGGTGGCGTTAGAAATGGGTGAAGTATTTGTGTTTTTGCCCGACTGTGTCAGAAAGAGGGTAATGTTTTTCGAGCGTATATATGTATGTATGTCCATTTCTTTGGCACGCCCTACAGCCAAAACGGCTGGATGGATTTTGAGATATGAGGTGTCGTTGAATTCGTCAGAATTGTGGTAGTGACATAGGCTAAAAATTTAAAAATGGCGCCCGCAGATTTAAAAAAAAATCGCTTTTCAAGTAGTCTGATGCAGTTTGTGGCCTCAAATAATTCGTGTTTCAGTTTGTTTATTTGTTAAAAGTAATGGATAGTCAGAAGCCAGAAAATCTGTCTCCAGTCTTACCAAAGGGGTATGTTTCGTGGGGGATAGGTCGTCGCTAAATGCAAAATACTGGTATTTGACATCCAATTAGACTGGAAACCAGCCCGAATATAGCCAGGAAAATTGCTTGCCAATTTTGTTTTTATAGGTACTGTGATTGATATTGAACGCAAAGACAAAAACCGGCCATGTGCGAGTTGGACTCACGCACGAAGGGTTCCGTACCATTATCCTTAAAAACGGCAAAAAAATCACGTTTGTTGCATGGGAGCCTCTCTTAAATATTAGTTATCTTCTGTTTTTAGTATTTGTTGTTATAGCGGCAACAGAAATACATCATCTGTGAAAATGTCAACTGTCTAGCTATCACGGTTCATGAGATACAGCCTGGTGACTGACAGACGGACAGCGGAGTCTTAGTAATAGGGTCCCGTTTTTACCCTTTGTGTACGGAACCCTATCTATTCGGTGTCGATGCAACATCTTTTGAAGTCGTTTCACCTTTTTTATAGACATGTCATGTCTAATGGATTTTTTCAAATTAATTTCTCAAAACCTTGAGAAAAGATGAAGCACAGGAAAAAAAAAATATATAAAAATACAAAAAATGACAGAGTATTTTAAAGTTTTAAAATCTGTTACAGTTGTTGTATACAGATACAGTGCTAGTTTCGTGTGACGTCACTCACTGCGGCGGCTGTGGCGATTTAGAAACTCTATAGGGGGTGTGGGGTTGTTAGACCTTACTGCCCACACGTTAAGAAGAAGAGTCACTAGCATCGCCATTGTGAATTTGCGCCATCCAGTACACACCACATTTTTTATGACAAGGATAGAAGAAAAGCTTGTAACTCCTGTATTTTGGTAGTTATCAAATATCCTATTTATGGAATCAACAACAGTTTTTTGAGGTATTAAAAAAAATATTAGGAAAAATTTCAATATTGTTTCGCAGCAACACTCATAGTGTTTATCTCTTTCAAAGAAAATATTTTCAAAGAGGACCTGTTTTCTAACAACACAACATCATTGAAAAAACTTAAGTCTGTCAAACATTAAAAATAAGTTACAACTTCGTATACTGGATGAGACATTAATCCATCTTGAAAAATTGCGAGTGTAACGTTTGTTTAAACTTTTCCATCAGAAGTTAGCAAGCTAAGTTCTTCGTAATTTGATTTTAAAATGAGAAGAGAATATCTTTTTAAAAAGTAAACTAGAAGCCATCGGGATGAACAAAAAACAGATTTAGTCGTCTGAATATTGATATCATTTTTGCTAACTTTTTTGTATTAAGTATGGCTAAAGATGATACTCATTATAATCATGCCTTAGTGCCCCCTTAAAAATAGGCAGAGATCAGCGACAGCATGGATTAGTCCATTGCTCTATTATTGGTCACCCACCGTACAAAAAATTCAGGCTTCAGGCTTCTAAGGCCCATATTCCAAAACGTAAACTCCAACTCAACTCGAACTCCAACATGAGTACGAAAATGTCAATGAAAGCTTGTCTAATTGACGTTTTCGTACTCGAGAGATGAGAAAAAAAATGCAAAAACTTATGACAAGCTCCGATGGAACCGGAGTTCAAGTTGAGTATGAGTTTACGTTTTGGAATATGAGAGAAATTGAATGGTCCCAACGCATTGCCCGTCCCGATACTCGGAACAATATAGATGCGTTCTAGCAAAAATAATGAGTATCGAAGACATTTTTTACACCAAACTAACCAGGCATGTTTGTTAAAATCATGGTAGTTTTATAAAACTGGACGAGACAGTTCAGATTGTCAGATATTGTTTGTTCTGTGTCTGGGTGTAATTTATCTATAATATGTATGTATTTATAAATTATATAAGTATGTATATCAGTTGTCTGGTTACCATAACACAAGCTCTGCTTAGCTTGGGATCAGATGGCCGTGTGTGAGTTGTCCCAAGATATTATTATTATTATTATTATATTATATTGTCCATTGACCTGAAAGTTCTAAAGCAATCGGTTAAACCAGACAGTTTTGCAAACCCCAAGTGCCCTAAATAAACGTGGTCCATCATCGTTATTTTTGTAAAAAACATGTTTTGAAGAAATATTTAAATAAGTAAATAAGTACCTAATATTGTTTACATAATGCGTCAACGTCATCATTATTCATTCTGCCACTTTGCAGATCTGTGGTAAAGCAGTACAAATCCTTCTCGAATTTATACTACAAATCAACATTGAGTGATCCATCTTATAAGCAAGACTCATTATGCCAACGGTTTAAGGTTTATTTTCCAAAAAATCAACAGCAAATAATAATGTGCTTTAACCCCTAGTGATGTATTGATGAAACAAGAATTTGTTTCAGATATACTTTTTTGCGAATGTGAAGGTAATCCAAATTGAATTTGGTGGCGCAATTCAATTTACATTCGAAGGGAGTGTTTTATATTTTGTTTCTAATTTGCAACGTTGCAAGTCTTTATTTGTTTTAGCTGTTAAGGGCTCAACGATTTGGAGACTTAATCCTGCTTTTTTAAGGTTGAAATTTCAAATGCGAATCACTGATGTTTTTGAATCGCGCCGCGCCACCAAATTAAAGTGTTTGAAAAAGCCTTTAAGGTGGTGAAATCAAGACTTGTTAATACGTTTTGCAGGATTTATGAAAACACAAACTCTAATTTATTAAAATTTTGTCCAATTGTAAAAAGCACAGTACAAAGGTAGACTTAATAATGCCTTAGGCTTAAATTACCCTGGTTCACTTTAGGTCCAGAGCGAGGAGACATGGGAAGCCGTCACCTTCTACTGCGAAACAGTAATGCTAGTGAAGGAAGAGGCGGGATGCGTGAGGGAGAGGGAAAGGAGAGCCGCCGCAACAGAAGAAGAATCCCCGGGCATTGGGAGTCCCGGCCACCGTAAGCGCTGGCCTGCGGATGGCGAGCGTTGGGTGGCTCGCTTTTCGATCACAACCAGACCAGGGACGATGGCGCGCTATGTTCCACGTGCGCCTCAAAGAGATGTCAGCAAAGTAGACGGGGCCCGTTAGGGCCAGAGCCTGCCAGGGTTGTGGAATTTATTCAAAAGCGTCACTGCGGCCCTGGAACGCAAAGGGCATAAGGTGGTACATGGATGGTTTAGTCAATAAGAGTCTTATACTCCCTTCCGCTCAACCCAGAGCAAAAGAAGTCATTTGATGATTTCCTATCCATAAAAAAAGAAAAACATAGATTAACAGGTGCGAGCGACTGATATTGTTTTAATTTTTTTTTCCGATACATTTTCATGTAATACTTTCACTGTGTCATAATCAATTTCAATAAACCAGCATAATAAAATTGTTAGTACATAACTGATAATGCTTTTCATTCCTGAAAATTGTATGTTCTCGTACTGTTAAATAATATTTTCCTACACAAACAGCTAAAGCAAGAAACCTAAGATTATGAAGCAAAACATGATATCTTGAATGAAATACCACAGTAATATGTTTCCACAACTTTAGACTTTTTATGGGTCAAACAATAATTTCTCCAAGTAATAACATTCTCTAGCCAAGGATAAGATAAATTGCTACTATAGTTATGAACGCCTGGTATCTTATTTTGAATTGGAGCCAATTTTCTTGTTCGCTAATCACATTTGTTTCAATCTAATGTGTTTTGGTAAATAAAGCGTTTGTAATTATGAATAAGTAGTCTGGTGTTTTGGCAATGAGGATTTGCAACTCGGTGAAAAATAATACCTACAATGAATTATTCAGTCAATTTTTTTTTCGCGATTTCAGTGTTGGTGTCATAATGAAAGTTGTTCATAATGATGAGTATAATGACCCCTTACGAAATATTGCGTTTATTCTGTTACACGTTGTATAAAGAACTTGGCACCTATTTAGATCTCCTTTTTTTGTCGCTGAAGTTGACGATCACGCATTTCGTTAACATTGAACTTTGCTTCCATTTTCACATTTTTTTTGACGACATATATTATTACATTTATTACATACGTCATCCACATACAGACACACCAAAAAGAAAGGATTACACGTATACTTGGTATCGAGACAATAGCGTATAAGCGAAGCTAAATTTTAAACAGTTAATTAAGATGGTTCTAAACCCTACGTTCATTTAGAGCGGAAATTAATGTAGTCGCTTTTCTAAACAATTGAGTGTGAAAATTGATCGCACGTAAATTAAATTATGTTAAATTATAATGTTCATCTTATGTTTTAGACTATGGTTTTAACGAAATGTGAGGCACCGTTTATGCTGGTTGATAGTTTTGTTCTTAGAAATGCTTTATGTTCTATTTTTCGTTGTTCGCTTGTTCGCTTGTACTCACAAGATGTTGTGTGTTCTAGAGTGTACAGAACAAGGAAGAATAAAAGCTGTTAATGAAATTAACAAAAAATAAATTATCATTAATAAGTTCATTTAATCTTGATGTTCTCTTTTCCGAGTTCCAATACAAAGTAAAAATATTTTATTTTCTTTTATTATTATTTTTTTCGACTTTGTGATTGATTAGTGACTAGGCCAAAAATTTGTCATGATAATTTTTATTGCTTAGTTACTGAATTTACTGTTAGATAGATACCTAATTCCAATCATCATAAAATCACTAAGCCCTAAAGTAAAACCTAAACTAATAAAAATATATCAAGTCAGTTCAAAAGTCAAGTTAAAATATGAATATTCCACACATTCTACGTAAACAATGTAACAATTGTTTTATTTAGGTTAAAACCCACTTAACATTAATTGCCAAAGTTACCGCCACAATGGAACGCGGCTGCTTTTAAAACTTATTAAGTAACAGCCGGCTATGTTCTAGTTTTGAGTGGACGTAGGTTTGGGTAAGCTCATCTTTGTACATAAGGTATACAATATTTTTGTATATTTTGGGTAGAGGCTAAATTATAACAGCTGCACGGGCCAATCTTCAAGGTTATTTGCCGAGATTGGTCTGTGGATGGGTGACTATTTTTTTTAACATACCGAGACTTCTCCGTGCCTCGTAAAGCACGTTAAGTCGTCGATCCCGGCTGTCATTTGGAAGTTTTAGCAGTTTTTGAAAATCTGACAGTGGTCTTTCCAAGTAGTACCTTGTTACCCAGTTAATGGGTTGTGGAGGCCTAGTAGGCAGCCGCTCCACGTAAAATACTGGTATTCAGCTGAATCCGGTCCGGACGATATTTTGCGCTCAAAAAAGAATAACACTAAGATAAGGTAATTTATAAATTGTAACAATGTCGCATCTCACCTGTCTGAGGAAGACTTCATTTAAGATTTTGGTAACTAGTTTTTTCTAAGGTCCATCGGAAAACTAGGGTTGTTTTAATAGTTATTGTTGTAAAAATAAATCAAATAACAAGACATCATGTCATGTGTTCGTGACCATAGGCCCAATTCTACTATTTTAAAGCAACTTTCACATTAGCATCTCAGTCGCAAGCCGTCAAGCCGCAATATGCAATTATGCATACACTTTTGACAGATTGCGACTGAGATACGAATGCGTACGTTGCCTAAAAATAATATTAATATCTTGGGACAACCAACACACCGCCATTTGATCCCAAACTAGGCAGAGCCTGTACTATGGCAACCAGACAACTCATAAACATACTTATATATTTCTAAATACATACATATTTTAGATAAATTACACACCCAGATACAGAACAAATAATCGTACTCATCGCACAAAGATTTGTCCTGTGTGGGAATCGAACCCACGACCTCCGTCCTAGCTGTCAGGGTCACTAACCACTAGACCAACAGGCCACCATAAATCAAAAATGAGTAGAATTGGCACTATTATCTGACACAAATCATCCTAAAATAACTTTATACCCTATAAAACGCTGATCAAAACTATAAAAATAACATTGAAGCAATTTATTTGTTACTGGTAACACTAACTCCTTTCAAAAAGGAAACGAACTTCCAAGTTTCTTGGTAAATGATTTCAGTTCTAATAAATAGTGCCACACGTTATAGAAAGTTTGCAATAAGTGTTGAGTTTGAAGCTAAAACTGCGCAATAAGTAATGACAAATTGTCGTCTCTCAGCTCGATAACACGTAGACGTAAACTTATACGTCCGAGGTTTTCTTTTTAACCGACTTCCAAAAAAGGAGGAGATTTTCAATTCGACTGATTTTTTTTTTGTATGTTTGTTCAGCGAATTTTTCGCCAATTGTCAACCGATTTTGGAGATTATTATTTTGTTTGGAAGAGTATCTTCCCAGACTGGTCCCATTTCAATTTGATGAATATCTGATGAAGAACTTCGGAGATAGGTAACGGAAACTCTTCAATAAATGATAGCAAACCTGCCGGGATTGCTGAAATCGCATGTCTGTTCATTGTTTATACTTCCTAACATAACAACACGCCAGTACGCTGTGAAGTGGTACGCAACTGTGTACCAGTCAACTACGGTTTTGGGGTTATCTATTTGGGCATAACTTTATTGATTATGAACTGATTTCGATGATTCTTTTTGCATCGGGTTTAGTTAAAACTAAAGACTAAATTGTCAAAACCTATGTCACGTTTTGACTTAGGATTGTTATTAAGTAGCTATTCTTTCCAAAATAAATTTTGAAAGACAAGAAACAAGGACAAAAGAATGATTATGATAAATATCAAACCTGACTGTCGACTGGTAGAAAATGCCTAAAGCATAAAGTCCTCCGCACATTGGTGTCTGTCATGTATTAAAAAAAGAAATGATAAATGTTACAGGTTTCTTTTAAAATTTCTTAGATCTAAGAGTATTCGTTAATTCGCTCCGGGTGTGTTGTTTACTGACAAGCGGTTTCGAACACACCCGGAGCGATGGTCGACCACGACGAAGGTGGTGTGGAAACTTGGCTAGAGATTGCAAATCTCAGATTCGAAAAGATTACAGGATAGCCTTTGCCCAGCTTATAAATTCAGGATATTTCCTGAAAAAATCTAATTAGTCCGTCAGAACAAGACCCAAAAAATATTGGACGTCGGTTTTCACGTAAACAAAAATGAAAACGATACAGTGCGTTGAAATCACGTCTGACGTCACTTGTATGTACACTTTTTAAGTACATGTAACGTCACCAGCTCCTGATCTTTTATCTTCGTAATTTTTTATTGATTTGATAAAACAAAAAAATACGTGTCCAATATTTTTCGAAAATCTAACTGACGGACTAAATAGAATCGTATTTTTTATACTCACTAATTTAGTACGACTGCAGTACTTCTGATGCAGAGATCTTGCATTTTGTATTAAAAGAGGAACAACGTAAACGTTAGCTGTAGAGACACTTTATTCCTCTTATAGCACTTGGAAATATCACGTTCTACCATTTTCAGTGACAATGTCGGAGATACCAACTATTTAATCATTGTAGCACCCAGACAAAATTCTGGGAACGCACTAAAATTCAACTGAATTAAGGCTTTTCAACTGTAAAAGATATAATTGGAATATGAGAAAGCTTTCGTGTTACCACGTGTATAGAATTCTTGTTGTTACACCGTCTGTGTCAGTATTGAGATGAAAGATGTATGATCTTTTCAGTGATTGCATAACATGTGACATTGAAAAAATTTTGTCGTCCATAAGATTGTTGCATTTTCTTTATTTCGCTGTCCACTGGTATTTTGAAAGCCATAGGCAAGTTTTAAAATGAATTGCTTATTAAACTTCAGTAGGCAATTATTTGGCAAACATTTCTTATTGTTAAAATTCAATATTGCCTTAACTATTCATATTTTATAATTTAAAATCCCTTTTTTTTTCGATTGCTCAAAATTCATTTAAAATAATTTTCGTAACATTATTAAAACAAGCTCAAAAAATCACAGCAGACAAACAGCGTTTACCACTTTTAAATACGCAGCCATCAAACCAATAAATTGAAAGAAACTTTACAAACTTACCAAAACACCGGTTGACTCTTAAAAAAAAACTAAACCCGAAAGAAAATAATCAAAGCATTTTAATTAGGGGCTTTAAAAAATCCAAAGACGGCGCCCTATTGTCCGTTGAAATCTGAGTCTGGATCTCGGCTTAACTGCCTACTCCAAGGTGTAAAAGCAAATCAGAACGTTTGAAGTCTAAGTCTCACAAGGGGAGGGCTTTTGACTCCCCCAGACGCACTCAGGGAGGGCCACTCAACAACATCAAAGGTAGGTTTCATACGCGCAAAGATAGTCTGTGGTACACTTTTTCTGTGACGCGTAATCATGGCGTTTTACACTTTTTGACCTTTGTATGGCTAGAGGCTATTTTCTGTTTGACTTCTGTGTCTGGCAAAACTACGAAAAAATTTTCTTCTTAAGATTGCTCTGGTCTCCTCAGATGTGGTCTTAATCTTAAGTAATCCTAACTTCAATAATATTATAAATGCAAGTACAAAAAAGTGAGTTTATTTACTGTGCTTTCATGCCTAAATCGCTAAACTGATTTCTATGGATTTCGGTACAGAGATACATAGAACTGTTGTAAGGTGCTTAGTTTTGCAAAAATCTATACAACGTGTAACGGAATAAACGGGGTTCATTGTACTCATCATTATGAAAAACGTTCACTATG
Organism: Melanchra persicariae; assembly: GCA_947386135.1. NCBI lineage: Eukaryota > Metazoa > Arthropoda > Insecta > Lepidoptera > Noctuidae > Melanchra > Melanchra persicariae. Next base: position 3,494,794 of record OX376651.1, on the reverse strand, counting down.
GATCCAACCCCGAAATCGCGAAAAATAATCATTATAACAAAAAAATCGACCGCCCCAGTGTTGGTCCTATAGCCCCTTTTGAGGTATTGCGCTTATTCTACTACACGTTGTATAAACGTGAGCAAAATCTAGTTGGTAAATAAATCTTCAAAATGCATACGTCACCGATGAATCGCTGCCAAGCACTCAGCAGTCAGGGTTTCCGAAACTAGAGATCAAATAATGGATTTTCATAAACCACTGGGTGGGGTGACGTGCTTCAAAGGGCATGTCGTAGGTGAATATGATGTCTAAGTCATGCTCAAAGATCGAATTCGGTGACGTGCAATTGGTGAGACATTTTTGAGGTATACTGGCTCAAATTAAATAATGGGTCATCATCATCATCATCATCATATCAGCCGAAAGACATCCACTGCTGGACATGGGCCTCCCCTAAACATCGGGGGGGATTTGCCATAATCGCCACGTTTGGCAGGCGGGTTGGCAATCGCAGTGTAGCTGTTGCAATGTAACTACAGAGAATGCTGCTGCCCATTCTCTGGTGAGTCCCTTAGTTGCCTCTTACGACACCCACGGGTAGTGTTGGGATGGTGCTATTTTTTACGTCCGACACCATATATCAATCCGGAACAATGTTTAATGACATAATAATATCAGCCAAGTGCAATTCTGACTTGCGCACAAATGGTTTGAACGAACCATTTTTTTACATGTTCATTTAAAATTATAGAGTTTTGATGGTTTTATTTTTTTCTGTTTTGTTGCATTATTTCAAAATTTTAGGTGCAATAGTTTTAAAGATATCAAATAGTAAGGAAGTCATAGACGGACAGACAGAGAGACATACTAGTGATTTCATCACCTAACTGATATCTGTAGCAAAAAGATGATACATAAATCATTACAAATTAAAAGCATCATTAGTAGGTACTTAATTGAGCTTTTGATCAGGTACATTTTATTGGCTTCACCCATATTTATTCCTACTGTTTGTGCATGTGATTTGTGCTATACTGGCATTCACAAAAGAGGGGATCTTCATGAAGGGTCGTGAGTGGATAGGAGGTGTATATTATCTGCTTATTGTCCCTTACTAGATGTAAGGGGCAATTGAGGGAACTTGATTGTGGTAGAATGAGATTTTTGCTGTGCGATCTTAACTTGAATGTTCAAAGGAATTTCTTTATTCATAAAGATGGTGGCAGTACAGCTGTATGGTTTTCTACTTTGTGTTGTTAAAAAAATGTTGAGTGTTATTTATATTGGACTCTAGAGGAGTCTGAATAGTCAATGTTGCTGAGATCTTAAAAAAATGATTTATATTTGTAGGTCATAGATTTTAAAATAAAGTTTAACCAATTAATTCAGAATATAGTTCCCAAAAACAAACAGAAACACTGGTACATTTATGTATATTTATTTCGGAACGTTGTCTGATCTATAAAAGTAGCAGGATGAGAATAATTAATATTCATTAGAAGAAATATATTGTGAAAATAAAATAAAGGGTGTGACTGAACAATTAAAACTGGATTGGGTCTAAAAATGAACAAGCAAAGAAAGTGCTTTAACAAAAATGTATTGCTCTAAATAGTAAAGTTTATAAACAATAACATTCGTAAAAAATACTGAAACTAAATTTTTCGATGCTCAATGAGATTTCCCCTTTCCACTTTTTATCACATTTAGACTTATTTTTATGCTAAATAATTATAACTTTTAACGCAAAGCAAAAGCCACTTCTATATTCGGAACAGGAACAGACAATCCCTGAAAAAAAACTTGAAATAAAGAGAAAACAAATTCAATTGCTTTCGTATATCATTCAAACACCCTATATATTTTGTTGCTTTCGTATACCTGTCAAACACCCTATATTTGTCAAAAAGATTTCATCTTAAGAAACGTCTTGCACTTGCTGTGAGTTTTTTGGAACTCAAGTACCTTACTGAGTGGTACTTGAAAACTTCAAAGAAAGTATACCTGTTGGCAGACTTACGAAAATGTAGCTATAGTTATAGCCCTTGTGCAAAAGGACCAATTGGAGACACAAACGAGAGTGGTGAAAATATTGGGCGTCAAATTCTGGATAAGTTGAAATGAAAAAAAATACATGTTGAAACGATATGACTATTTAAGATGTAAAAATAAACTACGAACAAACAAAAAATAATTTCTACCCAAAATCACCCCTAAATAAGTATGACCACGCATTTCTGGAACAGCCTGTATAATCTATCTGTCTATATTTCTATATATTTGTTTCGGCCAAACCCCGATACGCCAGAACCAATATTAGGCTACTTTTATTTTAGAAATAAAATACGTAAGTAAATTAAATTGTCATTTGCGTTAGTTACTACATTGATATGGACAAAATCATAGACAACAACTAGGCACTTATGTTAATTATATATTCATAAAGGGAAGTTGCGCGGTATCTTCTCGTCTCACATACCACAGTGTCTCAAGACGAAAGTCTATGACCAGTGCGTGTTGCCAGTGATGAGCTATGGACTCGAAACGTGGTCGCTCACAATGGGCCTCATCAGAAGGCTTAAAGTCACCCAAAGGGCAATGGAGAGGGCAATGCTCGGAGTTTCCTTGCGTGATCGAATCAGGAATGATGATATCCGCAAGAGAACCAAGGTTACCGACATAGCCCGAAGGATCGCCTAATTGAAGTGGCAGTGGGCAGGGCACATTGCTCGCAGAACAGATGGTCGATGGGGCCGAAAAGTTTTGGAGTGGCGACCGCGTACCGGAAGACGCAGCGTCTTTCGGCTGATATGATGATGATGATGAAATTCATAAAAGATTCTTTTAGAAAGACATCTAAAGTGAAGAAATTAATTTCAGTAATTAACAATGACTTCTCTATTAACTTCAAACGGCACGAACACGAGCTCGAAATTTCAACATCATAATGTGTTATATTATATTTGAGAAAGGAAAACGTTTGAATATTCGCACTTAAGACAACCCTACAATTCACCCTTCCAAGTGTGGAATTCCGCGGCAATCCCCAATTATCATTCCAAACATCGAAGGATTAATTAAATTTCGCGTTACTATGAATTAATTGCTATGTAGGGGAGTCTATTATACCCTAGGGACACAGAATAGTAAGATACAGAAGTTCAACTTCATACAACGAACGAAAACAGGCGCATGTACACATAGACGCATACGTATGGCGATCTCAAACAAATGTCTATGAAATGATGTGAAACGAAATCGTTTATGGGTGCGTACAGCGGCAAACTCAAACAAATGCCGGTCACGAGTGCGCTTGCTTTCGCTGTACGTGAAGCTTGTCGTTGTGTGCGTTCGGCGGCAATCTCACACAAATGCCAGCCCTGAGTGCACCTGCATTTGCTATACCTCAAGCTTATCTATGTGTGCGTACAGCGGCAATCTCAAACAAATGCCAGCTGTGAGTGCGCTTTTTTTTTTTTTTTTTTTTCGAGGATGGGAAATCATCATTTGACCCCTCCCGTTCTGGGTGGAGCGGCAGGGAGTGTCAGACTTTTACTGACTAAAACCCACCCTTTAGTCCTCCTAGTGCCTTTCTTCCCAGGGCCGCGGTAACTCTTTCGAACATATTCCGCAACCCTGGCAGGCTCTGGCCCTGGCGGGCCCCGTCTCCGTTGCTGACTGCTCTTTCCGGCGCGTTCGGAGTGAAACGCGCCGTCGACTCAGTGCGCTTGTACTCGCAGTACGTGAAGCATGTCTGTGTGAGTGCGTTTTTCCCCGTTGTATGGAGCTCAACTTCTGTAACTATTTACTCTGGTCCATGCCATTGAAGCTTTACGGGCGCCAAATTGGTTTTTACACGTTGACATACATTTTAGAATCTGATATGCTTGTTCCCTCGTTAACGAGTGAGTTACTTTAATTAAAAATTGTTTCAATTATGCTGCGTTGTAACGGTTAAAGGATTTTGCTTTGTGAGTTTGATAACGTTGACTAATTAGGTGTCATTGTTGTCCGTTTAATTATTTTTTCATTAGCGCTTATTTTCTTGTATAAAGAGATGGTTATCCTTTGTGCTATCAATGTTCAGTTTTATCTCGTAGATCTGAAGAAATCAGCTAATGTTAGTAACATAATTAAAAAAAAATAATGTCTTAATCAAGCAAGCATGCAAGCATTTTTAACTAGACATTCATTTGTTTTTAGGCACCAATTATCTAAAAAAGTTGGTTCTATGTTTACTTTTATCCAGCCTCTGAAAAAAGCAGTATACCTATAGCTACATATCAGAATATTCATAAACTATTAAATCCTCGAGACCGAAATCAATATTCAAAATGCATCACCTGCATATATTCCGTTTCTCACCTGAATTATTAATGATAAGCAGCCGCCGATCAAAAGCGATGATCGTCAATACCCTATTGGACAAGCTTTAGTCAATGACGTCATAAATCCCTGAGAGACGTGTGATGTCACTGCTACTTATCTTCGTGCAATAGATGGTGTGGATTCAAAGAGGATTCTCGTATGATTTTATGATTGACGCATTCGATGAATACCGATTAGGTTTCTGCGATATAGGTCTTTGCTCGCATAGAATAAGTTTATGTTTAAAAGATAGAATTGTGTAACTACGTGGACAACCGTTGTCTGTTTTCATCTTATAAGAGTAATATTCAACTAGGTGTATTTTTAATTTTGATTGCAGAGAAACAGGTAACAGCTTTATTATAAAACAGAAAACGGAGATACAAACTTAAACCACAAACATAGGAAAAGAAAGGGTGCTAATTAAACAGACATCTTTTTAATAGCATTATTTGCCTCTAAAAATCTACATTGCCTTCTAAATTACTAAGTCAGCCACAATTAACGAACGTCTGAATGATACTATCTTAGCCACTAGTTATCTTCTATGCAAGCCACTCTAAATACAACTCAGCATGGTGGTTATTTTTCAGCATCTAAATTTGTAACATGCATTCAAGCAGTAAACTTCTAAAATACTATTAAATGACATCAAAAAAGATATTCTGTTAGCTTCTATTTCATTAGTATCATAAAAAAAAATAACCACGAAGGGGATGGCGGGGTCTGTTCGCTCGCTTCGCTCGCTCACTTGACCCCGCCATCCCCTTCTAACCGAGTCGGGGTGCCCCAAATCCCGAACTCGCTGTAAAATGGTGATGAGATATAAATTCCGTGGCTGAGTTAGTAATTAGGTGGCAATGTATAAATAAAAAGGACAAGTTAATATAGTTGTTGATCTTTACTTGACGCTTACCTTAGAATATTTAGTAGGCGTTGTAAAAAAGAAGAATTAGTTTATTAGAGGCTATCACATTTTCCCGTTGCTTAGTTATAAAATGAGAAGTTTGATCACGTGGCTAATAAATATAAGTATGGCTCGACTTATTATTTCTCGAAAAGAAATATCAATAATAGTAAGTCTTGTAATATATTCACAACTGAGAACAAATGTAACTGTATACTACTACTACTACTAGTACTACTAGTACCATACTGATTATTATTTAGCCTCTAATTACTGTTCCGGACACTTGCACACATACGTAGACATAGTACATAACTTAGATGACAACCATTAGGCCTATAACGAGCTAGATCTAATGTGATAAACATGACACTCTTGATGAAATTTCCGTTTTATTGTAGTACGGTTATCCCTATTATTATCTAGACATTAATTTAATTCAAGCATTCAAAATTTCAAAATACCTAAATTAAATTCATTATTTCTCTTGTTCTGAATTTTAGTTGATTTATGACCATTAACAATATTTTGATCATGTCAGATTCCTTCTTCCCTAGATTCCCTTGACGTAATTTTATAAATAAATGCTATAAATTGATAGCTTATGAGAGATGCGGAACAGAGTAAAGTCTCGCAGTAAGAAAAGGGAGGATCCTCAGACCGGACGGTTGTTGTGTCCGGTGGGCAACTGCCCAACTGCAAAACTTAAATCGCACGGAAAACTCTAATTACCGCGATGCAGGATTTCGTGAGTAGTTTGCTGCTGGCGGGATAGATGGTGTTGCGGTTCTTTTTGTTGCCGTTTTCATGCTTCGTTATTACGGTTCCGTACTAAAACAGTAAATAATAACCCTTATAGTGCGACTCAGTCTATCTATTCTGTCACAGCTGGATAACTCAAGAACTACTTATGTTATCAACTTGAAATTTGGAACAGTTTTAGATGACGTGCCCAACTATTTTGCAGATAAGAAAGAAATATTTTTTTTTGCAACTGGGACTGAAAGGGCGTCCTAAAAACTAAAATTGGGGCTACTAGGGCATGTGGGGTATCATATGAAAGAGCGCTATTTGTTTCTGTTCTTTTTTATTTAGCTTTATCTCCGAAGCTTGCACAGAGAAAGATCCTATCGGTTAAGAGATGACGCTGACCGAAAACTGCAATATTCTAAACCGCAGTGTTAAAATTCTCTGACGAATATTAGTCCTCGTCAATTTTATGATGGTCCCTATCATCATAAAACTGACGAGGCCTAATATCCCTACAACCCTCCGTGCGCGAGTCCGACTCGCTATTGACCGATCTTCTTTGCTTCTAAAAGACACAGTACTACACACTATAAATATTTCCAGTTTTATCTATAGCTAAACTGGCCACCTACAGGAATAGAGGTACAATTTATCGCCCTAAATACGAGTATCATCGTCAGAGCGCTTGGCAGATGAATTAGTGCTGGCAATATGAACCTGTGTGTTAGGCTAAATTGTATCGCTCGTGTAGTTGATATAAACCGATTGATACCTACAAAATTATGTATTGTTAGTAGTGTTACAGGTTTGCTTAGGATTTGAAGCGCTTCCAGTCTGCTTGATACAACGGCTTCAGTGTGATGTGAGGTATTAAAGTATGTTTAACTAGCACTTCGCCCGCGACTTCGTCCGCGTGGATTTAGTAGGTACTCCACAAACTTCAACGCCCCCTATACCCCCTTATAAACGTTAGTTTTGGAAAATTAAGCACAACGATTTTCATTAATTACATTAATTATTACTTAGCCATTTCTACTTATTCTATGGTCTCAGGTTCAGCGCAACTGTTCACCCCGTTCACCCCGTCAGGAGACGATTATGCAAAAATTGTTAGGTACATCTGTTTCAATAATCCCATTTTTAGTTCGTTCATAGCATTCCGACGTAAATTAAAGCAAGCAATAATGTCCTCCCCTAAAAACTTGCTGCAACCCCTGCTTCACCCCTTATTATGTATGTAGTTTATTTGCGAAAAATCCAAACATTTGTTACTCTTATTGTTTTATCGAAATCATTTTCAACTTCATCGGACCAAGCATTGTTATGATTCTCCCCAGTTCGCTCAAGCCGCGACATTTTTCTTACTCCGAGCATATTTATTACCGTCGTAACTTTTGAACGAAAGTTCCGATGTGAATAACTTAAAGCGTGATTTACACGGACATAATCAACCTTAATTATCAAACCATTTAAATGAATAAGGATTAATATCCATGATACCGAAATCACCATTTTTTCATATCACCAAGGATTTGCTTGAATAATTTTAACAAAAAGCGGTCATGGTGACTTAACCATAATAGTTAGACATATGGTATCGCGGACTTTTTTGTAGACATTGATGACTTCTATAAAACTGTAGTACATCACTTTGCTCTATTGTCAACAGATTCCGCAGCGTACGCGATATAAGGATTTTTTCTCACACCTTGGGTTACATTATCGAAGTTTTCATACGGATCCCTAACTTTTTTGAAAATATTCTATAGCCTATGTCCATCATCGATAATGTACGATTCTACTGGTGAAAGAATTTTTCAAATCGGTCCAGTAGTTTCGGAGCCTATTCATTTCAAACAAACAAACAAACAAACAAACAAACAAACAAATCTTTCCTCTTTATAATATTATTATTATATTATATATTATATTATTATATTATTATTATTATTATTATTATTATTAGTATAGAAGTATAGATTTATTATTTTTTACTCATTTTAATTTGAATATGGACCATGCATGGTCTGCAATAAGGTTAATTATTATTTTTGAAATTATTGAAGATGGTTGACTTTTGTTGTTGTTGTTTTTGCATTGTTGATTGTTGTTGTTTTTGAGTTGTTGATTGTTGATGTTTTTTGTTGTTGTGGTTGTTGTTTTTTAATTGTTGATTGTTGTTGTTTATAGTTGATGTTTTTAAATTGTTGTCTTGACTTTCAACTTGAAAACATTTCAAAACCCTAGTAAAATTCTCGACCACTCTACCAAAATAAAAGCACAAGATTTAAAACACATGGTGAACTCTGTAAGTAATTAAACACAGAGCGTACTTAAATCTGAACCCGTCCTGTGCTGGACCAAAAATTTCAAAGCAAATTCCCGGCAATTTTGGGAGGCTTGTTATGGCGGGAAATTAATACAAACATAGTGGTTTGGCTCGAGCGTTTTATGGGCAACGTAAATCAAATGTGATTCCTTAAATTATTTATAACAAAATCTCTTTGGTGCTATAACTTTGGTGGCAAATTGAGTGGACAGGGTTTATTGCAGCGTTCGTCTTGCGGAACGATAAACTAATTGACTAGCTAATACGGGAAAATGATCGTTTTGATTAAGTGCTTACGTAATGTTTTTGTTTGTGCGAATGTTTTCCTGCCTTCCTAAGTTCCTGCTAGGGTTGAAATGGAACATCGCATATGCGGAACTTCCACTCAAAATATTTTCCGCACCATGTTTATAGTAATGTTGATGGAGCTATATTAGGAGCTTATAAAGAAGTTTACGAGGTTTTAATAAACCTGCTTTATTGGTTTGTATTGGTATATCTTGCAACTAAATTTTAAAACAGTTATCCCCAACTGATTGAACATAAATTTTGCAAACGTTTTTAAAATAACGTCTAAATCCAGTATGGCGAACTAAGAAACATAAAAAAATTATTTTGTAATGAACACTAACGACTTCTTTTTTTAAGGAAGGGAAATCATCATGTGGCTTCTTCCGGCCTGAGCGGAGCGGAAGGGAGTGACAGATTCTTACTGACTAAAATCCATCCATGTTCCTCCAAATAGCATTTGCGTTCCAGGGCCACGGTGACTCTTTTGAACTAAAACCGCAACATCCGTACGATAGGTATCAAAATATTAAATTGTTCACTGAGTTGAATATAAAAAATACGACGTTAATCTTAAAGGCTTGTTTTCTTAACCAGTCAAGCTCCGCCGACATACCGGTGTGTCATATCGAAAATGTCATTGACCGCCTGGCGACACACCGGTGTATCACTCGATTTACGCGTTTTAAAACTCTATTATTACTATAGCAAGGTATTTATGTATAATTATAATCTCGATTGAACAATCGAGACGCCAACTCCATCTAGTGGCGTTCGACAGAGTCTAGAACGTCGTGCTCGATCCAATTTGAGTTTGCAGCGGCAGTCTACTGGTGGTGATCGAGCAGTGAACACGTCTAAGAACCGCCGCGCGTTTTGTAAGCTGGCGCTGTGTCCCTATTGCGGAAGAATATTGTTGTAGTGAGTTCGAGAGTGAATTATAATTTGATTTAAAAGCAAACGATATTTCTCGGGCGCAATAACCAACACTTCCCATAGTACGCCTACTGTAGTTCCAATATCATGGCTGATGTCACCTACAGAGATGTACCATTTACGTCATATATTATAGAAAAATGCGGCAGAGGCTTGATTGTTGTTCTGTGCTTCGCGCGCGCGATGCCTGACCGGTATACTTCTAAGTCACTGAGAACTCATCTTGTTCTGAGATCGAGTTCCCATATTCGCCTCCGCTGAAACTACTGAAACTATAGTGTAGCCCCATTACATCTTTAGTACCTACTGCTTAACTTATACAAACAAAATATGGATAAGAAGCATTGATTTGCAAATGAAGCTGGCTTATAATCGGAATATGGAAATGAATTTGCGTTACTATTCGAGATTCTGAAGGGGAATCAGATCGGCGAAATACGGTCGTAAAATGGATGAATTCTGGGACCGTAATATTATATTCGTGGATGTCGATCAAAACACTAATTTAGTATTCAAGTGTTTCTGCGTATGAAACACCAAATTTTGGAAAAATGTGATGGGTTGAATATAATTTCGTAACACGAGCTCGTTTGTAGGAAGTCGGCATATCACACACACGCACGCATGCATACTCGGACTCGCTTACTCTCCGCCGAAGACTACTCGAATATTCGCTCGCGTATAATAAGAAATATGCATGCATTTTTTCTATTTGCAAAATAAAATACTTCTTAGCTCTATAAACAATTAAGAAATCATTTTTAAAATACCTTCATCAGCGATGAAGTTATAAAAGCTTCAAAGTTGAAAAAAAGAAAGAGAAGTCCGATACCAACTCTGACGTCAAATACCATGACGCCTATACAGCTGCCATAGAAAACGGCGAGAGGGACGGATATATTTATTTAAAATAGTTATATTTCGTTTGTTTTTTGGTCCTTTTTTATTCTATTTTCACTGTTAGTATTGTGTTTTTGTATATTTTTAGACAAGCTGTTTAAATAACAAAATAAAAAATGTATATTCCCTATCGTAAGGCGAGTTAGTGAACACGATCGCTCTGTCAAGAGCGAAGCGAAGAAAACGACACGATTTCACTTGATCACAGTAAGTGTGCCCGTAGCTGAAATCTCAAAATGCAAAACCCTCACTAAGATTAGACCTAACTAAAATAATGCCGCCTACAACCGAAAAGGTCCTGTACCCGATAATGCATGCACCACTAAAACAAACACCACCCACCCATAAATATTTATTCGGCTTATAGGGAAACATGTCCATGTAACTAAGAACGGTCTCATTAAAATGGAAAGGGTATACCACTAGACCCGAGATTTTCGGATCAATAAAGAACTAATTAGGATGGGATGGGCTTCAAAACTTTAGCGATTCATGAGCTCTACAAATTGGGGATCAATCGAGACTTGTTATTATTAAAATTTCACTTTTATTTATCGAGTGCCTGAATTTTAATGGACGAACAGGAAAACGACGTGATTCAAGCTGGTGAAATAAGTGAAGATGGATTTTCAATGGATGATGGTGAATGGATTGATTCGAATAATAATTAAGCTAGTAATTGATACTTTCGAGTATAGAAAACAAAAAAAATTTTGCTGCTGTTTATATAATAATGCATGAACTCTTTACAGATTAACAATAACCATAGCCATTTTAGTTGAGGTTGAAATTATATTGATAATCTTTAATTTTTTGTGTTTAAATCTGTATACATTTAAATTAACTACATACTATTATATATATATATATATATAATTTAAGAAAACCCACTGTTTAAAATAAAGCTACCGACATATCAATAAAAATCATAATTATACTCTTTAACAAAAACAGGCTGATTAGTTCATTACTTACTGTTAAAGTCATCGTAATTTTGTTTCCTTATCTTCGTTCGTTAATTTTACTATAAGGAATAGGTTTTAAGTATATTTTAACCGGATAAAGAAAACCAATAAAAACCATCTAAGCTATAGACACAAGAAATTAAAAGGATGTATAAATATACCTCCCTAAAAGATACCGCTTTAATTCAATGAACTTATCAGAGTTTCTGTTTACCGCCACCAAGTTGTTATTACAATCGCCTTATCAAGAATACCAGATACTGTATTTTTAACGTAAAAAATCACGAATAAATTTTTCCCCAAAATTTTTGAAGGTGGCACAAATGGCGAATCTGTAAAGTAATTTAAAATTATAACGAAGTGCGTCGGACAGGTTAATTATTCAATTAAACAACCTGGGAAGCGTACTCCTGGGCGAATTCTGAATTAGCATAAAGGTCAATCAAAGCGCGATCGGGTCCGTGATTACCGGGAGAGGATCCCAAGTTTACCGTATCTGAATACGTTTTGTTTGAAATAATATATCCGAGTGTATGCAAGGAAAAGGCCTTATTAGTTTCGGTCTATATTCGCATTTTCCTTTGACTATTTGATCCTCTTTTTGTATTTTTAGGATGATAAAGTAGATTGTATTTCTTTGTTGTGTCATACCAAAATATCCGCGTTTTATCATATTTTGTGGATGTCGACTTTGGGAGCTATATTTAGATTTTCTCAAAGTATCTTGCTTGACTTTGTTTGATCCATAAATCCGTACACAAAAGTTCTAAGACTTTGTTGTATTTTATACATACGTACCTGTATTGTTTCATTTTAAGACAGATCGGGGTTAAACTGAAAATCTAAATCTTAAACTGAAAAATCGTTGCAGTGAAACTAGAAAGAACTAGCTGGCTATAGACAGGGAAAATCAATTGAATAATTAATTCATCCCACACAGATCAGAGGCAGGGAGACGTAATTTCTCCGAAACTGTTCACGGCCGCAATGGAGGACGTCTTCAAGGTTTTGGACTGGAAAAGGCTAGGCATCAATGTAAATGGCGAGTACATCACTCATCTTCGATTTGCAGACGATATAGTCGTCATGGCTAAGACCACGGAGGACCTCAGTACAATGCTCGATGACCTCAGTAGAGCTTCCGAAAGAGTGGGTCTTAAAATGAACATGGACAAAACCAAGGTCATGGTAAATACCCATGTAGCACCCACTCCTATCAAGATTGGAGGCTCTGCACTCGAAGTTGTTGATGAGTACGTCTACCTGGGACAAACGATCCAGCTAGGTAGGGCTAACTTCGAGAAGGAGGTCAACCGTCGAATCCGACTCGGCTGGGCGGCGTTCGGGAAGTTGCGCGGTATCTTCTCGTCTCACATACCACAGTGTCTCAAGACGAAAGTCTATGACCAGTGCGTGTTGCCAGTGATGACCTATGGACTCGAAACGTGGTCGCTCACAATGGGCCTCATCAGAAGGCTTAAAGTCACCCAAAGGGCAATGGGGAAGGCAATGCTCGGAGTTTCCTTGCGTGATCGAATCAGGAATTATGATATCCGCAAGAGAACCAAGGTTACCGACATAGCCCAAAGGATCGCCAAATTGAAGTGGCAGTGGGCAGGGCACATTGCTCGCAGAACAGATGGTCGATGGGGCCGAAAAGTTTTGGAGTGGCGACCGCGTACCGGAAGACGCAGCGTTGGAAGGCCTCCCACAAGGTGGACCGATGACCTGGTGAGGGTCGCGGGTAACCGATGGATGCGAGACGCACAGGACCGGTTGTTGTGGCGACGCTTGGGGGAGGCCTATGTCCAGCAGTGGACGTCTTTCGGCTGATATGATGATGATGATGAGATCAGAGGAAGTGTAATAATGTATTAGTATCAACCCACAAGGGTGCTTTGTACTAGCTTCCTTAAATTAAATGAGGAGGCACATAACTAAGTCTATAAGAAGTACTATTAGCAGTACCAATGCTGGGTAATCTTCTTTATGACTATTATAAAAAAAAATCCAGGTTACTATGGGAACAAAACGGGAATCTCGAAACAAAAATCAACTGCCTCGTACATAACTCGATAAAATGTACTAAACAATTGTTTTCTTTTTTTTTCGATGTCGTTGTTAGTCCTGTAGTAAAAGTTGTAAATCATGATGAATACAATGACCCCTAGGTACTGCGTTTATTCTGTTACACGTTGTACAATAATGTCGCTCTCTTATTGATAGTACAAGAACAAAGGCAGAAAATGGACAAAGTTGTTTGTTGTGTGATATAACTGTTAAAAGGTGAGCCACAATATAACGTCCATATGACTTTCCTCAACTTTGTCTTTTAAATCCGCCGCTAGCCTGCATCGCGGCCAGTTTGTCAACTTACTACATTACCTAAACTAAACTGTCTTTAAACTGTGTAACAGCTTACAAATTTCCAAAAGAATTGAGTTTAAAACTACCAGTGATTACCGATGACTTAGACAACGTGTTACAGAATAAACGCAATACCTTTTATGGGGTCATTTAACTCATCGTGATGAACAACCCAGAAATCGCGAAAAAAAATCAGCTGTTGTTGTCGAGCTATGTGCACAGAAATTTATGGAGCAGTCCATTTTTTTTTGCACGATTTAAAGTGCTGGTCCCATATTGAAGGTTGATCATAATGATGTGTATGAGGTATTGCGTTTATTCTGTTACACGTTGTATTTGAAGCCCTGCGACTTCTTTCAGTTCACTTACACTAACTTTACAATCATCACCTGAAATTTCTGGTAAAGAAACTTCCTCCTAAAATTACAAACGACCCGTTGTCGTTACATGCTGTTATAAAAAATAATTTCGCCATCAAAATCTATAGCCATATTCGAGTCTTCGGTGTCGTAATGGAATTTTAATGAGAATTTCAGCTCCTCGCTGTAATTCCTTTTTTTTTCATTCTGAAATAAAAGAACGGCATTTATTGAAATCGATAACAGTCATTCGGTCTCGAAAGATAATGTCTGACAATCGCGACCCTATTTTATTGATTGGTCTTTTTTCCTCGTCAGATGTTAATAGACTTTTATGATCGTAATCCTCTTGTAAATTATTACAATGACGTGGATTTGATAATTTGATTCAATTTACACGGGTTTTGGGGTCTGTAGCTTTTATTGAGTTATTTACAGATTGATCAGATTTTATTAATAAATGGATCAAATGATTTGGGTATTCCTGTGACTGTTCTGTTATCAACATGATTAGATTGTAATTGAGTGGATCATTGCTTTTGTTTCTGAACCAGATGTGCTTGTACATTTGATTTGTTTAAATTAATGCAGGATTGGATATTTATTATCTATGACAGTGTTTGGGTCTCAGAAGTTCATATGTGCAGATTCGATCCAGTAGATGCGGAAAAAAATCGGATGTTACAGGCGGGTAGACAGATAGACGACCGAGAGATCCTATAAGGGTTCCGGTTTTTATGTATATTCGGTACCCTAATAGATTGAACATTTATAAAATACCAACTACAAAGAAGGGTAAGGTTTCCAAAAGCAGCTTACCCGCCCGGTTTTTAAAAAATCACTTGACGGAATTTTCACACACAATTCGCTTCCTTTTCATTTAAAGATCAGAGTAAACACATTGCAAAGTTTACCCTAAAAAACGTATCAGAATCGGGCATTTTCGTAGGAGCGCCCGAATATTTCGGGTCAGGCTCGTAGACGGGCCTCGACATTCGCGAAAAAAGAAGGAGAAAAATGAAAATGCGATAAAATTGTCAACAATGGAATCCGTAGAGAGCTGAACACACAAAAGTGTTAAAATAAACTCGGGGTTTGTAAGCAAGCCTTATCTGGTAGCCCCAGACACTGATCCGTGAACTTAGCGATTCCTTAGAATTCATAATTAGGAAAATTTTACTCGGTAAGTTATGGTTTTGTGTATTATTCAAACAGTGGGTGCTTATGAATAAATGGGTAAAGTATTTTTGATTTGTGAAGTTAGCTGTTGAGTTGTCTTTAATAATGTAAAATCTTATCTCTGTGTTCTTTTATTGCTTCAGTTACATTTTACACGGAACTTAAATTGCAATACATTAAGTCTAAAGGCATGAAAACAATATGTTTTAGGAATAATGGACCGTCCACACGACACCGACTTTTAGGATGGCAATGGGATCAAACGAGAATTATAATAATTATCCTTTCACGGAAAAAATAATCAAATCGGTTTACAAATGATGGGGTTATGAGGTAACAAACATAAAATACAACCGAATGTAGAACCTTTTCCTTTTTTTGAAGTCTGTTAATAATGGTACTGTATGTCTACACAGATTCTTACAAAGGCCCATATTCCAAAACGACTTTGGCCCATATTTCAAAACGACTTTGGCCCATATTCCAAAACGATTTTGGCCCATATTCCAAAACGTAAACTCCAACTCAACCGAGGCACGGAGGAATCTCGATATGTTAAGATGGTCACCCATCCACAGAACAACCTCGGCAAGCGTTGCTTAACCTTGAAGATCGATCCAAGCGGCTGTCATTATTTAGCCACGAACTGTCTGTTGAAAAGAAAAATGAATGAAATGAAAAGGAAAAAAAGCTGTAAATCCATCCAATTAAAGTGTCCTTCACACTTAAGTTTTCGTGATGACATTTTACAGAACAAGAACCAGCTGGTAGCTAACTAGTTGGGGACTTATATTTATTGAGGTATGGGCTAGCTCTTGACCTCGATCACGCCTGATGGAAAGCGATGGATGAGGTCTATGATGGAGCAAGCGTGCCCAGAAGATGCCTTAAGGCACTGGTACCCCCACGCGTCGACGAAACACAGCAGGCTGCTTGACGTCGTACGCGTTGGAGGCTGGTCGCGAACCAGGTGGGTGTCAGCCCTACTACTGCAAGAGAAGGATTGACCAGTCTTATTAGGGGTTAGGCCAGACTGATGCGCCGAACGCTCGGTTCAGTTGAGTGTCTGATGAAAAAAATAAATGCATCCCAAAATTAAACTCACATAAAGCTCACTTCACCATTTTTTGGTTTTTCGTTGAGATTATTCATTACAGAATATTTATACGTACTGCTGGATACAAAACGTCTGCATCTATCAAATTAAATTGAACACAGTCAAGCTATAGTATGCGCCAGATAAACGAAGAATAACGGTCATTGATCCACCTACATTTACGCATTAATTTCAAAAACAGAAATAATGACATAAAGCTGTCCTGAATCGACATCTATCGTGATCTTTACTGTTCTAGTAATGAAAACGATTCATAATTTACTCTCCGGGGGTACCTACGAAGAGACATTAAGGAAAGGTCTATGACCGTTGTTCTTCATTTATCTGGCGCCTACTATAGAAGATTTTGTAAAAATAACTCTATCTTATTCCCGTCGAACGAAATCACTTTCCTACCAACAAATCCACGTTTCTTTGCTTTTAATTTATAGCAGGAAAACTGTCTTTTAGCTCTCCAAAGCTGTCTCTTTCGGGGTCGCATAGCAATCCTTTCAAATCTTCACGGGCATGTCTGTGGGACACAGATAGTCTGCAGGGACTTGGGAAACTGTTGCAGGATTTATTGTTTGGCTGTATAGCAATAAGGTTGACTTTCGAATGAACTTACTACCTGGTTAGAGAGAAATAAATTGATATAGGAACTGAACAATTTGTTGAAATTTCGGGAGTAAATTTGACGTTTTTGTGCGTGAAGTTTTTTTTTTCTAAAGAATAAGACATTCTTTTTAGGTTAGGTTTAGTTAGTACACACATTTGGAGTTTTTAAGATTCAATTTCTGTCATTGAGTTTATTCTGTATTTTACCTAAGTCATAAAATTGTTACCTACATATTTTTCATCAGTTGTTATACCTATGTCAGTATGTTAGCAAGCCCTAAAATCGATAATAATTATACTTATTTAGAAATGTGTAAGGCTGGAACCTCGATAATCAACAATATCTGAACGGG
Organism: Melanchra persicariae; assembly: GCA_947386135.1. Lineage (NCBI taxonomy): Eukaryota > Metazoa > Arthropoda > Insecta > Lepidoptera > Noctuidae > Melanchra > Melanchra persicariae. The sequence goes on along the minus strand of OX376651.1, from coordinate 3,477,397 downwards.
CATGTCTTTTATTAGATCATAAGATTCTCTGGTGCTGGTTGCCTTAGGATTCGGCCGCATAAGAGTTTGAAATGATCCCAAAATCCCAAGAGAACGTTCTCCCAAATAAAAGTATCATGATGTCCTTCACTTTCTTTGGCGTTAAGTTATAAAGGGCCTTTCGTACTATCTTTACACCAAGGTTCATCAAAATTAGTTTAGTAGGCGAGAAAACGTAACTATTAAACAGACAATACGTACATGGTTACTTTCACATTTAAATATCGATATGGATTGTTCTTTCTATTCTCTCTAGTCGAGGTCACAAGTGAGACAAAGTCGACGATGGAGTGAGTTTACCCAGAAGAAGCCTGTTCACTCTTACTTATACTATTACTATAAGGGTTGAATACGTTTATTAGCACAGTTAGAGGTAGAGAGTGTAGCGGCATTTATACCGCCACAAAAATCAACATAGCAGAATCAACATCACAACAAATGAGACTTGCAGCGCCATCTATCTCGACAGCTGCGAACTAACTTGACAAAATACTAAATCGCGATATCAAAGTTTACCGTGCGATTAGAACATGTACAGCAGCCCGAATTACAATTGTCGGGCAGTTGCCCACCAGACACAACAACCGTCTGGTCGGAGGATCCCTCCATTTTCAATGGAGGGATCCGAAATATGCGGGACTTTACTCTCTGTACCGCTACCTCCAAAAGAGTTCCACTTCTTTGCTGTGCGAATTATAAACGGCGTTCTACAACTTTACAAGTTCTATGTAGTCAACCACACCAACGAGAATTGACCTAAGGCACGCTAAGTGTCGATGCGTCTACTAAAATCACGCGTTCAAATAATACAGCTGTTGTAATGCAAGTCGAAGTTTATGAAGACATTCATCAAAAAAACCTCATGTAGCTAAAGAGATCCATAAAAGAGAGCCCTTCCTTACTAAAACTTAACTCCCGTATCACGAAACTACTATAACCGGCGCACGTCTCCATAAAACAGATCAAAATACTCTCACGTATTCTATTTGAATGAAAATTTTCCATAACGAAATTTTACTGGGAGTCCAAAGTGAGACGGGAAATTTCGGAATCCACGGTACCTACGTAGGTATTGGACCACTTGTCACGCGTATCCACCCAGGGGATACTATCGCTAAATTCGACGTGGGACCATGGGATTCCATTTGCCTATCCCCTAAAAATTTCAACTGAAAACAATTTTAATAAAACATGAAAAGTTATGTCAGGTACCACAGTTTATTTGGAACGAGATGTTCCATTTTATTTCAACTTAGTTTACTAGTTTTTAAGTTTGACAAGTGCGAGCCAGTTTTAAATGCTGAAATATAGACCTTATGTCAATGATGAAAAGTCACAAGACGTGTTCTCATGATTTGCCAGGACAGAACAGCTAAGGTTTCATAGTGATCAAAGGTTTAAGTAACTGACAGCTTATTCTTTGGTTTCACATTGATAAAAGGTATCTATAGATAACAACGACTAAATATATATAGAGAAGTGTACACAGAAAACGTCGTTCTTTCATAAATCTGTCAATGACAGCAAATGGCCCTTGTGATGGATGAGCCGTTAACCCTCTCAAGGTCTGAAGCTGCGAAATCTTCAATGGGACTAACTTGACAAAAGGAAGGGTTAGTGGAGTTATATTATGTCTTAATCAGCAATGCTAAAGATCTGCATGTATTGGATGCAGTGATGAACTATGTAAAACCACCACCAGTTTCAATATTCAGATAATATTATAGAGCCTTATTTATTCATCGGTTAAAAATTAATTGACTATTAAAAAGTCAGCCCTTAGGCTTACCCAAACCAAAGTTATCTTGTAAAACACGAGTTTAAATAACACAAAATTCGTTGTTTAAATTTGTGTTAGCATCTAATTCTGAGAATTATAATGGATAAAATTATAATTATAAAACTACCACGGGTTAAAAATCTGGTTTGATCAGTTTATTAGCATTATTTTTTTCATTGAATCAAGCCTTTAGTCCTGATGTGTTATTTTACCAAGAAAATTATTCAGCATCTTCATATCTCCTACAATATCCTTATCTGGCTCAACTATCATAATAGTCCCATTACAATCCGTTTCATAAACAAAAATGTCGCATTAATGTGCAAGTTATTTCTCAGCAATAATTCAAGAAGATGCGTTAGTATAATGTAAGTGTACACAATAAAAAGTAAATATACACATAAAATATTTCAGCTGCTCACAAATAACAGGTTTATCTTCGTCGTAAACATGAGCTAAAATTTAATGCAAATGGTTATACACTTCCGTATTTTAGGGATTTTATTTCTGCAAAGATTTAGTTTTGCGTTTGCTCTTTGATATTTATGAAGTTCTAGACAAGGTTTATGCATGAGGTTATTTTCTTAGATATTTTAGCTGTTTGTCTACTGTTGACCACATGTCTTTTCGACCAGAGTTATTGGCACAGAATTTTGTTGACTACAATAATTCAACTGTTAGCATTTCATCATCATCATCATATCAGCCGAAAGACGTCCACTGCTGGACATAGGCCTCCCCTAAGTGTCGCCACAACAACCGGTCCTGTGCGTTTTGCATCCATCGGCTACCCGCGACCCCACCAGGTCATCAGTTCACCTAGTGGGAGGCCTTCCAACGCTGCATCTTCCGGTACGCGGTCGCCACTCCAGAACTTTTCAACCCAATCGACCTTCTGTTCTGCAAACAATGTGTCCTGCCACAGCCACTTCAGTTCTGGTTTATTAGTAAAAAATAAAGTTATTTGTTTTCTTATAAAACGTCGCAACTAGAACAAGAGGCTCAAGCTACCGGGCTCCAGAGAGAGGAACCTTATAAAAATACTTCAGTGTTTTTATCAGTACCTGTGTGTGTTTATATCTTCGACTGACTCATTACTATTATTTTAAAATCATCCTTAATCTAAAAACGGAACACCAATTATTATTGAGCAGAATATAATGAATCTTTCTCTGTAGTCTACAGTATTACAATTCCAGGCTAATGATGAACATTCGCTCTGACAACGGACAATATCGCTTTGCGGAATTAACTGTGTTTCTGTTCATTGGAACAATAACTGAAATAAGGTTGCATACACATTGACTGTTTACACGTTGTTTTTGGTTGAAAGTAGTTTTTTTTGCTTTGTCATTTAAGTTTTATTTATAGCCTCGCGATTGACCCCTTATCTCACTGAATGGTAAGTGATCGACAATGGAGTATATCTAGAATTTTTTATCTAGAAGTAACCTATTCAACTATTGACTCTTATACTCTCTCTCTCTCACTTCTCTTAGACTATGAGTCTGTCTTTCTGGATACTTTGTGCGTATTGGTGGGATATCCACCAAATACCGGTGATACATTGCCGTACGTCAACGTGTAACCCGATGATAGAAACTGCTTTCTGGCTGTTTCACTAATCCGTGAGTGTCGACTCACGAACAGCCGTTCGTGAGTCTATACTCAACAGTGGCTGAAGAGCCAATGTCTTCAGCCAATTTTCCCTCTGCAATTGTTCATCATCTAAATTAGTGACAGTCTGGCCTCTAATAGAACTCTTAGGACAACAATGGTACAAGATTCAAGATTCTAATCATTTATTTAAAAAAATAAACCATTTACTTTTGAATTTTCTAGGTTGGTCAGTCAGAAACATGAAGCTATTTGCACGTTCGAAAGCATAGATCTCTATGGAGAACGTGCAAGAAACTTCACTACTTGATAGGTACCTAATCTGAAACCGGTGTTAAAACATACAACAGTTTATTGGTTTAACTAGGTTTTTCCCCCAGCTCCGCCCGCGTGTAGGTCGGTTATACCGTAAAAAGTAGCTTATGTCCTTTTTATCCCAGGCGATATACTCGTATCTGCCAAATTTACAGACAGACAGACAGAGTTACTTTCGCATTTTTAATATTAGTAAGGATATAATTTCATTCATTCATGTTAGTTAACCCTATCATTACCAACATTCACCATTATGAAACGCTCCTTACCCAGTACTAAGAAATCCTATAGAAACAAACACTCAGTAAGTACAATCATTCGCCCGCTTAGTAGACAAGTGAAGTACTAACAGTTACAACATGTTATCACAAGTAGTATTATTCCTTACAGTATTTGCTTTCATAATCCTTGAAGACTACACGACAAATTCGTTCAAAACGCTTGCAGATTATAAGCAAACTTTGAAGAAGCATCATAATGAAGGTTTCACTCGCCAGGATAGGTGGGTTGGGAAAGCAATGGACTTCGTATATTCTAATAAGACGATCATGAGTCTGATCGCTCGAGAGCTATGGGAAGTTGGATCGAAGGCAATCGATAAAATTGTTGAGGTGAAGGACAGGGTTAAGACCCCGTAAGTTGGTAGGTAAGTCTGATGTTAATTAGTTTCATTTTTAGGGTTTCGTTTACTAAGACTCCGCTGTCCGTCTGTCTGTCTGTCTGTCTGTCTGTTTGTCTGTCTGTCTGTCTATCTGCCTGTCACCAGGCTGCAACTTCTTCTTCTTCAACTGCTTCTGCAACCTCCTGCTGCAAGGCAGGAAATTTTCACAGCTGTTGTATTTCTGTTGCTGCTGTAACAAAAAATACTAGAAACAGAATAAAATAAACATTTAAGTGTTAACATTTTTCCCATACAACAAACGTGTTTTCATTGCCATTTTTTTTATTTCATACTAGCTGTTGCCTGCAACTTCTTCCGCGTCTGTTTATAATTTCATTGGCTTGCACGGAACCCTTGATCTTTTTCAAAAACAAAATAGACTAAGTTACTTCTTGCACGTGACATCTTGTCGAAATTGGTTAAAATGTTTCAGAGATTAGCCGAATCAAACAGACGGACAGAATGATAGATAAACATATTTGGAATGGTTTTTTTTTGGTTTAAGTATCCTATATAATAAAAAGCTGTTCTCATATTACAATCTGATTCTTCAATTTGATTTATTTGTATAGATTGTGAAAAGTATCAAAATAAACAAAAGTAAAATTGTTTTGTTGTTATTTTGTAGGAGGAATATTTGCAAATACAGATTCAATTACGATCTTTTTTCACTAATATACTTCGTAATGCAGTTTGTCGTAAATAAGGTAGTTTTGACATTCCTGTGGGATAAGCTACAAAAGAAAAATCGTAAAGAAAAGCTGCTTTATAATATGATTTATCAATTATAACGGCAAGTCTAATACGATTGGGGTACACCTCATTTTTGTTTGTTACATTTTTGGGGTACACCTAGTTTTCGTTTATTAAATGTTAGTGTCTAAGTGCTTCATTTGGTGCTCAGTAAAGGTTTTCCACGTAAAAGCAATTAATTAAATGTTTAATTTTTTTTCAGTTGCTACCGAGTTTCTACAACAATAGGAGAAAGAAGCTTAATGTTTTTTAAGATAAATTTATTTAAAAACTGGTCATTAAAATACATTTTAGTTTTTAAACGTATTCATTTACAGTAAAATAAAACGATTTCTTTTCCTTGTAGTTGCTCATTATTTTATAACCTTCGTCATTCCAAGGACTATAAAAAGCAACCCATTTTGATTTTGTCAGTATAGTACGCACCGTAGCGCTGTGTGTAATCTGACTCCAGTCTTGCCAAAGAGTACCGTGTTACCCAGTTCATGGGTTGTAGGAGTCTGGTAGGCAGCCGCTCCACGACAAATGCTGGTATTCAGCTGAATCCGGTTTGACTGGGAGCCGACCCCAATATAGTAAGGAAAAGGCCAGGCAGATAATGAGTACGCACTGTAGCGTGATTCGCTACGTCGAGGTGATCGGCGGCGGCGACCTCTCGCGTCCGGACCTGGTTCAATCCATGGACCGGAGCGAGGAGGCATGGGAAGCTGTCACCTCTTTCTGCGAAGAAGAAATGCTAGTCATGGAGGAGGCGGGCCGCGTGAGTGAGAGACAACCCTCACGCCCCAGCCGCCGCAACATAGGGAGATGCCTCGGGCGTCGGGAGTCGCAGGGCGATTCTTGGCCACCGCCGTAGGCGCGGGCCTGCGTATGGCGAGCGTTGGGTGGCTCGCCGTCCGATCAAAGCCAGGCCCGAGTCGACGGCGCGTTGTATGATGATTTCCCATCCATCAAAAACAAATAGGTACGAAGGGTTATCCCTTCGCGTGCGATCTGAGTCACACTTGGCTGGTTTGGCTAATTACAACCATCAGCACAAACGTTTCAGTTGTTAGGAAACCACACTAGCGCCTTAATCAAAATAACCAAAACAGATTCTACCCATCTCCAGCATAACAAGCGTAACGCTACATAGAATATTACACGACACATTCATCACGCATCAGCTCCTGTATGGTAAGCAGAGCCACTATCAAAGTTAAACAAAGCGTTACAAACTCAAAGGTTGTAGACACCACCCTAAATGTAACAGATTGCAGACATACATTATTTATAAGGGGTTCTGCCACAACCAACGTAACGTTTAATAATATATGCTAATTTAATTGTGTGTATATCAGAAGTGTTATCGCCAAAACTTCACTTAGGCTGCGTTCAAATATCAAGTCAAGCGTGTTTGTGGCCCTAGCAACCACGCTTTTTATAACACTTTTTAAAGCATACTATCAAGTATTTTACACGTGTAGTCTTTTTTTTTTTTTTTTTGTATTTATGAATGGGCTAGCTCTTGACCACGATCACGCCTGATGGAAAGCGATAGATGAGGTCCATGATGAAAGCGAGCGTGCCCAGAAGATGCCTTGAGGCACTGGTACTCCCACGCGTCAACGTGACAACGTCAACTTTGGACTAGCTTCACTTCACTTCACTTCACTTCTGTGGATAGGTGAACAACATACCGAAATTACTCCGTGCCTCGGAAAGCACGTTTAGCCGTTGGTCCCGGCTGTCATTTGGAGATCTTTCGCAGTCGTTACGGATTGTTAAAAGCCAAAATCTGACACCAGTCTTGCCAAGAAGTACCGTGTTACCCACTTAATGGGTTGTGGAGGTCTGGTACGCAGCCCCTTGACTTAAAATTCTGGTATTCAGATGAATCTGATTTACTGGAAGACGACCCCAATATAGTTAGGAAAAGGCTAGGCAGATGATTAGTTCTTACGATAGTCAGCGGCCAGAAAATCTGACATCAATCTTGCCTAGAGGAGAACCCAGCAATTGAGCAACACAAAACTCCCCGTTTTGTGTTGCTCAATTGCTGGGTTCTGTTAGATAGATAGGCAGTTTATGAAAGTAAAACACTGGTACTGAGCTGCATCCTGACTGGAAGTCGACCCCAAAATAGTTGGGAAAAGGTAAGACGGATTTATTGAGTTCACTCCAATCCAGTTGATACCACACTATTCTCGCACTGTGGACTTAGCCTTAGGAAATTCGAATGTTTCCTAGCCTGTGATGATGTTGTGTATTTCTTATCAAAAAGATTCAATGATCACTTTTATCATTTAAAATAAACATGGTCAAGCAATAACGGCGTGATCAATGCATAGAATGTTGGTACTACTTACAGCAAAGTTCCAAAAAGCGGGGTCCGAATGTGGAAGACAACCACAGGAACTGGATTGATATATCTTGCAGATCTATTGATTCTTGTGCTTGTTAGTCTATCAAGTATGAACCGTTTCATAATAGCTATATAACCTGTTTTCACATATTTTATTATATTGAGAAGCGCAAAAACTTCTCGCGCAAGGACGCACAAAATACAGTGTGAACAACGCCTTACAAGGCACGCAGTCTGTATGAAACAGCAAGATTGTACTGAGACTGGTTAACTTGCCTTTTTGGTATCGAAGCTGTTTGGAATATTGGCCTAAAAACATCGAAGGAAGGTTTACAAGTTTCATTGATAGATGGATTGTTTAAAATAAACGTTTATCTTTTATCCATCAACAAGTGAACAATGCGAGTAAACTTTGACCATTGATTCTACAAACAGATACTTTAAATTGACATTTTGACCCAGAATTAGCCACAGTTACTTGTCGATCATACAAGGTTACTGATAGAGAGGTCTGAGTAGTCACATACTGGTTGGACAAAATTTTAAAGTTAAGTCAATCGCCCATAGGAACCATTCAATAATGTTCTCGTCTTTCAAAATTGGAGCAGTTCTAGTTGTTACCTTGTTGTTTGTTTTAAAAGGTGATACAAAAAGACACAACGTAAGAGAAAATGCTAAGCCAGTTCAAAGAGATTATAGACCTTCGAAGTGGATCTCCAATAGTGCTATGGATGTATGGTATGGAAACAAAAGTACGATCGATGTCATATCCAGGGAATTCGCCGATATTATGTACAAGCTGACGGCGCGACCAGGTAAATGTTTTATTTAAATTGGTGAACATTAAAAATGAACTCTGGGTTTATTTTATGTTATAGTACTTTATAATGAGTGCGTGTAATTAAGTGAAGTGATGAAGATTTAATAGATACTATCAAGCATCATAGTCTTCCAATTTTGGAATTTAGAATTCGAAGTTGAGTACCTATGTATTTATCAAATGTTATTTAGCATAAAAACCGGTCAAACATTGGCATTAAACTAAAGTGTGAAACTCTCAGAAACCAACTTCAATTCTGTATTTCCTGTAAAGTTACGTTAGGTGAGGTTATTAAGGTGGTGGATTTGGGATGCATGAAGGAGCCTCCTCGTGTAGCGCAATTTGTTCCATCAGGCACTTAATTGAACCGCGCACTCGGCGCATCCTGGACAGTCTCGCCTAACACCTTATAAGACTGGCCAATCCTTCCCTTGCGGTAGTAGGGCTAACACCCGCCTGGTTTCCACCGGAATTCGGTGTCAAGTAGCCTGCTGTGTTTCATCAACGCGTGGGAGTATCAGTGCCTTAAGGCATATTCAGGGCACGTTCGCTCCAGCAAAGACGTCATCCATCGCTTTACATCAGGCGTGATCCAGGTCAAGAGCTAGCCCATTCCGCAATAAAATAAAAAATCAGAGGTACATTTAGACTTAGATATCAGGCCTGAAACTGGAGTGGGCTTTAACAAAGTCCTGATGAATATTCCTATTAATACTTTGCCTGAAGTAAAGATCGAACGCTGGACCTCAACCACAAGACCAACGAGGTAGTGGTAGCTAATAAAAATAATAATACATTTATACATTTATTTCAGAATCAGTTCAATTAAGTTTTTTGTTTCAGTACGCTCCGTACTTCGATATGGATCAGAAAATAGACATAATGGCAGCACAACGCATCCAAATATACTTGCCAAACGTGTGTCCAGAGTCGAAATCAATTTCATCAATTCAGACAACAACACATTTCATACGATCAAACTTCAGCCAATGAAAGAACTAGTAAACAATACAATATTCAGAGTTTTGGAGCCGTTGAGAATGGACTAATAACTAAGTATATCGAAGTGGAATGATAGTAATTTAATACAGGAAGAAATCTTGAAGGGACGTATTGCATGCATCTAATCAATGAAGTGCAATACCTAAGCTGAGCCTAAACGCTAAGTTTTTGTCATTGTGAGATCTAAAATAGCACTAAGTAGGTACCTATTGTCACTGGTCTATTCTGCAAAACAAAGTAATTCATTTTGTATGAATGTATTTTAAAGAACGATAAAAATATTAGATATAATTTTATTTCATGATGTTTGAATACAACGTGTAACAGAATGAAAGCAATATCTGACAGGTGGTCATTGTACATGAGTACAATCCATTCATAGTTTAAGTTTTTCATAATGTCATCATTGTGAACAACGTTTACTATGTGACGAATTTTGAAATCACGATAAAAATCAGCTGTCATGTACATTTTGTCGAGTTATGCGCACATAAATGTATAGGACAGTCGATTTTTTTTGCGTGATTTCGGTGTTGATCCCGTAGTAAAAGTTTTTCTTCGTTGTATATTATGTATACGGTTCGTATTATTGTTTTTGTTTCGTAATAAAACACAGTCATACAAATTAAACTTAATTATTTTATTGTTGCATACCTATAAAAGCAAGTTCTTAATTTGTAATGTATTTTTAATTGCTCTATTACCACTTGCCGTTGTTTAGCACACACCCTTTACGAAAATGGAAAAGATGTCCTTTAATAAGCCGCACCTGAAACAAATAAAAAGTAAATTACCTTGTATCATCAACGTCTTACGTAAAATATATTTTTAACCACATCGCTATCATTGCAAAAGGTTTCCATAACACTTGACCCACTGGCCGCATTGCTAACAGTGGTTATTTTTTTAAATTAAGAAAATTATATGGATCACTTTCTATGGGCTAAAATCCAAAAAAAAAACAGAAAATCCCCTAAATTATTTTTAGTTATGCGAAAATAAAAATAAAAGAAAGAAAAAATAAAACAAATTAAACAGCAAAAATTTCCTCTTCTAATGAGAAGTTTTATAACTTAAAATTAAATTAAATATTTTGTTAATCTATGGCAACTAGGCCCAAATTGTTAGTAACATTGATCTTAAAAACTATTGTTAGTACATAAACAAAGAAACAGAAACAAAAAAATTATTTGACTTTTTTTTATTTTGTTTTGAGCTCGCGACATAATAGAAAGATAATAAATAATACATATCCTTACGATTCTCTCCTTCTTGCAATGCTGAATGCATGTTTGCCGAATGTTGAGCCCTCCACAACTCCAACCGCGATGCTGCCACTCGAAGCGTCCGATATACCAACGTTTTTGGCTGAAAATATATTATATATTTTTTTATTATTTTAATCTGAGTACGGTAATTTATTTTTTTACGTCCAGGTGGATTCAATTGGATCCAGTTTATTGCAAATTGATTTAAACTTAAATGCCACGTTTCTTACGGTTTATTTTCATTTGTTTATATTTTCATAAAATTGGTTCACCCAGACGATAGAGGTAAACTAGTCGAAAACAGAATAAGACTTACGGCGATGCGCCACCGGTAGGTACATGGTGGCCATCCCACCATGTATCGGCGGCGCATCGAGAGCAAACGTTTTGGAAACACATTCATTGTGCGTACAGCTAAGGAGAGGAATTCCCTGCCAGTCTGTGTTTCCTGATAGCTACAACCTGGGAGTCTCTAAGTCAAGAGTGAGTAGGTAAATTCCAGGCAAGCGTACTCATCATAAACATCATCATCGCTTACCATCAGGTGAGATAGTGGTCAAACGTATGCCTATCAACAGTAAAAAAAAGAACAGGCTGATTGAGGTGACCTAAATGGAAAAATAAAATTTGACTTCGGTAAGGTCCTGTTTTACCACCTACGATCAAGCAGCCGTTATCTCACTTGACAGATAACTTCATACAATTATTTATGTTCCTTTTTATGGTTCCAAACATTCGTAAAAAACGGAGCCCTTATAGGATCACACGGTTGTCTGTCTGTCCTTCTCTCACAGCCAGTTTTCTACGAATGTACTGGACCGATTCTGTTGAAATTCGGTATACACGTAAACTGGGGGTCTACTCTCTAAGCCCAAAGTCCGCAGTGTCGGACGTTTTCTACTCCGTATCACCTACGGACTTACGATTAGTCCCAAACCCAAACTAAGAATGAATGACACCACGATTTGACAGTTGTTCTTAGTTCGGGTTTGGGACTAATTGTAAGTCCGTAGGTGATACAGAGTAGAAAACGCCCAACACTAAGGCGGAAACTACGGACTTCGGGCTTAGAGAGTAAACCCCCTGTTGTGACCTAAACACGGACCAACAGGTCTATTCTACTTTACTAAAATAAATAAATATTAGATATAGGGGTCACTTTTGGGGGACATTTTTTCAAAATGTACCGTGTGACATACAAAACTGCGTCCTAATATTTATTTCATATTTTTTTAAACAGTTTTTAAGTTATTCAAGAAATTAGACTAGTCTCCGTAACTGTTGAGCCTAAAAATAAAAAAAAATACAGATTCTTCACCGGATAACCTATAAAAGTCAACAAGTCAAGGTATAGGTTTCAACTAAAATGTTAAAATCATGAAATTCGTTCGGAACCCTTTTCACGCGAGTCGTAGACTTTATCTCTGTCATCTCTGACATTGACTAGAGTCAAGAGCAAACCCATCAGTAATAAAAAAAAAAAAAAGAGTCTGACTCGCACTTGTCCGGATTATCAGACTTTTTTAGGTATGTAGTGGTTATCCAAGACGGGCACGACCTTCAGAAATGAAGATAACGAATAAGAAGAGAAGAGAGTGGTTATCCGGACATAGTGGAACCTCTGGCCCTCACAGTTCTTAAGCCATTGGTATCTGATTGACAGTTGATTATTCACCAATACGTGATATCTACACAATAAGATAATTCACTAAAAAACATCGTGTTTGTTATTTTCCTTATTGATAAACATTTTGGTGATACAGGAAAATGCGATAAGGAATATCCTAATAACAAAACTTATGTCAAAAAAACAGGTTGAATGTCGACTTGTGTTATTCGATTCAAGTTACTATTATTTTAATCGTATATTTCCCTATGATAGCATTGATATTGTAAACTGGCAAAATATTTAGTGCATACAGGCGATAGTATCACTGTTTTGTTATACAAGGTAAATTTTGGAAGTGTGCGTGGATGGCCAAATCTTAAACTATGAGGAATATCGAAAAACACTGAAAGGAGTCTCGAGCCCGATTTTGATGAAAACTAAAACTGCATCATTGGATTTTTGAAAAATCGGTATTTTTAGCCAGGAATCGCCATGTGTTATTTATTATTATTTTCCAGAATTCATTAATCCTCAGTATTTATCAAAATCGGGCTCGAGACTCCTTTCAGTGTTTTTCAATATTCCTCGTTGTTAAGGATTTAGCCATCTACGCACACTTTAAAAATTCTTATAAACAACATCGTTTATTTTAAAATTTTAGTCTTATTTGGTTAAAAGATGTCTAGATATGGAATTAAGAGATTTTAATGTTGAGATGGTGATTTGATTCTTAATTTTTAATATGCACATGAAACATAGTTATAAAAGTCGACCGTTTGCGAAGACAAACTTTAACTCGAAGTGGTGGTTTATTTTCTCAGAAAGTATTTAAGTGTTGGTATTTGGTACTTAAAACTTAAACTTGACTTTGGTACTGAATACTTCTTTTATAATGTTTAAGTCGCTGATTAATTTAAGGCAGTTAAGTATTTCAAATCAGTGTTTGAAATGTTGCAGTTGATGCGAAGATTGGTTGTTAACCAAATAAGACATGAAAGAAACAAATCGTTGCTGATAACAGTGCGCACTACACTTTTGAAAACTTTTTCACAGAATAACAACTAAAATATTTATTAGGCTTTATTTGCCACCATAAACACCACATATACCACACATTAAACTAGAAGATTCTTATGAAGCAAACAAAATAATCATCGATTTAAAAGACTTTATCACGCACCTGGGGCAGCGAATGAATAAGCGACTAGCACAAGAGACAGAAATACCACAAAACGCGCCATCTTGCTTGACCAGTCTCGCAATACTAAGGTCCAAATATCCACACATCTTCTTTTGCGTTTCGACCTTGAAAAATATTTTTATAACTTGTTTATGTTGGTCATAAAAGTCGTTGTTGTATACTGATGTTGGTAGTTAGGGTTGATGTTTCTCTGGTACACTGCTTTATTATCGTTTGTCTTGTGACTTTCTCATTTAAAAAACGTTTAAGGTAGATAAATAGTAATACAGATTATTAGCATACTACCGTCTAAATACTTATCTAGTAAGAGAAGAATATAATAAACCATTTTTTAAAAGAGGTAGTCACATGCAACGTGTGAATCTGGACAAGTGACATTCTACAGTTGGTAGTTTGGCGAAGGCGATTTTCAAAACGTCAAAAAAGGAATGTTACCAAATGTCACAATCCCTTTATATTTTGGCATTTCCACTATTGCATTTGCTGATAGAATGGCAATAAGTCTAGAGCAGCTGGAATAATGCCACTCAACCCAGTCTTGACTCTATTGGGTGGTATTTATAGCAGGTTTTAGTCTATGCAGTATTGTTTGAAAAAAGACTGCAAACACGAGAGGCAGGGACTGCATTCCTGGTACCAGTTTGCTCGCAATTCATCAGCAGAGTCTATTTTTATGAGTGCGATTAAACTCATTTAAACTTACGTAACTTACGTACAGGTGCAACATTTTGCCTGTGTGCACGGACTAAAGAGGTGTTAGTGTGTAATGAATAGAAGGTGTTAAATGCCTGAGACATTTTCTATCAGTCGAACTGGGGATGGCGTTGAAACAAACCATGACAGGTGGCAATTAAAAGAAAGGCTGAAATAAATATAGAGAGACAAAAAAGCAATAGCCCATCTTACGGGGAACCTCCCAATACGCAGTCGCTGCATTCGAAGATTTCTTCTCGATGGACAGTCTGTTGTGTCCACTGCCAGTTAAGACTGACTATTTTATGGGTTATGTGGGTAGCCTTGATTCTCCTTCGGATATCTTAATTTCTGATTCGATCAAGTAAGGAAACCCCCAGCATAGCCCTTTGGGTGACTTTAAGCCTTCTGATGAAACCCACTGGCAACATGCACTGGCCCAACTTTGGTTCTCAAACGTACGAATAAAAACCGTTAAGTAATTCTAAAATATGTTGGCAATTTTGCTATCAAAAATAAAAGAAGAAAATAAATAAAACCTACATTTACTTATTTGCAATGGTTCGGATAACTCATCAAATACAAAGTCTATCTTGCTGATCTCCTAATAGCCTTCACAGTATCTTGACATGAACTGCCTCAATGCACGGCACCTGAAATTAAGAAAGAATATTGAATATACTTAGAATATGGAAAATAAAAATAGTTGCTCAAAAGTGTAAACAATTGTTGGTGAACCAAATAAATAAATAAATACGAATCGCCGACGTCGCCCAAAAAGCAACCATGCTAAAATGGGACTAGGCCAGACACGTTTTCCGCATTTTGCACGGGTCAAGGGCTAGATCAACTACAAGGTGGGCCCAGAAAATTTCCTACAAATGAAGCAGTGCGAGCTTGACACAAATCGACAGGATTGGTCCACACTTGCTCAAAGCTGGGAAGAAAGGAACAGTTGCAGTACGACAAAAAAGACTGAAAATAATAAGTAAACGTAACGTAACATAATGCCAAGTTACTAGTTGTATATAACAATAATTGTAGACTACCCAACTTATAACCTTTCCAATAATCGAGTAAAAATAATGAGTTTAATGTCTGTATTTTTCAGTATCGAAAAATAATAATTATAATTATTTGGTCCGACAGTGTTAGATTTTCAAAAAAATATTATATATGTATTTTTGCCTTTTTAAATCAATAATAATTGACAAACATAAAGCGCATCAAAGAGTGGTGGTTGGTGACGTCACTTATTAGAAATTGACAATGTTAGCATCGATATATCCAAAAAAACGTAAATGACGATGACGACATACAATTGCTCAAGTTCTCAATGAGCTTGAAATCTAACAAATTATCAGAACATGAATAGGTTCTAGCTTGCATTTAAATAAGACAGTTCTCTTGATTTACTTACGTTGAACAATCATTATTGGTTTCTGCTTCTTCATAGAGTCTTCTTAAGTTTAAAGCTCCGTAATTAACACCATTGGCGACACTGCCGTTGCTCGAAGTTGCGGCACCATAGTTGTTAGCTGTGAAAGAAAAAATATTGCTCTAAAAATATGTTTTTAAATTACCTTACGAAGGCGATTTGAAACGTCAAAATTAAGTGTAATCAATGATCAAACCATTCATTTTCTTAAAGTTTTTAAACAGAAGAGAACAGGCTTTAAAAAGGAGTGGTTTGATGTCCACTACGTGAACCCGACAAGGGTTGGGCTGACACAATCATATATTCGAATGTTTGGTGCAGGACATGGATTTTTCATAGTTTTATTTTTCTATTTTTTTAATTATCGTAAACTTTTAATCAACACTGATTAACTTGTTTTAGCTAATCATTTTAGTTTGAACCTATGATCGGCCACCCGTAACATAAAATCGTTATCACTGATCCACTGCAGCTATTTTCACACAATCAATGAAACTTAATAAAATATTTTCTTGGCTGTTCGTCTTAAATATGATTTATAATTAATTTATTAACGTGCTCTCGTATAACAAACATACACGAGGAAAGAACAGAAAAATAGACACAACGGTGATGCTCATTTAATAATTTAGGACAAAACCTTAAGCAGAATTTCAATGTGTTTTATATTTCTGATATATCTGTTACGGCTAATAGCCGAAGTGTGGCTACACCTAGTTTTAGCCGGCTACAACTAGGTGCAACCCGGCTACAACTAGTTATAACCTAACCTCAAAACACTTTAAAATTCCTATTTCTGTGTGGTTTAAAAAAAAATAACCACGAAGGGGATGGCGGGGTCTGTGTTCGCTCGCTTCGTTCGCTCACTAGGCCCCGCCATCCCCTTCTAACCTAACCTGTCCGAGTCGGGGTGCCCAATGACCCGGCTAAAACTAGGTGTAGCCGCACTTCGGCTATTAGCCGTAACATATCTACCAACATGGTGGGTAATTCTGGTATGCCTGCTGGCCATTGCCTGGCTTTACGTGGGTATGGAACAGAAGTGAAATTACTAGGAATAGCAAAAAACATGTAATTTTGCCTGACTACTCCACACAGTACTATGGCAAAAATGTCCGATCATTTTTTATACAAGTTTTCAAATCGTGTTTATCCCTCGGCATGGGTGGCAAAGTGTTACCTGCCGGTCGATTCTGTTGACATCACCTAGGCGGAGTGAACGACAATTGAGCTGTCATTCCATCTTATTTGTATGGTTTGACAACTCACCCGTCGTGCACCCCGCCCAAGTGTTCACTACGACATGTTTACAGAATCACACTGCTGGTATGCCTGGTAGCGTCTGTCAGATCTAGATTTAAAATTACAATTTTTCATACAAATTTGTGGTAATTATCTAAACATACTAATAGATTAGCTATAGTTATAAGTATGTTTCTACTTATATGCAGTTAAGCAGTTAATATCCCACGTGTGTTAACTTGCTAGTGGTCATACCTAAAAAAAATGCAGGGTGAATTTTTAAAGTGTGCGTGGATGGCCAAATCCGAAGCTTTATTTATTATTATTATCGAAAAACACTGAAAGGAGTCCCGAGCCCGATTTTGATTAAAACTAAAACTGCATCATTGGATATTTGATAAATTGGTCCTTAGTCAGGAATCGAACCAGATGACTTCGCCACCGAAAGTGACGCTAATAAAGATAAGAAATTCTTGGAAGTAATAACACATGGCAAACTAAAGGATAGAGCTAATGTTGAACAAAATATTTTTTTTAATTTTTAATAAAAAAAAAATTATGTATTCACAATAAGCGATTTCAATTAATCATACTTACAAATAACAGATTCTATTGACTATCTTTTCAATAGTAATAGTTTGAAAAGTATTTTTTTAAACATTGTCAGCGGTAAGTCTTGAAAACTATTTGGTAAATGATTGTAAATAATAATCGACAAGTCCCGTATGTTGTCAGAGTCCCGTATAGTGTCGGACGTAAAAGAATAGCACCATCCCATCACATTCCACCCCGTGGGTGTCGTAAGAGGCGACTAAGGGACTCACCAGAGAATGGGCAGCAGCATTCTCTGTATGTAAATTGCAACAGCTACACTGCGACCGCCAACCCGCTTGCCAAGCGTGGCGATTATGGCAAACCCTCGCCCCCATTCGGGGGAGACCTATGTCCAACAGTGGACGTCTTTCGGCTGATATGATGAATAATCGACATACAGTATACATTTTTCTTAAATAGTTGTAGTTTTATTGGTGCTAATGCTCAGCTACTGAGAGTACTGTACGCAAAAACATCATTGTAATTAAGTAAAACGGTTTAAGTAACAGGGTGGTCTAACAAACCCTACCAGGCATGCTGAGGGTTATATTGGGAACAAGGTGATGTAATTATTTTTCTGCCAGAAGTAAAGATGTGCTTCTTTCTTGGGTTCTGGTACCAAAAGTACAAAATGTTTAGAATTGATCAAATGCCATTCCACTAACTATTTGTCACCCCTAAGACTAACGCGCACTAGACGGCCAATCTGGCTAATCTGGTCGTTGCGGCCACTGGTCGTGGTCGTGGCCGTCTAGTGCGCGAGGTGCCTTACACTTTCGACTGCTGGTCATTCTCGCTGAAAGTGTCTTATTTATTTATTCATGAACAAATAAATTATCTGAAATTAGTAACATGGTGTCATGTCTGACATCTACTAAACATCGTACATCCTATTGAATAATACATGTTTTTTTTTGGCATAGAATTATAATTATTTTCCTCATTCGTACAATGATATGTCATGACTAAACGCTCTTAGATAATTTATAGTTTGCTAAGGAAACAAAATTTTTTGTGTCTTATGCTCATGTCATCATCTGCCTAGCCTTTTTCCCAACTGTATTGGGGTCGGCTCCCAGTCAAACCGGATTCAGCTGAATACCAGTATTTTACATGGAGCGGCTGCCTACCAGACCTCTACAAACCATTAACTGGGCAACACGGTACTTCTTGGCACGACTGGTGTCAGATTTTCTGGCTTTTCTACTTTTGTCTTATGCTTTTTGGCTATGGTCATCGATGTATTAAAAATACGTATCATGATAATGCTTTCGAGTTCGCGCTTAAAAAATGACGAGAATTGCTCCTAAGCAATTCTTGTAATTTTTAAGCATCGTTCGCATTCGTATATAATTCGCTATCTGTCAAAATGTAAGGTATAAAAGTGTTCTTGACAGATTGAAATACAAATGTGAACACCCCTTAAAAGAACGACAGTTGATCCTCTAACGGGATTTCTCTCCACATGGGTACTAGTCTGCCATCAATACTTACAATGAACTGCATGTTATCATGTAGATCGTAATAATCGTTATTTAAATCATGAAGCTATAAATGGATCGCGACCTTTGAAAAGTTGTAAAGAACTATGAGGAAAACTGAAAGTTTATTGTAAATATATGCAATAGGGTTCATTATTTTACTAACCCACGACCAGAAAAGGGGTGTTATAAGTTTGACATCTATCATGAGTCTCTGTATGTGGCACCGTAGCTCTGAAACGGATAAACCGATTTGGAAGCGGTTTTTTTTTGTTTGAAAGCAGGTTTTTTACCGGTGATTCTTAGATATGTTTTATCATAATCGATTCAGCTGTTGGAAGATCATCATCTCTTTAATAGTTGATGAAGAGATGTGACCAACTTCCTCGGGTCAGATAGATGCAAAATTTGGTTTTCTGTTGCCTCAATAAAATTTAAAAATATGGTAGCCTTGATCTGATGCTGCAGCGTGATGTAAGGTCTGCAAAATACCCAACTTCTCACTTGCCTATTCACCCCATTTGTAGATATTGTAGGTAGGTACCAGAAAAAAATCAAGGTTCTTACGGGAACGCCACGGGAGCGAGAAAAGACAGTTATTAACAACATTATTTTAAGCATACACAAAAACAAAAACGTTAGTCAAATATTTTCATACTATGTTACATGCTGGTTGTGTTATTTATTTATTTATTTCCTATCATATAAAATCTTTACAGGTTTTCATTACTCTCATTGTCTACGCATAAACTTGTCGGGTAGTGAGTGTGAGTGGGTTGCGAGAGGGGGGTGCGCTCGCGTTGGCGCTGTGACCTTCAGTGACCTGCAACAGCTGATTTGCAGTCAATGCCCGACTGATATTTTATAATATCTAAACAATAAATATGAGTACAGAGAATATCTATAAGAATAACATGGTGTAGAAATAAAAAAACTTTTTAACGAAATTTACAACACTACGATTTTTATTTGGAAGTCGGTTGTATTTTTTTGTCAAAATTAACATCCGAATTGATAACCTCCTCCTTTTTGAAGTCGGTTAATGATTGCTATCGATTCTGTTACTGATTGAAAATCTGACTCCAGTCTTGCCAAGAGAAGTACTGTGTTACCCAGTTAATGTGTTGTGGAGGTCTGGTAGGCAGCCGCTCCATGTAAAATACTGGTATTCAGCTGAATCCGGTTTGACTGGTAGCCGACCCCAAATTTTGTTCGGGAAAAAGGCTAGGCAGATGATTCTGTTACTGATTCCTATTAAAGTATTTTCCGGTTTTGTATATTCTAAAAAGGTTATGAAAACAGGATTTCAAAAGGCTTACCCATACTAGAATGACCAAAGTAGAACTCGCAGAACACAATTTTTTTTTTCCAATAATGTAATGCTTCCAATTTGAATGAAGTGCAATGAAAGTATATTACATCGCAAATAGAACAGTAATTCCGTAATCATTGACGCTACTTTTTTGTTATCAAAACATGACAATGCTTACTTCCCCTAGTATCCACTCATGGACATTTTGTCGTTGTAAACTTTAAATATTTATACAAAAAAATATATTTCCTTCAGGTTCTGTACCAGACCCCGTCAGAATTCAGTCTTCGTCAAGTCAGTATGGTTGTGCCAAATAAGTCTAAAACCTTTATAGTTTTTATCATCACAATGATCATTTTGGGCGGTGATACTCAGAGGCCAGACTTAGAAGGATTTAATATGGATCCGAAAGATAGAACCACATCAAACCGAGTCAGTAACAGTGCATTGGATATTATGCTTGGAAATAAAAGTATGATCAATGTGCTTTCCAAAGAGGTCTCTGATTTTGTTAACAGATATACGGCGAAGCTGCGACCAGGTACGTGAAAATTATTTTATTAATTTTTGAGAGTGATAAGAGATTTTAGCAACTGCTTTAATATTATAATAATGTATTTTTACAGAACTATATTACATACTAACTATCCTATAAACATATTTTTACTTGCATACTTAATATTATTATAAAATAGCTTCTGCCT
The DNA here is from genome assembly GCA_947386135.1 of Melanchra persicariae. Classification (NCBI taxonomy): domain Eukaryota; kingdom Metazoa; phylum Arthropoda; class Insecta; order Lepidoptera; family Noctuidae; genus Melanchra; species Melanchra persicariae. The sequence continues at coordinate 3,456,524 of OX376651.1, read as the reverse complement.
GCGACCTCGTCAGCGTGGTGTTCAGAATTAAAATAGGTACATCTTAGATCTTAATTGTATCACATTGGTTTTTACGTTGACCCGTGCATTTTTTTCTATTTTTCGTTTCATAAGAACCTTCCTCGGATTTCAACGAATATTTAAAATAGCCGAATTGGTTCAGCCGGTCCCAAGTTTTGCGCTTAACAACACATTTAGCCATTCATTACATATAAAATATTTTTTTATCCCAAAAATTATTCCTTTGACGTGATTGTTCACTGAAAAACGAGTGGCTAATTTCCTATATATCTACTGAACGCATTTGAATAAACTTGGGGTGTTACCACACCATTCGATCGATCGTCAGTCGATGCTATCGATCGGTAGTAGAATAGATTAGTCGACGTCCATCGATATTTCTACAACATCAATCGATTGATCGTCAATCAATGATAGAATGAATTAGTCCACGTCGATCGATAGTTTTAATTTCTTTCTTCTATCAGCAAAAGCTACTTATCGATCAACGTCGATTGATGGCATCGATCTGCGGTCGATCAATAGTTTATCGCCCGGTATCCGTCGATCAGCCAAAGCTACCACATCAAACGATCAACATCGATCGATGTTCCCGCTCAACGATCGATCGATTGTTGTAGTAACACCTTTATACTTACCTACATATAAAGTTTTATCCCAGGAGTACGTACCTGTGCAATAATTTCAGACTCTCACACGGGCGATGGCGCTGGCAGAAGTTTTTAAGAATCAATTTATCTGTTTCAGTACGCTCAGCATTAGGCCTTCCTCTGATAATGAACCCAAAAGCAAATCCTAAGCCTGCTCAAAAGGAACCTAATAGAATATCCAGAGTCGAAATCAACTTTATCAATAAGGACAACCATACTGTTCGCACAATTTTGTTGCAACCAGCTCGTGAGCAAAAGCCTCTTCGTTTACCTGATTACTCCAAATTATTGCATCACATTTAAAGTAAAAAATTATTTAATAAAATAATAACTTACGAAAATATTTGTGTTAATTTTAATTCCTGTAAGTGTCCACCTTCTTTCTTAAACAGTGTTTACTCCTCACGTATTTCATACAAACTCGCAAGTCTCAAGCCTTAGTCAAGCCTTTTTGCCACAACCACGACATGCATCTGCTTTATTTATCAAACCGCTGCGGCCCCGACATGTGAAAATTCCCAAAAAAAAAAAATCTTATGTAATTGGTAAATAAACATTAAATTCGCGATTAATTCGCGACACACCGGTGTGTCGCCGGGGCCGGAGCGGTTAACTTACATATAATTGTTAATTTGCCTTTAGGAACATAATTTTAAGAACTACTGACACTATCGTTTAGGTTTTAGTAAAAACAAGTTCGTATCTTGGCGATTAAATGCTTTTTCTTTAATTTTTTTCTTTCTTTCAAGTACAAGTTTCAAGTTTCGAAAAACAGATTATAGATAGAGTGATTTATCATTTTCCATAGAAAACTTAAACTCACCGTCAGCGTCACTCTAAACTATTTTTCGAATCCCATCCACACGCACGAAACGTTTTGGGAACACATTTTTTGTGCGTACAGCTAAGGAGTGGAATTTCTTGCCAGAGTCTGTGTTTTCTGATTGGAGTCTTTAAGTCAAGAGTGAATAGGTTACTTCTAGGCAAGCGTGCTCTATCTTCAACCACTTCAGCGCTTACCATCAGGTGAGATAGTAGTCAAACGCGTGCATATCAATAGTAAAAAAGTCATCATTGGAATGACTGACATATTCCTCACAAACAAACATATGTCTAGGCTACTTTTATGAATTGAATTTGATTCGACAGTGTAACGGCTTGGTGTGATTAAAGGCAGTTCAAGCTGTTAGGAGATACCTAATCTGCTAACAGCTTGAACTGCCTTTGTGTGTAGTAAAGATAATGTAAATGACCTGATGAGGGTTACAAGTATACTTGGTATAGATCTAGGTCGCGGGCTCAGTGACGAGCCCGCGACCTAGATCTCTTCACCCAATACTCACGCACAAGTTTGTGGAAAAATAAAGGTAGGACTCGTCTCCAGTAAGTGGCGTCGTGCAGATGACAGGGGTGGTTTCCAAACTTCATCAAGCAGCGGATTAGCACCATCAAAGCGCGTGTAAGCGTGTGTGCAGAAAGCAACCGCGTGCGATGTGCCAGCCTGCAGAAACGGTGACGTCCATGGAAATTAGAAGAGGTAATTCATAATGAGTATTATAGAGGTATAGTTGCATAGTAGTATGGTACAACTGCCGATATGACATTATCAAAACCGGCGAAGTGCGAGTCGGACTCTCGCACGAAGGGGTTCCGTACCATAAACCGAAAAACAAACCGTTTCTTGTGTGAAGCCCTTTTAATTTTTTTTTTATAGCGTTAATAGAAATACAAATTTTGTGAAATTTTGAACTGCGTGCCTATTACAGTTCTTGCGATATAGCCCGCTGACAGACCGGCAGACGGACGGACAGTCGGATGAATGGACGAACGGACGGACAATGGAGCCTTAGTAATAGGGTTTCGTTAGTTATTTTGGATACGGAACCCTAAAATGGTTATGTGAAACGATGCAATAATAAAATAAAACAGAAAACAGTGATTAATCTAAATGGTTTGCTCATAATATTAGTCAGTCCACATGCTACATATACATACACACATTCTAGAAATTATAAATTTTTATCGCTTTGCAACATCACATTACTCTTTTTCCACAAATTCAGCGTCGACTGGAATTTGTGAAAGAAGAGTTAGTAAAAACTGTCAGTTTTCACCTCAAAATTGAGGATATATTGATATTAATCCACTTAATCAAAAACTAAGGTTTTCTACCTAATAAACGTGGTCACTGTGAAATGATATAGCTGTTGCAACTGCAGAGCCATCGAAGTGAAAACTTAGGCGAAGTGAACGGCAGCTTTCAAACCATACAAACGAGATGGTATGACAGCTCACTTGTCGCTCACTCCACCTAAGTATACACGGTGAGGTGTGGACAGAATAGACAAGCTGATACATTTGAGCCTCACGAATTGGCGAACGGAGCTGCTCAGCGTATTTTTGCCAATACGTGAGGCTGTGTCCAGTGGATCAGCTTCTCTTCCTTTTGCACGAGCAATATTATCACTTTATCTTATTCTTACTAATATTATCAATACGAAAGTAAGTATATTTTTATGTTACCACGCCTAAACCGATTTTTAAGAATTTTGTGTAGGGATAGATGGGACAAAGCTTATAGCAACTCACAGCTCCTATCAAGATTGGAGACTCTACACTCAAAGTTGTAGACGAGTACGTCTACCTGGGACAAGCGGTCCAGCCGGTCGATTCTGTCGACATCTCACGGTGTTCACCTAGGCGAAGTGAACGACAATTGAGCTGTCATTCCATCTTATTTTTATGGTTTGACAACTCACCCGTCGTGCGCCCCGCCCGGGTGTTCACTTCGACATGTTTACAGAATCGCACTCCAGTTAGATAGAACTAACTTCGAGAAAGAGGCGAACCGTCGAATCAGTGGGTCTACTGTCTAAGCCCGAAGTCTGTAGTTTCAGCCTTAGTGTCGGGCGTTTTCTACTTCATATCACCGAGGGTTCAGGACTAATCGTAAGTCCGTAGGTGATACGGAGTAGAAAACGCCCGACACTAAGTCCGAAACTACGGACTTCGAGCTCAGAGAGTAGACCCCCAGACTCAGCTGGACGGCGTTCGGGAAGTTGCGTGGTATCTTCTCGTCTCACATACCATAATGTCTCAAAACGAAAGTCTATGACCAGTGCGTGTTGCCGGTGATGACCTATGGACTCGAAACGTGGTCGCTCACAATGGGTTTCATCAGAAGGCTTATTTTTATTCGTTGCCTTCATTTCTGAAGGTCGTGCCCATCTTGGAATGCTTTGACGGAGTCACAGATGAGCTGTTTTCATGCCACTCTGTCCTCGGCTCTTCTTAGGGCAGTGGTCACCGTGAGTCCTGTGATCGCCGTTATCTGGTTTAACCAGCGAGTAGGTTCATCAGAAGGCTTAAAGTCACCCAAAGGGCAATGGAGAGGGGAATTCACGGAGTTTCCTTGCGTGATCGACTCAGGAATAATGATATCCGCAAGAGAATCTAGGTTATCGACATAGCCCGAGGGATCGCCAAACTGAAGTGGCAGTAGGCAGGGCACATTGCTCGCAGAACAGATGGTCGATGGGGCCAAAAAGTTCTGGAGTGGCGACCGCGTACCGGAAGACGCAGCGTTGGAAGGCCTCCCACTAGGTGGACCGATGACCAGGGGCTCGAGTCTGCTATTGCAATCGTGTCTCAATGACCGGTCAGTGATCGAATATTTGACAACTTTGACAGTTTTTGTATGGGAAATGTGTCATAAGTTTGACGTTATACGTCAAAAATCGATCATTGACCGGTCATTGAGACACGATTGCAATAGCAGACTCGACCCCCTGGTGAGGGTCGCTGGTAGCCGATGGATGCGAGACGCAGAGGACCGGTTGTTGTGGCGACACTTGGGGGAGGCCTATGTTCAGCAGTGGACCACTTTCGGCTGATATGATGAATTGTAAATAGAAGCCTTTCGCAGCTAGTAGATCCAACCAAAATTAATTTTATTTTAGTGATTGTTGTTTAAATTTATACTTTAGTATTTGTCATAGTAGGTATTACTTTATATGGGCATTCCGTGGGGCAATCCATATAAAAATACGTACAACGGACATATAATTTTTAATACTGCGCAAGGACGATATAAGGTAGAGTTAAATAATTATACCGCAATAGACTCATGATATCTATTCACAGATAAGGTAGATGTAATGAAACATTCACGTAGTGTGCAGCAGTTTGAATTGAATACATGATAATATTGGCTGAAAATATAAACGAAAAAACCATGATTGATAACCAGCCAGTGTGTAACGTAAAACCTGTAATGTACTATCGTTTTTTCCTCGGATTCAGTCAAAACTTGCAATCATCATCCGGCTTCACACGTCTCCTTACCAAGTTGTACCCCATCGTAATATGTTCTTTCGTCAACATATTGTTTGTTTTCAGTGAATTGCACACTGTAGGTTCATTCCACAAATATCTGACCTACGGAGAGTATTCAGTTAACGTCTTAGTCTCATTGCTATGTAAAGAAAATTACTTGAATACATATTTCACATATACACATACAATTGATGGCTTTCCTGGTGCAAAGAAAGACTACCGAAAATTACAAATCTTTTCCTTGTTGATAATTTCTTTTGCTATTGGATTCAGATTGTGGAGTTTAGCGACACTATTTTATTCATTCCCAGAAGTGTTTTTTATGTCTACATCAATTCAATTGTATATTTTAACCTACGCTTTTTTGGCCCATGATATGGGGAGAATAGCCGTGGTAATGTGTCTTGGTTTACTATATTGTCGTACTAAAGTGTTAAAAATGGCAATAGAGACCACCGATTTTAATGATTCTCTTCGGAATAGATCTGCTGTTAACAATTTAATACATATGTACGCGACGCTGGTCGATACTTTCAGGAAACATGGTCGTCAAATGAAAATGTTGGTACGTTTAAAAATTTTATAGATATTTTGTAAACATTTTTTTTGCGAATGTAAGTAGAAACATTATTTATTTTTCAGACTTTGGTGGGTTTACTTTGTGCTGTAATAAAAACAGTATACGAGACATCTGTAAGACTAACATTTATAAAACGATTTGTAAGTATTTACCTTGAACGTAATAAATGTAATTTTTAAAATGCTATGTTTTGGCTACCGATGCCCCACAGTGACTCTCGGGCAATGATTGACAAATTGCACATGCATGACTGGAAGATCTTACATTTTTCGCTGAAGGCATATCAAACCTCGTTTCGCGTCGTGGCTTCTTACAAACAGACACAACGTGTTGTGGAAATTAAGAAATTAATGCCATACAAGTATAGGGGTTCTGAGCCCAAGACATGTTTCTGATATGCTCGATCACCTCATACCTAATTACAGCCTATATTTCTGTCTGCAGAATTTAAAGGAACCTAACCATGAATGGTACCTATGACAGGATAAGTTCGCTCACTTCGCTCGCTCACTCTAGCTTCCATCATCCCATTCGAACCTAACCTATCCGTGTCGGGTTGCCCCTAAATTCCCTCAAACCTTACCTTTTTTGTGATGTGGGAGCATCAGTAGGACTCAGCACGAGACATGGTATTTCTTCATTTTCTCAACGCGTTGTGGCCGTTTTTACTAAGTGCCACGACGCGAAACTCGCAATGTAGAATTTTGGAACAAACCACAACGCGTTGTCAGCTATTTTTTCACTCAATAAGCGTTTTCGGTCTTTGAATGTAACATATACACAGAATTACCTAAGATGTTCCTGTTTTAGGGTTCTCCCAACCCATGTTTATACATGGGTTTCTTCATAGACTTTAATTCTACCGATTTAAGCTGGAAGCCGAAGTTGTCCGACGCCAAAGTGTTAACGCATAGTCATCAGACAAATCAGTTCGCAGATGCTAGCAAGCCAAGGAATGCTTAACTTGGCCGACCTACTAACACTCACATTTATTTTAGGGCACAGCCAAGGTTGAGAATGAAGACTGGGTAGCAATTGTTATTGGACAACCCACCTTCTACTTCTTTGTCGGTGCCATATTTTTGGATTTGACTGCTGAATACATGAATGATATCAAAGTGTTATGTATTGAGAAAACAATACTTTGCAAGAGTAAGTACTTTTTTGTATATGTTGCAGTCAAAACTCTTAACCAGTCAAAAGTACTTTTGACTAGCAAAATCAGTCAAAAGTACTTTTGCCTTCGTGGTTATTTTTTTTTAAACCACCCAGATATAGGAGACCCGCGAAGCGGGGATCCGTCGACCTATCTTAGCACAGGTGTTAATCAGTCAAAAGTAATTTTGACTGGTTAAGAGTTTTGACTGCAACATATATATGCATATGGTAGATTTTGTAGGACTAGATACAATAGACTACATTGAAATGATTTAGAAGACGGGATAATCAGAATGCTGGAACACAGGCCGACATCTCTCACGGGGTCAAAGAGCTGGTTGGTTTATGAAAAATTGTCTAATTTAGCTCTGTTGCTTTTCTTTTTTGTTGTAATTTAAAGGAAAGACTTCACAAATCATTGTTAAAGACTGAGTACGTGTCATATCGGTAGCTCTTTGACGCTTAGCAAACGTTATTGCTTATAGAATAAACCTTATCCGTAGATTCAACACTCCCTGACACGCGTGGGGCGTCTGCTCCAGCCACTGATTATTATTGCTTATTACTTTTAATATAATATACCTGGGTTCTGGCCGGCTTCAATAGCTGTAGCTAGTATTCTTGAGCTATTGTCAGCATCGCATCAACATTTCCAGTGCACGGACGTTGTTTTTGCAAACGTTTTGTGGTTCTGGGGCACGATTGTGTCCCGTGCGTGGAATAACGTAACTATTTGAAACATAACAATAGCAAGCAGTTTTAGCAGCTATTTTCCTAAATAATCAACAATTGTTATTTTATAACATGTTATGACATCAACACTAGGAATCTGTTTGTAATATTGAGCTAAAATAAGTATTTATCTGTAGTTTTGGTACTTATGAGGAGTCAAAAGAGCGCGTGGAATCGTGTAACTTTTAGGTGCGCGTGTAAAGTGGTGATAATAATAATATTATATCTTTGGATTTAGAAGGAATATTGCGATCTGTATCTTGAACTGCAGTGCTATTCTCTAAATGACAATTTCGTGGCTGTAAGCTGCGACGAGCTCGTCGACGAGACAGCCTTGAGATCGATCGAGCGTGTGTCGCTGATCCAAACGGTATTCACTAGCGTGGCTGAGCTCGTCGACGAACTGTAAGCTGTAGCCTCTCGTCGCTGTTTCGTTGACGAGTTAAGAACTTGACACAAATTCTTTTAATCATAATCGATCAATCTCGACTGAGAATTTTAGGGGTTTAAAATTTAAAATAAAGGGCTTTCTATAAGTATTTTATGAAATAGAGTAAAACATACACAAATTTAATAATTATAAGAATTTATTGCTTATTTATTGTTCCGTTTTAAAACTGAATGACGATTCCTTTGCCTAGGTCGAGCAACGCGACGCGACGATGAAAACGAACGTAGACAAAAACCACAGACCAAATAGGTTACAAAAACCATAACCAACAACAGACGTGACGCTAACAAAACCACTTGTATTTTTAGTTTGAAAATTCAAGTGTTTGTATCAGCAATTCAGCAGCTATTGCTCGAAACATAACTTATTTCTGTGACCAAGAGAATAAATAAATATACCTTGTAACGAGGCAACCCCAAGACTAAAGGGTAACCAATGACGTGCCGCGATTTATCTCGCGCGCTCTGTTTACTCTGTGGTCAATGTCAACGGCTGTCAAGTCATGTCATGTAAAATAATATTATTCGCTTTTCGTATTACATGCGCAAAAATACGAAACACAGACTACTGTGTTTCGTATTTTTGCGCAAATAAATATGTTTTTCCGTTTTTCTTGAGATATTATTTCGTATGACCTCTGCTCGAATACTGGACTCCGAAATTGATTGCCTTCTGACTGACCCCCGCTAATCGCTTGAACATTGGACAGCGTACTTGCCACCCCTGCTGACCTTTGCTGGATAACCAGATTTGTTTGCTTTGCTCTTTTTACAAATCATGCACCATGACATGAGCCTGTGCATTAATTGCGGAGTAGCAACGAACCGCTGCAGAACAATAGAAAGGCGAAGATTGGAAAATGAATTAATTCTTGCAATTGTACAGGAATGGGTCGCGCCGCAAATGGTTAGTATCCGATATTTCTATATCGTAACATTTTTGTACTATGTAATTATTTAATGTAATCAAACTAATAGTGTTATCGCTTATGTCTGTTGTCTGTTGATAGATGTATTTTATAAAATGGTACCAGAATGTGCAACAAATTCATTTTCGAGACATGTGACATCACCAATCCAGACTGAAAATGTATGGTTGCCTGTGTCCCTGCAATGGAAATGTAATAACAGCGTCCGCTTATGTTTTTTATTGAAGAATGGGCTAGCTTTTGACCTCGATCTCTCCTGATGGAAAGCGATGGATGAGGTCTTTTATGGAGCGAGTGTGCCCAGAAGATGCCTTAAGGCACGTTTCACATGTTTACCAAAATGTGCCACTCAGATGTTTATTTCCAAATGCTAGTGCTAGACCTAATAGTCTAATGATAAATGTTTGTTTCAGGTAAATGAAAATTACTTTGTCTGCTAAGGGGAATCATGCCTCTTGATGACAATAGACCAGAAGGGAATGAACAAACACCTATATGACACCAACAAGTGTGTATCCACTGTGGACTTTCTCTTCTGAGAAGAGTTGGCTGCCATTAACTTAGGACTGGTACATCGCAAGAACACAGTACCTATGCACGAAGTTATAAGAGAATGAATTTGTGATAATAATATCAACACATTAAGTGCAAATCAAAAACAAGATATGTTTTCATTAAAAGAGTCTGATTGTAATTTATTGGATTATAGAAATGTTGAGTCTGTGTAATACCATACTTTTTACCACTGCACTCTGGTTTGGTTTGAGCAATTCAGACAGATACCTATTTAATGATGTGCCTCAGTTTCTGAACCTTACTATATTAGCTGCTTATTTAATTGAACTTAGGACCGGGGACTCTGGACTGCCTCCTGCACAATTTATGAATAATGTATTATCATAATTATTATGATGATTCTAATGAAACTATTATTAATAAAACTATTTACCAGAATTACGTCTTTTTTTAATTTGAAGAAAAGTGTTACTCAAATCTCAGATTATTGTAATCTGAGATCGTATCAAACCCCTAAGAGGATACAATATTAACAAATACAAGCTAGGAATGATGTAAGTGGGGCTTGTCTTATAAACATAGTTTTCAAATTCTGAAGTGATCTTGATCTTACTGATAACCTTTGCTACATGAAACTTAAAGCCTAAGCGCTGATGTATCTACCTACCTAAATCCTCATCGCGATAGGCTGCAGGCGCTGCAGCCGCGTAGGTCTGTTATAGTCGATTTCGATAACGACAACCATTTGAAATTATTTCCTAGCGTGTGCCTGTTCCAGATTTATGTGAGAAACGAAGCCTCAGAACAAGACAATTATATTTTTTAAATCTATACTAGTAAAAAGCTGTAGAGTGTGTTTGCTTGAACGCGCTTATCTCAGGAGCTATTGATTCGAAGTAACAGAATATTATAATGTTGGATAGCCCTTTTATCGAGGAATACTTTATAATATATTAATTAGATCTTCAGAAACCCTATAAGTAAACATATATGGATAAACTCTGTATCACGGGATATTGTTTCAAATTTTTTTATTTGTTTCGCCTGGCGTGTGTTTTTCAAATCGTCACTTTTCTTAGCTTCTTCTAATAAATGTAGCTTTATAATCAACCGAGCTGCCATTTTATCAAATAATATGTATGAAGATGAAGAAAAAATGTTAGACGTATGCGCGATTATTGTAGCTTTGGCATTTGACAGTTCGAAGCGAGGCTGTGGGCGAGGCTGTAGCAGGCTGTAGGCGTCTTCGTCGCTGTTTTTTCTTAGGGAATACCAAAATGCACAAAAAACTGTCAAAAGTGTCAATTTGCCCGCCGTTGAGTAGTTCTAACTCACAGACGTCACAGCCTTGAGCGCTAGTGTAGCTTTACGCAGCCTAGTGAATACCAAACTGAGTTTCACCGCTGCGGCAGCGCTGTACGCAAGGCTGAATCCTTAGAGAATAGCATAGCTGTATTTGTTTCTTTTAGACGAGCGTGACCGCAGTGGACTGCAGAATTTGATGCGACTATTACAACATCGTCCCTTGCGCTTCTCAATTTTGCGAACCAAGCCACTGAGCGTCAATGTGTTACTCAGCTGTTTCTCCTTCTTTATCATCAATTGTATTGCTGTAATGCAGATCAAAAGTTATTATGCATAGAAGACACCAGATAAATGTGCACAATCGGTCATTGACTCACATACATTAAATGTCTTTCTTAATGTCAAAAACAGAAATAAAGAAATATAAAGCTATCCTGAATCGACTTCTATCATGATCCTTTACATTCTCTTGTAATGAAAAACGGTTCTGAATAATTTATTATTCGGGTACCTACGAAGGGATGTTAATCAAGGGATGTCAATGTTCTTTATTGCAAGTTTATTTGGCGCCTAACATAGTGACTACACTTCAATAATATTAATGGCTCATTTTCACTAGGTGGCTGCTTACTTTGGCTTGGTAACTGACTTGCTAAAGCCAAATTTTGCCAACATTGGCAGTGAACTGAGTCGTCAAATGACTGTTTGCGATGATGATGATGTTCTATGTAGTATAATTTTAACGAAAATAGAATTAAATGCGTAAAGCTCTAGTTTTTTTCTTTCTTACCTTTAACCTATCTTGACCTTCTTCCTATAATAATCAAGAATGCACAGCAACACTTTAAAATCAAGGAATATTGATAAGACTTTAGACCATTTGTTCGGATGATATTCCTACTTAATATTGTTAGAATAATATTTCTTGCTCCATCATTCATTTCTACACTAAATGAAGAGTCTTTATAGAAAGTATAAAACTCATGGCTGACTTTATTCATTTTTGAAGGAGATCTCACATATAGGACCAGAATGAGTAGAAAGTGCAAATAAATAAAATACAATAAAGAGGAAGCGATGAGAGAAACCAGGCATGCCATAGAAAAAAAAATATAATCCTTTTCTATTCGCAGTACGTTAAGTTTATTCCAAAACTCTACCTACCACAAACCAAATTCTTGTGTTCTGGGCACACCACACGTGAACCAACTCCGCTTCACATTTTTTCACCGCGTGCGAACATCAAAGCCCCTCTCAAACCTTTAATTAAGGGAGTCTCGAAGCCATTTTTATTTTAGGCCTTCAAAGGGATTATGTTTCTGAAGACAGAATTTTCGACAATAATGGTGTATCGGAAGCCAACGAATTCCCCTTTAGGCATCTAATAAATAATTTTCGTGGCCCCTATAGCCCTGGGGTAAGCAGAGGCGTTGACTTTGATGTTGAAAAAGCCACTTGATGTGCACACACTCAAACCACGTGATTAGATGGTAGTTAGGGGAAGAGAGGGTGTCCGGAAGGCAATAGCGAATGAATTTTAAATTATGTTAGATTTTGCTGTAATATTGCTCAGCTTTAATAACCTTCGAAGCCGACGCTTCTAAAGTTTCCCTTTAAAGTTTAAGTGGGGAAGCGGCATGTATGAGGCAGAAGAAAGTTTGCTTTTTGTGTTTTTATTTCGATTTTGTGGCATCAATCTGTCTGACACAACGCTGAAATGGACCTTTTTATTGCAGCCGTGAAACACGCAAAGTTTTTGGCATACCTATATATTTTTTATTTTTTATTTCTGTGTACTGTGTGTGTTTCATGTATGTGCTAAATAAATGTTATTCTTTCTTTCTTTTCTTTCTTTCAGCTGAATGTGGACCAGGTCGTTCAAGTATTCGGATATCCAGATCAGAACTACAACATAAGTTATGAAAATTTAATTGATGATTATACTCACAAGTAATTTATTGTTTGTTACTATTAAGATGGGGCTTTTCAAGACAATACATTCTGACAATAATAGTTGCAGGCCCTGTGTAATGTGGGTGGAATTAGGACTAATAATTAACTAAACATTGTCAATTGGTAATAATTATAAATTATGTACAAACGCCCTTAAAAAGGGGACAGTGAAAGAATAACAATTGAACAGCAAAAGTTTTGACAACATCGCTGTCATTAGGAAAAGTGATCTTTGTTAGCATTGCACGTCGAACGGCAATGCTAATTCTTGGATCAAAAAACATATGGCCGTTGAAATGCTTCACAGTTTAACTGTAAATAACTGTCCACAAAATTTTGATTATGAAACTCACAATCAACACATATCCTAAACTTCGTAGAGTGCATCTTAACAAGAACAGTATCAAAAATTCTACTCCCGATAGTACCTGTAGCTTTTCCCCAAAGAAAAATACGATATTATCCAACGCTCCAATCTTCATATTTAAATTGAGCTTCTATATTCTTGTGGTTTTCGTCCAAAAGGTTCTGGCCACATGTTATTCATTCAATAACATCGTCGGGGAGACCACAAATTCCGTAGCCCTGTTACTAAAAAGCATTCCTGTGTTTCCCAGGAATAGCTGTTGAATATTTTTAACAAGTGCTCTACGAGAGAATATATTTTTAACTGTAATATTGTACACGATGCTTTTTAACGCACTTTAAAGAACATGGCATGGCTAAGTAGTCTTCCTACTAGTAATGATTAGACTACCAGCTCTGTGGTATATAAAATAATATTTATGTTTTCGTGTTCAAAAATTTATCTGTTCTGGTGCCGTCCGCAATACGGTGCCTTCTACAATAAAGGCCAATTCACACATATCAGTGAAGTCGCAGTTCCGGCACCGTGATAATGATTCATTCATACAATCTCTATGAACGCGTCCACACCTGTCAGTAACAGCACTGTGTCGTCACTGCGACTGACAGGTGTGGACGCGTTCATAGAGATTGTATGAAAGATATAATAACTGACCTTTACTTACAATTTTGTGTTAATAATCATGGTATTCGCTTTACCTCATTTGAATTTCTGTCTGCAGGGCTTAAAGGATTGATGAACATTAAAACTTTAATCATTATTTTAAGTGTATGTTATATCCACGGAAGCTTGTATGAATTGATGCTATCTCATGAAGGTAAGGTGCTATCTCATAAGATGTTATAACAGTCAATGATTATATAATTCGATGGTATATTTATAATACTTATACCAAATATTACACATCCCTTTCCTGAAATATGTCATATTTCACGCAGTCAATCCATCGCATATTTAGTCTCTCTGTACACTTACAGCGACGAACAAGCATAAACATGCTAATATAACTACATGTTTAAGCGCAAACACCACAGATATGCACCACGCTAAATTCATTAACTCATTCCCAGCCTGTCTTGACAATGAGAGCGTCTCTTATTACGCAGATTTCAAGTCAGGCTTTTATACTTCTGCAAGCAGTATTATCAACTAGGTGCCTGTGCTAAGTACTAATTACTGCACTCGTTTCTGAGCAGGCTTTATTTGAACACAGCTCTCTAGTGGGTTGTCAGTATAAATAGCATGCATGACAGTGCGGTGCCAAGTTCTCTGAATTATCTGGCTTTTAAAGAATTTTTTGTACGTTTCTATTGGACTTAAGAGTGTAACCACCAAGTCAAAGAATAAAGTGATGAATCTGAAGAGCACAATAATAGTTCGTTTCCAAGTAACGTAAAAACCAATTATAAATATAAGTCTTCGTCGAAATGTTACCAGCATCAAAGTTTAAAATGTGTACCAAAACATTAATATGCAGTATTTCTCTATTGATGAACTGATATCCTACATCCCGCAGCTTCACTCGCATGAAAGTCGAATATTATCTCAAGGAAAGAGACTGACGCGATAGAACGTATCCTATGTGGTCTAACCGCCAAATTTCATACAAATTCGTTTAGCTGCTAAGGCGAGAAGCGGTTACAACGGACATATAGACTGACAGAAAAACTTTCTCATTTATAACATAAGTATGAAATAATTGAATATGGATTTCGTTTAAAACGGTCTCCAAGTTTTAAAACTAAAACAAGTACAGTTTAAAATTAAAAAATCTACCACCCGAATTTTATACAAAATTATTCAGCAAACTTGTCTCGTTTTTGCATCTCTGTTTTTAGAATGGGATGAGATTTTTCGTGCAAAAAGAGTGTCCTTAATGAGCTCACTTGAAAACAAAACTTCAGGTATAATGAACATTTTGGTTGACATCATTGTCTTTGATATTTGAAGCGTTGTTGCGGACGTCGAATGTTGTGGCTTTTGAATTACTGGTTTGTGTTCCGTCCTGTTTGTTTGTGATGATATTTATATACACAGGTATCGTAGTAATTTGTTTTAAGACAATGGCTTCTTGATGACAATGGTTATATTAAAAGAATTCAGCGTAAAATTTGACAGTGTGCTGACGTTGATTAATTTCATG
This sequence comes from Melanchra persicariae, assembly GCA_947386135.1. NCBI lineage: Eukaryota > Metazoa > Arthropoda > Insecta > Lepidoptera > Noctuidae > Melanchra > Melanchra persicariae. The sequence goes on along the minus strand of OX376651.1, from coordinate 3,441,385 downwards.
CTACACTAAGGTATATAAATTCTCCTACAGACTATAAGCTAGAATAATGTACATACAAAAATTTACACAGTGTCACACTATGGCCGCTTTAATGAAGCATTCATTACGTAGCTATAATGGTAAGTTAAAAAAGAATAAACTGTTGACTCTATAGCATATAGTCGAGAAAGATACATGTTAGTCACTAACCCACACTGCATCTTTATTTTCTACTATATATACTGCTGGAGAAACACAAAAATGCAAATAAAACAAGACTATTGTTACATCTACAGCTCTCATAGAAAGCAATAGGTTCACTACAGACATTTTCCGAGACATTACAATGAAAACCGAGAACGACATCGACAAAATTACGAATACAATAAAAAGACCTCAAAGTGTACGATTATATTCTTCGTGTAGTACAATAACCGTTCTTATTGTGAAGGCCGTAAAGGGCAGTGTAAGCGAATCAGTGTCAGTTCAGGAGAATGCAATAGCTTCCTTTTATTTTAGTGTTATTGCGGTATCATTCGAGCTTGGACCACCTGCGCTTGATACAACTTTTGTAACATACGGGGTTGTAACGTTTCAAGCATTTTTTCTACTTACGGTTGTTATACATTTAATGGGAAGTTTATCGTGTCATGCAACTCGAGTGATTGCTAAAATCTTCATTATTAAGTGGTGCAAATATTTCAGGAAATTACAAGTTGTAATTTCATATTATTATCTCGCTGCTTCGGTATTTTTTAAATGAGACTACCCTACGTACGCTTTTTTTACTTGAATACATTTATTTACTTGTTTTTTTTATTAGTAACAGAATGTTAGGAGCATTGGACACAATTTTCTTTGATTTACGCATATAAGTTATACGTAGTCTACCTACGTAAGTCCATCTTTTTTTTTTAAATTTGCTTGCTGTTTTGGTTTCGTGGCCTACAGCTATACCTTATTTCCGGCACAATGCATAGCCCTTATATACCTAGCACAGGGGCCATGCATTGTGCTGAGAAAAAGCTAGTTATTTTGGGCGTAAAATAAAGCATATTTTCTCTATCTAGTGGGTTCACTTCAGAAATTGTTACTTGTGCTGTTTCACGAGTTTGACACGGATGAAGTTGCGTTTACCAGCGCGTTCATTTCATGAGTATAAGAAAAGTGCTCTACAGATTATCAGCCCGTGTATCATCAGAACAAAGCCAGCTCACTGAGTTCAGTCCGTTCTACCGCTATGTTCCACGCACCGCGGATGTAAACCATGGATTGTAACTGCATCATCCAGTGAAGCTTTGTATCGTCTCAGTTCAGATAAATTCTACTGTTTATTGTTTGTGAAATTTTAAATTAAATTGGTGTTCGACCTAAGTAGTCTCAGCCCTCAGTCTCAGATAATCGTTAGATTGCAAAGGACGTTACTCGTATACTGGCTTAGATAAGTAAGATATACTCGGTATATGTAGAGAATATAAAGGCGTTCACAAAAGTCTTACGCATAATTTATTTTTCATAATAAAAAATAACTCGAAAATTAAACAGATATTATTATGTAAAAGGTAAAGTCAAGAAAAGATCTGATTTTAATATTTAAGAGAAGCTGTCGTCGTAATCCTTACTTTCCCTTCACTTCTAATATTATATATGCGAAACTGTCTGTCTGTCTGTATGCCTATTTTTTACACTTTCAAGCTAAAACGGCTGAACGGATCGTCATACAATTTGGCAGACATATAGTCTGAGGCATGGAGAAGGACATAGGCTTACTTTTTAACGCGATAACCAACATTCACGTGGGCGGAGCCGCGGGCAAAATCTATTTTTAAATAAAATAATTGGTAAAATCAAAGTATTGATACGGCATAAAAATTATAACGTTAGATTTATTATAGTTATTTTTTATATCTCTCTTTTTTACGCTCCACGGTTCAGAAACGTTACATTTTAAACTTTATTATAAATTTGTAGTCCGAGATGAAATTCCCCTTTTATTACAACGTGTCCACGTTGTAAATATCAATATCAGTCTAAGGAGATGGACAAACCCTTTGACATCAAACATTTTGCATCGAGATAAAGTTCTGAACAGAATCGATTGGATCAGAACCAATAGCTCTAGCTATCTAGAAGGTAGCTTCTGTAGAACAAAAACAAAATATTTCAAAGAAATACCTACGACTCGAAAAAAGTTTTTCAATTTAGCTTTTTGCTGATTCATTTTAAAAATATTTAGTAATTTGCAAAACAATGAAATATTTAGGTTTAAGAATTAGCAATGTAAAAGCACTTTTTGACCATTAAATTAGTATCAACACTTCTACTTTGTTTAGAGCGTTTACGTCTTTCGGCATTTTATACATACTTTCAAGTCCTTATTTTTCAGATAGTGTAATTTTTCACTCTCTATAGAAAACTTTAAATCGCTCTCTCTCTCTCTCCCTCTAAACTCTTTTTCGAAAATGTTCTCTACTAACTATTAATATCTGGATATTTGGCGTATGCCTATTTAGGTTTTAATTAAAATCGGTTCATTCATTTCGAAAAATACGGACTTCAAAGTTTGTATAAAATGCCGTGGGGCATAAACGCTCTTAAAGGAACACTGGAATCTGATTTTATAGTTTAAAGGTTGTTTAAATGTTACAAACAGAAGTTACGCTTGGTTAATAATAAAGGTTACCTATTACCAACCAATACTTATCGAGAACTTTAGATGCTTAGGTAATTCTTGTTACCTGAGGGTTACAGAAATATCGAAGCTTCAGAACAAAATTTTAATAGTATATAGTCTTAAATCGCGAAGTTCATGTGCGGTCAACAAAATAAAAATTGTAAATGTTATATCTAATAGCCGTGACACCTAGTTTTAGCCATTACAACTAGGTGCAACCCGGCTACAACTAGGTGCAACCTGGCTACAACTAGTTGTAACCTAATCTCAAAACAATTATTTAAGGCAAAGTCGGTGCCCGATGGCCGGCTACTTGTAGCCGGCTAAAACTAGGTGCACTTAGGCTATTAGCCGTAATATACATATAATAGCATCATCTTTTCAGCCAAAAGACGTCTTGTGATGGGGTGGGCTTTTCCCCAAGTGTTGCTACTTCGACCAGTTTTGTGTCTCGTACCCAGCAGTTTCCAGCCACCAGATCATTGGTCCACATTGTAAGAAGCCTTCCATTACCAAAACTCTTTTAATAACTTAACTTCTTTTTAAAAACATCATATTACGTTGCTATTGCTAGTTTCGAAACTATTTATTATAGAAAAATGGCAAGGTTTCGGCTGGGCCTGTCACCTTGTCAGCTCGCAGATTACTAACATAGTTTGTAAATACATTGTTACCATCACAAAGAGTCTTATTGCTCGAAATAAATGATTTTTAATAATAATATTACAAAATACTAATAATAATAATCTTGAATCCTCTCAGCACATTGCTGGAGAATTCAGGACTAGGCTATCGGTTGAAGAGAGGTTGTCAGGTTATATCTCACCTCCTTTACATGGATGATCTGAAACTCTTTGCCCCCAGTAATCTGCAACTGATGGAGCTACTGAAGGTAACTGAAACTTTCAGTAGTGCCATCAGGATGGAGTTTGGTGTGGACAAATGTGCGGTCATGCATGTAAAGCATACAGAGATTATGGAATCCGTGGGATCGCAACTCTCGGATTCCATAAACCTGAGATCCCTCTCTCCAACCGAAACTTACAAGTATTTGGGTATGTCGGAAGCGTTAGGCATCAGTGTTACTGACATGAAGCATTCGTTGAAGGAGCGCTTCTTTGGCCGCCTGAAGAAGGTTTTCAACAGCCTTCTGTCGGGCGGAAACAAGGTGCGCGCCTTCAACGGATGGGTCATGCCGGTATTGATGTACTCTTTCGGCGTACTCAAATGGACTCAAACGGAACTTGACGCCCTGGATAGGCGGGTTCGTACACTGCTAACTGCACATCGAATGCATCACCCACGGTCGTCGGTAATGAGACTGTATATCCCGCGAAAATGTGGAGGTCGAGGCTTTTTAAGTGCTAAGACTATCCACAATCGCGAGATATGCAGTCTCAGGGAATATTTCCTAGCTGTCGACGTGGGTATGCATCGAGATGTAGTGGCGGTGGACAAGGGACTCACCCCGCTCTCCTTGGCAAATGAGAACTGGCGCAAACCTGCAGTGCTTGACACCAACGATCGCAGGGCGGTATGGCAGAGTAAGGAACTTCACGGACGCTTTTTCCGGGCCCTACACGGGCCCGACGTGGATCAATTAGCGTCCGTAGCCTGGCTACGGTTTGGTGACCTCTTTGGGGAAACCGAAGGTTTTGTCTGTGCAATTATGGACGAAGTTATCATGACGAAAAACTACCGGAGATTTATTGTGAAGGACGGCACGGTTGACATATGTCGGGCATGTCACCGTCCGGGAGAATCAATTCGCCACATTATCTCTGGTTGTTCTCGTCTTGCTAATGGAGAATACTTGCATAGACACAACCTTGTAGCCAGGATTATCCATCAGCAACTTGCTCTGAAATACTCTCTTGTGGAATCGGAGGTTCCGTACTACAGGTATGTGCCCGACCCAGTTCTCGATAATGGCAGTATCACATTGTACTGGGATCGGTCCATCATCACTGACAGGACTATTATTGCAAATAAGCCTGATATAGTGGTGGTGGACCGAATCGAGAGGCGTGCAGTGATTGTAGATATCACCGTTCCGCATGACGAGAACCTCGTGAAAGCCGAGAAAGATAAAAAAATCAAATATCTTGACTTGGCTCGCGAGGTTGTCGACATGTGGGATGTGAATTCGGCAATCATTGTACCGATAGTCGTGTCAGCCAACGGCTTAATAGCCACGAGCCTCGACCAACATCTTAGGAGGCTCTCGTTAGGCAGTTGGATCAAGGGCTTGATTCAGAGAGCAGTACTTCTGGACACGGCTCGCATCGTTAGGAGGTTCCTCTCTCTGGAGCCCTGACCGCCGGTAGCTTGGACCCTGTTCCCGATACCGGTGGGCTACTATTTTTTACATTTTTAAATAATTTTATATCTTTGTATTTTAATATTTAAAAATGTATTTTATATGTATATCAATGAATAAAGAGAATAATAATAATAAGCTGGCAACTCTGACTGTCAAGCCAAATTTTTATTTCGTTCTCGCAATTTTATTTCAAAGAAAATTAGTTTTCAGCCTTTTACATGCACAATTTTGACAATAGAAGCGCACAGGAATCAAACAAACCATTAGAAACTCAAAAACTACAAAAACCTAATAAATTATGAAGAAAATGAAAATTAAACGACCGACCGATGACATATGTCATAATGTCATGTAAGGAATAACAAAATGATAATGAACGAAATTGAAATTATTGGATGATGATTACAAGAGCAGCATCGCGACGCGCACGCTCACCACCCCCGGACTCGTCGCTCAGCTCCGCCTCGCCGCCGCCAGACATCGGATCACCAGTGGTGTCATCGGCGGCTGCAGTCGCGTCGAGCTCGAGCGACGAGTATTTCTCTCCGCCGACGTCGCCAACACCTGTGCGTCGGCAGGGGAGAGGCCGGCCACCGAGAGGCTTGGGACCTAGGGGCCAACCGGCCCCGAGCCGGGTCCCCGCTACCGGTGGTTGTGTGCAGCGCATGAGATGGACTCAGTCCATGAACGAGAACGCCATGCGCGCATATTACGGGTCTACAGAGGGGGGAACTAACCTCACTGCGTACCGTGTCAGGATGCTGTGTCTGTTTCAGGACCTGGAACCGGCTGTGAACGTCTCGGCCCAACGATTGTCGGATCAGGTGCGAGTCATCCAACGTAGTCACAAGTTGGACGATGCCGCACTTGATAGGCTGCGCTCAGAGGTACTAAACAACCTTATCATCTCGACCCCGACACAGGCCGTGGTACCGGCGCCAACTAGTGGCGCAATCATACCGCGGCCCAATAATAATAGTGATGAGGTAGATGATAGGGTTGTCACGGTAAGTAGCCAGTGCAACGATCGACTGAGGAGCGCGCTGTAGGATGCGCTTCGCGAGTATAGATCGACTCCTACCGATCTTAGGCCCCGATTACCACGGTTACCTATGCACAGAAAGAAGAGGGCGCTAGTGTGTGCCTTAGACTCGCTGCTGCAGAACATCTTCGAAAGCAGCGAGAACCTCGTTGATACGCACTCAATCCTGTACTGCGGGGCTGTTGCGGCATGTCGTATAGCAAACGTCAAGTTTCCAAATTGTGACGAGGCTATACGACCAAAATCTGCTGTACCAGCCTGGCAGTGCAGGATCGAGCGGCGTATCGATGAGGCTAGGGCACTCATCGGCAAACTATACTGCTTCAGGGAGGGCAATACAAGACCACGTGTGATGCGCTTTGTGAGGCGGGCGTTTTCGGGGACTGGAATCAGCCCTCGAGAATACACGTCCCGTGTCACAGAGCGTATCGACTTCCTGAAGCAGAAAGTTTGTGCATGGGCAAACCGTATTCGGCGGTATAAGCGGCGGGTTGATCGATACTCGCAGAATCGCATGTTCCAGAGCGATGAAAGGTGGGTATACAGAGCTTGGGAGCGACCTGAACAAAGTGTGACGGACGTGTGCCGACCGGATGATATCGCCACGAGTACATTCTGGCGAAACATCTGGTCGGTGCCCGTCTGTCATGCCGAGGGTGACTGGATGCGCGATGTCGAGCGCGTGTGTGAAGCTATACCACAAATGGAAGCTATTTCCATCACACCATTAGATGTAGCCACAGCAGTCCGTCCATTACCGAACTGGAAATCTCCAGGCCCGGACGGACTGCACAACTTCTGGCTTAAGTGGTATAGCAGCTCACACGCGCTCCTGGCATCTCAATTCCAGTCATCCTTGGAGTCTGGGTCGCTACCACAGTTTCTAACAACTGGCGTTACCCACCTGCTCCATAAGACTGGTAGTCCCGCGGAACCCAAGAATTATAGACCGATTACTTGTTTGTCGACGGTCTATAAACTTCTTACATCCATTCTGAGAGTGAAAATTAATGATCACATTGACACTAATTCAATTATGTCCGCCTCTCAGAATGGATGCAGGAAGGGGTCCCGCGGCACTAAGGAGCTACTCCTCATAGACATGGCCATAAGCCAACAGGTTCGTCGATCCCGCAAGGATCTGTCGACATGTTGGATAGATTACAAGAAGGCCTATGACTCTGTGCCACATACATGGCTCATGAGGGTGCTGGAGTTGTACAAAATAGATGCAACTCTACGCACCTTTCTTGAGTCATGTATGAGGCATTGGAAAACGGTCCTTCGCTATCCAGGATGTCGACCGATTCAAGGGAACGATGAGCCTGTATGGATTAAACGGGGAATATTTCAGGGCGACAGTTTGAGTCCACTTTGGTTCTGCTTAGCTCTGAATCCTCTTAGCACACTGCTGGGGGATTCAGGTCTAGGCTATCGGTTGAGAAGAGGTGGTCAAACCATATCTCACCTTCTTTACATGGATGACTTGAAACTCTTTGCCCCCAACAATTTGCGACTGATGGAGCTACTGAAGGTAACTGAAACTTTCAGTAGCGCCATCAGGATGGAATTTGGTGTGGACAAATGTGCAGTCATGCATGTAAAGAAAGGGGAGATTATGGAATCTGAGGGAATTCAACTCTCGGATTCCGTACAGGTTAGATCCCTCAGCTCGACCGAAACCTATAAGTATTTGGGTATGTCGGAAGCGTTGGGCATTAACGGTACTGACATGAAACAATCGCTGAAGGAGCGCTTCTTTGGCCGCCTAAAAAAGGTTTTGAACAGCCTTTTGTCGGGCGGAAATAAGGTACGCGCCTTCAACGGTTGGGTCATGCCGGTATTAATGTACTCTTTCGGCATACTCAAATGGACTCAAACTGAACTCGACGCCCTGGATAGGAGGGTCCGTACACTGCTGACTGCAAACCGGATGCATCACCCACGATCGTCGGTGATGAGACTGTACATCCCGCGGAAGTGTGGAGGTCGAGGCTTTTTAAATGCTAGGACTCTCCACAACCGCGAGATGTGCAGTCTCAGAGAATATTTTCTCAAAGTCGATGTGGGTATGCACCGAGATGTGGTCGCAGTGGACAAGGGACTCACCCCGTTGTCCATGGCTAAAGAGAACTGGCGCAAACCTGTGATACTTACTACAGATGACCGCAAGGAGGTATGGAAAGGCAAGGAGCTTCACGGGCGCTTCTATCGGGCTCTCTATAGGTCCGATGTAGATTTCTCAGCGTCCGTGGCCTGGCTACGTTTCGGTGATCTCTTCGGAGAAACTGAAGGTTTTGTTTGTGCAATTATGGACGAAGTTATCTTGACGAACAACTACCGGAGGCATATTATGAAGGACGGGACGGTTGACGTGTGTCGGGCATGTCACCGTCCGGGTGAGTCCATCAGACATATTATCTCTGGTTGTTCTCGTTTGGCTAACGGCGAGTACTTGCACCGGCATAACCAAGTGGCTAGGATTATTCACCAGCAACTTGCTTTGAAATACAAACTTGTGGATTCTGAGATACCGTATTACAAGTATGTGCCCGACCCAGTTCTCGAAAATGACCATGTCACGTTGTACTGGGATCGGTCTATCATCACTGATAGGACTATCGTCGCTAATAAGCCCGATATAGTGGTGATAGACCGATTAGCGCGCCGCACAATGATAATCGATGTTACCATTCCACATGACGAGAACCTCGTGAAAGCTGAGAAAGAAAAACAAATCAAGTATCTTGACTTAGCGCACGAGGTTGTCGACATGTGGAATGTGGACTCGGCTGTCATTGTGCCGATGGTCGTTACGGCCAATGGTCTGATGGCCAAAAGTTTCGACGACCATCTGTCGAAGCTGGCGTTGCGCAGTTGGATAAAGGGCCTGATACAGAAGGCAGTACTCCTCGATACGGCTCGTATTGTGAGGAGGTTCCTTTCTCTGAAGCCCTAACCACCGGTAGCTTGGACCTCGCTCCCGACACCGGCGGACTACTATTTTTTATATTTTTAAATGTTTTTTTTTTGTATTGTTTTTACAGAAATATTTAAAAATGTAAAATATATGTATAATAATGAATAAAGAGAATAATAATTTCTTTATTTGTATAGAATGCAGGTATTACAATAATGGTGTTATTTTCAGATATATTCCCAATACATTCTGCCTGTTGGCATACAAAAATATAGTGGTTAACTTACACATAATTTAGAAACTAGGTATTCGAAATGAGATCATGGATCAGCTCAGTCTAAAATTATTTATATAATAATTTACATAACACATGAGATAAAGTAAAGCAAATATTACAATTCATCATTTATAAAATCAGTAACAGAGTAATAACATTTCTCTGTCAGCAGCGACGACAGGAGTTTCTTGAATTTTATTAAGGGCTGATCCTTAAAACAATTTGGCAATTTGTTAAATATAATAGGTGCCATGCCAATAATGTTTTTTTTAAGCAAAGCAGTGTTATATCTACCAGTACACAATAGACTCTGATATTTTGATCTCATGGCAGTAGTTCGCATCCTCGTATCATTCAATGCAGGAAATAGATGCTTGTTAGTTTTAACGAATGTAGCTACTTCGAGAATGTATATACTAGGAAAAGTTAGTATTTTGTGTTTCTTGAAAGAAGGAATGCAACTGTCTGTAACTTTGAGATCAAAAATGGATCTTATACACCGTTTTTGGGCTTTAAATATAGACTCCCTTTCGGAACAATTACCCCAGAATACTACACCAAACCTTAGAACCGAAACCACCAAACCGTGATATGCAACCAATAATGTATTGATGTTAACTTTCTTGGACAGATTGTAGAGAGCATACGCAGACGTGCTTAATCTTTTGCAAATTTCTTCAGCCTGCGGTTTCCACGTTAAATGGCTATCTATCAATATGCCCAAGAATTTAGTCACGTTAACGCTATCAATAGTTTGTCCTCTATAATTAATTTTTAGGTTTAAAGGAAGAATTTTTTGATAGAAATGCATTATATTTGTTTTATTGAGGTTTATGATAAGATTATTGTCGTTGAGCCAATTTATTATTAATTTTATAGATTTATTTATTTCATCTTCATAAAGCTCTTTGTTGAGACAGTCTATTAGGATCGTACTGTCATCGGCAAATAACACACATGGGTGTGGGATGTGTCGGGGTAGATCATTTATGTACAGCAGGAATAATAATGGCCCAAGAACGCTGCCCTGCGGAACGCCATATTTAATTTCCCTAGGACCAGATAAATATTTAACCTCACGTTTTGATTTGACGCATATTTTAGAGATTTCTGTATACTAAAGACGTCCACTAAGATATGATTTTATGAGACGTAGAGCATTCCCTCGTATACCGTAAGCATCAAGTTTGACCAAGAGCGTTTCATGGTTCACGTAATCAAAAGCTTTGGTCATATCGGTAAAAATGGCGCAATTTTTATTAAACTGCGACATTTAATCAGAGACATAAGTGACATGAACAAGTCATTAAACGTTAATGAACAAAAGATGCCACCTATGTCGCTGAAAAATCGGTGCATTTAAATGAAAAGGCTAGGCCACCCAATTAAACGGCTAATTAAGCTGCGACATATATTGTCTTTGAGTCACACACACGTCGAGCACTTTCCATTAATTTTGTTCTGACAGCTCTTATAGCAGCACTGGTTCATTATTTTCAAAGTTTTTTTTTTCCGAATATGTAAGACAAGTCTTACTTTATTTAACTTGGAAACAGCGTTCTTTTCTAATTAGTTTAACAGCGATAGGTCCCATCACTAGTTTTAGTTCCCAACGCCTCATATTTAATTCACATTACCCACCTTCTGAATTTCTAAAGGTCACATTTGACAATAGCTTGGTCAAATCATAAATATTTCAAGCCTGATAATACAACTATGAACTAACGAGAAATGGGGAACAATGGTCTATGTATGACGATATAATACATCCCGTTACATAAGTTACAGATTGAACTTTACTAAAGTATGTGGAACTGACATAGTTTCTCTCTCTCTTTCTCTCTCTCTCTCGCATGCCTATACGAGAGAAAGAGGGGGTGAGAGAGACGAATTAGATGTTCTAGATAAATTGGCATTCTATTTGCGATAAAGATTGTCAAAACCCATACAGCAGCAGTTTTTCCTAGCAAAGCCCTTTGGTATAATTAAAGGAATAGCTCATGCCGAGGCAAAAATAGTAAGACCGTGAAAAAGTTTTGTAACTCTTATAAAAGTAACGTAACAAATTTTTTACGGCAACAAAAATAACCGCAACGCCATCTATCTCGCCTGCAGAGAACTACTAACGAAATCCTGCACCGCGGTATCCAAGTCTACCGTGCGATTTGAACTGAAAATCATCAAATCAACAATCAGGCAGTTGTCGGACACAACAACCGTCCGGTCGGAGGATCCTACCTCTTTTATGGAAGTTTGCGGGACTTAACTCTCTGTACCGCATCCCTCTATCTTAGATGTTAGAGTTACAAAGTTTTGTTCAAGAATAGGGTAGATGACAAAAAAATCCAAGCACTCGTCAACATTCGAGCACAATAAAAGTGTTATCTTTCTTTCTTCTTTCTTCTTTATTTTTTCTTCTTTCTTCTTTCTTCTTTCTTCTTTATTTTTTCTTCTTTCTTCTTTCTTCTTTCTTCTTTCTTCTTTCTTCTTTCTTCTTTCTTCTTTCTTTATTTATTGAAACTAGTACATGAGAAACAAACACCTGTGTCCCCACCTTTATTTGCTGTCACTTCAAACTATAAAATGTTCTCCGACAGCTTTTTGTATCCTGCTAAAACGAAGGAAGTTTCATTAAAATCGGTTAATTAACTTTAAAAAATTAGGACTTTAAAGTTTGTATGAAATGACGTACGGCGTAAACGCTCTTAAGTCGTTGGGCTTAACGTGCTTTCCGAGGCACGGAGGAGTCTCGGTATGATAAGATGGTCACTCATCTACAGACGGCCGTGTGACTTTATAATTTAGTCACGAGCTCCTCCCAAAATAACACATCTATAAAATTAATTACTACCGGTCATGCTCCGCCGACACACCGGTGTGTCGGCCGATTTACGCGTTTTAAAACTCTGTTATTACTGCATAAAGGTAGAATGATGTTGAAATATGTGTCGCCGGAGCTTGACCGGACCAAGAACGCGTGAACAAACCTTAATGAAACTCCAACTTACAGATTAAACTTATCTATCTCACCGTTCACTTATCTAAGGACAATATTTCACTAAGAGTTTATAAAGTAGCCACACCATTACTCGTGTGGAGGGACAGATAATAATGAAATATTACGATAGTACTCTCACGTACTTGATCTCTATCTAAAAACATGTTGGAAAAGGTTTTAAAGTAGAAAAGAAAACAATAGGTATACCAGTTTCTTTTGAGGGTTCCTTACCCAAAGGCTAAAAACGGGACCCTATTACTAAGACTCTGCTGTCCATCTGTCCGTCTGTCTGTCTGTCCGTCCGTCTGTCTATCTTTCTCTCACCGGGCTGTATCTCATGAACCGTGGTAGCAAGACAGTTGAAATTTTCATTGATGATGTATTTCTGTTGCCACTATAACAGCAAATACTAAAAACAGAGTAAAATAAATATTTAAGTGGGGCTCCCATACGTGAAACGTGATTTTTTTTTATAGATACGATACGGAACCCTTCGTGCGCGAGTCCGACTTACACTTGGCGGGTTTTTCAATGTTCATTAGTGCTATATTTAAATACAAGATAAAATTGATATTGCAAGTTTTGACTGAATCTGAGGAAAATTGGGTATATTATTAGTGTTTTTGTTTATATTATCACTCAATATTACTACGTAAGTATTCAATAAAATTGACTGTAAGAATTATGGAAATATATGGTACAAAATCTAAAAGCCCTTTATGTTTCATAATCTACTGAGTGTTTGTAAATCAATATGGTGAGTCTATTTCGGTTTTATTATTAAACGATGTGTTTGTGTCGTCATACTGCGGTATTAAAATGAGCTTGCTTTTCTATTCATCATCATCATATCAGCCGAAAGACGTCCACTGCTGGACATAGGCCTCCCCCAAGTGTCGCCACAACAACCGGTCCTGTGCGTCTCGCATCCATCGGTTACCCGCGACCCTCACCAGGTCATCGGTCCACCTTGTGGCAGGCTTTTCTATTGTTTCTCGTTTATTTTTTATTAGCGACTCGCCCCGGCTTCGCAGGGGTGCAAATGTGCAATGCTGATACTAAATATACCTGTACTACAGAATGTCCTTATAAACAACGTTAACACCTTTTTTGTCATAAGACAATATACGGGATGCTACTTTTTTAAGCGACATCCACGTGGGCGGTGCCGCTGGCATAAGCTAGTATGCAATCAAAATGAATTTTGGTTTGATCTTCAAGGTGAAAAAATGTTCTTTAAAATAGCGATGATATTGGTGATGTAAAAAACTAGTGCCAGATTTATTAGTTTCTGACTACCAATAACGAATGATCACCCCTACTTGATCACTATCTAGAAAAATGTTAGAAAAGGTTTTTAAAATAGAAACTAACACGATGATAGATATTTAGATACGAGTTTTTTAATCATTATTAGTGCTATAAGGTGAACTACAGATACAGGTGCAATGCATACATTTATTAAGACGTATTATACAGACTTAAAATTTTGAAAGAAAATGTTGAACACCTACTGCGCTATTAATCTTTCAGGCCATAGTAGACATTATTTATTATTATTTATTTATGTATACTTTATTGTACACTAAAATATAGACATTATAAGGTGCTTCGAACAACGACATATTTTCGATAGTGGAACGAAAGGGTGACTTTGGGTCGAAGTCGTTCAATGACCCAATTTAAACATTAGGCCATCTGACGACTCAGTTCACAACCAAAGTCGAGTTCCGCTATGGCAAAGCAAGCCGAAGTCGATTAATGACCCAGTGTAAATGAGCCTTTCGTGCTAAGTGCATAAGGTCTCATAGTCGCTTTTCGGTGTCTCTTCTAAGCAATTAGCTTTTGATCTGCATTGAAGCAATAAAATTTATTACACAAAAGGAAAAACAGCCAAGTATCAAATTAATGCTGAGTGGCCATTTTTTGGGCAAGCGAACGTTGCTTCGAATTCGAATGTGAAATTAAGGCTTTTTCAATCAAAAATGTATGGAAATTAAGGCTTTTTTGACTGTTACTGACATGCGATAGCGAACGTTGCTTAAAAATTTAAAGAATTGGCATTCATATGGCATTTGATAGATAGAAAAAATACTTTACTTAATTTACTTTACTTTTAGTTAGTTTAATTTTTTTTCCTTTTCGTAAATTATATTTAGGTAAACACTTACATGTAGTTAAATTGATACAAATTGTAGGGAAGCCTCGTAGTAGTAGAGAATATAATTGGTGTTCTTATCAGAACATCAATTATATTCTCTGTAGTCTGCAAAATATTTGTCCGTTTAAAAACTCAGTCGCTAATCTTATCAATACATTCAGCTGCCGCAGCAGCTGCAGCAGCTGCCGCAGCGGCTGCTGCAGCCGTTAATTTATTGGCCAGCATCTCATACATTTGAATGAAGCTGTTAACTGCTGACCTACTCCGAAGCCAATCATTGAAATCGATTGCTTTGATCGCCATTTTCAAAACTTTACTTCGTTAATACAACAAACCAAAGCAAAGAAACATTGTAAATCGTCTCATATCATTAGCGAAAAACAAGAAATACAAAAAAAAATACTTCAAAGAAGCCAGTACTGTAGAATACTTCTGGGAATGAATAGAAAATCGATGCCAAAACATATCTACCTGAAAGTGCATCAGGAGTTTGTGAAACAGTACATTTAGAGCTCACCCAGGCTACATTAAATGAAATCAACATAATTACTCGTCAAAATGATTTCCTCTTTAACACTATCAACACGGGTTTAGTAAACACAAATCTATCAATCGTTAACCAGTTTGCACTGGTTTTCGTGTTTATTTCACTGTCTTGTTTGCATTAAATTAATCTAGCTAACAACAAACTAACTGAAGAGCATTTAATGTTTAATCTGCATTGATGACTTTTAATTCTGAACTGAACTAAACTGAAATTGCCTAGGTGTATGTCTTTTTTATGGATGGGAAATCATAAAATGACTGGAGAGTCATTTGATGATTACCCATCCATAAAAAAACCCTCCCACTCCTCCCTTCCGCTCCACCCAGAGCGGAGGCTCTGGGCGGAAGGGAATGTCAGACTCTTACTGACTAAAACCCATCCGTATTCCTCCTAATGCCCTTTGCGTTCCAGGGCCGCGGTGACTGCGAACAAATTGCGCAAAATGTCTGACCCTGGGCTGGTCATGAGGAATCATTGGCTCACTGGGAATTTTGCAGGTTTGAAACTAAACACACAATAATAAGGAATGAGGAATGGTGATGCTGGAAATTAAATCAACATCACCTCAGCGAAGTGTTGGGATTTGTGACTTTCAGCCGAGTGCCATTGTAGTTTTATAGGTATACAATATCTGAATAAAAATCATATAGCTTTACCGGATATGTATAATTTTCTTCCAAGGTCGTGTTCAAGGAAATTTACCTATTTCGTATTTTCCCCAGAAACATTTATCAATATTATGTGTATTGATGGTTGCTACTTGGTCGTTGCGAGTGGCCAAAATAGTTCATTGGCGAACTTGGTAGGACCCCCATCCAAAGAAAAAATGAATAGGTTAGATTTTTTTGAAAATGAACATGAACAAAACCAAGGTCATGGTAAATACCCATATAGCACCCACTCCTATCAAGATTGGAGGCTCTGCACTCGAAGTTGTTGATGAGTACGTCTACCTGGGACAAACGATCCAGCTAGGTAGGGCTAACTTCGAGAAGGAAGTCAACCGTCGAATCCGACTCGGATGGGCGGCGTTTATTTATTTACTAGCTGTGCCCACGACTTCGTCCGCGCGTGCTTTTCGTATTTAGGAAGATAATTATAGCTGTTGCCCGCGACTTCGTTCGCGTGTATGTCGGAAAGTAAAATGATGTCGCTAGGTAAAATCGTTAAGATATATACGAACAGTCAATATCTAGCATTGCTTGACCCCTTTTTTATAGATGGGAAATCATCAAATGACTCCTTCCGCTCTAGGCGGAGCGGAAAGAAGTGTCAGACTCTTACTGACTAAAACCCATCCGTGTTCCTCTTAATGCTCTTTGCGTTCCAGGGCCGCGGTGAATCTTTCGAATAAATTCCGCAACCCTGGCAGGCACTGACCCTAGTGGGCCTCATATTTATGCTGACATCTTTTTGAGGCGCACGTGGAACACAATGCGCCGTTTGACTCGGGCCTGGTTCTTATCGGACGGCGAGCAACCCAACGCTCGCCGTCCGCAAGCCCGCGTTGCTTGACCCCTCTTAGAATTACGAATTTCGAAGAGTATTACGCAAGGCACTGCCTGTATCACCTTTTTCGTGAGAAAATTTTTATTGATATCGCATCTCTCATTTCATCGAAACTATTCACAGCAGCCCTAGAAGATATTGTGAAAAGTAGGTGTAGATTGGGACAAAAGCGGTATTAATTAACGCCCATTATGCCTACTTGTCTCACTTAACATTTGCAGATTACCTTGTGGTTTTCACTGAGAACTTCGATGACCCCCAGAAAATGCTTCAAAATCTTTAAGATGCTTCTTTTAAGTTGGATCTGAATAGGATGAATATGGCCAAGACGAAGGTTATGACAAACTCCTTCAGCGATTCAAATCCTACTGTTAAAGTTGGTAAAAAATTGTTGGAGATGATAAACTGATATGTTTACTGACAGAAATGTTTTTTAACTGTTTTGTTTTTTTTGTCATATCAAACAGAGGTATCGAGACGAATATAGCTTGTATGGGCCACTTTTAGCTAATTGGACGACATTCTGAAGCCTGCCAAAATTCCGCAATGTCTGAATTCCCGCCTCTATAACCACTGTGTTTAACACGAACGCTCACGATCGCTCGAGTTGCACAGAGAGCCATGGAGCGTTCCATGCTCGGCATAGGTACGTCGTCGAGATCCGAAGACGAAGGTACGAAGGTTTTCAACATCGGAAAACGAATTGTTGAACTAAAGTGGAGCTGAGTAGGACACTTGGCAAGGCGCGGTGATAATAGGTGGAGTGAGGCAGGGACTAAGTGGTGTCCGAGGACTGGAAGAAGAAGTATTGATCGGCCGGTGGCGAGATGGGCGGACGGTATTGTTGCCATTGTGGGTAAAACCTGGATGAGGCTGGCACAGGACCCTGGGAATTGTCACATAAAAAGAGAGGCACTATAGCAATCTCTTTTTTGCTCAGCGCTCAGTGCTCAGCAGTGGGTGAAGTCAGGCTGTGGATGATGATGATGATACACGATGTTGAAGAAAGGTGCTAACGTTGTAATTAACACGCGATAGAGCTACATAAAGTTGGCCATGGCAAAACCAACCAGAAAAGAAGTCTACTCCCGCAGAGGACACGATGGAGGTCTGCCCTGCTTGAGCGGAGCACCGCCGTGTCTTCATCGAGGCGATCGGCGGCGGCAACCTCTCGCTACCGGCCCTGGTTCAATCCATGGTCCAGGGCGGGCGTTCCCGGCAGCGTAGGCGCGGGCCTGTGGATGGCGAGCGTCGGGTCGCTCGCTGTCCGATAACAACCAGGCCCTCACCATTGCGAGGATTTTTTCACGTCGGAAAACCCCGGCCTCACTTCCAGGATAACGTAGCAGACTGTTTCCTAGGCGTCGAAGCAACCTCTGCAAATTGGGCTGTCTGTGGTGTCTATATTAAATAGGTGTATTTTTAGGGGCAATGAACCGTAATAATCTCTATTATTATTCAGAGGTAATTTCTACTTAAGCTGATAAGTCGTTCAGTTAGTCGCGTGTATAGACTTGTCATTGCCATTTTTGACTGCAATCGGTAACCCGTGACCTTTTGTTGTCATGAAGTTCTCTGGCAAATTCATGTACGAAACGGTGGTTACTTCTGTGGCGTCATTGCCTAGAGATCGACAGTTCCCCTTGAACCTCGGAGGTGTGAGACCCGCTACTGATAATTGCTGGACTTGGGCTGGTCATGACGTATCACCGGCTCACCGGGAACTGAACAGTTTTAAACAAAAAATAATTGGGAATGAGATTGATCCTGGGAAAGAAATCCAAGACGATCATCGATAATGAAAGGCTCACCGAGTCGAAGCTCCAAAGTCTTGAGCATCGATGCCAAGTTGCTAGTCTGTCGGTTTTCTATCGGTTGCATTTTGGGGAGTGTGCGACGGAATTGCATAGTTTAATTGCGCCAAGCCAAGGTCCATCATCGGACCACAAGGCGTACGCTGGTGCGCCACCGGTACACGGTGGACATCACACCCACATGAACAAAACGTTTTGGAAACACATTCATTGTGCTTACAGCTAAAGAGTGGAATTCCCTGACTGTGTCCGTGTTTCCTGATAGCTACAGCCTGGGAGACTTGTCAAGAGTGAATAGGTTAAAGTCAATTAAATTATTTTCAAATAAAACTTTTTTTTACGCTGGGTAAGTATCAAAAGAATCTTTAACAAAAAAATATTTTTTGGTGTAATTCTCATGCTGTTGATAGTAAGTACAGTTTCGCTCAACAGATGGCATTGCGAGTACCATTCAGATACTTACCCGTACTTACTATGTATGTAGATAATAAGTTGATTTCTTCTAGATTGCCACAATTCCTATCAGGTTTATGTGTAAATGTTATCTACATTAGTTTTGTACTTTTTAACGTAATGCTACAAAACAGAATAGGTACATATAAACAGAAAATAGGTTCTTTGCTAAAAAATATGCAAAATACAGCAATAACATATTATTAATATGTGAAAATATTAGGTTTGGTAGGAATAAAAAACTAACGAAATAAATAAGATAAAAATAATCCAAAAATAATTACAACTTTTGTGGGATTCGAACCCACACCAAGTCTTTCGAGAGGCAGGCTTTATACCAACGGACTATGAGATCTGTTGACAATTGATTAAAATAGCCGATAGGTTAGCTCCCTGAAAGGGTTCCACATCAGGTGCTCTAAACCTTCATTTTTTATGTCGACAGACAGTACTCATCATGTTGACCAACTATTCCTAAAGCGGTATATTAATATCTCTTACAGATTAGCCGGGCTGCTAAGGTTCCACGTCTTGTATTCAGATCTTCAAAATAAATTATAGCCTATATGTTGGCGAGGAATAATAACTATACAACAAAAAAAGTTTCATCAAAATCCGTCCAGTGGTTTTTGCGTGAAAGATTAACAACAGACAGACAGACAAAAAAAAAAAAAAACATATTTTTGGCTTCTACTGGTTATATGAAGCACCCCTGGAATTTTTTTTTTTATTTTCATTCAATGTACAGAATTGACGTCTTCTACAGTTTTATTATATGTATAGATTTAAATTAAGTACAGCCACATCACATACATTGCAAAAATTTAAAACAAGGTCAATAACATAATGATCTAATGCACATGACAATTAAGGCGTACATAGCGCTCACCAGAACAATAGTGCTGCCTTGAAATAATAAGTCCTAAATCTAACTTTGAACAAACTTACTATTAAATTATTATTATTATTTTTTTTTTTATGTATGTATTTAACAAATTATACAAGAGTTAAGAATATTAAAACTAAAAAAAAATGATCAATAACAATGTCAAAATTAAAATAAAAGCTGAATGCATAATATGTCATTAGATTAAAAATAAAAATTTTACAACTGAATTAATAACATGTCAATACTTAGATTAAAATGCAAATATTAAGTTAAAATTCATTAAAAACTAATTCAACACATTTGATGTAAAATAAATTAAAATGAAATAAACATAAAATGAAATATAAATAAAATGTAATGTAAATTAAAATAAAATCAACAAAAAAAAACTAAGAACAACCTGGCACCAGTGTTATTTTTTCCGGAACCGCGGTAACTTGTCATTGAATATGTGTAATTCCTATGTTCAGGACTGCATTATTGTATTCATTGCACATTCTTATTATGGGAGACTGCAAGCCTAGGTTGGTTTTGACACCTGAGGTGTCAAAGACCTTTTTAATTTTTTTGGCCCGTGGGTAAGTTCTTGGAACTGTTAAGGAAACGCTCTGCAAAAGGCAATTGCATTGAATATTTCCATTAACGACCTTATGGAGGAAGCACAAATCCAAAAGACGTCTACAATCGCGAAGAGATGTGATGATCGTGATGTGATGTGAAGTTATGTGATGTGACAAGACGTGCAGAGACGTGACGTAACGTTACGTGACTTGGCGTGACGTTACGTTATGTGGTGTTACGTGACGTGATGTGACGTGACGTGATGTCGTGATGTGACGTAATTTGACGTGATGTGACGTGATGTGTCGTGATGTGACGTGATGTGACGTTATGTGACGTCATGTGACGTGACGTGATTTGATGTGATGTGACGATGTGTCGAGATGTGATGTGACTATGTGACGTGATGTGATGTAATGTAGTTCGCAGAAGGAAGCTGCGGAAAGGGAGAGGGAGATCTCGAGTGCTCTCCCGGCCCGCAGCAGGCGCACTGGGCGTCGGAGGAGGGCATTAGGGTGCGTTTCCACTGAGGCGGAGCGGAGCAGAGCGTGCCACGATTCACCAATCACAAGGCCTGAATTTCACATCTCTTTTCCACTCCGCTTGGTTGATTGGTGAATCGCGGCACGCTCTGCTCCGCTCCGCCTCAGTGGAAACGCACCCTTACGCTGCCCTCCTTCGGCCTCCCTAACTGGGTCCCAGGGACGGCGGACTCGGGGACGTCCGCCGCCCCCCATCAATTCGGACTCGGAGAGGGGCGCGCGTGGAACATACGATTTGCTTTACCGAATATCAAAAGTAATAATTGCGATATTGTATTGAACAAAGAGAAACTTGAATTCGTCGAAAACGCGGTTTTCCTGGGGATCACGCTTGACTCAAGGCTGCAATGGGGTCCTCATTTAACATCTCTTGCGGGACGGCTAAGTTCAGCAGCATATGCTGTCAGAAAAATCCGTCAATTTACTGATATAGATACCGCGAGGCTGGTCTATTTTAGTTACTTTCATAGTATCATGTCTTACGGTATCTTGTTGTGGGGACGTGCTGCAGACATCGAATCTATATTTATTCTGCAGAAAAGAGCCATCAGAGCCATATAATATATAATCTGGGTCGGCGCGATTCCCTAAGGGAACTGTTTAAAGATATTAACATCATGACGGTACCTTGTCAATACATATACGAAAATATAATGTATGTTCGGAAAAATCTCCATCTTTTTAGTAAGATTAGTGACAGGCATAATTTTAATACTAGAAATAAGAACAAATTAGATCAACCCCGATTCAGATTGGCTAAAGTACACACTTCTTTTATGGGGTACTGTGTTAAATTTTATAATAAAATACCATATGATATTCTCGGACTGAATGAGAGAAAATTTAAAACATGCATTAAACGCACACTATGTAGACAGGCATATTATAAACTGGAAGATTATATCCTTGATAAAAATGCTTGGCTAAATGCCGGTCCTGCTCCACAGCCTCAGCCGCTTGGTTCCACTAGTTAGGATTTTATATATGGAGGAGATGCTCACCCTTTTTTATTTTACTTTTTACGTTTAATAATAATAATATTCCACATTTCTATAATGTTTGGAATACACTTTTACTTTTCTGTTCTTACCAATTGATATTTATAGTTTTATATAAAGTAGAAGCATTTTTTATTTTGGAATCCTGTAAATGTGAGGACCATGGAGCCTTTTTATGTTAATAGATGGTTTTCTTGTTTGACATGAATGAGCAGGGGCAGTTGAGGGTTTGTCATGCTCACTCGAATGTCTCGCTGATGGTGGCGCGTGTATCGGATCATTCGGTTCCCTTCAAAATGGTTGAGCTGAATGGTGCTGATGCACGCGTCATGTTCGTGAACGGGCGCCATCAGTGGAGACTGGTCATCTCTTAGCTGTCGCTGGCTTATTTCAATAGTTTATTTGATACTTAGAATTCTTTTTTTTTTCTCTTCCTTTACATTGTTCTCACATATAGAAGCAACAAAGATAATGTAACCAGGATTATTGTAAATCATAAAATGGTTTAAAAGAGTGTCCATGGAGTTTCTTGCACGTTCTTCTCCATAGAGATCTACGCTTTGGAACGTGTAAATAGCTTCATGTTTTTGACTGACTGACTCTGACAATTCAAAAGTACCTGTAAATGGTTTATTTGAAATAAATGCTTTGACTTTGACTTTGACTTTGACTTTGACTTTGACTTTGACATAACACGCCATCACCTCGGGGTGATGGCGTGTTATGTTCCACGCGCACGCGCACGCGTTAGATGTCGTAGGGGAGTTAAACACCTCACTCGCCCTACTTAACGAGACGCAGCACCGGGGGCTACGGGAGCACTTAAGCAATCTTCAACGCAGCCCCCGACTGGTGAAAACGGGGCCTGCAAAGGCAGGCCCCGTTTTCACCAGTCGGGGGCTGCGTTGAAGATTGCTTAAGTGCTCCCGTAGCCCCCGGTGCAAGTTTGCGAGGGAACACGGGGTGGTTTTAGTCAGTTGGAGTCTGACAGACCCCTTCGTTCGCCCCGGGACGGAGGACATCCGTGAGGATTTACACCACGATAAAAAAAAAAAAAAAAAACGGTCTGATTCTGATCGGACGGCGAGCCACCCAACGCTCGTCGACCGCATTCCCGCGTCTATCTATGATGGGGTTGACTTTCTGTCTACCCGGATTCAGCTTAGTACCAGTATTGTATGGAGCCACTGCCCAGCTGACCTTCACATCAACTACCACCTGGGTAGCACGAGACCTCTTGGCAAGACTGGCATCTCTGGCTTCTGACTACACTATCCGTAACCCGTTTTTAAGCCGGTTGAAAAAAGTAAAGTATATTTGGTAAAAATAAAATCGTCTGGTCTATTCTGTAATTACTTCACCGTGGAAACTTAGGAGGAGTGAGCTTGAAGTGAACTTACTGTCTTCTCAAATTGTTTATATGGCATTGACAGCTCACTTTACTAAGCTTGCACTCTTTCTCGTTTCACCTAAGAATCGCACCACCAACGGGCTGGTCGCTTTAAATTTTGAAGTGAAGTGAAATGAAATGAAAGTGAAGTGATGGGATGTGATGTGATGTGACGTGATGTGACGTGATGTGATGTGACGTGATGTGACGTAATGTGACGTGATGAGACGTGATTTGAGGTGATGTGACGATGTGACGAGATGTGATGTGACGATGTGACGTGATGTGATGTGATGTAATGTAATGTGATGTGACGTGACGTGACGTGGCGTGGCGTTACGTTTTGTGATGTTACGTGTTGTGACGTGACGTGATATGATGTAGCCTGATGTGAACTGATGCGACGTGATGTGACTTGATGTGACGTGACGTGACATGATGTGACTTGATGTGACTTGACGTGATGTGACGTGATGTGACGTGATGTGACGTGATGTGACGTGATGTGACGTGATGTGACGTTATTTGATGTGACGTGATGTGACGTGACGTTATTGATGTGATGTGACGATGTGACGTGATGTGATGTAATGTGATGTGATGTGATGTGATGTGACGTGACGTGACGTGACATAACGTGCAGAGACGTGACGTAACGTGACGTGACGTGGCGTGACGTTACGTTATGTGATGTTACGTGATGCGACGTGACGTGATATGATGTAGCCTGATGTGACGTGACGTGATGTGACGTGATGTGACTTGATGTGACGTGACGTGGCATGATGTGACTTGATGTGACTTGACGTGATGTGACGTGATGTGACGTGATGTGACGTGATGTGACGTGATGTGAAGTTATTTGATGTGACGTGATGTGACGTGACGTTATTTGATGTGATGTGACGATGTGACGTGATGTGATGTAATGTGATGTGATGTGATGTGATGTGACGTGACGTGACGTGACATAACGTGCAGAGACGTGACGTAACGTGACGTGACGTGGCGTGACGTTACGTTATGTGATGTTACGTGATGCGACGTGACGTGATATGATGTAGCCTGATGTGACGTGACGTGATGTGTCGTAATGTGATATGATGTAGCCTGATGTGACGTGACGTGATGTGACGTGATGTGAAGTGAAGTGAAGTGATTTGACGTGATGAACGTTACGTGATGTGGCGTGATGTGACGTGATGAACGTTACGTGATGTGACTTGATGTGACGTGATGTGATGTGATGTGAAGTTATGTGATGGGACGATGTGACGTGATGTAATGTAATGTGATGTTATGTGACGTGACGTGACGTGACAAAACGTGCAGAGACGTAACGTGACGTGACGTGGCGTGACGTTACGTTATGTGATGTTACGTGATGCGACGTGACGTGATACGACGTAGCCTGAGGTGACGTGACGTGATGTGACGTGATGTGAAGTGAAGTGACGTGTTTTGACGTGATGAACGTTACGTGATGTGGCGTTGTGACGTGATGTGGCGTTGTGACGTGATGAACGTTACGTGATGTGATGTGACGTGATGTGACGTGATTTGATGTGAAGTTATGTGATGTGACGATGTGACGTGACAAGACGTGCAGAGACGTGACGTAACGTTACGTGATGTGACGTGACGTGATGTGACGTAACGTGAGGTGGCGTGATGATACGTGATGTGACGTGATGTGACGTGATGTGAAGATGTGACGTGATTTGATGTGATGTGGTGTGACGTAATGTGATGTGATGTGACATGACGTGACGTGACAAGACGTGCAGAGACGTGACGTAACGTTACGTGACTTGGCGTGACGTTACGTTATGTGGTGTTACGTGATGTGACGTGACGTGATGTGACGTAACGTGAGTTGACGTGACGTGATATGACGTGATGTGAAGTGAAGTGACGTGATTTGACGTGATGTGACGTTATGTGATGTGACGTGATGTGACGTGACGTGACGTGATGTCACGTTATGTGACGTGATGTAACGTGATGTGACGTGATGTGATGTGAAGTGAAAGTAAAGTATAGAGAAGTGAAGTGAAGTTAAGTGAGTTGTGTTTCTAACAATAAGTGAAGTGGAATAAACTCCAGTTTTGCGTCGGAGCTGTCACACATTTTTTTTAAATAAAATTTTATAAATTATCACGGAATAATACACAGACTTAACAACTAGTTCCTACGTAACAACCGAGTGATAGTTTTAATCAAACCTTTAACTGAACTATAACAAAAGGTATAGTCTACCCACACGGAATGCTAAAATAACTTTGATAAAATATTCACATACACAACGAAGGGACTTGTCGGCCAAATTCCTTGCAGGGGAATGTGGAATTTATTGGACACCTTCCGTTTCAATTTGCGAACACGGAGTCGAGATGGTGTCATTTCGGTCCGGTCTCCTCTCTTGAGAGTTTGGACAGTGATGGCAGGAAACGAAGTTACCCGAAAGAGTTCGTTGTGAATCGGTTTTGACGTTTCTTGTATAAATAGAGGATAAGTCCAGGGTGAATAGTGAAAGGATATAAGTTATGATTGTACAGTGCTACACGGATCTTTTGGTGCTTGATTGACATTATTAGGTATTCGCAGTTGGTAAACATTAGAGAAATTATCTGCGGAAATTTCATTGAAAAAAAAAATTCAGTCGAATTGAGAACCTCCTCCTTTTTTGGAAGTCGGTAAAAATAAGATGGCGTCATTTATTGTAGTTTATTTTCAGAAAACGGCACGGGAGTGCATACTACAAAGACACAAACATCAAATGCGGCGGTGTGCCATCTTTTCCCGAAACGCCATGGCTCGTCTTCGCCAAAAGGCGGGATTCTTTCAAAGTCAAAGTCAAAGTCAAAGTCAAAGCATTTATTTCAAATAAACCATTTACAGGTACTTTTGAATTGTCAGAGTCAGTCAGTCAAAAACATGAAGCTATTTACACGTTCCAAAGCGTAGATCTCTATGGAGAAGAACGTGCAAGAAACTCCACGGACACTCTTTTAAACCATTTTATGATTTACAATAATCCAGGTTACATTATCTTTGTTGCTTCTATATGTGAGAACAATGTAAAGGAAGAGAAAAAAAAAAGAATTCTAAGTATCAAATAAACTATTGAAATAAGCCAGCGACAGCTAAGAGATGACCAGTCTCCACTGATGGCGCCCGTTCACGAACATGACGCGTGCATCAGCACCATTCAGCTCAACCATTTTGAAGGGAACCGAATGATCCGATACACGCGCCACCATCAGCGAGACATTCGAGTGAGCATGACAAACCCTCAACTGCCCCTGCTCATTCATGTCAAACAAGGAAACCATCTATTAACATAAAAAGGCTCCATGGTCCTCACATTTACAGGATTCCAAAATAAAAAATGCTTCTACTTTATATAAAACTATAAATATCAATTGGTAAGAACAGAAAAGTAAAAGTGTATTCCAAACATTATAGAAATGTGGAATATTATTATTATTAAACGTAAAAAGTAAAATAGAAAAGGGTGAGCATCTCCTCCATATATAAAATCCTAACTAGTGGAACCAAGCGGCTGAGGCTGTGGAGCAGGACCGGCATTTAGCCAAGCATTTTTATCAAGGATATAATCTTCCAGTTTATAATATGCCTGTCTACATAGTGTGCGTTTAATGCATGTTTTAAATTTTCTCTCATTCAGTCCGAGAATATCATATGGTATTTTATTATAAAATTTAACACAGTACCCCATAAAAGAAGTGTGTACTTTAGCCAATCTGAATCGGGGTTGATCTAATTTGTTCTTATTTCTAGTATTAAAATTATGCCTGTCACTAATCTTACTAAAAAGATGGAGATTTTTCCGAACATACATTATATTTTCGTATATGTATTGACAAGGTACCGTCATGATGTTAATATCTTTAAACAGTTCCCTTAGGGAATCGCGCCGACCCAGATTATATATGGCTCTGATGGCTCTTTTCTGCAGAATAAATATAGATTCGATGTCTGCAGCACGTCCCCATAATAAGATACCGTAAGACATGATACTATGAAAGTAACTAAAATAGACCAGCCTCGCGGTATCTATATCAGTAAATTGACGGATTTTTCTGACAGCATATGCTGCTGAACTTAGCCGTCCCGCAAGAGATGTTAAATGAGGACCCCATTGTAGGTTATTGTATTCTTTACTTTTAAAGTTTGTTTATGTTAATTAAAAAATATATATTTTCCTTATTACTTCAAAAAATGGCCACGCGCTTAAGGTCCTTTTACATCTGTAGAAAGTAAAGATTTTACTATACCTTATTAGTTCACCTAAATAATTGTATTATTATTATGTATTTTCGTTGCAGCCATTTTAATATCTCATTGCTTACAATATTGCTGAAATCATGTACGTGCCATCCTGTTAAAGATCTTTAAATAGAGTGGATGGAGTTTTTTTTTTCAAACAGCTGTGCGTTTCTTCTATTTTCAGAATATTAATATTTATGTAGCTGCAATTAGCTAGGAGGTTTTTATTTATCAAAAAAGAAAAACATTGATCAATAATAAAATTACGTTATTTATTTCATATTATTGTAATTTATTTTCCTTCTTTCAAATTTCATTAACAAATATTCTGCTATTAAGAGCGTGTACGCCGTATGTCATTTCATACAAACTTTCAAGTCCTTATTCTTCAAAATGAATGAACCGATTTTAACGACACTTGGTATGCATTCGCTAAATATCCAGGTCTAAATAGTTATCAGAAAACATTTTTGAAAAAGAGTTCAGGGGGAAGGATATAGAGATTTTTCACTTTCTATAGAAAACTTAAAATCGCTCTCTCTCTCTCTCCCTCTGAAAACTTTTTCAAAAATGTTTTCTGATAACTATTTAGACCTGGATATCTAGCGTTTGCATACCAAGTTTCGTTAAAATCGGTTCATTCATTTTGAAAAATTATGATTTGAAAGTTTGTATGAAAAGCCGTACCGCGTAAACGCTCTTAAAAAGTCACATAGTTAATTTCCTTAACTGAAACAAATTACATGGAAAATCGTTTCTGAAGTTAATTGAACCCTAAACTTCAATACATAATTACTTTAACTCTAAATAATATAAAACTAAAAACTGAATTCAGGAGGTAAATTAGAAAGTTTGTTAACCCTTCACTGCCGCTAAAGTGTTGGCCTCAATTCAATTATTTAAAATTAATGGATCACCATCCAGCACCAATTAGTTTAGATAGGATACTGAATAAATTAAACCTATTTTTTTTCACAGCCATTTTACGAACATGACGGAAAATTACTTAAACGTAGTAATCTTTTATAAATGCTCTATTGTAACATGTGAAATCTAAATACTTAATCGAATGACGAATGTTGATTACAATGATGAATAGTGTAGTTACGTTTTGCGATCACTGATTAGAACAATGAGGCCATATTCCAAACCATGTTGAGTCTTTGAATTTTTTCATGACGCTTTCAGTGTAACGACAAGCTACCTGCACGCTAAATCTACTGTAATAAAAAAAACCGGCCAAGTAAGAGTCGGGCGTCTGCTCAAAGAGATTGAATCATAAACTATTGCTAAAGTCTTCCTCGCCATCAAATCATCGGAGACGTCTCATCATCTGCCTAGCCTTTTTCCAACTATATTAGGGTCATCCAATATATTAGGGTCTTCCAGCCAAACTGGATTCATCTGAATACCAGTATTTGACGTGGAGTGGCTCCCTACTAGACCACCACAACCCATTAACTGGGTAGCACGTTAGTTCTAGGAAATACTGGAGTCAAATTTACTGGCTTCTGTCAATCCGTAACGACTGCCAAAGATCTACAAATGACAGCCGGGACCAACCTGCTATCCGAGGCACAGAGGAAACTCGGTATGTTATTATGGTCACCCATCCACAGGCCCACCCTTGGCAAGCATTGCTTAACCTTGAAGATCGACCCGTGCGGCTGTTATTCTTAAGACATGAGCTCGAAATCATCGGAGACTTTTACTAGGTACTGGTCTATGCTTCTTGTATCCAGCTGATTCCTAAAATCTTAACAACGTCATAGGTGTCCCTTGTGAGAGGCAATACCAACGCTACGCCTTCTTTTAAGAGAGCGCCACTTCAGAACTCTTTGGCCCTATAGGTCAATGCCATTTTTGTTCATATTGTCGTAAACCCAGTCAAATACAAACCAAAAACACGATATTTTACTATCAATGTGCTTAAGGAAGATTAATAAAAAGTTTCACTTTTACCATAAACGTAAACGTTATATAAGTAAGCCAATTAATTTCTAGAGCGAACTGTTACTAAAGTAGGATACTTTTTAATACTCATAATTCCGATTTCATTATGCTTATAATAATACACTCAAGTTTTACCAATTCTATGTTTAACGACCTCAATTTAGACGTTCTTTTTAACGAGAGAAACAGTAGTCCCATTCCATACGTGAAAATGGATAGATGAATGAATATCCAGTTTGTCCACTGATAGAGCTATGTTCGAGTACCACTACTGGACGTTATGTTTAAATAGATAAACATTTGAATGTAATGGCAAAGCAAATATCAGTGGTGTAAAAACGGGTTTGACAGAAAAAAATCAATGTACCGATACCTCAGCACAATATTACAATCTTTAGATTGTAAGTATTGTGTCCACTTTCAGTTGTTGACTGTACGTGCTCGATATAAGTTTTCTCTTTCGTTTTATAGTCAACTGGTGCGGTACCGAACTGTCGAACGTCAACATCCTATGAAATACCTTTCTATAGTCATCATCATCATCATCATCATATCAGCCGAAAGACGTCCACTGCTGGACATAGGCCTCCCCCAAGTGTCGCCACAACAACCGATCCTGTGCGTCGCGCATCCATCGGTTACCCGCGACCCTCACCAGGTCACCGGTCCACCTTGTGGGAGGCCTTCCAACGCTGCGTCCTCCGGTACGCGGTCGCCACTCCAAAACTTTTCGGCTCCATCGACCATCTGTTCTGCGAGCAATGTACCCTGCCCACTGCCACTTCAATTTGGCGATCCTTCGGGCTATGTCGGTAACCTTGGTTCTCTTGCGGATATCATCATTTCTGATTCCTTTCTATAGTAATGATAGAGTTTAAAAACGCGCGAATCGGGTGGCACACCGTAGTCCCAGAAGCGCTGCAATAGTACCTATACTCGTAGATTCCCATCACGTCTTAATTTGGCTTACTAATTTAATAACACCGTGTTTTCATATAGTGAACCTTCTAACCCTATTTATAATTATTGTGCTTTAACTAGTTATACTTAAAGCCAACGAATACTGAACTAATTCTGTTTTATGACCCACTGATTGTTAATATGCACTAAATACGTGGTTTCTCGTTATAAAATGAAAATTGCAATCATAAAGTGGTTTAGTTCATGTTTGTTCTTTTTGTTAAGATCTAAGGAATAAGTTTAAAAATTACTAAAAGGATGCGTTTGATTCTACCACAAATTAACTGTAATTTTATAATTTCGATGGCTTATGTTATTCTGTTAACCTAGAACTGTACTACTAATATAACAAACTTATTAATACTACTAATTTAAATAAAACTACTATTTTAAACTTTCGTTTTAACCTGTGAGTGGAATTAGCTGATTAGGGTCTTTTACGATACAAGGTGTTTCAGAAAGGTGAGGTCATATTTAAGGGTGACGTTGGGTAGCTGATATACATGTCAAAATATAAAAAAAGAGTTTTTTTTTATAAATTCGACCAAAAAAATCGACTAAAAAGTTACAAAGAAATTATTTTTCAAGCAGTTTGTTACGTTGGTTGGTGGTATTTACTTTAGTTAAAACACAGATTTGATGTCAACAATAAAAAAATATTGAACACGTATTTTTTGCCAATCCAAATTCATAAAACAATGATAAAGTTAAAGCGCATTAAAGTTTAATGATGATGATGATGTAGGTATCAAAGTCAAAAAGTCAAAAACGTTTATTGTGTGTGTGTTCATTTTTAGTTTACTTCTAAAATTCACAATACATAATCTCGAAGGAAGTTGTGTCCATTGCTCCACTATTCTGCCTCTCAAATTTTATACAAACTTGAACGGTATTACTTTAAATTCTTATCACAATACCCGGGTAGTATGGTAAATGAGCTCGTAAGAGTGAATAGCGGCCGATACGTAAGCGGGATCAACGCGAGTGGACTGGGGCGATACGGCAGTAAATTATGGCCGTTTTCAACATTGGCCAGTAGCTATAGTGTAACAAAGAATGACGTCATTAGCTTCTCTGGGTGAGGAATGAGACTGTTAATCATATTGGATGTGGATGTAGGGATTGTAGTTGTAAAGAATCGTGTCTCGTTGGTAGTTTGTTAGTCTTTGCTGGTTATGCGAGAATTTTATGGTTACACGAGTATGTTTAATAACAATAATAATCATTATTTTCGGACAACTGATCCATCGTGCTAATTAACAATATGATAACTTATTACTAGTGTTAATAGTTAAAATATAACATTAAAGAAAACAAAAGCAATTGTATTGTGAAAAGGATATTCAAAAATAATAAATTTAGTGACAGGCTCCGTATGAAGAATGATGATAAAATATTAAATAGATTTGAGTAGACTATTTATAATACACATTAGGACGACTAGAAGGCAATGATAATCATGATATATGTAAGACTTGCCCAGCAGTGGGACATTACATCTATCTATACAAACAAATAAAATTTGAGTATCTGTTTGAAGTATCAAAATAACAGCTTTTTATCGATATTATAAACACATTTTTTTGTGTGTCTGTCAGTCTGTCGGTCGGTCAGTCTGTCTGACTGTCTATTTATTCCAGCTAATCTCCGGAATGGCTGAACCGATTTATTTTAGAAATAGAATTAGAGTTGCGTGCAAAAAATTAACCGGCCGAAACGGCTGGACCTATTTTAGCAGGATTTTTACTGGTGGCGCTTGTGTCAAATCATTTCATAGTAAATTACTGTTAAATTATAAACTTAACCACATCATCATCATTACAGCCGAAAGACGTCCAATGCTGGGCGTAGGATGCCAAGTGTCGCCAGTGGCCAGTCGCTACATTGACTGGTTTTGTACGTCTCGCTTCCAGCTGAATCCCGCCGCCATCACCTGATCAACGTTTTCGGGTTGCATCAAGGAGCCACCTCGTGTAGCGCATTTTGTTCAATATGGCACTCAACTGAACCGAGCGTCGGCGCATCCTGAACAGTCTCACCTAATACCTTATGAGACTGGCCAATCCTTCCCTTGTGGTGGTACGGCTAAATGCTCGCCTGGTTCGGGACCACTCTCCCACCGGAGTCCGACATCAAGCAGCCTGCTGTGTTTCGTTGACGCGTGCAGGCATCTTTTGGGCACGCCCGCTCCATCATAGACTTCATCCATCGCTTTTCATCAGGCGTGATCGAGATCAAGAGCTAGCCCACTACTCAATAAAAAAAATGGTCTACCTCGTGGGAAGTCTTAATTTGAACGTATCATCTTCCAGGTCTTCCGGATCTGTCTTGTAACTCATACTCATTGCATTTATTATTTTAGAACTATGTAATTTACTGGCTCTTTCGAACTTTAAGAAGTCAAAAAGTTTTATTTTCGCTATTGATTGGCACGCGTTTGGCCAGTTAAAGACTTGAAGCGAAATATGCAAATAACATTCCAAGATGTAAATGTATATTGAGAAGCACGGAGAAGGTAAATATCGACAACGACATACTCCAGGGAGAGTAAAATGAATCCCATCTTTAAAATATCTCGAAGAAAAAAAAAAATTTTTTTTGAAAGATGTATTAAAATAAAGAACAGTTTCACGAAAACATTGCACTTGACGTATCTCTAAGAACTTTAGAAGCCCTTCTTTTTAGAAAAGGATTTAGTATAAGTAAACTTTTTTTTTGTGGTGAAAAGTATAAAGATCAAAGCTTATGAAGATTTTTATAAATTATAAAACAATGTCTTTTCGCCTGTCTGTACTTTAGTGCTATTAAAACTCAAACATCATTTATACAATTATCGTAAATGTTTACCTAAATAAACTGCTATTGTGTATTTGTCTGGCTAGAAAAAAATACAATATATTTCACTCGCAGATAAAACAAAGCATCTTAATGAAGTCCCTTGTCATAATAATTAATTATGATCTGGCCTTGTCTCTTCCTAGTCCAGTTAAGAATGGTGTCGCTAATTGTAGCCATCGATAAAAATAAGCAACCATTTTATTCATATGATAATGTGTTTTATTGGTTACTGAAGAAGAAGTTGATTTGTCCGTTTGCATTATACACACGGAATTAGCGCATAGATATTACTTTAGGCACCATTTCTCTTAGCACGGGTGGGTGATGGGGAGAGGGAGGAACTGAGAGCCGAAAGATGCAGCATTGGAAGTCTCCTACAAGGTGGACCAATAACCTGGTGATTAGTTGTGTGTGAGAAGCTTTCTTTGTACTGAAATGATGATATTGACCATTGTATAGTGAATTGTAGCATCATCAATGCTGCCATAAGAAAAACTAACGAAGCAAAATTTGTACAGCAACAGAAAGAACCGCAAAGCCATCTATCCTGCCAACAGCATAACGAAACCCTGCTTCATGGTATCAGAGTTATTCATGCGATCTGAACATATATAAATACAACACTCCGAATATCAACTATCGGGCAGTTGCCCATCAGACACAACAACCGTCTGTTCGGTGAATCCTCCCTTTTCAATGGAGGCTTGCGAGACATTACACCTTGTTCCGCGTGCCTATAAACTGGTGACCCTCATGCAGCTATACCATCATGACAAAACAAACAAAGTCTATGTAATCTTAGTTCTAGGCTAACACAGTGACAGACGCTAAGAAGAAGTCTTATGCCAAATTTCTGTTTTGCACATAACTAGCGATAGTGAAATATCATCAGACATGATGTTTGTAAAAGTAGCACGTACCCGCGTAGTGAAATAAGTAACAGAAAGTAAGCCACGTAAAGAACTCAATTGACATGACAACCAAGCCACTCACTATACATTACACCCTATTACACTCCTATTAAACCCCTGTGGAACCACCCAGAACTACGCAAAACTAAATAAAACCGACCAACAAAGGATCCAACGCAATAACTGGCCACCCTTCAGCAAATGTAAGTCAAAACGCGCGTAAACAATTCAGGGGGCCCCACCAACTAATCATCCGCTTTGCCAGGATCCCAACGAGGTCAGAGGAAATGAAACCGCGTGTTTCGGTGCCAAACCTGAGTGTACTTGGACACCGTTCAAGTGTTGACACATCGGACGCCAGATAAAATGGGTGCCTTGTGTGTCTCTGGTGTTTTATCATTTTATGTAAATAAATATCAATGATATTATTTCTAATTCTTTAGCATACACCAAACATGACAAATTACATAGTCAATAGACAATACATAAACGATACGATATGTTGATATTTCTATGAAATATTAAATTATTTTCGGCAGTTATTGCCTTGTCCTGAGATAATACGGAAACCTTTATAAAAACATAGAATCCAAATACGATGGACCTACCTTGTTTGGCTGAGGAGTTGCAATGACCAAATTATTGCGTTGTCGCAAAAGTAACATAAGCATGCCAAGTGTAAGCTTAATCGGATGTCTGTAAGTGCTTGAAAGCTGTATTATTAAATACACACATACGAATGCAGCAATGTCTTCCTGTTTTCCACGAATTTTCCCTGGAATACTTTCCATTTTTTTTTACATTAATACCTTTATTGGATTATTGAAAATAATTTAAATCTAAAAAGAGTAAAATAAGACGAGCCTATAAAAATATCTTGGTTAGATAGGTTTTATTTGCTTTCAAACGAACAGTGTTTTTTTTGTATCTTATCTGTCCTCTGTCTTGAGATTATTTAGAAACTTTATAGCGATCAGTCCGATACATTCGCATTGCCCTCGAAATCTGTCAAAATGTAAAATGATGTAATGTCTGTATAAGAAACTAGAGGTGTTTTGATAAATTGCGATTGAGATACGAATTGAGATGCGATTGAGATACGAAAATGCAAACATTTCATTATAAGTACGAGAAGAATTGCCCCCTTTGGGTTCGATATTTTCTCGACTGTGGTAAGCGTTTGCGGAGATCAGCTAGAGTGCAGCCGGAAATAAGTCGTTTGTGACTTAAAGTGTGTAACTTGAAACTTTTCGGAATAGAGGGTCTGTTAAAATGTTGTGGCCATCTATTTGTTGTCCGAATGATTTGTTGATTGTTTTGCCGTAACAGTCGATAGTCAATGTAAACAGGGTACCTACTTAATTTTATTGTGAAACTTCACAGCTCCAATAGTAGGTACTTAATTAATTAATTTTGAAGGTTCTATTATACCTGAAAAATTATGTCTTATATTATAAGTAATTTGAAGAAAACGTTCTCCACTCCTCACGACTTATTTGCATAGTTAATAATGCTTAATAAATAATGAACTATACTTACTTACTTACTAATATTATCAAATTGATCGAATAGAGAAATTCAATTAGAATATTAAGCCAAGACACTCGCCTTCTAAATTCTTTGAATAAATATGGTATATTTTTAAGATCTTATTATTTAATCTTTGTATTATAATTATATTGTAAAGTTTTTATATTTATAAACAAAGAGGTTCCTTAACAGGAAACTTAGGTAAGGCTGCTTAAAGTGCCTACTAAGTGCATGAGTTTATAGTTTACAAGAGTATCAGCTATTAGAAATAAAAAAGTTAAAATTTACAATAGAAGCATCTGTCGGAAACTACACGAACTAGCAGGCAAAGTTTGCACTGCGGAGGGATCATTGCCTCGGGGAAGTGAGACGTCCCACCCCTCGGTATAGATGTGAATTTTGTCGCTAGATGGCAGTAGAATCTCAGCAATGTGTTCCACGATATTCAGTTAGGGAAGCTCCGAATTTCATAGTTCGGATAAATGAAACTAGATGTCGTTTTATTAATGAAAGTGTAAACTGAATACAATGACATAATCTTCTGTCATAATTATATTATTAAGAGCATAGATAATTAAAACCAAATTAAAAAAAAAATGTGAGACAATCAGACACATACTACGTAGGTACATATTTTTCTAAGTGTTAGTAATATAGAATTTTATTGATACAGTGCCATCTAAGATTCTTAAGATTTACCCACTACTGCTCAAACCATCTGAAAGCTGTATTTGTTACAGAAAAATTGTGGAGATGGCGTTGCATAAAATTTGAAACGTTAGAAGCAAAAAAGGTTAGATATTTCCTGACTAGATGAAGCTTTAATGATGTAACTCTCTCCTCTTAACTTATCGCTTTATTAAAGGAGGTTGGAACGTGCAACTGACTTCATAATTTTGGTTGGCCTGACTGATTAGGTTCACGAATCTCGGGATTCTACACACTGCTGTCAACAGCTTGATTTTGAGCTGTTCTCGCTAAATCTGAAGTTCCAATATAATAAATCATCATCATTTCAGGCGAAAGACGTCCACTGCTGGACATAGGTCTGCCTTAAGTGTCTGCCTTAAGTGTCGCCACATTGGCCAGTCTTGTGCGTCTCGCAACCAGCCTTCACCTGGGGAAAAAGACGGAGCTATACAGAACGTATAGCTCCGTCTCTTCCCCACTCGAAGTAATATTGAAGTAATACTGCTTTAAGAGTTGGTGGTTAGGCCCCAGGTCATGGGTCCACCCTGTGGGGAGCCTTCCAACACTGCGACTTCCAGTACGTGGTTGCCACTCTAGCACCTTTCGACCGCATCGAATATTAAGTTCTGCGAGCAATTTTGCGTGTCCACTGCCACTTAAGTTTGGCGATTCTTCAATCCAATACTAGTTCATTTTGCACTCCAAAACGAAACAAGCTGTTTTGTTAGAACTGGCGTGTGGCCTACTGCACTGTGTAATGTTTTCGAACTTATAAAATTTAGGAATGAATAATTTTTACCCAAGCCGCGACCACACATTTCATGCAAAACTTTCAGTTACAAAAGTAAAAAACAACATTTTGTTGCCACAATTTAACGGCACGTCCAACCACCTTGTTGGTAACAATCTCAATTATTCGAAAACCTCTAATTTAATGCTGGCAACTTCTAATTTATTCACTGAAGGGAACTGTGATTGCAAATTGTTTCCGTTTTGGTATTCACCGACGGTTCTGAATTCACTTTTTTGGTGTGACATCGGACGAGAAACAATTCGTTTCCTTTTACTTTATGAATTTCAACTCTTTCACTGGCTATCTTGAAAGTTAAAGATCATAATTGGGTATTCATTGTTTTTTAAAACTTTTCATGAGCTTCATTTTTAGATGAAAATGAAACTTTCCTCTTGGCCTATCAAGTTGTGATAAAAAAAAGGAATTGGAATAGATCAAGAACCATACGTAGGATTTTACTCGATTCCAATTCTTTTTAAAGGATTCTATTAATCAACGGGTTTAATGCTGGTACGGGTTTCGTATGGTGTCGTTTGTAAAAGAATAGCATAGGTTTCGTAAGAGGCGACTAAGGGACTCATAAGAGAATGGGCAGCAGCATTCTCTGTAGAGTACATTGCAACCGCTGCACTGCGTTCGCCAACCTGCCTGCCGAGCGTGGCGATTATGGCAAACCCCGTCCAATTGAGGGAGGCCTTTGTCCAGCAGTGGACGTCTTTCGGCTGATATGATGATAATGATGAACCAACGGGTTCTGTTTATGGTACGGAACCCTTCATATAAGAGTCCGAGTCGCACTAGACCGGGTTTTTTGAAATGATTTGTAGCGGAGCATATTCCTACTGTGATAGGTAAAAGTAGGCAGTCGCTCGTTTCGTTAAATATCTACGGGAATTTAATTGCATCCAATTAAACTAGCCAAGACCACACACTTGTGAAAAGGCTGGGCTGCATCCGGCAATCATCTCCAAATGAGGATTTTTTTTATGATTACCAGTATATACCTACATACGGGGTAATTGGAATGCAGGGGTAAATCGGTACGAAACTTTGAAGGGGATTTTACGTTATTTAAATCTTATTTGCGGCATTTGCGGTCTCCAATTTTTCTAAAAATTATTGAATTGATATAAGTAAAATAAACTTGATTTCAAAGGCAACCAATATTTTGAAAGTGAAAAACCTTATCAAACTTTTGTTTCTATTCACCCCTCCGTTCCTATTCACCCCGTTTGAGTCACACACAATTTGTCAGCATGAGATGATAATTTTGTTAAAAGCAGGTTTTTATATTCTTTTTTTAATTGTGCAGCTTTTTCATCCGATTTTCTTAAGCTCCTATTTCTTGGGCTTTGCGAAAGTGGCGGAAGTAACTTAACCAATGGCTTATAGTCTTTTCTCACGCTATCTGAAAGTACGTTTTAAAAGACTACAAAATGAATTTTTTACTTGCCAAGAAGTACCGTTTCGTTTTATCCAGTCAGATTTTTCTTCTGACAATCCGTAATGACTGCCAAAGATCTAGAAATGACAGCCAGGACCAATGGTTTGATGTGCTTTCATGTTTTCCGAAGGTACGGAGAAGTTTCGGTATGTTAAGATGGTTACCCATCCATAGACCGATCTCGGCAGGCGTTACTTAACACTGAAAATCGACCCATGCGGCTGTTATTATTCAACCACGAACTCTTGCTTCAACAAATTTTAAATCAATAAATAATTTAAAAAAAAAAAAATAACTAAGAGAGCTTGCACAATAGATGCGTGCAATAAATTTTTCAATGAAAAACATTCTAGCGTTACACTTTAGCCAAACCAAAAATGTAAGATTTCACGGCAGATAGACCACCGTAGCAAACCCGCGAGAATAAGCCAGTTAGCAAGAAGTCTATTTCGATTGGAGTTTATATCAAGATCAGGAAAAAATAAGAAACATGATTATGGTATAAAACCATGTTACACTTTAGCCAGGCCTAAAATGTAAGATTTCACGGCAGATAGACCACCGTAGCAAACCCGCGAGAATAAGCCAGTTAGCAAGAAGTCTATTTCGATTGGAGTTTATATCAAGACCAGGAAAAAATAAGAAACATGATTATGGTATAAAACAATCCAAAGTGAGCCTCCTCGGATCCCATGGTTTAGTAATTTTAAAGTTAGCCGTAGAACGTTGGTAACTTCTTTCAGAATTCGTTTCGGACACATGCCACTAAGAGCCTTTGCATCTCTGATGAAGAAGGTGGAATCTCCGTTCTGTTTAGTTTGTGATCATAAAGTAGAAGATGTTTATCACCTCTTGGTGGAGTGTGTCAGGAATGGGCCTGAAAGAAGTGCGTTAGTTAGTGAACTAAATATAAATAAGTTAGATGTAGGTATATTTAATATGATCTTAGCAAAACCAATGTCGCCAGAGGCTGCATTGGTATATTCATTGGTTAATTTGTAAGTTTGTTGTAATTAGATTAGTTTATGATGGAACTAGCGTAACATATTGTTAAAAGTTCCTAAAAGAAATAAAGAGGAAAAAAAAGAATCATGATAGACTTTTTCATGATTTGGTAAAGGTTAAATAATTGTGTGTCTTTGTGGGTTAAAACGTTCTGTCAAATAGCTTTTCAGTTGCAAAAGTTACAGTTCAAGTTTAAGGTTCGATGTTGTGTTTTTAGGAGAATTCAAGAAGTTATTTTCTATCTTATTTTTCCAATTTGTTAGCGATTAATATCTTGTTTTAATGAAAATGATTTATCTGATTTTTTGGTTTAGTCGTCGCTTGCACTACTGCTTAGCCTAGTCCTGGGTTCAATTCCCAAGTCGGACAGAGTGTTATTAGGCTTTTAGTTTATTTGTAACTAACAATATGAATGTCATACAGATTGCAGAACCATTATCAAAAACACTCAAGTATTTAGATGAAACACTTGTTGGTATCTAATCAGGTCGGGTCAGTTACCTATTTAACATCAGACATTTATCAGTTTATTAGCCTGGAATATGGATTTGGGCTTCCCAAAAGGGTTTCCCTTTTAAATGAGACTGACATAGTTTTGGCAAAAAGGGGCATGATGTTAATATTATGTTGCCTTTCTTTATTCCTTCCATTTTTCCCAGTCTTTTGTGATTTTGGCTGAGTCTTTTGGGAAAGAGTCCTGTTTATCCCGCCACATATTTCTGAACCTTCTTTTTTGGATGGGAAATCATAAAAAGACTTCTCCTGCTCTGGGCGGAGTGGAAGGGAGTATCAGACTCTTAATGGTTTAAGGGTACCCGTGTGCCTTAAAATTGCGTTCCAGGGCCGCGGTGACTCCGGACCTGCATTTTTGTTTCTTGGTGTTTGGGGTCCACTGTTTGGAATGTTTGTACGTAATGTTTTTTTTTTAGTCTGTTCTAATTTTTATGACTTTGGAGAAATAATGTACTAAATAACCAGAATCATTATTTATGACTACGTCCACGTAACATTAATCACACTAATTCAATTTCTATGAACCAACAATTTATCGGTTTTCATTATAAAATCAGAATAATTAAATGTCAGATAAATTAACATTTAATTTTATTTCCCGTTTTGTTTGAATTAAATTTTATTGGCTTAATTATGCGTATTGCAAGCAGTACTTTCCGGTTTCTGATTTGAATAATAATACAGTTGATTATTTACAAATTGTCAGTTGGATAAATGTTTATTTTGTGCGCTTTTGATAATGCATTTTCTGGAGCATTTTCAAATATTCTTTCACTTGGGTTAAGAATGAATTATTATGATTTTTAGCTAGTAATAAATCAAGGAAGAACACTTTTGAAAACTTCAAGTTAAACTGTCATAATGTCAGAAAATTAGCCATAAAAATAATCTCAGAAATTCATACTCCAAAACACAATCGTTAATAATCATAAATAGTTTACGCTGTTTACAACTAAAATAGAACAGAGATTTTTCACAAGGTCCAATTTTCAAGCAATTATAAAAGCAAGATATAACAAACGCGAAACTTTTTATCGCCCGACCAAATTATTCCAACAACTGGAGCAACTTTAGAAAAGAAGTTTGCTCGGACCTGCATCGCGATCAATACTAATATTTGATTCCGTATCTCGATACCATTGCGAGGCAGCCCTGATTTTATCGATAACCGTCTTAAGCAAAACTGATTTTGAGGTCCCTTCTGAGTGTATCTACAAAATACATTGCAAACCTTCAATTCCTTGATGAGATTTATTTTATGTTTTCTTTTTGGTGTGGTTTTTGACTAATTTTATAGGTACTTTTGCGTTTTTTTCTGACAACTGATTTTTCATAATTTATTGTATCGATAGATGCTATGTTACAATGATCTTATCGAGGACCGTAGCGTATTTTCGATGTTGAATAGAAATATTGGATGCTCGATAAAAATACATAAATTCATGTTAAATCAATACAAATTTTTGATTCGCCATCTCAATACCATTGAAAGGCAGCCCTGATTTTATCGATAACCGTCATAACCAATACTGATTTTGGGGTACCTCCTGACCGTATCTATAGGGTCAGCAAGGGTCAATATGAATAGATGAGACTCAATATAAAAGGCTGGTAGCAGAGATTGAAAAAGGTCCGAAGATTGTCACATAAATTTTGTTCTCAAGTACACTCTGGATAAGTAGAGTTTATTTCCGAAGATTTGGGCCGAAGTTCCGTACGTACTAAACGGGTGAGATACATAGGTGGTGGCAGTGGGGAAGGACAAAAATGTCGATATTTTGTAATAAAATAATAATAATAAATAATAATAATAATAGTTACTATTCCAGAGAGGAGCTTGTGGCTAAATAATTACAGCTACACGGGTTGATCTTCAAGGTTAAGCAACGCTTGCCGAGGTGGGACTGTGGATGAGTTACCATCTTAACATATCGCAACTCATCCGTGCCTCGGGAAGCACGTTCAGCTGCTGGTCTCGGCTATCATTTGTATTGTAGATCTTTGGCAGTCGTTACGGATTGTTAATTTGTAATCTTTAATTTATTAAAGAAAAAAAATCTGACGCTTGACTTGCCAAGAAGTACCGTGTTACCCAGTTAATGGGTCGTGGAGGTCTGGTAGGCAGCCGCTCCACGTAAAATACTAGTATTCAGTTGTATCCGGTTTGACTGGGAGCCGGACCCAATATAGTTGGGAAAATGGCTAGGCAGATGATGATTGATACATTTTTAAACACCTATTTCCTTAAACACTCAAAAAAAAAATGATTACTATCGATATTGTCAGTTATAAATATAAATGGTGAATGAATGACAACCAGCTGTATCAGACTGCTTGAAAAGCGATTTTTTTGGAGCTTTTGTCGTTTTTTGATAAAAATTACATTTTCTTGTTTTTATATTTTTTTTTTGTTATTGTATACTTGTCAGCTACCCAACATCATCCTTAAATATGAAAACGTACTTCTTGAACACTCCATACGTAACAGGTCCTTTAGTCAAGAACCCTCAAAATCACATCATCATCATCATCTTCATCATTTATTTATTTGCACAAACATGAGTACAATACATAAAACAACAAATTGTCAGCATGCAAGAGGTGATACAGTAAATAAAAATAAAAAAACAGATCATCACGTTTGCCTAAGACAATGGCATGCAAATATTAAATACAATAATTTATAATGTCACTTTGCAGTGAAATAAACCAGGATGCTGGTGGGCTATCGATATCGACTAAAACCTATGCCCCTCACTATCCCCCACCCGAGATAAGTTCGACAAGTTACCGTCTTCTACTAAAATATGTAGCGACACGGTATTGAAAAGTTCTACTTTGTAGAATAGGTTCCTTTTATCTAGCGAATTATTAGTTCATTAAGTGCTTGTCAAGTAAAGTGGGAGTTAGTTTTGATACTAAATAAACTTGTTGACATTATTTACGCAAATTTGGCAGAAGATGCGATACTGGAAAAATAGACTTGACTTTTTATTTTGAGTGAAGTTGCTAGAATTATTCCAGCAAGTTTATACTTTATACATTTTTTATAGTA
Source organism: Melanchra persicariae (assembly GCA_947386135.1). NCBI lineage: Eukaryota > Metazoa > Arthropoda > Insecta > Lepidoptera > Noctuidae > Melanchra > Melanchra persicariae. The sequence continues at coordinate 3,398,323 of OX376651.1, read as the reverse complement.
GGCAGTTTGTTTGTGACTTTATGAGATTTTAAATATGGGTCAAAATCAGTATAATCATAATACAGGTAAATTTCAGGTTGAATAAATTTTAGAATTACATTATTGTTTATTTAGTGCTGTTTACAGACGATTTTTGAAAACAAAATCTTTTGGAAAGCAAGCATGCAAACTCTGTATGTTTGCTTTCCAAAAGGTTTTGTTGCAAACGTTGTTTAAAAACTTCTTACTTATAATTTTGAATGTGGCTCTTCTAGCAAACACAGAGTTTCAGTAGCGCAGCATCTCGAGAAATTCTTAATTAATTCATACCAGAGGAAGAGAGAATTTTTAAACATCGTTCTCATTTGCATCTCAGTGTAAGCAATTGGTCAAAATTGTATGAAAATTGAGGTTTTTTTAAACTAAGAACTTGTAGTTCAATAATAACACCTACAAGTGAACGCGGTCGGTGCGTGCATCGGTGGCAGTCTTAACATACCGAGATTTCTTATTTCTTGGGGCGGCATAGACGGACGGCTGCTGGTCAGTACATACCGACTGTATGTAATCTGACACAAGTTTTGCTAAAGGGTACCGTGTTCTAAAGTTACTGGGTTGCAGAGGTCAAATAGGCATTCGCTCCATATAAAATTCTGGTACTCAGCTACATTCGGTTTTACGGGACGCCGACCTGAACATACTTGACAAAAGGCTGGGCAGACTGATAGTGGGTTCAAACTAGGTAGTCTGTATAATGGACCCTATTTAGAAAAGAAAACATAATACGTCGAAAATCTTATTTTATTATCCGTTTAATCCGTCGTACTCTGAAAACCACACGAGCGGAACCTACATTGAAAACTATTCTGAAAATAAAAATTATATTATCACAAAATTGCACAGCGGGTGGCCTTTAATAAAAATCATTCTTTCTCTAACTACTTGCTTCAAACTGCTAGATAGTGGGAAAAAGCGAAAAATTGCGCTCGGAAACCGGATCTAACCAGTTTCATGCAGATATTACGGGCGCCATCTTGTTTCAACCAGACAAAACACGTATAAATCAAGTCCATTTCAGTTTTATTAAAAAGAACTGCAACTGCATGACGCTATGTGGTTGGAGATATTTTTTAATATTTTATACTGTTATAACACTCAATGTTATCAAACTGTTTCATATAAGGACAACTGTTTTGCTAAAGCAAAACAGTTGTCCTTATATGACATAAAAAAATATATGACATAAATATAGGTATATATTTTTCGATATTGGGTCAGATGGTGTAAAAAGATAAATCTTTTTACACCATCTGACCCAATATCGAAAAATATATACCTATATTTTTTTGACATCATTAGTTCATTACAGAACCGTCATTTAATTAACGAAATAAAACAATACGAACTGATTTTGAATAATGTCCGTTTACCGAATTAATTAAGAACCCTAGAAGTTAAAAGTGGAAACTTCTAGACAATTTTAAATTGTATTTTACTTAAATAAACAGCAATTGAACAACTTAGCGAACTATGCAACGCGTAAGTTTTAAGACTATGCAAAGATCAAACAGTAAAGTTCAAGTTATGTTCAGCAATTATGCCGCTGGATGTGAAGATTAGCATAAATACTGACAACTTGCTGGTTGCTGTTTACGGACATTATATTGACTTATGTCCTCAGTTGTCTCTTGCAGCTTGCTCCGGAAGATAAGCAGCTTATGCCGTAATAAAGTACGCCTTGAATTTCCTGAAATGTAGACTGTAGTACATATTTTTATGTTTGTTTCGAGTAGGATAAGATTGCCTGGAATCATCTTGAAATAAGGTTTTGACATGTCAGGTTTTGGTTTTGGTTTGGTTGAGACTATTTTGATATGTGTTTATGTTTTCGAGCGTATGGCACTCGTGGGTTGCAGCTGAAAATCAGCGTCAGGTGGTATACCTTGTGTTATCATCTGGCATAATGCTGAGCTGAGGCCCTTTTGACATTATCAGTTTTGTTATTTTGTTTAATTTTATGGTGTTTCTCTTGCGTGTTATGAATGCCAATAACTCAATTTTATTTCTTTATGTCTTTTCCAATCAAGGATTTTTAAAAGCAAGTGAGTACTTGTGTGAGATTTTCCCATAAAGTTTCCCGGAAAACGGATTCTCTAAAAGTTTCTCTCACTGAAATGAGTGAAAGACCAAACCAATCAGCTCCACACATTCGAGGAAAGGAACGAACGAGCAAATCGGGAGCTCGCATTCGATACCCCTTGAAATATTGATGACGGATCTGCCCAAGGGAACGATTATTCGAATGGAATCGTGTCTCGGTGTATAGAGAACATTTGGTTCTGACGATATCGAGACTGACAATTTTACAAGTTTTTATTGCTGCTGCCAAATGACGTTTTATCTGAACGGGGTGACTCTAGACACAGATTTTTTTCTGTCATCGCAATAGAGTTGAATTTCGTATCACGTTTCGGTTTTAAATATGCGGAAGGTGAACACGTATTGTACGATTTTCGACTATGTAAACGAGTATTCTCAACGTTTTTATGAGCCGTGACAGATTGGAATAAATGTGTCGAAGCGAAAGACAGCTTTTTTACAACAGCAATAAAGAAGGACCAGAATTCTGAAGGAATTTCTTAAGGAAATTGTGTTACGGTTTCCATTTATTATCTTGTCTTTGTAAAAACTAGCGTTAAAACTTGCTTTAAATGTTATTTTCGCCTGTTTTAATAAATATAAGAGCCAATTTGGCACAGCAAACTTCGCGTCGGCTGCCTGACTCTTGATTTTTCGGTTTAAACTTTTAGCAATCAGGTAAACCGAACGAAGTTTAGATATTCTCGAGACAGTTTTCCGGCCTAGTTATTTCCTAAATTGGGAGCGGAGCAAGCCAAACTAAGAAGGAAGTCCTCATCGATTTAGTTTCTACTTTTGACGGGTTTTAGCAAGAGTGCAACGAAATACTTGGGCTAATTGGTGCCGGCCCAGATTTCAACCCCTCGAATAATTTATGACGCTATTGCTCTTTGCCGCGGTTCTTCTCGAGAGAATACGTTGTAATTATAAGCAAGGAAAGTCACGCTGCTTAATCTTTAGTAAATTTTCGAGTTTTCAAAGCAATTATTTAGAATCTTATCAATATTACAAGATTCTAAATAATTGCTTTGAAAACTACTAGGTACATAATTAATTTAAAAAATTGTTACCAGTAAGCCGCAAAATTGACGTAAAATTTTCGAATTTTATTTTTAAAATAAATAAACTAAACATAAGAAGCGGAATAGATAGGTACTCTCCAATTATCGAATATGGTCTGTACAAGTATACGTCCCTAGAAGATTAAATTATTTAGTAGGAGAAAATTGTTCCTAATTCTCCCTAGGGAAATTGGAAATGGGAAATTAATATTTCTCATTTTAAGAGGCTTCCTATGTTAATTAATTCAGTAATGAAATAATAGTAGTCTGTATAATTATATTTCGGAGTCCATTGACTAGTCTGCTGCCTACGCTATCTTGCAGCTCGGTATAATAATTAGTATCGATATAATTAAAGTATAATTTCTTTGCTCAGTATAACAATGCTTCTCGAATAAAATAAATCTCAGAAAGTTTGGAATATGGGTATCCCAATCCCAAGCTTTTACAGCCTGTCGGTTGTCAAAAATGTTTAATTAATAGTCATGTTGTGTTAAACGTCAAGCCCGGTTTTTTCTGCAAGATAATAAGAAACTGTCGACGTCTGAACGCATCAATCCTATGAACCACTTATCAATAGCTAGGAAATATTCCTTGAGACTGCATATCTCGTGACTGTGGAGAGGCTCAGGCCCATATTCCCAAAACGTAAACTCCAACTAAATTCAAAATCCAACTCCAACATGAACACGAAAATGTCAATGAAAGCTTATCTAATAGACGTTTTCGTACTCGAGAGATGAGCAAACAAATGCAAAAATTTCAATTTATGACAAGCTCAAATGGAGTTGGAGTTTATGTTTAGGAATATGGGCCTTAGCCTGCCTTTGTTTCAACGCTTGACTTAAGATAAGCACTGGGGGATGATCTTGGTCCAACTGTTATCATGAATCCTGTGGGTATAACCGACTCAGCCACACTTCAGACTCACAGATTTCGCTTATTTGCTACAAGGTCGACATTTCTCAAAACTGATGATTTTTCAGATAATAATACATTTGTGATGAAAAACTTGCGCTCAGTTTACTGTTAAAACGTCATTTCTCTGTGAAATGAAAAATTTATCTGCTCTCTTTCTCTTACCGTGAACGGCGTAGAGAAATTAAGTTTTAACAGTACAGAGCGCAATTTTTTCAACACAACTGTATTATTAACTAAAGAATCATCAATTTTGAGATTTGTCGACATTTTAGCAAATGGGAGAAGCCTGTCTTGGAGCCTTTTTATGAATGGGAAATCATCAAGTGACTTCTTCCGCTCTGGGTGGAGCGGGAGGAAGTTTCAGACTCTTACTGACTACAACCCATCCGATTTCTTCCTTATGCCCTTCGCGTTCCATGGCCGCAGTGACTCTTTCGAACAAATTCTGCAACCTACACGGTGTCCTTTACGCCAGGTAAACTGCTGTGTTGCTGGATTCATTTGATCTTTTTGATTTTTAGAATGCCACGCTCCATCGCTCTTTGGCAAACTGTGAGTTTGAAGAACTAAATCTCGTTAAAAACGATTTTTTTTCGTAGGACAGGCAGGATAGACAGAGTTATCGTGGAGGCATTGCCACGTTGTATGGCAATGCTTATCTTCTGTCCGAAGTAATAGCCCGCCCTTGGGTCACGCGAAGTGTCAACTAAGCGTTTAGCAAGTTCTTTAAATAACGCATGTGCACTCGGACCCCACGGTCCAAGAGTTTCAACCCCAAACGGCTCGAAAATATAATTGCCAACTAGGTTATTATATTTCCGTCGTTTGAGGTTCTCAGCAGCCGCTGCGGCAGCACCAGCACATGATGAAGATGAATGTAATACACACCGGTGTGTCGCCGGGGCCGGACAGGTTAACACTTTTACCAACATCTTCTATTTGAATCGAGATTTATGTACTTAGCATAGCATTACTGCCTTACTCATAAAATTATATATTAACAAGATTAACTACAAGTAAGTTCTACCAAACTTTCCAAATAGTTCTATTACAGTATACGTGTTAATAAAGGAAGTAGTTTAGCTCGTGTAGGCGTTGAATTGAATATGCTCTTGTATCTAACCATCTTCTACCTACGCAGTTTTGAAGTTTCGTATTATGTTTAAATATTCTACTTTAAATAATTAACCAGGTGTCACTAATTTGTAGTCAGAAAGTTAGTTCAAAAGATTATTTTGTACCTGTATTCCTGCGTTAACTCAGGTTTCAGCATATTCAACTTATAAGAGCTAACTTACCGTAAGAAGACGGCCCCAGTGTGGGTTTAAAATGAGAGTTTCATTTCCATTTTTACTAATTCTTTTTTAAGGATTTTTTTTTTAAAGATGGGAAATCATCAAATGACTCCTGCCGCTCTGGGTGGAGCGGGAGGGAGTGTCGGCCTCTTATTGACTAAAACCCACCCATGCTCCTCCTAGTGCCTTTTGCGTTCCGGGGCCGCGGTAACTCTTTTGAACAAAATCCGCCCTGGCAGGCTCTAACCCCTAACGGGCCCCTACTCCTATGCTGACATCTCTTTGAGGCGCACGTGGAATACAACGCGCCGTCGGCTTGGGCCTGGCTTTGATCGGACGGCGAGCCACCCAACGCTTGCCATCCGCAGACCCGCACCTACGGTGGCCGGGAATCGCCCAGCGACTCCCGACGCCCGGTGCGTCTTCCTCTGCCGCGTGCTGGTGTGAAATGGTGTGTTTGGTGTATTTATTTTAAGTAAAGCACGTTATACTGTTGATCTCGGCTGTCATTTTTAGACCTGTGACATTCGTTACTGATATTCAGAAGCTATAAAATCTGACACCAGTCTTGCCAAGCAGTACTTGTGTAGTGTAAACCGGTTCCTAGGCTGTAGAAGTCAGATTTTCATGACTGTTTCGCAGTTTTAGTACACTTTGTGGCCTACCCAAATGTCCTTACATTGGTATTGTTCGGCGGATCGTTCAGCTCCTCAACGTTCTGACTTAAGCTGCACGATAATTGACAAATGCTTACACTGTCTGGACAGGTCCTTTCAAATCTGTGTGGCTCTCACCACCTCATATTTTAACCTTCACGGTTCTCTTATGGCTTGACATTTGCAGTATTTAGATTCAATCTCTTTTAGTATTATATAATTTTTATGAATTAATTATTTTAAAATGTAATAATTAATTCATAAAAGTTATATAATACTAAAAGAGATTAACATTAACATTAAAGACATGTAACCATTATTTGAAACTATTTACTGATTTATAAGAGTGTCCGTGGAGTTTCTTGCACGTTCTTCTACATAGAGATCTACGCTTTGGATCGTGCAACTTGCTTTATGTTTTACCTCGACAATTTGAAATGGTTTACTGGAAATTTGGACTTTTTTATTATTTTTGATAGGCACGCGCTTGACCACTATCTCACCTGAAGGTAACCGATGATGTGGTCGAAGCTGGAGCACGCTTGCCTAGAAGTAATTTATTCACTCTTGACTTAAAGACTTTTGTTTTCCTTACATCAGCTCCATAATAATATGACCACCAATATAAAAAGTTTCATAAAAAGCAATTATTTCCAATTCCAAAACAGTTTCCCAGCAATTCTTAAAATTATAACAATCTCAGTTGAAAATGAAAGTCAAAAACATGGCGAAATTGAAAAGAAGGAGAAACAAATTCGTTCGCGCGTCCAACCAGCCACGAAGTGTTATTATCCGGAACTTTCATAAATCCAGGTAGAATTTTTCCCGTATTATCATTTACGGTACGACTTCTCTTATACAATAATTACTCTTCATTATCAAGGCGAACGACGCGACGGTAGTATGTGAATCCGTGACTAGGGATTTTCCTTTGTTAAATCCTGTGATAAATATAAGAGTAAGTCCGTAAGATGAATGTGGAGGGGATTATCTTTTGTAGGTGACTCTGGCTAAGGTTTTCAAAATTTTCGGCATTGTTTTAGTCACCTTGTTCTTTGGGTTTTGCATTAGCTTTATGAACAGTACAGTAGGTTTTTATCACGATGAAATTTACTGCTAATTAAGATATTATTAGTGATATTCGGGACGAAAGCTGAAGTGGCAACCGCGTACCGGGAGACGCAGCGTTGGAAGGCCTTTCACAAGGAGACCCGATAACCTATTGAAGGCCGTCGGAATCTGCTGTATGTGAACGATACTTGGGGGAGGCCTATGTTCAGCAGGATAAATGTGTTTCGACTGTAGTGATAATAAATTATGATGATAATGATGAGCGACTACATATGTCTATAACATTACAAACATGTTTAAAAACAAAGCAAGTTCCTGAGTGATGCTGTGTCATATTTGATTGGAAAAGTAACTGCAGTCAATTTTGTTCGCTAAAAACTCAAAATTACAAGGACCAAATTTGTTTTAGTGTATCCACCATATTGGTTTCGCTTAGTATTTTTCATTCAATCCCAATAGAACGCCTCACGTTTTATGTCAACATAAATTTTGTTCAATACAGATTCAGTGTTTGGGACTAACAATATTGTTTATGCAAACTAGGGTGAATATCGTAAAGTACTTCGATAGTTTTCATCCTTATGCTTGTAAAGTTTGGAATCGATCTAGGAAAAGTTTCCATACGAGATTCAATTTTGGCCCCTCGAGTCAAATATGAGGGAAAACTAATATTATAAGGAAGATCTGATAAGCAGTAGTCCGTTAGAAAAATATCTTAGATCATGTTTTTCTTAGTCGTAGAATTCTTATTATTATTATTTATTATTTATTTATTATTAATTGACAATTTATGCAACAACTTATGAACTATGCCCCACAAAACCGTTGTAATGGTTTGACTGTGGGAACTGGTGACTCTTAATACAATTATTTTTACATAAACATATAGCACTTTAATACATTAAAATTCTAAATAGTGTCTTTTTAATTTCCTTTTAAATTTGTTTTTATTTTTCTCACCCCTTATGTCTGCCGGGAGACTATTCAATAGATATGGTATTCGTTTTTTTAAAGTTCTATCACCAAAGTAATTGGTCACTCTGGGTACATTGAGTCTGCCAGCAGCCATAGATCGTGTATTACAATTATTAATTACATACGTTAGGTTATGCTCTTGAGTGCCATGATGGTTAACTGCTAGGAGATACTTATGTTTGTAACTAATCGGCAGAATTTTACATATTTTAAATAGTTTTCTATAATCACCTTTACAGTTATTCTTAGTTTTTTGAGTAACAAGTAATTTTAAGAATCGTATTTGAAGAGCTTCTAATTTATTTAAGTTAGTTTTGAATGTTAATCCATAGCTATCGAGAGCATAACTCATAATAGAATCCACTAGCGACATATATATACATCTTAATATGCTAATAGGAACCTTAAAGCTTAGGTGGTACATTTTACTTAATAATATTCTTAGTTTACCAGAAATGTAGTCTATGTGTTTTGACCACGTAAAGTTCTCATCTATTTTCATGCCAAGGTAGGTTACACAGTCAACTCTTTCAATCGGTTTACATTTACAGTCCAATAAGTTATTATGGTGACATACATAATCGTGAGTATATAAAGGCAATGTCGCATTACGTGGTCGTAAATATGGCGAATGAATTAACAATAATTTGGTTTTCTCAGCGTTTAATATAATGCCATTGTCATGCGACCATTTAACAATAGAGTCTATATCTCGTTGTACTAACTGGCAGGTATCGTCTATGTTAGTTCCGGAGCAAAGTATGCATAAATCGTCTGCAAACATATACGCTGAGCAATGCTGTAGCACCCGGCACAAACTGTTTACATGCATAAGATAACAAATTGGTCCGCATCCCGAGCCCTGAGCCACACCACTTCGCACTTCGACCCTGTCACTGAGCACGTCCTGCACCTTTACACGGTAGGAGCGCGCGGTGAGATAATCACGGAACCACTGGTTCAATGGTTCTCTCACCCCGCACTCCTCCATTGCATTGAGGATGGTATCAGATTGCAAGGTGTCAAATGCTTTTTTATAATCAAAGAATATTGTAATTACAAATTTTTTATCGTCTAAATAACTGTTTATTTCATCTGTGAATTTTGCTAACAATGTATTTGTACTTTTTCCTTTTAAAAAACCATGTTGACATTCGTTAATGATGTTATTTTTTTGCAGGTAGTTACTTAATTGGTTGACGATACACTTTTCTATAATTTTATCTATACTAGGTAAAATCGATATTGGTCTAAAGTTTGATACATTTTTGCGATCACCTTTTTTGTGAATAGGGCGGACTATTGCCTCTTTAAGTTTATTTGGAAATTTGTAGTTCTTCACGGTTAGGTTTATTAGTTTAGCTATCACGGGGCTCACTTTATCAATAATTATTTTTAAGTCAGACATTCGCACAAGATCGCTACCCGGTGATTTATTTATACTCATATTATTTATTATGCTTTTGACATATTTAGAGCTTACTGGTTGCCACCTCATCGATAAGTCTGTTGTTTTAACATAGGTTTGTCTGTCTAACCAAATCTCATGACATTTATGTTTAATATCTTCTATTTCTTTACAAAAGGTAGATGCAAATTTGTTACTAATATCTATAATACTTCCTTGGCTGCCCATGTTTGACAGAATCAATTCATCAACCGATTGTTTATTATTTCCTATCATTACATTTATCCTTTCCCATATCTTTTTTATGTTATTATTACATTCTAAGATACTGTTTTTATCATGGATATTTTTATTTTTAATAATAGCTTTTTGACATTTATTTCTAAATTTGGTATAAGTAAGTCTCTTTAGCATATTCTTTGGCTCATTACTCCATACCTCAAATAATCTATCTTTTTCTTTTATCATAGTTTTTAACTTATTATCAATCCATTTTTTGTTGTTCCGGTTACTAGTAGAAATACGTTTATTTATGTAACAGTCATGATAAATATCCACAAATATTTGTTTGAATGTTGTATATAATTTAATAGGACATTCTATTGACATTAAGTGGTCAAAATCAGTGCTTAGTAATTTCTCTCGAACATTATTATTGTCAAGGACGCGCTTAGTGGTCGCGAGTCGTGGCGGAGACTGTTGTGACGGTGCGCGTCTCCACTGTAGGTTGGCCGACACGAAATAGTGATCAGATATTTTTTGTTTTATTACAGCTGAATGTATGACGGTATTATTTGCTCTAATATAAATATGATCCAGGCAAGATTGAACTAATTTTCCAGACACAATTTCCTTTCTAGTAATGTCGTTTATGCACTTTGTGAAGCCATATTCTGATAATAGATTTTCGTACAATACTACAAATTTGTCGTGACAATTAAGTAGGTTTATGTTTATATCCCCACAGATAATTACTTTAGAATTTGTTGGTATTTTTTCAAGAATGGTCCGAAATTCATCTATAAATTGGTTTAATTTGTTTTGCTTATTTATTCGAGGTGGTCTATATATACCTATTAAATGTATTGTCTCATTATTGAACTTGAGTGTTATGGAGACGCACTCTGCCGAACGTATTACCGTGGACTGTGTCGACTCACACACCCGCGCGCTTAGCTCCTCGCGAGTATACACCAATACCCCTCCCCCGCTTCGGTCCGCTCGCGTATACATATTTATATTAAAACCTTTTATTTGAAAAAATGACACAAATGTATGGTTAATATTAGGTTCGGTTAATACTATTACATCTAATTTTTCTATAAAGGAATTTATACTTAGGAGTAGTTCACTAAAATGTTTTTTTAGAGAGCGAATGTTTACATGCAATATACATAGTCCCTTATTGTAAACAATTGAACTAATCCAATTACTCAGGTCGTTAACACAGGTATAGTTTACTGTATTATCAGCTATTACATCAACATTATTGAAGTCTGCGAATTTTGTATGTTATGAATAACCACGAATAATAACAATTTTAATAGGTAATTGACGTTATTGAAGGTCGTTACGTACCTAAATAATTATTTTACTTTTGTTAACTGATTTAGTTCGTTTTCGCTTCTTATCCATGTAGTATTGTCGCCTTCCTGTTTTTTGACCAGTATTTTTCCATTTGTCACCCAAATATACCTATATACACCTTTGAGTTGCCTTTTTGCGTTCCATAGCAGTGTCTTCGTACTCTTAGTTAGGTCTTCATTAATAAATATTTTGTTTGTAGCCGGTCCGCCGGTAAGGATGCTGCTATTTAACTCGATCAATTTGCGACGATTGGCTAACCATTTCTCCCTCGCTTCAATGCCTGACGCCTTGAAACCTACTATTATCGAGGATGATTTAGTTTCTTGCTTGGAATGTCTGTTCCGTTTAATCCATTCTATGTCATTGCTTGTTACGCCCATCTCGTCTCCAAGTTTAGCCACTATCTCTCTTAAGTTCTCGCCGGGTATGCATTCAACGCCTACGATTTCGAGGTTTTGTTTAAGCGATGATTGCTCAGAGTCTTGTAGTTTTTGTTCAAGTGCAATGTTACATTTCTCCAAATACACACATCTGTTGTTAATATTGGCCACAGTTTTCTCAAGTTTAGATATTTTTTCCTTAGATTGTTCGTGTTCTACTAGCAATGTGTCGTACTTTTCTGACAGAACGCTAATGCTATGCTGTATAGTGTCTAAATGTTTCTTAAGCCCGGGTATGGCACTGACCTTTTTTTGAATGTCTTTTAATATTTTTTCAAAGTCCTGTGCCTCTTCCTCCACTTCTTCCTCATCAGAGCCCTCATCTTCACAGTTGTGACAGTAGATTCTGTTTTTTATGTTGTATGTTATATTGGATGATAGATTACGACAGAGTAGGTGTTTCTTGGAACCAGGCTGAAACACGCTAACTCGTGATATCCCGTATATCCCGTGGGTGTCGTAGGACGTGACTGAAAGATTTTACGAGGCCAACCATGGGGGAGGGACCAAGGATTGTATGCTGGTAATGTTGAGATGTCTCTCACTGGAAAAGTATCTGATCTTAATTTTAGTTCGTAGGCCACTGGTGTAGTACTACGCTTCTAAAAGCGGTGGCTAATCAATATTAAAAAAATATATTTTAATACTTTTTAAGGAGATGACCCCAATATAGTTGGGAAAAGACTAGGCAGATGATGACTTTAAAAAAAAAAAAAATTCGAATTTAACACATAACTGTATTTCATCAGCGAGCAGTAGATCTATCATACAAACAATCAACCATTTAAAAGGTATTTAATTTAACACATTAATTTAAGTTTGGCAGTGGGTACCCGCCGCAGGTCTGTGGAAAAAAAAGCAAAACATCTTGTAAACACAGTATATCACAGCCTATCTTTTACAATCGCTTACTTTAATTATAACTTTAAATACTTACACAATCATATCAATATAATTCATTTTACTTAATTTATATAATTATGTCTATTAATATTACATATACACCTAATAGTACAAAATAATGTGAATACACTCACCAAACAGTTACTTAATGCAAAACCACTAGGTACTCACTTTTTCATTTTTCTCGTTTTCTAACTGTATCTGCTCGACGTCCGTATGTCACTATAAGGATCCAGCAGAATACCAGCGTCAGAGACACGCACCGCACAAGATCATATTTTTTTTTTGTCATTTTCAAATATATATTTATGTATTAAGGTAGTTTGGCACTTCTGCCACAGATTGCCATACAGACCTACTCAACTCATGGTACTCTGTTTTTTTTCCTTTGTTTGTTATTTCAAATATTTGCATACTTTTCATAATTTGTGTAACTCTTTTGTGTGCCGTGTTTCTTTACTTGCATCAAATAAATGTTTTATCTATCTATCTATCTATCTATCTACATACCTGTATTTATTTACACGATTTTATCGTTCCTAACTCAGTCTTCCATCACTCTCCATTCAATATATTTTCGGCGGAAAAATTCAACACTGAAATTAAACGCGCCCGGACCTCCATTGAAGCGCAAAATTCTTCATATTGGAAAAAGAGGCGTATAATAGATGTGCCGTGGGCTTTTACAATAAATTGCGTCCGAACTGGTCGGGGTAATTGGCAGGTGACCGGCACGATTATTCAATCCGGGCATTGATGAATTTAACGGGGAACGCGTGCGTTTACGTAATGTCTCCCTATTGTGGTCCGGTGTAAAATTACTGTGACTATGTTCGGTTTTGAATTAATGTTATGACTTAGATTGAGTTTACGTGCGGCTAGAATAGCTGTTGTAATTTAATGAATATATTTTTTTATATTACATGTTACACAAGGTACATTTTAACTTTCTACATTATTTCTTTTGCTTGATTCATTCATTTTTTTTCTGTAGTTGCTTGATGTGCAAGTACGTACATATTTTGATGGCTACTTTTAACCTTTTTTACGAACTCTCAGCAATAGGTACAACAGCAAGGCAAGAATTAGTAGCTTCTAATTCTTGACTCTACTACACTACATACATTTTTTACCTTAGAATTAGTAAAATATTCAATGTTTTATCAAGAAAGGCAACTACTAAACCATCATCACCTATATTTGCGTCATTGGGTTACAAGTACAAGCAATCCTAATTTCTTTCGACTGACAAACATCACTCGCACAAAGCTTAATACTGATTAAACCGACATAAAACAGACCAGCACCTGGGTGGGAGTCTCGACAAAGTTACCGATTGCCTACCGAGTGAATTCGGTTGATAACTTCTAAGGCCACCCGTACATAGTCAATCGTACGATCAAAATCAATGATCTGAATTGTGGATTGCGTTGCAGATTGATTGACTTTGACTTAACGACAAAATTCGGTCGGTAGGTGATCGGTAACTATATCGAGACTTCCCGCCCTCGTACATAAACAGCAAACGACTACAAAGGAGAGGAGCTACGAGGAACACAGATGGGTTTTAGTCAGTAAGAGTCTGACACTCCCTCCCGCTCCACCCAAAGCAGTAGGGGTCATTTGATGATTTTCCATCATAAAAAAAGGGTATGAAATTTATTAAATGAGGCAAGTGATGGCTATATTGAGGGCTTCGACATCACACAAAACTTTTCTCTCAATTTATTTTTTATTATTATGTGTTATGTGTGCGTCGTTTGCTGTTTATGTACGAGGTACATAACAGCAAACGACGCACACATAACTGAGCAGCTTAACCGATTGTTGAACATCTAAACGGCTGGCTAGCTTACTATCCAATCAACTATCCGACCTACAATTGCCTGCCACTGGATATACTTAGTCCTTCAATAGACTGTCATAGTCCTTTGCTCCGAAGCATTAGTGCAAGCAGCCATTGAAACATACAATACAAACGTTAACTGCTTGATTTCCTTAGCACAGGTAGAAGGTATTCATTGTTTGCAATGGATTTGAATTGATTAATTAATTGAATTGTTCTGTTAATCTTGATTAAAGTGAAGTGAAGTGATTATTGGAAATGTTTAAAAGTTTATCTCCACTTCATTATTTATATAGTATGGTTAGCCTATTTTGGAGGGGTCGATGACCAGTCGCTTCATTATGTGAGACTTCTATAATTTCCACGATAAAATGCAGTCAAGTGTGACGTAACATGTTTTTATCAAATGTCAGATGGTATAACGGAATATCTTTACATCTCGATTTCTACCACCCCACCAGACAGCTCAGCACCAAGCGGCTGTGTTTCGCCGACGCGTCGCATGCACGCACGCTCCATCGTAGATCTCATCTATCGCTTTCCATTAGGCGTGATCGAGGTCAAGCGCTAGCCCATTCCTGAATAAAAAATGTAAAAAATCGGTTAGGTCTGCATTATCTCATATTCTTACCTCTATTGAGAAACTTCAACGGACATCGAGTCACGTTGTCATGCTATGCAAAAATATTACATTACATAGGCCTTGATATATATAGAATAGAAAAACTTGATGCCTACCATCAAGATTGGTCCACACTTGAAGCTTGTGGCAAACCCTACAATGCGGCAGAATAGGTTGAAAATAAATAAATAAGTAACCCTAGAAATTATAATCACCGTACTTCATTATAGTAAGTTACTTTGAAGTTCAGCTTTTATTTAGTAAAACTTTAGGCACTGCACTGACCGTTCAATATTCAGAATTATAAGTTACCCCATAAATAGTATATTTCATCAAAATTTGCTTATTCGAATCCATTGCGCAAAAACTACAAAGAATATTTATTTTCTGACTATGATTTTTCAAAATCAAATTCATTTAAATAAAAAAGAGCCTCCAACGGTTTTCGATAAGTTTCCAATTGAAACTTTTTCTTCTGAGATTGAATAATATCATTTCTTAGACGGCAAAGATCTGATATTGGAAATCTGGATGATAGGATCGGTGGTACTTAAGTTATTCAATATTTAACTTTAATCTGTGGAAGATGAGTTTTTTTTAGAAATCTCATCTAGTTTATAGGCAATCGTTGGATTGTTATTCAGATCTGTGTGTGACTAGACGCAACTTTTTGAATAGTAAGCTATTTACTTGAGGGTATGGAATTTATTAAATGAGGCAAGTGATGGCTATATCGAGGGCTTTTCTCATTTTTATTTATTATTATACTAGTTTTTTCTCACAGTTCCGCTCGCGTTAAACTAGCCTATAACCGTCGGCCAAATTTGTTCGAAAGACTCACCGCGGCCCTGGAACGCAAAGGGCACTAGGAGGAGGACGGATGGGTTTTAGTCAGTAAGAGTCTGACATTCCCTTTAGCTCCACCCAGAGCGGAAGGAGTAATCAAAATTTGATGATTTCTCATCCTTCAAAAAAAAGGATACTCTATGTCGGTACCAAAATTCATCAAAATCGGTTTCTACAACAATCGATCGATTTAGTTTTGGCTGATCGATGGATACCGGGTTATAAACAATTGATCAACCGCCGATCGATGCTATAGATCGACGTTGATCGATTGGTGTGGTAGCTTTGGCTGATTGAAGGAAGTAGTAGAAACTATCTATCGAAGTCGACTAATTCATTCTACCATCGATCGATGGCATTAATCGACGATTGATCGACTGGTGTGGTAGTAACAAACTAACAAACTCACTTTCTATTTAAATTTTTAGCATTAGTTAGGAAGTTAGGATTATTAATTGTTTTCGTTTTTTGTAGAATGTTGTAGTCATTATCAGCGCCATCGGTAAAACCATTTTCTCCGCTGAGAGCAATGTCCATCTCTGACATAGCATGGCTACTTTATAAATTTTAGTATTATTTTTAATTTTAGTTTTTGTGCCTAAAACATGACTGAAACAATAAATTGTGAAATTTAAACCATAATTACTAAGACATTTTTCCGTAAAACCTGCACCAATAAAAAAACCCACAACCACAATTCCTATTTAAAACCGTGAAAGATATCCGAGACTCATTAACGTTTAAAACATCAGTCGACCGCAGTTACCACAAGACTTACGTGTAATCCTAAAAGGGTAATATTTTAAGTGAGAATAGCCTCCCCCGGTGAAGTGCACTCAAGTGTTTACCTCAGCCATTAACCCCATTAACTAGCCAGTATTTCGACCACAAAGCTAAATAAAATCTCAATTCTGACAGCTTTTTAAGTTTTGGTGGGTAAATTCTAGATGGAGGTGGAAATAAATGTAAGTTTTCCAAAGATAAGCGCGACAAGAAAATGCTACAATAATTTGACAACGCTTTTTATTATTGTAAAGCTGTGTATCCATTTGAGCAGCCTCTACTTGAAGCAGCTTAAAGCTATTAAAAAAAGGGAAAACAGCAAAGGAAATACAGAAGAAGCTCTGATGGTGGTTAAAATCTGTTATGTTAATTTAACTGCACTAAGTATTGTGGTCGATCTCCACTGCGAGTTGCAACCTGAGGCGACGCACCTGTCTCCACTAAACGCTCGGCTCAGACTGACACTCCTTTGAGCGCGTCAAAAACCCGAAAAAATATGGCTCGGCCCGCGGCCACGAATTACGAATCCTGTCTCCAGTTGCGCTGCCTCGGGTCGAGACAGCCGCTGCCTCGGGTCGAGACAGCCACTGCCTCTAGTGCATACTTAGGTATTAGCTCGCGTTTGACCACACTCTCAACAGACGGTAACCTGATAATGTGATTGACGATGGAGCACGCTTGCCAAAAAGTAACCTATTGTTGCTATTCCACCAATTCGCACTAAGCGTTTCCAAACGTATTTTATAACGCGCACAGCAAAAAAGTGAAACTCTCTGCCTGCGTCTATGTTTCCGAACGCATACAACCCTAATCTCTTTAAAATTAGAGTGAACAGGCTTCTTCTGTGCAAGCTCGCTCCATCGTCGACTTTGTCTCTGTCATCTCTGACCTAGACTAGATTTCAAACGCAAACCCACCTTAAATAAAAAAAATCATAAAAAAAGCTTAAAAAAGCTGGTGTTACAACGAGCGGTCTTAACGATACATTAAATACTACATTTTTCAATTAAATGTGTCTTGTTAATTAGGTGCTCTGCATTGAGTCCTAAACTAACATATTTCCTCAATTTAAATTTCTATATTTCATCAATTTCAAGAAACTGATGTCAATAAGGTTCAATTTTCCTTTTAAAAACGATGCTAGTCTATCTTACGCAAGAAAAACCTGTCAAACAGGATTGCTTATAACGAAGATGTGGCCGACACGTTAGTTCATTATATGAACGAGGGAACCTCGCAAGTTGTAAGCAATAGGCCATCCAACTTGGTGTTTGCGAACATAATTACGGCCTCAGCTAGCTACGATTGGACAAACTCCGCGTGAAATTGGTACACGCTACTTGGGAAGTGCGACTACGATGTCTGTGGACGTAAGACACATGTACTTAAGAAAAAATACTCTTATTTTTAATTGCTTTTAATTTCTTTTATTTCCTGATAGCTACAACCTGAGTCTTTATGTCAAGAGTGTATAGGTTACTTCTAGGAGACCGTGCTCCATCTTGTGACTGCCTGTCTTACCTCTAGAACACAATGAGTAGTGTAGCGTTTTTAGGCATTATAATATAGTTATTTTTTCTTTTTAAAACTTTGTTCACATGCCTATAATATCAACAATCAACATGTTTAAGGACCTTACCAATCAGTGGTGCCAACTGGTGAGCACAAAAACGGCAGCAACATTTACTGGCAACATCAGCCGAAAGACGTCCACTGCTGGATATAGGCCTATCTCAAGTGTCGCCACAACAACCGGTCATGTCCGTCTCGCATCTATTGGCCTCGTTGAAATCCTGATACATATGTAATTGTCAATCACACATCCACGAGCCGACCTCTCCAATCTTTGCTCAAGATGGGATGATGAATCGTCATTAGGTATTTCAGTCAAAATATGTTCACTAATCACCATCATCATATCAGCCGAAAGACGTCCACTGCTACGCCGTGTTCGCGCCAGCCCCAACACCTTTCTCCGAACATTGGCGGATAGGTGGGACTCTCCGACCCTGGGGCGGTGGATACGACTGCATGCAGTCAAGTAGACATTCCCAGGATCGGCGTGCTCCACGCTTAGAATAATAATGTTACTAACACTAGTTTATAAGTTACACTGTTACTAACAAATATGGAACTGATTCTGAAATAAATGTTTATTATTATTATTATTATTATTATAGGCCTCCCTCAAAAGGGGGGATTTGCCATAATCACCACGCAGGTAGGTTGGTTATCACGTAATACGTTGACTGCAGTGGACAAAGTAAATCATCCAAAGTAAATCCTTGTAAAATAATTTAAATATCAAAATCAATCAAAGAGTTTCAAAGTCTTAGCAATCGCTTTATGCGTACCTCCATAGCATGTTGGCGATCACCGATCAAATATACGAACTAATTCAAACTATCGCCCCACCCGTGTTTGCTCAACAATAATTTTCCTTATCGCTAATTAATAAAGTCCAAGTTTGTTTACGTAGATAATTGGGCGATAATACTTTTCTTTTCGTGACTGTGGTAAGTAGCTGCGGATATGTGAGAATGAAAAACGGATTAAACTTAGGTCTCTATAACTGCAGAGTCTAGAAAAAGATGTTCTGCGGATCTAGGCTACCTCTATCCATTCCAGGTTACCTGGAAGAGATCGCGGAATGTGATAAAGCTGCCAATTGTACGTTTTTTAGCATACGATTTCCTGTATGTATTTTTAAATTTGGTGTACAATAAAGTATATAAATAAATATATTACTATTGAGGGCTAAATAAAGTAATGTTTTGTCAGTGATAGGTCACGTGGTAGGTTTTATACATTTTACTCTTTTGCTTATCATTAGGACTCATATAGTCCGTGGTCATATTTAAGGGTGTCGTAGGGTAGCTGGTAAAAAGAAAAAAAATGAGACTTTTTCAAATAATTCGACCACAAAAAACGACAAAAAGTTCCAAACAAATGACTTTTCAAGCAGTTTGTTACGGTTGATGGCATCTACTTTAGTTCAATCACAGATTTGATGTCATCAACTGCATCAGACTGCTTTAAAAGTGATAAGTTTGGAACTTCATAGTTGTTTTTGTTTTTTTTGTTTTGCTAGTTGTTCCTTAATTTGTACCAGTTACCCAACATCTCCCTTAAATATGATTACGCACTTCTGGAACACCCTGTAAAAAATACAATTCAGAATAAAACAGTCGGGAAGAAAATAGGATTCCATTCGGATTTGATATGGTACAAATACCATAATTTTTATTTCTGAATACTATTTTATTCCCATTCTGACCCAAGGGTGTAGCATAAGTAGGTTGGTACTTGTGGATTTGATTATTTTTTTAAGTACGCTTTTTACATCTAGACTCCAGCTTGGTAAAAATAAAACCCCATAAACACTTAGGCCCATTGAGAAATCAAACCCATGATCCTCCACATCTACCTTGCTAAGAAGAGTAATAAGGAAGCCATAAGCACCTAAATTGACTGATGACTTACAGGACGCAAGTTGTGGACAAAGAGAATGAAGTGAGATCGAACCGGTGATACGCGATAGATCGCTAATTGCAATCAGGTGATCTTTGTTCTTGTTAGACAACCAATAACATAATCATAAAATAATGTAATTATCTTGACATGATACTTACGTAATTGAAGACACATAAGCTATTAATGAAATTAACCAGTTTAAAAATGTCACAGGCCAAAGCAAGCATGATCTGAAATGAAAAGACATCATATGAGAATTGGGAATATTATATGGTTTCTTGACTATATTAACTCTTGTTTTTTTTTTATTTTCATAACCTTTGTCGATCTAGAATTTGTGTAACTTTTACTTACCTTTACTCGCATATACTTCATCGTCGCATTTAAATGGTTTGACAATTTAACGTAGGCGTGTGTAAATTTTTTTAACAAGAATCAGTTTTTGACAGTCACTCTGAGTACTTATTTTTAATTATTCCAAAGATTTCTTCAGCAAACTCATTGTATTTGTATACCCTTCCGATAAATAGATGAATGATACACGACTACAATATATTATTATAGCCATGTGTTTACTGTAGTACATGACAATGCCTCCCTGTGGAAAGTGTTCCCAACCAGATAGCAACATCCCAATCGGTTTTATGAGAAGTGCAATAAATATCATATAATATGTTCCATAACATAATATTTATAAGCTGCTTGAAAAGTGTTCCCAACCAGATAGCAACATCCCAATCGGTTTTATGAGAAGTGCAATAAATGTCATATAATATGTTCCATAATATAATATTTATAAGCTGCTTGAATATCAGGAAAATCAACCTTCAATTTAGATGAGAACTTTAGAAGATATTCTTCTGTGTACGTGCATGAATAAATTGCATTTAAAGTTATTTCTGTAAACGGTAACAAATACGTTTTAATGTTTACTACTGGTGTACTGACTCCTAGATGCATAAATAAATTATATTCTAAATAAATTCTATTGCACGATAATATCTATAATATCTATAAATTGCACGATTATTCACCAAGTGCTACGTTTAATTATTAGAATAATTAAACGTAGCACTCGGTGAATAATCGTGTCGTACAACAATCAGAATAAAACCATATAAAGCTGGTACAGAGAAATTTCAGATGGAAAAACTAAGAACACTGTCCTGGAAAAGTCTGGAAATGCAGAAAAAAAAGCAAAAATCCTGGTAACAAATCCATACGCTACTATTGTTTTGTTTCCCGGATTTTTGCTTTTTTTGGTTTTGGTCGACCAACGAGGCAAGGTGAGGTAGGTAACAGTTTACTGACCTACTCTTAGAGTACCTAGTCGGTTCATTAGTATCTATATCGCAGCCAATTGGCTTAATTAGCTGTTTAATCAGCGGCCTAAATGAAATGTAGCCAACTCGTCTAATACAATATTTAATGAGCAAGCCGGCAGATGTTTCGCCCGTTTATAAAATTGAGTTGGTTGGCGTTTATGAAATTTCGAAGCTAAGCTAATCGTGTCAAGGTGCGTTAGCTCCCTGTAGTCATTTGCCTAGCTGTTGAATTAAACGCCAGGATGTAACTTAGGCAACTGATTAAACGGCGGCGTTTATTTCAAATACTAGGCCGCTTATTAAAGGGCTCATTGAGCTTTTTGCTGCGAAATCCACATTCACGTCTCACGAAAATCACTTCTACATTCGATCCAGAATGAGCGATTTCACAAATCATAATCCCCTAGTACGACCCTCTGTTTCCTAACCGATCTATTCAAATATGGCGAATAAATATTTGTATCTGGTGAAGTAATATGTAGCAGGCGAACAGCTGTTACGATAGTTGTTAACTTGCCATATTGCAAGTACCCCGGGTAATTCCGAGACAAACTTTGCCTTGGGCCTTTATATTGCGAACCGCAGTATTGCGACGTCAGAGATGGTATTGCATGGTGTTACTTTAAAAATGATGTTGTTGCTGAATAATACCAGCTGAATAGATATTCAAGGTTAAGCAACACTTATTGAGGTTAGTCCGTGGATGGGTGACCATCTCAAGTTACTGAGATGAGATAAATTATAAAAACCACACAGGTCGCTTCAAGGTTAAGCAACGCTTGCCGAGGTTGGTTTGTGGATGGGTGACCATCTTCACATAGCAAAAATCCTCCATGCCTTGGACAGCACGATTAACCGTTGGTCTCGGCTGTCATTTGGAGATCTTTGGCAGTCGTTACGATTTGTTTATAAGTCGTTCGTTTTGATTGTCACAAGCCGGAAAATCTGACACCAGTCTTAACAAGATGTACCGTGTTACCCAGTTAATGGATTGTGAAGGTCTGGTCTCTACGTAAATTACAGGTATTCAGTTGAGTCCGGTTTGACTGGGAGCCATACGGATGCGTAATAAAAAAAAAAAAAAATTTAAAAATGGAATCATTTTTAATTTTTTGGGTTACAGGTTATATGTGTACCAAATTTCAACTGAATCAGTATAGTAGATTCAGAGAAAATCGGCTGTGACAGATGGACCGACAGACAGACAGATAGATAGACATACAGATGGACAGACAGACAACCGTATGTATAAAAGGTTTCGTTTTTCTATACAGAGATTCGGTACCCTAAAAAGAAGAAACGATTACCTACGCCATCTTGAATAAAACACAACTTGCAAAAAAAGATACAAAGCCAATCTCCCTAAAATTATGATCCAAAAAAACTCATCAATAAAACGGCGTATTATACGCGTAAAGAAAGGTCGATATCTGAAGCATTGTGCCAGTGATGCAGGTCGTGGCACAAAACGGTGCCCCGCATCACGGTGCCGACACGATATAAACCATTTGTTACGCATTCAATGCGCGCTGTGCCCAGCTATTTATCTCCCAATCATTGACTGGGCGATCGTCGATCAATTCTAAGCGTTGCTATCGTCGATTAATCAAACGGTAAGTTGGTGTTTAATCTTAGTGTCGGGATGGTGTTGTTTATCGGGTGTTTTGATGAGTTGCGCTTCCTGGGTGCTGGTCAATGGCAGTGACTTACGAGTTGGAGATCCCGGTTCTGTTTTACTACAATCACGCTCAAAACGATTAAGGGAAATCTCATCGCGAAGAACACACATCGTACGTCACAAGAGCAAAAATTTTAGGACATGTAAGACCGACGTTTCCGGTGACTGGGACCGCAATTAACTGGGACCGCGGTCCCAGTTACTGGATTCATTTAATTTCAATATTTTTCTTCCGGCGACAGGGACCACCCGTAAAAACAGTACAGTCAAAGTATGAAAAAAAACTATTTGATTCAAAAATAATAATTACTTTTTTTTTTTTTCGTTTTACTGTATTACTGTACCCTATCAATTCACGCCGAGCTCGCGTTGTGAATAAACAACTCACTCCATCTAAAAGTCTATGTCCCAACAGTGGGAAAATTTCTTCAAAACATTGTGTTGTCAAGGGTTTTAAACAAGCTTTAAAATTATGCGGTAAGTTTGAAGTAAACTTAACCTTTTAAAAGAGTAGCCAGAAGGTTTTTTAGAAATAGATAATTTAAATTATTCAGGGTAATAAAGTTCTTATTTTGAACTACAATGATATTAACTACATTATTATGTTTTGTCGATGTCTGTTAACAAAATTAACGTTATTTGCTAAAAAATACTTGGTAAAGTGAGAATCTATGTTTAAACGTCGTTTAAACAAATCGAGAAGATTTTAATTCGGTCAAAAATCGATCACATACCTCACCACATAATCGTGTTAGTGGCCGTAGCGAGCTTGCTACGCCGTAGTAAACTTACTACGCCGTAGCAATTTTGCTAAAGACAAAACCCGTCCTACATGTAGGAATTTGAATACTGAAATTGAAATGATGTCATGACTAATCCTACATGGATTAGTCATGACATTATTTCAATTTCAGTGCATGACGTATATAATTATCTTGTACACATGAATGGATTGGTCAATACATTTCAATGATAACCATAGGAAACAATTTCAAATAATATAAATAAATAAATATCTTGGGACAACTCACACACGGCCATCTGATCCCAAGCTAAGCAGAGCTTGTGTTATGGTAATAAATAAAATTAAAAATAAACAAAACTTAAAACTTTTCTTGAAAACTTAAGGCTTATCTTTGTAACTTCACCTAGAAATTATTAAAGTCCAGCAACAAAAAAAATTGCCAAACAGCTGTTTTTTTCTTTATTTTTTATATTTTTTATGCCTGAAAACAAATTGATTGGTGATAAAAACATGTTGTATAATAGTTGTCATTATGTACCTACTCGTTATTTTTAGTTGAAATTAATTTGGAGTGGTTTCCCATTTATAAAACTACTTTTAGGTATTGCACTGTAATTTGAGCATACATTCAATTACTATGAGGTATCCGATATAACGGATCGGTATTTTTGAATTTATAATATTAATTTCTACTACATTTTATTGGTTGCGGTTTGACGCTCAGTGGCACGCATACGATATTACACTAGGTAACTTTGAAATTCAATTTTAAATAGTGTGTCATCATCATTAATTGTTTGTTTTTAAACGTTCTTCAAGCTCTATTGTCATGAGAAATTGTAATCAGAGTACCAATTCTACTAACTGTTAAGCAACGTTCGCATTTGCATGTCAGTCGCAATCTGTCAAAAAAAGCCTCAATTTCTATACATTTTTGTTGCTGTAAAGAAATAAATTTGAATGAATGGTGATGAAACACGTTTCATAAAAATATTAGAATTGGCCCTCAGATCTTGTGTTAGGTAATAATTGATTATCTCCAATAGGAATTTTAAATACCAGCTTGAAGTCTAAATTTGCGCCGAAACGATATTCAGAACGTGGGTGCACTATACAATGTGTTCTGTTACACCCTGTATAGACTAGGATTAATATCCTCCCAACCGTATTTTGGTAATTGTAATCAATCTTAATGAGGTTTTCTCATACACAGGAAATATGTTAGTGTAATAGTACGAGTAGTTCTCATAGTTTATTGGAACGGTGGTGTGACAGTTTTTAGAGATTGATGGAGACCCACCATTTTGGTCAGGCGCAGGACAACCGGATTTGCGTGCTTTCCAAGGTGCTGGGGTGTCACAGAACCAACGCCTAAACTCCGAACTGCTGTCTGTGAAAAACTCAATAACACTGGTCCTGATCTTGGAATCGAACTCAAGATCTTACGTTCAGCAGTCATACTTGTGAGACTACCAGAACTGTTTAAACTCAACAGGGTAGGTAGCCTTTTAGTGAATACTGTAACGGTGAATTTATACTCATGAAAGTTATATAAAACACAGAATCAATTATCGACATTTTATTGAGTCACATGTATTAAAAAACTGCTCTTCCCACAATGATTTGTTTTAGATAACCGACAACTTAACATATCTCATGCTGTTACATTAAATTCTTTATATTTCTTAGAATGAGCAAAATTTTATTGTTTTTTTTTATTTATTTATTATATTTACAGTACCAGTCCGGGGAAGTATAACATGGTAAAATTATATTTTAATAATATAAAACTTAATAATGCTATCAATATTAAAATAATAAACATTATTGTTATTATAATATAATTGATTTATTATACTTTATTTGTGTATTTACATGATCGATTAATTTTGATATGTCCTTGTTCAAATTATTTAAAAAACACTGATATTGTAACTTTAAAAAGAAACGCAACATGGTGATATAACAATAATAAATTATTAACAACTTTTTGTTGTTATACAAGGCATAAAATAACTTTAGTGACTTTTATTATCAGTTAAACTTATCTATAATTCATATTTTACAATTATTTACAAACTATCTATTTATATTCACAAACTTTAAAGTTATACAGGATAGAACAATCGAGAATATTTTGGGTACCTTGATATTTTTGATACCGTTAATATTTATGTTAACTTTTCAATCCAAGGTGATATTTTCAACCTAATGAAGGGACATTTTTTACTAAGAATATTTTTTTACACCTTGTATAACAATCCCATTTGCTCGGCTTAATTGACCAGTAACCATAAGTCTTACACAGTTTTTTATTGGCTTGTACTCTCTTGATACAGAATTCTAAATTCAATTTGCATTCAAAAATAAATGTTTTTCTGTTCAGTGAGAGTCGGTAGTATTAAGATTTGTGCCCAAGTGTGGAATGGGCTTTATGCCCACCTACTCCAAACAGTGAGAAAATATTTAATATTTTTTTTCCAACGACAATTTTAAGTCCAACCACCAACAGATCACTGGTAAAGCTAATTAATATTTTAAGTCCTACCACCAACAGATCACTGGTAAGGCTACTTAATAAATATAAATTGACAAACTATTTAATTTTCAACAACGTAAATAAATAATTAACGTTCTCATAACAATAAAATTAAATTGGACTGGCTTATTTAATGCAGGTATAACATTTAATGAATCATTTTGGTTGACACTTATGACGTTTACTTTTTACATTTAATTGTAATATTTACATTTAAATCGTCTATTAGTGCATTGCGAAATGAAATTCCGTATGTGAATTCTTGAAACACAATTTTCAATAGGTATTTAAATTTACGGTTTTATCTTATTTTTCTATAATTTATACTAGAACAGCTTAGAGCCTTCCGGCATTCCTCTTAAAGAGTATCTAACTGTAATTATAATTAGAACAAGTTACTTCAATAATTTTCTAATATTTTTTACTTAATAATTGTTCATCAGTCATTGTCTTAATTTTACAACTGCTAGAACGCATTACTGTATCGTAATTATAAATTGAAAAATAATAGAAATTAAATAGTTTTTAACAATGAACTTTTTTCTTCACTTTCTGAGACGAAAATGTTTAAAAAAAAACTGGTTATGGTTTATACGCAGCTCTCCTGATGAGCTGCTAATAAAGGAGTCCTAGTCGTGACGATCTCTCGATGCGACCTCATTGCTCCGTTGATCATACTACGACCGGAATCATTCTGTGAAAATATAAGTAATTTTAGAATTGATTTAACTGCGACGTTTATAAGTTAAAGGGGACGGAAAAGTTGAAAGGTAACCTGGTATGGTCATGTGAAGAGGAGGGATAAAACCCGTGTAACTAAAAGGGTTATGAATATAAATGTGGATGGATGGAGAGGAAGAGGGAGGCCAAAGAAAAGATGGATGGATTGTGTGAGGAGCGATATGAAAGAAAAGGGAATTAGTGATTCGGCTGATAGGACAGAATGGAAGAAAAAAACGTGTTGCGCCGACCCCAAGTAACATGGGATAAGGGCAGGAAGATGATGATTTATAAGTCAAAGGGGTAGAAAACCTTATGTGTTTCAAAAACACTTTACACGGGTCCAAATTATAAGCAACATTCATAATTCTGTCAAACACACAAAGTCGCTGACTACGTCTGTCTGATCTTCCGCTTACTTTATGAGAAGCCACATATAAGCAGAAAATCAGACTATCGTAGCCAACGACTTTTTTATACTATTTAGAGATTCAGAAGGCTTATAATACAACATATTATACGTGGGTCACACTGAAATTTTATAGAAAATAAAAAACGGAATAATGTAGGAGTCTATTAAATTTTTTATTGCTTTTCAAAGTAGTCTCCGTTCCATTTTAAGCACCGTCGCATGTGGTGAAACCATTGACTGAAGCAGTTGGCCCACTTTTCTAGGCATCTCTTAAACGCCTTTTTCAAACGCAGCTAGGGTATTATCTTTTATTTTTGGAAATTAATGGAAGGCCTGAAAAACCTTGTGATAGCTGCCAGGCTGGGCCTGTTAGGAAGATGACTCACGACCTTTGATAGTCAAATATTCGATAATCCGTCTGGCGCAGTGAACTGCAGCGTTGTCGTGGTGGAGGAGGCTCCTGTTTCTTGGGCGTTGCTGTCTAACATTTTGCAAGACAACTTGTAAACAATAACTGAAATACCAATTTGCAGTTACAGTCCTTTTGTCTTAGGGAAATTATTGCGAAATTACCCGTCATTTTTTTCCCTTGACTTCTGCCCTTCTTTACTTTTGTCGGCAAATCTTCGAATAGAAATATCCATTGCGTAGATTGTTTTTTGGTTTCGGGTCCACAACGATATATCCAGCTGTTATCACCTGTGACTATGTCATATTATACAGCTTTCGAGACACCTCCGTCATTCTTTTCAAGCATTGAGAGGCACCAATCCAAACGACGGCGTTTTTAATCTTTCGTCAATATCTAGTACAAAGCTTTCTGATGTTTAAATGTTCATGTGAGACTTTTTGTACTTGACTTATGCCTCAAGCTGCCCAAATCTGTTGAGATGTTACCCTTCTAACAGCTGCTATCATTAGCCGCACAGATATTTTTCCACCTCGTAAATATGGCAAGCATTTAAACTAATTTACCTCACCAAAAAAATTATTAGAATTTAAAAATAAGTTCTGCTAAATTATAATTTTAACCCTTTAAAGGAAGAAGCTCATACAAAGTGGACCGTTAATTAGACAGTAATTTCTAGCCTAATGACTTATTGATTTGTTTAATGTTCAACCATATGATGAGAGATTTTAGAACCATATCGGAGCTCAAAGTGTGCGTTAAACGTTTAAAGATTCTTTTTCATATTAATTTTATGACCATTAGTGAAATTAAGGTATCGGCCAATGTCCACAGTACGCTTCAAAACACGTTGAAAATAAACCGAAAATAAATTCCACCGTTTACCGAATCGGTTTTGGGATAAACATTACTCCGTACTGTTAACGAAGCGAAATGTTCAATTACAGTCTGCCAATAGTTTGCCGAGACCCTTTGGCGAAACTTCTCCAATAAACACTAAATTATTACTGCAATTATTTAGTAAAGCCTTGTATCGCAAATTAAATGCGAACATCGGTTTGCTATTCGGACAATATGCAGTGGCTTCAAAGCCGTTGGCATGACTACAGAAATAATTAATGGCAAGCCTTTTGCTCATTGCACGGTCCTGATCCATTCAGCAGTTTTTATTGGTACCTATTGAAAAATCAGTACCTAATTTACATAATTTTTCACAACTGCCTGCAACCTGGGAGTCTTTAAGTCAAGAGTGAATAGGTTAGGTACTTCTAGGCAAGCTTGCTCCATCTTCCGCCACATTATCGCTTACCATCAGGTGAGATAGTGATCAAACGCGTGCCTATCAATAGTAAAAAAAAGTATTTTGTAGAACGCTGTGGTTAATTTGCTTAATTTAACCACTGAAAATTTTATACTATTTAATTATAACAAGGACGTTTGAGATATTTTTGAATCAATGCATTAGTGCGTCATCCATATCAAATTATTTCGAAACGAATGTAATGAATACTAGTGCCGTAGTTTTTGCTTTGTATTTTTAAATTTAAGTAAGATGGGAAAATGTTTTCCCATCTGTCTTGAATTGAATAATTCCCAGTGCCCAGGTGAGACCTAATCCCTGGGCACTAGGAATTTTTAATTCTGTCTCTTTATCGCCATAACAATCATCAAAAAAATAAGAAAAAGACATGCACCCCAAATAAATTCAGATAAGCGCAGAAGAAACGGATGTGTAGTTATTAACCTGCATATCAGTGTAATGCGCATGCGACGATATCGGCGTCACCGGCGTCTGCGTGCGAGGCAGGCTGTGTGCGCTGCTTGAGTTCTTCGGCTGTGCTATGGCAGAATACAGTGGCGGATCTGGAGGGGCTTCTGTTACTCCTGTGTGCAATGAAAGATGGTTGTTAGTTCATGCGGTTGTGAAATGATTGTTAGATTTTGATTACACATATGGAACGTTCGCATTCGGATTCCTATCAAAGTATATGGAGATTGGAGGACTTTGGAAAACGGGAACGTTACTTCTAAACCGCGGGAGTTGGCTCGTGACCTTTTTACAGATTCAGATATGGTTCTCCTTTAAAAAGACTATCCATCATAACCATCATTATTCCAGCGGAAAGACCACTGGTGGATATAGGCAGATATGTGGCAGGTGTCGCCACATAGACCGGTCCTGTGCGTCTCGCACTGGAACGCAGACCGCGGGAATCTGCTATATCAGATTCCCGCTTCGTCTTCTCTACTTGCTACTGGATAAACTATTTTTTTTGTTGCAAAATTAGATTCCAGTTAAGATTTCTGATCTATGATCTAAATCGTTGAACCGATTTTAAAGAACTTTGGTACGGAAATAGATCAGACCCAGGAGCCGATGCAAGGCTTTTTTATTATTTGCCAAAATCTGTATTAACATGAGCGAAGTCATGAGCAAAATCTACCAGGGTGTTCCAGAGGTACGTGATCATGTTAAAGTGTGAAATTGGGTAGGTGATATACCTACATTAAGGAAAAAATGGTTTTTTTTTTAAATTTTCGCAATGAAAAATTGACTAAGAAATTACTTTTCAAACAATTTGTTACAGTGGTGGCATTTGCTTTAGTTTAATCACAGATTTGATGTCACCCTGCATCAGACTGCATGAGAAGTCGTTTCTTCGGAACTTTTTAGTAGTTTTTTGTGGTTGATTTTTTTAAAATTACATTTTTTGTTGTGATATTTTTTCCGTAATGCATTTCATCACCCTTAAATATGATCACGCACTTCTGGAACACCGTGTACAAGGAATTTATTTAAAATCAGTTAATCAGTGGTTTTCTTGAGTCTTGCTTTTCTATTTCAACACTGCATTTGCCTCACCTCTAATAAAAATAAAGTCTATTTTTCTGCAACTACACCAATACATTTCCTCTCTTTTGATCTCAGTTTAGTTCCTGGTCTTATTGTGGCCTATTGTATTCTAGTAATAGGTTCGTGCCGAGTTTTCTCTTGAACGAAGTTTTATAAAAAGTTATTAATAGGCTTCTGTTGTGTAGATTTTATGCCTGGTTTATTCTAAGGCTTATTTTCACTTTAAGATGCGTTCGTTTTTTTGTACATTGCAAATTAGACTGGTTGAACTCGTGCAACGTTGTCTGGGGTATCAGAGCCCAAATTAAAGAGCATCCCTTATACTGGCTTATTTTTGACATTCACCACTTCACATGTTCTTCTTCACATCATTTTACCCGACTGACGTCTAGCACCGGGAATGACTCCTTTAAACGTCATGACATCGATTAGTTCTGTAATTCTTGCATACTGCGGACACATCGCAACTCAAGTGAATGTTACATCTTTCCGTGCTCCAGAACCTATCGGTCCTATGCACCCCATTCTGCGGGCACTTAAGTTTTGCAAAATTTTCGGGTTGTTATGTTATTTCATCAACATGATCGAAAAGAACACACTTTTCTTTAAAAGATTTACAGGGATTTCAATGGCCACAGCCAATTAAATAAATACATTTGACATTACTATTTAAACCAACGATTTTACGCACGATATCAATGAAAGCCATCAGATTAAACCTAACATTATCGTTACGCGCAATTGGAGTTCAATTTCAACCACCACA
Organism: Melanchra persicariae; assembly: GCA_947386135.1. Taxonomy (NCBI): domain Eukaryota; kingdom Metazoa; phylum Arthropoda; class Insecta; order Lepidoptera; family Noctuidae; genus Melanchra; species Melanchra persicariae. Next base: position 3,366,869 of record OX376651.1, on the reverse strand, counting down.
TGTAATCAGTGAAATGATCTTAATTATTGGTCATATGACTGGGTCAAATGACACGTAACATTATGCTTTTACAAGGAATGATATTTTTCCGTAACCACATGCGGTTACGGTTTTGTGGTTTTGTTTGAAATCACCTGGTGGCGTTTCCGATGTGACGAGATTATTTGATTTGAAGCTTGCAAAGTTTTAAGGGAATAAAGTCACTGTGTTTTTAAAAGTTTCGTACTGTAAATAATTTAGCGACGCCCGTAATTCCCATAATGCCCGCATGCGGATTATGAGTATGCCCGCATGCGTTTTCAGTTACTCAAATTTCATCACCATCTGCCAAGCCTTTTCAGATAAGAACATGTTGGAAGAGAATGGAATTAAATTTTAGCCTAGTATTTCACATCGAGTGACTGCATATCTGATATTTACCACCAGTTACTTGCTTAGTAAAGCAGAATCTTAAACAATTATAATTCCTGAGATATCAGCTACCGTTCAGTCAAGCCAACCACTTGCACTGGTCGAAATACGCTAGAAACCTATATTGTCCTTTGAAATCCCTAGAACTGTTTAAAGCAATTTGCAAGGTAAATAAGCCGCAGAGCAATTGCGGTGATGGTGACAAAGCGGTGAGTGAGTGACAGATTATAAACCCGAACTGGCATGCAGTTACTGAAACGGTTTTAGCTTCTATATTTTGAATGAAAATCGTGGGCGTTGAAGAGTGTAACCACAGTGGGCATCAGATTCAGTATACGAGTATCTAATCATATCTTAATAGTTTTTCTAAGAAAGATGTAATACTAACCTATGGGCCTTGATGCCCGACAATACATTTTTTATAGTCTGCTGTCAGTAGGTAGGTACTTAGAATAATAATTAGTATTTAGGGTTCCGAACCCGTATTGCACCACTCTTGTATTTGTCTGTGCGTCTGTTACAGTCAATTTACTCCGAATCTACTGGACCGATTTAGTTGTTTGCTACACTTATGGTCGCGTAATGGTGTAGCGGTATCAACATCGCCACAAAAAAACTAACGTAGCCAAATCTATACCGCAACAAAAAAACTAACGTAGCCAAATCTATACCGCAACAAAAAATTAACGCAGTGACTTCTATACTGCCAGCAACAATCTACGTCAAAGAAATCCTGCATCACGGTATCAGTGTTTTCCGTGCGATTTGAACATATATTATATTCCGAATATCAAGTATCGGGCAGTTGCCCACCAGACAAAACATCCGTCTGGTCGGAGGATCCTCCCTTTGTTATGGAGGTTTGCGGGATATACATAAATAATTTCAATATAGATACGGTTAGGATAGGTTTTCAAACGGTGACAAGTGATATTCATTATTACTAGTTATTTAAGAACATAATTATTTAGCTATGAAAATTTACATTTCCCGCCATATCTACTCAACTGAAAATATAGTTTTGTTTGTTGAGTACAAATTAAAAAAAAAGTTTTTATTTATTACTGTCACACCCTGTATAATAAGCCAAGGCACTCACGTTCTCCTATCAGGGAGCTATTAAGTTATAGTGATACTGTAGTTATTCGTTGATACAGCTTAAGGCCAGGTTATCTGGAAAAACGTTGTTTTGCATTGTGTAAAATTGTGTTTTATTCGTAAACAGCACGGACATAAATTTTGAAAAAAATATATTACATATTTCACACTTCGATCTAGCGATTTCGGCCGTGCGATACACGATTACTTGCACTTTACTGCATCCAATTAAATCGCAAAGACAAGTCAAAATCAAGATGTAATTATCATTTCATTTGAGTTATATAAGGTTTTGAGTAATAAAACTTATACCACAATAAAGGTCGTAAAAATTGTGATATAAATCGGCCGTCATAATGTGAAATATGAAAATACGTATCCCACTAATTCCAAAATCAAGTGATTTTGTCTTTTCATGCGCGCGCCCCGTGTCATTTAGTCCCGAGCGGAACGTGTTGGAGGTCGGACGTGTGCCAATTTTTGCGATCCCGCCACCCCCGCTAAGTTCTGTTACTGGCTAAGCCTAAATTGATTACCGCTCGAGCACTGCCGGCACACCGGTGTGCCGCGAATGTAATGTTTATGTTTATTTACGTAAGATTTATTTTTTATTTTGGAATTTTCACGTGTCGAGCGGTTAAACAATAATACTTGTATACAATTTAGTGTTCAAACAGTTGTAATATAGTTAGTTTTTATTAGATGTAGCTATAATTAAAAAAAAAAAATGTGGGAAAATAAAGTTGTCACGGCTCTTCGTTGCAGCGGTGACTACTTTTTTTTTATAAACTTTGGCTGAATAAACAAAAAGGTATATAGGTATATACATAATTTACTTTATTAACTAGGTAAGTACCGACGGAACAGATAAATTTACACACCGCGAACATGTGTGTAAACAGTTTAATTTAAACCTTATTTCAATACGCATAAAGAAGTGCGCTTTAGTGGTTTAGTTTTCGCGCGGAATAGATTTACCAACCGCATCAAGTATGTAAAACAATTGAATTTGAACCCTATTTCAGAGTGCATAAAGCCCCCTCGCGCGCACATGATACAATGATTTACTGTTTTCAAATGTCAAATAGGTAGTTCACCCCGCTACGTTAGTCTTGATGGTTTCGTAGAGTTTGTATTTATTAGAAATGTCCGTTTTCACTTAGAGTAGAGTAGGGACTCCCGTATCCGCACTTAGACTCCGTTTTCACTTATCTTACTCCTAAACAAATGCCAAAATAATAGCTCGTATTTCCTACATGAGAGTTGAATATCGGTGCAATAATGTTTTGGTGTTCATGTAGAGAAGAAATATAAGTGTAGTTATACGCTAGGTGGGTACCTACTCACAGCCACCACAACACAACAAATAATAATATTTATGGTGTCTGCAACGTTTGTGTAGGTCTCGTCTATGCTAACCAATACTCGCAGCGCACTCGTGAGTCGCGTGCCATAGTGTGAAAGTGTTACAGTATGACCATTTCCTATGAAAATATTATAATAACATACTTTTGGTAACGTTTAGGCTACCGGACCAGCTCATTTATGCGCTGTACACTAGAGTCCATCCTCCAACTAATTACTAACAATGTATCAAGTTATGACAAGACATACAAAAAAAAAAGAACTATGTGGTCAGTTTGGATAGTTTTTCCAATCCAATGCGTAACTTTATCGGTGTTTATTGGCAAGAGGAAAAATGTATAGAAATTATAAATTACATACACTAAACTGTTTTTAATTGACTCTAAAATAAATAAGTATTCTTACTGATTTTTAATGATTAGTTATTGGATTCAAGTTTGTACAATACGTACTTAATCCATCTATAACCTTAAAAAATACTAAATAGTAAAATAAAACAATATAAACTTATACTAATCAATTCAAGTTGATCTACTGCATTACTTTATCCTGTGACGGAACTTAGGTAGTACCTACCCAAGTCCGTGAACTCATGAGCGAGCGGTGCGCTTGGTGCGCGCGTCTCCCGCGCATCGTAACTTATTACGTATTGCTACTCCTTGCGGGGCCTGGGGTAAGCGTTAGATGCCTACGCGCTCAAGTTAGGCTCGCCTTAATATGTCCCATTACAGCTATCAGCTTTGTGGAGATAGGGTATACAATCGGTTGACCATGTGGTCACGGTCGATCAAAATCGTCTGGTCAAGGTTGTTCACGCACTGTAGGTTGATTAAAAGATAATAAACTTAGCGTAACACACAGTTGTTTACGTTTAAAGTGATACGACATGTCCTGTTTCAAAGAAAACAAAGGTTTTGGTCACACTCCCTCTCAAAAAGTCGTCTTTAAAGAGCAAACCAAGTATATTCTTCGATTTATTTTGAGTTGTATGAAACGCTCCTTAACGTATGTCACGTTTAGGAGCGTTTCATACAATCTTTCAAGTCCTTATTTTAATTAAACATAGGTCTAAAAAGTTATCCGAAAACTTTTTGATGTGTCTTATTAAAAAAAAAATATAATAAGAAATCTCTGTATTTATGGAAAATTATCGATCGAATTTAGCTGTATCACAGTTTTTCGAATACGTATGGTGTTAATTTACAAAAACAAATTCAATGTATTTTTCAATGATTTTTATCGAAAAAATAATTGACACCTAAGGCATTAGATATACCTCGTTTACGGAACCGCGGGGCGTCGCGCATCGCGTACGGCGTGGCGTTTCCTCGCCGCCACGGATCCTTAGCTTACCACGCGGCGTTCATCGTTGCAAATCAAATCAAATCAAATCATCTTTATTGTGGATCATAGGTACATAATACACATGGTGTTATTTAGATATTTAGGACCAGCTATGTCCTACCCTTAGGACGCACAATAGAATGTAGGTAAGTATCTAGTGAGTTTACTCGTACATGCATGTCAACAATAATGTAATATATTGCAAATTAGTAGATTCTAGAATCTTCGTTAATTATTATTATTTTATTATATGATTATCTACACAAAACGCATCATGACTCAGGCAGATTGTATTTTAATAGTGATTTGTCGCTGCGGCGTGCATTGGGACAGTAGGGCGCGAGGGCACGTTCGTTTTTGAATCGCAGAGGCTTTTTTAAAATCTAAAGTGATTGGTGGTGGGTATTGCTGTATGTTCGTAATGCCGCAGACGACGCCGCGGCCCCGCCGCGTAAAACTCCGCGATTCCTTCCGCGGGCTCCGCCTGCATCTCAAGCAAACGCTCGTAAAATTGCTTTTCCGGAAACGTTCTCATACAACGCCATATGTTTGAATTGCCGCGTTTTAATTAGGCCGAACGCTGAACGTACCGCTCGACGCCCCGCGTCTTTGTAAACGAGGCCTTATTCGTATTCACTGTAATTGACACTCCATGATTAATTAATTGAAGTAATAGTAGCGGTTGTTTGTTTAATTCCATCTCGTTTTACTCGAAAAACGTCGATAGAGTTACAGATACATTTGGAACTGAAAAAGTTCTCAATTGATTTATTAGACTTAGATATTTTTCGAATCATAATTATTAAGTTTCATTTAAATTGGTCAATATAGATTAAACTCTCTTAAAAATTTTAAAACTGCCAAAGGTTAAACCAAAAGCGTCCAATTCATAGCAATTTGAAAAAAAAACCTCAGAGTTATGAATAAGATATTATGTAAAATACTAAACGACAAAAGAAAATGAGATTGCCTCGCTGCAGATTTGTCAGCGGACACACTTGCGGCATGCATTTTGCAAGATGCATTGGTGGAGAGATTGTGTCATTAAATTTTCTCGTAACAACGAATTTGCACAGTGGACACATTTGTTGAAACGACATTGTAGGTTCTCTCTTGTTGAAAAATAGACACCGGTGTTTTTCTTTTCAGGAATGCATTTCGTTTGTGAAATGAAAGCATGGTTTTGTGTATGTTGTTAATAAAATGTTGTTTGAAAAAAATATGGAACAGGTTTAATATTAGATCGGTGGTTTTTCTCAATTTCTGTTTAATTTGTTATGTATAAAAAGAATGATTGATACCGAATACATTTTCATGTGTTACTTTTTCTCAGTCAATCTAAATGAAAGAAGTCGACCAGTGCAATAAAACTAGTCATTGTTGTGCAGTCAAGTTCCTATATCCTATCCTACTTCCTACTAAATGTGAAAGTTTGTGAGTATGGATGAATGTGTTTGTTACTCTTTCACGCAAAACCTACTGAATGGATCTTGATGAAATTTGGCACAGAGGTAGATTATAGTCTAGAATAACACATAGGATACTTTTTATCCCGGGAGTATGTTCCCTTGGGATAATTATCGGCATTCACGCGGGCGGAGCCGCGAGCGGCAGCTAGTAATAAAATTTAAGTAAATAGGTAATAGAATATTTTTTTAATGTTTATGGCAGTGCTCATAATTACATATCTAGTAGTTTAGTTTTCGTTTAAAGCTTATAAATACCGCTATCACTTGAGATGCATAAAACAAACACAAAGAGGCAAGAGCCACCGACTCATATTAATTAAGAAATAATTTAACGTACATGCCAACTGCATCAACAAACCCGAAACTTAACTGCACCGCAACGCGCAATGAAACCATAAAAAACTCCTCACAGCTCCACATAAATCGTACCAGAACTCTTCAACTAATGTATTTAGCAACTCTCTGTTGAAGTAACGTTATTTTAAATCAGTGGCTCCCAACCTATTTTATATTTGATCCGGGACCATTTTGATTTATTTCTTGATAGCAGGGATCAGAAATTTATACTCAATATTATAAAGGTGAAGCGTTTGTTTGTTTATTTGGTTGAACGCGCTAATCTCAAGAACTACTGGTTCGAATTGAAAAATTATTTTAGTGTTGGGTAGCCCATTTATTGAGGAAGGCTATAAACATCACGCCACGACAAATAGGAGCGAAGCGTTACTGAAAAATGTGACGCAGACGAAGTTGTGCGGTAAGCTAGTCAAGAATAAAATTAAACTGTGTTGATCTAAAAATAAACTTTTATAATAAAGATATTCCAAACTCGTCACTTTTCTTTGAAAATCAAAGTAATGAGCTTTAATAAAACTTAAAATCAGTTTACATCGATGTTATTTATATATTTATTTAAGCAATATGGAAGACTTACAGCTAAAACAAACAGGTCAAGATCAGTAAATAAGACTGTCAGCCAATTATAAGTCTCCACTTGGACATTCACAACAAGTTACTGAGTTTCCTCGCACTGTATAACAATAATTATCTCAAAGTTTAACAACATGTGAAAAAGTTTCGGCTTAAGCATTTCCTGGCTGAGGACAAACTAGTTGTTGTTATGAGGTGACAATATTGAAATTTTAAACCATTCGCGGACCACAGGTTGGGAACCACTGTTAAAACAAATAAATGTGAAAAACATAAGCTGGAACTCCGCTAATACTTTTAGCTGAGAAATAAAACTGCCAGGAATTGATAGTTTGTTCAACTAATAAGTGAAGTTAGGAAGTGGGGCCATGCTGATGGTAACAAAACCGGACGCAACGTTTCAGCTTTAAGTTTTCCCGTTATTTCGATGCAGGCCAACTTTTGTAGCGGTAGCCAGTATCTAATAAGGATGGACGAAGTTTAAAACGATTAAGTTCGGTTAAAATAAGCTGGTGATGTTTTGTGCACCGTTTAGTATGTATGTATTTTTGGCTCTTATTATAGTAGGTAATTTCAGTTAAATTAAAAATGTATACGCACTTCTTTCCGTTTCCATGATACTATGGATGAAAACCACTGGTAAATACAACGCGTAACAGAATTTTAAAAAAATCAGCTGTTCGGTACCTTAAGTCGAGCTATGCGCACATAAATGCATGGTGCAGTCGATTTTTTTAGCGATTTCAATGTTGGTCCCAAAGTAAAAGTTGTTCATAATGATTAGTTCAATGACCCACTAAGAAGGATTGCGTTTATTCTGTTAGACGTTGAATATCCATTTGGTGGCCTGTTGGTCTAGTGGTTAGTGACCCTGACTGCTAGGACGGAGGTCGTGGGTTCGATTCCCACGCAGGACAAATCTTTGTGCGATGAGTACGATTATTTGTTCTGTATCTGGGTGTGTAATTTATCTATAATATGTATGTATTTAGAAATATATAAGTATGTTTATCAGTTGTCTGGTTGCCATAGTACAGGCTCTGCCTAGTTTGGGATCAGATGGCGGTGTGTTGATTGTCCCAAGATATTATTATTATATTATTATTATTAATACTTAATATTATAAATACAAAAGTAACTGTTATTGTCTATGTTTGTTGCGCTTTCGCAACTATACCACTGAACCACTTCTGATGAACTTTTAGTATAAAAATAAATTAGATCTTAAAATGGACATAAGGTATTTCTATCCCAGAAGTATTCTTTGCTGACAGCGTAAAATGGTTCGTATTAATAGGCTCATTAATAGTTCAGCATCTATACAGTGTCCCAATGCAATAATAAAAAAGTAAAAAAAAAAAACTTTAAAATAGCATCTGTACACGACATTGTACTACTGTTTAATTTACCTGCACTGTGACAATGGGATCGCACTCTTAATCGTCAAGCAGGGTATTTTCGCGTTTTTGCACAACTTAGTTTTTGGCAGTACCCACAAACCTTATTAATTATCTCCAAAGAATGTAAGTTAATAATATTTACTAATGTTAAAAATATTGTAACTCCGAGTGTCGAAGGATTGTCCTTCAACTACTTTTATTTATTTTTATTTATATTTGTTCTTATGTAAGTGAAATGTAATTTCTTTATGAGAGTTAAATGTTTTCAACCAGAAACTAATTAATGTCGACCTGTGCCATAATTCTTTCAAAAATGAGGCAGATAAACAACGAATCCGGACCGACAGACAATAAAACCACCTGAAGTCTACAAACGGATTTAGCCACATCATTCAGCAAAAACTCAATTCCCCACAGACAGTTCTTTAGCCCGGAACCGGAACTCTCCTAACTAAACATGAACTAACAAGCGTTTTCCGTTAGTGATCCCAGAAAAATAGTTAAAACAGGAGCTAATATACTTTATAAGGGGCGCTACACACTTGTCTTAAGCGGATCAGCACGTCTGCGTGCCAAAATTATAATCTACTAATATAATCTTACTATTATTAAAAACTGGCTAATTGCAAGTCAGCCTCTCACATGAAGGGTTCCTTCTGTTCACTAAACCGAAAAAAACACGTTCCTTGCCCCTTTAAAATTTAATTTAATTTTTATTATTTGTTGTTATAGCGGCAATAGACACATAATATGAAAATTTCAACTTTATACCCACATGGTTCTTGAGATACAGTCTACTGACAGACAGACGGAAGAATGGACGTACGGAATGACGGATGTACGGACGGACGAACGGACGGACAGCGGAGGTTTAGTAAGTATTTTGAAACGGATTGTGCAGGCCCGAATATAATGTGAAGCGTCCCTTACAGTTAAAATTCTCAGTAAGAACATAAAATGCGCTCATATATTCCAGCTGGGCAGTTGTAAATCTGGAACTATGGACTTATACACAGTAATCTTGATAATTTATTCTTTCCGTAGTGCAGGCAATTAATTTGTAGAATATTTATTATCTGGACTTTGCACGTAACCGTTAGCACGTTATTCATCAAGTTGTTTCCGTATGTGTTAATTAATAATACTTTTGTTGTTCGCTTGAGATTTATTATGGGACTAGTAAGCTACGTGTGAATGGGTTCGCTAAGAGAAATTGTATCATCAACTTTCACACGGTGTGTTGGTAGTGAATTGGTCAGTATGAGTGTCAATACGTAGGTATACAGGGTTATTTACAAATTAAATCAGTAGGTGAAAGTACTCACGATCATTAACAACTTTTACTATCAGATCATCATCATCATATCAGCCGAAGGACTTCCATTTTGCCGACGTGATGTGACGTTTGCCATAATCGCCACGCGTGTCAGACGGGTTGGCGATCGCAGTATAGCTGTAGCAATGTACCCACAGAGAATCCTGCTGCCCATTCTCTGGTGAGTCCCTTAGTCGCCTTTTATGACACTCACGGGAAGTGATGGGATGCTGCTATTCTTTTACGTCCGACACCATACAGAACAACACTGAGCTATCGAAAAAATATCTACTGTTTTATGTATGAAACAGCATTTATTGTGCACATAATACATAAGTTTGGTTAATAAGGTGTACGAAAACGTCTCGGTCCACCAACGGTGAACGAAGATTTTTTACCCGACTGCGTCAGAAGGAGGGTAATGTTTTTCAAGCGTATGTATGTATGTTTGTTTGTTTGTATGTCCATTTCTTTGGCACGCCCTCCAGCCCAAACGGCTGAACGGATTTTGACATATCAGGTGTCGTTGAATTTGTCGGAATTGTGGTAGTGACATAGGCTATATAATTTTCAAAACTCGCTAAAACGTAATAAATAAAAAAAAATACTGTCAAAAAACCCGACCGCTAAAAAGTTCCAAACTAGTCGCTTTTCAAGCAATCTGATGCAGTTCAATCACAGATCTGAGGCTACAAACTGCATCAGACTGCTTGAAAAGCGACTTGATTGGATTGTTTTTAGTCATTTTTACCGGTCGGGTTTTTTGACAAAGTATTTTTTTTTTAATCAATGCATAATGGATATAATATTGTAGCTCAGACATATTTGATTTAGGTATTCATTATTAACAGACAATTGTATTGTACGAATGCACACCATGTGTGTGTATTCGTACAATTGTCTTGAATTTTTGCCTCCATCAAAAAAAATTACATATCTAACAAAGAATAATCCAGGTTATAGGAAAAATAAAATTCAGGAACATTTTTTGCTGAAAGCCTTCAGTTATTAAATACCATTCATTCTGATTTTATATCTCATATATTTGTGTTTTTCATTTATAATATTTTTTCAGTGAGCCGGAAATTCAATAACGCGAGCTGTAATGGGTTTTGTCAGTCATATTATTTTTCAAACCATGACCCTTTTGGGGCAAACGACGCCATGTTTGCGAGCGTTACAAAAGTAATATTAGCACATTAAATTGGTGTGTAGTAATTTGAATCATGAAATTTGAAGTTCGATTAGATCATTATTTTAATTTTTATGGTCGAGAATTGCATTTTTTTTAAAGATCTTTGACCTATATTAATGACAAAAGAAAGAGAAGGGAGTTAGTGATAGCATCACCGTAGCCCTGGAACGCAAAGGGCATTAGGAGGAACACGGAGGGGTTTTAGTAAGAGTCTGACACTCCGCTCCGCCCAGAGCGGAAGAAGTCATTTGATGATTTCTCATTCATAAAAAAATACGTGACGGCTGACAGGACTGAATGGAAGAAAAAAACGTGTTGCGCCGACCCCAAGTAACATGGAATAAGGGCAAGAAAATTATGAAGTATGCAGTTGCTGCATGTAAAAAACTGACTATGTGCTCAGCTGTTTTCAGTTACACTGGAAGTCGAACCCAGAAATTATGAAAAAAGGCTCGCTAGGCTTTTAAAAGATACTGATGTTGAGATTGTTTTTTATGCACCTGCCACAATAACTCTCCACCTTTTCTGCTAGTCAACCAATGACTAGAAGATGCCGAAGGCATTAAGTCTGGCTTTTCATCTGTGTGTTGCATAAAGATCTAATAAATACATTGCATATTTTGCATGTCATAGGAACATTAACTGATATATACAATTGTAACAATTTCTCACAGATTTTCAACTTTATCGCTAAACCATTAAGTTCAAGGTTGATTGGGAAAATTTGTCAGTTTCGAGTTACTTGATGTGCTGGCGTCTGTATTTAGAACAGCGTAGATTATATGTTACGTACCTTTGCTTAGCGGGATAAGATCCGGATTCTTATCATCAGCTGCTTGTGGAGAGTTCCTTTTCTGTACAATCACCTTTTGGTTCTTTATCGATGGAAGTGTCACTGCAAAAGAAAATCAATTTTGAAAAGAATATAGGCACGCCAAAAACATGCGAAAAGTAAAATTTATTTTGGTACAGCCAACAGTCAGTGATTGCTTGTAAAAACGAGTACAAGCTTTTTTGCAACCTGAGTGCCAATTCTAATCATTTTTAAGCTAGATTAGTAAAATTGGAACTCTGATAAACGGTTTTTTTTGGATTGTTGACTGTGCAATAACAAATTTGGTTTAGATGTATTGTTCATAGACTTTACATTAATTTTATCTTGCTGTTACTGTCCCATTACCGAGCAAAGACCTCTTTCAGGTCTTAGACTTAGACAAAAGCGATTTAAAATGCAAAGATGATATTTAGAAACTTATTTCATTTAATTTCATGTCAAAATTATTTATGTCACTTTGCGGTAATAATAAAGATTAAGGCGCCTACAGTCAGACAAGGTGCAACGATGCGACAACGGAGATGTTAAAACGCTAAGTCGCTTTGTCGCTTATCACCCGTCTGTGACAGTCTTCACCTAGCAAGGCTAACTGTCCAAGGTGTGCCAGACATACACATTCATACATATTAACCTACTATTGTAAATCCATTACAAAGATTTTACCTCCCCATTATAAAGCAAAACACTTAAATCATATATTAAAATTAATGTTCATATTCTGATGTCGCGTCATTAAAACCATTCATCGTCTAATGGGTGATACGGTCTTTATTATTTATGTACAATGAGACATACCCACATTTGGTTTGATTTATGATCTATTTATATACCTACTTTATCGGTACATCAACTTTGTATTGATTGCTCGTATACTGACGTAAAGGAATTCAATTGAAAGTATAACCTATATTTATAACTTTTGACATAATTAGATTTTGATTCCTGTATGAGATAAAATGTTTATAAGTGCTTAGAATTTTTGGATAAAATTTTAAATATTAAAATAATTGTAATTGAAATAAATTTACTAGAAATATAATTGTTTTGCCCGGAAAACCAAAAACGTTTTTCTAAAGTTTCTATTCAAAAACTAAGGCTTATTAGTTTATGACACTAACCTTCATAATCCCTAGATCTATGTCGTATTCGAGATGCAATGAGGGCCAGGCACAACACGACAGCGATGGTCAATGCAGCTCCAAGAAATACGCCAACAGCCCAGTTGACTTCCCACGCTTCTTGTGGCTCTAAGGAAAGAAACACTTATGTAAATAACATAACTTTTTACAAAAAAATGCAAACCGACTTTCGAATAAAGAAACTCTGGTGTTTTTGGTTGTTTCTTCGTTTTTGACACCGGCTTCCGAAATTAAAGTTATTTTATACTTAGTAGTATTTTTTTATTTGGGAGTCGGTTGCAATTTTTTTACGGTATTTTATTATTTTTTAAATGTAAATCGTAAACAGGACAGTCACAGGATAGCAAAATACGCAAGTTCGTTTACTTGGATTACATATTATTTCAGGTATTTTGATTTAAAAACCAAACTACACAACCGATTTTGATGAAATTTCCATGGGACCAATGACAATAACAACAACATAAAATAACAATTTTTCAAATCAGTTCATAAACGACGGACTTGAGAGGTAAAAAACATTAAAAAAAAACCAATTCAGAACCTGCTCCTTTTTTGAAGTCGGTTTAAAATAATAACGCTTTGGTTGCAAACAGTATTTTTTTCCTCAAAATCTGACATTACTCAAAAATCGCTAAACTTGCTCCTGACTTCGACGAGTTTTTTTTCTAGTCATTCCGCCATAATGTAAGAATTTGATCACGTGACATTTCAATAGCATCTGTCAATCCCATACATTTTTGACGTATTGACAATCGCCTTCGCCACGCTACCGCTGACAGAATCTGAGCCTGTCTCGAGCCCTACAGGGCGCTGTGACGAAAATGTATGGCGTCTGGCCGCGAGCCCGCGACGCTAAGTATATTTCGTTCCTCTGACGCCATACATATCTTTTCAGCGCCCAGACCGCGCGCCCTTTCCACTTTGTACATCAAGTCCCGTTAGTCTTAGTACATAGTTGGTCCAGTATAACCAGTGTTATTTTAAGAAATTCAATTATAAGACTAACCTGTCCTCGGTGCTAATCTCAAAGCCGTTTCAACAGTAAACGTGACATGTTCTGATCTTCCTCTCGCATTGGCTGCATACACTATAAGTCTCAGTTGCCTGTTAGATCCGAGCCTTCTGAGGTTCCATAAAGCACCCCCATTACTGGCGTTGACCACCAGACCTTCGGCTGCCCATACTTCTACCACGTACACACATTGGAGACCTCCCTCGTAACCTGGGAAGAGAAAACATTGTTAGATAGACTTATTTTGCGTTTAAATTATGAATCCGCGGCGGGTGTGCACTCAGCGTTTTTACGCGCGTTCAATGTACAGTGAAACGTTTTCATTTTCTGCTTTGAAAAATAACCAGAATACCTAGCAGTGCCGAACTATAGGAATAGTGCAGCGCTTCTTGGTATAACTAGTAGCAGCTAGGAGGCTGCTGATGATGAAATGGAAAAAAAATCGTTGACAATTTGAAAGTACCTGGTGAAGGAACGATTAGTAAAACAGAAGGCGCTTTGAATGCATCAATAAAAGCTTATGACGTATTTATTGATTGACAGAATGTGATATTTGTGTTCAACTAAGTATATTGAGTATTTGGGTTCCTTCCCTATCAAGTCATCGAATACAAAATTAGTAAAAAATCTTCGTTTGTGATACTTTTTTTAAATTTTCAGAGTCATCCACTATTGTTTTAGCTACAATTGACTTTACAGGACTTTTTAGCGACATTAATGTTTTTGTCGTTTCGTGTGTCGTAAAAGACTCCTAAAAAACATTCAATAAAAACTAAAACCTGAAACGAAGTACCAGGAGTGCAGAATTTGGCAAGCGTTGAAACAGCAACGCTGACTAGACAACATGTACAATAACATGTGTGGTTTAAAGTTCGCAACAATAAGTGGTGTCAGCTTGCTAGTTCGCCAACGCGCATACAATTTCTGTTAGCAGACTTTTACGACAGGACAAAATATGCAACTGAATTTATTATAACGCTGAGCAGCGCTGTTTTAGCTTTAAGTTTCTGGTGACCATGTTGCTTTTATTAAATGTTGCTCATCCTAATAAGACGGTACTTAGACTTAGATAAGCTATACACCTTGTGCTCTAAAGCAAATGATATTCTGTCAAAGATAACGATTCTCAAAAATCGGAACCCATACGTTTTGGTCAAACATTGTTGCCGATAGAATGTCTCGTTTAGCTCGTGTTGGAATTATCGACAAATTCGGCTAGTTGTATGATAAAATTGAATTAAACGAAAAACTCGTTTTTCAATAATTTTGATATACTTGGTGGCACTTAATCTGTGATTGAAATATAATAAATGCCACCAACTGCATCAAAGTGCTTGAAAAGTTATTTGTTTGAAACTTTTCAAGATTTTTTCAGGATTTCAGGTTCAGGTTCGGGTTTTTTGAAAAAGTAGTTTTCTATTTTTGCTTTTGTATCCTGACAATCAGAAACAGAACGTTACCCTAAATATGACCCACTTTTAAAACATCCTGTACATTAAATAATATTCATGACATCATATGGAAAATGTTATCAAATTCACGTTCACATGTTCCGTCTCTAGAAATCGATTGAAAGATTTTTCCAGGAAACGTTAAATCAATTAAAATTCAACTAATTATTTCGATCAATTAGCGTAATTAGACCGTCATACATATGCTTTGAACACACGTGTGGGAATGAGGTCACGTCGTTTTCTTATTTGTCACATTATTATAAGTCGAGAATTCAACCTTTGCTCTCTATGTTTACTGGCCGAGACTTGAGCTAATAGTAAATATTCATTTATATTAATTTCAACTTAAAACTACAGTTTAATATGTAGGTAATCTTCGCCCACCATGTCGTCTGCGTAGATTAAGCACAAACGGTTTCTCCATTTTCACCCCACTTCTTTCTTTATTTCATTTGATTTTTTTTTGTATGGAAACTCATCAAATGACTCTTTCCGTCCTGGGTGGAGCGGTAGGGAGTGTCAGTCTTACTGACTAAAACCCATCCGTGCTCCTCCTAGTGCCCTTTGCTTTCCAGGGCTGCGGTAACTCTTTCGAACAAAATCCGCAACCCTGGCAGGCTCTCAACTCACTCTTATAGCTCCAAAAATTCCTTCTTACCGACATCATAAAATAAAGCCGTATGCAAAATTTTATGTTCCTAGCCTAGTTTCGTCTGCACGTTGATATGCCAGTCAGTTAGTTTGTCTATACTAATATTATAAAGAGGAAATATTTGTATTTTTGTTTGTGTGTATGTATGTAATAAATAAACTCAAAAACTACTGTGCCGATTTCAAAAATTCTTTCACCAATGGAAAGCTACATTATTAGGGAGTGACAAAGTTTATGTTTTATCCACGTTTTCCCACAGGAACGGGAACTACGCGGGTGAAACTGCGGCGTGCTGCTAGTCTCTTATATAGGTAGGGATATAGATTTTATCATCATCATTACATTTCCGCCGAAAGAAGTCCACTTTTGTAGATAGGCCTTTCCCAAACGTGGCCACATAGTTCACAGAACCACAGGAAAAGCGGATTCCCTCAGCTTTCAATTTTAAAGAATGAATGAAAACATGTAACATCTAAAAAAAACTACAAAAGCTGAAATACAGTAACAGTTATACCAGCTGAAACATTATAACTTTATGCTGTAGAAGTACTTCAGGACCTAAAATTTATTCATACGACCTCGAAATACTCAGAAGTTGAACCTAAAATTAATGAATCAACTGCTAAAAGGTAGAGAATATTGATATACTAAGGCAATTACAATTAGTTGCTGGCTCGTTAGTTTAATGGTCTAAGTGCCTAACATTGAACTCTTGGTCAAGTGAGCCGTAGCGTTTTGGAAGATTACCTGCAATTACGTAATAGTTTTGATATACATGATTATTAAGCGTTCAGGTTAGTGCTTTGACGAAAAATTCGAAGTCAAAATCAAAAGTCATTTATTCAAATTAGGCTTTTTTTATTTATTTTTTTTATTTTTATTAGGTTGAGTGCCAGCACTTTTTGAACGTTTTCAAAAAGACAGTCCCCTAAAAATGCCCCGCGTGTCACCACTTCCTAGTGTTTTAGCTGGGAAGAAGAAGTGGCACAACAAACTCCCCAGCAACACAACTGTCTGTTGAGTTGGAAGAACTAGCATGTATGCAAAGTATTATTACAAAGAAAATAATATAACATAGGTAACACGTAAAAACTAAAACTAAATTATTCGCCACTTGTATGCTAGACACACTCCATTATGCCATCATGTCAAGATCAATGTAAACATATTATGAGTGAAGTGTTTATTTTATGTTGATGACATGACAATCAGGGGCCTAACCACCAACTCTTAAAGCAGTATTACTTCAATATTACTTCCAGTGGGAAAGAGACGGAGCTATACAGGACATATAGCTCCGTCTCTTTCCCACTGAAAGTAATATTAAAGAAAAACTGCTTTAAGAGTTGGTGGTTTAGGCCCAGGTGGGTCAGTTGATGATAAGCAGTCATCGGCTTCTACACACATCAGGCAGTATTAGAAAAGTTGGCCTGACAGTTGGAAGAGAATGAAAAAATGTAGGTAAGTGCCGTTTTCAATGGATTTTAGAATAAACTGATTGGTGAGGTCAATGACTGTCGGGTGCACTAGTATTTAAGTTACAGTCTGAAACTTGGTTGAACTAATTGGTACCTATTTCTAGTGACGTAGTTATATCTGTCGCCTCGTTTACTAAAAATATATAGTTTATTTCTAACGTAGGTACATGATATTTTCCTAGATATATTGACAAAGCAGCGTCTGTTTCATTAAGTGTATGCGTCATTATTGTTCTCATCATAGAAATCGTTTTTTTTTTTAAGCTGTGTACAGACTAAAGTCAAGGATGCCTAACCTTGACTCAGTTTATGCACAGCTTTAGTTTATACAATTTTGTGTTACATAAGTTGTTTAGGCTGATATTCAATTACAAATAACAACAAAGCCAGATTACGTCTAAATTAAATTTTGGCATCACTTGTTCGCATTTTATGAATTTCTGAGAAATGTTCTGAAGATGGTTTATCTAAGCTTTATACAAGTAACAAATAAGTAATCCTTTTGTTTAAAAAGTCAAAGAATCTTGTAATTAGGAAAGTATTTAGAAAAAAAAATATTCTTGAAAATTATTAGTTATTTTCTACGTAACGTTCCTAACCGTTTATTTTTTTCAACAAAATTGTGAAAAGTAAATGGTATTATTTGGTTATTCCTTCAATAAAAAATATTTATTTTACTCAACTTATCCCCAGAAATAGAAAAGAGTTAAAAACCTTTAAATTTTAAAAGTTAAACGCGCTAATTATCTTCATTGATCCTAATCTTGATACGAACAAAACTACCTACCTACCTAGTAAAATTTCAACTTTCAAGACTACAGGCGTCATTACCTCAAAACCTTGATAGAAAATCGATTTACAGGGATTACCTTAGCATTTACACAATTTAGCAGTTTGATTGCTGTGGGCAAATTACGAATTAATCACATGAAATTACTTAAAGGATTACGTTCATTGGAGTGAGGCATACGTATGTGTTGGTAACAGAATATTGGCAATATGGCAGACGACAGGAGATATTAAGGGATTCTGATCCATTCAATTGGGTTATCAAGTAAAATATGTTAAGTCTACGGTTGGCTTGCAATTCCTTTCGAGTTTTTGTATGAAGCAATTGATTTTATCATCATCATCGTCATATCAGCCAAAAGACGTCCACTGCTGGACATAGGCCTCCCCAAGTGTTGCCGTAACAACCGGTCCTGTGAGTCTCGCATCCTTCGGCTACCCGTGACCCTCACCAGGACATCGGTCCACCTAGTAGGAGGCCTCCCACCGCTGCGTCTTCTGTACGCGGTTGCGATCCTTCGGGCTATTTCGGTACCTAACCTTGGTTCTCATGCGGATATCATCATCCTGATTCGATCACGCAAGTAAACTCCGAGCATTGCCCTCTCCATTGCCCTTTGGGTGACTTTAAGCCTTCTGATGAGGCCCATAATGGGCCTAATCATTGATTTTACTGGACAAACTTATTCACATTTAACCTTTATTAGAATAAACGCAAAACTTGAAAAGGGGACAAGAACAACACCACTGGAAAGTCACAGGAAAGCAAAAATACGCAATTTCGTATACATGGATGATTTTTCCACAATTTTTTACCAGATTTGGATTTAAAAACCAAATTATTGAACTGATTTTGACAAAATTTCAATGGGACGTTTGGAAAGTATACCCTTTCCAACAAAAAAAGAACTTTTCAAGTCGGTTGGCAAGCGACGGAGTTATGCGCGAACAAACATAAAAAAGAAAAAATACAAACATCCGAATTGAGAACCTCCTCCTTTTTTAGAAGTCGGATAAAAAGTAAGCTTCATAAAATGACAAAACGAAAACTATTTTCATCAATCCTAAAATTACCAACTCACACTTCACTTGAATAAAGAAAAGAAACTCATCTCATGCCGTATAGTTTCCAACATCTAAGCAAGCCTGAGTCGTAAGTAATCTAAGTGATCTCAAATATGCCTCCACTTGCTTTAGTAGCCGACTTATACTTGGGCTACGTACTTATGACGTCAGTAATACGAGCTGGTTTAATTACAAACAAGAATTTGGCGTTAATTAAGACATGTTTCGGTGTGAGCGGCAGGATTGCTTGAGATTTTGGACAATGTTTGTTTTTTTAGTGGAATAAAATCAGAAGTGGTATCATTGGGGTCGGTTTTCAGTCAATTTGGTTTTGTTTTTTGTATTGAGGACTGTGTTTTAGCAGAATATCATTCTGAAAATAATGATGGTGAAACTTGGTACGTAAGTCCTCGAAAAATTCCTACCTCTTAAACCATGTCTGTGGTGGTCAAATTCAATTGCTTAATCCAAGCTTAAACCACGCAAGATTCCAAAAATATTTCATAGGAATTTATGCAAATCTTCTCTTTGAACTGTTACAATAGAGTTACAATAGTCCGGCTGTCATTTATCACTGCCGAACTCCGCCTTACTTGTGTAGAAGATTGTAAGGAATTCCAAATTAAGCTAAAATGTTGCCGATGATATCCTGTTCTAACAATGATTAATGTTTTATAAAAAGTAAAAGAATAAAAAACAATTTACCGATATCATATCAAATCGTATTAAAACATAGATAATTCAAAATAAAAATAAAATTTGTATTTTAAGAATCGAAGTTCCAAATTTGATTGATTTGATTTTTTTTTTGTAAATAAAGTCACCACTTCCTCGTTAACTTGATGGGAAGAAGTGACTCAACGAACTCCCTAGCAACATATCTGCCGATCTGTGGAAGTATTTCACGACGTCATAATCTACCTTCAAGTGCCTGTACTTAATTCAAGTTTGAAAAGTCCAATTCATCTGCCTAGCCTTTTCACAACCATATTGGGGTCGGCTTCCAGTCAAACCAGATTCAGCTGAATACCAGTATTTTACATGAAGCGACTGTCTACCAGACCTCCACAACCCATTAACTGGGTAACATGATACTTCTTGGCAAGACTGGAGACAGATTTACTGGTTTCTGACAATCCGTAACGACTGCCAACGTTAACGTCTTTCCGAGGCATGGAAGAGTGTCGGTATGTTAAGATTGTCATTGATCTACAGACCGACTTAGGCAGTAAGACATGATCAACGTGTTATAATGGGGTTATTTAGCCGCTTATCTAGAAAGATAAGATCTACAAGTCCATGGAATGGTAAAGTCACAATTTACATAATTATCCATACTAACTAACATTACTCGTATAAATGCGAAACTTTGTCAGTCTACCGGTTTGATACTTTTTCACGTTTTAAGGGCTAAATAAATTTAACCTTTTAATCCAGTAGTATAATCACTAAGGTACTTAGGAATGGGTAGTATTTAAACGAGTGACTGTAAATTAATGTTTTAAGTCACAAAAATAATTATTTACGTTATAGTATTACTAAGTGAGCGACTGACAGCGAGTGACGAGAAATCAACAGAACAGCAACTTACAAACTTTAATAAATGAGAAGCTTTGCGTTTGAGTGTCAACGTTACGTCCTGCATTTTTTAAATATTTGGCAAATGATATTTCTGGGTGGTTTAAAAAAAATAACCACGAAAGGGATGGCGGGGTCTGATCGCTCGCTTCGCTCGCTCACTTGACCCCGCCATCTCCTTCTAACCTAACCTGTCCAAGTCGGGGGCCCCAAATCCCGAGCTCGCATTACTCGCTCTTACGCACCAAATAACATATTTGGTGCGCAAGAGCGAGTGATGCGAGCAAAATGTTAAAACCTCAATTGGAAAAATCGTCTCTATCTTAATATTGAAGTTGCCCTTTCTGTATTTCTAGTCGCTCACTTAGTAATTTAGTCGCACGGGTAGAATTTTAATATCTGAAATGGATTAATCACAACCCACTTTTTGTAAGCTCGTTCTGGATTTTATTATTAATCAATATTCGTCGTTAGTTTAGTTAATTTTTCGCTTAATCAAATTCATACCGCTCAAGTCATTTAAACAGTATCTCATCATCAGTCGCTACGTTATTATTTTATTCGATCGTTTTATAATTTCCCCTTAAGAATTATGATATCCACAAATGAACCAAAGTTGAAGTGGCACCAAACTGAAGTGGCAGTGGGCAGGGCACATAGCTTGCAGAACAGATGGTCGAAGGGGGCTGAAAAGTTCTGGAGTGGCGACCGTGCACCGGAAGACGCAGCGTTGGAAGGCCACCCACAAGGTGGACCGATGACCTGGTGCGGGTAGCGGGTAGCCAATGGATGCGAGACGCGGTTGCGGTGGTGACACTTGGGGGAGGCTTATGTCCAGCAGTGGACGTCTTTCAGCTGAATGATGATGATGGTCACTCAAGAACATTTTTGACTTTCCCGCGGGCGAATTCGCTGGTAGAAGCCAATTCGTCATATTCAAAGATAAAACTCGTAAGACACGTTTTCTTAAAGAAGATAACCAAAAAAACTGTTCTGCATAATAAAAAGATATCAATCACAGCATCCTGAAACAAAAACGAAAAAAAGCAAGTTTCAAAATAAAGACTATTAAAATCTTGTTACCGCTAATGCTCCATGAATCGTTTTTACGAAAACCGCCTAATGGCACTGTAAATAAACTTTTATTTACAAAGGAAAGTCGTTTTTAGATCCCTGAATGAAGGCAGAAGTTACGTAAACATACCCCTTTTGTTTGAAAAGTTTTTAGCGAATCTGTTGAAAATCTTAACGTTTTTTATATTCTTTTTGCATAAAAATCTGAAGTTCATTTCTTTTATTTGAAAAACTGAAGCTTCCCCCGACTTACAATTTAGCGGTAAAAATCCGCCATTTTGTTTTTTTTTAAACACGACATCTATATAACTAAAGACACTTGTGTTTTTAAGACAACTCTAACTACATCTTAACTGGCGAAATCCATCGAGCCGTTTGGAAGATACGAGGTAATAAAGAAATTTACAAACAAACATAATCTACAAACATTCAAGATACGTGCGAAAATCATAACCCTTCCTTGGCAGTCGGTTCAAAACGAAGCCAGTTCAATAAATAATAACAGTTTCATGGGTCAATCGTAAAGCAACGCTTGCCGAGAGCGTCGGTCTATGGATAGGTGACCATCTTAACATACTGATATTCCTTGGTGTCTCGAAAAGAACGTTAAACGGTTTTCCAACTATGTTTTTTTAAAGGATGATAAATTGGAAGCCAAAGCAAATACAAATTATTGACCATCTCATATCAATGCCAATATCAAAGCATCATTGGTTTTTTAACTTTAATAAGTGACACACAAACAAAATTAAAACCTAAATACGCAAAAAAAATCGACTGATCCATACATTTTTGTGCGCATAAGTCGACAAAATGTACTGAACAGCTAAATAGGGTTGGTTCCAAAGTAAAAGTTGTTAATAATGATGAGTACAATGACTTCTTTAAAGATTTTTTGTTACACGTTGTGTACAAAATAACAGAACATGCGTTTATGTCAATACAAATAGCCGGTGGTACAGTAACTGTAAATCCGATCGATTTCATATCCGTAATCGTATAATATTTTTATCTCTTCCTATAAATTGCAGTGGAAGATAAAAAGTGGGGACAGATTGGCCTGTTATGCGTAGATAACTTCCTACGAGTATATTACTATGTAAGACAGGTATATACACTTAATCAAGTGTCAAGTTCCGTGTCATGCATGATTCATGTTAAATCCTATGTATTAACAAGTAGTTTCCTAGTTGGAAGTACATCTCTATACTGCGACCAGGTGACTGAGGTAGGTGCCTAAAGATGTTCTCGGTTTCATAAAGTTAATTTACCGTGTAAAACTGAATTAGATGACAGTGACCGCATCTATTCTAATACTTGGATCATCGATATTATTAAACATGCTCCAATGTCTGAATAAAGACCGATTTTTCATCAGTATTAATTATTTTCTATTTCGAATAATATTTTTTTTTATACATCCACCACGGTTTAGTCTTCTTAAACCAAAGGTTGACTGGTAGAGAATGCCTTGTTGCATTAAGTCGACCAATGTACCAGTACTGTACGTACAGAATATACCTATAAATAACAATTAATTAAATAACGAATAAAAAAACAGTCATCAGCTTTTGTATAGAAAATATGTCAAACAGCCATATTTATAATTCCGATAAAAGTCGTGTGACTATTGAAAAATCAGACCTTCAGCATTTGAAGTTGAGTCATCATCTGCCTAGCGTTTTTCCCAACTATATTGGGGTCGGCTCCCAGTCAAACCGAATTCAGCTGCAGTATTTTACGTGGAGCAGCTGCCTACCAGATCTCCACAACTGGGTAACACGGTAGTTCTTAGCAAGACTGGTGTAAGATTTTTTTGCTTCTGACAATCCGTAACGACTGCCAAAGATCTCCAAATGACAGCCGGGACGTTGGCTTAACGTGCTTACCGAGGCACGGAAGAGTTTCGGTATGTTAAGATGGTCACCCATCCACAGACCAACTTCGGCAAGCGATGCTTAACCTTGAAGATCGGTCCGTGCGGCTGTTATAATTTTGCCACGAGCTCCTTTAATAAGCATTTGAAGATGAGTATTTCTCTAATTTTCTTGTCAAAACCTGTCAAAATTTGGCATTAAACTAGAGTTTTAGATGTTTTGAAATCAAAATACACAATTCAGAAACCCGCGCATAGTCTATCAAGTCAGATAAAAAACCTCGCCTCTCGAAGATATAGCCTCGTTACCACCAGTCTACCTTTGTTTAGGGCCGGTACTATTCAGCCGAAATGTCATGTTCGAGAATTTAGAGGCCATATATGTTGTTTCCGAACCCTTATTTCAGGGCCCCAAGTCTGCTATTTTTTATAAATTCGTCATTCCAACACGATCCCATTGTCATTTTGCTATAAGTTCGTAATCTGCTAAAATCATAATGGTCGATCATTGGTCGGTCAATGGTCTCGCAATAGGATCGTGGTTCTAAATATTCAGTCTTTGAAAAGCAATGACTGCACAGTGGCGATGGTAGGTCACTGATCGAAGGAACTGTCAAAATTTTAGCAGATTACCGCATACGTCTGTCATTCATTTGTCATTATGTACGAGATTACCATTCTATGCAATTTCTTTCAATGGAGTGTCAGTGGTTGACCTTTGGAAAGTCAGAATGACGCTTTTATATTAGTCGATTACCAAACTTATCAAAATCAACAATTATGAAATCAATGATAGACCATTCTGACACTATTGTAATAGCAGACTTGAGGCCCAGGGTTTAAACCGTCAAAGAAAGGGAATATGCATGCATTTTTTTATTTGCAAAATAAAATTCTTATTAGCTCTAGCAAACAATAATGAAATAACGGCATTTTCGCGGGAGGGACAGATATATTTGTTTAAATAGTTATATCACGTTTGTTTTTCAAATTATTTTACTAATTTTTAATTGGTAAAGTGTTTATTTTTTTTTTTTCAAGCATATTCCCTATTGAATGTCTACTAAAACTGAAAACAGCATAATCTCGAATCATTGATAATGACCGCGTTGCACTTTTCACTATTAAAGTATTTTTTATTGCATGTAAAATTGTCTTATTCGATAAATAGGATAATAGTTTCAAACGCAAATCAATAAAACTTAGAACTAAAAAGAAAGAAGAAGATGACTCGCACACTTGCTTGGGAATCGCACATTTACCTACCGATTCTAAACGCCCGGCGCACCCTGGACAGCTAGCACTCGGTAACGCAGTCTAGCTGACAAATCCTTTCACCACGATGACTCAAACTCAAACTCGATGACCTAGTAACCAACCATCTACCAACGCTTGATGCTCCAATATAAATTGTCGATCTGACTACGTATTTGTTTACCAAGTAAAACATTCCCAAGAAAACTAACTCTGAATAAACTACTAAAACTAAAGATCCACAAAGATTATCCAAAACTCACCTGGCAAGCACATTAAATCCAGCGAGTCATCAGTCAGGTTATACACGGTACAGTTGGTCGGCGGGTCGGGCCTTGTCGCCGGCAACAATGTGTAGACACACGGTGACATCTGCTGCCCGGCTAAGTTGGTCGCGCGACACGATAATGTTCCGTAGTCGACATCTGACACCGGTGTGTATGTAAGTAGCGATTTTCCTTCTTTCGCTTCCACGGTGAAACGGTCCTGGGGAAAGAGGTGTAATTTATTGTACGAATAATTGTGTGCACTTTCTTATATTTTAAATCTAAAAGGGTGGTTAATCCACACAAATAAAAATTGTAATAGTAGTAATAAATTATTTACAAGCGCGTCTATAAAAGAGAAAAGAAAATAAATAATTGGAAATTAAAAAAATGGTCAATATCACTGTCAATGGCAGCAGTGCCACGTTGAATGGCAATGCTGGGTCCTTGATCGAAGAAAAGGCCAGCCCCATAACCCTACCGTGCAAAGCCGACTAACCGTTGACTGATGCTATGAAAACTCTATGAGAATTCAGACCCCATAGGCTTAAAGTCTTTCCCTAGACCACAAATAAGCTGAGGAAATATTACCAGCTGTTGCAGTTAGCGGTAAGTACTTCAAGTCAACCAGTGATTGACTTGAAGTACCGCTAACCGCTAAAAAAGTCATTAGGTGAAGATAGGTTTATAAATTTAGAACAACTGCCTCACAAAAAAGATTTTTACTTTTAGAGGTTATGTTCTAGACAAAATGACATTCTCTCGGCAATTGTCATTGTGGAAATGCCAAAATATTTGGGAAATATATGTGACATTTTGACAAAATTTTGCAAAATGACGGGATTGTAAAGTGGATACATTGAGGACTTTTAGCTTAAACATTTGTAGAAGCTTGATTTATGACGTTGGTTTTATCGTAATTTATTTACCTTATCATTAGCAGTTCAATGTGTAGTCGAAATTTTCGTAGACCAAAAATTCGTGGTAGGTGTAGGTATGTATTAACCTAACTTTGACCGTTGACTAATGAAAATAATGACAAAATCTCACTCACGAGTTTTGGTCTACTTATTAATAAATATTATTATGGTTCATAGAAATATTAAACTACCTACAGTATTTCTATGAACCAATGTAATATTTCATTTATGAGTCTTGAATTTACTATCGCAAAAATAAAATATTTATAAATTCGGAGCATTCTAAAAACCTAAATTATTTATACGTTCTGAGTATTCTGAAGTAGGATATCTGAGAAAACCGTATTTTATATTACTAACGGAACGTTTACAGTAATTTCTCAGGAGAATCTCACAATTCCCAAAACTCAGACGCCGAGTCAAATTTTTCGTATAAAATTCTGTTTTATTATTTTTTATTTCACATGTACCTGGCACAGGGAATTCTTTTCAACGAGAAACTTGAATGTATAGGAAAACTGATAGAGCAAGTGAAAGGCACTTGCTACATGAACATGCTTTTAACCTTTATGAAATACGTAAGCTCTGATTTTGGTAAAGAACGATTAAAATAAACGCAACATATTATTTTCTTTTTCTTCCAAGTCAACAAAAGAATGGAACAGATAGCTGTAGTTGTTTCGTTTTAACATGGCAACAGCTCCTGTCGTAGCCCTTCTCAGAAACCTCTTCATAGGAACTCGGACAAAGATCACTATAGATGTTTCAAATTCAGGACAAGCTTTACGTTTTTAATTCCATTACTTTATGAGATGAACAAAATTAATCATATTTCTGTTCTTTAACTAATAAATAATATCACTAAATATTTAGGTTTAAACGCAACGGCTATAGTTAATATAAAACTTCAGCGTCTTTTTATTCAACTGCCAGAAGGCAATACTTCACACGTCTTTCTTTAATTTTGACACCCCCATCTCATTGTTTAATCGGCTAGAAAAAGTTACCTCCAAACTTAAATATTTTTACTCCGAATCACTCTATATAAATCACAGCCCAATATTAATAATTTCTAACGTTTGCAGATAACTAGGATCAAAGCGCTGGTACAATGGCCCTTTGGTTATCCCGTCAGCTGTCACTTGACCCCTATCACGTCTACCACTATTCACATCCGAACCGTCCAAATTTAATTATAGACTAAATTCCAACTGGACTGGTAATCAGTTATGGACTCAAAAGTGGGTGTTAAAAGGGAATTATGCTATAATTTTGAACCTGAATATTCTGTATTTTACTGTATGTAAAGCTTAAATGTTTTTTATTAAATGAAGACTCACGTTTGACCACTCACCTGATGGTAAGCGATGATGTGGTCGACGATGGAGTACGCTTGCCTAGGAGTAAACTAATCACTCTTGACTTAGAGACTCCTAGATAATATACTGGTTATGAATTCACGTTTCTAGTGTGAATACTGTAAGTACTGTAATTTCAACAAAACCAAAATTTTCGTATTGAACTGTTTAAACATTTTCAAGAACTGTCCCTTGAGAAAGAGCTAATGCAATAGTCATAAATTATAATGCGTGCTACGTTATTCATCTGAATTACCTATCAGAAGTACTTATAAAAAACACTAAACATAAACCTTTGTCCAAAATCTAGTCGCAACAAAGAAAAAAATACGACAACAATCATAGAAAACAGCCACAGAAAATAGCACTTGAACCCATTCAATTTTAACGTTCGTCCGGTTACTCCCCTAAAGCTCTTGTGCGTCCAAATCTATGGGGACATAAATCATTCCAGAAGGGCTATCATTATCTTTTATTATAACGTATTAAATGTTTCCTATGTTATGTGGTTTTGGCTGTAAATACACCATTCCTTGGCCTTTCGTGGCCTTTCGTTTGTGTCAAGAGGCAGCAAAGGGATTTATGTCGGAAAGATGGGTTGTGTCATGCAACTGAGCACCTACTTCTGTACGGTTTACTTCAGTTGTATTGTGTGGAAATCTTCTTGTTGGTATAATATTATTATTATTATCTAGAAACGTTATCTTGTTATTATGCTTGGAAAGTGAATTAGGTACCTAAACTGTAAATTGACTATGTCATTTCTTGATCAGTGGATTTTGTAGATAAGTGTTGGTCATAAACTCCAATATGGTAAGAACGACCGTGTGAAAGTGATTGGAATGATATAAGTAATTGCATGGTATGTGAGTAATATTAGAAAATGTGGTGAATAAAGTCTTGAGAATAAATTTGGCTGACTGAAAGAAAAGGGGAGTAACACAAAGTCGAAGGATGTACAATTTGAAACATATTATGTACGACTGTAGAAAATGATTATAAAAGAAAACATGTTACCGCTACCACAAATAAATTGAGATAAGAGCAAGAGATTGTGATTAGAGATAACAGTATTAAAAATCAAATGTTTTGGTGAGTTACTTCGTTTTTTTAATAACTGAAAATTGAAATGGGACCAGTCCGAGAAAATACTCTTTCAAACAAAACAAAAATCAGGCGAATTGAGAACCTGCACCATTTTTGAAGTCGATTAAAAATAACTAATAAGGTTACTTACAGGATCTACCTTGATGGACCCCGCTGAGTTATTGAGGGTCCACTCGAAAGTATCTGGTGGAGGGAAGGCGTCCACTTCACAAGTCACCGTCGTTGGCTCCTGTAGGGCTGCCCCGATTATCTTCATCTCTTTCCTTTGGCAGAGTGGTCTATCTGTTTGAAAGATAAATCAATTAAGTAATAGTACAAAGGCGACGCTTGGGGGAGTATTGGACCAACACTGGCTGTCTGGAATGATGATTAATCTTTAAATGAATGTTTATAATTCTTCTGTACGTAATGTGTGTATGTCACTATGCTCCTTCTAAACGGCTGGGTCGATTTTGATTTTATTTTGTGTGGATCCTGAGATACTTTAGATGTAAATCTCATTGGACACAATGGGTAAAATCGCAATCGGGTTCAAATATTTTTTTTCTGACGACTCCGACAAACCAATGTTCGGGCAGGACAGTCTTTCGAAACTGTTTGTAATGTATGCCAGCAGTGGCTGTTTTGAACTGAAATGATGATTAAAATGTTTTTTATTACACGAAATATTTGGTAATATCTTGGTAGAGCCAGTAGAAAGTAACCAAGCGTAATGTTTGACGCTCAAATTGTGTCCAATTTTGCTTCAGTGAAATTCAAACTGATTTCTCATTGAATGAGGAGTACCAACATCGCATAATAGAATGAAACTATTCAACATAAATGCAGTCTAATATCGGTGACTCAGTATATTCAGAGTCAGAACAAACTCCATCAATATATAAATGTAGATTTGTATATTCCATTCCAATAGTCGTGTATTCAAAATGTTACTTTAAAAAACGTCAACAATTCCGATACCGTCAATTTAAACCAGAACTGGAGGAATAATAAATAAACATAATATGCTGTGAAAGGTACTCTTAAATTAAATTATTGTTCATTTCGATAACACAGCACATTCATTTTTTTATCCTTATTGACAAGGCTTCAGAGCATTATTTAACTGTTTCGCAGTGACACATTTAAGGTCGTTTATTACGTCAAGTATTTCGACGTTCATATTCAATTATAGTCTATTGGAAATAAAAATTAAATTGTCCAAGAGTGGAATTTACGGAAAGTAAGTAAAAAAAAAACAGAAATTATTTTTAATAAGCAGAATATATAAAAAAACGATTTACTGACGCCATCTATTACATTACTACAATTGAACAGAAAAAGCCCTTTACTATGCCTAAAAATAATCTTAATTATGGCATCGAAACTTCTCAACGATAAGCCGAGGCTGATTTTTAACACTAAATTATTTTTATATGATATTCAAGGTTCATGAAGTCTTTTTGGAATTTCTTTGCACCTGAAAGAAATTCCGAAAAGTAAATTTCACGGTCTATGAAAGAGTAGGTAACGAAATACCTGTAGTTGGGTATTTCGTTAATTTAAATTTCGTCGTAGGACTATAATTATGATACAAAACCCCCAAAAACTCTATCTGTATTAATAAAAAAAAACAACGATGCTTTTCTCATACCTATACCAAACACAATGACGAAACTACCTTCCGACACAACCATAACAGGTATACTTTAAACAATAGAGGATCGAATGATGTGAGTCGTAACGATAAAAGGTTTTACGTTTTCCCCAGTGAGGAACAAAAATAAAAGGAATGAAAATAAAGTAAACAAGCTACTGAAATGGCTGGAAAGAGACTTGGAATGAGCATTGCGTGCGATGGAATGACTCGCGAGAAACTGAACGTAAACGTGACGGTAACGTAAACGTAAAGTTTACGGTAATCTATGGTTGGGACAGTGACGATGATGTAGTCATAAACGAGTGTGTTTCTGTTTCAAAATAATGTTGACTGAATGACATACTATGAAACGTTTATTGGTCTGAGGAAAAGTAATGAGAAGTATGTTGCTAGAAAAGTTTTGAATGTTAATATAAATGTCAGAAAACCATATAAATGTGATGTCGTTTTGGCCGGAGAGGAGGTGAATACTGAGATAATAGCTGATGAAGAAGTATGGGATAGCAAAAATGCATAACACAAATAAACTAAAAAAAGGCCACTAAGACGCTGATAGATTTAGAGTATGAGACTGAAAGAGAATTTTGAAAATCTTTGCTTTGAAGAAAAATAACATACGTTATTTTCCTGAATAGTGAAACATTCACAGGGACAATAAATCTCACGTGCACAAACTCGGAACAAGTAGCTGTAGGCCATACAAATATTTGTTCCGTGCGGGAGTTCTCGTCTCGTAGCGTAGAAGCCAATCACTCAGCCAATGCACCAATTGAAGCAAATCCATATATTTTTTACTCAAAAATTCTAAAGACTAGAACTTCTAAAACCCACACTAAACACGGTTTTATCGACATTGTCGAAAATATGTAAATGGGACCCCTAAATACGATAGCTCATCTGAAATCTGGATTGTCTATACAGCTACAAAAAAATCAGCTGTTTCATACATTTTAGTCGAGTAGGTATTGAACTTTTGTATGAAACAGCTTATTTTTTTTTCGTGATTTCAGAGTTGGTCCCATAGTGAAAGTTGTTCATATTCATGGGTATTTGGAGGTAGCGGTACAGAGAGTAAAGTCCCACATACCTCCACTGGAAAGAGAGGATCCTCCGACCAGGCGGTTGGCTTGTCTGGTGGGCAACTGCCCGAGAGTTGATATTCGGGCTTTGCATATGTTCTAAGCGCACGGTAAACTCTGATATCGCGATTTAGGATTTTGTCAGTTAGTTCGCAGCTGTCGAGATAGATGGCGCTGCGAGTCTCATTTGTTGTGATGTTGATTCTGCTACGTTGGTTTTTGTGGCGGCATGAATGCCGCTACAGGTTCATATTTATGGAACACCCTGTGAAAATTTGGCCGGTCATTGAAAAATAACCCTGTATATTATAATAATTTCTGGATTTATATAATCTTGACTAAGAAAAAATGCCTGAGGATGGGCAGCGCCGCCGAGGTCGACCCAGGAAGAGGTGGCGCCTGTTGCGAGGGTTGCTCCGATGTGGCTCGGGATAAAAAGATCTGGAAGGAGTTGGGGGAGGCCTTTGCCCAGCATTGGAACAGAATAGGCTGATAAAAAAAAAAACATTAAAATTCCCTGAACACCCAAACAGTCGATAGAAGAATAGAGAAAAGAAAGATTCCACAAGACCTCATTTTCGAGGCTGCAGAAGGAAAACACTGAGCAGTAATCTTCCATACCTATATACCACTGAGCATCTCGAGAATAGATTATTATAAAACTCATTAAAAAATAAAACAAATTCCTGTTTAAAGGTTCCTGACTTAATGTACCCTCGCTACATTTTTCCAAGATACTGGTCTATTAAAGTTAACTAACATCTGAGAGTCTCTCTTTAATTCTATAAAGATAGAAATTAAAACCACAATGCACCACTAGACCATCGGTCCCGACTTCCCGAGTACCGCCCACCCATTTACCCGCCTGTTTTTATATCCCGGTATTCCCTAACGATGCTGTAATAAACTTAACCTACTTTTGGAACGCCCCACGTAGACCAATATTTACAGTGTAAATACTATGGTACTTCGTAAGATTCATCTAAATCTATTTTGGAAGAAATTATCCAGAAATAGTCTGGGAAAGTATGTGTGTTCAACCTTCGTTTTGAGGCCAGTGAACGAGAATAGGCCATTGTTTAGAAATAATTTCTTTGCGTACACTACAAGGCGTGCCAAAAAATCTCTCAGTATGAAAGAGTGTTTGAAAAGTTTTATACAAGAACATGAGTTCTTGTATAAAACTTTCTTCTTTCTTTTTGTGGTTTTTTTTTTTCACAACCAAAACATTTAAAAGTGCATGCCAAACATGAGTTTGGCATGCACTTTTAAATGTTTTGGTTGTGTAGAAAATAGGCAATAATAATATAATCCACATTGCATTCCTATTCGAAATCTTACTTAGTTGAAAGTTGGCACACTAACAAAGACATTTTTGCATATTTTTATAGGTATAGTTGTTGTTTTGCACAGTTCAAACCAAGCAGTATATTTCTGTCCCCCTCAAAATATAAACACATTACTCCAAAAACCGACTTATCTAACTAATTATACAAGCAGTTTATACTAGATTTACTTACAAACAACTTGCATATGCAAATGTGGCGACTTGCCGTCCCCCTCGACGTTTGAAGCGGTGCACGTATATCGGCCAGCCTGAAGCCGAGACACGTTTCGCAGTGCTAGGTTGGTGTTGCCCGTCACTATAACCCCGTTCGCGGGATTGTGTTGAAGTAGGACACCCTGTGGATAAATTGTTTGGGTTTTATTTTTGAAATAATGCTTGGCATTGTTGGTTACCAATGTTGGCTGGCAAAAAATGTATTACATTATTTGGGTGTTGCGGAATTTGTTCGAAAGAATCACCGTGGCCCTGGGGGTCTACTCTCTAAGCCCGAAGTCCGTAGTTTCGGCCTTAGTGTCGGGCGTTTTCTACTCACTCACACTCCCTTCCGCTCCCTTTTGCTTCCGCGGAAGGAGTCACTTGATTATTTCTCATCCATAAAAAACACAATATTTGGGTAGGTAATATTTGGAAAACATTACACCGAAAATATTAATCCACGTTACGTTCTTTTTATGGCTTTTAATGCTTGTAGTAAACAAGTATCGGTACAGCCGTTATTTTTGACTAGGTGTTACAATCAATTTTTTTTAAGTTGTATTGAAAAATAATAATGAAGTTAAACTACAAGTACGATGCAAAACTTAATTTCCGAAAATACTGGGAAAATTGATACGGTATTACCTAATTTCCTCAATGCTGGAGCTCTAACGAACTTTCTAAAAGTCAAAACGTTTATTGCGAACTAAGCGTACAATGTTGTTGTTGTTTGTTTTTGTTGTTCTCAGTAATTACTTGTAAAAATAATATCTTTATAAAAATAACAAAAACAGTCCTTTGCTGGACTGGTAAACACCGAACACACAGGTTTCCTTTTACAAATATTAGCAAAAAATTTAATACCTAAAAATACGCAACCACTACAGCAGGATAAAAGTGATGCTACACGAGATTTCCAATCAGTATAAAACCTGGATATTTCGAAAATATGATACACGTTTTTTGGCTATCGTTTCACGGTTCAGTACGTTATTTTCTGTCCCGTAATTGATATACACAAAACAAACAAAACATACAAATAAATTCACATTGGAATATTTTGGAGGCGGAAACTGCGTCAGTACAGTGACTTCTGTTACGATTTGTTTCTGACTTAATTGGAAAATTATTGGGAGCATTGTTGATTGAATTGAAGGAAAAGATATTTGATATTTCGGTAGCGCATTTCTATTCCATATATTATGTACATTTTGAAACCAGTTATCGCTGTTAGAAGAATAATTTGTGTTGAGCCGAAAAATAAAATCGGGTTTTAGGCCACTGATAATTATAACAAATCTACTTACCCTGCAAAGCAGGGTAAGTAGATTTGTTATTTTACCTCCTTCAAAAAAAGGAGGAGGTTCTGAATTTGGTTGTTTTTTTATGTTTATTATCATATCTCGGTCATTTATTTATTTATTTAAACTCTATGTACAATAGTGGTACATGGGCGGACTTAATGCAACAAGGCATTCTCTACCAGTCAACCTTTGGGTCAAAAAGACTACACTACTACTATCTATGAACCGATTTGAAAAATTCTCTCCGAGTTTTATGTGAAAGGATGTCCTTCTCAATTGGTCCCATTAAAGTTTTATGAAAATCGGTTTGGTTTTTAAATCCAAATAGCTGGAAAAAATATGCGGAAAAATCATTCATGTATACGAAATTGCATATTTTTGTTTTCCATGGACTTTTTTCATAATAACTTTATAAATTCGATACTTATAAAACCACCAAGTTTGTAACTCAGGCTATCCGCCCAATAATTGCAAATTAGCTCTAGAATTGGTCTCGCTGTGTATGACACATAAACATATCTTTACGTCTAGATTTTTTAAAGCCTTAAGCAAAGGTGAACTTAAAGGTCTCAATTTCTGAAGAGACTTTTCGTCATAAAACACATCATAACCAAATTAAGTATAATATAACTTAATACGAATACCAACATCACTTAAGTTAAAGTGCCCTTAAGACATCTAAAGATTGAGATTCAGAAACATAAGGAAACTTAATTTACGAAAGTTTCTCTTAAAAGCTTTTTGGGTTACTTATTTTTCTCATGAGCTCAATATCTTTCTAATATCATAACGTACTGAAATAACTATCTATTTTTTTTCTGTTTCAGGGAAACAAGAAGTTTATATGGACTATGAGAAGTCTATCTATCTGTACTAATAGGTATTATAAAGCTGAGATTTGTTTGTTCGGTTGAACGCTCTAATCTCAGAAACTGCAGCTTCGAATTGAAAAAATATTTTAGTGTTAAATAGGTCATTTATCGAGGAAGGCTATAGGTTATAAAACATTACGCTACAACAAATAGGAGCAGAGCATTATTGAAAAATGTGACGCAGACGAAGTTGCGCGGGTCAGTTAGTTGATCAAAAAATTGGAAGCGTAGTCTCAACGAGAAATAACAAAAAAACTTTTGCACTTTGGCTAAATAATGTTCAATAATTCCGACTTTCTGTCAGTCAGTGACAGTGTCTTTCTTAGAATTAACGGGTTGAGGAGATCAGACAAGCAGTCACTACTATAAAATACTAGTTATCAGCTGCATTCCATTAGACTGGAAGACAGGGTCAATATAAAGCAAAAAAAAAAGAAAACAGGAAGCAGGCTAGGCAGTTCTATTAAATTTCTACTTTCTCCTTTGTAATGACAAAGGAGAAAGTCGAAATTATACTAATATATTTTTTATTAATTAATATATTTTTTTTAGCTGAAAACAAAACGCCAACCAATCTGATTTCTATTCACAATACATTGTGACATGTCAAGCTCGACATCGAAATCCCAAAATAAACAAGTGATTTGATTACCGATATCGTTGTGACCGAGTACCGCCGATACGCGGCCATCATTAAGAGTGTCAGTCTGGTAAAATGACATTATCATGACATTAATCCCGGGTATGCGGGATGTAAATTGTTACGATTTGCACACGTATTCCCTTATTGTGGTACCCTTTTTTGATGATTATTCAATTGTTGTGGACTGTATTTTTGTGGGGATATCTTTTTGACAGATATTATAAACGCGGAAGTAAGTTTATTTCATGTTAAAATGAACGGATAGTCATGTAATTTGGCAGATATATAGCCTGGGATATGGAAAAGGACATAGGATTCTTAACGCGATTACCGACATCCACGTGGGCGGAGCCGTGGGCAAAAGCTAGTATATTATATTTTTGTCGATTTAAAATGGCAAAAAATACGTGTCTAATATTTTTTTAAATCTAACGGATTGACAAGATATGGTTAATATACTCTAATTTAATTTCATTAACAGTATTATTAAAATATGTCATTCCAAACATAACAAACATAATTATTTGTGTTACTGCGAATTCTCGTTAGAAATCTATTGATGAAATTGTTTACTATCTTTTTTCACCAAAAAACCAAAAATTATTGAAATGTAAATTTAGATAAAATAATGTTTATTCTAAATTAATCGGCCTAGCCTTTTCCCAGCTATGTTGGTGTCGGGTTCCAGTTCAACCAGATGCAGCTGAGTACCAATATTTTCGCCACTGCCCATCTACCCAGTTTCTGGGTCGTTGAGGTTCAACCCAGAAACTGGGTAACACGATACGCTTTCAAAAAGTCTGGTGTCAAATTTTTTACATTAACACACAGATGAACTGGAAAGACTATTTCTATTTGCTGTCTCCACTTACGTCACTTGGCAAAGTCCGCTCCGTCCAATTGTATCAATGCGATGGTCACGTGGGACTAGTGCGGGATAGTGGAGGAAGTCTTATTGGCTGGCTCCGATTGCAATCAAAATAGATTTTGCTTCAACCAACCTTTGGGTTTTTGCACGACACGACATTTTTTTTAATTAACTATTGCTTGGTTTCTCGTGAAATCGGAAAGTTTACGACATGGTAAGACTTCGTCGTTGCGCAACGTAGGTAAGTATTTTCTGAATATACATCCTAGATGGCGCTGACGATGCGACATTTAAAATTGTGTATTATTTACTACTTTGGATTTTATTTTATACGAGACCTACCTATTAAAGAGTTATTTTTCTGGCATGAGGTCTTTTTATGTTGGTTACATTTGAGACAGTAACACGTATAATGTCGAATGCAGCATTTTATTTTTGTTCGATGAAATGTATTAGCTACAATGAAACTATAAATTCAGTCTGAAAATTTATGAATAGCACAAATCCAGAATTTACCTCCGTGAAAAACATTAAAAAATACAACCTAAGAATCAATACAAAAACAATATCACCAACATATTTGCACATAAAATTGGAAACGAAAGTAGGTAAATATCAAAGATTTATTACTCACATTGTGTTCCCAAACAACTTTGTAGGCAGGAGGATTGGCATCAACTTTACAGCCGAAGTACACGTCATCACCCTCTTCAATATCGTTCGGGTTCATCTTAGACCCAAGGTGGATGGTTGCTTCTGGCATGTCTGTTCACAAAAATACAAATTAGAACCCTGTTCCAACATCGTCAAGTTTCAAATTCGAATAAACAATTCTCAATCATAAACGCTTTGATGAAGAAAACAAAAGTAAACATGGAATAAAGTTGCGGAAATGGCCACGAAATTGCGGTTCAACTGCTAAAACGGATAAAGTCTTGTTCATTTTGTATTGGTTGTTTAATAACTTAATACTGTTGTAATCGTAGCTTTTCGGGGAACATGAATCGTTAAAAAGGTATCAAGTAGGCGCTTGGTACAGTCATTAAGATCGACATGAGAAAATGAAAATGTATGTAATATTTTAAACTTTTGACAAAGATTCCACGAATACCTAGAGGTCTTTGAGCCTGTTTAAAGCTCATTATGTAATTTGAGTTTGTAGGTATTTTCCATGTTTGTATAATTTTCTATTTTTACCTTATTTTTTTTACAAAATAGTGATCACACTGGTATCGTCAGAATATGAATTTTAACAAAGTGAAATATTTTTTTGGTTCTTCTAATATCTTAGTAGACCATTAGGGTGGACTAAAAAAAAAATAGACACGTATTTTTTCTTTTTTTCTCGTAAACATAAAGTGAAAACGATTCAGTGCGTTGAAAACTCATGTGACGTCACTTGTAAGTAGGTACACTTTTTACGTACACGTGA
The DNA here is from genome assembly GCA_947386135.1 of Melanchra persicariae. NCBI lineage: Eukaryota > Metazoa > Arthropoda > Insecta > Lepidoptera > Noctuidae > Melanchra > Melanchra persicariae. Next base: position 3,329,102 of record OX376651.1, on the reverse strand, counting down.
CTTCACACTCCCTCTTCTGATCATTGGTGAGTTTTATCTTCGTCTTTTTTTATTGATTTGATAAAACAAAAATACGTGTCCAATATTTTTCGATAATCTAACTGACGGACTAAATAGACTCATATAGTTTTCGACCAGGAATCATTCTATCTCCATCCTATTCTTTTGATACACTAAACGCTGTTAGAGTCCATCAGGTGTCAACTGTGAACGAATAACTACGCCAGTCTTCTAAAAAACCCGAGCACAAAATGGAGCACAAGGGCAGTGCGAATTCGTATGGCATAAGCTCGGATCACATAACCTAGACAAAGATTTACATTGATGGTTTGATCGAGTATATAATACACCTTTTTTATGGATGGGAAATCATCAAATGACCCCTTCCGCTCTGGGTGGAGCGGGAAGGAGTGTCAGACTCTTACTAACTAAAACCCATCCGAACTCCTCCTAGTGCCCTTTGCGTTCCAGGGCCGCGGTAACACTTTAGAATAAAACCTGAAACCCTGGCAGAATACACTTGAACAGTTCAGTTTAGCACTGTACAATGTACATAAATAGCCACCATGCAGTTTTTTCTTCTGTTCACTAGGATGGGCAGTGTTATTTTTATTCTGTGGTTCTAGGTCGCAAATAATGAAAAAAGGCAATCATTTAGTGCAAACCTAGGTATTACTTAGTAAGTAGAAGCCGATATGGAACTCAGTATTGTTCTAATGTCAATGTCTCAGGGGTGTTTTAAGTGAATTAAAAAAGAAAAAAAAAAACATTTTGATGCAAGTGGGCAAACTCTGCCATTGCTTCCGAAGAAAAAAAGACGTCCAAGCTGAAAACGATGCTATTATGGACTATGGAGCCTAAATACGTAGCGACAAAGTTGGCTCTTGCATCAAAGTGTACTATTTGCCAGATTTAAAAAGCATTATGTGCTTAGACTTGATCAAGCAAAGAAATTTAAAACTGACGAAAGTATGAACAACTAGACAATACCTTTATGTACATAGGTATATAATATACCTAGCTTTTACATTTAGTTCGTCAACACATCTAATTGAAAACAAAGGCCCGAGGGGTAAAATTATTCTTTGAATTAAGTACATTTCTAAGGACTGAGTAAATAAGTTACATCTAACTTCAAGATATCATTGTACTAGTTGTTAATTTACAACTTAATTGGAAATGGAGCCCGTTAACAAGAATATAATTAAATTATTTTAAAAGCTACTTGTTTTTTAAAGTCGATAAAATTGTGTCAAAAATAATTAAATAAATTATAGGTTCTCGGATAGCAAAATATTTTTCACTAATGTCTACAGTATTGCATGTTCCATTTTTTAAACAAGAAATACTAAGTGATCAAACAAAAACATTAAAAAACCGGCCAAGTGCGAGTCGAATCCGCGCATAAGGGTTCCGTACCTTTATCTATAAAAAACGGCAAAAAAATCACGTTTATTGTAAGGGAGCCCTCCTTAAATATTTGTTTTATTTAAATTTCTTTATTTATTTTTAAAGCGATTATGTATCTTACTATTCTGTGAATATGTCAAGCATCTACCTGTTGCCGTTATCAATATCGAGCAAAAACGAGCAAAAAAAAATCAGGGCTCCCATACAACAAACGTGATTTTTTGCCCCTTTAATATTTATTTTATTCTGTTTTTAAGTATTTGTTGTTATAGCGGCAACAGAAGTATATCATCTGTGAAAATTTCACCTGTCTAATTATTACGGTTCATGAGATACAGCCTGGTGACAGACGGACGGACGGACGAATCAGTCTTAGTAATAGGGTCTCGTTTTATACTTTGGGTACGGAACTCTAAAAAAAATATGTAAGCAAATTATTTTCAGGAATTTCGCTTGAACCGAATTGAAACAGCAAAGTATTTCAATTTAGACTTCAAGACTTTATGAACTGTTTTATTCATTTTAAGGTGTTTCTTGAACTTGTGTCTCCCTACCAAGAAATACAGAACATTGTAATTTACAGTGTTGATAAAGAACAATAAAACTTCGTTCGTTACCTTAGATGACAAGTAGCTGTAACTGAATTTAACAAAAGTTTATTTAACTTTTAGTGCGTAGGAACCTACTGGTACCTACCTATGCTACATAAAGGTAGCTTGTGATATTATCTACCCATATTCCATTATAAACCTTTTTGCATTTGTAGGGATTTGTCAGTTGGTGGTCAGGTGGTGGTGGGCAGGGCACATTGCTTGAAGAACAGATGGTCGATGGGGCCGAAAAGTTTTGGAGTGGCGACTGCGTACCGGAAGACGCAGCGTTGGAAGGCCTCCCACAAAGTGGACCGATGACCTGGTGAGGGTCGCGGGTAACCGATGGATGCGAGACGCACAGGACCGGTTGTTGTGGCGACACTTGGTGGAGGCCTATGTCCAGCAGTGGACGTCTTTCGGCTGATATGATGATGATGATGATGTCAGTTGGTGTATTATATCGAGACAAATATTGTCAATTGCTTACGAAAATCATTTCACTAGAATCATACTAATTTTGATATAATCCACGAAACTTGTACTTGAATAAGCATCGAGTGTGTAGCCGCGGGAAGAAACTTGTTTAGAACATTTTACTTCAACATAAACAACGTAGCTAGGTATAATTTTACATAGGTAATTATGTAGGATGTACCAGAAATAAAACTTAAAAAGGGGTTATTGTACTCATATTATTGAATAAGTTTTACCATGGGAACAACACTGAAATTATAAAAAAACGGCCAACTGTGAGGCGGACTCTCACAGATGGTTTCCGTACCATTAACCGAATAAAACAGGTGTTTCGTATCCCAGGTGTTTGGGACCCCTTTAACTTTTTGTTTAATTTAATTTTTAGATGTTATTTGTTGGAATTACACACTGTGTGAACATTTCAACTGTTCACTTATTACAGATCTGAAGATACAGCGCACTGACGGACAGACGGACGGGCGGACGAACGGACGGACAGCGGAGGTTGAGTAATAGGGTACCGTTGGTTACTCTTCGGAAGCCTAAAAAAAACAGCCCTTAACATTTATGTTTGCATTACTTGGCAAAATGTTGGTTTCATAGGTAGTAAAAGTTGTTCATAATGTTAAGTACAAGTAGAATATTATCCTTTTTCAGGTTAAGCTTTTTTTTTAAATTACACATTGTGGAAAATAGTACCTGAAATTTTACTCTTTTTCAAACTTATAAATTAAACGTCTCGCTTGTCTGCATGTAAAAACAAAAACTTAAAAAAATATAATCCCATTCTGAGTCATTATATTTTTAAATTTCACCACAAAAGCGCTACAAATAACAGTAACTACACATAAATTTTAATTTGCAAAGTATGAACTACGTACAGCTGATCGTAAAAGCTTAAGTATATCATGAAAAACATCGACGAACGACCGCACGCCATGTACATACGCAAACTGCCACTGAGCAGAATGTTCACTTTAGTTTAGCTAAAAACGTTTCTGAGTGGTTAATTATTATTAATAATAATAATACCAGCTTGTTACTGTTTTACTTTAGAGCAAAAGTTCGTATTCGTGACTGCATTAATCATCACCAATGCCCAAGGCAGATTGATGATTTTAGACTACCGTATAGGTATATCAGAAGAAGGGTAATTAGGTATAATATTTTTAAGGAGAATTTACATTCGCGTCACAGTCGCAAACTGTCAAAAATACCTTCAATTTCGCTACATTTACTACAACTTTTTGACTATAATTGTCGCTGACGTGATATTGTGACTTGAATGTAAATGTTTTTCAATTTAAAACGAGAATTGGCCTTCTGAGAGCCAATTCTATTTTTTTTAAGCAACGTTGGCATTCTCCTATCTTTCAGAAACTGTCAAAAATGTATGAAAAATGAGTTTCTTTTCACAGAATGCATTTTTGACAGTTTGCAACTGAGGTGCAAATGTGAACGTTGCTTAAAAATTTGTAGAATTGGCTCTCAGAAGGCCAATTCTCGTTATATCAGACACCAGTATTGGTATCACGTTACCCAGGGTACAACCAAGTGGTTGTGGAAGTCAGATACCTAGTCGCTTTAAGGGCCCTATGTCACTAAGACACCATGGTGGTGGCCAACAATTGTATGCAGTTGTATTAAGAGTACCTCACCTGGTATCTGGTACCCACTGGTGGCAGCATAAATTTTGTTGGGTGGCGCGACCGGTGTCCGCCACTATAGTGTCCTTGTGAGATAGGATCCTAAGTGTTCAGCTGCATCCAGTAAGATTGGAAGCCGACTCCATATTATTTAGGAAATGGCTAAGTAGATTGGACGACGTCAGTGATATCCATTAACTTAAAAAACACAAGGTTGAAGAAACTTATTTTCACATCATCTGCTTAGGTTTTTCCTAACTATGTTGGCGTCGGCTTCCAGTCAAACCGGATTCAGCTGAATACCGGTATTTTACGTGAAGCGGTGTGGTTGCTCGCAGAACCGATAGTCAATGAGGCCGAAAAGTTCTTGAGTGGCGACCGCGTACCGGAAGCCGCAGCGTTCACAAGGTGGACCGATGATCTGGTGAGGGTTGCGGGACCGGTTGTTGTGGCGACACTTGGGGGAGGCCTATGTCCAGCAGTGGACGTCTTTCGGCTGATATGATGATGATGATGATGACGTGGAGCGGCAGCCTACCAGACCTTCACAACCCAATAACTGGGAAACACGGTAGGTAACTCTTGGCAAAACTGGTGTCAGATTTTCTGGCTTCTGACAATCCCTAACGAATGTCAAAGATCTACAAATGACAGCCAAGACCATCTGCTTAACGTGCTTTCCCAGGCACGAAGGAATCTCGATATGTTAAGATGGTCACCCATCCACTGACTAACCTTGGCCAGCGTTGCTTAACCTTGAAGATCGATCCGTGCGGCTGTTATTATTTAGCTACGAGCTCCTCAAATGAAGAAACTTCCCATAAAAAGTAGTAAAATAAAAATACATTAATGTACTAAATGAACTGATGATAGCCACAAAATGGCGAAGAGTGGAAGGAAATGGCGGAAGATCGTAAAACCAGTAACTCTTCGTACCTTACCGTGGATCGCGCGCGTACTAATGAGAGCACAAACAGTTATTTTAACGATAGCACTTAGAACGGCCATGTTTCTATATAAAAACGAGTCTTTTACATTACCTACTGACAGTGGAGCTTTAGTGAAGGAAAAAACTTTGTAGGTTCTATTAGAAAACGTTTTAAAGTTATTTTCTTATTTGAATGGTGGATTCGGCCTAGACAAGAAAAGTGAAAAGACAGTTGATAGGCCTTTGCCCTGCAGTGACTTTTAATAATATTGGAGACTTACTTACTTTACTGCAAGATATATTAAATAATTGGATAATTATTGCCGAGGTAAAAAAAGGCCAAGTGCGAGTCGGTTTCGCGCACGAAGGGTTCCGTATCATTATCTATAAAAACTGGTAATAAAATCCCAGCTGGGCCCCATTTTAATATTTATTTAATTCTGTTTTTGATATTTATTGTTATAGCGGCAACAGAAATACCTACATCATCTGTGAAAATTTCAACTGTCTAGCTATCACGGTTCATGAGATACAGCCTGGTGACAGACAGACGGACAGCGGAGTCTTAGTAATAGGGTCCCGTTATTACCTTTTGGGTACGGTACCCTAAAAATGTTCCGCAACGAATCACTATAATCTGCTGCTACATAATAGTTGTTCTACGTTTTTGTGGTCAAAATTGAAAAATAGCAACAAAAGAACCCATTACCAGTCACTCTATTTGATTAATTAGGCAAACAAAGATGATTGGATGACCTAATTAAGTACATGCCTCATATTTTTCATTCTTTAAACATATCCGAGCTAAGCTCGATACAGCTAACTTTGCAAATTCACTGACGGAGTGGTAATATTAATTAATGACCAACGACCCATAATGTTGACTGTTTTGACAGGCCTGTTGGTCTAGTGGTTAGTGACCCTGACTGCAAAGCCGGAGGTCGTGGGTTCGATTCCCACCCAGGACAAACTTTGTGTGATGAGCATAATTGTTTGTTCTGTGTCTAGGTGTAATTTATCTATAATATGTATGTATTTATAAATTATATAAGTATGTATATCAGTTGTCTGGTTACCATAACACAAGCTCTGCTTAGCTTGGGATCAGATGGCCGTGTGTGAGTTGTCCCAAGTTATATTATATATTTTTTATACATTATATTTTTTTGCAAAGTTAAGCAGTGAATATAATAATTAATTGGGCTGACTTTGTGTAATTAAGCAAGTGAAAATAAAAACTTTGTTGTCATTCATATTAAAATCACTGCTGTAATTAAATCGGCAATGGAATGTCCTAGAACCTAGAACCGGAATTTAAAAACCTTGACATCCATTAATCTGCAGTGGGGCCCACTCTCCCATCTCACAACGAGGATTCCTGTTTCCCAGAAGTGGTACAGTTCCATGTTAATTATACTCAGCTATGAACAAGTGACATCAGATAAAAACTGATTCATAGAAGACACTCCGCACTCATTAATAGTTTTTCATGATAGTATGACTCACCAGTAAAAAGAAAACTGACTCAAGTTCTCAGTACCTAATCTTGAAGTTATCGCCCGATACGCCTTTTTTTATTAATTGCCAGCCAGCGTTTACAAGAAAAGCTATGGCAATTTTAGTTATGGCATTGCATGGCGTATTATGCAAAATACCACTATAACTTAATTGGTTTTGTGTAGTGGGTGTCTCGCAAAATGGCGGGACTTTTTGCATACATTGAGCCTTAATTTTCATATATTTTTGAGTATGTGTGTGACCGTAGGTACAACAAAAATATGTATAGCTTCTACCAGGATACGACATTGTGAAGGTTAAATGTTCCTAAGAGAACTTCTACCCGGCTTAAAAAGTATTCCAGGATAAATGGTCTACCCGTGTGCCGAGATTCGTCCTTATCCGATCAGCCGTTAAGACGTAAAGAGGTAACAAACACACAGACTGAGTAACTTTTACATGTATAATATTAGTATGAATCAGTATGGATGTATTTGTACATATATTATATTTTCGGAACCACTTAATATCATCATCTGCCTAGCCTTTTTCTTAACTACCTATATTCAAACTGGATTCCGCTGAATACCAGTATTTTACGTGAAGGGGATACATATCAGACCTCCACCACCCATTAACTGGGTAACACGGTACTTCTTGGTAAAACTGGTGTCAGATTTTATGACTTCTGAAAATTCGTCACGACTGCCAAAAATCTACAAATGACAGCTTGGATCTACGGTTTAACTGTTGTCCAAGGCACGGAGGAGTCTCAGTATGTTAAGATGGTCACCCATCCACAGACCGACCTCGGCAAGCCTTGCTTAACCTTGAAGATCGACCAGTGCGGTTGATATTATTTAGCCACGAGCGAGCTCATCAACAACTCAACTTTTAAAAGCATAATTAATACTGATGAATAAATAATTAAAATTGCAATCTAATCAATTGACATATGAAAATTATTATCATACGTAGGTTATTTCTCAGCAAGCGTGCTACATCGCGACCACTTCATTGTACCATCAGCCACTTCATTGTAGTTCGAGCGAGAAGGAGGGATGGAGCTGTACACCCTATATAGCTCCATCCCTCCTTCTCGCTCGAACTACTCAACGCTTTAACACGTCATGGTAGGGCCACAGGTGAGATGAGGCCAAACGTGGAACAATAAATAAATATAGGGCTTCTGAAATCAACTATAACGTTCTAATTTGCCAAGCCAGTAATCATTCTAATAATGTTTTCGGAGTAATTCACTTAAATTTAATTTCTGTGTTCGTAAATAAAGTTTTTATTTCGACTTTATTTTAACAAATGTTTACGTAACGTTAATTGAAACTACGCAAACTGATAGGCAGTTTAATGTTTACGAACTCATTCTGCAATGCAGCTGTTTACAGCAAACAAGTCGATGTTTCGATGAAAAACTAAACTTTGTTTGAAGTTTATATTGATTTTGTTGTTTTTTTAAATCACTTGTCTAAAAATAGTTATTCTTTTTGCGACATACGTTCATACAGTAAAATTAATAACATATATCAGTAGTTTTCCACGAAATTCGGGCTATTATAAATAAAACTTTTCTTTAAGACTTCCTCAGAACTCTTTCCGTTTCCACAGTACACCCTAGAGTAACAGAGACAGCATGACATTAAATCACTTAAAAGAATACGTTAATAATTCAGCTATTTCAGTCATAAAAGTACAAAGTGATACAAATATTAATATAAAACCGCAACCTTATCACAGTTTCATGTTTATTTTTAGTTTTCTTATTAAAATTGGCTTTTAAAATCGTAGATACTAAGTAGTAAATTCAGGAGTCCTTGGCCCAATTGCACCAAAAAATTAACTCGAAGGAAATTATTCAAACAAGGTTAAATATAAAGGTATTTTAAACTTACTGGGCCCGTAAAATCAGATTATTCTGGCTGGTACAAGTGGACCTTTAAACTACTCATCTTAAAAAAAAGTCCCTATTTCAATCCTACATCCAATCCTAATCGAAATCAAAATGTTCTAAATTCAAAACAGAAAAGAACACGGAACATCTCAAACTAGATGTGAAAGTCCGTAACGAACAAAATTCCTTATTCAAAACCATACAATAAGTCGATAAAAATAAAGTTATATACTCACAATACACGTTCAGCGGTAGTTTGCTTTCAATGCTAGAATGGTTGAAGTTCGGATGTTCGGCTCTGCACGTGAGTATTTGACCGTTATGATCTTTTGATGGCATCCATTGAAGCAACGATTCGGTCTCGTTCGCATCTTCTATGCCCTGTGGTTGGAGATTGGTATTAGTTTTTGAGGATATGATAAACTGGAAATTAGAATAAGTAATCTAGAAGAATACTTTGGGACTATGTTGATCTATGTTATAAAACGTCAAAAATGGAATGTTGTGGAAATGTCACGTGATGAATCCCTTATATTTTGACATTTCGACAATCGTATTTGCTAATAGCTTAGCACTTTGTCATGAGCATAACTATAGAATTGCACACGGTGCGACGTCTAATTATTATACATCGCACATCGGATATTATTGGGGCTTCCTCGGTTTTGCAGTGCATCGGGCATGTTTGCGGAAGCGCGAATAGATGACTTCCATTGCATCCTGCGCAAATGGTGTGCATCGATGTAGCAGCGATTCAGGGGCAGCACTTTTTTATTAGTATGGGAAATCATCAAATGCCTCCTTCTACGGAAGGAGTCATTTAAGGGAGTGTCAGACTCTTACTATTGTTGTTCCCGGTGTGTTCCAGGGACGCGGTGACTCTTTCTTAGTGTTTTAGGTACACTGGCGGACAAGGTACCGGGCTGGCAGACATGTACATGCATATGTTCATGTAGCCAATGATTGTATAGTTATTGTATTTTTAAGTTATTGAGTTCTTTATCATCGGCTGAGACTATAATTTTATGGATCCCTTGGTCTGAAATATTGCTTTTGAATTGAATCGGATTATAATTGCAAAAAAAGATAACGACGGACGTACTAAACAAGAGAAGACAAGATAAGTACAACTCAAACAATTCGCCGATAAAGTCTTGACTAGTAACAACAAAGGTACTAAGAGCCAGTAACATCTCCCTTTTTTAAGTAAGCACAATTGAAATTGAATTTTGTGGTTCAATCACAAAATTCAATTTCACTTTCAAAGCTGAACTATCAAAGGACCCTACCAAGGGCTAGTAAATGATAATCATGGTTCTACTCACCGATTCTTTGGTCATAGCATCGAGTTTCTTCCCTCCTAACCACCAAGTGATGGCAGCAGGAGGCCTCGCCCCCATCGTTTTACACCACAGCTCTGACTTTCTGCCAACTGACAGAGGCTGTTCTCTCGAAATTATTTCTACTCCTAGTGGTTTTACTGAAACAAACATTTCATATAATAATTTGATAATTATCTTTACTAACATAATTTAAGTATTATCGTTGAAGAGTTTTAGTTTAATACTGGGTAATTTTTTTTCCAGTGCGCAAACTTTGAGAACCACTTCTGCCCATGTAAATGAACAACTTGCCCCAAGAAAGCCATAGTCAATTCCTAAAAAAAAATTTGAACTTCCCATACAAAATTGTCAACAACTGACAACAATTTGTATGGGAGACTCAATTTTTTTTTTAGGAATTGACTATGGCTTTCTAAGTATACCTGTATAATAATTATAAGCATGTCAGTTCTATGACCTTGTTTACTTTTAATCTTTCTTTTTATAAAATTTCTTATTAGTTTTCATTTCTCGAGTCGGTGTTCTTCTATATTTTCATATTACGTGGGCCGAGTAAAGTGATATTGATAGCGTAGACCACAACGATAATTCGTACTAGTCCAACTGGCCCACGGATGTCCTTGTTAGCAGCAACATCAGTGACATTAATTTAAAACTCAAAAGAAGAAAAAAAATCCATTTATGTGACGACTGAACATCAGGTACAAATACATAAAAAGTGTCAGTGTTAACAAGAGAGCATAGTATATGCTTCACGGCTTCACCAAAAAGGTACATTGCCAGCTATATTGCCAGACAGATGCTGTCTGACGCTGGTCTTCCAATGAACCTTGAGTGACGGGTGACGGAACCAAGGGTTCGCCACTACAGCATGTGGGCTGTTTAGAAACTCACATGTATTCGTATCGTCTATAAATCCCTATTTTTCCAAATGTTTATGGAAGATAGATAATATTGGTAAACACGTCGCTCAAAATGCTCAAAATTATATAATGGTTTCGTAGTAATGAACGTTAATTTGTTTTTTTCAATATTCTAAAAATGTTTCCTTCCTCAATTTGTTTGATAAGTTAAGCTTTACATAAGCTGGCCAATCGGTGGGATTTTAACTTCATCGAATCATTAACAGGCCGAGAATTTCAAGAAAACATTAAACTTCAGTTCCGTAAAGCTTATCGATTGGATTTATGTTTTTTTTTTAGTTTTTGGCATCTGAGCCAATATTCTGCTAGCGTCAAGTGGCAGAGCCGTCGAAATTTGCACTTTGTGACAGATCCACAATGTTAGTAGCTGTAAGGACAATACAATGTTTGGAATGTTAAAATTTTATACTTTTTGTTTGTTCATCCGTCCAAAAACTGGGTAAGCCTCAAACTGATACATAAATAACCTAAAAACTGTGACAAAAAAAAGGCCTATAAACAAATAATAAATTGCCCAAAAATAAAGGTTAATGTACCGACGTAATAAACATTTAAATAGCTCGGCCAAAAAAACAAGGCATTTGTATTCACAAATGAGTTCGTGTTGTTATAATTTCGATACGATCTCCACGACAAAGTAACTTAAACTACCAATCAAAAATTTACCTGAAAGTAACTGTGGTAAATTTGAACCTTTTCAGCTAGTGGTAGTTCACGCTCAAATTGTGATAGGTTAAAATTTTGATTTAGAGGTTATCCGAAATAAAAATTCTAATCTAGATAAAATTTATTTTGCTATCAGATTGTAATAAAAATGGAATTACATTTTAATGACTAGGTTTAAAACAAATATAATTACAGTCTCTGATGTTTTGAAAGCTTAATTTGATTTTAAGTAAAGGTTTTAGAACTCGAAGTTAGAATGCCTACAATTAAAGTACCTACAAAAAGTTTAGTGACTCATTTTGGAGGTTATTTTAAGGCTACATTATGTTCAATTTGAATGTTCGCAAGTTACAGAATTAGATCATTTATATTATTAATTTTCACAATTTCTATTGTTTTATCTAAGACTCTTGGGTTGTTGTCAAATAAAAGTTCATATTATTTTTTGATCACAAGCAAGTTCAAGTTTAATTGTTACAATAGGATTTATTTAGTTATGTATAAAGGCGAGTTTAACCCCAGAATTTTTGATCCCTTACAGCAAACCTTAACACAAAAAACCTTAACTAAAAAAGATCGGGATCGATGTGTGGAAGAAGACATATTACCCAAACGCAACAAAACTGGAATAAGGGCAGTAAGACTCCATGATCCGAAGCCGAAAAACGTACACTGCTGGACACAGCCCTCCCCGAAGTGTCGACACATCAACAGGTCTTGTTCGTCTCGCAACCAGCGGTTTCCTGAGGCCTTCACCAGCTCATCGGTCTACCTTGTGGAAGATCTGATTCCAGTGCTCTGCGCACTGCCACTGAAGTATGGCAATTCTAAGATCAATGTCGGTAACCTTGGTTCTAATACATCTTCATTTCAAATTCGATCATGCAAGGAAACTCCGAGTTTCGCCCTACCCAATGCCCTTTGAATGACATAATTTAAGTAAATAAGTTTTCTGAAAACGCCCATTTCCCTCTACCAGAAGCATAACAACAAATTTTAAATTACAAACTAGGTACTCAAATAAGTAATGGCTAGTTTACACAGTGCGAGCTAGCGTGCGAGTCAGCCTGGCGAGTAGCTGCAGTGCAGTAACTCACATCGTATGGAGGTATCTTATGAGTTACGGCCACGTGCGAGTTGGATAGTAGCTCGCATCCGAGTTACTTCAACATTTTTATTTTCATTGCCTGCTCGCCTGACAGTAACTCGCACATGGCAGCAGCTTGGCCATGACTCACATAGTTTGGACACGTTCGGCAGTAGCTCGCCAGTGTCAGCCAAGCAGTTGCGACGGAACCTGTATTTTTTGGGCGCTGCACCTCGCAAGAGACAGGGCAGCTACTATCACTGTGTAGACAGCCAAGGCGAGCCGAGTTACTAGCATTCGAATAGACGATGCGATAGTAGCGCACTGTGTAAACAAACCATAACAAAGAGACAAAGCAACACTTTTACATTGTTGAACTAGTGCCGATAAACCATTTAATAAACAATAGAATTTGAATACACAATAGCACTTGATTATCCATTTAATTTTCACATTTGATATTTATTAACTTTATCGTTATTTGTATCAATTTTAACTAGTTTACGATTGCTATTGAAATCAAATGACAGTTTAAGCTGATTAATGAAATTCAAATGACAGAAAAACCGAAACAATGGGTCTCAGAAGGCTTAAAGTCACCCAAAGGGCAATGGAGTGGGCAATGCTCGGAGTTTCCTTGCGCGATCGAATCAGAAATGATGTTATTCGCAAAAGAATCAAGGTAACCGACATAGCCCGAAGGATCGCCAAACTGAAGTGGCAGTGGGCAGGGCACATTGCTCGCAGAACGGTTGGTCGATGGGGCTGAAAAGTTCTGGAGTGGCGACCGCGTACCGGAAGACGCAGCGTCGGGAGGCCTCCCACAAGATGGACCGATGACTTGGTGAGGGTCGGTGGTAGCCGATGGATGCGAGACGCACAGGACTGGATGTGGCGATAGTTGGTGGTGGCCTATGTCCAGCAGTAGACATCTTTCAGATGATTATGATGAAATGATAAATTATGTCTGGGGCCGGTATTTTAATAGTGTGTCATTAATTCACTGGTTAATATACTAAATATGAGTTATGGCAAAAGCAAAATCTAGATCTTAAAACTTATGCTCAGGTAAAACGTCCAAGAACTCCAATAATAAAAGACGCAAATGGCTAACTATGATTTAGTTGAAAGTTTATAAAATATTCTGAAAATTTGCTTGGAGTCAGAACATTGATTCATAATAATTTTGCCGGCTTCACATTTTTTCAAGTCAACAATCATCATCATCATCGTATCAGCCGAAAGACGTCCACTGCTGGACATAGGTCTCCCAAGTATCGCCACAACAACCGGTCCTGTGCGTCTCGCATCCATCGGCTACCAGCTACCCTCACCAGTCAACAATATTGGTATAGTCAATGTTTACTAATCTACGTGTCGACACTGCGTTTTCGGTGTCATTGGAGAAACTGCTCGTTACTGACCCTGCCACTAAAGGCATTGTTTCCATTATATCCTACTGTGTTCCTGATTATCGGTCCCCGGACACAACGCAAGTCCTAGACCAACCAAACTTCTGGTAGGTGTACAATGCCTAGCACTGTTTACATTTAGACGTAGCCGGTTTTCCTTCCGGCACTTCTAAATGCAGACATTTGTATCCGGACCGGCCAAGCGCAACGAAATAAGAACTTGGCTAAAATCGCGGTAAGTTTTGCCAAGACTTTGGCTACGGAGCGACTTCATCCAAAAATAAACAGCAGAACATAAATTGTGCTCTTTCAACTGTTTTATGGACTTCACTACAATAAAACGTACGGTATAACAAAACTTCACACGTACGGAACTATAAAGAGAAGCCTTAAATATTTACTTAGCAACATACAATCATGGCAAAATACAAGTATGAAAAAGAAATAGGTACTATGAAACATAGAAGTAGGGTAGGAACAATATGAATAATGCGTTATTTTCGTTCTAAATAAGAATGTTCCATGTTCCCTTCCATTGCCACAAAAATAAGCAATACATTGCCACACAATAATGCAAGAGTTATGTCGCGTCACAGTTCATTTTGTAAGAACTTTTATGTCAAGACGAAACATCGAAAAGCTATCGGGGAGCCAAATAGAATTGCTAACTCGACAAGTAAACCAATAAAATGTAATTTGACACCTGATTCAAAATGACGAATATCTGCAATTGTAATGAAATAAGGAACTTGTAGATCTGTGTATTTTTTCCTAGTAGCCTATATTCGGTCAGAGTGAGAGTCGAGTCTAAAAAGAATATTGGTTTAGGCTCAGCTCGCTGCTCGACCGAATATCGGCGTTAATGTCTGCTAATAACTGTCCGTTATTGAGGGAAAGAATATTGCAATCCCTGTTCGTTTTCATTTCTCTGATATTCGAGGCTACCCGGAAAATAAGCGTCGAATTTTCCTAAAAGGAGTATTGCTATACTGTAACAGTATTCTCTCTGGAAACGGTTTCATCTAGACACCATTTAAATGTGCTACAACATGTGCTTAACTTTAAGTGTCATTGTAGATAAAGCAATTTGAAAACAACAAAATGAAGGTAAAATCCCGAGGGAATTATTTACAATTAATTTTTTGTATAACCGTAATAAGTTAAACGTATAAAAGTCTGGTTTGGAATTGATAAGGTCGCTCATTATTCTTCTGTAAGTTAATGAGACCTTTTTTCGAAAGATATACGAGTATAAGGCCAATAAGTTACAAAAATAAATGAATGTAATACTTACAAAACAAATCAACTTTTATAGTTGTCTTCTGCGGTGAAGCCAGTAGCGTGTTATCCGCAGTACATGTGTATAGCGCTCCTAAATGTGCCCTCGTTGCATTCCTGATCACTAAAGTTAGCGACCTCGTCGGCGCTGAATGCTCCCCAGCACTTAAAGTAGCTAACACAGTGTCACCTTGAAGCCACTGGATTCTCGGCGTCGGGTAACCTAAAACAAACATATTATAGAACACAATGAGCCTTCCATTGTTCCAAAATAACGTTACATCCCCTCGTAATGAGAACATGATTGTGCTATTTGATCCACAAAATTTAATGTTAATGTTTTGCGAATGTTTTTTGTCGTAAACGAATAAAAAAATGTGAAAAAGTTAAAAAATGTCTTAAATTATCAAAAGGTTGACATCAAATAATTTTAACGTTTGAAGATGGAATGTCCAGGAGGGAGAAAAATCAACGATACATTTCAATCAATTTCGTTTGAGTGGACACGATCCTGGTGACTGTTCAAGTGATCATTTATTGTTCTTCCCGTTTCCTTTGTTTATATTACGTTTGTAAGTTGACGCTGAATATACAAACACGTCTTCTCTTTTACTACATCCACCCCTGGTACTACAATTCCCAAAAATGCCGTAGTATTGTAAGAATCATTTGGAGTTTCCATCGCTTTTGAACTTTTGAATTCATTTCCCAGGTGAGTCGAAATGTAGATCGAGTTTTCTGCGATAAAATTAACATTTATAGCCCCAGAGTACAAATTATTCCCGATAAAATGGAGATGGAATCGTTTTGTGACAAATTAATACGGTCATTAGTAAAATGATATTTGCATAAAAAACATTTGTACTACGTATTTGATAACTATCAGCTGTCTTTAGGAATACCTACTATCTGTTGTTAGTTTAATGTAATATTTTGTTATTATTTCTTAGTAAGTTTTATGTTTGTTAGTAAGGGTTATAAGTTTGTCAGTATGTTTTGGAACATTATACAGAATACTTTTATTCATGTAGATTTTCTTCTAGGATACAAAAGGAACTGCGGGCAAGAGCTAGTATGCAATAACTAAAGTACTTACCGCCCTTGACAGAACAAATAAGTTTGAACTCTCCTCCTTCGTGATAAGGACCAGCGGTACTTGATATTTCTTTTCCATACTCGTCGAAGACGACTGGTTTGCTCGGAAGTTCTGTAACAAGAAAAATATCATTCAATACTGATGGCTGTTTGATTACTTGGTCAGTAATGCCTGTTCTGTTCGTAAGTGTATTAATATATGCAATGAATACAGGAAATAGGGAATATGCATGCAATTTTTTTATAAACAAAATGAAATACTTGTTATCTTTAGTAAGCACTTATGAAATATTTTTAACCGACTTCCCAAAAAGGAGGAGGTTATCAATTCGACTGTATTTTTTTTTTTTTTGTGTTTGTTAGCTCATATCTCCGTCATTTATGAACCGATTTGAGAAATTCTTGTATTATGTAAAAGGATATACTTCTCGATTGGTCCCATTTAAATTTTATCAAAATCGGTTAAGCAGTTTGGTTTTAAAATTCAAATAACTGGAAAAAATATGTGGAAAAATCATCGACGTTTACGAAATTGCGTATTTTTGCTTTCCTGTGACTTTCCAGTGGTGTTGTTAGGTATGGGGTACCACTAAAAAGTGAAAAAAAAAAAACTTTATCACAAAAAAAAACCGACTTCCAAAAAAAACACTACAAAGTACAAAATAACTTTAATTTCGGAAGTCGGTGTTTTTGGTTGCTTCTTCGTTATTTGACACCGACTTCCGAAATTAAAGTTATTTTGTACTTTGTAGTGTTTTTTTTGGAAGTCGGTTTTTTTTTGTGATAAAGTTTTTTTTTAAATAACTTCATCGGCGATGAATTCGTTATAAAGCTTCAAAGTTAACAATTTGAAAGAGAACTGCGATATGGATTTAGACGTTAAAGTCCACGACGCCTATACAACTACTATACAAAACAGCGTTTTCGCGAAAGGGACAGATATATTTGTTTAAAACAGTTTTATCTCGTTGATTTTGCAATCAATTTTGATTTTATTTTCACTGTTAGTATTATATTTTTTTTATTCTGAGATTCTTCTTCTTCTTCGTGTGGGTAGTAAGGTCTAACGATCCCACACACCCTTTTCGCGGTTTGATGACCGCCATTTGGCGGCCGGGACCACCAGCTCGTGCCATCCAAAACACGGAATCATCTATTTATCAGACAATCACGTGATTCAAGCCTGCAATATCCTAGCCAAACAGGAAACAACTTTACAAAGTATGCTTCCCGTGGGAATCGAACCCACGACCACCGGGTCACAAGGCAAACGCCTAAACCACTCTACCACGGAGGCAGTTTTGAGATAAACTGTGTGGATATCAAATATTTTTTCATGCTTAATCCCTATTGCTAAACTAGTTGCCTCTGGGGTCTGGTTAGGACGTTAAAGTATTTTTTCATCGGGATTTTTTTGACTAAGTCCGGGATCTCGATTTTAATCTGCCTAGCCTTTTCCCAACTCTATTGTGACCTGCTTCCAGTCTGAGTCAAACTGAAGTGGCAGTGGGCAGGGCACACTGCTCGCAGAACAGATTGTCGATGGAGCCGGAAAGTTCTGGAGTGGCCTATGTACAGCAGTGGACGTCTTTTGGCTAATATGATGGTGATTGCACCCACGATACAGGAGAAATTCCTAGTGTGGGGCAACGTTTTTTTAAAAAAGAAAAAGAAGAAAAGAAAGAAAGTATACTACCTATTCGGCCACTACAACCCAGTTACTTTAAACGGTAAACTTTGGCAAGACTGGTGTCAAAGTTTCTGGCTTCTGACAATGCATAATGACTGTCGAAGATTTATAAATGACAGCCGAAGCCATCGGCTCGTTAAGCCGATGGCTTCGGCTTTCTGAAGTCACGTAGGAGTCCCAATATGGATAGTATATGCCCGCCCATTCACGGACTGTCCTTCCCGTGATCTGGATTTTGGTCTCTTTCATACAGCATTCATCTCAAGCTTGGAACCTCAAAAAACTGTTTAACATGAAAGTGGACTTCTACCTTACACTTTGGATAAAACTCGCGTGGTGGTAGAGGTCTGAAGTAAAGTGTTATAGGAAGTCTTAGAATAGAATTTTATTATGCAAATGTTGGTAATACACGATAGTTGTTATCATAATGAAATCAAAGCTGAGCCATATGTTACCATTCGGCGTGCAATTATTTACATAATTTATGAAACATGAACTTACAATTTAAAACTTATTAATTAAAATACTATCATTACAATTATCATTCAATAGAACAATTATTTATTTAATAAAAACAATAAAAATCTAGTAACTAAATGATTTTGAACCGCGTTTATATTTCACAGCTCTTTGCTTAAAAGGCAATTATGGTGTTATCGAAAAGTTGCACTTAGAGCTGTAAATTGCTTGCAGTATTACGAATTGTTTTAGGCACGAAACATTGTTGAAAGGTCCTTGAACATAATAACATACACTCATTTGGCATCTAGGTAACTGAATATTTGTATGTATAAACTAATATAAGTAGGTACGTAACTACTTTGTGACTAAAATTAGGTACACTGAAAGAAAAACGAAAATCAACATCGTATTGAAATACAATCACAGCTTTTAAGCGTAGATCGTTGTGATTTTCAGTTGAAATCAAACAAAAACATTGTAAGATCAGATAAGCCAACTGAAATTGTTTAACTTTGTAGCGTAAATAAAAATAAAATACTAGAATCAATTCACTGAAGTCAAAACGAATATCTACACGAAAACAAAAGTGCTTAGGTACCGATGTTCTCGTTGTAAATTTATTCACAATCAAAATGAAATCAGTACGCGGTGAATCGCAAAAGGCACTCAACGACCTCGGAATACCCTCAAATTGCGGATACACAAACTAGGAGCGCTCGAACGTGGCGAGGAAATGAAAATATTTTCGTTGACTCAAAACAAAAGGTTTTGCGATAGCAGTATTCAGGGGAGGATGCCGGCAATCATGCGAAGCTTTCATATCCATACCGTGCAACGGTATCGCTTACTAAAATGAACATATGCCACCCCTTCATTGTTTCGTACGTTACACATAAGTGCGGACCGACTGAAATGAGAATTTCCCCAGTATTCGGGCGCAAGAATGTCGGATATCTGCCGATGATGGCACATCCGCATATTTTTCGTTCTTCGAAATCGATACCGACAGTATCGAGTGATTCGATAGTAATCGGAATTTGAATACACTTCTCGGTTGCATGTTTCATGGTAGTTTTTACTCTATTGAGTGAATGCTTTATACTTTATACGCTGGTATATAGTGAAAATAACAGCTATTTCTGCGTACTATCATTGAAATTCGAACGTCAAAATATAGGCACAGAATGTCGTTTTTAGAAACCAGTTTCAATCAAATGGAACTGGGAAATAATTATGGTCTTATTTTGAAAGCGAACATTTTGAATGAGGTTCTGATTTAGTATTAGTTTCGACCTGAAGTTCTTTTGTGAACACTGCAGTTTGAAATATATTCAAGTTAAATAAAACATTCTACGTACCTGTCCGGCCCCGGCGACACACCGATGTGACGCGAATTAATCGCGAATTTAATGTTTATTTACCTATTACATAAGATTTATTTTATATTAGGGAATTTTCACATGTTGGGCCTGAGCGGTTAATAGCTCAGCTAAATTTTTCTTACATGACCAGTACCTAGAGAAGATTTTTATTCAGAGAAATTTCTTCAAATTTTCGATCTAAAATGAAATCGCATTGGTGTCCGCCTGTCTGTTATACGCGATTTTCTCAAAATTTTCTAGCATAAAGTAAAACTATTTGGTCTGAAATTCGAAAAGGTTGGTTATCAATTATTTAAAAAACGGGAGTCTAGAATAAATAATCGATAGGTATACTTTGTTTCAACTGGAACTGATTAAGATATTATAAAGAATTATACTTTATTGTACCTACGCAAATGATAGTTCCAAAGTCTTTGACGTATAATTAATTATATGAGTACAATGGCACTCTTATTTAATAACTTTTTGATCAAAAGAGTTAATGAATTTAGTATGCGTTCAAGTGTTTTGTTTTCATCATCATCATAATCAGCCGAAAAATGTCCACTGCTGAACATAGGCCTCCCCATGTGTCGCCACAACAACAGGTCTTGTGCGTCTCATATCCATGTGCTACTCGCGACCCTCATGGCCACACAAGGTCCCACAAGGTGGACCGATGAATTCATCAGTCCACCTTGTGGGACCTTACAACGCTGCGTAATTTCACTACGCGGTCGCCTCTGCATAACTTTTCGAACCAATGACCATCTGTTCTGCGAGCAATGTGCCCTGCCTACTACAACTTCAGTTTGGTGATATTTTGGGCTGTCACGGTAATCTTGGTTCTATCATTCCTAATTCGATCACGCAAGGAAACTCTGAGCATTGCCCTAACGACTGCCCTTTGGTTGACTTTAAGCCTTCTGATGAGGCCCATTGTGAGCGAGCACATTTCAATTCCATAAGTCATCACTAGCAACATGCACTGATCAGACTTTAAGTGTCTTTATTTAACAATTTAATACAAAAATGAATTTAATATGACTACCATTCTTACTGACCAACTTGTCTTCATACCAAGGAATTCTCGTATAGCTCATATACCTCAACTGCACAGAAATAATATCAAAAATTAACGATCATCTTTCCTTTGTGCTGCACCATTTACCACCTAATATCCAGTTTCAAAATTAGTACCATTAATACGATCACACTAAACGTACATGAACATGAAAATGTTTAATTAATTACCTAAGATTACGTTTCTTTGTTCATCTAATAGATTCCATTAAGGGAATCTCTGAGTATTATACGTAAGTTCGTTTGTATAATAATGGAGACTTCTTGATATCAGATGGAACTCGAGGTCCGTCCGACCCGTTTTCCTTTCTCTATCTGAGTCTGAATCAACACGAAAAAGTTTAACGGACGACCGAACTTTTTGTACGGAAACTTTTTTATTGGTTCGAATAAAGAAACACCTTTTGCCTTTTGGTTTAGTGGTTGCGATGCTTTGTGTGGGACTTGGTTAACGAGTTGGTTAAAATATAGGTTTTTTGTAAACACTACTGAGTAAGAAGGAGCTTGTTGATCAATGGGACTCCATTTTCCGCACTTAAGACTCCCATTCGGTCCGTTGTGCGTAGGTGTGCTGGCTAGGTTAGCCAGCCTAGCTTCGTACAGAAGCACATGAGTATCCTGGGAGCTTCACAGCCTTCGCGAAGCGACCACACCGTTCCGAGGATTTGTTAACGTTGGGTTGTCACGGCCTCACATTCTAGGACGACGTGGGTGGCTGATTCTTTGGCGTCAATGCAGCCCCTGCAGAGTGAGCTGTACGTGGCACTTATGTTAAAAACCGCCGCACAAGTCTATTTTCAAGGTTAAACATGCTTGCTGAGGTCGGTACGCGGATGGGTAACCGTCTTTAACTTACCGAGACACATGTTTTTTTTTTCGCGATTTCTGGGTTGTTGTCATAGTAAAAGTTTTTCATAATGATGAGTACGTTAACCCTTTAAGAGGTATTGCGTTTATTCTGCTACACGTTGTATTATATAAAACTATTTCGTTACTGAGTGACTGACAGACAACGCACAGCCAGAACTGCTGGTCGTAGAGAGCTAAAATTTGGCATGTAAGTTCCTTGGAAGTGTAGGGGAGCACTAAGAGAGGATTTCCCGAAATTCCTATAACGGGAACGGGGAAAAACTGGATTTGGGCATACGAAGTCGGGGGCTTTAGCAAAGAAGTATTTTATAAGCCATGGCATATTTAGTCACTGCCAGCAGCGCATTCTTATGTGTTTACCAATCTTCTTTTTCTTCGTCGTTCCCTCACTGCTGAGGATCGCGACCACAAACGACGCCTCTCCAAAGCCATGTGGTCTTCTGCAATGTTGACAGCTCTGTACATGCTGCCTCCAACAGCCTTCTTTATGGCGTCGGACCATCTTGCCGGTGTTCTACCTTGAGCGCGTCTTCCTTCGACCCGGCCCAATATCATGAGCCTTTCCAGATTATGCTTGGATGAACGCATAACATGTCCGAATAGGCTAAGGGCACGCTCCTGGCAAATTCCAGAAAGCTGTTTGGTGATTTTGAGTTCTATCAGTATGGACTCATTCGTTCTCATGGCGGTCCGTGGTATACGAAATATACTATAATATATAATTATATTTACTATAATATGCGTTTACCAATACACAAACAGAAACAAAATCCTTAGAGGATTCGTAAGGATTTGTTTCTGTCTGTGAGTTTATCTTTAAACATTGCAAACTGTAAGTGATTGGCTGTAGTCAGTGTAGCCATTTCCACCCTTTTATATCGAGTGTAAACTTTTGCGTTTTTTGTTAGCTTCTCCTTTCATTAAAAGTAATGAAACTATTTTTAGTTTTTGGTTTCAATTATGTTTTTTTGTCTAAATAGGAAGGAAGAGGTTGTGGCTAAAGAATAACAGCCGCACGGATCAATCTTCATGGTTAAGCAATGCTTGTCGAGGTTGGTCTGTGGAAGGATGACCATCTTAATATACCGAGATTCCTCCGTGCCTCGGAAAGCACGTTAAGCCGTTGGTCCCGATTGTCATTTGTAGATCTTCGGCAGTTGTTACAGATTATCAGACGCCATAAAATCTGCCTTCAGTCTTGCCAAAGAAGTACCGTGTTTCCCAGTTAATGGGTTGTGAAGGTCTAGTAGACAGCCGATTTACGCAAAATACTGGTATTAAGCTGAATCTGGTTTGACTGGAAGCCGACCCCAATATAGTTGGGAAAACGCTAGGAAGATGATGTTTAAATACTACGGAAGACTAATTATAGCTAAATGAAACAGTTCAACAACACTAAGACTAAATTAGACTAACAGCCAATAACAGAAGGACTAGCACGAACATTTTGACGTAAACTAACGTAACAGTATCGTTAATGTCAGTGAATTTTACCATTATAATCCTCGTTTTGCACATAATATTTATTGTCATTGGATATTCTATTCATATTTTGCTGTTGTGTAAATGAAATTGAAGATGTCGCTAAAATAACGTTTTTTTTATATTCAAAATTCACTTACGATACCGATATTGTACGTTTCTACGCGTCAAAAATTATGTTTTTGATGGTATACTTTTACTACAGCTTATCTAAAACGTTCTATATTTTACTCTTTCATATTTCTCTCTTTAAGTAAATGGAAAAAAAATCCTGCTCCAAAGTATAAAACATGTGCTCGTGGAAACACAATATCGTTGTCATCAAGTCGTCAATTGGATAATTTGAATGAAAACAATACCTTTCTAAAACGGATATAAGTAAGTGAATGAGTTAGTGACACACAAAGACATTTATTGCTTTTGTAAATAAAGATGACTTCGCGAAAATTGTTCATAAACAATCTAATGGTGAATACTTTTAGACCATGCTTTGTCATTTTAATGAAAAGGAAGTATGTTTTAGTAAAACTACTTTAACAGTCTTGTATGTGATAGAATACGATCGTAATAGTGATTGAATGGACTAATCTTAGGACAAATACATATTTTTGGTTGCGGTTACTATTATTTCAACCCATAGAAATATAAAAATTTCTATGTCTCAACTCAAAATACGTACTCTGAAATCAAAAAAAAAAACCGGAAAAAAGCGAGTCGGGCTCCGTACCTATTATCTATAAAAAACGGCAAAAAA
This sequence comes from Melanchra persicariae, assembly GCA_947386135.1. Taxonomy (NCBI): domain Eukaryota; kingdom Metazoa; phylum Arthropoda; class Insecta; order Lepidoptera; family Noctuidae; genus Melanchra; species Melanchra persicariae. The sequence goes on along the minus strand of OX376651.1, from coordinate 3,305,142 downwards.
AATACATATATACGTTTTATGGGAGCCCCACTTCAATATTTATTTTATTGTTTTTAGTATTTGTTGTTATAGCGGCAACGGAAATACATCATCTCTGAAAATTACAACTGTCTTGCGATCACGGTTTATGAGATAACAGACAGACGGACAGAGGAGTCTTAGTAATAGGGTCCTGTTTTTACCCTTTGGGTACAGAACCTTAAAAATACTTTTAGCCAGCAGTGGTGTATTGGCTCAGTATTGACTCTCTTATTTCAAAGAATAATAATCTATTAATAATTTAAAAAAATAACGCGGAAAGTGCGAGTCGGACTCTTAAGGTTTGTGACAGACGGGCGGACGGACAACAGAAGCGTAGTAATAGGGTTACATTGCTAATTTGACTTGAATTTGACGTTCAAAAAGTGCTGGCTCTCAGCCTAATTTGAATAAATGACTTTTGATTTTGATTTGATTTTGATTTAATCCTTCAGGTACGGATCCCTAAAAAATTCAATTAGCACATAATTACTCAATACTGAGCAAATTACTGAAGTGATATTGACCACCATTACACTGCTGGCTTTTTCTGTCTTCGTTTTCATTATTTTTAGATGTGGCCCCAAGAATTGCCACACATTGACGTGTAACGTCGTTTCATCTTTACGATACAGAAGGCATATTTAAACACTTAAGGAAAACTCCCTCTTAGCCAGCTAGGCCCCTAATTAACAGCCAGTTATCTGTTGTAAAGACCTCATTAATTTTGTTATGTTCTTCAAGTCGTTTATATTTTAATGTGGTTCATGTAATTCATGGCTTAGTTTTATTACATTGTCTCTTTTATTATTTATAATTGTACAAAGAAAAAGGTGGACTTTGAATTTAATTCAGGGTAACAATAATAATAAGTTAAAAAACAAACTTAAATATAGCATCAAAAAATTCGTCCTTAACGCTGTCAGCTGGTATTGTGCCCAAGAGACTGGCGGCATTGCCACATTGAATTGCAATTTTAAGTCTCTGTCCAAAGTAAAAGCCAGCTCCTTGGGTCACGGGAAGTGTCAACCAGCCGTTTTGAAATTTCTTTGAAAAGGCTAGGAGCACACGGACCCCACGGCCCGAGGGTTTCAACCCCAAACTAAAGAATATGTTTTTAGTGTTGCTAAGATTCAGAAAAATTTAAATCCTATCGCGTGTAACCTACATACCTAGTTTCTAGTTATATTTGCTTATTTGATAGAAATCATGAGGACTTACCTGCTAAAGATGACATAGGTACCCTTCAGACTCAGGTAGAACCCTGTCCTTAGCTTTGCATAATGCTCAGACAGGTTTCCTAAAACTAAATGTAAGTTTTATGCAAAAGAGCAAAGTCTCACGGCTTCAGTCACTAACCTTTAGAACAATTTGGAAGATTTTATCTCTATCGGTAACACTAACAGTAAACTAGGTACTGATATTTCAGTATTACCGGAATTTCGCATGGACATGGACATGAAGATATCAGATTTTCTCAAAGACGAGCATATCTAAATGGTTGGTCTAATGGTTCTCAGGTTGTAGTACTAACAATAATTTGGCATCCACCAAAGGGCCTTTACTTTGTCCTTTGAAAGATAAAACGTTGAGATAAATGCAATATAAAACAGGTACAGTTTTAGATGTACAATAAAAGATAATGGAAAGCCGTGGATCTTGTTTTTATAAGGTGATAAATGTTTATGTGTAAAGTGGCCAGCTTTCAACACGTCTTAACTCTTAAAACGCTGTGATACTAGAACGTTGACTTCTGAGTTTTAAAACTTAGAACTAACTAATCGATTCTTCCTACTATCAAAGTTTTGACGACTTAATTTTCATCGAATTAGATGTACGTATGGTTATATTTTTTATTATTCACCCCTCACTTCAAATTCAAACCTTAATCCGCTATTCATAAAACAAAATGTTGCCCTTAACAAACATCGTAAAAATGTAAGAAGCTCGTAACATAAGCAGGTAATCTATTTTACCGTCGTTGCTCATCCTGATACATCTTTGAGATCTGGTAAGTCCTCATAAAATTTTAATTTCTCTTGACCCGCATTTTTACTGTCAGCGTACAAACGTAAATCATCCTAGGGCGTGTTTGGACTTTCCTTAAACTTTTCGTGTTGATTCGACCAGGATAAGGGAGGGTCAAGTTTACGATCGTACTAGTTTTTATCGAGATTGCCCCACGGTACGGCTCATAGCTTTTGTTGGGCCGCCGTTTCAAGGTGAATTATTTTATTAAAACACAAAAAGGGGAGAGCAGATACGGACGCGAGATTATGTGAGAATTTAAGAGTTTCGCCCATCTGCGAGGCGATCTCATTGAGATAGGCTAGATAGTTTCGGAATACAGATTTAATTTATATCTTGACTTACGTTTAGGATTATCGAGGAGAGGGTTCTGCTATCTTATTGGCCGTGAAATATGGTTAGCCCGTTAATGTGCGCCGCTGAACATAGCCGTCTCTCAGAAATCGGTGTAATGAACGGTTAAGATGTGATATTGATGTAATCAATATGTTTAAGGGATTAGTGAATGTAATTTAGCGTTATTATTAAATTATTCTGTGGATCCAGCTGAGAAATAGACGTAAATTGCTGTGGTGATTTTGTGTTTCAAATGACAAAATGTTTGTATTTGTTTTCGGCACAATTTTGGAGATTTCTAATTTGTGCATGACTTTTACGTACCTAGACGACTACTGCAAGGGTTCGTTCGAAGCTCCTAAAAGGAACACCTGGAATAATTTGGAGGATGCCTCTGCCCAGCATTGGGGTAGTATAGGCTGAATAAAAAAACGGTACCTACATATCCCGAACATTCTTAACGGATTTAAAAGGAAGATTTCACGTAAAGTCCTTCTGCCGACAGAAATTGGCAAAGTAACTCCTTAGTCATGAACTTCAATAAATCACCAAAGTGATCAACGAACTGTATAATTTTAGATGTCACCCGTCGCCATATTAATTCAGAATTGAAATTAACTGGAAGGGAGCTTAATTCGCTAAGTTATAAGACCAGAGAGTTAGATTACTAAGATCGTAAGCCAGCCCCCTACAACCTGTTACATCGTACTATTGTTCCGGATAATATGTTAGTCGTGTATGTGGTATGTTCCAATGATTCTGAATACATCAGCAACTCCTTGATAAGGGTGGTTTCGCAACATGGTTCTGATTTCAATTATGTGTCTTATGTTTGTGTAGTTATACCGTTTCTTGAATGACTTTAACAGAGTTTTTTACCTGCCAGGGTTGCGGATTTTGTTCGAAAGAGTTACCGCGGCCCTGGAAAGCAAAAGGCACTACGAGGAGCACGAATGGGTTTTACCAGAGTGGTAGGAGTAATTTGATGATTTCCCATCCATAAAAAAAGACAGTTTTATAAGCCTATCTGGTAAAAAAGCTAGGAAAGAAATTTCAGCTGAAAGACGTCTAGTGCTGGACAAAGACTCTTTCAAGTATCGCTAAATGTGGCAACTACACAGAACAGTAAAAAATTGTGATTAATTTAAATACTAAAAAAAGGAAGGCGAGGGAGAGAGAAATAAAAGTTGTATCTTTAAAAAAATATAAAGTAAATATACCAACATTGTTTTTGAGGTCGATGCCAGCCTTAATATTTGGAATAAACGTTGTCACTTGGTAGTCGTTTATTACTTTGTATGTCGTTTATCGGTATACCCCGACTACTGCAGTTAAGCTGGCACCGATCTTATTTTTTTTTTATAAATAAAACGTATCTAGGTACATACGGGTTGAATTGATAACCTCCTTTTTTTTACGTCGGTTAAAAATAACAACAATACCTATAAATTATGTACAGTATATAAAGTTTAGAAAAACACTCATTATTCTGGTACCGTACCTATAATTTGGTTTGACTTTTAGTATTTATTTAGTCTCGCAACATGTCTCCTTCGTCCCCAGTTGACACAAACAGAAATGGTTAACTCTAATTTGAAAAAAAAAATACAGTGACATCAGATTAATTAATTCATACCATGATTATGTAAGTCTTGTAAGTTGTGTTCCCAGACCCCGAGTAAAATCAAACAATTAAGTGTTCTTATCTACACGAACCTTGAAATTGAATTCGTTCTACCAAGGTCAAGTCTCCTGTCCTCATTTCGACCATTTTCTCTATAAAACGAAGTAATTCTCTGTAAAAATACGTATATTTCCTCTCTTAATACCAGAAAATACTGCGCTATTTCCACAAAACTCTCATGTTTACATAAGCTAAGAGCTTTTCGGACATGTCTTACTTAATTAGATTCTACTTTCTTCCAGAATTCTTCCAGAAAGGGCCTTCTATGTGCTGTGGCGGAATGAATAGATTTTACTAACGTTAAGACATATTTTTCTTAGGAAAACTAAATTGCTTGGTTGAGGAAAATGCTTATTTGATATGAGTATTATTATACATTAAGAGACTTATGTATGATTTTCGGTATCAAAAAAAAAATTCCTGGAAAAATTAATGGTTGGTTGATGGTTGATTAAAGGTTAGTGGTTGGTTGGCTGGTTTGTTGATTGGTTGTTGACTTTATGTATTTTTAATTTGGTGTACATTATAGTATACATTTTTAACATTTTAGTTTATTTGAATCCGATAGACCGTCAATGTTATTAACACAGATTATTTTATGTTAGGCAGATTATCTTGGAAACTGGGCGAGGATTTCCTTCTCATACAAACAATATTAAAGTATGCAAACATTGTTCAGCACGGTTAAATCGTTGACAGAACATTTAAAAGCAGGCTTTTAAACCTCAGGTGTTCCATCCCGCACAAACAAAAAATATGATGTAATTATGACATAAAACCATAAGCTCGTCTGACATTTCAGGCATGCTAATTTTAATTAAACTAACAGCTCGTGATAATTCAGTGTTAATTTGCGAATTTAGTGTTCAAAGTTAGACATGCGACCTTCAGACCAGAATGACACAGGCACAACAAAATTATGTCATGTTCCTACCTACTATTGAAAACTGGACATGGGCCAACATGTCGGTTCCCAACACACGATATAAATTTATTAGAAGCTTCAACAACAAAGGAGATTCCTACTTTAATAATAAATGCTTAATTGTTCCCCTGGGTTTTTTGGAAAATAGAAGGTGGACAACAATGACTGTGATACTAAATTAATCATATCCGGCAACATATTGCCATGTGTTGGTTTTATTTTAAAAAGAAATGTTTTCATATTGAAAGACAGAACTTATACATACTATGAAACCTAAAGGTTATATCCATTACTGAAATCAGATTCTATCTTAAAGCTATCCGTCACTAGCCCACTAGCCGACACAACAGTAGCCATTTGCAACACAACAAAACACAAAAATATGACAGTCGTATTGGGCCATCTGTTCTTTATTGTTTTAAATGTTATTAACCGGAAAAATATGATTTACTTAACAGTTTATCTAGAGATACACATAAATATAACACAAACAGTACAAATATTATCAAAATTGACCGTTAAACAAACGAGATAAGTATAACTATTTTAAACAAATATATCTGCCCCTCTCGCGACAACGACGTTTTTTATGGCAGCTGTATAGGCGTCATGGTATTTGACGTTAGAGTTAGTATCGGACTTCTCTTTCTGATTGTTATCTTTGAAGTTCTTTAACTTCATCGCTGATGAAAGTATTTCAAAATTATTTCATTATTGTTAAAAAGTATAATTATTATTTTGCAAATAAAAAAAATGCATGCATATTCGCTACTGATAGAAAAGTAAGTAGGTTACAATGCCGGAGGTTACACAAGGTTAGCTTTTGAAGATCCTAGTTTATTATCTGCGCTTTTCAAATGTAAAACGGCCAAGAGCGAGTCTGGCAAGACTGTAAGACAGACATACTATAGTAGGCGCCAGATAAATGAAGAATAACGGTCATTGACCTTTCCTTAATATCTCTTCGGTGGTTACACAGTACACAGGACAGTAAATTATGAATCGTATTTCATTACTAGAACAGTAAGGATCACGATAGATGTCGATTCAGGACAGCTTTATGTCATTATTTCTGTTTTTGAAATTAAGTGAGTCAATAAATGTAGGTAGGTCAATGACCGTTATTCTTTGTTTATCTGGCGCATACTATAGTGATCCTGTAGCGGTATCAATGCTGCCACAAAAAAAAAAACGTAGAAAAAATCTACATCGCAATAAAAAGAACCTCAACGCCATCTATCCCGCCAGCTGCGAACTAACTGAACGAAATCCTACATCGCGGTATCAGAGTTTGCCGTGCGATTTTGAATAGAAACAACATTCCGAATATCAACTATCGGGCGGTTGCCCACCTAGCCACAAAAACTGTCCGGTCGGAGGATCCTGCCTTTCCTTGCGGGTCTTTACACCCTGTTCCAAATTCCCTCTATAATCCTATACGGGTTCTGTTTTTTATTTGGGCATACAGAATTTTAAATATAAGGTACTTTTGTATTAATAAGAAGAGTGACTAGCCTGGTTATCACAAGTACAAGTTACACCCAAACACGGATTGGTCTCCAAACGCATATAGATTTTTCTTTATTACCGCAACGCGTTGTGACCGTTTCCTTTCGCGATATGGCTGTTTGAAAGAAGCCTTAAGAGCGTTTACGCGGTACAGCTTTTCATACAAACTTTCAAATCCTTATTTTTCGAAATTAATAAACTGATTTTAATAAAACTTGGTATGCATACGCTAGATATCTAGGTCTAAATAGTTTCGAAAAATAAGGATTTAAAAGTTTGTATGAAAAGCCGTACCGCGTAAGGCTCTTAACGCGTTCTGTGCTGTTTTTTGCTCAATGAGCGTTTTCGGTCTTTGGAAGTATAAAAATAAAAGGCAAGAAACTTGCTTTTTAACGTACGCAAGTGGCGGTATGTGGGCCCGTTAGGGCCAGAGCCTGCCAGGGTTGTGGAATTTGTTTTCAGAACGCAAAGGGCATGAGGAGAAACAGGGATGTGTTTTAGTCAGTAAGAGACTGACACTCCCTTCCGATCCACCCAGAGCGGAAGAAGTCATTTGATGATTTCCCATCCATAAGAAAAAGGAGGCAATATGTCATGATTGGAGCTACTTAATCATGAGCTAAAGACTTTAGTCAGATGAAAAAAATTGAGTATTTCAGACTCACCTATAACATCCAAAGCGATTTTATAATTCCTGGTCGGTGACACATGGAAGTCGACTCGACACCTGTAGATCGCTCGATCTCTCGCCTTGATCTCCAGCATCCGGAGACCAGCTGTGGGTGTGCTGTGCCAGTGAGCTCGTCCGAGGTAGGCCTCATCCACCCAGTGGGCTGTTGGACCTGGCACTCGAGTGTCGTAACTGTTGAAGAAGAAGAAGAAGTATTTAGTTAGTTCAGTACATATATCAGAGGCCCTAGACAATGTGCCATTCAATTAGTGAATGCGACTGTCTAAATGCCAAAATGTAGGAATATGATCACGTGACATTTCGATGGCATCTGTCAATCCCATACATTTTTGACGTATGACAATCGCCTTCGCCTCGCTACTACTGACAGAATGTCACTTGTCTAGAGTCCCAGGTGACCATTGATAAGTCGTCGGATGAATAAAATAAAAAAAAATAGGTAGACACACATGTTTTCACCGATATTCCTTAAAGGAAAAGTTATTTTCACACACATGATACAGGTACACGAAATGTATTAACAACAATAAGTATACCTGCTTAATTTTAATGCAAAATAATAGAGTGCTGGCGGTGTCATTCGACATAGTCAACGCCTTCAACTCCGTGCCCCACTCGACCATATCGGAGGCACTCCGGTATCACGGAGTGGCCCAATACCGTAGGAGCTCCTGGCCAGCTACCTGGAGGACCGAGAGGTCCTCCGATGCGGCAACTGGGACCGCGGTTCCAGTTAATTGCGCTCCCAGTCGCCAGAAACCTCGAATATAGTACTCCCACATAATCATTTTGTGCCTGTTGCCATCACTTAAGCAATTCAATATCGTAAGAATTTAAGAGTTTGCACGAAAAAGGGTCGTATTTTTTATTTTAAAAGTTTCCAGAACTTTGTTTTTATTGATGGATGGAATGATACCTATCTGTGGTTCATGTCAGTACTGACCGTAGCTATTCAGAATTTTAAGGTTCTAAACAGGAAATTCACAAGACATAAAAGAGTTTCTTGTAAAAAGCTTTTATTTTACTTAAAATTAAAATTACTTAAGTACACTGCTATCAGCATCAAGATAAATATTGCCATAAAAATTAAAATATATGATTCTGAACACGTTTGTAAAAATATAAAACGGGCTGTTATGCTTTACCAGTAAATATAATATAGTTTACGGTAAAAAACCGTAATGGGTTGTAAAATATTATTAGCATTTTAAAAGCATAAAAGGTTTTTTACAGCAAGGTTTAATTAACCGTAATATTTCACCATTTTGAAGTTAAATACGGCACATACTACTGTTTACACTTTGAGGTCGAAGCGCTGAAATGCTCAGTATTTCTCCGAATGAAAATGTAAATCTGAACACAGCTGTGTACCACTTTTTACCCAACTACGGAAAAGCTCAAAAATACGGGTTTCGATACAGTATTTCAAAAACCCGTATTCCATTAGTAATAACAACCAATGGCTAGCAACGAGCCTTGAGCAACACCTCATGAGGTTCTCCTATAGAAAGCAGTAGGATCAAGGCTTGATTAAAAAAACCGGCCAAAAGTGAGTCGCACTCGTGCACGAGGGGTTCCGTCCTCTCAATCTAAACAAACGCAATAAAATCACGTTTGATGTAGGGAGCTCCACTTAAATATTTATTTTATTCTGTTTTTAGTACTTTTTGTTACTTTGCAACAGAAATACATCATCTGTGAAAATTTCAACTGTCTAGCTATCAGGATTCATGAGATACAGCCTGGTGACAGACAGACAGACATACAGACGGACCGACGGAGAGCGGATTTGTAGTAAACCCTAAAACGATAATTCAGTAGACGGCTAGTATTGTTAGATAGTTCCTGTATCGGAACTGTGAACCGGTAGCTTGTACCCTGTTCTCAATAATGGAGGTTTTTTATTCAAATATTTTAAAATATCATTTGTAAGTTTGTATTTTAAAAAGAATGAACGGAAAAACAGCATAATATGATATTAAATCGATTCTCCAATAAAATACCATTTAAGTATCAGTTAAACAGTATCAGGCGTTAACCCTTGACCCACTAAGGCCTCTGCCTGCCAGGGCTTTGGAATTCTTCGAAAGAGTTATCATGGCCCTGGAACGCAAAGGGCATTTGGATGAACACGGATGGGTTTTAGTCAGTAAGAGGCTGATACTCCCTTCTACTCCGCCCAGAGAGGGAGGAGTCATTTGATGATGTCCCATAAAAAAAAGGCTTTCAAGTTGCACTAATAAATAAATAAATAAATAAATAATAAATATCTTGGGACAGCTCACACACGGCCATCTGATCCCAAACTAAGCAGAGCTTGTGTTATGGTAACCAGACAACTGATATACATACTTATATAATTTATAAATACATACATATTATAGATAAATTACACCCAGATACAGAACAAACAATTATGCTCATCACACAAAGTTTGTCCTGGGTGGGAATCGAACTAATAGCTCCATCGTTTTTCGTAAAGGGAGCTAGTTTGACTAAGACTAATTGTAAAGTCACAGTTCTAGCCTAGCCTATCCTAATATTGGTCAGAGTATCCTACCTTAATTACTGCGTCCATTTTACTATTTCTTATGTACTTTATTGCACACCAAAAGAACATCATAAGAAAAGTACGAACTAAAACGTATGTACAAATGGGCGGCCTTATCGCATTCCGCATTCTCTTCCAGGCAACTAGTAATTGCCTGCACATGAAATCATGTCATTAGTGTAACATATTTAATTATACTTAATATGTTATAAAATATACACAAACACACACTAAAAAAAACAAAGAAAACATTTTCTGATTTCTGACAATCCGTAACGACTGCCATAGATCTCCAAATGACAGCCGGGACCCACTGCTAACCGTGGTTTCCTAGGCACAGAGGAGTCTCGATATGAGATGGTCACCCATCCACAGACCGACCTCGGCAAGCGTTGCTTAACCTTGAAGATTGGCCCGAGCAGCTGTTATAATTTGGCCACGAGCTCCGCACTACTACTTTTATGTACTTACCTACTATTTATTTATTTGTCATTTCAGCACACCAAAATATTCATCGTTAAAACATTTTCACAAAAACAAACTTGACCTTGGCAGTACCAGGATAACAGAACAAATAGGAAGGTATCCGATTTTCAGGTAAAAATATATACACAAAATTCATGATATTCCAACCGATAGTAATGACGTTGTCGAGTGATGGACTTGTCATCTCCGGTGCGAAGGGCTATGCTCATTATTTTTGGGAACGAAAGCGAACCGCGTGGACATTTTCAATTTTCATCCTTTTACTGAACGTTACTGTGAAATAGCCCCGTTTTAAAACAGGAGACTGTAGGTACGTGTTTTTTTTTTTTTAATAAAAATGAAAATAACTTTGCTGTCAGCACCCTAATTGCTTAACACACTAAATTACATTTTCAATGAAAACCAAATGGAATTCTCAATGCAGTGCTTCATAATATAATTAAGTAATTCGTAACATGCGCAATGAAAACTATTTATATCAGTATAAAGGATACTTTTATGATTAAAAAAATCACCTATGTACCTACAATGGAAAAAAAAATATGTTATTATTTTAACCATAATTAATTTTGCATGATGCAGCAAATAAATTGCGCATTTTCAAAAGATATTTACAAAAATATTATAACAAGCATCTACCAGCCTGACACGAAATAATACCTAAAACAGTAATTAAATCAGCTTCTAAATATTACGTGCAACTACGGGAAATGAATTACTGCGGCAGAGCCAAACGATACGATAGGAATCTCACACCATTTGTAAAGCAGTAAGCAGAATAGTTGCAGAATAAGGCTGGCCGCATACGCACGGTTTCCTGATTATGTTTTCCGATCAGGAATATTCAGATTCGGAATTCCGTGAGACGTTCGAATTTTCTGTTCTTCTGACCCGACCCATAAAGCTTGTTTTCGAAAGGATCGTCGGAAAGTCAACGAACGTGTGCATCTAGATGAACATTTTGTATGTTAGACAAGCAGTTAGTGGGCCAATTCTACTAAGCAACGTTCGCATTCGCATGTCAGTTGCAATCTGTCAAAAAAAATTTGCAGAATTGGCACTCTAGACTCCGAATATGAATTCCTGATCAGGAAACCGAATCGTAAGCGGCCAGCCCTATACTGGAGCCCTCCTGGTCGGTGCTTTTTTATGTATGGGAAATCATCAAATGACTTCTTTCGCTTTGGGTGGAGCGACAGAAGATGTCCCTGACATAATTGTAAGTCAATCTGACTAGCCTTTTCCCAAGTATATTGGGGTCGGCTTCTAGTCTAAGCGATTGCAGATAAGGACCAGTAGTTTACATAGAGCGATTACCTCCACTCACACGTCTGACCTCCACAACCCGGTAATTGGTTCCTCTTGGAAACACTGGGACATCATTCAAAATAAAAACATTTAAAAAATCAAGTGTCATCAATATGCTCAAATCTTAATTGTCTATTGTACACCAAAAAACTTATAATACAGCAGTGCGATTCTGTAAGCATGTCGAAGGAGGCGCACGACGGGTGAGTTGTCAAACCATACAAAAAATTGTCGTTGACTCCGCCTAGGTGAACACCGTGAGATGTCGACAGAATCGACCGGCAGACATAATTATTATTTTATCGTAGTTGAGTTTCTACCAGCAAACATCGTCATCATCATCATCATATCAGCCGAAATACGTCCACTGCTGTTTGTAGAACATGTCATGGTGCTGTTTGTAGAACATGTGATGGTCGTTGGGGCCAAAAAGTTTTGAAGTGGCGACCGCGTACCGGAAGACGCAGCATTGGAAGGCCTCCCACAAGATGGACCGATGACCTGGTGATGGTCGCTGGTAGCCGATGGATGCGAGACGCATAGGACCGGTTGTTGTGGTGACACTTGGGGTCATCGGCGTCGGAAGGCCTCCCACAAGGTGGACCAGTAAACATTTCAGTGTGTTTCAGATGCATTTGTGAAATTCGTGCCGCAGCAGCATGATACTGCATACGTATTTCTTGATGTTCAGCGTATCTATTGGGGTCATGACACGCTTGATATCACTAGATCAACAAGGCAGTCAAAACTTGTTTATTAATATAAACACGTTGACAGGTAACTGAGTGCGTTTTTTTGAAATTAGTTATACTAGAGCTGATTTGCAAAGATTTTGAGCAAAAACTTGAGATCGATATTAGGTGGTTTTTGAGGTATCAAACTTTAAAGAGTTTTTAAGAATGTTCTGACAAAAAAATTGCAAATGTTGAGAAATCTACTCGTACCTTTATATGTAATTTCTAAGTCTATCAAATAAACTAAGCGATTATACCGCCCATTATAAATACTCCAATGAGCAATGTTCTTTTTTCTAATAGTAATTAATAAGAAGAAGAACGTTCTATCAGCGATGACTAAATGAACTAAATTTTTTGTCTGTCTGTCTCCGAAAAGGCTGGACCGATTTTGACAGGATTTTCATTGGCAAATAGCTAATGTTTGTGAAAATTATAAGGGTTCCGTGAAAAAAAATTAAAACCCATTTTCACGTGATCGACGTCGCAGACAGAAACAGCAGCTATTCTATTAGGTAACTGAAGGTGTTCAATTACGTATACAATAACTCCGTCATCATTATATTATGTACATGGTGATGTACAATGATGAGGCCGGACACATCATGAACACGTCAAACGCAAACATCAATCTCATGTCGGTAGTTAATTGATTATCGGCTAATTAGTGTAGCAGCAACAACCATGATCTGGCTATTACTAACTGTAACTGTTGAAATTGTCCATATGTAATTATTAATGATAATTATACAAATAATAGTAAACTCATTATCAACGGTATAGTTTTGTATGGGATACGGTTTTAGTCAGAAGCTCTAAAAGTTCGCATGGAATGATTTGCTATACCCTATTCGGTTCGTTATTGTATTATGTACCTCTATTTGTAGTTTCAAGCTAATCTTTTAAAATCTTTAAGCCAATTCCCGTAAATAAAAACATTTAAAATTTATGTGTCATTAAAAAAACTGTTTTTAACAACATTTCTTTTTTCGATTCTTCTCAGCTAACCCTATCATTTGATAACATCTATGGATGTTATCAAATAATGTTATAAGCACTGCCATGGTATGCCATGGCAGTGCTTATAACATTATTGGTCCGCCATCTTTAGGAGTCCGTCATATTGGACTTGGAAGGTCCGCCATCTTTAGGAGTCCGCCATACTGGACTTGGAACTATATCACTTAGCTATGGCCTAGCACGAATGATTTGAAGTAAAGTAACGTTACATAGTATAACGTAAGTGAATTTTGAACATGAAAAACTACAAACCCATAGTATTTTGGTTTAATTTTATGTGACATACACAATTTGTAACATACAAAATTATGAATATAGTATCCAATTCAAATATTAATATTATATGCGAAACGAACTGGGGCGGGTCGAGGCTGCCTTTAAGCGGCTTCTGCCTAATCTAGGGGGTCCAAACGCCTCCTGTCGGAGGCTCTATGCGGGGGTCATGCGGTCCATGGCCTTTTATGGGGTCCTGGTGAGGGTGCTTACGCTAAAAAAGCGACCAACCCGACACCTCGACATGTTCCAAAGGGTCATGGGTATCTGGCTGGACCGTGCGGTATCCCCACGGTCTCCGGTGAGGCAGCGAGCCTCCTTGCCGGATTGCCTCCATTGGATCTGGAGGCGAGAGACATCGTGCGTGACGTCACGTCGCCGATAAAAATTGTACCATCATAATGACGTCACGCGTGTTTTCAACGCACTGTATCGTCTTCATGTTTTGTTAATGTGAAAAAAAAATCGTGTCTAATAGTGTTTGAAAATATACCTGACGGATTAACTAGATTTCTTCAATAAAATACACTTGCCCTTCCAGTAAACATGGTAAGTTTAAGAGTATGTCTGATACGTAAAAAATTTGCGAAAATGAAAATCAACACTTTTGTATCCGCTGTATTATTATATGTATATCCGTATTTCCCCGCCTTAAGTCGTGAGGCAGTCACGTCCCAAGCTGTTGTTTTACTTATCTACCCTATATACTGTGACACGATTTCGCACTATCATGGCACAGAAATACGTCTTCACTCAAACGAGGAGCTTACGTCAAAACACTTTACTTGTATGGTAATTTTATGCCACCAATCTATTTGAGGATGCGACTCAACTTAATTGAATAGTAACTGTTCATCTCTATTTACTTTCAATTAAATTAAATTAAACACAATGTAATTGAATGACTGCGACATTAATTTCGCGCTTAGCGAATGCGCAAATCGTGACAGTTAGTCACAAAGCTAGAAGTTCTTGAGTGGGAACTTTGCATAATTGGCAGCCGAGTTCTGTGGCTCGGCAAGAAGTGGCGTAAATTTTATTATCAAATTATGAACTTATTACGCACTGTGTCACCTGAAGTCGTTAGCTGGAATACGAAACACGGCTCGTGTTTTAGTGTTATATGCGTAGTAATTAATTATAATATTCGTGTAAAGTTCCACGGAATATGCTTGTGGGTTGGTATTGCTGGCAGTGAAATTCATTCGTGTAATTATATCGACGATTTATTAACAGCGCTCAGAACGTATAACTTTAGGTGTTCGACCTTCGTTTTGTTTTTTATTTCGATACTGTTTTACTGTATGTAATTGTGAATTTGATAAATGAAGTGATGAATCGTAGGTGTATTATAAAATATTTTACCTACAGAAGTGTAACCTACTTCCGATATTATCCAGAAAACAAGCTTTCCGTGTGCTATGACATTCTTGATTTATAATACACTAAAAACGTAAATTTTTAAATTCTGTTATATTTCTCACGTAATCGAGCAAATTATTTGTTACACGCTAGATAAAACAGAAAAGAAGAAACCGGTTATTCTACCCGAAATGACGCACAAAATAACAAACATGATAGAACAATAACTTAATAACTTAACCATAATCTAAATAGAAAAATATAGGTATCAAGAATGGACATAAGCTACTCCGTCTCAATGGTCAAACCATAGACAAAACAGAATACATGTTGGATAGCTAGAAGTTTTATTTTTATTTTTACTTTATTTTATAATGGCACTCCAACAACAAAGTCACAGAAACATTCTTACATGCATAATTTCTTAAATTAGTACTAATGTGAACTTGCCAGTTATAAGTGCACAGCTTTTACATCGTGTGTTATAGTATTAATTTATAAAAGTGAAATTTGTACACAAAGCATTGTAAGAACGTTAACTTAAATCATTAAATTATATTACATGATTACATTGTCATTACATTTTCATTTCAGTAACTTAGTAACAATAATATGGATGACGTAACTATCTGAACAAAGTTTTGTAGGTAGTTTTAAAAATACCTAGGTACTTATCCTAATGCAGATCACCACCAATCAGTTATCCAGTCAACAAATTCTTCAAAATTCCCCACAAAACTTCAACGTACCCTTACCCACTGCACTACTGTCGCCGCGTCGCTTCAAATGTAAATCACTCCAAATTAATAGTACCTAGGTACCGAACTGGATGCTACCGCTTTGTGGTCTGCTCCGAAGCTAACCGGTGCTAAATCGCACAGCAGTTTAGCTACCCGTATTGATTCAAGCACTAGACAGTTTATATCACTGGACTCCAATAGACTTAGTACAATGCACGAGTCGTGCTCAAATAAAGCGTGTGATTGCGAATTTGAGTGAGCTAGTATTGATCGAATTTGTCGCGCATATGTGGGATGTTTGTGTGAAAGGGCTGTTGTTTTATCTATTTGGTTTGAATTGGTATTTGTGTGTAATTAATTGGAATGATTTGTGGTGTTTTGAGCTGTGTTTTTAAATAGAAGTTGGTTTTGAAGCTGGTTTTATAATCGACACCAATTTATTTATTTGAAGTTTCCGTTTTTAGGTCAGCTTTATTTTTTAAACTTTTCAATTCACTAACAGCTTTCTTAAAAAATATAATCTTAGCGACAATTAATGTAAAAATTTGTCAAAATTTAGGGAAATTTGAAGTGTTTTTGTCAGTTTCTGAATGCGGCGCGGGGGAATGATACATTTTCATAAGTTTTCTTTATTAACTTCCCAATTGATTATTTTTAATTATAGATAAAAAGTTTTGAGATTCTTACGATGAGCCTTTTGATTTGAAATGTCACACATACAGATAGAAAAACTTATATTTTTTTCTTATTTTCCCTCCAAAAAGTGAACCCATTTTATTTTAAGTTACGCGTATTTGGGTCACAGAAGGTTATTATGTGGGGACAGACAGAAATATAGACAGACAGGCAAACAGACAGATAGACAACCGAGTGATCCTATAAGGGTTCAGCTTTTCCATACAATTTTGGAACTCTAATAAAAATAATCGTAATCCTCAAGGTTTTTATTAAAAAGTTGTGTGCCTGACAATTTTTTGAGCTATAAATAAATACTTTTTAGTCCATCAAGCGACCAAAGAAGATTAGTTTTAAATCCACCTAAGCCCTTTAAAATGGCCTACAGCTTTTTAAACCATAATATGGCACGTAGGTTTTCTATGTATTTTTTATTACTGATTCTATTATCCCTAGGCTTTTAAATGTTTTTCATAAGAAATTTAAAAAAATTAAAAGTTTTAAATTTTCTATTGGAAATTAAGGTTATATTTTTTTAATTATTTGTTACAAACCTATGTTAAGTCTATGGTTTTAAAGTAACACGTAAAAATATGATTCGTTCGGAAACCTTTGCGCGCGAGTCCAACTCGTGCTTGGCTGGTTTTTATTATTATTTGCTGTTGTAGCTGCAAAAAGACACACTTTGTGTAAAATTTTACCTATTACGGTTCTTTATATTCACCCCCTGAAACACAAACGGACAGACAACAGAAGCTTTTTTTTGACTGCTTCCACTCTGGGTGGAGCGGGAGGTACTGTCAGACTCTTACTGATTAAAATCGATCCATATTCCTCTCTTCCTAATGCCCCTTGCGTTCCAGTGACGCGGTGACTTTTTTGAACTAATTTTGCAACCCTGGCAGGAAACAGCAGAAGCTTAGTAATAGGGTTCCGTTGGTTACTTAAGGGTAGGTTACTTCCCCACCAACCGTGTCTCCACGTTGCCGTCGTGGTGGGGCTTGCGTGTCTCAATGATCTTGGGGGCTTTGCCGGTAGAGCCACTCATGCCGGAAGGTCCCAAGTGAGAGACCAGACCAAGAGAGACACAAGAGGGGCACACCGTTCGGAGACTTGAGCAGTGTTCGGGTCCTCGGACGGTGTGCGTCTCATTGGCTTGCTCGCTGCTCTCTGGTACGCGTCTGATCATCAGACGTGACTGTGAGGGCAGCGAGCAAGCAGTGAGAAAGAGGGGGAGAGGAGGGGAGATAGGGACCGCACCCTCAAAAAGGAAACAATGGACAGGCCTGGAAAAGAGAAATTACCCCAGGGCGGTTCGGACTGCACAGCAGTCCGGGAATCCGCCACGCCTAGTGCGTCAAGCCCCTCGTATTCTGGGGGGGGCAACAGGGCTGTCCGCACTCCGCTTGCCAAGGGCAACAGTGGCCGAGGAGGCCCCCGATTCGAATTCGACTTCGAAAAATTAATCGGGTTTAATTTTAGCTCGCCCGACGAAGAGTCGGCCGGGCAGAGCGCGGGCGAAGGCGCGCTGCGCTGGGAGGAGGGCTCGCTTGAGCGTCGCGCGGGTGTAGAGTCGGAGTCCGAGTTGGACTCCGACGACCTGGCGACCATTAGCTGGGCGAGCCCTGTACCCGAGGAGGCGAGGGCTGCTGCGGAGGACTCCAGGTCCTTCCGCAAGCGGCCCAGATCAGAGGAGGACCGGGGGTCGTCCGGCAGCGAGGAGGTTGCCTCGGCCCGGAAGATCCCCACCAGCAGGCGGGGTAAGGGCCGAGAGGGAGGCAAGGGCAGAGTCCTTGCCTCCAAGGATGCTGGACGACCCCCCGAAGATGGCGTTCGTGGGGCTCAAGACTTGGAGTCGTCCGGCGGCGAGCCGGATGACCGGAGGGCCGGGTTTGCGGAGGTGGTGGAGGCCGCGCTTCGCGATGTGGCCTTGAAGAGGAAACTTTCCTCTAAGAACAAGGCCATAAGCGAGGCGATGGCCTCCATTCTGGCGGCAGCGGAGGTTACCAGGGGTGGGCCTCCGCCGGACGAGATGTCCGAGCTGCGGGCGGAGGTCGCCCGCTTGGCTGCCGCCACGGAGCGTCTCCGAAAGGAGAACGAGGGGCTCCGCGCAGACCTGGCCAGGCTCCGGGGAGCCGGCCCACAGGGGGCGCCGCAAGGGGGGCGCAAGAAGGACGGCCAGCCCGTGCCGCAGGAGAGCCAGGTGCTGGACCTCGTGCGGCAGGAGATGGCAGCCTTCCAGGCGCGGTTCTCCGTCCTGGAGGGCATCGTCCTGCGCCCCCCGTTAGCGGCGAGTGGGAAGGCCCCCCCAGGCCAGAAAAAGGCGTCGTATGCGGCCGCCGTGGCTGCCACATCGGGGTCGTCCGGCCAGGGCAAAGGGTCCGGGCCGGCACCCGCGAAGCCGGTGCCGGGAATACCGGACCCGGCCCCGGGAAGGAAGAGGAGGGGTGGGGTTGCTGCGCGGACGGCGAAGGCTCCTGCGCCGTCTGAGCAGCAGCTCCCCCCAGCTTCCTCGCCCTCAGCTCCTCCCCCGGCTCAAGCCGAATGGCAAGTGGCCGGGGAGAAGAGGAAGGCGAAAAAGGCAGCCAGGGCGGCCAAGAGGCGGGAGAGGAAGCGGCGGCAGAAGGCGCGAAGTGTCGCGGCTGCGCTGCGCCCCCCGAAAACCGCGGCTGTAGTTCTGACGCTGCAGCCGGACGCGGCGAAGAGGGGCGTGACGTACGCGGACGTGCTCACCAAGGCGAAGGAGGCAGTGAACCTTGGTGAGCTGGGCATCGTGGGGGGCCTTCGGCTCCGGGTCACCATGACTGGGGCCCGGATGCTGGAGATCCCCGGGGCAGCCAGCGGCCCAACCGCGGACGCTCTAGCCGAAAGGCTCAGGGCGTCCCTAAGCGCGGACGATGCCCGAGTGTCCAGGCCCACCAAGCGCATCGACATGCGCATCTTGGGCCTGGACGACTCCGTCACGGAGGCGGAGGTGGTGGCCGCCGTCGTTAGGACGGGGGGGTGCTCAGCAGAGGAGGTGAAGGCGGGCACTCTACGTCCTGACAACACGGGCATGCGCACCATTGTGGTGAGCTGTCCCGTGTCGGCGGCCAAGACCATCTCGGAGGGCCGTAGGTTTTTGGTGGGTTGGGTTTCCGCGCAGGTCAAACTGCTGGAACCCCGACCTCTGAGGTGCTTCCGGTGCCAGGTGGGCCACCATGTAGGAGCTCAATGCACCTCGGAGGTGGACCGCAGCGGTCTATGTTTCCGCTGCGGTCAGCCCGGTCACAGGGCCGGCTCCTGCGACGCCGCGCCGCACTGCGCAGTCTGTGCGGCAGCTGGCAAGCCGGCCGACCACTGGGCTGGGGGTAGGGCCTGCGCCCCACCCACCAAAGCCGGAAACCGGAGAAAGCCCTCCGCCACCGCCGTCTCTGCCGCGACCGCCGCCACCGCCGCCGCTTCCTCCGCCGCCAAAGCCGGTTCCACTGCGGCTGCTGCTACTGCAACAGCCGCAGTAGAGCCCCTACAACGGGCTCCGGAGGGGGCTGAAATGGAGTGCCAGTAATGGCCCCATTTCACCCCCTCCTGTTGAACTCAGCCACTGCGCCGCCCAGGAACTGATGCTCCTGAGCATGGCGCAGTGACTGATGCCTGTGGACGGCGAGCAATGGGTAGCTCGCCGTCCGATCAGAGCAGGCCCGGGTTGACGGCGCGCTGTGTTCTACGCGCGCCAAGCCAGCAGTCGTCAGCATGGGTCGGGGCCCGTTAAGGCCAGAGCCTACCAGGGTTGCGGATTTGTTCGAAAGAGTTACCGTGGCCCTGGAACGTAAAGGCACTGAGAGGAGCATGGGTGGGTTTTAGTCAGTAGAAGTCTGACACTCCCTGCCGCTCCACCCAGAGCGGGAGGGGTCATTTGATGATTTCCCATCCAATAAAAAAAAAAAAAAAAAAAAAAGGGTAGGTTACTTTGGGTACAAAACTTTGCGTACGAAAAACTAGTAGAAAGGTAATGCCAACCTCGAAAATTGGGACTACTTTGACGAATCAGCAGCAGGGTGTGAATGTAGAGCCCATTCACAATCTGTGCTCCACCTCTTATTCTGCCCTCAGTGCCTTAAAATATCTAGCCAAAGTGACATATGCGCTGCCACCAATAATACCGTAAAAGTGCAATGATATAGGCCAGTCAGATCTAAGACACTGACGTACCAGCAACACGAATAAGAAGGAGACGAAACTAAAAAGAAAGAAATAAAACCCGTTTAGATCTCTAAAAGCAGCCTCTAAATAAATCATAATCATCATATCAGCCGAAAGACGTCCACTGCTGGACATTAGTCAAACTATGAGCAAGCTTGTAACAGTAACTAAACAGCTTTTATATCAACACGATCAAGATCTTCTAGTTTATTACTTTTTATAGTTTATGCCTCCCCCAAGTGTCGCCACAACAACCGGTCCTGTGCGTCTCGCATCCATTGGCTTCACGCTACCAAAATAAAAAAACGCGTAAATCTACTACTGTAAGTCCGACTAGATTCGGCAAGTCTCGTCGCGATAGTTCGAAATCTTTCTCGGTCGGCTTTTTCGATTATTTCCACGACCGGATTTGATCTGAAGTGTACGGAGGAAAATCTCTCGACCCTTTAAAGCCGGAACAGTGCTTCGGATCATCCGGTTTTCCTTCTAGGGCACTTTACGTGTAGTGAATGTACCTCCTATCACACCTCTTTCCTTTAGGGTAGGCAGATGTGTTATCGGTTTTACATTTTATCGATTGGTGAGTGTCGGTTGCAATATTTTTCTTAAAAGCGTTTACGAGGTACGGCATTTCATACAAACTTTCAAGTTTTATTTTTCAAAATGAATGAATAGTTCAGGGGGAAAGATAGAGTGACTTTTCATTGTGTATAGAAAAATTAAAATTAATTTATTTTTCAATTTGAACTCATTTTCGAAAAGGTTCTACTTACTCTTCAGACCTGAATACCTAGCGTATGCATACCAAGTTTAATATTTTATTAATATCGGTACATTCATTTCGAAAAATAAGGACTTAACAGTTTCTATGAAATGCCGTACCTACCACCTAAACGCTCTTAATTCTTAAGTTGGTATTGTAAACCAAGATAACTTATAGTAGGTATAGTGATAATTGTTTGATCAGTGATTGTTGGTGGTGTTTTGTTTGATTGATTGAGTGAGTGGTGATTGTTCAGTGTCTGATAGCTATAATGTAAATGGGTTTCTTCAGACAAGCGAACTCTATCGTCAACCACACCACATCGCTTACCATGAGGTGAGATAGTAGTCAAACACTAGCCTAATAATGATAATATTAAAAAATACGTTGCTTGTGTTCTACATTAGCGTGTTGCCAGTGATGACCTATGGACTCGAAACGTGGTCGCTCACAATGGGCCTCATCAGAAGGCTTAAAGTTACCCAAAGGGCAATGGAGAGAGCAATGCTCGGACTTTCCTTGCGTGATCGAATCAGGAATGATGATATCCGCAAGAGAACCAAGGTTACCGACATAGCCCGAAGGATCGCCAAATTGAAGTGGCAGTGGGCAGGGCACATTGCTCGCAGAACAGATGGTCGATGGTGCCGAAAAGTTTTGGAGTGGCGACCGCGTACCGGAAGACGCAGCGTTGGAAGGCCTCCCACAAGGTGGAGCGATGACCTGGTGAGGGGCGCAGGTAACCGATGGATGCGAGACGCACAGGACCGGTGGTTGTGGCGACACTTGGGGGAGGCCTATGTCCAGCAGTGGACGTCTTTCGGCTGATATGATGATGATGATGATGATAGATATTATAAAAAATGATTTTTACTCATGGGTCCGGGTCAAAGGTGTCCGTCATGATTGGCGTAAAATAACTCTTTTTCTTCTTTATCCTTCTTCTTTTTATTCTATGCTTTATGGATGCCTTCGATATCATAGCTAGTGCAGCAAGGCATGGGCAGCGGTCGTATGTGTTTCCTATAACCTTGTATACAAATACAATCTTTAAAAAACTTGTGATTTTAATAATAAAAAAAAGAAAACAAATTACAATAGACGAAAAAAAAATATTTCAAACCCTTCTTCAAAATCATTTACAGAAAATATTAAATGCTATATTTTACAGCAAGTAGGTTAAGGCGAAGATGGATCGAATAACACCTCATTTGTCAAAACGAATGAAGGGTTGCCGAGAAAATGAGGAACCTCCACTTAATCGTCCCCTTTCCGAATGTCTTTACATTCCGGTTGATAAATGGCCATGTATTATAATTCATTGGAAATGTAGGTAGTTAGATGTAGTTTATATCACTGTTATTAGATACTGTAAATCTTTACACACGTATAAAATATTAAGACATAAAATTTAAAAAAAATAAAGTTTGTTTTGAACCTGAAACTATGTCCCAATTATGAAAGCTATTTAAATTATAAAAAGCTACATAATGTGAGTGTCATACGCTTCCGAATCTCGGAAAAAATCATGTTATTATAGGATAGGCCATTAGTGTTAAGCTACCGTAAAACTCAAATTTATTTAAAACATTTAAAATGTATTTAAAGGGTACTAAAACGAGTGTTAACGCGTTCTTTAATTTCATTTTCTATGAATAAATTACGTGTCTCTACTATTTGTCGTACTAATAGTAAATCTTCGTTTTTACTTAAGTAGGTATACTTACGTGCCTCGGAAAGCACGTTAAGCCGTTGGTCCCGGCTGCCATTTGTAGATCTTTGGCAGTAGTTACGGATTGTCAGAAGCCAGAAAATCTGACACCAGTCTTGCCAAGAAGTACCATGTTACCCAGTTAATGGGTTGTGGAGGTCTGGTAGGCAGCCACTCCACGTAAAATACTGGTATTCAGCTGAATCCAGTTTGACTGGGAGCCGACAATGCTTTATATATATATAGTTAGGAAAAGGCTAGGCAGATGATGAGGTATACACTGTTCACCCATGCAAACATTTACGAATTGTAAAAATAATTAATTTAGTTTCCACACTGATAACTTTGTTCTCAAAAAAAAGCCAATCGACTGATTTTGAATTATAACTGCACATATAACACAATCACACTGATAACAAACTTTTCAAAGAAATTATTCTTGCTATCTCCAATTTTATTGAAGAAGTATGAAACGAAGGCACGGCACCCGTTGTCTTCAAAAATTGCTTCGAGCCAAGGTTGGGTCGGTGATAAAAAATAATATTCAAAGTTTTCCCCCTCTTTTTCTCAATTATAGGAACTTTTATTGGAGTTCGTTATGCTGTCAACACTTTTTGGGCTTTATAACCACTTAAAACATTAGTATTTAATGTTAAAGTATGGATGAAAACTGGGTAAGTCGAGAATAATGTTACTTACACGGTGAAATGACGCTAATCCATAAATGCTATTATAATATTAATGAATATTTTAATGATAAATTAAATGAATAATTATTAAAAATTAATGCCAAAAATAATAAATTAAATCAAAGTCGAAGTGAGTAGTAGAAAAACAATTTATATTTACTCTTTCCAAATATTAATAATAATAACAGCCCTCTTCCTCTATCCTATCTTGCTGTGCCCGACAGGGTCCACAATGATCTAAAAATATGCATATGTTGTAATGTACCCTACCACCTAAGTTTACATTGTGGAATGCAAATAAAATATTGAGTATTGAGTATTGAGACGGCCTTCGTGGTTTTATTGTAATTTGAATTTCTTTAAAAAAGCATTGTCGCATCAATGTCGCAATGTCACGACGCACCTGTATGTGAGAGCCGTATCACACTGCGACGTTTCAAGCAAATAATTAAAGTACATTTACTATTTATACACTTTCCAACGTTTAAAATTACAATGAGTTTATTTTTCCAATTAAGAACTTAGTAATGAAAGATATTACTATCGTTTCATAAACCAAGTACATTTTGAATACCTACATCCGAATTAAAAATATTTGACTAAATAGTGTAGTTTCTAAGTAAAAAAATATGATTCTAATTTTAGTCCGTCAGTTACATTTTCGAAGAATATTGGATTTGTATTTTTTGTTTTATTAAATTTATAATTAATATAAAATGCATCAAAGAAGGAGTGTTGAGCTTGTGACGTCAATTTGTGGTAAAAAGTGTATCGGTCTGTGACGTCACACAAGTTTTCAACGCATTGTTTCGTTTTCATTGTTTGTTTACGGGTAAACCAAAGCGTGTTTTTACCTACTTTTTTCTTGCTTGCTTTTGACCACTAATGCCCGGATTTTGAGGTACTATATCAGTCCTTTATCTATCTTAACGCTATTTGTCATAATGCCATTGGTTGGTCGATGGTTAACGAACAGTTAAACCATCGATAAAATACTTGAAAAATCGGGAATAAGTCAAACGCAAGTCACTCAATAACATTGAAAACAAGAACCGGACAAGTGTGAGTCAGACTCACGCACCGAGGGTTCCGATCGAGTCTTGATTTTTTCCGAGTATAAATTACCTACTGAAGTTTATAACACTATGAAAGCACTCTCATTACTCTGACAAAAATATAGCAGCTAAGATTTTAGGAAAAACTTTTTTTTGTCGATGAAAAAATGTTCTCCGATATCAATGTACGTCATGGTCAATTCTTAAACCGAATATATAAGTTAGTAATCGCAATAAATGATTTTCATATAATAAAACTACAAGTTTCAAATTTTCAGACTTTTGCGCCTCTACTGATACTGTAAGAATTATCTTCTACCCAAACTCTAGGTCAGCGGGAAGTACCCTATTGATTTTGTTTCCCTTGCGAGCGTCAAAACATATTCCATGAACAGAGCAAACGGCCATATCTTTAGAATGCGTTGACTTAGAAGTTTCAGTTTTTCACTACTCAAAAGGGTAGCAGACTTGAGTATTTGATATTAATTTCAGCTTGATTTCTCCACGCGTTCCTAGGAAAGAGGGTCTTGATAGACAAACAGACGGACAGACAGACAGACGGACAATAAAGTGATCCTATAAGGGTTCTGTTTTTGCCGACTGAGGTACGGGACCCTAAAAACTAATGGCCATTACAGTTAATCTGATTTCAAATTAAACCACCGACATAAGTGTAGCCATCACTTAAAATCCAACGAACCAGTAGGATCTTATAAAGAATAATTGAAGATAGCAACTTTGCATGAGGATTGGCTCACTGCCAAAAGCTTTGCACAGTAAACAGGTTTATGCAATAAACAATTTTCGTGAAATAAAGTGATGTTGCCGTACTTGCAAACGTCAAGAGCTTGCATTCAATCTAAAGATTATAACTAGCAGGCATGGGTTTTTTGGCTGTCAGATAGAATGAGTATTTATAATTTGTGGTCGGTTGATGGATGTTCGCGACTTCGTCTACTCCATTCACAATTTTACGAATTTTTATTTTTTTGCACGAAACTACAATATTTTCTAAAATATTTATTCCTGAGCCTACCAATCATAAAATCAGTTTTTTGCGAGTCACGTCAACATCCGACCAGCCGTTTTGGAGATTAGCACAAACAGAAACAACATTTTTTTTTTTGATAAAAGTATTGAATATTACTTTCATATGCAAGTTGTAACAAGATGGTATTATTATAACGCAAACAGACTCTTCAATGTTATATATACACACACTATAATCAGAACGTTGGGACACAAAAAGGATGAATACAAGACGATTGCATGCAGCTGAGTTGCGAATGCAAAAAAATGCACGTTTTTTCTTACGCGACTGAACACAATTAGAAATGAGTATAATAAGAAGGGGCACAGAAAACTTAAAGTTATATGAAGAATTATGAAAACATCGTGAGGAAAAATTTTAATATAAATGTGGTTGTGTATGGATAGCTATAAGAATATAGGAATATATAAGAAACGATGTGACTACTGAGGTGTGTATTATGTGCATGAATCTGACATTATTCCTATAAACCATAATTGTACTTTAAATCGAATAATTTAAGCTGACAAAGGCAGTATAATTGTGTGAGCATATAAGTTGGTCTTTTAAAGTACTTTAAAATTCATTAATTACACCTGTAATTACATTTCTATAACCAGGTAAAAACAGATAACAAAAACAAAAACTTTCTAGAAAAAACAGACCTGGTTTAATTAATTCTTAAAGAACAGTTATTTTGAACCTGTTTATACACAAGGTATTTATAATGTTATTATTATTCATTCCGGAAACAGGCAGGCGTAGTCATGATAATTAGTTTATGTTATTAATAATATTGCGTCAGAAGTGCCGTGCCAAACAATTCAAATTACAAACCTGTTTAGTCATACATATGTATAAGCAGGTGTATGTATGTAATATTGCAAAAGTTTAATTTTTGATATTTCAATAGGACTACTCCGAAACGATTGATTGAAAATTCAACAATGTTTTAAAATACATTACGATAACCTGTTGAATTTTGCTGCAAACTTATTTATTTATTTAAAACTTCATGCACACAAATGTACAGAGGCGGACTTAATGCCTTAGGCATTTTCTACCAGTCAACCTTTGGGTGATGCAGAGACAAATAGTGGTAGGTGCAATGTGGAAAAGAAAAAAAACAGAAACACGATTTATATATATATATTTACTGTAAAGGTATATTATAATATATATAATTATGTAAACTATACATACCATACAATACTATACTATAATATATACTCAAATGAATAAACTAATGTACAAATATACCTACTTAAACAATTTATGCAAACAAATAATGAGTAAAAAAATAATAATAATAAATTAGCGCTGTTATTATTTAATGTAAGTACTCACCAAAAATAAAACCACGAAACGTAAAAACCATTTCTAACAAATTGTTCACCTATGTTCAATATTAACACTCATCTCACTCAAGAACTTTAAAAAAATCATTTTGGAAGCACATACCTACATACAGAATAAAATTAATTAAGAAAAAGAGACACAAATCGTCACAAAATAACATGAAAACAATCGACACGTGACTGTTACACTGTTACCAGGCAACGACACAGAAATAGTCGCACAACCACAGCACATCACGGCAACATTTCGAGAATTAATTAATGATAGTTTCCAAACTAAATTACGTAAATAAACTGACATATTGGGAGTATCGTTGCAAGCTGAATATCGGAAGCTCCAACCCAGCCTATTATTTGCCAGGGTATACCACAACGTTAAATATGAACCGAAACTTCCGCTACCGTTAATTTTACTAACTGACTAGGAACCGCAAGCCTAAACATGTTACGTTGGTAAATAATAATTATGATCGGTTTAGAGCATCATTGTTTGGGGTTTGAGCTGATGATGAAATCTTGTTGACGTATCGTAAACAAATTCAAATTCAAATTCAAATTCAAATTATTTATTTCAAATAAACCATTCACAGGCACTTTTGAATTGTCAAGGTCGGTCAGTCAAAAAGATGAAGCTATTTGCACGTTCCAAAGCGTAGATCTCTATGGAGAAGAACGTGCAAGAAACTCCACGGACACTCTTTTAAATTATTTTTCTTTACAATTTTATGGTTACATCATTCCTGTTGAAATTATACAAACATATATGTGAGAACGATGTAAAAAGAAATGCACGTTAAAGTATCCGGAGTAAAAAAATAAAAATCAACAACAAATTAAAATAACAAATCATTAAAATAAACCGTGGCAGCCGAGAGATGACCAGTCCAAACTGACGGCGTCCGTTCACGAACATGACGCACGCGCTAGCACCATTCGGCTCAACCATATTTAAGGGAGCCAAATGACCCAACACATGCGCCACCATCAGGTAGACTTTTGAGTGAGCATGACACTCCCAACCGCCAGGGCAGTCAAGTCAATTAAAAAATAAATAAAAGTAGTATAAGGTTCACAGTACTCACACATGTGCCGTTAATTAATGAATTTATACACTGCTAATTACATTGAGTCTATACAATGAAAATATAATGTTTTACAGTCTTCAACGGGTCCAACAATATTTATAAATGCCAAAAGATTAGTTTGTGCGGCCTAGTAACTGTGGAGCTGGACCGGCAAAACAAACAAAATATTACATCACATCTGTATTCGATGTATTAAAAAAAGTATACAGGGCGCTTCAAAAGTGCGTGGCCATATTTAAGGGTGGTGTTGGGTAGCTGATACATACATTCGGGGTTGGCTTCGAACGGAAAAAGTCACTTGATGATTTCACATCCTTAAAAAAAGGGAGGTATCTCGCTATCTTAAATAAATAAATAATATCTTGGGACAACCAACACACCGCCATCTGATCCCAAACTAGGCAGAGCCTGTACTATGTCAACCAGACAACTGATAAACATACTTATATATTTCTAAATACATACATATTATAGATAATTATCACACACACAGATACAGAACAAATAATCGTACTCATCGCACAAAGATTTGTCCTGTGTGGGAATCGAACCCACGACCTCCGTCCTAGCAGTCAGGGTCACTAACCACTAGACCAACAGGCCACCTTACATGCAACACGCATTAAAAGATGAGCCTTATGAAAGGACGAAGTCCTTAGACATCAAATATACATTTGAGGACGAGAATGTATATTTGATGTCTAAGAACTTGATAAATAGAAGAAGATTTTATGTCGTGGGAATAATTATGATTAAATGACATTATTTTCTTAGAATTTCCCAAGATTTTGCAGTGACTATGTGCTCCCATAAAGAGCTTAGACCTGTCTGGATTTGTCTCCGGCAATACCTTTGCCCCTTATACGATGGAACTTGATCTTGAATAAATGTTTATATACCTCTGCTTTACCCCTCGGAGAAACAGGCGTGATGTTGGCATATCTTGACTGTATATGTCGATACAATAAAACGACACAGTGGGCGCAGTGGTTGAGCGATTGACTGTATCGCGGGTTCGATTCCCGCACGGAACAAATATTTGTATGGCCTACAGATTGTTCCGGGTCTGGCTGTTTGTGTATGTCAGTTTATATGTTTGTAAACGCACCCACAATACAGGAGAAATTCCTAGTGTGGGGCAACGTTTAAAAAAAAAAGAATAGAAAAGAAAAAAACACAATTTGACATAAATATAATCATGATTTAATACGGAAATAACTTAAGTGGGTAAAAAGGCTGCAGGCTCAAATGGGATTGGGCAGCCAAAATAATGGGTGCCCGAAGACAGTGCGCGCCGCCGAGGCTGGCCTAGAAAGAGGTGGCCTGGCCTGGCCTGGATGCGTATGCGCGTATGCTTGAGGGAAGCCTTGCCCAGGAGTGGGACAACATACCTTCAGCGCTCATAATTGCAGACACAATAGTAAAACAAGGTGCCGCGGCCATCGAGAGGGGGCTAAAATACTCAAGTATAGGTGTATCACATTATTCTAAAAACTAAATAAACAAAATTAAATAAACATTGAAATCCTATATTAATTGATTAATGTAAACAATGTGCATTTGATTTATACGCTACTATTTAGATCACTAGTTTCATTGTTTAGGTTTAGTGAACAATTTTCGTCGGATATAAATTGTGTGCGCATATTTAATATGTCGGTTACATTTCAAAACATCATATCAAGCGTCAATGGAGAAGTGGTCGTTTTTGAAAACGAGTTAGTGTTCATAAATATTTTAGTATGTTTATTTGAAATTAGAGATTTTTGATAGGTACCTAACCTTTTTTGAAACGTGATATGACGTTGTGAAATGTAACTGAAACATTAAATATGTACATGTACAGCTTGCAACTGAAAGGTAATGCAAAATTAAACTTATACCGAATGATACGAAGTTACGTTGCCCAATCTCGAAAACTTATGTATCTTTGCCAGCGAAATTTGTTCGAAAGAGTCACCGCGGCCCTGGAACGCAAAGGGCATTTTGAGGAACACCGATAGGTTGTCAGTAAGAGTCTGACACTCTGTCCCGCTTCGCCTATCTGAGCGGAAAGAGTTATTTGATGATTTAAACCCTTTAGACATAATAGTTGCTGCTAACTATTTTAGCAATTGCATTGTATATTTTCACGGATAAACTACAAAACGAACCAAATATAATTCATGGCCATAAAATATTGTGAAAAACTAAGTTTCAAAACAAATTAAATATGAGTTGCTGGTTCATTTTTCCGCGTCAATAAGTTCCTACTCCGATCACATGACAATCACACAGTGACACCAGATTGAGAAGCAATAAAGCCTACATCAGCCGATTTCACTTCAGAACTGAACCCTTTTCACCCCTAAAACGTCGCAAGCATATGCACCATACCTTTCCACCCAATTAAATTTAATTATGATCAATAAAATAAACCGACTTACTCCCGGCACATTGCCAAACTAACTTGGTTCAAGTAAGTCACCCAATTTGAGTTCACTTTTATTTAGTCAGTCAAGCCTTGTAACCGCTCTGACGGAGGCAGTGAAGCCTGAATAAACACTAATAATGAAAAGGAATTAAATTTACTGGACTGTTTGTTTGTTTCTGAACCCCGTGCCCGAAATTAGGACCTCGGCGTATTAAGTTTGGTTTCATGATTTGGAATCCTCAAAAGACAATTAGGGTTGGGGTGCCAAATAACTGGATTGGACTTCGACCTTGTAAAGTTGTATGAAAATTGAGTTTTTTAGGGTTCCGTACCAGAAGGGTAACCAACGGAACCCTATTAATAAGTCTCTGCTGTCCGTCCGTCCGTCCGTCTGTCTGTCTGTCAGTCAGCGGGCTGTATGACATTTTCACAGACAGTTGAAATTTTCGCAGTGTTCTATTGGTGCTGTCATCATCATCTGCCTAGCCTTTTTCCCAACTTTATTGGAGTCAGCTCCCAGTCAAACTGGATTCAGCTGAATACCAGTATTTTACGTGGAGCGGCTGCCTACCAGACCTCCACAACCCATTAAATGGGTGACGCGGTACTTCTTGGCTGGCTGACTTAAGACTGGTATCAGATTTTCTGGCTTCTGACAATCCGTAACGACTGCCGAAGATCTCCAAATGACAGCCGGGACCAACGGCTTAACGTGCTTTCCGAGGCACAGAGGAGTCTCGGTATGTTAAGATCCAATCCATCCCTAGGCAAGCGCTGCTTAACCTTGAAGCGGCCTGTGCGGCTGTTATAATTTAGCCACGAGCTCCTATTGCCGCTATAACAACAAATAATAAAAATTAAATTAAAATAAAAACTAAAGGGGCTCATACACATGGAACGTGTTTTTTTCGGTTTACGGCACGGAGCCCTTCATGCGAGACTCCGACTCACTGGGCCGGTTTGTTTGTCAAGATTTTGTTGAATAGTAATTTTATTTCAAAACTTTTGTTTAATGTTGAAGATGTTAGAAATCAAGGGTGCCTCTAATTTTAATAATCTGCTATTCTTAACTCAATTCTCGTCTTACTAGCTTTTGCCCGCGACTCCGCCCGCGTGTAAATCGTTTATCGCGTAAATAATTAGCCTACGTCCTTCTCCATATCTCAGACTATGTATATTTGCCAAATTTCATGATGATCCGTTCAGCCGTTTTAGCAGGAAAGCGTAACAGACAGACAGACGGAGTTACTTTCGCATTTACAATATTAGTAGGGAAGTAGAGATATTAGTAGGGATTTTATTATTGTTGTCAAAAGTTCTTTGAAAGATAGATTCATGTAAGAAGCTTAAGCTTTCTAATAAGATTAGGTATATTGTAGTAAAGAAAGTTCTGAAAGCATATCCGGGAAAATATAATCATATCTACTTTCATAGCTAAGTAACATGCGCATGTGTGCGTGTCTGTGAGTTTATTTTTCAACTTTATCTGAAGGTGGACGGGTAATTCAATAAAACGTAGGGGACGTCCTAGGTGGCCTAAAAAGTTTTGCAATTACTTAGTTATGAACAGATGTTGCTGCTATACCAAAAGTGGGTTACGTGCTAGCCCAGTCAAACAAAGATACAGAAATGAAATAACTTTTGTTGTATTTATATTTATGATGCTGAAACAATATTCGTGCTCATTAAATACTAGGAACGTGCTCGTACCGGTGATTTTGTGACGATGGATGCGAGACGCACAGGACCGGTTGTTGTGGCGACACTTGGGGGGAGGCCTATGTCCAGCAGTGGACGTCTTTCGGCTGATATAATGATGATGAAGAGGCTTTGAAATTGACCGCTTGTCTAGTCAACTAACAAATTATAACATAATTAGTAAGGGATCAGTTTTTGCCCAGAAGTGAGTTATGTGGATTTATTTATCTACTTACGAGTTAATTCAATCAATTGCCGTGCATCAGTCTCAATAAAACTCGAAAATGACTGTACCTGTTTGATTTTTTTTTGTCTTGTTCAATATAATATAATTAAAACAATTTTGAGTGGCACGAAGTTCACCAGATCATTAATTGCTATGAGCTACAGTTCTTCGGTTAATGCAGCGTTGCACCGACATATTAAAATAACCCAGTATAAGATAAAGTCGAGTATCCCATAGCACTACTTAATTTATGTACTACGTAGCATCTACCAAAGTTTTCCTCCAAGGTAGGTACTTAGTGAATAGTGAGTGAGTAGAGGAAATTGCGGACATAACTCTTTTTACACTAGATTGAGCTACTTTACGAGTGTGCCTGACTTGGGACGCCGAGTAGTCTTGGTATACGAGTACAAGTATACTAGCACTAAATACAGAGTGTAAAGTTTGTTCTCATACTTATTGCGGGTCACCCACAGGCTTTACTATACCCTGACTCGCTGAATTATCTATGAAGTCTTGGAAGGATATTGTTTGAGGAGAATTATGAAGTTTTACGTACCCCTTTTACTTAGATGTTTCAAAAAGGTAAAATACAAGAGGAAATATTCAAATTATGTAGGTATTCTGTGTAAAGCAAACCCAAAATTCAGACCATATTTCCTGAAG
This sequence comes from Melanchra persicariae, assembly GCA_947386135.1. Classification (NCBI taxonomy): domain Eukaryota; kingdom Metazoa; phylum Arthropoda; class Insecta; order Lepidoptera; family Noctuidae; genus Melanchra; species Melanchra persicariae. The sequence continues at coordinate 3,271,926 of OX376651.1, read as the reverse complement.
GTTCCACTGAAAAAAACAGTGATAGAATACACGAAAAGCGTGGTAGTGGCCGTCGCTATAAATTATCAAAGCTTTGCAACTCGCGGCAATCTGTCTGTGGACATAAAAATGTACGTCGGACTAGTAAACTGACTGGGATTGGTACTTAGCTTGTCATTTTTTACACTGAAATACAACCCTGGCCATTCACACATGTGAAATACAATTTCCTCTAATGTTACCTAACTCATACTTTAGGATCTTAAAATACTCTTGACAGCTTCAATTTAACAAGTGAAATATGTAGCGAAATGACTTGAAAATCTCAAAGTTTATTTAGGAATTTCCATGTAGTAGATAAGTTCGAAATTGTTCAAGTTTGCACTTTCGTGCGATGGAAACTTGTGTGCGCGCTCAATTACGAATGCTTCGCGGTGCGGTGTTGTCACAATATTTGCCAGTTGTGCCGCAATGCGCCGCGTCACAGGGAAATTTTTCGAGGCTTTATGTAAAATTTAGATATGCCGCGCATGTGCAAAGTAGGTCAAAGGCAAATGTGAAACATTTTTCGAAAGCGGATTGTGGAAACTGGCACATTGTTGTAGAGAAGTTGACTTCAGTTTGTTTGCGATGATGAATGGTAGAAACCCTTTCGCGTTATTCGCATAACTTCGGCGGTGTTCGTTTTGCGAGGTTCGGACGTGTGTTTATTATTTGAGGCCGTCATTTCAACGCAATCAGAAGGGACCGGACGTCCCAAAAAAGTTTACCGAAATGTTTTTCTCAAGGTATTTGTTGGTAGGACGCTGTGATCCCTAATTAGGTATCACTCCCTACCAACAGTACCCGTGTGTGTACAATAAAGTTCGTCTGGTTTTGAAACTGGCCTTCTTTTAAATGCTGTGTAATTATAACATACACATTCCATACATCTCCATCTCCATCCAACCAACAGTTGCAATTACCGCTCCGGCCCCGGCGACACACCGGTGTGTCGCGAATTAATCGCGAATTTAATGTTTATACATATTACATAAGATTTACTTTTTTTTGGGAATTTTCACATGTCGGGGCCGCAGCGGTTAAGACACTAAACACACTGACTGTAATTGTGTTCAACAGTTTAATTACAAACATCAACATAAACTCGAGATAGTTCAAAAAACTAGTAACAAACAAAGCAGCATGCGGGTCTAAAGACCCTTTAACTAAAATAAAACTGTACAAAACATAAATACCGACATCGATCAATCGTACGTTAAGGTCCATTTCAACATAAAACGCTCAGAAAACCTGTGCACTAATAAAAAAAACAAAAAACATGAAAAAAGTTCTCCATTCCCTTTGATTTGTTTTTGTCTAGCATAGTCAAAGACTTCAAAGCGTCCAGCCGGCTAAATGACCTAACGTAACCAAATCATGCACACGTACCATGATGTGGATAGTGCAGAAGTTCAACTCCGTACTACGAGCAATAACGCACACATAAACATTTTTCGCGTACAATAAGTGTTCTTACACTTACGATGCCAGTCGTGAGTGCTCTCTTGCACTCACGACCGGCATCGTCCTGCCAGTAAAAACACACAGACATGTGTCTCATGCAGCAACACAGTATAAGAGCGCTCATGGCTGGCATTTGTTTTTATTATTGAAAGCTTTATATTAATTTGCTTCGTTCGTATGTGTGTCCAAATGAATTTTGAATCTTTCAGAGTTCTTTTTTTTGACCATAGCAACTCCTACACTTGGGCTCACTGGTTCATTAGTCATAAGAAATATTACATTAATAAAAAAATTGTTTAAAAGATTTTAACTGATAATAAGGCTTATATTTGAGATGGTGTAAAATCATTCTTATTTATACTATCAATAATCCTTTATTTATGTTATTATGAATAATTTTTAGCGTGGGATCCAATTCTGAAATACGAGTTACTATGTTATTAGGTAATTTTTTTTTTCAATTCCATAGTGAAAGTTGTTTTATCTGTCGGTTCTATTACGTTTGAAAAAATATCAATTAAGTAATTAATAGTCACCTTGTACTATACGCGTCCATATGTGGGCTTGTTTATTGGTATGACAGTTGACCTTCTGTCCTTACCTACTTTGTGCTTTATACGTTAAAATAAAACGTAGAACAAAGGCTTCCGAACTTTTACTTCAAAAGTCAGTTCTAGTTCCAAGTGAGTTATTTCAGCTGCTATAAATGCCTGAAATTGATACAAAGTTGAATGAGTTGTGAACATTGTACCAGCTGACTTTAGTTCTGCATTTAACAATTATTATTTTAGTATTTTTGTAAAAATAGTCTTTGAAATAATGTGATACCTAAGTTATGGTATCGGGTTAGATAAATTAATTTTCGATGGCTGGGGTGCAGTATGGTTTCTGTTTTATTATCATAATTTTAAAAGTCTGACTTTATTGTATGCCAAGTGATCAAAAGGGTCATAGATAAGGTCTACTTCTTTCATCGTGTGGGCAGGAAGGTCTAACGACCCCGCACACTCTATTGTCTGAGTTTCTAAGCCACCCCAAGGGCCTCTGACATGGTCTATTTGACGACCACCATTTGGCGGTCAGGAACACCGGCTTACATATACGTGCCTTCCGAAGCACGGAATCATCTTTTTATCAGACAATCAGGTGATTCAAGCCTGCAATGGCATAAGGTCGGAATCCAAGAGTCAGTTTCATAATGTCCAACAAACATTGGTTTTATTGCCAGCTTTTGCAACAAAAGAATAAAGAGCATTATAGCTAAATTCAGCCATACTTATAAAAGTAGTAGTACGTAGGAGTAGTTTTAATACAATAGATTGCGCAATAACGGTCATCAAATTTGCTATATTCATCATTGCCCTTTTCTTAATACCTCTTTGTACGTACCTGGACACTAAATTATGAAACGGTATTCATTACTAGAAAATGTAAAGGATCAGCATAGATGTCCTCTTAAGGAGTCATTGTACTCATCAGTATGAACAACTTTAAATATGGGACCAACACAGAATTCGTGGAAAAATATCAGATAATCAGAATAGAATAGAATAGAATACTCTTTATTATGTACACCATATAAGTTACAGAAAATATAGATGAAGAAAACATTACATAGGGTGACACAATGGGCGGCCTTATCGCTAAAAGCGATCTTTTAAAGACAACTTTTGGATAGATTTTTACCATTTTGTCGAGTTATGTGCACAGAAATGTACCGAGATTCCTTCGTGCCTCGGAAAGCACGTTAAGCCATTGGTCCCGGCTGTCATTTTTGTAGATCTTCGGCAGTCGTTACGGATTGTCAGAAGCCAGAAAATCTGACTCTAGTCTTGCCAAGAAGTACCGTGTTACCCAGTTAATAGGTACTAGGTCTGAGGGCCAATTCTACATTTTTAAGCAACATTCGCATTTGAATCTCATCCGGATTCTGTCAAAAAAAACTTCAATTTCCATACATTTGACAGATTGTGAGTGACATGCGTATGCGAACGTTGTTTAATACTTTGTAGAATTGGCACTGTGGTAGGCAGCCGCTCCACGTAAAATACTGGTATTCAGCCGAATCCGGTTTGACTGGAAGCCGACCCCAATAAAGTTAGGAAAAGGCTAGGCAGATGATGAAACTGTATTCCGAGGCACAAAGGGGTCTCGGTATCAAACGGACATTTATCCACCACACATTTTTTTTATGGATGCGAAATCATCAAATGACTCCTTCTACTCTGGGTGGAGCGGGAGGGGGAGTATCACACTCTTACTGGTTAAAACCAATCCGTGCTCCTCCTATTGCCCTTTGCGTTCCAGGGCTGCGGTGACTCTTTCGAACAAAATCCGCAACCCTGGCAGGCTCTCGCATCAGAGATCTCAGCATAGTAGACGGAGCCCGTTAGGCTCCGTCTACTATGCTGAGATCTCTTTGAGACGCGCGTGGAACACAACACGCTGTCTACTCAGGCCTGGCTTTGATCGGACGGCGAGCCACCCAACGCTCGCCATCCGCACGCCCGCGCCTTCGGTGGTGGCCAGGAATCGCCCTGTGACTCCCAACGAGATCAAGCCATGCGGCTATTGACAGGTAACCACGTTCTCAATCCACGTTAGCGACCAATTCGCTTTTTTAATCCCACAAGTCTAGACTATAAAGACCACATTTGAATATTCAGCCAACAAATTATTACGTTAATCCATTTATTAATGACGCAACCAATGTAACACGACCTTGGACAGGCTTAAACATAATGTTTAGAATAAAAGGCGATTGTCGGACGTTTTACGAGCGTTTTATGCGCGTATTGATTGATGATACTTGCGTAATTGGTTGCGATATCGATACGCTCGACTTTTATAGTTTTCAATTCTACACTTAATATTGTAAATGGGTTTTGTATATATTTGAAAGGCAATGTTGGATTTGTGTTGAGTTTTTTCAAACGAATAGGTATTTTCTATTTGCTAAATGATATATTTTAAAAGCTCGTTTTTTTTTTCAAACGGTTTATTGAAAAACAATTTGAGCTTTTTTTATGGTGAAAATTCTATATTATTGTGTCTATTTAAGTTTATGATTTATATGCAAGGCAATACTGTGCATAATGAACACTTTTTCTTTGGACTAAACAATTCAATCTACTTGGCCTACTACAGTCGGCTGTCAACAATCGTATAAAGAGTTTTACCGATGAAACACAAAATTAGAATAAGGAATTCATTAAATATTATGAACATTTTTTACTATTAAACCAAACGTGAAATCACCAAAAAAAACGAGCACCACGTTATTTGTTTGCTTAACTCGATCAAATTTGTGAATACAATGACTTCTTTTCAAAGTTTTGCCTTAAATCTGTTACACCATGTATGGACGTGTCCCTAGCTGCGCCACATCATCTGAAAATCCGCCATTTGCTACAAGTTTGTTCCAGCTACCTTTAAAAGGGCGACGGCCTACTCAAAACAATTATTACTTCCAAAAACATGAGGTAAAACACCTCAAAAGATTGAACACAAGACCAAAAGCATTCCATTTGATCGTATCAGGGACTGAGCAGAACTTTACGATCGCGTTTCCCCTCGTGTTTGCCATACGCGTTGAACTGTTGTAAACAGAAAACAACGCCACACATCATTCGCACGCACTTTTATTGACGTTCAGAACAAAAGGTTCTATAATTGTTGGGAGGCATTGAATTGTGCAAAAGAGATCGTTCGAATTTGGTGCGGATTGTTATGCTTGATGATGTTTAAGCTGTTGATCCTCGAGTGTTTCATGTAGTTGGGAGTTTACTTCAGTCAGTGCCCTCCGCGAAAGGTGACAAATGCAGTAAATTGTGGTTAGTCTGTGGATGGGTGACCATGTTAACATACCGAGACTCCTCCGCACCTCGGAAAACACGTTAAGCCATTGGTCCCGGTATGTCCTTTGGAGATCTTTGGCAGTCGTTACGGATTGTCAGAAGCCAGAAAAACTGACACCAGTCTTGCCTAGAAGTACCGTGTTACCCAGTTAAATGGGTTGTGGAGGTCTGGTAGGCTGCCGCTTCGCGTAAAATACTGGTATTCAGCTGAATCCAGATTGACTGGGAGCCGACCCCAATATAGTTGGGAAAAGGCTAGGCAGATGATGATGATTGTGTACAAGTGTAATCGAATAAAACCAGTAATCGTTATTAATCACAAACGTGGTATTATTTCTACGTTCCTGCTCTATTACGCTCACGATGGATGACGATCGCCAAGACCGCTCCGCTGCCTCTTCTGAAATTCCGTCATAATGTTATACTCAATACTTTATTGCATTCCATAATGTGTACATGTTGGTACGTTAAAACATTGAATCAATTATGAACCCCGTCGGGCACAGCAAAGTTAATTTTTCAATAGGAGAATCTGGCACTTCAAAATGTTATCTTTAATATATTTTTTTGACATCATCTTTGACCTGTGAAAAATGCAGGGAAGTAATATGGCTTAAAATTTTAGTATCTTTTAAATCTTAACTTTAACGATCTTGCGTAAGGAGACGTTACATTGTATGTATCTACACTGTATGCATGTCTAGTGCCTTAATCCCAAGTTATAGCTACTTAACCAGACTTGAAAATTGAACACCGCACCATAATTTATGCAGCTGTTTTAATCACTTTTAGGCTTGTAGAAACATCTTAGATTTTCACCGTTATTATTAATCCAAAAAGTCATAGGTGTTTTATGACTTCAGCATCACCCTTTCAGAGATACAGGAGCCAAGGGTATATTTTCAAGGTCAAGTTCAAAAAGAGCAACGCTACATCGGGTTTCTAAAAAGTCACTTTATTTTTTTATCCGTCTCGCTGGAATTTAGGTAAATTCCCACTTATCCTTCACTTAGGACCTAAAAAGCTTTTGTTGGAGATTTCAAGTGTTCAGGGTCAAATGTGAGGTACAATGCTTTTTGTCTGGTATCTGCTTGATTTGTATTCATAGGTTTTTGTCTAGTAAACGTTAGGGGCACCTTTAGTGGTGGTCTGATAATAAGCATTTATTTGCAGAAGGGATTAAATTAGTTTTAGTTGTGGCGACGATTAGTTTTTTCATTTGCATTTATTATTGGTATTTATTTGCATTTCAATGTAGGTAACCTTTTTACCAGATTCTCGATACTCGATCAATCTTCTGAGTAATTTTATGTGCTTCTGCTTTTATAAATTCCAGTACACAATCACTCATACAGTAAAATTACGATTTCATCTGGGGTGATATTGCTGCATCAAGTTACTGCAACGAACTCAATCACCTAGATTTCCTTTACGACCCAAAAACTAGTTCCAGCAGATTCAAAACTTGCATTCTGAGATAAATTTGCATTTAATTGTAGCAAACGATTATACCGAAATACCTTCGCCACCTGCAGCTTAATCGTTCATCCAAAACGCCAGAGAAGGATTAATTAGAATTTTTAATTACAGAATCGCTCGCGACTGAACTGTACGGGAACTTTTGTACTTCTGTCGGTGACTTACAAAATTCGTTCTCTGAAATTGGCCGTAACGACAAAGTTGGCCGTTCGTTCTGTGCAGCAGCTAATTGTACTTCACTTTTGTTTGACTGTTACGTTCCATTGCAGGTATTGATCTTGTAACTGGGGAACGAGTTAAATGTTCACTTTATAAGCGTGCTGTTATAATTTCCTTGAGTTTGTTACGCTCTCTCGGAATAAGACAGAGAAATAATGGTTGTGTTTTCTAGGAATGTGGGGAAGAGAGGTAGGAAAGTTTAGTTTTCTTATATTTACTTTATGAAAATATTTGTTTAAGCTTTCTAATAAAAATTGAAATGATTTGTCGAACAGACATGAAGTTATTATTAATATCACTTTATATGTTTACTTTATTTATATTATTTGTAGTACACCGTACGTTACCCTCCTTTTTATTCTAAATTTTATCAGTCCCACCAAAGGTTGTCTAGTAGATATTATGCACACGATAAGACAGAACTAAATTTGTGTAAAATTTTTATTTTACAATAAACTACATCCTTTCTATCTTTTTTATGTCACGTTAGGGGTTAAAATTACGAGGCAATCTTAGATATCCACCTTTTTCAATGAAAAACGGATTGGAAATTACTAGCTAGGTATAATTAGAAAAATAGAGAACTTCCTTTCAACGAGTAACACAAAAAGCTAGTCTGATGTTATCGTCTGGTAGTAGTAATTCGCATAGGAGGAAACCTTTACTACAAAATATGTATATAGAGTGATAGATGTTATTCTAAGTAACGAAGGCACGACATAACCGGATTAAGTAATGGATAGGGTTGTCGCAGCTCGTATAAACTTCCCCTATTACGGAAAATTATCTCTGGAAGACAGTTTTTACTTCACATCCTTAGGTAAAGATGAAAAGGTTTTTTGTCAACTTTTTCTATGTCAAACACAGTACAGACAGACCATCTTTTGTTTACTGAATAAATTCATTATTTTAAAAACCTTTTTACGTAACTTTTAGAATTAGACTTGCGTAGGTTTCTGGCTTATTGCTTAGGGACTGATTTCTAAAAGGAGTTCTATTAATATTTAGGTAAAATGTTAAATGTCAAGAAGGATGTTTGTTAGTTTTAGCACGTATTCGAGAGGCAGGAAGGTGACTTAATTTAACTATCATGTAGTGGGTGGCTGAATATGTGGTTGCGGAAAATATGGCCGGAATATTAATATTCAGAATCAAAATAGAGCAACGTTGACAATTTGAGTTCCTAAATCGGACTAAGTTGAGCTACGCGATAGCTGACAAATGCTTGCACTAGTTGGAAAATTTGAGTTCCTTATACGACTAAGTTGAGCTACACGATAGCTGACAAATGCTTGCACTGGTTGGCCAATTTGAGTTCCTTATAGGACTAAGTTGAGCTACGCGATAGCTGACAAATACTTGCACTGTTTGGACAATTTGAGTTCCTTAAAGGACTAAATTGAGCTACTAAGTTGACAAATGCTTGCACTGTTTGTACAGGTCCACTCAAATCTATGGTTTCGTCAAAAGAGTACCTACCTCAGACTTTAACATTATATGTTTCTCATATATGATTTGATCATTACATGTTTATTTATATGACCTAGTATGATTAGATAGGGACCTTTTTGGCCTCGCACAGTCAATATTCTTAGGTTATTAATGTTCATGTTGTAAGTTTATGTTAAACAACTATTATTACTGTCAGTTTTTAATTATTTAACTTTCTTGTTTGTATAGTGCGAGTCACTTTATATTTTTTTTCCTATTTTATATAGATTTTAAAAGCGACTTTGACCTCTGACCAAGGAAACACTAACCTCATTTAATTTAAATTTACAAAAATTGACGTTTAAAGTGTGAATTATACCCAACTTGCGTGTGCTAGTGGCTTCACCCGCATGAATTTCAAAAATAATCCATAGAGAACTAATTCCCGGGGTAATGCCTTTGTGCTGTTTTGTCTAGAACTTGAGAGGAGTCCTCTGAGCCCATTCCTGTTTCATCATGCTCATTTTTCTTTTTATTAGTCTTGTGACTGGCCTACGTACTGTTGAACTGGATATCATCACTTGCCATAAGGTCTTTTGCCATTTTGCTGGGGTGATCTGCTAGTCTTCATGTGTATCTACTCAGGTATTTTTAAATATCATTCTTAGTATCAGATTTGAAATCGCTCTATGATGTGGATACCGGATTTAGCAGCGGTAGATATAGTTGAATGCCGTAGTTCCACACTGGTTTTAGGATTACATTGTATATGGCGAGCTTCTTTAGGACAGAAAGTTTGGATTTGGTGTCTAGTAGCCAACTTGTTTTACTGACTGTGGTATAGCTTGGTCCATATGTGTTTCTGCCAGGTCATCCTTCTTTAAAGGTGGATACCCAGGTATCCGGTCGTCAGACTGTGGCATTTCACAGTCTGACGACCAGATACCTGGGATACCAAGGTCCGTTAAGAGTGACTTGAGTGGACTTTGAGGGATTCACTTTTATGCACCGTTTTTCGAACCAGTCATTCATTTGATCTAGGCTATTTTGTAGGTTTTTGATGCCAGGTTTCGTTCTTCACTGGTGTCGTCGGCGAAAGTAACCGTGACAGTAGAAGCTGATGTTAGAAGGTCGACAGTGAAGATAAGATATAAGACAGGACCCAGCACTGATCCTTGTGGTATACCTGACATTATTTTACTTATGTTTGAGGTTGTTTCTCTAAATTTGATTGTGTAGATGTAATGTGGAAAATCTAGATTTTGAATAATAGTCCTTCATGCCAGACAAACGCTTGACTGGTGTCTAGGATTATCTATTTGTATGTAAAAATTTCATCCACATCTGCCGATCTGGCGTGATTGAGCAACAAACATCCTTCTAAACTTATGCATTAATAATACTAGTGGGATTCGCACTATGAATTTGTTCGAAAGAGTCACCTCGGCCATGGAACGCAAAAGGCATGAGAAGGAACACGGATGGGTTTTATTCAGGAAGAGTCCGCTACTCCCTTACGCTCCGCCCAGAGCAAACTAAGTCATTTGATGATTACCCATCCATAAAAAAATACCTACGGCTAAAAAGAACTTCACGTTTACATCCTACAAAGGTACTTTATCATTAAATTACATCCAGTCACAATTGCTAGAAAAAGTAATTTACTTCGTATCAACTTAGATATTAGCTTTTCCCTGCTATAGGTATATTTTAAATAAACGTAATTGAAATATAAAAAGCAATATTCTGCAATATTAAACGTAGATACCGCTTGAAAGGAGCATTAAAAATATTTTTGTGGAAAACGTAACAACATTTAAATATTATATTTCATTAAATCTTAACATTTCATGCTCTTAAATCATTTTTAAAGATAAAACGTTATTGGGAATAAAGAAAATTACTTATATGTGTATTGTGTGAGATGTTAAATAATACCTAATTATTTTGGCCTCTCTGAAGTTGTGAAAAATAAGATTAACATCACAAATAAGTATGTCATTATTACCATTTGCATTACAGACTGATTTTATGAGTTTTATAAATATTAATATGACTGCTATTGTAAAGAAATGTCTGGTAAAAATAGAGCAAAGAGAAAACTGATTCGACCAATCTAACGCGCTTTTGACAAATTGTCACATAAATAAATATTGCAATAAGTTTCGTTCCAAAAACTGTGCCTTAGAGCGGATTTCACCAATGAAACTGAACGCGATCAGTACATCTAAACTGCGTTCAAGAGCTGTCAGCGTCAATACGAGTATTCCATAGAAAAAAAGTGACACTGACAGCTCATAAAAGTGGTTTATACGCTGATCGCGATCAGTTTGGCTTGGTGAAAATGGCCCTTAGTATTTAATGGATAAATATTAATTGATTCAAAACAATGGAAGAAATTAAATGACCAGAAGTGGGACAGTGCATATTTTATTAACATTATCTATTAGACAAAACGGCAAAAAAATCACTATGGGAGCCCCTCTTAAATATTTATTTAACAGTTTTTAGTATATTTTGTTGTTATAGCGGCAACAGAAATACATCATCTGTAAAAATTTCAACTGTCTAGCTATCACAGATCATGAGATACAGCTTGGTAACAGACAGACAGAGAGACTGACGGACAGCGGAGTCTTAGTATTAGGGTCCCGTTTTTACCCTTTGAGTACGGATCCCTAGAGAGTGCATTTTTGACTGTGTCCTTACACTATGCGTATACTTCGCGATAAATATGGCAAACATCATATTTTAATTTGAAGCCGGGCATTCAATAACAAATTCAGGAAAAAGGGTTAATGTTATATTAACGTCAACCCATTTTTTCAGAGCAAGACGTGCGATAATATAAAACAACGTAAATAAACACTGTTGTTACGCTCAATATAAGTGAGTTACGTATAATATTATTCATGGTACGTTATTAAAATGCCAACCACATAGCTCCCGTGGTATTTGACACTATAAATCTTCTACTAAATGAGGATTTGTTGCATTCAGAACATGTAAAGTTGACTGGTGCAATATTTCAGTGTCATTTCTGTTGGAAAAAATGGTCTCGATTTATTGAGTACGTAATGTGTACGAGTAATTTTTTAAAGGGTGAATAAAACCAATTCGAACCAAAGCATAGTATTGAATAACATACATGGATATATTATCGAACTATTGTTGTTATGGTAAGTAACCAAAACTTATTTAGGTACCAAACTTATTATACCTATGAATTCCATCTGCTGGTTTGTTTTTTTTTGTTTGAAAGATTTAGACACTGAAGTCGCAAAAACAAATCGACTGCCCATACACTAATGTGCACGTAACTCGCCAAAATGTACTAAACAGCTGATTTTTTTGCGATTTCGTGGTTGGTCCCATATAGTCAAAGTGGTTCCTAACGATGAGCACAATGATTCCCTATGATGTGTTGCGTTTATTTTGTTTCACGTTGTATACTAAGGCCTAATCTTCTACCTATGTAGGATACTACGGTAAAATCCAAAGTTACTTCATTGATTAGCAAAAGCACCAACCATATCTTCGTATCAGTTTTCAAAACTTGAAACTTCGACGTTGAGAAACTCCGTTTTATGTAGTACATAAATGTTTTAATTATACCCTTGGTAGCTAGCTAATATCATTATTAGCCTCCACGGAATGGGAGTCTAATGTGTTTAGTAAGAGTTTGTGTAAATAACTTTTAGCATTTGTCTCCCAAACGACTAGGGCGAGGTGTTTTCAGTAATGGTTTCAAGAGCCATGTGTTTTACTAGATTCGAATAGTTTTATGCTCTTGGGTACTGTTTTAGGGTCATAAACCTGTGGAATTATGGCTTTTTGGGCATCAATTTCCATTTACTTCTTCAAGCTAAGTGCGCAGCAAAATTACTGTAGTTAGGTACCCGATGAGACTTTTAATTGGATGGATTCCTCTCAAGCGACCGACATGTCAAAATTAAAAATCATCATATAAATTTTGCGGTATATCAATAATAGAGTTTTAAAACGCGTTAATCAGGCGACACACCGGTGTGTCAGCGGAGCTTGAGCGTTTAAAATAATTTTAACCTATTTAACTCTCTCTTATATTAACCTTTTCGGTTAAGAAAAAAAACTTTCGTATGATTCTACAATCATACCGAGATTTATGAAAGTTTTTTACAGTCTATACTCGATGTTTTTAGGCACAGTGACTGTGCTTTGTCTGTCGGAAAATGATTTTTTCAATAATTATGTATTCATAAATCAAAATACTTGAAGATAATTATGGAAACAAATATTCATTTTTAAAGTAAGTCACGACAAGGAGTTAACTCGGTTCTTATAATTAAATCACCAAAAAATACAATATACAATTTATAATATTTAAAGTAAAACTAACATAATTATCTAGTCAATTAAAATCCAATCCCTACTGTTGTAAATGTGAAAATAACCTAGTCTGTCTGTTACGCCTTCGCGCTAAAACGGCTGAACGGATCTTCGTGGAATTTGGCAGATACATAGCCTGGAATATGGAGAAGGACATAGGTTACTTTTTTACGCGATAACCGACATCCACGCAGGCGGAGCCGTGAACAAAAGTTTGTTTATTCTAACAACCTCACAATATTAACGGTCAGAGTTGTAACTGTACCTGTTACCATCGACAACAAGATTACTACTTAAAGAGCCCTTTAAGAATCAATTTATTAGCTTGAACCTTTCCTCGAAGAAAATTGCAAACGACCTTGTTATTGATACGTACTTACCTATCTTCTAGTTCATCAATACTTCGAAAGGAAATGTCAAAGTCATAGCTATAATTAGCACTTTGTATTTAGATTGGGAAACATAACACTCTATGTTTGAATGAATTGGAAAACAATTGAACGTCTAATTACGATGACAAAATTAATCGATCTTTTATTGTTTATGTATTAAACTTTTTATCAAAATAGGATAGAGTATTTCTAAGTATAGTTCGACTTTCAAGGTTCGAAGGTTCAGATTTTGAAAAAAAAAAGAGTGTGACTGGGTGTAAGAATGAAAGAACTTAAATAATGTACTGTTAGGAAAACTTTTTAATTTTTTTATTATAAGTCTTAAATACACGATATACACTTTTAAAAATTGTCTTTGAACTATCAAGTCACTGAACACAATAATTAAAAGTCGAACTGTAAAGATTTCTTTTAATGAACGTACGGGGATACACAGACTGCCAAAATGTTATCCCTTCTTTGTCGGTTTTTTTTATAATTCTTTCCTTCGGAGTGCATTAATTTAAATGGAAAAGAGTAGCCATTTAACACCTGTCAATGACCCTACCAAACCTCATAACGTAGATAAAAAATAAAAACTAGACTATGTGTCATTTTGGCCATAAACTTTCTTGAAAATCTATTGCTGTCGCTGATACAATGTCACTGCTTACATCCCAAGGCATGTCTCACGCGGCAGTGATTTGTATAGTTTCCACCTAGCTTATTTTATCATAGAAACTTTATTTAAGAGAAATGAGAGGAAATCCGAAAAACAAGGAAATAATTGTATTCGTTCGTAATTATGTATTGCATGTTATATTTTTTTACTTTTAACTTCTTCAAGATTTCTAAAGAAATAAGTATCACCTTAGTTTCTGATCCTTCTTCTTGTCGATTTGTATATAGATTGTAATAAGTAAGATCTACAAAGGCCACCTCAGACATTAACCTACATGGTTCTCGTATGATTTGACCAGTACAATTTGTATGGACTTCAAAAGAGACTGTGACCTCTGAGTTTGTTTCGGTGTTTCTTCTCAGGGTAGTCAGCTAGGAAACACCGGCCTCATCTAGCTTAAAATGACCAAAAAATATTGACGTGTAAAAGTGTTATGTTTAACCTACTTACAAAATAAATATCATTTATCATTTACATACCTGTACACAGGATTATCATCTCGATACCACACGACAAGTAGAAGACTGTCGTTGTTCATCGGGGGTCGGATGTCGCACGGCATGTCTGCTTCACCGCCGACGATCGCTGGTACCCTGGTCACGGTAGCCGCAACCGGTGAGGTGACTACTCCTAGAAAAGAAAAGAACACATGTGAAAGTAGTTGAAGATAATTTTTACTAAGAGCACACATTTTTTTTTATGGATGGGAATTCATCAAGTAAGTCAGTTGATGAATTTTGCTCTAGGGAACTTCCACCCCGAAGGGAGTATCAGACTCTTACTAACTAAAACCCATCCATGTTCCTCCATAATTATGTCTTTTGCGTTCCAGGGTCGCGGTGACTCTTTCGAACAAATTCCACAACTCTTTTTGCCGCACTAAAATGCATTCAAATTCAAGTATAGCAAGCAATAACAACTAGGCAACAATCAATGACAAAATGCAGGGAAGAGTGAAGAGGTGTTTCTGAGTTTCCGACTATGCGATACGAATGTGAGAGCTCCTTAAATACGAATATTTCCCCTGTGGTGAAATCACACTTAGATGTCTTGACGACCAAGTATAGGAGTAGTATAGATCTGACGAAGAATGACGAAGATATCCGAATCCAAATAATGATAAAAGACAAAATCAAAGTTGGTTATAGAAAAGACTAGAATATATCAGCGAAATCTCAATAATAGTAATTACAAGTTAATCAAGAAAGGAGTAAGAGTCAATGCAAGGTGCAAGTAGGTTTAAGCAACTCGATTGTGAATACTTAAATCAATCAATCAAAATATTTAATTCAAATAGATCAGTTGGTCATTCAAAAAGATGAAGCTTGTTCTGCCGCGCTAGCAACAAGAGCAGCAAGAATTTTCCGCAGCAAAACACACTTAGAGGTATTAAAAGTTATATGGTAGTATACAACGTGTCAGAATAAACTCTTATGGGGTCATTGAATAGAATAGAATAGAATAGAATAAAAAACATTTATTCGACACATTACAACAGCAACATACACATGTTAAAAAAAGAGAACAATGACATAACATAGACAATAAAATGGTGCTGAGTGTGCACATACTGAAAGAACAGTGTTGGTCACTATGGGACCAACACTGAAATAGCGAAAAAAAAATCGACTGCCCCATACATTTTTATGTGCGCCTAATTCAGCTAAATAATCAACCAGCTGATTTTTTTTTTCTATTTCGGAGTTGTTCATATAATAGAAAAAGTTTTTGATAATGATGAGTACAATGACCCCTCAAGAGGTATTGCGTATAATCTTTTACATGTTATATATAGGTAGGTCTTAACCACTCGGGCCTAACATGTGAAAATTCCCTAATTTAAAGTAAATCTTATGTATATGTAAATAAACATTAAATTCGCGATTAATTCGCGACACACCGGTGTGTCGCCGGGGCCGATTAAAACTTAAATTATTCCATCAGTCTGTAACAAGAGTGTGATAACAAACTTTCAGCGACAACACATACACAAGATTATATTATAACAGGTATTGTTTGTGGCACGTGTATTATGAGTACGTGCAAACACAACAATGTATTAAACACAGATACCTTCTTCATATTCCATTAACGAAAACCTATTTTCCTCACAGAATATAGAAGCCCTAATTCCCTAATAGAAAAACACCAAAAAATTCCTTTGTTACGAGGGTAAGGGGATGAAACGGGTTTATAAACTGGTAGTACCAAGATTTGCGGTTGATGAAAGTATTATCACTGGTCAGCAAAAAAATATCAAACCAGACAAAAAAATATCATTTCTAACGGAACCCGGCCAATCCCTGTGTTTATCTGCTTAAAGCTTTGTATGAAACAGTGTTACGATGTAAGCGGACAAAATCCCTTAACATGAGAACCAGGATGTGAGGGGACAAGTTATAAACGGTAGCGATTATAAGTATTATAAAATTTTGTGTCTTTTTAAAGGTTATAAGACACAAATTTGAGCATTGTGTCTCGGTACTTTTCAAATCTTAATCATTGATGATTATAACAATGATTAAAAAACTACAAGCCATTTCACACGGTTTCGCTTCTGTGGCTCCGTGTACCACTGGAAATATTTATCTTCTTGGGTACTAAGTATCCGACCCCAGCAATAGCGTAGATCTATAAGTGATTATTTGTAATCGGATCAGTACCTAATTCCAGAGATAACCTCGTAATAAATAGAATCAATAAACAAACAACTTTGCCTCTTTTTAACCGACTTCAAAAAAGGAGGAGGTTCTCAATTCGATTGATAAAAAATATGTCATCCAGTTACACGAAATTTGCGCATTTTCCATTCCTGTGACTTTCTAGTGGTGTTCTAATGTGCGGGGTACCACTAAAAAATGAAAAATAAATAAATAACTTCCGAAATCAAAGTTATTTTACACTTTGTAGTGTTTTTATTTTATTTGGTAGTCTGTTGTATTTTTTTCATAAAAAGTTTTTTTAATATTTTAATCATGTATTTAATCAAACCAATCACCTATCAAAAAAAGATTCAAAACATGTGTCATCTCGCTCCTCCCACTACTTGCGCCACAGGCCACAAGGTTCAAAAACAAGAAAATGACATTCAACGGTAAGTATACCGGGCAGCCGAGCTCAACCGGACAATGTGGACGACACGCACACCTGCCAACTAAAATCCTTTTTGATATTCGGCACGGCAGAAAGACTAGGTAGTCGAGGTAACAAAAAAACTCTGGAGTCGCCTCATGTTTTCATATTATGTAAGTAATGAGAATGTAATGGAGCTCTGTGTTAATATTGTATGGAATTTGGAGAAAAGTAATTTTGTTATACTTAGTGTCTATTCACGTGCTGTTTTTTTTTCAACATTAAAAAAAGCAATTACTTTGCTAGCATTGCTTTGACGTCCAACTTAAATCCCTAGATATTGTTAAAAAATAGAAGAGATTTTTTTACTCCATCATGGACAAATGGCTTTACAAATTTTCATGTAAATGTACACAGAGTGATCACATTGAATGTAAGCAAATAGAAAACTTATTCGGTTACACAAGAAGTAGTATCTCTGGAATGCGATTAAAACTCATCACCATCATCATCATCATATCAGCCGATAGACGACCACTGTTGGACATAGGCCACCCACACATGGGAGGGGGTTGGGAAGTGACGGGATGGTGCTATTCTTTTACGTCTGACACGACCGTCCGGAGCTCAAAAAATATAGTTGCATACATTTTGTATGAAATCGTTCATA
The DNA here is from genome assembly GCA_947386135.1 of Melanchra persicariae. Taxonomy (NCBI): domain Eukaryota; kingdom Metazoa; phylum Arthropoda; class Insecta; order Lepidoptera; family Noctuidae; genus Melanchra; species Melanchra persicariae. The sequence continues at coordinate 3,254,292 of OX376651.1, read as the reverse complement.
CACGTCCGTGTCCAGGCCGACGCACGGACGTGCAGATTTGTATGCACGGTCCCTGCACGGCCACGGCCCAGACACTGCCCGGCCACGGCTCGGCTATGTGTGAATCAACCATAAAACTGCGTCCAATCAATATTATGCTGACTAACAGTCGGCTCAAGTCAATATTACAACGGGTGGGGTTCAAATTTACGGTCTCCAGCTTACCGGCCCCTACACCTCAGCTGTTGGACTAGAACGGCATCGTGTATTTCATTTACCTGAAGCGACTAATAGCTTAAGCAACTTGCTAGTTCTTGTACTCCGTTTAGATTGTTTAAGTGGAAGTTTGAACGCTTATTTTACCTTGCCTTCTTTTAGCTACGTAACCGTTGTTGTTTTGTACAGGCTGGTGTTTTCCTAGTTCAAGACCCAAGTTTGAGTAGCATGGTAAGTTGTTTGACGCGTTGAAAAGAATAACAGTTTTGCTGTTTTTTCTATCATCATTATTTTAGATTGTAAACGTCTACTACTGGACTTGGGTCTTTTAGCAATCGCTTTGTAAACTGTCAAAATTATGATTAGCAAGTTTGTTATTTGGATTGGTGAGCTTGTTAAATTTTTTGCATCCTCATTTTAAACTAGCTTTTGCTCGTAGCTTTGTTAGCATATATCCCGTTTTTACTCGTTCCCGTAGGAATATCCCGTTTCTGTATAGCCTGTAGCCTTCCTCATGAATGTGGCAATCAAATACAAAAATAATTTTTCAAATCCGACTTGTAGTTCCAGAGACTAGCGCGTACAAACAAACTCTTAAAACTCTAAATACTTAGTATATAGCAATATTCATTCACAATAATTATTATTATGTCATTTTGAAAAAAACCTAGCTGATTTCACCAGATAACTAATAGCGAGGATCAGGTGGTCCTGATTCGCAGTTCGCTACATAATATTGTAGACATTATTACTTCTAGACAAGCATGATTCATCATTGACCACCAGGTGAGATTTTGGTAAAACAAAAGCCTTTTTCATTTGGGACAAGCTCGCCACACATCCTCAAGCCACTGCAACTCCTGAAAGCCAGGATCAACAGTGGCGACCACCAGAAAAACGCCGAGTCAATGAAGCTCGACGAGTCTCGGAGAAACGATTCATCAGCCGTGGATTCCGCAAAGAAATTAATAAGAAAATAACAGAGGAGTAGGAAAAAAAATGTACTTAAAAACACAAGCCTATGTATTATTCATAAAAAAAAGAAGTGCTTTGGCTAAATTACCTTTCGTTGCTTTCAAAGTCAGCCAGCCAGAGATTTTTAAACTACACCACTAAAGCAATAACTTCCATCACACAGGTATCAACTGTGCAATACAGTGCAGCTTGTAAGGCCATCCTCGACGAACAATAGTAAACCTCTCAGTTGACTCTTACAGCCGGGAAAACCACTGATTTGCTGTTTTACGACTTTCATCAGTTGGAATATTGCGGCCGAATGTAATGGACTATTTTTTCCAACTATAAGTTTTTCGAAGGGTTTTTGAATTTGAATCTGCATTTTTATTAACTTTTGTGACATTTTAGAAGGATTCTTTTTACGAAAATATATTACTTTTTTTTCATCTAATCAGAACGAGGGATTTCAAAAACTCTGATGCAGATGGTGACGTCAAATCTGAGCTTGAACATTATCAATAGGTACTTAATACTTAATACTTTTTTAACGCTTTTTTGGCACTTTTATTTTTTATCGGTTTCATTAGAACAACAAATTGGAGGCTACTAATTTCTGCTACAGTCTAATCTAATCTACTTTGTAATTTATTCTAAGTATCCTCTTCAAAATCGATAAAATTGTCATTGTAAAGGAAGACAATTTTAATTGTGACAAAAACAACGTATTTACCGTCTTTTCCTGGAACAAAATGACAAACATACAGCAAGTAAAACAATAAACAGAACAAACAAGACAGAATTCCCGGTAAAATCTAAATAACATAAACAGGGCCAGATTCCATTGTTTTCATACCAAAATTATAATGTCATTCCCAAATAATTCTCATTTAGGTGATATTCCACGATTCTCATAAAATCTAAAGTAGGTTTTATGTACCTACTTGGTTGACATCCAAAGTATGTTGGATTAACCTGAATATTATGAGTAGCGAGAAAGCTTTTGATATAGTATATGTGTAGAAGGAATTATTAATTTAGGTACATCTGTGTTCATGTAAGTAGGTGTACTGTTGTTTTTGAATTATTCACATGTTTTCATGAATGTTATAGCGTTCAGTTTGGTGAATATTCAGAATTGAATACTGTTGTTCTGTTGTGCTGTTTCCGCTTTTAGTTCGTTACCAATAGATTGTAGGTACTATGATTCTCTATAGGGTTTTTGTTGTCAAAAGTACGTTGTCATATTTCCTTCAGTACAACAACAACAACAACAAAACAGTAACAAAATTAATACAAAAACTATCATCATCTTCATGATATAAGACGTCACTGCTGGACATAGGCCTCCCCCAAATGTCACCACAACAACCGGTCCTGTGCGTCTCGCATCCATCGGCTACCAGCGACCCTCACCAGGTCATCGGTCCATCTTGTGGGAGGACTTCCAACCACAAATAAAGTCCGAAACGTTTCAAAAAAGTAATTTTTCGAGCATTCCCATGCAGTTGGTGGCATCAAATATTTGATTCAACTACAATAAATGCCATCTACTGCTTGAAACTACTTGAAAAGTCAAAGATCTTTTTTTTTCTTTTCAGGTTTTTTAGACGAAAAAACATTTTCTTTTTGCCATTGTTACCTTACTGTTTTTGGTAGTCGGTTAAAAATGTGGATAATTTCAATCTCGACATAACATCGCGCTTATTTTCGCCATCACAACATATCTAGTTTAAAGAGCTGACTATTGGAATGAGAAAGAATTGAGATGTGTGGAAAAAAAACATTCTGCACCTGCACCAAAAAAATGAGAGAAGGGCAACAGTAGTACTCGGATCAAATGTGCGACTCCTATTGGTCGAAGCGTGATGTCTTGGAGCTTATAATTCTAGCTTTCCTCGATCTATCTAACAATAAAAGAATTTTTCAATTCGAACCAGTAGTTCCAGATTAGCGCGTTCAACCAAACAAGCAACCCCTTCAACTTAATAATATTAGAATAGATCTATCAGTAAATCAAGTTGAAGTGCTGTTTTCATGGAGCATAGATGGGTGAGCCGCTTTTTACATAATATCAAACCAACTAGTGTCAAAATAATAGTAATTGGGCCTATGCCTTATCTATTAGTTGCCTGAGCCTCCTGAATTGAAAGCGTTGATCAAATGTCTGAATATCTAGCTAGCTCTCAAATCTTAGCTGTTGTGATTAAATGTCCAAAACATCAACTACCGAGCGCACAATTTGACACAAGATTTGATTATGGATATTCTAATCAAAATCGGATAGGCTTCTAGTATTCGGAGGTAGCCACACTGGATACAAAAAACATCTTTGTAGACGAGATAATTTTGTTTTTAACAAAACACTTCACTTTTGAATTTGTCTATTACATCGTTTGGTTGTGTTTTGTCCGTAATATTTCAATTCGATTTGTAGGACAACGTCGATTATAGTTGTCAAGAAATAAAAGGCCCGTTTTGACATCAGGATACAATACAACAAAGATATTTATTTCATGTCTCTTTCATACTTACTAGTAAAGTAATGTTGTATTGTTTATTTTTTGACAACTTTAGTGTCAATACGATTGGCGCAGTGGTTGAGCGATTGACTGCTGCGCAGCGAGTCGTGGTTGCGATTCCCGCACGGAACAAATATTTGTAGGTCATATATGTAGTTGTTCCAGGTCTGGCTGTTTGTGTATGGATACAGGAGAAATTTCTAGTGTGTGGGGAAAAAATATTTTTTTAAATAAAAATAATTTTGCCCCACACACTAGGAATTTCTATCAATTTGATGATTGAGGTCGAGACAAGTTAAAAAACGTGACTTGGTACATAGGGGCTATCAATTCGCCCCAGCTTTGCACGGGTTTAAATGTTGTACACAAACCTTCTCATTCTATTGGTGCAAACAGAATAAAAATCCGTTGCATGGTTTATAAGATGTAAGTGGAGAAACAAGATAGCGACTTTGCTACACTATTTTTTATATTATAATAGTATGTCTAATAAATAGTTTTAAATCATTGACTCAACAAATTGAAGTTGACAGCGATATCTTCTCCGAGTTTCTTTGATGTCGTTTGTGAAATCGGCCTATGTTTATTGCTGAAAGCTTCAGGCGTTTATATAACGGGTAATGGAAAATGTATCGTCGTGAATGAAGCGACGTCGCGTATGTTTGTAATTCAAATAACAACTGTCTATACAACATGTACCTGCGATCAGAAACATCTAAGATAAGTCGTAATTGCATATATGGCGGGTTTCAATATTGACATGGCTATGTGTGTGTCAATCATTAGATATTTTGTAAAGGAAGGTTGTGATATGAAATTCAGTGATTAGATATTATGAGTAAGCGTATTGAGAATGAAAAATTCACCAGAGAATGGGCAGCAGCATTCTCTGTAGGTACATTGCTACAGCTATACTGCGATCGCCAATCCGCTTGCCAAGCGTGGCGATTATGACAAAAACCCCATTTGGGAGAGGCCAATGTTCATCAGTGGGCATCTTTCGGCTGATATGATGAAGAGTATTGAGGGGGATACATGAGTGAGATCAGCATGCACGGAGAGTCCAGAACAGCATTATAATTGTATAGATGAATATTCCAAACGGGCTAAGCCTCTGCTGCTCGTCTGTCAGCAGGCTGCATCCGTAATAGGTACACAGTCGTTAGTTATTGGCATTAAAATACTTAAAATTAAGAGGGGACTCTTCTCAATAAACGAGTTTTTTGGGGTTTAAGGAACGGAACCTTTCGTATCCAAGTCCAACTCGCACTTGGCTGGTTTTTCGTTATGCGTGGGCAACTACACAAGACGAATGAATGAAAATTACCTTTTTCTGGAGGTCATTTGCTTAAATTTTCCAGGTATTGGATACATTGGCATACCAGGAGTAGACGACCAGGTGGTGGCGCGTGTATTGGATCATTCAGTTCCCTTCAAAATGGTTGAGCTGAATGGTGCTGATGCCTGCGTCATGTTTGTGAACCGGCGCTATGAGTGATGGCGACTGGTCATCCTCTTAGCTGTCTCTGGCTTATTTTAGAATTGTTTTCGTGTTTCTTAACATTATTCTCACATATAGAAGCAACAATATTGTACTGACATAACCGGGATTTTTGTAAAACATAACTTGCTTTAAAAGAGTGCCCGTGGAGTTTCTTGCACGTTCTTCTCCATAGAGATCGTGCATGAAAGTCTTTGGAACGAGATACGTTTTGGAACGTGCAAATAGCTTCATGTTTTTGACTGACTTTGACCATTCAAAAGTACCTGTAAATAGTTTATTTGAAATAAATGCTTTGACTTTGAATTTAGTTAAATGAACTTGGATAAAAAAATATAAGTTTGATCCGTGGGCACAGACAATATTCCAGTCGTATTTTTTTTCGGACCTAAATAGGTACTGGGCGGACAAAATTTGAATCACACAGTCAGGCAGTACGAAAAGACGAATATTATTTAGAACGAGAATCGAATACGCTCAGTCCTTCTTCAATATAACCCAGTTTAACCGTTCAGCTTGTATAGGGCCCACAGGCTTGCGTGCTGCAATGGGCATTAAAACATTCAATCAGCTGTGCCTATTTGCCAATGGATTACTGTTTAATGTCATGTAAAAGTACTGATAACGTTTGCCATTACCGTTTATTTTACGGAATGTGAACGTGTGAAAGCTATTATTAGTCTAGTAATATTGCAATAGATAGTTATAGCAAAAACATGAATATGGAGATTGTATGCATGTGAATAAGTATGGAAAAGGAGATTAAAGCAAGAGAACACACAGAAAAGACGTAAGACGAGGACGGGGCGCGAACATGGCGCAAACAGGGCGCCGTTGCGACTTTTTAAAACATATTGAAAAGACGAGGCACGGACGTGACGCTGGGTGCCGCGAGAGATGACGGTTTTTAACCAACTTTATTCAACCATCCGATTTTTACAGGATAAAATGTCTTCTTCCGAAGATGAAGATGTGGTTAATTTTAGTTGTGTAATTGTATATGACAGCGACGAGCGAGTTCCGGCACCCGCGACCACCCGCCCACACCCCCGTTCTCGCCCGTCTCTCGTCTGCTCGCGCCCGTGCTGTCTTTTCTGTATGTTTTTACAATACGGCGCAGACGAGTAAGCGTCGTGTCCGCGCCCTTTCCTTTCTATATATTTTGCGTCGCGACGCTTCTATACATGAAAAGGACGCGGAAGAGACATATGTCTGCGCCCCGTCGTCTTACGTCTTTTCTATTTGTACAGCGCCTTAAAACCACAGCAAAATTCATCACAACTGTAGCTTCAACATGATTTCATCATTACAGACAAAAGACATCCACTGCTCGACATAGGCCTCCTCCAAGCGACACCACAACAGGCAGTTCTGTTTGCTTCGGATCTAGTGGATTCAACATCTTAGTCTCTAATGTTATGTTTACAACACAACACAACACAACACAATGAACGTGTGTTTAGAGCGGCGTGAAAGCATCAATGGTTGAGAACTCATGGAGAATCGTCAGTTTGCACGAGGCCCCTTACTATTTTGCTACATTGTAATTACTATCTATCATCATTTTGTATAAACTAGGAAAAGCTAGAACGTAGGTATGTATTATATTCATACACCGCGTCTTTGAACATTATAATATGTATACGAAGCGAAGAATCATAATATTAGCTTGTCATATTCTCATCATTCCAATGTTCCCTCAGAATGTTTACACAATACAAACTCTGATAATTGAACGTCACCCACGCATTCCGTTTGCGATATTACGACGCGGAATACAATTACCCTCGTTATTATAACTAATAATGAATGAGGACCTAATGTTACGGGCTAAGTTATTAATTAGGACAGTTTTCATAATGGGACCACTTTTGGAGTTAAAGGGGTTTAATAAATAAGCTAATTTTGAGGATGTTTCGATTACAGATAACCAGCTTCTACCAGCGTCTTTGCCCCCCTGAAAGTTGGAAATGATCCAAATAGAAGATTCTTTTATGTTCTAATTCAGAACATCAGGCAGATAAACGATGTAACTATCGAACGTAAGTAGATTATAAACATTACCTGCATATAAAATTTTTACAATCATAATTAGTCGCCTGTCCTCATCTCAATTTTGGGATCGGCATAACATTTCTTCTTTCATTATTTCCGATTCTACGTCACGTAAGTAGTCAGCCTCATTCTAGCCATATCATCTTCCATACAGTCCAACCATCGTGTCTCCAGAACCCGTCGTACTTCATTACTACCATTGCTGATCGCTTTTCTTTTAATTAAATTAATTAATTTTTTTATTTCAGGCATCTACGGCCCATAAAATAAAATACATGAACATAAAACATCATGTGTTAGTTATATTACTATGAATTTACTATTTTATAAGGTATGATGGGGTTGACATATCCTTATTGGGAAAAAAACCCTAAATTTATAAATAAAAAAGTAAAGATTTAAAAAATAAAAAAATAATAATAATAACTTTAAATAAAATAATACATATTACAATACATTTAAACAACAAACTACTGCACACGAAATGACAGCGTCGTGTTTCGCTGACTGGTGTCGCGCAGCTGGCCGCGGAAACGTCGACACGACACCCTTCAGCCAAAATCTCTGCTTTGAGGAACATCTCGAGCTGATGAGTTGGAACCCGCACCACAAACGACTTGAAGTTTGTGTTGTGGCGCGACTCCAACCTCTCGACCCTAAATGTCCAGCTGGTCTTCACTCTCATGTACTCCACGATCTCCTCAACCTTTGTGGAGTGATGTAGCCGGGACACGTACAGCTGCGTTGTAGGTGTTGCTGGACGCAGCAGCATGTTTGGTCTTGCCAGCGCGGTGCCGCACTGGTTCCGACAAGTAAGCTTCTTCTTCTTGCGGCCTTTTAGTCTAGCCATCGTTTTTGGTCGTTCCTCTCGTGTATAGCAATAGATACTCCAATTCATTCTTCGTACTTCTCACAGTCATATACTTCTTACCTCACGACATTTTCCTCATTTTTTCGCATCATATGCCCATACCATTTTTTTTTTGGATCGGAAATCATCAAATGACTTCTTCTGTTCTCGGAAGGGACTGCCAGACTCCTACTGACTAAAACCCATCTGTGTGGGTTCCTTCTCATGCCCTTTGCGTTTCAGGGCCGTGGTGACTCTTTCGAACAAATTCCGCGACCCTGTCAGGATGCATATACCATAACAACCGATTTTCATCACCAATGCCACTTTCAGGCGCACAAACGGATACGAAGGATTCAGAACATAACTTTGAAGCTCCCAGTGATGGATTTCCCCCATATCATCCCCTTGGCTTTTTTCCTATTAACTAAATCTATGCTTGACAGTTACACAGCTAAAAAGTGAAAAATAAGTATATTTTTTACGGATTATTGAAACCGAGGTCCAAAGAAAATCCACACTTTTAAAGTGGAAAAAAACTTAAATTTCCAAAGCCTCAAAAAACGAAGATCCAAAACCAGAAACACCGACTTCCAAAATTAAAGTCATTTTCCACTTTGTAGTGTTTTTCACTTGTAAGTCGTATAGAAAAAAAAGCAGACAGAAGATTTTTACATAAACTGACTAAACGTCACATAAGTGATACGGTAGTCTATTCGTGGTTAAGATAAACAACGACTGGCTTATGTCAGATGTAATAAACACGAGCTTGTCAGCAATATATCATCACAGTGTCTTGTGGAACACGTGAGAGCTTAGAAGTACACAATATTAACGAACTTAGTGTCACGATGTCAGTTGACATTATATTGCAGGTTAGGTTAGGTTAGGTTAGGTTGCCTAAGTATTTATAGCGAGATGGAAACTCACATAGCCTATCTTCAAAAAAACAATAAAATTGAATATCTTTATTTACACAGCCATGAGTATAAAGTTTTAACAATAGACCTCACATTTTAAACATTCCCAGTATTAGAAATTATTGGAAATTTTTGGAAGGAAAGGTAAACTGAATTACCTATTTTCAGAGCATCCGGTTCTAGAAATACTTTGTTGTTTATAGTAACGCACAAAGACTTAGTGCAATTAATTTAAGTTTTAATTTACTAACACAATATTGTTATTATAATATATGTATACTTAGGTTAAGGTATTTATCTATGGGTTTTTGTAACCAGAAAATAAATGGTTTATTATTATTATTATATTTCTGAACAAAAATTAATTGATTTTTTTTATTGCTATTACAGGATATAGGCGTAAGTAAAACTAAGGACTTCACCTGATTTTATTCTCAGACAAGCTTAGAATAAAATCAGCTGACGTTTTTAATTACTTACCAATACAAAAAAGTTTTACTTGTGAGTTTGCCATGTGAGTTTAACAAACATATTATAAGTAGATATGAATCTTTGTATTGGGCTGGTAAAAGTTTGTTTCCCTCGACTCATAATATCAATAAACCATAATTTCCCAAACTAAACCCTGCAAATACACCATTTGTACCTTATTTCAACCATCCCCTTCTGACATCTTATATCGCATGCCGCATAGAAATTAATGAGTATTACTTTATACATAGTCGAAACACACCCAGTAGTCCATTTACAAGTATTATTGATGATATTAGGCGGGGCTAAAGCAAATTTCGTCCCTAATAAAGAAGGAAAATTGTACTATAAAGGCACGTTTACATTTGAGAGAGTGATGACCGGTTCTTATGTCAAAAATGGGTAGGTTTAGTTACTAATCATTGGTTTTAATACTGGCAGTATCTTGAAAATGTGGTTGGTAAACGCTTTTAAAAGATAGAAAGCTTGTTCATAATGTGTGTGGATATAAATATTTTAAATCCACTCACATTATGAAAGAGCTTTCTATCTTATCCACACACACATTAGGAAATTTTAGATTTACACAACAATTAAAAACTGAAAATTGACCCACTACCAAAACAAGTATTAATCCTGGTTAAAACTCTATGTAGGCTTTAAGAATTGCATTCTGAAACATCCCCTTAAAAATAATTGTCACCCAGTCACGTAAGAAAGGTAAGCAACACTGCTATTTCTGTAATTCCTCATCTACCTAGCCTTGTCACAACTAAATTGTGGTCGGCTTCCAGTCAAACCGGATTCAGCTGAATACCGGTATTTTACGTGGAGCGGCTGCCTACCAGACATCCACAACCAATTAACTGGGTAACACGGTACTTCTTGGCAAGACTGATGTCAGATTTTTAGCTTCCGACAATCCATAACGACTGCCAAAGATCTACAAATGAAAAGCGGGAGCAACGGCTTTACGTACTTTCCAAGGCATGAAGGAATCTTAACATGTTAAGATGGTCACTCATCCACCGACAGACCTCGGCAAGCATTGCTAAACCTTGAAGATCAACCTGTGCTGTCATTATGTAGCCACACGCAATTCCCTACCTTGTAAACTATGGCACTGTAGCGGCATTCATGCCGCCACAAAAATCAACGTAGCAGAATCAACATCACAACAAATGAGACTCGCAGCGCCATCTATCTCAACAGCTGCGAACTAACAACAAAATCCTAAATCGCGATATCAGAGTTTACCGTGCGATTAGAACATATGCAAAGCCCGAATATCAACTCTCGGGCAGTTGCCCACCAGACAAACCAACCGTCTGGTCGGAGGATCCTCTCTTTCCAGTTGAGGTATGTGGGACTTTACTCTCTGTTCCGCTACCTCCAAACTGGTGACCCTCGACATTGGACGTCAGCAGCCTTCGTGCAGCTACCTCATCATGACGTCATCATCATCATCATCACTTCTCCTCATCCTGACCTCAAGCTCTCGAGCAGCGAGTCATACAGCCAGCCAGAACCCTCGGCTTCTACGGGTATCCTGACCACCAGCATGCAGCGGACGCGCATTCCTGGTCAGCATCCTCAGCCTCTATCATCAACCTCATTAGCGACCTTGGCAAGCACACTGCACTTTCGGCCAGTCACATGAAGAGCCATGAAAAACCTCTCCTGGTCGACGCCAGCAGTCACGTCAGCATGTCGCACAGCTCCGACCCACCTTGGCAAGCACACTGCACCTTCGGCCAGTCACATGAAGAGCCTTGAAGAACCTCTCCTGGTCGACGCCAGCAGTCACGCCAGCAGCAGCGTCGGGGCACCGCAGACAGTTCCGACTCACCGAGAACTCTGCGACTTCCGGTTCCGACTCACTGGAACCAACCTTCCACTGGCCTGGCAAGCATCATCAAGATGTATGGACGACTCATCCACTATCGACCTCCGGTCTCCGGAGGGGAGTGATGTAGCGGCATTCATGCCGCCACAAAAATCAACGTAGCAGAATCAACATCACAACAAATGAGACTCGCAGCGCCATCTATCTCAACAGCTGCGAACTAACAACAAAATCCTAAATCGCGATATCAGAGTTTACCGTGCGATTAGAACATATGCAAAGCCCGAATATCAACTCTCGGGCAGTTGCCCACCAGACAAACCAACCGTCTGGTCGGAGGATCCTCTCTTTCCAGTTGAGGTATGTGGGACTTTACTCTCTGTTCCGCTACCTCCAAAGCACTAAATACAAAATTCAATGTCAATGCAGTGCAACATACATGAATCTGTTGCTTAACCCGCTACGATAATACCCTACGAAATATTACCCGGTTTGCAGCGAGCCCCTCATTATTATCAATGTAACGCAGCCTAATATTCAGGACACGGCACAATACTCAGTGTTTTCAATGGATATTGTATGGGTTAGTCATTTGTCTTTTACGAGTATGTACGGAGAGATTTTCGTTCTGACGATGAACCAGAACGTGGTACGCTAATTGAGCTGATATCGTTTGCAAGCGATAGAGTTGAGATAAATGTTTTCAAGTCATATTTCACTGATCGCAAAATGTCTACTTGACAATATGGCTTATTTGGAAATCAGGTTTGTATTTGACTTGAAATCAGTTTCTGCTGATTCTTCAGTAGCCTTTAGCAAATAATATTCTCAGTGAGAAGGGGTGAGAAATGGTTATTTTCGATTTACAGTAATGTCTTCAGATTATTTTTCGAATAGTATTCGAAACGGTTTAAAATAATGTAACGAGTAACAACACGCCATAGCATGTTGCATGGTGAAAAACACGAAACCTTGACATATAAAATATCATAATTATGTCGTGTTGTGTGACATAATGTGTCAGTAATATGATTAAGTAAACAAAGCCGACTAATTAATTATTTAAGAAATTATAATTTCAATGCGATGTTTTCGAGATGCGTATCGAAAACGTAACGCTCATTAAATTTAAGAATTCCAATACTAATCCGTTCTTAAGCGTATTATTAAATAAATAGGAAAATAATGTAACGCTACTACGACATCTTTCGGGTAAAATTATGAATGATGATGTATATAATCATCATTAATAAAAAGTGGTATTTATTTGATATGTATAAATTTGCAACTAACTAATACTATAATAGTCCAGTCAAATTAGCTTTGAACCTTGCAAAAATTCCTAACTCTGATTTTTTTCTTGAATCGTGTATTTGACCTTAGCTCTTCTAATAGTAACAAAAAATTAAACATTTTCCATAACCGGATCACGGTAAAAAAAACAAAAACGCGTTTATTTTAATAAAAACTCGGAAAAAAATATTAACTCGAAAATGTTAGTTACAATATGTCGAGAATAGGTAAAACAAATTATTTTCTTCAAAATTAAACATTTTCACCCTCGGGATTTTTGAAAAAATAAAAAAAACTAAATTTTTGAATTGTACTTCAGGCAAAAATATTAACTCCAATTTTTTTTCATAAAATTATTCAATTAAATACCTTAGTACTCTATGCAACAAAATTAAACAATTTCTGTTAACGGAAGATATTAATACCTGTTTTTTTGAAATAGCGGCTCAGGCAAAAATGTAACTCTAATAAATTTAGGTTAACTTTAATTTATGGACCATGTCTCACTTAATTACAAGAAAATTAAACACATCCAAGCAAATCGTAACGATTTTTTTAAACTATTAAAGATTGTGTAGTGTATGCACGATTGTGGTGGCGCGTCATTCATTCACCAGCCGTAGCCGGGAGCACACGTGTTCTGTATCTTGCATACCCTATATCCACCTGAGTGCTTATAAGTGTGTTTTATTGGCTCCTGAGACATTACAAGTGGCGACGAGGATAAAAGTAAGCTTACAAAACATTTACCTACCAGAAAAAGGGTAAGAATGCACGCTGAAAAATAATGCACGTTGAAAGTTGTTTACGATCAATTAAGCGACTATATTTCGATCTGATAAGGATCGTTAGTAGTTTGGATACTGAAGTGAAAACAGAACGTAGTCACGCTGTACCCACCTACCTACACGTAAATAAATCGTTACCAAGGTAGATGTTTACAGGTAATGATTACTTTGTTGCCTCAGTTTCGTAGGATTAAGTAACGAAAAATAACAATAAATTCTGCTTCGATTGAGGTAAACAACTGATATGCGTAAATGTTACAAAGGCCATGCAGTGAGTGTTGTTTACAACAAAACAAAGGGCCATGCCTGGATAGTACGCAATTATTTTTAATGTGTTGTAATGCAAACAGTAAATTATTGTTAATTATTATTATTGAGTAAGTACTTTCATTTAAATAACAAGATGATTGAGTTATTTGCACGCTTCTTATTTTAAATAAAAATAGTAACCAATTGTTATCGTAAATCTTGGACATATTTAACTTTTTGTTGTAAATAACCTACATACCCACTTATTGTAAATATAAAACAAAATCAGTAGATCGATACTATTTTAATCAGGGCACTGGTTTTGCTAGGATCAATTGTTTGCATTTCGTCACGCAAATACTATCCGCACATATGAACATGCTTAAAGAATAAATGTGAGGAAAGACCGGGAAACGTTAGTGTAAGCATCAATAATGGCTCACACGACGACACGGTTGGCGCGGTGGTTCGTCGCGTGGTGGACGAGCGATCAGCTGCTGCGCTGCGTGTCGCGGGTTCGATTCCCGCACAGATTATAACGGAATGTTCATGAGTGGGTATGCATTTCAGAAATTTATTTTGATAGATCGGATATCTTTCCGTTGTCCGTAATGTTGTGCGGGGAGCACTGTGCACGAATCCCCCATGACTGGATATTGTACTACACCCGAGCATGGGTGTTAGTCACGGATGGCAGTGTCGTGGATTCATGGCGCTACGGTATAAATGACTGCGCCATTCGCTGCTGAATAGAACAATCAAGGGTGTAGTGTAGACAAAATCAATCTGGTCAATTTATGTGTTAACTTTATAGATGTACTCTTTCTTTTTTTGAGTTTTATTTTTCTATTAACTCACACACTGTTTTATTAATGGTTCCAATATTTGTAAATATGTGAGTACCATGTACTTATTAAGAAAATGAAAAAGTTTACCTCTGCTGGTAATACATTGAATTCTATAAGCAGTATACTCTAGGTGCATCAACCTCACATAATTATATTAAAGTTAATTTTTGTATTCAAAATATTGTAAAACATTTATTTGAAAAGAGTAACTATGGAGTTTCTTGTCCGTTCTTCTCCATAAGAATCTACCTTTGCGAACGGACAGTAGAGTCACCTTATTTTGTATACATAGTATTTGTATATAAATGATGACGATCAAAAGAGACGTTTGATGGCCTTATTGAAATGAACGTTTTGACTTAGACTTTTATAAAAGACAGTTTGGGAAGCAAGTGAAGAAAAAAGGGAAAAGTATGGTATATACCTGGAAATAGCGGAAAATTATTCATGAAAAATGTATTGAAAATCTGTAATATAATGCCTATTTAAAGTATTAATAATATTTACAACATCCGATGAGTTACCAGTCATATTATAAAGATTTAAGTTTTGATGTAATTTTGAACTAATTTAAATCAATTAAAATAAAGAAGGAATGTAGTGTATGCACGATGGTGGTGGCGCGTCATTCATTCACCAGCCGTAGCCGGGAGCACACGTGTTCTGTATCTTGCATACCCTATATCCACCTGAGTGCTTATAAGTGTGTTTTATTGGCTCCTGAGACATTACAGATTGATATTATCTTCCTAATGTGGCCCTGTTGTTTCAAACCCATTTGTCAGATTGGATCGAATTGAGCACATTTTATCACAATATTTGTTTAGTCAGAATTTAAATAACTATGAAAAATCATCTTTTTCTACAAAATGTGTATCTAAAAGATGTGAAGTCATAATTATGGCAAAGTTTATGGATTTAACAATTATATCAAGATAATGACTATGGTTTATTTTTTTGTTGGTTTTTATTAGCTGTAAGTCCTATAATAATTTCACCTAGTATATTCATTAATATTCACGTACACTACTACTAACAAAGGATTTATTAGTATATACTTTCGAAATCACAATCGTCGTAAGGGTTTATTAAAATACAGTTATGTGCAGTTTCATAGACTACTTTATTTTAAGTCATGCCAAAATTTCTGCGAGTATTTTTGCATTGGGAAACGTAGCACGTCAAACTTTAAACTTGTTGGTACGCATTAACGCGTAGTAACAAGTACAAGAAATTGCAAGTCTAATCATATTCGCAAATTCACATCAACTCTCAACTTATCGGTCAGTTTTCGTATATCTTGCACTTGCAGACGAGTCTTTCCAGGTGACATCTAATGTCAGATGTGAGTGTTTTGTTTAACATGATCAACTTCTATGAACAAGACTTCTAAATTAACTGCAGTCATACATATAAACAGACATTTTCTTGACCGTCTTCCGTCTATCTGTATTATTAGGAAACGCAGCCTTATCCTGAGCTGCTATTAGAATTAATGCATTACAATTGCATTTTTTTGCTAATGCACAAAAAAAGGTCAACTTGGAATAATTGCCATATTTGGAATGAGTTTTATGAAAACATACCTTTAATCTCGTTGTCCCCGTATGCCATATCCCGTCATGGGGACAGCGGGACGTGATTAAATTTATTTTCCGTTGTCCCCATAACGTACATTCGGCTAACGGGGAAAACGGGAAGTAAATCATATTTCTGGGTGGTTTAAAAAAAAATAACCACAAAGGTGATGGCGGGGTCTGCTTGCTCGCTTCGCTCGCTCACTTGACCTCGCCATCCCCTTCCAACCTAACCTGTCCGAGTCGGGTTGCCCCAAGTCCCGAGCTCACTTCGCTCACTCTTGCACCAACATCATTTGAAAAGTTTATTCAATTATTACAATAAATTAACAGGAACAACGGGAAGTAATTTTTATTATTTTATTAAATTTCCTTCGTACCCTTTAACGGAGATATGGCCTACGGGGACAACGAGAATATACTAAAACATTTATTTCCCGTTGAATACCCGTTGAATATAAGTACCAAAACATGTATTACATGAAAATAATTCATAGACTTACTAGACTATCTGATGAATACATATTTGTCAAGGTGGCGGATATTATAATAAACAAACAGTTTAATAACGCTCAAGCACTGTCAGCACACCGGTGTACCGCGGGATTTATTTATTACATGATTTGGAATTCTCACATGTCAGTGCTTAAACGGTTAAGCGTCATATAGTCTCGGCAGTAGATTTTTTTTTAAGGATTGGTAATCATCAAATGACTCCTTACGCTCTGGGCGGAGCGGGAGGGAGTGTCAGACTCTTAGAACCCATTCGTGTTCCTCCTAATGCCCTTTGCGTTCCAGGGCCGCGGTGACTCTTTCGAAAAAATTCCGCAAGAACTTTGTTATCTACGAAATTTCCAAAGCTCATCCTTATCCGACGAACTTTATCGTAAGGCGTCATACAATTGAACTCCGCTCTGGGTGCGAAGGAGCGGAAGGGAGTATCAAACTCTTACTGGTTAAAACCCATTCGTATTCCTTCTATTGCCCTTTGCGTTCCAGGGCCGCTGTAATTTTTTCGAACAAATTCCGCAACCCTGGCAGTCTCTGGCCCTAGCGGGCCCCAGCGTCTTTGCTGACAGCTCTTTCTGGCGCACGTGGAACACAACGCGCAGTCGACTCAGGCCTGTTCTGATCGTATGGCGAGCTACTCATTTCTCTCCATCTATTGATGCCTGCGGACGGCGGTCCGCAGGCTGCCTACGTGGTTGCACACTTGGCAGAGGAAGCACCTCAGAGGTCTGAGTTCCAGCAGTTTGACCTGTGTAGAAACCCAACCCACCAGGAGCCTTCGGCCCTCCAATATTATCTTAGCCACCGACACGGGGCAGCTCACCACAACGGTTCCCATGCCCGTGTGGTCAGGATGTATGGTGCTTGCCTTCACCTCCTCAGAGAAACCCCCCGTCCTGACGACGTCGGCCACCACCTCCTCCTCCGTGACAGAGTCATCCAGGCCAAGAATGCGTATGTCCATGCACTTCGCGGGCCTTGACACTCGGCCATCGTCCGCATTTGACGCCCCCTGTAAGCCAACTTCTTGGAGCCCGGCTAGGTCTGCTCGGAGTTTTGCGTTTTCATTTTGGAGAAACTCCGTGGTGGCCACCAAGCGGGTGACCTCTGCCCGCAGCTTGGACATTTCGTCCGACGGAGGCCCACCACAATTAGCCTCAGCCGCCAGAATGGAAACCAACGCCGCGCTTAGGCCTTGTTTTTAGAGGCCTGCGTCCACTTCAAGGCCACATTGCGGACTGCAGCCTCCACGACCTCCGCAAACCTGATCTTACGCTCCTTATTGGAACCGCTAGCGATATCCGGCTCACCGCCGGAAGAAGCCGAAGGGATAGCCCTTCGACCGGTCGCTCTTGGGTGGCGCCCCTCCTCCCAAGCTTAGCGGCTCGCTAGGCTGTCTCCTGGGAGGTGAGCACCCTCCACTTGCTTCCTTCTCGGCCCTTACCTCCCCTACTGGTGGGAATTTTTCGGGCCAGCGGCCCACTTTTCGTTGGAGGACAAACCCTGGTCATCCTCTAGTCTGGGCCACCTACGGAAGAGCCTGGAGTTCTCCGCAGCAGCCCCCATTCCCTAACGACGACAGCTCGCTGAGCTGATGCCAGATACAGAGTCGTCAGAGTCTAACCCCGCACCTGCACGACGCTCAAACGAGCCCATCTTCCAAAACTGGGCGCCTTGACCAGTGCCATATGCTGCGGCAGGTTATACAGAAGACCGAAGAGTATAATCTGCCCCTCTGCCTAGCGTTTGTGGACTACGAGAAAGCCTTCGATTTGATCGAGACTTGGGCTGTGCTGCAGTCTCTCCAACGGTGCCAGATCGACTGTAGTTACATCGATATGCCTAAGTGTTTGCACGAAAACGCCACCATGTCAGTACGACTTCAGGATCAGACTTCGAAACCTATCCTCCAGCAGCGGGGTGTGAGGTAGGGAGACGTCATTTCTCCGAAACTGTTCACGGCCGCAATGGAGGATGTCTTCAAGGTTTTGAACTGGAGAAGGCTAGGCATTCATGTCAATGGCGAGTACATCACTCACCTTCGATTTGCTGACGTTATAGTCGTCATGGCTGAGACCATGGAGGACCTCAGTACAATGCTCGATGACCTCAGTAGAGCTTCCGAAAGAGTGGGTCTTAAAATGAACATGGACAAAACCAAGGTCATGGGATATGTAGCACCCACTCCTATCAAGATCGGAGGCTCTGCAATCGAAGTTGTTGACGAGTACATCTACCTGGGACAAACGGTCCAGTTAGGTAGGGCTAACTTCCAGAAAGAGGTCAACCGTTGAATCCGACTCGGCTGGGCGGTGTTTGGGAAGTTGCGTGATATCTTCTCGTCTCACATACCACAGTGTCTCAAGACGAAAGTCTATGACCAGTGCCTGTTGCCAGTGATGACTTATGGAACTGAAACGTGGTCGCTCACAATGGGTCTTATCAGAAGGCTTAAAGTCACCCAAAGTGCAATGTAGAGGGCAATGTTTGGGGTTTTCTTGCATGATCAAATCAGGAATGATGAAATCCGCAAGAGAACCAAGGTAACCGACATAGCCCGAAGGATAGCCAAGCTGAAGTGGCAGTGGGCAGGGCACATTACTCGCAGAACTGATGGTCGATGGGGCTGAAAAGGAAGTGGCGATCGCGTACCGGAAGACGCAGCGTTGGTAGGCCTCCCACAAGATAAACCGATGACCCGGTGAGGGTCGCTGGTGGCCGATGGATGCGAGACGCATAGGACCGGTTTTTGTAGCGACACTTGGGGGAGGCCTATGTCCAGCAGTGGACGTCTTTCGGCTGAGATGATGATGATGATGCAATTTGATGTGTTTTGATAAAGTTGCATTAGTTTAGACGACAGAGTAGTTTGTGAAACTGTGCATAACAAAGTTTCAAAATGTATTTTTTTTATTATTTCATCACAACAATTATGAATTCTTTTAGAATTATGAACCTCGTTTGACCCTCGTTTGTACACTCGTTCTAGTTTTTTTAATAATTTCAGGTAAGTATGTAACAGTTTCATAAACTACTAATAAAACATCAATGCAGCTCTTTCGTCTTTGCTGAAATAAGACGATTTTGTGAAAAATACCGACTTGCTGCAATCATTTCAAGAGCAGCACATTGTTGCATGATTTTATCTATAAATAAAAAAATGGGTTAGTTGCACCATTTGTAATTCAAGAATGATCTGTTTTTTATTTTCCTTCACCCTGAATAGCAGAATAAATATTTTTAAAAATTGGAAGAATTCACGAAATACAAGTTATGAGCAAAATTCATTTTCTCACGCATTTTATACTCTGATTGATTCTGACACATGAAAGAAACAAAACACGGATGAGTCAATTCTAATAGTTGAACTACTGAGTGCGGCAAAAAGATGCCACTTTATTAACAATTAAAGATATAGGTAATAAATAAAGTCTGATTTGTTTAATTTTGATAAATTATGGTTTGCGTTTGTACATTTTCCATTATTAAACAACTTTCAGGAGAGTTACATTTTTGCCTGAAAACTTATGTGACAATTTCTTACATCTCGGAACCCCGAGGTGGTATTGTTTTAATTTTCTCAATATAAATAAACATGTTAATTAAAATCCATTTAGCATTATTTTTGTGAAGTTAATATTTTTGCTTGAAGTACAAAGTCAAAAAGTAACATTCTTCAAAAAAAAGTATAGTTCCGTTGATGAAAAACGTTTAATTTTCTTACCTACTTGTACAGCTCAATCTGTTCTACAAATGTCCCAAACTAACATGCCAGTTAATATTTTTTCCCAACGAGTTATTATGAAATTAAATGTTTTGCTAAAAAAAACGAACATCCGGGGGTTAACTTTTTGCGGGATACATTTAAACATACTTCTCTGCTTATACTCTACACATTAATGGCAAAAAATCGGAGTTAAGAATTAATGCTAAGTTTGCCTTATTTTCGGCGTAATTTGACCGGACTATAAGTATATACACTTAAATTAAATCTCAACTGACTAAAAATAAAAAAGTCCACAAAATGGCGTCGAATAATTCCTCCGCATCGGTGGCCACTAGTGATGTCATGTGTTATGGCAATGCTTATCCATGTCCGAGGTAAAAGCCAACCCTTGGGTCACGCGAAGTGTCAACTAAGCGTCTTGATAGATCTTTAAACAAGTTATGAGAACTCGGAACATTATTCATTATAAATTATTGATTAAAAATACACAATCAAATAAATAAATGTTCATCTTTGCCAAAAAAGCTTTACGGCATAATTATGTTTGCAATCACTGATCAGACAAAGCCACCGTCAAGGATTACAAACATTTGTCTGTTTTATCCATCGCCAAGAGAACTGGAAATATAAGATGCCACTACAACTGTTATGTACCCAACATGAAATTCAAGGAAATACTGAACTGTTCTGCTTGGAAACTATAATCAATATCTTGAAGACAGACTTCTGTAGAAATTGGAACGACCTCAGGCTACTGCAAAATGAAAAAACACGTTGTGGTCTTTAATTGATAGTTACTAGAAATAGTCAAAGTGAAAAGCGTTTATTGCGAACTAAGTGTACAATGTCGGTGTTGTGTTATATTAGTAGGTACTTATGATTTAGCGGACTTTTACAAGCATTGCAATATTATCATTCGCCTGCCCATTATCATCCATATCATCATTTAACATTATTATGGCTGAATTATTTTCCTTTAAATTAGTATAATTAAATGAGAAATAATGGTTATGTCAAAACTAAATGTCAATATTTGACGAAATTAAATGTCAATAACTGTCAAAATTAAATGTCAATAATTGTCAAAATCACATTATCAACAATTGACAAAATTAAATGTCCATGATAGTGAATGTAATACAATTATTTAGAAATATTCATGTCATCTTTTTCAGGTAGTACAAATTATAATTTTTATTTTATTCTAAGTTAAATGTGTCGTATTGTTTGTAAATAGATAACTAATGATTTCTTTTTGTAGAGTTATCTGCAGGCTATCCTCACGATATCATGATTTTTGGTAATAGTTTTATCAGCGAAAGTGATTGTTAAAAAAAAAAATATTTATATTTATTTGGAAGTCTGTTGTATGTTTTTGTAGAATAGTTTATTTTTTTCATTTTACGCTTTTTAGTACTGGAGAACGAAAGCAAAATATGCAAATTTATATACTTGAATGACTTGTTCCAGCAGATTTAAAAACTAAGTAATAAATATACCGTACTTCAGGAGGATTTCCAATAGACATGTCTGATAAATAATTTGTTTATCTAACTCCGAAATGCTAATGAAAATACTATCGTGCACACTATGCGGTCACATTGAATTTAATTGGTTTTACTGGTGAACATTATTATAGTATTGTTAATTATTATTATTATTAGCGGAAAACATTTCCGAACACATACTGCGGTTTCATCTGTTTTGATAGTGAACTAATATTAAAATAGAGTTGACGCCAGATAAATTTGCAATAACGGTCATTGACATTTAATGACATACTAAATTCCGAAAACAAAAATAACGCTGTCCTGAATCGACATCTATCGTGATCTTTTACATTTAAAGTAATGAAAAACAATTCATAATTTATTGTTCAGGTACATAATGAAGAGATATTAAGGACAGGGCAATGACCAGTATTGCAAATTTATCTGGCGTCGACCATAGGTTTTATAAATAGTGTGGCAATGACTGAATTAATTTTTAGGCGTCCATTTTTGTAGCACGTTTGACCAATAAAACCGAACCGCGACGAGCAATTATTTACGAACTATAAGCAGCTTATTTATACCCACAATATTCAGGCAATCCTATGCTAACCCTTGCCGTCAGATTTTGAAATAGAGAACATTGACTATTCCATAATACTTATTTATTTATAGATAAAACATAAAAAGAAAACATAAACTGAATGCAACATATTTACAATCGGCCGCCTAATCGCATGCCACAATCTCTTCCAAAAAACTAAGAATTGATTGAAATATCCTGGACACAAAATAGGGTTGCAATATTCGTGGCATAGAAATAAAGTGTTAAAATTTAAAAATAAATCATCATCATCATCTGCCAAGCCCTTTTCCCAACTATATTGAGATCGGCTCCCAGTCAAACCAGATTCAGCTGAATACCAGTATTGTACATGGAGCGGCTGCCTACCAGATCTTCACAACCCATTAACTGGGTAACACGGTACTTCTTGACAAGACTGGTGTCAGATTTTGTGGCTTCTGACAATCCGTAACGACTGCCAAAGATCTACAAATGACAGCCGGGACCAACGGCTTAACGTGCTTCCTAAGGCACGGAGGAGTCTCGATATGTTAATTTGGTCACCCATCCACAGACCAACCTCGGCAAGCGTTGCTTAACCGTGTGGCTGTTATAATACATACAAACTAAAAAAATACTATTTGCAACAACTATTTAAGTATGAAACGAACCTGTAGCGTAGAGCACTGTTTATCCCCCGTACCATTTGACTTTGTACTGTGTTTGTGATTATGAGAAAACAAAAAAAAAAAATATTATTATTATTATTCATTATCCCCTAGCCAGACCTAAGCTTATTTACAAGAAACAGCTGCACTCAATACTTTTCAAAATAGTTTTCATAATTCTATTTAATTATTCCTCCCCATCCTATAAAAGAGATGAGAAATAAATAAAAGAGGAAGAAAAATCCTGTCCCACTTTAGCTAGATTAACGCGACAAAGTCCCGACAAGAAATAGAAAACTAACTGCAAAAGTCCTTGACCCCTGTTCTACATTGTTCTCGGTGGCTCGCTGACTATAAACAGAAGTTTCGCATAATTCCTATAAGAGTGTTGTTAGAATTCTCTGTTCAAGATGAAGTTGATTGAGAGCTGCTTATAATTTTCTGGTTATTAGATTTAAGAGTTTCTAAGTGTGTTATGACGTGGTCGCTAAGATACTGGTAATTGATTGGTTTGAAGAATGTCGAACAAAGTATTTTAGTGTTGAGTAACTTAGAAACCTAAATATTTGTTGTGCTTTTAATACCTACACATCATCAGAATCATATCAGCCGACAGACGTTCACTGCTGGACATAGGCAAACTTTTTTTAAAATTTATATCAATTCAATAAAATTGGGGGGTAAAAATCCCCTTCAGAGTTTTGTTTCGATTCATTTATAATCACCCCGTTTGTAGGTCTACACTCAAATGTAACTCGATAAATACTTCACACAAAAGGACATACATACATAGCACCAATCTGAGACATACTCTACCGTTCACAAAATTAATGAAAACCGTAAAAACTACCCTTTACCAGCTGAACCCGAAACTGTTGAAGCGAAAACTTGTCTTTGAACACCTGAGCACACTAGAATTGCACGAGTCAGCTCAAAAAATACATAAAAAAACCTACGAGACTTATACGTGCTGAAGAGGAAAAGAGAATCCTGCTTTTAACTTTAAAGGATCAGATTTTGCGTGAAAATCTGGTTTTAAAAATACAGAGGTATAAAGTGTTTCGACCTGACCCATTTCAACATGTTTCAACGTAACCCATATGTTTGGTTTTAGCATAATAATCAGCCTAATTATATTCCTACTTCTGGGATGCAGGAACGCGGTAATCCACTACACGGACGCAGTGCATGTAGTATTAATAGACTTCAGAGGGGCTTAGGATTCTTCAAATTTATAGCAACATTCGCATGTCAATCGCAATCCGTTAAAATATAAGGAAATTAGAGAAACAGATTGCGACTGAGATGGGAATGTGAATATTGCTTACAATATTGAACATAGTCTTGTGATATCTTCCTGTACGTCAGTAATATCGTTTCTTTTTTCAAGGTAAACGTCTTAACATTATAATAGGACCCGCTAGGGCCAGTGCCTACCAGGGTTGTCGAATTTATTCGAAATAGTCACCACGGCTCTGGAACACAAAGGGCATTAGGATGAACTCGGATGGGCTTCAGTCGGTAAGAGTCTGCCTCTCCGCCCAGAGCGGAAGGAGTCATATGAAAAAAAAGTGGTGGAAATAAACACGTTTTATTTCTTCGAATTTTGGTTGCAGGACCGGTTTTTTCAAGATGTTTTACTTCAAACTTTTGAGAGCAGTGTTGATAAACTTATATGAACAAAGTAAAGCACCTGTTTGGGTTCGAACCCACGACTCTCTTCAGTATAACGTAAAATGGCTTCAGTACTATTAATAATCCCTAATCTTATCTTTTTTAATATTTTTCGCCATTAAGTTTGTGTCTCTAATGGATTTGCGAGTAAAACCTAGCTTCCATGAAATTTTAATAGAAAATTCTCTCCCTTTGAGATAGAAATTTTTATATTTTTATTTTTCAATCGACCATTATTAAATGAATGAAAATACGGTCACAGATACTTTTTCCTGTTTGATGGCCTGGAAAGATTCCTAGAAACTTGAATGTATTTTATTTTAAGGTTAACTTTAGTATTTGTTTGTATTTATTTTCAGCAGCGACCATTGATACTGTTTTTTTTTATAATAAAGCTGAGCGCCCTATATAAATTTATAGCCTACTAGCTTTTGCCCGGGGTTTTGCTCGGCTTAGTTAGATTTTTGAAAACTGTCTAATTTTTCTGCACTGTGACAATGGGATCGCACTCTAAATCGTCAAGCAGGGTATTTTCGCGTTGTGTAACAACTTAGTTTTAAAAATATTTTATGTTAGAATTATTGTAAGTCCGAGTGTCGAAGGACAATGATTACTTTTAATTATCTAGGTATTTGTTCTCATGTAAGTGAAATGTTATTTTTTATGAGAATTAAATGTCTTAAACCAGAAAAAAAAAATAGAGCTGCAAACGACTTTAGGGTCCCATCTATGTTTAGTTATTTAGTTCCCTAGTTTCGTTTCTTTTTTCAAGGTCTTCACGGCAAAATAGGACCCGCTAGGGCCAGTGTCTAACAGGGTTGTGGAATTTGTTCGAAAGAGTCACCGCAGCCCTGGAACGCAAAGGGCATAAGGAGGAACACGGATGTGTTTTAGTCAGTAAGAGTCTGACACTCGCTTCCTCTCAACCCAGAGCGGAAGAAGTAATTTAATGATTTCCCATCCATAAAAATCGGTCCCATCTGTATCTGTCAACTCATCAAAATCGATTCAGCAATTTAGCGTAAAAGCTAATTACATAAGAAGTTGCATCTTATTACATTGGAAGCCTCCAATACAGTCGGGCAAAGGCTAATCAGATGGTGACGATACTGAAAATAAAACAAGCCAAAACGAAAATGCATCATTAAGTAGTAAACTGAATGCAGCGATATACACCGAGATAAACCAACCGGTGCAAATGACAGCTGATTACGTATTAGCCGCAACCATGGACAATCGGAAGTGAGTTCATGACGCGGCACTGATGACCGAATTCATGAATGATTGCTACAATAATTTCTTATTAAATTGATTGTGCAATATACCAATCGCAACGTGTGCTGTGGTATGCTAGTGTTTGAAAACATAACTATAGTATTTGCGTTCAATACATCTGCGGGTGTAACCGCATACGGGCTGGATAAAATTTGTAGTTCTATTAGACATAGATCACAACTCCCGGTGGATATTTCTCGAGTTTTCCAGTTCGACTGGAGTCCTTATTTAAGATCTGATTGCACAGGGTTGCTAGTGCAAAATACCTTTACCATACTGCCAATATTTAATTAAGCTTCAAATAATTATGATGTTACGTTTAACCGCTCCAGCCCTGACGTGTGAAAATTCCCAAATAAAAAATAAATCTTACGTAATAGTAAATAAACATTAAATTCGCGATAAATACGCGACACACCGGTGTGTCGCTGGGGCTGGAGCGGTATACAATATCTGCAGTGTCTGCCACCGGAACCGCATGCGGGCATAAAAAGCATCGCCTTTTTCATGTTATACTGCTCTAATCACGGTGTTTTTGGAATTGCGAAACCAGTCTAAAAATTACTTATAACTTATGACCCATCTCTACCAAATAACTTTTCACACGCATCAATAGGTAGGTAATAAAAACATTATTTAGCACTATGCATTGATCAGGTCCTATGCGAGATGCACAGGATTGGTTGTAGTGGCGACACAGGGGCGATATCTATGTCCAGCAGTGGACGTCTTTCGGCTGTTGTGATGATGATGATGATGATTCATTTATCAAGGCCACGTATAGAGCACTACATTTCGAAAGTTGCTAGTGAAACAGCTCTACTTCGGTAGTTAAGCTTAAAAGTTTCCCCAAATAATTCGAAAATTCAATAGGGATGTTTCGTGGACGAAAACAAATATGATTCTAATTTTCTATATTGAGGCATAGCTTGCTCTTGACCTCGTTCACGCCTGATGGAAAGCGATAGATTTAGTCAATTAGTTAAAAATATTAAATAATTGACACGTACTTTCTGTTAGTAATGTGATAATCTAACAGAAGGCGGCATACACAGATTATTTTTAGGGATCTACCCATAATTTCCAAAATACAAGCTCTCGTATCAATAGGTAATAACAACATTAATTAGCCCCCATTGACCAGGGCCTCATAGAGTGCACTAGATTCCGTAACAAGGCCGATGAAACTTTGTAGTGGGGTATTGCTCGTTAGCGACCGCACAACTGGCAAGTTTACCTACAAATGCCTGTGCGAATTCTGTTGGAGACACGTCGTACGTCTATTGTTTGTCTAAAGCTAATATGAAGATACTGTGTTATTATTAAGGAAGGAATAATCTGTTTACTTTAGTTACTGGTTCCGCGAATTGTGATAAGAATAATAATGAGATGAATAAGGATATAATATGATGAATTTTTAGAAAACATTTTACTTAGGTTGTGGTTTCGAATAATTTTTTAATGCTCCAAATATAAATTAACAAGTGGCATGAAATAAATGTCTTCTTTATTTTCTGTCTATTTTTTTATTTTTATTTCGCTCTGCTCCCGATTTATTTTTAACGAATCATAATCGGCATGTGAGTAATGTGAATGAGATCATATATTTTGATTTTTATAAGATTTTCCAGTATGTGTGAGAATAGTAGCTGCTTTCTAAACAATCTGTACCTGCATCAAAGGAGACGGAACCGCTTTCATATAATCTTGGGCCTAGATGTATAAGGACGAGAGTGGTGTCAATCAATAGATTATATATTTTCAACCAATCTCTGAAAGTTCTTCGGATTTTGGCAATCTGAGAGCAGAGATAGAAAAGATTTAGTATAATATTGCGCCTACATTACAACATGAAACGGAACAATGCCCGAAAAAAGTTTTTACAAAAAAAATACACTGGCCGGTATCATCAACCAATCTTTTTTAAATATCCTTGTCAGGAAGTATATAATTATGTCGTGTCATAAATAAGTTCTGTCATTATGATTTGACAGTGCTTCTCAACAAAAATTTATATTCTGTCAAACAAACTGCTATTTGACATAAAAAATAATCAACCTTTCTAAAGAATACGTCAAGAAAGCAATATTGTTGCAGGTTATTCGTGACCTAAACTGTTTTTTTTAGAAAACTGTCAGTTTGTGTGAATTGTGCTATTTTTTTTTTGTATTTTGAGATAGAAAATAATTACTTATTTTTACACATATATCTCAACTCTTTACATTTGGGCTCATTAGTTTCCGTCTCCTTTTACTCTTTGTTGTTGGCAGGCTTCAAAAAAATCAAATTTAATTCTAAACATTATTACCTTGAAACCGTATTCATCTCATAGTTTTTCCTGTAACCTCTATGGTTCTGTCTGTTCCTTTTTTTAAGATGTTACATTCCAAACCCTT
Source organism: Melanchra persicariae (assembly GCA_947386135.1). NCBI lineage: Eukaryota > Metazoa > Arthropoda > Insecta > Lepidoptera > Noctuidae > Melanchra > Melanchra persicariae. The sequence continues at coordinate 3,225,918 of OX376651.1, read as the reverse complement.
ACAATATAGTAGGTACAGAAAATTAAAGCAACCAAAACTAAGCTGTAGTCAGATCATAAAACGTAACATCATCATCGCTCGGGCTTACTTCGGGCTCTCTCGTGTAATTTCGTGACATAAACGGACAACTCGTAAAGAAGTTGTTACAGTATACGCTGAGTGTAATAAAGATTCTGGTCAAAATGTAACACAGCTCTTAGCTCTTAGGAAAAATTAAAAAGAAAAATGTAGACTCATTTTGTTTTTTGAGAAATCTCGGCACTTTTAAATGGTTTGTAAGCACAAAGTGAGTTGTAATGTTCTTCTTAATAAATAGGGTAGTTTAAGATTATTTGTGTGATGTTTTTCGGTTAAGGCGACCAGAGATAATTCTGGTGGCTAAAGTTTTCACGGCATTTACAACCGTGCACTAGTTTTTGATGTTATACAACGTGTAACAGAATAAATGCAAGGGGTCATTTTATTCATCATTATGAACAAATTTTACTATAGGACCAACCCCGAAATCGCGAAAAAAAATTTTTTTTCGCAATTTTATTGAAAGTTGTTCATAATAATGAGTTCAATGATCCCTTAAGAGGTATTGCGTTTATTCTGCTTCACGTTGTTTAAGTAGGTACCCATGTAGACCTTTGTGAAATACTATGAATTGAATTTACTTAGAACGTTACAGAGACGATGATCATAATATCAAACATTAGTAGTAATGGTAATTACTACGTAGACAAATGCAAGAACATGTTAGGATTAGGGGCGGTATAGAAATGTGGGAATTGGCGCGAGAAAAGAAAGGCGATTGCCCAGCAGAGGGTAAATGATGATGATGATGTCTTGTTAATGCCATAAATACTCATGCTATGGTAGATAACAGATATAATTGCAATAACGGTCATTGACCCACATACATTTGTTGACTTTCTAAACATCAAAAACAGAAATAAATCTGTCCTAAATCTACTTCTACCGTGATCCTTTACGTTCTCTAGTAATGAAAAACGGTTCATAATTTATTGTTCGGGTATATGAAGAAAAGGTTAATGTACTTTATTGCAAGTTTGTCTGGCACCTACCATAGTAAGGAGTCTATGTAGCGCGAGCGTAGCAAACGTATTCCAAAATTTTTATTTCGTAGCAAGCTCGTAGCCTTCATAGCACATTTGCTACGAAAGCGTAGGCCTTCGACTACGCTCAAAGATTGGCGAAGCCAGAAGCATATTATTTAAGTACTTAATTAGGTCCATAAATATTGAATTTTAAGGGTGTAATTAGTTCTTGTGTAGATCTTTCGAATTATAATGACTACTTAACGACCCACGCAATGGCAAGCCTATAAAAGATAGGACAAGGTACCTTTTTTCATCGTTAATGAAAGGTTTGTTTAGACAATGTAACTTTATAGATAGTAATAGGGTAAAAAAGGACGATAATTTTATTCAAATTTCTTTCTCAAATCCATTGTATAGTTAAAAGAAATCTGAAAAAATATACCAAATTTTTTGATAAAGAGTTCACTCTTGCCTAATAGAAACCGATGAATAATGAGATGTGCGTGCTCAGAAGCCTATTCACACTAACTTTGTCATGTCATACGAAATGCCAGGGAACACAAAATCTGTGTTCAAATGCAGGCAAACAGACATAATATGTTTGACACATTAACTGTGAGCATAATAAATGGAGGAGATTTCAAGAAGCGCTTAGTATGACGGTTCGGTATATCAACCAAGTGTGGTTGGTACCCTTTTTTATGGATGGGAAATCATCAAATTGGGAGCCTTCCGTTTTGCCGAAAAGATTATGACAAAATATCACTACCCAAACAAATTTTAGCAACCCTTTTTTATACCATTGCAATATTTGGAATGATTTTAGTACGCACTTTTTCATTTGGTCTAATTTTTACTCGGCAGAATATTACCAAAGATAATGTCATTATGGCATATAGTCTTTAATCAAATGATTTACAAACAATCTTTAGACAATAAACGTTAGGTCAAATGATTTGGCATGACAAAAAAGGGTTACTTATTAAAAAAAAATGTTTAGGTTAGGTTAGAACTGTGACCTCCTACGCACGAGCCGAGCGAGCGAAGCGATTGCGCGGTGCCGCGGCAGCGGCCGGCGAGTGCCAGAAACGACTAGATTATAAAGACAGAAGTATGGAATAAAAAAACCTAAAAAAAGGCTACCCGAAACTGAACTAGTTAGACGTTTTGCGTAAAATTTGTTATTCCAACTGAAACATTTGACTACATTTTGATAAAAGTATTAGTTGGTAAACAAGTTATTGTTTAAACGTTCTCTTGCCGAACATTAGGTTTGCGTTACAATAATTTGTAAAGAGATTTTTTGCTAAGTAATAATTTGGCAAATGAAATTATGCGGAAAATTGTTTGGGAAGTGATAATTTGTCAATTTTTTTTCGATGAAACATAGGTAACCCCATCAAATGACTTCTTCCGCTCTGAGTAGAATGGAAGGGAGTGTCAGACTCTTACTAACTAAAACCCATCCGTGTTCCTCCAGAAGCCCTTTGCGTTCCAGGGCCGCGGTGACTTTTTCGAACAAATCCTGCAACGTGGTTTGTAGGTATTTTATTCGCGCATTGCAGGTAAATAAAGACTTGCGTAGTTTTAATTTACCTTTTAAATAGATACATAGTAGAAACCAGAATAAATTTCCGTGCGTTCAAGCGATTTTGCCATACCTATTATTGGAATCAGAATTAGCTCACAATTTAGGACCCTTGGGTGCTTGGCAACTGGGCTTAACCAAGTTGTATATATCCCTTGCCGTCTATTTAGCCTAGCTCTGTTCTGTCTCCTGCATAATAAGAAGGGAAGTGGATTTTTTTTCCTACTCCTCCACTGTTATTTTCTGATTAATTTCGTTGCGGGATAAAAGACAGTAGAATCATTTCTCCGGGACTCGTCGAGCTTCATTGACTCGGCGTTTTTCTGGTGGTCGCCACTGTTGATTCTGGCTTTCAGGAGTTGCAGTGGTTTGGGAATGTCGTGTGGCGGGCTTACCTTTTGAATCCCAGAGCATAAATTTATTGGAGTACCTCCCACGCCAAGTCACAAATTCACCGTATTGTTCGTCACATATTTTTGACGTACAGGGTAAGTACGAGACAGTGGTATTCAAACGGTAGTATGCTTTATCCGAAAACTAGTAAATAATACTCTCGACTTTTCTTCTCTGTAAAATGTATAACTTGTATTATACAATAAAGAATTATTTCTTGGCTCAATATATTGTAATCTATATATATATTAACTTAAAGACCCCTGGTAGGTAGCTATCAGGACATTTATCACACCGCCTCTGCTGACAACATTCATCACACAAAATGGCCGCACAAAACTGTGCAAATGGACGTTTTATGTTTTTGTTGTGCGCTAATACGCGGCGCAATCAACTGTGTGCCTAGTAAAATAAATTGTAGTTGTTACGATAATCGCGAGTAATATACGTAATGTATGAGAAAGTCGTAAACTAAATGTATGAACCTAGTACTAAAAGCATTGTGAGTAACTGTGAATGGGGTAGAAGTAGCAAGTGGGGTACAGTTTTGACCCACATCCCCTTGGGGGTATAATTTTAAACTTTGGGTTTCTAGTCTTCGAACTGTGAACACTGTTTTAGTCTATTAAGTAATTTAAAATTTATTTATTGTCTTTGCACTGAATTCAAAACTTTTTAATAAATTTATTGATAAACTCAGGACTTGTTTACATTCTAAGTTACCTCGTGACCTATCTAGAAGAACAGAACTGCACCCACTAACTATGGATGTAAATCTAGAGGCTTTATACCAGTTTAACTCAACCTTGTAATGTAATCTGGTCTTAAGTTTATCATTATAAATATGTATACATTTTTTTTTTTTTAAATCATTTGAACTCCTAGTAAGATACATAGGTACGTAATGGCTCACATACGTGTTTATATTATCTTTATCAAAATTGTGTCTAGGTGTTCGATATCTATCATAATATTGATGCAAGAAGGATTATTAAAGTGACATCGAAAAAGCCTTGGGAAATCATCAAATGACTCCTGCCGCTCTGGGTAGAGCGAGAGAGAGTGTCAGACTCTTACTGACTAAAAAACATCCGTGTTCCTCTTTATAACCTTTGCGGAGCAGGAGGGAGTGTCAGACTGACTAAAACCCATCCGTGTTCCTCCTAATGCCCTTTTGCGTTCCAGGGCCGCGGTGACTCTTTCGAACAAATTTCACAACACGAGCTGATCCCCTACAATCACGACTCCGTCAAAAAAATATATTTATAAGAACATATTCGCCCTGTATAATTTCGTTTCTCTCTCAATGGAATCATGATAATATTGGCACGTGATAGTAGGGAATCAGCTCGTCATAGTTGCATGAAGTATAGAACAGTGACTATGTTACACCTAATAATAATACTTTTTTTATTTTTTATTTTTTATTGAGGAATGGGCTTGCTCTTTTCGCCACACTATTAATTTTCTCGATGCGAACAAAACCTCTTTTCCCTTTTTGCCAAACATCGGAAAATATTTTGAAAATAGAAGGTCAATGCTCTATCGCTTTTCTATACAAAGACAGGTAATTGTTATCCGACACGTATAGAAAAACAACAAAAATTATGTTGATCATGTTTTTCTACCTTAATTAGCATGCGCCAGAGGAATATACCGGCAATTCTATTTGTCATAGTGTTAAACGATTACAAGAACCACTATTCAAATTTATACTCTAACACACACAAAGTCGATTTACACTCTATACATACAGAATACCAACAAAGTTTTGATATGTTTTTCTGTCTTGATTAGCATACGCCACGCCAGCGAAATGAGCTAATATATTGGCAAAATTCTATTTGTCATAGTCTCAACCGAGCAGAGTCACCACCGTTCTAATTTACACTCAAACACGTTTTATCAAAGTAGGTTTCAGGTTGGCTTATGTGAAGCGTTGGCCGTGCAAACACCTCTTGGTTTTCACGGTAGCGTCAAAATTCATTACCTACTAAGTGTGGTGAATGACTTTATTACGTTTGGTCTATAGCGCCTCGCCAAGTGGAAATTTAGTTACGTTGTCGTGGAAGATAATGTAATGCATTTGTTGAGGACACTGAGTAAATATGTCGTCGGTGTAAGGTTGTAAGTAGCCTAGTTAATAAGGGTAGGCGTTTGTGCTCTTTTGGTAATGAGAAAGAATGTTTAACGTGCTCCAAATTGCTTTATTAGCTACATGCTTAGGCTTTTGAGATTTTAGGTTCGTAAACCTCTGCTTTTACTCTTTCACCGGAAACATTTCTAAAGTTTAGAACTAATTTGTGGTTGGAAGCCTCAAAACACTTACGGTTGTAAGTTACGTAACTAAAAAACATAATTATTCTAACAAAGATTCTTGAACTTGGCGCCCGAATTCTGGAACTAAATTTTCACCTCGTCAGAAATTAAAAGCAAGTGAAATGATGTGATTGGCTTTTACAAATTAATTCAAAATAATCACCGCAGCTAACGCACGCTGGACAGTAATTTTTCAAATATCTTTCTTGAAGCATAGCCTAAGTGTGTTAATGTGTAACTAGATTAGTCAAAGAAGAACTATTACTTGACACAAAAACAACTCAACTTTCCACCGTCCGTTCTATGGAAGATAAAGCAAAATATGAAACTATTCATGCCTCGCCTACTCAGGCATTTTATTTCTTTCATATTCTCTTGTATACGTTCCATTTATGTTTACATACATATGTAGGTACAAACGTATATTATTCGGACCCTCAATGTTTTATGGCTAAAGAACTATACACTCTGCCTCTATAGAGGCACTTATCCGAGGGAACAGAAAGAAAGAATGAATAAAAATAGGCGCCTATTTCTAGTCGTAAAACAGGCCATGTGGTATGTTATCTTTTTATTGGATTTTACTTTTGGGTACAAAGGTTTTAGTATGGTAATGAGATGTTGTAAATGTTAAAAGGATTTATGTTGAATATGTTTAATGGTTAAAAGACATTTTTCAGCGCAATTTTTTTAATTTGCAGCCCTGAATCTGGATTTGTGTTAGTTTTATGGCATTAGTATTGCCAGTGCTATGGTAGATATCAAGGTTGATGCTGATGCAGGGTTTTACGGTATCAGCGATATTTTACTGATATTAATAAATGACTTAAATAAAATGTATTTATCTTACTTAAAAATTGTTAGTTAATTTGTTATAAGATTTTGAATATAAGACAAGTTATATTATTATATTATTTTTACTAAAAATGTATACTAGACAAGTACCATTATAGTATGAATGGGTATACCTATGTTACATGTTTTTGTGAAATGTTTTTTCAATAATCATCTAATAATAATCAAAAACGTTTAAAGTTTTTATCAATAATTCGCTCCCGTCAACTGGCTACCTACCTACCCTACACCTACCCTACACCTACCCTACACCTACCCTACACCTACCCTACACCTACCCTACACCTACCCTACACCTACCCTACACCTACCCTACACCTACCCTACACCTACCCTACACCTACCCTACACCTACATGCATGCAAATAATTATATTTTATTGAGGTATTTCTTTCCGACTTGCTAGACAAAAGTTGTGATAGCTCGGTTAATATACATGTTATAAAAATAATTTATAGCCTATAGCACTCAGGAATAATGCAGCTTTCTACCAGTGAAAAAAATTTTAGAATTGGATCATTAGTTCCAGAGATTACCGCCGCGCATACAAACTTACAAATTTTACCTCTTTATAATATTATTAGTATAGATATAGATAAATGGTTCACACTTTTTTGTTTTTTTTATACGTGATTAATCAATAATACGCACGCAAAAAGTCCCACCTACAACGAACACGACACGACTTGAATGTCAGCATTAAAAATCAACATCGATTGTTGCTGATGCTGATATAAAAAACCATGCTGTTAATCCGCTGATGCTGATGCTGATATTCGCAACAACCCTGGTAGATACTATCTGCGCTATGCTTTAAAATTATTATGAAAAGTCAGCTGTCAGTCTATGAAATCGAAATGGAATGCTAAAGTACACCTTAAGCTGACTCTACGTAAGTTTTGTTTTTAAAGGTGCTCCCTCACCGAGAGCATTCGCCTGTAATGTAATGTTGCCTAGTATTATAACACAGAAAAAACCCGAGCATTAAAGTGGGCAATTTGTAATGATACAATCTGTAGCCTTTTGAAACAACTTGTAACATACATCTTGAAGTAATTCGTGTCTCTAGTATTGTTTCTTCTATTTTTGTACGTAAATAACTTACGAATTAATATTGTCGCGCTCAACGCATCGACCGTTTCTTTTGACATTGTGAAAATAGCTCATTTAGCTACAGGCAAATGCTTCAAACCGAATTTGAAATGTAACATTACAGGCGAATGCTCAGCGACCCACCAACATAAATATATTGTCATTCTTAATTACAAACATAAAAATATTACAGACATGAAAGTGTTTTTTTCTAGTGATGATAAATGGTTCATCATTTCTTCTTCTTCGGGTACCTACAAAGAGGCATTAAAGAAAGATCAATGTCCTTTATTGCAAATTTATGTGGCATAGTCTTGATTAAATTCCGTGTTATAACAGAAGACTTAAAAATTGCCAAAATTTGGCGCATTATAAGTAACAGCGCTGCCTAGCCTTTTGCGGCATAAATTCGTGATAATGTTTGTTTTTGCAGTGAACATTTTTGTTCATGTAACTTAATCTGCAGATGAAACCTATTCAGTTAGAAGGCTTAGTGGAGAGGGTTCACGTAAATAGTGCAGTTTTTATAATTAGGCCACCGGTGACTTTTGTTACTTGACCTTTGTCCCACGCTAGAAATAAAACTGTCTCGATCTCACGTTTTTGCAGCTAGAAACCAACTCAGTAAGTATACTGAGGGCACATGAGTAGATATATCTACTCATGTGCTGAGGGCGTTATTTATACCAATTTTTTTTTACAGAATTTTAATTTCGTAACTGCTAATAAAAGCTTGAGATTTGCAAGCACAGTTTGACTATAGAGTTTGACATGTCAATTTTAATTAGAAAGAAAGAAAAATATTTATTTTTACCTCGCACAAGACACAAAAAGTAAAAAAAATAAGCAATAATAATATTTAAAAGTAACAATAGGTACACATAACACAAGCAAGAGGTGAGAGTGCGAGGCCAAAAAGGTCCCTATCTCAGCATTAAGCTGCGACACTTATAAAAATAAATAAAATATCACAGCGCTGGTGTTCCGATAGGGCCCTGTGATGCCACGGATACATTTACGACTTATTAAAATTAAATTAAAACATACAAATAAAATAATCAAATAATTACGTTTAATAAACTGAGAAAGTTTTTGCTTCATTTGTACAGTCCCCCGTACCAAATTGACTGTAACTATTTTCAGCAGGTGGATTTTGTCTATGCAAACGTTTGGACAAAGGTCTCTCGCATAGTATTTAATTATTCCCGGTATGTTGTCTTCTCCGACCAATGAGTTATAAAACACTCTCAGTCTTCATACTTACGCAGCGTTTTCTATACCTAACTAATTTTTATTTTTTATTTTTTTATTATTGATAGGCACGCGCTTGACCACTATCTCACCTGATGGTAAGCGATGATATGGTCGAAGATGGAGCACGCTTGCCCAGAAGTAACCTATTCACTCTTGACTTAAAGACTCCCAGGTTGTAGCTATCAGGAAACACAGACTCCGGCAGGGAATTCCACTCCTTAGAGGTACGCACAATGAATGTATTCCCAAAACGCTTTGTGCGTGTGGGTGGGATGTCCACCATGTACCGGTGGCGCATCGCCTTGTGGTCCGATGATGGAACGGGCTAATTATATGACTTATTGTGCTATTACCCCATATATAATCAGGTCCAGCAATAAATAATTACATACTTTACCAGTTTTTTCAGACCGAAAAGTGGTACTTACCAATTTATTTTCCAACAAAGAAATACGGTTAAATTTCTTCGATTATAGGTACAACAAGCAGCCACTTTCCAACATTGTTGTAATTGAGTAAACTGTGTAGGTAAATCAAAGCCCCCTTACAAGTAAGGCTGCTCTGAAGTTTGGGTTTCCTTTACACGGTACATTAGGCAATATCTTGGTATTACTCTTATGTAACAAATCATTACAGTATCGATACAGGTACCTATATAAATGTTATCTTGTAAACCTTGAGTGGTTGGGTATAATGACCATTGGGGTAACACAGGTCCATAATTTATTTATAATATGTTGATCAAGTAAATTGTGGTACTTACGAAAATGGGTATATTTAGATTGTGAATAATTTCTACCAAAATCAGATGCATTTTTATAGCGTCAGCAAAAGCATCCAAAAAAGCAGTGGGTGTAATACAGTCAACATTATGATGCTGCACATACAAAATGCTACTGCAATTAATAGAAATTTCAATGAATCAGAATATTACGCTTCTTATAATTGCTACAATTCATACATTGTATGTTTAATTTAATTGTATGTTTGTTTTATCGGAAAAGAAAAACAGTTCCGGGCTAAACCGGTTTTTTTTTTTTTTTTTTTTTTATTATGAATGGCCAGCTCTTGACCTCGATCACGCCTGATGGAAAGCAATAGATAAGGTCCATGATGAAGCGAGCGTGCCCAGAAAGATGCCTTGAGGCACTGGTACTCCCACGCGTCGACGAAACACAGCAGGGTGCTTGACGCCGGACTCCGGTGGGATGGTGGTCGCGAACCAGGCGGGTGTTAGTCCTACCACCGCAAGGGAAAGATTGAAGAGTCGTATAAGGTGTTAGGTTAATGTGATCATGATTTGGTTACGTGGCGAACCTGCGAAGCCCGTACGAGAAAAGCCGCAATTACAAAAATGTTGACAACATTTTATTTTTGGTTCCAACAAACAACGTGCCACACTATTCCAGGAAGCTGGCTAAAATTGACACACGTTTGTTGAAATAGTAAAATAATCGCAAAAAATAACGCAGTCCCGCCGCTTGAATGAGTACGTAAATAAACTGGAACTGAATAAATAAATAAAAAAAATTAAATAGAACAGTACATTTTCGCAAAGGTATAACAAATCAGTTATCCATATTATGTATTGCCACATTTCCCATTTATCTAGTTCAATTATTTATTATTTCTCGTTCAAATATTACCCACATGGAAACGGTTTATTTAAAGATTACAGTCGCATCTCCGTAATTACACCATAAACCATAATAAACTGCGTTCTGCCAAGCCACAGTGGGGCGAAAATATTTTACGTGGCCAAAATCTTAAGAAGTAACATTACACATAATGAAAGAGCGATACAAAACTTTCTTATAGCCGTTTAAGACTGTTCTGGCCCAATATACATCGTTACATAGCCTAATGGAGATTACAAGGCGACTTATCGTAAATGTACACGTTAAACTTGTACATTTTTACCCACTTTTTATAGCTCTAGTAATCCTATCGGATTTTGGACACGAATTGTCGAATTTTACCACTGTGCTTTTATAATTCTCTTTTTGAATGTAAAACATGCTGAAGTTCGATCCTATTATATTGGATCTGGGTTTTTAGGGGCTTAGTCTGTGCGAACAATTGTTTGCAAAACCCTGTTTTTTGTGTAGGGCTTTTAAAGTACCTAATAGGTACGTTGCTGAACTGAATCGTAGAGGTAGGTTTATACTTTTACCATCCATTGTACATTTTTCTAAAATTTTGTGTTCGGTACCTATTTAACGAGTATCTTTATGGATAAACTAAGATTATTACTGTTGTTGTTAATAATAATATTTTATTACTTTGATAAGATAGGGTCTTCACTTGCTTACAGACAGAATACCTATATTCCACTAGTGGGGACATAATGTGCAGATTATGAAAGTTCTGCACCAGTTTGCACAAACCGCCACAAAAATTGTGTTTTCGAAGTGTCCGGCACTCACATTTTGAGAGGAAGGTTTATCCTGTTGAGGAGGAGTTTTAGATCCTCTCCTTGGGTAGGCTATTCAGGTTCCGTGAAATTGTACAAGTCCGTATTTCAGACTCGGTAATGAGACCATAGGGCGAGTCAAAAACATCACACTTACGCCATCCATCGAGCTATAAGACAACACTTTATTTCAGGCTCAGGTTTAAAATATACAAACAAATAACAGTATTTTAGTAACAAATAGCTGAGATAATCGATTTATTGAAAACTGTTTTTTATTCAAATAAAAAACACTGGATGAGCTTTCTAAAGCTCATCCAGTGTTTTTTAACAAAAATAAGGTTTTTAGAGTTCTAACTCTAAAAACCTTATTTTTTGTTTTTACAAAGTGGTCAATGTGTAACATTTATTGCCAGCCATTTTCCTGTACTTGTCATTACACATCCCAAGAAAACTAAACACAAAACAATTGCAACAATCATCAAGAAGGAAAAACATCCCCTTTATGTTGGTTTAGCGTGTAGCTGACATTGTCATTTATGTTACATTGTCTTTGTCTTACGGCCAAGTTAGAAAAGTTTTTGCTATGTCAATTACTCCTAAAACGAAACAGTATAGGACAGGAGACGCCCGCGGGACTTTTGCTAATGTTGAATTATTTATTTATGAGAAACTAAGGGAAGAACCCGGAGTTTAATTCTAAAACATAATTGAATTTCTTGAAAGTTTAACCGTTCTAGTTTGGTGTGCGGTAGTGAAAAGGCTAAATGGCTGTATTCAGTTTTGCCCCAGTTAGTTGTTTTGCTGTTTGGACGACAATGTAGTGGTGATAAATTCTTTTCAGACATTCATATCAATTTAGACTGTCCCTGTAATTTATAAATAGTGTGGTGTCCTGTCACGTTTTGTTGTATTAAAGTGAAAATAACAGTTTTACGGTACTTTGCTACTGCTGCTTTTAGGTTTATTTTGTGTATGTGTACCTGGAATGCAATGAAAAAACCTGGTGTCAACGGAGATAAAAATAAAGATAAGGAAAATGGTGGATATGTTTTTTTCACTGCATAATTCAGTACATAGAGGTAGATTTAAAAAAAAGTCAAACCTTTTGTGAATATGTCAAGGAGTTTTTTCGTGGTGTTCCTACACCATGAAAACCTTGCTGAACTTTAGGTGTTAATTTTCTTAAAGACTGATGACAATCTAATGTCTGCCAACCGCTCGATTGGTTGACTAACAATTCCAATCACAATGTAGAAGACAACAGATGGAGAAATTGGGGAACACTCATAGTAACCTGTTTGTCCTGTTTATTCTGCAAATTACATTGCCTATGTCACTCAGTGTATCAAAACGAATGTAGGAATGCCTCATTTTTGTCTAAATCATTAAGGCCACAAAGCGTGCCAAAGAATACGTAAATACAACTTATGTACCTACATTTTCTCGGGAATGTAGAGTACTAATATTTTAGTACCCTGTTTTTTTTGTACCGGAAATAATAAATTCACACAAAATGCCCACACATTGTTGACAAACATATTACATTTCTTAAACAGCCAAATATACAGAGGCTTTTTATCAGCAGCTTATCAGCGCCCTCGAGTTATAAGAACGGAAGGAATTGGGTCATTGTAGGGGTCGTGTAGATTTAGGCCACACTTGTTCACTAATGTTATGTGGAAACTCAATACGTTATTGTTGAGTCTTCGATGACTTTCGAAGACCTCTTAGCGGAAACCAGACTAAGTGATACTTGAGCTATAAGTACTGTAGTAGGTGGGGGTGGGTTTTGTGATTGTGTTGTGTTTCCGGCCATTGGGCACCCCGACTCGGACAGTTTAGGTTAGGTGATGACGGGGTCTGTCGCCATCCCCTTCGTTTGTTCGGTTATATTTTTAAACCCTTGAGCTCCGCGAACCGGAGCTCCAACTTGGCCTTTTAGGTAACTTTTTTTTTTTTTTTAACCCATATTGTCCCACTGCTGGGCAAAGACCTCCCCCAAGTTCTTCCAAGAACTCTTTTCACGTGTCACCTCGTACCAACCTTCATAGTACGCGTCCAGGTCATCTCGCCACCTTTTTCTGGGCCTGCCTCAGCGCACCATCCATCTTCAGGCACCCATTGTGTGGAGACTTTTGCCCAACGGTCACAGTGCATGCGACTAACGTGACCCGCCCATTCCCATTTGAACCTGGCAGCCTTCTTACCTACATCCATTATTCCCGTTTTGGAACGCAGCGTGGTGTTTCTAATTCTGACCTGTCTTTTTACGCCCAGAATGCTGCGTTCCATCGCTCTTTGGCAAACTCCAAGACGGATCTTTTGCGACGTCAGTTAAATTTTTGAAAAATATTAGTTAGGTAGGTACTTACATATTTTTTGTTTTATCAAATCAATAACAATTGACAAAGATAAAACCGCATCAAAGATCAGGTCAAGTCGGGTTGTGACGTCACTTTCCGATAAAAATTGTTTCGGTCTGTGACGTCACAGGAGTTTTCAACGCACTGTATCATACGAATTAGGTATTACGTAAAAAATAAAAAATACGGGACAAATATTGTTTTGGAAATCTATCTGACGGACTAATCAGTATTTTTCAGGAAACCCTACAGAACATAGGTTATTTTCATCCATACAATATTTTTTTACTTTTATGTGGGCGAAGTTCCTGGCAGAAGCTAGAAGTTAAATAAAACTGTAATTATTAAATTATTGTTGTCATAAATTCTGATGAAATTGATTCTTTAAATAACTAGAATGGTTACATTCTAGTTATTCGTAGCCTTGAGTTAGTTACTACAATTTCGTGAGTTAAGGAGTTTTAAAACTGCTGGAGTAACCTCTAACTACCTACATAAATATTTATTTAAACGTTTCAACTAAATACGTGAGCTATTAAAGCTCGCATTTAGGGAGTAGTCGGATAGTTAATTCATACCTAGAAACTAATCGAGTGTGTAAACGTAGGTAGTTTACAATTAAAGTCTCTTTTACATAGTTGGGAGAGCGCCAAATCGCATAAGTGCATCCGTGACACGATAAGTTATTCGTCGCAATCAGGATTTGGTTCACCGCAACACAGTAAAGGCAATGTATTCCATTGGATTTTGTCGAATAACAATAGTGGGTGGACTGAGCTGATGTATATAGGTGCTTACGATTGACAACGAAATTGACTGATGGGGTCCGAGCGCGCGTCTCCTTTTCGAGGATATTTCTTAACCATGGATAGACAGAAGGCTGGCTCGTATTATTTAAACACAGAATTAGCAATGCCATTAAATGTGGCATACAGCCAGTCTACTTGCCATGTTTCTGGATGATAGCAATGTGGAGGAGTGCTTTAACGTCTAACCGTATACAATGTGTAACAGAATAAAGGCAATACCTCTTAAGGGGTCATTGTACTCATCATTATGACAACTTTGACTCTGGGTTCAACCCTGAAAACGCGAAAATTTTGTTTTTGTCATATGGACTTAGGTTTAGTAGTTAGTTAAAATTCTAAATAATGAACATAGAAGACGAATTAACTGACGTTTTGATCAAAAACGATATTTCAAAAACGAAACATTAATGATAAACCGTGAGCTCTGTCTCTAACTTTCATCGTTTAATCCAATTTAACAGCCAGTTTGATATCAAAATTAAAACGTCAAATTGTAGACAGTAAAAGCACATAATTTACGTCGCCAATCAAGCAATCCGACTAGAATTTGAATTCCTAATTAGATTTTAAAATATAGATAAACCAGCTGCTATAAATTTAATACGGGCTATATTAAAGAAATAAATCAGCGGAGGTTTCGAGTCGCCGCCCGTCCATTGTTTTCACTCTACAACAGATTTATCTGGCCAGTTGAACCAGAAATTATTGGTTAGAAGTCCGTGAAAAGGACACCTAATGTGTTTCTTTTCAGCGCTTTTTTACGCTGCCTATTTATTTTCACAGACGAGAGAACACTGTACATCTTTTTAATTTGTTTTAATTTCATGCTAATGTATTCCACCAAACTCAATCTCAGGTGCACAAATATTTCCCAAGATAAATTAAAATTTCACTCTCAATAATTATTTCACTAGCATAAAAATGTAAAAATCCGTCAACATTTTTTCGCAAAAATTTCTGCTTTTATTTTTTTACGTGTATCACTTTACTGAAATATAAATGAAAAAGTTAAGGGTCTCGGTTGGACTATAACGATGAAACTACTAACAAGCTTATTTATCACAAATGGACGGGCGGGTTCCCACTCCCGAAAATATTCCAAATATAATCACACGCCCAATGGAGCATGGGTTAAAAAAATCTGGTCAAAAATTTTCCGTCACTAAATTGTGTACGAATGGTAGCTGAGTTGGGTTTTCTGCAAGATAGCAGTTTCGTTGATAGAGATATAAAGTCCCAGCTAAGATTAAGATAAACGTGGTAACGCCTCTGTTATAAATCTCTCACTGGATAGATAAAGGGCCGGTCACGTGGACTGCGTGCCGCTGATTATTTAACGGAAATTGGGTCCCGACATTTTACCCTTATTTACTTCAGATATAATATGAACTTCATTACTTTTTTTTTCTGAATAATTTATGTGAAAGTTTTTGAACTGAAGGCATTATCAATTTGATCATAACGTTACTTGTCTAGTCAGTGTGTAATTAGCTAGACTGTACCTACAATTACTTCCTAACCTTGCGTGGTGACTATTATGGGGTGAGGACGGTTATCAATTATTGTTCATTAAAATTAAAGGAATTTTACAATTCTGTAGTCTGACCTCGAGTATACATTATGTAATGTTAATAGAGTATGTAAATTACTGATAAATTCGTTTTTGTTGAGTATTTTATACTAGTGCGTAAAAATTTAGTAAAAAAATAAATAAGTAAAGAAACTAAAATCTCAAACGGACGGGACGTTGCAAAACTTCATCACAATCGGAAACAAAATCAATCGAACCGACGGAAAGACTCAATAAAAAAATAAGCACACTACACTCTCTAAATCACAAAGGAAACCCAAACGTACACAATCATCTTATTCGTATTATTCAAAATCTAAATCTGGTTGTTGCCAAAAGATTTTATCCGGGCTCGAGTATTTTCAAATAGTTTTTTTCCAGCGGCGAACCGGTTCGGCCCACTGTCCGCGGTATCTGACGTGGGCCAAAGATTTATATTCCCATAATGTCGGCTAGACAATACGTTCAGTATATTTTTCTTAGCGCTCTCGACGCTTTTATAAAAACACAAATTTACTGGGAACGGAAAATACCGTGGTTTTTTCTTTTGCTCTTAGTGAAAAAAATAGTTGGAGGACAGCGCAGCGTTCATTCTAAGTTTTCTTTGCTTTGATTAAATAATAATATTTTTTCTTTATCCAATCAGGGTTGGTGTTTATGTAATGTTATTGGCTTTTTGGGTGGAATGTTTTTGTTTTGATAGTGTGTGCTTTATGTATGGGGAAAATAGTTATTTATAGCATAAACAAGCCATCGACGATAGTCGCTTTTGGAGAGGTTTTAGGCAGGAATACCTTACTTAGATACACCTAGATTCTCATTTTTAACCGAGTTCCAAAAAAGGAGGAGGTTCTCAATTCGACAGAATTTTTTTTTGTATGTTTGTTCAGCGATATTTTCGCCAATTTTCAACCGATTTTGATGATTCTTTTTTTGTTTAGAAGAGTATCTTCCGAGACTGGTCCCATTTCAATTGTGGTGAAGATCTGATGAAGACTTCGGAGATAGGTAACGGAACTCTTCAATAAATGATAGCAAACCTGCCAGGATTGCTGAAATCGCATATCTGTATTTTTGTTTACGCCAGATCATAAGATAACATCACGCCGGTACGCTGTGAAGGGGTACGCAGATGTGTACAAGTCAACCATGGTTTTGGGGTTATCTATTCGGGAATAGCTTTATTGTTTTTTATCGACATATTTATATTATCCCACTGCAGGGTGAAGGTCTCCCCATAGCCTTCCAGTCATCCTATTATTCATGTTATTTAAAATTTACATTTATCCTCAAAAAACAATATAAAATTACCGTAACAAAGAACAACCTTGTTAACTCCATCCTAAGTTATTCTGTCCGTTAGAAAGCATACCTTCTATTATCCTGTATAAATTACTGTCATACCGTAGCTCGTAGCCGAAACATAAACCTCTTCGCCCAAAATACTTGAGCAAAAAATAAAGAATACTGGGGTCACGATCCGATTTATACAATTACCCCAAATTCACATTTTATTTTCCTTGAGCTTTAACATTTCATTCATTGTCCTCAATTATTTGAATCACAAAAGGAAAAAAAATCACGAATAGGTAATTTACATTGGTATAAAGAAAATAAAGCCGGTGTCACACTTGGCGGTTCGTCAACACGTCCGCGCACGCCTCGATTTGCATGAAATACGTCTACTGCTGAAGAGAATGAATAAAACAGGGATGCATATGAGACTTCTATCGATTCACGCACGGAATTCATTCAGACACATCTATTTTTTTGGATTAAGATTTACCATAAATAATTAGAAGTTTTACACATGTTAAATTCAATATGAAGATAACTGGCCGTGACTGGAACGTGGACAAACCTTGGACCGTAAGGAAGACAAAAAATGCGCTGCAGTGCGTACATTAATATGAGCTTTATCAAACACGTTAAATTCCGAGCCGTGCCTGGTAAGTGTCGGATCACGTTATGATGGACCATAGTCCATCAACATCCCTGGCACTGCCCGGATATAATTATCTAGATCAACCTACAATGAGTGTAAAATAAAATGCGAATAACTATAGTATTTATCAACAAGATAATGACGTAACACACAGACTAATAACAGTCTAATAACAATAACGTGCAATTAAGTATCTACCTACTAACAATAATTTTCTCCCGAGAACTGCAAAAGGCTTTAGTTGAAAACGCTGCAATTATCAGAGCAACTAATTAAACGTTAGTCGAGACTCTTGAACGATACAATATCACACCAAAGGGTACGATTTTAACTTGACAATATACCCGCCGTTCAACATATGACAGCTACTCGTCCCTTAATCAAGACAGCAAATATTCGCAACAAAATAGTCTTACATAAGATTAACTTAATTAAAGGCAGCGAAGCAAAATATGCTCTTGCATATTCTGAGGATGAGAAGAAGCGTTTCATTTAGGTACATCGCGCATACCAGCTAAAACGTAGCCACGTCTCCCGTAATTGAATATTAATATCGCTACTAAAACGTTATGGCTGAACACGGAATTATAAAAAGTTAGAGCATGAATCAGGGAAGTAGATTAGAAGTGTAGTGGTAAATTTTACTGCTGTTAAGATAACTACGTCTTCATTGCATAAGTTTCTCATTTTATTTAAAACGGGAGTCGACGGTAGTTATAACAAAACTACTTTTAACTCGAAAATAATGCGGCAAAAAATGTTATGGCTTTTCACGGGTGGGAGGAGAAATCTACGCAACAAAGTTAAGCGAAGAATAAAATTGAGACTATCAAAAGTATTTAGGAATCTAACTCATATATAATTTGAAAATAATGAATATAATCTCATGCATGTAAGGGACATACATGAGATTATATTCAAATTACGGAACTGCTGTTTTACTTCAATTAGTTCTAGGAGTAAAATAATTGCAAAATATGTGGCGTAATATGTAGGGGTCTCACAAATGTGACCAACTGTGATAAGGACGGGGGAGAGTCAATGAATCATGAAATTCGTGTGACGTAATTTACGGATGGCCCGCTTTTTTATGGGAAATCATCAAATGACTCCTCCCGCTCTGGTCGCAATGGAAGCTCAGAGCATTTGGAGAGCGTGCTCTCCAAATGCTCTGAGCTTCTAATGCTCTGAGCTTGGAACGCAAACAGCATTTGGAGGAACACCCGTGGGTGTTCCTCCAAATGCTGTTTGCGTTCCAGGGCCGCGCAACTCCGTCAAACAAATTCCACATCTCGAGAAAAATCCTCAAAAATAATCTCACAAGGTGACTGGTACGTCTAAATATCTCAGCAACGTGATACTTTGGGGCACCATATTACTAACATTTTTATCTTTTGAAGTGTTCTTTACACATATGTTTCATGGCGCACCGTGACAAAATATCAAAATGGCGGCGAATGACTACGCCAAATCCCATACAAAAATGGTGGAACCCCTTTAAACTAGATACAACACTGCCAAAACAACAACTGACTATAAACGGTATAAACTAAGGACAGGTAGGTTAAAATGTAGGCATTCATTAAGAAAAGGTTTTCCGTAACAGCACCTGGGTCAAAGGGCATTACAATTTGTATGGCGAACAAAGCCGGGAACGGTAGCTAGTTACCATATACGATATATAAAAGAATAAAGATGAAAGGGAGTAACATGATATTGAGTATTTCACTCTCGATGTTAAGCATTGCCAATCGGTAAAAAATGGAGTATATTTTGGGATCGAAAATTCTCCAGCAGGAAAAATCAGAGCAAGAAGGTACGCAAATATTGTTTAATAGAGCTTGTCGTTTATAAGTATAATGGCTTTATGATAAAAAAATATCTATAACAAGGCTGCTATATATTGTTTGAGAAACTCTTTTGAATTCCCGGTGGGAGTACGTCCATTGAAAGTCTCGTAAAGATCTTAAGACGTCTTTAGAAGACTTTATTCAACGGAATTTTGTATTTGCGGTGAATTTAATGAACTCCGTGAAGTTTGTAGCATAAACATGCTATAGAAGGATTTAATCATATTTGTGTTTAAAATGATTATGGAGTTTTATGTGTGTTGTATGTTATTGAAAGTAGGGTCTTATTAATGAGACTGAGAGCACAAAAGAAAAGGTGAAATACGTTTTTTGGCATGACACAAAATTATGACACTCATTAGTAATAGCAGAATGAAACTAAAAGTGCTACCACTTGAAATTTACCCGGAAAAAG
The DNA here is from genome assembly GCA_947386135.1 of Melanchra persicariae. NCBI lineage: Eukaryota > Metazoa > Arthropoda > Insecta > Lepidoptera > Noctuidae > Melanchra > Melanchra persicariae. Next base: position 3,206,003 of record OX376651.1, on the reverse strand, counting down.
AAATTGACAGCTAGTGTATATCATGTGGGTCCTAATGTTATCCAAGAGGTAGATCAAATAAGAGACTTAGGAGTTGTTTTTGAAAATACTTTGGCATTTGTACCTTGAGGGCTTCATCAAAGACGCTTCTAGAATGCTGGGATTTGTTGTAAGGAATGTCGCTGGTTTTAAGCGCAGTCGGACAAAGGTCTTGTTGTACAACTGTATCGTTCGTAGTATCTTAGAATACTGCAGCCCAATTTGTAGACTTCATTACTCTACGCACGTCCTTCGACTGGAGCGAATACAAAACAGATTTCTCTGGCGTCTGGCCTATGCCAGTGGAAATGCAAGAAGGATACGATCATTTGAAGCCCAACTATTTTATTTTAAAATGGTCCCATTGGAGAAACGTAGAATAATCATTGATTCGTACTTAAGCTACTCCGATGCAAAATTATTGTCCCCTATTACTGTCCATGTCTCAATCTCGGGCTCGTGCTAGACTTCCTCGTGCTCCGATTACTCCTTCACGCCCTCCACTCTGCAGAACAATACTTGGTGCAAATACTGTCATTCCCCATTCATCTTTGCAAATTGTTAAATTGCTCCTGAGATCTTGTTGTCGTGCATTTCGACTCATATGACAAGTTTCATAGAACGACTACTATGGTAATGTTTATTTTTTTCTATTTTGTGTCGCTGTTTGTTTTGTTCTATTCTATTGCATTTCACTTCTCTGTATAATTATATTAGTTTTATTCCGAAAAGTTGAAAGGTAACCGCTTGTCCTAGTATGGTCATGTGAAGAGGTGGGATGAAACGCATGTAACTAAAAGGGTTATGAATGTAAATGTGAATGGATGAAGGAGGTCAAAGAAAAGATGGATGGATTGTGTGAGGAGCGATATGAAAGAAAAGGGAGTTAGTGATAGTGTGACGGGTGATGGGACAGAATGGAAGAAAAAAACGTGTTGCGCCGACCCCAAGTAACATGAGATAAGGGCATGATGATGATGTACATATCAGTTTTATATTCCATCACGTATTGTTAATTTAAACTTGCTAATATAAATGTTAGTTATTATGTTTTTTTTTTTTGAAAAAACGTTGCCCCGCACTAGGAATTTCTCCTGTATCGTGGGTGCGTTTACAAATATATAATCTCACATACACAATTAGCCAGACCCGGAACAACTTTCTGTAGGTCATACAAATATTTGTTCCGTGCGGGAATCGAACCCGCGAGACGCAGCGCAGCAGCCAATCGCTCAACCACTGCGCCAACCGTGTCGTCTAAATATTTTAGTGCTTGTGGCACACCTAATATTATTATGTTAATGGGGTATGTGGTGCTAACCTGTATGAAATGGTTACACTAACCTTAGATAACGGTAGATATTACTTTAACAATTTACATTGTAAACAATTAGGTATTGGTTGGCCAAATAAAAAATAAAAATAGAAAGAAAAATGAATCCACATTAAATGAAAAGTTAGTGAAAACTTGCAATTTTCCAAGCACAGTAATATAACTGGTCATATGCTTTCATTTTTCCTAGTATTTGTATGAATAGCAGCATATTAAAGTTTCTTTACTCTCACGTTTTGAATACTAAATAGATATTTTATAATGAACAACTGAATAGCACCAGTTTCTACGTGCGCAAGCAGATTTTTTGCCTAGAAAAGATACAAAGGTTTCTTAAATTTCTTTTAAGTTCTACCAAAGGTTCGGTACGCTTGAAGTCCTAGAATCTTCCAAAGGATAGTTTAGAGCTAAACTCGCGAAGAATTCTCGAGAAAAAGTTGGAAACACTTTAAAAAATTATAAAACTTTTCAAGATTTTTCTTAGTTGGTAGGTACGTATATCTGACTCGAGGGAAATCTTCAACTACGATTTAAAAACTTTATCCTATGACCGAAAATAATAATAACGGAGTTAAAATAAAAAACAAAAATTAATAATTGCAAACATTCTTAGCATTTTTTTCTTTATTGGAAATTCTTAAATTTAGTCTTGTTTCAATTAAGTTAAGGTTTAATGTTACACGGAATTTTTTCTCTAAATAATTATTTTCTGTGAGTGTGCGCTCATTATTTTTATTAATGATACACACGCAGCACCTAGTCGTTAATCTTGATACAGATAGATTTATCTCCAGCTTTTTCATAGAATTGAGATGCTTCGCGCTATTAATTAAAAATATTTTTATTTTTAAGACTTAGAAAGAAATTCTAACGGACCAGTTAGTCGAGTATGGAAAATGATGGACGAGTATGCAAATTTTATGGTTTGGTATGCTGCAGTTTTCGCAATCAATGTGAAACTTCTTTTAGTCTAAGATGGTTGTTTTCTATTTTGATATGATTTTATTATTTGGTCTCGAAAAGTTGACGGAACACTGCATTGAGAAATTGCCAAGTTATTTGCCATTGCTTTTGCATGACTGACTTTTTATAATGTCTTTTTGAGTGGTTCTTTGACTACCCACCCGCAGTGTTTCATTATTGAATTATCATAAGATATTACCCACCGGTTCATCGTTCTACTCCAAATCAACGACCTCCGCTATCTTTCCAATTAGATCATGTCAAACCGATTTCCAATGACACTTAACTAAGTCATGACAGCGCCGAATAACTTCACCAACTCTTCAAATGAAATCTCAAACGAAATAACGATTCAAGTCTGACATTCCTTGTTCGATTTCAAAAGGAGGTTTTTCAGAAAACTTTTGTAACTCCAATAGCCTTTTTAGATACAAAACTCGCCTTTAGAGTACCTCCAGCGTTGCGTTATCAACAACAACAAAAAAAAACAATTAACTGGCTACACAGATCCGTTGAAGAGTTGAAACCTTCTGTTTTAATTAAAAACTGCGGTATTTTTTCGTAACGTTAATTTAAATTTTGGGAAAAACCATAATTCTTTTGGTTATACTGTTTTAAATAATTAGAAAAACTTAATATTGTTGTGTTATGGTCCTGTTAATATTTTTTGTTAATTTTATTAAAGTTCTAGGCTTTTACATCGACAAAAAGACGAATCGAAATATAAATAAGTGCTGTACCTTACATAGGTGCTGCTTTACCTGTGTTTCCTTGCAAATTATATAAATATTATTCAGTAGATATATGTCGCAATCAATAAGCTTAATCAAGCGTTTAGTTGGAGGACTAGCCTATTCATTTAATGCGCCAGTTTTTCAGTGACTTAAGTGACATCTTTGTCACTTATGCCGCTGATCAATCAGCGCAGTTCAATGAAAAGGCTAGGCTGGTTGACCGCGACTGTGTCGGATACAAAGATAAGAAAAATAATTGATAGTTAATTGTACCAACGGAAACTTATTATCATGATCATCACCATCATTTCAGCCGAAAGACGTCTATTGCTGGACATAGGTGTGTTCACATCATATGACCGGTCTGGTGCGTCTCGCATACAGCAATTTTATGCGGTCTTCAGCAGATCATCGGTCCACCTTCTGGGAGACGGTCTAACGCTGCGTCTTCCAGTAGGTACGCGGCTGCCACTTCAGAACCTTCTGACCCCATCAATTATTTTGCCCAGCCTACTGCCACCTCGGAGCGGAAGAGAGTGTCAGACTCTTACTGACCCTCCCTTAAAACCCATCCGTGTTCCTCCAATGCCCTTTACGTTCAAGGGCCGCTGTGACTCTTTCGAACAAATTTCGCAACTTAGGCCATAACCTTGGACCAACGAAAGAAAGATTTGAAAAAAAAAATCGTTTAAAAAAAAAAAGATTTTTTTTCCCAAAAAGCTACGTTCATTTGGAGAGCGCGATAATATACAAAAAGTTACTACGTCTTTGTACGTTTCTACATACAACCCACGTAACCTGAACATCTTAATCGATTAGTCTTGATGTGGTACCGCGAGACTCATCAAAGCGTCTACTCGAGCGTAGGTACATAGGCTTGTTACGGAGAATTAAACTTTAAATTGTTCTGTTAATACGCCTCGTCCTTAATAAGTAAGTAACTAAATGTTAAGTCCCGTTGCTATCCCTTTTTAAACCCCGACGCAAAAATGACGGGGTGTTATAAGTTTGACGTGTCTGTGTGTGTGTTTGTAGCTCCCGAAAAGATGAACCGATTTTGATTTAGTATTTTTTGCTTGAAAGGTGAATTAGTCGGGGATTTTTTTATCTATGCTTTATGAAAATCGGTCGAAGGTTAGGGAATTTGAAATTTTTATTTACCTACATTTTTTTTGTAATGTCTGGTTTTATGCCTATAAAAATATAGTTTCAAAATAAAACGTCGAAAACTCAATTTACCTAAGTAAACTCAACTACGTACCTTCTTAATTCTTTTGTTCATCAAACACGACATATATAGTACACATACGTTGTATAATTTCAATATGAATGATGTAACCATAAAATTGTTAAGAAAAAATGATTTAAAAGATTGTCCGTGGAGTTTCTTGCACGTTCTTCTTCATAGAGATCTACGCTTTGGAACGTGCAAATAGCTTCATCTTTTTGACTGACCGACCTTGACAATTCAAAAGTAAATGGTTTTTTTTTAATTTGAATTTGAATTTGAACAGTTATATTAATTAATTTATGTATAAGACTCTAAGCTCGCCTTTGTACATGAATTTTAGTGAATCATGGATTTTTTAACTCATATTGGTTTATATATTATTTATTTATTTATTAAAACTTTATGTACAATAGTAGTGCATAAAGCACCCTACGTGGGTGGACTTAATGCAACAAGGCATTCTCTACCAGTCAACCTTTTATTATTGTAATATTATTTTTCTTTTGGTTAACTGTTCTGTAATTGTACCTTTATCGGGTCAGGGTCAAGGCTACGCCGAGGTCAAGGCCTCAGAGAGAGGCACATCTAAGTCCCTTAACAATACGTGCCATTTCCAGTATTATAGTTTTCTGTATCAAGCTCTTGTGAGAGTTCTCTTAAGGGCTCGCCTAGCGACAGCTTTTACGAGGCACTAATCAATTAGGCCTTTAGGTAGAAATTCGCTCTTAGTAAATGAGCGAATTTCATAATGACTTACAAGTAATTATGTATAATCTACAACTTTTCTTCTTCTTCAAACTTTAAATTATGCTAAATCTCTCCAAACACTCCTTCGTGTGCGTTATTTGGTAAAAAGCCGGTCAATTGCGAGTCGGACTCTCAAATTAAGGGCGCGAACCCACTATGCTGTGACGACACATTATCGTGTCGTTTAAAGCGTCGTGGTTTGGGTATCTAAATGGAGTTCACATATAGGATGACACGGTTATTTTTCCCTATAAACACCTCCATTTTTTCCTTGTATGTAAGCCCCCTTTAATTTTTAATTTCATTTAATTTTTATTATTTGTTTTTAAAGCTGCAATGGAAATACACACTGTGAAAATTTCAACTGTAGGTATACCTATTACGGTTCTTGAGATACAGCGCGCTGACAGACAGACGGACGGCAGCGGAGGCTTAGTAGTAGGGTTCCGTTGGTACACTTCGGGTACGGAACCCTAAAAAAGGAGAGCTAGATAATGTAGGTACGAATGTTACTCTCCACGTATTAATATTTCTGTTAATGAAAACACAATGTGATGTTACTTTGAAATAATTTCTACTAATTGACATGTTGCAATATTAAACGTTTTCACACAAATTCATTTGTAGCAGCAATTCCAATAAAATAAATGTACGATACGGAGAAATAATGGAAGTTAATTGACAAGTTTATGGGCAAAATCGCATGCGTCACAAAAGTGATCGAGTATTCAATAATTTGTACAGTCTTGAAACAAATGATTTCGACCATCATACAACACATAGCTTAGAGGTAGTTAAAGTTCAAATTCCCTTGCTTCCAGACGAAATGTTTAATTGATAGGTACTAAACTTCAAATACATACGGGAAGTTCAGAAAAACAATATTGTATAATTTTATTGTTATTAAAAAAATGAAATGTACTGTAACAGTTCATATAACATAACTACGAGTATGTTAAACGGTTTATTATTGTTTTCATTGAGAATATAAATGTAAGTTAAGCTTACAGATATGGTCTTTATGGACAAAATCATGTGCCCCATAGAAGTCTTCAAGAATTCAACAATTTGTGCAGTCATATTAACTCACTTACCCCATAACAAATCATTGTGACTAACAAGTAATACTTTCTATACTTTAGCACTACATGGTTAAAGTTCAAATTTCTTTGCTTCCCGACAAAATATTTCATTCATACCAAACTCAAGTTCATGCGGGAAGGTCAACTAAATAATATTGAGTTGAACGGTAATAATAAAGCATTTTGTGGACTGTGTAATAACTCATACATTTTGTAACAAGGAGAAATATATTAGAGTCAGTTTATTATGCTCGGGTTCTTATATGCTGGTAATAAAATACTTCGGCGCCTGGTACACGGGACTGTTTCTTAATTTGTGATTCTAATAGTGTTAAAGTTAAGTGTAATAACTGTGATAAGTTAGAATCATAAATCATAAATCATTTATTTATTTGCAAACATGGGTAAAAAATATATAATGATGGTTTTTTTTTTACTAATAGAGTTCTCCATGTTTAACCATCACATAGGTATGCAAATATAGTAAAATAATAAATAACAAAACACAGAATAAAATTTGTCAGTCACAATGTCATGAATTAATTACAATAATATTTACATGTCACACAGAAATAAAAATAAAATAAAAAGTCAATAACAAATTAAATTACGAACAAATATAAATTAAGTTACAAAAAAAAAATAGATTAAACTCGAAATAATTCAAATTAGAAAGCTTAGAAAGCCGAACTAATGGTAAATTTTGACTAAAGGACCTCAATAAGACCTAATGCCCTGTAAGCCAAAAGGCTGGTCAAATGAGCTGTGTTGTCGACATAAATTCCGCCATTGCTAAAGCTGTTAGCAAGTTAGTCGATTAAACTTGTTTAATATGGTTGGGTATAGATTCCTTCATTTCTAAAAAAAAAATATTTTTTTTAAACACATTCTTTTATAATACATAGAAAGAAAGAAAATACGTTTATTCCGCCAGAAATGACGCACAAAAATAACAAAAGATTAAAAGAAAGTTAGCTTAAAAATACAACCACAACAACATACAACATAATTTAGTAGTTTCGCTCAGTGATTTTTGCAAGTGATAATAATTTACAAAGTGTATTAAAATATTAATGTTTTTCCTTTCAAGCACATAACAATATTTTGTGTTTTTTTCTGGCAAAATTTTCAGTTTGGTGTTAAAATTTCACTGCGCAGTAATAAAAGGAAGGTATTCTTCAGGCTAACTAGAAACTATTCGCCCAACTCAATCTGCCAAGCCCTTTTTCACCGATGTTGGGGTCGGCTTGCAATCGTCAACCCAACCCGTATGGAGGTGAATGGTAAGTTCGAGGCAGACTGAGGTCGAAAGCGCGTTGTGTTTCACGCGTGCCTCAAAGAGATGTCAGCATAGTAGACAGGACCCGTTAGGGCCAGAGCCGGCCAGGGTTGCGGATTTTGTTCAAAAGAGTCACCGCGGCCCTGGCACGCAAAGGCCACTAGAAGGAACACGGATGGGTTTTAGTCAATAAGAGCCTGACACTCCCTACCGCTCCACCCAGGGCGGAAAGAGCCTTTTGATGATTTCCCATCCATAAAAAAGTGAGTACAGTATTTTACATGAAGCGACTGCCTATCTGATCTCTACAACCCAGTAACTGTGTAACACTATACCTCTTGGATAGACATACTGTCAGATTTCTTGGCATCTGACTATCCGAAACGGCCCGTGTCCAAAGATTTACCTACGAATGACAGCTGGGACGTTTTGTTGTCCGAACTAGACAACTAATCAAAATAATATTTTCATTTCAAACTGTTAATTTGACGTTCAAAAGTGCCTTTTAATGGTCTAGTAAATATATTCATTGACTTTGACTTCACTTTAACTTTGACTTTGACGGAGGAGTCCACCCTGTGGATTCTGAAGACATGTCGAAGTGAAAGTTTTTGGAAACCTAACCGTGAAGATCGACCCGTGAAGCTGTTATTAGTCAGCCAAAGTTCCTACAAAATATCACAACCATTTAATGCATAAATGTAAAGAATTTAGACAAGGTATTTTGGCAAGATTACTGCCATAACATGAAGGTTCGCCAAACTGAAATAGCAGTGGGCAGGGCACATTTCTCGCAAAATAGATGGTCGATGGGGCCCAAAAGATTTGGAGTGGCGACCGCGTACCGGAAGACGCAGCGTTGGAAGGCCTCCCACAACATGGACCGATGACCTGGTGAGGGTCGCTGGTAGCCGATGGATGCGAGATGCACAGGACCGGTTATTGTGGTAACACTTGAGCGTGGCCCATGTCCAGGAGTGGACGTCTTTCGGCTGATATGATGATGATTTTGGCACCTTCTAAAATCTATTCGAACAACTAATCTATAGAACACTCAATAATTATTTTCAATAAAAATGACACAATAAGTCCTGAACGCGATCCTATTCATAAGATTCCAATCGTTAGTTAATATTAAAGGTACCTTCAGTTCATGGTCTACGAGGTTAATGACCGTGACTTGACACACGTGGCTTTTCACTTGAACCCCTCAGCCCTCTAGTGTGATCACACCTTGTTTTATTATTGAATTGTTTATTGACATTTGTAAGGGAAGTGCTGTACAGTTAGCAGCAAAAATATCTACGCAGCATTTAAGCAATATTGAAAAGCAATTTTCTCGTCAAACATCAATAATGAAATAAAGAATTGATCAATAACACTACATAGCTTTGAAAATTTTGAAATAATCTGTGTTCTTATTGTGTTTTGTAATTTTTTTTCCTCAAAACGACAACATACATAAAAGTTTTCCAACACATCTTAGTTTTGAAACCAGCGTCTGGAAAAATCACGTTCGTTTTGCAAACTAATTGTTCAATGATGAAAAGCAAAGTTTCTTTTCGACTGACTGTGACAAGGAAAAACTACCTATTTTTCATTACGTAAGCAGTAAATCACTTTCGAATTTTTCGTTATTATCACATCTATCTTTTTTGTAACACCATATTAAAATATCTTATCACCAAATGAGTAAAAATCGCTTTTGAGTTTACCGGTATAAAAAGTAGTATGTCTCATTCCAGGATATGAACTACATGTGTGCCAAATTTCATTCAAATCCCTTCATCCGTTTTTGCCCGATTGTTACACAAACATACAAACATTCACATTTACAATATTATTGGGATTTATGCTCGTAACTGTATTACACCCTTGGTATCCGATATTTTGAATACTTTGAAAAAGCTGTGCGATTATAAAAGGGTTGTTTAAATGGGTTCCTGAATGGTTGAGTGAGCAGTAACAAATTGTATTGTTACCGAAGGATTTCTTCCTAATTTATTAACATTTTTTTTTCATTGCAACACTTCAGAACATTTAAATGTTTGTATTACCACCTATAGGTAGACCTTGTGAGGGTCGCGGATAGCCGATGGATGCGAGACGCAAAGGACTGGTTGTTGTGGCGACACTTGGGGGAGGCCTATGTCCAGCAGTGGACGTCTTTGGGCTAAAGTAATGATATCGATTTTTTATTTTTATTTTATTTTTATAAATGATACCGAAATAACCACTAGGTTAACTACCAGTGACAGTGATCTATAAACCAATACGAAGACAAAAATTGATTACCTACAAGATTCGTTTCTTAACATTTTGTTCTTTAATAAATAAAACCTAGGAAGACTGTATAAAGACACACATAAATTCAATAAAGTCGTAAAACAAGCACAACTTAAATCCTTCTTATAAAAAACATACAAGTACTATTTTGATCAAAACATTTGATTCAGAAACTCTTCTCGCCAGACAACGCTGGATATTTTCAAGCCGCAACAAAGGATTTGGAACAAAAAGAAAAATGCTATCGTAGGATGGCCGTGGGCAAGCCCCATTGTAAATCTGTGAAGACACTAAAGATATTTATTTCGTAGTATTTTTGAGAAACTGTCGTTGTGTTTATGTCCGTTAGTGTTCATATATTTTGAGAGAGTGGTGTTATGTGCTAGATTCTAGAATATAATAAAATACTCTTTATTATGTACACGATAAAAGTTACAGAAAAGTTTGCAGAAATAATCAATTTTTAGGGTTCCGTACCCAAAGGGTAAAAATGGGACCCTATTATTCAGACTCAACTGTAAGTCTGTCTGTCACCAGGCTTGTATATCATGAACCGTGATAGCTAGACAGTTGAAATTTTCACAGATAATGTATTTCTGTTGCCGCTATACCAAAAAATACTAAAAACAGAATAAAATAAATAAACTCTTTTGCAAAAAAAACGGGCACTTTAGATTTTTTTCTCTACTTCAATGAAGAAGAACAATAAATAGGTTTTGTTAATTTGACGAAGTATTGGCATGTTTTTTGAAGCATCCTGGCATGATTTAAAATTTAAAATTTGAAATTATTAAAAGAAAAATAATGATTATTGTGGATTATTCTAAAATTGCTTTACTAATGGCGCGAATTGCTGAAACGATTTTTAACTGATTACGATATTTTAAAACTTTTTGGATATTTTCTGCAAATTAAACAATTTAATCTTTCTTTTTACATTAAATACCACTTTTTGATATGAGTGATAAAGCGATAAAAGGTGGAAGGGTAGGTGAAATTATAGCCCTACTTGAAGAAGGTTGTTCGCAAACTTACGTGTCTCAGCGGCTAAATGTGAGTCGTTCAACTGTCCAGAGGACTTGGCAACGGTATCAAGAGACTGGTTCGGTCAAAAGAAGACCCGGTTCGGGAAGAAAACGATGCACAGAACCAAGAGATGACCGCTTTTTGGTGAGTCAGGCGTTGCGTAATCGTAAGGCGTCAAGTGTGGACCTGAAGAAGAGCCTTGAAGAAGTAAGAGGAGTAGAAGTTAGCTTGTGGACGGTCAGGAGGAGGCTTTTGGCTGCCAATATCAAAAGTTACCGCCCAGCTCGGGGCCCTAAATTACTCCGTGAGCACCGTGTTGCTCGACTTCAGTTTGCTCGGAATTGTGTTTCATGGACTCTGGAGGACTGGAATAAAGTATTGTTTTCTGATGAAGCTAGAATCTCTTTGTGTGGAGAGGACCGACGCCGGCTAGTGCTGCGAAGACCACGGGAACGCTATGCGGAAGTGTGTTTCGAAGAAATCACTCCTTATGGCGGAGGCTCCGTTATGTTTTGGGCAGCAATTAATTCGACGGAGCGTACGGAGTTAGTTTTCATAGAAAATGGAACATTAAATACACACCGGTACATAATGGAAGTCCTAATTCCATATGCACAACCCACATTGACTGCACTTGGGGAAGATTCCATTTTTATGGACGATAATGGTCACCCGCACCGTTCTGGCGACGTGGAAGCGTACATGCAAGAAGTTGGGATCCGTCGTTTAGATTGGCCAGCTCGAAGTCCTGACCTCAATCCAATTGAGCATGTGTGGGATGTTCTAAAGAGACGGGTAAGATCAGTGCAACCTGCTCCACAAAACATCAGGGAGCTAAAAAGAGTCATTGCAGAAGAGTGGGAACGTATTCCTCAAAACGTTATTAAAAACATCGTGGAAAGCATGCCCAGAAGGATTCAAGCTGTGATTTTGGCAAGAGGAGGTCACACTCGTTATTAGGTTTTTACATTTGTAACTTTATTTAATTAAAAAAAGTAAAAAAAAAACTTGTCTTTATTGCCGACCACTTCTTATTGTTTGGGCGTGTACATCGATTTTAAAGAATCCATCGTTTTTTTTTCTTTGAATTGCTCGAATTCACTTCACGCGCATTAATTTACACGATTATAAGACGTATGCAGACTACGTCAAAGAAATAAATTTCATTTAATTAACTAAAATCGACCTTAGAACGTAAATTTCCTTAGGTGCCCGTTTTTTTTTGCAAAAGAGTGTATTTAAGTCGGGCTCCCGTACAACAAACGTGATTTTTTTTTCCGATTCGCACTTTTTTTCAATTTTTATTAGTTTAAAGCATCAAAACACACAAAAAGCATGCAATGCAAAGCCTTCTTTAATGAAACAGAACATCAGTATGTTAAGTAAACTACTCGCAAGTCTTATGTCTATTGAATTAGGTGTCATATTTTCACAATGGAAACCTCTTTAATCAGCCCGACTACTGCAAACATTTCACTTTGAACGAAGTGACAGCTCACTGGGACTTAAGTTTACACAGTGAGATTGTAAATAAAGCCAAGCCAAGTGTGAGTCGGACTCACGCACTAAGGGTTCCGGTACCATTATCTAAAAAAAAACGGCAAAAAAATCACGTTTTTTGTATGGGAGCCCCACTTAAATATTTACTTTATTCTGTTTTTAGTACTTGTTATTATAGCGGCAACAGAAATATTTCATTTGTGAAAATTTCAACTGTCTAGCTATCACGGTTCATGAGATACAGCCTGGTGACAGACAGACGGACAGCGGAGTCTTAGTAATAGGGTTCCTTTTTTACCCTTTGGGTACGAAACCCTAAAAAGAAGTACTAAAATGAACGATGTCTTTAGATCCACTTAGATTTAATGATGTGGATTAGTTATCAACGGTTGCTCGTCGCATCACACACTATAGCCCATAACGTAAACTCCAACTCAACTCAATTCGAAGTCGAGCTCCAACATGAGCACGAAAATGTCAATTAAAGCTTGTCTAATTGACGTTTACGTACTCGTGAGATGAGCAAACAAATTCAAAAACTTCAATTTATGACAAACTCCGATGAAGTTGGATTTCGAGTTAGGTTGGAGTTTACGTTTTGGTATATGGGCCTAACCGCTCAAGCACCGGCGACACACCGGTGTTTGGGAATTTTCACATGTCAGGACTGGAGCGGCTAAATTGTGAAATATCTAGCAAGAGAGTGCTACATGCCTAATTAGGTTTAAGCAAGAATATTGGTTTAAATTCAGTCAATCTACGACATTATCGAGGCCAGCAACACATTCCCCTCGTTACTAAGTCTATGTGTACGAAATTACGATCGAAATATAGTAGGCATATCATATTATAATTGTACATTCCTCGCCACGCAATGTTCACACGCTAACCCCTGTCACGACATAGTTTATGAAACAAAAGAATTAGGTACTAGAAAATGTGCTTGAAACCTTCGACATTTTTTGGTAAATGTCATTTAAAAACGAGTTTTTAGGTACAGCTTCAGAGCTTGATAAAATGGGATAGGCTTAATTAGAGGATATTTCCTGTGTTAATTGGGTATAGGTGTATAGATAGTTAAAGTCCTATGTAAAAGCCCGCAACTTCGTACGCGCATATCCCGTTTTTGGGAATTTTCCGTTCCCGTATAGCCGTCCTGCGTTCCTCTTGAATTTGGCTATAGACAAAAATAATTTTTCAAACCCGACAGGTAGTTCCAGAGATTAGCGCATTCAAACAAACAACATTTTTAGCTTTATAATTATTATTAGTAAAATTATTATGTATTGGAAAAAAATGCAAAACTCAAGTTTAGTAAGATTGAGTCTAACATCATTGCGGCATATACAATGTACTGTGGACTGAAGGAACCACAGAGTGGATCCCATAGAACGCTACGTGATATCGTGGTAGACCAAGATGATCATGGAAAGACGATCTTGTTACTACTGGTACGACATTGGCACGGAACAGAAAGGTTATAAAATGGTGAGGGAAAAATAGATCATCCTGCAGTCACTTCCTTATCATAACTTATATTTTAAATGCGAAAGTAAGTTTTCTTTTTTGCGAAAATAAAACGCGAGCAAAGCCACGGGTAAAAACTATTGAGTTAAAAAGCTACATGCTTTTGGCAGCCTTCAAAATCCGAACGCATAGTATGCATCAACACGCATGTAATGCGCCCTATTAAAGCGCTGTGATCAGTAAAAAGCTGGCCATGTGCGAGTCGTACTCGTGAACGTAGGCAACAGAAATACATCATCTGTGAAAAATTCAACTGTCTATTTATCACGGTTCATGAGATACAGTCTGGTGACAGACGGACGAATGGACGGACGTACAGCGAAGTCAGGAACCCTAAGAAACGGTCTCTCTCGGACTGTATAGAAAAGAAAGAAAAGTGCGACGACACAATGCTTGCAATTTATTGCCAAATATGAAGCATTTTATCGATTTACTCAAAACTTATGGAGCTATTAAAAATCTAAAACAACAATGTTTTGCATTAAGATTCGATTCATTATTTAGTATACATTTTACGAGCCATAAGTAGGCTAGTAATACAGGATTTTTTTTTCTAAAGTCAAAGTTAGAAGGAACTTTGACTTTAATTGGTTAGTTTAGTTAAAATTAACATCTATTTTTTCTCCAGCTTGAAACTAAACAGATTTGTCTAAATTAGAAAACCAGTAATTTTTCAGTTTTTGCTGTTTACAGCGCTTTAAGGGAGCTACTACACCAATGGATCGATTTATTAGTGTTGTAACACCCTTAAACAAACTACAGCACACATTGTATTCTTGAATTAAATAAAGGCTTCAGATAAATCAGTTTTCAAGTCTATCTAGTGGAATGGGGTTAATGGTGTGTTACTTGCATACATACATAAAATTACGTGCCCCTGTGATCCGTGCCGAGTTGGGCCGAGAATTAATGCTAGGACACTACTTGAACACGCTTCTGTTGCGTTTCTCTTTGGTCAATTTGTTGTAGTAGTTGCTAAGCAGAGGGTTATTCCCGTATTTTTAAAGAGCGTTCGCATTCGCAACGCAGTCTAAAATTGTCAAATACACTTGTAATTTAACTGACATGATATTGCGACTTTAAACTGATCGTTTTTTAAGTACGAGAACTGGCATTCAAGTAGCTCATTTTATTCGTATTTCCATTATTGGAAATTATTTTTGATAAAATAATGGTGAATGATTAGAATAGATGTATATTAAATAATATACATCTATTAATGAAATGATATAATATTTTAATATAATATTAATGAACCAGGAAGTTTTTTATTATTTTAATATATCATTAAGTTTAGCTTATACGTAAAGCTTTGCTTTAATCAACAATAAACATATATGCAACTAAGCCGATGCAATGTTGATAATAAAACCTTATAGGTACACAGATGAATATAAATACCCCCTATTTCTGAAAAAAGCATTTGAAATTAGTATTTCTCAAAATCTAATGAAGCCTGAAAACCTGACTAAATCCACAATTCAGAAACGTGCCCTTAGACATTCAAAGCATGGAAAAACGCAAGCACACAAACTTACCAACAACATAGTAACAAAGTATGCTTTGCAAGTATACAAGTTAGCTACGTGTTCCGTTTAAACCGAATACAACTTGCAGACAAGCTCCCTTCGCAATGTCTCGTTATTTCGTCCTGAACTATGATAATAGAATAGACCAAGAAACGCTAGCTCTGTCACAAGTTCAACGACCTGTAACCGTGACGTCATTTTGAGGATAGGAATACATGAATTGATTTGAAGGTTTTGTGATTTTTAATGTGTCTTTGATGTTGTTGCTATGAGATTTTAGATTGTTGGTTCATACAAAGGTATATTGGATGGATTTATTTGGCTAATATTGCGAAGAAATGGGTATAATTTTATGTTAAGATGAGGAAGACAATTTTTCAGGTATAGTGATAGCAAAACGAGAGAAGAAGAGAGTGTAATAAACAGTTTTATTAGGACAAGACAAGGGGTATATAGAAATTAATTTTAAATTCAAGATAATTACAATATAGCTATCGCCGCCACCTCAAGTATCGATTTTTGGGTTGAATTTTAAATGATCAAAAGTGGTAATTTAAAAAAGTTAAACCGACTCAAAAAAAAAGAATGGATTTTAATAAAATTTGAACTTCGTCGTGGGTTTCACCGTTTCTTCCAAAATTATACGCTCGTACGTATTATACGTTCTCTTCTGCCTACCCTTCAATATACATGCGTGACGATATTGTTTCATTCAAAGCTATGGTTGCAGTTGTTCAAGTCCTGTTATGATGTCTTAAAATAGTCATGATTCCAGCGTAGGAGGAAAACGGAGCTATACAGGATGCATAGAACTATCGCCCTTCTCACCACGGAATTATGATGGTATTGCCACATCATAGTCGCCTGATGGGCTGAAAAGTTCTGGAATGGCAACCGCGTAACGAAAGACGCAGTGGAAGGCCTCCCACAAGATGGACTGATGACCTGAGGCCCTAGACAATGTGTCATTCAATTAGCGAATGCGACTGTCAAAATGCCAAAATGTAGAAATTTGATCATGTGACATTTCGATAGCATCTGTCAATCTCATACATTTTTGACATATTGACAATCGCCTTCGCCGCGCTACCGTTGATATAATCTCACTTGTCTGGAGCCCCTGGTGAGGGTCGCTGGTTGCCAATCAATGCGAGACGCACAGGATCGGTTGTTGTTACGACACTTGGGGGAGGCTTATGTCCAGCAGTAGACGTCTTTCGGCTGATATGATGATGATGATGATGAGTCGCCTGATCCTAAACACTGATTCACGAAATATTATGGATTAACTCAAACACAGTTCAACGGCTTAATATGGGTAGAACCGCAAACACAAAACTCGCTGTTTAATTCATAATAGTACCTACAGTATGAGGGATAAGTTACCTACGGTTAATGGATTAAAACATTATTTTCTCTTGTGAGCGAATTCTCGGTACTCGGCCGGAGTTTGGAATTATACTCGGTCGACGGTAACACTACACACCCTTTACAGTGAATGACAGCTGTTCATAACCAACGAATTTCCTCGAAGGCGAGATAGGAGATAGGTACTTACTTCATTGAAAGAAAAAGTTTTCTTTTGTGTAGTTGGCTATCTTAACCCTAAAATATGCACAAATAAACACTCGGACCCCACGACCCGAGAGTTTCAACCCCAAACGGCTCGAAAATATAACTACCAACGAGGTTGTTATATTTCCGCCACTTGAGGTTCTCCGCAGCCGCAGCGGCAGCACCAGCACAGCACGAAGAGCTAGGAAGATGGGATGGCGCAAGAGTATCGACACTAGTAGCGTCCCACACTAATGGTCTACCCATCTTCCATGGAAATAATGACATGCCGTCCGGTCTCTTGCCATCGTAGCGTGCCAGGCCATTGGTTCTAATTCAGCCGTATTAGAACCTTATTAAAACTACTGTTAATATATATTCATCAATAATAGAACGTTGGCTGTCATTCTTGAAAACCCATTGCGAAATTATCACGAGATTATTTTTTATAATATTTTTTTTTTTTTCTAAGCATGAAAATACATCAAATGATCAAGGGCCGCGGTGACTCTTTCAAACAAATTCCGCAACCCTGGTAGACTCTGTCTCTAGCGAGCCCCGACTACTATGCTGACATCTCTTTGAGGCGCGCGTGGAACACAACGCGCCGTAAGGTACCAACTAACCTTAGCTTTAGGTGAAACTGGTGATCATACTTTCAGAATGTTGACTACCGAAAAGTAAGTACAATGGTAATAATATCTAAAATGAGTTTGCGTTTATTACAAGTAGGCAAATAGGGCTAATATGTTAAAGGAATAATGTGAAAATAAACTGTTTGCCTAATACTCCATAGACCAAAACATGATAGCCCTTAGTTTCTATAGCGTTTACTATAATACTCATTCAAAATAATAACTCAAGACACGAAGACTCTTACGAAAAGCTTTCTGGGTCACTATTTTCATAGACATTAGTTATCTAGCAATTTGTATGAACAAATATTAATTTTGGTAAAAGAGCAAATAGCTTGAAGTGCTTGTGCTTCTTTGAATAATATATTATCTAGATTCTTATAAAACAGGGTCAAATGATAACTAGAAAAACAAATTAATGGTTGAAGAATTTGTTCCCAAAGCGAAACAGAAAATTGTATGGAGCTTTCTATCAGGCGTGATCGAGGTCAAGAGCAAGCCCATTCTTCAAAAAAAAAATAAAAAAACCAACCCTTGCCGAGTCGGACAGTGAATGGGTGACCATTTTAACATACCGAGACTCCTCCATACCTCGGAAAGCACGATAAGCTTTTAGGCTAATAAGCTTCCAGCTAATAAGCTAGCTAATAAGCTTTCCTGCCTCATCTAGCTTAAAATTACCAAAAAATATTGACGTGTAAAAGTGTTACCTACTTACAAAATAAATATCATTTATCAAGCCGTTGGTCCCGACTATCATTTTGCAGTCGTTTTTGACTGTCAGAAGCCAGGCAATCTGACACATTCTTGGCAAGATGTACCGTCTTAAACAGTTACTAGGTTTTAGTGGTTATCTATGCAGTCGCTCCACATAAAATACTGGAACTCAGCTGAATCTGGTTTGATTGGAAGCTGACCCCAAAATATTTGGGATAAGGCTAGGCAGATGATGATGAGTATATAGTCACCACTTTTCCAGCCATATCATTAGTCTTTCGTACAGTCCGTACATACGTCGTACTTATTGCATGAATAACATAAAATACCTCAAATGAAAATAATGTTCGAAACGAACCTTGGCTCGAGCCATAAGTTGAAAAGAAAATCTAAATTACCCTCATTTTTTTTTGTTCTTTGTAAATATGTAAATGATGTCTCGGGGTTGCCGTTATCTGCTTAAAGATTTATTATTAAAGAATAAAGTGAGAGGGGTCACTACTGTCAACAGTCGCTTTTTTTTTCTACGAATTAATTTAACGGGTTTTTGTTGGCCGACGATAAAGAAGGGCTGGTCAATATAATGCCTTTGTATATTTTAGTAGGTATTGCTTTTTTACTGAATTATTATTTTGTTCCAAGAATGATGGGCCTTTCTGTCCCATTTCGGGGTAAAAGGTCGAACTTTTCGTACTACTTCCACATTTTTATAAGCTACAAAGGATAAGATTTTTTTCGAGGGAATTGAACGTATACCGTTTCTCAAATATTGAACAGAACTACTAGTTCTCTTTGAAACTATAAACTCTTTAGAGCTTCTCATGACTAGAAACAGAAGAACTCATTGAAAATTTTCTTTGCCATGACATCAGCCAGAAAACGTTAATTGCGGAGTATAAACCACATAGAATTAAGCTCATCCTCTTTATTTAATCCCTCAGCTCCTTTATCAACGTCCGCGTGAATAACAACGGATACTTACTTAATTTTTACTCAGAAACTACATTGTCATAGAGTTATAACTTTTTATGATAAGGGTACAGTACCAACATGACAAAGTCATCATTTGTGTTTCCTTTCCGGATGATGTTGGGGTTGGCTTGCAGCCCTCCAAAAAGTGGACCGATGACCTGGTGAGGGTCGCGGGTAGCCCATGGATGCGAGACGCACAGGACCGGTTGTTGTGGCGACTCGCGCGGTGAGGCCTGTGTCCAGCAGTAGACGGTTCTCGGCTGATAAATGCAATGATGCAGTAAAACTGGATGCAGTTGAATTGGAGCAACTGTCATCTTACTTCCATATTCCACATCCTCTTTAGGGATGCAGGATCCACTAATGTCATGTGTGTTGTTTTTGTGGCAATTAAATACTTTTTCTTTCTTTATTCTTTCTTTACCTGGATCCAAATTCAGACAACAAGGGTACTTGTTGTCTGAATTTGGATCCACCTTCCACAACTACCTAGTTGTGGAGTGGCTACCACGTACCGGAAGACGCAGCGTTGGAAGGCCTTTTACAAGGTGGACCGATGACCTGGTGAGGGTCGCGGGTAGCCGATGGATGCGAGACGCTGAGGACCAGTTGTGGCGACATTTAGGGGAGGGCTATGTCCAGCAGAACTGCAGCAAAACTGCACTCAATGGTGTACTCCATGAATGCACAAGCAAAGTACGGGAGGAATGGCGACGGATTGTGAAGCTTGACACCACCCCTGATGTGACGACCACGACCACTAAGCCCAGAGTGTGTGAACAAAGAAGAAGAATATCCAGCAGTGTCTTTCGGCTGATATAATGATGATGATAATGACTACAACTACAGTAAAAAAATTAAATCCAATTTCAAAAGCTTAACGTGCTTTCTGAGCTACGAGATTACGTCACACTCGTGTCTTTACTTTTCCATGACCACCAATCGGATTAACTGCGGATATTTTTACCCAAGTACGGTGAAGCAAAAGAGGAGAGAGGAGGGTTATATTTTTATCTCCTTTTCGTACCAAAGAACTAGAGATATAAAATATTGAAACTCGTAATTTTGATTGGCATATGTTACGTTGAAGTTAATTCAACTTTGCCAACGATACCAAAATAGCCACACCGATATATTCTTCAATATAAAAACTTTGCAATAACTAATGCTTTCGCTTCCAAGTTTGTCTATTAACTTCATCGCTTTGGAAAAAGGGGCTATTTATACAGGCTACTTGGGTTATGCAAGGCTTCCAAACTCAGCCGGTTAACCCCCTAAATAGTGAAGCAAAAAATGCTATCTGGTTTGAAATAATTGGTGTGTGTGTTTGTGAGTTTACTGCTCTAGAGTTTTGGCAGTGTTTGCCGAAAATTGAGTTTTAATGCCTCACTTTTAAAGTTTGCTGTTCAAAGCCATTTTACTAATTAGTTTTCTAGCTAATTAGCTGTAGTGAATTAACGAAATTTGTTTAATAAAGAAGATTGGAAGATTATTTTTTTACAAAAGTGACTGAATAGGTATTGGCTTTACAAATAAAACTCTTTGTCCTTCGTAGAAAAAGAAAATTATTATCAAGATTTTCCATGTAGTTTTTTCATTGAACGAATCAAGTCGTCTCTTATGAATAATGATACACACTAAAATATCTATACTTAACTATATCACTGGGTGATAAACCCATGCCATACATAAAGTGAAGTGATTTAAGAAAACTGCACCTTAAGGATTTTCTTTTAGACAGAGGGTTCTAGACAAAGTAGCAGTCCATCACTTAATTTTTTTTATTGAGGAATGGGCTAGCTCTTGATTTTGATCACGCCTGATGGAAAGCGATGGATGAAGTCTATGATGGAGCGAGCGTGCCCAGAAGATGTCTTAAGGCACTGGTACTCCTACGCGTCAACGAAACACAGCAGGCTGCTTGACTCCGGTGTGAGGGTGGTCGCGAAACAGGCGGATGTTCGCCCTACAAGCAAGCAAGGGAAGGATTGGCGAGTCTTAAGTCTCGAGAAGTATTGAGACTGTCCAGGATGCGCCAAACGGTCGGTTCAGTTGAGTGCCTGATGGAACAAATTGCGCTACACGAACAGGCTCCTTCATGCATTCCAAAAATAAATTAGATGACGTTGTCATTGTTAAATATGCATATTTGAAATTGACTATGACATTTTGAGAACATACCTCAATCCCATACATTTTGGACTTCCGTTCGTCCGTCCGTTTCGGACGTCCGTTTTATCCGTTATAATGTTATTTTATCTAGGCCTTAGGTGTTTTTATTGTACAGACATTATAACTTCAGTGCATCACTTTTTGAAAGCTAGTGAAACGAAAATCTACTCTATGGACGAATGAAATCCAAGTGTAGTGGTTACAGTGTCGAGACCTTTTGGCGCCTTACTCCGTCAGTCTACGTAATTTAGTTCACCTGTGGTTCAATGGAGCGAGATTCGGTCTCACGCAGGTTATCGGTCAATGGCTCCAAATATCGTTCGGTTCGGTTTATATACGAAAATTGTTGCTTTGATTTATGACTTAGTACTCTTTCGCAGCTTCGAGATGTCAAATGCAAGTTCATAGTGTTTGTCGCAAATGAGTTCTTTTTTTTAATTAATTCATGTGTTATTCAAATTTTTGTAATTTTCTTTAACTTTAAACAATCTTTGTACATAGCTTAGAGACATTTTTAGGATTTTTTAAATTTGAATTTAATTTGTAAAAAAATGTTATGAAAAAAATAACTAGAGGAATTCCTTTAAACAGTTTTAGTTTTCTAGAGTTAATAATTATTACCGACACCTAAATATCTAAAAGATTAAGCATTCCTAAAATAAAGTACTTAGAGACTTGAATCATCATCTGCCTAGCCTTTTCCCAACTATATTGGGGTCGGCTCACAGTCAAACTGGATTCAGACCTCCACAACCCATTTAACTGGGTAACACGTTACTTCTAGGCAAGACTGGTGTCAAATTTTCTGGCTTCTGACAATCCGTAACGACTGCCAAAGATCTCCAAATGACAGCCGGGACCAACGGCTTAACGTGCTTTCCGAGGCACGGAGGAGTCTCGGTATGTTAAGATGGTCATGTAGTGTTGTTGTGGTGATTTAGTGGCTTGAATCACTTCCACATAATTCTCCAAGCTTTGGGACCTCAAGTTTTCGTACTTACGCCTCTGGGTGACGAACTTACAACCCCGAGTATGTAATAAGGCTCAAGCGACACAAAACTCGTGACAAAGTTCCAGGTAGACCCGACCATCGCGCCCCCTACACCTAATTACAGGAGACTGTAAACAGCGAACACATAAAATCGGAAAGTCGATAATGAAAACGACTTTGTTCCCTTTATTTCTATCTCTTTCGTTTTATTGGACATTAAGGGTCGTACATCGAGTTTCGCCCTTTTCTGTCTGCTAGAGATTTATTTAGGAACCACCCCCTCCAATTTTACAGGCTTTTTGCGAGAAAAGAAAATTACTGTTGAGAGCAGGATTTTTTAAAAGTTAATCTTAGCTGTCTTCTGTCCGAAATAATTTGCTTTGAAGCTAAAGAGATTCTGTGGGAGATATTTATTTCTGTTTGTTTTTACACTGATTTGGGAGGAGAATAATGGCTAAATAGGATTTAGGTTTATTAGAACATACGGTCATTGTGAAAACCAAGTTAAAACGCGAAAAAAACCTGACCCTCACCACCATGTTGGACTCCAACTGGGAAGAAAGAGACAAGTCGAGAAAAATAGAGTGATAAGTAGCAATTTACACCAGTGGCTTCACCTCAAATGTAAAAACATCCGCTTCTCAATGCACTAGCTTGCAGAGCTCAATTCAGGTCATGCTCCAATCACACTTTTCTAAATTCACCCACACCGTACGTTCATACAAAGCCGTATTTGACGGCAAGAATCGAAATTAAGCCAAACGCATAGAAACTGTTCAACATTGGTGTTCCATTGTTCTCCTAGCTAGAAACCGCACCTTATGGGTCCGCCGACGGCCTATGCTTTTGAGGGGCACGTTGCCCCAAGCTTTGCAATAACCCGATTGTAAGCGTCCGTAATAGCTAAAGGCGCTTACATTGTTTATTCGTCCGGCTTAATATCGTCATATTAGCCTCCGTCGCTACTGAATTTGGGGCTTCCTATTAGGGGTTTTACACACGATGGGCAGTGGTGTGGCGCCGCGCCTTTATTTGCCGTGCGTTTGGTTTGGAATACATTTATGAAATTTAGTTTAATAAATAAACCAAACATCGGGACACCACTTCGGGACTAGTGTCATAAATAGTCATAAAATGTCTATAAACTTTTAACCGAATATTAAATTTAAGTTATGTGTGGTCTTTTCTAAAAAGACCATCTCAGACATTAATCGACATGATTTTTATTTGATTTGACCATTAAATGTTTACCATTGTATATGGACCTGTAAGGAGACTGATCGTTGAGTGTGTTTCGGCTCGTCTTCTCAGGATATTGTCAGCCTCATGTGTAAAAGTAACGTGTAAAAGTGTCAAAATAGTTAATTGGGCCATTTTAATTTTAGTGCCTAAAATAGATTATGAATATTTATATTTTTGAGAAATATTTTCTTAGCAGTATTACGTTAGTTGAACTCAACTGAACCTCAATCTTTATTATGTGATTTTTCAATATTCTAGGTTTTTTTATTATAAAATAGTATCATTAGTTACTCAAATTACAACGGCATTACCAGTCCCCATGTCACCTCATATAAAATGTTCACTGCGTTACCAAAAAATTGTTATTTTATATTCTTAGCCCACATTATTTCGATAAAAGTTATCGTTCAGGTGATCGTATGCAATTCTGAATTATATAATAATACTTATTTCGACGATTATCTTACCGAGTTAGAAATTGTGAGTTAAAATGTACAAGGGACGTTTTATAGGCATCGAAAAGTAGACAGGCCCAATAATAATTTATCAATTAAAAACTTTTATTAGTATTTTGATGATGATTCTGGTTCTAGATATCACGAAACATACTCGTACTATCAAGCTTTCATTCCCAAAGAATTTGGCAGAGACATACATACCAGGAGTACTCCTTTTTTTTTAATGGGAAAACACATTCTTGTTTCTCCAAATTTTAATGTCCTTGGCATTCCAGGGCCGCGGTGACTCTTTGGAACAAATTCCGCGACTCGAACAAATTCCGTATATACATTTTACCTATATATACATAGTCTGGTACTAGCTAAACTTTTTCGCTGCTAATCTCAGTCCCAAAAAACGAATATCACGAAAGATAGCGTACAACCAATCTTTCTATCCCTTTCTATCACAGCAGGTAGACAAGATTTTATGCCCGTAATTCGGCTCTTTTCCGTCATCTCTAATATGTAGGACCTACGATCGAAGTAAAACTTTTTGCTGAATATTTTCGGCCGCTATTTTAGACTGTCTTGATCGATTTTCAAAGACTCCCGGGAAGTCGTCAACTCTTTTTATACATTAAAGAGTTTTAGTCCTGTCTTGGGATAGAAGACAGATGTTGTGCGTCCCGGCGAATATTTTTTCTTTGACCTACATAAATAATTCGCGAATAGGGTAGTAATATTGGGAAATAAAAATACTATTGAAAAAATAAAGGATCAGAATATTGAAACATGATTGGAATGTTCTGTTGGGGGTAATTCTAAATTACGTTTTGAAGGAGATATATGTAGAAAGCACAATTTAATTCCACCAAGCCCGATCGATCATCGGACTACAAGATGTACCATCGTTACATGGTGGGCATCCCACGCACAAAACGTCTTGGGAATATTTTCATTGTGCATACAGATAAGGAGAAAAATCCTCTGCCGGAGCCTGTGTTTATTGATAGCTACAAGCTACGGGGTATTTAAGTCAAGAGTTAGAAGGTTGCTTTACTTAAGCTTGCTCCATCAAAGATATCTTTGCTTTTCATCAAAACTCTTGCGTTACTGAGTGACTGATCGCTCAGTCACTCAGTAACGCAATAGTTTCACTCAATCACTCAGTTACTCTACCACTAGAGTGACTGAGTGACAAGGTACAGCCATAACTACTGGTCGTAAAAAGCTCAAATTTGGCATGTAGGTATGCTCCTAGGGGAGTGAAGCACTAAGAGAAGATTTCCCGAAATTTCTAAGGGGAAAAAACGGGATTTATGCGCTTACGAAGTCGCGGGCAAAGCTAGCCAATTATAAAATAAAATTGGCAGAGAATCAAGCTCTGCAGGGTCAGTATAGCAAATAGGTTACTTATAAGAAACCAGTAACAGTGGTAAGTGAATTTTCAGCTAGATTGATTCCTAGTAATTTTACCAATCAAAGTTGAATAAAACTATTCTCGAGAAATCACATAATGAATAGTGGTTCCAAAGAAATTGTTATTCCTGCGAATGTTGTAAAATACTTTCAGGAACTTCGGACTTCAGTGAAATTTAGATCGATTGATAAAACATTTATTTGATGCAAGTAAAAAACACGGCACACAAAAGAGTTCCACAAATTATGAAAAATAATACAAGTATAGTGTATGCAAATATTTGAAATAACAAACAAAAGAAAAAAAACAGAACACTCTGATTTGAGTAGGTCTGTATGGCAATCTGTGGCAGAAGTGCCAAACTACCTTCCTACATAAATATATTTGAAACTGACAAGAAAAAAAAAATCTGTACGCGATGTTTTGAAATTGAAAGCGTTGAATCAATAAGTGTAAGTACACTTCAATGTATTTCTTCGAACTTAGTTACTTTCAGAAATACGACGTGCGTGGTCAAAACTAAATAAATAACAGGAAAAGTCAGATTTCTGGAAAATAGACTCGAAGTCGATTTTCCGTAAATACGCTGTTAAAAATGTACACGATAATGGTTCTTGCTTCGTGGTTGATAAAAGTGAAAATAGACTACTCGTATCATTAGAGACACTACACAGCTCACTACTACTCAATAACATTTATTTAAACAATACGTAACTGCTATTCAAATGTTTAGTTTAGTTTTTATTTTATTTGGGTATAGTATGTTTGACAGACGACCATAGCCTACCTGCGCTCGCGCGGTCCGTCATTTGTCTGTGACATAGATAAATGATACTGGAGCACTGGGCCATTGGGCTTTGGTCACTTTTATAATATTTATTGTGTGTATCTATGTATTTCAATTTACTACATAAATTACTATTTATTTATTTTTTTACATTTAATTTTTTAATAATTATTTTATTTGGATTTATATATTATCATCATTAAATGTGTTCCGTATAGTGTATCCGTGACATCACAGGCCCTATCGGAATACCAGCGCTGTGATATTTTCTTTTTTTTTGAATATCGCAGCTTATGCTGAGATAGGGACCTTTTTGGCCTCGCACAGAATGTATACCTATCTTTAATTTTATTTTATTGTTTTACATTTTGTTTGTCTTGTGCGAGTCCCAAATAAATATTTTTCTTTCTTCTCTTTCATTTAAATTGTCATGAGATGAAATCAAGCCTTCAGAAACTAAAGTATGTGACATACCAGATGACTGTTATTAGACATTTACTGCGCTGACCCAAAATAAATCGTGATAAGAGTAGCAGGGATTATGGTGAGTTTTTGAGATAACTGTGTATATTTAGCGAGTAATATCGATGTTGCAGCCAATTAGATTAATCAGCCGTTTAATTAGAGGCCTAGCCTTTTCATTTAAATGCGCCGATATTTCAGCGGCTTAAGTGACATCTTTTGTTCAATATCGTTTAATGACTTGCCTATGTCAATGATGTCGCTGATTAGACGTCGCAGTTCAATGAAGAGGCTGATTAAGCTAGTGGGCTGCGACATCGATATAAAAAATAATTAAACGCCAGTTTCCTGATATTGCGCGAGCGGCAAAGTGAAAATTTGAAATCCATAAGACGACCTTTGTATTTTCAAAACTCCCGGAAACGATCCCTTAATGAGGATCAATGAATGCATCATACACTTACTTGAGTGTTTATCTAACTAAAAAAAAGACATGTGGCACTCGGAGACTGCCGCGGTAAAGCTATTGCAATAGCTTAATAATTATGCAAGCATAACCGCGGGAAAGTAGTAATACTAATAAATAGGGCACCAACCTCAAAAAGTTCAAAAGAGGTCACATTGCATTTGACAGCTCAAAAATGCCACTCGCAACTTATAAAAATAATTTCAAAAAAACAAAACTTTCAAATTAAGAACACAGATCGTCATAGAAACAAAAAATATCACCGCTGTGCCGGTCGGAGTGGGGGGTGTTAGGTTATTTTCGTTACGGAATTTCTGGATTCGGTCTCCACGCTCAAGGCCCGCGATAGAAGCTATGCAATAGCTTAATAAAATGGAGTAGTATTCATAACCCATCTAAAAACCAGAACAACACAATTTTCCTAAAATAAGGGTCTAAAATCCGTCAGTTCATATAAAAGCCGGCGTCATATTATGGATTAACGAACCGACGGCCGCCAGCGCGCGCCTGCTAATGAGCGGCAAACCATTTTCTATTAAGCTGAGCGGACACTGGCAATTAAGAAGAAAACGCTTAGATGAGGAAGTAGAAAGTATCGGTTTACCTATCAGAAAGCTAAGTTTTTGTTTTTTGTACAGTAATTGGGGATTGTGTAGTATTAACACTTTTTCTTACATTGGTTTCTTGAAAGAATTTATCAAACCCACTCAAGTTCTAATACTGTTACGTTAGCTTGGGGTTCATGAAAATAAAAACAGCCGATTAATCACCAAAAATATACACTTTTAGAGCCTTTACGCGGTACGGCTTTTCATACAAACTTTCAAAACCTTATTTATCGAAAATAATGAACCAATTTTAATAAAACTTGGTATGCGTCCGCTAGATATCTAGGTCTAGTAAATAGTTAGTTAATAATAGTTGTCAGAAAAAAAAACGGAAAAGAGTTCAGGGGCCTAACCACCAACTCTTAAAGTAGTATTACTTCAATATTACTTCCAGTGGGAAAGAGACGGAGCTATACAGGACCTATAGCTTCGTCTCTTTCCCACTGGAAGTAATATTAAAGTAATACTGCTTTAAGAGTTGGTGGTTTAGGCCCAGGGGGAAGGATATAGTGATTTTTCACTTTCTATAGAAAACTCTCTCTCCCTCTGAAATCTTTTCAAAAATGTTTTCTAATAACTATTTACACCTTGGATATCTAGCGTATGCATACCAAGTTTCGTTAAAATCGGTTCATTCATTTTGAAATAAGGACTTGAAAGTTTGTATGAAATGACAAACGGCGTACACGCTCTTTAATAACAACTCTTTAATTAAAACTCACTAATTATAATGAACACTTCAATTCGCAGTTCAAGATCGCTTTCGCAGTTATCATTTGTATCGCAAATACAAAACTGACTCGGTTGCGGACTAAGCGGGCTTTATATAGGCCGCCAGTTAATTCTAGAACCTTCTATCGTAGAAACATCTAGAAAGTACGCGTACATACCGGTCCCGACTGATCAGATGTCGAGAACTCTAGAATGTTCTCTGTGTTCTGTGTTTTCTGGATCTTGACTTTACTAATTCTGCTACTCGATACTAGATGGCGCTAGTAGTAACTATTATCACTGTGTACCCGGTATCAAATATGGCGCGCAACAATACATGCACAAGCTATGAGAAAATACAGTTTCCATAGATAACAAACCCAATCCCGGCGCAAGAATTTGTATCTCAAATTTTAGAGTGAAATTAATAGCAATCTTTTTAAAAGTCCTATCGCTGTATCCGGTGGCGAAGAAGTTTTTTGTGATCAAAGAAGTTAGTAAGCATTGAAAAATATTTTTTGGAAAGCTGATAAGTTTTCTAATTCAGTGATTACTATTTAAGATTAAGAGAGATTTTGGAGAAGAGAGATTTAAGTTGTAAAAGTACACATTTGTTTGTGCCGCCGATTCTTACTTAACACTTTGTTAATATGAAGGCAATATTACTTAAGAGCATGTACGTCGTATGTCATTTCATACAAACTTTTAAGTCCTTATTCTTCAAAATAAATGAACTAATTTTAATGAAACTTGATATGCATACGCTAGATATCCAGGTCTAAATAGTTATCAGAAAAAAAATTTTTGAACAAGATTTTAGACGGAGAGAGAGAGAGCGATTTTAAGTTTTCTTTAGGCAGTAAAAAATCACTCACACACACACTTCCCCCCGAAATCTTTTTTGAAAAATTTTTCTGATAACTGAAAATGTTTTATTAAAATTGGTTCATTAATTTCAAAAAATAAGGATTTGAAAGTATGAAAAGCCGTACCGCGTAAACGCTCTTAACACAACGTTAATCAGTCCTCCAAATGTACACGAACAGCTTACGAATTATATACATCTCATGATTTCGCTGACAAACCAAGGGAAAAAATATAAGCGGACGTACACATACATGCAATAGAAATAGGTCAGCGAATAAATTTTGTGACATAAAAAGATTGACAAGGCCGGCCAAAGTTTCGCAAGTCCGGGTTCTTCTGTATCATAGAAACAGAAGCACAGAAAACCCATTCGTGATGATAACTGAAAAAAAACTATTTACATCAGAGGGGAAATTCTACTAATTTTTAAACAACGTACACATTCGGATCTCAATCGCAATCTTCATACACAAATTGCGACTGACATGCGAATGTGAACGCTGCTTAGAAAATAGTAGAATTGGAATTGAAAATAGTAGATTTCGAAGCAATTATTAGTTAAGTAAGTAAGCATAAAGAGCCGTATTTTTTGACGTGACAGACCGACGGACGGACAGGAATTAATCTTAGAAAGGTTCCATTTTTTCCTATTGAGGTTCAGAACCCCAAAAAAATGTTTTGACGAAATGACCGTGACGTACATCGGTGTTTAGGAGACCATTTTTTTCAACTATAAAGTTATGTTTGTCCTTCAATCGTGCATATCCTTTTATAAACTACTAGCTTTACCCGCGACTTCGTGCGCGTGTATCAAGTTGTTTCCCGTTCCGTTGGAATTTCCCGTTTTTGTATAGCCTACCTCATGAATGCGGCCATACAAAAATAATTTTCAAAATCGGTTCAGTAGATCCAGAGATTACCCCCTACAACCTCACTAACTCACAAACTTTACCTCTTTATAATATTATATCAGTAGGTATAGATGAAAATACTCTCATTACTCTGAAGTATGATACTCAGAAAAAATCATGACACGATTCCTACGAACTATATCTACATACGAGATTGTACGCAAATCTCGGTGCGCGAGTCAGATTCGCATTTTGGTTTGTGTTATGCTTGGCGCAAATAAACTCTTTTTCTTTCGTTCAAAAAGTCTATTTAGTTGTACGTATGTGTGACCCACTTACTCCCTTTCTCATCTTTATGGTTGATTCACACATAGCTGCGCCGTGGCCGGGCAGTGAAATGGCCGTGGCCGTGCAGGGATCGCGCATCCGTATCTGCACGTACGTGCGTCGGCCCGGGCACGGAAGCTCCTGAAGCGCCTGACTGAACACGGACGTGTGTGATCGAGTTCATACAAAATGTATGCAACTATATTTTTTTGAGCTCCGGACGGACCACGGCCCGGCCACGTCCCGGACACGGCCCGGCTATGTGTGAATCAACCTTTAGGAGGCCTATTTCTGAGTAAAGGCTGATTAAGCTACTTAGTAAAAATTATCCAGTTGTGAGTAGTGTTATCCCATGCATGGTATGAAATGCAGAGGGTTCAAACTAAAATAATAGTATGTAATATCATTACAATAACTCTAAACTACACATTATAATCAATTAACTAACGCAGCGTAGGTAGATCAAATATATATATATTTTTTAAAAACGTTGCCCCACACTAGGAATTTCTCCTGTATCGTGGGTGCGTTCACAAACATATAAACTCACATACACAAACAGCCAGACCCGGAACAACTATATGTAGGCCATACAAATTTTTGTTCCGTGCGGGAATCGAACCCGTGACACGCAGCGCAGCAGTCGACCGCTCAACAAAATCAAAATCAAAAGTCATTTATTCAAATTAGGCTAAGAGCCAGCACTTTTTGAACGTCGAATTTTACATAAAGACAGTCCCCCAAAACGCCCACCCGTCACCACTTCCTAGTGTTTTAGCTGAGAAGAAGTGGCGCAACAAACTCCCCAGCAACACATCTACCAACCACTGCGCCAACCGTGTCGTCAAGTCAGATATTGCTAGTCCACAGCTAGACATTGACATTTCCGATGTAACTCTACGACTTTCCAGCTATACCTTAAATACTTTTGGTTCCGGATCAGTTTACCGCATTATGACGAATGAAACTTCTACATCCCTTTCATTTATTGTGAACATGCGTACACATGTCGCATAAACTTCATTACGATTCAGAACATGTTCCGACATGTCCTTTCTAGCGGTCACAATGAGGCGAATCTTCAGATATTTACTTTGTAAATCTTGTGGCTAATTGGCAAAAACGTTGCTCTTGGCGCTAACTTATTTATGAGAAGAATCTGGAGTAACGCGTGTAAATAATATGAGAAGCTGTATTTTTTTTACCACTATCTCACCTGATGGTAAGCGATGATGTGGTCGAAGATAGAGCACGCTTGCTTAGCTTTAGCTTATGCTTCATTTGTAAGTTTTATAAATCTTATCCAGTTCTCGTTTTTTTTTAATGGAAAATCATCAAATGACTTCTTCCGCTCTGGGTGGAGCGGAAAGGGGTGTCAGACTCTTAATTAATAAAACTCATCCGTGTTCCTCCTTATGCCCTTTAAATTCCAGGGCCCAGGCACAGGCACCCAGGGGCCCAGGGCAGGGCTAAATGTAATATATTTCAAATGTATGTAACATATTTTCCGGAAAAGCACAAAAAGATGCCAGACCCTTAGCCGTTTTCTAAAAAAACCAGATAGAAATATAACTTTTCCTCATCAACTTCATATTATTTTCAATCTGTTCACAACAGCGCCCTAGATTATAGTTATTTAACTCTTATAGAACTTTTATAAGGGTTATCATCACACTGAATAAGTCTCATTGTTATATCTATTGTGACTTTGGATCCAAGAGAGTGACATAATTCATTCTAATCTTCAAAGCTTTCTTTTGTCTGGCGAAATCTTTTGTTTGACTTTTTCTTGGCGTAGCGAAGTGATTAAAAGACAAAAGCAATGTGACATAGTAAATTGTTTTTGTTGATCTGTGGGATAGGACTTATTAAAACGTGGGCTAATGAATGAGTTAGACGGATTGAGGTACAGTTGCAATATTTGTTAATTAATTTTCGTTCGTTTTTAGTTTGCAGGATGGACTGACTGGATTTATTAATAAAAAAACCCAATTAAAAAAACCGGCCAAGTGCGAGTCGGACTCGCGCACTAAATGTTCCGTACTGTGAAAAAACACGTTTGTTATATGGGAGTGAAAATATCAACTGTCTAGCTATCACGGTTCATGAGATACAGCCTGGTGACAGGCAGACAAACAGACGGACAGACACACAGACAGACAGACGGACAGTGGAGTCTTAGTAATAGAGTCCTGTTTTTACCCTTTGGGTACGGAACCCTAAAAAGACCTTTTCTTTTCGTCAATTTGTT
This sequence comes from Melanchra persicariae, assembly GCA_947386135.1. Lineage (NCBI taxonomy): Eukaryota > Metazoa > Arthropoda > Insecta > Lepidoptera > Noctuidae > Melanchra > Melanchra persicariae. Next base: position 3,173,275 of record OX376651.1, on the reverse strand, counting down.
TTGTTTGATGTGATTTAATTGTAACATGTGGGCGTTTTGGTACTGTTGAAGTTTTGACATCATGTTTAGGTTATCTTGATAAATGAATGACAATTATTAACATCATATTTATAGATGAAAAGTAGCTATAATTATTGAGCTTAACAAAAACATCTATTCATTGAAAGCGTGTTGATTCTGAAAACAGTCTGTTGTACTTATAACTAAGTTATGCTTACCGTGATGTGAGCTTTTTGAGAAAATAACGTATAGGTAATTTATTTACGTATACATACGCCGTCAAAAGGAGAACTCAAAACAAACTCATAAAGGCTCGCGGAGATAGGCCCGATGCGACAGTGTACCAAGATTTGGCGACATAATTTAAACATAGTTCTCATAAGCCATTTCCATTAGTTTGCTATGTGTCTTCTCAGAGTTTAAACGTTATTAGTGACACTTTTGGATAGTGTAATACAAAGCTTGTCTGTTTTCTCCAAAATCAACAGGTTCGATTCTTGGCTAAGAATATTGATTTTTCAAAAACCCAATAACACAGTTTTAATTTTCTTCGAAATCGGGGCCGAGTCCAATAATAATTATGGAAACGCGTTGATTATGATAATAACCCTTGAAACAATTAATAGCAAAAAATAAAGCAATTAACACAATCACGATATCAGCTGAATAATTACCTGAAACTACAGTGTTTTGCGTTGCCGACGGCGCATTTGTCACAGCTAGCAGGAAGAAAGCTACCAGTGTCCTTTGTACACACACTTCACTGTACATTTTGTTATATTTTCTAGCTAAAATTAACACTAACATTAATGGTATATTACATTCGGACTATGGATAATTTCTACTATTACGTTATATCTATCAATTCGTTCAGTAGCTTTCGGCGGCGCCGTGATCTGGAACAAAGAGAGATAGGGGTTAGTTTTAAGGTTTCATAAGATGAAATGATGATACACAGTCATGTCTAATAATTACTTGGGTAGTAGTACCGAACATAATTATTATTTTGGTAAGACATAATTAAAAGAAGTGGTCTTGAAACGAAGAGTTTTTTGTAGTTGAATTTAGAATGAATCTAAATGTTTTTTAAGTTGAATTTCGATGTCAAATGTGTAACTTAGTTGAATTTAGATGTTAACCCAAAATCCAAACAATATGGCGATTTCTGACAAAAATTCGGTGATGCCTTCAGATATAATTATTACGTTGCAGATGGATTTTATAATAAGCTGTTTTACAAAACCTAGGTGTTTTGCAAAACAGCTCCGTTATGTAAAACTGCTGAACAACGTTCGTTTATGCATTCTGTATACATAATACAGAATGATTTGTCTGCAGGATCGTGTTTTTTAATAGTTGCAAAATATTTTCAGTAATTTGTCAAGGTGCACAATTTTTTATTTCTTGACGTTCACAACAACACACTACAATACATAACTTACTTCGAAACCACCGACAGATTCAAATAATAATACAGTTTAAGAGTGGAATGCCGGAGTTTGTTTACCTGATAGCTACAGCCGGTGGTCTTTAAGTCAAGAGTGATTACTTCTAGAAGTAGTGTTTCACCAAATGTAAAAATATAAAAAAGTATCTTATCATTATGCACTACAGAATAGAAATGAAGAAAACAAAACTATTATAAACAGCATGACGATTTAGTGTTTTGAAATATAATCAACACATAACTCTTCATTACCTATAAAAACGCGTCAACGACAATCTTCAATACGATACTATCGCAAATGATAAATAACATATTTGATGTTCAGGGATTACCCTAGATGGCGTGTCTGTCATTTACGGCATAATCCACCTTCGGTACAGACACATTGGGCACAGAATAGGTTGTTAAAGAAGGTTAACTTTGTGCGACGAAAGGAAACAGGAGATCGCAAACGTAATACGACTTTTAAAACAAATGCCAGTCGCGAGTGCTCTTGCACTCACTGAACGGGAAGCATGTCTACATGTGCGTGAATTTTCGAGCGTTGTACAAGACCGACCTTCTGTTCCCTTTCTTTTACGTGCATCGGGTGCTTCCGTGCCCCTTGACACACGATTAATTATTTGTACGTGTGTTTTTGGTTGCTACATTTTGTATGAGGCGTGGAATTTGATATTCAGCCGAGGCTTGTTGGGCTTGGAATCAAGACGTTGAGGGAAATATAGGAGTAATTTACGAAGTTAAGCGTTTAACCTTGACATGATTATTGTCTCGCACATGGTTTTCGAAAAACAAAAAGAATCACTGACACAGCTTCCAGGCTTAGAAAACTTAAGTGGCTGTGACCGGCCATGTTTTTCAACGGACTGATAACCAGTGAAATAGACGAGACTTAGAATGGAGATCGTGCGAAGGAAATGGAAGCGTGTGAGACGAAGATCTTAAAAAGTGATTTGGACATTCTGGATGCGGAAGGCAGAGAACCTGGTTGTGCTGTAGCTTGGGACAAGACTATGGCTAGCAACGGACACAACAGCGACTGAGTTGGTGATAAGGCCCGCTAGGTATGGCCGTCTACCAGTCGTGGATATTCGTCAATGAGTGTCTGCAGTGCTCCATGCAGTTAGTGACAGAAACTGTGGTATTTTAATTGGGGGGAGTTTGACATACGAGTACCCTACAATCCATTTGATGGGTTATAAGGATTTCCTCACGGAAATGAAAGGATGATTTTCCTGTCGCTCGAGAACTTATCGCTCTTTGAGCTTTCTGTCAGTCGGTCTATACTCAACAATACGCCTTCTTGATTGTCTTGTCACGAAGAAAGTGTCAAATGTCAGTGCCGGCTATGCCATACGACGCTTCAAAATGACGGTTGAAAGGGAAGCCGGAAACCCAAAAGAATGACATCTGGGCTTACCTCGAAATATCGGGTTTATTCAGTGAGGTCGTGGAGGATAGATAAAAAATGTATAATAAGTATTTTTCATGATTGAGGAGCTCGTGGCTAAATTATAACAGCAACACAGGCCGCTTCAAGGTTAAGCTACGCAAACCGAGGTTGGTCTGTGGATGAGTGACCATCTTAACATACCGACACTCCTCCGTGTCTCGGAAAGCACGTTAAGCCGTTGGTGACCGTAGTCATATGGAGATCTTTGGCAGTCGTTACGGATTGTCAGAAGCCAGAAAATTTGACACCAGTCTTACCAAGAAGTGTACCGTGTTACCCAAATAATGATTGGAGGTCTGGTAGGCAGTCGTTCCACGTAAAATACTTGTATTCAGCTGAATCAGTTTTGACTGGGAGCCGATCCCAATATATTTGGAAAAAGGCTAGGCAGATGAAGTAGTTTTCATGAGTGTTGTTGTTGTGAGTACTGTGAACCTTATACTACTTTTATTTATTTTTTAATTGACTTGACTGCCCTGGCGGTTGGGAGTGTCATGCTCACTCAAAAGTCTACCTGATGGTGGCGCATGTGTTGGGTCATTTGGCTCCCTTAAATATGGTTGAGCCGAATGGTGCTAGCGCATGCGTCATGTTCGTGAACGGACGCCGTCAGTTTGGACTGGTCATCTCTCGGCTGCCACGGTTTATTTTAATGATTTGTTATTTTAATTTGTTGTTGATTTTTATTTTTTACTCCGGATACTTTAACGTGCCTTTCTTTTTACATCGTTCTCACATATATGTTTGTATAATTTCAACAGGAATGATGTAACCATAAAATTGTAAAGAAAAATAATTTAAAAGAGTGTCCGTGGAGTTTCTTGCACGTTCTTCTCCATAGAGATCTACGCTTTGGAACGTGCAAATAGCTTCATCTTTTTGACTGACCGACCTTGACAATTCAAAAGTGCCTGTGAATGGTTTATTTGAAATAAATAATTTGAATTTGAATTTGAATTTGAATTTGATTTTGAAACAATAGATTAATCTGTAAATCACCTACATATAGAACTGTAACTGTAACGTACTGTTTACCAATGACGGTATCGTTATATTATCTTCTAGATCTACCGGGATTTCATGATAGTTTATCAATTGCAGTACTTTATGCGTTCCACCCAAAAGTCTTTACATTGGTTTTGTTCGTCGGATGGTGATGTCTTTAGAGTTCTAAGTATTAATTGAGCTACACGACAACTGACAAAAATGCTTGCATTGTCCATTCAAATGTGTATGATAGGTAGTTTCTTCAAAAGAGCATCTTCATGAGTCCATGCTATTAATGTATGTTTAAATTATACTGAGTAAACCAAAAAACATACCGATTTTAATTTAAAAAAATTTGGTTGTCTGTAAAGTCTGTTTACGGACGATAGTTTAACGTGACAACGTCATAACAAAACATTGATGAAATAATTGCATACAACGTTACAATTAGCGCAACGTTACAATGAGCGTAACGGGACAATGAGCGTAACGGGAGTCATCCTTTTTCGTGCGTGCAGCCTCGATTTGTTAGACGTTCTCACGTCAAAAATAAAAAAAAATATTTCAGACATAATAATTAGCCGATTTTTTTTTTGGCTGGATATCTTTAAATGACTCCTTCCGCTCTGAGTGGAGCGAGAGGGAGTGTAAGACTCTTACTAACTAAAACCCATCCGCGCTCCTCGTAGTGCCCTTTGCTTTCCAGGGCCGCGGTAACTCTTTCGAAAAAAATCCGCAACCCTGGCAGGAATAAGCATAAGTTGTTAGTAATGAGTTAGTAACAGTCATGAGTTAGTATTAACCAACGATTCTAACGGATAACCTAAAACATCTACCTCGAACAGTTTATTCGTCGAAATATCCAATTTCATTTATCTCTAATGTTTTTGATGCGGTCCTAAAAGCTTCGGCAAGTAACTCGAACTAGTTTTATTACCATACGTAACGTTCGAGAAACACGCGAGAACTATTCAAGGGGTTTGAGAATTACGTCTCGTGGATAATTTAGAGCTAGCTTGGAACTTGTGATCGTGCTTGCAAGTTCTGTAACAAGGTTGCAAGTATGATTGGGTTGTCATAAATCTGGGTCGTAAAGAAGAAAATTATATTGGTTTTCGTTGATGAAATTGAATGAAATTACTCGTAACTCTGGTAAAAAGTGCGCGTGTGTTGTAAAATGTGAGTTATCGCCTAAACCCTTATCTGACTTCATGAACAAGCGTGTTTGAAATTTTCTATTACGTCATTTTTTGATTTTTATTTTGTAAATTGATTAAAAGTAACAATTCTCAAGATTTTTTTTTATTTATGGTCAGTTTAAACAAGACAAAGTGAGAGAACAAGAGAAGATAGAAGTGTTTCCCAGCTGTCTATTTAAAAATATAAAAAATCTAATAAAATAATATGATTCTACATAATATAAATTCCTAATCTTACCTTTTCATTATTTTCTTTTTTTTTACTTGTATTGTGTACATAATAAAGAGTATTCTATTCTATATTTAGTCCGTCAGAAAAGTTTTTTCTTTTTTCTCGAAAACAAAAAACGAAGACGAAACAGTGGGTTGAAAACTCGTGTGACGTCACATTTCAGCACACTTTTTACCGGAAAGTGACGTCATATGCCCCCACTCCTGATGTTCAATTCATTCATCTTCGTCATTTCTTATTGATTTGATAAAACAAAAAAAAACGTAGGTATCCAATTCTTTTCGATAAATCTAACCAAACGGACTAAATAGAATCATATTTTTTTTACTCAGGAATTATCTCTGTTATTGATATTCTCGCATCCTGTACATTTACGCAGCTTTCATTAGGTCAACGGTCCAACTAGGGGGAGGCTTTCCAACGTTATGCCTTCCAGTACGCGGTCGACACTCCTTAAGGTCTTAGCACACATATCAACTAGGAAAGGGTTCTTCACCATATCGTCTTTTACCACGCCATCAATGTGTTTCCAAAACGTTTTGTTCATGTGGGTGTGATGTCCACCGTGTACCGGTGGCGCACCAGCGTACGCCTTGTGGTCCGATGATGGAACTTGGCTTGGCGGAATTAAACTATGCAATTCCGTTGCATACTCCCCAAAATGCAACCGATAGAAAACCGACAGACTAGCAACTCGGCATCGATGCTTAAGACTTTGGAACTTCGACTCGACGAGCCTTTCACCTCTTGGATTTATTTCCCAGGATCCCTCTTTTCAATTATTTTCTGTTTATTTTGAAACAAAACTGTTCAATTCCCAGTGAGCCGGTGATTCGTCGTGACCAGCCCAGGGCCAGAAATTAGCGGTACGAGTTTCACACTCCAGAGCAATAAGGGGAACTGTGGATCCCTAGGCAATGACGCCACAGAAGAACTCGCGAAGAGAGGTTCCAAGATGGTAGTGCTGGACCCGTACCCACTCCTCCTTCCTTCTTTATTTCTTTCTCACAGTTTTGCACATGAATTCACCAGAGAACAACTGTACATCATGACAACAAATGGTCACGGGTTACAGATTGCAGTGAAAAATGGCAATGATATGTCTATACACGCGACTAATAAAACGACTTCTCAGCTTAAGCTTAAAAATTACTCCAGTAATATTAGGAATTATTACGGGTCATTGCCCCTAAAAATTGTTAAAATAAGCACCACAGACAGCCCAATTTACAGAGGTTGCTTCGACAACGAGGAATCAGTCGGCTACGTCATCCAGGTCGTGGCTTTCCGACGTAAAAAAAGTCTCGGAACGGTGAAGTCTGCAGGTTTTAAATCAATTCAAATCATTTATTGCAATCCATAATGTACGCTCCATCATCACCATGTAACGCTCCGTCGACCCGGGCTTGGTTGTTAAAGGACAGCGAGCCACCCAACGCTCGCCGTCCGCAGGTCTCGCCGCCTACGGTGGCCGAGAATCGCCCTGCGACTCCTGACGCTCGAGGCGTCTTCTTCTGTTGCGGCGTCTGCGGCGTGAGGTTTGCCTCTACCTCATGCGGCCCGCCTCTTCCTTCACTAGCATTATTGTTTCGCAAAAGGAAGTGACGGCTTCCCATGCCTCCTCGCTCTGGGCCATAGAGTGAACCAGAGCCGGTAGCGAGAGGTCGCCGCCACCGATCGCCTCGATGAGGACACGGCGGTGCTTTGCCCAAGCAGGGCAGACCTTCATCGCATGCTCCACCGTGTCCTCTGCGGGGGTTGACTTTTTTTCTGGTTGGTTTTCCCATGGACAAATTTATGTAGCTCTATCGCGAGTCAACAACCTTAGCATCATCATGTATCATCATTATAATCCACAGCCCGACTTCACCCACTGCTAAGCATAGGCCTCTCAATTTGTGTTGCAATCCCCACGTTCCTATGCCAGCCTCATCCTGGATGAGGCTCGCGGTGACTCTTACGAACAAATTCCGCAACCCTAGCTACGACGCTCCGTCAACCCGGGCCTGGTTGTATTCGGACAGCGAGCCAACCAACGCTCGCCGTCTGCAGGCCCGCGCTTACGGTAGCTGGGAATTGGCCTGCGGCTCCCGACGCCTGGGGCGCCTTTTTCGGCGGCTAAAGGGAACTGGGAATAACTGTTAAATCATGCTGTAATTAATTCTTAGTTCGGGTTCGGAACTAATTGTAAGTCCGTTGGTGATACGGAGTAGGAAACTACGGACTGCGAGCTTAGAGAGTAGACCCCGAGGTGTGAGGTTTGCTTCTCCCTCACGCGGACCGCCTGAAATGAAGGAGGCTCCACTAGCATTACTGCTTTGCAGAAGGAGGTGGCGGCTTCCCATGCCTCCTCGCTCCGGACCAGTGAACCAGGACCGGTAGCGAGAGGTCGCCGCGGCCGATCGCCTCGACGAGGACATGGTAATGCTCCGCCCAAGTAGGGCAGAAATCCACCGTATGCTCCACAGTGTCCTCTGCGGAGACTTCTCTTTTGATAGTTTTGGCATGACCATTAATAAAGCTCAGGGACAAACTATGATTCGTGTTGTTGTGGATCTGCGGAAGTCCTGTTTCTCGCACGGTCAGCTATATGTCGCTTTATCGCGAGTAAGCAGCGTGCAAAGCCTGTTTTTACTTACTGATGAATTTCACATAACAAGTAACATTGTTCACGAAGAAATTTTTTAAGTGTTAACGTTCGTTCGTTCTTCGTAATTTTGTAAGTCATGTCATAATCATGATGAGTACCTACATACATACCTACATTAGTGAGTTTGTGTACTTATGTACATATATACTTAATCTTGCTTAATACGAAGTGCACGCGCGAACGAAGTCGCGGGCACAGCTAGTAATACCATAAGAAACAAAGTTATTGGTAAAAGGTACAAATAAACGAATGCATTAGGTATAGCATGTCAAGTCCCTGATAAGCCATGAAACAAATAAATGGTTGCGATTGCTTCTCAAGGGCGTCGTGCCGATTTAAAACAGCAAGGTAGCTTTATTTTATCATTGTTTGGAAAATGGATTCAGAATTTTAAATCATAATTATAAACTTACGCGATACATAGTGGGATTTATAAACAAGGGATTCTTTACCAGTCAATCTTTGGGTTAAAAAGAGTACACTATGGTAGCTGTGCAACGAATAAATAATATTTGAGTAATTCGAACTGGACCCCCGGAAGATCATTCCGTTTAACTTATTGTTGAAGGTTCAATGAATTTGATTGAAATGATGACATAGGAAGGATCTATTGGCTCCAAAAACCATACAAAGTTTTACCAACCGACATGAATAAATAACTACTCAAATTATGACGACACGTTTGGCTCAGTGGTTGAGCAGTTGACTGCTGCGCTGCGTGTCGCGGGTTCGATTCCCGCACGGAACAAATGTTTGTATGGCCTACAGATAGTTGTTCCGGGTCTGGCTGTTTGTGTATGTGAGTTTGTATGTTTGTAAGCACCGCTACGATACAGGAGAAATTCCTAGTGTAGGGCAACGTTTTTTAAACTGAAATATTTACAATAACAATATTGAGCAAAACTTGTGCAAACTAGTGCTGTTCATTTTGATGTGACGGTGGAAAGTTAAGAAATATACAAAACTGTCGGTCGTCTCGTCTACATGGCTGTGACGCGAGCGGAAGCTAAATAAATATTAATTTTGTTGTTTGTTGACTCCAAACGTCTTGCGGCAGCTAGGAAGTTCTATAATAATGTAAAAGTGAATATGTATGTACACATTTTAATAAAGGTTCTTTAGGTAGTCCAAGTTTTAAATATCAAATCATAAAAATGAGCGTTGACATTAAGTTTTAAATACAGGAGGTGATCATAAAAATAATGTTAAATATACAGGGTTATTTGTATAACACTCATATCCTTTCAGTGGGTGAAAGAACTCATGATTACAAACAACTTCTGCTATGAGACCAACCCTGAAAAATTAAAAAAAAATATCTTCTGCTTCATACATTTTCATGGGGTGAATATTGCATTTTGTATGAAACAGCTGATTTATTTTTTGATATTTCAGAATTGGTCTCATAGTAAAAGTTGCTTAGAATTATAAGTACTTCCAACCACTGAAAGGTTGTTACAGTAGATTCCAGATAAATGTGCAATAACGGTCATTGATCCACATACATTTATTGACTTTCTTAAAATCAAAAACAGAAATAAAGACTTAGAGCAGTCCAGAATCTACTTCTATCGTGATCCTATATGTTCTCTAGTAATGTAAAATGGTTCATAATGTATTGTTCGGGTATCTACGAAGGGATATTAGGGAAAGGTCAATGTACTTTATTGCAAGTTTATCTGGCACAAAGTATAGTGTTTTACAAATAACCCTGTATAATGTAGTGACGATCTTATCATGTTTGCGGGGAAAGCTTGGCCAGGGATCGCCCAAGACAGAGAGGTTTGGAAGGAGAAAGGGGAGGCGTTTGCCCAGAAGTGGGACACAAAAGTAGGCTAGCAAAAAAAAAAAAGACTATTTAATAAAACGGCCAAAAGACAATACCTATCTAACTTCAAATAATATATGCGTACTAAATTATATACCTAACGAGAAAGATTCAGGACAAATTGCATAATTCCAATCACTACAATATTTTATTTTCAAACTGTAAATTTGACATTCAAAAGTGATGAGCCTATGAATGGTCTAGTTGAAATAAAATAACTGACTTCGACTTTGACTAAATAAAGAATTTGAAGTTAAGTTAAAACCTGTTAAACCGTGGCATAAAAATATAATCCTCCTGTAAAAGTACGACATAATCTTTCCCAAGCTTAGACAATCCTTGAGAACTTACTCACACATTTGTTTGAGGAACTATGCGTCGTGTTCGTGAACGGGCGCCGTCAGCGGAGACTGGTCATCTCTCAGCTGCCATGGTTTATATTTTTTTTTTACTCCGGATGGTTTTATCCTGCACTTCTTTTACATCGTTTTCACATATATGTATAATTTCAACATGAATGATGTAACCATAATATTGTAACAATATATTATTATTTTTAAAAGAGTGTCCGTGGAGTTTCTTGCACATTCTTCTCCATAGAGATCTATGCTTTGGAACCTTGATAATTCAAAAGTGCCTGTACATAGTCTAATTGAAATAAATGCTGTGACTTTGACTTTGACTTTGACTTCTGTTATATAGTAGAACGAAATCTAAAATATTCTTTTCATAAAGATTAAACCATTTACAAAAATTACTTTCAGCTTCATGACAGAAAGCTTCATTTCGTCATAATATTACTGTTAACATTTCCAGCAGAAAGCAGAAACAACATTTTATTTTCTGTAGCAATCTTTTTTAATAATATGAAGTAATGCTTTTAGTTTTCAGTTACTTAAGTAATTTATTCACCTACACTGTTTTTCTTTCAAGATTAATTAGCTTCCGAGATAGTAATTAAACTAAATTACAAATACACGTCTTTGCACTTCTGAAGTAATGGGATGTCTAAAATGGTTGAAGGTAGAAACTTCAGGAATAATTTCAGGTTTCAGTATATGTATCTATAGCATGCGAGAGCGTTATTTTACTGAAATGTGGGGTATCTTCAGCCAAGAGTTTATAAGCCTAGGTATTATGTAACACTGCGAGTGGGTTTAACTTGCCGACTTGGAGCAAAAATGAGAAATTCTCTCAGTCGTAAGACTTCAACTGCTGGACAAAAAGCTCCACCACAGTCAATCGCTCAACCACTGCGCCAACCGTGCGGCGTTCACAAGTTCTTCGGGCCACGTTGTTTGAGGCCCTCTTACGCTTCGAATTTTATTTCATCCCTACTAATATTATTAATGTGAAAGTAACTCTGTCTGTCTGTATGTTACGCTCTCACGCTAAAACGACTGAACGTATCGTCATGACATTTGGCAGATATACGAGTACAGCCTGTGATGTGGAAAATGATATAGGCTTTTTTACACGATAACGATCCACGCGGACGAAGCCGCGTTCAAAAGCTAGTACGTTATATTTTACATGAAGTTTTGAAAATTGTATTCCGGGAAATTCATAGTAGTTTGGCTTCGTTAGAACATAATATTATTCGATTTATGATTATTTTGCACGTGAATATTCAACATGTCTAATTTTCTACAGCTTTGTATTATACGCCTACTTACGCAGTGTTGAATCATAGTAAAGTTGTTTTTCATTGTATGAGATATGGCAGATAGGCTCATGTTAAACCACAATGTCAGCTAGTGGTAAACGAAGATGTTGTGACCTACCTAGAAGTAACCTGATCAAAGTAGCCAATTAATTATGTATTCCTAGTACCTTTTGATACTAATCTCGTAAAGATGAGCTGTAAGTCTAGTCCTTTTGCTCAAAGGTTACATAAATTATAGAATTAGGTAGGCAAATCTTACTAAGAAGCGTAAATATTAAGCCTATGAAATTTGGCCGTTCATAGTTTAGTAGGTACTAAGGTAAAGTGAGGGGACATATTTCATGAAATATTCCATTTCATAACGACTGACTGTCTACTGAACCGCAGAGGAGAGGAGTGGAGTGGAGGCGTGGCAATATTAACTGCTTGCAATGGAATTGCATAAAATATCTGCTCCGCTTCAGTGGATTTGCGAACCAGTTTAAAAAAATCATACAAAACCGGGAAGCGGAGCGAGGCAGCGGAGCGGGAAAGCGGAGCGAGGCAGCGGAGCGGGGAAGCGGAGTAGGGAAGTGGAGCAGAGAAGCAGAAAAAACTGCCAGCCGCCCACTCATATTACTCGTCGCGTGAACTCGTACTATATAGCTCCGCACAGTCCGCAACTCCGCTCCGCATTACTCCGACGCTCCGTTCCGCTCCGTAAGGTTGTTGGTTCATTAACGCGGAGCGGAGCCGCGTTAATGAACCAACAACCTTACGGAGACAGCTGCCTTGACCAACCTTTAGAATTAACGAGGAAATATGAAAAGGTTTTTTTCATATCAATATCGTCCATTTGGTAGTGCCGAGGATGAAAACTTTCTTTGGTAGCTGCGTACTTACTTGTAAATAACTATAAATAATAAATAATTACATAATTATGTAGGTATGTGGTAGACCGAAATAAATACTCTTCACTGCTTGAAACCTTTCTTTAGTTTTAAAACTTCTTAACTTCGTAATTTAAATCTTTCTTCTTTTCGTCGTAAGATCTCAGTCCGCTTTCCCTTTCACACACATACTCTCTCGTTCACTCATCGCTGCGTTCATACATTATAATACTCGTTTAAAATTTTGATGCGTTCTGAATTTAACATCCTATCCTATCCTACTAATTACTAATCCTACTATAATAATATGTTTGTTACTCTTTCACGCAAAAACTACTGAATGAATCTTGATGAAATTTGGCACAGAGGTAGATTACAGTCTGGAATAACACATAGGATACTTTTTATTCCGGGAGTATGTTCTCTTGGGATAATTATCGTGGCGACAGCTAGCCCATGATAAATGAGGAAAAAAAAAATGTAGGTTTCAAAAGCCTTACTTACTTTTTGTGTAATTATTGTGATTGCTTTAATGTTACTAATGGCCTCAAGATTGCAACAGCAATTAGACTTGTGATTTGTAAACTAATAAAAAATAATTTTAACTTGTTTACAATTCTACCAATTTAAAACGTTTATATCTCACGTAGACTCTTAATAATACTCTTAGGATGTTTATTTGAAATTAATGTTATTGATCTAGTTTGACTACAATTTATTTAGGTTCTATAACTATGTTCTTAGCAATTCGTTACAGTTAAGTACAACCTACCTATAGGAAGACCATCAGAGTAATCAAACAAACTAACCAATACGTAGATACATATATATATGTCACACTTAATAGTTACACATGAGACATAAATTATTTTACTACCGATACTCAACTATCGAAATCACAGCCTTAGGTACAGTGAAGTTACACAGTATAGTTAATGTGGTAAAGTTTTGAGTTCGAATATTGACTCATTAAACTGGTGAGACCGCCCTTAGGGCCCGTTCCACAGAGCTCGGAAACTCACCGAGGTGAAGAACTTTGATCACATTATATCTGGGCTGTGACCGAGACGTGTCCGGCCCTTGGTCCATCTGGAACTCAGAAAAATATCGGTGCGTACATTTTATGTGAACTCGTTGACACACGTCAGTATCCGGGCCGTGCCCGGGTCGTGTCAGATAACTTTGAAACGGACCACGTTCTGAATACGCCCCGGTCACGGGTCAGAGGGTCTATTCTCTAAGCAACAACTGTCAAATCGTATTGTCAAGAATGAACGACAACACGATTTGACAGTTGTTCTTAGTTCTGGTTAGGGACTAATCGCAAGTCCTTAGGTGATAGTCCGTAGTAGAAAACGCCCGACACTAAGGCCGAAACTACAGACTTCGGTCTTAGAGAGTAGACAAGCTTGCGACACTATTCTAAACCACTGCAACTACTAAAAATCAAAATCAACACCGACCACCAGAATAGCGCCAAGTTAGTGAAGCTCGAGTCCCGACGACGATTCAACTGTCTTGGATCCCGTTACGAAATTGTTAGAAAAAAAAAACAGCGAAAGAGTAAGAAATATATTATTATAACTCTCATTTTGTCTCGGATGTCATTTGCAGATGTCTGTCTATTTATTTGTTTGTAAATTAGGTACGGCTATAATTATATTACACATAAATGTACCCTGAGAACTAAAGAAGGACATAAAGTATCTACATTTACCAACATTACCACGCGGGCGAAGCCACGGGCGGCAGATAGTATAACTAGGGAAGGCGTATCTAGTTGCTGTCGGCACGTTCATTCCGAGATCTGTGGCTACTCCCGAACGAGAACACTATTTCAACCTAAATAATTATGTTTAATAGTCAAAATGTCAATTTAGAGTCCCGTAACTCGATCGAAAACGGTTTAGGGAGATGCTTCTTGACTTTCCTGAACTTTCTACGTTGTATTTACTTTGTACCGGCTTGAAATCCGTTCAATAAACTTCAGATAAATAGAACTTTGACAAGTTTAGTTTAGATTGATGCGGGCGAAACTTGGAATGAAGGATGATGTGATTTTGAGCAGTTGCGAGAAATTGGTCAAATACAACCTGTAACAGAATAAACGCAATACCTGAAAGGGAGTCATTGTACTCATCATTACGAACAACTTTTACTATGGGACCAACACTGAAATCGCGAAAAAAATAATTGATTGCCTCATACATTTCTGTGCGTGTCACTCGACAAAATGTACTGAACAACTGATTTTTTTCTTTGTATCCCTTTGGACCCTATCACATAGTGATATGGTTCCGTCTTTCAGTTTTCCAATGTTTCAGTGGAAATTTTTACAGAGTGAATTTAAAAATTTAATTTTTACATTAATATAAGGATAGTATTTTTTTTCGGTTTATGGTACGAACCTTTTATGAACGGCGCGCATAGTGTCATATTCTCATATTACACAATGTTTAAAAATCAATGCCATCAGGTTCGCGCGATATTGCGCGAAAATGTGATTTTAAATTATAGAATAGAAATAATTTATGCGGCAACAAATACAACAGACACTTTATAAAAGTAATAATAGTAAAGAATTGCGCTGAGCTTAGTCATTGAAAGCGTTACCATCTCAGCACTTGCTGAGCATCAGGGACAGAAAGTCACCCAATGGGCAATGGAGAATGCAATACTCGGAGTTTTCTTTCGAATCAGGTCAAATCAATGATGATATCCGCAAGAGAACGGAGGTTACTGACATAGCTCGAAGGATTGCCAAACTGAAGTGTCAGTGGGCACACATTACTCGCATAACGGATGGACGAAGGGCCGAAAGGTTCTGGAGTGCCGACCGCGTACCGGGAGACACAACGATGGAAGGCCTCCTACAAGATGGACCGATGACCTGGTGAGGGTCGCTGGTAGCCGATGGATGCGAGACGCAAAGAACCGGTTGTTGTGGCGACACTTTGCTTATGTCCAGCAGTGGACGTCTTTCGGCTGATAGGATGATGATGATGATGATGAGGTATCGTGATATCTGCGAAATTGCCCACACAAGATGGTTCCCACAATGCTGGTTCTGTTATGACAATTTATTGATATTATTAATATCTCCGAAATTAATTAATCATAATCGTACTAATTTCCGCGTATTAAAGTTTATTGTTATAGATTACTCGAAATGTCATTTATGACTCCATTTCATTTGGAGAAATTATCGTATACCTCGGCTCGGCTCTGGAGCGTAAAGGGCATTAGGTTCCTCCTAATGCATGCATGGGTTATATTCAGTAAGAGTCTGACACTACCTTCCGCTCCGCCCAGAGCGGAAGGAGTCATTTGATGATTTCCCATCGTTAGGATTCCGGTCGGCTAGAAGCCGACTCCAATATAGTTAGGAAAATGCTAGGCAGATGATGTAGGGTTACGTTGGGCTTTCCCAGAATTATACTAAGTCATATTTCCCACTCGACTCAAACACATTGACAGTTAGCCACTAACGTCTCCTAACTCGAGAGCTTTTATCCCTTATCATAGCGATTGCCTTCAGTGTAGTGAAAGAAGTTTCCTTGAAAAGAACTTAGGACCATACAAGTCAGTTTGAAGGACCTTCACTTGACTCAGTCAATATGACAACGAAAAAAAAACACGATTACTGTCAATAATTAACAAACTGTAACTGTCAATTTCATGACTTGAGGTGGAGTCGAGTTGGTGAACGTGACTTGGGGTTAGAAAAGAGCGTACAACCTTTGTCTTTCATAGAAGCGTTAACTTGCTACGCGTAGACTTAGCGGTTGCGTAGCGCTACGAGTGACTGCTACGAGCGTAGCATTTGCGTAGGTTCGTAGCACGCTCCTAAATTCAAGGTTGGTTTCGTTGAAAAGATCATAGCAATGCAATTTTCATCATCATCCTTCTAAAAAATACAAGTTTAAATTAGTTTCCAATATACGCCTACAAACTATTTTTAATCATAATAATAATATGATTTAAAACTTTTTATTTCGACTTTATAAATATAAAATATAAGTGTAATATAAATATATAATCAAATCGTTTGCTTTGCTAAATTCACAAAAACTCGGAAGCTAGCAAGTTTCATTAAATTTGGACCATTACTTGTCATGTTTTCGGCAAGCAAAACAATTGACATGTCACAGAGAAAGTGTACAGTGTACGGAAAAAGCTAAATTAAAAATCTAAAACAACAAAGTTTTGCATTTAGATTCGATTCATTATTTGGTATAATTTTTATCGGCATAAGTAGGCTAGTAATATGGATTTTTTTTTCTAAGGTCAAGAACTTTGACGATCATTACTATCGAGGATTTTATTTGTAACATGTTTCGGAAACAACAGTGTTCTTTGAAACATAGTTAAAATTATCATAATATATTTTTTCTGCAGCTTGAAACTAAACAGATTTGGCTAAAATTTCGTTAAGAAACCAGCATTTTTTCAGTTTTTGCTAATGTCAGCGCCTTAACGCTACAGAAATTCTAGGCCTGCTTCAACGTTACCTAAACGTCAAAACATTCATGCTAAATCCTCAGTATTCTATTCTATAAACCGTGCAAACTTATGGCACTTTGAAAATCAAGTACTAAATTCAATATAACGTTCTCCAAGCCAATATTGTCGAGTCTTTTACCGCCAATAATCAGATATTGTTTTCCCGTTCTCGAAGTAAAATCACATGAAATCTAAAACGACTATTCTTAGTATCAGCCTACGCTATCTGAAATTTCTAAAGGAACAAAATGACAGTGAATGAGCTAACAGAAATAAATGTTTATATAAGTTGGTGAGGAGAGTGGGACTAATATAGCCATTAACAGTCAGATTACTGAAGATTTTGTTCGTTTCTTAAAATAGAGGAGATAAAAATAATTGTATCTTCTTAGGATATTATTTATTTTTTGTATTATATAAGGTTTATATGTAGTGGGTTGCATATTATGGTTCGACATTGGTAGTTTTTTTTTTAAATATAATTTCTTCATCGCCATTTACAGTCAAAATACTGCTCGTTTTTAGAGTCTTCTATTCCTAAGACTCCGCTGTCCATCTGTCTGTCTGTCACCAGGCTGTGTATCTCATGAATCGTGATAGCTAGCACAGTTGAAATTTTCACAAATGATGTATTTCTGTTGCCGTTATTACCACAAATACTAGAAAAAACGGAATGAAATAAATATTTAAGTGGGGCTTGCATACAACAAACGTGATCATTTTGCCGTTTTTATAGATAATGGTATTTTAAATAAATGAGACAAGGAGCATTGTAGGTATGCTTCTATGGAAATTATAGGATTAAGGATTATGTGGGCAGTATAGTACAGAGCTTAAAGGCTTCTTAAGCCCTATATCATACTGCCCTCAAAATCAAGTGTCAAGTTAACTATAGCTACCTGTCATTTGCTGGTAGGTTCTTCAATGTCAAAAGTATTAAGTAAATTCTGTCTGTACGTTCATAATGTTATGTAATCGTACTACCTATACTGTCTGTACTGACAAAGATACTAAACTCTCTGAAAATGCGAAAGACAAGATTATAAGGGCGTGTAGGTTAATGCCTGCCAGGGTTGCGGAATTTGTTCAAAAGAGTCACTGCGGTTGGAACGCAAAGGGCACTAGGAGGAGCACGGGTGGGTTTTAGTCAGTAAGAGTCTGACACTCCCTCCCTCTCCACCCAGAGCGGAAGGGGTCATTTGATGATTTCCCATCCATATAAAAAAAGGTTAGTGACTGCCAGGGTTGAAGAATTAGTTCGAAAGAGTCACCGCGGCCCTGGAACGCAAAGGGCATTAGAAGAAACACGCATGGTTTTTGGTCAGTAAGAGTCTGACACTCCCTCCAACTCCACCCAGAGCGGAAGGATTTGATAATTTGATAATTTCCCATCCGTAAAAAAAAACAAGTAGGTGCTAATATATTTTTCTTAAATAATAGGACCCTAATGAATCGGAACCAAAAGATGGTTACAATAGTGCAATATTCATATATTTACCGCGAACAAGGTGCTGCCAAAAGGTAGTTCGTTATATTCCTAACCGGCTTACGTTATGAAAAAACTGCGCTGGCTAAGTTAAATATTTGTTTTCTTAGTAAATCGAGAACCTAACAATAATCACGAAACATCTTCAAACTCCATTTCGGATGTACTGAGTTCAGTGCCTGAGGTCACGCAAGGTCACAGTTACTAGGTTGGGGTAGTACTAGGTTGGAAAAGGTATTAAATAGTGCTGTCTCACTATATTTCCAGACCCACTTTAAACTTTTAAAAAGGCTTTTAGCGCCTCCTTCGTACAGGACCATCGTAAACTTTTATTAAGAGCAAACCTTACTCACTTCTGATTGCCACATTGGTGTATTGCTTGCAAGCAGAACTACCGAGCGTGGGATCTTGAGTTTGATTCCCAGGTATTTTCAGGCAGAGTTTTTTTTTGCCAATCAAAATGCAAATTATATGCCGAGCAATTATCTTTTTTTCTCTTTTAATTTAAAGAACGAGCAACGTTCCTTTCGTTTCGTTTTCTTTCACATATTGAATGGCATCAACTGCATATGGCTGCTTGAAAAGTGATGTTTTTCGAGGTCGGGTTCGTAGTTTTAATATTGTTTCTTTATTTTATAGCAGCTACAAAATACCACCCTTAAATTACCACACACTTCTGGAGCACAGGGTTATTTATAAAACACCAACAACCTTTCAGTGGGTGAAAGTACTCATGATTATAAACAACTTTTAATATAATCTATACATATAATAAAACTGTAGAAGACGTCAATTCTGTACATTGAATGAAAATAAAAAAACATATTCCAGGGGTGCTTCATATAACCAGTAGAAGCCAAAAATATGCTTTTTTTTTTTTTTGTCTGTCTGTCTGTTGTTAATCTTTCACGCAAAAACCACTGGACGGATTTTGATGAAACTTTTTTTGTTGTATAGCTATTAATCCTCGCTAACATATAGGCTATAATTTATTTTGAAGATCTGAATACAAGACGTGGAACCTTAGCAGCCCGGCTAATCTATAAGAGATATTAATATACCGCTTTAGGAATAGTTGGTCAACATGATGAGTACTGTCTGTCAACATAAAAAAAATAAAGGTCTAGAGCACCTGATGTGGAACCCTTTCAGGGAGCTAACCTATCGGCTATTTTAATCAATTGTCAACAGATCTCATAGTCCGTTGGTATAAAGCCTGCCTCTCGAAAGACTTGGTGTGGGTTCGAATCCCACAAAAGTTGTAATTATTTTTGGATTATTTTTATCTTATTTATTTCGTTAGTTTTTTATTCCTACCAAACCTAATATTTTCACTTATTAATAATATGTTATTGCTGTATTTTGCATATTTTTTAGCAAAGAACCTATTTTCTGTTTATATGTACCTATTCTGTTTTGTTCGCATCACGTTAAAAAATACAAAACTAATGTAGATAACATTTACACATAAACCTGATAGGAATTGTGGCAATCTAGAAGAAATCAACTTATTATCTACATGCATAGTAAGTACGGGTACGTATCTAAATGGTACTCGCAACGCCATCTGTTGGGCGAAACTGTACTTACTATCAACAGCATGAAAATTACAACAAATAATATTATTTAGTTAAAGATTCATTTCATACTTACCCAGCGTCATGTGCATTTTTTTTTTAAATTTGATGCATAAAATAAAACTAAAATTGCTCGACTGACTTTGTTTTCATTTTTTTTACTATTGATAGGAACGCGTTTGACTACTATCTCACCTGATGGTAAACGATGATGTAATCGAAGATGGAGCACGCTTGCCTAGAAGTAACTTATTCACTCTTGACAAGACTGGGCAGTAGTGTCAGGCTGTAGCTATCAGGAAACACGGACTCAGTCAGGGATTTCCACTCCCTGGCTGTATGCACAATTAATGTGTTTCCAAAACGTTTTGTTCATGTGGGTGTGATGTCCACCGTGTACCGGTGGCGCACCAGCGTTCGCCTTGTGGTCCGATGATGGAACTTGGCTTGGCGGAATTAAACTATGCAATTCCGTTGCATACTCCCCAAAATGCAACCGATAGAAAACCGACAGACTAGCAACTCGGCATCGATGCTCAAGACTTTGAAGCTTCGACTCGGTGAGCCTTTCATTATCGATGATCGTCTTGGATTTCTTTCCCAGGATCAATCTCATTCCCAATTATTTTTTGTTTAAAACTGTTCAATTCCCGGTGAGCCGGTGATACGTCATGACCAGCCCAAGTCCAGCAATTATCAGTAGCGGGTCTCACACCTCCGAGGATCAAGGGGAACTGTAGATCCCTAGGCAATGACGCCACAGAAGAACTCCCGTACCCACCGTTTCGTACATGAATTCGGCAGAGAACTTCATGACAACAAAAGGTCACGGGTTACCGATTGCAGTCAAAAATGGCAATGACAAGTCTATACACGCGACTAACTAAACGACTTATCAGCTTAAGTAGAAATTACCTCTGAATAATAATAGAGATTATTACGGTTCATTGCCCCTAAAAATACACCTATTTTATATAGACGCCACAGACAGCCCAATTTGCAGAGGTTGCTTCGACGCCTAGGAATCAGTCTGCTACGTTATCTTGGAAGTGAGACCGGGGTTTTCCGACGTGAAAAAATCCTCGGAACGGTGAGAGCCTGGTTGTTATCGGACAGCGAGCGACCCAACGCTCGCCATCCACAGGCCCACGCCTACGCTGCCGGGAACGCCCGCCCTGGACCATGGATTGAACCAAGGCCGGTAGCGAGAGGTCGCCGCCGCCGATTGCTTCGACGAAGACACGGCGGTGCTCCGCCCAAGCAGGGCAGACCTACATCGTGTCCTCTGCGGGAGTAGACTTCTTTTCTGGTTGGTTTTGCCATTGCCAACTTTATGTAGCTCTATCGCGTGTTAATTACAACCTTAGCACCTTTCTTCAACATCGTGTGTCATCATCATCATCCACAGCCTGACTTCACCCACTGCTGAGCACTGAGCGCTGAGCATAAAAGAGATTGCTGTAGTGCCTCTCTTTTTATGTGACAATTCCCAGGGTCCTGTGCCAGCCTCATCCAGGTTTTACCCACAATGGCAACAATATCGTCCGCCCATCTCGCCACCGGCCGATCAATACTTCTTCTTCCAGTCCTCGGACACCACTTAGTCCCTGCCTCACTCCACCTATTATCACCGCGCCTTGCCAAGTGTCCTACTCAGCTCCACTTTAGTTCAACAATTCGTTTTCCGATGTTGAAAACCTTCGTACCTTCGTCTTCGGATCTCGACGACGTACCTATGCCGAGCATGGAACGCTCCATGGCTCTCTGTGCAACTCGAGCGATCGTGAGCGTTCGTGTTAAACACAGATGGATCGTGATGATAATCGTGAGATGATCGTGGTTATAGAGGCGGGAATTCAGACATTGCGGAATTTGGCAGGCTTCAGAATGTCATCCAATTAGCTAAAAGTGGCCCATACAAGCTATATTCCTCTCGATACCTCTGTTTGATATGGCAAAAAAAAACATAACAGTCAAAAAACATTACAGTCAGTAAACATATCAGTTTATCATCTCCAACAATTTATTACCAACTTTAACAGTAGGATTTGAATCGCTGAAGGAGTTTGTCATAACCTTCGTCTTGGCCATATTCATCCTATTAAGATCCAACTTAAAAGAAGCATCTTAAAGAATTTGAAGCATTTTCTGGTATATCGAAGTTCTCAGTGAAAACCACAAGGTCATCTGCAAATGTTAAGTGAGACAAGTAGGCATAATGGGCGTTAATTAATACCGCTATTGTCCCAATCTACACCTACTTTTCACAATATCTTCTAGGGCTGCTGTGAATAGTTTCGATGAAATGAGAGATGCGATATCAGTAAAACGTTTCTCACGAAAAAGGTGATACAGCCTGTGCCTTGCGTAATAATTTTCCAAATTCCAAATTCTAAGAGGGGTCAAGCAACGCGGGCTTGCGGACGGCGAGCGTTGGGTTGCTCGCCGTCCGATAAGAACCAGGCCCGAGTCAAACGGCGCGTTGTGTTCCACGTGCGCTTCAAAAACATGTCAGCATAAAAGATGAGGCCCACTAGGGTCAGTGCCTGGCAGGGTTGCGGAATTTATTCGAAAGATCCACCGCGGCCATGGAACGCAAACAGCATTAATGAAGAGGAACACGGATGGGTTTTGGTCAGCAAGAGTCTGACACATCTTTCCGCTCCGCTTAGAGCGGATGGGGTCATTTTATGATTTCCCATCTATAAAAAAAGGGTCAAGAAATGCTAGATATTGACTATTCGTATATATCTTAGCGGTCTTACCTAGCGACATCATATTACTTTCATGCTATACTGATTATCTTTCTAAATACGAAACGCACGCGCGAACGAAGTCGCGGGCACAGCTAGTAATGAATAAATACTTTATTTCAGACCATGGTGTCCATTTTGTTAGTAACAATGTTCTTATAGACTAGTGTTAGTAATACTTAAAACTATCCTCAACAAAACAAAAAGAAAGTAATCTCAGCAATCACTACTGCGCCATTACATGACAAATGGCGCAGCAGTGACCGATGTAACTACAGTCCAGCCGACTAGCGATCATACTAAGGATGCTGTTGGCGCTGCCACGTACTCTACGCACCAGGGATGCGCATCTTTTACGCATCGTAGCGTAAAAGCAGTCTACGCGATGTTCAGCAAACATCCCTGATGCACTACAGAATCGCCGCAGCCCCATCAGCACCCTGAACGCATTATTAAATTAGACTCGGAGGGCACTGTAAGACTTTTGAGTATAGTCGGCCCACAGACCTAATATGGGACCAACTCTGAAATTTCAAAAAATAAATCGGCTGTTACACACAAAATGCAATATTCACCCGATGAAAATGTATGAAACGGTAGATTTTTTTTCGATTTTTCAGGGAACATTGTTCGAGACTTACCATAAATAGCAAAATTAAATGGACTTAACATTGCTATCTACAACATCCCCTGCTAACCTATTTAGATAATACTGGAACGGTTATTGGTGTTCACTTGTCAGTTCTTCATCATCATCATCTCAGCCGAAAGACTTCCACTGTTGGACAAGGCAGGAGGCCTTGTCCAACAGTGGAAGTCTTTCGGCCACCACAACAAGGGTCACCACAACAACCGGTCCTGTACGTCTCGCATCCATCGGCTACCAGCAACCCTCACCAGGTCATCGGTCCATCTTGCGGGAGGCCTTCCAACGCAGCGTCTTCCGGTACGCGGTCGCCACTCCAGAGCTTGCTTTCCAGTTCTTGCTACCTTCAAAATCCAAATGTTCTAATCTACAAGTAGCTTTAAGTAAAATTTACAAGCCGAAGTTGACTAGCTGTCAAGTTATGCAAATAAATGGCGACCAGACTGCTCAGTGGTATATTATGATTTTAAAAATATTCATGACTAAAACGCCGGAACGCACGGAAGGAAATTTTCCTGTGTTACGCAATTTTACTGTCATCATACGAATGGCGTACGTCAATGCGGAGGAATTCCGAATGTCTGTACGGAGAACGAGGGTTTGAAGACTTACTGAATTATGTATATATGAAAATATTCATAGTACGACTAGGTTTAAGCTACTAATCAAGGTGAGGAAGTTGTAAGTCAGCTCACGGAAGCAGTCCGTCTTGGTGATAAGATAGGAATATAGCTGTGTGTAATTATGACAAAGCAATGGATACGTCACTGAAAAATTGCAGATTAGATTGCAAAAATCTTAGTTAGATTTTATTTTCTCGATATATTATGAAAAAAATTATTATTTTGCAAACAATAAATAGTTTATATAAAATCCGTGTCGTATTAAGAAAATAGTAGTTTATGCAACGACCATATAAAAAGGGTTATTAAAACACGAGTGTGGGTTTATCACACGAGGCGTAGCCGAGTGTGATAATAGCATCACACGAGTGTTTTAATACCTAATTATATGCCGTTGCATACACTATTTTATTTTGACTCATACAGTTGAAATAAAATAAGTGGAAAAATACTTTATTCCACTATGGCGGATATTCTCATATTTATGGCGTATTCGAATGACTGCGCAGCGCGCTCAAACATAGACAAAGATAAAAGCTGAAAAGCCGCGCCAAAAATTAAAAAGAAAAAGTGTGCTATAAAAATTAAAAAGTTATTTTATGATGCAGTTGTTTAAAAATCGAAGAAAAATGTTGAACTGTAATGGGTTTTTTTTTTAATTTTACCTATCCACGAAAAAAAAGTATGTGTGTTTTTGAACTCATATTTGGAACATTAAGTTGTGAGTGTAGATAAAATAGTTTACAATTTCAAGTGATATTTTACAATCCTACGGCGCCTTTTTTGTAATTTTACGATGACAGATACGTGTACTCTTTCAACAGCCCTATTCATAAAAAAATCTAACCGTAATTAGTTTGAATACTGATGGTCGTGCTCTTAATTGGCATAGAATGCCATTTTTACTCATAAAGTTGGAATTAAGAAGCTGCCATTCAGTATTATAACTAATCATATGGTTCATTTAAAAAAAAAAAGGTTAAGCTCACTCCATCGTCGACTTCAGACAGAGACAGTTGAGGGCAAACACAACTCAAAAAAAAAAGTCTGCAAATATTTAACGTAAATTAGCTTCACTAAGGTCAATTTAAAACTTTCTTTATGTTACTAAACCACCAGTTTTATCCTAGAGAGTTCAACCTCTCAACCATTAAGGAGCAAAGTTTCAACATTATCTGGTCGATGCAACACTCTTGACATAATCCCTTTGTTGCATCTCACGAGACGGTGTCTATCGGTAACTTAAGCCATGAGGTCCCGGCTATGAATATGGCATTCTTTGAGCACATGGTAAAGGAATTTCGCGTGACTATATATTCGTAAGTATACTTGTACAGGGCGAATTTTTAAAGTAGGAGTGGATGGCCAGAAACGAAACTATGAGGAATACTAAATAACACTTCAAAGAGTCTTAGGCCCAATTCTGATGAAAACTAAGGCCCATATTACAAAACGTCAACTCCAACTCAACTCCAACTCCATCGGAGCTTGTCATAAATTGAAGTTTTTGCATTTGTTTGCTCATCTCTCGAGTACGAAAACGTCAATTACGTATACAATCTTTCATTGACATTTTTGTGCTCGTATTGGACTTGGAGTTCGAGTTGCGTTGGAGTTTACTTTTCGCAATATGGGCCTAAGAATGCATCATTAGATTTTTGATATGACAAAATTAAAATAGAAGTTAAAATCAGCCCTGTTTTTTAGTTTGTCCTGTATTTGACCCTTATCAACGACTCTTTAAGATGGTATAATAAAACTGTGTGTGTATCTTTTCTAAACCAAAACTCCTTTGAGTATTTTTCCATATTCCTCATAGATTTGGATTTGGCCATCCACGCCCGCTTGAAAAGTTCACCCTGATTTTACGTAGGTAGGTGTGCAGGGTTGCATGTCTACTCGCGTGAGTCGTAAAAATGTAAGAACATTTCGTGTTTGCGAATGGGCTGACAATGTGCCGCTGCTTGTTATTATCCTTGTATGCTCGCACTTGAGAGCCGAACTTGAAGTGGCGACGATATAATATACTGTTTCAGTCACGTATATACTAAGTTACCATTCTGTTTTGGCTTTGAACGGCAGTTGAATGTCAGCGACTTATTTCCTGCCCGCTAAGCGTGGCGAAATCTCTAAGAAAATTCGTACATTACGCTATTGACGCGTTAAGCTATAAACTTTGACAAGAAGGGTCTAATCGATTGGTTCATTATTATCATCATATCAGCCAAAAGATGTCCACTGTTGGACACAGGCCTCCCCCAAATGGGGGGGGGGTTGCCATAACTGCCACGCTTGGCAGGCGGGTTGGCGATTGCAGTGTAGCTGTAGCAAACAAAAAACCCAACAATTTTAAATCTCAAAAACCGAATAAAATTAACACCAAATTTAAGATTTTTTGTCTTCCCCCGAGTACCTTGAATAAATCATTCTTATCTAAATGCTACACCGAATGATACATTTAATACCAATACCGAAGCCAAAAGATTACTGGCAAAACGACTTGTGACATGCCAAGACTAAACGATATCTCCTCATAGATTTGGGTTAACGACAAAATGATTTTACGAATCGCTACCTCCTACAATAATCGAATATTTCCCGGGAATAGGCAATTAGATCGTCATCTCTATTCCATTCCGGGATTATGTTGTATGAAATTTGAATAATTTTGCATTGTGATTTGACATTTTGATGAAATAAATAGCAGTTCCATGGTACGCAGGCAATATGCTGGGGATTTCGTTTTCTGACTATTTTCGTCCTTGGATTTGGTTGGTGACATTTTGGAAGGAAGTATCATGGTAATTGGTATTTGATACTAATGCTGGATATATTGTTTCCTTAAAGCTTGTGGCTTTTCCTTTCAGTTCTGTCAATGTTCAACATCTGACCTTGAATACGAACAATCTGCATATCATAATATCTTATGGGAGTGTATTCTTTGGCAAACTGAACGCAATATTATGTTAGATAGTATTCAGGTTACATCTGAAGTTGTTTACTAGGATCTTATAGAAACTAGAACAAATTTCCGTGCGTTCAAGCGATTTTGCCACATCAAAAGTAGCTCACAATTTAGGACCCATTAGTATTAGTGTTAATGTATAATCCGTGGTGCTTGGCAACTGGGCTTAACCCAGTTGTGTATGTCCCTTGGTACCTATTTGGCCTAGCTCTGTTCTGTCTCCTGCTTGATAAGGAGGGTTGGAATTTATTTATTTTTTCTTACTCCTTCGCTGTTATTTTCTGATTAATTTACTCGTCGAGCTTCATTGACTCGGCGTTTTTCTGGTGGTCGCCACTTTTGATTCAATGCTTAAAGGATTACTTATGTGTCTGTTAAAAATCTAAAGAAACGATTCACTTGACATTTGGTACACTGCTGTGAAAAATGAATTGTGACAAACAGACACACGACTGATATTTTAAGGATTCCTTTTTTTCATACGGATGTAGCGAACCCCAAAAATAGCATTGAGTCGCAAATTATATGTGAAACTGTAGTCATTCCACATTATTTTATTCTGAATTTCTACTCCACAAGGGTAATTTACGTGCAATGTAATAACAAAAGTTGCAAAACCAAACTAAGCTGAAAAGCTAAGCAATCGTGTGTGACGCGTGGTACAAATCCGATTGTGGAGTTAACACTGAAGTTAGTCGCAAACGTGCTAACTGGTGGCATTAGATGTTACACGAATTTAATACTTTCCTATTTTATATTTCAGTCATATTGTTCTGCCATTAAAATTTTCATAATCACATTTAGCAAAAACATTCAAAATCAAGCCACAACCTCATCTCGGCGACCATAGAGAAAATGCATGAAAAAAAAATATCCAGAGTTTATTTAAAAGTATAATACTATCCGTGAAGATAAAATTAAAATTGATCGAAAACCAAACGAGATATTTGTTATAACTATTTTAGTCAAATATGTCTGTCCCTCTCGCGAAAATGCCGTTTTCTATGGCAGCTGTTTAAGTGTATCTGACGTCAGAGTTGGTATCAAACTTCTCTTTCTAATTGTCACTTTGAAACTTTATAACTTAATCGCTGATGAAGGTATTTTATTTTAAAAATTATTTCATAATTGTTTACTAGAGCATAGAAGTATTTTATTTTGCAAATAAAAAAATTGCATGATTATTTCCTATTCAATGCTATTTTTTTCCTAAAATACCGGACGCAAATGAAATAAGGTTTACAATACTTCAGCTGCATTAGGCAACACCCTTACGCTATCTATTACGGTAGGTTCATACATACGGGACTGCTGGTTTATAAGGAAAAGTATAGGTTAATTATATAAGTCGATATATGACGGTTTCGTGAAATAACAGGTACGTTAAAAAATTCTTTTGATTTGTTTTTGTTGAAAAATAATGCCTTGAAAATTAAAAGGAAGCATAAATAAAATTGTTTATTTTCATTCTCTTTTTGTTCGTTTCGTCTGCAATTTAAAAATAAAATATGAAGAAATATCCTTCAAATGCATTGCCCTGAATTGATATTAATTGCGGGATGCTGTCATCAAGAATAACGTTTCATTAAAACTGTCTGCTATAGCAGGATATTATTATCTTGATAAAAAGATGAGTCGTCATCTCAAAATGTGATCATGCTTTCTTTATAATTATTAAAATAAGGTGAACGAAGACTGGTCGATTTTATAATTCTATTCTGTTTTTTTTTGCTTTTTACTAAGTACCTACCTAAGTACTACCTATGACACAATTTCGCTTTATTTAAATGTACTACTAATGTGTATGTCTTTGTTTTAACTTTTATATAAATGTTGTCACCTAAAAAGTAATAAAAATTGTTGTAGATAATCATTTTGATTATTGCGATCATTTTTTTTTATTATGTTTAATGTTTAGCTTGCTTTTGTGTATTGTATACCAGCTTCTGTCAGAAGCTTTGCTCGTTTGAATGATGATAGTGATACCAATGAAATTGAAGTGTTAAGGTTACACTCTTCGATATTTTGTCCATACAAATTTCGGGGGGGTATTACTCCACTGTTTGACATTATACATTCAAAGTTAAGTATGATATCGTTTTATCTCATTATTAATTTTGTCTGTACGGAAACAGAATAGTGAAATGAAAAGCCATTAAAAAGTTATAAGCGAACAAAGATTCGTTTCTTTTGCCAATTTTAACGCAACTTCGGGCGTAAATAAGTTATAAAAGAAGTGAAAAATTTCAAAAAAAAGTCGGCACCGACAAACCTCAATTGTAGAAGAGTTCAATAAATTTTAATTGTAATGGATTCATGCAGTGGTTTTTTCATAAAACTCAACCTTCCAATAGACTTTTCGTGCATCGTCTAACGTTGTTTTCGTTCGGAACGGTATTTTGAGCGTGGAAACTAGACATTGTGCGTTTAGACTAGCATCTAAATGCTCATCACTGATACTGTTTCTGTCGGGCACGATGCCCAGTGAGACAGCGTGCTTTTTGGCCACGCTTACCAGCGAGTTCGAGCCCGCGACTAGTTCAACCTTAAGGCAAGTCATCCATCTGTCATTTGTAGATCTCTGGCAGTCGTTAAGTATTGTCGAAAGCCAGTCTTGCCAAGAAATAACCAGTGTGTTACCCAGTTAATGGGTTCTGGACGTCTGGTAGGCAGCCGCTCCACGTAAAATAATAATGAAAGTTTGACTGGAAGCCGAGCCCAATAAAGTTGGGAAAAAGCTAGCCAGATGATCCATCTAAATTTTCGCATCTATATTTAACAAATAAGTTTTTTTTTATTTTGTTTGTTTCATTGTAATATTTTATCTATCTAAAGAAAAAAAAAACAAACAAAGTTGACCAGGTAGATAAGAATAAATAAGAACTTCTTAATTTTTCTACCTAGATTTTCTAAATTATATTGAAGTCAAAACTGCAATTCAATAAAAAAATGTCTGAAAATCACTATTCTGCATGAAGCGTCTAGCTGTCATCAGACCACTGCAAATCAATTACTGGAGAATATACTAGTAGTCAGAGAGGAAAGCCTAGCTTAACTTAACTTGCATTGCTGAGGTTATTTTTACTTTTTAATACCTGAAGAGTAATTAACGGAACCCTTTAAGGTAGGCCTGGGATTTCGAACTCATGAGCCTTACAAAAATTTGAAGACAGTTATTTTCCTTAATTCTTTTCTTTTTAACGTTGCCTCACAATAGGAATTTCCCGTCTCGCGGGTGCGTTAACAAACATATAAACTCACATACAAACAACCAGACCCGGAACAACCAACTGTCGGCTTTACAAATATTTGTACCGTGCGGGAACTGAACTCACGAACCGCAGCGCAGCAACCAATGGCTCAACCACTGCGCCAACCATGTCGAGTTCTTCACAAAGTGTGTATTTCATAAACTTTAATAAAACAAAAAAAACAGTTAAATTTTCACATAGTGTGAATTTTGCCGTAACAACTACTAAAAATTAAAAGAAAACTAAAAACTGAAAAAAAAAATGTTTCTATTATGTAAGGGTTTTACATAACAGAAACTTTTCAGTTAATGGTAGGGATCGTCTTTCACTTCGGCCAGTTTTGTATACTTCCACAGTTTAGTCTACATCATTTCATACATACAAGTAGGTATTTAAAATGACCTTACTTAACCTGTCCGGCCCCGGCAACACACCGGTGTGTCGCGAATTAATCGCGAATTTAATGTTTATTTACCTATTACATAAGATTTACTTTATATTAGGGAATTTTCACATGTTGGGCTTGAGCGGCAAGCTAAATATAATGATAAAAAAATACAATTCAATGAAATAATGTTGGCACTATGCGCATTTAGTTTTGTATTGTTGTTGTTTTTTTTATCGAACCTAGTTAATTAGTTTGTACTATCTGCAATAAAGATTAATTTTATTATTTATTTTTCTTATAATGAAATTTTAAATGTGTATTTCTAATGATAGTTCTACTAATATTAATCAAACTAAGAAGCTAACAAAACAGCTGTTTAGCTTCAACATCGTGAAAAATATAAGTAAGTTTTAGGATGGGAAAAAATCAAATGATCCTGACTGAAACCCACTGACTTTTACTGACTAAAACCCATCCATGCTCCTCCTAGTGCCTTTTACGTTCCAGGGCCGCGGTAACAAAGAAAAAAATCCGCAAAATATTGACTCCTTTAACAGTTTTTACAGAAAAAAGAGGATAGTAGCTAAGTTATTGCTATTTCTATTCATCGAAATTTTGATAGGAAAATTTTCAGAACAACTAATTTTGGGTTGTTTCGAAGACAGCAAATTGTAATTTCCTACAAAAAAAAAACTCATTTTTGGTATAACACATCCCTGTCCTTTTGGTTTCCTCGTGGTCGGATAAAATGTAATATTGCTTAACTTTTTCATCCCGACGCGGTCACCGGGACAGCCTATTACATTTTGCGAAGCTTTCTGCGAACTTTTTAATATTTTGTAATAATTCAGTCCACTAGAACATTATTATTACGGGTCTGGCCTTCAAACGTCCGAGGATTACTTCGTGAAATAATTTTTATGAACGGTAGCTAAATCTGGAAATCATAGGCTGTTAACTCGAATTGGCTTAAAGTTTTAGTGGTTTTACTGAAAAATTATATTTATAAAAGCTCTTTACAGCACTCAAGTTTTGATCTTTCATTTATGTTTTGAATATTTAGTTTTTAGTATGCCTATGAAAAGTAATATTTTTTATCAGAATATATTTTTTTAAAATTGAAACAGTTATTATATTATGTAGGTATGAAAATTGTGTGTGAAGTAAATTGGTGGCAAACAGACAAGGCCGATTTATTTTGCCGCTTTTAATCTTCTGTATAAATAAAAAATAATCATCGAAATGTGTGTACCTACGCGTAGGTATAATTTGTACTCACCGAATAGATTATGTTAAAATTAAATGACAGGTTACAATAAAAGTGCTTTCGGAGCAACGGAAAAGTCTCAATATGTAATGCATCACCCATCCAAAGACCGACCTCGGTAGGCGTTGCTTAACCTTGAAATTTGATCCATTTGACTGTTTTTATTCGACCATGAGCTTCTCCTTGATCATAAATCTATGATAGTCTTTAAGCCAGTAGTACGATCACGTAGGGATAATTTCTACTCTCACGGGTACAAGTGAAACAATAATCTTTATGATAAAGTAAGTTCTATGATAGATATTCCACATGAATCTCCAAACTATAACTTACATTTAAAATGAAATCATGCTTCATTCACTAAAACTTTGCGTAGCAACTCCTCTACAACGTGTAACACGTTGTATCTTACAATTCGAAGCATAAATCAAAAGCATTTAAATTCTGCTCGATATTTCAGCAGTCGATTCATCCATATTGTACTCGACTTTGCAGTTCCCGTATCGTATCGGCGTCGGAACATGTGTTTAGAATATATGATTATTATACGGATTGCTTTACAATATTCATTGAAACTGTGGGTTTTAGTTGAGAGTTAGTTAACTTGTACTTATACGTGGAATAATCAAAACACTGGTCTAAATAAAACTCAGGAATTTACTGAAAGTTAAAGGAGCTCGTGACTTTATAATAACATGTCGATCTTCAAGGTTAAGCAACGCTTGCTGAGGTCGATCTGTGGATGGGTGACCATCTCGACATATCGAGATTCCTCTGTGTTTCGGAAAGGACGTTAAGCCGTTGTTCCCGGCTGTCATTTCTAGATTTTTGGCAGTCGTTACGGATTGTTAGAAGCCAGATAATCTGCCAGTCTTGCCAAGAAGTACCGATTTACCCAGTTAATAGGTTGTGGAGGTCTGGTAGGCAGCCGCCCCACGCTACGCGCGCACTAAAATACTAGTATTCAGCTGAATCCCAGGGGTTAATTCGGCTGTTTGTGTACGTGAATTTATTATGTTTGTAAACGCACCCACGATACAGGAGAAATTCCTAATGTGGGGGCAACGTTTTTTAAAAAAAAGAACGGAAAGTCCAGTTTTACTGGGAGTCAACCCCAATATAGTTGGGAAAGGGCTAGGCAGATGATGAATTTACTGAAAGTTAGAATTGAAAGCTCTATAAAAAGTTTAGTAAATCAAAGTCATTTATTTGGGTGCCAAAAATAGGTCTTTCGGACCTTTTTGTTAGTTGTATTTTTGAAATAATCAACAATCACATAATTTTCCACATTCGAATCTAACGTACTCCCTGAAAGATACTTGACGATGACGAAACGTAGGTACTTAATATTCGAAAAACATGATTGTTTTTCCAGCTTGTTCTATCTTACTCCTGAATACCAATTCTGCAAATTTTTAAGCAATGTTCACATTCGCATCTAAGTCGCAATCGTAAAAAATGTATGGAAATTGAGGCTTTTATGACAGATTACGACCTAAATGGTGCAAATGATGCGTTGTTAAAAAAAAATCAGTAAACATACATTAAAAAAAATACATACAGTCGAACATAGAACCACCTCCTTTTTTGAAGTCTGTTAATGTGTAGAATTGTCCCTGTGGGCAAAGCCACACCTTACGCCACTGGAGAGCCCGTACTTCTCATATCCTATTTAAGTCACCTTTTTGGAGAAAAGCAAAATAGATAGCAACCGTTGTAGTCATTCTACACAAAGTCATGAATTTATTAAAATTGAAATCAACGCATGACAAAAAGCCACTCACATCTGTCTGGTGCTTTCCGCAAAAGTGACAGATATTAACCCCTAAACCTAAATATTGACGTATAAAACTATTATTTTAACCGCTCCAGCACTGACATGTGAAAATTCTAAATTACAAAAAAAATCTTACGTAATAGTAATAATAAACATTAAATTCGCGATAAACTCGCGGCACATCGGTGTGCCGGCAGTGCTCGAGCGGTCAATTAAAAACAATACATATCTTTTAAATATTATTATTTTCAGTATTGCTAGTAAAAGTCCCATTCTAATGTTGTAATTTTACGAAATAAAGCCTACGACACACATAACTGTTTACAAATAAAAAGTAATGCCTTGAAGCTCTTGTTATCTAGATAGTAAGTAGAGATATATCGTTTGGCCTTACAATTCCTTTGAAAGATAATACTTAGATTTTATCAAGGCTATTGTGGCCCTATTGTGGACCTACAACGTGGCCTCGATGCTAAAATTTTATCTCCAAATATCGTGCGTAGAAATGCTAAAGTTTTATCCGTTTGCGAACCAAAATAATTTTATTTAGTTACGTTACAGTATTCAAAGTTTCTGTTTGTACTTATATACCTTACAGTCAGACGAATTAATTCAAATAGTTCGTGAGAATAATGTGAATGAAACGTTGAAATTAAATTGAGTAGAAGTTTTGTACAATGACTTTGCTGAAATTACGTTTTTGAGATTTACGTCAGCTTTAACAATGAATTTTTCAAGCGACAGGAAATCTTTACTCATCATCAGCCTCGCGTTTACTGATGGTCATAGGTCGCCCTCAAGTGTCACCCAATCTACATGTCCAGCAGATTTTCACGGCCTTCACCAGGTTATCGTTTCATCTTCTGGGTAGTCTTCCAACTCTGCGTCTTCCGGTAGGCGATAGTCACTCGAGAACCTTTCCGCCCCATCGGGCATTTGTTCTGCGACCAATGTGCACTGGGCAATGCTACTAAAGTATGGGGACTCTGGATTATGTCGTTAACCTTGGTTCTTCTAAGGTCCCTTAATACCTTGTTTTTATTTAAGAATTAGGCAAGCCTTGTTTTTATTTAAGAATAATTAGGCAAACGTTTTCACTGGTCGATTTCACTTTGTTTGGATCTACCAAACAAAGTGAAATTCGACCAGTGAAAACGTTTGTCGAATTACCAAAATGTTTAGGTTTGATGACTCGACATTTCGGTAGCGCTTGTCAATCTTTGCCATCCACATTTTTCCTAGCGCATAATCTATACGCACGTAGGTATTCTTAGAAAAAATCTAAACGCTGTGCACGGTCTGTGAGAACAAAACTCAGTTTGCCAAAAATAAACGGAAAAACCTAATGAAATTATGTCTGAAAACGGATTGTATCCGGTAACTCTCAGAATTGTTTGTTGACCCTAAAACAAGAAACTTTTTTTACTGTAGAATTTAGCTTATACGTAGTACTGTCTGTAAATATTTTTCGCTGAAATGTTCGGCATTTGAGCTTAGAGGTCCCTTTAATGTTTAGTAGGTACCCATTTTGTTCTGCTAGGAATGTGGCCGTGGGCGGTTTATTAACTGGTTTTGGTACGATGTCATGAAACTTCCTGTTCTCATGCAAAACGACCTGGTTCGCGTTAATCTTGTTAAAATATTTTGATTGTATCGGGATGATGGTGGTAATTATTTCATAGGTGTAATAATTGTGATAAGATAGAGTAATTAAATAAGATTTTTAACACGTAAATAATTTCGTACGATTGGAGAGAGTGGCCAGTTTGGTGGCGAGCCCTACAGAGCCGAGCAGATGGCGGAGCCCGAATTACCCATATGTTACAAACACTCATAATTTCACTCTCAGAACTCTAACAATGTATTATTTTGAGCTTTGAAACGCAAAAATGAACACACAATCCGTATGTATGTAGGTATCCAATGTCCAGAGACCGGCAAAATGGGCACGTGTCGAGAGCAAACTGACGTCATATTTTATGAAAACCAACATAGCGGTAGGATTTTACTTTATATCTACAAAAAAGATCCTTTTCTAAATACCTGTATAACTTAGGTTCACCATTATTATGATGAAGTTACTACATCGAATTTAATTCAATATGAAAAAACTAGAACATTTTCCAATGATTTGGAATTATAAATCTTTTTCTTAATAATAAATGTAACAAGCTAGGTACAAGGTACTTAGGCTAAAGTAATAAGAATCTGAGACGTTAATTAAATCAAAAACGTACCAAAAAAAAAAGATCAAATTTTATTATGAGCTGTATTTAAAGCTTTGTTTGGTTTACTTCAATATTTACAGAGAAAAACTCCTTGAGCAAGCAATTTCTAAGAAATCTAAACAACCTGCGACGTTAACGGGCTATTTTTTGCGCCTGACGTTGTAAATTGCTTTTTAAAACCAGAATAACTCGAACGATTTCAACAAATTAGGCTTTGTTCGGTTTTTCTTTATCACGCGAACTTACAGAGGTTTAAAAATGAAACGATGTATTTTTTGACATGTGAGCTGGTTGCTTTGACAGCTAAAGGTATTTGGTTGAGAATGGCAAAAGTGTAAGAATATAATTTTGTAAATAGCTGTTTTCCGTCAGTGCCAGTACTTTGCTATTGTTCGTTCGAATGTTCTGACCATTACGCTAATTAAAAGGACAAAAATAAAAGATAGGAGACTTTGAGTTCTGAGTTTTTTCGGTGTTTCTGGACACTCCAGCCTCATGTAGTTTAATTTGAAAAAAGATTGATGCGAAAAAGTTACTCACAATTTGAAAAGAAATATTTTTTTCAAGCGTAGAAAATAGTTGGGCTAAAATTACCGTGGAGCTTTGACACCAAAAGGCGTTGTGGAAGTTTTCGCAGAAGAAGAGGAGCTAGACAAAATTAGCAAGCAAAGGAGCCACGCTGGCGCTGGATGAATTACTGCCTGTCTGAGAGTCAGGGAGGCCTTCGCCCAGCAGACTGTGTTGTGTGACTTTCATAAAATTTAGTTCTGCCGTCTACGCGTGATTGAGAACAAACAGCCAAAATTTACTTCCAAATTATTTATGTTGATAGTTTTGAAAATGATTTCTCTTGTGGTTCACATTAATAAGGTTCACGTAATGGATAGCTATATATAATTTGAAGTTATTGGTTCAATAAATTATTATTATTATTATTTAAAAAAAAAAAAAAAGCTCTAGAAGAGATGATGAAAAATCTAAGGTTTGAATTTCACGCAAAGATTGGGTCAGTGGCCACTATTGTAGTTAGATACTTGAAATTATATTTATTATTTCCATACGTCACAATATATATTATTATAAATGCGAAAGTAACTCTGTCTGTCTGTCTTTTACGCTAAAACCGCAAGTAAAGCCAAAATTCCGCAGATAAAGCCTTTAATATGGAGAAGAACATAGGTTTCTTTTTTACGCGATTACCGACAACCACGCGGGCGGAGCCGCGGGCAAAAGCTTGTACAATTATATCAAATACCTTTTAAAAATAGTAACTAATGAATACCCTGTATGAACATAACAAGCCTACATTAAAATTCAATATTTGAAAGAGCATTGACCTCGAAAATTAACATGTACAAAAATATCCACACTAAAACATTATATTTTTTCGATATAATATGTATAATGTATGAACTACTATGAATAATTATGATTAGAATGCTTGAAATGTAGGGCTGATTATACTTTAGTACAAAATTCTAAGAATCTTTTCAATATTCAAAATTCTATTCCTATTTTTTTAAATGTCATGTCATGGAATCTTATTATTTCATCATTAGAAGGTAACTTATAATACTTAGAACGGTGTTCTGTATATGATCTTATTTAGAACTAGCAATTCACCCCCGGTTTCAGGGGTGCAAATAATACAGGGTGATTTTGTGTGACACTTTAACACGTGTCAATGTAAAAATGCAAAGCTTAATGACCCATATCTCTACAATTTTAATACACATATTGCTATTGAGATGAACAAGACGATAGTATACGGCCGAAAGCGATCTTTTTGTTTTTTGTTTTTGTGCCTTGACCACTAGGCTATGTAAATGGAAAAACATAAAACTAAATTAAAGCATATTATAATATAATATAATTTACTAGCTTTTTCCCGGGACTTCGTACGCGCATAGCCCATTTTTCTTGTTGCCGTAGGAATTTCGAGACGAATAATACGCATAAACCTTCCTCTTGAATCACTCTGCCTATTGATAAAACCGCATTTACACACGGCTAAATCGACTTTGTTTTACACTATGTAAATATAATTAGTTACACATTGCCGTGTGCTGTTAAATGGATTTTATTAATCAAAGTAGGATAGTAAAAAAACTTTTTCACAAAAAAAAGGAACCGACATCCAAAAAACACTACAAAGTCCAAAATAACTTTAATTTCGGTAGTCGGTTTTTTTGGTTGCTTCTTCGTTATTTGACACGGACTTCCGAAATTAAAGTTATTTTGAACTTTATAGTATTTTTTGGAAGTCGGTTTCTTTTTTTTGTGAAAAAGTTTTTTATTTTTCACCTTTTAGTGGTACACCACACCTAACAACACCACTGAGAGACACAGAGCCACACAAAAATACGCAAATTCGTATACATGGATGATTTTTCCACATATTTTTTTCAGCTATTTGGATTTAAAAAACAAACTACAGAAACGATTTCGATAAAATTTTAATGGGACCATTTGGGAAGTATACCCTTTCAAACAAAAATTTTTCAAATCGGTTAGCAAGCGACGGAGTTATGCGCGAACAAACATAAAAAAAATAATACAAACATCCGAATTGAGAACCTCCTCCTTTTTAGAAGTCGGTTAAAAAACCTCTCCATAATATTTTCATAGTAGTATCAATCTACCATAAAAAATGAAGACTATCAGATTATTGTATGAAAATGTATTGAAAACATGAATTTTCTCACGTTTCCCGATAAAAATACGATTCTTAGTCACACTCCGGTTTCGATGGATAATACATTGCGGCTGACTTTGATGAATGCTTACGATAAATACGTTCTGACGCGATATCTCAAACAGACTACAAAAACTAAAAAGAGGTGATTTATTTCAAGCGTATTCATAGGTTGTATGAGATAAAAGTAGCTTAAGGTATGAAGTTTTGCCAAAATAAAAATAAATATATAAATTATAACACGTCTGTACGTCCAAAAAGGTGTCCAAAGGGGTGAGAGATCCTTGTGTGGGCGTTTATTATTTAAAAAAACCCAGCTAAGTGTGAGTACGACTCGCACACAAAGGGTTTCGTACCCTAAACCGAAAAAAAATACATGTCTCATATGCATTTAATAACCTGACTCATCATATCAGCCGACAGACGGCCACTGCTGGACATACGCCTGCCTCAAGTGTCGCCACAACAACCGGTCCTGTGCGTCTTGCATCCATCGGCTACCAGCGACCCTCACCAGGTCATCCGTCCATCTTGTGGGAGGCCTTCTAACTCTGTGTCTTTCGGTGCGCGGTCGCCACTCCAGAACTTTTCGGCCCCATCGACCATCTGTTCTGCGAGCAATGTGCCTCGCCACTGCCACTTCAGTTTGGCAATTACCCGACTACGGAAATAATTTTATTTAATTTTTATTATTTGTTGATAGAACGGCAATAGAAATACGCACTCTACGTAAATTTTAATTGTCCACCTATTAACATTCATGAGACACAGCCCGCTTTCAGACAGACGGAAGGACGGACAGCGTAGGTTTAGTATTAGAGGGTTCCCTTGGTTATCCTTCGGTTACGGAACCCTAAAAAAGTATGCCATTGTGACACTTTATTTCCACGTGTCATGTCGTGTGACAAATCCAGACTACAGGCTGCCATTGAAATGTTACAGCTTCAGATGAAAAACCCAATAACCTCTTGGGTTATTGGGTTTTTCATCTCATAGCTGTCTGTTCTGCTTCATGCTTCATGCTTAGCAGTAGCGTTTTCAACCACCTAGACTAGAACAACCAGGCAGTCTTACCCGCTTAATCTACTAAAACAATTCAATTTTAACGAAAGTATATTGCTACCGCAGCATGGAAATTGGTTCAAGCAAAGAGAGACAGTAGATAGGTTTGCCGAGGATAATGACGATGTGGATATAAAAACTTTCAGCTTTTCATACTATACGATCAAAAGTAGGTATAACACCGAACTTTCAGAAAAACCCTTCTAAAATTATAATTAATTACAAACCACAAGCGCTCATAAAATTACACTAGTCATTATAATCCTCTATTATAATCTACAAACCACAATAACGTAACTTTAGAACACACCCTATCACCAAAAAATCAACATATACCTACATACAGAAATTCAAATAAAAACAAATTGAATAGCCAAATCGTCCGAGCGCCTAAGTCTTGTACATGACACGTTATTTTCTCCGATTCTGTCCTCAAACTTTCAAGAGCCCAGTGACAGGATTCGCCGGACCCACATCGGGCCAAATCTAGCCTATATGACTCTCAACAATTTTGTCCCATCTCAAATAGAAACAAGGAGAAATGCGGTTGACGTAGGTATGTTCGGATTTTGGTAGCCATTTTTTTCTGTAAATGTAGTATGAATATGAATTGGGGATGATTGTACGGATTGAAAGTTGCTGAAGGCTGCCTTTCGTTAAATTGACCTAGTGACTCGACGATCCTAAAATTTAGTACGGTTAGCAAGGTTTTTAGTTACATTGTTTTGTAAAATATGCCCTTTGTGACTTTTTTATGTTTTATTTTCAAAAGTTTTTTATTAACTTGTTTCATTCGCATGTGTGTTCGTTTAAATACCAGTAAACCATTTTTCAAAAATTTTCTTTTTTTTTTAATTATGTTACTTATTCAATGACAACCGTGGCTTGAAGTATTTTTGTGATTTAATTTCTAGCAAAGCGACTACACTGGTGATTATGACATTATTCCGTATCATTGCTCAAAAATAAACGAATTTTATTTTTATCATGACCATTATCTTGTCCTGCCAATAGTTATAATAAACTCGAGCAGTTTGTGGGTAAACTTTGCTCACCGGGCTACTAATGCTCTGCGTGTCCAATTATAACGTCTTAGCATGCTGATGCGACTGCCTCGCTATTTAAGTTCGTTCGGAATGTTTGTGGAGGTACGAACATTATGGTTTTCATGCGATTATACGGAAGAAAGTATCCTCCTTGTTGCAGTGCGAGCGGGGCAGTAGAAACAGTCAACTTCGGCAGTAGAATATAAAAAATATTTATCTTTTTATATTGCGCAGCCAACTAGCTGAATATGCCGTTTCATTTAAAGTCTAGCCTTTTCATTGAACTGTGCCGTTTAATCAACGACATAAGTGACATAGGCAAGTCAATAAACGATATTGTAGAAAAGATGTCACCTAGGTCGCTGAAAATCGGCACATTTAAATGAGAAGGCTAGGCAAACAATTAAACGGCTAATTAATCTTATTGGCTGCGACATATATAAATCGATGATAGGCAGTAGAATCATTGCAGATGGTTATATCTCGTGTGGATTGCCCTATCCAGAACAAATGGATATAGTGCGCAAACGGGTGTTGACTAGCATAGTTCATAATATTTTACTAACACGACAGGTACCTATAATTATTACAATATTTTTTTTTTTTTTTGTATTTTATCATTTATAATTATTGGATTGATATTATCTGAAATAAACTGGTTAATAATAAATAATATTTTTATTTTCTTAAATAGCATGCAGTCGTCTGCATTTCCAAATTTCGTTTTTAGAGAGCACGCTTTATACCTTATCGTTCTTCCTAAATCGCTGTTTTACGATACCCACAGGTGAATCCACAATCAAACTTTATCGTACTCTGATTAACTTGATTGGTACCTTGTACTAATTACTGCTACTAAAATAAGGTTTCTTTATTGTTTCCATCAAACTCCGTTCACTTCAGTTGAACTCTCTATTCATTTTGTGAGTAAGGCTTCTTTTGACTGTATAATTGATTCATTGGTTTCTAGTTTCAGTTGTTGAATGAACTACACCGATAGACTGAGATTCTTTATCATTTACAGTTTCTCAATTTATTTCCATGGAATACGACACAGAAATTACACACCAAAATTTCTATGGAGCATACGTGAGACTTGTCTTGATCTCCGTCTCTCTCAATACTAATGAAGAAAGCATCGAAATTGGGATTTGAATATATTATTAAACAAACTTAATTGCCTCATGCAGAAAAGAAATTAAAAGGGTATCATTGTTTTTTGTAACTGGGTCATAAGGAGGGGGGGTTCTTTATCATCTTTTTTATAAATAAGCTTGCCCTAAGCATTGCCACATCAATCGGTCCTACGTTTCTTGCATCCAACGTCTCGGCCCAAAACCGGTCATCGGTCCATCTTACGGGAGGGTTTCAATGTTCATCATCATCATCATATCAGCCGAAATACCTCCCCAAAGTGTCACCGCAACAACCGGTCTTGTGCGTCTCGCATCCATCAGTTTTGAACGTTGCGTCTTTTGATATGCAGACTCTATTCCTTTCGGCACCATTGGCCCTCCGTACTTTGAATCATCATCTTAGCCGAAAGACGTCCACTGCTGGACATAGGCCTCCCCCAAGTGTCACCACAACAACCGGTCCTGTGCATCTCGCATCCATTGCCTACTTCGAATAAAGCTCTCTTTTTAAAACTACCAGTAATTGATGATGATGAGTAATTAATTTAACTTTAATTTAATTTTCTCCCGATTTATTGGTTGTACTTTGAATCATTACGGCTTAAATTATTATTTACGTCATTAAAAATGGCATGAATATTTACTGTTAAACCGGATTACTGAGAAAAGAGAAATTTACTGCAATGTTAACGTTAAATATTAATTGGTTGTTTCATAATAAAGTGCTTTATTAATTCGGCGTTTAATTGTGACTCTGACAACTAAAGGCCGATGCTGCTGAAATGATTTTGTTAGGCTGAATAGGTGTTTTTCTGCATCAAAAGTTAAAGTTTTTAAAGCATGTATAAGGACCATTTTGGCCTCGCACAGATTAAATTCATGCTGTAAGCTTTTGTTAATTAATTTTTATTACCTACTGTTACTTTTAATTTATTTTACTTATTTGTTTGTCTTGTGCCAGTCTCAAATTAACATTTTTCTTTCGTTCAACTAAGTTTCAATTACATTTAGAGCAACGAATGAATGTACTGTACTGTGTATGTATTTTTTGCTTTCGCAAATCAATAAAAAAGAAGAAGGTAAAACGCATCAAAGATCAGGAGTGGGGGCTTCTGACGTCACCTGTATGTAAAAAGTATACTTACAAGTGACGTCACACGAGTTTTCAACGCACTGTATCGTTTTCATTTTTTGTTTACGTGAAAAAAGAAAAAAACGTGTCTGATATATTTTGGAAATTAATCTGATGGACTAATTCGATTTTTTTAGTAATTCAACATACTCCACGCAGGCAGTGCAGTGGGCGGCAGCTAGTTAATTCTACATCTCACAAATAACTGAAATTTAAGTGTAACATAAAAGCGCTTATTGTAAAAGATTGCAAAACAGCGTTTCATTTTACTAATGTAAATTTTTTGGTATCCTTTCTCTATTCAACCAAAACCCACGTCTGTAAACATCATTCTTGCGATAAAACCACATTGACCCTTCTAATCCGCTTTATTTCGTTTTCGCAATTAAAAAAGTAAATACTTTACCTACCCGACCATTGGGCCCGGACATAATTAGAACGATCGACCATCGTTAGCTCTGGACAAG
Organism: Melanchra persicariae; assembly: GCA_947386135.1. NCBI lineage: Eukaryota > Metazoa > Arthropoda > Insecta > Lepidoptera > Noctuidae > Melanchra > Melanchra persicariae. The sequence goes on along the minus strand of OX376651.1, from coordinate 3,129,942 downwards.
TTGGCAGCGGATAATCTCCGCTTCGTATAAACATGTCACGTATAGCTACTTCGAGGTCCAGATGGTGAACGAGTGTTTACTTGACAAAACAAGGCTTTCTGAATCTCGACTTATGAGCAATAAATTTGTTTTGTTTTTTTATATACCGACTTTATCATCATCATTCTTTGCCACAGCTGGGCACAGGCGTTTCTTTTCCTGTGAGAAACCCCATGCTCCTTATATTTATTTAAAATAGTAGTTATTTCTGTTAAGGTGGCGAGGTGACGCAGGAAGTATATTCGTAAAAGGATTCAGGGGAGGTCTTTGCCCTGCAGTGGGACAAAATTTTATCTAGCCGATCATTGGGCCCGGACATAATTAGAACGATCGACCATCGTTAGCTCTGAACAAGTTGGCAGCGGATAATCTCCGCTTCGTATAAACATGTCACGTATAGCTACTTCGAGGTCCAGATGGTGAACGAGTGTTTACTTGACAAAACAAGGCTTTCTGAATCTCGACTTATGAGCAGGTAATTTGTTTTGTAATTTTTATATACCGACTTTATCATCATCATTCTTCGCCACAGCTGGGCACAGGCGTTTCTTTTCCTGTGGTAATCCCCATACTCCTTATATTTATTTAAAAGAGTAGTTATTTCTGTTAAGGTGGCGAGGTGACGCAGGAAGTATATTCCTAAAAGGATTCAGGGGAGGTCTTTGCCCTGCAGTGGGACAAAATTTTATCTAGCCGATCATTGGGCCCGGATATAATTCGAACCATCGACTATCTTTAACTCTGAACATATTGGCAGCGGATTATCTCTGTTTCGTATAAAGATGTCACGTACACCTGCTTCGAGGTCCAGATGATGAAATAATCGAGTAATTACTTGACAAAACCAGGCTTTTTAAAGCTCGACTTATGAGCTTTATTTATAGTGACCTCACCATAATAAACGTTCACCCACTTAGGCTTAGGCCTCTCTTTTTCTGAGGTAATCGCCACGCTTCGGATACCGACCTATATTCATACGGAGTATTTAGTTCTGGTATAGGTGGCGCGGGGAGAAAATTCTTGGAAAAATTCAGAGGAGGCCTTTGCCCAGCTGTGGGACAGAACTATACCTACCCGACCAATGGGCTCAGACATAATTAGTTAACTCTAAACAAGTTGGCAGTGGATAATCTCCGCTGGATATAAACATGTCACATAAAGAGCTCTGCTTCTTGGTCCACATTGTGAAAGAAATTAGTAGTTCCATTATATTTATCAAATTTGTGATAACATGATAAATAACTGGAAGTCGACCCCAATACAGTTGGGAAAAGGCTAGGCAGATAATGTATAACTCTGTTACAAATAATCAAAATATTACTATACTCAAATAAATAAATTAGTCGTATACCCGTATGAACAAAGTGAGATTGCTTTGATTGATTGTTTCAAGGAAATATCAAACGTGTTCGTACAAAGATTTATATTCCCACTGTAAACAAATAAACTCTCTACTTTCTTCATCCAATTACTGATGATTGAGTTAAGTCCGTGCGAGTTGGCAGCGGATAATCCCCTCTTGATATAAACACGTCACGTCTAGCGGTCTGCTTAACGTGACTGGCCGTCACGGCCATCCTGACGCGTAGTCCATAGTCCCGCTTTCAGACGATATGGCACGGCGACCACATAAAAATATACGGTTCATGTGGATTGTCCCTTTTTTGTCGTTTGAAATGTTGTGGGGAAATATTTTGTCGCGTTTGATATAGGTAGTGGCTATTGGTACTAAATCTCTTCCGTAAAAACCGGTCTCGCAAGCAAAGGGTTCTGAACGTATCATATTTTTTTAACATGTGATTTTAAGAGAATAATACATCTTCATGTGCTTACTGATTATATTTACGCAAGAGACTATTGTTTGTTTCATAAAAAGGCTCAGTAATGTTGGAGATAAGGAGAGGAATGGTAATTTTTTATCTATTTCTTAAATAACTTTTAAGAACACATAATTTCAAAATCAGATAGACAGACGTAGAGACAGTGTTACACGACTTAATCCTATATGGGTTCCATTTTTCATTTACACTAAATAGATGTCTAATCGTAATGTAAACCTAGATGAAGCAGGCATAGGAACATGATGATTGGCATAAGCAAAGATAAGCATATGCCTAATCACTCTAATCACAGTGCCTATTCTACTAATTTTGAAGCAACATTCGCGTTCGCAAGTCAGTCGCAATCTGTCAAAAATGTGTGGAAATTGAGATTCTTTTGACAGCTTGCGACTGACAACCTACTCCTCTGCATCCGAATGACTAGCAAACAACGCCAACGTCTCTTAGGCCTGAATAACGATACTCATCACCGTGTGACCTCTTTTTTGGGTTCCGTACCCAAAGGGTAAAAATGGGACCCTATTACTAAGACTCCGCTGTCCGTTTGTCTGTCTGTCCGTCTGTCTGTCTGTCTGTCACGTTGTATCTCATGAACCGTGATTTTTTTAATTTTTTTTTTATTTGTAATTCACAAAACTGATGTGCAATCACGAATGCATAAACTAAGTGACAACACAATATATTTTTGATTGACATCTACTAGATGTGAATCTTAGATACACTTTTAAAGTAAACCACTTACTACAATTTGCTCATATGACAGTTTGGAGAAAAATCAAATGAAAGAAAAAATTATACAACCACGATAGCAGGACAGTTGAAATTTTTACAGATGATGTATTTCCGTTGCCGCTATAACAATAAAAACTGAGAGAGAATTGGGGCTCCCATACAACAAACGTGATTTTTTTATAGATAATGGTACGGAACTCTTCGTGCACGAGTCCGACTTACACTTGGCCGGTTTTTTTCTATCAGTTGTTATTATTATTTTTTTGCCGTTTTTTTTATAGATAATGGTACGGAACCATTCGTGCGCGAGTCCCAATCGCAATTAGCCGATTTTTTTTTGTGGATGGGAAATCATCAAATGACTCCTCCCGCTCTGGGAGGAGCGGGAGGGAGTGTTAGACTCTTGCTGACTAAAACCCATCCGTCCGCGTCATCAAGCCGCGGTGACTCTTTCGAACAAACTCCGCAACCCTGGCAGATGTGACCTCTATGATCCTATAAAAATGTATTGCATGATAAATGTAACAGTTTGTGCAAAAAAACATGATATTCTGTTACAGTATCAGTATCCATTGTAAATTGAGTCTAGAGCATGCAATACCCCATTTCCTGTTCATAATTCTCATGTGTAATTAAACTCATCAATTCGCTATTTCTGCATGTTCATGAGCTGCAATGTTGCGGTGCTCAATGTGGTTTGTTTCGGTGGCTTTAACTACATTTATCAACATTTGGTTTCCCGATGTCGATAAATAAGTTTCTTAATTTCCAACAATAAAAAAAATAGTTTTTTTTGCAAAATGAATATGCATTATTTAAAACTGAATTGAATAAGATACTGAAGTACTTTAAAAATTATATTTTTTAATTCTATAATATTTTTTTATTTTCTTACATCATAACACCAGTCCCTGCGCCGTGTGTATATTTTTGGTTATGATTAGAAAAAAAAAGTCTAAGGCTTTGTTCGCGGGGACGCGAGGCGTCGCGCGTCGCACACAATTTTTAACCCAAAGGTTGACCGGTGGAAAATGGCTTGTTGCTTTAATTCCGCAGTGACACTACTATGAGTAGGTACATAAAGTACAAATAAATAAATAAATGGTTTTAGGATTCAGTAAGCAAAACCAGATCTGACTGGTTTTTTAGTGCAAAAGTTCGATTCCAATTTGTCCAAATTCCAGAAAATTGAGATTGACTGGTATCAGGTTTAATTCCGTATTTATTTTTAAAAACTGTAAATAATTGATTGGTTTAGTTCGAATACTATTTTTGGAGATTGAAAAATTGTTTTGTAATTTGATAACGAAAATTCCTGGTACATTTTATTTGTGTATAAAAAAGTGGACCTGAAAAAATATACTCGGCATTTCAGTTTAGTTTATATTGAAACTTCACCGTACAATAACGTTGCACGCTTGTTCAAATATGTGTCGTGTGCAAACTAAGCAAGAATGCTTTGACGCTCCAGTCAATGGAGGTGGTCGTACATACGTATGTAAGTACGACCACCTCCATTGGCTGCATTGTGTCATTGGCCAAATTAAACTGTGCTTTTGATCAATCCAATACGCATTAGTGAAAATTTGATTGTACTAGACCTGTAAACAGGCAACATATATTTTCACTAAAAATCAGAAAAAATATGTCATGAATATTATTAACTCATAGTAACACAAAAAAAAAACTTTTAATATTTCAGGTTCAGGTCAGTATGTCTCAACAGATCTTGATTTTACAATGTTTTGGTTAGACATTGTTCCGTGACGTCATACACAGATAATTGTACAAAAAAGCGCCACCCTGTTAACAAAATTTGCGAGAAATTATAAAATTATTTTAATCAGTGTATAAATCCATTATAATTAGACGATCAACCTACTACTTGCCACGCGTGTAATAAAATTTTACCAAAATCTTTCTAATTAATCAACCACGGTCTTCAATCTAATTTCTCTTGAAAATTTCAAATACGTTTTTGCAAATTTTCAATTCATTCGACAGCAAGGAAACTTGGTAAGTAAACGAAGCTTTTACCAACGTCATTAATTAAATTGTCGAGTTTGAACGTAGCTCCTTAGTTAAATTACTGGAATCAAATAATGTACTAGAGTAATTTATTGACTATGGTTAAAATATTTATTGCTTGTAACTAGAATCGCCCTTCACGCAGGTCATAAACTTTAAATAATTACGTTAAAAATTACGAATAAAATATTTTTAGAAATACCTGTAACTTACTATTTTTTAGTAATTATAATATGTATGTACATATTTTGTATGTGTAAGTAAAGATATTATTTTTCATTAATGGTTAGTCGAAAAAACACTTCGATAGTACAAAATGTAAACAGTATAGCGATAAAAAAAGGACAACACTATTTGGTCTCCGTTTAAAAATCACCCAGTATCTGTCCTTCAGAGTCGTTTTCCCGAGTAAACGCAGACTTGAAAAGGAAAACTGACGTAAAAAAGCTGAAATTCAACTATAGAATGTGTTAAAAAGAATTTCACTTTGTAAAATACTAAAACTGGATACTGACCTGTGTTAAGGGGTGTAATGTAACATGTTACACAGCGAGCGTTCGTGCAGTCAGTACGTGGAAACGAGCACGAATACTTGCATGTTACTTGGATTTTAGGACATTTTAGGAATGGAACATTACGGCTTGTAACACCAATCAGTATCCACCTTAATTGTAAAATCATTAATGCTTGAATTGCTTGTAGTCGATGGTACAATTTCTAACAGCGTGTTTATTTTTTGTTAACGTGAAAAAGTAGAAAAACGTGGCCAATATTTTTTGGAAATCTATCTGACGGACTCAGTAAACTACTCTATTGTCGACATTAAACTTCTGCTAGTCATATCGGCTTGTCGTCTTTTCACAATGGAGACAGGTGCGAAGCAACCATGCCACTATGCGTTTTCATTGAAATTGTTAAATTTGTAGACCAACTTTTTATTAATACGCGTTGTCGCAATATGGTACCTGTCTGTAGGAGCTTTAAAGCAGTGATTTTTTAATAAGAAACTGATACAGAAAGCGAAGCTCCTATGACGCGTATTTGTAGGATGGACTTCACAGCGTCCTAAATTCCGGTAGTGCACTGTTTCCTATAATACTTAGGCGTTTTACTTTAATAATGATCATAGATCAATATTTCAGACGAAAAACGCTCACAGTTGGAAATAGGTGTCACCAAAGCGTCGCTAGATCAACCGTTTATTTTATTTATTTATTTAAAATTTATGTACAATAGTGGTGCATGGGCGGACTTAATGCAACAAGGCATTCTCTACCAGTCAACCTTTGGCTTTAAAAGACTTTTGAATAAATGAAAAAATGAAAATGACTACACTGTGGTAGGTGTACAACAAAAAAATAAAAAATAAAAAAAATAAATTTCACGTATAATTTTGTTTCGAAAAGAATATACTTACTTACAAATAATAATACGAATATAATAGAATAATAAAACTAATAGAACATAAACATATTATGCTAAAATAATAAACTAATGAATATGATGCTTTAAAACAATATTTCTAAGTAAGCCGTACCGTAACCGTTTCAGTACTTCTAACAACTAGCGAACTCACGTTATGAGCAGTCGATGTATTTTTTTTTGTTTTCAATCAATGAACACTAATTATATGAACGAACTTTTATGTGCCAAACTAACCTACTAAAATTGAACTAAAGTATTTCTTAATCAACGTTAATAAATTCACAACTCAATAGAAGCACATTTATCACCTAATTAATGAACTAAGGTTTCATCGAGTTTCACATTTCGTAGTTTCCAATTTGTATCGATTTCATTTACGTACTTTATAATACCTTTCATACAAAGAAAACACTGTCGGATTAAAGTTTTAACGAACTTTTTTTTTTGGTGTTATGTTTCTTCTGAGTACGAAGTTTGTTTTATGTTCATGTTACCAACAGAACTCTGTTTCTAAGCCTCCACTATCTGTCCATGTGAGTGTTTGACAGCGAGCTGTCACAGAGTGTGTATTTCTGTTGCAGCTGTCACAACAAATTACAAAATTATGTTACCGGCCAAACTCGATTTTAGGATGAACTAGTTTCGCCTAGACCAAACCAGTATAGTCTAGGCCAAACTCGTTCATTCTGTTACCCTTATGATAAACCAGTTCAGGCATAACTCCGTCAAATATTAAACGGATTTGCAAATTTTTTTTTTGTTTATTTTGAATTGGTCCCATTTAAATTCCCACGATACAGGAGAAATTCCTAGAGTGGGGCAAAGTTTAAAAAAAAAAAAAAATCATAAAGATCTTATGATGAACTTCGGAGATAACTTGTTAAATAGATATGGACTGGCTAGATTTTTTGGAGGGTAGCAACAAAAAGTGAAAAATTAAAAAAATCATTTAACAAAAACATACAACCGAATCTCAAATAAAAACCACTCCTAAGTACAAAATAACTTTAATTTTCGAAGTCGGTGTCAAAAAATAAAGAAATTAACCACACGAGAAACACCGAATTCCAAAATTAAAGTTATTTTGTATTTAGTAGTGGTTTTTGATAACATAAACACCTAGAAGAGATATTTAAGTGTCAGATACTAAATAAAACACACATTCTACGTAACCCTGCCCAACTGAACAATGCAGAAATTCCAATACTTAAAATAAAACCGACCTCAAAAATTGTTTTTAGCCAACGGGACCAAACCCGCGACCTTGCTCAGAAAGCGGTCACTACCTCCGCGTCATTTGTCAAATATTTTGATAAGAATTTCAGATGGAATTTGTTGAAACAATTCTGTGACACTCGACAGAAGTACGAACAGAAAATTTATGAAAATGAATATTCTATTTAACTTAATTAATAGATTAAATGTTTATGAAATGCTTAGATAATTTCAACAAAGTCCGAAGTCAACAAGGAGTTGATTAAGATTAACGGATCAAGGCCCCGAAGTCTTCGTAAGACCTGGGACTGACACTGTTAAGGATTATTATTAATGGACTAACTAAACGGCTATCTGACAAGCCTAGTGTACCCGACACTTCGTGTAACTCGTTCGGAACGGGTTAAAACGGGGCTAAATCTAAAACCGTTTTTGCAATCTAGTTTTTTGTTTAAGGATCTCTGCATTTGAATTTTGTGACTGAAAGTTGTTAAGAGCCTTGATGAATAGATTAGGACTGTTTATCAGTAAGTGTGAATGGTTTTTGTTTTAGATTATTATCGTAATAACAGTATATTATGTACAGGTAATCTAAAGTACTAAATACTAATAAACTAGTAGACTAATAAATCACGATTTCTTGTGAAAACTTGTATTTATTAGTCTAGTTGTGTGTTAGAAATGAGTAATTTATTTAAAGGATGAAAGGTTTAATTTATCCAAAATTTTATCTTTAATTTATAATCGTATAAGCCTTAATAGCTTACCGTTACCAGTTAGTAACTAACCCATTAGTAATAAATATGTTATCTAGTTATCATACAAAAATAAGTAAAACTATCAACCGAAACAAAACGAAACGATCCTAGATTAATTTCCTTTTTTCTAAATCACAAAAGAATGTCACAAAAAACATCTCTAACATTTTCAGAACGGAATTCCGCAAAAATAATTCCTGCTCTATTTGCTAAAAACCAACATTCCGATCTAATGGGAGCGTTCAATGAAATATGAGTAGAAGATAATGAAGGCAAACAGACTCGACCCATTTATAGAAGGGTAACGTTCTCCAACCTGAATCTTTGATAATGGCGAGATGAGATCCCGATAAATCTCACTTCATACGTCAGGGTTCGTGTGACCAGAATAGCAAATACTGTATCAGGGATTTTGATCTCGGATGAAATATTTGATTTACATACTTAGGGCTTTTTCATGAAGGTATGCCGGCAGAGATAAGACATGTAAGTACGATTATTATCAAATGGTCAGTGATGCAAAAGTTCACGTCGCGTAGTGATAAAACAACTAAATGAGATGTTTCTTGAGTAAAAAAATATGATTTCATTTAGTTCAGTTTAGTAGTTTAGGTTGGGATGCATGAAGGAGCCTCCTCGTGTAGCGCAATTTGTTCCATCAGACACTCAACTGAACCGAGCGCTCGGCGCATCCTGGACAGTCTCACCTAACACCTTATAAGACTGGCCAATCCTTCCCTTGCGGTGGTAGGGCTAACACCCGCCTGGTTCGCGACCACCCTCCCACCGGAGTTCGGCGTCAAGCAGCCTGCTGTGTTTCGACGACGCGTGGGAGTACCAGTGCCTCAGGGCATCTTCTGGGCACGCTCGCTTTCATCATGGACCCCATCTATCGCTTGTCATCAGGCATGATCGAGGTCAAGAGCTAGCCCATTCATAAATAAAAAAAAAAAAGTTCGTATGTAGGGATTTGTTTCCGTCAGTTAGATTATCAAAAAATATTGGATACGTGTTTATTGTTTTATCATATCAATAAAAAATTAACAAGATAAAACGCATCAGGAGTGGGGGCTTTTGACGTCACTTTCCGGTACAAAGTGTATCTACTAAAATGTGACTTCACATGAGTTTTCAATGCACTGTGTCGTCTTTTTTTTTGTTTACGTGAAAAAGAGAAAATACGTATTCAATATTGTAAAAAAAAAATAAAAAAAAATTTTGGAAATCTACATATCTGACCGATTCATAATATTTTAAGTCATTTACCCTATTATGATGATCACGATCCTCAGTACTGCCTAGCGTTTTCCCAACTATGTTGGTATTGGCTTCCAGTCAAAGCGGATGCAGGTAAGTACCAGTATTTTCATTGGAGCGGTTTCCTATCTTCCCAGTAATAATACCAGATTTTCTAGATTCAGCAGCCCAAAACTGTTAAAGATCGTCAACTTACAGCCCATCTATGGATCGAACCCGGCAAGCGCTGCTTAACCTCGAAGATCGAAGCGTGCAGTTGTTTAGTTAGCCATGAGTTCCTTCCTGCTCCATGCAAGTCCTGCTGTACTTATACCGGGCATAAAATCGTTAGCATCTTTAAGTTCACCCATTTCACTGTTTAGGGTTCCGTACCGTGGTGTCAGTCTGTCTGTCTGTCTGTCACCGGGCTGTATCTCATGAACCGTGATAGCTAGACAGTTGACATTTTCACAGATGATGTATTTTATGTACGTGATTTTTTTGCCGCTTTTCATAGATTCGAATGGTACGGAACCCTTCGTGCGTGTGAGTCCGACAGTATTTTTAAATTTTAATGATGGGAAATCATCAAATGACTACTTCCGCTCTGGGAAGAGCGGAAGGGAGTGTATTACTGACTAAAACCCATCAGTGTTCCTTCTTATGCTCTTTGCGTTCAAGGGCCGCGGTGACGCTTTCGAACAAATTCCGCAACATACTATTAAACCTAAACTTACCCATCTCAAACACTTTTTCTTTCATAAAAGTATCTTAAATGTCCAAATTCAAACAAAAAGAATACAGAAATAATTTTGTAAAAGCCAAAAATGTTGAAAAGGCGCGGACATTGTAACCGTTAGCGGCTCTTTCCCCTGTTTTCACCGCAGGGGATTCGACGGAGTAAATAAGGAAAGAAAAAATGGAGAGAAAGAAAAAGTTTTCAGGCTACATTTGCAGTTATTGAGTTGTTCGTGTTACAACTCGCAGAAAGGCTGCATTGAAAAAGATAAAAATAAAAATATTTTATGGGAAAAAAAACTCAGGAACTTTCAAAGTACATTTTGGTATCAAAAATATCACATGTTTACTGGTACTACTTATATAGGTATACGCCGTACGCCCAGTTTTTGAAAAGAAATAAGCGACGCGTCACAATTACCTAAACGCTAGATAGTTGTTTCATTATATTCCATTTCAAAACGGCTAACGCACGTTTGAGACTTGTAACATTCATTTTGTGATAGTGTTTGTTCCATAAACTGGACTTTATTAAGTATCTGTGTCTTAGAGCGGATTTCACCAATGAAACTGAACGCGATTGTAGTCTGACTGCGTTCAAAAGCTGTCAGTGTCAACATTCCATAGAAGAACAATGACATTGACAGCTCATAAACGTGGTTTATTCGCTGATCGCGTTCAGTTTCATTGGTGAAATTGGCCCTTAGTCTCTATGTCAAATTATGATTGAAAACATGACATAAAATCTTTGAGCATTAGAAAATTCTAATTCTCAGCTGTGCGCACAGTGAAATTTTCCCAAATCGTTTCGAGTATCTCCATCATATTACCAAATCCTTAGTATTTCTTATATATAAATGAAAAACGCCAATTAACATAAACAACAAAATTCTAATTCAAGTCTGGTTAACACTTCCCGTGACCCAAGAGCTGGCTTTTACTTTGGGCAGAGACTAAGCATTGCCACTCAACGTGGCATGCCGCCAGTCTCGTGGGCACATTACCAGCTGACAGCGTTGAGGACGAATTTGATGGTATTTTAAGTTATTATTATTGTTAATTTGTATATTATTAAACTTACTGTATTTCAAGTCGCAAGATCTGTCATCTCAGCACCAATCAATGTCAATATGTCAGGATATTAGAAGTGCTATTTACAGATTATAACTGCGATGAAAATGCTAACATCATCTGCCTAGCCTTTTCCCAACTATATTGGGGTCGGCCCATTCAAACCGGCTTTAGCTGAATACCATTGTACGTGGAGCGGCTACCTACCAGACCTCCACAATCCATTAACTGGGTAACACTTCTTGGTAAGACTGGTGTCAGATTTTCTGGCTTCTGACAATTCGTATCGACTGCCAAAGATCTCCAAATGACAGCCGGGACCCATTGATTACCGTGCGTTCCAACGCACCGAGTAGTCTCGGTATGTTAAGATGGTCACCCATCCACAGACTGACCCCGGCAAGCATTGCTTAACCTTGAAGATCTATCAGTACTGCTGTTATTATTTAGCCACTAGCTCCAAAAAATATTTTTATCGTCTCTATTTCCGCAAAATCAAATGCAATACCTAAATATATGGTTCGTGTTCGTTGATGTAATTATTTTTAAGAGCTATGTTTCTTTAAAAGAATTACATGAACTTCCATGAGAAAAAACTTATTTCTAATTTAAATACATTAGGTGACGCGAAGGTTACACAATAAACATAGGTTAGATTTGTACAGTTCCCGAAGATAGCGTAAAATTTTAAATCCACTAAAATGTGTTTTTTTTTAATTATACAGGTATACTTTTTTTCCAGTGCGCAAACTTTGAGAACCACTTCTGCCCATGTAAATGAACAACTTGCCCCAAGAAAGCTATAGTCAAATCCTAAAAAAAAATTTGAACTTCCCATACAAAATTGTCATCAACTGTTCACAATTTGTATGGGAGACTCAATTTTTTTTTTAGGAATTGACTATGGCGTTTTTGGGGAAAGTTGTTCATTTACATGGGCAGAAGTGGTTCTTAAAGTTTGCGCACTGGAAAAAAAAATACCCAGTATATGGAATATGTCTATCAATAAAACAGAAATTTAATTAACTCCGTCAATCATTTTATAAACATTACAATATAAACATCTAAGACACACTCCGAATATTTTGACAGGCCTGTTGGTCTAGTGGTTAGTGACCCTGACTGCAAAGCCGGAGGTCGTGGGTTCGATTCCCACCCAGGACAAACTTTGTGTGATGAGCATTATTGTTTGTTCTGTGTCTGGGTGTAATTTATCTATAATATGTATGTATTTATAAATTATATAAGTATGTATATCAGTTGTCTGGTTACCATAACACAAGCTCTGCTTAGCTTGGGATCAGATGGCCGTGTGTGAGTTGTCCCAAGATATTTATTTATTTATTTTATTTATTTTATTTTCCCGATGTTGTTCTATTATGGAAACATTGTCTTTTCAACTGTCGAACGACACAGGAATCAAATTAAAAAGTATCGAATTTCACACTAAACATCTCCTTCAAAATTCTTCAGTGTCTTTCAGTAAATCTTTCAGTGATTTTGATTAAATCGGCCTTCTTTTGTCTTAAATTTAATCAGGAAATTGGAAAAATTGTTACGCATAAATGATAAAGAATAATGGTTTTCAGTCCATCGTAGTATAAATCTCCGTCTATATTAATAAAATACAGGGTGATTCATTCCGAAAATTTAAACATTGTTGGCTCAATTTCAAGTAAAATATAGCGTGAACTAATAAATTAAGAATTTATAGCTAAATCTGGTGCCTATGTAATATTGAATAAGGAATTTCCATTTTTAAGTAATATATAAACATTTTACCTGGCAGGTAAAATGTTTATATATTACTAAGACATTAGTTATCCAAGTAACTAATGGAATTAATTAAACATAAATTTAAACTATTTCACGGTGTCCAGATACAAATTATTAATTACTTGATTAATGCAAGAACGAACGCAAGTTGTATCGTCCGAATTCATAATAATGGAATCGATATTTTTTTGTGTATAATGAAATTAATAATTAATAACAATTGCCAATCATCACATATAACGCAGTGTTTGGTTTATTTAAGTAGACTGTATTACAATTTAAACCAAGTTATGTATGATGTCAAATGGTTACTAATTCGGGACATAATGTGCAAAATAAACCCGCTTACATAGAAAATATAATTTGATTTCCAAATATTTCACGCCAAATATTTAAAATAAATATTTGTTCAAACACCCGCGCTCAATCCAATCCGATAACACGAAACTGGATTCAGAAAAAAAAATTCGACACAAAAATGTTCAACATTTTCTAAATCAAATCCTTAAAAACTATTTTCTAAATAAAACCAACACGACGTGTCGCTTACACTAACTTTACTCACCGTAATGCGGAAGAAATATCCCACTTTTACAATCGGACACATCGCTCACAAGCACAACTATAAACACAACCGAGAAAAGAATAAACTCTTCAAATTTCCAAACAGTTTGTGGTACACTCACAAAGTTTCTACCGACTCGGAAAGCCTCTCTCATCATTAATTCAAGTTCACAAAAACTTTTTTACTCATCAACATTTACGTCATTGGCTACATTTTATTTCGTTTGTAGGTTAATGAAACATCGCCTGTCGGCGCTTAGATGATATTCGTGTGCACTCTCCGAATGCCGCGCTCGCACTACGTAAGGGCGTAACTTGACGGATCCTCACTGCGCTTGCGTGAAACCGAGTGACTCTTCTCCCTGACGGACTTATTCACGAGTTAATTAATATATCAACTTTTCTTCGTCCCCCCTATATTAACTGTCACCTTTAATAAAATATTTTGGCTTAGTGTCTTTTCCCTCTGCTGGGAAGAACTTTGACCGTCGAAATTTTGAAATAAAATTAGCACTGGCACTGCAGAGTCACCAATTAAAGGGCTGATAAATTAATCTACTGTGTCCGTTGTCTTGACAGAAAACTTCAGACTTCCGCGCTAATTACAGTTTCGTAGGTATTTTCGTTTATGTAAATAAAGTTTCCGTTGAAGAGGATCCATTACCGAGAAGCATGATCGATTACATTAATGAATATAAACAAATTAGAGTCTTGAAGCTGTTCTCTATGCCTATCCGGTGGAGGACGTGACTCGAAATGGTAATACGAGCACTCAGTCTGGGTACGGCACTATTCAGTGAAATTCGTTTAGCGACTGGATTTTTTCTGCCCGCCACACGTTTTTCTAGCTTCAACTTTGGAATAATATTTAGTTTATATAACTCTTTTACTGAAAAACTAGTCTAGACTCTGAATAAATCCCTGAATAACAGTGTAGTATCTGGTAATAATAACATTATGTTTACATAACATAGCGTTCTAGTAATAATATGTTACTCCGTCTACAAATCAATCTACGGACACACACAGTAATCTACAGCTAATTGCATTGATTACTTGAAAGGCTTACGTTCAACAACAGACATTATGTGCTATTAGGAAGTTTTTACAGAACTGTTAATGGAAATTGTATACCTACGACGTTGCAATAGTCGTTAAAATGAATTGACCGGTTGTTTTTATAGATAGTCGGTATACTGTCGCCATTTTCTGCTCGGGTGCAACCGTTACAGGCGTATGTCTAGACTTTTGATTCTTCGGTACGATATAGGTTTGACCTTTAACTTCAATGAGTGGATTAAAGTGGAACAGTTTACGAGATAATTTGCAGAATGGATAAAAACGTAAACGCTTATAGGGTTAACTTCCATCGACTTCATGTTATGTGTTTCTTCAATGTTTCTTTTGAAAAATTTAAGGTAATTAAACAAGTTTTAAAAATTTTGAAAAATAAAATTTTTATTTCAGGAAATTCCTCATATGGTTCATCTTAATATTATTAGAACAAATTTAATGTTTTTCATAAAGAAAAAAAAATAAAATGGCATATGAAAAAGAAACATGAATTAACAATCACCATATCCAGAGAAGAACAACAAAAATATATCACGGGAAAGGCGTGGGCTATAAATAATTACTACGCAAACAACAAACAAAATTCTGATACATAAGTTTGTTAATTAATTCGAGCTGAACCACACCAAAAACCATTTTCAGTTTTTCTCAAAACTGAAATTATTTTTTCCTTTTTCGTCAAAAGCCACTGATTTTAACCGCCTACATTGTTGTCACTACATTATGACTTATCTTTTTTTTTTTCGTTTGTAGCCTGACACTTGTTTCTTTCATGCCTTTCTTTCTTTTCGTCCTCATTCGTGCTCTTTGATGCATCAAAATGTAACGCCTTATTTTTCCAGTTTTTGTGCTTGATGGTAAATTCTCCTTACTACCTACTGCCTAAAAAAGAAAGAGTGGAATATGAATGAGTTTTATGAGATGGAAAGTTAAGATGATGTTTAAGGTGAGATCTACGCAGCGCATCGGAAGGGCCAGTAAACGAAAAACGATCGTGTAGGTAGCCAGGGTATGTAGGATAAAGAGAATGTTGTAAAGGAGACATAAAAATCTAGTGGTCCTGCAAAGGTGGATAGGGAACCACTTGAGATCCTTGCAGAACTAAGAGACGTGGTTGTATTTCCTTAGGCCAAAAGCAAAACGAATGCAAAAGGTTTGCAAGCGCTCAATCTCATTTAAGAGCTCTTCAGTGGCATCCAGTTAGCAGGCATCAGCGTAGTCAATGATTGGCTGAATTAAAGTTCGAGCTAAATCAATTTTAGTTATAAAGGGCAGTTATATTTAAGTCGAAGTCCTGTCCAGTAACGCTGCTGAGAAATTTTGGATGGGAAAATCAAATAACACTGCTTGTCACGGGAATTAAATCTAGTGCCTCTTGCTTAGCATAAGCGCTTGCGTAAGTATCATTATCATCATATCAGCCGAAAGACGTCCACTGCTGGACATAGGCCTCTCAGAAGTGTCGCTACAATAACCGGTCCTGCGCGTCTCGTATCCATCGGCACACTAGGCCTCACCAGGTCATCGGTCCACCATGTGAGAGGCTTTCCAACGCTGCGGTTTCCGGTACGCGGTTGCCACTCCAGAACTTTTCGGCCTCATTGACCATCTATTCTGCTAGCAATATGCCCTGCTCACGTAAGCATAATACATGGTAAATGAAAAAAAAACTACACTTCAACCGAACCTAGCGCTTGATAAAAACATTCTTAAAACAAAGGATTGGTTTTTTTAATCATACAACACTTGCACCAAGCCCATTCAGAATTTTGCTTACCTACATTTTGTTTTAAATGATGAGCAACGGACACGTTTTTTATTTTCCTTTCCGCCTAGATAAGCGTCCATCCAGTTTCAGACAATACAAACGAATGCTTTATTGTTTGACTAGTCTGCATATATTTGCATGTCAATTGTGATCGTGGCAACATCTACTATATTTTTAATCGTTGCGACTACATTCAGAATTATTCTAAAACCGTAGTAGGAATTATTCCTGTATCGTGGATGTGTAGACAGACAGGCATACAGACTATTGATTGTCGCAACAACTATTTACGGCTGTCCCATTTTAAAACAATTAGAAACAATTTTCAATTATTTATTTTTACTTTATTCAGTTTTACACATATTATTTATATTTTTAAATATTCCTACAAACAAAAATAAGAAAAACATTTAAAAATATAAAAAAATAGTAGCCCACCGGTATCGGGAACAGGGTCCAAGCTACCGGTGGTCAGGGCTCCAAAGAGAGGAACCTCCTAACGATACGAGCCGTGTCCAGAAGTACTGCTTTCTGAATCAAGCCCTTGATCCAGCTGCCTAACGAGAGCCTCCTGAGGTGTTGGTCGATGCTCTTGGCTATTAAGCCGTTGGCTGAGATGACTATCGGTACAATGATTGCCGAATTCACATCCCACATGTCGACAACTTTGCGAGCCAAGTCAAGATATTTTATTTGTTTATCGTTCTCGGCTTTCACGAGGTTTCAATTATTTATTTATTATTTTTATTTTTTTCAATTGTTATTGTATAATCTTGCCAACCTAGTAAGTGTCCCTACCATAAAACCAGATATATTTAAGCATCGATACCTAGTACAGCGGACAGGTTGAACAGCTCCATACAGGACAGGACATTGGATATGCCTACATGTCAATGAATGAAATGGTAATTGTTATTTTACTGGTAGTAATAAGTATTAAAACTAATTTCTAAGTTTAACGGACTTAGTCTATAATACAAGGATTTTTCCATCAAACCAAACCAAAGATTCATTCCAGAATAGATAACCTCAATAAATAATAGTACTCTACTCTTGGCAGTTTTCTATAGTCACATATTTTTAACTGTAGAATAAAATATGGATGTTCGACATGTTTTCTATCCTTCACTAGGTACGCCAAAAACTGTCAAACCTCGATTTTTTTTCTTTTACCTGACTATTGAAAAAGCGACTCTAAAACATTTAATGTTATTCGATCAAGTTTGTACCATCCATCGTTAACGGCAATAGAGCTCAAAGTTTCATCTACTATTGCCACAAAATCCTATGAACTGAGCCTAACCAATTCCCAGTCTTGTAACATGATGTCGACTGCTGTAAGAGACCCTCACTCGATTGTGAGCGACGACCTTAATACTATTGTAACCTAAATTCTTAATGGAAAATCTTTTAATCTTAATCTTTTAAGACTGCGAACCCAAGATGCTAGCTTTTAAACACTTGAGCACTAAAATAAGATTCTTTAAAACACTGAAATTTTAACATAGAGGTTTTTCAAGATTAATTTATAAGTTAACATCACGTCTGCGGTCACTGAAAGGAAGGCAGAGGAATACCACTAGTAGGCCTAAATACCAGAGTGCCAATTCTACTCTATTTTTAAGCAACATTCGCATTTGCATGTCAGTCCCAATCTGTCAAAAATGTTTGGAAATGGAGGCTTTTTTGACAGATTGTGAATGAGATGCAAATGCGAATGTTGCTTAAAAAATAATAGAATTTGGACTATGATATGTCTTAGTTACAAACCAGTGATGGTCGTTAAATTAACTCTGTCGATATATCAGTGAGCACCCAAGGTAAAAGACAGCCTGCCAGGGTCGCGGATTTTGTTCGAAAGAGTTACCGCGCGGAACGCAAAGGCACTACATGGGTGGGTTTTAGTCAGTAAATGTTTGACACTCCCTGCCGCTCCACCCAGAGCGGGTTAAAGACAGCACGATGGGAAGACGAAATAAAAAACAGCCAGCCCAAACTGGGGACAAATAGCACAAGATAGAAACATACGAGCATCTTTGAAAGAGTTCTTCACCCAATTTGCGATTCTTGTATACAAAAATCTATTAAAAGATAACGAACCAACTAACATACATACTACAAAATAATACAATATTGTAATAATGTAAGGATTAAAAGGCAGTTTCGTTTTATGTAAGTTCCATGATACAGGGAACGAGCCCAGTGCCACCAGACGGGCTTTTATTGCGATGCTGGGCTGGGCCCGCTAGGGCCAGAGCCTGCCACGGATGCGGAATTAGTTCAAAAAGTCACCGTGGCCCTGGAACACAGAGGGCGTTTGGAGGAACACTGATGGGTTTGGTCAATAAGAGTGTGATACTCCCTTCCACTCCGCCCAGACCGGAAAGAGTACTTTGATGATTTTCCATGCTTAAAAAATAAAAATAATACCATCAGCATGACTTGGACATTATTATTTCCTTTATTAACTTTTACACAGTCATATTTAATATATTTAACGGAGTATCAGGATGGGCAGCGGAGCGGTCTTTGTGATAGTCATCCATCATGGGCGTGTTATAGAAGAAACGTTGAAATAATAGCACGTTTGTGATTCATAACAGTCACTCGTTTTATTCGATTACATTTGTAAACAAAATATACGGTAAAACACAAGATGAAACTAGATTATGACTATTATGAGCCAATAGGTTAGCACGCGTGCACTTCGTACGCTGTCTGTCAAAAGAATGCCAGCTGTCACGGCGTAGACGCGAACTTGCTACCCTATTCGGGGTTACCCGCTCATATTTTATAAATCGCCATTTATATTCGACCAATTGAAATAAATCACAATTTTAATTTTGAATTTAACAATAATTACTATTCAACCAAATAACACAATCAGTCTCTCATCTTAAATCTTGGATTTACTTTAAATTTAGCTGCGCGCCGTCATATTTTTAAATATTCCTACAAAAAAAAACATTTAAAAATATAAAAAATAGTAGCCCACCGGTATCGGGAACAGGGTCCAAGCTATCGGCGGTCAGGGCTCCAAAGAGAGGAACCTCCTAACGATACGAGCCGTGTCCAGAAGTACTGCTTTCTGAATCAAGCCCTTGATCCAGCTGCCTAACGAGAGCCTCCTGAGGTGTTGGTCGACGCTCTTGGCTATTAAGCCGTTGGCTGAGACAACTATCGGTACAATGATTGCCGAATTCACATCCCACATGTCGACAACCTCGCGAGCCAAGTCAACATTATTATTATTATTACCTATTATTCATGTCTTTCAGATATATACTTCCATAAAATTGAACTTACCATTATGTCTAGAGTACCTAGCCTTTTCAACCTACGGAAGAAAATTAATTAAGACTTAAAAAAATATGGAAGCAAGTCTTACAAGTGATAATATTTCTGAAGTCTAATTTTCTCATAATAACCTACTACTTTCTTAAGAAGATTTAATGCTACATTGTGATAAAGATTCCTATTACTTTTGATATTAAATTACTAGATTTTATTTTTGTACTAAAATGTCTACTAACTTTTTATCTATCTTTAATCAGGGTTCCGTATGGTGTCGGACGTAAAAGAATAGCACCATTCCATCACAACAATGTTTTGCATTAAGATTTGATTCGTTGTTGGGTATAAATTTTACCGTAAGTAAGTAAGTAGGCTAGAAATACGGGTTTTTTTTTCTAAGGTCAAAGTTAGAGGTAAATTTGACGATCATTTCTATCGAGGATTTTATTTAACATTAGTGTTGTGTCGGAAACACTAGTGTTCTTTGAAATATAGCTAAAATTAACATACTTAATGACATTTTTTCTGCAGCTTGAAACTATCCAGATTTGGCTAAAATTACGTGAGAAAACCAGCAATTTTTCAGTTTTTGCTGATCACAGCGCCTTAAGCTGTATAATCTATAAATAGTAAGTCACCGTTCATCTCAATCTGTTTCTTCGCTCACTTTTTCTATACCAATCAATTTTCTCGGCTTATCCCAACTTGTTGAAGAGTCTATTCAGATCTCGCTGAGGATCATTATTTCTACGTCTTCAAAACCACAAAGTGGTTTTTGATATGGAATTCACTAATAGAAATAGCGATAAACGAGGAAAGTTTTTTTATATCATTGGTAGGTACGAATCTATCATTGGCATCTGCCTAGCCTTTTCTCAACATATTGGGGTCGTCTCCCAGTCAAACCAGATTCAGCTGAATACCAGTATTTTACGTGGAGCGGCTGCCTACCAGACCTCCACAACCCATTAACTGGGTAACACGGTACTTCTTGACAAGACTGGTGTCAGATTTTCTGGCTTCTGACAATCCGTAACGACTGCCAGAGATCTACAAATGACAGCCGGGACCAACGGCTTGACGTGCTTTCCGAGGCTCGGAGGAGTCTCGATATGTTAATATGGTCACCCATCCACAGACCAACTTCGGCAAGCGTTGCTTAACCTTGAAAATTGGTCCGTGCGGCTGTCATAATTTACCCACGAGCTCCTTAACCGATATCATTGGAAAAAAATGGCTGAACAATGACGATTTATTAACTGTTATTAGCTGCACCAGTGAGAATCCGGGGTTGTTCTAAAATTTAATAATTACTTATATCCCGTACGAGTTAACACCTGGCTCGACACATTTCGAATGACGTTTTGAGGTTTGAATTTAAATTGAAAAATTATATTTCGATGAAAACAATATGAACGCGTTAGCATCACTGTCACAGTTGCGTTTATATTATTTTCATCGAAATCGAATGGTTCAATTAAAATTAAAATACCAAAACGTAATTCGAGCCTCGTGCCAAGTTAACGCGTACGGGTAGTACAACATCATGTTTTCTGAAAGCGAAACCCCTATTAGCAAAAACACATAAAGCTAATCATTTTAAGGATCAAGACAGCTTACAATGTTCTTAGTCAATACTACTAATGTTGTCAAGACTCGTGTAAGACAGCCATTATCACTTAGTCAGCAAGCTAAGTAGATTAAATAATGTACTCCTACAGGCCATTCGGGATTACTGTTTCTTTATTAACGTGCTTGAAATAAATTAACTAAAATTACTAGTTCCAGTAATTTTAGTTAATTTTGAAGTGTGAAAATGAAATAAAATGTTTACGGATTTGAAATTTGAGCTGGTAAACCATAACGAAAATACATGAAAGAAGAATAAATGTTGTAGTAATGCGTTTCACGTATGTGTGGTGTAAATTTAATGATTGATGGAATGATATAATGATGTAGCGTGCTGGTTTAAAAGAAGATGTAATGAAATAATTGAAATAAAAAGATGCTAAAAGACGATGTATCAGAAGGAGTTACTTGGACCGTATTGGTGATATTCTTCAGTAAAGCCAGGTGTGTAGTACCGTAACCGAAGTGCGTGTATGACTCCATACTATGATGTGTGATAGCCACCATGGCTCTAGTGAAAATAACAGTGGTAGTCGTCCTGCATAGAATTCTCGACAGACATAAGCTAGCTACGATTATCAATAATTCCGAATATATCAGAGAATATCAGAGGCAAATCGCAACGCATTCTCATGTCAGTAGTATTTCGTCAAAAATAACTTATTTTCCGTACATTTTTGACAAATTAGTAGAATATTATTGGTCTTCAAATTGACAGGTGGCTTCGTAAGTTAGGGAGACGCACCGGGCGTCGGGAGTCACTGGGCGATTCCCGGCCACCGTAGGTGCGGGTCTACGGACGGCGAGTGTTGGGTGGCTCGCCGTCCATTCAAAGCCAGGCCCGGGCCGACGGCGCGTTGTATTCCACGCGCGCCTCAAAGAGATGTCAGCATAGGAGTAGGAGCCCGTTAGGGCCAGAGCCTGCCAGGGTTGCGGATTTTGTTCGACAGAGTTACCGCGGCCCTGGAACGCAAAAGGTAGTAGGAGGAGCATGAATGGGTTTTAGTGAGTAAAAGTCTGACACTCCCTACCGCTCCACCCAGAGCGGATCATTTGATGATTTCCCATCCTTAAAAAAAAATAAGTCTTTGTAAGTTTACCAATTCTGAAACACCGTCCTGGAGGCCTACCACAACCTCTTAAAACAATATTATTTTAATATTACTTTGTAATTTCTGTTGTTGCATTTTCAACTCTCGGCGCTGATCCGAGCGTTGAAAATCCAACAGAGCGGAACGCACGCGTAAGAGGGTGATTTTTTTTCAGAATGCGAACGTTGTTTAAAAATTAGTAAAATAATTGTCCCTCTGGTGTAGTACCTATGTTATTAATAAATACTTTACCTAATCAAAACAAAACATTACTAAAATAAAATGGCTAACATCGAAAACAAAAACGAAAATAACAATTAACTTCGCACACAAAACCGGACACGTACATAATAATTTACTAGCTCAACAAAATTATTAACAAATATTTGATACGTCTACCGTTTTACCTTTGTCGAATGAATATTAAATGCTAATTTCATTATGTGGTGAAACCAGCAACAGAGTCAAGGCTTAATTCAATTAATAATGTTTCCCTTAGAATAGTTAACAGATATGGATTATTACAGCTTGGACACGTCATTGCGGGGCTGCTAACCTATGTTATGGTTTGTTATTGGTGTTGCCAATGCAAATGTTTATGGTATAGTAATATCTATGTAAAATAATATTTTAGTACAATTTTATAAACCTTCGGTAATATTTAGAATGTTACGCTAAAATAATCTTGTTTGTATACCAATAAAGTGATATTTGGTTTGGGCAAACGGGGATTTTTATGTATCTAATGTTTTGTTTTTCTGTAATTATAAAAACTATTATTATAAAAATTATAATAACAACTGATAGAAAAAAAACGGCCAAGTGTAAGTCGGACTCGTGCACGAAGAGTTCCGTACCATTATCTATAAAAAAAATCACGTTTCTAGTATGGGAGCCCCACATAAATATTTATTTTATTCTGTTTTTAGTACTTGTTGATATAGCGGCAACAGAAACATCATCTGTGAAAATTTCTACTGTCTAGCTATCACGGTTCATGAGATACAGCCTGGTGACAGACAGACAGATAGCGGAGTATTAGTAATATAGACGGAGTAATTATATACGGTAAGGACTTATATATACGGAATATTGTTGCCATCGCTGGTCGAATCTGGACGACGCTGGCACAGGGACACTGGGATTGGCACAGGAAAAGAGAGACCTGTCAGCATCGGGCAAAGTCGGTCTGTGTGCTCTGTATAGAGCGGAAGAGAGTGTCAGACTGTTACTGACTAAAACCTATCCGTGTTCCTCATAATGCCCTTTGCATTGCAGGGCCGCGGTGACTCTTTCGAACAAATTCCGCAGTGTCAAAAAGTCGTGTTTGTAATTTAATAAACAGTTGCTGCAATATGACTCAAGAGATCTAATAAAGAACAAAAACAGTTACAACTAGTATTTTTTCAACTAAAAGACATATTCTCGTAATATGCTCATACCTAAAAAATTCACAGAAATTACTCTCGTGAGTTGGATAACATTGTATTTATGATTTTATCGAGACGTAAACATGCAGGCAGACGTGGGTTATACAGTACGTTTAAATAAATAATTACGAAGGAGTCACGACTCCTGAGGGAGATAGCTTTGACGGAACACACCCGTATGACTAATAAATTATTAGTAGGTACGTTAATTTGACTCGTATTACTCTGGTTATAAATGGCACTGGTCACCCTTGTGTGTTCTTTTAATACTCGAAATTGTTAATATCCTGTTTGGAGAAACTCAAGCTGTATTTTGTTTGTGAGGTAATAGACCACCAACTTACATAAGTTGGTGGTTTAATATTCTGTAGCATAATATTTTGGTCAGTAAGTAGCGGCATCTATGAAGCCACAAAATAAAAACAGCAAAGTCTACCATCACTACAAAAAGAACCGCAACCGCCATCTATCCCAACAGCTGCGAACTAACTGAACGAAATCCTGCATCGCGGAGTTTACCGTGCGATTTGATCATGTACAACATTGCAAATATCAACTATCGGGCAGTTGACCACCGGACACAACAACCGTCTGGTCGGAGGATCCTCCCTTTTCTATGGAGGTTTGCGGGACTTTACTCTCTGTTCCGATACCTCCATATGTATTATACTGAATCTTGCAAAAGCATTAATTAGACGCATAATTTCTTCCACTTTAGCGTATACGGGGATTGTACTTCCCACTAATATTCTTGCCTTACACGTCTTTTGTTGACTACAATCCCCAAACAACACTGAAATTTAATGCGTAGACGTGTTGCGCGAGCATCGCTTGCGCGGCTAGGACGCGTAAGCGGAGGAGGGATATAAGATGAGGAAGCAAATAAGCAATAACATGACAGCATCTAAAAACGATCCTGATCGGTTCGATGGATGCGAGACGCACAGGACCGGTTGTTGTGGCGAAACTTGGGGGAGGCCTATATCCAGCAGTGGTCGTCTTTCGACTGATACGATGATGATGATGATGACCCAAAAATATAATTAATTATTTGTTACCATATGGCATAGATATCATTTATTTCATATGCATATATTATGTGAGTTACGGGGCCTATTTATTTATTAATCAAATGGTCCGGCGACAGGTGACAGTTTTGTAAGTAGTTTCATACATTCTCTGCTTTATATAAAGACCTGTCTCAAAATTGTAACAATTATGACAGTTTTTAACAAATATGTCTCATTGTCAGTTATATTAAACAGGGCCTTCATTCTATAAGAAAATCCTTTGCTACGGTCATGACACTGAGATATCCGCTTACGCGTCCTAGCCGCGCAAGCGATGCTCGCGCAACACGTCTACGCATTAAATTTCAGTATTGTTTGGGGATTGTAGTCAACAAAAGACGTGTAAAGCAAGAATATTAGTGGGAAGTACAATCCCCGTATACGCTAAAGTGGCCCTACAGCTGGGACACAGGCATTTCTTTTGAGGGAGAAAGTGAGTCATAATCCACCACGACAACTAGCAATGAATCCTTCATTGCTGGTTGACGAATATCACAAGTCATCGAGGTTTTGGTTCAAGGACATTCCGATTTCATCTCGACAGTTTCCTTCCCTTGATTTAAGAGTATAGCTTTATAGTGTATAGCGCCTGCTTGGGTTTGGAAATACAACACCATTTAAGGCGGGACCACTGGGCTATCACTGCTCTGATCTTACCGTTTAATTCAAATATCAAATTGGATTATCTTTGTTTGCACTGTGCGCTGTGCTTAAATACTGGAACAACAAAAGAAAGATACAACTGAATGCACTTATATGCAATCTTGAGGATCATCAATTGCAGAGTGCAACAAGATGTAAAAATTATGTAAATTATTTTAAACAAACATTGAGCCACTTTATTCTTTACTTGATTACGATTAACGCACCGTTAAAACTTCTTTTTTATCTTATGTATTTACAAAGGAAGGATTTTTGAAAATTTCAACTTAAAGCGGGGGAAATGAGAACTTTGTATGAGTCTTTGTTTTTTGAAGCCAACAGCTGCGGTCATCGACTTCTTCTCCCGGCAAGATATTTGACATATTTTTTAGTATTTCATTGTATCGTTTATCTGGGTTCAATAAACTTTGCCAGCCTTGACCTGCAAGTCCTGACCCCTCCCACTAAAGTGATTAGATAATTCAATTATCATTTTTAGTTTGTTTGTTTTCGCCGACTTGAATGAATAATGATGTTAACATCAATTTCGATAAATGCTCCTTGTGTAGACTCAACGTCGGTAATTAAAATCCATTTAGTAGGTATTTCATTTCGTTTTTATACTGTTCGCTCAACTATTGTGAATTCATTGGAAAAAGCTTTCTGAGTAATGACTCATTTCACTCGATGGTTTTAATGGTTGATTTTATTAATAGACTGTTGTTTTATTAAGGCTATAAACATTATTGCTCTAACATAATAATTGTGCCTACATAAAATTTCGTACTTTTACGATTCTATTGCTACTTTTATTTTGAACAACGTGTTTATCATAATTAAAAATGCTGGAATATATTTTCATATGAATGGTTTACTCATTTCGAGTATCTGTAAGCTTTTCGCACGGATCTACATAATTATGTTTTTGTGGAATCGACAAATATCACATTCGCCAAAACGTCTTTCGCATTCGATTTTCGATTTCTCACTAGCCGCCACCTTGGTACATAAAAGAGATATGCACCTTTTATAAAACCGTTTAATAGCTACGTAATATAAATAATCTTCATGACCACCTTAACTACCAACTATAACTCAGAAACAATTCTGAAGCGCGCAGGAAATTTGGGACTGCATAATATTCATCCATCGCCACAAAGCCGAACTCAATTATAAAACTGTATCCGTCCTTCATCGAGAACTTGCCGCGAAGTTCCTTTGTAAAGACGAAATTTTAAATCGTAAACCTAATCATATTACAGGCCATCTGCATATTCTTTGAAGACCTAACCCAATGAGAAGTTCTGCTCACTTATCAAACGGTCAAAGTCGCCTTAATAGCTCTAAGGGAATAAAGTTACACTCATTTACATACATTACCTTCTATCCTTAAGAAAGTTAGCCTGAGATGTATTCCGCTTGCCACCGACTTGAATCGCTACTGAAATTTTAATAATACGAATTGTCTAATTGCTGAGCTGAGGAAACTTTCAAAGAAAATTAAAATATTAGTGTCTCGCAATGAAGTTGTACGAGCTTTGCGTTTGGAATAGGTGTTTTTTATTTTTATTCTATTTTTTTTGTTCCACTTTTAAAATTTTAGCGGTCATTATCCCACCCGAAGTTTTAATTGATATGCTCAATATGAAAAAAAAACTAAAATAAAGACAGAGCCGAAAGTGATTCTGAGAATTCTCTGACAAGTCTGGGTTTCCTGATAGCTACCATGGGGGGTTTATAAGTAAAGAGTGAAAAGGTTACTTCTAGGCAAGCCTGCTCCATAGTTGACCATGTCATGGCTTGCCATCAGTTGAGATTGTGGTCAAACAAGATTGTTCGGAGAATCTTAGTAAGAGATAAAGGAAATGACCGCTATGCCATGCCATGCTAAAACAAAACCACAAAAAAAATACTTTCGTCGTGTTTCATGGCAATGTTGAAAATTAATTCAGCTTAAAACCGAAAGTAATTAAACATCAAATGTCAAATTCGGTATTTAGTGTAGTCAGAACACAAACCAAATTAGACGGTTTAATAGTTTTGTTGGAATTTCAAGGCGTTAGGTTTGCGGTTAAGTATCTACCGCCGAATGGTAGTTACGGCATTGTTTCGATATTTACGTCTATCTCTTTGTATGTATCACGTTTCTAGCGACGTAAGCTGAAGCCTCAAAAGGGTGATTTTACAAGTTCATTACACTTACTACAAAATTAATTTATGAATACGTTGATATATTTTTATTTTTGATAGGTACATTCGCGTTTGCCCATAACTCAACTGAGGAAACGATTGGTACTGTTGATATTTATTTAGTAAGTAGTGTTGGTATTTGTTTAGTTTATTGTTTTATATAGTCCTTTTTATCGATGGGAAATCATCAAATTACTCCTCCCGATCTGGGTAGAGCGGCAGGGAGTGTCAGACTCTTACTGACTAAAACCCATCCGTGCTCCTCCTAGTGCCCTTTGCTTTCCAGAGCCGCGGTAACTCTTTCGAACAAAATCCGCAACCCTGGCAGGCGTACTGTCATGATGTTATGTTATGAACTGTTATAAACAATAGTCAGACATGAGATTTCAGCAATTACAGTCCATTTGCTATCATTTATTGAGGAGTTCCGTTGCCTATCTCCAAAGTTCTTCATCAGATATTTACCAAATTTAAATGGGACCGCTCCGAGAAAATACTCTTCCAATAACTATCCAAATCGCTTCAAGTGTGCCAATAAAATTTGAAGAGTTCTCTCTATTTCTCCAGGATCCCATTATCAGATCCTGACTTGATGATCATGGGACAACCTGGGAAGCCCAGGTGGTATACCCTTTCAAACAAACAAAAAATCCAAATCGGTCCAGCCATCTTCGGGTAATCGGGGAACATACCTAAGAAAAAGGTTCCGACGAATTGAGAACCTCCTCCTTTTTGAAGCCGGTTAAAAAGACACGCGTAGCATTTTTCAGTGCAATCTGTGTCTATATTCTCAAATTCGGAAAACCGAATCCGCTTTACTTTTGGGAAAACTTTTAAAATAGAACATCATAGATACAGGTAGGTTTTCGAACAGGACAATCCTGTAACATTTTATGAACTAGAACTACATAGATATAAGATATCGTTTTAATTTTATATTGAACCGACTTCAAAAAAAGCAGGAGGTTCTCAATTTAGTTGTGGGGTACTACTAAAAAGTGAAAAATAAAAACATTTTGAAAATATTTGGAAGTTGGTTGTATTTTTATGTATTTAAGTACCTACACTTTCTTCCAACTGATGGAACATTTTTTATTAATCCATCAGAATTACCTATATTTTGACATAGGTGTAATTATAGTGCAAGAGTCGACTTTCAGATCAAAAGCGGAACACATCCAATAAACAACGCACTGAAATAAATTCTAAGAAGTTCTCTATGTTGCCACTGTCCTCTTTCGTGATTACACCGGATGAAGTTTAAAATAACCATTCATTCTGTAAAATAAGTTCAAGTCAGCAAAGTTGTGTTCAATGCAGTAATGCTACTGACAAAGTTTGAGAACCCTTCTTTTATGTGGAACGTAATGACGAATGTTCATAATTTAAGAGTCTTGGTATGGATAATGTAATGATTTCTTCTAACTTGTAGCTAAATAAAAACAGACGCACGAGTCGATCTCCAAGGTTAAGCAAGGCTTGCCACGGTTGATCCATGGATGGGATGAGCATCTCAACATACCAAGATTCTTCCGTAATTTTTAGATCTTTGAAAGTCGTTACGGGTACTCAGGAGCCAAGAAATCTGACTTCAGACGTCCCAAGCGGTTTCGTGTTACCCAATTACTGGGTGTGCAGGCTTGATAAGCAATTGCTTCATGTAAAATACCGGTACTCAACGGCATTCAGTCAGAGTCTTCGTCAGACTCCAAGTCGACCACAACAAAAAACTGAAACCCGACTACAGAAAATTTCCGTTCTAAAAAATATGATACAAGAAAACATTTTCATCTAAAAATTATCAGATATCCGTGGTCGTATGCCACTTTGCCCTAAACTTTAGTGCTAATGTTTGACGTTTCATTTCTATAAATATACTGTTTTACCAGAATAGGTGGCATACGATCACGGTACAAATTTTGACATTTATCCACAATATAATATATTTGAAATGTGCTAATTAAATTGCTAATAAGTGCCTTTTAGTTTGATACCCAACACGACCATTAATAATAAAAAAAAATTGTTCATGTCTTAATGCGCCCCAGAGGGCGCCACACACAATTTATTGCAATATAACCTAGCCTATAACCAGCGGACAATTTAGACGCTTCCAATGACACCATTCATTTGTCAAATTATGATAAATGGTTTAGAAGTTATGAGGGAACAGATGAACATACACAAATAGATACATACCGGTCAAATTCACAACCCTACTTTGCTTCGCCGTCGGGTACAAATTAGAAAAAATCCAGGCAATTAAAAACACAAATATTTTACTTAATTTTTTTTTATATTTTATACTTTGAAATTAATAAAAGCAAACACTGGAATTTGTTTCTACAGAAGAATTTCATAATATAGTTACTATACACTGAGTAATTGAAAAATATCCCAAACTTTAAAATTTTATTTTTCAGGAGAACTTAATTACTTTTCGTTTGCGAGGAAGTATATTAAAAACCAACGTTACTAAAATGACTGTTTGAAAAGTTTCAATTCTCAAGTTTCCATTTTGGTTCACACAAAGTTGTGGTCGTGTTGTTTTAACAAAAAGCAAAGAACGGTGAACAAACATGTTCATCTGGTGATTGAAAAGTTCCAAAGTAAACGCATATATAGGTCGAACTCTACTTACTTAGGGGAATTTAATTTTTGCAATTACTTACATTGATTGATGCGACAGTACTTTGTAATCCCTTTGTAGATTTTCTCTTTGCTTGCTTTCCGAATACGAACTTTCTCGAAATTTAATTTGACGACCGACCCATGATCTACTCAAGAGATTTATTCTGCGTTGGTCATTAGTATCTTCCACTGTAATATTATAAATGTGAAAAGTTTTGGAGGAGCGACAGCGTACCAGAAGAAAGCGTTGAAAGGCCTCCCACAAGGTGGACCGATGACCTGGTGGGGGTCGCGGGTAGCCGATGGATGCGAGACGCACAGGAGCAGTTGTTGTGGTGACACTTGGTAGAGGCTTATGTCCAGCAGTGGACGTCTTTCGGCTGATATGATGATGATGATGATGAAAAAATGCGAAAATAAGTCTGTCCGTCTGTTTGTTACCTTTTTACGCCTTGACAGCTGAACGGATTTGAATAAAACAGAGCTCGGGTAAAAAAGTTTGTGGCTGGTAATATTACCAGCCGCACGGATCGAATTTCAAAGTTAAGAAATGCTTGCCGAGGTTGGCCTTTGGATGGGTGACCATCTTAACATATCGAGATTCCTCCGTGACTCGGAATGTACGTTAAGCTGTTGGTCAATCGTTATGGATTGTCAGAAGCCAGAAAATCTGACACTAGTCTTGCCAAGAAGTAACGTGTTACCCAGTTAATGGGTTGTGGAGGTCTGGTAGGCAGCCGCTCCACGTAAAATTCTGGCATTCAGCTGAATCCGGTTAGACAGGGAGTCGCCCCCAATACACAACGTGTAACAGAATAAACGCAATACCTCCTATGGGGTAATTGTACCTACTCATAATTACGAACAATTTTCACTATGGGACCAACATTGAAATCGCGAAAAATGTGCGCATAACTCGAGAAAATGTACTGAACCAACAGATTATTTTTTCGAAATTTTGGTGTTGGTCCCATAGTAAAAGTTGTTAATAATGATGAGTACAATGACCCTTTAAGAGGTATTGCGTTTATTCTGTTACAAGTTGTAGTTGGGAAAAGGCTAGGCAGATCGGGGCACTATGGTAAACGATGTAATAAGAAATAGGTTGATGCCCTTTGCAGCGGGCGCCATCTATAAAATCATCTGATTTAATATTATTTTATCCTTTTATTTATTAAATTCGAATGACTTTCAAATTCATCAAAATATTTCAACGTATGTGAATTTTTTAGGCGCGTTACATAGGGCGTTTGCTTTCAAAAGTCAAGTTAAATACAGCAACACGTCTTTTAGAGTCTAATATAATAAAAAATTCAACATATTGACTATGTACGAATTTATGTTGATAATTTTGTGTCCATACCAATCAACCAATGGTGTAAGTGACTTATCTTTGTTGCGAAAACAAACCAAGAATATTTCTCTATTTCAGATAAACAAAACACAATATCATTATCACATACCTGCCCTAGGCAACAACAACACAAAAATATCGTAAATGATTTCGACAGATATGTTCGTAAAATATTTCAAAACAAACTACTCGTATTTAAAATCATACCTACCAACCTAAACATTTTTATTCAATTCAGGGCTGATGTTTCATTAGTCAGATAACTTTTATCGTAATAAAAACAATTATGACAGATAGACATTTATTTAATTTACAAAAGCTGTCATATTGAAACTCGGGTAAAAGTGATCGGACTATTGAAAAATCAGCCCTAAATTTTATACAAATAGATGAGTACCTACACGTGTATATTCTAATACATCCATGTAAAAGGTTCATGTATTCTAGTAAAGTTTTTCTAAAATATTTGCAAAATATATCTTACCTTTCGTCCAAAACACAACACTTAAAAAAATCCAAACCTCGCCACGCACGGTCACTTTTAAAATTCACGCACTAAGACTGACCACTGTTATGTTTAATGATGACACATGACGACTAAGAATGGGCTTAATGAAACCCGCCCCTCCGTCCAATTACATATAATTGTATTGACCTAAGCTAACCCGAGTGATCTAATTCGGTCGGGTGATGCATGCCCTGCCTTATGGGTAATGTAAGGGATTAAACTGATCTATGAATTGATTATTTCTTGAGTAATCTGGCGTAATCAGGCGTGAGAGAGATTGTTAAGTGGTTTAAAGAGAGATTTTTTTGTTTGTTTCATAGCCTTAGATTACAGTGAAGGAAAAGTAGATGGAGAAATCATAATTACTCGAACTTGATCACTATGTGCACTATCAAGATACAACTAATGTACCTGCTGTCATTGGATAAATTATCAGCCGCCATAATAGCAGGCACAATAGTAAAACAATGGCGCATCGACACCAGCAGTGCGATTCTGAAACATGTCGAAGTGAACACTTGGGCCGGGTGCACGATCGTTACAGTTAAGAGGTTAACAAGGCTTGGTATATTTTAATCTGATCTTTAATTCACCAACTTATTTCACTCGTCTCATCTCTATCGTCTCGCTGAGGAAACGGATAAAAGATATAGGTAGATCCCGTGTGAGTAAAAGAGACACATACATTTATAGTCGATAGCTGGTTGAACAGTTACAGACTGTAAATGTACATGTCTCCATGCCGGAGAGAACTCGCTTACGACTAGATGGTCGCAGCGAGCTGTTAAAGATATCAGCGATACTTGCTCAGCGATGCTCGTTTGGTGGTCAGAACTCACGCCGAGAGATCAACCAGCGGTAATTTCTACCTTTATTACGGATCTGAGTGCTAGCTAACATATTATGAATTCAGCTCTTTGTAGCGCATGCAAGTTTGCGCAGGAATGTATTTCTTGGCCGGTCGGAGTGAGTGGTGCAAGTAAACGTACTATATCGCCGCACAAGAGCACTCGCTCATAGCCGAGCGACAAAACTATCGAAAATACACACTCGCTTCTCGCTACTTGCCAACTCGTATATAGTTTTTAGCTTTACTCGCTTCTCGCTGATCGTCTGCTGTGAGACAAGTGACTAACTGACCTAATGTCAGTTAACGTGACAAAGTGACTTTGAGTCATCGTGCACAAATCACCTGCTCCCTCAAGGGTTTAAATGAAGCCAATGACAGTGCTGTCTAAGTACTAGTCGGATAATATTTGAGTCAGTAAGCAATCGGCACTTAAATAAGTAAAGGCAAAATACTTCAATGGCTATGATGGGTTTAGCACGTTTTGATCTACACTCAATTAAAAAGTCTTAAATATCAAATTTAATGGCACTATATTGGTACATAATATTTTTTAAAGTGTGCGTGAATGGCCAAAATTGAATCTACGAGGAATATCGAAAAACACTGCAAACTAAAACAGTATCGGTATTCCTAGCCAGGAATCGAACCGGTTGATTTTGAAAAAAAAACAAACACCATTTATTATTACACCAAACGATAGTGTCGCTGATAAGTATTAAACTCTGGGAAGTAATAATATATTATGTGACAAACAAAAGGAAACCGATCAAAGGTTCAAAAAAATTCACCCTGTTGTATAATATTACCTATGAGCTTCTGGCGAACCCCGATGAGAGTACCAGGCCAACGCACCAAGACTCTCCATGAGTCAACCAACCAACACCCGATCTTTCTGTCTGGTTTATTTAAATCACTATAAATATTTTTGTTAATGCATGATAAGATAATTTATTATGAAAAAAAATACCAGGATTTTAAACAGGCCGGAAAATACGCTAAAAATTAAACATTTATCGTGATTGAGTATTTGATAACTATAAAAATCGAGATGAATGTCTAATTTATCCGAAATCTATTACTAAAACTGTACGATTTGTGATTAAATCAATAGAATTGATCGCAAAATAGAAGAGTTTCAAGCTTATGAAGTTTTTATTTTATCCGTGTCATGAAAAATGTCGTTAGTACTGGATGGCGCAAATTCACAATGGCGATAGTGAGTGATGTCACACGCAATTAGTACTGTCTCTGTTTATCACAGATTTTAAAACACTTAAACAACTCTGTCTTTTTTTGAGTTTTTTTTTCTGCCCTTGATCTTTTCTCTAGGTTTTGAGAAATTTACTTATTAAAACAATCAGTCAAAATCCCTATTTAGCTTCTCATAATCTCCCAGAGGTCACTAAAGTCAACCGAGGGAGAGGTTATCGTGGCTTCTGAAGGCGAGAAACTTATTTATGCCCAGTTGCTGATTTTCAATGCCGTAAAAGGGACCTAAAGTTCGCAATTAAGGAAATTGATGAATTGCTGTGCATG
This sequence comes from Melanchra persicariae, assembly GCA_947386135.1. Classification (NCBI taxonomy): domain Eukaryota; kingdom Metazoa; phylum Arthropoda; class Insecta; order Lepidoptera; family Noctuidae; genus Melanchra; species Melanchra persicariae. The sequence continues at coordinate 3,095,452 of OX376651.1, read as the reverse complement.
ATTTGAGAACTTAAAAAGCCTTATTATAAATGGTCGACGTCAGATAAATTTGCAATAACGGTCATAGCTGTCCTGAATCGACATCTATAGTACCTAATCCTTTACATTTTCTAATAAGCAATGAAAATCGATTCATAATTTATTGTCCAGGTACCTACGAAGAGATATTAAGGAAAGGGCACAAACCGAGCATCCTCGTGTAGCGCAATTTGTTCCATAAGGCACTCAACTGAACCGAGCGCTCGGCACATCCTAGACAGTCTCATCTAACACCTTATAAGACTGGCCAGTCCTTCCCTTTCGGTGGTAGGTCTGGCGCCCCCCTCCACACTCCCAACGGAGTCCAGCGTCAAGCAGCCTGCTGTGTTTCGTCGACGCGTGGGAGTAGGTACCAGTTCCTCAAGGCACGCTCGCTCCATCATAGACCCCATCCATCGCTTTCCATCAAGCGTGATCGAGGTCAAGAGCTATGCCAATGGGCTAGCCATTCCTCAATAAAAAAAGTATTCTACTTATAGCATAAATAGATACAAGAAAGAAGACACATGATAATAATTACCTGACAAATACACCAGAAATTAAGCATGTCATAATCTCCCAGAGGTCAACAAAGTCAACCGAGGGGTAGGTTATCGTGGCATCTGAAGGCGAGAAGCTTGCAGCTCGTAATTATTTATGCGCAGTTGCCGCCTTTCATTACCCTTTTGCGTTAGCTTTGAGTGTTGCCGACAAACTAGTGTTGATATCACTTCAAGTGCTCCAGAAATGGAATGGGGAAATTAAGTGACGCATAAATAAAGCAGTGGATTTTGCATTTTGGGACTGTAGATGTTATCAAACAGCTTCGATAAAACATGGCAGGGTTTTATTAATATTGTTTTCAATGTACGCCTTTAAAGAACATTAAAAAAGTCTATAATTTGTTAATTTTCTAGCGGTCATCATCATATCAGCCGAAAGACGTCCACGGTTGGACATAGGCCTCCTCCACATAGGGGGGGTTTGCCATAATTGCCACGCTTGACAGACGGGATGGCAATCGCAGTGTAGCTGTAGCAATGTAACTACAGGGTATGCTACTGCCCATTCTCTGGTGAGTCCCTTAGTTGCCTCTTACGACACCCACGGGAAGTAATGGGATAGTGCTATTCCTTCACGTCCGACACCATACGGAACCTTTCTAGCTGTGCATTTATCAGACAGTGGGTCAGATGAGGAAACTAATAATCGACATTGAATCGATTGTTCCCTTTACCAACCACTTCAAAGTCACATCACACACAATCATATGCCACGGGAACGTCTTCAGTAAGATAAAAATTATAAAAAATCCTATGACAGAATCCAGGCCATTGTCGTGTGATTTAATGCGTGAAATTGCAGTGACAATTAATCATCATCATCATATCAGCCGAAATACCTTCACTACTGGATATAGACCTCCCCCAAGTGTCACCATAAAAACCGTTCCTGTACGTCTCGCATCCATCGGCTCCGCGACCTTCACCAGGTCAACGGTCCACTTTGTGTGAGGCCTTCTGACGCAGGGTCTTCCGGTATGCGGTATGCGCAACTCCAGAACTTTTCCGCTCCATCGACCATCATTCTGTTCTGTGAGCAATGTGCCCTGCCCACCGCCACTTCGGTTTGGTGATCCTTCGGGCTGTGGTTACTGCTGACAATTAATGATAAAGAGAACTTGACGCAAACCTTAAGTATCCACACCAAGCGAAACTAGTTTTATAAATAGAGCTATTTCTATTTCATTCCTCTAAGCAAAACTGTATTCAGCTTACAAAACTTTCCAACACATTTTTCAAGAGCAACCCTTAAACGTTTTCCAAAAAACCTCAAAATATCCTTCCTGAAACACTAAAAGGCAGGTGCAAATCTATTGTATTTTCCGGACCTTCAAACAACTAAATTAAGTCGCCAGTCTTCAGGATGATTGGTTTATTTCAAAATTATGAAAGAAGCTTTGCCTGTGTAAACGACTGCCAAGGACCCGTTTCAGAGCGGCAAACTCTGTTACACTAACTAAAACTTTGTTGTGAGGAACAAAGTTCTAAGTGTATTCCATTTTGAGAATTCATCTCCTTTGGTCTTTTAAAAATTGGGGACGACTTCAAACTGTCAAGTAGGCACCTAACAAGAGTTTATTCGCGCGAAAAGTTTGATAAATCGTAAAGATAATGTTATTGGTATTTTTAATAATCTTCTTCTGTTTCATCTCCTTCTTTGCTGAAAGTTCGTGCCCTTCCTGAAAAGATTTTATGAATTTATTAGAAAAAATTGCTAGAGAAAAAACATATTGAAAAAAAATAGTACTTTGTCATTGCAGCCGAGGCGAAGGCTAGGACGTTATAGAGCCGAGATAATTGCAGTGACAAATGGCCACGCGTATCAAACGTCGTTTTTCAATACACTTACTCAAAAAAAATATTTGTGAGAATTGACTTTTCGACACTTAGGCCCATATTCCAAAACGTAAACTTCAACTCAACTCGAACTCCAATTCCATCGGAGCTTGTCATAAATTGAAGTTTTTGAATTTGTTTTCTCATCTCTAGTACGAAAACGTCAATTAGACAAGCTTTCATTGACATTTTCGTACTCATTTTGGAGTTCGAGTTGAGTTGGAGTTTACGTTTTAGAAGTTTCTTTACACAATTTATTGTAGTGAAATTATTCTGGTGAATTCTTTAAATTCGGTCTAGAGAATTCACCAAAACATTTCATTCGAAAATAAAACATTTAACTTCAGCTGGAACTGAAAATGTCCAGAGTAAATATTACCCGGTGTACAGACACGAACAAATAATCAAATTAAATGAACTGGATGAAATAATAAATATCAATATTGAATGAACGGTGATCTTTTCCGATTTACTTATAACCCAGCTTTTTTCCCTCGGCTTGGTTCGCGTTGAACAATATAATTTCTAGGACAGTTTTTTATTACTACATAGCCCACTAGCTCAACACTCAACACCACTATCGACGAAATATTTTCCCAGATTAGCCAAGTACTTTATGAGATTATCTCCGAGAAACTAACAGACAATCTAGGCCAGATTGTTCGTTATTGTGTTCCTATAAAATTTTGCTTTTGTAAAGATTAAGACAACATAAACAAGAAAAGAGATAAACAAAAGACAAAGTAGGCAACTACAACTACTGGCTTACTTTGAATATGGATTTTTGTACAAATTTCCAGCCACCCAGCTTTTGTTTATCTTGTAGTAAAGCCCTTAAAACGATAGAACAAATTGCAACGTAAAATCGTACGAATTTTCATGCAGTAGGTACAACAAAAGCAGAAATAAGACCAGTTACTGAACTGAGTATTTAGTGTAAAGAACATGTCAAAGTCTAACATTAGTGCTAAATGACAGATTTTCAAGCAAAAGTAAAAAAAAGTACACCCCAAACTTTTTCATTCGAGATCGAGGGTTTGTAGACTCCATTGATACAAAAGAATACTTTTCAACCATGTATGTGCACAAACACAGTAAAATGGTGTATTTCGTTCTATATTCCAATAAAGGAGAGTACGAAGGCAGCCAGCTCCAGTCGCAAACAATGCAATTTCTAACAAGGAAACCTAGGCTATGTGGGTTTCACACGTTTGTTTGTATACAAACCTAGAATTTCACATTGTATAACGAATCCCTTTCAGTACTGAAGAGCAATACTTGAAACAGCATCATACAAAATATGACTCTTGTGTGCAATTTCATTTTCTGAAGGCAGTCACTTTAACATAAACTGTAGTTTAGTGTTTCAATTTGTGGCGATGTTTAAGTTGAATTGAAGTTAAATAATAAGTGAATAAAATTTAAGTTTTGGTGTTATTTCATTGAAACTTAAAAACATAATTGAATCCTTATAAAACATTAAAATAAACTACAAAACAGATTATTCTTCTTCTTCGTGTGGGTAGTAAAGTCTAACGACCCACACACCCTAGTGTCAGGGCCTCTGACATGGTTTGACGACCGCTATTTAGCGGCTGGGGGCCACCGGTTGAAGCACGGAATCATCTTTTAATCCGACAATCAGGTGATTCAAGCCTGCAATGTTCTAGCCAAACTGGAAACATCTTTACAAAGTATGCTTCCCGTGGGAATCGAACCCACGACCACCGGGTCACAAGGCAAACGCCTAAACCACTCGGCCCCGGAGGCAGTTGATGGAAGAAAGAGAGAATAATTTTTCACTTTCTACTGAAAACTTAATTTTTTTTCTTATTTTTTTGTTCTAAACTTTAGACCTAGATACTTTGCGTATGCGTGTTATATAGGTATTTCATTAAAATCTGTGCAATAATTGCCAAGAATAATGACTAGTACGAAACACCGCGAAGAGTTAGTAAATTGACACTCAGAGCAGCAACGATAAAATTTGTTAAAAACCCAAAATGTCTGTGATTGTGAGCGATAGGCATTTCTTTAACGCACTTCTATAAAAATATTACGCGATCAATCTCAAACATGTCTACAGTTCCCGATAGCCTGTCACGTTATCCAGAGCCTTTGACTGGTCAGGAACAATACCAGATTATGTAGTAAGCAAGTTAGTAGCATTGCTAACTGCCCGGGTTTCGTCGGATGAATACTAAGCACCGTGTCCGCCAAGCCGACTCTTTGACCATACTCGCACGCAAAAGCAATCCGCACACGACGAACTAAATGCCCATGGAATTTAATTTTCTTCTAATTCCCAACACTATGAGAGGTAACCGAGTATAAATCCCCCGCAATTGGAGTGTACGTCACACTTTGCTACTTTAGCGCCATCTGGGAATTCTCAGTATATGTACAGAATGTTTTGTTTGAGTATGATGTTTGCAAAGCTTTCTGTGGGAGACCGGCTTTTACGAAGAAAAACATACTCAACTCACTTTTATATAGGAGCGTGTGTAACAGTGGTTGATCTTTTTGATCGTCGTCTGTCTTTGTGAAATCGTGCAAGTTTTATTTCAAGGAAAATAGCTTGTGTTCGAATTTTTAAAATGTACTTGAAAATAAAAATCAAATGTGAGTAAAGCTCTGGCCAAATTTATGCGAATTCCACGTGTGATGTGTGCCGAAATTCGGTAGTGTTAATTGTGCCAATTGACTTGTATGGAGTTTTGTAAACTGACGCAAAAATTATGACACCTTCGCCATTAACCAAGGAAAACAAACAATCTATTTAATTTTGTATACAGGGTTATTTTTTAATGACCGGCCAAATTTTCACAGGGTGTTCTACCCATGAATATGAACAACTTTCACTATGGGAACGACTCTGAAATCACGAAAAAAAATCAGCTGTTTCATACATTTTAGTCGAGTAGGTATTGAACTTTTGTATGAAACAGCTGATTTTTTTTCGTGATTTCAGAGTCGTTCCCATAGTGAAAGTTGTTCATATTCATTGGTAGAACACCCTGTGAAAATTTGGCCGGTCATTAAAAAATAACCCCGTATAATAGAAAGAATAAGAAAAAGATGCGATGGTATTTATGACCTTTTCAGAACCCCGTTTATATTATTCACGTGGGAGGTAGCATTCCGCGTGAGTTTCGCATCGATGTGACCAGTGCTTTACAAAACCTCAAAAAAAAATAAGAACCTCATTCACCTTGTTTTATCATAGAAGTCAAAAAGGTATTCCCTTATCTTTCGCGAATTGAAATTAAATCTCTCGCAGCGCCAGAATTCTATCAACGAAAAACAAAACTTATTCACAATAAAATACCCTTAATCGGGACACATTATCTAGAATTGCTTTCATTAACGCACAATCTAAAGTAAATCCTAATCTGCTTGACGTTCAGTCTTTATCGTCGAGACTGAGATCTGGGCCCTATTCTCATTTAGCGATAATTAGGTAACCTATTTATTGTCGAAAAACAATTGCTTTTGTGCCCTTTGATGCATTGTGCTGACTCTATTTACGCTTATCTTGCTATAAAGAAGATCATATCGGGGTGCTAAGGGAATAAAAATTAAGAGAATCTTGCTTTGATATTCTGTTAAGCTTTTCTTGTTAATGAAGGAGAAGGTATCTTGTCGCATACTGACTAGCTCAGAGTCTGGATATTGTCAAAATTTATTCTCAGCCAAACGACACAAAAAGAAGAAGTGTCTGGATTGTGTTATTTTTTTACAAAGTATTTAGTTTACGTTTGATCCTAAGGGTTTTCAATTCAAATTCTATCTTTAAATAAAAACTCCGCCACCTTTTCGCGTCGTATCTGACTGAAGGTCAAGTCAAGTCAAAAATCAATACACATTACACATTACATAGTTAAGAATTTTTATTAAAAGTGTAATATTTTAACTTTTTATTAGATTATCCATCAGAATGGTTCTTCCGCTTCCGGTATATTAAGTTATTCATCATCTGTTGGAAATAATTTCCTATTAATTTTGAACTTCTTTTGAAGAGTTGTTTCTGGATTTTGCAAAAAAAAACAACGAAAAAATTGATAAACCGATTATTGATGAACTTATGAAAGTCTTAATAACAATAAACTGGGACAGGGAACAGATTAAATTAAAAGGGTAAATTCGATTAACTAAAGGGTAAACTTATCAAACGACGAACTATCAAAGCATTCTACGATTAACTTTAAATCTGGATTTTTTAAAGGTCCTGTTTTATTGCTTTAAATATGTTAAACCACTCCTATTGGAGACAATCCATTTTAAGATTAAGGATTGGGTTATAAAGTTCATTTTTGTTTGTAGGAAGTTCAGTCGTTTGAAACTCACCTTGACGAGGCACGTTTATATAAAGCACGGATGAATTCCGTAGACCGGTCAGGCCCGCGGGAGCTAGTAGGAGTTGCCTAACTAATTTGCATACATCGCCCGGGATTTTGAGATGATTCTGCCAGCGTATTGTTTTTTTTTTTAAGACAACATTGTTGTTGGATTAGTGACGTGACTGGCTTTTGATTTGTTATTCCTGTATTTTGAGTTTTTTGATGGAATGTTTGCTTTGTTTGAAATGATATTTTTACAGAGAAAACTGGATGTGTGTATTTGTTTTTTGTGTTTCGAGAAGTTTTTATTTGCAATTATTTCTGTAGAATCTGTTAGGTCAGTCAAAGTCAAAGCATTTATTTCAATTAGAGCATTTACAGGCACTTTTGAATTGTCAAGGTCGGTCGGTCAAATAAAAAAGATGAAGCTATTTGCACGTTCCAAAGCGTAGATCTCTATGGAGAAGAACGTGCAAGAAACTCCACGGACACTCTTTTAAAACATTTTTTTTACAAAATTATGGTTACATCATTCATATTGAAATTATACATATAAGTGAGAACGATGTAAAAGACGTGCAGGATAAAAAATAAAAATCAGATCTGATTAAGATTCATTGTACCATTAGATCATTGCCTTGATTTATTAGCATAGAGTACATTGAAATTGTATGCCCAGTATGGACAACTGCTACGAATGATACTATCAGTGAGTAATATTCGTAGCAGTTGTTCATACTGGGCATAAAATGTCGCAGAGAGACTCAAAATTCAAAATAATTATATTTTATTTCACATAGGCACACAGGGGCGCTTTATTATATACTAGGTTTTGCCCGCGACTTCAGATGGTGTAAGTAATAATAGTGTGTTTTTTTTTTTCAAAATTAACCGGTTCTATTCCCGGCTAGGAATAAATACCGATTTTTCCAAAATCCAATGATGCAGTTTTAGTTTTCATCAAAATCGAGCTGGAGACTAATCTTTTTAATGTTTTTAATTATTCCTTATAGTTTCGGATTTGACCATCCACGCACAGTATAAAAATTCACCCTGTATAAATAAAACGATCAATCGGTCATGTAATTCATAATTAATTAACTAATTATGAAAATCTTCCTCCAATATAAGATTTCAACAAAATTAATTTCCTGTGTAAAACAAGGTAACAAGTCCTTGAGAGGCGAAAATTTACGTTATGCTTATAATTTACGTTGTGTTTATAATTTTCTAACATTTTGAGTTGTGTTACCGTAAGTTGCAAACTTGAATCGAAAGTTATTTACGGATAAACCTGTCCAACGTAAATAATAAATTGGACTTTCGCTATAAATAATTTGGTGTGCGCTAACCTTGGGTATATAGAGTAGGAATAAGCAGTAGGATTTTGGCAAAACTCTCTCGTATGTCTTGTGTAATGTGAGTTAAGCCTTAATGTATAGTAGCTCTAAAAGCATTAATATTATCATAATTTAATGTGAAAAGCTTTTTACGTTAACGTTAATATTGTTAGTGGGTAATAAGTTTGGAACTTGAGAAGATTGGAGAGTTGAAACATTTTTTATTTTTTTTTTGTAGGTAATCTGCCTGTAGCTCCTCCGCCTCAGGAGAACGGAGAGTTATTTGGAGCCCCTAGTGACTAAAACCCCACAGTTCCTACTACCTCTTTGAGTCAGGGGCCTGGAATAGCCACCCGACTAGTATTGGTCTGCCATACCCAGAGGCCCCATCACCGATCGCGATCGCGCATTGTCTCATCATCTCAGCCGAAAAACGTCCACTGCTGGACATAGGCCTCCTCCAAATGGGAGGGTTTGCTATAATCGCTACGCTTGGCAGGCGGGTTGGCAAACGCAGTGTAGCTGTAGCAATGTACCTACAGAGATTGCTGCTGCCCATTCTCTGGTGAGTCCCTTAGTCGCCTCTTACGACATTCACGGGAAGTGATGGGATGGTGCTATTCTTTTACGTCCGACACCATACTTGAAAAGGGGTCATCATTGTATTCATCTTTATTCTCGGAATGAACAACTTTTACTATAAAACTAGTCTAAAACAGAAATCGCAAAAAAAAAATCGACTGCCCCATACATTTCTACGCACATAAGTCAACAAAATGTAATGAACAGCTGATTTTCGTTTTAAAATTTCGGGGTAAGTCCCATTGTAAAAGTTGAAGTGTTCATTACGATGAATACAATGTTGTCTATTAGTATGTAACAAGTACACATATTGCTCAATTTACACAAACTGTTTATTTTTTCACAATTTGTGTTAGCATTTAAGGTGAAAGCGCCAGTGTAGCCCGCGAAATTCAAATTTTGCAAAAAACGTGAAAAAGTTTGAATTTCAAATCATATTTTAACCAATATACAACCTGATACTGACCTCAGTATCACGTTGTATGTTGGTCAAAATATGATTCGCGGCCGTAGCAAGTACGCATTTACAAAACTGTTATCATTAAAATCATCAATACAACTCCCTTAGTTAGAATTGATGCGAAATACCTTGGCGCTTCCACCTTAATGTATTCCTACTGCATTTCCCTGCCCTGTGGCCAAGCTGCTAGTTGCTTGACTTAATAATTACTTAGCCACCGCAAAGCACGTACCATAGTCTCTCACTTCACTACACAAGATCAATCCATACATCACCCGGCCCGTGGTTTCGTCTGCCTTAGAGCCGGTATTTAAACCGGCATGCTGCTTACAATTTATGGCCTACGGTTTTGTGAGGTATGTTACCGGAAAAAATTGGTATTCCTGGTAGAAATTAATGGATACGAATATGGTTTTTGGGTAGATTTTTTTTGCGGATTCTTTTTTTTGCAGTCGGTTGATGCAAAGTTTGTTAGATAGGAGTGGATGCTTCTTGTTCTATGTCCTTTTTAGTTTGTTCTCATAATGCTGTTATTATTCTAATTGAACCAATTGTTTCAATATAATAGCACTTAACAATACCCGTCAGACTTCAAAATGTTTTGGGCTCGCTCGTTCCATCGTAGACATTATTCATTGCTTTCTTATCAGGCAAGGTTGAGGCCAAGAGCGAGTACCTATAGGTAATTAGGTACTCAAAAAAATTTCGTTACCGAGAAGTGGTTCTATTTTCCAGCCAGTATCATTTCAGCCTAAATAGGTCCATAAGCGGAGGTCTATGGACGTCTTTCAACTTGCCATTCTAGAACCTTTCAACCTACTTCCCAAGATTTAAAAAAAAATGAAAACCGTTCCATTTCAATAAATTCTTATCTTATTAAAACGAAATTCATCCAGAATTTCATTTTAATAAGATGTAAATATTAAAATTTGCACTGTAATAAATTTGTACTTATGAATTGCCCGCATTGTAGACGCATTTTCGTTGGCCTCTTTGTCCAAATTAAATGTAATTAAAATAAATTTAATTACATTAACATTCACTTGAAACACTTCTAAAATCTGGTTAAAGTTTTATTTGTCAGATACACTTACAGGCTTCCAGAACATTTGAACGCAACGCGAAATATTCATGCATATTGTTATCAAGACGATCTCACTGATTCATTATACGCATTCCCTAAATTTGTCAGAATTTACTTTCCCAGTCGACCACACATGATGTTAAACCTATCAGAAAACTGCACGGGAGTATACGCTTTATTTCGAAGACAGTAATGGTTATAGTTCTGTGAAGTTTTCAGGGTGAAGTCGCAACTCCATTCAGTAGTTGTTTAGCGTAATCCACAATGAAATAGTGCTGTGTGGTTATGTGTAACGGAAATTGAATTTATTAAAGCGAAGTGCTGTATCTAAGTCTGAGCCTATGTAATAAGCCTGGAGTGCGTTCAGCTGGAAACTAGATAATCTACCGTTCTTTAGTAGCCTACAATCAAGAGCAGGTGGGATTTAAATCCAAATCTTTAGAGGTTGGCTTTATTCAAAATTAAACTGAATAATAAAGATATTTGTAGAAATTCCTAAGGGGTAAACAAATAAATTTGTTGTCAATTAAGGAACGCATATGATATTTATGTTGATGTTACAATAATTATCCGAGTACTTTAAAGCGATGGCTGCAATGAGACCGTTATGAAATAATTTAAGGTACGCTGAACCGCTTAAGGATCTAACTGTCAAACGCCAACATCCTGTAAAATAACTTACGTTATAAAACGCGAGAATAGGGTGTTACACCAGTGTGTCAGACGCGCTTGAACGGAAACAAATTCAATACTGTAGAATTTTGTTTTATAAATATTCATGAAAAAAAAAATGTCCGGTTTTATTCATGAACCATGGCTACCCTATTATAATGTTCATTAGCCTATGTTACCCGGGATGATAGAAAGAAAGAAAAAAGAAAGAAAGAAAAAGCATTTATTTTGTCACAAACGCAGGGCACACACAAACAATAGTGACACACAAATAAAAATAGAAAGAAGCAAAAACAAAAAATAATAATAATAACTAAAACAAACAGTACAATTTTGTGTGCCTCACGGCTGCTCCAAAATAGGTCCAGTTCAGCATGAATGCCAGACAACTAGTGCCTGACGCTGGTTTTCAACTGAACCTGAGGTTGTGACGCAACGGACGCAGTTTTTATTTTAACAAATAGCAGTGATGCGAACTCAGATAATATATAATGCATCATCTACACTTCTACACTATTATTATAAAGAGGAAAGATTTGTTTGTTTGTTTGTTTGTTTGAAATGAATAGGCTCCGAAAGTACTGGACCGATTTGAAAAATTCTTTCACCAGTAGAATTCTACATTATCGGCTATGGTCATAGGTTATAGAATATTTTCAAAAACGTTAGGGATCCGTATGAAAACTTCGATAATGTGACCCAAGGTGTGATAAAAATCCTTATATCGCGTACGCTGCGGAATCTATTGACAATAGAGCAAAGTGATGTACTACAGTTTTATAGAAGTCATCAATATCTACAAAAAAGTCCGCAATATCATATGTCTAACTATTATGGATAAGTCACCATGACCGCTTTTTGTTAATATTAGTCAAGCAAATCCCATGGTGAAATAAAAAATGGTGATTATAGTACCATGATATTAATCCAGAATTAAGTTGAAACACCACGGCATTTAAATGTTTTCGATAAAACATTAAGAATAACAAATGTTTGGATTTTTTGAAAATCAACTAGGTACCTACATACATAATAAGGGGTGAAGCGGGGGTGAATTAGTTTTAAGGGGAGGAAATTAGAGCTTGCTTCAATTTACGTCGGAATTCTATGAACAAAATAAAGTGGGATAATTGAAACAGATCATGTATCTAACAATTTTTGCATAATCAACCCCTGACGAGCTGAACGGGGGTGGAACAGTTGCGCTGAACCAATAATGAGAATCGTTGTGCTTAATTTTCCAAAACTAACCTTTATAAGGGGATATGTACAGGGGCGTCGCAGTTTGTGGAGTACCTACTTTACCCACGCGGACGAAGTCGCGGGCGAAGTGCTATATTATATATAGCGAAACGTGTTAAATTTGATAAATAACGATGTAACGCTTCTAACGATACCACATACATCAAAATCGGTTAAGCTTTTTATAAGTTACGGTGGAATAAAGAAACTCACAAATATATATACAAACATGAACCCTGAAAACATAACCTCATTTTTTTGGGCAGTCGTGTAAAAAATACAGATTTATAAGCAAAATCCTACACAGTAGGTGAAGATTTTGTAAACTAGGCAGTTATTGTTACAGATCAATAACTACTGAGGCCTAGTTATAAAAAATCTACACCCACTGGAAAAAAAACTGTTTTGTATAAAATATGAAACTATTAAAACAATTTGAAAGTTCAAAGTAATTTGTTATTCTCCAAATTAAATCTAGAAAGTTTAAAAAATAACCTTTGAAGACTTGCGTAGGTCTCAAGTGAAACAGGGTAAGATAATTAACATTTACGCAATAGTTGTATATTTGGTTAACTTTTAGTTAAAACGATTCTCAAACGAACTAAGGGCCAGTTAGACAAATTTTTAAACAATGTTCGCATACGTATGTCAATCGCAAACTGTCAAAAAAACCCTCAATTTCCAAACAATTTTGACAGATTGCGACTGAGATGCGGAAACGTTGCATACAAATTAGTAGGAAAGGCACTCTCAAAGACTACAATAGTATACTGGCTGTAGACAGGCAACTCAACTTTATTATTTAATATTAGGAAATGGTCGAACTCAGCGCCATCTAGTTTTTCGGTAAGGGCACTAATTTATATAAGTAAATGTATAGGTTGGTAGGTAGGTGTGTATAGCTGCTGTCCGATCCTTTATGTTATTAGATAGAGAGATGAGTGTATCCGCTATAAACTACAAACATACGTACTGCATACAGGAAAAAAAACCACAGAATTGAATATTAAACCATTTTATTTAAAAAAAAACATCACTCATTTACAATAAAATTTTGTGTTCGCCTTTTTCGTCCCTTATGATTAAGGTAGTGCCGATTAGCCTTTTCTTTCATTGAATCGTTAACATCCGAAAATGTTATTTTGCCAGTGAGAACATTATTGATATCTTTGCACCAGATGTTCACAACAACAACACACACAACACAATACGAACGTTCGAACGAATTGTAACGCGGCTCAACAACATGGAGAAACGAAAGCTCAACTCAACCTGCAGATGTACTAGCGAAACAACAAAAACTCTCTTGCAAAAGGAAAATAAATGCGCACGAGTAGTTCTTTACACTCTCACGCAGCCATTTGCAATTCAAGTGTGGCCATTCAAAAACAAACTTTTGCACGTTTAAATACCAAAATATAACTTCTTCACTATTAAAGCTCAAAATGAAAACCTAATAATGTACTAATTTATATTCTATTATCTACACTAATATTATAAAGAGGAAAGATTTGCTTGTTTGTTTGTTTGTTTGTTTGTTTGTTTGAAATGAATAGGCTCCGAAACTACTGGACCGATTTGAAAAATTCTTTCACCAGTAGAATCCTACATTATCGGTGATGGTCATAGGCTATAGAATATTTTCAGAAAAGTTAGGGATCCGTATGAAAACTTCGATAATGTGACCCAAGGTGTGAGAAAAAATCCTTATATCGCGTACGCTGCGGAATCTATTGACAATAGAGCAAAGTGATGTACTACAGTTTTATAGAGGTCATCAATATCTACAAAAATGTTCGCGATACCATATGTCTAACTATTATGGATAAGTCACCATGACCGCTTTTTGTTAATATTAGTCAAGCAAATCCCATGGTGAAATAAAAAATGGTGATTATAGTACCATGATATTAATCCTTATCCATTTAAATGGTTTGATAATTAAGGTTGATTATGTCCGTGTAAATTACACTTTAAATCATTCAAATCGGACCTTTCGTTCAAAAGTTACGACGGTAATAAACATGCTCGGAGTAAGAAAAATGTCGCGGCTTGAGCGAACTGGGGAGAATCGTATCAATACTTGGTCCGATGAAGTTGAAACCCCACGGCATTTAAATGTTTTCGATAAAACAATAAGAATAACAAATGTTTGGATTTTTCGAAAATCAACTAGGTACATACATAATAAGGGGTGAAGCAGGGGTGAATAAGCTTTTAGGGGAGGAAATTATAGCTTGCTTCAATTTACGTCGGAATTCTATGAACAAACTAAAAGTGGGATAATTGAAACAGATTATGTACCTAACAATTTTTGCATAATCAACCCCTGACGGGCTGAACGGGGTGAACAGTTGCGCTGAACCAATAATTAGAATCGTTGTGCTTAATTTTCCAAAACTAACCGTTATAAGGGGATATGTATAGGGGCGTCGCAGTTTGTGGAGTACCTACTATCCCCACGCGGACGAAGTCGCGGGCGAAGTGCTAGTTTTTATATAAGAAGATCATGAAATTATATTATTTTTCTTGATTAATGTTATAAAGTAACTCCCAGCAAAAAAATAATATATTTAACCTTAGCAACACCGCAATTCGTTTCTCTTAACTAAAAACTAGATGGCGCTGTTTTCAATAAAAAAATGAAATTTTAATTTTGTTCTAAGTTGCCATAGCATGGGCACTCTGGATCAATATTGTGACGCTATTCAGCAGCATTCAATGTATTTTTTTGTAATAAGTTTTTATTTATTTTACGCTTTTTAGTAGGTACTTAATCATCTTACGTAATTCCTAAAAACCACTGGAAAGTCACAGGAAAGCAAAATACGCAATTTCGTTTACATGGACGACAATTTTTTTCCGTTATTTTGATTTAAAGACCAAACTACAAAACCGATTTTGATGACATTTATGTGGAACCAATCGGAAAGTATATCCATTCACGTAAAATAATATTTTTTCAAATCAGTTCATAAATGACGGAGTTATGAGGTCACAAAAAAAATACACAACCGAATTGAGAACCTCCTCTTATTTTGAAGTCGGTTCAAAGAGTGTTATTCTTGTAGTACCTGTTTCCTTTTCCACTTATTTAAAGAAGATTTTGCCTGCTCGCCGGTCTCATCAAATCAATTCGATAACAGACTCACTATGACCATCGCCATGAAAATGGCTAAAGAAAGCGTGGCTTGAAAACAGCTCGTCAGTGCAGCTATCCAAGACGGGCATAACCTTCAGAAGAATAAGAAGACAGAAGAAGATCCGGACTACGTAATAATTTATTTATTTATTTGTTTATTACAATAGGCTAATAAGCAATTTTAATCTAACTTAATTTGCTTAAAGTAAAATCATTTCTAAGAGCACGTCCTTTGCGTTTACTTAGCGTCTATTAAGGCGAAGTCACTTTGTTTCTTGTGTCCATATAAATAGGTAGGTACTATTATACGGGGTTAGTTTTTAATGACCGGCCAAATTTTCACTGGGTGTTCTACCCACGAAAAAAAATCAGCTGTTTCATACAAAAGTTCAATACCTACTCGACTAAAATGTATGAAACAGCTGATTTTTTTTTCGTGACTTCAGAGTCGGTCCCATAGTGAAAGTTGTTCATATTCATGGGTAGAACACCCAGTGAAAATTTGGCCGGTCATTAAAAGATAACCCTGTATAACACTCGCGGTAAAGTCACAATATATTACACTACACTAACTCAAAAGATTAAGTCCTTTTGAGCCTTCTTACTATGTCCGTATTATCGAGGATGGCCTCGACATTAACATGATGATGAAGCCGATGCTCATGAGCTTCTGCATATTTTTGAATAATACTGAATACGAACTCTATATTCAGGTCCCGATGGATGTCGTCAATTCTTATACAACGTGTAACAGAATAAACGCAATACCTCTTAAGGGGTCATTGTTCTTATCATTATGAACAACTTTCACTGTGGGAACAACACTGAAATCACGAAAAAAAAATCGACTGCCCCGTACATTTAAGTGCGCGTAACTCGACAAAATGTACTGAACAGCTAATTTTTTTCGCAATTTTGGAATTGGTCCCATAGTAAAAGTTAATCATAGGTATGTGTGCAATGGTCCCTTAAGAGGGGGCCTTTATTCTGTTACACGTTTTATACTAAGGCGCGTTCACGAAACTACATATCGATACCTGAAGTATGAGTTGACGTAAGGGACATTTACCCAAAAGCCAAAATGAACCTTACAGCGATTACTTCAAGTGGCATTTATCAAAAATTCTAAAAATTCGCTTACATTAATTGATACTTCTGGTATCAATATATACGGCACCTACATAAACGTTAAACTATTCGAAGCCACATATTTAGGGTAAAGTGTGTTAAAAGGCGCCAATTCGTTCCGAAGTCAAAAGTTTCTTTCAAGTAAAGTTAAGTTACAAAGCTAGTTTCAATGCTTGTTCACAAACTTACCTTTACAACTTGTGACTGAAACTTTTCCCAATATCTATAGCTATTGAACTAATCGAGTTTCGAGTGTTTAATGGGTTTAAATTCCATATACTGTCTGATTCAGGATTTGGGCAACGCCAGTATTTTTAGGGTTCCGTACCCAAAAGTTAAAAACGGGACCCTATTACTAAGACCCCACTGTCTGTCTTTCTGTCCGTCTGTCTATCGACAGGCTGTATCTCATGAATTGTGATAGCTAGACAGTTGAAATTTTCACAGATGATTGTATTTCTGTTGTCGCTATAACAACAAACACTGAAAACAGAATAAAATAAATATTTAAGTGTGGCTCCCATACAACAAATTTTCAACAGATTTTTGTAGATAATGGTACGGAACCTTTCGTGCGCGAGTTCAACTCGCACTTGGCCGGTTTTTTATAATTTTGACAATCTATGGGCGATAGCAATAATTACAAAATTCCAAAATGTTTGGAATTGACTACGTCACATTTCTGTAGTTCATACGAATTCCATGTTTTTATTTTATTGATAGATTTGCTTGACCACTATCTCACCTGATGGAAAGTAATGATAATATGATCGATGATGAAGCTTGCTTGCCTAGACCTTACCTATTCACTCGTGGTCAGAGATTGACTTCAATGGTGAGCCGTTGGAGTGGCTTTTTATTTAGGGTGGGAAATCATCATATGACTCCTTCCGCTCTGGGTGGAGCGGGAGGAAGTATCAGACTCTTACTGACTAAAACTAATCTGTGATCCTCTTAGTGCCCTTTGCGTTCCAGGGCCACGGTGACTCTTACGAACAAATTCGCAACCCTGGCAGGCACTGGCTTTAGCGGCCCCGTCTATTTTGCTGACATCTCTTTGTGGCGTGGAACATAACGCGCCGTCAACCCGGGCCTGGATTTGATCGGACGGTGAGCCACCCAACGCTCGTCGTCCGCAGGCCCAAGCCCACGGCGGCCGGGAATCGCCCTACAACTCCCGACGACCCAAGTGTCTCCTTCTACTTATCTCCTAAGCTGATGATGAAGGAACTGAATACTTAATTCACATGAGTTACTGGCCCTTGTATATCTAACGATACCTACATCTGCAAACATGACCATACGGAACCAATTGTTTATCAAATGGAATCCGACAAATACACAGCATAATTGTTACTCATGATGCATGCATTATATGAGAGCAGTGTGTATGTAGTGTACCTATATTAGATGTATGTACATCTAATATAGGTACACTACAATATGAGTTGAGACCGGTGTAAATTCCGGCTTTTTGGCCTGGCATAGGTAAAATAATTGTATTTGTTAATTATTATTTCATACGTACACTTTTTAATTTATTTTACTTTTTATTTATCTTGTGCGAGTCCCAAATATATATATGTGCGGGTCTGCGGACGGCGAGCTTGGGTGGCTGACCGTCCGATCAAAGCCAAGCCCGGGTCGACGGCGCGTTGTGTTCCACGCGGGCCTCAAAAGGACCACGGGCCCCGTCTAATATGACGACATAGACGACGGGGCCCGTTAGGCCAGAGCTTGCCAGAGTAGCAGATTTTGTTTGAAAGAGTCACCGCGACCCTGGATCGCAAAGGGCACTAGGAGGAGCACAGATGGGTTTTCGTCAGTAAGAGTCTGACACTCCCTCTCGCTCCACCCAGAGCGGAAGGAGTCATTTGATGATAGCCCATCCATAAAAAAAAGATACTGATATCTATAAAATGACCTGTAAATGTGGCAAATTTGTTACCATTTCTTTATAGTAGCTGTCTTAATATTTTCAAAATTAACGAAATAGTCAGTCTACGTCTACACAAATACAGGAACACCAACATTTGTTCAGGAATCGTCCTATAAAAAGGACATTACACTTCGCATCGGTATTTAAAGCCACTCGGTCCTGTCTGGACGAGTCTTTGCGGCAATTCCACAAATTGCTCGGTTAAAAGCATTTGACACTTCAATTGGTGTTAATTCGTAAAGACATAGGTCGAAGCAATAAAGGCTAACGGTTAGATAATCTTTTGTAATTAAAGCCACCTTGCAGTGGAAGGATCTCCATATTTAATAGCAATTATTCTTCAGTTTATATCCGTTGAAAGGATTAGTCGAAGATTGACATTGAGATTGAGTAAACTATAAATTTAAAAGGTTTATTAGGAACTAGGTTTTGCCCGCAGCTTCTCGTTAAAGAAGCATAAAACGCCTAAGTCCGCCATCTAAGTTGCGTATTATGTTCGAAAGAGTTACCGCGGCCCTGAAACGCAAAGGGCACTAGGAGGAGCACGGATGGGTTTTAGTCAGTAAGAGTCTGACACTCCCTTCTGCTCTGCCCAGAGCGGGAGAAGTCATTTGATGATTTCCCATCCATAAAAAAGGGTCACATCTACATTTGTACCATAATTCATCAAATTTGTTTGGCGATTTAGATGTAAAAGCGTTACAAACTAATTTCCGTATAAATAATATTATTTAGAATAGGATAGGATAGGATAACATAGGATAAGATAGGATAGGATAGGATAAGATAAGATAGGGTGGGATAGGATAGGATAGGATTGGATTGTGTGATTTGCACAGAAAGTAGATACAAGTTACAGATGTTAAGTTTTAAATGATCCTTACTAACCACTTTAAGTAAGGCATGCAAACAGCTTAAGCTATAATAACAAAAACAAAAATTTATAATTATGTGTCGCAGCCAACTAGTTTAAGATGACATTTAGGTCGTTGAAAAATCGGCACAGTTAAATGAAAAGCTAGCCTTTTAATGAAACGGCTGATAAAGCTGCAATATATATGGCACGTACAAAATGGATATTTGAAAATGTCCTCCATCAAAGCCATTACAGTTGTTCAACTATATTAAATACAATTATGGTTTGAGACGAAAACGCCATTCAAATGAAAATCAACATTCTCATCTTACACTACCACGATACAAATTTCCAGCATCACCAGTTTTCAAATAATCAATACATGTTTAGGGTTCGCTGACGTGTGCTGCATACGTGAGCATTAATTTAGCTCAAGATGATAGAAACAGTCTGTTGACATGTACTTGAACGTGTGCAAGCTGTTACTAGGTTTTATGACATCGTAACTCTGGACATTAGTGTCAATTACTACGGACTAATCCTTTTGGAGAGCAAAGCTGTTGTTAAATTGTCAAAGGAACCTTAGAATGAGGGAATTGTAATTTACGTAATCTAGGTTCTGGTTTTAGTACAGTTCGTTTCTGGGTGCTGGTGTCTCAATGGTTAGTTGTCGAATGGTGTAAAGATATATGAACTTTACAGATGTAAAAGAGTTTTAATTTTTCAATGAACACACTCTGTTTTATTAATGGTTCCACGATTTGTTAATATGTGAGTACCATGTACTATGATCCTATAAGTAGTATACTCTAAGTGCATCGACCTCACATATATTAAAATTAATATTTGTACTCAAAATATTGTAAAACATTGATTTGAAAAGAGTAACTATGGAGTTTCTTGACCGTTCTTCTCCATAAGAATCTACCCTTGCGAACGGACAGTAGAGTCACTTTATATTATTTTTAATGTAAATGATGACGTTCAAAAGTGCCGTTTAATGGCCTAATTGAAATAAACGTTTTGACTTTGACTTTGACTTTGAATTCGAGAACTCTTGATGCTAAAGTGTGCAATGTCTATGAATAGGATATTCACCCACCATGCTTGCTCAACCACCGCTTTTTTGAAGGTTGGAAAATCATCAAATCAATCCGTCCGCTCTGGGCGGAGCTGAAATGAGTCTCAGACTCTTACTGACTAAAAACCCATCCGTGTTTCTCCTAATTCCCTTTGCGTTCCACGAGGCCTAGACAAAAATCTTTTCTGTAGCGTTAACGTCAGACGTTCACGAGAAAATGTATGGAAATGACATTAGGTGATGACAATTCCTTTTTGCACCTATTGTCATTCCCATACATTTTGTCGTCAGCGTCTGACGTTAACGCTACAGAAAAGATTTTTATCTAGGCCCCTAGGGCCGTAAGTTCCCGGACCGCAGTGACTCTTTCGTACAAATTCCGCAACCTTGGCAGGCCAATGCCTGCCCTGTCCTAGCGGGCCCCGTAACCACCTGGATAGTTAGGGAGTTAGAGGGGGGATATTAGGAAATATCAACTGCGGGTATTTGCTCTATTGTGAACGGAAAGAAGATGATGATGGTGGTGATGATTGACAGAACGGAACGTAAGAAGAGAACGTGTTGTGCTGACTTGAGCAGCATGGGTCGAGGGCAGAAAGACAATGCACATGCAACTATCACAATTTAAATCATGGTAGTCATCATCATAATCATCATATCAGCCGAAAGACGTCCACTGCTGGACATAGGCCTCCCCCAAGTGTCGCCACAACAACCGGTCCTGTCCCATCATCATAATAAATGACGCAAACCTTCGTGTAATCATAGTTTGCAATAATATTGTGTAATTATGCTGACTTTTTTTGAATTTTTGTTTCGAATTGTCAGTTCAAGTCATTATTGTATTCCCAAATAGTTGAGATTCACTGGTTATTATTTTTCTGGTTTAAATACTGCAGATTATGCTATTTTTGTAATCCAATCCGATAATGTTACAAAAAAAAAACCGGCCAAGTGCGAGTCGGACTCGCACACGATGGGTTCCGTATTATCTTTGAAAAACACGTTTGTTGTATGGGAGCCCCACATAAATATCTATTTTATTTTGTTTTTAGCATTTGTTGTTATAGCGGCAACAGAAATACTTACATCAAAATGTAAAAATTGCAACTGTCTAGCTATCACGGTTTATGAGACACAGCCTGGTGATAAACAGACGGATAGCGAAGTCTTAGTACCTAATAGGATAACGTTTTTACCGTTTGAGTACGGAACCCTAAAAAACGATGGGTTTCATTAAAACGCTTTTAATACAGCAGCATTTTGTAATAAACTTAAGAAAATATATAAAAATTGCCGATCAAAATTATTATGTACGAAGAAACGAACGTGCTTCAACCAATATTGCAACATTGTAGGTATAATATCAATATTATATAGGTACAGTACGAGTACCATGTATGAAACCGGGTGAACGCGATACATTTGTCAAGTCTACACGTTCAATTATTAATAAGTCCACTCAACGTTTGTGAAACAAACCCCGGAGCTTTTTAATGACGTTTAAAAATTCAAAACAATTTCAGTAACATTTTCATACAAACTAGTTTACTGAAAGTTTCTCAAAATTCCCAACAGCTGTATATATGTTTATGGAGCTGGAAAATGGGATTCCAAATATTCAGCTATAAAAATAAATAAAACATCAGATTGGATTCGTTTGACATATTTTTTTTTATAAAAAGGTTTGTATGCTTATCAATTGGGTTATCGTTTCGATAGTGCGAACAGTATTGTATGTGATTATGTTTATGTGTTCGAAACTCGCATCGCATATCGAAGACAGGAGTATCAATTAACGTCAGGGACATTCTGCATCATTGGTAAACGCCATTTATATTTTGGCATTTTGGGTAAATATTTCTTACGTGAACTGAAATAGCAGATATCGATATGTTGGTAAACTAGCTTTTACCAGCTACCTCGCCCCCGTGCAAGTAGAAAATAATCCCAAGTAAATAGAATGCGAGGTTGAAAATCCTACCTTAATGATACTTGGTACGCAGGTAGACCATGGTCTACCTGCGTACCAAGTATCATGCAAAGCTGTTCAGCCAAGTCCGAACGCGAAGAGGTTATAAGCAGGCAGACAGACAGATAGATAGACAGACAGACAGACTGATAGATAAAGAGAAAGAGTTACTTTCGCATTTATATTACTTGATAGTATGGATTTATGTGGTATAAGCGAATTTGTGTTATAGGTGACCTTAGTTGCAGCTGCAGCTCATCACCGACCGTAAACGTGTTGTTAGAAGATAATGCAGACATGAAGTCTGTGTGCCTGATGACTAAAGGAATATAAACTTTTTAAGTGCAGATTTTAATGGACTGCACTCTACCATTATCGTAGATACAACGTGTTTATTGGTCTTGTTCTTTACACTTTTTTTTGTCACAAGATTGAATTTTGTTGTCAATGTAATCCTATCCTATTTATATTATAAACTAGTGGCCCGCCTCGGCCTTTGTCCGGATGTGTTTTTTTTTAATTCTATAACCTCGTCCTGACAATTGACCTGACAAAAAATATTGAAATCGTTCTCAAGTTATGACTTGACCAAGGGAAACAGGGATTTATTTTTATATATACAAGCTTCGGACAGCTTGAAAATTATTTTTTTTCTGAACTTTTTAGACGTGTCTTGCGGTATGTTTTTTTCAATAAAACTCAATATTTTCAGTTTCTACCCAATCAGTTTCTGTTTAATCAGTATTAATGCATATATGCATTAATACTGGGCAGAAACTGATTATGTACTTACTCTTTTTATCTAAGAAATATTTTAATTTAGGTGATTAACGGCGTACACGCAGGCGAAATCGCGTGCGGCAGCTCGTCTGACCCTATAATGGACCTTTTTTATGAATGGGAAATCATCAAATGTCTTTTCTCACTCTGGGTGGAGCGAAAGAGAGTGTCAGACTCTTACTGACTAAAACCCATCCATGTTCCTTCTAATGCTCTTTGCGTTCCAGGGCTGCGGTGACTCTTACGAACAAATTCCACAACCCTAGCATTATGGACCTACTTTACTTATGCTAGTTGCTTTCTGTCTTCAGACGCCATATTTCAATTTCCGAACAAAAAAACCGCCGAACATTTTCGCTTGCAATTTCCACACTTTTATTACTACAGCGCAGGCGAACATAATGATCATATCATTGCTAAACTGTTATTTAGAACTTTGGAACTCCATTAATAAGCGCCGTTGTAAAACTTTCATAATAGTTTACCGAGCAACTTCGTTTAAAACACATAGTTTTCCCTAGTGGATAATGGAATTGTGTTAGAGGCTTTATATCGCGTCGCACCTACGTTAATTCTAATAACTGTTTGCTCCACGTTTATGGACGAATCCGGGTATAAACCTTAGGCCATGTGATATAAATAGAGCAACCCCACTTTCCCCATGAGTGTCATAATAAGGGTTATGATGGTAAGGGTGGTTGTTGGTGCGGTGGCCTTTAAATAACCCCCTGTTTCTCTATGGTGTCTCGTAAATGGTGACGAAGGGACTGACACTTTCATTTGGTGAATGCTCGTTCAGTTTTATCACGACCATAGCAGCCGATCTGGATACCCATGATAAGCAACTGACAAGTTTTTACTGCCTGATGTTAAAATACTAAAGACTATTTATCCTCTTCTTGATTTTTTTTTTTATTAAGTAATGGGTTTTGCTCTTGACCTCGATCACGCCTGATGGAAAGCGATAGATGAGGTCTGTGATGGTGCGAGCGTGCCCAGAAGATGCCTGTTCACTCTTGCTTTGAAGGCAGACGGGTTATATGTGGAAGGGAACACAGACGCTGGCAGAGAGTTCCACACTTTGGCTGTGCGCATAATAAATGTGGAGGAGAAGCGCTGAGTACGACTAGTCGGGATATCGTCCAAGTGCGGATGGTATCCAACAGTGCGTTTGGTATTCTGGTGGAATGAATATTATTAAATTGGGTATTTGAACAACTCTCTTAAACGGA
Source organism: Melanchra persicariae (assembly GCA_947386135.1). NCBI lineage: Eukaryota > Metazoa > Arthropoda > Insecta > Lepidoptera > Noctuidae > Melanchra > Melanchra persicariae. The sequence goes on along the minus strand of OX376651.1, from coordinate 3,071,185 downwards.
AAAATCTGTCAAAAGGCATTGAAGTAAGGATGGACACGTTCTACGTGAAGTAAGAATAACACATAAGGTAGATACTTTTTATTCCAGGAGTATATTCCCTTGGGATAATTTTCGACGATCAAGCAGGCGGAGCCGCGGGCGGCAGCTACTACACTATATTCTAGTCAACATACCTTTGCAGAAGAACTTTTTCTGACGCCAACAGCAAAGTCCGTTTCGAACATCAAAATACTGACCCACACAGCTTTACCCGAAAACATAAAAGAAACAAGAGCATGGAAAAACAATACGGCAGCAATAACTTCACAGCTTTTAATTACCAATGCACAATATCGAACGCTGAAAGATATCCAGCTTCCAACTTTATTTTAATTAGATAAGTTGAACAATTAGCTATTTGCTACCTCACCCAACTAGCTGGTATTCGAGCCAGATAAATTGGAATTGTTTGATTCTCCCCTGCATTGTACAGCAATGTCGTTAATCTTTGTCGTTTGCGTGTGCTAATGAATTAGACGAAAAAACTACGAAGCTTTGCTCTGGCTGTACAATCAGTAACAAAGCAGTTAGCAGATTTGATAATAGTCGCATAATAGGTTTTGTAGGACCTCGTAATCGTGTTATCGAAGTAATTTTGGACTGTGTGCTAGCTTTGAGTTTGTGCTTGAATGTACATCGTTGGTACTGCTGAACAAAACATCACGAGTGGTCTTGATTACAAATGCAACTGGGCAATGTGTTTTGTGTGGACGTTTTGCATGTTATATTTATCTTTTAATAAAATAAGTCTTATTATGTAAACTTGTTTTGCTTCTTTCTATTTGCTGTAGTAAAACAGGACATGAAAATGTTTATCAAGAATATTATTCAATGTGTTTTTTTTTAATTAGCATCAAAAGGTGGATGATTTTTTTCTTCAAAAAAGAGCTAATTACTTGAGGGGAACATCCTCAAACAATACCATAAGAGGTAGTAGAGAAATTAGTCATATGAATTAGGCACCTCTATACATAAATCATTGCAACTTCTGGAAGTCAACCTCATAGAACACGGCGTCACTAAAATGTAAATACCTACTTACTAATGTTGAGTTTCTGGAAACAGGTTTTTGACTACTATTAAAAATCCACATGAATCATCATGCCTAGGCATTTCCCGACTATATAGGACGGCTTCCAATCAAACTGGATTCAGCTGAATACCAGTATTTTATGTCGAGCGGCTGCTAGTGCTTACCAGACCATCACAACCCAGTAAAACTCTAAATGAATGAAAACTTATAAAAAAAGACCGAAAGTTCCAAATGAATCTCATTCTTAGGTTATGCTGAAGGATACGTTTTCCTGAAATCCATAGGTGAAGAACTAGAACTACTTGCATTTTTTTTTCAAAATTTTAGTCAGTAGTTTGGGAGATAATTTAGTGATTTTTCATCTAATTCCTAGAATAATTTTTAAAATCATGAAAAAAGTAAAACGCAATAGGCTCTTTCATTTGATTTGTTGTTGCAGGGTCTTTCGAACAAAATCCGCAACCCTAGCAGGCTCTAGCCCTAACGGGCCCCGTCTACTATACTGACGACTCTTTGATGCGCGCGTGGAACACAACGCGTCATCGACCCGGGAGATAACCTTGTAATATAATTCTAAGAACCTATGGTTTATTCCATTGCGATTATTAATTCCTTTTAACATAGAGAAGTTGCCTGTTTCTAGGTTACTTCTAATATCTCTGTCTCCTCCGAGACACGTGGGTTGGATTTTAGGTAAAAACATAATGAGAAAATTTCTTAGAAATTAGATTATGATAAACATTACCTTTGTACTTGTTCTCGGTAAGTTTTCATGTCATAATAATTGGTGTGTATGGATCAAAATATCTTGGAATGAAATTTGGCAGTGTAGCAGTGGTTCGGAAAAATGGCTTTTATGAATTTCTGCAAGCACTGAATTACTTTAAGTACTGGTATGAATCTACCCACGTTAGTTTCAGCCAAGTTAGCAAAGAAAAAGGCACACACCGGCAGAGGGTTATATTACAGGAACTATTTCGGCCATCTGTAGACCCTTAACTAAACTGTACCTAATGTAAAACACATCTACGCTCCTAAACCCATGGATAAAACTTTATTGGTCAAAATTTGCCAAGTCACTATCGAGTTGCCAATAACATAAAAGAGATGAATGAAAAAGTGTTTAATCCGCCAAGTAAGACCATACCATAAAAAAGTGACAAACAGATAACTGAAGAACGTTGTACATGACATGAGCTACGATTTAAGAAACTTCGAGAGACCTTGTTAAACAGTTATATATCACTTCTTTTATCAGCGATGCTGTTAAAGTAGTATATAGAACTTGGTTTCCTTATACATTTATTTTCAAGTGATACTGCATAAGTATGCTACTAACTTGCGTGGGTTGAACAGCCACGACCAACAACCTACGTCCCACTACACTTTAAGGTCTCATTTACGGAGACGCGAGGGCGCGTCACGGCCCGCACTAAATTCAAACATAGTGGCGTTATATGAGAGCGTTTACGGAAAAGCGATTTAACACGCGTTTGCTGAAAACAGAGGTGGAGCCCGCGACGTTTATCGCGGCGGCGCACGCAGCGTTGCTACCAGCTATTCCTGCAATTCTCCATTCACGGTGACACCAGCGGCGGGGCCAGCGTGAACTCAAACATATGGCAATGCACGCGCATTGCTATATGTTTGAGTTCACGCGTATGATGATGCTGGCCGTTGCACGCGCCGCCTGTCTGTAAACAGAAAAAGCTTCCAACGCACCGCGAGACGCTAGGCTGTAAACGACGCGCGACGGCCCGCTTCTCCGTAAATGAGGCCAAAGTCTCGACTATCTAAAATTTTTTGTCATCTCTGTGCAAACTTTATGTCCTAATATTTTATCAAATTCACGGAGTACTGCGTAGGTTATGAGTAATTTTTATTTGTTTCTTAGTTTATTTAGGAAAGAAACTCCTTTTTGGGTCCCATCTCCTGTGTAATAAAAAAGGCTGTATCTTTATTGTATAATTAATTATATTTGAATACTAGACCTCAGAGCGAATTTCACTAATTATTAGGGTTTCCTACCTCAGTCAGCAACACGGAACTCTTATCAGACAACTTTGATGTCCGTCTGTCTGTCGGTCCGTCTGTCAAGACTATTAATTTTAGCTTGATTTTCCACGCGTTCATGAGATAAAGGTTCTGACGAACGCGTGGAAAATCAAGCTAAAATTAATTTCAATCACTTAGCAGACTGCTACTGCCTGGAGCAGTGACAAAATCAAATTTCTATAGCGCATATTTTGACGCTTGTAAGTTGTAAGGGAATCAAAATCTATGGGATACTTCCCGTTGACCTAGAATCATGAAATTTGGCAAAAAGATAAATGTTACAGTACAAGTACAGGAAAAAGTAAAAAAAATGGGTTTTTGTAGTTTTATCATATTACAATCATTTTTTTGCGATAACAAACTTATATTTATGGTTGAAGAATTAGCCGTGACGTACTTTGATGTACGGGGGAACATTTTTTCAACAAGAAAGTTAATGTTCCCTTTCAATCTTACTTTCTATATTTTTGTCCGAACAATGAGAGTGCTTTCATAGTTTATAAACTTTCGCAGTTTATGTTTACTCGGAAAAATCAAGACTCCATCGGAACCCTCGGTGCGCGAGTCTGACTCACGCTAGGCCGGTTTAAAAAAAAAAAAAAACAAAATTCGCATTCGCACCAAAAAAGTAGAGAAATTAAGGCATTTTATAAAGTTTGCAACTGATATGCAAATGATAACGTTGTTTAAAAATTAGTAGAATTAGCCGTCTTGCCTAGTTTATATTTTGATACATCAAGCCAGATATTTTTGTAGCCACTTAGGTGCCGTCTTTGGCCATATGTGTCAAGGTGTCTAATACGCATTGATTTTTTTTAAGCACCAATGATCAAGAACACAAAACTATCTGGACGAAATCTCTACAGAAGAAAATAAATCCTGTTAGTGAAATCACTACCTAGGGAAAAATTTTTTCGGTACTAGGAATTTTTCCTTCGTTGATGCGTTGACATACACAAACAGCCAGACCCGGAATAACTATCTGTAGGCCATAAAAATATTTGTTCCGTGCTGGAAGCGAACCCGCGACATGCAGCGCAGCAGCCAATCGTTCAACCACTGCGCCAACCGTGTCATCAAAGTAGCGGTGGGGTCAAACTCTTGACAAATCATCGGCTTTTATTTATTTATTTATTTTATTATGGCACTCCAACAACAAAGTCACAAAAACATTCTTACATGCAAAATCCCTTAAATAAATACTAACTTTAGTTTCAAGATCTGACTTTACTAATGATGAGAGAGGTTACGAAAGGAAAGATCCTGAGTCTTTATCGCCGGAAATATATCCCTAAAGAGTTGCTGAAGAGACACCCTTTTTTTTAAGGTTGGGAAATCATCAAATGATCTATATAGGGTGTATAGCTCCATCCCTCCTTCTCGCTCGAACCACTCACTCTTTAACAAGTCATGGTAGGGCCGCTGTTCTGATCGGACGGCGAGCTACCCATTGCTCGCCGTCCGCATTAATCACTGTGAAGAGACACCCTAGAAAGACATACACAGATTTTGTTGGTGATGATCTTCAGAAATGACAGGTGCGTATTACCCGTAAATGAAGCAAAATGATCGTTAAACGGAACATATCTGCCGTTATATTCTGTCAATATTTCACCGTGTTAACTTAGGTGGACTGAGCAATGCTCACTCTACTTTTGACTTCATGCTCCTGAGCATGAACTGAACTGTTATTCCATCTTGTTTGTATGCATTGACAAGTCTTTTCATGTTCAATTCATCTTATTTTACAGAATGGCACTGCAGGCGGCATTTTGTAGTTTCTGCCTTATTCCACGGGAAAAAGGCGTGTGTTTTAATTATGTGTGTTAATGGTTGTTAACGTCACCTGTGTAAACCGGATCAAATTACGGATATTACGGACGATTTGCCAATAAATAGTCATAATATCCGTGATGACATCAGTCTGCAACCCACGCATATGCGAGCAAGCGTAGGAGGCGAATACTATGATCTATTATATCTCCTCACGATGTTATGTGAGGAAGTAATGAGGTTAAATAGCTTGTAGAATACTAGGTTTTGCCCGAGTCTCCGCCTGCGTGTATGTCGGTTATCGCGTAAAAAAGTAGCCTATGTCCTTCTCCATAACCCAGGCTATGTATCTGACATGCATGATAATCCGTTCAGCGGTTTCAGCGTGAACAGCCTAACAGACAAACAGACAGAGTTATTTTCGTACTTATAACATAAGTAGGGAAGTAGGGATGGATCTTCTTTACATTTTTAAGGTTTCATAGCTGAATAGTGTCGAGAATCGTGCCTGCGCTGCATCTGTTCGTCCGTCATAGCGCTGTATCTTCCAAACCGTTATTGGTAGTTGGACGCTAATTAGTAAAGACCGGATTATATGCAAATGCATATTGCATAATTATGCATTCGCAAATTAAGCCACTTTAAGCGGTAGATGCAAAACTTAGCAAAAAGTTAAATCATGCATGATCTCGTTAATCATTGAGAGGGTCAATTATTGTACTGAGTTTTTCAATTATAATAAATTTTAATCGACGTTAGCATTCGCCTGTCAGTCGAAATCTGTCAAAAATGAATGGTAATTAAGGCCATGGATTCGTGTCTTCGTGCACGGGCCTCGGCATTATGCTGAGCGTTAGCCATTTTGTGCGGCGGTGACGCATTATATGCATGATGATGCATTATTTTATTATTATTATTTATTATTTGTTTGCTGTATAAGTTTACACCTGATTTTGTTTTCTTTATTTTTTTTTATTTAGGCCTATGCTTAACAATTTGGTGTATCTGCGTCACTTTCACGTAAATAAACAGTTTTTCTTTCCTCTTCTTTTTTTTTAGCCTGCCGAGGTTGCGGATTTTCTTCGAAAGAGTTACCGTGGCCCTGGAACGCAAAAGGCACTAGGAGGAGCATGGATGGGTTTTAATCAGAATTTTCAAAATTTATAGAATTGGCCCTCTGATTTTTAAGCAACGTTTGCATTAACGTGTCACAAATGCGAACGTTGCTTAAAAAACCGACAAAGTGCGTGACGGACGGACATGCAAAGCGTGTCGGACGAGGTATAATTTTTGTAACATGTTACTTTTAAACCACAAGCTTCTCATAGGTTTTGCCGTAGGTAATTTATATGTAATAAATTTTTATATTTTATATTAAAATAAATGGTTTGACCATTTATTTTAAAATCATGAAAAAAATATTCGAAACCATCACAATACACACATTTGATACGTCACACTCACACGGTACATTTGCAAAATTTTTTTTATTAATTTTTCTAGTTTGCCCCCCATAAAGTGACCCCATTTTCAAAATGTTTCTATTTTTGAAACTAATAAGCAGAAACAAAATATATGTCATGTGATAAAAAAACGACTAATTATTTGTGGAATTGAATTGAAAACCGACCTAAAAAAAAAGCGTTGCCCAACACTAGTCATTTCTCTTGTATCGTGGTGGGTGCGTTTATAAACATAAATAAAATTCACAGCGTATTGATTAGACATTCTCAGAATAACGTAAGCGACCCATTGTACCAATAATAAACATTTTCAGTTGTAAGATGTCTAGACGATTTAGAATAAAGACTTCAGTAGGTCAAGGTGGTGGAAAATTTGAGAATTCTCCGAATAGAATAGAATAGAATACTCTTTGTTATGTAAAGAGTATTCTATGACCACGCACATATAAAACACCCTGTATAAGGCAGTATAAAATTAACTGCAAGAAAATCAAGGAGTTGTTTTGAAAAACAAATAAAAATTAATCACGAAAATTTTATATAACAATCCGTATCAAAGATATGCAATATTTTCACTACGCAGAAATTTATTGATTATGCGCATTGTACTCCGCGTAGGCCGTCGCTGCCACAAAGCGCGCGCCGCTGTGCCTGTGTGTAGCCCCGCCGCTGTGCCTGTGTGTAGCCCCGCAGTACAATGCAATTAAAATATTTTGCTAAATTATTTTTAAGTGTGAAAAAATAACGTCGCTCTAAACATTTTTTTTTTTGGAATTTAGATAATACCGAGCATATACACAAATTTCTAGCAATTTATTTTTTATACCTTGTATAATAACAGCCACACAGTTCGGTTCGAGTAAAAACAACTCTTGTCGACGTGGGTCCGTAGATGAGTGACCATTCATAACATATCGAGGTTCCCCCATCTCTCAGCTGTCATTAAAGTAGATCTTTGTCAGTCGTCACATTGCCAAGTACCATGTGACTCTATTACTGGGTTGTGGATAGGTAGTAGCTTCATGCCAATACTAGTGCTGCTTTGACTAGAAGCCGACTCCAACATATCTGGGAAAAAGCTAGGCAGAATAATTAACTGACACGGGAGAGGTCACTAGCAAAAACTAGTATACTTTAAATCGTATAATATAATATATTAGTAATATAGTATAATAGAACTTTAAATTAGTGCTTTCAAGTATTTAATTTTTCCCCGCAATATTACTGGCCGAATAAAACACATTACTGACGGCCAATTTACAACCAAATAAAACACGCTTTTACCACCATTTCATGTTTTTAAATTTCCTGGAACACAGAACATATTTAATTAATAATTAAACACTTAAATCATTGCGAATTCGCTCTGTCTCATTAAAATTGATGTTAATGGAGTTTTCAGTTGCTGATGGGAATAATAATTATTATATTTCGGATGTCGGTTCTTTGATTTAAATATACATTTTTTTTAATATTTTTCCAATATTCTCTGGTGAATAATATTGTCATTATCTGTACGGTTTCAGACAGATAGTAAAAATTACTTTATAGAGAATTCACACATTCTCAATCTTCGTCAAAAAAGACTATTCTATTCTATATTTTAATATGGCAAGCAAAGCCGATGTCGACTATTCTGCTAATGTCTAATGTGGATTGGGAAAGCGAGTCTGTGTGATATACTTAAAAATAATTCTTCGATTGGTCTAAAAAAGATTCAATTTCCAAACATTTTTGACAGACTGCGACTGACTTGCAAATACGAACGTTTTTTAATTTTTTTTAGTATTGGCTACCTCTGCGAAATAATAATACATATCCACTTCATTCAATTCGTATAGTTAACCTATACTATTCCACTGTAAAGTGCAATGGCATTCCCATTTCTGCACCATTTCTTTCAAATTCTTAAGGAGGACATCGAAGCCGTCCCGACATCTATACATATAATAAAATCGTAGATTTGCCGTATCTGTACATTGAATATTCGCATAATCGTCAAAGTTACCTCTAACTTTGACCGAAATATACTTAAAATTAACATATATTTTTTCTGCAGCTTGAAACTAAACAGATTTGGCTAAAAGTATGTTAGCAAACCAGCAATTTTTCAGTTTTTAATGCTCACAGCGCCAAGTCATGAGCAACCAGTCTCCTCATTCCTCTGTACGTACAATTTTTTCCGACATCTATGCGAACGAAGTCGCGGGCACAGCTATTTTATAAATAAGAATTTATTTGGGCCATCTAAAATGTATGACGGTCATCTAAAAAAGCGAAAAACAAGAAATATTAGTGGTTTTTGATACCAAGTATTTTTTTCTTACATTTTTGTGACTAACATTTTTGGAATTGTCTCCTCGAGCTCTTTACTTTGATACACCACATGCCTACGTCACGAAAAAATATGACTTCGTTTACCCAAACGCGGCCGCCATCTTGTTTTTTTTTTCAAAACTATTACATCCTTTGCCACTTCAGCACTTAAGACGAATCTTATGCACATTCTCAAAAAAAAAAATACCTTACTTCCAGAAGCAGGGTAATTTTTTCCCGCCTGCTCTCGAAAAAAATAAACAACAAACTCAGGTGCAAATAAAACACCTGTGGTCGTTCCTATGGATACGAATCTTTTTTTGCTATCAGAAAAGCAATATTATTTCTTTCAGCTTTATCTTGACAAGAAACATTCTAGAGCAGGTAATCACGAACCACAACTTTATAAAGCTCTGGAGTTGACGTGTTCTTGCACTCTTCCTAGAAAAGAACAAATGCCTGAGCTCTTTGAAGACTTGTAAACGCGTACGCTTTTAGTTGGCTGCAAAAGATTGAGAATATTGCTTGAAAATAGTGATTTTAAAGTGGTTATTTAAGGAGTTGTACGATAATAGCAACAAGGTTGAAAGCCAATGGAATCAATCTAAGTTACACATTTTTTGTTTTCGTATTTTCTTATGTTATTCTTGGCTCAAATAAACTCTTTTTGTTTCTTTCCTTTTTCTTCTTCTTTTTTTTGTTGTTTATTATCTAGCCATTACTAAATTGATTGACCACCACCTACACTACTTTTATAATTCGTAGAGTGACCATAATGTTTTAGTAGGCAAGTCTGACTTCCATCCTCGGCGACACACCGGAGTGTCGCCTGATACTATTATGCAAGATTTATTACATAATTTGGAATTTTCACATGTCTGGCGCTTCAGAAGTTAAAGCCACAGTATGAGATTTGTAGATAAAAAGAGTGCCTAGATAGGAAGATACTTAGCATGTAGCGTCATACAAAACCCAAAGTTTGCCGCGTGATTTGAACAGCTTAACATCAGCAACATCAACCAATGGGCAGTTGCCCACCAGAAACAAAACCGGTCTGCTCGGAAGGTCTTTGATTTCAATGTATGTAGGTTTTCAGGACTTTCCCTGTTATGTTATAAGCATCCGTTATTGTTGTAGGGGCATCGTTATTCAATCATCTTTTTTTACCTGGTGGTCCTAACAATCTTGTTCCTGAATTAAAAGTAATGAAAAAAACTTTTTTTTGCGTTTTTAAAGTCAAAAAAACATGTTAAAAATAAATGTTTTACCGGATCATGTAACGTATCTGCAAACCGTAACTTACCCATGACTTTGCTCTCATATGTTTGCGGTTCTACTCTTATCAACCCGACAGCCGTAACAACTTCATCAACACCATCAGCAATTATTAATTGAATTCTCAACTTGTTGCTAACTGGTTATCGTTGAGTGGAAATTAAAACGGTTTTAAAGGGTTTCGCGGGTTTGCGTGATGTCGAGAAATGTAACGAAGTGTCTATTAAAGTTGGCGTGGGGGTCATTAAGTGTTCTAGTTGCTTCCTACCTTCTCTTTTGTTACGCATTGTGATGTTTATGTGTGTCTGACACGACTGCTGATGGGTATTCAGATAATGGTACGAGTGAAGTTTTTTGCTGTTGTGAAAATTTGCTGGAAGGCTGAAAATGTAAGGGTTTTTGCGCTAGCAAACATATTTTTAAAAAGTGTTTAAAAAAGATGTTCCAGAAGTGTGTTGTCATATTTAAAGGAGAATTGAGTAGCTGATTTACATTATAGTTGTCAAAAAATAAAAGGCCCGTTTTGACAACAGGATATAACAAAGAGATTTATTTCATGTCTCTTTCATACTTACTGGTAAAGTGATGTTGTAACCTGCTGTCAAAACGGGCTTTTTATTTTTGACAACTTTAAGGAAAAATATAAAAACATAAAAATGTCTTTAAAAAAATCGTCAAAATAATCAAGTAGCTTGATACAGTTGGTGACATCAAATCTGTGATTTAACTAAAGTAAATGCCACCTGAAATGAACTTGAAACTTCATTTCTTCGGAAATTTTAAGTCGTCTTTTATTTATGTGTTTTTTTCCTTAATGTACCTATATCAGGTACGACCACGCATTTCTAAAATTCTCTGTATAACTACGACTATTTGTGGTCTTATTTCTCCGGCCGTTTTTAAAGAGCTAATCGGACATCTAGTGTATTCTTGATCGAAGGTCGTACTACACTAGTCATTGTCGCGGAAGATATTAAAGTGCATAAGCGTTAACACACGCTTGGATCTATACATACACAAGTGTGTATGTATAGATCCAAGCGTGTGTTAACGCTTAACGCTAACACACACTCGCTTTTGTTTACTCACTTTTTTAGAGAGAGAAAGAGAGATACTAAAGTTAGTATCTCTCTTTCTCTCTCTAAAAAAGTGAGTATTTCTTATTTTACAAGCCGATCCCCTGTCCGTCTGTAAGTCAGCGGGATATATCTCACGAACCGTAATAGCATTTTTACGGTTTATATTACGAAACTCTGCGTGTGCGAGTGTGACTAGCATTTGACCAGTTTTTATTTTTGTAATTCTTGCGGCAGTCATTCTAGCATTATAGCACAAAACGTTTTGGGAACACATTCACTGTGCATACATCTGAGGAGTGGAATTCCCTGCCAGAGTCTGTGTTTCCTGATAGCTACAACCTGGGAGTCTTTAAGTCAAGAGTGAATAGGTTACTTCTAGGCAAGCGTGCTCCATCTTCAACCACATCATCGCTTACCATCAGGTAAGATAGAGGTCAAGCGCGTGCTTATCAATAATAAAAAAGCAGAATAATTCTATGTGTGCAACTAGAACTTATATTAGTAAAAGTACAATTTGAATTCTGTTTCTAACAAAATTTGCTCTAAATGCGGGTCATCAGCGGGTCAACGCTTCACAAAGAACTATTATGGAATCTGACATGTCATATGCGGGCACAAGTCGTTTGCGGTGAGGGTTGTTGCCGGGTCTGTGCTCTTATGCTCCTGGCATGTTGTATTTAAATGGGCTGCAGTTATTGTAAGGAGTGTGGACTTACTCGTACGTACTCGTTCTTTTAAGTGTATTACATACAGTTGACGACACGGTTGGCGCAGTGGTTGAGCGGTCGACTGCTGCGCTGCGAGTCACGGGTTCGATTCCCGCACGAAACAAATATTTGTATGACCTACAGATAGTTGTTCTGGGTCTGGCTGTTTGTGTATGTGAGTTTATATGTTTGTGAACGCACCCACGATACAGGAGAAATTCCTAGTGTGGGGCAACGTTTTTTTAAAAAAGAAAAAAAAAAGAAAAAAGCTCGTCCATTACTTTCTTAGCAGTTTTATTATTCAAACGGTCTATCCAGTAAATCTTGAATGGTATGTGTTATATTTAAATCATTATAGCCAACTCTTTGCTCAACATACTTACGTTGATAATTTTCTATGCTCTATTGTTTTAACCAAATCTTACATAAATGCTTGTAAGTTTTATTTAGCAAGCGTTTAGTGGGTTTTCAGTCATGAACGATGATGTTATAAGGAGCAGTTCTTAAAAAAATGCCAGTGCTTTTTAAAAATAATCCACAGTATTCCATGAAAGGCTCTTTTATCGTTAGGTAAATATGGTTATTTACCTAACGATAAAAGAGCCTTTCATATCATGATGATCTGGTGATCATGTTCATATTTCCAAAATTTTACATTCTATAAAACAAGCTCCGTGAACGTAAAATTAATTTTCCTGAACTCGAAAATTCTGACGAATTACATACATTTCGTTTACAGACAAATACAAGTTACAAAAGCACAGACGTACAAACGGGAACTAAATAGTTAAACTACGCTACGCTGGCTGTTGAATTAACAGACGAACTTTATTGAAACTAAGCACTAACTTGATCAGACATTGTAATTATAAGTCAAACCTGAATAAATTATTTGTAAACTAAACAGAACGAATGGAGTAATGAAATATTTTGTTAATGCGGTCTATGAGCTTTTGCGTAGCTGTTTATGGTAGAATTATTAATATAATTTATTATTCGTATTACCCGGTTACTACCGGGTAAATTCAACAAGTTTACTAATTTTTTATCATCATTCGCATTCTCATCTCAATTTCTATACATTTATGACAGATTGCTACTGACATGCGAATGCATAAGTTGCTCAAAAATTAGTAGATTAGCACTCAGTTATGTAGTCGCTTCATATAATACTCTGGTTAGACTAGAAGGCGATGCCAACATACCTAGTTCGGAAAAAGGCTAGTATGGGTAGATTAATTGTAGATACCGCTCAAGCACCGGCAACACACCGGTGTGCACCGAATTAATCGCGAATTTAATGTTTATTTACAAATTATATAAGATTTTATTTTTTATTTGGGAATTTTCACATGTCACGGCTGGAGCGGTTAATAAAAACTGACTTTCATACAAAAAAAAAAGCTTTTTCATAAGTTATTTTGTACTTTGTAGTACAAAATAACTTTCGTTTGTGAAAAAGCTTTTTTTTGTATGAAAGTCAGTTTTTTTTTAACATCCGCCACTGGAAAGTCACAGGAAAGCAAAAATACGCAATTTCGTATACATGGATGATTTTCCCTTTTTTTACGTGGATATGGATTTAAAAACCAAATTATTTAATCCATTTTGATAAAATTTCAATGGGACCAATCGAAAAGCATATCCTTTCATTTAACCAAGAAATTTTCAAATCAGTTCATAAATGACGGAGATATTTGGTCACAAACATAAAAAAAAATACAATCGAATTGAGAAAATCCTCCTTTTTTTGAACTCTGTTTAAAAATACATCATCTGTGAAAATTTCAGCTTTCTAGCTATCACGGTTCATGAGATACAGCCTGGTGACAGACAGACGGACAGCAGAGTCTTAGTAATGGTGTCCCGTATTTACCCTTTAGGTACGGAACCCTAAAAAAGGTAAGTAACTGTAATTCTTTGCGTGACTTTGTGTTCTGAAATTTTTTATTTCATCGTACTTAGTACTTAGTAGACTTGTTTGCGACTTAATGGCATAAAAAAATATATCAGTTGCTCTCTATGCCAATCGAGACTATGTATATTTTAAAATATACCAAAAGAGACCTTACAAAAGCTAGCGTACTGCAGCTCATAACAACACATTGACGGAGCTGGGATGTACCACGAATAATAAGCTTTACAGACTCGCAAGTGACACTGCCTAGGGGCGACAGGCATCGGCAGTTCGTGAGTTTAAACCCTACCTGTTGAACCACTATTGTGATAAACTTCCACGGACATAAATATTGACAGCTTGTGTTATGTTTTATAGTATAAATTGATTGGAAGATGGCTTTCAAACTAACTTCTGAGGAGATGGGTTGAGATTGGTTTTACTTTTACTAGTTTTGACTTTTGATTAGATTCTAAGATTGACTACGTTACTTACAAAAACCGCTCGAATCAGAGTTCGGAGCGTTTGCGCCCTACGGCATTTCATACAAACTTTCAAGTCCTTATTTTTCGTAATGAATTATCCGATTTTAATGAAACTTGATATGCTTATGCTAGATATCCAGGTCTTAAAAGAAAGTAGAGAAAATTTTCGAAAATAGTTCAGGAGGAAAGATAGAGTGATTTTTCACTTTCTATAGAAAACTTAAAATAGCTCTATTTCTCCCTCTAAACTCTTTTAAACTACGTAAACAATAAAATTTCGAGTGTTTTTACGCCGTGGTATACTTTTAATCAAAAGGTTACGTCACTTAGATTAGTAGTTTCCTTCTAAATTTTATTGATTTGATATAGCAATAAGTCAAGTTCAATATTTATTGATAATCTAACTGGTGAATCACATAGAATAATTATCATTTTACACTTTTTTATATGGATGGGAAATCATCAAATGACCCCTTCCGTTCTGGGCGGAGCGGAAGGGAGTGTCAGACTCTTAGTGACTAAAACCCGTGCATGTTCCTCCAAATGCTCTTTGCGTTCCAGAGCCGCGGTGACTGTTTTGAACAAATTATTTTACCCTGAAAACATCCCTATTATAAATCTGTCAAACAACATAGGTATCGTTATTGGGTGGAGATTTTCTTCGGTTTTGTCGTGATTATTCAGACTGCACCACACAAAAACCCAAATCCATCCATGTCACCATAAATAGTCAAAAAAAAACTTATTGCATTCATAATTTAACCTATACGTAAATAAACATAAACAGTGTTCCATTTTCGCAAACTATAAAGCAGTCATGTAACTTTTTTCAATGAACCCCCAAAGTTTTTACGTATTTCGGTATAGCTATTTAGAGTTCCCCGGCCTAATCTATTAAATCGTACCAAACTACTGCTTTCAACACTCTATTCTTATCATTCAGGTCATCTGTGATACGTAAGCTGGTCTTTGTGGTGCGTTTGGGTCAAGGGCGAGAATTCAACCAGCCGCCATGTTTTTCGCCTTTTCCTTGTTTTTCCTTAGTAGTGTTGGATATACTTGCGGAACTCGTGGCTAAATTGTAACAGCCACACAGGCCGTTCTTCAAAGTTCAACAACGCTTGCTGAGGTTGGTCTGTGGATGGGTGACCATCTTAACATTCCGAGACTCCTCCGTGCTTCGGAAAGCATGTTAAACTGTTCTTCTATCTTTCTATTTTATTATTTCTATCTTTGGCAGGTGTTACGGATTATCAGAAGTCATAAAATCTGACACCAGTCTTGCTAAGAAGTACCGTGTTACCCAGTCAATAGGATGTGAAGGTCTGGTAGACAACCGCACTACGTAAAATAAAATAGCTTACTTTACGTGGAGCGTTTGCCTACCAGACTTCTTTCTGTTTTTTTTTCTTTATTCTTATGAATTTAGGTGATAGGTGCAAGAAGGCAATAAAAACTGTAATATAAAGTATCCATTGTGTACGTAGTCAGCTAGTCATATTATAGCCAAACCAACACATTGCGCAGTAAGCGAGTAGGCACGATATAGGTTGAATCCCACAGAACTCCCCTTAATTTTAGCAATACATCGGTCACGTCGGCCATATACATAAAGGAAACCATCGATCTAAGGGCCAAAAAAAGGGCTTCAAAATAAATACATTTGGTCCTCATGTCACGTCAAAGTTTGGATTGTATTATAATACCACCATCAAGCGATTTCTAACTCAATCTTGACCATTGATACATTCCTAGCAGAAAAACAAAATCTTGCTTTGTCTTCAACTTAATATTGAAGCAAGGAAGCTACACTTCATCTCAACCAATCAGGTTTTGGAGTAAAACTTGGCGCCAAAACGTGTGTGCTAAGATGTCACCTTCAAATGCTTGTCACGTCTATCAGCATAGAGGAATACTAAACTAGAGGATAGTATGCTACGCCGGGAAGATCGAATTTATGGGTTTTTCTTGCTGAATAATGTTTTTTTGGTAAAAGAAATGTGTTTTTGCGTTTTTATTTATACTTCACTAGCTACTGCCCTCGACTTCGAACGCGCATATTCCTTTTTTTCCCGTTCGCATATGAGTTTCGGGAAATCCTTAGTGCTCCCCTACACTCCCCAAGCAACCTACGTCTAAAATTTCATATTTCTACGATCAGCAGCGGTTGTTTGTCAGTCACTCAGTTACTCAGTCACTGCACTTATTCACTCAGTAATGGAAGATTATTTATTATAATGATGATTGGAAACTTACATAACAAACACAGGATACACTTTTATATGTCACTACTAAAATGGCTTTTCACGGGATGTAATTTAAATACATGAACCTTTCTTATTAGAAGATGTGAGCGGAGAAACAGATAAAGAAAGGCAACGACTTTTATACTCGTACTATTATCAGAAGTGTGATTGACTTTTTTAATATAAAAACAGAAATTAAGACAGAAAGCTGTCCAGAATCGACTTCTATCATGATCCTTTATGTTCTGTAGTAATGAAAAACGGTTCATAATTTATTGTTTGGGTATCCACGAAGGGTTCTTAGAGAAAGGTCAATGTACCTTATAGCAAGGTTATCTGTTGCCTACCATACAAAAGCTTACCATGCTTTCCGAGGCACGGAGGAATCGCAGTAGTAGTGCAGATTTTTAGATTAGATTCAAAAATCTGATGACGCAGTTTTGGTTTTCTTCAAAATTGGGCTCGGGACTCCTTTGTTATGTAAACCTAGTTATAATGTGCATGCTGTGGTCTTCTATAATTGAATCAGCATACGTCAATGAATTGCTTGTATCACTGTGACTTCTGCTAACTTATATCTGTGTATCCTTTGTTGGAGATCTATACAAATAAAATTTTAACGCAACTCTATCACAACATTTCAAATTTCTTGTCCCGAAAAAAAACATTTTAAAAAATAATAAAGGAAATATGAAGCTTCTTTCCTTGGTTTTTTTTTTACAATCATAATGTATTTTTAACCTTCCCATAGCTCATAAATCACCCCCTTTTTAACTCGGATTACTAACATTAAACCCGTTTACCTCCATTTTCTTCGAAACAATTCCAATTGCCTTCGGTAATCGGTCTTTAATGGCAGCACACACCTCATGTAAATATTCACACGCGTTCAAACTTCACCCCACTTTAGAAGCGACAATCCGGAAAGGTACGACCCCAGCTTTCGAAGAAGAGTTGTCTAATTATTTAAATTCGTTTACCCCAACGAGTACACTTCTTGCCACCGGATTTGCCATTTAGCAATTTTGAATCAATTAATTTGAACTTAATCGTTGAGGTGGGCAAACTTGGGATCTTTGGATCTTCCCCGGCCACTGAATTGACAATGGATTTCTTAAGTCACCTGATTCGATCAATTTGTAATAATTTGGTGGCTTTTATGTGAATCAACAGGTGCTATGTCGTCTGCATCTGTGATTCTTACCGATGTTTTATAATGAGTAACGTAAGGAAATATGGATTTGATTTCATTGCATTTTTGGGAAAGATATAGACGATTTGACTTAATCTCTCTCCCTCTCGCTGGATCGCAGAGGGCCAATTCTACCGAATTAAGGCAACGAATTCGTATTTAATTCGCAATCTTTCAAAATGTAGGGAAATAAAATAAATAGGGGGTTTTCACAGATTGCGATTAAGATGCGAATGGATGCGACTTAGCCGTCTGACGTGTCTGTCACATTTAATGCAAGCATTATTATCAGCATAAAACTACATACATATACATCATAGTGCCTGTTCTAATGTTCCTCATATAATATTTCCCGATCTTCGAAGCACTTTTATATGCCGCGCTAATGGTGCCGAGGGGAGCTTTTCTTTCAAGAGGGGAATATTTAAGCATATGGCGTGCATCCCATTTGTGTGTAGTGAGAAGGATGTAATATATAAGCCATTTGGCGATCCCCTTCGTATTAAAGGGAGGTAGAAGTTTTTTTATTGCAACGTGCGTTAGGAGATATTGGATACTATGTGGCTAGCTTGCTTACAAAAGTATTAAAGTAAAGCGGAAGGGTTCCTTCTCCGTGAAAATATCATTATTTCTAAGGATGAAATGATTGATAAGTCTAAGTTAAAACTACAACCTGATAATGGTTGTAGGTTCTCATGTATTTAAGGAACCAAATACATCATCATCATCATATCAGCCGAAAGACGTCCACTGCTGGACATAGGCCTCCCCCAAGTGTCGCCACAACAACCGGTCCTGTGCGTCTTGCATCCATCGGTTACCCGCGACCCTCACCAGGTCATCCGTCCACCTTGTGGGAGGCCTTCCAACGCTGCGTCTTCCGGTACGCGGTCGCCACTCCAAAACTTTTCGGCCCCAAATACATCATCGATAAACAAATCACTGATTTAGCGTTTAAAAAGTTCTAATGTAGATATTTTTTTTCAGTCCCATGGCATATTTTATAATGTTCTAGTTTTTATTTCTGAATTCAGAATTATCTTCCCTTTCATTTGTCATCCCATTCCAAATGAGTGAATCCCACGCTTTATAGAGTCTCTTGATGTCTTCTGGTATAGAATAATGTGGTTCTGTCACCCAGACTAAAATTACGAATCGATTGATTCATCCTAATCTGCTCAGTAGTTAAGGCACTACGGTGTAATATTCGTAAATTAAATTAAATTAAATTAAACTTTATTTCAGACTATAAGGTCCATAATTCAGTCAGTATTTTGGTGTTAGTAACAATGGTGCTTTAGTAGGTTAGTATTGTTAGTTTTACTTATTATTTAGGTTGACATATGACTGTACCCACCCAGCGTCTCTGAAAGGGACAGTCTGGTCTGGCAGCTATCACTTTCAGGATGCTGTTGTCACTTCCATGCAAGCGTTGTAGTAAAGAGGCCGCTTTCTTTCGCATGATGGCATGGAAACCATCTGTGCGAGCCTCCGCGAACATTCCTGAAGCGCTACAACGCCATGGCATGTAAATCCATATGCTCTGCTTAAATCATAACCCATCCATAATTTTTCGCCGTATTCGTGTAAGAATAAATCAAACTAGTGAAAATTCCGCATATCAGCAATTAGCAAGCGAATAAGTCCGCGTTTTGTAAACGAAATATTAACACTAACTAAACTTTGGGAGCTAACATACCACATTTATAAACAAAACTAGGTACACGTTTCTAATTCCCCAATAGAACCAAGATATAGAAATAAACAATAGAAGTTCCACAGAAAGAATCAAAGAAACATTTAGTAAATATTGAAAGATAACTGAAGCAGAAATTTTGGCACCTTGGAGGATCTGAGGCCCTACTATGACGTGTCAATACCATGATTTCATTATGCTCACTCCATTGTCGACTTCGTTTCTGTCACCTCTGACTTAGCTTAGAGTCAAGAGCAAAACCATCTCAAATATATAAAATAAATATTTGGATGGCAGATTTCAGTTCCATACATGATGAAACCTCTGTAAAATATCTTTGTATAGATAAAAACAAAATGAATTACCTATTTACTTGGGAAAATATCCGTCACACCCGCGTAAAATGTCAGAGCCACAGGGCTGCCGGCTTATTCCGTCGACATCTCACTGTGTAAACTTAGGTGGAGTGAACGACAAGTGAGCTATCATTCTATCTTGTCATCATCTTGTATGGTTTGCCAGCTCACTTGTCATTCACTTCGCCTAAATTTTCACTTTGACATTTTTACAAAATCGCACTGCTGGTTTTCAGCTACACGCAGCGTTGACTAGATGGCGAGAGGCTAGAACTTCTGTTTCATCTTTTTGGTATGAATAGTATCTTTCATAGTTGCTCAATGTATTTATAAGCTCGGTTTATTTTGCTGGTGCGGTAAACATTAGGTGGTGTTTTCTTTGGTATATTAGAGGGTGCATGTCTTGACGACGGTTCATTGTTTTGTTGAGAAATTTACGTTACTATGAATATACAGTCAAAGCACAAAATGGTGTACGTAAACATAGCTGTGGTAGAATATTAGCTCAAGATTTTGCTTGGGAGTGTGCGAAATTTTCCTAAGAGAATTACAGGCAAATATTGGAATGGTACAAGAATTGGTGTAGAACTTGCTAAAATTTTTTTTTATTTTTTTTATTAGATATGGGTTTGCTCTTGACTCTAGTCAGTGTCAGAGATGACAGAGACAAAGTCTACGATGGAGCGAGTTTACCCAGAAGGAGCCTGTTCACTCTAACTTTGAAGAGATTGAGTGGTATTGCTCGGAGGGCAATGCTCAGTTTCCTTGCGTGACCGAATCAGGAATGACGATATCCGCAAGGGAACCAAGGTCACCGACATAGCTCGAAGGATAGCCAAATTGAAGTAGCAGTGGGCAGGGCACATTGCTCGCAGAAAAGATGGTCGTTGTGGCCGAAAAGTTTTGGAGTGGCGACCGCGTACCAGAAAACACAGCGTTGGAAGGCCTCCCATAAGGTGGACTGATGACCTGGTAAGGGTCGCGGGTAGCCGATGGAATGCTGCCATTCTTTTGGGCACACTCCCAGTTGACAGCGAAGCGGATGAATTTTTTGACGCCATATTTTAGGGTAACTTTGTTTTTTATTTTTATTTTTTGTATTTAAAGTCAGTTAAGTATTTTCTAATAAATATTATGCGCGAAACGAGTATTAGAGTTACAATAAAATTGTACGTTACGTCAAAAATATTCGTTCTAGGCCCTCTAGTCATGGTTTATACGTGTGACAAGTTTCATTAAAATCCGTTCCGCAGTTTTGTCGAGAAAACGTAACAGGGAGACTGACGAAATTTCAGATTTTTATAACAGTATGGACGTACAGATGCTTCCCAACGCATGAGCAAAACCTGTAGCTATACTACCGAAAGTAACAGCTATCTAATGGGTTCACTATCGCTAAAGGCTACATCCCTTTTAGTAACACAGAAAATATGAAAGCCCTACTCTAAAATACTGCAAAAAAAAACTAAACAGCAAACATCCTTCATGCTGCATTCACAAAACAGAACGAGAATATAATGATAATGAATTATACACGGAGTTGCCAGCACCCCCTAAAATAGCTTTATAAGACAAAACTAAACAACGTGGCGCGTTCTACGGAATGAAGATAAATTAATTTAACGTCAGCCCTTATTTACATAACGGCATCAAGTAAGGGAGCTTCGAGTGTAGAACTTGGTTATGTACGAGAAGATGTCTTTATTTTAGGAGTAAGTCGGTTAATATGGAGGAGGTAGAGAGGTTGTAATAAAAAGACGAAGTGGCCTTAATTATTTATTCATTGTACTATAGTGTTAATCAGTATCCCAGGCTATATATTTGCTAAATTTCATGACGATTCGTTTGGCCATTTTAGCGTGAAAGCGTAACAGACAGACAGAGTTACTTTCGCATTTTAAATGTATAATATTAGTAGGGATTCTTTCATTACTGAGTGATTTAGTGACTGACAGTCTACACACAGCTGAAACTACTGGTCGTAGTAAGCTGAAATTTAGCATGTAGGTTCCTTGGGGAGTGTAAGGGAGCAGGGACCGAGAAAAAGCGGGTCGAAGTCGCGGGTGAAAGCTAGTTTTTATATAACAACAGTGGCAATTTTGTGCTTTGTAGTCTGTGCATGTTCATATGAAAAAACGATACAATAAGCTTCGTCTTTCTGACTAATCTGTAGCAGTGTCGTTGTTTGCGCAATTTGAGCAGTAAATAAAACTTTTTTTGCATGTACCGACGAAAATGCCAGACAATAAACGATAGTTACAGCATCAAATTTTTTTAGCTCGTGACTAAATAATAACAGCCGCACGGATTCTTCAAGATTCATGCCAAAGTCGGATCAGATGGATGACCATCTCAATATACCGAGATATTTCCCTGCCTCGGAAAATACGTTAAGCCGATGGTCCCGCCTGTCATTTGAAGATCTTTGACTGATGTTACGAGTAGTCAAAAGCCAAGAGATCTGACACCAGTCTTGTCTTGGTGTACTGTGTTATCCAGTTACTGGGTTGTGGATACTTTATTGAGCTGCATCTGGTTAGACTTGAACCCGAGCCCAGGGGGTCTACTCTCGATTATTCCCGATGTCCACCACTTGTCTGGCCACCACTGGGGGACAGCGAGACAACTTTAAAACATTATTCTCGTTGTCCACCACTGGGGGACAGCGTCACAACTTTGTAAATTATTTCCATTCGCCACCACTGGTGGACAGCGACACGGATTTTTTAACATTCCCTATGGCCGCCGTTGGGGGACAATGGCACAACTCTTTTGATCCGATTCCCACTGGCCATCAATTTAAATTGTTTAATCTAGAGACCGGTAAAGGATAGCTTAATATACTTACGGATTTGATTTTTAGCAGGGCTAAGGGTAAGACTAATTTAAATATTTATAAATTATATGGTAGGTAAATAATAGTCATATTCTTGAATCAACTTTTATTAAATGTTTCACTCAAGTATTAAAAAATGATCCTACTACTTAGTATTATATAATATAGCTTTGATTGCTTATTTTTTATTGAAGTGGGTAATTAACCGACTTAATTTCCACAGCTGGTTGACAGGCTACAATTTTTAAAATCGACTAGAACATTACAATCATAATCACAGTTTTATTATCCTATTCCTCGACGGAGGAATAAAAATTAAATATTAGTGGGTGGCACCACAAACTAAATTCAGCGATGAGCAAGAAAAACCCAAACAAAATGCACGCTTTAAGCGTTCTTCGAGAAGATGCATGTTTTTTCTTTGTGAAAAAAATGCAAATAAGTCAAAAAAAAAGAACCGTCCAACAAACGAAAAAATATAGATATGGAGTAGAAAACGCCCGACACTAAGGCCAAAACTACGGAATTCGGGTTTAGATAGTAGACCCCCTGTTGCGAAAAGGCTACGAAGATTGATTTTATTGCTGACAGAATGTCACTTTATCTGAAGTTTGAGGTCAATAAAGATCATGAAACGCGGTTTTCCATAGACTCATACATCATAAAGCGGGTTAATACAAAGCAGTGCAAGTATTCTGAACACTCAGTAATACTTGTAGTAATATTCTCTCACCAGAGCCGTAGTGTCAAGAACTTGTTTGCCTCGCATGTATTTGCGTCGTCGGTACAAAATAAATGCATGTTGCATAATGTTGTCAGTTATTCAATGCTTGCCGCGCTAGCATTTTATTAGTTTCCACTTTAAGAATAATGTTGCTGATGTTTTTGAATTAGTTTAGAGAAGAGTAAGTTTTAGTGTTAGCGACGGGTTTGATACAAACGAGTTTGTGTTTAATTGTGTACTTGTGAAGATTTTGAGAATGGCTTCGTTTTATGCTATTACGGGCATAGATTTAAATAGTGAAGATAAGGCTGTACAAACGTCTGCTCATAAGCGTTCACCATAAAATACGGCATTTTTAATGTGTCTAGCACACGACCATTCTCGTAGATAGGCAACTGCGTGGTGAGTTCGCTTTGGCCCAGTAGGGCCAATGCCGAGTCAAGTTTAACTTGATTGGTCCGCGTTTTTGAACAATGCGAAAATTAATGTACCACTTAATTTTAATTTTCATATTTCGTTATACCATGGTAATATTCCACTAAATCCTCTGGAAGATTGCAAAAAAATTGCAAGTTAGTCTTTAAATTTTCTTTCTATAGTTGTCAATAAATAAAAGGCCCTTTTTGACAGCAGAATATAACAAAGAGATTTATTTCATGTCTCTTTCACACTTACTAGTAAATTAATGTTGTATACTGCTGTCAAAACGTGCAAATTTTTTGAGAACTTTAGTTTTAAAAACCAAATATTTTATAAGATGTCTTTTTCACTAAAGAATGCTACTGTTTCTATCGTAATCTAATACGTCAGTTGTTTATGAGTACCATACCCATGGGCATCGAAATATTAGCTATTATTTTGTAGTCTAAAAATAAAAACCAGTCAAGTGTGACCTGAGGCCCTAGACAATGTTCCATTCAATTAGCAAATGCGGCTGTCGAAATGCCAAAATGTAGGAATTTGATCACGTGACATTTCGATAGCATCTTTCAATTCCATACATTTTTCGCCTTCGCCACGCTACCGCTGACAGAATCTCACTTGTCTCGAGGCCCTGGGGGTTTAGACAAAAAAAAATTCTGTAGCGTTAACGTCAGACGCTGACGACAAAATGTATGGGAATGATATTAGGTGTGGAAATTAAACGTCATCTCCTAATATCATTCCCATACATTTTGTGGTGAGCGTCTGACGTTACCGCAACATAACAGTTTTTTGTCACGGCCTGCTGGACTTCGGATTTAGTAAAATGAACCATGTTTTTCAAACTCTTTTAATTTGGTTGTTGTTATAGCAGTAATGGAAATACACAATCCGTGAAAATTTCAACAGGTTCATGAGATACAGCTGGCTGTACAGATAGACGATAGACGGACAACAAAGGCTAATTAAACACGAAAATGAAAAAAAAAAAAGAATCTCCATGATCTATAAACAAGTGCTACTATTCTTTATCAGACAAATCACTGCTCCAATAAAGTCTCCCTCAGTCATGATGATGTTGTGTTCGGTGGCCCAAAGACGTGTATGTACCAACCGTAATTTGTTTTGTGTTATTTTTATTTTATATGAAATCTTTTTAATTTGTAACAATACTCGTAATGTATTTTTTTTATGAAACTTTTGTATGCCCTAAGGCGGGGATGTAGCTGATCTCAATTTAATTATTTAAGACCTGTATTATGTAATTACCTATGATCCACAATAAAAATATTGAAGTTGAAGTTGATTAAGTAATGGAGTATCGTAAGAAACCTTAAAAACCATGCAAAATAAAAATATCAACCATTATTTTCTCAAGTATGATTTTCTAACGTAGTTTTTTTATGACAGCCTTATCTTATTTTAATCTAAAAGTCTACAAGCAACTCGAAGCAATTACGGTAAGGCTAAAAGTCTAAACAAAAGATTGCTTCTTGAACTTAGATGAATAATGTCATGAAACCTTGTTTGTTCTGACTTTTAAGTCTGATTAGCTGAGTTAGGGAAAGTGGGTTGAACCAAAAATATTTGTGTGATTTTCTGTTAAAAGTTTTGTTGGCGAAGTAATTGTTTGCTTTTATATGAGTTGTGGGATTGTTTCCTAGTTGATACAAATGTTTAGGTTTAAGGCTCTGTATGGTGTCGGACGTAAAAGAATAGCACCATCCCATCACTTGCCGTGGGTGTCGTAAGAGGCGACTAAGGGACTCACTAGAGAATCGGCAGCAGCATTCTCTGTAGTACATAACTACAGCTACACTGCGATCGCCAAGCGTGGCGATTATGGCAAACCGGCATTTTGGGGGAGACCTATGTCCAACACTGGACGTCTTTCGGCTGATATGATGATAATGATGATGAAGTTTCAGCAGTGTGATTTTGTAAACATGTCGAAGTGACATGGCGAAGTGATCACGAAGTAAGCTGTCAATCCATGTAATCAAGATGGAATGACAGCCTTCACTTCGACATGTTTACGGAATCGACCGACTGGTTTTGAGTATTTTTGTTAGTGAGATTTTTGGCTGTTCATGATATTGGGCGTCACTATTAAAGAGTAAATTACTCAAGTTAAAGACTGTTTATACAGGCTTACTTCCGAGATAGTAGGTACGCAAAATAATGTAATGTACAATTTATTTAATGTTAGGCAAGGTCACTAAAAATAAATGGACATGTATATTTTTGTTTGACCATGTTTCGTAAACAAAACAAAAGTAAAGTTATCATGGTCAGTCTTTTCGATACTTCAAAAGAGGTAAGTGAAAATGCATATTCTTCAAAAGAAAAATTATATTGTATTTTTTTTCTTGAATTAAGTTGTATTAACGACACTGACTAGGGGGAGGCCTATGTCCAGCAGTGGACGTCTTTCGGCTGATATGATGATGATGATGAACGACACTGACTGCAAGGAAGAAAAGTGCGTACTGCCTCCGATGTAACCCTGTATCGTCTTTTGGAGTCGATGGTTAACTCTTTATATTGCTTGGGTCCAGTAGGTGGCTACGTTAATTGTAGCATCATCTGTATCGGTGGCATTCATTAGGTCTTCCAAAATACATTTGAACCAACATGTGGCTCATGCTCTGATCATGGGCACCACACTCACCCTGTATAAAACGCTTCCAAAATATATCAAGTAACATTTTGACTCCAAATCCAAAAGATTCTCCCATAAATTTTATTCAATACATTTTTGAAAAACAGCATAATAAAAAAGACCTCCGAATTCAAAACCGATTAATTAACTACATTAACCAATTAATTCTATATTTTTATCTTTCACAAAGATAAATGACACAGATTACTTTAGGAGATAAAACGGGGTAAAAAAGATTAAGAACACTAAAAGATATTCTCCGGAAAACAGTAGGAGAACGACCGTAATTACAGTAAAAACCCTCCTTAAAAATAATTGTAAGAGGATCTTTTATCATCCCTCAGAATTAAAGACGACTGTAAAATTCATTCAAATTGAATTTTGTAGACACATTTAATTCTACTAAGTGTTATATGGAAATTTTAAAACGGTTTTGGCTGCAATACGAAAATTGGAATTAAGTATTAATTGCGGTCATAAATTGGATTAATATCTTCTTGAGTTGGTATTTGATGATTGTGAATGATGATCTTAATGCTTTAATACTTTATGTTTCAGTAGCTTTTGGTAAAATATCTGGATTATGTTTGATGATGATGAGGATTTGATTAACAAACTGCACTTATAAAATTGATGGGTTAAGGGACATGAAATCAAACTACTTTATCTGAATTATTGTTATGTAAGTAGATTTATTTTTTGCCATCCCATAAAGGTATACTTAAATTAAAAATACACGAAACTTACAAAAAACTAAAATATAGTATCAAAAAATTCGTCCTCAACGCTGTCAGCTGGTAATGTGCCCAAGAGACTGGCGGCATTGCCACGTTGAATGGCAATGCTTAGTCTCTGCCCAAAGTAAAAGCCAGCTCTTGGGTCACGGGAAGTGTCAACTAGCCGTTAAGTAGATTTTGATGTAGGAGCAGGAAAACATTGTTAGGAAACCTGAAATTAATATTCATATTTAGTCTAAAATATTCAACCCGCCTTGAAGAAGCTTGTTGATTAATATTCATGCCTTTTCTGTGTGAGATGAAGTCTTTTTCATGTAGAGGGACAGTATTAGACTGGTACTCGTATATTTTTTCCAAAACCATCTGGGTACGTATATGCAACACGATAAACTCCAAAAATCGAAATCTCGGATGTGAACAAGTCATCTATGCAGGAAGCACAAAGACAGATGTTCCAAAGTCGTCACTCAGTGGAAGCTAGAAAACGAGCGTCGACAGCCGAGGGAAGCCTGGACAACGCTGGTATGATGAATCGAAGGTAACAGGTGATTAACTGGAGAAGGTCAAACTCTGGGAGGAGTGAAAGGAAGCGAGAGGGGCCCAGTTAGGTGTGAAACAACGTACCTACGTTGGGGAAGAAAATGTGAACGAGCCCAGTCTAACTAGAATTGTGGAGGTAAGATAAACAGCCGTTGTATACACAGGGTGTTCCAGAAGCATGTGGTCATATTTAAGGGTGATTTTGGAGGATGTAACAAAAAAAAATCGACCACAAAAAACAACTCAAAAGTTGTACTTTTAAAGCAGTCTGAAGCAGTTGATGACATTAAATCTGTGATTGAACTAAAGTAAAGGCCACCAACTGTAACAAACTGTTTGAAAAAAATTCAGTTCTTCGAAACTATTTGGTCGATTAAAAAAAAAAGTAAATTTTTTTATGTATTGCTATTTTTTCCTTAATGTTTATCAGCTACACCCTGCATCACCCTTTAGTATGACCACGCGCTTCTGTGATACCTCCTATCCTGTATATTATGCCCTGGTAAGCAACCAAGCAAGTCAGCTGCAACCGCTTAGACTGAAAGCTGAACACAACATACTAAGTTGGAAAAAGAATACACAGTTTTTTTTTTATTTAGAAAAAGCGTTGCCCCATACTAGAAAGTTCTCCTGTATCGTGGGTGCGTTCACAAACATACAAAGTCACATACACTAACAGCCAGACCCGGAAAAAATATCTGTTGGCCATACAAAGGTTGACTGGTAGAAAATGCCTAAGTCCGCCTCTGTACATCTGTGTGCGTAAAGTGTAAATAAATAAATAAATAATAAATATTTTCCGTGTGGGAATCGAACCCGCGACACGCAGCGCCGCAGCCAATCGCTCAACCACTGCGCCAACCGTGTCGTTAAGATTGATGCAGTGCTGCCCAGAAAAACGTTATATTATATTATGCTCTAAGATAGTAGCCGAAATTCCGTATAACATTTTTGTAGTTAAGTTTAAGTGTGATTTTCACTGAGTTACGCTCAGACCCGAAACTAAAAGACGAAACTTATTATTTCGGACCACCCACAGTTTAATGTCCTCAGCAATGTCAGGGGGAAAGTTCTAGTGCAATAAAGTAAATGGAAAATGTTAAGAGTACGCTGTTTATGTGCTTTAAAGCGAGGTTTACACAAACCATTTCATGCTGTAGCGCTGTTTGGGATGAGATGCAAATATTGCATCTGTATGATTTTGTTAACTTTGTTTAGAAATATTAGTTGTTGCTGTTTTATTTATATTGATAGGAAAGCCATGGCATGGTCAACGATGGAGCACGCATGCCTAAAAGCAATCTATCTATACTTAATATTATAAAGGGGAAAGATTTGTATGTGTGTATGTTTGTAATGAATAAACTCAAAAACTACTGTGCCGATTTCAAAAATCTTTCACTAATGGAAAGCTACATTATTAGGGAGTAACATAGGCTATATTTTATCCACGTATTCCCACGGAAACGGGAACTACGCGGGTGAAACTTCGGCGTGCTGCTAGTTAACTATATTTATCTTTTTGACGTAAAGGCCTGAGGTTGTAAATATCAGGAAACAGAATCCAGCTACGACTTTCACTTTTTCTTTTGAGATAGTGGACAGTAAGGTCGGACGACCCCACACACATTTAAATTCATAATTATTTAACGTAAAGGATTAGATTCACTATCATTAAATCATTAAATGCTTCATTTAATGTGGGTTGAGTTATCGTCAAAGTCATAAAATAGGGTGCCAATAAATATGTCAACCCTTACTGCACTAACAATAATAACCAAGCTCTAAGCTCACCAATGTTTTTCTAATAATCTGAAATTCTCAAGTTCTGTCTTGAAATCTTGGCAGTATTAACTCAGTGAAAGGTACAAATATGAATAGTTTCAATATTATGTTAATTCATTAGTTATATCTTGAAGACTAGGCATACCTACACCATCAATTGAATGTTCTAGTAAAATGTTATCGGTACCATCATGTGAAAATTTATATCTATGTAGCCTATTTTATCTCACTGCTGGGCAAAAGCCTCCATCTCCTTTTTCCGTACATATTTGTCCTTTACTCCATTTGTAAGTCCTTTCGTCATTGTGTCGTTTGTCAATGTCTTTTGGAATTAAATGAGACTCATTCGGTGGTTCTTTTTGTACATCTCTTCAAAGTTAGAGTTAACAGGCTCCTTCTGGGTAAGCTCGCTCCATCGTAGACTTTGTCTCTGTCATATCTGACATTGACTAGAGTCAAGAGCAAACCCATCACTAATAATAAAAAAAAAACTTCTCGTTTTATAAGTGGCAGTAAAAAAACAAACCAAAACTCATAAAAAAAATATATAACAACAACAGTATGCAAATAAAAATACAAAATAGCAAAGTAAAGCATTTGTTTGAGTTAAGTCGTTTTAAATTACATCTGAATTGTCAAGATTGGTCAGCCAAATCCGTGGAGCTAGTTGCACGTTCCAAAGCATCGATTCCTAAGGAAAAAAAGTTACAAAAAACTCCACTAGCACTCCTTTAATTCAATAAATAGTTGAAAAACTCTAATTTTTTCTCAAATTCCCAAACGTAAAGTTAACTTCAAGCCAACTGTTAACTTGCATATCCTCTAAATGAACCTAACGGGCGGCGGTATCAACACGAACAAAGCTGAACTTCAAGCGTTTCTAACACTAATTGTAAATACTATTACAAAGTTGAAGATCACCACAGTACAACAGGTAGAGAGTGGAACTTTGTTGTTACTTGTAAGTTAAGCGAGCAAACGATAAAACTGAAGCTTGATGACTGAAATACGTGACGTGCTGAAATTGTTACGTTTTCTAATAAAAAGTATTACATGAATGTCCTTGGATTTTTGAAAACTACGTAAGATTGTGGTAAATAGAAATATGAAGCTAAGGTAGGCACCAGATTAACTTGCAATACAGATCATTGACGTTTCCCTAATATCCCTTCGTAGATACCCATACAATAAATTATGAACCGTTTTTCATTACTAGAGAACGTAAAAAATCACATCTTTATGTCTTTATTTCCCGTCCATCAGAATGACTGGCCAAAATGACCGATCAGCTTTAAAATATTACTAAAATCTAATACCTATTTGCTACTATTTAATATTTTTGTTTGAATAATTGGTAACTAATTCATAAATGAGAAAATGAATTTAAAAAACGGGCAGTCATTCTGATGTCAGGATGACTGCCACATTTAGAATCTCCACGTAAGGGCTCCAAAATTTAAATTCACCTTTACAAAAATTTAGTACGTATTCGACGACACGGTTGGCGCAGTGGTTGAGCGGTCGACTGCTGCGCTGCGTGTCACGGGTTCGATTCCCGCACGGAACAAATATTTTTATGGCCTACAGATAGTTGTTTCGGGTCTGGCTGTTTGTGTATGTGAGTTTATATCTTTGTGAACGTACCCACGATACAGGAGAAATTCCTAGTGTGGGGCAACATTTAAAAAAAAAAAAAACCGAAACATTTTTTTTTTGATTTTTAGGGAAAAGAATAAAGATTTTATAAGAGAATTTTTATTTACTGTGAAAAAAATAGTTCCATGTCAGCTTTTTTTGCGTTTAAATTGAACCTACACTGCAAAGAATTGAAAAAAAAATCACGACTTTCTGTATGAAGTAGGTAACAAAAAATCTCTAATAAAATCTTTATTCTTTGCCCTAAAAATCTAGAAAAAATATATGTTTCAGCTAACGGTATCTGTTATTCACTCAGTTACTCCGTCACTCAATCACTCAAGTCACTCAGTACCGGAAGAATTTTTTATATTATATTGATTTGTATAAAAGAGTTATGAAACAATTTCTGAAGTACAATAAAGTATGTTAAATCTATGCATCTATCTAAACATTTTCGTATTCTATAGATTAACTCAACTACGAAATGTTTTCACTAAAATAAAAATCACCTTTAAAAGCCAGATAATCCAGACAGTTGCGACAAACAGCCGAGTCGAAAGAAAAAGATAGAGCAAGAAAAAGTTTTTAGTTTACTCTATGGCAAAGCGGCGGGTAGAAAGAACTACCAAAGGAGAGCAACTTGCAAAAACAAAAACAGAAAAAACATTGTCGTTGACTTTTTGAGAACAAAAATGTTTAAGTATTGACAAGCCTTTTATTGAAGTATTTTTATTGGAGTTTAATGTACCATTTTTTTTTGTTGATATTAATAAATTTTGTTTTGATTCATTTGCTTAAAAGGTGTACCGAAGAAATGGTTATAATATTATTTCAACTATTTATTTTCAATAACTCTAAAACTAGCCAAGCATATCAATCTTGGTTTGAGATGCTAAAAAAACTGTAGATAATAATTAGACAGGTTTTTAAATTGAAATGATGTGTGTTGCACTGCATGTGTAATTTCAGTCTGAACCAGAGTGCCAATTCTACTTATATAATATAATAATAATATATAATATATCTAATAAATATTAATTTTCAAGCAACGATCGCATTCGCATCTCAATCGCAAACTGTTAAAAATGTATGAAAATTAAGGCTTTTTTTACAGTTTGCGATTGAAATGCGAATGCGAACATTAATTAAAAATTTAAAATGAGTACAGCTTGGCGCGACTGTATTTCTGGCCTCCATGGCCCAGTAATGCTGTAACAAGCCCGCTGTAACAAGCCCGCCACACATTCCCAACCACTGCAACTCCTGAAAGCCTGAATCAACAGTTGCGACCACCAGATAAAACGCCTAGTCAATGAAGCTCGACGAGTCCCGGATACAAATGTCTTGGATCCCGCAATGAAATTAATCAAAAAAGTACAGCGGAGGAGTAGGAAAAATAATAATTTTCACTAGTAACTACTAGTACTAGTAATCTATACATATAATAAAACTGTAGAAGACGTCAATTCTGTACATTGAATGAAAATAAAAAAAAATATTCCAGGGGTGCTTCATATAACCAGTAGAAGCCAAAAATATGCTTTTTTTTTTTTTTGTCTGTCTGTCTGTTGTTAATCTTTCACGCAAAAACCACTGGACGGATTTTGATGAAACTTTTTTTGTTGTATAGCTAATAATCCTCGCTAACATATAGGCTATAATTTATTTTGAAGATCTGAATACAAGACGTGGAACCTTAGCAGCCCAGCTAATCTATAAGAGATATTAATATACCGCTTTAGGAATAGTTGGTCAACATGATGAGTACTGTCTGTCGACATAAAAAAAAATGAAGGTCTAGAGCACCTGATGTGGAACCCTATCAGGGAGCTAAGGTATCGGCTATTTTAATCAATTATTAACAGATCTCATAGTCCGTTGGTTTAAAGCCTGCCTTTCGAAACACTTGGTGTGGGTTCGAATCCCACAAAAGTTGTAATTATTTTTGGATTATTTTTATCTTATTTATTTCGTTAGTTTTTTATTCCTACCAAACCTAATATTTTCAAATATTAATAATATGTTATTGCTGTATTATGCATATTTTTTAGCCTACCTATTCTGTTTTGTTCGCATCACGTTAAAAAATACAAAACTAATGTAGATAACATTTACACATAAACCTGATAGGAATTGTGGCAATCTAGAAGAAATCAACTTATTATCTACATGCATAGTAAGTACGGGTACGTATCTAAATGGTACTCGCAACGCCATCTGTTGGGCGAAACTGTATTACTATCAACAGCATGAAAATTTCAACAAATAATAATATTCTTTTCATACTTACCCAGCGTTATGTGCATTTTTTTTTTAAATTTGATGCATAAAAAAAACTAAAATTGCTCCACTGACTTTGTTTTCATTTTTTTTTACTATTGATAGGAACGCGTTTGACTACTATCTCACCTGATGGTAAACGATGATGTGATCGAAGATGGAGCACGTACCTATTCACTCTTGACAAGACTGGCAGTAGTGTCAGGCTGTAGTTATCAGGAAACACGGACTCAGTCAGGGATTTCCACTCCCTGGCTGTATGCACAATTAATGTGTTTCCAAAACGTTTTGTTCATGTGGGTGTGATGTCCACCGTGTACCGGTGGCGCACCAGCGTTCGCCTTGTGGTCCGACGATGGAACTTGGCTTGGCGGAATTAAACTATGCAATTCTGTTGCATACTCCCCAAAATGCAACCGATAGAAAACCGACATAAAAGCAACTCGGCATCGATGCTTAAGACTTTGGAGCTTCGACTCGACGAGCCTTTCACCTCTTGGATTTATTTCCCAGGATCCCTCTTTTAAATTTATTATTTTCTGTTTATTTTGAAACAAAACTGTTCAATTCCCAGTGAGCCGGTGATTCGTCGTGACCAGCCCAGGGCCAGAAATTATCGGTACGGGTTTCACACTCCAGAGCAATAAGGGGAACTGTGGATCCCTAGGCAATGACACCACAGAAGAACTCGCGAAGAGAGGTTCCGAGATGGTAGTGCTGGACCCGTACCCACTCCTCCTTCCTTCTTTATTTCTTTCTCACAGTTTTGCACATGAATTCACCAGAGAACAACTGAACATCATGACAACAAATGGTCACGGGTTACAGATTGCAGTGAAAAATGGCAATGATATGTCTATACACGCGACTAATAAAACGACCTCTCAGCTTAAGCTTAAAAATTACTCCAGTAATATTAGGGATTATTACGGGTCATTGCCCCTAAAAATTGTTAAAATAAGTACCACAGACAGCCCAATTTACAGAGGTTGCTTCGACAACGAGGAATCAGTCGGCTACGTCATCCTGGTCGTGGCTTTCCGACGTGAAAAAATTCTCGGAACGGTGAAGTCTGCAGGTTTTAAATCAATTCAAATCATTTATTGCAATCCATAATGTACATATACATGTGGTAAATATAGGTTTGTGAGTGCTAAGTGATTGAGCTGACTTTAATCTCAGATTATCACTCTTTTGAGGGTTGAGTGTTATCGGTCGTCTCTCCACTCAACCTGTAAAGCACTCTGGTGGCTTCTGTACATTTGGACGGAGCTAGGCTTGCAAACTTAGCCAGGACACCTACGCACAATGGAGTCTCTACTCTACTCCACTCTATCCATTGTGGGTTTTTTTTTTATGGATGGGAAATCATCAAATGATTTCTTTCGCTCTGGCGCGCGTGGAACACAACGCTCCGTCGACCCGGGCTTGGTTGTTAAAGAACAGCTAGCCACTCGCCGTCCGCAGGCGCGCGCCTACGGCGACTCCTGACGCCCGAGGCGTCTTCTTCTGTTGTGGCGGCTGAGGCGTGAGGTTTACCTCTACCTCACGCGGCCCGCCTCTTCCTTCACTAGCATTACTGTTTCGCAAAAGGAGGTGACGGCTTCCCATGCCTCCTCGCTCTGGGCCATAGAGTGAACCAGAGCCGGTAGCGAGGGGTCGCCGCCGCCGATCGCCTCGACGAGGACACGGCGGTGCTTCGCCCAAGCAGGGCAGACCTTCACCGTATGCTCCACCGTGTCCTCTGCGGGGGTTGACTTTTCTTCTGGTTGGTCTTCCCATGGACAAATTTATGTAGCTCTATCGCGAGTTAACAACCTTAGCATCATCATGTATCATCATTATAATCCACAGCCCGACTTCGCCCACTACTGAGCATAGGCCTCTCAATTCGTGTTGCAATCCCCACGTTCCTATGCCAGCCTCATCCTGAATGAGGCTGGCGGTGACTCTTTCGAACAAATTCCTCAACCCTAGCTACGACGCTCCGTCAACCCGGGCCTGGTTGTGTTCGGTCAGCGAGCCAACCAACGCTCGCCGTCTGCAGGCCCGCGTTTACGTTAGCTGGGAATTGGCCTGCGGCTCCCGACGCCTGGGGCGTCTTGTTCGGCGGCTAAAGGGAACTGGGAATAATTGTCAAATCGTGCTGTCATTAATTCTTAGTTCGGGTTCGGGACTAATCGTAAGTCCGTAGGTGATACGGAGTAGGAAACGCCTAACACTACGAAACTACGGACTGCGAGCTTAGAGAGTAGACCCCGAGGCGTGAGGTTTGCTTCTCCCTCACGCGGACCGCCTGAAATAAAGGAGACTCCACTAGCATTACTGCTTTGCAGGAGGTGGCGGCTTCCCATGCCTCCTCGCTCCGGACCATGGAGTGAACCAGGACCGGTAGCGAGAGGTCGCCGCGGCCGATCGCCTCGACGAGGACATGGTAATGCTCCGCCCTAGCAGGACAGGCCTCCACCGTATGCTCCACCGTGTCCTCTGCGGAGACTTCTCTTCTGATAGTTTTGGCATGACCATTAATAATGCTCAGGGACAAACAATGAGTCGTGTTGTTGTGGATCTGCGGAAGTTCTGTTTCTCGCACGGTCAACTGTATGTCGCTTTATCGCGAGTAAGCAGCGTGCAAAGCCTGTTTTTACTTACTGATGAACATTACATAACAAGTAATATTGTTCACGAAGAAATTTTTAAGTGTTAACGTTCGTTCGTTCTTCGTAATTTTGTAAATCATGTCATAATCATGATGAGTACATACATACATTAGTGAGTTTGTGTACTTATGTACATATATACTTAATCTTGCTTAATACGAAGTGCACGCGCGAACGAAGTCGCGGGCACAGCTAGTCTATACATATAATAAAACTGTAGAAGACGTCAATTCTGTACATTGAATGAAAATAAAAAAAAATATTCCAGGGGTGCTTCATATAACCAGTAGAAGCCAAAAATATGCTTTTTTTTTTTTTTGTCTGTCTGTCTGTTGTTAATCTTTCACGCAAAAACCACTGGACGGATTTTGATGAAACTTTTTTTGTTGTATAGTTATTATTCCTCGCCAACATATAGGCTATAATTTATTTTGAAGATCTGAATACAAGACGTGGAACCTTAGCAGCCCGGCTAATCTATAAGAGATATTAATATACCGCTTTAGGAATAGTTGGTCAACATGATGAGTACTGTCTGTCGACATAAAAAAAATGAAGGTCTAGAGCACCTGATGTGGAACCCTTTCAGGGTGCTAACCTATCGGCTATTTTAATCAATTGTCAACAGATCTCATAGTCCGTTGGTTTAAAGCCTGCCTCTCGAAAGACTTGGTGTGGGTTCGAATCCCACAGAAGTTGTAATTATTTTTGGATTATTTTTATCTTATTTGTTTCGTTAGTTTTTTATTCCCACCAAACCTAATATTTTCAAATATTAATAATATGTTATTGCTGTATTTTGCATATTTTTTAGCAAAGAACCTATTTTCTGTTTATATGTACCTATTCTGTCTTGTTCGCATCACGTTAAAAAATACAAAACTAATGTAGATAACATTTACACATAAACCTGATAGGAATTGTGGCAATCTAGAAGAAATCAACTTATTATCTACATGCATAGTAAGTACGGGTACGTATCTATATGGTACTCGCAACGCCATCTATTGGGCGAAACTGTACTTACTATCAACAGTATGAAAATTACAACAAATATTATTATTTAGTTAAAGATTCATTTCATACTTACCCAGCGTTATGTGCATATTTTTTTTTTAAATTTGATGCATAAAATAAAACTAAAATTGCTCCACTGACTTTGTTTTCATTTTTTTTACTATTGATAGGAACGCGTTTGACTACTATCTCACCTGATGGTAAACGATGATGTGATCGAAGATGGAGCACGCTTGCCTAGAAGTAACCTATTCACTCTTGACAAGACTGGGCAGTAGTGTCAGGCTGTAGCTATCAGGAAACACGGACTCAGTCAGGGATTTCCACTCCCTGGCTGTATGCACAATTAATGTGTTTCCAAAACGTTTTGTTCATGTGGGTGTGATGTCCACCGTGTACCGGTGGCGCACCAGCGTTCGCCTTGTGGTCCGATGATGGAACTTGGCTTGGCGGAATTAAACTATGCAATTCCGTTGCATACTCCCCAAAATGCAACCGATAGAAAACCGACATAAAAGCAACTCGGCATCGATGCTTAAGACTTTGGAGCTTCGACTCGACGAGCCTTTCACCTCATGGATTGGATTTATTTCCCAGGATCCCTCTTTTCAATTTATTATTTTCTGTTTATTTTGAAACAAAACTGTTCAATTCCCAGTGAGCCGGTGATTCGTCGTGACCAGCCCAGGGCCAGAAATTATCGGTACGGGTTTCACACTCCAGAGCAATAAGGGGAACTGTGGATCCCTAGGCAATGACGCCACAGAAGAACTCGCGAAGAGAGGTTCCGAGATGGTAGTGCTGGACCCGTACCCGCTCCTCCTTCCTTCTTTATTTCTTTCTCTCAGTTTTGCACATGAATTCACCAGAGAACAACTGAACATCATGACAACAAATGGTCACGGGTTACAGATTGCAGTGAAAAATGGCAATGATATGTACATACACGCGACTAATAAAAAAATTACTCCAGTAATATTAGGAATTATTACGGGTCATTGCCCATAAAAATTGTTAAAATAAGCACCACAGACAGCCCAATTTGCAGAGGTTGCTTCGACAACGAGGAATCAGTCGGCTACGTCATCCTGGTCGTAGCTTTCCGACGTAAAAAAATTCTCGGAACGGTGAAGTCTGCAGGTTTTAAATCAATTCAAATCATTTATTGCAATCCATAATGTACATATACATGTGGTAAATATAGGTTTGTGCTAAGTGATTGAGCTGACTTTAATCTCAGATTATCACTCTTTTGAGGGTTGAGTGTTATCGGTCGTCTCTCCACTCAACCTGTAAAGCACTCTGGTGGCTTCTGTACATTTGGACGGAGCTAGGCTTGCAAACTTAGCCAGGACACCTACGCACAATGGAGTCTCTACTCTACTCCACTCTATCCATTGTGGGTTTTTTTTTATGGATGGGAAATCATCAAATGATTTCTTTCGCTCTGGCGCGCGTGGAACACAACGTTCCGTCGACCCGGGCTTGGTTGTTAAAGAACAGCTAGCCACTCGCCGTCCGCAGGCGCGCGCCTACGGCGACTCCTGACGCCCGAGGCGACTTCTTCTGTTGTGGCGGATGAGGCGTGAGGTTTACCTCTACCTCACGCGGCCCGCCTCTTCCTTCACTAGCATTACTGTTTCGCAAAAGGAGGTGACGGCTTCCCATGCCCCCTCGCTCTGGGCCATAGAGTGAACCAGAGCCGGTAGCGAGGGGTCGCCGCCGCCGATCGCCTCGACGAGGACACGGCGGTGCTTCGCAAGCAGGGCAGACCTTCACCGTATGCTCCACCGTGTCCTCTGCGGGGGTTGACTTTTCTTCTGGTTGGTCTTCCCATGGACAAATTTATGTAGCTCTATCGCGAGTTAACAACCTTAGCATCATCATGTATCATCATTATAATCCACAGCCCGACTTCGACCACTGCTGAGCATAGGCCTCTCAATTCGTGTTGCAATCCCCACGTTCCTATCCTTCCTTATCCTGGATGAGGCTGGCGGTGACTCTTTCGAACAAATTCCTCAACCCTAGCTACGACGCTCCGTCAACCCGGGCCTGGTTGTGTTCGGACAGCGAGCCAACCAACGCTCGCCGTCTGCAGGCCCGCGTTTACGTCAGCTGGGAATTGGCCTGCGGCTCCCGACGCCTGGGGCGTCTTGTTCGGCGGCTAAAGGGAATAATTGTCAAATCGTGCTGTCATTAATTCTTAGTTCGGGTTCGGGACTAATCGTAAGTCGGTAGGTGATACGGAGTAGGAAACGACTAACACTACGAAACTACGGACTGCGAGCTAAGAGAGTAGACCCCGAGGCGTGAGGTTTGCTTCTCCCTCACGCGGACCGCCTGAAATAAAGGATACTCCACTAGCATTACTGCTTTGCAGGAGGTGGCGGCTTCCCATGCCTCCTCGCTCCGGACCATGGAGTGAACCAAGACCGGTAGCGAGAGGTCGCCGCGGCCGATCGCCTCGACGAGGACATGGTAATGCTCCGCCCTAGCAGGACAGGCCTCCACCGTATGCTCCACCGTGTCCTCTGCGGAGACTTCTCTTCTGATAGTTTTGGCATGACCATTAATAATGCTCAGGGACAAACTATGAGTCGTGTTGTTGTGGATCTGCGGAAGTTCTGTTTCTCGCACGGTCAACTGTATGTCGCTTTATCGCGAGTAAGCAGCGTGCAAAGCCTGTTTTTACTTACTGATGAACATTACATAACAAGTAATATTGTTCACGAAGAAATTTTTAAGTGTTAACGTTCGTTCGTTCTTCGTAATTTTGTAAATCATGTCATAATCATGATGAGTACATACATACATTAGTGAGTTTGTGTACTTATGTACATATATACTTAATCTTGCGTAATACGAAGTGCACGCGCGAACGAAGTCGCGGGCACAGCTAGTCTATACATATAATAAAACTGTAGAAGACGTCAATTCTGTACATTGAATGAAAATAAAAAAAAATATTCCAGGGGTGCTTCATATAACCAGTAGAAGCCAAAAATATGCTTTTTTTTTTTTTTGTCTGTCTGTTGTTAATCTTTCACGCAAAAACCACTGGACGGATTTTGATGAAACTTTTTTTGTTGTATAGTTATTATTCCTCGCCAACATATAAGCTATAATTTATTTTGAAGATCTGAATACAAGACGTGGAACCTTAGCAGCCCGGCTAATCTATAAGAGATATTAATATACCGCTTTAGGAATAGTTGGTCAACATGATGAGTACTGTCTGTCGACATAAAAAAAATGAAGGTCTAGAGCACCTGATGTGGAACCCTTTCAGGGAGCTAAGCTATCGGCTATTTTAATCAATTGTCAACAGATCTCATATTCCGTTAGTTTAAAGCCTGCCTCTCGAAAGACTTGGTGTGGGTTCGAATCCCACAGAAGTTGTAATTATTTTTGGATTATTTTTATCTCATTTATTTCGTTATTTTTTTTATTCCTACCAAACCTAATATTTTCAAATGTTAATAATATGTTATTGCTGTATTTTCCATATTTTTTAGCAAAGAACATATTTTCTGTTTATAAGTACCTATTCTGTTTTGTTCGCATCACGTTAAAAAATACAAAACTAATGTAGATAACATTTACACATAAACCTGATAGGAATTGTGGCAGTCTGGAAGAAATCAACTTATTATCTACATCCATAGTAAGTACGGGTAAAGTATCTAAATGGTACTCACAACGCTATCTGTTGAGCGAAATTGTACTTACTATCAACAGCATGAAAATTACACCAAAAAATATTTTTTAGCTAATGATTCTTTTGATACCTAGCCCGCGTAAAAAAAAAGTTTTATTTGAAAATAATTTAATTGACTTTAACCTAATCACTCTTGACAAGCCTCCCAGGCTGTAGCTATCAGGAAACACGGACTCAGTCAGGGATTTCCACTCCTTAGCTGTACGCACAATAATTGTTTTTCCAGAACGTTTTGTTCATGTGGGTGTGAGGTCCACCGTGTACCGGTGGCGCACCAGCTTACGCCTTGTGGTCCGATGATGGAACTTGGCTTGGCGGAATTAAACTATGCAATTCCGTCGCACACTCCCCAAAATGCAACCGATAGAAAACCGACAGACTAGCAACTCGGCATCGATGCTCAAGACTTTGGAGCTTCGACTCGGTGAGCCTTTCACCTCTTGGATTTATTTCCCAGGATCCCTCTTTTCAATTTATTATTTTCTGTTTATTTTGAAACAAAACTGTTCCATTCCCAGTGAGCCGGTGATTCGTCTTGACCAGCCTAGGGCCAGAAATTATCGGTACGGGTTTCACACTCCAGAGCAATAAGGGGAACTGTGGATCCCTAGGCAATGACGCCACAGAAGAACTCGCGAAGAGAGGTTCCGAGATGGTAGTGCTGGACCCGTACCCACTCCTCCTTCCTTCTTTATTTCTTTCTCACAGTTTTGCACATGAATTCACCAGAGAACAACTGAACATCATGACAACAAATGGTCACGGGTTACAGATTGCAGTGAAAAATGGCAGTGATATGTCTATACACGCGACTAATAAAACGACCTCTCAGCTTAAGCTTAAAAATTACTCCAGTAATATTAGGGATTATTACGGGTCATTGCCCCTAAAAATTGTTAAAATAAGCACCACAGACAGCCCAATTTACAGAGGTTGCTTCGACAACGAGGAATCAGTCGGCTACGTCATCCTGGTCGTGGCTTTCCGACGTGAAAAAATTCTCGGAACGGTGACGGTGACGGTCTGCAGGTTTTAAATCAATTCAAATCATTTATTGCAATCCATAATGTACATATACATGTGGTAAATATAGGTTTGTGAGTGCTAAGTGATTGAGCTGACTTTAATCTCAGATTATCACTCTTTTGAGGGTTGAGTGTTATCGGTCGTCTCTCCACTCAACCTGTAAAGCACTCTGGTGGCTTCTGTACATTTGGACGGAGCTAGGCTTGCAAACTTAGCCAGGACACCTACGCACAATGGAGTCTCTACTCTACTCCACTCTATCCATTGTGGGTTTTTTTTTATGGATGGGAAATCATCAAATGATTTCTTTCTCTCTGGCGCGCGTGGAACACAACGCTACGTCGACCCGGGCTTGGTTGTTAAAGAACAGCTAGCCACTCGCCGTCCGCAGGCGCGCGCCTACGGCGACTCCTGACGCCCGAGGCGTCTTCTTCTGTTGTGGCGGCTGAGGCGTGAGGTTTACCTCTACCTAACGCGGCCCGCCTCTTCCTTCACTAGCATTACTGTTTCGCAAAAGGAGGTGACGGCTTCCCATGCCTCCTCGCTCTGGGCCATAGAATGAACCAGAGCCGGTAGCGAGGGGTCGCCGCCGCCGATCGCCTCGACGAGGACACGGCGGTGCTTCGCCCAAGCAGGGCAGACCTTCACCGTATGCTCCACCGTGTCCTCTGCGGGGGTTGACTTTTCTTCTGGTTGGTCTTCCCATGGACTAATTTATGTAGCTCTATCGCGAGTTAACAACCTTAGCATCATCATGTATCATCATTATAATCCACAGCCAGACTTCGCCCACTGCTGAGCATAGGCCTCTCAATTCGTGTTGCAATCCCCACGTTCCTATGCCAGCCTCATCCTAGATGAGGCTGGCGGTGACTCTTTCGAACAAATTCCTCAACCCTAGCTACGACGCTCC
The DNA here is from genome assembly GCA_947386135.1 of Melanchra persicariae. Taxonomy (NCBI): domain Eukaryota; kingdom Metazoa; phylum Arthropoda; class Insecta; order Lepidoptera; family Noctuidae; genus Melanchra; species Melanchra persicariae. The sequence goes on along the minus strand of OX376651.1, from coordinate 3,028,611 downwards.
GTCAACCCGGGCCTGGTTGTGTTCGGACAGCGAGCCAACCAACGCTCGCCGTCTGCAGGCCCGCGTTTACGTTAACTGGGAATTGGCCTGTGGCTCCCGACGCCTGGGGCGTCTTGTTCGGCGGCTAAAGGGAACTGAAATAATTGTCAAATCGTGCTGTCATTAATTCTTAGTTCGGGTTCGGGACTAATCGTAAGTACGTAGGTGATACGGAGTAAGAAACGCCTAACACTACGAAACTACGGACTGCGAGCTTAGAGAGTAGACCCCGAGGCGTGAGGTTTGCTTCTCCCTCACGCGGACCGCCTGAAATAAAGGAGACTCCACTAGCATTACTGCTTTGCAGGAGGTGGCGGCTTCCCATGCCTCCTCGCTCCGGACCATGGAGTGAACCAGGACCGGTAGCAAGAGGTCGCCGCGGCCGATCGCCTCGACGAGGACATGGTAATGCTCCGCCCTAGCAGGACAGGCCTCCACCGTATGCTCCACCGTGTCCTCTGCGGAGACTTCTCTTCTGATAGTTTTGGCATGACCATTAATAATGCTCAGGGACAAACTATGAGTCGTGTTGTTGTGGATCTGCGGAAGCTCTGTTTCTCGCACGGTCAACTGTAAGTCGCTTTATCGCGAGTAAGCAGCGTGCAAAGCCTGTTTTTACTTACTGATGAACATTACATAACAAGTAATATTGTTCACTAAGAAATTTTTAAGTGTTAACGTTCGTTCGTTCTTCGTAATTTTGTAAATCATGTCATAATCATGATGAGTACATACATACATTAGTGAGTTTGTGTACTTATGTACATATATACTTAATCTTGCTTAATACGAAGTGCACGCGCGAACGAAGTCGCGGGCACAGCTAGTGTATTAATAATCGTATTCTGACTCCTCGTAGTGAATGTCAAAGATTTTAAGAAGATGACAGTGATACTAAACGTGCTTTCCGAGGCACCAACTAAAAAGAGTCTCAAAATTTACACATTGTGTTGAACTTATGTTCGCGCAATGGGCAAACGACTCATTACTTTTGTGTGATCCACCAACGATTTTCATACACATCGGGACAAAATTAAATAGCCGCTCTAAGAAATAGTCCTATTGTTAAGAGAGCATAAATAATTTTGTCGTGCAAACGAAGCGTTTCAGGACTTATTCATTCAAAAATTGTTACTTGGAGAAAGCATGCCGCCTTTGTAAAACATTTGTCATTATAATCACCCAAAGCTGCCGTCTGCGGTAATAAAATTATTTCACAGTAAACATTTTGAAAATTAAATTTTAAAGACTTCTCACTTGGAGTAATGGCCCGTTTTAAGTACGGACGTGACGTAATAAGTTAGCGCCCTGAAAACTTTGTATAGATGTTTTTTTTTTCGTTTTGAAGGTAGTCCGGGAGATTTGTGTAGCTAGGGCGATTTTATAACCTAATTACTAAATTATATAACTTCATTAATTAGAAAACTTTACCTGAACATTTTCACGCGATTATAGTTTACACAATGATGACCTTTCTCTTGCAAGGCATATGCCCTATACAAGGCATCTCACAAAATTCATTTGCCGCATCATGAACTTAGTCAAGTAAATTTGACATAGGTACTTAATGAAACTCCGTATATCTTTCTCTTGATAAAGTTTCTTATTATAGTTTCTCCACACAAAACAACGAATACTAATTCTGGGTACTGACCGGTGTTACTGTAATGTAACAATCGCAGCGAGCATGATATGTCGCATGCGCATATAGTGCATGTTCGTGCTCGTTTCCACGTACTGACTGCGCGAATTCTCGCTTTGTAAATATTTTAAATGTAGCACCATGCAGCATAAATGCAGCACCCATGTAGCACCCACTCCTATCAAGATTGGAGACTCTGCACTCGAAGTTGTTGATGAGTACGTCTACCTGGGACAAATGATCCAGCTAGGTAGGGCTAACTTCGAGAAGGAGGTCAGCCGTCGAATCCGACTCGGCTGGGCGGCGCGGCGCGGCGTTCGGGAAGTTGCGCGGTATCTTCTCGTCTCACATACCACAGTGTCTCAAGACGAAAGTCTATGACCAGTGCGTGTTGCCAGTGATGACCTATGGACTCGAAACGTGGTCGCTCACAATGGGCCTCATCAGAAGGCTTAAAGTCACCCAAAGGGCAATAGAGAGGGCAATGCTCGGAGTTTCCTTGCGTGATCGAATCAGGAATGATGATATCCGCAAGAGAACCAAGGTTACCGACATAGCCCGAAGGATCGCCAAATTGAAGTGGCAGTGAGCAGGGCACATTGCTCGCAGAACAGATGGTCGATGGGGCCGAAAAGTTTTGGAGTGGCGACTGCGTACCGGAAGACGCAGCGTTGGAAGGCCTCCCACAAGGTGGACCGATGACCTGGTGAGGGTCGCGGGTAACCGATGGATACGAGACGCACAGGACCGGTTGTTGTGGCGACACTTGGGGGAGGCCTATGTCCAGCAGTGGACGTCTTTCGGCTGATATGATGATGATGATGATGATGAAATATTTTAACACCGCGACCGGTCAGCACCCACCTTAAGAAATATTGCTCTTTCATTTTCCGAGAAATCAAAAATTCAACTATGATTCAGTAAATACATAAATTCTCAAACAGCAGTCGCTACCCACAATAGTTTAAAATACGCCTTAATTTTCTAAGAATTTCGTAACAAAACAGTTTACAGAAAATAATTAGGGTACAGGATAACAAGCCTTGTGTACTCAAAAATGACTAGTATTCTAGAAAGCCTGCGAACCCGTCTCCCTAAAAATGTGTTTAGTCTATTAAGCTGTTCTATGAAACTTGCTGTAATAATGAAATGTGGAGTACTAATTTGTTCGTGTCTATTTTGTTTTCCGAGGTGAGAACGCATAGTCTTACCGACGAATCATTTCACCACGATGACTCAAAACGAAATTATCAATACGACGAATTTTCAATATATTTTGTGTGCTTACGCAGGCTGCTGTAAAAATAAACTTCCTCTATTGTTTTGTCAGTGTAAATAAATTGTTCTGTTGACTTATGGTGACAGTAGGTTTATAGACCTATTTTGATGTAAACTATAGGAAAAAAATATACAAATTTATATTGACATTTGAAAATCTTTATAATATTATTATGACAATGTAATCTCTCAAAGCACTGCTTCGATAACGTTTTTTTTTTATTTGAAGTAAATCTACATTATTGCTCAGTGACATAATATGCTACTTTATAAATATGAACCAGAACATGTACGGTTTGTTGGGTTTCTGGCTATAATACTAGTTACGCGACTTATTAAACTCCTACACGGGAAATAACGCAACCACTTACTATGGGAATAATGTAATGTACGGCGATGCGCCACCGGTACATGGTGGACATCCCACCCACACGCACAAAGCGTTTTGGGAATACATTCATTGTGCGTACAGCTAAGGAGTGGAATTCCCTGCCGGGGTCTGTGTTTCCTGATAGCTACAACCTGGGAGTCTTTAAGTCAAGAGTGAATAGGTTACTTCTAGGCAAGCGTGCTCCATCTTCGACCACATCGTCGCTTACTATCAGGTGAGTAGTGGTCAAGCGCGTGCCTATCAATAATTAAAAAAAAAAAAAAATGTCAATTTAATTCTTCCACTAAAGTATGAAAAATATACAAAACTCGGAAGTCGGTTGTATTTTTTTTGTGAAAAGTTTTAATTATTTTTTTAAATATTATAAGACCAAATAATAATCAGTTGTACCTAACTAAACTCGTGGCCTTATTTTAGTTACGGTTTATTAGATAATTAAAAGTCCCTCCCCGAATATAAACGCGCAACTATTTCTTTACTCCGTAGGTACTAAAAAACTAAATTAAAATGAACTACCATGGCAATTTGTTCCCATCTCTAAACTCGAGTAATAAAATGTTAGAAACACAAAACCTCACTTCATTTTGCTACCCAATCCGTTTTACCTGCTAACGTGAAAATATATTTGTGCGTAGGGTTGGCGGTACGCATTATGAATTAATTCATTTCTGTTACAACGAAGCGACACTGACATAAAAGTAAAACCAAAGTGGGAGTTTTATGATTGAGAATTTTGGTTTTGATACATGGCATCCGAGTACTCATTTAGTTTTTTATTGATTTAAATTAGCATTGCAATTCAGCTCGCCAATGCTAGCTTTTTGGGCACTTGTCGCACTGAAAGCAATGTGGCTGTTTTTTCACTAGAACTAATTGTATAGATAGAGAAATAGAAAGCAGAGAACCAGTAATTGTAGTGCCAGACCAAATTGAATACGATTAATTACATAATTTTCATGCATGCAGCTTATGTTCATAGGCTTTCGTACGTCCGAGTGAAAAACAGAACTCTGTAGGTTTCACAATGTTTTTTTTTCAAGCCAATGTTTATAGACAACTTGTGTCACATGCTAGCTAAAAGTCTCCCGTTTCACCGTCCAAAACTTTCTAAGTTTGGTAATCTCTGATCAAGTTAAAATTTGGCAAAATAAATAAAGAAAAACAAAAATCTCAAGCGTGCCAACCATATCACAGTAAAGTCAAAGTTCGCGTAATACGTTCTTATTTATTACCTGTTTCTATCTATACAGGCAAGGCATGTCGAAAATGTAATGATTCAAAGGGTCTTACAAATTGCAACGAAGCACCATTACTATACTAGCTTGCCCCGGGGTTATGTCCGTGGAAAACAAATTCTACCCCTTTTTACCCCATTAGGTATCGTGAAGAATCCCTTCTTGGCAGGTGCTTACGTAATGGAAACTGGCCAGATATGTGCTTTTTCTTTTTCGTTTCTTGGCTTTTCGTAACGGCTATTTTTTATTTTCTGTATGTCTGTTCGTTTGTTGGTCACAGAATTGTGATTTTACAACAGTGATATTGTAATCATCAGTTGAGATATATTTACAAAGAAGTTGAGTTGCCTCTGTCATGACAAGTAACAAAAATAATTTAAACTATGATTGTATAAGTAGTACGAATTTTTTACGATCGATCGCATACGCTCTGATTATATAATTTAAACCGTATTCATTACGTGTTTTTACAAGCCCGATTTGACAGCCGAGTAGAGAGGGATAGGAGATCGCTTTACCACTAAGTGCGAAAGAGTTTGATTTCATGTCTCTTTCATAATCATTACAAAAGCAATGTTTTATCCTGCTGTCAAATCGGGTTTCTTAGATTATGACAAGTTTAAGCAGTAGAATTTTCAAACATGTGAAGCACCATTGCTTCACATGTTTGAAATTGCGAAAATTCTACTGCTTTTTCGAAAGGAATTTTAGACCCATGTCTAGAATTCCTTTCGATTGTAAAACAGTATTTTATGAACTACTACTACTCAAGGGTGCGAGCATTTTTTAGACTTTAATAGATTAATCCTATCATTATTAAAATCAGGCATAGGTACAAGCTTATTCAACCAGTTTTAAAAGGTGTCAATATTCCTTTTCCACGCTAACAAATATTTTGAACGTCAAATCAATCTGACTTCTAATAAAGACGCTTTACTTTGGCCTAAATTTTATTGAGAAATCCTTTACAGACTCTTGAAAACAACAAAGCATTCAGGTGGAAGGATTAGAAATTAATTATACAGTGATTGAGTTCAGAGTTTTGAACGTCTTTCTAAATATTTTTGTCATTTCAATGTCATGCTGTAGATTTATTGACAATCTTATTGCTTGACATATACTAATGAAGATATTTTTAATAGAAGGGAAAAACAAACAAAAACGATAGATAGAATGTGTGAATGATAATAAGCTAACCTATTTCAAAAGTTTATTTAATACACACTTACTCGTATTTTGAACCATATTTGCACAAATATATTATGTAGTTTAGGTCATAAGACCTGAGTCAAGAATCATGGTAAAACAAACTACCACTCTTTAAAAAAATTAAGGCGCGGACAAATAATCTCATGGTCATAGTTAAAAAGCGACTAACATACCGACACAGTCAATATAAGTAGATTATTATTTTATAAGTAGCAGCCAATGATATTATAAGTAAAAAGGTGTAGATGGTTTACTAAAACAAAATTCGATCTTTAAAAACGGCACAATGTCACAATGTTAGATGACACGTAGAAGTAGGACGGCATTTCGTAATTATCGGGAGCGGAAAAGAGACAAGCTGAGGAAAATGTGGCTAATTAGCCACTTTTTGACGTGTCGCTTGTTGAGCGCTTATAACCTATCTACACTTTTTACTTATAATATCATTGGTAGCAGCCCAACGTCAACGTCACCCCATTACGCCACATAATTTGGCTTCAATAAAGTATGTCTTCTTCCTCCAAACACCTGTCCCTATTTGCAACCACTTTTGAGTTTCTTTTCCTCCATTCTTTATAACAAATAACCAAACAACTTCAAACCTTTTTGCACAAAATCACGAAATAGGTATTAGTTCTCATCAATTAATGTATAACGTGTTACAGAATAAACGCAATACATGAAAGGGATGATTGTACTCATAATTTATGAACAACTTTTACTATCGTAGCAACAGCTCAATCAGCTGTTCAGTACATTTTGACGAGTTATGCGTACATAAATGTCTGGGGCAGTCAATTTTTTTTTCGCAATCTCAGATTATTCTGTTACACGTTGTATATAAAACTCTTCCGTTACTGACTGACTGAGTGACTGAAACGCACGAAAATACTAGTCGTAGAAAGCTGAAATTTGGCATGTAGCATCCTTGGGGAGTGTAGTGCTCCCATAGCATGTAGTGCTCGGGAAATTCTCTCTTAGTGGGAAATTTCTACGGGAACAATGCGCGTACGAAGTCGCGGGCTAATGGCTCATAATAATCAAACAGTCGTCTTGACATGAAAATGTCGCGCAAAAGGTATTCGTTTCAAAATCTCCCTTCTCAATTCTGTCACACTTCTCACAAAATTCAAATTAAAGACCATTCAGTGAACAATTTCCTCCATAATTATTTGTTACGGCATGATTTTCCTGATAACAAGAGTGATGTGTGCAATCAATTATATGCCATATTACGTACTTTATAAACACGAAATTGGCATGTTAAATAATGGAGCTGTTAATTGTTGTTGCGTACGTGAATTGGGTAACGTATTCATAGCCTTGGTGATGGATTATAGGCACTTAATACAATATTGAAGTATGGTGATGTTTTGTGTACGATGCTTTATTGGTCGTTAAAGTGAACAGCCTCTTTAATTCGACACTTAATTACGTTCTCGATTTCATGAATATTTTCAGGAATGTTTTTGGGTTCCGTATCCGAAGGGTACCAATTACGGAAACCTATTACTAAGTCTCCGCTGTTCGTCTGTCTGTCTGACTGTGAGCTGTATCTTTTGGTATAATTGAAATTTTAAGCACGACAAAGTCCAAAATAAGTTTAATTTTGGAAGTCGGTGTTTCTCGTGTGGTTTCATCGTTTTTTGACACCGAATTGCAAAATTAAAGTTATTTCATACTTTGTTGTAGTTTTTAATTGGAAGTCAATTGTATTTTTTATTGTATTTTTTTTTTAATTTTCTCTTTTTTGTGCTACCCCACAAAAATTCTAACCAGTTCATATCTATTTAGCTGTCTGTCTCCAAAGTTCTTCATCAGACCTTTGCGAAATTGAAATGGTAAAATTTCGAAATAAACCTCTTTCAAACAAAAAAAAAGAATTTGAAAATCCGTCTTTAAAATTATGATGGAGTTCTGCCTGAACATACATGAAAAAAATACAAACATCTGAATTGATAACCTCCTCCTTTTTGAACTCGATTAGAAATAGAGATTTTTCCGGCATTTCTTAAACGGAAATACACTAAAGTTTTGCAGGTCACAGTGCAGTTTGACATAAAAACTCAACTTCAAAGGCATAACATGTTCTCTTTCAGTAATTTTGGATATCCAGAAAATATTAATTCGGCAGGTTTATCAATTCATCAATTTAAATCTTTGCATTTACGACACGATACTTAAATATTGCAGCAGGTACAGAAATGTATCGTTTTCATTCCGGAATATTCCAATCCTTACCGGTTAACGCTATCTCAACTAGATTGATTTCAGGTCAGGTGGTAGTCGCGTCGTGTGAAATATAATCGGTATTTTAGACGAAGCGTCTACCTTTTGACTGCAGATTCTGTTTATACCGAAATCCGCAATTATCAAATGCTGTAGGTATTTATTTATGTACCCAGCTTTTGAATTCGAATTCGGAATTATGGGGCTGGCGTGAACTGTGTTCGAAAGCCCCTTAAAATAAAGGTTAAAAAAAACGAGTTAAAGATAGAGAGAAAGACAGTTTAAGTAGCTTATTATTTATTTATTTAAAACTTTACGCACACAAATTAACAGAGGCGGACTTAATGCCATAAGCATTCTCTACCAGTCAATCTTTGGGTGGTGCAGAGAATAGTGCTAGGTGCAATTTATAAAATAAAAAGCAATTGACATTTAATTAAGTACGCTTATCTATTTTTTAGTACTGCTGAGATTGTTCCATGAATGGTGCAGTAGCTGACCATCCGTTACATACCGTCCAACGTGGTGAAAAGGAACCCCTCGTAAATAGAAACAAAACTTTGATAAGGTTTTTTACTATATAATATCATAATATTGGCCGTCTAAGAAAGCAACGTTATTTTATTTATATCAATTCAATAAAATTGGAGACCGCAAATGCTGCAAACATGATTTAAATAACGTAAAAATCACCTTCAAAGTTTTTTAGCCTATTCACTGCATTCCTAATATTCCTATTCACTCCGTTTGTAGGCACCCAGTTTCCTTTCGTGCCCCGTCTAGAACGTTAAGGGCGCACCGAGGAAAAGATCCGTAATTGGCGTTCTTTTGATCCCTTGCTGCATCCTCATTACTTAACCTTTATTTATTTAATTAATATGTAAGATATTTAAGGACTCACTCTATAAATTGTACACTCAATAAACTCGGTTACTTATAGTTTCCTTCATAGAAAAAATAAATCCAAAATAATCTCTGAAAAATTAAATAAACCCTCAGTACCGCGTAAATACTTCATGGAAGATAATCAGTTTTAACAAAACTATGTTTTCTCTAACTATACATTTCACAATTTCATAGTGTGTATTTGTTTTAATAATACTAACGAAATACCCAAATTAGCGCGCGTACGGAACGCGCGCTAATTTGGGCCTTTTTAACCAGAACCGCCTCATTTTCCCCCAATCTATTTTTCGGCCGTCAGACTCCCAGCTCTGTGTCTCTTACGTATGGTTTGCCCTCTGGACAGTCACGATACCTAATTTATGTAGCTATGACGCCATTGATTTACTATTGTGTTTGATGCATTGACAGTTGACAATATAGAAAACCTAAAGCCAGAAGCTCGGTGCGCCTTTAAGTCCGGATGTCATTTGAACTGTCTTTGACAGTCTTTACGGGCAGTGAGAACATCTGACACCGGCCTAGCCAAGTATCTCCAAGGGATATCGTGTTATTCAGTCACTGGGTAAAAAAAAACGTTGCCCTACACTAGAGATTTCTCCTGTATCTGGGTGCGTTTACAAACATATAAACAAGTTGCGATTGCGATGAAGTCTATTAATTTAATATGTCATGTATTTGTTTGACCCGCTCAATTTTGCTGTGTAAAATGTACTATCTACGTTATTTTAACTCATAGATTAATTTAAAACTTCCATCACTAAAACAAACTTATTAGCCAAACACTGTGTTTTTCATGTTTTTTATTCAATCAGGAAAATCCCTAAAAACATACACGTATGCATCAAATCAAGAACCAATTTGAACTCTGTCAACAATTCATCAATTACATAGAGCTGTAGTCAAACAAAGCACTCATCACCAGAATAAAACGCGGGTAAAAACCCGAAACGATATTAATTCCCCTTGTACTAAACGCTATACATTTGTTCACGAAGATATATGATCAGTGGAACAAAGGTACGTTCGGCCATATTAATTTAAAGTCATATATCATAACAATATGTTATAGCCAACGGCAACGTTGACTTTCGTGTGTGGCCATTATTGTATGTGGTATTTAAATTTCAAACAAGGGTCAGTGTCATAATAAAAAATATCGTTTTTTTTTGGTTGCTACTGGTAAGATTGATATTTTTAATACATAGTAATTTTATGGAAAATGTTGTTTTGACGTAAACTTTTCACTTTTTATAATAAAAAAGTGTGACAGACTAAGCAACCTTTAGAAACAATTGAGTAATAGATGCCCCGACCAAAGAACCGTACTTATCGTATATATGCAACATTGAAAATTATGAGAAATAAAATCACAACCCGTCTTATGGTCGGCAGTCACAACCCGTCTTATGGTCGGCCGTCACAAACCGTCTTATGGTCGGCCGTCGCAACCCGTATAATGGTCGGCCGTCGCATAGTGTGGCAAAAAATCTAGTAACTTGAACAACCTAACCACTTTACCTTTTATTTGGCTTCATTTCTAGTTCAACACCTTTACCACGATAGAGGTACTCCCTTGGAATTAGGATTATGTAGTACAGTTTACACTAATGAACTAGAACACTGAAAGTACTAAAACATCATTTTAATTTTCGAAATGAATGAAACCACTCAAGTTGATTGCACCCTTTACGATTCTGAAACAATATAGCTAGACTATAATTAAAAATATTTTTGAGTTAGAAATTTTACGTGTAAGGGTGGTTTTCCACCAGAGAGAGATAGATAGAATAAACTCTATTGACCACCAAAATAGAAACAAAACTCTTTAACACAAACATGTGAGATGAGAGGCAGGCAGCTTGGCGGTGCAAGTGTTAAGTTCCACCGAAGAGATCATTTCATTTTTGTAGCCTAATTTAGCGCATCTCTGGTAGTGTTTTGACTAGCAGAGCTAAGTATTATAGTGCATGAAAAAGCAAGAACTGTGTGCAAGGGATGCGAGCGTGGAAATTATGCGAGGGACGCGAGCATAGAATGTGTGCACGCACAGCTGTAAAGAGTCCGCTATTTATTCTCACGCCGCTCAGCTACACACCGTTATATAGCTTCGCTGCGCATCCTCGCACACCGTAAAAGCCCACGCAAAGATTTGGTGGAAACCCATATTATTTTCACAGCAACGCTATCAATTCTCGCTCATCTGTGGTGGAAAAGCACCCTTAAGCTTCGGTCTCACACGTTCACAAAGTTAGCCAGTATAAAATAAAGGCGAATTTGGTAGCCAGTATTATTAAAATTTCTACCGTAGGGGAACACACTCTTTATTTATTCAGTTATATAAAGAAGTTATAACGAAAATGGATTCTGAGAACCGCGCTTTACAGCATATATTATAGCCCGAATATTGGAGTGAGGCACACGTTATTGGATAGATTTTCGAAACTGGTACAGCTTGCATATTACTCGGGTTACTCAAAAGAAGTTGACGACATTGAACCTATTGGTCTATCTTATATAGGTACGGCATGTAACAGAATAAACGCAATACCTCTTATGGGGTCATTGTACTCATCATTATGAACAACTTTTACTGTGGGACCAAAACTGAAATCGAAATCGACTGCCCCCCACACATAGACAGATTTCCAAAAAAATATTAGACACGTTTTTTTTTTATTTTTTTACATAAAAAAAAAATGAAAACCATACAGTGCAATGAAAATTCGTGTGACGTCACAGACCGATACACTTTTAACCGGAAAGTGACGTCCACTCCTGATCTTTGATGTGTTTTATCTGCTTCGATTTTTGATTTGATTAAACTAAATGTATCCAATATTTTTCGATAATCTAATTGACGGACTACATACAATCATATTTTTTACTCAGGAAACATTCCCATTACTCACAAAGTGCAAATTACACTCACGTGCTCTCGTCTAAACCTCCATATTTTCCCACTCCATTCCTCAGGCTCTGCCTCACTAGCTCATGGGTCACTCAGTTCATTACTCTGAAAGTATCTTTATTAAATTCATATGAGCTCAATTTATGTAGTTGGCATATTGTTCTCACAACTTTACTTCATTAAATATCTGCTCGTTTGTGAAATTGTGGCTTATAAAATTTGATGAGCTACGTTCATATTTTATGAAGTACATACAAGTAGACATTTTAATGGTTTTGAATTAAAGCCGTGACGTTTCAAGAATTTTGGCGTATCGTTATGACCTGTTTATGTCAGTTTGACCTGGCTGTTTGAATGTGTGAGAATATATTGAAATAGTTTGGTCATAACTTTTAATGGTTTAATATTCGAAAGTGTTTTTATATTACTTTTTTTTTGGACTGCTAAAAAAATTTCATTGTTTTAGTCACAACTTGTGGCAGCATTTTGAGCTCTCGTATCTACATAGTAGGTTTATTTGACTTCTGCGGTTCGAGGTCGCAGGTTTTATTCCTGAATAAAAATAATCGGTTAATCAGTCCTCTGAGAGTCATTAGGGCTTATAACAATTAAACTGTTTGTACTAGACCATAACAGTTTAACAGTTCCTCCAGTTTTCTTCTATGATCATCGTAAAAAGCGCTGGTGTACTTCTTGACATAAGTTTTAACGTTTTTAGTACCAGCAGCGTAGTCTTTACTGATCAAAGGGATTATCTCGTGATTTTTTCAATCTTTTACGCATTTTTTTAAACTGTCAGGACCACTTCTAATATCGCCCATAATTGTATCTTGGGTATGCATACCTAGTTTAATTAAAATTGGTTCATCAATTTCGAAAAATAAGAATTTGAAAGTTTGTATGAAATTCCGTAGGGCGTATCTATTTAATAATCCCCTTTGCTGTAGCTTTTGTGTAGAAGATAAGTATGTTTCCACCTAACAAACATCCCAGAAACATAGCTCATTTAAATCCTCATTTACTCTGTCCTTTGCTAAGTAACTTGGTGATTTATTTGGCTCTCCCTAAAGGCCACCTAGAACATAAGTAAGTACTCTAAACTTAGAACAAAAATAGGTAATCTCGTTGCACTCACCTATTCTCGTGTTTATACTAGTAAAGAGTTTACGGCCTTGGTCGTCCATTACCGTAAATTCTAATTTATTGAGTCCCTCATGACTACGTACCGGCTATTAGCTGTTATATAAAAGTGAGTGGTTGTTTTGAGAAAATTACTTAGTAGTTAATTATTTGTGTCTTGTTATTACTAAAGATTTTTAAACAAAGGACTGGTTTTTTGGAACCAGACAAAAATAATTTTAAGGCAGAGAATTTATAATGTAGGCGAATAATAACGTCTTTTAAGTCATCATCGCAAATATTGGCGCTTAAGTCAAATAGCCTTTCACCGTTGACGACATTTTTTCATTATTTCAATACATTTAAATATGCGCAAATGGTTTTGGTGAAGTCATATCTCGTTGTTTTGTAGTAGAAAATTCAACAAAAATTCTAAAAACCATTATCACTGATGAAAGTTTCAATTAGCCACTGATTGCTAGTGCTCGCAAGCGGTTCTGCAGAGTATAAGAGCCTTGATTCTATTCCCGGAACATGCGAATTACTTTTGGGTTTTCAATGTGAAATTTGTTAGTAGTAGTCTGAAGTCCAGATAAATACCCGGTGATGGCAATACGTTCACCCACTATATCACATGTGACTTAAACTTTAATGTCGATATGTAGGTGTACTATATAAATTAATAAAGGTTCTTTAAAATTTTGACCTTTTTTATTCTTGACTAGCTTTTGCCTGCGACTTTGTACGCGCATGTCCCGTTTTTCCCGTTCCGTAAGCATTTCGGAAAATCCTCTATTAGTGCTCCCCTACACTTGCCAAGAAATGTACATGCTAAATTTCAGTTTTCTACGACCAGTAGTTGTGGCTGTGCGTTGTCTATCAGTCACTCACTTAGTAACGGAAGAATTTGACATATGTATTAGGACAGGTTCATTTTTAAACGACCTTCAAAGGACCTTCAGTGACAAAAACACACAAAAACAAAAATATACAACACGAAAAGGTCCCCACAATATTGCGATAGATACGAAAGAAAATCCCTCGCTTTGCTTCATCAGATAACTCTAGGTGAAGTTTGAATCTAGTTTCCTCCACGCAAGAGGTCAAAGGAATACTTTCCTTGTAAAATGCAACTGTTACCGGTCGTAAGGTCGCGAACTGTTCGTTTTGTATCGATATGGCATTTATTACGTTTTATTTTATGAGGATTCTTGTTTGTTTCTTTTATTATTGCTATGTGTGTTGTGGTCTGTCGAGTTTTGTTTTTTTAAATTAGTCGCATCATCATTCTTTTATCTTCTGATAATAATATGATATTTTTCCAACTTGTATTAGGCACTCCTTTTGTATGTGATATGCGTCATACTTGGTGCAAATGAAGTGTAGACGGGGTAAAAATAAGTTAAACGCGCGTGAGTTTAGGTTTATGTATTTTTTAATTACCACGTCTCTTCTTTATAACATGTAATGTTACAATAAATATAATTTTTAAGACAAAACACTGTTTTATTGATTACGAGCACAATACGGACAAACAAGTAACAATTAAGGGATCTAGGCTTTAGCGGGAATCTAGATTTCGCGAAGGAGATTTGGCGTGCGATCAGGTAATAGGCTATGTTCGCACTAATAAGATCGGCCTTTGAACCCGCTATTAAAAGCGCCGGTCATCGCAGCCATATGGGTGCGTTCCTAGGATGCTCACACGCCATATCCCGAACGCACTATTTACTAAAAACAATAATGTTACTATTTAAGATTTGTATAGTGTAGATATTGGTAAGTATTGTTAATTTATTTCATTAAATAATGTGTGCTATGTAAACAAGTTCTAATGAATTTATATGTGATATGTAATGCTTTTATTAATATGATTAGTCATAGATAATGCGTTCCATGTGTGTATGTGTTTATGGTAATTATAAATGGAACGTGATTGCAAAAATGTCATGTGTCAAAACTGTCAAACGTGAAAATAACAAACGAAATGAAGAAAGTAGAATGTTGTGTTATGGTCGAATGTTTAGTGTTTTTACAATTATATATGGATGTGAAATAGGGTGTAGACCGCTACACAAATAAACTCATTTTTTCTTATTAAATTCTTTATAAAAAATAAATCTTTCTTAATTATTTTTCCACTAGGATAGGCGTAAAAAATTCCTTTCTAGCCATATCATCTTTTACTAAGTCCGCTCATAATTTATTTGTCAACTCCATCTCATAAAAATCATTAACATTTTATTACCTATCTACGCATTGCCAGCATCTAATAAGTGTATCAACTGCATCTATAAAATAATATCAACATACTTACTCTAAAAAATATAATTGAAGCTGTTACAACTTTTATCATCTTCTTTCCTTGCTCTTACACATTTAAGCCAATATTGTCCCACAGCTGGGCATGATCTACGCCCAGTTGTGATCCAAAACTGAACCTAAATTGTGTCCCAAAAAATCCTTCGTACCAATGCAAAGCTAGTTTTAAATGCAAAATTTAAAGATACAAAGCAAAACTTAAGCAAGGTAATGATCAGGGATATGCAAGTGGAACCAGTAACATCAAACAGAAACAGAATATAGTCGACAAAATGTCTCTTTTGCCGTACAAAACGGCGCTCGGAACGTAACTGCATTGCTCATAACACTCATAAACAGACGCAAAACGACGCGAAACCTAAAGCTTTTGGTATAAGTAACTACCGTCAAACGGGATGAATAGGAATAGAGGGGTGAATAGAAACAAAAGTTTGACAAGAATTTTCACTTTTATCATCATCTGCCTAGCCTTTTCCCAACTATATTGGGGTCGGCTCCCAGTCAAACCGAATTCAGCTGAATACCAATATTTTACGTGGAGCTGCTGCCTACCAGACCTCCACAACCCATTAACTGAGTAACACGGTACTTCTTGGCAAGACTGGTGTCAGATTTTCTGGCTTCTGACAATCCGTAACGACTGCCAAAGATCTCCAAATGACAACCAGGATCAACGATTTAACGTGCTTTCCGAGGCACGGAGGAGTCTCGGTATGTTAAGATGGTCACCCATCCACAGACCAACCTCGGCAAGCGTTGCTTTAGATTGAAGATTGGTCCGTGCGGTTGTTAAATTTTGCCACGAGCTTCTCAAAGAATTTCACTTTAATGTCGTAATATTGGTTGTCTAAGAAAGCAACTTTATTTTATTTATATCAATTCAATCAAATTGGAAACCGCAAATGCTGCAAACAAGATTTAAATTAACATGA
This sequence comes from Melanchra persicariae, assembly GCA_947386135.1. NCBI lineage: Eukaryota > Metazoa > Arthropoda > Insecta > Lepidoptera > Noctuidae > Melanchra > Melanchra persicariae. The sequence goes on along the minus strand of OX376651.1, from coordinate 3,012,401 downwards.
AAGACCCCTTTAAAGGTTTGTTCACCCCGTTTGTAGGTACAACTGTTTCACAGCAATATGACTTTGGTGTTTCGTTCACTGTATTAATTGCATGACTTGTTCTGCCAGCGGCTTTGCCCGCGTTTTAGTCCAAAATTAATCCATAGAAACATACTCTGGGGATGAATAGTTTCCTATATTCCATTTCAGGAATTGGTCTACCCGTACGACAGTTTCATTAAATTTCGTTCAGCCTTTAAGACGTGAAGGGGTGACAAAGAGACCAACAGGCAGACAGAGTCGCATTTAAAAAAAAACAGGTACTAGTGGCAGCCTGCAGAAAATTATCCCAAGGGAACGTACTCCTGGGATAAAAAGTATCCTATGTGGATATTATTCCAGGCTATAATCTACCTCTATGCCATTCATCAAGGTCCTTTCAGCTGTTCTGATGTGGTTGAGTAACAAATATTCAACAACAAAATTAATAACTTCTGCACGTGGCTCCGCCCGCGTGGATGTCCGGTATAGCGTATAAAAGAGCTTACGTCCTTATACATATTTCAGGCTATATATTAGGTCTTTAGCGTGAAAGCGTAACAAACAAAACAAACAAACTCACTTTTGCATTTATAACTTTAATAAATTGTTAGGATAAAACATATCATAGTATATTATAGTATAGATTAGTATGGATAATGGTTTATCGAAAGAAATCATCGAAGCATCACAAATTAAATGCAAATCAAGTGATGTGATTGGTTATTATAGCAGCTGACGCGCGTTTGACAATTTGTCACATGGATTTTCGTTTTAGAAGCTTGGCCTGAGAAAACATAATAGTCGTTTACAAACACAACGTATAAAGTGAAGTCGGTCTGATTTTATATTACAGGTCCCAACTATAATGGTAGTTTACTGGACAGCGAACCTTCAAACATAGTCAAGAAAAAGCTACACAAAAAATCGGTTTGTCCAAAAAATCTAAAATATCGCGAATGTAAAAAAGTTCACTTTTGTTTCTGATAAAAATAAAACCGACGGCGAAAAATTACCAAAAAAGCCATGCGATCCGAATGTGTGGTTCGTAAACAGTCGTGTACGATCGTCACGTGACCACGCGTGTCCCCCGAGGGAAGTAACTGGAACTGCCAGTTTGTCACTAATGTATGACAGTGGTGAGTACAGAAGGTCCATTTAAAATTTAGCACGCCAAATACAGCTGTTGGCATGGCCGCCCTCGGAAAAATACAAATATATTCTGAACTGTTCACGTATCCTAGTCAAGCATCCTAGTAGCTGCCTCTGCATCCTTCACCTTCCTGTATTGCAAGTTTGAATTAATAACAATCAGTGCGTTAATAAATGAAAGATCTCTACCATCAGGTTGAATCCGGCGGCAAATTGATCAGCGAGCGTCCACACTCGTTAGTACAATTTAGACTAGAATAACTGAATTTTCCACGACAAGCAACCTACAAATTATGGGGAGATTTGCCAGAAAATGTGGGCCTATCCATTGTGTCAACTAAATTCTTGATTTTTATCAATAAAAAAACCTTCACGGAAAATAAAAACCTAATAATTCAAATGCTAAACTAGCTATAACTTTATGGAATAAATTAATTGAAAAGTCTCATTACTAACCAAGGGATATACAAACTGGTCAGGGCGCGCGGCCAGGGCGCTGACAAGATAAAGTTTATGTCGTCACGAAATATACTTAGCTTCGCGGGCGCGTGGTCTAACTCCATACATTTTCACCGCGCGCCAGCCTCGCGCCCTAAGCGCTTTGTATATCAAGTAGGTACCTTATAGTAATCTAAAATATGGCATCGAAAAATCCATCCGCATCGCTCAAAAGGGTTTGTTCCGTTTTCGCCGCATTTTTTCGCCCACTTTTGGAAAAAAAAAGAAAATTTCCTTTTTCGCCTCATTCTATACTAAGTTCCGTTTTCGCCCACTTTTCATTTGTTTATCAAAGTACAATCAGTTAAATATGTGTTTTAAAAATTTAACACGGCCTAGTCATTGCACGACTGCCCAAAAAAGAAGTGTTATGTAATCTTCTTTATAAAAGGGAAACTGACTGACTGAAATATTAACGCACAGCCGAAACTACTGGGACTAGTAACAACAAATTTTGCACAAGGCTTTCTTTTATGATGAAGGTGGACACTAAGAGTTTTTGGTAATTAAATTTTTAAGAGGGTGAAAAGGGGGAAATCGTTTGTGCTAAACGTAAACCTGCGCAGGTAAAGTCGCGGGCGAAGTTCTAACATCTAAGGCGGCTGGCTGCCGGCGCCATCGCTGCGCTGCTCGCAGTTTCATAAAATTTGGTATTTGGTTACGCGAATTATTTTAATTTTGTAATATCTCCTGAGATGTAGGTGAGCTAGGTGTAAAAAAAAATTTATTATTTGTTAAAATGAGCGCCTTGCTTTGGTTTGCCATGTTTAACTAATTACTTTCCAGAATTTGATCCTTCTACGCAACATTTAAGAATGGTGTAATATTAAAGGGTGTGTGTTTTTTTTACAAAATCAACTAGTTCGATTTCGGGCTAGGTATCACGATTTTTCAAAAGTCCAATGATGCAGTTTTAGTTTTCATCGAAATCGGGCTCAAGACAACTTTCAGTGTTTTTCGCTATTCCTTAAATTTTCGGATTTGACCATCCACGCACACTTTAAAAGTTCAGCCTGTGTAGGTAGAAATGAAATGTAATATGATGAAATTTTATTTTCAAAATACACTTTCACAATTATGTTGAAGATCTACTGAAATTGTGTAAGTATTAAGAAGTAGGAATATTTTGTAGCTAGCAATACTAACAAACCAAAATATTTCCTAAAACATTGGTGAACTATTAAAAAAAATTTTCAAAAACATAAAAGTAGGTTCATTATTTACAAACTAAAAATGAATATTCCCTAAAACATTCTTCCCATTGTAAAAGTTGTTCATGATGAATGATGAATATGTCGTAGATTGATGGCACTACTGTGCTACGGACAGCGCCATCTAACAAATTGTTTCGAAAACTAATAATCACGTGATCGGAAACGCAAGCGCGCCCTACAGCTTGGACACTATCGTGGGTAGAGGGGACAGCGAGAACTGTCGGGGCTAGGGAGAGGTCACTCTAGCGCTCGAGCACTCTCGGTTGAATGCTCGACCACGCACGTGATTGTTTCCTCTGTAAACTGTTAGTCTGAATAAAGTAAATTATCTTTCGTTCTAGTGCCTGCGACAGTGTCCACACCCAAAACTATGTTGAATTGTGAAAAAGACCCGGTGTTTCGCGTCGCACAAGCGTCAAAACGATGAGTTGTTTGAATGCCTTTGACCAAGGTTCGACGTACAAAACATTTAAGGTTCTTCCGTTAAAGAAGCAGAGCTGGCTATTCGCGTTGCATTGAGGAAATCATCAAGCCTCTTATGATCCTATTTGCGTAGCGAGTGGGTCTCCGGTTCGCCTAATGCGAGACATAAACATAGGTCTAATAAAATAAATAGCAAGTATTTTTTGGTTAATATAGGCTCCACTTTGAAGTGGAGTGTGTTAAAGTGTTATATTTAACCTACTTACAAAATGAACATAATTTATCATCTACACTTAAGGGGTCATTGTACTCATCATTATGAACAAATCTTACTGTGGGACCAAACTCGAAATCGCGAAAAAAAATCAGCTGTTGAGTACCTTTTTTCGAGTTACGTTTCGAGAGTTATGCGCACATAAATGTATGGGACAGTCGTTTTTTTTCGCGATTTCAGTTTTGGTCCCATAGTGAAAGTTGTTCATAATGATGAGGATAAAGACCCCTTAAGAGGTATTTCGTTTATTCTGTTACATGTTGTATGAATAACCTCTGTTTGCAGTCGGGTATCCAAAGATATTTTTCGAACTGACTGTACTTTATAAGCATAAATCTTCATACAAATCAAAATTAGGCCAAAAAGGAACAAAAAGTGGGTCGAAACAGTACTCAAAAATCATATTTATGAAACAAATGAAAAACGCGGCGAAAAAGGAATGAAAAGTAGGCGAACACGGAAAAATAAAAATTAGGCGAACTTTGTTGGGCGAATCCGGAACAAACCCTCAAAAGACTGTGCCAAACTGACAGTAGGTATGGTTTTGTTACCCTTCCTTTCACTGTGCTTTATCTTTTCAAACCCTATCTCTGAGTAGTTTTATTTTTAAATCAAAGCTACGATTTGAATTTCAGATTTTACGTGCCAAGTGCCCATTCCCCTTAGAATAATTCGCCAGTTAGTAGAACCAAGAACCAATATTCAACTTAGAAAAGTGGGTGCTATAATGCTATTTCGATTTACCACTATTACTAGACCAGAGAGCACCTTACACCGAAAAGTTTGAATTGAACCTTCTGAATAAGTGTCTCTTCAGGAACAAAAGCAGGTGGACTTATGTCACGACCCAAAAACAATTACGTGTCAGAAGTAAAAAGATAATTTTGATGGTGACAAAATACAAGGGCGATGTCCTGTGTGTATTGGTGTTAAAAATTCATGTAATAAAATATTACTGAATGTATGTATAACTACAACGGGTGCCGCTCAGTAAGAATTAGAACATTTTGCTCTATTTTTAACCGATTTCAAATAAAGGAGGTGGTTCTCAATTCGGTTGTATTTTGTTTTTTCAAAATAGCTGGAAATGATATGTCATCCAAGTAAACGAAATTGCGTACTGCACTGTGACTTTCCGGTGGTGTTGTTAGCTGTGGTGTACCACTTAAATGTTTTGTGAGCTAGAGTGAGCGAGCGAACTTAGCTCCCACAATACCATAGGTACATGTTAGGTTCCTAGAACATGCAGGCAGAATTAGGAGCCCCACGCAGCGGGGCTCCGTCGACTTCCCTAGTTCACGACAATAATTTAAGCCGAATGTATTACTATGAATTATAAATACATAATCTTTTTAAATTTAAGAATGGTGTAGTCATTCTTAAATTTAAAAAGATTATGTATTTATAAATTTAAGAATGACTACACGTTCTAGAATAGCAGTGGCGTACCGTACGACGCAGTATTAGAAGACCTTTCACATGGTGGACTTATGTCCTGGTGAGAGTCGCGTGTCCACCAGAGACCATCGGTCTCTGTCAAACATCCTTCGTGATGTTAAAAGACCAGGACAGGTTGATGTGGTGACACTTCAAGAAGGGCGCTTACCATCAGGTGAGTAAGTGGTCAAACGCGTGCCTATAAATGGGAAAAAAGGACATGTCAACCAGTCCTTCAGTCTTTTGCTAGTTCGAACTTGGACTTTATGGTACCTATCTAACCTTACCGTCGTTACAAACCAATCTACCACGCCACAACACTACCGACCCTCCTCCGAAAGCACTGGACACACAGAAAAGACGAAAGACGAGGACGGGGCGTGGACAGGGCACAGACGGGGCGCTGTCGCGACTTTTTAAATCATAATGATAGAAAAGACGAAACACGGACGTAACGCTGGGTGCCGCGAGAGATGACGATTTTCAACCAAATTCATTCAACCGTCCGATTTTGACAGGATATCATTATGTCTTCCTACAAAGATGAAGATGTGGTTAATTGTGCGTGACAGCGACGCGCGAGTCTCGGCACCCGCGCCCATCCGCCTGCATCCCCGTTCTCGCCCGTCCCTCATCCGATCGCGCCCGTGCCCCGTCTTTTCTGTATGTTTTACAATAGGGCGCAGAGGACGAGTAAGCGTCGTGCCCGCACCCAGTCCTTTCAATATGTTTTGCGTCGCGGCGATTCTAAACATTTAGTACGAAAAGGACGCGGAAGAGACATAATTATGTCCACGCCCCGTCCTTGTCATACGTCATTTTTGTGTGTCCAGCGACTCAGTTTATTGACTCTCAAACCACATATTATTCCATACGAATATATTATAATTTATCAGGTAAAATTGTAAACGAATACGTCTTTTCTGTGTGTCTAGCGCCTTACAAATGCATGATGTAACTTACACTACACTAAATAAGCATTCCGTTAAATTATTCTGAGAGAGTACATTCCCGTCGTGGCCTCTTCGCCAAATATGCACACGAGTTCAGCTTAAGGCGATGTTACATAAAGAAAACATAAATTCCGAGCTTAAAGATTGCAACACTGCATGCACCGAGGAAATGGACCTTTATGGAAATTTACAATAGTAACCCATCTACTTTAGTCGCTTCTAACAACTTGCGGAGAGTTTGTGAAGGTGATATATTTTTTCTTGAGTTGATATTTGGATTTGAAATGGATATTTAATCTCGTAATTTAACAATAGCAATAGTAATACATAACTTAAATTAAAAAATACACAAAAATAACAACAAACTAAATATAGCATCAAAAAATTCGTCCTCAACGCTGTAAGCTGGTAATGTGCCCAAGAGACTGGCGGTATTGCCACGTTGAATGGCAATGCTTAGTCTCTGCCCAAAGTAAAAGCCATTGGTTACGAGAAGTGTCAACCAGAATTTGAAATGAAACAATTATGTTATATAGCTTTTGGCTAAATCGCTGCGGCACGGGTCGATCATCCAGGTTAACGCTTGCTGAGGTTAGTTTGTAGATATGTGACCATCCATTTCATACCGACATACTTCTTCGCCTTGAGAAGCAAAGGCTGCGTTTCCACCAGAGATGTGCAAGTATGCGTAGTGAGAGATGTGTGTGATGAACCAATAGATTCGCTTCATTTACCTAGCCTTGCTCAGTGCAGGCAATTTTATAGGTTCTTAACCAACAGATCCCTCGCTACGCATCCTCGCACATCTCTGGTGGAAACGCAGCCATAGTCTCGGCTGTCTTCTTTATATCTTTGACTGAAGTTATGGGTACGAAGTTAAGAAACCCGACACCAGTCTTGCCAAAGCAGCAGTTACCCAACATTCTAGAGGTCAGATAGACAGCCATCATCATCATCATATCAGCCAAAAGACGTCCATTGCTGGACATAGGCCTCCCCCAAGTGTCGCCACAACAACAGGTCCTGTGCGTCTCGACGAATCTATCGACTACCCGCGACCCTCACCAGGTCATCGGTCCACCTTGTGATAGACAGTCGCTCACTGAAAAATACTGGTATTCAGATTCTTCGGGTTGGACTGAAAGACGACCACAACGTACTTGGGAAAGGTAAGGCATTGATTGAAATAGAAATGAAATAGTTATGTTTTACACTTTGTAGCGAATGAAATCTAAATGGGATAATCTCTACTAATAGGTACTGAATTATAGGATTTTTGACGCTGACTGTTTTGGGCCCAGTTTCTTGTAAAATTCCCGGTTTATGTGCGGTAGGCACCGTGAGCCAAGCCGCGGGAACAATATAGTAGGTTAACACTTTTTGCCAGGGTTGCGATGTTTGTCAGAAAGAGTCACCGCTGCTCTGGAACGCAAAGGGAATTTGGAGGATCACGGATGGGTTTTAGTCAAGAAGAGTCTGACACTTCCTTACCCTCCGCCCAGAGCGGAATGAGTCATTTGAAAATTTCCCATCACTAAAAAAATATGTTATACTTTTTTTATTTTATAGCTATTCAACTAACTTGGGCATTAATAGTTAAACTAGCAACATGGTTTGTATCTAAAGAAAATGTCAATAGCAACTATTGATGAAAACATTTTACCAACTTTCAAACTTTTGCAATAAAAGTTCAATTGTGTCAACCGGGACGGGAGGGACACTAACTTTCAAATAAAGTAAATTAGTCTTTTATTTTTCATGAAATCGTGAAATACAAATTAAAAAGACACCCATTTGTTTTACTTATAAAAGTTTTTATCGATATAAATAAGTCAGCGGTTTGTTAGCAGTACTTTCTGCCCAGGGTCCATCACATATTCATCATCATTCATAGGTATGATAGATAAGATAAGATTTATTTTTTTTGTTTTAACATTGTACAAGAGCATACAAGATATTACATCGTTTGAGTCCAATCATGTTTAGCCATAAGTATCGGCTTAGAAATATTTTCATAACATTGAAAATAATTAACAATATGAAACATCCCGGGAGTATTTAAGTCAAGAGTGAATAGGTTACTTTTAGGCAAGCGTGCTGCTCCATCTTCGACCACATCATCGGTTACCACCAGGTGAGATAGTGGTTAAGTGTATGCCTATCAATAATAAAAAAAAAAAACATAAAATTACCTAGAATAGGCACTTACAAAGTTTATAAATTAGACACTCTATAAATTAGAAATAATTCGTATTTCTTCCTTTTAATGTTAAATTTCCATAGTCATATTTTCAATTGATTGAGTATTAGTCAGGAAAAAGATAAAATTACTCAATCAAAAAAAATCTTTTTGGCTTAGAAGATACTTTGTACACAGATTACCTACTTGTATAATGCATGGAAACTCTTATTGAAACAACTAAACAAAACAATATTATCCATCAACAGCAAATAACACTACCCCCTTATTCACCAAATGCATGCAGCAGTAAGTAATTGATATTCAGTATTTCCCAATACTTTTCAATAAACAGAATTTAAAACAGTACCACGGCGGGCGGTTTCGGTATCGCCAGAATCCACCTATAGCAATAAGATATCGCGTTTAATGGCACTGCTTGAATTATTGCTAGCCATTGCCAACGAATACCACATACGTTTCACACTTTATGTTTCGTGCTTTTAACTTGCACGATACGGTAAGAATTTTTTCAGATACCAGCCTAGTGGGTAGTGTGGGTATTACAATGCCTACTATTCTGTTTTCCGAAAAAAAAATTGTTACTGATATTTCCTAGAAATGGTTACTGATTTCGTAGATATCATTCAAATTGAGTTTTCATCCCGTTGAAAAACTCAATTTCCAGTTATTAAATTTTTGTTTAGCTTTCTTTGTCAAATAAGTATAGTATATACTTTGTAGATATTTATACTTTAATAAAATATCCGAAACCACAAAAACATATCGTCTCAAAATTTGGAAACAAAGCTGAGATTTTAGTCTCATTACGACTTTAATTACCTATTTAATCACCAAATACTTCAAAAATAGAATCATACTCTCCACTTTTCCACCTAGATACTTATAAAGCCACAAATACAAGTACCATGTTTGAAACAAAAGCCAGTACCACACAATATATCGTTCTCTTATTCCCCCACACCATGCGTTATCAGTCAAATTCCCTAACTAGGATGTTCGGTCGAGTAGACGCATTAGGAACAGTCGCGTTCTTGGCACGTACGCGTATCGTACGACACCCTTACGTGACGAAGAGCTCCCCAGCGGATAGCTGTCTGAAATAAAACCCCTTTTTTCGACGGAAATCTCGCATTGCCTGCATATGAAGACATTTCTAATAATGTTTGAAAAGGGACTGAAATGAATCTGGCGTTTTTTCGCTTTGCCGTAATTAACTGTTTCCTATTGGTTTTGGTTTGTAACGTGTTTTATTTTGTCTTGGATATTGTTTCTTTTGCGTGGATTGGTGATTATGTTGTGACACAAATGGTTTTTGGAGAATATATATGATATTTTCTCCAGAGAAAGTTTGCTAATGACTACATAGGAATTTGCCTTTATGCTTTTCTCCTAGTCGTTGAACAGTTAAGTCTTGAATGCAACAATATTGTGGCAGATAGATACTTGAAATTAAATTTTTTAAAAATGTTTTTGTTTAAATGGAAGTTAACACTGTCATGCGTAGTTTTTTTGGCAGTTATTATTGTACCTGTAGACAGTGTTGTGGAAATTGTTCGAAAGAGTCACCGCGGCCCTGGAACGCAAAGGGCATAAGGAGGAACACGGATTGGTTTTAGTCAATAAGAGTCTGACACTCGCTTCCACTCCATCCACAGCGGAAAAAGTTATTTGATGATTCCCATCCATAAAAGTCTGACAGTAAGTCTGGTGATAACGTTTCGTGTACCCTTTTAGACTTGAAGGCGAGAAAAACAGATAATGACGTTTTGATGGAAGAAATCCAGTAGCCACCTACACAAAATCGATCTTTGAGAAATATCGATTGTAATTTATGACTTGTGACAAAATAATGAATTTTGGTGCCAACCCTGCAATGCGCCGGTTATCTTTCCCGTTTCAAATGAGGCTGTTCTAATACAATTACAAACAATAAAAATGATAGCTACATTATTTCATTTGTCATAACACCTGCCTGAAATCTTCATAAAAGCCCCACGATAAATTCGCGCCTCATTCCATGGATAACATTTGTAAAAGTTTTAAAATAAGACAATTTTAAATTGTTTTCCCGTCCACATTCAAGCGTTGGAACGAAACAAAAGGGATTTCTGTTGTACCGTGTTACTGAAATAGAGGTATTTTTCTTTGTTATGTAAAAGAAAACAGTGTTTGCTACGCGAGGTGGGAAATGTGATTACATTGGTACACGATACATGTTTGAGAGCCAAGGAGAAGTAGACTGACGTTAATTTATTAGACATTTGCTTTTTGGAACCATTATGTATGAGTGAAGATATTAATTAACCCATATTCCAAAATGTAAACTCTAACTCAACTCGAATTCCAAATCCAACATGAGCACGAAAATGTCAATGAAAGCTTGTCTAATTGACGTTTTCATACTCGAGAGATGAGCAAACAAATCAAAAACTTCAATTCATGACAAGCTCCGATGGAGTCGGAGTTCGAGTTTACGTTTTGGAATATAGGCCATAAACTCAGCTTCGTCCTTGAGATTAGAACAAACCGTAACAAGCTTATCTAAAAAATCCAACCATATATTTAGTGGTTTAAGTACTGCTCAGCAGATTTAAAATTCAAATTTTATAAAAAAAAATGGAATTAAGAACCCATAAATTGGTCAGAAACAACGTTTGGGGTTATGCCACTCTAATTCGAAATAAAAATCTGCTAAGAATTTGTTAAACTCATGGGTTAAAAATAAAAAGCTTTTATTATTATGGCCACAAGTTCCTAAACCCCTAATGAAAGATGATCTCTACAGTGCTTAAGATACGTTATCAGTGACAATTAATACGTTGCGAAAACTACTACTAATACATATGCTGCACAACTTTATTAAGTTTACCATGAGTACGAAGCAAAAGAGCTAATTTGATGCAGTTACCATTTACATTCAGAACCCTTTTACTCCAGATAGTTTTCACGTTTCAAGCCTTACTCATAATACTTGCCCTACTTTAACGTACTTACTTAGTTTCCATACCCTACAATTCTAAAAATTCTCTTCAGGAGTACTCATGGAGCGTAACTAACGCGCATGTCACTTGCAACTCATTTTGCATTTCTCTGCCACAGAAGCAATATGTGCACTGTGCCGACAGTGGTATAAATGTGCTGGAAGAGCGTTTCATCTTTGGGCATGTGTTAGTTTGAATTTCAAGTAAAAGGTACTAAGTAAATAGTTCTGGTAAAAAGTTCTAATTTTACAAGACAGAGACGAAATGTATCTTTATAGCTTTTGTAAAATATCGCGTGAAATTGTGAACTATTTTTTCGTAATATTACAGGAATAGGTATAGGTATTGGTAACTATTAAATTTGGATGAGATTTATTGTATACAAAAGGATTTTTTCATAATGCATTAATCTATATCGAAAAATTATAATGAAGTGAAGTTTTTTACTATCTCACGGAGTTTTCAATTTCCCGGTGACTTAAATACGGGGACGATTTAGTGCACAAAAGAAAAACTTCTTCACACAACAAAATGTTGTTCAACCATTTTGTGGCCACTTGGACTGCTACTCGATAAGATGCTCAAGCTGTTTTTATAACCACCACCAACCAACCAACCACACCCTGTTCCAGAATAGTGTGGTCATGTTTAAGGGTGATGTTGGGTAGCTGATATACATTAAGGAAAAAATGTCAAAACATAAAAAAGCTGAATTATTTCAAAAAAATTGTTTTGGAAAACCGACTAAAAAGTTACGAAGCAATGGTTTTTTAAGCAGTTTGTTACAGTTGGTGGCATTTACTTTAGTTCAGTCACAGATTTGATGTCACCAACTGCATCAGACTGCCTGAAAAGTAATTTCTTCGGAAGTTTTTAGTCGTTTTTTCTGGTTGATTTTTTAATATTGTTTTGTTTTCAAAATTTTTCTTGAATGTATATCAGTTACCCAACATCACCCTTAAATATGATCACACCTTTCTGGAATACCCTTTTTGAGACAAAACTGCTCTTTCTTTCGTAAAATATGGCCACCATTGGCTTCACGTGAGGGTCGCGGGTAACCGATGGATGCGAGACGCACAGGACCGGTTGTTGTGGCGACACTTGGGGGAGGCCTATGTCCAGCAGTGGACGTCTATCAGCTGATATGATGATGATGATGATTGGCTTCACGTATCGCAACTTAAAGGTTTTCTCTTCTTCTAACAGACAGGCAAGTCAAGGCAATGACCGGGCAAATGCGTGGGTTTACCTGCCTTTGTAGTAACCAATTCTCCAAAAACGTATTCTGTAAGTTATCTTAATATAAGCTGTATACACACCTGAGAAACGCCCACACGAAAACGTACGTGCCCTTTTAGTTATCGGCTTTCTATTTCGATCCTGCGAGAATGATCTTGTTTCTGGAAAAATAACTACTGTAAAGCTTTGTCATTGGTTCAAAATTTTTCTGTGTTTCGGGAAAAAACATTGTATTAAGAGATCCTCTTTGTTAGTGATAACCGGTAAACAATGTTAGTACTAAACGAAATTAGCAAATATTGGGATAAATTACCGAGCAGAATTTAATTCTTATTGTCGGGTACCATTGGAATGTCATAATAATGATCAGTTGTCATGGATAAACAATATAATATTCCGCTATAACAGTAATAAATGGCACAGTTATACTGGTATTTTTGTAATAAACAAGTCATTTTGTAACTGAATTCACACAAAAAAAAATACACAATTACAGTATTAATAAAATTATTATATTTGAATTTTATAAATTATCTAGCATTTTGACAAATAAATTAAACACCAAACAATCAACACAAAATTTAAAATAATAATTATAATAATGACATCGCAATAGAATACTGGATTAAAAATACGAGAAGTTTGAACGAAGTGAAGTAGCTGAAGCTGAACTTGATTGTTCGAAGACGAACTGACTCGACCTCGTTAATTTATTTGCACTTGGTCGTTTGCTAGCATTCCATATGCAATCGAAGTCGAGAGATCGACCAAGGGTCATTGCACCTTAATGCTGAGTGATTATTGCGCAATATTATTTTCGGGGCTAATAGACCTATCATTGTCGTCTATGGAAATCCAAATATCTATAAAGTGATTGTGATTATGCCAATTCGAACCCAAAATTGTTTTTATGACGGTCTGAGTGGAATCCATGCTCAGCAGGACTGAGCCAAGAGCTTTTGCAAACAATTGAGACTAGTTTTATTTTAGTATAATGGCGCAAGTCTTAGATTTTACGACTATCGTTTGGATATAAAACTGTAGTTTGAGTTGGTTGATAATTTGCATCATAAAATGCTATATTGGCATTTTTATATCAAATAAAAAAATATTTGTAATATAAAAATTAAACAATAAGATTTCAGACAAGTACACTTCTCTATTTTACATTTCTTTAATGGAACAAAACATATTTTAAACATTTTTTTTTATTTAAAAACATATTATTTTTCTGTTATTTTCAGAAATACGAAAATCAATAAGCAAAAGTTTTTCCCAAACCAATAAGCAAAAAGTTTTTAAAAATATATTTTTCAGACATCATTTTTTGGTTTATCATTTTCCATTACTTTCTTGTAGTTTCACCCTAACAGACAATAATTCAATTCATCAGTAAACATTACTTATTTATTTATTAGCTTTATTTATGTTCCTTGCATTTATTTTTTGTGTTGTGTACTGATTTATTCATTTGTTAGTAATGTTAGTTTTGTACTTAAATAAAGATAGTATTGTTAGGTATAATGGGCCGCCTTTTGCGGTGAAAGTCTCCAACAAAACGTTCCAGGTGGCTCTGTCCTTTGCCCACTTGGGCCATCAGGATCCGGCTATATTTTGTATGATGTCGTCACTCCATCTTTTAGAAGGTCTACCCTTCCTTCTTTTTAGGTTTCTGTACCCTAAGGGTAAAAACGGGACGAGATGGTCTGTCCGTCTGTCTGTCATGAATTTTCACTAGGCTGTATCTCATGAACCGTGATAGCTAAACATTTGAAATTTGCACAGATGATGTATTTCTGTTGCCACTATAATAATACATACTAAAGATCCTCCTTTTTTTTTGAAGCCGGTTAAAGACTGAATAAAATGAATACTTAAGTGGGGCTGCCATACAACAAATGTATTATTTTGCCGTTTTTTATTATAGATAATTGTACGGAACCCTTAGTGCGCTAGTCTGATTTTTTTATATATTGGTACCCAATTTTTAAAAAATCACCATCTGTCCTCCATAGCTCTCTGAATATGACCTTACCATTTCCACTTCAGTGTAAGCACCTGTTTGACCGCATCCCTCGCCTATATTCATTTTCTCATCAGTAAACATTTCACTGTCTTGATATTACACTTGACATTACACGTATCTAAACAGCTAATCTCCCAAAACCCTCAAAAGAACTCATCATAATAACATATATACAGTATTAATCCTCCCACCACTGCATCCACTATTTTGGCTCTATGATCGATGGCATTGACACCAAACTCCTCAGACAATCGATCACCGTCGTCATATCTATAAAGAAAAAACTTCCTGTAATGATATTCCTTATTCCGTTTATTGAAAGAAAACCGAATTCCCGAATGTTCCTCGTACTATCGTCTACTGGTTCGATTTGTCAAAACAATGTCGGAAGTGAGAGCCATAAGATATACGAGGTAAAATTGGATAGGAAAATGGAAAGGGATTATAAAATGCATGCCTTGAGGATCTGCCGACATTGTTCTACATGTTGCTTGAAGTAAAAAAAAAAAATGATCTAAAAATTTCTTAGAAAAAAATGAAAAACACACCTACTTAAAAAAAAATAAAATAGCTAGTCATTCATTGAAAGTTTATCTATACAGAATGTATAACTCGTGTTATTTTAATTTGCTACTAGTTTTTTCTCGTGGCTTCGCCCTCGTTAAGTTAGCCTATAACCGTCTTCTGGGTCCCATTTGACTCTGTACGAAAATTCATCAAAATCGGGTCAGCAATTTATGCGTGAAAGTTTAACAAACAAACTCATTCAAGCATTTATAATAGTAGTTAGGATAAACGTAAATTGTAAAGATACTGCCTGTAAACGCAATCATTTAAATTAATTTAAAATAATTATGACATTTTAATCAAAACAATTTTTTTAGTACCTGACTTTAACCGCTCCGGCCCCGGCGACACACCGGTGTGTCGCGAATTAATCGCGAATTTAATGTTTATTTACCTATTACATAAGATTTATATTTTTTTGGGAATGTTCACATGTCGGGGCCGCAGTGGTTCTTTTGTTCAAGATCAAAATTTCATTTCTACTAAACTCTGTGTGCGACAATCTACATTCCCATTAATTAAATCCACTACAAAACAGCTGCTGTGTAAACAAAATTCCTCTACATTATACCTTGGGTATGCCCATCTATTAGTTCCACATCTAGGTAACAGCCAGCACATCCCGTTTCTAACTCTTTTCGAATGCAGCGCGCTACAGAACCGCTCTGAATGTGACATTTGAGCGGAACGCTCGAGTGACGATTAAAAGCGCGCTTAGCTATACACATGACGTTTTCCAACGGACTTTATGTCGACGGAAATTGAATCGGATTGAAAAACACACAGAAACCCGTTAATTGCCGTGCGACATGACGTTTGGTTCATTTTTTTTCTGGTCTTTTGAGCTGTAAAGCGTTTGGACCTTTGAGATTTGGCTTTATCTTTTATGTCGTTAGCCTTAAAATTTGTTGGGGTGTTTCGTTTTGTTTGTAAGTTTCCTAGTACATATTTTTCAACATGGTAGACCGATGAGCTGATGTGACAGGAGTCCGCTGTACGTGAAAAGTACAGCATCGGTCGATATGGCACCTGTTGGGGAGAATTACGTTTAGCCAAGGACGTGTTTCGGCTGAAATAAGATTATGATGTAATAGATGTCGCAGCCAATTAGCTTAATCAGCCGTTTAATTGGTTGTCTAGCCTTTTCATTTCAATGCGCTGATTTTTCAGCGACCTGAGTGACATCTTTTGTTCAATATCGTTTAATGACTTGCCCATGTCACTCAATGAAAAGGCTAGGCGTTTAATGAAACGGCTGGTTAAGCTATCGCCTATCGTAAAGAAGAGCTTAAATTCTGACTTCTAGACTCCAGCAGTTATCAGTAAAGATGCAATTTGTTTACAAATCAAATATAGGTACTACTTAAGGCGGATGCTGCAGCCTTGCAAATGTCGCGAAAATAATATTTAGTGTACAGAGATAGCAAAAAGAACGAGCAAAGCAAGCAACGTCGTTTTTATGCGCTTGTACTGCCCTACGGCAGGGCAAAGGGCTCCGTCTTATCCACTTTCCCTGGCCTTCTGCAATTTTGGACCAGTCCCTTCAGAAGGAGTCTACACAATCTGAAAAAAAGACTAAAAAAAACATCTTTGATCCCATAATTCCCAGAAAAGCGTATTAATTAATATTATGCTTATAAACAAAATACCAATTCATAAAGGTTAGCAGAGTTTGTTAATGGAAAATAAAATGGGAAGAAGTTAATTGACGTGAAATTAAAACAGTCAGAGTTTAATCTGAAAGCCGTGTTTAACGCCGAGAAAATCTCGTCTCTTCAACAAATTAGTTGATTTACTTCTTAACTAACGAAAGCTGAATATCATAAAATGTTTTGCATAAAATATAATAATGTTTTTGAAACAACAGTTTTTTCTGTAATTATTTTGTTTTGAACAAACTGAGTTTAATAAGGTGGTCCATATTGGGTAAGATATTCAATTCATTTCTCTTAGATATTCAACAAAACAATGTTGAATTTATAAGAGTTACCCATTATTGCGTCTAGATAAATTGTGCAGCAGCATTACTGAAAGTTCAGTGACTTGTTCGTTTTTAGGGATTCGTGGGAGAGACCATAAATCCTTTTAAAGTAAACAATTCCAAAGTAAGCAATTGATATTTAAGTTGTCAACGATAGGTCACTTTTCGGTAGGTAAGATTAAAGTGGACATGTGACAAGGAAAATATACTATTAAATTGTAAGTAAATTATTTAATTTTCATATTTACAATAATACAAAACAAAAGTACCTAATACTTACCACAAGCAACAAGGAGACGGAAACTAATGGGCCCAAATGTAAAGAGTTGAGATAGGGTTTAAAAAAATAGTTATCATTTTCAAAATACAAAAAAATTGCACAATTCTCAGTCTAGACGACGAGTTATCTAAAAAACAGTTTAGGTCACGAATAACCTGCAAAAATGTTGCTTTCTTAGCAGTTTAATGACGTTTTCTTTAGAACGGTTGATTGTTTTTATGTCAAACAGCAGTTTGGTTGACAGAATATTAATTGTTGTTGATGAACACAATTGACTGACAGAACTTATTTATGACACGACATATATACCTCCTGATAAGGATATTTAAAAAAAATACGTTGATGATACCGGCCAGTGTATTTTTTTAGTAAAAACTTTTTTTCGGGCATTGTTCCGTTTCCATGGCGCCATATTATACTAAATCTCTTCTATCTCTGCTCTCAGATTGCCAAAATCCGCAGAATTTTCAGAGATTGGTTGATAATATATATAATCCATTGATTGACACCACTCTCCTTATACATCTAGGCCCAAGACTATATGACAGCGGTTCTTTCTCCTTTAGCATCAAAAACCAATGTTATAATCTTATTAAATAACAATAATTTGTATTTTCAGGCCTCTTTCGTCCTAACGGAGCCTACAGGCTCCGGATGTTGCGAATTGTCATTGAGCCCGGGTGGATCCCTGATCCATGATTAGGTTGGATAAAAATGTCATTTATTAATTTAATATTGTCAAAACATAACATTACTTAACTTGAAAATGTTATTTAAGATATATGGGCTACACAAAACATAGCTTAGTAAAAATATAAGTAACGATGTGAAAGCACAGAACCCTTAGTGACTCGCACTTGACTATTTATTTCTCTTTCTTTATTTCTCTTAGCGAATCAGCACGCGCAATGGTTTTCCAATCTTCCAGCTACCACTACATTTTTACAAGATTTTATTTACATTTAATTTTTATAAAAACTGGATCTACATCATACTTTTGAAACACTTCTTTAAAAAAGTATATTATGTGACTTTTGTTTCTAAAAGTTCTCACTTTATTCATGCTACTATGTTTTAGTTTTTCTGAGGTGTGATTCAAATTGAGCACGGGTTGAATAACCTCACTACATTGCATATTGTTTAAACTTTAATCAGAAATTTTAACGTGAATCGTTTGATAGTTTTTTTTTTGTAAACTGCAGTGAACTGTGAAAAACTAAGTACTGAACAGTTGCTGTCTATTATTTTACATCTGGGTCCACTATTAACCATGGCTGACCAACATCCAGACGAACGAATAAACGAGGATTATTTTTTTGGCCGTCTTCCGACCAAAACCCAACTTTAGCGAGCTCGCGCGTCCCACAAGCCAATCAGTTTGCCTTACAAAAATACTGCACACACAAGACACCACAAAAATCCACTCAAAACAATCTCAGATCTGACGTCCAAAAATGGCGCCTCAGGGAAATGCGAATAAAGCAACAACAGAATTTAAATACAAACATTTACATGCCCTCGACATATTTGGCCTGAAAAGATGGCATAAAATGATACGTACGAAAGAGCAAGGGTTCCGTATCGGTTGATTTCCATAAGCGGTGTTTACAACAACGTTACTTAGGATCAAGGAGTTGAAATCTCTGCCAGGATACCATATCTTAAAGGCCTCGACGTGATCGGATTTCCATAATAGGGGACCAGACGGCTTTCTTCTATGTAAATGTTGAGTTTTTCGTTCCGAACGGTATTAAGTGTAAAAGCTAGGGGATGATTGATATGAAACGGATGTGTTCCCAAATGATTTATGTGTCCCTGGTACATGTGCATGAAGGCTGACAGTGCCATGTTGGATGGTAAAGTACAATATGTCACTACGTTTGTGATGGTATCTTTACAAAACGATCCATTTGTCCTTTGGTATAAGGACGAAGTTTCTAAGTCTGATAAAGTTGTTCGTTGTTATTATCTAGACAAAATGACTCTTATTATTTCACAGTCTAGCCAACGTCGTAATACCTGTGAATTAATATGCCATACAACCCTAATGATAGACATGACCTATTATTTTGAAATATCGTTTTATAGTCCGTTAATTGCTAGTAATACCTCGTCAACGTGTGTGTCGAATGATGTACTTACTAAATTGTTTTAAATGCACTTAGTTTTGTCACTGTAGTTGTTGCATTTTAGCGAGGCAATAAAAAATTGTCTGTTATACCAACAATTTGATAAATGGTATGAATTCTGTATTTTGATTAAACTTTCACGTTTACAAGTCAATCTCCGTTGTTATTTTAAATCAGACGAGATCAGTTGATGACGAGATTTACTCGCTGACTACACTTGCACTCTGAGAAGAAACAGTATAAAAGCTTGGAAATACCAATTCAAAATTGAGTGTAACCTTTTGGTTGATGGTAATTACGAATATAAAATCTCAAGTGCTAACTATTAACAGCCACACGGGTCGATCTTCAAGACTGATGCAACACTTGCCGGGGTTGGTCTGTGGATGGGTTACCATCTTAAAATATTGAGATTCCGCCGTGCTTCGAAAAGCACGTTAATTCTTTGGCTCCGGCTGTCATTTGTAGATCTTTGGCAGTCGTTATGGATTTCCAGAAGCCAGAAAATCTGACTCAAGTCTTGCCAAGAAGTACCGTGTTACCCAGTTAATGGGTTGAGGAGGTTTGGTAGGCAGCCGCTCCACGTAAAATACTGGCCAACCCCAATAAAGTTGAGGACAGGCTAGGCAGATGATGAAGCATTCCTTAAAGGATAAGACAAAGGTGTATTAATAGCACATCTACATTTAGCTAGTCATATTGGTGTCCCAAATGATAGTGTCGGGGCCAGTACCATCAACCGGACACAGTAGAGTCCATACTCTGGGCTGCTAATAAGAAAAAACAGTTAAAAACCCAATAACACTTCATCTGATTCGGAAATCAAAGCCTTTGCGACTATAGTATGTGCCAGATAAACAAAGAATAACGGTCATTGACCCATCTACATTTATTGACACGCTTAATTTCAAAAACAGAAATAATGACATAAAGCTGTCCTGAATGATCTATCGTGATCGTTACTGTTCTAGTAATGAAAAACGATTCATAATTTACTGTCCGGGGGTACCTACGAAGAGATATTAAGGAAAGGTCAATGACCGTTATTCTTCATTTATCTGGCGCCTACTATAATAAACAAACCAGGGATTTAATATAAAAAATTCATATTTTGCATCCAAGAGACTATGTTTAATCTATTTCCCATGTTTTATATCCTACCTCATTTTGCCTCACAAACTTGTTCAAACATAGAAATGGCGAGCAGCGAAGCAAACCTATGTTCACGGACGAGAGCAAGCTGCATGATGAATACATAGAAGTGAAGCTCACAGCGTGTGTACACGGATAAATAAAAGGGTCTTGCGCAATCTGAAATGCAGTGACCAACTTGATGTCATAGGAATACTTCAGCTGCTTATTTTTATTGGATGGTTTTACGTTTGAGTAGTGATGCAACCAATATATAATATTTAAATTGTTTTATTCATTGGTTTAACAGCATCTTCTTTTTTCTCACTTATTTATACAAAGTGTAACAGAATAAACGCAATACATCTTAAGGGGTCATTGTACTCATCGTTATGAACAAATTTTACTATGTGACCAACCCCGAAATCACGAAAAAAGAATCAGCTGTTCAGTACATTTTGTCGAGTTATGCGCACATAAATGTATGGAATGTATGGGGCTGTCGATTTTTTTTCCCGATTTCTGTGTTGTTCTCATAGTGAAGAAAGTTGTTGTTTTTGTTATGAAGTACAGTAAAATTTATGATAAATATGACGACGCGCAGTTAAATTAAAAGATAATCCAAGATTTAAGATGAGAGAGACTGATTGTGTTATTTTGTTGAACAATAATTATTGTTAAATTCAAAATTAAAACGGTGTTTTATATAAATTGGTCGAATATTAAAATATGAGCGGGTAACCCCGAATAGGGTGGCAAGTTTGCGTCTACGCCGTGACAGCTGACATTCTTTGCACACGAGGTGCACGCATGCTAATGGCTCGTAATCTAGTCTCATCTTTTGTCTAGAAGTGTAATCGAATAGAACGAGTGACTGTTATTAACAGAGATCAGAATATACCGCTCTACTGCCCATTATGATATTCCGTCAAATAAATATAAAAGTATAGACTAACTTTTGTAAAATTAAATTAATAGGAATTGTAGCGGCATTCATGCCGCCACAAAAATCAACGTAGCAGGATCAACATCACAACAAATGAGACTCGCAGCGCCATCTATCTCGACAAGCTGCGAACTAACTACAAAATCCTAAATCGCGATATCAGAGTTTACCGTGCGATTAGAACATATGCAAAGCCCGAATATCAACTCTCGGGCAGTTGCCCACCAGACACAAACAACCGTCTGGTCGGAGGATCCTCTCTTTCCAGTGGAGGTATGTGGGACTTTACTCTCTGTTCCGCTACCTCCAAACTGGTGACCCTCGACATTGGACGTCAGCGCAGCCTTCGTGCAGCTACCTCATCATGACGTCATCGTCATCATCACTTCCTCATCCTGACCTCAAGCTCTCGAGCAGCGAGTCATACAGCCAGCCAGAACCCTAGGCTTCTACGGGTATCCTGACCACCAGCATGCAGCGGACGCGCATTCCTGGTCAGCATCCTCAGCCTCTATCATCAACCTCATCAGCGACCTTGGCAAGCACACTGCACTTTCGGCCAGTCACATGAAGAGCCTTGAAAAACCTCTCCTGGTCGACGCCAGCAGTCATGTCAGCACGTCGCACAGCTCCGACCCACCATGGCAAGCACACTGCACCTTCGGCCAGTCACATGAAGAGCCTTGAAGAACCTCTCCTGGTCGACGCCAGCAGTCACGCCAGCAGCAGCATCGGGGCACCGCAGACAGTTCCGACTCACCGTGAACTCTGCGACGCAGACAGTTCCGACTCACCGAGAACTCTGCGACTTCCGGTTCCGACTCACTGGAACCAACCTTCCACTGGCCTGGCAAGCATTTCAAGATGTATGGACGACTCATCCACTATCGACCTCCGGTCTCCGGAGGGGAGTGATGTAGCGGCATTCATGCCGCCACAAAAATCAACGTAGCAGAATCAACATCACAACAAATGAGACTCGCAGCGCCATCTATCTCGACAAGCTGCGAACTAACTACAAAATCCTAAATCGCGATATCAGAGTTTACCGTGCGATTAGAACATATGCAAAGCCTGAATATCAACTCTCGGGCAGTTGCCCACCAGACACAAACAACCGTCTGGTCGGAGGATCCTCTCTTTCCAGTGGAGGTATGTGGGACTTTACTCTCTGTTCCGCTACCCCCAAAGAATCAAGACTGTGATCAAAAATTAAATAATTTTATTAAAATGAAAAATTAAAGGATTCCATGAAATAATTTTCCCAAAAAACCAATGCAGTTTCGTATGAATCGTAGCAATAAAAAATTTTGCTTAGTCAAATTTAGGCGTCAACCAAATCTACAAATACGAAGAGCCACATCTAGCACAATGAAAATAGACATCAATTAGCACCACTTCATTTCAAAGAAGAGTGTTTATAATTTGTTTAATAGTTTGCCATAGAATAACAGTGAAACACGATCGCATCTCGTAATTATGATGAATTAGACCCCAAGAGACTCCCCCTTCCCCCCCATACCGATAACGTCAAGTAATTAATCAACTTCATTAAACTTCCATTTTATGTCGGGGTTAAGTTACGTTTTATCTGTGGTACAAATAAAATTGCTTGTGCTATTTATCCATTTTTACACCAAATCGCGTATCGTTTGGAGCCTCATCATCATCATCATGACCAGCCGAAAGAAGTCCAATGTCTCCCCCAAATGGAGGGAGTTTACCTTAATCGCCACGCTTGGCAGGCGGGTTGGCGATTGCAGTGTAACTGTAGCAATGTACGTACAGAGAATGCTGCTGCCCATTCTCTGGTGAGTCCCCTAGGCGCCTCTTACGACACCCACGGGAACTGATGGGATGGGATGGGAGCCTGAGTTTAGTCTAATTAAGCCAAGTGTCGAACTTAATGCGTAATCGTTACGTTGTGGCAATTGGCAATTGAGATAGACGTAATGGAGTGAAATGATTGTAGTTTTGTCTATCTATTGTACCGTCTGTGGTCCTATAAAGTGACACTTAATCGGCAATGTGAGTACGTTACTATTAGGTAGCGTATTTTACTCTTTAGTGTGTTTTGTATCCTTAATTTTTCAACTAAGTTCATCGCTGAGACAAAAAACATTTTGTCTAGATGCTCTGCTATCTAAAAGCGTATTATCTGATGCCGATTTCTAAGCAAGATCAAAGAAAACGGCGAAACCAAACACGACACTCACTACTCTTTTATAAGGCTTCCAAAACGACCTTCAATAGTTTCGTTTTTTTTATATTGATAGGCACGCGTTTCACCACTATCTCACCTGATGGTAAGCGATGATGTGGCCAAAGATGGAGTACGTTTGTCTAGAAGTAACCTATTCACTCTTGACTCAAAGACTTCCAGGTTATAGCTATCAGGAAGCCACTACAAGACACCACCACTACAAGACAACTTGAATGCCAAGGGAACGAACACTTATATTGTCCACAACACAAAGTTTAAATCTCAAGTGTCCTATGGAATTTCATTGATTTTATTGGAAGATATGGTATTTTGTTTCGTAGAAGTTGATGAAAATATTCAAGCACATTCTAAAAGATTTGTAAAACAATTCTCTTAGGCGCGGGACAAATACAAGAGGCGTCGGGCGGAGGTGAGGCGCGGGCGTGAAGAAGGCGCGAGGATGGGGCGCCCGCGCTTTGCCCGCGCCCCACCGTCTCAGTATGTCTCGCGCCCCACCACTTCTATACATTTTGTATGAAATATTAAAGAAGTGGCGCCGCGACCGCGCTTCGCCCGCGCCTCACCTCCGCCCGACGCCTCTTGTATTTGTCCCGCGCCTAAGAGAATTGTTTTACAAATCTTTTAGAATGTGCTAGAATATTTGCTAGAAAATGAAGAACCTCTAACTAAACAAGATTTACATGACATCCAGCGACACTACAACATATTTTTCTTTCATCGCAGCAAACAATTTAGGAGCATAATTTTTATAATTTCAAACGTGTTGTGACATGTCTGTACAACAATATCCCGCTTAGTCCGCGGATTTTATACTCAGCTAAATTTATGCCACGTCACAGTATATACTCCTGAATATTCATATTATTCATATCATGCTGTTGTATTCGCTGCGTAGGCGAGAATTATAATACGTACAAGTATGCATAGGTATTTGTTTATGAAGTCGTATGGAACTTAGGCGAAGACTTAGAGGATGGAAATGGAATTGAGGGAAACAAGGTGGTGAGTTTGGAGCTGTTAAATTCCTGTGGTAATTTACGACAATTTAAAGGTATGATACAGATGGAGTCGACTTAAAGCTGTGACCTTATGCACGCAGAGCGAGAATCATATAGAGTTACCGATTCTTAAGACGGCTGATTAGTCACTGTACCAAGCAGGATACCAATCCTTAACCCACAGACCCATTAACCCACGGGAAGCATACTTTTTAAAGTTGTTTCCAGTTTGACCAGATTGTCTGGTAAAAAGATGATTTCGTGCTTCGGAAGGCACGTATAAGCCGGTGGTCCTGGGCGCTAAATGGCGGTCGTCAAATTAAGTATGTCAGAGGCCCTTGAGGCGGTTTAGAAACTCAGACACTAGGGTCGTTAGACCTCTCCACCAACCGTGTCTCCACGTTGCCGTCGTGGTGGGGCTTGCGTGTCTCAGTGATCTTGGGGGCTTTGCCGGTAGAGCCACTCATGCCGGAAGGTCCCAAGTGAGAGACCAGACCAAGAGAGACACAAGAGGGGCACACCGTTCGGAGACTTGAGCAGTGTTCGGGTCCTCGGACGGTGTGCGTCTCATTGGCTTGCTCGCTGCTCACTGGTACGCGTCTGATCATCAGACGTGACTGTGAGGGCAGCGAGCAAGCAGTGAGAGAGAGGGAGAGAGGAGAGGAGATAGGGACCGCACCCTCAAAAAGGAAACCCATGGATAGCAACCAAAAAGAGATATTACCCCAGGGCGGTCCGGACTGCACAGTAGTCCGGGAATCCGCCACGCTTATACGTCAAGCCCTTCGTATTCTGGGGGGGGCAACAGTGCTCTCTATTCTCCGCTTGCCAAGTGCAACAGTGGCCGAGGAGGCCCCCGATCCAAACTCTCCTTTCAGGAGCTGATCGGGTTTGATTTCAGCTCGCCCGACGAAGAGTCGGCCGGGCAGAGCGCGGGCGGTGGCGCGCTGTATTGGTGGCGAGCAACGTTGCTACCCACCATCCGATTGCCGATGGCAACAAGGGCCAAGGAGGCCCCCGATCCGACTTATCCTTCGAGGACCTGATCGGCTACAATTTCAGCTCGCCCGACAGAGTGTCGGTCGGGCGGAGCGCGGGCGGAGGCGCGCTGTATTGGGAGGAGGGCTCGCTTGAGCGTCGCGCGGATGTAGAGTCGGAGTCCGAGTTGGACTCCGACGACCTGGCGACTGTTAGCTCGGCGAGCTCTATACCCGAAGGGGCGGGGGCTGCTGCGGAGGACTCCAGGTGGCAAGGGGCCCAGATCAGAGGAGGACCGGGGGTCGTCCGGCAGCGAGGAGGTGGCCTCGGCCCGTAAAATCCCCACCAGCAGGCGGGGTAAGGGCCGAGAGGGAGGCAAGGGCAGAGTCCTTGCCTCCAAGGAGGCTGGCCAGCGAGTTGATGCTGGACGACCCCTCAGAGATAGCGGTCGTGGGGCTCCTGGCCCGGAGTCCTCCGGCGGTGAGCCGGATGACTCCGGACAGGAGCAGGTTCGGAGGGCCGGGTTTGCGGAGGTGGTGGAGGCCGCGATCCCCGATGTGGCCTTGAAAAGGAAACTTTCCTCTAAAAACAAGGCCATAAGCGCGGCGCTGGCCTCCATCCTGGCGGCAGCGGAGGCTAACCGAGGTGGGCCTCCGGCGGACGAGCTGTCCAAGCTGCGGGCGGAGGTCGCCCGCTTGGCTGCCGCCACCGAGCGTCTCCAGAGTGAGAACGCGGGGCTCCGAGCAGACCTGGCCAGGCTCCAGGGAGCCGGCCCACAGGGGGCGCCTAAAGGGGGGCGCAGGGAGGACAGCCAGCCCGTGCCGCAGGAGAGCCAGGTGCTGGACCTTGTGCGGCAGGAGATGGCTGCCTTCTAGGTGCGGTTCTCCGTCCTGGAGGGCATCGTCCTGCGCCCCCCGCTGGCGGCGAGTGCGGCGAAGGCCCCATGCCGCAATAAAGCGGACTCGTACACGGCCGCTGTGGCTGCCAAACCGGGGTCGTCCGGCCAGGACAAAAGGTCCGGGCCGGCACCCGCGAAGCCGGTGTCGGGAAAACCGGACCTGGCTGCACGGACGGCGAAGGCTCCTGCGCCAGCCGTGCAGCAGCCCCCCCGGCTTCGTCGCCTTCTGAACCTCCCCCGGCTCAAGCCGAATGGCAATTGGCCGGGCAGAAGAAGAAGGCGGGAAAGGCAGCCAGGGCGGCAAAGAGGAGGGAGAGAAGGCGGCGGCAGCGAGCGCAAGGCGTCGCGGCTGCGCTCCGCGCCCCGAAGACCGTGGCTGTGGTGGTAACGCTGCAGCCGGACGCGGTGAAGAGGGGCGTGACGTATGCCAATATGCTCACCAAGGCGAAGGAGGCCGTCAACCTCGGTGAGTTTGGCATCGTCGGGGGTCTCAGGCTCAGGGTCACCATGACTGGGGCTAGGATACTAGAGATCCCTGGAGCAGATAGCGGTCCGGCCGCGGACGCTCTAGCCAAAAGGCTTAAGGCGTCCTTGAGCGCGGATGACGTCCGAGTGTCCAGGCCCACGAAGTGCATAGACATGCGCATCTTGGGCCTGGACGACTCCGTCACGAAGGAGGAGGTGTTGGCCGCCGTCGTCAGGACGAGGGGGTGCTCTGCAGAGGAGGTGAAGGCGGGCACCATCCGTCCTGACAACACGGGCATGCGAACCGTAGTGGTGAGCTGCCCCGTGTCCGCGGTCAAGAAAATCTCAGAGGGCCGAAGGCTCTTGGTGGGCTGGATCTCCGCGCAGGTGAAACTGCTGGAGCCCAGACCTCTGAGGTGCTTCCGTTGCCAAGTTGGCAACCACGTCGGAGCACTCTGCACCTCAGAGGTGGACCGCAGTGACCACTGCTTTCGCTGTGGTCAGCCCGGTCACAGGGCCGGCTCGTGCAACGCCGCGCTGCACTGCTTCGCATTTGCGGCAGCTGGCAAGCCGGCCGATCACTGGGCTGGGGGCAAAGCCTGCGGTCCACCCGCCAGGGCCAGGATGAGGAAAAAACCCTCTTCCACCGCCGCCGCCGCCGCTGTCGCTTCCGCCGCAGCCGCCGCCACCGTCGCCGCCGCTGCAACTGCTCAGGAGGGGGCTGAAATGAAGTGGCAGTAATGGCCCCATTTCGCCTTCTCCAGACGTACGTTAGTCGCTGCGCCTCTCAGGAACTGACGCTCCTGGGCAAGGCGCAGTGACTGACGCCTGCGGACAGCGAGCAATGGGTAGCTCGCTGTCCGATCAGGTCAGGCCAGAGTCGACGGCGCGTTTTACTCCAAACGCGCCGGAAAGAGCAGTCAGCAACGGAGACGGGGCCCGCCAGGGCCAGAGCCTGCCAGGGTTGCGGAATATGTTCGAAAGAGTTACCGCGGCCCTGGGAAGAAAGGCACCAGGAGGACTAAGGGTGGGTTTTAGTCAGTAAAAGTCTGACACTCCCTGCCGCTCCACCCAGAGCGGGAGGGGTCATTTGATGATTTCCCATCCTCTAAAAAAAAAAAAAGGGTCGTTAGACCTTACTACTCACACGATAAGAAAATCAGACCCACTGTTTTTTTTTTCAAATCGCAAAGTCATTGTACTCATCATTTTGACATACTATGGGTTCATCCATTAAATCGCGAAAAAAAATTAGCTGTTGTTTGACGAGTTATGCGCACAGAAATGTATGGGGCAGTCTATTTTTTCTTTGTTCATATTGATGAGTACAATGATCCCTAAAGAGGTATTGCGTTTATTCTGTTACAAGTTGTATACATTTTGCGATCGTACTCATTTATTAGCGATAGATTCGATAACAAAAACAAAGCTTGCGAAAGGATCGCATTTTTTTTTCATCTCCCTGGTCTTTCATCAGGATTCGGCCTGAATTGATAATCTCAACCACATCTACAATATAGACAATAGAGCAATGAATTCATTAAAATCCAAACATTTTTAGCGATTAAAAAAAGAATAAACGATAACAGTTTTACGCATGGGCCATGAAATATGAATATTTTGGTCTATCTGTTCAAATAAAATGAAACAGGAGCAAAATAACCCCGAATTGTAGTACATTGTGAATTGTAATACAATATGGTGGTACCGAATAGGATTCGTATACAAATTTTATTTTTATTACGAAATTGTTATCAGTAGGTTGTAAATGACCTGTTCAGGTTGTCAATTCAATATGTTTTGTATCAATCTAATATGAGAAAGGCAAAAATATAATAATATTTCATCACCCTCTATTGTGTGCTCTCCATTGTGGCATTACCGATTAATTGTGTTTCTGTGTAGTTAGGTTAATGGTTTACGATGGTGAGGTAACATAATGTACTTTTGTAACGAAACATAACTTTTCTGAAGAAAAAAACAGTTTTGAAATCCACATGTTACTAATTTTAAACAGACAAGTTAATATTTATTTTATATCATTTATAACTCTATGAAAATGACAATAGGAGAGTCTTGTATTTGTAAGGTCCAGCAGAGCGATTATGAAGTAGAAAACGTGAACGACAAGTGAGCTGTCAAACCATCGAAGCAAGATGGAATGACAGCTCAATATTCGTTCACTGCACCTAAGTGAGTCGGTGAGATGTCGACGGTACAAATCGACTGTTTCTAGAACCGAAAATGATCGCATGAATAGTGTGACAAATTTTCAAAAGCGGGTTAGCTGTTAAGATTCATCATCCGAAAGACGTCCACTGCTGGACATAGGCCTTCCCCAAGTGTCGCCACAATAACCGCTCCTGTGCGTCTCGCATTCATCGGCCACCAGCAAGCCACACCAGGTCATCGGTCCACCTTATGGGAGGCCTTCCAACGCTGCGTCTTCCGTTACGCAGTCGCCATTCCAGAACTTTTCGGCCCCATCGACAATCAGTTCTGCGAGCAATGTGCCCTGCCCACTGCCACCTCAGTTTGGCGATCCTTCGCTTTAAGATTAGTTTACTGAATTTTCAACAGCCAATTGCATTAACTTACTTACGTATGTATGAGGTTTGATCATTTGTTCCGAGAAATCTGGTGTTTAAAAAAAATATAATCGTTTTGATCATCCGTCACAGTAAATTGGTATATAGACAGTATTGCTTTACTTAACAGTGTATCTGTCTGAATTAGCGTCCCAATCTGTACTAATATTATAAAGAGGAAAGATTTGTATGTGTGTATGTTTGTAATGAATAAACTCAAAAACTACTGAGCCGATTTAAAAAATTCTTTCACCAATGGAAAGCTACATTATTTGGGAGTAACATAGGCTATATTTTATCTACGTATTCCCTCGGGAACGAGAACTACGCGGGTGAAACTGCGGCGTGCTGCTAGTTAATTATATTAAAGAACTAATTTCAAGTGCATCAACCACTCGAAACCATCCACTATAATAAAATCAACGCTACAAAAAACATTTTAAAATTAATTACCCGTTTATGACGTCACCAAAGTTGCTATCGGCCAAAATAATTGGGTCAGTATTAATGCCCTCATCATACTCGTAATTAACAATTATTAAATACGGTGACGATACTTTTTTGAGGTTTGCATAAATTATGGGCTGTGGTAACGACATTTGAAGGTTTATTTTCTTTTTTAATTTAATTAGTAGCACGGGAATTTGGTTTTAGACTCCAATAATTGGTATCTACCAATTTTTAACGTCGCAATATTTCTCATATTTGAACTAATTGTGGGAAATGCTGCTATTTCTAAATTCATTAAAACCTTCATTAAAATCGATTAATTAATTTCGATAAATAAGAACTTTTAAGTTTGTATGAAATGTCGTAGAGCGTTAACGCTTTTAACTTATTTCGAATTTCTAAACATGTGTGATTTTTAATAAAACATGATGATAATATGACACCAAAGAGGCCACAGTAAAAAAAAGGTTTTATCATCGACTTCTGAACGTACTACAAGTTTATTGTAACACATCAGAATGATATTTTAATATGAGATAGGTTTCTGGTTCAAAAATTTGCAAACTAGTTGAAAACCACAAGATTTCTACAAATAAGACTTCACAGTATTAGCCACATAGAATAATCTTCGAAATCAATATTCAACGACAGCTGAGATGTCAAAGAACAAAATGGACAGTACGAGCAGTGGTTTTTAATCAAAACTTAAACAATACAAAAAGTGCGCCTCGGTCCAGTTCTAGCTGACACTTCTCGCAAGTAGGCCGTGTAGTGCACATGCTGCCAAATTAATATGCACAGCGTTTCTTGTTACTTGAATATTAATTTTGGAAAGTGAGATATGTTGGAAGTTGAACAAGGTTCTGGGAAGTAATCTGATCTTTCGATGACGGGATGGTTCCTAACCTTCGATTTTTAGGTGTTTATTGAAGCATTTTATTGTAACATATTTCAGTTACACCTTCGTAATTTCTATGAATCTGCATACCAAAAAGCAAAAAGGACGTGGAAAAAGCGGCGCTCCTACGCAATTGTTATCATCCTGAACAAACAGTCCGTTTCCAGTAGCGCGTGCATGTATTCACAAAAGCACAGTCACATTCAGTCGCCGTAAATGGAGATGTTAATCATATTCAAAATTGTCACAAAAGCTTTTAACGGGAATTCTAGTAGGTACCGCTTACTCTGAAATGCCTAACCCAATATCCATTCCAACACACATCACTCAACGTTGGCTATTGTTGTATTCTTAGAATTTTCCTCAGATCAATATTGACTGGTACAATATTTCTGACAGCAAGTGTACAAAGCCCAGTCCGTTGCATCGGACGCATTATGTACAATACAGAATGGCACGTCTCGCTGCGAATGAAAAACAAAAGAAAATCCACTCGGCTTCGCTTTCAGCGTACATTGTGGGAATACAATGCGATTAATATTGCTTAGAGCCCTACTTATCCATTAGGGAATATTAGAAGATGTTTCGATGTACTAAATATTATTGCATTAGAAAAGTTTATAACTTTGAACTGGAGTGAATTATGTTGTCAATAAAATTAAGTAACTTCTATTAGAAATGGCAGATACTTACCTCATCATATCAGCCGAAAGACGTCCACTGCTGGACATAGGCCTCCACCAAGTGTCACCACAATAACCGGTCCTATGCATCTCGCATCCATCGGTTACCCGCGACCCTCACCAGGTCATCGGTCCACCTTGTAAGAGGCCTTCCAACGCTGCATACATATGCGACATATATATTATAACATATTATTTTATAAACTGTACATACAATAGGTACTCATTCATTGTCTTAGCAAAATGTAATCTAAACCTAAAACCCAGTTCATTGACTCTCCAACCACATATTATTCCATACGAGCATATTATAATTTATCAGGTAAAATTGTAAACGGATATTCCCGCATAGGTAGCCATTTTCTCAAGTGACTATTAAAGTAAAATAACACCATATGAACGGTATACGTCAAGAATACTTATGAAATTGCCTTTTTGCGTTAAAGCGGTTGGGTTAAAATTACTCGTAGATAGCTAAAGGGGTGAAATATTTTTACGTTTAAAACGTTTATTTATGTAATATATGTGACGGCGCGCAGCTAAATTAAAAGTTAATCCAAGATTTAAGATGAGAGACTGATTGTGTTATTTTGTTGAACAGTAATTATTGTTAAATTCAATATTAAAATGGTGATTTATTTCAATTGGTCGAAAATATATGGTGATTTATAAAATATGAGCGGGTAACCCCGAATAGGGTAGCAAGTTTGCGTCTACGCCGTGACAGCTGGCATTCTTTTGACAGACAGCGTACGAGGTGCACGCGTGCTAACCTATTGGCTCGTAATTTAGTTTCATCTTGTGTTTTACCGTATATTTTGTTTACAAATGTAATCGAATAAAACGAGTGACTGTTATGAATCACAAACGTGCTATTATTTCAATGTTTCTTCTATAACACGCCCATGATGGATGACTATCACAAAGACCGCTCCGCTGCCCATTCTGATACTCCGTTATGCGTTAAATTTAGTTTAATCGTATTAATAGATGTATTTTTTTAAGAAAATAAAGCTGTACTGTTGAATTTCTACTCGGTATAGTTATTGTATATTAGAATGACAATAGCGATCACTGACCTACCTATATTTATTGACAGCAAATAGAAGCATAAAGGCGGCCTGAATCAACATTATTCATGACATACTTTATAATAATCTGCAGAACCTATCTCCTCTCTATTCCAAACTTGACATTTTAATATAAAATCTGTCAGATTCGAAATTTAAAAGATTCATTATCGCGTGTTTATGACATAATGCAATAATTCAAATTCAGACAGATACAACATGTTTAACGGTTTACCAAAAACAAGATACATCTTACGAGCAAAAATAAAATGTTGCCAAAAATACGAGTAATCAATGATACCATCGGTACATAACAAGGCGAATAACTAAGTCGTTCAGCGGACATCTGGTGATATTCGAGGTTATATTGCTTTTTGTCCGAATAAGAGGCTACAAAGCCCGTTACGGCTTTTTTATTGCTGTACTCCATAACGCTGTATCGCGTCGGGAGTTCTGTGGATTATATTTATTAAGTTACATTTTTATTAGTATGTGTTACCTATTTTAATGTACCTATTTTCACTATGATATTTATCAGCTATACATAAAACAAATCCTGATGTGGAAAAAAAACCAAAGTTAACACCGGATAATGGCAGACTCCGTAAGATTGTAATAAATCTTGATTAGATTATAATTTCTCGATTACATTATAAAAAGTCGTTTTGTATACAAAACGATTTGAACGCTAATCGTTTTTTATATTAAAATCCCATCCAAATTCAATAGTTTCCACTGTATTATTTACTGTTTATTATCATTTACTGTTAATTTATAATTTACTGTCTTATAAAAAATTGTTTACAATTTCACGCGAAACTTTACAATCTTACGGCGTTGGCCATTTTCCGGTGACATATACTTAAATCTACCAAAGTTAAACGAGAAAAACCTACAAATTGCATACCTACATAGTATACCTACGTAGTACATAGTAGCGCCTACATAGTAGCTCGGTGACAGCCTGTTGGTCTCGAAATTGTTAAATCGATTCCCCGAGCGCCACAAACGTCATTATTCGATTTTTCAAACAGAGAGCATGAGTCAAAATGTGTGTACGGAACTTCGGAGAAGTCCCAGAAGCCCCAAGCAATTACGTTCCAAAATATCCGCAAAACGTGGACACTAACGCTATCCCAATTTGGGCTTCTCACACACTATCTTTCAATAACCTTAAACACACAGCAGCATTCTGTATTTCACCTTTGATCCCAATAGTACTCAATGTTCTAGAATTCAGAATTGCAGATACCTTGTTCGGGATCACAGCACAAATGTTTATCCGAAAACTTTTGATTATGGAAACGGCAGTTAGGAAAACGAACTGGACCGATATTTTGTCATATAACACGCTGAGGGAACCCTAATAATATATAGCGAACCCCTTTTTATTGGAAATCAAAACTTTCCGCCTCGACGCATTTTGATGAGAAAAATTTTCGACGGTTTTCTAAAAATCGTAAACGATATTTATTTGTTTTTTTTTGCTTTATGGTGTTGTTTTTATTATCGTTGTTGTTGCAGATTAAAATTCATGGTGTTTTTTTTTGTAAAATTGTTTGCGATACCATGGGGGTAAAATGTAATAAAATTCAATTTCAAACTTATTCATGACCTATAATATTAATCCATTTTAATTATAATTTATGTTATTATTTGTATGTCATTGCATGTCAGTTGTGTGACAATAGACATTTTTACAAGCTTTTATTCATTCATTATTATATTTACATAACTGACTTTAAACAGCAAGAATGTTTTAATACAATGTGGCATTTCTTTGTAGTGTTCACTAGGTAGGATAGCCTTATCAAGGTAAAACAATAGGTCTTCGATTTTCGCAACATTAAAAGAACAATAGAGTAGATGACTAAAACAAACTAATTAGTCCGTTAAACAGATTTCCAAAAAATGTTAGAAACGATTTTTTTCTTTTTTCACGTTAACAAAAAATGAGAACGATACAGTATGTACACTTTTTACATACACGTGACGACACGAGCCCCCCACTCCTGATTTTTGATGCGTTTTATCTTCGTATTGTTTTATTGATTTGATAAAGTAAAAAATACGTGTCCAATATTTTTCGATAATCTAACTGATGGACTAAATAGAATCATGGTTTTTTTTTACCAGGAATCATCCCTATTATTTTATATATTATTTTTTTGGGATGCATGAAGGAGCCTCCTCGAGTAGCGCAATTTGTTCCATCAGACACTCAACTGAACCGAGCGCTCGGCGCATCCTGGACAGTCTCACCTAACACCT
Source organism: Melanchra persicariae (assembly GCA_947386135.1). NCBI lineage: Eukaryota > Metazoa > Arthropoda > Insecta > Lepidoptera > Noctuidae > Melanchra > Melanchra persicariae. The sequence continues at coordinate 2,977,423 of OX376651.1, read as the reverse complement.
TATAAGACTGGCCAATCCTTCCCTTGCGGTGGTAGGGCTAACGCCCGCCTGGTTCGCGACCACCCTCCCACCGGAGTTCGGCGTCAAGCAGCCTGCTGTGTTTCGTCGACGTGTGGGAGTACCAGTGCCTCAAAGCATCTTCTGGGCACGCTCGCTTTCATCATGGACCTCATCAATCGCTTTCCATCAGGCGTGATCGAGGTCAAGAGCTAGCCCATTCATAAATAAATAAAATATTTAAGCAAACACAGTTTAATATACATACATCATTCATTACACAACATAGTTGTACGCAGCCAAGTTCGTGTTTAATGGATGGAAAATGGATATCGCTAGTAGCTCGGCTACATCACGCGACCTCAAAAGTATCGTTAAGCCGAGTCTTAGGGTATAGAAAAGATATGGAGCGCGTGTCTAGGACTCCCCTTCCTTGTGTGTAAATGGTGCCCACACGAACTCATCTGGACTAACATTTTTCATTGGACGTCTTATTGAGTCTGCCATGAGTTATACTGTGACAAATTATATTTTAACAAATACAAAACTTAACAACCAAACAGACACCAAATATTTATTTTTTCTTCCCAAAAAATTATTGGTTAAATTATTATTGAATGAACCGAATGATTTATTCTTTCTTTCATTTATTAGAAAAATATAAACAGTCATGTCATTTACGACGACGTGGCGTTATGACTGGCAGTAAAAATAATAGTAAAATGAAACACGAAAATGTTGTGACCCATCGTCATCGGGAACAGGACAAGCTTCAATTAATTGTAAAAAAGAAATAAATGATGACTATTAGCATCAACCTGATCATCAACTTTTTAGGCACAAATAAAAATGCAGAAGAAGGAGCCATTTGCTTGGAAGGTGCCTAATAGCCACACAGCGCTCCTTAGTCCTCAATACCCCTACAATTCTTAACTTCGAAGCGCAAAATGTTCGTTTACACCACATTCGTGATTCCCGCACTCAAGGTAGGCAGCACAAGTAGGCTGTAACCCATTTAAATTAAAATTACTAACTTCGCACACCCAGCGAGGAGTCGTGTTTATCCTGGGAAACTTTTACCGCAGATTTCGTTTAGTGCTATTAGAAGGTTAGGCGAGAATTCATTTAATTCCCTGATGTTTGCGGTAGTATGATTGTATAAGGGATAATGTTGCGCAATGTCTGTTTAGATGAGAAGTATGGGAACTTAAAATCTGATTTTATCTGGATAATTATCACGTCACTACTTTTGAACCGTGGTGTGCTCCTGCTCATGCTCTATGTAAAGATCTATGCCTACGTGACTCAAGCTGCTGGCTTTTACCTTGGTCAGAAGATAAACAATGCCACCAATATTTTGGGTACATTTTCAGTCGACAGCAATGCGTATGAATTTTTTGACGCCATATTTTAAGGTTTACCTAATTAAATTGGAGTGTATTTAAATAGTTTATTATCAAATTTTTACTGAACTGAACCAGTTTTTAAGGAGTTTAGCTTAAAAAAAAAGTAGTCGGGCTCGTGCACCGAGGGTTCCGTACCATCATAATAATTTCTGAAAAACTGTGCTATTTAGAGACATCGTTTCACATATTGCGCTCTTTCATATGGTACCCCACGTAGCCCTGCTTCGAATTTTTAAGACCACCTTTCAGTTACTGTTGCAAAAAAACAAAAAATCTTTCTTATTTACAAAACAGTTGGGCAAACGTCATCTAAAACTATTCTGAATTTAAATTTGATAGGATTAGAAGTTCTTGAGATATCTGTGACAGACGGTGACACAAACTGGGTCGCACCATACGCGTTCCTTTTTACCATTTTGGTGCGGAACCCTAATACGAATGTTTATATTACCTAAATGCAAATTAAGGGTGGAATGAGATGCGAACTCAGGCTGACTGAACGTTTGATAATTAGGGGTAAAGATTTTCCTCCTAAAATTATACAGAATTTCGTGTAAATATTTTTAATTTTTAGCCCGAGGATACAGATTTTTTTCGTTGTTGTTACAGCAACAATCTTTGTTTACAAAATCATTTAATAAAGGAGAAGTTTCCTTGATTATGATGCTATTTAGCCAATTATATTTACCAAGCTTAATGAGAAGGAAAATAAACTTTGAAAATTCTAACAAAGAACATTTTTAAAAAAATATTGTTAAGGCGCTGGACACAGAAAATACGTAAGATGGACGCGACCCTTTCATACAAAATGTATAGAAGCGTCGCGATACAAAACATATAGGAAAGACAGGGCGCGGACACGACGCTTACTCGTCTGTGCCCTATTGTAAAAACATACAGAATGGACGGGGCTCGGGCGCTAGCGGAGGAGGGACTGGCGAGAACGGGGGTGCGGGTGGGGTGGGCGCGGTGGACTTGCGCGTCGCTGTCACACATAAATAACCACATCTTCCTCTTCGGAAGAAGCCATGTTATCCTGTCAAAATCGGACGGTTGAATGAAGTTGGTTACAAACCGTCATCTTTGGCAGCACCCAGCGTCACGTCTGTCCCTCGTCTTTTCTATATATGTTTTAAAAAGTAGCGACGGCACCCCGTCTGTGCCCCGTGCGTCTTTCCTGTGTGTCCAGCGCCTAAGATTTATTTTTTATTTTAAAGTGCTCGTTTAACCACAAACTGATGTAAAGCGATGATAGACGATGATGAAGCTGTAGCTTGCTTGCTTATTGCAGCTATCAGAATTCCACTCAAAAGATGACTTTTGGATCTATAAATATTTCAGAGGGTAACGTTTAAATTATGAGCACGTTTTTCTCATTACTAAGAAGCATCACCATATGCCAATATTAGTCAGACAATATGTGAAAATGAAATCCCGCATATTATATTGTAAGGGATCCAATAACGGCCCACAGGAACATCTGCGAAAAAGAAATTTATTATATACTGTGTTACGCCCGCGGCGACGCCCACGTGCGGTTTAAAGAGAAGATCACTTTATTTGTTTGCGCGATCAACATAATGTATTGACGAAATATTTAATATGGTTTCTATTTTTGGGAATAGTGAAGCTATGGAAAGTTTTCCAGGATATAGTGTTGCTATTTTATAGAGCTTCAATACTTATTTGTAAGAATGAGTAGTTTGTATTCTTTTATGATTGCGTGAAACTTATTTTTGGGATATCTATAACAACTTTATGTTAGCTTAGTTTACTTGAGGACTTTTTAATTTGGCGACAACTCTTGGAGGAAACCGATATCGGCAGATTGGGCAGTGGGAGTCTTCAGGCTGAAATGACGTTGGTGATTAAATTATAAACGGACCCTCACGGTGAACGAAACACATTTTTAGTGAGGGAACAAAATTATATCTGAGGACCAATAATCTACAAATTTTTAAGCAATGTCTGCATTCGCAGCTCAGTCGCAATCTGTCAAATTTCATACATTCTTGACAGATTGCGACTGACATGCATTTGTTTCTCAGTCGCAATTTCTCAAAAAAGCAAGGTTTCTTACATTGTTGACAGATTACGACTAACATGCGAATGCGAACATTGCTTAAGAATTTGTAGAATTGGTACCTAGTCTGTTTAAATCTTCTGGAAATATAATGTTTTTAAAATACAAATTTCGAAGAACGGACAGACTTAGACGCGTTTTATTAGTAGATATCCAAGACCTTGTTCCAAGCAAGCATCTAAGAACAGTTTAACATAAAAAGTCACTTACGCTAAGTCGACTTATAGTAAAATCTTTGCGTTACATTTCAACAGCTACAGCAAAAATTGTGTCGATGGTAGACAGTATTGTACCTACTTATATATTACGTTATACATAGTTGATTAATTCAGAATTAAACTAGAAATACTGAGTGTTAACAACTTTTTAGTTTCTTGACCATGTGTATAACAAATTTATGGAATAAAGCTATTCTCATTTTGTTAAAAATGTTTTTGCGATAACGTTTAAGTATTTATCCCATTAAAATTTATTATGTTTTTCTTGATAGGTACCTAAAAGAGCGAGCTTTAATGGAATAAGTAGGTATCCTAAGTTGACAGACTGTAACAACCACTGTAGCTACATAATTATATGTTTGGACCAATTTATAAATACGTGACTTCGATCAAGTCCAACTCGTAAACAAGATAGTGAGTTTTATTTTATTTGCGCTGAATCTAATTTTTACTAATTTTTTTCTAAAATAACATCTATCTACCGGTGAAAGTCTCATCAAAATCGGTCTAGCTGTATTGGAGATTCAATGGAACAAACGGAGAGAAAAGCAGACAGAGATAAATATTTAATAAAATATATTTTAGTACGAGTACAGTGTGTAAACATGATTGATATGAATTTAATGAAAAGGTTGTTTTAACATACCAAAAGAAATTTGAATATTATTTATTTGCGTAATTATAGATTTACAAAACATTTGGTACTCACCAAAACCACTTGCCATTTAAATTTTAATATCGTCACTGTCTATAATTCATAGCTATTTCGTTTTTAATTAAGTCAAGAGTAAATAGAATTAAATACTTCTAGGCAATCATGCTCTAGGCCATTTCATATGGATGTGATCAAACCATAGCCTATCAATTTGCGTAATTTGTTCGAAAGAGTCACCGCGGCCCTGGAACGCAAAGGTCAAGGAGGAACACGGTTGGGTTTTAGTCAGTAAGAGTCTAACACTCCCCTCCGCTCCACGCAGAGCGGAAGGAGTCATTTGACGATTTCCCATCCTTAAAAAAAGCCTATCAGTAATAAAAAAAAACAATGCAGAAATAATATTTATTATTAGTCAGTCTTTCAAGAGAGTCCTTTCAATACTCAATTTCTTCCGGCAAGTAATGAATAAAATACGACATAACCTAAGTTGACACCCTAGGGGCATATTACTAAGAGAGATAAAGAGAGAGAAATTCCATTTATTCGTACCAGGCACTTGTAATCCACAAGTGCCTGGTACGAATAAATGGAATTTCCGAAGTACCTACTGCCTGTTACCAAGTATTCAGGCAACTTTTTTTGCGTTATTTGAGTAAATAAGGAGGTTCTCTTAACGTGTAGGTACATTGTGTACGTATAACCTTTTGTATTCAAGATTGGCCTGTACCGAAACTCCTCCGTTCCTCGGAAAGCACGTTAAGCCGTTGGTCCCGGCTGTTATTTGGAGATCTTTGGCAGTCGTTACGGATTGTCAGAAGCAAGAAAATCTGACACCAGTCTTGCCAAGAAGTACCGTGTTACCCATTTAATGGGTTGTGGAGGTCTGGTAGGCAGCCGCTCCACGTAAAATACTGGTGTTCCGCTGAATGCGGTTTGACCGGGAGCCGACCCCAATATAGTTGGGAAAAGGCTAGGCAGATGATGATTCAAGATGGGCCTGTCAACTGGCAAGTGTCAGTGGAGTTGTAACATATTGAACCATACCAAAAAGGACAGTTCATAGTTTCACCAAAAAATCCCGTTCCAGTTTTTAGTAATTTGATATATAAACCAAACTACTGAACTGATTTTTAATGAAATTTCAGTAGGAATAATTGGAAAGTATCCTTTTACATAATACCAGATTTCTTAATCAGTCTATAAATGACGGAGTTATGGGGTAACAAACATAAAAAAGTACAACAGAATTGAGAACCTCCCATTTTTTTGGAGTCTGTTAAAAATAATAAAAACTGCTAATCAACATGACACTAATGATTTTAGATTTTTAATGAATAAACCTGATAGAGCTTAGCAACATTATTCATTCATTAACTTCTGTTTTATGTCGTAACACCAACAAATAATCCTTTTTAGAAACAGTCCGTTGGCCAGTCGAAATTAAATAATTTCATTCCAGCTTTGCATAATATTCCTGAATATTCTCCCAAAACTGTCGACAACTTGGCAAGACAGATAAATATGTTAATTTTAACAAACAAAGCACACGTCTCATTAATGCCTTGGAAAGACAATTTATTACATCCTTTTTTAAATATTCGCCAGAATTCTGCTTTTCTGGGTAGGCTCTTTTTTGCGAATTCACAAGCATTGAAAATAATCTTGTGTAAGACGTAGTCTTTATGAATGTCAAAGGTTAAGACTCTTTTAATTAGATGGTAATAACTTGATGCGTGGTGATTATGGCAAACGGAGGTTTTTGGGGGCTATATCCAGCAGTGGACGTCATTTGGCTTATATGATGATGATGATGATGATGATGATGATGATAATGATGATGAATAACTTGATCGTTGTTTCTAGTATCAATAACAAAGACAATACATACGACATCGATAACAGGAAAGTATCTATCGACACCTCTCAATTTAAACGCAATTTAAGTGATGTTCCGTATGCTGTCGGACGTAAAAGAATAGCACCATCCCATCACTTCCCGTGGGTGTCGTAAGAGGCGACTAAGGGACTCACCAGAGAATGGGCAGCAGCATTATCTGTAGGTACATTAGTACAGCTCACACAGCGATCGCCAACCCACCTGCCAAGCGTGGCGATTATGGCGAACCCCTCTCATTTAGGGGAGGCCTAATGTCCAGCAGTTCTTTCGGCTGATATTATGTTGATGATTCAAATTACTTGAAAGTGTATGGACCGCATTACGTGTTTCTAAACAATTCACACAATTATTTTGCGATAATTTTCATTCTAGAAACAGTTTCTATACCTACAATTCAAAAAGCGCTTATTTCTATTCCTAGAGCATCTAAGAAAAATTTTAATCATGTTAAACATTGAAGTTATAAGTTTATAAATATATCACAAGAACTTTACCGCTGCACTAACTACTTAAGTGTTTGCAAAACTACTAACTTTACGTTTAAACGCAACACCCAACTTTATCTTAGATAAAAACCGGCCAAGTGTGTGTCTGGCCACGCACAATGAAGGGTTCCGTAGTAACTCGTGCCGTAAACCATAACAAAAAATAAATAGCAAATTTCACATTAAGATTGCAAAGTTGGAAATGCACCATCTTACGGAATTTTTACTACGTTTTTCGTCTGTAACTCATTAACTTGATAAGCCTAGCTAACGGTGATAATTTTCCTTTAAATTTCGTCAACTAGCTAAATCTGCCGTTTAATTAACTACCTAGCCTTTTCATTGAACTGCGCCGTTTAATCGGCGGCCTAATTGACATCCCGTCATTTAATTGAACAGCTAGGCAAATTACTTAGTGCAATATCGTTTAATGACTGGCCCATTATGTCACTTATGTCGCTGATTAAACGGCGCGGTTAAATGAAAAGGCTGACCTTAACAAAACATTTTCCTGATAAGATAACAGGCCAAATTACAGTGCTACATAGCATCAACATTCTCTGACTGAGTTTCGCTATGTCCGTTTTTTCGTCCGTGATTTTACACGGACGAAAAAACGGACATAGCGAAACTATAAGGGTTTCTTATTTTACTACGGAACCCTAAAAGTGCCTTCCGCCGTAGTTTATTGTAATCCTAAGAGGACTAAGCCCTCATCACGGATTCCCATTAGCTACACAATATCTAATCGTGCGAGACTGTTAACTTCACGAAAGCAGACAAAAGGGCTGGCTATGCAACCCTTGAGGGCACTAAATACGATCCAATGACCTCATCGACCCTTCTATTAATCTTTTTAACAGCCTTTTAAGAGATTGTGTCGGGAATGTGCGCCTCTTGTTGGGGCTAATTAAAATCTTCCCATTTTTGGTGGCCCTTGAATTAGGCTAGTATCTTTTATCTTTCTGGAGTATATAGCTCTGACATGCCTTAGAAGTCACTATTTGAGTCGGAATTGCCATTATTTTCTATTCAAATCAAGCGGGCAACATTTGCATTGTACTGAGTGTAAGGGACAGCCCTCCGCAGACTGATGGGGTGAGTTCAGTATACCATACTAAGAAGACTGGTACATGAAATTGTTTCCGGATCGTTATGGGAATCCAATAAAACTGATTTGATTTAAAACCTCATACGCAATGTATCGTGACCATGGCAATCGCATAGCGATCGGCAAGCGCAGCTAGCTTTCAGTCGCCGTCGCCACTACGGGGTCCTTCCGAACAGCTGATTTCATGCGTCAATCGTTACGAGTATTTCAACATCCATTGCTGGTTTTTTTAATTTTAGTTGTATTATTTATTAAAATGGAGAGCTGCGTACAAAGAATGTAATTTTACATTAAAATAAAGGAAAAGTAACTGAAACAACGGTAAAAAAATGAAAATTTTCCTGAGAAAAATTCCGGCGGAATATGATTAAAAATAAGGAGCTTAATGCACCTGCGGAGGGCTGTCCCTTACACCCTGTATAGATGTAATCTCTTTAGTATTTTAAAACTTTTATGAATTCAATATTTTATTGATAGATAAATTAACAATAATTAAAAATACACAAAACTTACAAGAAACTAAAATATTGCATTCATAAAATTCGATGTCAACGCTGTCAGCTGATAATGTGCCCAAGAGACTGGCGGCATTGCCACGTTGAATGACAATGCTTGGTCTCTGCCCAAAATAAAAGCCAGCTCTTGGGTCACGGGAAGTGTTAACCAGCTGTTTCGAAATTTCTTTAAAAAATTCAATCATACTTTTATGAATTAATAATTTCAAATTGTAACCATTATTTGTAATTATAACCTGATTGAAAAGAGTGTCTATAGAGTTTCTTGCACGTTTTTCCCATAGAGATCTACGCTTTGGAACGTGCAACTCGCTTTATATTTTTGACAGACCGATCTTCACAATTCAAAAGTGCCTTTAAATGTTTTACTTAACGCTTTGACTTTGACTTTGACGTGTTCCGTGAAAATTCTGACTGGATATGACAGCCATAACTTTTGAACAGTGCTCTTTGCGTACAAACGATAACATTGACATGACGTGTCTAGATCAGGCGTCGCGGCGATTCCGTGTTCTGTGAGGAGCCTTTGTATGCTATGTTTTCCTAAATTACTTTTATTTAGGAAGCAGTCAGGTGTTCACTTCACAACCACCAAGAATTTGTTTTCTGTATTCGTAATGAGATAAAAAAAATTTATCGAGCAAGCGAGATTTTTTTCTACGAGACTATTTTTCAATGCTTAAATGTAGTACACTGAATACAGCAACCTCTATATTGGTACTGGAGACCATCTTCTCGTCTGTCAAAGCGTAGTAATTATGGCTATTTCTCTAGAGACCATTAATTCGGCTTCCAATGTACAGTACTAAGTAATACCGCGTTAATATATACTTACTATAACTGTATAACTAGCTTTTGCCCATGACTTCGAACGCGCATATACCGTTTTTTCATGTTCCCGTAAGAATTTAGGGAATTTGCCAAATTTCAGTTTTCTACAACCATAAGTTTCAGCTGTGCGTTTTCTATTTTGTTACTCAGAAACTGAAGAGTTTTTTACAGGATTATTTGTAAAACACCAACAACCTTTCAGTGGGTAAAACTACTCATGATTATATTATAAACAACTTTTGTTATGAGACCAACCCTGAAAAAATAAAAAAAGTCTACTGTTTCGTACATTTTCATCGGGTGAATATTGCATTTTGTATGAAACAGCCGATTTATTTTTTGATACTATAAAGTTGGTCCCGTAGTAAAAGTTGTTCGTAATCATGAGTATGAAAGGTTGTAAGTGTTTTACAAATAATCCTGTTTAAACTCTTAGATACAACGTGAAACAGAGTAAACGCAATACCTCTGAAGGGGTCATTGTACTCATTATAATGAACAACTTTTTCTTTAGGAACAACTCCAAAATCGCGAAAAAATAATCAGCTATTCAATACATTTTGTCAAGGCGCACATGAATGTATGGGGCAGTCGATTATTTTTCGCGATTTCAGTGTTGGTCCCATAGTGAAAGTTGTTCATAATGATGAGTACAATAACCCTTCAGAGGTTGCGTTTCTTCTAAATTAAAGATGTTTTTGAGCGATTGCGAGTAGGATAAGAATGCAAATATTGCTTAAAAATTGTAACAACTTGTTGGCACTCAGGTCAAAAAAAATAGTACTAAGTAGAAACAAGATCAAACAACTTACAATTCTGTCACCACTGCATATCCTTTGACAACCATTAATTTATCATCAATAATGACTCACAACACTTCACAACAAGCAAAACTATCACCAACCACCACTGAATAAGATCCAAATTCATTCACATGGTTTAAATTGCAATGGAACGCACTCGTTAGTCACTGAATCAGAGAACACAATTTTAAAACTAAAATTATTATAGAAATACACTTTTTAATTAAGACACTATAACACTGGCCGGTTTTTAATGAAACTAAAAACTATTTCTATCAGTTTTTATGTGGTATATTGCTTATAAAAGCCACTGAAACTCAATATTTTTATGGAGCGTGTTCGTTAGTTCAATTAATCGTTTGAAATGAACTTCCAAAGAGGAGACAATGTGTGTAAACAGACGGACAGATGTAACTCAACTAAGAATGGAGGAATGGCTGTGGTCAGATTGGTAATTTAATTCCTAGTGATAATATCTACGTCGGGTTCTCCTTGAAGATTCTGCGAAGCTACGATTATGAATTATGAAAATAATTTGACAAGACTATTTATTAGCACGTGTATGCTTGAAGGCTACTGCTTATAGGCACAAAGCGACAATGTTAAGAAGATGCAATTACTTTTTTAATAGATTTTTTTCCACGGGCCAATCACACGTTTAACAGTTTATATGAAAAAAATCTTGTCGCATCGTTGTCGCATGGTCATGTCGTGCCTGTCTGCCTTTATTTGTTTCATAATTAGACATAAAAATCGCAAAATTCTTGAGTAATTACAAAAGAAACAACAAATAATTGAGTTGTTTAAGCATTAAAAATTTTTAACCGTAGCTGTGTAGGTATACCTAGCGCTGGGCACGCCACTATTTTGTAGCAATAAGTCCCTTTTTTGAGTAGTGGTTAGAGAGGCGCTGCGGCATCCTCACCTTCCGCCTGATGTAGGTTTTCTCCGGACACGGTTGTTTCGGGAGTTTCCTGTTTCGTATTCGGCGGGAGGACACGCCCAGGTGTCATCACTATGTGGATCGCCTGGAGGACACGGTGGAACATACGGAGGAGGTCTGCCCTACTTGAGCAGGGCACCGCCGTGTCCTCGTCAAGGTGATCGGCGGCGGCAACCTCTCACTTCCGGCCCTGGTTCAATCCATGGTTCGGAGCGAGGAGGCATGGGAAGTAGTAACCCTCATCTGCGAAGCAGAAGGGGCCGCGTGAAGGGAGTCAAACCTAACGCCCCAACTGCCGCAACAGAAAAAGACTATCTGATACCGCGGCCCTGGAATGAAAAGGACATTTGGAAAAACACGGATGGGTTTTAGTAAGTATATAACAGCCCGACACTCCCTGCCGCTTCACCCAGAGCGGAAGGAGTCATTTAATGATTTCCTATCCTTAAAAAAATGGGCGTAGTTATGTATATTATGTACAAACAGTGTGTATTACAAAGGCATACTCTAAATAAAATACTCCGTTCTTAATGTAATTGCAAAGACAAACAGCGAAACAATAGTAATTATTCTGGCCGATTTAATATTATATGAGAATCTGTACAAATGTCTAATCTCGATTTGTTGAAATGAAATACTGCAAAAACTTTAGCAAAGTTTCTAACCTTCCCAAGTTGACTTGAGCGACCCCTGTACGCAGATAATTTGTTATCCGTGGCTCCATTTTGTTAAAATATTATGATTTAGAAATTATCTTGATAATAGACGAGGCCGTAAGTTCACTTACTAATGAATAAGTCACTTCAGCAATTTTTGATTCCACTTGTTTAATTTAAATTGCTAAAAATAGATTTTTAATCAGAACACTTGATTTAAGTATCTTAAAAGCGTAACAAAAATTAAATTTGAATTTCATATAATAGGTACACATAATTTTATTTATAAGTTTCTAGGTGACTACCTAGAAACTTATAAATAAAATTATGTGTAGATACAAGAGAAAAGGGTTTCAAGAAAATTATGTGTAGATACAAGAGAAAAGGGTTTCAAGAAAATTATTTTAGTACACGACTGTGTACTAAAATAATTTTCTTGAAACCCTTTTCTCTTGTATCTTCCACTTGTTTAATTTAGATTGCTAAAAATAAATTTTTAATCGGAACACTTAAATCAAGTAGGATACACTTAAATCAAGTGTTCTGATTAAAAATCTATTTTCTCTTGAAACCCGTTTCTCTGGTATCTTCCACTTGTTTAATTTAGATTGCTAAAAATAATTTTTTTAATCAGAACACTTGATTTAAGTGTATCCTTTAAGCGTCACAAAAATAAATATGAATGTCATATAATTTTTATTATTATAAGTTTCTAGGTAGACGTGTACTAAAATAATTATCTTGAAACCCTTTTCTCTAGTTCTTATTTCTTTATCGTGTGTGCAGTAAGGTCTAACGACCCCACACACCCTAGTGTTTTTCTCCAGTATCTTAGGACAACAAAAATACAAACTACTTTGAAAGAAAAAGGATGTTTACAGTATCGGAATACGACGAATGGACTGGTTGCGTTCCTATTTATTTCTCAAAGAACGCTTTTACACGGACAATACTGAAAAAGTCACAAGACACCTGTCTTCAATAAAACCTATAGTTTGTTTTCACCATCACTTTTAGAAACCCATTTCTCGGAAATAGAACGGATCCTTTAAGGAAAAGGAAGACCCATAATGGAGGAACCCCAAAAAAAGCTTAAAGTAATGACTTTTACGTGGATCTTCCAAAATACGGTTTTTCCCTTTACAACCTTTTTCGTATTAACCGTACCGAGGCCGACGTACAAATCAATGAACTGTGCTATTGAAACTTTTGAAAATCCTTTCATATATTTTAAATGAAAATTACGTTGAATCAAAGCAAGGAAGATGTGATTACAAAATGGTGAATTATTAATTAAAATTATGATTTTAGCGACTGAGAAGTTAGAGAAAGGAATCTTTAATTCAAAAGGGCTGATTAAAAGCATTGGGTTAGATCTGAATGTTATACACTGACTTAATTCTTGTTTCAGTTGTAATCTGCTTGCTTTTAAATAACTGAGTATCAATTGAAACATTACTGCCTCATTCAGAGAAGCTAGCTCGTGACTTAATAATAGCACCCGCGCCATGGATGGGTGACTGAGATTCTTCCGTGCATTTGACAGTCGTGACGGGTATTCAAAAACCAATAAATATGACACCAGTAAACCACTCGTCCTTTGAAAGGTTCATTTTAAAACCAGCGTCAGACAGCATCAGTCTGTCTGATGTATCGCTGAAATGGACTTTTTTAGTGCAGCCTTGAGATATACACTTGTTGGCATATTACCATTTTTTTTGTAAAATCTAAGTACCGTGCGTGTTTCGTGCATGTGCATATTCTTTCTTTCTTTCTTAGCGTTATCGTGATACCAAGTTCCTGTAATGTAGAGGTCAGATAGACTCTTGCTCCGTATGTACGATGCTGATACTCAGCTATATATAGCTACTACTCTTAAAACTGTAGGTAGTTCAACAGATTTTTTGTCATTGATTGCCCCTTATAATTATGAAATTACGACAGTAATTTGAATGATTCGAGTACGATAATTTGATTGCCCGTCACGTTTCCATCAATGAACAAAATAACATATACATTATTAACATTAGCGCTCAACACAATTTCATCCATATTGCCCATATTCCGGAATTTCGGCATTAAAAGCTTATCCTTTTACTTCATCCACGAATTAATGGAACCAATCTCGTTCGAAGTCGGAGCAGATTATAACTTTACGTGAGCCAGAGATGAAAGTTCTCTTCGGATTTTATCTTTTTGTGTATCGGTGGAAATAAAAATGTAATTTGACTTTTCATATTTTGTAAGGATTGAGGTGTTTAGGGTTGTTTGGGGATGAATAATAAAAATAATAATAATGCTCTCGTTGGGTAGCTGGATCAGGGGCTTGATTTGGAAAGCAGTAAGTACTTATGGATACCGCTCGCATTGTTAGGAGGTTCCTATCTCTGAGGTCTTGACCGCCTGCTGTTTTTTTTTTGTATTTTTTAAGAATTATTTTAAAATGTAAATACTCGTAGAATGTAAAAAGAATTGATTAAAGAGAATAATAATTATTTTGTTGATGCTAGACAATGGATACACAGAAAAGACGTAAGACGAGGTCGGGGCGCGGACAGGGCACAGACGCCTTGTCCTACCTGTATGTTTTGCATCGCGACTCTTCTATACATTTTGTATGAAAGGAACGCGGAAGAGACATAATATGTCCGCACCCCGTCCTCGTCTTACATATTTTCTGTGTGTCCAGTACCCTAGATTAAGATAGCTGGTTTTCTCGCATCGTTGAAGTGCTTACACATCGGTAAGAAGTTATCCTGCCGTAGGTTTTAATACGTAGCTGTACATTGATGTGTGTTAGCGAATTCAGTCGAAACAAAAGAAGTCACCGTCACGGTTTTTTTTAAATTATGTTGCATTACTTTTCTAGAAACAGGTTAGCAAGAAGGGAGGCCATCCCTTAGTGCCTCCAAGTACCTAAAATTTTCCTTAACCATCTCGAACTAGCTCATGCAGTACACGTTTAGGTTGTCTCGTCATCTCTTGGGGTGGTTTTGATTACTGTTAGAATAATATTATAACTTTTTCTTTCATGCTTTCCAGGACTTTGTCATTAATTGTCTATCACCTACATACGTCTTTTAGTTGCAAGTAGTAAGACTAATCAATTTTATTTCCAAAATTTTAAGAAGTAACACCTACATCAGTAGCAGTTCATCATCTGCCTAGCCTTTTCCCAACTTTATTGGGGTCGGCTTCCAGTCAAACCGGATTCAGCTAAATACCAGTATTTTACGTGGAGCGGCTGCCTACTAGACCTCCACAATCCATTAACTGGGTAACACGGTACTTCTTGGCAAGACTGGAGTCAGATTAAACACTCTAAAACTATATATAGGGCTACATACTTAGAACACTCTGAGATCCCACATACCTAAATAAGTTATTACTCCAAGGAGCTTGCAACTAATAGACGCCGAACGAGTAAAGTTCTATCCAGCGAGAGGTTTTGACACCAATAGCGGATAATAGCTTACTAGCTATACCGTAGTATCAAACTTTTGCGATTAGCTAAGCCAAAGGTTTCTTGTTTGGGATAGGGAAGATAAACAAGAGAGTGGTATCGATTAAACTGTTTACGATTTTGTATGAAGTTTTATTGCAACAGCTACACTGCGATCGCCAACCCGCCTGTCAAGCGTAGCGATTATGGCAAATCCCCCAATTTGGAGTAGGCCTATGTCCAGCAGTGGATGTCTTTCGACTGATATGATGATAATAATGATTTGAGTTTGATAGGAATCTAAAATAGTTGAGCTGTAATAACTGTAGGTACCTGCATCTCATTTTTTTTTATATGAAACTTTACCTTTAAGAATTTCTCCTGTATCGTGGGTGCGTTAACTAACATTTAAACTCACATATACAAACAGCTGCAACTTTATTTAAAATCCAAAGCATTTTCTAACAGTTAACGAAGGGTGGTGAAAAGAACTTTTAACTCGAAAAAACATAAGACCAACATACAAAAACATTGAGAAAAAAAACCTTAGTAACAAAACGAAAAAAGAATCGATAAATTCTTAAAACAATTATTCAAACATGGTCAATGATCAATCGATGTGACACCAAAAATAAGGACTGCATAAAATCCTTCGCAACACTTTTTCAGTTTACTCAGAATCTGACCCGTGCAAATATACGAGTTTCTTTTTTTTTCTCAATGTGTATTGACGTGGAAATGGGACAAAAGACCTTCGGTTCAATTCAAAGGATAATCAAATAGTTTACGGTTGGAAAACATTTGCGTTTCGTACTTTTGGGGTAGCAGCTTTATTTATGTTCACAATAGCTTTCGGCAACCGCCCCGCCTTTGACAGATCATTTTGTGGTTAATGAAATGGACCGGTTACAAAGAGAGATAAGTATCGCAACGCAATTGACTCCTTCGGAAAGTTTCTTAATGAAATTCGGTCCTTCGAATGTATGTTTTATTTGTGTTACTTTCCCCAAGACTTTGTTGGGAGTTAATTTCGTTTCAGTGATTCGGAGTTGATATAACGTAATGATATTATCAGAGCTCGACGAGTCCCCAAAGTTTTCAGCAGTTTGACTGTTAGTTTTGTAGAAATTGGTATAGTTTTCGTTTGCTTTTTGATCACTGTATTTGATAAATTATATTAAGTAAGACAACAAGATTATATGCGAGTAAAAATACATGTAACAGCTAGTTAAAACTTCCAAGTCTCCAAGTACTAAAGAAGTCCATGAGCATTCCCGAACACACTCTCATGATTCTATTACGACAAACGAGAACGTCGGAAACTTCCAGCATCAATTCCCGCCACGGCACGGAGTAAATTCTTTAGATTTTAAACCAAAACATTCCTTTAAAGTCAGAATTTAATCTAAAACAGTAATTACACTCGCATCTAACGTTGTATGTGCAATCCCGGATAGCATCTGTTCCAACAATTATCTGCCTAATAACTAAGTCTACGAGTTGTGCAGAGTAATTGTGCGGAGTCGCTCTAATTCCGGATTTGTCCGTATGATCCTGTAGTGTCCACAGTATGTGCTAATTGGAAATAGAAGAATTGGAATTAAATCTGGATTCAGTGGCGCGAGATACCCGTTCTAATAAAAACTTTACTCGACTGTGTCTCTTGTATGTATTTTATTTTTACGTATTTTTATTCAAAGTTTTGTATTTTTAGTTTTGTACCGCATATGTCGTGACGACGCGTGAAAAATTCAGTAGTGCATTTGAAGAGCAAATTCAATCGAATTGTACAATTTCATGGCGCAGGGATCTAGTCTATGCTCTCTCTTTGCATGTTATTTTGTATTCTGAATCCTATGTGAGGTTTTAGTATTTTTATGAAGTAGGTTTTATTTACATTTCTCGAATTTCTTGGGTCATATGGGCCATTTGTGATTCTTTGGAAGTTATCGGTATCTTTCTGACCTGTACCGTTTTACTTTTGGTCTTTATCGAAACGATAACATTTTTTTTTTACCAAGGAATGTCCTGTAAGACCTGGATAACAACTGCCGTTTGTAATGATGATGATGTAACAAAACTCAAATGTTATTTATGAAATATCAAATGTTGTCTATATTTCCCGCAGGGTTAAGCGGGAGAACTTATTTTTTGTTTTTTTTTTAATCGTTCCCCCAGACTAGGAATTTCTCCTGTATCGTTAGTGCGTTTACAAACATACAAACCCACATACACAAACAGACCTTGAACAACTATCTGTAGGCCAAACAAATATTTGTTCCGTGCTGGAATCGAACCCACGGCATACAGCGCAGCAGTCATCCGCTCAACCACTGCGCCAACCGTATCGTCAAATTTCATTTAATTATTGTACATTTTTTTTTCGGACAACATAATCGTTCATTTTATTAATATATAAATTGTTATTAATAATACACACAAGAATGAAAAACAATGAAGTAAGTGTCAGAGGCAGATTTTGCAGAGATCGATAAAGGAAGAAATAAGCTTCAGATAACTCAATTTGTTTTTCAAGGAACAAATTATATCCTTTAAATTTTTGCACCTATACAAAACTATAACAGGAAAATCGCACG
Organism: Melanchra persicariae; assembly: GCA_947386135.1. Lineage (NCBI taxonomy): Eukaryota > Metazoa > Arthropoda > Insecta > Lepidoptera > Noctuidae > Melanchra > Melanchra persicariae. The sequence goes on along the minus strand of OX376651.1, from coordinate 2,959,784 downwards.
CTGTGTGCGATTACATCCACGAGTGCACATCTGTGGCAGCCTTCATACATCGCTGCACACGTTATGTCACTCGCTGTGACTGACTGACCTTGCCTATTCAGTATCCAGGCCTTTTTATAGCGCAAATGTGTGTCTATCTATTGATCTCTCTGACGGTTTTCATGATCCGGCTAGATCTATTTTTGAAATAGTGAATTGTCGTCGACTGTCCCTTTTTTTTCCCAGGCTGGCCATGCATTTTTAGCCCAGGCCGTCCCACTGCTGGGCAAAGGCCTTCCCCAAGTCTTTCCAACAATTCTTTTGACGTGTCAACTCGTACCAGCCGGGCAGCCCTCATAGTACGCGTCCAGGTCGTCTCGCCACATCTTTCTGGGCCTGCCTCGGCGACGCCGTCCACCTTCGGGCACCCATTGTGTGGAGACTTTTGCCCAACGGTCACAATGCATGCGACCAACGTGATCCGCCCAATCCCATTTCAGCCTGGCAGCCTTCTTACCTACATCCATTATACTGTCGCTTATGAGTTGTTTTTTTTCCATGATCAGTAAGTTTCAAGGAAATGGTATTTGCGAACCGCTCTCTTCGACACCCAGCCATTCACCACCCTATGTAGAAAAGAAAATAACTTTACCAATTCGAAAAAAATCTATCAATTATGGCTTTTATCATACGATACTTTAATTAAGCGTTCATCTAAGGAGTGGAATTTCCTGCCGCAGTCTGTATGTGTTCTGATAGCTAGAGAAAACTAGACTAGGGTCTTTAAGTCAAAAGCGAATATTACTGCAAGGCAAGCATGCTCCATCGTCAGCCACATCATTGCTTACCATCAGGTGGGATTGTGATCAAACGCAAGCAAATCAATATTTAAAAACTAATTAGTCACGTTTCAATTAAATGAAGAGAACTTTCTATTTCCCTCTGAGTTGTTGATATTGGTAACATTAAACGGACTCAAGGCCGTGGTTACCCCACCAACCGTGTCTCCACGTTGCCGTCGTGGTGGGGCTTGCGTGTCTCAGTGATCTTGGGGGCTTTGCCGGTAGAGCCACTCATGCCGGAAGGTCCCAAGTGAGAGACCAGACCAAGACAGACACAAGAGGGGCACACCGTTCGGAGACTTGAGCAGTGTTCGGGTCCTCGGACGGTGTGCGTCTCACTGGCTTGCTCGCTGCTCTCTGGTACGCGTCTGATCATCAGACGTGACTGTGAGGGCAGCGAGCAGGCAGTAGAGAGGTTAGGAGATAGGGACCGCACCCTCTAAAAGGAACAGTAACATGGAGAGTTCAAACGAAAGAGAACTACCCCAGGGCGGTACCGGCTGCTTAGCAGAAGGAGAATCCGCCACACTCTCTTCAGGAGTGTCAAGCCCTTCGTATTCTGGGGGGGGCAACGTTTGTTCGCCGTTTGCTATAAGCAACAAGAGCCGAGGAGGCTCCCGATCAGCGTCCTTTGAGGACCTGATCCAATGCAGCGCCAAAACGCTCGACAAAGTGTCGGTCGGGCAAGGCGCGGGCAGTAGTGCCCGATTTTGGAGGCAGGGCTCGTTCGAGCGTCGTGCGGGTGCGGAGTTGGACTCTGACGACTCGGCATCCGGCGTCGGCTCGGCGAGCTCAGGACGTGAGGGGGTGGGGGCTGCTGCAGGGGGCTCTGGCGATGAGCCGGACACCGCTGGCGGCTCCGATAAGGAGTGGAAAGCCAGGTTTGCGGAGGTCGTGGAGGCCGCGGTCCGCGATGTGGCCTTAAAGAGGACGACGGCCTCGAAAAACAAGGCCATAAGCGCGGCATCGGCCTCCATTCTGGCGGCTGCGGAGGCTAACCGTGGTGGGCCTCCGTCGGACGAAATGTCCAAGCTGCGGGCGGAGGTCAACCGCTTGGTGGCCACCACGGAGCTTCTCCAACAGGAGAACACGAAGCTCCGAGCAGACCTGGCTGGACTCCGAGGAGCCGGCTCACAGGGGGCGCCTCAAGGGGGGCGCAAGAAAGACAGCCAACCCGTGCCGCAGGAGAACCAGGTGCTGGACCTGGTGCGGCAGGAGATGGCTGCCTTCCAGGCGCGGTTCTCCGTCCTGGAGGGGATCGTTCTGCGCCCCCCGCTGGAAGCGAGTGCGGCGACTGGGAAGGCCCCAGGCCGGCAAAAGGCGGCCTCGTACGCTGCCGCCGTGGCTGCCACACCGGGGTCGTCCGGCCAGGACAAAGAGGTCCGGGCCGGCACCCGCGAAGCCGGTGTCGGGAAAACCGGACCCGGTCACGGGAAGGAAGAGGAAGGGTGGGGCGGCTGCGCGGACGGCGAAGGCTCCTGCGCCAGCCGTGCAGCAGCTCCCCCCGGCTTCCTCGCCTTCTGAACCTCCCCCGGCTCAAGCCGAATGGCAAGTGGCCGGGGAGAAGAAGAAGGCGGGAAAGGCAGCCAGGACGGCAAAGAGGCGGGAGAGAAGGCGGCGGCAGCGAGCGCGAGGCGTCGCGGCTGCGCTCCGCGCCCCGAAGACCGCGGCTGTAGTTTTAACGCTGCAGCCGGACGCGGTGAAGAGGGGCGTGTTGTATGCCAATATCCTCACTGAGGCGAAAGAGGCCGTCAACCTCAGTGAGATTGGCATCGTCGGGGGTCTCCGGCTCAGGGTCACCATGACCGGGGCCAGGATGCTGGAGATCCCTGGAGCAGACAGCGGTCCGGCCGCGGACGCTCTAGCCGAAAGGCTTAGGGCGTCCTTGGGCGCGGATGACGTCCGAGTGTCCAGGCCCACGAAGTGCATAGACATGCGCATTTTGGGCCTGGACGACTCCGTCACGGAGGAGGAGGTGTTGGCCGCCGTCGTCGGGACGGGGGGGTGCTCTACAGAGGAGGTGAAGGTGGGCACCATCCGTCCTGACAACACGGGCATGCGAACCGTAGTGGTGAGCTGCCCCGTGTCGGCGGCCAAGAAAGTCTCGGAGGGCCGAAGGCTTTTGGTGGGCTGGGTCTCCGCGCAGGTAAAACTGCTGGAGCCCAGACCTCTGAGGTGCTTCCGTTGCCAAGTTGGCAACCACGTGGGAGCACGCTGCACCTCGGAGGTGGACCGCAGTGACCACTGCTTCCGCTGTGGTCAGCCCGGTCACAGGGCCGGCTCGTGCGACGCCGCGCCGCACTGCTTCGCATGTGCGGCAGCTGGCAAGCCGGCCGATCACTGGGCTGGGGGCAAAGCCTGCGGTCCACCCGCCAGGGCCGGGTCGAGGAGAAAACCCTCCTCCACCGCCGCCGCCGCCGCCGTCGCTTCCGCCGCAGCCGCCGCCACCGTCGCCGCCGCTGCCACTGCTCGGGAGGGGGCCGAAATGGAGTGCCAGTAATGGCCCCATTTCGCCTCGTCCAGACGAACGTTAGTCGCTGCGCCTCTCAGGAACTGACGCTCCTGAGCAAGGCGCAGTGACTGACGCCTGCGGACAGCGAGCAATGGGTAGCTCGCTGTCCGATCAGGTCAGGCCAGAGTCGACGGCGCGTTTCACTCCGAACGCGCCGGAAAGAGCAGTCAGCAACGGAGACGGGGCCCGCCAGGGCCAGAGCCTGCCAGGGTTGCGGAATATGTTCGAAAGAGTTACCGCGGCCCTGGGAAGAAAGGCACTAGGAGGACTAAGGGTGGGTTTTAGTCAGTAAAAGTCTGACACTCCCTGCCGCTCCACCCAGAGCGGGAGGGGTCATTTGATGATTTCCCAACCTATAAAAAAAAAAAAAAAAAAAAAAAGGCCGTGGTTAGAATGACAGCCTATATGGCTCACGTACAATGGTCCACAGCAGGACTAAGTGCGAAAACCAAACCCCAATAGATAGAAGGTCGTGGCTACCAAGATAGGCCGGCACTGTTTACACATCAAAATCTTTTCGAACATTAGAACAAGTAACGCGGTCATTCTGCACCGTCCATGCAAATATTCACCTGTCATAAACATACCGAAGCCTATGAAATGTGAATGTTTTTGTGATTACTTTGTAATGGCCTGTGGACATGTACCGACCTTGTGTATTTTTTTGTAACATACAGGCTCTTTTATTAAAAAACACAATCGCTTGGTTTAAATACCAATTAGGAGATTTCTTTCTTTCTTCTTTTTTAGGATCTTACTTTAGTAATAAAAATTGATATTTAAATCTTGCATATTGAAATTCAATTTAGGACCCGCTTATCAGTCATCATCTGCCTAGCCTTTTTCCAAACTATTTTGGGATCGACGGCTCCCAATCAAACCGAATTCAGCTGTATTTTAAGTACCAGTATTTTAAGTGGAGCAGCTGCCTACCACACCTCCACAACCCATTAACTGGATAACACGGTACTTCTCGGACCCGCTTGTCAGTATTTAAACAAATCCAATGGTTATTTTTTTATTTGTTTCGTAATCCAGTTGATACCGACAGTTTCGATGATATCACCTGGCCACCGTTTTTGCTGGATGAAGCTTGAAAAATGGCACAGGATGGAGGAGGCTTTTACTCAAAAGGGAGACATAAATCTTTAACTAAATTAAATATACATTTATATTCTAACTTTAAATCTGGATAAATAAAGCTTTATTATTATTGTTTCTTATTCACCAACAAAAATATCGTCTCATTTTTTATTTTCCGTGCTCACCCCACTTTTCAATGTTTTTCGCCGCGTTCATCATTATTTTGTTTCATTCAAGAATAAGCATCATCATTATTGATTGATTAGGTTTAAAATAATATTTTAAAAGCTCACAAACATAGCACAATAATGAACTCAATTTGATCATGTACATAACTACCTACGCTACGGCACTAAAAATGCAAAAAAATACCGTTTGAAAATATCATTATTTTGACACTGTCGCATCAATATTATGCATATTACAACACCGACAGCAGAAAACGAAAAAGAATTCCATATTGTGTGCTGATCTTATTCACTACAAAATGTATACATTCGCTCACATACAAATGCAACGGTGCATACAATATCGCAAGAAACTTCAGCGGTCACGTGGGAAAGGTCCTTAGGAAGCTTTCCGACTAGCTGGCTCCGTAATGCTCTGCTCTGAAATAACTATGCATGAACGGAACGCATACACAGCGCAACAACGGGCAGTAACTACAAATTGTTTGGGCCAGTATTACCATCTTTATTAGTCGAGACTCTGTGTAATTTGTCCGGAAGCCGGCTCTCATATTTCCCGCACAGGTTTATTTAGGCAGGCACCATTAGCATAATACTGCATTACGGTCCCCGCACTCCCGCAGCGTCCCTTTAACGGACATTTCTGTACATTCCGTACATTGTTCGTCGCAATTATACAGATTTTATACCGTAAAAATATCGACGTTAATTTTCTGTAATTAACGGTCGACCGTTGCATGTTGCCACGGTATTGACTAACGAGAATTATTCAAAATGTTAATTCGCTAATGAACGTGCAACTTCGCTTCGTTATTGCTTTTTGCTGAATGTGCCTGCTTAAGAGTAAAATTAATTATTTAATGGCATGCCTGTATGAATGTTAATCTGAATATTGCTTAGCTATGGAAATTAAAATGAATACAGATGATTAAGGGTGCTTATTCTTCTAAAGATGTGCGAGGTAGCGAGGCTGCGCGAAAATGTGTAGTTGCGCCGTGAACATGACATACCTATGTGACTGTTTACACCAAAAGCTTAGCGGAGCTAAGCGGCGCGTGGATGCGTAACGAAGCTGTGGAACGGTGTGTAGATGAGGGAAAATATGTGTATCGAATCCTTTTGTATGTAAGAATACCTAGATCAGCAGAGCTAGAGGGAGAGAGCTTAGCGAGTTCCACTAGAACTGCGCTTAGCCTGGCGAAGGAAATGAAGAGATCCCATTGGTGGTTTTTTTCTCGCACCCACACTACGTATACATCATTATTGAACAAAGTCACACATTTTAATAGCGCCGCTACGCATTCTCGTACAGTCTTGCATTTTTTGTGGAAAGGCACCCTTAACCTACTTCAAGAAAAACACCTGAAGTAAGCAATCGTAATAAGTGAGAAATTTAAGGATGGTTTAAAATAAATTGGAAAATAATGTTAGAAAATTAATTGATCCATTGGAATCGTTTCTTTTAATAGGTTTTAGCTTGGTCTAGACGCTTTCCAGCGCAGATTTTTTGTATAAGCAATGATACTAGTTAAGATGCTTTTCCTTCGAATATGTGCAAAATCGTGAGACCGGTGGAAAAGTACACTTATTGTTCTTCTAAGAAGATAGCTTTGAAATTAAAAAAGGCCAATGCTATCTTTGTCTTTGTTTGTTTTATTGGGGAATGGGACCTCGATCACGCCTGATGGAAATCAATGGAAGAGGTCTATGTTGGATCGAGCGTGCCCAGAAGATGCCGCTCTCACGCTTCGACGAAACACAACAAGCTACTTGACGCCGGACTCCGATGGGGCGTTAGTCCTACCACCGCAAGGGAAGGTATGGTCAGTCTTGTAAGGTTAGGTGCGACAGTCCGGGATGCCCAGAGCGCTCGGTTCAGTTGAGTGCCTGATGGAACAAATTGCGCTACATGAGGAGGCTCCTTCAGGCATCCCAAAATGCAATGGCATATATTCGATCTAGACACGGCAGTACGTCAGCCAAGTTAGCAAAGCATAAAGGCGACACACCAGCCGTAGTTAATACGTACCATTTGGGGGCATTCTCGGCCCCCAATAACTTTAAATAAAATAATAAACCCAGAAGTCTTTAAGTCAACAGTGAATAGGTTACTTAGGCAAACGTGCTCCATCTTCGGCCACATCATCGCTTACCATTAGGGGAGATAGTGGTCAAGCGCGTGCCTATCGATAATAATAATTAAAAAAAAATGGGAGAAGGGGATATATTTTCCACCAGCGCTTTTTTTAAATTTATTTTTACGTGTCATAATCGGGCAAGGGGAATAGATTTCCCACCAATAAAGGAGTTTCCCTCTCCCCCCCTCTTTTAAAATATAATTTTTTTAATCAGTGGTACCCAAAATTCACCTTAAATTTTGTACTTACACAGGCTTTCGCCTAATTAAGGGTTAATTATCAAATCCTAAATTTAAATAAAAACCTCTCAACATTCACGAGATAATGAGGTTCGAAAATCACAATTTTTATCACCCAGTTTTGATTTAAGGAACTTTCTAAATATATATTACACATCAGCTAATTTCCGTCCACTGCTGAACGTAGTCTCCCAAAGAGCGCCAACCATCCCGGTCTTGAGCAGTCCGTATCCATTCGCTGCCAGCCACCTTCATCAAATCATCGATGCATCGTGCCGCAGGGCGTCCCACATTATGTTTGCCCATACGCGGTCTCCACTCTAACACATAGTCCGCTCCATCGACCGTCTGTCCGTCTACAGACATGGCCGGCCGAAACTGTGTGTGAGATCTCAATTTCCAGCGGAACCGCTATCAAGAACTTTAGCTCTTTCCCATTCATGATTTTGGTGGGATTTTTTCCTCTCCATTCCTCTCAAAACTATCCAACTATATTTGTGACAATCTAGGAAGTCAGATTGGAGAGGTGAGTAGAGAGAGATAGAAGATCGTTTTACCACTAATTGCGAAACATATTTACTCCATGTCTCTTTCATACTTATTACTTACATAAACAATGTTGGATCCTGCTGTCGAATCCAACTTCTAAGATTTTAACATAAATTCCAAGATACTTCTACCACCATTGTTTTTATTAGATTATTCGGCAAACATAGTACTCACTTAGTCTTCAGTGCTAAAACAATATTTTCTTAGTTCCAACCCCGGATCAATATTAGGCCTAGCTTCAAAATCTTCTCTTATAATAATTTTCCAAATCCTCGCAAGTTCAAGCATTAGTTTTATAAGATAAGAAAACTAGAAAGTTGGGAAAGATAAGGACCTTTCATCAGACCCCTAATATCCCTAATCTTTCTGTACCAAGATTTATTTACGAAACTTTGGATCGCACCTGGTTTTACTTTAGTTATTTAGAAATACAGGTTGATATTGAAAATTGATACAATGTTTTAATTAATCAAAATCACATAACTATCTGTTTGTCCTGTAAAAATGGAAAATAATGGTAATTTCAGTTCATAAATCAAAGCTCACAATTCAAGTCATATCACATCACAACTTCTACTAGGGTTGCGGATTTTGTTCGAAAGAGTTACCGCGGCCCTGGAAACCAAAGGGCACTAGGATGAGCACGGATGGGCTTCAGTCAGAAAGAGTCTGACACTCCCTTCCACTCCGCCCAGAGCGGGATGAGTCATTTGATGAATTCCCATCCAAAAAAAAAAGTCATCACAAGTTTAACTGGATTCGACGCTAAATCATATTTTTATAATTCTTATTAGAGTCACTAATCCATATAAATATCAGCACCCAAGTGGTCTAGCTCAGTATGTAAGTAGATATAGTACTAGAGCTAATAAATCGTGAGTTCAGAGCTGTTCTTGCGTTCATACGTATAAATGCAACTTGTTGAACTTGTGGTAAATCCAACATCTATTAAAACGTATATTTCTGCTTCATCAACAAGTATACAGACTAGATTCACGCTACATTTTTACATAGTAAGTACTTATATCTTTTAAACTGCGCAACAGATTTTAGTATAGTTGTTGTCATCAATGGACAGAATGATTCAAGAGGAAGGTTCATTCATAATATGTTTGATTCGTCCGGAAATTCCTACGGGAAAAAAATGGGATATGCGCGTACGAAGTCGCGGGAAAAAGCTATTTCTTGATAAACTATAACATTCTAGTCTAGAAATCACGAGTGAATATGTAACCTCATGTCAAGACTATACTGTTCAGCTTTGCTCATAATATTAAGAAAACTGCCGTCAAACGAGATCTTTCATGTACATTTATAAAAAACAGCGCTAGTAACTGGTCGAAAAATAAGCCCACATGTGTGAAAAACAAAAAAAAAAAAAAAACTTGTTAAACAACACACCTCCCAAACAAAACACGTAACAAAACAAACACCCTTACACAAGAAAAAGACAAACTCATACATGCGAAGCCATATGAAACACCAATAGAGAGAGGGGGTAAATAATCCGCCTCTAACTTTCGCAATATCGGCTCTTACGGGATTAATTCATATCCTGATACCATAAGTTACATACTCGTATGAAAGTTTTATCCGTTCTGACGTTAACGAGTGTAGTTCGACCTGATTTGACCTTCTGTAACACGTGTATTTGATGTTAATTTCATGTGGATGAGTTACTGCGAGTCTCTGGAGCTGATGCGAGTTTGTGTTCTTTAGCAAGGATTTTAGCGTTGAAATTTTGTTCGTGTTAATATTATATATAATAGGTTGGAGCAGGATTGGTAAATTGATAGATTTTTCATCGTCGTCATCAGGTGACTGATGTTGTAAATCTGCCAGCGTTACTCTTGAGCGAAGTTCGTCTAGCTCATCATCAGGCATCATTCCAGCTAAAAGACGTCCACTGCCGGACATAATTATGTCGCCACTTCGATCGGTCTTGTGCGTCTCCAGCGGATTGCTGCACCTTCTCCAAGTCTTCTTCTACCTTGCGTGGAAGCCTTACAATGCTTCGTCTTGCGGTAAGCTGTCGCCGCTCTAGAATCTTTCGACTCCATAGACAATCTTTTTTGCAAGCAATGTGTCCTGCCCTCTAGCACTTCCTCACAGAAATACATAATAATTGTAAAGGGTTATGAACATAAACGTGGATGGATGGAGAGGGAGAGGGAGGCCAAAGAAAAGATGAATTAATTGTGTGAGGAGCGATATGAGAGAATGGAAGAAAAAAACGTGTCACACCGACCCCAAGTAACATGGGATAAGGGCAGAAAGATGATGATGAGAAATACATAATTGAAAAAACTTGCCTTATATTCAGCGCATTGTTTTGGAAGAACGGGACGAAAGGTATCTCTGTTGGGGGCCGAGTGATAAATAATCTTAGGTACGCTGATGATACACCCCTTCTCGCACAGACTGGAGAAGACATGGAAAATCTTCTGTCTTGTCTCAAAACTACCAGCTTGAAATTTTGACTTTTGATTAACAAAGACAAGACGAAGATGTTGATAATAGACCGAGCTTAACAAAAGGAAACTAACGTACAGAGTATAACTGCGAAGTTGTGCAGAGCTATATCGTCGGTTTACTGCAAGAACTCACTAATGGCAAAAATCATCAAGTACAGTTTATAACGCCTTGACGAGCTCTATAAAATGCAAAAACTCAGTTATTTCTAGCTGTTCAAAGGAAGTTATTACTTCACCGTAAAGTTGATAATTACAATTTTGGGACTGGGTTCCGTTAAAATCGTTGTCACATAACCTATAAAATTTAAAAAAAATCAAAGTAAAGGGATAATGTTTATTTTAATTTTACAAAAAAAGTTTGTGATTTCGTGATTTTAAAAATTTTACTAACGAACATCACTTTCGAACAGAACTTGGTTAAAATGCATTAACTGCGCTTGATTAATTTTCAAAAAACAAAGACTTCTTAAACGATTTAAATGGATTCTATCAAATCGAGTGATGGCAATCATACATCGGTTTACTGCAAGGATTCATTAACTGACAAATACAAAAAAAGATAATAATTCTCATTATTATCTGCTTTCATTCTTCCGTCTCAACACACACGTAACTTTTCCCATCATAAAATTTAAGCATACCAAACAGCTGTTTACCAATAACATTATTCACCAAATTTCGAGCTCAAATGAGCACTACACCTAGCCAGCCATAGCGATTCTTCAGGCAATGTCGAGATCAAAATAGATAAGTAATTGAATAAAATTAACCAAATCTACAACTTCATCCAAAACAAGACGACAAAAATAAGAAAAGAATAAGGATTCCGTCCCAATAAAAACCATTACCTCAATCTTAAAACATCCCGCCATCTCGCTATCAGTTTCCCATCACAAAATTCAAGCAAACCAAACAGCCGTTAACCAAAAATTCACCAAATTTCGGGCTCAAATGAGCACATCTAACGTTTCACATCTCTATTTAGCTGCCGGGCCTAATTACCATAATGCAACATTGCGACGCGCGACGATTTTGATTACATTGCCGCCTGACGCGGTGAATGCTAATAGACTGTGCATACAAGAGCGGCATGCTATTCGGAAACGTCTATGATTGTGGCGTAATGTAATATGCCATTTTCTTGTAATGACTAGATGGAGTAATTGTCGGTGTTTTCATTAGGAACTGGAGGAGAATGGGTTCTTTGTTTGAAATCTTGGTCGTCACTAAGGATAAAACGCGTGATTGTTGAGGATTAAAGCTTAGTCACGTGTTAGACCTTGCTGTTAATAATTTAGGTAGCTTTTGATTATGGATTATTAAAGTGTTTAAATATTAACGAATAAAAAGCGTTTAAGATCACCTGATGCAATTTAAGCATCTTGCTGTAGCAACCATGACATTAGGCAGTGATAACACGAATTATTAATTTTATTTTGCTTCGGTCGCGTTCGTATAAAAAAAGTCTATAACCATCCCAAAGTCTCATCTATCTCAGTATCAAAATTCAAGAAAAACAGAGTAGTGGTTTAGGTTTGAAAGCGTAACAAGCAAACAAAGCCACTTTTGCATCTATCTTAAATAGGATAGCAGGCTAATTTTAAGACAACCGAACTGATGACCGTTGCAATATGACAGAATGATTCACATACCTGCAGTATTGTACAGGACATTTTATATCACTTAGGAACAGTCGCCAGCATATCAATCTAAAACAATCTGCTAATTTTTTTTAATAGAATTTCAACTTTATCGCTACAGCATTAGTTCAAAGTTGATTGGGAAAATTTGACAGTTTCGGGTCGGTCGTTTAGGTTGATGTGCTGGCGACTGTACTTCATCATCGGCTTAGCCTATTCTCCATTATATTGGGGTCGGCTCCCAGTCTAACTGGATTCAACTGAATACCAGTATTTTACGTGGAGCGGTTGCCTACCAGACCTCGACAACCCATTAACTGGGTAACACGGTACTTCTTGGCAAGACTGGTGTCAGATTTTCTGGCTTCTGACAATCCGTATTGACTGCCAAAGACATCCAAATGACCGCCGAAACCAACGGCTTAACGTGCTTTCCGAGGCACGGAGGAGTCTCGGTATATTAAGATGGTCACCCATCCACAGACAAACTACGGCAAGCGTTGCTTAACCTTGGAGATCGACCCGTGCGGCTGTTATAATTTAGCCACGAGCCCCTCACTCAGGTACTTACATGACTATATCATATATGGTGTGCTCACGTGTCCGCAATGAACGAGGATCTTCACAAAGAAGATTGTTTGCATAAACCACATGCAATCTCACGAACGACAACTACAGTGGAGCTAAAGCAATTGCCTTGGCCAAAATCGGTCACATTTTCATCTTCACTTACATAACAAACGAATATGTCGCGTAGTCCTATTTTCTCTCTTGCCAGTGTCGTGTCTATGGAATTAGTGATTTAAGACAGATTACGATGAGGCGATGAGCGATTAAAAAGGCCGTTTTGAGATTATTTTTTTTATCTGCAATAGGAATTTGATATTTTGGTTTATGCTTTTTGAGTATACGATGCGACGGTTTAGAAAATATAGCTGACCACGCTTGTGTAATGCGGGTTGGTGACTGGTGACTGACTTGGTTTATACTTAGTTATATGAAATACTCCTCCGCCGCCGCCATAAGTTGACATCCGCTGTTGACAACTATCCTTCTAGAAACCTCGTGTTAACTTCCACGTTCTTGAGCTCTCTAGAAGGTAAATTAAATGTATATTCCGCCGTCAGTTCCTCGTTGATAAGCAGCAGGTGAGGTTGTTTTTTTTTTCCTGTCTTCGAAATGGCCAGTTCGTGTCCACAAACTTATTAATTATTTTTTCTAATTTAATTGCGTTAATGTATGATCATTTTATAATTATCATTTAATCTGATGTTGCTAAATGTACTGTTTTTTTTTCTTCTTTATTACTGTAAACAGGAGTCAAGGGTTTAAGCTGAAAACCAGCGCTTAGAAACTCACTAGGGGGAACCTAAGCATAATGCTGACGCGTGAACCTTTTGCTTCCGGTATTACATTTTTGTGTATAGTTCCAATACTACCAGCTGTAATAGTGGAGACAATAAACGTTTATTCTATTCTTCTTGACTTTTGTTTGTGGTGTGCCCCACCCGACTTTAAATATATTATTTTTATTCTAAATATAAAAAAGTTGTATATAAGAGTAGTAGTAAATGTAAATATAATTAGCGTGCGGGCAACACAGGGTGTTGCTATATTCGATTTTTTTAACTTTCCGCGTGGAAGCACGCTGAAAGAGTGCGATGCGCTCGGGGAACTCGATGCTAAGCTACGCCTTTCATATTAACAGGAGTTATTGGCATATGCTCTTAAGAGGATTGGCAATGTCAACCTTCTAGGTATACGTTATTATGACCATATTCCAAATTACACTAACATGGTACTGTAATAATATAAGAAAAAAGAAAGAAAAAAAAGACTTTATTTGCGCCAAGCATGACGCATGCCAAAAATAAATAAAAATTACAAAAATTATGCATGTTGGGAAGATATGCGTCACATTCGCGTAAAACGGCCATCGCTCAGCATAATGCTGAAACTCATGTGCGAGACAGAGCCACAGCGCTTGTTTTTTAACATATCTCGGAATATTATTAGGGATACGAAAATACTCACGAGAACGCCCTGATAAACCAAAGGAATCAAATTCTCAAACGGGTTCAGGGTTCCGCAAATCAAAGCCAGTTAAAAACCCAAAAACACTTCACAGTCCTCACGCAGTGAAAAATCTTTTCGTATTTTTAATGAGCTGACGGCCACTACTTAAACCTAAAAGCATCCTTCGCAGCCAGTAAACGTTTAGCAAAGAAACTCTGTGATTCAACAAAATAAAAACTTATTCGTCTAAAAGTACTGGCGACAAATAGAAAAAAGTATAAAAAAATATAAACCAGAGAGTCTTTGTTTATTTCACGTTTACAACTAAGTTTTGAGCTCAAATGAAATTGGCAAAGCTTTATTACATTCATTTCACCTGGTGCTACATTTTGCTATGAAAATGAGTGTGCAAATGAGGTTGAAAGTTGCTGGTGACACTGCGTCCACAATGAAGTGAGGCCCTTAACTGTTGCGCGAACAGAATTAAAGCGGCGGGCGCTGGAAGTGGTTTGTTTAAGATCAACTGTAATAATAAAAAGAAAAAACCTGTTTGGCTATGGACGATGAGGAATCAGAGCACACACTAACAGCCGTACTTAGCTAAAATAAGCAGATTCCTTATTCAAAATTTTATAGAGAGAATTTGAATTTAGAATCTCATAAAAAGCATTTAAAATAATTCATGTTTTAACGTTTTTTTTATGAATAAGCCTGTTACTTTTCTATATAAAGAGGTTGCATGACTTACTGAAGTTATAAACAAGTCATTAGGAAAATTTGTTATGGGAACATGTAAAATGTGAAAATACTGTCAGTGTTCCGATGCATGATTCATGCAAAAAATAAGGAGTCCGTCCTTATTTTTGACTGTGGTAATCTTCATGCATGTAGTGAGGGGTCTTTCAGGTTCTCACAAAAAATTACTAAAACCACACGTTGTTCGGTTACGTTGACTTTTTTCAGTGGAGCATGAAAACTTTCCCTTTCAGTCACTTCTCCCCGATTAGTCCCCTTTTTTATGGATGGGAAATCATCAAATGACTCCTTCCACTCTGAGCGGAGCGAAAGACTTTTACTGACTAAAACCCATTCGTTCTTATGCCCTTTGCGTTCCAGGGCCGCGGTGACTCTTTCGAACAAATTCCGCAATGGTCTGTCCCCTGAACATGTCAATCGGTGGGTTGAAGTTATTAACTTGTCAATTCAAGCCTTAGCGGGTGGTAATAGGGCTTAAAATAAATGAATGAAACAAGACCTATCCGCCTAGTCTTTTCCCAACTTATGTTGGTCTAACCAGATGTCCAGTCGGTCAGATAGGCAGCCGCTATCTGACCTCCAAAATCCAGTACTAAGTGGATAATATAAAACTCCTTGACAAGACTGGTGTCAGATTTTCTGACTTTGACGGGTAGAGTGTTAAAGATGTTCAAACGCGTAGCTTCACCTCGAAATTTCACTCGTGCAGCTTCTATTGTTTAGCTACGAGATCCTCTAAAATAAATTCACCATCAGGTGTGGTAGTGATCAAACACGTGCCTAACAACAGTAAAAAAAAAATTAAAGAAACAATAACGCCAAAACCTTTCCATTCCTCGTACATCCACGTTAATGTCGACTGTATGTCACAGTACGTAATTAAATGACTCGTGCGGACAACTCGCTGCGCAAGTTTCTACAGCGCGCACTGTGAACTGTCACTGTGTACAGTCAACAGAACAGACAAGTATACAGGCTAACTACAACAACGTTGTGATCTAAGTTGAGCATGTGTTGAGTACACGCCCTAATCTTTAGTGTAGACAACGACGGATATGTCGCAGCTTCATTAAGCCTACCAATCATTGAACTGCGTCGTATAAGCAGCGACATTAGTGACATGGGCACCATTAAACGATCTTGAACAAAGATGACACATATGTCGCTAAAAAATTGGCGCATTTAAATGAAAAGCCTAGGCCACCAATTAAACGGCTGATTAAGCTAATTGGCTGCGACAGATATAATTTGTGGCAGTTTGCGCAGCAGAGTAGACAATTTTTCTGCATCTCAGTTCACAGATTGATAATTATTTTTGCATAACTCAATCAACTTTTTATAAGGAGAACATCACATAAGAAAAGGAAGCGTTAAGCACATTAAAATCTACTAACAATTAGATTTGCCCTGTGTTGTGTTAATACGAGGTATGCCTGCAGCACTACATAAGTGTGGTAACTGTTCAAAAATCTAGTTACTTCTAATTTGAATTTGGAATACAGAATCTAAACCGTTTACAATTTTTTTTACTTTTTCTTGCCAAGAAGTACCGTGTTACCCAGTTAATGGGTTGTGGAGGTCTGGTAGGCAGCCGCTCTACGTAAAATACTGGTATTCAGCTGAATCCGGTTTGACTTGGAGTCGACCCCAATACAGTTGAGAAAAGGCTAGGCAGACAATTTTTTTAAGGCCCCAATGTGCAAAAACGTCATCGAACCCACATACATTTATTGACTTTAATATCTAAAACAGAAATAAAGACATAAAGCTGTCCTGAATCGACTTCTATCGTGATCCTCTATGTTATTTAGTAATGAAAATCGGTTCATGATTTATTGTTCGGGAATCTTCAAAGGGATATTAGGAAAAGGTCAATGTACTTTATTTTAAGTTTATCTAGCGCCTACCATAGATATATAACTCATCCAATTTATTAAGAAATGCTTAACAGTTCTAAAATTATTATGATTAACACTGTTCATAAGTTATTACCTGCATAACAGTGCATATAATCAAACTCTTTAACCAAGTGTACATACACAACAATCATGTTGTGCTGTACCTATGTTCATTTGCATATCTGATTTACTAATGGATTTCTATGAACAACGTTATTTGTTGTGTAAGCTTGCACGTGTAATATCTCTGGGGATTGCGTGAATTGAACGTGTATGGACTCAACGCGTTTGGACTCATCCGGGAGGAGAACAAATGGGGTACGCCCTCGTTAATTTTTCACCTCGTATTTTCTTCATGTAATACCGTTGCATTATATTTTGACACACATTAATATAATCACTTAAACCAAAAAAGAGGGTCAGCTTCGCTATAAGAGATAATACGCAGGACATATTTTTTATATGGCATTTAAAAAATAAAAAAAATTAAAACCCACCACAACAGCTGGTTTTACGCCCGCCTCATCCACTGAATCCCACTGCATGAACTAATCTCTTTATTTCTCATACTTTAAACTGTCTCATTAAAATTGTATTAATTTACAGTACAAACTTTCATCATAAGTCTGGCCCAACATTGAATGCACAGCAAATTGTACACTGAGAATAAACTGCTGTATATCATCCTTTTACCGCGCCTAGCTTCCTTGCTAGCTAGAGGATATCTTAAAAGGTGGCTCTTTTAAGATATCCTCTAGCTAGCAAGGAATTTTCGTAGTCCACAGACTACATGATCCTTTATGAAATGAGTCTTCACGAATGAAAACATCCTGCTTATAAAAGCTTATCAGCTTAACTCTTTCGCACATCCAATTTTCCCCAACATCGTACAACGATATTTCTATCTATATAATATTTCACAACTTATAAATTTTAGATACACAACCATTTATTAACACGCCAACCTGTTTCCGACGAAAATTTTCAACTTTCCGTCGTCTGGGGAACGATTTATCGTTTAATATAGCTTCGCATAGCTGCGGTGAACCTTCCCAAGAGATACTATCTTACCTGACATTACGATGAAAACTATACAAAATTTAATTTCGTTCATATGTGGTGGACGTGATTTAGAAAATAAGTTCTTTGGAGTTTCGCGGTCGGTGAAATTATACGAGTTTCGAGTTTAGTTTTAAAGTTTTGTGTCATATGTTCTTAAGGGTAATAGAATTAAGAAAGTTGTTTTTCTTTACAAATTGGATTTCCAGAAATAAAAAAGATGAGGAGAATACACTATTAGGTGCCAGATCAATGTGCAATAACGGTCTATATGGCGTCTCTCGTCTATTTTGCATATATTCTTCGGCAGATTCAGGCGAATAACGATCACGCCTAATATCGAATACAGAAATAAAGACTTAAAGCTGTCCTGAATCGACTTCTAGAGTGACCCTTTACGTTCTCTAGTAATGAATAACGGTTCCTAATTTATTGTTCGGGTATCTCCGAAGGGATATTAGGGAAAGGTCAATGTACCTTATTGTTAGTTTATCTGGCGCCTACCATAGTTTTTTCCAGAAGCTACGTCCATCCCAAGGTTACAGCATCCGTTATAAAATGCACCCTATGTCATATTCCATCACATGAACTTCCTACTTGAACTTGATAGTAAACTGTACAGTGTACTCGATAATATACAGGGTGAATGGTAACTGAGTGCGTTCCTTGAAATGGGTTTGACTTGAGCTGCTTGCAACAAACCCCCGAAAACTTAGGGTACATATTGGGTTGTATTCGTACCCAACCGAAACTCGGAAAAAACCCACTCCAAATTTTAACATCCTATATAGTTAGTAGTAGAGGAATCTATGGGTACCCTACTGCCCTAATCAGTCGTTGTTTCATTCAAACGTAGTACGGCGACTAATCTACTGATTATCTTGGTATTATCTAGCCCTATATGGAAACAAACAGATTGTCTATATAAATAACTTACCTAGTACAAAAATGGCAAAATATTAACCATACAGGGAAAAATTATTTCCTAAACAAAATATAAAAAAATATTTTTAGCTCTTTTTTTATAATATCCTTACTACCAAATGTCTTACAATAAATTTTACGAGCTCATATTCGTTTTAAATCATCTTATATGATATGGAACTGTTAATTCGTGTACGCACTAGTTTCATATTGCTCATCAATATTTTAATGATGTTGGATGAGATAGCATGCATTTAACCGCGCCCGTCAACGAGTTCAGCCGTTCGACTAGTGCACCCACCACGTGGGATAATCAAAAGTTTTTTTTTTTATTTAGTTGTACTAAATAAAAAAAAAAACTTTTGATTATCCCATTACTAGTCCTATCAACCAGTTTCAAACAACAACCGACATTCACAACATAGAAACCTCTTTACGGCTCATTTACATTGAGTTTAAGGCTTCATGGGATCATTACGAGGAGCAAGTGCTTCCGAATGTGGCCAAACGATTAATGAAAACGCCACGCTGTTTCACCAAACCTATATAGAACCATTTCGGTTTTCTCTGTACGTTGTTTAAGTTAAAGTGAATGCATTATTTTTGGTTACCATGCTTATTGTAGGCTGGTAGGTGGTTTAATTAGAATTTAGGAGTTGAAATTGAGGAACATAACATTATCCCGTAAATACTCATGTAGTCTGTATCTACTTCTTTTTTTTCTTTTTGGAACGAAGTTCCTTATCGCGCGTTGCGAAAGGGGGTTAAACGGAAAAAACTAAGACCAAAAGTTGTAACGATACTTTTTGCTATAGTCGTAAGCCGTGCGTATATCTTCAAAAAAAAAAAAAAAACAAATTAATAACGTTATTTGTTATTTTCTGATTAATTTCGTTGCGGGATCCAATACAGTAGAATCATTTCTCCGGTCAACACCCATCTTGTTTTTAGGTTTAGGTTTCAATTATTTATTTCAATTTTTTTTTTTATTGAGGAAACGTGGGTTTATAGAAGGCTGGTAATATTGTTAGTTTAGTTAGTAGGTTTCAATTATTAATTTGATAGTTTGGATTTAAAACCGCTAAAAGAGCTTACATTTTTTATGTTGGATGGTAACTTATAGGGTGATATTCTTTTTAGCGTAATTTGCTCGTGTCTTTTGCAGGACAATGAAACGGAAATCATCAAATGACTCCTTCCGCTCCGAGTGGAGCGGGAAGGAGTGTCAGACTCTTACTGAATAAAACCTATCCATGTTCCTCCGAATGCCCTTTGTGTTCCAGGGCCGCGGTAACTCTTTCGAACAAATTCCGCAACATCTAACTTAGCCTTAATACGCTCAGAAATTACACTTGCAATTATAACACCAATGACACGACTGATTATTGAAAAATTTAGTGAAACTGCATTATTAGGTACGTTAGGGATATAAGAATTCCTGGTTAAAATTAAAACTTTCTTTACCGTGCCTGCAGATAAAATCCCTGGACTCCATGCGCACCTGTCGTGCTTGGTTCGACTAGCAGCGGTGAGACACAAACTTTATTTTTAGCATTCCTACCATTTTTATTGTTATTTTCATGAACCATGCGTGTTTCATGAAATACATTTTATTTCTTTCTTTCTACTTGTCGAACAAGACCAAATTGAGGAGTCATGGTCAAGCTGCATTATTGCAATAATTCAATATAGTATTTACTACATGGTAGGCATCCCGACCTCAGGGTATCGATATTCTCCTATAATTGGGTTTCACAGAATAATTGGTAGTTGCATAGTCTAAAGTAGTTACTCAGTCGCTTTCAGTTTAGTTGGAAGCCGACCTCAAGATAATTGGCATCGAAAGCTGGCAGGCTTGAAAGAGACGGATGAGTAAAAACAAGCTTGAAATGAGACTCGTATGAAAGACTTTCCAAACTTAATCCAACCTAAACTGAACGTGGTTCATCATAGTACAAAATATTAATCTGTATTTCTCCACATTAAAGTTACAGAGTTTAAAATCATAAATAGCTCAAACTTTTTGAAACAAAAAAAAATAGACATATTTATTGAGGGAGGCCTATTTCAGTATCTATTAGTTTATAGATGACATACGATAAATAATTAATGGATTTTTATTTTTCCAAATATAATGAATGTAATTTATTTTTATTTTATTATTGTACTCACTGTAGGTACATTTCTATTCTATATTCAATTTGATTTTTTATTGAATTAGGTACAATCGTGATATTATATATTTTTTATTATTAAAAAATTGGGAATTCTATTAATTACTACCAAGTACTTCACGTTCTCCATTGATTATTTTAAAGTAATCTCCTGAAAAATCCTTGTTTTTTTTATTCAAATAAATTCATGGATATAACAGAATAAAATTATGTTGTTAAGATTTAGATTATTTTATAATCATATTATTTTTTCGCGCAACCTAATAATTTAGATGACAAAGGTACACCAACCTCTAGAAAACTTTTAAACTGAAAAGCATGCAGAAAAAATAAACCCACAAAAGCATTTCAGGAATGCAGAAAATACAAAAAATTTCTGCCAAAGGTTTACAAAAACCATTTAAAATGCAATTAAAACATAAAATTCAACACAGACTCATAAACTCGCAAGGAAGTAATTCCGCAAATAAACATATAAAATGCATTAACACTTAAATGAAAACAATTAGCAATCAAAAGAGTAATTATGTTCGTGAATACGGCTTTCAATAATAGAACTGTGAATAGCCCCGTTTTCGTTTATGACGGTCGTTAGTTCAATCTAGGGCATACGGTCTGAGGTATAATGTTAATTAAGTTTTAAGACTTAGTTATACCTTTAGTTTATTTTAGTGGTAAATGGTTGCTGTTTTGTAATATTTTAATGTTAAAGCCGTTTGTACGGTCTGAATAACTGCTCCTTGTTACATCATCAGCAGGTCAGTCGAAAGTCCACTGCTGAACTTTGACCAGCGTTGTCAAATCAATTGACCCTGTGCTTTTAGTATTCAGTGGACTCCTGCTACCCTCACCAAGGAACCTGGTAGGCCTTTCAACGCTGCGTGGTTGCCACTCTTGTAGTTTTTGGTCCCATCAGCCATCTGATTAGTTTATGTCAATAAGTTATCGCCCGCGGGCTCCGCCCGCGTGAGTGTCGAGAATTATCCCAAGGGAACATAGATACTTCTGGGTTAAGAAGTATCCTATGTTATTACAAACTATAATCTACCTCTGTGTCAAATTCGGTTAAGAGCGTGTACACCGTATGTCATTTCATACAAACTTTCAAGTCCTTATTCTTCAAAATGCATGAACCGATTTTAACGAAACTTGATATGCATACGCTAGATATCTAGGTCTAAATAGTTATCAGAAAACATTTTTGAAAAAGAGTTCAGGGGGAAGGATATAGTGATTTTTCACTTTCTATAGAAAACTTAAAATCGCTCTCTCTCGCCATCTGAAGTTTTTTTCAAAAATGTTTTCTGATAACTATTTAGACCTAGATATTTAGCGTATGCATACCAAGTTTCGTTAAAATCGGTTCATTAATTTTGAAGAATAAGGATTTGAAAGTTTGTATGAAAAGCCGTACCGCGTAAACGCTCTTAAGATCCATTCAGGGGGCCTACCACAACCTCTTAAAACAATATTATTTTAATATTACTTTGTAATTTCTGTTGTTGCATTTTCAACTCTCGGCGCTGATCCGAGAGTTGAAAATGCAACAAAGGTTGTGGTAGGCCCCCTGTAGTTTTGGCGTGATATAGTAACAAACATGTCATCTATACCTCAAAAAATCCAAAGTTTCGCATTTATTAAATAATATTGTAGAAGTTAGGATAAATGGCAGATTTATCAATGTTTTTTGATAACTGCAAGGCAGTCCATTTTTAGCTACCAATAATAATTACAAAACATTGCAACTGCGACGAGCAATGTTTCTTTAAAAGAAACAAGAGTTTATTACGTTGATATTCAAATCGCGCCTTTGCTCATGCAATAATACAGACAGGTATTCCGTGGAGCATAGCTCAGAGCTTGGGGAAATACAAGGATATTGACTAGGTAAGAGGATCATAATTAATTAGCTTTTAGCGTAATTTCGGTACCAAATTGGTTTAAGGCATAAATCCAATTCTGTGCTTTGACAAACTCAATTCCACGTTATTCTATTAGATAAAATAAAATCCTAGACAGGTGGTGCAGGTTAATTTATAATGAAAAAGACACGCTGGGTGGACCCTAAAATAAAATCAAATACTTCGAGGCACAATAACAATCTTCTTTTTAGCTTACCGATGACATAATTACTCATTTCCACATTCATCATCATCATCATCATATCAACCAAAAGACGTCCACTGCTGGACATAGGCCTCCCCAAGTGTCGCCACAACAACCGGTCTTGTGCGTCTCGCATCCATCGGCTGCCCGCGACCTTCACCAGGTCATAGGTCCACCTTGTGGGAGGCCTTACAACGCTGCGTCGTCCGGTACGCGGATTCGCACATTAGTTAAAAAAATAAAAGGATAGTACCAACGCTCTGATAGACTCAAGTGAACCATATTTATATCCTAGCAGAGTACATAAAGCACAGCACAGACAGAATCTATAAACCATTTCAGGATCAAAACGGGTCAGTACACCTTTTCCACCTTTTCAATCGGCAGAAAATTCCAAAAAAATATTGCCAACAACTTGTGACCCGGACTTGCCAGTATCGTTTTTTGACACGGCCGGCATACGGCGGTTAAAATATAAAAAGACAATTTAAAAATGGAATCTAGAAAACCAGTGAAGCGTACTACCCATTCGCGATATTTGTGCAGTTGATTCAGAAAAAGTGGACGTATCGGAAAAAAATGGAATAGTATAACTAGAAACGCGAAGTTCATTCGAGTGCAGAAATTTTATATTAGGACTTGGAGCTTCCGTTTGAAGGAAGTTATGTTACGGGGTATGTGGAAAGTTATCCCTTTTTTGACTTATTTAATTGGCTTGATTTCTTGGCATCATGAACTCATTTCTTCGGCTTAACAATACCTGTTAATGCTATCATGATTCCGTTGTGAAAAAAAAAAACATTCCTCAAAAACTGGGCAATCAATTGCAAAGAAATGCAAAGAATGAAAGAAATCGGTAAAGTCGTTCTCAAGTCATGGCGTGACCAAGGGTAATTGGGATTCATTTTTATACAGGGTTATTTGTAAAACACCAACAACCTTTCAGTGGGTAAAAGTACTCATAATTATAAACAACTTTTACTATGAGACCAACTCTGAAATATCAAAAAATAAATCGGCTGTTTCATACAAAATGCAATATTCACCCGATGAAAATGTATGAAACAGTAGATTTTTTTTTCGATTTTTCAGGGTTGGTCTCCTAACGAAAGTTGTTTATAATCATGAGTACTTTCACCCACTGAAAGGTTGTTGGTTTTTTACAAATAACCCTGTATATCTGACATCTTTTTTTTCGTTACTCGTCATGTAAGACTCTATTCAAATAGATAATTGTACTCCAGTTATATGATTAAAGATGGTACACACGTTCCAAATTGGTAGATGTCTGTTTATCATCAACCTGTCAACTCGCATGAAATGTTTTAATTCAATTTACTAAATTAAAAACGTGCTTTTAGTAAGGCCAATCCTTGTTTTTTTTTTTTAAACTACGATGTTTAGATTCGGGTACACTACTGGCATATTTTTTTCAAATGATTTGAAAAATCTTTCAATTCTCTTTGTAACAGAAGAAAGTTATCGTAGAGGTATACCACCACCATATAATTAAGCCCTACCGTTGAGTTTTTAATGGGTATGTTTTTTTGTTCTATTATTATTGATAGGCACGCGCTTGACCACTATCTCACCTGATAGTAAGCGATGATGTGGCCAAAAATCGAGCACAAATGTAGATGATAAATATATGATGTATCTAAAGATACAGATAAAAAATCAGTTTCAATTAAGACATGTGAAAGTGCAACGCGTTAAAGATTTTTTTTGGGACTGCAACTTCTGAGAGCCAAAATAAACAGTGCTGACCCCAGACATACGCCGAGTCGATGCTCGATGAGTTCCAGAGAAACGATTCAACTGTCTTGAACCGCGCAACGAAATTAATTAGAAAACACAGCGAAGGAGTAGGTAAAAAATATAATTTTTGCTTCTCTCCTAACAAGCGAGACAAAACAGAGCACAAAAGTTTTGTAAACCAGAAAAAAATGTTATCATCTGCATGTATTTCAAAATAGTAATAAATCCATAGAACCTTCGAACTCTATAGAATGGCTATAAATAACCATTAGGGAATGAATTCTCGCCTTAAACGTTTTGGTATGAGTATTCGAGCAATCAATATACGAAATGGACTTGCGTTACGTTTCATAATTACTGTTTGGTGGTCGACTATTGGCTCACGTCACACCGATTGAGAAGATTTTTATTTTATTTATATTTTTATTTTATGCTGTTCGGGAAACTTACAGCTAATATAAACAATGTTCCCAAACAATACTGACTTGAAGGCCATTTATAAGTTTCCGCATTTAAACACTTTTAAGCAGTCGAAAACAAAAAAGACACAACAAAAGAAAAAGGTTTATGAAAACGTTCATATATTAAGTGGATTAATCTTTTAAACTAATATTAAAAAGAAGTAAAGTTTGTGAGTTTGTGAGGTGGTAGGGGGCAATCTCTGGAGTTACTGAACCGATTTTGAAAATTATTTTTGTATATATGATAGCCACACATTCATGAGGAGGCTATACGGGAACAGGAAATTCCTACGGGAACGGAAAATTCCTACGGAGACGGGATAAACGTTGCGCATACGAAGTCGCGGTCAAAAGCTGGTCTATTATAATATAATGAGTGACTTACTGATTGATTGACTGAGTGGGAAACAATGCACAGTTGCACTGAGCCTACACGGCTGTCATTTCGGTCTTCTAGAAACTGATATGAAGAGCAGTGTAAATTTCTCCTGACACTCCCTCCCTCCCGCTCTGGGCGGAGCGGGAGGAAGGGAGTGTCAGGAGAAATTTGATGATTTCGCATCCATAAAAAAAACAAAAAAAAAGCTCACTCACTCTAAAAGTAAGCATAATAATAGATGTCGTTTTTGTAGAAACTATATAAATAGACTGCTTAAACTTTAAGACCCAACAGTCATCATCTGCCTAGCCTTTTCTTAATTATATTGGGGTCGGCTCTCCGTCAAACAGGATTCAGCTGAATACCAGTATTTTACGTGGAACGGCTACCAGTCCTCCACAACCCATTAACTGGGTAACACGGTACTTCTTAGCAAGACTGGTGTCAGATTTTCTGGTTTTCTGACAATCCGTAACGACTGCCAAAGATCTCTAAATGACAGCTTGGACCAACGGCTTAACGTGCTTTCCGAGGCACTGAGGAGTCTCAGTATGTTATGATGGTCCCTCATCCACAGACAAACCTCTGCAAGCGTTGCTTAACCTTGAAGATCGGCCCGTGCGGCTGTGTTTAGCCACGAGCTCCTCAAGACCTTTAAGACCCAACAGTCTGATGAATATAATTCAGAAATCAAGGACAACAAACAAAATTACAAATGTAAAAAAAAACTTTCCTGACTTCGTTTTTTTTTGTTCAAGGACGAGAATCAAATAGAATCAGCAAAAAACCGACATGGATCCACGGTTCCATTAAGGTTGCGGAATCAATCAATCAATAGCAAACGGACGATTGTTACAGGAACGGAGGCTGCATTCGACAAATCAGCAATACATTACAGTTACCAGTTTTAACAACAATATTTTCCTTTTTTAACCGAATTTAAAAAAAGGAATAGGTTCCCAATTCGGTTGTATTTTTTTTGTCTAAAATTTTTGATAAACTTAACCCCATTTCCCAGTTTCCAAAAGTTCTTTAGTAGTGGTCTAGAATCACAAGAAACGCATGTGCGTTTCTCGTTAAAGCAAAAGCTCAGATACTTTTTTTTCATCAATGTATTAATTAGGCAGCACGTTTGGCGCAGTGGTTGAGCTATTGACTGCTGCGCTGCATGCTATTTCATTTTGTTTTCTTTTTTCACGTGGAAAAATAATGAAGACGATACATCGCGTTGAAAACACATATTACGTCACGTTGCTAGTAAAAATGTACCATCATTGTGACGTTACGCGTATTTTTTACGCACTGTATCGTCTCATTTTTTTGTTTACCTGACAAAATAAAAAATACGTGGCGAAATTTTTTTTGAAACTATGGGACGAACTCATTAGATTTTTTCAGATCTCTGTCGGATTCTGTTGCGGATGGTATCTGCGGTTCGTAAACTAGGATTATGATAGAAGAATCAAGTCTTGAAGCTGCATACACTGCTCTTCATATCAGTTTCTAGAAGACCAAAATGACAGCCGTGTAGGCTCAGTGCAACTGTGCATTGTTTCCGACTCAGTCAATCAATCAGTAAGTCACTCATTATATTATAATAGACCAGCTTTTGACCGCGACTTCGTATGCGCAACGTTTATCCCGTCTCCGTAGGAATTTTCCGTTCCCGTAGGAATTTCCTGTTCCCGTATAGCCTTCCTCATGAATGTGTGGCTATCATATATACAAAAATAATTTTCAAAATCGGTTCAGTAACTCCAGAGATTGCCCCCTACCACCTCACAAACTCACAAACTTTACCTCTTTTTAATATTAGTAAGATTAATCCACTTAATATATGAACGTTTTTATAAACATCTTCTCAATCGGTGTGACGTAAGCCAATAGTCGACCACCGAATAGTAATTATGAAACGTAGCAAGTCCATTTCGTATATTGATTGCTCGAATACTCATACTATATATTTTTTTATGGATGCGAAATCATCAAATTTCTCCTGACACTTCCTCCCTCCCGCTCTGGGCGGAGCGGGAAGGAGGGAGTGTCAGGAGAAATTTGAGATAGATATCTATATAAACTAATATAATAATGCAGCAGAGTTTGTTTGTTTGTTGAATTGAACGCGCTAATCTCTGGAATTACCATTCCGCTTTGAAAAATTCTTTGTCTATTAAGCCACATTTATGAGGAAGAACGGGGAATTGACTTTACTTCGGTGTGGGATAGAGATACAGTTGTTCGGACAAACTCACCCTCCATGATACAGCGATGACTTTGACACTTCATAGGTACCTATAAAGTAAGCAGGTATACTGGGACCTGCCCACCATTTAAGGAATTACGGTTCTAATGACGGTTGCACATAGTAATAATTATGTACGCTAACAACTACAATCCCCCTCTTAATATCGCAGTGGGTGCACAACTGCCTGATATATTTGATGAACTCGTCCCTCAACCGCAAACGAATTCGCTTTAATTGAAAGGACCCGGGTTCCGTACCTAGAATACACGCAAGGGCGCGACAGCCACGGTGACACCGTGGTACCTAATGGTTCTGCAGCATCGTACAATTTCTGTGAAACCGAATATTGACGCGTTTTATCTGGCTTTGGTTGCAAATTATAGCCTAGCTCCGCCCCGTGAATATCGATAATTATTCCAAGGGAACATACTCCCGGGATAAAAAGTATATCTATGTGTTATTCCAGACTATAATCTACCTCTGTTCCAAAATTCATCAAGATCCATTCAGTAGTTTTTGCTTGAAAGAGTAACAAACATACATTCATCCGTCCATCCTCACAAACTTTCGCATTTATAATATTATAGTAGGATATGACTAGCAACCCTACCCGGTTTTACACGGGTAGCAGTATAAACATAAACCTTCCTTATGAATCACTTCGTCTATTGGTAGTTTTAATTTATAATTATAGGTAATTTCAGTATTTATGATAGAGGCGGCGGGGGTGGTTCCGGATTTTGTTCGAGAGTTACCACGGCCCTGGAAAGCAAAAGGTACTACGAGGAGCACGGATGGGTTTTAGTCAGTAAAAGTCTGACACTCCCTCCTGCTCCACCCAGAGCGGCAGGAGTCATTTGATGATTTCCCATCCATAAAAATAAAAAAAACGCCATCTTTGTTTTATAATAAGCAGATAGTGATAGTAAAATTGTCATATTACGATATTCTGCTGCAAAAGAACAAGAATCAATAATCAACCGAGATATGAGGTAGTTTGTCTAGGAATGGCATCGAAAATACCCGGCGTTGCAAAATTCAAAACCAAAATAGCATCTTTTTCAGCCTGTTTGCAATCCCCTGTGAAGACAGCATAATAAATCAGACTGAAGCCCTGATAAATAATTTAAGCCTCTGATTAAGCTTCTCAATTAAAAGTGAGGGGGTATCAAATGATCTAAAGAACTTAATTAGTCCAGTGAGTACCGTGAAACGTGTGAATACGGGGATCTCGATCCCGTGGATCTTGCCTTTTTATGTTACTACTTTGTATATTTTTGATTTTGTTTGATTTTGCAAAGACCTATAATTCAGTGCTAGTTGAATTGTTGACAGTGTTACACAAAAACGAAGGGGGGTTATAAGTTTGATCTGTCTCTCTGTGTGTGTCTGTCTGTGGCATCGTAGCTCCCGAACGGATGAACTGATTTTGATTTTGTTTTTTTTTACAACATTTATACAAAAACCAGTGTTCGGATTTGTACACTCCGATCTTACTGACTTTATATTTAACGTACTGTATTTTCGTTTCATTACGTTTTTTTTTCAGTCTGCTATCCCAAAACCATTAATTGCAGGACACTGTTGGACATAGGCCTATCTCATGTGTCACCACATAGATCGGTGTTGTACTTCTAGTATCCAGCAGATCCTCGCGCCGGTTCACCAGGTTAGCAGTCGACCTTGTTGGGAGGCCTTCCAATGCAGGGGGTCTATTCTCTAAGCCCGAAGTCCGTAGTTTCAGTCTTAGTGTCGGGCGTTTTCTACTCCGTATCACCTTCGAACTTACGATTAGTCCCGAACCCGAACTAAGAATGAATGACAACACGATTTGACAGTTATTCTTAGTTCGGGTTCGGCACTAATCGTAAGTCCGTTAGTGATACGGAGTAGAAAACGCCCGAGACTAATGCCGAGACTACGGACTTCGGGCTTACAGAGTAGACCCCCTGTTCCGCATCCGAGGTCTCATATCCAGAAATATGTTACAGATACGCCTGTTAATGAACAGCGTTAAACTTTTAAAAAGTTATAACCTTGAAAAGAAGACTTTAACTAACACAATAAGGCACCCTTGATAACTCCTAAGACCCATAAAACAAACTCCAACAAAAAATATTCCCATCGCATCTACAGTATAATGAACCGTCAAAGTATGACGTCATCGAAGCCTGGGCTGAGCCCAAAATAATTAATTAATAACCTCGACTCGGAACTCCGGATCGATTAGGCAAAACTTTACCTAATTGCCTCCTAACTTGCCGTAGATCGAGTTCAATTTGTTTCTCGTTTCATTTCATTCTTAATTCCGTTCGATCAAGGAAGTCTTAATTAATTGATTTTTAATCAACTTCATTATTTTTGGCTGTTCGTTAACAGTTTGTCGGTATTCTCCGGGGAATTGTTCTGTTTAAATGTAGGTACAAAACGAAAGTAGATTTATAAAAAATATTCCAAATAAGTTAAAATAATTTAAAATAGTCCAAACTCAAGGTTTGCCAACGTGCTATGGAGCGCAGTATACTTGGTGTTAAATTGGTGTTAAATTCGAAAGACCACGTTCGAAACACTACACTGCGCCCCAAAAACGCTTTGTGTCCAAACGTTGATGTGGCTCGAAAGGCTGCCCAACTTGAATGAGACTGGGCAAGATATGTCTGCCGCATGTCGGACAATCTGTGGGCCCGCAAAATACTATATTGGTGCCCTGAAACAGCGAGACGAGGCCGCGGCAGACCGCGAAGAAGATGGCGGGATGACCTGGATGTCTTCCTTAAGAATTGGAATGATGAAGCACAACACCGTGAGCATTGGAAGGAATGGAGGGAGGCCTTTGCCCAGCAGTGGGACAGTACGGGCTAGTAATAGTAAATAATGATAACAGCCAACGGCTTAATAGCTTATACCCACCTTAGGAGCCTTAAGAGGCTCTCGTTTGGCAGCTGGATCAAGGGCTTGATTCAGAAAGCAGTACTTCTGGACACGGCTCGCATTGTTAGGAGGTTTCTCTCTCTGTAGCCCTGACCGCCGGTAGCTTGGACCCTGTCCCCGATACCGGTTGGCTACTATTTTTATATTTTCTATTCTATAAGTAATATTTAAAAATGTAATAAATATGATTAAAAAATTAATAAACGAAATAATAATGATAAAAAATGTTGTAGGATGTGCAGCAATACTTTGAATAAGGTGGGTTGACGACATCATGCACGACTAACTCCGGGATGCGATAAATACATGATTAAAGTGGCTACTATATATTAGTAGCCACTTTAATCATGTATTTGACTTTGCCACCATAAGTCTCCGAAAAAATGCAAAAAAAGCACCACAAAATTAAATCAGATTTTGTTGACATGGTTCCCTATGCTGAGGATATAGGGCTGCAGAATTTGTCGAAAGAGTCACCGCGGCCCTGGAACTCAAAGGGCATTATGAGGAACACGGATGGGTTTTAGTCAGTAAGAGTCTGACACTCCCTTCCGCTCTGCCCAGAATGGAAGAAGTCATTTGATGATTTCTTATTAACAAAAAAAGGACTGGGAATGACATCCCACATAATAACATCAAAGATGTGTAGTTTTAGGCATTGATTGTAGAGTTATACAACATGTAACAGAATAAACGCAATACCTCTTAAGGGGTCAGTGTAGTCATCATTATGAACAACTATTACTATGGGACCAACACTGAAATCGCGAAAAAAATCGACAGCCCTATACATTTATGTGAACATAACTCGACAAAATGTGCTGAGTGGCTGATTTTTCGCATTTTCGGGTATGGTACCATAGTAAAAGTTGTTCATAGTGATGAGTACAGTACAATGAAGATGTACTGAATGACCTACGTTTATTCTGTGACACGTTTTATATATTTCCACAATTTGAAGCTTTTTAAGAGTTTTTGGGGTTTGTTAATAAAATGTGCCTTGTTAGTACCTTTTCTCTTATTGTGGAATGGGCTAGCTCTTGACCTCTATCATGCCTGATGGAAAGCAATGGATGGGGTCTATGATGAAGCGAGCGTGCCCAGAAGATGATTTGTGGCACTGGTACTCCCACACGCGTCGACGAAACACAGCAGGCTGCTTGACGGACTCCGGTGGAAGGGTGGTCACGAACCAGGTGGGCGATAGTCCTACCACCGCAAGGGAAGGATTGGCCAGTCTTAAAAGATTAGGCGTGACTGTCCAGGATGCGCCGAGCGCTCGGTTCAGTTAAGTGCCTGATGGAACAAA
This sequence comes from Melanchra persicariae, assembly GCA_947386135.1. Taxonomy (NCBI): domain Eukaryota; kingdom Metazoa; phylum Arthropoda; class Insecta; order Lepidoptera; family Noctuidae; genus Melanchra; species Melanchra persicariae. Next base: position 2,928,124 of record OX376651.1, on the reverse strand, counting down.
TTGCGCTACACGAGGAGGCTCCTTCATGCATCCCAAAAACGAACAAAAAATAACGTCTTTTATTACAACAAACAAGAAATGTAAACAAAAATACGATGTTGTTTACAAAAGATAAGTACCGTTAATGATTACTTAATAACTTGACCCAATTCGAACTTCCGACCTCTTGATAATACCTCAACATCGGAAATTATATCTCTTCGTAATTAACAAGAAAGATCTAAGAAAACATTATTCTCTCCATTTCAAATTCCTAACTCGATGATTCCTGTGGGTAATTCTAACATAAGTGTGTCGGTGTACCCAATAAATTACTGGTGTGTAGCCAACAGTAATATAGGTAGAGCAATTATGTACTGGTACACCGTACCGAGGACATAAATAATGATAAACTGCTTACCTATTGCTTAATTTAGGTATGTACTGTAATTATATAATTATAAGGCCCTGCTTGAAGGCTTTGCCTATTTGTACCGCGTAGATAATTTTTCGGGTGTTCCGTATCCAAAGGGTAAAACGGGGACCCTATTACTAAGACTCCGCTGTCCGTCCGACCGTCTGTCTGTCTGTCCGTCAGTCACCAGGCTGTATCTCATGAACCGTGACAGCTAGACAGTTGAAATTTTTACAGATGATGTATTTCTGTTGCCGCTATGACAACAAATACTAAAAACAGAATAAAATAAATATTTATGTGGGGCTCCCATACAAAAAAACGTGATTTTTGTTGCCGTTTTTTTATAGATAATGGTACGAAACCCTTCGTGCGCGAGTTCGACTCGTATTTGGTCGGTGTTTGTTTTTAATTTCTTAATAAAAGTGGTCGTGGTTAAATATTGACAGACGCATGGGTCGAAGTTCCCGGGTTCGTTCCATTGATAGATGACCGTCAATACACAGTTTCCACTGTGCCTCGGTATTCATTGGTCTCCCCTTCCATTGGTCATATTTGACAGCCATTATAGACCGAGCCCAGAAAATAAAAAAAATAAGCAGGTTACTGGGTTGTGTGTGGTCAGAGAGCCAGGTGTTCCATGTAATATTGAAAGAAGAAAGAAAGAAAAGAAAGAAAGAAAATTAGTTTATTTGGCACACACAGATTCACACAATGTAGGTACAAACAAGAATAAACATTAATTTTAAAACAAAACATTGTGTGCCCCGCGGCTGCGCCAGGTCCAGTTCAGCAAAATGCCAGACAACTATTATAAGCGCTGCCTGACGCTGGTTTTCAACTGAACCTTACGTTGATGTGTACGGATGTAAACCAGTTTTGTGAGGTGGTAAAAATACAGGTAAATATAATGGAATCCAGCTGCATTTGGTTATACTGGAAACCGAACCCAACATAGTAAGGAAAATACCAGGTGAATATATATGATTCCTGGTTAAGAAATTATTTGTTTAGTCCGTCAGTTTGATTATCGAAAAATATTGGACGTATTTTTTGCTTTATAAAATGAGTAAAAAAGACGAAGATAAAACGCATCAAAGATTAGGAGTGAAGGCTTCTGACGTCACGTGTATGTAAAAGTAAACTTACAAGTGACGTCATACGAGTGAACACACTATCGTTTTCATTTTTTGTTAACGTCAAAAACGAAAACACGTGTCTAATATTTTTTGGAAATCTATCTCATGGACTATTACATTTTTTTTGTCATCTACCTACACAATTATCTTCCTATTTTGTTTTAATTAAAGTACTCTATTTTCACTTTTTTTGGTCTAAAACAGGACTGCATCACAATGAAGGGTTTAGATAAGACCACATTTCCATAAATATGTTCCTAAGTAAGCAGAATATACTCATGAACTTGAAGAAATCATCAATCCTAATATTATAATTCTTCCTTTACTGCCTGAGTGGCTGACAGACAACTACTGGTCTGAGCGGATTTCACCAATGAAACTGAACGCGATCAGTACATCTAAACTGCGTTCAAGAGCTGTCAGCGTCAATATTCCATAGAAAAATAGTGACACTGACAGCTCATAAACGTGCTTCATACGCTGATCGATCAGTTTGGTTTGATGAAAATGGCCCGTAGAAAACTGAAATTTGGCATGTAGGTTCCTTGGGGAGTGTAGGGAGGGGAGTAATAAGAGGATTTCACGAAGTTCATTCGGAAACGGGAAAAAACGGGAATTGCGCATACAAAGTCGCGGGCAAAAGTGTGTAATATACATATAAGTAGATGTTAAAATGTGTTAACAGGTTTTTTTATGTCATACGGAAGCAGTTGACTACTTGAATTTATTAATGAATACTAGATAAGATGTTCTTGGCAAAAACTGTACCTGCACGTATAATTTCAATGAAAACTGAAAAAAAATAGAAAACGAATTGAGAACCTCCTCCTTATTGGAAGTCGGTTAAAAAGCTAATTAACAATTCACCATTTAGTCATTTGGTCACACAAGATAAAATTTCCTCAATTTTATTCAAAAAGTGCTTCACGTTCAGCTGAATTTTAACAAAACAAATGTCCTGAACAATTCAATACGCTGGTGGGTTGCCCCGTTGAAGGTTGATACCTTTGCATGTACTTCGGTCGCCCCCATTCCATTCAGTCTATCTGTTTCCATGATTGTTATTGTAACTCCGTATCGTACAATCCACATTCTGTTTTCCTTTACATCGGATCCGTTGTGACGGTACTTCGTGATCCAATAGTTGGATTTGGTGTTGTCTGGTTCTCTCTAGTGTTGTTGTGAGGCTGAAATTCGGTATCGGTCTTTGCTCTAGACTTTTTTTCTTTTTAATTGGTTTTTTGTTAGAAAAAATGTCAGTTTAGTCTTTTTTTTCCAATTTTAGTACCAAAATACATTTTGGTTTTTTTCTTTTTCTAATTGATTTGCTGACCTCGATCTTTTTAGGTTGTTTTTATTGATATTATTATTGTAAATGCGAAAACTGAAGAAATCAGGAAAGAACCATAAAAAAGTATTTTTTTTCACTAAAACGTCCGATCAGTTATCAATTTGTATGATTGGTTACCACGAAAAGGAACATTTAAACTCGATTACTTACACGAATCAAACAAAAAAGTCCCAGTACCTATGAATAAAATTAAACGAATGAATGAAGGTGCACCAGTCACAATTCGTCGGACATTTGGCATCAATAATTCAACCAGCTGGCCACGATCTCGTCCAATCTCTGATTTATTCGTGACGCCATTCAATGTACGCATTCCTGATGGAATACTGAATTAGTCGTCGTAAATAAAGTTTTGAATTTTGGGAACTGATCGAATTTCAGATTCGAGTGTAGGTTCATTAGAATTGATTTTTAACTGTCTATATCTACTAAACCTAACCTTATACATTATGTATACGGGGTTATTTTTTAATGACCGGCCAAATTTTCACTGGGTGTTCTACGATTCACCAAAAAAAAATCAGCTGTTTCATACAAAAGTTCAATACCTACTCGACTAAAATGTATGAAACAGCTGATTTTTTTTCCTGATTTGAGAGTCGGTCCCATAGTAAAAGTTGTTCATATTCATGGGTAGAACACCCAGTGAAAATTTGGCCGGTCATTAAAAAATAACCCCGTATACAAAAACAAAATACACTCAAGCGTCGATCAACACTTTACATGACCAGAGGCCTGGCTCGTTCTTTATCTAAAGAATTAGCATTGCCATTCAACGTGGCAATGCAATGCTGCCAGTCTTTATTTGGTTATAAAAAACCTTAGTTTAACCGGTCATTGGGCACCCCGACTTGTATAGGTTAGGTCAGAAGGGGATGGCAGGGTCTAGTGAGCGAGCGAAGCGAGCGAACACAGCCCCCGCCATCCCCTTCGTGCTTATTTTGTTTTAAACCACACATAAATAGGAATTTTAAAGTGTTTTGAGGTTAGGTTAGAACTAGTTGTAGCCGGATAAATCTAAGTTTAGCCGGCTAATCTTAAGTTTATGTTCACACCCACCTTTAGCCATAACATATACATAATGTATATGTATGAAAACAGCTAGACGAGTAACGTCAAGAACTATGACAGGAGGAACTAGAATCTATTTATCTATTATGATATATAATGAACTAAAAGTTCACAATATGGCAAAATCGTATCAAGCATTACATTTAACGACTAAAACAGAATGTCTAATCTAGAAATACTTTTACAGCAGATGCAAAAATTAAAAGCTTTACCAAACTAACCACGTCAAATAAAATACCAAATAAAATAACGGGTATCGTCCACATAGAAATTCCGAAGTCATTACTATATCAGAGGTACAGAACGCATAGCTGGTCATCAATAATTCAGTGAGGTGCTCTCAATCCGTATCTGGTGTCGCGCCGCTAACGAGATTACCTGGACATTGTAGCAACACGGTTTACACGTTGAATATATGACGATTTAGGATGTATTTTGTTAAACTTTTTATTGGTAGTTTTGCGTGACTAAAAGGGACTAAAATTGTAGACACAAATTTTCAGAAAAAATAATTAGAAAAAAGCCAAAGAATACCTATTATTAGCTTCGATTTTTTGCAAATATGGGCTAAACAATGAGCTTACTGAGAGTTTTCAGAAGAAATAATAAATTACTTGAATATTTACGAATTTGAAAACAACTTTAGTTAAAAAAAACTGAGAATCGCAGTCAAACAAAACTATATTTAACTTTGACTACTGTTACGAATCAAGATTCATGCTTGAAAATATTTCCAGGAATCCAAACTACACATACAAATTCGTAAGTAACTTATTCAAGCGTTATTCGTTTCATTCAATGGATGAGGATAACTTACTTTTCCTGTAAAAGTATAAAAGACGTCTATTGAACTATGTCCTAATGCTTTCAGCAAATTGATTATTTTTCTATGAATACGAATAGATAGAGAGAACCAAAGGTCACACAGAGGTCAAGCAAATGTACTTACCAATGAGGCAAATAATAAAAGACAAAAATAAATCAATAAATTATAGGTAGGTACCTATTGATTATTGCAGCTTTGCACCAGATTGATTTTTCCACTAGTTATTTTAGGAAAATTTTGAGGGCTTGCACTTTCATATAAATTGATTTTTTTTAGCTTAATCAGAATCAAACCCACCTAATAGTAGATTATGCACCCAGGGGATAAAGCAGTGTCTTGTGTCATGGGCGTCATATTGAATCTCGAACGCAATGAAGGATTCGGGAGTTAACTCCCGAGCGTAGCGAGGGAGTTTAGAGTTTAACTCACGAGCGAAGCGAGGGAGCTAATACAAGAATCCTGAATGCAGCGAGGGATTCAAGCTAGCCCAAGGCAAAGACACCTTTATCCCCGAGGAGGATACTCTACTTTTCACACCTCCTGTGAGAAAATAAGAAGCAAAAACAAAATATTTTAAATTTACAAACACTAAGTAGAGATAGGTATGAATTTAGAACTATACTGTATACCTACTTAAAAAAAGTTAGTTTAATACCATACGGATTTGCAATATCCGCGCCTTTTTTGCGTTCCACTCGTTATACCTACCACATAGCGGCCACGACCAACTCGATTTTCGTTTTTTTTTTACTTCTGTGTGGGTAAGTAAATATTTATGTGCAGGCCTAATGTTAGCAACCTAATACAATTTATGTATACACAAAGCTTTGTACAGAGCTTTATATCAGCTGGTAGAATGGGTTTGGACGCTTGGTTGCATGCAATTTGAATTTAGAACGTCATCGGAGATGCTCGAGAAAATAGTTTTTAAATTAATAAATCGACTATAGATGGGTTTTAAGTGTTATTCTTATCCTTTTATACAATAATCCGTACATAACCAATTATTCTTACAATATTGTCTTCAATCCTGGACCCTGGTCAATCCTTATGATTTTGTAGAAATTCGAGAATATCATCCCTAAGTAGTAAGAGTATCGAGAATATCTTTCCTCTTTCTGGAACAGAAAAAGAGAGACAGAGACAGAAGGCGTTGTAACTACCTAATATACCGCCAATTGAGCAGACAGATGAGGTTCCAAATTTAAATCACATTATTGACCAGCGGGTTATAATGAAATCCAGTACAATATTATTGCCCGGCTGTGCTACCGGCCAAAAATGACTCACTTTAGGTTAGGTTGACATGACATATAATTTGACGTTTTCGATCAGGTGGTGTGAAAATAAAATAACACACCAGAATATCCAAAACATAAGTAATTATGTAGTATTTGGAAGTCGGTTATATTTTTATGTAAACAAGTTTTTAGCTCCTCCCACCATCTTATGCCCGGTTCACATTATTCTAGTAGTATTCCAGTCCAGCATTCCAGTCCAGCGCTGGAATGCAACTGGATAAAATTGACATAAAATAATCCAAATTAACTAGCTTAATAGAATGTAAAAATATGTGTATTACATAATCGATTTAAATATTTGAATGTTTTATGCAAAAACATAAGCCGTGTTTATTGAAATAGGATCAGCTTTTATTGATTTTATTTCTTTCAATGGCGATGCATCTGTTCGTTGGTAGCGTCAAAATTTATTACTCCTTTTACGTTGGCTTATAAATCAATAAACCAAGTTTTATTTTGCAGATGTTAAACAAAACAGTAAAGTCAAGAATTTTACGATTTGAGAAAGACTGATGGAAAAATAAATCTTTATTTTATCTTACTTATCTGATATAGGTGAGACTTAACAAACATTTTTTTTTGTTTACCAAGATGGCAAACGCCGTAAGATTATGCTTTATGAAAAGCATAATCTTACGGCGTTTGCCATTCTCCGGTGACATATATGGTATATGTAACCGGAGAATGGCAAACGCCGTAAGATTGTAATTTTGAAATATTTTTTTTTCTAAATAAGACACGGATATTACTATTTGTATAGGATTCATAGTATAAAAAAACGATTTTTCACAATGTATTTGATTTTTTTTAATCTAATCAAGATTTATGGCAAACTTACGGAGTCTGCAATTTTTCCGGTGACATATGTTTGGCTGATTTTTCAAACGTCTGATAGTTTTTATTTGTAGACAAAATATGACAGCTTTTGATGAAAATTAACAAATTGAAATATTTATTCTTGAAAAACAGGTTACATGACTATTGAAAAACCAGCCTAAAGGCTGAACAAAACCAAAATTCAGATGAAGTTACGTCAAAGAATCATGAGAATATTTTCTTGTTAGTTTTAATTTTTTTAATAAATGCATTACGTACATTCTAAAAACAAACATTGGTACTTAATAAAGATAAAAAGTAAACACAACTAGTTGCAGTAGCTGTTAGTTGATTGTAAAGCAATCAAAGAGAGTGCAAGACGATTGCTAATACGAACTTTGAAGCTAACGCAATTTTATACAACGATACCCACATGTTACAATCCCTTGAAATTACATCTACAATAAAATGTTGAAAAACAGAACTATATATCTTTAAATTAAAGTGGTATTCTTAGTATTCGAATTGGAGACTGAGTTTTATTCATTTGCCAGAAAGTAATTGAAATCACCCATGAATAAAAATACTTTTTACTTTGGGATGAACGTTGTAAAAAACTGGCCAAGTGCGAGTTGGACGGGTACACGAAGCGCTCCGTCAAAATATTATAAGTCACACTAGCTTTTGCCCGCGACTTCGTACGTGCATATCACGTTTTTTCCGGTTCCCGTAGGAATTTAGAAAAATCCTCTCTTAGTTCTCCCACACTCCCCAAAGAATCTACATGCCAAATTTTAGCTTTCTGCGATGTTGCCTGTCAGTCAGTCGTTAACGGAAGAGTTTTATATTGATTGATAAATGGTCGTATTTAAAGAATTACTTAAAAGTCAGTATGTATCTACTTTATGCAAGCAGAAACACTAATCTTTGTGCAATACCAAGAATACGTACTATCGTTCTTCTGTTTCGTCAATCAGCATTAGCAAGGTTTCCGAGAAATTATACCATCTTTCATTTTTTTTTTTTTAAAAACGTTGCCCCACACTAGGAATTTCTCCTGTATCGTGGGTGCGTTTACAAACATAAAAGTTCACGTACACAAACAGCCAGACCCGGAACAACTATCTGTAGGCCATACAAATATTTGTTCCGTGCGGGAATCGAACCCGCGACACGCAGCGCAGCAGTCGATCGCTCAACCACTACGCCAACCGTGTCGTCAGATCTTTCTTCATCTTTGCCTCAAATATAAATCATGCATCTAGTTAGGATCAAAAGTCGGTGCCCAGAGGACATTTTTTAAGCAATGTTCGCATTCAGTTCGCATCTCAGTCAATTCTGTAAAAATGTAGGGAAATAAGAAGTGTTTTTGATAGATTACGACTGAGAAAATTGTTTGAAAATTCGTCTTCTTCTTCTGTAGTATCTGTCCCTCTCTCTGAAATAGTGTGGTCCTCTTGTTATTTCAATGCGAACGTAGGATGAATTTATATTCATTTATCCACTACATAAAGAAAAAGAGGTTGGGAATATTCTTCATTATAACTGAAAGTTAGTCTACTGATAAACGTTAAATAACTATTTTTGTTAACGAACTTCAAAAAAAGGTTTTCAATTCGGTTGTATTTTTTTTTTAAAGTTGTAATCTCATTAGTCTGTCATTTATGAACCGATTTTAAAAATGGGATATTTATATCATATTCTTCCCCTCCCCCCTTTTTACTCAGTTTGTACATTTGTACATATTTTCTACTGGCCTGGTGAGTATCTAATAAGTTTTAATGTAATTATTTTATTTCAATTAACAAATTAATGACGGTGATTAATTTGAAAAATTCTTATTTTATGTCAAAGGATATACTTTCCGATCCCATAGAAATTTCATCAAAATCGGTTATATAGTTTTTTTACGATAAATCTGAAAGCAATACAGAAAGTGGGCTACTCAATAAACAAATATCTGTACGAAACTCAACCCATTAAATATCAAAAACATAAATATAGCCCAACAAAAAACCTCCCAAATTAATACCCTTTCGAAAGGTCGAAAAGGAATCTTTCCTCAATATTCCATAATCCCATAAGATTACCCTTCATACCTACCTACCGGCCATTCGTCTCAATGTTCTCACTAATCTCTTCCAGTGAATATTGTAGGAACAAAAATCAGACTCCATTTAGACCGTGTACTCTCTAAGGTATACTGTTCAATAATTCAGCGAGCCAGTGTGACTCGGGCTTTATTCGGTCTTATTATATGATTAGGTTAGACTGTAGTGAAAATGTATTGCTGTATAGAAATATATTGATTTTATATTTGATGAGGGAAAGGAGTAGCAATCTGACTGTTTTCTAATTGGCAGACATGTATACTATATGGTATACATAGATAGGTAAAACGGGGTGAATAAAAACAAAACTTTGATTGGAGTTTTCACGTTATTTGAATATTGTTTCCAGCATTGAAGAACTCTAATTTTTTAATCAATTATATTTTTTTTAAATGGGTGTATGTGAAAAACCATTAATATGGTATTTATGTGAAAATCGCAATATAACTTTCGTTTTTATTCAGCCCTGCATTTCTACCCACCCCGTTTTGCGGTACGAAGTTTCCATGATTGCTTTTTCAGAAGATAAAAAACTGCTTTGTTTTCTTTGTTCACATTATAATTACGATAAATTTGCTTCATACGGGGCTGTGCTTTCGTGGCGCATCTTACAGGAACCGGTCACTTTTGCGGGATAAAAATAATCCAATGACACACAATGTAGCTTCACCTCAGAAGAAGGCACAAAGAAGGCTTAAAGTCACTCAAAGGCCAATGGAGAGGGCAATGCCTTGCGTGATCGAATCAGGAATGACGATATCCGCAAGAAAACCAAGGTTATCGACATAGCCCTAAGGATCGCCAAATTGAAGTGGCAGTGGGCAGGGCACATTGCTCGCAGAACAGATGGGCCGAAAAGTTCTGGAGTGGCGACCGCATACCGGAAGACGCAGCGTTGGAAGGCCTCCAACAAGGTGGACCGATGACCTGGTGAGGGTCGCGGGTAGCCGATGGATGCGAGACGCACAGGACCGGTTGTTGTGGCACTTGGGGGAGGCCTATGTCCAGCAGTGGACGTCTTTCGGCTGATATTATGATGATGATGATGTACCTTCACCATGTTCTAGGTAATACCTCTCCTTTCTTATTCTTAACCTCAAGTCTTTCTGCCAGCTTCATTTAGATTTTACTCGCGATGGCAAAAACGTCGTCTGCCTCGCCGCCAGACGACCAATGCTTCTTCTAGACACGGACACCACTCAATTACTGACTTACTCCACTTATCATCATTGCACCTCACCTAGTGTTCGCGATGAATCATTTTTTACAACTAGGTTTACTACTTTTCCGTGCCTCGGAAAGCACGTTAAGCCGGTGGTCCCGGCTGTCATTTGTAGATCTTTGGCAGTCGTTACGGGTTGTCAGAAGTCAGAAAATCTGACACCAGTCTTGCCAAGAAGTACCGAGTTACCCAGTTAATGGGTTGTGGGGGTCTGGTAGGTCGACGTAAAATACTTGTATTCAGCTGAATCCGGGCTGACTGGGAGCCGACCCTAATATAGTTGGGAAAAGGTTAGGCAGATGATGAGGTTTACTAGTTTTACAAAATTGAGAAAAATTGTGTTAGGTGAGCTGATGGCTATGGTTGAGTGGCGCGTGGGCCCCTCTACCGGTGGCGGTAAGCCATATATCGCGCGATATTGAGCTTCAGCAATTGGTTGTTGAAGATCACGCCACATCGAGGCACTCTGATTGGTAGGCTGGATGAGTGTGACTGTGGCGGGCTGTGATTGGTTAAGTGCGGCGTTTAAAACACCTAGTGTCTTGCTCAGCTCCATTTGAGTTCCGTAATTCATTTCAAAATACATAGATTATATGAAACCTGGGGCTTAAAACCATTGTTATTACATGCCATAAATATGAATAACTTCAAAAGAATCTAATAAAACTTGTGCAAACCGGCAGAGTCGTATAAGTTTAGAGCTTTTCAAACTAGGAGCATGATATCAGTTGCTCGTTCAAGTTTTAATTTAATTAGTGCTAACTGTGTTGTTGTGTTGTGCTCGTTGATATCGGTTGTGATGGGATAGAACTATTCATAACTGTATTTCATTTTATGTATTGGCATTTTAAGAGGATGTCGTGAACGTATTCATTCTGAAAGAAAATCACTGCCACAGACTTTACGTTTCTTGTGCTATACCTACGATGCTGGCATGATTCTTTTTAACTTTCAACCATTTGAATTCAAATGACATAAAATACTTTAAAAAAAACTGAAAAACATCGCACTCAACCTACGATACCAAACCTAAAACAAAAAAATGTAACCAACGCTCAACTACCAACAAAAAAAAAGTCCAGTTCGAAAAATATATCGAATTTTATCGCATGCCCACTAACAACGTCAGCAGACGCTTTCCCACGTAAATGTACAACGTTTGTTTAGTCTAGAGAGTCGTGCATGAGTCATGCGGTACGTGATACTGCACAAACTCCAGGAGTGTCACCCGAAGAGGTCCGGCCATATTGAAATAGACCTACACGGACTTTGTTTGGAATGTAAACCTTGCTACAGTGAGGTTTTCGGAACAATCAATAACTAGGACAAATCTTCAGATACAATGTAAGATTTTGGTTGTTGTTGATTTGGTGGGTATGGCTTCGCTGGTGTGTTGTATTTTTAGGCAAACTTGTGTTAAGTAATAGGAAATATATTTCTTTTAATTTTGTTTAAAGCGCCGTTACAGGGAACGAGACGCAAATGTTTTTTGTTTGTTCAAACGTGATTTTAATTATATAAAGTAATTTAATATTTTTGTGATAACTTGATCTCTGATATAGCTAACTGTTTTTTTTTAGTTGTAATTTGTTTTCATATTTGCATACCGAAGTAAAATATGGTGATACAAAACCTGTAATATACCACAGTTACATGATTGTATAACATTCACATTATTACTTACCCATATTTGCAAATAAATGTCTTTGTCTTTGAATTATTTTTTATTTGTTGTACTATATTATTACTGCTACTACACAGGTTTCCTCTATAAACCTTGAAATGGTTTTGGGTTGGCGTTTCTGGCCAAAAAAATATTTATAATTATTAATGTATGTAGTGCATAATAAGCCTGATACAGAAGGCAGTACTCCTTGATACGGCTCGTATTGTGAGGAGGTTCCCTTCTCTGGACCCATAACCACCGGTAGCTTGGACCCTACTCCCGACACCGACGGACTACTATTTTTACATTTTTTAATGTTTTATAACATGTACAAACGAAATAATAAATGTACCCCACTAATAAGATAAAATAGCTAAATCATAGATTAAAACCCGAACAGCTATTAATTAGGCCCAACATAAAAAAACACGTTAAGAAACTTTCTTCCTTAAAAAAACTGCCTGATAAGAGCATCCATTAAAATGAACTATTAGGTACACTTTATCTAGTTTCCAATACTTTTAACATATTAGCCGTAGAATATCCCAGTTATTCTTCAAGCCTTGATCGAAACCACGATTTAATTACTGATAGTAATCTGCTTTTAGCACTGGAGTTGTGAACTTTGTGCTGTTTAGGCGGACGTCAAAGGGATCCGCATCAAAGAGCTTTTTGAAGTTTAAAGAGACGAACGTTTTTACGTTTTTCGTTCGTTGTCTAAAGGCAATTAATGTGTCAGTTGGAGCTGAAGAGGGTTTTTTTTACGATAGTTCTATATTCACTTTTGTTTGTTGGTTTTAGAGGCTATTTTCTTTTGAATTAAGTGAAGACTTTGGTCTTTTTGGAGAATGAAATGAAAGGATCTAAAATTATTTGTAATTCGTTTTTGACGTGGTTTTAACTAAACAGTCAAGCGCCACTGGCACACTGGTGTGCCACCCGATTCACGCGTTAAAAAACTCTATTATTACTATTGCTAGGTATATTATAGGATGTTGACGTTTGACAGTTCGGTCCGCACTGACATGATAATCTTTTTAGTAACCAAAGCATCATAGTGCCGTCTTTATCACTTAGTTGTGTTTTTAATACACAATATTTGTTATCGATAGTTTCTTTAAGGTGCTCATCGAAAAGCACCATAAGCTGTTGGTCCCGGCTGTCATTTGGAGATGTTTGGCATTCGTTACCTACGAATTATCAGAAGCCAGAAAATCTGATACCAATCTTTCCAAGAAGTACCGTGTTACCCAGTTAATGGGTTGTGGAGGTCTAGTAGGCAGCCCGCTTCACGTAAAATACTGGTATTCAGCTTAATCCCGTTTGGCTGGGAGCCGACCCTAAAGTAGTTGGGAAAAGGCTAGGCAGATGATAATGCGATTCACATAAACTAGTATGCTTTTTTATGAATGGGCAATCATCAAATGACTCCTGCCGCGCTGGGTGGATGGAGTATGCTTAATGAACATTCAGTATAAAATTCAAGATATGAATGTCCAAGTAATACCTATCTATACAAAGTGAAACCTTTTTACCACCAATCAAATGACTAACAAAACGATATTTTAAGTTTAATAGCCTGCAGAATTGTAACAAAACTGTACTTGTTTACGTAGAGCGATTATAACAAGATTGCAGTATTGAAATATTGTCTCTGACGACGTAACGAGTAGACTGTGCCAGAAGCCAGAAAATCGGGCAAAATTCTTGCCAAGAAGTATCATGTTACCCAGTTACTAAGTTGGAAAATACTGGAATCTTAGAATAATAACGCCTAGAAGGAGAGTCTCATACACGCTCCCTACCAAAAAATGAAGCAACTTTCGTACTTATGTGTGAGTGAGCGGTATGTAATTACAGCCACAGACGTAAAAAAATGTTGCTAGGAATGAACACTTTCCCTAAAATCGGGAAAAATGTTAATATACTTGGGACTAATCATAGATCAATACAAAAAAAAATGTTAAGTACGTAACTTATCGGTATGTATTTATTGTAATCGAAATCCAAGATGGCGGCGACGAAATTTGCTAGCTTTTCATCATGGGTGTCATTTTCATGGTTTCTGGAGTCGCTAAACCCGATTTTGGGGTCAAAATCGAAATCAAAGATGGCGCCGACGAAATTTGCTAACTTTTCGACATGACATTTTAAAGTACCTATGTGCTCCGTAAGTGTATCCGTGGCATCACAGGGCCCTATCGGAACACCAGCGCTGTGATATTTTATTATAAGTATCGCAGCATAATGCTGAGATAGGGACCTTTTTGGCTCGCCTTTGTTACAACTATTATTATTACTTATTTTTTTATATTATTTTTTTTTTTACTTTTTGTGTCTTGTGCGAGGTACAAATAAATATTTTTCTTTCTTTCTTTCTTTCTTAAACATCAGGAGGAAAGATAGTGGTTTTTCACTTTTATAGAAAACTTCAAATCGTTCTCTCTCTCCTTCTAAACTCTTTTTAGAAAATGTTCTCAACTAACTATTTAGACCTGGTTAGATGGCGTATGCATACTAAGTTTTCGATTTTGACCCCATAATCGGTTTCAGCGACTCCAGAAACCATGAAATTGACACCCATAAGGAAAAGTTAGCAAATTTCATCGCCACCATCTTGGATTTTGATTTTGGCCCCATAATTGGTTTTAGCGACTCCAGAAACCATGAAAATGACACCCATGACGAAAAGTTAGCAAATTTCGTCAGCGCCATCTTGGATTTCGATTTTGACCCCATAATTGGTTTCAGCGACTCCAGACACCATGAAATTGACACCCATGACGAAAAGTTAGCAAATTGCGTCGCCGCCATCTTGGATTTCGATTTTGACCCCATAATCGGTTTAAGCGACCCCAAAGATCGCGAAAATGACACCCATGAAAGACTGGTCGGCACCCGCGGGGCCGACAAGGCTCCCGCCTCCCCCTGCCCCCCCCCCTGGTTGGCCGCCCAGTCTGATGTTCCTTTATTTCAATTTTAAGACACGATCTCATACACAGGTGTCGGTGTCGCCGCGTGTCGCGACTATGGTTTTTTCCCATATGAAAACTGCCCAACGCGCCTAAACAACTTTTCACTTAAAAAAATGCGCAAATTATTTGAATCAACCGTAATTATTAGCTTTCGTTTCATACTTACAACTTTAAACAATAAGCATCATAATACAGGTAGACTCCAACAGTTAGTGCTTACTGTATTATGGGTAATTTTTCTTTACAACTGGCAACACTACATTGTGATAAATTAGGTTATGAAAATTTTAATTTGAAGATCGATTTACGTACAAATAATGGATTTAATGTAAGTACTTACTTGTGAAACGTGATTTTATCACATTTTTTTTGTTTTCCTGGTGTGTTAGAGCATCTTTTTATGCAACAAACTGTCATTTTTAAATATTTCTCGGGAGGTGCATTCAACAGAGCGTGACCTTGAGCACTGACGGCTCGCTGCGCCGAGTACTCCGTATATGGAGTAGTCTGAGTTGCTTCACTTTTGATGCTCGTACTAGGTTTCTAGGCGTTATTATTCTAAGACTGGAATTTAGATCCATCTGGTTATACTTGTAGCTGCAGATTCGGGAAAAACCTGGGTAGATTGATTGTCTATTGCATATTAATTCTTTATCTATGTAAGTAGGTTTCGAACAGCTTAGTACAGTACAACGATTTTCTAAATGTCCCTCGGCCTTCAACGCATTTCCGAATACAAACGAATGCTAATTTCCATGTCCATCAATTATTAGATTTATCGAGTATAATAATTTGAATTCCGAACTAAGTACTTTATTGTTTCAAAGTTCACACGGAAATTAAAACAAAACAACAATAAAGAATTTAGTTCTAAATTTAAATTATTAAACACGAATAATCTTTTAAAATTGATGGACATAGAAAATTATCATTCGTTTGTATTCGGAAATGCGATGATTGCCGAGGGAAATTAAGAAAATAGTTTGACTGTACCTTTTCTTTTTGATAGTATTTCTAAGCTAGTTGTATGGGACTCCGGTTTGTTCTAAGTCTACTATTTTTTGAAAGACTCCGATAAAAATCCGGTCCAATATACACGAAATATTGCCATGTCCGAAGTGCGCCGAAATTGATATGCGCACATGTGTCAATGTACCCCGTATTGACGAATGATTGATACTGACGTGAATGAATGATTGGCGATTCGACTATTTTGAGCGATTGCATTTGTTTTACTTTACTTGGTAACTGAGTAAAAGACTTTATAAATCTTTGATAATAAAAATCCATCGACATATTAATAACGTCACTTAGCTTTAACAATGTAATTTTAAAAGCTTCGGTAATAGATATTTATGAAATGATAATCAGGTTGTCTGATATATTGCTTTTAGCACTAAAGTACCATTACCCTTGTATATAAATAAATTACATGTATTTATTTGAAGGCAAATATTTGAGTGGCTTATCCACAGCGCAATTTTAGTTAGTCCTCAAATTATTCGAGTAAAAATCGTTGCAAATTATCTCTAGAACATCTCATTTGAAGGATCACACTTAATTAGTAATCACCCTATTATATTTTCTGTGTTATGATGTTTAATAAAGAGTGCCGTTATATGACTATATTTTGTTAGTAGGCATATTATTATCACTAAAATTGGCGACTATTTTAACAGAAAATTTTAACTGATGTGGTCAGTTACAAACTGGAAAGGGTACTGGAAGTATTGACTGCAGCGCAGTCTCGGGGGACCTTACACTGTTCCTACTCACAAGGCTGGCGAATGAGGCCAATCTGAATAGATAAAGTTGTTAGAATAATCACTGTGTCATTTCTGTCACGGCGATTCTTCTAGACTTTTATTTCAGTTGGTTCACAACTGTGTTAATAGCATGAACGAATACGATTAATTATCATCAACAGAATGATATTAAAATTTCAGAAAATAATATCAAAAAATAATATTGAATTCCCTTTACTCTCGCATTCGGTGAATCGAGTATTTCGCCCTCGAGATGAACCGCGATTCAAATAAAAACGTCATTATAAAACATTCAGGCCGACACTTCGGACGGTTCGTACTTTAAAAACAAATGAGGTTAATTAATCGAGGGATTATCCCGGGTTCCATTAAAATATATTTCGTGAAATTTCTATAACACATCGCCATTACACAGGGGTGGGCAACGTGTGGTGAAATAATGAAAATTGTTTAATTACTGAGGCCCCAAGCGGCCCACGTTTCTGTCGCGTTGAGTAGTTTCGGTACATTCAAGAGTTTTCGGGTCGAGTGCTTTTGCATGTTGCACGTGAGTAGGTTTTAACAAAATGGATGCCGCTGTGTCGGTCGTAAATCTTAAAATGGCGGTTCCCTGGACGCGGCCCGTGATTTGGGGTTGCCAAAAAGATCGCATTGAAGCGGCTGAATGTTAACAAGTTGTCATTGGTGGCAAACATTTTTTACTGTGATTGATTGTGACACAAGGGTATTTGCATAGAAGGGGCCCGTCAGAACCAGAGCTTGCCAGGGTTGCGGATTTTGTTATAAAGAGTTACCGCAGCCCTGGAAAGCAAAAGGCACTGCGAGGAGCACGGATGGGTTTTAGTCAGTAAAAGTCTGACACTCCCTCCCGCTCCACCCAGAGCGGAAGGAGTCATTTGATGATTTCCCATCCATAAAAAAGGTAGGTATTCGCATTTCTGATTTACTATTTCAATTAAACTTTGTAACCCTTTTGTTGCATAAAACATCTGTATTTTTCATTTTGCTGAAATGGGAGTGCTCATGGATATTATTTTGTTTCCAGAATACACAATATATCAGAAATACTATTGGACCTTTTCGTGCGATATCAGGAATATTTTAATTACAATTTTTTCATAGAATGTAAATTTACATTCTATGAAAAAACTGAAAGTACAGTTCAGAATAAAAACGAACAATTGAATACTCAGTATACATGTATTATACAACGTGTAACAGAATAAACGCAATACCTTTTATGGGGTCATTGTACTCATCAATATGAACTACTTTTACTATGGGACCAACACTGAAATCGACTGCCCCATACATTTCTGTGCGCATAGCTCGACGAAATGTACTGAACAGCTGATTTATTTTTCGCGATTTCGGAGTTGGTCCCATAGTAAAAGTTGTTCATAATGCTAAGTACAATGACCCCTTAAGAGCGTGTACGCCGTAAGTCATTCCATACAAACTTTCAAGTCCTTATTCTTCAAAATGAATTAACCGATTTTAACGAAACTTGGTATGCATACGCTAGATATCCAGGTCTAAATAGTTATAAGAAAACATTTTTGAAAAAGAGTTCAGGGGGAAGGATATAGTTATTCTTCACTTTCTATAGAAACTTAAATACGCTCTGTCTCTCCCTCTGAAATCTTTTTCAAAAATGTTTTCTGATAACTATTTAGACCTGGATATCTAGCGTATGCATACCAAGTTTCGTTAAAATCGGTTCATTCATTTTGAAGAATAAGGATTTGAAAGTTTGTATAAAAAGCCGTGCCGCGTAAATGCTCTTAAGAGGAGTTGCGTTTATTCTGTTACACGTTGTATAGTAGATTAAAATCCCAACAAATGAATACACATTTGATTTATAGCTCTGTCTAACGTGACGTGTTTAAAAAAAGTGAAGCAGAAACCATAGCATAACAGTATTTAAGTACATACCGCTCAAGCACCGGGCCGGCAACACACCGGTGTGCGCCGAATTAATCGCGAATTTAATGTTTATTTGCCAATTACATAAGATTTACTTTATTTATTTGGGAATTTTCACATGTCTGGGCTGGAGCGGTAGTGTTTTTAGCTAATTATAAAAAAAAACACATATGGACAGAGGTAGGATAGCTCTCAAACCATAGGCGTATTTAATCATTTATAGGTAACAAGCTTTTGCCCACGGCTCTGCTCGCGTTGATGTTGGTTATTGCGTAAAATAGTTGCCTATGTCCTTCTCCATATCCCAGGCTGTAATATATCTTTTAATTTCATGACGATTCGTTCAGCCGTTTTAGCGTGAAGCTTAAAGACAGACAGACAGAGTTAATTTCGCATTTATAATATTAGTAGGGACTAGTAGGGATTCAGTTACTAAGAATATATTCTACATCATATCGCAATAAGTATTTTATTTAACATGGGCCGCGACACGTCATAACAGTACCTACATACCTACCTACTCGTAAGATTATTGCCCGAGACCAGACTCAAACAGAATCGCTCACCGTAAAATTGTGTTTTAAAATTCTCCCAAACGAATACCACGCTTGGGTTTCTACAAATCTGTTGGTGCAGTTACCAATATATCATACTGTTTTGACAAACTGCATTGTGTTTTTGTCCCCTGAACACGGTTCGTTAACCCCTGCAGGATTGCGTCCGTGCGAAATTGGTAAACTTGGACCGCATATTCTAGTGTTTTGGCCATAAGCTTGTCTAACTTGTTTGTGGTGTAGCTTTTTGTATTCTGTTCATCGGAGTTAGGTTTTTGTGTAACATGATAGCTAAAGTGATTTAGTAACTGTAGTGAATCAGAATAGTTTTGATTGTTGGTTTAAAATTGGTTTGTTGAATTTGTTAGGTATTTGATCAATGACTGTTTTAGGAATCGTGTTTAAAAATATATACGTAGTGGTTATTACAACCGTGCTTTGACTATTTTTTGATTTCATTTTCACTTTAATTAAAGTTATGTAACACAATTTTATGAGATATAATAAAATCAAAAAAATATTTTGATATAATTTCTCATCTCGCTGCATTGTTGAAATCAACTGAAGTTTTGCCATTCAACGCGGCAATCATCATCATCATCATATCAGCCGAAAGACGTCCACTGCTGGACACGGGCCTCCCCCAGATGGGGGGAGATTGCCATAATCGCCACGCTTGGCAGGCGGGTTGGCGATCGCAGTGTAGCTGAACCTTGTGTGAACGCGGCAATGGTGCTTGCGTTCTGGGCACTTTTGTCATTGACAGTGCGTGTGTGGATGAATTTTTTGATGCCCAATGATTTATTTTGTTTTTATACACGTTTACACATAATTTCGTGATTATTATCTAGTTATTATTTAGTAATTACTTTTGATTCGTAATACATTATTTTATAGTTCTTTATTAGATTAGTAAATACATTGTATATTTTTTTTTTACTAACAGATGATAATTAATGAAGATTAAAATTAAATGTACTGCAGAAGTCCTTCTCTTTTTTGAGACATTGTTTGTCACACGTAAAACGTATACAAAAATTAAAACATACGCTCATAAATCTGTAGCAAACAACAAAGTATTTGCAACACAGTCCGTCAATACAATCGCTCACGAAGATTTTTATAACCATCATATCGGCTCCGATTTAAACAGAAGCCAGTACAATTTTACAACTCGCTAGTTGCCTGGGGCGTAGGATTTCACTTTGCCTTAACGAAATAATTACGCTATGTCTCCGGGCGAGCAAATAATTAATGGTGCGAATAAATCTTATAACTTTTGTCGAGTTTTGTTACTTTCCGTATTTATTATTTTAATACGGGCAGAAGTTTTTTTTTATCTCCGCCAAACGTCCACGGATTTTCGGCTAAGTCCTCGACGAAGTTAGTAAAAGTTTGGGTATTACTGAACTAAATATGTTTATAAATATGTATGATGTTGCAATTCCGGGTGCGGGATGAAATTCAGACTTTGAGGGAGATTTGGGATACGGCAAATTGTTTTTTTTTGTTAGATCATTTTCTCTTTACCATATTTTAGAATTGGATTTTTTTTCACAACATAATTATAGTATAACTGGAGTCCTCATCAATTTACTGTTCTAATTCAATAAATTGCATAATTTAGTTATCGTGATACAAAGTTGAAATGCTCATTGTCAAGCAAAGTTTAAGGGTTGATTTTTCAATAGTCAGAAAATTAAAAAAAAGAACAATGTCGCTGTATGCCATATCTATATCTACTTATTATACTGGATATTTTTTTTTCCAGTGCGCAAACTTTGAGAACCACTTCTGCCCATGTAAATGAACAACTTGCCCCAAGAAAGCCATAGTCAATTCCTAAAAAAAAATTTGAAGTTCCCATACAAAATTGTCATCAACTGACCACAATTTGTATGGGAGACTCAATTTTTTTTTTATATCTAATAAACTAATATTATAAAGGTCAACCCAGGAAGAGGTGGCGGGACGACCTAGACGCCCACTGCGAGGGTTGGTCCAAGGTCTTTGCCCAGCAGTGTGGCAGAATGAAATAGGCTGATAAAAAAAATAAGAAATAAAGAGGTAAAGTTTGTGAGGTTGCAGAGATCTCTGGGTCTACTGAACTGATTTTGAAATTTCTTTTGTATAATTTATGATAGTAACATTCATGAGGAAGGCTATACGGGAGCGGGAAATTCCAAGTGGAACGGGAAACAACGCGATATACGCGTATGGAGTCGCGAGTAAAAGCTAGTTTTCTAATAAAAGTTAGTTTTCTTATAAAAGCTAGTTTTCTTATAAAAGCTAGTTTTCTTATAAAAACTAGTTTTCTTATAAAAACTAGTTTTCTTATGAAAACTAGTTTTCTTATAAAAGCTAGTTTTCTTATAAATGCTGTCAAACTTAACATACGATTACTCAGGTAAATGTTATCTGACTATTGAAAAAACTAACTTAAATTAAAAGTATTTAAGTTCCTTCTTAGATACTAAGATAGGCTATAAGGGTTAGTCAATTCAGAGCATGTATCAAAACACGGGTTGTTTGATGTCTCAAAATGTATGAAACGTTAATATAAAAGGGTAGTAGAAAACAGGGGATGCTGAAACTTAAACTCGGGATCAAGTAGTAAAGTCTTTCTCAGAGGTACTTAAGTCGGGACCTCAACGGAATCAGTAATGGGTTCGTGACGAAACTGAAGATATTCTCAATAACATGCCGCCGAAAGCATCGCTTTTAGTAACAACTTATTTTTTTTTTATAGTTTGCTGCTAGTCTCGTAATGGCGCCGGGGGAATCGGCATTAAGTACGTATTTATTTGATGCCTTTTGGTCTAAAAGACATAAAATGATATCTCTTTTTGGTGAATATTGCAAATGGCTTTCGAAATTCTGTGAATTTTAAAGGTTGCACAGTAAATCTGTCAATAAACATCGTTCTCAACGTAATCCTAATTGGCAGAAGGATTAATGTCGGTACGAATGCTTCTATGAGGATACTACCGCCCTTGCTTTCGAGGTATTAATTTCATAGCTACACCCACTGGTGAAATACTGGCTGATTTTCTTCTGGGAAAAAATTTAAAGAATAAATTATCTGCTGTATTTAGTTCATCGTGGCTTTCATTTTTGGTAGTTAAATAAAAAAAAGGAGAAATCTTATATATAAAAATGAATCGCAAAATGTGTTGGTAAGCGCAAAACTCGAGAATAATTGATCCGATTTCGCCAATTCTTTTTTTGTTGTGTTTGTTATTGTCAGGAGAAGGTTCTTATGAAAAAAAAAAAAATTAGAAAATTTAAGAATCCTTAGGGTAGGTGTAGGGTAGGTGTAGGGTAGGTGTAGGGTAGGTGTAGGGTAGGTGTAGGGTAGGTGTAGGGTAGGTGTAGGGTAGGTGTAGGGTAGGTGTAGGGTAGGTGTAGGGTAGGTGTAGGGTAGGTGTAGGGTAGGTGTAGGGTAGGCGTAGGGTAGGTGTAGGGTAGGTGTAGGGTAGGTGTAGGGTAGGTGTAGGGTAGGTGTAGGGTAGGTGTAGGGTAGGTGTAGGGTAGGTGTAGGGTAGGTGTAGGGTAGGTGTAGGGTAGGTGTAGGGTAGGTAGGTAGGTAGCCAGTTGACGGGATCGAAGCCGCGGGGGACAGCTAGTAAAGAATAAAATCGAAATATTATTAGTTCGATAACTGTTAAAATAATATAATATTTCTAAATATTTAGTCAACAATAAACTTCAGAACGGTGTATCTAGAAATTGAGCTTCTTAGAAACCAGTTTGCTCTAAACAAAGTGAAACTAAAGCAACGATAGCGCTTGTCAAAATAATGTTCCAAGTATTTGGAATATTGTGTAACACGTGACACGTGACGTGTTTGTTGGACTATTCGACAGTCATGAAATTGTTACCCCATATAAATTACAAGTACAACACACACTAAACAAGTTATCATATTATCCACTAAGACAGATCCATCAAAGCTGGCACCTTTTACACACGCGCTTCATTCCACCCACACATACAAACGTGTCCCAGGAACCCCGCACAAAAGTCAGTCAGCATAGCTTCTATTAGCAAATATCCCACACAGTAGTTCAGAGTCGGATTAAGACCCAGTGACCTTATTTAATAACTCGACGCAGTCAATAAGCCGACGAAATGAAATCGTAAATCCCCTCGAAGGGCATGATATATTGGAGGGTATTTAATTTGAATCCCAAAATATGACTATTGTCCAACTATCCTTTGGAATATTTATTGTATTATTGTTTGGAGAAAAGAAGATGGTACTAATATAACATATGGTTGCATTATGAGGAAGGTACACTCACCGTCCATGTTTTTTCGTCATCATCAATTTACTACATGCGATGAGGACGGCTTCATCAAGATGGAGAGAAAAAAGAGGAAGCTTACTTATCGCAGCCAGTGTTTGACAGCGCCCTCAGGATCTAACATGCCGCTACTTTCTGCAGTACCGACGACGCAGATGACTCGTTTGCACCACTCTGCGAAGACTGATGACATCGTGGAATACGTACGGGTACCAACTGGACATTGAGGGCGCCATAACACTAATGTCAAGTCGTTAGTGGTGCGCGTTCCGATTCATCATTTGGTGATCTACCTCAAGGAAGACTTTTGGCCGAAGGGTGTGCTGTATTAGTAGTTTTTAATTTTTTTGTATTAAATACGTTTTAGTTTACATCACTGATACCTGGCTAATTGGCCACAATAGTCCTAACTATTGTGGCCAATAAACCAGATATAGCGGCGATAGACCGATTAGCGCGCCGCACAATGATAATCGATGTTACCATCCCACATGACGAAAATCAAGTAAAAGCTGAGAAAGAGAAACAAATTAAGTATCTCGACTGAGCACAAGAGGTTCTCGATATGTGGAATGCGGACTCAGCTGTCATTGTGCCGATTGTCGTTACGGCCAATGGCTTGATGGCCCAAAACTTCGACGACCAACTGTCGAAGCAGGCGTTACGCAGTTGGGTAAAGGGTCATACAGAAGGCAGTACTCCTCGATAAGGCTCGTATAGTGAGGAGGTTCCTGTCTCTGGAGCCCTAACCACCAGTAGTTTGGACCCCGCTCCCAAAACCGGCGGACTACTATTTCTATATTTTTAAATGTTTTTTTGTGCTTATTAAATAATTATTTAAAAATGTACTAAATAAGATAAGAAAAATGAATAAACGAAATTATACTCTTTATTTTCAGGCTAGGTACCATAGATAAATATCGATAATGTAACTGGACAATCGCCACTCTCATGGGGATTATTCTGAACGTGCAACATCAGTTTATAATGAGTAAAACATTTTTAGAGCAATCATTGAATTTATATAATTCTAAATAAATAATTGCTGCAGACTTGATTTTTATTTTAATAAATTTTATCTAACTCCATTCATTTCACTAAAATAGTGAACAAACGCTTTTGAAAAAAAATGACAATGTTTATCACTGTAACGTGCACGGCGCAGACTGTCATCTAGTGTTGCACATTCGGAACATAATCACTGCATCGCTTCTGGCACAACGATGTGCCACCCGATTCACGCGTTTTATAACTCTATTATTACGATGAATAGGTATTTTATAGCTCAGGAGGGGGCTGAAATGGTGTGCCAATAACGGCCCCATTTCACCTCCTCCAGACTAACGTCAGCCACTGCGCCGCTCAAGGGACGCTCCTGAGCATGGAGCAGTGACTGATGCCTGCGGACGGCGAGCAATGGGTAGTTCGCCGTCCGATCGGAACAGGCCCGGGTCGACGGCGCGCTGTTTTTTACAAGCGCCGATAGGAGAAGTCAGCATGGAAAATGGGGCCCGTTAGGCCCAGAGCCTGCCAGGGTTGTGGATTTTTTTCGAAAGAGTTACCGCGGTCTCGGAACGCAAAAGGCACGCAATTAGGAGGAGCACGGATGGGTTTTAGTCAGTAAACTGAGTTCATTATTATGTTGGAAACGCAGGTGTAACCGTTCCACAGGCTGCAGGTTTAGAAAGATTGACAAAATGCTTTAAAAAGCGTGATCTTCACTGGATTCGTACACCGTGCAAACCTGCGGGCCAGCTTGGTACAACGGACAGCCAGCGTTCCCTTTCAATATCTATATTATCACTTAAATCATCAGTGATCTAGTGACCCAATTATTTTAAAAAATATTTATAATATTACTTAGATTTTTTTTTATATTTTGTAATGCTATTTTCCCTAAACTCTCTATCAAACATTTCTCTCTTTTTGCCAACAATACATACGTGTTTGAACAAATTCTCGAAAGATATGAGGAAAGATTACAATGGCGCCGATCAAAGGGGACGAAAACGGAAATAGAATTTCCTTGTAAGAATTGTAATACTGGCTGGTTATTGAGTGACGAAAAAGGATAGTTTGTTATTGGATATAATATCGTGACTTATTATAGCATCTTGTTCTCTTACGGATTGTTGCCCTGAAAGTGAACACACCAAAAAAAATCATGTAAATTACGCAAGACGCGTACATACGCATCTTGCAAGCAGTATTATTGCTTGCACTGTAAAAAAGTTATCAGATCCTATAGCCCTTGCTCTCATCATAGCGTATAGCGTTCTGCGTAAATGCTAGTCTTAATTAAGTTTTTCACAAACCCTACACCTTAGTCAAAATGCGTGTGGCCTGGCTGTTTCAGCTTTCTATGACTTCAAGACGATCACTGACTGACTGACTGATGATCATCAGATCATCAGTGAGTGAACGAAATCTGGGTAGTTTAGATATGAATAATATGTAAGGTATAACTACATAAATTGTTAAATAAATAAAGAACTAGGGAACATGGTAGTTCTTGACAAAACTGGAGACATTATAACTGGCTTCTGACAATCCGTAACAACTTTCAAAAAACTACAAATGACAGCCAGGATTAACGGCTTAACGTGCTTCCTGAGGCACGTTAAGCCGTTAATAGAAACTCGGTGTGTTAAAATGGTCACCCATCCATAGACCAACCTTGGCAAACGTTGCTTAACCTTGAAAATCGACTAGTGCGGCTGTTATTTCGATTTAATTCCCTAATTGACAAATACATTACGTCTAACAAGACCCGAAGGTGAAACATTCCACTTCAATGAGCATTATAAAATATAAAGCCGATCCGTTCTATACGACATAAGTCAATAGGGTTCCGTACCTTCTTTTCTTCGTAAAATCGGCTTGAATATCAACGGAGAAAATTCACATTCAAAATTATATATAGAAAGAGCCAGTCATTGGGAGGCAATATGAACTCGCTAAAGCACTCAGTCAGATTGAAGGCATTCTCAGGGCTTTCGTATAGCGATCGGAAGCTTTCAAGATTTCCGACATTTTTCGCTCGAATAATATCGTCTACGGTAAGATCTAGGCTAACGTCTACTTTTATTCTAATGTTGGTGAGTTTCTGGCGCCCGAGTTACACTGTGCTGCCTTATTCGGGCACTATTGTAAAATCTTATAATACCTATGTCATATGAAACTAGTTACAATTGATTAAGTATATAAATAATCTTATGTTAAATGCAACTAGTTAGTTATAGTTAATTAGTATAATTGTAGTTAATTATATTAATATTAAGTTTATCTTAGGAAAAAACTGTAACAATGGCCAATATATTTTTATTATTATTCAGGGAAACAATAAAATTCCAGATATTTCATCTGGGATGATTGCCGTTTTATGTTCGTAATTGGGTGAGGCGCGTAATAGACCAGTCGTTACTGAATTACGGAACCAGTTTATTGTAGTTGGAAAAAAATGCACGGAATTTTCGTTTTCTTCTTTGTTGATCTCTGATAAAGTGCTATACAAAAATATGGTAAGGTATTCAATAGTGCAGTGTCCTATCAATCCAGTGTATAGAATGGTATCCTCATGAAATCGTATCGATTTCACCTCTGTATCAGGCGTGATCGCGGTCAAGAGCGTTGAGCGTGGGTTATTTGTTTATTTCTCAATAAAAAAAAATACAGGGTTATTTTTAAAACACTAACAACCTTTCAGTGGGTGAAAGTACTCATAACCAACTTTTATATGAGAGAGCTATGAGACCTACCCTGAAAAATCGAAAAATAAATCTGCTGCTTCATACATTTTCATCGGGTAAATATTGCATTTTTTAAGAAACAGTTGATTATTTTTTTGATATTTCAGAGTTGGTCCAATAGTAAAAGTTTCTGATCATGAAGACTTTCACCCACTGAATGGGTGTTAGTGTTTTAAAAATAACTAGGTACTACTAGTTTTTAGAAGTTGAGTTCACAGGATTTTACGGTGTAGTGTGTTTTCTATTTTCAGATAATTAATTCATCCACGACACCCACGGGAATTCATTGCTAAAGAAATGAATACGAAATAATATTTAAATACGATGTTAACCAATTCATAACTTAGAGTGTGTTATTTTGTAGCAGAATTAATTCATCACATTTTTCGTGAAACTGGGAATTTATCATAAAGCATATTTCAAGTCATTTTAATTTTAAGTTTCATTATGGCTACTTACATATTTTTTTTTTACAATTAATACTTTTTTTGTAATTTCAGTTTGAGTCGCTAGAGGGCAGTCTAATTTTATTAGCTATACCTAATACCTCTCATACATTTTGGTCGTTTCGGTAACGCTAATTGAACTTTACTTTTTATGAAACCTCGTATTTTTAAAATACGAGGTTTCACCTCGTATTTTTAAGTAAAGTCCCTTAATCGATCGCGATTTGTCAAAATTAAGGAAAATTACAAATGTATTTTTAACGGATTGCAACTAAAACACAAATACAAGCGGTCTATTACAAGAACAGGAACTGTTCCGCTGTCCAAATTTTGAAACGATTTTGAACGATTAATCAGACTGACATAGGTATACATGTAGTATAAAAAGTCCAAAAAAAATTCATCACGTTTAACTTTAGTGCGTAGCAATTACTCCCTAAAAATAAAAGGTGTTGTTCTGGATCACGAACACACCAATCCTTTCTAACCAACACAATACGAAAGCTACAAAGTAAGATCATTACACAAACTATGACAGCACACGATTCACCTAATCGGTCAATGAACCTGCGTCACGCGATTCCCCTAAAACTTCCGGGTCGTACATTATACCCTTTTAGTACGAATCGTCACATTCTTTTTCATTATAAACTGGATACCATGGTATATTTTAACCCAATTGCATGTGAGTGAAATGGTATTGGTGTGGCCTAACAATGCAGAGGAAAAAAAGTCGAAAGAAAAGTTATGAATTCGGATAAAAACACTCAGGAGACTAAACGGATTGTATTAAAGAAAAATTTTATTGTTTTAGGACTTCTGAGATATGCAAAAATAATAAGGAAAAAAAAAACACGTTTGTTGTTTGGGAGCCCCACTTAAATATTTATTTTATTTGTTAATAGAGCGGCAACAGAAATACATCATCTGTGAAAATTTCTACTGTCTAGTTATCACGGTTCATGAGATACAGCCTGGTGACAGATGGACAGCGGACAGCGGAGTCTTAGTAATAGGGTTCCGTTTTACCCTTTGAGTACGGAACCTTAAAAATCAGTATTTATCGTCACAGAACTGACGTGAGTAAAAATTTTAAACTGAGACTAAAATTCTTTAACGTTAGTATTAGTAACGGCATATAGAGAAAGAACCTCCTAGAAATATGAAAGGGGAACAAATTTTAAATAATATGGAATGGTGCTAAAACATCGATAATGTCCAAGAAAGATTTTATTGACGCCTATTCAGAAATCTGCAATTGCAGACGTAAGATATGCTCTGTCATCCCAAAGTCCAAGTTGAAATTAATCAATAATAATAGGTCGCAGCCAATTTGTTTAATCAGCTTCCTTGCTTCCGATAGTGAATGACTGAGTGACTGACAGAAAACCCTCAGCGAAACTACATTTAATTTTAATTTTATTTTATTTGGGAAACAAACAGATGCAATAACAAACCTATGTATACAATTAGTACAACACAATCCAGAAACAGCTTCCACAGATTAATATATAAGTAGATTATTATGTACCTAAGTGTAACAATAACCAAAAGTTCACACAGTTTACAGAAGTTACAATTTAATATTATACAACATTATATTATTATATTTAAATTTCGATGCCAAAATATTTCTTATATAAAAACTTAAATTTGGGTAGAGAAAGGTGAAAAATATCGAAATCTTGATTTTCTTTGAATAAGATTGTGTCGTTGTACAGATGACATGCTCTTTTTATAAAAGTATTCTTGCCATAATTGGTTTGGTAGAAACCAATTTGGAAGATAGTTCTTTTGCGTGCATTTAAGCGTGGACATCCAAAACTTATTTTGCTGAGAAGATAAGGGGAGTCCAATATTCGCCTCTAATACTTTTATATAAATATACTAGATCACGCTCTGCACGACGTTCCTCCAATTTCTGAAGCCTAGGTGTATGATCAATTCCAGAGCTAAATCGCTAACTCAAGTGCTTATTAAATTTATTTTGCAATTTCTGAATTTGTTCAATATAGACTGCATACTGGGGATTCCAAACCGATGGAGCATATTCAAGAATTGATCTTACAAGTGTCTTTTAAAGAAGGATTAATATTGACTTATGTTTGAAATCCCCACCAACTCTTAGTACGAATCCCAACATGCGATGCGATTCATACTAGTCGCAGAAAGCTAAAATTTGGCATGTAACTTTCTTGGGGAGTGCAGGAGACCACTAAGAGAAGATTTTTAGAAATTCTTACGGAAACGGCAAAGCTAGTTTTTAATATAACTGCCATAAAAGTACATTAGCTACCATACCGACCGAAGCATAGAAACAATGCTTGGCGACAAAAATAAGTTCACAGGCTGTTTAGTTTCTGGACACTGGCTGTTCTTTTTCTGTCTGTCTGTCTGTTACGCTTTCACGCTGACACGGCTGAACGGATCGTCATGAATTTTGGCAGATATACAGGGTGTTAGGGACATCGTAACGCAAACTTCACGAAAAGGCTACACTTAATGCCATTAACCAAATTGTAGAAGTCATTAATCTCGCTAATGATCGGTTTACAGACCACACATGAAAAATGTCTTTTCTAGATGGTATGTTAGACGCTACACACATATGGGTTAGTTAATGTTTTGCTATTAGGCAGGATGCGTTGACCTTTTGCAACAAAACAGCTGAGCAGATGCCTAATTCTAGCTTTATTTACATTGCTTTTTTTAGTGAAAGTAGTAATTTAACTATTTTTTTATAAAAAATCACATTAGGTAGGGTAAGAATGATGATTATGAACAGTCTAAAGTAAAAAAAAAACGCCTGAAAAAAATGAAAAAATGAGGAAAAAGCCGACGAAAAATTCCAACTCGGGGGGGGTCCAGAATCATGTCCTGGATCCATGGTATTCGTTTGTGCGTCGAAGTCCCTTACACGCTATATAGCCTGGGATATGGAGAAGGGCATAGGCTTTTTTACGCGATAACCGACATTCACGCGGGCGGAGCCGTGGGAAAAAGCTAGAATCTTATTTAGATAACAACAAGAAACCTTCATTGTGCCAAACCAATAAAGTAGAACCTCATTTCCATTCCCACGCCAGCCAGGATTTTCGCTGAATTAAATAAACTCTCTATTAGCACATATAAATTTACACTGCCTCTAATTAAAACTCGATAATTATGCAAATTGATTCCCACAGCGGAAAGCCATTGGGACATACCGACCTAAAATAATTCAAATGGAAAAAAGTCATGTCTACTCCTCAATCAAGAGAAAATTTGACGCGTCACCAATAGAAAGGTATATTTTATTATTCACTTAGAAACTTTTAACGAGAAAAGTTAATGTTTAAGTTTTTAGCTTTTTAGCAGGCCTTGCTTTGTTCAATAAAAAATAACATGAATTTGTCAGGTTTTTGGAACTCGTCGAGTTAAGTGTTTCAATAATGTTGGGAAAACAATGGTTATCTTTGGATAGTTTTTCATAATTTTTTAAGAGGGATTTATGTAGGGATTTCAGTAGGAACTTTGAATCGCTCAAAGTACCTTGCTTTAGATAATTTTTCTTTAATGCTATAAAATGGTATAAAAGTTGAAAAAAAATATCATAAATGTGTAAACATAAAATTAGAATATCTACCAAAATGGCGTGTCTACAAAAATGAAAATCATCATTAATTCTAACGTAAATAATTAATTAGTCTTTGGGGATTAGTTCAGCAGAACTCGTTTACAGGCGTATTAAAATAAAATATTAAATTATTTTAATTAAACGGAAACAACCTTTGCAATTAATCCATATTTAAAATTTAGAGTAATTATAAAATTTATCACACTTGAGTTCTAATAAAGTATTTTACAGGCATACAATAAAATTTGACGATTTAAATTATGGGGTCGTATAAGAAATTTTATGTCTTATTGCTTGGTGGTAAAGTTTAAATTTGGTAATAGTTGGTGGGTTAGTAGAATATCAATTTGTGGTGGTACTTTTATTGGGTCACGTAAGGTTGCTGTAGGTCGTTATAGGTTGGTGGACACGGAATGGGCGTGCACTCCTGAAGTTATATTGCAAGTAATGTTACTGATATAAGTGGATTTAAATTACGTTAAGGAAGATTTATTGAGTTACCAGGTGGGTTGCCAGAATGTCTGGAAGTTTTTAGTTGATAGAGTTAATGGCTTCTCAAATGGGTTTGGGTTTGGTTTTATTAGAAGATGTTTAGGTCAAGTTAACCCTGATTGTAGGTTTAGAACAGTCGTACTCAACCTTTTTAGGGTTATGTATCCAACAGGTAAAAACGGGACCCTATTACTAAGACTACGCTGTCCGTCTGTCTGTTTGTTCGTCTGTCTGTCTGTCACCAGACTGTATCCCATGAACCGTGATAGCTAGACAGTTGAAATTTCAAAAATTTCACAGATTATGTATTTCTGTTGCCGCTTTAAATACAAAAACCAAAATTTAAAAAAAATATTGAAGTGGGGCTCCCGTACATTTTTTTGCCGTTTTTTATAGATAATGGTACGGGACCCTTCGTGAGCGACTCCAACTCGCACTTGGCCGGTTTTTCTCTCTGGGCCACATTGCAGTTCTCCTATTGTCATGACGCAATAACTTTCAGTAAAATAAAATTCTTTAATTTAATAGATATCTACATAAATGTGACTTTTTTACTTACGACAAAAGGACCGTTTTCCTATGAAAAAGGCCAACTTTTTCACGTTGTTAGTGGGTGAGGAATACTCTCAACACATCATCAAGGAGTGAATCAGAACAGTATAGATACATACACATTGATGCACTACTAAATATAGCATCAATAATGTGCTAGGCTCCAAGGCCACAGGAAAAGCTTGTCGGGACACATGCGGCCCGCAGGCCGCAGGTTGAGTATAGCTGGTTTAAGGTTACGTTATAAATGACGTAATCGGATAACTTTAAGTTTTACATTGGCGCAAACATCCTCTCACCTATTTTTTTTTAATCTGTGTGCACTTTGAAACTATCCTAAGCCCTTACTTGACCATGAGACAAGATAGTTACGATATTTTTATGTATCACCTTACAATCAACCTATTAATCTATCTATCGGTTTTGTTTTAGCTACCCTTCTTTTAATTATTTTAAGTTATTTTTGTGCGTCTTTTCTGGCGGAATAAACGCTTTATCTTTCTTTCTTTTCTTTTCTTTCAATCTAGCTCGATACCAGTCGAGGCCCTATTATAATATGCCAATGCCATCGTGATTACGTTTTGAGAGAGGGACTGAGCAATGTAGGAATAGCAATACCTATTCTTTTCTTGCCACGGATTCATGACGGCAATAACACGGTGCAGCAGATCAGTTCTTAACATTAGTTACTGCCTACTTTACTTTGACAAACCAGTTACTGAGTAATACTGGTAGGTTGGCTGGTTGCCCGACTTTCAGGTTTCTGTACCAAGTATCAGTACCAGCAACGCAACTTGGATTCGGAAAAAAAACCTTTGCCAATTCTACTAATTTTCAAGCAACGTCTGCATTTGCATCTCAGTCGTAATCTGACAAAAATGTATGAAAATTAAGGTTTTTTTGACAGTTACTCTCAAGCGAATGCGAATGTTGTTTAAAAATTATTAGAATTCCCTATAAAAAAAAAAAAATTGTTATCTACGCGGTATATCTCAAAATATACTAAAATAGAATACTTACACTGAAAATAGCATCAAAATTGATCGAAAAACCAACTAGATATAACTATTTTAAACAAATACATCTGTCCCTTTCGCGAAAACGCTGCTTTGTATGGCAGCTGTATAGGCGTCATGGACTTAAACGTCAAAGTCCATATCGGACTTCTCTTTCTAATTGTCAACTTTAAAGCTTTTTAACTTCATTGACGATGAAGTTATTTTCGAAAATATCTCATAAGTGCTTTGTATAGCTAATAAGTATTTCATAGATACCTAGCCTAGCCTGGGATATGGAGAAGGTCACAGGCTACTCTTTTACGTGATAACCGACATTCACATGGGCGGAGCCACGGGAAAATCCTCGTAAATAATAAGAATAATAATTTAAACAAAATTAAACATGTCTTATATTTGATATCTTGTTTTCACGGTCAATTTTTAACCTTTGACGAACAAAAGCGAAAATGTACCAATCCATCCATCGGTGTTTTCTACAGGCTTTTAAGTAGACCAACCATCTCAATTTCCCCTGACAAACGGATCTTTTTCCCCTTTTGCCCCATAACGCGATAACCCGTGTAATTCCCAAGACTCGACATTATGATAAAACCATTTTTAACAATTTGTATGGGAAGGCACGCCCATACAACATGATTGATTGTGCGGTACATTCAACAACAATAATAAATGTACGTAATTAAATGTAGATACTGATTAAAAATGTCACGCGAACTAAACATTTTTGTGTATTTGTTTTCATGTGTATAATTTTGAAGTTATTTTACTTGAAAATTGGCGGCGAATGGACTAATTGGCGTCTTGTTTAAAGATTAATTTCATAGTAGAACTTATTAAAGGTAAGGTTTTCTGAGTTTGCGTTTTATGTTATTTTATTTGACCTCCTTAAATTTCACTTGCACTGTCTGAACAGGTTCACTCAAATCGATATGGCACACTTTTCAAAAACCATTTGAGACATCGGCCTACATGGATCTCATATAATTTGACCAGTACGGATTGTACGGATAATAAAAAAGACATTGACCTCTGAGTTTGTTTCGGCGCTTCTTCTGGGATAGTCAGCTAAGGGACATAGTGGCCTTATTTCGTCTTATTTATTTTTAAATGATTGACATGTTTTAAAACTAGTAATTATTTAAAAAAATATTATTTTGATTTTTAACCGACTTCTAAAAAAGGAGGAGGTTCTCAATTCGGATGTTTGTATTTTTTCTTTTTATGTTTGTTCGCGCATAACTCCGTCGCATGCCAACCGATTTGAAATCCTATTTTTTTGTTGGAAGGGTATACTTCCCCATTGAAATTTTATCAAAATCGGTTCAATAGTTTGGTTTTTAAATCCAAATAGCTGGATAAAATATGTGAATAAAATATCCATGTACACGAAATTGCGTATTTTTGCTTTCCTGTGACTTCCCAGTGGTGTTGTTAGGTGTGGGGTACCACTAAAAAGTGAAAAATAAAAAAACTGTTTCACAAAAAAAAGAAACCGACTTCCGAAAAACACTACAAAGTTCAAAATAACTTTAATTTCGGAAGTCGGTGTCAAATAACGAAGAAGCAACCAAAAACACCGATTACCGAAATTAAAGTTATTTTGAACTTTGTAGTGTTTTTTGGAAGTCGGTTTTTGATTAGTTTTTTTTTTATGAGGAGCTCGTGGCTAAATATTAACAGCCACACTGGTCTATCTTCAAGGTTAAGCAGCGCTTGCCAAGGTCAGTTGTTGGCTTGACCAGTGCGTGTAGTGACTGATGAGTATGACTTATGAGCCGAAACGTGGTCACTCACAATGGGACTCATCAGAAGGCTTAACCTAAAGGTAATGGCAATGGAGGGGCAATGCTCGGAGTTTCCTTGCGTGATCGATTCAGGAATGATGATATCCGCAAGAGAACCAAGGTTATCGACATGACCCGAAGAATCGTTAAACTGAAGTGGCAGTGGGCAGGGCACATTGCTCACAGAACAGATGGTCGATGGGACCGAAAAGTTCTGGAGCGACCGCATACCGGAAGATGCAGCGTTGGAACGCCTCCCACAAGGTGGACTGATAACCTGGTTAGGGTCGCGGGTAGCCGACGCATGCGAGACGCACAGGACTGGTCGTTGTAGCTACACTTTGGGGAGGCCTATGTCCAGCAGTGGACGTCTTGCGACTGATGTGATGACGATCATAATTGTTGAGGTCTGATAGGCAGCCGCTTCACGCAAAATACTGGTATTCAGCTGAATCCGGTTTAACTAAAGTTGGGATATGGCTAGGCATATCCCAACTTTATTAGGGTCGGCCATAATTTATCTGATCATGATAATTATTTTGATGGGCATAACATGGTCAAGATTTTTATGCCTGATCTGTCCCACTAACTACAAATCTAGGTTTAAGCTAGACTGTGACCGAAACCAAAACCTACGTGTGTCATGAATGAAGGAGTTGAGCTAATGTTTGTTTAGCAAATGAGTGTGTTCATTAGGACAATGAACGCAAATAATGACCTGATTACTCAACTTGGCGGCCATACTGGAGATCAAAGCATTAGGTAGACGAGTAATGATAGTTGAAAAATTAAATTTACAATTAAAATTACTTTTTATTGTTTTATAGCTAGTAGCTAAAGAAAAACAGCTGCGGGAGTTGATTTCTTTAATTTTTTTATTGAGGAGAGGCTTGCTCTTGACCTCAAACTCACCTGATGGGAAGCGATGGATGAGGTCTATGATGGAGCGAGAGTGCCCAGAAGATGCCTTGATGAAATACAGCAGGCTGCTTGACGCCGGATTCCGGTGGCACAGTGGTCGCGAACCAAGCGGGCGTTAACCCTACCACCGCAAGGGAAGGATTGGCCAGTCTTATAAGGTGTTACGTGAGACTATTCAGGATGCGCTGAGCGCTCGGTTCGGTTGGGTGCCTGATGGAACAAATTTCGCCACACGAGGAGGCTTCTTCATGCTTCCCAAATCATTAGACGGGGCCCGTTAGGGCCAGAGTTGCGGAATTTGTTTGAAAGAGTCACCACGGCCCTGGAAAGCTTAGGCTTTAGGAGGAACACTTAATTATGGGTTTGAGTTAATGAGTTTCAGTCTGATATAGATAGATACTACCTTACCAGAGCGGAAGGAGTAAATTTATGATTTGCCATCCTTAAAAAAAAATAGAGTCGACGATTCCAGGGCGAGGTGACCATCTTAACATATCAAATTCCTCAGTGACTCGAAAAGCACGATAAACTGTTATTTTTGTGCAGTCGTTACGAGGAACCACAACATGACAATCATAATAAAAAAAAAAACAATTAAAATAATTATGATTTACCTGGAAAATGTTTCTGGCGAGGTGAAGCGTGAAGCTCAAGACCGCTCGCGTTGGCGGACTACTAATCTTGGACTGTAGACGCCGTCAGCCCCAGTTGGAAGACAGGATATTAAGTCAACTAATGATGAAAAAATGATGATGATCGTGGTTATACTCAAAACCCGATATTTATCAAATAAAGTCTGCCAAATATAATTTACAAGTAAGATCAAAATACGTAACAACTTATGACAAACATTTTATTTTCTGATGTGTTTAGATTTTTTAATCCTCAGGAGAGTGCTTTTAAAATAAACTATTTTAATTTAATATTTAAAGCGCCAAAATGCAGTCACGTCATTTGGTAAAAGAAAATACATTATTATAGTCGAGAGTATTAATCTTAATAAACTTCAAGTTTTTAAAAGAAAAACACAGGCTTTATAATACGAGTTCACGAGAGAAAATAAAAACTTGATTTGTATAAAACAAATTGCTGGCTAAGTCTACAGCATTTATTTATACTTTTCTCCCTCTCACTATAATCCGGAATGCATTTAGTGACTAGAAAAGACGAGGAAAAAAGAATGCGAAATAAACTTTAGTTTACTTAATATTTTCTTTTCTTTCATCTGCAAGGAGATGTGAATAAACTTCAGTGAAGCATTGAGTTACATAATGTAGGTCATTTAATAATTCGACGGCGCGTTGTGTTCCACGCGCGCCGCAAAGAGATGTCAGGAGTAGGGGCCCGTTAGGGCCAGAGCCTGACAGGCTTGTGAATTTTATTCGAAGAGTCACCGCGGCCCTGGAACGCAAAGGGCATTAGGAGGAACACGGATGGGTTTTAGTCAGTAAGAGTCAAAGGTTGGAACATAGAGATAGCTCACAATCCAGGTGGGCCGAAGATCTTGTCAAAGTAGCAGGCAAGAGTCGAATCGAAGTGGAAAAAACCTACACTCAGCACTGGGTCTAATACCAGAAAATAATCGTTTATTTCATCACGCAAAGAATACAAGAAATTGGCATTTTTAAATCACTTTTTAATCCGTCACCGAATCCCATTCATTTATTCGAAGCGTTTATCCGCAAACACCAAAACACCACCTTAACAATATGGTCCCAACTTTTGTAATTGTTCTCACTTTTGCATCAAAATGCGGGGGAAAATGTTGATTTTGGCTTATCGTCTCTTTACACGCGAATTCTAAATGACGTTATAATACGTTATTTGAATAAGATTAGACGTTAGAAATTAAAGTAATGCCTCGTTTAAAGCCGTTCTCGAGATTCGGCTTATCTTTGGGAAGTTTAATTATAGGATTTTAGTACCGCTGTTAATGATGTCACGGCTGTTTCGAAAGCTCTGTTTTTTATATTATCTATGTATAGTGTGGAAAACAATGTTAGAGGTGTGATCAATGACAAAAAGTGATGAAAAAAAACTAACATTGTAGATGAACGAAGAAAAATGAGTAGGTATGCGAAAATGGCCTTAATATAAGTACTGGGTAGGTATGTATGTGTAGACGTATGTGTAAAAGGGCTGTAATTTATGTGTTTATGTTCATTTAATAAAATAGTTCCATGACTTGCTGGATAGCTAATTGCAGACAGCCTGCTGACGATATAAATAAGAAATTCTTGGAATTTTAATCATAGGTACTTTAAATGGTTATGTGCACTAAGGCTAAAAGAGAAAATTCGCATAACTAAAAAAATCCGTAGATAGGAGACTAGATTGAGCGATAAATCTTTTTTAAAGAAATATTACAATCTCGTACAGTAAGTAATTTGTACGAAACCACGTGGTAAATGGTTGTCTCACTGCTGCAATTCTGCGTTACATCTGTTGACCTTAAAATGTCGATTCCAGAAGTATAAATTAACGTAAGGGATATTATTGCATTTTTGGTAAAAATGCCACTTATGTTAAAATCTGTAAGGTACATTATGGCACTTTGAGTAAATGTCCCTTACGTCAAACGATACTTCCGGTATCGATGCGTCTAAAAAATACCCATAAAATAATAATAAAATACTCTTCATTTCTAATAAGAGCATTTCAACTATTTCACTTTAATTAAAACTGAACTCATTTATAGAAATCTTTTAAAAATGCTACCTCACTGATCAGTGCTTCATTAATTAATTAACAGCTTTTATAAAAAGCTGCTCTTTTTATAAGACTACATCAAGCCTTCTTAGTAATTAACTTGCATAAATAAATTAACAGTAAGTATACGCAGGTATGATGAATAGGACGTTTTTTGCTGGGGGAAAAGGGTTTCACTGCGATACTGCATACATAATCAACCGCCAGAGGGGCATACTTCTGGGTGGCTTCTGGATGGCAGTGTCTGTTTGGTCGCTTCGCTTGCTCACTGGACCCTGCCATCCCCTTCTAATAGGTATTAGGGCACCCCGACTCGGACAGGTTAGGACCTGTCTGAGTCGGGGTGCCCGGTGAGTCGGTGTGCGTCGAAATTCCGTATTCTACTATTTCCTTACGCCTTCGATGTTCTTTTCTGATTAATTTCGTTGTAGGATCCAAGACAGTTGAATCGTTACTCCGGGACTCATTATGCTTCATTGCCGGCGCTTTCCAGGTGACCGTCAGGTTGTCACTGTTGTTTAATTTATTTTAGTAGCTGTAGAGGTCGGTCCAATGTGCCTCATCAGAAGTCATCCAAAGGGTAGTGAAGATAGCAATGCTCGGAGTTTCCTTGCGTGATCGAATCAGGAATGATGATATCCGTAAGAAAAGAACTAACTGACATAGCCCGGCAATGGGCAGGGCACATTTCTCGCAGAACAAATGGTCGATGGGCTAAAAAGTTCTGGAGTGGTGACCGTATACTGGAAAACGTAGCGTTGGAAGGTCTCCCATAAAGTAGACCAATGACTTGATGAAGATCGTGGGTGGATGGATGCGAGACGCACGGGACCGGTTGTTGTGGCAACAGTTGGAGGAGACCTATGTCCAGCAGTGGACGTCTTTCGGCTGATAAGATGCTGATGATGATGAGAGGTTAGGACGAGTAGATGGCAAGTGTCAAATAACCATATTTATTTTGTTCTGGAAAACAAAAAGTTGCCTAAAAATCGTATTATATAATAATTCAATTTTTTTCGAAATAATAAGAGTACCTACTTAAATACAAGAAAATGGATGATGGGAGTCTTTTAATTCAGGAGTCAACAGGTTACTTCTAGTCAAGGGTGCTCCATCCACACCACATCGCTTAGCATCATTCTTTGCTTCGGAAGGCACATATAAGCCGGTGGTCCCGGCCGCCAAATGGCGGTCGTCAAATATACCATGTCAGAGGCCCTTGAGGCGGTTTAGAAACTCTGACACTAGGGTGTGTGGGGTTGTTAGACCTTACTACCCACACGATAAAGAAGAAGAGGTCAAAAGCGTGCCTATCAAAGTAAAAAAAAAATGATTTGGGTATAAGTGCACACGAGTGAACAAAACTGAACTAAGTAAAAAATTGTAATTAACATAAAAAAAAAACAAAGTTATAGAGAAAAATTGCACAAAACATAGTGGAAATACTCTAAAGTACGACGAAAAAAGTACGAGAATTTCCTCTCAGATGTTGACGAAAAAAGAGTTTCTTGACCACGGTTGGTTTGCTCCCTAAGAGAAACGAATCACACTAACCTATAATAAGTGTGGAATCCACTCGGGGTTCCTCTATTTCCTCAGCGGATTTTGGGCCGCCAAAAGCGGTAGTAAGCCCCATCAATGAATATATTGCTTGTAATTACGACTATAAGAATGGGAAAAAATGTCGAGGTAAATTAAAATGATAAAACCAAAATGAACAGATATTTTGTGGTATTCATAAATAAATACTTATAATTGAAAAGTAAAGTTCACACTGTCTTGTAGACAGAGCTCGGCAAAATACATGCTTGGCTTTATTACAAATACAAATTACTATCTCGCATGTCATTAAAATAGGAAATATTTTTAAGTCGTGTGTTTTAAATATAAAATACGAAATACAGTATTTAGCCATTTTTATTTAAAATACAAATGACACAATACTGTTTTCGTATTTTTATTTGTGGTTATGTTAGGTTAGGTTAGTCGAGCGCTATTTTATGCAGAACGCACCCATTAATAAGACTGCTAAATATATTATGTTGTAATGTTTAAATGTATTTTAAAGTCATTGGTATTTGAAATACTAAGCACAAAATCCTCAGCGTCAGGTATTTGAAAAACTTATTACAAATTACATATTATGAAGTAATTTAATTACAAATAGCAAATACCAATAGTATTTTAAATACAAGTTATTCAGAAACTGAACCACCCACCCTGCTTATTTATAGAAAACAGAGACCTGCATAAAGCCACTTCTTTTATAATATTGAAAGGCAACACTATCGAGACGGGATTTATCCATATTCCCGCAGGAAGATAGGAAATGGGTCTTACTGAAATTTTGATGCAAATAGAGCTTAGCTTTTAGCTGCTTATGTTATTTTATTTGTGAGTCTGAAAAACTTTGCAGCAGTTGATCTTGGCTCAATTTATTATTTATACTTAACATGGGTCACACTTGAACACTGAATGGTGCGATTTTTTGAGTTGGGTTTCAAGAGCAGACGGGTTAGGTCCGAAAATTGATCCTTGAGGTAACCATATTTACTTTGAGTGGCTGTAAAGCGGGCTACTCGATGTGCAGTACCTCAACCAACTTAACTTAGTTAATTTTGATAAATTTAACCATCTATTTAAAATTGTCACTAGTTTTCAAATATATGTACCGGATAATGTAACCAAGAAAAGCGGAACTACCACAAGCATTTCTTTTTGCTTAAAAATTAGTTCCTAATATTGTATTGTAACTTACGCAAGGTGATGAGAGTTATAATATTTTTTTTATAACTTTCAAGACCACTGTTACATGGAAATGCCAATGCGCAGTGACACACCACTTTTACCTAGTTCGAAACAATATTTTGTGTGCCCATGAAATCTAGACGTTTTATTCTTTCTATCTTTTCATTCAGCATAATGCTCTTGTATTTTTTTATTATTACTTTATCAACCACAAAACACACATCTATTCAATTTACCAAAACACCATTATTGTCGTCACACCATCGTGGCCTAATTTCTTCACCATTGTTGGACACAAAAAGGCCATAATCTCTTAAGTGAAGACCTTTCGCTTTGCATCCATTAACGGTGTAATCACCTTTGTGAAACATTTTTTTGTAGAACGCCATTAATGGAGTCAAAAATTCATGGCATGCTAATTTAATTTGGGCTTGACTGAAGTTGGGATACGGAAAATAATGTAATTGATTGATGCTTATGACAATATGTTCAGGATCCATACAAAAGCGTTGATCAGCGTTGTGGCTATGCTGCACACTGTTCAAAATTTGCTGAGCCCGCTCCTCTTACCACGTAGCTACTTTATAAGAAATCTTTGTTTTGTTCATAATATTATGACTGTAGTGTTGGCAATCTGGGGGCCCGTAAAATAAAGGATTGGTGCCCTGAAACAGCGAGATGAGGCCGCGGCAGACCTCTAAGGAGATGGCGGGACGACTTGAATGTCTTCCTTACGAATTGGAAGGATGAGGCAAAACACCGTGAGCATTGGAAGGAATGGAGGGAGGTCTCTGCCCAGCAGTGGGACAGTACGGGCTAAGTGTTGGCAATAAATGTTTCATTATTTCTTTCATTCAAATATAATACATGCTAATATATCTTTGCCTGTCTGTTTGTTACGTTTGAACGGATGAAACTTGGCTTACCTTGAAAATTTCCGATTTTCATGCGGGCGGAGCCGCTGGCAAAAGTAAGTTGATTATATTTTCGGTATTGGCTTGCTAAACATCTTTAACATCTATTACTAAAAACTGTTGGTAGGTTATTATCATAAATAACTTTTTACAAATAAATACAACCGAAGTCCAAATAAAAACCAGTACAAAATAACTTTAATTTTGAAAGTCGGCGTTTCTAGTGTGATTTCTTCGTTTTTTGACACCGACTTACAAGACTTCTTTTGCTTACAATAGTTGTAATTTAAACTTGTTTGCAGTATTTTTTACAAAATGTATATTCGCACGCCTAACAAGTCTCGCCAAATATTTATTAACCGGTACAGAAATCAATGTTAGTTTGCCACTTAGATATTTGATCTACTGTAAAGATGTCAAAACATTGTTAATTGGCACTTAAATTAAATATGGCTATAAGGTAGAGAATTTCCGAAAATTAAACTGTTATCTCAAGATAATCGCGTCAGTAGTTTAACAAAGTTAAAACAATTGAGCGGATACTAGAATTTGATCTAGATTAATTTACAAAACAGAAATAAGCGGATTTAATTACTAAAACGCGATGCTTTGAAACTTTCGTCCAACAATAACGGTTGAAATATTTATTTAAATATAAATATCTTGATATTAGAAATCATTTACCGGTTGCTAAATTGTAAGGCTAATAAATAAATAATATCCTTTTTGGTAATAGGTACTTATTTCTTAGTTTTGTGTTAGTTAAAAGTAATTGAGCTTATTTAGCGTTCAATTCTGTGAATCAGAAACATTATTTTCTGACGTCTTTCGATGGTCATATTGTGCGTGTTAACTTGCTAGTGGTCATACCGAAAAAAAAAAAAAAAAAAAAAGGTCGTATTGTATTCTTGATTTTATGGAACAAATGCGCGATCGAAGGATCTTCATAATAATGCCCGAAAATATCTTTCAGGTAAGTTCGTTTAATCACCCAATTTAAATTATTCAACTACATGCGGAAGGCAAGTTTTTTATCGATCGTTAGTAAGTTATCAACTAATATTTATTTATTTGATCTTCTTTCAGCCAAGATAACAATGGTGTACTGTTTATTTTATTTACCTATAAATTTTTAAATCAACTACTTAAACACATTAAAATTTATAAATACTAAATACAAGCTAATAGAAAATATACAAGCGGAGTAAAAAGGGGGAGGGGAAGAACTCACAGGGCATCGAAAAATTCGTCCACATCGCTGTCAACGGGAAAAGTGCCCAGAACACTGGCTGCATTGCCACATTGAATGGCAATGCTGATTCGTTGGCCAAAGAAAAGGCCAGCCCTCTGGTCACGTGAAGAGTCGACTAATTGCTTGCTGATTTCGCGAAAAACTCGATGAACACTCGAACCCCATGGCCGTAGTGTTTCAACTTCAAACGTCTCAAATACATAATTCCCATCAAGGTTGTTGTATTTGCGCCGTTTGAAATTTTCTGCACC
Source organism: Melanchra persicariae (assembly GCA_947386135.1). Taxonomy (NCBI): domain Eukaryota; kingdom Metazoa; phylum Arthropoda; class Insecta; order Lepidoptera; family Noctuidae; genus Melanchra; species Melanchra persicariae. Next base: position 2,884,246 of record OX376651.1, on the reverse strand, counting down.
CACAGCAGACGCCCCAGCACAACCCGTGGTGGTAAGAAGATGGGATGGCGCAAGATAACAATTGATCAAAATACAACCAAATATTTTTTTGACTACTGATTGAGTTAAATAACTATACAAAATTTGCCCTAACGTATTGCGTGTCGAAACATAAGAAAGTAAGCAACAATACAAAGAAAACATGGACACAAACAAAATAAACACAAAAAGATAGCAGTATTTAAAAATACACTCTCCTTATTTGTTTTTTCAATCAGTCCCATTCACAAGTTACCAAGTTCGTCTCCGCGGGAGATTTCCGTAGAATCCTTTCGCATCTTCGCTTAGATTGGGCGGAAACTCGTATTTTCTTTCAATCGATTGGTTGAGGCTTTATTACTTTGTTCGGGAGCCATTTTTCAGCCGCTTAGCACAAACGCAACCCTCTCCAAAATATCTTAAACAAATTTGTTCAGGCTTACGTTTTGTTTGCATGACAAAACAAGTACCTACTGTACTGTTTTATTTAGCGCAATTTTTATACGATAAAGATGATAAAGATGCTCGCAGAACAGGTGGTCGATGGGGCCGAAAAGTTCTGGAGTGGCGACCGCGTACCGGAAGACGCAGCGTTGGAAGGCTTTCCGCAAGATGGATCGATGACCTGGTGAGGGTCGCTGGTAGCCGATGGTTGCGAGATGCACAGGACCGGTTGTTGTGGCGACACTTGGGGAAGGCCTATGTCCAGGACTGGACGTCTTTTGGCTGAGATGATGATGATGATGATGATGAAAGATATGTATATATTTCATCTTTGTTTTAAACCGAAAGATTTCCACTTCTGGGCAAGTAGACATAGGACTTCATGAGCGTCATCACCGATACACGTGTCACATCGTCCCACTTTGACCGATCTAGAACCTACTATAATGTCTATCGCTGACATAAAGTTAAGAAATGACCAAATTTACATTAGTAATTCATATACTTTTTTTTTAAATTAATGATACAAAACTGTAAAACATGACTTTTATTACATCGCAAATACTAAGCTTCAAATTAAAGTTAGTACTTTAAAATATAATAACACTTAAAGACGCAATTTCACGAAGAGATATTTAACGACCATAGTTACTACAGATGAGTCCATTTGTAAATGTGTTCTTGAGTGACTCGAATATTCGGTGAAATATCCATCTTTCACGAGTTTGGAGTTTGTGAATGAAAGTTAGGGCTTAAAACTTTTACTTATGTTTCAGGATATTGAAGAACTTACCGACGCGACAATTGAACAGACTTGCCTGTTTCATTTACTTCTTAATAATGAATGGTTTAAAAGTACGGGAATCTCTATTTGAATATTAATTTTAGAATTTATTCAGCTCTAATTGTAAAGGGGAAGAAGACGTAGAAGTATTTGAATGTTTTTTTCAATAAAAGTAATTCAATTAATCTGCGTTAACAAAGTCTTGATTCTGTCAGAAATAACATATAAAACGAAAAAGCCATACACACTAAAGTGTGTTAAAAATTTAGTATGTGTCGAAATATTGGTGTATTTTTCCAGTTAATCTGCTTCAACCCTAAGCTCATCGTTTTTATTCAGGCTACTGTCTATAGAAATCTCTGGAAACACTTTTTCGTTCGCCATTATTTTATTATGAAAAAACAATAAATTAAATCTTAATTAAAATTAAATAGTAATCACAACAAAAAGCTAGGGCATTTTCAGATAGCAAACAGCGCAGCTCTGGGGGCCTACCACAACCTCTTAAAACAATATTATTTTAATATTACTTTGTAATTTCTGTTGTTGCATTTTCAACTCTCGGATCAGCGCCGAGAGTTGAAAATGCAACAACAGAAATTACAAAGTAATATTAAAATAATATTGTTTTAAGAGGTTGTGGTAGGCCCCCAGGTAAATATTTGGTAGCTTTTGTCATACATATAAAAAGTGCGAATCCTGAATGTAGTAATAATGAAAAACTGAACGGTATGTTTCGTAGGATATAAAACGAAATCGTCTTAATTTTAAGTTGCAGGTATACACACGATTTGACCACTCTATATCATATTCATTACGTCGGTCTAATAATATCCTTCCATGCAAAACAAGATAAAGAAGTTCCCCACGGACCGAAAATGCCTGGAAGTGCTATTGGTCGATGAAGTATTTAATCTCTGCCTCTTTCACTAAAACAGAAGCTCATAGAGATGTGTATTAACCCCATCCTCACCTCATCATCATCATCATTATTATTGTGTCAGCCGAAAAACGTCCACTGCTGGACAAAAGCGTCCCCCAGAAGGGCTATAATCCCCACGCTTGGCATGCGGGTTGACGATCGCAGTGTAGCTGTTACAAAGTACAGAGAATTCTGCTGCCTATTCTCTAGTGAGTCCCTTAGTCGCCTCCTACGACAACGACGGGAAGTGATGGGATGGTGCTATTTTTTTACGTCCGACACCATACGGACCATCAACATCTATGGAGCGCAAACATACCAATTCTTTACCAATCGTCCAAAGTCCACACTTGGAGTCTGCCAACGAGCTATGGAACGAAGTATACTGGGTGTCAAATTCACAGATCGCATTCGAAATTCTATACCTCGTTCCAAAACAGAGAAGCAATGGGCAAAGATTACCACGCAGTGGATCCCAAACGCAAAGAAACGACAACGCGGCAGGCCCAAAAAGAGATTGCGAGATGAGCTAGGCTCCTTCTTAAAGGACGTTGCCCAAAATTGCAGAAGACGGGTGAAATCGGAAGGAGGGGGAGGGAGGCCTTTGCTCTGCAGTGGGTCAGTACAGGCTCATAACAACTAAATAATAGTAATATCATACTATTTCGTATGTTGACACTTCATCACAACAGTACGAGTAAAGCTGAAGAAAGCAACCTGTCATTGTCAAAAGTTTTCAAGTTCCACTTCCCATATTTCGCTCTATACGATTTATACCAGAAAACAATCAATCAGTTTTATAGTGAGTGCATTTGACCGGCTCGATATCGGGCCGGTGATGGATGGTGGAATGCGCTGGATATTTCGAACATCTGAAACTTTTGAAACTCACCTGAATTTTTATTTACAAGAAATAAACGACATTTTGGTTCTAAGTTAAGTGTAGAAAGCAAAGGTTTAAGGGTACCTTTTGCTCTTAAACCTTTGTTTTAAAGTTTATTTATAAGTTTGAATATTTCGACCAATATGTTCAACAGTGGGTCGAGTTTTCAATGTTTCATGCTTGTATCTAAAATTGTGTTTTTTTATGTTGTATTGTGTTGAAAAGGTTAAAACGTATATTTACCAATGCTTACTCCTTTTTATTACTAACGAACTTACAATGGCCTAAATCAAAATTTTGAGGAAGCTACGTTATTATTAAACATACCTTACTGTAGTCTTACTCATAGTAAACACGGAAAGAAGCTTAGGATCAAATCCATCATAATACCGGAACTTAAGAGCTGACTTTGATATACGATGCCCTCGATTTCCAAGCATATCTTAAAGTATAAACACCTACGTAAGTTCTTAATAATTTAGGCAAACGATAAAGTAAAGATTATTTAAATTTTAATACTGAAGTGCCTACGCAAAAGACCCTTGGTACATTTATAAAAACCGGCCAAGTGCGAGTCAGACTCTCTCACTCTCTCCACTGTTGGACATAGGCCTCCCCCACATTGGGGATTTGCCATAATCGTCACGCTTGGCAGGTGGGTTGGCCATTGCAGTATAGCTGTAGTATTGTACTTACAGAGAATTCTGCTGCCCATTCTCTGGTGAGTCCCTTGGTCGTTTCTTATAATTTTGTTGCTCTTATATTATTATTATTATATTTTTTTTTATTTAACTTAGGACCCAAGAACAACATGACTTTTGCAGCCAGAAGACGTCCGCTGGACGCAACCCAAGAGACTGTCGAGTACAAACTTACTTAGGACCCAAGAAAAACACGACTTCACACCAAAAATTAAAATTAAAAGTCCTAACTAAGTTAACCCTAAAATATGGTGTCTAAAAATTGCCCAAAACACTGGCGGCATTATTCTTCTTAAACATAGGTCACCAACATCTATTCCGTCTATAGCATTTTCCAACTAATTATACACACCCCTTTGTGTTATATAACAACTCTAGCTATAAAACTTTCCAGTACAGCAATAAATTCCCATTTCATAAAACAGACTGCTGGTACAGTAATAAAGAGACAAGTGGCGACTATCATATATCCACAAGTAGATGACTATACTGCAACGGTCTCATAAGCACTTCATTCATTTCGCCCGAGTTGACAAGTTCCACTTCCATTCAGATCAATACTGAACTTAATTAAAACTTCAGCAACTATTCAATGAAGTGAATGAAACCTTAGCAAATATTAATATTGTACGTCGAAATATTATAGGTATGTTCTTTCATAATATTCAGTCAGTAGTGTGTTTGAATGTAGGGAATTCAATGGGCTCGCTTGCATTTTGCTTTTCATAGCAAAAGTACGTTGGGAGGTCATTTGCATTCACTGATCTGTTCATTTGGTCTATTAACATTGTTATTGTATTGGTTTCATAGAAATTTCATCAAAATCGGTTCTGTAGTTTGGTATTTAAATCAAAATAGCTGAATAAAATATGCGATCCAAGTTAACGAAATTCCGTATTTTTCATGGTGTTTACGAATTACGAAAAATTGTAAAGGACCTACTAAAAAAAGTAAAATAAAAAAACCACCAAGGTCCACTCAAATCTATGTGGTTCTTTCTTCTAAAGACCATCTTAGACTCAGAATGAATAATGTTACAATGGTTCTTAAATGACGTATCATAAATATGAGGACTGTGTAGGTCGTTATTTTTCGACTTGATTTCATGATTATAAGGCAGCTTGCGTACACTAGTACGCAAGCTGCCTTATACCCTCCCCCCCCCCCTCCCTCCCTTCCTTACTTTGGCATTGTGCAACTCCTCATAGTTCTCATTTGAGCTGCACGATAACTGACAAATGCTTGCACTGTCTGGACAGGTCCACTCAAATCTGTGTGGCTATTTCCTCAAAAGACCACCTCAGACATTAACCGACATAGGTTTCTTTAGGCTTGACATTTGCATTTGATAGATTCAATCTCTTTAGTATTATATATATTTATAAATTTATTAAATAATTTTAACATTTAACTGTTTTTTTATAACCGTTTATTGATTTCAAAGACTGTCCATGGAGTTTCTTGCGCGTTCTTCGCCATAGAGATCTACGCTTTGGATCGTGCTAATAGCATCATGTTTTGACTGACCGATATCGACTGTTTAAAAGTGCCTTTAAATGGTTTATTTATGATAAAAGCTTTGAGAAATTTGCCCTCAGGTGAAATAACAGTCAAACGATCTTGTTAATGATAAATTGATAACTTAGAAGAAATAATATCAACTTTACTTTGCAAACACAGGCTCTTTCTCACCGTTACTCTAACTTTCTTAAAACTAATAAATAACTCCAATTTTTTTCTTCAACTCTTAGTTCTAGAAAAGGTCTCATTTGGACTACCAAAATCCAGCCTAGCGAAATAACTTATTCAGCATTTCTAGAACCCCAAAAGTACGAGAACCCTTATAATTTCATTATAGCGGTGCGTGGTTCATCACGTAGCAGTAACAATGCCTTAGGTTACCTATTTGAAGAATAAAACCTATTTATCTGAGGACCACCTTAAATCTTGGAGAGTAGACGTGAGTATTATAGAATATCTATAAAAGGATATGAATGTTTTTGAGATGTCCCATGGGGACAAAATATTATGATACAGCTGTTATAAAATTATAGTGGTAAACATGCACAAATTGATAATAATAATGATTTATGAACAAGCGAGTATAATACAGAGACAGGAAAACAATTAATTGGGCATCAAAATAGCTGTCAATGGAAAAAGTGTCCAGGGGCCTAACCACCAACTCTTAAAGCAGTATTACTTTAATATTACTTCCAGTGGGAAAGAGACGGATTTATACGTCCTGTATAGCTCCGTCTCTTTCCCACTCGAATTAATATTGAAGTAATACTGCTTTAAGAGTTGGTGGTTTAGGCCCAGAACATTGGAAGTAAATCTTTGACGAAATGGTAGCTGTAGTCTGTCAAGGAATTAGGAACCACAAAGTAATCATGAAACAAAACTTTTAAGATCCAATTGTGATTAAACAACAAAAATTTCATACAATAACTGACCTGCCGGTCGATTCTGTCGACATCTCACGGTGTTCACCTAGGCGGAGTGAACGACAATAGAGCTGTCATTCCATCTTATTTTTATGGTTTGACAACTCACCTGTCGTGCGCCCCGCCCGGGTGTTCGCTTCGACATGTTTACAGAATCGCACTGCTGTGCCTTCGTCTGCATCACATTTTGTCATTAATGTCATGAATGCTCCGATTCTATTGGTCGTAGCGTTCGTTCGTAGAAGGAAGGCTATAAAACATCGTAGTGTAATATCGTCGTTGCAAATTTAAAATCTCCTATATAACATATTTGTCGAAAATAAGTTTCGCAGTAATTCAAAAAGCGAGTCTGAATACCTATACTAGCAAAAACTCCCATGTGACTATGAGATCTTAAAATATCGATAAAGTATGTTTCATTATTAAAAACCTGAAGTGTCCACCTACATTTTACAGGAAGTTTTTATTTTTTTCTCGAAATGTTACTTTGTATGCTTTATGAGGAGGTTTTAAATTTGCAACGACGATATAGCCTTCATCGATAAATGGGCTATCCATTACTAAAAGAGGTTTTCATTCATCATAGCTATTCTTTGATATCCTTGTTTATTTATAATCGGCCTAAATAAATTTAGTCTATCAAAAAAAAAATATGTCATCGAAACTATTTTTTGACATATAACTTTTGTCAAGCTGCTTCGACTACAAAATAAACAGAAAGAATTTGCCACTAGCATTTGAAATTCAGTTCAGCCAATTGTTACTGCAATTCTGCATCTGGTGTGCACTCGCTGCAGTCCGTTTATGTACACTTTAGGATACTTAAAATGCAAACGATATCCCCAAAAACTCGGCTTACTAACAAGCCCAAAGATTCGCCCAAGTATTTTGCACTCGACCCGAAGAAGTTTGTCTTTTACTTAAACAAGCGACCAGTATTTGTGTTACTTAACCGTTTCAAGTTAAAGAAATAAATGGATTTAACTTGAGAGTTCCCGGTGCTTAAGCTGACGAAAAGTTTCTTATTGAATTTCGTCGCTAACCAAATACTGCATGAACGAAGTATGTTTCGCCACTGCTGTCAACTCTAGCAACAGTGTGAAAGCCACGTACTAAAATGTTATAAGGATATGTTAAGCTAACTAAAAAATCAATCCATCTTTCCTTTCCCAAACTACATAAAAGTGGGTGTTGACTATCAACTAAAATGCAACAACATTTATTTTTAAAAGAGTGTCCGTCGAGTTTCTTGCACGTTCTTCTCCATAGAGATCTACGCTTCGGAACGTGCAAATAGCTTCATCTTTTTGACCGACCGACCTTGACAATTCAAAAGTGCGTGTAAATGGTCAAATTGAAATAAATGCTTTGAGATTTTTAGTTTTTTATTGAGCCTATCTGATATACACAAGTCAGTTCCTGAGTAATATCACCCGTAACCAGGATTTTTGTAAAACATAAAATGCTTTAAAAGAGTGTCCGTGGAGTTTCTTGCTCGTTCTTCTCTGAGAAATCAACGCTTTGGAACGTAAATATAGCTTCATGTTTTTGACTGACTGACTCTGACAAATTCAAAAGTACCTGTAAATGGTTTACTTGAAATAAATGCTTTGACTTTGACTTTATTACATATCAATATTTAAAACTCTTCCGTTACTGGTGACTGATGGACTGACTGAGTGACTGACAGTCAATACTGTAGAGCCTCCTTGTCCGCAGCCTCTTGCAGACAAGCATCATACCTTCTTTGGAAGAGTCTGGTGACTCTTTCAAAGGGCATTTGGAGGAGCACGGATGGGTTTAAGTTAGTAAGTGACACTCCCTTAATGATGTCCCGTCAAAAAATAGTACTTACTTAATTATAGTACCTACATACCCACATGACAATAGAGTAAAAATATATTTTCCTACCTAAGGCATATTCTCAATGTCAAGAAAAACAAATATTGAAGTAATTTACGGAAAACTTGAAGAGAACCTGTGGGACCTGTTAGAATGATTGATTGAGTACTTACACCTTAAACTTGTGATACAAAATAAATAAATAAATGTTTCATACTTAGATTCCCTTGGCTCCAAGTTGTTTCTTCTTAGGGTTACGTACCTCAGACAGCAAAAACGGAACCCTTAAAGGTTTGTTGTCCATCTGTCTGTCCGTCTGTCAAGACCCTTTTTATCAGTCTGTTTGTTTGTCCATCTGTGAAGACCCTTTTTCTCATGAACACGTGGAGGAAACAAGCTGAAATTAATATCAAGTACTCAGGTCTGCTTCCCCTTGGAGCAATGAAAAAATCAAACTTCTAATTCAACGCAATCTAAACACAGGGCTGTTTACGCTCCGTTTATGACGCATGTTTTGACGCTCGCAAGGGTATCAAAACCTATAGGTTACATCCCGTTGATCTACAGTCATGAAACTTGGCAAGAGGATAAATGTAACAGTACGAGTAGGCACAGGAAAAAGTCTGGAAATTGGGAATTTGTAGGTTTATCATATTTTTTTTGTGGTTACATACTTACATTTTCGGTTGAAGAATTGAGCGTGACGGCGTGACGTACATTGGTGTATAACATTTTATTCAACAACAAAGTTAAGTTTTTTCTTCAATCTTACCTGCGTATTTGTGTCAAAATAATGAGAGTGCTTTCATGGTTTTTTTAGAAGTATCGTGTGTTGCTTAACATTGGTGATACTTTATTTTATTGTTATTACAATACTTATTATGAGCCTTTACTTTACCACTGCAGGACAAAGGCCTCCCTTTCATTTTTCTACTTTTACTGGTCTTCTGCCACTTTGGGCCTGTCCTTTATGAAGGAGTCTAGCTCATCTTGCCATCTCTTTATGAAAGAAAAAAAAATTGATGATTTAATTTTCACTAACTTAACTAAACCACCACAAACAACGACGTATTTTGGAAAACATTGGTACAAAATCGAACTTAATGCTTAAGGAATTCTCTGCCAGTCAAATAAGGGTGATGGAGAGAAAACATAAGAGGTGTATATGAAAAGAAAATAATATTTTTTAACTTTACGGACCACTTGTTTTACCAAAATCTTACGAAACATACGGCTTTGCTTTGAGTTTCTCTGCATTATTGAATTAAATTCGAAGAGATCCGCAAGAAGACTGTCATATGATAAATCTGCTATACTTATTGGCAGTGAGTTAGTGACATTTAAGGCAGAAAGTAAGGCTGCCATTGCGGCCGAAAAGTTTTGGTGCAGCGGGCGTATACTGGAAAACGCGTTGAGATGGTGATTTCAACAAAGCGTACCAGTATGCTGATGAATGTCGCAGATATTCGCTGAACAAGAATTACAGGACGCAGCAGGGAGTTATCAATACAGCACAGTCAATAAGATGTCCAAAAAACCCAGTTATCAATGATGATGAAGCCCCAATTACGAAGCGAGAAGACCTTTACTCCAAAAAGAATCAAAATGCAACCAAAGTCAAAAAAACACAGTTTAAATTCCACGCTAAACTGTTTGCATCAACCAATCCATAACGTCAGACAGTGCGGTATGTTCCCGTCTCATTGGAAGCCAGCGCTGTAACGCTTTAATAAAGCGTAATGATGACGCGTCGCACGTTCAAACGAACTCAGCAGATTGAAAATATCCGACGTACTCCGCGTCAGAATGACTGATGCCATACGTTTCATTTTATGCGTAGCTTTAATATACCTTTATTGCTTTCCTGCTAACCAAAACGTAACTCTTGACGTAAAAATATTGTGTACAACGAATGTATTTTACATTTTACCTGCTCTTTGATTGATGCGGCTTTCAAGGATATTTCTGGGTTTAAAATTTAGGTAATATTAAAACGGTAATTTGAGGAGGTAATGTTTTTCTTGAGTTTTGAGTTGAGGATTAAAAGAAAGCTGAATACTTAATTCATCTTCCCACGCAAGTGTCGACGGATCGTTTGAGCAAATGTTTCGCCTGTCACTTTATACCAAAGGTTTTTTTTCTTAGGATCAGCTAAATAACTTCCTTGGAAAATACAGTGAAAGGTGTTCTGAAGTAACAACCCGCGATTCATGACTTTACAAATACAGGTTGCACGGTTGAAATGAGAAATAAAATACAATATCATGATGTCATGCACTATTCACTGCTTCTTATTCAAATAACAATAGGAGCAACAACCCCTACCTAAACTCAACTATTTTTAGCAAAGCTTTATCCCACAAGAAAAATCATGAAAGAAAATTTATCTCCTAATTTCATTTCATTTCTAATTTCAACCGTAGTGATGGATTTGCAAGCAAAAAATGAAAAATCTTATTTCTTTTTTCTTCAAAAAAGTCATTTACGATGAGTTTTCGAGGCAATAAAATTAATTCACTAAGAGTCCTCTTTGATTTTCAACTTTCTTACTGACAAAATTATTTTTCGAGAGCGAACCAAATCTTGGAAGTACTTTGCGTTTGTATAAGAAGATATTATTGTTGCCTAATTTAAAAATATATTATGGGTTTCTTTGACATATTAACTTGCCCAACTCATTTCGCAGGTATTTTCTAAAACGACTGCGGTGAGTAATATTCAAGTACGTCAAGTAAACAAAAGAAAAATTTAAAAGGGAAAATTAAATTTCTGAAGTACTGTAATGTTACTTTGTAAATTATGTTACAAGATCACTTGAGAAATCAAATTATTATCGCATTATTTTTTAAAAAATCTTAATTGACCTGAAATGTTTAGAGGATTGAAAATTCTATTTTATTTGAAGTCTAGACATCGAATTCTCATTGAACGTCTAGATCTCGTTTAATTTGCTATTCGTCAAAGAGTAAAGCTTATTCAATTACTTAGTAGTGTATTGGTAAAAGATTGGTAAAAGGATTAACCGAATATACTTAATTCATACTTCAAAGCAGTATTTTCAACAGTCAGTTCATGAAGGCGATTTGTGTAAGTTCACAAAATTTAAAAGTGCACAAAGATGCTTTTAATTTATTTTAAATTAAGCACATCTTAATTTGTTTTCAAACATAAGTGGCAATAAGGCTCATTTCTTGCAGAACGGATGGACGATTGTGCTGCAGGGTTCTTGAGTGGTAACCACTAACCGAAAGACACAGCTGGGGAAGGTTTCTCATCAGGTGGATTGATGGCCTGATGAGGAGTCCGCTGGACGCCAGAAGCTCAGGATCAGTCAACATGGCGAAGCTTGGAAAACTCCCAAGTTCGGCTGTGGAAGTCTTTTAACAGAAATGATAGGTAATGATAATTATTCAATTATATTTTTATTCCTCATTAGGTATACCAGATTTTTTCATAAACAAATTGTTGTTACACTGTCATTCTCATCAGCGATAAAATAATCAATCTTACTCATAATCAGATGAACTACTGCTGAAGGTTGGCACTACTTCTGCTGAAGGTTTCACCGACATGATAGTCAATAATTATCCCTAGATGAAAGTCCTGTTTCATATCATGGTCTACCCGTATGTGCTTATTGTATGTCTTATTCAAATCCGTGGAGCTGTTAAGACAAGACGATACAGAGAGATGGAGTTGCTTACGCATTTATATTTTAACTAGCTGTGCCCGCGACTTCGTTCGCGCGTGCGTTTCGTATTTAGAAAGATAATCAGTATAGCATGAAAGTAATATGATGTCGCTAGGTAAGACCGCTAAGATATATACGAATAGTCAATATCTAGCATTTCTTGACCCTTTTTTTATAGATGGGAAATCATAAAATGACCCCATCCGCTCTAGGCGGAGCGGAAAGATGTGTCAGACTCTTGCTGACCAAAACCCATCCGTGTTCCTCTTAATTAATGCTCTTTGCGTTCCATGGCCGCGGTGGATCTTTCGAATAAATTCCGCAACCCTGGCAGGCACTGACCCTAGTGGGCCTCATCTTTTATGCTGACATGTTTTTGAGGCGCACGTGGAACACAACGCGCCGTTTGACTCGGGCCTGGTTCTTATCGGACGGCGAGCAACCCAACGCTCGCCGTCCGCAAGCCCGCGTTGCTTGACCCCTCTTAGAATTTGGAATTTGGAAGATTATTATGCAAGGCACAGGCTGTATCACCTTTTTCGTGAGAAACGTTTTACTGATATCGCATCTCTCATTTCATCGAAACTATTCACAGCAGCCCTAGAAGATATTGTGAAAAGTAGGTGTAGATTGGGACAATAGCGGTATTAATTAACGCCCATTATGCCTACTTGTCTCTCTTAACATTTGCAGATGACCTTGTGGTTTTCACTGAGAACTTCGATATACCAGAAAATGCTTCAAATTCTTTAAGATGCTTCTTTTAAGTTGGATCTTAATAGGATGAATACGGCCAAGACGAAGGTTATGACAAACTCCTTCAGCGATTCAAATCCTACTGTTAAAGTTGGTAATAAATTGTTGGAGATGATAAACTGATATGTTTACTGACTGTAATGTTTTTTGACTGTTATGTTTTTTTTTGCCATATCAAACAGAGGTATCGAGAGGAATATAGCTTGTATGGGCCACTTTTAGCTAATTGGACGACATTCTGAAGCCTGCCAAATTCCGCAATGTCTGAATTCCCGCCTCTATAACCACGATCATCTCACGATTATCATCACGATCCATCTGTGTTTAACACGAACGCTCACGATCGCTCGAGTTGCACAGAGAGCCATGGAGCGTTCCATGCTCGGCATAGGTACGTCGTCGAGATCCGAAGACGAAGGTACGAAGGTTTTCAACATCGGAAAACGAATTGTTGAACTAAAGTGGAGCTGAGTAGGACACTTGGCAAGGCGCGGTGATAATAGGTGGAGTGAGGCAGGGACTAAGTGGTGTCCGAGGACTGGAAGAAGAAGTACGGCCGGTGGCGAGATGGGCGGACGATATTGTTGCCATTGTGGGTAAAACCTGGATGAGGCTGGCACAGGACCCTGGGAATTGTCACATAAAAAGAGAGGCACTATAGCAATCTCTTTTATGCTCAGCGCTCAGTGCTCAGCAGTGGGTGAAGTCAGGCTGTGGATGATGATGATGACACACGATGTTGAAGAAAGGTGCTAAGGTTGTAATTAACACGCGATAGAGCTACATAAAGTTGGCAATGGCAAAACCAACCAGAAAAGAAGTCTACTCCCGCAGAGGACACGATGTAGGTCTGCCCTGCTTGGGCGGAGCACCGCCGTGTCTTCGTCGAAGCAATCGGCGGCGGCGACCTCTCGCTACAGGCCTTGGTTCAATCCATGGTCCAGGGCGGGCGTTCCCGGCAGCGTAGGCGTGGGCCTGTGGATGGCGAGAGTTGGGTCGCTCGCTGTCCGATAACAACCAGGCTCTCACTGTTCCGAGGATTTTTTCACGTCGGAAAACCCCGGTCTCTCTTCCTAGGCGTCCTAGGCGTCGAAGCAACCTCTGCAAATTGGGCTGTCTGTGGCGTCTATATAAAATAGGTGTATTTTTAGGGGCAATGAACCGTAATAATCTCTATTATTATTCAGAGGTAATTTCTACTTAAGCTGATAAGTCGTTTAGTTAGTCGCGTGTATAGACTTGTCATTGCCATTTTTGACTGCAATCGGTAACCCGTGACCTTTTGTTGTCATGAAGTTCTCTGCCGAATTCATGTACGAAACGGTGGGTACGGGAGTTCTTCTGTGGCGTCATTGCCTAGGGATCTACAGTTCCCCTTGATCCTCGGAGGTGTGAGACCCGCTACTGATAATTGCTGGACTTGGGCTGGTCATGACGTATCACCGGCTCACCGGGAATTGAACAGTTTTAAACAAAAAATAATTGGAAATGAGATTGATCCTGGGAAAGAAATCCAAGACAATCATCGATAATGAAAGGCTCACCGAGTCGAAGCTCCAAAGTCTTGAGCATCGATGCCGAGTTGCTAGTCTGTCGGTTTTCTATCGGTTGCATTTTGGGGAGTATGCAACGGAATTGCATAGTTTAATTCCGCCAAGCCAAGTTCCATCATCGGACCACAAGGCGAACGCTGGTGCGCCACCGGTACACGGTGGACATCACACCCACATGAACAAAACGTTTTGGAAACACATTAATTGTGCATACAGCCAGGGAGTGGAAATCCCTGACTGAGTCCGTGTTTCCTGATAGCTACAGCCTGACACTACTGCCCGCCCAGTCTTGTCAAGAGTGAATAAGTTACTTCTAGGCAAGCGTGCTCCATCTTCGATTACATCATCGTTTACCATCAGGTGAGATAGTAGTCAAACACGTTCCTATCAATAGTAAAAAAAATGAAAACAAAGTCAGTCGAGCAATTTTAGTTTTATTTTATGCATCAAATTTAAAAAAAAAATGCACATAACGCTGGGTAAGTATGAAATGAATCTTTAACTAAATAATATTATTTGTTGTAATTTTCATGCTGTTGATAGTAAGTACAGTTTCGCCCAACAGATGGCGTTGCGAGTACCATTTAGATACGTACCCAATAATAAGTTGATTTCTTCTAGATTGCCACAATTCCTATCAGGTTTATGTGTAAATGTTATCTACATTAGTTTTGTATTTTTTAACGTGATGCGAACAAAACAGAATAGGTACATATAAACAGAAAATAGGTTCTTTGCTAAAAAATATGCAAAATACAGCAATAACATATTATTAATATTTGAAAATATTAGGTTTGGTGGGAATAAAAAACTAACGAAATAAATAAGATAAAAATAATCCAAAAATAATTACAACTTCTGTGGGATTCGAACCCACACCAAGTCTTTCGAGAGGCAGGCTTTAAACCATCGGACTATGAGATCGGTTGACAATTGATTAAAATAGCCGATAGCTTAGCTCCCTGAAAGGGTTCCACATCAGGTGCTCTAGACCTTCATTTTTTTTATGTCGACAGACAGTACTCATCATGTTGACCAACTATTCCTAAAGCGGTATATTAATATCTCTTATAGATTAGCCGGGCTGCTAAGGTTCCACGTCTTGTATTCAGATCTTCAAAATAAATTATAGCCTATATGTTGGCGAGGAATAATAGCTATACAACAAAAAAAGTTTCATCAAAATCCGTCCAGTGGTTTTTGCGTGAAAGATTAACAACAGACAGACAGACAAAAAAAAAAAAAAGCATATTTTTGGCTTCTACTGGTTATATGAAGCACCCCTGGAATATTTTTTTTTATTTTCATTCAATGTACAGAATTGACGTCTTCTACAGTTTTATTATATGTATAGATAGCTATTGCCCGCGGCTGCATCTGCGTAGATGTCGGTTATCGCGGTAAAAAGTAGCCTATGTCCTTTTTCATATCTCAGGCTATATATCAGCCAAATTTCATGACGATCCCTATAGCCGCTTTAGCGTGAAAGCGTAACAGATAAACAGATAGACGGAGTTACTTTCGCATTTATAATATTAGTAGGGAGTAGGGATTGGGATTATTCTATTCTATACTGAGGAACCGGCAGCAAGTCCGTCACGCTCCTTTAGACGTCACTGCTTGCGTTAGCGTCGGAGTCCGGGAGATCGAACGTCGGAGACCCCCTCGCCATATTTGAGGGAAAACGTTACCTCTTTCCCCTTAAATATGGCGAGGGGGGTTATGACTGATCTTTGCGTTATTCTCGTGAACGGGTGCTGCTTGTGGTGAATGGTCGTCTTGTTACGTCCATTGTTTTTGTTACTGTTATACCGATAACTGCTTCGTGTTTAATTTTTAACCGACTTCAAAAAAGGAGGAGGTTCTCAATTCGGTTGTTTCTTTATGTTTGTTACCTCATATCCAAGTTATTTCGATTTGAAACGGATTTTAAAAAATCTCAGTTTGGATTTTAAATCCAGATAGCTGGAAAAAATATGTGGAAAAATCATCCACGTATACGAAATTGAGTATTTCTGCGTTTCTGTGACTTGACAGTGGTGTTGTTAGGTGTCCGTGAAAAATAAAATACTTTTTCACAAAAAATAAAAATACAACCGAATTGAGAACATCCTCCTTTTTTGAAGTCTTTTAAAAATAACTTTAATTTTAGAAGTCGGTGTCAAATAACGAAGAAGCAACAAAAAGCACCGACTTCCGAAATCAAAGTTGTTTTGTACTTTCTAGTGTTTTTTTGGAAGTCGGTTTTGATGGCTCTAGTCTGTCGCTAGTGGCGTCGAATCATAATATTTATTGTTAGATTCTATCTTTGCACGTGTAAGTCACGCCCTTTATGTCTGGAGGCTTATGAAGGTTGGTTTACATTATTTTTATGCTTGAGTTTGCCTGATTATGACGGTATAATGGAGTGTGCTAGCTTACAAGTGGCGAATAATTTAGTTTTAAGTGTTCCCGATTTTATATTATTTCTTTGTAATAATACTTAGCATACTATTGCTTATGAAAAAAAAAATCTAGTCTTCTATATCAACAGATAGATGGAGGGAGTTTGTTGCGCCAGCGCCACTTCTTCTTCCCAGCTAAAACACAAGGGAGTGGTGACGGGCGGGGCATTTTTGGGGGACTGTCTTGTTGTATACGTTGACGTTCAAAAAGTGTCTAATTTGAATAAATGACTCTTGACTTTCACGTGTCTTCTCATTACTATCGATTTTACACGTTCAACTGAAGGCAACTAATTAAAATAAGACGCCGAACTCAAAGAAAAACACAAAACAAAAGACCGATTTACTTTCATAAAAAAACCAGAAACAAACTGCACCCCTTTTCACAGGACAAACGTGTTGAATGTCTTCATTATTCCTCCTCGTAGCTATGGTCACTGCCACGCCAGTTTTAATATTTAAGGATTTATGGTCCCACAGGCGACATTCATTTCACCATCTCTTTACACTTGAGGCCACATAAAATAATGTTATGGAAATTTTTCGCCGAGAACTGTTTTTAATGTGTTGAAATTTTCTGTTGGTTGAATGAGTTTAGAATGGTGGTGTTAAAGTATTTTAGAAGTTATTGTTTGGTTTTAAAGTTATAATAGTTTTTGAACTAATTTCTGGTGTTTTATAAGTTTATGCCTGTATGAAATAAAATACTTTTTTTAAAACTAATTTTAGATAAACAATGTTTTGACTAGAAACAAGATATAAAATGATCGTTTTCCTACCTCACATAATCATCTAATAAACCTTAACTGCAGCACGTGACAATATTTCACAGAATTTTGCAAGTTGTAATTCAAACGCTTAGCATTGAAATTCGTATCGCGAGAACAGATTATTATGTATGCGCACACCGCTAATTAGAATTCCAAGCGGTAACCGACACAGGGATTTAATGCAATAGCATAGTTCGTAAGCCATCAGAGAATAATAATACCTACTGGTGTTGAATTAGAATTTATATCAGTATATCTACCGAAAAATATGACAAGGTAAGATTTGTAGAAAAGTCGACCAACAAAAAATCAGGATTTTCTTTTCATTGAATTAAGTTAATCAGAGTTACACGTGTAAGTCTTATTTGTATCAAATTTTATCATATTGCTTTGAGCTTATATTATAATCTCACTTCATTATTCACGTATTTCTTTTTGGGCAAACTAAAAATATTTTAGCTGTGTCTATATTTTTGTCTTACACTACACAAAAGTATATAGTGTAGTTACCTGCGTTGCTACCCAAGTAGCATCCCTTGGAGGGTAATACAACATTTTGGGGAGTATATTAAATGTGACCCTAACTGACCTCCGGCATTGTATGAGAAGATTCATCCCCTTAGCGCCATCCTCTTATTTACCCTTCTGTTTACTCTCGTCACTATAATATGCTTCGGGGATCGCTTTGGAAGAATCCTTTGATTTTTTACATTTGCATTTATTAATAACTTAGATACTATTTTATTGTTTTTGTTTCTATCGTTTTATTTATCGTTTCCCATGTTAAAAAACTACTACTTACTAACTGTATATTTTTTAATATTACGCGATATGATAAAGGACTGCCTACCTACTCCTAGTCAAACACCGTGTTGGATAAATACAATTTTGTCCAAATTCATCTTCATTTGAATACTGAAATCTCTAAGTAGAAATAGATTAATATAAAGCTTTTTTCGCATGACCAACAATCACTTTTAATTCATATATCTATTACGAGGTGCATTAAAAGTATTGGCTCACCGCCTTTGAGAGTCCACCATATTGAATTTAGCTAAGCATTCTCATTAAAACATTGTATACGAGTAGTAGTAATACAAAACACACACTTCTGATCCTGTCAAATAATTACCAAAAAAGTAACACCTATAAAAATTGATATCAATCAAATTGAGGAACCAACTCCTAAAAACTCACGGCGCAAAAATTGAAGCAGAACCACAACGAAACAGATAGAAAGACTCCGCAGGGGACCAACATGCTTAGAAAAGAATTACATAAGAAACAAACAAAAGGATAGATTCAAAATGGGATGTGAGGACACGAAATAGACGTTGATTGACAAGGGTAGTAGCTGTTGAGGGATGTTACATTAATTGAACAGGTTCTAGTGATGAATAAAGAATGAGAGATGGCCACCGGGTTGGAAGTATACCTGAATATGGTCTATGAGCGTGGGATGTATTGCCACCATTGAGGGTTGAGTTTAATTAATTCTGGAGAGAACTACAAGTATGGGTCATGGATATCTTCCACCATTTAATTACAGGGAGCAAACCACATCTACCGTATGTTCATAATTGTTTCCTGCTTATACTCATGTAATTTTGTCAGTGATTGAATGAATGGAACAAAATTTTGCAAACCAAGTTCCATTTTAAAATAATTTATTACTATAACACGAGTGATCTTATAAGGGTTATGTTTTTCCATTACGGCCGTCTATCTCGTGTAGTTTTTTTATAATTTTTAAGGTTCCAAAACCCAAATAAATACCGTACTAGGTGTGGAAAAAACCTGAAGCTCTGTTGAGATTGCCAAAAAAAAAAACCCAGCCCTGACATGTGAAAATTTCCAAATTAAAAATAAACCTTACGTAATAGTAAATAAACATTAAATTCGCGATAAATTCGCGGCATACCGGTGTGCCGGCAGAGCTCGAGCGGTTAAAACGATACAGTGCGTTGAAAACTCGTGTAACACTTGTAAGTACACTTTTTACCTAAATGTGACGTCACAACCCCTACTCCTGGGCCTAAACCACCAACTCTTAAAGCACAGAGACGGAGCTATACAGGACGTATAGCTCCGTCTCTTTCCCACTGGAAGTAATATTAAAGTAATACTGCTTTAAGAGCGTTTACGCGGTACGTCTTTTCATACAAACTTTCAAATCCTTATTCTTCAAAATGAATGAACCGATTTTAACGAAACTTGGTATGCATACGCTAGATATCCAGGTCTAAATAGTTATCAGAAAACATTTTTGAAAAAGATTTCAGAGGGAGAGAGAGAGCGATTTTAACTTTTCTATAGAAAGTGAAAAATCACTATATCCTTCCCCCTGAACTGTTTTTCAAAAATGTTTTCCGATAACTATTTAGACCTGAATATCTAGCGTATGCATACCAAGTTTCGTTAAAATCGGTTCATTCATTTTGAAGAATAAGGACTTGAAAGTTTGTATGAAATGACATACGGCGTACACGCTCTTAAGAGTTGGTGGTTAGGCCCCTGATCTTTGATGAATTTTATCTTCGTCTTTTTTTATAGCAAAAAATACATGTCCAATATTTTTCGATAATCTAACTGACGGACTATATAGAATCATATATTTTTTAACCAGAAATCATCTTTCTTAGATTGACAGGAAGAATAACATTTCATTCTCTAGCCAGACGTTCAGACATTATAGAAGACGATTAGAAGGCAACAATACAGCCAAAATAGCTTGTTGATAATACATGTATTACACAATGATAAACACAATTAGTTTGCAATTCTACACATAGTGCTTCCTAGATAGACGAATAGCAGCTACACCCCATTTAATAGACGGTGTTACGAGTTAGCTAGCAGTCTGCTAAAGCAATTATATTGCGATGTATAGGCACGCTGGGGTGAGCAGCATTCCAGGCGTTCCTGAGGCCGATGCAGCTCCAACCACATAGGTACAACAATAACGGTGAGGCTAAATATTGAGTGATATTTGATGAATTGTTGTACTGATGTTGATTTGTGTGCGTTTCGTGTTAATTAAGTTGTGTGTAAGAGATATCGTGTTGGAGCACGTATTGATATCGGTTACTTTGCAGATTTCAGAATCTCACTTGCATGTGTGTGTGTGGTGGCGATGTTTAAAACGGTCAGGCCATATTCCACACAATTCTCCAAAGAAGATAATCCATGTTTCAGATCAGGCTTCTTTTGGGTAAGCTCACGCCTTCGTCGTCTTTGTCTCTAAAACCTCTTACCTAGACTAGGGTCAAGAGCAAACCCATCTCAAAAAAAAAATAAAAAAAAAATACATCAAAACATGAGTCAATGAGATATAAATTCACTTCACATATTATAGTTGACAGGACACATTAAAAGAAGACAGAAATGACGCGAATCGCTTCGGAAAGAACAAAGAATGAATTTCATGGTGTATTTGGCAATGAAAGAGCAAACCCATCTCAAAAAAAAAAATATATAAGATACATAACAACATGAGTCAATGAGATATAAATTCACTTCATATTTATATTTGACATGACACATTAAAAGAAGACAGAAAAGACGCGAATCGTTTCGGAAAGAACAAAGAATGAATTTCATGGTGTATTTGGCAATGAAAATCCTCAATGCAACCCTTATCCTGTCGTTAACCTGTAGTCTCCCAACAAAACACGAGAAAACAATACAAAGACACATAAAAACAAACATTGACGAATTCGGAAGCAGTTTTTACGTTTCGCTAACCCTAAAATGGGGCTAGAAAAACGTTGTTTTATTCAAATGCGCGATACACCTGTGCGGATTTAGATTACAAGCAAACAATCCGTTTGTTGCCTATAGCACATTTGGCACGTTCACGTGATCCCTGCTGGTACTTTTTATGGTTACAATGTTGACGAGTGTGGGAATTGGCATTTGTTTCAACTATTGATTCCGGTTTATTAATGTTTAATTTTTATTCACGTGCTTTGATTTGAGATTGCCGGTCTATGTATGAGTGGTTTATGTAGGCGAAATCAAGGGGTTTTATTCTTGTTGGAGGCCTCGACATCAACTAGCATTACTATCAGCGATAGAATGTAATTTTGTCTTTTTTATAAAAAGTCAAACACGTAGGTAAATAATTTTAAGTAAGTATAGTACCATCCCATCACTTCTCGTAGGTATTGTAAGACTGAGGGACTCACCAGAGAATGGGCAGCAGCATTGATTCTCTGTACGTACATTGCTTCAGCTACACTGCGATCGCCAACCCGCTTGCCAACCGTGGCGATTATGGCCAACCCCTCCATTTGGGGGAGGCCTATGTCCAACAGTGGACATCTTTCAGTTGATATGATGATGATGATGATGCAGAAATAGTTTTGTTCTAAACTAGTTGATGCCAGCATATTCGTCCGCTTCTGTTCACAATTCAGAAACATTTTTTTTTTTGATAAACCCGGTCAATTGGAAGTGCACAAAGGGGTTGCGAATGAATCATAATAATATGCTTAACCATTTTATTCAATGAACTTAGAGATTTCTCATACCCAAGATAATGTTTTTTTTGGTTTTGGGATGCACGAAGGAACCCTACAAGCCTAAGGTACTCCTAGTGTGGGGCAAAGTTTAAAAAAAAAACGATCTTCCAGTGTAAGTCCTATCAAAATCGGTATTAAACTATCCTACTTCACTGAATTTTCATACTACTGCGAAACTGCACAACAAAGGAAAACTCTCATAGAGATACGGATATAATCAAGGCATCCTAATATGGGAATTCCTAGCTACCCGAACTAAATACCAAAACTAGTAGCATACTAAATACAATAGACTAATAGCGAACTAAGTGAGAACATAATTAATTAACTGCATGCATAGAATGCTGATCGGGAGATAAGGAGGTACTGTTTTAATCCTACGTAGTAGTGTTGAACAAAAGTTGAACACACTCTGAGCTTAATACTTTAAAATTATGTAGGTACAGGAAAGTTAATTATGCTTCATATCGTACATAAAGCATTAAAGATACACTACGCGGATATGCACGCTCGCGCGTGAAGCGGTTCTTCGTTGGCGTTGTATTCTATTAATTTTGTATTTTTTTGTGCGTCATTTCGAGCTGAAAAAACGTGTTTTTTTTTGCACGTTCTAGTAGCTTACATCAAGGCATGTAAAGCGATAGTACACACTTTTACAAGAAAGCAACTTCTTGCACATCATCATCAAAAACCATGGCTTCTCGAACATCCCATCAACTGACTTCAAAACATAGTGCGACATATTGTTAGACGTTGACCTTTAACATATTTTTTTACAAATAAATAATTTGATTCCTAAATATAAATAAATCATTTGATTTTGAAAAGCTCTTTACAGATCACGAACGGCCAAAGCCCAACTGAAAATATCAGAAAACCTGTGACAGAGGAAAAGACTACGAGTTCGACTCAGTTGTCAGATGGACCCCCATCATTCCATTGAGCCACAATGCGATTGAGCTACGTCCCAGAGCTACGTTGCATCAACTCAGCACTCTAAAGGACGATTACGTAATGTAACACTGAATTCTGATCAAAATACATTTGATTTGAAATTATCGATGCGACGGAGAAGCAGACTTCTTGCTTAATCGCATGCGATGTGCTATATCAACTTAGTTGATACGTCAATAGCACAAATAGGCTACTACATACCTGCAAACCACTGTGTTAGTTAAATATAGATTTTGCATATCTATGCGCCTAATGCTAAACGTTAATTGCGTGGCTTGCTCAATCTGATCAGCAAAGTATTGTTAAGGTCAGTTCTGGCAATACGCTTAAAGATTGGAAGAAAAATTCGCACCTGTGAGTTGAAAAATGTCGATAAAAACAACAATACAAATTATTCCTAATATAAAATTTGGAAAAAATATTTGAGGAATTTATATGTGATACACCACAATGTACAGATAACTTACATAAACACCATATACGTGTGGGTGAAACCGAGGGCGACTTAATATTGCTAAATTGACTGCACCGTCGCGTCTAATCATCCTCTATTGGCTTTATCGGTCATATTAATGTCAGAACGGCAGTTTCGTGAAAGACAAGCTGTTGCGTGTTACTTTACTCGTTTAAAATGTTTAAATCATCTATGTCTTTAATGTTCCTTAACCCTTATAATGACAATACATTCTGCATTACAAAATTAACTCAAATACTATGAAAACTGATATAGATTTATTATCTCCTGTCTTTAAACTTCCTTATTTTTTAAACCTACCCTTCGTTATAGAATACCAGGCTACTCCATTACATCACGTTTAACATAAACCAACGCACCCAGCCAAGGTAGTGTAGTGACACAGAAAACCTAATTGAAGGCACCGAGAGGGGTCATGTGTCACTCTTAAGCCAGATTACATGAGGTAATCGGCTTATACGCCAAACACCGACTTTTACGATCCCCGTTCGTTCTAATACCTAAAAATAGTGCGGGTTAGCGGTGTTGCCAACTTTGGATATGGTTAGAATACTGGTAGGTGGGTAATATTTATAAATTGGGGAGGGAAAAGTTGGATGGTGTGTTATATTATGATATTTGTGTACTTGTAACATGACTATTGCGAGTCAATTGTAATTCTGAGGACAATGTCAATTTAATTTTAATTTTATTAGTACCTGTTATTGACTTTGTAATGATCTATTATTGACATTATTGCATTCAGTTAAATGTTGACATTACCTATTGCATTTTATTAATTTAAATTTTATTTTTGAATTTGACATTGACATTACTGAATTAACATAAATTAATTTACGTAATAATTTGTCTCCCATAAATGTCTTTAAGGTATTTGTACGCCAAATGGCAAAACAGAGAAACTGTAATGTAACAGTTGTAACATCTTGCACACAGTGTTGTCACCTATGTTTACAAAAATAATGATTACTGATCGAATGTTAAGGTGGATGGTTGAGGTGCTTATAAATAAAAGTATTTGACTTCAATATACCCATCAATTTAATTGAAGTCATTGGTCATTAGGCGATTGTGAAAATGTAACAAATTTATGGGATTGACATTAACGCTGTGAAATAGTACGTGATCACAATCGTATCGCTGTTAGAATGGCAATTCATCTAGAGCTTCAAAACGCACATCTTACTAACATGGAAGCGCCTATGGACAGTCCACAGGACTTCCATATACGTCTATAGAATTTTGTCTATGCATTTGTGCAGACAAAAATCTGTATCGTGTGGATTCTGTCTGTACCTAAATGAAAATCCAGAACATTTTTCCCTTGATCTCAAGCCCAGAAGATCTGGCTTGAAAGATGACAATTTTTGGCTACTCATTTGACGGTCATTTAGATACGATGTTGATAGACGAAACTATTTTTATACAGTCAACAATTGAGGAGCTGCTTAAGGTGTAAGCGCCAGGGTGGCCCGCGAAATTCAAATTATCTTGCGTTTTTTGCAATTTGCAGGTCAGTATCAGGTTGTATGTTGATCCAAATATGATTCGCGGCAGTAGCCAATACGTATTTACAGGACTGTAATCATTAAAATCATCAATACAACTCTTTCAGTTAGAATTGATGCCAAATGTTATGATTTCATGAAATACTTTTGACATCAATTCTAACTGAAGGAGTTATGTTGATGATTTGAATGATTATAATTTTGTAAATACATACTTGCTACGACCGCGAATCATATTTTGTCTAAGATAAAACCTGACACTGACCTGCAAATTGCAAAAAACCTAAGATAATTTGAATTTCGCGGTCTACCCTGGCGCTTATGCCTTAAATAAATGATGATGCAATAAATAGAAACAAAGCTTTAAATTTTCTGACGCATAAAGCACATTGCTGCAATTTTCTTTCACAAAAAATATTCCAACCACAGAAAACAACATCACGGCATTCAATTAAATCCTTCTTGAAACAGCTGTGCCATTCATTTTCTTACGTAATAAAGAGCAGCAAAAAAATACACTTCAGGCCAGATTTAAGTACAAACGTTTTGCGGCTCTGTAGGAAATCTTATTCCAAGTACGCGACCATGTTCTATCGCGATTAGTCCCTGATAAAAGGGTGGAGGGATCTCATTTCCGTCGGCGTGGACTCGTGTCGGACCCGGCGGAGGAAATGACGTTACGTTCCCAGTTTATTCTCTTGAATTTATAAACGGTTTTACCAGCTGGAATTATAAAAATAAAAAGTTTTGCCAGATGGAATTATGAAAATGGAAAGTTCTTTTTTTTGGTGGGTCGGTAATTCTGGTTTATATTATAGATGGTGTTTAGTTATGATGAGGTGATGGTCTGAATTGTTAAAAAGCAAAAGAAAATTATGGATTGCCTGCTTTAATGTCAAATCATGATAGTTACAAACTTAGTGGAATGCTAGTAGGTATTTTTGTTTTTTGATTTTTCCATTTGACATTTATATATTTTTCTTTCAATTCGATTAATTTAACATTTAACATTTTGTATTATTTTTTTTTATTGACTTAGATTTAATTTTGACATTTATATTTTTTCTTTGTTTTTTGTCAAAATCAATTATTAATTAATTAAGTAGGTACCTCTATAAATATTTGTACACCTTCGGGTATAACATAGCGCGCTTCTAATTTTTTGGTAACAACTATTTATTGTACCTATGTTAACAATTATTTTAAATGAACTTTAAAAATAAAAACTCTCTTGAAAAATAAAATATTAAACAGATTTAAATATCAAAGGGTGTGTAAGTAATAAAATTAAATATTCTATTTTAACAAACATTTTGAACAGTATAATTTTCCACGAAACCCGAACAACAAAAGAAAAATAAATAAAATATCTATTACCTTACTGAAAAGAATCCAACCTTTTTCCAAACAATGAGATTTGGAGGCAAAAATCACAAATCTGAAATAACGAAGCCTAAACTAACAAAGGATCTTTACTCTCGGCTTACGATAGCGATCAAAAGAATAATTGCTTCGCCTTGTGACGCAAACTAGTGTGACCCTGGGAGGGTAGCTGACATATTATTTAAGGGTCATTCATCATAACGTCAGTCTCCACTATGAATTTTGGGATGGACTAGGCAACGTTGAAGGAATTTTCGATATCATTCTCGACAATTCTCAGTAGCCAGTTTAATGTATTTTTTTGGGTTCCAAACCTCTATTGGAAAAACGGAACTTTTATAGGATCACTCGGTTGTCTGTCTGTCACAGCCGATTTTCTCCGAATCTACTAGACCGATTCAGTTGAAATTTAATACACATAATATATTCTTCTGTGACCCAAATACAGACGTGTAACGAACATAAATAAGCATTTTATCGTGACTGGCACTAAAATTTTAAATATACTTATTTAAGTATGTGCACGGTGCAGATTATCCTCTAAATGTCTTTTATAACCGACTTAAAAAAAGGAGGAGGTTCTCAATTCGATTGTATGTTTTTTTTTTTATAATTCTGAAACAATTTTTTTTTTCCCGTCCTTATGAAATCATATTTACACACAATATACAAAAAATCAGCTGTTCCTTAAATTTTATAGGTACAACGTGTAACAGAATAAACGCAATTTCTCTTAAGCGGTCATAGTACTCATCATTATGAACAACTTTGATTAAGGGACCAACACTGATATCGCGAAAATCGACTGCCTCATACATTTATGTCCTCATACCTCGACGAAATGTACTGAACAGGGCCTAAACCACCAACTCTTAAAACAGTATTACTTTAATATTACTTCCAGTGGGAAAGAGAGGGAGTTATACGTCCTGTATAGCTCCGTCTGTTAGGCCCCTGCTGGTTTTTTTTTCGCAATTTTGGGTTTGTCAGGTTGAGTACAATGACCCCTTTTTAGGTATTGTGTTTATTCTGTTACACATCGTAGAACACTTATGACATTTGCCTTGGTCATCAGATGAGAAAAAGCAAGCGAAAATATTTAATCTTTTTCATTTGGCTCAGAATACGATCCATCCGGACAGATAGCCGTTCGCAATTTCCCTTTTCCAATAAAAGTCTCCAATCGAAACATTTAACAATTCATGAAAACAGCACTTAGTGAGTATTTTGAAAGTAAATTATTGAGGGCCAATCTAAAGTGATTACTTTGGGGAATTGACGGGCAAATTTGATTGATTCTATAACTTTACTTATTCCATAAAATGACGATTCTTTCTCGACGCAGATGGATTCCAAAAAATTACAATTCAAAAAAACATTTTAATAATAAAATAGAATTGAAAACCGAACTCATTGTCAAGTTTTTTTATTAAATTTAATAAACCCACTTCTCGAACTTCGCTATAGCAATCGGGGAGATAAAATTAAAAAACATCGGGTAAAAAAAAATGGGGACGAACGCAAAAACGTCTCACAGGTGCGTTACCCATTTATATTCTTTCTGAAGCTGAAATTGGGTATTATAATGTCTCGTTTCACAGTATGACAGAGAATTTGCACTTCATAAGCGTTAAATTGGTCATTAGACCTCCCCGTCGTCAAATAAGCGTGGCAATAAAGTGTGAAATATTTATTATAACGTCTTCGCTCGAGTGTTGAGATGAGATGTGTTCAGTAAATTTTGTATTACCCACCGTGATATAACGTGTGAATTGTTCGTTGTCAGCTGAATATCATTACGAGTATATGACGGCAGCGAGGTGGAATCCTAAGGAGTTATCAACGGAGATTCGGGTGGAATTATATGAGTGGGTTTAGTTAATAAAACCTTCAAGGCACTTGTGTTATTATGATGAATTTTGCGAAAAATGTGTTTTAAATGCAGTGCTTTTTCTCGTAGATATTTTTCAACTTATCAACTTTCTTCCAGGGTCAGGGTAAAAAACATTTATGATTATGAATAAAAATTTAATCCCAAAAAAATTGTTAATACAAATTAAATAAATAATTTATATCCTTAATTTAGTTAATTCGACCTCTTTGTAAAAGTACAACATATTTTCAAAGGAAAATTTTTCGTTATTACATAAGTATTTTCCACTACCCAGCTAAACATACACACAGTTATACATACATATCACATAAGATAATAAACGAGCGTTAGGTAATCAGAAGCTCAATCTTGACTGAAGGTAATACCGTGCATCAAGTAATTTACGAAGTAAGCTTCTAATTAGCGCCAACCAAGATTTAGACAGTAATGAAACTCGTAAAGTTCCATAAAATTAATCGGTGAAGTCATTTGTGTAACATACTTAATTATGAAGACGTGAGAGGTAGCCCTTCCTTATAATACAAGTTTATGAATGTTAGCATGATAAAAAAGAGGAATAAATATTTTTCAGAGATAATTAATGTGAAATACCACTGTTGCATCAAAAAATGCATGATTTTTTAAATAATGGTACTATTAATTGAGAAATCGGTATTGGCACACTCAGCAACATTTTTTTATTATTTATTTTATATATGGCCTTAAGCCCTCTATTAACACGGAAACTTTTAATAAGTATGTTGCTTGTTACTCAAAAATCTTTAGGAATACTTGTAAGGCAGCAAAGGCTTTATACATTAGCAACAAGGTTAAATCGGCAGATAACAAAATTAAAACGGTTTGGAAAATTATCAATAATGAAACAAACAGGAACAAAAAACATAATAATGATTATACACTGCGGACTTCACGTGGACTCATAAGCGATAGTAAAGAAGTCGCTGAAGAATTTGTAAATTTCTTTACTAGTATCTCAGTCAAAACTACTGAAACCTTAAACTCCTCGCCCTCGCTTTCTGTTGAATTATTAAAGGCGAACGTTTCAGCTTGCTCGATTGAATTTAACTTTAAGCACATAACCCCCATTGCAATAATAACAGCATTTAAGCAAATCAAGATCATATTGACCGAAGATCTTTGGGGTATGTCTGTAAAGGTTTGTACCTCCATTATTGACACTATCGCGCCGTATTTAGCTTTTATATTCAATCTGTGTGTGGATGAAGGGGTTTTCCCGGACCTTATGAAATACAGTAAGGTAATTCCTTTATTAAAATCCGGGGACAGTAAAGATACTAATAACTATAGACCCGTATCTGTGTTGCCAGTTTTCAGCAAGGTGTTTGAAAAGGTAATGCTTAATCAAATGCTCAGTCACTTTAACGCGAATAACATCTTACACGATAAACAATACGGTTTCACCAGGGGACGTTGTACAACTGACGCTGGTGTAACGTTACTAAAACATATCTATAATGCGTGGGAAGAGGCGCAAGATGCCATAGGTATCTTCTGCGACCTGTCAAAGGCGTTTGATTGTGTGAGCCATGAAACATTACTCCTGAAACTGGAGCATTACGGACTAGGCAAAGCAGTCTTGAACTTAGTAAAATCGTACTTGAATGATAGACAGCAGCTAGTGCATATAAACGGCAACAATTCAACAGGATTAAACGTGAAAATAGGGGAACCTCAGGGCTCAATTTTGGGTCCTTTTTTGTTTCTAGTTTATATAAATGATTTGCCCTATATTTTACAAAATAAACTTAATATGGTGTTATTTGCTGACGACACATCTTTAATTTTTAGAATAAATAGACATGCTAACAATCTTGACGATATAAATAACGCCCTAATGCAGGTACATGATTGGTTCACTGCTAATAATTTAGTATTAAATGGAAAAAAAACGAAGTGCATTCGATTTACTTTACCAAATGTCAGATGTAGTGATTGTGACATAGTATTGAACAGGGAGAAACTAGAATTCGTCGATGAAACAGTTTTCCTGGGAATTACGCTTGACTCAAGGCTACAATGGGGTCCTCATTTGACATCCCTTGCAGGAAGGCTAAGTTCGGCAGCATATGCTGTTAGGAAAATCCGCCAATTTACAGATGTTGAAACCGCGAGACTAGTCTATTTTAGTTACTTTCATAGTATAATGTCTTACGGTATCTTACTATGGGGACGGGCTGCTGACATTGAGTCTATTTTCATTCTGCAGAAAAGAGCCATCAGAGCCATTTACAATCTCCGCCGGCGCGATTCTCTAAGGGAACTGTTTAAAGAAATTAACATCATGACGGTGCCTTGTCAATATATCTATGAAAATATAATGTACGTTAGGAAGAATCTGCATCTTTTTTGTAAACGAGGTGACAGACATAACTATGTCACTAAAAATAGGAACCAATTAGTTCAACCAGGTTTTAGACTTGCTAAAGTAGCCACATCTTTCATGGGGTACTGTTTAAAATGTTACAATAAAATACCTCCCCATATATTAGAATTAAATGAGACGAAATTTAAATCCTGTATTAAACGCACACTATGCAAGCAAGCATATTATAAGTTAGGGGAGTATATTGAAGATAAAAATGCTTGGCTCAATGCTGGTCCTGCTCCACAACGCCACTAGGTAGCCACTAGGGGGCTCGAAAGTAATGTTAGCATTTGATAATATTGTTGGTCCGGCTGAAGATTGTAAGAATGCAATATTTTTCATTGTACCTATAGACTCCACTTATTTAGCAATGTATAATTTCATGCACATGTGTGAGTACTGTGTATCTTTAAATTATAATGATCATTTTGGGTAGGTCTTTGACTTGAATGTACCCTGGCGATTGGGGATGTCATGCTCACTCAAAAGTCTGGCTGATGGTGGCGCATGCGTTGGATCATTTGGCTCCCTAAAAAATGGTTGAGCCGAATGGTGCTAGCGTATGCGTCATGTTCGTGAACGGGCGCCGTCAGCTGAGACTGGTCATCTCTCGACTGCCATGGTTTATTTTAATTATTTCTTTGAATTGTTTCTTTTTTACTCCGGACTCTTTTATCCTGCACGTCTTTTACATCGTTCTCACATATATGTATAATTTCAATATGAATGATGTAACCATAATTTTGTAACAAAATATTATTTTTAAAAGCGTGTCCGTGGAGTTTCTTGTACGTTCTTCTCCATAGAGATCTACGCTTTGGAACGTGCAAATAGCTTCATCTTTTTGACCGACCGACCTTGACAATTCAAAAGTACCTGTAAATGGTCTAATTGAAATAAATGCTTTGACTTTGACTTTGACTTTAAGGACTTTTACACATTGTGCATACCAGTCCCAATATTAACCACATCTGACTGCTAATAGCATATACTTAGAAATATAAATATAAAATTCTTTACTTCAATGCCATTAATTCAAACAGACACTTTGCTACCTCTTTTTTCACATGTGTTTGTTGCTGTTGTGTTGCGTCGTGCCAGTGTCAAATGAATGTTTCTATTCTATTCTATTCTAAATAAAAATCCTCGCAATAAATGACGATCAAAACACAATTACAACTCTGTAACCACTGTCTCACAATAAGGCTTTGACTTTGACGATTAATGCAATTTCAACTCACTCACAATAAATAATCAGATATTCCCTACGTTTTATCGAGTAATGCGAGAAAAACTGCTGCAGCTGATTAAAAAATAAATAGATTTACTGCCAGTAACATTATAAAAGTACTACGTAAGTTATTAATATGTACCTACTTGGTTTTTCTGCTTTTTTACGGGTTTGACGCGGGCAAAGTAGTGGGTAGAAGGCTTGTATTAGATAATCGGGTAAAACTGATAAATGCACATTCTAATATGTACAATCTGTTTAGTTCCCAACACAATTTTTCTTAATCAATCATCGATCAATATAATAATATAAAACTTTTCCGTTACTTTGTGATTGAGTGAATGAGTAACTGAGTAACGGAGTAACGGAGTAACGGAGTAACTGAGTAACTAAGTAACTCAGTAACTGAGTGAGTGAGCACGCAACGCACAGCCGAAACTAGTCGTAGAAAGCTGAAATTTGTTATGTAGGTTCCTCGGGGAGTGAAACGAGCACTAAGACAGGATTTCCCAAAATTATTACGGGAAAAAACGGAGTATACGCGTACAAAGTCGCTGGTAAAAGTTAGTTCAATATAAAAATATTACAAATATTTTTTATAAAGCAACAAACGCAACTTAAAACCGCAACAGATATTCAATATTTCAATTAACTTGCAAATTGGCGCCAATTAAATATTACCACACTCTTTCCGCTTGTTTTCCGTCAGAAATACTTGTATGAGTCAACGATTTTCTGCTTGAAAACTTTTAATGGATTGGTAGTTTTATGGTTCCGCATAAGTTTATTTTACCTGGTTGGTACTTGATTCGAGTAGAGAAACAGCGACTTATATTATTTGCATATCGATAGGTAAAATATGGTGATACAAAAACTGTAATATACCACCGTTACAGTGAAAAACCTTCATTTAGATTCTTCAAGGTTTGGTTTGATTTGATAAAATGTTTGTTAAATTATCATGCTTCAACGGTTTAATGGATATAGACAATAGAATATAAACTGACCTTAGGAACTTTTTTTTCCTGCTTGAAGAACCTGTTTGCAAAAGCTAACACAATATTTTTCCTTAGGTAGCAATGTATCTTTCTTCACGTGTGTTCCAGATTATGACACAGTTGGCGCAGTGGTTGAGCGATTGACTGCTGCGCTGCGTGTCGCGGGTTCGATTCCCGCACGGAACAAATATTTGTATGGCCTACAGATAGTTGTCCGGGTCTGGCTGTTTGTGTATGTGAATTTATATGTTTGTAAACGCACCCACGATACAGGAGAAAATCCTAGAGAAGGGCAACGTTTTTTTAAAAAAATAGAAAAAACAATAAAAAAGAGATGAAATCTTATGGCCTTTACTAAGTAGTATTTTAGCAAAGATGAATATATCTACTAGTTTCTGAAGAACAGATATTCCAATTTATTTCGAAAAATAAAATATTAGAAATTTGAATTTCCTTCCCTCTTTTAAGTTAATTAGCTAGCTCACAGCTCATAAAAAATTAAACCTATGAAAAAAACACTCATGTTTAGAAACCATTCCTAACCAAAAAGTTTTGCTCTCTAATTCAGTAATACCAAACTGGTCCTTTGAAAAAGCTCTCAAGGCTATTTTACCTGTAAACGTTCCTAAAGAATGAAAGGGTTTCTTCGGTAAGCCATAAATACAAGGCTTTGATATTGGCAAAGATATGCGAATGTTGTTTGCAAGACCAAGAAATCGAGAAGAATATCGAACATTGATATAGGATATATGAAGGATTCTCTACAGATATTTGTAGGTAAAACTGTAGATAGGTACTTGTTGTCCCTTTACCCGTACTGAAATATACTATATTTCTTCTTAAGAGCGTTTATGCAGTACGGCTTTTCATACAAATTTTTAAGTCCTTATTTTATATTAATAGTTAGTTGAGAACATTTTCGAAAAAGAGTTCAGGAGGAAAGATAGAGTGATTTTTCACTTTCTATAGAAAACTTAAAATCGCTCTCTCTCTCCCTCTAAACTCTTTTTTTAAATGTTCTCAACTATCTTTTGAGACCTGGTTGGATAGCGTATGCATACCAAGTTTCATTAAAATCGGTTCATTCGTTTCGAAAATTAAGGACTTGAATTTTGTATGAAATGCCGTACGGCGTAAACGCTTTTATTACGAACTAAATACCTGTACTACCTAATGCTGGTATTCAGCTGAATCCGGTTTGACTAGAAGCCGACCCCAATATACTTGGGAAAAGGCTAGGCAGATGATGATGACGAACTAAATACCTGTTTCTATAGTATTTTAATTAAACACTTGATCTGACCTTCACTACCCAGTAACTGGGTAACATGAAACCTTCTGGCTAGACTGATGTCAGATTTTCTGGTTTCTGGCTACCCGTAGCAACTGTCAAAGATCTACAAACAATTGCTGGGCTTCTCTTGCTACTACTTGTTACTATTTCTTCCTTTGCTACGAAATCTATGGTCTTCCATACAGGGAACAACCTTGGCAAGCGCGTTGTTTAAATTTAGAGGTCGACTCGTGTAGTTAAACACGAGCTCCTCCTAAAATAAATAAAATAAATGAAATAAATAAAATAAATAAAATAAATGAAATAAATAAAATAAATAAAATAAATAAAATAAATAAAATAAATAAAATAAATAAAATAAATAAAATAAATATAATAGACAAAATAAATAAAATTAATAAAATAAATAAAATCAAATTTATTTATTGGTGCATGCTAAGAAAACTTTCCAACCAGAAAACCATCGCGTTTAACAACACAACAATTATACGTATTGCCAAAGAGTATAGACAAAAGCTCAGTGCCCATTTTCGAGGGCTCATCGCAGCGCGTGCGTATCCCAATGTCAACAATGTTTATTCAATCCTCGGGAAATGAGTGGAGTGTGTACTTTGCGGATATAGGGTGTTCTGTCTCGTTAACGGATTCAATTGTATTTTATTATACTCACACGTTGTTCGGTATTGAGGCGGATTGAAAATGGAACGGATAAAAGTAATGTTTGCATTGCATGAAACGGGTTTTGTGGATTTCAAAGTTGATAATTGATTTTGTGTGTCCGTTTCTAGCATTGAAAAATATATTATACAAAGAGAAAGAAAAATAGAAAACTGTAAGACGCAATGAGACTACTGAGGACCATTTTCACCAATGAAACTGAACGTGATCAGCGAATAAATTACGTTTATGAGCTGTCAGTGTCATATTTTTTCTATGGAGTATTTACACTGACAGCTCTTGAACGCAGTTTAGAGGTACTGATCGCGTTCAGTTTCATTGGTGAAATCCGCTCTTAGGCATAAATGCGAGTTTCAAACCATATTCAAGCGCATATATTTAAATATTCACTTATGTCAACTTGTTATAAAAGAGGATTTCTGTCATTGACACTGAACGGCGCTTAAGCAGTTTCTACAAAAATTTTTGGGAACGACGCACTAAGACCACAGAGTATAGACTTTTTCATGGAAGTTCCAAGCACTGTTAGTTTTAAGTACACTGCGGCTGTACGCACTGTATGATATGGATATGTCTTGTTTCACCAAAATCTGTTTAGTAGTTTATGCGTGAAAGAGTAAGTTACAAACATCTAACAGTATATCCTAAAAAATCTTTAGTAAAGATAGAGATAATTGTAATTAAGATTGAATAGGAAAGCAGAAAAAATAATCGAATTCAGAACCTTTTTTTTGGGATGCGTGAAGTAGCCTCGTCGTGTAGCGCTCATGTGTTCAATCAGGCGCTCAACTGAAACGACTTGGACAGTCTCACCTATCACCTTATAAGACTGGCCATTCCTACCCTTGCGGTGGTAAGGCTAACGCCCACCTGGTTCGCGACCACCCTCCCACCGGATTCCGGCGTCAAGCAACCTGCTGTGTTTCGTCGACGCGTGGGAGTACCAGTGCCTCAAGGCATCTTGAAAAACAAACAAAAAACTTCCTCCTTTTTTTTGAAGTCGGTTAAAAATATATCATTTTCGCATCATTCGCTTCAGGGACGCAACTTTAAAAATCTCCAAATTTGTTGAAATCAGTATTCTAGAGCGACACTATAATATATTTGAATTCACAGCATCGTGTCCAAATTGCGTTAACATTTTTCTGGACACTTCGCATCGCAGAACTTTGTACTCTTGGGCATTTAAGAGAAGAACATTTTTTGTTAAGAATCAAATCTCTAATTTTTATCACGCTTTTGATATATATATACCTACGCTAGCTTATGCCAGTGGCTTCGCCCGCGTCATACAGATCTATTCAGCCGTTCGGAGTGATCGATTAACGAACATCCCACATAACCAAACTTTCGCATTTATAATAGAAGTAAGATTTGTTTTACTTGTTTATGAATAAACTAGCTTTTGCCCGCGTCTTCGCACGCGCATGTTCCGTTTTTTCCTGTTCCCGTAGGAATTTCCCGTCTCCGTATATAAAAAAAGAATTTTCCAAATACCTACGACTGGCAGATTACCGCGTTCAAACGAACAAACAAACACTCTTCAGCTTTATTATATACGTATAGTTATAATTAATGTTTATTAAAAAGCATGACAAAAAAAACAGTGCGAATCGGACTCGCGCACGGACGGTACCGTACCTATAAAAAATAAAAAAAAAACGAAAAAAAAATTACGTTTGTTGTATGGGAGCCCCACTTAAATATTTATTTTATTCTGTTTTTAGTTTTTGTTGTTATAGCAGCAGTAGAAATACATCATCTGTGAAAATTTCAACTGTTTATATAGCCATCACAGAGCCTTAGTAATAGGGTCCCGTTTTACCCCTTGAGTACGGACCCTAAAAAATGGGTTCCATAAATGTTTGACATAATATAGATAAATTAGCAATTTTTTCTGATCAACTGTCTATGTAAATGTGTATTCGACATTTCAGTAATACACTACTCACCCATGTTGGTCTTATAACAAGCTTTTTTATAATTAAAGGTTTCCTTCGTATGTGTCGGCGACACAAAAGCTTGTAAGAATTAGTAATATTTTTTTTCTTTCATCTTTTCCCCAAACACATGAAACACGCGTCACAAATTCAAAACGCTGTTAATTTAATAAAAAAAAGCAGTGCCATTCACGTACCTACCACTTCAAATGCAGCCAATTGAAATGAAAAGGCGTTTTTAAATTCCAAGAGGAGCATCATTTGCTACAGATAAACATACGTTCCACGGAAAAACGTATAAATGGCGTGCTATGAGGCCAATCAAAGGCTCTCTTTGTTATTTTATCCCGTTGCTTTCACTAAAAAAGGAGGCTGAAGATCTTTCGCGAAGGCTTTTCATGAGCTAGAAACCGTTTCGTATCAACTCGAAGTAGAGTGTGCACAGTGCATTGCGTCGTTGTACAAACATCCCAAGACGCACTCATTCAAATTGTACACTCCACTTAGACTTGCCTTTCTTGCATCGTTCGCATAATCGTGGGCAATCTTACTGCACGGCAGAGCACGGAAAATACGGTTTCACCGATTTCTGCAAATATTTAGCACGCTTGGAGGAATATTTGTGTACGACTTTTTTAGTACGCTTGTAGGGCACACTATTCAAAAACAGTGTATCACTAAGATGCTGGCGTCTAGTTTTAGGAATAAAATAAGTTATCTACACGTAATCACTTCATCTTTAGGCACTTTAACTAAAATTATAAGTGCGAAAGTGAGCTCCTTCTTTATGCTTTCATGCTTAAATTGCTGAACAATTTGATACATAGATGAAGACGGTTCATCATAATCATCGTCGTCATATCAGCCGAAAGACGACCACTGCTGGACATAGGCCTCCCCCTAATGGGGTTTGCCATAATCGCCACGCTAGGCTGGTGGGTTGGCGAACGCAGTGTAGCTGTAGCAATGTACCTGCAGAGAATGTTGCTGCCCATTCTCGGGTGAGATCTTTAGTCATCTCTTAAGACACCCACGGGAAGTGATGGGGTGGTGCTATTTTTTTACGTCCAACACCATACGGAACATGATAAAGACGGCTAAGCTACTTTACTTAGCGAAACACAGGCGTGTCTTTTTACCGCAAAAAGGAGTCGTTTTGACCAAGCTCCTACTTTTCGGAGTGCATCTGTTCCTGTGACTGATCGGCTCGGGCTCCTAGGCATGGACTTGACATCCAGTCTCAACTTCGGCGCCACCATCGAGTATAAAACCCAAATTGCGGCCAAAAAGCTGGGCATCCTAAATAGGTTGAAGCGATACTTCAGGCCTAGACAGCTTTTAACCCTTTACAAAGCACAAGTCCGATCCTGCATGGAGTATTGTAGCCACCTTTGGGATGGCTCAGCTAAGTATCAGCTTGCCGCGCTTGACTCGGTGGAACGCAGAGCTAAGAGGCTCATCGGTGACGCAAAACTGGTGGATGGCAAGCTACATAGCTTGGCTCATCGCCGTAAACCTTACGGCGATAATCTCTTCAAAAAAGTGAACAGGCTCCTTCTGGGTAAGCTCGTTCCATCGTAGACTTTGTCTTTGTAATCTCTGACATTGACTAGAGGCAAGAGCAAAGCCATTTCTAATAAAAAAAAAAAAAAAAACACGAACGCGAGCAAAACCGGTGACAAAAGCATAGCATATCAGTACATTTATTAGATGAACTATCATCTACCTAATAAGTTGTTGTTGAATGTGCTGATAATGTAAATTAGTTTATTTTAGTTTCCTAATTAGGGTAGTGACTATGAATTAATTCACTAATTATTAAATTAGTAAGGTGTTAAAAATTCAGAAACCATTTCAATATTATTATCAAACATGTTAACGGCTCCGGCCCCGGCGACACACCGGTGTGTCGCGAATTAATCGCGAAATTAATGTTTATTTACCTATTACATAAGATTTTTTTTTTTGGGAATTTTCACATGTCGGGGCCGCAGCGGTTAATATTTAACCTTGTACCTCTATTATTAGGTGTTTATCAAATTTAATTTAAATAGTACTACATACATCGTCTTACTACTTGTATGTTCTCTAAAACCATCAAGATTCCAGGGTGAGGGAGACCATGCAATGGATTGCATGGTTTAATTCTGCCAAACCCGTTCCATCATCAGACTACAAGACGTACGGTGATACGCCACCGGTACATGGTGGACATCCCACCCACGCGCACAAAACGTTTTGGGAACACATTCATTGTGCGTACAGCTAAGGAGTGGAATTCCCTGCTAGAGTCTGTGTTTCCTGATAGCTACAACCTGGGAGTTTTTAAGTCAAGAGTGAATAGTTTACTTCTAGGCAAGCGTGCTCCTTCTTCGACCACATCATCGCTTACCATCAGGTGAGGTAGTGGTCAAGCGCGTGCCTATCAATAATAAAAAAAATATGGTTCGCACCTAGAGGTCGGAAATATGATGACATTAGCACTTTGTAGTACGGCCCTGGTTGTATAATACTATTATTTAGTATAAATAATACTAGTATTTACGAGTCTATTGACATTGAAATGAAGGTAATAGAAACGACATTAAAAAACTGAATTACAGAGCATAAGACCTCAAAAGGCAGGAAAATCATGACTAAAAATTAAATATAACTGTGCTTAAAATTTGTTAGCTACCAGGCTCGAGTGCTAGCAAATTACGAAGCGTAATTAAAACTAAAATTAATTTCTACCTGCCACTATCTAGAAACCCTTTTGTGAAAATTAGTAGTGGTTTTAATAATGTAAACAGAACCGGGAGTAGAGACTATGCATCAGACGCGGTGCAAGGCCGGATCAACATTGTAGTGAACGATGTGGTTATGAAACCGCAATGAACTTTCATTGAAAACCTGCCGCAAATGCAAAATTTGATGTTGGTGGCCTACACCCCTACTTCGACGTGTCACTGCTTACAGGATTGACGAAACCGATGTGAAAGAGAGATGGAGCTATAGAAGACGAATAGCCTTTCTCTTTTGTACGACAAAACCAAGGTAGGGAAGCATTATTTCGTATTTTTTTTTAATTTCGTGGTTAAATAGTGCGTATGTGTGTACGTGACTTTTGACTTTTTACTAAATTCAAGAGTCAAAAGTTAATATTAAACTTAATATTAAAAAAAAATACATGCTTTGTTGCTAGGATTTAACCTACATGTGGAAAGCAATAAAAGTATTGAGTATTGAGTATCTGGTCACATAATAAAATATTTTTATACTATACTAGTTTTTAATTCCGAAAAAGATTTTTCATACTTTTACTTGATATAAAAACGATGATGACAGCTTATTCATGATCACAAGCACAGAAAACACAAATAAACAAATAAAATATAATCCTCGATTCACAAACACGAACCCAACATTTGCGAATAATTTGAATCAGAACAGTTCCAATCATTTAACCGACAGCACAAGTCAAACGGTACCAAAAGACTCCTTCAATAGCGCCAGTCTACAGAGGAATACGAATGCTCTTTTCAAAATGAAAAGAAAACACTACGATGTTTCCCAGCATAAATTCTTGGCACTCGGCAAAATTGAAAAGTCCACTCAGTGGAAGCTTCCGTTTAGGTAGAAGGCACAATCTCAAATTGTTTACGCTCTCGTGCCTCTTAAGACAAGAATGGTGGCTGTTAGACGGCTAAGGAAATGAATATTAGAGTGTTTACATGTTTGTGTGTTCACTTCGTAAAATATGGGTGAGGATAAGGGTAGCTAAACGACGGATAATAGTTTGTTCTTTTTGACATAAATTGTAAAACGCTTTTAAGAGATTTTTTTTATTAATTTATACTTCACGTTTAGATAGGTTGATAAGGGCAAGATATTGATAGTGATGAGATTGTTGCTTTGAGATGTTTATTTGTCCCACAGCTGGGCAAAGGGCTCCTTTCCACAGAACTCAGAACTGCGTGAAAAGTAGATCTCCAAAACCAAAGAAGTCTCTAAGATTGAGCTCAACATGACTGCCGCATGGTTAACGAGAATAGGACGAAAAGAACCAAGACATGCAATGCCAGACAACATGGCGGCGGACAAGGCGAAGCGGGCGAGACAAGCTCGACTCGTGCTGAAAAGACTGGCCTTGAAAGGCATGAATTAATACTATATAATAATGATTCCCACACCAGTACCTCAAACAAAGACCTATGCCGCAGTAGTGTGAAAATCATAGGCTAATAATTATTATTATAATAATAATACATTTTCTTAGGAAACAAAGAAAAAAAACGTTTATTCCGCTCGAAATGCACAAATTAAGGCACATTCAAAAAGGCAAATTAAGGTACCAAGTCCCAATATTAAAATTATGCAAGCTTGTCACAAAAAAATCACTTAAATATCATTCAATTAACAAAATATAAGCAAAATTCATAAAACTACAGTAACTTCTACAATTACTTTAGAATTCAATAAGAACAATTCAATTTAAATCCCTACATTCGTAAATAAATTCATCAGTAATTATTATACTCAAGCTTTTAGTACATCATAAAGGCAGCGATCTACGATGGTGATCCTATCTGAGATTCACAAAAAACTATCAGTACTCAGCAGAAATGGTTAGATTTCGGGATTTTTTGTACCGTTGGATTTACTGTGAAACACTTTAGACAGGATTGAGCCGCGCGGTTGAAATACATGGCAGGAACGGTCGAATAGAAAAATCGCTCGAACATTGAAAATGCTGCTCGCTTCTGCACTGGACGTACAGCCGTGCACCTTCCAGTATCAATGTTCTTTTTTTAAATCCCTGTCACTCACACAATGTCCTTTGAGAGTGAACTGAATTAAAAGTTTCAATTGAGATTTTGAGAATATAGCTGTCTTTATGCATTTTTGCATTGACACAAAAACAATTAAAGTTAACTGGCGATACCTCACAGGCGTGCAAGGTAACCATACCCGATGATAATAAAACAACCGAATATTTTTATCGTGAAATAAGTATGTTAATTTCAAGTTGTTCCGTATGGTGTCAGACGCAAAAGAATAGCACCATCCCATCACTTCCCGTGGGTGTCGTAAGAGGCGACTAAGGGACTCACCATGGAATGGGCAGCAGCATTCTCTGTATGTACATTGCTACATCTATACTGCGATCGCCAACGCGCCTGCCAAGCGTAGCTTATGTCCGGCAGTGGACGTTTTTCGGCTGTTAAAATGAATTGCAAGTACATTTATATATTGTAGTCGTATAATTATGATAATAATAAGGCCAGTATTAAATTTTGTAATAAGGCAGTTATGAATGAAACATCAAACTCAGAACATCTTTATTAGTTACTGGTTACGTCGACATCTTTAACCAACAAGGCAGAAAAATATTTTCAAGCAAGTTAACATGATTCCATAACCTAATATGGAATACCGTTTCTTGCTTGTCATCTGCCAGGATTCAGGCCCATTTTATTTGTCATTTTCGCGGTGAATTGTATCTTTTTGAGGAAAAAACGAGTAAACAGGAAAAAGGTTAGCAACTTTGTTAGCAATCAGGTATGGAATCTTTTGTAGTTACTGTAGTATTATTCGTATTAATAAATTGCTGACTCGATCCTGTGGGAATTCTTGTCACTTTTGCGAAGGTGATGTGCCTAATTGTTTGTTTTTCCTTAGTGGATTCCTTAGTTTTATCCGAAACTGGAGCCAGATGTTAGTAGCATTTTTTTTTTTTTTTTTTTTTTTTTTTTTTTTTTTTTTTTTTTTTTTTTTTTTTTTTATAGGATGGGAAATCATCAAATGACCCCTCCCGCTCTGGGTGGAGCGGCAGGGAGTGTCAGACTTTTACTGACTAAAACCCACCCTTTAGTCCTCCTAGTGCCTTTCTTCCCAGGGCCGCGGTAACTCTTTCGAACATATTCCGCAACCCTGGCAGGCTCTGGCCCTGGCGGGCCCCGTCTCCGTTGCTGACTGCTCTTTCCGGCGCGTTCGGAGTGAAACGCGCCGTCGACTCTGGCCTGACCTGATCGGACAGCGAGCTACCCATTGCTCGCTGTCCGCAGGCGTCAGTCACTGCGCCTTGCTCAGGAGCGTCAGTTCCTGAGAGGCGCAGCGACTAACGTTCGTCTGGAGGAGGCGAAATGGGGCCATTACTGGCACTCCATCTCCATCTGAAAAAATCAGAATGTGTGTGGGGCATAGTGAAATTGTATGCATTTCTGGGCTTTCTTAATTAATAGTATGAATTCCGACTCTGAATTCAGAAAATAATTCAGAATGTATGAGTCCAGCCTAAAGGTACAAGTTCGTAGCCGGCGACGTGTCGTCGCGACACTTCTGGTTTCTATGCATTGTTATGAAATTTCTTCCGTAGCTAGCGACACGAAGCTAGCGACGCGACGTGTCGTCGAGCGGCAGACGACACTCATCCGACCGCAGATCAATAGTGCCCAGGCTGTACAATCTTAGAACCTTTAACTATGCAAATATGGAAAAATATTGATACCAAATTTAAAGAGTAGGTACTGTAATCTTCTCGCAGGTCTTTCTCTTAATGTCTTTTTAATTTTGACGTATTATAAAATGATGTACTTTTTCTTTGTAAATACAGATGTTAACGACGCTTCCTGGTGTTAACCGACTAAATTGAAAATAGCTTTCAAGTCACTAAAGCTTCAGTGACCAAGTGACTATTTATTTTTGTATCATTTGACGTTTGTGGTTGCCGTCTGCAGTCGGGTTCGAAATCATGACGGCAGCAACATGACGCAACGATGTGTCATTGCGACATAACGCGACGACATGTCGTCTGCTGCCGCGACACGTCGCCGGCTACGAACTGGCACCTTAACAGTGTTTACTATAGCAGGTGGCGCGTCCTTGCTTGGGTCACAGAAGTTCATAATTAAGTCTGAATCAGTCAAGCTGATTCGGAGAAAACTGGTTGTGACGGGAGGGGTTCCGTTTTTTCATACAGATATTCGGATCCATAAATATCACGTTACTCCTTGCCTGGTTTAACTTTACAGTAAAGTCAACCAAGAAATCTTCCTTATCATCAACCTCATTACTACTTCTTCACAATCCTACAAAGTATCTGTGTACATTCTAATAAACCGCAAACTCACAAAATACGATCATGTGACGTCACATCAAATGTAAGTAAGTCGGCTCGAGACGACGAATTCCAATCTCCTCCCTTACACTCAATAAAATCAAAGAGTATTCTCA
Source organism: Melanchra persicariae (assembly GCA_947386135.1). NCBI lineage: Eukaryota > Metazoa > Arthropoda > Insecta > Lepidoptera > Noctuidae > Melanchra > Melanchra persicariae. Next base: position 2,840,512 of record OX376651.1, on the reverse strand, counting down.
TGTTGCGTTTCAACATATCCTAAACGATTGCCAAACTTCTTTTGTGTCCCTTACCATGGGTTTTAAAAATGATTTCGTGGAAAAAGTTTAGTGTGACTTTTAGAGCAAAAAGGCTAAGCACTATTTTCTTCTGTAAAAGCGGACAAAGGACCCCATCTGTCACTTTTTTTTATGCTTTTGCATACTTGCAGCTAGCTACAAACGTGGCGTGTTTCAGGATCGTTAATGCCCATGATATTAAAAGGAAAATTGTAGTAGCATCTATACCGCAACAAATATAGTCTTTCTGACTGGTTTCAGACATAGCTGTCAATCTCAACGAAGACCAGCCATCGGCGCGGGACATTATAGTGCACAAGTGGGTGCGCAAACCCAGGTGCAATCCCTCTTCCATTTCTCTCTTAGTCCAATGGGATGGCAACCCGAGATGACCAGAGAGAGATCAGGCCCAGGACCAACGGCTTAACGTGCTTTCTGAGGCAACGGGGTGTCACACAACTATCAATAAAACTCCGGGTTGTCAATGAGAAATTCCCGATCTGGAAATCAAACCCAGGACTACACGCCCAACTTACCAACAAATCAAACGATCAGAAAACCAACCAATCATCTATCCAAGCATCTATTTAAACATCCGCCCAAACAACCAACCAACCAACCATTTATCCAACCATCCGCCCAACCAACCAACAATCATTTACCCAACCATCCACCCAACCAACCAACCAACCATCTATCCAACCGTCTGACCAACTAACCAACGAAACATTTGTTCAACTAACCAACCAACCATCTATCCAACCATCTACCCAACCAACCAACCAACCATCTATCCAACCATCTGCCCAACCAACCAACAACCATCTATCCAACCATCCACCCAACCAACCAACCATCTGTTCAACCAACCAACCAACCAACCAACTATCTATCCGCCCAACTAACCAACCAACCAACCAACCATCCATCTATCCGCCCAACTAACCAATCAACCATCTATCCAACCAACCAACCAACCAACTAACCAACCAACGAACCAACAAACAACCAAATCAAACAACCAAATCAACCAACCAACCAACCATCTATTAACTATCTATCCAACTATCCGCCCAACCATCCATCCATTCAAAACTTGCGCATAAATAGTACAGTCTGATAAGATTCACTGATAAAACTCTTCATCATCATGGCAGCCGCAAGACGCCCACTGTCAGTTGGACATAGGCCTCCTCCACATGGGAGGGGGTTTGCCATAATCGCCACGCTGACAGGCGGGTTGGCGATTGCAGTGTAGCTGTGGCAATGTACCTACAGAAAATGCTGTTGCCCATTCTCTGGGGCTCATTCACTTCCCGTGGGTGTCATAAGAGGCGACTAAGGGACTCACCCTTAGTCGCCTCTTACGACACCCGCGGGAAGTGATGGGATGGTGCTACTCTTTTACGTCCGACACCATAAGGAATCTAAAACTCTTCAACAAGACGAAAACAAATGGTAGTAGCAACATTTTAATGCGATTGTGTTGTCTTTGATATTGCAAGGGCTCTAACCATTCCTCGGCCTATTAGAAGCTCTTCAGGCTCTTATTTGAGACTCAATGTTCAGCATTATTACTTGTATTTCTTGGTGATTTGAATGTACGTATACATAATATTATATGTTACTGTTGTTCCAACTTTGTAATGACGGTTTTGGTACATACTTAAAAATGCTTTTTTTACTCGATTCTGACGAAATAGAATAAAAGTGCCCATAAAAGTATGTAGAAAAAGGTGTAAGTCCCGCCAACCTACCTTGAAAATTAACCATTATGAATCGTTTTTCATTACTAGAAAATGACTGTAAAGGATCACGAGAAGTCACCTCTCTATGAGAATTTACTGTTACTTTTTCAAAATATTATATTATTTCAAACTTCAAAAATCACTGTACCATAGGTACTTAAAATTCTAAGTAATTTTTTTTCTAAAAATCTAATCTATATTATAAAAATCTAAAAAAATTACAAAAATATTAGAACAAGTATTTCAATCAGTTTATTTGTAAATTTTTCGACATCACGATGACTTACCATTAAAACGAAATACATTTAAGACAAATGCGAAATAAACAAAACAATTTATCACAGTTGATATTCTAAATTTAAAAGTCCTGAACCAAAAAGTTTCGAAGTAAGATACCATCGATCATTCCATAAGTTTTATAATACCCGTGATAAATGATAGGAAAGGCGTCGACTGTAACTTATTTTAGTTTTCTTAACTTTCTGAATAATCTCTTCGACAATTTTTGTTAGGAAAACTTGTCGTGAATCGCAGTATTATGAAGTATCTTTGCTGTTCTTAAATAAAATATTTTCTGTAGTACTACTTATCTGAAAATATTTAAGTTTGGAATTATGACAGTTAAATTTTTTGTAGTTACTTTTACAACACGAACTGAAGAACTAAATTAATAGAACTATGTGGGTACCTGAACAATTAATAGCTCTGTCATTTGCCTTTACTGTCCTGGATGGTGCCGAATGTGAATTTGCAGACTTCTACACTTGCCAGTTACTCCATCTCCAGGAGATGTGACGCCATTGTTTTACTATTGTGTCTGCTTTAATGACAGCTGATGAGATGACAAACACCGATTTCTATGAACATCTGCAATAGCAAAGCCAGTTCTGCGTCGTCACCAACGTTAATTAGATAATGCTGAAAAAATCCTCATGATTCTGCAGTTACACTTGCATCCATACTTTTCAAGCAGTGATGCCTAGTGGCAGAAGAAATAATTACAGTATGATCAAAAATCAAGGCTATAGTAGAAATAGGGTCCTACCAAGCTGTGCGACTCCGGATTCTGCGCTTTACGCATCGAGCATTTTTAAACTATTTAATATGTGTGGGTACGAAATTTTAATTGTATCGGTCCAGAAGATTCGAAACACATCGACTGTGACAGATGGGCAGACAGATGTACACCCACACGAGTGATGCAAGGGTGCCTATTTTTCATGTAGACCTAAGAACCTTAGAAACATAATACAACTTGTAACAGAATAAACGCAATGCCTCATAAGGGGTATTCATCATTATGAACAACTTTCATTATGGGACCAACACTGAAATCGCGAAAAAAGATCGACTACCCCATTTATGTGCGGATAACTCGACAAAATGTACCGACTGAACAGCTGATTTTTTTTTTCGGGATTTTGGGTTGGTCCCACAGTAAAAGTTATTCATAATGATGAGTACAAGAACCCCTTAAAATACATTGCGTTTTTTCTATTACACTTTGTATACCAGCATAGTCCTGTATTACAGTGTAAATTATAACACCCAGGAATAAAAGTCCCTACTTTTACAAAAACTGCAAGGAAAGGACAGTTAGAAGTACTTTTCCAGACAGAACTTTTTTTGTTGATACAAAGTGGAATGTTGCAGCCAGCTTCTCAGATTCTTTGTAGACAAGCGCTTTTTGTGAGTATAAAGTGTGCTAGCTTGTTTTATTTCTGAGTGTCGGAGCTTATACGAAGTTTTTATCAATAAAAGTTAATCCATAAAATAAAAATAGTAATAACAATGTAATGTAGCTATCTTGACATCTCGAAAGCCTTCGATAGGGTCTGGCACGAAAGCCTTATTGGTAAGCTTCCTTCCTTCGGTCTACCCGCCGGTTTGTGTGATTGGATTGCAGATCGGTCTATCCGAGTGGTCATAGATGGCTGTTCGTCTGGACTGCTGGATATTAATGCCGGGGTTCCTCAGGGGTCGGTGCTCTCGGCAACATTGTTTTTGCTGCATATTAATGATCTGCTAAAACCCGGTACCTTTGGGTATGCAGACGACAGTACTGTAGCTGAGAGATACGTGTCCAACGCACGAGCTGGTGGGACGCAGATCCGGTCTCTCCGAGAGGCTATGGTTGAGCGCTTGAACTTGTCCTTACAGACTGTCTCAGAGTGGGGCGATGCCAATCTGGTCAAGTTCAATGCTGCTAAAACCCAGGCGTGTCTTTTTTCCGCTAAAAGGAGCCAATTCCACCCAGCTCCATCTTTTCGAGGTGTAACCGTGCCGATAACCGACCAACTTGACCTTCTTGGTGTTACGTTGACATCTACCCTCAATTTTGGCACATTTATAGAGGCAAAGGCTCAAGTGGCAGCCAAAAAGTTGGGAATCCTAGCAAAGGTGCGACGGTACTTCACGCCGGAACAGCTGCTCAAACTTTATCAAGCGCAAGTTCGATCGTGTATGGAGTACTGCTCGCATCTTTGGGTCGGATCTGCCAGATACCAGCTTGATGCCCTTGAGTCAATAGAGAAACGAGTCAAGAGGATCATCGGCAATGATAGGCTCGTCGAGTCGAAGCTCCAAAGCCTCGAGCATCGACGCCGAGTTGCTAGCCTGTCGGTTTTCTATCGGTTGCATTTTGGAGAGTGTGCAACGGAATTGCATAGTTTGATTCCGCTTAGCCCGTTCCATCATCGGACCACAAGACGTACGGCGATGCGCCACCGGTAGGTACATGGTGGACATCCCACCCACACGCACAAAGCGTTTTGGGAATACATTCATTGTGCGTACAGCTAAGGAGTGGAATTCCCTGCCGGGGTCTGTGTTTCCTGATAGCTACAACCTGGGAGTCTTTAAGTCAAGAGTGAATAGGTTACTTCTAGGCAAGCGTGCTCCATATTCGACCACATCGTCGCTTACCATCAGGTGAGATAGTGGTCAAGCGCGTGCTTATCAATAATTAAAAAAAAAAAAGCTAATAATAATCTTAATTTCTAGTTTAATTTCTATTTGATGTGTTTTTTTAATTTAAATTTGATTTAATTAATATGTACTATAACATTTTCATTTAATTTGATTAATTCTTAGTATCGTATCTTCACTGTACCATTATTTATGTGGAACGTAAATCTTTATACATAATTTAAATTCATATTTAAGTAATCCTCACTGTACAATTGTTTGTCTTCCCAAATAAATAAAATAAATTAAAAATCCATTATTATAGTTAGTCAATTTTTAATCCATTCATTGTCATTTGCACTGTAATGAATATATTGAATCAAACAGCTAATCGCACCATGCCATCTAGGCTTGTTTGCTTTAAATAATGTACCTACATAAAGTTTAAATAAATAAACACAAAACTGTTATTCGATGTTCTGTTTACAGTCTCAATTTTAAACAAAATATTACCATCATCGTCTAGTCTCCGAACCAGAGTTCTCCTCAGCAACAAAACTTTGTATGTAATGAAAACAAAACACGTAATGTATTGTAGAGCCAAGTAAAACATGATATTATGTTTATTAATACACAAGAATCTGAATGAAACAAACACAATTGTATTTATGAAGAAATATTGTTACATTGTAGTAGTCGCACCTACATGTAATGATGAGTAATGTGTGTACCAGAATATTTAGCTAGTTGTAAGATATTTCATCATCGTCATCTCAGCCGACTGCGGGACATAGGCCTCCCATAAGTGTCGCTACAACAACCGGTCTTTTGTCTCTCTCATCCAACGACTACCCGCAACCCCATTGGTCCATCTTGTAGGAGGCCTTCTAACGCTGCGTCTTCTGGTATACATGTAATGATGAGTAATGTGTGTACCAGAATATTTAGCTAGTTGTAAGATATTTCATCATCGTCATCTCAGCCGACTGCGGGACATAGGCCTCCCATAAGTGTCGCTACAACAACCGGTCTTATGTCTCTCTCATCCAACGACTACCCGTAACCCCATTGGTCCATCTTGTAGGAGGCCTTCTAACGCTGCGTCTTCTGGTATACATGTAATGATGAGTAATGTGTGTACCAGAATATTTAGCTAGTTGTAAGATATTTCATCATCGTCATCTCAGCCGACTGCGGGACATAGGCCTCCCATAACTGTCGCTACAACAACCGGTCTTATGTCTCTCATCCAACGACTACCCGCAACCGTCACCAGGTCATTGGTCCATCTTGTAGGAGGCCTTCTAACGCTGCGTCTTCCGGTACGCGGTCGCCACTCCAGAACTTTTCTATGGAGGTTTGCGGGACTTTGCTCCCTGTAGCCAGTATACTAAGTCTTTGACTCCCTGTTTCGTACAACGCGACGCTTGGATCAAACTGCTCTACTGTCATCATTTTAAGATCTATAATACCACAGTCAGACACAGATAAACACGTCAAACTTATTACGTTCCTCTGTTCGGTCAGGGCTTAAAAAGGTGTGCAATTGTAGCGAGAATTTTACTCCTTTTGTCTGATAATGACGATGATTATTCTAATGCATCCAGCATTTGTCGACAGCTGTCTCCAATAAAACCAGCCATTACCAAACGGACAAGAACATTCACACACATTTACATAATGAATCCGAAACATTAATTCAGCTGCACATTTGCCTTATTAGCCCAAAAACTAGGTTCTAATTTAAATTGGGTGTAGTTTATTTACACATAATGTATTACTTTACTTGACCTACACTTAAGACGGTTGAATCTGGGGTAAGAGCTAAAACTTTGTTAATTAAACGACGGCTTAATTGCTCAACTATACCTATTTATGTGAAAATATTACCCTAAATTATTTTGGCTCATATTTTGGTTAGTAATGTTCATGAAAAGCCATTTTGGTTGCTTTAGCGTTAACACTTAAACAGTTATCCCTGTTAAAGTGTTAACGCTAAAGATATTATTAAGTGGTAATACCGCACTGTATCTGCAAAAGCAAGCCACTGTGATGGATTGATTCCTATAAGTCCATCGTTGCCAATACATTAAAAAAAAACATACAGTAATTAAAATAACTGAAAATCTTTTAAACTTTTACTGTCTACGATTATACACACAAACTTTCATGAAAATTCATACAAAAGAATAAGCCAATTTAACGAAACTAAGTATAATCAAGATATAAAATTACATTACATACATTACAAAAACAAAACACAGCGCTTTTTCAAAACAGATTTTAGAAGGATATGAAAAGCAATTTTTAAAATTTCTATGTAAAGTGCAAAACCACTCTCTTTTCCTCTGAACGACAAGTATTTACAATTTCAATACATATCTTTCTCGTATTAAGCAACAAAGTCGTTCTCGCTTATCCCATCCTCCTTTCATCCTCTTAAGCGTTTGATTCATTATGTAGCAGATATCATTGGGCACAGCTATCCGGAGCCACTTAATCTACACGTTTTACGAACCAACCTGCTTCTATAACGTGCTTAGGAATTTAAAATATTTTTTTTAGAGTGTGGTTCGATGGTGGCGAAACTTATTTTAACACAAAAGGAAGCCCAGTTTGTATTCTGACGGGGCATGCTATACCGAATGACAGATTAACCTCTTCACAAAATTATTTCTGATTGACACTTCGACCGCGACATCATTCGCGCGGAATTAGTAGGTACTCAACAATCTTCAACGCCCCCCCTCTATTTCAAAGGTTAGTTTAGCACATTTTTATTAGTGCATTTGTCTATCCAACCCATCGTAACTTATAAAAAGTCCAATTTGAATTATTTAATGTGTTATTTAAATTATACACAACCTTATTTACTAACCCATTATCATCATACCAAAATTACCACTATTCCATACTGCCGAGGCTTTGATTGAATAATTTGAACAAAAAGCGGTTATTGTGACTTAGTAGTAAAATATAATTTAAGTGAATGTTGTAGCTTTCTAATGGTGAAAGAATTTTCAAAATCGGATAAGTAGTTTTTGAGGCAAATCGTAACAAATAAACAAATAAATCTTACCTCTTTTTAATTATAGGCACCTACCTATAATTAAAAAGAGGGTAACCTACCTTGGTTAGATAACACCTCGCGATTTTATATAAAAACCTGTTTATTAAGATGGACTACGGTATGGGTGGGATGTTAAAAGGAATCATCTGCTAAGTGTTTTATTGAGATGATTGGATTGGCTTTCAAGCTACCTAAATGCAATTATAAATTGCTAGCTTTTTAGATGCGACGACACCCCGGTACTATTCTCTGTTAAGTTTTAAAAAGCACATTGATCTGTGTATTGGTACTTGAGTGGGATTCGCAAGTGGCAATACTCAGATTTAAAACGTTTAGTGAAATCTGAAAATAATAATAGGAATTCTCGTGACTAAATCAAAACAGCGACATGGGTCAATCTTCTAGGTTAAGCGCTAACGCTTTCCAAAGGCTGTCTATGGCTGGGTGACCTTCCATTTAATAGCAAGATTCTTCAGTGTCTCGGAATGAATCTTAAGCCATTGGTCCTTCGTGTCATCTTTACGTCTGCTTCAGTCGTTGAGGGAAGTCAGAAAACTAAAACAATTGCGGCGCGTGTAAAATAGCGGTGTTCAGTAGCATCCAGGGGCTTTTGACAAGTGACATTCTGTCAGCGGTAGCGTGGCGAAGGCGATTGTCAATACTTCAAAATGTATGGGATTGACAGATGCTATCGAAATGTCACGTGATCAAATTCCTACATTTTGGCATTTCGACAGTCGCATTCGCTAATCGAATAGCACATTGTCTAGGGCCTCTGGTTAGTCTAGAAGTCGACCACAATATAGTTCATTTTCAATGAACAAATTTAATTATTCTCGTTACACTTAGCAAGACTCACCTCTAAAGGTACGATCGAAGCGGACCCTATTCTTTCCTTTGTTTTAAATATTCATCACCTGCAACTCTCCGACTTAATTTAGGGGACATCGTAATCTGGCGTCCGGACTAAGCTTTAAATACCTTTTTAACTTACCTTTGTTTTATTTTTTTACAATTTATTTTCTACTAATGGATTACTTCGAGATTGCCTGTACTACTCATTTATTGTAATGCTTGACTTTTTTGTAGTAGATAATAAAATGGGAAAGAGTAAAATTAATATTAGGCGTTATTGTGAAGGTCTTATACACACTGGTTTTCAAGATTTTTTTATAATTATGTAATGTAACGCGCAAAATAGCTATATCCATATCCTATAATATTATAAATGTGAATCTGATTCTGTCTCTATGTTACCTCTACAAGTCTTAACAGCTGAACGGAATTGGATGAATTTGGCACACGGGTAGACCATGACCTGAAATAGAACAACGGATAATTTATGCCCCAGGGCAATGCCCCCTTGGGTAAATTTTCGACTTTCACGCAGGCGAAGTCACTAGTAGAAGCTAGTTACTTTTTTTTCAGCCTTTGTCGAACCAATTACGCGAAAAAAATTGGTTCCATAGTAAAAGTATTTCATAAATACGAGTACAATAACCCCTTAAGAGGTACACGTTACACACGTTACACGTTGTATACAGGGTGTTTCAGAAATGAGTGGTCATGTTTAAGGGTGATGTTGGGTAGCGACACACCGGTGTGTCGCGAATTAATCGCGAATTTAATGTTTATTTACCTATTACATAGGACTTTTTTTTTTTGGGAATTTTCACATGTCGGGGCCGCAGCGGTTAAGGAAAAAATGTCAATACATAAAAAATGTAAATTTAAAAAAAAATATTGACCAGTAAAAACGACTAAAAACTTCCGAAGAAATGACTTTTCAAGCAGTCTGATGCAGTTGGTGACATCAAATCTGTGATTGAAATAAAGTTAATGCCACGAAAAACTGCTAGAAAAATCATTTCTTCGTAACTTTTTAGGCGTTTTTTCTGGTCGATTTTTTTTAAAGAATACCTACACGTTTTTTATGTTTTGACATTTTTCTTTAATGTACATCAGCTGCCCAACAATACCTTTAAATATGACCACACCTTTCTGGAACACCCTGTATATAAAAATACGAATTGATAACCTTCTCCTGTGAAGTCGGTTAAAAATGTACCTAACTCTCTCTGCCTTACCCTTTACGGAAAACTGTTTAGTTGCTACTGTTCACAATTGGACGCGCACCGTGAGGGCTGATTTGTGATAGCGAAAAAAAGAGTATCGGAAAAGATATGGGGGAGCCTCCCAGCAGTTCACATTAACAAGCCTAAATAAAAAAGTTCAAAATATTTTATGAAACAAACATGTCTGTTCGGCAGGATTTAGAATCATCAAGAACTACCCTCATCGGGTAATCTAACGTCGCTTTTAAACATTGCAAAGATTAAATCTAATACCATAAAAATTAACTATAAGAGGCCCTAGACAACGTGCCATTCAATTAGCGAATGCGACTGTCGAAATGCCAAAATGTAGTAATTTGATCACGTGACATTTCAATAGCATCTGTCAATCCCATACATTTTTGACGTATTGACAATCGCCTGCGCCACGCTACCGTTGACAGAATGTCACTTGTCTAGAGACCGATGAACTGTTGAAGGCAGAGTAAATTCACTGGGTGCGAGTTCCACAAGACCAGTTCTTGTGGCGACACTTGGTGGAAGCTAAGTCCAGCAGTGGTCGTCTTTCGATTAAAATTATGATTCATCATCATAATTATCATGTACATAGCCCTTCCCCCACAGGTTGAGAGTTTGCCATAATTGCCACGCTTGGCAAGTGGGTTGTCTATTGCAGTGTAGCTGTTACAATGTACAGAAAATGATGCTACCCATTCTATGGTGAGTCCCTTAGTCGCCACACGGGAAGTTATGGAATGGTGCTATTCTATTCATGATTGTAATGATGAAACCATAAAAGCCAAAACATATAACAAAATTATTATCACAAGCTAATACTACTTAATCACAAAACCTCTTAACCAGCGAAACGAGCTTGATGCTCAACCAAATGAATTTTTAATCTCATCCAAAGGAGCCATAGAGCAAAAATATCAACGTAATATTACGTTTTAAAAGGGGCTGTTTCTTTATTTATTTAAGACAACAGCTTTTTGCTTTCCCTCGCCAGTACTCTGTGCCAGTACTGTACTCGACCTGGCGTCCTATTAAAGACTCCTTAGTTTCTGCTAGTTACTTTTTTCTTTTTTACAACAATGTTTTCTGTTTTTAAAAAGGTTTCTTTTTAGGGTTCCGTACCCAAAGGGTAAAACGATATTAGAAAGAAAGAAAGAAAGAAAATTATTTTATTTGGCACAGATACACACAATATAGGTCCGTCCGTGATAGTTAGACAGTTGAAATTTTCACAAATAATGTATTTCTGTTGCCGCTATAACAAAACATAGTAAAAAACAGAATACAATAAATATTTAAGGGGGCTCCGGCAACGGCAACAAGTAGACGCTTGAAATATTCACGGAATATTTAGTTATATTCTTTGAAAATAAATAATTAAATTAATACTCTCATACAACAAACGTATTTTTTTTGCCGTTTTTATAGATAATGGTACGGAACCCTTCGTGCGCGAGTCCGACTCGCACTTGGCCGGTTTTTAGAAACAGTGTTAATAGAATTGTGAGGTGGTGTTAAAGTGAGTGTTGTTTTTTAGCTTATGAATGAGAAATGTCTTGTTTATTATATAATGTAGTTTTAGCACTATTGCCTCTCTTTTGAAGATATTCAATGAAATCCTTCGGGTTTTGCTGTCGTTGTTTTTTGGTTTAAATATCCTATCATACTTTTGCTATATTACTTCTATGTATTATAAATGCCAAAGTTATTGAGTAAGGATGGATGTATGTCTGTTACTCTTTCCCGTAGACTGAACGCATTTTGGTGAAACTTGGAATTTCTAGACCATGGCACGGATAGTGGTGGGGATGTAACTTTTTGTTCCAATGGAATAGGTACCTGATTTCTGTAGAATAATTTAGGACATTTATAAATAAGTATGTTTTTTAAAGTTACTATTTTTTATTTTAAAATAAATAAATAATCGAAGCAGTTAGTCTACGTGAATAATCTTCTTGAATGTATAATACTTCTTTGCGTGCTTCATCGGTAATTCATGCGGATTCGTGCTTAATATAATCCTGGCATTACCAGAAACGGTCGTCAACGCGTTTTCGTTTTTCCGAATCTGTTAAATTACGTAATGCGATTGATTTACGGTTCTGGAACTTGACTTTTTTATAATCCTTCGGTCAATTATAGCTTCAAATTAAGTTAGTGTTTTTTTTTCAAATGTAGCTATGACTGACTGCAGTAGACTGGTGAATTGAAGATGGTTGAGATAAAAAAACATCTTTTTTCACTATTCAGTTAAAAACAAATTTATATTATTGTTTACTGAAATGAAAAAAAAAAAGACGTGTGGCACTCGGAGACTGCCGTGGTAAAACTATTGCATATCATTTTTTATCGCAACGCAGTAACGACGATACAACCAATGCCACCTAGAGGCGATTTGCAGAACTAAAGAGACAAGCGTGATATTTCAAAAAGTCATTAAAAGTTCAGCTATTCATCGATAGATGGCAAAACTAAAAACTAAAAAGTATCACCGCTGCGCCGGTCGGAGTGGGGGGTGTTAGGTTAATTTCGTTACGGAATGTCTGGATTCGGTCTCCACGCTCAAGGCCCGCGATAGAAGCTATGCAATTTATTTATTTATTTATTTATTTATTTATTTATTTATTTATTTATTTATTTATTTATTTATTTATTTATTTATTTATTTATTTATGTATTTATTTATTTATTTATTTATTTATTTATTTATTTATTTATTTATTTATTTATTTATTTATTTATTTATTTACCGCGGCCCTGGAACGCAAAGCGCATGAAGAAGAACACGGATTGGTTTAAGTCAGTAAGAGTCTAACACTCCCTCCCGCTCCACCCAGAGCGGAAGAAGTCATTTGATGATTATACATCCATAAAGATAAAAAACCGGCCAACTGTGTCGGACTCGCGTATGGAGGGTCCCGTACCATTATCTATAAAAAATTAGCAAAAAAATCACGTTTGTTGTATGAGAGCCCCACTGAAATATTTATTTTATTCTGTTTTTAGTATTTGTTGTTAAAGCGGCAACAGAAAACATTATCTGTGAAAATTTCAACTGTCTAACTGTTACGGTCCATGAGATACAGCCTGGCGACAGACGGACTGATGGACGGACAGTGGAGCCTTAGTAATAGGATCCCGTTTTACCCTTTGGATAGGGAACCCCAAAAACCGAACAAAGTATTAAACAAGTTTCACTTCCGCCATCGTATGATCGCGTCGAAAAACTGACGGAAAAATTCTAGCAGACACCACCAAACTTTTCAAATCCAGTTTTGCAAGTTTAAACCCACTTATGAATAGTGAATACTCGTGTAAATTTTCACAAATCCACTGCGTCGCTGGAAACTTAAACCGTGTTTGAACAGGTTTCAATTCAGCTATCGAGAAATGCAAGTTGGTGAGTTTCAATCTAGGTATCTGGAATCAAGACTGCGACAATTGTGTTGAAATGAATTAGTGGGTAGAATAATGGGTTTCTATGTTGTTCTGGATTACACCGATTAATTACTTTGGCAAAGAGGAAGACGGAGCAAATTAATAGTACCTACGTACTCCACTGAAAAATTAGACCACGTTTCAGGCATTATTTTACATCTTACCACAAACAACTGTTTAGTATGGGCTTTGATGCTGTTATTTTCAAAAACTGTATTTATATGGTTATGAGTGTTAAGCCTGGTTTATTACTGGAAGAAAAAAATACAAGTTTCAAATTACAATCCTCTTTAAAATAGTAAAAAAAGGGTATTGAAAAAAAAAACGGTCAAGTACGAGTCTGACTCACGCACCGAGGATTCCGTATAAACTCGTAAGTAGATTATAGTTCGTGTATTATGGGAATTGTGTCTAAATTTTTTCCAAGTATAATACTAAAGTTTATAAACTATGTAAACACTCTCATTACTCTGATGTGTCGATAAATACGATTGCAGGAAACACTTAACCTTGCAGTTAAAAAAAATGTTCTTCCATACATCGACGTGACGGTCATTTCTTCAACTGCAAATGTAAGTTGGTAATCGCACGCGATTGTACGGAACAACTACAACATTTCAATTTTCAGACTTTTTCACTACATGCGCTGTAAAACCTTGTTTCACGACAAAATAACTTTTAATACCTTAGGTTTTGATTTACTTGCGAGTACCAAAACGCGCAACAGTGATGCATTAAATAGCCGTATCTTTTAATTGCGTTGATCTAAATCAACGCAATTAAAAGATGCTTCTAAAAGCATGATATTTTATGATTCAACATGATATCTTAACGAGTTCCTGAGAAAAAGAATCGCGTCAGACCGACAGACGGACAACGAAGTTTTCCATTTGTTGTTATTTCCTTTTGAGGTACAGAACCCTAAAAAAGCGCTTCTACCCACGAATATGAAGAACTTACTTCAAAGAAGTCATACTAAAATCACAAAAAAATGTACTTTCCATACAAATTTTGATCAACTAATAAGTTTTTGTGGAAAATTTTAAAGTATACCTACATAATGTAATTTCCGTTACACCCTGTACAGGGTTATTTGTAAAACACCAAAAACGTCTGTGCGTCTCGCATCCATCGGTTACCCGCGACCCTCACCAGGTCATCGGTCCACCTTGTGGGAGGCCTTCCAACGCTGCGTCTTCCGGTACGCGGTCGCCACTCCAAAACTTTCGGCCCCATCGACCATCTGTTCTGCGAACAATGTGCCCTGCCCACTGCCACTTCAATTTGGCGATCCTTCGGGCTATGTCGGTAACCTTGGTTCTCTTGCGGATATCATCATTCCTGATTCGATCACGCAAGGAAACTCCGAGCATTGCCCTCTCCATTGCCCTCTGGGTGACTTTAAGCCTTCTGATGAGGCCCATAATAACCCTGTAGACACATAACTCAGAAAAATAATCAACTTCACCTGTAATCATCACCTTAATGACACCAAAACTTAGACCTCACTTACACTGCGAACGCTTAAAACAAACCCATCGGTCGCCAGCAATGGTTTATGATTAATTCAAGCCACGGTAAATACGTTTATTTCGTAGCTGTGGCGTTGACAAAGCACGGCAGTGTACGTGACGAAATTGGCCGCACGCTCGATATCCGTGGGGGCCGCTGCGAAATAAATCGCTCCCGTGAACATTTACCGGCTAAGCTGATAAAGTTTAACGGGGAGCGAGAAATGAGAGAGGTTAAACCTGAGAGCTGTACCTCCCACAATGTTTTAGGAAGAGCTATTTGTATGTCACGAGGTGATCGATCCGGTAATTCAATGTGTAACGAGATAAGTGAGGCTGCTAACTACGGTTAGTGACCTATATAATGACATTGATATTTTGGACACGGGTACTTTTTACTCTCGTACAATGTAATACATTTTTGCCGAACTCTTACGCGGGCATAGCCGCTTGAAAAAGCCTATAGTAAAGAAGAATTTTGATATTAGCTTCGCCTTTCCAATGATCAAAGAAAATATCCTGACAAATAAACCAAATCCTATAAGACCTAATTTCCTCAACCCAGTGCCAAACGGAAAAAAACCGAAGGACGTCCAGTGGCTATATTAAATACGTAAGCTACGATACACAGCCTAGAAATATCTGAGCAAAATAGCGAAATGTGGCTGCAAATAGCCGGAGTCACAGACCTGATAAACGCTTCTGCGGCCAATTTTAGAGACTGTATTATCCATCACACAAAATAAGCGTGATAGCTTATGGCTAAAGAATAACAGCCACACGGGTTGATCTTCAAGGTTGAGCAACGCTTGACAAGGTTGGTCTGTGGATGGGCGACAATCTTCACATACCGAGTCTCCTCCGTATCTCGGAAAGCACGTTAAGCCGTTGGTCCCGGCTGTCATTTGTAGATCTTTGACAGTAGTTATGGACTGTCAGAATCCAGTAAATCTGACTCGTCTTGCCAAGAACTACCGTGTACCCAGTAAAAGCTTGTGACGTATAATATCTATAAGATGGTTTGATTTATAGTTAAGAAAACATTCTAAAATAATTAGGTATACGAGTAATTTAAGAATATTATTTTAGGCCGCTTATAAAAAACAAAACTCATCACGGCGTTTTGTTTTAAGCTGTTTTGAGCTTTGTTAATATTATATGACAACATAAATATATTTTTTTTTAAATCTCACCTGATGGGAAGCGATGCGGATGATGTGGGATAATCTGACGAAATATTTTTATTAAATCTACCCTATTGACGGGCCGTAGCAATTTTGAGTACAGCTATGTACTATAGAGTCCAGAGTCGCGGCATATGCTGAGCAACCACCGATTCTTGCTAGGATGCGACGCACAACTCGAATTTATATGCTTTATATTCACGTTTATCTTTTTTTTTTTGTAAATTGACAATTTTTAACATGTTTGTTTTGGTATTACCTATGTTGTTGTTTTGCTATTATGTTGTTTTTTGTTGTCAGTTGTCACTGTCAATCGAGATCGACAGTCGGTGCCGGACGTCATGCCATAGACAACTGTTTTGCTTCGTCTATGGCGTGACCAGAGACTCGTGGTAGTTAAGTCCGGTCCTGACATAGATTGGCAGTGAAACAGTTTTTATTGTTTTAGTTAGTTAATTTTGTTTTTATTGTTTGTGCGTCATTTCTGGCGGAATAAAAGGATTTTCTTTCTTTTCTTTCTTTCTTTTCTTTCTATGACTTAACTTGCGTTCAGCTCAACTGCGGTAAAAGTATTAATTATTAGCAATCCCTGCCATTGCGTCGTTCCGTACTCTGTGCTCGGAACAAATAGTTCAGAAGCAGTAGTTTTTCTATTAGTTATAAGGCCCTGCTATGTACTCTGTGGACTTTCGCGCGATTTTCGCAAAGTATTCTGGTCAACACTGAGTTTGCGGAAGCCTGATTTAGTTAGGCTGTATTATGATCCTCATTTTTTTTGCGAGCGTATATTTTTTTTCGGGTGGATTGAATTTACTGAGTAAGGAGAGCTTTAAATTAATATTATTAAAGTTCGATTCCCGCACGGAACAATTACTTGTATGGCCTACAACAGATAGTTGTTTCGGGTCTGGCTGTTTGTGTATGTGAGTTTACATGTTTGTAAACGCACCCATGATACAGGAGAAATTCTTAGTATGGGGCAACGTTTTTTAAAGAAAAAAATAATAATAATAATACATAGAATACGTCATCATCATCATCATCATCATACCAGCCAAAAGGCGTCCACTGCTGGACATAGGCCTCTCCCAAATGGAGCGGGGTTTGCCATAATCGCCACGCTTAGCAGGCGGGTTGGCGATCGCAGTGTAGCTGTTGCAATGTAGTTGCAGAGAATGCTGCTGCCCATTCTCTGGTGAGCTTAGTCGCCTCTTACGACACCCACGGGAAGTGACGGGATGGTGCTATTCTTTTACGTCCGACACCATACGGAACAACGTATAGTCTTCTATTTGATTTTATTATAGTACTTCTAGTTAAAACCAGTTTCGAATATTTAAAATACTAGCTTTTTCCCGCAGTTTTGCCCGCGTGGATGTCAGTTATCGCGTCAAAAATATCCTATGTCCTTTTCCATGTGCCAGGCTATATATCTGCTAAATTTCATGACGATCCGTTCCGCCGCTATAGCGTGAAAGCGTAACAGACGGACAGAGTTACTTTAGTAGTTACTTAAGTAGAGATTAATTCCTTGTTTTTCTAGCGTTTGCAAAGGTTATTGCTGACCATGAGATCCTGGGTGGTACTCCTAGGTTAGGCTTAGTATTATTGGGTTTTTCATCTGGAATTTATCAGAAGGAACCAGCCTGTAGGACATACTATTTTGTTTGACTGAAAATACGACTAAATTACAAATATCTGCATTATTTTGATGACAATTTGAATCCTATTGGCAAATTAAATCGTTAATTTCTTTATTGATATCCAACGATAAATCAATGAGACAGTTATTGAAAGGAATAACTAATGAATCGTAGCTAATCTCAGGACTGAAGGAACAAAATGCTCAGCTGTTTTACTTCCCACGATTGTAAAAGTCACTTCTTATTGATTACTTTAACTCCTTTATAATCGACTGTCGATTTGTGAATTTTATTTTATGTACCTACTGTTCAACGCAGTTTTACATTTGTTTGGTATTTTTAATCGACTTCAAAAAGGAGGAGGTTCATCTCATGTTGCTGAGCTTATGATGAAAGGTATAAATAAGTTAGGATCTGATGATGGAATCCCATGAGAAAGTTTGTCCCGTGATATTTTTCCTTGAAAAACGATTTGGTTGATTTTTTTTAATTAAGAAGAGTATTTTCCAGAACTGGTCCTATTACAATTTGACGCAGATCTGATGTAGAACTTCGGAGATAGGCAACGGAATTCTTCAATAAATGGTATCAAATCTCCCGGGATCACTGAAATTGCATGTCTGTCAATTTCGGAAGTCAGTGTCAAAAAACAAAAAAAAACAACCAAAAACGCAGAGTTCCAAAATTATTTTATACTTTGTAGTGTTTTTATTTGGAAGTCGGTTGTATTTTCGTGCAAAAATGTTTTGTTTATTTGTTAACAATATCTGAGTGACTATGTTTTCAAAGTCGGTTTAATTCAGTTATAAATTAACCCAACTAAAAAACAAAATTTCTTCCACCTAATATAAACTCGAAGTACCTGTCCGGCCCCGGCGACACACCGGTGTGTCGCGAATTAATCGCGAATTTAATGTTTATTTACATATACATAAGATTTACTTTATATTAGGGAATTTTCACCGGCCAAGAAGAAAGGTGGGGCGGCTGCACGGGCGGCGAAGGCTCCAGCGCCGGCAGTGCAACCGCCTTCAAAGCCCCCGTCTTCCAAATCTCCTGCGGCTGAAGAAGAAGCCGGTTGGCAAGTGGCCGGGGAGAAGAGGAAGGCCGGAAAGGCAGCCAGGGCAGCCAAAAAGCGCGACAGGAAGCGGCGGCAAAAGGCCAAGAGGATCGCTGCGAAGCTCAGCGCCCCGAAGACCGCGGCTGTAGTGATTACACTGCAGCCGGAAGCGGTCAAGAGGGGCGTTACATACGGGGACGTGCTCACCAGGGCCAAGGAGGCGGTGAGCCTTGGTGAGCTCGGCATCGTCGGGGGCCTCCGGCTCAAGGTCACTATGACCGGGGCCAGGATGCTGGAGATCCCCGGAGCATCCAGCGGTCCGACCGCGGACGCCCTAGCCGAAAGGCTGAGGGCGTCCTTGAGCGCGGACGAAGTCCGAGTGTCCAGGCCCAGTAAGTGTATCGACATGCGCATATTGGGCCTGGACGACTCCGTCACGGCGGAGGAGGTGGTGGCCGCCGTCGTCAGGACGGGGGGGTGCTCTGCCGAGCAAGTAAAGGCAGGCACCATACGTCCTGACCACACGGGAATGCGAACCACTGTGGTGAGCTGCCCCGTGACGGCGGCCAAGAAGATCACGGAGGGCCGAAGGCTACTCGTTGGCTGGGTGTCTGCGCAGGTAAAACTGCTAGAACCCAGACCTCTGAGGTGCTTCCGCTGCCATGTGGGCAACCACGCGGGAGCTATGTGCACCTCGGAGGTGGACCGCAGCGGGCTCTGCTTCCGCTGTGGTCAGCCCGGTCACATGGCCGGCTCGTGTAGCGCCGCGCCGCACTGCGTAGCATGTGCGGCAGCTGGCAAGCCGGCCGACCATTGGGCTGGGGGCAAGGCCTGCGCCCCACCCGCCAACGCCGGTGGTAGGAGAAAGCCCTCCGCCGTCGCCGTCTCCGCCGCGGCAGCCGCCGCCACCGTCGCCGCCTCTGCCGCCACCGCCGCCGGTGCCGCCGCCGTCGCCGCTGCCACTACGACAGCTGCGACGGCCGCAGCCGAGTCTTCACAGGGGGCTCGGGAGGAGGCAGTAATGGAATGTCAATAACGGCTCCATTACGCCTCCTCCAGGCGAACATCAACCACTGCGCCGCTGCTCAGGACCTGTTGCTCCAGAGCATGGCGCAGTGGTCGATAAATATCGCCGTCGTCGCTGAGCCGTATTTTGTCCCGCCCAGGGAGAACTGGGTGGAGGACCTGGACGGCTCAGTGACCCTAATTTCGTCGGCCGCCGCCGGCACCCCGTCCCTCGAGAGTGTCAAGAGAGGACGGGGTTGCGTAGCAGCACGGTTCGGGGAGATTGTCGTGGTGGGTGTCTACTTCTCCCCGAGCCGAACCCTCGCCGAATTCCACATCTCCCTTACGGAGTTGGTTGACGTCGTCGCCGGGTATCGTTCCCTCCCCGTGCTCGTTCTCGGGGACTTCAACGCCAAACATTTGGCTTGGGGTTCCCGTTACACGGACACGAGGGGCAGGATGGTGGAGGACTGGGCTCTGGAGACAGGCCTGGTCGTCCTAAACCGGGGTACTGTCCCCACGTGTGTGCGGATGCAGGGCGAGTCAGTGGTGGACATCTCGTTCGCCAGCCCTGCTCTGTTACAGCGTGTCGTTGACTGGCGCGTCTTAGAGGAGGTGGAGACCCATTCCGACCACCGGTATATCCGGTTTGACGTCTCCGCCCAGACCTCGACCGCGTCGGTCCGACAGGCCCCGAGTGGTCCGCGGTGGGCGCTGAAGCAGCTGGACCGGGAGCTTCTCCTGGAAGCCTCGATAGTGCAGGCCTGGGTGTCACCACCAGACAGGCCTGCCGACATCAACGACGAGGCGGAGTGGTTCCGGGAGGCCATGTCCGAGATATGTGACGTGGCAATGCCCCGGGTCCGGCCAGGAAGCGCCCGCCGTCAGGTGTACTGGTGGTCGCGAGAGCTGGCAGCGCTACGCGAGGCGTGCGTTGCTGCACGGCGCCAGTACACCAGGCAACGCAGGCTTCGCATCCGCCCTCCGGATGCGCAGGCCAGGGAGGCGGAGCTACACGAGGAGTACAGAGCGGCGAAGACCGCCCTCCGAGCGGGGATCCTGCGGGCCAAAGATCTGGCCCGCAAGGAGATGCTGGAGTCTCTGAACGGGGACCCATGGGGACGCCCTTACAAAATGGTGCGGGATAAACTCCGCACCTGGGCACCCCGTTGACGCAGAGTCTCCGGCCCCAGCTCGTTGAGGACGTGGTGAGCGCTCTGTTCCCTTCGCGAGGCGAGCACACTCCCCCGCCCATGGCTCCGCCACCTGCGGTGCCTGTTGCGGACCACAGCGACGACGGCGACGACGACGACGATGTCCCGGAAGTGACCGAGGTAGACCTGAGAGTGGCGGTTAACCGGCTGAGGGCCAAGAATACCGCCCCAGGACCCGACGGCTTGCCTGGAAAAGCCTGGGTCCTGGCCTTGGAGGCTCTCGGGCCTCGACTGAGGGGGCTCTTCAGCGCATGTTTGGAGAGGGGCCAGTTTCCACTTCGTTGGAAGACGGGGAAACTGGTCCTCATTAAGAAGCCGGAGCGCCCTGCGGACTCTCCGTCCGCATACCGGCCCATCGTGCTGCTCGACGAGGTGGGCAAGCTCTTTGAAAGAGTCATCGCAAACCGCCTCGTCGCGCACTTGGTGAGGGTGGGGCCGGATCTGGCGGAGAACCAGTTCGGTTTCCGCACGGGGCGCTCAACGGTGGATGCCATCATGCGCGTGAGAGCTCTCACGACGGGGGAAGCGGTATCCCGGGGCAAGGTCGTCTTGGCGGTGTCTCTTGACATCGCCAACGCCTTCAACACCATGCCCTGGAGTTGCATTAGGGAGGCACTCCGGTATCACCGGATGCCGACCTACCTCCGTCGCGCGGTCGAGGCCTATCTGACGGATAGGGCCGTCATCTACCCCGGTCACGAGGGAGAGTGGATTCGGCGAGAGATGTCGTGCGGTGTTCCACAGGGAGCGGTTGTGGGGCCGTACCTGTGGGACATCGGTTACGACTGGGTGCTGCGCGCCGGCCTCCCTAGCGGCGTCAGCGTAGTATGCTACGCTGACGACACGCTCGTCTTGGCTCAGGGGGGGTCGTACCAGGCGGCGGCCGAGCTAATGACACGCGGGGTTGCGATAGTCGTGGATAGGATCCGGCAATTGGGTCTCGAGGTGGCCTTGCACAAGTCCGAGGCCATGTGCTTTCATGGTCCTCGGAGCAGGCCACCACCGGGATCCCAAATCACGGTAGGAGGGGTTCACATCGGCGTCGGGTCGACGCTCAAGTATTTGGGACTCGTTCTCGATAGCCGGTGGAACTTCGTCGAGCACTTCCGACGTTTGGCTCCCAGACTGGAGCGGGCCGGGGCTGCCTTCAAGCGGCTTCTGCCCAATCTGGGGGGTCCAAACGCCTCCTGCCGGAGGCTCTATGCGGGGATCGTGCGGTCCATGGCCCTTTACGGGGCCCCAGTGTGGGCGCTGGACCTGCGGAAGCGTCCAGCCCAAAAGCTGAACGCGTCCCAAAGGGTCATGGCCATCCGGCTTGTCCGGGGATACCGCACGGTCTCCCGCGAGGCGGCGAGCCTCCTTGCTGGATTGCCGCCATGGGATCTGGAGGCGAAAGACCTCGCGCACGTTTACACGTGGCGCATGGAGGCGCAACGCCGGGGCGAAACTCTGCTGCCGCGGCATATTGCTGCGCGGCGGACGGAGCTCCGGCAAGATACCATGGCGGTATGGAATCAGCGACTGTCGCAACCCAGTGCAGGGCACGCCACAATTGTGGCGATAGTGCCCCTCTTTGAGGAGTGGCTGGAGAGGCGCCACGGCGTCCTCACCTTCCGCCTGACGCAGGTACTCACCGGACATGGTTGTTTCGGTAGGTACCTGTTTCGGATTCGGCGGGAGGAAACGCCCGGGTGTTTTCACTGCGAGGATCGCCCGGAGGACACGGTGGAGCATACGGTGGAGGCCTGCCCCGCATGGGCGGAGCAGCGCCGTGTCCTCGTCGAGGCGATCGGCGGCGGCGACCTCTCGCGTCCGGCCCTGGTTCAATCCATGGTCCGGAGCGAGGAGGCATGGGAAGCCGTCACCTCCTTCTGCGAAGCAGTAATGCTAGTGAAGGAGGAGGCGGGCCGCGTGAGGGAGAGACAACCCTCACGCCCCAGCCGCCGCGGCATAGGGAGACGCACCGGGCGTCGGGAGTCGCTGGGCGATTCCCGGCCACCGTAGGTGCGGATCTGCGGACGGCGAGCGTTGGGTGGCTCGCTGTCCGATTAAAGCCAGACCCAAGCCGACGGCGCGTTGTGTTCCACGCGCGCCTCAAAGAGATGTCAGCATAGGAGTAGGGGCCCGTTAGGGCCAGTGCCTACCAGGGTTGCGGATTTGTTCGAAAGAGTTACCGCGGCCCTGGAACGTAAAAGGCACTAAGAGGAGCATGGGTGGGTTTTAGTCAGTAGAAGTCTGACACTCCCTGCCGCTCAACCCAGAGCGGGAGGGGTCATTTGATGATTTCCCATCCAAAAAAAAAAAAAAAAAAAAAAAAAAAAAAAAAAAAAAAAAAAAAAAAAAAAAAAAAAAGCCCTACCTGGACCGTTTGTCCGAGGTAGACGTACTCGTCTACAACTTTGAGTGTAGATGGGTATTTACCATGACCTTGGTTTCGTCCATGTTCATTATAAGACCCACTCTTTCAGAAGCTCTCACCACAACAACTGGTTCTTTGCACTTCGTATCCATCAGCTACCCGCGACCCTCACCAGGTCATCAGTCCACCTTGTGGAAAGCCTTCCAATGCTGCGTCTTCCAGTAAGCAAAAGATTTTTAAATTATAATGTATTTTTTGTTTTTCTTCCAACTGATTCTATCTGTTCACCACACTAAGTTGACCAGTCGAGAATGCCTAGGATATTATGTACGCTTTTGTACCTATGTGTGTGTATGAAGTACACTGGCAGTTTATAGTAGGTACTGAACGTTTGCAATAGGGATTACCTGAGGAAAAAAAATGTGATTATCTTTTTTGTTTTAACAAATAAATATTAATTGACAAAGATAAAACGCATCAAAGATCAGGAGTGCGGGCTTGTGACGTCACTTTTCGGTAAAGAGTTTATCGGTCTGTGCGTTCACACGAGTTTTCAACGCACTGTATCGTTTCGATTTTATGTGTACGTAAAAAAAGAAAAAATACGTGTCCAATATTTTTTGAAAATCTATCTGACGGCTTAATTGGATATTTTCAGGAAACATCCCTATATGGAATTAGCTAAAGACGTATTTGAGAAATTCTTACTCAATACATCACCACAGTTATTTACAGTATAACCTGGTCTTTACCTAGGTCTCCTTTATTTTAATTTACTTAGACATATTCATAATAAGTTGTCATAGATTCCTAAACATGAAACACCACATTGACCAGGATACGAGCAATATCGATTTGTATGACAAATAACTATGTATAAAACCCGACCCGGAAGCAAAAAAAAGCAACACCAAAAAATACCTCACCAGGATGTTTACAAATTGACCAACGAAATGATCCGCTTTGCTTCATCAAAGATATTCAGAAGTTTCCAATTGAATATCCGTAGAGCCTTCCAACGGGGTCAAAGGGAAGGGAACGGTCACCCGTAGTTACACCTTCGATATTATAGGGCAAAGTACGGGTTTGTTTGTGTTTATGTGTATTTTCCATGTTTTTTTGTTTACTTTTTTCAGTACATTTTCGGGTTCTGACGATTATGGTGCTTGCTGTGTTGTCCGTGTTTTGTAGATGCGGAATTCTACTGAATGAGGAAAACGGTGTTGTTTGCTGTACACGTTTTGTTTAGTTTATTAAAAAAGATTAAAGTTTTAAGTTTTGTTGCATTAAGATACTGCTACTACGTTATGTGACTACTGAATAAATTTTCGTGCGTTCAAGAGATTTTGCCATACTTATTACTGGAATCAAAAATAGCTCACAATTTAGGACCCTTAGTAGGCTGTAATAATCCGTGGTGCTTGAAAACTGGGCTTAACCCAGTTGTATTTGTCCCTTGGTGCCTATTTGAACTAGCTCTGTTTTATCTCTTGCTTGATAAGGAGGGAAGTGGAAATTATATTTTTTTCTACTCTTCTGTTTTTTTCTAATTAATTTCGTTGCGCGATCAAAGACAGTTCAATCATTTCTCCGGGACTCGTCGAGCTTCATTGACTCGCCGATTTTCTGGTGGTTGCCACTGTTGATTCTGGCTTTCAGGAGTTGCAGTGGTTTAGTTGCAAAGGTTTTGTAAAACCTGCTGCTAATTTGTTTGTATAAGGCAAAGAATAAACTGCTTACTCAAATACGCTGGAAGATCTTGGAATGCCATTACTAATGTGAAATGCTAAATCCACTTTAATCGGAACCATTGCAGTACCACTCTTAAATCTACTTTCATAAATTGTGAATGCAAAGCTGCACTAGAAACTTTAAATAAAACGCCGATTACCAAATTATTCGAATCACGTAACAGCCATATATTCTCGGACGATGCATACGAAACTTTGGAAATGGGAAGTATCTGAAATGTTCGGAAATTTAAAAGAGTGTAACATTAACCTGGATTTGTATTTAGGTGAAAATATTAACAGAAACCTGAAACACTGTTTTTTTAACGCTATGATGACGATTAACGCACGTAATCTTTTGACGTTTAAAGAACTGAATTTCCAACTAATGTTACATTTGATTTTGTATTCTGTAACACTAATAAGTAATCCCAGCCACCAATAATAAAATCCATCTTTATTCAATAACAAAAATGAATCCTTAAGTCAGACAAAAGGGAATTTAGAGGCGATTCACAACACACGGCAAAGGTATTAACAAAGTGTATTTACTATGTCGCTTCGTACGATTAAGGTTGGCTACAGCCCTTGTGATGTGCCAGCTGTAAAATTCGATCCAGCAAACTTGTGTTATGTAGGAAACATTTGGAAGAAACGACTTTTTTCCCCTGGGACGAACTCGAAGCTTCGTAGGTGCAAGGACACCAGTGAATTTTTTTTTATTTTTTATTAGTGATGGGTTTGCTCTTGACTCTAGTCAAAGTCAGAGATGACAGAGACAAAGTCTACAATGGAGCGAGCTTACCCAGAAGGAGCCTGTTCACTCTAAATTTGAAGAGATTAGGGTTGTACGCTTTTGGAAACACAGAAGCAGGCAGAGAGCTTTCAGAATGGCTACCACCTGACATGATCTTCAGAGTTGCCGAGTCAAGAAAATTAATTTAAGAATGAAAACTGCTAATTTAATAGACAGAAAAACCAGAGGGGCAATTCTACTATTTTTTTACAAAAGTTCGCATGTCAGTCGCAATCTGTAATTCTTGGACGGATTGCGAATGACATGCGAACGTTTGTAAAACATTCGAACACCTCCATTTCCAAATATTTTTGACAGGTTGCGACTGAGACGCAAATGCGATGCGAATTAAATCTAAAAACCAGAGGAACCAAAGACATGGCTAAAAAGTCTAATAAAACAATAAAAAAAACCGGATAGGAACAATCAAATTGACATTTATAGCTTGTTAATTGATATAAATCAAGGGGCTTTTTCGCTGTCATTGCGACTCACTAAAGTTCTTTCAAGTACAAATACAAATACAAAATACAAATACTTTTATTTGTATCCCTACCTATGTTCACATAGGTAGGTCAGGTACAGATGTTGTAATTATTCATGAACGCTATGTCTAACCGTCATCGGCGTACAAATATTATTTCAGTTTTGAAAAAAAGAAAAACATGCTGATATGATAATTAATAAATTATTAAACAATATACTTGAAATTAAAAGTAAAGTAATAAGATTATCTTCACACATTATTAAATCCCACATACCTATATAACTGAAACTAAGACAAAAAGTAAGACAAAAACTCATCCGTGTTAGTATTTTAACAACGCTCGTCTACAAACCGCCTTATAAAGGCGAACGTAAAAAGTCTTTTTGTCTTGTTTCTCTTATTTTAAGTATCTTAGTTTTATTTTAGCTTCAACATTACGCTTATCTGCCGTTAGCAGTCTTTATGCTTTAAGTCCTTAAAGAATATATGGACGCTGAATTTGTAGCATTTTATTCAGTTAAACCAACATTGTTGGAAAATTTTACTAGTTGTGGTTATTGGAGCGCGATCAAAAGTGAATGGGACTTGTTTCAGGGATTGTTTATTTGTTTATAATATAAAAAAAACCCATAGTATAACATATGGCTTTAAGATTGCTTACAAAGTTTTCTATAGCGTGTATCAGAATAAACGCAATAACTCATGGGTCATTGTACTCATCAGTATGAACAATTTTCACTATAGGACCAACACAAAAATCGCGAATAAAAAATCGACTGCCCCATACATTCATGTGTGCATAACTCGACAAAATGTACTGAACAGCTGATTTTTTTGCGATTTTGTTGTTGGTCCTACATTAAAAGTTGTTTATAATGATGAGTACAATGACCCTTTATGAGGTATTGCGTTTATTCTGTAAAACGTTGTATTGATTTTTTGTTGTGTTTTTGTTTATTAAAATGCCAATAATCACAATTTTCTTGCTATTCTTTCTTAATTTAGATACCTTGGTTTTAAGTTGCATCCTTAACAATCCAATTCTTTATTTAGCCTCAAACTATATACCTACGTAGGTTAGGCCAGTAACTGGGTTGCAGTGGAACGACTGCAGCTCTCCATATAAAATATGTATATTCAACCGCATTTGGTTAAACGAAAAGCCGACCCGAAGATATTTCAAGACATACAGAATCGATGAATGTAATTCTCAAGACCCACATCGTTCGGACACTGTAAACGGCTTTAAGCCAGCGATTTTGATGTGTTTGACAGCATCTCACCACTTTCCAATCCATGAATAATTTTGTGCAACGGTCGTTATCCTGGATGTGGAGAACTGGACTGATCGATTATCATCACAAAGTTGATTAATCTCTTAAAAGAGACAAAGCGAATGCACTGCCAATTACTGAATCTTTTTTAATAGGTCATTGTAACAACGGTGACACTGACAGCCTTACTCTGAAGCGGACGAATCAGAATTATTGAAAAATATAAAGTCAAATTATTTATTTCAATAAGATAGTAATAATATAATCATTTTATTTCGAGAAGAAGCAGTTACAAAAATAACAAAGTGGTCTACTCATAGAGGTAGTGTTATGGAGGAGAACGGATAAGAAAGTCCACAGCCACTGGCCACACGATCGCTTTGTCTCTCTCCATAGACCAGAATATAATAAGGGTCTCTCTCACACTTATCTGACCATATTCACTAGACAGCAAGGCAGGGAACACTTAGTCCAGTTCTCTAAGTTCATGGTCGTAAACTGCAGAGATTGTAAACACTTTAATTTATAACCTTACATTATTCATGACGACTTCAACGTGGCTAATACCTGCAGTCTTATTTAGGGCAATGCAGATTTTAATAATCTACACAATTTTGTTGGCGTAAAATTTCAAAATTCACCTTACATTTTTACATAAGGGGAATATGCATAGAGTGTGTATTATAAGAAATTTTAAAAGCTAGCTGGACTGAACCGTTTAGTGCTGAGGATTAAACGACACACGACACTGAAAGCTCTTTGACACTCTACGAACGAGTAATTGAATGTACGCCCAAAGTAAGTCTCAGGTTTTATACACGAGAGGAAATGTCGCCCAGCTGTGCAGGCGGTGGGATTGTTCGATGGAGCGATAGCTTTAGAATTTTACTTTTGAAAAATTCTGTTTTCGTTGGCGAGATCTCGATGGTTGTTTAAAGACTTGGTCAGTTCGTGAAGCTGAAAATATGGCTTAGTTTTTAGTATTTCTACTTTACCTGATGTACCTTTATAAAATTCGTAGTTAATATATTAGTTAATTACGTAAAGATAATTTTGTTTCGACCTAGTGACTGGTTAATATACCTACCTATAAAGTCCTGCTGACCGATTTTAGGCATGGCGGCCAATCTCTACGTAGAGTAACCATCAACAAAACTTTCTGATAAAACTGGTGTTAGATTTTCTGGCTTCTGACTATTCGTAATGACTGTCAAAAATCTACAAAAGACCAACGACTTAACGTGCTTACCGAGGTATGGAGTAGTCTCAATATCTAATGGATCATCGACCATCCTTGAGCCGACCTCAACAAGCGCTGCTTAACCTCGAAGATCAAATTATATGGATGTTATTATTTAGCCACTAGTTTTTCTTTAATTTCGAATTCGATTTGTAAATAATATCGATCACAATTTACGCTTTCGAGTAATTTCAACAAATAGACAGCTATTTGCTTGAAAAACTCGAAATGTTATTTCAAGTCTTATAAATTCAAATCCAACTATTTAACGTAGTTAACCCGTGTAATTTATTTAGCTTGCTCGGCAGTGTGAACAAAACGCTGAAAGAGTGAAGATTTAATTAAAATAATTATCTTGACATTACTAATGTCAAGATAATGAAGTTACTTTTATTATTTTGATGTATATAATTAATTGTTCTATTATTACTTTTCTTTACTGTTTATTTTTATGTTCGTTTGTTTGGTTTAAATTTTGTTTTAGGATTAGTTTTTAATTTTAATGCCTGAAATAAGCGATTATTATTTCAGGTCTATTTGTTTTAGTTTCTAAATCGTTTTTTCTTAGCACATCTTGTTTTGATTTATTATCTGATTAATTATTTATCTATTATGTATCTCTATTTGCACTCATTGTTAGTCGATAGTATATTTTTTGTTTTATTTGTTCCCGAGTTCAAGACTGTTTTGGGTTAACTAGATTATCTTTATGTAAATTTTTTATATTAACCGCTCAGGCCCAACATGTGAAAATTCCCTAATATAAAGTAAATCTTATGTAATAGGTAAATAAACATTAAATTCGCGATTAATTCGCGACACACCGGTGTGTCGCCGGGGCCGAACTAATTTTAATTATGTTTTTAAATTTTTAACCATTCCGTCAATTTACTCGTAAAATGTAGCAATTCTGACCCTCAAGATACAGGCAAATGTCTAGAAATGTTTATGCGATCATGCAGATTATTGGTTATTGTGTCTAGATACATTAAACATTGTTTTAGTTGTCAAAATAATGTGTATTTTGTGTTTATTTCGTCAAGCGGTCTTTGCTAATTTTGTTTGGTTTTGAATCGGCATAATGTTCGACATCATTTCTATTTCTATTGTAGTGGTGTTCTATTGTAGATTTTCAGAAAGCTTAAATTTATTCCTAGTATTGTATTTTACAAATAAAAACAATTCTAGGAATAAAATTAAGCTTTCGGTGATTTACTCTGAAATTATTCAATTAAAAATTTAAATTTAACAATTAATATAAAAAAACCACGCACCTTCGGTGGCGGAAAAAGGTGGGGGGCTAACCTACACGTCATGCCGTCGGCTTAAGTTAAATCTTCATTCTTGTAAATGATTCACATAAAATTATCTTTAGAAAAAAGTCAAGGCTCCACCCACACACGTGATTCATTCACTCCCACTTACAATTATGGACAATTTGTATCCAAAAATAAATGAATGTTGACTTCTTACAAGATTCGAATGAAAACGATACGTTTTCATTGACTCGTTGGTTTCTTTGATTAGTCTAGTCGGTTCATTAAAAGCTTTGGCATTGAGGGGAAGACTTACTGTCTAGAGTTGATGGCAGGGTGACATCAACGGGATGAAATTTAATTGATTCGATCGGAACATCGTGAATCTTTTAAAACAGGAAGCTGGTGCTTATTAAAAATTGCCGTTGGGTTATTTTCCATGCTACAATTTAAACAAAATATTTCCAACTCGTAATTAGGGAAACTTCAAAAATATACAACACGTACATGCACACACGTCACATGCACGCACGCAAGCACATTGCGCATTGCATGCACGTCGTACACGTATAATGTTATAGTTTATTGTTTAATTCTTACTTTATAACTTTTACACACGGTGTCTACATCTCTTTTATTCGACTTTCCTTTCGCAGGTATGCTGAAAGAGATATCATTAGAAATAAGCAACACCTTTGTACCTATTTTTCTGTCTCCTTATTCTTATATATTTCTAAAATGTGTGTACATAACTGTTATATAAATAAATAAGCAAATACATGAATCTTTTTTATCTACACTAACAAGTTAATGTTCCAAATTTGAGTTAAAAAACGAATGCATAAACACGTACTTTTTTTTCGTGGATAGGTAAAATTAACAAAAAAAAACCATTACAGTTCAACATTTACCTTCGATTTTTAAACAACTGCATCATAAAATATTTTTTTAATTTTTATAGCACACTTTTACTTTTTAATTTATTGGCGCGGGCTCATTGACAAGTCAATGAGCCAGCTTTTTTTATCTTTGTCTATGGATGCGCGCGTTGCGCAGTCATTCGAATACGCAATGAGAATATCCGCCATATTGGAATAAACTATTTTTCCACTTATTTTATTTCAACTGTATAAGTGAAGATAAAATAGTGTATGTAACGGCATATAATTTGATATTAAAACACTCATGTGATAAACCCAGACTCGTGTTTTAATAACCCCTATTATATGGTCGTTACATAAACTACTTTTTTTAAATCAATCAATGGAGTTTTAATAGTTTTTAGTTAACATTTATGTGTTTTGGTTATTGAAATATCAGCCCAAGACCTGAGGGCCAATTCTACTAATTTTTAAGCAACGCGGTTCGAATTTGCATGTCAGTTGCAATCTGTCAAAAATGTATGGTAATTAAGGCTTTTTTGACATGTTGATGCGAACGTTGCTTAAAAATGAGTAGAATTGGCATTCTGGTAGCAAATTTAATCAGAAACTAAATAACGAAACACAAATTACACAAAGCAACCAACCATAACTTAAACTTGTTGATTCGGTTTTATACGCAGGGAGCGCACACCTTCGGCTCTAACATGGGTCAAGGGACAGCTGACGCGACCACAAGCGTAATAACAGGTCCAGCTCTTGAGTTGGGACTTTTAATATCGCACCCAGTGTTGTCAACACCCTCTTTTTGGGGACTGCCTGTAATTTGACAGGACGTGAGTACGCGATGTGAATTCACTTATAGATGTCAGATTATTGACAAGTGATATCGATAGAAAAAGGATGATCTTGTGATTTTGGTTGACTTTTTTGCTGATTCGCCATATCAATGAATCCTACAAAGTTTTTTTTATAATTTAAATGCCGCAGCCAACTGGCTTAATCAGCCGTTCAAATTAAAAGCCTAGCCTTTTCATATAATCAGCGACATAGTGACATGGGCAAGTCATTAAACGATATAGAAACAAAGCTGTTAAGGTCGCTGAAAAATCAGCACAGTTAAATGAATAGACTTGGCTTTTAATGAAACAGCTGATGAAGCTAGTTGGCTGCGACATATATTTATCATACTTATATCGATACGACAGAGCTTACCTAAACCTAATTAACCCATACCCAATTGGGCATGGACAATGTTATGCATGTCGCAGCTTCGCAGCCTAGGCTTAATCAGCCCTTTCATTAAAAACCTAGCCTTTTCATTGAACTGCGCCGTTTAATCAGTGAGATAAGTGACATGGGCGAGTCATTAAACGATATTCAAAAAAAAGTGTCATTTAGATCGCTGGAAAATTTGCGCATTTAATTGAAAAGGCTAAGCCACCAATTAAACGGCTGATTAATATATAATATAATACGTTATCTATGCCCATGCCATTGTGAAATGCATACACATGGTTTGATACACTGGGTTTATTGAAACAATCAAAGTTACAAAACCACACTAGTAATAGCTTTTTTTTATGGATGGGAAATCAGCAAATAACTCCTGCCGCTCTGGGTGGAGCGGGAGGGAGTGTCAGTCTCTTACTGACTAAAACCCATCCGTGCTTATCGTAATGCCCTTCGCTTTCCAGGGCCGCGGTAACTCTTTCATACAAAATCCGCAACCCACACTAGTAATAAATAGAATAGAATACAGTCCTAGGACGTGTTAAGGTGAAAACGCCAGTGCAGCCCGCCAAATACAAATAAAAAAAAAATGTAGTAGGTATTGACATTTTACACCAATACTAACTGAGAGAGTTGTATTGATGATTTTAATGATTACAGTTCTGTAAATACGTACTTGCTACGGTACACGTACGGTACGGTGACACTGACCTGCAAATTGCAAAAAACGAATTTCGCGGGCTACCCTGACGCTACCTTAACTCGAAGACGATAAGACTTCTCTGTCGTTCCGTTTGAAGCGAGCTCCTTGTCGCCACCTTCAATGATGGGACCTATTCTATACTTAGTTGTGTGTAAAAGCCGCCAGTGAGCGCTTGCTATTCGTTTTTGATGTTCTTACGTAGTAATGACAGAATCCGCCATGTAAATAAATGCAACGATCTCAAAAACTAATTTTCCCTCCACATGTAACGGAGTAAGGATTCTGACGTCTTCTAACATGACTGTCCAAAATTTTGACTGAAGGAACCTTTCCAAGCAAGAGTACACTGACATCTTCTGCCTCACTCGCTCCATCGTAGAACTCACTCTATATATTTCAGAATAGTATATTCTCCATATTGCACCTACCACATTGGCCTCTGCATCACCAAAGATTGACTGATTGAGAATGCCTTAGGCATTTAGTCCGCCTCGGTACAGTGTTAAATAAATTGCAAATGGTCGAAACTATTCACGTCGATCGTTTCGATGGAATCTTCGCAACGATAGGGCAATGTCTACGCAAATATGGTAGACAACAGATAAATGTGCCATAACGGTCACTGACCCACATATATTTATTGACTTTCTTAATAACAAAAACAGAAATAAAGACATTTAATCTGATCCTTTACGTTCCGTAGTAATGAAAAACAGTTTATAATTTATTGTTCGGTTACCTACGAAGGGATATTAGGGAAAGGTCAATGTACTTTATTGCAATTTTATCTGGAGCCTACTTTACGATGGATTACGCTTGCCTTGAATCCACTCAAGACTTCCAGTTTGTATTCGTAGAAAACATAGAATCTGATAAGGATATTTACTCCTTAGTTGTACCATAGCCTGGGTTATGACTAGGTACTTTATTGCAAGTTTATCTGGCGCCTACTATAGTAAGAACATCAAGTAAAATATGTATATATATAAAAAATAATTATCATCATCATCATAACAGCCGAAGACGTCCACTGCTGGACATAGGCCCCAAGTGTCGCCACAACAACCGATCCTGTGCGTCTCGCAGCCATCGGCTACCGCGACCCTTACCAGGTCATCGGTCCCCCAAGTGGGAGGCCTTCCAACTCTGCGTTTTCCAGTACGCGGTTGCCAAAAAAAAAAAAAAAAACTTATCTTACATTGTCTCCCATTTATAACAAAACTCACATAGATACTTTTACTACCTCCGCCTAGTTTTAATACTTAGTTTTGCTAGTATTAATACCTTGTCTCCATGCTCATATAAAACGGGTCAGACAGAAATATCCCTCTGGGACGCAGGTTGAATATTTGGGTATATCAGACCTTTCCCCGAGCTCTACATTCCCGCACCCAAAATTTCATTACGATCCATCGCTTCGTCGGGGGATGTTTGAGTAACAAACAAATAAACAGACTGTTGGGTTTATATTAGTTAGGATTTGTTATGCTCCGTCTAGGCTTTTCGCTTTTGGGATGAACAGATTTTTCATCATGAAAGTAAGGCTTTGATACTTCTTAATCCTGAAAGAAATCTCTACTATACCTACTTCTATAAATAATTATAAACGCGAAAGTAACTCTGTCTGTCTATCTGTCAGTCTGTTACGCTTTCAGGATAAAACGGCTGAACGGATAGTCATGAAATTTTACAGATATATAACCTGGGATATGGAGAGTTCACTATATTATTTATTTGGATGGATTTTCATACAACTTTTGCCAGCCGCTGCTCGCATGTAATTGGCCAGTACAGCAATTTTGATTTATCTCGAAGAAGGTTGTCAAAATAATGCTCAAATTTCCAAGCATGTTTGAGAAAAAGCTATTTGCCTATACATTTATTTTCTAAATGATTCAAGTGGGTAAAACAATGCTGTTTTTATCAATTAGTAGCAAGCAGGATATCAAAGCTACAATCGCTGAATGCTAGGCTTGGCAATTAAAAGTAAAAAAGTGAAACAATATACCTATACCGGACATTTAAACTTATTTTGTAAAATATTTATGAGTTCGTTTACTGAAACAAAGGAACGTCTCTTAATTAATGTCAGTTCATCATTAATTTAACGTTCATTTTATATCGATAACAGCGTAAAAGCATGTCACGTTACCGTCCATTAAAAATTAAATTAATAATTTTAAAAAACTTCTTTAAATATTCAGAAACAAAAACCACTTTTCTGCTAACCGAACGTTGAACATGATCATTAAGGCAAAAACAAGTATATCTGCACGGAGCCCATTAGCGCACAATTTCAGTGGAAAATAATGAACAAAATATAAATATAGAATATTCAGGAACATATTGCTTGCCACCTCCTATATTTGATGTTCGATAAAAATTATAAAACAACGAGGTATGTTTGTGTGCGTTTGAGTGAAACTCTTCATGCGTTAACGGGAGTGGAATGGCGTCAAACAGAAATGTAAAAACATGACGTCATTAAAATTAGTTCGATCTGAGAATTGTGCATTCATTTATGGATCTAGTTTTTTATACGGCAGATAAAATTCTAGAACGATACATGTTTCTTTAAGGATTTTATGTGTCTTTTTCTATTTATCCGAAACTAATTACAAATTCTTCTGTATTTTTGTATACCAGTGAACTCCTATTTATTGTTTTTTTTTTAAGTGTGTACAAGTTTTTGACTGATTTAAATGTACAATTAAATCTGGTAGGTGGTTCTGCAATCGGGTTCCAGTTTTTTTGTTTCTTATAAAAGCTTACGTTTGCGTAGGGGATTTTATGTCGTGACTGCATCTATAAAAATATTTATAGCTAAACCTACTTATCTAACTATTAGTTTTTAACCGACTTCTAAAAAAGGAAGAGGTTCTCAATTCGACTGTTTATATGTATATTTTTTTTTTATGTTTGTTCGGGCATAACTCGGTCGCTTGTCAATCGATTTGAAAAATTCTTTTTTGTTGGAAAGGGTATACTTCCCAAATGGTCCCATTGAAATTTTATCAAAATCGTTACAGTAGTTTGGTTATTAAATCCAAATAGCTGGAAAAATTATGTGGAAAATTTATCCATGTATACGAAATTGCGTATTTTTGCTTACCTGTGACTTTCCAGTGGTGTTGTTAGGTGTGGGGTACCACTAAAAAGTGAAAAATAAAAAACTTTTTCACCAAAAAAAAGAAACCGACTTCCAAAAAACACTACAAAGTTGAAAATAACTTTAATTTCGGAAGTCGGTGTCAAATAACAAAGAAGCAACCAAAAACACCGACGAAGTTTTTTTTATATTTCTTTTGATAAAAAAATGTGTTATACATTTACTTGCGTTTCTATTGACCTATCAATGTCATAGGAAATTCAATATGGCGGTCGCCAAGCATCACAATGATATGTTTCCGCCCACAGTAACTTTTTCACCTAAAACATCATAAAGGTAGCAGTGGAATTTCATTTCTATTCTAAAATTACCTTCAATAGCAAGGTTTTAATATCATAAATATAAAACGTAAAAAAGGAACGAAAAATATCCAGCAATTCTATTTACATCTGTTAAGGCTGGTTCAGATTATGCTAGTCAAGTATTTTATTCAGTTTACGAGTATGTTTTAAAGGCGGGTACGCACTGAAGCCTGAAAAGGTTATTCAGAAAAAAAATCATGCCTTGTTATTAAAAATACTGCAATACTTAATCAAGATGTGTTTAAATATCACATAATTAAACGGTAAAAAAATCTCATGTTTATCATGAATTATTTTACAAACATAGATTAGTCTTAACAACTAACAGTTTTTCGTGTCCAGTTCGTGTTCCAAAAAAAAATTCAAATCTATTTTTTTATAACCTTTTAAGCATACGCGAATTTTTATGCAAATAACATAAAAAAATAAATCTTAAAAGCATTTCTCAGTCACTTGTACTTGTATCATCTGCCTAGCCTTTTCCTAACTATATTGGGGTCGGCTCCCAGTGAAACCAGATTCAGCTGAATACCAGTATTTAACGTGTACTTATATAATTTCTCAAAAGAAAAATACCTATCTTTCGTCCAAGAAACAGTCCCACACATCCTTTAAAAGCCATTGTGCCACATTTATCCGTGGCGCAGACAAGCTCCATTGAGAGAATACAACACAGAGAGTGGCTCAACACACAAGCCTAGCTAGGTACACACACGGATAGCTCTGTGCACACAAAGTGGCTTCTTTTCCGGAGGTTCTAAACAAGCGGTGCGTGTGTCTTGATAGAGAAGAGGCTGTGTTACTCCGTAATGAATGGGCCATCGCTAGTTTTTTGTCTGAAAAAGTATTTGGTATAAATAGACACCCAAAACTAATATTCAAACAACACACTTCATTAACTAGAACCAAATTCCGTGCGTTCAAGCGATTTCGTTTACATCTATTATTGGAATCAAATGTAACTCACAATTTAGGATCCATCAGTATTAATGTTAATTTTAAACCGGTGGTTCTTACTCCAGCAGCCTGCATGTCCATAATAATATTTATTTATGATGGATTGGAGAATTTTTCAAATTTAAAATTATGCAAAGCATTCTGTTCGTGTTGTAAAAACGTGACATTAACAACACTATAACGTCTATATATTATAAACACTATAATATAGTGTACTACTGCTATGCTACCGGTGACCGATGACCTGGTGAGGGTCGCGGGTAGCCGATTGACGCACAGGACTGGTTGTGTGTGGCGACACTTGGGGGAGGCCTATGTCCAGCAGTGGACGTCTTTCGGCTGATATGATGATGATGGCTACTATACGCTGATTAGTAGTAAAGCTGGGTTTATCCCAGTAGTAAATATACCTTTCTGCCTATTAACATAGCTCTGGGCCTAAACCACCAACTCTTAAAGCAGTATTACTTTAATATTACTTCCAGTGGGAAAGGGACGGAGCTATACGTCCTGTATAGCTCCATCTCTTTCCCACTGGAAGTAATATTCATGTAATACTGCTTTAAGAGTTGGTGGTTAGGCCCAGTTCTGTCTCTTGCTTGGTAAATGGAAACTATGCTTTCCATAATCCTCCGCTCTTCTTCTGATTAATTTCGTTGCAAGATCGAAGACAGTCAAAGTGGATTTTTTTATCCGGGACTCGTCGAGCTTTATTAATTCAGTATTTTTCAGATGTACGCAACTCTTGTTTCTGGCTCTCAAGAGTTGCGGAGGATGGTTTCACCTTGTGAAGGTCACGGGTGTCTGCTGTATGTGACAAGCACATTACCGGTTATAACAGGAGAGTCTTTTGTTTGTAATGATCCCATCAAAAACATAAGTGTGAAAATTGGAGCAAAATTTAATGTTAATAATATGTGTGATTGTTGACTTCAACAACTTGAAGAATTGAAATCTAAATGAGTGCCAAGTTCAGTAGATAATCCTGAAATAAAATAAATTAAGGCACAAGATTCAACTTTCTTTCTAGAAAGCCGCTTGCTTGTATGCCACCGTATGGCATTGAAAAGTATGTATATAACGGCGCGCAGCTAAATTACTCGTAAAAGTAAATCCAAGATTTAAGATGAGAGACTGATTGTGTTATTTGGTTGAATAGTAATTATTGTTAAATTCAAAATTAAAATGGTGATTTATTTCAATTGGTCGAATATAAATGGCGATTTATAAAATATGAGCGGGTAACCCCGAATAGGGTAGCAAGTTTGCGTCTACGCCGTGACAGCTGGCATTCTTTTGACAGACAGCGTACGAAGTGCACGCGTGCTAACCTATTGGCTCGTAATCTAGTTTCATCTTGTGTTTGCCCGTATATTTTGTTTACAAATGTAATCGAATGAAACGAGGGACTGTTAAGAATCACAAACGTGCTATTATTTCAACGTTTCTTCTACAACACGCCCATGATGGATGACTATCACAAAGATCGCTCCGCTGCCCATTCTGATATTCCGTCATCAGGCGTGGGATGTAACCCACATGGCCCACAAGGAAATTCGTGACAATACTATTGAAATACGAGGCGTTACGTTTTGAAATGCAAAACACGTGTAGTGACAGTGATAGTGAAAATTGCGGTTCTTTTTGAAACGCGTACGCTAATCCAGAAGTTAAAAACTCAATGTGTGCCGTGAAGTGCCCTGAAATTTGATCCGTTAAACCCAAGTTTGACGCCCGATCATAGTGCGGTATCACGGTGGTATGTTGCGTCGAGGATGCAGTATTGTGCAGTGCAGCTTATTTTTGACCATTAGTCAGGCGCTGAAAAGCTTCGTGCCTTCATGCCTGTCGTAGATAACCTATCTGGGTTCAACGTAGGAAAAATTCAAGGAAAATTACGAGGTCAAGATTTCTTTTTTTCGAGTTTTATGCGACTACCCTCATCAACCTGAACAATGGAAAACCAGTCTAAAACGGAGGCAAGCAACTTCACAGCAACTGGCCAGGTCAAGAAGAAGTGTGTGGGGATATTCACGACAATCTGGTGAGCCATTTTCGTTTAGTTATTGCTGTGGAGGTGAGGTGCTAGTTAGTTAACATTTTTCTGTTTGTTTACGGGTGAACATTTTTATGCTGTGGAGACTGACTCACAGAGGGTTACGGTCTCATGATTGACGACTATCGATATTTGACAGTTGACTTGTCGTTTTATTGCTCTACGCTAAAGTGCGTAGCGATATTATTTTGCTATCGCTATTTGAGTAATAGACTTGATTGTTTAGTGTTATTGTTGTTGGGAATATAGTGGCGTAAATATCTCCATGGGACAATAAAGCGCTATAGTCTCAATACCGTACCCACCTAACGCTTTTTCTGAAAACTGTGTTATTCGCAAAAGCCATGTATTGATTTATCATTACCTTCCATTGCCCGGGCTTTGCCCACTGCTGGGCGTGGGCCTCTTTTCTTGTGCCAATGTTTTGTTTAGTTTTCGATTTATTGACTTTATTTATTGACTTCTACTACTACCTGAAAGCTCCATTTTCAGCCACAGCTTTGATAGAACTTGTACTCTCGTAGTGTTTCTCAGTTTTCAGATATCGTATTACGGTGGATGAAGTTAGCAAGAGGCTAGCGGTTCGCATGCTGCATTATAACTGCTGAGCAGCTGCAACTTCTGAGCAGTTCTGAGCGTGACAAACCAAAGGTCAACAACCAGTTTGCAGACTGCAGTAGCCGAGCATCTTGTCAACATCTGTGGGGTGTAAAAACGTTCAAAGCTGTCTGGAACTGGGTGAGTCGCTCCCATTTTATTTGTATTGTGAGTTTAAAAGTTTCCAAATTCTTCATATGTATTCAGTGGTTGGTTTGATAGTGCAAGGTTATTTTGACATACTTAATACAAAGCGAGTACTTAGTTTTCCCATTGGCGGTAATAGTTTCAACATTTTGTTCAGTGCGAAACTTTAGAATGAGATAGTGCATGGCAAGGTTGCCATAAGGTCATGTTCCGACTTAGACGTTTTTGGTGAAAAATTGGACCCAGGCTCATGTACTAACGTGTCGGCGACAGTTTTCCTTACATACGTTTACATTTACGTACGTTTTCCAACAGTTAGTTATTTCGATAGTAAGTAAACCATCATGAACAGCAACTTGATTTTAATGACAATGATTAAAGGTTTACAGGCATAGAGAAATCATGCTATTAAAATTTCTAAATAGATTTTTCCATTCTCACTACTGGTTTGCCTACCCGGTATGTGAGTTAATACGGGTGAGATTAAAATAAGATTTATTCATTCAAATTGAACAGTGCAGTTATGACCGTGATGTTCGTAGATTAACGTAGAGTAATTCGTGAACGTAGCTCCTTCACATGAACGTTTAACGCAAACATTGTATCTTTTTGGAAGCTCCAATGTGCATAGCTTATTGGTCGGCATGTTTTAAAATCTCTTTATGGAGAAGAAGACACCCGAGGCAAAGTACCAATAGATGTTGTGAAGTAGATGACGAGTTAGTGGCAATTTAGTTTATGTGAACAGGTTCTGAGTTCTGTGTGTCAGTGACTGTACTAGAGTATCGTAGCAGTATCCCAGAGTGATACAGACGAAGGAGTCTGTAACAGGGTTGCGGTAGTTCTTTGTCGTACAAAATAAAACTTACTTGATATTATTCCCATGGGGAAGAGCGAGTGTAGTAATTGTGTTGTGTTGAGCTATGATATGATAGCTGTTGACTGTGATGAGATACCTGGTCTTTGATTTTCTTTATTCAAATTATTGTGAGTTTGGTGACTTTTACCGGTTTTTGGACTTGGTAATCACGAATCTTGAATCAAACCGCATTTGTTTCAATTAGGTCATATATAGCCGCTCTTGAACTCTCAAACGGCTAACTGACTGACCAACACTAGTTTGTAGACAATTACCGTAGAATTCAACGACAGCAAATAATGCGTCAAAAATGTTAGACTTCATCTGTAGAGCGTTTGATTTAAGAAACTGCGAGACCCATAATTGATGTTTGGTTATGTAGGTACTGGAGTCGATTAGATGAGGTCCCTGATATTTCATAACAGGGTTTAAAACGATGCGTGGTATAAGGTAAAGCTCAATTTGATTGTACATAAGCAGCTAAAGATTTAGTTTTCTGTTAACGATTTCATGTTATTAGAAGATTATGCGTGAAACCAGATTAGGTACGTAAAATCTTGAATTAAACGGTCCATTTAAGGATCATCGAAGGATCATCGAAGGGTTATTTACCTAGATAGATACCGACTAAAGGCGCTTAACTCTTCATGATTGTGCAAGATTGAGGAAGATTCCCGATCACCAAGTATTCTCGTGTATTAGATGTCTTAGTCGAAGACAATGATGATAAAACGAAATCTTGTTAAGAATAGCTTGTCTACTCATACTCGAAGCTCTTGAACGCACCTCAGGTGGTGCCAATGGGTCTGACCGCACCCTATGAGTAACAAACACGTGGCGATAGGCATTTACTAAAGGCTCTAATAATAGAGTAGAACCTATAAGTATGCACATGATCGAATACGACCTATGCCAGATTGCTACGTTCCATTGGAGTTGAACGTACATAGGTTTGAAGGCCTACTAATAGTGTAGAGTCAGAATGTGCCGATAACGGCGCAGGTGAGTTGTGCAGCTGGATTTACTTGTTTACTGTGAAGGCCTTTGCTAATATTAACCATTGGTCACAATAGCCTGTGTGGCACCAGCCTGTGTGGCAATAGCCTGTGTGGCACCAGCCTGTGTGGCAATAGCCTGTGTGGCACTAGCCTGTGTGGCACCAGCCTGTGTGGCAATAGCCTGTGTGGCACCAGCCTGTGTGGCAATAGCCTGTGTGGCAAGAGCCTGTGTGGCAAGAGCCTGTGTGGCAAGAGCCTGTGTGGCAAGAGCCTGTGTGGCAAGAGCCTGTGTGGCAATAGCCTGTGTGGCACCAGCCTGTGTGGCGATAGCCTGTGTGGCAATAGCCTGTGTGGCACCAGCCTGTGTGGCAATAGCCTGTGTGGCACCAGCCTGTGTGGCAATAGCCTGTGTGGCAATAGCCTGTGTGGCAATAGCCTGTGTGGCAAGAGCCTGTGTGGCAAGAGCCTGTGTGGTAAGAGCCTGTGTGGCAAGAGCCTGTGTGGCAATAGCCTGTGTGGCACCAGCCTGTGTGGCGATAGCCTGTGTGGCAATAGCCTGTGTGGCACTAGCCTGTGTGGCACTAGCCTGTGTGGCACTAGCCTGTGTGGCACTAGCCTGTGTGGCACCAGCCTGTGTGGCAATAGCCTGTGTGGCATCAGCCTGTGTGGCAATAGCCTGTGTGGCGCAAGCCTGTGTGGCACTAGCCTGTGTGGCACCAGTTTGTTTGGT
Source organism: Melanchra persicariae (assembly GCA_947386135.1). Taxonomy (NCBI): domain Eukaryota; kingdom Metazoa; phylum Arthropoda; class Insecta; order Lepidoptera; family Noctuidae; genus Melanchra; species Melanchra persicariae. Next base: position 2,797,829 of record OX376651.1, on the reverse strand, counting down.
ACTAGCCTGTGTGGCACCAGCCTGTGTGGCATTAGCCTGTGTGGTACCAGCCTGTGTGGCAATAGCCTTTGTGGCATTAGCCTGTGTGGCACCAGTCTGTGTGGCACCAGCCTGTGTGGCAATAGCCTATGTGGCAATAGCCTATGTGGCTCCAGCCTGTGTGGCAATAGCCAGTGTGGCGTTGACTGGCCTGTGTGGCGTTGACTAGCCTGTGTGGCATTGACTAGTCTGAGTAGCATTGACTGACCTGTGTGGCATTGACTAGTCTGAGTAGCATTGGCTGACCTGTGTGGCATTGACTAGACTGTGTGGCATTGATTCGCTTGTGTGGCATTGACTAGCCTGTGTGGCATTGACTGACCTGTGTGGCATTGACTAGACTGTGTGGCATTGATTCGCTTGTGTGGCATTGACTAGCCTGTGTGGCATTGACTAGCCTGTGTGGCACTGACTAGCCTGTGTGGTATTGACGAGCCTGTGTGGCGCCAACCAAACTGTATGACATCGAACAGCTTGGTTGGCACTAACTTGCTGTGGTGGCACTGAGATGTGTTATCTGAGATATTTGGTTATCACTAGTATTGAAAATGATAAATAATCAGATTTAGGTGCCTTATAAGTATTGCTTTAAATATGAGTCAGGGTGACCGAGTGGAGAATAATGTTAATCATTGTGTCTTTCTGTTTGACCGTCGATAGTGAAGATGAGAGCAATACACACGAGGACGTGTGAAGATGCAGGACGGCCGTAACGGCGCGCAGCTAAATTACTCGTAAAAGTAAATCCAAGATTTAAGATGAGAGACTGATTGTGTTATTTGGTTGAATAGTAATTATTGTTAAATTCAAAATTAAAATGGTGATTTATTTCAATTGGTCGAATATAAATGGCGATTTATAAAATATGAGCGGGTAACCCCGAATAGGGTAGCAAGTTTGCGTCTACGCCGTGACAGCTGGCATTCTTTTGACAGACAGCGTACGAAGTGCACGCGTGCTAACCTATTGGCTCGTAATCTAGTTTCATCTTGTGTTTGCCCGTATATTTTGTTTACAAATGTAATCGAATGAAACGAGGGACTGTTAAGAATCACAAACGTGCTATTATTTCAACGTTTCTTCTACAACACGCCCATGATGGATGACTATCACAAAGATCGCTCCGCTGCCCATTCTGATATTCCGTCATATATAATAATACTCGGCTCGCGAGGTTGTCGACATGTGGGATGTGAACACAGCAGTCATTGTGCCGATAATCGTCACGGCCAATGGCGTAATTGCCAAGAGCCTCGACCAACATCTCAAGAGGCTCTCGTTGGGCAGCTGGATCAAGGGCTTGATCCAGAAAGCAGTACTCTTGGACACGGCGCGTATCGTTAGGAGGTTCCTCTCTCAGGAGCCCTGACCACCGGTAGCTTGGATTCTGTTCCCGATACCGGTGGGCTACTATTTTTTATATTTTTAAATGTTTTTTTTAATTTTTATAGAAATATTTAAAAATGTAAATGATATGTACAGAAAATGAATAAAGGAAATAATAATTAACACAAGCAATGGTCACGATTTGACATTGAAACTGCGCCTTCATGCTGCCGCAGTAAGGGTTGTTTTCGACGTTTTGTTGTACCCACCGCCATACGGTTCTTTATCAACAATTGAATTTATTCTTGTAGGATTTTTATTTTATTTCAGATTAATGTCATTGTTTATAAGAAATCCCCAGCTGATCTGAACGGGGCTTTACGTCCAACATTTTTGTAAATAAACTAGTGAGTGTACGCAACCGTGTTTTCGCTTCGTTACCGTCATTCCAGTCACGTTTGTCTCATACAAATGTTGTTCCCGTTCTTGTGAATATTTACTTTTTTATTCACCATAAATGCTGTTATAAATCGTGTTTATATTTTAGCTTCGAGTTTGGTAATGCGGAGTTATTTAATGAAAACTACGGTTCTTATAAAATGTACAGTAATTTTTCATGCAGTAAAACAAATATGTACTGATTGCATAATTAAATAATTTAAAATTAATTATTATTTTTATTTTATGATATTAAAATGTACCGATAAAACCTGGATTAGGTTCCAACAACATAAATGTGGATATTGGCATAAGCAAAATGAGGCCAATGCTGAGCTTTATGTGTGTATGATGAAAAAAAAAACTATTATCAATATTTTTCTTTTTTCTGAGCCAAATAAGCTGTTATCAGTACTGTTACCTACTTTTCTCAGAAAAGAAAACAAAACACCAGGTCAACAGAGCACTATGTTCGACGTTAGATAAATTTTGTAATATCGGTCACTGACCCATCTACATTTATTGACATACTTAATTCCGAAAACAGAAATAAAGACCTAAAACTGCCCTGAATTGACATCTACTGTGATTCTTTACATTTTGTAGTAATGACAAACAATTCATAATTTATTGTCCGGGTACCCGGAAAGTTCTTTACCCTTTCTTTGTCTAGGTATGCAGAGAAATTAAGGAAAGAGCTAAGAAGTTTATTGCAAATGTATAAATCCAAAGAAGAGTTCTTTTTTTTTGTTATTCATTGGCTTGCACAATCCCACCCTTGTGATCCCACCTGATAGAAAACGATGACGTGGTCGACTATGGAGCACGCTTGCCTAAAAGTGACCTATTCTCTGTTAACACTTCTTAAATTATCAACTGCCAACGCATCAGACACAATTAAATTAGGTTTCTCGACAGTCCAGATCTGTGCGCAAAATAAAAGCACTCCCAAAAATGTTTTTTGCGCGAGACAGTCAAAAACACAATGTAGGTACATCAGGAAATCAAGTCACTACATCTTCATGTTACTAACTCACTAAGCTAGCTATATTCTGTATGTTAATAGTATTTATTACGTCAGTTCCGGCCTCAGTGGCCCACAAGATTTTGCAGCCGCTGGTATATAATGCGATTATGTTGTCTTGGGCATTACTTGTCAAAGGTTTACCCGAGCCGCCTCTGTTTTAGAGCTATGATTTTAGGTAGGGACACAAAAGTGGCGGTTGTAAGCGCTGGAGTATAGCGGTTTTAATATTCTAAATGTGCATAAATATGTAGATGTTTTTTTTGAAGAAAAAAAAAATGATTTGAGGAAAATCAAAAATTGTTACATACTTTTTTGTCATATGCTTAAAGTAAACAATAATTCGATCTAAGTATTTAAAGTATTTTTCCGAGAATCAATAACAATTTAAAATGATCCGCATTTTACTGATTAAACAAAATTCATTTTCGAATAAATAACGTTATTTCGTTTCAGGAAATATTATTATTTAAAATATCAGTAAAAATGAATCGTGCAATTTTTGTGAAGTTACTAGCGAGTAAACATTCCATTACCGGTGTTCAATAAATGAAAATAACTCAAAATTATTGTGTTATTACTCTACATTCAATAATTACATAATAAAAATGCACGATTGTAGAAAAGTGGTGCTTTATAGTTTCTGCCATAAAAGTTAAACACAAGCCTTTATGGCAGTACTGTTAAAAATCACAATAAATATTTAGGTACATACGTAACAACTCGTTTATATTTCATGAAACTATAGACAGAAAAGTACATTATATTCGCAAGTAGTTTATATAGTACAGGGCGTATCTATTGTCGAACTTGACAAAAATTTAGAAGTTGGCAATTGCGTATTTATTTTTATGGTATACTTGAACATCTCGTGATAAGCACATGAAAAATATTTAGTAAAACACTTGTTCAATGGGCGGTCTTATCACACAAGGCTAACTTCCTCAGACAACTTTCGGATGAACTTTTTTGCTATTGCTAAATATGCACAAGATGCCTCTATTTTTACATGTTATATATTCAATTTCATAATTAAATAATCCACATCCACTTCATCGATACTTGATAAACTCAAAAACAAATTGCCTACATGTCCGAAAGATGTTTCGTGGCCCACACTGCAAGGCTACTACCGTATTTCTTACGTGCCAGCTAAAATATGACGGTTGTCTCAACTGGCATGCTCAAAGAATTTGTTCACGTTAAGCCGACGTGTGGGTTAACGTCAACTTAAATAGCTGGCGACTTCATTATGGTATACATGTTCTTTTGTTTATGAAAGAGATTTGTGGGGCATTTATTTTTGGTGCATTTTATTAGATTTTTTTTTCAGTGCCACGTTGTTATCTTTCAGCTGAAAGAAGTCCACAGTTGGACATAGGATTTTTCCATACCTATTACTGGAATCAAAAGTCGCTCACAATTTAGGACCCATTAATATTAGTGTTAATGTATAATCCGTGGTGCTTAGCAACTGGGCTTAACCCAGTTGTATATGTCCCTTGGTGCCTATTTGGCCTAGCTGTTCTGTCTCCTGCTTAATAAAGAGGGAAGTGGAAATTATATTTTTTTTTCCAACTCCTCCGCTGTTATTTTCAGATTATAGAAATTCATTGCAGGTTAGATTAATTTCGTTGCGGGGTCCACGACAGTTGAATCATTTCTCCGGGACTCGTCGAGCTTCATTGACTTGGCGTTTTTCTGATGGTCGCTACTGTTGATTCTGGCTTTCAGGAGTTGCAGTGGTTTGGTAATGTGGTGTGCTTGTCCCAAATTAAATATAAAAAAATTTGGACATAGGCCTACCCTAACGGTCGCCACATCGCTGCATCGACCAGTCCTGTTCGTCTTGCATTCTGTGGATTTCCATGGCCTTTAACAAGTTATTGGTCTACCTTGTGGAAGGCTTCCAAAGCTGCGTCTTTTGGTACGCAATCCGGTGCTTTGTCACAACTACCAACATTTTTATTACATAAAGCAATCACTTGGTCATTTTCAGATTTATTTAACAAATATTTTCTTCTTTACTTTGTCTATGATATTATTATTAGTTTATTCTGCCTTGTCAACTTTGAGCATATGATTATAATCATAACGCCAAAGTCTTAGTCACTAATCATTCCAATAATTCTTTTGAAAACATTAAGACATTACTCAGTCAACTGTAAAGTTAAGGATGTAGGTACCAGCAGAATCTGATTCCGTTTTCAGTTTTGCGTCATTACATACATAAGCTGACAAAATACTTTAGAAACAGCATAACCGGTCAAACAAAAAATCCAATCGTTTATCAGTCAGAAATAACGAAACACAACATCCCATGCAATAAACTCACAGAACGTCACACAATCTCAACTACTTTTTAATATATCGACAGCTATAAAGTATTCCGTGTTCCCATCCCTCCGATACATATTGTTGATCAAAAATATCGCTTTGTATATTCAGAAAAATAGCTTTCCGTAAAACTTCGGTATGAATATTCGCTGGACCCATAGACTAAAGCGACATTTCAACGGCCGCTTTATGAAAATACTTATCTTCATTTGTAAATGTCATGTTTACTTGTTGAAATTAGGTAAGTGGCAATTTTCACTATGGTGCCCATCTCTACCAACGAGTGACGCCACGAGTTTGCTCTGCTATTGTCGAGTTATATTCATTAGTCGATCTGCGGTCAGTCTGCGTATCGTCGCATGACCTGCAACGACTCGACGCAAGTCATCGTGCTTGTGCACCGTTGGTTGTTTTTTTTAAGGGCAATGAGTGCGCTGTGAGTTGGTTGTACCTCGCGACGGGCGCGCGGTGAGTCGTTTACATTTTCCTCTACTGTGATACTAGTCGCATTGTCGTGATATTATGGGCACCCAATAGAAACATGTTCATAGAATTATTGTAGAACGAAATGTCAGAACGATAATAACACCTCGTTACACTCGCTCGTGAAGGTGTTGCCTATGGTTATGACAGCCAAAACATACCTACATATGCTAGATAACATTGTTGAAATATTATTAAAATGGCTTCTCTAGCACGGTGTTTCTATGCTCTGTGGCTTGACCAATAAGTTGTGCGTCGGAACGTCGACGGAAATTTGATTTCTTCGGCCTTCGTACGAATTTCTTTTGAATGTTTGATTGATTAGGCTGCAGCATGAATATGTTATGTTGTCAAGCTGAAAGGAGGAAATGATGTTGAGTTGTTTATAAATAATTACTGATTTCGGAATAAATGATAACGTTTTCCATAGACTGCGATCTATGAATGATTATAAATTCTTGTTCTTGGCTGCCAAGAGGAAAAATAAGTTGTAAATAGTTTTGATTAGGTAATTTTGGCCTTCTATATTATGTGTTCTTCCTGGTTTGGCGGCAAGTGCCCAATGAGTAAGTATGATGATTATTGCTTGTACCTACTTTGTTTTACAAGAGGTATTTACCCTGCAGTATTCATGTAGCAAAATATTCAAAAATAACCATCAGAATCACCTAATCAAGTCGGATTATCATAGCTTCTTCATTTGTCCCACATGCCATTGTAACAGACTAGACAGGTAATCTTGTGAGTAGGTGGTCTCATTTTACGACGGAGGTGGTTCAGTATTCAAAAACCATCAATACCCTCAAATATCGACCCACTACTGAGCATAGTCCTATAAAAGACCAGTCATGGGTAGCATTAGGGTGCGTTTCTACCAGACATATACGAGGATGCATAGCGAGGGATGTATTTGTGAGAACCAATAGAATCGCTTCATTTACCTTACCTCGCTACGCATCATCACACATCTCTGATGGAAACGCACCCTTACTCTACAGCCATTCCTAAAAATATCTGACAACAAAATGCCACAGTACACACATAATAAAAAATATTAAACAAACTAGCTTTTGACCGCGACTTCGTACACGTATGCGCTTTTTCCCGTTCCCGTATAGCCTTCCTCATAAATCTGGTTATCATATAGAAATATAATTTTCCGAATCCGACTGTTAGTTACAGAGATTGACGGGTTCAAACAAACAAACAAACTCTTCAGCTTTATGTTGAAAATTTGTACAAAATTTTCCTTCTATAAGTACATTAGGTTAGTCGATAACTATTTATATTCGTTATTCGGTAACTTAAAAACAACCGTATAGCTGGCCTTGGTTGGCTTGACTCTTACAAAAATTAGGACTTTAAAGTTAAATATTTCGCAAACGGATCATTGGATGAAAAAATGGTTTTAGCATACCCTCAATATTTTGAAACAACCTATTCAACGACACCCCACACTATGGGGATAGACGATAAAAAATCAAAAACCCAAAAAAAAAACAGGTTTTTATTCAATTTTGCTACTTTGTCAGCGTGATTAATATAGTATCATCATTATCATCATACCAGCCGAAAGACCTCCACTGCTGGACATAGGCCTCCCTCAAATGGGGGAGTTTGCCATAATCGTCACGTTTGGCAGGTGGGTTGGCGATCGCAGTGTAGCTGTTGCAATGTACTTACAGAGAATGCTGCTGCCCATTCTCTGGTATGTCCCTTAATATGTATGGTACCCATACTAAATTCCAACGTTCTAGTGCTATGCGTCTCTGAGCTAAACCGCGGGCAGAGAAATAAACGGACGGACAGCCGGACATAGTGGAACTATAACGGTTCCTTGTTCACTACGGAACCCTAAAAACTCCATAAGAAACTGTCAGAGTGCCTTCTTAGAACAACGCGAGACGCTAAGACGACTCAACGTTAAGGAAAGAGATATCGCGTCGTTCCTTTTTACGAACAAGAGATCGTGGCGCGTAATGTTTCGGATAATCGTGATAAACAAGCGTGGGATGTGGGGTACGTCACGGTGACGTCACGGGGGTGCTGCATAGAATAAGATGAGGGCAGACGGGAGACTTGCTTCAACGGTAAATATTTTACTGTGTTTTTTTATGGACTATCTTTTGAACACGGCATCGCTCACGTTAATATAGGTACATAGATTTTCAGCCCCGTCTATCGTTGTGCTGAAATTCTTCAAAATCGTTTGGGCGTTTAAGGCGTGAAAGCGTTAAAAACAGGCAAACAAACTAATTTGTGCATATACTAAGAGTATTTAAGAGCGTGTACGCCGTATGTCATTTCATACAAACTTTCAAGTCCTTATTCTTCAAAATGAATGAACCGATTTTAATGAAACTTGGTATGCATACGCTAGATATTCAGGTCTAAATAGTTATTTGAAAACATTTTTGGAAAAGACTTTAGAGGGAGAGAGAGAGCGATTTTAAGTTTTCTATAGAAAGTAAAAAATCACTTTATCCTTCCCCCTGAACTCTTTTTAGAATTTTTTTTCTGATAACTATTTAGACCTAGATATCTAGCGTACGCGTACAAAGTTTTATTAAAATCGGTTCATTAATTTCCAAAACTAAGGATTTGAAAGTTTGTATGAAAAGCCGGACCGCATAAACGCTCTTAAGCACAAATTAGTTTTTTGCCTGTTAGGTTAGGCTCGCTATGACCAGCCGGGGATTACGTCCAGCCGGGGATTACGGAAGTCGCGTACATTCCCGCGATTCCCGGCGTAGGAGAGAGATGGAACACTGTGGTAGTTTTAGCTAGTAAGAGTCTGACAAACCCCTCCGCCCGCCCCAGGGCGGAGGACATCCAAGGTAATTTCCACCCGTATCAAAAAAAAAAAATCTTTAATGGGTGCCTTTTGTGCTGATCTTTTGATAGAGACTACTACTGACAATTAATTGAGCTGCCAAATTGGCTGTCACTGGTTTCCAAAAAATGCCTCTTATTGTGATATAGAGTGTTTCAGAAATGCCCGGTCATATTTGATAATAAAAATAATATAATAGTAATAATCTGTTTATTTCAAAAATAATTCCATAGCTGGGTTTTCATAAAAAAAACATTAAAAATATGTTGGTTAATTTAAGTGTGGTGCTCTGTAGTTGCTGTGCAAGTTGCGATTATTTTAGTTCAATCACAGATATGATACCACCAACTGCACCAGACTGCTTGAAAAGTCATCATCATCATCATCATCATATCAGCCGAAAGACGTCCACTGCTGGACATAGGCCTCCCCCAAGTGTCGCCACAACAACCGGTCCTGTGCGTCTCGCATCCACGCGCGCATTCCGCATCCCGGAAGACGCAGCGTTGGAAGGCCTCCCACAAGGTGAACCGATGACCTGAGGGTCGCGGGTAACCGATGGATGCGAGGCTTGAAAAGTGTTTTTATTTAATTAAGGTCGGGTTTTTTGAAAATACCATTTTTTTTTTGTTTTGATATTCTGTCTTTACTCTATAGCAGCTATAGAACACCAGCCTTAAATATTACCACACACATCAGGAACACCCTGTTTAAAGAGGCATTTTATTGTAATACAAAAATTAAATCAACACACTCCGGACTATTTAAAGATTTTTTCGTCCTTTACGGTATACGTCATTTGATACTACCCTGCTTTGGCTCAGGCGATCGCGGATCTTACAAGTGGTGGATACTGCTAGATAAGCTTTTCGGCAGCATCGACACATGAGCATAGAAACAACACAAATGGCACATCTGTACAGTTTTTTTTACTCTTTGATTGGTGTAAGAGATTCACACGATACGATGGTTGAGCTAAATGCTTAGTCGAGTGTAAATAAAGAAAGTGATGTAAAGACACTTTTTAAGGCACACTTATAATACATGTGGAGTGAAACTTGATGGTATTTAGTAAGTAATAATGTTATATAGGTTACAATCAGGTTGAGAATGCTCCAGAATTCAATTCATTACATCAGTTGTGTTCCGTATGGTATCGGACGTAAGAGAATAGCACCATCGTTAGAGGCGACTAAGGGACTCACCAGAGAATGGGCAGCAGCATTTTCTGTAGGTACATTGCTACAGCTACACTGCCATCGCCAACCCGCCTGCCAAGCGTGGCGATTATGGCACCCCCCCCCCATTTGGGGGAGGCCTCTATCCAGCAAAGGACGTCTATTGACTGATAATGCTGATATGTTGATGATGGTCGCTCGAGTCTTGTTTCGTATTTGTAAGTGGTGTGTTCAAAACCTAATAATTATGATTTGCATGTTAATTGACTGAGTCCAGCGGAAGTGGTTTTAACTAACACTGACAGTGTGAAACAATCTATATTTTAGACATTTATATAAAAATTTATACCTATTTCCCTTGGTGACGCCATAACATGAGAATGACTTTACCGATTTCATTCATCATTTTGCATTTCATAGCACAGTTCTTAAGAAAGATTTAGGGTACATAACATAACGCTACTACCATTAGAAGCCGAGCAGCAGGTAAAACCACAGGGCACAGCTAGTACTGATTAAAAATCTAGCCAAACGCAAAAAAAAAATTTGAAACGCATATTAATGCGACAGTTTGTTACATTTTCGGGCCTAAATCATTGAACCGATTTTGATAAAACTCTGTACAAATACTGATAGGATCCTAGAGACGGCTTTTACGGAACGGAACTTTAACGCAAGCGAAACTGTGGGCAAAAGCGAGTAAATTAGGGATCGCAAATTGATCATAACGCAACAGTTGCTAGTTTGCTACGCCGTAGCGTTTGCTACGGCGTAGCAGAGAACAACGTTACAGATTCACTGCTACGCTATATTGTAACTGCTACGTGCAAACTTCGAACTAGCTTTATAATTCAATGTTTTAATATAAATATAAATAAAATTCGAAACGTATTCCTCATAACATAAAGTCTTGGTATAATGAAAGCCACGTGCAAGCTGTTATAATAAGAACGCACAAAATCTTTCATGTAATATTTACACAGAAAATTTCATGGCACTCTTGACCCGGGAGTGTATCGAAGATTCACGCGATCCGATTGAGCCAAAGGCTCAGTTAAGCGTATATAAAGAATGCCGACTACAGTGTTTGAAAATGTATGGTTGAATAATTTTGAGAAGATATTTTTTTTGTACAAAGATTTTACCCACTGACTTGTCAGTGTTGAAACGAATCATAAAACGACGATATTCTGTTTCATAACTTCTTTCACGTATTCTATTAATAGTAGTTTTTCAATGCCTTCTAACAAAATACCTTAAAAATAACTACATTGAGAGGCTTTATCAATCACACAAATACCTCCGTAAGGTTACCATGGCAACACTTGATGAAGTCGGAGTGAAGTCGAGTATATTTTGTCTTTCTTCTTGGCTTACAAGGTACTATGTACTGAATACTGGTGCTACTGTAATTATTATTTTGTTGCTTCTTCTGTCGTACAATCTTTTGAATTATGTTCCCAGACAATAAGTTATATAGTTTTCGTTTGGTTTACGTGTTTTTTGTTTAGTTAATTGTGATGATGAATTAAAGGCAAATAAAAAAAAAACAATTGAGAACCTCCTCCTTTTTTTGAAGTCGGTTAAAAAAGTTAAAGGACCTCTTTAATACTTTTTGCAGCCATTTTACATTTGCCTAGACGTATTCTAGCAGAACACCTTAGAAATAACACATTGAGAGTATTTGAGATACTTCAACTATCACGCAAATGCCTCCGGAAGGTTACCATGGCAACAGTTGACGAAGTTGGCGTGACTCAAGTGTTTCTTGTCATTCTTGTTGACTTTTATAGCACGTATGTACTGAATGCTGGTGCTACTGTATATTTGTTATTCTTTCTTCTTATTTCTGAATATGCGTATTATATTTCTTTGTATTTTTTACTAAAATTAATGTTGACATTGTGATTTTAAACTATACTTAAATTTTTACATTGTAAATTTTTATATTATTTGTTTAGTGCATATAATTATTAACGCCATAAATGGCAAAACATTTAGCCACCTTTTACTAATTCTAAGACCTTCATACTGTACTCATGTTTTACAAAATAAATATGTCGGAAACACGTTAGTCGATTGAACAATCGAGACGCAAACGCCATCTAGTGGCGTTCGACGGAGTCTAGAACGTCGTGCTCGATCGAAGCTGAGTCGGTAGCGGCAGTCTACTGGTGGCGATCGAGCAGTGAACATGTCTAGGAACCGCCGCGCGTTTCGTAAGCTGGTGCTGTGTACCTATTGCGGAATTATTGAGTGAGTTAGAATATTGTTGTAGTGAGTTCGAGAGTGAATTATAATTTGATTTAAAAGCAAACAGTATTTCTATTGAGCAATAACCAACACTTTCCATAGTACGCCCACTGTAGTTCCAATATCATGGCTGATGTTACCTAGGGAGATGATGGTACATCTCCCGTCATATCCGTCAAATATATCTTCTTATCTATTATTTTATACCATGTTTTTCTTGGCTCATCTGAGTGCCAATTCCACTAATTTAAAACAACGTTCACATTCGCATCTCATTCGCCATCTGGCAAAAAAGCGTCAGTTTCTATTCATTTTTGACAGATTGCGAATGAGATGCTTTAAAGTTAGTAGAATTAGCACTCTGTCGTTCAATCATTTGAATTATGTTCCTGAACTTTAAGTTCATTCAGCGTGATGTTCTGTTTAGTTGGGTATGAGGATAAATGAAATATAACAAAAGGTATTCGTAGGCTAAAAAGTCAGATGTGAGAAGAAATGCCTGAAGGGGAAGGCCTAAACACATCTGTCTTATCGAAAAACTAAAACCTTCGACGTGCGAGTCGGAACTAGTCTTATTTTTTCAACATTTTGTTTAAAAAAACATATACTTCTTGAAGGCTTTTCTGTGCTCTAAAGAAAAAATATTTCCTGTACTTTTCAAAGTTTTTTTTTTCTTTACAATTTTAGGTTCAATAGTTTTGGTGATAAGGTCTCCCTTATCACCAAAACTATTGAATAAATAAAAATTGACCATTCCTTCTCAGGAATGGTCAATTTTTATTTATTTTTTGAAATAACTTTTGTGTAAGATATATTTGAAACCTTCGAAATAAGACCTTTAATTAGATTTCAAAACTGTGTTTTAATTTTTACGTTACGCATCTATGTTTTGGTCACTTAAATGTGTTTGGATCGCGCCAGAGGATTGGGAGTAAAAATACAGTGACTGAGAGAAATACAGACACGCGAGTGATCCTATAAGGGCCCGTTTTTCGTTCGGTCATACGGAACCCTAGAAACAACAAAGCAAAAGTTAGTCCAGCAGTGTCAACTCTTCAAACACAGTTAGTACAGAGACCAACCACATAAACTATTCAACTCCACTTAACAAAGTATAATGCAGGTAGAAACTATCTTATCTAGTTCGCTCACCGCTGTAAAACTAACGTTGATACCTAACGAGTTTCGCAGACACGATACTTTTAGCAGCTGACACAATGACGGCCGTCCGTGCGAGCGTGACGCATTATATTTACGTGGGAGTGAAGGAGACAGGCAATAAGAGGTCATTGTACGAATTTCTTCCTGCTCCGTGCCCGGACTTTAGTCCGATGAACTGAAAACTGAAGTAATTATTACATCATGAATTCACAACTAACTGCTAATAATATGTCGCAACCAACTAGCTTAATCAGTCGTTTCGTTAAAAGCCTAACCTTTTCCCTGTCCATCCCTGCCAATTCCTTAATAAGATACGTGCGATATTACGATTTTGCATTCTAAGAGTTGCCACACACTTTCGATTTAGATGCAAAATCGCTATTCGCCTTAAGGTTGAACTAGTCGCGGGCTCGAACTCGCAGGTAAGCGTGGCCAAAAAGGACGCTGTCTCACCAGACATCGTGCCCGACAGAGACAATATCAGTGATGAACATTTAGATACTAATCTAAACGCAGAATGTCTAGTTTCCACGCTCAAAACACCGTTCCGAACGAAAACAACGTTAGACTATGCACGAAAAGTCTATTGGAAGGTTGAGTTTTATGAAAAAACCACTGAATAAATCCATTATAAATAAAGTTTATTGAACTCTTCTACAATTGAGGTTTGTCGGTGCCGACTTTGTTTTTGAGATTTTACACTTATTTTATTACTCACTAGCTGTGCCCGCGACTTCGTTCGCGCGTGCGTTTCGTATTTAGAAAGATAATCAGTATAGCATTAAAGTAATATGATGTCGCTAGGTAAGACCGCTAAGATATATACGAATAGTCAATATCTAGCATTTCTTGACCCTTTTTTTATAGATGGGAAATCATAAAATGACCCCATCCGCTCTAGGCGGAGCGGAAAGATGTGTCAGACTCTTGCTGACCAAAACCCATCCGTGTTCCTCTTAATTAATGCTCTTTGCGTTCCATGGCCGCGGTGGATCTTTCGAATAAATTCCGCAACCCTGGCAGGCACTGACCCTAGTGGGCCTCATCTTTTATGCTGACATGTTTTTGAGGCGCACGTGGAACACAACGCGCCGTTTGACTCGGGCCTGGTTCTTATCGGACGGCGAGCAACCCAACGCTCGCCGTCCGCAAGCCCGCGTTGCTTGACCCCTCTTAGAATTTGGAATTTGGAAGATTATTACGCAAGGCACAGGCTGTATCACCTTTTTCGTGAGAAACGTTTTACTGATATCGCATCTCTCATTTCATCGAAACTATTCACAGCAGCCCTAGAAGATATTGTGAAAAGTAGGTGTAGATTGGGACAATAGCGGTATTAATTAACGCCCATTATGCCTACTTGTCTCACTTAACATTTGCAGATGACCTTGTGGTTTTCACTGAGAACTTCGATATACCAGAAAATGCTTCAAATTCTTTGAGATGCTTCTTTTAAGTTGGATCTTAATAGGATGAATATGGCCAAGACGAAGGTTATGACAAACTCCTTCAGCGATTCAAATCCTACTGTTAAAGTTGGTAATAAATTGTTGGAGATGATAAACTGATATGTTTACTGACTGTAATGTTTTTTGACTGTTATGTTTTTTTTTGCCATATCAAACAGAGGTATCGAGAGGAATATAGCTTGTATGGGCCACTTTTAGCTAATTGGACGACATTCTGAAGCCTGCCAAATTCCGCAATGTCTGAATTCCCGCCTCTATAACCACGATCATCTCACGATTATCATCACGATCCATCTGTGTTTAACACGAACGCTCACGATCGCTCGAGTTGCACAGAGAGCCATGGAGCGTTCCATTCTCGGCATAGGTACGTCGTCGAGATCCGAAGACGAAGGTACGAAGGTTTTCAACATCGGAAAACGAATTGTTTAACTAAAGTGGAGCTGAGTAGGACACTTGGCAAGGCGCGGTGATAATAGGTGGAGTGAGGCAGGGACTAAGTGGTGTCCGAGGACTGGAAGAAGAAGTATTGATCGGCCGGTGGCGAGATGGGCGGACGATATTGTTGCCATTGTGGGTAAAACCTGGATGAGGCTGGCACAGGACCCTGGGAATTGTCACATAAAAAGAGAGGCACTATAGCAATCTCTTTTATGCTCAGCGCTCAGTGCTCAGCAGTGGGTGAAGTCAGGCTGTGGATGATGATGATGATACACGATGTTGAAGAAAGGTGCTAAGGTTGTAATTAACACGCGATAGAGCTACATAAAGTTGGCAATGGCAAAACCAACCAGAAAAGAAGTCTACTCCCGCAGAGGACACGATGTAGGTCTGCCCTGCTTGGGCGGAGCACCGCCGTGTCTTCGTCGAAGCAATCGGCGGCGGCGACCTCTCGCTACCGGCCTTGGTTCAATCCATGGTCCAGGGCGGGCGTTCCCGGCAGCGAAGGCGTGGGCCTGTGGATGGCGAGCGTTGGGTCGCTCGCTGTCCGATAACAACCAGGCTCTCACCGTTCCGAGGATTTTTTCACGTCGGAAAACCCCGGTCTCACTTCCAAGATAACGTAGCAGACTGATTCCTAGGCGTCGAAGCAACCTCTGCAAATTGGGCTGTCTGTGGCGTCTATATAAAATAGGTGTATTTTTAGGGGCAATGAACCGTAATAATCTCTATTATTATTCAGAGGTAATTTCTACTTAAGCTGATAAGTCGTTTAGTTAGTCGCGTGTATAGACTTGTCATTGCCATTTTTGACTGCAATCGGTAACCCGTGACCTTTTGTTGTCATGAAGTTCTCTGCCGAATTCATGTACGAAACGGTGGGTACGGGAGTTCTTCTGTGGCGTCATTGCCTAGGGATCTACAGTTCCCCTTGATCCTCGGAGGTGTGAGACCCGCTACTGATAATTGCTGGACTTGGGCTGGTCATGACGTATCACCGGCTCACCGGGAATTGAACAGTTTTAAACAAAAAATAATTGAAAATGAGATTGATCCTGGGAAAGAAATCCAAGACAATCATCGATAATGATAGGCTCACCGAGTCGAAGCTCCAAAGTCTTGAGCATCGATGCCGAGTTGCTAGTCTGTCGGTTTTCTATCGGTTGCATTTTGGGGAGTATGCAACGGAATTGCATAGTTTAATTCCGCCAAGCCAAGTTCCATCATCGGACCACAAGGCGAACGCTGGTGCGCCACCGGTACACGGTGGACATCACACCCACATGAATAAAACGTTTTGGAAACACATTAATTGTGCATACAGCCAGGGAGTGGAAATCCCTGACTGAGTCCGTGTTTCCTGATAGCTACAGCCTGACACTACTGCCCAGTCTTGTCAAGAGTGAATAAGTTACTTCTAGGCAAGCGTGCTCCATCTTCGATAACATCATTGTTTACCATCAGGTGAGATAGTAGTCAAACGCGTTCCTATCAATAGTAAAAAAAATGAAAACAAAGTCAGTCGAGCAATTTTAGTTTTGTTTTATGCATCAAATTTAAAAAAAAAATGCACATAACGCTGGGTAAGTATGAAATGAATCTTTAACTAAATAATATTATTTGTTGTAATTTTCATGCTGTTGATAGTAAGTACAGTTTCGCCCAACAGATGGCGTTGCGAGTACCATTTAGATACGTACCCGTACTTACTATGCATGTAGATAATAAGTTGATTTCTTCTAGATTGCCACAATTCCTATCAGGTTTATGTGTAAATGTTATCTACATTAGTTTTGTATTTTTTGACGTGATGCGAACAAAACAGAATAGGTACATATAAACAGAAAATAGGTTCTTTGCTAAAAAATATGCAAAATACAGCAATAACATATTATTAATATGTGAAAATATTAGGTTTGGTAGGAATAAAATACTAACGAAATAAATAAGATAAAAATAATCCAAAAATAATTACAACTTTTGTGGGATTCGAACCCACACCAAGTCTTTCGAGAGGCAGGCTTTATACCAACGGACTATGAGATCTGTTGACAATTGATTAAAATAGCCTATAGGTTAGCTCCCTGAAAGGGTTCCACATCAGGTGCTCTAGACCTTTATTTTTTTTATGTCGATAGACAGTACTCATCATGTTGACCAACTATTCCTAAAGCGGTATATTAATATCTCTTATAGATTAGCCGGGCTGCTAAGGTTCCACGTCTTGTATTCAGATCTTCAAAATAAATTATAGCCTATATGTTAGCGAGGATTAATAGCTATACAACAAAAAAAGTTTCATCAAAATCCGTCCAGTGGTTTTTGCGTGAAAGATTAACAACAGACAGACAGACAAAAAAAAAAAAATGCATATTTTTGGCTTCTACTGGTTATATGAAGCACCCCTGGAATATTTTTTTTTATTTTCATTCAATGTACAGAATTGACGTCTTCTACAGTTTTATTATATGTATAGACTAGCTGTGCCCGCGACTTCGTTCGCGCGTGCACTTCGTATTAAGCAAGATTAAGTATATATGTACATAAGTACACAAACTCACTAATGTATGTATGCACTCATCATGATTATGACATGACTTACAAAATTACGAAGAACGAACGAACGTTAACACATAAAAATTTCTTCGTGCTATGTAATGTTCATCAGTAAGTAAAAACAGGCTTTGCACGCTGCTTACTCGCGATAAAGCGATATACAGCTGACCGTGCGAGAAACAGGACTTCCGCAGATCCACAACAACACGACTCATAGTTTGTCCCTGAGCTTTATTATTGTTCATGCCAAAACTATCAGAAGAGAAGTCTCCGCAGAGGACACGGTGGAGCATACGGTGGAGGTCTGTCCTGCTTGGGCGGAGCATTACCATGTCCTCGTCGAGGCGATCGGCCGCGGCGACCTCTCGCTACCGGTCCTGGTTCACTCCATGGTCCGGAGCGAGGAGGCATGGCAAGCCGCCACCTCCTTCTGCAAAGCAGTAATGCTAGTGGAGTCTCCTTCATTTCAGGCGGTCCGCGTGAGGTAGAAGCAAACCTAACGCCTCGGGGTCTACTCTCTAAGCTCGCAGTTCGTAGTTTCGTAGTGTTGGGCGTTTCCTACTCCGTATCACCTACGGACTTGCGATTAGTCCCGAACCCGAACTAAGAATTAATGACAGTACGATTTGACAATTATTCCCAGTTCCCTTTAGCTGCGCAAAAAGACGCCCCAGGCGTCGCGTCGGGAGCCGCAGGCCAATTCCCAGCTACCGTAAACGCGGGCCTGCAGACGGCGAGCGTTGGTTGGCTCGCTGTCCGAACACAACCAGGCCCGGGTTGACGGAGCGTCGTAGCTAGGGTTGAGGAATTTGTTCGAAATAGTCACCGCCAGCTTCATCCAGGATGAGGCTGGCATAGGAACGTGGGGATTGCAACACGAATTGAGAGGTTTATGCTCAGCAGTGGGCGAAGTCGGGCTGTGGATTATAATGATGATACATGATGATGCTAAGGTTGTTAACTCGCGATAGAGCTACATAAATTTGTCCATGGGAAGACTAAACAGAAGAAAAGTTAACCCCCGCAGAGGACACGGTGGGGCATACGGTGAAGGTCTGCCCTGCTTGGGCAAAGCACCGCCGTGTCCTCGTCGAGGCGATCGGCGGCGGCGACCCCTCGCTACCGGCTCTGGTTCACTCTATGGCCCAGAGCGAGGAGGCATGGGAAGCCGTCACCTCCTTTTGCGAAACAGTAATGCTAGTGAAGGAAGAGGCGGGCCGCGTGAGGTAGAGGCAAACCTCACGCCTCAGCCGCCGCAACAGAAGAAGACGCCTCGTGCATCAGGAGTCGCAGGGCGATTCTCGGCCACCGTAGGCGCGCGCCTGCGGACGGCGAGCGTTGGGTGGCTAGCTATTCTTTAACAACCAAGCCCGGGTCGACGGAGCGTTGTGTTCCATGCGCGCCAGAGCGAAAGAAATCATTTGATGATTTCCCATACATATAAAAACCCACAATGGATAGAGTGGAGTAGAGTAGAGACTTCATTGTGCGTAGGTGTCCTGGCTAAGTTTGCAAGCCTAGCTCCGTCCAAATGTACAAAAGCCACCAGAGTGCTTTACAGGTTGAGTGGAGAGACGACCGATAATACTCAACCCGCAAAAGAGTGATAATCTGAGATTAAAGTCAGCTCAATCACTTAGCACTCACAAACCTATATTTACCACCTGTATATTTACATTATGGATTGCAATAAATGATTTGAATTGATTTAAAACCTGCAGACTTCACCGTTCCGAGGATTTTTTCACGTCGGGAAGCCACGACCAGGATGACGTAGCCGACTGATTCCTCGTTGTCGAAGCAACCTCTGTAAATTGGGCTGTCTGTGGTGCTTATTTTAACAATTTTTAGGGGCAATGACCCGTAAAAATCCCTCATATTACTGGAGTAATTTTTAAGCTTAAGCTGAGAAGTCGTTTTATTAGTCGCGTGTAGAGACATATCATTGCCATTTTTCACTGCAATCTGCAACCCGTGACCATTTGTTGTCATTAAGTTCAGTTCTTCTCTGGTGAATTCATGTGCAAACTGTGAGAATGAAATAAAGAAGGAAGGAGGAGTGGGTACGGGTCCAGCACTACCATCTCGGAACCTCTCTTCGCGAGTTCTTCTGTGGCGTCATTGCCTATGGATCCACAGTTCCCCTTGTTGCTCTGGAGTGTGAAACCCGTACCGATAATTTCTGGCCCTAGGCTGGTTACGACGAATCAGCGGCTCACTGAGAATTGAACAGTTTTGTTTCAAAATAAACAGAAAATAATTGAAAAGAGGGATCCTGGGAAATAAATCCAAGAGGTGAAAGGCTCGTCGAGTCGGAGCTCCAAAGTCTTAAGCATCGATGCCGAGTTGCTAGTATGTCGGTTTTCCATCGGTTGAATTTTGGGGAGTATGCGACGGAATTGCATAGTTTAATTCCGCCAAGCCAAGTTCCATCATCGGACCACAAGGCGTACGCTGGTGCGCCACCGGTACACGGTGGACATCACGCCCACACGAACAAAACGTTTTGGAAACACATTAATTGTGCATACAGCCAGGGAGTGGAAATCCCTGACTGAGTCCGTGTTTCCTGATAGCTACAGCCTGACACTACTGCCCAGTATTGTCAAGAGTGAATAAGTTACTTCTAGGCAAGCGTGCTCCATCTTCGATCACATCATCGTTTACCATCAGGTGAGATAGTAGTCAAACGCGTTCCTATCAATAGTAAAAAAAAATGAAAACAAAGTCAGTGGAGCAATTTTAGTTTTACTTTATGCATCAAATTTAAAAAAAAATATGTACATAACCCTGGGTAAGTATGAAAAGAATCATTAACTAAAAAATATTATTTGTTTTAATTTTCATGCTGTTGATAGTAAGTACAGTTTCGCCCAACAGATGGCGTTGCGAGTACCATTTAGATACGTACCCGTACTTACTATGCATGTAGATAATAAGTTGATTTCTTCTAGATTGCCACAATTCCTACCAGGTTTATGTGTAAATGTTATCTACATTAGTTTTGTATTTTTTAACGTGATGCGAACAAAACAGAATAGGTACATATAAACAGAAAATAGGTTCTTTGCTTAAAAATATGCAAAATACAGCAATAACATATTATTAATATATGAAAATATTAGGTTTGGTAGGAATAAAAAACTAACGAAATAAATAAGATAAAAATAATCCAAAAATAATTACAACTTTTGTGGGATTCGAACCCACACCTAGTCTTTCGAGAGGCAGGCTTTATACCAACGGGCTATGAGATCTGTTGACAATTGATTAAAATAGCCGATAGGTTAGCACCCTGAAAGGGTTCCACATCAGGTGCTCTAGACCTTCATTTTTTTTATGTCGACAGACAGTACTCATCATGTTGACCAACTATTCCTAAAGCGGTATATTAATATCTCTTATAGATTAGCCGGGCTGCTAAGGTTCCACGTCTTGTATTCAGATCTTCAAAATAAATTATAGCCTATATGTTGGCGAGGAATAATAACTATACAACAAAAAAAGTTTCATCAAAATCCGTCCAGTGGTTTTTGCGTGAAAGATTAACAACAGACAGACAGACAAAAAAAAAAAAAAGCATATTTTTGGCTTCTACTGGTTATATGAAGCACCCCTGGAATATTTTTTTTTATTTTCATTCAATGTACAGAATTGACGTCTTCTACAGTTTTATTATATGTATAGATCCAAAAATAATTACAACTTTTGTGGGATTCGAACCCACACCTAGTCTTTCGAGAGGCAGGCTTTATACCAACGGGCTATGAGATCTGTTGACAATTGATTAAAATAGCCGATAGCTTAGCACCCTGAAAGGGTTCCACATCAGGTGCTCTAGACTTTCATTTTTTTTATGTCGACAGACAGTACTCATCATGTTGACCAACTATTCCAAAAGCGGTATATTAATATCTCTTATAGATTAGCCGGGCTGCTAAGGTTCCACGTCTTGTATTCAGATCTTCAAAATAAATTATAGCCTATATGTTGGCGAGGAATAATAACTATACAACAAAAAAAGTTTCATCAAAATCCGTCCAGTGGTTTTTGCGTGAAAGATTAACAACAGACAGACAGACAAAAAAAAAAAAAAGCATATTTTTGGCTTCTACTGGTTATATGAAGCACCCCTGGAATATTTTTTTTTATTTTCATTCAATGTACAGAATTGACGTCTTCTACAGTTTTATTATATGTATAGATTTACTCCCGAAGTTGCGTTAAAATTGGAAAAAAAACGAATCTTTGTTGGCTTATAACTTTTTAATGGATTTTAATTTTAGTATTCTGTTTCCGTACAGACAAAATTAATACTGAGATAAAACGATATCATGCTTAACTTTTAATGTATAATGTCAAACAGTGGAGTAATACCCCCCCGAAATTTGTATGGACAAAATATCGAAGAGTACACCTTAACAAAAAGTAGACCGTGTACCTACTCCCAGCGAAAGAACGCTAAAACACTACGATGCTTTCAACTTATAACGTTTCATGGGCTCCTTGGGAGATCTCCAAAGTACCCAGTACTGTTTTATTAAAACTTTTATACTGAGTTTTCTTTTGTTTTCTAGAACGAATTGTAGATTTAGTCGTGCCATTTATTATCATGTATGAAATAGAGATCGCTTTTTATCCACCTTATTAACTTTTCGCTGCTACAGCAGAATATTTTTCAGGATTAGTGACCCTATAACGTGTGGTTGTACCTAATATTTTTTTATGAAAACCTGTCTGATGGACACTATAAAATGTCAACCAATCTACTTGGCTTTCGTACTTACGAATATCGTAAACAAGAATATCTCTAGAAAATAGGTAATCTACACTAATATTATAAAGAGGAAAGATTTGTTTGTTTGTTTGTTTGTTTGTTTGTTTGTTTGTTTGTTTGAAATGAATAGGCTCCGAAACTACTGGACCGATTTGAAAAATTCTTTCACCAGTAGAATTCTACACTATCGGCGATGGTCATAGGCTATAGAATATTTTCAAAAAAGTTAGGGATCCGTATGAAAACTTCGATAATGTGACCCAAGGTGTGAGAAAAAATCCTTATATCGCGTACGCTGCGGAATCTATTGACAATAGAGCAAAGTGATGTACTACAGTTTTATAGAAGTCATCAATATCTACAAAAAAGTCCGCGATACCATATGTCTAACTATTATGGATAAGTCACCATGACCGCTTTTTGTTAATATTAGTCAAGCAAATCCCATGATGAAATAAAAAATGGTGATTATAGTACCATGATATTAATCCTTATCCATTTAAATGGTTTGATAATTAAGGTCGATTATGTCCGTGTAAATTACACTTTAAATCATTCAAATCGGACCTTTCGTTCAAAAGTTACGACGGTAATAAACATGCTCGGAGTAAGAAAAATGTCGCGGCTTGAGCGAACTGGGGAGAATCGTATCAATGCTTGGTCCGATGAAGTTGAAACATTAAGAATAACAAATGTTTGGATTTTTCGAAAATCAACTAGGTACCTACATACATAATAAGGGGTGAAGCGGGGGTGAATTAGTTTTTAGGGGAGGAAATTATAGCTTGCTTCAATTTACGTCGGAATTCTATGAACAAACTAAAAGTGGGATAATTGAAACAGATCATGTACCTAACAATTTTTGCATAATCAACCCCTGACGGGCTGAACGGGGGGGGTGAACAGTTGCGCTGAACCAATAATGAGAATCGTTGTGCTTAATTTTCCAAAACTAACCTTTATAAGGGGATATGTACAGGGGCGTCGCAGTTTGTGGAGTACCTACTATACCCACGCGGACGAAGTCGCGGGCGAAGTGCTAGTATTATATATTTTTATTATTTTCATTCAAAAAGAAATCTGTCCTGGATTTTAAGTATAGAGACTATGCAGTGTGCATTATTATTATTCAGCAGATTTCTGCCGCTGGAAAGGCCTTCTCCAATTGTCGCCATAATGACTGGCCCTATGCTTTTTGCATCCCATAGACTCCCGTGATTGACTGTCCAACACCAACTGTCACCAACTCAAATCTGTAAATTACTATCATCAGGACAATATATGACGCGAATCCTCAAAATAATTACTAAAGACACATACCTAGCATGACCAGTACATAGTTGTTTAACATTAAATTAGTAAACTTCCGTTGATAACCTATTCCTTTCCGTCGTGATGGCGGTACTATAGCTGAAGTTTTCGCATTACGACACGCGAGCTATTTTGGTGTACGAAATATATTTTACGAGAGTACACTGTGGTTGGAAGACTTCTTTAATAATAATTTATTGATATTTTCTGTGTACAAATACAAATATGAAAGCAATAACGTGAGAAAGAAATAAATTGAACCAAAAATAGACTAGGACTTGGGCGATCCAAATAAAAATGAAGACGGTCCGTGCTTCGGAAGGCACGTATAAGCCGGTGGTCTCGGCAGCCCAACGGCGGTCGTCAAACCATGTCAGAGGCCCATGAGGCGGTGAAGAAACTCTGACACTAGGGTGTGTGGGGTTGTTAGACCTTACTACCCATACTAAGAAGTAGAAGCTGAAAGACGGCCATTGCTAGATCTATTCCATTTGTCGCCACATTGTCGGGTACAGTGCATCACGCATCAAACACGGGCATTGATGGGATGGTGCTATTCTTTTACGTCCGACACCTTAGGGAACATGGCCAGCGTACCTATTTCATCATAACATCGTGTCTATTTACACGAAGAGCATAAGTAGTAGATCGTATATGTATCGAATTCAAAACGTATCTAACCTTATTTCAAAGAAAAAGAGTTTATTTGCACCAGGCATGAAGCATACTAAAAAAAAAACAATATTGCAAAAGATATGCAAGTTTTAAGACGATATGCGTCACATCCATTCATCAGTCATTTAGTTTCATACAGAAAGGCAGAAAAAAAATAAACATTGTTGTATCGTATATGCATATGACTTTGCGAGGCTTTAAGAATGATTGACACTCCAATTAATGATAATATCCGATCAGCCAATCAAGCGTAATTATGGTAATTATGTACTTATAGCATAATTACCGCTCTCAAGCTTATGAGGGCCAATATCCAAAATATACGACATACTGTTGTTACCTACTATGATAGTTTCCGGCTGTCGCTGAAATGAAAATCA
Organism: Melanchra persicariae; assembly: GCA_947386135.1. Taxonomy (NCBI): domain Eukaryota; kingdom Metazoa; phylum Arthropoda; class Insecta; order Lepidoptera; family Noctuidae; genus Melanchra; species Melanchra persicariae. The sequence goes on along the minus strand of OX376651.1, from coordinate 2,773,148 downwards.
GTGCTGCGGTTCTGTCTCTCACTCAGCATCATGCTGAGCAATGGCCGTTTTGAAGTGACGATTTTTTTCAATTAAAACTTCCGTTTTGTTGGTATTAAGGTTTCCTCTATGTTTTTTTTGTTTTTACGGTGCCTTGCGCAACGTCTTCCTTTTTTATTTTTTCTACGCTAGGATACCAACGGGGCAGTTTAAGTATTAGGTTTTTACCAAATAGATCATTGTTAAAGTTAACTTTGAAATGAACATTGGTAAGGACCACCAAAATCTTTATCTAAGTACCAACAATTTGATCACATAGAAATCCTATTACTCTTTTAAAGTAATCTTTTACCCCTTCACTCAACTCAGTCGACACAAAAACAATAAAAAACCATAATATGTTCATCATCTGCCTAGCCATTTCCCAACTATATTGGGTTCGGCTTCCAGTCAAACCGGATTCACCTGAAAACCAGTATTTTACGTAAATCGACCTTCACAACCCATTAACTGGGTAGCACGGTTCTTCTTCTTCGTGTTGATGGCACGACAGTTGGTCAGGTCATTTGGGTGGCCCAAAACGTGCTACCTCCACAGCGTCGTTGGTAGCCGCACACAGATCACTCAGGCTGCATGTCTTGGGGCACAGAGGGCAAGATAGCAGGTGGAGCATGGTCTGTGACTCCGCTCCACATCCACACCCTGCAGTTGATGTGCCACTTAGCGAGGTTCAAATTACACCTTCCTACTTGGTAGCACGGTACTTTTTGGCAAGACTGGAGTCAGAATTTCTGGCTTCTGACAAATCGTAACAACTGCCAAAGATCTACAATTGACAGACGGAACCAACGGCTTATCGTGATTTCCAAGGCTCGGAGGAGTCTTGGTATGTTATGGTGTTCACCCATCCACAGACCAACCTTGGCAAACGTTGCCCTTTGGGTGTCTTTAAGCCTTCTGATGAGGCCCATTGTAAGTTACCACGTTTTGGCTCATAAGTCAACACGCAATTGTCTGGCCGACAGACCGACCCCGGCAAGCGTTGCTTAACCTAGAAGATCGACCCGTGCGGCTGTTATTATTAAACCACAAGCTCCTTAAAACCATAAATTATGTCATTAAATACAAGTCATCACAGTCAGTTGTAAAGTTCAGTATTATACCGAAAATTACTTAGAACATAAGGTTGTGAAATTGTCACTGCCAAATTACATTCAGCAAAAGGATTCAGGTCAGTTTAAATTTGAACAAGGCACAAAGCGATTCTGACCGCACTGAAGCCTGCCGTGTACGCACAGTGAACGGATAATCGTGCATTTTGTAGCAGCTGATCGGATGCGAATGGAACCCAGTGCATGCCGCACATTGTTTTAGAGCCGATCTCCAACGCGTTCGACGTATTTGCACATAGGAGAGGCGAAACTGAAAGATGACCATAACATTCATAGTAAAGTCACCGTCATGTTTCTCTCCGATCTTAAACTTTTAACAGACATGTTTAAAGACAAATTAAAACAATATAATATTGACAAGGAATACAAGTGAATATTTTATTGCACTAATATTTGTACAATTTGTATATGCGTGAACTTACTCCCACTTCGCCAAAACCTTGCCAAGTAACGTTTAGACGCCCCGGGCGTCGGGAGTCGCAAGGTGATTCCCCGGCCTTAGACGCGGGTCTGCGGACGGCGAGCGTTGGGTGGCTCGCCGTCCTATAGTCCCGGGTCGACGGCGCGTTGTGTTCCACGCGCGCCTCAAAGAGATGTCAGCATAGAAGGGGCCCGTTAGGGCCAGAGCTTGCGGATTTTGTTCGAAAGAGATACCGCGGCCCTGAAAAGCAAAAGGCACTACGAGGAGCACAGTGTTTTAGTCAGTAAGAGTCTGACACTCCCTCCCGCTCCACCCAGAGCGGCAGGAGTTATTTGATGATTTCCCATCCATAAAAAAAGTAACCTATGGCGATATTTTCTCTGTGATTTTCATTAAGAGTCACATCGTATTAAAAAAATCAAAGCGAGCTGATTTGTTATGGTTAATAGCGTACTTAACATTTTTTCAAGAATTCAAGGAACATTTACAAAGAACCCCGAGGCTGTTTGAGTTAGAAAATAATATCAAAAATGTTTTATTTTTCAAGTAGAATGTTGTTTCTTGTTTATAAAAAAGGAGCTTATTTTCTGTGTACCTAAGGGTACATATTCGATAGTCGTATTAGAAAACCGGACAATTGCGAGCGGGACGCGCTCGAAGTTTTATGAGATGCCTGATAATTTAGTACCAACATTTATGAATGCGTCAGGTAATTTACTTTATAAAAAAGGGTGTCACAAAATTAACGCAAAATTAGATTTAACTAAAAAATACAGCTTTTTTATGGTAAATTGAAATCTTTCGTTTATTTTGGGACACCTTATTTATCTGAAACATGACAATACACAACATAACTACGCTTATAAAAACTCAAAATTTTATGTAAATTAGATTGAGCCACTCTCTAACGAATATCTCTTTACTATTTTATGTATGATAACACTCAACGGCCTGTGCCTGAGCACAGGCCGTTCAAGTTCTGGAGCTTGGCACAGGTAAATTCAACCAAAAAACGAAAATAGTTCGTACCTTGTTTCGGCACAAACTGTTTGTTAATTAAAAGTAAACACAGCCAACGGTTTCGTTACCACATCAGTACTTTTTCACTCTTGTTTGCGTATGTCCCAACTCTTTGTTAATTGTTAAAACTAGATTCTCTATGAAGTTTTTTATTAATTGAAGCGAAATAAAATTGAAAAAACACTGCAGGCGTTGGTTGTACACGGGCCTAATAGCACTCAGGGTCTCGATGCGTAAATGAACGATAAAAATAATTATTTATAATATCTTGGCTAACAGATAGACAGACAGACAAACGGACGGACAGACTGATGGTTGCTGGTCGGTCTACAAAATCATCATAATTATTTGTGATTGGTGACTAAAATAGACTCAAATAAAAAGTAATAGTACAACTATTTTCTTGATGTCCCTCGGCAATCATCGTATTTCCGAATACAAACGAATGATGATGATCTTTAAGGCTAAGCAACACTTGCCAAGGTCGGTCTGTGGATGTGTGACCATCTTAACATACCGAGACTCGTCCGTGGCTTGGAAAGCATGCTAAGCCGTTGGTCCCGGCTGTCATTTGTAGATCTTTGGCAGTCGTTACGGATTGTTAGAAGCCAGGAAATCTGACTCCAGTCTTGCCAAAAAGTTTCGTGTTACCCAGATAATAGGTTGTTAGAGGTCTGGTAGGCAACTACTCCACGTAAAATACTGGTATTCAGCTGAATCCGGTTTGACTGGAAGCCGACCCCAATATAGCTGGGAAAAGGTTAGACAGATGATGATGGAAGAGGGAGAGCATCTGTGTTTGCGCACACACTTGTGCAGTATAATATTTTCGCCAGGACTATTTTATATAGTTGGCACCAGCAAATTGCAGACTCCGTAAGATTGTCGTAAATCTTTATTGGGTTATAATTTCCCGATCAACATCATCATCAGCCGAAAGACGTCCACTGCTGGACATAGGCCTCCCTCAAGTGTCGCCACAACAACCGGTCCTGTGCGTCTTGCATCCATCGGCTACCCGCGACCATCACCAGGTCATCGGTCCACCTTGTGGGAGGCCTTCCAACGCTGCGTCTTCCGGTAAGCGGTCACCACTCCAAAACTTTTCGCCCCATCGACCATTTGTTCTGCGAGCAATGTGCCCTGCCCACTGTCACTTCAATTTGGCGATCCTTCGGGCTATGTTCTGACCTTGGTTGTATGCGTGGTATCTTCTCGTCTCACATACCACGTGTCTCAAGACGAAAGTCTTGAGACACCTACCACGACCAGTGCGTGTTGCCAGTGATGACGTATGGACTTGAGACGTGGTCGCTTACAATGGGCCTCATCAGAAGGCTTAAAGTCACCCAAAGGGCAATGGAGAAGGCAATGCTCGGAGTTTCCTTGCGTGATCGAATCAGGAATGATGATATCCGCAAGAGAACCAATTTCTCGATAAATTATAAAAATTATAGTTACATTATATACCATCTAAATTCATTAAATTTGATAATTATATCCGTGTCATAATAAAAAAAAATAGTTTACAATGTCACGCGATATTTTACATTGTCACGGCGGCGGGCATTTGCCATTTTCCGGTGAAATTTATACGTCGAACGCATTAGAAACCGCTATGTTTTATTACTTTGTCCTCTAGTGCTGTATTAGTACGGAATATTGTGTACGTATTTTTTTCTCTGGATGCTGCAACATTAATCTTTCACCGACAGCATTTCACCATCAAAATACTGTCACGCAACATTAAAGCCATACCTTCCGAATTCGAACATCCAATATAGAACTAAGCGAAATACGATAAAAGGGGAATGCCTACCTTCCCATTTAAAGAGCCACCGACTAGTGATCTATCATTTTTATGAGCTCACCATAAAAGCCCTAAGCTGGAAAGCCGAGTGTATGTAACAGCCTCTAAAAAACCATTGTAGCGGGAAATTCACTAAAGTTTGCGTTGTAATATCAACTACATAATATTTGTGACGTATGGCCGTTGTACTGTCAAATGGTCTTTTTATATGTTGTTATTTGAATTTTTTATTTTTGTGTGTGTCTGTTCACAATATTGGTCTATTTTTGGGTTTTGTAGTTGGGTTTAAAATAAAACTTAAGAAACTAGCAAAGTTTTGGGATTAAATATGGTGGCGAAAACGTTCGCTTATGTGGAAGTCGGTGTTTTTGGTTGCTTCTTCGTAATTTGACACCGACTTCCGAAATTAAAGTTATTTTGTACTTTGTAGTGTTTTTTTCGGAAATCGTTTTTTTTTTTGTGAAAAAGTTTTTTATTTTCCAGTTTTTAGTGGTACCCCACACCTTACAACATCACTGGAAAGTCACAGGAATGCCAAAATATGCAATTTCGTATGATTTTTCCACATATTTTTTCCAGCCATTTGGATTTAAAAACCAAACTGCTGAACTGATTTTGATAAAATTTCAATGGGACCAATCGAGAAGTATCCTTTCACATAAAACTAGAATTTTTCAAATCGGTTCATAAATGACGGAGATGTATATAAAAAAATACAGTCGAGTTGAGAACCTCCTCCTTTTTTTGAAGTCGGTTAAAAAAAGGTTCTCCATCGTTGTCACCAGACGGCACTCATTCAGTTTTAGTACACATTAACGTTTACGCTAACGCGATCGAGAACGTTGGACAACTTGCACTAAGCCCACAGGTATCTACGAAGGGATATTAGGGAAAGGTCAATGTACTTTATTGCTAGTTAATTTGGCGCCTATCATAGTTACAAAAAAGCGATCAAAACATGGCTCAAAACAAAGGACCATCAATGATCATATTCAGTGGCTGACTCCTATTTCAAATTAAAAAATGGGAACTATATTTTTTGTCACCAAAATTTATATTTGTCATCAAGTTGTATCACCTAATAAATAGATCTATCGCCACGAAATATTTTCGTTCTCAGATAAACAAAGAGTGTTCCCAGGTATGAATTACCAAATTATTGTTAATATAATGTGTAAAATATGAGATGGATTACCAATAAAATTGTAGTGCATTACATGAATATAAACTTCGTTCTTATAATAATAGTTTTATTACTTAAATAATAGCTTGGTGCTCAGAATGGTAGATCTGTCACCAAATATTAATATTCGAACATAGGGCACAGGGAGCTTAGGGCACCCCGACTCGGACAGGTTAGGTTAGAAGGGGATGGCGGGGTCAAGTGAGCGAGCGTAGCGAGCGAACAGACCCCGCCATCACCTTCGTGGTTATTTTTTTTAATCCACCCAGTAATATGGTTTACTTCCCGTTTTATAATAAATCCCAACCTATTTATTTGATACTTGATAATATATCCCGAGGATTACATGTGATTTATTATGGAATTGCTTTTTACAATTATTTGGCAACTACATTTTGGTGACAGATCCACTATTTTGAGGACAAACCCTATTATTAAAGAAATTCAAAACGAATAAAATTGGCGATAGCTTAAATCATACCCTTAAAAAATCATCTGTTCATATTAGGACTTTGAACTCACTATGAATCGGCACTTTTTGATTTTTACAAAAACTATTCCACCCGACCTATTGCAAGCTATGTCAGCCAACCGACTAAGTACGAAAGGCAAAATTATAACCCTTCTCAACTGCTTCACATCAAACATTGTGTACAAAGTAGAATAAACATTATGTATGAAGCTTCTAACATCTAAGTTTTACGCGCCACACGCAACCCCCGCGACTAACAGTACAAAATCTATTCAGTGAGCACATTTAACTCACTTGACCGACTTTTTTCATATACCACTTTGCCTCCTCGTCCTTTAGATCTTCAACCCCTACCCTTGAAAGGGAAAACTGTAACATAAGATCGTAACGACACATAAAATGGAGGGTATTTTTACGTAAAGATTTATTATCTAACGCCTGTTTATGGAAGTCAGTGTTAGAATAAATGTCTTCTGTGAAACTTCTTTATTTAAAAAAAAATGGAGCTAATCCATAACGCAAAACTGATTGCAGAATATCGAAGAATATTTAAAATAATTAAATGGTGATCAAACTTTACAATATCAAACTGCCTAGCTAGCCTTTTCCTATGAATTTAACGTTCATTGCCCCATATTACATTTATTGACTTTCTTGATATCAAAAACAAATAAAACCCGACCGCTAAAATATTGCTCGCAAAATATTGAAAACATAATGCTAATCTTTTCTGAAAAATACAGAAATAATATTAAAAAACTAAACCGAGTCTGGAATAACACTCCAGCTGTTGATTACGAGACAAACCAAAAAAAAAAAACAACGATTTTTAGAAAACAAAATTACCTACGCTTTCTTAATGTGTTTCATTACTCGGAAAAACGAAGGTTTTTAATCAAAATTGTGCACAAGCAAAGCTGCTACAAACTGCAGAATAATCCATTTTTCTCAGCTTACTAATTGGACGGGTACAGCAACCGCAAACTTTCTGTACAGCGACATTTATCCTCCTCTCCCATTGATCATTATTAAAAAAAGCTGTCCACTATATCAAACGAAAAAAAAGGCTAGTCGGATAAAATTATGAAGTTAGCAAACTTACTTCGTATCATAAAGCCCAATAAGATGTTAATTTTCTAACTCAATAAATATACTTTTATAATAAAATTTCGAAGAACATTCAGTAGAACATTAAGCTAGAAATTCCTCTCGTATTGAAGTTTCGGGGATTTATCAGTACTTATAAGAAAGATAATGCGTATGGCGATTCGGACTTTAGCTCTTAAGGAATAATGTGGATATTGTATTATCAGATTTATCAGTGTTGCTAACATTGATAAATCTGCTGTAGACTAAAATGGCGCTCATGTGTCGCAAGAAAAAGAATATGCAAGCATATTGAAGAAATTCATACAATTTTCGTCAGGCGTGTAAACATTACGATTGTTTTGCAGTTGCGAGATTCGATAAAACAAGCAATTGTTTTTTAGATAATTTAAAGTGACAGTGACAGCTTGTTGATCGACAAAGTCAATCACAATTTGAGACATTTGTATAAGGGCCTATTCTACAAATTTTTAGCAATGTTCGCATTCGCATGTCGGTCACAATCTGCCAAAAATGTATGAAATTTAAGGCTTATTTGACTTTTATGAAAAATTAGTAGAATTGGCACTATGGTGTAGGTACATAAAACTCTTCTACTCCTTCAGGGGTTTTTTAGGGTTCCGTGCCCATAGACTACCCGATTACTAAGCCTCCGCTGTCCGTTTAAAACAGAAATAAATATACAAAGCTGTCCTGAATCCACATCTTTCGTGATCCTTTACGTTTTCTAATAACAAAAAAGTGCCGTGAATGATTAAAATGTGGAACTTTAACCTTGAATAACTTTTTTGCACACATAAGATTTATCGGGTTTGAAATTTATTGCAGCACCTAGTTGATCTGTCAGAATGTTTCTTAATTTAAATTTCATCTGACTGAATATGTAGAGATTTCTTCTAGGCATCGCGACAAGCTTTTATTATAATTTCAATTCTGTAAAGTCATAAATGAATGTGGTTAATGTGATTTAAAATATTATTTTGATCTTTTTGTTAAATAAAAGCTTTTTATTAAAGTTTTTTTTTATCATTATTTTATTTTATATATTTTAGTTTCAATCGATATTTATCGATCAATACGAAAGTTCATCTATAAAACGGAGAGTCCTTCAATAGAAAAACTTGGAACGGGGAAAACTATTACCCCTGGATGTGGCATCTATTTCATGGTGGGCCTACCAACTGCCAATCATAAACGAATGCATATACAAAATTTCAAGTCCCAGCAATTGAATATTGAGGAGTTCCATAGTTCAAAGACAACCTTGGACGTGGCATCTATTTTATGGTGGGCCTACCAACTGCCTATCATAAACGAATGCGTATTCAAAATTTCAAGTCCCAGCAGTTGAATATTGAGGAGTTCCATAGTTCGAAGACTACATTAGATGTGGCATCTATTTCATGGTGGGTCTACCAACTGCCTATCATAAACGAATGCGTATACAAAATTTCGTGTCCGCTGGAGATCTCTCGTACGGAGCCGATCTTGGCAGCAGCATCAGGTCACGTTTATGCTTAACATGCATTGTTCTCGGTTCTGGACCAGCATGCAAAATTTCAGCTTAATCGGATACCGGGAAGTGGGTCAAATTAAACTTGCAATATTTGTAAACATATATACAAGTCAAGTTAAATAAAAGCTTTTAATAAAAAAACGATTCATAATTTATTTCTTGGGTAGGTAGGTACTTAAAGATATAACGGAAAGCTCAATATATCAACCTAACACACCATTTTAGTGCCACAACTTAAAAGAAATAATGAAATTCGTTACTCGGCCAATAAAGTTGAAATAAGTTGAACAACAATAATGTACAATAAAGTGATTCTTCCATAAGTAATATTGCTTCTCATAATTGGATTATAGCCTCTGAAAGTTCCCCAAGCATATTTTATTCTTTATTATACGAAATCAACAATGTCCTAATAGTTCGGTTCAATAGAACTGAGCTCGTTTAAAACTTTTAATATTTTCAAACGAAAACTTGTAAAAAATATTCATACTTTGTTGGCTCGTTTGAGGGTAGTTTTAACAAGTAGCGTCGATACTTTGGTGTCAGGCTCAATTGCTTTTTTGTTGTTTAATGTTTTCTATGAATATTAATTTTCTGTTAAATATTATTAGTTTTGTTTTTGTGGTCTGTATGTCAAGATCTGCTTTAAAATCAATTTATAATGATCTTAAAGTAGTGAAATATTTCAAAATATTTCTTGACATCAAAAGGGGATGATAACTTTTCTCGTTGTTTTTATTTTTTTTAATTAGTGATAGGCACGCGCTTGACCGCTATCTCACCTGATGGTAAGCGATGATGTGGTCAAAGATGGAGCACGCTTGCCTAGAAGTAACCTTTTTACTCTTGACTTAAATATTCCCAGGTTGCAGCTATCAGGAAACACAGACTCGGGCAGGGAATTCCACTCCTTAGCTGTATGCACAATGAATGTGTTCCCGAAAACCGACAGACTAGAAACTCGGCATCGATGCTCAAGACTTTGGAGCTTTGACTCGACGAGCCTATCATTGCCGATGATCCTCTTGGCTCGTTTCTCAATTGACTCAAGGGCAAAAGTTTTCAGTTTTTCACTTAACAATTTTAGTATCAAAAAAGATTTTATAATGCTCATCTGCAGAATCAGGTTATCTTCAATTAATTTCACTATCCAAGTAATATTTCAATCTGAGCGAGACTTTTCTAAGATAGTTTTTAAACCCTTTCTATAAAATCTCAATCCAGATTTTTCTTAAAACAGTTTAAGACTCATCACCTCCCAAAGTAATGCAGAAGCAACAAGAAGAACATCCTGAGAGATCAGATTCGCAATAATGTTGAACGAGCAAAATTAACCTTCGCTTATAAACGAAACGCTGACGTCCCTTCATATCTGTTAAAAGGAAACGCCGTCGACCAACCAACACAGCCCAAATACGACTGTTTTATCTTTTTGTTTACGAGCTCTGAACGTTATATGTGGCAGTTTGGCAAAATTTAACTCTCGTTTATGCTTACTTTACATTTTGTCGGCAAAGTTGGCAAGATGCGGTACATCGTGAGTCTTTAAACTTAGAATTGCGTTGTGTGTTGTTTTCTATCTGGTATGTTTTATGTGGAATTACGTACGGTACGCATATCGCTTTCACAGTTGGCGTTTTATCGTGGGTGCGAAGCTTCTATGGTTTATAACCTTATGGCTTCTGCACACAATGAGCCATGTTGGCACATTGTAAAGCCTTTGGATAGAATACTGGTTTGATGGGTTAAGTTTTTTAGGATGCAGATATAGGTAATAAAGTGTTATGATTCAAATCATAAAAGTTTTGAGGAAATAGAGATGGTTACGTATGGTGTCGGACGTAAAAGAATAGCACCATCCCATCACTTCCCGTGGGTGTCGTAAGAGGTGACTAAGGGACTCACCAGAGAATAGGTAGCAGCATTCTGTGTAGGTACATTGCTGCAACTACACTGCGATCGCACACCCGCCTGCCAAGCTTGGCGATTATGGCAAACCCACCCATTGTGGGGAACGCCTATGTCCAGCAGTGGACGTTTAACGGCTGATATGATGATGATGATGAGAGATGGTTAGAGACTTTTCAGAAACTTTTGCCAATGACACGTAAAGCCATATAAAATAATGAAAATATCGACTGATTAATAGTTTAACAACTTCTTATACAATCAATAACAACAACCCCCCCCCCCCAACCCCAACCCCCCCCCCCCAACCCCTTGTTGCATTAAGTCCGCCCATGTACCACTATTGTACATAGAGTTTAAATAAATAAATAATAATAATAAATAATAATAATGTCACCAAAACATTGCAACCCCAAAAACACAATCAATCCACGGATAAAAGTCTTGTGTTTAAACATCAATAATATAAAAAAAACACATTCCAAGCCGTCTCATGAATGTATTTCAGAATTATAGCGCGCCTTAAACAGCGATATTTTATTCATAGTTCTCAAATGACAGCACATATCGAAAAATTTGCAAGTATATTGTACTGGCGATGTTCAGAATAAATAAAGTCTTGGGATGTTTCCAATATAAACTTGTAAGTCTTAGATGCAGTTTCTATAAGATGCCTTTCAGATAATGCTAGTTTTATTTCGAGTTTGATGACCTTTGTGTCGCGTTAAGACCGTACCAAGTGATGGTTTTTTGCAGTATCTCTGTAATCACAACCCCGGATTTTTTAATTCAGAATTTTCAAATTATGATTTAGCATGTAAATCTGTCAAACTTTGGAATCAAAGTAGGGTTTTGGCACTCTTTATTTCTTCAAATTCTCAATTCAGAAATCGAAAACTTGTTGTTATAAATTTAGGAACCTATAAAAACTATGTGACAGTAGAGTCACTTTATACATTATTTTAAGTAAACGATGACGTTCATAAGTGCCGTTTAATGAACTTATTTAAATAAACGTTTTGACTTTGACTTTGTATCTGTTAGGTAATATTAAAATAATCTTATTAGTGGCTAAACTAAAATGCATTTTGTATACTTCCTCAGGATTGACTCATCGTTAAAAACTGACTAATAAACCCCCCCTTTCTGAAGTTTGTCGTTTATCTGTCCATTACCGCTATTTGTCGTAACGCCATTGGTTGTTTAGTGGTTAACGGACAGATAGACGACCGATAAAGTAGCTCAGAAACCGGACATAACTCATTTACATGTAAAACTCTTGTATAATGAACATAAAACATTTCTCGTGTCATGTGGTAGAAAGTGGAGACCGCATATGGGCAAACGTAATATGGGACGATAGATCGATGATTTGAAGAAGGTGGCTGGCAGCGTATGGATGCTGCCCAAGATGGGTGGCGCTCTTTGGGAGCTGATGTTCAGCAGTGGACGGCAATTGGCTAATATGACGATGATAAACATTTTCCGACGAGACAGAATACAAACGCTTACGCGGTGTCCTGCGTGAGCGACGAACGCGACGCGACGCGACGCAACACGGCGCGACGTAATGCGACGCGATGCTATACGCGACAAATGTCCTACGTGATTTTGGTCATTACTTCTCGAATCATGGAGAAGTACAGTACAATTTTGCTTGAAACTTCATATTTAAAGTACAGACTTTTAAAAAAATATTGTAAAAAGCACAGATAGAAAACAAATATTATACTCACGCAGGACACCGCGTTAGTTTAACAGAAAGAACATGACTTTTTTAGCTTAGCCTTACTAATATTATAAATGCGAAAGTAACTCGGCCGGTCTGTTTGATACCTCTTCATGTCTTAACGGCTGAACAGATTTAGATGAAACCTAGCAAGTGGGTAGACCAAGTCCTAGATAAAAACATAACATCACACATTATTCGAAAGAGTAAGTTCCCTTGAGATAATTTCCAATTTTCATACAGACAAAGCCACTGGCAGAAACTGTTGACTTTTTTTTTATTTTTTCATTTGAGTTGGGTTTGCTCTTCACTCTAGTCTAGGTCAAAGATGACAGAGACAAAGTCGACGATGAAGTGAGCTTACTCAGAAGATGCCTGTTCACTCTATCTTTGAAGATATTAGGGTTGAATGCGTGCGGAAACACAGACGCAGGTGCGCACAGCAATGGAGTGGAACAAGAGAGTTCCACTGATTTACATTTAATAAGGCAAAGCAGCGAATTGGTGGAACAGCAAAAAGGTAGGGATGATTACCAGCATTACGTCTAGATGTCCGGTGGTAGAAGGGAGCCGGTGGGATGAGGTCGTGGATACTCGCCGAAGTACAATCTGTAGAAAACCGACAAGCAACCATGCAGCGATGAGACAAGATGTGAAGCTTGGCATCCACCAGTTTTACGTCGCCACTGAGCCTTTAAGCTCTGTGTTCCACCAGTAACAAATAAAATGTGCTCCAGTAGATCACAAAAATTGCCAACAAATCTTATAAAACACGGATGACCGAGATTTTGCCGTAAGTAACACAATAATAGAAGGAAAAGAACATAAAAGTTGAGATAGCGGACTTTTATTTCATTCTAGAGAAAGAAATCTTTACGGGTGAGAATATCGCATGTTTATTGTTAAAATTTTATTTTCTTCCTATGTGTTCGTGGTCACGAATTCGCTACAATTTCCTCGAGAGCTGGCAATAAAATTTATAAATGCTGCAAGCTATTTTATAACATTTTATAGAAAGCTTTGAAGAATGCTAAACGACATTTGATTCAATTACATACATGTAAGCTTAAAACATATTCAGGTCGGGATGCATGAAGGAGCCTCCTCGTGTAGCGCAATTTGTTCCATCAGACACTCAACTGAACCGAGCTCTCGGCGCATCCTGGACAGTCTCACCTAACACCTAATAAGACTGGCCAATCCTTCCCTTGTGGTGGTAGGGCTAACGCCCGCCTGGTTCGCGACCACCCTCCCACCGGAGTTCGGCGTCAAGCAGCCTGCTGTGTTTCGTCGACGCGTGGGAGTACCAGTACCTCAAGGCATCTTCTGGGCACGCTCGCTTCATCATGGACCTCATCTGTCGCTTTCCATCAGGCGTGATCGAGGTCAAGAGCTGGCCCATTCATAATAAAAAAAAAAAAAAAAAAAAAAAAATATTGACCCATATTCCAAAACTTAACTCCAACTTAACTCGAACTCGAATTTCATCGGAGCTCGTTAAGATGGTCACCCATCCACAGACCGACCCCGGCAAGCGTTGCTTAACCTTGAAAAACGATCCGTGCGACTGTATATTTAGCCACGAGCTCCTCATTCAAATCTATCATTCCATTTAAATGATGAAATTGCGATATGTGAAATATTTGTGTGTAGAAGGTATAAGAATCCAATTTGTAATTGAATAGAATAAAAATACTCCTTATTTTAAACCATAACAAATTCAAACATGACAATAACACTGAAACAATGTATTTGAACCGTGAAAGATTTTTTCCAAGTTTGTCGCGTAATTTCCTGAACGTCAAAGGGAACGTATCAAAAGGCTCCTACTTTTAATAGCAAAAACATATGTTGGAACAAAATCTCTTGCCAATGCACTTAAGGAGTTGCATACAGGCTTAAGACATGGTATGAACAGCATATTGCACTTACCGAGCAGAAAGCAATTTTAATACGGTACTCGATACTTCATTTTTTAGTCGATTTTTATTTCCGTATCGATATTTATGCATAATTGCTGGCGTGTTGTAAGTCTTTACTTCTGTTGGAGACGTGAATGGTTATAGTTTCTGTTTCTTTGGAAACGATTGGAATTTTGCATTAGGTATTTATTTGTTTTCATTTATACGAGGAATAATCCAGTATAAATAATGAACAGGGGAATTGGATGCTCAGTCAAACGTTTGGGATATAAGTCAAGAAATTTAAAATACACAAGTGTAGACTTGCGTTTTTGATTAGAGGCTAATTTAACCAATGATCTTTCGTTTTGCCCTGCTCGGCTCGTCATCATCTGTGGAGTCTGCCACAAAACCTTTTGGTAGTGTCTAGTGCTACACATCTACACTAATATTATAAAGAGGAAAGATTTGCTTGTTTGTTTGAAATGAATAGGCTCCGAAACTACTGGACCGATTTGAAAAAGTCTTTCACCAGTAGAATCCTACATTATCGATGATGGACATAGGCTATAGAATATTTTCAAAAAAGTTAGGGATCCGTATGAAAACTTCGATAATGTAACCCAAGGTGTGAGAAAAAATCCTTATATCGCGTACGCTGCGGAATCTGTTGACAATAGAGCAAAGTGATGTACTACAGTTTTATAGAGGTCATCAATATCTACAAAAAAGTCCGGGATACCATATGTCTAACTATTATGGATAAGTCACTATGACCGCTTTTTGATCATATTATTCAAGCAAATCCCATGGTGAAATAAAAAATGGTGATTTTAGTATCATGATATTAATCCTTATCCATTTAAATGGATTGATAATTAAGGTTGATTATGTCCGTGTAAACTACACTTTAAATTATTCAAATCGGACCTTTCATTCAAAAGTTACGACGGTAATAAACATGCTCGGAGTAAGAAAAATGTCGCGGCTTGAGCGAACTGGGGAGAATCGTATCAATGCATGGGGGTATAGGGGGCGTTGAAGTTTGTGGAGTACCTACTAAATCCACGTGAAGTCGCGGGCGAAGTGCTAGTTTTAATTATAAATGTGATGATTTGTGAGGACGCTATTTTTAACCTGAATAGGGGTGCTTCCTGAGTAAAAAATATTATTCTATTTATTTCGTCAGATTGGATACCTACGTATTTTTCGTTTTATCAAATCAATAGAAAAAGAAAAAGGATAGCCTACGTTAAAATTATGGACATATTGTACTTGTAGTTTATAACACGTTTGTGAAGTGAAGGAACTGACCTTCAAGATACAGTATTTTACTAGTTTGAAGGTCAGGGTCTCACCTCAAAGATACCCTGTAAGATGTTCATAATAAAGATTATTATTATTATTATTCTCTTTATTTATTTTATATACATATAATTTACATTTTGAATAAATAACATTTTACAATTATTATTATTATTAATAAAAATTGACGAATATCAAGATCAGGAGTGGGGGTTTGTGACATCACAATCCGGTAAAAAGTGTCTGTCTATGACGTCACACGAGTTTTCAACGCACTGAATCGTTGTAATGTTTTGTTTCCTTACGTGAAAAAAGCAAAAAGATGTCAACAATATTTTTTGGAAATCCATCTGTCGGACTAATTAGATTTTTTCAGGAATGAGGAAAGATCCCTATTTTATTTTATTTAATTTTTTTTTTGTTATTCGGGAAAATAAACGGTTACACATTAAGTTAACACATTAGGTACTTTTTATAACGACCAAAAGTCGAAGCCGCTGGCAGAAGGTACTTTAATCATAAATATCCCACACAGCAATATACACAACTGACATAACGCTTCAAAATCTTCTTTAATAATAACAGTAGCTCGAAGCGTCAGGTCGCCGACGCGCTCCATATTTTCATCTTAATTTGTGGAGTGCTCTTCGAAAATTAGATCTATTATAATCGTTGAAGGAGACAATGACTTCAGCCTCGGGCTATCCGAGGAAAGTTTTCATTTAAATTTTAAGCTGGGTTCACATTGAACGAAATAATAACAGTGTCGGAGTTTTGTTGGCGTTTTAAGAAAAATTCTTAATCGTGTGAGGAGTTTCAAACGTAATATGAGTCTTTGTAAATAAAAGATTAACAGTACAAAAGATTTAGCGGGTGCGTAGGGTTTTGTAATGCAAACAAATTACTCGAGAAACGTTGACGAGGAATGCCAGCGAGGGATGTGTGAGCCCTATCTTGAGATACTTACGAGACCACTTTCTTACACAACAGAGACCGCTACGCTTCCACGCATCACTAGGTTCTTCAGACAACTTTGACGGATAGCAACATCGTTTTCAAGATCCTCTATGCCACGTTTCACCAATCAGGTTCTTCAGACGGCTGTGTTGGAAAAAGCCCACCGTTTCACAACTACGCTACGACTCATCGCCCCTTTCAGCTTCTTCATACATTTTTGATAGAAACAAACCATTTTTATCAGTCGGGAAATCATCAAATTACCCCTCCCGCTCTAGGTGGAGAGGTAGGGAGTGTCTGAATCTTAGTGACTTTTAACCCACCGGTGTTCCTTCAATTGCCATTTGCATTTGAGGGCCGCGGTAACTATTTCGAACAATCCCACAAACCTGGCAGGCACTTGCCCTAGCGGGCCCCGTCTAGTAGCAACACACCCTTAAGGTTACGTTCTAAGAGATGTTCGAGGATGCCTCGCTAGGAATGACTTTGTTAAGAATCAATAGAATCACTTGCTCTGAGCGAGGCTAGGTAAATGATGAGACTGTTTCCTGAAAAAATCGAATTAGTCCACCAGATATTTTTCCAAGAAATACTGGACACGTATTTTTTTCTTTTTCACGTAATTAAACAAAACATGAAAACGATACAGTGCGTTGAAAGTACTTATGACGTCACAGACCGATACACTTTTTACCGTAGAGTGACGTCACAAGCCCACACTTTTGATGCGTTTTATCTTGTTTGATTTATATTGGATGTGTTTCTTAAGAACCAATAGAATCGCTTGCACTGAGCGAGGCTAGGTAAATGAAGCGACTCTATTGGTTCTTAATAAACACATCCCCCGCTATGCATCCTCGCACATCTCCGTTAGAAACGCAGCCTAAGATGCAACGTTATCACGTAACACAAACTAGTGCCATTAAAAACGCACAAAACCGTCCGAACATTTCATACAATATTTTACTATCACACCATTACTTTTATTTTTTATGAAACCTTCGGTATTTTAGTACGTGGACAGAATTTAATAAAAGGGGAAAAACGTCACAAAAGTTTCGGTACCTACGTGACGTTGCGTTAGCTTTTATATTAGCGCCATGAAATGTTTAGATTTATTTATTTTATACAAAGGGTAAAAAACTTGTTTATTTTGGGTTAGGTCAGGTTAGTACAATTTTCTTCACTCTGCTAAATAAAATACTTAAGAGTGACAAAACCGCGCGCAGCAGGCGACGCAACGTTAGAAGGCCATCCATAAGATGAACCGATGACCTGGTGAGGGTCGCTGGTAGCCGATGGATGCGAGACGCACAGGACCGGTTGTTGTGGCGACTTTTGGGGGAGGCCTATGTCTAGCAGTGGACGTCTTTCGGCTGATATGATGATATGGCAACACCACCAAACCTGGTCAAAATTTCGTCTTACTTATAGCTAAGCTGATAAGGGCCTAAATCACCAACTCTTAAAGCAGTATTACTTTAATATTACTTCCAGTTGGAAAGAGACGGAGCTAAACGTCCTGTATAGCTCCGTCTCTTTCCCACTGGAAGTAATATTGAAGTAATACTGCTTAAAGAGTTGGTGGTTAGGCCCCAGGTCTGTTATCGTCAATATTGTATTTACATCAGAAGAAACGTTTGAGTTACTTGTTACACAGAATTCAATCACTTTGCCACTACTTGGTGATAAAAAGGCAAACGAAAGCTGTGACAAAAATCCAGTTAAGGCACAAATTTAACTAAAAAAATATCTATATCAGTACCTTTTATCGCAGAAAATTGCCTATCGACTCATAAATTATTGCCAAAACTTTATCTTGAAATAGGTAAGTTTTCTAAGAATATGTATGGAGTCAGTCGTGTCTACTGTATTAGAAACAATCCGTCATACTTATCTTGAATATATCACCTGTCGTCTGAGAATTTATGACTACTACATTTTGTACATACGATTTTCAATAAATAGGATTTCTCGCTAAAAAGCTGTTTCTACGTGAAAATAGTTTACGTAAAATTAACGAGAAAATGTTGTGTGTATAATATGTAAACTATTAATTGAAATAAGTAATGAAGTGGGTTGAACGCCCTGCGTGTGTTTTTTGACAATTTTGTTGTAGCAACATTGCTACGCGGTCTGCTACGCCATAGCTACGGCGTAGCACTTACTACGCTCGTCTTTACTCAGCAAGAAATAAAATCAGTAGAATCGGCACGGCGACGATATTTGTTGAAATACATTTTTAGCTGTCTACGTATTACGGTTCATGAGTAACAACCCCCATGACTGACAGACGGAAAGACAGCAGAGGCTTAGTCACGTAGTTCTGTTCCCTAAAAACTATTGTTTTCATAATCATTGAGCTTTTAGACACAGTCACAGCTCATAATCAGCTACAGTGATTTTCAAAAGCTCATTATGGAAGTTATTAACTTAACAAATGACATTTCTTTTGCGTAAATCAATCCCGTACATTCTAACGCTAAAAATTGCGAAATTCTTAACAAATTGCTATTGCTGGTAGAATGGCCATTATTGTAGGTCCTATTGGGGTGGTCCAAAGATTGACTAAGAACATTTCCAATAACATAAGTACGGTGGACAATGTAAATAGATATCATATTCATATTCATTGATTTGCATTCCATAAGCCGTTGTAGACCCAATCAGGGCATAGCAAAAGTTATTGTTTGAAACAAAGATACTAACATATAAAATAAAAATAAATCTGCGGAGTGCAGAGATACCGGGAGAAAAAAAACTGGCCAAGTGTGAGTCGGACTCGCGCACGAAGGGTTCCGTACCATTATCTATATGAAACGGCAAAAAATCACGTTTGTTGTATGAGAGCCCCACTTAAATATTTATTTAATTCTGTTTTTAGTATTTGCTGTTATAGCGGCAACAGAAAATACATCATCTGTGAAAATTTCAACTATCTAGCTATCACGGTTCATGAGACACAACCTGGTGACAAACAGACGGATAGACAGACGGACAGACAGATGGACAGACAGACGGACAGACAGACGGACAAACAGACGGACAGACAGACAGACAGACAGTCGGACAGACGGACAGACAGACGGACGGACAGACGGACGGACAGACGGACAGCGGAGTCTTAGTAATAGGGTCCCGTTTTACCCTTTGGGTACGAAACCCTAAAAAGGGAGAAATATTAGTATATGCAATAACACCCTTAACAATAGAAGTCTGAACCTCTTGAATTTTGAATTGACCCTTTGGGTACGGAACCCTAAAAAGGGAGAAATATTAGTATATGCAATAACACCCTTAACAATAGAAGTCTGAACCTCTTTAAGTATCTTTCACAATTCAGTGACTTTACGTACTTACTTTTTGTAGGTCTCAATTTACTTATGCTGTTACTCGCAAAGTTACGTATGGGTAGGGTAAGTGTGATATTTTCCGAATGAGTGATCGATGAAGTTAGATCACATAATTTCTTCACACATTTACGCAATAGTTTTTCTTTTTTTCATTCATTGGTTAGCGAAATGTTGATTGTCTATTTGCAGGATTCTTTGGAAGAAAAACCTTTAAAAGATCACTTTTCGCATATTGCTAAGGCGGTTCGTGAAATACATAGGTTACTTTTAGGCAAACGTGCTTCAACTTCGACCACATCATCGCTTACCATCAGGTGAGATAGAGGTCAAGCGCGTGCCTATCAATAAAAATAAAAAATATATTTTCTTTAGATATTGTGGTGGATTTTACGAGTATGTATCCCAAAGTTACCATTTCTTGTTACGTGTTTTTTTTTTTATGGGAGAATTATTTTATTACAAAGGAAACTATATACACACACAAATAAAAGACTCAACTAAAACTAAAAGTTATCTAAACTGTCTGTTACATTTCTATATTTGTTTAACATCAGTGGCCGTACTGTGACTTCTTAAAACCATAATGATTGCTGTGTGAGAGAGAGACGATCTATATTTACACTTGCACTATTATATCCTTTTCTTGCAACACAACCATTATGTCATTTCACGACATAGTATAGATCAGTTTATCTAGTTTCCTCTTTTAAGTTTTAAAACTGCAGCATCTTACAATGACGATAAAAAACAAAGTATCTCTTTGCAGCTCAATTGCAAAAGCTAAACTGTAATATATATTGGTAATAAAAATAGTAACGTTATTGCTTTCATAACTATTTCCAATAAATATTTTATGATGTCATTCAGTGTCATTTTTGAAGACCCTCTCTCTTTTCTATTTAACTACAGGAGATTCGTCTCAAACGCCATTCTTAAAATATGTACTTAACTACAATAGAGAGATTTTAGTACAGTTTACACAAACCTTTCGAAGTACAATGTTATACCTGTCGTAGATTGATGGCGCTACTATGGGACTACGGACAGCGCCATCTAACAAATTTTTGTGAAACCTAATAATCACGTGATCGGAAACGCAAGCGCGTCCTACCGCTTGGATACGATCGTTGGTAGAGGGGACAGCGAGAACTAGCGAGGCTAGGGAGAGGTCGCTCCAGCGCTCAGGCACTCTCGGCTGGATGCCCAAACGCGCACGTTGTCTGTTTCTGTGTAAACTGTTGGTCTGAATAAAGTTATTTTAATTTAAATTATTGTTCGTTCGAGTACCTGCAACAGTGTCTACATCAAAAACTATATTAGATTCTGAAGAAGACCCGGTGCTTCGCGTCTCGGCCACCCATGACGCAAAAATCTCAACAAGTTTACTTAGGTATATTTAAAGAACCTGAAGTGAACTGTGATTTTACTTTCAGAATGCTCACTCCATCTGCTGCAGAAGCACTTCTACTCCTGAGAACCAGAATCAATTGTGGCGACTTCCAGAAAAACGATTCAACTGTCTTGGTTCCAGCATCGAATTTAATCTGACAAGAACATGAGCGAACTAGTAAGTAAAAAAAGTGAGTCAGCTCCGACACACGACTGGACTTTACTCCTTCAGAATTATTATTGTGTAGATTATGTAAAAAGAGGGTTAATTAAAGCATCTTAAAAATTTATTAAAAATAATAGTTATTTATGATATTAGTGCGGAAAGCTGGTTTTTAAAAAAGTAGACGAATGAAAGGCCGAGACGAAGTCGAGGCCTTACCGTAGTCACGAGTTTGTAAATAGTACCAATTTCCGCACTTATGTCATACAACGTTTTTCTACACATTTGCGAGAAAACAGTACATTATGTAATGAAAAAATCGTTTTATTTTTAGATATCAGTCGGAAAGTCGCAATAATCTTTGACGATTCTAATATGAAAATGGCACGAATTTGCAAATGGAACTACATATTTCATCTCATTTTCTCTTTATTATGAAAGTGAGACAAACTTATTGTGCAAAAGCGCGTCCAAGGAGGTTCGATCATTCAGATTAGTTATTCTCGTAATGTGATACTCCTTGGTGGAATTCTTTAATATTTTTTATGGAAGTTAAAAGAAAAACCGTAAAAGATACGCACGGCGCTATTCAACGGAGTATGCGGTAAAATATGTAATAAAGTGAGAGTACCTATTTTACTGCACGTTTTTTAACTTTCGAACAATGTATACAGTCTTCGTAAATGCATTTTTTGAGCAAATGTGTTGAAAAAATATTTATTCATATTGTTTACATCGTTGCAATGAAAAAATAAGCTGAGTCATCATAATCATCGTCATCTCAGCTGAAAGACATCTACTGGCTGGATATAGGCCTCCCCCAAAAGGGTGTGGGGGGGTTGCCAATTCCAATGAAAAAATAAACTGAGTATACTATATACAAACACACATACAATATCTCGAAGTGAACGGTGCACAAAGTACGTTGCGCAAAGGAACGTAACGCCTCACTTTCAGTTAACGCTTGCTTTACTCATACAATTTATTTTCATACTGCGGGCTAAAAATTAAAATCGTTTGTTTAAAACTCCAGTAATAATATCCATTATTGGGACACAGAACTTCTTTTTTGAGAGGAAGTGAAACATTTCCTGTTTACCTATTATTGTGCAATCTACTCAAGATAGATCACTGACACCAATTTCAACATAATGTTGATAAGATCTGAAGTCTTGAGCAGACATTTTAATTTTATCTCGGCTCTGTATGCGAATCCTTCAAATCCGCTTAAGCCTATAGACGACGTCGCCTTAGGCCTCAGATAAGGTAAACCTATTGAGTCGAAAAAGTCTTAAAAAAGAAACTGTACCTCGTACAAAAAATAAAAAACATAATCTTGGGTATACATTTTTTCTTTTCCCTAAACTTGCTACGTTTCTTCAGATTGAAAGAATTGTAGAAAGTGAAAACTATTTCAGGTTTGCATGATCTTTTTACTTTTCAGTTTGCCTTTTCAGGATTTTTCATGGACAATGGTAATTCTTGTTCATAGTTAAACATTTTATATCATAGACATAAAACCTTGTTTTCGTGACATTTCAAGCTGTTTTTTTTATCTTATTCATTTCAATAACCAGTAATAGTTACCTCTGACATTTATTTCAGGAAGTCTTTGATGTAGGCAGAGGGCCATTTCTACCAATTTTTAAGGAATGTTCGTTCAACGTGATATCGATTGATTTTTGTCCGATTCCGACTGAGGTACAAATGCGAACGTTGCTTAAAATTTGTAGAATTGGTACTCAAGCATATTTAAAACAAAACCCCAGAAAAAAAAGGTCAAATTTTTTGCCAAGGGTATATCCAGTGGGTTGTGAGGTCAGATAAACAGTCTCGCCATGTAAAATATTAGTACTCAACTGCATCCAGTTAGACTAAAAGCCTAGGCAGATTGATATGTGCACAAAAAAACATTTTTGACAAACATACATACCTACTTAAATCAGAATTTAAAGGAATTCACTGAAATCAGAGTGATTTCGACATCATCTGCCTAGCCTTTTCCCAAATTCATTGGGATCAGCCAGTCAAACCGGATTCAGAGATTAAAGTCGTAAGCGGTTGAAACGAATTTCTGTCGACCCACTTTGCCTCCAATGCTAAAACCTGATGGTTCCCTGGCTCACTCGGCTAGAGAGAAAGCAAATTTATTTGCCACTCTCTTTGCAAGCAATTCACGTCTGGACGCTCCAAGCAACCACCAACTTTACCTCGTTGTGACTCTTCGATGCCGGAGATCGCAGTTCACATTAATGAGGTCCGAAGAGTATTGTGCAGTCTAGACGTGAATAAGGCCAGCGGACCTGACGGCATTCCAGCGAGAGTGTTGAGGCAATGTGCACCTGAACTGTCTCCTGTGTTGACACGCCTGTACCGCCTCTCTCTTGAAAAAAGAACGGTGCCGAAATCATGGAAGCTTGCGAATGTGCAACCGGTGCCCAAAAAGGGAGACCGTGCTGACCCTGCACATTACCGTCCAATCGCCATTACCTCCATCCTATGCAAGGTTATGGTAAGGGTTCTGAACAGTAAGCTGCTGACCTACCTTGAAGACAATGATCTCCTCAGTGACCGTCAATATGGCTTTCGCCAGGGACGGTCAACTGGTGATCTTCTTGTGTATGTCACGCACTGCTGGGGCGAAGCCGTCGAGAGACACGGCGAAGCACTTGCTGTGTCGCTCGATATCTCGAAGGCTTTTGACAGGGTCTGGCACGCAGGTCTACTCAACAAGCTTCCTGCTTATGGCATCCCAGCTGGTTTTTGTAGCTGGATATCAGACTTCCTAAATGAACGGTCGATTCGAGTAGTCGTTGACGGCTGCTCCTCTGACCTCATGGCTATTGATGCCGGAGTTCCTCAGGGGTCTGTTCTCTCTGCAACTCTTTTCCTGCTACACATCAATGACCTACTTCAGCCTGGTCTTGTTGGGTACGCAGATGACAGTACGGTTTCAGAGAGATACTTGTCCAGCGCAACAACCGGCGGGGATGAAGTCCGTCCCTTGAGAGAGGCCATGGTAGAGCGGACAAATTTGACCTTAAGCGTTGTCTCCCAGTGGGGTGATGACAATCTGGTCACTTTTAACGCCACCAAAACACAGGCGTGTCTTTTTACCGCAAAAAGGAGCCGCTTTGACCAAACTCCTACTTTTCGGGGTGCATCTGTTCCCGTTACTGATCGGCTTGAGCTCCTAGGCATGGAGTTGACATCCAGTCTCAACTTCGGCGCCACCATCGAGTACAAAGCCCGAATTGCGGCCAAAAAGCTGGGCATCCTAAATAAGGTGAAGCGATACTTCAGGCCTGGACAGCTTTTAACCCTTTACAAAGCACAAGTCCGATCCTGCATGGAGTATTGTAGCCACCTTTGGGATGGCTCAGCTAAGTATAAGCTTGCCGCGCTTGACTCGGTGGAACGCATAGCTAAGAGGCTCATCAGTGACGCAAAACTGGTGGATGCCAAGCTACATAGCTTGGCTCATCGCCGTAAGGTTGCCTGCTTATCGGTCTTCTACAGATTGTACTTCGGTGAGTGTGCCCAAGAACTCCACGACCTCATCCCACATCCCGCATCTTACCATCCCTACCTTGTAGCTATTCCACCAATTCGAACTAAGCGTTCTTTTATAATGCGCACAGCAAAGGAGTGGAACTCTCTGCCTGCGTCTGTGTTTCCAAAAGCTTACAGCCCTAATCTCTTCAAAGTTAGAGTGAACAGGCTCCTTCTGGGTAAGCTCGCTCCATCGTAGACTTTGTCTCTGTCATATCTGACATTGACTAGAGTCAAGAGCAAACCCATCACCAATAAAAAAAAAAAAAAAAATTCTTTGGATAGACCAAAGAATTTTTTTTTTTTTTTTTTAGTTTACACGTCTTACGTTGGTCCGTGTCAAAATGGTTTGTCGTATTTCATCATCAAAAAGTTTATTCCAAAAACTGATAGGATCTTTATTTTCGTCTTCAGTTAGGTGCAGAATAGATCTGTTCAACACTATAATTATTATGCTGTGGATTGCGAACTCTTCTGGAAGGTGGTTCTGTAGCCCATTTGTAGTGATTTTTACCATAGTAATACTTCAGCTCTGGTAGTACTACCACTTCCTTCAATAATCTCTTGTTCACTCGAGTGATTTTCTTCAATGTCCGCTTCATAAAACAAACAATCATCAACATCCCTATCACTGTCGCACCGATTCTCAAAGCAATCGTTGAATACTCGTCTTCAAAAGAAGGATCATCTTATCGCAATATTTTACTGGCTCTCTGAGTGGACGAACTCGATGTTCGTTTGCTTGCAGCCGTTGGTTGATCGTTATTTGACATTTTAGTTTACATAATCTAAAAACAACAAAATCACCATCAGCGTCAATTTATAACACAAACGTGGACGCGCGGTCTAACAGACCGCACTCAAAATATAAAGCGAAATTACTCACGCGACATTCAGCCGGTGACGTAACCTTCACTCCACTCTCAAATGTCGTTTCGCCTCTAAAACCGAAGCTACTGAGGCCGGGATACGCGTGGGGTACGCGGGAGGAGAGGGGCACGAGAATCACAAACTGCACGCGGCCTATGAGACCGCACGTCCATAGTTAAAGGTTAAAGATCTACAAATAACAGCCGGAACCAACGGCTTAACAAGCTTTCTTAAACACGGAGGAATCTCGATATGTTAAGGCGATCACCCATCCACAGCTCGGCCCCGACAAGCGTTGCTTAACCTGAAGATCGGCCCGTGTGGTTGTCATTATTTAGCCACAAGCTCCTCAGCTAGCTGCTAGTCCTGAGCTTACTGAAACAAGAGTGATTTAATTTTCGCCAAATTGCTATTGTTATACTAAGGACCATTTTCATCAAGCCAAACTGGTCGCAACCAGCGTATGAGCTGTCAGTGTCACTATTTTTCTATAGAATATTGACGCTGACAACTCTTGAACGCAGTTGATAGCATAGCATAGCAGTTGGTAGATGTACTGATCGCGTTCAGATTCATTGGTGAAATCCGCTCTAAGTCTCGATTCAACGTTGGATGTTTTCCAACCTGTACTGATATAGCACCGGTTGGAGCCATAAATAGAAGTATCACAAAATTGTTCCGTAGAGTTACTATAATATTCAATATGCTCTGGATTATGGCTATCACTGCTACTAACTTGCGATTGAACACGTATTTGAACTATGTAGCATTTATTCCTGTTTTAAATTGCCTGAATGTAGTTTCTAGTGCAATTCAGATAGGAATATTGATGTTGTAGTCAATCTGAAATATACGACTAAAAAGTTCGGAACAAATGCCTTTTCAAGCAGTTTGTTATAGTTGATGGCATTTACTTTAGTTCAATCACAGATTTGATGTCAACTCAATTGCTCAATTATGTACCTACTTGTTTTTTTTTTGTTGTGTGTGGTTTTTGTTGCTTTGTGGTTGTAATTTTATGTAATTCAATCTAATATAATAATTTGATTCAAACTTCTTTAATTTGATTTAATTTAATTTATTTTATTTTATTAAATCCTAATTTCAAGTATAAACATTATTATTATTAATTCGAATTGCATGATATCCACATTATTTGAATTTATAATTTTATTGAGATCTACACAAATTGCTGTGCCTTTAATTTAGATGCATGCAATGCTATTTAATTTGTAAACAATCGTGTAATGTCTTTGTGTGTATTTAGTTGGTTTGTCTAAATAAATAAATAAACTGCATCAGACTGCTTGAAAAGTGAGTTGTTTGGAACTTTTTGGAACACCCTGTTAAGCTTGTCAATATTATTTACGTGTATTATTTTCAATTAAAAGAGTTAGTAAGTAGTCAGTCGGCAACCCGAGATAGTTGAAATGAAATGTTTCACGAATTTGCTGCTGACTAGAAAATAAAAACACTAAGCAAGAATTTTCATTTCCAATTATGTTAGATTTTGTAGACCATTATCCTAACATTGTTGCATGATAGACAGGCACCCCGGACTAAGGCATTAGACTCAAAATTAGCACGCCTATGGAGACACAGCCAAATCAGACAATTGACGGACAGTGACGACTCCTGGCTATTCCAGTAAGGTTCGGATGGTTCTGTTTGTGTCCATCAATATTTATAAAATTCTTCCGTTAGGTACTGGAGACTGAGTGAGTGACTGACAGACAACGCACAGCCGAAACTGGTCGTAGAAAGCTAAAATTTAGTATGTTGATTCCTTGGGGAGTTTTGGGGAGCACTACGATAGGATTAAAGAAAAAGAAAGAAAGAAAAAGGGTTTATTTGCGCCAAGCATGACACACATAAAAAAATAAAATTAGATAATTTAGGCAAGTCGGGATGATGCGCCGCATGCACTCAAAACGGGCATCTCTCAGGATAATAATTGGACTCGTAACGTGTACGAGACAGAGCCACAGCGCTGGTTTTCAGCGACAGTCGGCGTTGAGTGACGTCGTTTGGAGCAGCATAAAAAGTAATTAAAACGAAATTAATAAATAGAAAGTACCTAGATTAAGTATAAGTGATAATATAATAAATCAAACGTTTAGACTATGGCAACATACTGTTGCGCAAACGATGGAACGTTGCCGACAAATTGGTTCCGCGCACAACTCTAAAAAGTTTTGTTCTCTAGTAGATTTCCCGAAATTCTTAAGGAAACAGGATAAAATAGAGTATGCGCGTATAAAATCGGAGGAAAAAGCTAGTGTTATGATATTATTGATGATAACTCGATCTATCCTGCTAATACACTCATTGGAAATAAATCTGGGCCAAGCCCTAAACGCACACTTGGGAATAAATAAGTCTTATTATAAATGGGGGTAAATGACAAATATTTTCTTTAGCTAGTTCAAATGGATAACTTCGTATCAGGCTTGTTTTAAAATGGACTTTACAACAGAGCTAATTTAACAGTTTCCTAGTTTATTAGGGTTACGTATCCAAAGGGAAAAAACGGGACACTATTATTAAGACTTCGCTGTTGGTCTATTTGTCGGTCACCAGGCTGTATCTCATGAACCGTGACGGACAGACAGTTAAAATTTTCACAGATGATGTATTTACTCGCATTTGACCATATTTTTTTTAAATTGCGATTATCAAGCGACATTGTGTTTGGTGTTGTCCTTCTTTTACGCTGCCCGCTACGGATTGACATAATTTTTTGCAGAGATTTAAAATAAGAAGGTAGACTCGGATAAATATTAAATTTAATGTATTTCAAATAAAGCAACCCGACAAAAATCCATCAGCATCACTCGCATAAAAAACAAAGTAGACAATGCAAACTATTGAAACCAGTCAACAGTATGAAGTCCCTGTTTACATTCGACCATTCAAATTCTCTTTGTGTCAATGCTCGTTGCCCTAGATCCAATAGAAACTAAACTTTTTACTACTAAAACTAGCTTTTGAAACAAAATGATGTACTGTAACTGGGTCGGAATCAATAAAAGGCTTTGTCGCGACTACATGAGATGAGTTTCTATAAATTAAAATACTATATATTATAACTTAAATATTAATACCTCCTGAAGGCGGTTCTTACTGTCAGCATAAAAACAATAGGGTATTTTACGGTTCCGCACCCAAAGGGTAAAAACGGGACCCTATTACTTCGACTCCGCTGTCCGTCTGTCTGCCTTTCACCAGGCTGTATCTCATGAACCGTGATAGCTAGACAGTTGAAATTTTTAAAATGATGTATTTCTGTTGCCGCTATAATAACAAATACTAAACAACAGAATAAAATAAATATTATTATGTAAGTGTGGCTCTCATACAACAAACTAGATTGTTTGCCGTTTTTTTATAGAAATGGTAGGGAACCCTGAGATCTAACAAATGACAGCCGGGACCAACGGCTTATCGTGCTTTCCGAGGCACGGAGGAGTCTCGGTATGTACCTACTGGATGGTGTCATATACACGGTTCGATCTCGGTTAGAAATGATTAATGTTGAATATTGAATCGTGTAGCTTTTAATATATTATTTAGCGACGGGCCATTCTTTTGTTTTTTTATGGTTGGGAAATCGTCAAATGACTTCTTCTGCTCTGGGTGGAGCGGGTGGTAGTGTCAAACTCTTACTGACTAAAACCCAAGCATGTTCCTCTTCATACTCTTTTCGTTTCAGGGCCGCAGTGACACTAACAAACAAATTCCACAAGACGCACCACACTATTTAACGTATAAAATAATTACAAAATTAAACTCTGAAATAAACACAACAAACAGCAAAATAAATTCAAGAAACTTTAAATTATTCCTTGTACCGTCACCAACACTTCACAGTATCAATTTAAAACAATTCATGTATAGCAGCAACTATTCTGAAACAAAACCGCGTTAGATAAATTTACACGTGACCACTTGGCAATTAAAACTTGTATGGTGAACGCGATTAGCAAAAACTACTTTCATAGAATAAAATTACTTAAAGAGAAGCGGTAATCCCGTTTTGAACGGATTCTACCTAAATAAGAATTTATATATTCGGGGTGTTAATAACGTCTCGTTGAAAACCGTCGCAACCCGTCAAAAAAACCGTCAAAAACTGTTTGGAACTGTCAAAGTTGAAACGGTTCTAGTACGTGACGGAGACAATGTCATCTTTAATGTTTTTCATATGACGGCGCGCAGCTAAATTAAAAGTTAATCCAAGATTTAAGATGAGGGACTAATTGTATTGTTTTGTTGAACAGTAATTATTGTTAAATTCAAAATTAAAATGGTGATTTATTTCAATTGGTCGAATATAAAAGGTGATTTATAAAATATAAGCGGGTAACCCCGAATAGGGTAGCAAGTTTGCGTCTACGCCATGACAGCTGACATTCTTTTGACAGACAGCGTACGAGGTGCACGCGTGCTAACCTATTGGCTCGTAATCTAGTTTCATCTTGTGTTTTACCGTAAATTTTGTTTACAAATGTAGTCAAATAAAACGAGTGACTGTTATGAATCACAAACGTGCTATTATTACAACGTTTCTTCTATAACACGCCCATGATGGATGACTATCACAAAGACCGCTCCGCTGCCCATTCTGATATTCCGTTACATACATACGTTTTATTTTGGCTTGGGTTACCACGGTTGATCGTCAACGGTCACTTTTCTACATTAAATATTCTTTAACAGAACACGAGTGCAATGAAAATTAAATTTAACCACTTTTTCCAGAAGGTCGAAATTGCAGAAACGTTTATTTGATCATATTTTAACGGTCACTGGACTTTCTTGAGTTTCAGTTCTACACTGTTTACTTAGTCTTTGCTAGAGAGTATACGCACGACGTCGACACGAGATAAATGTGGATAACTTTTAATTAGTTTCCGACATCACTAGTGATACCGATGTTTTCACGTTCGTGCATTTCTTACTTCATTCACTGGTTTATAGCATATAATTATTTGCCTCATATTGCATGTTTGTTGAATTTAGTAGATTGGGTGTCGATTTTGATGGTTTAGAACTATTTTTTATAGTGGGTTTTTCAAATAAAACTAAACACGAGTTAGTACCGCTTGCAACAGAGTTATTTTTAGCTCCAAGATTAACCCCGCGCCATTTTTAAACGATTTAAAAAAAGGAGGAGGTTCTCAATTCGGTTTTTTTATTTCATAAATCCGTTATTTATGAATCATTTAAAAAACAATTTGAAGTGAAAACGTCTTTAGCGGCGTTGTGCACTTTTTGGGATAGGTAAAAAATGTTAAACCCGCGTCAGACACGTAACCATTAAGACACGTGATCTGATCGAAAATTCGTAAGACGGATGATGTAATATGGAATATAAATTGTCATGTTTGTGTGCGTTATTTTTTGTTTTTTTATTATTGCGCTTGACCACGATAGCGCAATAAATTAATATTTTATTTAACCAAATAAATGATAGTACTTTTATACTGATAAATAAAGCAATTCGTGCGAAATTATTCCATAACCATTTCAAAATATTCAAAAAGCACAACGTTAATGTTCAAGTTGTGAAACGTGACCCGTTGTTCTTGTTTTGTATGATTTTTTTAGTTAGCAACTAGCTAGAGATAAATATAACGCTGGTTTGTACAAGCGGCCCTCAGGGTTGTGAAGAATCTGGTAACATGCAAATTTGATATTATTATTTCACAGTTAAATTCTGGGTATAATATTATCATCATTAACAAAAATATGCTGAAAATATACTTGAAATTATTACTTAGTTATTTACTGTAATTAATTACATAGCTATGCGGAACGAGTGCACTGGAAACTGAAAAGTTTGAATTCAGTGAAAATTTAATAATGCTTATCTGCATTTCCTGTCCGGCCCCGGCGACACACCGGTGTGTCGCGAATTAATCGCGAATTTAATGTTTATTTACATATACATAAGATTTACTTTATATTAGGGAATTTTCACATGTTGGGCCCGAGTGGTTAAATAATTTATACAACGTGTAACAGAATGAACGCACAACCTGAAAAGCTTTGAACTTTTCTTTATGAACAACTCTCACTATGCGACCATTCAAGAAATCGCAAAAAAAAATTGTTAAGCGCACATGAATTAATGTATGGAGTAGTGTTTTTTTCCGCATTTTTGGGGTTGGTTTTGCTACACGTTATATACGTGCTCGGCCAATTTCAAATGACATAAATACTGGCTCAAATATGATGAGAAGTGTATAATATAGAACCAATTTTTATAACTTACTATTTTTTTTAATTTTCAGAAAGATGTATTCAATATTTTAAAAATATTTTTTTTTCAGGAATCAGGAGGTATGCCACTATTAATCTTCCAAAAATTTTATTTAGACTGGAGTCAAGTTCACATGCAAGTAAGAATTTAATCAACCGAATTCTGTCCTCTCTTTAATAAAACATCTTAACTGCCTATATCTTCAGTCTTCAACAGCTGCACTGACAACTGAGCTCCTCTCATTCTAGACAAAAAGCGAATAAATCTTGTTCTTGTCAGATAAAAGCATTCATTGCTTGCACGGTAACGTTGGCAAATTGTGAATAATTTCTTCGCCATTTCGTTTCTCTTGGGACGGTTGATTCAGCTGTGACGTCCATTTGTTTCGTTTTATATTTATATTTACGAAATGATAATTGAGTTTTCGATAATATTTCGTTGCTGTGAAAGTTGTATTTATGCTATGTTTGAACGAAAAAAAATTGTATTATTTTTACGAGTGTGCTCATACAGTCATCTGTGTTCCATAACTTAAATTTCTCTTTGAGTTTTTCCATTGGGAATTTCAGTAACAGCTTTGAGTTTGGAAGTTGGTATGTGACTCCGCGAGGAAACACTCCGTTGGACCTGCGCCTGATCTCTCTGTGGTTGTGTGTCGAATTGTCATCTCATTGAACTATGAGAGCAAAAGTACACAGAGTGCACGGTTATCCAAACACTTGTGCACTGTAACATCACTTACGTGCCTGACTAATCGTTACTGTAGAGATTGGCCGCCGCGGCCAAAATTAGGCTATGAAGATTATTTAGCCGTCATCTCGTCTGGACTGTTTCTAGCCATGTCTAGTTGACTTTCACATCATCAACATCATATCAGCCAATTGCCGTCCACTGCTGAACGTAAGCATGTCGCAGTCCGCATCCATCCGCTGCCAGCCACCTTCTTCGAATCATCGATCTATGGTGCCGCAGTTCGTCCCACACTACGATTGCCCATACGCGGTCTCAACTCTAACACATGGCTCCATCGACC
This sequence comes from Melanchra persicariae, assembly GCA_947386135.1. Lineage (NCBI taxonomy): Eukaryota > Metazoa > Arthropoda > Insecta > Lepidoptera > Noctuidae > Melanchra > Melanchra persicariae. Next base: position 2,740,043 of record OX376651.1, on the reverse strand, counting down.
GTCTGTCCGTCTACAGACATGGCTAGCCCACTTCCACTTCAGCATGCTGATTCTTCGCGCAATGTCGATGACTTTCACATAAAACATAATAATGCTAGCTCTGAAATTAAACACGAACCATTTTCCTTTAAAAGAAAAGCTGCCTTTTATAAGACAAACAAAGAAATCACCCACCGTAATCCTCTTTCTAAGTAGAAATCAGAAACACCAGTAATTAAACTAAAAAGGATTGAACGGACCGACTAGCACTATCCATTAGGAGTGAGGGATCGCGATTGTCTTTGTTTCAGTCTTTCACTAGCAAGACAAAGTGCTTGAAAGCACAAATGGTGAGCGATGGTACAATCGTTAGCAAAAGTGATTTTGTGGAAAGATTGGCGGTGCTGTTGGTTTTGTGGAATATGTTCTCGTTTAATCGAGAAATAGTTTATCTTGTTATTAATAGGGAATATGCATGTATTTTTTTTATTTAAAAATAAAATACTTACAAGCATAAAATAACTTTATCGGCGATGACGCTGATGAGGCGATGAGCTTCAATGTTGAAAATTAGAAAGAGAAGTACGATAAGGACTTTGACGTCAAAGTCCATGACGCCTATACAGCTACCATACAAAACAGCGTTTCTGCGAGAGGGACAGATATATTTGTTTAAAATAATTATATCTCGTCGGTTTTTCGATCAATATTGATTCTATTTTCACTGTTAGTATTATATTTTTGTATATTTTGAGATAAACTGTGTAGATAACTCGATACTGCACCCTCCATCATCACCAACATCATCATTTACCATCAGGTGAAAATATACAACATTCATTTTGAACATCCGACTGTGTGACCAATACTGAAATCGCAAAAAATCCACTGCTCCATACATTAATGTTTGCATAACTTGGCAAAATGTTCTCATCAGATGATAGTTTTACACGATTCCTATGTTGGTCCCAAAGTTGTTCATATAGATGAGTATAGTGACCACTTGTCAGGTTTGCTTTATTTCTGTTTTATTAACCGACTTGAAAAAAAGGAGGAGGTTTTTTTTTTTTTTTTTTTTGTGTTTGTTACCTCATATCTACGTAATTTATGATCCGATTTGAAAAATTCTTGTATTATGTGAAATGATATACCTACTTCTCGATTAATCTAAAACATATTGAATCGGTTGAGTAGTTTGGTTTTTAAAAGCCAAATAGCTGGAAATAATATGTGGAAAAATTATCCATGTGTACGAAATTGCGTATTTTTGCTTTCCTTTAACTTTCCAGTGGCGTTGTAAGGTGTGGGGCACCAATAAAAACTGAAAAATATAAAAAATCGACTTCCAAAAAGAACACTAATAGTACAAAATAACTTTAGTTTCGGAAGTCGGTGTTATATAACGAAGAAGAAACCAAAAACACTGACTACCGAAATTAAAGTCATTTATTTTTACTTTGTAGTGTTTTATTTGGAAGTCGGTTTTTTTGTGCAAAAGTTTTTTCCTGTACCTATACGGATTGCATAACGGTTCAATAATATAATAAATTCGAGCTAATACTGACTGCAAGTTTCCACTATTTAAAAAAACAAATTGTAAATCAGTCTTTGACATGACTCGTCTTCTAGTAATACTCGACGTCATGCACAAGAATCAAACCTGTGGCCTGTAACAAAAGCTAACTTCCCGTCCACTGTTCATTTAATAAGCCTTACCTTACTCACATTATATGACGTCATATTCCACACCACGTCTATAATCATAACTTTTATACGAAGAAACATAATACTCAAGGCTACACACACATAATACATAATAAACAACCCGAAGCATAAACACAACAAGTACATCGTATACTTACAGATTGCTTATTTAAAATCCCCCGAAGTTTCAATATACTCGTACGTTGGAACTCAAAAGTTAAACAACTACATTTAAGATTTTAAAGTACATCCCATACTACAAGTTATCTATCAGGCTTCAAAGCGGGAGTTAGGTAATTAACTCCACTGTTCGTGGCGGAAGCCAACAGGTCTAAGGGTGCGGCTGCTAAAACGACTGGGGATGGAGAATTTATGAATATTAGATTTTTTGTATGCTGTTTTTCATCATCATCATAACAGCCGAATGACGTCCACTGCTGGACATAGGCCTCCCCTAAAAGGCGGGCTTTGCCATAATCGCCACGCTTGGCAGGCGGGTTGGTGATCGGAGTGTAGCTGTTAGAATCTACAGAGAATGCTGCTTTCCATTCTCTGATGAGTCCCTTAGTCGCCTCTTACGACACTCACGGGAAGTGATGGGATGGTGCTATTCTTTTACGTCCGACACCATACGGAACACAATGATGTTATTATATACGAGCGAGGATGACATGTCGACAGCATTGAACCACATTTGCCCAAAGCCGAGAAAAATGGAAGGAAAATTGGCCCAGCAGTAAGACAGGACAGACTAAACATAAATTAATGTTTTCAGTACGCATTGCATTGGAATGGAAAATGTAATCTCTCTCATGCCTACACTGGTTGATACTAATACGTACATGAAGAATTTAGGTACCGACCTTTCAGTTCGTATGCAACGCGTCCTCCAATCCACGCTACGGAGTATCCAAATCCATGAGAATGTGCCTATTATATGGTTCCAAACCCGCAAGGGTAACCTTCGGAACCCTCTTACTAAACCTTCGCTGTCTGTCCGTCTATCTGTCAGTGGGCTGTATGTCGCGAATTTAAATATGTAAACACTTAAAACTTTAAAATTTAAATTAAAGTTTTTAAATTTAAATTAAAGGCCACCCTTTGCATGCCAGTATGACTTGTACGGAGCCGGTTTTTTGGTGGTAAGATTCAAGGTTAAGCAACGCTTACTGGGGTCGGTCTGTGAATGGATGACCATTTTAACATACCGAGACTCGTCCGTGCCTTGGAAAGCACGAAAACCGTTGGTCCAGGCTGTCATTTATAGATTTTGGCAGTCGTTACGGATTGTCAGAAGACAGAAAATCTGACTCTAGTCTTGCCAAGAAGTACCGTGTTACCCAGATAATGCGTTGTGGAGGTTTGATAGGCAACCGCTCCACGTAAAATACCGGTACTCAGCTGAATCCGGTTTGACTGGAAACCGACCCCAATATAGTTGGGAAAAGGCTAGGCAGATGATGACACTCGCGTTTAACTACAATCTCACCAGATGGAAAGTGATTAATGTGATCGATAACGGTTCACGATGGCCTAGAAGAACCAAGGTTGATGCTTTCACGAAACAGACTCCGGTAGAGAAATTCACTCTTTCGCTATACGCACATTAAAAGAATTCCGAAAACTTCTTTGACAATTGTATAAACGCAACTTTTTCTGTAACAATACATCACAATATGTAACCACTGTACCCGCCTATTTCGCAGCCCAACTCAACGAGTTGGTAGCAAAAGTTTAAAATTCAATCAATTTTGCGCTCCGCAGCCTCTATTCACAGTTCGGGTGTTTTGTTCCTGTAATTTTCCTTGTTCAGTATTATGTTTTCGAGTTCACTCCAGTTCCTTTGCGGTCATCGTGAAAACGGTTTTAAAATAGCTGTTCTTTCATGTAATCAGCTGATTGGGTTTATAAACGGATTATTTTTTACTTGGTTTATTTTCAACTTTGCGAATTTCAAAAAGATTAAAAGACGTAATTAATGAAGCACAGCTTTAAGTTCAGCCATTGTTTATTTAATTTCAGCCAGAAAAATTTAAAGCTTCAGTTTTTTGGCTAAGGAAATCGTCTTGAAGAATCTGGCTTACATTGATCTGAAATTCAGCAGACCTGTATGCTGAATTTAGTTTTTGAGATTTTGTCAACAATAATGATTTTAGCCACAAAGTAATGTCAATCCTATTATTTTTGATTGTTTGATAATCATTATCGCTGATAAAATGTCATTTTGTCAAGCCTTCTTATGCTTGGGAAATCATCAAATAACTTCTTCCGTTCTGCGCGGAGTGGGAGTCTCAGACTGACTAAAACCTATCGTAATCCTTCAATTGCCTATTACGTTCCAAGACCTCAGTCACTCTTACGAACAATTCCGCGATGGCAGGCACATGCCCAAGCGGGCTCCTTCAACTATGCTGAAACACAACGTGCTGTGCATCGATCCGGGCCAGGGGGTCCACTCTCCAAGCCCGAAGTCTGTAGTTTCAGCCTTAGTGTCGGGCGTTTTCTACTCCGTATCACCTACGGACTTACGATTAGTACCGAACCCGAACTAAGAACAACTCTCAAATCGTGTTGTCATTCATTCTTTGTTCACACTAAAGCTGAAACTACGGACTTCGGGATTAGATAGTAGACCCTCTGGTCCTTATCGGATGACAAGTTACCCATCGCTCGCCGTCCGTAGGTTCAGTCCGTTTGTCTAGGCCCTCAAGCGTAAGGTAATCTACTTCCTTTGTTTGTTTTAAAACGACGTTATTAAACCTGCATCGGCTCAGTTACAAGCCAGCATTCATCATCATCATCATCATATCAGCCAAAAAACGTCCACTGAACCTCCACCAGATGGGGGGGCATTGCCATAATCGCCACACCTGGCAGGCGGGTTGGCAATCGCAGTGTAGCTGGAGCAATGTACCTACATAGAACGACACCCACGGGAAGTGATGGGATGGTGCTATTCTTTTACGTCCGACACCATACGGAACCAACCAACAAGCTAGTATTATCTAATATGAAGATCATCACATAACACAAAAATAAACAAAAGACAACGCAAACAAAAACAAAAATAATCGCCCTCTAAACGGCATTTAGGGTGAATTGGAAACGTTTCGGTACAGCGTGATAATCGTGACAACGTGATGCTCTTTACCGGCACGTAGAATATGGACAGCGTTTGGAAATGCCGCTAATGGGCACGACTCTTGATGTATCGTAAAGTTGCGTTGGTGCGTGGAGGTAAACGTTTTCAGGGCTCTTTTTACCGTAAAAGAAGTATAGAACGACAAAGTGAATTCAGTTGTATGTACGCAATTTATTTAGGTACCGTATTAAACATTATTTACTTGACACAAAATTAAATATTATTTACTTGACACAAATTTATTTAACACAAAACAGTATGTATTTTTTTCTAACAAAAAAACTGACTTAAAGAATGCCGTAGTCCTCATTTGTATCAATTAATGAACAAGTCATTTTAAATAAATAAATTGGCTTAAACAAGAAAACACGTTCGTTTCAGTCTAAATTATTCAATGAAAGGGATAACGGGAACTTAGGAGAAAAATAGAGGCTATTAATTTTTATACAGTCTTTATTGTTTCCGCAGTTGGGATACGGTAAAATAAGATTGATGAATGTAACACTCATAATATGCTGTCCAATTATTGGTCCTAGCTCATGCCATAAGAGAATAATCTACTTTTACTGCTACAGTGTGTTCCAGAAGTGCATCGTCATATAATTATAAGGGTGGTGTTTTGTAGATGCTATAAATTAAAGACATAATATTAAAATTAAAATTAAAAATGACCAAGAAAAATACTCGACCGCAGAAAACGATTAAAATGTTCCAACAAAATCACTTTTCTAATGCAGTAATAGTTGGTAGCGTCTATTTAAGTTCAATCACAGATTCGATGCCAGCAGCTGCACCAGATTGCTTTGAAAGTGTTTTTTTTTTAGTTTTTACTCATTTTCGAGGTCGGGTTTGTTGAAAAAAATCTATATTTTTTTCAATTTGTTATTGAGTCTTTGTTGCAGCCAATTAGCTGAATCTGCCGTTTTATAGGTGACCTAGCCTTTTCGTTTACATGCACCGATTTTTCAGCGATCAAAGTGACATGTTCTGTTCAATATCGTTTAATGACTTACCCATGTCACTTATGACGTTGAATAAACGGCGCAGTTTAATGAAAAGTGCTTTTAAAGAAACGGCTGATTAAGCTAGTTGACTGCAACATCTTTACTGTGTAGCAGCTACAGAAATCACTCTTAAATATGACTACGCACTCGCTGTATACTAATATTATAAATACGAAAGTTTGGATGAACGTTTGTTACTTAATCACACCAGAACCGCTGAACAGATCTTAATAAAAATTGGCACAAGGGTAGATTCTAGTCTGGAATAACACATAGTATACTTTTCATTCCGGGAGTATGTTCTCTTGGGATAATTGTTGACAAAAACGCGAGCAGAGCTGCGTGTGGCAGCTAGTTGTATTAGCGACACATAAAATGTTGATTATATTCATGACATACAAAATTTAACGAAAAACCAAGTTCACTGAATCATTTAGAATCACGAACACGAAACGCCGACTACAACATAACCCCAACATAAAAAATATCAATAAAAATCCCAACAAAATTCTTAACCCAGAACATTTTAATAACATCCTACCCCTATAAACCGCACAGAAAGATTTACAGACAAAACATTATGCAGACAACTTGTACAATGTACACATAAAAATATATAAAAGCTTATTTTTGCTGTGGCAACTTTATTTCGCGGGTGCACCGTGATTCAGGACGTGGTTCCTAACGAACCATGAGTTTCGGAACGACAGTATTTGAACAACATTGTCTGTGGGTTCCACGGTTAAAAACTAAAGAGTACTTCACACTATTTTTGGTGTTTGAATTTGTAACTTTTCTGTTGATCGTGATTTATTTTTAATGCTGCGTTTGGAGTTTTTGTTCACTCATCTATACATTTATCGTCTCTAATATTGGCTCCATCAGCGTTAGGGGTTACCATCGGTATATGATTTTTTTATTCCCGAAAATTGGGTAGATTTAAAAGATTCGAAAGATGCGGTCCTTGAGAGTAACCTACAGATTGTTTTAAGCCCTGGACACACAGAAAAGACGTAAGACGAGGACGGGGCGCGGACATATGTCTCTTCCGCGTCCCTTTCATACAAAATGTATAGATGCGTCGCGATGGAAAACATATATAGGAAGGACAGGGCGCGGACACTACGCTAACTCGTCTGCGCCCTATTGTAAACATACAGTAAGAACGGAGCACGGGTGCGAGCGGACGAGGGCCGTGCGAGAACAGGGGTGCGGGTGGTGGGACTCCCCCGTCACTGTAACACACAATTACAGCACCACAATTAACTACATCTTCAACTTCGGAAAGAAGAGGCATGGACGTGGCGCTGGGTGCCGCTACACCCAGTGCCACGTCCGTGCCTCGTCTTTTCTATTTTGAAAAGTCACGACAGCGCCCCGTCTGTGCCCTGTCCGCGCCCTGTCCTCGTCTTATGTCTTTTCTGTGTGTTCAGCGCCTTAGATCACTGAGAATCTTCTTTATTTCGAACAAAACATCATTGCCTCATTGCATACATGGAAGCGCTGACGTCGACGACGTAATCTTGAAGTCTTATATTACAAGATACAAGAAAAGTTAACGAAGGTTCTCGAATGCTCAGCAGGAATCTTCTTTTATTCCCGCAGTGGTTGTAGCCAAGGTAAACATACCGAGCAACTCCAAGATCCCGGTAAGTGCTGAGCAATTTTTATTTAACGAGGTGTATGCAAGCCAGTTCAAGTCTTCGTGTTAGGCTAAACAAACTTCAATAACAAAGTCTGAAATACAAGAAACTAATATCATAAATGAAACCAGAACTAACCAGTCTAGTGAGAAGAGTTCACAATACGAACTTTTTGTTTAGAACAAACGGGAACTGCCAAAAAATACTCATATAACTTGTTCTAGTAAATCTGATTGCTGTTTGGCTGAATTTTCCGAAACGAAATTTTGACCACACACAAGTGTATTTTATTTCATAGTAAACCAACAGTAACTTAATATTTATATCTACTAAACCTAACTATATATATAATATGTATGTGTCGCAGTCAATTAGTTTAATCAGCCGTTTCATTAAAAGCTTGCTGATTAAACGATATTGAACAAAAGATGTCACTTAGGTCGTGAAAAATCGGCGCATTTAAATGAAAAGACTAGGCCACCCATTAAACGGCTAATTAAGCTTATTGGCTGTGACAAATATACAAAAACAAAATACACTCAGGCGTCGAAATTGCCATTCAACGTTGCAATGCTGCCAGCCTTTTGGGCACATTTCCGGATGACAGCGATGCGGAGGAATACTTCCACATACAATTAAGACTGCATTTTTTTTTGTTTTTTTGAAGTCGTAAAATGTAAAATATTATAATGTTAAACTTATTCATTTTATTTTAAAATTGTGTCTGTTTTTTCGATTTTCCCTCGTCATCGCATCGTGATCCCTGATGATGATGATAATTAAACCTTAGAAAATGTATGGTTTTTCAAAGGTAAGAGATGTGTATCCTTAAGGATGCGAGAGGCGCGGGAAAGAGATGTGTGGAAAGGTTAAAGAGAGGCCTACGTCGCAGAGGCAACTACTAATGAAATTAAGTACACAAAATTATACATTTTAGGCAGTTAACCATAAATACTTATAAGTACTAATATTGTAGCACCACAGGGCTGATCCTTTGCTTCTGACAATCCGTAACGATTGCCAAAAATCTCTAAATAACAGCCGGGATCAACAGCTTAAACGTGCTTTCCAAAGCACGGAGGAGTCACGGTATGTTAAGATGGTCACCCATCCACAGATCGACCTTTGAGGGCGTTGCTTAACCTTGAAGATCCCGTGCTACTGTTATATTTTAGCCACGAGCTCAAAAAAACGTGATGTTATGTTATGTAAATTAATTTGTTGCATGTGATTTTGAGGAAGATTGTCTTGATTAAATAATTGCTTGTAGATTGAATCTCCACATGCAACCCTTCATTCACTGGAAGTGATGATAAAACCAGTGAGTAACATTGTATTTAAAGACTAGTTATAACATGTTCCTACATTACACAACATAAGTGGCAAAAAAGTGTCTACTAAATCCTCTTTTTCATTCTCAAGTCAACACAAACAAAAAGCTAGTTACCTCGATCCTCCCTATTGCCTACAAGCTGCATTCTTCTCATTGAACTTTTTAAACTTGTGCAGTAATAAGCTGCATTGTTTTTGTTTTATCTTTGCTGAGACATGATGCAGAAACTTTAAGACCTTTCAAAGCGCTTATTGAGAGCAGATTGTCTGTGTGCAGCATTTTATGCTATTGCAAACCGAGTCTGGTTGTCAACTAGGAAGTCAATTCTTGTATAAGTTCAAGAATTGGTGTCCAAGTGGATCGTTCAAATTCAGGTCGCAACATCATCTCAGCGACACATAGGCCCATATTCCAAAACATAAATTCATACTCCAACTCCAACATGAGCACGAAAATGTCAATGAAAGCTTGTCTAATTGACGTTTTCGTACTCGAGAGATGAGCAAACAAATGCAAAAACTTCAATTTATGACAAGCTCCGATCCGGAGTTGAGTTGGAGTTTACGTTTTCGAATATGGGTCTTAATGTCATAAACTTGTAAAAATGTAGGAGAATAGTGTAGTTTTTGACAGTTTGCGACTTTGATGCGAATGCAAAAGCTCCTTTAAAATACGGGAATTACCAAGCCAAGGCTTGATAAATAAATGCCTGTATTTTTTTTTGTAGGGTTCCCTACACGAAGTTTAAATAATGGAGCCCTATTACTTAGCCTTCGCCTTCCGTCTGTCTGTAATAGGAAGACAGTGAAATTTTCACAGTGAATATATTTCTATTGCCGCTGTAAAAAAAAATTAAAGGGGGATCCCATACACGAAATGTGTTTTTATCGGTTTATAGTACCTACGTAACCCTTCCTGTGAGAGTTCGACTCGCACTTGACTGATTTTTGGCACAAATTCGGGGCTATCCAATAGAATGGACAGCTGATTGTGGAAAATATTTCAAAAACAACATTACCTACAACTGCAAGATACTGAAAAATTACTTAAACCAATCTGTGTTCAGCGTAAAGAGCCGAAACTAAGCCGACATACGATATAACAAAGCCAATTAAAAAGTTGCTAGACTGTTCCAAGAAATCCGAACAAACTTAGTAAAGTTTGTGTGTTGTCCCGACATATTTGTTGCGCGTGATGTCAACTTAGACGCTCTCGGCTCTTGGACGATGCTGAGAAACTCAAGATATTTGGCGCAAGTGATAAGCTGATTTAAAATCTCAGAGATATTTGAAACACACGCAGCAGCTAATAGCTGCTAATTTGTTTTTATCTAATAATAGATACGTTTGACAAACGGGAGTCCAGAATCATCGCGTCGTGAGGTATCGACTCCCAACTCTTAAGCTGGTACTGACCGGTGTTCTTAAGCTGGTACTGACCGGTGTTACAGGCCATAATGTATTGTAAAACATATAGAAAGTACGGAGCACGGGCGCGAGCGTACGAGGTACGGGCGAGAACGGGTGTGCGCGGGGTTGGGCGCTGGTGCTGGGACTCGCGCGTCGCTGCCACACGCTTTTACACCACCACAATTAACAACGTCACATCTGTGCCTCGTTTGTGCCTCGTCTTTTCTATATGTTTTAAAAAGTCGCGACAGTGCCCTGTCCGCGCCCCGTCCTCGTCTTACGTCTTTTCTGTGTGCCCAGCAACTAACACCAGCAGCGAGCATGCTATTTTAAACGTGTTAAACAAAACACATACGCATGTCACATGCGCAACATGTTCATGCTCGTTGAATGACTGCACGAATGCTCGCTTTTACATTACGTACGCCTCGTATACCGGTCAGTACCCACCTTTAAGACACCACGTAAGTTACTAATATTCTACTGCACTCATTCTGACTGAAAGCCGATAATGCTAGACAGACGATAGGTAATAAAATAGTTAACAAACTGTAATGGTAAAGCCAAATTTAGTTGAATAAATAGGTCTCCATTAGAAAGGAAATATCTAGCACCAACATGTCTGAGTGACTGACAATGTTGAACATTTAGCGAAAAACTAAATAATTTTGGATTCAGGAGACACAACTGTTGATTTGGATGACTTGGGACTCCGTAGTTATTCTATCAAAGGTGGTGAACAAGAGAGCAATATACTATTTTCTCAAGAAAAAGAATAAGAGGAAACAAGCAGTTCAAAAAAGGAGCACTGAGCATTAGGAACACACTGCTTATGCGAGGAGGCTAAGCAAAGACAATGTGTTATGTTGTGTTATGAGCATGTTGTATCCCACTGCAGAGCAAAGGCTTCCCTTCCTTACTTCCACTTTCCTCTATCCTTTGCAACATCAGGCCAATCGTGTGGATCTAACTCATATCGTCATCTCTTTTTGGGTCATCCGCGTCGCCGGTTCCTGTTCTTCGGAATCCAACCAGTGCTATTACTCATTTTAAAGACATAATTTATTTTAAAGAGAATCACCACCACCATATTGATCGGCTGATCAATATGGTGGTGGTGATTGTCTTTAAGTCTTTAAGTGGACGTCTTTCGGCTGAAAGACGTCCACTACTGGACATAGGCCTCCCCCAAATGAGGAGATGTTTGCCATAATCGCAACGCTTGGCAGGCGGGTTGGCAATCGCAGTGTAGCTGGAGCAACGTACCTACAGAGAATGCTGCTGCCCATTCTCTGGTGAGTCCCTAAGTCGTTTAAAGACAACATCTATACTATGTAATACTTCTATACTAATGTCAATAAATGTAAAAGTTTGAATGGATGGATCCAAATCTATCAAAACTACTGAATGGATTTTGATGAAATTTGGCACAGAAGTAGATTCTAGTCTGGAATAACATATGGGATACTTTTTATCCCCGGAGTATGTTCCCATGGGAAAATTTTCGACAACCACGCGGGCGGCAGCTAGTAGGAAATAAATTACAATACCCATAACAAAAGCTTATAACTTGTATCAGCGTTCCTACGTCTGTCAGTAACAATCAATATAGTTTCTAAGACAGTTTTTATTTGTTACCTGGCAGAGATTTGGTTGATAAGTACCTATCTTTCTTTTCACTATCAATTAGGTATTAGTTACCAAATTTAGTTTCTTACTTTGAAAAATTTTGGCTTGATTCTGTATTGACGTTTGCAGATAATATTATCATGCCCATTTAAACAATAACTCATAGTCTTAATAATAAAAAACTTTTATCTACACTCACAACGTAATGTTCCAAATATGAGTTCAAAATCGAATGCATAAACACGTACTTTTTTTTGTGGATAGGTAAAATTTAAAAAAAAAATCCATTACAGTTCAACGTTTCCCTTCGATTTTTAAACAACTGCATCTTAAAATAACTTTTTAATTTTTATAGCACACTCTTACTTTTTAATTTATTGACGCGGGCTCATTGAAGGGTCAATGAGCCAGCATTTATCTTTGTCAATGGATGCGCGCGCTGCGCAGTCATTCGAATATGCAATGAGAATATCCGCCATATTGGAATAAACTATTTTTCCACATAATTTATTTCAACTGTATGAGTGAAGATAAAATAGTGTATGCAACGGCATATAATTAGGTATTAAAACACTCGTGTGATGCTATTATCACACTCGGCTACGCATCGTGTGATAAACCCACACTCGTGTTTTAATAACCCCTTTTATATGGTCGTTGCATAAACTACTATTATATCACACAGCTTAAAAAAGTACTCATTAGCAGATATTAAATTCAAATTCCCTGAGAAAAGAATAAAAATAGCTTATCCTGTGGTTAAGTTTTTTTTTTTATAATGCTGGTGAATGTTTTGTTAAAATACTTTTCCGGTTTAGAGAAAAATGGAACCTTTGAAGAAATATTCCGTCATTTTTCCAAGGCATTATAGCGATAATTTAGGTTTTATGAATTTCTGTCTAGTAAAAAAATCTTTTTTTTTTTTTCTTTATGTTATTTTTTTATTCTAAACTAGGAACCGCAAAATGCCATAACTCACCGCTCAAAAATTTACTCATTCGGTTAAATCTATACATATAATAAAACTGTAGAAGACGTCAATTCTGTACATTGAATGAAAATAAAAAAAAATATTCCAGGGGTGCTTCATATAACCAGTAGAAGCCAAAAATATGCTTTTTTTTTTTTTTGTCTGTCTGTCTGTTGTTAATCTTTCACGCAAAAACCACTGGACGGATTTTGATGAAACTTTTTTTATTGTATAGTTATTATTCCTCGCCAACATATAGGCTATAATTTATTTTGAAGATCTGAATACAAGACGTGGAACCTTAGCAGCCCGGCTAATCTATAAGAGATATTAATATACCGCTTTAGGAATAGTTGGTCATCATGATGAGTACTGTCTGTCGACATAAAAAAAATGAAGGTCTAGAGCACCTGATGTGGAACCCTTTCAGGGAGCTAACCTATCGGCTATTTTAATCAATTGTCAACAGATCTCATAGTCCGTTGGTATAAAGCCTGCCTCTCGAAAGACTTGGTGTGGGTTCGAATCCCACGAAAGTTGTAATTATTTTTGGATTATTTTTATCTTATTTATTTCGTTAGTTTTTTATTCCTACCAAACCTAATATTTTCAAATATTAATAATATGTTATTGCTGTACTTTGCATATTTTTTAGCAAATAACCTATTTTCTGTTTATATGTACATATTCTGTTTTGTTCGTATCACGTTAAAAATACAAAACTAATGTAAATAACATTAACACATAAACCTGATAGGAATTGTGGCAATCTACGAAGAAATCAACTTATTATCTACATGCATAGTAAGTACGGGTAAGTATCTGAATGGTACTCGCAATGCCATCTGTTAAGCGAAACTGTACTTACTATCATTAGCATGAGAATTACACCAAAAAATATTATTTTGTTAATGATTCTGTTGATACTTACCCGGCGTAAAAAAAAGTTTTATTTGGAAATAATTTAATTGACTTTAACCTATTCACTCTTGACAAGTCTCCCAGGCTGAAGCTATCAGGAAACACGGACACAGTCAGGGAATTCCACTCTTTAGCTGTAAGCACAATGAATGTGTTTCCAAAACGTTTTGTTCATGTGGGTGTGATGTCCACCGTGTACCGGTGGCGCACCAGCGTACGCCTTGTGGTCCGATGATGGAACTTGGCTTGGCGGAATTAAACTATGCAATTCCGTCGCATACTCCCCAAAATGCAACCGATAGAAAACCGACAGACTAGCAACTCGGCATCGATGCTTAAGACTTTGGAGCTTCGACTCGACGAGCCTTTCACCTCTTGGATTTATTTCCCAGGATCCCTCTTTTCAATTATTTTCTGTTTATTTTGAAACAAAACTGTTCAATTCCCAGTGAGCCGGTGATTCGGCGTGACCAGCTTAGGGCCAGAAATTATCGGTACGGGTTTCACACTCCAGAGCAACAAGGGGAACTGTGGATCCCTAGGCAATGAGGCCACAGAAGAACTCGCGAAGAGAGGTTCCGAGATGGTAGTGCTGGACCCGTACCCACTCCTCCTTCCTTCCTTCTTTATTTCTTTCTCACAGTTTTGCACATGATTTCACCAGAGAACAACTGAACTTCATGACAATAAATGGTCATGGGTTACAGATTGCAGTGAAAAATGGCAATGATATGTCTATACACGCGACTAATAAAACGACTTCTGAGCTTAAACTTAAGCTTAAAAATTACTCCAGTAATATTAGGGATTATTACGGGTCATTGCACCACAGACAGCCCAATTTACAGAGGTTGCTTCGACAACGAGGAATCAGTCGGCTACATCATCCTGGTCGTGGCTTCCCGACGTGGAAAATCCTCGGAACGGTGAAGTCTGCAGGTTTTAAATCAATTCAAATCATTTATTGCAATCCTTAATGTACATATACAGGTGGTAAATATAGGTTTGTGATTGCTAAGTGATTGAGCTGACTTGAATCTCAGATTATCACTCTTTTGCGGGTTGATTATTATCGGTCGTCTCTCCACTCAACCTGTAAAGCACCCTGGTGGCTTCTGTACATTTGGACGGAGCTAGGCTTGCAAACTTAGCCAGGACACCTACGCACAATGGAGTCTCTACTCTACTCTATCCATTGTGGGGTTTATTTTATGAATGGGAAATCATCAAATGATTTCTTTCGCTCTGGCGCGCGTGGAACACAACGCTCCGTCGACCCGGGCTTGGTTGTTAAAGGACAGCGAGCCACCCAACGCTCGCCGTTCGCAGGCGCGCGCCTACGGTGGCCGAGAATCGACCTGCGACTCCTGACGCCCGAGGCGTCTTTTTCTGTTGCGGCGGCTGAGGCGTGAGGTTTGCCTCTACCTCACGCGGCTCGCCTCTTCCTTAACTAGCATTACTGTTTCGCAAAAGGAGGTGACGGCTTCCCATGCCTCCTCGCTCTGGGCCATAGAGTGAACCAGAGTCGGTAGAGAGAGGTCGCCGCCGCCGATCGCCTCGACGAGGACACGGTGGTGTTTCGCCCAAGCAGGGCAGACCTTCACCGTATGCTCCACCGTGTCCTCTGCGGGGGTTGACTTTTCTTCTGATTGGTTTTCCCATGGACAAATTTATGTAGCTCTATCGCGAGTTAACAACCTAAGCATCATCATGTATCATCATAATAATCCACAGCCCGACTTTGCCCACTGCTGAGCATAGGCCTCTCAATTCGTGTTCCAATCCCCACGTTCCTATGCAAGCCTCATCCTGGATGAGGCTGGCGGTGACTCTTTCGAACAAATTCCGCAACCCTAGCTGCGCAACCCGGGCCTGGTTGTGTTCGGACAGCGAGCCAACCAACGCTCGCCGTCTGCAGTCCCGCGCTTACGGTAGCTGGGAATTGGCCTGCGGCTACCGACGCCTGGGGCGTCTTTTTCGGCGGCTAAAGGGAACTGGGAATAACTGTCAAATCGTGCTGTCATTAATTCTTAGTTCGGGTTCGGGACTAATCGTAAGTCCGTAGGTGATACGGAGTAGGAAACGCCCAACACTACGAAACTACGGACTGCGAGCTTAGAGAGTAGACCCCGAGGCGTGAGGTTTGCTTCTCCCTCACGCGGACCGCCTGAAATAAAGGAGACTCCACTAGCATTACTGCTTTGCAGAAGGAGGTGGCGGCTTCCCATGCCTCCTCGCTCCGGACCATGGAGTGAACTAGGACCGGTAGCGAGAAGTCGCCGCGGTCGATCGCCTCGACGAGGACATGGTGATGCTCCGCCCAAGCAGGACAGACTTCCACCGTATGCTCCACCGTGTCCTCTGCGGAGACTTCTCTTCTGATAGTTTTAGCATGACCATTAATAATGCTCAGGGACAAACTATGAGTCGTGTTGTTGTGGATCTGAGGAAGTCCTGTTTCTTGCACGGTCAGCTGTATGTCGCTTTATCGCGAGTACGCAGCGTGCAAAGCCTGTTTTTACTTACTGATGAAAATTATATGACAAGTAATATTGTTCACGAAGAAATTTTTTAAGTGTTAACGTTCGTTCGTTCTTCGTAATTTCGTAAGTCATGTCATAATCATGATTAATACCTACATACATACATTAGTGAGTTTGTGTACTTATGTACATATATACTTAATCTTGCTTAATACGAAGTGCATGCGCGAACGAAGTCGCGGGCACAGCTAGTTTAAAAATAAAGCAATAATTGTCAGTGAGACTAAAAAGCGACGTCGTTGCCAGCTGGAAATATGATGTTCATGATGCGTTTGGAAAGTTTCCAAGGCATTGTTGCAATACCCGATCACGATAACGAGCTAAGCAGTGGAGGTCGCCCGATATTATTTATTGGTTGAGACTAATTTTATTGGGGCTGCAAAAGAAAGGATACCTTTTGTCAGAGAGGTTTTTAGGTACTAGACAGGATGATATTCGGTGAGCCACGGGTGTAATAGCTTTCACAAGGGGGGGGGGGGGGATCCGAGGGTAAAAAAATGCACAACGAGTAACTATATAGTTTTTGGTCGGGCTTCACGCAGAAAAGGCAGAGTTCTGAACGCATATAAAACTTCGAAGTGCTAGTAATTATAGGTACATTTATTTTGGGCCACTGATTATCCGTGTCATTTGTCTACTATAATATATTAGCGATTTTTATTTCTGTCGTATACTAAGAGACCCCCCAAGCAACCCCCTTATGTAAGCTCATGCGGTGAGCGGTGACGATTACTAAACCAGGGGCTCGAGACAAGTGAGATTGCGTCAACGGTAGTGTGGCGAAGGCGATTGTCAATACGTCAAAAATGTATGGGATTGACAGATGCCATCGAAATGTCACGTGATCAAATTCCTGCATTTTGGCATTTCGATAGTCGCATTCGCTAATTGAATGGCACATTGTCTAGGGCCTCTGTCCAAAATCTGACATAATTTTGGTCTTTCGATAATCGTTATATTTAGTGCTGGTTGTTCATAGTAAAGTGGATGAAAAAAGAATTAACACGCTCACCTACTTGGAGGTCTGATTCGATCAAGGCGATTAGAGACTCACAGCAAGTGCGTACTAGTTTCAAAATTTGTTTTTAGATTAATTAAAGATTTATTCCGCCAGAAATAACGCACAAAAAACACAAAATTAAAATAAAGTAACTAAACAACTAACTAATACTAAATCAAACCTATTTCACTGCCAAGCTATGTCAGGACCGGACATAAACATAAAACTATGTACCACGAGTCTGTGGTCACGCCACAGACAAAACAGAACACAGTTCAACAGAGGTCTATGGCATGACGTCCGGCACTGACTGTCGATACAATATAAAGTCGTCCGGCACTGACAATTGTTCTTGTTTGCATGTCTGAGGTAATCTCTGGAAGTTTTGATTTGATTCCGAAATATTTTTCAATGATAGAAAGTTACACATTCGTTGAACACCACAGTCTACGTATGTATCCCAAAAGAATACAAAGTTCCTGTGGGATACAAATAACGATATAAAAATAATATCTTATATAGGTACAGCGTGAAGTGTGAGGTCATATTTAAGGGTGATGTTGGGTAGCTGCAAAGTCAAAGTCAAAAAAATCAAAGTCAAAGCATTTATTTTAAATAAACCATTCACAGGTACTTTTGAATTGTCAAAGTCAGTCAGTCAAAAATATGAAGCTATTTGCTGCTATATATTCAAGAAACAATATCAAAATAAAAACACTTTTCAAGCAGTTTGATGCCGTTGGTGGCATCGGATCTGTGATTAAAATACAATATACGCTACTAACTGCATTAGACTGCTTAGTATTTTTTTTCCTGCAGTCGAGTTTTTTTTTTAAGTTTAATTTTTATGTTTTGATATTTTTTCCTTAAAGTGAAACCGCCAGGGTTGCCCGCGAAATTCAAATTTTCTTATGTTTTTTGCGATTTGCAGGTCAGAGCCTGACTCTGACCTGCAAATCGCATATCTTGGTCAAAATATAATTCGCGGACGTGGCAAGTATGTATTTATAGATTTATAATCATTAAAATCATCAATATAACTCTTTCAGTTAGAATTAGCTACCACCTTAATGTATAACAGCTTCCCAACGTCACCCTTAAATATGACCACGGATTTCTGGAACATCCTGTAGATAGAATTACTTAAGTAAATCAGGCCAGAAATCTCGGAGAAATCAAAAAAGGAAAAAAAAATACCTGTTCCATTTTTTCAAGGCGGTTTTAAAGGAAGCGAAAACGGTAACTTTCTTTTACCTGTTGTTTATCTTAGAATATCTGAGAATTTAAACGATGGAAGAATGATTTTCCCTTTTGAGTGTTTATCTTTCTAAAACTCCGAATCATTTCTAAAAATATTTTACACTTTTTTTGGTCTTTATGTAGGTAGTTGTAGATTCTAATTACGTAATATTTTAAATGTACTATGATGACTTATGGAATTTTAACGTGGTTTCTCACAACGGGCCTCATCAGAAGGCTAAAAGTCACCCAAAGGGCTATTATGATCGACGTGATGTCCGTGATGCAATGCACGTGATGGAATCAGGAATGATGATACCCGCAAAAGAACCAAGGTTTATGGATATGGCCCAAAGGATCGCCAAACTGTTGTGGTAGTGGGCAGGGCACATTTCTCTCAGAACAGATGGTCGATAGGGCCGAAAAGTTCTGGAGTGACGACCGCGTACCGGAAGACGCAGAGTTGGAAGGCCTCCCAAAAGTTGGACCAATGACTTGGTGAGGGTCGCGGTTACCGATGAATGCGAGACACACATAATCGGTTGTTGTGGCTTGGGGGAGGCTAATGTTCAGCAGTGGACGTCTTTTGGCTGATATTATTATGATGATAATGATGAACGTGTTTTTAATAAATTTTGGCAAATACAGATGCGGAGGAATACTTCGACGCCTGAGTGTATTTTATTTTTGTATCAGTATTACTTATTTTGTGTATAATTAAGTTTTAAAATATAATTGTTTCAATGAATCACAGACATTTAACTCTGGAGAGATTACTATCAGGTGAGATAGCGGTCAAGCGCGTGCCTATCAATAATAAAAAAAAAACACATATAAGCTACTTTTTTCTGAATATCTTTGTAAACGCGAACGAAGCTCTAGTAATTCTGGTAGAAAATACAATCAATGAGTTCTAGCAGCAACTGGCGAAGCATGAATAGTGCAGCTGGCTTGAACTATCAAATATTAAGCAGATTAAGGAGCTTAGCTTTTATGCGAAGTTTTCCTATTTTGCAGGCTAAAAGGTCAAACTGTTTGAATTCAAAATTGCTCAATCCAAAAAAAGAAACACAAACAAAAGCGTTATTGAAACTCCTGGGTTCCTCATTGAGACGAAAAACGCCGTGATCCGAGTATCAACTCCCTAAAACATACATGATTCCCTGTTCGCTGTGAAAAGATAAAATATTCTATGAATAATTCACACGTCATACATTCGACAGGACTGAATAAGATCGTATATTCGTCTCGTCAACACAACGGAGGAAAACCTTGAGCGAATACTTTTTCGGGCGCTCAAATGCGTCTTGGTGATGTTTGCTTAGATATAGCGCTGGAGTATGTAAAATAATAAGTGATTTATACTATATCCTACTGAGTTTCTACTGAGTTATACCTGGATCATTGGCCCATATTCCAAAACGTAAACTCCAGCACAACTCGAATTCCAACTCCAACATGAGCACAAAAATATCAATGAAAGCTTGTCTAAGTGACGTTTTCGTACTGGAGAGATGAGCCAACAAACTCAATTTATGACACTCCGATGGAGTTGGAGTTGAGTTGGAGTTTACGTTTTGGAATATGAGCCATAGTCTGTGAAATGCTACACGGTGTCTGGACATCGAGAACTCATGCATTATAAAGTAAAAACTACAATTTCTTTACTGCTTTTATCATAAAACAACACTACTTAGGAAAAAATGCTCACGTAGGTACAAAAGAACCTGCCAGAATGAAAATGTTCAAACAAACTATTCCAGAGCTTATGTCACTTTTTTGGCTTAGTTAGGACCATTTACGTTCTGACATCATAAAACTCGTGCAATTTTTAAAAATGAGCTAAATTTTCGTCTACATAATCCCATTTGTACAACTTTGGAATCGATAAATCAACTAAAGAATATTATGGACGTGGTCCACTAGAACCTAACATATTATATTAATGTTATAATGTTGCCTTAAGTTTTGCCAACCCAGAGACTCGTAAATTCAAAATATAAAACCAGGACTAAATACAACATTCACGACAAAAAGATTTCACCCAAATCTGAATGGTCCAAACCAAGCTTAAGCGCCTCCAAATAAGCCATCAAACTCATGTGCGTTTAAAAAAATACTTCAAATTTTATTTGATGAAGATTACAATAAAAGCGTTGTAACGCTACCCGATGCCAGGCGAGCATTTGATGAAAATACAGTATTCAACAACCCAGTCACGATTCTGTTAAATTTCCCCAAAGATAATAAACATTTCCAAGGTAAATTAAACAGTTGTCTCGAACCAGCGTACACTGTATTTTTTCGTCGGACACCGAATGTTAACGTGTTTTTTTAAATGTACCCTTCGTAACTTCATGGAAGGTCCATGGAGTTAACAAGCTATGGAAATTGATGTAATTATACTGTACCAACGTTAATTACGACGTAATTAAGTCTTTAGGTCAAAGGTTGATTTGAGTGATATGTAGGTATACCTATTGATAATAATTAGGAGGAAAGTACGGACGAGTATAATGGAACGTATTCGTTCGAAGGACCAATTTCGGCCTTTGAAGTGGGGTTGCGATAATAAAAGGAATTATGTTACGTGAAAAGCTTTTTTAGCTGTTATTTCAGGAAGACTAACGTTAAATAGCTATAATACGGCAAATTGTTAATTTACAACGTGTAACAGAATAAACGCAATACCTCTTATGGGGTGATTGTACGCACCATTATAAACAACTTGAAAAAATCGACTGACCCATACATTTATGTGTGCATTAACTCGACACACACGGTCTGCTTATCGGTCTTCTACAGATTGTACTTCGGTGAGTGTGCCCAAGAACTCCACGACCTCATCCCACCGGCCCCCTTCTACCATCGGACATCCAGACGCACTGCATCTTACCATCCCTACCTTGTAGCTATTCCACCAATTCGCACTAAGCGTTTTCAAACGTCTTTTATAATGCGCACAGCAAAAAAGTGGAACTCTCTGCCTGCGTCTGTGTTTCCAAAAGCTTACAGCCCTAATCTCTTCAAAGTTAGAGTGAACAGGCTCCTTCTGGGTAAGCTCGCACCGTCGTAGACTTTGTCTCTGTCATATCTGACATTGACTAGAGTCAAGAGCAAACCCATCACCAATAAAAAAAAAAAAAAAAAAAACAAAATTGAACAGCAGATATTTTTTCGCGATTTCGGGTTAGTTCCCATAGTAAAAGTTGTTCATAATGATGTACACTGACCCCTTTAGAGATATTGCGTTTATTCTGTTACACATCGTATAGTATACAAGTAAGTTGGTTATAAATATGATTTTTTACACGGGTTACACGATACTTCTCGGCAAGATTGATGTCACATTTATGGCTTCTGACTGCGAAAGACCTACAAATGACTGCCGGGACCAACGGCTTATCGTGCTTTCCGAAGCACAGAGGAATCTCAATAAATTAAGATGGTCACCCATCCCCAAACCAACCTCGGCAAGCGTTGCTTAACCTTGAAAATAGATCCGTGTGGCTGTTATTATTTAGCCATGAGCGTGAATCGTGTATAAATAAAAACAAACGAGAGTTTGTTTTGTTAATAGTAGGTACCTACCTACACGATTCTATCATACAGTGTTACGTTATTACTTCAAGGAAATCATTCTACTTGTAAATTGGCTTCTGATTGTATAAACCTAATACTATGATTATAATCTAATACACCATGATATTATTATCAGAACTATAATTAACCAGTTCTGAATTACACATTGGTATTTAGTAGAGGTGTCTGTTTGAAGCCATAGGAGGTAATTAATCATGTGAGATTTTGGTGTTTTGTTTAAAATTTTCTAACTTTGTTATTATGGAGTTTCTTTTTTACGTTTTGGGCATAAAGCGGCGGTATTTCTTTTGTTAAATAATTAGGTTGTAGTGTTTTAAAAGGCTTTACTTTATTGAAACGGAAAAACCTTTTACATTTCACCTGTTAAAGTATTTATCTTCACATACACATACTCACCACTCATCAGTTCATCACATAGTCGTTCATAGACTCATCACATGCTCATACACTTTGTTACCTGCAGTGCGATCCATAAACATGTCGAAAAGAACACTCGGACGGGGTGCACGACGGGTGAGTTGTCAAACCATACAAATAAGATGAAATGACAGCTCTATAGTCGTTCACTCCGCCTAGGTGTTCACCGTGAGAGGCCGACAGAATCGACCGGCTGAATTATAATAAACCGTTGCATTTGTTTACTTACCGTCAAACGGGGTGAATAGGAACGGTGGGGTGAATAGAAACATAACTTTGAAAAGGTTTTCCACTATGACATATCATTATTATTGGTTGTCAAAGAAATCAACTTTATTTTATTTATTTCGATTCAATAAAATTGTAGACCGTAAATGCTGCAAACAAGATTTAAATAACGTAAAAATCTCCTTCAAAGTTTTGTGCCGATTCACCCCTGCATTCCTATTTTTACCCCGTTTGTAGGTACCTTTCCTAATTTATTTTATTTATCGAAAGAGACTGGATCCTGCGTCACAGGGTATTCTAGTGCAAGATGCAGTGTCTCACCTAAATATTGTAACACTTTTTTTATGAGCCATAAACCATTATTCGTACGTAAACTGTAATGGTTTAATGGTTTACTTATGCATGTATTTGTAAAATACTAGCCGAAGTAAAAAACAATCTAGAGCCTCTGTTTCACTTATCTAAAAATTATGTAATGAAAGACGACAAACTCACTTTTTTATGCTTTATTAAACAGCACCTGTCTCTAATATGGTTAATTCTGTCACTTTCTGACTTTTGACTTCATGATATTTAGGGTCTGTACGGCTCGTACACTTGTGTTTACAAGTAAAACTGTTAACGATTCTTTTCTGTAATGTTAGTCACCGCGTTGCAGTAATTGCACTCACTGATTTATTGTTATGTATGTTTATATAAAATAATAAAGAGACGCACGGCCGGCGCGGCGGGTGCAAGCCACCGCATCATCAAAACATTAAAATTTACAGTTTAAGACTAAGAGTTTTTATTTAAAACAGACACATACAAAATGTCTCAATTCAATATTAATATTATTCAATATTATTATACGTCAAAAATAAATGTCCTTTTCCTCAGCAAAACTGTTCTCTTAAAAGTAAACGATCGGTAGATAAAACTAGAATGTATTGTGACTTTATTTATCATCCAATACTTGAGTTGCAACGCCATAACTGAACTGAGTAAAATACGGCCTCCCGCTACAAGTCTGTTGGCAAAGACGTAAAGATACTAGACATGGCAGTGAGTTAAAATATTAATGAATTTTAGTTTTATAAATATTACTTACAGCTTTTGAACTCTACTTGGGCAAAAGCTGTAAGTAATATTTTAAAACCAAGCTAAGCGCTAACGTTATTGTAGATTTTTAAGAAAATGGGGCCTTTAAACTTTTCCAGGGTCTTGGCCTAAACCACCAACTCTTAAAGCAGTATTACTTTAATATTACTTTCAGTGGGAAAGAGACGGAGCTATACGTCCTTTATAGCTCCGTCTCTTTTCCACTGGAAGTAATATTGAAGTAATACTGCTTTAAGAGTTGGTGGTTAGGCCCCTGATCTATCTCTGTATCATCAAGATTACTTCATCGTTTTGAG
Source organism: Melanchra persicariae (assembly GCA_947386135.1). Taxonomy (NCBI): domain Eukaryota; kingdom Metazoa; phylum Arthropoda; class Insecta; order Lepidoptera; family Noctuidae; genus Melanchra; species Melanchra persicariae. The sequence continues at coordinate 2,715,882 of OX376651.1, read as the reverse complement.
CAAATTATAAATAAAACTTATAGTTTTTGCCCAAGCAGCGGGCAAAGCTATAAGCTAAGCGCTAACGTTATTATAGATTTAAAAAAAAATGGGACCTGCAGACTTCTTCAGGGTTTTATCTATCTCTGTACCATGATTCATTAATTTGGTTCATCGTTTTACGCGATAAAAGGTAACAAAAAAGAAATACTTTTGCATTTATAGTATTAAAATGAAATGTGAAGGGTTGCATTTTTTAAAAATGCAACCCTTCACATTTCTTTTTAATTAGGAAACTTAAAAAACTGATTAAATCAGTAGCCTAGCCTAGCCTATTTGACGCAGCCGCTGTTTTAAAAACAGTTTGATTTTATTTATATTTGTTTACTATTATGTTTTGTTTGTCCTGTAATCATGTTGTGTGCGTTAAAGTTTGTTCGAAAATGTATATTTACGTGATTGAAACCTCAGGAAAAAGTTTGTATAATTATTTTTTAAAAAATACATAAATAAGCGTAAGTGGTTGTTGTACGTGAAAGTGTGAGAATAGTGTGATGATGAACAGTAAGATTTACAGATCACAGAGATGTAAGTCAGTTCCTCGTCCTATCCAGTAACACTATCTCCTTGCACCAATGCATTTTGTATACTACCCACGTAGATGCACTAGCAACGGTTGAAGGCAAATAAATTCCGCGATTTGTGGTTGGAAAGCTTCCAGGGCGCTGTTGTTGGTCGACTTGGGATGTTAGGTGCCCAAACAAGGCTGGTAAGCTCTTGCGGAGATAGTCAGTGATATATATTTTGTTGCTAATTTATTTTGGCAGTGTTGCTAGTCTGAAATGATTAAGGGTTTTTGGGAGGTTTTTTGTTAATTGATTTTGATATTAATTAAATAGGTTGTTAAGTGCTGTGAGTTGTTGAAATGAGTGCGTAGGTTATAGATATTGACCAGGCTTGATTGAATAGCAGTAAAAAAAAGCGGCAATTCAATTTAATAGTACAGGTAATTTTCCTTGCAAAAAAGGCAAATAAAATTAAATAAATAGAATTATATTAACAAAAAACCAGGGTCTTATCTATCTCCGTACCATGATTCATCAAATTAGTTCGTTTTAGGCGATAAAGGTAACATAAATTAAAAATGACACAATAATAAATTATTGTGTAACTAGGTAAAAATATATTTTTCTTTCGGTTCATTCAATCTGCTCCAAAAGTTCTACCCTACACCAACTTGTAAGTTAAATAATCTATGTGAACAGATTTTAAGAATAAAATATTTTATTTTTTACAGAATCTTGGTATTATTCCTAATTGGATTAGATCGTTGCCTCCCTTTTCCGAAAGCAGACCGAAAGAAGCTTACAATCTAATTATTCAATGTTCAAAAACAATTTAGTCATTAGTTTTCTTTATAAAAGTTAAAATTCGATATATTTTGCCGTTTCGTACAAATTATAAGTACCTTCTTACAGTATGTAATCTTACTTGAAGCAATGAAATTAGAAAATAAAAAATCGAGTTCTAGATTAAAGCTGCGTTTTCACCAGAGATACCAGAATACGTAGCCTCAGGTAAATTAAGCGATTCTATTGGTCCTTAAAAAACACATCATCGTACATATCTGGTGGAAACGCAGCTTAGCTGCGCTTTTTCACTAGAGATCTGCGAGGTAGCTAAGCGGTGCGCAAGGAAATAATCCACAAATGGGATCACCTCAGCTACCCAGCCTTGCTTGTTTGGTGGAAACCCTAGCACGGGTACCTTAGTATTAACAGTTCATTCAAGAAGACCAGTGTCAAATAAAATCTGTCTGCCAACATTGCTGAAATGATTTTTCTTTGGCGCACTCTATATAGGTTTGTTTTTTTTTTTTTGTTTCCAATATCACATTTTTATTTTACTTTATGTGCGTTTACCTAATAAACTGCTGGGATTTTTAAGCTATTGCATAGCTTCTATCGCAGGCCTTGAGCGTGGAGACCGAATCCAGAAATTCCGTAACGAAAATAGCCTAACACCCCCCACTCCAACCGGCACAGCGGTGATACTTTTTGTTTCTATGACGATCTGTGTTCTTAATTTGAAAGTTTGGTTTTTTTAAATTATTTTTATAAGTTGCAAGTGGCATTTTTGAGTTGTCAAATGCAATGTGACCTCTTTTAAACTTTTTGAGGTTGGTGCCCTATTTATTAGTATTGCTACTTTCCCGCGGTTTTGCTTGCATAATTATTAAGAGCGCTGTTACAAATGGGTAGTCAAATCATTAATTTTTATTTGTTGATAGAAGTGCATGGTACGATTCTGAACTATAAATATAATTTTAGATAGGTACAGTTTCTCAATAAATGTACCGAAATGATTTTTTTACTTCGGTACATTTATTGAGAAACTGTACCTATCTAAAATTATATTTATAGTTCAGAATCGTACCATGCACTTCTATCAACAAAACGCTCAGAAAACATTTTAAGATTGCAAAGCATTTTATTTAATAAACATACTTTTGTGTTAAAAAGTAATGATTTGACTACCCATTTGTAACAGCGCTCTTAAGCTATTGCAATAACTTTACCGCGGCAGTCTCCGAGTGCTACACGTCTTTTTTTTTCATTCTTAATTTCAGAATTTGTACGAGAACCCGAGCGACGGAAAAAAACCGATAAATGTCTTCGCACCACTCAGCTACACACCGATTCACAGCTTCGCTATGCGTTGTCGCATCGTGCAAGCTCCTCGCAAAGCTATGCTGGGATTAATCACATTTGAAATGTTAAAATCTAACAATAGGATTGTGGCTGGAATCAAGTGATAAACTATGCCCATCACTGTAAAAATAATAATAATCACAATTTATTGGCATGAACGACAGTCGTAAAACACTGGTGCCTGTGGTAGGTAATTAAAAACCTTTTCAACACATTTGCTCAAAAAATGCATTCTCGAAGCCTGTATGCATCGTTCGAAAGTTAAAAATTATGCACCACACAATGGAACGTGCGGCAAAGTAGATACTCTCACCTAAGTACATATTTTACCGCAAACTCCGTTGTATGGCGCCGTGCGTATTCTTTACGGTTTTTTTTTAAATTTCCATAAAAATAAATAAGAATTCCACCAAGGACTTTCACATCTCGAGAATAAATAAGCTGAATGATCGAACCTCCTTGGAAGCGCTTTTGCTGTATACGCTTGTCTCATTTTAATAATATAGAGAAAATGAGAGAAGATAAATAAAAATAAATGAAAGACGTGGTTCTAATTTTCACTACGCGCATGTGGCGCCATTTTCATATTAGAAACGTCAAAGATTGTTGCGACTTTCTGACTGATTTCTAAAGAAAAAAGTTTGTTTCATTACTTATAGTACTGTTTTCTCGCAAATGTGTCGAAAAACGTTTTACAGTCTTGTACATCAGCCTGTACGGTCACCAGAATTTCGCCTCACAAAACTTTTTTCACAGAAAATCATTATATTATGATACCATTAATAAAGTACAAAGTACCTAATAAAAAAATAAAAAAGTTTAGTGCACTTTATAAAAAAAAATATGATATGATGTATCAAGTGTGGTGTGGTGGTTGGTGTGTGCGTAAAATGTGTGATTGTGAGATTAGGTTAACTATGTCAATACTTGCAGCAGACCTTGAACAACTTGAACAACAATCTTGTGATTTTTTTATTTAAATCACAGCCAGCTTTAGCTTCGCCGTAGTCAGGTAAAAATAAATAAACTATTAATCGTTCTAACAATAAAAAAGATAATTATAAAAGTTGAATGTTATTTTATTACATACTAGCACTTCGCCCGCGACTTCGTCCGCGCGGATTTATTAGGTACTCCACAAACTTCAACGCCCCCTATACCCATATAAAGGTTAGTTTTGGAAAATGAAGCACAACGATTTTCATTAATTTACATTTTTATTACTTAGCCATTTCTACTTATTCTATGGTCTGGTTCAGCGCAACTGTTAACCCCGTTCACCCCGTCAGGAGTTGATTATGCAAAAATTGTTAGGTAGGTACATCTGTTTCAATAATCCCATTTTTAGTTTGTTCATAGCATCCCGACGTAAATTAAAGCAAGATATAATGTCCTCCCCTAAAAACTTAATCACCCCTGCTTCACCCCTTATTATGTAGGTATGTAGTTTATTTGCGAAAAATCCAAACATTTGTTATTCTTATTGTTTTAACGAAATCATTTTCAACTTCATCGGACCAAGCATTGTTATGATTCTTCCCAGTTCGCTCAAGCCGCGACATTTTTCCTACTCCGAGTATGTTTATTACCGTCGTAACTTTTGAACGAAAGGTCCGATTTGAATAATTTAAAGTGTAATTTACACGGACATAATCAACCTTAATTATCAAACCATTTAAATGGATAAGGATTAATATCATGATACCGAAATAATCATTTTTTCAAATCACCAAGGATTTGCTTGAATAATTTGAACAAAAAGCGGTCATGGTGACTTAACCATAATAGTTAGACATATGCTATTGCGGACTTTTTTGTAGACATTGATGACTTCTATAAAACTGTAGTACATCACTTTGCTCTATTGTCAATAGATTCCACAGCGTACGCGATATAAGGATTTTTTCTCACACCTTGGGTTACATTATCGAAGTTTTCATACGGATCCCTAACTTTTTTGAAAATATTCTATAATCTATGTCCATCATCGATAATGTACAATTCTACTGGTGAAAGAATTTTTCAAATCGGTCCAGTAGTTTCGGAGCCTATTCATTTCAAACAAACAAACAAACAAACAAACAAACAAACAAATCTTTCCTCTTTATAATATTAGTATAGAAGTATAGACAAACATACACACACAAAAATAAAAATCTTTCCTCTTTATTATAAGTATAGATTAAGCTACTCACTACGACAACATTACAATGATATCTCCAGCCACAAGATCACAATCACGTCTAACCACTTAATCCAGCCACAACCAGCATTCTTTCAGTCTTGCCTAGGACCTCTAGGTATTCAATTTCACTTAATTGTCACTACGTGCCTTGTTCGAAGCTTTTATTACTAAAAGCTATTCTTAATAACTGTATTATTTGGTACGTTTATGTTATGACCGTACTGCTATCTTTATTTTTATATGAGAAACCTAACAAGATCGTTACGTGTTTTCTAGTCGATTTGGGCATTATTTTGGTCTGTTTTTGTGTTAACTGCTGTAATATTTTTGAACGGTCCTTATTGGTTTATTTTGTGTATTTATTTTATAGCAATTGTAAATAATATTTTTTGTAATAATGCCAAATGTCATTGACAAGCTGATTCAGTACAATAAAAAGGTAAAAAATATAATGGGCATTTAACTACTGACTGTCTTGACTGGAAAAAAATCTCAGAATTTTTTTATTAAAAAAAAAACGGTTTCATCGCCACAAATTAGGTACATCATTATATGAGATATATAAGTTGGCAGGTAGTTCAGCAGACAGTTATCATTTGTGGGAGATTAGCTGGAGTCTGAACTAAGCCTAAGCCTGTATTTTAGAACTCCAATTTTCAAAAAAAAGTTCTATCTCATGATTGAGGCACTTATTTGATAGTTTCTATCGATCGATTATCGATTAGCCAATTAACACTGTTTTCTTTTAATGAAAAAGAAATAGGAAGAGAACAATCAGACTAACAGACAAAATAAAATGTTAGGAAATGCGTACAGACAGTTTTATTGAAATTTTTACAACGAAACACTATCATAATATTTATTCTGTGTGAGCACTGGGACACGTAAAATTACGACTTCCCATACAAATGTGGAACTTCCGCGCAGTTAGCTTGCCATCATATTTCATGCGTTGAATGCCATGTTGGTGGCCGGCGACCGAACGTTCTGTCCAATAAACTAGTGGGTTTCTTAAAAATATGGCGGATTTTATTTATTTGTTTGTTTTTGTAATCTTTTGTGGACCTGTGTAGGGACAACAGTTTAATAGGTTGCTCAGGGAGGAAGCATTTGGCGCATTCTCTCATCATCATCATCATATCAGCTGAAAGACGTCCACTGCTGGACATAGGCCTCCCCCAAGTGTCGCCACAACAACCGGTCCTGTGCGTCTCGCATCCATCGGTTACCCGCGACCCTCACCAGGTCATCGGTCTGCCTGTGGGAGGCCTTCCAACGCTGCGTCTTTCGGTACGCGGTCACCACTCTATAACTTTTCGGCCCCATCGACTATCTGTTCTGCGAGCAATGTGCCCACTGCCACCTCAATTTGGTGATCCTTCGGGCTACGTCGGTAACCTTGGTTCTCTTGCGGATATCATCATTCCTGATTCGATCACACAAGGAAACTCCGAGCATTGCCCTCTCTATTGCCCTTTGGGTGACTTTAAGCCTTCTGATGAGGCCCATTGTGAGCGACCACGTTTCGAGTCCATAGGTCATCACTGGCAACACACACTGGTCATAGACTTTCGTCTTGAGACACTTGAGACACTGTGGTATGTGAGACGAGAAGATACCGCGCAACTTCCCGAACGCCGCCCAGCCGAGTCGGATTCGACGGTTGACCTCCTTCTCGAAGTTAGCCCTACCTAGCTGGATCGTTTGTCCCAGGTAGACGTACTCATCAACAACTTCGAATGCAGAGCCTCCAATCTTGATAGGAGTAGGTGCTACATGGGTATTTACCATGACTTTGGTTTTGTCCATGTTCATTTTAAGACCCACTCTTTCGGAAGCTCTACTGAGGTCATCGAGCATTGTACTGAGGTCCTCCGCATTCTCTGCGATTTCATAAATAGCACACTACTGCGGAGATATAAATTACTCTTTTTAAGAGTCCAAGATCCTAGGAGGCCCTATAAAAACCTCTTTCCCACACATTTTGTTACTGAGACGATAAGTAAAGTCTGAAGGCTCTGGGATCCAGCCCGCTTCGTTTTGCTCCTATAAATATTGGTGGAACCGATACCATCCTATGGTAAAATTATGAGACTCATGGCATTTTGACAGCAAATCTCACGCCCCAGCAGCCGCAATAGAAGAAAACCTACTGCGAACAAGGAGCGTCGGGTTGCCGTCCGATCAGAACCTGACCCGGGTCGACGGCGCGTTAATTCCACGCGCGCCTCAAAGACATTTCAGCATAGTAGTCGGGGCCCTCTGGGGCCAGAGCCTGCCAGGGTTGCGGAATTTGTTCGAGAGGGTTATCGCGGCCCTGAAACGCAAAGGGCGTTTGGAGGAACAAGAATGAGTTTTGGTCAGTAAGAGTCTGACACTACAAGGAGTAATGTGATGACATCCCATCGTTAAAAAAAGGAATTTCGACTAATGTGCATCATCATCATCATATCAGCCGAAAGACGTCCACTGCTGGACATAGGCCTCCCCCAAGTGTCGCCACAACAACGGGGTCCTGAGCGAATACTAATTTGCATAATTAATATTATTCGTCACCTAAATATTTATATTAAAAGTAGATCTGTCAAGACGCTTAGTTGACACTTCGCGTGACCCTAGGGCTGGCTTTTACCTCGCCTTTAATGCTGCCAGCCTTTTGGGTACATTACCAGTGGCCTGCGATGCGGAGGAATTTTTCGACGCCATGTTTTAGGTTACTTTTAGTTTTAGTTGAGTCTTTTATTTAAGTGTGTGTATATAGCTTAATAAAGTAGGTCATATATAAAATATCATCAGTAGGTCATATATAATTTACCTACCTTCCCAAACATGGGCTTTTGGCCACCGTACTGATACTATACCTACTATAAAAACTTTATTTCTCAACACACATTTATTATTATTTACACAGCTCAAATGAGTTAAAACATAAAAAAATCTTGAACTTTCATCATATTATTCAACCCGCTTTTACACATGTCTTTTTTCAACACAAAACCAACCATAACACTTTAAATTGTGTAATAAAATGTTGTAGGATTACTGTAGCATTGAATTAAAAAGCGTTGTAATTTTATTAAGCGTTAAAACTGACCATGGTTCCAACAAGGAAAGCGCTTTATTACAGGTAAATGAGTTTTTAACAATTGATTCCATTTTATAAAATGAAATACCGTTTTCATACTATTTTTATTAAATGGAATTTTACGATTGCGAGTTTACTTTACTTGTGTTACTTGATGTCGATTTTAAAATTGTTCTTGTTCTGTTAGTTTTGTTTAAATATTTAGTTTGACTGTTTCTGCATGAGACTGTATTGATGTACATCGATAGTGATGTCTATGCTCATGATTTTTGATTTGATATCAGCAGTAAAGTACCGGGCCACGTTAGGTTCATACAAAAAACATAAAGAGCATTTTGCATCTAGTCTCTGCATCTCCCACAGGTTAACTGGTAAAGTATACCTATGGCTTTAAGTCTGCCTCTGTATATGTTTGTGGGTTAAGTGTTAAACAAATCTATACTTCTTTGATAATGATGATGTGCTTCGACCGGTTTCGGCCAAGGCGATTGCTTCAGCTCCGCTGTAATTCCCGTTCGAAAGCTCGCATGTGGCTTGTGTAACCAATCTTCTTTGTGAAGACCTTCGCACATTGCTGGCACGTGAACACACCATGTATTATACCTATGTAATTATAGTTAATTGCCGCAGGTGTTCGGGTTTTCAATTGGTCACGCTTGGCATCAATTTCAAGGCGCCGCCCGCTGTATTTAAAATGTTGGTTACTTCTATACTAATAATCCCTGATATTATAAATACGAAAGTAAGTTTTTTTGTTACGCTTTCACGCTAAAATGGCATTATTACGAATGGTATTTTTACGCGATAACAGACATATACGCGGGTGGAGCTGCGGGCAAAAGCTAGTAATATTATAAATGCAAAAGTTTGGACGGATGGATGTATGTTTGTTACTCAATCCATCAGAATAGCTGAACGGATCTTGATAAAATTTAGCACAGAGGTAGATAATAGTCTGGAATAAAACATAGAATACTTTTCGTTCCGGGAGTATGCTCCCTTGGGATAATTTACGATATTCACGCGGGCGGAACCGCGGGCGGTAGAAAGTAAATAAATAAAAATTATCTACTGTCACTGAAACAAACATTCTATCCCCATTATTCATGCCCAACTCTCACACATCTCAGTTTTAAATAACCTCGTGGAAATTATTCAACAAATGTAATCCTAGCGTACTCTTAGTCTGAGCTCTAGGCAATAAATTTACACCAACTCCGTGTGAAGTGGTGACCCAGCACTTAAGTCCGACACTGCTTATGTACCCCTGTATCTTTGTACCGCGCTTTTAGTGTGGGGAATGTAAACTTAGGTAAGATTAGAAAAGAAACATTTGGACAGTGTTAGCACATTTATGAGCGGTTGTTTTAAGGCTAAGTGTACGGCTTGTCTGCGCAATTAGTGGTCTGTTCTCTGGTAGTAAGCTAGAAGTAAGTTTGTCTCTGAGTTTTAACTTCTTTACTTATGTAGCTGTGATTTTTTTTTATTTTTTTTTTATTGCCTTCTGTTAATTTTAATTTGGTTACTTTTTTTTTTGTCTTTTGCGAGTCTCAAACAAATATTTTTCTTTCTTTCTTTCTTTCTTTCGTTCTTTACTAACCTCTCCTAAACTTACACTTTTTGATGTCGATGTCATTACATTGCAACGTCAAAATTAGGCCTATGGACTGCTATCAATATTTATTCAACATTCATCTTATTTATAAGGATTATTACTTGCCCTGATAATGCCCTGAAATAGTCATCACGGAGAAAGCTAATATCGTGTTTAAAGATTCAGTCCTTCTGTATGTCAAAAAATGATTTTTGCCTAAAGATAATAAATATGTTAATAATACTATATTTCTCTGGAAATTTTACATATATTTCAGTATGTGCAGGTATACTAACGACATTCTCTACTCATATAAGTAACACACTTTATACACAAACTTTTCTTACGATAAAATTATTTTAATAATTTTTAATTTGTAATTTTATTGTTTTATTTACTTTTAGGTTTTAATATTTTTTTTTTGTGCTTTTGTGTATTGCATGTTTTTTGTTTGTGTTTTGCACTGAATAAATATTTTACTTAGCTATGAAGCCGCAGTAGTCAAATCTCGTATTTCATCTCCACCCATATTGATTCTATAAGTCCCGCACTTCATCTCTTTAAACCATTGTACAAAACAAAATCTAGGCGTCATGTGCCTCCAGCATTAAATCCCACACTATTGTAGTGTAAAGTGACCGACCCACTTATGTCTCACGTAAAATGTAGAATATGAGTTAGCTTGAATGCGTCATCAGCATCTATTCAGCATGTTAAGAGCTTTGACCTTTTATTTGGAAGGATTTGTTAAGGCTGGTGTTCAACAACTAAAGGGAACAGCTTGTGAGGGCAAGATGTTCAATGCACTGTTAAAAGAATAGGGTAGATGACTAAAAAATCTAATTAGTCCGTCAGATAGATTTCCAAAAAATATTAGACACGTATTTTTTCATTTTTCACGTAAACAAAAAATGAAAAAGATACAGTACGTTGAAAACTCGTATGACGTCAGTTGTATGTACACTTTTTACGTAACGTGACATCACCAGCCCCCACTCCTGATCTTTGTTGCGTTTTATCTTCGTAATTTTTTATTGATTTGATAAAGGAAAAAATACGTGTCCAATATTTTTCGATAATCTAACTGAAGGACTAAATAGAATTATTATATTTTATTTTTAAACCAGGAATCATCCCTACTCGTAGGTATTTTGGTCGGTTTCTCAAGCAATCCAAAAGATCCTTTTCTTCCCAAGACCGTCGATCAGGCACCAAACTCGTATTGGATATCCGAAGGGTCTATAAAACTCCATTTCGCCAAGTTATACTTGCTACGGCCTACCTGGGAATGACCTGCGATTGAGTGCTTTTCATTCAGGTAACTGCAGATCACAGTGGACAATAATCCTGGGGTTTCAAGACTTTCAAATATTCGAGTGGTGGAATATTTCCGTTATGGTAATTCTATAGAACTTCTTTTCGCGTCAATTGCTTGAAAATCTTGTTTGACCAAAGTGATCAAACGAGATATTTATACTTTGCTCCTTAGCTCCTTATTTGTGACCTCTATACAAAGTGTACGTAATTAGGTATCAAAAACACCAAAGTGTACAGGTATGGAATTAACTGTGAGAAATTTCCGTAGCACCGTGAATCCCATACATTTTTGACTTCGCTGACATATCGACACTTTGTGTAACTCAGTTGTCTCATATTTTATACCCTTAAAAATGTTGAAATAATTTCAGCTTTTCAAAGTCCTCACTCTGCCAAGCCGGCCCTTAGTGTGTACCAGCCTTTAATACCCGTACAACGTGCGGTATCCAATTCACTTAGCAAGATTATTGGATGTCGATGTGATGCTGTTAGCGTCCATAATAGCTGGAATTATGTTATGTAGATGCGAAGTTATATCTGACAAAGTAGACAGCCTTTTAGCTTACGATAATGGAGTTATCGAATTATCCCTGTCGAAGTCTGTTGTTTGCTGATAGCTATTACTTGGGGTCCTTTAAGTCTAAAGCGAGGTCTGGGCAAGCATGCTAAATCGTCGACTACATAATCATTGCTTAACGATAGTAAATCATCAAATGACTCTTTCAGCTCTGGGTGGAGCGGGAGGAAGTTTCAGACTCTTACCGACTAAAACCCTTCCGTGTTGGCCGCGGTGACTCTTTCGAAGAAATTCCGCAACCCTGGCAGGATCACTTACCATTAAGTGAGATTGTGGTCCGATGCGAGCCCATCTATGTTAAATTAAAAAAAGATCAATGATCAAGCTTGATTCATCAATTGATTTCTTTGGAAAATCTTGTAAAAATCATTTCAATTTTTGGTCACAATATAAAGTTTTTCTGATTTTTCAACGACAGTTTCCAAGGGATATAATCTTGTTGATGGAACTTAAATAAATCAGGTGTGGTAGTCTAATTTAAAAATTTGTGGGCAACGCCAGACGTTCACTGGTGGACAAAGGCCTCCCCAAAGTATCACCACATTCACTGGTACGTCAGGTTTACTTAAGATTGACGATTCTTTAGGCTACGTGAGTAACTTGGTTCTCTTGCGGATATCTTTATTTCTGACTCGATCAAGGAAACTTCCAGCATAGCTCTTCTCATTAGAATGTAAGCAACTGCTCACAAGGCAATCAGAAGGCTTAAAGTACACCATAATAATACGGAATTGAACAAAATAGTCAGTCCGCAGTTACTGAATGTCTAATTAAATGCTAAAATCAGTAGCTACATACGTCCACATTCACTTTTATTTTTTGCCATGTGAATAAAGGCCCACCATTTTATATGTAACGTGCAATTAAAGCGCCATTTCTCGTACATTACCACGAAATCTAGGCGTTCTTTTGTCCACGCCGGAGGCTATAAATTGCCGGGCACTGTAGTGAAGTGACTGGCTACTTAGCCAGCCACCTGCCCGTGTCACACCGTTCGTAGTGTGAACTTGGCGCCGTTCTGACGTTAAAATTTAAATTAAATAGTGTTTTGTTTTGAATGTGGATTTTTAATGGTGTTATTTTTTGCAGAGATTTGAAAACTAAAGTGGCAGTGGTGTAGTGAAGTAATGTTGAAGAATTGATAGCTTGAAGAGCAGAAGAGTCCTTGTTTTGAAAAGGACCAACGACTTAAGGAGAAGGGTGTTAAATGTGTAGATTGTTTAAATGCTGAGAAACGTGTTAATTTGAATATTTGCAAAACAAGGTCATGTTGCAAAATTGTACATCAGATCTATTCTAGAAAAGTTTTACAGTGATAACAAGGATAAAGTGAACTGTTATTTCAAAATTGCACTAACGCTGAGGATAATGATTCGTGTATTATTTGTTTTTATTAAAAGTAAACAAATAGACATTGAAAATTATTTGAGGGCAATTCTACAAATTTTTAAAGAACGTTTCATTGTAATGTCAATCGCAATCTGTCAAAAATGTATGGAAATTAAGGCTTTTTTTGACAGTTTGCGACTGCGATGCGAACGCGAACATTGCTCAAAAATTTGTAGAATTTGCCTTTACAAAGTGCAACTCTATCAGCGACTGCAATGGTCCAATCAAAATATAAAGGATTGATCACGTGACATTTTGACAGCGTTTGACAAACCCCTTTTTTTTCTTTTTTTTGTGTCTCTCATCAGTTTTCTTCGTCATCACATCAGCCGAAAGACGTCAACTGCTGAACTTGGCAAGTGGGTTGGCGATCGCAGTGTAGCTGTTCCAATGTACAGAGAATGCTACTGCCCATTCTCTGGTGAGTTCCTTAGTCGCCTCTTACGACACCCACGGGGAAGTGATGGGATGTTGCTATTCTTTTACGTCCAACATCATAAAGAACATATTAATCAGTTCTAAATATTTATAATTGAAATATTTAGGTTGACCGAGTAAAGCTTGTGTCTCAAAATGTCCGAAAATACTTCTACAAACAACCAAATAAACGCATTAACATTCACTTTTCATTCCCATCAACGTGCTAAATTACTTGTTAAGGAAAAAACAGCGAAAAACAGAACACAGGACAGTTTCCTTATTTCTGAAGTTGTATGCATTAGCGGTCCCTCTTCAAACGTACGTAAAATGTTTAGCGTGGCAATTAAAGGACAATTTATTTCGTCAGCCTTGTGAACAAAATGGCGTCGACGAATATTTAGCGATTTTAGCTGTTGCAAATGTGCATAGTGTCAGTTGGGAATTCATGAGTTGTATGTGATAATGACAACCCAAGTAAACGTTTCCTTAAACCACTAAGTTTAAGGAAACGTTTACATGGGTTGTAATTCACTAGACTCACATATTACAAGGGAAACCGCGGGAAGCAAACTATATTTTTTATCTTCGAGCCGCATCACAGACTTTCATAGGGTAGGACAATACCACTGCGGTAAAGACGGCGTACGAAAACAATTGCTGACATCATCATCTTTCTGCCCTCGCCCTATGTAACTTTGGGTTAGCGCGCCAAATTTCCTTCTTCCATTCTCTCTTAACAATCAACATTGTGTATTAAACAAATAAATTGTGTTAAAAAAAGGTTGCCAAAACAGGCTCAACTAAGAGATATTTTGAAGGTTTTTCAAAAGACCAACAAGGCATTTTTAAACTAAAGTTTTAAAAGGCTCACTAAGAGCGGATTTCATCAATGAAACTGAACGCGATCAATACATCTAAACCGCTCAAGAGCTGTCTGCGTCAATATTCCATAGAAAAATAGTGACACTGACAGCTCATAAACGTGGTTTATACGCTGATCGCGATTAATTTGGCTTGGTGAAAATGGCCTTAAGTCAAGCATAAAATGTCTAAAAACGATATTTATTAAGCACAAAATGACATCCACCTAGAATGCCTCAAGCACTTTAACTGCCTGGCCATACATCTTGCGGTTAAACCACAGCTACTTTCTATGAGCTTTAACTAATGCATGTAGTGGCAGCTCATTTATTGGCGCATTCAGTTAGTGCAGTCCCGCCGGAACCTTTAGTAAAACTACATTAATTCCTGTGAATGTTGTTGATGAAAAGTGGAGTTACGTTTTTTGGTAATTGATTTTGCCTGTGGCTGTAGTCACGTTATGGTAGCTGTAAATGTTTTCAGAGGCCCATCTATCTCTGTACTAAAATTCATCAAAATTGGTTCCGCTTTAGACGTGACAGCGTGACAGGCAAGCTAACTTTCGCGATTATAATATTACTTAAAATCAGTATCCAAGACAAAACTTAAATATGATTGTGAACTAAGTTATTTCTATAAAATTATTTAAGTTTTGTCTTGGTCTTCCAACTGGGGCTTTAAAATAATAAATTAATAATTAAATAATAAATTAATAATCTTATTCATTTCACTATCATGAAAAATGAAAACGGTGGTCACAATATAACACAGAAGGCATACTGCATGCAAAAAGATGATCCCGAATAATATAATTTTCTTAGTTTTTCATGGTATTTTGTGTATTATTTATTAATTGACACAATTAATTCAGTACCTTCACGAAAATTACTTTTCTACCATATTAATAAAAAATAATAATAACACGTGTATATTGAGCATAATATACCGCATAATTTTCCATCTAAACCGACATATTTTAGGAGGGTCGCAACCAGCAACTTAGCCTAAATTCAGCATACAAACAGTTCGAAAATACCACATACAATAGATCTAAAATTAACCAATCGTATGTACCCTCAGAATGTCTAACCATTATTGAAATAGTTACTCACATACCTTTTCAAAGTTGTTCATGCAATACTTACGATTGCCGCCAAGAAAATGGACTTTGTATTCAGTACAAATGACGGGACTCACTAAATTAATTTCACTAAACTTAGTTTGCCAGAGGAATTCTATAAAGGGCCAATTTACCCCAAAAGCTTGCTCCAGAAATTTCAGAATATCTTCAAGCCGTTTTTGGTTCAATTTAAAAGTACTTTGATGATTTACTAGTTCTGCTACGGCCAATGTCACTTTCCAGTGAACCACTTACGAAGTTTGAATATTTAAACATCTCTCCGTACAAATAGCTTTTGGGGTGAATTGCGATATTCTTGGACTTTGTTTGCTTAAGCTGTGTCCTGCATTTTTGAAAGGTAATCTAATGACTGATACTTTCTTGGAGAAATAATAAAGCGTAATGTCTCTCAAGTTGTATGTTCAGAAAATCAGATTTCCTTTTAAAAAAATGTATAAAATTCAACCAGCTGAGCATGCCTTGGGAAAAATAAGTCGACGTTTGGCGTAATTTGTTTTACTAGACACAGGTACATTTTACCTATGTTTAAAATACTAATTCAACTATACAGGATTATTTGTAAAACACCATTAACCTTTTAGTGGGTGAAAGTACTCATGATCATGAACAACTTTTGTTATGAGACCAACCCTGAAAATAAAAACGTGTATCCAAAACATCTCCTAATATTATTAAACAATTCTTCAAATATCCTTGAATTTTATGTGGACATTTTGGCTGTTTCCTATCTTTGCAAGGTGAAAATATTAGTGAAAACCTCCTCCTATTTTAGAAGTCGGTTAATAAAGAAGAAACAGCTACAAAGTTCAAATGCCAGTAATTCAGATCAAATTCACCGATCTAAAATTGAAAATGCTTCCATAATTGTCAAAAGTTCTAAAATTGACATTGACAATCCAGTACCTACCGCATCTACGAGTATCGATGGGGCTAACTAGGACAGAAATAGGTCTTCTAAACTATCTCTACTTGTAACTATTATTTTAGAAATAGTTTCCATTCTGTATCACAAATAGCCTTATGAAATAGTCTTGAGTATTATTCTGACTTACTCAAAAGCTTTGTA
This sequence comes from Melanchra persicariae, assembly GCA_947386135.1. Lineage (NCBI taxonomy): Eukaryota > Metazoa > Arthropoda > Insecta > Lepidoptera > Noctuidae > Melanchra > Melanchra persicariae. The sequence continues at coordinate 2,699,557 of OX376651.1, read as the reverse complement.
CGTAATATGTCCAACATCAAGTTGAGTCACTTTATTGGTTTTTGATATCAAAATTTAGGCATATTATTTTAAATTATGTAAATGATGACGTTTAAAAGTGCTGTTTAATGGCCTTATTGAAATAAACGTTTTGACATTGATTTTGATATAGAAAGGAAAACCATATTTATTACTGAGATTAAATATTCTCAATCAAAATTGATGAAAAATATTCGAAGAATTTGCGGTTTCCAAAAGAAAATTATGTACAGTAGCTTCCTCGATTGAATGAAAGAAAATTCTTACATTCGAAAAAAAATCATCAATGAACTTTTAAAGTTAAATAAATGACAAAAAACTAAAAATATATACTTACCTATCCTAAAATACTACAATAAAGAGCCTTCTACTTTAATCCCTTATACCAGGGTTCTTGTTTATTCTTATAGGCTAAGAAAATGGTTAAAAAACATTCTTGGTCCTATTTTTTTTAAGGATGGGAAATCAACAAATTTTAATGACTCTTTCCGCTCTGGGCGGAGCGAAAGATAGTGTCAGACTCTTACTGACTAAAACACATCCGTGTACCTCCTAATGCCCTTTGCGTTCCAGAGCCGTCGTGATACTTTCGAACAAATTCCGCAGCCCTGGCAGGCTCTAGCCCTAGTGGGCCCTATCCTCTATGCTGACATCTCTTTCAGGCGCGAGTAGAATACAATGCGCCATTGACTTGGGCCTGATGCAGATCGGACGGTGAGCTACCCGACGCTCGCCGTCCACAGGCATCAACCACTGCGCCATTCTTCGTCCCTACTATGTTAAAATGAAACACCTCTAAGTTCTGTTTAAACTTACCAAAACCTTAAAATCACTCTCCTAAAATATCTTGGGACAAGATATTAACTTAAGTTCCATTACGTTAGAACTTAACACCTTCCCAAACACTGTCTTTTGGGGTACACCTATCATGTAGCTGTTAATCACCGAATTGGGCCCAAGAGGTTCCAATTTTGTTATCAGGGCCTTAGCTGGGACATAATCTCTAGACCAAGAACCCATCTAATAAATTACGGCCAGTGTAGCAAGACCCCTCACATCCCCCGCCCTTGCGATCGTTGTGTTATACAGAAACTCACATGTGTTATCAAAAGGGGTTCTATTAAAATTGGTAGGTTCGTTAGCAAACTTAATAATTCAATTTAAATTAATGATAGTACGGTTATTGCTAGAACTATCGGCATGACCTGTCGTAATAGACGCATAAATAATTCAGAACAACTGCGCATTATTCTGTGAGACAATGGGTTCGCTACATTTAGTGGAATTCTCTTTTTGTTGCAGAGAGATAATTCCGTGTGAATATGTTGCGACTTTTTATTTGTGATGTTCATTTTGTCAGTTTACTGCAGTGAGCGCGAATATTTCACTTATCCGACTTAACATTTAATTTTTTGTGACTTCATATAAATTGTTTGAGTAAATAAAATGAGTGTGTTCTACTGTTCTTTTTAAGTATGTTTGCTCCTCTTTGTTTGAACTTCATTAAGGGCTTTTTGGGTTCCGTACCTAAATGGTAAAAACAGGACCCTATTACTAAGACTTCGCTGTCCGCCTGTATGTATGTCTGTCACTATGCTGTATCTCATGAACTGTGATAGCTAGACAGTTGAAATTTTGACAGATGATGTATTTGTATTGCCGCTATAACAAAAAGTACTAAAAACAGAATACAATGAATATATATTTTTTAAGTAGGGCTTCCATACAACAAATGTGTTTTTTTTGCCGTTTTTATAGGTAATGGTACGGGGCCCTTTTTGTGCGCGAGTCCGACTCGCACTTCACTGGTTTTTTTATAAACTTACAAGGAAATAAAAGGTTCATACTGAAATATAGATACATTTAAAAAAAATCTGAGTTCACCTTTGGTACGCGAATGGATACAATATGAAATTAGTATAACGATAAAGTTGGCATAGTAAACTGAAAAATTGGAAATCGTAAGTTTTCATGGTAAGGGCCATTTGATGCGGAGGTATTTGGAAAATGTCATAAGGTACTTAATTATGAATGTACCTACAGATACATAATAAAATATATTAGCCAAAGGGAAGAGCCACGAATTGACTGATGGCAACATTTTACTCGAGAAAGGTGATATGAAAAACAAGACCATGTTTCGTCGGCTCCAAAAAATTTAGAAAAAAAATGTTAAAAGACAGATGAATTTCTAACATGGCTCAATGAGTTTAGTTGTAAATAAAATTATATTTGGAGGGCCTAGCACGATTGCTTTGACGTATAGTAACGTATCAGTTAATGTGAGTGTATTTTTTTACTAATAAAATACTCGTTTCGCAAGTAATGTTCATTTGAATTCGATACTATATTCATATTTTTATAACAAAAATTGTGTATGTCGCATAAAATTAAACCGTGGGGTGGGTTTGGGGTTCTGGTATTTTATATTCAAAATTCACTTACGTTAACTAAACTGTAACGTTACTACATTTGTGCTTAGCTCGGTAATGATTTTCAATTGTTAGTTGCGTAAGTAATTATTCACACAGTGTGCCTACGTTTTAGCTTTAAATTAGCAGTAGTTGAGATCTCTTTGTGAATAGACTCGTCTGGGTAATTAGTACTCCTAATTCTGCCATTCGTAAAACATTGCTAGCCCGTTTTGGTTGCTAGTGATTGCAAGCAGGATTTTAACTTTGACTCTGTCCCTGTTCTCTCTCAAATGTGGCTGATGATGCAGGTATATAAAACTGCTTAATTAAGTATGTTTTATAGTCAACTAGCTATTTCCCGCGACTTCATACGCGCATATACCGTTATCCCGTTCCCGTGGGAATTTCTGAAAATCGGCTCTTAATGCTCCCTTATACTTCCCAAGGAACCTGAACATGCCAGAATTTCAGCATTCTACGACCTGTAGTTTCGGCAGTGTGTTGTCTGTCAGTCACTCAGTCAGTCAATTAGACACCAGTAACGGAAGAGTTTTAACCGCTCAGGCCCAACATGTGAAAATTCCCTAATATAAAGTAAATCTTATGTAATAGGTAAATAAACATAAAATTCGCGATTAATTCGCGACACACCGGTGTGTCGCCGGGGCCGGACGTTACTTTTATGTAATAGCTTCTGGTAGCGCTTCTATACGACCTATGCACCCGTTTTGTATGTCCAAATCCAGGTCAAGGTCTACGTTTGTGTTAACGCTTTTGTTCCCTGCTAAAAAAACTTGTATTTTATTTATTTATTAAAACTTTATGTACTTGTAGAAACACTGTACAAAGGCGGAATTAATGCCTTATTTATTTTAACACTATAAAAGTATTTTGTTACAACTGACCCCCACATTTTCACTAACAAATCTATTCAATGAATTCCGCCACCATGTCAATACTTCCCGACGATTGTTAATACTAAACTATTGCCGCAAACTGGAATTAGCAACTCCATATTGTTGTTTAGAGAATAACTAGGAGTTGTGAACATAAACAGAATAGCAATGTCAATACTAGGCCCACAGTAGTTTGATTTGTTGTTAGATACTGGTAGAGAAAGGGGTAGGTTGTACCATTGTTTTGTGAAGACGGTATTGAAGGAAAATATTTGTATGCCCTGGAAATGCTGGCAGTCTGTAAAATTTCCTTGTTACGTTACTGCAAAACTCCTTTTTTAATTATTGATAGTCTCTCACACGTGCCACAGGGAATTTAATAAAATAAATAAAATAAAAATCTTTTTATTTCTTGCATTTTTACAGGATTTTTCTATTTTCTAGTTAGGTTAGGTAGTTCACTTTGATTAATTGTTAGTTTTATTAATTTCTATCTAACTTATATCTAATTCATGCAAGAAACCAGATAGGGTGATGGCCTCATCTAAAGATGCCCATTTGTCCCTGTCCTGTGCGATTTGTCTCCAGTTTGGGCCAGCTGTACTTTTAATCTCATCTTCCCATCGTGTCATCGGTCTCCCTCTGCCTCTTTTGCCTTGTGTCTCCCTCCTCTCCGGTCTGAAAGTCTCGCCACTTGACCTGCCACAGGGAAAACCTAGTAATATTAAGTCAGACCGAGAGAGGTCCACAGGTAATCAGTCAATGAAAAAAATTATCTGCTTTGACGTTACCCAAGGATTTGAACCGCCAATAGAGCCAATTCTACTAATTTTTTAAGCAACGTTCGCAACCGCATGTCCGTTGCAATCTGTCAAAAAAGCCATAATATCCATAAATTTTTGACAGATTGCAACTGTTAATGTTACCCCTGATGCTTACCCCACAATGTGCAAAGATCTTCACAAAAACGATCGGTTACATAAGCCACATGCGTGCGTGCCACATCGGTGCTGAAGCAATCGCCTTGGCCTCAATCGGTCGGATCACATCATCACCCCTGATGCTATGTTAGCTGTCCTCATGAGTTAAACTTACTAGTTAGTTACTTACCTTTACAATGCAACCGTAAACAATAATACTATTCGAAAAATTAATATAAATTCACGTTTAAACAGACACGCGTAAACCAGAATTATTATCGCGTACGCCATAACAATGGAAATACGTCACCATCTATATAGAATTGATAGTGCTTCAAATATGGTATTATCAGGTTAATTAAATCAAAAAGCATACATCAATAGTGCGAAATATGCAAATACGTCAATTGATAACGTAAAAGGCGCTACAATTCACCCCTATCTATTAATTAAACTTATTAAAATGGACAAATTCAATTGGATTTTCATGAAAGGCTGAATTATGTTGATTTGCATCTGATACAGTAAGTTCGGCGTGTTTAAATCAGCGTCAATTGTTTGAGCATTCAGTTTCTCTGTTTGGTTGAGATATTATTTATTGTTCACGCGTGATCATGCAAGAACGAAATGAATGAAATTTTTAAACTGTACATTTCTGGATATTAAAATGGTGTCGCCAATACAGCGATGAAAAAAGGAAGAAATACATGCTTAAGTGGGGAAGCAGGATACTGTATCTGCTCTTAATTCTAGCTTACCGAAGGTTAAGGTTTCTTCTAATGAACATCATCATCATCATCATCATATCAGCCGAAAGACGTCCACTGCTGGACATAGGCCTCCCCCAAGTGTCGCCACAATAACCGGTCCTGTGCGTCTCGCAACCATCGGTTACCCGCGACCCTTACCAGATCATCGGTCCACCTTGTGGGAGGCCTTCCAACGCTGCGTCTTCCGGTACGCGGTCGCCACTCCAAAACTTTTCTAATGAACATACTTAACCAAAATTATTAAAACTATAAAATGTCGTATGGTACCTTATTACAATCTGTCAGCGCGATTTTTGAAATGAAAATGTAAAGCGGTGGATCCTGGTGTCTTGAAACACAGGCTATCTTAGGCAGCCTAGCTTAGGCACCAGACTCCCACAGTATATATGTACATAACTGAATTATGTCTCATTATGGAATATGACCAATGTGTAATGTATGTTAGTTATTATTATTCCATTTATTTTCTTTAATAAAAATATAAATTACATTTAAAAAAATAAAAAAGCTTTGAAACAGTGTAGTTGTACTGGTGGACAAAAGTTTCCCCACAATGTTCCATTAAGTGGATTTAATTAAATAGTACTCACAGTTATACAGATGGAGAAAAGCCGTTGACAGTCTGAAACGGAGTCACGATTCTCAGCAGTGACAGATTGATTAGGAAGAAGAAGAAGACCAGTACTTTTTTCACCTTCGTTTCATTCAAACTTATTTGGTCAGATATATCTACTGCGAAAATCTTCAAAAAACGCGCTCTACTAAACGATGTTTCTTTTATTACAGTTTACACCACGGACAATCGAATAACGTGCATAAATACTCTGTATCCTTTCAAACTCTCACTAACAAACACATTCCTTGCAAAACGAAATTGGCAGGAAAATGGAAATGCAAAAAAGAATACAAATAAAAAAAATGAGCATAAATTTTTCCAACAATGAAAACGGCAAAGCTATCGAATGCCTGAATAGCTTCCCAGTGGATTTTTAATATCTACCTCCAATCTCTGGAGCGATTACCTGCCAATAGAATTATTCTTTCTCGCTCAAAATAAAAGTCACTCCCTTCATTTCCATGGAAAACGATCCGAGTTGGTGCCGCTTATTGAATTCAAATCACATCGGCTGGGACAAAGAACTTCACAACATTTGAAGTTTAGTAGTATAATAGTTTTTGTATACCAATTTAACGTTTGAAATTGGTCTGTTTTGAGTTTGTGTAAAAATTTAATAATTGAGCATCTTAAAGAAAAATATCTGAAAAAAGTTAGTTTGCCGATGTAAAATTATTCATAATTTGAGTACCTAAAGATATTAATTGAGTGTTTCTTCTTAGTTTTCTTGGCTTTTGACTATCCATCATGACTGTAAGATCTAAGATCTTCAAATGACAACCAACCGGAACCAACGGCTTAACGTGCTTTCTGAGGCACGGAGGAGTCTGGATAATGTAATAGACGGTCACCCATCCGCGGAACGGCCTTAGCAATCTTAACCTCGACGGTTGTCCCATGTGGCTGTTACTGTTTAGCCTCGAGCTTCCACCTAGACACGGGGTGAAAATGAATGCGGGGCAAAATCGAAACACAACTTTGTAGGGGGTTTGTACGTTATTTAAATCTTAATTGCAGCACTTACGGTCTCCAATTTGATTGATATAAATTATGATACTATATTATATTGAAAAACCTTTGCAAAGTTTTGTTTCTATTAACCCCTTCGTTCCTAATCGCCCCGTTTAACGGTACTCATTTTGAAATGTGTTATTGTTTTATATTTCAGAAAACGTTCCACCACTGTCCTACTTAATGCCAAGCAATGATGCGGTCAACGACAGCTCACGCTTGCATATTGCAACACAAAATACCAAATACAATGTGGAAACTTTTCGTGAACTCGGAGAAAACGTCCAACAGAGTTCAATCCACTTATGCTCGTCGAGCACAAGACTACTAGAACGTTATCGAATAAAGTTGTTGACCCATCCAATTACTATTCGGGCTATATGTACCTTAACTTAGATGGACAGGAGTGGACGACACGAAACAAGTTTTGACGGCTAAGGATTTAAGTTTTTGGTTTGCTGTGAGCTGATATGCAAGTGTTTTAACACCTTAAAAGTCTAGTGTATACCATGTGATACACTTTGCACGGTGCACGGTTGTGTTGTCACGGTGTTAATTTGTTAAAGAGCTGTGGATTTTGTGAAAAAATAACCGGGTCCGTGAACCCTATGTGGTACACGATCTCAAAGTAATTTTTGGGCTCTTGTGATACCGACTAGTGAAATATGTATTATTGCTGAAGGGACTATTAAAGTGTTAAGCACTTCTACTTTTGATGGTATTTGTTGTTATAGCAGTAACAACAAATACCATCATCAGCCTAGCTTTTTCCCAACCAAATTGGGGTCGGCTCCCAGTCAAACCGGATTCAGCTGAATACCAGTATTTTACGTGGAGCGACTGCCTACCAGACCTCCACAACCTATTAACTGGGTAACTCAGTACTTCTTGGCAAGACTGTCAAGAGTCAATTTTTCTGACTTCTGACAATCCGTAACGACATAACAACAAATACTATAAACAGAATAAAATAAATATTTAAGTGGGGCTCCCATGCAACAAACGTGATTTTTTTTTGCGTTTTTTTATAGATAATGGTACGAAACCTTTCGTGCGCGAGTGCGACTCGCGCTTGGATGGTTTTTCTTTATTTTGGATGGGAAATCATCAAGACTCCTTCCGCTTTGGGTGGAGATTAAGGGAGTGTCAGACTCATACTCGCGTGTTCCTCCAAATACCCACAACCCCTTACGGAACTTGCGTAGTCATTTAGACGAGTTATTTCGTCAAAAAATGATGAAATTTCATATACTGATAACACATGCGCCTGAAATATCCCCAGGCCAAATCTTCAGTAACAAGGCAAACCCTAAGAAAGACCTAACTAACTAAACATTAATAAACCAAATAAGGCCAGAGCACAACAAGGCCGCGATAACAAATCTCTAACTCGCTATTGACACAGAGGGGAACACGGTATTTGCATAGAACAACAAACAGGACTATCCAGTTGTAATTACATGTCAAACTGTGAAGGGAGAACTAAAACAATTACTGTGCGTCTCTGTGTAAGTCAGGAATTATGACGAATTGGGCCGATTACACAGTGGCTGTTGTTGGTCATGCATGGTTTGTATGTAAAATCACAATTTTTAGGCAGTAAAACAGGTTTTAGTTTCGTGGTAACAGGAATTTGCTTCAAACAAAGGAGGACTTTGCTATAGTATCCGGGCCGTGCCGTGGCCGGCTCGTATTCCGTCCGGAGCTCAAAAAAATATCGGTGAGTACATTTATTATGGACTTCTTCACACAAGCGTGGACTTGTCCGGGGACTCCAGGCCATGCCCGGGGTGTGTCCGAGCAGGTTGTGACGAGCCACGGCCCGGACACATCTATGTGCTAGACGTTTTGGAATTGTTTTGATTGTCCCTTCACTAAATAGTAGGTACTTGTGTTGACACCATAATAGGTAGTCTAAAAATGGCACGCTTCTTTTTCACTTGGGTTATCTGTGGGTATTACTCAGTAACTGGGAAGTGAGGGTAGGCACTAGCTCCATGTATTTTTTAACGATGAACACGGATGGGTTTTAGTCAGTAAGAGACTGACACTCCCTTCCGCTCCGCTCAGAGGGGAAGAAGTCATTTGATATTTTCCCATCCATACAATTTTGTTCAATCTTCATTTCTATAAAGTCTTGCGTAAAAATTTTTTAATCTTCTCTATTCTATTAGGTCGAATGTGAGCCATTTGTATTTAAAAATCAATCGTCAACTAGCGTATTTTTCAAAATTCAATTTCATGAGTTATTATTATATAACACAAATGCTGGGTATTATTAGCAAACCAGACTATCAAATACCGAGGTAGACCTGAGAGTGGCGGTTAACCGGCTGAGGGCCAAGAATACCGCCCCAGGACCCGACGGCTTGCCTGGAAAAGCCTGGGTCCTGGCCTTGGAGGCTCTCGGGCCTCGACTGAGGGGGCTCTTCAGCGCATGTTTGGAGAGGGGCCAGTTTCCACTTCGTTGGAAGACGGGGAAACTGGTCCTCATTAAGAAGCCGGAGCGCCCTGCGGACTCTCCGTCCGCATACCGGCCCATCGTGCTGCTCGACGAGGTGGGCAAGCTCTTTGAAAGAGTCATTGCAAACCGCCTCGTCGCGCACTTGGTGAGGGTGGGGCCGGATCTGGCGGAGAACCAGTTCGGTTTCCGCACGGGGCGCTCAACGGTGGATGCCATCATGCGCGTGAGAGCTCTCACGACGGGGGAAGCGGTATCCCGGGGCAAGGTCGTCTTGGCGGTGTCTCTTGACATCGCCAACGCCTTCAACACCATGCCCTGGAGTTGCATTAGGGAGGCACTCCGGTATCACCGGATGCCGACCTACCTCCGTCGCGCGGTCGAGGCCTATCTGACGGATAGGGCCGTCATCTACCCCGGTCACGAGGGACAGTGGATTCGGCGAGAGATGTCGTGCGGTGTTCCACAGGGAGCGGTTGTGGGGCCGTACCTGTGGGACATCGGCTACGACTGGGTGCTGCGCGCCGGCCTCCCTAGCGGCGTCAGCGTAGTATGCTACGCTGACGACACGCTCGTCCTGGCTCAGGGGGGGTCGTACCAGGCGGCGGTCGAACTAATGACACGCGGGGTTGCGATAGTCGTGGATAGGATCCGGCAATTGGGTCTCGAGGTGGCCTTGCACAAGTCCGAGGCCATGTGCTTTCATGGTCCCCGGAGCAGGCCACCACCGGGATCCCAAATCACGGTAGGAGGGGTTCACATCGGCGTCGGGTCGACGATCAAGTATCTGGGACTCGTTCTCGATAGCCGGTGGAACTTCGTCGAGCACTTCCGACGTTTGGCTCCCAGACTGGAGCGGGCCGGGGCTGCCTTCAAGCGGCTTCTGCCCAATCTGGGGGGTCCAAACGCCTCCTGCCGGAGGCTCTATGCGGGGATCGTGCGGTCCATGGCCCTTTATGGGGCCCCAGTGTGGGCACTAGACCTGCGGAAGCGTCCAGCCCAAAAGCTGAACGCGTCCCAAAGGGTCATGGCCATCCGGCTTGTCCGGGGATACCGCACGGTCTCCCGCGAGGCGGCGAGCCTCCTTGCTGGACTGCCGCCATGGGATCTGGAGGCGAAAGACCTCGCGCACGTTTACACGTGGCGCATGGAGGCGCAACGCCGGGGCGAAACTCTGCTGCCGCGGCATATTGCTGCGCGGCGGACGGAGCTCCGGCAAGATACCATGGCGGTATGGAATCAGCGACTGTCGCAACCCAGTGCAGGGCACGCCACAATTGTGGCGATAGTGCCCCTCTTTGAGGAGTGGCTGGAGAGGCGCCACGGCGTCCTCACCTTCCGCCTGACGCAGGTACTCACCGGACATGGTTGTTTCGGTAGGTACCTGTTTCGGATTCGGCGGGAGGAAACGCCCGGGTGTTTTCACTGCGAGGATCGCCCGGAGGACACGGTGGAGCATACGGTGGAGGCCTGCCCCGCATGGGCGGAGCAGCGCCGTGTCCTCGTCGAGGCGATCGGCGGCGGCGACCTCTCGCGTCCGGCCCTGGTTCAATCCATGGTCCGGAGCGAGGAGGCATGGGAAGCCGTCACCTCCTTCTGCGAAGCAGTAATGCTAGTGAAGGAGGAGGCGGGCCGCGTGAGGGAGAGACAACCCTCACGCCCCAGCCGCCGCGGCATAGGGAGACGCACCGGGCGTCGGGAGTCGCTGGGCGATTCCCGGCCACCGTAGGTGCGGGTCTGCGGACGGCGAGCGTTGGGTGGCTCGCTGTCCGATTAAAGCCAGACCCAAGCCGACGGCGCGTTGTGTTCCACGCGCGCCTCAAAGAGATGTCAGCATAGGAGTAGGGGCCCGTTAGGGCCAGTGCCTACCAGGGTTGCGGATTTGTTCGAAAGAGTTACCGCGGCCCTGGAACGTAAAAGGCACTAAGAGGAGCATGGGTGGGTTTTAGTCAGTAGAAGTCTGACACTCCCTGCCGCTCAACCCAGAGCGGGAGGGGTCATTTGATGATTTCCCATCCAAAAAAAAAAAAAAAAAAAAAAGACTATCAAATAACATATAAACTCCAACCAGAAATTGACGAACGCGAAATTAAAACGTTCGCTAATCCGTCAAGTCGCCAGCAAATCCTTAACAGCTAATTCTCTGGCGACTGTTAAAGCTAGTTTCGTTGAAACAATTACCCTGAGACCACAAAATAATAAAGTACAGAAGGTCAGTTTCATAGAGTGAGGAAATAAAAACAACTACGAAATCAATCGTTGTGCGAATACATTAAGAAAGTAGTTGTAGTGTACAATGATTGTATCTCGAACCAATAACTTTCGCGACTTGCCACTTGCTGTACATGAAACGTGTTGTATAATATTTGTTAATATTGCGAGTGGCAAGTCGCGAAAGTTATTGGTTCGAGCCTATCCAGCACAAATCCCGAATACTTCTCAGATATTCTTCAGATGATAAAACAGTAAACAGTAGCGTTAAGGATCACCGAGGCTTCGTGTCTATGAGTGCATGCTGTTTCACTGGTTGTTTGGAGTCGACCTTCTGTACCTCACTACGCTGTGTCGAAACGTTGTCGGAACAAGTTAGAGCTTTGATTAAACCGAGACCATGGCTCGCACCTCGTCAGTACTTTGTAACTGACAGCCCAGAACATTGCTTCGGGTTGTTATGAAAAATTGTTTGTATAAAATTCTTATGCGTTTGGGGTTGATTGGATTTTTTTTGTATTGTTGAAGCTTGGATACTACGTGGAGAAGTGTTATTTAATTTTAACTTAGTAAAATTGTTTTTAAGGTGTAAATTATACAGTGTCATCCAACAACCTCTACAGGGGTTCACGGAGGTTTGTTTCTCCGCCGACCGTGGCACACCTTTCGTCTTGCGGCAGCGAATGGTGGTACTGTTGCTGTTTGCTGGGCAAAAATAATATTTCATAAGTATGCTAAGTTTGAAAAACCGAGGGGGCTTTGTTTTCCCATCTGGGGGAGGCCCATGTCCAGCACAACTATCGGCTGATATGATGATGATGATGATGATGATGATGATAAATTGGATGTCAGTGCTTGAGAAATGGATGACGAAATTTGCTAAACATGTGTACGAAAGCAAGTTAATTTAAACATGTTTTAAATACAACACTAATATGCTAGCAAAAACACCTTAATATTTCAGTGTCATATAACAATAATGGTACTTCACTCACACAACATATCCAATACGATATATTATTATGTAAGCAGTTCTAATAATTAAAAGTAGATGCTGAAACTGAAGACCATTCCAGAAACTAACGAAATAAACACGCAGCTTTCTGATACAATACATAACAAAACTGAAACCCAAACAGTTATAAAATTTCAAACTCGACCCCGCTCTAAATAATCTGTGAAATTCGACAGCCACTATAAATCCGGACCAAGGTACTGCCCCAATTCAAGGTCCCTTAATTAAAGGTCTGACCCTTACTCCGTTCTGCTTTAATCTTCATACTATAGTGCTAATAAACGCACATAGTTGGACCGTTAGAACGAAAGCTTTAGTAAAATTGTAGACTGACCCTCCCTCCAGTTATGGGCAATAAAAATTCTACTGCCTAGACTGGCAATAGTAATGTAAATTGTTAGAGTTACTGAAGTGCTTCGGATTGATGAAATGCTGGATTGTGAAATAGATATTCTTTATTGATATGCTATAATTGTAATATTATCAGGAACTGCAACTTGTCTTGTGATTTAGGAGTCGACAACCAATAAATAATGCATACGTCCTTTACAGTATAATTGAGAAAGCAATTATTTCTGTCTATTTGTTACCTTTTCAATTCTTACGGCTGAATGGATTCGGATGAAACTTGGCTCGCGGATATTTCTTATCCTAAGGACCATGTTCCTTTTGAATAATTTTCGACTCAAATGTAGGCGAAGCCGCTAATAGAACTTAAACAAAAAAGCACTAAATGGGACCTAAGAAATGTTGCATTATCCAAGAAAAAAAAAACAACCTGTCTTACAATTTTGTATTCTTGGGAAATCCAAGTATTCGTTGATAAATCTCCGGCAGGTGTACGGAAGCAAACTGCACAATTCATTTTTGTCAAACGCACTTCAAGCTGCGCAAAACTGATGACAAGCTGCCAGATAAATATTTTTCGAAATACGACGTCAATGGCACGGGTTAAAGCATTATGATAGAATGGGTTCAAATCGCTAGTGCGGCTATAGAAGTTTGAACTGCTGACCTATTGCTCACTGACCTCTTAGATGGTGGACTAATTGATTTTAAAACAATGTCTTAGAGTATTTCACTTATTGGTGTATAAAGCCAGTATTTTGGAGTTAAAACATCTTCAACCTGTCGTCTATCCTAAAATTCGACATAAATTCTCAATTTCATAATATTTATTTAGAAACCGGAGGTGCATATGATCATAAACATGAAAATTCTGTTCAACATGAATTCTGGCAGGTGGCTAAATAATAATAGCAGCGCGGGTCGATCTTCAAGGTAAAGCAATGCTTGGCGGAGTCGGTATGTGGATGGGTGACCATTTTAACATACCTCCGTGATTCCTCAGTGCCTAAAAACACACGTTAAGCCGTTGGTCCCGGCTATCATTTGCAGATATTTTGCAGTCGTTACGGATTGTTAGAAGCCAGAAAATTCTGACTGTAGTCCTGCCCAGAAGTACCGTGTTACGTAATTAATGGGCTGTGTAGGTCTGGCAAGCAGCCGCTCCACGTAAAGTAATGGTATACAGCTGAATCCAGTTTATCTGGAAGCCGACCCCAATTTAGTTGGGAAAAGGCTAGGCAGGTGATGATGATGAATTCTCGCCGGTAAATCACTGATAGAGATTAGACTACTCAAAGCAATTCCTTTAACTTAACCAACTTTCTGCTAAATCCAAACTAATATTATAGCTCTTTCTCACTGTATGTGTGTTTCCTTGTTATTTCTTCACATCCTAGTGGCTGAACAGATTCAGATGAAACTTGACACAGAGGAAAATCATTTCAAGAGTATGTTCCTGTGGAATATTTTTTGACTTTCACGGGGGTGAAACCGATGACAGAATATAGTCTTAAAGAATATGTGTACTTACAGAAACTACGACTAACGAATTAAATAATGACGAAATTCTCCACTTTTTATTTTACTAGTTTCACAACGGTAACTACTAACTGCATGTCAACGAGAGACAATCTCAGTAAAACTCTTAGAAATAACCACAAAAAGTTTTGCCGTCAAACATTACGAGAGAAACGCTTCCATTCCGATGTTTAGTTTTCTTTGGCTGCCTTTCTTAGCAAACTCGTTTCAAAAGTTCGCCTAGAATCCTACTGTTGGCAATTTTACACATTTCACAGAGGCTCAATACGGTCCAATAAAGGCGGGAAAGAGAACAGCCGCTAGACTCAGGTGAGGTTTTAGTGGTACGTTCTATTTTTAAACTGATATTTTTTTTCTTTTTTCTACGGTTTTATTTCGGGCTTTCGGAATAGTAATAGATATTTTCGTCATCCAGTATTGACGTATACTAGTCAATTTTAATAAAACGAACAAAGTCAAACAGTAAAAGCAAGTTTTGAAGGAATGCGGTTTTCCACTTTTACACTGAGAAATTTTGACAGAGTGGGTAAAAGTGAGCATTAAATTTTCATTGGGCATGAACGATTTCACTACCTTGACGCGACGCTAATTCATCGTCAATGAGAGGTAAGTTTCGATAGAATCTCGCGTATGCGTCGCAAATGTAGCGTATCATCGACGACAACGCAACGTAAACTAACGCTTGATGGGAAGGAAATTTTAATGTAATTTATTTGTGTCATCATCATTATAAGTCCGCCTCTGTACATGTATGTGCTAAAGTGTTATATAAATAAATAAATTATATTGCTATGACAAAAAATTGGGGTCGGCGAACATGCCTTCGTCCTATATACTTCTCCAAAGGATTTCATCTCCGTAATCAACCCTTTCAAGCCATGCCATCTTTTACAAAGTCCATCCATCGTTTCATGGTCTCATCTTCCACTTTTTTTCTTTTCTTTTATTCAAACAAATGTACAGTCATGATGGTAAATAGGCGTAGGTACTTAATGCAACAACACATTCTTTACCTCTGACATGATTTAAAAGATTGTCCGTGGAATTACTTGCACGTTCTTCTCCAGAGATCTATAGTTTCGAACTAGCAAACAGCTTCATGTTTTTGACCAACCGACCTTGATAATTTAAAAGAATTCTGTCAATAGTTTATTTGAAATAAATACTTTGAATCTTGACTCAAAAACAGTAAGTAAGTCAGTTTTTCTGAAGTCTAAACTCGTAACTACTGACTATTGTATGGTATTAATCGTTCGCCAGGGAACGTTTTTGCATAACTTTTCATATAAAAGGAAGTCATAGTTACTGTGTCTTGTTTTTTATTATGCCCAGGAGTCGAAACAGTTTTCCTATTCGAGTTTACTTGCTAATGTAATACAAAACTGAAATATGGTGGGGAGAAGAGGAGTTAATTTGCTCGACACATCTCCAATTGTCTTACTGAAGGATGCGGGATTCTGCTGGAAGCCTCATCCCGCATCCTTCATCATCCTTCATCCTTGTCACTCATGATCGGTATTTTTGGTGAAGCTTAGCTAGGGCCTACATTTTTCTAGAAAAAAAACTTTGGAAATCGATTATGAGACTATTTTTTTTTAAACCACCCAACAGTAGGAGTATTTACGGCTTAAATGTTAAAACATGTCCTTAACATTTTCAGCTTACTTCTTTTTCTAGAACTTTTTCAATATCAAGACGTTCTTCTCAAAGTGTAATTCTATTAGAGGATTGGCCACGTGACATTTCGATAGAATCTATTGTCAATCACATACATTTTTGACGTTTTTACAACCGCCTTAGCCACCCTTTTTTTGAGGAAGGAAAAGCATCAAATGACTCCGCTCCGCCCAGAGTGGAAGGAGTCATTTGATGCTTTCCCAAAATGTCAGACTCTTCCTGACTTAAACCCATCCGTATTCTTCCTAATGCCTTTTGCGTTCCAGGGCCGCGGTGACTCTTTCGAACCAATTCCGCAACAGCTGAACAAATGTGAATTGTCTAGAGCCTTAGGGACTCAAATACGAAAAAGTCTTCTGTGAGAATTATTTTCCTTTGAAATGCGTCTCATTGAAAATGATCAACATAATCTTTCACCATTTCTCTGCCCCTCTGAGATATCCCTAACGGTACACCGTATAGGATTTGTGGTTTACAATGCTCCATACGGTGTACCATTTCCCATAGTTAAGCTTTATTATCCGATTTAGGAGCAAACGGGAGAGGTTATGAATTATCAACACATGAAGGTGGAATGGTATTAGTTTAACCTCGAACATATTGTACTTACGTGTGGGTAATCTTACCGGTGTAGTATGTGTTAATTGTTGTAGAATTAATTTACGGTATATTGTACAATAACTAGTCTGTAGTGTTAGTTAATCTCGAGTCATTGTGTACGGAAAAATAAACTTGGCAGTTCCAAAAAAAATATCTATTCGATTTAAGATTTTATCCTTTTTTTTCCCGTCGATTAAAAAGTCCAAATCTTCAACAAATCAATTAATTAAGTTTACAACGATTCAATCTTTTTTTACCCCACTGCGTCACAAGGAGGGTAATTTTTTTCGACCGTACCTATGTATGTATGGTTGCATGTATGTATGTATGTATGTCCGTTTTTTAAGCACGCCCTACAGCCCAAATGGTTGGACGGATTTTGACATATGAGGTGTCGTTTTAATTCGTCAAAATTGGGATAGTGACATAGTCTAAATACATTTTCAAAATGGCGCCGAAAAAAATGTAACTCCCTAGATGCAGGAAATAAAAAAAAATACTGTCAAAAAACCCGACGTAACATCACTCTTATTTCGTAAATAAAATACATATAAGTTGACAACAATAAAAACAAAATTATATAGCTTTATAGATACGATAAGTTTTTCAAACGTCATATTGTAAAAAAAAGTTAGCTCCCGCATTTCAATTGCACAATCACTAAACTCGCTACCTTATCTGTGGAGGTAGAACCGGGAAGACAAGAACCACCCATTGGTACGCCGAAACTTTGCGCTAAAGGTGACATAATGCACCTTAACAGCACTAGAACTTATTGCGGTTCCATTTACTGATTGGAAACGTTTGGTACTGTCTCGCTGTTTTGATATGAATTCTCGGTGTATTTATTGTTTGGTAGACTTCGGGTTAGTGAATAAAATATGGTTTGTCTACTTGGGTAGGATGTTGTTTTTCAATTTTGTCAAGAAAATGGTTGAGACTCAGCCTTACCCATTTATAAAGAACTAGTATCTTCACGCGGCTTCGCCTACTGATCTATCTCACAGGAACAGTGTTCCGTTTATGTATTTGTTTGACAAATGTGTTATACAAAAGCTTCTATCAATTTTTTTCCTCAAGTAAAAGTTATCTGACTATTAAAAAATTGGCCTGGGATAAAACAACTTCAGTCATTTACCCTAGTAGCTTTTGTCTGCGGCTCCGAAAGCCTACTTCCTTCTCCATATCCAAATTTCATGACGATCCGTTCATCCGTTTTAGCGTAAAAGCGTAACAGACAAACAGACAGAGTTACTTTCGCATTTATAATATTAATAGAAGTAGGGATTATTTCATGAAGGGTTCACTATGCGACGAAACTCAGTATGCAAGTTCGAAGTTTTTACCCACCCAAATCACACCAAGCATTCGGTAACTAAAAAAGTCCCTCATATCTCTCAACCAATACAGAAAAAAAGAACAGAACGAGAAAGAATATCTAGGCTAACTATGACCCACATTCCTCAACTATTTTCATTTTCCCTCACAATCACCGCATTGGCTTGAACTTCTAACAATGTCCTCTGCTTATTTCCGCCAGTTTTGTGGAGTCGTTCCGTTTGTTCTTTTCTCCAGACCTTTGTTTTACCAAGTTCCATTGTATTTGTTTTCCTGGTTTCCATTAGTATTGAGAAAGATTTTGTTGATAAAGCTGGCTTGGTAGTTAAGAAGTGGTTCTTGTGTGTTGATGGTTTCTGTTCACGCTTGCGATTACCCGTGTCTTATTTAATTTTGGACCTTCGGAGTTGAGTTTTGGAAAGTGGGCTGTATGATACAGACCGAGTCAGATACTTACAAGAAACTTTTTTTTCGGTTGATAGTTAGGAACCCTTTTTTCATAACAGCGGAGGAGGCTGTTATTTTCTGATTAATTTCATTGCGGGATCCAAGACAGTAGAATCATTTCTCCGGGACTCATCGAGCTTCATTGACTCGGCGTTTGTTTCTGGTGGTCGCCACTGTTGATACTGGCTTTCAGGAGTTGCAGTGGTTTGTGAATGTGGTGTGGCGGGCTTGTACCATTAAAATAAAAGGAACCGTCTCTTCATAATGTATCTTCCAGGATGCCTATGACTCTGTACCCTTTTTGAAATATATTTTCAAGATCATTGGAAATAGGTTAAAAATATAACTTTTATGTCAGTTTAAACTAGATGCGACAAATGTTTCCTAACTGATTTAACAACACTAGAAAACATCGAAATAAACTCAGAGAATAATATCTCTTTTAAGTTACAGTACAATTTAATTTATAAGTCAAATTATAATGAGTGAGTACTTACCGGAGAGAACATCTGGGAAGGTATTTATTGAGGAGTGAGTACTGAGCTGAGCTGTCAATGATTCTTGGAAGTATATAATCAAGTGCCCTGGCAATGCGAATTTCAGACGAAGTCATTACTGTAACCGCTGTTATTACAATGTAATTATGTATTCTGCCTTTTATTACTTTATTTTTTAGTTGTGGGAAATCATCTCAGGACTCCTTTTGCTCTGGGCGGAGCGGAAGGGAATGTCAGGCTCCGACTGACTAAAACCCATCCGTGCTCCTCCAAATGTTCTTTGCGTTCCAGTGGGTCTACTCTCTAAGCCCGAAGTCCGTAGTTTCGGCCTTAGTGTCGGGCGTATTCTACTCCGTATCAACTAAGGACTTACGATTATTCCCGAACCCGAACTAAGAACATCTGTCAAATCGTGTTATCATTCATTCTTAGTTCTGGTTCGGGACTAATAGTAAGTCCGTAGGTGATACGGAGTAGAAAACGCCCGACACTAAGGCTGAAACTACGGACTTCGGGCTTAGAGAGTAGACCCCCAGGGCCGCGGTGACTCTTTCGAACGAATTCCACAACCCTGGAAGAAGTTTTATTACCTACTCTATGAAGTCTGAATAAAAAATCATCCACTCTATGTGGTAACTTCTATAATGGAAACCTGTTCACTTTGTAATTTGGCATTTTGAACAATAGGACTTTTCAATAGTCTATCTACAAATAGGTTTTGCTGACGATATACGACCAAGAAAATATTAATAATTCCCTACTTAATATGCGATAGTAACTGTCTGCCTGTCTGTCACGGTTTCACGCTAAAACGGCAGACCGGATCGTCATGAAATTCGTCAGATGCCTACTATTGCTACTTTTTTTACGAGATAACTGACATTCACGTGGGTGGAGCCGCGGGCAAAAGCTAGTAATTAATATGGTAGACAGAATACATTCCCAAAATTCATTGTTAAACCCCACACAACAATAAACATTAAAGCAGTTTAAACTATGCTATATCCGCCATCTTTATCTTACCTTGGAAATTACAGAAACAAAATAGAAGCAGACAATAGCCCTTAATTTATTAGTAGCATTAATTTATCCTAGTAGTGAAGACGGAAGGAAATTATTTTACTACAGCATTCTACCTCGTAGAATAATATCACTTGTATTCTTGGGAATGGAATAAGGATTTGCGAAGCCAACAGAGCGCGACCTTGCGTTTTAAGTTTATGTTCCTATAGGTAGTGCTGTTACAGCTTTGAAGCTCTTGCTGTTAGAATAGTTATATATAGGTTAGAATAAAAGTGCAAGATTTCAAATGGAAATTAAACGTGAAATCACCTACTGTACTGTAATTTTCATAATGCCGCAAAACGCATCTAATTAGCAGGTTACGAGGATGTACTTCTAGTGTGCAAAAAAATACTTACACTCAAACAAATATATATTTGGGTCTGATGGTTTAGGCGTCATCCGACAAAAATGAAGGATGGATGGGAGTTTGTTTGTTTGTTTGTTTGTATGAACGCGCTTATCTCTGGAACTGCCAGTCGGATTATGAAAATTATCTTTATATAAGATAGCCACATTCATGAGAATATATATATATATACCAGAACGGGAAATTCTTAAGGAAACAGAAAAAAAGGTAGTTTTATATTTGTAACATAAAACAATTTGAGTTAAAAAAAGATTTAATGAAAAAAATAAAAAAATACGTTTATTCTGCCACACATGACGCACAAAAAACACAAAAAAAAAGAAAATATGTTAACAACTAAAACTTATTAAAAAATTAAAACTAATAAACCTGTTGCACTGTCCCGCGATGTCAAGACCGGACATTATCTACAACGAGTCCGAGTCTCTGGCATAGACAAATAAATAGTATGGTCACACAACAGAAAAATCCGAACACAGTTCAGCAGCTGTTGTCTATGGCATGACGTTCAACGCTGACTGACAGTGACAACGGAAACACAACAATATTAATAACAATAAACAATACAATTTATTGCAAATAGCAAATTAAAGATTATAAATAAATTCAAAATTGTGTGTCGCATCTGAGCAAGAATGGGTCGTTGCTCAGCATATGCTGTAACTCTGGACAAATCCAACAGTCAACAGCGCTGATTTTCAGCAACTACCGTTCGAGTTATTCCACAAGAAAAAAAAAGGATATTTAATCTTATTTTGTTCATAACAAAACTACATCCATTACAGCGTCATTGGGCAAAAAGCGCCCAACTAAACTTTACACTTACCACTACGCCAAAACCACACCTTTGTGAAGTGTAACATTTTCTACAAAATTATGACTCCACGCTTTACTAAGGTAATCTACACATAAGTCTCGCTCTTGAAGTGTTTAAGTATATAATAACATAGCCAGTCGACGAAGGCGCACTAGCAAGACTATTTCGCCGTGTGTAATAAACCAGAAACCGCGAACTGGAATTTCATGGAACACGGACTGCAAGTATGCGGGCGTTGGTATGAATGAAATTTCTTACAGAATGAATTATGGTTAAAAAGGAGAATAAGTAGGTATAAAGCACAAAATTTATTATAAGGCATGTATTTATATGATCGTTTTAATTTTGCGAAAACAGCTAGCAAAAAATCTAAACGGCCATCGTTTTAAATTTTTGATTCTCTATCTTTGAGACATAAAATAAATCAAATCAATTGATATTTTAGTCTGTTTAGAACCACGCAAAAAATGGTAGTGAGCCACGCTTCGCGGAGCTCAAGAGTTTTAAAAAGCTAACCACGAAGAGGATGGCGAGGGCTTTCAGACCACACCATCCCCTTCTAACCTAACCTGACCGAGTTGGGACCCAATGGCCGGCTAGTGGTAGCCTAAATTCCTACGGGAACGGGATATACGAATACGAAGTCGCGGGAAAAAGAGGATCAAATATTATTTTTGTATGCCAAATATTAATTAAATATGTTTAAACACAATTATCACGTTACCTTGAATGCAGTTTATATTAAATTATTCGTAGATCAACAAATAACATGCAGTAATTAATATACAAATTAAACTTTAAAAAAATCATCATTTATTTTGAAAATTGCTCATTTACAATAGATCAATTAGATTTTAGAGGATCAGATAATATTATCCCATATTAAAATAAGTATCTCACCTTGAAGATCGAGCCTTGAAGTAATTATTACCTATTTTATCCACAAGTTCCTCCACACAAGACCGAATAAAGGTATTTTTTAACACACATCAAATGTGGTGATGGAGAATCATCTCATCGTCTGCCTAGCCTTATCCCAACTATATTGGATTCGGCTTCCAGTCGAACCGTATTCAGCTGAATACCTACCAGTATTTTACGAGGAGCGGCCTATCAGACCTCCACAACCCATTAACTGGGTTACACGGTACTTCTTGCCAAGACTGGAGTCAGATTTACTGGCTTTTGTCAATCCGTAACGACTGCCAAAGATCTCCAAATGACAGCCGGAACCAACGGCTTCCCGTGCTTTCCGAGGCACGGAGGAAACTTGGTATGTTAAAATGGTCACCCATCCACAGACTAACCTTCGCAAGCGTTGCTTAACCGTGAAGATCGACCCGAGCGGCTGTTTATTTAGCCACGAGTTTACATCAAAGGAGGTATACGACTTTTAAAAGATTTTTTAAACGTTGTCCCACACTAGGAATCTCTCCTGCCGGTCGATTCTGTCGATATCTCATAATGTTCACCTAGGCGGAGTGAACGACAATAGAGCTGTCATTCCATCTTATTTGTATGGTTTGACAACTCAACCGTCGTGCGCCCCGCCCGGGTGTTCACTTCGACATGTTTACAGAATCGCACTGCTGTATCGTGGGTGCGTTACCAAAAATACAAACTCAAAATTACGCAAACAGCAAGACCCGAAACAATTACTATCTGTAGGCCATACAAATATTTGTTCCGTCCGGGAATCGAACCCGCGACACGCAGCTCAGCAGCCAATCGCTCAACCACTGCGCCAACCGTATCGTCACATTTAGTGAAACTTTTATCTGACGTCATATTCAAGCCACATTTTTTCCGTCTCAATAAAACTTCAGACACATATAAACAGCCCACAAATTGCCAGAAAATTGCCTACCACCTGACGGCACATATAGGAGTCCAATCACCTCCTATTGCAATCAATCTATGTGATAAGTGTTCGGCCAAAACGGGCTCACGTATGGCCGCCATTTGCGGAAAGCTTTTAAAGGCTTGATCACAACTAGTCACTTTCTATGTATTCATGAGGGTTAAGCTTTATGTATGAAGAAAGATTACGTGCTATGCTGAGTAATTAGGTAGTTAATATTGTTTTTTGGTGAAATTATTTTGAGCATTTTGTGAGGTATACTTTTCTTGTGAATTGATAGAAATTCTGGTACTCTTTTTTATTTTTTTTAAACAGCCAAGACCACCAGCAATACACCTGGAGCTTGACACACAACAACTTATTTCATATTTTTGTACAAAATAAATAGAAAACCAGTGTTCAAATAATTTGGTTGCTAAATGCCTATATAATTTATAGCTAAACTCTACAGAGCTTGTGCATAACCACAGTGAACGCATTGGGTGTCTGAGGAACAAAAGCGCGGGTCTCGCTGATGTTCGTGCGGAATTATATATTGCATGTGTAATTTTCTGTTTTTTTAGTCACATTTTAGTTAATTTTCATATAAAAGAAAGAAAGAAAGGAAGAAAGAAATAAAGAAAATTAGTTTAGTTAGTATTTACTCACGCCTAACCCTTAAACTCCAGATTAGTTTTCTTTATAATGTAGTCAGTAACATGGTAGAGTATGGAAAATAACTCAACCATATATAATACGAAGTTGATTTTTAGCAAATCCAAAAAATACTTGCATAGAAACACAGCTACAAGTTATAACATATTTTATCATTCATCTAGCTAGATATAGTGTAAATAGAAATAGTTAGAAACCTAGCCAGATATTAATAAGTACCTACCTCACGTACCCGTTAAACTTTTACTAGTAAAATAATGAAGTACCTACATTACATAACTTCTTACTTTGAAGGAAATATTGATCAATCTTCTTCCTGAGTATCTACCCGTCACCACGCTTGTGTTACAATCTGCAGATTTTCAAAAACTATCTCACCGAACAAGTTTCGGAGAGTTCAGAACTCATCATCGGTGATCTCCAAGTTTCACCGGAAAAGTAAACTGCTATAAAAGATATTGGGACTTTTTATACTTTAATGTTTTCAGTTTAGGAAAAATACATTTTGAAATTCACATTACATTAATCGTAATCCGATTTCACGCCTCCTTCACAGGGCTATTTAATCAACGTAGAATAATCTAATCGTGAGCTTTCATCTCTTTAATCATGGCAAGCTCAATTTCAGTACACAAAATCAAAAAATTCACGTTTAATCACCTCGAAGCGTTCATATCATCAAAAGTAAAGGCTTTGGTAGTTAAGAAAAGGGCGTCGGAGGCGTTTGGTACTGTCTGCCTCACGAAAATGTAGATATGCATCAGTCATTAACACTCGAGCCTGTCATTTCGCAAGGTCCTTTGAGTCGCCGACAGATTCTCCAGTAGGTGTAGCAATTTTGATGAAAGAACATGGTTATTTTGATAATAACCCCCGGGAGTTGAACTATTCAGAGTTTCAGACGTCAGACCCGATTTTAAGGCCTACCCGTTATCTACGGACGCTTTGCTGTGCCACGATTTTCGGCTAAGCTTCCCCTGTATGTGACCTAGTTGAAGTAAATTGCGGTATGGTAAGACGGAAGTTTTAAGTGTCATTTATTTTGCTTTTCCAGTTAAACTTAAGACGGAGAACTTGTTGGATGTCTTTGCAGAATTAGCTTGTGCATTATATTTCAACTAGCATGGAATTATTTTCTATAACTGTGTCCTTCCTTTTTTAAAACTGAGTCAACTACATTTCGTATTTATTATTCTTCGATCTATAAATCCATTGTTATGATTTCTAAATAAGCTTTACATACATGTTTTACCAGTGTTCTAAAATTAAAACTATAAGAGGCTCACCACAAAATAGTTGAAAAAAAAACCTAGACAGTCTCCATTGTAAGAAAAATTTCAAAATATCATGCTAAATATGGTAAAACTAAACTTCGTCCAGCTCAATAGCTCTTTTCACGTGCTAAACCTACATTTTCCAGATAGAGCTGCCCCGATCTAGTTCAAATAGTATCTTTTCACATGAATGGATCTGAAACGTGGTTTACAGCAGGGAGAATGAAGCAATTTTTGGACATTCGCCAACAGATAGCTTCCTTCATATTGTCATGCAATAGAATTTGAATTTTATTTAAATAGGATGGCGTTTTGATCGATGGCTTGCTTTGTGTGATACAAGGGCTAAAATTAAGGGCAATCAGAACTGTACTTGTTACATGTTTATAGCCTTCTTCTTGAATGTGGCTATCATAATAGAGACATATTTTTTCAAATTTGACTGGTAGTTTCAGAGATAAGCGCATTCAAACAAATAAACAAACTCTTCAGCTTTATTATGTTAGGACATTTATTTGTATCTATTTTAGTAGTTTTTTTTTCGAAGTTAATTTTATATTTGCAGACCCATTTCTTGTCCAGGCTATCTCTATCCATTCCAGTCCAGGTTGCCTGGAAGAGATCGTGGAATGCGATAAGGCCGCCAATAGTTTGCTTTTTTAGTTTAAGATATTCTGCATGTATTTTTAAATTTTGTGTACCTACATTAAAGTTTATGTAAATAAGAACTGTGATTTTGGCGCTCACATTAAGCATAAAAAGTTATAAGATAATATGACTTCGCGAGGCCTTAGACAAGTTACAAATAGTCGGCGATAGCGTGGCAAAGGGGATTGTGAAAACTTCATGTAAGCGGTATCAATGTTGCCACAAGAAACCAACGTATCAAAAATCTATACCGTAACAAAAAGAACCGCAACGCCATCTATCTTGCATCGCGATATCAAAATTTTCCGTGCGATTTGAACATAAACAACAGTCCAAATATCAACTATCGGGCAGTTGCCCACCGTACACAACAACAGTCTGGTCGGAGGATCCTTCCTATTTAATGGAGGCTTGTGGGACTTTACTCTCTGTACCCCATCCCTCTATAGTCAAAAGCGTATGGAATTGACAAACGTTGTCGAAATACCAGATCAATCTCTTATATTTTGGCTTTCCACAATCGAATTTGCCTATAAAATGCCAGTTTATCTAGCTTAGGCCTATGGACGCCAAGCAATCTTCGCTTAAGGGGCGGTGCAACAGCACAAACAATTCTAAAATTGGTGGTTTTTACTTTTGAAACTCTGTCACGGATGGAACTGACAGTTTTGCACTTTGGCGATCAACAAAATCTATACTAAAATTCAAATAGTGGTTACAATAAATTATTCAGTTTTTTAGCTCTACTGCAGAGTTAGTCAAAAAGATATGTTGTTTGCTAAGCAATGCAAAATGATATTCAAACAGAGAATAATATTAAAATTCCAAAATGTATGAGACTGAGAACTTAGTCTTTTGGTTAACAAAAGACTTTTTTAAACTTCTTTAGCGGCGTTGGGCACTTTTTGGGATGGGTAAAAATGTTACACTCGCGTCAGGATACGTGAACTGATCGAAAACTCGTAAGGCGTTGAAATAAAAACTTCTTTAGCGGCGTTGTGCACTTTTTGGGATGGGTAAAAAATGTTAAACTCGCTACAGGACACATGACCATCAGGACACGTGACCGTCAGGACACGTGACCTGATTGAAAATTCATAAGACGGATAATGTAATATGTAATATAAATTGTCATGTATGTGTACGATAACGCAATAAATGAATATTGTATTACACCACATAAATGATAGCACTTTTACTATACTGATAATAAAGCTATTCGTGCGAAATTGTTCCCTAACCATTCCAAAATATTCAAAAATGCACAACGATAATGTTCAACTCGTTGTTTTTTTTTAGTTGAAATCAAAGTGTCTACCCATTGACTACCTACATCTAAAAATCAGCGATCGTAGTTGTAAACATCGAAAACAATAAAAATAAACACAGAAGCATTAGGGAGACAAAAATAGTTAATGGAAAGCAACGTGCCAAACAAAAGAGAGAACAAGGAAAGTAGAACAAAAGAAAATTAATCCAATTGACTCGTTAAAGTTCTCTTTGTCCCAAAAATAAGTTGTATAGAGAAACAATCCTTTTGAGGATTTGATCTTAATATCAAACGACATGCTTTGTATAAAAATAGTTTGAAATAGTATGAGATAAAAACATTTTTTCTTTTATTAGGGTTCCGTACTCAAAGGATAAAACGGGACCCTTTTACTAAGACTCCACTGTCCATCCGTCCGACCGTCTGTCTGTGCGTCTGTCATCAGGTTGTATCTCATGAACCGTGATAATTAAACAGTTGAAATTTTCGCAGATGATGAATTTCTGTAGCCGCTATAACAAACAGTACTAAAAAAGAGAATAAAATAAATATTTAAGCTCCCACACAACAAACGTCATCGCGCAGTTGCTCGTTTTAGCTCGATATTGATAACGGCAACAGGTATACGCTTGAAATATTCACAGAATATTTAGTTATATATTTCCTTTCAAAAAAAAAAAAAAAATAAACCAAATATTTAAGGGGGGCTCCCATACAACAAACGTATTTTTTTACCGTTTTCATAGATAATGGTACGGAACCCTACGTGCGCGAGTCCGACTCGGTTTTATATCTTCCTTAGATAATGGAAACCGCATTTGTGAACCACTGAAGTTTTTTGTATTTTATCTTCCAACATGACGTCTTTTGGCATGCGGTCACCACTTGAGAACCTCATCATTCTAACATCATTCGTACATCATCATAGGGTTGAGTGCGTTCGAAAACACAGACGCAGGTAGAGAGTTCCACTCCTTTGTTGTCATCATTTTAGCCAAAAAACGTCCACTCCTGGACATAGGCCTCCCCCAAATGGGGGGGTTTGCCATAATCGCCACGCTTGGCAGGCGGGTTGGCGATGTGTAGCTGTAGCAATGTACCTACAGAGAATGCTGCTGCCTATTCTCTGGTGAGTCCCTTAGTCACCTCTTATGACACCCACGGGAAGTGAAGGGACGGTGCTATTCTTTTACGTCCGACACCATACGGAATATTGAACGTTTGAACATTTGCTGTGCGCATTATAAATGACGTTTGGAAACTCTTATTGCGAATTGCTGGAATAGGAACAAGGTAAAGGATGGTAACTTCCAGTGCGTCTAGATGTCCGATGGTAGAAGGGGGCCGGTGGGATGAGGTCGTGATCTAGTGAATGCCGCAGAAATAAGCTGGATACTAGAACCCCAGGATCAGTAAATGAGGGTTGGCAGCTTGGTGGAGGCATAGGCCTCCAAAGATGTCCACGTCTGGAGATGATTCCAGAAGTGAACGTCTTTCGGATGAAATAATGATAAATTGAAAATAACTTTGAATTTAATGGAACCCCACATGTAATCTTTTTGTTTCTATTGCCCGTCTTTTTAGCGTTTTATTGTTAACTTCAAGAAAAATTTCACTTAAATTAAATAAATGGGTTCTTATAACGGAGTCGGGGAAAGAATTTACTTGTTCTACAACTATGAGAAAAGGTCTGGTCGCCTTTTACACCATTGTAGTCGTAAAATTCTTAAGTATTTTACTATTTACACTTGACATGGTAAATTATACATACGTTAGGGCATTATTTACCGCATCAAGTGTCAATAGAAAATGCGGTGCTGTCTTGTTTTTTTTTAATAATGGCAACGATTCAAAAGACTTTAGTAGATTAAACAATCAACAATTTAATCACAATACAGATATTCATTTTATGTCCGTGTTTGTGATTCAGAAGTTTATATGTGTACTTACCAAATTTTTACTCAAATGGTCCAGCAGATTAGGAGTAGATTACCTATGACAGACGAATAGACAGACAGGCACACGAGTGATCCGAGGGTTCTGAAGGTTTTGAAACCTAAATACAAAAAAAACTACCCATTTTCTTGTTAACAAAGTTCATTGTTGACTATAAATACCTCAATAGCTTCAAAAAAAATCACTTCAAAAATTATTCCCCGCCAGTCTCCAAATTGCCACCCAAGCGAACATTACGCTCCGGTGTGACATAAAGCCACACTAACACCGGCATAGCTTGTAGCCTGTCAGAAGCATACTGTCGCTGACAAAATAGCTTGTGCTTGGCTTAAACCCACAAATGGAGACCGGGCTTAACCCCTCTGACGTAGATTGAATAAAACACAGTTGATAATACCTACCAAGTTATTTTATGAAAAGGATTTGTCGAAATCATTTTTGTATGCAGCTGGGAAAGTTTTATGTCGTTTGTGTCCATTGTTGTTCTTTTTAGGCTAATGAACTATGAAATTCAGCTTTTATTTGAAAGAAGGTTGTATTTTCGAGAATTTACTTTATATAGACACTGTTGGCAATGCTTGTATTTGCTGCTGGGTTATTTGCAAATAAAAGAGGTGAAATTTCTTATTAGTAAAAAGTTATCTCATACGTCTTAAAGTCATCACGATTTTTTCGGTGTGGGAGGGAAATCGAGCTATACGAGATACATAGCGCTATCCTTTTGCAACAACGGAATCATGATGGCATTGGCCCGTCATTGTATCTGGGGCTAAAAGTAGGTACTAATCCAATCGGATTAGCTTCCAAAATAATATTCCCAATCGGGAATATTCTTTCACTTATAGAAATTTCTAAGCAGTAACGCTGACGTTGATAGAAATCTCTAAGCAGCAGGCTTAGAGATTTCTATCAACGTCAGCGGCCGGAAAATAGCATTATGACAGTTACTCAGCAGGCATCGCTATGAGTATTTTATCTCGGAAAAATGGACGGTCCCTGTGGGCTAAAAACCATTGGAAAGGTAGTAACATTATCTGGTTTATTGTTTTCAAGACTTGATTCCATTTCGTTTCCACCTAGCTCCGTAAGCCAAAGAAAACAATATGTCCTAACCTTCCTAATAAAAGAAAATGGCCTTGTTATAAAAAGAATTTAAATAAACGTAACGATCGAGTTTATCCTTGTTAAGTAGACAACATAAACCTCACTCGATGATATAAAGTTACATCATGAAGGGAAATTGCTCTCGCATTTTTGCCTCAAGTTCTGAAGGCTGTAACATCATATTTTATTCACGATGTTACCATTATTTTCTGCCAAATATTGTACAAGTGCTTGGAATTGATGTGCTCGCAGGTATGTAGGCATGCAAATTATAATATGTACGTAATTTTTGTTCATATTATAATTTTTATTTTTTATTAATTTGTTAAAACTAAATCATCATCTGCCTAGCTTTTTCCCAACTATATTGGGGTCAGCTTCCAGTCAAACCGGATTCAGCTGAATATCAGTATTTTACGTGAAGCGGCTGCCTACCAGACCTCGACAACCCATTAACTGGGTAACACGGTACTTCTTGGCAAGACTGGTGACAGATTTTCTGACTTCTGATAATCCATAACGACTGCCTTAAAATTGTTAAAACTAAATGCAGCCCCCAGAACATTGCCGATTCATTCAAATCTAAATTCATCAAAATAATATTCATTGGTTGAGTATGTTCGACTTTTAGATGTATCATATTAGTTGAATTAATAACTCGTATTTTAAGGTTCTCATTTAATTTAATTTTAATATCTTACTTTACTACACTGTTTTCAAGATTCAGCTAACATTCTTGTTCTTCTCATCGTTTGGGCAGTAAGATCTAAGGACCTACACACTCTAGTGTCAGAGTTTCTAAACCGCCTCAAGGGCCTCTGACCTGGTTTATTACGACCGCCACTTGTCGGCCGGGACCACCGGCTTATACGTTCCTTCCAAAGCACGGAATCATCTTTTCATCAGACGATCAGGTGATTCAAGCCTGCATTGTCCTAGCCAAACTGGAAACAACTTTACAAAGTATGCTTCTCGTGGGAATCGAACCCACGACTTGGTCACAAGGCAAACGCCTAAACCACTCGGCCACGGAGGCAGTTACACTAACATTACCTGGCTAACATTACCTGGCTAACATTACCTGGCTAACATTACCTGGCTAACATTACCTGTCGACGTGGCCGGATTGCGTTCGAAGAAGAAGAATATCAAATACCTACTAGCTTTCTTAAGACTTCGTACGCGTATATCCCGGTTCTTCCCGTTCCCGTATAGCCTATAACCTTTCTCATGAATGTGGCTATCATAATACAAAAAGAATTTTCAAAATCTGACTGGCAGTTTCAGAGATCAGCGCGTTCACACAAACAAACAAACTCTTCAGCTTTATTGTAAATAAATATAAGTATGTATAGATTTGTGCTCGACGAAAAAATAACCACACCAGCTGCGTGTAACTCAAATTAAATTTCCTAACCAAACATTACCTAATTACCTCGAAAATTAAAACTAACATAATTGCCTCAACCACACAATAATGCCCTACGAATTAAACACAACACATCAATTACCAGCTCGACTAAGACACTGTATACACTAGCATACACAACAATAAAGCCGGGAACACAGTACACACCACTGGCCGGAAGGTTGCGACAGCGTATACACTGCTCGTTGAGACCGCCCCTTTCGTGTAACAGGGTACGTTAACTACCGAGCTATAGATGTAAGTATGAACCTGCCTTAATATCTGGAGTACTGGCAGGTTGTGTGGAGGTAGAAATTAAGTTACTGCTACGTTATTTTGTTACTTTAATCACCTTTTATATTCGGTGCAGTTTACCTGAATTTCATTATTATTCTAAGAAATGTTTGAAGTCTATGTTTTATTTTTCACATCTGCTTACACCCTTCAAAGTGCCCAAGCGCAGATGATTGATATAACATCTTATGTTATGGAATGGTGATAACAATACATGGAAATACAATCACGGCATACGCAAGTCATTTGCTGTAAGTTATTCAAGAGTTCCGTCGTCTGTCTCCGAAGATCTTTATCAGACCCTATTAAAACCTTTCCTGAAAAATATGCATTTGTACAACAAAGATTCTATCTGAATCGGAGTTTTTGAGAAAACTCACGGACATACATAAAAACATACATACATGCGGGTCAAAAACAGAACTTCCTTTGTTTGAAGTTCGTTAGAAGAAGTTCAATCAGAGAAAAAATATCGAAACTGAATCAAAATTTCAAGAATAAGGGGAATACTTTTTAACAATGTTTGTTTTGTTGTTATAATCAAACGAGAGATAAAGTGAATGAAGTGCTGTCAGAAATAGGTCATCTAAAAAAAAATACTTAAACTCAATTAATATTTTTCAGTTCCTTTTTGTGTCTATGGTAAACTTAATTAATGTTTTTTAGTTCCTTTTAGTGTCTATGCGGTCCACCTCATTATGAACTTAGATAATGAAAATTCCTTCATCTCTCACCTACCTATGTAGTAAACGTACATAAATAATTAACACACATGTTCATACATTTTTAACTAAAAACAAGTACTCTTGGGGTCGGAACTGTGTTGCGTAGTAGTTAATTTTAGTTCATAACTGCTATAACTAAACTCTGCAGTATGACAGGAATTTTCTGAATTAAATCACTTTATACTAAGCAAAAATACTCATATGAATGAAACAGCGGTGATGTAATTTTATGAAAATAAAATAGGTTTAATTTTTCAAAAGTATGAATGATTTATAAATATTTATGTTAAATGAACAGAGAGAGCTGTCAAAGTTATCTCAATTATAATTATTTTAAATAACGTTTCTGTTAAAAAAATACGATCGAGTCATAATTTAATTTCTAGCCGTGTTTTGGCAAAAAACTCCATGGTTACTCTTTAATTGATTTTTACAATGTCCATTACAGTTTCAAAAGGCATTATCAAGAAGAAACTTTATTTGTACTAATTTTATATATTTTTAAATCAAAAACATCTAAAACGGAAACAACAAAATCCACATATTATTAACTCCACCCAAACATTCACCCTTATCATAGATACCTAATTCCGTCCTATCACACAATCATCCAGCGGGCCTCTCGATACAAAATTATCTGGCTTCCGTCCCTCCCTTGATCTCAACAACTAATCTATTTCCTCTATTCAGATTAGCATTACATCTGTCCCTTCCTTATGTAATGATAGTATTGTTGGCTTCGCAGTATTTTATTATTTGATAAAATAAATCATATTATTATATTGATGTAGGTACTAGTTTTTTGCAGATTTTGTTCGAAAGAGTAGTCCGCGGCCCTGGAAAATAAAAGGCACTAGGAGGAGCACGGATGGGTTTTAGTCAGTAAGAGTCTGACACTCCCTCCCGCTCCACCCAGAGCGGAAGGGGTCATTTGATGATTTCCCATCCATAAAAAGGTACTAGCTTTTACCCGTGACTTCTTACGCGCATATCCCGTTTTTTACCGTTCTTTAATTTTGGAAAATCCTTTCTTAGTACCCTCTCTCCACTCCCCAAGAAACTTACATGCCAAATTTCAGCTATCTACAACCAGAGGTTTCAGCTGTGCGTTGTCTGTCAATCACTCAGTCACTAATTATCGAAAGAATTTTATCTACTTATATATTGTTTTTTGTTTTTTTAAATGTCGCCCCACACTGCGAATTTCTCCTGTATCGTGGGTGCGCTTACAAACATAAAGTCACATTACAAACATACACAAACCGCCAGACCCGGAACAACTATCTGTAGGCCATACAAATATTTGTTCCGTACGGGAATCGACCCCGCGACACGCAGCGCTGTAATCAATTGCGCCAACTGTGCCGTCGATTCCTGGTATGTTTTATAGGGGTGTAAAGACTATTAATTGGATTCTCACTGTGCAGTCGGAAGCAAGATATTCTGACTCCAGTCTTACCAATGGGATCGTGTTACACTGTGCAGTCGGAAGCAAAACATTCTTACTCCAGTCTTACCAATATGATCGTGTTAAACTGTGCAGTCGATAGCAAGATATTCTGACTCCAGTCTTACCAATGGGGTCGTGTTACACTGTGCAGTCGGAAATAAAATATTTATAATCCAGTCTTACCAATATGATCGTGTTACACTGTGCAGTCGATAGCAAGATATTCTGACTCCAGTCTTACCATTGGGGTCGTGTTACACTGTGCAGTCGATAGCAAGATATTCTGACTCCAGTCTTACCAATGGGTTCGTGTTACACTGTGCAGTCGGAAGCAAAACATTCTTACTCCAGTCTTACCAATATGATCGTGTTAATCTGTGCAGTCGATAGCAAGATATTCTGACTCCAGTCTTACCAATGGGGTCGTGTTACACTGTGCAGTCGGAAATAAAATATTTATAATCCAGTCTTACCAATATGATCGTGTTACACTGTGCAGTCGGAAGCAAGATATTCTGACTCCAGTCTTACCAATGGGATCGTGTTACCCATTAATTGGGTTGTGGAGGGCAGACAGGCAGCTCCATGTTAAATACTGGTACTCAACCGCATCCGGCGAGACTGATGCTGACCCTATACAGTTGGCAAAAGGCAAGGCATATTGATGTTTGTTTTTTTTTTTGGTATCTTGGAAGCTTTCGAGAAAGTCAAAACTTATTTAGGATATAAAATAAATTTTGTCTCAGTAATGAAAAAGATATGTACGGTCATGTACGGATTTTATTTCGCACCTCTATACCTTTCTTGCTACATAAAAAAAAATATCTTATGTAAAAAATCGATGTATTTTATTTCCTAAATAAGGTCATGCTCTACTCGTGTGCTTAGTTTAATTGAAACTCTTTCAGCTGTTCATGCTTGATTTATAAACAAACATTAAAATACACAGTAGCACAAGTTATGTATTCTTTTTTTTTGTGTGATGGAGCGAAAGGGAGTGTCAGACTTCTTACTGATGAAAACCCATCTGTGTTCCTTTTATTGCCCTTTGCGTTCCAGGGCTGCGGTGAGACTTTCGAAAAAATTCCGCAGCGCTGGCAGGCTCTGACCCTGGCGGGCCCCAATTTCTATGCTAACACCTCATTGAGGCGCGCGTGGAACACAACACGCAGTCAAACCGGGCCTGGTTCTGGTGGCCAGAAATCGCCCGGCAACTCCCGACGCCCGGGGCGTCTTCTTCTGTTGCGGCAGTTGGGGTCTGCCTCTCCCTCACGCGGCCTGCCTTCTCCTTCACTAGCATTACTGCTTCGCAGAAGGAGGTAGCTGCTTCTCATGCCTCCTCGCTCCGGGCCATGGATCGATTCGTATCATAAGCAGGGTGGTAGAGTTGATAGCTGAGTAGTCTCTCTACTTAGCTGTCAAATCCGACTTCTTAAATATACGATGTTTCTGCCTACCCCCATGCAAAGCAATCGTAATGAGTTTCCCCCAGTACCATGCTTACAGCCCTAAGTTACAACTGAATAATTAAAATTAAATTCAATTAATAGTTCGCCTCATAACTATTCAGTAAATCCTCGCTAATCTCATTCGCGCAACTAACCAAAACAATAGTCTTTATTCATAAATCAATGACATCATTAAAATAGGTTAACAATCAAAAACAGTTTATATTAGCCCCATGTTAACCGATATTGTCGCTTGATCGTTTCAATTATGCGGGGCTTGTGGACAAGAATTAATATGTATTTGTTACAATGCCGGTGTCGGTGGCACCCGCCTGAATCCGGTTAAAACTGGTATAATCCGCCCAGGAGCAGCCGAAAGCGGATTTGTCCGATCATGTTTGGCTGAATTTAGCATCGTGTTGCAAATTAAAGATTAATGTTATCGTGTTTTTGGTGTGAGGGTGTAATGATAAACGTAGGTACTTTGAGAGATTGACTAGATATATTGGAATTTTCCATTGTAATGAAACGGTTGTGACAATTGTAATTTACGTATTATTGTTGAGTCAAAAGTTTCAAGATTATGACAACTCAAAATCAAAAGTCATTTATTCAGATTAGGCTGAATGCCAGCACTTTTTGAACGTCAAAGTTCCACAAAAGACAGTCCCCCAAAAACGACCGCCCGTCACCACTTCCTAGTGTTTTAGTTGGGAAGAAGGAGTTGCGCAACAAACTCCCCAGCAACACATCTGTCTGTTAAAAACATGAATTTATATACTAGTATGCAAAGCAGTTTACATATATGCAAAGAAAAATAATATATTATCCAATAAGTAAATCAAATTAACTGACTTGTTAGCTAGCACACCCCGTTATGCCATCACAAAAAAACAAACTCAAGCAATAACAATTAAACCAAATTAATTAAGCCTCCAAGCATAAATCGTGTGCAGGCTTACACGTGCAATGGTATAATCTAACAATAGGATTGTGATTGGAAGCACAAGTGATGAACTAGAGCCAACATAGTAATAATAATAAGGGTGTGTAACGATTGACATAATAACAAAATATCTAACGTTCACTTGACATAATTTCAGTTAACATAATTTTGTTTAACATAACGATCAGTTGACATAATGAATTGTTGATGTAATTTCATTTTACCTAATTTCATATGACATATTGAACATTTCCTATAATGCACATTTCACATAATATTCATTTAGCATATTATTCATTTACTATAATATTCATAATCTCTAAGTCACTTTTAATATAATTTAAAAAATCTGATATGATTTTAAACGCCTGCTAGTATGGTGCTGCACAAGCCACCCCCAACTATTGTTACCAGGAGAAACTGGATGCAATCTGGACTTTAGGGCTTTTTTTATAAACCACCCAGAAGTAGGAGCCCCGCGAAGTGGGGCTCCGTCGACCAAGCCGACCCTCGACCATGCATAGAATATTTTAAGGTTTGGTTAAGTGCCATTTGAGTTAGGCTAGAACTGTGCCCATTCTTAGAACTGTTCCCCATAAACATGAATTTTAGGTCAAAAGAATATTAGGTCAAATGAACGTTATATTAAAAGAATATATAATAGAATAAGAATATATATACATATTAAAAATTATATAAAATGAGCGTTGTACTAAATGTTATTATGTTAAATGAATATTATATGATATGAAACATTAGGTCATATGAATTTATGTCATATGAAAATTATGTCAAATGAACGTTAGTTCAAGTGAAATTAGAGCATTTGTTATTATGCCAAACATTACACACCCTAATCATAAACAGCAAGTTTAACGTTTTTAACAATAATAATAAAAAAAAACTTTTTCACAAAAAAAGAAACCGACTTCCAAAACACAGTTCAAAATAACTTTAAATTCGGTAGTCGGTGTTTTTGGTTGCTTCTTCGTTATTTGACACCGATTTCCGAAATTAAAGTTATTTTGAACTTTGTAGTGTTTTTTGGAAGTCAGTTTCTTTTTTTTGTGAAAAAGCTTTTTATTTTTCACTTTTTAGTGGTATCCCCACACCTAAAAACACCACTGGAAAGTCACAGGAAACCAAAAATACGCAATTTTGTGTACATGGATGATTTTTCCACATATTTTTTCCAGCTATTTGGATTTAAAAACCAAACTACTAAACCGATTTTGACAAAATTCTCTTTAAAAAAAGAATTTTTCAAATCGGTTGGCAAGCGACGGAGTTATGCGCGAACAAACATAAAAAAAAATACAAACATCCGAATTGAGGTCCTCCTCCTTTTTTAAAAGTCGGTGAAAAACACATAGCCATGACCAGCAAGAGGACCAGTCACCACAAGCAGCACCCGTTCACAAGCATAATGCAAAGATCAGCCATTACCCCCCTCGCCATGTTTGAGGAAAGGAGGTAACCCGAACCCCGACGCTACCGCATGCAGTGACATCTAGGGGAGCATGACGAACTTGCTGCCGGTTGTTCAGTAAAGAATTGTATAAAACAGCTAGTTATAGGGTAACACTAGTTCATCGTATGTTGCATTTTACTGTAGGTACTATATTGATGTACAATAAAGAATACTACACTCTACTCTACCTCGATTCTATAACACGTAAAGCAGACAACCGTCCAAAATCACGACTATCGTCAAAAAACACTGCAATACACACGTCCTATTCAAAATCCCTTTATTTATTCCACACTTCACCCTACCACTTTTATTAAAAACGATATAGGTACCTAGAAAAGAGTTCTCGTATCAAATTCTGTCCGATCCCCGCAGGAGATTGAGCTATAAAACGACATTAACCGACCCAAAACATCAGCGAATGAGTATTCGCGTCACGTAAGAATCAAGTCCCATAAGGAATGAGTTTGTGGGCCAAGTTTCAATGTCGACAGCGTCTAAAGGTTTTTTTTTTCAGAGGATCTTTGGGTACTCAAACAGAACACAAAGGCTGGCCTCTTTCGCTGTTTAATTTCAAACGTGGATCGCTTATGGAGGTTTGTGAGAGCAATATTTGAGATAATCTTAGAAACTTACACTCACTCATCATCATCTGTTGGTGATCTCATCTTGTTGCCTTTTCACTGAAAGTTCTTTAAAACTATGTTTCGAACTTATATTTTTTTGTAATTTCCTATGTAATCTCGAGGTTAAATTATGTCGAAAATGAACACTTTTTATACGACTGCCCAAAAAGAAGAGTTATGTTGACTCATTATTTGTCTGATTTAAAAGACAGGTTATTTAAAAAAGATAAACGTTGAGCCGTAAGCTCAAAAAAGTCGAAAAAATAAAGCATTCATCATCATTATTTTGCCCATCTGAATGGGCTCGTATTTGGGGTCAATGAAACTTCTCTATTAGTAGAATCTCAGTACTTACACTTCGTTAGTTAAAACCTCACAGACCACATTATCCCTCGCTCATATTCCCACAAAACCCGAGATAAGCCGACAAGTCTCTGCCGTTCGTGAACATATCACAGTCAGGTTACATAGCCGTTGACTGCAGAGATAGTGCACGCGTTGTTTTAAATTACACACAGAAATAAAATGGAACCGTTTCAGAAACTTCATAGTGAAAATAAAGGAGTATTTGAGACAAGACAGAGCACCGACAAGTTTGTCACAACATTATTATTTATCATTGTAGAATAAAGGAATAATAAATGTTGTACCTTCAATAAGTCTTTTAAAAATAGCCAAGATACGGAGGTCGAAAGACGAGGTTAAATGTTTGGAAGACCTTCTGGGCCTTTAAAGAACATTTGAACGGAAGTCTTCCAATAACGCTAAAAAGAAAACTTATTCACACGTGCATCCTGCCCGTCCTAACCTACGGTGCACAAAGTTGGTCACTTACTGAACAACAAAAGCTCAGGCTCAAGATTTGTCAACGGTATATGGAGCACAGCATTATAGGTGTTAAGCGAACAGATCGCGTTAGAAACACCACCCTGCGCTCCATAACTAAAGTTAGATGAGATAATGGTTATGGTGAGATGTGTGAGTTAGATGTTGGGGAAAAAACAGCTAGGCTAAAGTGAGAGTGGGCTGCCTATGTCGCACGAAGGCACCCGGAGAGGTGGGCGAGGATTGTCACTTACTGGACGCCTGAGGAAGGACGTCGTCGTCGAGGTCGAGGCAAAGGTGGTGTGACGATCTCATCATGTTTGCGGGGAAAACTTCGACAGAGATCGGTCAAGACAAAGAGATTTGGAAGGAGATAGGGAAGGCCTTTGCCCAGCAGTGGGACACAAAAGGTTATGAAGGCTGTGCTGTGAGAATGCCTATGATACAGCATCATGCGCATTGTAGTAGTTTTTATTTGGAAGCTGTAATAAAAAGTTGAAAAAAGTTTTTCTTTCTTTCACATGGCCGATAACCGCATAAATTGGTTGAAATCTTCAGTAGTCAGGAACGACGCAGAAAAAAATTGAGCATTGCAGTAACTTAACGACTAACAGCAAACAATTAAATTTAAAAAAAATGTGACGATTTCAATGCTTACAAGTGAAAAAAAACAGAGTAAAAACCCCAAAAATAATTTGGAACGAGGGCAGGACCATGATGGTTCCCAGAAGGACACTCACAAACTGACATGAATAGATTGGCTATAATAAACAGTGGCCATCTTTGTATTTATAAAGATAATCAGAACCCGTCTGCTATTTACTTGGGATCCAAAATAAACACGAGAAGCTAACGTATTTTCAAAGCCATTGGCATACAACATTCTTTGATAAATATAGAATTAGGTATTGGACTTCAAATTAAAGTCAATATTGTTTTGTAAAGTGATACGAACAGAGAATCTAGCATGAATGTTTTCATAAGTAATGTTACAGTATCGTTAACGTCAGTGAATTTTCAATATGAAAAACTGCAACCCAGCACATTACAGCTGCAACCTATGAAGACTGACCTTATCTGTAGGTTTCACAACAGATCATCAAGACAGCTTTCGTTCTAGATATTATTATTACTAGCTGTCCACCGCGGCTTTGCTCTCGTCAACTGGCTACCTACCTACCTACCCTGCACATAGATTACGTCCTATTCTCAGACCTACTGAATATACACACTAAATTTCAAAATTGGTCAAGCCGTTTCGGAGGAGTACGGCAACTAACACTTAGTTTTAGCAAATATTGATAGACACGGTTCACCACTATCACACCTGATGGTAGATGATGTGGTTGAAGATGGAGCACGTTTACCTAGAAGTAACCTATTCACTCTTGATATTGTTACATTAAGTA
Source organism: Melanchra persicariae (assembly GCA_947386135.1). NCBI lineage: Eukaryota > Metazoa > Arthropoda > Insecta > Lepidoptera > Noctuidae > Melanchra > Melanchra persicariae. Next base: position 2,659,161 of record OX376651.1, on the reverse strand, counting down.
TTCTTACATCTGTAATGGTGTGTGTATCTGTGTGAGCCAAATAAATAAGTTTTCTTTCTTTACCTTACTAGGCATTTTGACGCTACCAAAAAACAAAATGTGTTCTCCGCCAGCGTCTATCTGACAGAATATACCCGCCAAAGTATCGCACACCTCAAGAATATGTGTCTAAAGTTGATTAAGCAGTTTGGATGCCAAGCCCGCATTCCTGGGATCTCAGGTTCATACACCTTTGTGTGAACAAGACTGTGGCCGAACAAGGTAAACGGCCATATTGAACCCACGTAATACTACGGTTTCATTGATATCTCTCGTTTAATAACTCAATTGAAAGCTATTTCAGCTCTTGGAATTTTATTAGAAGTATTTTCGTTTGGTAAGTTGATTTAGTCGATGTTTTATAATATAATTATGAAAATGGACCAAATTGTAGTGTTTGTTTGTAATATCGAACCAACTGCTTTTACTACATAAATGCATTTGAAAGTATAATACGACACCTAGGTCATTAGATTTTTTGTCTGTCTGTCTGTTTCTTCCGGCTCCGAAAAGCCTCGGTCGATTTTGACAGGATAGTGGAAAAGGAGTAAATTAATTGGCTATTTTGAATTTTATAAATATGAAAAGATGAAGTGCAGAAAAATAAAACTCATGAAAAACTTTTCATACGGGCAAAGCCGAAGGCTGAAGTAATTACAAAACTATTAATTGAGCGACTGAAACATCTTCGTTTTAACCGGGAATCTCAGTAACTGCATTGTCAGTGTCTTGTCTTATGCAAAGCAATTCTTGTCTGACTTGAATCGTTTGAGAGAATTCAGATTTCAGCAGTTTATTGCTATCAAAATAGAACAAGCTTTTATGTTCACATTTGAATCAGACGTAAAATAAAAGCGAGTTATTATAATACTCAAATTCCCCTACACAGAATTAACATAATATACACACTTCATTTTATGCGAAAAGCAACAAAAACAAAAATATACAAAGAGCGCCCGTCACCTCGAAGGAAAAACTGGAACGCTACAATCCATATAAACATCAGCCACACTTTTATGATAATCCAGTCGAGAGACAGCTATTACTTAACATATAAAATGCAGAAAAAATACCAACACAAATTATCTGGAGAATGTTCTCCAAAGAGCCATAAAATGCAGCCTTGCTTATCGAGTGAACAGACAGTTAAATATCTCTGGCTCTCGGCTGAAACACCGTGAAAAAGACTGAAATATTTTATATAAGATAAATATCTGACGGTTTAGTTAGGTATCGTCAAACGGGGTAAATAGGAACGGAGGGGTATATAGAAACAAAACTTTGATGAGGTTTTTCACTTAAATATCATAATATTGGTTTAAGAATGGTTTAAGAAGGTAACTTTATTTTATTTATATCAATTCAATAAAATTGAAGACCACAAATGCTGCGAACAAGATTTAAATAATTTGATTAACGAAAAAAACCCGTTCAAAGTTTTGTGTCGATTCAACCCTGCATTCCTATTTACCCCGTTTGTAGGTAGGTACTCGTTAGATTGGAGATAATTGAAGTCTGTCTGTAGGGACTGCTTTAGTAGTACTAAAATATAATACCCACCCATCCCTGACATGCCTGGAATGTTTTATAGTTATTTTTAGTCTAGCTTCAGATATTTTTTTTGTCCTTAATTTATGCGTCTTTTCTGGCAGACTAAATAGTTTTTCTTTCTTTCTTCTTTTACATAGTTAGTTTTTTGTGCATATTGCGCACACCAAAAGAAAAATATTAAAATGTTTGTGTCTGCAAAGACATAATAGTTTAGTACCACCCAAAAAATCCAGTCTCTCACGGCACTATGATTGTCTTGCCAAGTCGGATGATTCGTCGGCGATATTATCACTTCGAATCGATGAAAGGCTCTGTGAATAAAATTAAAAAAAGGATTGATTCTCTGTATAAAATTTTCTTATTAAAGTATTTTTTAACATAATAAATAAATAAACCAGCAAGACGTCATCTCGCGACGATTCACTCAAGGCAAAATCTTAAAATTATTTGACGCAGATCATCGCCAAAATTACCCTTGACGACCCTGTCCGTATTTCACTTTTTTGGGGACGGTACATTTTTCTTCTCTATCACATTCATTGCTCCATCACCAAAGACTGTTGGATACTTGTATATTACCAAGTACTGTAAATAGAAAGCAGAATTATAGGTACAATTTATTTATAGCCCTGGCTTGAGTAAAACAGAAAATAAAACCGTTTACTCTGCAGCACAGACAACAACAGAACAGCACAATACTCCCAAAATAATATCGATAAAGCAAAACGAAATCGCTTTTATCGCAACAGTCGCTTGCAATACAATTAAACAAGAACCAAATCAAGTCGGTAGACGCTGATTCACTACAGTTCAAGACAATGCAGTCTCCATTAGCCAGTACCGAACGCTACCAACAATGGTCCCAAGAACAAAGGAAATTTTCATTCACAATAGCTTTTCCTGAATATTGTATTTGACTATACTATGTCATAGTACGTTAATAGCGAACGCTCTTTACTATAGTATCTCGTACACTTAAGCTCACAACTTCCAAGTGATACTTTAAGTTTCTACTTCGGATTCTCATAGAAAACTTTTGACGTATTCTCATACATATTTAATAGCGGTGGAAAATGAATGGTGTTATTCAAAGGTGTACGAATATGAATACTCACGGCCCCTTTCGCGTTGTAGCGAGAATTTTAAATTAACTAATCCTTTTTGATGTTTAATTTTAACAATGTAGTTGTTTGCGTATTGTATGATTTATGGTATATTATGCCATTTTATGTGTTGATACTTATTTTCCTTAGGAATTTTTCAATCGTCAGTTTTATTTACGCGGAATAGACGTTACTGTTTGACATAATAATATTTTCTGTACAAAAAAAAAACACTACAAAGTAGGTAGGTACAAAATAACTCTAATTTCGGAATTCGGTGTTAAATTACGAAGAAATAACGAAAAACACGACTTCCGAAATTAGAATTTTTTGTACTCTATAACGGAGAGAGTTTTTTTCGAAGTCGGTTTTTTTTATATAAAAGTTTTTTATTTTTCACTTTTAGTGGTACTCCACGCCTAACAACACCACTGGAAAGTCACAGGAAAGCAAAATACGCAATTTCGTATACATGGATGATTTTATATTTATAAAATTATATTTATGGAATCGAAAGGGCTTTAAGAGTATAAAGCAATAAAATTAATAACATTACACTAAATTAATTCTGGCCGCTACATAAAAGTTTAATTTATATCTAAAGATACGTTATAATTAGTAACAAATAATGAGCGTCATTAAAATTTATTCTCAAAACAATAATGACGCCAACAATTATTTTATTTCAAAGGCTCCATTATTATAAGGTATTTGTACGAGATACAAGATCACAAATTCACAGTAATTTTCCATAGTATGAATGGAAAAACACGGGATGCTGGCATATTCGGCCAAGTGTGGGTGTAATGTTGGCATACCTCTGCCTAACTCTTTGAGGAAAAGAGCCATGACGTTATGTTAAAATAGTAGTTTATGCAACGACCATATAAAAAGGGTTATTAAAACACGAGTGTGAGTTTATCACACGAGGCGTAGCCGAGTGTGATAATAGCATCACACGAGTGTTTTAATACCTAATTATATGCCGTTGCATACACTATTTTATCTTCACTCATACAGTTGAAATAAAATAAGTGGAAAAATAGTTAATTCCAATATGGCGGATATTCTCATTGCGTATTCGAATGCCTGCGCAGCGCGCTCAAACATAGACAAAGATAAAAGCTGGCTCATTGACTTAAGTCAATGAGCCCGCGCCAAAAATTAAAAAGAAAAAGTGTGCTATAAAAATTAAAAAGTTATTTTATGATGCAGTTGTTTAAAAATCGAAGGAAAATGTTGAACTGTAATGGTTTTTTTTTTTAATTTTACCTATCCTTGAAAAAAAAGTATGTATTTATGCATTCGTTTTTAAACTCATATTTGGAACATTACGTTGTGAGTGTAGATAAAAGTGCTTTTAGTTTATTCCTCCATAACAATATAACCTAATGGCATTGACTAAGAAACATTGTATCAAATACAAATACAAAATCCTTTATTTCAAATAGACCAGTTACAGGCACTTTCAAATTGTCAAGGTCTGTCAGTCAAAATATATAGTTAGTTCTACCACGCTAGCAACACAAGAACAGCAAGTTGTTCTGCAGCAAAACATACACACCACCGCGGCAGTGGCACGTTCCAAAGAGTAGATCCTATGGAGAAGAACGTGCAAGAAACTGTATGGTCACTCTTTTAAATCAGTGTTAACAAAATCATGGTTACATTTGTTTTGAAATAAATAATGCATGAAATTATACAACACAAAAGAGATTCGAGTCCATAATTTTATTATGCAAAAATGGTCTTACGATCTTCAGCAGGTCCAACAATGTTTTCACATCTTAATCAAAGTTACCACTCAGGCCCAACATGTGAAAATTCCCTAATATAAAGTAAATCTTATGTATATGTAAATAAACATTAAATTCGCGATTAATTCTCGACACACCGGTGTGTCGCCGGGGCCGGACAGGTGCGTTTTAGTCGCTGTGGAGCGGACCAGCATCGAGCCAAGCATTTCATTATCAATGTACTCTCCTTAGTTTATCGTATGTTTGTATATTTTTTTTAGTGTGCGTTTTATACAATTTTTAAATTTTGTATCATACAATTCTAATATATGTGGCGTTATAAGATGTTGCTACTTTAGCAAGTCTAAAACCTGGTTGAACTAATTGGTTCCTATTTCTCGTGATAATTCAGCGACAATGATTGTCACAAATCTAGAAAATGTCACGTGGTCAGTTTCAATATGTAAAAGATAATATCAGTGACAGATTTATGCCACTTTGTCGATCACACTTTACCAAAACGCGAAATTCAAGTACCAACGTCATATCCACTCCAAAAACGATCGCCACTTTCCTCTAAAACTTACCCAACACTTTTAGCTTGTGAAATTGAATTTTCCCATCAACTTGGCTAGTAAGAAATATCCTTCTTATATCTGATATAGAAACATAATACAATATCAGTATAGTTTCCCCCTCACGTAGTCGACGCGTGACGATCGGTCTCGCCTGCTTGCTGCAACTTAGAAACGAGGAACAAGTAGTGTTGAAATAGCGAGTGGCTTTGTTGCTTTGAATGCTACGTTAGCATAACTTGCAGTGTCAGCAATAGGTACGAGGCTTTCTTTGTTGGGAAACTCTTGAAGAAGTCGATCAGTCAATCTGCATATAAAACGTAAGTAAAAGATCTAGCTCAATTGTTCAACTCAAAAATTGCAGTCCCCTGCTATACACGGCCTCTCCCTAGCTACACCGCAATACATTGACCTCTGCCTTGAGCATTCTGCCATTTTCCACTATCATGTCATAGGAGTCACTGACAGCCCACTCTGCAGAGTCTGCATGGAGGAGGATGAGACATCAGCATATCTGCTTCTAAGCTACTCGGTAGTCGCCGATTACAGGGCTAAGTACTTCGGAAACCCGGAAAGCTCTATAAGATAGTTAGCAACACCAAGGCGTTGCTGGCTTTCCTTGGGGAGCTGGGGTGGATTGAGTGAAACATTTGTCCCACCTGCACGCAAAATACGCGCTTGGTCATAGAGTTGCGGAAACCAGCCCGATTTACACACATATACATGCATACATCAGTTTGCTGGTTCATCAAGCTGGCGAACATTGTGCTATGCCAGCCGATGCGCAATCCTTAGCTTTACGTACTTGTTATGCACCTGAACTTGGCCACTGTGGTGTGTACTGTATGTAGTAGAGGTTCATCTTCTCTGATGCTTGTCTAACTGTGGACTGTGATCATCATCATCATCATCATATCAGCCGAAAGACTTCCACTGCTGGACATAGGCCTCCCCCAAGTCTCGCCACAACAACTGGACCTGTGCAGGCTGTGATCGATTAAAGATAAATAATACACAACATTTTATTTGTAAATGTTATGTGATATTTATTTTGTATGTACAAAATAAATATCTTTGGTTAAATTCCAATGTTTTTTGGTAATTTTAAGCTAGATGAGGCCGGTGTTTCCTAGCCAACTACTCTGAGAAGAAACACCAAAGCAAACTTAGAGGTCAAAGTTTCTTTTAAGGTCCATACAATTCGTACTAGTCAAATCATATGAGAACCATGTTGGTTAATGTTTGAGGTGGCCTATTGAGGAAAATGCCACACAGATGTGCTAGTAAATACAGCTTATATCGATTTGTTCGTAATCAAGATGGCTCTGGCCCTATTATTATTGACGTTTAAGAATAAATTCGAAGACCCTTTTATAGTCCATCACTTCAACGAAAGATCTCTAAGCAAATTAATAGTTATACCTATGTATTATAATACTACTCAGTTCTAAAATATCGCTATCCAAGGGTCAGAGTACACCCGACACCGGTGACCGCAAACAGGGACCGCTGACCACAAACTGTAGCGTTGACAACGTGCCAACGTGAGGATTACTAGCGCCCAAGCTCTTACGACGAACTTAGAGGGAAGTGTTTTTAATTGTGTCATTGGAAATAATAGCACAAGCTTGTCGTAGATTAGGTAGAATGTGACTGTGTTTGGATTTATATTTGGGTGTATGTACCCACAGCTAGGCAATTATCTCCCCCAAATGTTTACAGGCATGCTTTTTCAAGCCACTTTGGTAGGTAGACATGTATAAGAAACAATATTTCCCCAAAACAACCAACGCAACTGCCGACGGAAACATGCATTTATCACTACGCTTAGCAGAGGCTGAAGATTCCAGATGTTTAATAAACCAGGTTACCCAGGTTGTTTTTCTTCACTGTCCAGTGTTGTTCAAGATTAGGTGTTTGGCTAGCTAGCACACACAATTTGTATGTCCGAGAATCCCTTAATCTCCGGACCATCACAGCAGACTAGCCACTAAAATACCTCTCATTACAAAAAGTCAGTTGGTTGGCGGTGTTGGCACGATATCAATGCGGAGTGGGAACAGAACAGTGGCGAGGATTTGGTTGCCTGCCGTCATTCCACGTTGTGTGAAGTCAGCGAAAACAATTCATGTTTACACCGGCTTTCTCATTCACTTGATGACGAGTAAATCTAGGTCTGAGCAGAGAGTTGGGCTTAACAAACAAAAGGGCGACAAAGTGACATTCTGTAAGCGAAAGCGTCGGGATAGCAAAATGTATGGGGTCGCTTACGCGTCCCAGCCGCGCAAGCGATGCTCGCGCAACACGTCTACGCATTAAATTTCAGTGTTGTTTGGGTATTGTAGTCAACAAAAGACGTGTAAGGCAAGAATATTAGTGGGAAATACAATCCCCGTATACGCTAAAGTGGCTAGGTTCATAAATTTTGGAGTTTTTGACAGGCAATCTGTCGAAAAAGCCCCAATTTCCAGGATACATTTTTGACAAAATGTGAATGAGATGCGATTGCGAAACCGTAGTTTAACAAATACTGAAATTGGCACCCTGATATTATTATAATGTCACATTGTCTAGACCCTCACAGGGCCCTAGTATTTACACTTTGTATGGAGAAAATTGTAAATAATATTACAATGCATTAAAAAAATATAACGCTAGACTGTTGTTTTAAGATAAGATCGCTCGTATTAACAATAAATGTTGGTGAGTCTGATTTATACAAATATAATATAGCTGAAGAGTTTGTTCGTTGAACGCGCTAATCAATGGAACTGCCTGTCATATTTGAAAATTTATTTTCGTATATGATAGCCACATTCCTGTGGAAGGCTATAAGGCTATACTGGAACGGGAAAAAACGGAATATGCGCCTACAAAGTAGCTGACAAAAGCTAGTAAATAATTAATGTCTTCAGCAGCCAGTCTCTCGAAATGTCAGAAACTTCTATTTCGGGCGTTTCTGCTTAGAGAGACGACGAAGTTTATTTTAAGGAACTTATATTAAGGAATTAACAAATTAATTTTCATTAAACAGTTCGATTGTTTTAAGACCTTTCTTGGAATAATGAAACTTTTGAACGGTCCATGAATTTTATCAACACGACAAGAGTATTTGGAACAAAAGCAATGGAGTGAGTAAATTTTTAAAGGCATAGCTTTGAGAACGGAAATCTGTCCGGTACTAAAAGGCTTGTCTATTCACTTGGAATTAAATCGTAGTAAAACAGACAACAGGTTTCTGTTGTCTGTTTTACTACGTTTTAGAACTTTCCTTTTCAGTGAGATGAGAACCTGGAGGTTGGTATTATAATAAGCAAGTTGAGGTTACCGACATACCCCAAAGGATAGCCAAATTGAAGTGTCAGTGGGCAGGACACATTACTCGCTGAGCAGATGGTCGATGAGGCCGAAAAGTTCTGGAGTGGCGACTGCGTACCGTAAGGGGTCGCGGATAGCCGATGGATGCGAGACGCACAAGAATGGTTGAAGTGGCGACACTTGTGGAAAGCCTATGACCAGCAGTGGACGTCTTTCCACTGTTATGATGATGATGATGATGATGAGTTAAGTTACATTAATAAATTGCATACACTTGCTTTGAATGAACTACCTCTGACTACTACTCATCAACTCATGTCAATAGAGCAAGAGACATTCAGCAATCCTGGCATTGCATCTACATCATAACGGTTAACGGGTAACCTACTGGGCGGGGGCCTACCATAAACTTGTAAAATACTTGCCAAGTGCAAGGCAGAACACCGCAGCATATTAACTTGACAGATTTTGTTTTTGTACGATGAGCATTTCCCGCTGACCTGCATAATATCATCTTTTGATCTGCTAGAGTCCGTCCAACAATAAAAGTTCCGCAACCATGGCGGTAGTTTCTATGCGACTGTACGCTATTCTCTAACAAATCTTGTTAGTTCCATTTATTTCTGCGGGACTTCTTTCGTTAGACGGACTTTAGTCGAACACCGGTTCATGGTCCGTGATTCGCTGGCTTGCCTGCTACTAGGCGCAACACAAACTAGCACGACAGGTTATTTTTCGTCTAAAATTGACCTGCTATAAGAGTTCATGTTAGGCCCCCTGAACTGGCCCCTTGAACTGGCCCACTACTTATCCGTTGTGATACACAAGCAAAGGCTTAGCTCAACAAAAGATAAGTAAGCTCCACTCCCAATAGAGAAAACTAAGCAGCAATCAAGAAATCCTTTAGTAATTTGAGGCCGAACTCTGAAGATAATGCATATAATATTACATTTAAAGTTTATACATCCTCAGGGAAAGGAGTTGCCAGCTCGGATACTATGTGAGAGCGTGGTAATCCAGTACGTGCTTCAACAAACTTATTTAGCTGTGATGTAACAAAAGCCTTGTCAGGAGCCCAGCTTTGCAGTTTTCGGAATGGAATGAAATATCAAACCATCTGGAGTAATGCTTTTGGGAAATTATGTGAAGCTGCGAGTGTGTTTTTAATATGAAAAACACACTCACAGCAACAAACGGGGAGGTTTCTTGCGAATTTAGTGATGGTAAATCAACTGGTAACTATTATTATGAAATTTAATACTTGTTTTTTTACGAAGTTTTGTTCACGCTACTATCATCAATGTCTAGTACGCGAGTTCTAGCTTTATGCTGAGAGATGGCCGTTTTGCGCGGTTGTGGCGCATATATCTTTTGAGCAACATCATTATGTTAATTTTAAGTATTTATTATGTATATCATAAGGATAACAAAAATAAACGTTGTTTTATCTTATTATTTGTATTTGAATTAATATTAACAGTAACTTGGTAGCCGGAAGCAACAATTTAAACATTTATTGCAATTTTACAATAAATGTTTAAATGTACGAAATCATGTCGTAGTTTTTCTGCTCAGTTGTTCTCAATAATTCAAATCCGAAGTAACTACTTAATGAGACCCGACAAGACAACATGAAGCTACACTATACCTTTATTGGAACTGAGAGCCAAAATCTACGCGGATTTGTGAACGCTTGAATAGCTCAATAACACTGAAATACTTGACTAGCGCATGAAACCCAATTTCCCGTTTGATGATTGAATCAACCTGCGTTGTATTGTGACGTTTGATTGTATGCAGTAGTAGTGTGCAAATGTAGATTTTATCAAACAATGTTGAATTTTCGGCACTTGGTGCATGATACAGAGAGAATGTCATGGATGAGCTCGTGACTAAATTATAACAGCCGCACGGGCCGATCTTCAAGGTTAAGCAACGCTTGTCGAGGTCGGTCTGTGGATGGGTGACCATCATGTCATACCGATAGTTGGTCGCTGTTGGTCCCGGCTGTCATTTGGAGATCTTTGGCAGTCGTTACGGGTGGTCAGAAGCCAGAATATCTGACACCAGTCTTGCCAAGAAGTACCGTGTTACCCAGTTAATGGGTTGTGGAGGTTTGGTAGGCAGCCGCTCCATGTAAATTACTGGTATTCAGCTGAATCCGGTTTGACTGGAAGCCGACTCCAAAATAGTTGGGAAAGGGCTAGGCAGATGATGATGGTATTGTCGTGATACAGTTCTATGATAAAGTGTGAGATGTGTGAGGAAGCGCAAAGATGCGTAGCGGTACTGTGAATATAACGTGTAACAGAATAAACGCAATACATGAAAAGGAGTCATGTAAGTACTCATAATTATAAAAACTTTTACTATGGAACAAAGTCAGAAATCGCGACACAAAACAATTGTCCTATAGATAAATTTTGTCGAGTTATGCACACAGAATTGTATGGAGCAGTCAATTTTTTTAGCGATTTCAGTGTTGGTCCCATAGCATATTCACAATGATGGGTACAATTACTCCCTTTCAGGTATTTAATTTATTCTGTAACACGTTATATATGTTATTGTGTCTACCAAGAGCTGGGTGAGGTAGCGAAGCTGCGAAACGGCGTAGTTGAGTGAAGTGAGGATGCGTAATGGACTCTTTTCAGCTGTTTGCACGCATACTCCTCGTACAAACCCTTTGCCTGCGTCTCTCGCACATATTTCTCGCTTTATTGTATGGCCACCTCTGCTAGGCTTCTTCCTCCAGAGCTGCGCTAAGCCTGAAAAAGAAATGAAGTGATCCAATCGGTGTATTGTTTTTCCTCGCATAACTCGTTAATGATTCGCATGAGTCGTGAATAATGATAGTGGCTGGCAGCAGATGTATGTGGACTGCTCCAGACCGAGATGGTTGGCGCTCCTTGGGGAAAGTTTACGTTCAGCAGTGGACGGCAATTGGCTGATTTGATAATGATGATGAACTCGTAAATCTCTTAAGGAAGAGAATCTTAACATTTTTAATTAATTTTTGCAAACTTGTTCTGCGCGCAGCCTTATGCCAAACGGTTATGTTTGTGCTTAGTTAATTAGTATTGATTATTAATAACTCTATTGTTTGAATAATAAATTAATTGTATGTAGATCACTGGTTAAGGGTCAATAGATTATGATAATTAATTACATGTTGACTATTTAGTCAGGTGTTTCAATTAATACAATAAGGACCATAGAAAATTGCAAATTAAATTCGAAATTTATTTATTCATCTGAATGTTACCTACATACATTATTCAATGTTTGGGAATACAAAAAAAACAACAGTGCAGTTTTTTTTTTTTTTTTTGATTTTCCGGTACCTGAAAATACAAAAATATAATATTCGCATGTCAAAACTGTTATTAATTTCCTAAAAAAATAATGAATTATTTTTTTTCCAAGCATTCAAAAGCGTTAACAGAACAACGCGGAAAGATAATATTTTTATAACTAGAAGGAATAAATATGAAAAGGTACAGAGCGAACAATAAACTGTTTTGTCAAAATAATCTGACGAGATCGTCTCAGACAGGGGCTCATCACGTGCTCTGCGAAATACTATTGTTCTCAGGGAAAAAGGGATATTTAAGTATACAGTGACCATAATTTTTTTTTTATCAGCGTATGCACGCACGGGAAAGTCGAAAATTATCCCAAGAGAATTCCCTTTTACTACTGGGATAAAAAGTATCCCATGTTCTATACCTACTGAATGGATTGGGATAAAACTTTTATCCCAATCCGCTTGACCACTATCTCACCTGATAGTAAACAATGATGTGGCCGACGATGGAGCACGCTTGCCTAGAAGTAACCTATTCACTCTTGAATTAAAAGCTTCCGGGTTGTAGCTATCAGGAAACACAATCCATTCAGTTCTAAATACTTAAATGTGTACTCGTAACAAACAGACAGATATATTTTTTAACTTTTGCATTTAAAATACTAGTATGAATTCCTGTAAAATAAAAGATGTATCAGCTTTTAATTTTTTATATAAAAAAATATATATATAGCAAAATCAGTACAATATTATGTACCTACCTATGTCACCGGAAAATTGCAAACCCCGTAAATGTATGAAAAAAACATTCAATCCCAATCAAACAACCAATCCCATCCAAATTCAATAGTTTTCAATAGGTACATTCGCGTCAAATTGAGAACAAATAGTTTACAATTTTACGCGATATTTTACAATTTCACGGCTTTTGCAATATTTCGGAGACATAAAATACAATCTTAACTTTAAAAAATAGGTTAACAAAAGTAACTAATATTGGAGCCCATTATATTATCAACAGGCAATGTACCTAAAATATTTTTTGGAACCTAGTTGAAAATCTGAGCATGTCACAACTAAGTTTATTATAATATTATGAAAATGTGGAACTTGTGTGAGTCTGACATCTCCTAAAGAGCCTGTCTTACATGTAATAAAACATTTTATTTTGAGTTTGAAAAGAAAATTACTGTTTTTGTATCTACTTACGAACTAGTTTATTTGATTCGAGTTAAAGCAAGCGAGATTTTTTTCACGAAAGGAAACATAAAAAAAAATTGTGCAGTAATCAGTTCATATGATAGGCGTTCGTACAGACAGCATAGAAGTCGCTAGGGCCAGAGCCTGCCAGGGTTGCGGAATTTATTTGAAAGATTCACCGCGGCCCTAGAACGTAAAGGGCATTTGGCGGAACACGGATGGGTTTTAGTCAGTAAGAGTCTAATACTCCCCTCCCGCTCCACCCAGAGTGGAAGGAATCATTTGATGATTACTCATCCTTAAAAAAAAACTTCATTAACATTTTGTCCGCTCGTTTTCCGAAATCATGGTGACATAAGTTATCCACCAGGTACACGTGGCGGCCTCTATTGTAGGCTGAAACCTATTGTCTTAACACAAAAGGTCAGTCGTGAAATAAAGTCAAAAAATCAGTTCAGTTTAATTATTACAAACCCTTCAGCGAGGCTTTGTTTCGCTTATTCTAATGTATATTGAGTTTTTTAGCGCCTTTTCTTTCATTTTGAAATCTGAGATTTTAATCGGATTCTGTTTTACAGACTTGTTTATTTTTTGTTAACTTAGGGATGAATTTGTGATCTACAGATGTCTTTTATGTGAATAATAAAAATGCTGTTCGAAAGTAGCTTTTAGGAGCAAAGCTGAGGAATAAAGATTACAAAAAAAACACATTGATATTAATTTTATTAAGAAACATTATTTTATGAGAAATAAAAAAAAAACATTAAAAAAAAATTCAAACTGTTTTTTTTTTCAAGTTGGTACCTAAAATATAACAAAGTACAAACCAAAGCAAATTTCTTTAAATATTGAATTAATAACACTCAGTCACCACAAAATTTTAACGTCTAACTTAAATGAATCGCAAAACAAAGACATTTTCATCTCATGCCTATATTTTTAACTATCGAATCGATCCACTCATAGCAATCCGGAATTAATTCGGAAACGCCAAAGCCACTACAGAGCGATCATAAGGAGCACTCCACACGAGTGGCGGGCACTTGATCCATCCGTACTCAAACCTGTTTTACGTTCCAGTCGAACTTATTGTCAGAATTCTAAGTTCTGGCTTAGAGGTTATCCGTAATGTCATGTCAAGGTTATTATTCTGTGGGAGTAGTACTGCTTCTTCCGTTTTTAGGTCAAGGTGCATTATTCTATGTTGATTGGACCGAGTTCTATTTTGCAGTTATCTTAGGGCTTGTGCACAGCACGATTTTTAAACGCGCCGTTGTGCGCGTTTGTAGCGATACGCACGCGAGTAAGACGTAGCTTGTAGACCTTCTGTAGGATAAAAGCGCGCCGTCGACGCACGTTTCTAAAACGCGCGTCAACGGCGCGTTTAAAAAACGTGATGTGCACAGGCCTTTATGCAGGTACACTAATGTTACTATTTTTAGTGTTGTCACATTTCTAACCTTTTTCAGGAATTGACTAAGGTCAGCTGTTTTCAAGGAGATTATCTTGACAATTGGATAATATCGAACTTATATAATTTTATTATATTATCTATTTTATCAAAAAATATCTTAAAGAATTGAATGCTAACAGTGAAAACATTTTCAAAATTGGTCGAAAAAAACGAGTTGTACCAATTATTCTGTCCCTTTTGCGAACACACTGTTTTCTTTGGCAGCTGTATAGGCGTCACGGCTTTCGACGTCAGAGGGCCACGTTGGATTTCTCATTCTAATTACCAACTTTGACGCTTTTAAAACTCTGCCTCTACGACTCATTGACTAAAATTTAGTCGCTAATAAAGATTTTAATTTTTTTATTCATAATTGTTTACTAGAGCAAGTAGAGTAGATTTTTATTTTCAGCAAAAAAATACATGACTAGGTATTACCTGTTATTGCAAATTGGATAGATGTCTTTTGATTGGTCTTGAAGAAAAAGTGCAAAACGTTATTTCATCATCATCATCATATCAGCCGAAAGACGTCCATTGCTGGATTTATGCCTCTCCCTAGTGTTGCCACAACAAACGGTTTTGTGCGTCTCGCATCCATTTATTAACGTTATTTAACTATCATAAAATAAAATTTTTTTAGGCAACGCAATAAATCGATAGTAAAAAACTGAATATTTGACTTGTTGCATTAATTCCGCCTATGTAGGTACTGTACTACTGTACATAAATTTTAAGTTAATATACGTACCTAAACAATTAATATTTTTCAGAGTTAGAACACTGCGCGTTTTTCTGCCATACCACCAATATCTAACATTACCCGCAGTGCCCGAAAGCGACTGGGTTTTACGGTATCGGTAATTTAAATGACGCATAATTAACAGGACTTCTAAAGCAGGGCGATAAAAGAAAATGTAGGTACGGAAATTAATGTCGGAAATTTCTTCATGAAAATGTTTTGCTTCACTATGCTTATGAGGCACTTGTATGAGTAAACGGTACCTCTGAAAATTCATAGAATGTGTTACTAAACAATAAAGTCTATTTCGTTGCCAATTAGGCAACGAAATAGACTTTATTGTTTAGGTTTCTGAATTTATATTTGGGCTAAATATGTCAAAATTGAATAAGACAACTTTATTTGTTCGTTGTTACACCTGGATCGTTCGCCTGTAATGTAACATCGCTACTGATCACTAAGCGGGACGTGCTGCGCGTCCACGACACGCTCCATTACAAGTGGTTCGCATTGATGTTACAAGTTGTATCAAAATATTGCACATTGTATCGTCAAGTCGCGCACTGTAGTGCTCGGTTCTCTTCCCTCACCAAAGTAATGTTAGAATCTGTAACATTACAGGTTGCGCACTGTAATTCTCGATTCTCCTCCCTCACTGATGTATTGCTCGACTCTGTAAAGATTAAAATTATCTTGTCTGTAACTATTTTTGATAGTATAGTTTATTCAGATGATGGTCTCGAAACTCGGTTGAACCTATATCTTAGGGCAAAAAAGACAATTTCCTGAAAAATAAGTTTGCTAAATAAAATTTTCTGACTGCAGCATGCTGAAAAACAACTATATTTTTCACCATAACAAAAAACGGAACCAAACAAACTTGAAAGACCATTATTCACAAACTAGCATCTACATACTAACGTAGTTGTAACTCTAAATGTTTTCATTCAATTAGGATGTTGCAAGAAGTTTTGAATTGTAAGAACTTACCAGTTCAGTGTTGATTCTACTATTAACTAAGAAGGAACTCCCAAGTCTTTTGTGGCATTTGATGTTACGGAAAATATGAAAGCTTGCTCCGCAGAAAGTTTGTAAGATCTTTGCTCTTTCGTTTTTCTGGTATATTCACGGAAACTTTGAAATGTCTAAGTTGTGTCTACAAGATATTATTCTAATATCTTGTAATGATTTTGTAGCTTTTGTTCATTGTATTATACTGGTTATGTGTACCATATTACCCACGTTTAGTGAGGGGCAAAAAAGTTCTCGAGTAGTGGCAGTGTGATATTGATAGCGAGGGGTCCTGGATTCGATTTCTAGGTCGCGCAAATAATTTGATTGGGTTTTTCCATTAGGACTTTCTCAGTATGGCAGTCTAGTATTTGGAAGTTGACGGTGTTAAACCCCCGTGCCACGAAAAATACGTAAGGTGGCTGAAATTCGGTTTGATGAACTACTGGATGCTAAAACCACTGGACCTGGCAATGTGGTGTTTCATGACGGATTGATTTATTATACCCACAGCCAAATTGTAGAACTCTCTGCCAGAGTCTGTGTTCCCTTCAACATATAACCCATCTGCCTTCAAAGCAAGAGTGAACAGGCATCTTCTGGGCACGCTTGCTCCATCATGGACCTCATCTATCGCTTTCCATCAGGCGTGATCGAGTTAAAGAAATCGAGTTAATTTGTATGGCCTGCAGATAGTTGTTCCGGGTCTGAATGTTTTTGTAAGTGAGTTTATATGTTTGTAAACGCCCCACGATACAGGAGAGATTCCTAGTGTAGGCAACGTTTAAAAAAAAAAAAATAAAGAGCAAGACCATTTATCAATTTAAAAAAATAGACACCCACGTTCAGAAGTGGATTCTGAAGTATTTGCTGTTCTGTCTTTGTTTAACTAAAGATTATCGCCTGAATCATATTTCGGACACCTCCAATGTATTTGCATCAAAATATTTAATAGTACTAAAAGGAAATAATGTAGCACGTCACCGCAATAATACCCCTATTAACGCACAATGTGATCATCAGCTATTCGTTCAATCTGTGTATTAATTCGTCCAAGGTTATTAGATTATGAACGAACATTCATTCATTCATTCATTGCTGTTATTGACATGAGTTGTGTTATATATATGTGCGACTAAATGATACTGACAATTTGTCCTAAATTGTTCATCTAGAGGTTTTCATTGCATACATATATTATTTTGTTGCACTTGAATTGAACTAACTCTCAACGTGTTTCGTATGGTGTCGGACGTAAAAGAATAGGACCATCTCATCACTGCCCGTGGGTGTCGTAAGAGGCGATTAAGGGACTCACCAGAGAATGTGCAGCAGCATTCTGTGTAGGTATATTGCTACAGCTACACTGCGATCGACAACCCGCCTGCCATGCGTGGCGATTTTGGCTAATCCCCCTCATTTTGGGGGAGGCCTATGTCCAACAGTGGACGTCTATCGGCTGATATGATGAAGTCTCAACGTGGCAATGCCGCCAGTCTTCTCGGCACACTTCCAGTCGATAGCGATGCGGATGAATTTTTTGATGCCATAATTTAGGGTTAACTTAGTTATAAGTTTTTATTTATATTTCTAGTGTATATAGTTAGATAAATATTTATTAAAACAGTTGATAAATAAAGTATTTTGCCATAGACTCCTTATTCTTGTTTCCTACATTGTATCTGTATGTGACAAATAAATAAAGGTTTAATCAATGTTTTCTTTCTGATTTTCTTCCTAATATTCTAAAAAATCACGTAGTACACGGGTTATCGATGAATGTAGTTACTTACCTAAAGAAAATAAAACAATTTTTTGGTATTTTGGGACGAATGTGTTTGTCTAGTGATGGAAGTTTTTATTTGGAAAAATGTGCAGATACAATAAATATTGTATTTTTGGTAGAGGACACTTTTTGGAAAATATTTGCAATGTAATGGGCCGGTGATAATTATGCTTTTGGACTGAGGATACAACATTCTTTCACGTATTTCATAAGCCAAAAAGCTGACTATAGAGAACTAAGAATCTAACTAACGCACAATGATATCCTACGAGATGTATTCGTAAATTCAGAGCAGCGTCACAAGAAACCAATTTATTAGCAGTTTAACGTGGTCATTCTCCAAACGGTACATGGCAGTACCTCTATCTGTACAACAGGATAACTACTTGCGTATTGTATAGGCGAAGCTTGAATATTTACTTAGCTCCTTGCGTAGCGAGTTCGTTACACTGTAGATAGATGGCGCTGAACGAAATTTATTTGAGTTGAGACTTTTCGCTGAAATAAAACGGTGACTAAATGGATTTCATAGAATACCTACACAAATAGCAGGTATACGTTGTAATGTTATTTTGATAGAATATTAATTGGATAGATGGGGCTAGTGGCTGCTTTGTGTGAATATTTGTATTCAAGAAACATAATTTTCCGAAAGGCTTTTCATGGAGGTGTGTATCAAATATACGTAGAAATAACAAAAACCCTGCCACAAATTTCAGGAATTAACTATCAATTGATAATATCTTCTTTAAAAAAATAATAACAGCTGCATGGATCGAACTTCGAGTTTAAGCTACGCTTGCTGGGGTCGGTCTGTGGATGGGTGACCATCCACTTAAATATCAACTAAAACGCTGTTGGTAATTTATTTAAACTACAAAAAAAAGTAGTTTGAATAGATTGCAAACATTTATTTCCACCTAGTACTTAAGTAATTTGTAATACTCTACCAAGACTATTTAGCACCAACATGATTTTCTATCTAACGTTCACCGGTAATTATAATTGCAATTGCTGCTTATTCATTTTACACTGTAATGGTCACATGATCAAAATAACATGCTTATTCAAAATTTATTACGACCATTTTCGATGTTCAGCTAACAAAGCAGCAGTTAAGGGGAATGAGCTCGAAATAGACGTACTTATTCTTAGGTTTTCTGCAATTTACAGTTCAGTAGACAAAAGTGCTCTGAGGTGTCCGATGAGTTCCAGCGGATTTTGTTCGAAAGAGACCGCGGCCCTGTAAAGCAAAACGCACTACGAGGAGCACGAATGGGTTTTAGTCAGTACGAGTTTGATACTCCTTCCTGCTCCACCCAGTACGACAGGAGTCACTTGATGATTTCCCATCCATAAAAAAATGTGTGCGACGAGTAATCGCAAATATTCCAATATATCAGAATAATTAGGACGAGGCTACACCACTGTGTTGCGGCGTCGTCGTATCGCAAGAACAACGTCGCACAACTCACACAACAATTTATTACAATTCAATTGCAATTAGATTTTTGCGATGCGATGCCACAATGCAGTCTTGGGGCCTTGCCCTTACCTGATTTTTTGACTATTTCATAAAATCACGTCATTGTCCATTCTCTTCTCTGTTCCGGGGCAGTCGAGTAAAAAAGGAACCCATTTAGATAACAAATTCGATGTTTCGGCCTCTTTGAGCTGATCTTGGTGAGCCGCCCCAGAGTCTTATTCCCTCTGTGTTCCCATCCCGATTTTTCGAGAAATTAGTCGTACGTACGTTGTAAGTGCATTTTAATTTAACCTAGCTCATTCCCCTTAACAAAGAGCCTGAAACAAAGCAGTGGTTAATATAGGAATGGCTAAAATGAATTCCCAATAGTTGGCTTTATTTCATTCCTGTTTATTAACGGCTAATTATGGAGAGATTAGCAACGTTTCCTATGTGAATGCAGCTTAATATACTAGCCTGTGATTTATTCGTTAATTTGCAGTGGAAATATAAATTTAATCACATTTTATTATTTCTAAAATTGGGACTGGTCTTTCAAATGTTGCAGGTACATAATACCTCTACTGGTGTTCCAAGAAACTGCATCAAAGAAAGAGGTAATTTTCAAAAATTTATAAATATTTCAGGAGAATGATAAGTTTTCAAAAATTAATTAATGTTATCGTGTCATAAGCTTAAAAAAAGCAAATTTAAACGGAATAGGGAATACGCATGTATTTTTTTTATTTGTAAAATGCCAATAACTATTAGCTGTAATAATTATGTTTTTTTTTTAATAAGTACCTTTATCAGCAGTGAAGATATAAAGGTTTTTCAAAGTTGACAATTAGAAAGTGAAGTCCAATTCTAATTCTGACGTCAAATTTATGACGCCTATACAGCGGCCGTAGAAAACGGCGTTTTTGCGAGAGGGGCAGATATATTTGTTTAAAATAAGTACTTCTATCTCCTACGTTTCGTGTTGCTTATCGCAAAACTCAAGATCGGCTGTTAAACGAAGTTCAGGTCCGAAGAATGTTCTTATGAAAAGAAAAAATCGAAAACTTGCACCTCTGGGATTCTACTAAGATATATTATGTAACCGAAAGATGTATTTAAATTCTGAGCTCCATGCAGACGAACGAGCCGAAGCTAGTGTTGAATAATAAACTAAGCTCCTAACGTCAATTTAGCGAAAATACCTCCGAATCTAAAAGTTTTTCTTAGAAAAACCATTTTAAGTGGAAACTGAACAATTAATGAGCAAAGGAATGCGATTAAAACCCGATAAATAAACAATATTTCATTATTTAGCACACCTAGATCTGCTAAATAGTTCCAAGAAATATTCAATAGTAAACTAGGTACTACAACCACTTGTTTGTGGCTATATATCAATCACTAAGTAAAGGCAGGTACGATAAATTTAAACGAAAGTACCCACTTTAGTTGGGTGCTTCGTTTTTCTAGAGAAATCCGTTAGACTATTTGGTCTGCTTTAAAGAAAATATAGTATCTCTTATTTACTAAATTTATTTAATTTAAAATATTGCGTGGATGACTTATGGAACCGAAACGTGGTCGCTCATAATGGGTCCAATCAGAAGGCTTAAAGTCACCCAAAGGGCAATGAAGAGGGCAATGCTCGGAGTTTCCTTGCGTGATCGAATCAGGAATGATGAAATCCGCAAGAGAACCAAGGTTACCGACATAGCCCGAAGGATCGCTAAGTTGAAGTGGCAGTTGGCAGGGCACATTGATCGCGTAGAACAGATGGTCGATGAGTTCGAAAAGTTCTGGAGTGGCGACCGCGTACCGGAAGACGCAGCGTTGGAAGGCCTTCCCACAAGAAGGACCGATGACCTGGTGAGGGTCGCTGGTAGCCGATGGATGCGAGAAGCACAGGACCGGTTGTTGTGGCGACACTTGGGGGAGGCCTATGTCCAGCAGTGGACGTCTTTCGGCTGAGATGATGATTGCGAGGATAAAAATTTTTGTTCGGGTATTTACGAAGGGATATTACGGAAAGGTCAACGAACTTAATTGCAAGTTTATCTGGCGCCCACCATAGTAAAGAAATGTGTTGCTTGGGCCAGTCTGATCTTGACGGGCTGATTCAGTTTGAGGCATTAATCAATGATTGAACTAAAATATCTGCCAACTTCTGTACCAGACTACTTGGAAAGTGCCTTTTTTTTAACTTTTTGGACGATTTTTGTAGATGGTTTTCTTGATACAAGTCAAGTAGGTATTAAGTCTCATCATATAATCAAATATTTAGACCCAGTTCCTAGTACAAAAAATATTGCAAAACAAAGGTGTCACCGGCAACACCCCGGGGTGCGCCGAATTAATAGCGAATTTAATGTTTATTACCAATTACATAAGGTTTATTTTTTTTTGGGAATTTTCACATGTCGGGGTTGGAGCGGTTAGCTGATATTCACGACTGTTTGGATTTCCTCTCAAAAACTGAGTTTAAAACCCTTTTAATAATAATAATAATAGTTTATTTGCAGACATTGTAGTCCATAGAAATAAACACAAAACACACACATAAAAATCACAAATAGGAAAAAAAATAAAATCAAAATAAAATAAAATAAAATAAAATAAATGCACGTACAGCTATCTACGACCGACCTGTGCGTGCAGACTCACCCATCGACCAAGCATCGGGCAGTCCCACCGGTCGCTCAATGCTCTCAACATGCTGTGGGAGCTGGTATCTGATCTGTGCCGGAGAGAAGCACATCGCTTTCGAACAATGGCATAAAAATCATCCACTCTCGCATCGGCAAACATTCTCGAAGCGCTACAAAAAAACGCCTCTCAAAAAAGAAAACATTTCATGTTGTCTTTTTCTGGCTTAAAATAAACTAGCAGCACGCCGCAGTTTCACCCGCGTAGTTCCCGTTCCCGTAAGAAAACGTGGATAAAGTATAGCCTATGTTACTCCCTAATAATGTAGCTATCCATTGGTGAAAGAATTTTTGAAATCGTCCCAGTTGTTTTTGAGTTTATTCATTACAAACATACACACACACAAAAAAACAAATCTTTCCTCTTTATAATATTAGTACAAATAACCCGAAAACCAGCTCAGGAGTAAACATCAAAGAATTAAGACTAACAGAGGATCGAACATTTCAATCAAAGTGGTGATGCATAATTCAGCGAGAAGCTTCCCTGAAGGATCGTAATTGAAATACGCGGAGCTTCGGGTGGCCACTCCGATGCTAATCGGTGACACCCAACGTAAATCACTATCCACTTTAATAGTATTATTAGTAGTGATGTTGGGAGTTATTTTGATGTGTATTTTGGGATTTTCTCTCGTACCTACTTAGTTTGGTCTTCATTATGTTCTATTAATTGGAATGTTTGTTGTTTTTTTCATATATTTTTGATGGATACGCGCTTGTCCACTAACTCACCTGATGGTAAGCGATGATGTGGTCGAAGATGGAGCACGCTTGCATAGAACTAACCTATTCACTCTTGACTTAAAGACTCCGGGTTGTAGCTATCAGTAAACAAAGACTCTGGCAGGGAATTCCACTCCTTAGTGTTACGCGTTTGTTATTTATTATAATAATATTAATTAGTTTATTATTTAAGCGTTTACGTCTTTTATTAGTACAAGTACTTTTTACGATACCTACCAACTAATTTGTATTTAAATTATTGATTTATTGTTCACTTACACACAGAGCAATTTTTAAACTTTATGCAGGCCAAACGTGCGGGCCATACGCAAACACGTTCAAGTAATTTGATCAAACAGGCTGGTTTAAATTGTTTGATCAAATAGAAATACTAAATTTCGTATTTCTTCATGCCATTTGACGACTCATTTTTGATCAAACTTTTCCCACAGACATTCATGCCAATTTGATGAAACTGTTTGAATCAGCCAGGTCGTTTACTCTTCTTTCTTAGATATAAAACTAAAAAAAAAAGAAAAAAAAGACTGAATAAGCGCCACCTGACGAGACTCACGGAAAACCTTTTTTTTCATTCAATTTGACTAATCGAACGTTCAAGTTCGTTCGTTCGAATGTTCAAGTAAGTTTAAAAATACGAACTAAACCCTCTGGTCATACACGCACGCCGGCTGCAGGGACTACACACCTACTCGTATGCGTGCTTCTACCATATTAGTGATCACCTCAGTAATCATCTCCTTTCGAGCCATATCATCTTATTTCAAGATCCTAAACGAACTCCGTTTATGACAATTTGAATGACGGCGCATATCCGGTATCAATAAAAAATCACGATCTATTCTAGTTGCGGAATTTGTTCGAAAGAGTCACTGCGGCCCTGGAACGCAAAGGGCATTTGGAGGAAGATGGATAAGTTTTAGTCAGTAAGAGTCTGACATTTCCTCCCGCTCCACCCAGAGCGAAAGGAGACATGTGATAATTTTCCATTCTTAAGATATTTACCTATATTTAAAAACTCGCACTTAGGCCACAGTTTATCCATCGGTTTTTTGGTTCATACCTACTTATACATTTGTAGGTAAATATGGTTTTAATTACTCTAAATTTTGTACTGAAAACTGATTCCCTATTGGATTTGGATACTATCGTATCCAATTAAAATTTCCACCCGAAAACCCCTCGTTATTTTAGCTCATAATTTCACAAATTAACTTCTCATCATGAGGAAGTATTTTTCTCATTATGCGTGGGTCGTGTATGAAGGAAACCTAACTCAATCCTAATTAATTGCGGCAATTAAAATGTTCCAGTTGCAGAAGTTTGGCAACACCGTACGAGTTCAAGTGAACTGGTTTATGTTCTACATCGCAGTCATAATGTGGTAGTTAGTTTAGTTATATTAAAATTTATATCAACATAGATTTAGTTTTACTTTAAAAAGAAAATGATTAAAATTGAAGTTTGTATACTACTTTATTGATTTCATTTAGTTCGATAACTATAGAAATATAAGACTTTTTCGACATATTTATCTTTAAAACAATTTATTAATCCTCTCATACTATGTACATTCATAAAAATTGGTTGTCACATCGTCGCGGCCGTCTTTGAATGTATTCCCGTTTATAATTACCTATATTCTATTCTAATCGTTAAAGGTATTTGAAAAATAAACGTCAAAAACCGAATCTAATAATTTATCTATATATTATAAAATATATATGAATTGCTGTTCTTTAGTCTCGCAAAAATTCAAAAACGAAGACCGATTTGAATATTTCTTTTTCTGTTTTGTTTGCTCTCATACAGGGGTGGTTTACATTCGGAACTTTAATTTCGGAAATCGGTGTTTTTGGTTATTTCTTCGTTTCTTGGCACCGACTTCCTGAATTAGAGTTGTTTTATGCTTTGTAGTGTTTTTTATTTAAAAAAAGAGAATCATCTAAATCGTTTGACAATTGATTATGGAAAATCGATTGAATAATCTTCAATTTTAGAATTTTGAGTGCGATGCAAAACTGTCATTTCTTCCATCGCAACTTCTAGTATCACAGATAGCAATTGTGGCACCGAATCATACAATCAACATACTTGAAGTTTATTATTCAATAATCATCAACAAAATTAGGTACCTAATATTTCACTCCGGAACCATCAAAATTATCAACAAATTCATAACAGACAGCTCAAAATTGAATCTGTAACATAAAATAATGAGCCACTCGTAAATCTCCATTAGAAGCAGGATATCTGAATAACAAATGTTTAAACTAGGAAAGTTCCACCACGGATAGCCCAATTTATGCGTAAGTCTCTTAGATTAATGGGAAAAGGCTTATTTTGTTGTTGTCTACAACTATATTTGACCACAAGTTGTTGTTATTAATGATTTGTTGTTGATTGCTTGGCTTGACTAAATTGGTGTGGAATTGGTTACTATATTTTTTTAAATAAATAGGTAATGAAATCATGTTTATTTAGCACATACAGATAAAAGCACATACACATAACTAGTTTTTTTTTCTCTAACGTAAATTGTCCCACTGCTGGGTAATTAAGCATTACCTTTGTAGCTGTTTTTTGTTTTCTTCTTTTTATTAAATGTGTGTTCATAAATTGTTAAAAAAAAAGTAGGATCCAACAGAGGGCGCTGCGATGTAAACAAAAGATTTGATAGTGCTCCCGTAAATTAAATTTGTAAAAATATTAAATGTGCTCAACAGACAGTGAATAGTGCATAAAAGTGATAAAGAACACCAAAAGCAACTATTGTAGTGTTAGCAGACACATCAGTAGTGTAATAACTATAAAAGTGACATCTAAAGTATGTGCACAAAAATCTAACATAACAGTGTAAAATCCCAAAATATTAATGAAAGAAGTGTGTGAAGACTCCAAAACCCTGTATAATAAAGATAAATCTAAAGTGAACTTGAACAATCCCAAGGAATCTACAAAATCTAGAATTGTAACACTTTACAGATTCGTTTTTTATTTGAAATACATTGACGACCACGCCATCTCGTAGCTAAGTCGTGAACTGACATCAATAAACGATAACAAGTGACAGAGAGTGTTGCAATTCCAAAATAATAATTCATTTATGTTGCAAGTAGCGACATCTATTACCCAGGGAATAAATACGTATCATCAATACGACCTGTTATTTCGACTTAGAAGCTACTGTACAGATAGCCAGTAGGCTAACACGTCAGACTTCGACGCAAAGCGGCGCAGGTTCGGAACTCACCATAAGTAATAATTTTTGAAATAAAAATTGTTTGAACAAAATATAATCATGAACTTCTTAGAAAATATTACGTTCCGTCGCACGCGAACACGCTCGGTACCAGACGATGTCAATATTATTTCACAAACAATAAACGAAACCATTAATAGCATGCCTGACCTGTCCGAGGATGAAGAAGACTCACAAATCAAAGCATTAACAAAATAAATCGAAACTCTAACATCCCAATTAAACAGTGCGCATAAAGAAATTGAACTATTGTCATTAGAGAATAACAACCTAAAGCAAACAAATGAGGAATTATGTAAAAGAAACGAGCTTCTCAAAAAGATTAACAGCCCAGTTAAAATAAGAGCTACACCTAAAAAATCCACAAAAAGATGTTCAAACACAAAGGGGACACAAACAGAGACAAATATACCAGATTCACCTAGTAAAAGCCCACAAATTATAACTTCACAGAGAATTTCTGAAATAAAATCGCAGAAGAAGCAGAACAATAAACAGCTCACAACAGACAAACCAAGCACACCTAAAGCCTATTCTATTAACACGTCAATAAAGGAAACTTCCCAAAGGAAGAACACAGACGCTACCAAATCGGAATCCACTAGGAATAAACTATGCATTGTTAGTGCCAATAAAATAAATAATATTCTATCCATCGCAGAGGACACTTTTCAAAACTGTCAGATTTGTCACTACATCTTACCAAATTGTGGATTATTACAACTTATAAGTACATCAAAAAGTTATAGACTACACAATGAATGATCATTGTGTCATTTTGATTGGAGAGGAAGACTTCCAAAAAACAAATAACTACGTGGAAATAATAATAGAAGTAAGGAAGATATTAGAAGAAATTAGCCATACGAATGTTATTTTATGTGTTCCTGCCTTTAAATTAGGCAATTACTCGAATATGTTTAATTGGCGTATAGAGACTTTTAACAATCTATTAGACCTTGATTTACAAACATATGGCTACGCAACTGCATTTGACTCTAATTTGGGTTTACTTTATGATTATAGTATGTTCTCAAAAGTCAATAGAAAGTTAAACGACCGTGGAATGCGCAATATATTTCACAATTTACTGCTAACTATATCTGAAAGCTCATCGACAGAATGTGAAACTATAGGTAATGAAAATTTTAACACCTTGTCTCCTAGTTGTGAGTTTTTTCTCTGATTGCATGTATGTTCTACACCAAAACATTGCCGGACTTATTAACAAATCAGACTTATTGAGTATTTACATTCAAGAATTGCTAAGTAAACAGAAAGTTATGGACGTAATATGTGTAACCGAGCATTTTATAATGTCAGGCCAAGAAAAATTTTTACATATTCCTAATTACAAGTTGGCGGCATGCTATGCTAGGCAGAATAGTAAACGTGGTGGTGCCTGTATCCTAATAAGAGCAGGGCATGAGTATAAAGAACTTCCTGACATAATGAAGTGCTCGATATCAGGAATTTTGGAATGTTGTGCCATTGAATTACCTTTACAAAATATAATAACTATATGTGTTTATAGACCTCCTAAACTGTGTAACGTAAGTCAATTTTATGAAAACTTAGATCTCATCTTAAAAAAAGTGTGTATCAAACCATTAAAAAAAGTCATTTTATGTGGAGACTTTAATATAGATGTCTTAAAGAGGAATAGAATGACGGTAGAATTTGAATGCTTTCTTAGGAGCTACAACCTCAAACTAGAAATTAATCAACCAACTCGATTTATCAGTAACACTTGTTTAGACAATTTTGCACATAATTTTAAACAAAATTGCCAACATGAAGTAATCGATTTCGGATTATCTGACCACACAGCCCAAATAATGAAGATAAAAGTTAAAAAAACCACCCCAATAAAATCATGGAGAGCTTTAAGACGAGATAGATATATCTGAAGAAAATCTTATCAAATTTAGAACACATCTCCAAAGCCTATTATTTTCTGATGTATATAGCACAGAAGATTCTAACAAAGCCTATGATAACTTTTTAGAAATGTTCCTAATGTTATATGACCTCTGCTTCCCTCACAAATTAGTGACTATAAGATCTGAGAAAAAATTAAAATGGGTTTCTCGGGGGATTCGAATATGTAGCAAAAGACAACGACAATTATTGTGGCAACAGAGACTAAAACCAACTTGTGAAAATAAAAGAACATTTAATAATTACTCAAAGAGATTTAAGAAAATCATTAAACTGACCCAGAAAGCTCAGAATAACCACTTAATGAATAACTCCAAAAATAAATCCAAAACCGCCTGGCAAATCATTAATAATAATAAAATCGTAAGAGAACCCATTTCTCATATAAAAAAAGGAGATCAAATAATATCAAACCCTAATTTAATAGCTGAATCTTTTAATAATTTCTTCATTGACCAGATTTCGGATATTCCAAAACATACGTCAGGTGACACAATTAACATAAATATCAACCCACATTCAATATTTATGGCCCCAGTTATTCCTCAAGATGTCATGCGTGTAATAAAAAACTTAAAAAATAAAAAGAGCTTTGGCTATGATGGCATTTCAACCACAGTTGTAAAATTTGTTTCTAACTGTATAGCTGTGCCCCTTACTCATATCATCAACTTAAGCATTTACTCTGGAGTATTTCCAGAAGGTCTAAAAAGTGTAATAGTTAAACCACTATATAAAAAGAATGATAAAGACGAAATGGCAAACTATAGACCAATTGCTCTAATTCCAATCTTTTCAAAGATCATAGAAAAAATTATCTATGAATCTCTCTACAATTTTCTAACTAAATACCACATACTGTGTGACGAACAAAAAGGTTTTAGAAAAAATAAAAACATCAACATGGCTATTTTTGACTTTCTGCATAGAATAATGCCTAAAGTAGACTCTAAAATACCAGTATGCGCAATTTATGCAGATATGTCGAAGGCCTTTGACTGTGTGGATCACGATACCCTTCTAACCAAACTTCACGCATACGGTATTCGTGGTAATGCCCTTAATTTAATAAAAACGTACCTAAAAGGTCGTAGACAATGTACGGAGATAACAAGCCTGTGTTTAGGATCTAGAAAGGAATTAAAATCTTTGTCGTCTTTTAGAGAAATAAAATATGTATGGTGTCCCGCAGGGCAGCGTCCTGGGACCTTTATTATTTTTGCTATATATCAATGATCTGCCACGTCATATACTTCAGCCTATGGTTTTATTTGCAGATGACAGCACATCAATTGTTTCATGTTATAATAAAGATTCATATGTAAATGACATTAAAAATACAATTAGTGGTTTAATAAAGTGGCTTGACAACAATAATTTAGTTATTAATCTCCAAAAAACTAAAATCATGCACTTTTACCAACGAATATCTGCAGGCGATTTGGATATAGACTACAATGGTGAAACTATAGGAAAAGTAAACAGTACAAAATTTTTAGGAATTATAATTGACAGCCAGTTAACTTGGAAGCCTCAAGCAGAAGATATATGTAAACGTTTAAGCACAGCCGCGTTTATGCTACATAATCTAGCAAAAAAAGTAAATTTACCGACTACATTAGTGGCTTACCATGGTCTAGTGATTTCTATCTTAAGATTTGGTATAATATTCTGGGGTCACTGTAGTGTACGAGAAAGCATTTTCAAAGCCCAAAAGCGCTGCTTGAGAGCTATATTTGGACTTAAAGTAACAGACAGTTGTGTACCTATATTTAAGTCTCATAAATTACTAACCTTCCCATGGCTTTACATCATTGAATTAGCAATATTTGTAATAAAAAATCGAAGCTTTTTTGCAACTCTAATAGAAATTAGAAAACGAAGTACAGCTATGAGATCTCAATACCAGAATCTACTATGTACGGGCGTATTCAAAACTAGCTTATTGAAAAGAAATGTACTTTGTATGGCTCCTGTAATCTTTAATAAAATACCTGACCAAATTAAAAACTTACCGTTGCAAAAATTTAAAAAACGATTCACAGAATTACTTCTCGACAAATGTTATTATTCTGTGCAGGAGTTCTTAAATGATAATCTTTTGTAATGGCTACTTGTTTTGTATAAATTTGCATGCTATAATAAGGCAGAATGTACATGGATCCTAAAATATATTTTAACAACCCATTTTTATGTACCTACATTCTAAGCAAATAAAGAACTATTCTATTCTATTCTATTCTATTCTATTCAAAAAAAGAAACCTTATTTTAAAACAACAATATTGTGTGCCTCACGGCTGTGCCATTCGGCAACAGCAATGCGATTCCATTGCCAACACTTTGTCTACAATTCGCTTAATAACGACTTATAAATTTTGTTATGCACCTAATGGTAACGGTTTAGGGGTTTGAATAATAAACTGAGTAAGAATTCTAATAAATCGTTTTATTCAAACGCTACAACTATCACACCGTTACATGACAGCATTCAAACGACACAACAGTGTTGCAACTATGCAACTACAAAACTTACTAAACTATAATAAGTTTATGGTAACACCTTTAATATTTAACCTCAATACTCCCACTTAAACTTAAGTGTACTCACATAGAAAAATACGCACTTAACAAACTTATTAAACATCTTTAAGGACACTGCCTCTCATATAACTAAACTTGTTAAGCGGCAAAGCTTTAGTAAGAAAATCAGCTAACTGACACGAACTTTCAACATATTTAATTTCAATGATTTTCTGTTCAACCTTTTCTCTTATAAAGTTATAACGGACATCAATGTGCTTACTTCTTTTGTGGAAAACTGGATTGTTAATCAACTTTATCGCACTTTGATTATTGTAGGAATAAGTAAAGGTAAGATTTTGAGGAATAAACTAATTTAATAAAATATCAAGAGAAATATGCAACACGCGGTATGACAGCTCTATGGACGACACACTGACAGTTGAAGCCTTCTCTTTATAAATTATGTACAAAGGTTTACTTGCTTATTAACCTAAGCGTAGGCGTTCACTCTTCCAACATCCTCTCCTGGACGCAGACGCTTTAAGATTAAACCCATTGCTGTGGTGAAACTTTCGTGCTTCGGTCGATGAAGTCCTTTTGTCAAAATGTCGGCGACCATGTCTCGCGTGCATTTGTATCGCACAGCGACTAAATTCGCGGCAATCTTCTCACGCACAAAATGATAGCGAACATCAATGTGCTTGGTCCGTGCGTGGAATGCAGCATTTTCTGAAAGACTAATCGCACTTTGATTATCACAATAAACTGTAATGGGGGTACCTTTCAGTTCAGGCTGTAACTCTTGTTCCAGCTGCTTTAACCAGAGAGTTTCCTGTATAGCCGAGGCCAATGACATGTATTCTGCCTCAGAACTCGATAAAGCGATGGTCTGTTGCTTCTTTGAATTCCAGCTTATTGCACCACCCTGAAATAAATATATATATCCCGTGCAAGACCTTCGATCTTCAATATCACTTGCCCAGTCTGAATCACAATACCCAGAAATATTTTCATTTATGTTTCTTTTGTAAGTTAGTTTCATATTAATTGTAGCTTTCAGGTATCTCAGGACTCGTTTTAAAGCCACCCAATGTTGAGTAGTAGGTTCGCTGTTGTATCTACTCAGAGAATTCACTATATAGGCTATGTCTGGTCGAGTCCCTTGTGACAGGTACAACAAGCAGCCAATAATCTCTTGGTAAGTAATACCCTTTAGAACTTCGTCTTGACTTGCAGCTTTTTTTAACTTAATATTTGCATCAGTAGGTGTCCATACTGGCTTGCAGTTATACATTTCAAAACGGGTGAGTATCTTTTTAATATATAGAGATTGATCTATAGTGATTTCCTCATCTTTTATATTTTGAACAATTTTAAAACCAATGCAATTGTCTGCTCTTCCTAGATCCTTCATACTAAACTTTTCTTTTAACTTCTCTTTCATCATTTGAGACGTTTTTTCATTATTATAGAAGTATAACAGATCATCAACATATAATGCTATAAAAAGAATATCGTTTTCATCTATGATGCGATAATATACGCATGGATCTATCTTTGATCTGGTCATTCCAGTTTCTATCAGTGCAGTATTTAATTTCTTATTCCACTGTCTGCTAGCTTGTTTTAATCCGTATATAGACTTATTTAATTTACAGACAACATTTTCTTCTTCATAGCCAGGTGGTAAAGACATATAAATCTCTTCATCGATATCACCTTGTAAAAAAGCTGTGACAGCGTCCATCTGGTGTATTTTAAGTCTATATTTTACAGCTAGTCCAATTAAATATCTTATGGAACAATAACGGACTACAGGTGCATATACTTCATGGTAATCAATGCCCTTGACTTGCTTGTATCCTTTGATTACGAGTCTAGCTTTGTAACGGGCTACTGAACCATCTCCGTCCAACTTAGTTTTGTAAACCCATTTGCAGGGAATCACTGTTTTCCCTTCTGGTAAGTTAACTGGTGTCCACGTTTTATTTTTTAATAAAGACTCATATTCTTCACTCATAGCTCTCTTCCACTTATCAGAATTATCACTGTTTAGAGCTTCTTCATGACTTTGTGGATCGCAGTTTAATAAACTCATTGTTGACTCACCAGTCATACACATGAATGACGAAGGACTTTGATTACTTTTATTTGTTTGCCTTTCTATTCGATGTTGAAGTGGTCTCAAAGTTATGTTAAATTCCGGAGGAGAATCAACTATTTCATCAGGGAAGTAAGTTTCATCATGAACATCTTCAAACTGATCGGAATCATCTGAAATAGATTCACTTTGAGATATAACCTGTGTTTCTATTGTTTTATTTATATCACCATCTATGGTTCTTTCCACAGGTTCTACGTCTTCTTCAGAAGGTAAGTCAACAGTTTCTTTTTCTTTTAAATTAATATAACTTCCTTTTTTCATTTCATTTCGCTGTGTAGTTTCTTTTAAACTTACATTATTTTCTTTTTCAGGAACTTTATTTCTCTTAATTGAAGCCTCTAGGAATACAACATCCCTACTAACAATTCCTTTTTTTGTTTTAGGATCAATGAACCTGAATCCTTTTGTACTGTCACTGTAACCAACAAAGATCAAATTACGTGACTTGGGTTCAAGCTTGGTTCTTTTTTCTTTAGGTATATGCACCATAGCGGAACATCCAAAAATTTTCATATGGCTGAGATCTGGCTTCTTCCCAGTCCATATTTCATAGGGCGTCACATCGGATAAAGCACGCGTCGGTGAGCGGTTTACGATATATGCAGCTGTGGCCACCGCTTCTCCCCAGAATGCGTTCTGTAACTCAGCATTTAAAATCATGCATTTAGCGCGCTCTATTAACGTCCTATTCATTCTCTCACTGAGTCCGTTCTGCTCAGGAGTGTACGGATTAGATGTTTGATGCAATATTCCATTTCTCTGTAAGTAGGTTGCAAAATCGTTGTTTTTATATTCGGTTCCATTGTCGCTTCTTAAAATTTTGATCTTTTTATCCAATTCGTTCTCTACTTTATTCTTAAATGCCACAAATGTCTCAAAAACTTCGCTTTTATGTTTGATGAAATAAACATGTACAAGTCGTGAGAAATCGTCTATGAAAGTAACAAAAAACTTTGCTCCTCCCAAGGAAATATTCTGCATAGGACCACAAACATCACTATGAATGAGCTCTAGCAAACTTGTTGCTCGTGAGCCTTCAGCGGGGAATGGTTGCCTCGTCTGCTTGCCTTCAAGGCAAGTTATGCAGGTATAAGTCTCTTTCTTTGATGACAATTTCACGCCTTCTGCACAGAATGGTATTTTGTTAAGACTTGCGAAATTCAAGTGACCCATTCTCTGATGCCACAGATAAGTATCTTCATTAGTTTTAGCAGCCAGCATAAGTTGCATTTCTTTACTTCGAACGGTATTTAATTGATATGTTTCATTTCTTAAATTCGCCTTTGCAACTAATTTTTTACTGGGATTGTAAATCTGACAACCCGTCTTATCAAATGTTACATGGCAACCACTTTTAATTATTTTGCTCACGGACAATAAATTTGTTTTCAATTCTGGTACATATAAAACGTTCCTCACCTGTATTGCTTCGGTGCTGCCATCTTTTGCATTTACTTTGATACATACATTACCACAGCATTCTACAATCAATGTTTTATTGTCAGCAATTTTTATGCACGGTACAGATGAAGGAGTGACATCTGTGAGCCAGTCCCGGTGCATCGTCATGTGCATGGACGCTCCAGAGTCCACATACCAGTTTTCGGAGTCCTTTATTGTGGATACTGAAAAAGCTGCCACATATCCAGTTTCTCTGTCTTTTTTTTCAGGACTTGATTTTTTATGCCAACAATTTTTACTGAGATGGCCGTACTTGTTACAATGGTAGCACCTCGGGCCTTTTTTAACCTTTTGCTGGTCAGTTTTGGGTTGGTATTTTTTTGTTGTTTGTATAAAGAGCGGTAGTGTCTGATGTCTTCACTTCTTGTAATAACTTATTTTTTACTAAATCAGCACTAATCTTCATACCGGAACTTTCCAAACCCATTATCATTGGCCTGTACATTTTAGGCAATCCTGCCAACATTAAAGTGCCCAACCATTCATCGTCCACATGGAATTTTATATTCCTTAATTTGTGAGCTGCTGTCATTATTTTGTTAACATAGTCTTCGACGGATGAGCTACTTTCCAAACTAGTATTGATAAGCTCTTTCAACAAACCAACTTTTCTAGTTCACTCTTCCAACAATTATCGACGTTCAATATAACAGAGTTTTGCGGTTCACGTATATCCAACAAAAATTGCTTTATCCACAATATCTCTTTAGCTGCATCACTAGCTGCCATATATTCGGACTCAGTTGTCGACAAGGCTATCGTATTTTGTTTTCTGCTTGCCCAAGTGACAGGTCCACCGTTCATTAAAAATAAGTAACCAGTAGTTGACTTTCTAGAGTCTATATCACCTGCAAAGTCAGAATCTGAATAACCTATCAATTCTGCATTGCTGTGATATACAATTGACATCCCTTTTGTATGAATTAAATAGCGAATTATTCGTTTTACAGCATTCACATGAGGTTTTCCTGGGTAACTAACATATCTACTCACTAGATTTACTGCAAAACTTATATCTGGTCTAGACACCAAAGATAAAAATAATAGCGCTCCCACTGCTTCTCTATATGGAAAATTAATAACAATTTCATTCTCATTTTTAGACAATTGTACATTCGTTACTGCAGGTGTACCTTTAGCATCAAACATATTAAACTTATTTATTAAGTTTTCAATATAATTTTTCTGGTTTATAATTATACCATTGCTTGTCTTATTTATTTCCAAACCAACAAAGGAACTTAAAGTCAATCTTTTTATTTCAAAATTCTTTCCTAAATCTTTCAAAATTATTGACATAACCTCCTTACTTTTTGAAAATAATAATCCATCATCGACGTAAATTATTAACAAAACTTTGACATTATTAAAATTCCCTACAAAAACGCAATTATCTACATTACATACTTTAAATCCATATGTAGTAAGAAATGAACTAAACTTTTTGTTCCAACAACGTGAAGATTGCTTGAGGCCATATAAAGATTTATTTAACTTACATACTTTAGATGAGTCCACTTTAATACCCTCTGGCACCTCCATATATATTTCTTCTGCGAGCTCTCCATACAGGAAAGCCGTCTTCACGTCAAACTGTTCCATTTCTAAATCGTCTCTTGCTGCTATGCTCAACAACAATCTAATTGAATCATACCTGGTAGTAGGTGAGAATGTCTCCTTATAATCCAAATCCTTAACCTGAGTAAAACCACGGGCACACAAACGCGCTTTGTACCGCTCTATTTCTCCTTTACTATTTTTCTTGATGCAGAATACCCATTTAGATGTTATAGGCTTCTTTTCTGTTCTGTTTGTGATTGTCCATGTGTTGTTGTCCTCATGGGATTTAAGCTCACTTTTAATGGCTTTCTTCCAATTATGTTGGTTAGATCCAGTAACAGCTTCTTTATAAGTACTTGGTATTTCCACTTCAATTAAGTTCAGTTCCATATTCCTTTGTACTCGAGGTCTTAGAGTTACATTTCTGGTTTCTTCTATTGTCACGCCTCTAGGTGGACAATATGTCTCATCACCATCTTCTAAACTTACCATACTATCAGAAGATGAAGTGTCTACAGAATCAGGTCTATTCGATACATTTTCTTGAGGTAACGGCACAGGGTCGTTTGCCACTTCAATTTCATTTACCTTTACTTCAACGTAGTTTTGCTTTGATTCCATAGCATTGTTGTGTTCATCAAAATGAACATCCCTTGACACAGTTATCCTCCTTGTGTTTTGATCATACATTCTATAGTTCTCTTGCTCATATCCCACCAATATCACTTTCGTATTTTTTTTATCTAACTTCTTTCTTTTGGTACATGTACATATCCCACTGAGCCAAATATTCTGATATGTTTCAAGCTTGGTTTTTGATTAAACCAATATTCATAAGGTGTAACATTTATGGATTGACTTGATGAACTTCTGTTTAATAAATAAACAGCACAGCTGACAGCTTCAGCCCACAAATTCATATGAACATCTTTTGCATAAAGCATTGACCTTGCGCTTTCCATAATTGTTCGTAATTCTCTTTCAGCTCTCCCGTTCTGCTGTGGAGTATAAGGGGCAGTACACTCATGAGTTATTCCTTTACTTTCCAGGAAATTCTTAAATTCATGGTTCACATACTCTCCGCCATTATCTGTGTGTAAAATATGTACATCATGGTGGAATTGACTGTTCACTATAGCATTATATTTAATGAAATATTCAAGAACCTCACTCTTGTGTCTAAGGAAATAGACATGACGGTAACTAGTCGCACCATCCTTAAACAAAACAAAATAACGCTTTCCTGAGACTGAAGGCTCTTCAATAGGTCCACAAACATCGCTATAAACTATATCTCCTGCTTGATATGTGCCTCGCTCTGATTTTTTAAATGGCAGCCTGGCTTGCTTGCCATACTGGCATGCCTCACAAATAAACTTATCATTACCTGTCAATGTTACAGGTATTGCACCAGCTTTACTCATATTTTGAATTTCTTTGACATTTAAGTGCCCGAGGCGCTCATGCCACACTTTGATATCTGACTGGACAATATTACAGCTTTCTTGCACAACTGTTTGAATTTCCAACTCAAAAAGATTGTTTTCTTTGAGATATGCACACATGACTACTTCATTGTTTCTCATTGTTAAAGCAGATTTGTTATCTTTCATGATTACATAACCACGTCTGGTTGCCACTCCCTCAGAGAACAAATTTCTTCGTAATTCAGGTACATATATTACATCTTCTAATATGCTTTCTTTCCACTGTTCTTTTACTTTTCTTCTTATTAATATTTTACCTTTACCACAAACTTGAACATTTTGCTTGTTTCCAAGTTTAACGGTTCTGTTCTTATCATCACTATGATATGCATGAAATTCACAGAAAAATCACGTTACGTCATGTGAGCCGACGCTCCGCTATCCAAAATCCACACATCATTTTCATGAACACATGATGTGGTCTTCTCTGCATTAAATGCTAACATATTAAGCTGTTCTTGGTACTACTTACCACCAGACTTCTTGGGTGCTCTACAATCTCTTGCGAAATGACCTCTTTTGTTACAGTTGTGCACACAAATCTATGACTAGAGCATTGCATTGCTCGTGGTGGCATTAACAGGCTTCCCATTACGTTCAACATGTTTTGAATTTTTCTTTGTAATCACTAAAGCAGTCTCATCTTTCTCATTATTCTCTAAACTTGCTTCTTCATCAATTAATCGCGATTTTAAATTTTGTATGGTCTGATTATCTGGGTCAAGTGATAACCACGCTTGCCGTAGAGAACGATATGCAGGTGGTAGTGTACTCAATATTTTGGTCATCACAGCGGTATCACTCAACTTTTCACCATATTCTCTGAGTTGCTTTGCTAGACTCTCAACTTTTGAAACATGTTGCGCCATTTTGTCACTCGAACAATATGTATATTGGTAGAACTTTTCGTGAATTATCATCTTATTGAATTCTGATTTATGCTCATATATCGTTTCCAACTTACTCATTACATCCTTGGCATTATCGCAGTTTTCTATTAAAGCAATCTGGTCAAGATTCATTGACGATGTCAAAATGAACATCGACATGCCGTCATCTTTGTTCCATTGCAATTGTGCTAAATGTTCTGCAGGTTTAGGAGAATATATATCTAAACCTCTCGCTCGCAATGCGCATTTCATTTGGAATTTCCACTGTTTGAAATTATTTCCATTAAATTTCTCAACTTTCATTGAATTTGAGACTTCCATGTTCGAATTTTTTCTGACGCTTGTCACAGAATTTTTCGACTTCTCAAATTCCTGCTCTTTACTCAATTTTACAAACCATCAGCGTTTCCAACGTTCCTGGGCACATAACCTGTTCGGTTTAGGGGTTTGAATAATAAACTGAGTAAGAATTCTAATAAATCGTTTTATTCAAACGCTACAACTATCACACCGTTACATGACAGCATTCAAACGACACAACAGTGTTGCAAATATGCAACTACAAAACTTACTAAACTATAATTAGTTTATGGTAACACCTTTAATATTTAACCTCAATGATGTATTCTCAAAATCAATTGATGTTTCAAATCACATTCAAAGTTTTTTTTGACATTATTCAGGTTCACAGATAAGTTCGATTCGGCTGCAGGTCCTGACCAGAAAAATGCAAAACATCCCGTAGAGCATTAACTACTCTTCTATGACTCTTAATTTAAATTTTTGGCGGATAATTTCAACAACACCAAAACATAACACGACTTCATCACATCACAAATCTCGCACCGATACTAACGCCATCTAGCGAGTTACCGTCAAACAATTTCTAATCAGAGGATTCCATGCCGTTTGATAGAACATAAAGCAACGTTCGAATACTCTAGATGGGCGTAAATTGTAAAACGTGGATCGTTCAAATATTTACCGTATCCTCACTGGACGCGCCGTTTTGCGAAAATAGTTCGAAAAAGGAATATACGGGTTCTCGTTTCCGAACGTACCCGCAGGCTCTTGTTTTCAATATAAATATTAGTGGTTAGGATTGTTCCGGTGGTTTGTGGTTGTTGATTGTGTAGGTAATAAGTTTGTTGGATAAATCATCAATTAAATTGATACAATAAATAAATGAATTAATGATAGGCAGTGAGCATTTTAATAAGATGTCGTGACCTTCATAAAGGTTTTTTTTTCAGGGGTGATAAATCAATTATATTGTTTGTCCATAGAACAAATTGTTAATAGATATTTTTTTGTATCTGGAAAATTTAATGTAAAGATATTTTTAAATTTGAATGTGCTTGGTTCTGAAAAACCCACTTTTTGTACAATTTTCAAAAAATCCCAATTTTTATTTTCATATAATCGGAAAGTTAAAAATAAAATTTTAAAAATGTCTACGCTAAAAATACAAAACCGTCACGTATTTTCCAACCGTTTAGAGTATGAACCGAATCCAAACTGTTGGAATTATTTACAACACTCGTTTTCGAGACGACTGGCTGTTTGCTTTTGGTAGAATGTTTTGTCAGTTCGCGTCGAATGCTTCAACGTGTGAACGATGTGCTGCAGTTATTCGTCAACTATACGATATTTTTATCAATTTTAGGTTGCGGGAATTTTTATTGGTACAATTCGTGGGGAATTCGTCCATGTGAGAGATTCAGAATGTTTACATTTATTTTAGCATTGTACTAGGTAGATAATGTTCATAAAACCATTTTTGTTTACAGGCAAACTAAAGAATGGAAGGCAGAAAGAGTGGTCTTTGCCCTGCAGTGGGACGGAATAAGCTAGCTGGCTGGGCTTAGCAAACAAATGCTTTGTATTGTAAAACTGTTAGTACTGTATCAATAATTGAATAAAAGTATATTACACCTCTTAGAGAAGTAGGTAGTGGACAAAATTAGTGAGACAAATTATAAAGCATGTGTAAACGTTTTTGATTGAATTCATTGTCAACAGTAAAATACAGCAGTTAACGCGTACAAAAGAATATACCACAATTAAAATGTGTTTTTCGTACTTTCGTTCGACAAACTGGGCAAGACTTTCTCCACGTTGTGTCACAGAATCCCTTTATTTATCGTTGAAGGCTCTACTGACCTCAGGTTATTTGAATTACAAGCCCCTGAATGCTCAAGCGGTCCCTTAGACTTCCTGACACAAAACCGACCAGCAAACAAAATTATGACGCCCTCGAACACACCTGTACTTTACACAATGTCCTTTATTTCAATATCCCAGAGTCAGCACGCCACGCGATATTGCTCCTATCGTACCCATAAAACGTGCAAATTGAATGTTCATATTCGCGTGTATGCCCGCCAGAGGTCGTGAACATAAGTTTCAAGTAATATTTTTCTTACAATACCGATACATATTTTTATGAGGGATCAGCTATGTCATGATAAAGCCAATAAACTTGCTCCCCGAAATAAGTTTTCACCATTTTATTTTACGATGTTTGTCCAGTCGCTCGTATATTCTGTTGAGTTGGTTTTTTTTTCACAGTAGCACCTACTTCTGGAGAATTTAATTCTGGATCCTATTATTTTATAATCCTGAGAATCTACTTTTGTCCAAAAATCTAGAAATGAACCTAAAAACATTTATAATGAATCCAAACAAATAATGATGTCATTATAGCAATTCGTTGAGATGTCCTTCCCGGAATCCGGGTTTTAAGCATCCTGAAATGTAGGTAGGTACTCGTATTTTAACGTTTTTCTTTTTTACGTTACGAATAATTTTTAAGCCGTTAAAGTAATTAGATTTGTATACTTGGCTAATTAAGCGAGTAGGTACGGGTCTTAAAAATAATCTTTTTAGTTAACAAAGTGCTTGTGTTTGCGAAGTGTTGTGTTTTCTCAAAAGATCTACCTAGAAGTTTCATTTTCTTGTATAAATACTAGTATTTTAAGCTTCTAAGTATCTGATGAATATTAAGCGCTTTTAGATTTATGTGCACATTAAACATTAAATTAGCTTCGTTTAATGTTTAAATTAAATATTAATGCATTTGAAATTGCATGAACGTTTTAATCTCAATTAGTTTATTCAGTCTTTTTCAGCTCAGAGGTTAGATACGAATATAAAATGGAAGCTACCTAGCCTTTTGTGGGAATAAGTAGATTATTGATTATTTTTTAAGTACTAACATCTGCCAGCGCCTTTGACCGCGTGAATCTCAAAATTATCTCAAAGAAACATAATACATTCAAAGATTCAAGATTCAAAGCATTTCTTTCAAATATACCTCCATTAACATGCACTTTTGAATTTCAAAGTCAGTCAAAAACATGAAGCTATTTGCACATTCGAAGGTGTACATCTCTATGGGGAAGAACGTGCAAAAAAACACCACAGCATTACAAAACTCCTGATTACATTTGTTCACACAAAACTCTAGTTATTCACGGGATAAAAGAACCATGTCCTGTTGCACGATATTATCTAAGCTAATAATAACAAGGCTTTCTTAAAATGAAGGTCAATTTATCGTAGTGACTTAGTGAAGTGAGATTGGTGTTTTAAATGCAAACATAGAAGATATTCATATTAGGTCATCATTTCAGTGAGAAAGCGTAGATTTCTGAACAAAGTCGTCCCCCAAGTGCCGCCACATACAGTTACAGTGGCCTTCACCAGATTTTCGGTCAGATTGAAGGGAAAAAAAATAAGTGTTTGTATCGTTTGAATACTAAAAGTGCGAATTTATAGAGGTAGTATCACTATCAAACAACATTAGTTCACTGCTAGAGATGAATCCCACCCCCCCCCCCCCCAAGCTACACCATAACACCCAGTCCTACCCATTTTGCATCCAGTCTGCTCCGGTCACCAATCAATTAATACTATAGATTTTGTATCTTTTTAGGGTTCCGTACCCATAGGGTAAAAACGGGACCCTTATACTAAGACTGTCTGTCATCAGGCTGTATCTCATGAACCGTGATAGAACAATTGAATTTTTCACAGATGATGTATTTCTGTTGCCACTATAACAAAGAATAATAAAAACAGCATAAAATATTTTTTTAAGTGGCTCCCATATCTTTTATAGATAATGGTACGGAACCCTTCGTGCGCGAGTCCGACTCGCATTTGGCCGGTTTTTTTTTTGTTTGGTTTTGTCTCATGATACTCTGTTTTTTTTCCACCATAATCTAAAAACTAAACAATTTTCTTTCCCTCATCACCATGAAAACAACTCAATCCTGAAAAAAAAAATCTATAAATACAAAACGATTTCATTTTTCTCCGTTGGAGCTCTTGACTGGAGTGTCATTGTATGTGGGAGTGAGGGCTCTCCGATCTCAATAGCTGGGGCCTACCTATAATGATATCGTGTTCTCGAGGCCCTCTCGAGCAAAAATTATTAAATTGTTTCCAGGAACCATAGATACTCGTAGTACACCTCAATTTTTTGACGACACGTGTATTGAATGAGGCCTATGTTCAGCTTATGTTTTTCTGGAACTATCTCTTAGGGGTCTGGCTGTTTGTGTATGTGACTTTGTATGTTTGTAAACGCACCCACGATACAGGAGAAATTCCTAGTGTGGGGCAACGTTTTTGTTTAAAAAATATTGATAGATGATAGCCAGAAATATAAAAATAAAATATAATAATTATTTTCACAAAAAAATACAGACATAACAAACAAAGTATAATGTATGTAACGTATAATGAACAAAACGTGGGAATGCCTGATTTTTAAAGACCATGCCTTATTTGCTGCTGACATCACTGTGTTTTACAATTTGTATTTTTATTCGTGGTGGCCACAAAATCTTCCAGTAAATCGTGTTTGTTCTATATTAAAATACAATGAATACAAATTCAACACGTCTATCATTAGTCAGATAGTTCTCTGAAACAAATTATACACGAAAATCACATCCATTCGTCAACTTATCACCATTATGTATCTTATCACCATTATCATCTGCCTAGCCTTTTCCCAACTTTATTGGGGTCAGCTTCCAGTCACACCGGATTCAGCTGAATACCAGTATTTTACGTGGAGCGGCTGCCTACCAGACCTCCACAACCCATTAACACGGTACTTTTTGGCAAGACTGGAGTCAGATTTTCTGGGTTTTGACAATCCGTAACGACTGCCAAAGATCTACAAATGACAGCCGGGACCAACGGCTTAACGTGCTTTCCGAAGTACGGAGGAAACTCGATATTTTAAGATGGTCACCCATCCATAGACCGACCTCGGCAAGCGTTAAGTACTTAGTTACATACACGCAGGTAATCTCCTAACTCAGGGGTTCCCAATCTTTTTTATAGTGTGACTCCTTTTAAATGTTTTTTTTTGTTGCAACGCCCTTGTAAAAGAAGATACTTAGCTAGGTACAT
Source organism: Melanchra persicariae (assembly GCA_947386135.1). NCBI lineage: Eukaryota > Metazoa > Arthropoda > Insecta > Lepidoptera > Noctuidae > Melanchra > Melanchra persicariae. The sequence goes on along the minus strand of OX376651.1, from coordinate 2,615,709 downwards.
TTGGGAAAACTAGTACGTACAATCAATGAGACAGTTGAATTTGCTTTTCTGATTAAGACTCACTGAAAAATATTTATCAAATTGTGCGTTTCGCGCGGTAGTGACGCATGATTTATTTTTAAGAATAAAATTGTTGCATGTGCGTCCCTTTCGCGTGAATAAACGGTTTTTCTTTCTTTCTTCTTTCTTAAGATCGATAAGTGTTCGACCAATATCAATTTTTGCAAACTTAGCTTCAAAAAAAAAAAAAGACTGAGAACATGACGCTCCCATTTAGTTAGCCAATTGCAGCATTTCCATTTCATTGCCGTGGCGGTTTGCTACGCCTCTGGGAATGGACTGCGACGCCCCGGGGAGTCGCGACGCACGACGTTTGGGAACCCCTGTCCTAACCTATTTGAACGATCTCAGTCGAGCCGGCATGAACAAACTGTATGCACAAGACCGAGTAAGCCCATAGTAGGCGTGCGAATCTTCTTAAATTTTACAAAGAAGCTGAGTCGGTGTTTGCTCAAAGAGCGTCTTAGCTGTTCCGTCTAACTTCCAGTCTCGTACTTACTCTATGAGACGTACAAACGTCGGGAAAATGGCGGAAAGTTTCTTTATTTCGAGCTTGGGTTCTTTCATTTTGTGGTGTATTTGGTTTTGTTTACTTTTACTGTATAGCGATATTGAATACTATGTTTCCTGTCAGAGTGCCAATTTTACATATTTTCAAGCTACGTTCGCATTTTTTACTGTTTGCAATGGGGTAGATAACTAAAAAAATCTAAGTCCGTCAGATAGATTTCTAACAAATATTTGACACGTATTTTGTCTTTTTTCGCAGAAACAAAAATTGAAAACGATACAGTGCGTTGACAACTCGTGTGACGTCACTTGTAAGTACAGGTGACGTGACAACCCCCCACGCCAGGGGCTCGAGACAAAAGAGATTCCTTAGGGTGTGTCCACATCTGACGAGTGCGCCACGAATGCGCCGCTCGCGAGCTGCTCGTGCGCTGCACGCGTGCTGTAACTGCAATTGTTTGGTGCGCCTCTTTAGCGCAACTCACACAAGGCTTGCACAAAGGGCGCACGCGGCGCGCGATCTGCGCGCGCGGATACCGTTCCGGTCACTTTAATAATGTATATCTCAGTTGTTCAGTTGGATCCCTCAAAACGGGGAATCTTTTATACGTTTCGAATAATAGCAAACAATTTTCATCTGTCCACTCCATGATAACACGTATAGTTCCGACAGTCAGAAATGAACTGAGCGGGTGGGAGGAATACGTTCACGCGTGGGTGGTGCACTTGCGCGGCTCTTGCGCAGGAACGGCGCGCAAACTTGAAATGCACGCACGCAGCTCGCAAACTGGTCGCTGGCGGCGCATCCGTGGCGCATTCGCCAGATGTGGACACACCCTTAAACGGTAGCATGGCGAAGGCGATTGTCACTACGTCAAAAATGTATGGGATTGACAGATGCTATCGAAATGTCACGTGATCAAATCCCTACATTTTGGCATTTCGACAGTCGCATTCGCTAATTGAATGGCACATTGTCTAGGGCCTCTGATCTTTGATGCGTTTTATCTTCGACACGGACTACCCAAATATTTTCAAGATTTTTACAAGTTTTTTTTTACTATGAACTGTATACAGTTCATAGTTTCCAGTTATCCCAATCATACGCATATTTCATTAAGAGCGTTTACGCGGGACGGCTTTTCATACAAACTTTCAAATCCTTAATTTTAGAAATTAATAAACCGATTTTAATAAAACTTGGTATGCGTACACTACATATCTAGTTCTAAATAGTTATTAGAAAACATTTTCGAAAAAAAGTTCAGGGAGAAGGATATAGTGATTTTTCACTTTCTATAGAAAACTTAAAATCGCTCTCTCTCTCCCTCTGAAATCTTTTTCAAAAATGTTTTCCAATAACTATTTAGACCTGGATATTTAGCGTATGCATACCAAGTTTCGTTAAAATCGGTTCATTCATTTTGAAGAATAAGGACTTGAAAGTTTGTATGAAATGACATACGGCGTACACGCCCTTAACTCCATTTGAACGGCTACGGCGTAGCACGTAGCTCGTAGTCGGCAGCGTAGCGCGTAGCAAATCGTAGCACACCGTAGCGAAGTAACAAAGTTAGGTTCAGCCGGACGATTCTAATTCGGCAAACAAGTTAGCTTGATAGTTACACCGGTTTTTGGCGAGGGTATTGGGAACGTGCGCATTAATCTGTTCCGAAATGATTGATGTATGTAAGTACCTATTTGTGATATAAAACAAATATAACCGCCTTCCAAATAAATAACTTTAATTTTGGAAGTCGGTGCACCTCGTGTGGTTCTTCGTTTTTTGACACCGATTTCCAAAATTTATTTTTAGTACTTATTTTGTAGTTTGTGGTGGTTTTTATATGTAAGTCGGCTGTATTGTTTTGTTAAAAAGTTTTATCTTTTCACTTTTTATTGCTCACAGTCCATAAGTTGGAATATTTGGGGGTAAACATTCCAACTTATGGACTCCGTTTAGCAGTCTATTTTCGAAGTTCTTCATCAAATCTTTAAGAAATTTTAGCAGGGCCATTTCTAAATAAACTTTTTTCGAACAAAAAAGAATTTTGAAAATCCGTTTGTGTATGACGGAGTTAAGCTTGAACATAAATAAAAATATATTAATAAACATTCAAATTGATACAATCCTCATTTTTTAAGTCGTTTAAAAAAAGAAGGCCAGGCTAACCTATCTGACGAAATAATGGTAACACCTCTAAAATTTTGACATTTCTTATTATAATATTGAAATAGACGCGTTTGACTACTATCTCACCGGATAGTATGGAATGATGAGGTCGACGATTAAGCATTTAAATCATGCCTAGAAGTTACTTTTTCACTCTTGACTTGAAGAACCTCAGATACTGCTATAAGGACACAGACTCCGCCAGGGAATTTAACTCTTTAGCCGCTAAAGCCGTAAAACGTTATGTGCGTATGGATGTCCACTACGTACCGATGATGTGTCTCAACGATGAAAAGGGCTTTGTGAAATAAAATTGTGCAATACCAACGCACACTCCCCGAAACAGTCAAAAGAATTAAACGTTTCATTTTTAATTTCGACAAACAAACACTCCAGTCGATTATCGAAACCCACATACAATTTCGCTTACCCCAATAATTCTGGAGAAACAACATGCTTTTCGAAAGAAGCCCAATTAAAAGTTCCAATACCTCCGACCAAAATGAATCGACTTCCACGCAGCACACAGCACAGGTAAAGCCACACACACGCCAAACTACGGAATCGTTTCCTGAAATTAAAACCTTCAGTTTCAGTTAGGCTATGTGCACATGTTCAACTTTTACAGAAGGTCGTTGGAGGGAAAATTGATTTTATAGCAATAAAATTTTTGATACTGTTACTATTTCATCTTGCATATTTTAACCCTGCTTGATTGAAAAAAAATACGCGAGTAATGAGACGCTGGGTCATCGCTACCCCGATTTTAATGACAAATTTTCGCGAAATTTCAACTGTGAACTTTCTTGTAGTATTAGTCTTATTACATATTTTTTCATTTCTCTTTAACCGCTGCGGCCCCGACATGTGAAAATTCCCAAAAAAAAATATCTTATGCAATAGGTAAATAAACATTAAATTCGCGATTAATTCGCGACACACCGGTGTGTCGCCGGGGCCGGAGCGGACCTAATTCTGAAGTCTAAGCAGACGAAGAAGCAATCAGAACTTAATTATTTTAGAAGTATTTGCTTTTGTCAACGACTATGGTCGACGCAATTGCAATAACGGCCATTGACATCTAAGATTGACATACCTAATACCAAAATCAGAAATAAATACATAAATCTGTCCTGAATCGGCATATATCGTGATCCTTTACATTTTTTAGTTATGAAAAACGATTCATAATTTATTGTTCTGGTACCTACGAAGAGATATTAAGGAAAGGGCAATGACCGTTATTGCAGTGTTGACCAATACTCATGTGAAACTCGAAAATATCCCAGAGAACGTATTGCCGGCTTGAAAAGTATCATAATTATGTATTATGTAACCCAGGGGGTCGAGTCTGCTATTGTAATCGTGTCTCAATGACCGGTCAATGATCGATTTTTGACGTATAACGTCAAACTTATGACACATTTCCGATACAAAAACTGTCAAAGTTGTCAAATATTCGATCAATGACCGGTCATTGAGACACGATTGCAATAGCAGACTCGAGCCCCAGGCCATGGTACAACTAAGCAATAAAATGTCCTTGCCAGATTCAGTGTTTTCTGATAGCTATACAAAGTGGAAGCGTCTTGAGTGGACAGGTTACTTCAAGGCAAACGCATCGTTTCATCATTTACCATTATGGTCAAACGCGTCCCCACAAGTAATAATAATCTCCCTAGAATAGTCTGATTAAAAGTGAGTTTCTCGTTACACAACTTACAAGGCGAGGAGGATTTCCCAATAATATAGGTAAAATAGCTGTGATGGTTATTTTGATGAGAGTCCCGATACATTTTGCCTTGCGGCATGTAAAATTAATAAATGACTGACTGATTTGAACTACCGTGTTACCCAGTTAATGGGTTGTGGAGGTCTGGTAGGCAGCCGCTCCATGTAAAATACTGGTATTCAGCTGAATCCGGTTTGACTGGGAGCCGACCCCAATATAGTTGGAAAAAGGCTACGCAGTTGATGACATTTGATAGACAAAACACATAGACTGACATAAAAAAAAAATCAAATTCACTAAACAACATTACTCTCATTATTAAAAATACTCATATTTAAAAAAAAAAACATTCTGAATTAGTCACAATGCTAGTAATTTTAATCTCAATTAAAAACTTCAAATGTCAACAATTCTTTTTTTCAATAAGTAATTAAAAGCCATTTTTTTATTAATCTCTCTTCAAAAGCTTGTAGGCCAAACAAAAGCTAATAATAGAACGAACTTGACTAAATATAGCTTTCTTTTAATATAATTCAAAAGATCCATAGAAGAAGGAAAAGTGATGGTCTAATTAGCTGAATGACGTAGAGTTTTTGAAGAAAATAATATAGTGTAGGTAGTAGGGCTGTTATTTTGGGTTCTAATAAGCAGCATGAAATGTTGTTATTGTTGCAGTTGTGGTTGTGTGTTTTAGTTTAATCTATTGTAATAATATTCTATTCAAACATAACATGACATCAAGCCGGTATACCCCGAAGGTATTGTAGTATATTTTCAGTTATTTTAAAATACGCTCACAATAATTGTTTAATTGTTACAAAAATTTAAAAATTGTTTAATAATTACAAAAATGTAATAATTTTTGTAATAGTTAAACAATTATTGTGAGTATAAATCATTAACAAGTGACTTGTCTGTTTATAAGAATCAACTGTAACAAAACACAGGATTATTTAAACTCAAATAGAAATACTCAGTAATACAACAAATACCGTGTTGGAATATGCATAAAAAAAAAGCCTGAAATAATGCCTTCAGGACAAACTATACAAAATTGTAAAGTGCCATGCAGTTATTTTTATTTTATAACAAACAATTTTACTCCCTTTTCAATTTCCAAAAATACCTTCCTAGTAGGGTGAGTAAATTATAAAAGGGTTGTGCAAAATTATATGTTCATTGTCCCAATAGTTTTGGATGTGCGTGTTTTTATCTTTATTAATAAGCTCTTTTTCTTTCTTTCAAAATTATAAATTTTCTTGATTATGTTGTGGTTTTTCGTTGATATTTTGGTGAAACAGTCTCCCTTTAAATACACATTCAAGCTAAAATATATTATTAACACAACACAACGTTCGGTGTTATTTTAAAACTCACAGTATGAACTGGGACTAAAAATGGCTGCCGTTCAACGAGAACCAAGCTCAATATTCTATGTAGCGGAAGAGCAGCGCTATTCTATTAACAAGTAAACCAATGCAGGATAGGGGACTGGATATTCTAAAATAAAATGATTCTGTTGGATGAAACCGGAAAAAGACACTAGTATCCATACTGAAAAGCGAGAAAAAAATAGGAAAATAAATACTCCGGCATAAAGTACTTTAATAAATAGTTTGGTATTGTAATTCTTAGTTAGCCTGTTATTTCTCATTACTGGACAAAAACCTGTATCTCCCTCTGAGTTTAAAAAACTTTATTTCTCATAAAAACATAGTTCACTTAAAATGAGATTAAAAAATAATCTAAGTACTTAATATAAATACAACTTTAGCTTAGTGCGTTTCATATTATTATTCTAAAGTTTAATTTCACAATCTGTTCAGCAGCATTGCATAAAAGTTGAAAATTGAAAAAAATAAAAATAGTGACTGAATATGCGGCTTAAGTTTTTTTTTATAAATATTTAATTTTTCACTAGGAAGTTATGTCATTAGGAAGGCTGTTGCAGAGTTGAATCTTTACCACCCTTTTTCACACACATTTGTCTACAGCCATTGTGGGCCAGTCTTTCCGGTAAGAGTCAACACTTCACCTTCATCTTGGTCTACCGCGATGTCGCTTAGCATGTAATGGAACCTGGTAGGGTAAAAGTGGTCCTTTTAGCCCACCAGCTCATCTGACATGCGGCAGATATGTCCGGCCCACTACCACTAGCAGTTTTCCGGGTAAAATCTGTGATTTTAGTTTTAATTCTCAGTACTCGTATGTGTTCTTTACACGGTCCCAGTTCTCCTCATAAGAATGTTTGTTTTTTTCATCATATTTAGGCATAAGTTTAGTATACTTATATCATTGCATTCATCATTATGAACAACCCCCTTACCCTTTAAAATATTTCACGCAAACCATCAGATTCGTTAATAAAAGTTAAAATAATATTTCACAAAAGAATGATCTCTATATAGAAGACAGGAAATGAAGGAGTCGCTAGTAGCTACGGTCACCGTCAAGTGGCCACTAAAACGAGCAAAGTAATTTCCTCTCAGATCATTCAAGAAAAAATGTTTAAATGTTTCAGGATCCCTTCTGTGACGTCGTAATGTCATAGCGATGGCTGAATAAATTGTCGGTCAAATAATCCTAGTGAAATATTTTGGTATTGTTTATTTCTTTTTTGTTTTAGTTTTTTTGTACGAGTATGTATCAGGTATTTATTTGAACTCGTTATGCTCCTTCGATACTCGTATCTATTAGTTTAGCTGTTACTTGCAAGAAGCGCAGAGTTGGAAGGCCTCCCACAACGTGGACCGATGACCTAGTGAGGGTCGCGGGTAGCCGATGGATGCGAGACGCACAGGACCGATTGTTGTGGTGACACTTGGGGGAGGCATAGCTATACCAAGCAGTAGACGTCTTTTGGCTGATATGATGATGATGATGATGACTGGGTAGTACGATGGTATCATCGTACTACCCAGTCATCATCATTATTAAGAGTATTCTTTGACAAGACTGGTGTCAGATTTTCTGACTTCCGAATACCCCTAACAACTGTCAAAGATCTACAAATGACAGCCGGCACCAACAGCTTAACGTGCTTTCCTAGGAATGGAGGAGTCTCGGTATTTAATGGATCACCTGTTCCCATCCACCCATCCACAGATCAACCTCGACGGATTTGAAGATTGACCCATGTGGCTGTTATAACTTAACTTAGCCACGAGCTCCTGAGTTTCTCAGTTATTATTAGAAAGAAAGAAAGACTGCTTGAAAAGAGACTTGTTTGGAACTTTTTAGTAGTTTTTTAGCGGTCGGGTTTTTTGACAGTACCTATTTTTTTTTTTATTTCCTACATTATAGTTAGTTTTGAATATTTATATAGCCTATATCACTACCACAATTCTGACAAATTAATCATCATTATGTCAAAATCCATCCAGCTATTTGGGCTGTAGGGCGTGCCAAAGAAATGGACATACATACAAACATACATTCATACATACGCTCGAAAACATTACCGTCCTTCTATCTGACGCAGTCGGTTCATAAAAAGCTCTTAATTGAAGTTGAAAAGCATTAAAAATTTTATGTACAGCTAGCAACACGTTTTCAAATAACAACATTGACACCGTTCGCCCATAAAACCTAAACTGTATAGATATCTAAAAACAATACAGTATTGTGAACTAAACAGTATGAACATTTTTATATAAACGCTCTGCAAGTCAAAAGGTACAAAATACACGGCTGGCTGCGCTCATACAATGCTTGGTGCTGCTGAACAAATGCCGCTACTATGAAACCGTGTCACTGAAGTGTGTTTGTGCGAATGAAGTAGGTGGATCTAATAAAATAGGTATGTTTAGTATGTATGGCAGGTAGGTGTATGCTTATTGATGTTTATTTATTTGTTTATTATTTAAACTTTATGTACAATAGTGGTACATGGGCGAACTTGATGCAACAAGGCGTTCTCTACCAGTCAACCTTTGGGTTAAAAAGACTACACTGTGGTAGGTGTACAAAAAAAAATTATAAATTTGGTTTCGGAAGGAATATAATACAAATTATAATTTATAATTGTAATACTAATAAAATACATTTATATGCTAAAATTATTACAAACTAATAAAATATAGTGAAATATGATTCTGTACTTTGTTGTTAAATTCTCACTGCCAGAGTGACAGTCGTTATAATATTTAAGAATATGAGTATGTTCACAGCTCATAAGAGCACTGGAATGACTCTGCTCTGACATCGGGCCCGTCAATGTATCGGTGGCATTGCAACAATCAACTTTGCACGATTTCATAACTGTTTTTTAATGATTTTCAGTGTTTGTCATGATTACATTAAAATTTTGAAAACCATATTTTTTTGGAATTAAGCAGTCGATGTTTTGCAATAGAGTTGGCAAATTAGCTTTCGATTCCAGCAGAATCAACTTTTAATTTTTAAATGCATCACCTATAGAGTAGAATTAAAATAATCTTCAAAAAATACTGGTTTTCACGCGGCTCTGATCCCATGATCTATTTTGCAGGAGCCTTGTATTTTCTCATAGTAAAAAGTATCCTAACTCGTTAAATAGTCTAACTTCATACAAAAATTTACATCCTCAGATCACTAAAAAACTTAGAAATTATTTCCTTAGAGAAGATCTTGAAAGATATTGCTGAATAAATAACTTAAATAATGTTGCAATTTATAACAGTTACCGTCATAATTAAATTGCACAAAAAATTTAAACTTGAGCGTTTTAGTAATGAGTGAGTCATTACTAAAGCGCTTCATTTGCGAAGCTTTTCTAAAACTAATAGTAGCGCTCAACTGCAGGGGGCCTACCACAACCTCTTAAAACAATATTACTTTAATATTACTTTGCGTTCCGCTCTGTTGGATTTTCAACGCTCGGATCAGCGCAGAGAGTTGAAAATGCAACAACAGAAATTAATAAGTAATATTAAAATAATATTGTTTTAAGAGGTTGTGGTAGGCCTCCTGTTCACACATGATTCCCGTGTTCGTTTCTCAGCAAATCCGTAGAAATTAAGCGCTCTGTATTTGCCGTAAGCCCGGAAAAGTTTAAGCGCCCTATAGACGTCACGACTTGTCGGGAGAACAGGTTGGTTCCAACCGATTGGCGGTCGGTAACATACGTACCTACCTCCAGACACTTTTAACAGTGACCGCAGGTTTTCTACAAGGCCCTTCATCGTCGTACGATTTAAGTTGCGATTACTTTTGAATCCTGACTGTACGTCAATACGGAAAGTGTTGGACTAAGTTGGCCAACAAACACCAACTTTTTGTCAGCGTCCTCTGTTAGTCGGCCAACAAATCGTGACATCTACAAGGCCCTTTACCATCGCAGTACGATTTAATAAACCTTGATGGGAGCGTCGCGTGCGCTCGATGTGCGCGAGCTGACGCGTTTGCGGTTTACTTGCGTTTTATTCCGAGTGTACGGCGTTGTTTTATCTTATTTTACGGTACGTAATGTGCTGTGGAGCCAATCTAACTAAGAATTACTCTAGGATTAAGGTTTTGGTGTTTTTTTTTAGTATATAACATGATGTTTAATATAGTTTCTTAAACCTGTAGGGAAATAACAGCCCCCCCCTAGCCAAGTTGCAAACGATAAACGTGAACGCTTAATAATCTCCAATAGATTTTCAACTTTAAATCCAACAACATATAGTTGAAAATCTATTAAAGACTACTGAGAGTTTACGTTTATCGTTTGTGACTTGGCTAGGGGGGCAGAGGTTTTTGACAGATTGCGACTAAAATGCAAATGTGAACGTTGCTTAAAAATGTATAGAATTAGTCTTTTGTCTGCGTCCACGATATTTAAGCTGTATTTAACACTCTCTTGGACTATTTTATTTACAACCAGCTTTTGCCCGCGACGTCGTACGCGCATATCATGTTTTTTCCCGTTCTTGTAGGAATATTTTTTGAGCAATTTTCTTAACTTTTTTTTCCGTAAGAACCTTCCACAAAGTTTAAGCAAACTTCTAAAAAAATATGAATGAAATTGGTTATGTCATAAACTAAGGCCTTTTTCACATTCCTACTCATTATTAGTTATTTTTTACTTTGTGGTGGTTCTTTTATATACAGTGGGCGAAGACGTACATGCGACGCCATTTTCAGAACGTTTTCAGATCTTCCAGCCGTTTTTTTATAGCCTGCCGAGCCTCAGAGGTCTGTGTTACAAGTAGCAACATTGACATGTGCTATAAAAGTTCTGCCCATTATTTTCTTGATAATTTACTTAGACCTATGCACATTTTATTTTATCTTTTGTGTGCCAGATGGACTGTCGTCAAATAAATGCTAATTCTTTCTTTATAACGGACTTAAAAAAATGTGGCTCTCAATTAGACCACTATGTATGCAATATTGTTAGAATTGCGCAGTTTTCGTATATTTTTTAGTCTATTCCAGCTTTTAAACTTGTGTGCAAAATTTTATAAGTGTATGTAATTATATTTGTATGTATGTTGGTCCGCGCATATCTCAGAAACTGTAAATTGGAGTGCAGAAATTTTTTTTTAGTTGGATTAAGTGTAGTCTAATTTGGGGATGTTTTCTTAACCTCAACAAGATAGTTGGCATATTTAATTTAGACTAGAGATTAGAGTTATCAATTAAATAAATTACAGATTTGAAGTCGGTTTATTTTTTAAGTATTTTTTTTTTGTTCAGATTAGTTGAATCAAAACAGGTACCTACTGCAAAAATCATTTTGACTACTCTACCCAGCAACAAAGCCTTTCATTTATTTCCATCACTGAAATCAAAATCAAAATTATTATTATTCATCTATAAGAGTTGTTGTTTAATTTATTGTTAAGAGCCGACTTGTTAGAAAGTTTACTATCTCAACAACTTGATACAACGCTGTGGGTGTTTCGAGTTGAACGGGAACTTCTGTTATCTTAACCTTTCACTGCGAATGTGAGATCGAAACGACCTGCTTTGATTTCCGCGAATTATTAGCCAAACATAAATATACCTTCAGTGACTGATATAAATTTTGTTGCTTTCATTATTTTATGGCGAAAATAGATCAATTCTATAATTAAAGACATAATAGAAAGAGTATTGTTACAAATTTGATCATTTTCTAATGATAACAATATTATTTTTTGGTTATTAAGCATTAAGCGGTAAAATAGCGCAACTCTATCACCATCCGTCATTCGTTCACGAATATTGTCTATGATTCCGTTCATAACTCATAAATCCGAAATCAATCGGGAGCAGGGGGTTTACTCGTTAGTTTCGGACGGGCCCGTATATTCGTTGACGGACTTAGAGAGAGTAGACCTCCAGTTTCGGGTTGCGTTTAAGCCAAGACATTTTATTGTTTCGAAACACTTCAAACTGACTGTATTACCGGTAACATTATAGATCAATGTGTAGGAAATATAGGTATACAAAACGAAAATTTATGAAAAATAACAGTAGTAAATACTTATTAGTATTTATTACTGTTATTTTTCATAAATTTTCGTTCGTATCAGTATACTAATATCATAGTTTCTTAACGTCAATAGTGGGAGAACTCTAAACTCGTACTATGTAGGTCATTATTTTTAATTTAGTTTTATTTGTATCCAACCTCGCTTTGATCTACATCTCCGGAATCTTTCTCACATTGTAGAATCATTTCAACAGTACAATTCTTGAAACAAAATTATCTCAGATTCTTGCCTAAATATATTTTTTACTGTGAAACACAAAAGAGTCTGCTAAACTGTTCAATGAATATTTGAAAACAAAATTGTCTTTAAAGACTAATTAGGATTGTACTAAATAATTTCACTTCAAATGTATTAGAGTTATTTATCGCTTTATGTCTAAATGCTTTTATTAAAATTGGTCTGAAAATAAAATGAAAATGCTTAGTGAGCGTCAAAAGGCGTTCGCTATTTTCATTAATTAATTAAATTTAATTCAGCCCACGTCTGTGTAAAGAGACATAATATTCAATGATGCGTACGGTTTAGCGTAGGAAGAAATAATTAATGGATAATTAATATTCAGCTGTAAGACCCAAGGCGACATCATAGACTGTCGAATGATCGTCATTCTCTTAGACTTGTCAATAGCTCCATTTATTTGGGGTTGGCCCAATACGTTGTCTATTTTTTTTTAAAGTATCAGGAGGCCTACCACAACCTCTTAAAACAATATTATTTTAATATTACCTTGTAATTTCTGTTGTTGCATTTTCAACTCTCGGCGCTGATCCGAGCGTTGAAAATCCAACAGAGCGGAACGCAAAGTAATATTAAAGTAATATTGTTTTAAGAGGTTGTGGTAGGCCCCCTGATCTCGATTGAACTATATCTTACCTGATGGTAAGGGATGATGTGGATTTCGATGAAGCACGGAACGCGCTCTGTATCAAGAGCACGTGAAGGGAACAGAGGAAACAGAGGCAAATTCCGAATGGAATTCCCTCCTGCTGTTGGTTCCTTATGATGTCTGACGTAAAGATTATCACCATCCCATCGCTTCCCGTGAGTAAGAGGTGACTAAGGGACTCACCAGATAATGTGCAGCAGCATTTTTTGTAGGTACATTGCTACAGCTACACTGCGATCGCCAACCCGCCTGCCAAGCGTGGCCATTATGGTAACCCCCCCCCCCATTTGGGGGAGACGATGGCTGCAATTCTTCTTCGTATGGAAGAGTATTTTCTGGGAATGCTCGCTTCATCATAGACCTCACCCATCGCTTTTCATTAGGCGCGAGGTCAAGAGCTAGCCCATTCCTCAATAAAAAAATATTAAAATTATTTCAAAACGTGTGTAAGTACATCGAATATTTAATTTTGTTATTCATGGCTTGAAAATCAAGTGCTTTATTACTTTTGAGACCTCAGTTTCGTTTGATACTTATACAACGTGTAACAGAATAATTGCAATACCTCTTACGTGGGCTCGTTGTACTCATCATTGTGAACTACTTTTACTGTCGAACCAACACTGAAATCGCAAAAAAAAAAACTGCTCCGTACATTTCTGTGAGCATAACTCGACAAAATGTACAGTACAGCTGCGCTACGCGATTTCGGGTTTGGTTCCACAGTAAAAGTGGTTGTTGTTGCAGTAAAAGTTGTTGTACTTATTAATTTTCGTGGAATCAAAAAACAGTTTAAATCTGTTTTCTAAATTACGGGTCTAATTGCACTCCTTACAAAGTTGGAGAAAATACACATGATAACATTGAATATCATGGACAAAGTAACTGAAACACGTCGATTAATTCTCGTTGTAATTAGGCTAAAATTCCATAAATAGGTACCTACAGTCTCTGAGAACTGTATTAAAGCACGAAATTAATTACTGCAAACGCAGTTCAGAATGCGTTTGCAGTAATTAATTTTCAACTAAGGTTGAATCAACACATTGTTTCAACCAAGAACAGAGAAGGCAAAATAGGCCAGTCAACAATAGCTTCAAAGCTTGCTAAAACCTCCTAACTCTGTTTTTTTCTTGAATAGTGAGTGTATTCGATCTTATTAATAAAAGCCTTTTTGTTTTTTTTAAGAAAATGTTACAATCATTTTCTTAAAAAAAAACAAAAACGTGTTTATTTCAATAAAAGCTAGGAAATGCAAGTCATGTCTCACCTTTTTTACAATAATTATGTAAAGAATCGATAAAATTAATTTATTTTCGCCCTAAGGAAAGTTGTTTAAAAATAAATACGTATTATTGAAAAATTGATCAGATGTGCTGAGTGTTTTTATTATTAAGTTAGAAATGGTCTTTAAATTAAAATTACTAAAAAACTGATACAAATAACTTGCGCTAACAATAATGTTCAATTTTGTTGGTTAGCGAATGTACTGTTCGTGAACTTAACTTGTTATCGGCTCACTGCCTAACTCGCCGCACGCGCGTCCGTCCAGCTTCGTGGTTCCAAGCAAAGTGACTGAGGGAGTATGCCCCGCTCCCCCACCATACTATAGCGCGCGGCGTGTACGCATGAGACGACAGAACTATATAATAAAATCTACAAACACTACATCTCTTCCTTATTTTAATGAAAGTTTTAGATATAATAATAATTTGTATTATATTGTAACTTCTTTAATAGTGCATCATAACAACCTTCTACATTGACATCACAAAGGTAATGTACTCTTTAGTTTAAAACTATTTTGATCAATGTCCGCCACTTTTCGCCAAGCGGGTCAGATATTACCTTTTCCAATAACTTTTCAAATATCATAATCAACTAAAGTTTACGATTCAGCATAACATTAATAGCATCAATAATCTTTCCAATATTCTGGTTTTAACAAACACTTTGTTATAACTAACTAATTCAATACTTCCTTCACTTCCCAATTAATCTTTTATTATTAACATTTAACCTCATAACACTTCGCTTGTTCCTGTTCCTAACTTCCTTCGCTTTTCTAATGACAATATATCAACTATAACTAACATTATGCTTTCTAGTTCTTAATTTTAAGCATAACCTAAATCATACATCAGATTTTCATCTATTTTAGTAATTTATTCTTCGTTAGCAAGTTCTTTGCTTCTAATTTATTACTTCTTAAGTTATAATTCTTCTATTCCTCATCTTCTCTTTCTGGAACTTCTGTTTCGTCCTCTCTTATTACTTTCTATTCTCCTTCTACCTTTTTTTAGGTGTACTATATTTCGTCTCAAACGTTGTCCTGTTTCCTCGTTTTCTACCTCAACATCGCCTCCCATTCGTGATTTAACTGTATATTGTGTTGGTTCAAAATTTGTACTAAGTTTATTTGCTTTATTCATATCTTTGATATATACTTTCTCTCCTGGTTCTAGGTCAATGTCTTGTGCTTTCCTTCTGTTCTCTGTCCTTGTCTCGTAAGTCCATGTCATCATTCCTATGCTCAACGTCATCGATCATAGGTATTTAATCCCTGATTTTCCTCTGGAAGAACAACTCTGCTGGTGTTTTTCCTGTGACTGTATGGGGGCTATTATTGTACATAGTCAGATAATCGACCAACGATTCTCTCCAGTGAATTTTATTTTCAGCCTGGCATATTCGTAGTCGTTTCAGTATACTTCTGTTCTGGCACTAAACTTTTTGAATTTCTAGATCTTCATTAGAACAACGCTCAATATCGCTCAATGATACCACTATGGGTCTAACATGCTCGATTATGTTTTGTACATAATCGACATTTGGGGCACTATTTTCCAGGGTGAGTTTACATAGTCTAGAAAGAGGATCAGAAATGTTGTTTTTCCCCGGGCGATAAATAACCTTATACTGGTATGATTGTAACCGGAGCATCCATCTTTCGATTCTCGCACACGGTTTTGGCTTTGGACTAAATATCACTTCCAGAGGCTTGTGATCAGTCACCAAGTCGAATTCTTTTCCGTAACGGAACATGTGGAAGTGTTCTACCGCCTATACCAGTGCTAATGCCTCTTTTTCAGTCTGACAATAGCGGCGTTCGCAATCGGTAAGAGTTTTATTTCCAGATGCAGTAAGTAACACGTGGTCCAGAATCATTTTCCTGTACTAGAACAGTACCTATAGCAACCGGACTTGCATCGGCAAATACAAGTGTTCTATCTTGTACATTATAATAGCCCAAGTCAGATATGACAGCAAGGTCAACTTTTAAAGAGTTAAAAGAAGCTTGCTGACTCTCTCCCCACAACTCACGTATATCAGCGTTTCTACCAAATTTATTACGAAGCAATTGTTTAAGAGGTTCTGTTTTTGTAGCCCATAAAGCTTTGTAATTCTACTTCGTTTATACTGAGAATACATTTTTCATGCCTTAATATAACATTATTGGCTTCTAACACTTCAGTGACTTTTTCAAGTCTGGCATCATGTTCTGTTCGATTTTTTCCATACACTAAGATGTCATCAATGAAGTTAATAACCCCTTTACAAGGTAAGAGAATACGCTCAAGAGCTTTTTGAAGTATTTCCGGAGCACAAGAAATACCGAACATCATCCTTTTGTACCGGTAAAGACCTTTGGCTGAGATGAACGTTGTGATAGATCTGGAATCTGGATGAAGTTCCAATTGTTGGAAAGCATCACAAATATCCAATTTACTGAAAATAACCGCATCTCTTATCTTCGGTAGCAACTGATCCATCGTCGGTAACGGGTGGTTTTCGCGTTTTATTGCTGAATTTGCTCGTCGCATATCTATACATAGGCGGATATCTCCATTCTCTTTCAATATGGGAACTATAGGCGATATTCATTCTGAAGGGCCATCAACTTTTTCAATTATGTCTTTTTCAAGAAGTTTATTTATTTTAGCATTAACTTTGCCTTCTAGAGGAATTGGTATACGTCTATAAGGCTGTGCAATCGGTTTTACTTTATCATCTATTGGAATGTGTATTAGAACATTTTTTAATTTTGGAAATACTTAACTTCGTATTTCATTTACTGCTACACCAATCCTTAATACTCCTAATGCCAAGGCTGTCGCTTTTCCTAATAAATTTCTAGTGCCATTTTTGACTACGTAGAAAATTGAATGCTGAGTTTTTCCTGCAAGTTCTATTGAAGATTTAAAAGCTCCTAACGTTAGGTTTGCCATTGTTACACGAAATAGGTCACAAAACGGGCACCATCCGTTCTATGACTTCGGAAAACACATTTATGCAAGCTTCCATCATCACTTATCATAATACTTCTGGTCATGAACGGGCATCATCCGTTCTGACCAACAACATTCATCATAATACTTTTAGTCATGAAAAGGCATCATCCGTTCTGATCAACTTTTAAGAAAGCTTCCATCATCACTCATCCTAATACTTCTAGTCATGAACCGGCATCATCCGTTCTAACCAACATAATTCATCATTATACTTCTACCTAGTCATGAACGGGCATCATCCGTTCTGACTAACCTTTCCGAAAGCTTCAATCATTACTGATCATAACACTTCTAGTCATGAACGGGCATCATCCGTTCTGACTAACCTTTCTGAAAGCTTCAATCATTACTGATCATAACACTTCTAGTCATGAACGGGCATCATCCGTTCTGACTAACCTTTCCGAAAGCTTCAATCATTACTGATCATAACACTTCTAGTCATGAACGGGCATCATCCATTCTGACTAACCTTTCCGAAAGCTTCAATCATTACTGATCATAACACTAGAAGTCATGAAGTTTAAGTAATAAATATTAATCAGTTAATCATGTATTTGAGGATTAGTTTTTTATTTTTTAGTTATGTATACATACATCTATTAATTGCATGTGTCTGCATTGTATCCTACATAAGTAAGATGTGGAAACGTCATGGATTGTACATTTATCTATAGTTTAAACCATATTGATGTATAAATACAATGTACGATTGTTTGTTTTCCCAAATAAAATAAAATAAAATAAAATAAAAATGAACGGGCATCATCCGTTCTGACTAACTTCCCTATGTACGCAATGTAACCGTAATTAATAGAATAATTCAACCCATTAATCAACACCTTATCGCTCAAAATATGTAAACAATACGGCATCAACCGTTTTGTTCTTCCCAGGTTTCCCAGGGTTTTCAAAAGAGCTGTTGTTCACCCAATCTTCAAGAATGGGGACAGACACAGTGTGGATAATTATAGACCGATCTCAGTCTTGCCTGCCATCTCTAAAATATTAGAAAAGATCCTTAATAATCGTCTGGTAGACTATCTTGAGTCATACAATTTACTTAGTGATAACCAGTATGGTTTTAGACGTGGCAAGTCAACAGAAAATGCGGTCGCTGCCTTGGTAGACCATGTAGTATCTAAATTAGACAGTAAATTGAAATGCTTGGCTGTCTTCTTGGATCTTTCTAAGGCATTCGACACTGTGTCTGTTCCCCACCTTTTATCTAAGCTGGAAGCTACGGGCATTCGCGGACATGCTTTAAAAGTTTTCCAGGATTACCTCTGTGATAGGACTCAATGCGTTAAAATTAATGATGTTATTAGCGACACCATTTCATTGAGTTTTGGCGTTCCTCAGGGCTCAATATTGGGTCCTACCCTGTTTCTTATTTATATTAATAACTTATGCACATTTTGCATAAGTTACCCTATCGAATTGTTCAATCTTCACTTACGCAGATGACACGGCTCTATTAATACATGGTAGTGACTGGCCTGAAACAGTAAAATATGCGGAACTTGCACTAAACTCAGTGATGAAATGGCTGTCAAAAAATATCCTAACACTAAATTTAAACAAAACGGTATACTTACCTTTCTCTTTGGTATCCACCTACCTCCCTTCACCGGATTCAATGGTGCTAAAGGCTCATACTTGCTCACTCGATCTATCTAATTCACAATGCGACTGTCCTCGACTCAAAAGCTGTGAGTCTGTCAAGTATCTCGGAGTCTATGTGGATAGTTCTCTGAGCTGGAAACCTCACCTTTGTAGTCTCATTTCGCGTGTCCGAAAGTGTATATTTATTTTTAAAAAACTAAGGCACTCCGCGGATCGCCGTACTATTCAAACTATCTATTTTGCCCTGTGTCAAAGCATAATAAGCTACTGCATTACGGTGTGGGGTGGGACTCCAAAGACAATCTTCTTGCCTCTGGAACGAGCACAGAGAGCGGTTCTCAAGGTTATGACCTCAAAACCCTTTAGGTATCCCACCACGGCTCTTTACACCGAATGTCAGGTCCTAACTGTGAGACAGCTCTTTGTGCTTGGTACTATTCTCCGCAAACATCGCTTTGTGGTCTACGATCAGAGTGCTACCAAGAAACGTAGACACTTCGAGGTATGTACAACTTACGGCTGTAGAACGGCTCTTGCTCAGCGTCATTTTGTTATACTGTCGAACCATTTATATAATAAAATAAATAAACTCTGTTCCATTGTTCCCATGTGTCTAAACGCATGCAAGATCAGGGTAACAAAGTGGCTAATGACATTGACCTATAATAAGACCGAAGAATTATTACAGATATCTGTCGCCTAATGTAGTCAATATAAACTAGTATGTTCATAATCTATTTATATATACTTTCATTAACACAAGTTTTCACCATATTTATCTCCCCTCACACACACACACCCACACACACACACACACACCATTAC
Organism: Melanchra persicariae; assembly: GCA_947386135.1. NCBI lineage: Eukaryota > Metazoa > Arthropoda > Insecta > Lepidoptera > Noctuidae > Melanchra > Melanchra persicariae. Next base: position 2,596,163 of record OX376651.1, on the reverse strand, counting down.
TTGTACAGACATCCATACGAGGACTATAGCTGTAAGTCACCATCTGAGGACCTTCTAGAAAACCATGTTAACGACGACTTACGACTTTATTAACAAGACAGAAAGAAAGAGAAAACAATATTTAGGTTGATGAGCCTATTCGTATAGCGCTATCTCAATCTTTATTTGGTATGACTTCCTATGAACAGTGCGAGGACCTAAATACATTCGAAAACCCGCCTGGGAAGTACCATCCGAGGACCTTTGTGTGAGCCAAACGAGGACCTTAACCATCTGACCAGGGACACCAATGCGAGGACCTAATTTAACACACTTTTTCTCATTTCTTGTACAATGTGAGGACGCAGTACTTGACTTTTCATGATCAGTACGAGGACGTTTTTCCGAGTAGACGGTGTACAAAGCGAGGACCTTTAGAAAATTTCCAAAAAAAATTTTTAACACACATAACTTTACCATAATAATATTTCGTCATCTTCATGTAGGCAATTCTATTCACACACGTCAATTTCTTGATTTAAGTACCATCAGAGGACCTTATTTGATGTTAACTGACAAACGTTCAAAATGTAAGTGTGATATAACAATATTATAATTATGGTGATTTTATGAAGCTTTCGCTGGAGTTGTCTCCTCAACGGTTACTAGTAACGTCTTGAAACTTTGTGTGCTATTTGTTGATATTACATTTCATAGTAATACATCTGTAATGATGATGTTATGTAGCTGCTGCTGGAATTGTCTCCATGTGAGACAACTCTTCAACGGTTACTTATAGCGTCTTGAAACTCTGTGTGCTTTTTGTTGATATTTCATAGCAATACATAGTCATGGTGATGTTATGTAGCTGCTGCTCAAACGGAGAGGAGAACTACAGCTACCATAATTCTGGAGCTCGAAAGACAATATTGTTCAAGCGCACCCCCGACTATCATCGTCGCACACCATCACCTAATGTGGCTGATTCAACGACCGCAGCAGCACATACTCCCATAAAAGGCATCATCATCTGCCTTGCCTTTTCCCAATTATATTGGGGTCGGCTCCCAGTCAAACCGGATTCAGCTGAATACCAGTATTTTAGGAGGAGCGGCTGCCTACCAGACCTCCACAACCCATTAACTGAGTAACACGGTACTTCTTGGTAACACTGGTGTCAGATTTTCTGGCTTCTGACAATCCGTAACGACTGCCAAATATCTACAAATGGCAGCCGGGACCAACGGCTTAACGTGCTTTCGAAGGCACGGAGGAGTCTCGGTATGTTAATATGGTATATACTCCCATAAAAGGCATTCACGTAACATATTGCTCAATGGCTCTTTAGGCCTTACTGGTCAGGCAACGTCTCCGCCCAAAGTTCGACGCCCCTTTCCTCATGGTGCCCGGAGATCGTTGAGCTCCCGTCAGCGCACGACTGCCTTTCTGGTGTAGATGGAGTGAGAGGTATGCTCTCTTTCCCTCCGACGTCTCCTTTGAATGTATCTTTGACGGCATTCCCCGAAGACGGAAGCGATAGACCACCAGACCACCCCCAGCGTCCTCCCTGAACTTTCCTCCAGCGTATGCTGCACGGTGTCCTTGGGACATTCCACGCATTGGTGACAAACGAGCATCCGCTTCCGACTCATGCGACGCAGGTACATCCCAAAGCATCCGTATCCAGTAAGCACCTGAGTCAGCTGGAAACTGAGGGCGCCATGTAGTTTATCCAGTCACTCATTAACCGAATAACCATCGCTTTCTGCGGTCTTCGCAGTGCCACGGCGTTTCGGGCTATTAGGTTTACCACACAGGCGCCCCATAAATGGCAGGTGGGTGGGCAATGGACTGCACGATCCCCACATAGTCTCCTGCAGGAAGCGTTCGGCCCTGCTAAATTGGGTACAAGCCACGAATGAGCACCTACAATGCACATCAACCTGGGAACCAGCCGCTGAATGTGCGACTCAAAGTCACATTGGCTATCGAAGACATGTCCAAGGTACTTCGTCATCAGCTCGATACTGATGTGAACGCCACCGACCACTATATGTGAATCCCGAGGTGGCTTTTTCCTAGGTTTCCATGGGGAAACAGAGGGTTTCGGACTTATGCAAAGCCACTCTTCGAGACGTCGTCAAACGCCGGGTTCTTCCGACGACCTGCATAACCCCTGCCGTGGCCAGTATTACCGCTTGCCAATGTCATTGCCCCCGGGCCGTCACCAGGGTATCATCAGCGTAACATATCTCATCGACACGGACAAGAAGTGCAGCCCAGTCATATCCAGTTCAATATTCCACAGCGGTAGCTCTAGGACCGAGCCCTGTTGTTTCTGGCCAGCCATAAGGATGATGGTTGAATAAATGTCGTAGTGTTGCAACAGTGATTGTCATTGATTACAGCTGTACAGCCAGGTTGAGGGCAGTTAAAAAAATTTTTGCTTGTTTTCAGTGTTATCTTTGCTCCAATTTACAACCTAAAATGCTAAAGGGAGTTCTATAGATTTAACCATAAAAAAATTAACGTACACACTTAATTAAAATGACACGGTAATGCATGCGATGGAGGTCTGTTCTTGTAGCGGCGATCGGCGGTGACGACCTCTCGCGTTCGTCCCTGGTCCAATCCATGGTCCGGAGTGAGAGGGCCATAGGAAACAGTCACTTCCTTCTGCAAAACAGAAATGCAAGCGAAGGAGGAGGCGAGAGGCAATCCTCACGTCCCAGCCGCCGAAGGAGACGCCCTGTGCGTCAGCAGTCGCCCTCAAGCTCCGCCCAGAGCGTGAGAAGTCATTTGATGATTTCACATCCAAAGAAAAATGGGTATGGTTCTAGAGTTTCAAAAGCTTTTTGTCTCGTACTGTAAATATGAAGTACTTCCATGCAAATAGTCATTCCCAATTTCACCATCATAGGACGAGAGTTCTGTTACAATGGAAAAATTACCCAATTTCATTGTTACGTAGTTTAAGGCCTCTGTAGATTGATTTTATTTTGACTCGAGAAATAAGTGATTTTATAAAATCAGACAATTTTGAAACAATTAAAAGCCCAATACACATGGAAATCTATCCAAATGGGGACCTGAATACACATGTTCGGAAAAGCTATCAATATGAGGACTTTTAAACACACTGCGTGGAAAAACTTCCATCCGAGGACATATGTGTGAAGAATAACACATAAGTCCCCGCAAGGTACTTAAAATATGACTGAAGTGTAAATGTAGTGTGTTAAAAATTTATGAGAGCTCACACACGTTCGGAATGTGAATATGAATTTCCGCGATCAAACCGAGGTCCACCGAGGTCGACATCAAGTTTCCCTTATTAAGTATATAGAAAGGCTCAAAATCGAATGGAGAATACGATGAATTGGTCGGGTCAATCCGAGGACGTACGAAAAGGTCCTCGGATTGAAAATGTCCTCGGATGTGCCTTGTGTATTCAGGTGCATGTCCTCGCATGGTACTTAAAACAAACACACACACACTCACACACACACAACACACACACACACACACACACACTCACGTGTAGTAAATGTATTGTAACTTAATTATTATGTACTACGTATGAAATTATGTGCTCATGTTACAACTATTGTCGCAAGCACAAATCATAGGCGAGGACGCTGGCACCCTAAACACAAGTTAAATCTTACATTGGGTGCCAGAGTTCATCGAAAACAATCTTTCAATCCTAGTTGTAAATCTTCATAGTGGTTAAGTGTTTTCTTGAACAATTTTAGATAATAAATATACTCTTTTTTTTTTTTTTTTTTTTTCTACTATAAAACAATCATCTTTTCAAGTTTTAAGCAACAGACATCAGATACTCTGTATTTAACTAATTACGATAAAAACATATTTCAAATAATAAATACCCACAATGGAAACATAATACAATAATATAAAGCTGTTAAATTGTTATATAAACCAGAAATCAACAGACATTTAATCGGCACTCGAAACCGATAGACTAGTGGGTAGGTACGATAAAAACATACTTCAAATAATAAATACTAATTGTTATTATAACCAGAAATCAGCAGATTTAATCGGGGCTCAAACCCGATAGAATAGTGGGTAGGTAGAATAACTACAGATTTATTATATTTCGTCGCTTCATTCTTCAGATATTTTTTAACCATGTAGTCCCCTTTCCTTGCGCTAGCAACTACGCACGTCTATTTAGAGTTTTTTTTTTTTTTTTTATAAACTGGCAACATTGTACCCCACCTCGCCGTGTCGGTCAGTTGTAACCGTCATTCTTTTTTCGTGCGCAGCAACGAACGGACGTCTTCAAAACTAAATAAGTAGTAGGTAAGTTTAAAAGTATATTTACCAAGTATTGTTATATTTAGAGAAAATTGAATTCAAATTCAAAATATTTACTTGTCATATAAAATGTTGACCATTGGTGGAGTAATTTATAATTAAGTGTTTCACTATGTGCTGCCTTGCTGGGCATACAAATGTTGTACAAACGGTTTGTACAAACAGGTGTAATACTCAAAAAACAACAAGTTAAATCTTTACACATAAAATATAAAACATAAATTGACAGCGGCTTAACAGTACACATGTAAAATTATGCATTACTAGAATAAAATACGAAGGTTAGAAAAGAAGGCTTATCGTCGTCGAATAAGAGGTTTTTCGTCATCAGATTCGGAACAAACTTCAAGTAAGTGCATAATATATTTCTCATTGTTGGTGTTTGAAAAGTGATAATAAAAAGTTAAAATACTGCTTGGAGCCTGGAGGTTGCCCGAGATGGTAACAAAATGGCTAAATACATAAGTTACTTTACTAAGTAATCCAATAATACCGGGAGGTTGTCCGCGATGGCAACACGAATGTTTAATGATACCGGGAGGTTATCCGAGATAACACGATAGCTATAAATAGAACAAACATGGTTTCTATGAACTAGAATCACGTGTGAAACTGTTCTTATGTACTCACGAATTCTTTGCCGAGTACAGTTGTGACTACCCTCATAACTTACGAAAAATGTTAACAGGTCCAAGAGACCCCCCTGAACGGATTACGAAATAAATGTGTGCAATACAGCGTCTATAAGTCTGCCTGGAGGGTAACCGCGAGTTATACACGATGGCTAGACATGACGCAAACAATCTAATCCTGGAGGTTGACCGAGAGTCATACACGAAGGAAAAATAAATGTGTGCAATACAGCGTCTATAAGTCTGCCTGGAGGGTAACCGCGAGTTATACACGATGGCTAGACATGACGCAAACAATCTAAGCCTGGAGGTTGACCGAGAGTCATACACGAAGGAAAAATAAATGTGTGCAATACAGCGTCTATAAGTCTGCCTGGAGGGTAACCGCGAGTTATACACGATGGCTAGACATGACGCAAACAATCCAAGCCTAGAGGTTGACCGAGAGTCATACACGAAGGAAAAATACATATACCTACGTATGTAGATACATTGTGAGCATTTAAAGAATTTAAAAACTCTGTCCCTGAAAATGTGGACACTGGTGGACTTCGAACCAGATTCATCACCACCAGAACCACCAGCGAGCGAAGTGGTTCCTACCCCAGAAGTTGTGACCAATCCACCCAAATATTTTGGCGGCATTAGGCGAAATCACAGACGAGACACCGGAATTTGGCGAGAAAATTCATAAAAATCTCGCTACAATACTTACCATTTATTTTATTAAATATAAGTATCTTTGCTAAAAAAAAAAAAAAAAAAAAAAAAAAAAAAAAAAAAAAAAAAAAAAAGGGGGGTACTTATGACAAAAGAAAATAGGGAGATTCTTTTGAGAAAATATCTCATACTCAAAAACTGCCCGTTACTTCAAGCACCAACGCTTAACCATATGGTTTCTGCGGCCATACCGAAATCTGTTAATTTCGGGAAAAGAAAATGGCCGAATTTTATCCGACTTGCAACGATTACCTTTCAGAAAAAATTAAAGCCTCTAAGGCTATTGTAAACCAGGGGGGGGGGGCGAGGGGGTCACAAACGGTCCAACTACCGAGTCTCCCCCTACATTCAGCCAGTCGAAGATCAACTACAAACAACTTACTCCAACACGACGTCATTGACTCAGGTACATGCAGTCAGAGTTAAGTTTTATTATGATTGCTGGGCAAAAATCACCGATAATATGACAGTTCTTAGATGGATTAGTCAAGGTGTCGATATCTCTTTATCAGATGGAGTACTACAACCCCATAATACAACCAAAACATTTTGGTCTAAACAAGAGAAATGTGATATGGCGATCGCCATTAACAAACTCATAGACCTAGGCGCGGTTAACGTTTGTGAACCTATAAAACACCAGTTTATATCTCACATATTTTTATCACATAAGCCAAACGGTGAAAAACGATTCATCTTAAATCAAAAATCATTTAATCAGTTCTTCAAAAAATGTCACTTCAAAATGGAAGATCATAGGACCGCCTCTAAACTTATTCCAAAAAATGGTTTCCATGCAACAATAGATCTTAAAGAAGCCTTTTTTAGTTTCAATAATCATTTAGAAAATACTTGCGTTTTCAATTCGAAAATGAAAAACCGGAAACCATAACATACGAATTTAACACCATGCCATACGGTATTTCCATTGCTACTAGTGTTTACACAAATTATGAAGGAGGTTAACCTACCTTAAGGGACATAAATCGGTCATATACTTAGATGACATCTTATGTATCGGAAAAACCTACACTGAGTGTCTCAGTAATGTTATCGAAATTTTACGTGTTAACTTGACTCGGTTTTGTGATAAATTATAAAAAGAGCTCATTTATAATACCCCAACAAGAGTGCAAATTCTTAGGTTTCATCTATAATACGACAACCCTTTCGGTTTCCTTACCTAAGGACAAACGTCGTAATATCGCGCAGCTTGTTAAAAAGTTTATTGGTTTACCTCCCTGTACCATAAGAGAATTCGCTCAGTTAGGTAATCGGCGTTCTCACAGCAGCGTGCCCTGCCGTCAAATACGGGTGGCTATATACCAAAACCCTAGAGCACCAAAAATACATTTTAGTGAATAGATTTCATAACGATTATAATTCTAAAATAAGCCTGGAACGACACATACTTAACGATTTAAATTGGTGGTCACAAAATATATTTACATGTTCAAACTTCGTCGACACCCCCGATTTTGAATTGGAAATATTTTCCGATGCTTCGAATACAGGGTGGGGAGCATTTTTTGATGGTAATCGCGCTCATGAATCATGGAAGGAAAGAGAATATCATATAAATGACTTAGAGTTATTAATAACAATAATAATAATCATTTATTTCGGAATAAAGACATCCATATTTTGTTAGTACAATTGCGAGCTTACAACTAGGTTTCAACTGGGTTTCTTAGCACTAAAAAACTTCGCGAAGGAACGATCAAATTGTTCCATATTGTTACGAGTTGACATTAACACAGCGTTGAGTTATATTAATAGAATGGGAGGAGTACAATATCCTCACTAAAACGATCTTGCTTATTAAATTTTGCAATGGTGCGAGAAGCGGAATATATGGATATTCGCATCTTATATTAATACCAAACAAAACATCGAAGCTGATATTGAATCAAGAAAAATTAACCCCTATATAGAATGGGCTTATCAGATCAAGCATTTAAAACTATCATTCGTAAACTAGGTCAACCTGTAATTGATTTGTTCGCTTCTCGCATTAATGAAAAATGTGATTTGTACGCATCCTGGTTTCCTGACCCAGACGCGTCGTTTGTCAATGCATTTACAATTAATTGGAAACACAATTTTTTCTACGCTTTTCCCCAGTCTCTTTAATTCTTAAAAGACTTCCGACTTAATATCCCCGTAGAAGCAATAGACCTCATGTTAGCGTCGCTTTCTGATAACACCAAAAAATAATATAGCGTCTCATACAAACTCTGGTGGCATTTCTGCAAAATTACCAAAATTGATACTTTGAGAGCACGGTAGCAAAGGTATCTCTTTTTTGACAACAGAGTTCAATAAAGGCGCCTCGTATGGATCTTTGAATTCCCACAGATCCGCACTCTCGTTACTATTGGGCAACAACGTCGGTTCTGATGAATGCATCAAGCGGTTGTTAAAAGGAGCCTATAAACTTAAGCCCAGCAGGCCAAAATATACATACACACCTGGGATCCGCAATTAATTTTAATCTCGTTTCTAAATGGTACTCGGAACCGAAATTTAGACCTAAGTCAAGTGACCAAAAGATTCGTTATTTTACTGGCTTTATATACGGAACAGCGAGTCCAAACTCTTAACCTAATAAAACTGGAGAATATCAATATCTCGTCAAATGAAGTAAAAAGTAGTGATAACAGACGCTATCAAGGCTTCTGCTCCAGGAAGAGAACAACCCGTACTTTTTCTGCCCTACTTTTAGAAAATAAAAATATTTGCCCTGCTGCCGGGTACTCACAGATTACATATTTATTACAAAAAATCTTAAGAGCTAAAAATATAAACAACTTAATACTAACAATTAAAAAACCTAATAAAGCGGCCACAGCTCAAACCGTAAGTCCATGAATAAAATTGGTATTATCAAAAGTGGGGTCAATACATCAATATTCAGTGCACACAGTACATGACACGCCTCAACTTCTTCTGCAAGCTCGACAGGTGTGTGCATTGACACAATACGTAGAAACGCGGGATAGACCAGTCGTTCTCAAACGTTTGTCAAGCTTTGTAAAGTTAATAAAGTTAATGAAGCCGAATTTGCAGAATCAGTATGCTTATAATTGTAACTAGTTGTAAGGAATTGATTGTAAATCAAACGCATAATTATTATCATAACTTAAAAGAACATTCTTTATTTTTTCAATAGGTACCTATGTACTTAAAAGTAAATAATTAATCATTTGAAAAATCCTTGCAATTTATTCAAATGAACCAGCAAATCTCATTATCTCTTAACATCTACATGGTTAAAAAATATCTGAAGAATGAAGCGACGAAATATAATATATGATCAAACGAACTTCCAAGTGAAGTTCGATCATTATTATATGAGTCGCTTCATTCGAAGATATAATTTCCCGACCCACCCTAAAGAACCCTGAAGAGATTTGCAAAAATCATAACTATAATCATCTCTAAAATAATGACGGTTACAACTGACCGACACGGCGAGGTGGGGTACAATGTTGCCAGTTTATAAAAAAAAAAAAAAAAACTCTAAATAGACGTGCGTAGTTGCTAGCGCAAGGAAAGGGGACTACATGGTTAAAAAATATCTTCGAATGAAGCGACTCATATAATAATGATCGAACTTCACTTGGAAGTTCGTTTGATCATATATAATATCCTAATTAACTGTATGTTTATTATTGGTATACCTGCATTATACACAACTACCATTTTTGTTGTTGTTTGTTTCCATTTAGCACTATATTTGTTAAAATGTAATTCGAATAATGTTTATATATGCTACAAAATGTAGACGTTAGATGGTATTGTTTACATAGTTACGTAACAACTTCCTTTTACGTTTTAACATGATCTTGTCACATGATAAAATAAAAAAATTTAAAACTATAATTATGATACTACCCACGTTTATATAAATAAAAATGACCAAGCTATGCATTATCATCAACGTATATTATAAATATTTAACTCATGTCCTTCTTCCCGCAAAAGTTGATTATCCATAACGACAAAGCAAAGTTTTGTTGCAGTAAATAACCCACTGTGACGTACTTATGTAAAGGAAGAGGTGTGACGTATTAAAGCGGCGCATGCACGTCACGGCATTGCTTGCCCAACCGCCGCACTATGGGACCAAACCGTATTTTCCATCTCGAAAATGGTTTTGGCGAAAGTCGTATATTCATAGATTTTTTTAGGGTTTAATACTCTTAAAGGATGGAACTTACGAATAAATCTCAAAAAAAAAAAAAAAACTTAGTTTTACGTTTATAAACTGAACCTCAAACATTGGGTATAAATATTTTCGTGCCAATTAAATTAGCGTTAAGGAAGTTCAACACAAAATTATTCGGAAGTTTTCCAAGGAAGTATGTTAGTGTTATACATCATAAGAAAGCTTAGCATGTACACTTTCCAACCACGTTCGGTTTTTGTACAAAAATATTTTCGTTTTATTTTATTTTATTTTTTTTAGTGAAGTAAATAAAATTTCGTTTTTGTTTATTTCAATTGGAGTTTTCATTGTTGCCGAAAGCTGCCGGTGTCAAGTTAATCACTCTAGTAGATACCTTACCTATTCAGTAATATGAGGATTGAATAAAAACTTGCGCGTTTTTTGCGCAAGGGTGATTTAGAAGCAATAATGTCAATCAGGGGAAAATAAAAAAATCTCCGAAAATTACGTTCTTCTTTTTTATTATGAAATATTATATTTAATTGTTATATTTTGATGTCTATCTTGTTTTTTTTTATTTATGTTATAGAAGCATATATTTACAAATTAATAGACTACTATTATATTTGAAAGAATCTTCCCATGGCACTTTTGTTTTCGGTGGTCATCTTAACCACAAGTATGATAAACTATATTGCTACGGAAGTTCTATTTATCTGTTGTGGTAATTATTTACAATCAGTACTGATTACACTATTTCGATGAGAACTGTCATAATCAATTGTCCCATGGTTTTTGCACAAGGCACTAAATTGTTGGTCTTTTATATACCCGTGTTTTCAGCATACTATTCATTCGTGTTCATATACTTTTTTCAACATAGTTCTTTTTAACAGACAAAAACATTATATTATCTAACAATGAGTGAATTCGTTTGTGTTCGACGCGATCTTTGTGATCAAATAATTCGGCCAGTATACATTGATTACCGCGCAATTATATGTAAGCAAATATAACTGGTACTACATGCCATCTTCGGTCCATAAAGTACTTATACATGGTGCTAAAATAATAGAGCATTATGCAGTTTTGCGTATAGGACAATTATCCGAAGATGCCCAGGAAGCCCGAAATAAAGATTACAAGAAATATAGGTTACATCACGCTAGGAAGTGTTCCAGATCAGCAACAAACGAAGACGTTCTGCATATTTTATTATATACATCTGATCCTTATATATCTAGCTTGAATAAACCAAGTTTTCTAATATCCAAAGAATTGTTTGACGAAGTTAAAGAATTGTTAGAAATAAAAGGTGATGAATAGTATAAGCGCTAAAATTTTTAATTTTTTTATCATGTAATGTTTGTTTAATAATAATAATTAAGTTTTAAACTTATTTTAAGCAAAAGTGTAACTTTTACTGCTATTTTAATGTTACTGTATAATTTTTTGCATGAAATTTCGTATAACTGTAACTTTGTAATTTTTTTACTAAAAATGTATAATTTTTAAAATGTTGATGTTTAATTTCTTTTATTGCCTAGATATTCAGAAATACGCAAAAAAAAATTCAAGGAGAAAAATCACAAAACAACAGAGTTATCGATTTTTGAGATAGAAAACACCGATTGGTCCCATAGTGCGCCGGCCGGTGCGGACGTGTATGCGCTCCTTGGTGAAACGAGTGTTTGGCTTTGATTTACGAACCCAGCAGCAAACGAGGACACCACAGTGGCGACGAGCCTCAAGTAAGTGGTAAATTATGCTGCTATATGAAAAAGGAGGGAGATGAACTCACGTGCACGAAAAAAAAAAACATAAATAAAAAAAAAAATGAAACACTAATAACAACCTCACGGTTTTACGGTGCTATCGATTAAGTGGTATATGTATCTATCTGTCCAAGTACTATTAAAACAAATGACTAGACATTACAAATAACAAATACAGTGTTATTTGTCTGATCGATCAATGATAGGTTATTATTATCATTGTCATGAAAAAAAGCAATGAATACTTTTCTAAAAATAATTTCTATCATAATTGTTGTTATATTCTTGCCGTGGATATAAGTAAAATAAGTTAAAATTAAAATTTTAAAATAAGTACCTACTCGGTGGTAACAGTCTTCTTATATCTTGTGACGATAATTTCGACGTAGGTACCTATTAGTAGAAATTGTAATAAGAAATACCGTGTAAGTCCGCGTTAATGTAATTTATCCAGTGACATTATTAATTTAAATACCTACGTAGGTAATAAGAATTTTTAGTGCAAAATTATAATTCCTCACTATTCATCGCGTTCTCTTAAGTTAAATGATGTTTTAAGGTTGAGGTACCTAAAGCAAATGTCGTTAGTAATATTAAAGCAGATAAGTCAAATGCACGCAATCAATCAGCGCAATAGGTACATGTACTACTTATTGATATAGGTAGATAATACAATATTATGCTATCATAACAAATGTACCAAAGTGTATTGGTGTATGTTGCCAAGGTGCAATAAGGTGCCAAGGAGCACAAAGTAGTATTTTTCCACGGTGAATCAAGGTGCCAAGGAGCATTAAGGTGTAATTTTGCCAAGGGCATATATATCCATAAAAAATGCAAATTACATGGATCAATTGATTGATTCCTTTGTCGTTTTGAAGTTTTAGCAACATTAAATATCACTAAACCTAATGTAATAAATGTCACCGGCATAACCCATATCTACTTCGCGTAATAAAGATTTATATCACTCCAGTGGCGTAGCGTAGTAGGGGCGAGGGGCGACCCACCCCGGGCGGCCCCTTTAAAACTTAAACAAGGGGGCGGCTGACACCCATGCTAAGCTACTGTAATACTCATTCTATTATTGTCCATTTACGCCGCATCTAGCTAAAAAAAAATAAAAAAAAAAGTAACAATAAAATACAATTCAGGGACATAATAATGTGTAAATTAGACATATATTGTAGTTTATTCGTTATACAGTCATCGTGGTAAAATATATCTAGGACTTATCTAGGATTTTACAGTGTGAGAACATGGTATACACATTCAGATAGTAATTTTGGAAAAAAAAGAAAAAAAAAAAAAAGTTCGAGTGAACAGGCTCCTTCTGGGTAAGCTCGCTCCATCGTAGACTTTGTCTCTGTCATATCTGACATTGACTAGAGCCAAGAGCAAACCCATCACAAACACAAAAAAAAAAAAAAGAGATTGGGTTACAGATTGCTAATAACAATATTATGAGGAAATTTAGGACCAGTAATCTGTATTTTACTGAAAGCATAAATAAAATACGAAACACCTTATCCAATGGCGCCAAGGGTGCAATACAAAGGCAAATCAATGGCGCCAAGGGTGCAATACAAAGGCAAATTGACATTGTTTCAGGTCGCTCAAAATGTCCAATTTACCACCGGCAGAACCCTTGCAATGCGAAGGTTGTTCCAAGAAAGAAAGAAAATGAGTTTATTTGGCACACACATATAAAACTCATAGTTTTATCTTAGTCTACTTATACATTGACATAATGTCGAGTAGCGTATTTACAGCCCATTAAAAATATATCATACCTACCCAAATTTAAAAAAAAAAAAAAAAAAAAAGTGTTTTTACTTGGTACCCACATTTACAATTATTTACGTTTTTTAACAATTCAATTGGGTTTGGACAAAGTATGAAAGATGTATTATTTTCATGGTTACTTTTATTAAATTATTAACGACAATTACATCACAATATTGAAATTAAAATCAAAATCAAAAGTCATTTATTCAAATTAGGCTGAGAGCCAGCACTTTTTGAACGTCAAATTTTACATACATAAAGACAGTGCCCCAAAACGCCCACCCGTCACCACTTCCTAGTGTTTTAGCTGGGAAAAAGAAGTGGCGCAACAAACTCCCCAGCAACACATCTGTCTGTTACGTTTTAAGAACTTGAATTAAACAATAGTACGCAAAGTATTTTAAGACACAGGAACAAAAATAAATATGTATCCAATAACATGGAAATCATAAACTTAAATAGTATTTACAACATGTTAGCTAGCACACTCCATTATACGAGTACAATTAAAAAAAACGGGCAATGGTAAGATTTAGCGATTAGGTACTTGTCTAATAGTATACTAGCACAATTTATATTGAGAGAATCATAAAGGAGCAAGGAGCTCGTGGCTAAATTATAACAGCCGCACGGGCCAATCTTCAAGGTAAAGCAACGCTTGTCGAGGTTGGTCTGTGGATCTTAACGTACTGAGACTACTGCGTGCCTCGGAAAGCACGTTAAGCCATTGGGCCCGGCTGTCATTTGTAGACCTTTGGCAGTTACGTTACGAATTCTTGGAGGCCGGAAGGTCTGACACCGGTCTTGCCATGAAGTACCGTATTACCTAGCCAGTTAATGAGTTGTGGAGGTCTGGTGGGCAGCCGCTCCACGTAGAATGCTGGTATTCGGCTGAATCCGGTTTGGCTGGGAGCCGACCCCAATGTAGTTGGGAATAGGAGTGTAACGAACATATTGGTATTAGTTAAGAGATTAGTAATATTCCATGGATTCACGTGTCAGTAATCCGACGAACTAATATATGCTTATATTTAATATTCACATATTCCACAGATTACTAACATGTACAATAATCTTTATCATAATCTGGGATTCCATTCACTTGACACGGATCGGTGGGATTAGACTCACTCAATCATTCTGACATTCGTGAAGTGATACGTATTAATAAGTATTAGTTAAATATTACTGATATAGGGTAAATAACTCACAGAGGGCCACGCAATGAGTAAATAACTCACAAAGGGCCACGCAAAGAGTAAATAACTCACAAAAGGCCACGCAAAGAGTAAATAACTCACAAAGGGCCACGCAAAAAGTAAATAACTCACAAAGGGCCATGCAAAGAGTAAATAACTCACAAAGGGCTACGCAAAGAGTAAATAACTCACAAAAGGCCACGCAAAGAGTAAATAACACACAAAGGGCCACGCAAAGAGTAAATAATACACAAAGGGCCACGTAAAGAGTACTTGCATCTTTATATTAGGGCTACGCAGTTGTGTGTTTCTGTTAATGATTTTCAGTAAAAAACCACGCAAACGTAAGAGTCAATTTTATTAAAATCTAAAATGACTCATGCGTCATCCACACTTCCAAACTTCCTGATTGCGAAGATGATCAGACATAATTATCAACACTCGCAGGGAGAAATGGAAGAGGGCTCTTGAATTTAACACATTGCCTGTCATCATCGACAATCCTGCTAAGAAACGAGCTACTCTCTACTACGTTGGGGGAATAGCACTACAAACAAGAAGTTGACTATAATCTTCCGGGTAGATTATAGTCAACGTTCATGCTGAAGAAGGGGAAGGTGTCGATGTCTTTGCATTAGCTCTAAAGAAATGAGACAGTTCCTTAAGTTCGAAACAAAGTCGGATTAACGAAATTTATATTTTCTGACAGAAAAAGAAAACAGGAGGAAGTAGAAACATTTCAACGATTTTATTAAGCTTGAGAAATCATGCCGGAAAAGGTCAATTTCATAATAAAGAGGAGTATATTATCGACCAAAACACTGAAAAGCGTCAAATGTAAAGTCGAATGTAGAATCGAATGTAGTCTAATGTAAAATCACGTACAATTTTACACGTAGAGTCAGAGGTTTTATTTTCTTTGTTCAAATTAATGTGATTTCGATGACTATTACTGGTGCTTGGACTTGGTAATCATGAATACTAGCTAATCGCGGATCAAACCTAAAACATTTGTTTCAATGAAACCATTTACAGCCACTGTCGGTCTGTCAAAGGTTTACCGACTGAACGACATTAGAGTGACATGGAAAAGCTCTGTAACATGAAAAGTTTTTAGACAATTACCGTAGAGATTAACAATAGCAGCAATAGCAATCGTAACAAGACGCAATAGGTGCAATATATTGCGTAAAAGGCGGTATCTGTAGAAATTGCGAGACCGTTATTATTGATGTTTAGTGATGTAGATACTAAAGTCGATTAGATGAGGTCCGTGAGATTTCATTAGAGAGTTTTAAGCGCTGTGTGGTATAAGGTAAAGCTCAATTAGATTGCATAGAAGGTAAAAAAAAAAAAAAAAAAAAAACGATTTATTAGTAAACTAAGAGTGAAACTGGATTAATTAAAATCCTAAATTCAAAGGTTCATTTAAGAATTATCAAGGAGATGGACCTGGGTATACCTCGAATAAGGGCGCTTGACTCTAAGCAAATGTATAAATACCTTCATGATCGTGTGAGAAAGACCCCCGATCACTGCCTCGAGACTTAGATGACATAGTTGATGACAGTGATAATGAAACCAAGTCTGATGGCTTGTTTACTAAACTCTTGACCGCACCTCATGAATAACATGAGGCGATGGGTCTCCAAGGAATCGTTGGTACAAATTCTGTCTGTGCACCAAGTACACAGCGCTTAATATGTTGTTGCACATATCGTGCTAGATATTTTCAAATTGTTGTTGCGATTCTGGTCTGTGTTGGTGCACAGATTATAACGGAATTTTCATGAGTGAGTATGCATTTCAGAAATTTATTTTGTTAGATCGGATATCTTTCCGTTGAGTAATGTTGTGCGGGGAGCGCTGTGTACAAAGCCCCCATGACTGGATATTGTACTACACCCGAGGATGGGTGCTAGTCACGGATAGCAGTGTCGTGGAATCATGGCGCTACGGTATAAATGACTACGCCATTGGCTGCTGCATAGAACAACCAAGGGTGTAGTGTAGACAAAATCAAACTAGTCAATTTATGTATTAACCTTATAGATGTACTCTTTCTTTTTTTGAGTTTTTATTTTTCTATTAACTCACACACTGTTTTATTAATGGATCCAATATTTTTTTATTTCTATAAGCAGTATACTCTTGGTGCATCAACCTCACATATACCTATCAAAGTTAATGTGTGTATTCAACATATTGTAAAACATTTATTTGAAAAGAGTAACTATGGAGTTTCTTGTCCGTTCTTCTCCATAAGAATCTACCTTTGCGAACGGACAGTAGAGTCACCTTATTTTGTATACATAGTATTTGGATGTAAATGATGACGTTCAAAAGAGCCGTTTGATGGCCTTATTGAAATTAACGTTTTGACTTAGACTTTTATGAAACACAGTTTGGAAAGCAAGTGAAGGAAAAAGGGAAAAGTATGGTATATACCTGGAAATAGGGGAAAAATTATTATCAAACAGATGATTCAGAGGATAAAAGTGATTCGATAGAAGCAAAAGAATAGATAAATAACTCTGTTAAATTGTATAATAAGTATTCAGTGGAAGATAAATTTTACCTTGTTAGAAATTATAGAATGTGGAGAATTAATTAACTATTTGATAATTAAGTTAAAATAATTAATCAGTTATTATATTTGTTTGTTTAAATTCTTATGTAAAGGAAGAGGTGTGACGTACTTATGTAAAGGAAGAGGTGTGACGTATTAAAGCGGCGCATGCACGTCACGGCATTGCTTGCCCAACCGCCGGCCGGTGCGGACGTGTATGCGCTCCTTGGTGAAACGAGTGTTTGGCTTTGATTTACGAACCCAGCAGCAAACGAGGACACCACACCCACGTTAAATTATTATGAACTTGTACACTAATATTAGGTTTTCTTTCTAACCTTTCCTTACTAGAAAAATAAACGTTGACAATTTCGCATTTTTTCAATCAGAAAAAAAAACACAGTACTTACAATACTCGTCGCCAAAATGTACTGTTCGTGCACTTAACTTGTTATCGGCTCACTGCCTAACTCGCCGCACGCGCGTCCGTCCAGCTTCGTGGTTCCAAGCAAAGTGACTGAGGGAGTATGCCCCGCTCCCCCACCATACTATAGCGCGCGGCGTGTACGCATGAGACGACAGAACTATATAATAAAATCTACAAACACTACAGCGAATTAAAAATTTTACTAAAACGTAGTAAGGCTCTGGAGAGCAAACACCCCACCCTGGCAGATAATCTCACCTTCCCCGACCCCCCTGATCCAGAAACAAACAAACTTGTAATAACAGGACAACGAGTATGTGCGGTGTCTGTACCTTCCGGAGCGGCTCCGACGTGGCCTCGACGGCCTGACCGCTCAATTTGGATGTTTATATTTTTTTTTTATGTTTGTTCGGGCATCACTCCGTCGCTTGCAATACGATTTGAAAAATTATTTTTTTGTTGGAAAGGGTATAGGTACTTCCCAAATGGTTCCATTGAAGTTTTATCAAAATCGGTTCCGTAGTTTGGTTATTAAAATCAAATAGCTGGAAAAAATATGTGGAAAAATCATCCATGCATACGAAATTGCGTATTTTTGCTTTCCTGTGACTTTCCAGTGGTGTTGTTAGGTGTGGAGTATCACTAAAAAGTGAAAAATAAAAACTTTTTCACAAAAAAAAGAAACCGACTTCCAAAAAACACTACAAAGTGGAAAATAACTTTAATTTCGGAAGTCGATGTCAAATAACGTAGAAGCAACCAAAAACACCCACTTCCGAAATTAAAGTTATTTTGCAATTTATAGTGTTTTTTGGAAGTCGGTTTCTTTTTTTATAGTGAATCTTCCGGGGCGTCTTCTTCTGTTACGGTGACTGGAGCATGAGGTTTGCCTCTCCCTCACACGGCCCGCCTCCTCCTTCGCTAACATTACTACTTCGCAGAAAGAGGTGACTGCTTTCCATGCCAAGTCGCTCCAAACCATGGATTAAACCAGGGCCGGAAGCGACGCGTCATATCAAATGTAAGAAGGGATCGTAAAAAAAAAACAAAATTATGTTAATAGTGTTATTCTTACATATTACAGGATAAAGACATATACCTACAGAAGAAGTAGTCTATGGTCAGCCGGTTTTTTTAATGCAAATTTCCTTTTGGATTGGCAATGGGATCGAAACCGCGGGAACAACCTTGTACATAAAACATTAAGTTACAATTTAAGCTCATAACAATTCAAAGAGAACTGCTTCTAAACCAGAATGGAATGCCTTTATGACGTTATTATCTCATAATGACGATGCAGGTGAACTCATTACATCACAGTCATGGTTCAAGAGACGCACATACGAGTATTGGCATAAAAAACCTGGCCATAAGTCTAATATTCAAAGTGTGGCTTAACTCAATGCAACCATCACTTTCGGACAGCTAAATAACCTGTTCATAACGTACCGCACCCCCCGCGCCCTTATCAAGGGATAGGTATTGGCAACGGGATCGAAACCGCGGGAACAACCTTGTACATAAAACATTAAGTTACAATTTAAGCTCATAACAATTCAAAGAGAACTGCTTCTAAACCAGAATGGAATGCCTTTATGACGTTATTATCTCATAATGACGATGCAGGTGAACTCATTACATCACAGTCATGGTTCAAGAGACGTTGGGAATAAATGAACATTACAGAGAATTGAAAATTGTTATATCACGTACACTAAGCAAGGAGGTTGGAGTGCAAGTGAGATGGAAATATGTTTGTACTGCGCTGAAACTAATTAATTGTGTATCATATTTTAATAAACTATTCAATTTTTTTCAGATGAGGTTAGGCCAAAATACTAAACATTGTTAATTTGATTTTCTAAATAACGATTAATATTTTTTATGCTTCATTTATAGTTATAAAATTCAAAGAAATTAACTATATCAATATGTATTCGAAGTACAGTACAGCTGAACTGGTTCTTTCAAAGAACCAGTTCACCTGTACTTCTCTCGCAGCGCTTATAATAGTTGTCTGGCATTTTGCTGAAATGTTTATTCTTGTTTGTGCCTACGTTGTGTGTATCTGTGTGTGCCAAATAAACTATTTTTTTTTCTTTCTTTCTTTACATTAATTTAAAAAAAAACGTATATACCCAATCGGGATTAACAGAGTGATTATTGTACAATAGTATTGCTCTTGTAGAGAATCACTTATTGCAAAATTTTTAGCTCAGAAAAAGTTATTGTAACAGTTCCCTGTGCTAAAAAGTTATATAAAACCTAATATAACGGAAATTAATGACAAAAGAAATTAATGTGTAAGTTATTATTCAATTTTTCATCGTAAAAAGAAGCCCCGTCAAAGAAAAGGTAATAGATTTGAATTTTAAATTATTTCTAGGAAGGAGAAAGCTTTGCTCATCTTTATTGATACTGTACTGACTTTGACTTTTATATTCACCTATAATAAGGCTTTTTTTAGAAAAATCCACCACTTTAATCCCAAACACTGCAACTCCTGAAAGCCAGAATAATTAATAGGAATGCCAGAAAAGCGGAATCAATGAGGATCGACGAGTCTCGGAAAAATAATTCAACTGTCTTGGATTACTGTAAATGTATCTGTCATTAAAAAGGAAATTGCCGCAGTAGGCAACTATCGTGTACTTGCGCGATGATCGCTTTGTACATATAAGGACGATGACGTCATAAGGTGCTCGTTGTCGGATTTTCAGGCTTCCGGTAATGCTATCAGTGATAATCAACAAATTTCAACTGGGACTCGGGACGCAACAAATTTTGAAATTTTGAATGGATAGATAGACATAACCACTTCGATCGATCTTTGGCTACGCTTATCCTTACATATTTGGATCGATCTTTGGCTACGCTTATCCTTACATATTTGAAGCGGTGTGTTTTATGCTCCGATACTCATAAATTATTTTAAGTCTATACGTAAGGATTAGTAATTGGCTTTCAGGTGTCTATGGTTTCCTTTCTTTGTTTTATTTTTATTAGCTGTAAATCCTCCAAAAAAAAATATCGATCTGAACGGCTGATACCTATATACGATATATGTATTGTATAAGTACATATCTAGCCACGGATCGGCCTTATATGTGTTTAAGTGTCTATTTGAGGTCGCATAAAGGGTACAGTTAATTTTTATCTCTTAAAATTTAAATTCTTCTTTCTAATCCTTTATGACTCTATAAAGCACGTGTAAAACTTGGAAAAAAAATCAACAATCAACATACAATCTGGGCTTTTGTATTTGTTATGTAACAAAATGTAATTTAATACTTTCTAGTCCATAAAATATATAATTTTGTAACTGTTGACTTACTTAATGGACTTACAACATCCAGTTAATGTTAAAGACTTTAAACAAGTGATTTTAATGAAGGCAAAAATAGAACATGACTCTTATTAGAATAATGATTGATGATTCTAAAAACCGCAAAATAAATATTGCCCTAATTTTTATCACCCGATAAAATTTGGTCAAAATCTAATTTATAAATGTTACACGTGTCGCAGCCAACTAGCTAAATCAGCCGTTTCTTTAAAAGCCTAGCCTTTTCATCAATATTGAAACGAAGATATCACTAAGGTTGCTGAAGCTGGTGAATCTATGAGAAACTGGAGTTCTTCATAGGTTCACCAGTTTCAAGAAATAGATATTTTCAGGGGTAACGAGGCCACTTTTGCTGTTGGTGATCGCCCGGTTGCATTTAATACGAAAAGCATCCCACATACTGGTCTTATCGCCAAACTTTTCAGTACCTCTTGAAGGTTTCCACGCGAAAACCAAACAAAAAAATAGTTTGACCGCCCCTGTCAGACGTATTATTTTTGGTAGGTACGTGCAACAGAATCGCTATTTGTTGTATCTGCGCACGGCAGCGACAGTTTAATCGTGCGTACGATACAAATGCGTTGGCATTGCCCGTATCGTGTTTTTATTTAACGCAACCGTTTAAAACGTGGCCTACTTTTCGTGAGCAGCTCATTTTCATACACTCAGGGACAAGTGAATTAATGATAGGTACTTTCAGAGTACAGCGATAAGTGTTTCTTTTTCAGGAGGGTAAATGTTTATTTTTAGGGAGAAAATATTTATTAATGTTATTATTAAATCGAATATAAGCATGTGAAGTTGCGAGGCTGCTAACAAATTCTAATGGTCCCAAAGCTACTGAACTCTCCGACTAACAGCTTTCCTGAAAGCCTAAAAATCTCGCAAGAGATTAGTAAGACCATATTTTTTTTTGTATTTTTCACGCGTTCAATATAATTTCATGGCTGGTGAAGTGAAGCCGGCCAGATTGTTGTTACCGTTCATGCTTTAAGCTTAACGGTCTAGTCCAGGGCTAAATTTAAAAATTTGCCGGTGCTAAAACTGCATTTTTAGTTATTTCACGAGCCGTTCAAAAACAGTTATGTCTTTTTATGATTATTATTATGTTATGATTAAGAACTGGGGGATCCCAGAGCCCCCAGTTCTTACTTATTTTCTCAGTAAAAAACTGTGTGCGATAGAGTAGTGTCAGCATGTACTGTGTACATAGTACAGTAGTGTTAGTATACAGGGTTACTGGTAATTCGACGTATATCCGTCAAGGGCTGATAAGGGGGCCAAAATGCAACAAATTGAACCCCCCATATGTATGGCCGAAATTCAATAGTTTACGAGATATTTGAATTTTAAGGGTTTTTCGAAATTTACCCAAAATTTGACATTTAATTCCAAATAAAAGAACCCACATACCCATTCAAGGGTACCATTAAAAATGATGTTGTAGCTGGCACTTCAATTAAGCTATGGGCATCATTAAAACTACTTAATTTAACAAAATAATTAAAATAATGACCGAAGTAAGAATAATATCTTACCAATATTTTCATTTTACGCTTCAAAAATGTTGTCTCGTCAAAAAAAATTCTATGACATTAATCGTACAAATAACTAAAACAACTTGCCTATTCTGTAGGCTTTCCAAAAAGGTATAAAAGACAATTTTAAAATACATAATTCGTGGCATGGCATGTGTTTGAACCGGCGCGGGGAGAGAAATCATCTGTGTTCTTAGTTTATCATCCTCGCTAAAACAACCGATTTTACTGGCGAAATTCTTCCTGATGGGACGAGGTGTGCGGGCCGGGGAATACACGGCGTTTGCTGCGCTCGCGTCGCCTTCCTTAGTACAGTTCGCGTCAAATAACTATGCCCCTCTGAAGTTAGCCATTTGCAAAGATCGCGTAGGTGCAGTCACGTAGACGGGAGCAAGCGGGACGCAAGCATGCATCGAACGTAAACGAGCGACTGAGACATAAAATCGCGCCGTCATAATCCCCGCCCCGCGCATGCGCAGTTGCAGTTTTACGAAAAGGATTTTACGAAATTATACGGAGTGTAGGAAAGTTACATTCCAAATTTCAGCTTTCTATGACCAGTAGTTTCGGCTATGCGTTTTCTGTCAGTCACTCAGTCACCAGTAACGTAAGATTTTTTTTTATAGGTATGCATACTAGCTTTTACCCGCGACTTCGTACGGGCATAATAAATGAAATAAAATAAAAATAAAAATAAAAAAGCCTTATATTTCTTAGCAGTTACAAATTAAATATTCTTGTTTTTCTTGATGTTATAATGTTCAACATTTTCTTTTTTTTTTGTATTAATTATGTTTTTTTTTAATTGAGTAGTCAGCTAATCTGCAAGAACCCCTCTGCGGGTAAAGGCCTCCTCCAAAGCTGTCCAGTCTTCCCTGGATTGGGCTATTTGATGCCAATTGGGACCAACTGTCTTTATGATTTCGTCTTCCCATCTAGCATAAGGTCTCCCCTTTCTTCTTTTACCATGTGGGCCCTTCCATATGGTCACCCTTTTCGTCCATCTTTGGTCTTGAAGACGAGATACGTGTCCAGCCCACTTTTGCTGTTGGTGATCGCCCGGTTGCATTTAATACGAAAAGCATCCCACATACTGGTCTTATCGCCAAACTTTTCAGTACCTCTTGAAGGTTTCCACGCGAAAACCAAACAAAAAAATAGTTTGACCGCCCCTGTCAGACGTATTATTTTTGGTAGGTACGTGCAACAGAATCGCTATTTGTTGTATCTGCGCACGGCAGCGACAGTTTAATCGTGCGTACGATACAAATGCGTTGGCATTGCCCGTATCGTGTTTTTATTTAACGCAACCGTTTAAAACGTGGCCTACTTTTCGTGAGCAGCTCATTTTCATACACTCAGGGACAAGTGAATTAATGATAGGTACTTTCAGAGTACAGCGATAAGTGTTTCTTTTTCAGGAGGGTAAATGTTTATTTTTAGGGAGAAAATATTTATTAATGTTATTATTAAATCGAATATAAGCATGTGAAGTTGCGAGGCTGCTAACAAATTCTAATGGTCCCAAAGCTACTGAACTCTCCGACTAACAGCTTTCCTGAAAGCCTAAAAATCTCGCAAGAGATTAGTAAGACCATATTTTTTTTTGTATTTTTCACGCGTTCAATATAATTTCATGGCTGGTGAAGTGAAGCCGGCCAGATTGTTGTTACCGTTCATGCTTTAAGCTTAACGGTTTAGTCCAGGGCTAAATTAAAAAAATTGCCGGTGCTAAAACTGCATTTTTAGTTATGTCACAAGCCGTTCAAAAACAGTTATGTCAAATTGACATTTCTTCTAATGGATTAAGAACTGGGGGATCCCAGAGCCCCCAGTTCTTACTTATTTTCTCAGTAAAAAATGTGTGCGATAGAGTAGTGTTAGCATGTACTGTGTACATAGTAGAGTAGTGTTAGTATATGTCAGTATATATGTACTTACGTATGCATACCTCTGCCGTCGGCCCAAGCTAGCTTTGGGCCTCAGGGTTGCGGATTTTGTTGGAAAGAGTCACCGCGGCCCTAGAACGCAAAGGGCACTAGGAGGAAAACGGATGGGTTTTAGTCAGTTAGAGTCTGACACTCCCTCCCGCTCCACCCAGAGCAGAAGGGGTCATTTGATGATTTCCCATTCATAAAAAAAAGAAAAGTTAACCTTGGGCCGACGGCGACGGCCTTATAGATGTCGTAGCCAACTAGTTTATTAAAAAAAAAAAACAAATAAAACCGCGCCAGGCCACACCTAACTACATCGCACCTTATACCGTACAGCTCCTTAGAAGTAAGTAAACGTTCGGTTGACGGCTTATAAAGATGGATGAAAAAAGGCGTATTGCGTCGACCCCAAATAAATTGGGATCACGGAGGGGATGAGGTTGATGGTTTTCAATAACAGGTGAACAGTTATTTGAGGAAAAAGTTGTGTATCACGCCAAAACATTTCCATCGCGAGTTTTTTTTTTTAAAGCCTAAAATGAACCTAGATTTTATTATTTACTTTCTTTTGCCCGCGACTTAGTACGCGCATATCCTGTTTTTTAACCAATTCCCGTAGGAATTTCGAAAAATCCATCTCTTAGTGCGGGCATTAACTAAAAGAGACAGGATTTTACGAAATTATACGGAGTGTAGGAAAGCTACATTCCAAATTTCAGCTTTCTATGACCAGTAGTTTCGGCTATGCGTTTTCTGTCAGTCACTCAGTCACCAGTAACGAAAGAATTTTATAGGTATGCATACTAGCTTTTGCCCGCGACTTCGTACGGGCATATCAAGTATTAAATATTCTTTACAAACCATTCTCATACCTACCAAATAAACATACAATTTTCATAAAAATGGGTCAAGCCATTTTGGAGGAATGCAACCACAAACACCGTGACACGAGATTTTTATAAATATTGTTTTTTTTTTTATCTTTATTTATTTAAGGGATTTTTGTACACATAGTGACGATGTCAATCCCATCGTACTGCTACAAATAATTTAATAGAAAAAAGGAAATCTTATACTATTTCTTAACTAATATAAAGGAGTATAACATTTTTGCTGCTTCACAATTAGTTTTGGCTAAAATGCCATGGAACATTCCAACATCCATTGTTGACACTTTTAACAAGATATAAATAGTAGAGTTGGCGGTGATACATTCAAATTATCAATAAATATTGATAATTTAAATGTATCACCGCCAACTCAAGTTAATTTAGCGTTAGGTATTTTCAGTTGTTTTAAGGGAACATTCCCACTAAATGGATTGAATGGATCCCACAATTGAACTATGACATACCAATGCATAGAGGTTGTTTTTCTAAAATTTGGTCATTTTCTCGTATTCTGTATAGCACAGTAGAATGATGATCAGTTAAAAAAAATGGAAACATTTATTTTCGTGTGTAATATCAGTAGGTACTTGCCTACATTATATCTCAATAGCAGATCACGAGCAATAGACTACAGTGCAAGGAAGGCGAACCAAGGTAGCACGCGTGCCAATGGTGGCACGCAGCAAAATCATTCTGGGACGCCACCAAAAGATTATACCTATTTAGTATCTAGGTAATTTGCAGAATTACAGTTATTTTTATTTCCATATCAAAACAACACAACGTTGGCTTAAGAATTTGTATACTGGTTGCTAAAACAGAGTTAAATTAATAGCATCTAGTGTTTTTTGTTCATAAAACCACTTAATCAAGATCCTGTAGTGGCACGTCATGGTCAATATTTTTTTTTATATAAGCACTGGAACGGTTACCAACAAAGGTTCGCCATCCCTGGACTAGTGGCACTAAAACAGAAGAATGAAACTGTTACACCGAAGAATTGATCTAGGTCAATCTATTTATAGTAAAAAAATGACTAGAACAATTCCAAAGTTGACCGACACGAAACCACAAAGACTGATTTAAACAATAACCCACAGCAACAACCACAAGCCAGAGCCATCTGACTTTTAAGCCATTTACAGAAGATTCAAATTGCAACGACGGATATACAACTGTACCTTAGCTGAAATCTTCGTTCGGCTGTGGATGCAAGCCACAGAGCGGTATAAACAGTATTCTCGTGTATCACGGTTGAGAAATTCAAGCCATGCCTGAACGTTTTAGGAACATACTATACGAATTTAGGGCGACGAGAATGCAGAAATAGAAGACTGGTGACGGTTTAAGGCAGCCGGTAGATGTATTATTAATATCACACGACTGAATTGAGGAATTTGTCAAGGTTTATAAAGACTAAAAGAAATAAAAATTGTTTTTTAAAGCAGTTCGTATCTCAGAAGTTCTAACATAGTATAAATTTTTGGATTTATAGAGTCAAAAAAGTCACTATAAAACCAACCCAATTAATTTCAGTGTTATTATTAAAATTTGTTGCTTTAGCGGCGGTAGAATATACAGTATGTGATGAATATATATATCCACGTTTCATTAGATAAAACTTGCTGACAGGACAGATAGACGGACTAAACGAAAAAAAACCAAAGGATTACGATGGCTTCATTCGAGTGTAGGCGACATTAATACCGCCACAAAAAATCAACGTAGCAGAATCAACAAATGAGACTCGCAGCGCCATCTATCTCGACAGCTGCGAACTAACTGAACAAAATCCTATATCGCGATATCAGAGTTTACTGTGCGATTAGAACATATGTAAAGCCCGAATATCAACTCTCGGGCAGTTGCCCACCAGACAGACACAAACAACTGTCTGGTCGGAGGATCCTCTCTTTTCAACGGAGGTATTAGTAGACTTTACTCTCTGTTCCACTACCTCCAAACGAGTACCATAACAAATAAATTCATGACATTTCACTACACCCATCACCGACCTAGCCTTTTCCCAACTATATCGGAGTCAGCTCCCAGTCAAACCGGATTCAGCTGAATACCAGTATTTTACGTGAAGCGGCTGACCACCTCCATAACCTTTTAACTGGGAAACACGGTATTTCTTGGCAAAACTGGTGTCAGATTTTCTGGATTCTGACAATCCGTAACGACTGCCAAAAATCTACAAATGACAGCCGAGACCAACGGCTCAACGTGCTTTCCGAAGTAGAGGAATCTCCGTATGTTAAGATGGTCACCCACCCACAGACCAACCCCAGCAAACGTTGCTTAACCTTGAAGATCGACCCGTGCGGCTGTTATTATTTTGTCACAGGCTTGTCATTTGACTATATCAAATTCACGAACCACAAACCAATTCTAATTTAAAGTTAAACAGTGCTTAATTCATGCAATAACAAGCAACACTATCCAGTTACTAATTCGCATCAATGTCGGTGATAATCAGTGCAATGGGATTACAATGTCACTGTGCACTCAGGGTGTCCAATTTAGGTTAACGAACAGACCGACAGCTACATATAATTAACAAGCGGATGATATAATGTAAGGTGACGAGGAAGGAATTGAGTTGGTGTGTCAATTTTTAAATGTGACAAACGTCTGAGCATACACATCTTGTAAAAGAATAAATGCATTACCTGAAAAGGGTCACTATACTATATCGCCAAAAAATCGACTGCCTTATAAATTAGTACTGTGCGCGTTACTCGACAAAATGTACAGAACAGCTCATTTTTTTTTGTGATTTCGGTGTTGATACCATAGTGAAAGTTGTTCATAATGAAGTACAATGACCCCTTTTCAGGTATTTCGTTTATTCTGTTACACGTTGTATATGACAAAATCAAAGTCAAATAATTTATTGTAACTTTTAAATAGGTGAATGATGTCTGTATTTCACAAAGGGTAAGGTCAATCTGTATCCACAGTTAGTTTTTACGTTCCGTGTTATTGAAGGAGCTCGTGGCGATATAATAACAGCTACATGAGTCGATCTTCAAGGTTTAACGACGCCGAGGTAGATTTGTGGATGGGTGACCATCCTTTTACGTACCGAGATTACGTTGCCTTAGGTCCCGGCTGATAATTTCAAATAATTTTCCAGTCGTTACGAATTGTCAGAAACCAGAAAATCTGACACCAGTCTTGCCAAGGAGAAGAAGTTCTGGATGAGTAAACCTTAATAACCGAATCTAGGACCTACTGCTCAGCAGTAGCTCTCGTAGCCGCTATGCCAACGGGTATGCTCATTTTATTTCAAATTCTTCAATACTGATCTGACTGCCACTTTAAAACTATGGGGAATAGAGAACATTGAAAACTGTTTCTATATGTTTTAACATAACGTTGGCACTATTATGTCACATTCACTTATTACAAAAAAAAACATACTTAAGTTTAACACAATGATAGCTCTAAGCTGTCACTCTAATTGGCGAATAAAAGAATTAACTGTCAAACACAAAGACTTTTATTTTCAAAAATAAAACTTCAGCCTTTAAAAACACAGTCTTATTCAACAGACTTAATAAATTCTCGAAGCTAAAACAAACAATATAATCACACAGTCCCATCCAACTTCCTTGAACCAATTAAAAACTTCATCAGACTTAAACTGTGAACAGTATTTTCCAATAGAAATTGTACACAGTAAATGTTAATTCGATTGAAATCCTATCACGAGTGTGTTTATTTAAGCTGTGCAGCCTCTAATCCACATTGCTGTGTTTACGCCATACGGAGCAATGAGGAGGCTTATGCAAAACAGATTAAGATTAGGTACGCTGGTCCCGTAAGCAATAGATGTTGCACCGTTATGTTGTTTAAAAGGCGTTATGTGGGTTGGTTGGTTTTTAAATTAAATTATTTGAGCAGATAGACTAAAATTCGTCTTATGATAAGGCTAAAATTCGTCGAATGGTAGTGGATGAAAATGTTCCATCATTTATATCAGTGTAGTTTCGAAAAGTGTGACTGATATTTTTTTAACTATTCGATCCAGTTGCCAATATTGGCATAATCATATAATTTAAGTCCCAAAGTTTTATAAAATAGTCATTTTCAACGACACATCTTAATAACGAAAACGCAATTAAAAATATATTCAAAAATAAAATACGAGTTTTTGATTAAAAACTCCGGAGCGTTGAATAAAAGGTGTTGAAGAAACAAAGGGTGAATGCCGACGTTTTGCTGCGGTTTCATAATTTCCTTATTTGCAGATGTCGACTGATTTCTTTTCTATTTTTAATGCCACCACAAAGCGAAGGCTTGCAGCTATAGTCGGCATTATTTACATTAAAATTGAAGATTTTACTTTCAACGTGATGTTTGAATATTCATTTGTTTTCTAAAATGAGTTTTAAATTGTTTTTGGGACAATTTTTGACGTTGGTCAAGGGTCACAGCATAGTTTGTTTATCTTATTTCAAATGGCACAAAAAACTCTGATATCACGAAACAGGATTTGTTTGACGTAGTTCGTCACTGGCGGTATAGATGTCACTACTTTAGTTTTTGTGGCGGTTTAGATTCCGCTACAAACTTAGTTGAAGTGAACTGTCAATTTATACAATCAAGGTGAAATGACAGTTTACTTCAAGCTTCGCATGTGCGGCAGCTGGCAAGCCGGCCGATCACTGGGCTGGGGGCAAAGCCTCGGTCGCCGCCGCTGCCACTGCTCGGGAGGGGGCTGAAATGGAGTGCCAGTAATGGCCCCATTTCGCCTCCTCCAGACGAACGTTAGTCGCTGCGCCTCTCAGGAACTGACGCTCCTGAGCAAGGCGCAGTGACTGACGCCTGCAGACAGCGAGCAATGGGTAGCTCGCTGTCCGATCAGGTCAGGCCCGAGTCGACGGCGCGTTTCACTCCAAACGCGCCGGAAAGAGTAGTCAGCAACGGAGATGGGGCCCGCCAGGGCCAGAGCCTGCCAGGGTTGCGGAATATGTTCGAAAGAGTTACCGCGGCCCTGGATAGAAAGGCACTAGGAGGATAATGGGTGGGTTTTAGTCAGTAAAAGTCTGACACTCCCTGCCACTCCACCCAGAGCGGGAGGGGTCATTTGATGATTTCCCATGCTCAAAAAAAAAAAGCACTCTATCTAAGTTTTCATCGTATGTTTTTCACAGAATCGACCAGTAGATAGTCATTCCATCTTATGGTAGAATTAACAACCTTCTTCTTCAGACACGCCACTCTCTCTCAGAACCTTTTGACCCCATCGTCCATTTGTTCTGCGAGCACTTCACAGAGCTATGTTGTTTATTATGGAGGATCAATGTCTTGTATGACAGTTTGGTGGCAATAACGTAACTAATGCAACACCTAGGAGGCCAACTTGTGCTTGGCTTGACGGTTTTGGGAGATGAGTCGTTTGAAATATAATAGTAGTTTATGCAACGACCATATAAAAAGGGTTATTAAAACACGAGTGTGATAATAGCATCACACGAGTGTTTTACCTAATTATATGCCGTTGCATACACTATTTTATCTTCACTCACACAGTTGAAATAAAATAAGTGGAAAAATAGTTGATTCTAATATGGCGGATATTCTCATTGCGTATTCGAATGACTGCGCAGCGCGCTAATCCATAGACACAGATAAAAGCTGGCTCATTGACTAAGTCAATGAGCTCGCGCCAAAAATTAAAAAGAAAAAGTGTGCTATAAAAATTAAAAAGTTATTTTATGATGCAGTTGTTTAAAAATCGAAGGAAAATGTTGAACTGTAATGGTTTTTTTTTTTGATTTTACCTATCCACGAAAAAAAAGTACTTACGTGTTTATGCATTCGTTTTCGAACTCATATTTGGAACATTACGTTGTGAGTGTAGATAAATAGTTTTATCTACACTCACAACGTAATGTTCCAAATATGAGTTCAAAACCGAATGCATAAATACATACTTTTTTTTCGTGGATAGGTAAAATCAAAAAAAAAAACCATTACAGTTCAACATTTTCCTTCGATTTTTAAACAACTGCATCATAAAATAACTTTTTAATTTTTAAAGCACACTTTTTCTTTTTAATTTTTGGCGCGGGCTGATTGACTTAAGTCAATGAGCCAGTTTTTATCTTTGTCTATGTTTGAGCGCGCTGCGCAGTCATTCGAATACGCAATGAGAATATCCGCCATATTGGAATTAACTATTTTTCCACTTATTTTATTTCAACTGTATGAGTGAAGATAAAATAGTGTATGCAACGGCATATAATTAGGTATTAAAACACTCGTGTGATGCTATTATCACACTCGGCTACGCCTCGCGTGATAAACCCACACTCGTGTTTTAATAACCCTTTTTATATGGTCGTTGCATAAACTAATTATGCTCCAGTATTTATATTATAGTTGGACTATGTTTTTTTAAAGATTTGGGCCAATTTTATTCTTATTCTTTCCTCCATATTTCGATTACCTTCTATGGTCCCGTAAATGTGTCAGAATTGGTCAGAATCAAGTCATAAATTTCATTTTCTAGTTTTACCGCGTTCTATAAAACGTGACGTATTGTAATTGCACAATATTTTTGTATAAGATCACAAGAAAGCATTAAAATTTCTATATTCAAAAATACATTCCTACATTACCCAGCTCGACATAAATTCAATATTTAATTCTAGCATTGTGGTCCCCTGATACACTTTTACTAGACAAAGTGCTCATTCATGTAGTGTAAAAACCAGTTTATTCGAAAAAGCGCAGCCTATACGCACATAGATTACCTAGAGTGCTCCCTAAACTACCTCCCTTGAAATAAAATGTGTTACTTTAAAACCATTGCGAGAAATCTCTTTGTGTCGCAGAATAAATCTACTTTCCTCCTATCAGTCTTGACTATCTGGCAATACCAAAATGGACTGGGCAAATACGACAACGAACAAAATTGAATTTGTTCTGTGGCGGTTGCAGTTGCGATGGCGCCCGATCTCCCTCGGGATTCTTCGGGCGTTCCCGTCGAGAATCGGATTCGTGATTCGTTGACCGAACGGTTGTGGCTTTTCTTAATTCGAATATTTAAAATGGCGTTCTTTAACGGAGAAATCTTTTTGAAAATAAAGTAGTTGTTTAATATAGTAAGCGCTTTTGAAAATTTTAAGACTTCGTTTACTCTGTTCAGCGGTGCAAGGTTGACGCACGTTGAAAAAATACTTTCGACGGCAAATGCAGTAGCATAATAAGTTTGCAGCTTACGTACATTTTGCAGTGATTTCATACAATGGCAATAGTAATTTGAACCAAAAAATGTAACTGTTAATCTTCGATTTCATAAACAGCTTTTTCCAGACTTTAGTTACAAAACTAGTCCCTTTACAATTGTTTACGGTTTATATTACTGACCGTTACATACAATATATGTGTGCAAGCAGCTTTTAAACACATACAGACGCAGCAATCCCACAATTTATAATATTTACTCTAACGCTCGCTGGAAGGAAAACAGTTCACCGCATTGCTCCTAAGTGGACTAGGAAGCCATTTCTTCTTAATGTAAGTACTATTGCAGCTAGCAAGTACGTACGCTTTCTCATATGGGTGTACAATGGAACTAGATGTACTTAGATGTGTATGTTTGTTTATACTAGGGTTGTTCGGCCTCCGTAACCGCAAATGCGGATCTTTGGCGGACCATGGCTTAATTTTAAAGGAGTTTAAAGAAAGATAAAAGGTTTATTTGACACACGCAGAAACAAACATTGTAGGAATACAGACAAGGAAATTAACAAAGTTTTAAACCAATAACATTGTGTTAAAACTGTCTCACGGTTGCGCAAAATAGGTCCAGTCTAGGCCTTAGGCTGCGTTCCCACCAGAGACGTGCGAGGATGCGTAGCGAGAGATGTGTTTGAGAACCAATAGAATCGCTTCATTTACCTGAGGCTAGGTAAATGCAGCGATTCTATTGGCTGTAGTAGATACCACTCTGAAAATTTATGAACACACAGGTACTTCAATGAAGTGACGTAATGAATCGAAGTTTAAAATTTTTGCTCCCATGTCACTGCCGCCGCCAATTTCAGCCGGTCTAATCTGTCAACATCTCACCGTGTTCACTTAGGTGGAGTGAACGACAAGTGAGCTGTCATTTCATCTTGTTTGCTCACTTTGCCTAAGTTTTCACTTCGACATGTTTACAGAATCTCACTGCAGTTATCATCTGCCTAGCTTTTTCCTAACTATATTGGGGTTGGCTCCCAGTCAAACCGGATTCAGCTGAATACCAGTATTTTACGTGGAGCGGCTGCCTACAAGACCTCTAGAACCCATTAATTGGGTAACACGGTACTTCTTAGTAAGACTGCTGTCAGATTTTCTAGCTTCTGACAATCCGTAACAATTGCCAAAAATCTACAAATGACAAAATCTCACTGCAGTACCAAAAGAAAAACTGTTTAGTGGAGCGGGCCATTTTATGATCAACGAGTTACTGACAAAAAAACAGCCAGATAAGCAGACTGACGGACTACGAAGTGATTTGACAAGAGCTCCGCTTATTTTCCTTTCGAGGTACAAAATGCTAAAAATTTAAAAAGATAGTTGCGTATTTCCTTACTTACAGGTCCCCGAATAGGTCAATCTCTGCACTTCCGCTTCCCGTTCTAAAATAGCCTCCACTGCTTCTCTATTATGTAGGTACAGACAGCACATCAAGCTACCCGAAACTGTTAAATCCCAATTAACCTTGAACTTTATGTTGTAGCGATAAAGTGGAAAATTTATTGAAGAAATTTGACAGATGGCGACTGTACTTATTATTCTTGTTTTAGATTTTTAAGTTAGTTTTAAAGAAGGCAGAATTTTTTATGAGAACCCAGTTTACAAGAATTCTTGATCCTCTGTAATTGGTTTTGGTAATAAGAATTTACCTTTCATCTCATGTTGAAAAAGAAATACCTTGAATATTTACTATTTTGTGGGTTCGTTACATTTAGTATTGATAAACTAATAATTACATATACAAGAATTAATGTTCTTTATAATAACGTTTACAAAAGAAAAACTGAATTTAGTACTATAGCAGGCTACTCTAAAACCGACTACTGGGTACTACTGTTATAATTTCAAAAGATTACGGTTAAATACAAAAACAAATTACGTAGTGTTAACAGCAACACCATGCATGGGTGCCAAAAATGGGGTTCCATATCCAAAATCGCGTGGAAACAGAAACATACATATTTGTTTTCGAACAAATCTTCTCACGAAAACCAATTGGTTTTAGAACTCCAACATCGCCAAAATTCTGGCTTTCAAAAACGCGTACTGTATTTGTAACTCTCGGTGTTGTGCATAAAATTGAAAATCTATAAAAGCTACAAAAGATTAACACTAATTCTATGTGCGTATCAAAGTTGCAAAGTAATGAATACATAGCAATAGGTTGATATTTGGTATAATGCATGCTGCATTATGTTATGACTAAGTAAAGTAGTCTTGGAAAGAATAGCACCATCCCATCACTTCCCGTGGGTGTCGTAAGTGGCGACTATGGGACTCACCAGAGAATAGGTCGCAGCATTCTCTTTAGGTACATTGCTATAGCTACACTGCGCTCACCAACCCGTCTGCCAAACGTGGCGATTATGGCAATCCCTTCCCCATTTGGGGGAGGCCCATGTCCACGTGGACGTCTTTCGGCTGATATGATGAAGTAGTCTTGGTAACTTGGACCATAATGTTATTTTGATTTTAAATATTATTTATTTATTGTTGTTCACCTACCACATAGTCGTGTTTTAAAAGTTCCAAGGTCCAATGTCATCAAGGACAGGATCAACCTGTAAAACAGACAATAAGGGCTTAAAAGAATATCGTAAGCGTTGTTATTTTATTTCTTCTTTCAATTGACTATGTATTGCTAGTCAGTCGGTCATTGAACCTTAACCCTTTGTGAATCAAAGAGAAACAAAAGATTGATTAAAACAATTTACTTCACAATAATATCCCCTCTTCCACTTAAGGGTGTGACATACCATTTCGCGTCTTTTGTCAAAGTAATCGGAATTCCCCGCACGCACGAACAATACCGTAACGAGTGACGCTACATTGTGTCATTAAATGGAAGTCGAAGTCGCACCGACTTCCTACCAAGACATATTGGGCATTACCGGAGATGTATAGGCTTGTGATACAAAGATTGGAGGTGAACAATCTTATTGGTTCCATTTATTTTAGGCGTGCTTTCTATGTGTAAGTACATCCTGACTTTTGAGTCTTATAGACGTGTGTTTTTATGAAGTAATAGTATTGGTTTTCGAATGTATTATTATGATTTGAATATCTTTTAAAAAAGGAAAAAAATATATTTTTAGCGATACATAATATTCAATAATGATTTTTTGACATTGTATAGGGAATGTATAACATTGTATAGGGAATAATAATAGGGAATATGCATGTGAAAAATATTTGTTATCTGAACAGTTTATCTCAAAATATACAAAAATTTAATACGAAGTGTGAAAATAGAATCAAAATTGATCGAAAAACCAACGAGATAATTATAACTATTTTAAACAAATATATTTGTTCCTCTCGCGAAAACGCTGTCTTGTATGGCAGCTGTTTATGCGTCATGGATTTTAACGTCAAAGTCCATATCGAACTTCCCTTTCTAATTGACATCTTTGAAGCTTTATCACTTCATCGCTGACGAAGTTATTTTAAAATTATTTCATAAATGCTTTCTAAAGCTAATCATTATTTCATTTTGATACTACAAAAATTGCATGCATATTTCCTATTGTTTGAATTACATCATTTTAATGATAAATTTTGCGTCCCTGAATTAATAAACACAGTGGATGGCGCATTCACTTGACATCTGGAAATGTATGATTGTGTACAGCTAAGTACTGTACAAAACCTTGGCAATACTAATTTTACAGTTACCTATCTAATACCAAGTGATAAATCAGGATCCTTATTTAATGGAACCATCTGGATGACTATGATTGGACTGTGTACTACGATATGGATAGAATTAGGATGTATCTGTCTAACAAAATAATTTAAATTCGTTTGTTCCGATACTAAAATAACAGAACCTTTCATTATAATAAAACAAATAGCAATCTAATCTTATCTCACTGCTTCACTTCGCTTGCAAGACAGCATATTCTAAAATAGACATTTCAGCGCCGTAAAAATATTTGAGATTTAAAATAAAAATAGCAACGTAGCCAATATAATATTTGGAATACGACAGCAGCTGCCCTCTATAGTTTACAATATAAAGTCAACATCGCCTGAATTGTGTGCAAACAAAAGTTAGATTTTGGCTTGCACATGAAACAAAAGTTTTACGGCAAAGCTCAACGGACATTGCAGTGTGAAAATCATTTGGCGTCGCAACGGCTGGTGGATGTACTGCTATTAAAAACAACAATTTAAAACTTTTGATTATACTGCTAGCGTTAAAAATTGGTAGACAGGACTTATAACTATACTGGATAGTATTGAATCCAGTGAAGTTTGACCACAACATTTTGTAACAACTTTTTTACGTTTTTACATTCATAGTCGGTGTGTAAAACATGCATCGGAATTGCTGTTCCATTGATCTATTTTTATTAGACTTTTGCGGAACGAGCGGTAAAAGTCAATTTAGAGGCATAAAGTTTAGTACGTGGTCGAGTAGCACTTTAGTATGATTGGTGAATAACCGGTAAACATAATAAATATTGATACCGCCTTGTCTTTTAAATATTTTATGGGTTCTCCTAAACTGGTAGACATATAAAAAAAAAAAACAGTTTTCTTTAGGTAGTTTCCTAAGTCGTATGACGTTTTAACACTCTCTTGATATCTTAAGAATGTTAAAAAATTTCTAACTGCAATGAAAGTTCTTAATTTTGATTTCTTTTTAACCGTCTCTCATCTTGTTCCATTTTACACTTTTTAGCAATGGTTAAATATCATAAGTGTTAACTTTGCACTCTTAATTTCTGGGAACATTTTTATAATATAATAAAATCACCGTCACCAAAATTTCAACAGTTAAAATATGCCCTTATTTCGGCATTTCCAAC
The DNA here is from genome assembly GCA_947386135.1 of Melanchra persicariae. NCBI lineage: Eukaryota > Metazoa > Arthropoda > Insecta > Lepidoptera > Noctuidae > Melanchra > Melanchra persicariae. Next base: position 2,558,774 of record OX376651.1, on the reverse strand, counting down.
AAGCAACTTCTCTGGACAGCAACGCATTGAAATTCCAATTTATTTACGAAACTTTTATCCTCAACACCCGACTTTATTCGTAATTTTGCGCCAACTTTTTTTGTGTACCGGTAGTTTTGTTTGCTCTCGAATTGTGGTATGAAAATAAAGTCGGGAGTCGGTCAATCAATCAGCGCGTTACTGACAAATTGCACGCCTATGTTTTTGTACCGACATCGAACGATCCACTATCTAGTCATTCTGACAACTGCGACGCGACTACAATTTTTTGATTTGAGAATATTTTTGTTAGTGCTGATGGCTATGAATTTTGAGCGCTTGGTTGTTCATTGCACTGGTGAAGGATTTGCTTTTATATAAAAATTCGCGTCGCTTTTGACAACAAAGGGCAAAGTGAACGATTCATCCATTACAGCTTCGACATTCTTAGCTCTTTTAGAAACGTTGCTCAATAGACCACCATGCACCTAAGTAATGAAGCCAATTAACGTAAATTTGAATTTAATATTATAATTTTGTTAACCCTGAACAAAAAGTGTCTCCAGACGAAAGTCTGTGACCAGTGCATGTTGCCAGCGATGACTAAATGGAACCAAAACGTCGTCACTCACAATGGGCCTCATCAGAAGGCTTAAAGTCACCCAAAGGGCAATGGAGAGGGCAATGCTCGGAGTTTATTTGCGTGATCGAATCAGGATAATGATATCCGCATGAGAACTAAGGTAACCGACATAGCCCGAAGGATCGCCACACTGAAGTGTGCAGGGCACACTGTTCGCTGAACATATGGTCGATGGGGCCGAAGAGTTCTGGAGTGGCGACCGCGTACCGGAAGACGCATGAGATGAGAGACTAGACCGATGGATGTGAGACGCACAGGACCGGTTGTTGTGGCGACACTTGGGGGAAGCCTATGTCCAGCAGTGATGATGATGATGAACAAAAATTAAGTATAAATCCCCGAAAAACAGAAGATGGTATCTTCTAAAATTCTTCAATCACTTATGAACAGTAACGGCGATAGTGAGATTTTAAATTAATATACTGCTCAAAATCATGTAACTTCTTTAATTTCTATTACAGCAGTGAAAAAAAACCCTCTCTATTTTGGTACCTCAACGCTCTGCCCATTCTTTTCAATATTGTTGGGCTAACGCTTTTGGTTAGTCAGATTTACGGCTCCCCGTTGCTACTCTTTTATCCTGTGACGTATGTTTTGTAGCAGGAGAGCTAAGGCTCGGCTTAGTCTGCTGAAATTTGGGCTTAGCTGTTCTGTGGTTACGTATAGGTTGGTCATTCAAGCGTCAATAATTTTGTATCCAAACATGAAAGTGCAAAGTGCAGAAAAAAAAATGTTATTTACTAACTTTTGCCTGCAAGTTTGCTCGCAAAATTACCTTTAAATGTCTCCAGGTTGTCTCTGTTTCAAAATTCATCAAAATCGGTTTTACTATTTAGGAGTCAAATCGTAACAACTAAACTTAATTTCGCAATTACTATATTAACGTCAGGATTATAGAAAATAATATGTACCTAGCAGCCAGAGGACACTTATAAAATTTAATAATAATTTATTTTCAAAATTAAATTCCTTGCACATGAAACTGTAAAATAATACAGGTAGAAGCAAATCGCGGTGTATACAGGGTGAAGTCTTACAATCCCACATCTAACGGCTTATCGGCTTCCAACAGATTTACTGAGATTATCCTGGAGACTCCATTGGTAACTGAACATCAAGTCTATATTGGATTTAAACAAATATTCTGCTACGTTTGATACGAGCACTATCGCGTTAGAGCGTTCAACTTCTGTTTGGGAACGAATAAGTTCGACTGTGACCTTATGAATATTCGGCACGGTTGGCGCAGTGGTTGAGCGATTGACTGCTGGATAGCGTGTCGCGGGTTCGATTCCCGCACGGAGCAAATATTTGTATGGCCTACAGATAGTTGTTTTGGGTCTGGCTGTTTGTGTATGTGAGTTTATATGTTTGTTAACGTACCCGCGATACAGGAGAAATTCCTAGTATGGGGCAACGTTTTTTTTTTAAAAAGAGAAAAAGAATATCGGACTGGGTCTTGCACGTAGATCGGTAAGGTATAAAACCTGTCCGATATTGGTTCGGTTGCAGTAGAGCCCACTGTATACTGTTGTCTATACATATAATAAAACTGTAGAAGACGTCAATTCTGTACATTGAATGAAAATAAAAAAAAATATTCCAGGGGTGCTTCATATAACCAGTAGAAGCCAAAAATATGCTTTTTTTTTTTTTTGTCTGTCTGTCTGTTGTTAATCTTTCACGCAAAAACCACTGGACGGATTTTGATGAAACTTTTTTTGTTGTATAGTTATTATTCCTCGCCAACATATAGGCTATAATTTATTTTGAAGATCTGAATACAAGACGTGGAACCTTAGCAGCCCGGCTAATCTATAAGAGATATTAATATACCGCTTTAGGAATAGTTGGTCAACATGATGAGTACTGTCTGTCGACATAAAAAAAATGAAGGTCTAGAGCACCTGATGTGGAACCCTTTCAGGGAGCTAACCTATCGGCTATTTTAATCAATTGTCAACAGATCTCATAGTCCGTTGGTATAAAGCCTGCCTCTCGAAAGACTTGGTGTGGGTTCGAATCCCACAAAAGTTGTAATTATTTTTGAACTATTTTTATCTTATTTATTTCGTAAGTTTTTTATTCCTACCAAACCTAATATTTTCAAATGTTAATAATATGTTATTGCTGTATTTTCCATATTTTTTAGCAAAGAACATATTTTCTGTTTATAAGTACCTATTCTGTTTTGTTCGCATCACGTTAAAAAATACAAAACTAATGTAGATAACATTTACACATAAACCTGATAGGAATTGTGGCAGTCTGGAAGAAATCAACTTATTATCTACATCCATAGTAAGTACGGGTAAGTATCTAAATGGTACTCACAACGCCATCTGTTGAGCGAAATTGTACTTACTATCAACAGCATGAAAATTACACCAAAAAATATTTTTTAGCTAATGATTCTTTTGATACCTAGCCCGCGTAAAAAAAAAGTTTTATTTGAAAATAATTTAATTGACTTTAACCTAATCACTCTTGACAAGCCTCCCAGGCTGTAGCTATCAGGAAACACGGACTCAGTCAGGGATTTCCACTCCTTAGCTGTACGCACAATGAATGTGTTTCCAGAACGTTTTGTTCATGTGGGTGTGAGGTCCACCGTGTACCGGTGGCGCACCAGCTTACGCCTTGTGGTCCGATGATGGAACTTGGCTTGGCGAAATTAAACTATGCAATTCCGTCGCACACTCCCCAAAATGCAACCGATAGAAAACCGACAGACTAGCAACTCGGCATCGATGCTCAAGACTTTGGAGCTTCGACTCGGTGAGCCTTTCACCTCTTGGATTTATTTCCCAGGATCCCTCTTTTCAATTATTTTCTGTTTATTTTGAAACAAAACTGTTCCATTCCCAGTGAGCCGGTGATTCGTCGTGACCAGCCTAGGTCCAGAAATTATCGTTTCTGGCCCTAGGCTGGTCACGTCTTCTTTATTTCTTTCTCACAGTTTTGTTTTGCACATAAATTCACCAGAGAACAACTGAACTTCATGACAACAAATGGTCACGGGTTACAGATTGCAGTGAAAAATGGCAGTGATATGTCTATACACGCGACTACTAAAACGACTTCCCAGCTTAAGCTTAAGCTTAAAAATTACTCCAATAATATTAGGGATTATTACGGGTCATTGCCCCTAAAAATTGTTAAAATAAGCACCACAAACAGCCCAATTTATAGAGATTGCTTCGACAACGAGGAATCAGTCGGCTACGTCATCCTGGTCGTGGTTTCCCGACGTGAAAAAATCCTCGGAACGGTAAAGTCTGCAGGTTTTAAATCAATTGAAATCATTTATTGCAATCCATAATGTATATATACAGGTGGTAAATATAGGTTTGTGAGTGCTAAGTGATTGAGCTGACTTTAATCTGAGATTATCACTCTTTCGCGGGTTGAGTGTTATCGGTCGTCTCTCCACTCAACCTGTAAAGCACCCTGGTGGCTTCTGTACATTTGGACGGAGCTAGGCTTGCAAACGAAGCCAGGACACTTACGCACAATGGAGTCTCTACTCTACTCCACTCTATCCAATGTGGGGTTTTTTTATGGATGGGAAATCATCAAATGATTTCTTTCGCTCTGGCGCGCGTGAAACACAACGCTCCGTCGACCCGGGCTTGGTTGTTAAAGGACAGCGAGCCACCCAACGCTCGCCGTCCGCAGGTCTCGCCGCCTACGGTGGCCGAGAATCGCCCTGCGACTCCTGACGCTCGAGGCGTCTTCTTCTGTTGCGGCGTCTGAGGCGTGAGGTTTGCCTCTACCTCATGCGGCCCGCCTCATCCTTCACTAGCATTATTGTTTCGCAAAAGGAAGTGACGGCTTCCCATGCCTCCTCGCTCTGGGCCATAGAGTGAACCAGAGCCGGTAGCGAGAGGTCGCCGCCACCGATCGCCTCGACGAGGACACGGCGGTGCTTTGCCCAAGCAGGGCAGACCTTCATCGCATGCTCCACCGTGTCCTCTGCGGGGGTTGACTTTTTTTCTGGTTGGTTTTCCCATGGACAAATTTATGTAGCTCTATCGCGAGTCAACAACCTTAGCATCATCATGTATCATCATTATAATCCACAGCCCGACTTTACCCACTGCTAAGCATAGGCCTCTCAATTTGTGTTGCAATCCCCACGTTCCTATGCCAGCCTCATCCTGGATGAGGCTGGCGGTGACTCTTACGAACAAATTCCGCAACCCTAGCTACGACGCTCCGTCAACCCGGGCCTGGTTGTATTCGGACAGCGAGCCAACCAACGCTCGCCGTCTGCAGGCCCGCGCTTACGGTAGCTGGGAATTGGCCTGCGGCTCCCGACGCCTGGGGCGCCTTTTTCGGCGGCTAAAGGGAACTGGGAATAACTGTTAAATCATGCTGTAATTAATTCTTAGTTCGGGTTCGGAACTAATTGTAAGTCCGTTGGTGATACGGAGTAGGAAACTACGGACTGCGAGCTTAGAGAGTAGACCCCGAGGTGTGAGGTTTGCTTCTCCCTCACGCGGACCGCCTGAAATGAAGGAGGCTCCACTAGCATTACTGCTTTGCAGAAGGAGGTGGGGGCTTCCCATGCCTCCTCGCTCCGGACCAGTGAACCAGGACCGGTAGCGAGAGGTCGCCGCGGCCGATCGCCTCGACGAGGACATGGTAATGCTCCGCCCAAGTAGGGCAGACCTCCACCGTATGCTCCACCGTGTCCTCTGCGGAGACTTCTCTTCTGATAGTTTTGGCATGACCATTAATAAAGCTCAGGGACAAACTATGATCCGTGTTGTTGTGGATCTGCGGAAGTCCTGTTTCTCGCACGGTCAGCTATATGTCGCTTTATCGCGAGTAAGCAGCGTGCAAAGCCTGTTTTTACTTACTGATGAATATCACATAACAAGTAATATTGTTCACGAAGAAATTTTTTAAGTGTTAACGTTCGTTCGTTCTTCGTAATTTTGTAAGTCATGTCATAATCATGATGAGTACCTACATACATACCTACATTAGTGAGTTTGTGTACTTATGTACATATATACTTAATCTTGCTTAATACGAAGTGCACGCGCGAACGAAGTCGCGGGCACAGCTAGTTATGTAATATTATTCTTCTCTTTTTTAGGAATCCATAGTCAACAAGGAATATAGTATCGCCATGTACGTCTGTCTGTCTGTCCGCGGTATAGCTCAGAGATGCCTAGCAGTAAGGAGTTGGGTTTTGGGATGGGTATGAATATGACGCCGACAAAGTAGTGAAATAAAATCAAGAAAAAAAAAGATTTTTTATTGTCTATCCCATGGGGTAGGGTGTCGTTGGAAAGGTTGTTTCATTAAAATATTGAGGGTGTGCGAAAACAATTTTTCCATCCTAGGATCCGTTTGCAAAATATTAAGCTTTAAAGTGCAAACTTTTGTTAGAGTCTCCCTCTGCCAGCTAAACGGTTGTTTTTGGAGACGTGAAAAAAAATCATAGCGGTATCATTTTTTTTAACAAAGGACAATGCCAGAAATATGCTCGAATCATGTAGCGTCTACTCTTACGTCTATATACAGTGATAATTATGATAATTCATAATAGAAAACAGTAAGAATTATACATTACTCGTATAAATCAAATCTGTAGAAGTACACCGTTGAAAAGTCATTTTAAATAGTTGTTCAAGTTTAACAATTTACCAACACAATTCTTAGATGCAATTTCAATAAGAAATGGTGCCATTACCAAAAAAAATAATATCGATACGAAATTGCTCTTGCAAATCTATTACAATAATGTCAATATTAAACTACGTTTATTACGTATTACCAAAACAAAATAATATCGATACATTACCAAAATAAAATAATATCGATACGAAATTGCACTTGCAAATCGATTAAGTACAATAATATCAATATTAAACTGCGTTCTAACTTGCACAGAATCTAAGAGAGAAAGAGATATTTTGTTTCACTTTACCCACACGAATAAACACATTTATTTTGTCTGTATTGTCTGGAGGAATAAGGAACCAGACGCATACATGAAGGTTGGGTGCAATGCACAGGTTGCAAAAGCTGAGCTAATGATGAACTTGATGAGTTCTTGTGTATGGGCTGTGTTGCCTCTCGATAATTTTCGGGTATACGGTTATGTCCAGGGGTCGGGGCAAAACCGGAATTAGCAGATTTTTCAGTTTTTTTTGTTTTTTATTGATTAATTACATAATTATCCTCTCTATATCGATGTGATTATGAACCTAATAAGACTGACTAATAATTAAAGTGGATTTGATACATTTATGTTTTTAAATTAATGACCTGCAATCCTAAATACTAAGCTATACGGATTTACCCCGCTCTTCCCTAATAGTCGACCAACTTATAAAATTATTAGGTAAAAATTTCCTAGTAACCCGATAGAAAATAACTATATAACTGTATTTGTAACTTTGTAATGCCATAGTAAAATTTTCTGTTTTTTTTCATGACTTACGGTACCGATAACTACAGAACTCTATACTGTGTGTGGCCCGACACGGCCGAACCGCACTTTGCTGGTTTTTTGCTATTGTGCTGTGTTGGTGTCAAATAAAAGTTTTCTATTGGACATACGCGTGAATCGGGTGGCAAACCGGTGTGCCAGAAGAGCTTAACCGGACTGAATGCTACGCTTTTTTAGTGAGTCACTGAGCGATTTCCTCTGGTAGTAAAGTAAGCAATAACTCTAGTCCAAAATTAAATGCCTTTGTCCTCAAAACCATCTTATTTTATCGTACAAAGCAAGACCTTAGGCAATCTTGTTATAGTATCAAAACACTAGGGTCGTTTTCCATCTAATACAATAATAGTAGAGAAATAACTACGTTGAGCCATGCCGACTGTTTTCTTAGGATGGCTGCAGAAATAACTGAGTCGCCATTGTTCCTTACAGCCTGTATAACCCACAGAGATAGTAATAATATTTAGTTTAATGTAAGTGTCTTAATTTTTTGGTCAGTAATTAATTGAACTATGTTGTACATTGCTACAGCTACACTGGGATCGCCAACCCACCTGCCAAGCATGGCGATTATGGCAAACACCCTCCCATTTGGGGGAGGCCTATGTCCAGCAGTGGACGTGTTTCGGCTGGTTTGATGATGATGATGTTGTACACTGAATTCTACCTTCTCCGCTCCATCCAGATCTGCAGCTACTCCACGTAAAATACTGCTATGCAGCTGAATCCAGCTTGACTGGAAGCCGACCCCAATATAGTTGGGAAAAGGCTAGGCAGATGATGATATCTGTCTAGCGCATGTTCACTATTGCCGGGAATAATCCTGCAAGTATTGAAACTATCAAAGTGTGTATGTGTAGCAGTAAAACACGCCTCAATTATTAAATGGATCTGGGTGATATTTCGAACTCAGGAAGACTAAGGTGAATAAGATCATAGAATATTTTTTATATCCTGAAAGTATATTCACTATGATATGTGCCAGATAAACTTGCAGTAAAGTACATTGACCTTTCCCTAATATCACCTACACAATAAATAAATTATGAACCGTGTTTCATTACAAGAGAACGTTAAGGATCACGATAGAAGTCGATTTAGCATAGCTTTGAGTTTGTTTCGGTTTTTTCTGTTGAATTACAATAAATGTTTGTGGATCAATGACCATTACTGCACATTTATCTGTTGTCTACCATAGGGATAGTTTTCAATTAGGTATAACGCGGGGCGGCTGCTGGCAAAACAGGTTTTAATTTATTTTAACTATGATCACAATGCAATTATCAAATTTTAATAACAGGGTTGTTAATTAAATGAAGTATACCAAAAACGTTAGTAATTTACTCTACTAAGTTTTCAAGTCACTCAAAACACATTTAACAGAGAAAACATTTCCCGGGTAGGTACTAGAACAGACTTCCCAGAATTGAATAAAACTGATATCTACGCCGTTTCATTTAAACCCATTTTATCTGAATGAGAAAATCGAAATGAACTTCAAACAATTTCGTCGAAGTTCGGTTCAGGAACCTTTTCTACCTATAGCACCAACTTTGACTGGTAAAGCTCATTAAACGGGGTCGTGAAGAGAAAATTAATCATAGTTCTTGAAGAATACTTGCTACTGAAAAGTCCTGTAAGTGGTGGCTTTGGTGCAGTTAACAATGGAATTGTGGTATTACATTTTAATTTTCATATTGTTTCGGCTACGTACCTATACGTCTCGGTCTGATGCGTATACGCCACATGCGAGTAGTCTAGTAAATCAAATATAGCGACACCCCGTCAACTAATTCAAACCGCCAATAAATTAAATGTTGCAAACACAGATAAACACTATATAGATATTATACACTTTTCAAAGTAGACCAATAATAACTATTCGTGTTATATTAGGTAGCCAAATCGTATATATTCAACTTTTTTTTGCCACCGTTTCGATGTAAGGCCAAGGTTTGCAATTTAAAAGCCGCCATTTTGTTTGGACAGTTTTGAAGATATTGTTCATTGCATTATCTTCACCCGATAAATGAACCGATTTCAATGAAAATTGGTATGCATACGCTAGATATTCAGGTCTAAATAGTTAGTAGAGAATATATTCGAAAAAGAGTTTATAGGGAGAGAGAGAGCGATTTTCTATAGAAATTGAAAAATCATTCAACCTTTCCTCCATAGTTCTTTTTGAAAATTTCTATACTAACTATTTAGACCTGGATATTTAGCAAATGATTACCAAGTTTCACTAAAATCGGTTCGTTCATTTCGAAAAATAAGGACTTGTTTTGTATGAAACGCTCTTTAGCGTAGTGATCACTATAAATATCTGTCTTCATGGCTTCAATCTTGTTTCTCTTCAAGTATAAGTCGTTTACTGGTTAAATATTTTGTACTATTTGCAATCGATAAAACACGTTAAAAGTCCCTAAAAACTGTCGTACTACCCAACATCGCAATGAATCAAGCCCAGACACTGTCAATACACTAAAGAAATTAATGTTCTCCGATTGTGCGCGACGCTGATAAGACCATTGTCGCTGATCCAGATTGACAACATAAAAAATGGTTGTGATCCCCTAATTAATAGACAATTAGCACGTACGACTGGCTTAGCTCGGGTCTATAGTAGGACGGGCGATTAGAAGCGTCAATGACCGTTAAACTTGCTGCCTACTGTGATTTAACAAAGAACTAAACAATATGTTTGAAATGTTTTTTTATTATTATTGGTAGGCACGCGCTTGACCACTTGGCATCTCACCTGATGGTAAGCGATGATGTGGTCAAAGATGGAGCACGCTTGCCTAGAAGTAACCTATTCACTCTTGACTTAAAGACTCCCAGGTTGTAGCTATCAGGAAACACAGACTCTGGCAGGTTCTAAGTTTATAAGTTCTAAGTTTTGTTTTTTTTTTGTTATGTGTTTTGATGTAAAATACACACTGTTCTATAATAAGTCATGCTTGACTTCTTATATTTAACACAGCTGTCGTTTAGTATAATACTTTTTCTAAATTTTTGTCCACTAGCTTTTTGCCGCGGCTTCGTCCACGCATATCCCGTTTTTTGCCGTTCTCGTATAAATTACCCGTGTAGCTTAAACTCTTCTTTTTAAGTATGGCTAATTTTCCAAATCCACCTGGTAGTTTCAGAGATCAGCGCGTTCAAACAAACAAACTCTTCATATTAGTAAAAATAGTATAGATTCTATTCTTATACTGGTATTCAGCTGAATCCAGTTTGACTGGGAGCAGACCCCAATATAGTTGGGAAAAGGCTAGGCAGATGGTGATAAGAATAGATTATATTATTGTCATTTAGTGGGATCTAAATAATTATCAAATAATTTTAGAACTCGCATGATTTAAAATCTGGAACTTATCTCCAGGGGCATCGGTCTACTTGCTATTGTAATAAGGGTCACCAATTTAACTTCATGATTAGGGCAACATCCGTGGAGTCATTTGCACGTTCTTCTCCATAGGATCTACTCCTTGGAACGTGCAACTGCCGCGCTGGAGTTAGGGTCAGAGAGAGTGTTTTGCTGCAGAACATTAAGGTACCTACTTGCTGGTGGCTTAATCGAGGTCTATTTGAAATAATGGCTTTTGATTTAATTTGGCTGTTCAATGTTATTCGGTTATTGGGAGCTTCATGTCCAGCACTGGACTTTACTGCTGATGTGGTACTCGATACGGCGTAATAAGGGTAATTTGCGGCCACATGAATCATCGCCTATAGCCTATGTAGCTAATTACCGACCAGTGTACTGCGGTCCGCCGTATAACAGTTGACATTATGATATATTAACTATTTTCAGTTTGTTAAGTGGTATTAAATTTATAATTTTTGTTATATTGAAATTCAAAACATTTTATTTTTCTAACGTGTTGTGTTTTACAGATGTTATTATATTTATTAAGTAACCTGCCATAATATAGTGCCGTGCTGTGGGTTCGACCATGGTATAACGTTATGCTGAGTGGGAACCTTCTTTCCACAGATATGACTAACGTTTTCAATTATTTTTTTATCTTAATACTTGTCTTTGATTACATAATTTAATAACTACTTATAAAGTAATTAAATAATTTTAGTTTAAGTTTATAATAAATTAGTATGCTTGAAATTACTGTAAGAATAAATACTTTTTTCTTCTTATTAAATACCAAAAAGTAGAACTCATTTCCGTATGCAACCCTATAAAAATTTCAAAGGTAGCCCTAGTTGGGGCTGATTGCCTCAAACTATCTAACATCGATCGTACGAGCAACGACCAATCATCGACTGTAATGAGCAATCATTTTGCTAGACCGCTAGCCTTTTAGCCGCACCTGCTTTCATCATCATCATATCAGCCGAAAGACGTCCACTGGTGGTCATAGACCTCCCCCAAGTGTCGCCACAACAACCGGTCCTGTGCGTCTCGCATCCATCGGCTACCCGCGACCAGACTCACCAGGTCATTGGTCCACCTAGTAAGAGGTCTTCCAACGCTACACCTGCTTTGCAAACTTCTTTATCACCATCGAATAATACAAACGGTTTATTTGAATTGACCGTAATCCAGCATCGACGCACCATTATAAGAATGGGAATCTAAGATTTTAGACAAAGTGGCATTCTGTTAGTGAATGCGACTGTCGAAATAAAAAAAATGATAACTGATCACGTGATATGTCGACAGCGTTTGTCAATCCCATAAATTATGCTACCGCTTAAAATGTCACTTGTAGAGCCTCTGAACTGGTGACGTCATCGGTTTGAGGCGACCGCCCACAATCAAGTTGCACTCTTAGGGTCTGTCAATGTCGACGGCGAGTTGTGTGTCGACGGCGCGTTGTGTTCCACGCGCTCCAAAGACGGGGGCCTACTAGGGCACTGGCCCTAGTAGGCCCCCGTCTTCGTTCGACTTTCGAACAAATTCCGCAACCCTGGCAGGCACTGGCCTGCCCGGGTTGCGGAATTTGTTCGAAAGTCACCGCGGCTCTGGAACGCAAAGGGTAATAGATGGAGTACGGATGGGTTTTAGTCAGGTAAGAGTCTGACACTCCATGATTTCCCATCCACCTCCCAGGCACTTTTGAATTGTCAAGGTTTGTCAGTCAAATAGATAAAACTAGTTCTGCTCACACAAAATATACTCGCCGACCCTATCTCCAGCACCGCAGTTGCACGTTCCAAAGAGTCAATCTTAAGGAGAAGAACGTGCAAGAATCTCCTTGGACACTCTATTAAATCAGTGTTTACAAAATCATGGTTACATTTGTTTTGAAAAAACTAATGCCCGAAAATATAGTGACAACTTGCTTTCCATCGCATGGAGATCAATAGCAAAGACCCCTTTATCTCCTAACTCCTGAACAGTCGATCCTTCGGCAAAGTGCCAGGTGAATGTCTTCCTAGTCGATCTACAGACTACATATAGGATTGAATCGTGCCAATTAATTTCTCCGAAGCATCCGAGCTAGGATATTGCGGTTCAGGACACATTACCGGATCAATGCGGATAGACGATACTATGTTTTAGGTGACTGAATTGCAAACAGAGTTTAGTTAGTTTTACGATTGATTTCTTGGCTTAATGTACGAAAGTATGAACTTACATAGAGTTTATTTTAAAACAGTGCAGCAAGCTTCTTCCACTTTTCCCTGTCCTTTGTTACATCTGACCAATACTTAAGATAGGAGTTTAACTCGTCATACCACCTCAGAGCCTACCGCGTCACAGGTTCCTGTTGTTTGAATCTGAGTGCGCATTCTACTATTCTTTTAGCATCGTTCGCATTCACATGTCAGTCGCAATCTGTCAAAAATGTTTGGTTATTGACGCTTTTTTGACATACAACTTTGATGCAAATGTGAACGTTGTATAAAAATTAGTAGAGTTTTTACCAATACTCTTGGGGCGTGCGGTAGATGTGTGCAGCCCAGTTCTGTCTGCGATTTGTATTTGGGTAGTATTTAAACGAGTGACTGTAAATTAAAGTTTAAAGTGACAAAAATAATTAATTTACGTTATAGTATGACTAAGTGAGCGACTGACTGCGAGTGACGAGAAATCAACAGAACAGCAACTTACAAACATTACTAGATGAGAAGCTTTATAATATTTGAGCGACCTAATATTTGTTTGTGTCAACGTTACGTCCTGCAATTTTTTTAAATATTTGGCAAATGATATTTCTGGGTGGTTTTATAAAAAATAACCACGAAGGGGATGGCGGGGTCTGTTCTCTCGCTTCGCTCGCTCACTTGACCCCGCCATCTCCTTCTAACCTAACCTGTCCGAGTCGGGGTGCCCCAAATCCCGAGCTGGCATCACTCGCTCTTGCGCACCAAATAAAACACCAAAATGTTAAAACCTCAATTGGAAAAATCATCTCTATCTCAATATTGAAGTTGCCCTCTCTGTATTTCTAGTCGCTCACTTAGTAATTTAGCCGCACGATTAGAATTTTAATATCTGAAATGGATTAATTACAACCCACTTTTTGTAAGCTCGTTCTTGATTTTATTAATAATCAATATTCGTCGTTAGTTTAGCTAATTTTTCGCTTATTCAAATTCATACCGCTCAAGTTATTAAAACAGTCTCATCATCAGTCGCTAAGTTATTTTTTTATTCGATCGTTTTATAATTTCCCTTTGTATTTTAGAACCCAGCAATGCTATCTTTTAAATAGGACTTAAACGTTACTGGCTTACAGGTGATGCACCTCTGCCTTAACTTATGTTATACTTTTTATGTAAAAATATCGTGAAAAAACTTGAGTCAATGAAAGTACATATATTTATTTACATATTATATATGTATAATGGGTAATGGAATTACATACAACAGTTTCATTTATTTATTAATATTATCAAGGTATCTCTACGTTAAGTAAAAGCTTGTAAAAATATAACCAGACAACTCATAAACTAACCTAGTTGTAAAAATAGCCCGTAAAACAGAGGAAACATTTTTAAAAACGACCAAATAGTTACTACTGTAAGATCTCCAATTCCAAAGTTAACACGACTTAGGTAAGGAGTGCTATCGCAAGTCTGACCTACTTATTTTCTAGACTTCAACTAGAACACCTGATACATTGACTGGTTTTCTCGTCCTAGGCAGAGATGGAGCCATTCATATGCACATACGTTATAGTCCCGCGAAGTTCGGAAAAAGAATGAAGGTATACCGGAAATTGATCTTACAACGGATGTCGTGTTTCCGGACATAATAATAAGCTTCTTGTTTTCTTAAAGTAATATGTTTTGGAAATGGAAGCGTCCTTTGTTCTGTGGAGCATTAAATACATACAAGAAATGACACTTTAAAAAAAAAAAGCTTTTGCCCGCGACTCCGTACGCGCATATCAAGTATGAAATATATTTTACGATTATTCTCCTCCTATTCTCTGAGCTATACATAAAAAAATATGTAAAATCAGTGAAGCCGTTTCGGAGGAGTGCAACCACAAACACCGTGCCTTGAGATTTTTACATATTAAGATTATCACTGCTTTAATCAACAAATCGATTTGCGTTTCATTGCACAGGCATTACGTAAGGTACTCTGATAGGGCGTCCTTGGGCGCGGATGACGTCCGAGTGTCCAGGCCCACGAAGTGCATAGACATGCGCATTTTGGGCCTGGACGACTCCGTCACGGAGGGGGAGATGTTGGCCGCCGTCGTCAGGACGGGGGGGTGCTCTACAGAGGAGGTGAAGGTGGGCACCATCCGTCCTGACAACACGGGCATGCGAACCGTAGTGGTGAACTGCCCCGTGTCGGCGGCCAAGAAAGTTTCGGAGGGTCGAAGGCTCTTGGTGGGCTGGGTCTCCGCGCAGGTGAAACTGCTGGAGCCCAGACCTCTGAGGTGCTTCCGTTGCCAGGTTGGCAACCACGTCGGAGCACTTTGCACCTCGGAGGTGGACCGCAGTGACCACTGCTTCCGCTGTGGTCAGCCCGGTCACAGGGCCGGCTCGTGCGACGCCGCGCCGCACTGCTTCGCGTGTGCGGCAGCTGGGAAGCCGGCCGATCACTGGGCTGGGGGCAAAGCCTGCGGTCCACCCGCCAGGGCCGGATCGAGGAGAAAACCCTCCTCCACCGCCGCCGCCGCCGCCGTCGCTTCCGCCGCAGCCGCCGCCACCGTCGCCGCCGCTGCCACTGCTCGGGAGGGGGCCGAAATGGAGTGCCAGTAATGGCCCCATTTCGCCTCCTCCAGACGAACGTTAGTCGCTGCGGCTCTCAGGAACTGACGTTCCTGAGCAAGGCGCAGTGACTGACGCCTGCGGACAGCGAGCAATGGGTAGCTCGCTATCCGATCAGGTCAGGCCAGAGTCGACGGCGCGTTTCACTCCAAACGCGCCGTCAGCAACGAGCAGTCAACAACGGAGACGGGGCCCGCCAGGGCCAGAGCCTGCTAGGGTTGCGGAATATGTTCGAAAGAGTTACCGCGGCCCTGGGAAGAAAGGCACTAGGAGGACTAAGGGTGGGTTTTAGTCAGTAAAAGTCTGACACTCCCTGCCGCTCCACCCAGAGCGGGAGGGGTCATTTGATGATTTCCCATCCTATAAAAAAAAAAAAAAAAAGGTACTCTGATCTCCTAAGAAATAAAATTAACTCCTTTTAATTATCTACAGAAATTTAAATGAAGATCAGATCATCACTGATTCAACTAATCATAAACTGGTAATAAAAACACGAATTATGTTACAAATTAACGCGATCTTCGATGATTCCGCCAACATTTTTAAGAACTTACAATGTACCTACGAGTATATTTTATTACAATATTCACCAGTGGTCATGATCATAACAAAACACACCCACAAAATTGCAAATTGTAGAACGGATTAGTTTTTGTGACAGCACTAGTGCAGTAAAAATATTTCCTTCCCAAGCATAATCTTCCTAATCTGAAGAAGAAGCGAAAACAGAAAATATTGCGAACATTTGACGTGAAAATTTTTAAACTTAATTCAGAAATTGTTTCACTGTGTTTGTCCTGCTGCGAACGGAGTTCACTGTAATTAAATTTTTAAAAACACCCTTGCGTGTCTAACTGGACTAACGAAATGAATTATTTTAATGAAAGGGTCTCTAAGTTGCCTTTATTTTGAACAAAAAAATATTCAAGGCTTTCCGGAGTTTAGATGTATGTGCTGTTAAGGCCAGAGTGGTCGTAATTTTTTTATTAATTGCTATCGCCAGTTTGTAACAGAATTAAGCGAAATGTAAGCAAGGCGGGTCGTGATTTTTATTTGGGTTGTAATTTGCGCTTTTAAATGTATGGATTTGTGGGAATATGGAGCTGAATTTGTACATAAGTGAAGATCCGGATGTCAGGCTTCCTTAATTTGAAATCGGAATAGTGTGAAGTTTTCTTTAGTCTCTTACTAGATTTTCTATGATCAAAATACCTAATGGCACCCGACCGAGTACAGAACACACACGGAACGGCTCTTGAAATCTATGGAGTCCCATAGACTGCTTAGACCAAAAATCAACCTTGTTAATCATCAAATAAATCATCAAATGAAAATTGATTTCGAAAGTAGAAGAAAGTATAATATCATTAAGTAAATAGGTCTTCCGTAGCTTTTAGTTTTGTGGCTATAATAGCACCATCCCATCACTTCCCATAGGTATCGTAAGAGGCGACTAAGGGACTCACCAGAGAATGGGCAGCAGCATTATCTGTGGGTACATTGCAACTTACAGCTACACTACGATCGCCAACCCACCTGCCAAGCGTGGCGATTATGGCAAACGCTCCCATTTGGGGGAGGTCTATGTCCAACAGTGGACGTCTTTTGACCGATATGATGAAATAGGTCTTCAATCCATGACGTGATCATGACCCCCAACATTGGGAAAATGACGCAAGGTTAGAGGGTACCTTCTTTTCAGGGTTCCGTACCGGAAGGGAACCTTGACCCATCCCATCATAACTCATCTCTAAGCTTCCGCTTTCCATACACCTGTCTGTCATGAACCGCAATAGGTGGTTGAAGTTTTCAGTGTGAATAAACCAAAATTAAAAAGGATGAGGAATGATGGTTATTTTGCATGCAAAATTATTTAACATAAAAAAAAATATGTTTGTCTGTGTTTTTGTCTTGTAAACGACAAGACAAAAACATAGACAAACATAAAAAAGTCTCCCATTCACTAAACTACATTACTATCATTATTAAAATACTTTTCATATTAAAGAAAAAACATTCGGAATTAGAAAAAAAATATTAAATCTGCAACTGTCAACGAATTAAATATCTATAAATTAAACTACAATAATGCCCATAAATTAAACTGCAAATGTCAAGAGATTAAATTAAAAATGACGGAAAATATAATTGTTAATGTCTATGTATCCTACGTGTGTAAGTCCAACTCTCAGTCAGCCCATATTATTATAATCCTTGTCTCAAATTAACGTCTTTTATTTCAATAATGCCAATACCGAGACGTCTTTCAAAAAGACACACATACACAATGTCTGTAAATAAAAGAAATACTGAATAAAAAACGGGCTTTCGCTCAGTTACATCTTGTATTCCCTTGTTTAAACAAATATCTAGTATGAGAAAATAAAACCTGGTCTAAAAAGCATTTTTTAATATAGTTTTAATAGAATAGATTTATTACCATTGCTTGGTGGGTACCTATTACAAATGGACTGAGACATAAACTTTTGTAAATTCGCAAATGTGTTTTTTTTATAATTCTGATACCATTTGTTACTTAGGTAATTATTTTAAATTGAGTTTATTTTTACCAAAGTGAATATAAATTTTCAAAAATTCAGAATGATTTTGTTCATTTAAATTCATGAAAACCACATTTTTGTGGTGTTTTAAAACGTGAGTTCGAAATTCAGAACGGCGAAAAATGTTTTTTGTTCAAAAATGCTCTACATAATGTGAGGTTGAACACTAGAATGTGCAATTTTCGACAATCTAAGGTACCATTACGCTATTTACGTACCCACAAAAAAAAGTGTAAAACAACAATGTTCAAAAAAACTGACATGCACGAATGGAGATGGAAAAAATGTTATCTCAGAAAACACACAACTGTTTTATAATATTTATTTTTAAAGTTTTAAAATCATTATTAATAATTTCAAAATCAATAGCCAATCGCTTCACTTGATTGGCGTTTAATTTGTGACAGATAAATACTTTTTTTTGCAGAAACATATTATTATTATGTAGTTGTTAAGGCTCATAGTTTTACAATACATCGAAAATTTCAAAAAGTTGCTTCAAAACGAACATTCTAAGACCCATATTCCATAACGTAAACTTCAATTCAACTCGAACTCCAACTCCAACATGAGCACGAAAATGTCAATGATAGCTTGTCTAATTAACGTTTTCGTACTCGAGAGATGAGCAAACCAATCCAAAAACTTCAATTAATGACAAGCTTTCATGAAGTTGGAGTTCGAGTTAAGTTGGAATTTACGTTTCGGAGTATGGGCTTAAGAATATTTTAAGCAACAATGAAATAGAAACAGTAATTCGTTACAGTTCTATAATAAGCCGTATCAAATAACGAATCCAGTCCCAATTTCCATCGTACCAACTCGTTATCTACAACTACTAAAAGTTTTCTAGTACTCAGGACGATAAAAAACGGTTTATTACGACATTTCGGGGTCAAGGGCAGATTCCTATCGGTTGGGCTGGTGAACACGCACTCAGAATTTCCTACATTTACGTTGGTAAGGGAAATGTTAGTACATAACCTTCTTATGTATGGGTGGTTCTCGTAAATTCTTATCACAATACGTGGCGCTTCTGAATGTTGCTTTTTAAATTATATGCAGAATTTAGATTCTAATTTGCAGATTAGAGTAATTTTGTCATGTCTTGGAACTGGTAATATTAGCAACGATATGTATCTCGTTCTCTACTTGTTAATTAAATAAGAAAGAAATGGAATGTATTTTACCTGTTTATGGACTAAATACTAATTAATGGGCCAATTTGGTACGAATAGTTAAGTTATCTTAACTGCTTTTACCACGTGTAGTTACAAAATTGTCGGTACGTACGACACACTCTAATAACAATGTAGAATAAAGTTTTTTAAGATAGTTTGTGAAACAATATGATATTTATTCTCTAACATTTTTTAGTTTTCCATCACAAAATCAGGTAAACATATAATTTGTTTCTAAAACTGGTTTTTAATTAAATACACCCCTGAAAAGAAAGAAAATAAATGTTATTAAAACAATAATGTCACGGTAACGGTCAACTTCTGAAAATAATGAAACCAATTTATAAAACATAAATAATAGACGTTACAAAATAATGATGTTGTGTTTATAGGGTTCTGTACCCAAAGGATAAAATGAGACCCTATTTATATACACATAGGAGGGGGACATATTTCTAAGACTCCGCTGTCCGTCCGTCCATCTGTCTCTCTGTCCGTCTGTCACCACACTGTATCTCATGAACCGTGATAGCTAGACAGTTGTAATTTTTATAGATGAAGTGCTTCTTCTGCTCCAATAACAACAAATACTAAAACAGAATAAAATAAATATTTAAGTGTGGCTCCCATACAACAAACGTGATTTTTTTGCCGTTTTTTATAGATAATGGTACGGAACCCTTCGTGCGCGAGGCCGACTCGCACTTGGCCGGTTTTGTAAGTTGCGAGTAACACAATAGGTACGTATTTTGTCTTTGTGCTATGTTATTATATTCGTAGATGCCTGGATCCGGTTCGACTGAAGCCAAACCCAAAATAGTTGGGAAAAGACAGATGATGGTGATGATACTTTATTATACCTACCCACAAACAGTTACCCAGCTCTTTTAAACGAACTTAATTCTATGGTTTTCTACAGTAGCGGTCTAAAGGTAGGTACTGACCGGTGCTACGAAGTGTATTTGTAACATATTACAAAGCGTGCATTCGTGCCGTCAGTACGTGGAAACGAACACGAACATGCGTATGTTATAGACGTATGTGTTTTGTTTCAAACGGATTTTAGGACACGGCGTAACATAACATGTTCGCTGCGAATGTTACAATACGGCCCGTAACATTCGTCAGTACCCAGCTGTATACGAGTACCTACCTATGAAGTATTTTAAACAATTTCTTTTTATTCTGCTTCTAAAAACTTAAAGCATTATATTATTTCTTTACAAAAAAAGTAGGATTAACCATTACCAGGACTGTACTTTTAACAGACTCAATAAAAAATAATGTGAGTAGACGATGACGACGTTATCTCATCCAATAGGCTGGGGCACTCGTTTAAAAAAAATTAAGGTTAACAATATTGGAAAAGGGTGGGTCACGGTAAGGGTCTGGACAGAAAATGTTAATAGGGATTCGACCATTGCGCGAAAAAAACAACGGGATATCGTTTTTGCCCTCCTAATCTCTTCTAATAAAAAGAAAAAACAAAGTTATCCATTATCGTTATTTACAGTTGCTTTAGGTGGGGATAAGCGGTGACAGATCGATCGTTTTCTCTTGCAGTAGTCCATAATGTGGGTGATTTAGGATTAATGTACGTACGCCCTTACACTTCAGCGCACACTGAGCGATGACTGAACGGCAGTATTTCTCCGTCAGTATTGAAGAAAATACAGATGTAATGAAGAAAATTGTCTGTTATAGATGTTTTTATGACTCAATAATAATATGGAGGTTTGGTAAGTGAATTGAAATGGAAGTAAAGGAAATTGCGATACAATTTGAGGAATAATATTGGGAATGTATTTTTAGGGAGTGGAAAACTAATCAGGTGAGAAAGGAGGTTCTATCTCATGGAACTATATAGTTTTTTTATGAAATATACAATAAAACAAAAATAATGTTGAAAGATTTTGGCCACGAATATGAACTATCTCGTTTTATGGACAGTTTAGTAAAATAGTTTTGAGCATATTTTAATTTTCTTTATAAGAAAAATAAAATCCACAGAATAAGATACTTAAGATAAATTACCTATTACGTTTATTGGAATAAATACTACGCATTGTGCCTAACATATTGATCCATATTTATAAAAATAAAAATAAAATAAGAAGATTCCAAATTCAAATTCTCTATTAAACTTTAATTAAAATTGCGGTTGAGATGCGAATGCCAACGTTGCTGAAAAATCGTAGAATTGGCACTCAGATTTGAAACTAATCATATATTATGGTTCAATTGTTTTTTCATGAATAAGGCCTTTTTTATGGATGGGATATCATCAAATGACTTCTGCCGCTCTGGGCGGAGCGGAAGGGAGTGTCAGACTCTTACTGACTAAAACCCATTCGTGCTCCTCGTACTGCCCTTTGCTTTCCAGGGCCGCGGTAACTCTTTCGAACAAAATCCGCAACCCTGGCAGATGAATAAGGCCTACTTTGTAATCCATCATTCAGTTAGAAACAGTAAAATATTTTCAATTAGTTTAGCGCTTAGCGTATTTAATTATCTGTGAAATATGTATGTAAAAATGTAAAAAGCGGATCTCAGTACCTAGGGACATAGGTTTTTCTTTGTTGTAAAATTAGGTGGGTCACATCCTACGAAAGCGCTCAAACACTGGCATTGTGCTGCCGTCATATGTAAAAAGGAAGTATCTACAAAAACTGAATTAACCAATTTCCGACACTCAGAAAATAACTTAAGGTCGGAAATCGGTTACTTCGTTTTGTGTCGATACGTCCTTTTTTCTTATGACAGCAGCACACTGCCAGTGTTTGAGCTCCTTCACAGGATATGACCCACCTAATTTTCTGCCCTTTATGCCTAACCACCTACATTTTCCACGACCTGAATGTGGCCAACGACAGAGTGGTCCAACTGGTCACATACTGGTCGGACAATATTTGAGAAATAAACAATAGACATAAATAAAAGAAAAAAAAGCTAAACAACATACCTAATTAATTCTGATTGACCAATATTCACTTGATCATCCACGTAGCAGCTTTGGAACAAAGAAAATAATCCCACTTCGCGAAACTAATCTCATCGTGGAACCACACGTTACTGACTTTTTTTGCGCAGGTTTTGAACTCTAAATAAAAAAAAATCTATCAAACCGACATTTGTAGTAAAAATAAAAATACTTATGCAGATTTTTTTAATTTTATTTTTATTTTAAAATTAAATACCTTTTTTTATTCAGAGTTCAAAGTCTGCACAGACAAAAGTGTGTATCATATGGACGGTTCATAAATCATATCCAATACTTATTTCTAGGAACGGTATGATAATACCTTTCTCAGATATCCAAGTAGTATTACAGAATTTTATCACACCGACATTTGTATGCACAGACTTTGTTGTAAGTCTGTGCAGATATTTTTTATTATTTTTTTATTTTTTAAATTAAATACCATTTTTTATTCAGAGTTCAAAGTCTGCACAGACAAAAGTGTGTATCATATGGACGGATCATATATCATATCCAATACTTATTTCTAGGAACGCGACGGTATGATGATACCTTTCTCTTTAGTATTACAGAATTAATTAATTACCTTGTCAGTATATGGAGTTAGGGTGGAGAATACTTTCATTAAATTAATACTTTAGATTCGGGTACAACCGTGGCACCTTTATGACTGTATGTAAGTACGAGTAGCTTTACCTGGTATACAGTCGTCCGGTGTGATATGTATTTGGATATTTGAAACCATCTGATGGATTTAGCTTTTGGTGTGTAGCAGAGTTTAGATAACTAAGTTATGATATATTTATGATAGTTTGTATAAGTAAGAAATAGGGTAATTTGTTATGAAGCACTCTAAGCTGTACACCTTCAAAGTCACAGTCAAAGTCAAAGCATTTATTTCAATTAGACCATTTACAGGCACTTTTGAATTGTCAAGGTCGGTCGGTCAAAAAAGATGAAGCTATTTGCTTAGTGTGCAAAGCTATTGAAAAAAAGAAATTCATCTCTTCTCTTCGAAGCAGACTATTCCAACGTAATTCATATAGTATATCTGTCATAATCTATAAACAAATATAAAAACAAATTAAGACAGGTACCTACCGTTATTTTTTATCAAAAATAAACTAAAGAAGTGGCTCTACAACAAATTTTTCACTACGCGAATTCTTAAGCTATAAAGCAATGTTGAAATCTCTAGATGTCAAGCTACTAAAATAAATGAAGTACAGCGCTAGTAAAATATTTAACTTCAAAGTTTTGTTTTTTACCTATTTTTTTTGTTTTTTTGCATGATCTCAGAAAAATTAAGTGTAATATAGGTTTAAAATTACTGATCTCTGTATTTATTTATTAGTTTAGCATTAGTACTTGTTATTTGAATTTTAAGATTTTTTTGCATGCTGAAAATGAGCAAGTTAAACATGTGGAACGATTTTATTCCATTCTTCTAATTTTAATTATACCTACACTGAATCGCTTGATTTTATATTGTTAGCGTATTAACCCAAAAACATAGATTTTCAGGAGAGCAACTTAAAGTTTTCGCTGCAAAATTTCTTTGCTAATATACCTAAATTGTTGTGTTAGCATTCCTTATATTGTTTGCACTTGTCCGGGAAATGAATCCCTTAATCTTAATTGAGCGATAGCTCACTGATTACAAGTTTAAATAACTGGCGAAATGCTGATGTTCTTTTAGGGATAACTCTGCCCAATCCAGAGAAAAAATAAATGATTAAACTGTATTCGATAATAATGTTATGGGAGTACTGGGAGACGAGCAGACACATGAGTATAAGGCTTCGTTCCCACCAGGGATGTGCTGATACGTAGCAAGCAATGTGTTCGTCAAAAACCAATATAATCGCTTGCACTGAGCGAGGTAAATGAAGCGATTAAAAACTTAAAACCTACAAAAAAAAAAAACATAAAAACTAACGATGTTTCAAACAATTTTAGAATCAATCAGAATAATTAGAATACTAATATTTTCTGGTACAATGCTACAGCTGCAACTATTATAATAATCGCTAAGCATCGCTTCATACGCACTAAAGTTCTTCCAATCAATCAAACAGCGATCGCAAAGACTTATTCCTATCGGCCGTCAGGCCATCAGTATATCAGTCTATCAGTCTATCACGTTACCTATCAGGTAATCAGTCTATAGAGTGATTAATACCCGGCACACCCTCAGGTATGTCTGCGAGTACAGCTACTAATTAATGAATGTTTTGTTCCAGCTGTGTAACGCTACGCTCTATATACGTATATATTTTTGTTCTTTTGGGAACATTTATTTGGGCAACGGTCCTAAGGTACTCTATAAAAGAGATTGAAAGAGGTAGCTAGAATCCCAGGGTAGATATTGGGATGATAGCAAAAATCAATATTGTAGTAAACGCAAAAGTTCGTGATGATGATGATTGCGTAATTTTATAACGAACTATTGTTGTAAAATGACGTTATCATCATCATGTCAGCTGAAAGACGTCCACTGCTGGACATATACCTCCCCCAAGTGTCGCCACAACAACCAGTCCTGTGCGTCTCGCATCCATCGGGTACCAGCGACCCTCACCAAGTCATCGGTCCATCTTGTGGGAGGCCTTCCAACGCTGCGTCTTCCGGTACGTGGTCGACACTCCAGAACTTAGTGGTGGTTTGAAGACGTGATCAGACCAGACCTGGCCGGAGTAACAGGGATGTGTTCGATGAGGTCCAAGATTAGGTAAACCAGCGTGCAAAAGAGAACTACAAGGAGTAAGCAAGAGTTAGTCATATAACAACAACACATTTTCGCTAAATAATTTTTTTACCAGCCAGCAAACTATTCAATTCTTAATTATTAACGAAACAGACTAGAAATCACAAATATTATCGCCATTTAGAAGCAGTAACAACACTGCATCAATAAAAATCTAAAACAAAAAATACACTTCCATTTTTAACCGGGTCTAGTACGACAAATGCAACATAATGTATTACTCAAGTTCCTATTTCTGTCGATATAACGAGCACTTCAAATACAAACGGATGTCTTCTCGACCCGAAGTGTAAACTGGGTGAAAAGATTGTGATAACACACCCTGTACAGTGAATAGTACTCGTTCATAGTAGAATGTCTAGACAAGGACGTTATAGTTTCCTGCGTCGGTCGTGGCATGCGACTACCGATTATGCAAAGTGAATATTATGCCGCTTTTAAAATATGCATTTGTGATATTATGAAAAGAACCGTAGGAAGTGATTTGTTGCGGAATTTATTCGAAAGAGTCACCGCGGCCTTGGAACGCAAAGGGCATATGGAGGAACACGGATAACACGGATGGGTTTTAGTCAGTAAGAGTCTGACACTCCCTTCCGCTCCGCCCAGAGTGGAAGGAATCCTTTGATTTTGTCATGTGTTGAAAATTTGAGCAGATTGTGTTAGGTTCAACTATTTCTGATCAGACATTTTCTTTCTTTTTTTTGTTTTCTTAATGTCACGATTTAAACATATTTTTTTTATCGCTGAGTTAATCTCCTTTTCCTAAAACCTTAATTTAATAGTCTGATTTAAACTTATATTTATTTTATTTTTTGCATCATTTCTAATACAGCATGTTCATTTGTCACGATACGCATTTTCTTTTATGAGTTTCGGCAACTAATATTCTAAAACCTTCTTAGTAACACCGTTTAATTTTCAACAAGTCTATTTTAATCTTCAAACTCAACCTAAAAATGTTAAAACGCTCCCGATACTAAACCCCGGTGTACTAAAACATTTTTCGATACCAAATTTTCTACAACATTATTAAAATTTACATAAAAGTACCTATACAAAGTTGGTCCTCATTGTTATAACTAAACACTTGGAACTTTCCTCTTAAGACTTGAATTTTCTAACAATAAAGTCCGTTGAATAATGATTAAATATTAAGTTAGGTGAATTTTCTATAACTTTAGTACATTAAAGTCTTGATTGTGAACTTATGTAGGTGCTTCATTACGCGCCTGTTGCTCAGAACGGCCAAGTGTGAGTTGGACTCGCGCGCAAAAGTTTCCGGACGAATAATATTTTTAACATGATAATTTGAATCAATGATAAAAAAATACTTTTAAGACCCTTACAGTGTACCCTTACCTTTTTATATATGTCACACGGTACAGTTGATTTTTTTTTTTCCTTTTTTAATTTTCTAATTATCCCTCAAAAAGTAACCCCATTTTTCAAAATTTATTTATTTTCATTACGCGTCCATTTTTTGGTCATAAAGAATAAATTTGTAGTGTAATGTACTAAATACATTAAAGTCTTGATTGTGAACTTATGTAGGTGCTTCATTACGCCTGTTGCTCAAAACGACCAAGTGTGAGTTGGACTCGCGCGCAAAAGTTTCCGAACGAATAATATTTTTAACATGATAATTTGAATCAATGATAAAAAAATACTTTTAAGACCCTTACAGTGTACCCTTACCTTTTTATATATGTCACATGGTACAGTTGAAATTTTTTTTTCTT
The DNA here is from genome assembly GCA_947386135.1 of Melanchra persicariae. NCBI lineage: Eukaryota > Metazoa > Arthropoda > Insecta > Lepidoptera > Noctuidae > Melanchra > Melanchra persicariae. The sequence continues at coordinate 2,532,253 of OX376651.1, read as the reverse complement.
TTTTAATTTTCTAATTATACCTCAAAAAGTAACCCCATTTTTCAAAATTTATTTATTTTCATTACGCGTCCATTTTTAGGTCATAAAGAATAAATTTGTAGTGTAATGTACTAAATACATTAAAGTCTTGATTGTGAACTTATGTAGGTGCTTCATTACGCCTGTTTCTCAAAACGGCCAAGTGTGAGTTGGACTCGCGCGCAAAAGTTTCCGAACGAAATATATTTTTAACATGATAATTTGAATCAATGATAAAAAAATACTTTTAAGACCCTTACAGTGTACCCTTACCTTTTTATATATGTCACACGGTACAGTTGAATTTTTTTTTTCCTTTTCTAATTTTCCCTCAAAAAGTAACCCTATTTTTCAAAATTTATTTATTTTCATTACGCGTCCATGTTTAGGTCATAAAGAATAAATTTGCTAATAAGTTAAGTAAGTATGGAACGTGTACCTGTTAATGTCAAGTGTATCGAAAAAAAAGGTTAAAAGGACCAGTACCTATTTGGAGAGGAACCCTAAAAACTGAGCGGGGAAGTAATAAGAAGATCGTAGACGTGACTTACGATAAATTATACTCACATGAATACGTGTATAGGGAATTGATAAGGTAGAAAACCTTTTGTTTTATAGTACGTAAATTTTCTTCCTAACTTTGTATAATTTAATGCCTTTGTACAGTCAATAAAACAGCTTGGTATGCAGGGCAGTTAATAAACATGACGTTTGAGCGCTAATATAAATAAAAACTGCTACCATAAAATAGCTTTCTATTTTTATTTTAAATACTTGCTTCTGGCAGCGATTTGTCCACGTTATTTTCTAAAATTAAAAGGACAATAATAATGTCAAATTATTAATAGTAAATACATTTACAATGTTTTTTTTTGATTAAGGAAATATTAAAAAATCTCTATGGAAATTATAAACGAAATAAAGTAATAAAAATCTTCATTGCCGACTACCAAAGTCGGCAATAAAGATTTTTATTATTTTAATTGAACTTGTTTGTAAAATCCATAAAAAAGCACATTCAAACATTAAAAAAACATACAAAGACTTATGTTTGACTGTGTAATGCGTGTACGTTTGTAAAGGGTTATCTGTGGATTTACTACCGGTCTATTCTGTCGGCAACTCACGGTGTACACTAAGGTGGAGTGAACGACAAGTGAGCTGTCATTCCATCTTGTTTGTATGATTTGACAGCTCAATTGTCGTTCACTTCGCCTAAGTTTTCACTTTGACATTTTTACAAAATCGTACAACGGATCCGATAATAGACACTGAGTGTCTTAGATTAATTGGTTACGAAAACTAGTTCCAACATATTTTATTAAAACTAAACTAGAAATAGATGCTATGTTTTTTTCATCATCATCATCATCATCATCATATCAGCCTAAAAACGTCTACTACTGGACATAGGCCTCCCCCAACAGGGGACGTTTGCCATAATCGCCACGCTTGGCAGGCGGGTTGGCGATCGCAGTGTAGCTGTTGCAATGTACAAAGAATGCTGCTGCCCATTCTCTGGTCAGTCCCTAGTATGTTTTTTTACTGTTTTTTAATTTACATTTTTAATTTGCGCGATTTAGATAAAATCATGAAATAATCATAAATGAGTCCTGTCATCTCCACTTAAAACGTCTGAATTTTACTGACCAGATTCGTGAATTTCATGATATATTAAGTTGCACGACAGCGATGTTGTCGAGTGTTAGCAGGAGCAAACGCTCCCTCCCACGGGGTTTCAATCTGACTCGCGTTTAGAGCAGTTGGCTTACGACGTCAGCCAGAGTCCATCAAAGGACCTAAATTGCTGGCTTTTATATATAAATATGTTGAAATGGAATGGCAATTCAATTTTGGAGTTGAATATCCTTTGATTTGATACGGGAATTTGATCTTTCTTCACCATGTAAAGCTCTGGTAGCCGCTCATGTCACTACTACCGCCAGGTAGGCTTGAACTAGTAAGAATCTGTTAAGACCAACGGACCACAAGACGTACGGCGATGCGCCACAGGTACATGTTAGACATCCCACCCACACGCACAAAACGTTTTGGGGACACATTCATTGTGCGTACAGCTAAGGAGTGGAATTCCCTGCCAGAGTCTCTGTTTCCTGATAGCTACAACCGGGGAGTCTTTAAGTCAAGAGTGAATAGGTCACTTCTATGCAAACGTGCTCCATCTTCTTGAGATAGTGGACAAGCGCGTGCTAACGAATAATAAAAACAAAGAATAAATTTCGTGCAGTGGAAGACAACTTTGGAAGATCTCCTGAGAAATGCTAGAAGCATGGGACGAGGCGATGTGACTGCTGGCGGAGGCTTATGACCAGAACTTTGCTTATATTTGTTTATTTCCTTTGCATTTGTACGATGTGTATAGTTGTGTTCCAAAAAAAAAATCTGTCATCTAAAGTGGACGTATTTGGTTTAAAATAAGGTATTTTACCACGATATGAGATTTCTGTATAGGAAGGCAAGTAATATATCTCCTATATTTTATAGCTGAAGAATTGTTTTTTTTTTTATTGAACGCCTCAAGATCTACTGGTTCGAATTGAAAAATTCTTTTAGAGTTGGATAGCCTATTTATCGGGGAAGGCTACGGGCTATATAACATATTTTTTCCAACAACTACGCGAACGAAGAGTGTTGAAAGGCCTTCCACAAGGTGGACCGATGAACTGGTGAAGATCGCGGGTAGTCGATGGATGCGAGACGCATAGGACCGGTTGTTGTGGCGACACTTGGGCAGGCCCATGTCCAGCATTTGACGTCTTTCGGCTGATATGATGATGATGATGATGATGACGCGAACGAAGTCGCGGGCACAGCTAGTGATACAATAATATAACGACTGATGATCTGTGACTGTGTATGTTATCTATGTTGTAGTTTATACAGAGACAATTCATTCAATTATTCATGCTTTTGATTTGTAATCTCTTTTTAAAAAATATACCCTCACACTTCTACAGGTTCCTCCCTACTTAGACTGAGACTTCATACCAAACAACCAAATCACAAAAATAAAATCAAAACAATCCTCAAAAAAACCGTAAACCAAGAGATATGAACCTCAATAAATCCTTTCTCAAGAAAAAATACGAAGCACGAAACTTGTGGGCGCCTTACAAGACAGTACTTGTAAACATCTGCCACGTCTGAGTGTGGACAGGAACAGTGGCAATTACAGAGCGTCGGGACATCTGCGTCGTTGGCTTATATGCAATAAACTAGTGAGCGGACAGGGCTTACGAATTGCGGAGGTGGTAACTTGGGGTTGTATTTCTTGCAGGTTATACAACGTGTAACAGAATAAACGCAATATCTCTTAAGAAGTCATTGTACTCTTCATTATGAACAACGTTTACTATGAGACTAAACCCGAAATCGCGAAAAAAACAGCTGTTCAGTAGATTTTGTCGAGTTATGACCCCTTATAAGGTATTGCGTTTATTCTGTTACCCTCTTCCGACCTAACGGGTCCAAATGGCTCCGGATGTTTAGAACTGTCATTGAGTCCGGGTGGATCCAATCGGTTCCAGCAAATCGCGGCTGATTTAAACTTTTTTTGTTTGTTTCCTATGGTTTATTTTAATTTCTGAACGATTGTTCTCTATGGTAGATAATATTAGCTAGCTGTCAAAAATGACAGCAAAGAGAAATAAACTTAGTGTCATTTCGAAAAATGATTGTGAAGTAACCTCAAAATCTGTTCCGCTTGAGTGCATTGTGAGATCGATATTTTGGATTGTTTCTATGAAAGGTAAGCCAAGTATGGATTGGAATTCATTATTTACTTAGTTATTGTTCATTTTCAACCAATATTCAAATTCAAACATCAAAGTTGCGGGTGACAATAAGAAAACAAAATAAAGTTACCCGCTTTCTTCCCGTATCATGTATTTTGATATTTCAGAATTATAGTGGCCTATTTTAACGATATAAAGTTACAAATGAGTCGGTGAATATATGACTAGTAATCTAGAAACAATTTATACTGGAATCTAATTGGAATATTTCTGATGTTCTTTTACAAAAACACGCATTACGTAATTCAAAATGACGGCGCGCGCATTATGATGTTTGAGTTTGAATATTTCGGAAATTTGATTACAGATCTCGTAAAACAACATTGTCACTAGATAACTTGTCTTATTATGACCTAATATCCAAAATTTCGTGTAAATCGGTCCAATAGTTGTGTCAGAAATAAACGTAATACAGCAACATAAACACTTTCAGTAAGGTCTCTCATTTAACAAGGAAATGTTTATATTTCGAGCTGTAATAGGAATCTTGTTTACGTTGTATATCATAACAGCATCATTCAAGTACTCATAACCGTTTCAAGTGTGTAAAAAGAATGTATAGATACGGAGCGATAACGTTTTTACTGAGCGCTGTAATCTGATACTGCGATAAGCGGGCGCCGGCGCGCGCGCGCCGGACTTCAAGGATTAGGTGTAAACAAAAAAGTCGATCTTGAGAGGTTACACGTTGTTTATGTGGAGTCTAAAGTAATTCTTACTTAGTAAAGGTTAGATACTGTCAACTATATGCTCGATAATGTCTTAAAGTTATTTCTGATGTAAGTATATTGATCAGGAGGAGATTTGGGGGGATAAACAAAAACTGAGCCGTGCCCCCTTTTTCTCGGAGTCATTGAAGCCATTTTCGACTCCCTTGTAACTTTCAGGATTTTAACTTTATCTAAAGCTGTAGCTGTATTTTCCAAATTACACTAAATAAATTATTTTTGTCCATTTTCTTTTGTGAATACAAACTTCAACTTGATCGATTAAGCCGTAGTCAAGTTGTTGGTTGCGGAGTGACTACGCAAAAGGATTTTTTTTCCCTTTCATAACGTTCGATAAAATAACATTATCATAAAAGCAAAGGCCATCATTCTGTTTTGGTCATGACTTTAATGATATTTCCCGAGTTACTGTTCATACCGGAAAATTAAAAAACTTTACACGTGGGTTAAGCCGGAGGCCACATCTAGTGATTTATGAAAATCTGCTCGCAGGACATAAAATAACTTCATTATTTACCTTTGTATGAAAAACCTTGTATTTAGGCACTTCGTCCACACAATATTAAAGGGTTAAAAACGTAAATGAGCCTTTGTTATCTCAACATTTTTTTGGTGTATTTTGTTCAATACACAGGAATTCGGGTTGGTGAAATTACGAACATACAATACTCGAAATGGGAATCATTTTCATCGCTCTGTAGAGCCACAAGGCTGGGTACCCGACCGAGGCGCCGTAATGGCAATAATAACCATCCCTTCAGTCAGACAGAAACGAAATAAACTAGTGTGAACGTGCTTTATTGGCTGGTAAGTAAGGTCCAACGGTGTTTGAAACACTAAGTATTAACGCAATGTTTATACTTACAAGTGACTTTAATTAAACAACACGATATTTATACATTGATAACAAATTATACGAATTCAGTACTGCATGGTGATGTCACATCAAACCTAAAATTATCGGCCAGTTAGAACATTCTTAATTCAAATTTTCTGGAATTTAGAATCAGTTAATCAGCTTTTTTTTTTAATAAATCACAGTGCCAATTCTACTAATTTATAAGCAACGTTTTCATTCGCATTTCAGTCGCAATCTGTCAAAAATGTATGGAAATTTAGGCTTTTTTGACATTTCATTGATTAATATGCGAATGTCAACGTTGCTTCAAAATGAGTAGAATTGGCACTCAGGCCCTTGTTATTTTTAAATGGCCGTATAAATAACGATTGTATAAAAGTCCACTGTTCCTACTTTGTCTTGAGCTTCAAGTCTACTGAACCTATATCGATCTTGTTGAATTTTCAAAACAGATTCTGAATACTTACTGAGTAAGTTATGGCTAGAAACTATGCCACAACTTAAATTATGAAACTTCTTGACGATGCCTTGAAAGCACTTTTTCGGAGAACTAGGAAAGTAAACACTTTCTTTCAAGAATGTTACAGAAATATTACATTTCTCAAAAAAAAATCGTCATATTCTAGGAAGTGTTTGTATTGCGACTTTCTTGAACCTTTTTTATTTAATACTAGCACTTCGCCCGCGACTTCGTCCGCGCGGATTTAGTAGGTACTCCACAAACTTCAACGCCCCTTAGACCCCCTTATAAAGGTTAGTTTTGGAAAATTAAGCACAACGTTGTATTCTATGGTCTCAGGTTCAGCACAACTGTTCACCCCGTTCACCGCGTCAGGAGTTGATTATGCAAAAATTGTTAGGTACCTACATCTGTTTCAATAATCCCATTTTTAGTTCGTTCATAGCATTCCGACGTAAATTAAAGCAAGCAATAATGTCCTCCCCTAAAAACTTGCTGCAACCCCTGCTTCACTCCTTATTATGTATGTAGTTTATTTGCGAAAAATCCAAACATTTATTATTCTTATTGTTTTATCGAAATCATTTTCAACTTCATCGGACCAAGCATTGTTATGATTGATTGAAGCCGCGACATTTTTCTTACTCCGAGCATGTTTATTACCGTCGTAACTTTTGAACGAAAGGTCCGATTTGAATAATTTAAAGTGTAATATACACGGACATAATCAACCTTAATTATCAAACCATTTAAATGGATAAGGATTAATATGATGATACCGAAATCACCATTTTTTCATATCACCAAGGATTTGCTTGAATAATTTGAACAAAAAGCGATCATGGTGACTTAACCATAATAGTTAGACATATGGTATTGCGGACTTTTTTGTAGACATTAATAACCTCTATAAAACCGTAGTACATCACTTTGCTGTATTGTCAATAGATTCCGCAGCGTACGCGATATAAGGATTTTTTCGCACACCTTGGGTTACATAATCGAAGTTTTCATACGGATCCCTAACTTTTTTGAAAATATTCTATAGCCTATGTCCATCATCGATAATGTACGATTCTACTGGTGAAAGAATTTTTCAAATCGGTCCAGTAGTTTCGGAGCCTATTCATTTCAAACAAACAAACAAACAAACAAATCTTTCCTCTTTATAATATTATATATATATATATATATATATATATATATTATTATATTATATTATTATTATTAGTATAGATTTCTACTGAAATAATATAATTATGTATGTGGGTCCGTATTCACGCCATAATCCGACCTTCGCAACCAAAATATAAACGGAGCTTATGGTAAAGTCAGTTATTATGGGTTGTAGGGATAATAGGGTTTCGAATTGTAAAAGACATCCTTATCCTATTAGCACGATTAATACGTTGGTAGCATACTCATTATCTGCCTAGCCTTTTTTCAACCCCTGCCAGGGTTGCGGATCCTGCCAGGGTTGTGGATTTTGTTCGAAAGAGTTACCGCGGCCCTGGAACGTAAAAGGCACTAGGAGGAGCATGGATGGGTTTTAGTCAGTAAAAGTCTGACACTCCCTGCCGCTCCACCCAGAGCGGAAGGGGTCATTTGATGATTTCCCATCCTTTTTGGTCCCATTGGGGTCGGCTCCCAGTCAAACCGGATTCAGCTGAATACCAGTATTTGGCATGGAGCGGCTGCCTACGAGACCTTCATAACCCATTAACATTTCATATTATTATGTCTATTAACTATTGTTTAGAACGTTTGTCCACTGACAACCCTAAATCTCTCCTTTCGTTCAGCCCATCCAAAGGTTGTCTGCAAGATACTGTACACTTGTTTTTAAAATGTTTGTCCTGTTCCTATTATGAGGTGTACAATAAAGTATCTATTAAATTATAATTAGGTATAATAAATAACATTAAACCATTACTATTGTAGCATACTATCAATGTTATAAATGTGAAAGTCTAGAACTGAGAAAGTTTTATTCTATCACGCGTCAACCCCTAAACGATGTTGGGAAATAATTAGAAAATAAGTCAGATCATGGCGTATATTAAAAAACCTAATACTTTCTAATCTTTTTTCATGTTTCAGAGGGTTAATTTTCGAATTTCATGCTGACTGTGGCACTAATAAATGCTTGTGTAAAATATTATAAACTCGATGGTCATTTATTTATTTACTTTTTGTAAAAGACTAATAAGATAATAGGGTTTTCGTCAACTTTCAAGAATCGAGTTAAATGGATACGTATCCGAAAGATATATTTTTTTTTTGTTATTGATAGACACGCGCTTGACCACTATCTCACCATGGTAAGCGACGATGTGGTCGAAGATGGAGCACGCTTGCCTAGAAGTAACCTATTCAATCTTGACTCAAATCGTACAATGTTACTAAAATTGTAAGATTCGTGAAAAAATAAATAAAATTAATAACAAATACATTAAAGTTATTCTTCTATCCTTTTCATACAAAATGTCGTTTGTACTGGATGGCGCAAATTCACAATTGCGATGCTAGTGAGTAACGTCACAAGCAATTAGTACTGTCTCTGTTTATCATAGATTTTAAAACACTCACTTCCATTTTCCTACCAGTTTTTAGACAGATTACAAGACATATAATGTATTCCAATACCGATATATAAAAACCAAGACACATTGAATGGCACAACTCGAAATCTGCTTTCCTTGCACTCAACAAAAAAGACATTAGAATTCCCTTGTCGGGCTCCGTCGTATATTAAAACGAGTTTCAATGACGATTTCATTTGTCTAGGACGTAATCTGATTTATATTGTTCTGTATTACAATATTTTATTCCTTGGTTTTATTAATACTTTTTTTTCTATTTCATATTATGTTTACATATATATAAAGTTTGATATTCAGTTGATAACTACCAGTTAGAACAAAAATAGTGTAATAACTTGATTTCGAACTCAGGTATTCCGTGCCTTCATTATTGGAATCATTTTAACATTATTTTGAATATTTATTAGAGCTAAAAATTTATCAAACCATACTTTCAGGGTGTTTAATGGAGGTTGCAGATTTTGTTCGGAGGAGTTACCGCGACCCTGGAACGCAAAGGGCAAGGATTTAGTCAGTAAGAGTCTGAATACATATAAAAAAGGGTGTATATGGAAAAACGGAACCCTGATGGGACCACTTGGTTGTCTTTCTGTCTGTCCGTCTGTCACAGCCGGTTTTCTCCGAATGTATTGGATCGATTTAGATGAAATTTGGTAAACCTACAATCTTTTGTGACCCAAACACTGACAAAAATATATATATTTTGAATATGGGGTTAGTTTTTAGATGCAAATTGAAAAAAAAAATAACTGTACCGGTTAACAGACATATCAAATGACAGAACGTATTGTGAGGGTTTTTCATAATTTAAAAAATAACTGTTTTGAAGTTATTCAAGCATTTAGATGAAAAATGACCATTCCCCTATCTCCGAATCTATTGAGTACTAAAATTAAAAAAAAAAAACAGAACTACACTTTACAAATATGAGATTCATTCGAAACCCTTTGCATTCCGTCCGACTTTCACTTGGCCGGTTTCTTGTCAAAGGTTGACAGAAGAAATGTTAAAATATTGATTTTACTTATGCCAAAAGGATATAATTATGGGTATCAGATAATGCATTAGATAAATCTCATAGTACTCCATCACGGATGGGTTAGATAACGGGAGTTGGACTGAGCGAGCAAAGCAAGTGAACTAAGCTCCCGTCATCCCATTTATGTTATGTTCACCTAAACAGATATACGAGCCCCATGCAACAACTAACACTTCATAAAATGGCAAATTTTACGATATGACTTCGACATATAAGTGTATGACTGCATCACCCAAAGGTTGACTGGTAGAAAATGCCTAAGGCATTAAGTCCGCCTCTGTACATCTATGTGCGTAAAGTGTAAAATAAAATAAATATGACTGTACACTTATATGTCGCAGTCATATCGAGAAACTGCTTGCTAACCTCAACATCATTACAAATTTAATAGTCAATTCATAATCCAACGCTCATTCCATAATCAACAGCACAATTCCAGCTAAAATATTAATAAGATTGGACACTACACAATTGCAATATTTGCAGTAAAGATCAAATCTATTATTAGTTTCAAAATGCTGTCTATATATTTAACCGTCAACAGAGTTGTGAAACAGACCGTTCATTGGAAATTCTAACCGCATCCAGTATTTGCTGAAGCAATTATCTTTGTACAAATAACACCTAAAATTCTAGCTCAATCGATATTCGATATTGCATTTATAATACTAATTCTGTTGGCTGAATTAATGTCATATGGAAGTTTGGTTTAGTGTTCAATGTTGATACGGATTAATAACACTTAAACGTGTTTGTTCATTTCGATTAAATTTTAATGTGGTTTGATCTTGCTTTTGTATTTTTGATCCTCTGCGTTCAAGCTCGTGGCTAAAGAATAACAGCCACCCGGGTCGATATTCAAGGTTAAGCATCGTATGCCAAGGTTGGTCTGTGAATGCGTAGTTTCCTCCGTGCCTCGGAAAGCACGTTAAGCCGTTGGTCCCGTCATTCGTAGATCTTTGGCAGTCGTTACGGATTGTCAAAAGCTAGACAATCTGACTCCAGTCTTGCCAAGAAGTACCGTGTTACTCAGATGGGCTGTTGAGGTCTGGTAGGCAGCCGCTCCACGTAAAATACTGGTATTCAGCTGAATTCGGTTTTGCTGGAAGCCAACCCCAATATATAGTTGGGAAAAGACTAGGCAGATGATGATCCTCTACGTTAAAGCGATAACAGTGCCCATCATTTATTATTGTTATTTGAAAGACGCAATCAGCTGAAAGACGTCCTCTGCTGGACATAGGCCTGTCCTAAGTATTGTCACATAAACAGGTTCTGTGGCCTTGTAGGAGGCCTTCGAACACACCGTCTTCTTATACGCGGTCCAGAAACTTTCGACCCTGTTGTAGTTCCCACGTATAACAATAGTTTTTTGTTCCTATTCCTCCGCTGTTATATTCTGATTAATTTCGTTGCGGGATCTAAGACAGTTTAATCGTTTCTCCGGGACTCATCGAGCTTCATTGACTCAGCGTTTTTCTGGTGACCGCCACTGTTGATTCTGGCTTTTAGGAATTGCAAAGTCAAGACTTTCGAGCTAAGCTGCTGTGTCTAATTCTTGAATGATGGCGGTTCAATAGCGGTAAGCCCGCCTTTGATTATAGAGAAACGATGAAATAACTACCAAAACATAAATAATAGTCATAAACCATTTGCCTGTATATTGGCAACTCCATTTATAATAATAAGCATTCATAATAATAATTTTCACACTTCCATTCTTTCTTTCACCGCCTCCATTCTTTCTTTCTTCTACTACAGTCTTAATTAATAATTAAAGGCACACCAAAAAAAATATATAAAAAGCCGACGGAACGCCGTTTCTTTATTAAAGTGAAACTATTAAAATTTCCTTTTTGCAGCTTTATTAAAAAGTTTAAAACATGTTGGGGAGCGTTTACGAGGCTCGCTTGAGGTTACTGAGTTAAAAGTTTATAAGGATAGCTCCGTATAAAAGGTGTAGATGTTGAGCTGTTGCTCGCTTCGTGACGATCTTTACAACTTTTCTTTAAAGGATAAGGACATAGAATGTGGTGTTTTTATTGTAGAATGGTTATGGGATGAACATTTTTCATAATTTTGCTCAACATATTGAAGAATATAATAGCTCTTTAAAAGGATCCATGTCTCAAATAATGGTTTGTTTCAGCTAACGACTATGTAGTTATCACTGTTGCAGCAACCAATTAGTTATCAATTAATTCACAACAGCGACCCGAAACAACGTTCACGTTCGCAACTTAGTCGCAAACTAACAAAAAAAAACTAAATTTCCCTACATTTTTGACAGATTGCGACCGTGAAGCGAATGCGAACGTTGGGTAAAAATAGTAGAATTATCTCTCTGGTAACTTGCAAGTATATTAGTTTACAGCAGCATACACATGGCGTCCTAAACTAAGGTTTAGACTCTCTGGAATAATATCATCCCAGGGCCCCAAGTCTGAGACGGGGCCCGCCAGGGCCAGAGCCTGCCAGGGTTGCGGAATATGTTCGAAAGAGTTACCGCGGCCCTGGAAAGAAAGGCACTAGGAGGACTATGGGTGGGTTTAAATAGTCAGTAAAAGTCTGACACTCCCTGCCGCTCCACCCAGAGCGGGAGGGGTCATTTGATGATTTCCCATCTTCGAAAAAATTAAAATAAAAGGACCCAAAGTCTGCTACTTTTATAAATTCGTCATTCCAACACGACCCCATTGTCATTTTGCTATAAGTTCGTAATCTGCTTAATTCATAATGGTTGATCAATGGTCGGTCAATGTCTTTGAAAAGCAATGACTGCACAATAACGTTCTAATGGTAGGTCACTGATCGAAGGAACTGTCAAAATTTTAGACGATTACCGCATTCATTTGTCATTATGTACGAGATTACCATACTATGACATTTCTTTCAATGGAGTGTCAGTGGTTAACCATTGGAAAGTCATAATGACGCTTTTATATTAGTAGATTACCAAACTTGTCAACATCAACAATTATGAAATCTATGATAAACCATTCTGACACTATACTACTAGACTTGAGGCCCATGTCAAGCCACGTCTTTATTCCACAGTCTTGAATTAATATAAATTAGCTAATATTTATGTAAAATGGTCGCAGTACCTACTCGTACTTAAATACGATAATTTAAGACTAACGAATCCATATTTTCTGACTACCGCAGGAGGATTCGCGATCAAATTTAATTCCAACACAGTCATCTGGCCAATACACATACCTACCCATCTACCTAACACGCCCGTGTCCTTTATAAAAGCTTGGGACCAACTTTTTAAACTTTATCTATGCAGGTAGAATGAAGACATCGACCATCTAAGCGTTTTGTTTTCATAATATAATCATAATATTATATGTAAGTACAAAGACTTGTTGTGTGTGTGTTGTACACCTACGACGCAGCTGTACGTGTCCCGGCTACATCACTCCACGAAGGTTGAGGAGATCGTGGAGTACATGAGAGTGAAGACCAGCTGGACATTGAGGGTCGAGAGGTTGGAGTCGCGCCACAATACAAACTTCAAGTCGTTTGTGGTGCGGGTTCCAACTCATCAGCTCGAGATGTTCCTCAAAGCAGAGTTTTGGCCGAAGGGTGTCGTGTATCGACGTTTCCGCGGCCAGCTGCGCGACACCAGTCAGCGAAACACGACGCCGTCATTTCGTGTGCAGTAGTTTGTAGTTTAAATGGATTGTAATATGTATTATTTTATTTATAGTTATTGTTTCATGTTCATGTATTTTATTTTATGGGCCCTAGATGCCTGAAATAAACGATTAAATTAAATTAAATTAAATTAAATTAAAACTAGTAAGGATCGTTATAATAATCTGTACGACGTGGTCTATTGAAATGGTTGTATTGTAAACGTTATCTTGTATTACTTAAGGCTTTTCTGGGTCACCAAGATACAGGCTGTGCCTAGTTTGGGACCCGCTGCTTCATCTTTTGAATTGTCTTCTGGTAGTCTAATTGTCTTAGCGTGATATTCGTTTTTTCAATAACTTTGGGATATTTTTAAATGCACATCTGTATAATTTTAATGCATACCAGAAAAAATAATGCTGTGCAAAAAATCCCAATTGATTAGAAAACATGTCTTACAAAAAAAACTAAAAAAATCATCCAAAACGAGATGACCTTTTTATCGAATTCACACCAAAAATGTGGTTCATACATCGGATTTATGATTTATAAAACAAAAATACGAATTGTTTATCAAAAATACTAACTTGCACTCTAAATTGCACTTCCCTGAAATAGCAGGTGGTTATCATGGTTACAATAGTAGCCGGTCATTGGGCACCCCGACTCGGACAGGTTAGGTTAGAAGGGGATGGCGGGGCCAAGTGAGCGAGCGAAGCGAGCGAACAGACCCCGCCATCCCCTTCGTGGTTATTTTTTTTTAAACCACCCAGAAATATCATTAGCCAAATATTCGTTCAGTAAAACAGTTCTGCAAATACCATTAAACAGTATATCTAATATGATTTATTTAGTGTGCATAATTTGTGTGCAAGTCAGTATTTTTGATTTAACTTTGAAATATTTTGTTCGAAAAAAGGGAAAATACAGATATCGATTTAATTACATGTCAATAACTTTGTGTAAGCTTAAAAAAATATTATTATCATTATTTTCTTCAGCATATTTTCTATTAAAAAAAAATACACTTCTGGACACATCTATTGGCCCACCTTGTATTTTCAGTTTCGTTTGGTCCTAGCTAAAATTTTATATTAGGTCGAGCAAAAAGTTTTTAAGCAGTTTTGAACCTGGCACATTCACAATTTCATTCAATAGTCTTTTTTTGAATTTCGAACACAGAATTTAAAGAAACAAAAGACAATTTGGAGCCTGTTTGTTGATATCAAACAATCGAATACTAAGAAAACTTGGTTTTATTGGTTTACTTGGATTTAATTCTTGAAAAAGTGATTGATATCTTTGGTTTTGCAACAAACATTACTTATTCTTAACATTAAGGTGAGGTTCTATCAATAATCTATGGATACTTCACCTGAAGTCGCCGCCCAAGCTGTGGCACTTATTCAGGCCGGACACAGCCAAAGAAACGTGAGTGCTCAACTTAATTTAAGTCGATCTGCGGTCCGAAATGTTTATCGGAGGTACCTAGAGACTGGCGGCTTTGTTCGTCGCCAAGGAAGGCCACGATCTCGGGTCACAACTGAAAGGCAGGATCGATTCATCGTGACGACCAGCTTGAGAAATCGTCATCTTACCTCCATTGAGATACAAAACCAACTTCGCGACTTCCACGGAGTATCTGTGAGCGCTCGAACTGTTCGGAGAAGGTTAAAAGAACGCGATATGGTACCACACAAGCCAGCTAATGGGCCCAAACTAACGCGAGCCCACCGAACAGCGCGCCTTCATTTCGCACGCAGTCATTTAAATTGGACACAGCAAGATTGGAGCCGTGTACTCTTTTCTGATGAGTCTAAAATTGTGTTACATGGCAATGATGGAAGGAAGAAGGTCTATCGACGTAAGGGAGAGCGTTTCGCACAATGCTGCTTTGAAGAGAGGGTTGCTTATGGCGGTGGCTCATGGACTGTCTGGGGCGGTATATCCGCGAGCGGCAAAACTCAACTTGAGGTTGTTACAGGACCACGGCTGCCAACATTAAATGCTGAAAGGTACATTCGTGAGTGCTTAGAACCTCACGTGATACCATACGCGGACTATGTGGGCCCAAATTTCCTTTTTATGCATGATAATGCAAGAGCCCATGCGGCCGGCATCGTCAGGGAATATCTTCGGGATGTGAACATCACAGTTATGGACTGGCCAGCCAGAAGCCCAGACATGAACCCCATTGAGCACATGTGGGACGAGCTAAAAAGACGTGTTAGGGCTCGTCAGCCAGTTGCCCAGACGATGCAGGAGTTGAAAACTGCCATAGAAGAGGAATGGGAGATGATCCCTCAAAATTTCATAGAGCGGTTGATAAACTCTATGCCTAATCGTATGAGAGCTGTGGTAGATGCCTAAGGAGGCAACATGCGTTATTAAATTAAACCTTTATTTGATAAAACATGTTTTTTATTCAAAAATCAATTGCCTTTAACAAGGCGCATATCCGACTTGTTAGGCGTAGCTCCATGTAGTATGGTATTCTGAATTCAAATTTAAAACAATACGATCGAAAAAGATGGTAAAATGTATCAGGTTTAAAACTGCATCAACAGTTTTTGTTCAATCTAGCAATCATATTTCGGTAGGGGCCATCGAAACCTAAACTCTAAGGTGGGCCAATAGATGTGTCCAGAAGTGTATAATTATTTTCAATTTTCAACGACTATTTAAAATTTTTAGTACTGAAAAATCAATTCTTAGTCAACAATATCCATGTAAACCTATGCCTAAGAATAAGGAACTGGTTTCTTGCTTCTAACCAACCAGCAGTTCGAAAATTCGATTCTGTGAATAATACTTTAAGTTCGAGTTTAATAATAAGGAATTGTAACAAGTGGATACAATATATTACGATAAAACTTCTAAAATATAAAAGTCATATCGCTCCGAGCAATTTCTCCCAGACAAGATAGAAACTGATATTACTTAGTTCGTTAAAGTCTTGATACAAAACAACATATCCAATGCTTGGTTCTCCGAACATAATACATCGTATGTTTTGTCACAACCGATAACGAACACGTTTAAGTAAGCTCCAACGTAACATAATACGAAGATAATTTTCTAAGTCGAATAAACTTTGTAACTTTTAACTTTTCAAGTCCGTGTTCTCGAATTCACAAAGGTACTCTATGTATCAAAGACGGTCACAACCTCATTGGAAACCAAACTCAGAGCAACGGCAGTTAAGGTTGTTTTTTCATTGGAGGCGCTTACCAGTCTTATTGAGTGTAGGTAAGTTTGGAACAGAAGTGTAACTAAAGAAAATGCTGAAAGTTAAAAAAAGGAATTTACCCGTTCATGTGTTCGTAGGAACTGTTAAATTTCACATTGGAACTGTTAAGAAATCGCTGGTTTCCGTATTACTGTGTTACAAATATTTAGTTTGTAGCTGGACGCTGCACTATTGAGCACCATTAATAAAACATTATCGTAAACAAATTGCAACTGTGAGGCCTTTTGAGTTCAAAGTCAAAGCATTTATTTTATAAATAAACCATTTACTGGTACTTGCAAAAGACTCAACCGACACTCTTTTATACAATTTTTGTAAACATTTAATTTATTCATTGACATTTACCACGGGCACGTTTAGATAATGTGTATGTCGCAGCCAACTAGCAGAATCCGCCGTTTTATTAAAAGCCTAGTATTTTCACTGAACTGTGACTTTTTATCAGCGACATAAGTGACATGGGTTAGTCATTAAACGATATTGTACAAAAGATGTCACTTAAGTCGCTGAAAAATCAGCACATTTAAATGAAAAGGCTAGGCAACCAATTAAGTGGCTGATAAAGCTAATTGGCTGCGGAATATACATTATGGTTTGCAAAAAACGATTTTAGATTTGGCTCTTAGGAGTGTCTGGCTATTCCCTAATTATATTCCCCAAGTTATTTACTTGATGAAAAGTAACAAAGAGTCCATTAGACAAATTATTTATACATTCAATGTGATAAAGTTGTATTACGAGTTGGAAATGCCCAATAAAGGACTGTATTGACATGTCAAAGATGGCCGTCCTTGGTTAGAACGGCGTACAATTTATTGCCAGTAAATATTTATTATTTGTTTTACCGCAGAATGAAAATTATTTGTTTTGATATCAATATGAGTGTTGAAAAAGTTACTCTGTTAGCAGAATAAATGCAATAACCTCTTTTTTTTTTCTTTAAGGATGGGAAACCATCAAATGACCCCTTCTGCTCTGGGTAGAGTGGGAGGGAGTGTCAGACTTTTGCTGACTAAAACCCATCCATGATCCTCCTAGTGCCTTTTGCGTTCCAGGGCCGCGGTAACTCTTTCGAACAAAATCCGCAACCCTGGCAGGCTCTGTCCCATCGGGCCCCATCTTTTTACTGACTGCTCTATTCGGCGCACGTGGAACACAGCGCGCCGTCGACCCGGGCCTGTTCTAATCGGACGGCAAGCAACCCCTTGCAAGCCGTCCGCTATGCGCATAACTCGACAAAATGTACTGAACAGCTGATATTTTTTTCGCGATTTCGGGTTTGGTCCCATAGTAAAAATTGTTCATAATGATGAATACCATGACCCTTTAAGAGGTATTGCGTTTAGTCTGTTATACGTTGTATAGGTTTGTAAGATACTTTGTAAGGTACAAAACTCAGTTAAGAGGTTATTTATTTTGACTGCTTTGTACTGGAATTTTAAAGAGCTGAACTAATAATAAACAATTATTATTGTTTCATGATCAAAAATTTACTGATAATAATTTGGCTCCATTAAAATATTTGCCATTTTTGTTAAGAAATGGCAAATTCACAAAAAGAAGTTAAGAGCGTTAACGCGGTACGGTTTTTCATACAAACTTTCAAATCCTTATTCTTCAAAATGAATAAACCGATTTTAACGAAACATGGTATGCATACGCTAGATATCCAGGTCTAAATAGTTATAAGAAAACATTTTTGAGAAAGATTTCAGAGGGAGAGAGAGAGCGATTTTAAGTTTTCTATAGAAAGTGAAAAATCACTATATCCTTTTTCAAAAATGTTTTCTGATAACTATTTAGACCTAGATATTAAAATGTTATTCCACACCCATTCGTCCGTAAACTTTCGACAAATCTCTTAGAAAAGCTTCCAGGTTGTCTTGCCAGCACTTTCCGGTCCGTATCGACGACGACTTCCTTCTGACATGCAGTTGCATCTCAATATTATATGGTTCAAATACTGTACAAAATGCTTTGAGCAATATATGGTTGCTACGACGTAGCACTATGTTACAATGTAGTAAAGAGCTACGCCGTAGCAACCCTATGCTCAGCAGTCAGTCCTTAGACAGCACTATTTACAATGCAGTAAAGAGCTACGCCGTAGCAACCCTATGCTCAGCAGTCAGTCCTTAGACAGCACTATTTACAATGCAGTAAAGAGCTACGCCGTAGCAACCCCATGCTCAGCTGTCGCAGTCAAACCTTAAACAGCACTATGTTACAATGTAGTAAAGAGCTACGCCGTAGCAACCCTATCCTCAGCAGTCAGTCCTTAGACATTCTTAATGACGGACAGAACATTTTGACAACAGAGAGCAATTCCCATATTTGAATTAAAGAATACTGGCGTTATTTTTGCTACGACTGCATCTGAAGGCTCGAATCTGTCGCAATTCGTAAAAAAAATGTAAGGGAAATTAAGTCTGTTTTAACAGTTTGCAACTGACATGCAAACGTTGTTTAAAAAATATTAGAATTGGAATTCTGTTAAAAACACCTCTCAAATCAATATTTTGATAATCTTTTTGACATTGATTTTCGATAAATACGACGATGATATTGCGATTTGAATTTGTACATTTTTTAAGTTTGAGAATTGATCTTCTGATTTAAACAGAATAACGCAGTAATTATAATTTTACTGGCTCGAGTTTGACCACAATCTCACCTGATGCAAAGCGATGAAGTGGTCGATGATAAGCAGATTGTAGTGGTCAATTGAATAGCTGAATATTAATTTTAGTCTCACAACAAACATGACAGATGGCTACCTACTATCTACCTGGTGATTTTAGTCTCACAACAAACATGACAGATGGCTACCACTATGAAATGTTCCATTTTCATTAATATTTTTTTTTTAACTATTCACAACAACGTGTTAGTACTATTCTATTAAATCGAAAGTGGTTAATTAATTCACATACATTTTAAATGTCGTTTCCTTGTGCAATATTATTAAAACTGCAATGAATTGAAAATAACCATTTGCAAAGTTTAGTTGGTGATTGCTTCGGTTAAATAAGTTTGATAAAATTCAGAAACTTAATTTAAATGTAAATAATAATACAATATTTTTTCTAGTTTTCTTATAATTTCAAAGTTTAGGTAAATAATTTATTTTTGATCATACTTTAGTTTTTTATTAACAATTACAAAATTACAAAGCAATTCAACTTTTCTAATTTTTATATAATTGTTTTTGTAACTTTCGTGCACCTTCATAATTTTAGTTCAATTTTTATTTATTCTTTTGAAAAGACTTTTTTTTGCCTATATAAGCCCTAATTACTATTGGATCAGGCCCATTTTATCACCGATACTAAAATAACAAAGTTATAACTAATAATAAAGTAATACAGATAATGATCAATTGGTATGGGATTGATAAGCGCTATAGAAATATCCCGTGTTCAATCAAAAACCTATAGGTCGCCAAAAAAATAAAATTACTGGGCCTACTTCCTTCTAAAGTAATGCACTCGATAAATTATAGTTACAGTAGTACTCGTACTAATAGCACCATCCCATCACATCAACTGCAATAGCACCATCCTATCACTTGCCGTGGGTGTCGTAAGAGGCGACTAAGGGACTCACCAGAGAATGGGCAGCAGCATTCTCTGTAGTACATAGCTACAGCTACACTGCGCATCACCAACCCGCCTGCCAAGCGTGGCGATTATGGAAAATCCCCATTTGGGGGAGTCCTATGTTCAACAGTGGATGTCTTTCGGCTGATATGATGAGTACTAATTATAATATTGATACTAAAAAATCCGGCAACCATCAAAAACAAAAATGGAAAACTTGGCGAATGGTCACGGTGGAGAGGAGCTTTCGGCAAGCGATTTGTTAAAATTTGTCTAATTTTTTTCGCTTATTAGGTACATATTATATATTCGAACTGCTTTTTTCGTTCAAAATGATGGCAACTTTTATTATTCACTAGAAGACCACCTGAAACTGTTATTTTTCTAAACCGCCCCAGTATTATTGAGGCCAACATTCCTTGTCTGTACACTTCAGAACCAACACTCTTAAATTTACGACGAAACAATCTATCACTGACGACATCACGTAACAAATGCTTAACACCTAAAATTACATCATAATAAATGATATTACATAACATCAAAGCTCTGGGTTCCGCAGCAGGCGATAGTAATCCAATTGCAGTGCACAGAGGGTCTCTCAATCCAATTTTCCGTATCGCGCCTCGGTCGGTAGGTACTTTGGGCGGTAGGGGTAGCAACGGCCTAAAATAACATATCGTTTCGAACTCAACACTCTTGGTTAAACGGAAAGATAACTCCCTTGTTCCAGTGTCTAAATATTTTATTGCTTTATTTTAAGTTTGTGGGGCAGCCCTAGCTTGGAGATATCGAATTTAGGTGTTCAAGAATGTGTTGTAAGTAAAGTGTGAGTTTTATTTAGTGGGTATGTTTTTAAGCGACTCTAAAAAAAAAGAAGTTTCTAAATTCGGTGTTTTTTATTTTCTTTACCACATCTTCGTCATTTATGAATCGATTTAAAAAAATATTTTTTTACATACAAGGATATACTTTCCGATTTTTTTTTAAGAACGGGAAATTATCAAATGACCCCTTCCGCTCTGGGTGGACCGGGAAGGAGTGTCAGACTCTTACTGACTAAAACCCATCCATACTCCTCCTAGTGCTTATTTGCGTTCCAGGGCCAAGGTAACTCTTTCGAACAAACTTCGCAACCCTGGCGACTCTGGCCCCAGCGCGCCCCACCTTTTTTGCTGATTGCGATTATCGGCGCGCGTGGGACACAACGCGCCGTTTACTCGAACCTATTCTGATCGGACGGCGAGCTACCCATTGCTCGCCGTCCGCAGGCATCAATCACTGCACCATGCTCAGGAGCATCAGTTCCAGAGCGGCGCAGTGGCTGATGTTCACCTGGAGTAGGCGAAAATAACATCTAAGTTGGTTGAGCAGTTTGTGTATTAATAAGACCCTAAAAAGGTATGAATTGCCAGCAACAGAATTTGAACTTTGTCATGTAAGTATCACTTATAATTCATGATCATCATCATCATCATTTCCCCCAACTGTCATCACATTGACTGGTCCTGTGCGTTTCGCATCCAACGATTTCCCGTGGCCTTCACCAGGTCACCAGTTGATTCTTTATAAATTTGATAAATAACCCGAATTAATTAACTCTCATTACTTGTTAAGACGCTTAGTTGACACTTCGCGTGACCCTAGGGCTGGCTTTTACCTCGGACAAAGGATAAACCAATGCTTATCCTTTGTCCGAGGTAAAGGCTGGCAGCATTGCCACGTTGTATGGCAATCCATACAACGTGGCAATGCTGCCAGCCTTTTGGGTACATTCCCAGTGGCCTGCGATGCGGAGGAATTTTTCGACGCCATCTTTTAGATTACTTTTAGTTTAAGTTGAGTCTTTTATTTAAGTGTGTGTATATAATAAAGCTTGCTATACTGTATGAAAAATAAAACTCTGAATTCAAAAATAGATAGCGAATTAAATACAAGAGATCATTTAATAACTTGAAAAATAGTGAGGGTTTTTTTTTTTTTTTTTTTTATTGGTTGGGAAATCATCAAATGACCCCTCCCGCTCTGGGTGGAGCGGCAGGGAGTGTCAGACTTCTACTGACTAAAACCCACCCATGCTCCTCTTAGTGCCTTTTACGTTCCAGGGCCGCGGTAACTCTTTCGAACAAATCCGCAACAAAATAGTGAGGGTGGGGTAGTATTTTCCAACTTGTGAAAATTTTGCATTTTCAATGTTCCACGTTAACACAGTACCATATCAAAATATAAAGCCAGTTAGTAAAACAGCTTCAACAAAAAATGAAAAGGCGACCAGTCGGTTACGTGGTATGGCGCAGTAAGCAGGAAATGGGACAAGGAAGGAATTAACTCTTAGGATAATACGGATGAGGTAAGAAAAAATAAAACATGAAAATATTAGATGGAAGAAAATGAACTCCACGCTTTTTCTTTTACTTTATTGGATTTTATAAATATGGTTTTAGATAATAAGCTTTTTTCCAAAAGATGATGGCTACAATGTATTTTATTTAACATCCCCTTATGAAGATCAATATGTAGTAAAGTTTTAAAATAGAATTGTTTTAATTTAGTAAACTCCTTTCTAAAAATAGAAAAAAAGATGATCAATTGAAAAGTCTCGAACATGTAATACACTATTCTGATGTATGGATCCCAGAGGAAGGTTGCCAAAAGGACCATGCTATTCTATGCGTGTTGAAAACCACATACCTTTGCAATACCACATTGTTATCCAAAATGCTACCGACGTAACCCGAAGGATCGCTAAACTGTAGTGGCAGTGGGCAGGGCACATTGCTCGCAGAACAGATGGTCGAGGGGCTGAAAGTTCTGGAGTGGCGACCGCGTTCCGGAAGACGCAGCGTTGGCGTGGCCTCTCACAAAGAGAACCGATGATCTGGTGAGGGTCGCGGGTGGCTAATGGATGCGAGGCGCACAGGACCGGTTGTTGTGGCGACCCTTGGGGGAGGCCTATTTCCAGCAGTATACGTCTTTTGGCTGATATGATGATAAACCTAAACACTGATCACTGTCGTTGCTCAAAGAGTAGCAGAGTTAAAGTGGAAGTGGTCTAACCACGTTTACTTTACGTCCAATGAGCTGTGACCTAAAATAGCGACATTTTGGATACCCGATGCAGCCAGAAGACCTCACGGTACACCCTGTTGAAGATAACGGTAAGGATCTATTCTATAATACCCTTATTCATAAAAACTTTTCAACCATTACTTAGTTAAAATCAAGGAACTTCTACTACAATCTGGAATGAGCATTGTCAATTTGACACCAATATAAAAATAAACCTTATGTTTATGAAGCTAAGTTCTATTACAGACAATCACTTGGTCAAAGAGAAATCCGGTCCGAGGGAGAAAGCGCTAGGAGAGCCCTGTGTCCCTTTCTAAAGTGTTGCCAGGAGGATTATTCCCGAATTTAGTAGGAATGGTAGGAAAAAATAATATTGTCGTGTCTTATTAAAAAAACATTAACTTTCGTTCTGATATATTTCCAATATTTTTAAATTATCTGTTAGAATGAGAACATTTTTTTAGCAATAATTTAGAGACTGTATTGAAATGTAATTAAAAAAGAAAAGATTATTAGTAGAATATATAATTATATAAGTTAGACTGGTAACCCACCAGCCATATTTATTTGTTGTAAAACAATCAATTTCTTTATTCGGATGTAATAAAGATGGTTAAAAAGTGTGCGATTCAAAAGCTGTTCGGTTGCAAAAGCGAATCCTATGCAGGATGCGGTGTTTCTTTCTTCAAGTAAGTATATTGCAATTCTAGAAGTAGGGTGCCCATAATGAACGAAATTATAAGATTATTTACACAATGCAGCATATAAATAGGAGGTAGTCTTCAACGTAAGCATAATAAAAGTTTATATGTACCGTATACCGGTGTACCGAATACTTAAAAGACGTGATCATGAAATTTCACATTTCCCGAAGAACATTGTAGGGAAATGGCAAAAAAGTTTCAACTTCCCATATTAATCGCTGATTTAGGTGTGTTACTTCGTCCATTTGAAATAGATTTAAAAAATATAATTTCAGACTGCCTGGAGAAGAATCAGGGAGAAAAAATGGCTTGATGTCATTCAAAGTCATTCAAATATCAAAAATTATTCCGGTATTTGCAGTCTTCATTTCAGGCCCCAGGATATAATAAAACATAGTTTAATGCGTTTTACTTTAATCCATCCTTAAAGCATCATTATTATTAACTTATGAAATCAAATTATTGGTTAATATATTATATCCTATTATATTAGTCTCAACCTACATTATATTGGTTGGTCACCCTAATGAAAGGGACAGAGGGCTCTCGCGAAGCTATCTCCCTCGGACCGCGTATCGACAGCCTGTGCACATTCCAGGTTGTAGTAGAAGTTCCTTGGTTAAAATACTGTTTAAGAGATTCTAAATTCAAATTCTCCATAGAAAATTTTGAATTAAGAGTCTGCTTATCGGTATTTTAGCTAAATAAGGGTTATAAAGTTTTTATGAATAATGCTGTAAGTCTATAACTATGATCAGTGGCCTACGTTTCTCAGCATTGAAAGGGTAGGAAGTCACCATTACACATATTAGATAATTATCTACTACCAGGGTTGCGGAATTTGTTCGAAAGAGTCACCGCGGCCCTGGAACGCAAAGTGAATTAAGAGAAACTCGGGTTGGTTTTAGTCAGTAAGAGTCTGATACTCCCGTGTACTCCGCCCAGAGCGGAAGGAGTCATTTGAATCTTTCACATCCATAAAAAAATTATATCTAAAATCATCGCAAAACTTTAGGCTACAGGTGAGCCATTCTATCACTTCCCACAATTTTCATATTATGGTCTAGAAATTTGTTGTTTATGTAGATATGTTAACAGAGACTACCTACAGATCTTTTCCCCTTTTCTGCCATAAATCCGTCTGCAAGGGTTGTTTGTAGAATATAGTTCCTAAACATAGGAAAGAAAGAAAGAAAGAAAGAAAAACTGTTTATTTACGTGAAAGTAACGCAGATACACAAAATAGTTAACATTAGGCCTAAATAAAAAAAAAAAAAAAAAAAACGAAATCAGGTGTAAACCTATACATCGAACCATAATGTAATGCGTCACCACCGCGCAAAACGGCCAACGCTCAGCATAATGCCGAGGCCCGTGCACGAAGACACGAATCCATGGCGCTGGTTTTCAGCGTGAGCCGGAGTGTCACTGCCTCAGAACAATAAACAAAATAATGCCTATGCAATGTACACTAAGTACAAACTAAATACAATTACTCACTGTTTCGAGGCAGGGAATAATACATAAAACAGGTACTGAGACCACCGTGGACACAAAAAGACACTGTATCGGCCTACCTGTCGTACCTGTGCAGGGCACGACACACACAAATAAGGTATGATGAAATGTAAAATATAAATTTAAAACTAAAAAAAAAACACAAATCTAAATATCACTCGTTCAATTTTTCATTGTGTGGCAACACTCTGATGCTTCCCGAGCCAAAGACAAACAATAAAACAACGCAACATCAAACCGCTTTAATTTTAAGCTCCATTTTTTCTGTATGGTTTGAACGTAAAATAATAGCGCCTTCTCATCACTTCCCGTGAGTGTTGTAAGAGGCGATTAAAGGACTAACCAGAGAATGGGTAGCCGCGTTCTCTGTAGGTACATTGCAACAGCTACACTGCGATCGCCAACCCGCCTGCCAAGCGTGGCGATTATGGCAAGCCCTCCATTTGGATCAGGAAGACTTCTTGAGATGACATTTTACATTACAATTTTACAGCCAGCGTCTTCACTCGCGTGGAATTTGATAATTATACCAAAAGTGACAAACTCCCTGGTGAGGGTCGCTGGTGGCCGATGGATGCGCGACGCACCGGACCGGTGTGGCGGCACTTGGGGGAGGCCAATTTCCAGCAGTGGATATATTTCGGCTGATATGATGATGATCATTTTGCTATGTTGTATTCTTGGGCCAGCTATAGGATGATCTAGGCCGATAGAAACAGTAAATGAATATATTATGTCGTGAAAAATGATATCGTATAGTTGGTACTAAGTTGCTGATTTGACTATTGCAGTACTAAGGTAGTGGTAAACGCTGTGACGTCAGTTGTAATAGAGGCACGTGGACAGAGTCGTGTTGGAGCGTGGGGAGTCTACCGAGCTCACTTTTGCTCGAGACACCAACCAGGACACTCCTCCAGAACGAAACAGTCGGTTTTACCTATTTTAATATTGTATTTTATAATGACTATTAAAAAGTAAGGTTAAATTTTTAATTTTTAACACACCGCCATGATATTATACTTATACTTTGTTGGACGAAAGTACTGTGTACAAGAAGCATAGCAACAAAGCCTTACATTTTATCCTTATTCTGTTTATCAAGTCACGCATGTAACGCTTGCTTCCATAAAATTAGGTCTCTATGAGACGCCTTGCTTATAATCTTGTTCTTACACATGAGTACAGAAAGTACCTCGCACA
Source organism: Melanchra persicariae (assembly GCA_947386135.1). NCBI lineage: Eukaryota > Metazoa > Arthropoda > Insecta > Lepidoptera > Noctuidae > Melanchra > Melanchra persicariae. Next base: position 2,505,746 of record OX376651.1, on the reverse strand, counting down.
CTTAAATTGTTAATGAGTGGTACATTTAGCTTCTAGTGCTTTACTAAGTTTAGCTAACAAAGTTTAGCGTAGACAGGCAACGGCAATGTTTAAGAGTAGCTTTCAGAAATTTTGGGTCGATGAAAATCGGGCAATGCTCGGAGTTTCCTAGCGAGATCAAAACTCAAAAAAACTCAACTCAAAACTTAAAGCATTTATTTCAATTACAGGCACTTTTGAATTGTCAGGGTCGTTCAGTCAAAGAGGTGAAGCAATTTGCACGTTCCAAAGCGTAGTAGATCTCTATGCAGAAGAACGTGCACGAAACTCCACGGACACTCTTCTACATCAATAAATTGTTACAAAGTTGTGGTTACATTGTTCTTGTTTAAATTATTCATATATGTGAGAACGTTGTAGAAAAACGTGCACGACAAAAGCGTCCGAAATAAAAAAAGGAACAATTCAAAGCACAAATAATTAAAATAAATCGTGGCAGTTGAGACATGACCAGTCCCAGCTGACGGAGCCAAATGATGAAAGAAACACATAAGCCACCATCAGAAATACTTTTGAGTGAGCATGACACTCCCAACAGCCAGGGCAGGTCTGGCAGCTCTGGGGTCTCAGTCTACTAGTATTAAACTGTTCCTGTTGAGTCTCATTCGTTTTCAGATATATGTACATCAAAGGTTATTTTCCGTACATAAGCTATTTAGCAGTTCCAGTTGGGATTACGTTTTTTTTTTCAACTTGTCCCATTTCCTTAATTTTGTAACGCCCCGTTCATACGACGAAGAAAAATAAGGTGTTCAGTACATTTAGAACCCTTATCTCTTCAAAATTAGAGTGAACAGGCTCCTTCTGGGTAAGCTCGCTCTATCGTAGACTTTGTCTCTGTCATCTCTGACATTGACTAGAGTAGAGCAAACCCATCGCTAATAAAAAAAAAAAATATTTTGTCACTGAAAATCAAAGTATGTTTTATTTTATAATTATGTTATAATTTAAATACATTTTCATTTATGTTAATTGCAGTCCAATTTCAATTTTCCACTGTAATAATTTTCCAAATTCAGAACAAAATATTTTTAATTTATTTCGGTTTTCCTGTCTCGAACCTCTGGGTAATGTATGTATACCTTTCATCGAATTAAATATGTATTATGTAAATGGAAACGACACAGTCTGGGAAAAACCCTTGGAATATATAATCGATCAATCAGCCATTGTTTTATTATATGTTTAACGTACGTGTGTGTTTCATGTTAAAGAAAACAGCTGTCTGTTTGTAAAGCAATCATTTAGGTATAGGGCATTACGTCGATTAGCATGTTCTTAAGCTAAAAGGCTATTACTAAACGAGTGTCGTAAAGGAAAATAAATTAATGAGAGCAGCTTTATCTTCTTACTTCAATAATATATTTCCAATATTACAAGAACTTCAATCATAATGTATTTCTAATATTACAAGACGGAATAAACATTTTATTTCTTTCTTTGTCAAAATTATTAATTTTCCTTTCAGCGAAGTCTTCAGGGGCCAAGTTTAGCAGTTGACACTTTCTGAGATAATGTAAATGGATGTTTTTTTGTGGTAAATACTGAGAAGTATTTTCTTTATGTCAGAAAAATTAACAGATGTTTAGGTGACAACGAAATGGAATTAAGTTACTTGTGGGAGGCAAAGAGATGAATTATTAATATTTGGTGTTATTCCTCAATGATTCGAGTACCTATTTCTGTTTTTACAGTTAGAGCGGTTACATATTGCATCCAATCCGAATTGTGAAAATACCTTCCGAAGTTGTAATAGAACTTTTTATGTAGTAGTTTACGGACTAGATCCGACTTTCATCATCCAATTTCTCTCTTATTAGTGAGTCTCCAATTCGGAAGAAATATTGACGGACCGAAGCAGCCAAAGAGCAATGGAGAGGGCAATGCTGGAAGTTTTCTTGCGTGATCGAATCAGGAATGACGATATCCGCAAGAGAACCTAGGTTGCCGACATATCCCGAAGGATCGTAAAATTGAAGTGGCAGTGGGCAAGACAGATTACTCGTAGAACAGATGGTCGATGGAACCAAAAAGTTGTGGATTGGCGACCGCGTACCGGAAGACGCAGCGTTGGAAGGCCTCTCACAAGGTGGACCGATGACCTGGTAAGGGTCGCGGGTAACCGATGGATGCGAGACGCACAGGACCGGTTGTTGTGGCGACACTTGGGGGAGGTTTCTGTCTAGCAGTGGACGTTTTTCGACTTATATGATGATGATGATGATGAAGTAGCCGTAGTTCTGTTTTTGTTTGTATTAACGCTTTCGCATTACCTTGGATTCATATCCAAAGATGGCCTCTGAATAGCTTGGATTTGGATCAGTGATTGGATTAGTGCGTAAGCAATATCCGAATTTGATCCAAGTTGTCGTTAAATGTCCGTATTTTCACGAATTCGGATCGGATGCAGTGGCTAACCACTCTAACACTTCTCTTTTTCGTATCCAATATTTTGAAAGCTTTGTTACCACTACAAAAGGACAAAAACCTTTGGGGAAATTAACTGTACTTACACGTGTCTTACAGTAGAGCTTCCTTGACTGGTTACATTTTATGCTTCTTGGTGATTTTACATACATACAGGTACTTAATTTATTTGTAAATTGAATGTTAAACTTAGTGTTAGTGAATAGTTTGTCGAATTTACAACAATACTCTATTGCTAACTGTGGAGCCTTGTAAATGTCTTTTTGTGAATTATCTTACTATTACTTTTATATTGATAACCGTAAGCCACCCAAACATAATAAAATAAAAACACTGAAAGGAGTCTCGAGCCCGATTTTGATGAAAACTCAAACTGCATCATTGGATTTTTGAAAAATCGGTATTGAATCGATCCGGTTGATTTAAAAAAAGAACACGTCCTGTATTGTTACACCATCTGAAATTGTTGCTAATACGCAGCAAGTTTTATAAATAAAATACACTCACAAATCTCTTTCAAGCACAAAACTCACCACTACTAGTGGAATAGGGTATATAGAACTACCTTCAGTTAGGACCAGTTAGGACTTTGTACAGAAGAAGAAGTATTTAGTTTTAGGGAGCGCAGCTATACCTATTATTAAATTACCAAAAGAAATAAGAGATTCTGCATCATATCAGTAAACATTTAAAAAAATAGATAGAAGTTGGCCTACCAGCAATAATGAATTATTACCTACTGTATGTACTCGATAGATCGAACGACAGCGTTTATTACTAAAGATAATTATATTGAACGATGTAATAGTATGTTCTTTTTGATAAATAAATTCCTGTAAACCGAATATAAATGACCATTTACTTACATAATGAAGCTGAAATACCACTAAACACCTCCGACACACGTACACCATGAAAATAAATAAAATATATTGTTGCAATTAATCAATGAAAGTCGGATTCACACGAGATTACTGTAATTAGAAGAGTTTGTAGATTACAACAAAATACATCAGTAATGTTCACGGAGTAGAGAGCGACCATAGACAACATATGAAAAGGCGCGAAGTTTACCACAGACTATATCTAACTTTAACACTCCTACCAAATTCGAGCCTTCGCTATAGACCATATAAAGTTTTAAATTAACATTAATTATTTGAATAGTAAAAACAGTTACTACAATAAACTAATAAACTCAACTTTTAAACTTTTACATTGGTACAAACAATAATACAAGTTAGTTATCAAGTTTTGACATCCCAATACTATTTCTTAGAAATCTAAACTTGTCTCTAGGCAACGCCTTTGTGAAAATATCTGCATACTGACTATCAGTGTGTACATAGTTCAAACTAATAATATTATTCTGATATTTTTCTTTAACAAAATTGTACTTAATATCTATGTGTTTACATCTCTTATGAAATTCACTATTTTTAATTACATTTATGGCGCTTTGATTGTCAATGTTAATGCACACAGATTTTTGATTGAACTTACTGATATCACTAAGTAACTGTCTCAACCACATAGCTTCTTTAGTAGCTGCACAGGCAGCCATGAATTCGGCTTCTGTTGTGGACAAGGCAACAGTTTGCTGACGTTGGGATGACCAGGTGACAGCACCACCATTCTTAAGGAATACATAGCCAGTTATTGAACGTCTGGTTACTATGTCATTTGCAAAATCAGCATCGCTATATCCAATTAGCTCAGTACTGTCACAGTTGGATGTGTAGCATAATCCATAACTTCTTGTCTCTTTCAGGTATTTTAATATTTTCTTTACAGCATTCCAGTGGGAGTCATCATATGAATGTAAGTATCGACTCACCTGACTAACAGCAAACATAATATCAGGTCTGCTTACAGTAGCTGCATGTATTAGTGATCCTACTGCTTCTCTGTAAGGATAGTTTTTCTTCAGAGCATCATCAGCCTTCTGCAACTTCACATTTGGATCAGCAGGAACACAGTTAGGGTTGGCATCATGCATGTTGAATTTCCTCAACAATTGATCAATGTATTTTGTCTGATGTACAAAAATACAGTTTTCATTCTTTTCAATTTGCATACCAATAAAATTGGTTAATACAGGACATACTTTTATTTCAAAGTTTGTTTTTAGATCGTTAATTACTTCCATCATGGTGGATTTATCTTTACAAAGCATAAGTCCATCATCAACATACAGACACAGATAACATTTGAAACCATTTATTGTTCCAATATAAACACACTGATCTGCTTTACTTTTCACAAAGCCAAATTTATTAAGGACTGAACTAAATTTTGTGTTCCAACACCTGGGTGCCTGTTTTAGACCGTATAGTGATTTAACAAGTTTACATACCATGTTAGGCTTGCAGTCTAGTCCCTCAGGTACTGTCATCAATATGTTTTCCTTCAATTCACCATATAGGAAAGCAGTGGTTACATCAAATTGGATTATTTCTAAGTTCTCTTGAGCTGAAATGGATAATAATAACCTAATGGAGTCGTACCTCACTGTTGGTGAGAATGTCTCATCAAAGTCAATTCCTTCTTTCTGTGCATAACCTTTAGCACACAATCGGGCTTTGTAACGAAGACCTGTGGGTTCGTCTTTGATCCGGAAAACCCATTTGCTTCCAATTGGCTTGGCATTCTGAGGTTTCTCTACCAATATCCAAGTTCCATTTTTCTGATGAGATTCCAGTTCTTTCTCTATTGATATTTTCCACTTTTCAGAATCAGCTGATGTTATAGCCTCATTGTAATTCAATGGTACAAGAGTATCTTCACTGCAGCACAGGTAACCTTTTCCCTGATTATCTTTATACTTAGAAAATTTGTCTTTATTTCTAGGTCTCAGAGTTATATGTGATGGAGATGGTGTTCTAATGTTCTCACTTGGTAAGTATTCACTGTCTGTACTGTTATCTGGTTCAGAGAAATAGTCAGTGTTTGTGGATTGTAATGTGTCATTATTAGCGTCAGAGCTCTCTGATGTATGCTTGTCAATTGGTACAGATGATGAGTCACACATTGAGCTGTCTTGTATCAAGTCCACCGGAACATAGTTTCTTTTAACTGTAGATTCAAGGAAAACTGCGTCTCTACTCTTTATTATTGTTCTGGAACCAGTCATTACAAATCTATATCCTTTTGTATTATCACAATAACCAATGAATATTGCTTTCTGTGCTTTTGCATCCCATTTTCTTCTCTTTTGTTTTGGGAGATGGATCATTGCTTCGCATCCAAATACTTTTAAATGTTTGACAGATGGTTTCTGCCCGGACCACATCTCTTCTGGTGTTTTGTATTTAAGTGATCTTGTTGGAGTTCGGTTGATGAGATAGGCAGCGGAGTGAATTGCTTCAGCCCAGTACTGTTTAGGTAGGTCGGCGTTAAGCAACAGACACTTAGCTTTCTCCACCAATGTTCTGTTCATTCGCTCAGCAACTCCATTTTGTTCGGGAGTGTATGGGGTGGTGGTTTGGTGAACTATACCAGCACTTTTAAGGAACTCAGAAAAGTCATAGTTAACATACTCAAGGCCATTGTCAGAGCGAAGACACTTTATGTTGCATTCTAGTTGTTTCTCCACTTGACTTTTAAATTCTTTGAATTTATCTAGAGCATCAGATTTCTTCAGCAAAAAATAAACAAAAACTTTCTTAGAGTAGTCATCAATTAGACTCATAAAATATTTTGCACCACCTAGCGAACTTGTCTCCATCGGACCACAGATGTCGGAATGCACCAGTTCAAGTAACTTTGAGGATTGAGTTACACTTTGTTTCAAAGGTAAGCGTGTTTGTTTACCTTGCAAGCATGTTACACATGTTAATTTATCATTTTTCTTTGTAAGTTTTACACCTTCAGTGTAATCTGCTAATTTTTCCAGATCTTGAAAATTTAAATGGCCCATGCGTTGATGCCAGAGGTATGTATCTTGCTCATCAACATCAGATATGTATGCATGTTCACTTTTCACATCCAGCCTGTACATATTGTTGACTAAGCTTGCCGTTGCAACAACCACATTGTTTTTGTTTAATAACAGACAGCCTTTACTGTTAAATTTTACTTGACCTCCATTTTTTATGATCTGACTGACTGACAACAGATTGGTTGCCAGCTCTGGTATATACAATACATTTTGAAACAGAATTTTATTGTACTGACCTTTATTATTGCACACATCTAAAATCAACTGTCCAGTACTATGAACTGATAATGACTTGTCATTTGCTACTTTGATTGTCTTGATAAGTGGAACTGTCTCATCTTGCAATAAATTCTTATGTTTGGTCATGTGCACTGAAGCACCAGAGTCTATATACCACGGATCTTCGTAAGGGTTTGTTGTAGAAGCTATGAAAGCAGCCGCAAAGCTTGAACTTTCTTGGTTCTTCTTTTTTGGGATTTGACTTGCACTCAGCAGCGACATGGCCATATTTATTGCAACTATAGCAACGTGGTCCCTTTTTAAACTGTTTCTTGGAACCTGTATTCCCTTTATTTTTATGTTTTGCAGCAAAAGCAGATGTGTCACTTTCACTCATTTTAACATCTTGAAGGATTTTTGATTTTACAGAGTCTGCACTTATTTTAATTCCTGAACTTTCTATGGCAATGATCATAGGTTTGTATATTTCAGGTAGACCGGAGAGGAGCAGGGTCCCGAGCCACTCGTCATCTACTTTAAAACCGATATTGCGAAGTTTGTGAGCCGTGGTCATGATCTTGCTCACGTATTCTTCTACGTTTGAACATCCGGCGAGATTAGTTGTGCATAAGTCTCGTAATAAACCCACACGGCGTGTAAGCCCCGAGTCATCAAAAGCGTGTGCCAAGCAGTCCCACACCTCCTTTGCAGACGTTGCATCCTGTATGTGGACATAGTTTACTGAGTCCACAAGCAAAATTATTTTGGATTTTGCTTTTATGTCCCGTTTGGAGTCGACAGTTACGCCGGGCACAGGTTCGACACAGTCCCACGGTTCCTCATGTTGGAGATATGTTTTAACTGCAAATCTCCATGTGGAATAGTTTTCCCGACCAGTTAACTTTTCGATCATCACGAGAGGATTACTTGACGACATTTCTTGAGCGATATTTTGACGAACTGAATGTTATTTCACAGTCTGAAAAACCGACGCACACTTTGAGGTTATGCTTAAACCGGCATGTAATGTTTTTGCTTTATGCACTGTTTTTACACTGTGTTCACATTTAACAAGGCAACTGGGCCAATAACCTGTTGCAATTAATCAATGAAAGTCGGATTCACACGAGATTACTGTAATTAGAAGAGTTTGTAGATTACAACAAAATACATCAGTAATGTTCACGGAGTAGAGAGCGACCATAGACAACATATGAAAAGGCGCGAAGTTTACCACAGACTATATCTAACTTTAACATATATCTTATCCGTAGAATTTGTAAGAATGGTGTAAGTAAAATGGATGACTATGGTGCTCGCTCCGGACGGACTGCTATTTCTCACGTTTAGACTACTGCAATATTAAAAACTTGGTAGTTTATTGCTATTTTAAACGGTTTTATTGACGTATCTATTTTAGTCTATTGTAAGACTAATTCTGTGCAACAAATTGCATAACTTTATAATTATTTGCATCAAGTGCCATTTCGTATCCAGGCTATCTTTATCCATTCCAGGCGTGTGAGTCCAAACTAATAAAACAATGGCATTGAGAACCTCCTCCTTTTTTGTAGTCGGTTAAAATGTCAGTAACAACCCATACACTAAATTAATGCTAAAGACGAAAATAAAACTAACGTAATATTTATTATTTTCGATTAAGAATTCAATAGATAAAGAATCGGGAACAAAATTACGTCGGGAAAGTTTGCACACATTTGACACTATGAAATATACAACACAGGATTAAAATATCAACTACCTAAATTTATTATTAATTAGTGTAAGTGCTAATCGAACATCTAGTGTCTTCTTGATCGAAATTAATTTAAAATAGTTACAATCAAGAAGATGTTAACTTATTTTGACCAGTATCAGGTTGATTACGCCTACTATTAGAAGTACTAATACCCTAACTTAAAAAATCAGGTTATTAGTGAAAACCATAATTAATCTAATTTCACTAAAACACTTCTCCCTTAAAATCCCACCCCGTTTGATTGTAAAATGCATGTTGCCATCTTACATTGTTATCACTATCCGAAAAATAAAAAGAGCAACTAACTTAAACTTTAAAATCCCGCTCATTGATTGTAAAATGATAATAGATAGGGCCGGGCTAATGCCTCCTTGTTATTTTCATCAGTGTCATGTTGATTACAAAATCCAATTACAAGAACTACGTATACTTATTACTTACTTGTAACTTTTCAACAACAACAAAAAAACAAACGGTTGATTAATAAAGATCTGAGGGCCAATTCTACTAATTTTTCACATGTCAGTTGCAATCTGTCAAAAAAGCCATAATTTCCATACATTTTTGAAAGATTGCAACTGACATGTGAATGTGAACTTGCTTAAAAAATAGCAGAATTGGCCCTTAGGTCGTAAAACGAAAGTTCCGTTCAATTTGCATGTTGTCGCCTTATATTGTTATCGCGGCGAGAACAACAGATTGGGCTTATGAAATCCTCCTTGCCTCATTGTTATTTTCATCAGTGTCATGTTGATTACAAATCTAAATAAAAGAACTACGTTTAAAAAAAAACTTATGGTTAATTAAAATAGCTCAGTTAATCATTAATCCACTTGTACCAAAACACTTTAACCTTAAAATCCTGCCCATCTGATTGTAAAACGAAAGTTCCGTTCAATTTGCATGTTGTCGCCTTATATTGTTATCGCGGCGAGAACAACAGATCGGGCTTATGAAATCCTCTTTGCCTCCTTGTTATTTTCACGGCAGGCTAACCGGTTGAATTCCATTAATGTCTACTAACGACCGGACGCACTCCAGATTGGGGTTTTAAAGGGTTGAGTGCTTTTCTACAATCGTTCTGATAAAAGGGATGGATGTTAAGCTTTTAGCGATTTGAAGATGTCCCATCGGGTGTATTATTTCCGATTAAGTGAAGTCAATGAATTAAGCAGTCTTTGTACGATTTTAGTTGAGTGTGCCGTTTTTTAAATAAGGTCTTTTTTGGGCAATTTATTTATTATAGTGAATAATGTAATACTCAAATATAATTAAAATACTTACACACTTTTGAAATTTATAATTTTAATGTGCATTAAACCCATTTGGTTAAAAGACAAGCTTTTGCAAAAAGCTCCCAAAAGTTTGAAATTCTTATTTACGAGAATTCGAAATTAAAATAACTCGAGAGGTCTTCAGAACATCTGTGTTTTCAACGTAAACAAAATTTCGTTAACAAATAAATGAAGGCATAAATACAAATAGGACCCCATTGAGCTTATTCCCTTTCAGTTTATCGTTTGTTTTGATTTCCCAAACTCGCCAGCCCATTCGGTTCCCGCGAGGAACATTCTAAACAAAACTAAAAACTAACTTATGAATATTCTCTCCTGTAGTATTAGAGTATAAGCTTGGCGGGTGTCAATCGGAGTGGAGCATGCGCAATGCCGCGTTTAGCGCGGGCTTGCGTGCGGTCCTCAGTAATTGGCCGTACGCCGTCCAGTCTGAACCGGTTCCTACTGGATTTTGCTGCCTCTTTTGGCGTTTCGCGCGCGCGTGACGAACTGTCAAAGATACGTTTAAAAGTGTAATACACCCTGTATATGTATAAATTATGATTAAGTACGGAATAAAACATTAATTTTAGTGAGTGTCTCATCGACTTTGAAAGTTTATTTCTTGTTGGTTTCACTTGATATATGTTGTATGTAGGTAGTTTTAAGAAAACTTTGTAAATAATAAAGTGTAAGTGATTTATTTCTTAATGGATTTTAAAAGTTCAGGTGAGTTGATGTATTTTAATATTTTTTAATTTTATTTATAACGTGTTAAAAAATGTTCGGTTTGACAAATAATTTATATTTGAACATCTTCTAACATTTGTTTATTAGGTATTTATTAGAAATTGTTGGAGTTAATTTATTGTAATACCATGTAATTACCATAACTACCGAAATCACAAAAAAAAATCTCGTACCAATATTAGTCAAACACCTAAATATTACGTTCTAACTTTTAATAAAACAAACAAAATTTAATTTTCGAAACAAATCTCCTCATCACATACGTGTCCATAATGTTTGCTGTTACAAAACATGTAGCTCCAGTACTTCGGACTTTAATTCTCCTGACCAATATTTGACAACCAAGGGTGAAAAGCTCCCATATTTGCACAGGATTTCGCTGACGCTTGAAGAATTATATTATTTGCATGATGTAACATCAAGGACAATACGCTGTGAGTAAATAAAAATATTTCGGGAAACTGTTCTGTCGGTATAAAGGTATAATGAAATAGGAAAATAATTTTCTGACTGAAATTTTTGATTAAAATTGAAATGTTATGTCTTGTCGTGTAAGCTCGACACCTATTACAAATGGATGCACGCTTAAGCAGATAAATAAAAATGATTATAAATGTTTTTTTTTTTAATATTGGAAAACCCTTCAAATTATCTTCTACCAGCGACATTCGGAAATTACCTCTGAATGTACCTAGTATTGGGATGAAAATATTTTTCTGGCTTGCCATATACATTTACTATTTTAGTATAAAGTAGAATAAAACGATGAAAATGCAGTGTGTGAGATGGTCGAAGCTGATTACGTTTTATCGTGTCTACCCTTTTGGAAAAAAAGCTTTAGTACTTTTTTAACTTTGACACGCGTTTGACCACACTGTCCTGATGGTAAATGATAATGTGGATGATGATGCAGCAAGCTGACCTAGAAGTAACCTAAAACTCTGAATAAGTGAAATTCTGTCCGCGGTAGTGTGGAGAAGGTGATATTCAAAACGTCAAAAATGTATGGGATAGACAAACACTGTCGAAATATCACATGATAAATACCTTATATAATTATTTTGGTATTTCTACAATTGTATACGCTAACAGACTGACACTTTGTCTGTAGTCTCCCTTGACTGGAAGACCTGAAGAGAAGGTTCTAAGTAAGGTGGAAAACTCAGGTAAATAGTTTATGCAGTCCCTGTAGAAGTTGTTAGTAAGCTAAAATTAGAACATCGATCGTTGTCGAGCTTGGCGAATGCACTTATTATGTATTTTATTTACTCCATGCATTGTGTAGTAAACTAGGTCAAATAGAAGCCTTTTATTAATCAATTTGGTACCTTTATCTAGGAAGTGTTAAGTTAGTAGGTAATATCAGCCAATTTTACCAAGGGATTTAGTATCCTGGGTACCTGGGTCCTTTTTTAGGGACTTTTATACTTATAAGCCATGTCAGCCCCATAATAACCTTACCTAAGTTTAAACAACATTACAAAACTATTTGCATGCAAGATTTGACATGACACAAAAAGTGGAGTCATCGACCTACTGTCAGTTTCAAGGATTTTAAGGACAGTACCCATAATATCATATTTATTGATTTGGCGCAATACAGTACCTGGGTTGTGGAGGTGAGCCAGACTTAAAGAATCAAATAATTTTTGGTACGGAACTCTTCGTATGTGAGTCCAACTATCTTTTGGCCAGTTTTTATATGGCGTTCTTTATACCTGGCGCAAATATACCACTTACTTCTGATGCTTAAAAAGGCCCATCGTGTTTATGAATATTACGAATATAAAATAAAAATATTTTGAATATTAAGTTTTCTTAGAATGCTACATTCTTTGTTTCTTAAATAACCAAATAGACTTAAAAATATAACTACCGTGTATTTCGTAGAAAATATACCATATTCTGTGAATCTGGTAGAGCGAGGACTTATATTATTTCAGTTATGATTTCAGAGTTTTTAGAAGTAACATGATATTTATATTACGAATAGCGAAATTCAGGACGGAAAATTTGTTTTCAACGTTGATTGTAGGTATCTAAAATTATTTATACAACGTGTTCCTTTTGATATCTCATGACTAGAGTATTAATCATACATAAGAGTATCGAATAGCAATTTAAATATTTTACAATTTTGTTTTTCTTATTCATTTCTCCCACAAAATAATTCGACAAACCTGCGACTGTCCATGTAAAGTGACTTTGCATAAAAAAAAAACAAAAATGGATGCCACCTTACTTATAAATTACATTTCTGTACTTAAATACTTGTTAGGTACACTGTTAACAATTTTTGAATTATCTTTATTAAGTTTGGTGTTAGCTGCGTAACTATGCGTTTCAAAACACATGTTTCTTAGAAATTTGACATTATTTCTATTCATGGAATGTAACCTAAAAGTTATGGGATATCAAAAAGAACACGTTGTAAATTCAAAGGAGTTATTTTAATATCTGGATAGGTACTTCTTTTATTATTCGACATAGTCTCAATGTGCCCTGCGTGTTTGCGATTTTAATAGTCATTGGTAAGCTATTAGTACAATAATCTTTCAACAAAATCTTTCAATTTTCACAATAATTGCAGGGCAATATTTTGGTCAAAGTTTTTAAACTAGATGGCGCTGGCTTTTCTGTCTGACTGATCCTTGACGTAAATTTTGACGTTTAGCACATACAATTTCATCGCATCTGTTTTTTCAAATAAAATAAAATGATGCAATGGCCTACAGTAAAGATGAAAGCAATATATGATTGAGATTATAAGTTAATATTCTTTTTCACTGTCAATCAGTACCAATATTTGACATTCTTACATATCTTTGAATGTAGCATTGTATCAGCGACAAAGTTTGTCGAAAACGACAAAATATTTGGGATTGACATCAACATCGTCATCGTCATATCAGCGGAATGACGTCTAATGTTCAACGTAGGCCTCCCCCAAGTGTCCTCACATTAACCAATCCTATGCGTCTCGTAAACAGCGGATTTCCGCAGCCTTCACCTATTTATCGGGATTGACATGCGTCTTTGAAATGTCACGTGGTCAATATCATCGATTTTGGACTTTTGATAGTAGTTATCGCTATTAGACTGTTTCTGTGTCTGTTTTATTTTGTATCTATTTTTCTTTTTGTGCGTCTTTTCGGGGAGAATAAGTGTTTTCTTTCTTTTTCTTTATTTTATCTAGAATCCAAAGTCCCTAATGTCATTTGGTCAATCTAAACGCTTTTAATTCATTTTTACTATTAAAAAAATAAATAAAATTATAATTATCAAAATTACATCATCAATAAGACGTCTTAATTTTTAAATATGAATTTTATTGCATTCCAATGAATTAATCATAGAACTGCAAAATTTTTTAAAATAACAACTATTAAACGTTAATTACTATTGTTTGAAACCTACGAATAAAAAACTCGTCCCTAATAGAATCTTCTAGCAACCACAGTAGGTATTGTACTTAATCTAATTCGTTTCTTTAAAGTAATGAGACTTTTTACAAATTTAATTTGCACGTTGATTGGAAAAAGTGTAAAAGAAAAATCTTATTTTCTTTGGACTAGCTTCAACGGCGAGGCGGCGGCTCATATTACTGAGGATCATCTCTCCTATCTCTTCTATCTATCTTTTTAGTATCTTGAACACTATTCTTTTAGATCGAAGTGTTTGTGTGAGTAAACTAATTAGTTTGAAAGGTATTGAGAGGTGTTATTGGTGACTTTTTATCCATATTACAATTATTAAATAAAAAACTGTCAACAATAAGATAGGCTAGACGATATTTTTCGCATAAAAAGGTAAAAAAACATGACTTTTCATTCAGTCATAACTTTTTAATGACAGCATATTTTTGGTTGCGGTCTGGTTATAATGACTCAGTATTTAGTACACTATTTTATTACATAGGTCTCGTTAGTGGTGGACATTTAGACCATACTCTATACATTTTTGGTCATTCTCCTTTAGGTAAATATAACGTAAATAAAAATATTGTGTAAAATTGCTATAAAATGTAAACGGCAATTTTTTTTACCGCAGCTTTGTATTCATTAACTGAGCTTTTTTCAGAGATGAAAAGTAGCGTGTGCCAATGAACTTTATGTCAGTGATAGAATATTCAAAATCGGATCAATACTTCTAGAGATTTACTCCTCCAAACAAACAATTTTACCTACTTGTAAAATTAGTTTTTAGTTATTTAATTATTTAGTACCAAAGCTAAACCGAATCAAACAAGTACCAACATTACCTTGTTAAAATAATATACTTTGGTCGTTAACGAAAGTTTAACATCAAAGTGAACCATCGTGAGAAAACCAGGTTTTAATGATCTGAAACCATTAACACGCTGTAACTCTTGTTAATGTTCGTTTCATCTCTTTATGAGAACACTTTGCTCTGATATAACATAATTAAACATTTAATTGATAGTGTATTTTAACGGACTTCAAAAAGGAGGAGGTTAAAACTTAGTTGCATTTTTATTTTATGTTATTATGTACTGCGACTAATTAAGTTTTTTTTTTTTATTTAATCATTATAGCTGCCTAAAATATCCGTTTTTTTTTGCCTACAACAGGCATCAATGTTTTTTTGGGGAAATTCCCATGGATACGTTTACCCTTCATCAGGGGACTTTTACCGACAACAATCACACAGATCCTGTCTAGAGTCAGGGACTCAGGAAAACAATTAAATTTACACCCATCCCATAGTTTTCAGTCCAAAATTAACCTACAAACTATTACTTAGGTACATGATAAAATTCCTCTACACCATTTCCCAACTTACATAATTTTTTTTAGTAGGGCCCAACATGTGAAAATTCCCTAATATAAAGTAAATCTTATGTATATGTAAATAAACATTAAATTCGCGATTAATTCGCGACACACCGGTGTGTCGCCGGGGCCGGACAGGTTAAAAAGCTTGCAACGGACACATTTTAGGAAACGGAAAGACACTGGTGCTTAACAAACGTCTTCTTTGTTTCTACTGATGTGAAATCCTTTGCACATACCTGCTTTTAATTCAAGTTTCCAGTTTTGTTAAGGATTCTTGACTTCAGCATTTTTTTTATTATTGATAGGCACGCGCTTGACCACTATTTCACTTGATGGTGAGCGACGATGTGGTCGAAGATGGAGCACGCTTGCCTAGAAGTAACCTATTCACTCGTGACTTAAAGACTCCTAGGTTGTAGCTATCAGGAAACACAGACTCTAGCAGGGAATTCCACTCCTTAGCTGTACGCATAATGAATGTATTCCCAAAACGCTTTGTGCGTGTGGATGTCCACCATGTACCGGTGGAGCATCGCCGTACGTCTTGTGGTCCGATGATGGAACGGGCTTGGCGGAATCAAACTATGCAATTCCGTTACACACTCTCCAAAATGCAACCGATAGAAAACCGACAGGCCCTATCTCTCTCTCTGTTGCCGGCAACCGAATCACCCGCTGGTAGCAATACACTGCATACATTTTGTTGGTGGCACGATCGGTGGCGTCACTATGGTGTCCTAGTGAGATAATGACCTTATAGCTATCCTGGTCGTGGTCATAGGTTGCCTAACCTTTTACAAGCTATGTTGGGGTTGACTTCTAGTCAACGGGTTGCAGCTAAGTACCAGTTTTTCACGTGAAGCGACTGCCTATAAGGCCTTCGCAACCATGAAAGATATTTTTTTAAGAAGAAATGTCAAAGTGTTAATATTTATGAAGAATAGAAGATAATTAAATTAAGCAACGCTTGCCAAAGTCGGTCTGTGGATGGGTGACCATCTTAACATACACAGACTCCTCCGTGCCTCGGAAAGCACGCTAAGCCGTTGGTCTCGGCTACCATTTGTAGATCTTTGGCAGTCGTTACGGATTGTCAGAAGCCAGATAATTTGACTCTAGTCTTGCCAAGAAGTACCTTGTTACCCAGTTGATGGGTTGTGGAGGTCTGGTAGGCAGCCGCTTCACGTAAAATACTGGTATTCAGCTTAATCCGGTTTGACTGGAAGTCAACCCTAATATAGTTGAGAAAAGGCTAGGCAGGTGATGATGAGAGAAGATAATGAATTTAAGAATACATTATTTTATTACAAGTGCAACATTTTCTTTTCTTTTTCTTTTAATATTCATGATCTCTTCTCCAGTATTGACAAAAATTAAATCATTTAAATGTCAAACCTCTGAAAAAACTTTAAAAAATTACTCAGCAAAAACTGAAAATGGATTTCAAATACACGAATACCAGTGAAGCCCGGAGCAACATAAATTAAATTATAGATCCGGAGTTTCGAAACAATACCGAACATTCCTTATAAAATTATAATGAGAACTATTTTGATAGGCACTACTTTTTCTTAGTTGTTCGTACTTGGAGCATTTTAGTAAGGAGGAGAATCCAATTAAGTCATACCTAAGTCTCTTCTGTCTTGTAATTGGAAAAAACAATACTGAACAGAAAATACTAAAGGAATAATCCTATAGGTTTTTCTTATTTTCCTCTTTGAGTTTTTATTTAATATCTGTAGATGTTCTATGTAAGTGGTTTATTATTTTGATATAATATTTGTGAGACCAGGTCTATAAGTTTGGTGGCCTTGTGAGTCTCCGTAGGTACTCGGTTAACTGTTTAATCAATAATTTTACTGGTGGCCTTAGATCTTCAAAACTATTTAAATTCCTTAATAATGATAGAATGATAAGGTTTTGACTTTTAGGAGATATTATAAAACAAAATCAGACTAAATACAAAACTGGTCAAGTGGAAGTCGGGCTCTCACACGAAGGGTTCCGTACCATAAAAAGAAAAAACACGTTCTCTGTATGGAGCAATGGAGATGAGCCCCTTATAAGCTTTAAATTAATTTATTTTTTATTATTTGTTGTTACAGTGGCAATAGAAATACGTAATACTCTGTAAAAGTTTCAACTGTCTACCTATTACGTGTCTTAAGAGACAGCCTGCTGACAGACAGACGGACAGACGGACGGACGGACGGACAGAAACGGCTTAGTATTATGGGTCCATTCGTTCGTCATATCAGCCGAAAGACGTCCACTGCTGGACATCTAATAGGCCTCCCACAAATAGGAGGGGGTTTGCCATAATCGCCACGCTTGGCAGGCGGGTTGGCGATCGCAGTGTAGTCGCAGCTGTTGTAATGTATCTACAGAGAATAACGCTTATTTCCAATGATTCTCGCAAGGGAGTGTCAGACTTTTACTGACTAAAACCCATCCACCTAATGCCCTTTGCGTTCCAGGGCCGCGGTGGCTCCTTAGAACTAATTCCGCAGCCCTCTAACATCGCAAGAACCTACAAAATAAATAAAAAATAAGATTTTTATATTTTCATCTAAACTGACTTACCCACCATCGAAAGTTGACACAGAAACTCAAACAGGAAAACTCCGTTCTAACATCAAACTAATTTTCGTTTAATTAATAAAGCATAACGCTCATGAAATTTATTGGAATTCAATTTAGATCGAGATCCCAGCCGACTTGGAACTAATAAAGCAGTATAAATGTTAGCAGATTGGTATCAACGTAATTCAATTAATGGTCTGCCATCGAAACTGCTAAGCTATTGAGTAATTAGTTTGATCACTTACTAATGTACGAAAGTTAATCATGTTTTCTCTCTGTAGATTGATTGTGATACTTAATTGCGATTCTTTTTATCACCGTGCTTGAGGTAAACCGAGCGATTCTTTTTATCACCGTGCTTGAGGTAGGTAAACTCTAACACTCACCGTTAAGAAGTTATGGGTCTCGTTTAATATATCTTAGTTTGACATTCACCCTTTTTAATTTTCAAACCAATGACCAGGCAGGGCCTCGCACAACTACAATATAATTTAGGGTGGTTTTTCAAAACTTTCCTTTTTAACGAACCTTTTCCTGGCCATTTAAAAAAAAAAAGATTTTTTCAAATCGGTTCATAAATGATGGAGCAATGAGGTAACAAAGATAAAAAATTACAACTGAATTGAAAACCTCCTCCTGTTTTTGAAGTCGGTTAAATAAAAAAAAATAAAGGCAAATTGGTCAATCCATTCCCAATTGATGATCTTTTACTGAAGTGGCAATAGATTTTTAGTTAAAAATATTCCTGAAACATCAAAAATTACCTATGCAGCAAATCGTTAAAAATAATTACAAAATAAAGTGCAATAAAAAACTTGTAATTTTAATCAAAAATCAAGATATAAACGAGCAGCATCAACCAGAGAAAAACAAAACAATATAAATAAAAAGAGAACCTTAGAAGGATGCAGTAACAAAGGATTTAGTAAAAGTTTGTATTGGAAAACAGAACTTTCTCTATTTCCGAAGAATCGACGTGGACAAAGTCACAGGAAAAGCTAGTACAGTTTAATTTGATTTGTGGGCTAACAATATCCATTATAGGTAATCTCGGAGAGAATCGTGACCACATTAAATAATTTAGTTCAAATTGCTTCTATCTACTTTATGTTTTATTTCTAGTCTTGTGATTAGTTTAGTACTGGTAGTACAAAGGACAGTTTGTTCTAGTTAGTACGTTTATCTTTGTCTAGGTATTTCAGAGCGCATTTGTATGTTTTAGGTACAAACTCAGACCATTATTATTAATTGATTTAAAATCAATCCAGAAAGTTTACTCTTAAAGTTATTCAGGGTGAATCTGCGTGAATGCTATACTTTTTTTCGTATCAAATGCACTATCTGACAGTCGTATGAGCTAAACGTCAAATTGATGTAGTGTTGCGACGTACTAATTATATTTTTTTCTGAATAACGTATTTGCTATGACGTCTAGAAGAGATAAATGGAAGAAAAAACAGTGCTACGCCAATCTTTTTTTTTTTTAACGTTGCCCCACACTAGGAATTACTCCTGTATCGTGGGTGCGTTTACAAACATACAAACTCACATACACAAACAGCCAGACCCGGAACAAATATCTGTAGGCCATACAAATATTTGTTCCGTGCGGGAATCGAACCCGCGACACGCAGCGCTATATCTATACTCCTAAATAATAATTATTATAATTACGGAAGTGAGTTTGTTATGTAGTAGATATGATTATATACCTGGGATATGGAGTAGGAAATAGGCTACGGGCGGAGCCGCGGGCAAAACCTACCTAGTAATAATGTTATAAATGCAAAAGTTTGAGTGGATGTTTATTACTCAATCACGTCATAAATGCTCAACGGAATGTTGATGAAATTTGGCACATAGGTAGATTGTAGTCTGGAAATTATTCCAGACTACAATCTACCTATGTGCCCACACACCTATGTGCACATACTCCTGAGATAAAAAGTATCCTATGTATTAACATAGGATACTTTTTATCTCAGGAGTATGTGCCCTTGGGATAATTTTTGACATTCACGCTGGCGGCAGCTAGTGCCAATTAAATCAGAGGTACAAAATGGATCGATGACCTGGCAAAGGCCGTGAGAGTCCGCTTGATGGAAGAAGCAAAGTATCGATCGAACTGGTGACGCTTGGTTCAATATCTAGCAGTGGATTTCTTTCAGCTGAAATTTTTGTTGATGATTGTTCTAGAAATAAACATTTCTCCTTGATTCTGACCTCCTGGTAGTTTATGAGACTGCTGATCACGCTTGAAAGAAGCATTGCCCAGCAGTGGGTTTCCGATAAGATAATGATACTTCTTCATGATTCTGAGCTCCTGGTAGTCTACGAGACCTTACTACTGATGATGAAGTGTAGAGTGGACAAAAATGGATGATGACGTGTGAACCAACTAACTATAACAACGAGTTCAGGTAGAAAATAACTCTTCAAGTTATCAAAGTCTTCTTCAAAACTGGTTAGTTGACGATCAAACACAGCACTATTTATCTGTAAAGTACCAACGTATCGCGTGTTTCGACTCACGCGAGGGGCATCACTTTACATAGGTACCTAAACACTTGCAATTTCATACTGTCATGCAACGCAGCTTTGATGACATTATCGTACAATCTATGTACGAGTACTTAGGTCGGGTGAGGTCGGTTCATATTTAGTTAAATTTTATATTAGAAGAAATTTTCTCTCTTCATTATGAAATGGTTATTCTAATAATATTATTATCTATTCTCATGATATTAAGTGAAAGTTACGTGTCTCTCTGTATGTTTGTAATCTCTTCAAGATTAAACAGCTCAACGGATTTAGATGAAACGTGGCATACGGATAGACCATGTGGAATAGGACGTTGTAACTTTTTATTCCGGGAGTTTGTCATCATCAAATCAAATCAAATCAAATTGTTTATTTGTGATACATGGGTTACATGCAGGTGTTCATTACATTAATTATAAGCTTATAATGTCCATTCCATGATCAGCCACTTGGGCATACAAATGATAAAATAATACAATAGAAATAAGTTTCGTGAATTCCAAAGATTAGACATAAATTACATTTTATATTAAATATATATGTCAGACAGACACAATTACAGAAACACAACAACAAGTCAAGCATACATGAAACATTTAAAAAGTTCTAGTCGATAAAAAGTCAGCAACAGAATAATAACATTTTTCTATTAGAAATTTGAACAATTTATTTTTGAACACATGAGTATTGCTACATTCTTTTATGTCGTTAGGAATCTTATTGTAAATTTTTGTGGCCATAGCAAACGCACTTTTACCAAAGAGGGTAGTTTTATATTGACTGGTAACGTTGTTATACAAATGACTCCTATTTCGCGATCTCAGCTGTAATGTAAACAGTGATGGATGATGTCTAATAAACAAGGCCATTTCAAAAATATATAAGGATGGGAAGGTAAGAATTACATTACAATTAACAGACAGCTGCCAGGAATTCTTTAAATGTTTTAAGGAATTCCTTGCAGCTGTCTGTTCTTTTGGGACCGCACATCATCATCATCATATCAGAAGAAAGACGTCCAGGCCTCCCCCAAGTGTCGCCACAATAACCGGTCCTGTGCGTCTCGCATCCATCGGCTACCAGCGACCCTCACCAGGGAGTTTGTTACTTTGGTATAATTTTCAAATTCCACGCAAGAGAAGTCGCTGGCTGTAAAATTGTAATGTAAAATGTCATCTCTGGAAGTCCTTCTGATCCGATTACGGAAATTCTTCATAAATAGAAAGCTATATTATCTCGGCGAGCCAACGGCTATTTTAAATCTCGTAAAAATTCACGTTTTCTGTAAGATAGGCCAAGAAAGCTACGCTGCAGACAAAGCTGGTAATGTTTTTAACTAAGTTAGTGTTGTCTATCCGACCAAATTTTCGAAAATGGGTTAATTTCTCGAAGTTCAACCAATAACTTCTAACTTGAAATTAAAAGGTTAGTGCAAGTGAGCCTAAGGCCCATATTCCAAAACGTAAACTCCAACTCAACTCGAAACCCAACTCCAACATGCGTACGAAAATGTCAAAGTCCGTAAAACGCACAAGGTGACTTTTGTCACCCAAATTTAGCTAATGTTATTTTAAAGGGTAAGCCATATTGCTTTAGCACTACGTAGTATTTTCACATGCCTTGAATTTTTAATTGACGTTTTCCTACTCGAGAGATGAGCAAACCAAAGCAAAAACTTCAATTTATGACAAGCTGCGATGGATTTGGAGTTCGAGTTGAGTTAAAGTTTACGTTTTGGAATATGAGCGTATGTCTTTTAAAACATATTTCATTTGGACAAGATTATTTTCAGGAAAACTTGACCCGAGGTCCGTTCCGTCTTGTCACTGAAGTGTTACAAAGTACTTACTATTTAATACTCTTCCAATAAATAGTACTCTAGTTCAGTTTTCATGAAAATATAAGCTAGACAGAAACGTTGGTACTAAAATTGACGGTCGTGGGTGCGCCAAGCGCACCGGGTCGAAAGTTGGTAGGTAAGTACTTCGCTACGCTCTAGAAGTCACTTTTAATATGACTGCTACTATCCTTGTTTCTTCTACTTCATTCGTTCATTTATTTATTGTATTTAATATTAAATAAGTGCAGCTAGGTACATTCCATACAAGTGTAATGTATGTGTTACTACTTAATACTTTACACATTTGGAAATTAAGGTGTATATTGTAGCGCACACTATAATAATATTGATGCCTTGAAACAACAACAGTAAAAACTACTAAGTCTAGAAGCGTGAGATTCTGCGCTAGAGTTTCTTTTTTTAGCTACTAAAGAAAGTACCTTTTTTATGGATGGGAGAGTGTCAGAGTCTTAACGACTAAAACCCATCCGTGCTCCTCCTAGTGCTCTTCGCGTTCCAGGACCGCGCGTAGGTAACTCTTTCGAACCAAATCCGCAACAAGGAGAGCACCTGAATAGGTGATTTTTCCTCTTTGGTATTTTTGTATTACTCTGTGCAACCGCACGCGGTTCACTAAATATCAAATGTGTAGGTACTAAATTTGAACTGAATCGGTCTAGAAAAATTTTAGCAGCGTGGCTGTGACAGATGAGCAGACATACGAGTTAATTCGAACTTACCCTAACAACAGGATAAAAACACGCATTATACAATGCAATAGCCCATTCTCTAAACTACCATTTAAGCACAAATAACCCGTAAAATTCGACCAATCCCCGCTAAAATCCTTTAAACATTTTCATAGCAATGAATATTCAATAGGAAACGTGTACATAACACGTTTAACGGTAAAAACCACTAAACTTAGTTCAAAACGGGATTCGGTGTTTAGTGAATTCACTCACGCACACCGTGCGTTAGTATAGAAAGCTTTGCCGTGTATTCAAAATGCATATCTATACAATCTGTTGCACAGTATCACACACTTGATTTAAATATTCACAATGTTTTAACATTTTTCTCGGGAGAGACTTTAGCTGAGTATCTACAGAGGTACATACCCACTACATGAGGTTTTATGAAACTGTTGCATACAATTTTAATACCAGATGCCTTAGTACGAATATTTAAATGTATGCGACCGTGTTAAGGTAAATATTATATTCCCTATGTTGACAAGATCGAGTTTGTTAAAAAAACTCTTTGATGACATAAAAAAAAATAATAGGTACGTGCTTTTTTATCTAATATATCTTTAGAACTTTTAGTACACACATTTTGAACTGATAAACAACAAATTAAAAAATATAAATGTCACAGGCAATTAGCTTTACCAGCCCTTTCATTAAAAGCCTAGCCTTTTCATTTAAATGCGCCGATTTTTCAGCGACTTAAGTGACATCTTTTGTTCAATTTCGTCCGTAATTGCCC
The DNA here is from genome assembly GCA_947386135.1 of Melanchra persicariae. Taxonomy (NCBI): domain Eukaryota; kingdom Metazoa; phylum Arthropoda; class Insecta; order Lepidoptera; family Noctuidae; genus Melanchra; species Melanchra persicariae. The sequence continues at coordinate 2,482,087 of OX376651.1, read as the reverse complement.
ATGTAACTTATGTCACTGATTAAATGGCGCAGTTCTGTGAAAAGGCTAGGCTTTTACTGAAAAGACTGATCAAGCTAGTTCGCTGCGACATATATAATGTAACTAGATTTTGCCCGTGGCTCGCCTGCGTGAAAGTCGGAAACTATCTCAAACAAACGTTCTATAGTAATATTTATCTGCTTTGTCTTAGTCTTATTTTTCCAATCCGATAATCCATTGAGGCATTATTGATACAAAAATAATGCTTATAATATTAGTACCATCATCTGCCTAGCCTTTTTCCCAACTATATTGGGGTCGGCTTCCAGTCAAACCGGATTCAGCTGAATACCAGTATTTTACGTGGAGCGGCTGCCTACAACAGCCCATTAGCTGGGTAACACGGTACTTCTTGGCGAGACTGGTGTCAGATTTTCTTCTTGGCAAATACTTACCGTATTATTAGCAGTATCCTCAGTTAGTCAAAATAATTAACAGATAAAACTGTTTCAAATAAAAATCATACTTAAAAGTTTTAGAAAATTTTATCTGCTTTTCAAACAACGCATAAATAATCACCCAAACCCTGTTTTAAACATGCAAAAACTTTCCCAATAAACTACGATCAACTAAACAAAAACATAAATATTTCACCTTATGACCTCCACGCGCCGTAAGCTGCAGAAAATAGGTTAGTATGACGGCCGGAGCCATTGGACCAGTAACCTATCAGACTTGCAGTCTCAAACTTTAAATCCTATACATTATGCAACAAGTTAGCTCCGAGCGGCGTAGGTCCAGTGTACGGTGGGCTCTCTAGGTACTTGATGAAGTTGGTGTAGCTACCTACTTGTAAGTAACACTGCGGAGATTTAACACGGCATGGTGTGGCCATACGTTTTGTAAAAAGTTAAAATAACTTGGGATATGGGCTAACAGATGACTTCAATGAGTGTATTGGAAAAACTAGCATTTCACCAACAAGCATTTGCAAAAACATAAATACATCATCTGTGATAATTCTAGCTGTCTAGCTATCACGGTTCATGAGATACAGCCTGCTGACAGACGGACGGACAGCGGAGGTTTAGTAATAGGGTCCCGTATTTACCCTTTGGGTACGGAACCCTAAAAAAGCATGGAGGAATCTCAATATGTTCACCCATCCACAGACTAACCTCGGCAAGGTTTGCTTAACCTTGATGATCCGTGCGGCTGTTATAATTTAGCCACGAACTCCTTTTCAATTGACAAACAATTTGTCTTAAACGCTCCAATATTCCAACATTATGATACGTTTTTGGACATATCAATGGTCACTATACGATGATATTGCGACTTCAGCTAGAACGTTTTTAAGTACAAGACGTTTCTAGGACCAGAGTGCTAATTCTAAAAAAATTGAAGCAACGTTCGCATGTCGGTTGTAATCTGTCAAAAATGTATGGACATTAAGGTTTTTTTGACAGGTTGCTACTGAAGGTCTTTAAGTGAATTCACAAATAAATAATATTAGTACATAAGTACCTAGATAATATTAAATAACTAATACAATTAAATAAATAATTAATATGAATGAATAGTATTTTAAAAAACTTAATATGATACAAAATAATACTAATATAGTAAATAAGTTTTTTATTTTATTTATGAAAGCACTCTTCCTCTCTCTACTTATTTAAAAATTTGCTGTGCTGGGTGACAGGGTTCATAATTGTTTCCATTTTATATTTGCCACCTGTATTTGTACATTATGGATTGCAATAAACGAGTTGATTTGATTTGATTTGAGATGCGAATGCGATCGTTGCTAAAAAATAGTAGAATTGGCTCCCAGTTATTATTACGGAGCAATGTTATTATGGGTCATTTTATATTGTTTAACTATTTAAAACGCATAGTTTAATCGACGCATGCGACCACAACATCGAATAGGCATTAAGCCTAGTATTAATTATCATGCCAGCCAAAATTAGTTTTAATCGCAGTGGAAATCGCAACATTAAATATTTATGCCAATATTTAAATTCTATAACAACAAATGGTTTTATCTGAATAATCCCATTTAACAAGCTACATCCGTTTAAAACAATCATTTTAATTCGGGTTAAGCCCCGTCAGAACGGCAACGCCGTTTACCGTTTAATTACCTACATTAACATTTTTTCAATAACCTAATGCGATGCGAGGTTGCCAGCTCTCTATCTTTTTCTCATTAGTTGGTATGCAATTAGGGACTTCAATGATTTTTTTTTATTCACTTACTCTCAATTGGATCTTCATAACGTAGTCGAGGACACTGGAGAGCTATGCCTTCAGCTTTCATAGTTGAGTTCTGAATGAAACAACAGAGCTTATTCAAGAAGTTTCAAGTTCGAACCCAGAGGGCCAACTCTTTTTAACTAATCGACTAATCGTTTGTATTCGCATTTCAGTCACCATCATCATCATATCAGCAGAAAGACGTCCACTGCTGGACATAGGCCTCCCCCAAGTGTCGCCACAACAACCGGTCCTGTGCGTCTCGCATCCATCGGTTACCCGCGACCCTCACCAGGTCATCGGTCCACCTTGTGGGAGGCCTTCCAACGCTGCGTCTTCCGGTACGCTGTCGCCACTCCAAAACTTTTCTGCCCCGTCGACCATGTGTTCTGCGAGCAATGTGCCCTGCCCACTGCCACTTCAATTTGGTGATCCTTCGGGCTATGTCGGTAACCTTGGTTCTCTTGCTGATATCGTCATTCCTGATTCGATCACGCAAGGAAACTCCGAGCATTGCACTCTCCATTGCCCTTTGGGTGACTTTAAGCCTTCTGATGAGGCCCAATAAAAGCAGAGAACAGGGCCTAAACCACCAACTCTTAAAGCAGTATTACTTTAATATTACTTCGAGTGGGAAAGAGTCGGAGCTATACGTCCTGTATAGTTCCCTCTCTTTCCCACTGGAAGTAATATTGAAGTAATACTGCTTTAAGAGTTGGTGGTTAGGCCCCTGAGGGCCTATTCTACCAATTTTTAAGCAACGTTCGCAATCGCATCTCAGACGTAATCTGTCAAAATCAATTGCAGCTGTCAAAAATCTGTCAAAAATGTATGGAAATTCAGACACTTTTGATAGGCTGCTACTGAGATGCGAATGCGAACGTTGCTTAAAAATTGGTAGAATTGGTCCTCAGTTTTTTGCTTTTATTCGATGTATTGTTATGATTAGTTTAAATACTGATTATTAAATAAATTAAATTTCTCTATAGAAAGTTATAATTTTAATTTGAAAAACTTACAGCTTGCTAATAACTACGCAAACTTACGTAAACTCATAAAATGAAGACCAAAGAATAGAAAGGTAAATAAATAATCAACCAATCAATTATTAGTCCTACAGATAGATTTCCAAAAACAATTTTACTGTTTTTTTTTCTTTTTTCACGTAAACAAAAAAATAAGAAGATGCAGTGCGCTGACAACAGCGAGGTCACTATGATGGTACAATTTTTACCAGCAACGTGACGTCAGGCGTTTTCAAAATACCGTATTGACATTCCAGTTCAGGACACCTAAACCTAAGGGGACATTGTACCTACTTATCATTATGAAAAACTTTATGGACAATCGAATTCGCGAAAAAAAAATCTGCTGTTCAGTACATTTTGTCGAGTTATGCTCACATAAAATGTACGGGGCAGTCGATTTTTTTTCGCGATTTCAGTGTTGGTCCCAAAGTGAAAGTTTTTCATAATGATGAGTACAATGACCCCCTAAGAGGTATTGCGTTTAATGTGTTACAGATTTAATATTAAGGCGTCATATTGACCTGTACATCTACTAATTCATACCTTATCAATTCTTAAACAGAGACCAATATAGTTATTGATTTCGAACATTAATTAAACAGTAGTTAATCATGAACAGCTACTATGTATAAATTATTATATTGTCGAAGGCCTCCGTATACTTATATTTGCATTTCATAAATGAGTATACAAACAGCCACATCAATTTTATTTTTTTGTTTACATACTTATCACAAAAACTGATTTTACCTATTTTTTTTGTCTGTCTGTCTGTCTGTTAGTTATTATCTCCGATACGGCTAATCTCCAAAACGGCTAGACCTTTGGGCAAGACTTTCACCCGCTGAAAACTCGTGTTTAAAAAGTAACTTCAGGTACTTTTATTTCCCCACCAACCGTGTCTCCACGTTGCCGTCGTGGTGGGGCTTGCGTGTCTCAATGATCTTGGGGGCTCTGCCGGTAGAGCCACTCATGCCGGAAGGTCCCAAGTGAGAGACCAGACCAAGAGAGACACAAGAGGGGCACACCGTTCGGAGACTTGAGCAGTGTTCGGGTCCTCGGACGGTGTGCGTCTCATTGGCTTGCTCGCTGCTCTCTGGTACGCGTCTGATCATCAGACGTGACTGTGAGAGCAGCGAGCAAGCACTGAGAGAGAGGGGGAGAGGAAGGGAGATAGGGACCGCACCCTCAAAAAGGAAAAATATGGACAGGCCTGCCAAAGAAATATTACCCCAGGGCGGTTCGGACTGCACAGCAGTCCGGGAATCCGCCACGCCTAGTGCGTCAAGCCCCTCGTATTCTGGGGGGGGCAACAGGGCTGTCCGCACTCCGCTTGCCAAGGGCAACAGTGGCCGAGGAGGCCCCCGATTCGACTTCAAAGAATTAATCGGGTTTGATTTTAGCTCGCCCGACGAAGAGTCGGCCGGGCAGAGCGCGGGCGAAGGCGCGCTGCGCTGGGAGGAGGGCTCGCTTGAGCGTCGCGCGGGTGTAGAGTCGGAGTCCGAGTTGGACTCCGACGACCTGGCGACCATTAGCTCGGCGAGCCCTGTACCCGAGGGGGCGAGGGCTGCTGCGGAGGATTCCAGGTCCTTCCGCAAGCGGCCCAGATCAGAGGAGGACCGGGGGTCGTCCGGCAGCGGGGAGGTAGCCTCGGCTCGCAAGACCCCCACCAGCAGGCGGGGCAAGGGCCGAGAGGGAGGCAAGGGGAGATTGCCCGCCTCCAAGGTGGCTGGTCAGCGAGCCGGGGAGCTCGTCGTCGCTGACGGACGACCCCCCGCAGAGGGCGGTTGCAGGGCTCCTGGTTCGGAGTCCTCCGGCGGTGAGCCGGATGACCGGAGGGCCGGGTTTGCGGAGGTGGTGGAGGCCGCGCTTCGCGATGTGGCCTTGAAGAGGAAGCTTTCCTCAAAGAACAAGGCCATAAGCGAGGCGATGGCCTCCATTCTGGCGGCAGCGGAGGCTAACCCAGGGGGGCCTCCGCGGGACGAGATGTCCAAGCTGCGGGCGGAGGTCGCCCGCTTGGCTGCCGCCACGGAGCGTCTCCAGAAGGAGAACGAGGGGCTCCGCGCAGACCTGGCCAGGCTCCGGGGAGCCGGCCCACAGGGGGCGCCTCAAAGGGGGCGCAGAGAGGACAGCCGTCCCGTGCCGCAGGAGAGCCAGGTGCTGGACCTGGTGCGGCAAGAGATGGCTGCCTTCCAGACGAGGTTCTCCGTCCTGGAGGGCATCGTCCTGCGCCCCCCGTTAGCGGCGAGTGGAAAGGCTCCAGGCTGGAAGGCGGCGTCATACGCGGCCGCCGCGGCTGCCACACCGGGGTCGTCCGGCCAGGACAAAGGGTCCGGGCCGGCACCCGCGAAGCCGGTGCCGGGAAAACCGGACCCGGCCCCGGGAAGGAAGAGGAGGGGTGGGGTTGCTGCGCGGACGGCGAAGGCTCCTGCGCCGTCTGAGCAGCAGCTCCCCCCGGCTTCCTCGCCTTCAGCTCCTCCCCCGGCTCAAGCCGAATGGCAAGTTGCCGGGGAGAAGAAGAAGGCGGGAAAGGCAGCCAGGGCGGCCAAGAGGCGGGAGAGGAAGCGGCGGCAGAAGGCGCGAAGCGTCGCGGCTGCGCTCCGCCCCCCGAAAACCGCGGCTGTAGTGCTAACACTACAGCCGGACGCGGCGAAGCGGGGCGTGACGTACGCGGACGTGCTCACCAAGGCGAAGGAGACGGTGAACCTTGGTGAGCTAGGCATCGTAGGGGGCCTCCGGCTCCGGGTCACCATGACTGGGGCCCGGATGCTGGAGATCTCCGGGGCAGCCAGCGGCCCAACCGCGGACGCTCTAGCCGAAAGGCTTAGGGCGTCCCTAAGCGCGGACGATGCCCGAGTGTCCAGACCCACCAAGCGCATCGACATGCGCATCTTGGGCCTGGACGACTCCGTCACGGAGGCGGAGGTGGTGGCCGCCGTCGTTAGGACGGGGGGGTGCTCAGCAGAGGAGGTGAAGGCGGGCACCCTACGTCCTGACAACACGGGCATGCGCACCATTGTGGTGAGCTGCCCCGTGTCGGCGGCCAAAACCATATCGGAGGGCCGAAGGTTTTTGGTGGGTTGGGTTTCCGCGCAGGTCAAACTGCTGGAACCCCGACCTCTGAGGTGCTTCCGGTGCCAAGTGGGCCACCATGTGGGAGCTCAATGCACCTCGGAGGTGGACCGCAGCGGTCTTTGTTTCCGCTGCGGTCAGCCCGGTCACAGGGCCGGCTCTTGCGTCGCCGCGCCGCACTGCGTAGTCTGTGCGGCAGCTGGCAAGCCGGCCGACCACTGGGCTGGGGGTAGGGCCTGCGCCCCACCCACCAAAGCCGGAAACAGGAGGAAGCCCTCCGCCACCGCCGTCTCTGCCGCGACCGCCGCCGCTGCCGCCGCTTCTTCTACCGCCATTGCCGGTTCCACTGCAGCTGCTGCTCCTGCAGCAGCCGCAGTAGAGCCCCTTCAACGGGCTCCGGAGGGGGCTGAAATGGAGTGCCAGTAATGGCCCCATTTCACCCCCTCCGGTTGAACGTCAGCCACTGCGCCGCCCAGGAACTGATGCTCCTGAGCATGGCGCAGTGACTGATGCCTGTGGACGGCGAGCAATGGGTAGCTCGCCGTCCGATCAGAACAGGCCCGGGTTGACGGCGCGCTGTGTTCTACGCGCGCCAAACCAGCAGACGTCAGCATGGGTCGGAGCCCAATAGGGCTAGAGCCTAGCCGGAAGAAAGGCACTAGGAGGACTAAAGGGTGGGTTTTAGTCAGTAAAAGTCTGACACTCCCTGCCGCTCCACCCAGAGCGGGAGGGGTCATTTGATGATTTCCCATCCTAGAAAAAAAAAAAAAAAAAAAAAAAAAGGTACTTTTATTTTGCAAAATGATTATGGTTCCGTGAGAAAAAATCCATGAAACCTTTGACACGAGCGAAGCCGCGGGCAGAACCTAATAAATCGACTATTAAGTGTACTAATTCCGTCATATTAACTACTAATTTTTAAATGGAGACCAATATTAACAGTAATTGATTTCGAACATTAATTAAACAGTAAGTAGGTACGCGGTCAAGGACAGCTACTATGTATAAATATTAAATGATCTAAGGGTTCCGTATAAGCAATGACATTCAACAAATGTTTAATCATTTGTTTAGTTTTGGTGGTTATTGGTGCGCTGAAGTACAACATGTAACAGAATAAACGCAATACGTCTTAAGGGGTCATTATACTCATCATTATGAGCAACATTCAAGAAGGGACCAACATTGAAATCGTGAAGAAAAAAATCGACTGCTCTAAACATTTTTGTGCGCCATATTTCGACAGAATGTACTGAACAGCCAAATCTTTTTTTCTAGCGATTTCGATGTTGGTCCCCATACTAAAAGTTATTCATAATGATGAGTACAATGAACTTTTAAGAGGTATTGCGTTTATTCTGTTACAGGTTGTAAAATAATTGTTAAAAATTATTAATTTCTAGTAGATTCAGAAGAACAATAGTATAACTATTAAATAGGTTCTCTTAACATGTAGGTTAGGTACCTACATGTTAAGAGAACCTATTTAATAGTCTCGCATTTTACAAGTATAAATTAATATTTTTAAAGAAATTCAGAAACCATTATAGATGAAAGGTTTTTTCTATTCTGGCCAAAACCGTTGGATTAACTAGTTTCAGATGAAAATTTTTCTTTACGAAAACTGCGTTCTAAGGTTATATAAAATTCTATGGTTTTTTTTTCTTTCAAACACGTTAAAATTAAAATCTGTTGTCTAAACAAATATTTAACTTTCCGCTTTTAGGGGTCTGTCTGTCCGTCTATCTGTCACGAGGCTGTATCTCATGAACCGTGTTAACTAGACAGTTGACATTTTCGCAGATGATGTATTTATTTTGCCGATATAACAATAAATAATAAAATCAGAATAAAATGAAAAAGGACTCCCATACAACAAACGTGATTTCTTTGCCGTTTTTTATAGATCATGGGACGGAACCCATCCGTTTCCGTTTTTAACTTTTGAATCACGATAACTATGTACATTAAACGAAGCAACGATAGGTAGGTACTATTTTTCTATTTTATCCAACTCCATCGTTTCATCCAACGTTCAGAAACGTAAGTCCCATCGGAGTTAGACAACTTAGGTTTCAAACTAGTCTAGTGCTCAAAGAAGGCTTTCAGCGTACAGGTGGTAGTGCCAATCTCAATGATACGAGCCCTGAGAGAGCCATATTTAGGTGACAGGTAACTCGACACTGAGAGACAACCGTAGTCACATAGTGATGTTCTATCAGCGTTAACGACTGTCGAAAAGGTAAAATGTAAGTGATTGGACTGTGTGATTTGCATAGCGCATACCAATTTCTTACATTTTTGAGAACTTGTTAGAAAGTCAGTCTTGTTTCGTGTGAGGTTTGTTTAATATTTTAAGTTTCGTGGCGCAAAAATGTACACTAGCGTAACCAAGTGCAATGTTAGGTGGTCAAACTGAGTAGCCAAGTGTAACCCAACGTAATGTATGTTGGTCAAACTGAGTAGCCAAGTGTAATCCAACGTAATGTTTGTTGGTCAAACTGAGTAGCTGAATATAACCCAGCGTAATGTATGTGGGTCAAACTGAGTAGTCGAATGTAACCCAGCGTAATGTATGTTGGTCAAACTGAGTAGTTGAATGTAACCCAGCGTAATTGACGTCGTTCGAACTGAGTTGTTGAACTAAACGTTGCTATGATGATAATTCGTGATACCAAAAAGCAAAATTGCTTATTTAACTTGCTCGTTGATTAACAAAGTTGTGTTACGTTTTTTACATGATTCTAAATTCATTCCATCATAGGGTCAGCCGATAACTTAGTTAACGCATTCAATTAATGTCACTACGGTCAATGTTAACAAAATAAAGACTTGAAAAAAATTGTTCATTCAATTAAAACGACTTTTATTTTTATCCCACATAACAATTGCAGTAAGTGTCACTTTGTCTGCCTGAAACAACATTAGAATTAAATGTTTTATTATTTATACGAACTAGAATAAAATCCAGTAAAAACTCTCTTTGTAATAAAGGTCAGAAACCTCTTTGCAGTTTTTATAATCTTTGTTTCTCGTTTTCTGTCTGTTATGTAAGTGGTTGACTGCGTAATGGGTTTTTTTGTGAGTTTCATTTGTGTGAGTGTAAAAAGGGTATAAAGGGACGTGAGTGTTGCTAGGAATATCACTGGTTTTTGATAAGTTTTTTAAGGATTATTTTCCTTTGGTTTTTCATTTTATCACACTGACCTATAAGATTAAAGATACTTATGTATTTTGTTGTTTCTCTATAAGCGAATAATAATTGTAATATTCTTTATAGAAATAAAGTGATTTGTACAAATGTAATTTCTGACATAAAAAGTCCTTGTAACAAATTCAACACATAACCCATTCTTCCTACATATTCCAAAAATTAATTCACGACACATTATCACATGGAAAACCTACTGATTTGCCAGTTTCCGGCCCTTTTAGACACAATAATATATTATTATTATTTCCCCCATGCCCTTGAAAGCTTCTGGTGGTCAACCCCGCCCTGTATTTTGTGGGGTTAGTACGTCGTGCGTGTTCATACAAAATATTAGCTGGTATATAACTGGCACGCGAGGTGACCGGCTACTGGGGCATTGAAGATTAAGTACGTCGCACTTTGTTACGACAACACTAGTTCTCACGATACTGACTTATTTTACTTTTGTGTGGTTGTCGTTTAGTTTTATTTGTGACCTTGCAGCTTTTGCCTGTTGTAAATGTTTGCCTTGGCGTCGTTTTTAGGGTTCCGTACGCAACGGGTTAACCGGGACCCTATAACTAAGACTTCACTGTCCGTCTGTCTGTCAGTCACCAGGCTGTATCTCATGAACCGTGGTAGCTAGACAGTTGAAATTTTGACAGATGATGTATTTTTGTTGCCGCAACAAATATTAAAGACAGAATAAAATAAACATTTCAGTGTTCTCATATAACAAACTTGATTTTTTTGACGTTTTTTATTGATAATGGTACGGAACCCTTCGTGAGTGAGTCAGACTCGCACTTGGCTGGATTTTTTCTTTTTTCTAGTTACATTCCTTCCTTCATTTAACTAGTTTCAGTCTACTCCCTTCTTAATCCAGTTTTTCGTAGAAGCTGTTCAACTTCATCCCGCTTTTTTCCATTGGTGTGCAAATATATTATTATATACTATGGTTGAATGCTCGTCCCCTATTGCGTAGGAATTAAACACACTTCTGCCTAGTCCATTAAGGAATACAGGTGAGGTGACATGGCGTCGTTTAGTCTTAGATTAATTGTTTTTAATGGGCTTTGTACAAAGGTCAAAGGATTTTACGAAATGTATTTTAAAAACTTTATGTTATATAATATAATTATTCAGCTGATTCATTTTACAAATCTCAAGTGTAGTTAACGTTATAAAATTCTCCAGGACTGAAATAAACAAAAAACAAATATAAACGTAAAAAAGAAATCATGACAATAATGTTGTCAATCATTTCTTTTTTCCAAAAGAATGATAATAATTTATTCTGATGAAGGTTTGACAACTCGTTTCACAGTTTTATCGGGACGCGAAATCGAAAAGAAGGATTGTGAAATATATGCACTGTATATTTTATATAAAGCGCTGGATTAATACTGTATACTTTGTTGTCAACTTCAAAACAAAAACCTGATTGGAGTTAGCTATTTTTTGTACCATCTGATAACTAAAAATAATCACCTTTGAACTCTGAAAACGATTGAAGTACCTACAGTATGTTTAACGTGCTAGCAATTTTGGGAGAGTTAAGTAGAATAAAATATTACCTAGTTTCATTCAAAGAGAAACAATACAACATCCCTCGCCTTGAGACATCTTGCCTATAAAAATAACCTGCTACGATTAAAAATAAAATAATAGACTTGGCTTGGACTTAACTGCCTTTTTTAGGATGGGAAATCATCAAATGACTTCTTCCACTCTGGTGTAGCGAGAGGTAGTGTCAGACTCTTACTGACTAAAACCCATCCGTGATCCTCCTAATGCCCGTGTTTCAGGGCCGTGGTGAACAAATTCTCTTGAACAAATTCCGCAACATACTTAACTGCCTGGGTTTCATTGAAACTGGCAAAAATACGGACGGAATGAAAAGACAAAATAAGTTAAGGGAGTCCTTTAATGATAAATAATAATAAATTGCAAATAAGCCTGATATAGTGGTGGTGGACCGAATCAAGAGGCGTGCAATGATTGTAGATATCACCGTTCCGCATGACGAGAACCTCGTGAAAGCCGAGAAAGATAAACAAATAAAATATCTTGACTTGGCTCGCGAGGTTGTCGACATGTGGGATGTGAATTCGGCAATCATTGTACCGATAGTCGTGTCAGCCAACGGCTTAATAGCCACGAGCCTCGACCAACACCTCAGGAGGCTCTCGTTAGGCAGCTGGATCAAGGGCTTGATTCAGAAAGCAGAACTTCTGGACACGGCTCGCATTGTTAGGAGGTTCCTTTCTTTAGAGCCCTGACCGCCGGTAGCTTGGACTCTGTTCCCGAAACCGGTGGGCTACTATTTTTTATATATTTAAATGTTTTTTTAAGCAGTATTTAAAAATGTTTAAAATAAGTAAAGAAAAATGAATAAACGAAATAATAATAATAAAATAATATAATATTTATTTTGTAAGTAGGTTAAACATAACACTTTTACACGTCCTTTGCCCAATAGTGAGCCAACGCAGACCAGCAAAAATAAAAGATTGCTAGTCAAAATACGTCCTAAAACAGAAATTATAATTATAATATCTATATCTGGATAAAACAGCGAAACTTCGCAACAGTATAATTAACATTTTAGCAGCAGTAACAAAATTTGTTAGTAGATTTCTCTCAATTATTTACTGACTGCTTTATTTAAGGGGTAATATCAAAACTTGTCTAAAGCAGCTAAAGGGAAAATTGTTATGAAAGTGACAGAGGCAGAGAAAACCAACAAGTGAACTCTTAACGGTTTAACGGACCCACTTCCGTACTTAATTACTAACTTCACAACTGTTTTTAGACGTTTTTGCTTTCTGTTGCAAACTTCAGGGGAGTTGACCTAAATTTTGTAATTATAATTTTATTTAAAATTCCGAAAACTTCGCCGGCGCGGCTATTTCGTGATTGTGTTGTTTACGTTAGCATGATATTGCTTGCAGAAAATTTTCTGTATTTTTTTTTTGAGGTAGTACCTATTAATTTTAGATTACTTTCTGACGCAGATATTACTTCTACATTGCAAGTGGTTTTGTAAATGAGTTTTTAAAAATTTGGTAATCAAGCACACTGTCTGGGTAGGTCCACTTAAATCTAAGTTTCCTAATAAAACCATCTCAGAAATTAATCTACCTTTTTTGAGGGCCAATTCTACATTTTTTAAGCAATATTCGCTTTTTGACAGAGATAGCGACTGAGACGCGAATCGTCTCAGTCGCAATCTGTCAAAACAGTCTGAATTTCCACAAATACATTTTTGACAGATTGCGATTGACATGCGAATGCGGGCACTGTTTTATTTGAAAAATAGTAAAATTAGTCCTCTGGTTAAAATTGCTAAAAAAACCTATTGGTACCAATAAGTTTTATTTTTAAACCAACTTACAAAATGAAAATAATTCATCAAATAATTGTTATTACAACATATATCTGCTTTCAAGTACAATTTATTGTGATACCGTACCATACATCCCACATCAAGATTTTATACAATATCTTTTATATAAAGCTAATATTCAGCGCGTCAGATGTAACATAACTCTAAACTCAATATTTTTCAACAAATCTATCGACACATTGGCTTACCGCTTGACTTTACTTGCTACATCCCGCTCAAAACAAATATTTGTATGCCCTACAGACTTCAGTCTAGGTGCTTGTTTACTTGACATATAAATGCTACCGCTGCACCCACAATACAATGAGGTTGTTTTGTTAAGATTAATATAATATTGCATAGTCTGATTCCACCAAGCCTATTCCAACATTGGACTACAAGACGTACGGTGATGCGCCACCGGTACATGGTGGACATCCCAGCCACACGCACAATGCATTTTGGGAACGCATTCATTGTGCGTACAGCTATGGAGTGGAATTCCCTGCCAGAGTCTGTTTCCTGATAGCTACAGCCTGGGAGTTTTTAAGTCAAGAGTGAATTGGTTACTTCTAGGCAAGCGTGCTCCATCTTCGACCACATCATCGCTTACCATCAGGTGAGATAGCGGTCAAGCACGTGCCTATCAATAATAATAAAAAATATATAAAAATTCGTTAACTGTCAAAATCAAAGTCAAAACGTCTATTTCAATTAGGCCATTAAACAACACTTTTGAACGTCATCATTTTTTACAGTCAAAATAATATGTATAAAAAATAAAGTGACTCTACTGACCATTCGTAAAGGTCTTATGAAGACTGACGGACAAGAAACTCCATAGTAACTCTTTTCAAATTATTTTTTTTACAATACTTGGTTTAATAATATAATTATTTGAGGTCGATGCACCTAGAGTATACTACATAGAGGATCAAAGTATTACCAGCAGAGGTAAACTTATTTATTTTGTAAATAAGCACATGGTACTCACATATTTACAAATATTGCATCTACTAATTAAACAGTGTGTGAGTTAAAAGCAAAATAAAAACACAACAAAGACTGTATCTTTAAGTTAATACATAAATCCACCAGTTTGATTTTGTCTTCACCCTTGATTGTCATACGGAGCAGGACCATGTTCGGTTTCAAATCCAACATGGCGTCATTGGGTATTTTCAATTGTGAATTTCTGTAGTACTTAACCCGAAGTCTGGGTTTAAACTTGGATGGCATTAGGAGATTCACCTGAAACAAAACTGAAGTCAGCTGACTAAAAGTCTGTAATTTTTAACCGACTTCCGAAAAAGGAGGAGGATCTCAATTCGACTGTATTTTTTTTTTTTGTGTTTGTTACCTCATATCTCCGTCATTTATGAACCGATTTGAAAAATTCTTGGTTTATGGGAACGGATATACTTCTCGATTGGTCCTATTTCAATTTTATCAAAATCTGTTTGGCAGTTTGGTTTTTAAATCCAAATAGCTGGAAAAAATATGTAGAAAAATCATACGAAATTGCATATTTTTGCTTTCCTGTGACTTTCCAGTGGTGTTTTTAGGTGTGAGGTACCACTAAAAAGTTAAAAATAAAAATCTTTTTCACAAAAAAAAACCGACTTCCAAAAAAAACACTACAAAGTACAAAATAACTTTAATTTCGGAAGTCGGTGTCAAATAACGAAGAAGCAACCAAAAACACCGACTTCCGAAATTAAAGTTATTTTGTACTTTGTAGTGTTTTTTTTTGGAAGTCGGGTTTTTTTTGTGAAAAAGATTTTTTAGTCCATTAGTTATATCAGGGTTAACCTCTGCCTGACCGTTGAGGCTACCGGTTACCGTGTTGTTATACTATAAACATTGTTTAAAATAAGAGCGTGTTTTTTAAAGAAGAAGAGAAAATGCCAGCGCGAAAAGAAGATTAATAGCATAGTCATTTTCTCTGTTCGCGCCCGTGATTTACGCGGCGTGAATATAAATAAAGTTCATTTTTATTTTTAGTACACTTTCTTACTGACTGGTACTAAAATGTTTATTTATGTTTTTAGCTTTATGGAGCATATCTTCCGGGCTTATGGAGTAAAACCTATTTTTACGAACTTGTATTTTTAGTTAATAAATTCTCAACCTACTTTAGGCTTTGAAGATAAGCTGATTAACTTCGCTTTGGTAAATTCGCGTGTGGGTGAGAAATGTGACACGGTTTATAAATTGCTATAAAAGTTCTGATTCTATTTATGTTACTGTATGAAAATATGCTTGCAAACTGTGGCACGCATCAAGGCGATATTAAAAAAAAAACAACTATCTAGCTATCACGGTTGATGAGATACAGCCTGATGACAGACAGACAGACGGACAGCGGAGTCTTAGTAATAGGGTCCCGTTTTTACCCTTTGGGTACGGAACCCTAAAAAAGAGAGTAAAATTCTATTTATATAGCTTAGCTTGCTAGCTTCTATGCGTTGGTGCAACACAATCTTTCATTCTCCATATTGTCAACTGTGACGTAATCATTAATCCTCACCCAATTCATCGTCTTTTAGATGGATGAATGTGAGATTTTTCACAGGTCTAAATTATAATACCACCTGAACCTCTACCTGAGAATGGTCAGCGCCGCCATGGCTATGCTTATTGCAAGAGCTGGTTTCAGATGGCTTAGGAAAAAATACCTAGAAGGATTTTTTGTCCAGCAGTGGAATAATATAGGTCGAAAGAAAAATGAACCTAACAGCTACACTGCGATCGCCAACCCGCCTGCCATAACAAACGCCATCCATAAAAAAACCCGCCTGCCAAGCGTGGCGATTATGGCAAACCCCCCCCACATGTGGGGGAGGCCTATGTACAACAGTAAATGTCTTTCGGCTGATATGGTGATGATGACATTATCCTACGTGTTTTTACATATGATAATGTGTTATTTAATAAAAAATGATTATTCTAAGGATAAATTCATTACTATCTACGAACAAATAAAATAAATACAAAAAGTACAAAGAGATCATAACTCAAAGGGCATCTCAAGATTCCATCCCTTGGAGACTTCAGAAACTTCTTTATAATATTTTTAGTTACAGTATAAATGAGCATTCCGTTGAGAGTTAACTTGAAAAATACCTAAATTACATAATAGATTTATAGTTCTCCTGATGATAACAAGCAAAATACATATATAAATATAAAAATCTCGAGTCACGGTGTTTGTGGTCGCACTCCTCTGAAACGGCTCGACCGATTTTTATGAATTTTTTAGGTATATTTTTGTGGGTAGGTATGAGAATAGGTCGGGAAAAAGCTGGTACTATGCAATGTCTAGTTCAACATACACATTCATTATCATCATCATCTCAACCGAAAGACCAACCAAACCCAAACATTTATTGGATTTGGTTGTTTATGTATGTGAGTTTATATGTTTGTACACGCACCCGCGGTACAGGAGAACTTCATAGTGTGAGGCATTTCTTTAAAAAAAATGACAACTAATTACTATTAGAGGTCAACTATTTCCTCTGATTCACTTTTTATAGAATACTAGTTTTGCCCCCGACTTCGTATGCGCACATTCCGTTTCCATAAGAATTTCGGGAAATCCTCTTAGTGCTCTACACTCCCCAACGAACCTAAATGCCAAATTTCAGCTTTCTACGACCAGTAGTTTCAGCTGGTGCGTTGCTCTCACTCACTCAGTCAGTAACGGAAGAATTTTAAATAATATTGATTATATACGTATGTCTATGTATTTATAAACATGGATACCAAGTAGATACGTAAGTACACTACCACTTAATCACCACTTTCGATAGGCCAATTAGTTATTACCATTAAACAGCACAGTGCTATTAAAATGCTATTAAACAAAATGGACTTTTCATAATCCAATTGAAAGATTAAAGTCCTCGTACCAATAATAATGATTTTCCTGAAAGCCGACGCCCAACGATATTAAAAATATAACTAAATGAACAGTTTTTTTATTAATAAACGCTTGTGTAATATTCTGAATAAAATTATGGAGATTATCTTTAGAGTGCAGTATTGTAATTGACTGTTTTATAATTTGGTAAACCGCTTAGGATTTTACCAATTTGTATTTTTATAACAGTGAATTATGTTAAATTAAAAGCTTGCGGTCAAGAACTAACAGCTGCCCGGGTCAATTTTTAAGCAATGCTTGCTGAGGTTAGTTCGTGGAACGATGCCCATCCATGACACACAGACACTCGACACGTTAAGCAGTTGGTCCCGGCTGTCATGTATGTAGAGATTTTTCTTTGTCAGATAGTAGTCAGCTCGCACATAGCCTTACTGAAGAACATAACCAATAAGAGGGCCAATTCTACTCATTTTTAAACTACGTTTCATGTCAATCGCAAACTGTCAAAAATGTCTAAATGTCCATACATTTTTGACAGATTGCGACTGAGATACGAATGCGAATGTTGCTTAAAAATTTGTAGAATAGGCACTAAGAATTATCTTAGTGCCTTTTCTACAAATTTTTGTTTGTCCATCTAGAGCGTCCCCCTCCCGGCGTTTCTCTTTTTTTTTTAATCAGATGGCGAATTTTCCACCTCGCTCTCTTCGGAGGCCGATTTTAGCCAAAGTAGCCCTAAGAAGTGCTATTTTTTTTAATGATTATCAAAGCTCGGAGTGTGGTGCATTTCTGAGCCCTACTTGGGAACCGTAAAGTCACCTGTTTAGATTTTTATTTGAAGTTGAAAATTTCAGTCACAATAATTTTTTCACTTTAGATCAAAATTATCATAACTTTCATCATAGTTACAAAGCTGTCAATTTTATGGATAAATGTAGTAGGTACTCATGAAGATTCAGTTGCAAAAAAATCTCTACTGTCTTCTACTATTTATTTTGTTTAAATGGTGTGGTCGAAAATTCTCAAAAATTCAGAAAAAAATTCATAACGCGACAACTATGATAAGTGGCGAAACAAACATGATGATTCGGATACCTCACGATAGGGGGACGTAAATTTTATTTTTGGACCAAAGGAAAAACACCGACTAATGATTATTAATCTTGAGAGATTTTAATCTTTCAAAATTTTGTGAAGAGATCATTTATTCTAGATAGAGTTATAGAAATACCTATATCCGTGTTTTATTGGAAAGAGTTTCTAGCGAGATTATAACATTAGTTTTTACAATAACCGCGTTAAAAAATTATTTTTATTCAATGCATAAAAATAAAACAAGCTGGCTAACACCTTTTATGTTATTAATTTAGGTTACAAAACACGACAATCAAACTATTGGAACTGCTGTATTCATTGGCAGCATTGTATTTTATGTTACTACAAAATGTATCCATTTTGAACAGTTGGTATTCCAGTTAGGTTATATTTTTAGAGTGACCGATCAAAAACCAATAGGTAAGCTGTTTTTTTTACTTACGCTTTTTTGAACACTGGCTTGAAATTCAACGCAGATTCGAAAGCTATTTCGGTCCAAAAGGCAATGGTTAAATTTCAAAATACACATTTTTATTTTTTTTTATTAGTGATGGGTTTGCTCTTGACTCTAGTCAATGCAATGTCAGAGATGATAGAGACAAAGTCTACGATGGAGCGAGCTTACCCAGAAAGAGCCTGTTCACTCTAACTTTGAAGAGATTAGGGTTGTAACCTTTTGGAAACACAGACGCAGGCAGAGAGTTCCACTCCTTTGCTGTGCGCATTATAAAAGACGTTCGGAAACGCTTAGTGCGAATTGGTGGAATAGCTAAAAGGTAGGGATGGTAAGATGCAGTGCGTCTGGATGTCCGATGGTAGAAGGGGGCCGGTGGGATGAGTTCGTGGAGTTCTTGGGCACACTCACCGAAGTACAATCTGTAGAAGACCGATAAGCAGGCAACCTTACGGCGATGAGCCAAACTATGTAGCTTGGGCGTCCACCAGTTTTACGTCACCGATGAGCCTCTTAGCTCTGCGCTTCAACGAGTCAAGCGCGGCAAGCTGATATTTAGCTGAGCCATCACAAAGGTGGCTACAATACTCCATGCAGGATCGGACCTGTGCTTTGTAAAGGGTTAAAAGCTGTCCCTGTCCAGCTGTCCTGTAAAGCTGCCTGAAGTATCGCTTCACCCTATTTAGGATGCCCAGCTTTTTGGCCGCAATTTGGGCTTTGACACATTTTTTGTAAAAATTATATTTTCTTTGAACTAATAAATCTAGAGTTTTAAAGGTCTAGTTTTTGTAAATGATCAAAACAAGTGTACAATGGGAGATCTTGGGGCCAATTCTTCTAACTTTTAAGCAACTTTCGCATTCGCCATTTTTTAAAAAAGCCTAAATTTCCATACATTTTTTATAGATTCCGAATGAGATGCGAATGCGAAGTTGTTTCAAAATTAGTAGGGCTGACACTTATATTGCACAGGGAAATTGCTTACAGAGAACCTTTTTTTTTGTAATACCGCGATCGCTTGACTTCAATTTCACTCGACGGACAGCGATGGTGTGGTCGAAGATGGCGTACACTTACTAAGAAGTATCCCCTTCATCATCATCATCATCATCATATCAGCCGAAAGACGTCCACTGCTGGACATAGACCTCCCCCAAGTGTCGCCACAATAACCGGTCCTGTGCGTCTCGCATCCATAACCCCTTCACTCTTGACTTAAAGACCCCCATGTTATTGATATCAGGAAACACAGACTCAAGCAGGGAATTCCACTCCATAGCTATTCGCACAATAAAAGTATTCAAAACTTGGTATTTCCCAGTACGTATGAGTAAGAGGAGATCTAACGCCCAAACGGATTTGGACAAAACTTGGCACACGGGTATACCATGACCTAATGGACCTGATGGTTCTAAACATCTATTTAATCTGATATGATTTCCACACTTAGACCTGATGTTGGACCATTGTGGTGTACCATGTCGGCCGTCATTCCAACCAGCTAACCTCCCTCCAGAAGCAGATCAGTCCTCCTAGTGTGTTCAGGATATCTGTGAGTGAATTAGGTATCCCTATTGTTTGCCTCCGTATTTCAGAGACGCCTGTGCACTCAAAGAGCATGTGCGATATCGTTTCCTCCTCCTCCATGCATGCTCTGCATAGAGGACTGTCCGTAATACCTATCGTGTGGAAATGTTTGTTCACGGAGCAGTGTCCGGTGATGGTTCCCGCCACCATTCGTAAGCTGCCCCTATCCAGTTGCAGAAGGTGCCTGGTAAGCTTCCTGTCCAGAGATGGCATAGTCTCGTTGGACTGCCTGCAGATTGGTGCCGAGGCACACCAGCGTTCAGCTTGTGTGTGGGTATGGTCTTGTAGCCACGTGCGCAGCTGGGTGAAAGGGTTCGTGGTTCTGAACATACGATAGGACTTATCTCAATAACACCCAATAATCGCGGGCGAAGTCGATGGCAAATACTACTTATCATTTAGATATTACAGAAGAAGATAAAATCGTGAAACTGTAAGTTAACAATCAGTTTCATGATCCAAACTACATACACACATTTTAATACTTCAACATAAGCCCAGCGATACATCATATAAATGTTAGCAGAACGTATATTTTTATTCGTAAATTACACTCGTGTGTAACCGCCTTGTTCAGTATAACTTGATATTTATGTAGCGAAACAGGCAAACGTTATTTTCTACTAATAAAGCGTTGAAAAAAGTCCTTTGTTTCTCTTTCTTGTGACTAAAGATGTTCTTTATATGACATAGGCACTTCTACTTAGTTTTAGGTTTGATGATATCATTTGGTTTGTGTGAACGAGGTTGTTACATTCTTATTTTGCTTTAATATAATAATATTAATTTCTTAAACTTATTGTATTTTTTACTAGCAGCCACCCGCGGCTCCGCCCGCATGATTGTCGAAAATTATCCCAAGGGAACATACTCCCGTAATGAAAAGTATCCTATGTGTTATTCCAGATATAATCTACTTCTGCGCCAAATTTCATCAAGATCCATGACGTAGTTTTTGTGTGAAAGAGTAACAAACATCCATACATATAAACTTTCGCCTAAATTGGTTTTCACTTTCGAATATTTTCAAGAATCTTTTTTGCAAATACATACATGGGAAACTGCGCAACACACAATTTCATCAAATCCTTTTTATTGAATACGGGAGTAACGGCAAAATTATCTTTTTAATTTGTTGCAAAATGACACCTGTCTTTTACAACTATAAACCGTAGCCATGAATAAGAGGTGTGCCACAAGATGCGATACCCTTCTACGTCAAAAAGCTACGCTGTCTCGTCGAAGAACGTTGCGTTGTGTTGCGTCACCGCATTTAAATAATTTTTCGTATGTATGTTGCATTTCTTATAATACTTACCTACTTAAGTCATCATATCGAAATTATGTTCCTTTTTTCATTTGTTTTATTGGTGAATGAGAAAATAAACAATTTTATTATTATTATTTATTTGTTGGTGTAGCCAAAAGTTGCGTCGACGGAACGGATCGGCAACGCAATTGTGACATCGCTCATAATCGACCGTTGTTTAAAAATAACATGCTTCTGTTCGAATTTCAAACCGTTAAACATACGCTTATATTTTCTTTTTTGGAAACTAAGCCATTGTTGAGTACGTAATTTTACCTGTGTCAACGTCACATTTTTAGTTGACTACGAATCACTTAAACACACGCATATAGGTTCGGTTATCGGACTCGACATCGTAGCAGTCTCACAACTGCTACGCCGTAGACGGTTACTGATTTTGACGTTTGTTACTTGAATTAAAAGCGTTTACATTGTTTTTGTTGTTTTTCATTGTGTTTCATAAAAACTTTCAAGTCCTGATTCGTGGAGATAAATGAACTTGTCATTAAAACAGAAATATTTACACAGGTTATTAACTAAAACCCTGGTGTAAGCGAAAATAAAGGCTTGTGAAGTTTTTGCTATCATCATCGCTTTGCTACGTCCACTACTGGATATAGGCCTACCCCAAGTGTTGCCACATCAACCGGTCCTGTTCGCCTCGCATCCATTGGTTTCGCACGAACTTTACCAGGTCACCGGCCCACCTTGTAGGAGGCCTTCCAGTATGCGTTCGCCACTCCTAAACCTTTCGGCCCCATCGAACATCTGTTCTGCGAGTTGACCTGCCCATTGCCAACAAGTTTATTATTATTATTTATTTGTTGGTGTAGCCAAAAGTTGCGTCAACGCAACGGATCGGCAACGCAATTGTGACATCGCTCATAATCGACCGTTGTTTAAAAATAACATGCTTCTGTTCGAATTTCAAACCGTTTAACATACGTCACTTATATTTTCTTTTTTGGAAACTAAGCCATTGTTGAGTACGTAATTTTACCTGTGTCAACGTCACATTTTTAGCTGACTACGAATCACTTGACGCATAGCGGCTCGGTTATCGGACTCAACATCGTAGCAAGTGTAGGCCGCGTAGTGCTTACTACTGCTACGCCGTAGCCGCTACGAATGAACGTTTACTGATTTTGACGTTTGTTACTTGAATCAAAAGCGTTAACTCCTCATTGTGTTTCATAAAAAGTTTCAAGTCCTGATCCTTGGAGATAAATGAACTTGTCATTAAAACAGAAATATTTACACAGGTTATTAACTAAAACCCTGGTGTAAGCGAAAATAAAGACTTGTGAAGCTTTTGCTATCATCATCGCTTTGCTACGTCCACTACTGGATATAGGCCTACCCCAAGTGTTGCCACATCAACCGGTCCTGTTCGCCTCGCATCCATTGGTTTCGCACGAACTTTACCAGGGGCTCGAGTCTGCTATTGCAATTGTGTCTCAATGACCGGTCATTGATCGAATATTTGACAACTTTGACAGTTTTTGTATAGGAAATGTGTCATAAGTTTGACGTTATACGTCAAAAATCGATCATTGACCGGTCATTGAGACACGATTGCAATAGCAGACTCGACCCCCAGGTCACCGGCCCACCTTGTAGGAGGCCTTCCAGTATGCGTTCGCCACTCCTAAACCTTTCGGCCCCATCGAACATCTGTTCTGCGAGTTAACCTGCCCATTGCCAATTAAATTTAGCATTTATTTGGGCCATGTCAGTAACCTTCCTTCTTGGTTGGCCATTTCAATATAAAACTTCATGATATTAATAAGTTGGGACTATCATTCAACACTTTACGGCAAGTTTTAACGAAAAAAAGAAAACAAATTGCACTATTTTCCTTAGTAGGCTATTGGGAGCCGTGCCCCGGTACTTCCGGCTCATATTAAAACAGTTATCGTACAATCTTAACTGCCCTATACTCGAAACTATAGCGTCCGCTGAAAATGATATACTTACCTACAATCTACAAACAAAAACGAACCCAAACAACTTAAAGATAAGGTCGAATTTTCGACACGAACACAACAATACAGAAAGACCCTATTATTTCTCATTATTAATTTGATAAGAAAAATTTCCCGTATGTGAATTGAATTTTCAACTTTATACTTAGCAGCGTTAGGGGTAATTTCGTTTGCTACTCAAACCGAAGTATTTCGTAATCGTCCGATACAGTACTGTATTTAAACGGTCGTTGTAAATACAGATAGAGTTTTCATAGGCATCCCTTTGTCGTTTGGAACAATGAAAAACACTGGCCTCTTTTGGTTAAGCCAGCTGGCAAAAACATGGCCTAATGACTGGACAGGTTGAACCCACCCCAATATGGGGACACTTCATTATCGGATGCATTTTGTTTTTTGTCACAAAGAAGGGAGATATGCAATGCGGACTATAGCCGAATGATATACGAGATACGTATTTATATTTATGTAACAATATGTCGTTTTTCGAATGTTAGGCGAATGTAGGATAAACGATATGATTGATGCGTTAATAATGTACACCTACACAAGTGGGGCGTAGAATCAATAATATTCTAGATGGATACAGACTGTACATAATTATGAGTACTCAATACACTGAGTGTTTGATAACAAAATGTATGTTGTCACTCTACAACTCAGACCAACAAAAAAAGGTAGACGGCGCACTGCGAACATCAAAGATGAAGCCATCTTTTTATCTATGTGTGTCTCGAAGGGTTGCCATTTTTTATTTTTTTTCCCTATAACTTGGGAAACAATATTTTATGGGTAAGCTAATGTTGTGCAAGTCAGCAAAAGTAAGATATTGTTGAGTATAGTATTGTAACTTAATTTTTTAGAAAGATCTATACCTAAAAAACAAATTTTTACATCACACATTCCTACATTCAATTAAGTAAGTTAAGTTATAAAAGGTTGTCGAAGCGTAACAAGCGTAAGTCATTATGTAAATTGTTTTAAAATAAAATAGGTAATTAGATCTTTAATCAACTTTAATAAATTAAAAAAGACCACCATAACAATAGAACAATGACGTGTAAATGGTATGTTTATCATGCTCACAAAAGAAATATTATTTATCATGAACAAATAAAGTCTTTTTCAACACATTTGCTCAGAAAAATGCATTTACGAAGACTGTATACATTATTCGAAAGTTAAATATAACGCACCACACAATGGAACGTGCGGTAAAATAGGTACTCTCACCTAAGTACATATTTTACCGCATACTCCGTTGAATAGCGCCGTACGTATCCTTTACAGTTTTTTTTTATTTATTTATAGGAGTATAAATAAGTACGAGAATAAAATAGAAGCTGAATGATTGAACCTACTTGGAAGCGCTTTTGCACAATACGTTCGTCTCAATTTAATACTAAAGAGAAAATGAGACGAAAGATGTAGTTCCATTTGCAAATTCGCGCTATTTTCATACGTCAAAGACTGTTGCGACTTTCTGACTATCTAAAAACAAAAAGTTTTTTTCATTACCTATTGTACTGTTTTCTAGCAAATGTGTTGAAAAACTTCAAATCTAAAATATTTTATTTATTAAAAAAAAGAAAATAGGAATATAACTCGAAGAAAGAAATCATAATTATATTGTTTAATCGAATAGGGATATATTAAATCGTATTATGGCAGCCCTCACACTTAATGTCACTGCTTTCGTTTGTTGACGTTTTTATTCCAAGTAACCTAAAATTCATAGTTAATTTATAATAAAAACGATGTTATTTCAAGTACTTACAAGTGAAAAGTGATTCCGTGAGACTTATTATGTGTTTTGCTATTGTTTTTACAAATTGTGACTACACAGGAAGGCATAATTATAGTTTTCTATTAATGTTTTCTAGACGACGGCTCGTGACGTACTAAGAGCGATGAGCATGGTTTTAGTGTAGGTGTGTGAGTGAGCTTGTGTATTTACTTGAAGGAGCACGATTTTGTGGCTTCACTTTTGATGTTCGCGGTGCGCTGTCTACCTTTTTTTGTTGGTCTGAGGTCTACAATTACTATTTTATGATGTCATAAAAATATAAACGTTGGTTTTCGTCTAGAATGTTCTACAGTCCTCGTTAAGGTTTAATTACATTTTTAAATACATCCAGTTCACAACCAGGAAACTTTTGATATCACGTGACATGGATTAATTATGAAAATCCATGTTTTCCTTGAGGAAAAATCTCGGAAGGGCCGAAATGTTAACTTCTACTGAAGTCCAATTAACAAGTTAATCGAAATACTTACAAATATTTTTACATAAAAATAGGAATCATGTTGTAGGCCTAGGCCTTTTCGGCGACGTCGCCCGTCCTCTGGCTCCCAATGCGGAGTATACTAATATTATAAATATAAAAATAACTATATCTGTCTGTTACCTTTTCACGTCTTAAGAACTGAAGGTTTTCGAATGAAACTTGGCACATTGAGTAGATAATGGCCCATATTCCAAAACGTAAACTCCAACTCAACTCGAACTACAACTCCAACATGCGCACGAATATGTCAATGAAAGCTTGTCTAATTGACGTTTTCATACTCGAGAGATGAGCAAAAAAATTCAAAAACTTCAATTTATGACAAGCTCCGATGGAGCTTACTTAAGTTCGAGTTGAGTTGAAGTTTACGTTTTGGAATATGGGCCAATGTCTCGGAATAGAACATTAACTACATGTTGGCATGCTTTAAAAATTTATAAAAGCCAATCCAACTACATTAAGTAGCCTTTCATCACTCCACACGAATTTAATACAAACCCTGTTACTTTTACGGCGCGATAAGCCACCGTAAGCCTGTATTTGTATTCGCTCCAAAATCTTGCAAACAAAAATAAAACAGTAATGGGTCAGCGTAAAAAAGGCCGTGCTAATTCTCTGCCTACATTAGGACAAACAAAAGCTTCATGCGTACATCACAGCCCCCCACAGGCTACGTACCATCACGTACGAAAAAGGTATTTCACTCCGAAAAAGGCAAACATTACAGTTTTGGTTGAGTGCCATCTCTGTCATTTTAACTGTTCTGTGGTTTTGTATACAATGTCGCCCGTCGCCGTACCTTTGTTGGGGACAGTTCCTAATTTGAAATTTGCGTGTGGACTCGTAAAGGGAATGTATTTTTTTTTTAGTTTTATTATGCGAGCACTTAAAACTCTTTGTTTTTAAACATGAGTGCTTTTTCGTATTTCTAAGTACCGTGGTGTAAAAAGGAATTAATTTGAATTAAATATGTTTTGTTTATTTTGCTTAAGTAATGTTAATTAATTTTGGATTTTAACTGAAAATAGTGATTAAGTCAAAGCTGATTTAGGTACACTGAAGCGTTAAAATAATGTTATAGAACCTTTATTTTTTGTCCAGCAGCAAACATCTTTTTCTCGCTGTTTGCTAATTCTTAATTCCTTTTGAACTCGCATATTTTTCAGCATTTTTCTTTATTATTCATAAACCCACTAATAATATTCTGTATTATCTTATAGTATTTTTATTATTAGTCTTACATTTACTAATTTTCTATGTGCACATCAATAATAAAATAAACAAACCTTTTAAGACATCAATAACTGAAACTGAAAACCCCTTGACATTCACAAACCTGAAATTATACGAAACAATCAATATGTTCCCATGTCGTGTCGGGCCATTAAAATTCAGTTTACGTTTCCCAGCCGGATATTGTGGTAGAACTTGTTTGTCACGGATAGTCACTTGAGTTTGTCACGTCACCCGCGCGCAGCGAGCGACAAAATTGGTTTTAATGGCCCAATTCAAAGTCGTCTTGAGGAAATTAACTGGCATTTAAAATGTGAGTGATTTTCTTTAATAGTTTAGGGTAACAGTCGACAATTTGCGTGGGCTCTTATTAAAATAACACCTATGTGTTTGTAATTACAGTTGTTTCGTTAATATTTTTTTTTGTAAATATTGGTTTCGGACATACAATTTTTAGGATTCCGTACCACAGTCGGTATAAACGAAATCTGGTAAAAAGGATCATTTTGCTGTCTGTCAAGACCCTATTTCTCAAGAACGCGTAGAGGAATCAAGCTGAAATTAATATCAAATACCTGTCTAACCCTTGGAGCAGTGAAAAAAAAAAACTTCTAAGTCAAAGTAATCCTGAGATAAAACCGTTTATGCTCTATGCGCTGTTTGTGGCACATGTTTTGACTCTTGCAAGGGAATCAAAACCTATAAGGTACTTCCCTTCAAGCTAGAATCATGAATCTTGGCAAGAAGCAAGATCTTACAGCACAAGTAAAGGAACAACTGACAGCGAGCCATGCAACGCTCTAAATTCTGTGTTTATCAGTAACTAGCAGCACGCCGCAGTTTCACCCGCGTAGTTTCCGTTCCCATGGGAGTACGTGGATAAAATATCATGAATATAAGTAGTCTATGTTACTCCCTAATAATGTAGCTTTCCATTGATGAAAGAATTTTAGAAATCGGCACAGTAGTTTTTGAGTTTATTCATTACAAACATACACACACAAAAATACAAATCTTTCCTCTGTGTAATATTAGTATAGATAAGAAATACTTTAAAAATCTCTAAAAAGAGGACATAAGAAACAAACGGTGGGCCCACAAGTCAAGGCAAGCTAAACCACGAATGCAATTAATTGGATTTCTCTTGTTGAAAAAAAAATGTGATTGCATTTCTTCCTGAACCTACGAGACCAAGCATATTGTTTTTCCATTATAAAAATAAACAGTTCTTATTAAGATTTGTTATCTAAGACTTAAAGATGTAACCAATTCCTACTGACTAGATTGTTCCGTATGATGTCGGACGTAAAAGAATAGCACCATCCCATCACTTCCCGTGGGTGTCGTAAGGGGCGACTAAGGGACTCACTAGAGAATGGGCAGCAGCATTCTCTGTAGGAACATTGCTACAGCTACACTGCGATCGCCAACCCGCCTGCCAAGCGTGGCGATTATGGCAAATCTATGGCCTATGTCCAACAGTGGATGTCTTTCGGCTGAATGATGACGATGATGATGAACTACATTTTTCTAGCGGCTTCGGTCGCGTGAAAGTCGAAAAATATCCTAATTTTTCCAGTGATGAAAAGTATCGATGTTAAAAAAATATTCACTGTTATCTTTTTAGACCTTTACAAAGGTGTCAAAAAATAAAAGGCTCGTTTTGACAGCAGGATACAACATTACTGTAAGTATGAAAGAGACATGAAATAAATCTCTTTGTTGTATCCTGCTGTCAAAACGGGCCTTTTATTTTTGACAAGTATAGTCCGGAAGTTTTTTCAAAATCAGTTCATTAATTTCGAAAAATAAGAACTTGAAAGTATGTATGAAATTCAGAACGGCATAAACGCTCTCAAATTAATAAATGAATACTCATCACATCAATAACAGCTAACCCTACAAACGCCACTCTAATCTTCGGGATTAAAAATCCGAAACTACACAGAAACATTCAAAGTCACACTCGACATCACATTTAGAGGCTCTTTAGCGAACATACGAACAGGATTAAGGAAGGGTTAGTTCCGCACAAGTAACCCTCTACTGCCGACAACTTGTACAGACAGCCTCATATCAACTGCGATGATATCAAAGGACGATGATCTCGGTCTTTGAGGAGTGTTTCTAAGATCTTACTTAACCTGTTATACCGTATGTCAGACGCACAGCTCTAGTTTTGACAAGTGAGGCATACTTTGTGCAAGATGTGTTTGGTGTGGGTACTTTGGAATTGAGATTTGGGAATGTGTTTGTGGAGTTTTAAAATAATTGAATTACTTAGTGACGAAATGGGGTAGTGTAATGACATAATTTTCTTAATGTTCTTTGAGTTTCTAAGATACCTACCTGCTACTGAAATTGTTTAAAATTTTAATTGTGCATACAACTATGGAGTTTTTCCTGCCGGAGTCTGTGTTTTAGTAATAATGATATCATTTATACCTCCATGGTTATTTTTAACCGACTTCAAAAAAAGGAGGAGGTTCGTAACTTCATTATCCGTCATTTATGAGCCGAATTGAAAAATCCTTGTCTTGTTAAAGGATATACCTCTCGATTGGTTTCATTGAAAATTTATTAAAATCGGTTTATTACTTTGGTTTTTTAAATCCAAATAGCTGGTAAAGATATGTGGAAAAATCATCAATGAATACAGAATTGCGTATTTTGCTTTCCTGTGACTTTCCAGTGGTGTTCTTAGGTGTGGAGTACCAGTAAAAAGTGAAAAAAAAATCACAAAAATCCGACTTCCAAAAAAAACACTGCAAAGTACAAAATAACTCTAATTTCGGAAATCGGTGTTTTTGGTTGTTTCTTCGTAATTTAACACCGACTTTGGAAGTTAGAGTTATTTTATTAGAGTATTTTGTACGCGTATATTCATGCGTATCAACTGCAATACAAGGTATTTTGACGAATCAGGTTTTCAAACCGTAGTTTTTATTTCTAACACATTCTGAGTGCCGTTTTTCTATTTTCCTCTAAAGTAAAAGAGATAAAATTGCAGATATTTGCTTTGACTACATCTAATTAAAAGCTTTATCTCAGAACCAGAGTAATTACTCGAACCTCAAAGTACAAATTGTAATGCAACACAAATGTACTTATGTCGTACTTACTGAACATAATGAAAAATATTTTGTACTTCCAATTTATTATTTTGTAATTTTTCTCTAATGTACTGATTTTTCAAAATTCTGATAATTTTATTCGATAGAATCTATTTGGCGTATTTTGTTTACAAAACTGTCAATCCGATTTTTCAATTTACGAGTAGTTTTAATTTTTATTTAAGAGGAGTGTACTATCATTGCCGTCATACATCGACCGGTTTTGCGGAACCAGTTTGTTGATTCATCGACGCTTGGGTAATTGACTCAGTATATATTTTCATGCGATGTATCTCCAGCGGTGTATTTCTTTCGGCTCAAATGTATCGTCATTAATAACGACGATACACTTGTTAAAAAAAAAATTAACTTGCATTATAAAAATTATGGTGAAATCAGAAGTGAACTTTTTATGCAAAAGAGACTTTTTGAAGCGAAAACTTTTTTATCGGCGTTGTGCACTTTTTGGGATGGGTAAAAAATGTTAAACTCGCGTCAGGACACGTGACCTGATCGAAAATTCGTAAAACGGATAATGTAATATAAATAATTGTCATGTTTGTGTACGATAGCGCAATAAATTAATATAGTATTAAACCACATAAATTATAATACTTTTATACTGATAAATAAAGCAATTCGTGCGAAATTATTCCCACCATTCCAAAATATTCAAAAATGCACAACGTTAATGTTCAAGTTTTCACTTCTGCCGCTTCTCTTTGTTCATTTATTTTAAACGTTTCTGACTTTAGTCATGTTCATAGATTTATAAACAAGCCAGATATCAGTAACAGCTCAGGAGTAAAATAAATTAAAAAACTAGGCAAAACTAGACCAACAAAACCCATATAGTATTATTGGAAAGAGCACTTACAGATTGCTTCTATTATATTATTCTATCAATCCCAAAACAATTTGATAATATTTTCCTAAAACACACACTAGAGATAAACCGCAATAATGGCGCCACAATCGTACAAAATGACAATACCAATATTAATGTTGCGGTTATTTTACTTATTGACAACCCGAAATAGTCACGATTTTCAAACATTTCCGAACGGACGAATCAAATTGGCGGGTCACTTCAACCTCAATTGTTTATTTCGGAGGAAATTGTCAATTGTCATTGCAATTTATTTAAGGCTCTGAAAATAATTAATGAACAATTTATTATTTATTTATTATTATAAATTCATTTAAGGTAAATTTAGTTGCATTCATTTTGTATGAACTCGTGTCCGGGCAGGCTTCCAAGCCCGGGCCGACGCATGGACGTGCAGATACGGATACACAGTCCCTGCACGGCCACGACCCGGACACTGCCCGGCCACGGCCCGGACACTGCCCGCCCACGGCCCGGCTATGTGTGAATCAACCATTAGAAGGTGTAATTCTATTGAATTTCCGCATTCATTAACAAGGTGATGGATAAAACATATTCCACGAGGAACTGATATAGAAGGCCTTTCATTCCCAATCATGTCGTCTGACTCGACTGAACTTCTAATATTCAAATTGAAATTTATATCTTGTTGTATATTGTGTTTTTTTTTTGCATTATAATGGCATCTGAGTGGAGATCCTTCAAATTGACTTGGAATATCGCAAAATGTGACAAATTATCAAATGATCGTCAGCTGTAAATAAAATTAAAACTTATGGTTGTATTTTAATATACGGAATCAGTTACCTCGCATTTCAGCCGAGGACGTAGAAAAAATTGTTCAATGCAACATATGCTCATATCATCTGCCTTTTCCTAACTTTATTGGGGTCAGCTTCCAGTCAAACCGGATTCAGCTGAATACCATTATTTTACGTTTTACGTGGAGCGGGCTGCCTACTAGACCTCCACAACCCATTAATTGGGTAACACGGTACTTCTTGGCAAGACTGGATTCAGATTTTCTGGCTTCTCACAATCCGTAACGACTGCCATCTCCAAATGACAGCAGGGACCAACGGCTTCACGTGCTTTCCGAGGCACGGAGGAAACTCGATATTATAATGTTAAGATGGTCCTCCATCCACAGACAGACCCCGGCAAGCGCTACTTAACCTTGAAGATCGACCCATGCGACTGTAATTATTTAGCCTCGAGCTCCTCTGCTATGCAACAGCCGCTAAACACTTAAAAAAACTACCGTCAAATGCATGTTAAAATATGAACACCGCAATCCACCCTTAAAATCTTTCACAACAGGAAAAAGGGAACTTCTAAACACCACGTGTTGTTGGCAACTTAACTAAAACGTTGGCAAAATACGAGAATGTTGAATAAGAAACACCGTCGAGCTCTGGCCATTACAGCCAAGGGTCACGCACTGAGGCAGAGCTCCCACAAAATTGGGGCATAGCCCCCACAGGTCGGCAGCCCGCAAATTCTATAACTAACCATAAGGAAATGGTCGGAGGGGAACAAATTACTGACGAGCGACACTTGAACAAGTTTATCAAGAAAGTTAGGGATCGTAAAATAAAAAGGCCCTTCGGTTGGACGCTTTGGTTAGACGCTGATGGCTTGACCTCGATGGTACGTTCAGGTTATGAAAAATGGGACGGGTGGTACGGTGATGTCGTTTCATTAACAAATTGGGTTTCATGTAATAGGGTAGATGATTAAAATAATCTGGGGCCTAACCACCAACTCTTAAAGCAGTAAACCGTTCATATTTTTAGGATAATTTTAACTATTCACAAAATTAGTCCACTGCACTATGCCGAACAGCGTCCGAAATCCATTAATTCAATGTAATCATTTAACAACATTTTAAAACTTGGTTAGAGTCAATTTATTCGGCTAACGGTAGCCATTCATGCAAATAAATTAATCAATAGGTACTATTACCGTGGCCAGTAATTCCACAAAGTTCGTATTGCATATTGTGTAAATGCATGTGGTAATTATTGTAGTAGGTAATTAGTATTAATTTAGGTCCGATTTTCGATTGTTTCACTGTGAAAAATAATACATAAACATTAAAGTGCGATAGTTCGAGTTGTCTGTTCTATTCAGCCTGCTATAACGTGTCATTGCCATCATAAATGCATTGTGAAAAATATATAGTGTATGAATGTATGAAAACTATTAACTGATATTTTTTTAATCCAATGATGCAGTTATAGTTTATCAGGTCCGATGTTGATGAAAACTAAAACTACATCATAGAATTTTGAAAAAAATATCAGTTGTTTCTTTTTTTGAGAAATAAAAAATAATTTGGTTAAATTGAGCTCTTTCCTTTCGTTTTCCATGTGTATATACTTTCCAAAATTTGATCCTTATTAGCGACACTTTTTGATGGTGTAATACTCGTAGTACGGGCTGTTTTTTTTTTCAAAATCGATTTTTTCAGAATCTTTAAGAGTCTTTCGATATTCGATATTTTTAATAAATAAATAAATAAATATCCCTCCTTTTCTGTCTTTTCTTTCTTTAATATTATTATTACTTATCATTAAACCTATTTTCCCTAATAAGGTTAGGCAGAGATATAGGTACCTACATCCATTACCAATTAAATATCTAGGTTCCGTTTTTGGGATTTATTCTTCGACCAACATAAAGCTTCTTTAAGAAAAAACGTTCTTACCTTATTAGATTAGAATAAATAGTCATTCATCCTAATCGTATCAGCCAATTGCTGTCCACTGCTGAATGTAAGCCTCTTCCAAAGAGTGCCAACCATCCCGGTCTTGAGAAGTCCGCATTCATCCGCTGGCTAAATAATCATTAGCAGATTCAATAACGTAAAAAAAAAAAAAAATTATTTGAATTAAAAATTTATGTGAATCAGGAATGATGATAACCACAAGAGAATCAAGGTTACCGACATAGCCCGAAGGATCGCCAAACTGAAATGGCAGTGGGCAGAACTCGCAGAACAGATGGTCGATGGGGCCGAAAAGTTCTGGAGTTGCGACCGGGTACCGGAAGACACAGCGTTGGAAGGCCTTCCACAAGGTGGACCGATGACCTGGTGAGGGTCGCGGGTAGCCGATGGTTGCGAGACGCACAGGACTGGTTGTTGTGACGACCCTTGGAGAGGCCTATGACCAGCAGTGGACGTCTTTTGGCTGATATGATGATGATGATGAATTAGTGCCTAACCTAAGAGAGGCCTATGACCAGCAGTGGACGTCTTTCGGCTGATATGATGCTGACGAATTAGTGCCTAACCTAATGATATGTTCGGAGAGTTTTTCATAATAAGGCTAGTGATATTATAAACTGTTACTTACCAGATGCCTACAATCTCATGCCAACATGATACATTGTTTCCAATAGTGACAAAATAATTTATTTCAAATGGATTAACATATCTCCGGTCGGTAGATTACGCTGTCAATTCTAGCGAGCTCACAATTTCAATTTATACTGTTATAAACCTTTTTTGGGCTACAATAACGATGAAATTAGTAACTCGGAATTTGTGGTGTTACGATTTTTCAGATTTTGAATAACGATTCACGATTGACAATTTAAACAAACTCTTGTCGTACTCCTTTGAAGTGCTCTTGTCAATCTGAATTCGGATCCTTCATTGAAGAACTATAATATGTGTACTATATAATTGCAAGTGGATCTTGACCTCTCTGTTCGGAAAAGAAAAGGGGACGAGAGGATGGAAGCCGGAAATCAAAATCTCACGATATCACATTTACTTTTATGCGATCTATTTTTATTCCGTGACATTAAAAAATGGATTTTGTTACTACAACTGCTCGATAACTACTAGTGGTCCGGCCGGTATATTTTTGCTGAACTGGGTCTGTTTGGCGCAGCCGAGAGGCAAACAATGTTATTGTTTTAAAGTTAAGTCTCCTTATGTTTGTTTCTACATTTTGTGTATTGATGTGTGCCAAATATTATTATAACATTAAAATCGAGGCCCTATCATAACTGGGCTCGCGGATGGCGAGCAATGGATAGGTCGCCATCTGATAAGGACCAGACCCGAGTCGACGGCGCGTTGTGATCCACGCGCACCTCAAAGAGATGTCAGCATAATTGAGCGGGGCCCGCCAGTGCCTGCCAGGGTTGTTGGATTGTTCGAAAGAGTTACCGCAGCCCTGGACCGCAAAAGGCAATTGAAGGTAGACGGACGGTTTTAGTCAGTAAGTGACCCACACTCTCCCACTCCGTTTTACACCCAGAGCGGGGGAATCATTTGTTGATCCAATCCTTAAAAAAGCCCTTTCTATAACTTAATGGCAGTTCGGATTTAAAGGTTTTATCCTGACTAAATATTAATTAATATCTTATTATGAATGTCTTAAACGTCAAAAGTACCGAAGACCTCCACAACGTCTGATGACATGACACGTCAAAAATTAAATTTTAAACAAGCCCCTGATACACTTATGTTAATTTAATAAAGTGATGTCACTCCATCGAAACCCGGACGAAAGTCGTGTGAGCGACGTATAGTAATGGCATCTCGCGTCAAGATCTCTCTTCAAACCAAGCCGGGTTCGAGTACCCTCCAGCCGGTCGATTCTGTAAACATGTCGAAGTGAAAGACTCGGGCGTAGTGATCACGAAGTCAGCTGTCAATGATACTAGGGATGGACGAAACGTTACATTTCCAATCATATCGACATCGTCAAACGAGTTTTTTCAATAATAAAATTTTACAAATTTTACATAATTATAAATTTCATATTGGTACAAAAGTGGTATTTATGAGTCAAAACATCAATGCATAAGATCGTTTACTCCTCAAAGTTTTTTATACTAGCTAAGTCCTTATATTGGGTAATCAATGAACCCATTTTAATGAAACTTGGTACGCCTACACAAAGCAAACTGCGCGTGCGAAAAGTGGAAATTTAATTAAATCAACAACAATTCAAACAAGCGAAGTGGTCACTGCACCGTATTCAGCGGACTATAAGGCAAGGTGAAGTGACCGCTCCCTTCGACCGCGTTTTTTTTTTAATCTTTGATTCTTCCATAAACATTCAGAGAGTATTTTAAATTCAAATCTTTTAGATATTTTTTTATGTAAATCAGATTTTTTTTTTAAATATTCTTTAGGCGTTTTGGTAGGTACCTACTTTTTTTCATAAGTAGGCAATCAATTATTTGAGGGGTAAGTAACAATTAGAGATCTCACTTTCAAGAAAAGCCTGATTTCAATAAAAAAAAACGACTGGCTGGAGTAGTGTGGACCATGTGAGACCATTGTCGACCATGAAAACGGGTGAACACTGACAGTAAATACCTACTCTTTGACGGTAATTACCTAAAGTTTGACAGTTTTGGTCACCTCACCTTCACGCGTTATTAATGTGTTACCAGATCAATAAAAAAGTCTGATTTCAATAAAAAAAACGGCTACTGTTCAAAGCTTTATGTATTAATAAAACAAATCCGGACGCCTAATGAAACCCTGTTATGTCGGAATAAAAATTCTAATTATGTCTTGAAACGCGTGGCTAGCTTCCGAAGTGAGCCATTGTGACCATTGTCAACCATGAAAACGGGTGAACACTGACAGTATACCTACCTTTTTTACAGTGTTGATCACCTAATCTAACCTTCGCGCCTCGCATCGAGTACATAAACTATCAAAACATACGGCGGGAGAGGGAAAAAATAATAAAATTTACAATTCGTATGACCACCGAGCGAGCAGCGAAGGTTGAAGACCGAATAATTACGACTAAAATGTGGCAAGACAGTGGTGTTAATGATGACGAAGCTTTTGTTGCTTCTGCTACCAAAATGGCAAGAGTAGAATCAAAACCGAATCAACCCGATCCATGATGAACCGAGCACAACCTTCCAGATTTTACCACCAACACAAAATGTGCATTCCAATCTGGTTGACAAAAAAAGCAGTCACGATGGAGAGGACACCTTTAATGACAGCAGCGATAGTAACCTCATGATATGGAAATCACTCATTATTGAATTTTGTGGTGGAGAAATAACATTGTCAAGTTCAGTGCCAAGTGAACTATTGTTTAGTGCAGCTGGCTTAATTTCTTAACCCCTAAGAAATTGCTTAAAAGGAGACAAAGCCACAAAACTATTGTTTGTGAAACATAATTAATTTGACTATCCTTAGTTTTGATTAGGTACTAGCAGGTAATTTTTGTATTTTTAAGAAAGTGTACCTATTGAAATAAATATTAACGACTTTCTATTACTTCAATCAATAATGACTTATTATTTTTTCACTTCCACGAACACCTCTGCTTAATTGGAACAATGTAATTTTTGGACACTTACTGAACCCAGCTAAATCTCAAGCACTCATTGTTGGTGGCAGATACATGCTCAGCCTATTGGATCACCAGTCTCTGCCGCCTGTAGTGTATGACTCAGTGCTCATTTTATACTCCAAAAGCGCTAAAGTTGGTAAGAGGATATTCTACTCTTTCCAGTCTCATAAACGTCTCCAAAAATTCTTACCATTTCACACTAAGGTCAGTCTTGCTCAATCTCTTCTTCTACCACTTATAGACTATGCCGATATCTATTTTCTAGATGCTTCTGAGGTACCTACTCCTAAACAAACTCGAGCACTGACACTTCTCTTCTCCTTCGTATTCTGCATCACACTTCCTGTCGCTGTGGTGGCTCCTTCTCTGTTACTGCAGTGCATCTCTGGAACTTGCTCCCACACTCCCTATGCAACAGCCCTTCTGTTGATTGTCATCAAGAGGAAAGTTAAAGAGCATTTCCTTTTGATTTTGACATAATATTCTTATATATTATTATGTATGTGTATATATTTAGTTATGTATGTAAGTAAGTACTTATATTTATTTATTATAAAATATATAATGTGCCCTGGATCCTACCCTCTATTGTCATCTTTATCACTGAAAGGTTTGCTGGGAGAAAATTCAACTTGGAGTTAAGCTAGCCTTTGTACAGCTGTTATGGTGTACAATAAAGAATTAAGAACTAATCTTGTGATTCAAAATGCCACTGAAATTACCACCATTTGAGAAGAAGAATAAATGATAATATATGGCTCACTGACTTGTATCTTTTCTATTCTAGCAACTTACTTTTCTATACTAATCAGCCGATAGTATTAATAATAATTATTATTGTGCTATGCAATGATGCTTACTTCTGCATAGCTACATAAAATTAAAACCATGTTACCAACAAATTTAGGTGCAGCATCATCAACTTTATTCAGATCTAAGCAATATTTCCTATCTTTTGTACTTGGAGAGGATATAAATAAATCAATATCAGGCGAAATTACAATTTTACTCATTTTTATCCACATCAAAAAATACTAATACATCTTTTGCACTGAGCCAGCGGCAGGCAGAAGCCTGCAGAGTTCCCATATTCTGGATCTTCTGCTGAGGTGCTAATGGCAAAGTTAGAAAACTTGTCTGGATGGAAGCTGGCCGGCTGCCTATAGCTGAAAACAATGGGTAAACATAATTCATCATTATGCTAACTATTTTATACATTATTTCCCATGTTATGCTGATTGGTAATTCTATTTTTCAATAAAACATTCATCTATGTTTTAATTTATACAGCACATCAGTTGCATATTGTGAGCGTCTGAAACAATTCCATTCATCACATGGAACAATGTTACTCCTAGCTATTTTTAGAATAATCAGAGTTACAACTCTTATTATGTCTTATTGTGCCCCCATCAATCACTAATATAGAACGGTGCCCCATTCATGGCTTTCGTGGTCTACATTGTTATAATGTGTAAGTATTCCTATTTAATTTCGTAGTAAAGCAATACCTACTCAATTCATTGCGGTATACCCTTTGATTTGTGATCAAATCAAGATCAATCAATCAATATAAAATTAAGATAACGTTTCAGCTTAGTAGGTAAACAATATATTATCACATCTTGGTCGGTCGGCCGTACTGTCGGCCCGACTCGGTTTAAACACATTTACGATCATCACATATTTAATAATTATCACTACGTAGGTACCTATAAAATTCGAAACTCGGAGAACTTCAAAACTTTCTTTTGTTTGGTTAAAAATAGGTAGGTAAGCATTCATTACCCATACCGACGCGACGTTTGAAAATTTTTCGAACTTCATTGGCGAGTGGCGACATTGCTTTTTTTGAGATTTTGCTGTGTTGGCTACTGAGGCTTTTAAGCCAATCATATTTTTTGTTCAATTCTATTGAATTCGGGTCTTCGGTTATAGAATACAATGAAATAATTACTTAACGGCTAAAGATTTATCTATGGAGGTATTTTTATATCACAGCATTATATAAAATATAATGTGGTTTAAATACTAACTATAATAATAATATCTATAATAATAATAATATCTTGGGACAACTCACACACGGCCATCTGATCCCAAGCTAAGCAGAGCTTGTGTTATGGTAACCAGACAACTGATATCAGTTTCGCAGCGGCATTCGTTTCGAACGGACGCGTGCAGTAAACGTTATCGGTGTCTCATTAGTTAACGAGTTATTGGTTCTCGAGCGTCGGGCTTGACCTTGAAGCGGACTAGCGCATCGTTAGCTAATATAATGAGTATTAGAATATTTGTTTACAATGGAGGATGATAAGGAACTTTTAAGCGATAATGTTGAAGCAGGGAGTGTTTTAACTAGCAGTAACAATTCTATAACAGAACAAGACGTGGGGGAGCAATTCGATATGGACGTGACAACAAATGAAGACTCGATAAGACAGTTAAAGCGAGACAGAGTAGACGACGAGGCGGGTTGGAGATTAGTACAAAATAAAGAGAAAAAGACCAAAGAAGAAAGTGTTGAGATTTATGTTTCAACGAAAGAGAAGTTACCAAGGCAATTCGCACTAGCAAGATTATTTAAAGAAAAAGGAATCAAAGATATAACGAAAGTTAAATACTTAAATAACTACAGAGTACGAATTGATTGTAAAAACGAATTAAGTGCCATTAAACTACAAACTTGTAAGGACCTTTTAGATATGGACTGGAGATTTAGCAGACCAGATTTCAAGAGTTACTCATACGGTGTGATCAAAGACGTAGATCTCGATCTAACCGACGAAGAGCTC
Source organism: Melanchra persicariae (assembly GCA_947386135.1). Taxonomy (NCBI): domain Eukaryota; kingdom Metazoa; phylum Arthropoda; class Insecta; order Lepidoptera; family Noctuidae; genus Melanchra; species Melanchra persicariae. The sequence goes on along the minus strand of OX376651.1, from coordinate 2,442,181 downwards.
AAGAATTGCATAACTTGCCCTGAGACCTTTGAGTTGGTTTCATTGAAGCGGCTACAGAGACGTAATAGTAATGACTTGCCGGAAGATTTATGGGTTACGAGTGAAGCAGTTCGATTGTGCTTCAAAGGTGATATGTTACCAGCATATGTTTATGCAGACGGTTTAAGAATTAAGGTGGAACCATTTGTTTTCCCTGTTTCACAATGCTCTCGTTGTTGGAAGTTCGGACATACAGCAAGAGTGTGCCCATCTAAAAAGACATCATGCCCAAAATGTGGTAGTAACCATCAAAACTGCGACACACAAAAGTTTAAATGTTTAAACTGCGACGGACCACACATGGCATTATCTAAAACGTGTCCTGCATTTTTAAAAGAAAAGAAACTCAAAAATCTCATGGCGGAATTTAATTGTACTTATAGGAAGGCTTTACTGTTATACGTTGCACCATCTCCACGCAGAGATGAGAGGGAACCTATTAGAGTCACTCCCACAGCCGCTGTATTCCCTGAACATCAAGTTAACCTTACAGAACGATCAAGCTCTTCTCCTTTATATGCTGAGGTTGTAAAAACGGAAGCCGTTATCCACAATCCACGCACCCATAAAGATCAACAAAGTACTAAAAAACACGAAAAGCCTAGGGTAGCTAAAGACGATGATTGGGCCAACTGGTTACCAACAGAAACGGAAGAAGCAATGGATTCGAACAACAATTGCGAGGAGTCTAGAAAGATAGAGGTGCATTTTGATGAGCTTTTAGCTAGACTCAAAAATATTGTATTTTTGAAGAGATGTACGGTAGCGGAAAAAATTCAAATGGCAATTCAATGTTGTGTAGAATGGCTGATCTTAGTGGTTGTTGACAACGTATCGGATTGGAAAATGATGAAGAATTTACTTAATTTCTTTAATGGATAACTGCAAAACTAACATTAAACTAAATATGATACAGTGGAATGCGCAAAGCGTGAAACCTAAACTGATTTTGTTAGAACAATTACTGAATCAGGAAAATATACACATTGCTGCGATAAGTGAGACATGGCTGGACAAAGAAAGTGACATGAGGCTGAGCAATTACAAAATCTACCGTAAGGACAGGTTTGATGGTTACGGAGGGGTTGCAATTCTTACCCATAAGTCTATAAAATCTCAGCTGTATGAAGTCCAACTCAGTAACCAAGGTATGGAATTAGTTTGTATAAAAGTATTTAACTGTGGAATGATACAAAATATTATTTCTGTTTACTGTCCCCCTTCGATTAGAACTTCTCAAAACGATTGGGATGCTTTATTTTCTATTGTTGCAAAAAATACGGTAATTCTAGGAGATTTTAATGGGCACCATTCTAATTGGTCAAATAAAATAGATAGTAGGGGTATTCAAATTTTTGAAGCTGTAATGGACAATCAGTTTATTACTTTAAATAATGGCAACCCAACTCGGTTAAAAATGGTTAATTTGGAATGGCAAAAGTCCTCACCCGACGTTTCTGTGGCATCATCTGACATCGCATTGCAGTTCGACTGGTCAGTCATGAATGAGACACTAGGCAGTGATCATAGGGTTATTAAAATTATTTCAAATATCCAGGCTAGTCCTCCGTCAATAGTTCGCAAAAATTTCAAAAAAGCTGATTGGACTTCATACACTGAGTTACTCAACACCCTCTTTTTAGATTTTACATTTTCTGGAGACTTACAGACCGACTATGACACCTTCATTAACTATATAAACTTGGCTTCCGATGTTTGTATCCCTATAGTTAAGATAAACCCGAACCCCGATAGTAAATTTTTACCTAAACCTTATTGGAAGCCTGAGCTATCTAAATGTGTGGCTGAACGTCGACTTGCATTGTCTAAATTTAGACGTAATCCAACCCCCCAAAATTATGAAATAATACAAAACAAAATTCGCGAATCCCAAAAATTGATTCGCATTGCTAAAAGTAAAGGGTGGGCTGATTTTTGTTCTTCATTGGATTGTTCTACATCTCAATCAACCGTATGGCAAAAAATGAGATGGTTTAAGGGGTATAAATATTCAAACCATCACGTAGATAAACATAAAGCTACGGATTTACTTCTTAGTTTAACGCCAGACTTTGTAACCCCGAGTGACATGACTTTCGATACAAATAACCCGGAACTTGATGTTATGTTTACCCCTTCAGAATTTAAAAAATGTGTCCGATCGAAAGATACGGCACCTGGAGGTGATAATATATCATACTCTATGATTAAAAGGTTACCACAAAATTGTCAAAAGGTGCTAATTCAATTATATAATAAGATACTCTTGTCTGGTTTTGTTCCTAAGCAATGGCGTGATATTGTAATTGTGCCAATCCCTAAACCGGGACGAGACTCCCAAAGTGTATCATCTCTCCGTCCTATTTCAATGATCTCATGCGTTTGTAAGGTTTTTCATAACATTTTAATGAATAGATTAGAGTGGTTTATTGAAAAACATATGCTTTTGTCAAATAACACTACAGGGTTTAGAAAATGTCGCTCAACTGTAGACAACTTGACCGTCTTGGTATCTCATATTCAAATGGGTTTCTACAAAAAATTTATTACAGTGGCTGTTTTCATAGACATAAGCAATGCGTATAACTACGTAGATATCAAAAGCCTACTAAAAATCATGCAGCATATTGGTGTGGGATCTAGGATTTGTAGTTACATCTGGAACTTCCTCAAGTTGAGAAACCTTAATATTACAATAGGTAACCACAAATTAAGTCGCACGTCCGGTCGGGGATTGGCACAAGGCGATCCACTGTCGCCGTTACTCTTTAACATAGCAACCATGAACATTTGTAATAGTAGTGGTAGGGACGTGTATCTGTCGCAATATGCGGACGATTTTGTGTTGTACACCACTTGCAGGGATGTCTCTTTGGCCCAACAACTATTACAACCCGCTTTGAATAAAATGACTGAACTGTTTTTAAATTTGGGTCTTGAGATATCTCCCACGAAAACCAGCGTCTGTATTTTTAAGAAGGGTGTAGTAAGAGAGACTGTCAATTTAAAAATTAATGAGGTATCGTTGCCAGTGGTACTCAATGTAAAATATTTGGGAGTTTGGCTTGACCGATCACTTAGGTGGGCTAAACATATTAACGAGACCCGAGAAAAGGTGTTAAAATTATTAAATGTTTTTAAAATTCTGGCTGGTTCTGGATGGGGAATACATCCCAAGCATCTGAGACGATTATACATCGCAACAATTCGAAGTAGAATCGACTACGCTTGTTTCCTATACGACAGCAGTTGTGAAACTCACCTAAGTAAATTAGACAGGGTCCAAAACATTTGCATGAGGATTATCGGTGGCTTTATTAGAACGACAGCCATTCACGTTATGGAAAACGAATTAAACCTGACGCCTTTGAGGTTTCGTAGATATTATCTAGCGGGTAAATATTGGCTCAAAATTAAATCATATGCGGATAATAATATCATGACTGTGTTAAAAGATTCACAAGTACTTTGTCAACAATCACACTGGAGAAGAAAAGTGCCATTGTTAATTAGAATGCACGAGTCTCTAGATTTACTACCGGTTTACACAAGCCCAAAGCTTGAAATTTTTTCATTGGATACCTGGGTCCATAGGATAGATCTGTCTCAAATTGTATTTCCTCAAGTAGATGGTTTGGTTGCGGCTAAAAAGTTCTACCAAAACACTAAACTCACTGAGTTATGCACCAGTATTTTAAATAACACCTATTCGGAATTCTATAAAATATACACAGATGGATCCAAAGATAAAATAGGTTCTGGGGCAGCGTTTTTCGACCCACAAACCAAACTTGCAGTGCAATTAAAGGTAAACGCAAAATGCAATATAATGTATACAGAACTTGTTGCAATAGAAGAAGCATTATCGTACATTAACTCGTTTGAAAGTGGCAATTATGTTATTCTTTGTGATTCGAAAAGCGCCCTTCAGCATTTAATTCGGTGTACCACAAATTATCGGGGCACTCCGATTGCATATAGTGTGATCAAATCATTAAATAAGCTTATTTCTAAGAAAATAAAAATTGTACTTCAGTGGATACCGGCTCATATTGGCTTGGAAAACAATGAAATAGTTGATCGACTGGCAAAGGATGCATGTGATGATGGGTTGGTTTGTCCATACCTTCCCGTGCACAGTGATTTTTTGTATGCAGTTAGAGAAAAATGTATTAACATGTGGCAAGAGCACTTCGACCAGAGGTCACTGAGCAAGGGAATCTGGTATCGGACGATCCAACCAACACTTTCTCGAGTCCCATGGTTCGACCAGGCCAAGATGAGTCGATCAGAAATTGTTATGGCTCTTCGACTTCGATCGGGACACATACCATTGAACAGTTTTGCGTTCCTCATGGGTAAAATTACTTCACCAAATTGTCCGGAGTGTAATACAGTGGAAGACACTTACCATATTCTAATGGAATGTGTCCGGAACGAGGCCGAAAGACCTTTTATTTTGCCGAATTTAATGGATGTTGGTAAATGCAACAGTGTTCTTGCATCACCTTTGTCAAAGGATGCAAGAGCCTTGTATAAATTGGCTAAGATAGGATTTAGATCGTAAGAAATATTTGTTTATACCGATGAGGGTGGCATAATCAGTTTGTGATTAAACCCTCTATAATTAAAGAAGAAATAAAAAAAAAAAAAACAACTGATATACATACTTATATAATTTATAAATACATACATATTATAGATAAATTACACCCAGACACAGAACAAACAATAATGCTCATCACACAAAGTTTGTCCTGGGTGGGAATCGAACCCACGACCTCCGGCTTTGCAGTCAGGGTCACTAACCACTAGACCAACAGGCCAGTCTACAAATCGGTTTGCCAACTAACATGGCAAACCGATTTGGTTCTCTATTGTGTTCCTTTTCTTTTTTATCCGTAAGTGCCATATTTTTTTTTGTCATCATTTGTCCAAATGATAACTTGCCCGAACAATGTCACTGATATAGATATAGTCTGATATAGATTTTTATTGCAATCGGTTGCAGAGATAGGTACCTAAAGAAAACTTCTTATAAAAACATAGCCCTTCCTTGGCAGTCTGGTAAAAAGTGATTATTATGAAGGCGATTAATGTTTTTGACACAATTTTTTTGAATTCTTTATCCCAAAAAACACATAGGTATCAACACTACTACTAACATTAATATAAGAATAAAGTTTTGTTCAAATTCAAACATTGTTCGCCGGAATAACCTGTCACGAACAGCGTACCCTTAGCCGCCTAAAATTTGAAGCACACGCTCCTCGGTGTTAGTAAGTTATCTTACTTCCTCGAACCCCCCACCCGTCGCCTAGTTGCGGCGCGCTCAGCAGCTTTTTTTTTATGTTAGATTTTCGGTCCGTCCAATACTAGATAAGAAAGAAGGATTAGTCTGTTTAGTAGGTAAGCCGATGGCCTTTGTCGCTAAAAAAAATCTAAACAAATTCCAAGAGTAAAAATACTTAGGTAGGTAGGTACCTTCATCTACTTCTTTTTAGTCTTGGTAGCCCCGCCTAAAGCGTTAATTTTCGATGTTACTTCCTCCCAGAACCTTTGGGTTTTGAGGCGGGCATTTGCGGTGTCACTATGCCCCCTGGCCATCTCCGGATGGAGTTCCATCATTTGAACCAGGGCAACAAACTGCGCCTCATTTGCAGCACAAGAGCGAAATGGGCTAGAAATATATCCTTAAATTAGGTCAAATCATCAAAAATTACCTGTAAGATTTCGTTTTTCAATATTCTCAAATACTTTATAAGAACCTATTATTTAAAAATCTGTCCGTAGTGCATACTTACGTCATTCTTATCGAATTGGTAATAAAAAATAAAAGAACACGTATCGTAGGAAACAGCGCGGCGTTTTGAATTATTTATCAAAAGGGCGCGAAATCGCATGTCTACACCAAGTCTATTGTACCACTCTACCGCATTTTTGTTTTCAATATGTGTACTAGTCTTTAAAGATTAATTTTTCGGGCTTCCGGAATCTATGGCCACGGTAGATTCAATTATTGCAATAATAGTTTTTTGGTTATATGTGTTATATGTGTTGGTTATACATTCACAAAATAATAATTAACACTCCATCATCCATTGACGTATCTTAAAAAAATATGATTGGCTTAAAAGCCTCAGTAGCCAACACAGCAAAATCTCAAAAAAAGCAATGTCGCCACTCGCCAATGAAGTTCGAAAAATTTTCAAACGTCGCGTCGGTATGGGTAATGAATGCTTACCTACCTATTTTTAACCAAACAAAAGAAAGTTTTGAAGTTCTCCGAGTTTCGAATTTTATAGGTACCTACGTAGTGATAATTATTAAATATGTGATGATCGTAAATGTGTTTAAACCGAGTCGGGCCGACAGTACGGCCGACCTACCAAGATGTGATAATATATTGTTTACCTACTAAGCTGAAACGTTATCTTAATTTTATAATTGATTGATTGATCTTGATTTGATCACAAATCAAAGGGTATACCGCAATGAATTGAGTAGGTATTGCTTTACTACGAAATTAAATAGGAATACTTAAACATTATAACAATGTAGACCACGAAAGCCATGAATGGGGCACCGTTCTTTATTAGTGATTGATGGGGGCACAATAAGACATAATAAGAGTTGTAACTCTGATTATTCTAAAAATAGCTAGGAGTAACATTGTTCCATGTGATGGATGGAATTGTTTCAGACGCTCACAATATGCAACTGATGTGCTGTATAAATTAAAACATAGATGAATGTTTTATTGAAAAATAGAATTACCAATCAGCATAACATGGGAAATAATGTATTAAATAGTTAGCATAATGATGAATTATGTTTACCCATTGTTTTCAGCTATAGGCAGCCGGCCAGCTTCCATCCAGACAAGTTTTCTAACTTTGCCATTAGCACCTCAGCAGAAGATCCAGAATATGGGAACTCCGCAGGCTTCTGCCTGCCACTGGCTCAGTGCAAAAGATGTATTAGTATTTTTTGATGTGGATAAAAATGAGTAAAATTGTAATTTCGCCTTATATTGATTTATTTATATCCTCTCCAAGTACAAAAGATAGGAAATATTGCTTAGATCTGAATAAAGTTGATGATGCTGCACCTTAATTTGTTGGTAACATGGTTTTAATTTTATGTAGCTATGCAGAAGTAAGCATCAATGCATAGCACAATTTATTATTATTATTAATAATACCTGATTAGTATAGAAAAGCAAGTTGCTAGAATAGAAAAGATTCAAGTCAGTGAGCCATATATTATCATTTATTCTTCTTCTCAAATGGTGGCAATTTCAGTGGTATTTTGAACCACAAGATTAGTTTTTAATTCTTTATCGTACACCATAACAGCTGTACAAAGGTGAGCTTAACTCTAAGTTGAATTTTCTCCCAGCAAACTGAGTGATAGAGAAAGATCACAATAGAGGGTAGGATCCAGTGCACATTATAATTTTATAATAAATAAATATAAGTACTTACATACATAACTGTAAATAAATACACATACATAATAATATATAAGAGAATTATGTCAAATTCAAAAGGAAATGCTCTTTAACTTTTCTCTTGATGACATCAAGAGAAGGGCTGTTGCATAGGGAGTGTGGGAGCAAGTTCCAGAGATGCACTGCAGTAACAGAGAAGGAGCCACCACAGCGACAGGAAGTGTGATGCAGAGTACGAAGGAGAAGAGAAGTGTCAGTGCTCGAGTTTGTTTAGGAGTAGGTACCTCAGAAGCATCTAGAAAATAGATATCGGCATAGTCTATAAGTGGTAGAAGAGATTGAGCAAGACTGACCTTAGTGTGAAATGGTAAGAATTTTTGGAGACGTTTATGAGACTGGAAAGAGTAGAATATCCTCTTACCAACTTTAGTGCTTTTGCAGTATATGAGCACTGAGTCATACACTACAGGCGGCAGAGACTGGTGATCCAATAGGCTGAGCATGTATATGCCACCAACAATGAATGCTTGAGATTTAGCTGGGTTCAGTAAGAGTCCAAAATTACATTGTTCCAATTAGGCAGAGGTGTTCGTGGAAGTGGAAAAATAATAACTCATGATTGATTGAAGTAATAGAAAGTCGTAAATATTTATTTCAATAGGTACACTTTTTTAAAAATACAAACATTACCTGCTAGTAGGTACCTAATCAAAACTAAGGATAGGCAAATTATGTTTCACAAACAATAGTTTTGTGGCTTTGTCTCCTTCCAAAAATTAAGCCAGCTACACTAAACAATAGTTCACTTGGCACTGAACTTGACAATGTTATTTCTCCACCACAAAACTCAATAATGAGTGATTAAATATCATAAGGTGTCCTCTCCATCGTGACTGCTATTTTTGTCAACCAGATTGGAATGCACATTTTGTGTTGGTGGTAAAATCTGGAAGGTTGTGCTCGGTTCATCATGGATCGGGTTGATTCGGTTTTGATTCTACTCTTGCCATTTTGGCAGCAGAAGCAACAAAAGCTTCGTCATCATTAACACCACTTGCCACATTTGAGTCTTAATATTGGGTCTTCGAGCATCGCTGCTCGCTCGGTGGTCATACGATCGTCAAAAAGTAGGTAGTTATACTGTCAGTGTTCACCCGTTTTCAGGGTCGACAATGGTCACAATGGCTCACACTTCGGAAGCTAGCCACGCGTTTCAAGACAGAATTAGAATATTTATTCCGACATAACAGGGTTTCATTAGGCGTCCGGATTTGTTTTATTAATAAATAAAGCTTTGAACAGTAGCCGTTTTTTTTATTGAAATCAGGCTTAAATAATTGATTGCCTACTTATGGAAAAAAGTAGGTACAAAAACGCCTAAAGAATACCATTTAAAAAAATCTAATTTGCTTACATCCCAAAAAATATTTTAGATATTTTTAAGTTTTGAATATAAAATATTCTCTGAATGTTTATGGAAGAATCAAAGATTAAAAAATAACGCGGTCGAAGGGAACATTCACTTCCCCTTGCCTTATAGTCACCGGAATAGGGTGAAGGGAACACTTCGTTGTCCTGGGCACTTCTCACGCAAGCGCGGTCAACGGGTGAACGACTGAACGTTACCTACGTTCGCGTGTTCACCCTCTTCTTAGAGTCGGCTGAATACGGTGGAGTGACCACTACGCTAGTTTGAATTGTCATTTTCACTTTTCGCATGCGCGGTGTGCTTTGTGAATGGGTTCATTGATTGATTTATCCCAACAGAAAAATGTGATAAGGTGAGGATGAATACCTACTCTTTGTAGGTAAATTTATTATTGGCAACAGTTAAATTAGTAACTCAGGTACTCAGGTTGGAATTGTTCTTTGTGTCGTTCCTACTTAGTAATATTTAGGTAGAAATTTGGATAATCAGTCTTTTAGGTAGGTATTTATAAATATTTGGCTTTAGCATTAAAATTCAGTAAACTCGATTTATCGACAGGATTCTCTAATAGATTTGTCCATCACTAGCGTTATTGACAGCTAACGTCAGTCCAAGCTCACTGCACCTTTTGTTTGTCGAAGTGTTCACTACGACATGTTTACAGAATCGCACTGCAGTTTACACGTCGCGTCGCCTCCCCACTCGACTCGGAGAAATTTAATCTGAGTAGGGACAAGAGGAAAATAATCGTATTATATCGTATTTTTGTGACTTACAAGGTCCTCGACAAGTTTTTGCGAGACCTACCTTTAGTTAAGTTGTCGCGATGGGAGTGGACGATAAAAACACTGGCTGGCGTGTTTTTTTTAAATGGATTCTTCCATTCTTCGTCTTACATTTTTTTTTGTGGGAAAATGGCCGCTTTTAGGTTATGTTTTTGGAGGATATTGGATGGGATGTTTGCGATTGTATGAGAAAACTGAATGTCATTTTCTTAACTTCTTGCTTTACACCATTATGACTTCTATTATACAATAATTAGGATCGCTTTTAAGTATCTTCTAGATAAATCAATTGCTTGAAGGTAAAGTTATTCTTACTCGATTACTCGCCACTAAGGAAAGAATAAAACTTTGTTTTTTTTTTATTATTAATAAGCACGCGCTTGACCACTATCTCACCTTATGGTAAGCGAAGATGTGGTCGAAGATGGAGCATGCTTGCCTAGAAGTAACCTATTCACTCTTGACTTAAAGACTCCCAGGTTGTAGCTATCAGGAAACACAGACTCTGGCAGGGAATTCCACTCCTTACTTCAGAACTATGCACTTATTATTGGGATATGAGATATTTTCTCCCATTTTCGTTTACTGGGATGATCAAAGCTAAATAACACAGCAAATTAATTAAGGATGACTGACAACTAGGTACTGCAGTGAAACTCTGACAGCAATGTAAGAAAACTTCATCTGGAGACTCATTTCAGGTTATTTTTTATTATGATAGAGTTTAGCAAAGTTTCCGCCGACCACAACCGTCTTTCAACGCCGACTCCCTAAGGAAGATTGCCAGAGTATTGTCGACCTTAAGTAATAGTTGAAAAGTTGCAAGTGTCCATGTTATTGATAATTACCTTCCGGAACAAACTAATGCTGGTTGGCGGCGAAAACTAATATGGTAGCAATACTTTTCCGTTTATTTCAATTTATATCATAATTATATCTGCTATATTGGAAAACCAACTGTATTATCGAATACTAGTTTTTCCCCGCGACTTTATCCCGGATTATTACCGGATACAAATATTTCAAAATCGCTTGAACATAAAAATATGTTCATTGATTTTATCAAATTCCTAAATATACAAAGGCTCATATGGTTTTGTCTTCAATAATGACGGACTCCCATACAAACCTTCATCCCCCCCCCCCTATTATTTATTTATTTAATAACAATTGCTTACTATACTTACAGTTTTCACCAAAGCGTATAGCAAGCCAACAACATAGAATAGACTTATAAACTAAAGAATTTAATACATATTTTGATCATCGATCTATGTGTGCACGCAAATATTTCAACCCTTTTAAACTAAGATTTTTCTCGTGACATAAGGTAGTTTGTCTTTTTCCAATGTCTAGGTTCAGTGGTGTAGGCGTAAAAGTGTAACAGACAGAGTTCCTTTTGCATTTAGCAACTAGCTTTTGCCCGCGGCTCTGCCTGCGTAGGTGTCAGTTATTGCGTAAAAAATGTATGCCTATGTCCTTCTCCATAGCCCAGGCTATATATCGGCCAAACTTCATGACCATCCGTTTAGTCGTTTTAAAGTGAAAGCGGAACATACAAACTAACTCACTTTCGCATTTATAATATTTGTTAGAATTAGAACAATATGGAAGTATGATTTTTTTTTTATATTATTAATTCTTTTTTCGTTGTTATACTTGATGTACGCTTGCGTTTTACCACTATCTCACCTGATGGTTAGCGATGATGTGGTCGATGATGGAGCAGGCTTGCCTAGAAATAACCTATTCACTCCTAACCAAAGACCTTAGAAGGTTGCAGCTATAAAAAAAACACAGACTCCAACAGGGCATTAAACTCTTTAGCTCTATGCGCACAATGAAAGTAATTTCAAAATGTTTTCTTTAAATTAACATCGTAAAGAGGTAAAACGGTGAATTGAGAAGAAGAAAAAAAATACGTTTATTCCGCCAGAAACGACGCACAAATAACACAAAACTAAAAGAAAAATTTCAATGTTTGTTTTTTTTTTAGGATGCAACAACCCAACTCAACATTCGCATGTTAGTTGCAATCTGTCAAAAAAGCCTTAATTTTCATACCTACATTTTTGACAATATGCAACTGACATGAATATGCAAACGTTGCTTAAAAATTAGAACAATTGGAACTCTCGAATTACTGATCCATTTAGCCGTACTATTGAAACCAGGTATCAGGAGTTATAATAGATGCTCTTAGCTACTCTATGAAACTGAAGTGGCGATGGGCGGGCCATGTGGCAAGAATGAGCGACGATAGATGGACAACCCGGCTGACGTCTTGGGCAGGGCCCATAGGAACCAGAAAGAGAGGAAGACCTAATACCAGATGGGAAGACGACATTGTTGGTACCGCTGGAAAACGATGGTTAGAGAAAGCTACAGACAGGGAAAACTGGGCAGCTCTGGAGGAGGCCTTCACCCTCGACTGAGAGGGGTTCACGAACAGTAATCTAAACACATCTATTGAATTTTGATTTATATTAAAATGGAACCTTATACAATTAATCTTAAATTATCAAATTATCTAATCTTGAACTCAGAATTAATTTTGCATGTTTTTTAGTTATATGAATGTTATCAATTATGGAAATGTTAAATTGTAAAAATTATCTAATTGCAGAGAAATAAAAGGCTTATTATTATTATTATTTCCTTTATTCATTTTATTACATATCATTTACATTTTTAAATATTTCTATAAAAATATAAAAAAAAACATTTAAAAATATAAAAAATAGTAGCCCACCGGTATCGGGAACAGAATCCAAGCTACCGGTGGTCAGGACTCCTGAGAGAGAAACCTCCTAACGATACGCGCCGTGTCCAAGAGTACTGCTTTCTGGATCAAGCCCTTGATCCAGTTGCCCAACGAGAGCCTCTTGAGATGTTGGTCGAGGCTCTTGGCAATTACGCCATTGGCCGTGACGATTATCGGCACAATGACTGCTGTGTTCACATCCCACATGTCGACAACCTCGCGAGCCAAGTCAAGATACTTTGTTTGTTTATCTTTCTCAGACTTCACGAGGTTCTCGTCATGAGGGACTGCTATATCAACAATCATTGCGCGACGCTCTAATCGGTCTATCACCACTATATCAGGCTTATTAGCCAAAATAGTCCTGTCAGTGATGATAGACCGATCCCAATACAATGTGCAATTGCCATTTTCGAGAACTGGGTCGGGCACATACCTATAGTACGGTACTTCCGATTCCACAAGATTGTATTGAAGAGCAAGTTGCTGATGGATAATCCTGGCTACAAGGTTGTGCCTGTGCAAATAGTCTCCGTTAGCCAGACTAGAACAACCGAAAATAATGTGGCGGATAGATTCCCCGGGCCGGTGACATGCCCGACATATGTCAACCGTACCGTCCTTCACAATGTATTTCCGGTAGTTGTTCGTCATCATAACTTCGTCCATAATCGCACAGACAAAACCTTCGGTTTCCCCGAAGAGGTCACCAAAACGCAGCCAGGCTACGGACGCTAAAAAGTCTACATCGGGCCCATGTAGGACCCGATAAAAACGTCCGTGAAGCTCCTTGCTCTGCCATACCTTCATGCGGTCATTAGTATCTAATACCACAGGTTTGAGCCAGTTCTCGTTAGCCAAGGAGAGCCCGGTAAGGCCTTTGTCCACCGCTACCACATCCTGATGCATACCCACGTCGGCCTCTAGGAAATAATCCCTAAGGCTGCATACCTCGCGGTTGTGCAGGGTCTTAGCATTTAAGAAGCCACGACCCCCGCACTTCCGCGGGATATACAGCCTCATCACCGATGACCGTGGGTGATGCATCCGATTTGCGGTAAGCAGTGAGCGAACCCTCCTATCCAGGGCGTCAAGTTCCGTCTGAGTCCATTTGAGTATGCCGAAAGAGTACATCAAAACCGGTATGACCCAACCGTTGAAGGCGCGCACCTTGTTTCCGCCTGATAAAAGACTGTTAAAAACTTTGTTCAGGCGGCCAAAAAAGCGCTCCTTCAACGATTGTTTCATGTCAGCAGCATTGATGCCTAACGCTTCCGACATACCCAAATACTTGTAGGTTTCGGATGAGGAGAGGGACCTAAGGTGTATGGAATCCGAGGGTTGGGTTCCCACGGATTCCATAATCTCCCCTCGCTTTACATGCATGACCGCACATTTGTCCACACCAAATTCCATCCTGATGGCGCTACTGAAGGTTTCTGTTACCTTCAGTAGCTTCATCAGTTGAAAGTTGTTAGGAGCAAATAGTTTCAAGTCATCCATGTAAAGGAGGTGCGATATGACCTGACCACCTCTTCTCAACCGGTAGCCTTGCCCCGAACCCTCCAGCAGTGTACTGAGAGGGTTGAGGGCCAGGCAAAACCACAGTGGACTCAGACTGTCGCCCTGAAATATGCCACGCTCGATCCTAATCGGGTCGCTGTTCGCCTGGATCTGTCGACACCCTGGATAGCGAAGAACCGTCCTCCACTGCCCCATACACGACATCAGGAAGGTGCGTAGGACTGGATCAACTTTATACAGCTCCAGCACCCTCATGAGCCATGTATGTGGCACCGAGTCATAGGCCTTCTTATAATCTATCCAACATGTCGACAGATCCTTTCGGGAACGGCGAACCTGTTGGCTAATGGCAATATCAATGAGGAGCAGCTCCTTAGTACCGCGGGACCCGTTCCCACATCCATTCTGAGAGGCAGACATTATTGAACTACTGTCAATATGATGGTTAATCTTTGCTCTCAAAATGGATGTAAGAACTTTATAGACCGTCGGTAAACACGTGATCGGTCTATAATTTTTAGGCTCCGCGGTACTACCTGATTTATGGAGCAGATGGGTTAGTCCTGTAGTTAGGAACTGGGGCAGCGACCCTGACTCTAAGGCAGACTGGATTTGAGATGCCAAGCGAGCGTGCGATCTTTTGAACCATTTTATCCAAAAGTTGTGCAGCCCGTCCGGCCCTGGAGATTTCCAGTTAGGCAACGGACGGACTGCACGACAAACATCTTGGGGGCTGATGGTGATTGCCCCCATTTCTGGTATCAAATCGCACGCGCGCTCGACCTCCCGAGTCCAGTCACCCTCGGTATGACTGACAGGCACCGACCAGATGCTGCGCCAGAAAGAATACATGGCGTCATCATCGGGTAGGCGCGTATCAGTCTCACCTTGGTCCGGTCGCTCCCAAGCCCTATAAACCCACCTCTCATTGCTTTGGAATGTGCGATTCTGAGTGTATCGCTCCACTCGCCGCTTGTACCGACGTATACGGTTTGCCCATGCATAGATTTTCTGCTTCAGGAAGTCGATACGCTCTGTGACGCGGGCAAGATATTCCCGAGGAAGAATATCAGTCCCCGAGAATGCCCGCCTCACAAAGCGCATCACTCTACGGCGAGTGTTGCCCTCCCTGAAGCAGATTAGTTTGCCGATGAGTGCTCTAGCCTCACCGATACGACGCTCGATCCTGCACTGCCAAGCTGGTACAGCTGGTCGTGTAGCTCTGTCAGTATTAGGAAATCTGACATGAGCTACACGACATGCCGCTGCAGCCGCACAGTACAAGATCGAGTGGGTATCGGCGAGATCATCGCTGCTATCAAAGCAACTTGCTAGCTGCGAATCTAGAGCACACATCAGCGCCCTATTTTTCTTATGCATGGGCAAACGAGGTAGCCGAGGCCTAAGCTCAGGCGGTGTGGAGCGATACTCCCGGAAAGCATCCTCCAAAGCGCTCCTCAGTCGCTCATTGCATTGGGTACTCACGGATATAGCCCCGTCATCGTCGTCTTCACCAAAGTAGTCGGGTCGCGGTGAAACACTAGGTTGTATTTGCACCGCGGCCGGTGGTGAGGCAGGTGAGACGCGGCTGCTCCGTGATTCCAGACGCAGTCTATCAAGTACGGCGTCATCCAACATACGGTTACGCTGGATGACCCGTACCTGATCCGATAATCGCTGGGCTGATACGTTGACAGCTGGCTCAAGTACCCGAAACAGAGAGAGCATCCGACCACGGTACGCAGTCAGGTTAGTTCCCCCCTCTGTAGCCCCAAAGTATGAGCGCATGACATTTTCGTTTACCGATTGAGTCCATCGCATGCGCTGCACACTTCCACCGATAGCGGGGACCCTGCCAGAGGCCGGGTGGGCCTCGAGGTCCCAAGCTGGTCGGAGGTCGGCCTCGTCCACGCCGACGCGCAGGTGGTGGTGTCGTCGGTGGCGAGAAGTATTCGTCGCTCGAGCTCGACGCAACTGCAGCAACCGGAATCTCAGGACTCACGGCTGGCGCAGGTCCCGGCGGCTGCGAGGCGGAGCTGAGCGACGAACCCGAAGATGATGGTTGTGCGGTTTGTGCTCGTGCCCGGCTTCTTGTCAGCATGTCAGCATGTATTTGTTCTTGATTTTTTCTATTCCAATTTTCTATTGAGCTGCATTATGGTAGAGATGGTAATATATATATTTTTTTCTTGATGTATCATGTATTATGGACATTTTATAGTCGATATTTATTGAAATTATTACAAAAAATACGGGATGAAATTTTTTAGTGACAGTGAACTTGACAGCCGGACCACAGATTATTATTATTATTATTATTATTATTATTATATTGAAACCAAACTGACTGATAGTAGTTCCTTAGTGTTTCTATTTGTTTTTATAACCAAAAAAAACAAACTCGTATCAGGTAGCGAGAAAAAGTTGATCTGCAAAGCTAAGAAAAATTAAATGTTTGAATGATGTCACATCCCTCATTGGCCTTTCTTTCCGTATATACAATTAATTGAAAGACTAATAATCAAAATACGACGTCTTTTACCTTAGGAGCAGCGAACCGTGTAATGAACAGCTATACTCATGCATACATAATGTCTGTGTATAATTTATTTTCTTGGCTGCTGTGTATTCTCTTCGTGTACTTATTTAAAGATATCTTTGAAATCTAAAGAAGTGTCTTTACTTGTTCAAACCGACGACGTTCAAATTGACGACACGGATCGCGCAGTGTTTAAGTGACTGACCCACGGCTGCGCTGCGTGTCGCGGGTTCGATTCCCGCACGAAACAAATATTTTGTATGGTCTACAGATAGTTGTTCCGGGTCTGGCTGTTTGTGAATGTGAGTTAAAAAGCTTGTTAACGCACCCACGATACAGTTGCGGAATTTGTATGAAAAAGTCATCGAGGCCCTGGAACACAAAGGGCATGAGGAGGACCATAAACCACCGGGTTTTAATCAGAAAGAGTCTGACACTCCCTTCCGCTCCACCCAGAGCGGAAGAACTCATTTGATGATTTCCCATCCATAAAAAAAAATAAAAAAGAAAAACCCACAATACAGGAGAAATCCCTAGTGTGGGGCAACATTCTTTTTTTTTTAAAAAAAAACTGTGTTAAAAAACCAAATTATAATTTAAATAAATTATTCAACCTTGACTTTTATATATTATGGAAACTTTTAATGTTTAAAGTAAGATTTAAAAAAAGCAGTCGACGCAAAAATTATTTATTTAGCACAAACTTTCCAGAAAATTCCCTTCAAACTTATGAAAAACGGAACATTAATAATCCGGAGGATTTCCGTAGGTATAATATTTTCAGTGAAGCGGTGTCAGACTAGATGATTAGACCGTACCTCCAAAATTCCCAAGACCGTTTGTACGTCTTAATATTATCATAAAATATGCTAAATCCATTTAAGCGCAGTTTTTCTTTACAGCTTACTGGCCTGAAATATTGTTATGGCGCTTGTCGGCTATGGGAATTTTAATAATGGCGCTCTTTTAACCTTATATTGCTACGTGTTATACCTAATAAAGTCTGGCGTTTTTGCGATGACTTTAAAAACCTTTTAGGGTATAACAAGTTGTTTTATAATATGTGAGTCGTCTGTTTATTAGATGGGGTGTAAAGTTGTGTTAGATATTTAATTTTAGTGTTAATACTTTAGTGTACCTGAGAGGCTTACTAAACATTAATAAATGTTTTTATACTTTTCTAATATTTAGACTTAGTCTAATGAAATTGTATAAGTAATTTAATTGATTATGATGATTTAATTTTTGGTTGTATTACAAAACATTAGTTTTATAGCATTCGTTATTGTGGTAAGTAATTGTTCAATATTAAAAATATTGAGAAATTGCTGGCGAAACATGTAAGATCATAATTCCAAAATAA
The DNA here is from genome assembly GCA_947386135.1 of Melanchra persicariae. Lineage (NCBI taxonomy): Eukaryota > Metazoa > Arthropoda > Insecta > Lepidoptera > Noctuidae > Melanchra > Melanchra persicariae. The sequence continues at coordinate 2,424,285 of OX376651.1, read as the reverse complement.
GAGCTTAAAATGTACCATTTTTTTGCAAATAATATATTCTTTTTCTTAAAAGTTTTGGGTAAATTGTTGTTTATTATTCAATGAAGATTGTTATCAAGCTGTGAACAGAGATAGGTAGTAAAAATAATTGAGAAAACTTTTTATTTAATACACAACAAATTTAATAAGAACGATAGTTAAGCAACTACATAAACATGTTGAAAGAAATTTCTATTGAAATAAGCAGTATTTCAAAAGAAATTTCGTACAGCAGACCTGCGACAACAGAGTTGAACGAGGAACGTAGCCTCCGTGTGTAATAAGACAATGAACAAAACTGATAAAATAGACTAGTGTTTACTACCCTCGTGGTAATTGAAAACTATATTTGTAACACAACACACACACTGCAAGGCAAAGGCTTCCCTTCTTTCTTTCCATTTCAATCTATCTTGAGTAATCTGAGTCCAATCAAACACACACAAAAATACTGTCGTAAAATATTACATTCGAAATATCGATTCCGTCGAGATGAACCAGAAAGAAATACAATCCAATAAAGTAACAAGTCGCGAAAAATGCATCCAGCATTTTTGCAGCGACGAAAATTGAGAATTTATATTCACCGTGGTGATTGTTTTGAAACTCGACCGTGAGCAAAAAGAAAAAGTTATGTGCAAGGAGTGCACTTTGAATCTCAAAACGGCTTCAGACGGAAGGCGGCGTTTTTTGAGGGGAGACCGTCTATGTGTCTAGTCTGAAATGGCACTACAGTTACATCAGGGTTTTTTTTCAAGGATGGAAAATCATCAAATGACTCTTTCCGCTCCGCTCAGAGCGGAAGGAGTCATTTGATGATTTCCCAGATCAGTGTCAGATTCTTGCTGACTAAAACCCATCTCTGTTCCTCCAAATGCCCTTTGCGTTCCAGGGCCACGCGGCGGTGACTCTTTCGAACCAATTCCTCAACCCTGGCTATTTTTAATAATATTTCAGAACCTGATGATTAACAGCTTTAGAAAAAGGAAGCCTTGCATTATTATAAGTTTTTGCTCACTGCAGGTCAATAATAATTCTAATTTTTAGTTTCAATATTTTTAATTTAATGTATCAAATGATCGTGTTAACAAAAACAGTTAGCAATGTCGTTACAATATTGAAATAAGTAATAACCCTTAGGCAAAGCTTCTTATTCATTCGTTTCATCGATAAAGGCCTATTCAAACCTAAGCGGTATTCGCTGCCGCTTTGGGTACAGGTACATACCGCGCTGGTTTCGCTCAGTTATTTAGTATCAAGTGCCGCGGCTAGAGCGACCTAAGCGGTATTCACTGCCGCTGTGGGTGAGGTACATACCGCACGGGTTTCGCTTAAGTATTTAGTATCAAGTCGGCCCACAAGGATAGCGAAATCCGCTTTGGTGTGAACAGTTATATTACCGCATATCCACTCGGTTTTCTCTACCGCAGACGGTAGCGAATACCGCTTAGGTTTGAATAGGCCTTTAGGATTTACCTCCTGACATTTCATTTTTCAATCCCAGAATTTTTTTAGAATTTGAAATGTTTTATTAGTAATAGAATGCCACAATATATAATATAGAGTCTCTGTGTCTCTGTGTCAGTGCTGGTGGCAAAAATAAATAACACAATATTTACTTCAAAATTCTCAAAACTAATCGGATACAACGTAAATTGTTTAGTAAATAAAATGAAATATGAGAAACAGGAACAATTTTTAATAACAGTATAGTCATCATAATCTACTTTTACTTGCAATACATCTCGCCCAGATTCCAAATATTGAGCGCAAAGTTGAACCAGCAAGCCACGCTCAGCTCATCAATTTCTCTTACTTTTTTATTATAGCCTTGCCAAGGTGCGGATGTTCCAGGCATTTCTCCGCCTTCAGTTACTTATTCTTTTATTAATAAAAGTTTATGCGCCCCTTGCTCACCCCTCCTGCGATCGTTTATTTGGGAGAAGTATATGATAGGATCTAATGCCACATAATGTGCCTTTACGTAATTTTTCGTAGTCGTAAGCTCTTTGTAAGGGCATTTTTCCGGGGAAGTATCATAATCATTCCTATTTTTGCCGCAAAGCATTTTGCTTAGGAGTCAAAGGGTCTGATTGCTGGTACTTATAAGATTTCACACGCATGTTGTTATGTGTAAGTCCATTTAAAGAAATCTTTATTGACTCAGTCACTATAATAACATTAATTTCATTAACAAGCAGTCATTTTGACAACTTAACAGTCCAAGAAGTACCGTTTTACCCAGTTAATGGTCTGTTCAGGTCCGATAGGCAGCTCCACGTAAAATACCGGTATTTCGCTGAATCCGTTTTGACTGGGACCCCAAAATATATAGTTGGGAAAAAGCCATTAAGATGATTAACAAGCAGTTTGTCAATTTGCCTGACAAAGACCAAGTTGATATTGAATCAAAAAAATATATCATTTAGATGGATGTTAACATTGTCTCTTGGTTCGCAAGCTACTTGGAATACCTCTTCTATATCAGACTTTTACTGGAGACTACCATCAACGAGATGCTGCTGTTGCTATCAAACTAAATAAAAAAACCTGAATTCCACGAAGTAACAGACCTTATACAAAACCTTTTTTTACCGTCATAGACAAAGCAAGCTTCCTTCATTTTCATATTACCCCATAAACCACGCTTCGAACTTCGTTTTATTAACTACGTCATGACATCGGCAAAATTTTACAATGACGGGGTAACAATGGGGTTAATTAATTCTTAGTGCCTGTATATATGCTAGTCATCGCGTGATTTGGTCAGGTCAGGTCAAGGCTTTTTCAAGACCCATTTAAATAGTAAGAAAGTAGCGGCAGCTATTGTTAAATATAAGATTGGCGGCGCATTGTATTTTGGGGTGAGTCTGGATTATTATCAGACATTATCAAGGTTTGTTTGTGTTTGGAATTCCTTAATAATGAATGTTTGCCTCATGACATGTTGCGGAATTTGTTCGAAAGAGTCACCGCAGCCCTGGAACGCAACGGGCATAAGGGGGATCATGGATGGGTTTTAGTCAGTAAGAGTCTGACTCTCTCTTCCGCTCTGGGTGGAGGGGAAGAGTGTCAGACTCTTCCGCTCCACCCAGAGTGGAAGAAGTCATTTGGTGATTTCCCATCAATGAAAAAATAAATGCCTCATTGGTTATTTCCCCTCACACTTACGCTTTACAAAGATCCAGTACCTCAGGATCCCGTTAAATGTCCAAGAAGTCAAAAAAAATAATTTATACAACATAAATGATAGAACAGTCTTGTCTGTCTCCACCACTTATATCCTACATTGTCAGCTGCACTAAACAAGTCCGGGTTTACAAGACCAAATTAAACTTTTGCTAATCAAGACAAGAAAATTAGTCTCGGCCGCTGTCAAAGTCAAAGTAAAAGTCAAAGCATTTATTTTAATTAGACCATTTACAGGTACTTTTGAATTGTCAAGGTCGGTCGGTCAAAAAGATGAAGCTATTTGCACGTTCCAAAGCGTAGATCTCTATGGAGAAGAACGTGCAAGAAACTCCACGGACACTCTTTTAAAAATAATATTTTGTTACAAAATTATGGTTACATCATTCATATTGAAATTATACATATAATATGTGAGAACGATGTAAAAGACGTGCAGGATAAAAGAGTCCGGAGTAAAAAAGAAACAATTCAAAGAAATAATTAAAATAAATCCCCCCGTCTGTCCCCGTAGATGAAGAGGGACATTATTATTATCTTACAAAATCTGAAGACCAAAAGCAAACCAGTTTGTCTTACTTTCCAAAATATATATTTAATATATTTTTTCAATATACTTTCAAAAATAGTCCTAGTTAAAAGCAGACGATCCAGATTTTTTACAACCAATATTTTTCACAACCTGCCGACCCGTGAACGATATACTAAAGATGGCATTCGACGATACCGTAGCATAGTCAAATTTTGTAAGTAATACATACATATAGTATCGTAAACTATCTGAATGCCGATTTGGGAAGGAAGCCAAATTCTTTGATGTTTATCTACCCGCATAAGTTATGAAGGGAAAGGGTTACTGTGTTCATAGAAGATAGGAATACCGATATCGTGAAGACATGTTTGGAACCCGTCGGTACAATCTTTACAGACACATTTTCAAGGTTTCAAAGGTTTTGCTTATCTATAGTTTTGACCGCGGCTTCGGCTCTGATTTTTGCATTATTATCATCCGCAGGGATTTCTGAGAGTACCGGGATCAGGAAGTTTTTGTGTGCATTGAGTACCATGGATTTCCTTATTTTTATGGGATTTCTTCGGATCTTATTGAGACGTAAAATCAAACTGGACCGTGTCTAAACTCTAGTGCTGTTCTGTAAAACTCTTACCGTCTGAACACAAGGAAAGTGAGTTCTAGCAGTAAAGACAGTAAAGACTGACTGTATCAGGTTGTTAGTTAATCGATGTCACATTTCTCGTCAATTTCTCCTAGTTGAGATTTATCCAATAAATTGGAATCTCGTTCGTCGCCCGTAGTGTCTTACCGAGGAGCCATCGGTACGCGCTGTGTCACCGCTGCTAATGACTTGTTCGTGTTTGCCATCCAGAAAACCCACACTGATTCCCAGTAGATACATCTATTCGAACTTTAAGGCTCGTATTCTAGAACTTCGTTCAACCGTGTAGGTCGATTTATAACAACTAAAGTTGGTATAGATTGATGGTTTTATGTATGATTGATCAAAGGAACGATTGATGGATTGTTCCTTATCCAGCCTGTATTCCTGACTCCGAGGATACTTCGTGCTCGCTGGCAGACCCCGAGAGTGGACTTTTGACGTTGCGTTAATTACCACGTTTATGCTCGATATGTGGAAAAAATGCCAAAAAAAAGGCTTGTTCCAAATGTTAATATAAAGAAAAAAAATATTAAGATTAACATTTGCAGCGGGTTTAATTTTAGTACTACTAATAACCACTATGTCGCTTAGCAATTTTAGTTTAAGTTTAAAATTTGATTGCATGCCAGTCCTATGACAATAAGCCTTTTTCTTTTCTTTTTTTCTTTATCAAAGAGAGCAATAAAAAAAATATCCACGTATCCGCTAAAATTATTATAAAATGCTTTAACACAAGCCAGACAATTTCCCACACAATTCCTCGTAAACGTTATTGAGTAAACCGAATTATTTACCTCAATTTTTTTCCTACTAACTGTTGTATTTACGCTATCACGAAATAAGGGCCAAAGAACACGGCAGGGGAACTTGGGACGTCATTCCAGGCTTTATATTTATTATTTCCACCTCCCCTGTACGCTAATAAACCACTTTTTCAACGACCAAAGCCAGGGGTTTTTATAGAGCCGTCTTTCTTTGTAAAATATATTTTATTTATTTTGTTTTAGTGCCGTGCTAAATTTTTGTGGTTCTTATTTGTGGGGCTATAGATTTTTTTATTTTATTTTGTGAGAGATAAGTTGACTTGAAATTCTTTTTTAGATGTCTTATCTGGATATTTATCTTGTTTTTCATTCCGTTAGACTTCCTTGTGACCCAGTTTAGGCTTTTCTTTCATTGGAGTCTAAATTATTGTTTCTTTTGAAAACCTCGCAATTTGCTTCAATTTTGACGGTCAGTAATTAACACAACTGTTCCATTAGATTTAAAAAAAAAACTTAGCTTTTATCACGTGCAGATGACAACAGAAAACACTCTTCTTAATTTAAAGTACAACTAATTCATCACAAGTTTTCGATTTTAAGATTCTCAGTTTTCAAAACTAAGAACACGCAGAAGTAACTTTGTTACCCAGGCATTAATTTAATCGATCATGGTTTGACCTAATTTCTAACAACAATTTTGATAGGATGTTCCTAAAAGCTGCATACATTTTTAATTTGGTTTCCATTTTAGTTTAGTTGAAAACAAAAGCCGATTAGTTGTTACTAAAGTGTAACACATTCAGTTAAACCAAATGCTTCAGTTAAATAAAATCGCACATTTTGAACACTGACATATTTTCATTGTCTGACTGTCATGTGTTTTTTATTTTTATTTGAATGAATGTTGGACACCATTTCGCAAAATAATAAATGTAAATTCTTGGGTAAAATTGATAGAAATTCGATTTAAATGCGGGGCGTCCCCTCGCATTTAAATCGAATTTCTATCGATTTTGATGACTTTATGATGTTTTTGGACATATGTAAATCTCAATGCGAGACGATTTTGACGACACGGTTGGCGCAGTGGTTGAGCGGTCGACTGCTGCGCTGCGTGTCACGGGTTCGATTCCCGCACGGAACAAATATTTGTATGGCCTACAGATAGTTGTTCCGGGTCTGGCTGTTTGTGTATGTGAGTTTATATGTTTGTGAACGCACCCACGATACAGGAGAAATTCCTAGTGTGGGGCAACGATTTAAAAAAAAAAAAAAAAAAAAAAAAAAAAAAAAAAAAAAAAAAAAAAAAAAAAAAAAAAAAAATGCGAAGTAGAATTATGAACTCAGGCTATAGCCTGAGTTCCTCATTCGAATGGGGCCTACGTCGAACATTGGACTGCCATAGCAGCTTCAAATCTATGCCACAACACCCGATTCGGAAGGCGAAGTACCTCATTAAAGCCACAGAAAATTTAAATTAGCTTTTGAATCAAATAAATTCACGACCATTTCATAAAATTTAATCTCTCAATAAATAAATAATGCCTATCGTTACGAGTCAAATCGCCTAATTTCGCGATATTATTTAAATTTTCAAACAGAAATTTTAATTAGCAATCGCGTATTCAATTTCGTTTCGTTGAAATATCGTTAATTTTAACGGTAACGATGTGCCGAACTGATACTGGGATGATAAGACTACATTTAGCCACATAATATAGACAAGCCAATTAGCCATATAGATATTTTTGGCTGTTGCAAAAAATATATCCATGGCTAATTGGCTTCTTGCGTTTCCGTACATGTAATATTCACGAGTTTTCCTTATGAAGTCCGGGGGTAATACCGTCATATACGGATGTGTATTTATTTCGCTTTTGGGGGTATATCTACATTTGTACTGGGGTTTATCCGGTTTGACCCGCAGATTAAGCTTGCCTATCTCTTAGTCATCACGTTTAAGTCCAACGTACACCTTTTCATGACCTGCCAGAGTTGCGGAATTTGTTCAAAAGAGTCACCCCTGGCTCTGAGGCCCTGGAATGCAAAGGGAATTAGGAGGAACACTGATAGGTTTTACTCAGTAAGAGTGTGGAAGTCGAGTGACTGACACTTAGGAGTAGTTTTTGATGATTTCCCATCCATAAGATAGGTGTTTGTATGGTCGATGCCAAATAAATTGCAATAACGGTCATTGACCCACGTACATTTTATTGACAAACTTAGTTCCGGAAATAGAAATTAAGACATAAAGCTGTCCTGAATCGACGTTATTGTTATCCTTTACATTTTCTAGTAATGAAAAACGATTCCAGGGCTGCGGTGACTCTTTCAAACTAAGTTACCTACTATAACTCTACTATAAAACCTCATTTTTATATATCAGTCATTAGGCTTTACCACCTAGTTGCTATTTATTTTAATTATTTTTCACCATCCATCAACATCATTGTTCCGCGGACTTAACGGCTTAATTTGAAACAAAAGCAAAAAGTTTTTAATTAACGCTACTGTTTAGGTCTGTCGATGTATCCGACGTATTTGCGGAACAGTTAACCTAGATTTTTTTTACTAAGTGAAGTAGGAAAGTAGTTTGCAAGGTTTCGAGGCTTAGTGTTCACTGGCACTGGTAATTAATTGCCAAAATGAAACGGTTTAAAGCGATGATTGATTTTTATGGTTTGATTCGGTGGGTTTTGATTTTTATTATTATAAAATTGCTTTACAAACAAAAAGCATTGTCGCATTGTTTAATCGTACTTGTCTGCTGAAACTTATATTTGCATTGTATAACAAAAAGAAATACGACACAGACTGTCAAACATCGTGCCGAGAATTGACTCCTCTAAAAAAATATTATTAACAAGATGACGAAGAAAATGAAACCAATTTTTACTTTTATAACTTATACAAAACAATCCACACAAATAAAAAAGTTAAAATAAGTTATCTGATTGTAGGTTAAGACAGCAATAAGACCCAACAGTACAGTCATAACTCGATGACAAATCACCACAACTTTAACACCTGAAATACTAAATTTCTAAATTCTGGCCACTAACTGCAATTTCGTCGTGAATTCCGAAATCACAAAAGCTCGATATCCAATCTAAGTAGCTTAGGTACAGGCGTATCACAGAAAGGATAGCAAAATACAGAAGGCTGGCTACAAAAAACCAGTGAAAACAGGCGCACGCACACACAAAAGTGAACGTACCGTAAAGCGTCACAGTCAAGTGAGAGCGACGGAGCTACGCGTATGGACAAATAGAACTATCCCTTTTTCACAACAGAATATTGATGGCATTGATGCATGCCTCTGCGTTTTGTGAAACGATCCTGTGGGCTGAGTATAACCTCGGAGAATCGACTGCGCGTTCCCTAACCAGGGTATAAATTTAATACGGATTTAAAAGTCTAAGGGGTAAAGCAATCGTGCGGCACTACCAAACACAGAGAAAAATCATAAAGGTATTGGCCGCGTAGTTACTGTGAGTCTCCTTCAGAATACTGAATTCTGAATAAAAATAAAGACAATAATGTATTCAGCAAGGCACACAGAACATCAAACATCACACGTTACAGAATGAAAAAAAAAACATTAAAGGAGAAGAAGATGATTACAGTCACTCCATTCTCTATGTTACGGTCACTCCATGCTCTGTGTCTATCGAGTTGACCTTCTGTATGTATCTATTCTGTGGAAGGCACTACACATGTACAGCCCTCGGCTATACTCGGGTAAAGTCGTACACACTCGCCAGTGTACATGAGGTTTAATTTCGACCGCGGGTTGAAATCTGGAGTGCCGTTAAGAAAATAACCCCGTTGAATATTCAGAAGCTAAACAACGTTCTATCGCATGGTTTGTTTTCATTAGCATGATTGGACTGACCCCATTAAATTTCCACCATAACATAGCCTCATGTACAGTGTAGCGTTATTAGAATTTCTAAATGGATAAAAAAAAAAACGTTTGAAACGCTGAACTTTCGTTTCGTTTTTTTATTGAAAGGGAATTTCTTTGCTTGTTTAGTTTTGCAATTTATCTGAGAGCCCGACAGCTAAAGACTTGCAACTCTTTTTTATAGTAGGAATTTGCCATTTAAAAGAACCTTTTAAAAATTTAAAATAATACCAGGTTATAATCAAGAAAGGTGCAACCTAATCTTTCTCTAGAGAAACAAAAGTGAACTACTACAATAACTTCTTTTTATTTAAACGTGTTTGTACGCGACTGTACTTTTAATAATTAACCTTTTTTCTTTTCATCACACGTGGCCTAGCACGATTCATAAAATATGGCTCAAGGTTTCTTGTCACCAAGTTAACAGCTCTGTAAATATCTCACCGTGTCAGCTAAAGCATGAACTGACAATCGATAAAAAAAACTTTTTACAAAAAAATACAACCGACTTCCAAAATGAAAACTTTGGGTTTTATTTGGAAGTCGGTTGTATTTTTTTTGCAAAAATCTTTTTTATTTTTCACTATTTAGTGCTGTTACCCTCCAACATTCCAACCAGTCCATATCAATTTAATTGTCTATCTCCGAAGTTCTTTATAAGATCTTAAAGAAATTTAAACGGGATTAACCGCTGCGGCCCCGACATGAGGAAATTCCCAAATAAAAAATAAATCTTATGTAATTGGTAAATAAATATTAAATTCGCGATTAATTCGGCGCACACCGGTGTGTTGCCGGTGCTTGAGCAGTAAACCTATTTTGAACAAAAACGAAATTTTGAAAATCTGTTTGTATATGACGGAGTTTTATCCGAACATACAACGTGTAACAGAATAAACGCAATACCTCTTAAGGGGTCATTGTACTCATCATTATGAACAAATTATATTATGGGACCAACCCCGAAATCGCGAAATATAAATCACCTGTTCAGTACATTTTTGTCCAGTTAAGCGTACAGAAATTTATGGAGAAGTCGATTATTTTTCGCGATTGTAGTGTAAAAGTTGTTCATAGTTATTAGTAAAATGACCCCTTTTTTTTTTTTTTTTTTTTTTTTATAGGATGGGAAATCATCAAATGACCCCTCCCGCTCTGGGTGGAGCGGCAGGGAGTGTCAGACTTTTACTGACTAAAACCCACCCTTAGTCCTCCTAGTGCCTTTCTTCCCAGGGCCGCGGTAACTCTTTCGAACAATTCCGCAACCCTGGCAGGCTCTGGCCCTGGCGGGCCCCGTCTCCGTTGCTGACTGCTCGTTGCTGACGGCGCGTTTGGAGTGAACGCGCCGTCGACTCTGGCCTGACCTGATCGGACAGCGAGCTACCCATTGCTCGCTGTCCGCAGGCGTCAGTCACTGCGCCTTGCCCAGGAGCGTCAGTTCCTGAGAGGCGCAGCGACTGATGTTCGTCTGGAGGAGGCGAAATGGGGCCATTACTGGCACTCCATTTCGGCCCCCTCCCGAGCAGTGGCAGCGGCGGCGACGGTGGCGGCGGCTGCGGCGGAAGCGACGGCGGCGGCGGCGGCGGTGGAGGAGGGTTTTCTCCTCGACCCGGCCCTGGCGGGTGGACCGCAGGCTTTGCCCCCAGCCCAGTGATCGGCCGGCTTGCCAGCTGCCGCACATGCGAAGCAGTGCGGCGCGGCGTCGCACGAGCCGGCCCTGTGACCGGGCTGACCACAGCGGAAGCAGTGGTCACTGCGGTCCACCTCCGAGGTGCAGCGTACTCCCACGTGGTTGCCAACTTGGCAACGGAAGCACCTCAGAGGTCTGGGCTCCAGCAGTTTTACCTGCGCGGAGACCCAGCCCACCAAAAGCCTTCGGCCCTCCGAGACTTTCTTGGCCGCCGACACGGGGCAGCTCACCACTACGGTTCGCATGCCCGTGTTGTCAGGACGGATGGTGCCCGCCTTCACCTCCTCTGCAGAGCACCCCCCCGTCCTGACGACGGCGGCCAACACCTCCTCCTCCGTGACGGAGTCGTCCAGGCCCAAGATGCGCATATCTATGCACTTCGTAGGCCTGGACACTCGGACGTCATCCGCGCCCAAGGACGCCCTAAGCCTTTCGGCTAGAGCGTCCGCGGCCGGACCGCTGCCTGCTCCAGGGATCTCGAGCATCCTGGCCCCGGTCATGGTGACCCTGAGCCGGAGACCCCCGACGATGCTAAGCTCACCGAGGTTGATGGCCTCCTTGGCCTTGGTGAGCGTATTGGCATACGTCACGCCCCTCTTCACCGCGTCCGGCTGCAGCGTTAAGACTACAGCCGCGGTCTTCGGGGCGCGGAGCGCAGCCGCGACGCCTCGCGCTCGCTGCCGCCGCCTTCTTTCCCGCCTCTTTGCCGCCCTGGCTGCCTTTCCCGCCTTCTTCTTCTCCCCGGCAACTTGCCATTCGGCTTGAGCCGGGGGAGGAGCTGAAGGCGAGGAAGCCGGGGGGAGCTGCTGCTCAGACGGCGCAGGAGCCTTCGCCGTCCGCGCAGCAACCCCACCCTTCCTCTTCCTTCCCGGGGCCGGGTCCGGTTTTCCCGACACCGGCTTCGCGGGTGCCGGCCCGGACCCTTTGTCCTGGCCGGACGACCCCGGTGTGGCAGCCACGGCGGCTGCGTACGACGCCGCCTTCCGGCCTGGAGCCTTCCCACTTCCCGCTAACGGGGGGCGCAGGACGATGCCCTCCAGGACGGAGAACCGCGCCTGGAAGGCAGCCATCTCCTGCCGCACAAGGTCCAGCACCTGCCCCTCCTGCGGCACGGGCTGGCTGTCCTCCTTGCGCCCCCCTTGCGGCGCCCCCTGTGGGCCGGCTCCCCGGAGCCTGGCCAGGTCTGCGCGGAGCCCCTCGTTCTCCTTTCGGAGACGCTCCGTGGCGGCAGCTAAGCGGGCGACCTCCGCCCGCAGCTCGGACATCTCGTCCGGCGGAGGCCCACCCCTGGTAACCTCCGCTGCCGCCAGAATGGAGGCCATCGCCTCGCTTATGGCCTTGTTCTTAGAGGAAAGCTTCCTCTTCAAGGCCACATCGCGAAGCGCGGCCTCCACCACCTCCGCAAACCCGGCCCTCCGGTCATCCGGCTCGCCGCCGGAGGACTCCGAGCCATGAGCCCCACGACCGCCATCTTCGGGGGGTCGTCCAGCATCCTTGGAGGCAAGGACTCTGCCCTTGCCTCCCTCTCGGCCCTTACCCCGCCTGCTGGTGGGGATCTTACGGGCCGAGGCCACCTCCTCGCTACAAGACGACCCCCGGTCGTCTTCCGGCCTAGGCCGCTTGCGGAAGGACCTCGAGTCCTCCGCTGCAGTCCCTGCCCCCTCGGGTTCAGAGCTCGCCGAGCTAACTGTCACCAGGTCGTCGGAGTCCAACTCGGACTCCGACTCTGCACCCGGGTGACGCTCAGGCGAGCCCTTTGTCCAATATAGCGCGCCTCTTGCCGCGCTCCGCCCGACCGACGCTTTGTCGGGCGAGCCAAAGTCGAACCCGATCATGTCCTCAAAGGACGGCTTGGATCGGGGGCCTCCTCGGCCACTGATGCCCTTGGCATGCGGAATGTGGACAGCACTGTTGCCCCCCCCAGAATACGAGGGGCTTGACGCGCGAGGCGTGGCGGATTCCCGGACTGCTGTGCAGTCCGAACCGCCCTGGGGTACGTTATCTCTTCCAGTACTGTCCATTGTTTTCCTTTTTGAGGGTGCGGTCCCTTTCTCCCCTCCTCTCTCCCTCTCTCTCACTGCTTGCTCGCTGCCCTCACAGTCACGTCTGATGATCAGACGCGTACCAGAGAGCAGCGAGCAAGCTAATGAGACGCACACCGTCCGAGGACCCGAACACTGCTCAAGTCTCCGAACGGTGTGCCCCTCTTGTGTCTCTCTTGGTCTGGTCTCTCACTTGGGACCTTCCGGCATGAGTGGCTCTACCGGCAAAGCCCCCAAGATCATTGAGACACGCAAGCCCCACCACGACGGCAACGTGGAGACACGGTTGGTGGGGAAAATGACCCCTTAAGAGGTATTGCGTTAAGTCTGCTCCTCATTAAACTTTGTATTTATACGTCCGAATTGATAACCTCCTCCATTTTTGAGGTCAGTTAAACTCAAGATGGAATGACAGTTTGCCTCATGCCCCTCCACCCAAGTTTACTCGTTGAAACATTGACAGAGAAGACCGGGAGGATTTTACGTGGAGCCTGTCGAAAATCCACATCCCATTACAGTAACACGTTCTAGGCAATACTGATTTACGTCAAACCCTCGTATGCACATTAATTCGAGTAAGTACCATTTAGTAGTAGTCGATTAGAGCTTGAGTACTACTTAGGACCAATTTGGCATTTGGTTTGTTAATTGACAAAACCGCAGCTTGTAATGTCAGGTACGTTGGCACTATGTCACCTTATCGAGTGTTTGGTAAGGCTGTGTATAGACAAGAGACAGGAAGGCCAAATATCGTAAATTTTTAATAGAGTGTTCTATGGAGTTTCGTGTCCGTTCTTCTTCATAAGAATTTACCATTGCGAATGGACACCTAGAGTAACTTTTTTTTTTGTTCTGTAAAAGTTATAAAAGTTATGGTCTACAATTGCCTTGTAATGATCCAATAGAAAATAATTAATTGACTTCGCTTTTGTTTAAGTTCAAATATCTTCTCAGTGATACTCAATGTCAACAACTTGTCAAAATATAGTCGAGTTATATTTATATTTAAACATCTAGATGTACATAATTATCATAATAAAATGTAATTGATTTATTTTAATTGAATTCCAAACATCAGGATCTGCAGAAATTATAGACCGTGTTCCTTTGATTGAACATTGATGGAGCTTATATTTTGCCGCTCAAAGTTACATAACGAACTCAACATGTTCCATTTATTATTCTATTAAAATTTCACAACCTCGTAGCTTATGCATCCAATCGCCATTGACATAATGTTACTCCCTTTACGAATCCCATGCGCGACAGTTATGATCGTACAATGTCACAAATTGACTGCCATCACAATTCGCATAATTTTCACCCAAAATACCATTTACCATAAAATTATGTTCACGGTATTCACGCCAAGGGGAACTCGAACCAAAGTCAATGTGAACGTACATTTGATTCGCGTGGAACAGATTCAGAAATTACGTTGGAACTAATTTCTAATAAATCAAACGGTTTTCCTTGCGTATGGATTTTCGCGTTGCTCGACGTGATTTAGTAGGGAGTTAAAGCGCCATCTATCGTGTACCAATAAAGGCAGTAGTAGAGTTTTTAATTTATTCTCTTTTGGCCCGCACGGAATATCGAACTGAATTATTTAAGAGGTAGTTTTGAAATATGAGTTTTTTATTAGAACCAATGATAGTTTGGTTTTTAATCTTTTGATATGAGTGGTGGATATTTTTTTCGTAATTTCTAGAAATAAAATGAAATTACACTATTTTAAAACAACTCTTAATAACTTAATAATAGGATGTAAATAGTTTTATAAGATAAGAACAACTTTTATTTTTTACCGGTAAAACAAAATGGCTATCAGTTTAAACTTTTTTTTTCTAATTCATTTGGAATAGTGTTTCTTTCCCAATGTGCTATTTTGGTATCTACTAATAAAATATCCATGTGAAGTTTAGTTAGCAAGTCAGCATATTTCAAACTAAACATCAGTAGAACATGTATTTATAAAAATAAGCACTTCGCCCGCGACTTCGTCCGCGTGGATTTAGTAGGTACTCGACAAACTTCAACGCCCCCTATACCCCCGTATAAAGGTTAGTTTTGGAAAATTAAGCACAACGTTTTCATTAATTACTTAGCCATTTCTACTTATTCTATGGTCTCAGGTTCAGCGCAACTGTTCACCCCGTTCACCCCGTCAGGAGTTGATTATGCAAAAAATTGTTAGGTACATCTGTTTCAATAATCCCATTTTTAGTTCGTTCATAGCATTCCGACGTAAATTAAAGCAAGCAATAATGTCCTCCCCTAAAAACTTGCTGCAACCCCTGCTTCACTCCTTATTATGTATGTAGTTTATTTGCGAAAAATACAAATATTTGTTAATCTTATTGTTTTATCGAAATCATTTTTAACTTCATCGGACCAAGCATTGTTATGATTCTTCCCAGTTCGCTCAAGCCGCGACATTTTTCTTACTCCGAGTATGTTTATTACCGTCGTAACTTTTGAACGAAAGGTCCGATTTGAATAATTTAAAGTGTGATTTACACGGACATAATCAACCTTAATTGTCAAACAATTTAAATGGATAAGGATTAATATCATGATACCGAAATAACCATTTTTTCATATCACCAAGGATTTGCTTGAATAATTTGAACAAAAAGCGGTCATGGTGACTTAACCATAATAGTTAGACATATGGTATCGCGGACTTTTTTGTAGACATTGATGACTTCTATAAAACTGTAGTACATCACTTTGCTCTATTGTCAATAGATTCCGCAGCGTACGCGATATAAGGATTTTTTCTCACACCTTGGCTTACATTATCGAAGTTTTCATACGGATCCCTAACTTTTTTGAAAATATTCTATAGCCTATGTCCATCATCGATAATGTACGATTCTATTGGTGAAAGAATTTTTCAAATCGGTCCAGTAGTTTCGGAGCCTATTCATTTCAAACAAACAAACAAACAAACAAACAAACAAACAAACAAACAAACAAACAAACAAATGTTTCCTCTTTATAATATTAGTGTAGATAATTTATTCTATTTAGTCCGTCCGTTCGATTTTCAAAAAATATTGGATACGTATTTTTTGCCCTATCAAATCACTTAGAAAAGATAAAGTGCATCAAAGTTCAAGAGACGGGGCTTGTGACGTCAGTCGCTAGTAAAAATTGTACTATCGTAGTGACGTCACGCGAATTATCAACGCACTGTATCTTCCTCTTTTTTTTCCGAAAAAAAAGAAAAAAAACGTGTCCAATATTTTTTGGAAATCTGTCTGACGGAATTAGAATTATATATAATTAGATTTTATTAAGAGAATACCCTATACGTCAGGGCTGCGGATTTTGTTCGAAAGAGTTACCGCGGCCCCGGAACGCAAAAGGCACTAGGAGGAGCATGGAAAGGTTTTAGTCAGTAAGAGTCTGACACTCCCTCCCGCTCCACCCAGAGCGGCAGGAGTCATTTGATGATTTCCTATCTTTAAAAAAAAAAAAAATGGCTTAAACGTGCAAAATAATTGTATTATAAATTAACTATGATAAAGAAGCATCAAATTAAAAATACCCTCTGTTTATTCGTTTGTAGGCAGCCACAAAATAACATAGATATAAACCATGTATTTATACTGTTTTCCCCTAGGAGGTAAGGTGTGTATGTGGATAATAAGGCGGGAATTAGAAACACACGTTGCCTTGTCCCTTTTATATTTATTAAGGCAACACAATTATTTTAACGGTTGTTATTGTTTATGTTTCGTGTTATTTTTTTCGATGTGATGTCATTATTTTTAATTTTGTTTGTATGTTACTTATCAACAGCGTTTTAAAAAGACATTAAACATTAAAAAAAAGTTGTTACATACATACAATTTAAAATAAAAAATGGCATTGATTTTTTTAAATGTTGTAAGAAAAACAAAGTTTATCAACAATTATAAAATTAAAATATAAATGTAATATAATAATAGGCCTTTATTGCTGTTTACAACTATTACATTACACTACACACATTTGTTACTGACGATCGGTTTTATTAAACAAGTTTGTTGTTGTCAGTTTGTCCTTCAACAAAGGCCTCCTCCAAAGACCACCTATCGTATGTAACATGTAACATCATTCATTACGAAATTTTTGTGTTAAACTAAATTTTATGTATATACCTAAATATTTGCATGCTATCATTTTATGGCGAAATGGGTCTTGCACCAAAAACTTAAACGTAACATCTTTTACCACATTTTTTGCAAACAAGAAAACTTACTTACTTACATCTTACTATCTCTATCTCTTGCAATTTTTTATTCATTCTGGAAGGCCAATTTTATTGGTGTCGTCTTTCCATCGTTAAGTCAACAATTAACTTGCGTTAAAGTATCTTAGAAACAAGCCCTTTAAAATCTATACCTCCAACTCACACAGCTTACTGTTTGAACATAAATCTCACTCACTAAACACCAAGACAAAGCAGTGTGACTACATCTAAGGGCCAGCCAATATTTGTTAGGCAAATTGCTTTGCCACAGTGCCAATCAAGTGTTCCACATAATCGCTCAGTGTTGACCCCTGTTACGCCTCGAACTAAGATAAAATAGTCTAGTAATTGAGTTTAAAATTGCGCCATTACGACTGGCGATTCACTTTGTTTCGAACGTATTTTTTTAATGAGCGAAGGTGAATGGTTTAAATTTTTTGTGCATGACATGACTAAATTATTGATAAGAAACCTATCTAATGATTATTTTAAGTGGAGCTGATTGGTGAATTGGAGATGTTCTTTGAAAATGCCATGCGAAGCAAAAGAAAAATGCAAGGGTCTTAGCAGGTGGTGTTGTATAGTTTCCCTCATGGGAAATAATAGTTGTGTTTTTAAGGACTCCTTAATTATTATTAATTTTTTTTTATTATTAGTGATGGGTTTGCTCTTGAATTTAGTCAATGTCAGATATGAGTGAATTTCAACAGGTCCTATAAAATCTTCATTTCCGTGTATTTTTTTTATCTTAAGGTTTTTTTAAAAAAAAAACGCTTTTATGAAAGTTTTTGATAATGTATTGTATTCTTGCTTAATGTCTAGCAGATAACTTAAAAAACTAACGAGATATACAGGATTAAAAATTCCGTGCCACGGCGATGAAACATGCGTGCACGGCAATGAAACAAGCGTCCACGGCAATGAAAAAACTGTGCCATGGTAATGAAAGAATCAATCCATGGAAATGAAAAAATATTATATCTCTCCGAGAGGGAAAGGCAAACCCAGACAAATTGTGTATGGGAGTAAGATTTGGATAGATATTACAAAAGGAAGAATGGGAGTATGTATAAGAATAAAGGCTGTAGTATTAAAATCTCGAAGTAGTGTTGCGAGTGTAATTCAACAGTCTTTCTTTACTTATTGTACTCTCATTCTTCTTTTGTAATATTTCCTCGCCCAAATTCTACTCCCATACAAGTGTTGGAATCAAGACCTTATCCTCCTACAATATTGCGAAGAACTACTCCTGCAGCCTTCTATTTAAGATATCGTTCTCTTTCTTTTCTTCAAAAATTAAGAAGCGACCCTGTATTAAGAGAGGAGTATCTCTTAATACAGGGTCGCTTCTTAATTTTTGACGTCGCTTTTCTTCCGCCAATCTTTTCCTGTCCTTTCTCTCCTCTTTAGATGATTTTGGTTTCGGCATCTTGGCATCCTAAAAATAAACAATCCATTATTAAAATCAGACTGTAGTATGTGGAGGTGCGTGCGTGTGTGAGGGTGTTATGTTACATGTTACATCATTTTGTTAGGTTACCATGAAAAAATCTTTTTGTAGTTGACTGTACAGTAAAAACTCATCAAGTCTATCCTTAAATGTTTTATCACATTGCAGAGAGAGTTGACTTGACGAGTCCTGTAATGTCAGTAATCGGTATTACCTGTTTATCAGATAAAAGTTGATAAAGATACTTTCTTTGCCTAATCATACCATGGCGATGAAAACACAAGTCACGGAAATGAAATACCTGGCCACGGCAATGAAAATAAATTGTTTTACAAGGCATGGCAATGAATTTTTTTTCATTGCCATGTCTTTTTTTTCATTGCCATAGAAAATATCGCCCACAAAAACCACGGCAATGAAAGCACGGCGATGAAAATCAAGGCAAAAAATATAAATAACAAAAAATCTATTAACTATTTGAAGAAATAAACACTTCACAAATAAACATAAAAGAAATGGCGTTCTATCGAATGCTTACTCAAGAAGACAAACTTAATTCAAAATGAGGTTATACCTATCCACGGCGATGAAAGAAAAAATGTCCAGTAACATAAAAATTGAATAACTTACATTATGGCTCGAAAACGCAGGCACGAGTGTACGTCCTTCCACGTCGAGCACTTAGGCAGCACTAATACGAAACGTTTAGCGCACCGCGGGGCGCAAGTCATTAGGTAAAACAATATCCTTAAACATGATTAGGACACGGCGATGAACGGTAGTTCTGGGACAAATGATTTTTTATTAACCATTTGTTGTATTGTTTAAATATTTGAATAAATGTATTCCGTAACAATACTTTAAATATTCATGTATCAAATAAAACAAGGATTTAATATAAATAACCAATAGATTTTTATCAATGAGGAATAATACACAACAAGGTGACGTGTGGACAAACACGGCAATGAAATATTTCGAGGTTTAATTAATTATTTTGGAGTATCCATTAATCCTATTAATTAAATATTTAGTGCTACACGTAGATTTCTATTTCACCTAACCGGAAAAAAATGTTAGAACATTATAACTTTGTTTTTTAGTACCAATTTCATTGATGCCACGCAATTTTTGGTCCCGGGAAATTCACTCATATGACAGAGATAAAGTCTACGATGGAGCGAGCTTACCCAAAGGGCGCCTGTTCACTCTAACTTTAAAGAGATTGGGGCTGTAAGCTTTTGGAAACACATTATTTTTCGTTCACTTCAGTCATTCAGTCTAGCTCCCGTCATCCCATTCGACCCTAACCTATCTGTAACGGGGTAAGTTCCATAATATCCATCTTGGCCATATCATGAAATGGCCGAATCATTACCAGGCCTTTACAAATAAATAACAATATTTTCGATTACATTAGCTGTTTCAAAGTAGGTAAGTACCTAATAGTCTTTATCGGTATTACGAGTCATACATTAGGTACATATTACAAGAACATTTCGATACTAATCTATCTATAACATCATTATCATTGTCTATTACCTTAATAACATGAAGCCACAAAAAATCAATATATCATGTCAGTTGTTAGCTGTCAGTCAAACGTCGGTAGGTCTTATGTTGACGTAATAATGATGGGTCATGTTATTTATATAGATGTGTTGATTAAGAGCGTGTACGCCGTATGTCATTTCATACAAACTTTTAAGTCCTTATTCTTATAAATGAATGAACCGATTTTAACGAAACTTGGCATGCGTACGCTAGATATCCAGGTCTAAATAGTTATCAGAAAACACTTTTGAAAAAGAGTTCAGGGGGAAGGATATAGTGATTTTTCACTTTCTATAGAAAACTTAAAATCGCTCTCTCTCTACGTCAGAAATCTTTTTCAAAAATGTTTTCAGATAACTATTTAGACCTGGATATCTAGCGTATGCATACCAAATTTCGTTAAAATCGGTTCATTAATTTTGAAGAATAAGGATATGAAAGTTTGTATGAAAAGCCGTACCGCGTAAACGCTCTTAACAGGTGAAGCTTTCAGGCAGGAATGTTGCAGTGTGGTATAATATTGTTTATGTACGTTGCAAAACAATGTTTTAAGAAAGTATCACATAGGTTTCAACTAACGACCAGCTTTGAAAGGCTTAAAGGCCTCTTCGAAATATATAACATGTAATAAAATAAACACAGAAACTGAAAAAGGAATCACCATGATCAACTTTTAGTATCGAACCAAACGCGAAATCGCGAAAAAGTATCTGCTGTTCGGGAGGAGTAAATATGTTTATTCCCGGGATCATTCTTGGGATAATCAGATTTGACATCCACGCGAGCGGAGCCACGGACGATAGCTAGTCTCTAATAAACAAACAGTTTTGAGTCAGCTGAATACGTCATTTCATAAACTTAGAACTATTTTAATGTCACTAAAATCAACACAATCATTCCAGTCGCAGAAGCCAAACAAAACAAAAAAAGAAGCAAAAAGCTATTTGTTGTTACGCTCTCAATCCATTCCCGTAATAAGCCGATATCTTAATCCACTCAATCTCACGCATTCCTCTCAAAAAGTTACTCTGCTCCGCTCGAGCAATTTATCGATTTATTCTAAAAGCTGCGACATATTTCGCAGCCATTAGGTAACCTCCACTTAAACCGGTGTTATCCTGTCTCAGAGCTTTCTCATTTCGCAAAATAGCGTCGAACGTTCGTTCTCGGTTGGCAGTGCCGACTCCTCGAGACAAATGGGCGTGTCAGCCGCAGTCTCCCTCTGACGAGCGTAAATGGCTTTGATTTTCTAACAAATCCTCCCGAGAAACTGTTGCCGCTTTTATATTTAGATTGCTGGGATTAAGCGTGTTTAGTTTCCTTAGAATGGGAATTCGTTGAAATGTTCCAATAATATTCAGGAGTGGATTGAGGCTAAGTGGCCGTTGCATGGATCGATCGAACAATCTACTTATCTATCTTATCATCACCATCATCATATAAGCCGAAAGACGTCCACTGTTGGACATAAGCCTCCCCCAAATGGGGTGAGGGGGATGCCATAGTCGCCACGCTTGGGAGGCGGGTTGGGGTTCGCAGTGTAGCTGTAGCAATGTACCTACAGAGAATGCTGCTGCCCATTCTCTGGTGAGTCCCTTGGGTCCTCCCATGCGTGTGTGTAGCCTCTTACGACACCCACGCATCTATCCTATATACTGATCTCTTACGACATCTATCCTATACTTGTTTGGTTCTGACCATCCGTTTCATACCGTACCTCTCGATACCTTGGATAGACAGCGTGGGTCTACACGTTCCCGGATGTCATAATTTAGATCTTTGGCTGTCGTTAAAAGCAGTCACACGCCTGATGGTCTATGAACTAGTCTTACCAGAATTGTGGAGGTGGGAGGCTGTTTCTCCTTGTTAAATATCTTTGTCCTATCTGGTTTGGTTGAGGAGCTCATATTGCCACCTTCCACTTGCATCATGAGACCAGCTCCGTAGTACCATATTATTGTATTGACACCAAATCCATGTAATTTTTCACAGTTTAAGATAAATTTGATCCTAGGAATTGCTTGAAAAATTGATAACGAATTTGTAACACAAACAACTGAAGCACGTTATTAAAAAAACCTATACAATGCACTGTAGGGCAGACCACCTGCCAGGGTTGCGAAATTTGTTCGACAGAACCACGGCACTAGAACACAAAGGGCATTAGGAGGAACACGGATGAGTTTTAGTCAGTAAGTCTGACACTCCCTTCGGCTCCACCCAGGGCAGAAGGAGTCATTTGATGACTCCTTTCCTTCAAAAAAAAGGGTATAAACCCGTTGGTAATAAACTTAAAGGCTTCAATGTTCAAGAGATCCGATTTACCAATAGCTACGGTGCGCTTAAAATAGAGCGCTTGGCTTTTACAAACGGAGTGGTACCAATACCGGCACGGATTGCATTGTAGGGTTTTATTCACGCTTGTTAGTATAACAAAAATATTGCTTTTACTTTTTGAGCTAGTTGCAGGAACGGGTCGTGCCAAATCGATGCGGATTAAAATTTTATACCGGGGACAGAACGATGCACCGATGGCTACTGTCTGTAATTATACGTCTGTGCGTAAAAAATATAGGAGCAGTACGTGTAACCCTACCTTATAGGATTTCACAAACAGGCACGACGCGATAGTGTCACGACATTGCGACAACCCTTTTTACCCAACTGCCAAGGAAGGGTTATGTTTTAGGGACATACAGAAAAAAAATTTTTATGGCCTACAGATAGTTGTTCCGGGTCTGGCTGTTTGTGTTTGTGAGTTTATAAATGTTTGTAAATGCACCCATGATACAGGAGAAAATCCTTGTGTGGGGCAACGTTTCTTAAAAAAACAATGCGATTGTTTTTATGAATTCACGTTGTTGCATTGTTGCATCGTGTCTGATGAGCATAAAGTTTCTACACAAAGGAGTGACGCGACAAAAACCTATTATCAGCAGAAAAAATATTTATAATGGTTGCCGCATCGTGGTCGCTCTGTCGCGCCGGTGTGTTTGACCCTTAACTCGTAACCTTTGTTTTTTGAAGACGTAGGTCGGTACCTTTCTTTCTATACCCTTATCTTAACAAGGTAAGAGGGAAACATTTTTATCAAGTATAATTCCAGTTAACATTTTTACATGACGTAATTTTCTTAGAAAATATAACTTTTTGTGAGTAAAATAATAATGATTAATTTTACTTTCCTGATATTCTTGATATAGTTACAATTCTCTCATCTTGCTTTTGTTACAATTTTCAGAAATAACTATTTGTAATGAAAGATATTTATGAATTGTTTTTGTTTCATCAGTTAATTCTATAAGGCTTCATGAGGTACGGGTCAAGTGTAATAAATTGGGTTCTTTCTAGAATTTCCCAATAGCCCATAGATTATGTCAGTGTATTCGGTTGATGGTACAAGATTTTCACCCATGGGGTATACATGGGTTATACTAACTCTAATTATATTTATTGTACATGAGACAGTAAGTATGTTTATTTGTTTCACTTACAAGCCTAAATTGCTGAACTGATTTTGATAAATTTTGGTACAGAGGTAGACGTAACTCTGAAGACGGTTATAAGCGTCTCAAGTTTTAGTTTGTTAAAATAAAACTTGAACGTGAGTAAGGACAAAAAAAAAATATATTTACTGGTTGTATTACATGCAGATAAAACGTCGAAGTTCATAAATAAACCCAAAAATACTACATTTAGCACCTACTGGACAATAAACATTAAACTACTCATGAGTACGTCCATTTGTCCATCCTAACAATACAAAAGCATCTAAATTTTAAAGCTTTATCCAGCTCCAAATGACGCAGAGTTAAAAATGGACTTTAACTCCTAGAGTTACAGTGCATATTACTTTAAGAGTTAATCTAATTAGTGTGCGTGCATTACTAAATGATACTTGGCACGAATGGACCGGGGTTGGCGATTTCACACCGTGTTTTTAGTACCAAAGTACTTATTAGGTACCCTATTTATAATAAAACAATGCGTGATTGCACGGACTATTGGAGAATAACTTAGAGCGTTTACGACGTACGGCATTTCGTACAAACTTTCAAGTCCTTATTTATCGAAATTAATGAACTGATTTAAATGAAACTTCCTACGTATAAGCAGGATACATAGGTCTAAAAAGTTATCAGAGCAAAATTTGTCGTCTTTTTTTTAGTCAATTTGACGGTGACGAACACGAACTTTCGAGTATATTTCATACATGAAACAACATACTCTATGTCATAGAAAGAAAAATACAAACGAAAAAAATATCTCGAATTTAAATACATCGGAACGCCTGGAAGAGATCGCGGAATGCGATGAGGCCGCGCCTATTTATTGTACGTGTCTTAGTTCAGGTTTTCTATTTATGTAATTTTTAGTGTACAATATTAAATAATAACTCTCTCTTTATCATTTGTATGTGTTGGTTTAAATAAGACTAAAAATAACTTAAATTAAAAATACACGAAACTTACAACAAACTAAAATATAGCATCAAAAATTCGTCCTCAACGCTGTCAGCTGATAATGTGCCCAAGAGACTGGCGGCATTGCCACGTTGAATGGCAATGCTTAGTCTCTGCCCAAAGAAAAAGCCAATAATAAATGAGATAGGTAAGGACTCTTTAAACGTAACACAGCAGCTTTGAAATTTCAGGATATCTGAAATCTGATACTAGTAAACGAAGCCGTCGCAATTAATACAAAATTACAAGCGATACGATTACGCGATGGCGTAGAAGTGCTATTGTGGTCAGAAATCAGAGGCGTCGATATCGCTATAAACCCCAGTATGGATAATGCCTTCGTTACAAAAACTTGCATGTTTCAAATAACATCATGCTTTTTTAATTCTTTATTCTGCACAAACTTTTACAACGTGTAAGTTGTAAAATAATAAACGCAATACCTTTTTAGGAACATTTTTTACTATGGCCCGAAATAGCGAAAAAAAATCAGCTGTTCAGTACATTTTTTCGAGTTATGTGCACATAGATGTATGGGGCAGTCGATTCTTTTTTTGCGATTTTAACGTTGGTCCCATAGTGAAAGTTGTTCATAGCGATGAGTAAAATGACCCCTTAAGAGGTATTGCGTTTACTCTGTAACACGTTGTAATATAAGCGAGCTTAACTCAAATTTTCTCCCAGAAAACATTTATGTGATAGACAGAGATACTGCTTTATAGTGTTAGTATAGTGTAGTGTTCTCAGTTGCGTTGGGCAGGAATCTTGTTGCGTTTGTTCTAGGTAGAAAAATAACAATTATATTTGGTCCTTCCGTTACATTTAAAAAAGGGAAAAACCTGTAAGGATAGATATAAGATAAATAAATAAATAAAAGCTTAGTCGATACTGGTAACTATTATTAAATCTACGACCAGAGGGGTCGAACTCGTTTACTTTGACAATGTCATTATGATTTCGTTGTCAAAATGCGATAGTGCTATGCATCTTGTATAGCTCCTCACCAGAATCATAATGGTTTATAGACGTGTAGGGCTCCAGATCGTTGACGGCGCGTCGTGTTCCACGTGCGCTTGAAGTCAGCAAAGAGGACGGGGCCCGCTAGGTCCAGAGCCTGATAGGACTGCGGAATTTTTTTGAAAGAGTCACCGCTGCCCTGGAAAGCAAAGAGCAATAGAAGGAACACGGATGGGTTTTAGTCAGTCAAAGAGTCTGACTCCCTTCAGCTCCGCCCAGAGCGGAAAGAGTAATTTGATGAATTCCCATCCTTAAAAAAGGGGCTCCAGAGCCTCTAGGCAAAATGTCAATGACATGCACTACCGAAATGTCAAGTAATCAATTCAACTTTTCGACGAGTGTCACTTTTTAAAGCCCAATCAACGATTTTTATTTTTCGTAGTTTAAAAGACTTTCATAAAAAGTTATGTCACGTACAGTTCATGACTAGTTACAAAGTTGCGTGCTTGGCTTGGAAATCTGGCTCAAATCGATAATTCTCATAAATCAAGCGCCCAATTTGAGACACGGTGCTTAATATTTCAAATGTGAGACATTTCAACTTGCAAGCTGGCAACTGTCATTGTGATTCGCTTGCCATCCAATATGAAGAACTTGATAACTTAAGCAAATAGTCCCCTTCTATTAGAATACTAGCCTTTACTTCGTTAACGAACTGTGCATTTTGTCCTCCCGACCGATTTTGGCCATGGCGACCAATCTCAACGGAGACTAGGCATTGGTGCGGGACATATTATAGTGCACAAATGTGCACAAACACAGGTGCACTCCCTCTTCCACCACCCTCATTTTCCAATAGGATGGCAACCCGACACGACCGGAGAGAGATCTGGCGCAGGAACAACGGCTTATAGTGCTTTCCGAGGGTGTCACATCACCAACTTCCAAACTCCGGGCTGTCACAGAGAAATTCCTAATGGAAAAACACTATAACTGTTTTTGCCGGACCTGGGAATCGAACCCAGAACTCCACGCTCGGTAGTTTCTGTCTTGTGGTATAGTTGTAGTCTGACTTGGTCGCTCCATCATTTTCTATGGGGTCTAGCACGACGCCTTCTAGCTGTGCCATGGCTCCAGATAGTGGCAATTGTGGCCCACAGCTCACAGGGTATATGTCAAACGCGCACAGCCCAGTCCTTATTCAACTTTGCGGTTTTTAAGCAACATCAGTAATAATAACAATAATAAATAATAAACCATTTATTTTCAGGTTACAAAGACCCATAGATAAATACCTTAACCTACTATACATAATATATAATAACAATTGTGTTAGTATAAAAACTTAAAACTATGTTAGTATCACTTGGTTGCACTAAGTCTTTGTGCGTTCCACTTGTCCGCGAAAGCGGTGGAATACCAGATCCTGTGGCCAAAAGCTTTCCTCCATCACCTGATGCAGGTAGCATGTTGGTATGTGCACCACAAACGCCTTAAAGTTGACGTTGCGTTGCGACTCCAGCAGCTGCACTCTCGGCGCGTACTTCAGCCTCTGGCGCACGTACTTCACGATGTCTTCCTCATCAGTGGTGTAGTGGAGACGGGAAATGTACACCAGGGTATTCGGCTTTGCAGCACGCAGTTTTTTGTTTGGCTCCGCAGGAGCTTTGCCGCAGCGGTTCTTACAGCTACTCTGCCGGCGCTTTCTCCTTTGCACCGTCACGAAGCCGTCATCATCAGCCCGGTCCGTTTCCGTTTTAGTCACGGGCTTTGCGGGGGGAGCAGTGGGGGTGCTCACAGTGACCAATGGGTCAGATGGACGCGTCGGTTGGGCAGCGCTGCGGTGATGATCTGCGTTTTGAAATACAGTGAGGTGTTGAGCGTACCGCGTACTGGAAGACGCAGCGTTGGAAGGCCTCCCACAAGATGGACCGATGACCTGGTGAGGGTCCCTGGTAGCCGATGGATGCGAGACGCATAGGACTGGTTGCTGTGGCGACACTTGGGGGAGGCCTATGACCAACTATGGATGTCTTTCGGCTGATATGATAAGGTGTTGAGTGTGTTATGTTGTTTATTATTTTAACGTCTAAAAATATTTCCATGGTAAGAGTACTCTACCTGTCTATCCATATAAAATCGATATTCCAAGTATTTTCTATCGATAACATCGCTAATATTAATGCTACCTCCCTACATGGAAAAATTTCATAAATTATTCACTACCTTTAGGACCACTTAACCCACAATTTGAACTACAATCCTTTTGAAGAAACATTACCGTTTTACTAATTCATTTTTTTAATGAATAATCGATGAAGTATTTACTGTGTTATTAAGTCGGAGTTTATTTTGGAATGGAATAATGATTAACGATTTCACGGAGGCATGAGTACACAAATATTAATTCAGAGAAATTTGGCTGTGACAGATGGACAAACGAGTGATCCTTTAAGGATTCCATTTTTCCAAATGAGGTTCGGAACGCTGAACACTGCAAATTCTATCCGATTTAAAAAAAAATGGATTTTGATTTTATACATAAATGATGTACCTACTCGGTGTTAGTAACTTTCCCAGTCAACTCCTTCACAAAATGATTCCATATTACACAAAGAACCCACTTACTAAAAGCTTGTTAACGGACGTTTCAATTTAGTTCATCGAAAGCAGGATAAGGGGTGCACGTATCGTGACTATTTATCGGACACAATCCGGCAATTCCACTAATTTGTTGCACCGCCCGCCGTATTATAAAGTCAATAGGTAGGCACGTAAATCCAGGGTGAGCCGATGTGTGGGTTCCGTCACGGTGCTCCGACTCTCCGAATGAGGCGATTCCGCCAGTATAATGATGATTATTATTGTGTAGGATGTTTCTGACTGGTCACTTGGCGTTTGCGTTGTGACAAGTTTTGGTTCCGTATTTTAGACTAATTGAGAAAGATACGCGATTGAAAATTTGATTTGAGAATGACTTAGTTATTCTTTATACCCGTTTTTTTGAGAGCATGTTTACATGATAGTGCATGGTGTAGCATGTTTTAAACAATTATATGTTTTTCATTTGTTGCTTTTTTTTGTCTATTCAATTGTCTGTTAACCTTGTTGCCATATTAAAATGCTATTTCCTGTCTATATGGACAGGAATTTACTTTTTAAGTAGTATGTTGCCGATTATGTTAAAATTAATGGAGCAAAAGTCCTACATTTTAACGCAACTAAACTCACTATGTAAACCTTTAAATAAGAAGTCACCCAGTCGTTTTAATTAACCACTAAAGAATTATAAAGAATCTCTCAATCACCCTTACTAAGAAAACACACGACTCCTCACCCCATTACCCTCAATTTCAGTAACAGATGTAGTGCGTACACCCCGCGTAGACACGCGGAACCAATTTACGCAGAGTTTACCCAGTCTCGGGTAGTATCGTTTGATATCTGTGTACACCGACTGAAGGAGGACTGAAGCTTTCAACGCCGGCAAACAAATGAGGCTGTCAACCACAGGTGCGTCTTTACCGTGACGTGCGTTCACGTAACGAATTTTCGCGTAATTCCTAAGGATTGTGACACACTGCTTAGTTGGGACGAAAGAAGGTCACGCCATTATTTTGAGAGACAAGTGCTGTGTACTTTGTTTAGATAGGCGTTTTTATTAGGCATGATTTTGACAGAAGTCTTGTAGAAATAATGTTTCTTTTTGTGTGGCTGTTTGGTAATACACTTAATTATTATATGATTTTCGACCTCGGTGGAATTGTGAAACTGGCTTAAGCAGGGAGTTATACTTAACGAAACACAAACGGATGCCACGGATTTTGTATATGATTCTGGACGCTTCAGGTAGGTTATTTGTGGATTTATCATACCTAATTGAAAAAAAATCTGCAGTATTTTTATTACTAAAGGCTACTTTTTTTTTCTAATCTATTCAAATTATACTTTTTTTAGTTTAGGTAAGTTTGTTATATAATCTCTAAATCTATTTAGAAAGTGGCACTCTAACCATCAGACCAATATATCATTATGTCAATACGATTATTATTAAAACAATGTAAGTACACATTTTGATACAATTTAACCGATAACCACGGCCGCACTAATGATGCTATAAATCAATAGTAAACATATTCAAATTTTGGTAAACATAATATTTACAGTCATTTATATACCATAATAATAAACACGAGTTACGAGATACTATCAAAACATATAATTATTACTTTCATACATCCCTTTGAATTTCAAATATTCAATATGAAATTATGCCTAGGAGTCATAATTATAATATTTTTGGTATTTACTGTATAGGTAATTTCAATATTTAAAAAATGTTATGGGACTTTACAATCATATAAAAAGCGGTCAGGGCGCACGACTAGGGCGCGCGGCCAGAGCGCTGACAAGATAAAATGTATGGCGTCAAACGCACGAAATATACTTAGCGTTACGGGCGCGCGGCCACACGCCATACATTTCGTCATAGCGCCCGGAGTGCTTTGAATAACAAATCCCTTATAGTACAGTCATTTTAGCATAAAAAATGGGTCAACCTCGGAATGAGAGATAATGACCTGGAAACTTGTATATACCTTCATTTTTGCGTTCTTAATGTTTTGTCAAAAATCTCATAAAATCTCGTATCTGCGTCGTAAGTTATTGAAGGTCAAAGGTCACAAAAATCGGTTCTTTGCGATAATCTCGGTTTCTATAGCTCCAATGATGTTAGCACGTATGATCAATTCCATGCAGCATTTTTTTGATTATTAAAAAAATACGTTTGAGTCCCTTACGACGAGCCCTTTTATTTGATACTAGCTGTGCCCGCGACTTCGTTCGCGCGTGCACTTCGTATTAAGCAAGATTAAGTATATATGTACATAAGTACACAAACTCACTAATGTATGTATGTACTCATCATGATTATGCATGATTTACAAAATTACGAAGAACGAACGAACGTTAACACTTAAAAATTTCTTCGTGAACAATATTACTTGTTATGTAATGTTCATCAGTAAGTAAAAACAGGCTTTGCACGCTGCTTACTCGGGATAAAGCGACATACAGTTGACCGTGCGAGAAACAGAACTTTCGCAGATCCACAACAACACGACTCATAGTTTGTCCCTGAGCATTATTAATGGTCATGCTAAAACTATCAGAAGAGAAGTCTCCGCAGAGGACACGGTGGAGCATACGGTGGAGGCCTGTCCTGCTAGGGCGGAGCATTACCATGTCCTCGTCGAGGCGATCGGCCGCGGCGACCTCTCGCTACCGGTCCTGGTTCACTCCATGGTCCGGAGCGAGGAGGCATGGGAAGCCGCCACCTCCTGCAAAGCAGTAATGCTAGTGGAGTCTCCTTTATTTCAGGCTGTCCGCGTGAGGGAGAAGCAAACCTCACGCCTCGGGGTCTACTCTCTAAGCTCGCAGTCCGTAGTTTCGTAGTGTTAGGCGTTTCCTACTCCGTATCACCTACGGACTTACGATTAGTCCCGAACAGAATTAATGACAGCACGATTTGACAATTATTCCCAGTTCCCTTTAGCCGCCGAACAAGACGCCCCAGGCGTCGGGAGCCGCAGGCCAATTCCCAGCTAACGTAAACGCGGGCCTGCAGACGGCGAGCGTTGGTTGGCTCGCTGTCCGAACACAACCAGGCCCGGGTTGACGGAGCGTCGTAGCTAGGGATGAGGAATTTGTTCGAAAGAGTCACCGCCAGCCTCATCCAGGATGAGGCTGGCATAGGAACGTGGGGATTGCAACACGAATTGAGAGGCCTATGCTCAGCAGTGGGCGAAGTCGGGCTGTGGATTATAATGATGATACATGATGATGCTAAGGTTGTTAACTCGTGATAGAGCTACATAAATTTGTCCATGGAAAGACCAACCAGAAGAAAAGTCAACCCCCGCAGAGGACACGGTGGAGCATACGGTGAAGGTCTGCCCTGCTTGGGCGAAGCACCGCCGTGTCCTCGTCGAGGCGATCGGCGGCGGCGACCCCTCGCTACCGGCTCTGGTTCACTCTATGGCCCAGAGCGAGGAGGCATGGGAAGCCGTCACCTCCTTTTGCGAAACAGTAATGCTAGTGAAGGAAGAGGCGGGCCGCGTGAGGTAGAGGTAAACCTCACGCCTCAGCCGCCACAACAGAAGAAGACGCCTCGGGCGTCAGGAGTCGCCGTAGGCGCGCGCCTGCGGACGGCGAGTGGCTAGCTGTTCTTTAACAACCAAGCCCGGGTCGACGGAGCGTTGTGTTCCACGCGCGCCAGAGCGAAAGAAATCATTTGATGATTTCCCATCCATAAAAAAAAACCCACAATGGATAGAGTGGAGTAGAGTAGAGACTCCATTGTGCGTAGGTGTCCTGGCTAAGTTTGCAAGCCTAGCTCCGTCCAAATGTACAGAAGCCACCAGAGTGCTTTACAGGTTGAGTGGAGAGACGACCGATAACACTCAACCCTCAAAAGAGTGATAAACTGAGATTAAAGTCAGCTCAATCACTTAGCACTCACCAACCTATATTTACCACATGTAAATGTACATTATGGATTGCAATAAATGATTTGAACTGATTTAAAACCTGCAGACTTCACCGTTCCGAGAATTTTTTCACGTCGGAAAGCCACGACCAGGATGACGTAGCCGACTGATTCCTCGTTGTCGAAGCAACCTCTGTAAATTGGGCTGTCTGTGGTGCTTATTTTAACAATTTTTAGGGGCAATGACCCGTAATAATCCCTAATATTACTGGAGTAATTTTTAAGCTTAAGCTGAGAGGTCGTTTTATTAGTCGCGTGTATAGACATATCACTGCCATTTTTCACTGCAATCTGTAACCCGTGACCATTTGTTGTCATGATGTTCAGTTGTTCTCTGGTGAATTCATGTGCAAAACTGTGAGAAAGAAATAAAGAAGGAAGGAGGAGTGGGTACGGGTCCAGCACTACCATCTCGGAACCTCTCTTCGCGAGTTCTTCTGTGGCGTCATTGCCTAGGGATCCACAGTTCCCCTTATTGCTCTGGAGTGTGAAACCCGTACCGATAATTTCTGGCCCTGGGCTGGTCACGACGAATTACCGGCTCACTGGGAATTGAATAGTTTTGTTTCAAAATAAACAGAAAATAATAAATTGAAAAGAGGGATCCTGGGAAATAAATCCAAGAGGTGAAAGGCTCGTCGAGTAGAAGCTCCAAAGTCTTAAGCATCGATGCCGAGTTGCTTTTATGTCGGTTTTCTATCGGTTGCATTTTGGGGAGTATGCAACGGAATTGCATAGTTTAATTCCGCCAAGCCAAGTTCCATCATCGGACCACAAGGCGAACGCTGGTGCGCCACCGGTACACGGTGGACATCACACCCACATGAACAAAACGTTTTGGAAACACATTAATTGTGCATACAGCCAGGGAGTGGAAATCCCTGACTGAGTCCGTGTTTCCTGATAGCTACAGCCTGACACTACTGCCCAGTCTTGTCAAGAGTGAATAGGTTACTTCTAGGCAAGCGTGCTCCATCTTCGATCACATCATCGTTTACCATCAGGTGAGATAGTAGTCAAACGCGTTCCTATCAATAGTAAAAAAATGAACACAAAGTCAGTGGAGCAATTTTAGTTTTATTTTATGCATCAAATTTAAAAAAAAAATATGCACATAACGCTGGGTAAGTATGAAATGAATCTTTAACTAAATAATATTATTTGTTGTAATTTTCATGCTGTTGATAGTAAGTACAGTTTTGCCCAACAGATGGCGTTGCGAGTACCATTTAGATACGTACCCGTACTTACTATGCATGTAGATAATAAGTTGATTTCTTCTAGATTGCCACAATTCCTATCAGGTTTATGTGTAAATGTTATCTACATTAGTTTTGTATTTTTTAACGTGATGCGAACAAAACAGAATAGGTACATATAAACAGAAAATAGGTTCTTTGCTAAAAAATATGCAAAATACAGCAATAACATATTATTAATATTTGAAAATATTAGGTTTGGTGGGAATAAAAAACTAACGAAATAAATAAGATAAAAATAATCCAAAAATAATTACAACTTCTGTGGGATTCGAACCCACACCAAGTCTTTCGAGAGGCAGGCTTTAAACCAACGGACTATGAGACCTGTTGACAATTGATTAAAATAGCCGATAGCTTAGCTCCCTGAAAGGGTTCCACATCAGGTGCTCTAGACCTTCATTTTTTTTATGTCGACAGACAGTACTCATCATGTTGACCAACTATTCCTAAAGCGGTATATTAATATCTCTTATAGATTAGCCGGGCTGCTAAGGTTCCACGTCTTGTATTCAGATCTTCAAAATAAATTATAGCCTATATGTTGGCGAGTAATAATAACTATACAACAAAAAAAGTTTCATCAAAATCCGTCCAGTGGTTTTTGCGTGAAAGATTAACAACAGACAGACAGACAAAAAAAAAAAAAAGCATATTTTTGGCTTCTACTGGTTATATGAAGCACCCCTGGAATATTTTTTTTTATTTTCATTCAATGTACAGAATTGACGTCTTCTACAGTTTTATTATATGTATAGATGTCACAAGGTACAGCTAGAAATTTATTTTGTTTAAATTTTTAAATTTTGCCCCTTTTAAGTGACCCCATTTTCAAAACTAAAATATTTTATTTACATGTTCTTGTTTGGGTTACCAAAGGTTGTATGCGTACTAAATTTTAACGGAATCGGTTCAGTAGATTCAGAGAATCGGCTGTGATAGACGGACAGACAAACAGACCGACAGACAACCGAGAGATTCTATAAGGGTTCCGTTGTTCCATACAGTTTCAGAATCCTGAAACTGTTATTTCTTCAACACTGACGTACGGTGAATAAGCACCTACAAGAGAGCTTACACAAAGTGAGTGTCTGTCATCGAAAACAGTAGTCAAAAAAATCCAAAATATATGGGATTCACAATGTACCTACTATCAAAATGTCACTTGGTGAATCTCAAACTTTTGGGTTTATGTCAATCATAATCGCAATCATCATCATATCAGCCGAAAGACGTCCACTGCTGGACATGGGCCTCCCCCAGGTGGGGGGGGGGGGTTGCTATAATCGCCACGCTTGGCAGGCAGGTTGGCGATCACAGTGTAGCTGATAGCTGTAGCAATGTACCTACAGAGAATGCTGCTGCCCATTCCATGCTTAATTAGGAGGGAAGTGGAAATTATATTTCTTTTCTTACTCCTCCGCTGTTATTTTCTGATTAATTTCGTTGCGGGATCCAAGACAGTAGAATCATTTCTCTGGGACTCGTCGAGCTTCATTGACTCGGCGTTTTTCTGGTGGTCACCAATGTTGATTCTGGCTTTCAGAAGTTGCAGTGGCTTGGGAATGTCGTGTGGTGGGCTTGCCCATTCCATGGTGCTATTATTTTACGTCCGACACCATACGGAACAATACTCGATCCCAAACCATAATCGCAGTGGATAGAAAATACGAGTATTTTTTGTCTAAAGCTCTTAAAAACCAATGATTACTACTTCTAAACCGTATCTACACATTTATTTTAAAAATTAAGGCATGGAATACACCGACACTTAATAACTTCATTATCCATCCCCAACTTACTCCCACAAAACGTACAGTGTGTCCCCACCCCAACCTAACTTAATTGACACTGTCTCGTTCCCGTCATGTTGGTACATAAGTAATTAATTACTTCAATAGTAATGCTGCGTTTATTTCTCAAGTTATATACGAAAGCATCAAGCTCGCGTGTTTCGTCTTAAATTAATTCGTAACCTGAATAATTTCTGCGTATTTCGGCGTTGAGTTCACCTTTGTTTGTTTTTGAAGTTTAACAAAATATTTAGCAGAATATTTTGTCAAAGAAAAATTGCCATAGTCACCGCATCGCGTTATGGCTTTTCCAAAGTTGCGACACACAATGATTCTACTGCGAGGATGTACTATATTAATTAACAGTATCATTGTGAAACGGAAATTACACTTACGAGTAAACAAACAGAATAATGTCCTGAGATAAGTATGGTGCTCTAAAGGTGTCTTTTTGCAATAAAATCAAAATAACGATAAATCGACCATGCCAGTTTTCATAGAAAGAAGTTCAAACTACGGATGTAACCAAAATTATTCTGTGTAGACATTTCAAGTAAAAGTAACACACGGATTGTTACTGTTTTTTTAGGGTTCCGTACCCAAAGGGTAAAAACGTGACCCTATTATCAAGACTCCGCTGTTCATCTGTCCGTCTGTCTGTCTGTCTGTCCGTCTGTCTGTCTGTCACCAGGCTGTATCTCATGAACCGTGATAGCTAGACAGTTGAAATTTTCACAGATGATGTATTTCTGTTGCTGCTATAACAACAAATACTTACTAAAAACAGAATAAAATATTTAAGTGGGGCTCCCATACAACAAACGTGACTTTTTTGACGTTTTTTTGTAGATAATGGTTCGTACCATTATCTACCTTTCGTGCGCGAGTCCAACTCGCACTTGGCTGGTTTTTTTATTTAGCCTTTGAATTATACTGACTCACTGCTAAGGAATAGACCAACCCTCAGGAACTCTTCTCCCGTGTTTCCTCAAACCAGCACACATGGTATGCGTCCACAGTCCCAATTCTGCTAACTTTTAAGCAACGTCCGCATTCGCATCGCATTGCAATCATTCAAAAAAGCCTTGATTTCCATACATTTTTGACAGCTTGCGAATGAGATGCGAATGCAAAAGTTGGTTAAAAGCTAGAAGAATTGGTACTCTGGTCATCTTGCCATCTTTTTCTGGCCCAGGCGGACTTGTCTAAACGTTTTGAATGTCTACTCCCTTCTTGTTCCCAAAACAAAAACAAGAAAGTACAACTAACACCATTACCATGGCGACTCATTGAGTTCACAGGTCTACGGGGAAAAACTAATTTCCATCAAAATAATAAAAAAAAAGAAAAACTTGACAAAAATTCCAATTACGCTACCCTCCATTGAATTTAATGAAATCTCCACAATTGTCTCAACACTGCACAGGTGTATTTTTGTTTAATAAACCTTCGGAGCAAAAAGGTCACCCTGTTATCAGGGGTCGTGGACAAAGGACGACGACCCATTCCAGTTGTCTTAAGATAAAAAGTGAAAGTGGATTAAACGGGTAGATAGCCGCCACCCATAAAGAGATTCTACTCAGTGATAATACCGAGAAGACGCGGCGAGCACTGTGTTTGCTATCTAAAAAAGGTTTCAGTCCAATGTATTTTTATGCAGGTGCCTATTAAGATAAATTTTACGGTAGCCATCTTATTTTTGAGGCTCTAAAGTGGAGACTTCTTGAATAATATTACGTTGGGAGAAAGGTTTAAACAAAGATACTAAACAACACAGTTTTTAGGTAAAACAGCTAAGTAAAGGTCACGCCATGTTTATCTGCTATTTTTAATCAAAGGTAATTTTTTTCATAGTCTAACATTTTTGGTACAAGGTAATCTTCTTGATCAAATTGTTTAACAATGGTTTTTGTCCGTGTTGTTCCATTATCAAAACATTATAAATAAATAATTGAAAAAAAAAATGAAAATGTGAAGCTAATTTGATATAATCCAATTTTCTTATTTGTTCATAATTTAAACTATTGTTGTGTTTTTTCTTCAAAACAAGCTTAGGTTTGTAAGATAAAAGACTTTCAAATACTAACATAACATAACGAAGCAAATAATTTTTGTAAAATTCAATAGAAAGACATAGTTTGAAATAAAGCAAACATAAATTTGAAGTCCCACATTTTTTGAATCAACGAAACAATTCGATTATACGAACACAACTTCATTACAAAATAAAGATAAAAGATACGGCCCAATAAAGAAACAGATGTCACAAATCTGAATACTGAAAAACATACTCCTAATAATTTACAAGAACACGTGCAGTCCCGTTTTCCCAAAGACGAATCAATCACAGAGGGGTATAAAGAAAACGGGATTATTTAAAATTCACATCGATATTGAAGCTTTATTCCATTGTTAGTAAATTTCAGACTCCAATATTTTTGCTGAGTGCGCATTAAATTTCGTATTCCCTCTTGAGGCTGCGACGCAATTATTCGCCTTCAAAATGCAGTTCCCTGCATAGAACTTGCAATGCATTTCAGCATTTCCCCGATTCAATAATGCAGACAAAAGATATCAGCGTGCATTAATTGAATTTTTATTCGGGTTATAACTTTTTGTTTTTTTTCCTTTCCTGTGTTCTGTGGGAATATATCGCTCATTCCCTTTTGTTTATACAACGCTGTTATACGAATTTTTGTATTCATAAAATAAATATGGTGTACAAATAGTGCGGATTTCGGACACTAATTGACGCTTCTGTGGTTTTATGGCGCGCTGATGAGCCACAACGTTTCTTTGAAATCAATCATCAGGAAACCAACATTACCGATTAAAACTGAATTCTGCTTAATTTGGTGGAGATCTCTTTTAAGGAAAAGAATATTTGACACACACAGATACACGTAATGTGGGTTCAAACTTAATAGATGAGACTAAACGTGCGACTTAATTAGAAGAGATAATGCTATTTCAGTAACGTATAACTTTATCTTCGAAAATATCATAATTTATGTGTTGATTTTAATTTAAACAGAACGGCCGAAACCAATTACACTATTAAACAACAACAACATTAATACGACTTCTGTTTCAAATATATTTTAATTAATTTTCGTAAGATTGATCAATTTGTCATTTCAAAAACATGCATAGTAGACGACGATGAATCAAACAAAAAACGAACTTATTTACAAACTGACCGATTTTATCACACAAAAAAGCAAAATGTGAATTCATTTCAACCAAAACGAAACCTATTAATCAAAATTAGAACATTTACAAACAAAAGTCCCGAACAATGTTTTGTAAAACCGCGTTATGCTTGTTTAAAAGCCCTCAAAAAGGTTTTAAAGCGTTCCTGAGCATATCTGTCATAATATATTTCCCAGGTCCATTTTCACGTAAGAAATCATTACAACCAACAACGGGCCATTATCTTACTAACAAAGTACATCATCTTTACATTATGTATATCTATAGCACCGCATTTACGTTTGGAACATGTCATAAGCGTATAGCGGTATGAAAGAAGGATAATCGGAACAATTTAAAATGCATTTCTTTCGTGATCGGTTGAAAATTTGAAAATAAAAAATTAAACGCTTTGTAAAAGATAATTGCAAACACCGTAACATTTAAATAAATCTTGAATTCTTGATTTA
This sequence comes from Melanchra persicariae, assembly GCA_947386135.1. Taxonomy (NCBI): domain Eukaryota; kingdom Metazoa; phylum Arthropoda; class Insecta; order Lepidoptera; family Noctuidae; genus Melanchra; species Melanchra persicariae. The sequence continues at coordinate 2,385,569 of OX376651.1, read as the reverse complement.
AATTGTGAAAGAACTTTTTAAATACACTAGCTCCCATTCAAATTCAATAGTTTTAGATCCAAAAGTGTCTTATTGAGTTGAAAAAGTTTGCAATCTTACGCGGTCATTATAAACAGACTGTGTTTACAATAACCCGGTAAGATTATGTATGTACTAATGAGTATCCTTAATGCAGAATCATAAAATACTTTGAAACAGTACTTCCCCAGAGCAAATATTAATAGAGGAGACTTAAATCAATAACACATTTTTCCTCTTTCTTTTCCAAAGTACACTGAATAAATAATTACCTCTAGTAATAACATAAAGCCCCATCAAAAACTTATCGCATTTCCAACCTCCCCGACCAACTCGTAAGCAGCTTCACTATTAACCAGACGCTGCAATTTACACTTAAGACACGAGTAAATATAGTGCATTATTAAATGGCACCGTCGCTTATGAATAGTACCAAGGCACTAAAACGCTGTTAAAAATTCAAGAAAAAGCGGCGTTCCCAACTGTGGCCCCGGGGTACTCTTAACGCGACGCCGTTGAAACTGTGATGAAAATACTTAATGAACTAAAGGAAACAACCGCCAGTGACGTTTGAGAAATTGGCCGGATTTAAGAGCATTATGTGAATCTTTTACGTTTGAGAGTCAGGTTGTGTACGAGGAAAAATGTTGGAGGTTTAAACGGCCTTGTTCACAGGTGCTAAAAGAGTAACGAACTCAAAGTTAGAGGCTTCATCACAGATATAGATAGAAATAGATAACACAAGAGCAACTACTTCGCGTGCCTAGCTTACGTACAAAAATCGTGAGCCGCCACTTTCGCGCTCAATCTGTATCGGTGTGTCACGCTTATCGGAACTCATTTTTGAATCGATTTGATCTTCCCATCACTAAATAGTGCTATTGACGTCATAGTAGGTAGTAAAAAAATGGCAAGCTTGGTTTTCATACAGATCGTGATACTTGCGTTATTTGTCTATGTCTATCTATATCTGTGGAGTTCATAGACTTATCGGTGGCGAACACGTGCTGAAAGATGCACCGATGGCTTGATTATAATCGTAACCGACACATGAATTAGTACAGTCTGTTGTCAACATTAACTGACCCACCCTAAAAACAAACGAATTTGGACCCTCTGCCTGAAACAATAAGGTTTTTTCAATTTATATGAGGTTATCAGACAACTGCTCGCCGACATTGTTGGAGCCACCGGCATTAAATATTATTAGCTATTTTAATCATTATCTCGTTGACGTTGAAGTTGAAAGCTTTTAAGTCACACTTCATAATTACAAACGAGTCTTCAATTTCATATATTCCCAACAAGTTTTTGTGGCTTAGCGGTTTGATGCTGGATTGGCGACGAACAACGTGTGGGTTCGAAAACACAGTCCATCATCAGTTTCAAACTGCTGTACTACGAATACAAATAAACATATTATTTATTTATACCTATTTTTATACTTTATTGAACACCAAAATATAGACACAAAGAAAGCCTGGATTTTTTTTACATGTATTTTTAACTTCAGTCCTATAAATGATGTTTTATTGGAGCACAGTCCAATCCTCTCGACGTCCATATACACAGTTTCATATTATTCAGCACCCCTACAATTAAAACAAAACATTATTACAAAGCGAATCGTTTTACGAGTTTCAAAGAATTGTAGTTTCCATTGTAATAATATTTTAAAACATTAATTTATTCAATTAAAAACTGTGGCGTGCCTCTGCATATTTTTACAACTTAACAGATTTTTTCACTTTTTGGTTGTTGCTAGATTCGGTAAGAATATTACATAGCTTTACATATTCTGTCGCAAGTTTACAAATCATCGTGTTTTTGGGAAAATAGCTTCTGCTATATTAATTTTACGATTCGGTTTCAAATTTAACAAAATGGGACTGATTTTCATTTGCCTCCACAACCACACTTAAGTGTCCTAACAATATTATAACCAAAGTTAAGATCAGACTTACTTCCCTTCTTATACACAGGTATTATTTGTAAGCCAGTTTAACTGTTCGTAACTTGCGCCTCTTGTCAATAAACGCGGAATAAAGTGACAACCAGTCTAATCACCAGATTTGGCATGGTTCACATTCGTTGAGGTTTATTAACTACTAGCAGCACCCCGCAGTTTCACCCGAGTAGTTCCCGTTCCTGTGGGAATACGTGGATAAAATATAGCCTATGTTACTCCCTAATAATGTAGCTTTCCATTGGTGAAAGAATTTTTTAAATCGGCACAGCAGTTTTTGAGTTTATTCACTACAAACATACACACACAAAAATATAAATCTTTTCTCTTTATAATATTAGTACAGATAATATAGCTTAGGGGTGATAGTTTTGTAGATATGAGGATTAGGCAAACACCCATCATTTTCTTCTGCAGTTTTTTGCTTAACAAAAGTATCTGTCAAAACTAAAGAATTTATTGAAACATGCCAAAAAGTATCATCATCATCATCATATCAGCCGAAAGACGTCCACTGCTGGACATGGGCTCCCCCAAAAGGGGGCTTTGCCATAATCACCACGCTTGGCAAGCGGGTTGGCGATCGCAGTGTACACAGCTGTTGCAATGAACTTACAGAGAATGCAGCTGCAAATTCTCTGGTGAGCCCCTTAGTCGCCTCTTACGACACCCATGGAAAGTGATGGGATGGTGCTAGTCTTTTACGTCCGACACCACATGGAACAATAGGCCAAAAAGTATACTAACAGCTAATTTTGTAGTTTGTTAGTTAAACTGGGCCATAAGATCGTACAAAGTTATTTCTGTTCTCTAGAGAAGGGGTCTGTGCGACCTGCGTAAAACTTTGTGGTTTCTGGATGTCTCCCTGAAACTTAGCTGGCGTGTTTAATTACCACACACTATGATTCTTTTGTTATTTACATGTTGTCTCATATTTGGAGAGAAAAGTGAAATTTGGGTTATATTTGTTAAAAGTAAAATTTAGGATAGGTTATCATCAAATGACTCCTTCCGCTCTGGGCTGAGCGGGAGGGAGTGACCAAACTACTACTATACTACTACTACTACAACTAAGGTCAAATGACCGAGCGGTACCACGCGGAATTACAAACCGCGCGGTACAAGATCAGACCAAGTAGAGTTTATCGTCTACATTACCGCGCGTTATCGCTCGGTACAAGTTTTACAGGCCTGTATCGACTGGTTCAGTTGGTCCGCGCGGTGCCGCGCCGTCATGTGAACTTAGCCTTACGGACTAAAACCCAACCGTGTTCATCCAAATGCCTTTTGCATTCCAGGGCCACGGTGACTCTTTCGAACTAATTCCGCAACCCTAGTACTGAAATTAACAGTAATGTTTTAAAATTGGTGGTTGTAATTTCAAATTGATTTATTGTATTTCAAAATAATCTGTTGTGCTTAATCAGAAGTTAATTAATTTTTCCGTGTATAGAAGCCTTATTTCGTCATAATCTTATTTCGTAATTAAATTTGCTTAAAATAGAAGCAGGCCGTTTGAATGAGGTTGTTTACGCTCATTCAAGCGCAAAAAAGAAGACGGTGTTCATAAAGCTTTATAATTGTCAAGCTTTTATATAATATCTTCAAGAGCTAATTAAGTATGAAGTAAGATTAGATCTACATTATTTATGAATAGTTTGCTAAACAAGCCATGTTTCAGTAGTATTTTCCATCTGCTAACTGCCGCGGTGACGCATGGGACAGTACTACCACTGTGTATATTTTACAGGAATTTATTTAGGATATTATCATAATCGCTAATGTAGCATAAGATTTTTACTAACAATAAATAAATTTAAATTATTAAGATTGTCAAATGTATTTATGTTTTATTTTATGTTTGTGTTAACTAAATTAACAACTCGCATAAATAATCTCATGCCCTATTTAAATCAATTTGTATATTTTATTCAGCCTATACATTCCCAAGTCTAGGCAAGGTCCTCCCCCAAACCCTTCCAGGTAATCTTTTTCAGAACCACCTCGAACAAGCCTATGCGGTAAGGTCGTCTCAAAACCACTCATCCTGAGGCGACCTTGGCCGCGTCGTTCATCATCAGGCACCCACTTCGTGGAGACTATTGCCTAACTATATGACAACAAAGCCACTCCTTGGGAAGAATATTATTTTTTAAAAAATCTCACAGCTTGTGCAATCATGCAACTAGAATCTAGACGATTACACTGTGCGTCGTTTCCCAGTGAATAAGTAAAATTAATTTCTTAGACTTATTAGCTAGATATTACCAAACGTTAAATAATACAAAAAAATGATCCACTTCACACGTCCCCCGTCAACATCACACACATCCTAAGTTATTTTTACCAATCTTCTTCTTCTTCGTGTGGGTAGTAAGGTCTAACGACCCCACATACCCTAGTGTCAGAGTTTTTACCAATATTTTATTATCACCCAAATTCCCTATCCTATAGAAACCGAAAGTTCCTTAGAAATCGGTACATGGCCAGCAATTTAGTAAGACGAATGGTTATTGTCAGACGGTCTTCAGGAAATATGAAGATGGATGTTTGGGAGCATGCCCTATCTATTGATCCCGGGAGCAAAGATGCTGCTTAAACCGGGATAATGAAAATTTTATGCATATTGTCCTCATCATCAGCAGGACTGGCTATAAGAGGAGCGATTGTATAATATTATAATAATGTTGACTAGAATAGGACCCGCGGATTGGCCTGTGATGTTTTTTTTTCATTTTTGGAATATAATAGGATATTTTTCAGGTAATGTTCTACTTGTTTCCCGACAATTTTCGTCCTCAAAACAGAGTTTTAGTTAATGCCTTAAGACGCTGGCAACAGCAAAAGCTCGGTCACTCTCGGACTGTATAGAAAAGAAAGAGAAGCGCGACGACTAAATGCTTGCAATTAATTGACAAATATGAAGCACTTTATCGATTTCGTCAAAACTAAGTTGGTCTATTAAAAATCTAAAACAACAAAGTTTTGCTAATGCATAACTTTGTTGTTTTAGATTCGATTCATTAAACAAATTTGACTAAAATTGCGTGAGGAAACCAGCAATTTTCTAGATTTTTCTAGAAAATTGCTGGTTTAAAGCGCCTTAAACGATCGCCTCGTGAAAAGGATATTGTGCTAAGCTTAATAGTCCAGGCAAACTGCGCCGAAAATTAGACGAACTTTGCAATAATTATTAACTCTGATTTTTTGCTGTTTACTTATACAATATAAGCAGAGAACAATGGTGAAATGTATCCCACGAAAAGTTAACACACCGCGTTATTAGTTTTTTTTATAAAACATCTAATTTCAATAATAACTCGATGGGAAAAAATATAAAATGGCATGTTTTTTTGGAGCATTTGTAGAAGAGATCGAGTTTTACAAGTAGGTCAGTAAATTAAACATTTGCAATCCATGCCACCTGCCTATGCTATTTTTAAAGAACTTTATTTTATTATTTTGTTCTTCAAGGTAAAACTAACAACTACTTGCTTTTCTTAAAATTACTGAATTAAACATCTTAATTCTCTTTTTTCAAGTTGTTAAAAACAGGTTTATTGGGATAGCAATTCAGGCAAAAATTGAAAATGTTTCATTCTAAGAAAACAAATTAGATTTACCTGTATTTTACATTTATTGTAAATAAAATGAGATAACTTGATTTTCCCAACTTGTATTAAAATAAACGCGTTTCTGTTATTTTATCAAAATGAACTGTTTTGACTGTTATGAGGAAAATGTTAATTTTTTTTTAATTATTAGAAAAGCTAAGAAAGATTCAAGAAAAAAAACAGAGTTAAGAATTTTTGCAAGGTTCAAAGCCTGCTAACTTGACTGGCCTATAAAACTGATTTGAACCCCGAAACAGATTATGTTAGTAGATTAACGAACATCTAAACAATATTAAAATGTAAAAGTAACCCTTTGTGTCTGTTTATTTTTAGCGTAAAATTTGAACTATGGCATGAATTACGACATAAGTTTAATAACATTTTATCCCGGTAATTATATTCCAGTGGGATTGTAAAACTTTACACAAGGGTGAATCGAGCACAAGCCAGTAAGACAAACAGCAATCAAAAAAACCTTTGATTTGACATTTTAAAGACATCAAATTAAAATGTCAAGTTAAAAAAAATACTGACTACAAAAAAATTACTTCTCAATTTTATTCTCAGTTCGTAGTTGATTCAGTCGCGCAGTTAATTATTATCGCGCTTTTTAATTTACGAGAATGACTTCCAAGGACCTTTGAGTCATTAATGAAAATAGGATTATAACTGGAATAATGAATTTAAAGTAGAAAGGCCGAGCCGACGGCCTTGGTTTTATTTGCTCTCGTTCTAGTAACTACGTTGCATAAGGCTTTTTGTTTATGTTAAAATAGATTTCTTCTTTGTTTACTGGTAAGTTTTAAGTTTAGACAATATTTAGTTGTTGAAAAATGCCTTACGTAATATTGGAAAAGAGCTGATACTCTTCAAACTGCTATACCAATTTTTATCAAACATAGCAAAGAACCACCGCAAGGAAACTGGCTTTGGAATGAAAAAAACCGCATCAAAGCCACAGACAGACACACACACACACACACCATAACATCGAAGTCAAACTTATAACACCCCTCTTTTTGCGTCCCGGGTTAAAAATCAGCAAGTATAAAAAAAAAATACTATTAGTATAATTATATTTTTACTATTATTATTTTGCTTAAAAAAACGAACACGTCCTTTAGATGAGTTATTTTCATATTTAATAAAGTTGGAATGAAATAATTCGGCAAAACTTCACAGTTTATATAAATATGGCGAGAAAACAAAATAGGTACACTTTCTGGAATCAAGCGATGCAGTTAGTCTGAAAAGTTTCGCCGGATAGGTAATTTAGTGTATTATTTAATGTTCCTACATTTCTTCGTCGTGTCTAAAACTAACGTACTTTGTGGCGTTTGGTCAAGTATTCCTATTTATTTTCTAAAACTAAGTTATATGCTTGTATAAATTAAAATTAATAAATTCAGGCCAATATCACAAACGGGCGCGGTGAACAGTTACGAGGTTTAACCATTTCGTCGCCTTTCCATAGACCTATTGTATAAAAACAATTTAAAATTAAACTTTCAGTGTTAGCTCTGTTGCATCAAATTGAAAATAATTTTATTATCAACTGCATGTTTAATTATAAGTTTAGGTTGTTTACTTAAATAGGAATGCAAATGGTGCAATTTTATTTGTGGTACGACCTTTGAATTAATGTACATAAGTATCTATGAAACAATCATATTGTGCATCACACGCGTGGTTTCAATGTTATTATGTTGTACGTAGCAATTGCGTCTTGTTTTTGGAAAGAAAAAGTGATCTTGTCTACCTGACTCATCTGCTTTGCCTTTTTTCCCAACTATTTTGGGGTCGGTTCCCAGTCAAACCAGATTTAGCTGAATACCAGTATTTTACGTGGAGCGGCTGCCCACCCGACCTCCACAACCCAATAACTGCATAAAACAATACTTCTTGCAAGATTTTCTGACTTCTGACAATCCGTAACGACTGCCAATGATCTACAAATGATAGCCGAGACCAACGGCTTAACGTGCTTTTCGAGGAACTGAGGAATCTTTAAATTTTAAAATGGTCACCCATCCACAGACGGACCTCGGCAAACGTTGCTTAACCTTGAAGATCGACCCGTGCGGCTGTTATCATTTAGCCGCGAGCTTGTCTACCTGACTAAAGCAAAAAATATTACAGTATGTGAACGAACTCCATTAGTAAGCAAACCTCTACAGAATACTCGTATATGGGAAGTATCATAACCGTAAAACGATAAAAAAAATACAGAATTAAATGTGAAAAATAGTGATTATACATAACGTATAGGCCCATATTCCAAAACGTAAACTCTAACTCAACTCGAACTTCAACTCCATCGGAGCTTATCATTGAAATTTTGCATTCGTTTGGTCATCTCCCAAGCACGGAAACGTCAAAGACACGCTTTCATTGACATTTTCGTGCTCATGTTGGAGTTGGAGTTCGAGTTGAGTTGGAGTTAACGTTTTGGAATATGGGCCACAATGTATTCACGTTTTGTCGCGACAAAAAGGTTTTTTGCAATATTGACAGACAGATGCTGTCTGACGCTGGTTTTCTAATGAACGACGAGTGATGGAGCAAATAATTGATCGATTGTTGTTTTAAATTTTGTTTTCATTTTTTTTAAATATAAGTATAGCTGATTTTTTCAAGATTTGATCATTGGTCCTTAACAAAAAGTTATTCATATTAATAAGTACATTGACCTCTTTTCAGGTTTGCATAGTATATTCTATTATGCATTCCAAGTAAAATACAATGCCAAGTTATTTTTCCAAAGAAAATGCAACATATTCTAACACAAAATTTTATTTTGTTACAGAACACAAAAATGTGATGGTGTAAACGAAAATTTCATTCTAAATGTAATCCTGAAGATTTTGTGAGGTGTCGGGATATTCGTGCAGTGCCTCGGAAAATGTAAAATGGAGAGTTCTTTTCACGCGAGCCCAACTCGCGTGTTGTCCCTATGGACACTGCTGCTCGGCTGCTGTAATATTGCAGGTTAGTAAACGTAAATGTATTAAGTGGAACGGGAAAAGATCGTAAAACTATAATAGTTTTGTTGGTGTTTGTTGGGTGTATCAGGTTCGATTTTTTACTTTGGCTGCTCTATTTGCTCTGAAGTCTCCAAAAAGTGACATTTTATCAGCGAAAATTATAATTATAATATTTATTACAATTATAATTTATAATTATATTTATATTTGGTGACGGATCAAATATAAATGTATATATATAATATTTTTTTATAAATTATTAAAATAATATTGGACAAATATTTTTTGCTTTTAAAGTCAGTAAAAGTTTGCATTTATATCTCAGTCGCAATTATTTTTGTTATAAAAATGCGTTTCTCATATTTTTTGCCAATCTAACTGACGGACCAAATTAGTTTTCTCAAGATTATAACGTGTTGTAAGGAATAGAACGTGACATTTGTGTCCCTGTCAAAATGTTAAATGTCGATAACGTGCGTAAAGATACATTTTCGTTTTTTTGAGAGTCATGGCTGATCGAATTTCAGAATGTCAATTCCACTAATTCTTAAGCAACATTTGTACTTGCATTTCAATCGTAATCTGTCAAAAAGCCTAAATACATTTTTGACAGATTACGACTGAGATGCAAATGTGAATGTTGCTTAAAAAATAGTAGAATTGGACCTCACTTTGTGTACAGCCGGTCGATTCTGTTGACATCTCACGGTGTTCACCTTGGCGGAGGGAACGACAATAGAGCTGTCATTCCACCTTATTTGTATGGTTTGACAACTCGCCCGTCGTGCGCCCCACCCGGGTGTTCACTTCGATATGTTCGCACTGCAGGACCTCGATTTGTATTTAAAATCGAAACGACGTGCAATTCTGAATTGTTTTCTTTGGCAAAACAGTACCTGCCTAGGAGCTTTTAACTGAAAAAATGTGCAGTAAAAGATAAATCATGGTCTAAGCTCCACCTGAGACTGAAATAAAATTTTGAATTTTACTTTGTTTTCGCAAAAACATTTTTAGGCGTTGTTATTTTAACTCTGTGACTTTCAGTCCTTATGTATATTATATTCTTTTGCTTGAAAGCGACATATATGAGTTTTGTTGGACCGTTCAACGACACACATGGCATTTACCTACCTACATGTTTTATTATTTTGCTTTATTTGAGGGTAGGTAATAAAGCCAGGTTTGCACCGGAGCAGAATCTGGATTTTATCTCGACGGCATTTTGATGTTTGGCGCAAAATTAACGATCTAGCGATTTTTGAAAATTGTAACCTGTGATTGTTCTTGCATGGCAACAAAACTTTCTCGTTTCATACCTTCAATTATTTCTAACTAAGAATGTAATCGTGTGTCGTCGTTTGAAAGGTTTATGAAAGGTTTAAATCTTTTTTTCTACTAGCAACACTGCTACATTCTATATATTAAAGTACCTAAATATCGAAATTAAACTAATGCAATAAGTTGTCGGCATTTCAATTCATACTTTGTCATTGTTTAAATAATTATTTTTGTGTTAAGTACATAAACATCAACGTACTTAAATATATATGTGTAAGTAACGTCTGTCAAAATTTCAAAAATATATGCATGCAATGCATGGCACTTTACATGGCGTACTAACGCAAATTTTCGCTTTTCTTATATGTTAAAAAATAACTTTATCCTGATGAAGTAAGGGTATATTTTCTACTAACTAAGGAACGCGAATATTTTGACAAATACGCCAAGTAAAGTGCCACCTCAATAATTGACAAATGTTGTCGCACGTGAGCTCCCTTATATTTTGGGATTTTGACAATCGCATTCTCTGATTCAACGACACTTTGTCTAAGACGCTCTGATCACAGTGCCTAATCTTCTAATTTTTAAACAACGATCGCATTTGCATCTCAGTCGCAATCTGTCAAAAAAGCCATAGGCCCAAATTCCAATACGTAAACTCCAACTCAACTCGAACTCCAACTCCAACATGAATACGAAACTGTCAATGAAAGCGTGTCAAATTGACGTTTTCGTACTTGACAGATGAGCAAACAAATGCAAAAACTTCAATTTATGACAAGCTCCGATGGAGTTGGAGTTCGAGTTGAGTTGGGAGTTTACGTTTTGTAATATGGACCTTAACTTCCACACAATTTTTACAGATTGTGATTGACATGCAAATTCGTTGCTTAAAAATTAGTAGAATTAGCACTCAGATTACTTCGCGATAATATTTCAGATCGAATCGCTATCCGCCTACAATTTAAACCAAACTTCAAAGGACATTTTGGTATGAAGAAATCCCTTTAAACAATATATTTCCGTGTAGGTATGTTAGACGTTGCATGCCAACACTTATTACGCCAAATTATATTAGGTACGCGTTCGTTATCGAAAGAGAACGAATAATTAAGTTATGTACGACGCTGTTAATGCGTTTTATTAAGTTAGTTAATAATGTGCTGGAGATGAAATATGGGTGCGTGTATTAATAGCACATTTTACAAAATTTAAAAAGAGAATTTGGCTACTTGAAGCTTTTAGTTTTTTAAAAGAAAAAAAAACACTACAAAGGCTACTGAAGTTTAGTATGACCAAGGTAAATATGTCATATTGAGCTTTAGATAATTATTATAAATTTAATTCAATATTAAAAATGTTTGTTAATCCACGCACTGAAATTGATCTTTAACTTAAATTTGTGGATGCAGGAATCAAGGAATCAAAAACACTGGAATCAAAGAGTTAAACCCTTTGATCGTTCCTGCTTGACACTTTAGGATTACTCCTGACTGGATCTACCTGTTACGTCTTAGCTACGGTTTCACGGTTCCGTACCCAAAGGGTCGGGATTATTGTTTTGGCAGATGTTAGACGAATTTAGCCCTTAAATGAATTTGCGACACGCGTAAGCTTTGGTAAGATGGTTGTTTTGAAATTAAGCTATTTCAATTACAAACAAAGTTTTGAACTTTTTCATCAAAATAATACCATGTTTAAAAATAATATTCTTTTTGTTTTTATTACTTGGTTAAAAAACGACAAGCATTTGTGCAGTCAAACGAAAATTCGAGGGTGTCTGTCTGTAACGATTTCACGCTTAAACCGCTGAAAAGATCTTAGTTAAACTTGGTACTCGGATAGACTATGACCCGGTTGTAATTTTCCTTAGGATAAAACACGAAAATAATAATTATATTTCAGGCTGGTGAAACCGCAAGCAGAAACTAATAAAAAATCTAAACCATATCATAACTTCTACTTACTATAGTTTCATTTCCTGCCATATTTTTCCGCATAAAACTAGGTCTACCATAGCCTACCATGCAATGTCTTTGTCCAGAGGTCACAGTCATTCAACAAAGATTTATAGCATCTATTATTCCATTATAATAACTCAGCGTAGATGTTAATAACACTGCCCTTAGTTAGGCTGTGACCGGAGAATGTTTGATAATGTGAAAGGTCACATAGGTTACACGTGGTATGAGGTCAAGCTACAATTACTAATATTAATAATTCAGTACAAAGCGTAGTTAAGAGACGGATTAATTAAATATTTGTCTCTTTATCACTAAGTATATATTTACTGTTTTATTTATGGATGGGGAATGAGTTGTAGTTTTATTCAATTAATTATTTATTAATGATTCCTTAATTCATAATTGATTTCTTTTTGAAGTTTTTACTTGTAAGTTCAATCCTTCGTCTTCTTGTCGAGTTGATGGTTAAACCTTTATACAGGGTGTAACACTTTTTTTTTACTGACTGCGTGTAATTTTTTTTTTTTTAATAATGGATAAATATTTATGACATCGTGTGTAATGTTTTAGTATTTTTTTCTAAATTTAATAATTTTTATAAATATTTTATGACATTTAATAGAATATAACTTCTGACATATTTTATGACAATTTGTAAACATTTTATTTTATGACATTTCTTGGTATTTTATTTTATGACATTCTTGGTATTTTATTTTATGACATTTGGTATTTTATTTGTGACATTTTGTTTTGATGAAAGCATGCTTAGATTCTGTACGCCATTTTTGCACGCCTAAATTAGAGGCAGAATAAGAGAAGCTTATACTTATGATTGAGAACTTTATGTACCTTATTTGCGCAAATAAATCATTTTTGATTTTGATTTTGAACAGATTAAACATTATTTACGCCTTTGTGTAGGGTTATGGGTTGTTAAATAAAAATTTTAGACACTAATTATTCAATTAAAATATAAGTATGAAGTTACAAGATTCTCTGGACCCGTTACAATCATATTTGTCGACCGGTCACTGGTAGTGCGCAGAGGCAAGTGACAGAGGGCTGCGCTCGCAATCTATGTACTGATCAGCTGATTGTACCACAATGGCAAGTTTTCATATCCAATGTTCCAGTATGGGGCTGTCACACCTGTCCACTGTTTTCAGGAAGCTGTTTAACCTGACGCCAAAATACAAAAACAATTTAGATTCTTTTCAATAAGTATTCTTTTTATTTTAGATAGAGACACAAAAATATACAAAATCATTAAATAAGTGTGCATACTCACAATCCCAACACACGTACAAAAACCCCTAAGATAGCCAAGATAATAAAAACCAGCCTACTTACGGCTTTATTAAGGACAGAACTTTCCTAAAGTTCGAAGTTCTTGAAGTTCGTTAGGTCTCCTGACACCTGTGGAAATAATTTGTAGGCCGCGAAACATTAAAGAACTTTTGTTCAAGCTATTAGAGTAATGGAAAAGTTAATTTTATATTGTTGCGTCTCTCTTCAATGCGAGGAATCGTCTTAATTGTGAAGTGATGCGTTTATTATGTTTTACATCAGTTTCAAGTCGTAATCAAATCATTTGCTATTAAAGTTTTAATTTTGTATGTTTGCTGTCACAATATTGTTGTTGTCACTGTGACAGTCAATAGACATTTTGTCAGTAAGTATTTGTTTTTATCATCATCATCATCATCATATCAGCCGAAAGACGTCCACTGCTGGACATAGGCCTCCCCCAAGTGTCGCCACAACAACCGGTCCTGTGCGTCTCGCATCCATTGGTTACCCGCGACCCTCACCAGGTCATCGGTCCACGTTGTGGGAGGCCTTTCAACGCTGCGTCTTCCGGTACACGGTCGCCACTCCAAAACTTTTCAGCCCCATCGAAAGCAATAGTCAATTCCTAAAAAAAAATTTGAACTTTCCATACAAAATTGTCATCCAGTTGATGACAATTTTGTTCACAATTTGTACGGGAGACTCAATTTTTTTTTTAGGAATTTACTATGGCTTTCTTGGGGAAAGTTGTTCATTTACATGGGCAGAAGTGGTTCTCAAAGTTTGCGCACTGGAAAAAAAATTATCCAGTATATTTGCATTGTTTTTATCAGTAGGGCCAATTCTACTAATTTTCAAGCAACAGTCTCATTCCTATGTTAGTCGCAATTTGTCAAAAAAGCCTCAATTTTCATTCATTTTTGACAGATTGCAAATGAGATATATGAGAATGCGAAGGTTGCTTGAAAATTAGTACAATTGGCACTAGTATTAGTAACTTTTACACTTTTTGTGTGGAACAAACTGTTTTCTTCTGGAACCACCGTATTTATTAGTGAACTCAAATTAGCTAGGTTAAATTTAATTTTATATTTGGTTTTAGTAGCACGTGAAGCAATAATTATGTTTTGTCTAATTTAATACTGAACTTGAAACGTCTAAAAGATAGCTCTGCGCAACTAAAGTTGTGTGTACGCATGTTTTTCTAATGACGGAGCATGCTACGCCGTAGCGGTCTACGCCGTAGCGGTCTAAGCCGTTGTGGTCTACGCCGTAGCTGGCTACGCTTAATACGTTGCATAGGAGTCAGAGCCAGTTTGTGCACCGGTGTGGGTGGAAGACGGAGCCAGACAATATGTTCGAGGATAGTGAAATAGTACATAACTATCATTGGTAAAAACCGCGTAAATGAATTCAACACGATTTGAAAACAACCAATAGGAAGGCGTATTTTGATCTTAAACATATCCTGCATATCCATTCATGATAAACAGGGTAAGTATAGTAACATAGCCACCAAAATACTTAATGTTACTTTTGTACAAGAAAACAAAAAACGAAAAAAAAAACATTTAGACTCTTGTAAAATTTGCTGTTACGCACAATTGGACTATCCCTGATGATATCACTACCCCACTGTCACAACGAAATCTTGATTGCATTGGCACATCATAGTTTTCATGTCCCAATAAAAAAATATCTTGATGTAGAAATCGCAAAGTCATAATACATCACAGGAGACCCAAAGCTCGTTACAAAAATGCAAACCTAATAACAATTTTACTTTAACAGCAAAATAGATTGACTACGATATTGGATTAATATTACAACCATATAATACATAGTGATACATACAATATTAAGGCTTTGTAGGATCCTTCTAATCTCGGGTCGTACCACGGACGACCACTATTTGGGTTCGACTATTATTATGCATGGTTATTCGTATTCATTCGCGACCAACAAATGGATTCAGGGTTCGCCTGTCATTGTTAAATTTATGGGAATATGAGGAACAATATTGAGAAGCTGTAAGCTTCTTAAGGCCGAGGTTCATTCAGGCCAGTCGACCTATTTGATGGTATTGAAATAGGTCTAAATATAATGATTAGATTTTTTAAAATTAATTTATGCATAGTTAAAATGTTATTTTTCAAAGTCAAAGTCAAAGTCAAAGCATTTATTTCAATTAGACCATTTACAGGCACTTTTGAATTGTCAAGGTCGGTCGGTCAAAAAGATGAAGTTATTTGCACGTTCCAAAGCGTAGATCTCTATGGAGAAGAACGTGCAAGAAACTCCACGGACACTCTTTTAAAGCGTTAGTTTTAATTATTGAAAAATACGTACTTAAATAAGACTGAAATCACTGTAATTTACTGAATAAGTTATTGCTCCTTTTGGAATTCTGGGAATTCTGTTCTCACTGACATAATTTATTTTAAGTTGTCATAGCAAGAGCAGAATCTTAACATTCATATTCGCGCCCAGTCGAACAATATGAAGAACTTTTGTAAACTATCTGTAAACTTCACAAGTGATGATGATGATGATGACGTAAGAGACATGTCCATCACAATCTCAACAGTCACCCGCTACCATACTGGTTGGCTTATCTTGTATGGCAAAGGTTATACTTTTTTTTTATGGATTGGAAATCGTCAAATGACCCCTTCCGCTCTGGGTGGAGCGGGAGGGAGTGTCAAACTCTTATTGACTAAAACCCATCCGTGCTCCTCGTAGTGCCCTTTGCTTTCCAGGGCCGCGGTAACTCTTTCGAACAAAATCCGCAACCCTGGCAGGCTCTGGCCTTAACGAGCCCTGTCTATTATGCTGATATTTGTTTGAGGCGCGCGTGGAATATAACACGCCAATAAAGGTTATACTTGCATAGCTCAAATCGATACACTATTAGTAAACTGTGTTGTAGACTTGCATACTAAAATTTTAAATGCGAAAGTTCGGATGATTATTTGTTACTCAATCACCAGAACAGCTGAATGGTTTTTTATGAAATTTTGCCCAGCAATAGATTATAGTTTGAATTAACTTATAAGATACTTTTTGTCTCGGTAGTATATTCTCGGAAAATAATTTTCGATATTCACGCCGGGGAAGCTGCGGGCGGCAGCTAGTTTATAATATTTTCCCCAAATAAATTAACATGAACGAAATCAAATAAATACTGTGTTAAAAATAAACAATAACATGACGTATTATAATCTCATATTCATTAACTCCGGCTTCACCTTTTAAAGGTCAAAATATTAGGTACATTCACTACCCATATCAATACGTTACTGAGGTAAAATAAATGTATTAGAACCTTCGTTTACAAAAACGGTAGAGAATATTAAAAACGACAGGTTTGGAAGGTTATTGTCAAGTGATATAATATTGTTTTATGTCAAATTATTTTTTTATTTAGGTAATTTTGTAGGTAGGTTAAAATCACCAAATGTCACTTAGCTTCACCAATTTTCGACAAAGCTGACTTTACATTTTTTGGTTTTCTAATATTCGGTGCTTTTCTAGTTTAGTTTCCTAGTTTAAAACTAAAATAAATTTTATACTAGGAAAAAATCAAAACTCGATTCGAGACAGTCTCGCTCTTGACCAGTTTTATTTCAGTAAGCAGTCATTTGTTCCTTCAGAGGAAAGCTTGTTATAGTTATGATTTACCAGTAAGTATTGAACTTGTTGGGTAAAAAAGAATTTGTCCTCATTGCTATCGGATGAGAAAAGTGCACAAAAAGTCTTGCCTTTTCTTACCTTTGTGCTCTTTACTCTGTTTACAAGTTTCTTTTTTTAACATAAACAAATAAATTTATATAATAAAAACATACTCTAAAGCAGACGAGGTAACAAGGACAGTGTAGCAAAATATATAAAATAGCAAAGTACATTATCTAAGACAAATAAAACTAAAATATAAACTGACTTCACAGAAGGAAACATCGTCGAAAAGCTCTCAGGAATAAAATCACAATCGCGGGAAAAATAAGCGTGGATACACAGAAGCGAAATATTGGAAAACTTCACAAGTCTATTGTATAATAATACATTGCTTCTTTCACGGAAAACAATTGGTCTTTTTGTATGCATCGACACATTGTAAGACCCCAATTCAATGCGGTTATCCTTCACTACATCTGAGTATTTACAGTTCACGAAACAACTGAATGAATGAGAAGCTTTAAGTTGTTACCTACTGATCGGTATTACAGGGCGCAATGTAACATTCGCAGCGGGCTTGTAAGGGTTTGTCCAGACATGGCGAATGCGCTGCTCGCAAGCTGCTCGTGCACTGCACGCGTGCAGTACTGCAATAGTTTGGTGCGCCTCCTTAGCGCAACTCACGCAAGGGTTGCACAGTGGGCACTCGCGCGCATGCTGTTTGCGTCGCCGCCCAAGCAGCAATTTCTTTCCATGTATGATTTTTTAGATTCTTTCGCAAACAATTTTCATCTGTCCACTCCATGATAGAAGACGTATTCAGCCTCTGACAGTCAGAAACGAACTGAGCGGGTGAGCGGGCGGGAGGATGAGCAGCGCGCGGGGTGCACGCGAGCGGCTCTTGCGCCGTCCGCGCGCGACGCAAAGCTCTCGGATAGATCATGATAGAAGTCAATTCAGGACAGCTTTATCTCTTTACTTCTATATACCGTTATTGCACATTTATCTATGGCGCCTACCATACTAGTACTTCCAAAACTAATAAATCACACTACCAAAATGTTTATCACGTGATTAAGGAACGAAATCTTCATAGGTATTTAATTACTCCGTATAAAATGGCCTCTCACTGATTTTACGTCAAGACTTTATTAAATTTTACGTACATATGAAAAATATTAATTAATCGGAACCTTGTAAGGCCTTCTCGCCATTATTCTGTAATTAAGTGAAGAAGCTTTAGGTGATATCAATATTAGGTATGGGACATCATCTTAATTAAACAGGGAGTATATTTTAAGAACGTAATTAATAAAGGTAAGGCCCCTCGCCCACGGCGAAGCGATGCCGCGCGTATGCTTAGATACAGTCGCGATGCAGTCGCTAGCTGTTTGCCCTCGCCCACACCACGATTCTTAGTCGCGATGCAAACGGGATTTAATAACGACACAAAAATGTCACAGTTGCAAGATGGACTCCGTTAAGGCAACATTAGTCACGTTGTCTGTGTTGCACAGATGCTTGGTTCTCCACTCACTCGCCACCCTCCCTCCGTTCTCTCCCCGATGTCGTCCGACACAGTCGCGCGTTTGCATCGATACAGCCGCGATGCTGTAGCGCGTTGGCATCACTTCTGTAGAGCGTTGCAAATGCGACCAACGCGCGTTTGTAGCGTATTGTAATGGGGCAGCTTGTCGCAAAATAGTAACAGCCGCACTCGTCGATCCTCACGGTTAAGCAACGATTACCGAGGTAAGCCTGTGCATGGATCATCTACCGAGTTTCTTCTGTAAAGCACGTTAAGCCGTTGACCCCGGATATAATTTATAGATCTTTGACAGTACCTCACACCTAACAACACCACTGGAAAGTCACAGGAAAGCAAAATACGCAATTTCGATTACATGGATCACATATTGTTTCTAGCTACTTGTTTTGATTTAAAAACTAAACTACTGCACTGATTTTGATGAAACATCTATAGGACCGATCGCAAAGTATTATGCTTTCTTATAATTTTTCATTTTGGTTATAAATGACGAAGTTATGAGGTAACAAACATAAAAATATACCTATCTACAACCGAATTCAGAACCTTCTCATTTTTTTGAAGTCGGTTAAAAAGGCCAGGCAGATAGATTTTGCGTAATGAGTATTTTTCTGCCTCTCGGCCACATTAATCTCACTTGAAGCATAAGAAAATAATAACATTGATTTCAAAATTTATGCTTCTGATCTTTGACAAATCATAGTCCCAATTCTTCAAAAAAAATTTCAACCTTAAAATTTATTAGAAATAACAACCAACGAAATCGTAAAATATGAAATAATAAATCAGTTTTTGCTCAACTAAAACACGTATTCAAAAGAAGATTGAAGTTGCTTCAAAGCCCATTAATTCAAAGACGGAGTTCAAACAAGACGTTGAAGATGTAAAGTCGAATAACTCCTCAAAGATCTCGCATGTCTTTAGCCAAATGAAGGGCTTCTTGTCCTGTGAGTATGTTAGAAGTTGACAAATTATTATAAGCGATGTTTACTCGTGTAACTTGAACTGGGAGTCTGTGACCTGCTTTTACTTCAGAGTTTGGATGATTTGTCGAGGTTTATGAATTAAAAAAACCTACATTTTTCAAATTTAATTATTCTCTGTAAACAAAATCACAAAATGATTGATATTTTTAATTGAGTATATACAGGATGTTCTAGAAATGCGTGGTCATATTTAAGGGTGATGTTGGCTAGCTGATAAACAAATAAAAAAAATACCTATTTTTAAAAACAAACGACCAGAAAAAACGACTAAAAAGTTCCGAAGAAATGACTTATCAAGCAGTTTCTAACAGTTTGTGGCATTTACTTTAGTTCAGTACAGATTTGAGGCCAACAACTGCATCAGACTGCTTGAAAAGTCATTTCATCAGAACTTTTTATTCGTAATATGTGGTCGCATTTTTTTTTACACGCACTTCTGGAACATCCTGTATGATCATCTTCCTGCCCTTATCCCATGTTACTTGGGGTCGGCGCAACACGTTTTTTTCTTCCATTCTGTGCTATCAGCCGTCACACTATCACTAACTCCCTTTTCTTTCATATCGCTCCTCACACAATCTATCCATCTTTTCGTCGGCCTTCCTCTTCCTCTCCATCCATCCACATTTATATTCACAACTCTTTTAGTTACATGCGTTTCATCCCTCCTCTTAACATGACCATACCAGGACAAGCGGTTACCTTTCAACTTAAATTATAATTATCCCATTAATTTTATAATAAGAATAAATCTATGTTTGTTACTTAATCACACCTCATAAGCTGAAGAGATTTTAATGTAACTTGGCACACGTGTACACAATTTTTAGGTGACATAGGATACGTTTTATCCCGCAAGTACATTCCTTTGGGATATTTTATGATTTTATGATTTTATGTCTTGAAAACTTCCCATGTTACACACATTATGTATGTTAGGAGTGGAATTCCCGGCCGGAATCTGTGTTTCCTGGTAGCAACATCCTGGTGGTATTTAATTCAAAAGAGAATAGGTTACTTCTGGGATAGTGTGTATCATCGTCGACCACATCATCATCGCTTGTCATCAGGTAAGATAGTGGTTGAGCCTACAAATAAAAAAAACCGGCCAAGTGCGAGTCGGACTCGCGCACGAAGGGTTCCGTACCATTATCTATTAAAAACGGCAAAAAATCACTTTTGTTGTATGGGAGTCCCACTTAAGTATTTATTTTATTCTGTTTTTAGTATTTTTGTTATAGCGGCAACAGAAATACATCATCTACAGCCTGGTGACAGACAGACAGACGGACAGCGGAGTCTTAGTAATAGGGTCCCGTTTTTACCCTTTGGGTGCGGAACCATAAAAAAAAGAAAAGTCACAATTAAATCTATTTAACTCTCAAGTGTTTACACGTTTTTAATTGTTTTTACAAACATTTTGCATTCTAAACTTTTCTATGAATTGATGAAACAATGTAATATACCTTGCTTCTACTATTTACAGTAAGATTTTATGAGAAACAGCATAAATCTTTTGATGCTTTCCTTCCACTTTCAATTTGATTACTACCCTTCTTGGTACATATTTTATTTGGCTGTAGCATCTAAAAATACACTTTGTTAAAAATAGAAGTAAAAAATAACACAAAGAGAATTGTATATTAATCAGTCTCTGAAATTATGAGTGACGAAAATATTTTTAGTTTTCCTTCAGAAGGTATTTTTAGATCAAATTAAGTTCCTTTCTATAGGTTAAGGAAAGATCAAGGTTTTATAATTATGTAGCTAGTAAATAAAGTAAGCATGAAAAGACATTATTTATAGATTAATTAAAGTCTGAGTGCTCAATCAAGTACATAGCGCACATCTACATTATTTTTCATCCGGCCTGATTTAATTCAGCTCATTGCCCATTGCGTCAAAATCGTTTTGCCTAATCCTTGAAACTTATACAGGATGTTCCAAAAGTGCGTGGTCATAATAATAATAATCATCTTGGGTGGCTGATAGTCAAATTGCACATAAAAATGTGACTATTTTCAAAAAAATCGATCACAACAAACGACTAAAAAGGTCCTAAGAAATGACTTTTAAATAAAATAGGTACAATCCGTTTATTTCAGGTTCCCCCATAATTATTAGAATAACACTATATTACGCAACAAAACAACAAATCACAATTTAAAAATAAAAATTTTAAAACAACAATAATAACAATGTCAACAAGTCAGGAATACATGTCAAATAAAAAATCGGAAAATACATTAATAATAAAAAAATAGGAGATACTTTTCAAGCAGTCCGATGCAGTAAGTTGGTGACATAAAATCTGTGATTGAACTAAATACATCTCACCAACTGTAAAAAACTGCTTGAAACGTCGTTTCTTCGAAACTTTTTATTCGTTTTGTTTGGTCGAATTTTTGAAAGAAAGTATTTTTTTTGTTTTGCAATTTTTTCTTTCATGTATATCAGGTACTTATCCAACATTACCCCAAAGTATGACTGGAACTCCCTAAAATATATAGAAGGCACGGACGTGACGTGGTTAATTGTGGTGGTGTAATAATTGTGTGTGAAAGCGACTCGCGAGTCCCGTCACCCGCGCCCGCCCTCTCGCACCCCCGTTCTCGCCCGTTCCTTGTCCGCTCGCGCCTGTGCCCCGTCTTTTCTGTACGTTTTACAATAGGGCGCAGACGAGTAAGCGTCGTATCCGTGCCCTGTTCTTCCTATATGTTTTGCATCTAAGGGACGCGGAAGAGACATGTCTGTGCCCCGTCCTCGTCTTACGTCTTTTCTATGTGTCCAGCGCCTAACCATAATAGTCAAACAGGCTAGGTCATTTGCGTAGTACTTTTTGCCACATACTTGCAAATATTATACTCAAATGTTAGCAGACTCACACTTATCCGGGGTTTTCTAGCTGACTGTACCAACTGCTGGGTTTAAAAAAATGTTCACTTAAAATAAGTTCTTAGAATTCTGCTAACAGGCACCCAGGCTCATTGGCTTTAGTCCATGTTATTCCTAGTACTCAAAACTGACTTACATACCGCTCAAAGCATTAATAATGCGTGTATTTACAGGGATGCCTTCATAGATCAGACTGTAGTCCATATTGAGCTCTTTGCAAAATTCGACTGAAACAGCTTTTCGATACAGTTCGAACAGTCACAGGTACTTACAGCGACCAATATGCTCATTTTTAGGGTTCCGTACCTCAGTCGGCAAAAACGGAACCCTTATAGGATCATTTTGTTGCCCATCTATCTGTCTATCCGTCTATCAAGACCCTTTATTTCAGGAACGTGTAGAGGAATCAACCTGAAATTAATATTAAATACTCAAGTTTGCTACCCCTTGGAGCAGTGTAAAAATCAAACTTCTAAGTCAACGCAGTCTAAAGATAATGCCGTTTATGCTCATTTTTAAACGCTCGCAAGGAAAAAAAACCTCTAGGGGACTTTCCGTTCAGTAAGAATCATGAAATTTGGTAAGAAGTAAATTGAGTTGCCATCTGTATTATATTCTAAAATAGCTTATTATTACAGTGGTGGAAGATTCATGTGCAAAAGCGATGATAACTCACAGTTGAGATCAAAAATAACATAACGAGATTGAAATAATACATTTTATATCTACGTACATAAATACATATATTATTACTATGTATAACTTAAATGGTATACATATGTGATGGATTGAAAATTGTAAAAAATATATATAGCGAGATACAACCTACTTTTTACTCCCCTACGCTTCATTGCAATCATGAATCCGTATAATAATATAATGATTATGTTTATTCTTTCCTCTTTATAATATTAGTTTATAGGTTTCACCATTATCTCACCTGATGGTAAGCGATGAAGTGATCGACGAATAGAATAGAATAGAATAGTTCTTTATTTGTTTAGAATGTAGGAACATAAAAATGGGTTGTTAAAATATCTTTTAGGATTCATATACATTCTGCCTTATTATAGCATGACGAAGGAGCTCGCTTCATCATCATCATCATCATCATATCAGCCGAAAGACGTCCACTGCTGGACATAGGCCTCCCCCAAGTGTCGCCACAACAACCGGTCCTGTGCGTCTCGCATCCATCGGTTACCCGCGACCCTCACCAGGTCATCGGTCCACCTTGTGGGAGGCCTTCCAACGCTGCGTCTTCCGGTACGCGGTTGCCACTCCAAAACTTTTCGGCCCCATCGACCATCTGTTCTGCGAGCAATGTGCCCTGCCCACTGCCACTTCAAATTGGCGATCCTTCGGGCTATGTCGGTAACCTTGGTTCTCTTGCGGATATCATCATTCCTGATTCGATCACGCAAGGAAACTCCGAGCATTGCCCTCTCCATTGCCCTTTGGGTGACTTTAAGCTCGCTTGCCCAGAAGTAATCTGTATAGGTTGTTTTAGACTTAAATACCTTCAGGTTGTAGCAGTATGTAGTGAGTATGTATCAGGAAACAAAGACTCCGGCAGAGAATTCTGTTCCTTTGCTGTACGCGCAATAAAATTATTTCCAAAACGTTTAGGGCAAAGGTATAGGTGGAACGTTCATCATGTATCGGTGGCATGTCATCGTATGTCTTGTAGACAACGATGGAACGAGGCTGGTGCTTTGACTCTGGCAGGAATTTCCACTCCTTAACTAAAATAAGATTGAATTTGCTAAAACTTATTTTTATGGATGCGAAATCATCAAATGACTCCTGCCGCTCTGGGTAGAGCGGGAGGGAGAGTCAGACTCTTACTGACTAAAACCCATACGTGCTCCTCGTAGTGCCCTTTGCTTTTCAGGGCCACGGTAGCTCTTTCGAACAAAATCCGCAAACCTGGCAGTGCTTACCTTACCACCGCCGCTATTAAACAACATGATATTTTCATTATGATAATTAGAAAACTGTTGTAATCCACACTGACAATTGTGGCCTATAAATAATTAATTACTGAAACCACATGGTAGTTTGATTCGAATTTAATTGTAGACGCCATTATGCGTATTGTGTTGTTGAAATCAATACACTCAGTACGATTATAATCGTATTATTACTTATTGTTATGACATGTTAGGCCTAGTTTACCTTTTCCGTCTTGCTTAATGGGACATATGACATTAATACTACACTTTTCTTTCTTTTCTTTTAAACAATGAATTAATTATACCACAATTTCAATGACGACTTTGGATATCTCTCTCTATTCTTTTTGTGCGACCACCTTCCCACCGGAGTTCGGCGTCAAGCAGCCTGCTGTGTTTCGTCGACGCGTGGGAGTTCCAGTGCCTCAAGGCATCTTCTGGGTACGCTCGCTTCATCATGGACCTCATCTATCGCTTTCCATCAGGCGTGATCGAGGTCAAGAGCTAGCTCATTCATATAAAAAATAAAAAATAAAAAATAAAAATTGTATAAGAAGTGGAATTCCCTGCTAATGTCCGTATTTCCTGATAGTATGCGAGCTCAATCGTCAACATCATCACTTCCTCATCATCATTTGCTTAGCCTTGTCCCAAATATATAGGAGTCGGCTTACAGTCAAACCTGTTTTAGCTGAATACCAGTGTTTTACATGGAGCAGCTGTCTAGCAGACCTCCAAAACTCATTAACTGGGTTTTTGAACTTACACTGTACTTATTGGCAAGACTGGAGTCAGATTTTTTGGCTTTGACAATCTGTAACGACTGCCAAAGATCTACAAATGACAACCGGGACCAACGGTTTAACGTGCTTTTCGAAACACGGAGAAATCTCGGTATGTTAAGATGGTCACCCATCCACATACTGACCCCGGCAAGGGCTGCTTAACCTTGAAGACCGTGCGGCTGTTATTATTTAGCCACAAACTCCTGAACACGTATCATTACATTCTGTCAGGTGAGATTGTGGTCAAATGCAGAACCAATCAAAAATATTACATTAATAATTTATTTCAACCACAATTCACTTTCAAGGTATATTATAGTTAACATCTACACCAAAAACAGGACGGACAATGATTTGCTCATTTTCGTTAGTTTATAGTCATCACTTAAAAGCAAAGTTTTATACGAAATCAAAGACAGAAAGAACCAAATAACAAAATCACAAAGTCAAGACAAAACCGAAAAAGTTAAATAAAATCATGGCTTCCATTTTCGAATTCAAAACAAAAGAAGCACAGTCCTGAACTCACTTGAAGGAGTAATTGAAAAATTACCATTTCGCTTTCGCAAAGGCAGGTTTATTAAACTTTTGTTCAGAATCGCGTGTTAGAAAAATGTATGACGAATGTGCTAACGGCAGAAAAGTTGAAGAAAATACCAGTTCGGTGCAATATGCACCGAACTGGTAACTTTTCTCTAACTTTACTTCTATGAAAAGTTGCAGCAAGAAGTTATCTGCAACATTACAATATTTACTTTGTGGTGTCGACTACGAATTCGTACTAATAAAACAGTACGTCCCACGGGTGTCGTAAAATGCAACAGAGGGATCGTTGATTATGCATAGGAAAGGTAGCAGATCACCTGTTCTAATTACATTATTATTTCGAGCGAGTTCTAATCAAATCTAGAATTTAAATGACAAGGTTGGAACTGAACGCTAGAGCTTCTATGTCCACATTGTAAAGAGGATAATGACGAGGCCTTGCACAGCTGCTCCTTTGCGATGACGGACTCGGCTCCCAGTCTAACCAGATGCACCTGAAGATCAGTGTTTTGCACGAAGGTATTGCCTATGTAGGCTGCACTAAACAATTACTGGGTAACTTGATTCCCCGTGGTAAGGCTGCAGGCTCAGAATACAAAACAATCCAGAAACCGTTAACGCGTTACAATGTGGAGCAGTGTGTTCTGAGGAGTTCTTGAGATATCCAACTGTGATAGACTGAGTCGCACCAAAGAGTTCCTATTTACCATTTTGGTGCGGAACCCTAAAAATAAAGAATACCAAGGTGTTTTATTAAAAATACTATATATCTGATGCTTTGATAACTGAATCAGAGCAGTACGTTTTTATTTTTTTACAGTATCGTCTGTTATTCCATCATCAAGAACGAAAAATAATGATATTTAATCGATTAAACGTTTCGTGTTACGCTTCATTCCAATTTGTTAAATAAACTGATGTGGTTCAGTGTTGTACAATCTTTGGTAAAAAAAACGTTACACAAATACTACAACTTGCTATGTTTAATGATTATTTCAATATGTTCAGCTGTTAACGAAATGATTGCTATGAATATTTTTGCTGCACGAAGCTTTTCAGTATGGTAATAGGGATATGTATTCACTCGCGTTCCGTAAGTCGAGTAATGGTGCTACTGCTTTTGACTGCGCTATCTTTTATTAATTAGTGCCGTGACTGACTGTTTTGTTGACTGACTGACAAAACTAATAGAAATACATTAAAAAACATAAAGTTCATCATCATCATCATCATATCAGCCGAAAGACGTCCACTGCTAGGCCTCCCCCAAGTGTCGCCCTAACAACCGGTCCTGTGCGTCTCGCATCTATCGGCTACTCGCAACCCTCACCAGGTCATCGGTCCACATAAAGTTATTCATTATTAATTGATAAATTCAGTTTCCTATGGAGTAGGCAGAGGTGAATAGTCAATCGCATTATACCAGTTGGTTTTTATTCCAATGTATTATGAGGCAAGTTTATTGCTGTCTACCGGGTTTAAACGCAGACTTTTATTGAGAATATCCAGATGATTATACAACTGGACATTCTGAATAACACTTTACCTATCCGATAATTGAAGACAATTGCTTTCACGCTCAGCACTACCAAAGACAAGCACTACCGACCAACGAGTTCGTGAGAAAGTACAGCGACTGAAGTAGATACACCCTGTGTGTTGTTGTGTCAAATTTTTCTACACTGGGCAAAACCGCTAAACTGTATTTTTCCCAAACAAAACAAAAAACATCCTCATTTTAAAACGAAAACCAAAAGGTTCGTTAAACACGAAACCCGTGTGTATCGCCTGTAACATTTTCACAGAATATTTACTATAAAGCAGACCAGGGCTTGTTTTCATTACCTTGATTGCATCAAACCAGTTTTGCTATGAATGGAAGTAGGTGCTTACTTCGCCAGCTAACTTAAAATGAATATTTGCTTTTTGCGGAAATCTTAGCAGCTCACCTTAATTAATTGTAGCTTATTTAAAGTTTTTGCTCTCATTTTTTAGTTCGTTTTTGATGAATGGAGGTAGTGTACGTTTTTGTTGGTAACTGTTTCTGTTTTGAGATGTCTTTGTAGCTAAGTTTTTTTTTTTTACTTTTTTAGGCACGCGTTTGACCATTAATTCACCTGATGGTAAGCGATGATGTGGTCAACGATGGAGCACGCTTGCCTAGAAGTAACTTATTCACTCTTGAGTTAAAGGTTGTAGCAGGAATTCCACTCCAACTGTACGCACAATGAATGTGATAATTTAATGAAAAAGCTTTTATAGTAGATAATAATTGAACAGTTATTTTAGATTGTTTGAAGATAAGTTGTGATGCATTTTACCCCAGGAGTGACGGTACAACAGGTTCCCGCTATTCAAAATATGTTACCATAATTATGATTATTTTAAAACAGGATTGGCAAGTTCTTGATTTCAATTTTCTGTGAATCTGAATCTGAATCTGGTGGTACGGCAAACGGTAGAAGAACTGCATGTGGCATTTTTTATATGTTGTGGTTTTGATGGGATTTTAAGTAAATCCCATCAAAACCGCAACATGATTTATGATAAAGAAAAAAATATTTTACTTAGTAAAGTTCATGTAGTGTACCAAGACAAGCTAACCCAGAGTTGGGTTTTCTGTGAGCAAGCTTACGTAAATTAAGAACACAATTACAATAATTAGGGTATCGAATATCTTTATTCAAGTTAAGAAAAACATCATACTTCAAAAACTAACTCCATTGTATGTTTATATATAGTCCACATAGTAATTAGGTAATTTTCGACTACTATAGTCGACGCCAGATAAATTTGCAATAACGGTCATTGACCTTTCTTTAATATCTCTTCGTAGGTACCTGGACAACACATTATGAATCGTTATTCAATTCCTTAAAATGTAAAGGATCACGATACATGTCGATTCAGGACAGGTTTATGTCTTTATTTCTATTTTCGGAATAAAGTATGTCAAGAAATGTAGGTGGGTCGATGACCGTTATTGCAAATTTATCTGGCGTGGACCATAAACCTCCCTACTATGGCCAATATATATTTTACGCTATACACATGAAGGTACCCATTAAATCGACATTATTAACAAAGGTTCAACAATAACTGCTACTAACGATACATTGTCTAGACATTTAAATATTTCATTGGCTTTATCAAATAGAACATTAAGCACAAGGGCTATAATACTGAATAAATTATGCCCTAAAACTAGGCTCTAAAGACACAGTTGGTCCTTCATAATTATCATTTAAAATACCTACTAGAATATCTTTGGTAGAAGTAATATAATCTATTAAGTACTTAATTATTCTAGGTAATTTAACGGTTTTACTGCCTTAATGGTTAGTTAATTTCGTAATTGAGATATAATGTTATTCTTTATGAACGTTTTGGTTTTC
The DNA here is from genome assembly GCA_947386135.1 of Melanchra persicariae. NCBI lineage: Eukaryota > Metazoa > Arthropoda > Insecta > Lepidoptera > Noctuidae > Melanchra > Melanchra persicariae. Next base: position 2,356,663 of record OX376651.1, on the reverse strand, counting down.
ATAAAGAATAATTCCGAAAGACGTTGCTTTAAGAATAGTGAGCATAGATGTTTGCAGTTTCAAATAAATGTGGGATTGAGATTTAATTTTTTTTTTTTACGTATATGAAGGAACTTATTGAAGGGTTATGAATATAAATGTGGATGGATGGAGAGGAAGAGGGAGGCCAAAGAAAAGATGGATGGATTGTGTGAGGAGCGACATGAAAGAAAAGGAAGTTAGTGATAGTGTGACGGCTGATAGGACAGAATGGAAGAAAAAAACGTGTTGCGCCGACCCCAAGTAACATAAGAAGGGCAGAAAGATTATGATGATTTAGAAACTGATTTAAAGTAAAATCTAGAATCAACATGTAACTGAAACTAAAATTAGATCACTGATTTGGTGTTAAAATAGATAGCGAAATTTAAAATAATTGACACATGAAAATGGGCAAAGCTTGGCATTGCAGCCGTGGTGGAATGGCAAAATGGCTTGTTATTTATTGACAATTTGACATCAATCTAGAGCGTTATTCCGCTGTCATGGCGACTGAGTCGAGTTAAGTGGAGGAAACTGAGATAGAGCTTAAAAACTAAATTATTTTGTCTATTTCACGGAACAAAAATTCTCACTAGATATTCTGATAAGATGAAGTAGGCTTACCTACTTTAGCTTCTTAAAGGTTACCGTAGACAGCATAAAATATTAGATACCCAACGAAGAAACATGATTAGTTTATTCGGTACTAAAGCAACTTCAGATGAGACTATAAAAATAATAACTAAGAAAAACAGAATTTAGCTTTAATATCTACGCAATTTGTTCAAGTGAAATGAAAGGAGATTATTTATTTATGTTGGCAAATATTTCATACTTGAAAGATGAAATGGGAACTTTGCAGTAAAAACACGTCGTTGCGTTGTCACGTCAATTCGTTGGAATTTTAAATCAAATAATATAGTAAATTTTGCTAAAATTGTTCTCAGGATAACTTTTATTAAAACGAGTTTTTGGATCCTTGTTGAATTGTCGCGTGCTGGTGTATTTTGTCCTTGAATAAAAAAGTATAAATTTCGATTATTTGCATTTGTAAAAACCGATCTTAGCTTCATAATAAGCTTTTGAGTATGTAGCTTTAAAAACCGTATGGCAAACTAAATCCAAAAATACGAAAATGTTTACTAATATCAACTTTTAAACACCCCATTTACATTTTATATTAACAAAGTTTATAAACATAAGAGATTATGAACTGGGTGGAAAATATTTCTGGAATTTTGATTAGGCAACGTGCCAACAGCATGCTTGTAAATGTTTCCAGCGTTAGAATAAAATATTTTCTTGCCGTTTCGGTACAGTGAAGAAAAATACATTTTACAGTTAATATTTTAAAGTCTAGTACTTGTTTATCAGCCAATCATGTTTTTTCTACTTTAGTAAGTAAATAACAAAGCTGCACTACTTGTTTCGAGATCATTTTCGTATTTCTGAAAGGTGTGGGTAAAGTTGAAGCAACTAGGTACCTAATTGATCTTTTATGTTTTTTTTAAGCAGATTTGCACTGCTTTATTAGAAGTTTAGAACATACGAGCTTCTTATTATTTACAGACCGAATATGTTTTATTTAAAACAAATGCTGTAAGTTAGCGGCTCCTAGGCGCAGAGCTTTTCTATGTATTATTTCTAGTAATATATAATAATTGAGCAAAAAAAACCCATGCCTACTCTAAAAGAACTATTACTTCAAGACAGTTTCCACCCGCCACACAACTTCAAAATCGTTCCGTGTCTTCTAGAATTTATGTATTACCACATGTATCTGATGCAGGAGCATTTTAAACTCTTATTTCTAAACAGACAGAGCCGCTGTAGCTGAAGAAAATAAGCAGCAAATAAGAAGCAGAAAAACAAGCAAAAACTTCTAACACCACAATGCAAACTAAAATCAGGAGCTCAAAATCACAATTTAAACTAAACTAGTCAATAATATAAGTCTAGCGCATGCAAGTTTCCATATTCTAACTTTATTTTTGCACCGTTCCCCAGCGCAGATAGTGTGCATATTTTTCCACCGCTCCCCGTGAGAAAACGTAAAATCTGAAACTTTTGACGCGATAACCTGCCTGACTTGTAGTTAAGTTTAGAATAACAGTAACTAACTTAATAAAAGAACCAAGATAGGTTCTAGTTGGTCCTGTAGAAAATTTAATGAAATCGCTGAACCATACTGGTAAATCCGGATTTGGAATATAAAATCCGATATTGTCGGCTTGACTTATAAAAGATAATTCGGGGATTATTGAAAGTATTTGATTTTCAAGTTTACTGGAGAGGGATGTTTGGTTCTTTGAATATTGCGGTTTATTTGTATAATGGAAAATGCTTGTGTCATGTCTTCAATATAATTTGGCTTGACACTAAGGCCCATATTCTAAAACGTAAACTGCAACTCAACTCGACCTCCAACTCCATCGGAGCTTGTCATAAATTAATGTTTTAGCAATTTTGTTTGCTAATCTTTCGAGTACGAAAACGTCAATTAGACAAGCTTTCATTGACATTTTTGTGCTCATGATGGAACTTATTTTTTTTTTTTTTTTTTGAGGAATGGGCCTGCTCTTGAACTCGATCACGCCTGATGGAAAGCGATAGGTGAGGTGCCTGTTCACTGTCGGAGTTCGAGTTGAGTTGTAGTTTACGTTTTGGAATATGGGCCTATGTTTTTAAGCGTTGAGTATCTGCTACTCTACCTCTAGATACAACAATTGTCGGTATGAAAATCACGAGGTTGAGAGTCAGAAAATATACTATCAGAAGTATTCTACATAGTGTAGCTCTTCTAGGCGTTCTCGATACGCCTTTCCTGCCTTTATGTTTGATAATGATGATGATGTGGCTGTGTACCTACTGAAGGATGGTCCAACTGGAGTCGGGTCAACATGTTTTCTTCTCCCATTTTTTTTTTATGGATGGTAAATTATGAAATGACCCCTCCGCTCTGGTTGAAGCGGGAAGGAGTGTCAGACTCTTACTGACTAAAACCCATCCGTGCTCCTCCTAGTGCCCTTTGCTTTCCAGGGCCGCGGTAACTCTTCCCTCTGGGAAGACTCCCTCCTTTTCCTTCTTGGCCATCTTCTTATTTTCTTCTCCCATACCTCTGTTCTATTCATCACCTCGTAGTAACCCCTAGGCATATTTTATACTTTGTAGCAGACAGTCACACTGAGGAATTATTTCATTAGTGACTGAAAAAAAAGGTTACACTATATTTAGCGTGACCTTTTTTTCACCCCGAAACCTTTTTTCAAACCCAGCTAACGAAGTCCATCATAAACAGCATAATCCAACTAAGTTACGAGGCTACGAGGCTACGACTGTGTACCTCGTACCGTACCGCGTTTAGAAAAAATGTGACACAAACACATTAGTAGGCCTAGGGATCCGCAATGCAGTAAATACGCTGGAGTAGCATGCTCGTCAATTATGTAGCCAACACTGTTGACAACTTGCTGTTTTGAATTTTGTAGTTTATGGGTATTTTGTGCTGTTTCGTTATTCAAATATGTTGACAAGTTTGGAATATCTAAAAGGTAAGGTTGGGCTTAAAATGCGTCATCATCATCATCATCACATCAGCTGAACGACGTCCACTGCTGGACATAGGCCTACCTCAAATGGGTTTGCCATAATCGCCACACTTGGCGCCTAGGTTGGCGATCGCAGTGTAGCTGTTGCATGTACCTACAGAGAATGCTGCTGCCCATTCTCTGGTGAGTCCCTTGGTCGCCTCTTACGACACCCACGGGAAGTGATGGGATGGTGCTATTCTTTTACGTCCGACATCATAAGGAACAACGATACGAAAAAAATTTTTAGTGTCCCTACCCAGGGACACTAAAAATATTTATTTAATTTAACTGTAGTTAAATTATTTTGAGATTTAAATTGGCGACTTATTATGGTCTTATTTAGTAAATTTGTATTAGATTAATTTATAATCGACCCATGATTGTAATTAATTTATGTTAAGTACGCGCCCGTGTTTGGGTCATACAACTTCATACAACTTCATACTATCTGTACTTTTAAATTGAATCGGTTCAGTAGATTCGTAATAGATTGATTGTGGCAGACGTACATACAGACACAGGAATAATCTTTTAAGATTCGGAACCCTGAAAACAGCTCCGTACTTCTGTAATATTTGACTTACCGCAATTCTAAAGTAAATTTTCCGTATGGTGTCTGACGTAAAAGAATAGCATCGTCCACTTGCTTCCCGTGGGTGTCGTAAGAAGCGACTAAGGGACTTACCAGAGAATGGGCAGCAGCATTCTCTGTAGGTACATTGCTACAGCTACACTGCGATCGCCAACCCGCCTACCAAGCTTGGCGATAATGGAAAACCCACTGCATTTTAGGGAAGCCTATGTCCAGCAGTGGACGTCTTTCGGCTGATGTGATGATGAGGATGATGAATTCTGGAATGATGGTCAGAAATCAATAATACCAAAATCCACACACGTTAAATTTCATTCCAATCCAACGATAGCTAGTAACTAAATCAATCAGCCATAGATTAACAAGTAAATGTGTTACTCACTCTTCGCTCCATCAAATGATCGGCGCTGGTAGTAATTAATTAAGACCCTCTGAGATACCTACCTACTATGTTGATTGCTTGATATTCGATGGAATATTCTAAGTATAATTTCAAGATCTGAAAGGGAAGTTGACCTGTGATGTTACTCGGAATTATTAAGTTAGAGAGAATCGTTTGATTGGAGAGATTATTTACGGTATAGTAGAAAAAGCATTAATAACATTTAAAAAAACGGAGTCAGAAAAAATGAATTAAAAACCATAGACTTCTATCGGTTTTCCGTTAATCTATGAGTTTTTGGGTTTCTTCGGTAGTCTTTGACATATTAGTATTTTATATAATAGGCTCAGTAGGTAGTTTTGCAGATACGAGGCTACTACTTTTTTTGTAACTTCCAAACATAATTATCATTCTTGACAAAATGCTACAAATAAAAGAAACCTCCTGGATATATATAATAAATCTAGTATCAAAATCTAATTTCAGGACATCAAAATTAAAACCTTTAAAATAACATATTTTTTTACTATAATATCTTTCCAAGAAATCAACACTGGTGTGCAGAGTGAGAGGCAGAGAGGGAGCTCCAACAGCATACTGTCGATGATAGGGGGCAGACTGGACTGCAGATATGTGAATCACTGCTGTGCTATTCGTCATGGGATGGTGCAGCGGTGATTTCCGTACTTTTAATGTTGTGTGTTTGGTTTTTTTATTGTTTCTCTAACATAGCTTAAGTTTCTGTTACTAACAAAATGAGTCATGGTTACTTGAATAAACAATTTATTATTTATCATAACGTTTTTCCACGCATTACTAAGTTAAAAACAAGTAGTTATTAATCCCTCATATGCTAACAGTTGGAAACTGACACGACACGTCCCTATAAACTTAAGGTTCCACGAATTAATTCTACATACGTTTGATATATTCAAAATTACATGTGGGCACAACTTTGTCTTATCGTGTTACCAAAATTCCGATCATATTCGACAGAAGGATGTCTCCTCTCTCTCACACTTTGCGATTTAGAACGAGACTGGTATAGTTCAAGTTCAAATTTTCCTTAACAAATACAGGGACACGTATGTACTCACCTATTAGCCACCGTCTTCATATTCGACACGTAAGTCTAACGTCTCTGTTACACTCTATAAGATGGAGTACGACAGAAATAGTTCGAGTTGAAATTGTCTGTATCAAATACAAGGATAATAGCCACAGTTTGCATAGTAGTTGCTTCTGTAAACTTTTCAGCGACATATTTGGTCCTGGATAAAGTTTTCGTGTTAGACGTGAATGCAAATAGAATTTGCTGTTGATATGAATTTGATAGAAATAAGATGAAACAAATTGATTTATGTAGTCAGCTTTAACATCGTTTGAAAGTTTTGGTTTCCAGGTATTTTTTATTTTATAATGATGTTGATGACAAAAACGCTGCCTACCCCGGCCTCGCAGGGGATCAAATTATATACTCAGACCTTCTCGTTAATAGTTCTTTCTATTACTAATTTTAAAACCGTATTTAAATCCGTTGTGTGATTTAGAAGTTAGCAGAGAAACAGACAGACACACACAGTGACTTTATACTACTGGAGGTAAAGATCGACTCGCCCAGGACATATATGAATATTGTGTCGAAATGGTAGGTTACATAACCTTTAAAATGTGGAAATTATAACCGCCAGTGAAAAATCTGATGAGGCCCATTGTGAGCGACCACGTTTCGAGTCCATAGGTCATCACTGGCAACACGCACTGGTCATATACTTTCGTCTTGAGACACTGTGGTATGTGAGACGAGAAGATACCGCGCAACTTCCCGAACGCCGCCCAGCCGAGTCGGATTCGACGGTTGACCTCCTTCTCGAAGTTAGCCCTACCTAGCTGGATCGTTTGTCCCAGGTAGACGTACACATCAACAACTTCGAGTGCAGAGCCTCCAATCTTGATAGGAGTGGGTGCTACATGGGTATTTACCATGACCTTGGTTTTTTCCATGTTCATTTTAAGACCCACTCTTTCGGAAGCTCTACTGAGGTCATCGAGCATTGTACTGAGGTCCTCCGTGGTCTCAGCCATGACGACTATATCGTCGGCAAATCGAAGATGAGTGATGTACTCGCCATTGACATTAATGCCTAGCCTTTTCCATTCCAAAACCTTGAAGACGTCCTCCATTGCGGCCGTGAACAGTTTCGGAGAAATTACGTCTCCTTGCCTCACACTCCGCTGCAGGAGGATAGGTTCTGATGTCTGATCCTGAAGTCGGACTGACATGGTGGCGTTTTCATACTTCAGCACCTCGATGTACCGATAGTCGATCTGGCACCGTTGGAGAGACTGCAGCACAGCCCAAGTCTCGATCGAATCGAAGGCTTTCTCGTAGTCCACAAACGCAAAGCAGAGGGGCAGATTATACTCTTATACTCAACAGAAGGCTTAAAGTCACCCAAAGGGCAATGGAGAGAGCAATGCTCGGAGTTTCCTTGCGTGATCGAATCAGGAATGATGATATCCGCAAGAGAACCAAGGTTACCGACATAGCCCGAAGGATCGCCAAATTGAAGTGGCAGTGGGCAGGGCACATTGCTCGCAGAACAGATGGTCGATGGGGCCGAAAAGTTTTGGAGTGGCGACCGCGTACCGGAAGACGCAGCGTTGGAAGGCCTCCCACAAGGTGGACCGATGACCTGGTGAGGGTCGCGGGTAACCGATGGATGCGAGACGCACTGGACCGGTTGTTGTGGCAACTCTTGGGGGAGGCCTATGTCCAGCAGTGGACGTCTTTCGGCTGATATGATGATGATTATGATGATGAGTGAAAAATCACATAAATTACCTAGCACCTAAAATTTACAAAGTCAAAGTCAAAGTCAAAGTCAAAGCATTTATTTCAATTAGACCATTTACAGGCACTTTTGAATTGTCAAGGTCGGTCGGTCAAAAAGATGAAGCTATTTGCACGTTCCAAGGCGTAGATCTCTATGGAGAAGAACGTGCAAGAAACTCCACGAACACTCTTTTAAAAAATAATATTTTGTTACAAAACTATGGTAATATCATTCATATTGAAATAATACATATGTGAGAACAATGTAAAAGACGTGCAGTATAAAAGAGTCCGGAGTAAAAAGAAACAGTTCAAAGAAATAATTAAAATAAACCATGGCAGCCAAGAGATGACCAGTCTCAGCTGACGGCGCCCATTCACGAACATGACGCATACGCTAGCACCATTTGGCTCAACCATTTTTAAGGGAACCAAATGATCCAACGCACCCGCCACCATCAGACAGACTTTTGAGTGAGCATGACATTCCCAATCGCCAGGGTACATTCAAGTCAAAGACCCACCCAAAATGATCATTATGGTTTAAATTTAAGGTACATAGTACTCACAAATGTGCCGTTAATGCATGAAATTATACAATGCTAAATAAATTGAGTCTATACAATGAAAAATATTGCATTCTTACAATCTTCATCCGGTCCAACAATATTTCCAAATGCTAACAGATTACTTTGTGTGCCTTAGTGGCTGTGGAGCAGGACCAGCACTGAGCCGAGCATTTTTATCTTCAATATACTCCCCTAACTTATAATATGCTTGCCTGCATAGTGTGCGTTTAATGCAAGATTTAAATTTTGTCTCATTTAGTTCTAATACATGGAAAGGTATTTTATTATAACATTTTAAACAGTATCCCATAAAAGATGAGGATACTTTAGCCAGTCTGAAACCTGGTTGAACTAATTGGTCCCTATTTCGAGTAACATAATTATGTTTGTCGCCTCTTTTACTAAAAAGTTGTAAATTCTTTCTAACATACACTCGATCGAGACTCGATGTCTGCAGCCCGTCCCCATAGTAAAATACCGTAAGACATGATACTGTGAAAGTAACTAAAATAGACCAGTATCGCGGTATCAACGTCCGTAAATTGGCGGATTTTCCTAACAGCATATGCTGCTGAACTTAGCCGTCCTGCAAGAGATGTTAAATGAGGACCTCATTGTAGCCTTGAGTCAAGCGTAATTCCCAGGAAAACCAAGTTACAAGTTATTCACACCAATTCATCTATCCTTCTATAAGAGAATATTCGGTTTTATGATATCAAAAATATTAAGTAAGAGCGACTATTCGAGTATTTAAGTCAGCCTTGAAAGCTCTTAAACTCACAAATGTTGACATGACGCCCGGCTATCGCAGCCTGCGAATTGTTTGCCAACATTGGGTCAATCACGTTCTTGACTGCTAAAAAGTTGACGTAACTTTCAGTTATAGCAGCATACGAACTACAAGTTTCCTGCTGGCTTCATCCACCATGATACGATGTCTGAAACGTTGAAGAACATTAAAAGAGTACATATTCAATCAAAACTGTAGTGGAAAATAAAGATTTTACATTATCACAATCAAATAATTAAAAACTAATTGAACATTGGCACAAAAAAAGGTCTATGCCCAGCAGTGTTAAAAGTAGGCCTATGTATGTTGATGATGATTCAAAATATTAATTTTGCAATCATCATAATTTTTTGAATAAAGTTTGAGGTTCAGTATTGTGACTATATCGCTCCAACGTTCAAACGAAAAGCCCATAACTGCCATTTCATATTGTTACTCAACCAGAGATAGCAGAATAATAAAGCTTCATCAGCGATGTTGAAAACATCATCGCTTAGTAACCAAAGCTTAAACCAGCGATAAATAACACAAGAATTCCAGTTATACTTTAGCATAGATCAATAGTGACAATTCAAATACCAAATAACAATAATCGCTATTCAATTCATGAGAATGTGTTTCATATCTGACAGCTATACTCTCCACAGCTCAAAAAGTTCACCGCACTTCTGCTCCATAGCAATAATTACAAAATGAAAACGACTCACCGAACTGAGCACATGTATTTCAAAAACGAACTTAACTTCGCTAGAGCATGACGTTGTAGACTCAATGTTTTTGTGTGTATGTAGTGTATCGTTGATGTCAATATACTTTGTACATATGTATCAATCCTATATAATCATGTGTATCCTAAAATAAAGGAGAGTAGGGCAGTCATGACTATCACCAAGTGGCGCAGGCGTCCCGATTAGTAAATTGACTGACCGAGATACATTATACTTGTGTCCATTTGGAACAATAATTATACAATTGAGTGGCAAGAACAACAACTAGGTATTATATATAATCTCGTATATTCATTTAAATCCCTATTGTTTACATTTTTAAATATTTCTATAAAAAACAATAAATAAAACATTTAAAAATATAAAAAATAGTAGTCCGCCGGTGTCGGGAGCATAGTCCAAGCTACCGGTGGTTAGGGCTTCAGAGACAGGAACCTCCTCACTATACGAGCTGTATCGAGGAGTACTGCCTTCTGTATCAGGCCCTTTATCCAACTGCGCAACGCCAGTTTCGACAGATGGTCGTCGAAGCTTTTATATATAATATTATTAAGGTTGAGAAATTTTAAACCAACATTATACTTATTTACAATTCAATACTCCACCACTAAAGCTACACACTCAATATAAAATCCAATTTAAAACACTCGGGTCTCCAATACCGAGCACAGCCGAGGTTACCCGAAGTTCCTCGATTTTAACCAATCTTCATTGGTATCACGTAATAACAAGATATGTTCGACCAGCCCTACATAACTGCGTCGCCAGGTGATCCCACTACTTTATGCGTACGAAAACTTTCCTCGGTTTTTTCAATTTACATTTTTCGATTATTTCCCCTGCATTCGGTATTCTGTGCATGTTTTTTCTTTGTGTTCTAATTTTGTTAGAAACGCGATTCAGTTACGATTGGGTTTGCGATAAGGGGTGACTGTATTGTTTCATAAAATAGCTGCTTTCAGCTTGTTTTTGTATCAAGATATAGTTTGTGTACAGACATGTTTTAGCGCATATATCCAATTAAGCTGTTGCGCGATTGGTTTACTTTATTTTACCGTAGAAACTGGGTTGAGCAATTAAAAGCTCCTGTACGTTGCAATAACTTAGCTCGTATCTCAATATGTTATTTGATCAGGTAGGAGCTACTATTTTTCTGTAGGAACACAGGCTTCTTCTATGTAAGGAGGATGCTGAACTGTCCAACACGTAGAACAGTTTAATGCCAGTGGTATTTGAATGTTTGGTTTTAGAATATGCCGAAATAGTCAAAAATATACCCTTATTTTTTTTTAAGGATGGGAAATCATCAAATGACCCCTTCCGCTTTAGGTGGAGCGGGAGAGTATCAGAATCTAACTGACTAAAACCCATCCATGCTCTTCCTAGTGCCTTTTGCGTTCCAGGGCTGCGGTAACTCTTCCGAACAAAATCCACAATCCTGGCAGGCTCTGGCCCTAACGGGCCTCATCTTTTTTGCTGTCTGCTCCATTCGGCGCGCGTGGAACATTGCACGCTGCCGGGTTGACAGCGCGACAGGATTGTGCCTTTTCTGATCGGACGGCGAGCTACCCGTTGCTCGCCGTCCGCAGGCATCAATCACTCCGCCATGCTCAGGAGCATCAGTTCCTGGGTGGCAAAAATATACCCTTGAATGGTGATCAAATAATGTATTCACACAATATAAGTCGCCTAAGCTGTAGCTAACTATTCATGTAGAAAATGTCTACATTTTGACAAGCTTATGTCTTATAATCCATGTAACACGACTCAAATTTTAATCTCCATATCATAATTCCTTTATTATCCGTTATGAAACCACTCGTAACGAAACACGCGTAATCAAACATGAACATACACATAGGTGCCTAAAACAACGCTTATAGTTTAAGAGACGCCTCCGTTTGTGAGCACTTTATCCGCAGTGTTTGTAACCACAGAGTAGATAAATAAACAGAGACAGCACTTCAAATTATTATATTACGAGTACTGTCGAGGGGAGAAAGATGCAACTGGTCTATGCTGGGTCGACTAGATAACAAACTAAGATTCCAGAGTTGCGGATTTTGTTCGAAAGAGTCACCGCGACCTTGGAACGCAAAAGGCATTTGAGGGAACATGGATGGGTTTTAGTCAGTAAGAGGCTGACACTCCCTTCCCAATGATTTCCCTTTCTTAATAAAAAAAACAAAACAACCGTGGCGCTTATTGATTTTTTCACTACATTGTTGACGGTATTAACACGTTTTGGTAACAAAACGTTATATGATAGGCACCATTATGTTCAGGTTTTAGAATCATGTTACTTGGGGTAAGCACATTCTCTCTCAGCTACTGTCACCCTATAAGGACATTGCAGCTTGAGTCACCTGATTGTCTGCTAAAAAGATGATTCCGTGCTTCGGAAGGCACGTATAAGCGTAACGGCGGTTGTAAAATAAACCATGTCAGAGGCCTTTGAGGCGGTTTAAAAATTCTGACACTAAGGTGTGTGGTCGTTAGACCTGACAGCCCACACGATAAGGAGAAAAAGTCTTGTACATACAAAAGAGTATGAATCCTGAACCCATATGGAATCATTCGTGTATCAAGTATCAACCGGTCGATTCTAAAAATAAAAGTATCACAGTGAAAACGTTTCTAGTGAAGTGAATTGTCAATGCCTATTATAGTATTTAAGTAGAATGAGAGCTCATTTCACATAATATATTTTCAGTGTGTTTACAGAACCGCAATGCTCCCTCTGTCCGCATGTCACAGGCAATATTTTCCGCATGTAAGGGACAGATTTAGTTGAAGTTGTAAATTATTTTTTTAAAGTTATTGATAATGATATTCTTTATACATGAAAATCGGTCTTCCGGTTTTTTCTTGAAATAAATAATTTGTTGAATTTAGTTCTTCTTTGTCTCTCAGTCTATCAAAATGAGACATTTTTTCACTCGTACAAGTTTTGCCTCTGTTGCTTATCTACTCCTCTGGTTTACCTTGTGTTTGTGTATCAGATATTTTGCTCTAGTTAGGAAGCTACATAAACTAACCCTGTAACTAGATGCAGGAAATTAAACAGAATAATTAAAGTTTCCTGAAGATGTAGGTAACATAAGCTTTTCTTCTGCGTCCACATTATAATTAAAATCATTAATTTGATACTAGGGTCAGCTATAACTAGTAAAAATAAAGTGTTAAGGTTTTTAAATACAATGTGTTCATGACCTTTCTACAGGTTTCTTCCTGCGCCTTCGTTCCTGTGCTTTATCGGTGAAAAACGATTCGTACAATTCTCCTAGAGACTATCATTGACAAACATCTGAGCAAACAATGTTATATCTTCGTATTTGTTTCGAACAATTCTGACTAGGTGGCCTAACATAATGAAGTTTTTAGTATGAATGTGGTTGAATTTATAAGTAAGAGAAGAATAAACGATGGATGATTTTTATGAAAGATATCAGAAAGAGACGCTTGTGATGAGACGATTCATTGAAATATAATTACTTTTGGGAAGCGAAACAAACACGTTTGTCTCTGAAATATTAATTTGGAAACAATTCAGTTTTATTTACCATTTTGTTTGGATACAAAACTAATTTTTGTTTTATTATTTAAAGTGACTGTGTCCTGGTCTACAAGATTAATTTAATGAAGTTTATCATTTTCGTGTTGACGAAGGTTAGTCGTGTGTAAGCTAACACGCAATGTCATGTAAAGCTTATTTATATCAATTTGTATTTTACATAATACAAATGAAGTAAACACTGTCATTTTGCATTAAGTTTTTGACACTAACACGTTGAACTTTAATTTATTTATTAAATAATTGGTTTAATAAAATATCATGATCAAAATGCTTTTTTGAATCAAAACTTTTTTTAGATGTAAAGAAAGCTTCTTCTTCTATCAGCATTAGTAAGAACTATTTGTCAAAGAAATATTATCAGATGGCAGGTATGTATCGAAGCTGACTGCCTTGATGAATTTAATGGTTTAAAGGTAACGGAACCCTATTACTTAGACTCTGCTGTCCGACCGAATTTCGGGATGTTTCATATGAACCGTAATATGTAAAGAGGATAAAATTTTCAATGAGTGTTTATTTTTTATGGATGAATGAGCTCGCTCTTGACCTCGACCACGCCTGATAGAAAGCGATGGATGAGGTCTATGATAGAGCGAGCGTGCCCAGAAGACGCCATGAGGCACTGGTACGCCCGCGCGTCGACGAAATACAGCAGGCTGCTTGAAGCCGGACTCCAGTGGGAACCAGGCGAGCGTTAGCCCTACCACCGCAAGGGAAGGATTGACCAGTCTCATAAGGTGTTAGGTGAGACTATCCAAGATGCGCCGAGCGCTCGGTCAGTTGAGTGCCTCATGGAACAAATTGTGCTACACGAAGAGGCTCCTTCATGCATCCCCAAAAGTGTTTGGAGTGTATATGTATCAATCAATTTCGACGAAACGAAAAGGTGTCAGGTTCAAACATTCACTTGACCTGGTTTTTAAGCAGTCACAGACGAATGTCGTGTGCAACTTCTACATTTGGTTCGGAAGCCTGAATTTACAATTCACAATGCTTGAGAAGATCAATGGCCAGCAGAAGACATTTTAAAACTAAAATCATGGCGTTTATTTTGCTAATAAAAGGAAATTTGAAACAATTACTTCAGTTACAGAAAAAAAATATCATGCGTTACACACCCACCCTAGGTAATAATATTCCGAACTCCGAGTTTCAGATCCAAACTATAAACACAGTTAGTTTACAGCAGTTATTCAATATCTCGAAACCGGAGTATTATACCACTTACTTAGTAGATAACATTTCTGGTTCAAGATATTATGATATTACATAGTACATATTCCCAGTTGAACACAATATATGTTAATTGTTTCGGTTACAATGCACGTTGAGTGACTGAGATCTAATTCCAGAATCAGAGGGTCAAGGACGTGATTTTTTTTCCGTTTTTTAGTATATGAATGGTACGAAACACGTCGTGCACGAATCCGACTCGCACTTGGCCGACTTTTTTTTGCGAGACCAACCAGCCTCCTAACTCAGCATATGCTACTATGAAAAATCTCCTCGTTTGATGTCAATTTACCTGAGTTAAATTGTAGGGAATGTTATCGTCATCATCATCATCATCCACAGCCCGACTTCATCCACTGCTGAGCGTAGGCCTCTCTTTTCTTATACCAATCCCCACGTTCCTGTGCCCGCCTCATCCAGGTTCTACCCAATAACTAATACCTATAATAAAACTAAAGAGGTACTATCGTAAGCATATCACGATAGAAGTCGATTCAGGACAGCTTTATGCCTTTATTTCTATTTTGATATTAAGAAAGTAAAAAAAATATGTGGGTCAATGACAGTTATTGCACATTCATCTGGGGCCTACTATATCCCAATGTTATCGAAGGCTAGAACTCATCAGTCCCCATAACGCCAGTCTAAAACGTCAGTTCATAAAACGCCAGGTTCTAAACAACAGTATACAAATGTCTTATTCATTGCTCCCTTATACAGCGCAGTATGTTTCGTGAAACTCATCCCTTGAGGGTAGAGCTTATTTATGTTAATTTAGTGTCTGCCAACCGCCTTATACGATATTGTACTTCCTGTGTTATGTAGAGAGAATTACTCCTAAGAAAATGAGCGAGTGTACCGAATATTTGTACGAAATTAAGACACCTTCATTTTCGCTGGCTTCGCTACTTTAGTTAGCGAAGCACGAGAACCGTGCGTTATTTTCTGTATTAAAAATATTATACAGGGTAATTGAATTCGTCTCTTCTAATGTAATGTTCTAGAACTTATTTGCAACGATTTTTATACAGGTGGTCCAAATTGTGTTGTACTCAACAAACAAAATGATTCCATTCAGGGGTTTCTTCATTGCTTATAAGTCAGAGAATATTATTATTTCATCTGTATCATCACGTTTATTTCATACTAGCACTTTGCCAGCGACTTCGTACGCGCATATACCTGACGGCGCGCAGCTAAATTAAAAGTAAATCCAAGATTTAAGATGAGAGACAAAATTAAAATGGTGATTTATTTCAATTGGTCGAATATAAATGGCGATTTATAAAATATGAGCGGGTAACCCCGAATAGGGTAGCAAGTTTGCGTCTACGCCGTGACAGCTGGCATTCTTTTGACAGACAGCGTACGAAGTGCACGCGTGCTAACCTATTGGCTCGTAATCTAGTTTCATCTTGTGTTTTACCGTATATTTTGTTTACAAATGTAATCGAATGAAACGAGGGACTGTTATGAATCACAAACGTGCTATTATTTCAACGTTTCTTGTATAACACGCCCATGATGGATGACTATCACAAAGACCGCTCCGCTGCCCATTCTGATATTCCGTCATACCATATATCATTTTTTCCCGTTCCCGTAGGAATTTCCCGTTCCTGTATAGCCTACAGCCCTTCTCCATGAATGTGGCTCCCTCTACAACCTCACAGACTCACAAACTTTGCCTCTTATCAGTATAGACAAACCTAGCATAGGTAGAAAACAAGTGGAACCTTGCTTTTGTGATTTTTTAGGCACTAATAAAACCAGAAGCACGGTTTCACTTGATTATCATCTATGTAGAACTAGCAAGAAATTCATACATGACACAAAAGCATTTAAAATTTATAGAAGTAATTTCCTTAAATAGATTAATTAAACGGTATTCAAAATCGCTCGATTGCATGACTCACAACAATATACGAATCTTAGTTGCAAAGCATAAAACCTGAAGCGGAAAATAGTTCTTATTTGTTGGGTCGTTACCCATGCCTACCGTAAAATACTACAGTTTAACAGTAAAAACATGTGGTTTCCGTCCGCAAACGTCGTTTCCGTTTTGGCTAAGTATTTTCCTAACTTCGTTCGATGGCAAATTATTTTGAACTACAAGATCTTAACTTTGAATATCTGCTCCGATGTTCATTTGTTCTGTTTTTGACTTTGAATAATAATTTTATTATTACTATTTGCAGATGGTTTACTTTTATATTGCCTTATCGTCTATAAGTACAGTTTACATTGAAAACTGAATAATTATGCTCAAAGACAACCTGGAAAAAATCACATGTAACCTTTGAAAAAATCACATTTGAAATTTTTGGCGTCTCATACATTACACTGACGGCTAAATTAATTTTCAATAACCAATCACAACAGTTTTTGACATTAATTCACGATACATTTTTGTTCTAGAAACTGGACCATTCACAGCAATAACGCATTTTATACAACCCTTTAGGAAGTCTTTCACTTACACAAAGTATAAAAACACAAATTCCACACACGACCCGTATTATACAAATTAACATAAATCAAATCAACGAAACACGTTCGCAGAATTGCATTTATACTCAAGTACAGTTTCCATAATATTAATTGCCAGATAAGCTTTCTACGGCGTTTGAACTCATTAGCCAGGAAAGCCCTTGGAAATGAACGCTGTGTTGCGAGTAACAACATTATTATGAACACGCGATACATAGTACCTTGAGGAACGGCTTGTTATTGAGTTTGCTAAGCTGAGTGTAGGGTGTCGACTGACTGACTTTACCAGGGTTTCGGAATTATTCGAACGAGTTACCACGGCCCTGGAACGCAAAGGGCATTCAAAGTCAAAGTCAAAGTCAAAACGTTTATTTCAATTAGGCCACTAAACGGCACTTTTGAACGTCATCATTTACATGACTAAAATAATGTAAAGTAACTCTACTGTCCGTTCGCAAGGGTAGATTCTTATGGAGAAGAACGGACAAGAAACTCCATAGTAACTCTTTTCAAATCAATGTTTTACAATATTTGGAGTACTTACAAAAATTTATTTTAATATAAGTGAGGTTGATGCACCTAGAGTATACTACTTATAGGATCAAAGTATTACCAGCAGAGGTAAACATTTCCATTTTCTTAATAAGTACAATATGCTACTGTTACACCTACCTACCTACCTACCTACCTACCTACATAAATAAAACTTATACTCACATATTTGGTGGAACGCGGGTGAGTTTAGGCAAGAAGAGTCTGACACTCTTCCACTCCACCCAGAGAATATTTATTTGCTGTAATAACGGCAATAGAAAAACACACTCTGTGAAAATTTCCACACAAATATTTAGGCTCGATTTTTCAATAGCCAGAATAGAATACTCTTTGTAATGTACGGTCTGGTAGACAGCCGCTTTTTTGTGAAACACTGGTATTCAGCTGAATCTGGTTTGACTGGAAACCGACCACAATATATGTAATTGGGAAAAAGGCTGGGCAGATTATCATCTCACTCTCTTTCTCTCTTATGACTTTTTACTATGTACACCATATAAACTTGACAACAAAAACACAGGTAACTTTTACTTGCGGAACAAAAATGGTGGTTTGACAGTTCTATAAATTCAGTCTTTAATTGACAAAAAGAATCACTAATACATAAAACTTATAGATACTGAAAACCAGAGGACTGGCCTTTTCTTTGGCCAACGAATCAGCATTGCCATTCAACGTGGCAATGCGGCCAGTGTTCTGGGCACGTATCCCGACAGCGATGTGGACGAATTTTCCCCTTAATACTCCCCTTTGACAGTTCTTGTATAGAAAATATGTCAAACGACCGTTATTTTAGTCTTCGGTTAAAAATATTTGAATATTGCAAGAAGTTCTGGATGGATTACGTACAATGGTCCACAGCAGGACTAAGTGCGGAAACCATACCAAATAGATAGCCGTTCTGGAGTAAAATATCAAAATTTTCTTCAGTACGAGTTTTGAAGTAAGAACCAAAGCAGCAAAACTTTATACGGCCACCGCAAAAGTCGTGTTGTCCAACTTCTTCGTCGTAACATTCCCGTGTTTGTATCTTTATACTAGAGAATGTTTCCGAGCTCGAAATATACCTACAAGAAGGAAGTTTGAAAACAAGACATTGATGCAGGTGGATAGCTGGCAATGTTACAGATTGCTTTGTTGACTTCAGCAGTGTTGTGATGTGAAGGTTTTTTGGCATACCATATTGACATCAAAAGTAATAGCTCACAATAAGGAAACCTTAATATTCTTGTTGATTGCTGGGCACTATCAGGGTTATGTATTCATTAAGTTTAGCATTGTTTGGAATTGTGTTTACATTGTGTTCAATATTAATCTATACCATAAACAATTATCTTCACGAAGTATAAAACAAAGTGGTTTTCGCCGTCTGCATGCTTATATCTTTTAAACTACGCACCGGATTTTAATGCGGTTTTCATTGGTAGTTAGATTGATTCAAGAGGAAGGATTATATAAGTATAATTTGTCCCGAAATTCCTACGATAACGAGAAAAATTAGATATGCGCGTACGAAGTCGCGGGCAATAGCTAGTAATATTATAAATGCGAAAGTTTGGATGTATGGATGTATGTTTGTTACTCAATCACGTCAGATAGGCTGAACGAATATTGATAAAATTTGGCACAGAGGTAGATTATAGTCTGGAAAAACACATAGGATACTTTATTCTCCCGGGAGTATGATCTCTTGGGATAGTTTTTGACATTCACGCGGGCGGAGCCGCGGTTGGCAGCTAGTTATAAATAAAATTGTGTAAATTTCAATCCATGGTGCCAGGGCAACTGATTGTACCCCATGGGACTATTGGCCAAGATCTATTCCCACTCCTACTTGATATGGAGGAAAATAGTGTGGTAGGAATGTCCCCGCGATTGAACCTCGATTATGATATTGGATTTCTTTTATTAATTAAAGAAACTGACGGATTAAAAAAACATTTTAAGAAGGACACGCTCCAAAATGTTGTCCGACATAAAAAATAAAATTCTTTATTGTCGTCAGTTAATACATTCGTTATCTTAAAGTAATCTAAAATATGGGATCGATAGGATCTATGTTATTTAGTCTCATTCGAATCCATGTTGATCTTAATCTAATTACAATTCTTCCGTTTTTTCAAGTGTGTGATAGAGGATAAAACGATCCCCAAAAAGTCACGTATGGCGAAGGTTTGTATTTTATTCTGAAATTCGTAATACGTCCGTGTGCTGGCGACGGTGAATTTACTAAAAAAGTTACACACGATATTTTTTAATAAAATATTTCGCGTTTATATTTTTCAAAATATTTTTCAGTTTTGCTTTCCGGTCCAATGACTTTTCATCAAATCAGGAGTCAGATAAGCTACCAGCGTTGAAAACTAAATTATAATGTGACTGAAATTTTAACTTCAAACTTGAAATCAGCCAAAATGGTGACGCTAGCGCGTATAACCCGTCTGCCTTCAAAGCAAGAGTGAACAGGCATCTTCTGGGCACGCTCGCTCCATCACATACCTCATCTATCGCTTTCCATCAGGCGGGATCGAGGTTCTTGGCCTCGATCCCGCCCAATTCTCAATAAATAAAAAATAAGGGTTTCATTTTTTCATTCGGACGCCTGAAACTATGAAAAGTACGATTGTAACCCTACCATCATCGGCTTAAATGATTTCCGAGGCACGGAGACAACTCAGTATGTAAAGATGGTCATCCATCCACAGTCCAACCTTGGCAAGCGCTGCTTAACCTTGAAGATCGACATAAGCGGCTGTTATTCTTTTGCCACAAGCTCCTGATAGAAACCTCTTGATAGAAAGATGGTAACCCTACCGTGGTTCACAAAAGCTACAAAGCTCATTAGCCAACAAAAAAATATGAAACCTAATAAGCATAAGTCTAATTGTTTCTTTTTTATTCAGATTCAGCTACAAAACTTTACAAAGTCAAAGTTCGCGACGCAAAAGAGGCATAAACTACTTTTCTTCGCGAGTATTTGGTTAGACTTTTGACACACAAAATATTTCGCCTTGCATTTTCCTTCGGGAATACTTTGAGGAAGATTTTGCTATCATCAAAGTTCGTTTTTACTTACTTTAAGTTATTTGAGACAACAATGTTTCCACGTTTCTTCGAAATAAAAACAGCAGTTGCAGGAATGGACTTCAAAATGTTAACGTACGTTTGTATAACTGTCTTTTTTCTGGAAATATTTAGGTATATTTAACGTGAAACCATGCCTCTTCAGTTAACTGTGTTACATATAAACAACAACAACACTAGCATGTAATAGAACTGTGTAGAAAAGAGAGAGGGAGGCGATTTCCCTGCTGCTGGACAGAGTTGGATAGATTAGATAAAACGACGCATAGTATTTATAAAAATAAACAAATGCAGTAACTACAACTTTGCCTATTCACCTTAAGCTGCAAGGTGCTGGCCGAGGTTAATCCGTAGATGGGGACCATCTTAATATACAGAAATTACTCCGTGCCACGGAAAACCCGTTAACCGCTCAAGCACCGGCAACACATCGGTGTGCGCCGAATTAATCGCAATTACATAAAATATATTTTTTATTTGGGAATTTCGCACATGTCGGGGCTGGAGTGGACCTCTGTGGTGTCCGAGCCATTTTTCAAAATTTGACGTTTATGTCAAAATCATCTGTCGCGTTTTTTTGTTTCGCGCAATAAGCTGGCGCGTGAGATTAAAATGCCGACAACTCTAAAGTTTTGCTTGTGAGCTCTATGAAACGTATGTTCTGACTACAAATGACGATTGGTCCTGGCTTTCATTTGTAGATTTCTGATAGTCGTTGTGGGTATAACCACCAACCCCGTCACTCCTCAACTGTTCTTTTCTGATTAATTTCGTTGCGGGATCCGAGACAGATGAATCGTTTCTCCGGGTGTCCGGCCTCGTCGAGCTTCAGTGACTCGGCGTTTTTCTGGTGGTCGCCACTGTTGATTCTGGCTTTGAGGAGTTGCAGTGGTTAGGAATGTGTGGCGGGCTTGTCCCAATAATATAAATAAATCGCTGCGGGTAGTCAGAAGACAGGAAATCTAATACTAGTCATACCAAGGGGTATCGTGTTACCCAGTTACTGGGTGGTGGAAGTCAGATAGGCAGTCCATCCATGTAAAATATTTGTACTCGGCTGCATCCCAATAGACAGGGATCCGACCCCAACATAGTTGGGAATAGACTGCGTAGACTGATTGATTGAAATTAAAAAAAGAAACTGGCCAAGTGCGAGTCGGACTCCCGCACGAAGGGTTCCGTACCATTATCTATAATAAAACGGCAAAAAAATCACGTTTGTTGAATTCCCATGCAACAAACGTGATTTTTATTATACATCATCTGCGAAAATTTCAACTGTGTAGCAATCACGGTTCATGAGATGTATCTCATGAACATATGATGTATCTCATGAACCGTTATGATAACGAGACAGTTGAAATTTGATTTGACAGTTGAAGGCTATAGTCTGGTGACAGACAGACAGACAGCGGAGTCTTAGTAATAGAGTCCCGTTTTACCCTATGGCTGCGGAACCCTATAAAGCAGCAATATAATTGTTAAATCATTTGATTAAATACAGTCACTGATAAACAAATGAACCAGTCAGTACACACGATCGCATGTGTGTGCTCCCTACTCCACGGCCGTGCCTTCCATAACGCGTCAATTGCACGCAATCAACATTTAGACCCCGGTTCTCGCATAATTGGCACTTACACCACGAAAGCTTATGATATTTCATTATTGCGCTTGCTTTTCTACAGGTTTTATGAATTGGATTTCATATTTTTTGTTGGTATTTTGGTTAACGATGATGTTTTAGAAATTATAGAAAAAGAAAAAAGGAAAAAAATATTGTACTATTTTTTTTCTTACTTTTTCCCTTCGACAGCCA
Organism: Melanchra persicariae; assembly: GCA_947386135.1. Classification (NCBI taxonomy): domain Eukaryota; kingdom Metazoa; phylum Arthropoda; class Insecta; order Lepidoptera; family Noctuidae; genus Melanchra; species Melanchra persicariae. The sequence continues at coordinate 2,334,397 of OX376651.1, read as the reverse complement.
ATTACAAACAACAAAACATAAAAAAGTGTGGGCTGCTCTAAAAAGGCTCATTTTAGCAGTTCAACATTGCCAGACAGATGCTGTTAGAAGCTGATCTTCTGGCTGAAAATAAGTGGCATTTTTGTAAAGTTACCGGCCCAAAAGAGCAAGCATATTAAAAAACAAAGTGAATGCAATTGTACTCGTACAACAAGAATTTATTTCGGTCTTAACACTGCTAGTTGCCAATATGAACACAGGTCTTGCCTGGGACAGTTTCAATCTGTTCAGATCCCTAGAGATATAGCGCATGTTCCTACAATCTAGCATACGTGCTGGATCCCATGAAACCAAGCCTTTTGGGAATTTCCCACAGATAAACTCAATTACACATTTGACCCACTCCGAATTCAAACGAATCTCAAACATTGCCAGTAGTTATGAGCCTTGATTTTGCAAATATATATGGTGTTATTCTGAGGTTGCATCATTGCAAATAGTGTGTTAAAGATCAAAACGCTTATACTCTACTTATAAATAATTAAGGTAGATAATTTATTTAGACTAACCAATTCCTAAAATAACTACCCCTTTTAGCTTATTCTCGATAAACTGTGATATTTTTGTAATAAGCTTTCATGTGGACTATTAAAATCGAATATGTGTGCTATTTCCCGTTATGAAAAAAAAAACTACTATTTTTTTTTATTCGAGACACTTAATTTTGGCAGTATTGTACATTTTTTTGCTTTTCTTCGAAATTTTCATTCTTATTTCGGGACATAAGGAAAACATAATACATCACGGCTTATCTAAACGCACAAGGGTAAGATTACGAAGACGCGTGTTGTATTGTTTTTATAATGGTTCTGAAAAACGGCTAGAAACGGTAATGGCTTTTCCTAAAAGTGTGTATAAGCGGGTGACAATCGAGCAGGAACCACCACATCCGTTAGGGCACTAGGAGAAGCACGGATGGGTTTTAGTCAGTAAGAGTCTGACACTCCCTTCCGCTCCACCTAGAGCGGGAAAAGTCATTTGTTGTTTTTCCATCAATAAAAAAAAACCGGCCAAGTGCGAGTCGGACTCGCGCACGGAGGGTTCCGTACCATTATCGATAAAAACAGCAAAAAATCACGTTTGTTGTCAAATCACTTAAAATATTTATTTTATACTGTTTTTAGTATTTTTTGTTAAAGCGGCAACAGAAATACATCATTTGTGAAAATTTCAACTGTCTAGCTATTACGGTTCATAAAATACAGCCTGGTGACAGACGGACGGACAGCGGAGCCTTAGTAATAGGGTCCCGTTTTACCCTTTGGGTACGGAACCCTAAAAAGGGCCTCTGATCCGTGGATCACGTTCGGGATTGACTGTGTACGTACGGACGGCCTTAGGCGATCGGTAACTAAGTCGAGTCTTCCCGCTCTGGTCAGCAGAAGTGTTTGCGGCTTACCTATGCCAACGAAGCCTGAAGCTATTTATTTCTAAGTATTGCTACGGCAAAAACCCCTGTTGGTTATACCTACTTACCTAAGAGATGTCTGAACAAATAATAAAAAAACTCATGTTTTCTTTTCCACCAGCACCTGCTTTACATTTGAAGAGGTGGTTGTACTTTTTAATATTTAATGCCGTGAGGCGTACGAAGCTCATTATGCCATAAAAATGTAAACACCCTTTTATGGGTACCGTGCTTTTTACATTTTATGATTTAACCACATACTTCCACCGTGTATGAGGTGGCCAGCATGATTTCAGGTTTTTTTGGTTACGTAGATTTTAAAAATATATTTTTTACAATAGTTAGGTAGTTTTTATAATAATAATAAATGGGTCTACAATATTCCAGCTACACCAAAGCGATGTTTCAGCTAAATAAATCTCATTGCATTGTAGACGAATATTATTATACTGCTAGATAGCAGTCGGGCTATTCCAGCATTTTAAAGGAACATTCACATTCGGTTCTCAGTCACAATCTCTTCGAGTCGATTGTTAACTATTTATATTTTTTAAGCCCAGTAGGTGGCTAGACCCGGCTTCACTTGGTTCATAGGTACAGTAAACACATTTTTCTATGAGAAAAAAGTTACTTTTCCTTTTGAACATAATTATGTACCTAAGCTACGCTCAGAACAAAGACAAATTTATCAGAAGTATTTAAAGCAGTGTGCTATTATAATACGTCAGGGACATCAACAAGTTTAACGATAGATTTTGAAAACGATAAAAGTTGACTGGGAATGAAATAAAACTAAAGCTCATTAAGATGAAAGGAATTTAGTGGGAATATTGATGAAAAAATTATAACAATTACAAAACAAGTCAACAGATCCGGCTCGAAGGACCAAAAATGAAAGCGATTAAAATGGACTGTATGTGTTACTTGGTGGGAATGAAATAAGCTAAAGCTCATTAAGACGATAGGAATATTGATGAAAAAATATAACAGATTTTTTTACGCGTACAAATTCACGGGCAACAGCTAGTCGTGAAAAAAAAAACAATAAATATATTGGCATCAATTGGATTGTGTGAGCCATCTGCACTGGGCACTGACCAGTGAATCTGTCCAGCCATCAGTGAATAACTCGAAAACGTGCCAAAAAAATATCGCGTTTGTTTAGCCGACGAAAACACCTTTTTGAGAATATTTTATACAACGTTATTTTTTTAACCCCCGACACAAAAACAGCGGGTCGTTTTAAGTTTGACGTGTCATGGTGTGTGTGTCTGTGTCATCGTAGCTCCCGAACGGATGAACCGATTTTGCGTTTGTTGTTTTTGAAGAAGTTGAATTAGTCAGGAGTGTTCTGTGTTCTTAGTTATGTTTGATGAAAATCGGACCAAGGTCGGGAGTTTTTTAAATTTTAAATTTATATTTCACTTAAACTTGCCTGTATGTAATCTATACCAGTACCTCACTGGGTTATGAATGTCAGGTAGGCAGTAGATCATTATAGAGGTAGAATATTGTTATTCAGATGCAACTAGTTGGACTAGAAGTCGACTCCAACATAGTGACCCAATATTGATAGTAGTTACATTGTGATTTCGACGGCGCGTTATATTATATGCGCGCTTTAAAGAGATGTCAGCATATAAATAAGAATATTTTTTTGTTGACCTGGGAAAACTCTAGCTTTTCCTAACTCTAAAAAAGATGTGCTTAGGCAAATGATGATCACCTTCATTCGGATGACATTAAGTAATCAGATCGAGGACACATTTTTTCTTCCTACTTGTATCCCTTAATAATATTCTTTCCTAAGTCACACAGAAAAGATGTAAGACGAGGACGGGGCGCGGACAAGGCATAGACGGGGCGACTTTTTATAAACATATAGAAAAGACTAGGCACGAACGTGACGTGGTTAATTGCGGTGGTGTAATTGTGTGTGACAGCGACACGCGAGTCCTGGCACCCGAGCCCACCCCCCCGCACCCCGTTCTCGCCCGACCCTCGTCCACTCGCACCCGTGCCCCGTCCTTTCTGTATGTTTTACAATAGAGTACCGACAAGAAAATAAGCGTCGTGCCCGCGCCCTGTCCTTTCTATATGTTTTGCATCGCGGTGCTTCTATACATATTATATAAAAAGGACGCAGAAGAGACATATGTCCGCTCCCTGTTCTCGTCTTACGTCTTTTCTGTGTGTCCAGCGCCTTAGATCCAATGCTGTAAGCTTTTAACATTACAATGAAGATTAAGATAGTAGAATACACTAAAAGGTTTAAATGTTCAGCTCACTAACAGTAATAAATTTTAAATTCTCCGCATTTATTACTTCCTTGAAAAATTTTTAATTCACTTAAAGCGTTTCTCTAGAATTTATGTTGAATCGTGAACATCTGCGTTATTAATGTTCTGCTCGAAAAATTGTTTCTTAATATTAGAGGAGATGCCCAATTATGTAATATTACTTCGTTCCTTGCGATTTCAGGGTTAGTCCTGTAGTAAAAGTTGTTCATTATGACGAGTACAATGATCCTCATTTTCTGGTTTTGCGATATTTCTTTAACACCCTGTTTAACCAATATCACCTACACTTAACACTCAGGTTGCTATTATTGTTCTTACTTAACTAATCTAATTAGCCTTAAACATTGCCAGACCACAGCAAATATTCCACAATGGAGGCTACAAGTATCAACCAATAATCACAACGGTCGTGAATGGTAGCAGCCAGTCATCTGGATACTACTTATCTGCCATAAATTACAATTTCGCGAAATCTTGCTCAGCTTACTGTAAACATTGTCATTGTGTCCGTTTTGAGCATTTATTTAAAGTCTGTTTGCATTTGAGTTCCTACGTAGTTGGTATTTTGTTATTTTGAATTGTTATTATTGCCGTTACTGAACAAACATGTTTTGAACGTTACTGTGTTCAAAAACGCAAATCGTTGATGTAGTTAAAAGGTTGTCCAACTTAAATGGGACTAGGCAGGACATTTGTGCCGCGTGGCCGGTAAAACTCAAGATTGGTGCCCTGAAACAGCAAAACATGGCCGCAGCAGACCATGCAGGAGATGGCGGAGCGAGCTGGATGGTGATCCATAAGAATTGGAAGGCGGAGAATTGTGACCAATAGAATGATCGAAGGGAAGCTTATGCCCAGCAGTAGCTCAGTGAGGGCTGGTAAAAATGATGATTATTATTAAAATAAGGTGTGTAACATTGACTTAGTTCAAGGCGACTGAGCTCGAAAATAAGTCACGCTGAGAATTAAAATACTTAGATCATCACTGTCCGATCAATGGTTAGGTTATTGTAACCGCTTACGCGTCTAAGCCGCGCAAGCGATGCTCGCGCAACAAATCGTCTACGCATTAAATTTCAGTGTGTTTTTTTGGGGATTTTAGTCAACAAAGACGTGTAAGGCAAGAATATTAGTGGGAAGTACAATCCCCGTATACGCTGAAGTAATAACCTGTGTTGTTGTTGGTTCACAGCATGACTTCATTTCTTCCGTGTACAGGGAACTCACCGACCAAGCAGCAACCATCAATACGCATAATATTAACAAATGTATCTGGAGAAAATAAGGAATATATTTCCATGAAAACAAGAAAATGATACACATCAATCATAATCCGATTATTTATTTTTTTATTGGAATCGGAACTCTTCACCTCGATCACGCCTGATGGAAAGAGATGGATAAGGACATGTTTGAGCGAGCGTGAAGATACCTTGAGGCACTGGTACTCCCACGCGTCGACGGAACACAGCAGACTGCTTGACGTCGGGCTCCGGTGGGGGGGTGGTCGCAAATCAGGCGGTCAGCACTACCACCGCAAGGGAAGGATTATGCCAGTCTTATAAGTGTTAGATGAGACCGTCCAGGATGCACCGAGCGCTCGGTTCAGTTGAATGCCTGATAGAGCCTATCACACAACACGAGAAGGCTACTTCACGCATCCCGATGTCAAGGATGTTCAAATGAAAGGGACCAACGGTTTAGTGTACTCTCCGAGGCACGGAGGAGGCTCTTTAATGGATGGTCCGTTGGTCACCCATCCATGAAGATTGAGGCAATAATACACTTTATAGCAAAACTTCTAAAATACCAATGGAGCAGAAAATATAGAGAAACAAAAATGACATACCACAATAAATATCGGCGTCGAGCTAGGCCGCTCTTATTATACAAAGGTCACGCGATAGGCGTTCGCACGTCCCACTCTTTTTATTGTTTCGCATTGTTCCTTTTGAAAATAAATCGACACCAAAGAATATAGAGTACACACAGAAGGTACAAAAGGTCCGCTTTGCATGTGTTATGAAAATTACAGAGCTGGTAATAAAAATCTCGCTATTTGAAGGTCGGTGTTATTTCAGTGGAGACAAAAGTTCGTGGTTAAGTTCTTGTGCTATGGGCGTCGGGAGTCGCAGGGCGATTCCCGGCCACCGTAGGAGTGGGTTTGCGGACGGCGAGCGTTGAGTGGCTCGCCGTACGATCGAAGCCAGGCCCGGGTCATAGGAGTAGGGGCTCGTTAGGGCCAGAGCCTGCCAGAGTTGTGGATTATTTTTGAAAGAATTACCGGGGCCCTGGAAAGCAAATGGCACTAGGAGGAGCACGTATGGGTTTTGGTCAGTAAGAGTCTGACACTCCCTTCCGCTCTGCCCAGAGCGGGAGAAGTCATTTGATGATTTCCCATCCATAAAAAAAAGAATAAAAAAAAAAGTTAAAGTGTGCTAAAGAAACGATACCTTTTTCAAAGGATGAATTATATTTTTTGGTGGACATATCCGTTTTGGGAAGACCTAGGCCCATATTCTAGAGCGTGTACTCCAACTCAACTCGAACTCCAGCGACAATATCGTAGCATAATATGCTGAGATAGGAACCATTTTGGTCTCGCAGAGATAATACCCATGTTCGATAGCTTATTTATTTTAATTTATAACTCTTTGTTGTTTATTTTTTTTATATTTTGTTACTGACACTGACACAAGGGTGTGGTCGTTAGACCTTACTGCCAACACGATAAAAAAGAATTATGTATTCCTAACTTTCGCATATTATATAAAAGTAAGTAAGATAAAACTAAGTGAAACTTCTGTAACTTAATATTCCGTGTCACCGCTTCGGGCCGTTGCGTGCGTTCTATATGTATTTTGCATGAGAAAGAGCTACTTGGACGGCGAAAAGGTGCGTGATCTTTGTAAGATTCGCGACCAAATTTATAGCCAGTGTACACCGAGTTTTATTCGATAAGTCCTGTTAGATTGAGAGGTTTGATATGGGGAAGTTCGCTGAATCGTGTGATTTATTTTGTATGTTTTTGAGGTTAAATCGGTGGGTTTTATAAATCATCTATGTGTGACATAATTGGTTATATGAAGATAACAATATGAACAAGGCCGATTGTCTCAAGGTCTGTGTCACGGTCATGAGTGTCGCCATTTTTTGTGGCTGTTAATTGCGCAATGCACCATGTACAATGTGATCACCGACCCTTTTACCAAGGTGTGTTGATTTTTCATTTTCTCTTGTGAGGATTCCCAGTAACTGAAGCAATACTTCCTACTCCATCACAGGGTGAATTATTGTACTAATTTTTATGCCACGTTCACATTTACATCTCAGTCGCAATCAGTCAAATATTTATGGAAATTGAGGCTCTTTTGACAGAAAAATTATATAATTATGTTTACAGTTAGGTATCACGTGGATAATATTATTGGCTTTTGACGTTTTTATATTATAATTATGTGATAAAAAGTTGATTGACTACTTGGCTTATGTTATTTAAATATTCCTAGCTTAAACGCGTAGCTGTCGTGGGAAAGGGACATTTTGAGAAAGGGACATTTCGGGAAGGGGGTATTTTGGGAAATGGACGTTTCGGGAAAGGGACCATTTCCACTTTGTATATTAAGTCCTCCATGGATCGACACAGGTACTGTAATTATTTATCCAAGAGCTCGCAACGATGATGATTCTTTACTAGTACACCATTATCAATACTGGTGATAATCATCAACCCAATGCAAATCAATGAGACAACCCTAGTTTACTTGTTGACCTACAAATCATAATATTGCTAGCAATAACATGTTATGTAATCTGGATACTGGAATATTGGCAGCACAAGATAATATTGACATTCACTGACCAATGATAGTTAGCAAAATAGTCCTTTGAGATTTCTGTGTGTATTTTGATATTATTGTGGTCAACTGTTTTGGGATAGCTCCAAAGTTATCAGTAGATTTTGATATGGAAGCTACAGCCGATATTAAAATTAAGTAAAAAAAACCGACTTCCAAAAAAACATTACAAAGTACAAAATAACTTTAATTTCGGATCCGGTGTCAAATAACTAAGAAGCAACCAAACACCGACTACCGAAAATAAAGTTATTTTGTACTTTGTAGTTTTTTGTGAAAAAGTTTTTTATATTTCACTTTTTAGTGGTACCACTGGAAAGTCACAGGAAAGCAAAAATACGCAATTTCGTATCATGGAAGATTTTTCCACATATTTCCTGCTATTTGGATTTAAAATCCAAATTGCTTGACCGATTTTGATCAAATTTAAATAGGACCAATTGAGAAGTATATTCTCTCACATAAAACAAGAATTTTTCAAATCGGTTCATAAATGACGGAGATATGAGGCAACAAACACAAAAAAAATACAATCGAATTGAGAACCTCCTCCGTTTTGGGAAATCGGTTAAAAACAAGTATATGCGTTCTTTTGTATTTTTAGGGTAATGAACAAATTGTTTCTTGTTTCTCATAGTTGTCGTGAATAAGCTGTCCTTATTTTTGGCCTAACTGGCAAAATGTTGACTACTACTTACAGCCATATCTGTTTTTTTTTTTTAGGTAAGACCACTAGCAAGTTAACACACTTGGGATATCAACTGCTTAACCGGACTAAACAGCCATATCTGTGCGTAATCTTTCGGGAAATACATATATGGATTATGCTGCCAAGCGGGGAGCCACATCTGTGGGACAGATCAACCATATCAGTTGATGTGCTTGAGTCCATTGAGAAAGGAGCTAAAGGCTCATCGCCAACGATGCATTGGTCGAGTGGCTCCTCTATAAGCCTTTAACATAGACACTGAGTTGCTAGCTTCTCGGCTTAACATGTATTGGTTACATTTCTTGGAGTATGCGTCGAAATTGCACAATTTGAATCTGTGAAACCTGTTACACAATCAGACTAAAAAATTAACGGCGATGCACCCACCTGTACTTGGTGGACATTTCACCCATATAATTATGTACTAAACATTTAAATGCTAGCTATAGCTAAGGAGTAGAATGTATTGCTGCGTCTCCTGATAAATATAACCTGGAAGCGAGTTAATACTGAATACAGCACTTTTATGCAAGCATGCTTTATTGCCGACCGCATCATTGCTTACCATTAGGAGAGACAGTGATCAAACGCGAAAATATAATTTTAATAAAATGGATTACTGGAAAATTAATTTTTTTAATAGTATTTTGTTAATGTATTTTCTTCACATCGCACGATTCCTATAGCTATGATTAAACGATAGTTAGCATTCAGCGTGTTAGTTAGCGTTCGTTTTTACTTGGGTTCTATGCTTATTGTTCCATAATTATTATCATAATTATTATGATATACTTATTATGATCTATTATGATTGTTATGTCTTATATTAATTGTATATATAAATAGTACACCTAAGACTACCTACAGTACTGTCTGTCCTTTTCTCTTTAAAATCCATCCAAAGGTTGTCTTGAAAAGTTCGCTTTCAGTGATAAAGCCTCCCATTGTGTCACCCTATGTAATGTCTTCTTCTTCTATATTTTCTGTCATGGTGTACATACAAATAATAAAGAGTATTCTATTCTATTCAGACCCAATCAAACACCCCTATACCAAACTCCATCCAATCATTTTCTAAACAGAACAGGAGCCACACCTATACACAAATTAATTGTACTGTTAAATTACTGGCACATTGCGACCGCATTCCGGAGTACGCATCACGGAATAATGCAGCATTCACACAAGATCACTGGAACAACCTGCATCGTATAAACGCGTGTGTATCGATGCCCTAATGATGCTGAGTTAATTGGAACGGCACGGTATGTTCTGTGTCTATATCTATGGGAAATTGAGTGGAAATTATATGTGAGATATGCTTGATTTTGTAATATAGATTGGCTTTGCTTAGGTTAAGCTCGCTCCATCGTAGACTTTGTCTCTGTCATATCTGACATTGACTAGAGTCAAGAGCAAACCCATCACTAATAAAAAAAAAAAAGGTTATGCGATGTTATTTTTTAGGTCATTTTATTTTTCGTATTTTGACACGTATTCATGAAAAGGTATAATTATGTTATCCATTTTTTTTGTTAGTTATTTATTTTTGTCATATCAATAATAGATAGATGAAATAAACAAATAAACAGGCATTCAAACTTATTATTCTGATCCTCTTATTACCTACTTTGATTTATGTAAGCAGCAATTCAAGCGCTGCTACTGTATTTATATAGTTGTAGTATATTTATTTGATCTAGAATAGATGATTATTTCATAAATTAAAAAATTGACGGTGATGTTTTTTTCCCTAATTAACTAAGTGTTATTGTCTGATTAGTTTAAATAGTGCCAAACTGCCAAGATAGTCTTTTACCCGACTGCCTCAAAAAGAGGGTAAATTTTTTCGAGTGTTAGTACCTATTTATGTATGTTTCTTTGTACGTCCATTTCTTTGGCACAGCATAAACGGCTGAACGGATTATGATATATTAGGTGTCGTTGAATTCGTCAGAATTTTATTGTGATAGTGAATTAGGCTATGTAAATTTTCAAAATGGCGTTGGCAAAAAAGAAATTAACTAACTAAAATGCTGGAAATAAAAAAAAATCTGTCAAAAATTACAGTTTTTTTTGTTTATGAACAGATCTGAGGCCACAAACTTTTGGCACAGCAGTTTGTGGCCTCAGATCTGTGATTAAATTGCATCAGACTGCTTTAAAAGCGACTTGTTTGGAACTTTTTGGTCGTTTTTAGCGGTCGGGTTTTTTGACAGTCATTTTTTTTTAGACTTTGGTGATACGTCCAATGTTCGGAAATATTTCTCGAGACTGGCTGGTATTTGGCAATAACATGACTAAGAACAAACCAAAAAGATTGTTCAATTATTAATCCTAACCTTTACTTATAATTTTCGTCGACGTGTATTCAAGCGAGGAAAGCTCGTCCTGGGATTAAGCGAAAAGGCGACGTAAACGTAATTTCTGTTTAACATTTCTTTAATTTAAAATGAAGATCCAGCTAAATCCTCCAAGGAGAAGTAATAACAATTGTTGAATAAGCAATTTGATACACTCGGCGAGACATCCTACTCAATGTAAAGACGTACTAATTAACATTCCCCTAATATTAGATTTTAATATATATATAACAATAATTTTATCCGCACATTTTCCTTTAGGAAGCAACGGAAATGGCAAAGTATATTTCACAGTATTTCCAACTTTACCTCGTGGAAAATAGAGGAAAAAATCCATTGTTGCTTATCCCGGACTCTGAAAGCTGCTTCTGCTGATAGCACGACGTCACTAATCCCAATATATCTAAGGACGCTACGACTTAAATTTATAGTCGTGTGAGACCGCAGCTTAAGCGCGGTGACAATTTGTTAGCAACATAATATAAATTTTAAAGTGAATGGATTTTGTACTGAGACCGTATTTTGTAAGAAATTCTTTACAATACTTACGTGTGTTAAGGTTACACTCTTCGATATTTTGTTCATAGAAATTTCGGGGCGGTATTACTCCACTGTTTGACATTATACATTCAAAGTTAAGCGTGGTATCGTTTTATCTCTATTATTAATTTTGTCTGTACGGAAACAGAATAGTAAAATAAAAAGCCATTAATAAGCTAGAAGCCAACAAAGATTCGTTTTTTTTCCAATTTTAACGCAACTTCGGGCGTAAATAAGTAATAAAAGAAGTGTAAAATCTGAAAAACAAAGTCGGCACCGACAAACCTCAATTGTAGAAGAGTTCAATAAACTTTATTTGTTATGGATTTATCCAGTGGTTTTTTCATAAAACTCAACCTTCCAATACACATTTTGTGCATCGTCTAACGCTGTTTTCGTTCGGAACGGTGTTTTGAACATGGAATAGACATTGTGCGTTTAGACTAGCATCTAAATGCTCATCACTGATATTGTCTCTGTCGGGCACGATGCCCGGTGAGACAACGTGCTTTTTGGCCACGCTTACCAGCGAGTTCGAGCCCGCGACTAGTTCAACCTTAAAAGTGTAAAGTAAGACTTTCTTTGTTGGTTAGTTGACTAAATAAATTGATTGTTGAGCGGGCTCATCAGTTTTTACGTGTCGGTGCGGAAAACACGTTTGTTGTCTCAAAACTCCAATCAATTTCACAATCTCAGTTGTCAATCATGAAGCCAAGCTCCGCTGTGTCAACCGTCAAATCCATTATTCAAAAGCAACATTCGACAAACGGTTGGGTTGTGGCTCCCGTAGAAGAGATAGCGGTCGCGATGAGAAGTTATTAATTAATCGGCCTTATTATTGTGTTAAAGATTGTCACTTTGCTGTGTAAATTAGACGGTTTTATTATTTTAACTTGTAATCTGTTTGTTTTTGGGGTAAAAAAAGCTGCTGTTTGTTGTGCAATTCAAAATACATTTTTTTTTTTTAAGTTTTGGTGGTTTTTCAAGGTCAGCAAATTAGCCGAGAAGCTTGGTAGCTCTACTTAGCTGCAGTTCGTTGAACCAGACCGCTTCAGTCTTTATTTTATGGACTTAGCTTGACCTGAATTGTGTACGTTTAAGAGTTTTACGCAAAATCCACTAGGTATTATTGACACCAGTGTCTTTCAGCCAAATAAGTTACAAACTTTCAAAAAAGAGAAGCTCATTTCTTGACCTCATTAGAGGTTAACACAAATATCACGTACCATATCAATCACACACGTCCTTATTGCGTACTGGTACGCCAAAACCGAGACACATCCCTAACCGTCGAAATAAACAAAAGCCTCCAATTATAACGTTGGGTGGGAACGCTATTGATGCTAATTTCCTGGTCCCAAATAAATTAAACAATCCTGTAACAGGTACTCATTGGGAACGGATATCGATCTTCATTAGGTGAATAGAAGACGCCCCTTCACTGTAGTTTATACGATTAATTCAATATTGAAGTAGCGGGACTATGAACGATTTAGTTTTAATTGAAATTGAATATGTGAATGGCTGCTGAAAGGCTTGTTTTGTGAGTAGGTTATTGAAATGGTGTTATAATTTTGGCATGTTGTAAGCAAGATAAATTGGTCTGAATGTTATGACTCAAGTGCTGTACATTTTCGTTCTTATTTCAAATGTAGGCAGTAGCAATGGGTGGATCAAGTCAAAAATCGTAGGGTACAAAAAGTGAGCACTGAGTGATTCGTTGCGGGATGCAAGTCAGATGAATCGAAATTTACCGGGGCTCATCGAGTATCATTGACTAGGCGTTTGTCTGGTAGTCGCGTCTGTTGATTCTAGTTGCAGTGGACGAAAATCGTGTGGTGGGCTTTTACAAAGAAAAAAGATGGACTAATGTCCCAGTCAGGGACGTGTTAGCCTGCTATATGCTTAAAGAGAGCAATGTTACAACAACAGACGCCTTTCGGCTGTAATTATAATGGAGTCCACAACGTGTAACATTTCTGTGCGCAAATGATTTTTGGGGTTGGTTCCTTAGTAAAAGTTGTTCATTATGATGAGTACAGTACAGAATAAACGCAATACCTCTTAAGGAGTCCATTCCCCTTATGAGGTACCTATTGCGTTTATTCTGTTACACGTTCTATAGATTTCTGGCCATTCATATCACATGATACCTTATACAGTTTTATTATTGTTGTAAATCATTATAAATACAATAGGCTTAGGAATTAAGAGCTTGAGTACTTGAGCCTGAAAAAAATCAAATTTGGTTATGTTCTAATTCTCAATAAAAAAAATAATAATACAAAACGGGCATAACCGGTAAGTAGGTAAAATATAAATATAACTATTTAGCTTTTTCCCGTGGCTTCGATTGCGTAAAAGCATTCTGTAACTGACTTTAAAGTTCCATGTTTCTCTGTAGCAAAACTAATCATAATTGGTGCAGCAAACTAGGCGTGAAAACATAACAAACAAAGTCTCCTTCGCATTTATATTATTAGTTAAGATACTACTGTTTCTTACAGCGGAACTCACAATCTCATGTTACAACTTGCTGAGATTGTTCCAGAGAAAATTATACGTGCTTGAACGTTGTGGTTTACTTTTAATTAGTCGTGGGAGAGCTGCTAGAGAAAAACTTCGTCCGGGAGAGTATTATCAACATGGCGAAGTACTTCTTTGTCGCTAACCAACATTTCTGTGTTCCGGTTTGAAGAATGCAGGGAAATTTTAGGGTTATGAGATGGTTGAACTTTGTCACTAAGATGGACAGCGTGCAATTATTGATATTTATCAAACATGCTTGGACATTTGAGCATTATTTTGACAACCTTCTTGGAGATAAATCAAAATTGCTGATCATGCGAGCAGCGGCCGGCAAAAGTTGTATGAAAATCCATATCTGTCGTGTTTTACGGGCAAATAAACATCGTAAACTCATATCTGTCGAGTAATCTAAAAATAGAACGATCTTTTACTCGGAAACATGGCGACCAAGGAGGTAATTATTCAAAGGTTTTATTTAAATTTCGAACTGTCTAGCAAATAGAGAGCTGTTTATTGAAAAAAAAACAAATGAATACTTTGACGCAGGAATTGTACATTAAACAACTGTATTTTCAAATAAAAAGTTCTGCCTAACAATGCGTGGAAATTAAAACTTAGTAGAACCTACGTTCTACTAAGTTTTAAAACTTAGTAGAACCTACGTTCTACTAAGTTTTAATTTCCATGCATTGTTTGATAAAAGTACTATACAAGCCTTGGCCACAACTAGGCATTGAAGGACTTACGTATGTGTACATTCGTCCATCAAGGCCTCTTTTGCTGGCCGCTGCAGTAATGTACTATTGCAGGCTACTTTCCTCTGGTATGGAATGTTTTTACTGCAATAGGGTGAATTTTAATTCGTTAGGAATCTTTGTGAGGGTAAAATTATTCATGAATACTTTTATTATAAACAACGTTTATAAACAACTTTTACAATGTGATCAACTTTGTTATTTGCTGTTTTTTTTCGCAATTTTCTTGATTGGTTCGACTGCACCAGAAAGTTATTCATATTCATGAGGACTTTAACTCCCTGAAATATTACATACGAACTAAAGTCATCTTGTATAGGCAGCCATTTCATGATGTGAAGCCATCGAGAGACACGGCGAAGCACTTGCTGTGTCGCTCGATATCTCGAAAGCTTTTGACAGGGTCTGGCACGCAGGTCTACTCAACAAGCTTCCTGCTTATGGCATCCCAGCTGGTTTTTGTAGCTGGATATCAGACTTCCTAAATGAACGGTCGATCCGAGTAGTCGTTGACGGCTGCTCCTCTGACCTTATGGCTATTGATGCCGGAGTTCCTCAGGGGTCTGTTCTCTCTGCAACTCTTTTCCTGCTACACATCAATGACCTACTTCAGCCTGGTCTTGTTGGGTACGCAGATGACAGTACGGTTTCAGAGAGATACTTGTCCAGCGCAACAACCGGCGGGGATGAAGTCCGTTCCTTGAGAGAGGCCATGGTAGAGCGGACAAATTTGACCTTAAGCGTTGTCTCCCAGTGGGGTGATGACAATCTGGTCACTTTTAACGCCACCAAAACACAGGCGTGTCTTTTTACCGCAAAAAGGAGTCGCTTTGACCAAACTCCTACTTTTCGGGGTGCATCTGTTCCCGTTACTGATCGGCTCGAGCTCCTAGGCATGGAGTTGACATCCAGTCTCAACTTCGGCGCCACCATCGAGTACAAAGCCCAAATTGCGGCCAAAAAGCTGGGCATCCTAAATAAGGTGAAGCGATACTTCAGGCCTGGACAGCTTTTAACCCTTTACAAAGCACAAGTCCGATCCTGCATGGAGTATTGTAGCCACCTTTGGGATGGCTCAGCTAAGTATCAGCTTGCCGCGCTTGACTCGGTGGAACGCAGAGCTAAGAGGCTCATCGGTGACGCAAAACTGGTGGATGCCAAGCTACATAGCTTGGCTCATCGCCGTAAGGTTGCCTGCTTATCGGTTTTCTACAGATTGTACTTCGGTGAGTGTGCCCAAGAACTCCACGACCTCATCCCACCGGCCCCCTTCTACCATCGGACATCCAGACGCACTGCATCTTACCATCCCTACCTTGTAGCTATTCCACCAATTCGCACTAAGCGTTTCCAAACGTCTTTTATAATGCGCACAGCAAAGGAGTGGAACTCTCTGCCTGCGTCTGTGTTTCCAAAAGCTTACAGCCCTAATCTCTTCAAAGTTAGAGTGAACAGGCTCCTTCTGGGTAAGCTCGCTCCATCGTAGACTTTGTCTCTGTCATATCTGACATTGACTAGAGTCAAGAGCAAACCCATCAACAATAAAAAAAAAAAAAAAAAAAAAAACCTTATTTTCATGAAATGGTTGTTGTATGTGTTGATGCATCACAAAAACGAAACGATATCAGCACCTCTAACGCTGGACAATGTAACTATTTTACGATATAATTTATTATGATCATTAATGCGAGTCACTAGAGTGAGCTAACTGTTTATTTCGACAAACGCTGATTATCCATATCATGAAATGGTCGGCCACATCATGAAATGGCCAATTCTAAGACAATAACTTTTCTGCTGGTTTGCAAACCTACATTATAATAAAACCTTTCCATTTTCTTCTTCAAACCATTTTCACCCCAAGCTAAATTTCTAAAATAACAAGTAGGTCAAATACTTGTAAAATACTCAAAACCCCTCAAAACGGCTAACTGGGAAAGTTAGAATAACTAGAAAAATAATGAAGGTTTGTGTCAAGCCCACTTGAATCGCTCAAGGGATTCCGTTTTTACAATAAATCCACGAATATAAATAGAATATTAGATTTTATTGGATTTTCTGTGTAACTCGAATGGAAAACTGAGGTTTAAGGCTTTTTAATAATCGTGTCTGCTTGATTATATTAAAATTGTAGAAAAATCTTTTATAAATAATGGAATAATATAGTAATTATTGTATTCCAAAATTGTAACAAGCTGGGTATTTTAATGATATAGTTTTTGAATTTGTTTGTATTATGATGTTATAATTATGATGATGATGATTCAGAGGGCTTAGTGTGGGTTTTTTAACGTACTTGATTGCGTTAACGTAAACGTTCGCTTATGTCAAATTGTATAGAAAAAAACAGGTTGTCCGTGAATGTCACCAGATGGCGCTTATTCAGTTTCAATATAAATTGACGTTTACGCTTACGCGATCAAGAACGTTAAAAAACTCGCACTAAGGCCACTGGACATAATTTTACCATAAGTATAAAAAAATATCCTCATAAAGCGACTAAATAGTTCCAAACAATTCATTTTTCAACAAATGGATGCGAGACGCACAGGACCGGCTGTTGTGGCGACACTTGAAGGAGGCCTATGCCCAGCAGTGGACGTCTTTCGGCTGATATGATGATGATAATGATGATGAATTCACTTTTCAAGCATTTTGATGCAGTTGGTTTAGTTGTTGAAGTTTATTTCAATAAAATCACAGATTTGGTGCCACAAAATGTACCTGAATGATTAAATTGACATAATTATTTGCTCTCGAAACATATTGCATTAATTTTTCACTGTAGCCATTCCATGTAAGTACCTAGGAAATACGTCTACCTAACCTAAAATTGTATAGAAAGACCCCCACCGAATGTATATTATTCTGCACCCTATATTTTTTAAGAAAAACGTCTAGAAAAAGATACACGACACAAAGTAACAATAACGCAACAAAAGTTAAAATAAAATCTACTCGTTCCAACTACTGCTACATAAAACATCGTTTATATTTATTTTTATTTTATAACTGCACATTGCAAGCACGTTTACTGTATATCAAGAAATACGGTTTCTAAGGGTAAAGACACACCAGCGCGGTCTGGTCACGCAACGATGAAAGTAACGTAAACTTATTGTGAAATGCAACGGTAGAATAGAGAAGGCACTAGTTCAACTAATATGGCTGGCGGGACAATAGTTCTATAATAATCCCATTTTTATTTTTTTAGGGACGGGAAATCATCAAATGACTCCCTTCACTCTGAGAGAAGTGAGGGCTGGAAGGGAGTATCAGACTCTTACTGACAAAACCCCATCCATGTTTCTTCAAATGCGCTTCAGAGACGCGGTGACTCTTTCAAACAAATTCCGCAACTTTATTAATACCTACGAAATCTATAGAAATTATGCAGTGCCCATGTTTTTAATGTAACGTGACGTCACTCGCAAGTTACGAAAATGACGATTTGCTTCACAAGGATAAAACAATAACTTCAAAAGCTTGTTACATCTGTAGTTGTTCACTTCATTTATTTATTTTTCATAAATCGTTATATTTTAACTGTATCTTTCAAGCAAGTATTTCACTAATGTAGATTTTTTTATTAGCCAAATACTCTATTTGAATTATGAAATTAGGTTCAAAATATAATACTCTAGACCCACAACTCATTGTGTCCTCACCCTAAATTTTTTCCCCTTAGTTACTGAATAGAGATCTCTTCCCACGTAAATTGGGCTGAGTTTATCTGATACGTGCGCAATGTTCTCCGTTGCGCACGGTAGGGAACAACAAATTGCCGTTGAAATGAGCGAATCATCGCGTTTATCCGAAGCACGCGGGCGCGTGAAACACGCAAATACCGTGCATTATCACGAAACTGAATTAAGTTTCTGTTTTTATTGTCCTTAATTTTTATTGCCTGGTATGTTTTAATTATACAGTGGTCTGAGAATTTCAAAAATGTGGGCAGGTTGTATTTTTTTTTCTGTTGTTTATGTGTGGCTATATTTAAACTTTAACACACATTTAAAGTTAGACTGACTTGACTTAAGACTTTCTTAGCTGGTTACCGCTTTATTGAAACCATTTTGCCTGACACACCCTCACAAATATAATACCAATACAATTTTTCTAGCTTTTTCCAACCTTGTATGTAAAGAGCGAATGTCTATCTGACTACCATTAACCCAATGACTGAGGGCCAATTCAACTAATTTTCGACACTAGAGTACCAAAGTAAACCGATGACGGTCCTGTGCGTCTCGCATCTATTGGCCGATGGATGAGAGACGCACAGGACCGTCATCGGTTCGGTCGTCAGACGCACAGGATCGGTTGTTGTGGCGACACTTGGGGGAGGTCTATGTCCAGCAGTGGACGTCTTTCGGATGATATAATGATGATGATGATGGTGAGACTTGTAATTAACGATTTTAAAACCTGGGGGCCTACCACAACCTCTTAAAACAATATTACTTTAATATTACTTTGCGTTCCGCTCTGTTGGATTTTCAACGCTCGGATCAGCGCCGAGAGTTGAAAATGCAACAACAGAAATTACAAAGTAATATTAAAATAATATTGTTTTAAGAGGTTGTGGTAGGCCCCCAGTTCCATAAATATTGTTTTATCTATAAACATTCTTGTTTTTAATAAATGAATAAAAAACGACACTGACTTGGCGGATAAGGAAACCTACGTATATTTCAATGATCTGAAATTGCCACGAAATCAGTCGATCCTATAATATTATCTATGAATTTGTATTTTTATCCAGTTCCACGTCGCCTATAGTTTTTATGCCACGTACGAGTATGTACATAAGCATTTAAACCGACTCGGGAACATGCCGCAGCATGTATTCTGAACTCTTCCATGAATATTTATATCAGTGTCACATCAATGTACAGTGTACTGTTACATTAACGAGGAACCTTTACTTTTAATTGCAAATCTTATCTTGTTTACATTGTACTTTTGCTCGCCTTTTGAGCACCTACATGTTATCTTAGAACGAGGATGGAATACTAAATAATGCGTGTGGAAATGTTTTCTCTCATTGAGGAAAATTTTGTCAAGAAGTATATTTTTGGGAGTATCTGAGAGTAAAATGGTGTTCTATTTTGAATGTTTTAATGCTCAATCATTACAGATAATCCTAAGTTATAATACAACGCCTGAAAAATATTATAGATTACAAAAATAAATCACAAACAGTTCCAAATAATATTTTGTAGAGAACGAACGAGACCATTCTACTGAATTACGTTTTTGTAAAAAAAAATTTGTTCGATTGGATAAATATCCATCGACGTGTAAAAAGTAGAAGCATTTCACCGAGTCCAGTTTAGTATCCTTCTAAAAATACCGCATCAAATAAATCCGCAATCAATTCCGGACCGATCCGAACTAAACCTCAGTTACTGAAATCGCAACAAAATAAAATCTGAGCCTTCTCATTGGTAGACGCGAGCGTTACCGTGTTGCACCGTGTCACTACGTGCGGTACTTTTAAAATGAAAACCGACACAGCTGCGAACAGTTGGAAATTGGCTAGATAGGATGACGGAGCAAAAAATCCGCAAGCAATTCCCGTCCCTAAGGAGTAGAGAAAAGTTAATAGATTTCATTAATTAACCCGTTCAGTGGACCGAGTGATTGCAGTACCTACTCTCCCAAGATAAAAAGTGTCAATTCGTTGCCGCATGAAATTCGGGCACCTTTTACGTATGTGGATCAGCTAAACCGGTTTAATGTTTGGTAAGAGAGAAATTCTAATTTTAAAAAGTACCCTCCGGAATTACTCTTGGTGCTTTCATTTAACTTAGTTCCTTCTTTCAAAGAAGGGACTAAGTTAAATCTTCAAAATGTTGATCTTTGGACAACAGGATGATAGTCAAGATAAAGTTGTTATGAGACTTTATTATACTGTTATAATTAACAGACTTCAAAAAAGGAGAAGGTTATCAATTCGGATGTTTATTTTTTTTATGTAAGAGGTTTATTACGAAATGGTACCATTTAAATTTCATAAAGATCTGATGAAAAACTTCGGAGATAGACAATTAAATTGAAATAGACTGGTTGGAATGTTTGGAATGTCACTATAAATCACTAAAAAATTTAAAAAAAACACAGAAAGTACACCAGAACACTGACTTCCAAAATTAAAGTTATTTTGTTGTGTGAAGTGGTTTTTATTTGGAAGTCTGTAGAAATTTTTGGTATAATTTATGTATGCATGAGTTTACTGTCAATTTCATGAAATCTATTATTATTTAAATGTACTTCATTTAAATAATAATAGATTTCATGAAATTGACATTAAAACTCTTTCTTTTCGATAAGATACGATAATGTTGTAAACTATAGAATTTGGATGGGATTTTCTTCATTTTATATGCTCTGTTCATAATAATAAATAAATCAACATTTTAAGATATATCAAGATTTATGAAAAAAATATATGTTCACGTATCGCCATACACGTTCAAGTAATTTGTCAAATCGGCTGGTTCAAACAGTTTTATCAAATTGGCATGAATGTCTGTGGGGAAATTTGATAAAAATTAAATGTCAAATGGCATGAAGTAGAATGAAATTTCGTATTTCTATTTGATCAAACAGTTTGAACCAGCCGGTTTGATCAATGTGAATGGCCGGCATAACAATACATTGACTTTTAAAAAATGAACGTCAAGCCAAGCATACAACTTCATCACACCACCAGCAACAACACACAGAGCTTCCTACCACGAATTTTTATCCACGAGTAGCCGTGTCAGGGATCTATTGAACGAGTTAAAATATACGCGGCCACTATACACGGTGGAGCAAAATGTTCCACTGGATTTTTCTCTTTTGCACACGGCTTAGCGGGGCGGCTGAATGGTTTACGTTAAATATTGCCTTTTACCTTTTCAAAGAGGGGAATTCACTTCACTTCGAAATGTAATTGAACGACGACTTGGTGTATGGGGATGTCCGATGGTTTGGGCAGGTATTGGTGGAATATACACGTGTAAATTAGAGTGTGATCGATTTTAATCATGAAACTAATGTAACTGCTATAGTAATTGGCCACGCTATAGTAACTGACCACTCATAACAAAAGAGGTAGAAACAAGGTAATGGAAGCAAGCCCATGAATGTTAAGGACAGAAAATATTCCTGTATCAGATACTGGAATATTTTTCGTGAATTACCCTACGTTGCATCTTTTATATTGCAGCTGTATTCATAGCTATGAATACAGCTCACAAATTGCGGAATTGTCAGGGTTGAGGAATTTGTTCGAAAGAGTCACCGCGGCCCTGGAACGCAAAGGGCATTTAGAGGAACACGGATGGGTTTTAGTCGGTAAGAGCCTGACACTCCCTTCCGTTTCGCCCAGAGTAGAAGAAGTCATTTGATGATTTCCTATCCTTTAACAATACACAACGCTATGTTATTAGTATGTATTAAAAGCGTTGTGCTGTTAAAAAATGGTTGTTTACATTACTTATGTAACGCGTGTTTGACACCGAAATATCTGTTTTTTTTTAATATTGATTGGCTCTTGTTTGCAACAACATTGCCTGATGGAAAGCAATGATGTGATCAACGATGGAACACGCTAGAAGTAACCTTTTAACTTAAAGACTTGTTGCTATCAGGAAACACAGACAGGGAATTCCCACAAAAAAAAAACAAAAAAAATATACGGCCCGTAACACTGGTCAGTACCCACCCTTAATCTATATCTCCTATACTTCTATCTAGAAATATAAATACTAATAATAAAGCTGAACAGTTTGTTTGAACGCGCTAATCTCTGGATCTACCAGTCGGATTTGGATTTGTGTATGATAGCCACATTTATGATGAAAGCTATAGACTCACGGGAGCGAAAAAATCTTACGGGAACAGACAAAAACAGGATATGCGCGTACGAAGTCGCGGGCAAATGCTATATCGTATAAGTTTTTACAGGATACTAAATTAGTCTTCAAGTTTAGATGTTAATAATTTACAGAAACGCGACGATAACAATGACACGCAGGTTGTTTAACGTGCAGCACGTTTCTAAGATTCATTGTGTAATAAAAAATGTAGTGAACCCACTCTTTGTCTGCAGTCTGCGTTTTACGTTCCCCTTGCGTCCAATTCCTCCTCGCTTCAATGACTTCCCAGATCCTTCGCTGTCATTTTTAATGAGAACTTCTTATACTTTTTTTCTCAGCATCAGGACATGGTCTAGTCACATTGTTTTATGGAAAAATAAATGTAACCCTATGGGGTTCTTTGTTTGGTTAAATAAGAAGGGATATTTTTATTTAGACAAAAGATATTTTCTTTAGTAATCGGATTAGGATGGAATCTTTTTGGGTTTTCCTGATGATGATACGGCTGTTGAGAGGATGAGCTTTGAGCATGAATGCTGAAATTAATACTGATAGTAAAGTATGGATTTGTATGCTGACTAAAGTAAGCTTTCTATAGATAGGTACACTTTTTTAACCGACTTCAAAAGGGAGGAGGGTCTATGATCGACAGTATGTGTTTTTTTATGTATGTTCTCAGTACCTAAATATATATACGACCATGTAAAAAAACGGTAAGTACTAACCGATTCAAATATTCCCCAAATTCGTACCCGATTTGAGTGAGACCACTAAGCTATTGTTTCCGGTTGTCATAGCATTTCACGTTCAAAATTGACAGCTCAATAGGTAGTCAGAAATCGCATAGATTACCTATACTAAGCCATACAAAGGCATATATTATTATATGCCTTTGCATGCCTTGTTGCATTAAGTCCGCACATGTACCACTATTGTACATAAAGTTTAAATAAATAAATAATTTACTGGTTGTTAATTGATTTACTTAGGTAATACTTTAGATATTATAAATAATACATAGTACTTGTAGGTAAAATCGTTTTGTTGTAGAACGAAACATAATAAAATTTTTGTATGCATTTGTGCTTCTTGATGAACTTGTTTCATGACAACTGCGTCAAAAACTCTAATTAAACGGAAATTAGGTCTTGATGAGATACACATGTTGTATTTTTTTCATCTCATATTACTTTCTGACAGAAACACGAACCGTACTGCTATTGACTTATCTACTTGACACTAATTTCAACATAAAAACTCAAGTCTTTCTGCGAAAGACTTGACTCAAAAGTTGAGTGGAACAAGCCAAGGGCTCTGTTTTTAGGTACCTTAAAATAAACGCAGCCCTAGAAAAGTAGGTACAGTCAAGCAAGTAAAGATCTGCGCTCACGGAATTCGAGGATCGCTCTCAACGTTGAGTGCCATCGATTTCTCCCAGACAACCAACACTTGAAACTTCGTTCCACATTACTAACGTCAAAGTCACAATTCAGACATTACGTGTTCTTGGCAAATTTTCCCCTCCAATTTTGCCCCGTCACGTATCGCGATACATAGGTACTTGTGAGAAAAGCCGGCGAATTCCACACGCGAACTTATAAGGCCTCCACACTGGTGAAATCGAATTTGTGTGAAATAAAACCGGTTACGCTAATCAGTTTTTAGAAATTGGCGCTTTTAGGAGTAGGTTGGAATCCTATTAATGTCTTTCGAGACCTATCAAAATATTCGAAAAATATTTGGAGCCTGACTGAACCGTTTGAAAGTGACGAGAAAGATTTGCCTGAATGATCTCAAATAATATCAACAAAATCGCATTTAAAAAAAGGAAGAAAAGGGCTTTGGGTAAAATTGTCTGGCTTGTTTTAAGTTGCATAACCATAAATACAATTTTCGATATTATTATTATTATTATATTGGATTCTTAGATTTGCTTCTCTTTTAAGAGAGTGGTACAACCTTACACATTATTATTATTTATTCATGAACAAGACAACTTTTGGTCCACAGTAGGTGCTAGTAGCACTTTATACTATCTTAGTTATGTTTATAAATATGATAGTCTCTTATACGAAATAAATTAAATATGGATTAAAATTGAAATAATTTAAAATTTACAATTAATAAAATAAAATTGTTAAAAATAATTATTTAATTTAAGTTAAAATAAAATGTCAAGGAATAAAATTCAAATGGATGTAAAATATTATAATATATTCACTACAAACAAAACCTAGCAGCCGTTTAAAAAGTTTATAAACTTTTGTGTTGTTCACAATTATTTACTGAAGCCGTTGTTCACAAAAGTTCACAAATAGAAACAAAATGCTTTACTTTGTTAAACACTTTTATATGCATAAAACAATTTAATGCTCTTTTTTAACATTGCATTTGTCATCGTCAAAGGATGTTAGTTGCAGAAAGCATAAAGATGTAAATGAATTACATTTCATGAAGTTCTCTTTTGTTGGAAATGCAACTTATGTTAAGTAGTACGGGCGTGTTGAGTAGGTACCGGATTCAAATACACAGATTGGGACAAACATTATCTGCTTAGTATAATGTTTAGTTATTGTCAATTTCATAAAATTGTTGTCCACTTCATAAAATGGCCACCTGCTTACCTCAACGACGGCACTCCTATTCCTTGCTTGCTGTGTTTAAAGCTTTCACACGAATGAGATGACGTGAGCTCAGTTTGTTCGCTTTACCTGCTCACTCTAGCTCCCGTCATCCCATTCGAACCTAACCAATCCTAACAACAGCCACATCGTGAAATGACCAATTCTTCGATATAGCTACGACATAAAATATATTGCATGTCTTTATACAAGGGAATGTGAGTGAAGTACGATCGGCGACTACGAATCGATGGAAGGCCTATTCGAACATCTTGTTAAAATGCAAGGTCTAAACATTGCAGGAGGTAGGTTATTTCAAGAATGTAGTGTTTAACCGCTCCAGTCGTCGCGTATTTATCGCGAATTTAATGTTTATTTAAGTAAGATTTGTTTTTTATTTGGGAATTTTCACATGTCAGGGCTGGAGCGTAAGAATAAAGAAGAAAATATAAAGCAATGGGTAGTGGGGGAGTAGGTGAGTGAAGCCACCATATAACTAGGTTGATATAAAATCTATGTCGAAGTTCTGAAAGCACTGAAATCCAATTAAAGAAATAAAAAGACTTTACTTGCGCCAAGCATGACGCATACCAAAATAAAACAAAATAATAATGTATATCAGTTATCATTTATCTACTAAAATTCGATACGGTTCACACTGTTCTTTGTTGTCTGTACACAAATCTATAATATATAATAATAAATCGTTTCTGCTGTGCTGCTGTTGAGGAACAGGGGCAATGATATTAAACGTTCCGTCGATCCATTGGCTAATGTGACTACATTTTATTTTTGAATCATAAATGGCTGGCATAATCGCTTTCAACTGATAGAATGTTATGAACTCACTCCCAATATTAACTCGCTACGTTGAAATACATTACCTACTGCTTTATGAATAAATATGGCCGCTTTTAACGGTCATAAAATTCAAATTTCGAAGCTCATTCACTATATCGGCCGTTTTGTAGGCAACTGTAGACTGCGTTAATGGAAAAACTAATATTTTTAAAGTTTTTTGATAATATCTGAATATAAAAACGTTTTTATGAACATATAGGGAACGAAAATATGGCTGATAAGTGGAAGTGAAATAAAGAGACAAATTGTTTGATGAGTCAAACACAATGGAAACGTTGTTGATTTTTTGTGATTCATTTGATATTGTGTAACAATTTATAAGACTTAGCACACAAAGGCCCGCTCTGGCAAATGAGCATTGTTTGATTCTTTCAAATGATTCCTAAAAAAAATATATTGTTTATCTTTTTCGTTGTCATGTGAAAAAATATGCCTTGCGAATGAAGTTTTTTCGTAGTTTGATATTTAAGCTGAAATAGTAGCAACCCAATTGAATTGAGAAGCTCCTCCTTTTCAGAAGTCGGTTAATAAAACAGGTAAGTGCAGCATTTCATAGCGTACATACCTACTACCTAACTAAGCCAGCTCAAAATCTGTGTGAAAATGCAGTGCGACTAAAGGATTTCTGTCATGTTTTTGGACGGTACCTCTCTAGGCAGCATTTATTAAATAGACATAAATAAAAATTTGAAAAACGAAACACATTTTCTCAACCGTCAATAAAGTCAAATTCAGAACACACTCCCGAATAATCTGTCAATAACTGTCGAACACTGTCGAACACTGTCGAAAGAGATCCCAAATTTAATGTGTTCCAAAACGAACATTGACATAAATAATAATATGAAATCGGACTATGGTCTAAAGGTAGACTTGGATTGCATGAGAGCATGTCAAACTGCCTAGCCTTTTCCAAACGATTTTAGGGTTGACTACCAGCCTAACCAGATGCAACTAAATACTAGTATTTACACATGGAGCAACGGCCTATGTAACCTCCTCTATCCAGTAACTGGGTAAAAGTAGGTAAATCCCTAGATAAGACTGGTGTAATTTTTTTTGGCTTCTGACCCGTAACGACATTCAAAGATATTCAAATGACAGCTGAGTCCAACGGCTTACCGTGCTTTCCGAGGCACGGAAGACAATCGGTATGTAATGACTGATTACCCATCCATGGACCAACCTGGGCAAACGTAGCTTAACCTCGATGTTCGACCCATGCGGCTGTTGTAATGTATCTGTCGCAGCCAACTGGCTAAATCAGCTGTTTAATTGGCTGCCTAAGCTTTTCAATGAACGCCATTTATCAAGTAACATTCGCGTAAGTGACATTCGCGACATTTAATTGAACACCTAGGGAAATGACTTTATTCAATATTGTTTAATGACTTGCCTAGACAAGTAGCAGAACATAGGGAAGAGGGAGCTTGAGGCACCCCGACACGTATAGGTTAGGTTCGAAAGGTCTGACGAGCGAAGCGAGCGAACTTAGCTACCGTCATGCCATTTATTTTAGGTTAAACTGCTGATTAAGCTAGTTGGCTGCAACATATCCACGGGCTCCTCAATTGCATAGAACTATGTATTCTGGTATTATTCCACCGGAGATAATCCATGCGGCGCCGGCGTTGTGACTAACGAGGCGATTAGCACCGGAATTCAGTACGCACCGAATTTCGGATCCCGATTTCACTTTGTGCTTACGTAGCTTCATAACTTCGACACGTTTTTCCAATAACGTTTTTTATGTTAGAAATAAATGTGACAGAATAAATTTTGTGACATACCTGGAGAGGTGCTTCGAGAGTTTTTTAGAACGGGCACAGGCTTGGACAGTTCAGAGAAGATCTTAGTAGGTAGTTTCAATTGCAGAGTTCCTTTATTAAAATTCTTTTTATGTATAAAATATTATTTTATCGATGAAACTAAATACATTTTACAGATTTGATAGTGCAGTTTGTTATATAAAAGTTATTATTGGAAAACCGGAGAGTTGTTTGACAATTTTATATTAGTCTAAAAAAAAGTTAGTCTAATTAGGTATGGTACTACTTCCAAGAGTTACTGTAAACTAAACCAGAAATTTTCTTGGATTAAAAAGCACAAATAACGTATATCACCAAATGGCAGCCATCAGTGTTCTTAGTGCGATTTTTTTATTGTACTCTATCGCGTTATAGTAACCGTCAAAATGTACCAATAAATGTATTTATTTGTTAACCACTTTGGCACAGTCAAAGTCAACGTTTATTTCAATTAGGTGTGACTCTAATGTACTCTGCACTTAATGCCATAGGCATTTTCTACCAGTCAACCTTTGTATGTGTGTATACCTTTGTATGTGTGGGATGCATAAAGGAGCCTCCTCGTCTAGCGCAATTTGTTCCATCAGGCACTCAACTGAACCGAGCGCTCGGCGCATCCTGGACAGTCTCCCCTAACATCTTATAAGACTGGCCAATCCTTTCCTTGCGGTGTGGTAGGGCTAACACCCCCCTGGTGGACCACTCTCCCACCGGAGTCCAGCGTCAAGAAGCCTGCTGTGTTTCCTCGACGCATGGGAGTGCCCCAAGGCATCTTCTGGACACGCTCGCTCTATCATAGACCTCATCCATCGCTTTCCATCAGGCGTGATCGAGGTCAAGAGCTACCTCACTCCTCAACAAAAAAAAACTGAATAAGCGAAGTCTGGTGACAGTAAAGATTTGACATACACAAACGTTTACATTAACAAGATCAAGTACGTTAAACTCGCATTCTCGCACTTGCACAAGGCCCTTAGTAGGTCATCCATACGTTAATCAATCCTCTAAAAGCCAACAAAACTAGAAACACGAAACTGTCAAAACCAGAAAACAAAATGACAAATGAACCAAGAAATCACGTTCTCCCGAAACTACTAGGAAATGTAATATCAAATAACTCGCTTACATTTGTCCATTTTATACAACAATTGGCCGGAGTTAACGTCAGCTCGCGACGTATGATTCGCGCCATGACATGTTGTACTCGAAATAGGGTCGGCTCTCGTGGGACTGACTCACTCAGTGAATTCGTTCGTTTTAAATGGAACATGTAGTAGTGCTTACTTGATGAGTTGCTTCTATGGGTATTATGTTTGGGTTTAGCTTTTAAATAGTTAAACATGCTGATGGTATCAGAGTACGTTTTTGAAGACTAATCTAATGATACGCTTCTATGATTTCGTTAGAAATCTGTAACACTATGATTTTATCATTTTCTAAGGCATTAACTTTGTCCCTGTTCGTTTGTAGGTATGTGAAAAGTATTAAATAAATAAGAACTTCTAGTTCTTTGTTTGCACCACGAAAAATACTTATTTGAACTTTATTTAGGCAGCCTATAATCATAGGATTTGGAAATAATTTATGTAATAAGAAATTTATTATTTATTATTACATAAATTATTACCTACTCTATGATATAATGTGAAAAGATTATTTAAAATACATTCCATATCTCGTTTTTTTTAATTAATATAGAAAATTTTCTCGAAAGTCGGTAATCTACAAATACTCGTAATACCGTGTTCTAACGAGAAGAAATAGTTTGTAATCTCGAGAGATTCATAAATCATAATCAGGTATTTGTAAAAACCTAGTGACATAAACATAAACGGTACCTTTTTATGCATAATTATTACAAAATATCTAGGCGTAAGCATCTTTTTTGGCAGGTATTTTAATAGTTCTTCACTTTCTTCGACACGTCAGGGGTGGTGACAAGCTTCGCAATCCGTCGCCATTAGTACTGTCTACTAGAATACTTGCCTAGAAAGATGCCTATTCTTTAAGCACTAACAACATTAAATAAATAAGTTTTGCAGTCAAACTTACTTACGGAACATGACAAATTGTTTAGCAGAACATTCATCAAAATCCACTTAGTCCAAATATAGAAGTAGGCCGGAACAATCTGGGTTGCGTCAAGATAAATTTATCGGGATACAATAACCTCGTTTGATGGGTTATTTTAAGGTATCAAAACTTAATTATAGTTTCGTGTTTGGTTTTGTAGTGGTTGATATTATAATCATAGATAATATTTTTGATGCTGGGTATTGACATTCTTAATGAAACTGAAATAAGTCAGAATATTGAGTACTTTTGAGTTTTAATCGGGATGAAAGAATAGATGAAAAGCAAAGAAAACGATAATAGATGAGAACTATGTGAAAGATGATATTTCTAGGATCGGTTGTGCTAAAAAAAAATAAAGAAAAAAAAAATATACTTCTGTTTATTAATTTTTCTGTAAAATATTAATGACATTTTAAAAAATTTTTTTAAAAAGTACAAAAAAAATACATTAAAAAATATAAAAAAATAATAGTCCACCGGTGCGGAGCAGGGTTCAAGCTACCGGTGGTTAGGGCTCCGGGGTAAGGAACCTCCTCATTATAATTTTAATTTTTAATAATAATATAAATATTTATTGTATAATTGAGATAAGTAGAAAACTACGACTACAAACATCAAATCAGGTTACCACAGCTCACAGGTCCATTTAAATATATTGATACGTTTATTTCGCGTTTAGAGCACTGCTACATAATGTTACACAGCGTTATCACGCAAACGAGATTCATACACCAACCAGACCTGGCAGTAATCCTTTAGGTTCCCACACTAAATTGATACACCCACTTATTTTATACATACGTATACACCAACCTATGTTTTACAAGGCAGATATATATCACCAGTTTATCGAGGAGAACAGACATTTATAGACAGAAACTCCATTAAGACTATTAATAGGCTGTCGGCTTTTATGTATGTACGTATGGATACCGTATTTTCATTTGGAGGTGGTGTTTCGAAACTACGGCGTTTTGACGGTACAGAAGCCGCTAATGTAATTGGTGTTATTTATTACCATGTTTCGTTCATCATATTGAAGCCGCTTAGCGTAGTTAAACAGTTTAAAGGAAATGGGACTTTTCAAGTCCCTTTGAAGTTTCAATGGTAAAAGATTTTGAAATTAAAATTTTCAGGTTGTTGTTTTTGTGGTTGTTATAATTAAGTGTGTGACACATACACACCGTGGTGTTCCTATGGTTAAGTTTTTAGGTTCGAATTTTTCATCAATATTAAGAAGTACAAGTATTAAAAGTCAAAGTCAAAGGATTTATTTCAATAAGACCATTTACAGGTACTTTTAAATTATCAAGGTCGGTCGGTCAAAAAGATGAAGCTATTTGCTCGTTCCGAAGCGTAGATCTCTATGTAGAAGAACGTGCAAGAAACTCCACGGACACTCTTTTAAAAGTAATATACTGTTACAATTTTATGGTTACATCATTCGTGTTGAAATTATACATAAAGGTAGGTATTTGAGAACGATGTAAAAGAAGTGCAGGATAAAAGCGTCCGAAATAAAAACAATTCAAAAAAATAATTAATATAAACCAAGGCAGCTGAGAGATGACTAGTCTGTTCTGACGGCGCCCGTTCACGAACGTGACGCCTATGCTAGCAAGGTGTTTATAATGTTGAATATAATAACCTATTTTCAGTATTTGCGTTCATTCTGTTACACGCCACGGCATATCGGGAACCTGTCTTGCCTCAGAAAATTCGTTTAGCTGATGTTCCTAGCTGTAATTTTAATATCTTTAACATTTGTGACGAGAAATCAGTTGGGGATTCCTCCGTGCCTCGGAAAGCACGTTAAGTTGCTGGCTGTCGATTGTAGATTTTTGGCAGTCGTTACTGATTATCAAAAGCCAGAAAATCTGACTCCAGTCTTGCCAAGAAGTACCGTGTTACCCAGTTAATGGGTTGCGGAGGTCTAGTAGGCAGTCAATCTAATAAAACCAACATGATTCAACTCAAATTAAGTAATAAAGTCTGTCTCCACATCCCCACATCAGCAAGACCTTCAAAGCATTACGGTTATGATCACATTAATATTTAACAAGCAAATAACTTGAGAGACTCGTCAGCCTTAAGAAAAATCCTTTGATATATTGCATCGTTAGTCGCACCATCTCTTCTTCGGGAGCAGGATTGTTAATCGGGCCATTTGTCACGATCGCGCTTGGTATTCACTGAGAACGAATAATTCGAATTTCGCGAACGATTTCTAAAGGAAATCGAGTCGCGAGATTCTTACTGGCTGATCATGATTCTCGTTTGTTTAGTCAGGATGCCATATTTCCTGGATGCTAAATTTCTAATTTTTTTTCGTGATAGTGTTTTGACTTTTTAATCATGATTCCATAGGTCAAAAACAGAATTAAAAATATAAACAAACTGAACGCCAATACTCTTACTAATTCTACTAATTTGAAAGCAACTTTTACATTCGCATCTCAATCGCAAACTTCCGATTCTTATGATTCCCTACTTAATGACAGATTGCGAATTGCTTAAAAATAGTAGAATAAAATTGGCTCTCTGATTTGTATATCTAGGACCAATGTCATCATGACTTGTGTTGAGCCTTAGAATAATAACGCCTAGAAGGAAAGTCTCATACACGCTCCCTACAAAAAAATGAAGCAACTTTAGTACTTATGTGTGAGTGAGCGGTATGTAATTACAGCCACAGACACGCACACAGACGTAAAAAATGTTGCTAGGAATGAACACTTTCCCTAAAATCGGGAAAAATGTTAATGTACTTGGGACTAATCATAGATCAAAATAAAAAATGTTACGTACGTTACTTGTCGGTACGTACTTATTATAATAGGCCATGGTTTCTGGGGTCGCTATCCGACTATACCGACTATAGGGTCAAAATCGAAATCCAAGATGGCGGCGACGAAATTTGCTAACTTTTCGTCATGGGTGTCATTTTTATGGTTTTTGGGGTCGCTAAAATCGATTATGGGGTCAAAATCGAAATCCAAGATGGCGGCGACGAAATTTGCTAACTTTTCGTCATGGGTGTCATTTTTATGGTTTCTGGGGTCGCTAAAACCGATTATGGAATCAAAATTGAAATCCAAGATGGCGCCGATGGCATTTGCTAACTTTTCGTCATGGGTGTCATTTTTATGGATTTTTGGGTCGCTAAAATCGATTATGGGGTCAAAATCGAAATCCAAGATGGCGGCGACGAAATTTGCTAACTTTTCGTCATGGGTGTCATTTTTATGGTTTCTGGGGTCGCTAAAACCGATTATGGAATCAAAATTGAAATCCAAGATGGCGCCGATGGCATTTGCTAACTTTTCTTCATGAGTGTCATTTTCATGGTTTCTGGGGTCACTAAAATCGATTATGGTGTCATATCACTTGTTTGCTTCTTTTGTGGTCTGCAGTCTGTAAGAGATAGCATCATTGCTATTCGCTAGAAAAACGTGTTAGATGTTTGCTTGTTTGATGAAACTAACCCGGTTTAAAAAAATGCAGTGGCACTCCGGGAGTGCGGACAGAAGTGTAAACTTGAACAATTACTTTTAAAAGCAGACTACAGACCCCCGGTGCCGATCAAATTTCGTCGGCGCCATCTTGGATTTTGATTTTGACCCCATAACGGGTTTTAGCGACCCCAGAAACCATGGAAATGACACCCATGACGAAAAGTTAGCAAAAGCCATCGGCGCCATCTTGGATTTCAATTTTGATTCCATGATCGGTTTTAGCGACCCCAGAAACCATGGAAATGATACCCATGACGAAAAGTTAGCAAATGCCGTTGGCGCCATCTTGGATTACGATTTTGACCCCATAATAGGTTTTAGCGACCCCAGAAATCACGAAAATGACAAACATGAAAGACAAAGTTCTGTCTGATGTTCATTCCTTTAATACACGATCTCATACACAGAGGTGTAGGTGTCGCGTCGCGAAATCATTGATTTTTTCCCACATCAAAACTGCCCATCGTGCCTAAAGAAGTTTCAATGCGAAAATTATTTGAATTAAACGTAATTATTATCTTTCGTTTCATACATAAAACAATAAGCATTATACAGTAGACTCCAACAGTTAGTGCCTACTGTATTATGGGTTATTTTTCTTTACAACTGGCAACACTACATTGTGACAAATTAGGTTATGAAAATTTTTATTTGATGATTGATTTACGTAAAAATAATGGATTTAATGTAAGTACTTAGGTGTGAAACGTAATTTTATCACATTTTTTCAGTTTTCCGGTTGTGTTAGAGTATCTTTTCATGCAACAAACTATCATTTTTAAATATTTCTCGGGAGGTGCATTCAACAGAGCGTGACCTTGAGCACTGACGGCTCGCTGCGCCGAGTATTCCATATATGGAGTAGTCTGAGTAGCTTCACTTTTGATGCTCGTACTAGGTTTCTAGGCGTTATTATTCTAAGTGTTGAGCATTGTCAGATTCAAAAATAGAAAACCAAGTATTTTGTTATTCCATTTATTTGAATGGTAATTAGTTGGTATTACCCATATAATTAACGAAGCCAATCAATCCACGTGTATCCAACACGATAGTAAAATAATTACAGAACACACTAATAACACACAATGACATGCAAGTTTTGTTCATAACTATGTTTATTTATGTACTACCGGAAAATTACAAACAAAAATAACAACGTAGAATTTTTCTATTACTGAATAAAAGTTTATCAACGTTCCATATCGGCTTTGGTTCGCTTCTTTTTCGACAGCAAAATAATAGAGTTATTAACTGGGTGACGTAAACCTGTGGTGTGCTGTGCCAAGTTTCGATCGCACGGTATGTAGTATTACTATTCGTGCTGCGTTTCTTGTTGCTACAGTTTACGTCTTAATACTGCATTGTCTTGGTTGCCGTGTATTTTTTCCGAATCATAATCTATGACCAGAGGGTCCTCGTATTTTTGTATTTTTAAGGAGTGTCCGCTTTTGCATCGCAGTGGCAAACTGTCAAAAACATCTATAATTTTCCTGCATTTTGATCAGTTATTATCATCCTTATCGCTGAGATAATAAAGGTCGACTGGTTGAAAATGCCTATAGCATTAAGTCCGCCTTTTTACAGTGTTTTTACTAGTGCATAAAGTTTTAATAAATAAATAATATCATTATTTTATGTGTCTTAAATTTGCATGCTTTCTTAGTACGAGAATTAGCATTTTGTTTGTTTTTATACATTTTTATGGTTTATTCGAAAGAGTCTCCGCGGCCCTAGAACGAAAAGCGCATTTGAAGCAACACGGATGGGCTTCAGTCATTAATAGCCTGGGACCCTTCCGCTCCATTCAGAGCAGTCATTTGATGTTTTCCAATCCTTGAAAAAAAACCTGAAATCTTGTCAAAATTCATTAAGAAAGGTGCTGCACGTCCTTAACTAAACATCTTAAATCCGCCTTAGTCCTCATACACGTTAATGCCAATGACATAATAGACATGATAACCTCACAAACTGTAATTGTCAACAGGTCTCCGGCCGACCCCGAGTGTCACGGCGGAGTCTCTAGACATAGTGAAAGTGTCAGCAGTCTCAGGCGGCGACGCAACACTGCCGTGTGACACTCGCTCGACACAGGCCTCAGATGTGCTGCTGCTGGTCGTCTGGTACAAGAATGATGTACCATTGTATAGGTGAGTTATTTTGGTATTTTGCATTAATATTATAATCTATAAAACTTGCACTGGACAGTCTTTATGAATAAGAACGCATGCGGGGGTGAAACAGGTTTGGTACTTACCTAAAGCTGGTGAAGATTTTTGAGGATCGACGTGTGTTCTTTAGTATGTACCTCCGTTTAACATGACAAAAAAGTAGATTCTTCTTCTTCTTCATTATCGTGTGGGCAGTAAGATCTAACGACCCTACACACCCTAGTGTCAGAGTTTCTAAACCGCCTCAAGGACGTCTGACATGGTTTGACGTCCGCATTTGGCGTGCCTTCCGAAGCACGGAATAGTTACCAATATTTCCGTGTTTTATTTTGATCACATGATATTTTACAATCTTACAGCGTTACCAATTTTCCAGTTACATATAATTTGGTCAAAATGTAAATATAGGAATTTAGAGGCGAAATGAAAAAAAAACATTAGTTCTAAAACACGTTAGTAGGTGAAATAAGAGTCAATTCATTAATTTCATTTAGACCATTAAAAGGCATTTTTGAAAGTTCTGGAACTATTTTAAAAGTATAAAAATTCACATCTTAAAAAGAAAATGCAATAAAACTAATAAAGATATTTCATCACATAACTGCACAAGCCAGGTTTAAGGAAAATAAATAAGCCTGAAATTGGCTCGGGAATAATTCCTCAAATATCGTCAGAATGAATACATGTGATTCAAAAGGGATAAGAATTCTGATAACTTATATGGTGAGCTTACAGAGAAATCGTTCTAGTTTATCATCCTATATACTTACCTTTAAAAGGGGCTACATCATAGATGGCTGCAATTATTGATACCTTAAGAAATTAGGGTTGTTAAAGGAGACGGAAATTAATGGGCTCAAACGTAAAGAGTTGAGATATGGTTTAAATTTTTTTTTATTATTTTCTAATTCAAAATACAAAAAAAAATGCACAATTCATAGTCTAGAAGACGAGTTTTCTAAAAAAACAGTTTAGGTCACGAATAACCTGCAACAATGTTGCTTTCTTAGCAGTTTAATGACGTAGTTTTTAGAAAGGTTGATTGTTTTTATGTTTAAACAGCAGTTTGGTTGACAGAATATTAATTGTAGTTGATGAACACTGACAAATTATAATGACAGAACTTATTTATGACACGACAAGGATATTTAAAAAAGATAGGTTGATGATACCGGCCAGTGTTTTTTTTAGTAATCATTTTTTTTCGGGCATTGCGTTCCGTTTCATGTTGTAATGTAGGCGCAATATTATACCAAATCTCTTCTATCTCTCCGCTCTCAGATTGCCAAAATACGCAAGATTTCCAGAGATTGGTCGATAAATATAATCTATTGATTGACACCACTCTCATCCTTAAATACATCTAGGCCCAAGATTATATGACAGCGGTTCCGTCTCCTTTACGACTAGAAAAAATTAAAAAGTCAATGTTATTTAATAATATAAAAAAGTCTTAAATGCCAATTCTCAGAAGTAATGGCTAGTTTACACAGTGCGAGCTGCTGTCTAGACAGTAGACAGGTACTTGGATTGTCTACTCGTATGCCAGTACTCGCAAGATAAGTCCATACAACGCATTGTATGGAGCTCGCAAGCTACTGCACTGCAGCCACTCGGCAGGATGACTCGCAAGCTAGTACGCACTGTGGAAAATAGCTATGGACAGTGTCATAGGTGAGACGTTCAAATTCGAGTCACAATATCATAGTACTCCGCTGAGAAATACTTGAACGGAAAACCTTATAACAGTTTCCTAGTTACTAACACGACAAAAGGTACCTATTATAGCAAACTGTAAGATCGTTTGTTGATAAAAAGTCAATTTTAATATAAATACCTACCTACACATTATTCTTAAGCAATGAAACGTCATTATTAACTTCATAAATATATTTCCAAACCATCTCGAAAATTTAATTACAAGAATGAAGACAAACAGTGGAATGAAACATTTTCCTTCCTTTCGGCAATGGCAATTATATTTAAAGCAACAACTACAGTTATTAATTACTGGACGAATTACTACAATTACAAAAATAAAGTAATGGAAATTACTCAGCAGTTATACTCAAAAATAGTTCAACATGATTCCTAGAAAACGATTTGTATTATTATTTTAATTCGAACCTTCTAGAAATTTGAACAGAAAATAATTCCACCTGATACTTTAATCCTAACGTTTTGACAGAAAGTCCAAACTCGATCGTTTGTTACAAAACAATGAACTCTAATGATCGAGTAATACAGTTGATATTAGGGTGTGAATTAACGCATTTCGGATTAGAGGCGCTATTACCAGCTAAGTAGAACAATCGTATTTGAAACGATCTTTAAGTTTTCAGTCGCTTCTTATTAAAACCTCAGCGCATTGTTTGTTTTTGTTGGAAAAATGTAAATTGCCTTTTATATTGGGGCACGTAGGAGCTGGCTGGTAGCTAGTTGGCATTTGTTTTTCTTTTTTCTCTGTAATAAGGGTAGGTCGCGTGCGGCGCCCGAACAACGACCCGGCTGCCTGTACTATGTGTTCATTATCTGTTGAGTGACAGTAAGTAAAGTGAACTTTTCACCCGACTTTGTCTCGCGGGAGAAATTTGTTGAGAAGCTTCTGTGACGAGGCTTCATGTTATGTACCAAATGTTTTCTGTGACATACTGGTTTGAAAAAAATAACGATTTTTATAAGAATAGGTAACTTAAAAACACGTGTTTTTTTAGTTACCTGTTTCTGTTTGTTCATTAAAAAATAAATATTAATTGCATTTTTAAATATTAAAATAAAAAAACACGTTTAATTAGTCTTTATTACGGTTATAATAAAAATATGTAGTTTTTCGCAATGGCATTAAAAATTGCCCTCTTAAAATACATAGTTTCATTACAAAACTTAAAATAAGCCCAAGTGAAATAAATGAGTATGTTTTAATTTCAAAAAAATTAATTACCATCTGTTTCTTTTTGCTAACACAAACTAAATGAAAATAATAAGTTTTAAGTATGTTTACTTTGTCCTTCCATTCAGTATTTTAATTAGGGTTCAAAATCTAATTTTAAGATAAAATTATTTGTATAGCAGCATCGTTAATAATTTACGTTATCATTAAAAAGATCTAATTTGGACATTAAATAATTCTTTATAATTATACGAGCAAGAATTATAAAGTAGTTTTACTTTTTAATAGTGGGCAGATCACATTGTAATTATCGTTTTAATAATAAAGCTCTATCATCAACCTGTTCGAGTTAATTACTGTCCATTAATAGTCCATTTTATTTCATCTATACTATATCTATACTTATATTATATAGAGGTAAAGTTTGTGAGGCTGTAGTAGGTAATCTCTATAGGGAGACGCATCGGGCGTCGGGAGTCGCTGG
This sequence comes from Melanchra persicariae, assembly GCA_947386135.1. Classification (NCBI taxonomy): domain Eukaryota; kingdom Metazoa; phylum Arthropoda; class Insecta; order Lepidoptera; family Noctuidae; genus Melanchra; species Melanchra persicariae. The sequence continues at coordinate 2,295,603 of OX376651.1, read as the reverse complement.
GCGATTCCCGGCCACCGTAGGTGCGGATTTTGTTCGAAATAGTTACCGCGGCCCTGGATCGCAAAAGGCACTACGAAGAGCTCGGATGGGTTTTAGTCAGTAAGACTCCTTCCCGCTCCACCCGTAGCGGCAAGAGTCATTTGATGATTTCCCATTCATAAAAAAGGGGATAATTCCTGGATCTACTGAACCGATTTTTGTATATGATAACCACATTCATGAGGAAGGCTATGGGTTATACGGGAACGGGTAATTCCAACGGAAACGGCTAGTACTCCATATTATAACTTGAAGCTTCTATTAGTTTTTTTTTGCAATATTAAAAAGACCACTTGGATTGTTTAAACGAAGCATGATAAAATGCTTGGTTGGAGTTTACGTAACGGGGCACTAAGGAAAAAATACTTTTTACTGTAAATTTTTTATTTTCTGGATTCGATTGTATAGAACACCTAAAAATAAGGCGAAAAGCGTCTGAGTAATTTTTGTCTCCGACTAACCGTTGGTCTTAAAAACGATGTCGAAGATATTCATAGGTTAGGTTAGAACTGTGACGCGAGAGACGAGCGAGCGGAGCGAGCGGTGCCGCGGCAGCGACCGGCGAGCGCTGCCTCGAAATCGGTCGCGATATTTTTCTCTGTCTTTTTTCCATAGTGCCCCGTTTCGTATCCACTGACCAAAATATGCTTACTCAATATTTTAGCCATTTCTTAAAAATGCTTTTCGACTATTTTAACGAGCTAATAAGTGTCGATCAGCTTTAAAGTTATTTGCCTTGCAAAAATCATCAAAGATTTTAGAAATGTTATAACTTTTATTGCTCTATTTTTAAAAAAAATATCATCACGGAGAGCGAGAAAGTGTGGGTGAGTGTCGAGCATAACTCACCAAACAATCACTTTTAAACTACGAAAAGTGATAACTCCGTGAATTCCAAGCGTACCACTCCTATCGCTCCACTGAATCACCTAAGATTCATGACTAAATCGCAATCTGACAGTGTGTACATATTTTATAAATCGCTCAAACCAAGCATTTGTTATGCATACCCCGCCGGTGTGGATGTGAAAGGCAAATTAGTTTCCACGCGAGGTTGCGAGGTTAGGGACGCCAAAATGTGATCAGATTAACCGGAATTTAGGTAGCCCTGACAAATTTTATCTGCTATGCAATTAATATAGCACTCTGCTGGTCATTTGACACTGATAATAATCTGTGTTAGGTATTGTAATTGCATCACTACCTCGCTGGTCTAGTGGTCACAAATTGTGACTGCTGACCCTGGTCCTGAGTTTGATTCCCGGGTCGGGTAGAGTTATTGGATTTTTCCACTAAAAAAATATCAGCAGCAGACCGAAATTTGGAAGTCGGTAGTGTGATATACATATGAATGAAAGCGTATCTAATTGACGTTTTCGTACTCGAGAGATGAGCAAACAAATGCAAAAACTTCAATTTATGACAAGCTCCGATGGAATTGAAGTTCGAGTTGAGGTTTACGTTTTGGAATATGGGCCTTAGTTTAACTAACTGTTAAGCACGCGTATGGCGGTCGTCAAATAAACCATGTCAGAGGCCCATGAGGCGTTTTAGAAACTCTGACACTAGGGTGTGTGGGGTCCCACTAAGGCCGGGGCCAAGAGGATACCCTCCTACGCCGCCGCTGCACGCTGCTACTGCTCACGAGGGGGCTGAAATAGAGTTCCCATAACGGCCTCCAAAGGAGTCGGCAAACAAGACGGGGCCCGCTAGGGCCAGAGCCTGCCAGGGTTGCGGAATATGTTCGAAAGAGTTTCCGCGGCCTTGGAATGCACAGGGCAATTGAAGGAACACGGATGGGTTTTAGTCAGTAAAAGTCTGACACTTCCTTTCGCTCCACCCAGAGCGGAAGAAGTCATTTGATGATTTCCTATCCATTAACAAATAAAAAGGGTGTGTGGGGTCGTCAGAGCTTACTTTCTTGAAACTAAAATGATCGCAAAACTAATGCGACAAATATTCGAATACACGTTAGCTACCATGATTGGTTGAATGAATTATTCAACCAATCATGGCCGATCACATCAACAGCCGATCGCATCAGTTGACTTGCGTTTAGTGACGTTTGTGACATGACAATGTTTTCTTTCTGAAATCGGGAGTTCACTTTACATTGGGCTTCTGCTGTGCTTTGGCCTTTCCCAGCTTTGCTGGCTGGCTGGGCACATTGCTCGCAGAACAGTAGTCGGTGGGTTTGAAAGGTTCTGGGGTGGCAACTGCGTACCGGAAGACGCGTTGGATGGCTTGCCACAAGGTCGACCGAGGACCTGGTGGAAGTTGTAGGAACCCACTAGGGGCCAGACGCACCGGACTGGTTCATGTGGTGACACTTGGGAGAGGCTTATGTCCAGTAGTAGACGTCTTAAGGCCGTAATTTTGATGAAGCTCTACAGAACTTAAACTTGAATCTGGCCCACTTGGGGGAGGCTTATGTCCAGCAGTGGACTTCTTAAGGCTGTAATGATGATGAAGCTCTAGAGAACTTAGACTTTAATCTGGCCCACTTGGGGGAGGCTTATGTCCAGTAGTGGACTTTTTAAGGCTGTAATGATGATGAAGCTCTAGAGAACTTAGACTTTAATCTGGCCCACTTGGGGGAGGCTTATGTCCAGTAGTGGACTTTTTAAGGCTGTAATGATGATGAAGCTCTAGAGAACTTAGACTTTAATCTGGCCCACTTGGGGGAGGCTTATGTCCAGTAGTGGACTTTTTAAGGCTGTAATGATGATGAAGCTCTAGAGAACTTAGACTTTAATCTGGCCCACTTGGGGGAGGCTTATGTCCAGTAGTGGACTTTTTAAGGCTGTAATGATGATGAAGCTCTAGAGAACTTAGACTTTAATCTGGCCCACTTGGGGGAGGCTTATGTCCAGTAGTGGACTTTTTAAGGCTGTAATGATGATGAAGCTCTAGAGAACTTAGACTTTAATCTGGCCCACTTGGGGGAGGCTTATGTACGGCAGTGGACGTCTTTAGGCTGTAACGATAATGAAACTCTACAGAACTAAGACTTTAATCTGGCTCACTTGGGTGAGGCTTATTTCCAGCAGTGGACGTCTTTAAGCTGTAATGATGATGAAGCTCTAGAGAACTTAGACTGTAATCTGGCCCACTTGGGGAAGGCTTATGTCCAGCAGTGGACGTCTTTAAGCTGTAATGATGATGAAACTCTATAGAACTAACACTTAAATCCGGCCCAAATTACTTATGGCAATTTAGCCTTAATCATAATGTTCGATTGCCCTTGGTGTTTGTAGTACTAGTGATGTAGATGTTTTGTATAGGTTACTGCTCACTGGTGTAACGGCACAGAAATAAGCGTCACCAAAATGTGATCTGATTAAACAGAATGGCCAGTTACTTTTATCTGATGTTGTTCATAATACGGGCCGACCTACATACATGCACATAAAGCCCTCGACAAAAACAATGTACATATAATATATTATGTATAGTGTTTTTTTGTTGAGAGTGCCGAGTGTTATGTAAAATATCTTTGGGTGTACTATTGATTTTTGGGTGTAGTCTCTGTCTTGCTCTTTTGGGAATAAAAGCGAGATGTTTGACTTAGAGATGACTGACTTATTGAGCTCGAAATGCTTACTTAGAAGAATGCATTTTCAATATCAAGTTAAGCACCTCAAATAAAAAAAAACGATTGAAGGTGGGCTACTTAGTATTGGTTCATGTTAAAATATTTGGTGCATATAATTCGATTTTGTCACTCTTAAAAGCGACTTAAAATTTAACTAGCCATGCCTTTCCATAATAATCTGAAAATACCTAGTTCATACTAAATTCACTGATTTTATTACTAAACACTTTGATTTTTTCTCCTAAACTAATTACACTACTAATTCACCCATGATTAGTTGAACTGCCTCTTATGACTAGTATCTAATAGAAGGGGCCTGCTAGGGCCAGTGCTAATCACCGCGGCCCAGGAACGCAAAGGGCAATAGGAGGAACACGGATAGGTTTTAGTCAGGAAGAGTCTGACACTCCCTTCCGCTCCGCCCAGAGCGGAAGGAGTCATTTGATGATTGATTGATTGAGATGACCCATCCTTAAAAAATAAACTTCTTACTAGCCTCTATTTCCCAGCCTTTTTAATCCACCTCTGATTGCTAAGCTCCCTACCAGTCTCTTACATGTCTTTTTTTATCTGCCTATTCTTATCAGCCTCTTTATAAAAGCCTTTACCCCAACTCCTTTAACCAGGCTCTTTTTAGCCACCACTATTTAACAATCATAGACACGAATTGCGTCGTTCATTAAACTATCCGTAGACAAGGCAGAAGCGATGGTATCGACATAAATTCTAGTCTTTGCACTATCAATCATGTATTCAAAGCGAATAGAAAACTACTGGCGTGCGAATAAAGCCGAAACAAAGTGCTTCTGTGTATTTTAGTTCTGAAAAATGATTTGTGAGCGGATAGGTAGTAATTTTTTAACTGCTCGATAAAGTGTATCGATTGGTGCGATTGTGTATGGAAATTGATACAACTGTTCTCTTCTGCCGTGTGCCGTTCTTCTGTTCTGTTGCCGTGGGTAATACCATAATTTGGGATCGGCTCTTCTCATTATTTACTCTATTACTTTATTCTTGGGAATTATATCAAGTCCCTAAAAATAAAGTAAAAGTGTAAAACAAGATACTGGCGCTCCAGGCCCGCCCGCCGTGCGCCTCGATGAAAATGTATGGAGTGTGGCCGCGCGCCCGCGACGCTAAGTATATTTCGTTCCTTTGACGCCATACATTTTATCTTGTCAGCGCCCTGTCCGCGCGCCCGCGACGCTAAGTATATCAAGTCCCTAAAGATTGGGTAAATAACGCGGTTTCATATGTTTTTCCTACTAAATCTGTCAATCAATCTCAAGGCAGAATGGTTGACAGATTGTGCACGAATATGGCGGATATCGTAAAAAGTTCACGCAGCCAAAAACAGACCTTTAAAGCTACATGGGTATTGAAATAAAGATACAATTTTGCTAACCGACTTCAACAAAAAGGAGGTCCTCAATTCGACTGATATTTTTTTTTCTGTGTTTGTTCAGCGATACTTTCGTCAATTGTCAGCCGGTGTTGATGATTCTTTTTTTGTTTGGAAGAGCATTTTCCCGGACTAGTCAAATTTCAATTTGGTGAAGATCTGATGAAGAACTTTGGAGATAGGTAACGGAACTCTTCAATAAATGCTAGCAAATCTGCTGTGATTGCTGAAATTGCATGTATGTTTATTGCTTGTAAGCGGTGTGATTTTATGTTATGAACTGGTGTACTAGTTCATAACATAAAATCACACCGGTACGCTATGAAGGGGTACGCAGATGTGTACAAGTCAACCTATGGTTTTGGGGATATCTATTCGGGCATAACCGATCTTAATGATTCTTTTTGCGTTGGGTTTAGTGAAAGCTTTTTTTTTTAAGCTAAAAAGTGAAAAATAAAAAGGTTTTCAATATCAAAAATGTGCAAGGAGCCTGCAGGTGTCTGAACAAGACTTAAAAATGCCTGTGTTACAGATCACCAGGCCCCCCTCAGAAAAACAAGAGCAAGCTAAGTTTCGTTTCGTATAAAATATTTGGAAAAAAAAAACAAAGGAAACAAGTAATTTTATTCAACCCTACATAAGTTACACATGTCATTTGTAATATAAACCAACCCTAAAGTGCTATTCTATTCTACACGTGCAGAGAAACAGAAAACATATAAAAACAAAGCTAGATATAACACCAAGAAGACTACAGATCACGGAAGCACCACGTTCCGACAGTCACAGACGCCATTACTTACAACATTCGTGCCCGTGCAATGACCGCTGAACACAATTTTCAACAGTCTAAGAGTCTAAGATTGAAAAGTACAGTTGTAATAACTACGAATTCATTGACAAAGGTAGGTCAGAAATGTGTGAGAGAGACAAAACAATCGTGCGGCCAATTTTCTTTCTTTCTACAAATTCTGATTACTTTGCATTGTGATGCTCATCAGGCTCATCAGCATCATATCAGCCGAAAGACTTCCACTGCTGGACATAGGCCTACCCCAAGTGTAACCACAATAACCGGTCCTATGCGTCTCACATCCATCGGCTAACCTCGACCCTCACCACCTCATCGCTCCACCTTGTGGGAGGCCTTCCAACGCTACGTCTTCCGGTATGCGGTTGTCACTCCAGAACTTTTCAGCCCCATCGACCATGAGCAATACTTCAGTTTGGTGATCCTTCGGGCTAAGTCGGTAACATTGGTTTTGTGACACCTGTGTGTTTTGAGAGAACTAATGTTTGAACTGTGCTGATTCTGACCTAAAGAAATAAGACAGATTCGTGCGATTCATCCTAAATATCGTCTAGCCCCACTGTCACATTATGTAAAATTGCTACCGCTCAACGACTTCCGGAGTGTTTTCAACCGCCATTTTGTTTGATAGTGCCTGTATTGGCAACATTAATATTTCTACAAAGTCGATTTCGCGAAAGTAAAACCTATTTCTCTATGTCTATGGAGTAAACTGTGACATTTACCGCCACACTTGGTCTGTAAAGAAAGTTTTGACAATTTCATAACTAGCAATGGCCAAAGAAGTGTTTCATTGCTCTGTGGAAAACACGATACAAATGCTATCTGAAGATTGATCTGAACCACCGACTAGCCTCAAGAAAATTCCCTTTCGGATACATTTCTCACGTCTCTATGACGGATTATGATGTATTTATATTTGTATTTTCTACTGGTATCCGAATATTGTATCGATGTTGATTGTATTGGGGGTAGCTTTTTCGCATTTTTTTTATAATTATTTTATGGTAGTAAAACAAATTTTCTTTATGCATGTCTGTCTGTGTGACTGTTAAGATATTCTTTATTGATTTTGTTATGATTTTCACGAGTGTTCTGATTTTTTGTGTGCAATGTTTATTTACTGTGCAGGTTCCGTTATACCTCAGAAATCTATCTATCTTTGTTTTAGACATGGTGACATTGTACCCGTGTGAAGCAGCTGGGGTTGCTAATAGTTGCAGAATTATGTAAAAATTACTTTACTTTCTTTACCTCAAATAATATACGACTTTTTTAGTCGATGAAATTTTTTTTTTTTTTATTAGTGATGGGTTTGCTCTTGACTCTAGTCAATGTCAGATATGACAGAGACAAAGTCTACGATGGAGCGAGCTTACCCAGAAGGAGCCTGTTTACTCTAACTTTGAAGAGATTAGGGCTGTAAGCTTTTGGAAACACAGACTCCATGCAGGATCGGACTTGTGCTTTGTAAAGGGTTAAAAGCTGTCCAGGCCTGAAGTATCGCTTCACCCTATTTAGGATGCCCAGCTTTTTGGCCGCAATTTGGGCTTTGTACTCGATGGTGGCGCCGAAGTTGAGACTGGATGTCAACTCCATGCCTAGGAGCTCGAGCCGATCAGTAACAGGAACAGATGCACCCCGAAAAGTAGGAGTCTGGTCAAAGCGACTCCTTTTTGCGGTAAAAAGACACGCCTGTGTTTTGGTGGCGATAAAAGTGACCAGATTGTCATCACCCCACTGGGACTGTCACTCATTCCAGTTCGATTTTCGCTGAGAACAGTTGTGTTGCATGCGATCGCGCGCGTACCACAGTGTTAGTGCTTACGCATCAAAACAACGCCGTCAAGACGGCTGCCTCGCAATGACCTAGTTATTGCGTAATGCTGACGGCTGACGGCAAATATTATTGTTAAGGCCAAGTTAATACTGGCTTAAAAATTACAATGGAATCGAAAAAGGATACACCGGGTAATACCAAAGTGGACTTAAAAACGGAGACGGAACATCTGTTGTACAAATATTATTGTGAAGAGAAAAATGAGCGTCTAAAGCTCCAAAAGAACATAGATGACCTAAAAAGTCAAATAGAAAACCTCCAGCAACAGCTGAAACTTCAAGCGGAAAACGCAGCCAAATCAGCAACAACCGCCACCGAGACCACTTCGCCACCCATTGAATATACAACAGACGAGGAAGAACTCGCTCGAGAAACAGGGTGGATACGGCAAAAGAGCAGGAAGAAAAGAAAATTGAACACTTCTCCTGCCCAACCCACCCAACTCACTCAAAACGAACACGGAAGAGACGTCAATAGAGGTATTGAAAAAGTGCTTAAAACTTCTCTGCCACCACCTATTGTTGTAGATGGTATCCAGGATTATCAAAAGTTCTTTGATTTTCTATGTGAAAGACAATCAGCTGACACGTTCACCATCAAAATGATGAATGGAGATACCGTAAAGGTAAATGCTAAAAACGAAGAATCGTATAGAGCAATCTCAAAAGCCCTTTCCGATAACAACTGTCTTTGGCACTCCTATGAGAACAAGCAAGAAAGGCCAATAAGAGTTATGGCAAAAAAATTGCATTTTACGTGCATTCCAGAAAGAGTAGTCGAAGACTTGCGCAGCAAAGGCTACAAAATTTTAGAAGCAGTCAACAAATTGAGCTGGAAAACTAAAGAGCCACTCAATATGTTCATGTTGTCTTTCTCAAATGATGAGGAAACCAACAAAATCTTCAATATTAAACATATTTTAGGATGTAATGTGGAAATACAACCGGTAAAATCAACAAAACTGGTACCACAATGCAAAAGATGCCAGGCGTACGGCCATACTCAAAAGTACTGCTCTAAAGAACCGAGGTGCGTAAAATGCACAGGTAAACATCTCACCAAGGATTGCAGAAAACCGCAAGAAGAGAAGCCAAAATGCGTCCACTGCGGAGCCCCACATCCGGCTAACTATAGGGGATGTATTGTAGCTAAAGAAATACAGCAGATAAGACTCAAAAAAACTAAAGGAGGAAATTTGAATCCTCAACAAAGTGCACCTGCCCGAAGAGATGACGCTAGCAAGTCCAAACCAAGCCAAAACGTGATGCAAACCACAACTAAAAACGTTTCATACGCTCAAGTAACTTCATCAGGCCTAGCGAAAGCCCCCTTGACAGATATGAACAGCAACAAAAAGTTGGATGAAATCTTAAAGTTAATGTCATCATTCGACGAGAGATTAAAAAAAATCGAAAATAGCAACATAAATGCTACCTCTAAAACCCAAAAATGAATACTACACTTAAACTTATGGCGTGGAACTCAAATGGGTTACAAAAACATCAGAATGAGTTGCAAGTTGTACTAGAAATTGAAAAAATTGATGTTTGCCTTATATCAGAAACACACTTCACAAAACAATGTCACATTAAATTCAAAGGATACAAAGTATTCCATGCGCTACACCCAGACAATACTGCAAGAGGCGGAAGTGCTGTTATTGTTAAAGATAACTTGCAACACTATGAAATGTTAAAATGCGAAGAGAAAGACATCCAAGCAGTGGCAATTTGTCTTCAAACCAAAAAATACCCCTTAACCGTGTGTGCCATCTACTGTCCACCACGGTACATAATAAAAAAAGATCGCTATTCGTCTTTTCTAGCCCGCCTTGGTAATAGATTTATCTTAGGAGGTGACTTCAATGCTAAAAATACGTATTGGGGTTCCAGACTAACTACTACTAAAGGCAAAGAACTACTGAGTGCCATAAAAGAGCTAAAATGTGACGTGATATCAACTGGAAAGCCCACTTATTGGCCAACAGATCCAAATAAAATCCCAGACTTAATAGATTTTTTCGTAACCAAAGACCTATCACATAGCTATATAAAAACGGAACAAACCTATGACTTGAACTCGGATCACTCTGCAATTTACTTAAAAATTAGCGAGAGTATTCTGTATAAAGAAAATAGTCTCACTCTTGTTAATAAGTTTACGGACTGGGAGAGCTTTAAGGCCAGATTGAATGATCAAATAGACCTTAAAGTTCCATTAAAAACCCCAGAACATCTAAACATCGAAGTTGAGAAGTTTATTATTCACATCCAACAAGCAGCGTGGGAAAATACACCTGACTTCAACACAAGAACGAAGGGAAACATCTTCCCTTTCAGAATCAAGCAGCTGATTATGGAAAAAAGAAGGCAAAGAAAAATGTGGCATCAATCTAGGTGTCCTAATGACAAAAGAGTACTAAACAAACTTACTAAAAAACTAAGAAGACTAATCCAGGACTACAAAGACGACTCAACCAAAACCTACCTGCAGAAACTAAGTAACGACCAAAGGACTAACTACTCCCTTTGGAAGGCTACTAAGCATCTAAAGAGGCCGATAGCCCAAATCCCTCCCAACAAGTGTGAAAACGGGCTATGGGCACGAACAAATGAGCAAAAAGCTATGAGGTTTGCAGAGCACCTAGAAAACATCTTTCAACCTAACGAGGGGGAAACCAATGAAGACCACACTCTGGTTAATATAGTGATGCCAGATCAAATAGATGCCATAAAACTAGTAACACCGAGAGAAGTTGCACGAGAAATAAAGCAGAAAATAAGCACAAGGAAAGCTCCAGGTTACGATTTAATAACAGGGGAAATCCTTCATAACTTACCAAGAAAGGGTCTGGTTAAGTTAACAACCCTTATTAATGCCGCATTGAGGCTTAAATATGTACCAGAGTTATGGAAAGTTGCTGAAGTAATAATGATAGCAAAGCCTGGGAAACCGGCTCACGAAACAACATCATACAGACCGATTTCCCTGCTACCAATAATGTCAAAGCTGTTTGAAAAGCTACTACTCAAACGCCTTAAACCTATCATTGATAACAGGAACCTTATACCTGAGCACCAGTTTGGTTTTCGAGAAAAACACTCTACAATCGATCAAGTGCACAGAATCACAAACGTAATAGAAAACGCGTTGGAAAACAAGCAAGTTTGTTCTACTGTTTTTCTAGACGTAGCCCAAGCATTTGATAAAGTTTGGCATGAAGGCCTTATTCTTAAACTAAAGAGGCTGCTACCGAAACCGTTTGCAGACATATTGGAAACTTACATTTCAAACAGAGTCTTTAGAATAAGACAAGAAGACACTTATTCAGAATTTAAACCAATAAAAGCTGGCGTACCGCAAGGAAGTGTGTTAGGTCCGGTCCTGTACTTACTATACACTTGCGATATACCCGAACTCGAAAACAATACCATTGGAACCTTTGCTGATGATACAGCCATAATGGCCGTTGGAAACAGCCACGAAGAAGCAGTAGAAAAGGTTCAAATGGCTGTTTATCAAGTTTATGACTGGACCAAAAAATGGAGGATTAAATTAAACGAATCCAAATCCGTACACATAGATTTTACCAACAAAAAGCAACAGTATTTTCCAGTTTATATTAATAACAACCAAATACCTTATGAGAATACAGCCAAGTATCTCGGTATGACCCTTGATGCAAAGCTACGCTGGAAAACTCACGTGAAGAAGAAAAAAGATGAACTCGACCTACGGTTCAAAAGAATGTATTGGCTGCTTGGAAGAAACTCCGTGCTGTCCGTGCAGAACAAACTGTTACTATACAGACAAGTCCTGATGCCAGTTTGGACTTATGGTATTCAGCTGTGGGGCTGCACCAAACAGACAAATGCATTAATCATTCAACGATTTCAGAATAAAGTACTGCGGGAAATTGTAAATGCACCCTGGTACGTACGAAATGATGACCTCCATCGGGACCTAAATGTTGAGTTCATCGATAAAGTGATACAAAAATCTGCAGAAGCTCACGACAAGAGACTTCATCAGCATGTGAACGTCGAGGCGATCCAGCTTCTCGATCACACGGACATAGTTAGAAGACTAAAAAGAACAAAACCGTTCGAGTTAGTGTTTAGTGCTAGTGTTAGTGATTAGTGAAATGTAGCACAAGTGTTACCAAAAAACACAAGAAAAAGTGTATTCGCCTTAATAGAGACAATAAGAAAAGTGCCAATGGACACATTCTTAGTACGTAAAGACAATATTTTTAACAGTTTAAGTTATAATTAAATTACTTATTAGTCTATATACAAGGCTAGATTGTAATAAGATTAGGGTCCATCATTATGATGAACACTAGGATAAGGGAAAAAAAAAAAAAAAAAAAAAAAAAAACCCCACTGGGAGACAACGCTTAAGGTCAAATTTGTCCGCTCTACCATGGCCTCTCTCAAGGAACGGACTTCATCCCCGCCGGTTGTTGCGCTGGACAAGTATCTCTCTGAAACCGTACTGTCATCTGCATACCCAACAAGACCAGGCTGAAGTAGGTCATTGATATGTAGCAGGAAAAGAGTTGCAGAGAGAACAGAGCCCTGAGCCATGAGGTCAGAGGAGCAGCCGTCAACGACTATTCGGATCGACCGTTCACTTAGGAAGTCTGATATCCAGCTACATAAACCAGCTGGGATGCCATAAGCAGGAAGCTTGTTGAGTAGACCTGCGTGCCAGATGGTACTGATTAACCTAGCAGACCCTAAATAATTTCTTGATTCAATTCCTACTTCCTACAAAGAAAAACACCGAGAACTCAGCAAAGGTCAGACTCTATAGTTTAATACCGCCAACCCGAGCAAACGTGCTCGATCCTACTTTGGACGACACGAGTCCTTTGCTCTGCAGTGTGACAATATTGTGGCTTGATATTGACATTAGTATGTTGTTTATTTGGTCACCGTGGCCGTTGAAGTGATCTGTCGGTGAGACATGACATTTGCGGATATCGCTGACCGACTGACAGTCAGTTGTGACATGAACGTTAAAAACCAGTTTCAAGGACTATATTTTTCTGCCATTTATGCTGCACTGCATTTGGTTTTTTTAAATTTGAGATGGAATATATTTACGTGCTATCAAATATTTACATACCTGTTACAATGAATCCTCTTACTCTCATTACTTTTTTGCAACATCAATGGCAACAATATAATCTTACATAGGTACATAATGTACAGACATAATGGTGTTACACCAGGGATTCGGGATTACCAGTATTTAGTGGTAAACCCGCAATAGGGATTATTTAATTATCGCCAAATCAAGACAAGACAATGGCATAATAATTAGTTCATGGTTTTTCCGTTGTCATGGCTACTGAAACAGCGTGATTGTAGACGAGGAAATTTTCTTCAAAGGGACTAAGCAAATACTTCTAATTTAGCACGTTTTTTAAAGATGGGTATCATCAAATGACTCTTTCCACTCTGGGCGGAGCGGAAGGGAGTGTCAGACTCTTACTGACTAAAACCCATCCGTGTTCCTCCATATGCCCTTCGCATTCCAGGGCAGCGGTGACGCTTTCGAACAAATTCCGTAACCCTGGCAGAAATTTGCATCTTGCACATATGTAGGTACATGAGTTATGACTCAACTAAATCCTGATTTCAAATGTGGTTCAAAAATGTTTTTTTTGTACTAATTATTATCTCTTTATTCATTTCATAGACATATAATTAAGTTACATGGTTGTTTGTGTATGTGAGTTTATATATTTGTAAACGCACCCACAATACAGGAGAAATTCCTAGTATGGGGACACGTTTTAAAAAAAAACAATAAAATATGAAATAGTAGTCCGCCGGTGTCGGGAGCTGGGTCCAAGCTACCGGTGGTTAGGGCTCCGAGCTGTATCGAAGAGTACTGCCTTCTGTATCAGGCCCTTATGTAATTATTATCATTATTTATATTTTTCAAACGCAACCCTTATGTGAATCGTATTCAAACATCTTAAGGTCGCAGTCTATCATAGTTAAAAAACACATAATATTGTTAACGTCATTGAAACGATTTCTGTAACACAATTAAAATAAATTGTAAAACAAAGCAATCGTACAGTTTCATTTGAATTTATGTGACCTGTTTGTCAACCAGTTTGTCAGTTTTAAATGTCAAATTAATCCAATTAATTTGTTTAACTGATAAATTACAGATTTGATTGTTTTAATTGTTTATCGTGTATCGGTTACAATTTATGCTGTGATGTGCCAAATTATAATTAAAATATACTAATGGGCTGTTAATGATGTAACTAGATTATAATTTCACCATAATATATCCACAATGGATACCTACATTATAATATTAATATCGGTGCCCTATGATGTCTTGTTTGAATTGGTACATTTTGGGATCGATAATTTATTACGTCACACTATTTTTGCTAGTTTTTGAACCCCTCCGACGCTCTCTCCCCTGTTCAATTTTTATTATGTAAGAATCTAAAGGAAAAAATGAATACACTTTTGGTTTGTTTTAATGTTTATTTTACAAAGTAACAATTAATTTTAGGAATTTTAATTTATACCTACCAAAGGCACTAGTATTTTTTATATTTTGGTAGTAATTGTGGTAATAATAAACTTTGGTTTCAATCATTCATCTATACCTACATAACATTTTTGTGATCTTACGTAAGAACTATGAAGACTCTCCCACTGTTTTGTAAGAAAAACAAACATGGTTGACCCCTACCAAATCAAATCGTCTTACGTATTAAATGAATGGCCGTAACATCAACGAGTCGTCGCCTTGACTGGAGGCTTTAATATTTATATTATCTCTCTATATTAAGACGGATTTGCCAAATTATTTTTTTTGTTCGATAGAAGTTTATTCTGAAATGGTTCCATTTAAATTTTGTAAAGCTTTGATGAAGAACTCCAGAAATAAGCAATTAAATTGATATTATGGACTGGTTGGAATGTATGGAAAATTGGGAGTATCAGCACTGAAAAGTGAAAAATAAAACACGTTTTTACAAAAAAATAAAACAAACTTCAAAGTACAAACCACTAAAAGTACAAAATAACTTTATTTTTGGAATTCGATGTAAAAAAATTAAGAAATCACAGCAGAAACACCAACTTCCAAAATTAAAGTTATTTTGTACTTTGTTCTGGTTTTTTATAATTAATACGGTCTTATTTATTATTTTTAAGTTTCATACAGCTCAACAACATTTATAAATACACAGAATTTTATGGAACGAGCTCGTCGAAAGACTTTTAGTCAGCTAACAATATGATAAACATGCCATACGTACGATAGTTAGTACACACGATGACGGTATACACGTCTCAAGGGACAAGGCAAACCTTCTAACATTAACCGAATATGCTTTTGTAAAGGAAAACTTATCAGGTATTTATACCCGTCATCAGTATTGTCTGTCTTTGTTATTTTTTGAGAGTTTTCAGTCTTGTTTGTCTAGTTAAGTGGTCGCTATGGTAGGAGCCAGATAAACTTGCAGTAAAGTACGTATACCTTTCCCTAATATCCCTTCGTAGATACCCGAACAATAAATTATGTACAGTTTTTCAATTCTAGACAACGTAAAGGATCACGATAGAAGTCGATTCAGGATAGCTTTAGGCCTTACTATTCGCGTCAAATAACTGTGCCCCTTTGAAGTTGGCTACGAGTGGTTGCGTAGTAGTCAAAATTACGAACAAACTGCAACTGCGCATGCGCGGGGCGGGGATTATGTCGGCGCGATTTTATGTCTCAGTCACTCGTTTACGTTCGATGCATGCCTGCGTCCCGCTTGCTCCCGTCTACGTGACTGCACCTGCTTGCTTTGCAAATGGCTAACTTCAGAGGGGCACAGTTATTAGACGCGAACTGTAATTTCAGTTTTTGATAATAAGAAAGTTGATAAAATAAATGTTTGTGAGTCAATGACCGTTATTGCGCATTTATCTTGTGTATACCATAGAGCTACAGTTGAGAATGAGATGCTAAATTCGATTCTCAGCTCATGCACTGTTTTGAGGTTTTCCGTCAGAAATTATTTATTAGCAACCTGAAATCTGGATTTGTACCCGGTTGATGGCAAAATAATTGTTGTCTCCAATTATGATACACAATTAATCAATAAGTATCTGTAATATACTTACTGTGCCCTGCGGTTTTACCCGCTGCTCGGTTCGTAAGGACCGTAGGTGATGTAAGTACCTAAAACCTTTCTCAAGAACTGGGCTATCAAATGCAAAATGAATGTAATCGTTACAACCGTTCTCAAGTCATGGCGTGACCAAGGGAAATAGGGATTAATTTTTATGTATATAGATAAAACTCTTTCGTTACTGGTGACTGAATGACTGACAGACAACGCACAGCCGAAACTACTGGTCGTAGAAAGCTGAAAGGCATGTAAATTCCTTGGGGAGTGTAGGGGAGCACTTAGAGAGGATTTCCCGAGATTCTTGCGGGAACGAAAAAAAACGGAACAAACGGGATTTGCGCGTACGAAGTCGCAGGTAAAAGCTAGTTAAAATATCACATCAAAACATCTCGGGCAAGCCTTTCGGAGAACAGGCGTGTTAAAACGTTAGTTGATTGAGAATGATTTCCATAAATATACGTTATTTTTAAAGACGGCATTTCTAGGAAAAATGTGTAATTAATTTTCGTTATTTCTCAACCAAACTTTTACATTCCAAAGATACTTCCTTCCTTCCTTGACACTTCGTCTTTGAACTTTTATTTCAGGCTTTTGAAACTCCCTTTCGTTAAGGACGCGAGGTATAAAAATTTGTCGCGATATTTTTCTACGTGGAAAACTGCATAATTATGCAATTTATAAAAATCGTCCCTCTTACACTTTGATCCCCCATTTTGATTTATGTTGGTGACTGTATAAAAGAATAGGGGAGGGCTGAACTGGCCTTAAGCTGGTCGCGCTTATGAAATATTAATGAGTAAAAACGTTTTCATTTCGGAGCACGTTTGAAACGCATTGAATTTTTCAGAGTTCAAAGTTTGAGGTTAGGATTTGTGAGTATTAAAAATGTAATTATTAATCGGTCTTTTATTCAGTCGCCAATTTTAAGGTTCTTATTGATTGCAACTACTAAAAGTGTAACAGCTGTGTCAATCCCAGTTATGTGGAAATATTTTATTCAAAATTTATCACTAATTGTACCCATAAAACGATCCGTCGTTAACTCCACAACAACATACTACCTTAATCCGTAGAACAACGCCCAGTTATTTTAGCAACGTAACATTATTGCTACCGGGGATCTAAAAACAGTGAAATTCTGCAAGCGATAGAGGTGTTTGAAATGCAACATGTACGGGATTAACCACGCGTTTCCATTTTAGTCATTTCGACCATTTCAGTCGCTGCTGAAATGTTACCCCCATTTTTTTTGGTTTTTATTTTTTTATGAATGGAAAATCATCAAATGACTTTTTCCGTTCTGGGTGGAGCGGGAGGTGTCAGACTCTTACTGACTAAAACCCATCCGTATTCCTCCTAATGAATGCCCTTTGCGTTCCAGGACCGCAGATAATGTCTGACTCTGGGCTGGTCATGAGGAATCATTGGCTCACAGGGAATTGTACCAATAAATTTTAAATTGTATGACTATCGTTATCATTGAAATAAATGATGTAATTGTAACTTTTCAGTATTTCTCTTATCAACTACGTAAACCTACCCAAAAGTGCCTGTGAATGGTTTATTTGAAATTAGCACATTTCCCGCGACTTCATCTGCACAGGTTTAGTACAAACAATATAATATCAATATTCCATTTCTCACCCCTCTAATGGTTGATTTTTCTTAGATCCCTTTGGTGCTCACCTCCATCATACAAGGAGGCCTTGTGCGAAATTTCATGTTCCTGGTCTCAATAGTTTTGACTGTGCCAGACAGTAAATTTCCTTTTATTAAAGAGATATTTTATTTTTGTTTTTTTTTGTCCCCAGCTACGACGGCCGCATCAAAGGCCCGACGGCGCACTGGGCGGATGACGTGCTCGGCGGTCGCGCCCGGTGGCACGCGGCCACGCCGTCGTCGCTCAGGATACGGGACGTCATTCCCACCGACCGCGCCATGTACCGCTGCAGGGTCGACTTCAAGATATCTCCTACACGGAACCATAAGATTCTGTTGGATGTTATTGGTGAGTAGATTGTGATTAGGTAATTTGTTAAGACGAACAGGTATGCGTTCTACAAATGGTAAAAATATCAATCATATGCACAAAATCTTAAATGGTAAAATTAGTTTGTTTGTTTCGAATTTTCTATAATTTTGGTACAGAGATAGTATGGACCCTAGAGACGGTAACAAGCTAAATACAATTTGAAAGGGAGAAATGACGGGGGGACGCGAGTGAAGCTGGATGCAGAAGATAATTATTTATTACTATAGCTTCCGCCCACGGCTTCGCCCGAGTGGTATGTCAATAAAAAGTAATCAATGTTCTTATCCAAGACTAGGTCTACCCGTTTGATAAATTTCATCAAAATCCGTTCAGCCGTTTGTAGCACAATTTGTTCCAACAAGCACTCTAACTTAACTGAGTGCTCGCCGCATCCTTGACAGCCTGCTGTGTTTCGTCGACGCCTGGGAGTCCAATGCCTCAAGTTATCTTTTGAGCACGCTCTCTCCATCACAGACCTCATCCATCGCTTTTCATCAGCCGTGATCGAAGTCTGCTCTAGCCCGTTGGCTAGCTCTTGACTTCAATAAAAAAAAAGTCATTCTATGAGCAGAAATCTAGGGATCGAGGGCATATTTCAATCCCAAACATTTTGGACTTTTGACAATCGCTATCACTAACAGGATGTCACTCCAGTGCCCCCAGATCCAGCCAAAGAGTTACTACGCCCTTCTTATGGCCGATAAACAGCAATAGGTCCACCTCTACTTAACAAAGACCACAGAGTACAACCAAATGTGCTTAAATCTATAATGGCAATATTTTTAAGAGCCTTTTATGTCATCCTCATATCAGAAATTCCACGAATGACAACGATGAAACAGATGTGTAGGTAACTTTACACTTCTGCTATCATATTCCATGAAAACATTCATGATGTTATGTTTCAAAATTATTCAGCCAACCATCCCAACAGTTCACAATAACACGTTCAACGCTAGTTGTTCATACTAATTCGCGAGCAAACTCACTGGCGTCGAAAATGTCCTAATAGACATTCGCGATGTGCTCGCATAACTAAACACATATGTTTAGTTATGCGAGCACATCGCGAATGACGATCAACGCACAGTAATCCTGTTTATTAGAACCACGTTTTGTGTTCAACCAGTTAGTTGTCTATGACTTTGTTCGTGCAAACTGGAACGGTTGACTTAATCAAGGAATAAATTTTGAAATAACTATTTCAAACTCTCGTGTCGCTCTTCAGAACAAATCTGTACGACAGAGGTATGCAATAGTAATAGTAAGTAAAGAGGTACCTACGCAAGAACCAGTTCTACGTAATGGTATTGGACATTAAGTTCTATGACATCTAAATTTCTAAAAGTAGACTTAGATGAATTTACTACTGAAGTCAAAAATGGATAGGTTACTTCCACGCAAGCGTGCTCCATCGTCGACTACTTCATCGCTTACCATCAAGTGAGAAAAGCGGGCCAATTCTATTAAAAAAATTTAGGGAAATTTAGGTTTTTTTGATAGATTTCGACTGACGCGCGTATGCGAACGTTGTTTAAAAGTTAATAGATTTGGCACTGAGGTCAGATGCGAGGCTGTCAATTATAAATTAATCAATTAATCTGACAAAAAACGCTTCAAGGCCAAGAGGCTCGATCATCATCATCTCATCATCTGTCTAGCCTTTACCCAACTACATATATTGGGGTCGGCTTCCAGTCAAACCGAATTCAGCTGAATACCAGTATTTTGCAGAGTCTCGATGATCTGGCGAAATGATTCGATTCCTCCAAGACAAGAAACTCAAATGTTAGGTTATGCAATGTCTTAAATATGTCACAGAAACAAGAAGTTTCGGCTTCATATTATTTAAGCATCGCATTAAGTATTATTTTTCGTATCTGCACAAACTTCTTTAAAATAGCAACCGTGCTAAAGTGCTAAAAATGTTACACATTCAGCGAGATCGTAGAAAAGCTGACTGGGCAAGATGTGCCGTACATTTAAGTACCATATGAAAGAGACTATTTTAATACACCCCTGACAGACAATGACAAACGGCAGAAGTGCAAAAGATGCAGTTCTCCCAAACTTAGCAAGACTCGCTAAAATTTAATAACAACGTTTTGCACAACACTACGTTACTAAGTGCAGGTTACACTACGTGACACTTTTAGGTAGACAGTTATCGTACAATATTCATAGCCTGACTACCTATGACTGTACTCGGCACTGTCTAGGATCGTTCATTTAACATTTATAGTGACTATTCCAAATTCGCATTCGAATGCAAACTTCCACTGCGCTCGTCTGAACACGCCTTTAATATTCTACAGTCAATTTGTGGTTATTGGAGCTGCGTTAAAGCTTTTATGTGTTAAGTCATTACTGATTGTCATCAATGAGGCTGGTAGACTCCGATTTATATTCGCAAATTTTGACTCGACTATGAACTCTGCCATTTGTACACAGTTTCCCCATTTTCAAACTAATTTAATCATAACAATGTTTGAGTTAGGCAGTCGAATCGTAAATGTAAAAAATAGCACAAAGTAATCATGATGTTTGCCAATGCCAAATGAAGTCAAAGAAAAAGTTCAAACAACGAATTTTTTCAATCCAACCAGAGAGTGCAAATGTGAAGCCATTTTGCGAAACAAGTCTGTAACTTTGAGAACTTTTTATTTTGCGGACTGTTGACGAGGAACAAAAGTAAAAGATAGAATTTCGGTGTCGCTAAGGATATAATTAGAATTTTGCTCCGTAGTACAATAAAAATAAGATTTCAGTTTCAGTCAGTTTGAGTCTGCAACAAAGTCTGACTAGCTAGAGCAAAAAAATATGAGTTTATTAGTGAGTTAGTTTGCGTATTTGATAAAGTATATGTGTGACTGAAAGAATCTAATAACTTTTGTTAGATAAGGAAAAAAATTCCAATTCTTTGCTATACTCCAGGGTTGCGGTATTTGTACGAAAGAGTCACCGCGACCCTGGGACGCATAGGCCATAAGGAGAAACACGGATTGGTTTTAGTCACTAAGAGTCTGACACTCCCTTCCGCCCGACCCAGGGCGAAAAAAGTCACTTGATGATTTCCCATCCATAAAAAATACTGAAACGAAAAGTAAATAAGACGGGTGAACTTTTATATTTTTAATTTTGTGAATTACTTGTGAACTACAAATAAACCATTAATAATTTATCCAAATTACAAAAAACAGCTACCAAAATTGACTCAACGTCCGGTTACCAAAACATTCTCTGTGTTGGGTCTTGGCCTATCAATAAGGCTTTATTCACCACAAAATGTAGCTGTATCAATATTTTATGACTGTTCAAGTCACCTGGTCTCATGTCCATTGTAAATTTATGTGTGGTGTCGGAACGTAGCCAAATAGTATCGGTTTATTGGCAGACATCTTGCTACCGATGATGAAGTTGCGTTTTAGGAGTTATGAAATATTATATTGGTTGGCAATGGTTGTTTAGAATGCGGTATTATGGGTGAAATGGGGAATATCATTGGTATAAGCGACTACTGAGGCAATTGGATCAGGCAAATTATGAATGGAAAAAATTCAGTTATAGTCCACATTATAATGTGATAGTGGGATTAATGATTGGAAAGCTGCGTGAAAAACAATTTTTCATGGTATGGGTGATGTGAAGGAAGGAGAAGAAAGTCGTGAGGTTGGTTTTCGAAAGTGAATGTGGATGGCTATAAGAGGAGACCAAAGAAATGATGAATAGTCAATGTGAAATACGACTACTGCGATGGGGTTTAATGCAGAAGTCTGGAAAAATAGGACATTTTGCGCCGACACAAAACTAAAACAGACAAAGTCCCATATTCCAAAATTATATAAACTCCAACTCAACTCGAACTTCAACTCCATCGGAGCTTTGCTTTGCTTTTTGCATTTGTTTGCTCATCTCTTGAATACAAACACGTCAATTAGACAAGCTTTCATTGCTCATGTTGGAGTTGCAGTTCGAGTTGAGCGAATCAAGAAAGAATCAAAAATTATGATGTCACTCAGTCATCCATATGATGGTTATAAGTGTGTTAGTGGTTAAACAATAAACTTCAAGGAACATTTTTTTTTAGGTTCTATCCTTTCTCTTCTCCATTTAACATAATACCTTCGCCGTGAACTCAAAGTATGATATCCAGACGCAGCAAAAAAGTGTGGCTCAATAAAGTAGCCATTTTACTCGGTCGTCTGTGGCTGCATATTGCATGCTGGCATTGAGCCAATCTCGGCTTTATTGGATAATAATTCTTTTAGTTTTATTACAGTGTCGAATTATGTAATCGCTTTATACGTCCGTATTAATGCGCTTTATATTTGACGAGATTGATGATTTGTGAATGGGTTAGTTCTTGATGTGACTTTGTTATTGGTCCCTTGGTCAGGGTTTTTCTGCTCTCCGTTTGAGATACTCGATATTGTCAGACCAGTGTTTAGGTACCTGATCAACTAAAATCATTTGTTTCTTTTAAATTCTGGATGGTGCTGGTGGTTGTACACGATGGGCAGCAAAAGACGCAAGTTTTGTGAAGTATCTCCTTCATATTGGGCCTGTTTTTGGGGAGAAGAACAGAGAGCCAATTCTACTATTTTTTAAGCAAAATTCACATTTGCACGCCAGTTGCAATCTGTCAAAAATGTAAGGAAATGTAGGTTTTTTTGACAGATAACAACTGACATGCGAGTGCGGACGTTGCTTAAAAATTTGTAGAATTTTAGCCGTCAGATACAGCGGTCAACCAGGGTCTACAATTGGTTAAGAGATTGTCACAATTTGGGCAGTTTTCTCAATTATTTTAATTATCCTACCGTAATTGGATAACCCATGAACAATTTGAAGGAACGAGTCGTAGGTAGGTAATTGCATGCAATTAAACATTCGTGACTGATGACTCAACTATGGATTTTGATGTCAACATTAATTTGATTTTGGCAAGTGAATAACTATTTAAATTGCAAGAAATGTATTACATCTTTATTTTGTTTAAAGTTTTTTCTTCATTTATTTATTTAAGGGAATTTGTGTTAAGTAACTTACTATGTGCGTCTCGCATCCATCGGTTAGGCCTATATCGGGAGGCCTATGTCCAGCAGTGGACGTCTTTCGGCTGATATGATGAACTTACTATGTGACTTAGTTTCCATCGCTATTTTAAGGAGCAAGTTCGTGGTCAAGTAGCTGCACGGGTCGATATTCAAGGTGACCGACGCTGATTGACGTCGGCCCGTAGATTAGTGACCATCCATGACCATATTGGTGTTGGATTCCAGTCTAACCAGATGCAGTTAGATATCAGTTTTTAAATGGACCGTTTTGTTATGGATGATGATGAAATCATCAAATGACTTCTGCCGCTCTGGGCGAAGCGGACGGGAGAGTCAGACTCTAACTGACTTATACCTATCCTTGTTGCCCCAAAGGCTGTTTGCGTTCCAGGGTGACTCTTTCGAACAAGTTCCGCAACCCTGGAGTATAGCATAGAATTGGAATTTTGTTTCTTATCTAACTAAAGTTACTAGATTCTTGCAGTCATACATATTTTCTGGCTTCGCGTAGCGACTGCCAAAGATCTACAATTTTTTGCCAGGACCAACAGCTTAGTGTGTTCTCCGAGGCATGGAGGAGTCTCGGTATGTTAAGGTGGTCACCCATCCACAGACAGACCTCGGCAAGCGATGCTTAACCTTAAAGATCGACCCGTGTGGCTGTAATTATTTAGCCACGAGCTCCTCCGTCTTCTTACATGAGTTCTTTCAAGACACAAAAAATAAACCGACCAACTATCCAAACAGTTGCTCCAGTAAATTGGTGAGATTCGTTTTCTTTTGCTTTCAGTCTAACGTTGAAACATTACGAACAATTTATTTCCACTACAAGCCAAACTATTCTTAAACAATGTGTTGATATAAAAACGGCAAGGCACACTGAAATATTGCTGTACATTCACCGACCGCAGATTGAAACTGTTACATAAAGTGAAGACAAACTAGTTTTTGAGAATATTATACTTTCTTACATGGTGTTTATCTATGCTTAATATAATAATTAATAATAATATTATTAAGAGGAAAGATTTGTATGTAAGTATGTTTGTAATGAATAAACTCAAAAACTACTGTGCCGATTTCAAAAATTATTTTAGGAATGGAAAGCTACATTATTCGGGAGTGACATAGGCTATATTTTATCCACGTATTCTCACGGGAACGGGAACTACGCGGGTGAAACTGCGGCGTGCTGCTAGTTATCAATAATTTATGTAATTACATACCGACTAAAATTGTCCAGAAGTGTAATATAATAAAAAAAAACTAGAATTCGACACAGACGCAACATAACGGCAACAAACTGCTAAACTAGAAGAATAACTCAGGATTTGCTGGGCGTCACACACCCAAACACTCAATTTTCATGAACTAGGGCAACACGGCACAAGTACGAGTAGAACAAAATTGCGGTGGTTATAATTTTAAGGGCAATGAACTAAGCGCGTACTAATAAATTTATTATTAGACCCCAATCTGCCAGCCTACAGTCGTGTAGCTGGCGTAGCTCCGGGCTACGGCGTAGCTTACGGCTACGGCGTAGCAGTCTTTTCTCATAATTTAAAAAATATAATATTAATAGCGTCCATTTTGTTCCAGCTTTTCAATTAAAGTTCATCTATTTATATTCAACGATGTAGTACTTTTTTTCCAAATAATATGATTTATATTAACATAATATATTTATTAGAAATTCTCAGTAAGCTCAATAAAATATTCCGATCTTTTATATAACAAAACATCAAATTACGTATAAACAAAAAAACCTTAAATCTATTACGAGACCCTTATTCCCGTTATTGTATTGTTATTTGATTTCTAACATCATAATCGTGGTACAAGTACGTATCTTGGAAAATACACAAACGATGAAAAGATTGCTTTGGGCCAAAAGTAATTTGCATCAACGATGTCTTCCGAGGCTTTTATTTTAGCAATATACGGTCCGAGGGTAAGTTTAATGTAGGGTAACTCAATTATAGGAGGTACTTGGGAGTGCGTGTCTTTTTTCGTCACATGGCCCCATCTGCTCGTCGATGTAACATTTTCAATCTGTAAAAGAAAATGGGAATAAGGTCAGCTGTTGGTTTTCTCACGCGAGGAATCAGGGTGAATGGTTATTATGGGTTCAGGTTCAGGCTCTATTGCTGTTTATTAACACGTTATTTTTGTGTGTTTTTCTTACGGTGATTGGTTCCCGATTGTAACCTAAGCCTCTTGATTCAGAAGACTTTTTTTTTTTTAGATTGGAAATTATCAAATGACTTCTCCCGCTCTGGGCGGAGTGGTTGGGAGTGTCAAACTCTTACTGACTAAAATCCATCCGTGCTCCTCGTAGTGCCCTTTGCTTTCCAGGGCCGCGGTAACTCTTTCGAACAAAATCTGCAACCCTGGCAGGCTCTGGCCCTAAGAAGCCCCGTCTACTTTGCTGACAACTCTTTGAGGCACGCGTGGAATACAACGCGCCGTCGACCCGGGTGATTCAGAAACCTTCAAAAGGATTTTCACTATCTTTTAATCTTTTTATAACGCACTGCTGTTCCATTGATTGAATAGTCATTTAGTAGTGCATTTGATGTGAATTTCAATTTATGATCGTTTACTGCGCTCTTCGTCTGTATGGGTTGTGGAGGTCTGGTAGGCAGCCGCTCCATGTAAAATACTGGTATTCAGCTGAAACCAGTTTGACTGGGAGCCGACCCCAATATACTTGGAAAAAGGCTAGGCAGATGATGACTACGCTTTATGGCATTTCATACCTACAGACTTTCTAGTCCTTATTTTTCGAAATAAATGAACCGATTTTAAAGAAACTTGGTATGCATACGCTAGATATCCAGGTTGAAATAGTTAGTGGAGAATATTTAAGGAAAACAGTTTAAAGGGAGTGAGAGAGCGATTATAAGTTTTATATAGAAAATGAAAAATCATCTTTTTCTATCTTTCCCCTTGAACTCTTTTTAGAAAATGATCTCAATCTATTTAAAAAAATAAGGACTCGAAAGTTTTTATGAAATGCCGTAGGACGTAAATGCTCTTAAAAATTGTTTTAAAAGCATTTACAAAATTATGGGGAATGAAGTCTGTAGACAGGGTGGCGGACAACTCCTCTACTCACAGATGCCACTTCGCCCTATTCGCAAATTCCACTCCACATCCTACCGAAACAAGTATGTAGGTACGAGAATAACCAACCAACTTAATAACAAAGTTCGGTTTCTAACGAATCAAAATTCA
Source organism: Melanchra persicariae (assembly GCA_947386135.1). Lineage (NCBI taxonomy): Eukaryota > Metazoa > Arthropoda > Insecta > Lepidoptera > Noctuidae > Melanchra > Melanchra persicariae. The sequence continues at coordinate 2,269,423 of OX376651.1, read as the reverse complement.
CGTGAAATAATTATTTTCGCCCGTTTTAGGGTTCCGTACCCAAAGGGTAAAAAACAGGAACCTATTACTAAGACTCCGCTGTCCGTCTGTCTGTATCTCTATCTGGCTTTCTGGTCTATCTGTCTGGTACCAGGCTGTATATCATGAACCGTGATAGTTAGACAGTTGAAATTTTCACAAATGAGGTATTTCTATTGCCGCTTTAACAACAAATATTAAAACTAGAACAAAATATATATTTAAGGGGGCTCCCATACAACAAACGTGATTTTTTTGCCGTTTTCTATAGATAATGTTACGGAACCCTTCGTGCTCGAGTCCGACTCGCACACGGCCGTCTCTTGAATTGTGTCTGTTTTTAGGGTTCCGTACCTGAAGAGTAACCAACGGAACCCTATTAGTAGCTTTTCATTATCCGTGTCTGTCTGTCTGTCAGCGGGTTGTATCTCTTGAATAGTATAAGTTCCACGCCTATGAAAAATAGGCAGTAAGTAGACTGGACAGTAGAAATTTTGACAGAATGTGTAGGTATTTCTTTTGCTGCTATAACAACAAATTGTATACCGATTAATGTGGGGTCGGCGCTACTAATTTGTGACGCCAGAACAGTCTCTATTGGGTTGTCGGGTCGGGCGGTTTGTCTTCTGAAAGGAGTTTTGTCGTGCTGGTCCACCACGTAGTAAGAAATCTTCCACTATGTCTCTTATGTTTTAAACGTTGCTGTATCAAATGATAAAAAATAAAATAAAATTAGAAGTTAAAATGTGGCAGTTATAACGTGATGTTGTCCGTTTACGTTACGGAACTCTTCTTCTGCAAGTCAAACTCACACGTACCCGTTTTTATTAATGTCCCTTTTGTACAGTAGGTAAGTAAAAATAGGTATATGATGGGAGTCTGACATCAAACGAACGAGTATTTACGTAATAATTGCAGTAGTTGTAATATCAACGAGAAAATAGGTTTAACAAACTAATCCGTTCATATACAACGCCTAAAACATAAGCAAACAACATTCCAACTTCGAAGTAAACACAACATTAATGTACAAATATGTAATATCTGCTACCTTATACATTAATTACCAACGTTATATTGAGATTCAAATATTCACACAGCCAAGAAGGTAAGTACATAGGTACAAATTAAATATTAAATAGTCAAGTTTCAGTTTAGTATACTGATATGAAAAAGATTTTTAATATTAGGTATTCTAGCACAACTTTACTGCTGGCTGCTTTTATGTAAGCCAATATCCGTTTAAGGGCAAAGTCAGGGTGCTATAAGCGGTAGCGGAGCGGGAAAGCGATTGCGAGAAAGTGAAAGAAAGTGTTTCGTAAGTAAGTGGTGATGATGTTGCGAGAAAGTGAAAGAAAGTGGTCCGTAAGTAAGTAAGTGGTGATGATGTTGCGAGAAAGTGAAAGAAAGTGTTTCGTAAGTAAGTGGTGATGATGTTGCGAGAAAGTGAAAGAAAGTGGTCCGTAAGTAAGTAAGTGGTGATGATGTTGCGAGAAAGTGAAAGAAAGTGGTCCGTAAGTAAGTAAGTGGTGATGATGATGATGATTTCAGTCGACTGTCTTCAATCGTCTTCGATTATGTCTTAACTAGTAATGATAAAAACTTGACCATCGATGGAATTAATCATAATTTCTCTAGCCCTTATTTCGATTTATTATATCCCATTAAAATAGATACACAAATTTTAACACAGCGTTCAATAAGTCTAACTAAACATATCCAAGCAAAAGAAAACACAAATTGAACAAAGTGATTTTGACCTTAAATAATAAATTGCCAACGTTGACACTAAAATAAACATATTCATTAAACCCATAACCTGAGTTTATGCATTCATGGTTAACCATCATTTTAGTGTATTTTCGTTAGCTGATTTTTTTCTTGTAAGTATCTAATGCGTTTTTCTTATGTTTTATCATTGTTCTTATTTTGGTGGTCAGAATGATTTCTCAAAGTTCATCCATCTATTTTAATGCGACCTTATAATATATATGTCGCAGCCAATTAGCTTAATCAGCCACTTAATTGGTTGCCTAGCCTTTTCATTTAAATGTGCCGATTTTTCAGCGACCTAAGTGACATCTTTTGTTCAATATCTTTTAATGACTAATCCATGTCACTTACGTCGCTGATAAAAAGTAGCAGTTCAATGAAAATGCTAGACTTTTAATAAAACAGCGGATTCAGCTAGTTAGCTGCGACATATGCAAAGGGTTATAATTTGTATTTAGTTATTCTTCCATACTTTTCTAATAGTCGTCATTTTAATGGTTAGCCCCTTTCAAGACACATAATTTGCACACAGTTCATTCATCGTTTCTTTGGTGACGCTACTCATATAGACATCCACATTTTGGTCAACTTCTGTCGATCCAACCTTTGGCTTTTGAGAAAGACCGACTAAAATACAAGTTGTAAATTTTGTTTAATTAAATGCGGTTAAGTTTTTTTATTTTTTATTAGTGATGGGTTTGCTCTTGACTCTAGTCAATGTCAGAGATGACAGAGACAAAGTCTACGATGGAGCGGTGTAACAATCTGATCACATTTGTTCAGAAATTGCACAAAATACAGACATTTTGAAGGAGAAAGGAAAGGCCTTGACCAGCAGTGAGATAAAAATTTGGCTAGTAAAAATAGCGCTAATGGGACTCGTGATTCTACTAGAACTGAACCGCTCCGTCTGACATCCTTATCCAATCAAATATCAGTCTAATCCGCTGCTTCTTTGTACATGGCTGCTACCTTTTGTAAAGTGGGGTTACTATGTTATCAGTAGTCTAGATGTGAACTAGTTTAGTTCTAACTGTAGGTACTTACTTAGTTAATCATAAATCAAAACAAAACGATATGAAGTTATCGAGGTCTAAATCGTTGCAAATTTGCTCTAGAACATCCCATTTACTTATTTAAACTTCATGCTGAATAAAGGTACAGCATTACAGAATTCTTAGCTATTTTTAGTAAAACCAGAAGTAGTATTAAATCCATCTGGACCTTGTAGCAGCATCGATACTACCACAAAAACTAACGTTGCGAAATCTATACCGCAACAAAAAGTAACGCAGCGACAAAATTTAACGTAAGATTTGAACATATACAACAGCCCAAATATCAGCTATCGGGCAGTTGCCCACCGAACACAACAACCGTCCGGTCGGAGGATCTTCCCTTTTCAATGGAGGTTAGCGGGACTTTACTCCCTGTTCCGTATAGGTACCTAAAAATACAACGTACCTACTTTATTTATTTTTTATTTAATCTATTTACGGGCACTTTTAAATTGACCAGGTCAGTCAGTCAAAGATATGAAGTTGCAAGTTCGAAATCGTATATATCCATGTAGAAGAATTTGCAAAAACTCCATGGACACTTTAACATCAATAAATGCCTAGTTACAAAGAATTCATTGCTATATTACATTTTAAATTCTATTTTCTATATTGAAAGTTGATATTCCGAGTTTCCCGATTTTCCACTGAAAGTCGAATTCAATGATGCTTAGCCCAATTCTATAGCAGCTGAGCCTCTTTCGTTGATCATCCTTTTTGCCTTTGTGAAGCTAAGGATTTTTGTGTTTCAGACATCAAGTTTTGCCGGTTTCTGTTTGATCTCTGATGATGATGAAGTTGTTAAGGAAAGGGCTTTTCGAGTCAAGTACTTCGTTTGAAATGTACTTTTCTTTATAAGCTAACTTGAAAATTGAGACTAAATTCTGCCCGTGTCTCTGTCTGCTTAGAATTGTTCAGTTAGGGATGAAAAGAGTTTTTATGTGTTACTGTTGTAAAGCCTATGTGTGTCGAATATCATTCAAATCCGTTTAGTCGTTTTTGTGTGGAAGAGTAACAAACATTCACATTCAAATATTAAAATACTTATTTTAAAAATTAATAAAGCAAAGTAAAATATATGGTGTACATTCCACCCACACTCACGAAATGTTTTGGGAACACATTCATTGTGCGCACAGCTAAGGAGTTGAATTCCCTGTCAGAGTCTGTGTTTCCTGATAGCTACAACCTGGTGACTTTTAGTCAAGAGTGAATAGATTACTTCTAGATAAATGTGCTCTATCTTCGACCACATCATCACTTAGTTTCAGAATCAAAATATTTAAATATCATATTTTTTATTCCAGACATATGTTTTCCCATGATTTTCACGCGCAGAGAATAGCTCATTAGAAGAATTTTCTTTTATGTATTATTTACCATTTACACTTCAAAAATCTACTCTAAGCTTTTAGCGATAGAGTATGAATTCATAAGTCAATCTCGTGTGAGCTGTACAGTAGCAATGTAAAATTCATGTCGTATGTTCCAAACTTTGTTTCTACATCCGAAACTTCTGTTGATAATTCTTGGCTGGGTTCATTATTCAATTATTAATTTTCCTTTGCCTTAAGCAACTGGATTACATGGAAAATTAATTCACAACTGATGGGAAATTTCATTAAAGTGATGCTATTTTTGAGTATGGTTTTTCAGAGAGATGTAAATAGATAGATGAAACATTTATTCGGTACAAGAATAGAAAACAAAGCACACAAAAACAGAGTTACAAGTATAAGACAAAAATAAAAAGTAGTGAAAACAAAACAAATATTTAAAAAAAGAACAAACAAAAGAAAAAGACAGAGCACTATGATCCTGGCAATCTAAATGATATTATTATCAAATGCATAAAAATTAATAGAATTTTTTGCACCCACTGTTTTACCAAATTAAAAGTGAAGGCTCACTTTGTTAATATTCTGTTAGTTATTAAATAAATATCTCTAATATTCAAATGGGATGCTTTCACCTGAAAGGAATAAGTAGCATACCGATGTATGAATACTTTTCAAGTCATCATTATTATGAACTGAGTGTCAACTCAACTAATTTTTAAGCAATGTTCGCATTCACATCTGTTGAGATGTTTCTTCGTAATTTAACACCAACTTCCAAAAAAAAAGTTATGTTGTACTTTGTAGTGTTTTTTTTTGGAAGTCGGTTTTTTTGTGAGAATGTTTTTTAGTTTTCACTTTTTAGTGGTGCCCCACACCTAACAACACCACTGGAAAGTCACAGAAAAGCAGAATACGCAATTTCACTCAATTGGATGACGTATTTGTTACAGCTATTTGGATTTAAAAACCAAACTATTTAACAGATTTTGATAAAATTTCAATAAGACCAACCGAGAAGCATTTCCTTTTACATAAAATATGATTTTTTCAAATCGGTTCATACAAGACGGAGATATGAGGTTACAAACACACAAAAAAAATACAATCGAATTGAGAACCTCCTCCTTTTTTGAAGTCGGTTAATGAGGCTTTTTTGACAGATTGCGACTGAAATGCAAATGAAAACGTTGCTTAAAAATTAGTAGAATTGCCCCCTGATCGTTTGAGAACCACACTTATGTGGAAAATTTGAACAATCTGCCACTCCTTTTACCCGTCTTTAGTCAAGCCTCAAAGGAGGGTATTGATTATGTATTACTCAAGTTTAATTTATTTTGTTACAGAACTACCAGAAAAGCCGAAGATTTTCGACGAGTTCGACAAAGAAGTGGTCGGAGTGGCGGGCCCGTACATAGAAGATACCAGCTTAAAACTTACCTGCGTTGTAAGTGGAGGTAAATTATGAAGATACATTATTTTTTTATTTTTCTATTGTTAAGGTTAGGTTCACAGAATCATAATTTTCTCATAGGAAGAACGTGATAAATGAAAACGATATTTATTATGTAAGTACGTTGTAAATTACACTTTTACACGTCAATCTTTTCAGTCATTTTTAAACTAGATGAGGTCGGTGTTTCCCAGCTGACTACCCTGAGAAGAAACACCGAAACGAACTCAGAGGTCAAAGTCTCTTTTGAAGTCCATACAATTGTACTGGTCAAATCATATGAGAACCATGTAGGTTGATGTCTGAAGTGGTCTTTTGAGGAAAGTACCACACAGATTTGAGTAGATCTGTCCAGACAGTGCAAGCATTTGGTACAAATGCTAAGGAGCTCAACGATTTGTCGAACAATACCAATGTAAGTGGCAGTGCAGGGCCAAGGCCTCCCTATTTTTTTTCCAATTTTGTCTTTTAAAGCTCATTTGAGACCAGTTGGTTTTGAAGTAGTTCCACTCATCTCCCAAATTAGCCTTGAGCAAGTGTATTGCACTTGCTCAAGGCGAATTTAGGAGATGAGTCTCCACCAAAAATACAAACTAGCCTTGCATTTGCCCACTGAGGGACTCTCGAAATATCATGTTTGGTAAACATCAATGGGCTGATCTCTGCTAGCGATGCTTAATTGCTTAATCTGGGCGGCTGTAATTATTTAGCCTACGCCGAGCTACTCTCACGAGCTATAGCAGGCGCCAGATGAACTTGCAATGAAGGACATTGACCTTACCCTAATATCTCTTCGTAGATACCCGAACAATAAATTATGAACCGTTATTCATTCATAGAGAATGTAAAGGATCAGAGAGAACTCGATTCTCGATTTATTTCTGTTTTTGATATTAGGAAAGTCAATAAATATATGTGGTTACTATACATTTATCTGGCGGTTATCATTGTTAAAATGTGAATAGTCTTTATTTAAAATAGCTGTTGAAAAATAGTCCTACCTCCATATTTTCACTCACCAATTGACGCCGTAACAGCAAGATCGAGTGTCGAAACCCGTTAACTTTCCACAAACACAATAAAGTAAAAAGTTAAACATTGACATTTTCAAGGGAAAAGTGACGTTGCCCAGTAGAAGTTCAAATTAAAGTAGTTACCTTTGTACCGTTCGCAACTAAACTTTGTAGCCGACCGTCGAAGACTAACTCGATGAAATAGGGTACACTGGAGAAAGAATAAAATGCTTGAACCTTTGAGCTACGGAACCCGAGTCCGTGTACCGTGGAGGTAAAGGAACGGGCTATAATTTGGTAGGACGGTACGTGAATAATCTTGTTTTGAGCTGTGCGGAAAAATTAACAACTATAGTCAGATGTTTTCAGCTGCTTTTGTTATAATTTCAAGCTTTGTCAGTTCAATTTATTACACCTGCCTAACTAGCTTTACCTGCACCTTCGTACGCCTATATTCCGTTGTTATCCGTTCCCGTATAGCCTATAGCCTTCCCCACACCTAATAGTACAAATGTGGATACACTCACCAAACAGTTACTGAATGCAAAACCACTACTCACTTTTTCACTTTTCACGTTTTCTAATTGTTCTGTATCTGCTCGACGTCCGTATGTCACTATATGGATCCAGCAGAATACCGGCGTCAGGTACATTTACCTGGCACATGCTGAGCTGGACTCCCATTTGGTGCAACTTGGAGACACGCACCGCACAAGATTATAATTATTTTTTTCTTGTCAATTTCAAATATATTTATGTAGGAAGGACTACTCAAATCATAGTGCTCTGTTTTTTTTTTCTTTTGTTTGTTATTTCAAATATTTGCATACACTACTCTGTATTATTTTTCATAATTTGTGTAACTCTTTTGTGTGCCGTGTTTCTTTACTTGCATCAAATAAATGTTTTATCTATCTATAATATACAAAAAGTATTTTCAAAATCGGTTCAGTAGATCCAGAGATTTCACCCTACAACCTCACCAACTCACAAACCTTACCTCTTTTTAATATTAGTATTTATAGGGAAGCTGCAAATACAGGATTTATGAAAACTGATAAAAAAGTATATAAAAGAAGGCTCACTTTTTGCGTGGGACGCATCGATTTAAAATCGCTGTAGTTTTATAATGAGCAAACATTCAATTTTAACGTTAAAAATAAGTAATTTCCCTTACTGTGTCTAGTCTAGATAGATGAAATAGTCTTTATTAAGTACTAGCCACCATATAAGTTACAGGAACACATTTATAGAACACATTTAAGAGCGTTTACGCGGTACGGCTTTTCATACAAACTTTCAAATCCTTATATCCTTCCCCCTGAACTCTTTTTCAATTTTTTTTCTGATAACTATTTAGACCTGGATATCTAGCGTACGCGTACTAAGTTTTATTAAAATCTGGTCATTAATGTCGAAAAATAAGGATTTCAAAGATTGTATGAAAAGCCGTACCGCGTAAACGCTCTTAATAAGGTAGGTTTCCTAAGGTATCGACTCACTAAGAATTGGAATAAAGTTTCAACCGACTACACAAATTGTAACTCCCACGCCCGCCAACTGAAACTCCTCCGACTTTAAATAAAATATTGCCACTGTATTAAAATTCCCCTTACCCCAAACTGTAAAGTAGTCTAATAAATTATTTAACTGGAAGATCTGCCTCATTTTATAATTGAAACAAATTCGATTATAAATTACTGAAGGGAGTTCAAACAACCTTAAGATTTGCTAATCAGCAATTTCTCCAATTTGCCTTTATTAATATTTGATTTGGTAATACTTAGACTTTTGAGCTGAATGGGTAATTAGTGTGGTATTTTTGCGTTTTCTACGGAAATAATTTAAAAATCCTTCTGACTGATTTCTGCCATGGCGTCCAATCTGGACCGATGACCTGGTGAGGGTCGCGGGTAACCAATGGATGCGAGACGCACAGGACCGGTTGTTGTGGCGACACTTGGGGGAGGCCTATGTCCAGCAGTGGACGTCTTTCGGCTGATATGATGATGATGATGATGATGTCCAATCTCAACTAGCTATCGGTGCGAAGCATATCGTAGTGCACAAGTGTGTGAGCAAATACATGCTCTCCCTTTTCCATCACTAGATCATTAGATCCGGCGCGTGCATTCCGAGGCACGGGGGTGTCATACAACTAATTTCCAAACTCCGGGTTGTCACAGAAAAATCCTAATTGAAAAACCCAATTACACTTTTTGCGTTCGTACTGGAAATCAAACGGCAATAAGTAGAAAATAAATACACTATACTTATTCCTATTACTCAGGCTAATAGAGAGGAAAAAAATAAAATACTCTATGAATTTTCTTGAGTGGAATATTCCTGGCAAGCAATATTTGTTTCGCAATTTCCTTTTTTTTAATGTATCTGGCGATAATTTAAATATGTACCTAATATTTTATGTATTTGTGATGATGGCCTGTTCGGACACCAAGTTAAACAATCTGCCTAGCCTTTTCTCAATATGTCGGGGTCTACTTCCAGCCTAAATGGCTGCTGAGTACAAATATTTGAATGAGCCTGCCTGCCTATCAGACCTCCTAACCCAACAAGATGCCTACCTGCATATTTCACCGGATTATGACAAACACCACAAGATTGTAATACATCTTAATAAGAATATAAACACATAATTTTAAATGCAATAAACCCCACCCAAATTCAATAGTTTACGACGCATCTGTCTTATTGAGCAGAAAGAGTTTACAATATCACGAAATTTAATTATAAACTTCGATGCTTGCAATAACCCGGTGACTCATACATTATTTTAATAACCTTTAACCTTTTTCACAGGTAAACCCATGCCACGTATTCGCTGGTGGCGTGACGACAAGGTCATAGCAACGCTTGCGCCAGTAGACGACGAGTCTCGACTTAGTCTCCTAGAGCTGAGGATACCCAAGCTATCCAGAGATTACTTCGAGGCAGTGTACACTTGTACTGCTGATAACACAGTGCTGGTGCCACCTTTGAGAGTCAATGTGCAGATTCAGATATATTGTAAGTATTTTTGTCAACTATTTGTGAAATTTTCAAGATTTTCTGGTTTAAAAAATTAAAGTCTTCTCGAAAAACGAACCCTTCTTCAATGTAGTGTCAAGCTTGCTTCTAATCTGAGCTAGGAGTTATTTTGTCCTGCCAGAGTTGCGGAATCTGTTCGAACCAGTCACCACGGCCCTGGAACGCAAAGAGCATGAGGAGGAATGGCTTTAAGTCAGTACGAGTCTGATATTCCCTTCTGCTCCATCCAGAGCGGAAGGAGTCATTTGATGATTTCCCATCCATAAAAAGGCGTTATTTGGTGTTCACCAATAAAAGTTATCAGGAAATAATATTTGTAATGTACCTAATGTAAAAACCGTTTTACTTTTTTATTTTATGATAACACTGTAATTTTATTGGATCACTAAATTCTTTGATGGCAAAAATACCAATAAGTGGCCCAAGAAAAATTAACATTCTATTGGCTTTAACGATTGTTGACAAGTTCATAAAACGTACATTAATAGGCTATGAATTGGACTACTAACAACATGAATGAAAGATGTTACTGAAATTAGTAAGATTTGTGAAAAAAAAAATGAACAAGATGTAAAAGTAAAGATCTTACACGCTTTTTGAAATTAAGGCACAAATTAATGCACTATGATGGCGTGTCTTGCGATTGGCGCCACGTGCAGTTAGTACTATCTTGCTCACAACTCCGTCCTTTTTTAGATTTTTATATATGTCTTGTCTTTCCACTAGATTTGGAGATATTATAACGAAAAAAACACAGTCAAGTACTCTATTTGATAAACACTATAGAAATTTCATGTTATTTGAAACGTTTGAATATTGTGCTATCAATCATCTAATATCAACCAATTGCCGTCCACTGCTAAACGTAAGCCACCCCAAAGAGCGCCAACCATTTCGATCCAGTCCACTAATATATCTGTTGAATTGTCACTTTGTCTGAGCCCAAGGTAACTAATTTTGAGAAAACGACACCGACCTAACAAGAGAGACTTAGGATCGTTTACAAAGTTCCTATAACTTAATAAAACAATTTATGCTAATGTTTAAGTTTTATACAAGCACCCACAAGTTCACAGGCAACCTCGCAAAAATTATACAACAAAACTAAGCATTCAAAAACATAACTTGAAAAGGTCACGCAAAATTATAGTCGTAACTTCGCTTACAGTATAAAACTAGCTACCTATTTTCCCACGGTTTCACTTGTTTTTTAGGTAAATTATGTACCCGAATAGAAGTATCCTAAACTTTGCAAACGTCTAAAAATTCTAGTATTTAAAACTTTTTCTTTTTTTATATAACTGTTTGCTAAACATCCAAATACCATCAGCGGTTGCTTGATTTATATAACAGAAATACAAACTTAACTCCAAATATTGACATTAAAATAACAAAACCTACTTTTTATATTTACCTACGAATTTATTAAAAAATCGTCATTATTTCTCTCTATTTTAAATTATGAAAAAAAAATACTAAGGGGATTTCAGTTAGAAAAGTTTTCGAAAGAATAAATGTGACAGATTGTATTTAATAGGTCTTTACCTATGAAATTGCCGTTTTGTATGAAAAAATTTAAACGAATTTTTTTCATATATTTTTTATTTGTATTAATCGAAGTAATCATCCATGCAATCAATGCATCTTTGCCAACGCAGTGGCAGTTTATTGATGCCCTTCTTAAAGAAATCAGCTGGACGGGAGGCAACAAATTCTTCAAAGGCATTTTGTACTGCCTCTCGGGTATTGAATTTTTTTCCCGCCAAGAAGTTATCCAAATTCTGGAAAAAGTAGTAGTCTGTAGGCGCAAGGTCTGGTGAGTAGGGCGGATGACGGAGAGCTTCCAACCCCAGTTCTTGCAACTTGGAGACCGTCTGCTGTGCAGTATGAGGTCGCGCGTTGTCGTGCAGGAGCAGCGAAGACGGGCGATTGACCAATGCTGGTTGGAGATGTGCCAGCTTCTCCATCATTGCGTTCAGTTCTTCACAGTACACATCTGCAGTAATGCTCACCCCGTTTGGTAAGAAGCTGAGATGAATCACACCGGCGCTAGACCACCAAACAGTGACCATCACTTTTCTAGGGGTAAGTTTTCGTTTAGGACATTGTTTAGGTGCTGAACCAGGATCCAACCAACTTGCTGAGCGCTTGCGGTTATCAAACAGAATCCATTTTTCTTCGCAGGTAACAATGCGGTTCAAAATTCCTTCATTTGTGTGTCTGTTGAGCAGTGCAAGGCACGTCTCGACGCATACTTCGCGCTGGCGATCATTGAGTTCGTGGGGCACCCATTTGTCAAGCTTTTTTACCTTGCCAATTTGACGCAAATGGACCAATATTGTTTTGACGCTAACGTCGAAAGCTGCTGCTAATTATTCAGCCGTAGATTGTGTATCATCAGCTTCCACAATCGCCTTTAATTCGTCATTGTCGACCAGTCTTCGGACGACCGCGAGGTTCATTTTTCAGGTCGAAATTTCCAGAACGGAAGCGAACAAACCAATAACAGGTGGTGCGTTGGTTTGTAGTGTTAGCTCCGTAAACGTCGTTGATGTTGCGTGACGCTTGTGCCGCGTTGCTGCCACGACGGTACTCATATTCCATAATTACTCGAATTTTTAACGTATCCATGATGACGAAAAAGATTGAAATGCGATGAAAATGTAACACTAATCAAAAAACAAATGACTACTTTTGGAAAAAAAATCATTTTTTTTAAATAAAATTAATTTGAAATTAGAATTCTTAGCCAAACAAAAATTATTTTGATTTGAAATGGCCAGTACTGCAGAACGGCAATTTCATAGGTAAAGACCTAATATTTCAAAATCAAGTAAACGTTATTCAACTGTCGAAAAAACTGCTCTAAATATCGTAGTTTAAAAGCTCATAGACGTCAATTTCATTTTACGATATGAAGGTACAAAGGGCATGAGGTGGAACACAGATGCGTCAAAAACCCATCCGTGTTCATCCTCATGCCCTTTGTCAGACGGTTACTGAGTAAAGTCAGTAAAAATCTGACTGACTAAAGTCAGTAAAAGTCTGACTGATTAAAGTCACTGACACGGAAGAAGTCATAAAAAGGCACTCGAATGAGTGTTTTTAAGATATACAAGTAGCATAGTTACAAACACAGGTCCCCAATTTATCTAGATATTCATACCAAAGTGTCTCCAGCGTAATATTCCGTCATTTGTCTGACTAAACGCGTCGGGACATTATGAACGTTGACAGCGCAGTTCGTCATCGTACGTGATAGCCATATATGAGGATAAACACATAAACATGGTGGATTCATACGAAAAAGTAAGACGGACGTGACTTAAGATTTACGGAAGCTGCCTTGTAAGTTATTTTTGGGGTTGGAGTATAAAATTGGGGGTGGAATTATGTTTGTTTTGAAATGGGAATATTTGGTCTTGGTTTAATTTTGTTGCAGTATTTGGATTTGTAAAATCATTTTGGTAGCAACAGTTTATTCGAACATAACATTTAATCCACAATCTAAAAGAAAATTACGCTATACACTAGAAACAACACGCTCAAATCGAAACTTAAATTGAAATCGGATTGATAAAAAAACAATTTTTTATAAATGAAAAAAAAAACATCTAGGAAATATATAAAATTACTTACATAATTTATTTTATTGCCTTTCCTACAAAAGAACATTGTGTCTTGTTTTATCAAAAGCTTCACTTGTACCACAAAAATATTTTACTTTCTCAAAGAAAAATAAACGCGACTATAAAAAGATATAAGGACACTTTATTTAATCAAATCTAGTGCTACCCTTTTCCCAGTTGTTACCCAATCTGCCTCGAGCAACAGTTTCAGAGAAAAATAACATTGGTTGCCGCAAAATAGTTGGAAAGTTTCATAACATCCGCATTACGCGAGGACAAACGTTCATTTTCTGTTATTGCAAGACTGAATCCACGTAAATCCGTGCGATTAACCTATATCAACCGCGCTAGTCTCTTGGATTATCTCGGAATATGACGGTTCGTCGCCGACAGGATTCTTTTGTCACCGTTCACCCTAAGGGGCCATTAGTTTTTATTTGTGTAGCATTGTCCTGTCGTGACGGCGTTGCCACGTCGACGAACAGGAAATTATTCTCCATTATAATAACCCATGATGTCGTTCGTTCAGTAATGCACGTTAAGCTCACCTTTTTCCGACAAAGCTTTTAGTGAGCGATCTTATTTTTGTTTTTAACACTTTTTCAACTATCTATGCCATTAATGGCGTCCATTAGCGTTTTAGTTTCCTATTGTTCGAGCTGCTTCGATTTAATTCTTGCGATGGATTTATGGAAGTAGTTTATCGACGAGGGTATATAATGTGACGTTTATAATCATGTTTACGTTAAGGGGTAAAAGGTCAATATTATGTGTGAGTTTTTCCGTGAGTGCTCTCATCCGCATTGATGGATTACCGTCGTTTTAACGGTGTAGCTACAATTTCTCATACTGTTCTGGGATACGCTTGAAACAACAAATTTCCAATAAAAAGCCTCAGCTTAAAACGTAGCAAACATTGAATTACAGATCAACTTTGATGTACAGTCCATTATCGTGCGAGTGCGTATTTTACATTTGTTTTTGCTTGATTAGGAAAACGTCGTCAAATATTCAGCCTGATTTTTCCAACATACAATGCACAAAGTAAATTACAGCAGATTTATTTCAGTCGTTAATTTGGATATTATTTTAATCGTATTTGTTAATTACGTTTATTTAAAAAAATATTGGAGTTAGGCTATAACAAGAGGACCTTATAATGTCACGATTTACAACCGTAAAAAAATTAAGAAGATTTTTTCATCTTTTTTGTAAGAGTCTAATTAAACATTTATGTTTTTACATAATAAAGAATATCTATACTTCATAATTTTATATTGTTTTAAATTTAATTAAATAATAATAATAACGTGTTGCATGATAATCATAATAATTGTAAAACTACATGGAAAAATGAGAAATAATAAAAGGCTTATTTATTTATATTATATTTATAATCGTACTCAATCTATTAAAGCTGAAGAGTTTGTTTGTTCGAACTCACTAATCTCTGGAACTACCAGTCGGATTGAGAAAATATAAGGGAAGAAAAAACGAGATCTGCGAAAAAATTAGATCCCTACCGAACTCAGATTTCAAAAATAACTAGTTGGGCAGCCCTAGTTTAAGAATTTAAACTAGGGCTGCCCAACAAGTTATTTTTATTTTTACAGTCATTGAATAATGACTGTCAGATTCCGAACAACGTGATGATAAAATAACCAACATAATTTACATACTTCAGTGGCAGAGGCTAAATAGACTTCCATTTTGTGAACTGAAGTTTAATAATAGTAATGTTCGAAATGGTTAGCCAGGCTGTCATATAACAAAATTTGGCGGTCCTTGCAGTACCGTAATGATGATAAGGGTACCGCGTTTGTCACTGTTTGTGAATAAAGTATTTTTAACGCCATTTTGATTTTGAAAATCATTTCGTTTTGCTTGGAGAAAGAATTTTAGGAACGACAGTGTTCCATTTACGTTGATGTCGGAACATAATTAGCGCCAAACTATCAAGATGGTACATCTATTTCCAGCAATAGAATCTTAAGGTGGGTAATGACCACGTGTTACAAACCGTAATTAACCATTCACAGCGCTGTGTACTAAAATCTGAGGTGCATGCGCGTGTTCGTGCTCGCTTCCACATACTGGCTGCACGAATGCTCGCTTTGTAACATGTAAAATTATGCCCTGTAACACCGGTCACCCAGGTCAGTCTAGAATTTTATGATACACTTTTTAATGAATAATAAAATGATGAGAATAAGTGGATGGATGAACAAAAACACGCTAAACCAGCATTCGTGTTTCGTCTAACAAACGTCAAGATTTAACGCCTTAACACTTCGGCGTTAAGGCCAATTTTAATGGAATTGTGTAACAGAAAACCAACAGGACCTTTTTCTAAAGATGGAAAATCATCAAATGACTTCTTTCGCGTTATAGGCTACATTAACGCGAGCAAAGCTGATGGCAAACGCTAGTGTTTTATAATCTTATTAGCCAATATTTTACGCCTGCAGGGCAAATACCTCTTTTCCACTCAACTTTACAGTTTGCTACTAGGGGCAAATCCTTGTGTCAGGAGTCGAGGTCGTCTCGTCATCTTTGCATTGGTTTGCGCAATTTCGTCTAGTATTTAATTTGACCCATTCAAAGGTTCTGGGACCGATGACCTGGTGAGGGTCGCTGGTAGCCGATGAATGCGAGACGCACAGGACTGGTTATTGTGGCGACACTTGGCTGATATGATGGTAAAATTTAATACTATTCAAGGAATAACTTTAACATGATTATTGGATCCACCAAAGGCATTGACAGCCTCCTACACCTGTGTTTTTTCAGATTCGAATTAATGTTTATTTCCTTTAATCATAATGCGCCATTAATTTCCTAAAAAGCTCAAGAGGTTCCGATAAAAGAGGTTGGCTCTCACAGTATGTACTTTAATTTTTAACCCATGTTTTTTCCTCCAGTGCGACCACTATTCGTGGAGATCCTGGCCCGGGAGCAGCCACTCTCCGTGGGTCAGGCAGCAGAGCTAGCGTGCAAGGCTGTGGGGGCCAGGCCACCAGCAGTCATTACGTGGTGGATGGACGACCGGCAGATGTCGGTAGCGGCAATCCAGAAGGTAATGTAGAATCTTGCATTTAACAGACTCGTAATGGACGGTTTCCGGATTGAGCGAAGTGTTATTGGAATTTTCCTTCTGGAATTTGTGAGTAGCACCTGGACTTTGGATTTGTACCTCGTTAGTGGCAATAGGCTGGGTTTTATCATAACTTTCGAAATGTGGGTGCACACCTGACACATTTATTTATAGATTGCTATCGACATAGTGCTCTGCCTTTTTCTTTTTAATATTTGTTTTGATAAGTTTTTATTTTAGTCTTATTATAAACTTTCAAGTAGTCTCAGATGGTGTGATTATGTGAAATTCTATCAGCGACAAATTTTGTCGAAAATTACAAAAACACATTTTTATTTTACTATTGATAGGCACGCGTTTAACCACTATCTCACCGATGGTAAGCGATGATGTGGTCAACGATGGAGCACGCTTGCCTAGAAGAAACCTATTCACTCTTGGCTTAAAGACTCCCAGATTGTAGCTATCAGGAAATACAGAATCTGGCAGAGAATCCTATTCCTTAGCTGTACGCACAATGAAGGTGTTCCAAAAACATTTTGTGCGTGTGGGTGGAATCTCCACCATGTACATCTATGTGACATTCTATCGGAGACAAAGATTGTCGAAAAATACAAAATGTATGAATTTAAGTTTATTCTTCTTTTAGGCTAAATAATAACAGCCGCACGGGTCGATCTTCAAGGTTAAGCAACGTTTGCCTAGGTCGGTCTGTGGATGGGTGACCATCTCAACAAATCGAGACTCCTCCATGCCTCGGAAAGCACGTTAAGACGTTGGTCTTGGCTGTCATTTGTAGTCTTTGGCAGTGGTTACGGATTGTCAGAAGCCAAAAAATCTGGATCCAGTCTTGCCAAGAATTCCTATGTTACCCAGTTAATGGGTTGTGGAGGTCTGGAAGGCAGCCGCTCCACGTAAAATATTGGTATTCAGCGGTTTGACTGGAAGTCGACTCCAGTTGCGAAAAGGCTAGGCAGATGATGACTGGCACGACAGTAATTTTAATTTATTTGGCCCAAAACTTTGATGCTGTTGATTTGTTAAGGTAGCTCCACTTTACGAGATTGCCATGCGCTACTGAAATGTCAAACATTTTGTTTGACAGCCGATGTTGCTTTTTTCACTTTGTCAGGCCCTAATATGTACATACGTATAGTACGAAAGTTATATAATACCTATCTGTAATTTCAACACACCTACGATAACATGACTGGCATAATTAATAATCAAAGCTATTATGCAAGGTATTCATCACTGAATCAATATTGTATCGAATCGTAATTCATTACAGTAAACAATGTGAGCAATATGATTATAATTGAATATACAATTAATATTTAAGTACATACATATTCATACTATTTGCTTTAAGAATATGTACAAGAAATATGCCAGTGTTGCTGATACATTCCTACGTAGCTCGTTCATGTTGCGTGTACGCCATGTAAGCGACGCGTAGACTTTTCGTAACTGCGTTAGCAATAACTAGTGAACAAAAATATGTCTTATCTTTATTTCTACTGCAATTTAGTGTCAGAAAAACGTTAATAGCACAATAGCACTAAGTGACACCAAAATTAATTCCTAAAAATTTTTTAATATTTTATTACTTTCTTTTACGTGTTTCCTAGTGTAAATAAAAGAAATAACTTCAGTCGGGTTTGCACAGCATCTACACTACGAATAGTTCCTCCTGACCGATTTTGGCTTCCATCACTCTCATATTCCGATGGTATGGCAACCGGACACGACTGGTGAGAAATCTGGCGCAGGAGCAATGGCTTAACGTGCTTTTCGAGGCACGAGAAATTCCTAATTATTGTGCCTAATTGTCAATGAGAAATTCCTAATGGAAAAACCCAATAACTCTATTTGCCCAACCTGTGAATCGAACCCAGGACTCCACGCTTGGCAGACCGCGAGACTAAAGGAGCAAGGCTCCTTATCACGGCCCTGGTTCAAGCCATGGTTCGGAGCGAGGAGGCATGGGAAGCCGTCACCTCCTTCTGCGAAGCAGTAATGCTAGTGAAGGAGGAGGCGGGCCGCGTGAAGGAGAGACAGCCCTCACGCCCCAGCCGCCGCAACATAGGGAGACGCACCGGGCGTCGGGAGTCGCTGGGCGATTCCCGGCCACCGTAGGTGCGGGTCTGCGGACGGCGAGCGGTGGGTGGCTTGCCATCCAATCAAAGCCAGGCCCGGGCCGACGGCGCGTTGTGTTCCACGCGCGCCTCAAAGAGATGTCAGCAAAGTAGGCGGGGCCCGTTAGGGCCAGAGCCTGCCAGGGTTGCGGATTTTGTTCGAAAGAGTTACCGTGGCCCTGGAAAGCAAAGGGCACTACGAGGAGCGATGGGTTTTAGTCAGTAAGAGACAGACACTCCCTCCCACTTCGCCCAGAGCGGCAGAAGTCATTTGATGATTTCCCATCCGTAAAAAAAAAGGTTCCTTATCAACGATACAAAGGCACTCTTGGAATCTCTTACCAGAAAGTAGATTCCTAAGATATCTTTTAAACCACATCACTATGTGTAACTATTTTGGTGTACATTAAATTATTCTATTCTTTGACTTCATTTTTTTTTATGCAGAACTCGGACGACAAAAACGAGACCGTATCATTTCTCCGCTGGACTCCCCGCATGGACCAAGATGGCCGAACGCTCACATGCCGCGCGGCCCACGTCAAACTTGAGCACACCACAATAGAAACCAGTGTCACGCTCAATTTGCACTGTAAGTCCCTTTTCTTTTCTTTTTTGAATAGAGGAAATGCAATCTTTTTTGAGGATTTATTGGCGGAAAAATTTTGTAAAGATATTTGGGTATGTTTCTAAGCTATACATAGTGCAATTTTCAATAGTCTCGTAACTTTATTTCAAGGAATATATGTGGCAGTTTGACAGCGTTTGCATATAGAAAATGTCAAAAGAAATATTTTTTCTACAAATAAAATCTGACGATTGAAAAATTGGCTCCATCGCCAAGAGGGGCTAAATATAAATGCAAAATCAGAAAAAAATGATGTTTTCTTTTAAATAATTGTTTTCAGACTTTTTTTTATTGCATTCAGCCTGGTAAATAAAGCCATACATAATTATCATACAGTCACAGTCCATTTTAATAAATAAACATGGCAATTAGGACAGTTGATATAAAATTATATATCAATATCATTAATGAATTCATCATACCCTTTTCTATTTTTCATTGTGGTTGCGCTTTGAGAAATAAACATATTATAATAATATTTTTAATTTGAATTTGTAAGCGCAACTAATGATTGCGCGTTGAGGAATAATTTAGTTCCGCTTAGTTGGTTGCGCATAAAAATAGTTGCGCTTTGAGGAATACCCCCAAAAACTATTTGTTTTAATTGTTGTTTGTTTGCCTGTCGGTCTGTCCCTCTGTCTCACTGTTTCTGTTCCTGTCTGTTTGTTTTGGCAAATCTCCAAAATCTCTAGACCGATATTGTCAGGACTTCGCCTAGCTAGATATTATAAGAAGTAATTTAAGCTACTTTTGTTCCAAAAAATTAATAAGGGTTCCACCATAAAATTGTCATTTGAAGTTTGAAGCGAACGAAGCCGCGGGCCATAGCTTACTAGCTATGGCCCGCTGCTTCGTTCGCTTAATTGTACATAAATAATACGGTCTGCACGCTGTTTGATTCTTTAAATAAATAATTTCATTATTAATTGAGTCACACAAATATCCAATTTCCAATACAATTTATTCAGTTCATTATTTAGGTGCATTTTAATTCTATTTTCAGTGCAGAGAGTTACTATTATTTATTTCGTTTGAAATTCGAATACAGTTACTAATTTAAATTGAAGCCAAAACTAGCGGGCTGGATTGCCTGTCGAAAACTAATAAACTACGGAGCTGACAGTTTTATACTGAAATAAGTACTGCGATAAATATTTAAAGTGGAAGACTAATAATTATGGTGACATTTGATGTGTGTTGTACTATCTCTTTATTTGAACTATTTGTTCTTTTTTTAGTAGCCACGTTTTTACCCAGCACTTATGTTATTTTATTTGTCGCGCGGTTTGTTACCGGAAATACACCGAACAACTTTAGTAAAACCCATAACTTAATTTTTGTTTATCAATAGTGATACTACATAGAGTTTAATTTTAACCAATTACTGGATTATGGGTCAAGCCCACTACACTATTACCGACGACAATGCGATCAAAAGCACTGAGTCAATGAGGTTTGATGAGCCCGGAGAAACGATTCAAGTGCCAAGATCTCGCAACGAAATTATTCTAAAAGGAGAAGCGAACGAGAAAAAAGACCTGCTTACAACTTCCCTCCTATTTATTTTATTATACAGGGTTAATTTTTAAAGTGTGCGTGAATGACCAAATCGGGAACTATGAGGAATATCGAAAAATTAAACATTAGAGGTCTGGAGCTCGATTTTTATGAAAATTAAAACTGCATCATTAGATTTTTGAAAAATCGGTACTTTTTCCTAACCGGGAATCGAACCGGTTAGTTTTGAAAAAAAAAACACATTACTTATTATTACACAGTCCAAAAGTGTCGCTACTATGGATCAAATTCTGGGAAGTACTTAATAACACGTGGCAAACTAAAGGAAAAACGCTCATTTTAACCAGTTACTTTTTAAATTTCTGAATAAGCCTACCTACCTAAACCGTAATTGATATTTTTTCAAAAATTCAATGATGCAGTTGCTGTTTCTCGGGCCCGATGATGAAAACTAAAACTCCATCATAGATTTTTTTTAAATTATCAAAAAATGTTCTTTTTTGAAAATTAAAAAAAAATAATTTTGTTAAAAATGTCCTCTTTCCTTTTGTTTGCCATGTAATGTTACTTCCCGGACTATGATCCTTATTAGCGACACTTTCGGATGGTGTAATAACACAGGGTATGTTTTTTTTTTCAAAGTCAACCGGTTCGATACCTGGCTAGGAAAACCAATTTTTAAAAACCTAATGATGCAGTTTTAGTTTTTATCAAAATCAAACTGAAAAAATATGCAAAGAAATAAAAGTAACTAAATCGATATTTTCGTTCGCAGATGTGCCAATAGTGACGCTGCAACTTGGTTCTAAGATGAATCCTAACGATATTGAAGAAGGTGACGACGTCTACTTCGAGTGCATGGTGCGGTCGAACCCTCCTGCTTATAAAGTTGTATGGGAACATAACGTAAGTACCTTAAATCACATATTCACAATTCATCATCATCATCATAATATCAGCCGAAAGACGTCCACTGCTGGACATAGGCCTCCCCCAAATGTCGCCACAACAACCGGTCCTGTGCGTCTCGCATCCATCGGTTACCCGCGACCCTCACCAGGTCATCGGTCCACCTTGTGGGAGGCCTTCCAACGCTGCGTCTTCCGGTCCACGGTCGCCACTCTAAAACTTTTCGGCCCCATCGACCATCTGTTCTGCGAGCAATTATATTCACAACTAGCTGTGCCCGCGACTTCGTTCGCGCGTGCACTTCGTATTAAGCAAGATTAAGTATATATGTACATAAGTACACAAACTCACTAATGTATGTATGTACTCATCATGATTATGACATGATTTACAAAATTACGAAGAACGAACGAACGTTAACACTTAAAAATTTCTTCGTGAACAATATTACTTGTTATGTAATGTTCATCAGTAAGTAAAAACAGGCTTTGCACGCTGCTTACTCGCGATAAAGCGACATACAGTTGACCGTGCGAGAAACAGAACTTCCGCAGATCCACAACAACACGACTCATAGTTTGTCCCTGAGCATTATTAATGGTCATGCCAAAACTATCAGAAGAGAAGTCTCCGCAGAGGACACGGTGGAGCATACGGTGGAGGCCTGTCCTGCTAGGGCGGAGCATTACCATGTCCTCGTCGAGGCGATCGGCCGCGGCGACCTCTCGCTACCGGTCCTGGTTCACTCCATGGTCCGGAGCGAGGAGGCATGGGAAGCCGCCACCTCCTGCAAAGCAGTAATGCTAGTGGAGTCTCCTTTATTTCAGGCGGTCCGCGTGAGGGAGAAGCAAACCTCACGCCTCGGGGTCTACTTTCTAAGCTCGCAGTCCGTAGTTTCGTAGTGTTAGGCGTTTCCTACTCCGTATCACCTACGGACTTACGATTAGTCCCGAACCCGAACTAAGAATTAATGACAGCACGATTTGACAATTATTCCCAGTTCCCTTTAGCCGCCGAACAAGACGCCCCAGGCGTCGGGAGCCGCAGGCCAATTCCCAGCTAACGTAAACGCGGGCCTGCAGACGGCGAGCGTTGGTTGGCTCGCTGTCCGAACACAACCAGGCCCGGGTTGACGGAGCGTCGTAGCTAGGGTTGAGGAATTTGTTCGAAAGAGTCACCGCCAGCCTCATCCAGGATGAGGCTGGTATAGGAACGTGGGGATTGCAACACGAATTGAGAGGCCTATGCTCAGCAGTGGGCGAAGTCGGGCTGTGGATTATAATGATGATACATGATGATGCTAAGGTTGTTAACTCGCGATAGAGCTACATAAATTTGTCCATGGGAAGACCAACCAGAAGAAAAGTCAACCCCCGCAGAGGACACGGTGGAGCATACGGTGAAGGTCTGCCCTGCTTGGGCGAAGCACCGCCGTGTCCTCGTCGAGGCGATCGGCGGCGGCGACCCCTCGCTACCGGCTCTGGTTCACTCTATGGCCCAGAGCGAGGAGGCATGGGAAGCCGTCACCTCCTTTTGCGAAACAGTAATGCTAGTAAAGGAAGAGGCGGGCCGCGTGAGGTAGAGGTAAACCTCACGCCTCAGCCGCCACAACAGAAGAAGACGCCTCGGGCGTCAGGAGTCGCCGTAGGCGCGCGCCTGCGGACGGCGAGTGGCTAGCTGTTCTTTAACAACCAAGCCCGGGTCGACGGAGCGTTGTGTTCCACGCGCGCCAGAGCGAAAGAAATCATTTGATGATTTCCCATCCATAAAAAAAAAACCCACAATGGATAGAGTGGAGTAGAGTAGAGACTCCATTGTGCGTAGGTGTCCTGGCTAAGTTTGCAAGCCTAGGTCCGTCCAAATGTACAGAAGCCACCAGAGTGCTTTACAGGTTGAGTGGAGAGACGACCGATAACACTCAACCCCACTCAAAAGAGTGATAATCTGAGATTAAAGTCAGCTCAATCACTTAGCACTCACAAACCTATATATTTACCACATGTATATGTACATTATGGATTGCAATAAATGATTTGAATTGATTTAAAACCTGCAGACTTCACCGTTCCGAGAATTTTTTCACGTCGGAAAGCCACGACCAGGATGACGTAGCCGACTGATTCCTCGTTGTCGAAGCAACCTCTGTAAATTGGGCTGTCTGTGGTGCTTATTTAAACAATTTTTAGGGGCAATGACCCGCAAGAATCCCTAATATTACTGGAGTAATTTTTAAGCTTAAGCTGAGAAGTCGTTTTATTAGTCGCGTGTATAGACATATCATTGCCATTTTTCACTGCAATCTGTAACCCGTGACCATTTGTTGTCATGATGTTCAGTTGTTCTCTGGTGAATTCATGTGCAAAACTGTGAGAAAGAAATAAAGAAGGAAGGAGGAGTGGGTACGGGTCCAGCACTACCATCTCGGAACCTCTCTTCACGAGTTCTTCTGTGGCGTCATTGCCTAGGGACCCACAGTTCCCCTTATTGCTCTGGAGTGTGAAACCCGTACCGATAATTTCTGGCCCTGGGCTGGTCACGACGAATCACCGGCTCACTGGGAATTGAACAGTTTTGTTTCAAAATAAACAGAAAATAATAAATTGAAAAGAGGGATCCTGGGAAATAAATCCAAGAGGTGAAAGGCTCGTCGAGTCGAAGCTCCAAAGTCTTAAGCATCGATGCCGAGTTGCTTTTATGTCGGTTTTCTATCGGTTGCATTTTGGGGAGTATGCAACGGAATTGCATAGTTTAATTCCGCCAAGCCAAGTTCCATCGTCGGACCACAAGGCGAACGCTGGTGCGCCACCGGTACACGGTGGACATCACACCCACATGAACAAAACGTTTTGGAAACACATTAATTGTGCATACAGCCAGGGAGTGGAAATCCCTGACTGAGTCCGTGTTTCCTGATAGCTACAGCCTGACACTACTGCCAGTCTTGTCAAGAGACTACGAGGTACGTGCTCCATCTTCGATCACATCATCGTTTACCATCAGGTGAGATAGTAGTCAAACGCGTTCCTATCAATAGTAAAAAAAAATGAAAACAAAGTCAGTGGAGCAATTTTAGTTTTTTTTTGTGCATCAAATTTAAAAAAAAATGCACATAACGCTGGGTAAGTATGAAAAGAATAATATTATTTGTTGAAATTTTCATGCTGTTGATAGTAAGTACAGTTTCGCCCAACAGATGGTGTTGCGAGTACCATTTAGATACGTACCCGTACTTACTATGCATGTAGATAGTAAGTTGATTTCTTCTAGATTGCCACAATCCTATCAGGTTTACATGAATGTTATCTACATTAGTTTTGTATTTTTTAACGTGATGCAAACAAAACAGAATACATATAAACAGAAAATAGGTTCTGCTTGTCTTGCTAAAAAGATATGCAAAATACAGCAATAACATATTATTAACATTTAAAAATATTAGGTTTGGTAGGAATAAAAAAATAAGGAAATAAATAAGATAAAAAAAATTCAAAAATAAATACAACTTTTGTGGGATTCGAACCCACACCAAGTCCTTCGAGAGGCAGGCTTAAAACCAACGGACTATGAGATCTGTTGACAATTGATTAAAATAGCCGATAGCTTAGCTCCCCGAAAGGGTTCCACATCAGGTGCTCTAGACCTTCATTTTTTTTATGTCGACAGACAGTACTCATCATGTTGACCAACTATTCCTAAAGCGGTATATTAATATCTCTTATAGATTAGCCGGGCTGCTAAGTAGTGCTAAGGTTCCACGTCTTGTATTCAGATCTCCAAAATAAATTATAGCCTATATGTTGGCGAGGACTAATAGCTACACAACAAAAAAAGTTTCATCAAAATCCGTCCAGCAGTTTTTGCGTGAAAGATTAACAACAGACAGACAGACAAAAAAAAAAAAAAACATATTTTTGGCTTCTACTGTTTATATGAAGCACCACTGGAATATTTTTTTTTATTTTCATTCAATGTACAGAATTGATGTCTTCTACAGTTTTATTATATGTATAGATTACCTACGTAAGTAAAAAATTTAGCCCAGCAGTGGGACAGAAACGTCAAAACAAGTAAAACTCTATTTGTCTGTATGATTTTTGCCCCATTAGAACGAAACTGCTGAAACGGCTAAAAGCTGATTGATGCCAGAAGCAAATGTCTACCGTAATAAAATACACGAAGACGGATTAGTTGATAACCAGAAAGTTATGATTTAAATATAAAAAGCTTGATAGACTTGTCCGCGACTGACCGATTGAAAATATAATTTAATTTTAATTTATTTTTGTTTCTGGGGCATGCCACCATGCACAATCTTAAAATAGAATGGAAGATAGTTTCCTTATTGGGTGTAAAGAATTTCATTTGATCAATCAAATTCTGTCACCTCTAACATGATTCTCGGAATCCGGAATATTGGCAGGGACGCGAACACACTATATTGGATTCCGATCTTTGGCTCACGTTTTTTAGTTTCATGTATTTTATACATCTACTATAAACTCCTCCAATTTTCTCATGTATATGCATAATTCCTTATTGCCACTTAGTCTTTATCTCTTTGAAGTAATTCTTTTTTTTTTTTTAATTTTCACACAAACGGGTTTTCAGTCATTCCACTACCTAATTAAAGCGTTAGACGAAGAATATCATCCGGGTTGCACGCAGTTTAAGTTCAAATGTGTTTAAACTATTTTTTTTCTATAACATATTATATAGTTAATGAAAATAACTTAAATTAAAAATACATGAAACTTACAACAAACTAAAATAAAGCATCAAAAAATTCGTCCTCAACGCTTTCAGCTGGTAATGTGCCCAAGAGACTGGCGGCATTGCCACGTTGAATGGCAATGCTTAGTCTCTGCCCAAAGTAAAAGCCAGCTCTTGGGTCAGGGAAGTGTCAACTAGCCGTTTCGAAATTTCATTGAAAAGGCTATGAGCACAAGGGCCCCACGGCCCAAGGGTTTCAATTCCAAACGGTTCGAAAATATAGTTACCAATGAGGTTACTATATTTACGCCGCTTGAGGTTTTCCGCACCCGCAGCGGCAGCGCCAGCACAACACGAAGAACTAGGAAGATGGGATGGCGCAAGAGTATCGACACAGGTTGCGTCCCACACTAAAGGCCTACCCATCTTCCATGGAAACAAAGACATTCCGTCCGGTCTTTTGCCATCGTCACGAACTAAGCCATTGGGTTCTAATACGGCTGGAACGCCGACGGTGACGAGAGCTCGTCGGATAATGTCGTTTAAATTGACATGTCGGGCAAAACGGCCCGCACTGCGGCTACAAGAAAGGCCTTGGTTCCCGAGGCTGTTGACAACTTCACCACAGTGACAGCGATGAGGAGAACAACATGGGGCTTCTAAACGTAAAGAAACAGCGAGGCGGAAAGTGGTGTCGTCGAACAAAGTGCCTAGGTTCGACGACGGTAGTGTATGAAGCCAAAGACCCGACTCCCATTTTCCCACAGCCAGCAGGCGCGCACGCTCAGCAGTAGTAGCAGACGTGGTCAGTAAGTTGTTCTGAACTACTCTGCAGAGTGGTTCGTCCCACTGCCTCTGGAAAGATGGTTTATCAGGTAGGTCAGTATTCGGGCAAGCGAGTTGCCAGGCATCGATAGCATCGGTGAAGCACGGCACATCAAAATCAACCAGTGTGGAAGCCAAAATATTCCTGATTAATTTCTCAGCGCCGTGGACCGAAGATATGAAAGCCGGTAAACTTATACAAGAAATTTTGCGGACGCCAAGTCCTCCCATGCGGATGGGAAGAGAAGCTTGTGCCCATGCTCGGTCGTCCAAGGCCACATTCAAAATTAATGACAAACTTCGTCGGACAATTTGATCCATTTGATCTAAAAGATGAGTGTGCTTCCATAAATGGGAAGCACGAAGAAAATATGTCAATTTAGGGCCGAAACAGCAGAAATGAATTATAGTGATAGCCGAATGCATTTAGATTTGGAGCAATCTTTCCGAAACGTCATCGAATTTTTTAATTTTTTCTGCATTAAAATCGAGAAACGAAGTCTCAAAAATTGGAGATCCCAGAGCGAGCTTTTTTCAATAATTTGGATTTTTTCAATAATTTGGATTCCCGGTGCTATTGCGTTAAATTTTGAATGTGTCAGTTGTCTGTCAGTATGGTCCGCTAATGGAATGGAGTTTTTTAAGAAACTTAGGTCATCTAAAACAGTTTCTACTTCGCCTCGCAGGGTTCCGTCGTCAAGAAACTCAAATACAGTCGTGCTACACTTTTAGTGCCCTAACAGGAATCCTTAGGGGGATAAGATCTAGTACAAAAAAGCGTTTTATTTTTGGCCAACACTCCGACCGAACTGGATGATGTTCTTTATACACTCATTTCACAGAATTCCAAAAATACATCTAGATGAATGGATATACATAATTAGATTGTCTTCCGTCTATTATTACAAAATCAACGTAACCGTGATATTTGTTTCTGTAAATAATTTTCATGACAATAAAATAATCAGAAGGGTCATAACTATTAATATTTTCCCGATTTGAATTTGCAAGTTTTTGTTTAGCCACAAAATATTCTCGTACTTTTTCCTCTTCCTGACTTCAAAAACAAACATCAACGTAACATCGTTGTCGTATTAAAAAGTTTGTATATACACGTGTAGCTAGAAAGTTTATATTTTCCAACAATCTTTAATAATAATGATATCCTTTAATTAAAACTTTACATAAACGTGCATGTGTCGTTAGAATAAGTCTATTTCAGAAATTAGACATCTTTGGTTCATAGAAAAGAATAGTTAATTTTGGCTGAACCTGTTATGAACAAGTTTAGTTACGACGTTGGAATTAAGATTCTAAAAACTGTCGACATTCTAGTTTTTGTAAAAGTAATGTATGTTTGAACTTCAAACCATCACAATGAAATAAAAAGAAAATCACCTATTTATCGGCCATATCACGTGGATAATGAACTAATGGCCATCTGGCTGATGGCACCTGTTGAATCTTAATTTAATAAAAAGATTCATTTATTTCAGGGTCAAATCATGACACATAACCAGCGGGCTGGAGTTATAGCTGGTTCTGCAAATCTAGCCCTGCAAGGTGTAAATAGAAGTCAAGCAGGGAAGTACGCATGTACAGCATCCAATGTGGAGGGCGACGGGAAGTCCCTTCCAGTCAACCTACAAGTTATTTGTAAGTATTGCTTTATATTAAACTGTCATTTATTGAAGATGGGAAAACAATTATGACTTCTTCCACTCTGAGTGGAGCGGAAGGGAGTGTCAGACTCTTACTGTATAAAACCCGTCCGTGTTCCTCCTCATACCCTTTGCATTCCAGGGGTCTACTCTCCAAGCCCGAAGTCCGTAGTTTCGGCCTAAGTGTCGGGCGTTTTCTACTCCGTATCACTACTTACGACTTACGATTAGTACCGAACCCGAACTAAGAATGAATGATAACACTTTTTGACAGTTGTGTGGGCCGCGGTGACTCGAACAAATTCCGCAACATATTAACCGTCATAATATTTAAACATGTGTGTCTGCATATTAAAATGATAAAAAAAAACTAGTTTAGTCTTCATGGGTCCTGGTATTATTCCTTACGAAAATCATGTTCTGAATTTTGAGTCAGTGAACTTGTTGCATCAATGTTTTAGAATATTGGAATTTGGCTCATGGAATATAATATCATGAGAACATTTTTCGTTGGTCTTGTTAGGACCTAATATTGTTCTTTGCTAATACCATGTTTTGAACTTTGTGTTGGTGATTTATCTTAGACAATACTTCATAAACTATAATTTTGATACTTTAGTCTAGCTCAAACATTAAAAAGTTTTATAAGCATTCCATTATTTATTACACATCCACTTAACTCAAGAACAATCGACATACTTCGCAACTTGTTACATTTCAATTTGAACTATAACTTCTTCAACTATATAGACAATTAAATTTATTATTAGGATACTGGCATCTCCCCACAGACATACATCGACGACCAATTCACTTTGTTAATAAATAGTTTAAACCACATACGGGTGAAAACCACAGGCCGCATTTACATGGCGGAGTCACACCCATTGATTAAAATTTTCAAATACATAGTACCGTTGCAGTGAAAATAGTAGGTCCATTTGATTGTGGAAATATCGGGTCAAATAACTTTAAGTTTTTTTTTCAATCTCTTAGAGTTGTAGTTTCATTGTCAGCTTTTATTTTATTTCCCAGTACTTTATCAGGTTTTTGGTAAATCTTTTGTTTCTTTATTAAAATTTATTTAGGTATTTTCTTCTTGTCTTCATTTTCATATAAATCTTTTTATATTCTAATTCTTTATTTAAAGTTTCTTACAGCTATATTATAATAATTTATATTAAAGTATCTTTAATCGACGACACTGGCAAGACATGTTCTTTTTATTGCCTTGAATTTCGCAATTCATTGCCCACTAAAAAGGGTGAGCCCCTTAAAATGGCCGTCACTATACAAAACCACCTGTTACAGTGTTTAGCCATCATCATTGCCACAAGTGTCAATAGGACGGTCCCAAGCCTTAAGAAATGCCTACCTGCAGATGTGACAGCGAATCGACAGCCTACGAAAAATATAACCCTCTTCAAACTAGATTGAGCGTAAATATTGAAATATCGTGTGAAATATTGAAATATAACATCCGGTAATAGAGGCTTGAGGGACGGAAAAATACCGCCATTTACTAGGCAAGCAGGAAATTGTAGAGGTAGAAGTGAACTTTTTGATGAGTCATTTTGCTGTGGATGGACAAACATAAATGTTTTACACTGAAGTTCTTTCGTAGTCCACATTTGAACTTTTGTTTTTGACAAAATTTACTCATCCACAACAAGCCCTACGCAATGTCCGCTCCAGCCCCGGCGATACACCGGTGTGTCCCGAATTAACCGCGAATTTAATGTTTATTTACCTATTACATAACATTTATTTTTAATTTGGGAATTTTCACATGTCAGGGCTGGAGCGGTTAATGGATGTGTTGGTGTACATTGTACAAGTAGGTATGAATGTTGAATGTTCTTTGCCTTGGGAAACGCTAGTGACGAATAATTGCCAACGTATGGAATAGGAAATGGATGGAAAGTAACGCTAAGCTGGAATAAACGATTATTAAAGGATCTGCTCCGACACCGCAACCAGCAACTTAAAAAAGATTATAATTAAAGACCCAGGCACTCCAACACACACACATACACATTAAATACCAAATTATTCTAACAAATAATATAACTTAAATAATACTACTTGTTCTCCCGTGGGAGAGCAAATGGTATTAATAGTTACAATGGAACAACACACACTGGCCCCTTTGGCATTTACCACAGGTCCTGTCCTAACTTATATTACTAGCCTAGACTATACCGTCTGCATGGTCCTAAACCAACTGTCCTTCACTGTGGTCTTAAATCAACTCCCTCCTCATCTGTTTCCAGAGTCTCTCAAATATCACGAGGGTCGAGCCTCTTCACACTTTCGTCGAATAGGTTGTATTGTCGTTTTTGTGCAATTTCCCAATAATTGTTCGTAGGGCGCGTTTGGGTTTTTTCCGAACTACAATCAGCTGCACGTGTGTTGCATTTTTGTTGAATTTGTAAAATTTTGGCCAGCACATGACCCCATAAAACTTTAAAGGAATTGGTTTTTGGAAGGTCCAGTGTTGTTTTGCTATTTTAAAACGAATACAATAATTCTATTGTTAATTAAGGTAACGTGTCCGGTTGTCAAACAATAAAGTTCAAAATGTATGTGTTTCTAAGTAGCCCGATACCATGTGCAGGATTGGAAACAACAACAACGACAGCGTTTGGGAAACACGTTAAGAGCCATTACGCGGTACGGCTTTTCATAAAACTTTCAAATCCATATTTTTCGAAATCAATGAACCGATTTTAATAAAACTTGGTATGCATACGCAAGATATCTAGGTCTTAATAGTTATTAGAGAAAATTTGTTATTGGATGTGCTTGAAAAAGAGTTCAGGGGAAGGATATAGTGATTTTTCACTTTCTATAGAAAACTTAAAATCGCTCTCTCTCTCTCTAAATATCCAGGTCTAAATAGTTATCAGAGAACATTTTTGAAAAAGATTTTCAAAAATGTTCTCTGATAACTATTTAGACCTGAATATTTAGCGTATGCATACCAAGTTTCATTAAAATCAGTTCTTTCATTTCGAAAAATAAGGATTTGAAAGTTTGTATGAAAATCCGTACCGCGTAAAGGCTCCTTTGCCTTGGTGCCTTTGGTTCCGGCTGTCATTTGTTGATTTTTGACCATCGTTACGACGGTTGGGTAGTCGTAGTCGTAGATGAAGATGAATCCAATACAGTTGGAACACGGCTAGGCAGATTGATTGTTAATAATAACGTACACATATAAAATGCATTATTGTATAGTTCGTTAAATATTGAGACTCATGAGAGCACAAGTTTAAACATTGCTCTTTATAGACTGTCTCTTTGCAGGTTAGAAACAGGCTATCAAACTAATTTGCCTGTCGACCTACTCAACAGTATCAACCATAATATTATTAGTAATTAAATCACCCATACGTTAACGCCGTTAACGTAGCCATGTCCAGGCTCTGGCGTGAAAGTTTACGTGTTGATTCAATCGCTGCCCGAGCGCTCTTCATTTGCTATATTAACTTAGAGTTGGCCTCCTCTCAATATTATGGGGGCTTTGCTTAGGGCAATTTTAGCCTTGCGGCCTACCTAGTTACTTTGCAAGGCAGTATGGATTTACATAGTTTTTTTTTGTTATATCGTATCTCGCTGCGTCTGTGGTGCAACAACCTAGAAAGAAGAAAGAAAGAAAGAAAATTTTATTAATTGCCACAAAACGACATCCATATTTGACCTTCGCACCAGAGATCGCTCAAGATATCTCTATCTAAGGGGAGGCACAAAATAGGCTAGAAGTTTGATGATCTTCATTGACTTTGGGTGTTTTTGGATGGTCGCCTCTGTTGGCTCAGGCTTTCCGGAGAAGCAATGATGGGACTATCTGGCCGACTAATCGTAAATAAAAAAAGTCAACAATGAACCCAACGGATTTCACTTTCAGTCAGTCAGCACTGTTCAGTCTCCTTCATACAATGAGCGATTGCTTCTGACTGACCATTTACAGATTTACACGCTCGATTTTAGTCACTCGACGCCGAACTAGCACTTGACGATAGTGCAAGCCATTTTCGTGACTTACGGCTCAGTCCATTTGTAGAGCACAATTTGACTACAAAATCGGCACTAAAATAAGTTAAATAGTAATGCCCACATAACTTGAAGGCGTTTCATGTTACGCCAACGCAGAATTAACCATCTGCCTAGACTTTTCCCAACTATATTGGGGTTGGCTCCCAGTCAAACTGAATTCAGCTGAATACCAGTGTTTTACGTGGAGCGGCTGCCTACCAGACCTCCATATCCCATTAGCTGGGTAACACGGTATTTCTTGGTAAGACTGGTGTCAGATTTTCTGGCTTCTGACAATCCGTAACGATAACCAGCACAGAATTATGTTCATTTATGGACAGAGTACCCGAAGGCTTTCTATTCAATCAAATTGGGTTCACAATAATTATTATTATGTGAAATTCCTTGTACTCAGTTATATGGAAGGCCCATAAACGTTCGGATCTTCGCCACTCGTAATCACATTATTTGCCTTTACTTATTAAATTATGTACTACCACCGTACAATAGAGTATTCGAGTCTCATAATGTTTTGTTGAGGATAAAAATATTACATTTCTCTGGAAAAATTCCGCCCACATTATGAACACTTAATAAAAATCTTTACATTACAGCGCATTATTAGATGAATACTTCGCTTCAAAAATAAACGTTATTTTTTCACAGACAAATAATTTTCGTAAGTATTTCAATGGAATATCACGTGCCTTTGAAAATTACCAAAATAATAGGTACTTTTATAAGCGTGTGAATTCTGATAATGACCACGTGGGAAGTAAATACAAATGGAAGACACACTTTTTCTCTTTGATTTTGTTTTTATTTATGACGTTTTCAAAACGCAATTTTCAAAAGTGGACCAAACAAGCGTATCGATCGTATTATTTATGCGATTTTCTTTTTAAATTCGCAACAATAAATATGTGTATAAAACATTCTGGCATTCAATGATACGCAGTTTATTGGCAACACTGGGCAATATATCACGGGAAGACCCATTCCATTTATGCATCAGATATTGACAGTCATGAATTAAGCGCTGATTTTTATTCGCGTGTTTAAAAGCAATTTACAACATTTTTGAACTGAAAAACGTTTTCAATTTTTTTTCCTGTCGCTACGTGAAATGCATTTTGTGTGTTGGCTGCAAAAAAAAGTCCGATTTTTTTATAAATTGTTTTGCAATTGAAAAATCCGATTAATGCTCTGATAATAATAGGTTCACCTCCAACAAGACCATTGTGTCTTTCTTTCTTTCTCTTTTCTTTATCGCGTATCCACCTAATGCTGAGTGTAAATTGCTTCCATTGCACGCTACTTATCCAGTCTTGGGCCTCATGAAACAAACTATTGCTGATACTTTGACCACACACAGTACCTTCATATCATCTGCCATCTCGTTTGTAGTATTTGCGGATTACCCACTTCCACTTCTTTCGTGCTTCCACCAGGGCTATGGTGATCTGATAGCCCAATATGGGTTCTGCGCTTAGTAGATTCGACTTTCTAATTAACTTGTAAAATGTGTGTATGGTGTACACACTGCCTTTCCCCTCGGAAACTGGCGGCAATTAGTTAGTTTTATTATTGTATACTAGTGAATCTTTGTAGGCTTTGCAAGGGTGCAATTGAATTTTCAAGGAATATACCAATTAAATTATTTCAAACAAGCTAAATTAGTCGAGCTATTTTCAATATGATGCGTCACGCTCCGATCTACATGTGATTGTGGCAATTGATTTTTATATTTACTTAAAACATTTTTTACTTATTCTATCATCGTTGCTTTGGCGCTGTTGATACGCCTTTAGAATTTAAAACAATTATGCCTAAGACTACTGTAGCATACTTCTAACATCTTCACTTCAGATTACAAATCTGAACTCTCCTTCATTTGCATCCGAATGTGGTAATATATCAATTCAGCCATGTCGCACACACCATAGGCAACGCAAATTGAATTTGCACCTAGCGTGTAACGCATAACTTGCAAATTCATTGAACAACACCGAATTGATTTGATTTTATATGCAAAGCTTTGTAGGCTAGTGTTTATGATTCAAAGCTGGATGTTCAACAGTGAATGAGGTGGTTGATCAGTAGAAATGTTTAATTGAAACTAAGCATGCATTAAACGGTTTTGATTCGTTTACTTATTCAGCTTTTATTTTTATTGTTTTAATTAACAATAATGTTTTGGAAGAGCTCGGGGCTTATTATTACCAACCGTATGGTCTTGGTGAATCTTGAAATTAACAATGCTTGTTGATATCGCCATCGATTAATTAAATAAATAAAAAACTTTTTTTATTTAATGCTAACCCGAGAAAGAATCCCACAGTTAAAAAATAAAATTGAAAACTTTGTACCAAAAATAGAAAAGTTGATTCCATAACGACTTAATTTTAAACAAAAACAAAAAAAAAAAACGTTAACAGCTTTGGTATGTAGTTTGGAACTCAAACTCGGACGGACCCGTTTCAGCTTGAAAATAAATAGGAAACATCTCTTTTGTTTGTTTTTCGCGGGAGTAACTGGATGAAACCGGTTTGGTTAGCTTGATTTTGAAAAATAATTTATAAACTTCGATACCGTACTGTGTTTGCTGTGCCCATGTAGGTTTATTAATTTTCGAATATGAAGTTTAAAAATAAATCGCAGATGTTTTTTTGTATATCTCAAAATAATTCAATCGTTGTAAATGTTGAGAAATGGACATGAAAATGAACCAAAATTTAAGATTTTGCTGCTTAAGAGCGTGTACGCCATACGTCATTTCATTCAAACTTTCAAGTCCTTATTCTTCAAAATGAATTAACCGATTTTAGCGAAACTTGGTATGCATACGCTAGATATCCAGGTCTAAATAGTTATCAGAAAACATTTTTGAAAAAGAGTTCAGGGGGAAGGATATATTGATTTTTCACTTTCTATAGAAAACTTAAAATCGCTCTCTCTCTCCCTCTGAAACCTTTTTCAGAAATGTTTTCTGATAACTATTTAGACCTGGATATCTAGCGTTTGCATACCAAGTTTCGTTCAAATCGGTTCATTCATTTTGAAGACTTATGATTTGAAAGTTTGTATGAAAAGCCGTACCGCGTAAACGCTCTTAAGTTAGTGCTGAATGATTGCAGGATGTGGTTAAATTTTAAAAACTACGTCTGAGAATGTGGAACAAAAACTTTCTTTGAGGAAGTCATAATAAATTCGTAAGATAATTTTGTCCTCCCATGGCGGCCATTCTAAATTTGATCATGAAAATACAAGTACCAGCGTTATATAAATAATTAAACTTCCAATACCTAGTTATTAATTAAGTAACTATTATAAAGTAAAAAATCAGTTTTCTTTTAAATGACACAAATTGATAAAATTATATATTTTTTACAAGCGTGGAAAAGAGACACAAAAAGAATTGATGGGCATATAAAAACGGCCAACATTGCTGTCAATGGACTAAGTGGCCAGATCACTGGCAGCTTTTGTCACGTCGAATTGCAAAAGACCAGTAAAAATCCCGATTAAAAATAAAACCTCTACTAACACCCGAAATTAATAAGCGATCTAATCCAAAATCTTTGGATTGAAGATCGAAAATAAAATCCAGATATATAATATAGTGTGTCAAAAAGCTATCCGTGGATTGAAATCGCGATCTTTAAAACCAAGCTATCTCTGAGAGGACGGATCACAGATTATAGATTGACCTCTGTTCGTAAATGACAGTTTGTGCGTGTTAATAACCTATCCATTGAATTTGACGTTTTCTTTGATCGGTGTAAACAATCTCAATCGTAATCTTAGAAATTCCTCAGATTTAGCATTGGTTTTACGGATTTGGTTTGTAAAATATGGCAGTGTCGATATTCTCCAGCAGTGATAGTGACAGTGATATGGAGGTATTGGCACAGTTATCAGATTGGGACAGTACCAGATAGTGAAGCGGGTGAAGAGTTACGACGCCGACGCGCTACTTCAAGGAGAATTAAAAGGGTGAACTACATGCAGAGTCTGGATGATGCTGACTTTACATTTAGGTTTAGGTTATCGAAAACTGCAGTTAATTTCTATATTTTCTATCGTATCAGTCAAAATCTAACATATAAACTAACAAGCAAACAAAGAAACTTAATATTGGCGGCAAGCACGGCGTCAAATCAATTGCACCAAAGACTACAATAATTGCGCTTGTAAATAAAAAACAAACACCCGCCAAGCTACCACAGACAAAAAATCGCGTCCCGGTCCTTTTGCGTTACGTTCCATTTTAACCGAAACATTAGAGTTTATCACCATTTTAAACTCAACGTTTCGATGTTAATCGTCCTAAAATCTTAAGTAAATAGATGTGTCGATAATAAAAGAAATCCTACAATAAATTATAAAGCCTGTTTATGCATAGTTATTTTATATTATATATAAATTAACGATGAATACTCATGGATTTTGCATAAAACGAAATGATCAAGAGGGAATGGATTTCCGGATATCTGCGATCGATTTATAACGTAGATTACGGATATATTATTAATTTTGGCCGTAAGACCATAAACAAAGACCAATTTTTAATCCAATCGCCCGATCTAAAAATTTGCACTCTATCACAAACTCAATTAAACTTTTCACATTTTAGACGATCAATCAAACTGGCGTTACTTGACCAAAAATCAACCGGGAGGTCTAAACGTGAGTAATGACTCCCAATGAATGATAGCAGCCCTATGCTGGCGACGATAGGCCACGATGGTAGATTACTAACTCCTAAATGTGATGGAGTGCATATATTAGTCACCCATGCAACTGGTATTCAAATCGAATGATTGAGCATCTATGGGGAGCATGTATTGATGAGTGGTCAGCCGATCATTTTACTTGGCTTTTCGTTATTGCGAGGTGAATTTCTATATTTGAGGGTTACACATCAGCCACAGCGGCATTTTCAAGTCGCCAATCACCCTATAATTCCATCTTGAAAGAGGTATTCTGCTTATCGTCTCGTAGGAATAAGTTCGTTTCTCTCTCAATGCGGAATCATGATGGTATTGACAGTCACCACAGGCAGCGCTGCGAAAACCCTTTTTACACGACTGCACTAAAAACAGTAGTGTTATGTTTTTCAGGGTTCATGTAAGTATTGTGTACTTATATAGAACAATTTTAATGAAAACACTGTTCGCGCCTGTCCTGTCTGTTCCCGGGAGCCTTTAAACAGTTTGTTTACAGCCCCCTTGTGTAAGTTGACCTAATAAAACATGGTGGTAATATTTTTCTACACGAATTCCCAAACACTAATGGAGATCACGGGCCTAACGTTTTAAATCCATCATTATTTCGGTGTAGGATGGAGCTGTACATGGCGCATAGATAAAAATAATTGTTTATGTATCCAAAAAATAGGCACATATACAAATAAAAATATTTTTATTTGTAGAACATAGGTAAACAATGTCAATATTAATTAAATGACCGATATGTCTTGCTGTCAATGGCGTACAAATATTTTAATTGTATTTTCTATTTAATGATTGGTAAAACATTCAAAATTAATAAATAAAAAATCAATTGTTACAATTAAAAAAATGCATAGTCTATACATAATCATTTGTTTTACATTAATTAAAATAAAAGTAAACCCATATTGCTTTGTCTTCTATATTGTCACGGATGTTATAATATTATAATAGCTTCTGGAATTTCCTCAAAAGAATCAGGAATCTGAAACATAAATGAATGATTCGCTCGCGAAGAACGATCTGTTAAACAAATTTTAAATACGATTCGCACGATGAGCGCGACCATCTTTTAACTAAATA
Organism: Melanchra persicariae; assembly: GCA_947386135.1. NCBI lineage: Eukaryota > Metazoa > Arthropoda > Insecta > Lepidoptera > Noctuidae > Melanchra > Melanchra persicariae. The sequence goes on along the minus strand of OX376651.1, from coordinate 2,230,760 downwards.
ACAAAACATTAAAATTCAATAAGATTAAATAAAATCAATTAAGTTATTCCCAGTATATAAATAAAAAACGTAAAAAAATTGTCAATTTTTCAAATTTTTCTTTTTTTTATAATATGTTAACTGGGAATAATGTGATTTTATTTAATCTTATTATCATTAGATTACAATTTGTTTTCCAGGTACTAATAGACTGTATAGTAAGCTTTCTCGCTTAATAAATTAAGAAGAGACTAAAATAATAGTGCACACTATCTTTTTTTCACAACAAAATCATCATGGCATTGGCTCGTCATGATAGGGGGCCGACACCAGAATTTATTTGAGAGTAACCAACCCACGTCCAGAAAAACTTACGTGATTTTTATCTAGGTTGGCTGATTAGTTCCAACCGAAGTGGTTACTTCGGGCAGCAACTTAGCCGCGCCGGGACCAAGTCATGATTACATAGCCTTCGACTGAGTAAAAATCTAGTTAAGAAACCCCGATAAATCCTCATGAGTAAAACTGTCTATACTCTTAAATTAAATGTCACTCACGAAGGCAGATTTATTGTACAGAAGAAGGGTTTGGGTACTAAGATAAAAAACGAGACTGTTCATTTTTTTTTTATTGAGCTGATGTATCAATCGTGGACGTACTTGTAGAAGGTCAAATTAAATAAAGTATCAACACAACAGGGCCTCAAGTCTGCTATTACAATCGTGTCAGAATGGTCTATCAGTGATTTCATAATTGTTGATTTTGACAAGTTTGGTAATCTAATAATATAAAAGCGTCATTATGACTTTCCAATGGTCAACCACTGACACTCCATTGAAATAAATCTCATAGAATGGTAATCTCATATTATAATGACAAATTAATGACAGACGTATGCGGTAATCTGCTAAAATTTTGACAGTTCCTTCGATCAGTGACCTACCATTAGAACGTTATTGTGCTGTAATTGCTTTTCAAAGACATTGAATATTTAGAACCACGATTCTATTACGAGACTATTGACCGACCATTATGAATTTAGCAGATTACGAACTTATAGCAAAATGACAATGGGATCGTGTTGGAATGACGAATTTATGAAAATAGCAGACTTGGGGCCCGATGTGTTCTGTAAATACTGGTATTCAACTGAATCCGGTTTGACTGGAAACTGACCCTAATGTAGTTGGGAAAAGACTAGGTAGATGATAACTCTACAGATGTGATGTAATAGGAAGCAGTCACGTCTATGGACTTGTAAAATCAAACAGTTGAACCCTAAAAATTCAAATCATTACGGCTGATTGACGACCTGGTTAACGACGCGCACCATAGCATACTATAAGTTACCTGAATTTTTGGTAATCTGCTGTTGCTTGAAAAAAGTATATTAAGAGAGAGATTAGACAATCACACCTGTGATCATAATTTATCTAATACAGACAATATTAGTACTAGTGATAACCAAAACTTTAACTAGTTCTACCGTAGAACCGTGTAAATAGAACAAATGTGAACAAACTCATTTTAGAACAATATTTAAAAATGCAACTATATCTTAGTTACGTATATTTACCACAGTGTAGTCTTTTAACCCAAAGGTTGACAATTCTAGAATGTCTTGTTACATTAAGTCCGCCTCTACACCACTACTGTACATACAGTTTAAATAGATATTGAAATGTAATTCACTCAATTATTTACAGATAAGCCAGTATGTCTGGCGAACGCAATAGCAATAGTTGGGGCTGCGCTCAACGAGCCAACCAAAGTAACCTGTGAAGTTGACGCCTTCCCACCACCCAAAAACTTTCAATGGACCCTCAATAACTCCATGGGAACTTCTGAAATTGAACCGGTAAGTACAACAAACTTTATTATGACCGTGCATTGTACGATAAAAGGAATAATTGATGTCTCGGTACTCGAATTTGTGTAAACGTTTTGTAGAAGTTTTGGTCTCAAACGGAATTTTAATGAGAATTTGAAGTTCTGCAGCGAAGTATTGCAAATTGTAAATAGATTATTTTAGTAGCCGTCTGCAGCTCCACCCGCGTGGATTTCGATAATTCTCCCAAGGGAACATGCTCCCGAAATAAAAACTATCCTATGTGTTATTCTAGACTATAATCTACCTCTGTGTCAAATTTCATCAAGATACATTCAGCAGTTCAGACGTAATTGAGTAACAAACATACATCCATCCGTCAAACTAAATATCCAAATTTTGGCATTTAAAATATTAGTATAGTATAGAGTGTAGATCATTCCTGATTCTGGATTGATGATATCCGCAAAAGAACCAAGGTATCCGACGTAGCCTGAATTATTCGCCAAACTAAAGTGGCAGTGGGCAGGGCACATTGCTCACAGAATAGAGTGATGGTAGATGGGGCCAAAAACTTCTGGAGTGGCGACAGCGTACCGGAAGACGCAGCGTTGGAAGGCCTACCACAAGATGGATCGATGACCTGGTGAGGGTCGCTGGTAGCCGATGGATGCGAGACGCACAGGACCGGTTGTTGTGGCAACACTTGGGGGAGGCCTATGTCCACAGTGGACGTCTTCGTCTGAGATGATGATGATGATGATGATGATGATAGAGTATAGATTGCAATGGCAGTTCTACGTTCTACCGTCCTATCAGCGGTTACTATTGTCGAAAAACCAAAATATAAGGGATTGATCACTTGAAATATCGATAGCGCTAGTCAACCCCGTACATTTTTGACTTTTTTTTTAATCACTATCGACACTGCCACAGGTGGAATGCCACATGTCTAATGCAATGAGATCTTAGCTAAGTGAAATTCTGTATTGGATGTATGTGACATACGCTACAAAATATGAATTCAAATTCATTATTTTGTAGCGTGATGACCCACCCTTGTTTGATGAATTTTTGTTTTAATCGCTGATTAAATATAATTTTGTCTAGACTATGCTTGAGTCTATTTTAAGTCGTTTCTTAATTCTTTGTCTGAAGTTCACTTTAAGTTTGAAGTATTCGTAATAAGAAAACATAAAGTACTCAAAACGTAAATGTACATAAAATTGTTGAATCTATTATTTTATCTTTTTACGTAGTTATGTTTAGTGTTTAAAAAGTTCGTCTGTCGCACATTTATGTCACTGTAATCGTAGTTTGTTATTTGATTTAGAAATAAACTATAATTGCACGGGATTTTTTGTGTCAATGGCTTTCTTATATCAACACCATTTTATAGTACACGATTCCATTTTGCCCCTCGTTGTACAGTCGTTACAAACATCCCCTTTTATAAATACACGCATGGTCCTTGTCATTCTCTTTTATGGACATGCGAACAACGCTCGTCATGAATAATCCTTTGTTTTATGAATATATTTTTTTCAAACATTTCCCGACGACTCTCTTTTTTTGCGGGATTACAGAACGGGCCATAAGTGTTCCCTTGGGAGTAAAACAAATTCATGTGCTGGCAACTTATAATTTCGATTTGAATGGCAGTTTTATTACATTAGCATTTTTATTTGTAAGAGTATTACTTTTTTGAGAATTATGGTTACGTAAGCCGTGCCTGGTGGGAATTCAATCGATAAAAATGACGACCTTGTATGCTATTTAACAGCTTCAGGGGACAAATTTAGAAAAAAAACCTTCTTTGGTAGGCTCTTATTTTGTATTTTAACTTGTACAAAATTTCTTAATGTTTTGCCATCTCCGGCAAAAGCGTTTCTTTGGCCTGCCTCGGCTAAGACGCCCGCGTCCGTCCTCAGGCACCCACACTGCGAGACGACCCTGGGCTGAGGCCCAGGATCGTCACGCAGTGTCAGTGTCAGTCTGCTATTACAATAGTGTCAGAATGGTCTATCATTGATTTCATAATTGTTGATCTCGACAAGTTTGGTAATCTACTAATATTAAACCGTCATTATGACTTTTCACTGGTCAAACACTGACACTTAATTGAAAGAAATGTCATAGAATGGTAATCTCGTATATAATGACAAATGAATGACAGACGTATGCGGTAAGCCGCCTACCATTAGAACGTTATTGTGCAGTCATTGCTTTTCAAAGACATTGAATATTTAGAACCACGATTCTTTTATGAGACCATTGACCGACCAATGATCGACCAATATGAATTTAGCAGATTACGAACTTATAGCAAAATGACAATGATATCGTATCGAATTTATAAAAATAGCAGACTTGGGGCCCTGGCCTATTGGTCTTGCTCTTGATACAGCCACTTAGTATGCCCGCCCAGTCCCAAAGTCATCGATGCCTGTCCTGGATCATAATATCATTGTGTTGCGGATTCGATCCGATTAATTTTATTACCTAAGTAACATTTTTGTTCAACAGGAGAAATTCATTCTAAATGGAGTTGGAAAATCGGTGTTGTTCTACACTCCAGCTTCAGAGAAGGACTACGGGTCCTTAGCCTGCAGGGCTACAAACCTTGCAGGTCAGCAGGTGGAACCGTGTCGGTACTCCTTACTACCAGCTGTGAGGCCAGATCCATTGGCCAACTGTTCTGCTGTCAATCTTACTGATGATTCAGCAGAGATTCGATGTGTTTCCGGTAAGTCCAATCAATGTTTTATGTATCACTGTTTCTTTCGTTATTTATGCTGCCTGCTTTTTTAAATTTTATTTTTAATTGCTCATACAATAATTAGACATTACGATAAAAAATAAAAACCAGATTAAATGTAAAAAAAAAACTGCATTACATTCGACAAAATGTAGGAAACAGTTCTTTTTTTCTTTTATAGGTACCTATTGCCAAAAAGCCAATATGGTGATAAAAGAATACTATTACGTTATATGTAAAGGCAGTAGATATTTTATGAAAGAAAGTACGTGAAACGCGTCTATGTGAACTTGTGTTCTTTCTGAATTCTCTTATTGAAAACATTTCAGGATATGAATCTGAGATTATAAAACGTTGCTTGTTGTTTGAATCTTTCAGTAAACTTAGTTTTGTTGCGTTTTATGAAGCGCCGTAAGATTTAATGGAAGAGGAAATCAAGTTATTCGAATCACCTGAGCTACAAACTGGGGAGAAAATAAAAAGTCCGTGTTGTCTGCTTCATTTCCAGTTTTATTGTGACTTCGTTACGCTTTTCTTACAATGTAGAAATAGGATAACAACCATTATGTTTTTTTGGTCTTTCTCATAAATGTTGGTTAAGACCAAACGAGCGAATGCACGTTAGATCCCTATTCTATAAAAATGTTTTTGTGTAAGCAGGGATAGATTATTTTTTTCGAGTTCTATAAAACCTGAAACATCAAGAAAAAATAATTTCTAGTCCGATGCTTTGTTGACTTTATGCAACCTTTAAAAACAAAATACAAAGTGAAATGGACACTGCTTCCATGCGACATCCCAAATGCAAGCCAATAATCACAAATGCACAGCAATATTCATGCCAAAAGCACAGTGCCAAAAAACGAACCATGCATTTTGGGAACTTCGACTAAAACTGAACATAAGCTGTCAGTCAGATTACAACAAGTGTGCGCGGAAAATGCTCGCTGTGAACACACAGTGCAGTTCGTCCGTTTCTTATGAAATAATATTTGAGTACAAGCTGTGTAAGAACAGTGGATTCTATTAACGCGAAAAGCCATTTCATTATTTTAGTCAGAATTAGTCAGAACTAGTTTGCATTCAAAACTGCTCGTTTTCTATACGTTATAATAAAAGAGTAAATCATAGGGTGTATGTTTTCAATTAGCGAGAAAACTAGTTAACATAATTTTGTTCAAAGTTTTCATAAATTATTAATCCTTATAGATATGGTCAAGTTATAGGATATAATAATATTATTATTATCACGCTATTTGCTCTGGAGGATGAACAATATTCAAATATGTCTGTTTTGAACGACAACAGATGGTTCGATCCCCAGCTACAATTATTATTACCAATAAAAGTTCTAGATTGATGTACAAAAATAAAACTAAATGCCGTTGTTGTTAAGAGATTTTTTTTAAAGTTCAGCACAGCACATATACACGTCAATGTTTTTTGGTCAGTTTATGCTAAATGTCATCTCTGCACAGACACAGAGAGATTAAATCCACGTTTCTGATAACTTTTTAGACCTATATATCCTAGTAATCCGTAGAAAGTTTCATTAAGATCGGTTCCCTCATTTCGGAAAATACTTGGAAGTTTTTATGAAATGTCTTACGGCGTAGACGCTCATAACTGTTCAAAAAATATTGACGTGTAAAATGAATATTTTTAATACATTATTATTTTCAAAATTATTAGATATTATTTCTTTTTCGTTGCGATAAAGGAATAGGTATTACCTTTAGCTTGGTCTCTCTCACTCTTGACTAATGTTGACAGTGACCAAAATACCAGCTTACCAAAAATAATTATTATTTTTTTCCTAGGTTACGACGGTGGTCTTCAAACATCATACTTCGTGGAAGTATGGGAATCAAATAATTTAGTAGCAAACGTGTCCACTGCGTTACCAGCATGGATACTCCGAGGTCTGGGGTCAGGGAAGAGCCTGAAACTGGTGTTCTTTGCTGCTAATGCCAGGGGGAGGTCGGAGACGGTCATCATGAGGATCAATACCCTGGCGAGGCTTGCTTTACATACAGGTAAATAACGTTATTATTTTTTATAAGGGTCATCATCATCGTTGGCAGTCTTGTTTCACCTACTCCTGAGTATAAACTCTTCGTTTTTGTGCCAATCTTCTCTGGTTTATTTCCATTATTTTTATGCTTTAGTACACAAATCGTTACTTAGGTACACAATACACAGTTATGTATATTATGTTTCGAACATCCGTAACAAACGATACCCTATCACTTGGGTGTCTGTCTGTCTGTCCGTCTGTCACAGCCAATTTTCTCCGATAATACTCGACCGATTCTGTCGAAATTTTGTACACATACGTGCGTTACGTAAGAAAATAAATGTTGAGTAAGGGGGTCACTTTTAGGGGACAAACAAGAAAATTAAAAAATATATACTTATTTCTAATTGTAACGTGTGACATATCAAATTAAATTGTGAAAAGGGCATAATGTGAGGGTTTTAATTACATTTTTAAAATAATTTTAAATTAAATAGTTTTGAAGTTATTCCAGAAAAAAGAAGAAAAATTACCATTTCCCGAAACTAGGTACCTTAAATTTTGAAAAAATGCAAATAATAGTTCTAAACCATAGATTACTGGAAAATCTGTAAGAAGTACATAGTGTAAAAATATCATGTTACAAAAATGAACATTTTTGAAACCGCACGCGAGTTCGCCCGGCTCGGCTCGATCTATACTAACTGCCTGTTCTATATTTCGTGGTTTAAAGGCTTATACACTAAGGTAGCTAATTGTGTTGCTCAAATGAGTTTCCATACCCGAAGTGGTTTACAGCCCTAAAGGTTAAAATACAAACATGCTTTCAACCCCAAGTAAAATCCATCGCTCAACACTCTATCGTGCAATGTTTTGAACTTTTCAGAAACAAACGAAAAGCGTTAATTAAGTTGTTAGGAGTTACATCCTCAATTATTCATTTCTGAATACAAAATATTGTTTTCGTTTTGTTTCCTTTCGAGTTTCAGTAATTATTCGAAACGAATAATAACAGTCGTGAAAAGAATGGCGTAGTATTCGTGTCGAATATACAATTAGGTTGCGAGCTAGCTTTTTGCTAAATCTATCTGCCTCTAAATTGGATTGACAACTGGGTACCTAATTGGTAGATATGATTTAAACTTTGATGTTGTGAAACTTTTTACACAGTCATTTTAATTGAATTAGTACTTAGTTAATCCTGTAAAGGAACCTACCTACCTTTACCAAAAATATTTTTAAAGTATTTTTGTGAAACAGTACTTGAATTTTTTTTTGTGGTACTTATTTTGGGCTCAATTCTTACCTAGTAATTACTTTTCTTTATTACTAAAAAATAAACTAAAATTAAGATTCATTTAGGCTACTACAAAGCCCATAGAAATCAGTTAAATACAAAATTATTCTTGTCGTACAACATTTACTTCTGTACTTGGGCACCCTGAAATATTTTTTGTACTTCGGTTTTCACAAACCATGTACAATCTTGCATCATCATAATCATCAGTAAAAATGAAAAACGTCCATACATACTTTCATGCCTTATTAAACCCCATAAAGGGAATGAATTTTCAAACATCAGACGCTATTGTACAAAATTGCATGCTTCTAGACCGAGAAGTTTTGTTGTTAATCAAAGAAATATTTTTTAAACGTAATCCAATTGACTCTATGGTCGATGCCAGATAAATTTGCAATAACGGTTATTGACCCGCCTACATTTATTGACATACATAATTCCAAAATCAAATTAAAGAAAAAGCTGTCCTTAAGGCGAGCCTGACTTGAGCGCGTAGGCATCTAACGCTTACCCCAGGCCCCGCAAGGAGTAGCAATACGTAATAAGTTACGATGCGCGGGAGACGCGCGCACCAAGCGCACCGCTCGCTCATGAGTTCACGGACTCGGGTAGGTACTAAGTTCCGTCACAGGATAAAGTAATGCAGTAGATCAACTTGAATTGATTAGTATAAGTTTATTTTGTTTTATTTTTCTATTAAGTATTTTTTAAGGTTATAGATGGATTAAGTACGTATTGTACAAACTTGAATCCAATTACTAATCATTAAAAATCAGTAATAATACTTATTTATTTTAGAGTATATGGTGAATTTAAAATCTGACTGACACGAAAATTATGAATACGAGTACGATACAAAAATACGCGTCGCGCGCTATTTGGCTTTGGTGCGATACCTTCGTAAAAATCAAGTAGTAGGTAGGCACACTTACTTTAGGAAAATTATGTTACAATTCTTGAATATTATAATTCAAGAAAGCTTAGAAGTATAAATGGTTTGGAATTTGCCTAGATGCTATTTAAAAAAAAACAAAAACGTTTTTATATTTTTTAATCAAATAGTTAACATAATAAAAGTTACCAATGCAACTGGCTAAAATTCGTTGAACTGTAGCTGTCTCGGTTTGCATGGACCTAGCTGAGTAGATTGACACGGAATATGGTCCTTGGATTTGCTTGGACCTGGCTGCACAGGCTTATCATTAACATTTTCTTTGTTTTCTTTCAATATTATGTCTCGTATTGGCATACCGCGATTTTGGCGCGGATCCACAATCTCTGGTAATATACATTTCAAATAAAAATCTATAATTTTTTTCTCCATATGCACCCGCCAAAATTCGTCATCTCTTGAAATATTTTCTACTACTAGTTTTCACCGAACCATATTCCAAAAATGCATTGGTTCCTTTCTGTTACATGAAGTTGACCCTGCACTTGGTAATACCAATTACTTTTTTTGTTTATAACCCTGGTATGTTTTATTCTATCGAATTTAAATATATGTATTTTACTTTCTTCAATAGCAGCATTTCCCTTTTCTAAATGCCGTTATTGGACATTTAATTTCAACAATGGTGTCGTTCCCAACTATACCGTCGGGGGTAACCCCAATAAATGAGTATTATTTTGGAGACAAGTCACGCCCTTCCGCATGCTCTATTGCCCTGTAACGCAAATTTTGATTTTGATTTGTTGGTAATTAACAAGTAAAATTTTAAAAACTTACAAAATATCCCTGTTCAATAAAGATAACGGAGCTACAGTGCCAAAGACAGATACACAGGCACACAGACGCACGTACACAGAAACATAGATAGCAAACCGTTATAAATAAATAGGATAGAATTGTAATATGGTGTGTGTTTAATTTCTTTATGTATTTTATGGTGTTTCAATAATGATAATGAGATACTACTTTATTCAAATCTATACTAAATAATATTATAAAGTGGAAGTGCGCTAAGTGCGCTGTGGTAATAGCTAATTATACGTAAGTACCATTGTAGAAGATTGAAGATATTGTTTTTCATTCGATCTAAAAAAAAGTCCGCGACGTTACACCTATATCTATCTCTTATAAATATGCCACACTAAGGCATTTTATGTCAAATAATTTATTTAAAAATTAAAGGTGGTTTTTCAGCATTAATATTAGGCAGGCATATTAATCCTTACTAGCGAAAGTTACTTCATCATCAAGATAATTTTATGAAGATAAACTTTGTCTTTTACAGCATGTTATTTGAACTCACCGTTTAGGAGATAATGTAAAATTAAAATAATTCAACAATATTATTAAATCTGTTCCGGTAGCCTAAACGTTACCAAAAGTATGTTATTATAATATTTTCATAAGAAATGGTCATACTGTAACACTTTTACACTATGGCACGCGACTCACGAGTGCGCTGCGCGTATTGTTTGGCATAGACGAGACCTACACAAACGTTGCGGACACCATAAATATTATTATTTGTTGTGTTGTGGTGGCTGTGAGTAGGTACCCACCTAGCGTATAACTACACTTATATTTCTTCTCTACATGAACACCACAACATTATTGCACCGATATTCAACTCTCATGTAGGAAATACGAGCTATTATTTTTGCATTTGTTTAGGAGTAAGATAAGTGAAAACGGACATTTCTAATAAATAACAAATATTATAAGACTTATACAAACTCTCCGAAACCATCAAGACTAACGTAGCGGGGTGAACTACCTATTTGACATTTGAAAACAGTAAATCATTGTATCATGTGCGCGCGAGGTGGCTTTATGCACTCTGAAATAGGGTTCAAATTCAATTGTTTTACATACTCGATGCGGTTGGTAAATCTATTCCGCGCGAAAACTAAACCACTAAAGCGCACGTCTTTATGCGTACTGAAATAAGGTTTAAATTAAACTGTTTACACACATGTTTGCGGTGTGGAAATTTATCTGTTTCGTGTCGGTACTTACCTAGTTAGTAAAGTAAATTATGTATATACCTATATACCTTTTTGTTTATTCAGCCAAAGTTTATAAAAAAAGTAGTCACCGCTGCAACGAAGAGCCGTGACAACTTTTTTTTCCCCCATTTTTTTTTACAAAATTATAGCTACATCTAATAAAAACTAACTATATTACAACTGTTTGAACACTAAATTGTATACAAGTATTATTATTTAACCACTCGACACGTGAAAATTTCAAAATAAATCTTACGTAAATAAACATAAACATTAAATTCGCGGCACACTGGTGTGCCGGCAGTGCTAGAGCGGTAATCAATTTAGGCTTAGCCAGTAACAGAACTTAGCGGGGGTGGCGGGATCGCAAGAATTTGGCACACGTCCGACCTCCAACACGTTCCGCTCGGGACTAAATGACACGGGGCGCGCTCATGAAACGACAAAATCACTTGATTTTGGAATTAGTGGGATACGTATTTTCATATTTCACATTATGACGGCCGATTTATATCACATTTTTTACGACCTTTATTGTGGTATAAGTTTTATTACTCAAAACCTTATATAACTCAAATGAAATGATAATTACATCTTGATTTTGACTTGTCTTTGCGATTTAATTGGATGCAGTAAAGTGCAAGTAATCGTGTATCGCACGGCCGAAATCGCAAGATCGAAGTGTGAAATATGTAATATTTTTTTTTCAAAATTTAAATCCGTGTTGTTTACGAATAAAACACAATTTTACACAATGCAAAACAACGTTTTTCCGGAAAACCTGGCCTTAATGTTCTATCGTGATCCTTTACATTTTTAGCCATGAAAAATGATTCATAATTTATTGTCCAGTTACATAAGAAGAGATATTAAGGAAAGGGCAACGTACCTTACTGCAAATTTATCTGGCGCTAACTAATAGTGTAGTTCTAATTATTATTTTTCTAACAGAAGCAAAATCCGGCAAGACGGTGGGCGTAGACGCCAGTTGGGCGTTAGGGGTGATAGCTGGCATCGCCGGGACCCTGGTGGCAATAGTGGTGATCGCTCTCATTGCCAGGAGAAGACAACATCCTCCTATGCAGTATGAAGGTAAGAAAGCTGATAAGGTTCATCATCATGTATAATATGGGTGATGGAAAATTCTGTATTTTTAGTGACAATCAGATAAAAATTCTTTCCACTTTATGAGACTTTTAACAGTGCAGTATTTTTAAGGCTTGGGTTTGGGTTCTTTAAAAAACAGAGAACTATCCATTTGTTTAAAACCCGGGTAAAAATAACGTAGGTAGCTATTGCCATTATTTGGACTTTTTGATCCAAATTGAAAAAGACATTGGCAAAATAGTTATCATCATCTCAGCCGATAGACGTCCACTGCTGGACATAGGCCTCCCCCAAGTGTCGCCACTACAACCGGTCCTGTGCGTCTCGCATCCATCGGTTACCCGCGACCTTTACCAGGTCATCGGTCCACCTTGTGGGAGGCCTTCTAACGCTGCGTCTTCCGGTACGCGGTCACCAATCCAGAACTTTTCGGCCACATCGACCATCTGTTCTACGAGCATTGTGCCCTACCCACTACGACTTCAATTTGGCGATCTTTCGGGCTATGTCGGTAACCTGCAAAATAGTATTCGGAATAAAATAAATATGACTTCCAAGAAAACGATTAAATAGCATTATTTTGCGACTAAATGTAGTCTACTAACATTTTACCAGGTAGCAGAAATAATATTCGGTCCTTCTTGACATCAATCCTAAATGTGGCCTTGGATGACCGAGCGTGGCTGCAAGCCACACAACCCATTCGTTTCGGTTGGCTCGGCATCCGCAAAATTTCCAGTGTGAGTTTACCGGCCTTCCTGTCTTCGGTCCGCAGCACTGAAGAGACACCACAAGAATTTTATCTCATCACCGGTTGACTTTGAAGTACGATGTTTGACCTAAGCTGCAGTAAATGCCTGGAAAATGGCTTGCCCGAATACGGCGTTGCCCGAGAACCCAGCTTCCCAGAGACAGTGGGATGAGCCGCTCTGCGTGTTGGTACGGAATAACCTCTTAAATACGCCAATCAACACTGCTGAGCGTGCCCGCCTGCTGGCTGTGGGTGAATGGGATTCGGGCCTCTGGCTACAGGGATTACCGTCACCGAACATAGGTACTATGCTGAGTAACACCACCTTCCGGATCGCTACATGTCTGCGTCTGGGTGCTCCTAGCGGTACTTCGACATTAATGACATCATCCGTCGGGCTCTTGTCACTGGCTGTATTAGAACCGAATGGCTTGGCACGAGACGATGGGAAGAGGCCAGATGGGATGACCATAATGCCTTGGAAGTTGGGTAGGCCTTTGGTGTGGGATGCAACATGTGTCGACACCCTTGCGCCATCCCATATTCTTAGCACAGCGGGTTGTGCACGGCGCAAACACAACCACCTTATTGGGAATTATGTATTTGAGCCGTTTGGGGTTGAAACACTAGGGCCATGGGGTCCGAGTGCTCATCGAGTTTTTCGCGAAATCAATACTACTAAGTAGTTAGTCGACTCTTCATGTGACCAGAGGGCTGGCCTTTTCTTTGGCCAACGAATCAGCATGGCCATTCAACATGGCAATGCGGCCAGTGTTCTGGGCACTTTTCCCGTTGACAGCGATGTGAAATGTGTTGATGATCGAATTTTTCGATGCCCTATGAGTTCTTCCCCTCCCCCTTTTTACTCCGTTTGTATATTTTCTACTAGTTTGTATTTAGTTTCTATAAGTTTTATGTGTTTAGGTTAGAAGTTGATGTAAAATTAATAAAGAAGTAAGTAGGCGATATTAATACCGCCACAAAAAATCAACGTAGCAGAATCAACAAATGAGACTCGCAGCGCCATCTATCTCGACAGCTGCGAACTAACGACAAAATCCTAAATCGCGATATCAGAATTTACCGTGCGATTAGAACATATGCAAAGCCCGAATATCAACTCTCGGGCAGTTGCCCACCAGACACAAACAACCGTCTGGTCGGAGGATCCTCCCTTTTCAATGGAGGTTTGCGGGACTTTACTCTCTGTTCCGCTACCTCCAAAAGTACCTACTCCAAACAGAAACCGGCTCTATCCAAGATGTGTAGGTGTGAACCAAACATTAGTGCGTTTAGACAATCATAATACCTGTAGTAAAAATATTCAACTTTGAATGTTTCGCCCGCTCCAGCCCTGACATGTAAAAATTCCCAAATAAAAAATAAATCTTATGTAATTCGGCGCACACCGGTGTGTTGCCGGTGCTTGAGCGACCGCTCAAGCACCGGTAACACGTGTGCGCCGAATTAATCGCCAATTTGATGTTTATTTACCAATTACATAAGATTTATTTTTTATTTGGGAATTTTCACATGTCAGAGCTGGAGCGGGTAGTAGGTACCTAGGTTGATATAAACAAAAAACAAAACATGTAAACGACTGTTCGGGGTTGGGGTGAGATTACGATTACGGCCGAACTAACAAAATATTATGGAGAGATACGACAGAAAATATTTAAAGCTCATGCTCGGAAATTCAAACAGTGAAAATTGGAATGCAGCGAAGCATAAAAAATATTTCATATAAAGTATGATTACTCAAATTGACAAAGGTCAATGAATCATTTCTGTGTACATGATCGTAGCGTGTCCAATTTTGATGGATGCTATGAATCAACCAAATAACAGTATTTAACCGAGCCATGGCGTGTGCAACACCAATAACTTAGAATATAAACGACACAAGTTTGAATTTTACGGTGAAATTGTCGCCAGATAGTGCCAAAGTAATTTTCTTTAGCCATTCTCACGTTATGTGACTATAATTTAATACGTAACACCTTAAAATAATACGTTGTGAAGCCTAACAATTGCAACTTGAAAGTTTCAAGCAATTTTAATTTTAAAGTTGGCAAGACTTTTGTGTTATAGTGACGTGCCTAATGCCTTTTTATTATCGATGTCTCTGATAGGTAATTATTTTGAGGGTAATATAAAAGCAATATAGAGGTTCGTACCTTCGACCACAAATAAATCGAAATTGCTTCGCTGGGCAGGTTTACTGGCGAATAGCGGTGGATTCTGTCGCGTGACTGGAATTTTTGAACGCCTCGGACGGCCCGGCTGTGGGCTTCACTGCATTTGAAATGTGATTTATGTCCTTTTGCATTTGGAATGAAATTGCAGATGTTCCGTCTGTCGATGGACGACGACGGCGACATCTTTATTAAGTTTCCGTATTATTATATAAATTGTCTTTAAGACGTTTGCCTGTTTGCGCCACGTAATGATACGTTTTTAAACGTTTTTGACGTGATATTTGTAAAATAGATGTTTTTAAAATTTTTAGAGGTAGATTGGTAGATTTTGATTGGTAAAATAAAAACCGTAAACCATATTTTGCAATATGGGATTGAATTTTTTGTCAACTGGCGTTCGTTAGCTTAAAAATGTGTCAACCATATACATGTCCTACAGCTACAGGAATGTACACTAATGTACACATATTATGTACCTACGTGCTTCGGAGACCACGTCAAATGGTCGTGTAGGTCCAACTAATAAACAGGAAATTAATATCCAATAAGTCTGACAGCCTTACTCAAGGATATCGGTATTCCTCAGTGACTGGTTTAGATATCGGCCACTTCTTGAGAAATACTTATGTTGAGTTCAGCCAGAATTGATTAATACTTGAAGATAATTGACTCCAAAGTTAAAAAACCGGCCACGTGTGTGTCGGGCCACGCGCAGTTTAGGGTTCCGTTGTTGCAACTATTACTCGTTAACTTGTAAAGCCTACTAAGCTGTGATAGTTTTTTTTTCTTAAATTCGGTACTTACGGTACTATCATGTTTTTTTTTCACGTTTCAAAACACAACGGTTGAACTAGCAGAGGGGGGCGGGACACGTGACTAATATGTCACAAACGGATCCTTGTATGGAAAAATGGTCTTCACAAACCCTCAATATTTTTAAACGATCTATCCAACGACTTCCCACATCATGATATAGGTAGAAGATAAAAAAAAATCATCGCCACTTTTTCAAGATTCTATTTTACCAATTTATTGGCGTGATAAAAAGGTATACCTATACCAAATTCCAACTAGCGCTAAGCGTCTCTGAGCTAAACCAGGGACAGACAGACATACAGACATGGCGAAACTATAAGCGTTCCTTGTTGACCACGGAACCCTTAAAAGGCTAATCCTCTTAATAAATCAGATTAACTTTCAAAGTATGTAAAAGATCGTGAAAAAAAACTTGTCTGGGTATGGATAAGCTAAAGATTAAAATACCGAGACAGTAATCCTTTTGTCATCCATGTTACCTTAAGTAATACAAAGCAAACTACCCGATATTTCCACAGAATATCCTATCATCCGAAAATTGAAACGTCGACTACTTCGGAGCACAAACTCAGCATATCCCTTTTACAAACACGCGTAGAATGGCAACCTTGACTATGGCAACACCGGAGCGGCAACGTGTTATGTGAACAAATATTCTAACCGCTCCGTCAACAGCAGTGACGAACCGACTGCTTCAAAGATGGTTAGAATGTCATGCAACCACTTCACTCGTCCTGTCAGTAATAATATTAATGGTGGCAAACACGAGACAGGGAAGGTTGACGGTAAATAACATTGACGTGACGTGTAATGTGATTTTCTTAACGTGAATCCAGGTGACGTGTTTGGTTTTGAATGTTTCTATTCGGATAACGGGGTTTTGAGTTCGAAAATAATTTTTCATGTTGTTTGGTAGAGCTTTCTGCAAAATTTTCTTTGAAAGAATGCTATCTCTTATGTTTGCAAAGTAAATCAGTCGAATTTTATTTGGTACGGTCAGCGACAAAAACTTATTGGCTACTTTTTCATTTCACATAATATTTTATGATATAATAAAAACTCAAGATATATTTAATATAATAAAAACTAAAGATATTTTTTTAAATGTGACTTCTGTTCCGATTTTCAATAAGTAAAGATTTGGCTCAGAATATAATAATATGTTGAGAAAACTAAAGTGTCGATCGCAAAATATACAATACACATCTGACTAGCTTTTTTCCCAACTATATTGGGGTCGGCTTCCAGTCATACCAGATTGAGCTGAATACCAGTGATAAACGTGAAGCGGCTGCCTACCAAACCTTCACAACTCATTAACTGGGTAACACGGTACTTCATGGCAAGACTGGTGTCAGATTTTCTGGCTTCTGACAATCCGTAACGACTGCCAAAGTTCTACTGTGATGACAGCCGGGACTAAAGGCTTAACGTGCTTTCCGAGGCACGGAGGAGTCTCGGTATGTTAAGAAGGTCACCCATCCACAGACCGACCTCGGCAAGCGTTGCTTAACCTTGAAGATCGACCCGTGCGGCTGTTTTTCTTGTTTTGTTTTTTTTTGTTAATGGGTTGTGGAGGTCTGGTAGGCAGCCACTCCACGCAAAATACCTACTGGTATTCAGTTGAATCCGGTTTGACTGGAAACCGACCTCAATATAGTTGAGAAAAGGCTTAGCAGATGATAAAGTGTTTACTGCTACGGGTTTATTCGCAGAAATTGACTTGACGATCACAATGAGCTTTAGATGGATAACACGGAATTACCTCAGTAACATTATTGAATTATTTGTCTGCAGTACGAGTTTCTGAGAGCATTCTCAGAAAACGGCTCCAGTAATAGAACTATAGCTCTCATAAATCCGATACGCACAGAATAGGAACCCGGGCTATTCTAGTTTTTAACCGTCTTCAAAAACAGGAGGTTCTCAATTGGGTTGTATTTTTTTTTAGTGCCTGAAATGGAGATGAAAATTTATGAACACATTTACAAAATTGCAGATGTCTCGAAATATTTTCCTAGCAGTGTTACGTTGGTTCTCAACCGGGCCTCAATGTTTATTATGAATTTCTTCAATAATCTGGGTATTTTATTACACAAAAGTCTGATTAGTTACCAAAATTACCACTGCATTGCCAGTCCTCATGATGTCCACTGCGTTATCAAAAATTAGTTTTTTTTAATATTCTTGGCCCATATAATATTTCGATTGTATAAGTTATCAAGTTATCATTCAAGTGAGCGTGTGAAATTCTGAATTTAAAACAAATAGGTTTATCGAAGATTATCTTAGCGAGTTAGAAATTACGCGTTAAAATGTACAAGAAACGTTTTTATAGGCATCGAAAAGTAGAACGAGCCATGGTCCACTTATTAGCATTCGATTTCTATAACCTACTTTTGCAATAATCAAAATGATTTATTCTTTTCCTTGCCTTTGGTCATTAAGATTTAGTACAAAACGCTGGCATTGTTGGAATTCGCGAGCATGAAAAGTTATGTACCAAAAACTTTGTAAGCAACAAACGTTTTCGCAAAAATAATAGCCTTTTAGAAATATGGTGCAATAAAAACATTTACCTATATCGAGAAAAACATTCGTTGTGCCAGCCCAGTGCCAGGTGAATTTAGGACCTGAGTTGTGAATGTCGTGACAGACAATCATATCGTTATATCGACACTGGAATCATTGCTATCGATTAAAGTTTTGTAGTTCACGACAGTACATTAAAAATGAACGAAAATGAGCCCTAATTTAGGCATAATACCAAGCTACATCGAGGTCGTTTACCAGTAAGGTTGTTAGATATCATAAAGGAATAAATATAATTTTTACCAAGTTCTGTTGTCTGTGAATCTCGAGTGCTTTGAGTTGATGGACTTGTAATCTATCCTATGCACTCAAACCGTTCCTGCTGGACTCCAATGTTACCTCAGCCTCCATTCAAAAGACAACGCAAACTAAAACCGTAGCACAAAGTCTTAACATCATAAAGAATGATGAATGTAATGTCAACTTCAATATTTTTAAACCAATTTCTCGTTCATAGTTCACCTGTGAACGTTCGATGGATACTGTATAATTTATTTTCCTTCATTTTTAGCTCCTATGCAGACGGTGAAGGCTTACAAAGGCGCGTTACAAAGCACCAACCATTCCCCGGTACAGCCTGACGATAAAAATCCTGATGTGGTGCCTCTTGGTAAAGGTAATTTAGGTATATCGATTTTTATTTAACACAATATATTTTGTTCGCTTATTTCTTCAGTGCAAGGTGCTTCATGCTGGGCATGTTACATAAAAAACACAGTTCAGAAATATGTTTGCTCTTTTATCGATGCTTGCTTTCAAGTATACAAAGCAAAGTTAACAGGCCCACGTCAAAAAGAAAAAAGTTTTAATGTAATTTTTGAGTTGAGATTGATCGCTGACCACTTTGAAGAAAGAAATTGTTTCTTTTCTCATTATTTTCTTGTAATGTTACTTTATTTACTTGCATGAAAGTTTTGTAATTTGGATTGATCAATCGTTTTGTTTTTTCGCTAGATTTTAACAGTGCCAGGGATTTGGAGCGTCCTCCAGAGCCGCCACCTTATGGGGCAGTGATGTCTCCTCCAGTGGGGTCTTCAAGGAGTTCTAATAGTCTTCATCATAATGAGATGAGGCCTGTCACTCCGCACACACCGATCACTCCTGCTTCTGATGGCCATGTAAGTTTTTAATAAGATTAAAAAAATTCCATGAGGTTGAAAACAGATAATAGATGAAAAGGTGATAATAGCAATTCAGAGGGAAAATTCTCGTATTTTACGGAGCTTTTACATTCGCATCGGAATCGCAAACTGTCAAAAACACCTCTGGTTTCGGTACATTTTGATAAGTTCTTGACATTTATTCTCGCTGAAATGATATTGTGACTTGAGTTTGAACATTTTTAAGTAAATTTGCCTTCTGGTAGGTTCCTGTTTTTGTTTCTTACTTATTTTGTTCTTTAAATTGCTTTCGGAGCTATTACAATTCCATAAACATATTGCTATTGACTTAACTTAAGGCGCTTCCCTGACCAAATAACCTTGAGCATTCGTTCCCTCTTTGCCGCACCCCACCTCATATCATAGAATTATTCAAACAATTTTTGGAGTTGTTTAAATATAAAAGAAAATTGATGTTTTGAAATAAAATAAAACATGAACAATTTAGATTTCTAAATTATCTATCCATTAGTGTAATCCTCAAATGATTAGAGCGTCGCCTTAGCAACAGATACGTATAATCAATTATTTTAGTCATTTTTTAATAATAGATTTTAAATGTATTTAACACATTAAAATAAATTAGAACGTGGAATGTGATGATAGGATGTCGAAAATTAATAATTGCTTTTAGAAGTAGTTTATTTCTCTTATCTAGTGAGTTAATAGTCTCTGAATAATAAAGAAAAACGCACTATCGCAAGGTTTTGGTCGGGGTAGCGCCTTAATACGTAACAGTAGGTAATCAATACATGTTGAAATACATGAAACATTCGAAAACCACTTATGATAGATGATTTTATTGAAACAGATTTGAGTGTAGTCAGATTGCAACGCTTATGTAATTAAACTAGCCAAATCGGATCATAGACACCTGTGAATCTGCGTTCATTTGAGCGTTGGTGTTGCCAAAATATATCTGATAGATAGTTTAGAATACCAAAAGGCCAATTCCGGTTCAAATGTACTTAATTATAGTTAATATTCTGGTCGCAATCTCATCTTGGGGACAATCAATATCATACAGTTGTTAAATATAATGATAGTTATAAATACACGTTATTTAATTTAACACGTCAATTTAAACTAGTTGAGGCCGGTTCGTCCTAGCTGACTACACTAATAAAGTCTTTTTTTTTAATCTTTACAAATTCTTTTTTTTTCGAGCCCCAATATTCATATACTTTACCAAAAATAATTATGGCAGTGGGAGGCAACAGCCCATACTAAGTTACTAGTAGTACTCTCTGGTACTTAGTTACTCAAATTTGTAGGTTGGCCCTTCACAAAAGAGTACTTACTAGGTATATTTTTGTAAATTAGGCGCACTTACGAGAAGCTATTTTTGATTATACCCATTAATTTGTACTTCAGCTTTTAGAATTTAGGAGTGGAAAGTTATTTCTAACACGGGTTTCAATGAGTATAATTTTCATTGTTGATCCAGCTTTTGGGTTTGGCTTTTGGGGATTGTGTACTATATCAGCAAATTAGGATTCGACATAATCACAATCACTTTTGATGGAAGAAAAAATAAGCTCTAAGGCGCTGGATACACAGAAAAAACAAGACGAGGACGGGGCTCGGATACGACGCTTACTCGTCTGCACCCTATTGTAAAACATACAGAAAGGACAGGGCACGGGCGCGAGCAGACGAGGGTCGGGCGAAAACGGGGGTGCGGGGGGGTGTCACACACAATTACACCACCACAATTTACCACGTTACGTCCGTGGCTCGTCTGTGCCTCGTCTTTTCCAATGTTTTAAAAAGTCACGACCTGTCCGCGCCCCGTCCTCGTTTTACGTCTTTTCTGTGTGTCCCAGGCCCAGTTTATGGAACAAAAATTATCTCAAAATTATTTGTAATTTTTTCAAATCAGTGTTAACTGTTGCACACAGTTGAATAATTTTTAAGAGCCGATCTTATCACCTGCTTTGAGTTTTCTTTTCTTTGGTCGATAGTTTATTTTCAAAAGCATTTTTTAATCGAAAAAAAACGTATGTTAGCGACAAGCATCTATAAGATTCTAAGCTAAAGTTTTTTTTTGTCCTTACTACCAGAGTATCGGAACTTTAGCGGAAGACCGTCGAAGCGTGACTAGTGGGACGTTTTCTAGGCGGAGAGAAGTGGTCACGACTAGAACCCCATTGCTAGCGAACGCGAGAGAAAGCTGTGTCTAGTCTGAAACTACTCTTAGTTAACGTTTGAGGCAAAGGGATCATGTTACGCGTTTATTTTCTAGAATATTTTTTTACTATCTAGGATTAGGTCTGTGATACGGCTTAACGATTGTTTTAGGAGGTGATGGATTGAATTTTTTGTAAGTGATTATTGTGCAAAATATTTTTTGTGACAAATCTTAAATCATTTTTTGAAAGATTCTTGTGGATGTTTTTTTTTGTGATTTATACTGGATAACTTTTTTTCCAGTGCGAAAACTTTGAGAACCACTTCTGCCCATGTAAATGAACAACTTTCCCCAAGAAAGCCATAGTCATTTCCTAAAAAAAATTTGAACTTCCCATACAAAATTGTCATCAACTGACCACAATTTGTATGGGAGACTCAATTTTTTTTTAGGAATTGACTATGGCTTTCTTGGGGAAAGTTGTTCATTTACATGGGCAGAAGTGGTTCTTAAAGTTTGCGCACTGGAAAAAACATTACCCAGTATTGTTTAAAGATTTTTTCAAAGATGTAACGATCGATATTTTTGTAAATATACATCGAAGTAAATTGTGAAAGACTGTTCAAACATAATCCCTTTGACGCAAACACGAAATATGTAAATTAGGTAAAATGTTTGTTTTATAGTCAAATATTCACTTTCAAAAAGAGATATATCAATCTAAGTAAATATAAGGTGTAATTATTGTTCTGAAAACTGGCACTATTCTGTAATCATTAGTATAACCTTATACTAATGATCTAATGGTATACTTTATAAAATATGTACATAAAATACTTAACATGAAATATGTTTTATTCCTTCGTCATTAATAACTGAACCTTTCGTAAACAAGGTTTACTCTAAAAATAAATAAGCCTGGTTAATTTAATCTGTTGTAGAAATATATAATGTCGTCTCAGGATTAATAATGATTGGTTGTTTTTATTTTTTAATTGGCCTTTGAAAGGCATACGAGGGGCCGAAGACAACTTGCCCTTAGATACCTTTTCTAGAAATGAGGCCTCAACCGATGTATTCCATGTGGCGATGCAAAAATTACGCGCGCGTCTCTAGCGGCGAAATTTAGAAGTGGCCTAAGAACGACACTTGCAGTGTTGCCAACGACAATTTATTACTGTCCCGAAAAATCTAAATAAAATACCTAACTTGAGATTCCCTGCAGTTTAGGGGATTCCTCACACGTTGGCAACGCTGTGCGAAAACTGTCAAAGTGTCGTTCTTAGACAGCTTCACACTTTTGATACCAGAGGCGCTAGTTAGAATCTTTGCATCGTCAATACAAGTGCATCCAATAACCACCCCCGGGTGGGGTGCAACTATTGTAGGATATAAAAACATGTTTCTTGTCTTTTTGTTTTAATAAAAACTTTACCTCACACTAGGACTTTTTCCTGTATCGTGGGTGCGTTTACAAACATATAAACTTACATGACACAAACATCCAGACCCGGAAAAACTATCTGTGCCATACAAATACAGTGTGTAAGGGAAATCGACGCACAAACGAATACCATGAATCCAGGACATGAATCTGGACCCCCCCGCGTTGGAATTTTTCGTCGGCTTTTTCTTTTTAATTTTTAATTTTTTTCAGGCGTTTTTTTTACTTGAGACTGTTCATAATCGTTATTCTTACAAAACCCAATGTTTTTTTTTATAAAAAAGTAGTTAAATCACTACTTTCACTAAAAAAAGAGATGTAAATAAAACTAGAATTAGGCATCTGCTCAGCTATTTTGTTGGAATAGGTTAACGCATCCTGCCTAATAGCAAAACACTAACTAACCCATGTGTGTGTAGCGTCTAACATACCGTCAAGAAAAGACATTTTTCATGTGTGGTCTGTAAACCGATCATTAGCGAGATTAATGACTTCTACAATTTAGTTAATGCCATTAAGTGTAGCCTTTTCGTGAAGTTTGCGTTACGATGTCCCAACACCCTGTATTTGTTCCGTGCGGCAATTGAACCCGCGACACGTAGGGCAGCAGTCAATCGCTCAACCACTACGCCAACCATGCCGTCACTGGTTGCCAATTGGTGGTTTTATATTGTAATATACATACCCGTCAGGTTTTTAACGACCAATTGTAATTGGTATTGGACGTGACATTGCCTTATGTTAAAATCAACACATTATAAACAATCTATTTAATTAAATTCTTAAACTTATTTTCCAACTAAGAACATATCATAATAAAATTCATCGCATATCTCAAACCACTGCACTAGGTCTAGACGCATGAAATATGCACAAGACTTTGACATTTCACGAAGAGTTGCACTAAGGAAAAACATAGTTAAACAAATACAAAAATTCATCGCACTAAACAGATCAAATAATGCATTAAAGCTCGTATTTTTTCCCATGGGAAATCGACGTTGTATTATTAAAAATAGTGCTCTGTGATTTTTATGCCAATAGAAATTCATTTCAACATCGTCTTTATTATCCAACACCCACGTAGCAAAATTGAGAATATCCTCTGGGAACTTTCAGTGTTGTACAAAGTGGGAGACGCGTAGGACGAAAAGCTATACAACTAATGAGGACCAGTTCAAATAAATTTATTTCACAAAAAGAACATACATATTTCACTTAAAATGAGAAACGTAAAGTAATATACATAGTCGTTTATTCTATGTACTCGATAGATTAAACGACTATGTATATTACTTTATATATACTGATTTATTATTGTTGACTAGCAAAATCCTACTTTAACCTATTTTTAAAAATGATTACTGATGAAGAATTGACTGGCTATTTGCTATTTCCTTCGGTAACTTATTATGTAGCATAAGTTAAAGCTAAAGCGTTTCCATAAGAAACAAAGTTGATAAAACTGTTACTCAACATTGTTTCCGGGATCATAAAATGTTGCTGGAAATAATGACGGCTTACTTTTATATACCTACCACTGGATTTTGGCTACTCTACCATCAGCGTAGAAGTCGAAAATTGATTGACCCGGTAACGTACTACCGGGGTAAAAATTACCAAATCCCAATCCAAGCTCTCGTATTTCCGTGTTCCATATGAAAATATTTTTAGGCGTCGAGATGATAATTATTTATTGAAAATTAAACCAAACTTTATTACAGATTATAATTTTATTTTCTACTAATATTGTCAGTACAATTTTTAGAAGAATTCATAATAAAATAATCTAATCAAAATGGCATATTGCTAGCAACACTGCACTATATAAATGTTGTATGCAAATTGTTGCTGAGACAATGTTGCGTAACTTCGTACACCAATCAATACGAGGTTAAACTGTATAAAAAATACCAAAGCTTGATAACATTATAAACCAAACTGTCCTGATTTTAGTCCCTAAAACGTTAGGCAGAACTGTATTAAAGCCGAAGCGGCACAAACCTATCGTCGTTAATTTATTGGGCATTGTTCCAATTGCCGCTGATCATTCTTCAGCGAAGAATCCTGTCACAGCCTTTGCATCAAATTATCATGACTGGTATTAGAATTGAAGCAAGTTTTATTTACATGCTTTTACCAGAATTCCTGTGAAAACTAGGCATGGATTTCTGTTTTAATATTGAAGAGTTTTCCGTAAATCTGATTTTAATGTGAATATACATTATCTCTCTCCGTCTTAAATTATGTTTCTTAGATTTTTAACAAAATTATGAGTCTAAGCAGTAAACTGTTTACTTATTTTCTTCCTAAAAAAGTACATGTATGCGAAGGAATAAAAAATATCTCAGGTGACCTAGACGTATAAGAAAACCTATTATACACCTACATAGTACAGGTGTTCATTATTTCCGTTTTCCCTAAAACTAAGTGTCCTTCTTAAAATATCGGTAGTAACCATTTTATTTAGTTTGACTAACATTCACCTCAATGTTTATAATTGTTTTGATAGACAGATGTTAGAAAATATATATCATTATTGTAAGTATAAAATTGTATTTGTTATTTTATGAAAAAATATCTTATAAAACATTAATTACTTCTGTGATTTATAAACGACTGTTTACTTAATAATTTTTGTTTTATGTTTAATTTGTAATATTTGTATTGGTCTTTTTTTTATAAAAAATCTAAAATTTTATACATTAAAACTGTCGAATTGTAAATATTTATACTTTCTAAAACTGGCTCAATTGTAAAAATATCATTATAAAGTTTAACATGTTATTGAAAGAGTAATTGTTTACGAATATGAGGTTTGTATTTATTTCTATCGAATACCCTGTTAATGGATTTTAAATAGTTGGAATGGAAAGTAGACAATAAATTTAAATCACGGTTTTGTTATATTTTTATTGTTTTTTAAAAGCTTTTAGTCGAATTGGGCTATCATTATTGTGACCAGCATTGTTTGTTTCCTTGAAATCTACCGCTACAACAGCTAGTTTAAAACGTTTCATGATTAATCAAAGATTTGAAGAATACAAAAGCGGTTTGTAAAACTATGTTTAGGTTCGGGCCTTAAAAAGAAAAAAATATATTTTATCGGAGCAAATCCTGGAATCACGAATACAGAATCCTAGTAAATATACACAACATATGGACTGTTCGCCCTTTCTAAGGATCTGAAACCATATTTTCTTACGGAAGTATTTCCGCCTCTTCAAATGTCACCCGCATCCATGATACAAAATAAAATAAATAATATGTAAATATGTTGGGAGAAACGTATAAAGAAATATTTCCTCCTATCTACGTGACCGGTCCCAGATTACTCTTCAGACTTTATTTGAATCATTTTCTTGGGTTTAAATTTTTTTTTAATATTACTCTATAATATCATAACATAAATGACAATGTTGGCGAAAATAGTTATTATAAATTAAGAATTTGACGAATTTATACTTTTTTTTTACTTTATTGTTTTGTTTTTCTAATTTTAACATCGTAAAAACACTTCTTAAATTATAAATACGTCTTCGGAAATGACTAAAATGCAAGGTGTTAATTTTTTTTTAAATACATTCTATTTGTTATACGTGGAAAAAAAAGGTAAAGTACGCAAATCATGAAAGAATATAATTATATCTTTTCCTTCAAGTATGTTTAAATCACAACTTGAATGTAGCTATAAGTAAATAATTTTAACTGACTTTGAATTTCTATTAATAAAATAAATTAAAAATGAATACACTGTGATGCTATAAAATTTATAACTCTCTAAATTATGAATTACATTCATAATGTTGGTATAAGTGTAAATAATAATAATTATATGAAGGTGTTGTCGGTACTAGGGTACTTATGAAAAATGACCCTGATGAAATACTTTAGAAATTTTGTGTATTGTAAATAGTACTTACTTGTATGTGAAGGAATATTATGAATAAATAAAAAAACAATTGAATGTTACTCAAATCGCTAGTTTATTTGCAATATTCTTTTCTAAGTCAAAATGTTGGTTCTTCTATAATATTACTAACTGTTGTTTATTTTTATGTTTCTTATAATATTAAAATAATTTGTTCAGTACAATCAGAAACCAAAGTTAATACAATAAATAATGTAAATTTAGATCATGTAACATATGTGAAGTTATCAATACGAGGGTTTAAAAAAAAGATAAATACGAATTATTATGCTAGTCACTATTCCTGTAGCATTTTGGTTTCTGATGGTACTAATTTACCTATAGTTAATTTTTTAATATATCAAAAATGTTTTAAAATTATATGATGTTTTACTAGTCAACAATAAATCAGAACGAAAAATTACACAATATTGTACATGGAAACTGTTAACTGTTTTATACAACTGACAAAATTTATATTAATCTTACAATAAATAATAAAAGTACTTTTTTTAAAAGACAGCAACGACTTGAAAACGTTACTTGCAGGGAATGAGGACAATTTTAAACAATTCAAAAATATTTCAAATTAAAGTGGAAGTAAAATGTGTCCACATATCAAATAAAAATTCCATATTTAAAATTGTAATAGCGTTTTCGTTTCCTGACAACATTATGTGGTTACGTGGGACATCACTTACAGGTCGGCGAAATAAAGTGCATTCTACTTATACATGGTAGGAGCTTCGAAATTTTATTTCAGTAATAAAATTCCCGGCTACGGCACAACATTCACACAAAATATTGTGGACTATTAAAACGACATGTTGTTGCAATATACACTTCTGGACACATCTATTGGCCCACCTTGTATTTTCAGTTTCGTTTGGTCCTAGCTAAAATTTTATATTAGGTCGAGCAAAAAGTTTTTATGCAGTTTTGAACCTGGCACATTCACAAGTTCATTCAATAGTCTTTTTTTGAATTTCGAACACAGAATTTAAAGAAACAAAAGACAATTTGGAGCCTGTTTGTTGATATCAAACAATCGAATACTAAGAAAACTTGGTTTTATTGGTTTACTTGGATTTAATTCTTGAAAAAGTGATTGATATCTTTGGTTTTGCAACAAACATTACTTATTCTTAACATTAAGGTGAGGTTCTATCAATAATCTATGGATACTTCACCTGAAGTCGCCGCCCAAGCTGTGGCACTTGTTCAGGCCCGACACAGCCAAATAAACATTAGTGCTCAACTTAATTTAAGTCGATCTGCGGTCCGAAATGTTTATCGGAGGTACCTAGAGACTGGCGGCTTTGTTCGTCGCCAAGGAAGGCCACGATCTCGGGTCACAACTGAAACGCAGGATCGATTCATCGTGACGACCAGCTTGAGAAATCGTCACCTTACCTCCATTGAGATACAAAACCAACTTCGCGACTTCCATGGAGTATCTGTGAGCGCTCGAACTGTTCGGAGAAGGTTAAAAGAACGCGATATGGTACCACACAAGCCAGCTAATGGGCCCAAACTAACGCGAGCCCACCGAACAGCGCGCCTTCATTTCGCACGCAGTCATTTAAATTGGACACAGTAAGATTGGAGCCGTGTACTCTTTTCTGATGAGTCTAAAATTGTGTTACATGGCAATGATGGAAGGAAGAAGGTCTACCGACGTAAGGGAGAGCGTTTCGCACAATGCTGCTTTGAAGAGAGGGTTGCTTATGGCGTTGGCTCATGGACTGTCTGGGGCGGTATATCCGCGAGCGGCAAAACTCAATTTGAGGTTGTTACAGGACCACGGCTGCCAACATTAAATGCTGAAAGGTACATTCGTGAGTGCTTAGAACCTCACGTGATACCATACGCGGACTATGTGGGCCCAAATTTCCTTTTTATGCATGATAATGCAAGAGCCCATGCGGCCGGCATCGTCAGGGAATATCTTCGGGATGTGAACATCACAGTTATGGACTGGCCAGCCAGAAGCCCAGACATGAACCCCATTGAGCACATGTGGGACGAGCTAAAAAGACGTGTTAGGGCTCGTCAGCCAGTTGCCCAGACGATGCAGGAGTTGAAAACTGCCATAGAAGAGGAATGGGAGATGATCCCTCAAAATTTCATAGAGCGGTTGATAAACTCTATGCCTAATCGTATGAGAGTTGTGGTAGATGCCCATGGAGGCAACACGCGTTATTAAATTAAACCTTTATTTGATAAAACATGTTTTTTATTCAAAAATCAATTGCCTTTAACAAGGCGCATATCCGACTTGTTAGGCGTAGCTCCATGTCGTATGGTATTCTGAATTCAAATTTAAAACAATACGATCGAAAAAGATGGTAAAATGTATCAGGTTTAAAACTGCATCAACAGTTTTTGTTCAATCTAGCAATCATATTTCGGTAGGGGCCATCGAAACCTAAACTCTAAAGTGGGCCAATAGATGTGTCCAGAAGTGTATTATCACAAAGTATATTAAATTATACCCTTTTAATAATATTTAAAAAAAGTATATTTGTTAATACATTTCTCTACAAAATAGTTAAGTTTGTATAAATGCGTATAATTTCGGTGATTTTTCAAAGACTTCTTGACATATCGTAATTATTAAGATATGTGTAATATTTCTTGGAATAAATTTGCTTATCGGCAAATCATTTCTGTGGTTTTACTTAATATTTAATCCTTTTTCAGGAACACAAAAATCGAGAAAATTACATTTTCTTGATAGCTGTAGTAACCTGGGGTTCATGAGTTCATGAGTGCACTCATTGTCAAAATTAAAAAAGTAGCACAGAAATAAACTATTACGTCTGGGCTACTTTGTTCACGTGCACATCATCGCTTACCATAAAGTAAAATAGTGTTCAAAAGCGAGCATTTTCAATAAAAAATGAAAAAAATACGTCTACTGTAGGACAGAGGCCTCCCCCAAATGAGGGGGGGTTTGCCATAATCGCCACGTTTGGCAGGCGGGTTGGCGATCGCAGTGTAGCTGTAGCAATGTACCTACAGAGAATGCTGCTGCCCATTCTCTGGTGAGTCCCTTAGTCGCCTTACGACACCCGCGGGAAGTGATGGGATGGTGCTATTCTACAAAAAAAACAACTAAAATTTCCATGACCTAAGTAACAATTCTACTATTTTTGAAGTAACATTCGCATTTGCATCGACAGATTGCAACTGAGAGGCGAATGCAGTTGCATAATATTAGTAGAATTGGCCTCCATTATTACGTTGTTTTTGCAGCTTTTCATCACAGCATCAGTTAAAAGTCAAAATAAATGACTGTCTCTGAAGTGTGACATCATTGTTTGCTTTTACGCCATCTTCAAAGGCCTTTGAGTTTCATGTTGCACGTACACACACGCTATCGCGTAGTCAGTATGCACCCAGCGTCCTTGGTGACTGACGAATGCGAGAGGGATGGGATATGAAGCCATTGCGATTCGTTTTTAGCCTGATGGTAAGCTGTATGCTTTCGACGATGAATGAATAGTGTTATTGGGTAAAGGCGACCTTACTGGTTTCGTGGTTGATCTAGGTTTTGTGGTGGTTCATTAACCCTTACGAAGCCATAGACTAGTGACTCCACAAATGTCAAAGCACTGTTTGTTTTCAAAAATGTATGAGACTGAACAATTTTCTCTTCATCGGGAAAATGCATGAAAAAAAATAAAAAAGTATAAAGTACTTATTAAAAAAAAAATTGAACTGAAAGTCGATGAAAATAGAAAAATGATTCTTAATCAACTCACAGTTAACTAGACTTGATAAGTATTTCAGTTAGCAAATAAAAAATGACATGCATTTTCAATTGCTCGAGTTAGGTCACAAGGGAGTGTTAGGGAACCAAACCTTAATTATTGATTGTTACTTCAACAGCAATTAAAAATCTTTGTTGCCATACTGTTAAGCCAGGACAGTGGTAGTAGGTGAGTATCTACTGTCACTGTCTCGGCTTAACGTGGAAACTTTTAAACCTCGACAACAAAATCTCCATAAGCGATTCGTGATCATCCAGAGACTTTTTAAAATACAAATTCCTAACTAACTATGTGATATAGTGCGACAGTGAACTTGTCGTCAGTTAATATCACTTTTGTAAATTTTGCTAAAGTGGTCACACAATAGACGTTAGTTTTTTAAATATTGTTGATCCCACCAAAAAAATTTCATGTAAAATGTTGCCAGGACGACCACATAAGCTTTGCCCTGTGAAAAAGATATCAGATCTCATGTAGAGCCAAGCTTCTGAATCTACACGGCCTAATTCTACCCACCCTAACTTAACAAATTGTACATATCAGTAAAAATGTATGAATCTATAAATGACGAAATCGGTGTATTTTAGATATCAATAAAATCTAAAGTATTAGAGCTATTCAATTGAGACTTTGTATGTTTAATTAGTCTATTATTGACATCATATCCTGAGAATATGAACTATCTGGTACATCGGAAACCAACTCTATGAGGGTTCAAAAAAACGACGCAAATTTTCGAGAAAAGGTAGGCAGTGCGCTTCGCTTGGCTCGTCTTGGCGGGGGCACTACCGTGCCCTCAGATAAGTTCGTGTTTGACCATAATCTCACAATAAAAAGCGATGATTTGTCGACAATCAAATGGACCACTCTTGCCTAGAAGTGACCTACTCACTCATGACTTAAGACCCCCAAGTTGAAGCTAGCAGAAATCACAGACACTAGTGGGGAATTCTACTCTTTAGCTGTACGTACAATGAAAATAGGTATTTCCATATTTAGTGTTTATGGGTCGACCATGTACGTTGCTATATTGTCAATAGGGAAAATTATATTGAAAAAATCTAATTAGTCCGTCAGATAGATTTTGAAAAAAATATTGGATTAAAAATGAAGACGATATAGTGCGTTGAAAACACGCGTGACGTCACTTGAAAAAATGTACCATCATAGTGGCTTTGCGCATGTTTTCATATCATATAAGTATGTGTCTAATATTATTTGAAAATCTATCTGACGGACTAATTATATTTTTCAGTAGAATACTCTATTCAACGCCAGAGGATTTTTTTCTGAGAGGCAAAGTCTACCTAACCTGTGTAACCTGCAAGCAATTTCCGACGAACATACATAAATAGCTCAGTTAGTCTGTTGCTCCATCCCAGCCGGTCAACTGAGGTCGTTTAGTGGATCGTTTGATTTGTTCGAAGCTGTCAAGTGCGGTTAGGACGGACTGCAAGCCGGCACTCCGGCACTCCGGCACTATGGGACTACGGCACTACGGCACTACGGCACTACGGTACTCTGGCAGTTATGCACTCGACGACAACGCTTCAAGCCGTCCAATTAATCTTGCTTTAAATGAATCATTGGCTTCGAATTTACTAAAGTGTACTACTGTTTCTGGGTGAGTGTCGGTTTTGTAGCAAGAAAGATGGGTTTGTGTAGGGTTGATTTATCTGATTGTCAACTGTGGGTCAGACTGTGCGAGTGAGATTGTTATGACGTAGGTGATCATGATCTACGCGGTTACGTAACGTTATAATGAAGTGTTTAACAATGGCTCTTCAGTAAGGTTACCTCGCTGGTTGTGATCACAAACGCTACTGCTGAGCATAAGTTCCATTTTCGCGTGTGTTATTGAGTTATATATTGAGAAATTTTGAATAGAAAAACTCGTTTTTAAGATGGAAGCGCCCGCGAAATTCATATTTTCTTACGTTTTTTGCAATTTGCAGGTCAGTGTCAGGTTGTATCTTGGTCAAAATATGATTCGCGGCCGTAGCAAGCATCTATTTATAGAATTGAGGTCAAATGTAGTATTTCTTGAAATCATAACATGTATGTATGTTTTCATTTAAATGACAAAAGGCACAAATTTCAGCAGACTGTACTATTTTGTTATTGTGCTTTACCGTGTTGACCTATCAACTGAAAAGAGCAGAAGCAAAAAAGTTAATACTACCTACACATTTACAAAAAAATTTTTGATAAACCTTTTGGCAAAGTCTTTTTAAAAACATCCAAAAACAAAAACAACACAAAACAACGTAATAATTCAAACAAAATGTCTAAATACGGCCACACATAGACAGAAGACGCGCCCCCGGCCACTCATAAACACGCAACACCGTACAACTTCTTTGAGTGCTAATAAAATAAATTCTACTGAACAAGGTCATAGCTAAATGGCAGATATATCAGACGTATGGCGTAATTGTAGGCTATTGAGCAGTTTCAAGGAAAAGTTAGGATAACTGATGAGGAATTATGGGTTTTGGTAATATCTGTGACTTTTATTTGGGAATTCATCGGCTTAATACTGTTTATCTCAATGCTGTCTCTGGCTTTTTTTTATGCATGGAACATCATCTTTGACTTCTTCCGCACTGGGTGGAGCTAAAGGGAGTGTCAGACTCTTAATGACTAAAACCCATACGAGTTCTTCCTTATGCCCTTTGCGTTCCAGGACCGTGGTGCGGTGGGGCAGTTAGTTATCTACTTTTTTTTATTCAGCCTGTACTGTCCCACTGCTAGGCAAAGGCCTGCCCCAAATCTTTCCAGGTATCCTTTCCCTAGCCACCTCAAACCAGCCCTGACAGTGGGCATCTAGGTCGCCTCGACAGCTCTTTCTAGGCCGGCCTCGGTGTCATCCATCCTCAGGTGCCCACTATGGGGAGAGTTTTGGCCAGCGGTGCAGCATGCAAGGTGTGCATGCTGCTGACGCGAGTTTTAGCCTGGCAGCCTTTTTTCCAACGTTTCGACGTTACGATCCCATTTCTGAGAGCAGCGCGGCGTTTCTTATTTTGTTCGCTTTTTTACGCCCGGATTGCTGTCTTAATGAGGTTCTGAGTTTGGTCATTAGGTTAGGTGGTGTTATTGGGTTTTTTATCTAGGAACTAGCTTAGCGTGGATATCGGTTATCTCGTAAAAAAGTAGCCTATGTCCTTCTGCATATCTAAAGCTAATCAGTATATGTGTTGCAGTCAAATCTCTTAACCAGACAGAGTACCCCGACTCGGATAAGTGAGGTTAGAAGGCTAAGGCGGGAGCGAAGGGGAGCGGAGCTCCCGCTTTAGCCTTTGTGGTTATTTTTTTTTAAACCACCGAGAAATAGGAGCCCCGCAATGCGGGGCTCCGTCGACCTATCTTAGCACAGGTGTTAATCAGTCAAAAGTACTTTTGTCTGGTTAAGAGTTTTGACTGCAACATATATATACATAGCCGTTTTAGCGTAAAAGCGTAACAGACAGAGTAACTTTTGCATTTATAATATTAGTAAGGAAGTAAGGACTCTCAATAGCAGCCCGGTGTTTGAATTTTGTGATCAATACCTTTAGTACGGATCTTAAACTTTACTGTGGAAATGATATGAACATGTCTTAAGAATATCACAAAAGGAAAGTGAATGAGGAGGGGAAAGTGTGCGCAGTATGTAGTCGCCACATTAAATACTGCTTTTACGTGGCGACCACGTAGGTACACTTGTATCCAAAGGTTGTCTTTAAAAGATCGCTTTTAGCGATAAGGCCGCCCATTGTGTCACCCTATGTAATTTATTTATTTATTTATTTATTTATTTAATCGTAGGAGAACCAACAGCTTTATCAAATGAATAACAATTGTATATGATACAATGAGCCAATTACAGGTTCTCACGGATAAAAACAGAAAAAACAGTAGAGAACTTAGGATCACTAACAAGCACAATGAAATAAAAATGTTACTTAGTTACAAAAACATTAACAACATTATGCAGTTTTAAAAAAGTCAGCGTTCAGCCGAGTGCGTGCAGTATAGGTTTTAGTGGTAAATGGGTCAAATGAAAACTCTTTACAAAGAATATTATAGTCCTTACTCGCTCGCACTAGATATGAGTTTCGCCTGTAGTTAGAAGAGGGAAAAGGGATAGAGATAGGCGGATTAAATCTAACCGATCTCTGAGGGACATTAAAGCGCAGTTTATGCAGGAGATCAGGACAGTCAATCTCATTAGATATAATTTTTAATAGAAAAGTGCAATCTGCTAGTCGACGACGATTTATGAGTGGTTGCAAATGAAATTTCTTACAAAGATTTAAGTAATTATCAGAATGGTATGGTATACGTAGCCGAAAACATAGAAAACGAATAAATCTTCTTTGTATACTTTCAATACGATCAATGTATTTGCCATAACAAGGATTCCAAATTTGTGACGCGTATTCTAAGTGACTTCTCACAAAAGAGCAATAAAGAACTTTAAGAGTTTTGGCCTTCTTGAAACACCCTGCGAGTCTCATAACAAAACCCAGTGACCTCGAAGCTTTGGCCACTATTTGCTCAATGTGCACGTTAAATAAAAGTTTAGAATCGTGAAACACGCCTAGGTCGCGTACACCGTCACATCTCTGTAATAACTGCCCTTTAAGTTTATAAGTTGTAGGGATAGGGACCTGTTTTCTGCTAAAGGAGATCACTGAACATTTAACAGGGTTCAAGTCAAGTTTGTTAATTAGGCAGTAATCATCCAATCGCGCCAGGTCAGATTGGAGAGCATCCATGTCATCCTTAGAAGATATTGCAGAAAATATCTTCATATCATCAGCAAAACAAAGTAACTTAGAGTTGTGGAAACACGAGTCGATGTCGCTCACATAAATGATAAAGAGCAACGGACCCATCAAGGAACCTTGGGGAACGCCACTAGGAGCTGAAACCCAGCTCGACACGTAGTTACTGATAACGACAGCTTGAGATCTGTTTTCAAGGTATGAAGTAAACCAACGAAGAAGATCCCCTCTAATACCGTTGTTAAAAAGCTTTGATTTAAGAATACTGTGGTCAATTCTATCAAAGGCCTTACTGTAATCAGTGTAAACGACGTCAACCTGTGCCCCATTGTCCATGGTGTCCGTTACAAAGTCATTGAGCAGAGCCAGATTTGATACTGTTGAACGGCCCTTAAGAAATCCATGCTGAGAAGGGCTAAAAGACTGACTCAGCGCTGCGTACACTTGGTTGTAGATTACCCTTTCAAAAACTTTAGCTAATATGCACAGTTTAGAAATAGGTCTGTAATTAACTATTTCATTTTTGTGCCCTTTTTTATGCACCGGAGTTATAAAGGCAGACTTCCAGATTGGGGGAACGGAACATGAAGAGAGCGATTTTTTAAACAATAGAGATACTGGCAAGGCAATAGTTTTAGCACACCCAATCAGAAATTTAGGTGATAAGTGATCCGGACCAGCAGACTTAAATGGATCAATTTCACCAATTAGCTTAGCGATAACATTAACGTCAATCTCAATTGAGTGAATATCCGCGGGTATATTGGAACTTAAAATAGTTAGGGGAGGGCAGTAATTAGTAGGCACATCATTGATAGGATCAAGAAAAGTAGAATAAAAGTGGGAAGAAAATGCGTTACAAATAGACTCGGGAGAAGAAATCGTCACGTCACCATACTTGAGGAAGCTGGGCATTGCATTGGACTTAGATCGCTGCTTCACAAAGCTCCAAAAGCGTTTAGGATTCTTTTCAATTGAGGCCTCTGTAGCAGCTAAGTAGTTGGAGTAACAATCCGCTTCAAGTACATTAACCCGCTCACGTAGATGCTTAAAGGTCGCCTCGTCAGAAAGTCTGCCGTACGTCTTAAATTTACGGAGATATTTAGCCTTCTCCTTAATCAAGCGTTTGAGTGCCGGAGAGCACCAAATAGGGTATGAGCTGTGAAGAACTGTCCTAGTAGGGACAAACTTATTCTTAATATCTCCTATAGTCACATAAAAGTAGCTTACGGCGTCATTAAGCGACATGTCAGAAAATACGTTCATCCAGTCTATAGCTGCTATTTCTCTGTTAATGGCCGCAAAGTCGGCTTTGCTGTAGATGTAACTAATAAAGGGAGCAGGAGTTAGATAGGTGTACTCAGCAAAGTTCACGTCTATACAGAGGGCCGGATGATATTTGTCAACAGGTGATAAAGGCGCTAAACATTCACACACTGATACAGCTTCATTACATAAAACTAAATCTAGAATCTTACCATATTCATTTAATATTCCATTACATTGCTTTAACCCTAAAACACGCAACTCATCAGTTAGCGTATACTCGTCGCCACTCGTACGTCGTAATGTTTTCTTCATATATATTTTCTGTAACTTATATGGTGTACATAATAAAGAGTATTCTATTCTTGTTTCAAATTCAACAATAACAAAAAATAGAATCCCCCAATCAATATTTAAACCAATCACATGGTTAAATTTTTTTTTAAGAATAATTCAAAATTTCTAACAATCGTGATTTCAGTTTCAGTCACAATATTTGTAATCGACTCAGTTCGTTATTCAAAAAAGTTAGAACGGCAAAAGTTCAAGTTCCAACTGACTCTTTACCTCAACACCAATGAGAAGACTCAATTACAACTCCACACAATTTCAAATATTCGAACACCAAAAATCCTTTCACATTTAGGTGCTTCAATTTAAAATTTTTGATCGAACTTGAACTTCTTCCAACGTCGGGCTATTCGAAGAGATTGCCTACCCGACTTGATTGTCACTGTGATAAGAATTTTTATTCGAAACTTTTGTTTGGAATAAAGGTAGCGTGTGTATGCAGCTACTTCACGGTACAATTTTTCTGTTTATGTCTAGTAAGGGCGATCCCACTAGAGATTGTGGCGTGTGGATCACTTTTACTGCTTTAGTTTTTTTATGGTGTGGAAAATATAATGGATTTTTCTATATGGCTTGCAGGGTTGCATGTCAAATTGGAAAAACGTAGATATGGAAAATTACATTTATAAATTTGTAGGTTACATGGCTTATTTTGCAAAAGGAGCATTTATCTATGTTACTGCTAATACGAAGTGCGGCTACACTTAGTTTTATCCGGCTACAACTAGTTGTAACCTAACCTCAAAATACTTTAAAGTTGCCTAAACGGCGAAGTCGGAGTCGGGCTTCGCGGGGTTCAAGGGTTTTATGAAACATAACCACGAAGCCCAACTTAACCTGTCCGAGTCCTGAATCGAACAGGAACTAGCCGGCTAAAACTAGATGTAACCGCACTTCGACTATTAGCAGTAACATCTATACTAATATAATAAAGCTGAAGAGTTTGTTTGTTAGTTTGTTTGAACGCGATAATCTCTGGAACTACCAGTCGGATTTGGAAAAATCTTTTTAATAATTGTGATAGTCACATTCATGAGAAGGGCTTAAGGTTATACAAGAATAGGAAATTCTTACGAGAAAGGGAAAAAACGGGATATGCGCGTACGAAGTCGCACGCAAAAGCTAGAAAAGTATAAAACCAATACTTTTATTTACTTTTTGTATATTGGTATACTCTCCGACAGTGCCTCCGCCCTCCAATCCCCAGAAAATAATTATACCACCTCGAAACTCATACAAGAATGCCACAATGCACTAGACAGCGTCACAGTGACCAACCGCAACACTTTGACGCTGCAGTGGATAAAAGGACACAACGAATCACTAGAAAATGACGCGACCGATGAGCTCGCCAGAAGGGAGTCTGGCTGTTGCACCCGAACACGTAGTACCCTTTCACCCAGCTGCGCACGTGGCTACAAGAACATACCCAAGCAGAACGCTGGTGGGCCTCGGAACCAGGCTCCAGGCAAGGCGACGATGCCATCCCTTAACAGGAAACTTACCAAGCGCCTTCTGCGACTGGATAGGAGCAGCTTACGAATGGTGGCGGGGACCATCACCGGACACTGCTCACTAAACAAACTGTTAATAATGCAGCTCCCCCCTTTTTCGAAATCGGTT
This sequence comes from Melanchra persicariae, assembly GCA_947386135.1. NCBI lineage: Eukaryota > Metazoa > Arthropoda > Insecta > Lepidoptera > Noctuidae > Melanchra > Melanchra persicariae. The sequence goes on along the minus strand of OX376651.1, from coordinate 2,192,026 downwards.
AAAAAACGCTAGGTAAGTAGTACTTACAAAAAGTAATTTAGCTAAGTTGGCAGCTCCTTTACATAAAACCAGCCTCAAACAGAGGTGAGTGAAACGCGTAATCTTTGAAACAATGACTACAGCTTTAGCGGCAGAATCTTTTTGTTTTTATTTGTTTGTTAAAAACAATGGAAGGCCGTTAATAACGGTGTTTAGATATGATTACCGCAGCTTTGTGTTTTTTACAAGAGCCTTAATTTCAGGAGTTTGTTATCATGTGGTCGAGGATAAAGAGAATTAAATAATGTTTGGGTTTGAAGAACTAAAGCTAAGCCTCGAAAAGCACGTTAAGCCGTTTATTAAATTGAGGGAAATTTGGCACGATCAGAGAGAGATCTAAAGGGGGACCCCCTTTAGATCTCTCTCTGATCGTGTCAAATTTCCGTCCCATCCGATTATGAGAGTGATAGTGCATGGTGCATGTGTGTTTGCTCACACACTTGTGTATTCTAATATCTCCCGAACCGATGGCTAGTCTCTATCCCGAATTCGGTGAGGAAAGTACTTCTGATTACTGTGTTTTTTGGTGTCCAGGCGAGAGAAAAACCAAACGAATCAGTTCAAGACTACGTAATATCATAAAGAGTTTCGCTCACGACAAAATGTATGGGAATGACATAAGAGACCCTAGACAATGTGCCATTCAATTAGCGAATGCGACTGTCGAAATGCCAAAATGTAGGAATTTGATCACGTGACATTTCGATAGCATCTGTCAATCCCTTACTTTTGTGACGTATTGACAATCGCCTTCGCCAGGCTACCGCTGACAGAATGTCACTTGTGTAGAGCCCAAGGTGTTGAAAGGAAACGTCATTACCTAATGTCATTCTCACACATTTTGTCGTGAGTGTCTGACGTTAACGCTACAGAAAAGTTTTTTGTCTAGGCCCCCTGATGCGTCAAAAAGCTCTTAAATACAACATACACATAATATACACGTAGAAAACCGTTTTCATTCGACTTTTTTGTTGGACATGGAATGCGAGACGCACAGGACCACTATCCTGTGCATCTTAAATTCAGTGGATTTCCGCGGCCATGTCCAATTCATCGGTCAAATTTGTGAGAGGCTTTTCAACGCTTCGTTTTCCAGTATATGGTCTCACCTCCCGAACCTTTCGGCCCCAACGACGATCTATTTTGCAAGCAATGAGCCCTACCGACTAAGTTAGTGATTTTTAGGGCTAAGTTGGACATTTAGGGCGAATTTCACCAATGAAACTGAACGCAATCAGCGAATAAACCACGTTTATGTCATTATTTTTTTACAGAATATTGACCCTGACAGCTCTTGAACGCAGTTTAGATGTACTGATCGCTTTCAGTTTCATTGGTGAAATTCGCTCTTAATCAGTAAGTGCGTGACGTCTTACAGTACGGAATGCCGAAACATAAACAAAACAAATAACAAAATAACTTTAATTTTGGAAATCGGTGTTTCTGGTGTGATTTCTTCGTTTTTTAACACCGACTTCCAAAATTAAAGTAGTAGACTTTGTTTTGTTTGGTTTTTATTTGGAAGTCGGTTGTATTTTTTTGGATAAAACTTTTTCATTTTTCACTTTTTAATGCTACCCCCCAAACTCATAATCAGTACAAATCTATAATTTTGGAGATTGACAGTTAAATTTAACTGTCAATCTCCAAAATTCTATAATAGATCTTTACGAAATTTAAAGGGGTGATTGAATTTTGCAAATCCAAATCAATATCCAATTTTGCACATATGACGGAGTTATGGCCGAACATACATAAAAAATATATAAACATCCGAATTGATAACATCCTTCTTTTTGAAGTCGGTTAAAAACGTGTTACACCGACCCCAAGTAACATGAGCCAAGGGAAAGGTCATGATGGTAGAAAGTTTTATAAAATAGTAACATTTAGTCTCAGAACAAAAACACACCAATTTACACTCCCCTCAATTTAACAAGGTAAAAAAATCTCCCCATCGGTGTCGAGGCGAAAACTACTTGCAATTAGCTTTGAATCGCTGGCACGTAAGGTAACTACATCTGTGACTGTCCATTGACTGGGCATAATATGTAATGTGTCAATTATTATGCATCTAGATATTTTTTTAAGGACTAGGCAAAAGCGTCCGACATTTCACCAGTTGCATTTAGTCACATTTTAGCAAGTTTTTGTAATAAAAATAGATATTAATTAATTGTGAAGTGTCCTTTTTTTATTCAAAAAGTACCCAACACAAATAAAGGACAAATCCTCCTATCGGCCACGAGGCGAAAACTACCCGCAATTAGCTTCGAATCGCTCGCTCGTAAGGTAACTGCACCCGTAACTGTCCATCGTTAAATTGACGGGGCGTATGTATCAATTACCTAAATGAATCGCACGGGTCCTCGGCGTGGGATCGACCAATCGGAATCGAGATCGGCATTCAGTACAGCCAGTTATATTTCTAAATGGTTGTTAGTACTTTTTTGGCTTTGTTTTTTGTTAATATTTTACACATACTTACAAAAGTAAAAGTCCGTAATTTTTCTCGTTTCTTGGGGTCTTCCTGGGGTCTTCCTGTCAAATCGTACAATTGTCAAATCGTGTTGTCGTTTATTCTTAGTTCGGGTTCGGGACTAATCGTAAGTCCGTAGGTGATACGGAGTAGAAAACGCCTGACATTAAGGCCGAAACTACGGACTTCGGGCTTAGAGAGTAGACTCCCTGTTTCATTAAATGTGTCAGTTCATGTGACTTAGTTTAGGTTAGGTTCGAAGTAGTTATTTCATGAAGTGGCCAACCATTATGAGAAATGACCCATCATTATGAAATTCAACGATTTGGCTACGACATATCCATCAAAGTATTTTTTAAATAAAGTCACTTTTAGTACTTTAGTGAATATTTTTGATTGAATTGACTCCATAGATTCTCATAAATAAAGGTATACTATACACCCGCGCATTCTTTATCATTAGACACTTGTATTTGTTTCCTGAAAAAATGTTTCTTCATCTACAAGCTTTGTCGACAGCTGCCCTTGAGAGTCAGCCTCTGTGACCAGCCCCCCTAGCCAAGTTGCAAACGATAAACGTGAACGCTTAGTAATCTCCAGATTTTCAACTTTATACCTAAGAGCATAAAGTTGAAAAACTATTAAAGACTACTGAGCGTTAGCGACCGGAACGAACGAAAACGCTATGTAATCTTCAATAGATTTTCAACTTTATATCCAACAACATAAAGTTGAAAATCTATTAAAGACTACTGAGAGTTTACGTTTATCGTTTGTGGGGGGCTGATCCTATCTGTTGCGAACTTGTAGCAATCGATAGTGATATGAATAGAGACTAGTTTCCGGATGTCAGCTGACTGGCGCTAACTGTCAAGCCAACTGAAGGATAACTGTTTGCTTTTGTTTGTTACTTTTATCATAACGATGTATATTTACTCAACGGAAGGTTGGAAAGAAAAGTATAAAGCGGGGCATACACGTTCAAATAATTTAATCAAATAAGCTGGTTTGAACTGCTTGATCAACAACAAATACGAAATTTCATTTTAAATTGTTACAAATTTTCTCACAGAGGTTCATAAAAATGTTTGAACCAGCTTTTTGAATCTTAGATTACTTGACCGTGTAGGTATGGACCGCATTAGTTTACTCGCGAAGTTGCTTCAGTTTCAATATTGTAATTCTAATCTTACTATTTGCATAATCATAAATTAAAACGAACTACCCCCAAAATAATGCCCAAGTCCCACCCACGGCTTCGGGACAAAAAAGAAACTTACTTACTACTAAGAAAATAAAACATGGTATGCAGTGATCAGAATATACTAGAAGGTTATGGATCTGCTGATCGATTCTGTAACATAAAAACTTAGGTAGAGGGAACTGTCATTCCTTTTTGAAGACATATCGACAAACATATCAGTAAAATAAATCAACATACTTTTTTTGCAAAGGAATAAAAGTGAGCGCTAAACCGATGCTGAAATACGTTTAGTGCTACGCTTACGTGCCGCGTTAAATTGAAGGGAAAAGCACATCAATTACATATGCACACAGGCCCAGAGGTCGAGGCACGCAACGCTGCCACCCGGACCGTTGGCTAATTCGAGCAAAACTGGTTGAAGCGAGATATTACCGGTCGGAACCGGTTTGCGTCGGTTATTACAAGATCGCGCCGGACGGAACGGAGACCCCGGGCGTTTTTGCGCTTGAACGACTACCGTTTGAGGAGCGCGGCTGATTGCTTTCGAATTTTGAATTGGATCGTTTCAATCGTTAGATAAAGAGAGGGATTAGCAGGTTTCGAAAGCTGTTTTATATTTTTGTTCTATTTTATTTTGACCGCTGCATTTTGGTTTTAATAATTATTTTCCATTTACAACGAAAAGCGTATCATGGACGTAGTTTTACAGTCAAATCACGACTGTGTTTCGGTCCTCAACCACAAACTATTGCGCATTTATTCGATATCCAGTACTTTGAGACGTAAATTAAATCTCACCTGTAAGCGGTGCTCCAAATAACTGAACAATATTGTGACCATTCAACAAACCTACCCCAATCCGGACACTAACGTGAGAATTTCAATTTCAACATGAGAGTTTCGGTCAAATATTCAAATTCTATCGCTCAATAAATTCAACACCTGAATTCAAATTGCAATTGCGACGAGATCAGCTCATGAACAGCTGATTTGTTAAATGCAAAATTAATTTGGCAATCCATCCAGCCTCAAGCTGAACCATGCTTTGTGCCATTTTTAGCAGTGATTTGTTTCGAAAGTACAGTAATCTGCAACTGGCTTGCATGCAAGTAGCATTGCATTGTAGGCTACAAAGGCACAATGTGATCGATTGCTCGATAGTTTTAGTAGTAGTAGTAATGCAATTAAAATTGCATGCGAGTAGCTTGCAGGTGGAATGTGCTACTTTTAAATTTTTGTCTGTATATAAAAGAAAAGACGTAACTTCTAGGAGAACTCATCAAACTTACTCTACTAAGATAGATAGATAGATAGATAAAACATTTATTTGATGCAAGTAGAAACACGGCACACAAAAGAGTTACACAAATTATGAAAAATAATACAAAGTATAGTGCATGCAAATATTTGAAATAACAAACAATAGAAAAAAAACAGAGCACTATGATTTGTGTAGAGTTTGGCACTTCTGCCACAGATTGCCATACAGACCGTATGGCAATCTGTGGCAGAAGGGCCAAACTACCTTCCTACAAAAATATATTTGAAATTGACGAGAAAAAAAAATATAATCTAATAAATTATAATAATTATAATACTAGGAAGCTTAGGGTGTTACCACATCAATCGGTCGATGGTAGAATGGATTAATCGAAGTCGATCGTATCTACTTCTTTCTTCAATTAGCCAAAGCTACCACACCAATCGATTAACATCGATCGATGGCATAGATCGGCGATCGATCAAGTGTTTATCGCCCGGTACCCGTTGATCAGCCAATGTCGATCGATCGATTGGAGTAGTAACACTCTTAAACTATTGGAGTTTGTCTTAGGCTACATTTTATCTCGGAAAATTGCACTGTAGCAAAGCCGCGGGAAAAAGCTTTCTATATAACAAACTTAATTATTATTTGTTAAAATCTCGTCTCTAAGTGGTATAAACAAAGTGGCTTTCAGCTTCTATCAGTTTTTCAACTTACTTCTTAAAACCACGCAACAGATTTTTGACGCGTTGTTCACTATCAGCCTGCTATTTGTTCAATGTTATACTGGCTGGCTGCAACAGAGAACAATTCATGTTTGAATAGGACCAAATATGGTTCATGGACTACGATAATGATAGACCGATTATCCAGAAAGGCTCGTGTATACAACGTGTAACAGAATAACCACAATACCTGAAAAGGAGTCATTGTACTCATCATTATGAACAATTTTGACTACGGGATCAAATCTGAAATCGAGAAAATAAAATCCGCTCTGGGTGGAGCGTCCTTCTAATGCCTTTTGTGTTCCAGGGCTGCGGTGACTCTTTCGAACAATTTCCGCATCCCTGGCAGGTATTTCTCAACCATGCATAGCATTAAAGTTTTTATTACATTGTCAAGCATTTTATTTAATAAACATCCTTTTGTGTAAAAAAGTAATGATTTGACTACCCATCTGTTAACGCGTCCTTAAATTCAAAATCACCACTCCCCTAAGCAATTCCAGCATTAAAATTACCAACTCTATGAATTCATTGATCGTTTTCTATTACATGGGCATCATGTTGTCTCATACAGATCCAGTGAATTCTTCCTCCCTGTCAATTCAGGCTTTTTCACTTACCTTATTGTTAGCGGTGAACAATAGCTTTTGCTCCTCTTGTTTTTGTCTCCTAGCCTATTGTGACAAGGCCTTATCGACGGGCTGTGTGAAAGACTTATTGTAGACCTTTTAATTATTATTTCGTAGGTAAATCATTTGTGTTTAGTTACAGGCTGGCTGTGACGGCACGATAGGTAATTACTAGGCTCGGTCGTAATTGTATACTCATTACGAAAATGGTTGTAAATGATTTTATGTTGTGTTTTATTTATTCCACATGTTTATGGTTAAGTGAATAGGTAAGTTATGTAATAATTTATAGTGTAATTTGGTAAACAAAATGGCGAGTAAATGAGATTTTATTTGCTAATTTAGTTTTATAGTGTGGGACAAAATAAATATAACATTTTTATTTATAGAATATCTATAATCTGACATGAAAAAGGTAAAGTTGAGTTTACACGGAATTTGAATATAAAACACGGCTATTATAAATTACTATAACTTCAAAATACGAACTTCAAACATAAGGGTGCCACGTAAGTATGCACACGTAAGTCGCAATCTGTCAGTAATGTATGGAAATTGAGGCTTTTTTAACAGATTGCGACTGCGATGAAAATGCACACGTTGCTTAAAAACTAGTACAATTGGCACTAAGATTAACAAACCGCGTTAGAAACAGTGCTGCGCTCCAAAATACAAATCGTCGACGTCACCCAAAAAGCAGCCAAGCATAAATGATTCATGGGCTAAAGCAACCACAATGTGGGTCCCAGAAAATGTCCGGCGGCATCGCGTTAGACCCAGGCGAAGATGGCGGGACGAGCTTGACGCCTATCGACAGGATTGGGCCACACTAGCCCAGAGCCGGGAAGAATGGAAGGAAGAAAAGGAGGCCTTTGTCCTGCAGTGGGACGGAATAGTCTAAACAATAAATAAAATTCGACAAACTGTAAAAAATATGACATGTAGGTACTTAGATAATTTTTTTTTTGATGCTTTAAATATATACCTATTATAATAATTTCCTTTATTCATTGTATGTACACATAAATTACATTTTTAAATACTAAAATATTTTAAATAAAAAAATAAAATAGTAGCCAGTACCGGGAACAGGGTAATTATTATTATTATTTATTTTACAATCTTGGGACCCTGGGGTTCTGGTATTTTAGCAGGGGCTCAGCGAGCACTTTTCTTGTTTTATCAAGAAAAATGCAAACTTGAAATATCAAGTAAATTACTGACTACGGAGTCAAAGTTTGCTGGTTATGTTTCACCCAAACGTTCTGACGAGGATTTATGAGTTAACATTTTTTGACAGTGACTTCGCCCGCCTGAAAGCAAAAAAAATATCCCAAGGGAAAATATGACCTGGATTAAAAGAATCCTATGTCTACCCGTGTGCCAGGGATGCGGAATTCGTTCGAAAGAGTCACCGCAATACTGGTACGCAAAGGGCATTTGGAGGAACACGGATGAGTTTTAGTCAGTAAAGAGTCTGACACTCCCTTCCACTCCGCCCAGAGCGGAAGGAGTCATAAAAAAATAAAACCTAGTCAACAGGATACCTTTTGCGTTTATAATATTAGTGTGGATTTAAAATTCCGCTAACTCGTTGGTAGAATTTTTCCCATACAAAAATGGAAAACACACAAAAAAACGGATTTTATTTTTTTTTTTAATTTAGTTACTATCTGAGAAAACACAAGTGATTATTATTATTATCTTATATTTGTACAAAGACCACGATATTTACAAGGTAGGAAATCGTCTTCTTTTGCAAACCTATTACATGAAATCCAATTTCACACAAAATTAATTCGTGGTTTCGTTTCCTCAACGCTTCTTCTTATTTACAGGCTTGTGATTTATTTTTCCTTGTTTATCTTCATGTAAGTAACCGAAACGTGTCGGAACACGGCCTTCGGAGATTCCTGGTAGTGTCAAGAATTTTCCACACGATGTCAAAATAAACACTATTTTCCGCAACCTTTGTTTTTTATTTGATTTGTCATTCATTTACAACTGCAGTTATAGCAGTGCTCTGGTAGGTTGCAAGCACGATTGCCGAGCATGGAGTCCTGGGTTCGGTTCCCAGGTCGGGCAAAAAGTGTTATTGGGTTTTTCCAACAGGAATTTCTCTGTGACAGCCTCAGAGTTATATGTCTATCTAAGTTGTGATGAAAATATTAAAAAAGTATAATACGAAAACCTTCTTTATTTTACGCCAGCCTTAAAAATCTTAAACTTTCAATAAGATAAAAAATAACATTAAAGGTGAAACCGACTAAGCTTCAAATTTAAAGCACTTCCATTATTCAGAAATCAAAGAACTCGTAAAATTTACGATTAATAAGTAATACGTATTCAATCATTAAAAGTGAAGATTAGAAAATTGATCAATCTGCACGATTGTAAAAAACTTTTTAATTCCAAAATTAACAAGAAAACTGATAAGCTTAAACAGTGGTCACCAAAATAGCCTTCACAGTTCAGACACCACTGAGCCCAGAGATTTCTCGGCGGCCAAAAAAACTAGTATTTCAGTTAGTGTATTGTATACAGGAATTATAGGTAGGCAGCCGCTCCACGTAAAGTACTGGTATCCATCTGAATCCAGTTTGACTGGGAGCTGACCCCAATATATTTGGGAAAAGGCTATGCAGATGATGATAAAGATGGTCCGTGATCATACAGACTATGGCTTTTTTTTTTTTTGGATGGAAAATCATCAAATGACCCCTCCCGCTCTGGGTGGAGCGGCAGGGAGTGTCAGACTTCTACTGACTAAAACCCACCCATGCTCCTCTTAGTGCCTTTTACGTTCCAGGGCCGCGGTAACTCTTTCGAACAAATCCGCAACCCTGACAGACTATGGCTACGATAGAAAAAATTTACGCTTAGCGCAGATTGCACGGGTACATACAATTATTAGTAATGGCTTCTGTAATCACTAGCAGTACGGTGATTATTGATTACTTCTTTTGTTGTTCGCTTCCGCTGGACAAAAAATTTAGTAAAAAACAAAAGACACGCCACTATATCTATTACTATCCAGGAGAATACTGTTAGTAAGATACTTCAATTAGAAAATTTCCAATGAAGTTACCTCAGGTATTATTCCGATCAAAGTACTCACAACTGAGCCATAGGCGGCAGTTCAAAAAGGCTGTTTGCAGTGTTCCAGGAAAAGAAAGCCAGGCAGAAAGACACACAAGAGATCAAAGTTTTGGGATGCATGAAGAAGCCTCCTCGTGTAGCGCAATTTGTTCCATCAGAACCGAGCGCTCGGCGCATCCTAGACAGTCTCCCCTAACATCTTATAAGACTGGCCAATCCTTCCCTTGCGGTGGTAGGTCTGACGCCCGGCTGGTTCTCGACCTTCCCGCCGGAGTCCGGCGTCAAGCAGCCTGCTGTGTTTCGTCGACGCATGGGAGTACCAGTGCATCAAGGCATCTTCTAGGCACGCTCGCTCCATCATATACCTCATCCATCGCTTTCCATCAGGCATAATCAAGGTCAAAAGCAAGACCATTCCTCAATAAATAAAAAATAAGTCCTATAAAGGTTCCGTATTTTCTTTCAGCAGTGCGGAACCCTCAAAAACAAAACACACATATTATTATTTAAAAAAAAAACTGTAGTAAGGTGGTTCCATTACAAAATCTCTAAGCCTTTCCGCTACTTCATATACAACTACGCACTAAGCACTATTGTTATATATTTTCCATGTAAGTGACTAGTCTTTTATGAGAATAAATTTCTTTAAACACAAGCCTAATTCCCATACCACCATGGCACGTCAAAATCCCGATCAAAGCGTTCACTCACAATCACAACTATGCTATGGGTGGCGCCTCAAAAAGGCTGTTTGCACCGCGCGGGATAAAGCGTCCGATTGCACCCAATCACTGTGACGGTCACCTGATTGAAGCGCTCGCTGCTGTGTTTACCATGTTTTGTTTTGGATGGGTGTACTGTCATTTGTGTATGCTTTTTTTCGTCTAATAAATTTTTAGGGTTCTGTACCCGAAGGTTCACCAACGGGACCCTATTACTTAGTCTCCGCTGTTTGTTCGTCTGTCCGTCCATCCGTCCGTCCGTTCGTACGTCTCTCTGTCAGCTGGCTGTATCTCAGGAACCAAAAAGGTAGACAGTTCAAATTTTCTGAGTGTGAATTTATATTGTCGCTTTAACAACATACAACGTGTAACAGAATAATCGCAATACTTTTACGGGATCATTGTACTCATCATTATGTACAAATCACTATAGAACCAACACTGAAATCGCGAAAATAAAATCGACTGCCCCATACATTTATGTATGTGCGCTTAACACGACAAAATGTACTAAACCGCTGATTTTTTTTCGCGATTTCTGGGTTGGTCCCATAATGAAAGTTGTTCATAATGACAACAACACAACACAACACCCCTTTAGTACAATGACCCCTTAAGAGCGGATTTCACCAATGAAACTGAACGCGATCAGTACATCTAAACTGCGTTCAAGAGCTGTCAGCGTCAATATTCCATAGAAAAATAGTGACACTGACAGTGTAGCGGCATTCATGCCGCCACAAAAATCAACGTAGCAGAATCAACATCACAACAAATGAGACTCGCAGCGCCATCTATCTCGACTAGCTGCGAACTAACTACAAAATCCTAAATCGCGGTATCAAAGTTTACAGTGCGATTAGAACACAAGCAAAGCCCGAATATCAACACTCGGGCAGTTGCCCACTAGACACAAACAACCGTCTGGTCGGAGGATCCTCCCTTTTCAATGGAGGTTTGCGGGACTTTACTCTCTGTTCCGCTACCTCCAAAACAGTTCATAAACGTGATTTATACGCTCATCGCGATCAGTTTAGCTTGGTGAAAATGAACCTTACTCGCTATACCCCTATAGCGACGTTGTACACTAAAATAGTAATTAAATTAAAAATGGCTTCCATACAAGAAACGTGTTTTTCCGGTTTTTGGTACAGAACCCTTCGTGTAAGAGTCCAACTCGCACTTGGCCGGTTTTTCAGCTAATTAACTGTCATTTGTAGAGCTGAGACAGTCGTTACAGATCTCATGGTTATTGACTGGGTAGTCAGAAGTCAGAAATCTGGCACCAGTCTTGGCATGGGGTTTCGTGTTACCCAGTCATTGGGTTCTGGCAATGGGATAGGCAGATGCTCCATGTAAAATACTGGTACACAGCTGTGACCAATTAGACTATAAGACAAGGGTTAATTTGGTTGGAAAAAGACAATAGGTCCTTTTTGAAAGTTTCTTAGATAACAACCTAAATTCTAAAGTTTGAAGAACTTGAAGTTCTGAGTATTTCAAAGCCAAAGAGACCAAAATGTTTAGGATTTACTACATACGCCATCATAATTTATTTCGTTAATCCCATTTTTTTCTTTTGGAATTTTTGTCACGAATGTAAATTTATAAACAGCCTTTTGTTACCTAATCTTAGCAGACTCCAAGAAAAAGTAGAAAAGTTCCTAGTTAGGGGGAGGGTAACATTTATATATTTATATTTTATGTTAATCAGCCGTTTCATTAAAAGCCTAGCCTTTTCGCTGAACTGCGTCGTTTAATCAGCGACATATTATGCATGCTTTATCTATCTATCTATCTACATAAGGGACATAGGCAAGTCATCAAACGATATTAATCAAAAGATGTCACTTCGATCGCTGAAAAATCGGCGCATTTAAATGAAAAGGCTAGGCCACCAATTAAATGGTGTCTCAGCTAATTGGCTGCGAAATGCGACATATATATTATAAACATTTACCAACAATTAGAGTCACCCCAACCCCAAAATCACCACAAAAGATAATATTAAAGTTTTAATAAATCGATTAGAAAGTTTGCTCAAAATAACATTGAGCAATTATCGCAAACGGATTGCATTCGGCAAATATTTGCAGTTGTCGTATTAAACGCACACAGTTGCACAGTGCAGATGGTCAACATTCATTTGTGGAATGATTCCACGGTGGAGTTAAGCCAGTGTAATGGTCGCTCGTAATAATCTGATTTGTTTGGACAAGCGTTCTTATTGAACGGTCAATTATTGGTTTTAACAGGTTTAAAGGAGGATATTGTGAACTGTTTTCTGGTCTAATCTCAAGTGTAGGTGCTAAAATTTCGTTCTCCATTAGTAAAAAATAGTGATCTTTGTAATATACATTACATAAATCCAGCTTCCTCTCTTGGACCCAGAAAATCTTAAGGCTGACAACGCTTTTACGTGTCTTTAAATTCAATTGTTTCTTTTACGTTCACACCAATACGAACATTAAAGTTCCAAACTAATTTGGCTTTCTCGTTACACTACTGAAATTAGAAACCTTAAATTAATGAATCCCTGTGTTACACTCCTTGAGCAAACATTAATACACGAACACACAAAATCATGCATGTACCGCACAAACTCACATCCCCCGCTTCAACATAATTGGCTAAAAATAAGCACCATCACCTCTGATGTTGTACTCATGCAAAATTTCCGAACGGCATACAAATGAGGCGTTCAGACGATCACAGCATCCCGTCTAATCCAGCATCTTGAATATTCAAGTGGCAATTACGTTAATGGCAGATACCCCTAAGGTAGGTTGCAGACGAGCGACAATTGGTAGATGACGTAAATTCTTCAAATTACAAGTCATATCTATCCACTGATTGTTTGTAGTTATAATACTATGAAAAATATAGTAATATTCAGGTACCGGTATCGAAAAATTTGTGAAAACTCTAACCAACCACCTGATGTTATGTGGAATACATCGTATTAAATAAAACCCAAGGAATCGCCAAACTTAGGTGGCAGTGGGCACACATTGCTTGCAGAACAAATAGACCATGGGTTCGAAAGGTAATGGAGTGGCAACCGTGTGGAAATCCAGTGGATCCATTGAACACGTAGAACCAGGCTATATGGCCATACTTGGGAGGGACCTATGTCCAGCAGTGGACGTCTTTCAGCTGAAATGATGATGATAAGGTTATAAATATCTAGGTAATATATCTTCTTCTTTCACGCAGCAACGGAATAACACCCCGGTTTGATTTTTTTCATAAAACTTTTACCTACCTAAGTAGTTTTACAGGGTTATTTGTAAAACACTAACAACCTTTCAGTGCAATCAAACTACTGCAACTCCTGAAAGCCAAAATCAACAGTGGCGACCACCAGAAAAACGCCGAGTCAATGAAACTCGACGAGTCCCGGAGAAACGATTCACCTGGGTGAATATTGCATATCGTATGAAACAGAAGATTTTATTTTTTTTAAAACCCTGTATAAACTAAAGAGTTCTATGTTATCATAATCTCGGAAATATCCGACGAGTAGTTACGAAGCTGTGGGGAAAAGTTTGTCAATTTTAGTTGCCCGACCAAATGTTGCCATAACATCAGCGGAAAATCGTTCGTCTATAACCGCGCTAAAGCAACGGTGCATGTTATTTCATACGGAACACCTTTGGATAAGGATTAGTTGGTGAAACAACGCTTTCGTGTTGAAACAAGAGCTTATTGTAATGTGTTTTGCTTTTAATATTCAAAAGGATGGCAGGGAAGTGTGTTTTTCGATGTGTGGGAATTTTAAATTTAAGTGTTTGGAGACACGGGAGTGTGATACCTGTTTTTTTCACTATAATTAATGAAAGACGTTACTCTTCGAAACATTTAAAACAAAATTAAGTAAGTACCTACTAGAACTTATAAATAAACAAAGCAACCAATCTTATATGTATAAGTAACAAACACAAAAAAAACTGAATTATTAATCATCACACTAGTAAAACTGACTTCAATTATATAATTCTAGCTTTAGAACTAAAAGTATTAAAGTAACAAATTAGATCTAACAGTAATTCAAGCCGAAATCCTGTGATTTGTGCTCTAAACTCAAACTTTTAATGTTTATAATAAATAATCTCTAAAATTCAGACGCTAACTTTACCAACTATTAAGGTGAACACTTAAAATAATCTAAACAAAATTTCATGCCTCAAAAGTTTCTGTAGACTGTCTGGATTCCCAACACGGCGACAATAAAGAAAATCTTAGAAGGTAGGTAATATGCTTAGAAGAATTAACAAAACATCAAAATTCTCTTCGAATGGTTGCTAAATAAATAATTGTTGAGCGTCTGAAGAACTAAGATAACAAGTCTAAGCGGCAAACTAAGTTACGGACTTAATTGAAGCAACGCCTCCTTAACTCGGGAATATTAATATTTGTCAAGGATGAAGGCAGAACAAATACATTTTGCATTAAGGGTCATACACGCTTTTGACGTAAATGACCGATGAGTATACTGTGTATGTTTATGAACTTTTAAGGCCGTGACAATACTATCGAACCGCATATAAAAGATATGCAATGATATATTTATATCGATTTCCTCAAGTGTCAATGTCAGTCAATGAGTTGCTTAATCCATACTTGCATATTTGAAACTTGTGGAAAATAAAGTACTACCAAGTTCTACATTCAGATATGATACGTTATCTTTATTAATTTTACCCAAAATACGTTGGCAAGTAACACAAATAAGTATAATGTTGGTTTTTTTATATAAAACGCTTTTCAGAAACAACCAAATTCTCAAAAATATGTTCAAGACAAACAATGTTTGTGTAAGTGTACATATCTAACTTAACTATTTATATCTACTAAACCTAACTATATACAAACTAGACTAAAAATTGCGAAATTATGTACAAACGTGTAAAAAACAAAATAAATCTTTGGGCATCAAAAAACTCATCCACATCGCTGTCAATGACAAGTGCCCAAAACACTGGCAGCATTGCCACGTTGAATGGCAATGTAGATTCTTTGGCCAAAGAAAAGCCCAGCCCTCTGACAAACATGTAGGTACTTTTCAGCAGCCTAAAGCTAAATAAATCAGGTTTAAAAATGAAACAAGCCTATTTTCAACGGTTGTCTCTAGTCTTCGCCTTAACAACGTTCCGTTCCACGCTCAACGTCCAAGTACAGAACTTAGTAAGTTCGTTACGACTTCATTAGAACTCTATCAAAATTCAAATTAAAGAAACACTCGACGTTTTATTGGCGTCGAAAGTAACCCAAATTGTTATTGCTTATTTTACTTTCTGCTAAGTTTGAGTTTCGGATTAGAGATGTCATTGACCTTGGTAGCTTAGGATTTGAATATTTGATAAGACTTTTCGGTGGGTCATGTTCTAATCTCATGTACAGAGGAGAGAGTGTAAAATTTCGTGTGGAAAGTTTTAAATTAGAGTTTTGATAGCTATTAAGAATAGCGAAAGACCAAAGAAATTATGGGTGGACAGTATTAAAGATCATCAGGCTCATAAAACACTTTTTTTAGCAAAAAAACAACAAACGAAAAAAATACATTTCTCCTGTATCGTGGTTGCATTTACAAACATATAATCTCACATACGCAGACAGCCAGACCCGGAACAACTATCTGTACTGATCATACAAATATATTTGGTTACGTGCGGGCAGAAGCCAGTCGCTCAACCACTGCGCCAACCATTTTTTTTTTCTTATGGATCATCAAATGACTTCTTCCGCTCTAGGTGAAGCAGAAGGGAGTGTCAGATTGCTCCTTCTTATGCCCTTTACGTACCAGGGCCGCGGTGACCCTTACGAACAAATTCCACAACGCCAATAAAAACCACGCCGTCAAGCAAATGAGGTTTCAATTTTATGAAGTAAATGACCTGACTTCTGACATTATACAACTATCAGAGAAACATGGAAGAAAAAGACATTGATGTTATTGAATGAGTTTTGTTTTTGCGTTATTTTCTTTTATTTAGAGTTTAATGACTTTTTAAAGCGACTTTTTCACCTCGTACAGTAGAAGCAAAAAAAACAACACCATTACTTCGTCTCTATGGAATAAAGTTAGATTAGTCTATGTAATGAGTTGAGTTTTTGAAAAAAAGTCTATTAGAAACACAGTTATTTTATTAGATGCTTTTCAAAACACATTTAAAGAACACAGTATTGTTATTAGATTCTTTTTCAAAACACATTTTAAGGTTTTCTAGCTTCTAGCTTCTGCCAACAGTTTCCCCCTGCGTGAATGTTGAAATTTATCCCAAGGGTACCGGATTATGGATTTAGGGGTGTTACTACACCAAAGGATCGATGGTATCGATCGACTATTGATCGATTGGTGTAGGAGAAAATATCGATCGACATCGACTAATCCATTGTACCATCGATCGATGGCAGCGATCGACATTCGATCGATTGGTGAGGTAACACCCTTGGAATGAACTGACTTTAGTGAAACTTGATATGCATACGCTAGATATCCAGGTCTAAATAGTTAGTAGAGAACATTATGAAAAAAGAGTTTAGAGAGAGAGGAGAGTGATTTTTTTTCTATAGAAAGTGAAAAATCACTATCTTTCCTGTCCCCCTAGACAAAAATCTTTTCTGTAGCGTTAACGTCAGACGCTCACGACAAAATGTATGGGAATGACATTAGGTGTGGAAAGGAAACGTCATCAACTAATGTCATTCCCATACATTTTGTCGTGAGTGTCTAACGTTAACGAAACTTTTCCAACATTATTATTAACGTTTTTCATTTGGGCAAAAAACTCACAGACGTACTTCCAAGTACTCTTTCTTAGCGATGTCTCGAGTCTCCTCTCATGGTTCAGGTCCTAAAGTCATGTCACAACTTCTTGCTGGGCCTTCTATTTAATCTTCAGGAACGCAATGCTAGAAGACTTTTGCTTAACAGTCATCCGAGTAGACTCAACAGTCAATGTGCATACAGCAGACGAAAAAAAAAACTTCCAAATAACTTGCGTCTAAAACGTCCTTCAGCACCAAATAAAATACACAGCCTGTATGTGTGTTTGTAACAACTCGTCATAAACGGGATATTATGTCTGCACCCCAACAAAACCCTCTATTTCCATCCTTATCTCCCCCCTAAACACGCACACAATAAACTACTTCATTCAAAAAGTATAAAAGCAAGGATAAAAGGTCTGGTAACGATCGCATGCAGACGTAATGTTTCAGCGTCGTAACGTAGTAGTATGAATTTCTTTATATTCCCGAGTAATACTATGTATGATCTGTCACCATCAGGGGAAATCCCGGCAACTTTACAAGAGAACACCCACCTTGTTGGTAACAAGGAAAAATGATGATATTCAGTGAAGCCGTAACATAACACAGGCTCCTTTGAACCGCGCGAGTGAGCCGAGAAGGTGTTTACAACACACTGGCTGGACAAAAACATTTTAAATTTTATTTAATTTTTTATTAAAATCAGAAACCTTGTCGACCAAACAAATTAAGGCCATTAATGAACTGCTTAACGTTTTAAAGCAATTTTAAATGAAGCATTAGAATACTTATTCTGTGAGCTTTTTGGAACATTTTTTTTTTTGCAATGAATGAGATTGAGAAGCGGTGCCAAAATCAAGTGGTTAATTTATTTAATTTTTACTTTTTACTATCGTTGTTGTTGATAGTAATATATATTTTTGTATAGAGCCTTTGTAAACCCAAAAATTGAACCAAAACACCAACCCAATCATACTCTCTGTTAGTCTGACGATATCCACAGACTAACTACACCAATGTATCTCAAACCGCAAATCACGCAGCGTAGTCGTATCGTGACATGTAAATATCTTAGTCTGTGGGAACAAATGGCCATGTCAACCGCAATGCGTGCCGCGTCACGGTCTTCAGTCCATCATGCTCACTACAGGTTTTGATTTTCCACTCGAATTGCTCTGTAATCGATTACCGTGAACTCGTATCGATGCAGCTGAGATGTGACTTCGATCAGCTGATTGTTTTGTTACAGCAATTTGGTTTAAAAGATATTTTAGAACATAAAAGGAATTTTTATTGGGAATGATAGCCTGGGATATGCAGAAGGGCATAATATGCTACTTTTCATGCGATAACCCACATGGGCGGAGCCGCGTGCAAAAGTGATTTTTAAATAAAATAGGTCTAAAGAAATCTTATAAATCCACTTATCCACTAAATAAAAATGAAAGACCCTTTTGGGAAAAAAAACCCTGTTTTAAAATCAACAAATAAATCAATGAACAAGTTAAATAAAAGCTTTTAAAAATAAATTAATGTTTAGAATAAAACTTTTTTTATTTCAAGCCTGGGACACATAACCGACATAGTCGGTGATGTTGGGTAGCTGATATGTAACATTAAGGAAACAATCATCATCAGCATATCAGCCGAAAGACGTCCGCTGGTGGACATAGGCCTCCCCCAAGGGTCGCCACAACAACCGGTTCTGTGCGTCTTGCATCCATCGGCTACCCGCGACCCTCACTAGGTCATCGGTCTACCTTGTCGGTGGCCTTCCAACGCTGCGTCTTCCGGTAGATGGTTGAGGGGGCCGAAAAGTTCTGAAGAGGCGACCACGTACCGGAAGGAAACAATAGCAAAACAAATATTTTGTAGGCTTAACTTTTTTTTTAAATTCGACCCCATAAACCGTCTTAAAAGTTCAAAACAAATCACTTTTCAAGAAGCCTGATACAGTTAGTGACTTCTAATCTGTGATTGAATTTAAGTAAAAGCCACCAACTTTAACAAACAGCATGAAAAGTCATTTGAGAGGAACTTTCTTCGTTTTATTTTTAAAGTTCCTTTTATTTCTTTAGCCATATTTTCCTTTATGTATGTAAGCTACCCAACATCACAATTAAATATGACCACGCCTTTCTGGAACACCTGTATCTATAGTTGTCAAACAATAAAAGGCCCGTTTTGACAGCAGGATACTGGATATTTTGGGATGCATAAACTCCTTCATGCATCCCAAAATATTCTGTATCAAAGTTTTGGGATGCATGAAGGAGCCTCCTCGTATAGCGCAATTTGTTCCATCAGGCACTCAACTGAACCGAGCGCTCGGCGCATCCTGGACAGTCTCACCTAAAACCTAATAAGACTGGCCAATCCTTCCCTTGCGGTGGTAGGGCTATCACCCGCCTGGTTCGCGACCACCCTCCCACCGGAGTTCGGCGTCAAGCAGCCTGCTGAGTTTCATCGACGCTTAGGAGTACCAGTACCTCAAGGCATCTTCTGAGCACGCTCGTTTCATCATGGACCTCATCTATCGCTTTCCATCAGGCGTGATCGAGGTCAAGAGCTAGCCCATTAATAAAAAATAAAAAATAAATAATAAAAAGATTAATTTCATAACACTTACAACCTTACTAGTAAAGTAATGTTGTATCCTGATGGCAAAACCGGCCTTTCATTTTTTGACGACTTTAAGGCTGCATCACAGTACCTAAACAAAGTCCATAATCTTAATTTTAAAAATCAAGATGTTTCAACATGAACCCAATCATTTAATAATTATATCACAAGTCCCGTACCGTACTAACAACAGGCGAAAAAAGAGACGCGATACTCCGAGATAATTGGGATGATATTTCAGTCTGATTAATTGCATTTATAAATCAGAGAGGAATCGGGGGTTTTAAAATAAAAAGGTGAAACAAAAGAGACGCTATTTTCCTGTTGTTTGTGTATGGTAGGCGCCAGATAAACTTGCAATGAAGTACATTGACCTTTCCCTAATATCCCTTCATAGATACCCGAACAATAAATTATGAACCGTTTTTCATTACTAAAGAACGTAAAGGATCACGATAGAAGTCGATTCAGGACAGCTTTATGTCTTTATTTCTGTTTTTGATACTATGTATGTGGGTCAATGACTGTTACCTACCATTGCTTACCATTGCTGGTGTCTACCATAGTTCAAAAAATATTTATGCCTTGTAGATAAAGTTAAGTAGGTACCTAATAATCTTTTAGTGAATAGTCGTAGATTCATTCTTTTTTTTTTTGTTAACGAATAGTTGGTGGCGCGTTTGTGGTTATATGTCGGCGATGAGCTGGCCTACCACAGTACATAGAGAGTTTCAAAAGCATGTGGAGCCACTCCTTACTGTTATTTTTACAATCTAAACGGTCACTGTACAAGATCAAAAGGCCAAATTCTCGAACTTAAAATGTGTTCAAATTCAAGTCCCAATCTCATCTCAGCGAAAATGTCAATGTCAGAAACTTGAGAAAATGAAGGGAAAGAAGAGGTGTCGTTTTACAGTTTTTTTTTTTTTTAATACGAGAGTTGCCACTCTGGCAATCTGCCAGAATTGTTTATAAAAAAATGATAATTTCATCTATAAGAAAACTTTCGTACAAATCATGCCCATTCCTCATGAGAGATGATAGAGCAAGTTTTTGGTCATAAAATAGAATCATTACAATCGTCATTCTCACTGTCATTCGTCATTTTCCGCTAATAAACAAAGACAAACCATCTGCATGCATCGTCACATTTTTATTTCCCAAATTAGTTTACTCAACACATAATCAAATACGAATTAATAAATTTAATAATAATTTATAAATTTGTAAATTTAATTTGTACACCACGATATTCCAGCGCTAGCGGAAATGTAAGTGAAACAATTCCAATTTGTCACGGCTCGATAGTGAATCAGCGGTGTGGGGCCCGAAGTGGAAATTAATTTAACATTCAAGTTTAATGTCTATAAATTACTATTTATTACCCATAATTATATGCTGGTTTTGTGGGATTGCACTAAATAGGTAATTAGCTGTTGGATGCTAATTATTTTGCTTTATCGATGGTTCTGTCGGAGATAACGCTTCCAAAAGCTGTGTAAATGTCGCATCCAACTAGCTTGGTCAGCCGTTTCATTAAAAGCCTAGGTTTTCATTTAACTGCACCGTTGAATCAGCGCCTTAGGTGACATTGACATGGGCAAGTCATTAACAATATTGATACATAGACTAGCATTATTTTGATGATCGCAAGTTGAAATAAAAAGTTTGAAATTTAAATTTATTTATTTTTAGATGTCGCTTAGGTCGCTGAAAAATAACCGCAGTTAAATGAAAACGCTGGGCTTTTAATGAAGCGGCTGATTAAGCTTGTTGACTGCGACATATACTGGAACTTTATGTAGATATTTAATTATTTTACGTGAATTCTGGAAGAAGTAATCCCGGTCTCTGAAAAGGTGGAAGGAGAAGAAGCCTCTGACAGGAGTGCGGCAGAATGTCATATCTGACATTGACTAGAGTCAAGAGTAAACCCATCACTAATAAAAAATAAAAAAAAAGAATGTGCTACAATTTTTTTTTTTAGGTCAGTCAAGTAGTCGTTATGTAAAATGCTGGAACCTATACCAGCATCAGGTTATCCAGTAGCAACCCTCAACTTATGTGGGAAAAGGATAGGAAGATGATTACAAAATCGTCTAGTTTTGAGTGATTTAAAACTGCTGTAACTTATTCACCTCAGATTTCGTATCAATTTCAAAATCACAGTGATCTTATTCTCGTTGTGATAAGGTTGCTATCAGAGGTAAAATAACTGTGAACAGGCTGTACTATGACTTGACATTATCATCATGATTCCGTTGTGAGAAACGGATAGAGCTATATAGGACGAATAGCTGATTCAGCATAATTTCATTGATAGACACAAAAAACGATGCCCCATGTTATCAAAAAAAACATGAAAACACGAAAAATATGATATGACTTTCGAGATAGTCGCTAACTTCCATTTCGGTTTTAATATTTTTAGTCAAAAAACATTATAAAACAATAACTTTTGCGTAATATATCAAAAGTTAGTGTGGCTCTTTAGCGGACCTCCATACATTACACTGTAGGACATAAATAAATGGAACAACATTACCTATTTCTGTTTTCAAAGTATTTACATAAAATACGGGTAGTCTAGTCGCAGTCGTATATTAAAACAACATAAAACATTTCGCCACTAATTCTATCGTTGTTTTAACGAGGTATACCTGAAATAGGAATGTTAATACCTCTGTGTGTTACTTGTAATTTATTGCTTTTTTGTGCTGTATCTTTTTGGAAAGTAAATTGATATTTCATTGTGAGTAAAAGTTGGTTATTTTTTTGACACTTCTTTTATTCCTTTGGCACATCTACAACAATCATTATGAATTGTTGAAACGGATACTCTTTGCAAATACATACAAAGAAAATAAAGTAGGCACAACGAGCTTATCCCCAGTTTCAGAAAATAAATTATTGGCAAACGACACGATGAAATTAAGTATAAAGGAAAGTCAAAAGTCAATTCGCGCGTTTGATAATTTGATTTTTTTTTTCTTTGCAGAAACTGGGCTTAAACCTTATAATTGAATGTTCTGACAGGGTAGGATCTCCAAAAAAACTAAACTAAATCAACTAACTCACACCAAAGTAACAGAACCGAATAATATTTGTAGTTTCAAGTATCGACTACAACTCTGCACTGCTAAGTTCGGCAATTAAATTTAATCACCGAACGGGTCTGTGTTTTTGCCTTTACGATGCAGTTTCGGGGTTCAGAAGTTGTTCAGGAACGCTGATTGCTATCTGACTGCAGACTACAGACTGTGGAGTGCAGAGTGTGGTGATTTACAGAATGCTATGCATCCGTCGTTATTTGTTTTCAACTCGTTGGTTGAATGTTTGTTGGAAAAACTAATACGTATCCCATTATGGTGTGTTCGGTAAATTGTGTAACTATTTTTGCTAGGAAGTGTAAGTTTTGATGTGCAAAATAATGTAATTTGGTGGTTGATTGCACTAGAAATTGGAGTGGTTTTGGCTTTAAGTTGGGATTGGCTAAGAAAGTTGAACTTGGAAAGCGTACGTAATTACACAGGTTTCGACTCTGAAACATAGTAATATACCAAACAGCGGTATTTTTAAAATCCAAGTTCGTAATAATTTCAGAAACTAGAAAAAGCCACTAGCTACGATTCTTAAATGCTCCTGTTGCTTCAACAGACATATTGTCTGAGTTTATAAACTAACATTCAGATTACCAAACGTCAACTTCCATTCACACAAGTCAAAATAAAAACATACTTTCAAAAATCATTTCGCAATCCTGGCGTTTGAAAGTACAATTTTATTTTCAGAGCAACATAAAAATTTACTGTCTGATAAAAAAAAGATGATTCCATGCTTCGGAAATCACATATAAGCCGGTGGTCCCGGCCGCCAAATGGCGGTCATCAAACCATGTCAGAGGCCCTTGAGGCGGTTTAGGAACTCTGACACTAGGGTGTGTGGGGTCGTTAGACCTTACTGCCCACACGATAAAGAAAGAAAGAAGAGCAACATACTAACCTATCTGAAAAAAAAAAAATCCTTCCAGAAAAATAGACCTACGTTCAGACCTAGCCTATTAGCCATCAGTAAGTTATGTCCACGTCCTTATCCCGGTCCCTTGCGTGTGTCGTAACCCTTACATTAGAGCTAAAACTTATCTTTTTGCTGTGAGGTCGTGACGTCAATGTAATCGAAACGGGTACGGAGCAGCGAATGGCTATCAGGGGACGCGGGCGAGGAGTTAGAGATACTAGATGTGGCTTAAGATAAGGATGCAGATGTACTTGTAAAAATGCTCTAGAATCAACCTGCAAAGGTTGATTCTCGAGCTCGAGAGATTGACAACTGAAAGAAGGATTACTGTGTATTTTTTAAGCAGTCCAATTGTCATTCTATTTTAAACAGAGTCAAGTCAGTTTTCAATCATGGAGTTGCTTGCCGGTTTATCTTCATAAGCAATGAATAATTCAAACTGTGGATAGCCTCTGACGATTTATAAGTGCTAATGCGCCTTACGTGATTTTTAATGTACGATAGTAAATTATTATCATAATTTTTTAACTGTAAATGTTGACCTTAAAAAGAGTCCTATGATGGTCTAATTGTAACAAATGATTTGACTTCGACTATTGTTGTACTTCTTTTATTAAGTTGTGTTTATTTATTTATTCATTTCCAAAAACAATTAACAGATAGATATGTCGGCTTTTGTTATGAATAATTAATAGGACAGTCACAGACAGGAGTCACAGACAGAGTTAAGCTAGCCATTATGATTTTCGTTCCACTTAACCTAACAGCCTGTTACTGATAGAAACCTTGTAAAAAAGGGAACCACTTTTAGGACCGCTTTCTGCAAAAATGATCCAACCCACAAACTCGACATGTTCGATATTTTGTGACGTATGGACTCCAAATAAAGTATATTTTGACATATCAAAGACTCAGAACTCTATGTTAATAATTGACGAAAATCCGTATGATCCAACCCACAGCTGTTATGGCAAACATCATTATTTATAATGCATGAGTGTTTCAAGCTATTAGAAACCTTTTTGCATTTTCTTGATTGCCCTGATAAGTGTTATTTTTTTTTGCTATAATGATTCAAACTACCTGAAACATTTATGCTTTTTATACAATATGGGAAATATTACGAAAATCATTTTGCTTAAATGTTCCAGTAACCTTGAATCATTTTAACTATATTCTTAATAACATCTGACTACATAAATGGACCGCTTTCTGCAAATATGATCCAGCCCACCGAAACCTCATTTCGAGATAATTGAGTTTAAAGTTTATTCCGGTATTTCTCTGGCTTTATAATGCTAAATGCTGTATTTTTAATTTTATGACATTCTAGGTGTACTAAAGTAATTTACATGCATGTATTTAGTAAATAATATTTTATAGTTTAATAGGTATTCAAGAAAACATGTGCGTGAATCATTATTACAAAATAAATTTAGTATGAAATTAGCTGAATAAGGTGCGGAATTAAAACTGCAAAAATGTTCCAAAGTATGACAAAAAATAGAGACTCAAACTGTTTAACATTTTTGTTTTATCTAAAAAAATACAAAAGTTACCCTACTCCTCCTCTAAATCAAAGTCAGGTTCTTCTCAATAACCATCTTTATCGTCTATTATTGCATCGTCTCCCTTCAGTTTTTTATAGTAATCAATGCAATCATTTGGTATAAGATGGAATAACGATTTCAAATCATTTAACTTCTTTTTGTTAATCCGTTTTCCTGAAGGCCATAATGCTTGCAAATCTTCTTCTACGACAGCCAAAGCAACACCTTTAAATTTCTTTTTAATGCTCAATTCTTTGTAATCCTCATTAAAGGAAGTTCTCATGAACAAAGAATGTGGACTCTTTTTTGTGATTAAAATTTCTTTTGTCTTTAGCCAGTTTACTTTGCTCTTATCATTAAATGTTTTTCTATTGACTATGTTCTTCTCTAGAATTTGAGATCCAAAAAAATGACAACTTTCCATTTTATGCACCTGTAAACGGTTTTTGTTTTTGCATTGTTTCATAATGGCAATATAGTCATCCACAGAGTATATCCTTTCATATTGCTTGAGTCGAGTCTCTATTTTTGTGAAATCGTTGTCATTCGGAAGAAATGTGTGTCCTGATTCCAGGTACCGGAAACTGATTGTCTCTAGAGTGGGGTGGCTACTTAATAAAGCCTTTAAAATCAAAACGATTTTTATATTCCTATTTTGACCCCCGCAACAGTCACTCCACAAGATCAAATTTTTCACTGTAGGGGGTAGCACGCACTTAATAGTCCACATTCTTTGTTCATGAGAACTTCCTTTAATGAGGATTACAAAGAATTGAGCATTAAAAAGAAATTTAAAGGTGTTGCTTTGGCTGTCGTAGAAGAAGATTTGCAAGCATTATGGCCTTCAGGAAAACGGATTAACAAAAAGAAGTTAAATGATTTGAAATCGTTATTCCATCTTATACCAAATGATTGCATCGATTACTATAAAAAACTGAAGGGAGACGATGCAATAATAGACGATATAGATGGTTATTGTGAAGAACCTGACTTTGATTTAGAGGAGGAGTAGGGTAACTTTTGTATTTTTTTAGATAAAACAAAAATGTTAAACAGTTTGAGTCTCTATTTTTTGTCATACTTTGGAACATTTTTGCAGTTTTAATTCCGCACCTTATTCAGCTAATTTCATACAAAATTTATTTTGTAATAATGATTCACGCACATGTTTTCTTGAATACCTATTAAACTATAAAATATTATTTACTAAATACATGCATGTAAATTACTTTAGTACACCTAGAAAATCATAAAATTAAAAATACAGCATTTAGCATTATAAAGCCAGAGAAATACCGGAATAAACTTTAAATTCAATTATCTCGAAATGAGGTTTCGGTGGGCTGGATCATATTTGCAGAAAGCGGTCCTTGTCAAATGTATATTATTTAACTGTAGGTATCAGATAAATAATGTACAGTCGACAAAAGTGGTTCTGTGCTCTACATTATGATTTATCTTACCAAGTAGGACCTTAGGCCCTACTTAAAACCATGATTCTGGTGTGGGAGATAGACAGAGCTATACAAGATGCATGCATGATCACTTTTTCGCATCGGAATGAGTATGGCATTGGCAAGTCATAGCTTACTACGTGCCAATGCCGTCATGATTTCGTGGAGACAAAAAAAGAGACTAACACACACAAACCAACTGCCTATTCCAGTAACTCTACATCTACAACCTAACAAGGATACAGGGAAGCATCGGGTTCCAGCAAATAAATTCAACAAATCCCGAACTCAGCCACCGTTGATCTACACCGGCCTAACTGCACCAATACGTCGCTAAGGCTTACACGTCATTGTTATGGGCTTCAGCGCGATTAACGCAAACGCAAACGTTCGCGTTAAGTTGCGTTATTTAGAGCCGGTAATTTTGGCGCAGCAGGACATTTGTTGAACACTGTGTAGTGCAATGGGAATGGGTGGTATTTCTAATGGGGTTTCGACTGTCATCGGCTGCCTGGAATATCTTCTAACTAAGTTGATTCCCATGGCCATTTGAGCTATACATAGCGCCGATGATGGCAATACTGACTGATAAATTTAAAGATAGATAAATAACAAATACATTCCTATTTATTTATGAAACTTAGTAAGACATACGTATCATGGGCAGAAATTATGGCTCCAGCAGGACTGTTGTCCCTGCCAGGGTTGCGGGTTTTGTTCGAAAGAGTCACCGCGGCCCTGGAGCGCAAATTGCACTAGGAGGAGCACGGATGGGTTTTAGTAAGTAAGAGTCTGACACTCCCTCCCGCTCCACCCAGAGCGGAAGGAGTCATTTGATGATTTACCATCCATAAAAAAGCAGGACTGTTGTTGAACACCTAGTATAAAAGCATATGCTGGCTTGAGTTCTCCTAAGTCAGCGCGGCTTAGTTTCTAAAAACATAAATGCAATTAATTGCCATAATTCTTTCCACAAACAGTCTAAGTCCATCTGGGCGAAAGTGTTTTAGTTTGAAAATATTTACGATCAGTTTCTTGTGAACTGCAGTATAATTGCAATATACTAATCCCAGCAGTTCACCCGTAAGTACTTGACAATTTTGCATATTGATCTTGATAATTTACGTTCATTCAAAATGAAAAAATATTCTCCAAGTAATTATTACTAGGACATCGAAGCTGCCCCACGAAACAATCGAGTAACTACAGAACACACAGAATAATGTAGAAATGACGACTGTTGAAAAACACCAATTATTCATTATTGCTGTTTTTTTTTCCAGTGTTACGTAGGTATATCAATTTGTCTTTTGAATCAAACTCTGTATCATTTCTAAGGCTGTTTGATCTCACGACGTCAAATTTTAATAAGGGCGAAAATTTCTAATTATTTTTTAACGATAAAAGAAAATATAAGATGAAACAATGGCAGTAATGATTATTGTTATGTCACTGTCTTTGTTTTTCATGGACTTTGTTTTAATATTGTGTTTGTTGTTTTGTAATGATGAGTACTTGGATGTTACATTTTATTTCATAACTTGCTCGAATTAAACTAAAGTTATTAGCTGTACTTTAAGATTGCGTACCTGGAGGGCAACATACGGAACCCTATTATTAAAATAAGGCTCCGATGTCCGACCGTCTGTATGTCAAAGGGATGTATCGCATAAACATAAATATCTAATGTTGACATTAGAAATTTTTACTAAATATATTTTTACGGCCGTTACAACAATTATCTAAACTAATAAAATAAAACTGAAGAGTTTGTTTATTTTTTTGAATCCGAAACAGGTACCTCCCGAAACAACCGTTTCCGTTGAGTACCTGCGTCAGTCGGAAGGTGAGGACGCCGTGGCGCCTCTCCAGCCCCTCCTCAAAGAGGGACACTATCACCGCAATTGTGGCGTGCCCAGCACTGGGTTGCGACAGTCGCTGACTCCATACCGCCATGGTATCAGGTACGGAACCCTTCGTGTACGAGTCCGAGTGGGACTCAGCCGGTTTCTGTCAATATGTCGTGTCATC
Source organism: Melanchra persicariae (assembly GCA_947386135.1). NCBI lineage: Eukaryota > Metazoa > Arthropoda > Insecta > Lepidoptera > Noctuidae > Melanchra > Melanchra persicariae. Next base: position 2,163,414 of record OX376651.1, on the reverse strand, counting down.
TACAGTTGTGCTTACCCCTTAGCGTAAAGACCAAGCGTGATAACATAATAACCAATACTATAAAAAGTTAAAAGATGTAATCTCTTGAAGCAGTAATCTGATTTCGATAATTTTTATTGATCATGGGCAATGGAGAGGGCTATGCTCGGAGTTTCCTTGCGTGATCGAATCAGAAATGATGATATCCGCAAGAAAACCAAGGTAATTCTTATTACAAAAAATATAATTCTTAATCACTAATAGAAAGATTTTTTTTTTTTTTATTATTATTGATAGGCACGCGCTTGACCACTATCTCACCTGATGGTAAGCGATGATGTGGTCGAAGATGGAGCACGCTTGCCTAGAAGTAACCTATTCACTCTTGACTTAAAGCCTCCCAGGTTGTAGCTATCAGGAAACACAGACTCCGGCAGGGAAGTCCACTCCTTAGCGGTACGCACAATGAATGTATTCCCAATACGCTTTGTGCGTGTGGGTGGGATGTCCACCATGTACCGGTGGCGCATCCCGTACGTCTTGTGGTCCGATGGTGGAACGGGCTAGGCGGAATCAAACTATGCAATTCCGTTGCACACTCTCCAAAATGCAACCGATAGAAAACCGACAGGCTAGCAACTCGGCGTCGACGCTCGAGACTTTGGAGCTTCGACTCGACGAGCCTATCATTGCCGATGATCCTCTTGGCTCGTTTCTCTATTGACTCAAGGGCATCAAGTTGGTATCTGGCTGATCCGTCCCAAAGATGCGAGCAGTACTCCATACACGATCGAACTTGCGCTTGATAAAGTTTGAGCAGCTTCTTCACATCATCATTAAACTAGTCACTTATAAATTCTACTTAGACAACACTGGATTTTTAGTGCTAGCGGATCTATTTTAGCCTGAATTCTTCGAACAAAATCGCTAAGCTAAAGAAATAAAACCAATTAATCCGAGACAGTAATTAAAGTGTCTTCTCAAAGAGACTGCCTATAGATGTGAATATTGATTTAACTAAATTAAATGGTTCACGTAATAGTGTCTGGCCTTTTAATTACTCCCTAAAAACTTACACGTGTAGTTAAGTGTTCATTTATTTTAAGATAATAATTTAACTTTATTATATTAAAAAAAAAAAAGTTTTTTTAAATAAAATACGAGGACATGGTAATGCTCCGCCCTAGCAGGACAGGCCTCCACCGTATGCTCCACCGTGTCCTCTGCGGAGACTTCTCTTCTGATAGTTTTGGCATGACCATTAATAATGCTCAGGGACAAACTATGAGTCGTGTTGTTGTGGATCTGCGGAAGTTCTGTTTCTCGCACGGTCAACTGTATGTCGCTTTATCGCGAGTAAGCAGCGTGCAAAGCCTGTTTTTACTTACTGATGAACATTACATAACAAGTAATATTGTTCACGAAGAAATTTTTAAGTGTTAACGTTCGTTCGTTCTTCGTAATTTTGTAAATCATGTCATAATCATGATGAGTACATACATACATTAGTGAGTTTGTGTACTTATGTACATATATACTTAATCTTGCTTAATACGAAGTGCACGCGCGAACGAAGTCGCGGGCACAGCTAGTAAAATATAAGCACGTAGTTAAGACCTGTTTCTTGCTTTTCGCACTGCATCCGATTGGAATTCGTGAAAATACAAATCAAGAGTCTAAAAACTGGATGCGGATTTTGTTCGAAAGAGTTACCGCGGCCCTGGAACGTAAAAGGCACTAGGAGGAGCATGGGTGGGTTTTAGTCAGTAGAAGTCTGACACTCCCTGCCGCTCCACCCAGAGCGGGAGGGGTCATTTGATGATTTCCCATCCTCAAAAAAAAAAAAGAGTCTAAAAACTCGGATTGAATTCGGATATGGCTCACGCACTAATTTGATTTCAGGTGGTCCACTCTCTAAGCCCGAAGTCCGTAGATTCGGCGTTAGTATCAGGCGTTTTCTACTCCGTATCACCTACAGACTTACGATTAGTCCCGAACCCGAACTAAGAACAACTGTCAAATCGTGTTGTCATTCATTCTTAGTTCGGGTTAGGGTTCAAATCCAAGCTATTCCCAATTTAATTTACAGAAATCGTTAAAAAAACTGACAGTTCTGTCTAAAAATATTATAACATAAAAAAGGCACATAATTATCAGGATTTTTTAGCTTTTTAACACAATATAAATATAATAATAGATTAAGTATTATAATTATGTCAAATATGATTATATAATATGATTTTATAATAATCTTTTTTTTCATTGTCTCATGCATGTAAAATAATATCCAAAGCACTGTGGTCAGATAAGTAATAGACAAGTCTTTAAAAATGAAGCTCATAAATCATATTTTTTTATTTGATTAAGATTCAGGCTTTCAGATAATACTTCAATTTTCTAATCTCTCCTCCCTATCATTACGTGCTAATTCCAACAACTCCGTTATGAAATCTTTTTCACAACGGAAGTTGTTGGAGTTAGCAAGTCTCTCTTAATATTAATGATATCTCTTGATAGTAAAGATCTGGCTGTATAGCTCCTTTTATTTTTCACAGCAAAATCATGACTACGTACTACATGTCGACGACACGGTTGGCGAAGTGGTTGAGCGATCAGCTGCTGCGCTGCGTGTCGCGGGTTCGATTCCCGCACGGAACAAATATTTGTATGGCCTACAGATAGTTGTTCCGGGTCTGGCTGTTTGTGTATGTGAGTTCCTGTGTTTGTAAACGCACCCACGATACAGGAGAAATTCCTAGTGTGGGGCAAAGTTTAAAAAAAAAAAAAAAAGTGACCACATTGGCACGTCATGATAGCAGGGGTTTATGAGTCTCTCTCAAAACCTGTCCCTCAAAGAAATATCAAACAATTAAACGGCAAATTAAAACGGTCTGTCAGTATGATATGAATTAGAAGGCTTGAAATGCTATTCCTGTGTTACATTTAAGCAAAGTTTGAAGCAGCCATAAAGCATGAACTAATTTGTCAAAGTTCTCAGTGCCAGTCCCGAGACCAGATGATTATGTTGCGTTATGGTCGGCGCGTTCGCTACTTGGCGATTAGTTGTAAAATTATGTTCGAGTTCTGTTGGACGTAAGGAAATTATGATCCACTATCTTCTGCCCGTGACTTCATCAGCGTGAACTATGCAGCTGGGTCCAGAGAGAGATTAAAAATATGTAATTGTACTGATTGTACTGGCCTGAGGAAATCGCTCGATTACCACATAGTGAGCGTGTTGTAAGCTTCGATAATCATCCTGCTTCGGCGTTTCGGTAACTCTCATGCTGGAATTGTCCTCTTAGACGTTGCAAGGAGAGTTAAACGCCTCACTCCCCCTTGCGGGGCGACGCCAGTCTAGCTGCGTTGAAGATTGCTTAAGTGCTCCCGTAGCCCCCAGTGCAAGTGTGCGCGGGCACACGAGGTGGTTTTAGTAAGTAGGAGTGTGACAGAATGCGACTGAGGACTGCAAATGAGGATTTCTAACCAGACACCAAAAAAAAAGTTGGGCGCTTTTTATACTTGAAGATTGGCTGTAAGGTTATGTTGGAGTTCTGTTAGTAAATAAGGAAACTCTGATCACCTCTTACATTGGGCTGTTTCCATGTCACATAAGGGGACTACACCAATATTAATTGATTGTTTTGCTGAAATACAACGGTGATGTAGGTGCTTTTATTGTGTTTGTTACTAAAGAGTAGAATAAAATGAACTATGGTAGGCGTCTGATATATGTGCAATAACCATCATTGACCCTCATACATTTATTGACTTACTTAATATCAAAAGCTGTCCTGAATCGACTTCTATCGTGATCCTTTACGTTCTCTAGAAATGAAAAGCGGTTCATGATTTATTGTTCGGGTATCTACGAAGAGATATTAAGGAACGATCAATGTACTTTATTGCAAGTTTATCTGGCACCTAGAATTCCAAAGTCTGTGTTTCCTGATATCTGTAACCTGAGAATTTAATAATGAGTTACGTCTATGCAAGCTTGCTCCATCGTCGACCACGTCATTGCTATCCACCAGGTGAGAATGTGGTAAAAAAATAAGGTGTAAGTAAATTCGTTTAGCACTAAAAGCGTTTATGAATTTGCATAAATGCAATAAAAAACATGTCAGTGGACATTTCAATCTCCTCAATTCGAATCCACACAGTGAATGACTGAAACCTTAAACCATAGAGGGGTTTATTTTCTGTTACATAATGTCATTAACTTTCCTATATTCATGATTTAATAATGAACCTCTGAGCATCATACAATATGGAAAATTAAAATAAAAGAAAAGGAAGAGATTCTTCCCAGTTTTAATTAGTTTTGGATTAGTGCCACGCTCGCAGGGGATTTGCTATTCCAGATAGTCACTTAATAGAAATCCATTTTTTTTTTGTAAAAAGCATGGAAAATTAATTTGAAACTTAGCTCGTTTGGCTCAGTAATGATATTGGAGTCAAAAACCTGAAGAAGTTATCAGGTTCCAGATGAGTAGGAAAAAAGGGTCATCTTTTCAAGTACCTACATACAATGTGTAACAGAATAAACGCGATTTTTGACTATGGGACCAACACTGAAAAGCGATCGGGAAAAAGCGATCTGTATTTTGGATTTTAAGTATTTTAAAACAAAATTCTAAACAATCATTGTAATACCCTTACCTAGATAACCTTTATTGACTAAGTATATATCAATTCGTGTACCATTTCTGTCATTGTGCTTGTATTTCTTTCTTTTTTTACCTGGGAATGATAAAAATCGGCCCAGTGTGAGTCGGACTAGCGCATGATGGTTTCCGTATCTATAAAAACGGGCAAAAAAATCACGTTTGTTTTATGGGAGCCCCTTAAAGATTTCTTTTGTTATGTATTTTAGTATTTGTAGTTTTAACGGCAATAGAAATATATCATCTGTGAAAATTTCAACTGTCTAACTATCACGGTTCATGAGATACAGCCTGGTGACAGACGGACGCGATGGCCGGCGGAGTTTTAGTAATAAGGTCCCGTTTTTACTCTTTAGATACGGAACCCTAAAAATGAAGGAATATACCAGTACCCAGTACCGTACAGTTACCAGGGGGCCTACCATGAACTCTTACAGCAGGTCAATTTTAGACGAAAAATAACCTGTCGTGCTAGTTTGTACCATGAGCGCGCCTAGTAGCAGGTGAGCCAGCGATCACATGAATCGGTGAGTGACTACGTCCGTCCACAGTACCAAACTCAGTGCCATTACAGCGAGCCCTCGCATCCGCGTCCACGATAGTGCGAAGTAGCAAATAGCACAAACTTATGCAATTGGAACTCCAATATTATAATTTGGGTTGCAACAGCGTCGTTTTTGCCACGGCGGTCTATTAAACGCCTGTATCTCGGTCGAACACTCACTGGTTTGGCGTTTATTCACGTTAAACTGGTTTTGGCATTGATTTAGAATGTGTAAGGGAGTTAGGAACTTTTTGTTTGTAGATAGACCGGTGCTGCCTGACTGATTTTACTTTATGACTGCTTGGTAAGTAAGAGTGAAAGGTTAGAAAAGAAGGAAAGCTAATGCTGAAGTAATTAACTAGATACTAAATTACTTGGGCAGTCAGGTCTAATGACTGAATGAAAATTTTTTAACCGACTTCCAAAAAAGGAGGAGGTTCTCAATTCGACTGATTTTTTTTTGTTTTTTTTTTTATGTTTGTTCATCGACATTTTCGCCAATTGTCGACCGATTTTGATGATTCTTATTTTGTTTGGAAGAACATCTTCCCGGACTGGTCCCATTTCAATTTGATGAAGATCTGATGAAGAACTTCGGAGATAGGTAACGGAACTCTTCAATAAATGATAGCAAACCTGTCGGGATTGCTGAAATCGCATATTGTATATTCATCTGTATATTGTTTACACCAGTTTAAAGGGGTACGCAGATGTGTACAATTCAACCATGGTTTTGGGGTTATCTATTCAGGAATAACTTTATTGTTTATGAACCGATCTTGATGATACTTTTTGCGTTGGGTTTATTTTCTTACATACCTACTTCATTGTATCCCAGTAAGAAAAAAAAAATGCAAATGCAAATATTAAAAATTCTCAAGCTGTGAACTTGGAACTTTGACTTTTGATAATTCATTCAACTTATCACAAGTAGTTAACGCGTGCTTGAGAAGTTTTGTAATTTTCGGTCTAGAAACTAGGCATTATTCTATTTGAAAATCAACAAAGCCGTCTGGCCAATCCATCAACGCTAAATAATTTTCAATACACAACGCTTTAAGGCATTAAACATAATTTTATTTTACATAGTTTCCACTAAGTGGATCTTCAATGTAAAACATTGTACAGGCGAACACAACAAGTCTTCGGAAAAATTGAAATTGCATAAAACGCAAAATTGTCTCATGTACCGACGTTCTACAGAATATCTTGGTCGGTCACAGTTGAAATAAAGCTCTGTACAATGGATTGAAGTAGATTGGCGTTGGAAAACTGGAGGATTGCTGGAGAAATGTATTGGATTTTGTATGTATTACATAAAACGTGTATTTAGAGGATAAATAAACCAATTATTTTTGTATGACTTTAATATAACTCGTTACTTTTTAAGGGTTGAAAGACTTATGATTATGAACAACTTGCGCATGGGATCTACCCTGAAATTGAAAATCTTTTTGTCATATTTGTTAGAGGAGCGAGGTAAACAATTAAAAGCTACCATACAAGAGAGTTCCGTATGGTGTCGGACGTAAAAGAATAGCACCATCCCATCACTTCCAGTGGGTGTCGTAAGAGGCGACTAATGGACTCACCAGAGAATAGGCAGCAGTATTCTCTGTAGGTACATTGCTACAGCTACACTGCGAACGCCAACCCGCCTGCCAAGCGTGGCGATTATGGCAAAATCCCCCCATTTAGGGGAGGCCTATGTCCAGCAGTGGACGTCTTTCGGCTGATATGAAGACTTTTGATATACGTTTGGTATTTTTGCAATTGCTTGTAAGGTAAGATTTTCACAAACAAAACAGTCAGATTTCCTGGAGAATTTCCTAGGTTCCTAATTATTACTTACTCACTGTATGTGACACAATATTTTAAAGGTTCACAGACCGGACGCAAACATACCTATGGGGACCTGCCAGGGTTGCGGGTTCGAAAGAGTCACCGCGGCCCTGGAACGCAAAGGACATTAGGAGGAACACGGATGGGTTTTAGTCAGTAAGAGTCTGACACTCCCTCCCGCTCCACGCAGAGTGGAAGGGGATATTTGATGATTTCCCATCCATAAAAAAACCAAAGGGAAAGCGAACGTTGACATACATTATGTAATTCATCCAAGTTTATTAGCGACATTCCTTACTTAAGTATGAAGAAACTTCAAAATTTTAACGAGACTAGAAACTTGGAAGTTTCCCAAGTTTGTCATTATTAATTTAAATGTAATTATCTCAAGTTCAGAGGATCATTAGATGTTTAAGAGCTGTATGTACATGTTTTTGAGATGTTGCTGTAGAAACGAAATAAATAATTATTAATCAATATCCCGGATACTTGTTTTTTTTATTGTTAATTAAATTATAATACAGAGGCGTTACTTAATACTAAACTCGCCAAACTATTACGTTTGATGGCGAGAGGCGCTCTTTTACACAACAATGACCCACATACCTAGATAACTATGTAATACTATATATCGTTATGGTTTTTTTATGTATTTACTTCTTTACAATTTTTTAATTTTTGTACTCAGCGCTTTTCCAGTACAGGTTAAGTGTGAAGCTAATTGTCAGCTTCTACGGTTCCTACCGCCAACTCATCAATTTTCATAAAACAACATGTTCTGCCGGTCTATTCTGTCGACATCTCACCGTGTACACTTAGGTGGAGTGAACGACAAGTGAGCGGTCACTCCATCTTGTTTGTACGGTTCGACTTGTCGTTCACTTCGCTTAAGTTTTCACTTCGACATGTTTACAGAATCGCACTGCTGATAAAAGCTTTTGTCCATAGTTTTCGGCTAAGCATGATCGATATGAAGAGCGAGATTAGTTCTCCCCTTCAGCAAAAGTGAATTCATTTATGTTACGGTACCTACAGAACGATATTAGTTACTACTGGACCCACCTAGTATCGAGTAGCAGAACTAGTAGAGTCAAGATCCTTCTAGACTTTTCTATGCTAGGACATTCTAGAGTTTTCGAGATCTGGTTAGTCGGACCGGTATGTATGCGAACTTTCTAGATGTTTCTACAGTAGAAGGTTCTGGAATTATTTGTCGCCCTATATAAGGCTCGCATAGCCCGCGACCGAGTCAGTATTGGATTTGCAATACAAGCGGTAACTTCGAGAGCGATCTTTGAGTGCGAATTAAAGTGATCAGTAGTGAAATTTTGTTACTAATTACAACTTTAAAACTCACTAATTATATTAGTGAGTTTTAAAGTTGTAATTAGTGTTGTTTAATTAAAGTGCCATTTTGGTTATTTAATCGGCTGTTTTTATTGTCACGAACCCCAAGCTCGTAATATTATTTTCGTTCTGCGTCTATCCCACTAAATCGGCCCAGCAGAATTGTAGCAAACAAGCTGTGACAGATGAGTGATCCTATAAGTGTTCCGTATTCCTTTGGGACGTAGGTACGAAAATTTTCTTTACGATACTATACTAGAAGATCGCTGATAAAAAGCAGCTGCAACTTAGAGAATATTTACACTCCCTGCCAATAATATCAGGTATCCCACAACACCAGACTTCGATCTTCAAGTATTACCAAAAACCGAGCCCCATCTTACCATAAACACACAAATAGAAGCTGTAACGGGCTGCGAGTCAGATTTATATCGGCGTTACATAGAGCCTTAAGGAAAATTGGCCAGAAAAAGGGTCGCGAGAAATATTTCAATATGCCATTCACATTTTTTACGATCGTCATGTGTGCCTCCTTACGATTGTGCGTTACCGCAATATCGGGCTATACGTTCGTTTCTATTCATTTTTTGTTAGTTTATGGAGCGTTTGAACTGTTAAACAAATTATGAGGGTTTTTGAGTTAGCGGTTTTGGTGATTTCGTATTGGTGTGTCTGTCGTGTGGTTTTGGATGAAATTGGATTTGTTTAACAGGCACTCGGTCTATGAGACCGAAAAGTTCTGGAGTGGTGACCGCGTACCGGCAGACGCAGCGTTGGAAGGCCTCCCACAAGATGGACCGATGACCTGGTGAGGGTCGCTGGTAGGATGGATGCGAGACGCACAAGACCGGTAGTTGTGGCGATACTTGGGGGAGGCCTATGTCCAGCAGTGGACATCTTTCGGCTGACATGATGATGATGAACAGACAGTTACTGAGAAAAGCTCCAGCAAGTGACTGTTATATAAATCCTATCAGATAGAATAGAAATAGTCTTTATTTGAAACCCTACAAAAATTACAATAGGAGCTTAAAAGCAGGAGGGTGTTTAGACTTTGACTAAGTATTTTTTATGATTATGGGGAGAGAGTCCTAAAGTTTGACCACAGTCTCACTTGGTGGAAAGCCATGATGTGGTTGACGATGGAGCGCATTTACTTGGAAGTAAGCACTATGTACATTTAATGTAAAGAATCTCAGGTTGAAGCTGAGTAGATGAACACAAACTCGATGTTTGCTTTGTTAAAAATAAAACGAAGTATGACTGTGCTTAGAACTGTTACTAACAAATATATGAGGGCTTCAGCACAGTAATTTAAGCCCTTTCATGAACAACTTTATTTATATAATCAATCAAACCAAACCCCACCTTGCACTCAGTTAAAATAACAAAAAAATATATCTTTCAACTCATCATCCATCATTAATAAATGTTTCGATTCATAAGAGGGGAAGCGTTAACGACTCTCCTCATTAATTTCAACAGCTTCGTTTTACCTTTGTGCTCTATAAATAAGAGAAAAAAAAACAAAAATACGAATTATTAAACTTTTACGGCATCCAAAATGTTAGAGCTTCGATTTCAACTTTAATATTAAGTACTTATTATTAGTATACAACAACATTCATAACTCCCCTAAGATAATGTGTGTTATTTATGGGAAGGGATACTATAATATAATATTACGGAATTTTTGAATGACAATTTTTGAATTTAAATAATTTAATGTGTATTTTAGTTTTATTGATTTTATTTACATTTTTGTATTGACTGTATGTTTTTTAATTGATTGAGTTTTGACTACAATTTAATTATTTCCTAATTTATAATTCAAATGAAGTACCTATTGTAAGCTATTTTGTACGCTGAATATGGCAAAACATGTTGAACCAGCAATATTTAACTTATTTCTATCCATATGTGCATATCTATGAATAATGTTACACATGTTTATGCAAATAAACGCATTTTTATCTTTATCTTGAAGGCTCTAATTTATGGCTTCATATTAACAGCCATACGGGTCGAGTCATTAGCTTTATACTTGTGGAGGTTGGTCCGTGGACAGGTTACCATCTATTACATATCAAGAGCCTTTGGGGTCTCGGAAATTACGACATGCAATTGGTCTTGGCTGTAATTTGTAGATGTTTGAAAGCCGTTACGGGTACGTAGCCATCATTAACATATCATATAACCATATCATTGGCTAAGGAGGTTGGACAAGCAGAGGCTCCATTTAAAAAATAGTGGTATTTAGCTTGTTGCTGAATACAGCCTGTTCAACATAATGTTATGACATACATTTTGGGATGCGTGAAAGAGCCTCCTTGTGTAGCGCAATTTGTTCCATCAGGCACTCAACTGAACCGAGCGCTCGGCGTATCCTGGACAGACACCTAACACCTTATAAGACTGGCCAATCTTTCCCTTGAGATGGTTGGGCTATCACCCGCCTGGTTCGCAACCACCCTCCCTTCGACGTCCGGCGTCAAGCAGCCTGCTGTGTCACCTCAAGGTATCGTCTGGGCACGCTCGCTCCATCATAGACCTCATCTATCGCTTTCCGTCAGGCGTGATCGAGGTCCAGAGCTAACCCATTCCTCACTATAAAAAAAACCTTTTCGCATAAGGAAAAGGCTTGGCAGGTGACAGTTCTTGTTTATGATATAGTGGAAATTTTTGTCTTAAAATGAGGCATTCTTAGGCGTAAAAAAGCACAGCTGCAAGTTGACCTTAAAAAAATGGTCAAATAATACATTGAATTTTGAGGAACAATTTCCAGTTCCAGTGTGTAGGTATGTAGGTCCATTGAGAAACAATTCCCCCCACTAGGAATTTCTCCAGTTTCGTAGGCGTGTCTACAAACACATGCACTAACACTATGTAAATATTTGTTCCGTGTGGGCATTCGATTGACCTTTTGCTTATTGTGTATGTCTAAAAACAACTGCTGGGCCTTGGGCTGATTACTATTCCCAGCTAAGCTAGCCTAAAATCATGTACAAAAGTCAGTTTGTTTGCCGAACCGATTTTGATGAATTTTGGTTTAGAGATAGATGGGACTTTAGAATTTTAAGCTAGTATACTGTAAAAAGAGGATCTAGGCTTTTGTGTCTAGGAGATTTTTTTTTAGTCGCTGGCTTAACAATTCTTCTAGACACTTTACATTTAAACAAAACCTCGTACGAAAGTAAAATTCAAAATGAGATTGTTTAAAAAAGTTAATGGGGTAATTTCGGCAACGCAATCTCATAAAATTATTTAAACGTTCCGTAATAAAAAAGGCCATACGACTGCCTATAAAAGCCTCTTAATTGCGTATAGAAGTGCTGTGGACCAGATTTCTTTTCGCACGATACGTTTTTGCTGAAATATAATCTAAAATTGTGTGAAGGTCACGGATTAACCCACGAAATTGCACCAAAGGTAGGTAAATAAAGATATAACAACATAATACCGTCTAGACTCACAGGCTCTTATAGACAGACATGCAAGTTATGCTGTCGGTTGCAAGAAAACACAGCATGATTACCGCCAGACCTTCCATTTAAAAAAAGCGATGTAGTTTTTTAAATATTTTTTCAACGACGTTTTCATAAACTCAAAACTAGATCGATTTATCGCCCTCGAAACGTTTCCAAGATTCAGATTATATATACATACATATCCTTCTATCAAGATTGGCGACCGTGTACCGGAAGACGCAGCGTTGGAAGGCCTCCCACAAGGTGGACCGATGACCTGGTGAGGGTCGCGGGTAACCGATGGATGCGAGACGCACAGGACCAGTTGTTGTGGCGACACTTGAGGGAGGCCTATGTCCAGCAGTGGACGTCTTTCGGCTGATATGATGATGATGATGATGATACATTCATGTGTACTAGAATTGCTCGTTTAAAGGTGTTAGATATTTAATGATTGCTGTCAAAAGGTAATTGATATGAAATCACTTGGTTTTCCCGATACGGCTGTTCAAACCTACTTATTAAACAAATGATTTATACCCTTAAATCATAGACAACCAGTTTTAACGCCACAAAAGTTGGTCATCGACCTCTTCAAAACAAACAACTCCATTTATCAAAGTAGCTAGAGCAGTATAATACCATAACTTTACAGTATTTCGGAGTGTTATTTCCCTCTGCGGGCTCTTTTAATTACTGTCGACCCCTACATGTATCATAAATTCTAATAGAGCTCAGACCTCACCCACTCTGCCCTCTGGTGGCACAAATTGCATTTTAGAATTTAAACGTACGACCTACATTATACTTGTGATCGAAAATTTAAATTTTGATAAACGTTTGCTTCAATATTTTCATTTTGGGAATGATAAAGTTAAAAAAGTCAGGGTGAATGTTAAATTTGTGGGTCAACATTTTCGCAACGCTGCGCACGGGTCTAAATGTTATTCTTTGTGTTGAACTATTTTGTTTTCTGTTGATTTGTTTTTGCAACATATTGTCAGCCCACTCTATTGTGTACCTAAGAACAGTTTGGTTAAAGGTTATAAATACACAAACTTCAGCGGTTTGTGTAGGTGAACTATTAACTGAAATAATAACAAGTTTGTAAATACAACAAAACAGTTTAGTTGATTTTCAGCTATGCCCTGGTATTTTCAGTGTTTTATCCTATGTTTGTAACATTTTATTTATGTACATGCGGTGACTGCCTGTCTCACCTGCGCAACACTTATTATACAATACTTCTTGGTAAAACTGGTTATCAGATTTTCAGGTTTCTGACAAACCTAAACGATTGTCAAAGATCTACAAATGATAGGCCCAATTGAGAAGAATGCTTTTAAATGTGCTTTCCGAGACACGTTAGAGTCTATTGAGACTCCAACAGGCAACAAAAGTAGATTCATGGATTGGGGACCAAATGGTACATGTTATGCGTCATTTGAAAGGCATTGAAGAATATAGATTAAGCCATAAACAATATTTGGAGGAGAATGTGACTTATGGTTTTTGTGACGCAGACTGATTTCTGTTTAAGAAAGTATGTTGAAATAGTACACTTAAATTATAAACCTTAAGGTCGCCAATCCATGGACCAACTTCGTCAAGTGTTGAATAACCTTGTATGGTTATTATCTGGGGTCACGGTAGCGCCCACGCCAAGTCAAAAAAAGGCACAGCCGTACCATTTCTCGAATCCATTCAGGATATTTTCGACCCCCGCTGTAACTTCGGTGTGAATTATTTAGTCAGGAGTTCGTAAAATCTATTCACAATATAATAGCTAGAGTAACTTCTGTTTAACGTCGAATAAATAAATGAGGTTGTATAACTAGGTGACGCCTATAATGCAATGCTTACACGGTCGCTAATGGATTACTGGAATGCAATGGAACGTTACGAAACATTGCCGGCACGATATTACCATGGGAATCGTTGAACTGGGTAAATATGGCTGTAGTCTATGGTGTGTCTGTTTTCAATAGGGTTGAGAAGTTCTTTGTTCTTTTTTTATTAATAACTAGATTTTGCTCACGGCTCCGCCCGCGTGGATGTTGGTTACCCTAGCTATGTCCTTCTCCGTATTCCTGGCTATATATCTGCCAAATTTTATGACGATCCGATCAGCCGTTTTATCGTGAAAGCGTAAAAGACAGACAGACAGAGTTACTTTCGCAGTTATAATAATTATTAGGGCATATCAGCGGTATCAAAGAACAGTCAGATTTTCTTACATTACAAGGTCCAAGAAATAACTTTTGGCCAAACCAGACTAGCTTTTTCCACTGAAACTTTTCTTTTTTTTTTTTAAAATAGCCTTGCACTCACCAATTTGTGTAATATTTTATCAGTAAACGAGTAGTCATAATTGGATTGTGCAGATAATCTTCTACATACTAACGGACTTACGCAAAATACCCATTTCTGAAGATAAACCTTGCTAATTTTAGGATCGAAATTCCCTAGCGCACGGTACGAACTTGGCGGATGGGGGCTAGCTAGCTAATCGTGTCACCTATCCATAGGATGACAAGATTCTTCATCCTCGGACAAAAAATCCCCGAAATTTGTACATCGGGTTACCTTGTAGGAGGTCTTCCAACGCTGCGTCTTCTGGTACGCGGTCCCCACTCCAGGACTTTTCTGCCCCATCGACCATCTGTTCTGCGAGCAATGTGCCCTGCCCATCCCCTGCCAATGTGCTCGGAGTTTCCTGCAACTAGCCTCAAAGATGACGAGGGGTTGGAAAGGCCCAAAAAAGTTCTTGTAAAATTATGCGCCTGGCTGATTATTTAGTATCAAAGAGATATAGACTTTAAGCCTTCTGATGAGGCCCATTGTGAGCGACCACGTTTCGAGTCCATAGGTCATCACTGGCAACACGCACTGGTCAATGATATAAGCTCTAGTTAATGGAAATTTATATCCTATTTTTCTACTCTATTTTCCATCTTTTTTTCACGGCATTCATTGCGGGAATTTACAGTATTATACTTTCATCATATGCAATCGGCTGCACGTCGTTTTACTGGGTTTTAATAGAATATGAACCCAACTAATAAATTACTAGTTTTCCACAAACCAATGTGATGGATGCTTTTGTATAAGTAATTCCTCTTTATACATTACCATTTAAATCATAATATCAAAAAGTGTTTACCTATCTACCCAAATAAAACTGAGATCACATCACGGCTACTTTATAATTTAATGGATGAATTTACCTACCAATTACTCTTGAAGAAACGACTGTGATCAGAAGCATTTCCAATTTGCTTTAAGCTTTTTGCGTAACAGCGACAGTATGCAACCGGACGACACCGTATGTGGAAAGACAAATAATTCGTCTTTACAAAAAAAAACACTACAAAGTACAAAATAATTTAATTTCGGAAGTCAGTGCTTTT
Organism: Melanchra persicariae; assembly: GCA_947386135.1. Lineage (NCBI taxonomy): Eukaryota > Metazoa > Arthropoda > Insecta > Lepidoptera > Noctuidae > Melanchra > Melanchra persicariae. Next base: position 2,148,158 of record OX376651.1, on the reverse strand, counting down.
GGTTGCGTCTTCGTTATTTGACACCGACTTCCGAAATTAAAGTTATTTTGTACTTTGTAGTGTTTTTTTGGAAGTCGGTTTTTATTTTGTGAAAAAGTTTTTTGGTTTCCACTTTTTAGTGGTACCCCAGACCTAACAACACCACTGGAAAGTCACAGGAAAGCAAAAATATGCAATTGCGTATGATTTTTCCATATATTTTTTCCAGCTATTTGGATTTAAAAACCAAACTGCTGAACCAATTTCGATAAAATTTCAATGGGACCAATCGAGAAGTATATCCTTTCACAAAAAACAAGAATTTTTCAAATCGGTTCATAAATGACGGAGATATGAGGTAACAAACACCAAAAAAAAAATACATTCGAATTGAGAACCTCCCTTTTTTTGAAGTCGGATAAAAACGCATAATAAATGGTCAGTTCAGATCAGTTCAGATGAGATCAGTTTTTCTGCTTGACAAAAAATCGAATCTAGAATTGACCCAATCTGCTGATACCTCGCTATAAAAAAGAACAGTTTTTCCTATAAAGTTCTTTTTACGCGACATATTTTATGACAAGCAAGAGACTAATAAAGGGAGAGTCGTTACATTCCTGCTAAAGTTGCATCGGAATAATTCAATGGATTTTGATAAAGTCGTAAAAGGGACGTGTGATGGTGTCGTCCCTATGTCGGACGTAGTAAGCAGTAAATAGGAATGCCTTCGAGTTTCTGCTGTATTTTGTTTTGCTGAGTCCAAGCGACGCACATCGCCGCTTGATATTCTCTGTCAAGGTTTAAATTTGTAAAATCCAAAAAATAAAATGAGGAATACAGACCTCAAAGGGATAGGCAGTAGTTACTAATATAGTTAGGTACCACATCTTTATATTTATGATATATTATTTTTTATTTATTTATTTAATACTTTAAGTACACACAAGTACAGAGCCGGACTTAATGCCTTAGGCATTTTCTACCATAGAAACTTTGGGTATCGCAGAGACAAATAACCACTATTTGTCTCTAAGCTACCCAAAGTTTCTCTTCTTTAGGTGCAAAATTAAAAAACCGGCCAAGTGCGAGTTGGACTCGCACACGAAGGGTTCCGTACCATTATCTAAAAAATCACGGTTGTTGTATGTGAGCCCTACTTAAATATTTTTTTATTCTGTTTTTAGTATTTTTTGTTACAGCGGCAACAGAAATAAATCATCTGTGAACATTTCAACTCTCTAGCTATCTTGGGTCATGAGATAGAGCCTGGTGACAGGCAGACGGACAGACAGACGGACAGCGGAGTCTTAGTAATAGGGTCCTGTTTTTACCCTTTGAGTACGGAACCCTAAAAAGGAGAATGTTTATATCACAATCACAAATCTAGTTTTCTACATAAATAAACTGTATTCAATCGATGATCTAATCTTAGACCTCACGCAAGCGGTTACTCTTGTGACCAGAATCCCAACTTCGACCGAGGCCTAAAGTCGGTCAAAACAGTCGACAGTCAGTCCGCCTTAAAATCTACAATGTGGCCTTAAATAAGTGCGTGCTAGAATTATATTGTTTACCTTTCCTGCAGTGTGATTCTGTAAACATGTTGAAATGAAAACTTAGGATTGAACGACAAGTGAGCTGTCAAACCACACAAAAAAAATGAAATGACAGCTCACTTGTCGTTTACTCCACCTAAATGTACGCGGTGAGATGTCGACAGAATAGACGGGCTGTAGTACAAGATGTTTATACCATAACATTTAAGTTTCGAATGTCGAAAAAATGTCTGCGGTGGGACCAATCAAACGTGACTATTATTCGTTTCTACAACTACTGTTTTTAACGGTGTTGTTATCAGGCCGTCGCGCAATAATTTTGGTTATAGCCCTACCTTAATCAGGATATTCGAAACCAGAAAGATACATTACAACTGAGGGCCAATTCTACTTATTTAAAAATCGAATTTACATGTCAGTCGCAATCTGTCAAAAAAAACCTCAATTTCCATAAATTATTGACAGATTGCGTCTGACATGGGTGTGCAAACGTTTCTTCAAAATTAGTAGAATTGTTTATTTGCAAATATTCGTTCACGGTGATGAGGTATGAAAAATAATTTACTTTAATTTATACATAGAGCTGGCTTTTACTCTGGGCAGAGACTAAGCATTGCCATTCAACGTGGCAATGCCGCCCGTCTCTTGGGCACATTACCAGCTGACAGCGTTGAGGACGAATTTTTTGATGCTATGTTTTAGTTTGTTGTAAGTTTTGTGTATATTTTGATTTCAGTTATTATTAGTGACGCATAATTTATTTTTAAGATTAAAAAAGTTATGTCACGGCGAGTATTCGACACTTACACGTTAATAAACGATTTTCCTTCTTTCTTTCTTTCATAATTATATGCAAAACAATAATAATAAGTAAAGGAGATTCTGCACTTATAGATTCACTTTTTGACGCGTATGGCCATATATAAAATACACACACATCCCTATATGTCACCGCCAACTGTTGAAAAGACACAATAATACTACACACAAAATGTAAAAGTTTGTACCGCTTTCCCCAAGTAAAACCGCTGCTTCCATACTAAACACGCTAAGCATTATTTTACAACTAAATCCTAACCCGTAATACCTCAAGGAAGTGTTAGCGCTATATTTCTGCGTACTACTTATCTCCTAGTGGCGACAAGCTATTTCTTGCTACTCCAAGCTCACAGCTTAATTTATGCGACGATGCACTTCCTCCACCTCAGTCAATATTAGGCCAAGAATTCTCGAGAAACATGGGAGTGGTATCTTAATTTCATCATACACATATATTTCCCTTAGGATTCCTTTAGGCGGGTCTCTGAGCTGTTAGTTCTGTGTGAAATACTCCGGCAAATAAAGTATGTTCTTAGCGTAATAGGGCATAGATAGCCAGTGCATAACTTGGCAGTGGTTGTCAAAGTTTTCTTGACCTACACCTGTAATGGACCTGGAAGTTTTTGAACTGACTGCAAACCCAAATTAGTAAATGTAACGAAACAACTGATTAGTGTGTATATGGATGTCGCTGACTATGTTTTAGTATGTTACTGCTGTTTGTGCTCCAAAACATGCGAAGTGACAGATTAACTACTTGGCAATTCAAAAGTGCATTAATCAGTAAAAAACTTAAAAAAAAAATAAAACCGACTTCCAAATAAAAACCACTACAAAGTTCTAAGAACTTTCATCTTGGAAGTCGGTGTTTCTGCTGTGGTTTCTTCGTTATTTGACATCGACTTCCAAAATTATTGTATTATAAATTGTTTTTTTTGTAACTATTTTTTTTTTATTTTTCACTTTTTGGTGCTGCCCCCAAAAATTCCAACCAGTCCTCCTCACCTCACCTCAACTCTTTCGAATAATTAAAAATAATGGCCGAACATAGATAAAAAATATAAATATTCGAAATGATAACTTCCTCCTTTTTGAAGTCGGTTAAAAATAAACGATTGGTAGCCCACAGCTAGCTTCTCTTACAAATAAGGGACATCAGTTAGTATACACGATTGCTCGAGAGCGAGCTAGCTTTCCTTTACCGTAGGTCAGTGCCGTCTCGTAACTTGGGAAGTAAATATGAAATGGATAAATCACAATGAAATGTTTTCAACTTACATAGGATGACCTAGTTCGGAATTCCGATCTAGACTTACAGATAAATCTTACAGTATGGAAGATCTTATACGATGGGATTTGGATTCTAATAAATTAGCTACATGAAATAAACACCTAGCCTAAAGCTGTGAATTTGTAGCGGTCAACCACATATTATTATTGTAATATCCAAAACACTTTTATAACTTACCTTTCTTTCCAAAAAATTCCACTTTTTAGAAACATAACAACTTGTCTTGTTATTTCCACGATTGGTACTTGTAGTTTGAAATCACGTTCCATTACTATGACCATAAACGCACATGGAATCGCAGACATGGAACGCATTATCTGCGATTAACCATATTAAAAAGCCTCAATTACACACACATTTACTTATTATTTTACATTAATAAAAATACTCACAAATAACTACACTAAATAATGTAACATTCTAAACATAAATTGCTTTGTTAATGTAACTAGCAAGATAGGAAATAAATAATTATAAATGCGTGGAACGCACTAACCACTCGTTAATGATCGGCAATCTTCGTAACACTTCGCCGACATGACGAGCAATTTATTTTCAATGTCGAACAGTGCGCTTTCAATCTCCACTGTAACCGTATGCCTGTTTCTGCTCCAAGATCTAGATTTCGAGCATTCGAGAGATTCGACATGAACAAGCCTGGATTCTTTTCTGGTTGCTGTTTTTTCCTTAATTCAGCAATAAACCCAATTCATTTATAACATTAATATCTATATTAATGTTATAAATAATGCGAACGTAACACTGTCTTTCTGTCAGTTTGTTATTTCTTCACGTTTTGACGGTTCAATAGATTTGGATAAAACTTGGCACACGGGTAGACCATGCTGCTCTGTATTAGGACATACTTTATCCTTTTTTTAAATAATGGGTAATCATCAAATGACTCCTTGCCCTCTGGGTGGAGCGGGAAGGGAGTATCAGACTCTTACTGACTAAAACCCATCCGTGTTCCTCCTAATGCCTTTTGCGTTCCAGGGACGCGGTGACTCTTACGAAAAAAATCCACATAACCCTGGATACTTTTTATCTTTATCTAGACACTGCTTATTTCAATAGAAATTTCTTCTAGCAGACCTGTGACAGAACAGAGGGATAAGAAACGTAGACCCAGTGTATTAAGAGACAAGGAAGGAAACTTAAAATAAACTAACTTAAATAAAACATTTTACTATCTATTAATAAATTTCATTTTATTTTATTTAATTATACAAACAAATTTACACAAATAGATTTGTCTAAATACATAATTATAATAACATTATTTATACCTATAATATACAGTAGGTATAATAGAGAGATAAGGTCATTGACTGCTTTTCTTTTGTTTTTACATTATAGGTAGAGACGTGGCAAATACATTTTTACTTCTCTTATAAATTTACTCCGTCATCACTTAAAATTCAGTTATTAGATCCACGCAGCCAATACTACTTAATCCTGGCCTAAAAAGGGTCTGACGTTGACTAGTAAAAGTACTCGGTCCAGGGCACCCGCACTACTTACAAAGGAAGTGATCAGTTAAAATCTCTCGCATCTCCCCAGCGTTTTTCTAACCACTGCAACTCTTGAAAGCCAAATTTAAGTGGTAACCACCAGAAAAACGCCGAGTCAATGAAGCTCGACGAGTCCCGAAGAAACGATTCACCTGCCATGGATCCCGCAACGAAATTAATCAGAAAATAACAGCTCCCTCCCCTAACCAACAGCTCCCTCCTTATCAAGCAGGAACCTTTTACCTACAACTGGGTTAAACCCAGATGCCAAGCATCACGGATTATTTATTAACACTAAAACTAACGGGTTAGGACCCATTAGTATTAGCGTTAATATATTCAGTAAAAGTAACACACCTGTCCGTAAAAGGAATCAAAAGTAGCTCACAATTTATAAATTGTGAGCTATTGATTATTTTTAACGTCTTGTAAAATACAAGTGGATGATAATATACCTACCCTATGGTACCAAGAAATACAATTTTAGGAACCATACATTTGGGTGACACACAAAATGGACGGCCTTATCGTTAAAGCGATCTTTTAAAGAAACCTTTGAATTAATTTAAAAGGGAGAAGGATTCATAACACTGTCTACTGATAAGTCTTAGATGTTATTTTTCCAAAAGAAAAGCAATCTTAGTTTGTTCAGTTTTCTAATCGCCAAGTTTTTACCTTTATTGCAAAGTCAAGAAGGTTGAGAAACATTGACTTTAGTGTGTTATTAACGATGCAACTGAGACTAAGGCACTAAGTTGCCAGCAGTTAACTATTACTTGTTGGCCACTTGGCACTATGATTACTTTATACTTAATACAATACCTAGATTTTAAAATAAGTCAGTCTCATAAACAACATGATTGTGTTTGAAACTTTTTTGATATTATCTTTTTCAAGTACAATTTTTTTTTAACAGCACAAACAAATAAATAATAGTTATGCAATCCCATATAATAAATACTTTTTACAAAACAAATAGTATACGAACTTGGAACCTGCTTATCTCACCACTGTGCACTTTCATTATGGGTACGACATTTTCAAAAACTCAAGGTCTCGCGTTAATTTCAATAAGTTTTATTATGACAACATAATTTTGGGGAAGTAAGTGCACTGTGCTGTACATGTAATAGAAGTGACATGAGTGTGTTGTAAGTATTTAAATGCAACACACTCATGTCACTTCTATTACATGACTTGCATTAATTGATTTAAACAAGGGTTGTACACCAGTTTGCACAACCCTCCACAAAAATTGCATACAGTGTCCCGTCTCTCACTTCTTGAGAGATCGACGACGGTGTAAATTTGAGCTCCCCCTCCCTTCTTGGGTGTTAGCTCTACGTTCCGTAAATTCGAACAAGTGCTCGCTCCGACTGTATCAGACGCGGTAACGAAACCATAGCGCGATTCAGAAATATAACGTTTGCCTAACAACGCCATCTATCGAGCTATTGTGTCAACTTTGCAACGTTAATTTTAGACTGTGCAAAGAAATGTAAATAATTAACATTACTTTGCAGAGTCTTAAATTACAGAACAAGGAATAAGTATTGTTTTATAATTATGTACACGGTTTTTAAACGACTTAAAAAAAAAACATTTGGTTCTCTAATTTTTTTTTTGCATTGCATGTACACCGATTACTTCGAGGTTTTTGTTTCGATTTCTGTGATTATTTTTTTAGTTCGATGCGGTATAATTGCTATTTGGTCCCGTATAAAATTAATTCAGTTCGTCTCAGTAGTTTTTATTTTATGAGCATTTTTGCTCACTTGTATGGTGTAATTTTTGCGTACTTGGACGATGATTTTATGTATGCTCACTTGTATGGTGTAATTTTTGCGTACTTGGACGATGATTTTATAAATGGATTTGCAAAATTAACTTTTTGTTCGAAAGGGATTTATTTTAGAAATGGTCTCATTTTAATTTGGTGAAGGTTTGATGTCGAACTTCGGATATAGACAATTAAATAGAAATGGACTGGTTGGAATTCTTTTTACTGAGATAAATAAAAAACTTAAAAAAAAACAACCGACTTCCATTTGGAAGTCGGTTGTATTTTTTGTAAAAAAGTTGTTTCGAATCGTAACTTCAATTTTGGAAGTCGATGTCAAAAAACGGAGAAACCCCACCAGAAACACCGTCTTCCAAAATTAAATTTATTTTGTACTTTGTAGTGGTTTAGTTGAAGTTTTTTGTAAACAAATTTTATTTTTATTTTCTAAAGGTATGAATTTTAGAAAGGGACAGCCAAGTGGGAGCGAGGAAAAAGGACGTCGCTGTACAATGCTGAGATGTAAATATTACTAATAGGAGTGTTTTATGTATCGCTGTAAATTTGGAATTTCAGAAAAGGATATTGAACATAGTTTTTTGAGGATACGACCATACTTTATCAATAATAAGGATGTTTTTTAATAGGTGACAGGACTTACGAATATGGGTATTTCACTATTGAATGAACTCTGAAAGCTTGCTGAAAAGTTTTTTTTGTACATTTTAATTTATTGTAACATGTTCAAGAAACTCAAGAAAAAACCAAATGCAATGCTCGAGCAGTTGTTGTTTTTTCGCGACTTGACGATCTCATATTTAGTTTTAAAGTTGCCCATAGTCATGATTTTTTCACCTCCTGTTAGGTATACATTTTCAATCCATTTTATTAAAATTCCCTGTATAAGTATGTAATAAAAGTACGCCTACGAAAACTAAAACTAAAACTACGACGTGTGGTTGTGTCATTTATTTAGGTCTCCAATTGATCCGTTCTTGAGCATAACTAGCTGTTCTCAAGTTCTATGTCTGGCAGCGTCCGACCATGTCCGGTGGCCGCAAACCGAACTAATTCAACTTGCTCTGTATTATGCGTCGGTCCGAGGTGTGCGAGCTCGGTTGATCAAGTTTTCGCGTTGTTCACGATTCTAAGTCAATTAATAAACTATGGTGATATTTTGATATATTCGAGTTAGAGTTTCGGTCGGTAGTTCGAATTCTATGAGGAGTCCTTAGATGAACAATTATGTAATGTTGTGTTTTTTTTATTAAAATACGTCCTTATGAGATATAAAGAAAACCCCTGCGTGTGTCAACTTGAAAATTAAATATTCTTAGAAATATTAACTATGTGGCCAATGTTCCTCGGAGCTGTTCGCGTGTCTATAACCTATTGACGCTATTATGGTAGGCGCCAGATAAATGTGGAATAACGGTCATTGACCCACCTACATTTATTGACACAGTTTATTACAAAAACCTAAATTATTATGACATTAAGCTGTCTTGAATCGAAATCTATCGTCATCCTTCCTTTTTTCAGTAATAAAAAACGATTCATATTACTGTCCGGGTACCTTTTTTCCTTTTTTTAAGGATGGGAAATCAAATGACTCCTGCCGCTCTGGGTGGAGCGGGAGGGAGTGTCAGACTCTTACTGACTAAAACCCATCCGTGCTCCTCGTAGTGCTTTTTGCTCTTCAGGGCCGCGGTAACTCTTTCGAACAATATCCGCAACTCTGGCGTCCGGGTACCCTACGAAGAGATATTAATGAAAGGTCATTGCACTTTATTCCACATTTATCTGGCGCCTACCATACTGAATTTGTTTATTATAGAGAGCATTAGCTACACAATCGTTGAATGGCATCTGTTTAAATCGATGGTACGGTTTCTCTAGGTATAGTAGTCTGACCAAAATTACAGCTTAAAGTCTCTATCATAAATTGAAATCAACAAAAATTAATGTGTAGACTTTAGATTAATTTCTAAGTGAATATTTTAAACGAAAGTCAAAGTTTGAAGCTCTTAATCCTCTTGTACAAAGTCGTGGGTAAATAAATAATAAAACAGTTTACTTCAAATAACGGATCATGAAACTTCCATTTAGCTGAAGCCAATAAGATGGTGTTTATTCAACATCGTTACTGTTTATTAGCTCCATAGCTTCCACTAGGCGTGAGCGGGTACTTATGGGAACTCTGTGAGGCGAGGAGAGGAATAAAAATGTACCTAATGTAATGCTTTATTTTATATTAATTAATATATGTTATTCTATTACACCTAAGGCTGACTGTTCAATAGTTAAATATTTTTGACTGCAGAATAAATTCGGATGTTTGACTGTTTTTTTTTTTTATATTAGCCTATACAGTCTTGAATGCAGGGCAAAACATAACAAAGAAAATTTTATTGAAAATAATCCATAGCATATTTAAATAGTTAAAAACATTAACTTAAACTATAAAACTATTCTGTAGCATTAACGTCAGACACTCACGGCCAAAGACTACAATAGTATACCTCACGACAAAATGTATGGGAATGACATTAGGTCCTCACGTTTCCTTTCCACACCTAATGTATTTCCATACATTTTGTCGCAAACGTCTGAAGTCAACGCTACAGAAAAGTTTTTTGTCTAGGCTTGCAGGTCCGCTCAAATCAGTGTGGGGTGTTTTCTAAAAATACGACCTCAGACATCAACCTACATGGTTCTCATGTTTTGACCAGTACAATTGTATGGACTTCAAAAGAGACTTTGACCTTTGAGTTTGATTCGGTGTTTCTTCTCAGGGTAGTCAGCTAGGAAACATCAGCCTCATCTAGTTTAAAACAACCAAAAAAATAGACATATAAAAGTGTTATTCACAACCTACTTACAAAATAAATATCATTTAAATTGAATATGTGGCCAAATATCACGCAATTTTATTTCTGTTTTCCCAACCAAAGTTCATCGGTTTACTAAGAGTAAGTTCTAATAATGACCTTCTACAAATAGCTCCGTAGTCGTCTGACGTTTGAATCCCGTTGAATGGCCATAATACTGTGAGTTTTGTTCGACCGTTTCTGGGAATTAAACGAGCTTACTAAGGTCGCGAATCTGCGCATTTCCTTGTACTCTGAGAACGTTTTGTATATCTGGAATTGTTTTCCAGGAACAGTTCTGTTGACTATTTTCTAAGTAATTAATTAATTTTTACAGATTTTCATTAAGAGCGTTTACTGGTTCCGGTATTCCGTAAAAACTTTCAAGTCCTAAATAAAATCACTTTACTTATTTCCTAGAAATCCGTAATGAATTAATTAAACTTGATTCACTACGGAAAGTACTACTTATGTATGTACGTAGTAGTAGTAAAATTTTGAAAACATTTTCGATAAACGTAGCTCTGAATGTCCGATAAGATAATATTAAATTATTCACAAAAAAAAACACATAATTTCAAATTATTTTTAGACTCGAAATTTTTAATTCCTATTCAGAACCTGATTGAAAAATCCCTGTCGATCATACAAATACCTACATGAAAAGAATATAAGCTGATATAAGTGTCTGTATTTGTATCAAATGCAAGATGAGATACAAAAAAATCAAAGGGCACGACGCTGACTGTTAATAACGTCAATCGTCATTTATTTGATTTGAACGAAAGAATTTTTACTTGCCTTGAGGCAGGTTGATTTGTTTCAAAATTGTTTTTTTTCGAATGTCTGAAAACTGAAAAAAGGAATGAAAGACTGCGCCAAAGGTGACCTAGTAAGTAAAATTAGACGCAGTTGAGTTGGGATCAAAGGGAGCCGGCCGGAGGCGGCACTGCGCCCGCATCTCGACAGAGGCCCATAATCAAAGAATAACAGGTCAAAACCTCTATGCACGACGGCAGTCGAAAATAAACAAAGATCTGTGAGTTTACACAATTGGTTAAAATAGCAAGGTAGAAATGTCCACTGACCTAGTATAGCAAGTACAGTGCGAGTTGCTGACTAGACAGTTGACAGTTACTCGGATCGTCTACTCGTATGCCAGTAGCTAGGCTCGCCTTAGTTTTCTACACGATGGTAGTAGCTGCCCAGTCTCATACGAGGTACAGCACCCAAAAAATACAGATTCCACTCGCAACGGGTTGCCTGAAAGTGGAGAGCTACTTTCAGACAATCCAAGCTGCTGCCTTGTGCGAGCTACTGTAAGCAGTAGCTCGCACAAGGCAGCAGCTTGAAAGCAACCAGCAGCAGTGAAAACAAAAAATGCTGAAGTAACTCGGATACAAGCTTCTATGCAACTCCATACGCTGCATGTTACTGCACTGCAGCTACTTTGGCAGGCTGACTCGCATGCTAACTCGCACTGTGTAAACTAACCGATTTGGAACTTTTAACATCCATTTTGTGAGAATGTGTTTTTTTGGGACACTTCCACCTCACTGTTCCTACAAAAACAGCAACTCCTGAAAGCCAGAATCAAAAATGGCGACCATCAGAAAATGGAGTTTTTCTGATGGTCGCCATTTTTGATTCTGACGCAATGAAACTCGACGAGTCTCAGACAAACAATTAAACTGTTTTGGATCATCATCATCATCATCATATCAGCCGAAAGACGTCCACTGCTGGACATAGGTCTCCCCCAAGTGTCACCACAACAACCGGTCCTATGCGTCTCGCATCCATCGGTCTCGTCATCGGTCATCTGTTTTGGATGCTACAACTAAATTAATTAAAAAAAAAACTTAAAAACAATTTTACATAAATTATGTGTGTTTATAATAAGTATTACCTATTTGACTTATTTCAAATCGTTTTTGCGAGCAATATTGCAAACAGAAAAAAATAGCGCCCTTTTTTTCCACATAATCGCAAAAACGCTAGAGAACAATCAAAGTTATCCCATCCTCGTTTATTGGTCAGCAGACCCAGACAATGGACTCGTCCGTCGCCCCATCGGGCACCAGACTAACATGGGGTGACGGGGACCGCCGGAATAAGTAGCCGGTCAAGATTATATTAAATTAGGGAGCGCGGTGAATGCCCGTGCAAAGTCAGCGTACCCAACGTAACGTATTGGATTAAATGCCATGTGGTTTTATTTATCAACCGACTTAAAAAAAACGAGAAGCATATCAAGTCAGTTGTATTTTTTTATGAAATAGCGTTAAAAACAATATACCTATTATGTTACCTATCACCTCATATTTTGGTGCATTCGAAACTAATAATTATGATATACCTACATTATTCTATATTTCATTTTCCTAGCCGCTTCCTGGGGTCGGCTTCCAGTCAAACCGGATTCAGCATACCAGTATTTCACCTGGAGTGGCTGACTACCAAACCTACACAACCCATTGACTGGGTAACACGGTAGTTCTTGGCAAGACTGGAGTCAGATTTTCTGCCTTCTGACAATCCGTAACGACTTCCAAAGATCTACAAATGACAGCCAACCAACCAACCAACGGTTTAACGTACTTTGCTATGAACGGAGGTCACCACCCATCCACAGGCCGCACCCGGCAAGTGTTACTTAACCTTGAAGATCGACCACCCGTGTGGCTGGTATTATTTATATTATATTTCTATAATATATATATTTTTAAATTAAGTACCTATATTGCTTTACTTTAACTCTACAAAAATGCACAGTTCCTTTGGAACAAGCCACGGAAGACAAAGGTCTGGTAAAAAAAAGAAAAAGGAAGGAGACAAATAATTTATTTGAATAAAGGCTGGTCCCTTTAAAATTGCATCTGCATCCAATCAAAAAACAACACATGATACATCTTTTATTGAAGCCAATAAAGAATCTCTCGACAAGGTTAATTTAATTTCCACTTCAGAGAACCAAACTCTATATTTAACATGTAACTGGAAGCGGCTGCAAGTTATCAAGAACATTCGTTGTAGATTCATGGATAGGTCCTATTTTAGAACACACGTGTCTTTTCTACACGGGTTGCTATTGATGTCACTTTTATGTCAAAGAGCTACCTGTTTTATATTCTTTGTGAATTTTTAACTTGCTGCTACCCACGGCTCTGCTCAAGTGGAATTTGTACGTTCTCTCTAAATGAATTATAGCTTACTAGCGTTTGCCCGCGATTTCGTACGTGCATATCTCGTTACTTTCCGTTCCCGTAAGAATTTCGGGAAATCCTCTCACAACTTCTCTACACTTCCCTAGGAACATACATGTCAAATTTCAGCTATCTACGACCAAGTTTCGGCTGTGCGTTGTCTGACAGTCACTTACGGCCGCTTTCTATAATATATCTCAATCCCAATCTCGATCCCGATCCTTGTCTGTAACCAATGAAAGGTGAGGATTGTGTGGTGAAGGACACAAACTCGGCCGTTGATTGGTTACAGACAAGGATCGGGATCAAGATTGGAATTGAGATATATTATAGAAAGCGGCCGTTATTAGTAACGGAAGAGTTTTATATATAGAAAGAAAGAAAAATACTTTATTTGCGCCAAGCATGACGCATGCCAAAAATAAACAAAATTATAAAAGTTATCCAAGTTGGGAAGATATGCGTCACATTCGCGCAAAACGGCCATCGCTCAGCATAATGCTGGAACTCATGTGCAGGACAGAGCCACAGCGCTGGTTTTCAGCGACATATACCATTATTTATATCATCATCATAGCAGTCGAAAACGTCCATTGCTGCACATATGCCTCCCCCAAGTATCGCCACAACAACCGGTCCGGTTTTACAATTATATTATTGATGTTTTATTTTGATGCGTATAAGCTACGTTACTGTAGTCTTTACTTTTCAACCAACAGAGTAAGTTTTATTTAAGACAATGTAATTATATTTTTCATGTTTTTTTTTTGACTTCTTACAAAGTTTCACAATAATCTTATGTAAGATAGTATGGTAAGTCATAGTGTAGGATATGTTAGTAAGATCGGATCTTCGGAGTTGAGCGGATCTCTTCTAAAGACGAGGCTTTGTTTAGACCATTACAGTGCATAGCAGTGTGCGTCGCTGCTAAGTCGTGTTAGGTCCAGTAGCGACAGTGTAATAAGCGTGTTCGCGGACAGGTGGGACTCGACTCCACTGCTGTGCCACTGGTTATGTTTGCATACAGCACTGGGAGCAGTGGACAGTTGTGCCTCGTCCTCTTCATTAATTTGTGTAACTGTGCCCTTATTTTGTGAGTATTGGTTTATTTTGATGTGATTATGTTGTTTTAAACAACATCGAAAATGGAATTGCTGACCAATAATATTGAAATAAATTAAATCTTTTGCCTCTCGATGATCACTCGTTTGATCTCGTTTATATTTAAATATATACCTATATATTATTATGGTGTGCGTCATGCTTGGCGCAAATAAACTCTTTTTCTTTCGTTCTTTTTTTCTTTACAAGATCTTAATATATTATTATGACAGCTGTAACTTCTTCAGACTGATATAACAATGACAAATGAAGTAACACTTGTCTCCTAACCAATGCCTTCAATGTCACTGTCATTGGGTGACCTCGTAGAATGCCTATATAGTACTGATAAGGAAAGATGTTTCAATAGTTTGAGTTCTGCTTTTTCTCTGATATCAGTGCTAGTTTTACGTATGACGACATTTTGTATGGTCCTATTTTGCCCGGATTCTACCGAATTTTTACTCTCCCCACAAACATCGTAAATCATGCAAGCAAAACCGCAGGAAGAGCCAGTTATATCCATAACGAAACACACAATACTGGGGCGTTTCACGGTTTTGTAGTTGAGATTTTTATTTCATTAGCGAATGCTGCTCAAGTGGTTTTTTGTAGTAAAGTGGGCGCTAACAATGAATCCACCTCACTGTTCAGCTGAGTGGAACAGTGAGTGGGCTAAAATCGAAAATAAAAGCTCCGGGAACGTGTTTTCTAATGACTTTTCTTGAGATCTTGTTAGGGATTTCAAATGTACAAAGGGCAGGGGCCAGACAATTAACGGTAAGTGGACAGTTTCAGGTGATTTTCTACGGATTAAAACGACCTTTGTTTAACCTTGATAAATTGCGTAACGTTTATTTACGATTTGATTAATAAATGAGCAGCTTTTAGCTGAAATTGCTCTCAATTCAGCAGTGGAGGGTACTGGAGACCAAGTTAAGTAGAACAATGCTGAACGCAGTGGGAGTTTGTAATGTAATCGAAGTTCAGATGCTGCCCCGGATCCTTAAACTTCTCACACGATACGTCATGCTGGCACAATTGCTTGCTAAATTGCAGTGGTGATGTTGATCACAGTAATGTTTTAGTTCTTAGGACTTTCGGATATGACACCGGATTATTGCAATCACTGAAAGATTGTAATAAATATTGCTGATTTAAACACAGTTTATTGTGAACAGACGAGATTTACGAATGATAAACATAAAATAAATTAAATAATAAAAACGAAATTCTGCATAATTATCATTACGCATAATATATTAGGCATAAATGTTTTGTTATAGTGTTTATTACCATAAATATTTTTGGCATAATAATTTTGAAGCCTAATGTTAGAAACATATCATTTCAATTTGATGACATCGGGGTTTGACTAGTCAGACCTAAATTATTTAATTATTAGGTATATAAAGTAGACGACTATTTCTGTCTGCATGGTATAAAGGAACCTAACATGAATGGCATGGCAATGGCACCTATTCGTGTCGGGGTGCCCTAAACTCCCTGTGTCCGCTCTATGTTCTGCTACTTGGTTAAGCAAGAAAATGGGTACATATTTGAACGTCGAAAATTAAAATTACAATGGGGAAAACGTCAAAGTTCAAAACATCGAAAATTTGAACATCTTTATTTTATCTAAATATTGAAAAATGTTATACTTAAGCTTAAAATGTCTGATAAACTTTTCATCCGGGCCTGGTCAATGGAGCCCCGCTTGGAGGGGCTCCTATTTGTGTGTGGTTTAAAAAAAAATATTCCCACGGAGCCCCGCCATTCTCTTCTAACCTAACCTTATTGGATCGGGGTGCCGCAAGTCCTGAGCTCGAAAACTTTCGTTAATATAATTTTCGGTTTTATGGTCGTTCGATATTTAAGTTTTCGATATTTGAACATTGAAATTTCACCCGTAGATATTTTAAAATTTATGCAACTAACAAATTAGATCAACATTATAGTTATAACCTTTGCATTAGGTCAAAACATTATTATGCCAAAGTATTATTATGTCACAGTTATGCTAATAAAAGTTATGAGAAAACATTATGCCAAACAATATTATGCCTTAAAATTTTAAGCCACAAGTGGGATTCCCACCGACAATTTCAAACACAGTAAATCCCATAAAAATTTGATAGTTTGTAACATGCGCCTGTTTACGAACTGTTCACAATATTCAAATAAAATGTTTATAATCTCGACAAACTTACGGCGGCGCTTGTAGTTGAATAATGTCTACCTGTGAAGTGAACCAACAACAGACAACAATAACGATTTCTGTCAAAACATCAAAATATTTACCTAAGTTGCTAAGAGTTAAAAATGTCAGCGTCCACTGCTTCCCAGCGAACAAACTTGTAGGTACATTTACATACTTAATCAAGTTCGCAATGAAACTCTCAACTTTTTGAGAGTCCCTTCGTTGAGAACTGTTCCGACTGACTTCGTGTTTAGAAGTAAACAACTCATTCTTGGTTCTCGATGTGGAACGACTTTTTGTATCTTGATTTTTGCTACAGGTTATATTCAGGAAATTTGATTTCAATGTTAAGTTATTGATAAACTGACTGTATTTGCTCTTCAGCATGCATGACTGACGTATGTGTTGCGGCAGGGGATGGAGTACTTATAATCCGTTCTCTGACGTAACAATGTCTGGGGTGCTCGTCCATGGTTTGGTGCCGAGTGCAATCGCGCTGATGCGCTTAAGCATGAGGCGTACCTAGCATAAGCCGACGCTCGTACGCGCAAAGCAAATGACGTGAGTCAGAAGAAGAGGGTCTTCAGCAGGGCTGCCAAGTTCTGCAAGAAGGGATTGCGGAGGGCTCAATTTGACCACATTAGCCGAATTGGGAACAAACTTGCTTCATACCCAACAGGCAGTAAGGCGTTTTGGTCCCTGGCTAAGTCAGTTGAATCGAACTCTGCCGCCCCTCACTACCACCACTGCTGAGACCCGACGGGTCGCTGGCTCACTCCGCTGAGGAAAAAGCTGACTTGTTTGCTTCTATGTTTGCGGAAGCTTCGCGTCTGGATCCTGGTGGCGCAAGGCTTCTCCTGATGGATGCGAGTCGAGTATGTCGAACATTCGCATTCATCAGAAGGACGTCCATAGGGTACTGCGTAATCTAGACGGCAAATATACTGAGGACCTGCGCGCCTGAGTTGTCTCCGATCTTGACTCGCCTATATCGCCTTTTGTTTGAGACTGGTAAGATGCCGATGGCTTGGAAGCAAGCTAACGTGCAGCCCGTGCCCAAGAAGGGTAGTCGAGCTGACCCAGCGAATTATAGACCCATCTCAGTAACTTCCATACTCTGAATGCGTGCTGAATAGTAAGCTCCTGGCATACCTAGAAGCTAACGACATCCTTAGTGACCGACAATACGGTTTCCGCCGAAATCGGTCCACTAGTTCCTAGCGTATGCCATTCACATCTGGAGTGAGGCCATCGAGAAACACGGGGAAGCACTTGCGGTCTCTCTTGACATCTCGAAAGCCTTCGATAGGGTCTGGCGCGATAGCCTTATTGATAAGCTTCCTTCCTTCGGTCTACCCTCCGGATTGTGTGAATGGATTGCAGACTTCCTGAGGAATCGGTCTATCCGAGTGGTCATAGATAGCTGCTCGTCCGGACTGCTGGATATTAATGCCGGCGTTCTTCAGGGGTCGGTGCTCTCGGCAACATTGTTCTTGCTGCATATTAATGATCTGCTAAAACCCGGTACCTTTGGGTATGCAGACGACAGTACTGTTGCTGAGAGATACGTGTCCAACGCACGAGCTGGTGGGTCGAAGATCCGGTCTCTCCAAGAGGCTATGGTTGAGCGCTTGAACTTGTCCTTACAGGCTGTCTCTGAGTGGGGCGATGCCAATCTGGTAAAGTTCAATGCTGCTAAGACCCAGGCGTGTCTTTTTTCCGCCAAAAGAAGCCAATTACACCCAGCTCCATCTTTCGGAGGTGTAACTGTGCCAATAACCGACTAACTTGACCTTCTTGATGTTACGTTAACATCTACCTCAATTTTGGCCCATTCATAGAGGCAAAGGCTCAAGCGGCTGCCAAAAAGTTGGGAGTCCTAGCAAAGGTGCGACGGTATTTCACGCCGGAACAGCTGCTTAAACTTTATCATGCGCAAGTTCGATCGTGTATGGAGTACTGTTCTCATCTTTGGGACAGATCTGCCAGATACCAGCTTGATGCCCTTGAGTCAATTGAGAAACGAGCCAAGAGGATCATCGGCAACGATAAGTTCGTCGAGTCGAAGCTCCAAAGTCTCGAGCATCGACGCCGAGTTGATGATGATGATTATGACAACCTGGGAGTCTTTAAGTCAAGAGTGAATAGGTTACTTCTAGGCAAGCGTGCTCCATCTTCGACCACATCATCGCTTACCATCAGTTGAGATAGTGGTTAAGCGCGTGCCTATCAATAATAAAAAAAAGACTGGTAGCCCATTAATTTGAACCACTTATTTTTCTAATTAGCTGGTTATTAATAACTTCCCTATCCCTTTTCCACGGGCCAGTCCTTCCGGTAAGCGTCAAGTTCAACACTCCACCATCGTCTTGGTCAGCAACACCAGTATAAACTAATTCTTACTAATATTATAAACGTGAAAGTTTGTTTGTATGGATGTTTGTAACTCTTTCACGCAAAAACTACTGAATGGATCTTGATGAAATTTGGCACCGAGATAGTCTTAGAGGTAGTTATAGTCTGGAATAACACATAGGATACTATTATCCCGGGAGTAGGTTCCCTTGGGATAATTTTCGACATTCACGCGAGCGGAGCCGTAGGCGGCAGCAAGTGTTATATGTTAGTTTGTATGTAGTGTGGCGAAACAAACAAAAAAAGAATTATTCAATTCGGTACAGTCGTTCG
This sequence comes from Melanchra persicariae, assembly GCA_947386135.1. Classification (NCBI taxonomy): domain Eukaryota; kingdom Metazoa; phylum Arthropoda; class Insecta; order Lepidoptera; family Noctuidae; genus Melanchra; species Melanchra persicariae. The sequence continues at coordinate 2,129,154 of OX376651.1, read as the reverse complement.
CGCGTTCAAGTTATGCGCGTACATACATTTCGGCGATTCATTTTTATATACATAAGATAGATATTACGATCTCTGAAAACATGCACAGAAAAGCCGCAAGAAAAACTTAAATAGGATTTAAAATTGTTACTTATCTACGGTAACTATGGTAACATTAGCTCTTTATAGCTAATTATACAACGTGTAAGGGTGAGTGTGAAATTTCAATTTCTAAAGAAAACGTCTAAATTGCTCTTTCTTAACGCTCATAAAGATGCTGACTGCAGCTGATCCTGTGTCAATGCATATTATGATTGCTTACATGTACTAGAAATTACTTAGTACATAATACTCTAAAGACACATATTATTCATCTGAGGAATCATCGTTCAATGACGTCATTATTTTTATATTGGGGCTATTCTTAATCCTAACCAAAGAAACATTTTCAACAAATATCACTTTCTTCAAACTCCAACAGTATCATATTTCAAACAAGACTTTGTTCTTTGGGTCATTAATATAATTATTCTGATATTTTAACTTTGAAGGATATGGCTTCTATAGGTTTAGGCTCACTTTTCTTGTGATTCATCATCATCATATCAGCCGAAAGACGTCCACTGCTGGACATAGGCCTCCCTAAGTGTCCCCAGAACAACCGGTCCTGTGCGACTCGCATCGATGGACGGAAAAGCTGCTGATCTACCCGCTCTTGTGATTGAAAATGAAAATGAAAAATGAAAAAAAGTTTTATTGGAATCGACAAGTTTTTTTACATCAGTGGTGATTGAAGCCTCCTTGTAAGCGTATAAAGCCTGTATTAGGAGACTCCGCTCTTCCATACATTATTAGTATTTATAAAATACTTGTTTACTTCTACAATAGATAGATTAAGTTGCTATAAATACTTGCGTTAAGAAATAAAATCATGCAGAAGGAATTTAATTCTTCTAGTTTAGTCTATACCTTCTCTGGTGACTTTGCTTGCACAGACAGGCGTGACGCGACAATGCGATAGCGTTTTTTCATAGAAATCTATGGACTGCAATAAAAAATGTGAAGGTAAAATTCAAAAGTCATTGCAAAATAAGCCGAGTGCCAGCACTTTTTTAACGTCAACGTTTACAAAAAGACAGTCCTCTAAAAACCCCCGCTTGTCACCACTTTCTAGTGTTTTAGCTGGGAAGAAGAAGTGGCGCAACAAACTCCCCAACAACACATATGTCTGTTGAGTTGGAAGAACTAGCATTTATACAATAGTAAGCAAAGTATTATTAAAAAGAAAATAATATAACACAGGTAACACGTAAAACCTAAAACTAAAATTATTCACCACTTGTAAGCTAGCACACTCCATTATGCCGTCATAATCAGACAAACTCAAGCATAAAAAACAATGTAAACCAAACAAGCATTTAGACATAAGTTCGTTGCAGAATAACAGAGTTATTTCAACAACACGAAAGCTTTCACTACTTGCATACTGCACCTTCATAACATTATCCACGATCGTAGAGCCACATTTATTTCCAATCGCGCCATCTGGCAGGAAATACAATTTTATTACCAAACGACTCCTATTCAGGAACTAACATGAGCATCATCTTTGAATATGTTATTCATAAAAGAATTCTAAATCTGCGGGTAACGTGGTACGCGTGTGAGATACAAAATGATATCAGAATGTCTGACACCGATCTGGTTATACGCAGTCCGATTCGTTTTCGAACAAATGTATTTCCAATTTTTTCGACGTACCATAGGTTTCTAATAGAGAGTATTTTGCGGGGTTCTTTTCTTATTTTTTACGAGCGAATGCCGGTTGGTATTAGGCCGACATGTGGCCAGGGTTTCGGTTATTATTTTAGGGGTTGGTTTGGCTACGTCCTGCTTTATTTGTCTTTTCTCGGGTAAGGACGTGAGCGACTAGTTATTAAGAAATAGATTTTTTCTGTCGACTAACCCGATATTGCTAGGTTAAAGGTTTCATAAGGATGTAACGTGTGTCGCCATTTAGGGAGAGTTGTGTGCCTGGGATACCCAAATCGATACCCGTCTTCAATTAACATCACCTATGCGCACATAATAATATAATTTATATACACCCAAACAAAACAAACACATTATCATCATCAGCCGAAAGACGTTCTCTGCTAGACATACGCCTCCCCCTAGTGTCGCCACAACAACCGGTCCTGTACGTCTCGTATCCATCGGCTACCCACGAACCTCACCATGTCATCGGTCTACCTTGCGGGAGGCCTTCCATCGCTGCGTCTTCCGATATACGGTCGCCACTCCAGAACTTGTCGGCCCCATCGACCATCTGCGAGCAATGTATCTCGTCCACTGCCACATCAGTTTGGCGATCCTTCGGGCTATGTCGGTAACCCTGGTTCTCAGGCGGATATCATCATTCCTGATTCGAGCACGAAAGGCCAACACATTGACTAGTTATTACTTTGCATGTTACTCCACCCATGGAGAAGTTTGAAAACATCAAAAGTCATCAAAAGCATTGGATAGATGAGCTAGTTCTCTATGACCATTTTTATAACGCTGTGTGGCATCCAATAAAACTTATTATTTTTTAATGAAAGTGCTACTCAGATTAGAAACAGACATGTGTTTTATTGCCTTCACTAGTCTTGTCCAAACTTATGCCTCATTGAACTTTGCTACCACAAAACAGTATTAGTATACAGTAGTAATGATTTCTCAGATAAAACTCAATTGTCTCTGTATGAACTATAATGGTGTTTCGACTACTGAGCGGGCTGTACTGTAACGTCAGTTCTAACAGAATTATTATACTGGCAATGAAAGTTTGCTGTGCTTTTTAAACTCAAACCTACCTGTTTCATTTTGGAGACTATTTGTCTTTTGACTGGATTAACACACATAATTCTTATCCGGAGTTTTCCAGTTCACTCAGTTTGTCACGTGTTTGCAGGAGATCTACATCAAGTAGATCTACAATGCCACACACAAATGGGGAACATTTCTTAAATAATACTGAAATAAAAAAAAAAGATTGAGGTTGCTCGGAGCAAAACTTATACCTAAAAATATTTTTATAAAATTTAATACTTAATAAAAAAATATATATGTCGGAGACGGTTATCAAATACAACTATGGGTAATTGTCAAATCTTATTAAATACAACTGTGGGTAGTTATCAAAATGTGTTATATTATGCAAACTGAATTGTTCTGTTTGTGTTATTTAATTTAAGTGATTTTAATATCAATTACTGTCTGATAAATCATAACATAATTTATTGAGTACTCGTAGTACACTAGAATTGAGTTTTGGAAACTTATTTCAATAATAGTAATCGTTTGTCTTTTAAAATACAAATGATGACAAGTTATTTTTATTTAAAACGATTTACTTTGTTAAACCACTGTTGTTTATTTACGATAATTATTATTGTACAATTTGATTAATTTGCAATGCAAGTCTTATTAAATTATGCTAATTTTAGTGATTCGTATCAAGTAAACACGTGACGCACTACCGTGCGGCATTGGACAGAGTTGTTGTGGAGGGAGAACATGGTATTATAAAAGAGCGTGCACTCTGTGTGCCAGTACACTTTTTAGTCTTATCTTGGATTCGACTCACTGTAGAGCTCCTGCTCCCGACAAAACTGTCTGTTTATCTGGTAAGCACTGCTGTATATTTACAAAGCTGTATTGGCTTGCTGATACACTTTGTACTTGGGTGGCTTAGGCCTCTGTATGAACTGTGACCTTAAAGGTCTTTTCGAGTGACTGTATTTGTATTACTTATTGTTTTTATTGTGTGTGTGTGTTTTTAAAGTGTAATTAGACTCTGATATTGATATACTGTCTTGTTTATCCCAATAAAATGGGGACGCCAATATCCTGACACTATACCTTACCCACCGCTCGTCTCAAAACTCAATCCATTGTTCCCACATATACAATTATAATTTATATAAGTACCTATTTGCCATACATCATTATTATTAGAAACACAACACTCCAAATATCTAATATAATGAGTTTGTCTAGACAGGTGTCGAAATACTTTATTTGTTTCAAAAATCGATTGGTACAAGTGTACAAGTGAATAAAAACAAATACCTCACTATATACTCAAGAGCGGGAGCGGGAGGAGTCACTTGATCTAAAAAAAATAAGCTGAAGTGTTAGTCGATTAAATAATTATGATGCTTATCCTACTCGCTGATTACCTACAAAAAAAACTTAATTTAGCATATGGAGCATAATCACATAGTTTGTCCGTCAGTCGAAACATACACCATAAATTATAGGAACGTGCCACGTGCATTTCATCAAAGTAATTATGTTTTATTGAAAATAGAAATGGACACACTCACGTCAGTATTTTCCTGCCCTCAAAAGTTAATTCTACTGTAAGAAAACTGTTCAAACTATTTCATAATGATATCTATGAGAAAATTTGTCTGAATACAAACTATAATGGTGGTACGATTAATTATCGGGCTGTACTGTAACATCAGTTCTAACAAACTTATCACACTGGCAGCGAGACTTTACTGTGTCATTATAACTACAACAGTTTTCTACTATTTTGGGGCTCACATGCTTTCATTGTCATTGGTGAATCTGTTATTCTTAGTGTTTCATTTCGTCCAGTATGTCACAAGTGCTATTGTTGCGTTTCTAACAAATGGAGAATATTTAATGAATATTTTAACGGCCTTGGAGAAAATAGACTTCTCACTGGGAGCAAAGCCTAAGGATGATATCGCAATTTCAAGAATTTTATTTGTAGCTATGATGATTAACAAAATATTTGGACTGTTTGTATTTTGTCTTGCATACTTACCGAGATACAATTGCTTATCGTTAGCTTTTGTGACCACTATAGGATTTTTAATAGATGTATCTGTTGATTTATCTAATTTTACGAGGATTATAATGTTTGAAACAATGTGGTGCCGAGTGGTAATGCTTCGAAAACGTTTCGAAAGAGAATTGTCAGTAGCTCGTCGATTTGAATCCGGGGAACAGGGCAAGGAGAAGAATTTAAGAAAATTGATGATGATTTACAACAATTTAGTGGAGTGTAGTCGTCAATGTGATGTCCCAATGAAATTCATGGTAAAACAAGTTTTTATTTCAATTTCTTGTCGTTTTTTAATTGTTTATTATTGTTCATATTTAAATAGTTCTTAAAAAAAATTACAACTAAAAATATTACAACATCGCTACCAGTGGAAAGATCGGGGCTCAGAGGAGAACTTCTTTAAAAAAAGAGCCGTGTGAAAAAGAACACTTTTCAGAATCTAGTCCTTGATACAGCTGCCTAACGAGAGCCTCTTCAGTTATCGGCAGATGTTTGTAGCTATCAAGCCATTATCTGCCACGACTTTCGGTACAATGATTGCTGAATGAGCCAAGACATGGCAGCAATACTCCTGTCAGTGACGATAGACAACTGGCTCAGGCACAAACTACATATAATAAATACAATACTTTGAATTCCACTGGCTACAAGGTTATGCCTATGCAAGTACTCTCAGTGAGCCAAACGAGAACAACCAGAGCTAATATGGCGCATTGATTATCCTGGTCATATGGTGACATACGATTTCCCAAAAGATATCAGCCATGCGGTCTTTCACAAGAATTAACCATTTGTTATTGGTCATGTTAACTTCATGCATATTTACTGCAACTATTTATAACTGTATACACACACTGAAATAAAAGGCTCAACTAAAACTAAAAGTAATCTAAAACATGGCGTCGAAAAATTCCTCCGCATCGTAGGCCACTGGTAATGTACCCAAAAGGCTGGCAGCATTGCCACGTTGTATGGCAATGCTTATCCTTTGTCCGAGGTAAAAGCCAGCCGCAGGTCACGCGAAGTGTCAACTAAGCATATTTACAAAAATAAATTTTTCGAGTTCCTCAATAAGGTCACTAAAACGCTCAAATTCTTTTTTATTGATTGGATGGTAGTGGTAGGTGGATCTTTCATTAAATTTTATGAGAATTTCAGCACGAAAATAGCCCCAAAATTATTTATATAATGATTGAAAATGATGTATTTGCTGTTGCAAACAGTATTGATGACATTTCTTAAAAATCAATAACCAAAGCAAATTTTTAATTATTTTTCAGACATTGTTTTCGACAATCATCCTTTTTCCTAGAATTTTAACTGTGGTTTATGACATTATTATAACAAGTGAAAACTCGGTAAGTTGGTGTTTTGGATTTTGTAATCTCTACGAGATGCGAAACGCACAGGACAGTTCGATGTAGCGATGCTGGGGGGAGGCCTATGTATGTCCAAGTGAACTTTTTTCAGCTGAAATGATTCTGATGATGAACGCGGGAGTGTTGTTAGTATTATAGATAATGTTTTTGTCTGTTTATTAACTAGATTGATGATTTTTACAGCTCGAAATAATAAGTACTACTCAAACAATTATTCAGTCGTTTGTTCCACTGATACCCGCATTGTTCGCTGAGATGATTGACAGTGAAACGGAAAAAATCAAATTATGTGTTGTAAAGCAGTTGCTTCTATGTAATGGTAAGTTTTCCCACAAAAGAGGTAACTTCGACAATTTTATTTATGTAATGAACTTTATTTAGAATGTTTTGCATTTCGAACTGTAACTTCAAAAGGTTTAGCATCTCGACTCAGGTAATTTCGACAGTTTGTTACTGCAACTAGTTCATGAGAATAACGACCGGTAATGTCTTCTTGAAAGCGATTTTTCCGCTCATGTTTCTCATTTCCTAGTTGTGAGTCGCAGTACAGACAGCACATGAAACTACAACAATCTGTCAAATTACTTTAATAGATTTTCAACTTTATCGCTGAAGCATTGGGATCAAGGTTGATTTCAATAAAAAAAAATGTCAGTTTCGTGTAGCTTGATGTGCCAAACGTTCGAAGTAGCATACTTTGAGATGAAAAACATCAGAAGTAAAGTTCGGTGCAATTACAAACTGTCAAAGTGACATGTCTCGAAATTCTGTACTTTAGGTATACTTTATTTTAAACGTCGAAGTTTCGTGATACAGTCTTTGTTTCTTACAGATACAAAATCTCGCGACGCAGTAGAAGATGCAGTGATGTTTCTTCAACAGCGTCGCTTCAGATACACAATATGGCGCCTGTACACACTAAACTTCACTTTGTTACTCACTGTTCTTGGAATGATCACCACGTACACGGTTGCTATGATCCAGTTCGCTCATTTTTATGATTAGCTAATTAATTGATAACATGAAAAATGCACCTCCACAATAAAAGGAGTTTTTTGGAGTGATTTTGATGTGTTTTCACGAAAATAGAGAAACAAAAAAACAAGATTGGGTTTCAGATTGTGCTAGTTTTCAAAATTGTTAATCGTTGTTGCTAAAATTAAACTGTCTGATGAAATTCAATAATGCATGGAGAATAATTATTACATTTTATTTCTAAACCTATCTAAATGTCCTGGAATCCCCAGGAATGGGAAATATGGGATTTTAATGCGGAATTTTCATCAATAAACAGAGAGCTGTATATTGATGAAAATCGCATAAAAATCCGTTGCGTAGTATATAAGATAGATTGTCAACTGACAACGCATCCGACATAATAGTAATACAATGGCGTCATAGTTAAATTAGGTGTCGCGACAGTCCAGAGGAAGCGAGGAGACGAAAACGACTTTGTTTTATAATTATTAAGTAAAGATAAAAAAGTTACCTCGGCAGATTATAGTATTCGAGTTTATAGAATAAAGTTTAGTCGCAAGCAATTCGTTGATTTTCCAAAACAAGTTCTTCTTAACCTGGGAATTAAAGCTTAGAACATTGAAAACATATATGGCGGGCCAAATTCGAGCTCAAAATTAAGATAACTCAACTTCAGAACATGGTATTTTTAAGAAATTACCGCATCTTTTTTAAACGCATTTTCCTCTAATCTCCTGACTCGAAATAGCCCTCACGTAATTCTAATACCGTAATCAACGAATCATGACTTCCGTGAGTTTTCAATAAAAATTCAGCGTGTTACCCAGCGAGATGGATATACGGTTAACTGATAAATAACCCCAGCTCGGTCCCTTTCATTGGTAATTCAAACACGGGCGATACCACGATTTATGTACAAATGCGTCCAGCCAAGTCGGCCGTATTTATTTTGCCATGTCCTAATGCCACTCTTGAAATATTCATGCGTTGACCGCCCCATCTGTCTTGCTGATGTCTCTAACAATAATATTATAATGTTACTTATCTCTGAACTGTTATATCTCGATGCGGGTGGATGCCTGTGAGTTTATTGTTGATCTTATTTGCATGTCATTCAAAAATCGACGGGTTGGAACCTCCTTGAGGTGGGGATTGACCTAGATTCGAATTTTCATAGAGATATACTCGTGTTACATGCAAAATGTCACCTTGAATCTGTGTGCGTACGACGTGTTTAAATAAATTGAGTGAGTTTGGCTACTGCTATCGAATGAATCCTTCACAGATTTTTTGTCATTTATTCCGTTCTTCTTTAAAATTAATAATAGTCACCCGTGTTACTCATCATCTGCCTAGCCTTTTCCCAACTATATTGTGGTCCGCTTTCAGTAAAACCGGATTCAGCTGAATACCAGTATTTTACGTGGAGCGGCCTACCAGACCTCCACAACCCATTAACTGGGTAACACGGTACTTTTTAGCAAGACTGGTGTCAGATTTTCTGGCTCCAGATAATCCGTAACGACTGCCAAAGATCTCCGAATGACTGCCGGGACCAACGGCTTAACGTGCTTTCCGAGGCACGGAGGAGTCTCAGTATGTTAAGATGGTCACCCATCCACAGACCAACCTCTATTCAGCCACGAGCTCTGTAGTCACCCGTGTTACTAAATCATAATAATGAAGAACTCAGCGTTCGGCAATAAGCAGTAAATACTCCGATAGCAGCTGCTAATCCCAAAATTAATTCATAGGCGTTTCATCAAATATGTTCCAATGAAAAGATTTCTACGCTAAAAGCATTTGAAGAAACGTATTCAAGTCGAGAGCGCTGGCTTAATTAGCAAGCCGCGTTGATGACTTGCATATCGCCGAGAATTAGTTCACTGTTGTTCAACGCTAATGAGATGATGTTATACAAGTTGTTACGATACAGATTTATAGTTAGAGGTACTATAATCAAATATTGCTGGGATTTTCTTGTCAGAAGTAAAACTTCGGTAGAACTGGACGAGTTTGAGAAAGCTTCTCGATTTTTTAACGAATTTGATTGTTCCTAAATATACTTATCATTGTTTTCCAGCCGTATTGTAAACTGGGTTAATATTCAGCATCCGTGCGAAGCACAAATCGAATTAAAAATCAAGGGTCCGCAAAACTTACAGAGGAGCCCAATTCATTCCGAATACCAATTTCATTTCAACCACGGACCTCATTCCGCGAAATTTGGTTGCGAAACGACTGAGACAACAAAGAGAATTAGACCGCGAAGAAAAATAAATGCGGTGAAACAACAGAGCATACAAAATTAGAGAGCGGCGCGCGGCAACGCGACGTGGTTCAGTGCGGTTGAAGTCAGGAGCGTATTGCGAGGCTGTGGGATTGAACTGTCACTTTCAAGAAAATATGTGTCACCTTAATTATTTTAATTTTGTTTTATAATTATAATATTTATAACTTGGGTGACAGGGAAGAATTGAAGAAGAAAATGTATCGACCCCAAGTAAAATATGACAATGGCAGAAAGATGGTGGGTAAAATTCTGATAACATACTTCGACTTGCCAAATTGGCACAAATACTATGTGCTTCAAAGAACTTTATTTATTTGTAACTAGCTTTTGCCCGCGACTTCGTTCGCGCACATCCCGTTTTAGTGGTCTAAAAGCATCTTCGAATATTGCCTTTCTACTAAAAAGTTTTTTGATGCCCAATGATCAATTTGTTTTTTACACTTTTTGTACATAATTTCGCAATTTTTAGTCTAGTTTGTATATAGCTAGGTTTAGTAGATATAAATAGTTAAGTTACCTTTATTGGTATATTAACTAAAAGGCACGTTTGGGGCATATCGTTTGGATGGTTTCAAAGTCTGTAAGGGACATCAGCTAAAAAAAAATCTGTGTTTATTATTTTTTGGGAATTTTCACATGTCGGGGCCGCAGCGGTTAAATTGGTGGACAAACTTTTACAAAAATACACTTATTTTTGTTCGCTGATTATTTTAATTGTAGGTATCTAATGCGATTTTCTTATATTTTTTTTTTACCATTGTCCTTATTTTGGTGGTCTGAATGATTCCTAAAAGTTTGTCCACCTATTTTAATGGGACCTTATAGATATACTATACTTCAATCACAACATCAGAAGTTGAAGCTTGAAATATTGGTATACTAAGCTAGCTCATTCATTATGTATCCACATTGAATCCAAAGTAGGCAAGTTGTATTTCACAATTACGACTGATAATAGTGAACACAATCGTAGGCCAGAGATAATTCCATAAAATTTTAACTAATGATCGCATTCGCATTTCAGTCGCAATTTGTCAAAAAAACCTTCATTTTTTGACAAATTGGAACTGACATGCGAATGTGAATGTTGTTACAAAATTAGTAGAATTAACACTCTCTCATACAAGTCCTACAAATTGCAGCATCAGTTAAATTTTTAACTAATCTGTTATCATTTCTACCGCGATGGGATGCTTATGATTAATGCCACTAATTACCTACACTCCATGTTTTTATTGTCTTATTTGTATGTTTTCTGTATAAAAATTCCAATCGCTTTTCGTTTTTAAATTACGTTCCACAAGATTTGCTGTGTTGATGGAGCGATGTTTAGGTTATAGTAGTTATATCATTTATAACGCAGATTACCAGAATACGGAGGCAACTGAACTCCGAGTAAATGTTCTTGAATTTTAACGTGCTGAAATAAATTTTAAGTATATTTCAAGGTACAACAATGTGTGTACGTAAAGCTAAGGTTTTTAGAAAACACGTACATTCTGTAAGTCTGTGAAGGTAAAATAGGTAAATATGTAGGTACATATACATGTATGTGTGTTATAAAATCAATCGACAGAAACTAATCAAATAGATGGAGGTTTACTTAAATATCTAGTTGAAACCCTTGGGCCGTGGGGGCCCTTGTGCTCATAGCCTTTTCAATGAAATTTCGAAACGGCTAGTGCACACTTCCCGTGACCCAAGAGCTGGGTTTTACTTTGGGCAGAGACTAAGCATTGCCATTTAACGTGGCAATGCCGCCCGTCTCTTGGGCACATTACCAGCTGACAGCGTTGAGGACGAATTTTTTAATGCTATATTTTAGTTTGTTGTAAGTTTCGTGTATTTTTAATTTAATATCTAGTTAAAAAAATATAATTTTTATTTTTTTTTATTTCTGTTGTATTTTTATAAAAACGAAGCTTTAGATAGATAAATAAAAATTAACTTAATCTTTAAACAAAACAAAATATTACAACGAAACATTTATTTTCAGACTCTTGCAACAAGGTTCAAATAATGGGGCCAGCAGAGAGGAACATAAACGATAAATGATTGCATGTATCTCTCTTTTCCTTGTCTTTCTTAACGCGTTTTTAAATGAAGGACTAATGAAAAAGATCCCTTTGCAGATGTCTAATCGGTAATCCGATTCCGGTCTCAACGAATATATTATGCACATTAATTCATTGCTGAATTCAAATCCTGGGGAGAAAATATAGTTTTCTTTTTTTTTTTAGTTATGACCACTAGCAAGTTAACACACTTGGGATATTAACTGCTTAACCGGACTAGAAAATATTGTGTTTTGGTGTGTTGTTTGGTTGTACCATCACCATTGTGATAAAATGATTAGTCAGCTATAATCAACGTTACCGATGTTCAGAGGATACGGATCTCGGGGGATACGTTCATCTAACACCAAGTACCAGTGTGGTATTGGGTGTCCTCAACAGATAATTTCTCATTTTCTGGTATATACCAAATGCCCGTCTACTCCCTCGGCCCCTTGACAATCTATACGACGCCTCCAATGCCACAAAAAGTATGGGTACTGGGCCCAAATGGTATACCCATCCATACGCAAGGATGAATAAATTCTATGATTGACAAGTAGGTCTTGCATGAGAAAGGGGTTGAATCCATGATGTTAGGAAATTATGAATTATCTAACCTACAAACCCAGACATGTCATGTCATGTTATGTCTTATTGGCTAATCTAGTCATCATCTGCATCTGCCTAGCCTTTTCCTAACTATATTGGGGTCGGCTCCCAGTCAAACCGTATTCACCTGAATACCAGTATTTTTATGTGAAGCCGCTGCCTCTACAACCCATTAACTAGGTAACACGGTACTTCTTAGACTGGTGACAGATTTTCTGGCTACTGACAATCCGTAACGACTACCAAAGATCTCCAAATGCCAGCTTAACGTGCTTTCTGAGGCACGGAGGAGTCTCGGTATGTTAAGATGTTCACCCATCCACAGAACAAACTCGGCAAGCGTTGCTTGACTGTGAAGATCGGCCCGTGCAGCTGTTAAAATTTTGCCACGAGCCAACGTAGTACTTAATGTTAATTGTATAGGTTATCAAATTTATCATAGGCTTCCTTAATTAAGAAATGTCAGGATAGTGAACGGGACCCGTTAGGTTCGAAACAGTCACCGCGGCTTTGGAACGCAGTCTGACAGCTTTGCTCCACCCAGAGCGGAAGGAGTCATTTGATGATTTCCCATCCATAAAACTTCTTGAAGTATAACGATAATGATGATAATAACATCACCAATAATGGACATAAACAAAGCCAAAAGTTTCGTAAATTACCTCGAGCTATACATTTAGCATGTCTATAGAAATAAGACTAGTTTAAAAATATCTTTGAACCAAAAAACAGTGCAGAACATTATGGAAATAAATCCAACGATACGCCTTTCATGTTTCGGAAACTATTCTGAGTACATTGAGAACTAAGGTATGAGCCTTTGCTGTCCAGCAAAGGCTCATACCTTAGTTCTCAATGTACGGGTAATACTAGCCAAGTTCGTCGACTGCGCAAGATATTCTCAAAGAATGTTTATAGCAACAATCTAGACATTGTTGATTCCTGGCGTGGAAATATTATGAGAATATTTGAGACTAGCAAAGTAAATCTCGATTTCAAGCAGAGATGCTTTGGCTGCAAAATTACGGAATGAAATATTCCATTTTCAAGGATTGTTGAATGATTTTTTTAAAAGTTTCCGCCGTCTGTTGACCTACGGAGTTTGACTGCATTTTTTGTGTTTCAAAATGAAATTGGAAAACTTAAAAATTATTTTATTTCGTTTAGTCGAGTCGTTCATTGAAATAATGTGAGTAATTGTGGTAGTATTTCATGTAGTTAGTCACTGTCGACTGTCGGTCTCTTCTACACGATGATTTCCGTAAACCGATTGGTTCATAATCGTTGAAAAAGCAAGTAATTTCAACTCTGTGTACTTTTGAAAAACACTAACAAGTACAAGCTGTACCCAAATAAAAACCTACACAAAGCGTAAAGACACAGTAAACCAATAACAAAGTTCACTTCACATCATAAATATCGATATGATTCAAAAAGCCATTACAAAAACCAATACGCGGATACGTCGCTCACAAAAAGAAATGTTAAAGGGGCCAACTTTTTCCACTCGAAGCAAATTGATACAAATAACTTGTGAAATGTGAAATGCTCTCCTCTGACAAAACGCTTGGACGTAAAAGAATACGGTTCACAGTCTCCGATGATAGACGACAATAATACTGAGGAAACCTGGGTCCTCATTATTTATGTTCACACTTCGGCGCCCTGAGCAATGAGTATTTTTCATGCAAATATTAGAGAGGGGCTTAATGCAGGCGATTGGTGAGTGATTGAGCGAACAATGAGATTATTAAAGTCATTCGTTTTTCTGTTTTGGAGGGGAGATTGGCATGATTGAGCTAATTGGGGTTGTAAATGAGTGAGGGAGGATAATTTTGAAATTGCTGAAAGATGCTGTTTCACGAGAAAAATACCAGGCAATGGAGTCCGATATGTCGAGTGATTAAGTAAAGTGATCCTAATTTTTATTCATATACACACTATTAGATTTAGTATAACGATTTTTCAAGAACCGTCATCTTCTAAAAGAAATTGCTTGAAAGACTCGAGTAATTTCAGAACTTTCCTTATGATCGCCATAATCTTATATCAAAATTTATGAAAAGTCAATTTTAACCTACACGATTCCATGGCCAAACTGACAAGGAACACCATGAATGTATGTATAGTTTACACAACACGTGTACCTATGTTGTTTTAACCAGAAAGTTAACTTCTAAAATATTAACAACGCGCTTGAAACGCTAACATTGAACGAACAAGTTTGCTTGTAGGAATAGTTTCTTGCCTATGAATAGAATCAAAACTGATTCTCCACACGCGTCAATCGAATTATATTAATTGCAAGAATAACGAAGTATGTACGTGAATGAACACTGAATGCTATACAACGTTTAGTATGAGTACTGTAAACCCTTGATTTGGTAATGGCAATATCATCAACATTATTTTTACTATAATTATGAATATACGAAAAATAAAAAATGGTGTTTATGGTGGCAAATAAATTTGCAATAACGGTCATTGACACACCTATATTCATTGGCATTCTTAATTTAAAAAACGGATATTATGACATAACGCTGTCCTGAATCGGATGCTCTACATTATCCAGTCATAAAAACGTATCATAATACGTATATTAATGGACTGATTAATAATTATATTAATGGACTGATCGAGGCGCTCAGTGACCAACATATTGGTTGCTATATAGATGGCGTCTGTTTCAATAACATCAGCTACGCGGACGATATGGTGCAGTTTAAAATACGGACTTATTAAAAAATATGTATTGATTACTTTGCATCGTCAGCCCTTAAGGCTACTGCCGGCTAAGGGTTTTGTTAATGGACTAAATGACAGAAATAATGAACGGTTTTATGGGAAAGCTCACAGCTGGACAAAGACTTTATTCATAGTGACTGTATCGGGTTAATAGAGTTTTATATTGTGATTGTGTTGATTATTACTATTTAATATTTGATAGGCTCGTGTTTGATCGTTATCTCAAGTGATGTAGGTATATTATTATAAGCCTCATGTATACATAAAATATTTAAAAAAATATAAAATGTTAAATTAGTTGTTTAGTACATTTGGTCGAGTTGCGTGCACAAAAATTTATGGGGCGGTCAATTTTTTTTCGCGATTTCAGTGTTGTTGCCATAGTGAAAGTTCATAATGATGAGGACAATGACCCCTTAACAGGTATTGCGTTTATTGTGTTACACGTTGTATGTATTATTATTTAACATATGCTGAGCTAGACATCCATTTAAAGCAACCTTAAAGCACAGCGCTTTTCTGTTTTTGAAGTGAAAACTTCTTTAGCGGCGTTGTGCACTTTTTGGGATGGGTAAAAAATCTTAAACTCGCGTCAGTACACGTGACCATCAGGACACGTGACCTGATCGAAAATTCATAAGATAGATAATGTAATATGAATTGTCATGATTGTGTACGATAGCGCAATAAATGAATATTGTATTTAACCACATAAATGATAATACTTCATACTGATAAATAAAGCAATTCATACGAAATTCTTCCCTAACCATTCCAAAATATTCAAAAATGAACAACGCTAATGTTCAAGTTTTTTTAAATTATTTGGATGTGCCAAAACGATTATGGTAATCGTTTTTTTTTAATTTTTCAGTTCTGCCGGCACTCCCGGAGTGCAACCCGTTGTTTTCTTTTTGCTACCTATCCCATGTTAACACTATTTCACAACGATTTCCAACCTTAAGTTATTTGCTAAATATCGAAAATCGGTTACTTCGTCTTGTGTAAATACGTCCTTTGTACAACGCAAAAAGTACCACGCATGACAGCTCTTGGCAAGACTGGTATCATTCATTCTGACTACTGTGAAAACTGACGACCACCTCCAAGTAACAACGGCACCAATGACTTAAGGCGAGCCTGACTTGAGCGCGTAGGCATCTAACGCTTACCCCAGGCCCCGCAAGGAGTAGCAATACGTAATAAGTTACGATGCGCGGGAGACGCGCGCACCAAGCGCACCGCTCGCTCATGAGTTCACGGACTCGGGTAGGTACTAAGTTCCGTCACAGGATAAAGTAATGCAGTAGATCAACTTGAATTGATTAGTATAAGTTTATTTTGTTTTATTTTTCTATTAAGTATTTTTTAAGGTTATAGATGGATTAAGTACGTATTGTACAAACTTGAATCCAATTACTAATCATTAAAAATCAGTAATAATACTTATTTATTTTAGAGTATATGGTGGATTTAAAATCTGACTGACACGAAAATTATGAATACGAGTACGATACAAAAATACGCGTCGCGCGCTATTTGGCTTTGGTGCGATACCTTCGTAAAAATCAAGTAGTAGGTAGGCACACTTACTTTAGGAAAATTATGTTACAATTCTTGAATATTATAATTCAAGAAAGCTTAGAAGTATAAATGGTTTGGAATTTGCCTAGACGCTATTTAAAAAAAAACAAAAACGTTTTTATATTTTTTAATCAAATAGTTAACATAATAAAAGTTACCAATGCAACTGGCTAAAATTCGTTGAACTGTAGCTTTCTCGGTTTGCATGGACCTAGCTGAGTAGATTGACACGGAATATGGTCCTTGGATTTGCTTGGACCTGGCTGCACAGGCTTATCATTAACATTTTCTTTGTTTTCTTTCAATATTATGTCTCGTATTGGCATACCGCGATTTTGGCGCGGATCCACAATCTCTGGCAATATACATTTCAAATAAAAATCTATAATTTTTTTCTCCATATGCACCCGCCAAAATTCGTCATCTCTTGAAATATTTTCTACTACTAGTTTTTCACCGAACCATATTCCAAAAATGCATTGGTTCCTTTCTGTTACATGAAGTTGACCCTGCACTTGGTAATACCAATTACTTTTTTTGTTTATAACCCTGGTATGTTTTATTCTATCGAATTTAAATATATGTATTTTACTTTCTTCAATAGCAGCATTTCCCTTTTCTAAATGCCGTTATTGGACATTTAATTTCAACAATGGTGTCGTTCCCAACTATACCGTCGGGGGTAACCCCAATAAATGAGTATTATTTTGGAGACAAGTCACGCCCTTCCGCATGCTCTATTGCCCTGTAACGCAAATTTTGATTTTGATTTGTTGGTAATTAACAAGTAAAATTTTAAAAACTTACAAAATATCCCTGTTCAATAAAGATAACGGAGCTACAGTGCCAAAGACAGATACACAGGCACACAGACGCACGTACACAGAAACATAGATAGCAAACCGTTATAAATAAATAGGATAGAATTGTAATATGGTGTGTGTTTAATTTCTTTATGTATTTTATGGTGTTACAATAATGATAATGAGATACTACTTTATTCAAATCTATACTAAATAATATTATAAAGTGGAAGTGCGCTAAGTGCGCTGTGGTAATAGCTAATTATACGTAAGTACCATGTACAACAAAGATATTGTTTTTCATTCGATCTAAAAAAAAGTCCGCGACGTTACACCTATATCTATCTCTTATAAATATGCCACACTAAGGCATTTTATGTCAAATAATTTATTTAAAAATTAAAGGTGGTTTTTCAGCATTAATATTAGGCAGGCAAATTAATCCTTACTAGCGAAAGTTACTTCATCATCAAGATAATTTTATGAAGATAAACTTTGTCTTTTACAGCATGTTATTTGAGCTTTCGTTTAGGAGATAATGTAAAATTAAAATAATTCAACAATATTATTAAATCGAACGGGCGGTGCACGAGACGCGGCCACCAAACGAGAACGCGTCGAGCCTGCGTGACTGCGTGCGACGCGGTGCAAGAAATTCTTTTTTGTATTATGATTATGAATTTATGATAGTTACATTCATGGGGAAGGCTGTACGGCTATACGGGAACGGGAATTCCTACGGGAATGAAGAGTTCCGTTACCTGTCTCCGAAGTTCTTCATCAGATCTTCACCAAATTGAAATGGGATCAGTCCGGAAAGATACACTTCCAAAAAAAATAGAATCTTCAAAATCGATTGACAATTGGCGAAAATATCGCTGAGCAAACATACAACAAAAAAAAACAGTCGATTTGAGAACCTCATCTTTTTTGGAAGTCGGTTAATAATATACAATACAATAGTCAATTAAAAACAGTTTAGTGTATGTAATTTATAATTTCTATACATTTTTCCTCTTGCCAATAAACACCGATAAAGTAACGCATTGGATTGGAAAAACTATCCAAACTGACCACATAGTTTTTTGTATGTCTTGTCATAACTTGATACATTGTTAGTAATTAGTAAGAGGATGGACTCTAGTGTACAGCGCATAAATGAGCTGGTCCGGTAGCCTAAACGTTACCAAAAGTATGTTATTATAATATTTTCATAGGAAATGGTCATACTGTAACACTTTTACACTATGGCACGCGACTCACGAGTGCGCTGCGCGTATTGTTTGGCATAGACGAGACCTACACAAACGTTGCGGACACCATAAATATTATTATTTGTTGTGTTGTGGTGGCTGTGAGTAGGTACCCACCTAGCGTATAACTACACTTATATTTCTTCTCTACATGAACACCACAACATTATTGCACCGATATTCAACTCTCATGTAGGAAATACGAGCTATTATTTTTGCATTTGTTTAGGAGTAAGATAAGTGAAAACGGACATTTCTAATAAATAACAAATATTATAAGACTTATACAAACTCTCCGAAACCATCAAGACTAACGTAGCGGGGTGAACTACCTATTTGACATTTGAAAACAGTAAATCATTGTATCATGTGCGCGCGAGGTGGCTTTATGCACTCTGAAATAGGGTTCAAATTCAATTGTTTTACATACTCGATGCGGTTGGTAAATCTATTCCGCGCGAAAACTAAACCACTAAAGCGCACGTCTTTATGCGTACTGAAATAAGGTTTAAATTAAACTGTTTACACACATGTTTGCGGTGTGGAAATTTATCTGTTTCGTGTCGGTACTTACCTAGTTAGTAAAGTAAATTATGTATATACCTATATACCTTTTTGTTTATTCAGCCAAAGTTTATAAAAAAAAGTAGTCACCGCTGCAACGAAGAGCCGTGACAACTTTTTTTTCCCCCATTTTTTTTACAAAATTATAGCTACATCTAATAAAAACTAACTATATTACAACTGTTTGAACACTAAATTGTATACAAGTATTATTATTTAACCACTCGACACGTGAAAATTCCAAAATAAAAAATAAATCTTACGTAAATAAACATAAACATTAAATTCGCGGCATACTGGTGTGCCGGCAGTGCTAGAGCGGTAATCAATTTAGGCTTAGCCAGTAACAGAACTTAGCGGGGGTGGCGGGATCGCAAAAATTTGGCACACGTCCGACCTCCAACACGTTCCGCTCGGGACTAAATGACACGGGGCGCGCTCATGAAACGACAAAATCACTTGATTTTGGAATTAGTGGGATACGTATTTTCATATTTCACATTATGACGGCCGATTTATATCACATTTTTTACGACCTTTATTGTGGTATAAGTTTTATTACTCAAAACCTTATATAACTCAAATGAAATGATAATTACATCTTGATTTTGACTTGTCTTTGCGATTTAATTGGATGCAGTAAAGTGCAAGTAATCGTGTATCGCACGGCCGAAATCGCAAGATCGAAGTGTGAAATATGTAATATATTTTTTTCAAAATTTAAATCCGTGTTGTTTACGAATAAAACACAATTTTTCACAATGCAAAACAACGTTTTTCCGGAAAACCTGGCCTTAACGTGAACAACGCGCATGGAGGAGTCTCGATAAGTCACGCTAACCGACCTTAGCATGCGTTGCTTAACCTCAAAAATCGAGTTGTGTGGCTATTAATAAATAGCCTCGAGCTTCTCAAAGCAGCTTCTATCTTTTTCCAACTTAATTGGGGTCAACTTCCAGTCAAACGGTTTTCAGCTAAATACCAGTATTTTACGTGGAGCGGCTGCCTACCAGACCTCCACAACCCATTAACTGGGTAACACGGTACTACAAAACAGCTGCTATATTCCAATTAAAACATCTGCACTGTCTGTTTTCCTTTTTGCCGAGTCAATTTTAAAACTGTGCAGAATTCCAAATGATTAATTGAGCGCAGAACTAAGGAATACTCTGCAACTAAAATATTAAAATCTCTCCGGGTCGAATAAAAGAAGGCTGCTACAACTGGGTCAGAGGAACTTAATAACGTATAATATGCTGCTAAGTAGCTTTTAATTAATACTGTAGGTATTACTGAAATTTGCCGTCGCTTGCGGCAATTATTTAACGAATTTTCAAGGACGTTAGTTAGTTTTATTATGACTGACCGGAAGTTCGGTTTCGCTTTCGGTTTCGGCCAAAAAATCCAGTTTCGGCCTTCGTTTTGATTTTGGCCGAAACTGAGAGCAAGACTTTTCGATCGAACAAGGTCAAAATCGAGAAAACAAGAGAAACAGTGTAGTGTGCCGTTATAATAAAACTATTAAAAGCACACAAACATAAAGAAAATTACGTGATGTGCACATTAGTTACAACACCTGGTAAGTTTAAGCTAAGTGCCAGCTAACGGATTGATGAGGTACAATGTCGAAGAAAAGGTAACAAATAAATATGATTGCAATTAAAAGAAAGGAAGAAATAAAAAAAGTTTGTTCCTTTCAAACAGCACATTTCATTATTATAATATATACAAATTAAAAAACAAAAATAAAACACAACGGACAAAAAAATTAAAAGTAAAAAATATTTAATTGGAAACAGCCCTATTAAGAAACAAAACAGCCCCAGAAAGTAAGTTAATTATTATGTTTAAAATAGAATATAATTAAAAACCTTTTAATAAACCACACTTAAAATGTGCAAGAACCAAGAGTAAGTGCAAATTTATTCAACAACTGTAAATAAAGGATGCAACTTTTTTTTCGGCATTAAAATACCACTCAAAAACAAAATAAAAACTCGTCCACTCTAAATAAAAACAACATCTAGAAAACCATTCTTTAACAACCTTATTAAAACCATAATAAAGATGTCTCGATCCTTTTCTAAAGAGCTTATCTAAACGGCCCTATCACCGGCCACAGCGCTACATCTCCATTAAATACACTTACTGAGCTCAATAAGGTAACGTTACCAATAGCCGGCCATTTCTTTGCAAGTCGCGTACCCACTTAAGGTAAGCGGGCCAATAGTCAGCCGGTTCCATTATTTCCATTAGGTAAGGCCAACGTTGGCCACGATTTGTTTCAGCTGTTGCACACTCTTAGAAACATTTTAAAGTACATTTCACTTTATTTCATAATTTTGAGTTATGCTCGAGCTGAGTGCAATGCGAGGTGCAGGAATAGAACGTAAAAATAGGACCTAAATGTAATTTTCGCTCCGGACATAAAACTTTTAGACGATGTAAGGTTGAATGCTAGTTTTCTATTCTCTGTTTAAAAGAGTGTTTTGTTTTTGAGTAAGCTTTTTTTGTTTTAACATTTTACTTTTTTTGTTTTTGGAACAGTAATCTGAGGGTCAATACTAGTAATTTTCAAGCAACGTTTGCATTTGCATCTCAGTTGCAATTTGTCAGAAACGTATGAAAATTAGGGTTTTTTTACAGATTGGGACTGACATGCGAATGTAAATGATTTTAAAATTAGTAGAATTAACCCTCTGGTAATAAAAAATGAGGGCCATGCACGATTTTTTGACGTAAATAGTAACGTTACAATATTGTTAACGTAAGTTAATTTTGAATATAAAAAACTACAACCCAATACTGTTTTGGTTTAATTTTATGCGACATACACAATTTTTTTTTAAATTAGAATCACTTAAAATCAAAATAAGAATTGAAAATAAAATCAATAACAAAATCAAAATCAAATCGAAAATAAAATCAAAATTCATATCAAAGAAAAAGAGAGTTATTGGGTAACCATCGTGTTACCCTGAGCAAAGCTATAGTTATATCCGTAATTACTGTCAAAGATCTAAAAATGGGAGCCGAAACCAACAGCTTAACATGAATTCGAGGCACGGAGTTAACTCATTCATGAAATAACTTCGGCAAGTGTTGCATAAATTAACCGATCGATTCGTGTGACTTTAATTATAGGCTTAAGCTGCAAGATGTTTTAATTACCACCAAAAAATCACATCTTCTATCCTTTCAATTCACTATACACCGATAATAATCATGGCTACAAATAATTACCACCACGGCGCCGCAGGAAACAAGTGACGACCCTTACTAACAAGTAAATTATCCATCGTGGTGTTTAGCAATCTATTCTATTATGGAAGCGTAAAGCTGCCCCTGGGCTCGATTTGCATTATAAATTATTCGTATTGGGATAATGTAATCTACTCCTGTGAATTTGGATTAAAAAATAATGTTGGCATGGTTTTTTTGGTGTTTCATGTTTGTTTATCTAGAAAAAAAAGACACAACAAAGTCCAAAATAACTTTAATTTCGGTAGTCGTTGTTTTTGGTTGCTTCTTCGTTATTTGACACCGACTTCCGAAATTAAAGTTATTTTGGACTTTGTAGTGTTTTTTTGGAAGTCGGATTTTTTTGTGAAAAAGTTTTTTTATATTTTTAACTTTTAGTGGTACAGTACATCTGACAACACCACTAGAAAGTCACAAGAAAGCAAAAATACGCAATTTCGTACACATGGATGATTTTTCCACATATTTTTTCCAGCTATTTATTTGAATTTAAAAACCAAACTACCGAGCTGATTTTGATAAAATTTAAATGGGACCAATCAAGAAGTATATTCTTTCACATGAAATAAGAATTTATCAAATCGGTTCATAAATGACGGAGATATCCCCCTCCTCCTTTTTTTTTGTAGTCGGTTAAAATTGGTAGTTGATTCAAGCGTAAGCTTACAGTGGGCAAACCTACGCTCTCTTCCTTCTAGATATTATAAATAGATTAGAAGCAAGCTGCCAGTTTTCATAAAAGGTAGATGTTTTAAAAATGACAGCCCTACTTCGTATTGCTGACGGAAAGTTGCTCTTATTTTAAAATATAAAAATACTAAAATTCCAACATTCTCCGGCTCTATAATGGCCTCATTTCGTACGACACAAAAGTGCACTCTCTTTTGTGCAAGGTAAGCAAATAAGATAGAACGCCTACGGCTATGATCGCTGGGCAATTATCTTCATTATTTTAATTCTCTTTTTCTTCCCTGTCGTGCAAAGCTTTTCAATTAGAGCGAATAGCATGGATATTTATTTTTATTTCGGATTGACTAACAACTAAACCATTTTTTGCACGCGGCTAAGCTCGCGTTAACACACACAAACTAGATGATTATATTCAAGATATTTGCTTGGAAACATGCTGGTCCTGCTTCATAGGACAACCTAGGGTATATTAGACGAAGTAGGTACAGAAGATAGGCTACACCTCTGCCTATCCTTTTGGGGAAAGCAGGCGTGATATTATTTTAGGTATGTCAAAATAATATTAAAAAAAAACAGAAAGGAGCACAAAGGTGCTGCTTAGTTCATTAAAAGAGGATAAGAAACGTAGACACAGTGTATAAAGACAGAGAAGGAAACATAAAATAGTCTTAGCTCCGCTCAAGCACCGGCAACACACCGGTGTGCGCCGAATTAATCGCGAATTTAATGTTTATTTACCAATTACATAATATTTATTTTTTATTTGGGAATTTTCACATGTCAGGGCTGGAGCAGTTAAACATAATATTATTATCTATTAAGAAATGTGAATTAAACTACAGTAAACATAAAAAGAAATTTAAACAAATAAATTTACCTAAAAACATAATTATAATAAAATAATACATACAACTATAATTATATACTCGTACAGTGGAATACAGTATGAAGAGAGATATCTAGTGCTCTTTGACTGTTTTTTTTTAAAGAGAAAATATTATCTTGAAAATAGTTATGTTCAGGACCAACAACTAACAACTCCAGAAAATTACAAAGTATCCTTTTCAAATAATCCCAAAAAAATCCTCGAAATTTTCGACCCCTTTGACGCAAAAGAAAATCCGGCTTTTTCATCATAATTCGGCCTCCTTGTACTAGTAGACATCTGTAAAGAGATTTATTACAAACGGTTTCAACGATAAGACACAAACAAAGCTCACGAAAATCGTTCAACGTCTTAAATAGCAATACAAGGGCTCTTTCAAATGGTAATTTGATTGTACCCAGTTTGCAGCTTCAAAAGAGTGAAATATTCTTTTCAGGGGTCCCGGATGCCGCGGGAGAATTATTAATGGCCAAAGAAACTTTCTCAAAGTTAACATCAGTGCGCAAGTCAGGAAAGATGGCGGTGAGCTGGTTATAAAATTTTAATTTTGCATCACACTATAGGGAAATGCATCCAGCTCAGATTATGAATCTTGGCTCACCGACTAAATGTACCGAGTGAGATTTTGGTCTAGAATGTTCGGATGATTCGGTCATGGAAATTGCGATGATACTAAATTATTTTTTAAAAGTTTTGAGTTTGAGCTGATTGTAAGTATAGAGATACAAATACGAACTTGTATTTATCAGTCTACACTCGTAAAAACTTTTTACAGTAAATACAATCGACTTCCAAATAAAAAAAACACTACAAAGTGTAAATAACTTTAATTTCGGATCCTGGTGTTTTGGTCGTTACTTCGTATTTTTACACAAACGTCCGAAATTAAAGTTATTTTATACCTTGTAGGTAGTAATAGTTTTTTTTATTTGAAAATCGAATGTATTTTTAGTAAAATAGTTTTATTTTTCACTTTTTAGTTGTTTCATGCTAATGACATATTTGCTCTAGCAATTTTGATTTAAAAACCAAAGAGCTGAACCGATTTTGATGACAAGATGATTTTCTCCAAAGAGTTTTCCCTTAGATATCTCTGAATACCAAAGTGAAGGCAAGTTTTATGCCAGCATCAATACTTGTCGTGTCTCTAGATATTTTCGATCTAAGTCTTGATACCACGTCAAAGGCTCCGAAGCTTTTAGTGTGATGTGTTCTATTCATGTTGCTACCGCTTCCTCTATTTTGTTAACGAACTGCACTTCCAAGGTAGTTACTATCATTTTGTAACTTTAGAAATGTAATGGTTAAGTTACCTTCTTGGTATTGTTAATAGGTAGACAGGAACTATTTTCGTAATATTAAAGTTTATGGAACACAAAAATGCTTTGTTGTTTCAAAAAGTTTTCGTGTTGTAAAAGACCGTTATCACAATCTTTCAATAATTCGAAAACGCTTTTTCGAATTATTGAAAGATTGTGATAATGGTCTATGGCCTCATTCTTATTCTTTGTTGTATTCACAAAAATACGTATAAATACAATATGATAGCTGATGTATAAAGGCGAGTTTAAGCAATCGGTTCCAAGACAGTTTTTTTTAGGGATGGGAAATCATTAAATGACTCCCAGGGTCCAAGGTTCCAATCGCCGCAAAAAAAAATCAAATGGCTCCGGTAACTGGGACCGCGGTCCTAGTTAATGCGGTCCCAGTCGCTGGAAACCTCCTGCTATAGGCGGAGCGGGGAAGGGAGTGTCAGACTTTTACTGACTAAAATCCATCCGTGTTCCTCCAAATTCCATTTGCGTTCCAGAGCCGCGGTGACTCTTTCAAACAAATGGATTTGCAAATGAGTACAGTACCTAAACATATTTTTAACATCGTTTTTTATAGCCCCGCAAAGTTTTTATACAAGATTCTTTCAGCACAAGCTTGAAAGTAAAGTTATACTATTTCTACAGCTACAATGGTTTTCAAACACACTGTTCTTCAGATTAACAACAAGATACACTGACATTTCATAAATACATAGGACACACTCTCACATAACATGACCTAAGGCACTGTCTCGACTTCCAAGACAGGCTGTTCAAAGAACGTGACCAGACTTGCAGAAGCGCACTCGCCATTCATATCAGAAATTGTATATACTTGTACCTTCCTTCCGACATGTAGGTAGCATTATGAAATTCTCGATCATCTCGTGTTATTTACACCACCATTATTGAGGTCAAATTTATAAACACAGAATAGATTAAGACAGAAGGTTGATGTGACATGACAGGCGTAATATAGGCGCATGCACACATAGACACAATATGCGTAAGGTGATGTCAAGCACATGATGTTCGTGAGTATGCTTGCACTTACTGCACGTGAAGAATGTCTGTGTGCGTGTAATTTAGCTTGTTTTTTGGAACTGAACCTTCTGTATTTATCTTTTTTGTGTCATGCTGGGTAAAGACCAAGCGAACGAATGCTAACGAGGGGCACCGCACGTTCGCTCACAAACGACGCTTAACAATAACAGTGCACTTGCGAAATGTAACTAAAAATAAAATAATATAGTAAAAAATAATGATATATGAGTATTTTTTAATTGAGCACCATGTACTGTTATGAATACCAGAAATACTATTGCGTCCAAATCTCACCGTGAAACTAACGTGAAGTGAACATGAGTAAATTCGTCCAATCAAAGTGCAGGTTCCTAATTACAATTTGTTTCATGCTCACCACATCAAACCTCAACCTAACGGTATTGTAATGGTGCTATTGTCATATGCGCTCAGTAATCATATTGCCTCTATACAACGACATGCCGCCGAACACCGCAGAACGCGAGCTATCAACTCACCATCGTTGAAAAGTCCACATATCACACATTCGAGTTCGTTCGCTAGTGTTCGTACGCTTGCTCGGTCCCCAGCATCACAAAGTTCATCACAAGACAGAGTGACGACGTGAGAACGCTGGCAGGGAGTTTCCGAAATTCGCGCGGTTACTCGCGCAATGTACTTTTTACGACCAACAATAAATTTCTTCTCATCGACTAAAGGAAGGCATTACGCGGAACATTTTTATGAGAAAAATTTACTGAACGACACCTCGGTGTCTAGATGTTATGTTGGAATTATGCTGTATCTGTATGTTTTCATCGGGTGGCTGAATAACATTGTAATACGTAGTAGAGGCTGATGTGAAAGTTGGCTGTAGTTCGAGTAAAACTTGTTGCTTCATGTTTCGCGTTATTTTTTTAATAAATTCACGTAAGAGTTCTGGATTTTGCAGATATCATCTTAGGGCGGTTATGCATTGCATGCGATTCGAATCCGTGATAATAAGTTCCAAAGTCATATGATAGAACTATTTGTATGGTAGTGTAGCGGCATTAATACTGCAACATAAATCAACGTATCAGAATCAACAAATGAGACTCGCAGTGCCATCTATCTCGACAGCTGCGAACTAACTTGACACAATCCTGAATCGCGATATCAGAGTTTACCGTGCGATTCGAACAGTCACAATAGCCCGAATATCAACTGTCGGGCAGTTGCCCACCAGACACAACAACCGCCTGGTCGGAGGATCCTCCCTTTTCAAGCGAGGTACGAGTATGTGGGACTTTACTCTCAGTTCCTCCAAAGTAGTTTACGCACTAGATCCGACTTCCATCATCCCATTTCGCTCCGTCATTCGTAAGTCTCCAATTCGAAAGAAATATTGACGGACCGATGTAGCCGTAGTACTGTTCGTACCGCTTTTGCTTTACCTCGGATTCAAATCGGACATATTCGTCCGTCTTCGCACGTACAATAGCAATGCCTGAAGTTGACGCCGATTGAAAGGGCACATATCCAACGATGTAAACGCTCTCATACTACGCTCAGCGTAGGAATGACGTAGATATGCCAAAGATGACCCCTGAATAGCTTGGATTTGGACCACAGATCGGACTAGTGTGTTACCAATATCAGAATTCGGTCCGAGTTTTTTTGACTCTAGATCAGTATTCTCACGAAATCGAATCGGATTCACTGCGAGAAGCCATATCCGAACTGGGTCCAAGTTTTTTATATCCGTATTTTCACGGATTCGGAGAGGAACTCGTGGCTAAATTATAACAGCCGCACAGACCAATCTTCAAGGTTAAGCAACACTTGCCGTGGTGGTCTGTGGATGGGTGACCATATTAACATACCGAGACTCCTCCGTGTCTCGGAAAGCACGTAAAGCCGTTGGTCCCGGCTGTCATTTGTAGATCTTTGGCAGTCGTTACGGATTGTCAGAAGCCAGAAAATCTGACAAAAGTCTTGCCAAGAAGTACCGTGTTACCCAGTTAATGGGTTGTGGAGGTCTGGTAAGCAGCCGCTCCACGTAAAATACTGGTATTCAGCTGAGTCCGGTTTGACTGGGAGCCGACCCCAATATATGTAGTTGGGAAAAGGCTAGGCAGATGATGATTTTCAGGTATTCGGATCGGATGCAGTGCGTTACCGCTCTTACCTTCTTATTAGTCGTGAGTTTTGTAATATTGATAGGGTTTGACCCCTATCTCACCTGATGGTATGCGATGATCTAGAAGTAACCTATTCCAGGTTGTAGCTATCAGGAAGCACAGATTCTGTCTTTTTATTTCTTCTCAACACTTTTGTTTAAATAATAATTAATGTAACCTACCTACCTAACGTATGTAATTAATAATTGTAATACACGATCTATGGCTGCTGGCAGACTCAATGTACCCAGAGTGACCAATTACTTTGGTGATAGAACTTTAAAAAAACGAATACCATATCTGTTGAATAGTCTGCCGGCAGACATAAGGGGTGAGAAAAATAAAAACAAATTTAAAAGGAAATTAAAAAGACACTATTTAGAAATGTTAATGTATTAAAGTGCTATAATTATGTTTATGTAAAAATAATTGTATTAAGAGTCACCAGTTCCCACAGTCAAACCATTACAACGGTTTTGTGGGGCTTAGTTCATAAGTTGTTGCATAAATTGTTAATTAATAATAAATAAATAAAAAAATAAAAAAATGCAATCATTAACGTTATCTTCCAATCCCAGTACTTTGCTAGTAGAGATTGACCCCATATTATTTCTTCCATTCTCCCCCGTCAACCGTCACGCCATCAATTCCGACAAAATAAAAAAATCAAATTGAACACAAAAACGTCACCAACACGTTACAAAAAATCAATAACTTTAGCTTTATTAAAGCGTCCTTTTTTATTTATTTTAAATCGGAAAATGTAACTCGACAGTCCCATCGAGTCACCCTCCTGTTTTCGACGTGTATCTATACCCGATTCCCACACGTATACCGCCCGGGGTTTGCAGCTGAGTTAAATAAAATATCATTTGAAAAAAAAAACGTATTTTTTTCAACTGTATGAGTCAAAATAACATAGTTTATGCAAGCCGGCATATAATTAGGTATTAAAGCCCCTTTTATATAACTGGGTATGGCATGGGAATACGCTTACGAAGTCGCGGGCAAAAACTGGTAACTAAATAAATTGGTATCTGAAAAACGTATTTATTTTAGCAAAATAACATAATCTATCAGCGATAATAACCGAAAAGTTAAAAATGTATGGCATTTAAATTCGCTACCGAAACGTCACGTCTCATTCCCCCGATCGATGCCAATCACCTGGCATTTCTACAATCGCTATCACTGATAACTAGATCACATACTTAATCATCATCATCATCATATCAGCCGAAAGACGTCCACTGCTAGACATAGGCCTCCCCCAAATGGGGAGGTTTCCCATAATCGCCATGCTTGGCAGGCGGGTTGGCGATCGCAGTGTAGTTGTAGCAATGTACCTACAGAGAATGCTGCTGCCCATTCTCTGGTGAGTCTCTAAGTCGCCTCTAATGACGCCCACGGGAAGTGATGGGATGGTGCTATTCTTTTACGTCCGACACCATACGGAACCTTCACTTAACAGCATCTTTATGAAGTCGTGTTTTCTTCATTAAATAACTGTCACTGCACTAAAACGCCTATGGTAGGCGCCAGATAGACTCGCAATAGAGTACATTGACCTTCCCCTAATGTCCCATCGTATATACCCGAACAAAAGTTATGAACCTTTGGAGGTAGCGGAACAAAGAGTAAAGTCCCACATACCTCCACTGGAAAGAGAGGATCCTCCGACCAGACGGATGTAGTGTCTGGCGGGCAACTGCCCGAGAGTTGATATTCGGGCTTTGCATATGTTCTAATCGCACGGTAAACTCTGATATCGCGATTTAGGATTTTGTCAGTTAGTTCGCAGCTGTCGAGATAGATGGCGCTGCGAGTCTCATTTGTTGTGATGTTGATTCTGCTACGTAGGTTTTTGTGGCGGCATGAATGCCGCTACATCATCACGTCGGGGTCACCAGTTTGGAGGTAGCGGAACAGAGAGTAAAGTCCCGCAAACCTCCATTGAAAAGGGAGGATCCTCCGACCAGACGGTTGTTTGTGTCTGGTGGGCAACTGCCCGAGAGTTGATATTCGGGCTTTGCATATGTTCTAATCGCACGGTAAACTCTGATATCGCGATTTAGGATTTTGTCAGTTAGTTCGCAGCTGTCGAGATAGATGGCGATGCGAGTCTCATTTGTTGTGATGTTGATTCTGCTACGTTGGTTTTTGTGGCGGCATGAATGCCGCTATAAACCGTTTCGTTAGGATCGCGATAGAAGTCGAGTCATGTCAGTTTTGTGTCTTTATTTCTGTTTTTGATATAAAGAAAGCCAATAAATGGATGTGGGTCAATGACCGTTATTGCACATATAACTGCATGTGTGTCTACCATACCCTATTACTGGGGGTGTAATTTATCTATAATGTGTACGTAGAAATATATAAGTATGTTTATCAGTTGTCTGGTTGCCATAGTACAGGCCCTGCCTAGTTTAGGATCAGATGGCGGTGTGTTGATTGTCTCAAGATATTATTATTATTATATGTTTGGGTTGTCTTCTAGTCTTGCCAGATACAGCTGAGTTTCAGTTTTTTCTGAGAATTTTTGTGTCACACGTCGACGAAAATTCCCATTTGTCCCCATTTGAGGACATACTCGTATATTCGGGGACAGATGGGGATACTCTATTTTTTCACATCGAGCGTCTGCCTATGCCTCCATAACCCAGTTACTTGGTTACCCCATGGCAAGACTGGTGACAGATTCCATGGCTACTGACTACCATTAAGACTTCTAAGATCTACAAGTGACAGACGGAAGCAACAGCTTACCGTACTTTCTGAAGCGCGGAAAAAAATCGGTATATTAAGATAGTTTCCCATCCACGGTTCAGACCGTGGATGGGAAACTATCTTAATATATCGATTTTTTCTTCCAGGTTAAGTAGGCGTGCCGAGGTCAGCCTCGGCACGCCTACTTAACCTGGAAGATCGACCCGTGCGACTGATATCATTTAGCCACTGCACTAATTGTTACTTACTAAATACACCATCAAACAAACCACCAACTATAAAATTAGTATAAATTCACTGTCTCAATCTAAACAACAGTCTCAAGTTAGTGTTCTTAATTAAATATTTAACTCTGTTCTAAAATTAAGACCGGGCGTCTTATTCTGAAAACCACTTGAGATCGCACGAAACGTTCAGTACGTTCGCTGACTAACAATACTTACTTTCGTATGGCTCTTGGTATCGTGGAATAGTCATTGGCAGTCCTTTCGTTGCTCAGCTTATTGTAAAGGCGAAGATATGAATTCACATGCACGTACAACGAATACGCTTTGACAGAGCCGAGACTCTTAGGTGAAACAAAATAAAATTGCAGTTTTATATTTTTCGTTATTCGATCAAGTGTAAACTTGTTGAGTTCTTTTTGCTGTGTTGGATGTATTTGAGACGATAGGAGCTGAATACTATAATAATTGGCTAAACAGATGTTATGTCAACTTGAAAATCTAATTTGTACCTGTCGTGGGTGGTTTTTCTTTTATAGGGATGTGAGCTAGCCTAACATTTATCCGTTTGTAATTTGAGTGGAATAGCTCATGCAATAGCTGTGATGTTAAAGAAAACGATCAAAAGATTCCGTGCTTCGGAAAGTACGTTAAGCCGTTGATCCCGGCTGTCATTTGTAGATCTTTGGTAGTCGTTACGGATTGTCAGAAGCCAGAAAATCAGACACCAGTCTTGCCAAGAAGTACCGTGTTACCCAGTTAATGGGTTGTGGAGGTCTGGTAGGCAGCCGCTCCACGTAAAATATTCAGCTGAATCCGGTTTGACTGGGAGCCGACTCCAATTTGGTTGGGAAAAGGCTAGGCAGATGATGCCTAACTAATATTAAAAAAATAAAAAATAAATTAAACGAGCATGTTCTGGA
This sequence comes from Melanchra persicariae, assembly GCA_947386135.1. Classification (NCBI taxonomy): domain Eukaryota; kingdom Metazoa; phylum Arthropoda; class Insecta; order Lepidoptera; family Noctuidae; genus Melanchra; species Melanchra persicariae. The sequence continues at coordinate 2,096,831 of OX376651.1, read as the reverse complement.
ATAGGACATTTAATACTTTTGGCAATATGTTCCCTTGAGATAATTTTGGACATTCACGCGTACGAAGTCACTAGCGAAATATATAATATTTTGTTATAGAAAAATAAGCGGTTTCACTTTTATACACCTTACAAAAGAAGTAACGCTTAATAATGGTGTCTAAAAACAACATTGCAAAAATAGAATATAATGTTGTGGTCAATCTTCAGATTTCCTTTTCTTCGAACCACTCTCCCAAGATGTCGTGCTCTGAGAGCAGTCTGCGTTTGATATTTTTAAAATTAAATGTCAAAATCCAGTTCTTTCTAAATTGATGTTTCTGGTTGTTTTAACACTCAACAATTTTAATTAAGCCGCTGAAGTATTTTCAGCAAAAAATCTTTGTTACAAGTTGTCGGGAACAGGGCTGGAGATTGTTAATGTCAACTGTAAATGAATGCGAAAGAATTGAAATTATCTGTATTATTTTAACTTTTTAGTCCAACTGGCAAAAGTTAATCAGTGCGTTTGTCAGTTTATTTCAAATCAAGGGTGATGCAATATTTTGTTATTTTTATTTTTAATCGTTAACAAAGTTGTCGTCGCGTCGATAGAGGGCGTTTTTCGGTTTTGCCATACAAACGGACGCGACAATCGTATGTTATCGCGATCACTGCTTTTTATAATGCTTTGCTTTCCTAATAGGTAGACAAAGAGTCTCCCAGACTCTTTAATTAACCAGTAACACAATTAACCAGTAACACAATAACGTAAGAAAACTTGTACAACATCTTTTCTAAAGCAAATACTTTGCTCATCACAAAAACTTGCCAACTGTATTCAAATTATAAAAATCAAGAAGTCATAAATATCTAGGCCACCACAACATTTTCACGTAAAATAAATACAACGAAAATCTCAATTCCCTCTGGAAATAAATCGCTTTTGGTGTCACCACGTAAAAATTCGTTAAAGATTAAAGGGCAGAAAAATAAACAAGTAAGAATTGCGGAATCTAAATTATTTGTACGGCAAAAAATTTCGATGGTGTCGCAAAGAGATAACGGCGTTATTTGAGCCTTACCGTAAAATGATAATGATAAAAGACCCACTCACGCCAAAGCAGGAGAAGCCGAATTTTACTGAAGCCTAACATTAGCAACTAGGAGCGTAAAAAAAACAAAAAAGTCTTAGACTTCTTTATTTTATTTTGTTGTTCAAACTCCTTAACGCAGAACACCCACTGAAAGCAGATTAATTCATAGAAGAAAAAAATACATAATAATTTATTTAACCGAAACACGTAAAAATTACTTGAGTCAATCGTCAACTGTCAACGCATAAGACACAATAGTAAAACAATGGCGTCATAGCTAAATTATGTGTCGCAATTCTGCAGCATTTATCCTTTCATCTAATTTATCACTATTACCAAAATAATGACACTACCTGATTACGAAAGTCTGACCAGTGCGTGTTGCCAAAGATGACTTATGGAATCGAAACGAGGTCGCTCGCAATGGGCCTCATCAGAAGGCTTAAAGTCACCCAAAGGGCAATGGAGAGGGCAATGCTCGGAGTTCCCTTTCGTGATCGAATCAGGAATGATGATATCCACAAGAGAATCAAGGTAACCGACATAGCCCGAAGGATCGCCAAACTGAAGTGGCAGTGGGCAGGGCACATAGCTCGGAGAACAGATGGTCGATGGGGCCGAAAAGTTCTGAAGTAGCGACCGCGTACCGGAAGGAGGGGAAGTTAAACATGCATCATCAGGTCATCATCATATCAGCCGAAAGACGTCCACTGCTGGACATAGGCCTCCCCCAAGTGTCGCCACAACAACCGGTCCTGTGCGTCTCGCATCCATCGGCTACTCTCACAACGTCATCGGTTCATCTTGTGGAAGGCCATCTAACGCTGCAGCTTCCGGTACGCGGTCGCCACTCCAGAACTTTTCGGCCCCATCGATCATCTGTTATGCGGTTAAAACGCCCTTCAGTTTGGTGATCCTTCGGGCTATGTCGGTTACCTTGGTTCTCTTGCGTATATCATCATTCCTGATTCGATCACGCAAGAAAACTCCAAGCATTGCCCTCTCCATTGCCCTTTGGGTGACTTTAAGCCTTCTGATGAGGCCCATTGTGAGCCTACTTTATTGGTATAGAATATGTATGGTAGGTCAAAGACAACGAATGGACCTTCTCCGCCTGCCTTGCCTCTTCGCAGGTATCGTTCATATCTGGTGTAAACGGCCGTCTATGGAAGCAATTCGTTATTAGAATATATTATTGAATCGTGACGGGATCCAATTTGAATACTGAATGACGGATACCTTCAAAGAGTGTGCGGCAAACCGGTTTTTTGGAAATCGTGTTCTGAGGCCCTGTTTTGAAGTGAACTTTAATATGAAACCTTCGTATTTCAGTGAACCGAAAAATACCATAGTAAAAGCTTACGCAAATATAATATTCTGAAATCGAGTTATTAACTACATTACTCATTCATCAAAAATAACTAAGAGGCACTTTTGCCACTGATTCCGCTAGAAACCTGGACTCCTAGTGGCTACAACTGTCGACTTGGAAAGAAGAAGAACTAAGAGAAACATTGAATCAATGTTTTGTTGCGCGAGTTCCAGAAGCCTTCCGTCTCTTTGAGAATCAATAAAGAAAGAAAAGAAAAACAAATGTTAAGGTATTTGGGACTCACACGAGATACAACAAAATAAATTAACAATAATAACTGAGCCAAGTACTGGAAGGGAGAGAGACAAAGGGGGTTGCAGAGAGTAAGTAAGGAATAATACATATTTTCCTTTTTTATTCGTTTTACATTTTCTCTTGCATTTTATTCATATTTCACAAAAGCTTATCCCTATTCTATCCAACGAAATTATAAAACGCAAAATTCTCATTCACATACTTGTGTATCTCACTAAACCAGGGGACCATTAAAAAAAGAACACAGTTGTTAATAATTCAACCCCTAAAAACCGAATTATCTCGCTCGATTAGTCCGACGTTATCCTCGGAATAGGTCTTTCAGACCGGCCGGAGCGTGTTTGCCAACTGCGGAACCCGGCACTAATTTGTCAACCCTCATTACGGTATCTTACTTGCGTTTCGTGCGATTTTAGTTCCCTATTGTCTCACTCCGACTGTTTCGCCACATTTTAGTTCCAGAAAGGTTTTTCATGTTCCCCGTTATGATCTAGTTTAGTTTATTTGCGTGACTGTAATGGAACATGTATGGGGTTATATGTTATGCAATTTACTATGTCTGTATTGTTGTGGTTTGGACGAGTATGCATTGTTTATTCGGTAAGTTGTGATTTTAGCGTTGTTTTAAAGTCACAATCAATTTCGAGGATATTCCTGACCTGGGTAAATAAAGCAATGACTTTTTTTTACTAAAGATAGATAGATATTGCCTTGCAAGGCACGCGTTTGACCATGGCACTATCTCACCTGAACAGATAGTAAGCAATGATGTGGTCAAAGATGGAGCAAGCTTGCCTAGAAGTAACCTATTTACTCTTGACTTAAGGACTTCCAGGTTGTAGATATCAGGACTATTATTGACAGAACTGTTTTGTCTTGTCTTTTGGGAGAACAGCATTTTCAGAACTACATATTTTCAACTCCGGTTTACCCATGCACACAAATTTATAATTTTTGATTAATTTTAAAATATTACTTTGATTTTAAGATACATGAAGTTACGCCTTTTCTCCCACTTATTACGATCTAAACTTATTTCTTTTAGTTTCTGTTACGTTCAAAGTTCAAACATCTGAATGCCAATTCTTAAATTTTTAAGCAATGTTCACATTCACATGTCAGTCGCAATTTATTTGTCATTGAGGCCTTTTTGACTGATTGCGACTCAGATGCAAATGCAAACGTTGCTTTAAAAAAAATCAAATAGGCCGTCTGTTCGTACATGAACGTCGTCTGTTGTTAGTACCACACATGTAGCTTTTCTGAAGAACATGACTGTGTGTGTATATCTTTCTCGGACGACCTTCCCACTCACGTCTGCCTTGTAAATATCTTTTGCTAGTCGCTTCTCATTCACCCTCTCAACCATGACCAAGCCGTCTATACTCTTTTCAGTTTTAGTCACTACATCTTCATTTTGCGTTAGTTATGTGTTTAAATCATTAGTTGTATTACAAACTGTCCCAAGCAGAAGCGATGTATTCGATGTTTGCATGTCTGTTGCAATAATGATCGTGCTTCCGTTTGTTTTGTTTCGTGTTACTGACACCTCAATTATATCAGAAGGCGATAAATTGTCTATTTTCTGTTTTGTTATCGCGTGCAATTCTAATTGTGTGGATATATAATTTCAAATATTAAATATATATAATTTGGACAAACTGTGCAACAAACCATTGTTTTTATAGTTTCGATAAATAATTTGTTTGATAGAATATTGATTTAAGTTGTTGTTGAACGTAGATTCAATAAGCCAATGATAGGAGAGTAATCACATCAGGCACATGGCAAAAAATACGAACTACATAACTAAGTGGGATGCATGAAGGAGCCTCCTCGTGTAGCGCAATTTGTTCCATCAAACACTCAACTGAACCGAGCGCTCGGCGCATCCTGGACAGTCTCATCTAACACCTTATAAGACTGGCCAATCCTTCTCTTGCGGTAGTAGGGCTAACGCCCGCCTGGTTCGCGACCACCCTCTCACCGGAGTTCGGCGTCAAGCAGCCTGCTGTGTTTCGTCGATGCGTGGGAGTACCAGTGCCTCAAGGCATCTTCTGGGCACGCTCGCTTCATCATGGACCTCATCTATCGCTTTCCATCAGGTGTGATCGAGGTCAAGAGCTAGCCCATTCAAAAAAAAAAAAAAAAAAGTATTGTATATCCCTTTGAGGTAATAGTATGAATATCCTAAAATCCTTCCTAAGTGCTGAGCAGATTCGTTGTTTAAGCTAACCAACTATATGCTCAGTGTCTGAGCTTGTCACTCAACGAGTTTAAAACTATTATTCAGTAGAGATTTATAGATTTACCTGGATCCTAGTTTTCAAATCAAAGCGTATAATTTTCGTTACTTCTTAATTCTAGTTTAAATTAAAAGTGTTTACTCCTCAAGATATTTCATACAAACTGGCAAGTGATTTATCTATAGAAAACTATCTTCGCACTCATTGTCTCTAATCTTTTTCAGAGAGATAATGAGCACCACTTTAAAATCGATTCATTCATTTTCAAGAAAAAGGACTTGCCAATTTGTATGAAACACCGCGAAGGAAGTCGCTCTTTTTTTGGATGGGAAATCATCGAATGACTTCTTCCGCACTGGGTGAAGCAGAGGGAAGTGTCAGGCCCGGTTTCCACCAAAGCAGACAGGAGAGGAGATGTGTTGAATAAACCAATCCGAAAAGCTAAGCGGAGAAGAGATGTGGAAATAACGAAATCGGATTGGTTTATTCAACACATCTCCTCTCCTCTCTGCTTTGGTGGAAACCGGGCCTCAGACCCTTACTGACTAAAACCAATCCGTGTTCCTCCTCATGCCCTTTGCGTTCCAGGGCCGCGGTGACTCTTTCGAACAAATCCGCAACCCAGGCTCTGGCCTTAAGGGGTCCCATCTACTTTACTGACATCTCTTTGAGGCGCGCGTGGAACACTACCCAACGCTCGCCGTCCGAAGAAAGTCCATTTTGCCTTATAACGTATTCATACTACTATCGCATAATAGGCATCCTATACCACGTTTAGCTAAGGAAACCACAAAGGTGAATTTGATAGTGTTAAATTTAACCAGTAACGGTCGCTAAGCCACAGCAAACATCCTATGCTTTTGATGGTGACCACTAGGATGAAGCAGGATGGCAAACCCGTTCATTAACACAGCTCCAGAGAACCCCAGAACCTTGTGCATGTATTTAATCCGAGACTATAGCTCCACAAAGCAAGTGACTTTACCTCAATTTAGTAAGCGTTTAGTTACAAACCGTACTGCACATTATTTTATACAGATAAGAGTTTACATGATGTATTATATTTATTATAACTGGTTATAGTTTAACTTTAAATTTTACTTCTTTCTTTATCGTGTGGGCAGTAAGGTCTAACGACACACCGACACCTTAGTGTCACTCAGAAAGTTTCTAAGCCGCCTCAAAGGGCTCTGACAGGGTTGAAGCCGGTGGGGCTTATACGTGCCTTCCGAACACGAAATCAACTTTTTATCAGACAATCAGGTGATTCAAGCCTGCAATGTCCTAGCCAAACTGGAAACAAAACAACTTTACAAAGTATACTTACTGTGAGAATTGAACCCACGACCACCGGGTCACAAGGCAAACGCCTTAACCACTCGACCACGGACGCAATTTTAATGTCCAAAAGTAATTGGATTGTAAAGTGATGTCCTGAAACACAGGTTAAAATTAACATGGATCAGGCAGCCTACCTAACATTGAAACACCATTACTTGCACCTAATAATAATATTTTAGTTTTTTTTTTGAGGCACTATAGTTGTATAGAATGGCTGTTGTATGTTGTAAAGCTGTTTGTGTATGTTTATAAGTTTATATGTTCGGAAACGCAACCACGATACAGGAGAAATTCCTAGTGTGGGGCAAAGTAAGAACAACACCCATCCGTGGTCCTTCTAACACCTTTCGCGTTCCAGGGTCGCTGTGACTCTTTCGAACAAATTCCGCAACTCAACACTAGCCCTTGGCAAGATTATTGTCATATTTCTTGGGCTGTGAATACCCGTAACGGCTGTCATAATGACAGCCGGAACTAACAGCTTAATATGCTTTCAAACATACGGAAGAATCTCAGTATGGTAAGATGGTCCCATCCACTGATCGACCTCGGCAAGCATTGCTTAACCTTGAAGATCGACCTGTGCGGCAGTTATTATTAAGCCTCGAGCTTTACTATTCGCTATTCCATTAATGGCTTAATTATTTTCCCACAATAACCAGCTTCGAGGAATCAAGACTGACGTCGACTTCAGCTGTTGCCTCCACATTTCCATACTATACAAATAGGTTTAAGCCTCTAATCTAGATGTAGGTTTCCCTCCATTAAGAGCTTACGAGTTAGCGGTAGCGCGTGTACCAAGCATCTGTTGTTATAACCTTCTTTTTATTCATATTCCAGCCATATCTCGCTCACATTGGTTATTTGCTCCCCAGATTTTGTAAAGAGGGTTCAAGACCGCTTGCCATTATGATGACGTTTTCAAAAATAGAATATAATTATTTATTTGTCAAACATAGGTAATTACATAAAAAGATCTTAAAAATTAGGATAGTACGCTATGTTTTGCCAATAATGACATACAAATATTCAAAATTAATTATTAAAAAAGTAGAGTATAGTATAACATAACATCCATAGACTATTTTGGAATTGATGGAAGTAATTTGTGGTCATTACAACGTATTTGAAAGTGAAGCTTACAAAAAAAAAACAGCCAAGTGCGAGTAGGACTCGCATACGAAGGGTTCCGTACCATGATATATAAAAAACGGTAAAAAATCACGTTTTTTTTTTTTATTTATCAATGGGCTAGCTCTCGACCTCGATCACGCCTGATGGAAAGCGATAGATGAGGTCCATGATGAAGCGAGCGTGCCCAGAAGATGCCTTGCGTTTATTATATGGGAGCCCCACTTCAATATTTATTTTATTGTTTTTAGTATTTTTTTTTTTTTGTTATAGCGGCAACAGAAATCTATGAATTTCAACTGTCTACATATCACGGTTCATGATATACAGCCTGGTGGCAGTCAGACGGACAGACAGACGGACTCTTAGTAATAGGGTTCTGTTTTAACCCTGTGGGCACGGTACCCTAAAAACACAGCCCTATCCGAAAAAGCACTTGACTGGCCAACACTTCTACCAAATTAACATCTTAACATAAAATTAATCCTCCATTACTTAACACCAGTTTACTCGTTACTTATAGACTAAACCTAGAACCATCTTCACTAAGAAGTCCCGCCATCAACCGACATGTCTTAATGTCTGAAGCCAAGTGACACAAATGGAAGCCAAAAGGCTTACCGTGCTCTCGAGACCGAGATGGGGATTGGTTGTAAGCTGGCCACCTATCTCGGTGGCGTGTTGGTCCGCTGGCGTGTTGATTGAACGAGTGACGGGATGGTGGCAGTGTTGTAAATGAAGTAAGGATGTGTGGATGTGGAGTTTATTTGATGTTTTTGATAGAGTAAGGTATTAGTCGAATATCTATACTCTAAACTTATAATATAATAAAGCTGAAGAGTTTGTTTGTTTGAACGCGCTAATCTCTGGAACTGCCAGTCGGGTTTGGAAAATTATTTTTGTAAATTATAGACACATTCATGAGGATGGCTATGGGCTACACGGGATCGAGAAATTCTTACAGGAACGTGAAAAAACGTCGCGGGCAAAAGCTAGTGAGAAATAAAAATGAGCCGTCGCAGGACGCCTGGCAGATGTGAAACATCGAAATTAGTTTGTACAGATAATTTGCTTAAAAGGATAGTTTATTAAAGGAAATAAAATAAAATAGGTAGCATTTTAACTAAAATATTAAGATTTCCACTGACTGAAGTTGTTATACCTACTAGGTAATATTCAAGGTTTTAATTTAAGGTGAATGGATGAATGCTCTCACTGCCATTTTGTCGCTAGATGGCGACACATCCACAATTTCGAACATTTTCAATTTTTACACTTAACATAGAAAGTTTTAATAGACAACTTTATTATAGGCTATACCTAGGGCATTAACTTGATTTTTTTAGATAATCACTATGCTTGTTAACTGCTACCATACAAAGATTACAGCAGAATAAAGATTTAGCCGCATGAATTTACTCTTTACACACACATGCAAAGTAAATAGTAGTAACTTTCGACCCTACTAGATGTCGTTTTATTCAAAAATGGTTGGAAATTAAAATGTCCAGAGGACCAAATTGTTATATTCCAATCTATTTCTTATTAATATAACCTTAGCAATGATTATCATCACGCTATACTTTCGGGAAGCTGAGCAGCTAAAAACCTTGACATAAATAAGGTCGGCTATTTGAAACAATTATCAACCGTACAAATAGACTGTCGGTTTAGAGACTGCCTTTCATTAGGCTTGGTGTGGGTTCAAATCTCAATAGTTGTATTTATTTTTGAATTATTTTTTATCTTTCTTTATCCTTACCAAACCTAATATTTTCAAATATTAATAATAATATAATTATTGGTCTATGCATATTTTTGTTTCTAGGCTCGATATCCTATCGGATTTGGTGGTAAAAAGGTATCCCTTTTCACCATAACAAATTATTCAGATAAATTATTTTGGGTAATAAACATTGCATGTTACGCTCTAACATCGCAATCAGTAAACATGGGCTCGGCGTACGACTATGCACCGAAACTCACACATCTGTGATCAGTGTCATCACAGTCGCAACCTACTGTTACCGATAGACAAGGATAGAGATAGGAGACGGCGCTGTCGTGCGAGCGAAATCGCGTTAGCTGCCGAATGTTGACGAATGTTTACGATTATGAATGACATGGCATGTGGTAGCGTTAGCAAATAAAATAAAAAACATTAATTATTTTGAGGTAGTTAAAAAAGAAATTAATATTGTTCGCTCGATCGCGCAAGGTTACTAAAGCTTTACTTCTGCCTTTGTTTTCGGACAATAACAAGCCACTTTTGTCTCCTTAATTCATCTTTAGGAAACCTGAATAAAAAAGAGCCTTAAGTATCACCATTATGCATTTATGTATAAATAAATAAAGAATATGGCTGCACATGACGTGCAGTTTGGGAGTTACGAGGAAGCCTTGAAATCATAACCGTTTGCTTTGCCACAGTCGCGTAATAAAGATAACTAAATATAGTGAAGTAGTGATTCTGCACCAACAATTAGGTACTAAAAACTAGACTTTGTCTTATAAAACATTTTTTTTTAAATAAGTACCTGTTGCGTAAAACATAACTGTTATCAATTATTAATAAAATTGACTTGAATTTAAATAATCATGGTTGGTAAAACAATAATAATAAAAAACTATTAATATGTTTGAAGAAATTTGTGTTGCTAACCTTACGCAACCTCGGTCTGGTACTAGTCGTCGCGCGTTGTTTACAAAATCTCTCAACAACTCGCGAATTGTGCGTATCGTGTCTCTCACGCATGTTTTTAATATCTATCTCGCTCTCACAAACATGGCGAAGCAAACGATAAAATATTTTTGTTATTTTCAACAAATTAACATTTTTGGCTGTATTTACGAGTGGTGTGTCTTATTTTTATTCCTAGTATTATTAAAACACTGTTGAGCTGCAAAGATTAAAGATTTTATTAGGTACAGATTTTTGGTTTCCTATGTTTAGGTAGGTACTACTTGATACAGAAAGTCAAGTGAAGTCAATTTTTTTTCAAGTCTATGCAGTGAAGGTAGTTCAATTTACACGATAATTAGTAATAAGTACTACTAATTAATAACAATTTCCGAGATACTGATAAAAGCTAACATGTGGGTAGAACTAGGTAAGTATATTTATTCATAGTACCTACCTAAACAAAAAATCTCTAATAAAATTCTTTGCCTTAAAAATCTAGAAAAAATATAGGTATGTTTAGGTATCAAATAGGTACTAAATTTTTGTAAAGGCGAATTGAAATTTTTGAGCCTTTACGTGGAGATCCTAAATGTCGGCAGTCCATCCTGACATCAGAATGACTGCCCATTTTTTAAATTCATTTTCTCAGTTATTAATTAGGTACCAATTATTTAAACAAAGGTATCAAATAGTAGCAAATAGGTATTAGATCTTAGTAATATTTTTAAGCTGATCAGTCATTTTGGCCAATCATTCTGAAGGTCACATCAATGATTTTCCGTGCGCGACTGAGTGCCAATTACGGGCAATCACTTAGTTGAGTAGGACCGCTTGCTGTGACTAAGTCCCGTATCTAATGGTAATAAAGGTATATTGTACCTACACAGGTTGTTGTAATGTGACTGAACCTAAATAGTACCTAACGTGTAAATAAATTGTGACGTGTAGGTACTAAATAAATAAAAGATTATTTATGCAATTATTCGTCGCGATCTAAGAATGTTTTCTTTAGGTGATACAGTCGTAACATTCAGTGATTAGTGTAATTACTGGCGTTCTTTGGTGGAATGGTTTTAGATGGCAAAGCAAAGGGTTGTTATCAGCTTAGAATATCTTGGTATTAGTTGGTTAGAGTAGGTACCTACCTATGTAAGTACTCGTATGTGTCACCGGATAATTCCAAACATCGTAAGATTGTAATAAATGTTGTTTATGTTTTAGACTATAATCTATGATTATGTTGAGAACAGATAATGGATTGTGGAGGTCTGGTAGGCAGCCGCACCACGTAAAATACTGGTATTCAGCTGAATCCGGTTTGACTGGAAGCCAACCCCAGTAGGTATAGTTGGGAAAGGGCTAGGCAGATGATGTGTTGAGAAGAAATAATTTCGAATACACTGAATCACACCCAAATTCAATAGTTTACAATACTTGTCTTATCTAGAAGAAATTATAAGTAAGTAGGTACTTGTAAATATACAATCTTACGCGACTTATAATATTACAATCATGCGATACAAATGCAAAAAAATACATCATCTGTGAAAATGTCAACTGTGTAGCTATCACGGTCCGTGAAATACAGTCTGGTGACAGACAGAGACGGACAGACAGACATACGGACCGACAGACGGACGACCATTGCGTAGGTAGCTAGGAAAAAAATAGGTAAGTTTGCCTACGCTGATCGCCTGATTTAGGTATAGGTACCCTAAGTATACCTACATGAACTTCTTTTCTCTGATTTGATTCAACCCAAATTAACCAATGAATTAGTACTTAACCGTGTCAGAAAATGTTTTATCAGTACCTACTTACATACAGTGGAAAGATTTTTAAATCTTTAGGTAGGTAGGCACTATTTATTTAAAGTAGATAAGTAATACAATAATAACATTAGTATTGTATCTGTGTGAACCAAAGGCAGATCGCAGATAATTGTTTTCACTTTCTAGCATTATTTCTCATTCCCTAAAAAAAACATTTCATCAATCATAAAATATAAAATCCGCGGGCAAACCCGCGCGCCGGCGCTAACTTGCTAGAAACACAATTTTGACACACAATCACGCATGGACTGGAACAATTTGGCAACACGCGTTGTTGCCAAATTGCGTCTTGAATGGCAACGTCGCATCGCCGCGTCCGTCACTCGATAACCTTGGCGCTTGTTCGAATTTTCGAACAGCGCCATCTACTTAAAATGTTCACCGCACGTAAACTCGTAACACAACAGCAATGAACTTTTTCTCGGTGGTTCTATAAATTTCTGTCAGATGGCGCGATTCAGGTCACTCACACATGTAAAGATTTTTCGTTTTTTATTGGGTCTAATTCTCATAGAAAGACTGTTTTTTTTCTAAAATTTGGGCGATAGGCGATCACAATACATTATAAAATCTCATTATACTTGCTTTATTCTGCAGAAACTGTTTATTTACGGAGATTACAGCTCCTGAAAAATGTATGGCGAGGTCTCTTTAGGGATCCCCCTTAAGTTGGTGTTGTAGACCTAGATTTACTAGGTTCAAAATTAATTACCATAATATGAATACATAATATTAGACGAAAACATTAGAGCGTTCATGAAAGCGGTGCATTTCGCGAGACCAAATTAATGATCTTTTCATTTATAAATTAACACTCGCGTGCCGTTAATAATCATGTTTTAACACGTTGCATGCAAACGACCTCTCTAAAATGTTTTACATGCTAAACTTTTTTTTTATAGTGTTTGTTTCTCTGATCAATTTGAAACAGGTTGTTTGGTGCTCATAAGGTGGGTATAATATTGCCGCTATCAACAAATAATAAAAAACCAATGAAATTAAATGAGCCTCCGATAGAAGAAACGTGTGCTACGGAACCCTTCGTGTGAGAGTCCGATTCGCCCTTGTCCGTGTTTTTTTTGTACCTACGTGTTTTCTAGTTTTTATTTTGGCTTTATTATTTATGTAACTGTGGTAATGTGTTTTTTTAGGGTTCCGTATCCAAACGGTAAAAACGGGACCCTATTGCTAAGACTCCGCTGTACGTCTCCCTGTCACCAGGCTGTATCTCATGAACCGTGATAGCTAGACAGTTGAAATTTTCACAGATGATGTATTTCTGTTGCCACTATAACAACAAATAATTACTAAAAACAGAATAAATATGTAAGTGGGGCTCCCATACAACAAACGTAATTTTTTTGCCGTTTTTTTATAAATAATGGTGCGGAACCCTACGTGCGAGAGTCCGACTCGCACTTGGCCGCTTTTTCTATTATTGTTGTGCCAAATAAAATGTTTTATCCGTCCATTAACAGCTGAAATTATTTTTGATAGCTACGTTACACCACTCGACGGAAAACGAGTGACGATGGAACACACTTCTCTGGAAACAACTTATTCCACTCTTGACTGAAAGACCACGCTAGTTTTAGGTTTTCTTAGACTTATAGCAAGCATAAAAAAATGCCTAAAACTGATTACTAGAAGAATAAATATGACGGTTCATTTTCAATAAAAACCTGACAAACAGCTTTCTTAATTCCTCATTTAAAAGTACCGGATCGAACTTCTGAAAAATCGGCTCTCAAAGACCTGGAAATAAAAATAAATTAGATATTATCGACAGCTACATTTGCTTAAGAAGACAAAGGAACGAGACGAGAATTAATCACTAACGTCTGCTAATAGAACAGTTCCATTAAAATAATTATATTTAAGGCAATAAGAAAAGCGATCAAACGAAATGAATTTAATTAATTTCTCGTCACTTGGTGCTCATTAAATATTGTCCATAACTTTAAACGGAAATTATTTTGAGCGACAGTGACCCAAATTTTGACATTCATGACATTTGTTGAAATTTATGTCACTTGAGGTCATTTAACTGAAAACATTCATTATTTCAGTCAATATTTTATCCGTAATTTATGTGTTGAGCATTTTGGTGTTGTTATTTTCGTGATAAAATTGAGTTTTATGTTTGATGTCTGTCTGTCAATCCATACACTAGCTTTCGAAGTCTCAAGGCTTGATAAAATTTAAAACCTAAAAAAGTTTTTAAATGCCCAAAAAGAAAAACTAGCCAAGTGCGAGTCGGAATCGAGTGCAAAGGGTTCTAAACGGTTTTTTATTTTAACATGTTACTTTAAAATCTTCTAGACTTTATACTTCATGTAGAGTCACTTTATATTATTTTTAGTTTAAATGATGACGTTCAAAAGTGCCGTTTAATGGCCTAATTGAAATAAACGTTTTGACTTTTGACTTTTTTTGACAAGTATATTTTTTTTTTATTTGGGACAACATAGGAACCATTTCGGTTAGTACCTACAAACTTTAGGTAGGTACTACAGCTTATACACTAGAATTAGCAGCAGGCCAGCAAATGGTAATCAAGATCTAAAAGGAATTTGAGCATTTTTTGTTACAGCAGCTGTATTAATTAAACTACCAATAATAATTATCTCTCAATCATTATTTATAAACATAATATTTATTATAATATACATTATTTATAAATATAAAAAACATAATTTCATCTTCCATAATTTATTTTTCAAGAAATTGATTTTAAAATAAGAACATTCCCAATTCGATTTCTTAAAGCCGTTAAAGCAGACCAGTTAGTGAATCATGTACTTACGAGGCATTTCATGCGAACAATAATGTCTTCTTGAAATCTACTGGTAAAGCCCTATTATCTGTATTTTTTTCAAAATTTTAGGCTCGGTGGATTCGGAGAGAATGTGCGAGATGGTCAATTTCCATCAGATCTATTTTCTTTAATGACTTTGGAATATATTTAATATAATACTTTTGAAACCCTTTGATTTGAAAACGTTTTTTTTTTATTAAATATTGTTTTCCTCAAAAAGTGACCCCACTTTCAAATATTTTATTTTTGTTAAACCTCCGTGTTTGGGTCATATTTGCACCAAATTTCAACTGAATCGGTCAAGTAGATTCGGAGAAAATCGGCTGTGATAGTAGGACAAACAGACAACAGAGTGATCCTATAAGGGTTCCGTTATTCTGCGACAGCATAGTCGCAAGCAAAAGCCAGCAATGGGACGGAACTACAAGTCTATAAAGACATTGTAGTTCCGTCTCTTAGTTCAGAAACACTAAATCAGGAGCTCATCAGTCTACACAGAGTACAAACCCCTAAATTATAAACTCCTCTAATTGCATTTACTTAAAACATCATAAACTAACCAGTCCCCAGTCCCCAACGAAATTCTCACTTAAAACGTCTTATTTGAATTACACCTCCAAACTACTTATCTAGTGACGCATCCCTAGTTAGAAAATATCTTAATGAGCTCCGGACGACTAGTGGGTCTTGGCAAACAACACCTCCGCCTTAATCTCTTACTTAATGCACTCCACTTTGTAAAAACTTGCCAAGTCCCACTTTAATAACGTCCTCATTTAATAATTATGAGTTAATTCGTCGGAAAAGCGTTTTGTTGGTACGTCAGGAGTTGTGAAAGGTAAACCAGACTAAATACTTTAAAGTGGGTAAAATGTTGAGCGTCTCTGGAAGTTTTAAGGTGAGTGTATATTTTGTACGATTGTTTTAATTTCTTGGTGAAGTATTATTAAAAAGTTTTGTGAGGTCAGGAAATTTAAGGTTGTTCAAGGACTCGTATTTTCTTCAGGCTGTTAAAATCCTAACAAGTTTGTTACGCTTTCACGCCTACATCGGCAAACCGATTCTGATAAATAATGAAATAAATAAAGAAGAAGAGTTTATTGGCGCTAAGCATGACGCATGTTACCAAAAAACTAAACAAAATGAGAAAAGTTATGCAAGTTGGAAAGATATGCGTCACATTCGCGCAAAACGGCCATCGGTCAGCATAACGCTGGGAATCGTGTACGAGAAGAGCCACAGCGCTGGTTTTCAGCGACAGCCGGCGTTGACAGAATGACGTCGATCGGAGCAGTATAGAAAGTAATTAAAATGAAGCAAATAAATAGAACTAAAGTCACCGACATTTCGAAAAAATCAACATGCTGAAGTGGAAGTGGGCCGGCCTGTAGACGGACAGACGGTCGATGGAGCAGACATGTGTTATAGTGGAGACCGCGTATGAGCAAACGTAGTGTGGGACACCCTGCGGCTTGATGGATCGATGATTTGAAGAAGGTGGCTGGCAGCGGATGGATGTGGACTGGTCAAGACTGAGATGGTTGGCGCTCTTTGGGGGAGGCTTACGTTCAGTAGTGGACGGCAATTGCTTGATATGGTGATGATGAAATAAATACAAAATAAATATAGGTATGACGGTGTGCAGCTAAATTAAAAGATAATTCAAGATTTATGATGAGAGAGACTTATTGTATTTTTTGTTGAACAGTTATTATTGTTAAATTCAAAATTAAAACGGTGATTTATTTAAATTGGTCGAACATTAAAATATGAGCGGATTACCCCGAATAGGGTAGCAAGTTTGCGCCTACGCCGTGACAGCTGGCACGCTTTTGACAGACAGCGCACGAGGTGCACGCGTGCTAACCTATTGGCTCGTAATCTAGTCTCATCTTGTGTTTCACTGTATATTTACACTGTTATTAACAGAGATCAGAATAGACCGCTCTGCTGCCCATTCTGATATCCCGTCATATAATTATATGGGTGGAAATATAATAAATAAAACGAAATCTCTGTACCATACCATCATTCATTGGATGAGACCCTGGACACAGATAGGCCACTTTTCACTTTACGAGCGAAGCCACGGACACCCTAGTAGGTTTATAAATTTACTTATTATAACAATTAAGCGTTTAAGTTGTCTTTTCCAGGCCACAAATCTTAGAACAACCCATACAGCATAATGAGATTAGCAACACAATATACATTCACCCACAGCTCCAAAACTTCACAACCAAAACTCCGCCATATTTAAAGCAAGTTCAACCTGACTCAATTTAAATCAACAGTACAGAAGCGAAGGGAACAGAGATAGTTGTACACTTGTACCAAATATAGTAGTGACTTCGTCGGTCTTATCGACCCTGGCCGATGTCGGTTGTGTTTATGATAATACCCGCGAACGGTGCGAACTGTCGGTCGGAATTACCGCGGAGGCGTTTACGGGTTTATCCCGGTTCTGGTGCTACATTACGCGAAGTTGTCGGCAATGTTATGGTGGAGATGAATTGAGAAGACCCAATGGTTTTATGTGTTTATTTTTGTGTTTTTAATGGTTGAGAAGGAGATGGGTAATGTAAAGTTAAGCAGTCAATAATCCGATTCAACCGCTTCCATAACTATACGATGTACAACTAATTCCTAGCTCTTCGTGCTGTGCTGGCGCTGCCGCTGCGGTTGCGGAGAACCTCAAGCGGCGGAAATATAATAACCTTGTTGGTAGTTATATTTTCGAGCCGTTTGGGATTGAAACTCTCGGGTCGTGGGGTCCGAGTGCTCATTACTTGGTTAAAGATCTGTCAAGACGCTTAGTTGACACTTCGCGTGACCCTAGGGCTGGCTTTTACCTCGGACAAAGGATAAGCATAGCCATACAGCGTGGCAATGCTGCCAGCCTTTTGGGTACATTACCAGTGGCTGCGATGTGGAGGAATTTTTCGACGCCATGTTTTAGATTATTTTTAGTTTTAGTTAAGTCTTTTATTTAAGTGTGTATATAGTAATAGTCCTAATAATTATACAAACAACTAATTGATTAAGGTACGAATCTTGAGTTACCTCCGATGTTGAAAATAGTACGTAACCGTCCAGAGTTTCTAAAAGTAATTGGTTCTCGGTCCAATGTTCTTGTGTAGTATGTAATTACTAAATGTCCTCTCTGCGACTAACATCGTCTGAAACACGTCAACCTTTCAGGTACATTGATCTCGAAAAGGTTTTTCTAGGAATAGTTTCTTGTTGCTAGCCAAGATGCTCGCCAATACTTTATGAGGTTCTCGCATAGGCTGGGTCAAGAGCTAGATTCAGAAAGCGACATTTCTGGACACAGCTCGTATTGGAGGATAAATTGGTTTCGGAATATGTTCGAAAGAGTTACCGCGGCCCTGGAACGCAAAGAGTAATGGAAGTAACACGGATGGGTTTTGTCTGACACTCCCTTCCGCTCCACCCAGAGCGGAAGAAGTCATTTGATGATTTCCAAAAAACAAAATCGGGAGATAAATTGAAACTACAAAAAAAAACTATTGCACACGAAATGACGGCGTCGTGTTTCGCTGACTGGTGTCGCGTAGCTGGCCGCGGAAACGTCGATACACGACATCCTTCAGCCAAAACGCTGCTTTGAAGAACATCTCGAGCTGATGAGTTGGAACCCACACCGCAAACGACATGATGTCGTGGTGCGACTCCAACTTCTTGACCCTCAAAGTCCAGTTGGTCTTCCCTCTCATGTACTACACGATCTCCTCAACCTCAGCCGGGGAGTACATTTTTGTTTTAAAGATTTCTGTTTTATATATTTTAAAATGTAATTTATCTGTAAAATTAATAATGAAGAATTATATGTAGACTTGCATCAACCGATAGTGCGCCGTTTATTAGAGTTGTGATCTAAAAACAGCGCAATATCGTCACTAATCGGTAGCAAGATGCTAGAAGAGCTACGTGCTCGCGCACGGGGTATAGGATTGCGCGGCAGTTGCCTGCATTTTTAAAAGCTTTTATTTAACTTGCAATGTATGTTTGTAACTATGTTTGTTCGGGTGGATTGTTACAACTCAATTTTGAAGCAGATATAATCGATTGAATTGAATTTTTTCTTGACATTTTGAGGTTTTAATTTAAATTGAAAAATAATATTTCGATGAAAACAATATGAACGCGTTAGCATCACTGTTTCAGTTGCTTTTGTATTATTTTCATCGATATCGAATGGTTCAATTAAAATTTAAATGCCAAAACGTAATTCGAGCCTCGTGCCAAGTTAACGCGTACGGGTAGTACATATCTACGTATACAACATGTAACAGAATAAACGCAATACCTTAAAAGGTGTCATACTCATCATTATGAACAACTTTCACTATGGGATCAACACAGAAATCGCGCAAAATAATCGACTGCCCCATACATTTATGTGCGCATAACTCGACAAAATCAGTTGATCTTTTGTCCCGATTTGGGGGTTGGTCCTATAGTAAATGTTGTTCGTAATATGAGTAAAATTATCGCTTTCAGGTATAATGTTTATTCTGTGTGACGTTGTATATCAATGATATTAATAAAAAAATATAAAATGTATGTTTGTAAAATGAATAAAGAGAAAAATAATAACGAGCAGCTGAAATGCAATCAGCGCATTGAATTTCATGTTATATGACTCTTTGACATGATTCTATCACAAATAACACAAAATATCGAATCACTCAAAAAATGTTTTCATTAATTTCGATACTAAGCCTTCTGAACTCAACTGTGTGTTGGTGTATTGCACTGTATACACAGAACTAGGTAAGGGCCGTGTAATTAATAGGTAGAGTTTGGCTGCGGTGAATGCTCGTTATTAATTTCGTGTTAGTTTTCAGTCACCGCCGCTGGTGATTGATGTCGTATTGGTGTTCACTTGAAACTTGTGACTGTGTGACTTTGCGACACAGTTACTTGACTTGTATGGTATACGCCAGATAAACTCGCATTAAAGTACATTGACCTTTCCGTAATATCCCTTCGTAGATACCCGAACAATAAAATATGAACCGTTTTTTATTACAGAAGAACGTAAAGGATCACGATAGAAGTCGATTTGGGACAGCTTTATGTTTTTATTTCTGTTTTTGAAATTATGAAAGTCAATAAATGCATGTGAGTCAATGACCGTAATTGCATATTTATCTAGCGCCTACAATACTGTTAGGTTTTGGAATGCCTTTGTAAAATTATTATTTTATCAATAGCTCGTTTCGTTTTTAGAATGATTAGTGATAGTGACCGATGACCTGGTGAAGGTTGCTGGTAGCCGATGGATGCGAGACGAACAGGACCGGTTGTTGTGGCGACACTTGGGGGAGGCCTATGTCCAGCAGTGGACGTCTTTCGGCTGAGATGATGATGAGTGATATTATTGATAAATTAGATTAAAATACAAACATCCTTTAAAACAAAATCACGCTGATCTTAAGACACATAGCTTGACAGCAACCACTAACCCATCCACAAGACTTACTGGATAGTTAAGTCACTACGAAATCTACTTAAATCGAGATAGCGAGCGGCCATACCTCAGGCAATTTATAGACTTGTGGAAACTCCGTGAGGAGCTGGAGATTACGTGAGATTCCAGACTGTATTATGTAATTTGAATATTCTTTTGTAGGATAGAAACTTATTAGGTTGCTGAACATTTTTTTTTGCTTAGAAATAGAGTAAAAACACGAAGAAGATTTTTGTAATAGTATTGTGTTACAATGTGTACGATATAGTACACATAAAGTATCTCTGTCCTTCTAAATTACGATATTTAAAAGTAGGTATTGCTTGAAACCTCATCTATGCAGTGTAGTAAAGTTCGGAACTAAACTGTAGCTGATTTTATTGAAAACGCTGTACGTTGGATTGGGGTTAGTGACAGTATTGACATTTTGAGGAGAATGAGCAGCGATACTAGGTGTATACAATTTTAAAGTAAAATTAACTTATTGACTAGTTTTTTTGCGGCTCTGCTCCCGTAACCTATCTCACAGGGGCCATGCATTTCTGGATGAAAAAGCCCAAGACACTAAGCCTGGGGCCTAACCACCAACTCTTAAAGCAGTATTAATTCAATATTACTTCCAGTGGAAAAGAGACGGAGCTATACAGGACGTATAGCTGCGTCTCTTTCCCACTGGAAGTAATATTAAAGTAATACTGCTTTAAGAGTTGGTGGTTTAGGCCCTGTATTATATTCTACGCCTATTATAGGAAATGGTAACATTTCTAATCAGCTGCAGTTCGCGAGGCGTAAGCTGAGCATTTGTGTGAGTGATCACCAAAAGTAGTCAGACAAAAAACTTTTAAAAATAAATTTAATTATGTTTTAAGTAAGTACATAACATTTAATTAAACTAAATAAATAAAAATATTTTATCTGTTCTGTGACGGTGACTGATTTTTGTTGGCTGTGGCAGGGTTGCGAACATGTGCTCTGATGTGGCTAATATAGCATGTTTTCGCCGTGAAAAAAGAAAAAAATACTGTAGGGGTAGCTTTCTATCAATTAGATATTTTTTTTTACTTGATAGAAAGGAGACTTGAGGAGCTAGTGGCTAAATTATAACAGCCACACTGGCCGATCGTCAAGGTTAAGCATATAGTACACATAAAGTATCTCTGTCCTTCTAAATTACGATATTTAAAAAGTAGGTATTGCTTGAAACCTCATCCATACTAATATTTTAAATGCGAAAGTAACTCTGTCTATCTCTTTGTTACGTTTTTACGTCAATAACCGCTGAATTAAGTTCAATTATTAATAGATTTTAACGCGGGCAAAGCCGCTGGCGGATGTAAGACAACAAAGATTATGTTCCCTTATGCCCTCGGCTTAGGCCTTGATCATTGCTGCTAAAATCACCTAAACTTGCTACAACCTGGGAGTCTATAAGTCAAGAGTGAATAGATTACTTCTAGGCAAGTGTGCTCCATCTTCGACCACATCATCGCTTACCACCAGGTGAGAAAGTGGTCAAGCGCGTGCCTATCAATAAATAAACATTAACGTTTTGCATTTTTGAATATTTTGGAATGGTTACTATGGTTAGGGAATAATTTCGCACGAATTGTTTTATTTATCAGTATAAAAGTACTATTATTTATGTGGTTAAATACAATATTCATTTATTGCGCTATCGTACACAATCATGACAATTTGCATTACATTATCTGTCTTATGAATTTTCGATCAGGTCACGTGTCCTGACGCGAGTTTAACATTTTTAAGCCATCCTAAAAAGTGCACAACGCCGCTAAAGAAGATTTCACTTTAAAAAAAACATTTAGAATAGTTCCTTTTTGTAGCCTCTTAAAAATAAATATTATGTAGCGAACCTTAGGTCATGTAGGGCAACATTGTACAAAGAAATCGGATACAATTGTATTGTAGTTATCAAGAAAATCACACATCGCAGATACGACGCCTATGGGCATTCGCAAAACCCATACACTCCGGGCAAAACCGAACGCCCCAATCCTTTTTACGCTTTTAGATAATGTGATTAAAGTAAATCAACCAATTTCAATAAGTGCTTTACTTTACTCTGTACTAAATCTACATATTTTATTCGTTTCCTTTTGGACAATAAATTCGTAGGACGGGCGAAGAAAGGCATAAGTAATATTGATGTTAATAACTTTATTCGAATCCTGTTCATGTTTTTGGCGTTTTATTGCGAGTACTAAATTTCGATCACTTAGAGAATGCAGCTTGCTTTTGCGTCGTAGTGCTTACGAATGCTATGCAGTGTAGTAAAGTTCGGAACTAAACTGTAGCTGATTTTATTGAAAACGCTGTACGTTGGATTGGGTTTAGTGACAGTATTGACATTTTGAGGAGAATGAGCAGCGATACTAGGTGTATACAATTTAAAAGTAAAATTAACTTATTGACTAGTTTTTTTGCGGCTCTGCTCCCGTAACCTATCTCACAGGGGCCATGCATTTCTGTATGAAAAAGCCCATGACACTAAGCCTGGGGCCTAAACCACCAACTCTTAAAGCAGTATTACTTTAATATTACTTTCAGTGGGAAAGAGACGGAGCTATACGTCCTGTATAGCTCCGTCTCTTTTCCACTGGAAGTATTGTATTCTACGCCTATTATAGGAAATGGTAACATTTGTAATCAGTTGCAGTTCGCGAGGCGTAAGCTGAGCTTTGCATTTGTGTGAGTGATCACCAAAAGTAGAGTCAGACAAAAAAGTTTTAAAAATAAATTTAATTATGTTTTAGGTAAGTACATACCATTTAATTAAAATAGAATACCTCTCCCACTTTCCTAAAGTGGGAGAGGTATTCTAGTTTAATTAAAATAAAATAAACAAAATGAATAAAAAATATTTTATCTGTTCTGTGACGGTAATTGATTTTTGTTGGCTGTGGCAGGGTTGCGAACATGTGCTCTGATGTGGCTAATATAGCACGTTTTCGCCGTGAAAATAGAAAAAAATACTGTAGGTAGCTTTCTATCAATTAGATATTCTTTTTACTTGATAGAAAGGAGAATTGAGGAGCTTGTGGCTAAATTGTAACAGCCGCACTGGCCTATCGTCAAGGTTAAGCAACGCTTGCCGAGGTTGGTCTGTGGATGGGTGACCATCTTAACACATCGAGACTCCTCCTTGCCTCGGAAAGCAAGTTAAGCCGTTGGTCCCGGCTGTCATTTGGAGATCATTGGCAGCCGTTACAGATTGTCAGAAGCCCGAAAATCTGACACCAGTCTTGCCAAGAAGTACCATATTACCCAGTTAATGGGTTGTGGAGGAGGCAGCCGCTCCACGTAAAATATTGTTATTAAACTGAATATAATAATAGTTGAAAAATAATAGTTGGAAAAAGGCTAGGCAGATGATGAGATTATTTTTGTTACATTGTAATAATCTTTCTTTTTTAAGGCATTCAGCTTGCGCCTACTACCATCTTAAAATCAGCATTTCTTCAGCATTCAATCGTTTACAAAATTAAACGTTTAGTTTAGCAGTAGCTAGTTTTGGAACAGCGGCTCCTGTTTACAGTTAAAACACACAATAAAATGCAATAAATAACCTGGCAGCAAACACACCGAGGGTTCTAAATAAGGTGCTTACTAAGAATTCTTTTGAAATTTCCAGAGCTTTCCAATTCGTTGTTTTAGAAGAATTTCTTGGCAATGTATCAGAAATTGCCGTTACTGTATAGACTATGTTTGAAAATGGAGAAGCTAGCATTTTAACTTTGATGTCGTTGCTAGCACGTTTTCAGGAGAAACGAACTGTACAAACAGGGAAAATGTGTGGGTAGCTGTTGTATTTTAAAAAAAAATGTACCGGAATTTTTCTTTGTAGTGAATTTTTGTTCATTTAGGTACAATGTTAGTTGGCGCGTTCTTGTTGATTTCGTTATGGCAGACAATGTTGGAGACTTCTCTTTTGTGCTTTCTGTTAAAGCGGGCTTTCCTGCGTTTAATCGAGGATGTTGAGTGGTTATTGATTTTTTAGTAGCGAAAACTTTAACTTAGAAAACAAGATCGCTATTTTTCTTTGAAATTGAGCTTATACTTGAACAATTTTGGTCATCGGAAAAGTTTCTAAAGTTTCCACATTTCGGAAAAGCGCTATTTCAGCGGTAATATTTACCCTGTCCAAAAATAACATTAGTTTCACACCCCAAAAGCGAACATCACTACAAAAGCGTAGTTTTATTTGTGCTAGCAACACTGTAATTAGTGATGTGGCTACACTGCTGCAATTTAAGCTCCGCTGATGAGTACTAGGTAGTTAAAAGTGTAGCAATGATTAATTAGCTCACATGGGATTAAGCGTGACTGATTATGTGCAGCACTTTTAATTATTATTTGTTTTTAAAAGTTTTATGGCATGTTTTATGTGGCCTTTATTTTTCTAAGTCTAATTGCTGATATTTTTTTTTGATAGGCACCTACTTACTGGTTGAAAACCGGAGTGTGAGAAAGGCAGTAGAACACCTCTGCAGGACTTACGGGATAGCAAATAATATTATTATTGAATATGAAATTATTGCTAAAAGTCATCCCATATTCCTAACTCGTCGTGCTATGTTGGTGTTGCCTCAAACGGCGTTGTTGGTAATTACATTTTTCTCTTGGACCGTGGGATCCGAGTGCTCATGCGTTATTTAAAGAACTTGCTCAACGCTTAGTTGACACTTCGCGTGACCCGAGGGCTGGCTTTACCTCGGACATAGAATAAGCATTGCCATACAACGTGGCAATGCCGCCAGTGGTTTGGGCTCACTTCCAGTCGACAGCGATGCGGACGAATTTTTTGACGCCATATTTTAGTAAGGAGTTTTTATTTAAGTTTAAATAGTAAAATTAGTATAATACGAAATGTAAATTGATAAAAAAAAATATATAAAAAATAAACAGTACGATTTAAAAGTTGATGGAAATAACCTTGCTATTAGTAGGAACAGTTCTGCTATTATTAAGAGCCAACATTCTTAGTTTATATGTTTTCTTATAAAATGAAATGAAAAGGACTGTACCTACCGATCCAATCACGAAAATTCTTTTGCTGCCAAAAGGCTTTACAATTACAGTGTAATATATACTTTTTAGGGACTATGATTGGATCCACCCGGACTCAATGACAATTCTAAACATCCGGAGCCTGTAGGACCCGTTAGGACGGAAGAGGTGCCGCGGAAAATAGCTAGTAGATAGACCTGTGGCCTTAGTGCAATTTTTTTAACTTTCTCGATCACGTTAGCGTAAACGTCAATTTGTATTGAAACTGAATAAGCGCCGTCTGTTGACACTCACGGACAACCTGTTTTTTTTCTATACAATTTGACATAAGCGAACGTTTACGTTAACGCGAGCGAGTACGATTAAAAACTCACACTAAGCCCTCTGATTTATTTTTTTGCATGGGTTATTTGCAATGGGTAGGTTACCTAAGTACTTACTACATTTTGTAATATATTTTCTTAATAAATACGCTCAGGAGCAAATCACGCATTTCGTGTCCAGCTTGATGTTAGAACGCGTATATATTTCTGTAATTGAAACTTTTAATGAATCCTCCAACGGAGAGCCCTTTCTCGTAATTCGATATTTGTTTTGACTCACCTTCAAACTTTAAGTGGTTATGTATGTTAACACACATACATGTAGATCATTTTACATATACATTTTTTAACTAGCTTTTACGCGTGACTTCGAACGCGTACCTATATCTCGTTGTTCCCCTTTCCCTTTGGAATTTCGCGTATAGCCTATAGCCGTCCTCGTAAATGTGGCTAACATTTATGAATTTTCAAAATCTGTTCAGGAGATCCAGAGATCACCCCTTTTCTTACGGAAGAGAAATCATCAAATGACTCCTGCCGCTCTGGGTGGAGCCGAAGGGAGTATCAGACTCTTACTGACTAAAACTCATCCATGCTCCTCGTAGTGCCTTTTGCTTTCCAGGGCCGCGGTAACTCTTTCAAACAAAATCCGCATCCCTGGCAGGCTCTGGCCCTAATGGGCCCTATCTATTTTGCTGAAATCTCTTTGAAGCGCGTGGAACACAACGCGCCGTCGACCCGTGCCTGGCTTTGATCGGATGACAAGCCACCTAATGCTCGTCGTCCGCAGACCCGCGCCTATAGTGGCCGGGAATCGTTCTGCGACTCCCGACGCCCGGGGCGTCTCCCTATGTTGTGGCGGCTGGGGCGTGAGGGTTGTCATTCCCTTATGCGGCCCGCCTCCTCCTTTACTAGCATTACTGCTTCGCAGAAGGAGGTGACGGCTTCCCATGCCTCCTCGCTCCGGACCATGGAATAACCAAGGCCGGATGGGAGAGGTCGCCGCCGCCGATCGCCTCGACAAGGACACGGTGGTGCTCCGTCCAAGCAGGGTAGACCTCCACCGTGTTCTCCGGGCGATCCTCAGAGTGAAAACACCCGGGCCTTACCTCCCGCCGAATCCAGAGATTACACCCCTACAACCTCACAAACTCACAAACTTTACCTCTTTATAATATTAGTATAGATTTGTATATTAGTATAGATTTGTATATTAGTATAGATTTGTATATTAGTATATATAACATGTAGGTACTACATACCTACCCTATTTGCTTAACCTGTTCAACTTTAATTGAGTTAATTTTAAACTTATAATAGAGGTTTTCGTATTACCAAATATCTGCTCAATACTAGTTTTTTTTTTTAAATATAATGATTAATGGAGCACAGTGTTAATTAAGCATATAATTTAGCTTTAAATATGATGTTTCACATCTGTTATTAAAAGAGTTTACAGATGCCATAACTCAGGAAAGCTTGTTCGATCGTAACAAAACATAACTGTACCTAAACTTCTTCCTCATAGTTTTTCACCAAGCAGACTTTTGGTTTAATTCCAAAACAATTTACAACTGCATGCGCCTCTTTATCCCATCAACATTTTAAAGCCCAGTAATCATAAAATAATACTTGTATAATTAGGCCGCCTCATTCTCAAGATAAAGCCATGCTCATGTCCTCATTAAAACACCATGAAGGCTGTGTATTCATCGCCAACTCTTAACGAGCTTGCCTGCCATAAATTCAGCAAATCCGCTGAATCCCACAAAGCACCGAGAAACCGTGTCCTCAGACGTTTCGTCACTCGACCGTGATTGTGACTACAATTTGATGAATTGCTTCACTTTTCACTCCTTTTCTTTATATTAATTTCCACAAACAAAAAGCAACCCTGTAACTTGACACTCTCAGTTCAGATTCCAGTGTCTGATTTCGTTCTTTAAGGTTGTCTCCCAGTGTCTCGAGGCATTCGTATAACCCGGCGGTTTTAAGGACGTCGCTTTTGCAACAGTGTCTACACTAATTAAATGTCGCACAGATCTTTACAAGATCATACGCCGGATTTCTTGGCGTTCAAACGATTCGCACAGAAGGAGTTGAGGGTAAGTTTTCAGATTTAACGTGACCCCACTTAGGAGTAGTTGGACTGTAACGGTAGCTTTATTAGTAATAATAATAATAATAATAATAATAATATCTTGGGACAACTCACACACGGCCATCTGATCCCAAGCTAAGCAGAGCTTGTGTTATGGTAACCAGACAACTGATATACATACTTGTATAATTTATAAATACATACATATTATAGATAAATTACACCCAGACACAGAACAAACAATAATGCTCATCACACAAAGTTTGTCCTGGTTGGGAATCGAACCCACGACCTCCGGCTTTGCAGTCAGGGTCACTAACCACTAGACCAACAGGCCAGTCAATTAGTGTTTTGTTCTTAACTATGAGTAGCTGAAGACTTTTTGAGTTGAAACTTGTTTTATTTTGTTTTTTTAAGGTGGGACGCCTTCTGGTACACGGTCGCCGCTCCAGAACCTATGAACTCCATCGACTAAAAACAATATTAGATTTCCAATAATTCCACGTAAACATCAGGTATCTGTAGATTACTCGTTCGTAAAAACAATTCAAGTACACAAACCTTACTACCATTATTAATAAAGCTTATAATACTCTATTCAATTATAATTCTCAATTCAAGTACATTTTCTGAGAACGTTATTGGACAACGACAGTCTTGAAAGGCTCCAGAAAATTATCCAATGAATGAAGTATTATACTTAACCAAGTCTGAAATTATGTTCAAAACTATTTATGTCTAAGCTGCTTATACATAAGGCTCTTAACGTAAAATGAAGTTTAATGATACGTCACGAGTTTGAACGTTCTGAAACGTATTGATGAATATTTATAGGAGGTTATAAATAGTAAAATGGTGCGTAGACGTGTCATCATCATCTGCCTAGCCTTTTCCCAACTATATTGTGGTCGGCTCCCAGTCAAACCGGATTCAGCTGAATACCAGTATTTTACGCGGAGCGGCTGCCTACCAGACCTCCACAACCAATTTAACTGGGTAACACGGTACTTCTAGGCAAGACGTGGTATCAGATATCTGGCTTTTGACAATCCGTAACGACTACCAAGGATCTCCAAATGACAGCTGGGACCAGCCGGCTTAACGTGCTTTCCGAGGCACGGAGGAGTCTCGGTATGTTAAGATGATCACCCATCCACAGACGAACCTCGGCAAGCGTTGCTTATCCTTGAAGATCGGTCCGTATGTAGACTTATCATACATGGAAAACGTAAAAGGCACGCGACAACGATGTATGACGTTTTTAGGTTTCCGTACCCGTGGGACAACTACTGGATTATTAACTCCGTCATTTGCATGCTATGGCAACTTAACACAAAATTAAAATTTCATTTTTTTTATTAAAAACAGCGCCATCTAGTTTTTAGTTAAGGGAAACAAATTGCGGTGTTTTTTTTTTTTCTGGGAGTTACTTTATAACATAAAATATAAGAAAAATAATATAATTTCATGATCTTCTTATATAAAAATAATAGAATATATGAATTAGTACATAATTAGGTTTTTATTATGAGCTTTATAGTGAAGAAGTTATATTTTAGCCAGTATACTATTGTAGTCTTTGGTCATTTGTCTGTCTGTCTCTCAGCCAAAGACTACTATAGTATACTGGCTACTCTCAGCTTTTATCTCATGAACAGTAAAAGACTGTATTTAATCAAATTTAAACTCACGATTCTTGAACTGACGGTACAAGATACATGATTTTGTAATGTTTTTTGAAATACGGAACAGTTTCAGCAGAAATCGGTTCGAGATTCATCTGTTTTTGTTTGCTCCATTAATGAAAATAATTTACTACTTCACAAAAAACGACAAACTAAACGATTTGATTTACTTATCTATAAAAATGAATCCCCCTAAGGTCTAAAGCTACTATCAATCGTTTGCCACTTCATTAATCAAATTCTTTTCGATACCTTCAACTTTCAGACAAAAAGAACACAAGAACTACTAAGTACTTTTCCACTTTACCCCACGGGAATAAAGTCCAAAGTTACTTAATTAGGACCTAGTTTCAGACCCCACAACAGTGGAAAAGTTTTGAAGCCCTATACTTAAGTAAACATGTGAAACTAAGATGAAACACTTTTAGTTGGGTCTTGGTTACAGTATGATAATTAATACAATTTTAATGGTTATTATCTTGAGAAGGGTTAGACATGAACATGTCTAGAAAGTTAACGACTGGATATAATTGACACCTTGGTTATTATGACACTTGTTTCATTACCAACCAGCTGCGGGTACTTATAGCTATGGACAATGAAAAATATTTGTAGGTACTTGTAGAGGAGAGACTGCAGAATCGTTTTGTGTACTAAAAAAATACAAAACTGCAATGTTATCCACGCAATCGAATTTCGATACCTACAATTAATTATTTGACGACATGGTTGGTGCAGTGGTTGAGCAATTTGACTGCAGCGCTGCGTGTTGCGAGTTCGATTCCCGCACGGAACAAATATTTGTATGGCCTACATAGTTGTTCCGGGTCTGGCTGTTTGTGTATGTGAGATTGTATGTTTTTAAACGCACCCACGATACAGGAAAAATTCCTAGTGTGGGCAACGTTCTTTAAAAAAAAAAAAACAGAAAATGGTGTTGATTGAGTGACATTTGATCAGCATGAAATATAAAATATGAGAAAGAACACACGTTATCTACACGCGGTCAACAATACAGCAAAATAAGTTAATGAATACTTTTTTATGTTAGCTATTAAAATTGAAAGATGAGAAAAAAATCTTAAAAACAAATCAACTCTTAGCCGTCATGTTAATTAAATTGTTGTTGCTGACTGTATGTCAGTACTACAGTGTATGTACAACACTCAACGGATAAACTTTTTTACAAAAAAATAGAACCGACTTCCAAATAAAAAAAAACACTACAAAGTATAAAATAACTTTAATTTCGGAAGACGGTGTTTTTGGTTGTTTCTTCGTATTTCAACAACACATTCCTAAATTAAAGTTTTTATTTTTCACTTTTTAGTGGTACCCCACACCTAACAACACCACTGGAAAGTCACAGGAAAGCAGAATACGCAATTTTGTTTACTTGGTTGACATATTTTTCCAGTTATTTTGATTTAATTAAAAACCAAACGACAGAACTGATTTTGATGAAATTAGATGGGACAAATCGTAAAGTGTAATAATATCCTTTCACCCCAAAAAGCTTTTTCAAATCGGTTTATAAATGACGGAGTTATGAGGTAATACACATTAAAAAAATACAACCGAATTGAGAAGCTTCTCCTTTTTTTGAAATCGGTTAAAAATGTGAACCATCATCAGTTCATCACCTTCCTGATCCCATGTTACCCGGGGTCGGCGCTACTCAACTTTTTTCCACCTATCTGACCTGTCAACCTTCAAGCGATCACTGACTCCTCCTTTGATATCACTCCTCACACCATCCATCCATCTTTTTTTTTCGACAAAAATAAACAGTTCCTCCATTTAAGAACCAGTTTTCGACGTCCTAATAACTCTGGAAATCGTATTTCAAGTACGTCGCCAACGTAACTCGAAATCCGAGCATGTAACAGACATCTGAATTCACAGTCACGACCACGGTACGTTTGAGATCCGTATTTGCATCCCCATTGAAGTTTGCAGATCTGAAACGGATGTTTTAAGTTGCAATTTGAATTAATATATTTCTGTTAGGGCTTGTTTAAACACGTGTAGATTGGAGTAGCAGAGTTATTCCAATACAACATTTGCTAGCGGTAAATGGAAAAAAAATTTGTTGTATTGTTATACATTATAAATTCATATTATATTGACTTCCCAAAACGTTTTGCTAGGTTTATAAGAGCTTGGTCGCGCATTTTGTTCGAAAGAGTTACCGCGGCCCTGGAACGCAAGAGGCACTAGTAGGAGCATGGGTGGGTTTTAGTCAGTAGAAGTCTGACACTCCCTGCCGCTCCACCCAGAGCGGGAGGGGTCATTTGATGATTTCCCATCCTAAAAAAAAAAAAAAAAGGTTTATAAGAGCTTACTGCTTTAAAATGGTATCCTTTAAAACGCCCTCCTTATTTTGCACAATCTTTTTTGGGTCTAAAAGTGGTAAAAAATCTCATAATAGGTAAGAAAATAAACTAAAAAAATCTAAGCTATGAATTTGAACTATAGAATTTGTTAATCGGTATTTAAAGTAATCATAAATGATAAAATTATTTTTAAATAACACTGTAACTTACTAAATATTTTCATTAAAATTATGCAAATCTCGATTCCCCACTCCAATTTATTAAATTACCCAAAAATTTAAGTCAAATTCCTTGAGATTCCCTGCAGTTCAAGGAATTCCCCACACTTTGGCAATGATGTGCGAAAACTTTCAAAGTGTCGTTCTTAGACAGCTTCACAATTTTGACACTAGTGGCGCTAGTTAAAATCTTTGCATCGTCAATAATCTAACTAATATTTTTCCTAGATTTCATCAGTTGGTAACATTTAGAAGGGGACCTGAAAAAGGGTTGTACAATACACAAAATCTCACCGACCCAACCGCTAAGGTATTTGACTACACCTAAGGGTCCCGGGGACCTATTTACGTCTCCTTGATTTACAAATATGATTTTCTACTGTATTATATTCGAACCCTAGCATAGAAGTCTCTAGCCGATTCTTAACAAAACAGTTACAGGCTTATTCATAAAAAAAAACTCACCATACGTTTAGTTTAAGTACAGCTTATCAAATTTAAAATTTTAAATAAGTTATAGTATGATGGCAAAGATGGCGGGACGTGTTCGACTCCTACCGAAAGGACTGGCCCGACATAGCAAATGACAGAGTTGTGTGGAAAAGGGAGGGGAGGCTTTTGCTCAGCAGTGGGACAAAATAGGATAGATAGATATATTAAAAAATGCTTATGTCCCATGTTTTATTATAAACCCCACCACTAAAACCTAATGTATCGTATGTGCTCAAAAGGAAATCAATTTTTTTTTATTTCATTCCCAATTGAGCACCAAGCTAAAAATATTGTTTTGCTCAAATGGGAAAAGTTTTGGTGCTCTTAAAATCGGTGCTCAATCGGGAATACTTCGTCGCCAGGCATTCTCAGCCAATCAACGTTTGGATTTCTGCTACTCAAATTATAATTCAGAATCTGCAAATCATTACTGTCATTACTTAAGGAAATAATGTAATAAGGCTGTTAGTGTTTACACTAAAAGCAACCTTGTAAAATATAAAAAATCTTCTGGCATCGCCCGTTAAATGTCTACACGCCCATATTGTCCTACCTAAGCGAAGTTTTTAATGACCTCCCCTGGGTGGCATAGGGTTACCGCCCGACGCACGACGTGGTCACCAGACAAAACTTATTAATGTTCAACCCTTTTTTATGGACACAAAGGATATTAATACATATTTGAGAACAAGTATTATGAACGAAAGATTTTAACGGCAGTGGTCGTGTCGCAAGGGAGTCGGGCTTTCTTTTTTATTTGTTTTTGTGTAGTCTTGCGGACAGTTTACACCAGATGGGATGCGGAGCGCATTTGGTTTTCATTTAATAGAGGGGGTTGTCCTTTGTATGTTTGATGGAACGTGGAGAGCAAGATTTTTTTTAAATCTTTGTGAAGGTTGATTAACAGTTTCTCTACAGCAGGCCTGGACAAAAACTTTTCTGTAGCGTTAACATCAGGCGCTGACGACAAAATGTATGGGAATGACATTAGGTGTGGAAAGGACACGACATCACCTAATGTCATTCCCATACATTTTGTCGTGAGCGTCTGACGTTAACGCTACAGAAATTTTTTTTTGTCTAGGCCCCCTGTTAGGTATTTTAGGTACAAGTAACAATCAGCCTTAGAATTACACACTCAGGGCCATATTCATCTCAAATCTCTAAATAAGGCCCTGAGTCTGTAGTTCTAGGGACCTTTACCGACGGATTTGGAGACATTTTATTCAAACATTCTATACAGAAGTTGAATTTAGAATCTGCTAATATTTTTTTTTCCAAACAGCTCAGATTTTTAAATACGGTTATCATCAATTTATAAGTTTACCAGCATTCACAGAAATAAGTAATAAAAAAATGCTTGAATGTCGTGGAACACTCGGTTGGAAAAGTTCGGGGATATTTAGTCGGAGATATTTTGTCCGGGGATGAAGAATCTTGTCACACTATGGATAACCGTTTACACTAAAGAAAGAGTTGTGACGGATATTTGTGACGGAAAAATCACTTCTTTTCGCCTAGCACCCGTCCGCACAGTTCGTACCGTGCGATAAGGAACTTCGTTTCAGTTACAGAATAATCTTTTAGCAAGCCTTGAGATTCTAACAGTTATAAATACGTAAATACATATCTAACAAAACTTTGGGTAGCCTTTCAATGCACTGCAAGTTATGGGTCAACAACAAACTCAAGTCGAAACACCACACAAACACAAGAACAACTAATTCAATTAAAACAAAACACTACACACAGAACTTGAATTTATTTACCAGCACCAAACAATAAACAAAGATATTAAATTAAGCAGCAAAGCAACACAGCTGCAGTTTCTACGTAAACTATACAAATGTACGCAATACATAATAACAGAGCGTACAAAAGACGAGCGAAACAATAAGAAACTTGCCAAGAATTGCCAGGAATTGCCTTCGAACTGTACGGTGAAATTCAAACCCAGAAATGGAATGCAAATAGTGAAATCGGTAGCAACGCTGCAAAAGCTTTTTATGCGGCAGCACGCTTCAACTAAAGTAGCTGCTTGTTTAATACTGGAAGTATAGCCTACTAACCTTATTATTGTAAAGTACTTTCAATGGGTTTTGCAACTGTAATTTACCTACATGTGATTAGCTGTAAGCATTTATGAAATGAGGTGGGAATTATCTTTAGTTAATTTTGTGTTACCTACGTATTCAAGGAGAATTTTTTTTTTTTGTAAGTTTATCAGTCAACCGGCTGTCACTAAAAACCAGCCATGTGGCTTTGTCTTCTGTGAGAAAAACGCGGTTACTTTTGAAATACCTGGCAAAAAGTGTTACGTATCCTTTAGAAAGGTCTAGTCATGCAACTCTGCAACTACTGTTTTCGAAATTTCAAGCATAATACTAAGGTTTCAGTAACAAATCGATAATTTCTATGCACTCAGTGTTTGATTCCTCGGCGCTATAGCTTCATTACGAGCCTACTCGTGACAGCATTAGAGGGGAAACCAATACTCGGTATGATTAACTATTCTCGGCTCTAGCTATTTCCGCACCATAGGCATTGCAGGCGATATTACAAGCTGGGCAGCTTAGTTTGATGACGAATGTGTTGAAGTTTAACATGAAGGGAATGAATTAAAAAATAACGCTTTTTAAAACGACTCATCACTGACCGTAGTTTTTGTTTGAAAATATTTTTCAAAAATTAAACATACCTCTTTTTTAAATATTTCTGTTTACACTAAAAAGTAACTGCATAGATTAAAAGAAAAACGTATAATTAGGCGTCAAAGTATTTCTACATATCGATATCATCTAGAAACGTGACCAGAAGACTGACAATTTACCACGTTGAATAACAACGTTTATTCTTTTGGCAAAGAACAAGCCAGCCATCTGGTCACGCAAAGTGACGATCAGCTGGCGAGAAATATCTATGGAAAAGAGACGCGCCCTTGGACCCCATGACCCAAACGTTTTGACCTCAAACAGCTCAGAACTGTAATGCTGGTTCTTTATGACGCCCATAATTATAAAAAAAAATTCTTTTACATCCGACGCCATACGGAACCCATCCCATCACTTCCCGTAGGTGTCGAAGCGACCAAGGGACTCACCAGAGAATGGGCAGAAGCATTCTCTGTAGGTATTCATTGCAACAGCTACACTGCGATCGCCAAACCGCCTCCCAAGCGTGGCGATTATGTCAAACTTTTGGGGAGGCCTATGTCCAGCAGTGGACGTCTGTCGGCTGATATAATGATGATAATTAAATAAAATAAAGGCACATAATTCGAAAACAAAGAGTTGGTCATTACATTGTCAGCATAAAAATATTTCAGTGCAGCATAAGCAGGCCAGACGTCAGGTACATAAGCCTTCTCGAGAAGCCATTTCCTTAAATGACTGACGACTGGCTCTTGTTGTGTTTCGTATTATTCTTTTATTTCCTGTGGCAGCCACAATATCCAGTTTGCTGTTACAAGAGGAAAGTGGAAAGTTTTAATGGCAAAGTGATGTTGATGTTTTTTTTAAGGAATTACTAGTTAATTGTCAAAATTTGTAAATAAATGTTAATTCCATTTAAAAAACTGTCCTTCAAGAATGGATCACATTAGAAACACTATACTGCGCTCCAAAACACTGATCGTTGACGTGGCTGCGAAGGCTGCCCAACTTAAATGGGACTGGGCTGGACATGTCTGTCGCATGTCCATCGAGCAGTGGGCTCACAAAACACAAAATTGGTGCTCTGTAATCGTGAGACGGGGCCGCGGCAGACCACAAAGGAGATGGCGGGACGACTTGGATGTCTTCCTTGGGAATTGGCAAGAAGAGGTACACAACCGGGAATGGTGGAAAGAATGGAGGGAGGCCTTTGCCCAGCAGTGGGACAGTTCTGGCTGGATAATTATAGTATAGTAGTCCTTCAAGATACATCATTTTTCTAGTTTGATGGATACACCATAACCATTTTATTAAAAGAAATCTAATGTGCATCTAATTAAGTACAATCAATGAGTAAAATAAGTTTAATTGTCCAACATTCCTTTTGTTACAATGCTAAACAAAATAGTAAATTATAAAAGCATAATGCTTTGGTTAAAACCGCGTGTCTCGTTATGCTATGCCGCATGCTGTGCTACGCTAGCTACGCCGTAGCTGCAAACTACAAGAAGCAACATGATGAGCTACGTTTTGCTTGCTGCGCCGTAGCAGCAGACTACGAGAAGCAATTAACTACATCGTACTACGATTGCATTGTATTCACACTACTTCTGAAAGATTTCTTAATACTTTTGCATTCTTTACCAGACAACCAAGGGTGATGAAGAGACAGCATGGCAGAAGAAAATATTATTTTAATTAAACCTGTTTTTTAACCAACGGATCGCATTCGCAACTCAATACTTAATACTTTATTTGCATTCCACAATGTGTACGGTAAGTTAAAAAAAATGTGATCAATATGGACCCTGTCGGGCACAGCAAAAGAAAACTCAAACGCAAACTGTCTAAAATGTATGAAATTTACGGCTTTTTTGACAGTTTGCGACTGACATGCGAATGAGAAGGTTGTTTAAAAATTAGGCTCTCAGGTTTTTCGGCGCCTATCTAATAAGGCTTATTATTCATATTGATATCGTTACGCCAATGCTACTAAGTTTTATTAATACAAGCTTAGCAAAATTCTTCAAACCAATTCTTTTTTTATTTATTTTATTTATGAATGGGCTAGCTCTTGACCTCGATCACGCCTGATGGAAAGCGATAGATGAGGTCCATGATGAAAGCGAGCGTGCCCAGAAGATGCCCTGAGGCACTAGTACTTCCACGCGTCGACGAAACACAGCAGGCTGCTTGACGCCGAACTCCGGTGGGAGGGTGGTCGCGAACCAGGCGCTACCACCGCAAGGGAAGGATTGGTCAGTCTTATAAGGTGTTAGGTGAGACTGTCCAGGATGCGCCGAGCGCTCGGTTCAGTTGAGTGTCTGATGGAACAAATTGCGCTACTCGAGGAGGCAAACAAAACTTACCTACCAAGTCCCAACTCTATTTATGTCACAAATTCCTTAACTATTCGCATTACGTGCATTCATGTTAGGACTTCGTTAATATACCCATTTGATTATTATTCAGAAACTCAATCTTGCCGAAACGAATATGACCCATTTCAAATATTTTGCTGAATACATGAATAGTTCAGGCGAATGAGGTTTTATACCCGTTATTGAAATAGAGGTTTTGCAAGAAGGTTGTTGACCTAACTATATAGTGGGTGGTTTTTGATACTTTTAAGATACATGCAATAAGGGAAAATATAGGATTATTTTGACTAGTTTTGTACTCGTGAGGAACTCGGCTAGCCGAATTTAACCGAGCAAATCCGAAAAAAACTGAATATACTATCAATACGGTTAAACGTATTTAGATGTGTTCCAAGTTATAGCTAATGGTCCTACCCACAAAGGTCGATCTTCAAAGTTAAGCAACGCTTGCCAAGGTCGGTCTGTGGATGGGTGACGATCTTAACACACCGGACTACTCGGTGCCTTGGATAACACGTTAAGCCGTTGGTCCCGGCTGTCATAAGTAGATCTTTGGTAGTCGTTACGGATTGTCAGAAGTTAGATATGACTCCAGTCTTGTCTTGCCATGTACCTACCGTGTTACCCAGTTACTGAGAGGAGGTCTGATAGACAGCCGCTCCAAGTAAAATATTGGCTTTCAGCTGAATTCGGTTTGACTGGAAGCCGGCTCTTATGTAGTTGTGAAAAGGCTTGGTAGATGATGAATAGAAAATGTGTCTACAGATCGAATATAAAATGCAAACTTATTTTGCTTTTAATTTTCGCATACAATAAAATATTATAAATTATAATTTTACAAAATATTCATTGACAATCAGACCCACTAATCGCGCCATCAAAGATAATTAGATTAAAACTAGAAGTGTCTCCGATGCGGTACGAGCCCCAAGGGACGTATCGCAGTACACGACACGCGATACGGAGCCTCCGGCAATAAACACTTTATTAACTACCCCTCTTTATGTTTCCTTGAGAACTTCGCGTTGTTTACTTTACAAAAGCTAATTTTAAGTTTAATTTAATTTCTGTTAGGAATAAAGAAGTTCGTTGTCGCTTTTTGTATTACACACATAGATTGTACGTATATTATTAGAATTATCAGTGGTATTTTGTGTGAACATTATTTTGAAATTCGAACGATGTTACGCCATGTTTTATTTTAAAAACAAATGAGCCTGGTTTTCAAAGTCAAAGTCAAAGTCAAAGCATTTATTTCAATTAAACCATTTACAGGCACTTTTGAATTGTCAAGGTCGGTCAGTCAAAGAGGTGAAGCTATTTGCACGTTCCAAAGCGTAGATCTCTATGGAGAAGAACGTACAAGAAACTCCATAGACACTCTTTTAAATCAATTAATTATTACAAAGTTGTGGTTACATTGTTCTTGTTGAAATTATTCATAGACATGTGAGAACGATGTAAAAAGACGTGCACGACAAAAGCAAAAAAGGAACAATTCAAAATACTAACAAATCAAAACAAACCGTGGCAGTTGAGAGATGACCAGTCCTAGCTGACGGAGCCAAATGATGAATGAAACACAAACTGCACCATCAGAGAGACTTGAGTGAGCATGACACTCCCAACAGCCAGGGCACATTAAAGTCTTACCCAAAAATTATAGTTTGACTTGAAGGAACACAGTACTCACACATGTGCCGTTAATGCATGAAATTATACAATGCAAAATTAGTTCGAGTCTATATATATCTATATATATCTTTTAGTCACTTGAGTAAGGTTTGTAGCGGTATGTTTACCACCACCAAAATCAACATAGCAGAATCAACAAATGAGACTCGACAGCTGCGAACTATATTGACAAAATCTTATATCGCGATATCAGAGTTTACCGTGCGATTAGAAAATATACAAAGCCCGAATATCAACTGTCGGGCAGTTGCCCACCGGACACTAAACCCGTCCGGTCGGAGGATCCTCCCTTTTCAACGGAGGTATGTGGGACTTTACTCTCTGTTCCGCTACCTCCAAAGGTTGAAAGCAAACTTTAGAACTTAAAAAAGAGAAACGAAAATTTACTTTTTTAACATTATTTATTTAATTTAATCAAACTTCTACCAGAGTAAACTCATCTTCTCTCTCTCTCTATAGATCTGTTTTCAGTTTCGTATCCGAACTCAATCCCAATCTATAATTATGTAAATAATGTACACTGAATTGTGTTTATCCAAAAAGATGAAACGAGCGTGAACACAAAGTAATAAATGCCCGATACCAACATCAGCGGAAACATATTCCACCAATTAATTTCTCGGTCCATTTAAAATACGGAACCCTGAAACCGTGAAACGATATGAGCTACAAATTCAGACCCATGTCTGCAGACCCGGCACATGTCTACAGGATTTATACATAGCGTCTAAAAGAAAATGTCTTTTGCGACGAACGCTTTTATTGAAATTGGCCGTATTACCATAATAATATTAGAGGGATTGGCAGCTATCGGCGAAGTGTAAAATCTCAGTATACCGCCCAATGTTCTCGCATCCGAATACCGTAATCTACATATATTTCTCTACCCATGCCATTATGGGGATTCAATTACCCAGTCTTTTATTTTTCGAGCTTCTTTATTCTTATTGGGGTTACTACTGAATGGTAATGGATATCGTCAGCGTCTTCAGGGTTAGAACCCTCTCCCGGAATAGCATTAGCTCCATACTAAGATAAACTTTTTATTACTCGTTTTTATTTAATTCGCTCTCTGTTTGTATTCGGGCGGGATCCTAATCAATGTGTAGTGCGCATTATTGAAACAACGAGGCCGGATTTCGGGCAATGTGTTCACAGTTCCACTCCAATTTTTCCAATAGCTACTCGTACTTCAAATTATTTTTCTGACTTATTTTATTGGCAGGTTTCTGAAAATTTTTCGCTGCCACGTTCTGATTTTTTGGCGTAACGTTGCCAATTTTTAATCAGTAATTACTACAATAAACCAGCCCTTGCAGTGTAAAACATTTATACAAGTGACATGTAACTTTGAAACAGAATGCACAATCAACATGAAATATTTTATTTTATTCAAAATCTGTGCGGAAATAGAAATCCAGCATCAGATGCGAGGGCGTGAACATTTATTTGTTATATCCAAGCTTATGCTGAATGTGTTCGTTTAGAGATGTGCAAATAAAACTTTTGATATTTCTAAAAATATCACCTAAACATTTAATCCGGAATGCAAGCCGTTGGTAAGCCGGAATTGTAACACATCAAAAGCTTAAACACACATAGGTACAATCCGGTGGTACAAAAATCGTGACTATTTTATGAATTTCGAAACAACAATTGCTAAATGAATGTTAGTTTTATAGATAACAGCACAGGTTTTATTAACAAGCCAGGCTATTGTTGTTGTGTACAAAAAACACGTTACAGAAAATTGCAGCAACCTTCAAATATCGCTGTTTATTTAAGACTCGTGTATTTAGAGGTGCGTTTAATAGTGATAACATAGTCTGTACCTTATCAACACACAAAGGCAGAGAATAACACAATTAAGAGATCACAATGACAATGTGTAATGGCACGTGTGTAACATCCCCACAGAGAAATCTTACAATAGACTGCAACAATCCCGGTCGCACTGAGAGCGTATTTCACGTCAAGGGCCGCCCGCGTCACTCGCCCTCTAACCCGCCATTACTCATAACCAACCGAAAAGGATCCGGAAGGGAAAAAGAATAAACACAACTTACAAGTGAACAAATGGCAACACTTTACGTGTCTCACAACTTAAACGTCCTCCGAGAAATGGTATACTGCGTAATGTTGCCATCTGTCTCTTGTTAATGCGATATTATATCTTCCCTTTCGGAAAAACTGAAACGAGTCGTATGTTACTTAGGAAAGAGGGACGTGTGTGGAACGGTAAGATTAATGTCCGAGGCACGGACTGGACTGTCTAGGATTCTCTAGCTCTCCGGGCCGCTTTTATTTTAGGAATTTTTCAATTTGCCCCTTGAGAGCATACGAGTTACGAATAACCCATTCGTTGTTGTTATATCAACGTTTGTTTTTAACTATGTATGTGGAATAGAACGACCTTATTTCGTTTAGCTGAGATTTAGCTAGTCTGATGGTCAAAGCCAAGGCAGCTTTGATAAATTATTTTATTCAGTCAAAAGTCCGGATCCAGGGGTTTGGATTGGAAATTCGTATCTGCTTCACTTTACTTGGGTTTAGCTTTCAAGGATTTTCCTATAAAATACTTAAGTGCTTACGTTGCATTACGCTAATTTATGAGCGGGGAACGAAAAACACGTTGCGATGGAAAGAAAGAATAAAATATTTATTTGTGACTCGCTCAGGAAAAACAACAAAAATAGACTAAAGTGATTTAACTAACAATATAAAAGACCTGTGCAAAACGCAGTTTGAAAAAAAAACTTGCGATGAAATAATGGATAAAAATTGGATACTATACTCCTTACTTAAAAGAAATGTGAGTGTTGAAAAAAATCGGCCCTAAAACAAGTCTAAAAGAGATAAACGCCCTCAAAAAACTATAATGCAACAATTAACTCTAATACCACATCAATTTGAATAAAACATGTGACTTTATAGGTCAAGTATCACAATAATTATGTGTGGGAGTATTATTCACTTTTATTCCACAAAGAGTGATGTAAAAGTGAAGTTAATTGCCTTTCGTCAAGCGAATCTACTACCATATCATACCTACAACACGTGAACTTAAGTATAAAGATCCATTTATTGATTGATTCAATAAAATATGTATGTATGTACCTGTTGCGGAATCAATACCGCCGCAAAAAGCGCAACGTAGCAAATATCTACATCGCAACAACAAGACCCGCAACGCCATCTATCCCGACAGCTGCGAACTCACAACAAAATCCTGAGTAGCGATATCAGAGTTTACCGTGCGATTCGAACGGTTACAACAGCCCGAATATCAACTATCGGGTAGTTGCCCACCGGACAACAACCGTCCGGTCGGAGGATCCTCCACTTTCAACGAAGGTATGCGGGACTGTACTCTGTATTCCGCTACCTCCATATATAACTATTACTAACCGTCTTTGTTCTATTCTCTGGATAAACTGATCAGTCAATTGCCGTCATGAGAAGGCACAGTGGAAACGGTTATATAGCATACTGGGATAGGAATATTTA
This sequence comes from Melanchra persicariae, assembly GCA_947386135.1. Lineage (NCBI taxonomy): Eukaryota > Metazoa > Arthropoda > Insecta > Lepidoptera > Noctuidae > Melanchra > Melanchra persicariae. The sequence continues at coordinate 2,054,164 of OX376651.1, read as the reverse complement.
TGGAAGGAGACAACTGACCCTCATTCAATTTATGTAAGGGTTTGACAACTCACTTCAAGCTTATTTCGCCTATGTTTGAATAGCAATACTGCAGTGCGATTCTGTATACATATCCCGTGTAAACGAAGGTCAAGGGAACATGAAGTGAACTGCAGTGCGATTCTGTAAACATGTCGAAGTGAACACCCGGGCGGGGCGCACGACGGGTGAGTTGTCAAACCATACAAATAAGATGGAATGACAGCTCTATTGTCGTTCACTCCGCCCTGGTGAACACCGTGAGATATCGACAGAATCGACTGGCTGTAAACCCATACAAACAAGATGGAAGGACAGTCCACTTCACGCACACAGCACCTAAGTTGACACAGTGAGCAGAGTAATTCTATAAACATGTCGAAGTGAAAACTTAGGCGTAGTGAACGACAAGTGAGCTGTCAAACCATACAAACAAGATGGAGTGACAGCTCACTTGTCGTTCACTCCACCTAAGTGTACACGGTGAGACGTTTTCAGAACAGATCGTCTGTATGAGTTTACGAAGCCTGTCATCTGCAATACGTTAGAATTGTATTTCTTTGAATCATTGTAAAAGTCTAGAACCATAAGTATGTACCTAGGTACTGTTACCCAGTTGGAATCAATCAAATGTTAATTTGCGTTGAATAGAAGCAATAAGAGTAGATACAGAATGTATTCCCATTAATTGCATCGGATATCAGCCGCCTGTCAATTCTTTCAATTTTTTAAAATTCGAATTAGTGTTTAGTTTATGTCTTAATTTTCATAATGTGCCATTTATTTCTAAAAAGATCCTGGTGAAATGAAACCTCCACAGTACTTTAATATCAATTTAAGACAACGTCTAGAATGGTATTTTGAGAAAATATCTCTGAGCTAGACTCTCCCGACAGACGCCAAGAGCCTGCATCAGTCATCGTGTAACCCTATTTTGGCGAGCTCAACGACACGACACAAGACAGCGCCGGAGTAGCATGCACTTAGTTTCCAAGATCGCCGAATGTGACCACTATATCTGGTCTAGTTGGCAAAAGTAATAATCCTTAGTAATATAATAAATAAGAAAATGAATTTGTTTATTTCGCTTAACGTCTAAATCTCTGAACCGATTCGGGTGAATTTTTGTTCAGACATAAATGGATTATAGAATAGTTTTGAAATTATCACTTGAACGCATGCAAATCCGCGGGAAGATTTATTAAAATTTTGAAATTACTTTTTTGGGCCAGTGTTAATGCTTTTTTTATGGATGGGAAATCATTAAATGACTCCTCCCGCTCTGAAGGGAGTGTCAGACTCCTACTGACTAAAATCCATCCATGCTCCTTCTAGTGCCCTTTGCTTTCCAGGGCTGCGGTAACTCTTTCGAACAAAATCCGCAACCCTGGCAGGTTTCTTATTTTGGTTACTGTGACCAATATCACCGTTTTTAGATGGTAAGCATAATGAAGTTAGGACGAACTGGATTTCAAAGACTGCTTGCTAAGGAATTATGATGTCATCAGCCATTTTATATTAGTGAATTCAACTGCAATCGCGTGTGACTTAGTTTATGAGCCAACCATTTACGGAAACATACAAAAGGAGTGAGCTATTGTAGTAGCAGATTTAACGACAGTTGGAGCCGTAACAAATATGCATAAAGATATCAGTTTATGTAGTTCTGTTCGTGGCCAAGCTTATATATTATTAGAGATACATACATAAAATCAGCCTGCTAGATTTTTAAATAAACTCAAAACTCAAATTATTTGAACTGTCAAGGTCGGTCATTCAAAGAGATGAAGATTTTTTGATATTCCAAAGCGTATGTATAAATGTATATGGAGTACAACGTGCAAGAAACTCCACGGACACACTATTAAATCATTATTTTTTTCTACAATGTTATAGTTACATCATTCTTGTTGAAATTATACATACATACATATAAGTGAGAACGATGTAGAAAATAATGCACGATAAAAGCGTCTGGAGTAAAATAACAACAATTTAAATAACAAATCATTAAAATAAACCGTGGCAGTTAAGAGCTATGACCAGTCTCAACTGACAACGTCTGTTCCCGAACATGAAGCACGCGCTAGCACCATTCGGCTCAACCATGTTGACATTGAAACCACACAAAGGTCCATCAAAAATAACAACCTATCCACTTTCAACTATTAATCAAAGTAAGCTACAGCTAAACAATTATTTAAAGCCACCATTTCAACTTTTAATAAAGAATAAGGCGCGAATCCATCAAGAATATTACTCATTCCTGGTCAATACCTTACCAGGTCCAAGAGAGCAACAAACGAAAAACAGGAGAGAATTCCACCGGAGCGGACGTCAGATGTCTTTTGTGCTTCTTTGCAATTGGTTGGTGCAGCCAGAACAATGGAGATTGTCTGTTTTAGAGGTGCACTAAAGGCTGCACAGAATGCAAAGTTAAGTTTGTCTGAAGACTGTCCGGCGCGGGGACAAAGGAACAATGCCTGACCCGGATATTTGAAGGAAAGAAGGAAAGTTGAATTTTTTGGGAGGCTCACTTGTTTCGGTTCTGGGTTTTGCGTTTAGTAGGTTTTTGGGGTTTTTTGTGTTTTTGTTATGTAAACTAACACAAGTATTTCGTACGACGAAAATTCAATTGTTCAAAAATGTTCGTTTGTAGAATGAATAATATAGCCAACTTACAGGCAGCGGTTAAATTCTCTCTACAGACATGACGCAAAGACTACTTATATCGAATATTTCAGGCAAAAAATCAAGGAAAGAAAAAAAGAAAATCCTGCAAAAAAAACTATCTCCACGCTCCACGTCCCCGACACACCGATAAATAGTAAACTCTAATAACGCTTACAGCACTAAAGTAAGATGTAACAATTCGCAGTAACGAGCTTGTCCCTAAAGAGCGTGACGTAATCGCCACACAATATACTATCTGTCCCACCGTCCCCGACACTGTATTAGATGATTCTTTAGAAGAAGGGCGCAAGTCACAAATATTAGCGAGGAAATTGCTGATTAAAATGATGACAATGAAATATTATATGGCAATTTAGATGGTTAAGGAACAGTTATAGATGATGCAGAAGAAATAACGTTTGTTAATGTTAAGGTTAATCATAATGATGTCAAAAAGCAAACTCTTGTTCGAACCGAAAAAAAACGATTTCCGACTAAGCCAAATACGAGGATCGTCGTAGAAAACTTCTTGATTGGGGACTCACAACTCTTGAATCTTTTAGCGTTAGAGCGACAAAACCTCCCGAGACCGGAACCCTTCGTGAGGAAAATAGCAAAGTTTTAAGACTTAAGAGTCATTCCTGTCATCATTTCGGATTTACGGATAGTTGATAAAAGTACGAAAAGGTGTTCCTAAGTGGGACAACAATCTTTTGTGGTTCACGGTTTTGGTGATAATCTAAAGTTTAACGAGCACACTGACATAAATATGAAACTGGCTATTCGAACTGACTTTGTGGACTATACTCGGGGCATATTCCATTAATGAAGACACGAAATTACGTTATAAACGCTCCGTTTGGCAAGTTTACGAGAATTTAATTAGATGAATAATTCTCTTGAAGTTACGACTGAGAAAATTGCAAGAAAAGGACTGCAGCTTAGAATAATAACGCACGAAGCACTTCACTCGCTAAAGAGCGATAAACAATTCTTCAAAGGTAAGTCGAAACGCAAAGTTTTTCCGTATTAATGCTCTGACGCCATTTAGTACTCAAGAATCTCCAAGGAAATTAACGATCAACGCTAAACTTGGCATATTTAAGGAGCCATCAGTGTTTCATTTACTTTCATATCCCTTGAGGGAGGCAGTTTGTTTTACAGACATTCAGAAAATTAAAAGCTGAGCAGATGCTTGGGATCCGGCACTTAAATGACGGGCGAAGCGGAATGGGAACTACAAAGGACATTCTGCTAACAGCCGAAATGTCAAAATTCCTTGTTATTTCGCTGAATGGTGTTTAGGATGTTAAAAACGGGCTAGGTCACGTGCCGCTCTGTTGATCGTACACTTTTAGACCACTGTGAATTTGTGGGTATTTGGGAGCTAAACAGATCTGAAAATTCTTGAATTTTTTTTTTTTTGGTTCTGTTAATTTGGCATTTTGAGCGAATACTTTGCAAGTTTTTTTGATAATTATTGTGACCATAACTGTAAGTACATTTTTTTTCTTGTATTTAAAAAAAAAGAGTTAGTTTGAAAATTACTTACATCGTTAGTTCATTAAACAAATCAAGGGATTTCCAAGCTTATGAAAAATGTCATGCTGCCAAAGACCGAATACTTGTATTATTTTGATACATTTCATTCGTGAATTATTTATTCATTCAATGACGTAGTCATAATTATTCATGTTAGTGATCACAGTAAAAATGGTTTATTTTTTATTGAGGAATCTCTCATCTTAACCTTGATCACGCATGATGAAAAGCGATGGATGAGGTCTATGATGAAGCGAGCGTGCCCATTTGACTTTAGACTACAGTACTTATTACATTTAACTTGAAATATCCTTCCTAATACATTTATTTCATGAGGTATCACATTTAGACAAAAAGAAAAAGTTAAGTTTTATATTCTACTCATGTGTTATCGATTTCATAAGCTCGGACTTCCTCCTCCTTCAACCAAATCCGATTCATTCTCAAAACGTGGCAACAATTACTTTTTCACAAAGCACTTCGCCCAGTAAAACTCTTTCGACATAAAATAATTTTGCAGCTTAGTACGAGTACGTACGGAGTGTAACTTTACTGTGTCGTTTAAGTAGAGTCAAATACTCGTCGTTAGTACGGGCTGGAACTAAAATGTCACGTACCGAACATTTTAAGCTCCTGCCTTTCCCAAGTGTGTGCTATAATTTTGTCATAATGTTTTAATACAAAATCCCTCTACGAGTTGCCAGTGTGTGAACATCTTTATAGGCTGGTACGCAGATTGTTCGGGCAATAACAGACTTTATGTACATGTACATTGTACATAGATTTGAATTAAATGAGTTGGCTGGTATGTGTTAATACGGGGGTATAAATCTGCCCATTAGACAGACGCTATAAGCATTTAAGTGTTAAATTTTATGTTTGAAATAGACAACTACTACTATTATTTTGTAAAAGATATTTTCAGTAACGCGCGTGTGTGTGAAAACTAATTAAAAATCATACGTTTTGCGTCAACTGTATTGCAAAACCTCATTTCCGTTTATTCAGAAAAGTTCGTTCAAAATGGCGGCCGCAACTCGGGAAATGAATGCGCCTGAATCTGAACAAAAACATTAACGACGAACAAAACAGACGCTCATTATTGACAAACGTTTTTTAAAGATAAAAGATGTCTCTAAATTAACCTTCGGGAACGAATAACTGGGTCGGCTGGAGCCAAGCAATACGATAAAAGGGATTCGGCCCAAGGAACTGGATTAGTAACAAAGTCTTGTTAATCCAATATTATTCACGGAGATTACAAAGAGATATCTCACTTTGATAGCGAAAAAGATTTTCAACAGAGATCTGTTCTAAAGTAAAAATGGGGTAACGGTTCTACTAGGTGACAGTTATTGAGATAATGGGTTTTGTGTAGTTTAGTACCTATATAAATTAACATCACAAGTCTCATGTAATATGGGACTAGTCTTTTGAGACTAACCGGGTGTTAAAAAATGTAGACATCGCCACAGGGGCGCACTAAGTAGGTAGGTACTTATAATGAGGCCTAATAATATTGCCTGCAGCTCTACTAATAAAACCAAGAGACTCTGGACAAAGTTACTTTTTAATAAGCGAAATCGATTTTCTATCCATTATATAAAATATCTAATTATGACATACGCTACCAAGCGTATGACATAATCATCATTATCATATCAGCCCAAAGACATCCACTACTGGACATAGGCCTCCCCCAAGTGTCACCACAACAACCGGTCTTGTGCGTCTCGCATTCATCGGCTACCCGCGACCCTCACCAGGTCATCAATGTGCAGCAATGTGCCCTGCCACTTCAGGGTATGTCAACTCACAGATAATTGACTTTTGACACTTGTCACTCAATATCTATGTCATACCTAAGCTTGCAGTACATACACAACCGCTCAAGAGTATGTATTTGGCCACCCAAGGAAAGGTTTTGTGTATGTAAAAGTTTAATAAATTAAACGCCTTCAAAGTTTTTAAATTATTTATTAGCATCTCTAAGTGTCCTTTTTTATTAATGACGGCCTCACGAAGCTGTGGCCTCATAAAATGCAAATAGACAAATACTTTTGAGCGGTAGTGTTAGTTCAAACACATGTCCATTTCGGATTCACACGAGAATTTCCCTCGTGTGTCCGTATCGGTTCCTTCCCGTTCAAAATACAGTAAGAAAACTTTAAGGTTGTTCTAAAAGTAGGTAGGTATGTCATATAGGTATACCTGATTGTAACTAAACTCCTGCTTGCAAACTTATTGAGGGGGATACCGCAGCCAAACTGAAAGTAAACGTTACGAGAACAGAATTACAAGATGTATTTTTTAGATGTTGGTTTTCTCGGAAATGTTAACAAGTATCTATAAATATTATTTTGATGAAAAACAGTGTGATTTGTTGGTTAGACGTTTGCAGCTGTTTCTTCTCTGTAGCTTTTGATTTGAACAAGTATTTTGTTTGATTTTCCTTAAGATCAATTTATCTTAAATCAAGAGCGAATATATTACTTCTAGGCAAGCGTGCTCCATCGTTGACCAAACCATCTCTTATCACAAGTTATTATTACTAATCTTCTTATATATAAAAATGAATCGCAAAATGTGTTGGTAAGCGCAAAACTCGAGAATAACTGAACCGATTTCGCCAATTCTTTTTTTGTTGTGTTTGTTATTGTCAGGAGAAGGTTCTTATGAAAAAAAAAAAAAAAAAAAATTGCGTGGAAAATTAGAAAATTTAAGAATCCTTAGGGTAGGTGTAGGGTAGGTGTAGGGTAGGTTTAGGGTAGGTGTAGGGTAGGTGTAGGGTAGGTGTAGGGTAGGTGTAGGGTAGGTGTAGGGTAGGTGTAGGGTAGGTGTAGGGTAGGTGTAGGGTAGGTTTAGGGTAGGTGTAGGGTAGGTGTAGGGTAGGTGTAGGGTAGGTGTAGGGTAGGTGTAGGGTAGGTGTAGGGTAGGTGTAGGGTAGGTGTAGGGTAGGTGTAGGGTAGGTGTAGGGTAGGTGTAGGGTAGGTGTAGGGTAGGTGTAGGGTAGGTGTAGGGTAGGTGTAGGGTAGGTGTAGGGTAGGTGTAGGGTAGGTGTAGGGTAGGTGTAGGGTAGGTGTAGGGTAGGTGTAGGGTAGGTGTAGGGTAGGTGTAGGGTAGGTGTAGGGTAGGTGTAGGGTAGGTGTAGGGTAGGTGTAGGGTAGGTGTAGGGTAGGTGTAGGGTAGGTGTAGGGTAGGTGTAGGGTAGGTGTAGGGTAGGTGTAGGGTAGGTGTAGGGTAGGTGTAGGGTAGGTGTAGGGTAGGTGTAGGGTAGGTGTAGGGTAGGTGTAGGGTAGGTGTAGGGTAGGTGTAGGGTAGGTGTAGGGTAGGTGTAGGGTAGGTGTAGGGTAGGTGTAGGGTAGGTGTAGGGTAGGTGTAGGGTAGGTGTAGGGTAGGTGTAGGGTAGGTGTAGGGTAGGTGTAGGGTAGGTGTAGGGTAGGTGTAGGGTAGGTGTAGGGTAGGTGTAGGGTAGGTGTAGGGTAGGTGTAGGGTAGGTGTAGGGTAGGTAGGTAGGTAGCCAGTTGACGGGAGCGAAGCCGCGGGGGACAGCTAGTTACTAATATTATAAACGCGAAAGTTTGTATGTATCGATGTATGGATGTTTGGATGTTTGTTACTCTTTCACGCCAAAAGTACTGAATACATTTTGATAAAAATTGGCACAAAGGTAGATTATACTCTGGAATAACACATAGGATAGTTTTTATTCCGGTAATATGTTCCCTTGGGATAATTTTCGACATTCACGCGGGCCGAGCCGCAGGCGGCAGCTAGTCAATAATAATGAAAATACAGCTATATTTTATTCTTATCCGTTTCACTCAGGGTTCAATAAACTATTTTCATTACTGTTTGAATTACATTTCTTTCTTCAATGAACAAAAAAAGATTGATATTTTATGTAAAACGAAAGGCAAAGAAACTATATAGAATTGTTTTTCTATTATTTTTAAATTATGAAAAACTTAGACGTCTGAAATTGTAAAAGACATTTCTGACAGTTTTATAAGTCTGTGATGTTTAACAATTGTTAGATCAACTCGATTAGAAGGCAATTAGCGATATTAAGATTGATTATAATCAGTAACGAAGGAACGTTACGGCTCACTTTGATTAAGATGCTTAACAATACAAATTAGTTTCTAAACTAATAAAATTTTACTTGAAATAAATAAATAATAAATAAGTCTCTTTAATTTCAGGCTACTTTGGCCCATAGATATACCTTACAAACTAACAATAAATATTAAACTTCTCTTCAATTATCATTGTGCGTTCTGGTGGCAATAGGGAATATCCATGCAATCTTTTTATTAACAAAATGAAATACTTATTAGCTGAAACAAAATGAAATACTTCATTGGCGATGATGTTCTATTCTATTTTTATATATGGCAAGCAAAGCCGATGTCGACTATTCTGCCAGTGTCCAAAGTAGATTGGAGAAGCAAGTGTGCATTGTTTTACTGATATTAAAGAGGAAGCGACAATTTCTGCAGAATCAAATAAGTTTTTCAAATAATACAGTTGATTACTTGATGGCGATGATGTTATTTTTCTTGCTAATTTGACAACTTTGAGTTGAAAGAGAAGTCCTCATATGGACTTTGACGTCAAAGTCCATGACGCCTATTAATACAGCTGCCATACAAAACAGCGTTTTCACGAGAGGACAGATGTATTTGTTTAAATACATATTTTGAGATAAACTGTATGTAACTGTAATATTTTTTTCATGCATAATTATTCACTATTGTCCGCGGAAGCGACGGAACACCACGTCCTGTGACCAAAAGTTCTCTTCCTTGACAAGGTGCAGAAAACATGTTGGTACATGCACCACGAATGCCTTGAAGTTCACGTAGCAGCGCGATTCCAGCAGCTCCACTCTCGGCTCACATTGCCATTGGTTGCATTGCATTTGCCTTTCATTGAAATAAAATAGTGCCTAAAATCTATTTTATTTCAATGAAAGGTAATGAAAGATAAGCTCTCTTTAAAGTAGGTATATCTATACCTACTTTAAAGAGAGCTTATCTTTCCAAGGGGTCCAGTGTAACCCAGTTACTGAGTAAAAAATACTGGTTACAAATCTGGATTCGGTTAGACTGGTACCCAACCTGTCGGGGATCTTTGTTATTTTACTATTGAACCCTAAAACAATAACATGGGTACCTGTCATCTGAATTAAACTATTACTTTGAGATTGTAATAGTGCTAAATACTAACTCTTTTATAGCAATTGCTCTACATACATGCCCATTGAACAATTTCGCCATGTTGCATTGTCGCATCGCACCTGTCTGTTGGGACCTGTCAAATCAAATACGTTTATTTGTGTACACAAGTACAAAAAGTGGAAATGTTGAAATTTAAACTACAGGTATAAGTATAGGTATAGGTATAGGTATAAGTTAAACAATTGTAAATAATGTAAACTTAATACAAAACCACAGTTCACATGTTCCGTATGGTGTCAGATGTAAAAGAATAGCACCATCCCATCACTTCCCGTGGGTGTCGTAAGAGGCGACTAAGGGTCTCACCAGAGAATGGGCAGCAGCATTCACTATAGCTGCATTGCTACAGCTACACTGCGATCGCCAACCCGCCTGCCAAGCGTGGCGATTATGGCAACCCCCCCCCCCCATTTGGGGGAGGCCTATGTCCACCAGTCGTCTATCGGCTGATATGATGAATAGAAAACCAAACCAGGTATCTGTAGTACCTACTCAATTAAGGCCCAGAAGTCATCAACCTGGCCTTAGTAATTTCAGCCTTGCTTGTGCCAAACAACAAATATTAAAACGACACCATTTTTAAAAAAAAATGTGACGACTGTTGTTTATGGTAAACAATTAAAATACAAAATGGCGTTGTTGGCGGATTGTGGAACTGTTCTCAAAGTGACGACAATGTTTTATCTTTACGTTTCATCTTCAGAAGAAATACTTGAGATTTATTTACTTTAAGTTTGTTATTAAGTGATAAGTAAAATTTGCTTTTAAAAAGTAAATTAATGACTAAGAAGACACAAAAACATCGGAACCTACTGTGTACCATGAAAAGCTGAATGTATTATAAGAATAAGAAACTACTTAAAAACATAAAGAGCAAAATCTGTTTTAGCCCAGTATGCAATGTTTTTAGCCTTAACAGTTACGAGTATTATAAAGACTCCGCCTATCTGCAGAGAGCTTAACGGCAAGATTTCAGCTCCAGGATCCCAAACTTCCCGGGTTACGGAATCCCAGGGTTGCGGAATTTGTTCGAAAGAGTCACGGCGACCCACGAACGAAAAGGGCATGAGGAGATACACGGATGGGTTTTAGTCAGTAAGAGTCTGACACTCCCTCCCGCTCCACCCAGAGCGGAAGAATTCATTTGATGATTTCCCATCCATAAAAAAAAGAATCACAAACCTATTCAGGTACTTATAAACTACTAATAAACACTGTAATTACATAACATCAACCCTTAATCCCCGAAGGGTTAGGCAGATATGGACCAATAGTGTACGCATATTTTACCAGATCTGGTTTAGTTCCACGTAGTATGAGTAGCAGACCGATCCTATTACTATGATCCAAGCAGAACTCCAGGCATCAGACTGCATGGAAATACACTAGATGGGGAAACCTAATGATACTTTGCTCGCCCTGGTAATCAGAACCAGGACCACGTACTCAGCAGTAGTGCTTTGACCGCTAGAGCAAGGAAGCAGTCCGCGATTAAAGCTCTTAAACATTTTCCGGGTACCTGAAATAGCTTCGAAACCGTTAGTCGGCATCACAATTCGGCTCTTTAGTTTAAGCACCGGTATATGACTCCCCATTAACTGTAGTGGGTATCTTTTTGTCCGGGACACACATTGTTTCCTGTATAATGCAACATTTTGGTGTGCCAGTTTAAAGCTTTGGCTACACTGCGGGAGAACTTGTGAAACATGTTCCGTGTCGTGGCAGAAACCATTTTTGGGTCCCTTGTCTCGAAAAATAAAAATGCTTTGTTCATTCAAATGCTTCATATTTGAATGAATGAAGTATTTTATAGCCAAAATCATCACTAACTTACCGTAGTAATGAGCGGTCGGCGATAATTTCTTAATATTTTTGATTGCACATTAAAACATACAGAAATTAGGACAGCTCATGTAAAAAGGTGAGCTTTATCCAACCTAAAGGTTGACTTGTGGGAAATGTCTCGTTGCATTAAGTCTGCCCATGTACACTCTATTGTACCTACATGTGGTTTAAATAAATAAAACTTCAGTGCAATAGAGAAATTATTGTCTAGATACTTCTCTATTAGAAAGAGTGACAGGTAACCAGTAAACTCCTTGAACTCAAGATTCTTATCCAAGAGTAAGCCTTTTTTCAACACGCATGTTAATTTTGCTTTGGCTTCGAATTCTTGGAAAGTCATTTTTACCCTTTTTTATGGATTACAAATCATCAAATGACTCTTTCCGCTCTGGTTGGAGCGGGAGGGAGTGTCAGACTCTTACTGACTAAAACCCATCCGTGGCCATCGAATAAAATCCGCAACCCTGATGATGATGATGACCCTGAACCCGCTAACCTAACCTAACCTAACGGGCCCTCGCGGCTCTTTGAGGCGCGCGTGGAACACAACGCGCCGTCGACCCGGGCCTGGCTATGATCGGACGGCGAGCCAAAGTTATTTTTACCCTACCGTCCCAGAAGCAGGGTATTGTATTTCGAGATATGTATGTATGTTTATGTGACTGCTTGAATAGTGACTTATTTGGATCATTTCATTTGCGGTTTTATGTTTCAAGTTTTTTCAACCTTCCTTAACTTTATTAAATTTCAAATGGGTAGAAAACCACCCACAAGAATCTAAATGAAATAAAATTGCTTCAAAAGTAGCAGTCATGCCCCATCACAAGTCGGCACACATGTGTACAGTGTAGACGAAGCTTAAAGTGTAAATCGCGCGGTACATTTCAGTCGGCTGCTTAATGTGTCGTCTGATATAATTGCCTTATATCATTCACGCTGTAAGAGATCACTACTGCGATTCCTGTAGGGCTTGTGGGTCTAACTGTTTCTATTAGTTATGTTTGTTTTGTTTATTTTTCGTTTTGGGAATGTGTTGTTGGTCATTCTAAAGCAGCACAGCGAATTTATGATTTCTATTAGACACTCATTTCACTTTTGTTCTCTAACTAGCTTCCCCGCAACCTTGCCCACGTAGTCTTATCATAGGGACCATACATTTTTCTGAAAAATTTGCCTCAGGAACAAGCACATAAAGATATAAGTAACTTTAATCGGTTTAGTACATTCCAAGAAGACCTTCCTATAGAATAAACATACTTACCAAACAGTTTTACCTCTAAGTAGGTATATTAGTTTATACAACGTGTAACAGAATAAACGCAATACCTCTTAAGGGGAAAAAAAAATCAGCTGTTGCTGTTGTCGAGTTATGCGCACATAAATGTACGGGGCAGTCGATGTTTTTGTCGTGATTTCAGTGTTGGTTCCATAGTGAAAGTTGTTCTTAACGATTAGTATTGTGGCCCCTTAAGTATTATTGCGTTTATTCTGTTACACATTGTATACCTATAAATAAATGCACAACATAACTATCATAATGTAGGTAATTGTATTAATATTTGTGTTGTTTTATTTTAGCTATTCCTTGGCGGCACAGCGAATCTATAATGTTCAGGGTATCTTCCACAAAATAAACTTTTTTTTTCCATAATAATTATCGTTTAATTTATATTTTAATTTTTTTATAAGTACAACCAATAAGTTATTTTATTTTATTTAAACTAAAACTAAGTACATAATATAAAACAAAATACCTACATAAATACACTTAAAGATATAAATGTACAACATACCTATTTTAACCTACATAAAACCGTACCACCCCCGAACTCCGAACTTTAAAACACATTTAACAGCAAACACACCTTAATTTATTTGTATTTACTCGAAGGTATTTCGGTGTAAAATAATGCAAAAGTTTAAAAAGGGGACAAATTTAATTGGGCGAGTTACAAATGAGTCGGTTCGTAGGTGGAATCCGTTGGTCATGCGGGCAGCGATACCTCCCGTTAATTACCGGAGTCTAACAAAGGAGTCTGAGCAAGCCAGCGGCTTTTGTCATCAGTTTTATCTTAATTGCTTGAAGAAACTCAATATCGTTTGGCGACAAGATGCTTTTTATACCTCCACTCCGCTCCCGACGGCAAACAATGACAGAACTTTGAATTAGTTTTGGTTTGATAACGCCGCCAATGGCTTTTTTCTTTCTCTGTTTTAACGACAGTACTGTTATTACGACCGATATTTCTGGCCGATCGCTGAGGTTTTATAGCCCTTTCGATTTATTTTCCCAGTGTCCGTTTATGTTCGCCGGATGAGTCCAACTTTATGATATCACTATTGTGTAACTCTTTTTATCTAAGATTGTAAGCCGTCGCTCATCGTCATAAAACTATGTGTTCACTTTCAGATTTTGCTCTGAATAAAATATACGACAAGTGGGATGCTCTGAATTATGATTGGCTGTGTTTTATGAAGATGTATCAAATATGAAACTTGTTTCTGATTCAATGGACCAAATTCTGCTGCAGGAATGGAACTTCAATCTCGTGTAATTTTGGTTTTACTTCGAGAGTACCTACATTTTCGTATCGTTCGTTACACTTTAACTTCTAAATAGCTGAGCAGATTTTCATGAATTTTGGCACAGAGATGGATGAGACCCTGAATACGGTTAAATACTATTATTAGGTATACATACATTTTCGTGAAAGTCAACATTAACGCGTGTGAAACAATGAGCAAAAGCTTGTGCTTTCATACCCTTATTTATTTACTCTCACATAATTTCTGACGTCAAACATCCATTTGTGACTAAGCCTTGAATGTCACGACTCACGACCCTTCATACCGAAATACACTCGCGTGAAAAACCCCTGACATCACTAAGCCTTACCCACATGTTAAGGCTTGTATTCATGCCAGTGACCTTGCGCATTTGGGCGGAGCGAACTCCCACTCCGCTACCCGCATGCAACAGAACGATGAGCCGCGCGCGGCCCGCTCCGCCACCGCGCGTCGTCGCCTGGTCCCGTCACAGAGTATCGAAATCACAGAAGGTCAAATCATCGTGGAAGTTAAAATTATTTTTTATATGTTCCGCATATAAAGTAGGTAGTCAATTTTTGTTTTTATTTACTATCTATTGATATGGATGTACTTTTCGGGCAACAGTTACGAATATATTTGTCAAATGCTTCGAGGCCGCGGGTAGAAACTATACCTTTACTACAAATCAGCCAGGCTTGAAACATGATCGAGGAAGACAACTTGTGAACAAAATTATTTATATAAATAAATAAAAATTAATGGTTATTTCTGTTGCTAAGAGCAAGACTCGAGGACGGCTGGACCAATTTCGGCTAACATTTTTATCAAAATTTTTGTTAAAGTCAGAGGAAGGTTTCTAGGTAGGGTAGGTAGGTAAGGTAGATAGGTAGGTAGTATATTATAAGTTATAAGTACTAGTGTATGTCATAATATTTGTTATAAAAAAAGATAAGAACTAAAATTCACTGAAATGTAACTTCGTTTCAATGAGTATTTTTATTCTTTTGGCTGGTTGAACTTCTTGATCCTCACTTATTTCTCCGTGTTCACATATATTTACTTTTGAAAATTTCGATAGCCAGACAAAATCTTGTTCTGTTTTCTTTTTTTCTTCGTTCTCGTTTTGTTCATTTTTCTCTTCAACCTCTTTTTCTTTCCTTAGTTCTATTTCCTTCTCTTTGACATTTTTTTCTTTCTCCTGTACATCGTCTTCTTGTAAATCATTTGTTTGTTGGTTTAAATCATTTTGTTTTCTTTTTTTGGGTAATTTATTTTTACCACTGCTTTTTCTATGCATACAAATAGTCTCTAATTTTCATTTTTCTCGGGTATCTTGGATCAATAAGTTCCGGTAATATGCAATCCAAATAAAATCTAATTAATTTATTTTCCATTACGTCTTTCCAGAACTTGTCATCTTTTTCTGTAATTTCGATTTTCATAGGAAATATTTTCACCCAGCCATATTCCAAAAAGACAATTTGTTCTTTTGGTTATGTGAAGTTGACCCTGAATTTGGTAATACCAATTATGATTAGTATTAATAACAATCGTAGCAGTTTTATCAGTTTTATAAAAAGGTATTTTTTTTAGTAACTGCTTCGGTAAAACTCAGTTAGTGAGCTGCAATAGGGCATTTAATTTCTATCACCATGTTCTCCTCGACACATATCCAGGAGTAGCGCCTAGATATGGCAATTCATCGTCAATAAATAAACCGTATGGTTGTATAACTAAACCAGTGTCTTTTGAAATTTGCTCAAGAGTATTTTTTTCATTTTCAGTCCCATGTTTTATTGATTTAACGTGACTTATGCTTTCTTTATATTATACATAGTAAATCTTTTACTACGTTACTGCAACTGATATTTGAACGCCTCTTTATAATGCGGCCAAAGTTAGAGGCTGTTGACAGTTTCCTTCTCAATTCCAGCTATTCACTGCATAAACTCTGTAAAATAATCAGAATAAATCAATCATAATATTAAAAACAATTAACTTTGTCTAAAAATCCGATCGCTAAAAACTACTAAAAAGGTATTTTTTTATTTCTTTCATTTTTGTGAGATACATTTTTGAAATCGTCTCCTCGTGCCCTTTATCTTGTTACCCCCTCGATACGTTTTGACGAAAAAAAATTGACGACATAATATGGCGCCAAAAATCAGCCATTTTATTTTTTTATGTACTCAGTGTCACTTTCACTATCAAGACGAATCTAATGACACCTATCAAGATAAAATCCATCAAGGCGTTTAGGCTACAGCGTACCAAAGAAATATACACACACTCGAAAAACATAACCCTCCTTCTGGCGCGGTTGGGTAAAAATATACTTTACTGAGGTACCGAAAAGGAAAATTACAAGTAATATTGACTAAAAGTCATTGCAAGGACATGGTACTTCTGTGATCATTCACTACTCTATGACACAGAAGCATTATACTTACAACTTTGTTTGAATATAGGTATTTTATAAACAGTATCTATCTACTTTCATGAAAGGTAAGTAAAGCTATAATGAAAATGTAGATAAAACTTACCTTGATAAATGTTATACCCTTTTGTTTGTAATATTTTTTTAAACCTAAAACACTACTTATACAGGAATCAGAAAAAACTTACTCCACTTTTAACAAAATTAAATTTTTGCAGTTATATTTTACGATATTTTTGTAGTGCTGAGCTCTCGCAAAGCGACACACGTCCACCTAGCAACACGACGCGCCCCGCACTGAATTTGTGGACGAGTGCGGGGGAGATATAGACACGGACTTTAAATGGTCGCATTTTTAATTTATTATAGTAAAAATAATACACGTTTTTAAAAAGTAACAAAACCAAATCATTTTCGTTGGTATTGCAAAGCAGTAGATTTTTTTTTATATTCTTTTGATAAAAAATGAAGGAGTAAAATGGTTTAATCTCAACGATTTAGAGGTGATTTGGTGTTTTTTTTTCTTATTATCGGATACCGATAGAAAAATTATGGCAAAACCAAATTACGTATTATATCATGTAGATTGCTGTATATTTTTTTCAGATGTAATTTCTTTATAAATGCTGACGAAAAGCTGCTTCATCTGCACGCTGTTTTTAAGCTTTTTTCGAGAGAGTAGCCTTAAGATACAAATTCTCGGATTAACCTTCAGTTGCTGTGTAAATTAATAACTTACCTCCATCACGGGAGATGTAACAGGGTTCATATTTAACTTTTTAACACCTAACCCCTAATGTTGAACTCCGAAAACAAAATGTACGGCCTGGCTGGGTTCCAAATCGCTAACGTAGGTCATAGGTCACCATACTTAATGTGCGGAGATACTTCTGGCACGATCCTAACATGGCGTCACATGCAAATTTTATTCAATATGAAACACTTCACATACTGGATGAGTTTGTCTTGTCGACTGTGCAAAAAAATCCGCGTATGGTATAGGGTTGTCGAATTATGCGCATATAGGTAGTTATTAAGTTGGTTTCGCGTGTGGTCTCTTTAACCTTTGGGGATGGTAGGAAGAGTAGTAATAATTATTACCATGTTACTTAGACTTTAGAATGTAATGTAAATGTTTTTGTGATTTTATTCAAAGTAAACTACGATAGCAATTGCAGTTTTGTTTCAACTGTAGTAGCAGACATTTCAATATCTTATTTTCTTTTACTATAAATATACATTTATAAAATAGATACCTATCTGTTTATAAATTATGTATGTATGAATATTTTAAATAATGTATGCACTATTGTGTTAGTTTATAAATAAATCTCTTGCGTTACTGAGTGATTGAGTGACTGAGTGACTGAAAGACATCGCACAGCCGAAATTACTAGTCGTAGAAAGCTGAAATTTAGCATGTTGGCTATAGTTTGGCATGGTGCCTTGGGAAGTGTAGGGAAGGGTTTCCCGAAATACCCACGGGAACGAAAAAAATCGGGATATGTGCGTACGAAGTCGCAGTAAAAGCTAGTATTATTATAAATGTTTTTCTTACTTATAACCATAGATGTAATAAACTAATATTTTGTTATATTTCTTTGCTTATAAACTATGCACCGGGCATAATACCTCTGTACCAGTTGTATAACCTTGTTTGACTTGTAGATAATGCCTAAGGCGTTGAGTCCGCCATTGTACTTTTTTGCATGAAGTTTTGAAAACATACAGTACATTTAATTAAAACACGAATCCTATACAAGTGTGGGTAGATATTAGGCACTAAGCGTTGGTAACAGCGTTCCGAGCTGTCTGGGCACCTAACTCACTAATTAATTAAACACTTCTAAAAATGCAAAGACTATGCACATTTTTTATTTTTACGCTGATTTTTTCATAGTAGCTTGCCGTATCTCGGCCCACCACGATATTAGAAAATATTTTTGTTTTGTATTACGAACGAACAATATTGAAATGGCTTCATTATTTCGCTTAGTGACTACTGGACTACGTACGTAATAACAAAACTGACAGCACCATGTCATTGATTAAATCCATCGTTTACATCGCGATCGTCCGAATCTCTTTGAGTCTGAACAGTAGCTCAATAACAAACGTTTTCTAATCATTCAGCTTCCATTCGCTATCAGCTATCACTAGCATTGCTAATAAGCTTTTCCTTTGAAGTGTACAGGATACGTTTCATATTCCAATAGTAGGTTTAAAGTTGATCCACACACATCAAGGCCTTCCGGGACGTGTTCGGTCCGTGGAAAAAAAAAGCCTTAATTCGCTAACCAAAATAAATTTATTACAGTTAAAGCCTAAGTAGTATGTTAATTTTTGAATCTAGATTAAGTATGTAATAATAATAAAAATAAATGAAAAAGTTATTTCTTCAGCAACCAGTCATAACGTGGCCTTGAGCTCCGGTCGGATCACCGCCCGGTAACGGTCCACTCTCGTCCCGAGGCCGGCCCGGATTGTGTGAATCAACCTTTAATCGTCAGACGATTGGAGTACGTGCATTTTCGGACATAATGGTGTCGATCGTGGAAATTGCGAAGCTATTTATGCAAAGGTAATAAAAACCTTTAAAAAAAAATACAAGTGTCCAAAAAAAAACACCACAAATAGCAAAATAACTTTAAATTCAGTAGTCGGTATATCTGTTTTAGTTTCTTCGTTTTTTGGCACCGAATATTCAGTATTCGGTTAAAGTTATTAAAGTTATTTTGCTCTTGGGAGTTTTTTTTGCTCTAAATAGTCAAGTAACTATATATAAATATACAACGTGTAACAGAATAAACGCAATACCTCTTAAGGGGTCATTGTACTTATCATAATGAACAACTTTTACTATGGGACCAAACCTTAAATCGCGAAATAAAATCATCTGTTCAGTATATTTTGTCGAGTTATGCGCACAAAAATGTATGGAGCAGTCGTTTTTTTTTCGCTTTTTCTGTGTTGGTCCCATAGTGAAAGTTGTAGATAATGATGAGTACAAAGACCCCTTAAGAGGTATTGCGTTTATTCTGTTACACGTTATATTTAATTGTAAAGTATAAGTTATCAACCCAGTGAAAAGTCAGTCCAATTTTGTTTTTGGATGGAAAATCGTCAGACTCTCCTCCAGCTCTTGGCGGAGCGGAAAACACTGCACTGAATAAAACCCATCCGTGTTTCTCAAATGCTCTTTTCCGTTCTAGGGCCGCGATAACTTTTCTATCCGTAACTCTGGGAAAACTCAGCCCTAAAAAATCAAAAGTGATTAAGATATTATTACGGCCTCGTTATTTGATATTAGCCTATCTTATCAACCTATAATTTTATTAAAATATTTCTTAGCCATCCACGAGTTAGGATGAAACCTTACAACGCTAAAACAATTATTTTAATAAATAATTAATATGCCCAATTAAAATGTCGGTAGAATATTTTGCCTATATTTTAGAAATATTAAGGTTTTATGTTCTTGTTTGTAACGTTTATGTAGATATTATTTTGTCAAGCATTAATAAATTTTATAGACTTTAGCATGCTAGAGATACAAAATATTGACTCAACAATGCTACTTCCTATCGAAGGTACATGCACTCGATAAAGGTCTCCATAGACGGGTGTAACGCATGACGCGACAATGCTGCTTTTTCATAAAAAATGTCCTATGTATTTAACAATTTCATATTGTTGCACTTAGCTACAGCCTTAAAAATCCAATCAATTTCATTGATGTTGTTACAAGTCGCATATTTTTGGAATGTATTCGTTCGAATTGTTTATTTACTTTGTCAACACGGAACTCCACAATCATTAGTAGGTGTTGCCACGGAAACAGAACTAAATAAAACTTGATACGATGATAAAAAAGCGGACGTTTTTACAGCAGCCCTGAAATATGACGCAAATAAAATAAGAGAATATAATTGTAACAATACTCGTTTACAGCTTTTGAGTGTAATGGGGATGAAAAATATGGGAATACTAGGTTTTAACGTGGCTTTGTCTGGCTGAAAATTTTGGATGAAAAGTACTGTAATGTCCAATCGTGCACAATACTTTTTGAGAATAATTTCAATGTATGTACTGCTGCAGGAGGGAGTTTGTGATAGTGTGACGGCTGATTGGACAGAATGGAAGAAAAAAACGTGTTGCGCCGACCCCAAGTAACATGGGAAAAGGGCAGGAAGATGATGAAGTACTGTTGCAGAAGCAGCAGAAGTGGCATTCCCGCCGGGTTCTTTGTTTTCTAATAGCTACAACTTCAGGATCATTAAGTCAAAAGTGAATGCGTTAGGCAAACGTGCTCCATCATCAAACATATCAACACTTACTTAGGTGAGACTACAAATTGGGTGCATAGGAATGACTAGGGGTAAATTGATTTTCACGGTATTTAAATATTGTTGGCAGCATTTTACGGTCTCAAATTTTGTTAAGTTGTAATTTAAAAAAAACATTGCCTTTCCAGAAAACCAATGTTTTTTACTACAGGGAAAACAGGGAAAAAAAGTTGTAATTTAAAAAAAAACATTGCTATATTATGATATTACAGTGAAAATGCCTTTGAAAGTTTTGTTTCGTTTCACCCCACCGTACCGACTCACCCTGTTTTACGGTATTTGTTAACCGCAAGTCTATCGACACTAAAAAAGGTCATGATAACATCAGAAAATGTATCCCATTTGTATGTTAAATTTCTTCTTGTATTTTCTTCTCCATATACCTAGGTCTACGCTTTGGAACGTGCAAATGTCTGTAGTTAACTTCATGTTTTTTTTTTGACTGACCGACCTCGACAATTCAAAAGGGTATTATTTCTTTATATGTAGCTTTTGATCGCGGCTCCGCCCGCGTGGATGCCGGTTATTGCGTAAAAAAGTAGCCTATGTCTTATTGGGCCTGAGATCCTGAAAATTTCATGACAATCCGTTCAGCCGTTTTAGCGTGAATGCGTAACAGACAGACAGACAGAGTTACTTTGGCATTTATGATATTAGTAGGGATAAGTCCTGCCAGGGTTGCGGA
Organism: Melanchra persicariae; assembly: GCA_947386135.1. NCBI lineage: Eukaryota > Metazoa > Arthropoda > Insecta > Lepidoptera > Noctuidae > Melanchra > Melanchra persicariae. The sequence continues at coordinate 2,032,825 of OX376651.1, read as the reverse complement.
TTTTGTTCGAAAGAGTCACCGCGGCCCTGGAACGCAAAGGACACTAGAAGGAACACGGATGGGTTTTAGTCAATAAGAGTCTGACACTCCCTCCCGCTCCACCCAGAGCGGAAGGAGTCACTTGATAATTTCCCATCCATAAAAATAGTAGAGATATTTTACTTTGAGTTTTAAATCAGTACTTTAATCCTCTAAATTTGTTGAGAAGCCTAAATAAATAAATCATTGGAATGCCACAAAATCAACAACAATTAAATGACCAAAAAACCCAATATTAAATGAATAAAAAATCTAACATCAATCGAGAAAAACACACCCAATGTTTAATTTCCCAGTTCACAAAACACACAGTCTATTATTCTAAACAAACAAACTTACCTATTTGTTGTAATAGAGTGCTATGACCGAGCAAAAACCGATCCCTTGCCCAAATTGCGGTACATAATACTTCATCAAAATTAAAGTTCATTCGTTCCGTTCATTCAATAGAGTTTGCAAAATGTTTTAAGGGTGTATATTCATTACAGCGGAGACGCTTGGGAGAAAACTTTTGCGCCAGTTCACTTGTTCAGCGAATTATTCATGATCCCTCCAGAAATTGTCGATTGATTATACTGTTTAGAGCAAATTAACTTGACAATAAGATCGTCGGGTTTACAATCGAGGGACGTTATTATGTAAGAGGATTTGTGATGTTGATAATTACTGTTGTTATGCTCGTAATTATTTGCACTTTGATAGATGGACTGTGTAATCAGGATGTGAAATGACTGAGTCTTTTAAGGGTGCCCAAAGAGTAAAAACGGGACCCTATTACTAAGACTCCGCTGTCCGTCTGTCAGTCTGTCTGTCACCAGGCTGTATCTCATGAACCGTGATAGCTAGACCGTTGAAATTTTCACAAATTATGTATTTCTGTTGCCGCTATAACAACAAATACAACAAACGTGATTTTTTTGCCGTTTTTTTTATAGATAATGGTACGGAACCCTTCTTGCGCGAGTCCAACTCGCACTTAGCCGGTTTTTTAAGAAGAGAGTGCCAGACTCTTGCTGACTAAAACCCATCCGTGTTCCCTTTGGGTTCCAGGGCCGCGGTGAGTCTTTCGAACACATTCCGCAACCCTAGTAAGATCTCGCAACCCTGGCAGGATGACTGTCTATGTACTGACGTATGTCTATGACTGATGTATGTCGCAGCCAATTAGCTTAAACAGCCGTTTAATTGCTTGCCTAGCCTTTTCATTTCCATTTGCCTATTTTTCAGCGACCAACGGTACATCTTTTGTTCAATATCGTTTAATAACTTGCCCATGTCACTAATGTCGCTGATTAAACGGCACAGATCATTGAAAAGGCTTGACTTTTAATGAAACGGCGGATTCAGCTAGTTGGCAGCGACATTTACATCTCTTTTTTTCGACTCTTCTTTCGCAGGTGTGCAAAAAGAGATTTCTTTATTAATGAGCATCACTTTCGTAATTACTTTTCTTCTTATTGTCTGTTTGCTACATGTGTGCACATTAATATTGTTAAATAAAGAAGGAGACATGTTGCGGCGGCCCCAAATAAATTGATATACCAAAACGACCGAATGGAATGACCTGGTAAAGACGCAGGAACCCGCTAGATTGAGAAGATACAGTACAAGGCCCCAAGTCTGCTATTTTCATAAATTCGTCATTCCAACACGATCCCATTGTCATTTTGCTATAAGTTCGTAATCTGGTAAATTCATAATGGTCGATCATTGGTTGGTCAATGATGGTATTTGAATCGTGGTTTAGAAATATTCAATGTGTTTGAAAAGCAATGACTGCACAATAACGTTCTAATGGTAGGTCACTGATCGAAGGAACTGTCAAAATTTTAGCAGGTTACCGCATACGTCTGTCATTAATTTGTCATTGTGTACGAGATAACCATTCTATGCCATTTTAATCAATGGAGTGTCAGTGGTTGACCATTGGAAAGTCATAGTGACGCTTTTATATTAGTAGATTCTTAGAACTTGTCAAAATCAACAATTATGAAATCAATGATATACCATTCTGACACTATTGTAATAGCAGACTTGAGGCCCTGGTCGATGTGATGACTCCTGGGGGAGTTCTATGCCCAGCAGTGGACATATTCAGGCTGAAATAATGATGATTCTAAAGGGCAAGAAAATCTTATTTCTTTATCGTTTGGGCATTAAGGTATAACGACCCCACACACCCTAGTGTTAGAGTTTCTGAACCGCCTCAAGGGCCTCTGACATGGTTTATTTGACGACCGCCATTTGGTAGCCGGGACCACTGGTTTATACGTGCCTTCCGAAGCACTGAATCATCTTTTTATCAGACAATCAGGTGATTCAAACTGCAATGTCCTAGCCAAACTGGAAACAACTTTACAAAGTATACTTCCCGTGGGAATTGATCCCACGACCACCGGCTCAGTCGGTTGGTCAAGGCAAACGCCTAAACCACACGACGACGGAGGCAGTTAAGGAAAATTATGATGCTGAATTATGAATTCGTATACAAGTTCTATCTAACATCAACAATTGTGTAAACACTCGCACTGTGTAAAATTTCTCAACTACAAAGTTAATTTTGTCCTTCAATCGTACCTTTATATTTTGAGTGTTTTTATAATTTATAAACTTCAGTACATACGGAAAATATGTACGTACGGAACCCTCGGTGCGCGAGTCCGAGAACCATTAGAACACATAAGAAAACTTATTACAGGTACCAAACAAGAGTGAACAAGCATCATCTGGGCTCGATCGCTCTATTGCAGACCTCAGCCATCGCTTCCAATCAGGCGAGAGCGAGCTCAAGTTCTAGATCATCAGGAAAAACTACCCTTTTTATGGATGGGAAATCATCAAATGACTTCTCCCGCTCTGGGCAGAGCGGGAGGGAGTGTCAGACTCTTACTGACTTAAACCCATCCGTGCTCCTCCAACTGCCCTTTGGTTTCCAGGGTCGCGGTAACTCTTTCGAACATAATCCGCAACTGGAAAAAATACCCTTGAAAAGAAGAGTCATTCGAACCGTTTAATTCGACCAATCTTTTACATATAAAATGGAAATAAAATTTTACTTTTATACAACTCAATTATAACAAAGTGTTACAAGATAGTGTTTGGTTATAAATTCGTTGTTATTCGTAGTTTTATTGTAAAAACAAGTGGAAACTATAACATCGGAAGAGCGCGATTAAAATAGGGCTGTCAATCTCAAAAGTAAAACAAAGGACTTGGATCCAAAATCCCAGGTTTTGTACTGATTAAATTAACTAAGCCACTAAGGCTAACTTTATACTGCTCAAATCCCTACTAATATTATAAATGCAAAGTTACTCAGTCTGTCTGTCTGTTACACTTTCACGCTGAAAGCTTCCTCATGAAATTTTAGCAGATTGTATTGTATTCTATGGCAAATTTATAGCCTGGGTTATTTATTTGTTTATTTATCACACACATGTTTCCTATGTCATTACAGATAATACTAAATGTAATGCGACAAATTAACATACAATAAATTTTACTTAACTATACCTTACATGCTACACAGTACGTATCCCTATATGAAGAAGGACATAGGCTTCTTTTAATGCAATAACCGACATCCGAGCGGGTGGAACCGCGGGAAAATGCTAGTCACTAATGAAAATCGGTCAGATGCGAGGCGGACTCGCACAAGAAAGGTTTCGTACCATCATCTGCCTAGCCTTTTCCCAACTATTTTGGGATCGGCTCCCAGTCAAATCGGATTCAGCTGAATACCAGTATTTTACGTGGAGCGGCTGCCTATGAAAGGTTTCGTATAATAGACCTTAAATTATTTTTTTGATAATAAAACAGAAACAGAAATACACACTGTAATTTCAAATGTGTACCTATGAGATTCAGTCCACTGACAGATAGACGGACGAATGGTCGGACGGGCAGCGCTGGCTTATTAGTACAGTTCCGTTGGTTGTCCTTTAGATATGGAACCCTAAAAAGGTACATTTAGTCCTAAACATATTTATTTTAAACATCATTTAGAAAAATTAAAGAAATCGAACGTTGCTTTAAAATCATTTGGTGCTTATGTACATAAGCACTAAATGATTTTTAAATATCAATAAGTTACTTATTAGGTAGAAATTGCCTCGGACAAAAGATAAGCATTGTCGTACAACGTGGCAATGCTGCCAGCCTTTTGGCCAGTGGCCTGCAATGCGGAGGAATTTTGCGCCATGTTTTTGACTGACAGTAGTCATAGTCATGCCTCAATCTGAATAGTATTAAAATAATTATAATTATTAAATACCGTACTATTTCATTCATTTTATTTGTATCTCCAGATTATCCAGATCCAGCTGAACCCAAAAATAATACAACATTTAATTTCACAATATTAGTTCTATAAACATCATTCTACATCACACGTCCGCGAATTAGAACCGTCAGAGTTCCGCAGCCCTACACAAAAAGCAGTTAATTTAAACATTGGCTGTAGGAACCAGCTGTTCGCCAATTAACGGGTCAACTCATTAAATTACTCTGCACTGGCTCTGCGAGCCTGGTACTCGCGTCGTAATGTTGTCATGTTGATTTTAAGTATTATAAACAGTACATAATATATGAATACGTAATTTATTTGCACTGTTTTATTATTAGGAATAGGTGACCCTTATCTCTCAGAGTCAAAAGAGGTGACTCAGGGATCGTGAAAAGGGGCTTTCAGTTAGATTCCCTTTAGATTTCAGCAGTGATTTCATACATATTAGTTCACATTAGTCGAAATTCCAAAGCCAAATTCTGTTACTTTCACAACTATGTAGCCATCAAAAAATGTCAAACAAATCGGAATTTTTCAAACTCTCGAAGCGTGAGTTCATTAAACTTTTTTTCTCGACTCCCCAATTTACTTTCTATCGAATCCAATCTAAATTCGTTCAATTTTTTAACATAATCACCGATCGGATAACGTTGATATTCGCGAGACAAGAACGGTAGGGGGGGAAAAACGGGAATTGTAATAAACGATTTATCGAAGAAATCAGAGGGAGTCCCGGGAGACACGGGAATTAAGAACTCCGCTAATGAGATGTTGATTGCATCCAGTCCCGTTTGTCGCCTGCCTGTTTTGCATTAAATCTCCTTTTTAATATTTTCTCTCGTCCGTTAAAATGCGGAATGCATCTTGTGATGTTTTTTTGCTCCGCTTTGCATTTTTTATTCGTTTTTGTGTTCTTTGATGTAGAAATTAAACAGAAATAAGCCCTTGCTTTGAATTCTTGCGATTTTTCATGCTGCTCTCTAGAGAAATGTCTAGAACATGATCACACGATCCTGTGTTCTTTCTACTTAGAAGCTGTGGTTATTAATTTATTTCGTTTAGTCAGCTGTAAAGAAAGCTTACTAAGCAAAAAAAAAGTGCGAATCATACCTAATTGCTTACATTTTGAGGTATTTATAATAGAAGTACCAACTTTGTTCCAAAAATTACTTGCTATAGATTGAGTACTAGCTGTGAGCAATACAACCCAAACACTGTTACTTAAAAAACTTTCGAGTCTTCAAAATCTTTAAACCATTTCTTTAGACTTTTGCTGCACACATGAACAACGGTGGGCTAAATGCCCTAGACAATTTGTAGTGACAAGATTGAAGGTGATGACATAGATAATATTGTTGGAAACAGTCGGGAGAAAAAAGAAGTCATCATTTACAATGTTGTGCATATGTTTTAGGGACGCATGAAGGAGCCTCCTCGTGTAGCGCAATTTGTTCCATCAGGCACTCAACTGAACCGAGCGCTCGGCGCATCCTGGACAGGCTCACCTAACATCTTATGAGACTGGTCAATCCTTCCCTTGCGGTGGTAGGGCTAACGCCCGCCTGGTTCGGAAACACAATCCCACCGGAGTCCAGCATCAAGCATCCTGCTGTGTTTCGTCGACGCGTAGGAGTACCAGTGCTTCATGGCATCTTCTGGGCACGCTTGCTCCGTCATAGACCTCATCCATCACTCTCCATCAGACGTGATCGAGGTCAAGAGCGAGCCCATTCATCAATAAAAAAATGTTGTTACTAAAATTACGTAAATACAAATACATAGTTACTGATTTTAGTTTCATGTCAAAAGGGTGTAAAAGATTGACCAACACAATATTACAAAGCTACCAATACAAGTTACAACCGTCCACTGAAATTCCAAAGCAACATTCATAAGAACAATTTTCCATTCACACTAACAAACGCCGTATCAAGATCGGTTTTATACACGACGACGCTACTAGCAGCGTCACCCGTTTCCCCCTCAGTTCCGTAGTTCGCATGACGAGGCACGATAAACTCAGCAATGTACGTGAAAATGTTTCGATAATGTGAAAATTTGCAGTGTGACATTATTACCATAATGTTGCAAGGTAAATTAATCGTTGACTGTAGCTTTTCGCGCGAACGCGGCTTATTGTTTGTTTGCATGAATGTTAGCTTGGCCTAAAATAAGTTCTTTATTTATATAGGTCGAAAAATATGTTTTAAAACTTGTATATAACAAGCGTATTTTTAATGTCTTTCAAGGACCCGCAAAACAATCAATTTCTCATTCATCTATTAAGGTCAAAACAGTAAAGATAAGATAAGACAAGATAAGTCTTTATTTGCCTTAAACATGGTACAGGGTTGTTACAGTCAGGTATTATTATAAAGTCCACATGTTTAGCTATACAGAATATAAATAATAATGAATTGTGACATAACCTATTTTCAAAATGCTTGACACAGTTTAACCCGTGTCCCGCCCAGACCGTAAAAAATCTAATCATTCCAAAACCCAAAAAAAAAACATAATTTAACAGCCCCCACATAAAACAAAAAACGAAACAACCCAACCGACCGTTAAATTGAATGAAAGAAAAATCGCTTACGTCGGAATTCATAACACTCGTACACAGTTATATTTCTCGTCACACTCCAAGAATACGGACTAATCTAAAACCGTTAAGGGTTAAACCCGGACAACCGGACAGCCGGACAGAATGCCGGACACGTACGCCAACCATCTTCCTTGCGAAAACACGCTTCCCGGACGTACGAACGACCCTTTGAGCTGAGCAAACTGATGTTGTGTCTTCGGACGTGTTTTATGTTAGTTTTTTTATGGCTTGCTACGAATTAGAGACGGCAATTGAATATAAGTTAGTGATTCGCGTTCTAAAATGTAGAATGTTAAGCTGTTTTAAAAGCTTTGCTTGTGTGGGAAATACTCATAAGTTTTACAAAGAAATTAGCATAGTAGCTTGGTTCAAACTAGCTGAAAAATATGACATGCAAGTAAACGAAACTGCGAATTTTACTTTCCTGTGACTGTGAAGGTTACGGGTTAAAAAACTTTTTTTTACGAAAAAACCAACCGACTTCCAAACAAAAATACTAAAAATTACAAAATAACTTTAATTTCAGAAATCGGTGTCAAAAAACGAAGAAACAACCAAAAAATACAAAGCCGGAAAAACCGGGATTTTTTCCTCAGGTAAAACTAATCTGACTGCCTATTGAAAAATAAGCTCTGAGAAGGATTCGGATCAGTAAGACATGATTTCACTAGTGTTGTACATGATCTTCTAGTAAAATACTTTGTTCGGCGATGAATTAGGTATTGGGTATATGCCAATCAGGTACATTTTATTTAAGAAGTATTAGTAATCCTAATTTAAATTTAAAAATACACGAAACTTACAACAAACTAATATAAAGCCTAAAAAAATTCGTACTCAATGCTGTCAGCAGCTGGTAATGTGGCCAAGAGAGACTGGCGGCATTGTCACGAATGGCAATGCTTAATTTCTACCCAAAGTAAAAGCCAGCTCTTAGGTCACGAGAAGTGTCAACCAGCAGTTTTGAAACTTCTTTGAAAAGGCTGTGAGCAAAAGGCCCCACGGCCCAAGGGTTTCAACCCCAAACGGCTCGAAAATGTAGTTACCAATAAAGTTGCTATATTTATGCCGAAGTATTACTGTGCTCCAATTTTCAATGAAATTGCAAACACGTGTAACTTAAGTGACCTTGTCTCCTTAAGAGCCTTGTCTCTTCAGTAACAGGTGTACCTACATAGAAGGCTGTAAGCACTTGCTATTAAGTAAGCCATTTACTTATTTTTGAGCCGGGTAAAAGTGGCTGTTCTAACTAATTGGGTGGCACTAATGCGTGGACTAACTTGCTTTGTCTAACTTGCGTGAACTGACTTGCGTGAACTGAGTTGCGTGAACTGACTTGCGTGAACTAACTTGCGTGAACTGACTTGCGTGAACTAACTTGCGTGAACTGACTTACGTGAACTGACTTGCGTGAATTGACTTGCGTGAACTGACTTGCGTGAACTGACTTGCGTGAACTTACGATTATCATTAAAAAATGGTTAGAATAATGTAAAACTATGGTAAAAAAAAATTCTTTCAACGGTACTCAAGTTTTAATCAAACGGAATAGAACAGATAGACAGAGGAAATAAGGTACCTAACCTAATACTGACTAAGCAAACACAAAAGTAATATCCCTAAAATTCGCTCCACAAAATGAGCACTACTAAAAGTAAGCTTTCGCAAACAAAATAAAAAAATAGCAACGAAAAAATTTCATAGTAAACTCTTAACTTTCTCCGCCTATAATATCCCATTTCGTGAGTTTAATATTCAATAACCGGTTTTATATACAACTATTGGGAGGGGAATGTAAAGGGTGTTCCTATTCCGATCACGTTCGCCGCTGTCTTAACATCTGGATTGTTTTGTAACATGCTGTAGCGTCTTGAACTTTGTTTTAAAACTGACATCTGTCTGGTCGCACTTTTTGAAACTTATTCGGTGGTATTTTACGTGGGCAGGTCTGGGACAACTTTGAACCACGGTACTTTAAAGTGTTGGCGATGGCGGTGCATTTTAAGCTCCATTTGCGATGTTTTGAAGTTGGGTGCATTTTTGCTGTTTAGCACTTGGGAAATTACAGCTGAAGTATTCGTTGCCAGTTTTTTAATTATAACACATGATTTTCATAAGATAGTGTTTCATGTAAAATTGTTCTTAGTTAGATTTTTTGACCTATTGACAAAAAATATGAAATTAAATTTCAACCAAATGTGTACAACAAGACATCAATATTAGCTGTATATACAAATGCACATGATGCATATGTAGGTACCCGTATAAGCTTCAAATTAAAGTTCAGCTCCAATACCTTGCGTCTACCGATATATGTAGCTCATGCACTTTATGACATACACACAAAGCATGCCACCAATATCGCAGATATTCCAGAACCGAATACGACCATAAAATTTTAATATCGCCTTGCTCTTTTAATCCATAGAAAGTTTTAGTAAACGAGGCATTACATACGCCGGGAACAGAGCAAAAAGTGGGAGGGGTAGTTGGCGTGTCGGCACACTTTTTTCATCGTGATCTCTCGTTGAAAAGGCTGAAAATTGCCGTGAGGGAAGTACGTAACACAGTGAGGATGAAAGTTAGGCCGGTTACAGGCCACAGTCACCGAAGCTATTCGAGCGAGCTCAGTAGAGTTTTTAATTTCGTTCCGCAGCCACTCGCGGGAAACCTCGTTACAAGTTTAAATTGGCATTTCTCCGAGTAATGGTTAGACGCTAGCGGATAACTTCCTCGCGGTGTCTCCTTCACTTGGCCGGGTAATTCTTATTTAAAATGTATGAAAGGTTTCTTACAGGGTATTTGTGAGTCAAGTGTTTAGTGCATGGTGTCGTGTGCCGGTGTAGGTAAACGTTTCATAAGTGAGTTTGTGTTTATCTCAGAATGGGTTCGTTAAATACACAGTTTAGCTTCTGATATATTTTGTAGGAATATATAGACGTGTTCATCCACAATTACTGACTCAACACTGTCTCAATACTGACTCAACACTGACTCAACACTGACTCAACACTGACTTAACACTGACTCAACACTGACTCAACACTGACTCAACACTGACTCAACACTGACTCAACACTGACTCAACACTGACTCAACACTGACTCAACACTGACTCAACACTGACTCAACAGTGACTCAACAGTGACTCAACACTGACTCAACACTGACCCAACACTGACTCAACACTGACTCAACACGGACTCATAATTGGCTCAACACTGACTGAAACTACTATTTCACTTATTGCTGTAGCAGTTCGGAAACCGTAGCACTACCAATAAAGTCTAGAAACCAGAGGAAATTTGGCATTAATTTACGGGTGCCTGTCCATTAGATAAGTACTTAAGGCAAGAGTTTTTTAAGAAAACCTACTAAATCGACTTTTGCCAAAGGAAATCTATGTTGATTAAAAACTATAGCCCTTCTATCTTATTAAATCCCTTTACCTGTCACGTAAACCACTCGCGGCTGTTGAATAGATGGGGTAATTTTGGTTGTGGGACCGCACGGTCTCCCAGCTATACATCGTCTATTATAGGAGCTTCAGGACTGTTTATATTTTGCCCTGCTAGCGTCTGACGACAAAGTTTTTTTTTGTATAATTTTAATTGATACCGAGCAGAAAATGTATGCTGTCTAATTATATATTTAGTAGCTTTTGCCCGCGGCTCCACCCGCGTAGATCGGGTATCGCGTATAAAAGCCTATGTCTTTCTCCATATCCCAGGCTATGTATCTGCCAAACTTCCTGACGATCCGGTCACCAGTTTTAGCGTGAAAGCGTAACAGACAGACAGAGTTCCTTTCGCATTTATAATATTGTAATAATAATAAAGTAGGGATAGTTTACCTATTGGTTCTATTTTTAATAGTATGTACAAGTATTGTTTTGAAGTTCAAGATATTTTTAGCGGTTTTGAATTAGATTTTTCTTTGTTTGGCTTTTATTTGAGTGACAGAAATAAATCTCTATAATACCGATTTTTTTCTAATTACGATGTGCCTTATTTAAGACTGGCTCCTACAATTTATTTACATACTCTATACTAATAACACAAACATAATGATATAGCAGTCCCTCATGACGAGAATCTCGTGAAGGCTGAGAAAGATAAACAAACGAAGTATCTCGACTTGGCCCGCGAGGTTGTTGACATGTGGGATGTAAACACATCAGTCAATGTGCCGATAATCGTGACGGGCTGACGGCCAATGGCATAATTGCCAAGAACCTCGACCAACATCTGAAGAGGCTCTCGTTGGGCAGCTGGATTAAGAGCTTGATCCAGAAAGCAGTACTCCTGAACACGGCGCGTATTGTTAGGAGGTTCTTCTCTCAGGAGTCCTGACCACCGGTAGCTTGGACCCTGTTCCCGATACCGGTGGGCTACTATTTTTAATGTTTTTTTATGGAAATATTAAAAATGTAAATAATATGTCGGTAGGTACAGATAATAGTACAAACATAATTTAACAGAATTCACAGATAGCCAGGAATTGTTCAAGAATGACGGCAGGAACGTTTTCTCAGAAAACATCTCTAGAATTTGGTTAATAACAGACCCATCTCACTGGCCCCGGGTACGTGCGTTGTGATCCTACAAACGTTTGGGTACATACTCGTACAAGCGGATGTTTAAATGTATTTATATTTTATTTGCTCAGGTGCTCTAGATTTTCATGGCGTTACTTCGACTTTGATTGTTAAACAGTAAAGATTCGTTTTGCTAGACCATTTTTTCTATCATTTTTAGGGTTCCGTAGCCAGAGGGTAAAAACGGGACCCTATTACTAAGACTCCGCTGTCCGTCTGTCTGTCACCAGTTTGTATCTCATGAACCGTGATAGCTAGACAGCTAACATTTTTACAGATGATGTATTTCTGTTGCTGCTATAACAAGAAATACTAGAAACAGAATAAAATAAATATTTATGTGGGGCTCCCATACAACAAACGTTTTTTATAGAAAATGGTACGGCCCTTCTTGCGTGAGTCCGACTCGCACCTGGCCGGTTTTTATATAACCGATTAAGAGCCGCATGGGATCTTCAAGGTTACGCAATGCTTGCCGAAGTTGGTCTGTGGATGTGTGACCATTAACATACTGAGACTCTTCCGTGCCTTGAAAGAACGTCAAGCCGTCGGTCACGGCCATCATTTGGAGATCTTTGACAGTGGTTACGGATTGTCAGAAGCCATTAAAAGTTAAAAGTTACCGAATGGGTTGTGGACCTTTGGTAGGCAGCGGCTCCAAGTAAAATACTGCTATGCAGCTGAATCCGGTTTGTAGGGAAAAGGCTCGGCAGATGATGACAATAAAAATCCATACTTTCATTATAACAATCCTTACCTATGCTAATATTATGAGTGCAAAAGTAACTCTGTCTTTCTCTTACCTTTGCTGAACGGATTTAGATAAAACTTGGCACTAGGGCAAGCGACGTCCTGGAGTTAAATTTTTACTTTTAGTTGAACCAAATCGCTGGTAGGGGGTAGTAGGGGGTAGTACAACTTTATTCATGACTAGCTGTTGCCCGCGACTTTGTTCGAGTGTATGTATTATAAAATGATGTGGCTAGGTAAGATAAATATGTTCGTATATCTAATACGAACAGTCAATATCTATCATTGCTTGCCTCCTTTTTTATGTATGGGAAAACATCAAATGACTCCTTTCGCTCTGGGCGGAATGGAAGGGAGTGTCAGACTCTTACTGACTAAAACCCATCTGTGTTCCTCCTAATGCCCTTTGCGTTCCAGGGCCGCGATGACTCTTTCGAACAAATTCCGCAACCCTGGCAGGCACTGGCCCTAGCGGGCCTCGTCTTTATGCTGACATCTTTTTGTGACACGCGTGGAACACAACGCGCCGTCGAGTATCACCTCTTCTGTTCAAATAATTTTTCGTGAGAAACGTTGTAATGATAATGCTTCTTTCATTTCATCGAAACTATTCACAGCAGTCCTAGACGATGTCGTTAAAAATGTGGGTATAGATTGGGACTATAGCGGTATTAACGTCAATTTTCTGCCCAACTGTCTCACTTAAGATTTGCAGATGACTTTATGGTTTTCACTGAGAACTTCGATGACCCCCAGAAAATGCTTCAAAATCTTTAAGATGCTTCCTTTAAGTTGGGTCTTAGGATGAATATGACCAAGACGAAGGTTATGGCAAACACCTTCAGCGATTCAAATCTGGAAATAAATTGTTGGAGATGATTAACCGATATGTTTATCTTGGCCATATTCTTTCAATTGGCAAAGAAAATCAACAAACGGAGGTATCGAGAGGAACACACCTTGGATGGGCCGCTTTTATCAAAATGGACGACATTCTGAAGCCTGCCAAAATTCCGCAATGTCTGAATTCCCGCCTTTATAACCAGTGTGCTTTTCCCATCATGACTTACTTACTTACATGGACGCTCACGCAGGAGGCTGTGTACAGACTGATAGTTGCACAGAGAGCCATGGAGCGTTCCATGCTTGGTAGAGGTACGTCATCGAGATCCGAAGACGTACGAAGGTTTTCAACATCGGAAAACGAATTGTAGAACTAAAGTGGAGCTGGGCAGGACACTTGGCAAGGCGCGGTGATGATAGGTGGAGTAAGGCAGTAACTGAGTGGCGTCCGAGGACTGGAAGAAAAAGTATTGGTCGACCGGCGGCGAGATGGGCGGACGATATTGTTGCTGTAGCGGCATTCATGCCGCCACAAAAATCAACGTAGCAGAATCAACATCACAACAAATGAGACTCGCAGCGCCATCTATCTCGACAAGCTGCGAACTAACTGCAAAATCCTAAATCGCGATATCAAAGTTTACCGTGCGATTAGAACACATGCAAAGCCCTAATATCAACTCTCGGGCAGTTGCCCACCAGACAAAAACCAACCGTCTGGTCGGAGGATTCTCCCTTTTCAATGGAGGTTTGCGGGACTTTACTCTCTGTTCTGCTACCCCCAAACTGGTGACCCTCGACACTGAACGTCAGCGCAGCCTTCGTGCAGCTACCTCATCATGACGTCATCATCATCATCATCATCACTTCTCCTCATCGTGACCTCAAGCTCTCGAGCAAGCGAGTCATACAGCCAGCACCACCAACCATCCACCAACCAGCTCGGCTTCTACGGGTATCCTGACCACCAGCATGCAGCGGACGCGCATTCCTGGTCAGCATCCTCAGCCTCTATCATCAACGTTATCAGCGACCTTGGCAAGCACACTGCACTTTCGGCCAGTTACATGAAGAGCCTTGAAAAACCTCTCCTGGTCGACGCCAGCAGTCACGTCAGCACGTCGCACAGCTCCGACCCACCTTGGCAAGCACACTGCACCTTCGGCCAGTCACATGAAGAGCCTTGAAAAACCTCTCCTGGTCGACGCCAGCAGTCACGCCAGCAGCAGCATCGGGGCACCGCAGACAGTTCCGACTCACCGTGAACTCTGCGACGCAGACAGTTCCGACTCACGAGAACTCTGCGACTTCCGGTTCCGACTCACTGGAACCAACCTTCCACTGGCCTGGCAAGCATCTCAAGATGTATGGACGACTCATCCACTATCGACCTCCGGTCTCCGGAGGGGAGTGATGTAGCGGCATTCATGCCGCCACAAAAATCAACGTAGCAGAATCAACATCACAACAAATGAGACTCGCAGCGCCATCTATCTCGACAAGCTGCGAACTAACTGCAAAATCCTAAATCGCGATATCAAAGTTTACCGTGCGATTAGAACACATGCAAAGCCCTAATATCAACTCTCGGGCAGTTGCCCACCGGACACAAACAACCGTCCGGTCGGAGGATCCTCCCTTTTCAAATGGAGGTATGCTGGACTTTACTCTCTGTTCCGCTACCTCCAAATTGCCATCGTGGGTAGAACCTGAATGAGGCTGGCACAGGAACGTGGGGATTAGCACACGAAAAGAGAGGCCTATGCTCAGCAGTGAGCGAAGTTGGACTGTGGATAATGATGATGATACACAATGTTGATGAAACTTGCTAAGGTTGTTAACACGCGATAGAGCTACATAAAGTTGTCCATGGGAAAACCAACCAGAAGAGAAGTCAACCCCCGCAGAGGGCACGGCGGAGCATACGGTGAAGGTCTGCCCTGCTTGGGCGGAGCACCGCCGTGTCCTCTTCGAGGCGATCAGCGACGGCGACCTCTCGCTACAGGCTCTGGTTCACTCCATGGTCCAGAGCGCGGAGGCGTGGGAAGCCGTCACCTCCTTTTGCGAAACAGTAATGCTAGTAAAGGAAGAGGCGGGCCGCGTGAAGGAGAGGCATACGTCACGCCTTAGCTGCCGAAACAGAAGAAGACGCCCCGGGCGTCAGGAGTCGCAGGGCGATTCTCGGCCACCGTAGGCACCGACCTGCGGACGGCGAGCGTTGGGTGGCTCGCGGCCCGATAACAACCAGCAGCCCTACCATGACGTGTTAAAGCGTGAGTCGTTCGAGCGAGAAGGAGGGATGGAGCTATACACCCTATATAGCGCCACTGGTCCGGGTCGACGAAGCGTTGTGTTCCATGCGCGCCTCCAAGAGATGTCAGCTAAGTAGACGGGGCCTGTTAGGGCCAGAGCCTGCTAGGGTTGCGCAATTTGTTCGAAAGAGTCACCGTGACCCTGGAACGCAAAGATCATAAGGAGAAACACAGATGAGTTTTAGTCAGTAAGAGTCTGACACTTCCTTCCAGTCTACCCAGAGCGGAAGAAGTCATTTTGATGATTTTCCATCCATAAAAAAAAACCCACAACGGATAGAGTAGAGTAGGGACTCCGTTGTGCGTAGGTGTCCTGGCTAAGTTCGCCGGCCTAGCTCCGTCCAAGTGTACAGAAGCAACCAGGGTGCTTTACAGGTTGAGTGGAGAGACTTAACCTCAGTGGAGAAAAAAATTAAAATAACGTCAGTGGAGCAATCAGACCAAATCTTTTTTTAATGTTATGCATCAAATGCATAACGGTAAGTTTTGTATCAAAAGAATCACTGTTTATGACGTTTTAAAAGTACCATTAATGAATAAAAAAAATATATTGGGGTAATTCTCATGCTTTTGATAGTTAGTACTTTTTCGGTCAACAGATGGCATTACGGGTATCTGAATTATGTAGATAATAAGTTGATTTCTTCTAGATTGCTACAATTCCTATCAGGTTTATGTGTAAAAATTACCTAAATGGTTTTGTAACTAACTAACATGTCATTTTGTACATTCAATTATTTTGTGCATTCAATTACGAACAAAAACCTTTTATAATCAATATTGCTTACCTCCCATAACATACGGCGTGATAATATGTAGCCTAAAGTCTTCCTTGGTTAAAAAAGAACATTTTTGCTGAATTTCAATTCAATCTATCCAGTAGTTTTGGCGTGAAGCCGTACCATACACACATACAAACAGACAAACAGACAAAAATTCTAAAAAGTCACTTTTTGTCATCAATTACGTTTTTCTAACAAAAGCCACTTATTTTTTCTCGAAAATTCTCAATGTACAGTTTTTCTTTAGTTACTGTTTTATTATAATACTAGCTGTGCCCGCGACTTCGTTCGCGCGTGCACGGAGCATTACCATGTCCTCGTCGAGGCGATCGGCCGCGGTGACCTCTCGCTACCGGTCCTGGTTCACTGGTCCGGAGCGAGGAGGCATGGGAAGCCGCCACCTCCTTCTGCAAAGCAGTAATGCTAGTGGAGCCTCCTTCATTTCAGGCGGTCCGCGTGAGGGAGAAGCAAACCTCACACCTCGGGGTCTACTCTCTAAGCTCGCAGTCCTTAGTTTCCTACTCCGTATCACCAATGGGCTTACAATTAGTTCCGAACCCGAACTAAGAATTAATTACAGCATGATTTAACAGTTATTCCCAGTTCCCTTTAGCCGCCGAAAAAGGCGCCCCAGGCGTCGGGAGCCGCAGGCCAATTCCCAGCTACCGTAAGCGCGGGCCTGCAGACGGCGAGCGTTGGTTGGCTCGCTGTCCGAATACAACCAGGCCCGGGTTGACGGAGCGTCGTAGCTAGGGTTGCGGAATTTGTTCGTAAGAGTCACCGCCAGCCTCATCCAGGATGAGGCTGGCATAGGAACGTGGGGATTGCAACACAAATTGAGAGGCCTTTTTTTTTTTTTTTTTTTTTTTTCTAGGATGGGAAATCATCAAATGACCCCTCCCGCTCTGGGTGGAGCGGCAGGGAGTGTCAGACTTTTACTGACTAAAACCCACCCTTTTGTCCTCCTAGTGCCTTTCTTCCCAGGGCCGCGGTAACTCTTTCGAACAAATCCGCAACCCTGGTAGGCTTTGGCCCTATTGGGCTCCGACCCATGCTGACGTCTGCTGGTTTGGCGCGCGTAGAACACAGCGCGCCGTCAACCCGGGCCTGTTCTGAACGGACGGCGAGCTACCCATTGCTCGCCGTCCACAGGCATCAGTCACTGCGCCATGCTCAGGAGCATCAGTTCCTGGGCGGCGCAGTGGCTGACGTTCAACAGGAGGGGGTGAAATGGGGCCATTACTGGCACTCCATTTCAGCCCCCTCCGGAGCCCTTTGTAGGGGCTCTACTGCGGCTGTTGCAGTAGCAGCAGCCGCAGTGGAACCGGCAATGGCGGTAGAAGAAGCGGCGGCAGCGGCGGCGGTCGCGGCAGAGACGGCGGTGGCGGAGGGTTTCCTCCTGTTTCCGGCTTTGGTGGGTGGGGCGCAGTCCCTACCCCCAGCCCAGTGGTCGGCCGGCTTGCCAGCTGCCGCACAGACTACGCAGTGCGGCGCGGCGACGCAAGAGCCGGCCCTGTGACCGGGCTGACCGCAGCGGAAACAAAGACCGCTGCGGTCCACCTCCGAGGTGCATTGTGCTCCCACATGGTGGCCCACTTGGCACCGGAAGCACCTCAGAGGTCGGGGTTCCAGCAGTTTGACCTGCGCGGAAACCCAACCCACCAAAAACCTTCGGCCCTCCGTGATGGTTTTGGCCGCCGACACGGGGCAGCTCACCACAATGGTGCGCGTGCCCGTGTTGTCAGGACGCAGGGTGCCCGCCTTCACCTCCTCTGCTGAGCACCCCCCCGTCCTAACGACGGCGGCCACCACCTCCGAAATTGAGAGGCCTATATTTAGCAGTGGGTGAAGTCGGGCTGTGGATTATAATGATGATACATGATGATGCTAAGGTTGTTGACTCTCGATTCTCGATTTTCAAGATTCTCGGCCACCGTAGGCGGCGAGACCTGCGGACGGCGAGCGTTGGGTGGCTCGCTGTCCTTTAACAACCAAGCCCGTGTCGACGGAGCGTTGTGTTTCACGCGCGCCAGAGCGAAAGAAATCATTTGATGATTTCCCATCCATAAAAAAAACCCCACAATGGATAGAGTGGAGTAGAGTAGAGACTCCATTGTGCGTAAGTGTCTTGGCTTCGTTTGCAAGCCTAGCTCCGTCCAAATGTACAGAAGCCACCAGGGTGCTTTACAGGTTGAGTGGAGAGACGACCGATAACACTCAACCCGCGAAAGAGTGATAATCTCAGATTAAAGTCAGCTCAATCACTTAGCACTCACAAACCTATATTTACCACCTGTATATGTACATTATGGATTGCAATAAATGATTTCAATTGATTTAAAACCTGCAGACTTTACCGTTCCGAGGATTTTTTCACGTCGGGAAACCACGACCAGGATGACGTAGCCGACTGATTCCTCGTTGTCGAAGCAATCTCTATAAATTGGGCTGTTTGTGGTGCTTGTTTTAACAATTTTTAGGGGCAATGACCCGTAATAATCCCTAAATTACTGGAGTAATTTTTAAGCTTAAGCTTAAGCTGGGAAGTCGTTTTATTAGTCGCGTGTATAGACATATCATTGCCATTTTTCACTGCAATCTGTAACCCGTGACCATTTGTTGTCATGAAGTTCAGTTGTTCTCTGGTGAATTTATGTGCAAAACAAAACTGTGAGAAAGAAATAAAGAAGACGTGACCAGCCTAGGGCCAGAAACGATAATTTCTGGACCTAGGCTGGTCACGACGAATCACCGGCTCACTGGGAATGGAACAGTTTTGTTTCAAAATAAACAGAAAATAATTGAAAAGAGGGATCCTGGGAAATAAATCCAAGAGGTGAAAGGCTCACCGAGTCGAAGCTCCAAAGTCTTGAGCATCGATGCCGAGTTACTAGTCCGTCGGTTTTCTATCGGTTGCATTTTGGGGAGTGTGCGACGGAATTGCATAGTTTAATTCCGCCAAGCCAAGTTCCATCATCGGACCACAAGGCGAACGCTGGTGCGCCACCGGTACACGGTGGACCTCACACCCACATGAACAAAACGTTCTGGAAACACATTCATTGTGCGTACAGCTAAGGAGTGGAAATCCCTGACTGAGTCCGTGTTTCCTGATAGCTACAGCCTGGGAGGCTTGTCAAGAGTGATTAGGTTAAAGTCAATTAAATTATTTTCAAATAAAACTTTTTTTTTACGCGGGCTAGGTATCAAAAGAATCATTAGCTAAAAAATATTATTTGTTGTAATTTTCATGCTGTTGATAGTAAGTACAGTTTCGCCCAACAGATGGCGTTGCGAGTACCATTTAGATACGTACCCGTACTTACTATGCATGTAGATAATAAGTTGATTTCTTCTAGATTGCCACAATTCCTATCAGGTTTATGTGTAAATGTTATCTACATTAGTTTTGTATTTTTTAACGTGATGCGAACAAAACAGAATAGGTACATATAAACAGAAAATAGGTCCTTTGCTAAAAAATATGCAAAATACAGCAATAACATATTATTAATATGTGAAAATATTAGGTTTGGTAGGAATAAAAAACTAACGAAATAAATAAGATAAAAATAATCCAAAAATAATTACAACTTTAGTGGGATTCGAACCCACACCAAGTCTTTCGAGAGGCAGGCTTTATACCAACGGACTATGAGATCTGTTGACAATTGATTAAAATAGCCGATAGCTTAGCTCCCTGAAAGGGTTCCACATCAGGTGCTCTAGACCTTCATTTTTTTTATGTCGACAGACAGTACTCATCATGTTGACCAACTATTCCTAAAGCGGTATATTTATATCTCTTATGGATTAGCCGGGCTGCTAAGGTTCCACGTCTTGTATTCAGATCTTCAAAATAAATTATAGCCTATACTAGCTGTGCCCGCGACTTCGTTCGCGCGTGCACTTCGTATTAAGCAAGATTAAGTAAATATGTACATAAGTACACAAACTCACTAATGTATGTATGTACTCATCATGATTATGACATGATTTACAAAATTACGAAGAACGAACGAACGTTAACACTTAAAAATTTCTTCGTGAACAATATTACTTGTTATGTAATGTTCATCAGTAAGTAAAAACAGGCTTTGCACGCTGCTTACTCGCGATAAAGCGACATACAGTTGACCGTGCGAGAAACAGAACTTCCGCAGATCCACAACAACACGACTCATAGTTTGTCCCTGAGCATTATTAATGGTCATGCCAAAACTATCAGAAGAGAAGTCTCCGCAGAGGACACGGTGGAGCATACGGTGGAGGCCTGTCCTGCTAGGGCGGAGCATTACCATGTCCTCGTCGAGGCGATCGGCCGCGGCGACCTCTCGCTACCGGTCCTGGTTCACTCCATGGTCCGGAGCGAGGAGGCATGGGAAGCCGCCACCTCCTGCAAAGCAGTAATGCTAGTGGAGTCTCCTTTATTTCAGGCGGTCCGCGTGAGGGAGAAGCAAACCTCACGCCTCGGGGTCTACTCTCTAAGCTCGCAGTCCGTAGTTTCGTAGTGTTAGGCGTTTCCTACTCCGTATCACCTACGGACTTACGATTAGTCCCGAACCCGAACTAAGAATTAATGACAGCACGATTTGACAATTATTCCCAGTTCCCTTTAGCCGCCGAACAAGACGCCCCAGGCGTCGGGAGCCGCAGGCCAATTCCCAGCTAACGTAAACGCGGGCCTGCAGACGGCGAGCGTTGGTTGGCTCGCTGTCCGAACACAACCAGGCCCGGGTTGACGGAGCGTCGTAGCTAGGGTTGAGGAATTTGTTCGAAAGAGTCACCGCCAGCCTCATCCAGGATGAGGCTGGTATAGGAACGTGGGGATTGCAACACGAATTGAGAGGCCTATGCTCAGCAGTGGGCGAAGTCGGGCTGTGGATTATAATGATGATACATGATGATGCTAAGGTTGTTAACTCGCGATAGAGCTACATAAATTTGTCCATGGGAAGACCAACCAGAAGAAAAGTCAACCCCCGCAGAGGACACGGTGGAGCATACGGTGAAGGTCTGCCCTGCTTGGGCGAAGCACCGCCGTGTCCTCGTCGAGGCGATCGGCGGCGGCGACCCCTCGCTACCGGCTCTGGTTCATTCTATGGCCCAGAGCGAGGAGGCATGGGAAGCCGTCACCTCCTTTTGCGAAACAGTAATGCTAGTGAAGGAAGAGGCGGGCCGCGTGAGGTAGAGGTAAACCTCACGCCTCAGCCGCCACAACAGAAGAAGTCGCCTCGGGCGTCAGGAGTCGCCGTAGGCGCGCGCCTGCGGACGGCGAGTGGCTAGCTGTTCTTTAACAACCAAGCCCGGGTCGACGGAGCGTTGTGTTCCACGCGCGCCAGAGCGAAAGAAATCATTTGATGATTTCCCATCCATAAAAAAAAACCCACAATGGATAGAGTGGAGTAGAGTAGAGACTCCATTGTGCGTAGGTGTCCTGGCTAAGTTTGCAAGCCTAGCTCCGTCCAAATGTACAGAAGCCACCAGAGTGCTTTACAGGTTGAGTGGAGAGACGACCGATAACACTCAACCCTCAAAAGAGTGATAATCTGAGATTAAAGTCAGCTCAATCACTTAGCACTCACAAACCTATATTTACCACATGTATATGTACATTATGGATTGCAATAAATGATTTGAATTGATTTAAAACCTGCAGACTTCACCGTTCCGAGAATTTTTTTACGTCGGAAAGCCACGACCAGGATGACGTAGCCGACTGATTCCTCGTTGTCGAAGCAACCTCTGTAAATTGGGCTGTCTGTGGTGCTTATTTTAACAGTTTTTAGGGGCAATGACCCGTAATAATTCCTAATATTACTGGAGTAATTTTTAAGCTTAAGCTGAGAAGTCGTTTTATTAGTCGCGTGTATAGACATATCATTGCCATTTTTCACTGCAATCTGTAACCCGTGACCATTTTTTGTCATGATGTTCAGTTGTTCTCTGGTGAATTCATGTGCAAAACTGTGAGAAAGAAATAAAGAAGGAAGGAGGAGTGGGTACGGGTCCAGCACTACCATCTCGGAACCTCTCTTCGCGAGTTCTTCTGTGGCGTCATTGCCTAGGGATCCACAGTTCCCCTTATTGCTCTGGAGTGTGAAACTCGTACCGATAATTTCTGGCCCTGGGCTGGTCACGACGAATCACCGGCTCACTGGGAATTGAACAGTTTTGTTTCAAAATAAACAGAAAATAATTGAAAAGAGGGATCCTGGGAAATAAATCCAAGAGGTGAAAGGCTCGTCGAGTCGAAGCTCCAAAGTCTTAAGCATCGATGCCGAGTTGCTTGTATGTCGGTTTTCTATCGGTTGCATTTTGGGGAGTATGCAACGGAATTGCATAGTTTAATTCCGCCAAGCCAAGTTCCATCATCGGACCACAAGGCGTACGCTGGTGCGCCACCGGTACACGGTGGACATCACACCCACATGAACAAAACGTTTTGGAAACACATTAATTGTGCATACAGCCAGGGAGTGGAAATCCCTGACTGAGTCCGTGTTTCCTGATAGCTACAGCCTGACACTACTGCCCAGTCTTGTCAAGAGTGAATAGGTTACTTCTAGGCAAGCGTGCTCCATCTTCGATCACATCATCGTTTACCATCAGGTGAGATAGTAGTCAAACGCGTTCCTATCAATAGTAAAAAAAAATAAACAAAGTCAGTGGAGCAATTTTAGTTTTATTTTATGCATCAAATTTAAAAAAAAAATATGCACGTAACGCTGGGTAAGTATGAAATGAATCTTTAACTAAATAATACTATTTGTTGTAATTTTCATGCTGTTGATAGTAAGTACAGTTTCGCCCAACAGATGGCGTTGCGAGTACCATTTAGATACGTACCCGTACTTACTATGCTACTATGCATGTAGATAATAAGTTGATTTCTTCTAGATTGCCACAATTCCTATCAGGTTTATGTGTAAATGTTATCTACATTAGTTTTGTATTTTTTAACGTGATGCGAACAAAACAGAATAGGTACATATAAACAGAAAATAGGTTCTTTGCTAAAAAATATGCAAAATACAGCAATAACATATTATTAATATTTGAAAATATTAGGTTTGGTGGGAATAAAAAACTAACGAAGTAAATAAGATAAAAATAATCCCCAAAAATAATTACAACTTCTGTGGGATTCGAACCCACACCAAGTCTTTCGAGAGGCAGGCTTTAAACCAACGGACTATGAGATCTGTTGACAATTAATTAAAATAGCCGATAGCTTAGCTCCCTGAAAGGGTTCCACATCAGGTGCTCTAGACCTTCATTTTTTTTATGTCGACAGACAGTACTCATCATGTTGACCAACTATTCCTAAAGCGGTATATTAATATCTCTTATAGATTAGCCGGGCTGCTAAGGTTCCACGTCTTGTATTCAGATCTTCAAAATAAATTATAGCCTATATGTTGGCGAGGAATAATAGCTATACAACAAAAAAAGTTTCATCAAAATCCGTCCAGTGGTTTTTGCGTGAAAGATTAACAACAGACAGACAGACAAAAAAAAAATAAAACATATTTTTGGCTTCTACTGTTTATATGAAGCACCCCTGGAATATTTTTTTTTATTTTCATTCAATGTACAGAACTGACGTCTTCTACAGTTTTATTATATGTATAGATAAGTACACAAACTCACTAATGTATGTATGTACTCATCATGATTATGACATGATTTACAAAATTACGAAGAACGAACGAACGTTAACACTTAAAAATTTCTTCGTGAACAATATTACTTGTTATGTAATGTTCATCAGTAAGTAAAAACAGGCTTTGCACGCTGCTTACTCGCGATAAAGCGACATACAGTTGACCGTGCGAGAAACAGAACTTCCGCAGATCCACAACAACACGACTCATAGTTTGTCCCTGAGCATTATTAATGGTCATGCCAAAACTATCAGAAGAGAAGTCTCCGCAGAGGACACGGTGGAGCATACGGTGGAGGCCTGTCCTGCTAGGGCGGAGCATTACCATGTCCTCGTCGAGGCGATCGGCCGCGGCGACCTCTCGCTACCGGTCCTGGTTCACTCCATGGTCCGGAG
The DNA here is from genome assembly GCA_947386135.1 of Melanchra persicariae. NCBI lineage: Eukaryota > Metazoa > Arthropoda > Insecta > Lepidoptera > Noctuidae > Melanchra > Melanchra persicariae. Next base: position 2,008,550 of record OX376651.1, on the reverse strand, counting down.
CGAGGAGGCATGGGAAGCCGCCACCTCCTGCAAAGCAGTAATGCTAGTGGAGTCTCCTTTATTTCAGGCGGTCCGCGTGAGGGAGAAGTAAACCTCACGCCTCGGGGTCTACTCTCTAAGCTCGCAGTCCGTAGTTTCGTAGTGTTAGGCGTTTCCTACTCCGTATCACCTACGGACTTACGATTAGTCCCGAACCCGAACTAAGAATTAATGACAGCACGATTTGACAATTATTCCCAGTTCCCTTTAGCCGCCGAACAAGACGCCCCAGGCGTCGGGAGCCGCAGGCCAATTCCCAGCTATCGTAAACGCGGGCCTGCAGACGGCGAGCGTTGGTTGGCTCGCTGTCCGAACACAACCAGGCCCGGGTTGACGGAGCGTCGTAGCTAGGGTTGAGGAATTTGTTCGAAAGAGTCACCGCCAGCCTCATCCAGGATAAGGAAGGATAGGAACGTGGGGATTGCAACACGAATTGAGAGGCCTATGCTCAGCAGTGGGCGAAGTCGGGCTGTGGATTATAATGATGATACATGATGATGCTAAGGTTGTTAACTCGCGATAGAGCTACATAAATTTGTCCATGGGAAGACCAACCAGAAGAAAAGTCAACCCCCGCAGAGGACACGGTGGAGCATACGGTGAAGGTCTGCCCTGCTTGGGCGAAGCACCGCCGTGTCCTCGTCGAGGCGATCGGCGGCGGCGACCCCTCGCTACCGGCTCTGGTTCATTCTATGGCCCAGAGCGAGGAGGCATGGGAAGCCGTCACCTCCTTTTGCGAAACAGTAATGCTAGTGAAGGAAGAGGCGGGCCGCGTGAGGTAGAGGTAAACCTCACGCCTCAGCCGCCACAACAGAAGAAGTCGCCTCGGGCGTCAGGAGTCGCCGTAGGCGCGCGCCTGCGGACGGCGAGTGGCTAGCTGTTCTTTAACAACCAAGCCCGGGTCGACGGAGCGTTGTGTTCCACGCGCGCCAGAGCGAAAGAAATCATTTGATGATTTCCCATCCATAAAAAAAAACCCACAATGGATAGAGTGGAGTAGAGTAGAGACTCCATTGTGCGTAGGTGTCCTGGCTAAGTTTGCAAGCCTAGCTCCGTCCAAATGTACAGAAGCCACCAGAGTGCTTTACAGGTTGAGTGGAGAGACGACCGATAACACTCAACCCTCAAAAGAGTGATAATCTAAGATTAAAGTCAGCTCAATCACTTAGCACTCACAAACCTATATTTACCACATGTATATGTACATTATGGATTGCAATAAATGATTTGAATTGATTTAAAACCTGCAGACTTCACCGTTCCGAGAATTTTTTTACGTCGGAAAGCCACGACCAGGATGACGTAGCCGACTGATTCCTCGTTGTCGAAGCAACCTCTGTAAATTGGGCTGTCTGTGGTGCTTATTTTAACAATTTTTAGGGACAACGACCCGTAATAATTCCTAATATTACTGGAGTAATTTTTAAGCTTAAGCTGAGAAGTCGTTTTATTAGTCGCGTGTATAGACATATCATTGCCATTTTTCACTGCAATCTGTAACCCGTGACCATTTTTTGTCATGATGTTCAGTTGATATCTGGTGAATTCATGTGCAAAACTGTGAGAAAGAAATAAAGAAGGAAGGAGGAGTGGGTACGGGTCCAGCACTACCATCTCGGAACCTCTCTTCGCGAGTTCTTCTGTGGCGTCATTGCCAAGGGATCCACAGTTCCCCTTATTGCTCTGGAGTGTGAAACTCGTACCGATAATTTCTGGCCCTGGGCTGGTCACGACGAATCACCGGCTCACTGGGAATTGAACAGTTTTGTTTCAAAATAAACAGAAAATAATTGAAAAGAGGGATCCTGGGAAATAAATCCAAGAGGTGAAAGGCTCGTCGAGTCGAAGCTCCAAAGTCTTAAGCATCGATGCCGAGTTGCTTGTATGTCGGTTTTCTATCGGTTGCATTTTGGGGAGTATGCAACGGAATTGCATAGTTTAATTCCGCCAAGCCAAGTTCCATCATCGGACCACAAGGCGTACGCTGGTGCCTCACCGGTACACGGTGGACATCACACCCACATGAACAAAACGTTTTGGAAACACATTAATTGTGCATACAGCCAGGGAGTGGAAATCCCTGACTGAGTCCGTGTTTCCTGATAGCTACAGCCTGACACTACTGCCCAGTCTTGTCAAGAGTGAATAGGTTACTTCTAGGCAAGCGTGCTCCATCTTCGATCACATCATCGTTTACCATCAGGTGAGATAGTAGTCAAACGCGTTCCTATCAATAGTAAAAAAAATTAAACAAAGTCAGTGGAGCAATTTTAGTTTTATTTTATGCATCAAATTTAAAAAAAAAATATGCACGTAACGCTGGGTAAGTATGAAATGAATCTTTAACTAAATAATATTATTTGTTGTAATTTTCATGCTGTTGATAGTAAGTACAGTTTCGCCCAACAGATGGCGTTGCGAGTACCATTTAGATACGTACCCGTACTTACTATGCATGTAGATAATAAGTTGATTTCTTCTAGATTGCCACAATTCCTATCAGGTTTATGTGTAAATGTTATCTACATTAGTTTTGTATTTTTTAACGTGATGCGAACAAAACAGAATAGGTACATATAAACAGAAAATAGGTTCTTTGCTAAAAAATATGCAAAATACAGCAATAACATATTATTAATATTTGAAAATATTAGGTTTGGTGGGAATAAAAAACTAACGAAATAAATAAGATAAAAATAATCCAAAAATAATTACAACTTCTGTGGGATTCGAACCCACACCAAGTCTTTCGAGAGGCAGGCTTTAAACCAACGGACTATAAGATCTGTTGACAATTAATTAAAATAGCCGATAGCTTAGCTCCCTGAAAGGGTTCCACATCAGGTGCTCTAGACCTTCATTTTTTTTATGTCGACAGACAGTACTCATCATGTTGACCAACTATTCCTAAAGCGGTATATTAATATCTCTTATAGATTAGCCGGGCTGCTAAGGTTCCACGTCTTGTATTCAGATCTTCAAAATAAATTATAGCCTATATGTTGGCGAGGAATAATAGCTATACAACAAAAAAAGTTTCATCAAAATCCGTCCAGTGGTTTTTGCGTGAAAGATTAACAACAGACAGACAGACAAAAAAAAAAAAAAACATATTTTTGGCTTCTACTGTTTATATGAAGCACCCCTGGAATATTTTTTTTTATTTTCATTCAATGTACAGAACTGACGTCTTCTACAGTTTTATTATATGTATAGATGTTGGCGAGGAATAATAACTATACAACAAAAAAAGTTTCATCAAAATCCGTCCAGTGGTTTTTGCGTGAAAGATTAACAACAGACAGACAGACAAAAAAAAAAAAAAGCATATTTTTGGCTTCTACTGGTTATATGAAGCACCCCTGGAATATTTTTTTTTAATTTCATTCAATGTACAGAATTGACGTCTTCTACAGTTTTATTATATGTATAGACTAGCTGTGCCCGCGACTTCGTGCGCGCGTGCGTTTCGTATTTAGAAAGATAATCAGTATAGCATGAAAGTAATATGATGTCGCTAGGTAAGACCGCTAAGATATATACGAATAGTCAATATCTAGCATTTCTTGACCCTTTTTTTATAGATGGGAAATCATAAAATGACCCCATCCGCTCTAGGCGGAAAGCTGTGTCAGACTCTTGCTGACCAAAACCCATCCGTGTTCCTCTTAAATGCTCTTTGCGTTCCATGGCCGCGGTGGATCTTTCGAATAAATTCCGCAACCCTGGCAGGCACTGACCCTAGTGGGCCTCATCTTTTATGCTGACATGTTTTTGAGGCGCACGTGGAACACAACGCGCCGTTTGACTCGGGCCTGGTTCTTATAGGACGGCGAGCAACCCAACGCTCGCCGTCCGCAAGCCCGTGTTGCTTGACCCCTCTTAGAATTTGGAATTTGGAAGATTATTACGCAAGGCACAGGCTGTTCCTACCAGGGTTGCGGATTTGTTCGAAAGAGTTACCGCGGCCCTGGAACGTAAAAGGCACTAAGAGGAGCATGGGTGGGTTTTAGTCAGTAGAAGTCTGACACTCCCTGCCGCTCAACCCAGAGCGGGAGGGGTCATTTGATGATTTCCCATCCAAAAAAAAAAAAAAAAAAAAAAAAAAAAAAAAAAAAAAAAGGCACAGGCTGTATCACCTTTTTCGTGAGAAACGTTTTACTGATATCGCATCTCTCATTTCATCGAAACTATTCACAGCAGCCCTAGAAGATATTGTGAAAAGTAGGTGTAGATTGGGACAATAGCGGTATTAATTAACGCCCATTATGCCTACTTGTCTCACTTAACATTTGCAGATGACATTGTGGTTTTCACTGAGAACTTCGATATACCAGAAAATGCTTCAAATTCTTTAAGATGCTTCTTTTAAGTTGGATCTTAATAGGATGAATATGGCCAAGACGAAGGTTATGACAAACTCCTTCAGCGATTCAAATCCTACTGTTAAAGTTGGTAATAAATTGTTGGAGATGATAAACTGATATGTTTACTGACTGTAATGTTTTTTGACTGTTATGTTTTTTTTTGCCATATCAAACAGAGATATCGAGAGGAATATAGCTTGTATGGGCCACTTTTAGCTAATTGGACGACATTCTGAAGCCTGCCAAATTCCGCAATGTCTGAATTCCCGCCTCTATAACCACGATCATCTCACGATTATCATCACGATCCATCTGTGTTTAACACGAACGCTCACGATCGCTCGAGTTGCACAGAGAGCCATGGAGCGTTCCATGCTCGGCATAGGTACGTCGTCGAGATCCGAAGACGAAGGTACGAAGGTTTTCAACATCGGAAAACGAATTGTTGAACTAAAGTGGAGCTGAGTAGGACACTTGGCAAGGCGCGGTGATAATAGGTGGAGTGAGGCAGGGACTAAGTGGTGTCCGAGGACTGGAAGAAGAAGTATTGATCGGCCGGTGGCGAGATGGGCGGACGATATTGTTGCCATTGTGGGTAAAACCTGGATGAGGCTGGCACAGGACCCTGGGAATTGTCACATAAAAAGAGAGGCACTATAGCAATCTCTTTTATGCTCAGCGCTCAGTGCTCAGCAGTGGGTGAAGTCAGGCTGTGGATGATGATGATGATACACGATGTTGAAGAAAAGTGCTAAGGTTGTAATTAACACGCGATAGAGCTACATAAAGTTGGCAATGGCAAAACCAACCAGAAAAGAAGTCTACTCCCGCAGAGGACACGATGTAGGTCTGCCCTGCTTGGGCGGAGCACCGCCGTGTCTTCGTCGAAGCAATCGGCGGCGGCGACCTCTCGCTACCGGCCTTGGTTCAATCCATGGTCCAGGGCGGGCGTTCCCGGCAGCGTAGGCGTGGGCCTGTGGATGGCGAGCGTTGGGTCGCTCGCTGTCCGATAACAACCAGGCTCTCACCGTTCCGAGGATTTTTTTAGCAGACTGATTCCTAGGCGTCGAAGCAACCTCTGCAAATTGGGCTGTCTGTGGCGTCTATACAAAATAGGTGTATTTTTAGGGGCAATGAACCGTAATAATCTCTATTATTATTCAGAGGTAATTTCTACTTAAGCTGATAAGTCGTTTAGTTAGTCGCGTGTATAGACTTGTCATTGCCATTTTTGACTGCAATCGGTAACCCGTGACCTTTTGTTGTCATGAAGTTCTCTGCCGAATTCATGTACGAAACGGTGGGTACGGGAGTTCTTCTGTGGCGTCATTGCCTAGGGATCTACAGTTCCCCTTGATCCTCGGAGGTGTGAGACCCGCTACTGATAATTGCTGGACTTGGGCTGGTCATGACGTATCACCGGCTCACCGGGAATTGAACAGTTTTAAACAAAAAATAATTGGAAATGAGATTGATCCTGGGAAAGAAATCCAAGACAATCATCGATAATGAAAGGCTCACCGAGTCGAAGCTCCAAAGTCTTGAGCATCGATGCCGAGTTGCTAGTCTGTCGGTTTTCTATCGGTTGCATTTTGGGGAGTATGCAACGGAATTGCATAGTTTAATTCCGCCAAGCCAAGTTCCATCATCGGACCAAAGGCGAACGCTGGTGCGCCACCGGTACACGGTGGACATCACACCCACATGAACAAAACGTTTTGGAAACACATTAATTGTGCATACAGCCAGGGAGTGGAAATCCCTGACTGAGTCCGTGTTTCCTGATAGCTACAGCCTGACACTACTGCCCAGTCTTGTCAAGAGTGAATAAGTTACTTCTAGGCAAGCGTGCTCCATCTTCGATTACATCATCGTTTACCATCAGGTGAGATAGTAGTCAAACGCGTTCCTATCAATAGTAAAAAAAATGAAAACAAAGTCAGTCGAGCAATTTTAGTTTTATTTTATGCATCAAATTTAAAAAAAAAATGCACATAACGCTGGGTAAGTATGAAATGAATCTTTAACTAAATAATATTATTTGTTGTAATTTTCATGCTGTTGATAGTAAGTACAGTTTCGCCCAACAGATGGCGTTGCGAGTACCATTTAGATACGTACCCGTACTTACTATGCATGTAGATAATAAGTTGATTTCTTCTAGATTGCCACAATTCCTATCAGGTTTATGTGTAAATGTTATCTACATTAGTTTTGTATTTTTTAACGTGATGCGAACAAAACAGAATAGGTACATATAAACAGAAAATAGGTTCTTTGCTAAAAAATATGCAAAATACAGCAATAACATATTATTAATATGTGAAAATATTAGGTTTGGTAGGAATAACAAACTAACGAAATAAATAAGATAAAAATAATCCAAAAATAACTACAACTTTAGTGGGATTCGAACCCACACGAAGTCTTTCGAGAGGCAGGCTTTATACCAACGGACTATGAGATCTGTTGACAATTGATTAAAATAGCCGATAGGTTAGCACCCTGAAAGGGTTCCACATCAGGTGCTCTAGACCTTCATTTTTTTTATGTCGACAGACAGTACTCATCATGTTGACCAACTATTCCTAAAGCGGTATATTAATATCTCTTATAGATTAGCCGGGCTGCTAAGGTTCCACGTCTTGTATTCAGATCTTCAAAATAAATTATAGCCTATATGTTAGCGAGGATTAATAGCTATACAACAAAAAAAGTTTCATCAAAATCCGTCCAGTGGTTTTTGCGTGAAAGATTAACAACAGACAGACAGACAAAAAAAAAAAAAAGCATATTTTTGGCTTCTACTGGTTATATGAAGCACCCCTGGAATATTTTTTTTTATTTTCATTCAATGTACAGAATTGACGTCTTCTACAGTTTTATTATATGTATAGATGTATAGATCACCAATATCGTTCACAACGAGACTTCGCCCACAGCTGAACTCTCTCTTTTCTTTTGCCAATCCCCACGCTCCTTTGCCCTCTCCATTTATTTATAATTTATGTTTTAATGTACACACAATAAACTTAAAAAAAGAAGCAGTAGCTTCGCAGAAAGAGGTTACTGCAGGGCCGGCCGCGAGAGGTCACCGCCGCCTATCCGGTCTACGAGGACACGGTAGTGCTCCGCCCAAGCAGGGGAGACCTCCACCGCATGAACCTACCTGGCATGCACACAGTGGTGACACCCGGGGCCTTTCGGTTTTTGCGCGTTGTTTCGCTATGTTTACGTTCATACATCTAGCCATACACGCATGCCTTTATAAACAAAATTGTAATACATACACTTTATGTCAGTATAACCTTGATATACAAACAACTTACACAAGTCGAAAGCATATCGCTCCCAATAATTCAATACGCTAAGACATAGAACACGAGCAGTTTATGACGAAAAATAACTTTTACGAAGCAAATGTATTCCGTAGACGTCCCGAATACCGGGCACACGGTATTAATGTTCGCGAAAGAGCTCAGAAAACCACATAGTCTCGATATTGCCTTCACTTCGGTAATAAAAGATATTCGAATAGAATTCTAGTATGGTGCTAATGCTGCTTCTATGATCGGATGAATTGAGCCTGGCTTGCTATATTTTTGAGCTTTCGCATTTTTGAACACGATGTAAAAACGTTCTTTATTTTTTAAAGTTCGTTGTGTTGCTTCTCAAGTACCTACCAAAATGGTTCGGAATTATTTTGCTTGCCATTGATGTCATTTTATAGGTTTCAGACGATGTATAAGATATTTACATTTTTGTAAAAGATATTGCAGCATCGGGGGATACTACGCACGGTACTACTCTTCAGATTCCAATAAAACACTTGTTCTTGTTACAGAATACTACAATGCCATTAGGCTCCGACGGTAGCAGTGTCAGCTGTGTGAAAACAAAACAATCGTTTTTTCTATCCACCATATTTGAACTACTCATAAACTGCAGGACCTTTCTAAAGTTCCATCGGCTAACTTTTCTGCCAGTTACATGCAACCGGTCGCATATATGACAGTACTTATACTATGATCGCTATTCCGGGGTCCGATAAAACTAAAACTGAACTTTATGCACTAATAAAAAAACTTGTACAAACGAAAAAAGCCTTAAAAGATCCGTACGAGTTCACCAGAAACGACAAGGGTAAGATTGATAGAAAGCTAAGATTTATCCAAGAAATCAAGTGTAATTTACCATCGTTTTCTGGCAACTACAAATCATACATTTTCATCATCATCATCATCATCATATCAGCCGAAAGACGTCCACTGCTGGACATAGGCCTGCCTCAAAGGGGGGGTTTGCCATAATCGCCACGCTTGGCATGCGAGTTGGCGATCGCAGTGTAGCTGTTGCAATGTACACAGAGAATGCTGCTGCCCATTCTCTGGTGAGTCCTGTAGTCGCCTCTTACGACACCCACGGAAAGTGATGAGATGGTGCTATTCTTTTACGTCCGACACCAAACGGGACAAATATTTTCATTCGCTTCTTACTTTACATACACACAGCTCCTCATTACACCCGTAAATTCTTGACAATCTACCTCACAGTCCAGTATTGTTGGTTCACGCAGTGCCTGGTACATTTTTATAAAATGGGTCGCTTTGCGGTCGCAACGTGTGCCCCTAATGTGCCTCGTTTATTCTTATGACGCACCCCACTTACCCTGTTTATAAATAGTTACCTACATTATATTTATAGAACCTGCATGTGATAGTGGCTTCAGGATATTGTCGGTATTTTTAAGGGATTTTCTGTGTATATTTTTAAGGGTTTTTTTGGTCCACGTATCGCATTTTTCCCATGGGGTTTTTGGAAAAACTACAGATCATCTCGTGCTACGATTCATACAAAATTTATTTTTCTTTGTGTATGTTTTTAAAGTAAGCTGCACATCAGTGGTAAGACTTCCAGCGGGAAAGAAATGGAGCTATACAGGACGTATAGCTCCGTCTCTTTCCCACTGGAAGTAATATTGAAGTAATACTGCTTTAAGAGCTGGTGGTTTAGGCCCAGTATTAGCTTTTTTTATGGAGGTAATCATCAAATGATTTTTTCCACTCAAAGAATGAAAATATCAGGCTACAGAAACATGGGTGCTTTTAAGGCTCCTTACTTCCGAATTCCATTATAATTTCATATTAAACCGGGATCATTAAGTTCATAATCCTGAAGTCCACAAGTTACTTCGTCGTAAAACAAATTAATGCATTGACAAATTCCCTACTAAACTTTGAAAGTTACGGGCCCTGGCAGCTACAAATTGTTGCTAATTTCTTTAAGTGCAAACTCGAAATCAACTGGACGATTTAACGAGGTCGATACTGTTACTGGAAATGGAAATACCAATTTATTTTCAGCTTCTCAAGTAGTATAGCTCATGGGCTCGGGGATAAGCGGCTAGCGCAGAATCGATCGTTTTGCGGGGTTAAGCTGTCGTAGTGGAGGTTTTCGAGTCAGATGGGTGGGCGTTGTTTAAACATTTATAGATGGAGACGTGTTGCTAGGAAGTCTAACTTGAATTCGAAGTAAGTTCCATTAACCCAACTACGGCAAAGCCAAAATGAAGGCTTATTATTTTAGCTGTCTATGTATGTGTGAATGTTCCACCGTAGCGTCTGAACTAATGAACCGTATTTGATGAATGTGATTGCAAAAGATTTGTAAAAATACTCCGGGTGTTATAGGCTATGTAATTTTTTACGAAGTAATATTATAATTCCTAATTTTAAGATAAGAGAGAATATTGAAAGCGACTGCCAGTTTGCTTGTGATAACCTGATGCTTTCAGTAACTACCTACAGCTTGGCAAAAAAGAGTATGATGTGGTGACAAGTGGAACTAAATATTTTACTAACATAAATGATGTCGACACTACTTGGCCGACAAGTGTTAGATTTTGAGTAAAGTTTATTGTTCCACATTTATTTTTAACGATTCTCTTACTGATTTCCCATAATTATTATGGTGCGTTAAGTGAGATAGTGGCGCCCTCATTTTTTCCAAACTATTTTTTGCCAAGCTGTAGATAACATTATGTTAAACTCTTAAGGTTGGCTTTAGACTTTCGATCTTCTAATTGCACATAACTATTGAAGCAATACTATTATTAGGGTCATTTTATTTAATGAGAACTAAAGACAACTTATCAGAAGAACACTGCAATCATGGCAGAGAACTACGTTTCCCAGTTAATAAATCGGTCTTTTGTACCCAGAAATCACTGATCAAGTGATCAACTATTAACCAGGACATACCCTAGTTACATAATTGGTTCAGGTGGCAACAACTCCGAGACGCACCGCCAAAGCCGCGTGAATTTAATGCGCCATTATTAATGGTCCAACGCATTATGTTTACAATCAGCTGGTTTTACGCCTATAAAATAAATGTGGGCAAGTCTGCCTCGATTTATGTCATGTAGAACAAACAGGGTACTAGATTTTTTGTAAACACTGTTTTGTGGAAACAAACTTTTTGATGTTTTAGGGTCCTGTTCTAGGCGTGAATGATGGGTTTGGATAGATACTTTCGCTTTGATAAAAAAATTATTTCCATTCGGCAAAACAAAATTTCAAACTTTCATGATATCTTTCATCTTTAAAAAACATTTCAATTAAATCTGTAAATTTTTTACAAGCGAGTTTCGTTGTCATTATTATCGTATTAGCCGAAAGACGTAAAGTACTAGACATAAACCTCCACCAATTTGGAGGGGGGTTTGCCATAATCGCCAAGCTTGGCGAGTTGGCGATCGTAGTATAGCTGTTGCAATGTACAGAGAATGCTGCTGTTCTCTGGCGAGTCCCTTAGTCGCTTCTTACAACACCCACGGGAAGTGATGGGATGGTGCTATTCTTTTACGTCTGACACCATATAGAACCCTTCAAATAATCGAGTCCAACACCATACATTGCGAGTTAAACTTCAAGTAAAGATCCAAATTATTTATTGACTAGCTCAACTTAAAAGCTTGTCAATAACTAAGTTCGATCTTTAATGTTTTTTCTCCTCGACCTAGTCCTTGCGGTACGCGAAAAGCTCTATGGTCGACGCCAGATATTTTTTTAATAACGGCCGTTGATCCACCTACATTTATTGACATGCTTCATTCTGAAAACAGAAACAAGGACATAAAGCTGTCGTGAATCGACATCAATCGTGATTCTTTACATTTTCTGGTAATGAAAAACGATTTATAATTTATAGTCTAAGTAGCTACGAAGATATATTATTAAGGAAAGTCTTTTTTTGTAAGGTGTCGACCATTGGCAATTGACATTCAATAGAATGTTTTTTTTTTCACAAAGTCAAAATAGTCACATGATCTTAATGAATAGTTTCTTGTACGTTCTTCTCCATAGAGATCTACGCTTTGGAACGTGCAAATAGCTTCACCTCTTTGACTGACCGACCTTGACAATTCAAAAGTGCCTGTAAATGGTTTAATTGAAATAAATGCTTTGACTTTAACTTTGATCCACACACACCCACTTTTTGGCGTCTATACAATCACTATCACTGAAAGAATTAAACTTTGTTCATAGTCTCAAGTAGTCTACCTTTTCTGTCCTTTTATATTAGTAACAAAAAAACTTTGCTAATTAAATCAAAGTTCAACCTGATAGTTTTCACAAGATTGAATTAACTAGCATCTCACCCCTATCTTCTATTTATTCCCCTGACTAAGCTTGTGGTCGCCTGGCGACGTTACCTCTCCGAGACACTCGTGTATTTCCGCTCTATTTTCGTTTGTGGCTGTGTATAGTCTGCCTTACATAAGGTTCAATGTTTAAAGCGTATTTTCACAAATGTTGTAATTTAATTGAAGATTGTATTGTTGGTTTAGTGGTGGTAAGCGTGACTAATTAGCGCAGCATTCTAGGTTCGATTTTGTTACCCGCATATATTTTTTTATATTGAAATATTTTTAAAGGGTCCATGGTTTGATCTCCGCATTAAGGCACTGACAACAGCAAAAACTGAAAAATTGCTAGTTTCCTAACAAAATTTCAGCCAAATCTGTTTAGTTCCAAGCTGCAGAAAAAATATATGTTAATTTTAACTATATTTCAAAGAACACTGTTGTTTCCGAAACATGTTTATAAATAAAATCCTCGAAAGTAATGATCGTCAAAGTTACCTCTAACTTTGACCTTAGAAAAAAAAATCCCATATTACTAGCCTACTTATGCCAATAAGAATTATACCAAATAATGAATCGAATCTTAATGCAAAACTTTGTTGTTTTAGATTTTTAATAGATCAACTTAGTTTTGAGGAAATCGATAAAATTATATATACACTCTTTTGCAAAAAAAACGGGCACCTAAGGAAATTTACGTTCTAAGGTCGATTTTAGTTAATTAAATGAAATTAATTTCTTTGCCGTAGTCTGTATAATAATAATCGTGTAAATTAATGCGCGTGAAGTGAGTTCGAGCAATTAAAAGAAAAAAAAAACGATGGATTCTTTAAAATCGATGTACACGCCCAAACAATAAGAAGTGGTCGGCAATAAAGTCAAGTTCTTTTTTACTTTTTTTAATTAAATAAAGTTACAAATGTAAAAACTTAATAACGAGTGTGACCTCCTCTTGCCAAAATCACAGTTTGAATCCTTCTGGGCATGCTTTCCACGATGTTTTTAATAACGTTTTGAGGAATACGTTCCCACTCTTCTGCAATGACTCTTTTTAGCTCCCTGATGTTTTGTGGAGCAGGTTGCACTGATCTTACTCGTCTCTTTAGAACATCCCACACATGCTCAATTGGATTGAGGTCAGGACTTCGAGCTGGCCAATCTAAACGACGGATCCCAACTTCTTGCATGTACGCTTCCACGTCGCCAGAACGGTGCGGGCGAGCATTATCGTCCATAAAAATGGAATCTTCCCCAAGTGCAGTCAATGTGGGTTGTGCATATGGAATTAGGACTTCCATTATGTACCGGTGTGCATTTAATGTTCCATTTTCTATGAAAACTAACTCCGTACGCTCCGTCGAATTAATTGCTGCCCAAAACATAACGGAGCCTCCGCCATAAGGAGTGATTTCTTCGAAACACACTTCCGCATAGCGTTCCCGTGGTCTTCGCAGCACTCGCCGGCGTCGGTCCTCTCCACACAAAGAGATTCTAGCTTCATCAGAAAACAATACTTTATTCCAGTCCTCCAGAGTCCATGAAACACAATTCCGAGCAAACTGAAGTCGAGCAACACGGTGCTCACGGAGTAATTTAGGGCCCCGAGCTGGGCGGTAACTCTTGATATTGGCAGCCAAAAGCCTCCTCCTGACCGTCCACAAGCTAACTTCTACTCCTCTTACTTCTTCAAGGCTCTTCTTCAGGTCCACACTTGACGCCTTACGATTACGCAACGCCTGACTCACCAAAAAGCGGTCATCTCTTGGTTCTGTGCATCGTTTTCTTCCCGAACCGGGTCTTCTTTTGACCGAACCAGTCTCTTGATACCGTTGCCAAGTCCTCTGGACAGTTGAACGACTCACATTTAGCCGCTGAGACACGTAAGTTTGCGAACAACCTTCTTCAAGTAGGGCTATAATTTCACCGGTCCTTATCGCTTTATCACTCATATCAAAAAGTGGTATTTAATGTAAAAAGAAAGATTAAATTGCTTAATTTGCAGAAAATATCCAAAAAGTTTTAAAATATCGTAATCAGTTAAAAATCGTTTCAGCAATTCGCGCCATTAGTAAAGCAATTTTAGAATAATCCACAATAATCATTATTTTTCTTTGAATAATTTCAAATTTTAAATTTGGAACGTAAAGAATCATGCCAGGATGCTTCAAAAAACATGCCACTACATCGTCAAATTAACAAAACCTATTTCTTGTTCTTCTTCCTTGAAGTAGAGAAAAAAATCTAAAGTGCCCGTTTTTTTTGCAAAAGAGTTTATTTGGCAATAAATTGCAAGCATTTAGTCGTCGCGCTTCTCTTTCTTTTCTATACAGTCCGAGAGTGACCGAGTTTTTGCTGTTGTCAGCGTCATAAGCTATTTTCATTGGAAAATTTTTGGTGTAATTTTTTTATGAGTCATTTCTTGATATTGATCCGCCTCATGTAAAGTCAAGTATTCAACGAGCCTTTTCCGATCTTTGAAGGCTGAAATAGACCTGATGTTATTTTTTGTTGATAGTAGTTAAAGCTTAGACATTTACTGCAATGTCTCATTCACAATGATAGCATATTCCTAAATTCCTATAACTTTCATCACAAAAGATCCAATGATTATTAAAACTCTCAAGCATAATCTAGATACTATTTCAACCAAGGTAGAGGTGCAGATAATAATAACTAGAAATAACCTGGAATATTAAGACATCGTGGTGGTAATCCGTAGCGATCCGGGCTCGGATGCAATGCAAGGGAAATGAGATGACTGCAGTCTTTAGCTATTTGTTTAGGTTTTAGTTAGTCTACTAGAAAATAGTAAAAAGCTAGAGGTAATAACAGTCAAACGTAATTATGAGGGTTATTTTTTCTATTTTATTTTTTTCTTAAGGAATGGGCTTGCTCTTGACTTCGATCACGCCTGATGGAAAGGATTTGAAATTATGATTTTTCTTACATTTTAAGAAGAAAATATTCACTTCTGTTCTAAGTAGCGAAGTACATGTTTTAAAAGTATAAAGAGAGAAAAACTAATAATATAATTATATACTCAGGATGATACTGCGCCGTGGAAGACTATTCTATTTCTATTTTCGCCCAAAATAAGTTATTATTTATTTATTTATTTACACACACAATTATTGTTACAGGCAGAACCCAATAAACCCAGTTAATAATTTACTAGATTTTTAACACATGGTGTACCATGTTTAAGTCCCATATTAAAACGGGGCGAACCTATTATTTTGTATATATTATGTTAGTTATAACAAAATGAGACATAAAATATTTGAGCTTTTCAGTGCGACATAGTCCGAAGGATCGCCAAACTGAAGTGGCAGTGGGCAGGACACATTGCTCGCAAAACAGATGGTCGATGGGGCCGAAGAGTTCTGGAGTGGCGACCGGGTACCGGAAGACGCAGCGTTGGAAGGCCTCCCACCAGATGGACCGATGACCTGGTGAGGGTCGCTGGTAACCGATGGATGCGAGATGCACAGGACCCGTTGTTGTGTCGACACTTGGGGGAGGCTTATGTCCAGCTCATCAGTGGCGCGAGGACGCGCGGGCGAGCGGGGAGCGACTGACGCAGCGACATTTCGAGTTGCGTCGGTCGCAGCTGCGCGAGGTCCTGGTGCCGGAATGGTGGAACAGGCTCTCACGCCCTACCGTCTCACCAGTTACAATTATACGCCCTACCGCCTCGTCACTATCGAGGTCATCCGGCCAGTGCTCGATCTGTGGCTCGGGAGAACGCACGGCTCCCTGTCGTTTTGTGCGACACAGGTCCTCACGGGGCATGGTTGTTTCAGGAGGTTCCTGTGTCGCATAGGCAGGGAGCCGGACGCTCGGTGTCACTACTACGTCGACTGTCAGGAGGACACGGCGCGGCATACGCTGGCAGAGTGTGCCGCTTGGGAGGAGCCGCGCCGTGCCCTCGTCTCTGTGGTAGGCAGTGACCTCTCGTTGCCGGCCGTAGTTCGATCTATGGTCGGCGGCGAGGAGTCCTGGGACGCGGTGGTCTCCTTCTGCGAAACAGTCGTCGCGCAGAAAGAGGCTGTGGAAAGGGAGAGGGAGATGTCGAGTACTCTCCCGGCCCGCAACAGGCGCACCGGGCGTCGGAGGAGGGCCCGCCCTCCTTCTGTCTCCCTAACTGGGTCCAGAGGCGGCGGACTTGGGGACGTCCGTCACCCCCCATCCATCCGGACCCGAGGTGGCAGCGTTTCCGTGCGCCCCTCTGACGTCGCGGGGAGAGTTAAACACCTCACTCGCCCCGCTTACGAGATGTGGCCCGCGGAGGCGAGCCGGCACCAGCTGGGGATTACGGAAGTCGCGTACGTCCCCGCGATCCCCGGCGTAGGTGGAAGATGGAACACCGGGGTGGTTTTAGTCAGTAAGAGTCTGACAGACCCCTCCGCCCGCCCCAGGGCGGAGGACATCCATGAGGACTTCCCCCCGCAAAAAAAAAAAAGGCTTATGTCCAGCAGTGGACGTCTTTCAGTTCAGCTGATATAATGATAATGATGATGATGAGTTATTCGGAACAAATAATTGACACAGCTCCGCATGCAGGTGCGTCCTGTCGTATGTGTACGTGTAATCTTCTTCGATTTTTGTTTTTTCTTGTGGTTTTCTGGCTTTTCAACAAAAATACCATCCATACTCCGAGTATCACATCAAAACTTTATCTCGAAATCTTTTAAACATTCCTATAAATATGATCACCAAAGCTATTACAAAAATAAAGTGCAGATTGATCCACAAAACAATGAAATCATAAACCATAAAAACACCATAAACTAGCCATAACACTCAAATTTTAACCATGACTTAGTGGTCCTATCAAAGCTGCACTATCGACATTTACAGCTAAACTAAGAATCGACTTTATGTCAACGTAATAAAGATACGAAGTAATGGTTCCTATTCACGTTACGACCGTCTCACGTCGTAAGATCTGTTGACGATTGCAGCGCACCTGCGATACGTCGGCGAGTGAATGGGGCGCCTTAGTAGTGCATTCACCGTGTAATGCTATGTAGTTAGTGGGTGGATTTGGATTTATATGCTAATATGTACTTAGTATGTTTAGAGAAGCTTGTGGCTGAATAATAATAGCCCAGGTTGATATTCGAAGGCAAGCAACGCTTTCAGAGGTTGGTCAGTTGATGGGTGACCATCTGTCTGTCCGCCTATCACAGCCGATTTTCTCCGAATTTAAACGACCGATTTAGTTTTGAAGTTTTTGACCCAAACACGGACACGTAACTAGTTAAATACATTTTGAAAAGGGGGTCACTATTTGAAGGGAAAATTGGAACATTACAAAAGAAAGTTTTTCCAACTGTATTATCGTGTGACATTTAAAAAAAGGCCCATCGTTAGGGCCTCAATTTTTTTCTCTCATTTGGAATATTCCATTCCGGAGTTATTAAATATTTGAAAATTTTACATTCCCCCCACCCCCCTTATCTCCGCACTACAGTTTAGCTACAGATTACAGGAAAACCCATAAGAAGTCTGTGACATTAGTCGTTCGGAACCCTTTGCACGTGACTCCGACTCGCACTTGACCTTTTTTAGATCCAAAACACGCATAACGAACACAACACTTCACCAATCAAATTAGACAATCTAACAGTATTAATTATTGTAAAACATAAATGCAATTACTTGATTTACAATGAAAAAGCTTAGTAAGTTGTACGCTGAGTATGCTCGTAGCAAAAGCGTAGCGGTTTTGTAGCAGTTTCGTAGACGTAGCGTAGCAAGTCGTTGCCGTAGCATCCGAAGGTCAATGACACGAGCCGATTGCTGCTGTAAATAAAACAGCCAAGAAGATTTTCATTTTATAAAGTAATAAAAATAGAAGCTCCCTTTGAACATACACTTCACGTATTTGAATATTCATATTTATTTAATGAAACACTGTAAGAGGCACCGCTCTTTGCCCACTCAACTTCAGTTTCGATGCCACCGGCTTTGTTTTATTTTTCAAGGTAAGTAAATAATAAAATGGTAATTAAGTACGTTGACTGGTGGAGAATGTCTCGTGCCATTGAACCACCATTGTGTACAAAGTTTAAATAAATAAAAATCTGATCCCGCGCGGGCCTTTGAACATACTTTTTATGCGATCGATACGAGTTGTGGTGGAATATCGAAAAAAGTGCATTAAATTCTAACATTTTTTTTTCATTCTGTCACTTAATGTAATGAAACAAAAAGCTGTATATAACGTCTACTATCTATACTCCCAATCCAGCAATGTAATGAAACAAATATGAATTAAAAAAATATTGTATAAACATCCTACCTACTTTTTTTTCGTTGATAAGTAAAATTAAAAAAAAAAAAACATTACACTGCAAAAATTTCTTTCGATTTTCAAACAGCAGCATCAGAAAATAGCTTTTTAATTTTTATAGCACTCTTACTTTTTAATTTATTGGCGTTCCACATATTTTTTCCGTGGCGGTGAGTTTGGAATAAACTTTTTACACTTTTGTTTTATTTCAACCGTATGAGTGAAGATAAAATAGTGTATGCCACGGCATATAATTAGGTATTAATTAAAACACTCGTGTGATAAACCCACACTCGTGTTTTAATTACCCCTATTAAATGACCGTTGCATAAACCACTAGGTATGATTATTTATTTTTTTGAAGTTTGCAGTACCGCAAAAAACTATTACTAACAGACGCTATTGCTATCAGACGTTTTACAAAACGAAGTTTTTAAACCGAGTTCACCTAGAAAATTTACATTTTCGCTTCCAGGAAAAAAAATAAGAACATTATTATACATTTGGTTGGTGTTTCGCGAAAAATATTGCATTATGTAGATGAGAAATGTATTAAGCATACGCCGCTTACACGTGAATATTTAAAACTCCTACAAATTGTGGCGGACGAAGCACGCGCGAATGTCGAAATAAATTTTACTGGCATGTTTTATAACGAAAGATCGTAATTTTCGTAAAGGCCCTTTAGGTTTGTAACAAATGCATCCGTCATAAAGGCCTGGAATGTCCGGATGGACATGACTTTACAAATAGGGTCGTGTCACCTCACAAATCCACCCATCTATCCATTCATTTACGTAAAACAGTTGTATGATGTACAGACGGATAGGAATTCGCTGCTGGAGTACGTGTTTCCTGAGCTGTAGTTGTGGTTTTGAAGTCAAGAGTTAAGATCGAGTATGCTGTCCTAAAAATTACCTGTTATTTCTAAAATTTACCTATTATTTCTAGAAGTTACCTATTAGTTCTAAAAGTTACCTATTAGTTTTAGAAGTTACCTCTTAGTTCTAGAAGTTACCTATTAGTTCAAGAAGTTACCGCAAAGTTTTAGAAGTTACTATTAGTTCTAGAAGTTACCTATTTGGTCTAGAAGTTACCTATTAGTTCTAGAAGTTACCTATTAGGTCTATAAGTTACCTATTAGGTCTAGAAGTTACCTATTAGTTCAAGAGGTTACCTATTAGGTCTAGAAGTTATCTATTAGGTTCAGAAGTTACCTATTAGTTCTAGAAGTTACCTAATAGTTTTAGGCAAGCATACTCCATCGTCAAATACGTCTTCGTTTACCATCCAGGTTGAAGTGTTCAAACGCAAGTTACTTGTTTTTTTTTTAATAATTCATAAGGTACATCTGCATTATGTGCCAAACCGGTACTTATTCAACTACCTATATTATTTACTATTAGAAAATTAAATGAAACAGAAAATTTCCCTTTTGTTAACGTTTTTCGAATTTGTGTAAGCAACATTATGAGGTCAATATCAGATGAACTTATATATACTTTTATTTGTTGGCTGCTTTTTTTTTCAAACAACTACCTAACTCAAAAGCCAAAGTCAAAAGAAAATTTTATCAAATTATCCCGTGGCAAAACAATGGATCATATTATGATCTAAATGATTTATACTCTTATAATATTTGTAAATTCTAGTAATACGTTTACCTGAGACAAAATTTTAAATGTCATGTGGGACGGACAGATGTCATACTCGTAACTATATATATTGTCTAACTTTACTGAAGTCTGTCTAGCGTCTAGACTGTTATGCTTTTGTTTGATGAGAATGTCAGCCATTTTATAAATTGGTGACAAACATTTTGTTTAAATAAATAGCGCTAGAATTTTAACAACATTCTTCTTCTGTCACTCATGATCCTTACGTGCTCATTCTTTGTTAAATGATTCAAATGTATACACATACAGGGTTATTTGTAAAGCACTAACAACCTTTCAGGGAGTGAAAGTACAGTAATCATGAATTATAAACAAAATATTTGCTGTTTCATATATTTTCATCGGGTGAATATTGCATTTTGTATGAAACAACTGATTTATTTTTTGATATTTCAGAGTTGGTCCCATTAAAAGTTGTTTAGAATCATGAGTACTTTCACCCCCTGAAAGAATGTTAGATTTTTTTACAAATAACCCTGTAACTAGTACTTTATGAGAACCTTCATTACATTAACTAACGTTTGCCCGTGGCTCCGCTCCCGTAAATAGATTTTCAGAAAAACGTGGACTAAACCATCTCCAGGGTTTCATCATTAAATATTATAATATTATATTATTTATTTATTTTATATTATTTATTATTATTTATTTATTATTCGATTGTAGCGTGTTTGGTTCGAGTTAGGAAAGACGAAGTTTCAACTTGGTTATCGAACTTAGTCTAGCTAAATAATATGAGCCGCACGGGTTGATCTTCAAGGTTAAGCAACGCTTGCCATGGTCGGTCTGTGGGTGGGTGAACATCTTAACATATCGAGATTCCTTCGTGCCTCGGTAAGCACGTTAAGCCGTTGGTCCCAGCTGTCATGTTTAATAAAATAAAATTGATAACAAGTAAAACACATCACAATATTTTTCCGTTCAAAGATTATTTCAGGTTTTACGATATAACTAAATTTATATTAAGGACTTCAGGTTTTGTGATTCTTTTTTTAACAAAAAAGCGACTGTTATCATTTTTTGCCGGCATTCATATTTTATTCTTTTTTTTTTTGGTTTAAATTTCCTTTTTCTACTAAACGAGATAACGTATCTACAGCTTTTGTCATGTTGACCTTTATTCAAAACAGTAAACAAAATCTTATCAATATCAATTACCAAACAATCACTCTAAACATACCAATAATCGCTTCAGCCCCACAGTGTACGGCGTAGAACAAGCCAAGTGGACAAAAGTCATTATCAAATTATCGGAAATTTGTACTTTCTACCTGTAAACAGCACCCCTAAACCTCTGATTCCAAGAATTGTTTACGTCTAACATTCCATACTGATGAGTCGTCGTTTATCAAAGTAAGCTAATGAGGTAAATGCTGTTAAAGAGTTAGGTTAGTTGCATTTTCGCGACACTTGCACTAACATCTCATGGTGACAGTTCTAATTTTGTGGAAACTTTTAGTGATGGATTTTACTTCTGAAGGTATGTACTATATTATTTTCTTATTACAATCTTTTAATGTGTCATAAACCTTCAGAAAGTAGACTATCTGTGAATACACAAAAAAAAACAATGTTTTTCTTTGTTTTCGAAATTATCAGGCTTGGAAAAGCCATGTATCCTCTTGTATCCACTCTTAATTTTTGATATGTTTTAGCTGCATGGCTATAGATGATTATGATATATATTTTATGTAGCACACTTGAGTACAACATTCCTTTTTTTTGCAGTAAAGCTATACTCTATTAGTAAAATAGAGTTTTTCGAAGAGTGGCTTAAGCACGAAAGAAATGATCGTCTATTTGAATTTATTTTGTCTAAGTGTGATTTCTCTGACATCACTGAAGAATGTCAAAGGGAAATTAAGATGAAATTAGCCAGCATTTCTTCGAAACTTGCTAACAAGTGGGTGTCTTCAGGAAAGTCAAAAGAGCGTTTCCTGAATAAGAATAAATTGTGGCTGGAAGGCGAGAAGATAGAATTCTGCATGCGATCGACTCAACCACAACCTTCTACCTCATCTGCATACCTTTCTCGACCCGGAAGACCTAACAAGATTTTGAAGATTCATCTTTTAAAACTAAGAAACGTAGAGTTGCTGATTTAGTTCAATCGCGGAGTGTTGGGGAATTAATGACTGCTGCAGAGGTAGCTGCACGGACAACTGGACATAAAAACGTTGCCAGAGTTATAAAGAACATTGGTGAAAATCCAGCTTCTGCAAGTGCATGCATTAGCCTTCAACAACCAAGTGGTGTGCAAAGTAAAAGACCGCTAAGTAGTGACGAGGCATTAGCGTATTATATTGATTCAAAATCAACAACTCACTCATACAAACAGACTAGGAAGTGGACTATGAAAGTCGATCATCACGTGTTTCCATCATATGATTGCATTGTTAAACCAAAAAAAGCGTGTTATCCTTCCGAGGAGCACATTGTTGTGACACAATCTCGAGCAGAAATTGGGCTACAAGCTATTTTGAATAAAACAGCAGAACGTTTAGTAGAAGCTCAGAGAGAAGTTGTCACAAGTGTGCTCCCCAATCTAATACCCAATTTATTGTTTACTCTTATAAGTAAATGGGGATGTGACGGAAGTTCCGGTCATAGTGCTTACAAACAGAGATTTGAGAACAACGAAGACACTGACGAGTTCCTTTTTGTTTGTTCCTCTAAGGTTAATCGACGAAGGTAACAACATTATCTGGCAAAATCCTCGCCCATCATCGACGATGTTTTGTCGTCCAATTAAATTTATTTTTGCCAAAGAAACTACAGAAATGACAAAAATCGAGACAAATAAGGTTTTGGAACAAATAAACAACTTGGTGCCTACATCTTGTGATCTTGGTGGTTCTGAAATTTTTGTTAAGCACAAGCTTCTTCTGACTATGACTGATGGAAAAGTGTGCAACGCTTTGACAGAGACACATTCATCGCAGAAATGCTATATTTGTGGGGCTACTCCCATAATGATGAATGATGAAGGAAGGCATTTTGATAGCAATCAGGATAATTTTGGCTTTGGTTTGTCAACATTACATGCTTGGATTCGTTCGTTTGAGTGCTTTTTACACATTAGTTATAAGTTAGATATTAAGAAATGGCAAGCTAGATCTTCAGACGAAAAAGCAAGTGTAAAACAACGATCAGACGAAATCAAACAACGATTCAAGCATGAAATGGGATTAATTGTGGACAAGCCAAAGCCAGGATTTGGTTCCACAAATGATGGAAACACAGCTCGACGTTTTTTCGGGAACCCCGAACTGAGTGCTCAAATCACAGGATTGGATGTTACAATCATCAAACACTTTGACGTATTATTGAGGACATTGTCTTCTGGCTTCGAAATAAATCTTCTTGAATTCAAAAAGCTTTGTCTCGAGACAAGAAGACTTTATCTGAGTCTCTACTCGTGGTACTACATGCCTGCTACTGTTCATAAATTGCTTATTCACAGTACAGAGGTGATTAGGACGGCAATAGTTCCAATAGGGCAGCTTTCAGAGGAAGCCCAAGAAGCGAGAAACAAAGATTGCCGGAGGTTTAGAGAGCACAACACCAGAAAGTGCTCTCGTCTTGCCACGAATAGAAACTTGCTCAATATGTTGATTTTAACGTCTGATCCTCTGATTAACAGACTCCGGGAAGTACCGAAAAAAAAGTCTAATAAATTGTGCGCGGAGGTCTTAAAGCTCATCATAGCTCCCACTATAGAGCCTCGACCCCAGCTCCAACCAAGACCTCCACAACCTCAGGAAGACTATCTTCTATCGGATTCATCGGATTTTGAATCCGATGATTCTGATATTGAGAATTAGTTTTAATGTAAATAGACACCTCTAGAGTTAGCGTTAATGTTTGTAGCGATTAAGATAATTGGATTCTTATTTTATTCCTGTATTTTAATCGTGTATACATGAAATAAAATATTTATACACAATTACAAAGCATTTTCTTTAAAAAAATGTATTATAGTACTATATAATTAACTAATTTATAGATATACTTCCAAAACCATTAAAAAATATTTTTGTCCACCTGGCTTGTTCTACGCCGTACACTGTGAGCCCCCAACATCAGCCTGTATCTCAAACAACGCGATCAATCAACACTTTGACACCTCATGAATAACACCTATCCTCAGGAAACTTTTACAAAAGATTTATTTTCTTCTATCAAACCTGCCCACCGAGTACTCAGCAAAGATTGATCTCAAATAAATATGAATAAACAAAATATAATGGAGTGGATGGACCGTCCTATTTAAATTTGGGTGTAATCTTTTTCTTTTAACTTGAGGTGGGAGATTGGGACCAGGAGATGAGCCAACTAGAATGTTTGACGTGCTATGGGCAACGAAGAATCGATAAGCGAACTGGGAAAAATTATTCAGTAATTAACTGTTGAAGTCACATGATTAGATAAACAGATTCTTTATTCAAAACTTTCTAATAATTTGAATAATTATACAATCTGTTAATCAGTATTCCAACTAATTATACAGAGGGCCTAGCACGAATATTTTGACGTTAGGAAGTTACAGTATCGTTAACATACACGATTCGTATCATACCAAAATATGAATATAGCCACGAAAGACACGTCTGAGACTCTTGCCTTATATCACATCAACAATCTTACGTAGATGACATTTCGGTTCTTTGTATGTACATGAATAGAGGAGATCCGCTGGAGTCGATCTTCAAGGATAAGCAAGTCTTGCCGAGGTCGGCGCGCTGATAGGTGACTATCATTATAATGAGATTCCTCGATGCCTCGGAATGCACGCGAAGCTGTTGGTCTGTGCTGACATTTTGACAGTAGTTCAGAAGCTAGAAACTGTGACACAGTCTTGCCATGAACAGAACAGAACAGAACAGAACAGAACAGAACAGAACAGAACAGAACAGAACAGAACAGAACAGAACAGAACAGAACAGAACAGAACAGAACAGAAACAGAACAGAACAGAACAGAACAGAACAAAACAGAACAGAACAGAACAGAACAGAACAGAACAGAACAGAACAGAACAGAACAGAACAGAACAGAACAGAACAGAACAGAACAGAACAGAACAGAACAGAACAGAACAGAACAGAGCAGAACAGAACAGAACAGAACAGAACAGAACAGAACAGAACAGAACAGAACAGAACAGAAAAATCGGATAAATCGGATAAATCGGATAAATCGGATAAATCGGATAAATCGGACAAATCGGATAAATCGGATAAATCGGATAAATCGGATAAATCGGATAAATCGGATAAATCGGATAAATCGGATAAATCGGATAAATCGGATAAATCGGATAAATCGGATAAATCGGATAAATCGGATAAATCGGATAAATCGGATAAATCGGATAAATCGGATAGATCGGATAAATCGGTTGATCTTTTTGAATGTAATCGGATGTTATCGAATGTGATCGGAAGTTATCAAATACAATCGGATGTGGTCGAAAGTGATCGGTTTATCGGATAAACGGATGGAGTCGAATGTGATCGGATGTGATCGGATAAATCGGATAAATCGGATAAATCGGATAAATCGGATAAATCGGATAAATCGGATAAATCGGATAAATCGGATAAATCGGATAAATCGGATAAATCGGATAAATCGGATAAATCGGATAAATCGGATAAATCGGATAAATCGGATAAATCGGATAAATCGGATAAATCGGATAAATCGGATAAATCGGATAAATCGGATAAATCGGATAAATCGGATAAATCGGATAAATCGGATAAATCGGATAAATCGTATAAATCGGATAAATCGGATAAATCGGATAAATCGGATAAATCGGATAAATCGGATAAATCGGATAAATCGGATAGATCGGATAAATCGGATAAATCGGATAAATCGGATAAATCGGATAGATCGGATAAATCGGTTGATCTTTTTGAATGTAATCGGATGTTATCGAATGTGATCGGAAGTTATCAAATACAATCGGATGTGGTCGAAAGTGATCGGTTTATCGGATAAACGGATGGAGTCGAATGTGATCGGATGTGATCGGATAAATCGGATAGGCGTCACTACGTCGTCACTTGGCATACTCGTACCGTCCATTGGCTGCAAGATAGCCGCCACGGGCGCGCGGCTACCCCAACCCAACACAGTTAGGAAAAGGCTCTGCAGGTTGATTGCAATCCTGCCAGGGTTGCGGACTTTGTTTGAAACAGTCACCGCGGCCCTGGAACGAAAAGGGCATAAGGAGGAACACGAATGTGTTTTAGTCAGTAAGAGTCTGACACCTTACGCTCCGCCCAGAACGGAAGAAGTCATTTGATGATTTCCTCCCATCCATAAAAAAAGGTTGATTGAGATGCAAATACGTGGTTTCTTAAAATTCATCTTCGTCCCTGACCAAGCGAAACTTTTAAAGCTACATCAATATTGACAGTGCAATCTACATCGTAAGTGGTAAGCTAATAAATAGTTGCTAGTCGCAGCTTCTGAAGAACAAAACTCGCGCTGGCTCGTCAAAGCGTCGGAAAACCAATTTAAAGTTGTTGTCGTGTTTATGAAGTCTTTTTAGAGATCCGTTGGGCACTTGGTTGATAGAAACAGTTGGTCTCTTGGTGTGTTTAGCTGTGTGATTGTATGAAAAGATCCTTGACAAAGTGATTTAGTATCAGGAATAGCGATTGACAGAATGTCTAAAATGTTTGGGATTTATATCCGCGATCAAAATGGCATACTGATCGAAATAATCCAAAACATGCACGTACCTCAGGTGCGTCAATCATTTTCACTGATAGAATTTCAGTCATCCAAGAGCTCATGTGTTTGCAATTGTACAGTCATCATCATCTGACTAGCCTTTTCCCAACTATATTGAGGTCGGTGTCTAGTCAAAACGTATTCAGCTGATTCCAGTATTTTACGTGGAGCGGCTGCCTACCAGACCTCTACAACCAATTTACTGGGTAACACGATACTTCTTGGCCAGACTGACTTCAGATTTTCTGACTTAAAAAAAAAAAAAATGCAAGATTACTGTACATGTCACTCACATGTACTCTTAAGTAATATTGCATTTTTTTTATTTTCTCCTTGCTGAAGTGTAAGTTATATGTAAATGGGTATTGAGTTTTTATAGACCAGAATTTGGGAACTTAGGGATTTTTAAGACCGGTGACAGACTGAGATGAACGGAAGGCAAAACATCACGTTTGTTGTATGGGAGCCTCACTTAAATATTTATTTTGTTGTAAGTATTTGTTGTTATAGCGGCAACGGAAATACATCATCTGTGAAACTTTCAACTGTCTAACTATCACGGTTCATGAGATACAGCCTGGTGGCAGACAGACAGACGGACAGACATACAGACGGACAGCGGAGTCTTAGTAATAGGGTATCATTTTTACCCTTTGGGGAACGGAACCTTTAAAAACAAAAGTACAATGGCGGACTTACTGCTTTAAGTATGCTCTACCAGTCCAACCAAAGATGGTGGAGAGAACATGGCAGGTGCATAGTTTTACAACAAAATACAAACTAAAACGACATTATTGTCATTGTTGATGATGATAATTCAAGTCTTAATAATAAAAAACAAAACCAACCTTGCAAATACAAAATCTTTTGTTTCAAATAGACCAGTTGCAGGCACTTTTGAAATGTCAAGGTCTCAGACAAATAAATAAAGCTAGTTCTGCCGCGCTAGCGACAGGAGCAGCTAGTTGTTCTGCAGCAAAACACTCAACGACCCTATATCCAGCGCGGCAGTTGCACGTTCTAAAGAGTAGATGATATAGAGAAGAACGTGCAAGAAACTCCATGAACAGTCTTTTTTAAATCAGTGTTACATTCGTGTTGAATTAATTAATGCGTATAATTATACAATGCAAAAGAGATTGAGTATATACAATGCAAAGATAGACTTACAAGCAGTCTTAAGCAGGTCCAACAATTTGTTTTTCTAGTTATCAACTGCAATGTTTAATATGACTATTGAATTTTAGAAGATAATCTTAATGATATATCCGAAGATATTTATTTATCAATTTTAAAATTAGTTACCCCTAATATAAAACTTAAAGATACTGAATACAAATTAGTAGAAAATATAAAAGGTGAGTAAAAAGGGGAGAGGAAGAATTCACAGGGCATCGAAAAATTCGTCCAATGTTTTTAATAAAACAAATGTTAATTTCCAACAAAAATATCACCTGCCACATATAAAATAATAGCCCGAATTCGATTCGGTCCAAATTCGATTAAATGTAACACGTCTACAAAAACGAAGTCTAAGTAGACATCTAATTACCAAAGTTCCGAGCTATACCATTATAAAGTATTGAAAAATGAGCACTGATATTCGATCTTTGCTTAAGAACAAAGTAATTTTAACTCGGATAGCGTTTGCCCGGGGATTAAAAATAAAAGATGAGAGTCTGGTTTTAAACTATAGTTAAGATAAGCCAAGTTTCTGTTGCGGCCACTGAGGCCAGTTTATAGAAAGTTCTATCAAGGTTTTTTTCCTTTGAAAATAAGTTTATGTACGAGCAATGAATGTGAAATAAGTAATAGTTTAAGTTGAAAATAAAGTAGCTGCTTTGTGGTTTGCGTTCTCTTATTATAAGTTGATGGTTCTGTGCTTACTGAGCTGTGAGATAACGTAACTAATATGGATTAGTAAGTTTTAGTTTCTTAGAAGTTCTTTAATTTAACTGAAAGAAGCAATTAATAGTTTGCTGAAAACAATAAGGGCACTACCCATGAATTTTAATTTTTCAGTCCATTAAAAGCTCAAACGTTTATTTAAAATTTCTAATTGAATTTGATTAGATTAAGTACCTACTTTTATTTTTTCAGAAAACATCCACAAACCTTTTATATTCGATATATATTGTATAAGGCTCCAACAAACTGCATTTGACACCAAATCGATCACCATAAACGCAATAGACTCATAAAACCACTTCAAAGACTACGTGATCGAAACGCAAGCCATTACCTTCCATATACGTACGTTTCGTGTTCTTTCAATAACAAAACAAGCGTTGTAACACGTGATAAAGTCGTTTTCACGAAAACAGACAAAGGTGGAACGGTAGAAAAGAATGAAGTCACGAGACACGAATCGCAATCCGTGCTAAGTCTCCCTTTTGCTATTCGGGGTTGTTAGCGCGTAAGGATGTGTTTAGATGGGTCATTTTTTCAGCGAAGATTTTCAGCATTTACTGAAGATATAGAAAGAAAGAATGAAAGAAAGAAAGAAAAAAAAAGAGTTTATTTGCGCCAAGCATGACGCATCATAAAAATATATAGGTATTTATACAAATATAATCGATATTGTGAGGAAGATATGCATCACATCGGCGTAAAACGGCCATCTCTCAGCATAATGCTAGAACTCGTATGCGAGACAGAGCCACATGACAGCGCAACAGCGCAATAGATAAGGAGCAACTAGTGAAGCGATATGGCCATTGCATCTGCGAATAGCGTCTCAGTTCGCAAATTTTGAAACAGTCATCGGCGCGCTACCGGCCGCCGACGGGTGTCCGTTTAGATCGGCCGATGAATATTATTATTCTGTGTAACCATGTTGTTGTTACGGGTTATTTTCAAGTCACGATCGAACGCAGAAAGTAGTCTAATGTCTAGTCCGTGCATGAAAAACGCAAATTCGCAGCTATAAGTAACACATCTCCCAAAGCCCTAACAGGGGGAGGGAAACAAAGGCGCACACACGTTCAAAGGCGCACGTCACAGGCGCCTTATTGACTAGTTTTAGTGCTGCAAAGCTTGTTGTTAATTAAGACTTCTCCGCTTGATACATTTACAAAATTATGGTTCACTGCGAAGGTGACTTTGACGTTGCTGTTGTTTCTTACGTCATTAGCATTTAGGGCATGTATTTATTTTGTCTTTCCTGTGTATGTCAAATACAAATGGATTTTTAGTTTTGCGTACTTATATCGATATCGTTCTTAACCACTCGCGAAAATTTTTAGTAAAAAAAGGTAAAAGGTTTTCAATTCGGTTGAAATTTTTTTGTTTGTTATCTCATAACTCCGTCATTAACGAACGGTCTCCTTGAAATTCCATCAAAATCAGTTCAGTAGTTAGGATTGTAATAAAAATAGCTGGAAAAAATAATTACGTAAAATAGCGTGTCGGGTAAACTCGTGTAAAATCCAGTGGTGGTTTCGAATTACGAAAAATGATAAAAAGTAGGTACTAAAAATACCACCGGCTTCCAAATAAAAATACTACAAAGTATTACATAACTTTAATTTCGGAAACTGGTGTCAAAAAAAAAACGAAGGAACAACCAAAACCACGTTGTATGTTTTTGTAATTTTTTTTTAAACATATGAAAACATTCACGTGGGGAAACCACGATTACAATATAGTGTTATTAAAACTAGTACCGTAGCTGATTCTTCAATATTTAACTATAAAACGAAACGTTACCAACGAATAAATTAAATTATTATTTAAGCCCAAACAGAAAGTTTTACTTTGCTATCATAATTGCAGTTTCTAGTTGCTTCGCCTGATTTTCAGAAAGCTGAAATAGGCAATTAGTGACCGCAAGTATTTTTCAGATTATGGTGAAGTATTTTTTGCTGCGTTGCAAGCAACTTCAATTTAAATATTTGAATAAAGAGTATAATTACACGAATGTCGTTGGTAGCGTATGCGTCTGAGTTGCAAAAAATACACATGGATTTGCATAACTGACAGGGATTGAAAAAAAAGCTCAAATATGCCATTAAGCAAACAATAGCATGCATGCAGTATGTTTTCTGAAATATCTACTTAGACCGTCAGATAAATTTCCTAAAAAAATTAAAGGACACGTATTTTTTCTTTTTACACGTACTTGAAAACATTAAAGTGCTTTGAAAACTCGTGTGTCGTCACAGCCCGATACATCGATACACTTTTTACCGAAAAGTGACGTCACAAGCCCCCTCCTTCTCTCCAATCTTTGATTCGTTTTAATTTGCCAATTTTATTGATTTGATAAAACATAAAATACGTATCCAATATTTTTCGATAATGTAACTGACGGACTAAATATTATAAAATTATATTTTTTTACTCAGGAAACATCTCTATTGATTCAAAAAACTCAAACAATGTCAAGCTTCTCACATTACTTTTTGAAATTCGAACGGTGCCAAGCTTTGACGTTGCAATTTTGTTTAAAAGAAAAAACAAATTAATTATAATACATTTAGAACTGCGTCTCAGTGACGTTTATTGTAAACTTGACGGCAGTACAGCATGCAGCTATAATATATTATTGTCTATACTTCTATACTAATATTATAAAGAGGAAAGATTTGTATGTTTGTAATGAATAAACTCAAAAACTACTGAGCCGATTTCAAAAATTCTTTCACCAATGGAAATCTGCATTATTAGGGAGTAACAAAGGCTATACTTTATCCACGTATTCCCACGGGAACGGGAACTACGCGGGTGAAACTGCGGCGTGCTGCTAGTTATTCATAATTTTAAAAAAACGTAAGTAGGTACCTAAAGACTGTCCTGAATCCATATGTATTATAGCGTGATACTTTAACATTTTGTAGTTATAAAAATGGATTCATCATTTTAGATTTCAAGGGAACATAATATTCATTATCATCCACAGCCTGAATTCGCCCACTGCTGAGCTCTCTTTTCTTTAGCCAATCCCCACGTTCACCTCCACGTGCCAGCTTCATCCAGGTTCCTCCCGCGATGGCAACAATGTCATCCGCCCATCTCGCCGCCGGCCGACCAACACTTCTTCCAGTCCTCGGACGCCACTCGGTCACTGCCTTACTCCTCCTGCTATCTATCATCACTGCGCTTTTCCAGGTGGCCTGCCAAGCTCCATTTCAGTTCCGTAATTCGTTTTCCGATGTCGAAAACCTTTGTACGTCTTCGGATCTCGACGTTCGGAACTCGGTCTATTAGCCGAAGAGGGAACAATTACTGGGATCAAATCAGGTATCCTATGAATTATGACCTAAACCAGTACATGGTCTACCCATGTGCCAACTTACACCCAAATCCGATCCACCGTTAAGACGTGAAGAAGTAACAGACAGACAGACTACCAGAGGTACCTACTTCAGCCATCTTGATCACAATCTCTCACAGCCAGCCACTCCAGATATTCATCAACATTGAGTCCGCCTCATGCGTTTGGCGACTTAACCGATTCAATAGTCACTCAAGCATCGTTCGCCGCCGGACCGGCATGCAATTTCACACACCGATACTCCCTGATATTGCTAACTGTACGTTCTTAGTACCGCGTATGACAAAAATGTCTGGCAGACGGACGGACGCCATGATTCCGATGCGTAGCGAATATCGCGCATCGATGAGCATGACAGTAGCTTTGTCTGTTTTGTAGCTCTCATGCGAGATTTGGTTAGGTCGATTTGGTTTATTAGTTGAAAATATATTTTAGCTTCTTTTAAGGGTTTCGTACACAAAGGGACCCTATTACTAAAACTCCGCTGTCCGTCCGTCCGTCTGTCACCAGGCTGTATCTCATGAACCGTGATAAGCTAGGAAGTTGAAATTTTCACAAATGATGTACTTCTGTTGCCACTATAACAACAAATACTAAAAACAGAATAAAATAAATATTAAAATGGGGCTCGCATACAACAAACGTGATGTTTTGGCAGTTTTTTTTTATAGATGGTACGGAACCCTCCGTGCGCGAGTCCGACTCGCACTTGGCTGGT
Organism: Melanchra persicariae; assembly: GCA_947386135.1. Taxonomy (NCBI): domain Eukaryota; kingdom Metazoa; phylum Arthropoda; class Insecta; order Lepidoptera; family Noctuidae; genus Melanchra; species Melanchra persicariae. The sequence continues at coordinate 1,975,776 of OX376651.1, read as the reverse complement.
TCTTTTTTTGCGTGATATCTACTTTTTGTGCTTGTTTTTTCAATTGTTTTTTTCTTTATAAAAAAAGGAGGAGGTTCACAATTCGCTTTTTTTTACTATTTTGAAGTTTATTTTTGGTTTGGTATTTTTTCCTTAATGTATATCAGCTACCTAACATCACCCTTAAATATGCACTTCTGGAACACACTGTATACGCACCATCCTTATATAAGATCTCTGTTCTGAAACTGCTGTCTACTTCCATGAGGAAAAAGTTATTATAACTGAATTATGTCAGTGCGATCACATCTCTAAAATATTTTATAACTTGAGCCACTGCTAGTACGGTTATGAAAGTATTTATGACACACATCGTAAAACTCAAACATACCGACAGTCCCACATTACAAGAAAACAATCTTACAAACGCTAAAAACATCAAAAGTAAACCTTAAAACGAACAGAGACTAATCCTCCACTACCTTCAAAAAGCACTAATCGAATTACTCGACGGTACTAAATCAAAATACAGTCGACGCCAGAATAATTCAGTGCTTAGCTCCGAATCTAGTGTAACAGCGCCATGAAAATATACGGGCAGGTGCATCCACGAAATTACGTGGCTTTAAACTTAATAGCTGTACGTATCTGTACATGTATGTCGCTTGACGTAAGACCTTTGCGCGATGTGTCGCCGTTCGCACCAACTGGAATTTGGAATTACGCCGCAATGGCAATGGGTTCGCCTTCATTTTAATCTGGCGGTAGGTACAAGGTACATGGTATCTCCTTGTTTATCAAGCCTCGGTACAGTGGAACAAACCGTTGTAATTAATCAACTATGTGGCGTTGAGGGGTGTCTCAAAAGTTGGTGATTTCAGACGTGTTTTGTACGGCGTCAATATTATTCTTTATTATTTGTAGGTGAGTTTAATTGGTCTTTATGGGTTCAAGTTCATTCATCATTTTGTTGATGTCAGTAATTTTAAGTTATTTTAAAATATCTATAGTAATAAGCCTAATTGTTCTCAACTTCTCAGCTTGATATTAGCTGTTCTAAATATTCTAGATGGAAATATTTACTTAAATAACTATAATTTTTTTTTTGATCATTCATGAAAAATCGATCCTCAAAGTATATACAACGTGTAACAGAATAAACGCAATACCTCCTAAGGGGTAATTGTACTCATCATTATGAACAACTTTTACTGAGGGACCGACACTGAAATCGCGAAAAAAAATCAGCTGTTCATTTTGTCGAGTTAAGTACGAGCACAGAAATGTATGAGTCTTTTTTTCGTGATTTTTCGTTGTTAATTTTCGATATTTTTTGTTCATAATGATGAGTACAATGACCCCTTAAGAGGTGTTGCGTTTATTCTGTTACACGTTGTATAGAACTAACACCGATATGGAATGGTTTAGTCAAAAAAAAAGCCACATTACACCATGTCTGTACTCCCCAAGAAATAACCAGAGCTGTACCTATGATAGGTACACCTCACAATTAGCCAATTAGAAAAAAAAAAACAAAATTCAATTTATCTCCCATTTAAATGTGAGTAATACATTGTACAGAGGGATCGGCAAGTGACGGGTTAGTGAATATTCTCGGCAAGTTTCGTGGAGTCGACCCCACGCGACATATTGATGTTACCTCACCGCGCGTCGGAATTCGCAATTGCACAAACGTGGAGCGGGTAGCGACGTACTACAATTGTTCAAGACCGTCCAAAGCGACAGCTCAAACACAATAAACTACATGAAATTCAGCTATTTGAGAAACTATTCAAATGTTTCTGCTCGGGACAAAACGTACGGAATGCTGTGCTTGGAATATTTCGACTAATTGTAGCCGTGCGCTAGCGTTGCAGTCTTCATAAAAGCTTACCTGTGTTTCTGGTTACGCGATTTAAAATAAACGGGGAGTGCTTGAATGTTTTCGTTTTTTAATATCTGTATTGTATTTACTAAGTCGCAAACAAAAATACATTGAGTAGGTAGACATTATCTATAACAGTGTATATAAATAAAAATGAATCGTTATTGTCTAATTAATAGCGATGCGTCACGAACTCAAGTTGGTTGCTTTTTAAGGTAACTGTTTTGCTGAGCAAATGGTATTTTTTATTAGTATTAGGATTATTTTTTTATAAAAAGTTAAAAGTTAAATGCTAGCCAATAAATAAGAAAATTTTCAGGGTGATTGTTATCTTTCTATATTCTAATCTCAATGAAAAATATTTTAGATCGCATTTATGTATCTATTTCTTTACAAATTCTGAATAACAACGAACATAACTTATTTCAAATTATACCTACATATACCGTTAGGTTCAAAGAAATATAAAGAAACATGTAGGTAATAAAACAAGTTTATTTGGCTTAATTAAAACATTGATGCGACGACACGTTTTCATACAAATAGTTTCAATATTTGTGCTACTGACAACTTCTTTGAAAATATGCTGTCCGATGTCCCGTTGCACGTGTCTTATCACGTCATCCAAAACTATCGTGATACAAAAATATTAACCTCATGGCTCATGTCATTTGTTTTATAAATTATTTCAGCAATATTGCCAGACGTTACAGCAACAATACTTGAAAGCCTAACGTAAATTACATACATACATTCTTACTAAAGACAGATCACACGTTTTCGTACCTCAAACAAACATCCGCAAATGATGACGTCAATACAAATATTCTGGTAAAGAGAGACGTTCAAAATAATTACACCAAATCTCATATTAAGTCGTAAAGAACCTTTATTACCACGCTCCAGAGAATGGGCTGAAGAAATCACAGATCAACGTTGTAGGTCGGCGAAGTCACTTTGTAAAGGACAAAATGAGTTCTTTGTGTATACAAAATAGCATGATTGCTATCAAACAACATCCTTGCTTCGTTTTTTGAGAGTTCACCAAGTGGAAGACAAACAGTAAATCAACGGCATTGCGTCAGAGAATGGCTGTACCATGAGCAGTCCTTTATAAAGTACAAATAAAAATTAAATGTGTAATTTTTCATTCTTTGAGTCAGCCTTTTACCGGGAGGAATTCTAACCACAATAGGACAAACAATTTAAGGACTTTGACCGCGATGAAATGTTACGTTTGTCTTTTTTACGTTGATAAATTACATGCGAATGTGAAATAAACATACTGACAACTTAGCTGCAGTGGAGCTCTATATAAATCGAATGAAAACAGCATTCTGAAACATCTTGAAAGACTTGTGTTTTCCAATACCGAAGCAATACTGAATTTTGAGAACCATTTATTACAAAATGTTCGAGTAAATTGCCACTGTGTACAATAAAACCGGTGTTAATTTGGAGTTGATTCTCTGTTGTGTTTTGATATCTGCATCCGATCCGTATTGGGGAGTTGAACAATATCGCGACTTTTCGTGTAAATTTTACGAATATTGTTTCCTTTGTACATTGACAGAGTGCGACAGACAAAAGGCAAATGATCCCCCCACCCCAACTTTTTTTCGGTTTCGCAAACTTTTATATCTTATTCCGTTCCAATCCACCATTCCAAATAATTTGTAATATTCACAGAAATTGTTTTCGCACAATAGAAAACACGTTGCTGGAAAGACGATATTTATTTAACCTTTGCGGAGCTGAGGAGAGTCAAGCAAACGATATTCAAACACGCGAAACACAGGTATGAATAATTCCAAGTGTGTACCAGGGACACATAAATCTTTACAGATAGCAGCAGCACAGCCAATCTGATGAGTCGCGCCGCACCCCTGTCGGTCGACCGCACGGGTAATGAGCTTGTTTGTCTCAGTTAACGTTTCCTAGCACGTTCTGCGCTCCTGGTACAACGCTCTTTGTGTCACTAGCTTCCTGTCTCTTGTCTCGTGTCTCCCTGCTCGGAATAAGGATAATATTGTTTTAGAATAATAACAAGAAGTTGTTCTTAGCCTGACAGATGCAGCAGCAAATTAAATCTGCAGGATTTTTATTTACATTTCAGTGTCCGTAATGTGACCACTTAAACATTTTCTCTGTTGAATGAACGAATGAAGTGGGTTTATTCGTCCACTCCAGAAGATAAGTCCCGTCCGCAGATTAGATTTTTGTGACTGATGAGTCCGAAAACACGTCAAACCAGCTTTATTATACTACTTTTGTTAAGTGGCACTAAATATAAACATCCTAAGAGCGCTATAAAACTACACTCAACGAAGATAGGTGTTTAAGGATAACTTTGGGCAGCAAAAACGCCTTCCTTATTGTTAGAGCCTTTGTGTATGGATCTATAGACGTTAAAGCGCCTAAAAGAAAAAAAACAGTAAAGTGCGAATCGGACACAAACATGAATATTCTTAATATAATCATCATCTGCCTAGCCTTTTCCCAACTATATTGGGGTCGGCTCCCAGTCAAACCGGATTCAGCTGAATACCAGTATTTTACGTGGAGCGGCTGCCTACCAGACCTCCACAACCCATTAACTGGGTAACACGGTACTTCTTGGTAAGACTGGTGTCAGATTTTCTGGCTTCTGACAATCCGTAACGATTACCAAAGATCTACTAATAACAGCCGTAGACCAACGGCTTAACGTGCTTTCCGAGGCACAGAGGAGTCTCGGTATGTTAATATGGTCACCCACATACAGACCAACCTCATCAAGCGTTGCTTAACCTTGAAAGTTGGTCCGTGCGGCTGTTATGATTTAGCCACGAATCTGGTTTGACTGGGAACCCCAATATAGTTGGGAAAAAGATAAGCAGATGATTATTTTCTGTAATAGCAGCATCAGTAAATTTCAACCGTCTACTTATGTTCATGAGTTACAGCCCGCTGACAAATGGAAGGTTTGTCAGCGGTAGGGTCAGTAGGTACAAAACCCAAAAAACCAGACCTTAAAAAATAAAAAAAATACTTAGTTCTGTTTTTCACTAAAACAGGGCTCAAGACATGTGTGATTCTGTCAATGGTGACGTGGCGAAGGCGATTTTCAATACGTCAAAAATGTATGGGATTGACAGATCCTATCGATATGTCACGTGATCAAATTCCTACATTTTGGCATTTCGACAGTCGCGTTCGCTAATTGAATGGCACATTGTCTAGGGCCTCAGTCTATTAATCCCGAGCAAGACATTATTTATGTAAATATTGAAAACAGTAAGTCTCATAAGTCATGAACGCCATGCAGTTCAAATCTCCTTCGTCAGTTCCATATAAAATAATAATATTCCGATTAATCCCCTTTGAAAATGGAAAACGGATTACAGATTGCGGCATGCCATTAAATTTTCCTCTCACTTAACGCTTTTATCCCCATATGTTCGAGAGACGTGCTAATGCAGTATTCTCTGTTGACGTTCGAAATCTGTCGGAATCTTTCGGACATTTTCGAACACGCTCGGTGACTGCGAATTCCAAATAAACGTTAAGCATCAGTCGCTGGAAATGGCTTAGCTTGTTGTATTCTAGATCTGTCGATGCATTCGTTAGTTGGGATTAGTTAAAATTGGAATGTTTGCTACAATGTTCTTTGCGGAATCCGATCAACGGATTTTGTTTGGAGTTACGTATTTCGTTTAGACTTTTGCGGTGTTTTGATTCTATGTCATTTAAACAAGTTCATTAGTGGATAGCCATTTTTTTTTTGGGACGAGCCCGCCATGCTACATTCCCAAGCCACTGCAACTTCTGAAAGCCAGAATCAACTTTGGCGACCACCAGAAATAACGTCGAGTCAATGAAGCTCGACGAGTCCCAGAGAAATGATTCAACTGTCTTGGATCCCGCAACGAAATTAATCAGAAAATAACAGCGGAGTAGATAGTGTCTCTTAACAATCAAGTTTTTATTAGTTTGAAGAGTAGAATATTTGAATGATCTCTTTAAGAAAATAGTTTTACCGATATGAAGCTACACTGCGAGGGTACCATTAGACTCGCGACATTTGGAAGAAAGGGAAGTCTTTTGGATACTAAAAATAAACCAGGACGAAGAATAGTTGCCTTGGCGAGTGCTTTGCCACTTCTTCCTGACTGCAACATGGCTTTGAGTTTGAGAAATCTGAATCTGATGATATAAGACGGAAAAAAATATCAAATACTTAGTAACATATTGTGTATGTAAGCGTATTTGGTGAACGCCATAGAACCATCGACATTTTAGAGTAAAAAGTATTGGAGCATATTCATACATTGGAGATTATTCCAAAAAAAAGAACAAAGGATCAAATTATCAATGACTAGCTCGCGACTTCGTACGATTATATCCCGTTGTTTACCGTTCCCGTTAGAATTTCCCGTTCTCGTATATATAAACATACGCCAATAGCCTCATGAATGTGGCTATCATATACAAAAAGAATTTTCAAAATCGGTTCAGTAGATCCAGAGATTACCCCACAGAACCTCACAAACTCACAAACTTTACCTAATAATATTAGTTGACGTACAGTTAGAAACCACAATTTAAAAAAATCAATTGATCACGCAATAGAAAAATTGCGCACATAACTAACTAATTACTAAATTAAATTGTTGTAGTCAAAAGTGGTTTTAACTACTGTCAAAACTATTACCTGGTGGTATCGTTTAACTTAAAAATACCCACCGTACCTGCGCTTCTGGGCGGAGCTAGGCTGGCTAACTTAGCCAGCACACCTACGCACAACGAACCAAATGGGAGCCTAAGTGTGGAAAATGGAGTCCCTACTCTACTCTAGCCACCGTACCACCAGAGGTACGGCCAGGGGTACGGTGGGTCTGCAGTGCAAGCCTTAAGTGCTATAGGCTTTTCATGTCGGAAAATTCACGGCACGCTAGAGTCGACTAAAATAAATTGAAATTGAAAAAGCCAGTACAATCTTGTACATGACTGAAACGTAGCAGTAGGTACATCAAACAAATTGCGCCACCTCCATTGACGGCAAGCATTGTGTTGCTATGCTAATACGATTGAACTAGAGCAACGTCACCGTCTGAGGATTAATCACGAATCAATAGACATGCCTGCAGGAAATCAAATTAATTATTACAGATAGAGGCATTATCTGAGACATTGGTTCCCAAGCTGTGGTGTGTGGACCACTGGTGGTCCGCAAGAGCTAAAATATGATCAACGAACAGTTAAAGTTACAGTTCAATCTTTTTCAAATCAAAAAATAATTGTAAGTTTCTATTAGAAATATGATCTTTCTATGACGATCAGAATATCAGTCAATCGTCACGAAAAGAAAAAGATAATTTTGAAGAACAGGTATAAAGTTTTAACATAATTATGATACTTGCGACCCACCCCGGGTTCGCACTGGAGCACAAATTATACAACGTGTCATTGTACTCATGACTGTGAACAACTTTTACGATGGAACCAAATCCGAAATCGCGAAATAAAAATCAGATGTGTGTAACATTTCGAAATGTCTTATTGAAAAAAAGATAACTAGAAATATATGTTTCTATGGAAAACTTAAAATCAGTCGAATTTACCTGTGAGACTATTTTTTAAAAATGTTCTCTGACAACTTTTTAGGCCTATGTATCCTGGGGCTCTAGACAAGTGACATTCTGTAAGCGGTAGCGTGGCGAAGGCGATTGTCAATACGTCAAAAATGTATGGGATTGACAGATGCCATCGAAATGTCACGTGATCAAATTCCTACATTTTGGCATTTCGACAGTCGCATTCCCTAATTGAATGGCACATTGTCATGGGCCTCTGTACGTAGGAAGTTTCATTAAAATTGGTTCATTAATTTTGAAAAATAAGGACTTGAAAGTTTGTATGAAATGTCGTACGGCGGAAACGCTCTTAAACTTATTCGAAAAATAAACTTATCTCTACATCAATATAAGTTTATATTTCGAATAAGATCGAAAGATAAATTTCATGACATCGCAGTCAAGTCAAAAACAAAAAAGAACAAAAGTGGTCCCAGGTCAATAAAAGATTGGGAACCGCTGCTCCAAGAAATGCTGATAATAGAAGTGCATTGTGGAACTTAGGCAGGTATTTGTAGTGCATTAAAAGTGGCTTCTTCGAGTGATATTTGGAACTTGAGTGTTGGCAGTAATGTGACGTATGGCATTGAAACGTCGCGTCGTCACTCACCATGAGGCCGGGATAATCAGAAGACTGAAAGTCACTCAAGGGGCTGGAGAAGATTGTGTTAGGAGTTTTTCCTTGTGATAGGATAATATATAACTGTAGGTAATTTAATAAAAAAAATGTATTCATCATAATTTAAAAACGCACCTACGGAGTTACTTTTGCAGTTAGATACCATTATAGTATTTTTTAATAAATATAATAATATATTATGAAGCTGTATCATCATCTTCCTGCCCTTATTCCATGTTACTTGGGGTCCGCGTAACACTTCTACTACTAGTTTTCTTCCATTCTGTCCTATCAGCCGTCTCACTATGACTAACTCCCTTTTCTTTCATATCGCTCCTCACACAATCCATCCATCTTTTCTTCGGCCTCCCTCTTCCTCTCCATCCATCCCCATTTAGATTCATAACTTCATAACCCTTTTAGTTACATGCGTTTCATCCCTCCTCTTCACATGACCATACCAGGACAAGCGGTTACCTTTCAACTTTTCCGTCTGATAATATGAAGCTGTATCTCTATGCTATAAAAAATTGTGAACTGATGTCGTAATATCTGACCGACAATTTCGAACTCATGTGAACCCATGCTCCTTGCTGTCATCACCTCGCCTCACCGCACCTTCCTACAGGCGCGGTACAGCTGTCCCAGTCAAACTAAATTAACAACCAGTTTCTTCACATAGTTTTTTCCGGCATGAGGTTACAAAAAAATAACATACACTATGTTTAATTTAAACTACAAATAAGACCAAACATCCTCCCGAGTTAGGAATCATGGAAATTTCTTAAATTACAATATTCCAAAGCGAAAAACTTATTACATAAAACCGAAATTGTCTCTTTCGAAGTCACCCAAAGTTCTTTGTGAGGCATGACTCCAGTAATATTTTATACGTTTCCAATTTTGTCAGCCCCTGCCATATTGATTGTGAGGAGTTTGTAACTCCGAAAGGAATTGCCCACGCATTTATATATTGCCAAAGATTCGCACATATTCTTCATAAATTAAACGATATTATATTTCAGTTACTCACTTTATGAGAGAAAAGTTTCTTCGTTTCTGCTTCAGGGCTTTTTAGAGTTTGATTGTTGTGGGGAGAGAAAATTGAGTGTTTCGCTGAAGGCATTCAATGCCAGAATTGTATTCTGGATTTCCAGTATTTATTTAAATTGGGGTTCTAAAAAAATACCAACTGCCAACATCATCATAACAGTGTTTGATTAGTCTTTTGCAAATAAAAACTCTGCCAACAATTTTTTTTTTTACTATTGTTAGGCACGCGCTTAACCTTTATCTCACCTGATAGTAAGCGATGATGTGGTCGAAGATGGAACCCGCTTGCCTAACTGCGTAGGTGCGCTTTTATAAATATTATAGCTTGTTAACATTTACATCATTCAAGAAGAAAAAAGAGCGAAGAATGTGTGGGATAACGTGGTAAACGAATCACCGTCACTAGATAGGTAGTAGTACCTTGTTAAGGATAAGCATGAAATCTTCGCTCTATACTGCAGCATGCAAAGTGAGCAAGTCTCTCGAGAAACTACAAGACAAGACAATACGAAAAAAACAACTAGAACATCATAAACGCATACAAAAACGACAGAAGCCAAGAAAAAGACAAGTCCGTTTAATTAGAACTTGCAAGTTCACGTTCCATACTTTGAAGAACAACGCAGAACTTCAGTCGCGCTCAAGTTCTGCCGACGAATACCTACTGAAGTTAATCGGAGCAAGTTTGATGTGAAAACTATGTTAATCAGCCAGCCAACTTTGATTGCTGACAGAACTGACAACTTCTGTCGTCGATATTCCGGGTGAATTGTTCATTTTCACAACCTTAGCATTTGATTAAAGCCCGCGAATTCCATATTGGTCGTTAGGTTATTGAAACTCGTAGGTGTGTGCGTTGATTCGTTGAAACACACTGACGAACTCTGGGTTGTCTCTGAATTGAAGTTATTTTGATTAAGAATTTAATCTCGCTGTGACATGTTTGAATGCTTTGCATTGATGAAGTAACAGGAAATGTGTTGTGGAATGTGAATTGTGAGTCGGTTGGTTAATTTTGCTTTCAGTTTTTGTGGATGAAGATTTAATTTACTTACAAAAAATGTTAAAAATATTAATATCTAATTACCTTTGTCGCTAGTTGTTGCGGCAGGCTGCTGTGGCAGGTTTAAGGGTTTGCTCACATGCAGATAAAAATTGACATGAGCAAACTTTGTCATTTCTGCTGAGACGGAATAGACTCAAGCCGAAAGCCATGTTAACGAGCCGAAAGACTGCAATGCCAAATTCCCACGTGTATCACCTATGACACCAATTAATCTATGACTGAAATAAAGTAAATACCACCAACTGTAACAAACTGCTTGTAATTTGTTCGGAACTTATTAACCGTTTTTTGGGGTTGATTTTTTTTTGAAAAAAGTCAGTATTTAACCTTAATGTTTTTGCTACCCAACATAAACCTTAAATATGACCACGCACATCTAGGACATCCTGATGTTTCTCGAATGCACTCGGACAGGCGGACAAAGGTTGTCACTCAATTAACGCCTGAGGGAGGACATCGCCGTCTAAGTCCTCCGCAGCGTGTACCTCTGGAGAGACGATCCAGATGTGTTTGTGGCATAGACATCGACGGAGTTAGCAGAGAGTTGCGTTTTGAGAATGGGAAGACAATATGCGTAGACTGTGGGGTCAAATTAAATAACTATAGATAGGTAAGCCCAAAATGATGTTCAATTTCACTCTGCACACACTCTGAAAATTGAAATTGTCTAACTATCAGGGTTTATGTGATACAGACCGCGACGGACGGATAGCTGAGCTCAGCTGTCCGTCCTTACTTCGTGTAAAAATTAAATAATGATTATTTTATTATTATTATTAATGATAAACTAGCCTGAACTAGCCAAAGGCCTCCCACCATTCCCGCCATTCCTTCCAGTTCTGTGCTACTTCTTGCCTTTTCCTGAGGAAGACGAAACCCCAAAAACCCTAACCTTTATTTTTTTGAAGATGGGAAATCATCGAAGTAATGATCTTCCACTCTGGGCGAAGTTTCAGACTCTTACTGACTAAAACCCATCCGTATTCCTCCAAATAGTCTTTCTATACCCAAATTCTTGTACCTAGGCACTGGCCGTAGCGGGCCCCGACTACTTTGCTGACATCTCTTTGAGGCGTGCGTGGAACACAACGCGCCGTCGACCTCGGCATGCCTCCTCGCTCCAAACCATAAGATTGAACCAAAGCCGAATACGAGAGATCGCCGCCGCCAAATCCAACACCTTGAGGTATCGAATTTTTTAACACACCAAAGTAAATAAAGGCGAATTTAAATATTTTATGTCCCAAAACTATTATAATTAGAATACAAAGTAAATGTACATAGCACGTCCTATTTATTGGCATCACCTTATAACACCGCGCCGTAGTGACTGCGGCACATGTTATTATGACCTAAAATTAAATTTTCAGCTGGCTCGTCGTTTTCACAGCACCCCTGTATAAACGTGGTATGTTGAAATAATTTGAAGTAAGCTCTGAGACTCGTGTTTGAAAAGCGTTGTTAGATGTTTTCGACTCTCATTTACCTACGTAAATTTTGGACGTTGAAAGTTTTTATTTTTTTATCTGTTTGCCTAAACCTTTTTTTTTAAACAGCAATTTCTTCTGTGTCGTGGGTACGTTTACAAACGTATAAACTCACATACTCAAACAGCCAGACCCGGAACAACTAAGTATCTGTATGCCATGCAAATATTTGTTCCGTGCGGGAATCGAACCCGCCAGTCAATCGGTCCACCACTGTGCCAACCCTGCCATCCTACCTACTTCCTTACTATCCATACTTAATACTATAATATGTACTGGCCTGTAAGCAGAATAAAGATCCAAAGTCAAAGTCAAAGCATTTATTTCAAATAAACCAATCACAGGTGTGCACGACGCCCTGAGGTAACCTCGGTAGTAGGCGCAAGTAGCGACGTGGGCAATCTAATGATAATTTCTTATAAACAAATCAGATCATAGGAGTCTTATAAGAATGTGTGTGTAATTGATGTAAATTGTTATTATTTTATGTAAAACACTAATTTAGAGTTAGAAAATGGTTAATTATTGTATAAGATAAAGTTTTAAGTTGTTAAAAGCATAAATTAGAGTCATATGTTAGTCATAGCAACTAAAATAGCAATAATTGTGTGTTAAATACTTGATACTCACTCAAATTATGTAAATAAACTTACTAAACTTATGTAAGAATGTAAAATGAGAAAATAAAGGTATATACCACTGTGTATTTTAATAATCCTGCCTCTACGACGTCCACAACAAGAATAAACAAGTTTGGGGCGCCACATGTCGTTTTTATAGTAGTGAAGCGGGGGACGGGGGAATATAAATATGCTCGTAACTTTGACCTCGCGCCATAGCGTGATGGGACGTCGTAGAGGTAAGGTCAATAGGTCATAAGATAGGTTTTAAGGTTCTCTATTAGAAAAATAGAGACGCGCCAGCTCAGGGTGCCTGTAAATAAAAGTATAATAAATAAACGCTATCGGGGGTGAGGAAAAGGGATCGCTGGCCAGCAAAATGGATCGCTGGCCAGCAAAATGGATCGCTGGCCAGCTCAAAACGGTTTTGTATAAAAGGAGCTGCGTGTTTTAGCAGCTCCGTAGTTCGAATCAACAAGCTCAGTGAGAGAAACCTCTGTCCGTCAAGTCAGCCAGCTTCCCATAAGTCCTCGCCGCCGTTTGCCTCTGAACAATTATCTTTGTGTTTCATTTCAACGGAGTTTGGGCGATCCCGAACATTATTGGTCCTTCGAAACCGGATTATCAAACAGTGACAGTGCCGCGTCCCATCAAGCCGCGCAGCATAATTAAAGGTCAGAACGATAACCAGTGCTTAAAAAATGGTGTTAACACGAAGTAAGGATGGAGAACAAGCAAAGCGCCGGCAAGAAGAGCTGAGCGTGAATAAGACCACAGAAGAAGTTACGACTGAGAATCCGTCTACCAGTGGCACGTCGAAAGCCGCTACCGAGTCATCGGAAAATAAAAGTGGAACAAGTAAGTCGACAGCCACAGAAGCCACCGCTTCTACAGAAGAAAGCAGTGCTGCGTCCCAGAAAGAACAGACTTCGCAGCGCACGCTAATACCTGCAGACGCACGGTCACGTCACTCCGCAACCTCCCGCAAGAAACTCCTCGCGGAGTTGGAGGCTAAAGAGCGACTAGCCGAGCTGAAATTAAAGCAGGCAAAAATACGAGCTGAAACAGAGCTACAGGAAATAAGAATACAACGTCTTCGAGCAGAAGTAGATACTTCAGAAGAAGAAGAAGAAGAGTTAGAAGATGAGCTGGCTTCAGTCCGCATCAGCACATGGCTACAAGGAGCAGAGACTGACCGAACACAGCCAGCAAATAAGGAATCACAACAAGAAAAGGCCAAAAAGGAAGATTCCGAAGAAAAGAAGCAAGAAGATAGTGCAATAACAGGTCAGTCATTAATAAATGTGTCAACCTTAGCCGCCGCACTCTCCCACGCGGTAAGAAGCACGAGGGAACCACCGAAATATATTCAAGAGCTACCGATATTCAATGGAAGTAGTACAGACTGGCTTGCTTTCAAAACTGCCTATGAAGAAACATTAAAGTATTTCACACAAAATGAAAATATGGCTCGCATACGTCGGAGCCTGCGTGGAACAGCAAAAGAAGCTGTTGGCTGTCTCTTAGTAAGCCAACCAGATGCAAGAGTCGTCATAGAAGCATTAGAAAGAAGGTTTGGAAGACCAGAAGCACTCATTCACGTCGAAATGGAGAGAATCAAGTCACTGAACCGTGTCACCGACAATCCAAGAGAACTGTGCATCTTCGCCGGGCGCATAGCAAACATAGTAGGTACCATTGAAGCACTCAAAAAGCCACAATACCTACACAGCCCAGAGATGACGCGAACAATAACAGAAAAACTCACTCCTATATTAAAAAACAAGTGGTATGACTATGCAGCAACAAAAAAAGAAGATGTGCCAGAATTAAAGAAGATTTCTACGTTCCTAAATGAAGAAGCAGACAAGTGCGGCGCCTATGCCTTACCGGAAATGGTCGCCGACGAAGCCACGGGAAGAGAAAGAAGGAACAAGAAAACGGAACGCACATATACTGCTGGTAAGAGAATCTTATTAGAAAATCAGTGTCCTCAGTGTAAACAAGAACATAAGTTACCTGACTGCAAACAATACTCCGCTCTCGACACGAACGCAAGATGGGAGGTAGCAAAGAAAAATAATATCTGCTATCGCTGTCTTCGAAGCAAACACAGACGACTTCAATGCAGAGCACCGCCATGTGGCAAACATGGGTGCGTCATGAGACATCACAAGCTGCTACACCATGACAAAGAACAGAACAGCACGAGTGAGTCAGAGAAGAAAGAGATGACAACACCAGCAATAGAAGTAACGTCAGCAGCTAAACCAGGTGACCGACGACGTGCATATTTAAAGATAGCGCCCGTTATCTTAAAAGGGCCGCACACCAGTATTGAAACATATGCACTATTGGATGAAGGAAGCACGGTCACGCTACTGGACGCCTCAATAGCCGACGTCATGGGAGTAGACGGCCCTGAAAGTACCATGTGGATTCAAGGGGTCAGCAATGAAATGAAGCATGAAAATAGCAAAGTCGTCAGCCTCAGCATAAAAGGAAAGTACGCGGAAGATGAATACATCATAGAAGCCGCGCGCACTGTCGACAGACTGAGCTTCACACCAGAAACAGTTTACGATCGTCACTTAGAAGATTGTGAACATCTGATTGACATCAAAGATCAGATCACATATCAGCAAGCTTCACCTAAATTGTTAATCGGACAAGATAACTGGCATCTTACCGTGTCAAGAAAACTCCGCACCGGTCATCGCGACCAACCAGTCGCCTCACTCACACATCTCGGCTGGGTACTGCATGGCTGTCACAGCTCGCTCACAACAAAAATAGCGTTCTGTGGCAAACTCCAACAAAAAGAAGAAGAACTGTCAATAGAAGATCTGGTCAAGAATCATTTCAAGCTCGAATCCCTATGCATTGAGCCAAGAAGACCGAGAGAAGATCCTGAACAGAAAGCCATTCAGATATTAGAAGAAACCAGCAGAAAACTACCAGAAGGAAGATTCGAAACTGGCCTGTTGTGGAAAGAGAAAGACTTGAAGATACCGAATAACTATAAAGAAGCTGAACGACGTCTGCGTTCCCTAGAGAAGAGACTGGACAAAGATGAAGACCTCAAGCAAAAGTATGAAGAGAGAATAGACAATCTGTTCCAGTCGGGTTATGCAGAACGAGCACCCACTCCAGCTCCAGAAGGGAAAACATGGTACCTACCCCACTTTCCTGTCATCAACCCAGCGAAACCTCACAAACCACCACGGCTGGTTCATGACGCATCAGCAAAAGCCGCCGGCGTGTGCCTAAATGACATGCTGCACTCAGGACCAGACCTGCTACAGTCACTTCCTGGAGTCATCATGAGATTCCGGCAGTATGCGTTCGCCGTCAGCGGGGACATAAAAGAGATGTTCATGCAAGTGAAAATCAGGCAAGAAGACAGAGACGCATTACGATTTCTGTGGAGAGGCAAACGTCGGGATGACGCTACCAGAGACACACCAGATAATTTCAGTGCTACTCATAGGTGGTACCAAGGACCTTCATTTCTGAGACAGCAAGAGTCACAATGGCCTCAAGAAGAGAGTGTGGTGAAGTATGACACAGGAGAAGAAAGAGAAAAGTGTCACTCGGGTCAGCAAGAAGATGAACATCATCAGGACCACCTGCCACGAATAGAAAGGTTCTCTAAGTGGCTCCGACTTATAAGGGCGACAGCACGAGTTCTACATTTCATTGATCTGTGTAAACATAACAAAAGCACAGTCGCAGCCACCAGAAAACGCACAAAGAAGACAGAAAGCAAAGATCCTGATTGGCGAGTCACCAAGAAGAAGTCACCCACACAAGTAAAGAAGATTTCACCTCGCGACAATCGCCACTATCTCGAATTACACACCACGTACATAATAAAAGCTGAACAATTGTGGGTTCGAGCCAGTCAACATGAAAGCTTCAGAGCTGAGATACGTCGTATCAAGAAGAAAGGCACACCAAGCAACGACGATCGCCTATGTCATCTCAGCACGTATATCGACACCGAAGGTACTGTGCGCCTACGAGGAAGAGTGACCGCAGCTCAAGAAATAACAGAAGATGCATCTAACCCTCCTATATTAGATGGCAAGCAGACCTACACACAGCTGTACATAGCTCACGTTCACGAAAAACTCCATCATGGCGGCGTGGAAATGGTCGTAAACGAACTAAGACAACGACTATGGATTTCAAAAATACGCCCAGCAGTGAAGAACGCAATAAAGCACTGTCTGCCATGCCGAATAAGAAAAATAAAACCAGCAAGTCCGCTCACGGGAGACTTGCCACCAGCGCGCCTCGCTCATCATGCGCGCCCCTTCACCTTCACGGGACTTGATTATTTCGGCCCCATAGAAGTGACAGTAGGACGACACCGAGAGAAAAGGTACGGAGCCCTTTTCACATGTATGACCTCACGAGCAATCCACATCGAAGTCGTACACTCGTTGAGTGCTGACTCAGCAATATCAGCACTGAGAAGATTCTTGGCAAGAAGAGGATGCCCTAAAGAAATATGGAGCGACAACGCTACGTGCTTCAAAGCAGCGGATAAAGAACTCGGCACAGCAGCAGTCGAAGCCCTGCAGCATGAGATCACATGTCGCCAGATAATTTGGAAATATATTCCTCCTGCAGCTCCATTTATGGGAGGGATTTGGGAAAGAATGGTACGTTCAGTGAAAGAAGCTTTAAAAATCACACTGACAGAACGATACCCGAGCGACGAAACCCTGGTAACATTATTAACGGAGGTCGAGAACACAGTAAACTCGCGACCTCTGTCGGTTGACCCACAAGAACCTGAGGCCCTTACTCCGAACCACATCCTCATCGGGCCCAACCCTCACGTGCCGGCACCAGGTCACTTCCAAGAAGAAGATGTGACAGCCCGTCAGCAGTGGAGAAGAGCACAAGCCCTGGCAGACATCTTCTGGAAAAGATGGGTAAAAGAATACATGCCCCTACTGCAACACCGGCGGGAGCCCACCAGCACAGGAGTCCAACCCAAGGTCGGTGACCTCGTCGTCATATGCGACGGCAATCTCCCACGCAACATTTGGCCCAGAGGACGCGTGACCCAGCTGTATCCAGGCGCCGACGGAGAGGTTCGAGTAGTAGACGTCACCACCAGCAACGGCCACATCCTACGTCGTCCCACCAGGAAAGTCATCGTGCTACCAACAGAGTCGCAGCGTAGCGACGGCGGGAGAATGTGCACGACGCCCTGAGGTAACCTCGGTAGTAGGCGCAAGTAGCGACGTGGGCAATCTAATGATAATTTCTTATAAACAAATCAGATCATAGGAGTCTTATAAGAATGTGTGTGTAATTGATGTAAATTGTTATTATTTTATGTAAAACACTAATTTAGAGTTAGAAAATGGTTAATTATTGTATAAGATAAAGTTTTAAGTTGTTAAAAGCATAAATTAGAGTCATATGTTAGTCATAGCAACTAAAATAGCAATAATTGTGTGTTAAATACTTGATACTCACTCAAATTATGTAAATAAACTTACTAAACTTATGTAAGAATGTAAAATGAGAAAATAAAGGTATATACCACTGTGTATTTTAATAATCCTGCCTCTACGACGTCCACAACAAGAATAAACAAGTTTGGGGCGCCACATGTCGTTTTTATAGTAGTGAAGCGGGGGACGGGGGAATATAAATATGCTCGTAACTTTGACCTCGCGCCATAGCGTGATGGGACGTCGTAGAGGTAAGGTCAATAGGTCATAAGATAGGTTTTAAGGTTCTCTATTAGAAAAATAGAGACGCGCCAGCTCAGGGTGCCTGTAAATAAAAGTATAATAAATAAACGCTATCGGGGGTGAGGAAAAGGGATCGCTGGCCAGCAAAATGGATCGCTGGCCAGCAAAATGGATCGCTGGCCAGCTCAAAACGGTTTTGTATAAAAGGAGCTGCGTGTTTTAGCAGCTCCGTAGTTCGAATCAACAAGCTCAGTGAGAGAAACCTCTGTCCGTCAAGTCAGCCAGCTTCCCATAAGTCCTCGCCGCCGTTTGCCTCTGAACAATTATCTTTGTGTTTCATTTCAACGGAGTTTGGGCGATCCCGAACAACAGGTACTTTTGAATTGTCAAAGTCATCCTTAAAGGTTGGGCTCACACTTTTAGTTTTGTTTACAAAGTTTACTTTACTATCATTATTTTTTACTCAAAAGTTTGCGATCACTAGCGATTTCTTTTTCAAGCTGTGTCGTATTTGAGTTAGTAGTTAAGTAGGTTTTTGCTATATGTTGAAATAATTTTTGAAAGTGCTGTGCACTCCTGTAAGTGACAAGTTCACCCTACTTAAAAACATCTGGTATTTTTCTTTTTTGTGTAAGTGTTAGTGAATAAGTCGTTGGAGAGCCATAATTAAATAAATAAATAAATAATGCGAAAGTAGCTCTGTCTGTTCGTCCGTCTATTTGAGGACCAATTCTACTAATTTTTAAGCAACGTTCGCATTCGTATATGTCAGTCGCAATCTGTCAAAAAATGCCTTTAATTTCCATTCATTGTTGACAGATTACGACAGACATGCGACTGCTAGTGTTGTTTTATTGGCACTTCGCTTGTTCTTTCTTCACGTCCTAACAGATTTTGATAAACCTCAGCACACGGATAGACACTGACATATATCTTTCATCCCGGGAGTATATTCCCTTAGGATAATTTTACACCATCACACACACACACCATCAGACACACACACTTTTTTAGGATATACGTTCATTTTTCTTTTATTAGTTATAGTTCAAGTGTAATCTTGTTTAATTTTGGATTTTACTCGTAATTTTTTGTTTAATTTTGGATTTTACTTGTAATTTTTTGTTTAATTTCTATTCTCTTTTCGTACACTACTTTTACCATTTCAACATTTGTTATGGGAGAGCGGAACCTCCAAGTACAGGTATATCTCTTACTTAAAAGGAGGTCCCTATGTAAGAGTTACTGTAACAGTTCTACAAGTTTCTGCAATCATTTTTTTAATTTTCTCCTCTGTCAGAAATTAGTATTTCTATAAAAATATGCTTAAAGCTAGGATGAAAGTTCTAGCTAGATTATTCAGGTACCTTTAACGAGTTATTCTGAATCCCAAATCCAGTCATAATTGTCTGGTATCTGGATTTAGTCAACAATGCATTCACGCATTTGTTTATAAACTTATTTGGTTCTAGGTTCGGCCCGCGACTTTGTCTGTGTAAACTTCAGCAGTGTGATTTTGTATGCCATATTTTATCTAAATTCGTTCAGCTGTTTTTGTGCCACTATAACACAAACTGTTACATTTATAATATTAATAGGATTTATAATATAATTATATGTATTAGTAGGATTTCTTGTCGTGTTTCAGTGTGTTGTAGTTTGCTGAAACAAAATACCAAAAAAATAAAAACATCCAACTCTAAGAATAATGTTACTGTAAACCGAGGTAAGTAAATAGAAATCCTTCATTGTATTTCACTCATGCAGAATAAGGCAAAATCTACAATATCCGATGAGACTGCCAATTAAAACAGACTGAAGTGGGGAAATCAGCATTTTTGCAAGGACACATACGAGATTTTGAAGTACCTTTATTTTCTGTTCTGTTTGTGTCAACCTCATGAGTCGACTTCAGACTAATCAAGCCTTTGGTGAATGTTACGAATACGATTATTCATTATTAACAAGAGGGTGTGACAGACATCAACTGGTCGAAAAGTGAATGTTATTGATTTTATTGATCACGTAAGGGTGTTAGCACGCCAATCGACCGATCGTCGTTCGATGATAGAATGTATTAGTCGACGTCGATCAATAGTTTCTACTACACCAAGATCGATCGTCGATTGATGCCTTCGATCGATTGTAGAATGAATTAGTCGACGTCGATTTATAGTTTCTATTTCTTTCTTCGGTCAGCCAAAACTACCACACCAATCGATCAACGTCGATCGATGTCTAGCGATGGCATCGACTGACGATCGATCGGTGTAGTAACGCCCTAACATTTTGATAGCTTACATTTATGCTTTTTTTGATAGCCGTGGTTTTAAAATGGCTGAATGTAGTATTCGGCAAAAGGGCATCAAGTTTACGACATGAACTTTTTAAACCCGAAAACTAAACAAAATCGTCAGACCGTTGATAATAACAATAATTGATCAATTTCATTCAAAATGTAATTATGTAATTAAAATATTTATGACATGCGACATGCTACCCGATTTTTTTTAATTTTTGCTTGAGCTTTTCTTTTAGGTTTGTTACGGTGTGAGCGAAGGAGAAGTAGCCCGTCATCATCATATCCCGTCTGGAGCCCGACCTATAACACTCACATAGATCGTATTGAACGCGTTCAAAAACAATTTACTAGATGCTTGCGATTTAAGGACCACAAATGCCCTTACAGAGCCGATTACGAAGAACGACTAAGTTACTTCAAACTAGACTCACTGAAAAAAGAAGGGTTTTAAGTGATCTGTTGACACTTCATAAAACTGTAAACGGGATATCTTCAACGCCAGACCTACTTAGCAAAGTCAGATTGGACGTACCTCGTCATTCTCACCTCCAGTGCAAGCGCACCATTAGTACGTTTGCTACTAAGGCATGTCGCACAAACCTAGTGTATATATTCAATTCGTATTTTATAATCTTATAGTAACTATTGTAATTAACAATCTAATAATACTAATTTAATTTAATTGAACTAATTGTTAAGAGTGTAATTTATTTTAGTTATTAATTTTATAATGTTAAAAATGTAAATCAATTGTCTAATAATTTTATTTAATTATAATATTATTGTGATCTCAATTCAATTTAATTTAAGTCAGGACATCTATTAATGATTTTTTTGTCAATGTTTGTTCATTTTAAATACTTATTACATTAAATTAGACCTTCTCTGACAATGATGTGCTAATGATGTGTAAGTGACTTGTTTACAGAGGATCTTCTCAAAAATTTTATTTCTGACATTGATTTGTAAATAAGTCGTTGATGTGCCTATGTTGAATAAATAAATAAATAAATATCACCCGAAAGACGTCCAGTACTGGACATAGGCCTCCCCAAGTGTCGCCACAACAACCGGTCCTGTTCGTCTCGCATCCATCGGCTACCAGCGACTCTCACCAAGTCATCGGTCCACCTTGTGGGAGGCTTTCCAACGCTGCGTCTTCCGGTACGCGGTCGGCACTCCAGAACTTTTCGGCCCCATCGAAGAAGAAGTACTACACACCAAAACAAAAATACAAAACTGAAAAAAAACATAAGAAAATAATGTACACTCGAACCAAAAAAAAGTAATTAATTTTCCATTTGTAAAACTCCTACGATGTGAGAGTAATTATGCAGATGAGTTTACTGAACTCAACCTTTTACGAATATACCTACAATCTACATTATACCTGCTTCTCGTATCGTTTCATTAATTCAATTTAATTGATTCGTTCGTAAAAAGGCCTTGTAAAAAAGTAATTTATACCTATCCATGGAGAGTGATATGGGGTTGGGTATGATCGGCAGGGCGTTACAGTTTTTTGATGATGTATGTGTTTGTTTCGATGGAATTGCTGGAGTTGTGGATTTTTTCAAAAGAGTTATCACGGCCCTAGAACGCAAAGGGCATTTGAAAGAACACGGGTGGATTTTACCCAATAAGAGTTAAAAACCAGCCAAGTGCGAGTCGGACTCGCGCACGAAGGGTTCCGTACCATTATCTATAAAAACGGCAAAAAATCATGTCTGTTGTGTGGGAGCCG
This sequence comes from Melanchra persicariae, assembly GCA_947386135.1. NCBI lineage: Eukaryota > Metazoa > Arthropoda > Insecta > Lepidoptera > Noctuidae > Melanchra > Melanchra persicariae. The sequence goes on along the minus strand of OX376651.1, from coordinate 1,953,686 downwards.
ACTTAAATATTTATTTTATTCTGTATTTTTTGTTATAGCGGTAACAGAAATACATCATCTGTGAAAGTTTTAACTGTCTAGCTATAACGGCCTATGAGATACAGCCTGGAGACAGACGGACGTTAGGGTCCATTAGACGTTAGGGTTCATTTTACCCTTTGGGTACGGAACCCTAAAAAGTACCATCATCTGTATTCTGAAGACGATCAGTAGCTAATAACGAAAAAATCCAATTAAGGGTAACTTTAAATTTTTCAGGGGATCAAAATTCTCATGAATATTTATTTATTCAAACTTTATGTACATCGGTGGACGTATTGCAACAACAAGACATTCTCTATTTCACTGGTCGATGTAAGTACAACAAATAAATATTATTCAAAATCGAAATAAATAAAGTCTTAAATATGAAAATGGCAGTTGTTCAGTAGGTACCTACATAGTTTATGTTCGCTCTACATAACTACTGCTTTTCAGCTGATTTTCAGCGTTGGTTGGTATGTACTACGAGTATAGTGAAAATTTTTCATAATATTCATCAGTGTTTTCAGCCACACGGGGACGTTTACAAGGTAACACACGGGGACGTTTACAAGGTAACACACGGGGACGTTTACAAGGTAACACACGGGGACGTTTACAAGGTAACACACGGGGACGTTTACAAGGTAACACACGGGGACGTTTGGAAGGCTATGGGGAGCCCTACTATGCCCAGCAGTTGGACATGTAGGTGACACGCGTGACGTCACGTTACTGGTAAAAATTGTACCATCTTAGTGACGTCACGCGTGTTTTCAACGCACTGTATCGTCTTCATTTTTTGTTTACGAAAAAAAAAGAAAAAATACGTATACAATATTTTTTGGAAATCTATCTGGCGGACTAATTAGATTTTTTCAGTAAAATACCCTATTCTCAGAGGAGGCAATGCTGCCAGTGTTCTGGGCACTTTTGTCATTGACAGCGATGTGGATGAATTTTTTGATGCCCAATGATTTATTATGTTTTTATACACGTTTGTAGATAATTTGGCAACTTTTAGGCTAGTTTTTATATAGTTAGGTTTAGTAGATATAAATAGTTAAGTTAGTTAAATATAACCATGTACACAAAAGAGAAGGTTCGTTAAAACCTACGTCGTAACAAAAGTTTCCTAGAAAAATTTAATTAGGTACCTACTCAAATTACTTTCCCACCACCACATTCGTGTCCACGAATTTATAAGGCATCGTTCCGCAAATTCAATTTAATTGATTCCTCCGTTCAATTAATAGACAAAAGAAGAAAAATCCAATCATCTTTGGCTTCGGCCGTCAAAGGTGAACTCGTGAATGGTAATTACTGATGAATATTAATGATGTAAGTTTATTAGCAACCTTGTTAAGAGTTTAATACATTTTTTGTGCTCTTTCCTCAACTCTGTAATGAATAGGATGAGCTTTTTTTCTTGTTTACAAAAGATACCCCTCCATTTTACCTGGGGCTTTTTCTTGTATTTCGTTATTTTTTCTTATTTTGCTGCGGTGTATCTTACCATTAGTTTTTGATTAATGATGGATTTTAAATGGTAAACGGTAAACGGTAAACAGTAAACGATAAACGGTAAACTGTAAACGAAAAATGAAAAATAGTATTTATTTTGTAAGTAGGTTGCCAATACTACTTTTACACTTCATTCGTTGTTTTATTTTATCAAATCAGCCTGAACCATCTCACTCCTGGAAAAAAAGCCTCTTCTTATGTCTTCCATGTCTCTCTTTGTAGTACTTTTTCACGCAAGTTGACCAGAAAACCATCCAAGTCATACCGCAATCTTCTCTTCGATCAGGATTGTTTGGACTTCTCCACTCCCGATAGGAGTACGTTCCCGTGGCCAAGTTTCTGACTATCATGCGTGCAAAAGCTCTGGCAGAAGCCAGCACTTAACATAGCATGTAGCTATATACCTTCGGCCTGTCTCCTCAGACAATTTACGTAAAGACAGTATCCAAAAGATCTCAGCATCCAATTTTTAGATGTATATACTTAAGGACTTAAATTAGCTATGAACAGTTAATAAGCATAAATCTTGAGCTAAACTAAAAAAAATGCAAAATAATCCGACGCCACTGAAACTTTGAAAAATAAGCGTATCAGAATTTATACGTACACACAGTACCTGAACTTCGCTTCGCAACTAGTTATCCAGATGCTTATGTACTCTTTTTATCTTATAATAGGAACCAAGAGTCCAAGGAAAACCCGACTAGCGAGATGTTGAAAAAACTCCGTAGTTTCATATCTAAGCTCTACACAAAGAAAGGTAATGGAAGTATTACCTTTTAAAAGATGCCTTAATCAGATAATAATCAGCTATGTATATATGGGCGCGATACCATAATTTGCAATGATTTAGTTTGTTTTGATAATCTTGTAGTTGATTTGACTTCCGTGTTAAATTGGATCAGTCTTCCGTCTTATTTAAAAAAATATTGTAAGGATTTAAGTTGACCACTTCCTTTTATTTCTTTTAAATATAATATTGCTTTATCCTGTCGAATTTATATAGATTTAATTTGACTAGTTCCTTTCAAATTATTTAAAAAGATTGTAACATCCTGTGTGATATTTATAAGGATTTAATTTGATTACTTCAGTTTCATTTCCTGTTTAAATTATATAGATTCAATTTGACTAGTTCCTTTCAAATTATTTTAAAAGATTGTGACATCCTGTATGGTTTTTATAAGGATTTACTTTGATTACTTTTCCTGTTAAAATTGTATAGATTTAATTTGACAACTTCCTTTCTAAATTATTTAAAGAAATATTAACTTACTGTTGGACTTTTATAAGGATTCAATATGACTTCCGTTCTACTTATTTATTTTAAATGTTTATCTACCGCCTGAGTGAATATTATAAGGATTTATTCCTCTTTAATGTTTCCCACCATATTTTTATTCCGCTGTTAACTTCATGCTTGTAATTTTGTGTATAAAAACCGATGTAATACGAATTTAAGGTCATTCTTTGGCTGCTCGTGAAGTAAACACCTTGGACTCAAGTACAGTATTTCTTTATTGTTTCCTGAAACATTTCCCTGCTATATTTACTGTCTGTGTGTGTATTGCTGAACATTATGTGTGACTTCAACAACGATGGCGACAATGCGCCGACAGCAGCGGTGGGATCCAGCTCGCCCCTACTGAAGTTTTCTGGATTCCGGGTCCGCAAACCTGTGCCGACCGCCCAGCCAGACCAAACTTTCTCGATGGAGCAAGTGATGAGTCTGGTGACGTCGATCACGAAACAAGCCACATCAAGCGCCGTGACTGCAGCGCTATCTGCTACCCCTGCGCCTTCACGGGATCATGGCAATTTCTACCTACCGCCATGCGATCCCGATGTGCGCTCTTACAACATCAAGGACTGTTGTGCCAATATTGAGGAAACCATTGCAACCATTGGCATATCGCCGCATGAAGCTCTTATGAAGGCTATACTGCAGCTGAAAGGAAGAGTGAAGACTTGGGCTGACACGTGGTCCCTGAAATCTACCACGTCCCGGAAGTCGAGCAAGACCTGATCCTTCGGTGAAGAGTTCCGGTATGCAGACGACGGCGACGCGCAGCTGGCGTGACTACACGTCTGGGCAGGCAGGTAGCTACGTGGACTGCGCAACCACGGGATGGGCGCTGTTCAACCGAGTGCGGCTCGAATGCTCAGGTACTTAATGCTCTAATCACTGGTATCTATCCTGATTTTGTAAAATGTGAATTGTTGCGTAATACGCCTGGCTCGTTGCCTGAACTAGTTTCAGTTTTAAAAACATTTCGTAACTTTTCGTAAACGTGACCGATTGAAAACTGACTGACAGTACCTACTGACAGAAATAATTGTAACAAGAAACCCCGGCTTTCGGCAACCCCAGAATCGTCTGGCCAGTTACCGACTTGCTTCCAGTGTAAAAACCTGGTCACCTTATCCGCGAATGTAAGGAGAAATCTAAGATTTTAGATTCTAATATTTCCGCAAAGCCAAACTCCCTGGTTAAATCAGACAATCATTAGACAGTACAATGTGATTATTGCTATAAAAGGGTGATTTAGAGAAATTCTAATTTATTTTTTTATAACTACCGACAAATTTCAACATTCTAGATTTCTGTTTTTTCATAACTACCGTCAAAATTAAAATTATTTCGATCCTCTGCGGATTGTTTCGTTAGTACCTACTGGTTCAATTCCAGTCACATGAATTAACAACAATATTAAAACTTATTTAGTATTATTTTTGTGCAAGCCTTTTGGGCTTCGCAGTCTGTTGATCAGCATGATAATAATTAAAGGTCGTTGTAGGCATTTTAGTTTGGTAACTTTGAGAGATAGATTAAAAGGTGAAACAAAACCTCAGAAGTAAATGTTTTCGGTCTTTTTGGGATCTGGTTGACCTTGATACCACGCTATTTAATTAAGTTATGAAAGTTTTTTTATTCAGCCACATAATAGTTTCATGTTGCTTATTTAAGTATGTGAAAGACTATGCTGAGAGCCCGTAACGTTCAAATAACGCTGTACATTTTCTGCCAGTTCTTGTATGGCAGATTCTTTTAAATAGTAGCAGAAAAGCACACCGTTTGTACGCTTCTGTAAAAAAAAAAAATCTTTGTTGAGTAAGGAAAGGTGACACATGCCGGTTTTTATTTAGTCTAAATCGCAATGTCCATTATTTTCTACACTTGATAGTTACAGACTTCTAATAGAACAAAAACGGGACTCTGTTCGAAAACCAAATTGGTTCTGATACTATTCCGTAAGACCCAGAGTAAACTGTTTAGATGCTAACTCATTATGGTTAACATTTAACAGTTAGTTGTGTGTATTCACTCGTGAACAATTTGAAATTCTTGTATTCACTTGTGAATAATTTGTGATTCTGATATTAATTTGTGAATAATTTGAAGTTCTGGTATTCACTTGGGAATAATTTGTCATCCTGGTATTCACTTGTGAATAATTTGTCATTCTGGTATTCACTTGTGAATAATTTGTCATACTGATATTCACTTGTGAATAATTTGTCATACTGATATTCACTTGTGAATAATTTGTCATACTGATATCCACTTGTGAATAATTTGTCATACTGATATTCACTTGTGAATAATTTGTCATACTGATATTCACTTGTGAATAATTTGTCATTCTGGTATTCACTTGTGAATAATTTGTCATTCTGGTATTCACTTGTGAATAATTTGTCATACTGATATTCACTTGTGAATAATTTGAGATTCAGATATTCACTTGTGAATGATTTGAGATATTCACTTGTGAATGATTTGAGATATTCACTTGTGAATGATTTGAGATATTCACTTGTGAATGATTTGAGATATTCACTTGTGAGTGATTTGAGATTCTGATAATCGCGTGTGAATAATTTGAGATACTTCTTTTATGAATAATTTGAGATACTGATATTCTTTTATGAATAATTTGAAATTCTGAATGTGTTGGATTTCAAAATCCATCTATTTTAGCATTGTAATTCAGCAGTTATCACACACCTAGTAGCTGATGCTAGTGGGGCAGTCTGTCAGGTTTTCATACTATGAAAATCACCAAGTTGCAGAGTTTAATAAACAGCACTGCTATTCAAGATTTGCAGATTTTTTTTTACCGTTTCAAATTGTACAAGAATGTCTCAAATGTAATTGCACTTTCACCACTGTGTTAAGATGTTTTAGAATGGACGAGCGATCTTTTCGAAAATTGAAAAAAAGGATTTTTCGTAATGCATACGCATGACGCGACATTTGACTAAATTTGGTCCTGACTATGAAGTTTCTTAGAATTTCTGAGAGAATTTCCAAATAATTGCGACTAACTAAACCATGTTATTTTAAGATGATTTATTTATTTTTGAACCAACCGTATGGGCGGAGTAATTATAAATTAAGTTTTATTGTATTAGCAACTCCCACTTTCCCACCTATTACGCTGGCTGGCCACCATGCGTATCCTTTTTCCCGGTCTGAGAGCTGATCCTATGCGGGTGATGCCATGAAGGAATATGGCTAGATCCAAGGCGGGTGATGCTAGTTAGGGGGCTATATCCTAGGCGGGTGATGCCATGAAGGAATATGGCTAGATCCAAGGCGGGTGATGCCGTTGATAGTTGATTGTGATTTATGTGAATCGGTTTACTATGTTTAATAAATGTGTTGATTTCTTGTTCGAACCTATCCAAACCATCCTTCCTTAAGCGCTGTCTGATCATCAGCGTATCCTTAATCCCGGTCTTATAGCTGATCCTATGCGGGTGACGCCATGAAGGAATATGGCTAGATCCAAGGCGGGTGATGCTGGGGGCTATATCCAAGGCGGGTGATGCCATAAGATATGGCTAGATCCTAGGCGGGTGATGCCGTAGGTGGGTGTTAGTCTAGTGCCGATTTCACATAAAATGTTTGATGCTGTGTAATTGGGGCTAACCCGTTGTGGGTGACGCCGGTTTAATGCATATTTATATTTATAATATAATGGCTAACCCCATGTGAGTGACGCTGATTTGATGTAATGAAGGCTAAACCCAACCTGGGTGATGCTGAGTTAATGTAAAATGTTGTACAGCGCAGAGAACGCGCTGGATCAGAATGGCCGTATGGGCGCGATACCATAATTTGCAATGATTTAGTTTGTTTTGATAATCTTGTAGTTGATTTGACTTCCGTGTTAAATTGGATCAGTCTTCCGTCTTATTTAAAAAAATATTGTAAGGATTTAAGTTGACCACTTCCTTTTATTTCTTTTAAATATAATATTGCTTTATCCTGTCGAATTTATATAGATTTAATTTGACTAGTTCCTTTCAAATTATTTAAAAAGATTGTAACATCCTGTGTGATATTTATAAGGATTTAATTTGATTACTTCAGTTTCATTTCCTGTTTAAATTATATAGATTCAATTTGACTAGTTCCTTTCAAATTATTTTAAAAGATTGTGACATCCTGTATGGTTTTTATAAGGATTTACTTTGATTACTTTTCCTGTTAAAATTGTATAGATTTAATTTGACAACTTCCTTTCTAAATTATTTAAAGAAATATTAACTTACTGTTGGACTTTTATAAGGATTCAATATGACTTCCGTTCTACTTATTTATTTTAAATGTTTATCTACCGCCTGAGTGAATATTATAAGGATTTATTCCTCTTTAATGTTTCCCACCATATTTTTATTCCGCTGTTAACTTCATGCTTGTAATTTTGTGTATAAAAACCGATGTAATACGAATTTAAGGTCATTCTTTGGCTGCTCGTGAAGTAAACACCTTGGACTCAAGTACAGTATTTCTTTATTGTTTCCTGAAACATTTCCCTGCTATATTTACTGTCTGTGTGTGTATTGCTGAACATTATGTGTGACTTCAACAACGATGGCGACAATGCGCCGACATATACCTATAGATTCCCTTTTGATGGGAATAAAAGCAAAATGTATTATATTTATTGTATCTGCTTGTTGACGTTACCTAATAAAGCGATATCAAGCGACGATAGATTTTGGTGAGTTGCAAAACACGTGGATGGGGAACAATACTGCTTTGGAAAGAGATTAGACAATAATATGACAGTTTGTAAGCAGGAAAATGGATGCAAAATACCTTACTTGATGCGAGCGAAGCTTGGAAAGTTTTCAAGTTTTCATCTGGTTTACGAATTTTTGAACTCAGAGGGATGCAATCGCGGTGAAATCCCAATCCACTACACACCTTGAATCTTGCAACGTCGATGAAAGCTTGATTGGTTGAGCTAAATGGTATAGCCGTCCCGCTCACACGCGAACATAAGGCCATGAGCAAGAATGGGAAAGGAGACAGGAAGTTTGCAAATCAACTCAATCTATCAATTACGAACAAGAAAGAAAATTTACAGTATTGTTATATTGCAGTCGAAATCAGCGCAAGCACTCCTTTTCATATAAACGAGGAACGAACGATAGTTTTAGAGGGCCTAAAGACAGTATGATTACGGTTGACAAAAAGTTCAACATGTTTCGGATTGTCATGCGCTACCGTAATGTCTCGTGTTCAATCCCAAATCCCTTGGGACATCGCTAATATGTCACTTTATTTTATCCTTTGTCCAAGAACAGCAGCACACCTGGCTCATCTTATTTTTGGGCCCAGTGTCTGGTTACGTTAATTGCAACATCAATGGCAATTATTACGTCCGTCCCCCAAAGTCTGCACTTTGGGGGACGGACGTAATGAACGCCATACATCTGCATGTAGGCACTTGGGACACTCCGTGTTGCTCATGTTGTGGATGAGGACACTGCACGCTCACTCGGTATCCTCAATCCTGGCATGAGACCAGCTTAATGCTTTATTGATGTGACGTGCCACAAACCCCGACTTCCTATTCGCCCATGCATGGTCTGCTTTATTTTTAGCGATTAATGGCTCGACTGCTTTTATACCGCATGAGAAATTCCACTGCTACCATGCGAGGGAAGTTCATTAGCGAAGCTTCGTCTCAGGACACGACCAAGCTTGTTCGTTCAACACCAATTTAACTGCTAATTATTCAATTAGTAAGGAATTGTCTGGCGGAGCAGAAGTTCGATTGATATAATCGACGCGTTGACACGTAAAGACAACGCTAGGAAGCGAGCCAATCAAGTGAGCTAATGTGATGGCTTGTCACCTCGGAATTAGATGTAACGTGGTGCTTACATGACGTGTTTAATACTTATGGTAATTACATACAAGTGCCATTATGTGCTATTAATGATGAGTACAGATATTGTTGGTGAAAAATGCGATACCTCTTTGGTGTTCGTGGTTTTATCTTCTTTTGGTTTATAGAAAAGTTAACGACACGCTTTTGAAGTTATTCTTCTATCCTTGTCACACAAACCGTCGTTTGTACTGGATGGCGCAAATTCACTATGATGACTAGACACCAGATAAATGTGCAATAACGGTCATTGACCCACCTAAATTTATTGACTATCTTAATAATTATCATCCGTCGATCAGCTAAAGCTACCACACCAATCGATCGAAGAAAGAAGTAGAAAATCTTAAGGGTGTTACTACTAACACCCTAAACATTCTGTAGAAGATAACGCTGTCAGCGATAAGGCCACCATTGTACTCATAGAATTAAGTTTGTATAAAAGAGTTGTGTGACTGTTTTTGGTGTACAATAAAGTCAATTCTATTTATCAACGTAAAACAATCGCTCACCAGCTTTGCCAAAAGAATTCAAAGGTTATAACAAACTCCATTTGACTGAAATACCGTTATTTACCGCTTGTCAACCACCGCGACATGAACAGCTTGTCGAGGAATTAAGAGTGCTTTCCCTCTCATGAAATAAAAAGATTTTCTACAGGTGGTCGACGTTTGTATGGCAGTTGACTGTTCTAGACATCGGATGATCTGTGAACAAGAAATGAGAACCAATTAGATTGAATAGTAAGTAGTTTTATTCTGCATAGGTGCATCGTCCCTGCTTATAATTAATTAATTCATTATCATCATCATCATCATTATCATCATCATCATCATCATCATCATCATCATCATCATCATCATCATCATCATCATCATCATCATCATCATCATCATCATCATCATCATCATCATCATCATCATCATCATCATCATCATCATCATCATCATCATCATCATCATCATCATCATCATCGTCATCATCATCATCATCATCATCGTCATCATCATCATCATCATCATCATCATCATCATCATCCATGGCCCAATTCTTGTGCCAAATCGAATGCTGTTGTACCAGCCTCAATCAGGTTCTATCCACGATGGCAACAGTAAAAATGTTTACCAAACATTGTCAAACTTTTAATTGAAAATAGTATAATAATAACTATGAAGTGTCCTGTCTGTTCTTCTTCTTCATAAGAATCCACTTTTGGTTGGACAACAAAGAAAGAAGAAGAAGTAAATGTTTATTTGGGACTTACACAGGACCATTACAGACAGCACGATGGAGGTAAGTTGTTCCAGCAACGAGACGCAGAAAATTTGAAACTTCCTAGGAATGCAGCAGTTCTACAGGGCAAGGTTAACAAAATGTAGGCAGATGCTTTTGTTCTGTCAAGTTCAAAACAGTTGATTATAAAGAAAATAGTCTAGATTTTGTGTCTTGTTTTTGTGTTGTTCAAAAATGGCTTCAACAAGCATAATGAGCTGCAGTGGATTCTATATGCTGCGGCAGTATACGTGTAACAGAAAGGTTCCCTCTATCTGGCAGAATCTTGATGCACTAAATGCATATAACATCTGTAACAACCAACACTCCAGAAATTTCCATTTAATCCTCGAAACACGGTACATTACAACAACTACACAGGAGACCCGAAATTGGTTCGGCCACATAAATGCACCGAAAATCACGTAGCAAGCCAGTCGAGATGCGCAATATCTAAATTAATACGACAATGAAGGAAGAGGCTGCACTAAACCAGAGCATTATGACCACAAAACTAATCAAGGCAACTAAATTGAATTTAATATTGCAAGCGTCCGCGCGCCGCCGCCGTGTTCGTCGTCCCCGCTAGAGAGTGCGACATGCCCGAAGTCCCGTAGATTATGATTTATAGCACCGCTGAAATAATGATCGTGTTTCTAATTTGGTCCGTATTTGAATTGACTACGTATACCTGCGGCTTTTTCCATTAAAATGTCTGCAGGGTGACGTGATTGAATTTTGTTGTATTTAATTTTGAAAGGGCAGCTGTGATGGCCTTTGTTATTCGCTGTTGTTGTGTAAACGTGACTAAGCTTCAGTTGTTTTCTTTATCAAAATACGTTAATAACTTTTGTTTATTTTATTTTTTTATGAATGTACTCTCGCTGGTCATGCCGTCTTGTAAACCGAACTTGCCTGTGGTGGCCTTTATGAAAATTTAAGCCTGTAGGGTTGTATTATGCTCGGACCAGAAAAAACTTAAAAAAACTAAGCGCTAAGGACACCTCCTGTCATGTATGGGGTATGGACCTAGTTTTAGGGGACTGGGGAAAGAACAGCTAAGACCTGGACCGAAAAATCTTCTTGTTTTTACATTTAACACGTAGACTTTATTTCCAATCCAATTTCACGTCATCTAGAAGCTCAAACCCCACAGTGCCAACTTTCTCATTTCCGACACAACCATGCTGAAACTACAGGCATATTTTTGCGTGTGACCGAAAATGGCAGCATTGCCAGTAATACTGGCACCTGAACACTATCGGTTCACCTCATCATGACACCGGCTGACGTCGGAGTGACGGCGATCGCACACGCTCGCATATTTCATCAACTGAAATAAATTTTTATTCACAGGGAATAATGCTAAATAAAATTGTGTTTTTGAATTATGGTTTACATCAAAAGAGAAGTTTGTACAGTGTTTTAAAAAGAAGAATAAAATAAGCTTTTTTTATTTATAAAACTTTAATAAAGGACACTATACAAAACTATATAAAACTACCAAAAACCTATCAGAACCAAAAATCTAGAAATCAATCCCCTTTCCAATCAATCTGTCACACTAGCTTTTTTTTGCGGCGTGTTGGCCCTCGTGGCCCTTGATTTGGAGAAAAAACGTTTGCCTATGGCCACTTAGCAATAGTGTAGTTTTCATTGCGAGAAATAATTTACGTAATTGTATCAGTATATTCAGGGATAACTTCCAAATTAACAAACGAGCAAACTATTTTTCCTTTTATATACGATTGCTAACGGTTACTACGTCTCTATACTGTCTACTACAATTTATTAATTATGAGCGAGTTTTTTATCCGAAGTTAAAATAGCTCAACGAACAGTCGAAATACGCATTAAGTGCGTATTTCGATAAATTTTTAGCCTAACCAATACTCAAATAAATACCTATTAGTGAATAACTAGTAACGCTATTCTTTGAGTTTAGTACCTTTTTTAATGGATGGGAAATAATCAAATGACTCCTTCTGCTCTGGGTGGAGCGGGAGGGAGTGTCAGACTTACTGACTAAAACCTATCCGTGTTCCTCTTAGTGCCCTTTGCGTTCCAGGGGGTTCTCTAAGCCCGAAGTCCGTAGTTTCAGCCTTAGTGTCGGGCGTTTTCTACTCCGTATCACCTACGGGTTCGGGACTAATCGTAAGTCCGTAGATGATACGGAGTAGGAAATGCCCTAACTAAGGCCGAAACTACGGACTTGGGGCTTAGAGCGTAGACCCCCAGGGCCGCGGTGACTCTTTCGAACAAATTTCACAAGCCTGGCAGGTGAGTTTACTATCTACGGATCAAAAAAAACCTGCGCTTTACTAGAATAACTTCGATTAGCACAAAAAAACAACAAAAACCGTCACTTTTTTTCCAAAGGTAGAAGTCATATCCTTGGGTATGTCCACAGATGAGCGTCATAACTGAATATGACTCGCGATAAATCATGAGACCCCATAAATGTCCATTACCGAGCAGGCGCGCGCAGCTCGATTATGTCTCGCGTTCGCTTATTTTGGGCTTTGAGATATATGATATAAACATACACGATTATACTTATTTAGTTCACTTATGTACCTACATACTATCTCCCTATGTATGATGTAGGATTTTGGCACGGTTGGAGCAGTGGTTGAGCGATTGACTACGGCGCTGCGTGTCGCCGTTTCGATTCCCGCACGGAACAAATGTTTGTATGACCGATAGTTTTACCGAGTCTGGCGGTTTGTGTATGAGAGTTTATTATGTCTGTAAACGCACCCACGATACAGGAATAATTTTAATCATAGCGTGGGAAACGTTTTCTAAAAAAAAATATCTCATTATATTGTGAGGAGCATATAAACCAGTCGTAACGGTTGACCGTCGGAAAAGTCGAAAGGGATTGACATGCGCTTCCGAAATGTCACTTTAACCCCAAATATTTCATACTTTTGAAAATCGTTATTGCTCAAAGAATGTAATTTATGTGATCTTCTTTAACTTTAACTCTTAAACCTGGTAACCAGCAGTTATGTGTCGATGTATTACTGCACCTCAATGAAGGACTTGCAGCTAAATTAATTGCTAACGTTGAAGACCTCCAATTTCGAGATGCTTTGGAGTTTATACCTATATTTCTTACAAGCTCAGCTACGAGACTACACCTACATACGTACGTACAGCTTAACAATATAAAAATGTTAATACCCACAACATGAACAAAAATATATTTTCCAAAACTATAGTTACTTAAGTGCCAAGTAGTAAACGCAGGCGTGGAACGTTCGCAATTTTCTACAACGACTCTGTACGTAAATACTGCTAATTAATTTACATTTGTGCTGCCAACTAATTCAATTTTTTCCCGACAAACTACATTTTCAGGTTTCGCTCGTCAAGAATTTGGCAAAATGTCGAGTTCGTTTATTTTTGGGGAGGTAACTCTAACGTGTTGTTTCGGTCGTGGGTTGAAAATGTCGTTGAGGTAATTAGTGCTTTGTGTAATGAATGCTTTTCCCAACTTGTGTATGTCTCGAATATTATTTCTTTTTTATGGTACGCCTCATACTTGGCGTAAATAAATATTTTTCTTCCATGGAGTTTTCCACAAACTCAACGATGGTGTAGTATTCTATCTGTGAATGAACCTATGACCATTTTTGTCAATGCGTTGGTGAGTACATTTTCCTGGTTTTAACAAAAAAGAAAAACCGCCCGAAAATATTTAAATAATATTGTGTGAAATAGTTCCAGAACTACATTTCATTCATACAAATAACTCTGTGGACCAGACGCCCTGTTGGCAACACCACGGTGAGATCACCTTGTCACATAACAATGGATAGGAATGTCTCGTAAAGTACTTACTAGCAAAAATAATAATAAAGAAAATCATACTACACCAACAAGTACTCCAAAGATTCCATTCACAGAACAAAACACAAACCCATAATTCGATTGCGAAATTATAAACAAAAGTTTTCGAGCTTAATCAACTCTTCTCCATTCCGCCAATCGCGAGCTCGCATTTTACCGAAGTGAGACGTTCCTTGCATTCTAAATGCAAGACAGGATCGCAATTAAACTATTTGAATACGGAATGAATGAGCTAGCGAACGCGACGAGTACTAAGAGCGTATTGTTTTGACTACGCTGCTGTGGTTCGTACCTCGCGGTCCTTGGAGCCGGATACTCTTGAAAAATGGAGTTTTTTTTTAAACGAGCTAGTCAGGGATGTTGTGTCGAGTTTTGTACGAGGGCTGTTTTGTTAAATGTTGTTCAAAGTTGTGAATGGCTTTGTGAATGTTTAGACTTCTCGTCGATACGTAAAGACTTCACTTTTAAAAATGCTTCAGTTGGAACTTGTCTGAATAGAAGAACTTATCTGCCTAGCCTTTTCCAAAACCTAACTGATAGGATCGGCTTTCAGTCTGTCCAGCTGCAGCAGGCAGGATCGCAATTATTAAACTATCTCAACACGGAATGAATTAGATAGCAAACGCGACGAGTACATCGAGCGTTTTGTTTTGACCACACTGGGGCTCGATTCTGCTATTGCAATCGTGTCTCAATGACCGGTCAGTGATCGAATATTTGACAACTTTGACAGTTTTTGTATGGGAAATGAGTCAAAAGTTTGACGTTATACGTCAAAAATCGATCATTGACCGGTCATTGAGACACGATTGCAATAGCAGAATCGACCCCCTGCTGTGGTTCGCATCTCGCGGTCCTTGGAGCCGGATACTCTTAAGAAATTGAGTTTTCTTCTTAAACGAGCTTGTCACTGAACAAGTGTCAAGAAAGACAGAGTTTTTTAGAGGGGCTTAAAAGTTTTTGTTACAAATTTACAAGGTGGACATTCCGCCCACACACACGAAACGTTTTTGGGAACACATTCATTGTGCGTACGGCTAAGTATTCCCGGAATTCGCTACCAGACTCTGTATTTCCTGATAGCTACAGCCTGGGAGTCTTTAAGTCAAGAGTGAATAGGTTACTTCTAGGCAAGCCTTCGACCACATCATCGCTTACCATTAGGTGAGATAGTGGTCAAATGCGTGCCTATCAATGAATATGAAGAAATGCTGCCTAAAGAACTTCTCTGAACAGAAGATGTTATCTGACTGATCTTTTCCTAACGTAACTATGTTGAAATCGGCTTCCATTTCATCCAGATGCAGATTTGGCTGTTTTTTTTCTTATCTTAGAAGACTCACTCTCAAGACGAACTCATTAATTAAAATATAATACGTTCAGAACATGTACAATAAGTTATATTCGATGTAACATGCTCCAAATTCGTAATTTTTTTTCTTTAAAAAAATTAATTCGCTCGCTCCAGCGAAATGATAAATATCGAAATTATACAATTTCGAATTTTCAATTCGGCTTCGTCAGGCAATCCGCCGGCCGTTTCGCATCAGCATTCAAAACATGCACTTAATTAAAGAATCAACCATTTTTAAAGACCGTACGCATATTTTCAATATCAATTTCGTCGAATGGAAATTTAAACAATGAATACAAATTCATTTTGTTGTAACATTGGCTTATTTCACAAATTCACGTAATGTCATCAGGCGATTTATTAATCCTCTTAAAGTCGATGCTGGTATATTAATATGAGGTGTCACGTTGAATTTAATCAAGCAATATTATTCGTGAGTGAAATTCGTGATCACTTATTTATTTTAACTTTTGAGTACGAGTGTTGAGAGTTTAGTGAATTTGTCACGCTTTCAAATCGTTAGAACTGTTTTTTTTTCTGGAATTTTCGCTGTGGTGAAGAGAACTGTCAGCTTTTCTAGCAGTTAAATACCTTTCAGTTCTTGGAGACTGGTAAGTAAGCATTTCATTTCTACTTCCACAATGTTACTGACTTGAAAATGTACTGAATATGTACCGTATATAGGTAATATCCACATAAGTTGTGTATCAGCTCTACTTATATTTACTGCACAATATCGAATATCAAAGTCGTGTATACTTTTGGGATATCAAGAAAACTTCCTCACGGGAAGTTAACCGAACTCAGTGGAACGCTGCAATATCTTCGTGTTAATATTAACCTATAGGTTTAGTGAGGTGACATCAGCTGTCAGGTGGCTTTAGAGATGGGCGTTTATATCGATAATTAAATGGTGAGTTCCCTTTATTAAGGTCTGTATAATACTCTATTATAGGATCAGAGCGGGAGATTGTATAGGTAAATAGGTGTTCCAGGAGTGCGTGTTCATATTTCAGGGTGATGCTCAGTAGCTGTCATACATTAAGGAAATTAAGCAGAACAAAAAATCAACCAACCTCGAAATCCCGACAAAAAATCAGCTGTTCATTCACTACATTTTGTCAAGTTATGCTCACTTAGATGTATGGGGCAGTCGATTTTTTTTCGCGATTTCAGCGTCGGTCCCATAGTGAAAGTTTTTCATAATGATGAGTAAAATGACCCCTTAAGAGGTATTGCGTTTATTCTGTTACCTACACGTTGTATATTACGATAGGCAACATTGTATAAACGAAAAGGCGAATAAAACAACGCTATCAACGCCCCATTTCCTAACAATCATATAATACTCTCTCTAAATAAACGTTAAAGCACGAATAAACAGAAAATAATGCTTTTAATTATCGAAGTCTCGCGTCAACAAGACGTTCCCGCTTCGCTTCTCTCCGAGTCATTTATAAAAGACCAACACACGAGCGCCGATTACTCGAACAACAAAGTCGAAGTTCCTTAATTTGTACTCAAGTGTACTTATAATAAAGTCAAGTGTGAAGTCGGAAAGAAATTTGATTTGGGACAAGCAATTGTGGAGCTTGTGTGCTAGAGAATTCGGTCTCAATTATGATCGGTAAGGATGTTGTAGGCCCGTGAGGTGGGTCTCATATTCTGGATCTACAAAGGAGGGTTTGATGCCAGTTAATTAGTAGTACACTGGGTGGCGCAAATGTTTGGATACGAAACGTTTTTATATATTTTTGATAAAAATAAACGTTGATGTTGAAAGTTTTCATTTTAATAATTTCAGTGATCAATTACGAAAAATGTCTGTTTGTTTTTTGTTTTATTAAATTTATTACAGTTTACGGATTTTTTAGTTACTTATTAGCTTTTTTAAGTTTTGATTCCTACATGAGATTCTTATGTGTTTTGGAAAGCATGTTAAGCTATTGGTCTCGCATGACATTTGTAGAACCTTAACTGTCATTATTTCCCTACACCTCAATACAAGCATAGAAAAACGTCGCAACAGAGCAATCTCTTGCAGACAATTGTATAGACTGATCGAAAGAAGTTGGAAGAAAGATGGCGGTAAGTGTGCAAACATAATTAATAAAAATAATTAGACATAATTATAGAAATAAATACATAAAAAAACTAATAAATATCAAATGTAAAATTAGGGCAAGGAGAAGAAATGTTACGGTGAGAGATGTTACAGATAGATCTATATAAAAGTTTTTTTTTTTTCACCACAATATTACAATATACATATAACATGGTATCAGAGTCAGACAAACAGCTTATGTATCGTGCTTATGCGTAGGAAGTTTCATTAAAATCGGTTAATTCATTTTGAAAAAATAGGTAGGACTTCAAAGTTTATATGAAATCATTTTGAAAAAATAGGTAGGACTTCAAAGTTTGTATGAAATGCCGTACCTAAGTCGTAAACGCTATTAACAGTTTTCGAAATTTAATTTGTCTTTTGTTCTGGAGAGGACAAAACGCTGTCTATTATTTTTTCCACGGTTTTCTTAACACCGCAGCGGTCTGAATCCCCTCAATATGACGTTATCAGTACACAGGTGAATACCCGTCGATGCACGTGATATATTGTGATCCCTTAATCTTCTTCGGCTTCCTTATTTAGAGGTTTCTCATTTCCTATGAAGAAATGGGACAAGGTCTTGCGAAAATGGTGGAAAATATTTTGAAGGTGCCATATAGACTCGAGTTTAAAACCTTTTTTGAAGAGTAGGTTTTGTTTAGATCAATAGGGTATTTTACTGGAAAAATCTAATTCTTTTTTTCTTTTATTCCTTTTTTTAAAAAACGTTGCCCCACACTAGGAATTTCTCCTGTATCGTGGGTGCGTTTACAAGCATATAAACTGACATACAGAAATAGTCAGACCCGGAACAACTATCTGTAGGCCATACAAATATTTCCGTGCGGGAATCGAACCCGTGATACGCAGTGCAGCAGTCAATCGCTCAACCACGTCTAAAAAACGAGATGCGTTTTTTTTTCATGTAGGGTATTACAAAAAATGACGAAGATACAGTGCGGTGAAAACTCGCATGACGTCACTACGATGGTACAATAACTAGCGACGTTACGTCACCATCTCTTGAACTTTGATGCGCTTTATCTTCATCATTTTTTTGTGATTGCTTAAGAAAAAAAATACGAGTACAATATTTTTTGTAAATCTAACGGGCGGACTAATGATATTTTTTTAATACCTCTTGGTTAATCAATAATGCTACCCGCTATGCGAAATTATCATTTGCCTAAAGTCCGTCACGCTCGCACAGATGCAATGACGGCCGTCCGTGCGAGCGAGACGCATTATATTTACGTGGGAGTGAAGGAGACAGGTAATAAGAGGTCATTGTACGAATTTCTTCCTGCTCCGCGACCGGACTTTAGTCGTTTCAATTTTAATTATATTGGGGTCGGCCTTCATTCGAATCGGATGCTGTTGCATACCAATATAAATATGGAGCGAATGAGTTCCCAGAAACTTACTAAATTATCTTAATTTTTCCACAGCATCAAACTAAAACGATTGTGCAGAAAAATTGTTACAAAATCTTGAATCACTAACATTTTCAAAAAAAAGTTTTGAGGGAGAGAGAAAGAGATATTAGGTTTTCTATAGAAAGTGAAAAATCACTCTATAATCTTCCCCCTGAACACTTTTTCAAAAATGTTCTCTACTAACTATTTAGACCTGAATATCTAGCGTATGCATACCAAGTTTCATTAAAATCGGTTCATTCATTTCGAAAAATAAGGTCTTGAAACTTTGTATGAAATGCCGTACGGCGTTAACGCTCTTAAACACGTTATTATTGAAAGTGTAGCTAGTAGTTTCCATCATTCCACATTAGTATCCATGCATCAATTTCCGCCACGAAACAGAAGCTCTTTATGAAGGCTGCCGGTGAAATTACAGTCACGTGACATATCGACTTTGTCTTCAAGGGTGGCAAATGTGGTGATACATCGGAAAACTCCCGGACACCCCAGGTGTCAATAAGCGACTGTTACTTCTTCCCATCGGGCGTGCTGTCGGCCCCTTTGTCAAGATGTAACAAGGAAAAGAAACCAGTTTATCAATCTTGGCCATGTATTTGTAAGGGCTAAGTTTTCAATAGTCAGATTACTTTTAACTGAAAAATAGGTATGGCTGTTTGACATATTTTTTCCTAACTGCTAATCGGTTAAAAGTTTTCTGACTATTAAAAATCTAGCCAAGTGCGAGTCGGACTCAATACAAAGGATTCCGAACGAAGCTCATTTTTATTGCCTGTTATTTAACACTACACACAACGTGTAACAGAATAAACGCAATATCTCTTATGGGGTCATTATGAACAACTTTACTATGGGACCAGACCCGAAAAACAGCTGTTCAGTACATTCCGTCGAGTTATGCGCACAGTTTGTTATTGTTGGTCCCATAATTAAAAGTTTTTCATAATGATAAGTACAATGACCCCTTATGAGGTATTGCGTTTATTCTGTTACACGTTTTATAGACTCCTTACCTAATTTCAACCGAATCGGTCCAGTAGGTTCGGAGAAAATGAGCTGTGGCAGACGGACAGACAGACAGCCAAGCACCCGAGTAATCATAAAAGGGTTCCGTTTATTAAGGATGTTGGGAACCCTAAAAATAACCCCATTATTCGATAAAAGTGTATCTTAAACATGGACCCATCAAAGGATAAGACAGTATGATGCAGAGATCATGCTTGTGCAACTCAAAAGTTCTGACGAAATTAGGTTTTTACAGATACAAAAAGACCCCTTTCAGACTTCAAAGTAATTATTCTCTATTCGAATTTTACATGGATCAACAAACTTTATGTCAAACTCCAACATTTTAAATAGAGTGACCAATTGAATTAAAACTCAATTTAGATGTCTAATTTATTTTTGTTAAACTTTTTAATGCCCGGTTTATCTGTCCGTTAATCACTAATCAACCAATGACGTTACTACAAATATCGTTAACGTTAAATAGGGAGAGAGAGAGCGATTTTAAGTTTTCTATAGAAAGTGAAAAATCACTATATCCTTCCCCCTGAACTCTTTTTCAAAAATGTTTTCTTATAACTATTTAGACCTGGATATCTAGCGTATGCATACCAAGTTTCGTTAAAATCGGTTCATTCGTTTTGAAGAATAAGGATTTGAAAGTTTGTATGAAAAGCCGTACCGCGTAAACGCTCTTAAAACTGGAAAACCAGACACAAAAAACCTTACAAACTAAATAGAAACAATTCGACGAGCCAATCATTAGAATTCCGCAGGAGCAAACGATAGCACCAGCCGATATTAGCACCTACGTATAATACATTTAACCCTTTCGCAGCGACGGGGGTCGAGCGAGCCAAATTAGATTCAGTGAGTTATATACAACCTTATTGGCTACGACTACCTTGGACCGGCTTGATTAATGCCCCTATAGTTCCGGTACATCGTTATCTCTTATAGATATGCGCACTATGATTATTTGAGTCCGACGCGCGACGGTGTTATTAATGTTGGATGGTTTGGGGTCGATATTTTAGGCGTATTGGTACGTGGGTTTCGGGTACCAGAGTACTTCCAATAATTCATGTCTTTAGCATGCCATTTTTTTCTCTTTGTACCGTGTGTGTGCCAGAGAAGAGCAGAATGGTCGATGGGGCTGAAAAGTTCGGGAGTAGCGACCGCGTACCGGAAGATGCAGCGTTGGAAGGCCTTTTTTATTATTGCTAGGCACACGCTTGACCGCTGTCTCACCCGATGGTAAGCGATGATGTGGTCGAAGATGGAGCAGACTTGCCCAAAAGTAACCTATTCACTCTTGACTTAAAGACTCCCAGGTTGTAGTTATCAGGAAACACAGACTCTGGCAGTGAATTCCACTCCTTAGCTGTAATTGTTGCTTGTGATTTTTTGTGTGGGTTTTAGTCAAAGTAACAGTATATCAGAGCTAACGATCGTCTTAAGTCTAAAACTTTTGGACTCACGATAATCGATATCTTTAATAGAATATAGCTACTACACAACTGTATTGTCTAGAACATCTTGTTAATTTTTCCATTTTGTGAAACAATGTAAAAATAAACAAATGTTTTATATAAAACTCGTATCTTAGAGTTCAGAATACCAAGAACATTAAACGTTTTTCCCGAAAAAAAACAAATAAGAAAAGAATACGGAATCTGGCATTCGGTTTGTCGAGTCGTAAATGGGTAGTAAAAATGCGGTTAACATGCAGTTTTCGAGTAGTTAGCATGACTGCACCCAAAACGTCGGTCGTATAATGCTCGGTTTAATTCAGTTCGTAGTGAGGATGGTGCTGTCTCACTGAATTAACTGAAAAAGTGGGAGAAGCTCAGACGTGGCGATCTGTGTCCATCGTGTTGCTGCTCGAGTTGCTTCATTGGATTGAAATAAAAACGAAATACTTACACAAGCTTTTTCGCTATGTTTCTGTTTGGTAAATTTTGGTGCAATTTTAACGAAGTTCCAAACCAAAATTATACGTTCACTTTTTAAAATAAAATCTATACTAATATTATAAAGAGGAAAGACTTGTATGTAAGTATGTTTGTTATGAGTAAACTCAAAAACCACTGTGCCGATTTCAAAAATTCTTTCACCAATGGAAAGCTATATTATTCGGGAGTAACATAGGCTATATCTTATCCACGTATTCCCACGGGAATGGGAACTACGCGGGTGAAACTGCGGCGTGCTGCTAGTATTTAATAAATTAGTTCCTATTCGTGGGTTCTTTGTTGTTACATTCACTGCAATATTGGGTAAGTACTTCAAATCTGTTTATGATTGTGATCAGTGGATAATTTATAAATGAAGAGATTGAGAGACGGAGACAGTGAAAAGTGAGCAATTGCTGAGCCTAAAATTATCAATTTCCGCATCAGTTGCAACCGTAAAATGCTACGCAAATAATTATGTATAACTAGCCGATGCCCATGAATTTGTGTTCGCGTAAAGGTTGGCTTTAAAGAACAAAATTCTGTGCCCCAGTTCCCCCCACTTAAATTTGAAATTCCAAACAAACCTTTCTAATGCATTATATTCGAAAGAAGAAAGAAAGAAAAATCGTTTATTCTCGCGAAAGTGACGCACGTACAACATTTTTAATCTTAAAAATAAATCATGCGTCACTACCGCGCGAAACGGCCAACGCTCAAATTCATGTTCCAAATTTCAGTTTTCTAGGTTTAGCATTTTTAGCTATGTGGTGTTATTCAGTCAGGATAAACGATTTAATAACTAAACAAGATAAATTAAATACACAAAGACAGTGACACTCAATAAACCAGCAAACAATTCGCTAAAATGGAAAACAAAAAAGCCTATCAATAAAGAAAACAATTTACAAGCGAAGCCTAAAAAACGGTTCTCCCATACTTAACACTTACCTAAAGAGCCCACTTTTAAATTCCCCCATTTTCTGCGTTTAAAAACGTACTTTCGAACCGTCAATTTATAACCCTCTCGATAAAGGAGCGATTCATTGCGGGCGCGCCAGCGGAAGCGTGCGAGGGTTAACTCGTGATGGGTTATTTTTTATAAATTCTGGTGATACATCTATACTTTACTACACAGGGTGACTTTTTAAACTGCATCATAGATTGTTGAAAAGTTTATCAGTTCATATTTTTTATTTTGAAAAAAATAAAAAAGTGTTTTATAAAACTCTTTCCTTTAATTTGCCATGATTGTGTTATTTATTACTTGCCAGAATGTGATCTTTATTAGCGACATTTTCAGATGGTGTAATAACACAGGCTGTATATCTTTTTTCAAAATAAGCCGGTTCGATTCCTGGCTAGGAATACCAATTTTTTAAAAATCCAATGATGCTGTTTTAGTTTTCATCAAAATCGGGCTCGAGACTCCTGTCCGTATTTTTCGATATTCCTCAGACTTTTGGACTTGGCCATTCACGCACACTATAAAAATTCACCCTGTATTTACTATACTATCCTAACTTATGCTATGTGAAAGTGAGTTTGTTTTTTACGCTTCAACACTAAAACGGCTGAATGGATCGTCATGAAATTGGCAAATATATAGCCTGAGATATGGAGAAGGGCACAGAATACTTTACCTTTTTTTAAGTGACAGCCGACATACACGGGGAGCGGAGACGCGTGCAAAAACTAGTTAATATTATATTATAAATGCGAAAGTTTGGATGGATGAATGGATGTCTGTTTGTTACTCAAGCACGTCAGTACGGCTGAACGGAGTGCCCCTGCCATTGTTTTTCTCCTGAGAGTATGTTCCCCTGGGATAATTTTCGACATTCACGCGCGCGGACCCGCGAGCCGCAGCTAGTACATATTAAGAAGGTGTATTTTGTGGTATTTTAGTGGCCCAACCAAGCGAACAATAGAGTTGCGTAGAAAAGGGACAGATAAAACTTTGCCCAGCAGTTGGAAAAAGACCAGATAAATAGATAGATTCTAGAGCGTTTATTGCTTTAAGCTTTGTTATAATTAACGTGACCTCTTTTCTGTGACTGTTTAATTTACTTTTGTATTCTTGTTTTTGCGTTGTATCTGTGACGAATTTGAATGTTCTCTGTCTTTGAGTGCACACAAGATAAAAAAAAAACTAAAAAATATATACAACAGAAAATACTTGTGTTTTATATACTTAAATATTTTTTCAGGATATAAGGAAACTCCGGCAACCTGCGATATTCACACACACAGTAACTTCTACCTTAGCACGCGTTGAGCCAAAAATACCTACAAACAAATTACCTACACGAGTTTCTCCTTAATGTTAAAATCAACAAACACTAATTTATTTATTTAATTCTTACTCTGAAACACATCACTTAAATCAAATGTTTAATTAAACCCAATAATTACCCAGAAAACGACTGAAGTATCCTATTCCGGGATCGTTTTCCTCAAACAAGATCTTGACAGTAATCTGACGATGATTCTATGAATTATTTTACAAAGTTAAAAGTAAGTGCTGTTGTGTTTACAAAGGAGACGTTTCAATGTCGTGTGACAGATGATACGAGTAGAGTATATTGAGTTATATACAGAATGTTCCAGAAATGCGTGGGCATATTTAAGGGGTCACCATTAAATATGCCCACGCATTTCTGGAACATTCTGATAAAAAAAAAATTGTTTTGTATCGACCAGAATTAAAACGGTTTAAAATTGCGAAGAAATTAGTTTTCAACCAGTTTTTACAGTTGTTGGCATTTACTTTAATTAAATCACAGATTTGTTGACCAACTGCATCAGTTTATTCTGTACCCACCCTTTAGGCATAAGCATAATCAGAATATTTTTGTTTAATATAAATTCTGCAAGGATCTTTTAAATAACAAACATGAAAAAATACAACCGAATTGGGAACCTCCTCTTTTTTTTGAAGTCGGTTAAAAAAGTACTGATTTCTGATCTCTCATTATCTGAGAGATCAGAAATCAGTAATGCTGCCTCTATTGAATTCGTTGTGCTGCTTAATTGATTTTGATTTACGTAGCAAGCGGCACAACGAATTCAGCATGTAATACATCATAATTTTTGTACAAAAAACTTTGATGGTCCTGTTCCAGATACACAAGCAAAGTTACACACCCAAATCTATATCATATTTTAAAACTTATGCAGAACCATGAACTTGTAAAGCAAGCGAATAACCATTGCAAAGACAAGGGCTGGTAAATTAATGAAACAAATAAATAAATGTGCCCTACATTGACCCTCAGAAACTTTTGTTCTTCGCACATAAATACATCACGGCTGTCGTAACTCACCCTGGTCACACCCTAAAGGATTCTATCGTCGTTATTAAATGGAACAAATCGAGGGAACACTCGAGTATTTTTATATATAGTTTCTATAATAAATTTTACCATTTAGCGGCCAATTTATTTGTTTCAATGTCACTTTATTTTGTTTACCAGTTTGTACGTGCAGTGGTTTCTTTATATTTCAATGTGGAGGAAAAGCGGTTGTACGTTTTCTGTGTCTTCCAATTAGTAGTTGGCTAGGAAACCGAAGACATCTAGTTTTAAAACAGACGTTTAAAAATGTTAGCTGTTAGTCACTTGAAATTAACCGTGCAAATAGGGTATTTAAAAAACCTAAATAATCATGTCGTCGATATCCTATATTGCTGGTAAAAATTGTACCATCGCAGTGACGTCACGCGTTTTGTTATATCTACTTTTTAACGCACTGTATCGTCTTATTTTTTTGTTGAGTAAATGTGAAACAAGAAAAAATAAGGGCCCAATATTTTTTGGTAATTTATCTAACAGACGTGATCATCCAGGATAAATTGTAGACGGATGAAATCCAACTGTTACAAAAGACGCTCAGGAAAATCTATAAAGCAATAAACATCCAAATCTAACAAAAGAAAAATCAAATTCGTACTGTTAACTTTTGTTAATTAATTCTAATACTTTACTACTCTTAATTTTAATTAATTTTACTTTTTCGTTTGTCTATATGCGAGTCCCAAATAAACATTTTTCTTTATTTCTTCTAATATAATTATGAAATCAATCAAATTCTTCCTCGCCTTTTCTCAACTACATAATATTGGAGTCGGCTAACCGTCTAACCGGATAGAACTGAGTACAAATACTGAACATTGATTGACTGCCAATCTGACCTACACAACCCAGTAACTGGGTAGCAACACTTCTGTTACATTGTAGTCGGCTTCCAGTCTAACCGGATAGAACTGAGTACAAATACTGTACATGGATCGACTGCCAATCTTACCTCCACAACCCAGTAACTGGGTAGCAAAACTTCTGAATACCCGTAACGACTGTGAAAGATGTACAAATGACAGCCGAGACCAACAGCTTTACTTGCTTTCCGAGACACTGAGGATGATTACGCATACCAGAGACTGGTGGTAGTTAATGTCCGGTCCCGACATAGCTTGGCAGTGAAACGGGTTGTATTTATAGAAAACTTTCTTTTTTAATTTTGTTATTTTTGTGCGTCATTTCTGGCGGAATAAACGTATTTCTTCTTCTTCTTCTTCTTCATCCACTGACCCAGACCCCTGAAGATCGACTCGTACGGATGTTCATCACGAGCTCCTCAATCTTCTTCTTAAGTTCCATATGGTGTCGGACGTAAAAGAATAGCACCATCCCATCACTTCCCGTGGGTGTCGTAAGAGGCGACTGAGGGACTCACCAGAGAATGGGCAGCAGCATTTCTGTAGGTACATTGCTACAGCTACACTGTGATCGCCAACCCGCCTGTCAAGCGTGGTGATTATGGCAATCCCTCCATTTGGGGGGGTCTATGGTAAAGTCCAGCAGTGGACGTCTTTCGGCTGATATGATGATGAGACAGCATGCAAAAACAAAATTATAACATCAATACAATTACAATAATAGTGCAGAAATAATACTTATTGGGTAGTTTTAGAAAAAACCGAATTAACAAGCGAAAAGAAAAAAAGTCAATATGGTGGTTGCTTTTGATGAACATGGCGCTTGAATTTTTGAAGGATTGTGGAATAAATTTGTATTGAGTCATCGCAGTTATTATGAAGCCTGAAAAACTATATCAGGATTCAATTCCCCCAGGATTTGGATCCAGACACAGTTTTGCGGAATGGGGGACGTAATAATTTGATAATTGTAGGGGCCGGTTGTTGTGGCGACACTTGGGGGAGGCCTATGTCCAGCAGTGGACGTCTTTCGGCTGATATGATGATGATGATGAGGGTATGTTATACAAATAGTCAGAGTGTTGATGATCTTGACTTGTTCTCCATCAGTTCCTAAACTATAAAAAATACTCTTGCCTGTCTACTGTTTCTTGTGCTACCCTAATATTTTCAGTCTGATGAAAACTTTTAATTGGCCTTCTCTCACTAAATGTCACCCAAGCTGTAAGTTTTCTTTAGTAATAAAATAAATATTGAACCATAATCTATGTAACATCTAGCTAATTTTTCAGTCAAACCATTTGGCCCCAACAATAATTATGTTGCCAGTATTACAACCGGTTTAAAAAAAATGCAGGCCCCGCCATGTTTGAATTAATTCAGTAATTACGAAGGCGTGGCCGACATGGCAGCTAAATGGCCTAAATTACCGCTTGCCATGGTGTGTGTATATGCAGGGGATTCCCTAGGGCACTCAATAATCTGCGTGGTATTTGTGTGCGAGGTAGTTAGGTACTATAGTTACCGGCTTCCCATTAATTTGGGTGGTCGCATTGTTGCATGAAGCTACTGAGTTCGAGTATCTAATTAGGTATTGCATATTTTAAACAGAACTAATTCTACTTTCCTCATTTATGATTCGTACATTCCGCTACATGATCTAATTATAAATAAGGAAGCAGAAGAACCGTGGTTGTCATCATCTACAGCCAGGTTTCGCCCACTGCTGAGCAATAGCCTCAATTTTCATAAATCAATTCTCTCGTTCCAGGGGGCCTACTCTCTAAGCCCGAAGTCCGTAGTTTCGAGTGTTTTCTACTCCATATACGTATGGACTTACGATTAGTCCCAAACCCGAACTAAGAATGAATGACAACACGATTTGACAGTTGTTCTTAGTTCGGGTTCGGGACTAATCGTAGTCCGTGGTGATACGGAGTAGAAAACGCCCGACACTAAGGCCGAAACTACGGACTTCGGGCTTAGAGAGTAGGCCCCCTGGCCCCAATCTCGTCCACTGTTACCCGCAATGGCAATAATGTTGGCTGCCAATCATGCCACTGGACTACCAGCACTTATTCTTGCCTGCCTTACTTCCTTATGCCTTACTCCATCTACCATCACTGCAAGTTGCCAAAATCTTGGTTGGTCCATCAATGAGATCGACTAACATTGTTCACAGAAGTGACCAATGCGCGAACGGTGAGAGGAAAACTTACCATTTTGTCTGATGGGGTAGTGTCCACAGATTTCCAGAACCAGAGGAACAAAAATGATAGGAGCTCATAATTATTTTTTTGTCTTTACAAATATGGTGGCCGTCCCTTAAGAGCGTTTACGCGGTACGACTTTTCATACAAACTTTCAAATCCTTATTTTTCGAAATTAATGAACCGATTTTAATGAAACTTGGTATGCGTACGCTAGATATCTAGGTATAAATAGTTATCAGAAAACATTTTCGAAAAAGAGTTCAGGGGGAAGGATATAGTGATTTTTCACTTTCTATAGAAAACTTATAATCGCTCTCTCTCTCTCTCTGAAATCATTTTCAAAAATGTTTTCAGATAAGTATTTAGACCTGGATATCTAGCGTATGCATACCAAGTTTCGTTAAAATCGGTTCATTCATTTTGAAGAATAAGGACTTGAAAGTTTGTATGAAATGACATACGGCGTACACGCTCTTAAACATGAAGATAGGCTTCAAACTACCCTCACATGACATGTCCATAATACCAAGTAGGTATTTGTAATATTTTGTACCTAAACAATATGTTGACAAAGCTTATAATTAACAAAGTGATATAGTACAGTAGTATTAGTTGCAGAACGTAACGTTTTAATTAAATCTCACGTTACTCCGCTGTTTGACAAGCCTAGCTACAGTAACACTGTTGACAGACACGTGTTTGTGTGTCGAAAATGTATACATACGCATGTCTAATATTGGATGTGCCTGTGTAGACTAATTTACTCTTATACCTAGTCAAAGAAGTAAACCTAAAACTCCTTGGTAATACTTGCTGTCAGACTTTTGGGATTGGAGAGGGCCAATTCTACAATTTTTTAAGCAAAGTTCGCATTCGTATGTCTGTCAAAAATGTATGGAAATTGAGACTTTTTTTAACAGATTGCGATTGAGATGCGAAAGCCAACGTCACTTAAAAATAGTAGAATTAGCACTCTGATATTCGTTTCAGTTAGTCAGAATCAAAATAAATGGATATAATAGAGTGAGCCATGGCACCAATAATACAAGTTAATCTTAGTTTGAGTGCAGATAACCTGTGTTCCGTGTAATTTTTAATAATATGTTTTTATTTATTTAAACTTTATGTACAATAGTGGTACATGGGCGGACTTAATGCAACAAGGCATTCTCTACCAGTCAACCTTTGGGTTAAAAAGATTTTCCTTGGTTTTCAACATATTCTTGTAAATCTGGAAATAAAGTTTTATAATTATTATTGATCAATATTTATACCCTATTCTGTATACCTCCGATATATTGGTAAAATAATCAAGTAGCTTTGTTTTTAATTCCTAAAAACAGTAACAAAAAATGTTTGTTACTGTTTTTCAATTTAATGTGGAGGTATGTTAAAAATTGAACAAAACGAGAGTATAATACCAATACTGCAGCGAAAAATGTCGACAGACATGTAGCGCCGAAAAGAAATGTAACGCTGAAAATAGTTTTTTACCTTTTAAGTTAATGTTCAGAACTTCTGTAGTCATTTTAAAGCTAAAATTTTACGAGAACCAGTCTGTCTATTTTCGGCAACTGTATGTGTTTTGTTCTATTTTACAACATTTCTGTCAGTGTGTCAGCCATTTTACGTGCATGTCTGTTAAACTTTGTTTTTAGGAAATGTGAAAAAGGGAAACATAGCATGACGCCTGAATTTTGCGAAATGGTAGACAGAGGGACACAAACATATATTTCTTTTGTTATTTTCTGAATCAATGTCCTACTTTAGAGTTTATATAATATATAGTATTAAGATACTGAGGCTACTGCCGGAAACCTGCCACAAATTCGTACTGCTAATAAGAATAAATCCTAAGGAAAATATTCAGGACACAGGACCCCATTCTCGAGTCGATCTCAGCCATTTGACTAAGGTCGTCACCACATCAATCGATCGATCGTCAATCGATGATATTGATCGACGGCGGTCGATTCGGGTGGAAGCTTTTGGTGTAAGTTAGGCGCTGGACACACAGAAAAGACGTAAGACGAGGACGGGGCGCGGACATATGTCTCTTCCGCGTCCCTTTCATACAAAATGTATAGAAGCTTCGCGATGCAAAACATATAGGAAGAACAGGGCGCGGACACGACGCTTACTCGTCTGCGCCCTAATGTAAAACATACAGAAAGGACGGGCCACGGCCGCGAGCGGACGGGTGAGAACAGGGGTGCGTGTGGGTGGATGCGGGTGCCGGGACTCACGCGTCGCTGTCACACACAATTAAACCACCACTATTAACTATATCTTCATCTTCGGAACTCTAACTGCACCCATCGTCACGTCCGTGCCTCGTCTTTTTAATTTGTTTTAAAAAGTGGCGGCGGCGGGCGCCCCGTCTGTGCCCTGTCCGCGCCCCCTCCTCGTCTTACGTCTTTTCTGTGTGTCCAACGACTAAGTATTCATTTATTAAGCAAACAGATTAGTCTAGTCCATCAGCCTAATCTTTATGCTTCGGCTAATCTCATCATAAATATGAGTGCGACTCCTGTCAAAATAGGAAAATCTTGAATCTTGAAGAACAGTTTTCTTTTTACATCGACTGGTCCATTCTATCGTCTATCCACGATAAGTCTTCTTTATGAGTAATACTTGTAAATATCTTTATAAAGAATTGATTGGTTTTGTAACTCCCTCACACTTCATACCATAAAAAAGATCTAAGTAGGTCCCTACTTACCTATATGTTTACTTAAATCTACTCCAATCTGTAGAAAATCCCTTAACAATGTGGAAACTTGCTTATTATGAAACAATTTATATTAAATCTAACAGGAATTTAAGTTATTACCGGCCGCTAGTTTATAGCTTACCCATCGAAATATAAGTTTATTAATTTCAGAGTATAGGAACGAGTTATTGTTTTCTATGCCAATATTGAACAAACTATATGTAACTAGGTATATTTATAGAAGTCAGCTTATGGCTTAGCGTCTTAGAAACAATATAATACTTACCTATAGAATGATATGTCCTTCCCGTTTCAAAATTGAAAACTGTACATACGGGCCCCAATGCGGGATCACAGTCAGTTTAAAATATTATGTACTCGTAGTTGTAGTTTTGTGTTACACGTATGTATGTATAGATATTATTTTATAACCTGCTCTGCACTCAATTTGGTCCTCAATGACATAGTATTGGACATGATACACAAATACATCAATGTATAAACGCACGACTTTTTGCGCCATTCAGTACCTACAAACGACGTTTTATATGACAAGCAAAAAAAAACTTCAAACATTTTCCATTGTTGTTAGGGTTCCGTACCCGAAGGGTAAAAACGGAACCCTACTAAGACTCCGCTGTCCGTCTGTCTGTCTGTCACCGGGCTGTATCTCATGAACCGTGATAGCTAGACAATTGACATTTTCACAGATGATGTACCTACCTTTCTGTTGCCACTGTTGTTTCTGTTGTCGCAACAAATACTAAAACAGAATAAAATAAATATTAAAGTAGGGGCTCCCATACAACAAACGTGATTTTTGGCCGTTTTGTAGATAATGGTACGGAACCCTTCATGGGCGGGTCCGACTCGCACTTGGCCGGTTCTTTTTTTAAATCATTCTGTTTAAGTCACATCTTTTGAATTCGATAAGTAGTAGTTTTGTAGTAGTAAAAGTATTGATATACGATTATGTACATAATACAGCCGGTCATAATATGTGTACAGACTCTCAGCACAAACAAGCGCGAACCAAACCTAAACATCCCTATTCAACTCAACGTTTTAATACCAAGAATGCCAGATAATAGCCGTATGAAAACAAAACCACGACAGTACCCGAAGTGGCGTTTCCCGAACAACACGAAGTTTCCTTTGCAACAGTTCCGCGGACGCGTCTGTGCTTCTGTTTTGCAACGCTGCGTCATTTCAATGCTCTTTTTTCGGTCGTTTGTCTTCACGTTAAGCCCGTTCCCTCGTCCCCTTCTAAGCCCACACAGCTCAATTTAAAACCGTTCGTTGTAAAGCAATATTTAAAGTTGCTCTCATTTGTGTAACGCAAGTTTAAATGGTTGTACGAGGATTTTGTTGTGTGCTCTTTTTTTGGTGTTGGGATATTAAATGTTTGTTTGTAATTATGGAAGGAAACATATTTAAAATAAATTATTTTTTATTTTAAAAAGTAACCATGGAGTGTTTTTTTTTAGGTCTAAGAATCAGCATTCAATATGGCAATGCTACCAGTGTTTTAGGAACTTTTCCCGTTGACAGCCATGTGGATGAATTTTTCGATGCCCAATGAATTCTTCCCCTCCCCTTATTATCCAGTCTGTACATGAATACTCGTATTTTTATGAGCTTGTATATTTTGCTGTTTAATAGTATGTATAATACCAGTGAATTAAATAATTATTTTGTATCTAAGTTATAATTATTACCATATTTTCTTGCCGGCTCTTCTCCATAGGAAACAACCTTATTGAAATCGTGTTCTATAGTTTAATTTGTTGCTAAGTTAAATCGTGAAGATAAATAATTAAGCTTTTGATGGCAATGTGATGGGCTTTGATGAAGTTGATAATTAAAATGCATGATTTTTTTGACTGTTTAAGATTATAAAGAACTTAAAATTGATAGGTGAGACTCGTATTTCATCATCTGCACTGTTTGAAAATGTATGCGCGAAATATGGCCTTAACAGTTAAGCGGGTATAGTGCCAGCACAATTTTTACTTTTACTTCCAGAGATTATGTATCACAAACACACAGCTAAAATAATATTACTTTACATATTTGGATATAAAACCTAACATGTCCTATACACATACATACTTACTAGTAACTAGTAAAGACCTACCCTTAAATCGGATAAAAAGATAATACCATAAGTTCTCGGTCGCAAACGAGCGCTGACTAAATAACAACCACCGCAATAATATAGGGTGTTCCAGAAGAGCGTGCTCATATTTAAGGGCGGTGTTCCGTATCTATTTTACAGCCGAAATGAATGAATGTTTTTTTTTTAAACTTCCTCAAAAAAACGAGTAAATAGTTCCAAAAAAATCACTTTTCAAGCAGTTTGATGCAGTTTGTGGTTCTTCAAACCGGATCCTATGTACGGCCTGGACTACTGTCCTGTTGTGTGTCTGTCTGTGTTTCTAATAAGACTACATAAACCGGAGTTAAGAGCAAGCCCATTCCTCAATAAAAAAAACAGTTGCTGGAATCAAATCTGTGATTGAAATAAAATAAACGCCACAAACTGAATCAGATTGCTTTAACAGTGATTTTTCTTGAAATTTTTAGTCGTTTTTTGGTCGGGTTTATTTAAATATTTTTTGTTAATTGTAAGTACCTGCAGATACAGAACACCACCCTTAAATTTTACCACGCACTTCTGGAACACCTTGTATGTGGGATTACATGTTTGTACGAATATCTTTCTTTTCCCTAAACATAAGTTAAGCTCGGCTTAAGATGATTTACTTTGTCATCCTTACTTAATGGTTGCTAGGCAACGGTTTATGTAGTAGTCTTATTAGAAAATAGATACAGTAGTCCAGGCCATTTTGATCGAGGTAAACTATAGGCCGCTGGGTAGGATCCGACTCGAAGGACCAGAAAGTGTCATCTAATTACAAAGAGGTAATATTTTTGGCTTGGTTTTTATCCTTACTCTATTCTAACTAAAATTATATTTGAAAATGTGTTTTTTTTACTTGTTTATTAAGCTATCACGCCTAAGTCGCCAAACCGATCTTAAAAATTTGGTATAGAAATTGATGGGACCTTGGAGACTGTATAGGCTATTTGATCACGAGCGAAACCACGGGCAAAATAAGTAAGTTTTAAAGTCAATCTCTAGAAGTAGGTATTGATCCGATTACGATGAATCTTTGACTCAAGATTCAAAGCACAAAGGCACTTTTGATTTGTCAAGGTCGGTCAGTCGAAAACATGAAGCTATTGCACGTTCGGAAGCGAAGATCTCTATGGAGCAGAAAGTGCAAGAAACTCCACGGACACTCTTCAAATCATGTTATGTTTTACAAAAATCTTGGTTACATTTTTCATGTTGCTTCTATATGTGGGGACAATGCAAAGAAAAAATAAACTTATTACAACAATTCAAAAGATAAGATTAAATTAAACCTGTGGTCCAGTGGTGGTGGTGGTGGTCTCAACTGACACGGCCCATTCATAAGGACCGTGAACTGATAGAAAGGTCCAATACTGCTGCGTGCAATTAGCATTTTTGTAG
The DNA here is from genome assembly GCA_947386135.1 of Melanchra persicariae. NCBI lineage: Eukaryota > Metazoa > Arthropoda > Insecta > Lepidoptera > Noctuidae > Melanchra > Melanchra persicariae. Next base: position 1,919,281 of record OX376651.1, on the reverse strand, counting down.
GGAAAAAAGGTAATATACTTTTGCTTCCTTCAGTTCATATTTGACTCGTATTTTCATATTTGGAAACACGAGTTCTCAATAGTATTAGCTGTCTCCAATGCTTTTACTTTAAACGTTATCTTCTATTCATTTTCTAGTCTACAAATAATTCAGACGTCGATTCTGAACAAACTACTTTCAGTATTTTCGCTATTCCGTTTGCACAAGTTGTATAACACGCCTAACTCTTCGAACCACTATTTTATTTTATCGTTGGCACCACCTAAATCAGGGTCGCAATAAAATACTTGATGTCCAGTATTGCCGACCGTTCGTCTAACTATAACTCTAAAGAAAGAAAGAAAGATAAAATATCCAATCCCAATTGGATCATTTTGTAGCTGAACCGTTTTTGGTTGATAGTATTTATAAAGTACGTAAAATTGTATATTACTGTCAATGGTGAATTACTAAAGATACATTATTAAGGGTTTAAATTTATTATTGTGACAAGATTTAAAATGATTTAGGAGAAGTACTACTTATTTTTCGTAAAGATTTCCTGGAATGGCTCCCACCAGTAAGGCAATGGGGTCTCTTACCAGCTGAATCTGCTATGGTGACAGACTTCAGACCATTCTAAGGACTTCGGGATATCTTCGGATACCTTTGTTAAGTGACCCATATTTTCCCACCCTGAATAAGTTGCTGGCTTTGTTACTTTTCTTGTGCTATGCGTTATGCTTGGCGCAAATAAACACATTTTTTTTTTATTTCCTTTAAAAAACACTCGTGAAGCACCTAGCTTGAACACTACCAAATATATGAATAGCAATCAAACATAACCTACAACGTATATCTCAATGAGTAAAGTATTCGTTAACGTGTTATTTCAACTTGTTAGTTTGTTAGACTATAGATCACCGAGCCTAATTGGCTGTGAATTGTTACAACCAACAAAACCTACGTGCAGAAATACAATAAAATTCTCCGCGCGTTATAAAAACGTGCGGCCGTCAATTTGGTCAGTTAAAACACTATCAAATACTTGGTTGCGGCGCCAAGTGGTAAAATGCAGAAGGTTCAGACAAAAGCAAAATATATTTTCATGAAAAGGTCATGTAACTGAATGCCTTTGGCATTCTATACCAGTCCAGTAAGTGTGGTGGAGAGATACTATGGCAATATTAAGCAGAACATACCATTTAACATGTTGATGTCATCAGCAAAGATTTGAGTATTAAAGAGGCTGACAGATGAAGAACAAAGAAACTATGGATGGTTTGTGTGAAAGACGACATGGCAAAAAAGAAGATTTATCTGAAACATAGAATTGTATGAAAAAAAGAGACAAGTTCTTCCGACGCAAAATAAATTGAGGTAAGGGAATGAAAATAATGACGTTCTTTGAAGGATAAGATGTGAATGAAATTCTCAGGAAAAGTGACGACTACTAGCAAGACTGGACGTTTGCTGAGAATTTCATTTATACAGGGTTACTGGTAATTCGACGTATATCCGTCAGGGGCTGATAAGGGGGCCAAAATGCAACAAATTGAACCCCCCATATGTATGGCCGAAATTCAATAGTTTTCGAGATATTTGAATTTTAAGGGTTTTTCGAAATTTACCCAAAATTTGACATTTAATTCCAAATAAAAAAACCTACATACCCATTTAAGGGTACCATTAAAAATGATGTTGTAGCTGGCACTTCAATTAAGCTATGGGCATCATTAAAACTACTTAATTTAACAAAATAATTAAAATAATGACCGAAGTAAGAATAATATCTTACCAATATTTTCATTTTACGCTTCAAAAATGTTTTCTCGTCAAAAAAAATTCTATGACATTAATCGTACAAATAACTAAAACAACTTGCCTATTCAGTAGGCTTTCCAAAAAGGTATAAAAGTCAATTTTAAAATACATAATTCGTGGCATGGCATGTGTTTGAACCGGCGCGGGGAGAGAAATCATCTGTGTTCTTAGTTTATCATCCTCGCTAAAACAACCGATTTTACTGGCGAAATTCTTCCTGATGGGGCGAGGTGTGCGGGCCGGGGAGTACACGGCGTTTGCTGCGCTCGCGTCGCCTTCCTTAGTACAGTTCGCGTCAAATAACTATGCCCCTCTGAAGTTAGCCATTTGCAAAGATCGCGTAGGTGCAGTCACGTAGACGGGAGCAAGCGGGACGCAAGCATGCATCGAACGTAAACGAGCGACTGAGACATAAAATCGCGCCGTCATAATCCCCGCCCGCGCATGTGCAGTTGCAGTTTGTTCGTTTTTTACAGTTCGTGTCAAATAACTGTGCCCCTCTGAAGTTGGCTACGAGTGGCTGCGTAGTAGTCAAAATTATGAACAAACTGCAACTGCGCATGCGCGGGGCGGGGATTATGACGGCGCGATTTTATGTCTCAGTCGCTCGTTTACGTTCGATGCATGCTTGCGTCCCGCTTGCTCCCGTCTACGTGACTGCACCTACGCGATCTTTGCAAATGGCTAACTTCAGAGGGGCATAGTTATTTGACGCGAACTGTACTAAGGAAGGCGACGCGAGCGCAGCAAACGCCGTGCATTCCCCCACCCGCACACCTCGCCCCATCAGGTAGAATTTCGCCAGTAAAATCGGTTGTTTTAGCGAGGATGATAAACTAAGAACACAGATGATTTCTCTCCCCGCGCCGGTTCAAACACATGCCATGCCACGAATTATGTATTTTAAAATTGACTTTTATACCTTTTTGGAAAGCCTACTGAATAGGCAAGTTGTTTTAGTTATTTGTACGATTAATGTCATAGAATTTTTTTTGACGAGACAACATTTTTGAAGCGTAAAATGAAAATATTGGTAAGATATTATTCTTACTTCGGTCATTATTTTAATTATTTTGTTAAATTAAGTAGTTTTAATGATGCCCATAGCTTAATTGAAGTGCCAGCTACAACATCATTTTTAATGGTACCCTTGAATGGGTATGTGGGTTCTTTTATTTGGAATTAAATGTCAAATTTTGGGTAAATTTCGAAAAACCCTTAAAATTCAAATATCTCGAAAACTATTGAATTTCGGCCATACATATGGGGGGTTCAATGTGTTGCATTTTGGCCCCCTTATCAGCCCTTGACGGATATACGTCGAATTACCAGTAACCCTGTATACAACATGTAACAGAATACACGCAATACCTTTTAAAGGGTCGTTGTACTCATCATTATAAACAACTTTTACTATGGGACCTCCCCCGAAATCGCAAAAAAAAAATTTTTCGAGCTATGCGCACAGAAATGTATGGGACAGTCGATTTTTTTTTGCGATTTCAGTGTTGGTCCCATAGTGAAAGTTGTTCATACTGATGAGTACAATGATCCCTTCGGAGGTATTGCGTTTATTCTGTTACACGTTGTATATCAGGAATACTGAAGTGTAACTGATACTGCTTGAAGACAGAACTGAACTGAAGTGTCAGAAGACGGTTTCATTTGCTAGCATAGCATGGAAGGGCCCAACTAAAAATGATCTGACAACCTTTAACAGGCCACAGATACCTTGGGCAAAGACCGAGTGAACTGGCGTGCATTGGAATGTACAATCAGCATAGTGTGGAAACGGGTTGAAGAGATTTAAATAGATGCATTACCAGTAGGGAACTGAAATTTGCTTTAAATCACAGATTTAAATAGTAATAAAGGCAAGAGCACCAACTAACACGAAAATTTAAATTTCTTTGGAACGTGACCGGTTTCGAAGATGTTCGACCGCGTGGCGAGTTCGCTTTGGTCTAGACGGACCAACTAAATACTTGTCAATGTTTCAAAATATTTTTAACTTTTTTAAAGGACCAGTTTCTCTGAATATCTTGTACTGTGACTCCAGTGTTGCAACTCGAATATTCCCACAATCTTTTCAAACGCAAAGCACACAAAGAGTTTATTGCAATGCGGTTCTATGTTTGATCCGTTCACTATGCAAAGACAAATGCGGGTTATTGCAGCTACGAGTATATTGCAACAACTGTACCTGAGATTCAGTGGATTTGAACGGTAGTCTCTTTACATTAAATTTAGTTAAAAACCTTGGTTTTATTAAGTTTCATTCGATGTGGGTTCCGTAAAGTTAATATTCATTCTTTGGTAAGCTTTGTGTACGTTATTTTCCTGCATTTGGCATCCTCAACCAGTCATAGCTCTCGAATATAGCGTGCCAACATCACCGTTCTTCTTTGGCCCAATATATTACTAGATAGAATACACAGCGAGATGATAGCAAATCTAATCAAAGAAGAACTAATGGAAACCACTGAGCCAGTAATGATGGCAATGTGCAAAATTGCACAGATCGATAAATAGATGGGTACGGCGCCGTATTTACAGTAAAGGAGTCTAGATACGCCATCGTATTCATAGTAACGAAGCCTTGCACAAACACTAAAGTTTGCTCGAAGTTGCATACTTTGAAATTACTGCCTTTGTAAGTTATTCTCGTAAGTAGCTTCGTAAACTAATAAGAAGGTACCAATTTACTTTCATCCTAATTATTATGATGTGTATAACTGTAATTCAATTGCTAACATTGTGCTAACATACAATCAAACTTACGTTTAGGACAGTTGGTCGATTCTGTCGACATCTCACGGTGTACACCTAGGCGGAGTGAACGACAATAGAGCTGTCATTCCATCTTATTTGTATGGTTTGACAACTCACCCGTCGTGCACCCCGCCCAAGTGTTCACTTCGACATGTTTACAGAATCGCACTGCTGATTAGGAAAAAACGCCTACATACTTATAAAAAATATTATGCGCACAGTACTCCGCATAGGTAAAAATATTTTTCTAAGTCATTTTTAAGTGAGATAATGCCTTCATCTAAACAACTATATTTTTCCCACGGCTTCACTCACATGGCTCTCCTACCGTCAACGATTATGTACTTATTAGCTTTAGAAAACAGCTTTCCGAGTTAATATTTAACTATCAACAAGCAAATTAAAAGCGGCAGACACTCGAGTTTTAATACGAAACTTTAGATGAACACACATAAAATGGCGCGAGATAAACATGGCATAAAGATAGTTGTCACCATAAAGGACGATGTGTTACCCGACACATAATACAATGAGGATTCCTTAAATGTAAAACGGTGCCACTCCGAGAGTCGTTGAAACCCCTATAAAAATGTTAGCCTGCCTTTCATTATATTCTGGGACGCGATTTTTACCCCACACAACTAAAACTACACTCTGAACTGAACAGGTTAGAGTTGATTTTTGACTGGAGTGTGTAAAATTTATTTAGCCAAAACGTCCGATATATTCCTCGTGGATAACCCTCTCTCGTATTTACTTTGCTTATGTTAAGCCGTGTTGCGATTTCAATAGTTTTAAGTCTGACATGAGTAGCGGCCTTAAGCCGTCTTATCCTGTGTCGACACGTAAGATTAATGACCACGGCCTACTGAGTAGACATGTTGTGTGTTTAGATTTTGAGGAATCGATATATTTTATGCACAGATATATAGACAGACACAGATAACGCAAGTATCACGAACTGTATGAAAACGAAGCGTGCCATTTTTTGACTACCTAACCCTAAGCACTAAGTGATGGGAAAATCAAAACGATTCAATGACGCCGCCACGTGTAGCACCTAACTGACCTAACCACATAACTGACATCCGACTAGCGCACACCGATCGTATTGAGCGCGAAAGTGGCGGCTTACGATTTTTTATCGTAAGCTGGGCACCGAATCCGGCACGCGAAGTAGTTGCTCTTGCGTTATCTATGTCAATCTATATCTGTGGTTTTATGATTTACTTGGTGAGGACCTCGTGCGGACCGATCTTCAAGGTTAAGCAACGCTTACCAAATTTTTCTATGGATGGATGACCATCTTAAACTACTGAGTTTCCTCCGTTGGTCCCGGCTGTCATTTGTAGATCTTTGGCAGTCGTTACGGATTGTCAGAAGCCATTCTTGCAAATAACTACCGTGTTACCCAGTTAATGGGTTGTGGAGGTCTGGTAAGCAGCCGCTCCACGTGTTGTAGAATTTGTTGGAGTCCGCGGCCCTGGAACGCAAAGGGAATAAGGAGGAAAACAGATGGGATTTACTCAGTAAGAGTCTGACACGCCCTTCCGCTCCTAAGCGGAAGAAGTCATTAGATGATTTCCCATCCATATAAACTGCCGTAGCTGCACCACGTAATATACTGGTATTCAGCTGAATCTGGGGGACTACTCTCTAAACCCGAAGTCCGTAGTTTCGGCCTTAGTGTCGGGCGTTTTCTACTCCGTATCATATAAGGACTTACGATTAGTCCCGAACCCGAACTAAGAACAACTGGCACATCGTGTTTTCATTCATTCTTAGTACGGGTTTGGGACTAATCGTAAGTCCGTAGGTGATACGGAGTAGAAAACGCCCGACTCTTAGGCCGAAACTACGGACTTCGGGCTTAGAGAGTAGACCCCCAGGTTTGACTGAGAGCCGACCCCAATATAGTTGGGAAAAAGCTAGGCAGATGATGATGATCGTTCTTGGTGATGACTATACTTGCGACAATGTAACACCGACATCGACAACCCTTGTTATAAAAATTATTCTTCTGAAAACAGATTTACAATAATTTCCATGGAAACGCGTTGTCGTGTTGGAGCGTCAAGATGTTCAATGATGCGTTTCAGTTCCAAACAAAAATAATTATAAATGCTTGAAAAAAATTTCAAAAACCCATATATTTTTAAAGGGTGTAAAAAAATAACTGGTCCGCCATATTGGATTCGAAATGATGTCACTAATCCAATCCAAACGTTTATGCGAAATTTCAGCCCATTCGTTTGAAGATGACTGTTTAAAAATTCAGTAAGTAGTATATTCAATAGTCAGTTATAATAAAAGCTTGTAAAAACCATAACTCTTCTTGTAATATGTTTAGTTTTCCACATTATTTTCCTCTCAAGATGAATGGATCATGCAGGGAAATAAGTATTAAAGAAGTAGGTAATCTCCTGCTCTGCCTTTCAATATATTATCAACTCAGTCAACCACGAAATAAACGAACAAAATCCTATTATGCAGTCAATGTTGTATATTGTACCTTTACAAAGAAAGGGGAGGCAAGTCTGTAGGGAGCTCTATGCAGGCAGGGCAGCGAGTATTTTTTAGCGATTATAATGTTAATAATGCACTATTGAAGACTGGATTTCCATGGCTAATGGCTTTAAATGGCTAAAGGTGGTGGGGGTGGAAGTCGGTGTTTTTGGTTGTTTCTTCGTTTTTTGACACCGACTTCCGAAATTATAGTTTTTTTTACTTCGTAGTGTTTTTTTGTTTCGAAATCAGATTTAATTTTTTTTTATTTTACATTTTCTTAGTGGCGCTACCATGATTTAAAACTATACACCTGCCAGCCTTTGCACTTTTCACAAAAGAGTGACGTATCAGTAGGTAGTACCTATGTCGTTACTTGTTTCGTGTGAATTTATGAGATGTTGGATAATGAATCGTCGACTTCGCTCATTGCTGGGCATATGCTACTATTTCTTGTGCCCTTCCTCACGCTTCTGCTTTAACCTCACCTAGCATCTACAATGGCAACAGTGTCGTCTGCCCATTTCGCCGCCAAGCCGAACACCTAGGTTACTAAAATTTTAATTTTATAATACAAGATGCGAGACGCACAGGACCGGTTGGTGTGGCGACACTTGGGGGAGGCCTATGTCCAGCAGTGGACGTCTTTCGGCTGAGATGATGATGATGATGATGAATACCAGTACCATTACTAAACAAAACTTTTTATACATTTAATAAAACTCCCAACCCAAATAAATAACATCAAAAACTGTAAATCAGCAACAAAATCAAAATTAATGTCAAAAGTAGCTGTTTGTATAGTTAGGAACTATCTTACGCAGCATATCCCTCGCTCACAAGCTCCTGTTATTTCCCTTGACAGCCATATTACTGCAACTTACCACCAATATACACTGGCCTTTGAGAAACTTCAAAAATATACCTTTAGATATTGTATAGGCAGGTTTGGAAGGATCCTCTATTATTGGTGACATGATCGGAGGGTCCTGCTTCCCCACGGGTTATAGTTTGCACCTGTAGCCACTGATATTATGTGAGAAAATTTGTGTTACTTGATAGTGGCGTGATATGAAAGCTGAACTGTTTTGTGTATCGGTGTCGACTTTGATTTAATATTTTTACCCGACTGCGTCCGAAGGAGGGTAATGTTTTATGTTTGTATGTATGTCCATTTCTTTGGCACGCCCTACAGCCCAAACGGCTGGACGCCTTTTGACACATGAGGTGTCGTTGAATTCGCCAGAATTGTGGTAGTGATATTGGCTTTTATAAATTTTCAAAACTCACTAAAATGTATGATATAAAACTACTGTGTCAAAAAACCTGATCGCCAAAAACGACTAAAAATTCGTCGCTTTTCAAACAGTCTGATGCAGTTCAATCACAGATCTGAGGCCACAAACTGCATCAGACTGCTTGAAAAGCGACTTGTTTGGAACTTTCTAGTCGTTTTTAGCGGTCAGGTTTTTTGACACAGTAATTTTTTTTTGGTGGAAGAATCTCGTGGTAACGGGATGTGGCCTCCTCAATTCGTATCCAGTGTAAAGATTTATTTGGAAGCGAAACATAGCCGTCATGCCTAGCCGCTTTTAGGCTATATATGCTAACCAGGTCCACGCACAACGGATCTGGTAGGAGTCTAAGTGCACAAAATTGAGTTACTTACACATAGGCTGCGTTTCCACCAGAAATGTGCGAGGACGCGTAGAGAGGGATGTGTTTCTTACCAATAAAATCGCTAGCGCTGAGCAAGGCTAGGTAAATGAAGCGATTATATTGGTTCTTAACACACACATTCCTCGCTGCGCATCCTCGCACATCTCTGGTGGAAACGCACGCCACTATTACGTGTAGCTGGCCTTTTACGAATATTTTGAATTGAGCTATATTGCCTATGACGTCCAAAACCCACGCTACTGGGAACACCAAATAATAATACAAGTTCAAATTGGTGTTTAAACAAGTGATAATAATCAAAACAAACTGCAAATTATGGAGAATAGCCGCCCATCTGACTATTATCTATACTTCTATGATTTTCTTAACTTCCTAACCAGATATATTATATTTTGCGAAAGTGAGTTTGCTTGTATGTTACGCATTCACGCTAAAACGCTGAATGGATTGTCATGAAATTTGGCAGATATAATAGCCTTGGATATGGGGAAGGGCATATCACTACGTTTTTACACGATAACCATTTTCCACGCGGGTGGAGCCGCGGACTAAATCTAGTAATATTATAAATGCGAAAGTTTGTATGGATGCATGCTTGTTACTCAATCACGTCATAATGATTGAACGGATCTTGACGAAATTTGGCACAGAGGTAGATTATAGTCGGGAATAACACATAGGATACTTTTATCCCGAGAGTATGTTCCTTTGAGATAATTTTCGACATTGACGTGGGTGGAGCCGCTGGCGGCAACTAGAATAATTATATTAATCCTAACAACCAAAAGCTGATAATTATTTCGATAATAATTCAATTTTCGATGACACTAATTTAGTTCAGAACTACTATTATGAATTAGATAGAACAAAGCACAAATGAAAATTCAAACAAGAGACCAACTTAAAGTTTGCCATTTATCAGGATCTGTCAAACAATCAAATCGTTTAATAATTTCTACCACTAAATCCTATATAATTTGGATTACGCAATTAAGGTCTCATCTCATCGGTCGATTTCAAGTATTTATCTCGTGGAACAGACTAGTCAAACAACCTAACCTTAAGGCTGTGTGTCCATTTAAACGAAAAAGTGATGGGCTAGGAAAACATAAGCAATTAGATAGTAGGGATGTATGAAGGAGCCTCCTCGTGTAGCGCAATTTGTTCCTTCAGACACTCAACTGAATCGAGCGCTCGGTGCATCGACAGTCTCACCTAACACTTTATAAGACTGGCCCATCCTTCCCGCGCGGTGATAGGGCTAACACCTGCCTGGTTCGCGACCACCCTCCCACCGGTGTCCGGCGTCCAGCAGCCTGCTGTGTTTCGTCGACGCGTCGGAGTACCAGTGCCTCTTCTGGGCACGCTCGCTCCATCGCTTTCTATCAGGCGTGATCGAGGTCAAGAACTAACCCATTCCTTAATAAATGACAACAGAAAAAGAAGTAGAATAAACGTATCCACGTGTACTGCGTCTTCAGCGGCGTTGATCAAATCATCATAAATCACAGTGCTGATGAATGAATATTTGGGACACTTCAACAAATGTGACATAATGGAACACCGCATTTGCTCTGGTTGTTGCCAGATTATTTCTCCTACCACTAACAGGACGTCTCGAGTTTGTGATGTTTCTTCTGTATTACCTTTTCTCCGCTCAAATGGACAGGCAGCCTAAAACCAAACTATTCATAATGAAGTGGGCACCCGACGCGGAGTCTCGTTGATGTAGGTCGTTCCCTAATTTGATATCGAGCTATACAAACTTCAAAGACTAAATTAGACGATTAGACAGGCGGGACACTTGAATTCTTAATACGTACCAAGAGACTTAATTATACAATCCTAATTATGCGTAATACTTATCTGTGATACAGTTCCAAATTAGAATGAGTCGGGTGACTCTACAAGGGAATTTAAACCTTACTTGATAACTTATAAGTTTGAAATTCATGTTGTGTGAATTCTGTAAGTCCAGTCTCGGTACCTGAGATCGTTGTTGAACCAAGCAAATTATGATAATTGGTAGATTTCTAAATTGGAACACAGGGAGTATATTTCCATACGTTTATGAAAATCTCTGTCTTTTATCTATGATTTGTGATCATTGTTTTATTGATAACAAAACATCACGCCTGAAATCCGCTGAGGGTCAGGCAGTGGTCGAAGGACTCCAAATTACACCAACCTTTCGCCAGTTACGTTACAGTTGCAAATAATCGGGGGCGATCCGTATGCCATCAACCTGGCGCAAAACCAGACTCTGGTCTACCACTGAGAAATCCATTTGGAAAAAATTATCCCATATTCAAATTTGGTTTATAAATGTATTTTATGTAGAAAATTAAATCGGTCCAGCAGATTCGGAGTGAATCAACTGTGACAGACGATCAGAGTAACACATACGTGATCCCACAATGATTCCGTTTTTCATGTGGACGTTTGGAACCCTAAAAAGTGACCCGCAATTGAATTCTCACTTTAAGAGCGGCCAACCCGTCATAATTTTCATACAAACGCTCGTACGTAATTATGCCGTTGTAACACATCTATCTTCAAATTTTTTGAAGTAATAGGTATCTTGTGCACTATATCTAGGTTTCTATGAAAGCAAAAAATAAAAATTTGGAGAAACAAATTCAGTATAAGCTTCCAAAAATCTGCATTTTGCACAAATTTTACTTCAACTTTGGCTGTTCATAATGTACTCATAAATTGTAAAAGTAAAAAAAACATCATGATAGAAACATAGAAACCTTGCACATGTAATGAAAATTCTAAATGAATAATACTCATTTTACAAACTTGTAAGGCTCATTCAAAAACACGTATTTCCAGTTTTATGAAATTTTCGAACACTATTTTCGTTCAATGTTATCGCGTTCTCACTTTCTTGTTAGTCAAACACATTGCGCTGGATGAAACAACAAGCTTTTCAACCAAGCTCGCGTTGACGATAGACGAACCGGGAAAGTATACCTACCAACGAGGCAGTAGTTTTATTTGTACAGGGTGTTTCAGAAAGGTGTGGTCATATTTAAGGGTGATGATGTTGGGTACTGAATAATGTCAAAACATAAAAAAAATATTTTTTTTTTTAAACAGACTAGAAAAAACGACTAAAAACTTCCGAAGAAATGACTTTTCAATCAGTCTGGTGCAGTTGGTGACAGCAAATCTGTCATTGAACTTAAGTAAATGCCACCAACTGTTACAAACTGCTTGAAAAATTATTTCTTCGTAACTTTTTAGTCGTTTTTACTGGTTTTGAAAAATATTACATTTTTTTATGTTTTGACATTTTTTCCTTTATGTATTCAGCTACCCAACATCACCCTTAAAACTTATAGATACTTAATACAAACTAAAAGAAAATATAGAAGCGGAGTAAAAAGGGGGAGAGTAAGAACTCATAGAGCATCGAAAAATTCGTCCACATCGCTGTCAACGAAAAAAGTGCCCAGCAGTGTGGAGCTATACACCCTCCAGCCCTCCTTCTTGCTCAAACGACTCACGCTTTAACACGTCATGGTAGGGCCGCAGAACACTGGCCGGATTGCCACGTTGAATGGCAATGCTGATTCGTTGGCCAAAGATAAGGCCAGCCCTCGAATTTTTCGATGCCCTATGAGTTCTTTCCTTCCCCCTTTTTACTCCGCTTGTTTATTTTCTATTAGTTTGTATTTAGTATCTATAAGTTTTATGTGTTTGTGTAGCTGATTTAAAACAACGAATGATACATCACCCTTAAGTATGACCACACCTTTCTGGAACACCCTGTTTACTGAAATTAAATAATGCCAGACTAAATCTTTATTAATTGGAGCATAATGTAACACTAATCTTGATAGGCAAGATAACTAATTTCGGCCTTTCTTCCAATATAATTACTGAAACATAAATCCTAAATTATTTCTAGTTGAATAACGGTGAATAATAATGTCTGGCTCATTGTTACTTACTACTAAATCTAATTAAGATTCTCATTATTTGACAAGCTAAAACTTATGAGATTCATGAATGCATATTCGAAACTCAGTATCTAGAATGTTAAGCTTAGTGAAATAATGACAATTCAAAAGTACCTGTGAATGGTTTATTTGAAATAAATGCTTTGACTTTGACTTTGACAAAGAAACGTTGCACGAAAAAAAAAATACAAGTTTAATTACTTTGGTATTTTTTCCTTATTGCATAGCAAATACAGAAGGGTGGGGCCCTTGAATATGACCACGCACGCTTGGATCATTCTGTATGTTTCTGATCTGCATTATTAACTTTGGTCATCATTATTTTGGTTACCTATATTCCGTACTTGTAGTTATTTTGCTAGCTAATCCGAAGGACAATTCCCGTTTTTTAAAGAAAAATTCGCATCATTCATGCATGCTTTTGTACCATCTTTTAGTTAGACCATGCTTTTATACAAATAAATTATATTGTCTATTCTATCCGCAGTCGCAATCTGTCAAGGTTATTGTCAAGTCAAGTTTCTGAGATTGATTTCGCTGAGATGATAATACAACTTGGGCGTTTTGAAGTACGAGACTTGGCCTGCTGTTGTCCAGAATAGTTTCTGACGACATGAATACATGGTCGATGGGGCCGGAAAGTTTTGGAGTGGCGACCGCGTATCGGAAGACGCAGCGTTGGAAGGCCTCCCACAAGGTGGACCGATGACCTGGTGAGGGTCACGGGTAGCCGATGGATGCGAGACGCACAGGACCGGTTGTTGTGGCAACACTTGGGGGAGGTCCAGCAGTGGACGTCCTTCGGCTGATATGATGATAATGATGCATGACTACAAACGTTTTCTGCCTCAGAAGTGTTACTAAGGGGCTCTTTTCTAGAAATTAAACACAGAAACACGTGAAATTGCTGATTTCTAACGTCAAATCCCTAGGAAAACATTAGCAAGCTTTGCATTTACCTTCCTATCCAATTACTAAGGTTACTTGCTAAGCAAGATTATTTTGGGCTTGCATTTTCCCTTTAAATTATGTAAGTAGATACTCGTAATATGTGCCTGCTCAGGTTTTAGTTCCGTATTGTACCTACTACAGATTACAATGGCAACAGTTTCCTCAATGGGGTAGGCAAATGTGAGGTGCATTTCGTCAGTCATTGTAAGGTCCTGTAAAATAAGAACTCCGAACTGCTGCTTGGAAACTCTTAATGAAACAACCTTGTAACACATGGTTCGACCCAGGAATTACAACCGGGACTCCATGATTAGAAGTCGGGGTTACGACCACTAGATCAAACGGACTCAACTTTTACCTTCGGTTTCGTTTCCGTAGTACCCCGCAGAAATCGTGCATTTTTCAGGATAAAACCTAGGCTATGGTATCATCATAACAGCCGAAAGACGTCCACTGCTGGACATAGGCCTCCCCCAAGTGTCGCCACAATAACCGGTCCTGTGCGTCTCGCATCCATCAGCTACCCGCTACCCTCACCAGATCATCGGTCCACCTCGCCCTCCCAGGCTTTCCAACGCTGAGTCTTCGGGTACCTACGCGGCGCGGCGTTGATGCAAGTGTAGCCAACTCCATTGAAAAGAGAGGATACCCCGATCAGACGTGTGTTTCACCTAATGGTTGTTGTCGGGCTGTTTTATACTGGATAACTTTTTTTCCAGTGCGCAAACTTTGAGAACCGCTTCTGCCCATGTAAATGAACAACTTTCCCCAAGAAAGCCATAGTCAATTCCTAAAAAAAAATTTGAACTTCCCATACAAAATTGTCATCAACTGACCACGATTTGTATGGGAGACTCAATTTTTTTTTTAGGAATTGACTATGGCTTTCTTGGGGAAAGTTGTTCATTTACATGGGCAGAAGTGGTTCTTAAAGTTTGCGCACTGGAAAAAAAATTACCCAGTATAACATTGATGATACATTTTTAATATTAAAAATATTATAATAATATTTTTAATAATTAAAGTTCAAGTTCAAAAAGAGATGTCAGTTAGAAATAAAATAATATTGAATTACTTGTATTAAAATGTCAAAGTGTCATTTAAATAGTCATTCAAATTATACTCGTAGTAGCATTTATAACATAAAAAATCTATAAATTGCTTATTAATTCTTTAATTTCTATGTAAATATACACGTTGTAATAATAAAGTCTTATTCTTATTTAATTTCATCATTTGTATGGTCATGACGCGAGGAGTTTTCAATAAGGAAATGTGTCTGAGACAACTTTGCATATAAAGGCGTACTACCGCTTTTAGGAGCCATTATCGCAAAGTAGCTGTTGTTTTGGTACTTTTAATTTATCTTTATAAGGGTGAGTCTACAATGAAGTTATTTTAGCGGCAGCAAAATTTTGGAATCTCTAACGATTTTTATTTTTATTAAGTAATACAAATTACCTATAGGTACTTAAACGACAGTACTTCAGGTGGTGTTTTCTTAAGGGGGCTTAAGAAGACACCACCTGAAGTATTGTAGTTTAAGTACCTATTATAATTTGTATGCACGTGAGTTCTGTGACAGTAAATACTTTTTATCTACACTCACAACGTAATGTTCCAAATATGAGTTCAAAAACGAATGCATAAACACGTACTTTTTTGTCGTGGATAGGTAAAATTTAAAAAAAAACACCATTATAGTTCAACATTTTCCTTCGATTTTTAATCAACTGCATCATAAAATAACTTTTTAATTTTTATAGCACACTTTTTCTTTTTAATTTTTGGCACGGGCTCATTGACTTAAGTCAATGAGCCAGCTTTTATCTTTGTCTATGGATGAGCGCGCTGCGCAGTCATTCGAATACGCAATGAGAATATCCGCCATATTGGAATAAACTAATAAACTATTTTTCCACTTATTTTATTTCAACTGTATGAGTGAAGATAAAATAGTGTATGCAACGGCATATAATTAGGTATTAAAACACTCGTGTGATGCCATTATCACACTCGGCTACGCCTCATGTGATAAACCCTCACTCGTGTTTTAATAACCCTTTTTATATGGTCGTTGCATAAACTACTATTATTTAATTCCTTAAATCTCAACCTGTACATTAAAACACTGTTTATTTAAGGATTGTAACCAGCTTTAGTTCTGTTACAAATGGAAAATAAATATGGGATTCGGAGAGAGATTAAAGCAAAAAGAGAAAAAAATATACTGTTGGCATATAAGTGACACAAGTCTCGTCTTGATAAATCTGTTAACTGTTAGAAATTAGTATAGTTTTTTATCTAGCTGTTGAAGTCCCACTGCTGGGCAAAAGGCCTCCAAACATTCTTCTCCCGCGCCGTCTCGAACTAGCCGTCACCATGATGGCTGGTCACCAGCGATTCCAGCCCAGAAAGAGCCGGTGAGATAATTTTGAAAAACCAGAAGTAAAAGAAGGTGTACATAACAACGCAAAAATATTTGCCAGCCAGTAAGGTAAGCACATTCACTGTTGCGGAATTTGTTTGAAAGAGTCACTGCGAAAGTACAGAACTGACAAACGTCAACATCCTATAAAATACCATGCTATAGTAATTATAGAGTTTTAAAACGCGTGAATTGGGCGGCACACCGGTGTGCCAGAAGCGCTTGACCAGTTAAAAAAAAAATGCGCTGGTAGCGATAATCACAGGACTTATCGATGTGGTGACACGAGGGAGTGGTCACGTCTAGCAAGGGAGGACATCAATCTGAGATTATGAAGATGATTATGAGGGTTTAGCAGCAGCAGTATTGATAGCGATGTATGTTTCGCATTGAAATATCAACGCAAAACATATTAAGTATCTCTATTTGAATAGCTAAGGACTTATTTCCAAGATGATTCAAATTACTAGCATATAGGAAGTTCTCTATTAATAAACACTATGTGACACAGTCTTTAAACTGCAATTAAAATCCGACACACAACGTTAAAAATCTGACACAGTGTTTCTAAATGGAAAGCAGCCGATATCCGTGTCATCTTTCCGCCCCCACACTGAGTCACCTTACGGTGAAGATAAACATGGGTCATGGTGTGATCTCATCGAACTATATAAGGAAACTTGTCGATGTGCGTTTTCGTATTAATCTTGGACGGAAAAAAGGATAAGTAATTAATGTAAGCGTGTTTGTTTTAGTAAGGATTGGGTTTTAAGTACATAAAAGTGGAAACAAATTGATTAATTACTTTTTTAAGCTCATAAACAGTTAGTAGGCTTGTTAGGTCTGCCAGGGTTGCGGAATTTGTTCGAAATAGTCATAACGACCCTGGAACGCAAAGGGCATTTGGAAGAACACGAATGGGTTTGAGTCAGTAAGATTCCGATACGGGTTCCACTCCGCCCAGAGCGGAAGGAGTCATTTCATTATTTCCCATTTAAAAAAAATAGGCTTATTAGCTTGTAGGCTAGTCACTCCGTGACGGGGTCCGCACTCCGCATATGCTGGTCAACTGGGCAATACTTAGAAAGAAAGAAAGAAAAAGACTTTATTTGCGCCAAGCATGACGCATACCAAAAATAAATAAAAATTACAAAAGTTGGGAAGATATGCGTCACATTCGCGCAAAACGGCCATCGCTCAGCATAATGCTGGAACTCATGTGCGAGACAGAGCCACAGCGCTGGTTTTCAGCGACAGCCGTCGCCGACAGAATGACGTCGATCGGAGCAGTATACAAAGTAATTAAAACGAAATAAATAAACAAAATATATAGGTATTTAAATATATTAGGGTAGAAATATAATAGATAAAACATTACGAAGATGGCAAACTGACTTGCGCATACGATGGAACGTGGCCGACCAAAAGTGGCGCGACAACTGTAAAAAAACTTGGGTAGCATGAAGCACAAGCATGAGATTCAGTGCCGCCACCAAAGCCAGTTGAAGTACAAGTTTGCCCACCCAGGTCCGAACAATTTCTATGAATCCGAGCAAATACTGTAGTTAGTTTAAGTTTTTTCTATTAAAAAAGCTAAATTAAATATGCCAACTGTCTGTCTGCCAAAATGCCTGTCTTAAAATTTGGAATAAACGTTTTCACTTGGTAGTCGTATACGGGGTTATTTTTTAATGACCGGCCAAATTTTCACTGGGTGTTCTACCCATGAACATGAATATGAACAACTTTCACTATGGGACCGACTCTGAAATCACGAAAAAAAAATCAGTTGTTTCATACATTTTAGTCGAGTAGGTATTGAACTTTTGTATGAAACAGCTGATTTTTTTTTCGTATATTTGCATACCGCAGTAAGGTTGGCAGGGTCGAATTGATAACCTACTTTTTTGAAGTGGGTTAAAAACAAGTGAACAATTATATCAGCAATCATTTGACATTTAAGCCCCTGCAATTGAATCATTGCACTGTGTAATACTTACTTAATCATTTAATTTGTAAAATGAATGACGTTTTATGTTTCTACAATTATGAAAAAAAAAACATTTATGATGTGACATCTAAAAGTATTTGAGGTATGGACATTCACGGTATGGCTGGTCGAGCTATTTATTCATGGTCATTCAACGATCGATGGTAAGGGCTATGCTTGAAGTCTCCCTGAGGGACCAAATCCAAATCGAGGTGATCCGACAGAGAACCACAATTTGACATAATTAGTGATCAGAATAATCAAGCTAAAGTGACAAATGAGTGACACGAGCCGGCCGTTAATGTCAAAAATGTTTGATATTCGTGTGAAAATGAAAGGTCACGTGATGAACCTCAAATATTTTGGACTTTTCACAATCTTTGTCGCTAAGTGATGTAGGTAATAGACAAGCAGTTTTCAATGTAGAAAGAACTTAATA
This sequence comes from Melanchra persicariae, assembly GCA_947386135.1. Taxonomy (NCBI): domain Eukaryota; kingdom Metazoa; phylum Arthropoda; class Insecta; order Lepidoptera; family Noctuidae; genus Melanchra; species Melanchra persicariae. The sequence goes on along the minus strand of OX376651.1, from coordinate 1,900,742 downwards.
GACATTTCGAATAGTTTCAAAACGAAAATCGCGAATACGCCTTTCGTTTATTCCCGTACGGGGAAAGAAAAGCCAGCTATTGGCATGGAGCGAGGTAGACACATCACAAGTTTTACTCTCGGATGCCGGAGAAGCAGCATCACAGATAATATAACGGTTTTATTGAGCGCACTCCATTTCCAAGGACAATATGTAATTTGAGAGAATGTAGGTACACGTAAGCATATCCTTCCTGTGAAGTGAAGTGTAGCAAACTCATTTTGCATTTATAATGACAGAGTGTCAATTCTGCTAATATTCAAGCAATGTTCGCACTCTACACTGTCACGCCGAAATCACTGATCTGCTTTTGATGTGTTTATGGTATAGAGATAGTAGGGTCAAGGTCCCAACCCTGAAGACGGTAACAGGCTATTTATTTTGCGAATAAAATAAACGAAGACGTGTGCAATTTAGTTATTGCAATATTTATAGTAGTTCAGAACTGTGAACTGAGTTCCAGCAGTGGGAACTTTGTAGCTTGATTATGATGAACTCAGCCGAAGGCATGAACAGTATATTTTTTTTTGAAATTTTGAGTTTTCCATAATCTTTTGTTTACGGAACTTTTATTTGATTGTGCATTAGCATATTAACAACGCATTGAGGAAATTAAAAAATGCCATGACGCGTTCTGAGCCCGAACTGATGCAGCTGTCGCAGCCATTTAGGTAAATCAGCTGTGTAATTGTCTGCCTAGCCTTTTCATTTAAATGCGCCTATTTTTCAGCGACCTAACTGACATCTTTTGTTCAATATCGGTGACTTGCCCATGTCACTTATGTCGCTGATAAAACGGCGCAGTTCAATGAAAAGGCTAGGCTTTTAATGAAACGGCTAATTAACCTAGTTGGCTTCGACACAACCACATCGCGAAATAAACTATGTCACTAGGCGAATTTTGCGTCATTACACATAAGAAAAGGGCCACAACGCGTTGTGGAAAAGAAGAAATGCCATATCGCGTTCTGAGCCTTATCTGATGCAATCACATTGCGAGAAAAAGGTTAGTTTGAGGAAACTTACCCTGGCCCTTGATAGGTTAGGTTCGAATGGGATGACGGGAGCTAGAGTGAGCGAGCGAAGCAAGCGAACTTAGCTCCCGTTCTACCATTTATGTTAGGATTCTTCGCTCAACAGGCTTCACCTACATGCTTCATGAGGATTATTAAAATAATAAGTTTGCCCTTGACTTAGTTCACCGAGACTAACAGAGTCGGGAAACTAAAAACAAGACTTACTACTAGGTTTTATTTATTGTTTTTTTTTTTATTGAAACGCTCGCTTTTGACCACAATCTCACCTAAAGGAAAGTGATGATGCGGTCTACGATGGAGCACACCTGCCTAGAAGTTAACTACTCAGTCTTGACTTAAAGACCCCCAGGTTGTAGCTATCAGGAAACACAGACTCCGGAAAGGAATTAAAACGGAACGGATCGAAATAGAAAACGAATCATAGTAAATATATCATCATCATCATATCAGCCGAAAGACGTCCACTGCTGGACATAGGCCTCCCCCAAGTGTCGCCACAACAAACGGTCCTGTGCGTCTAGCATACATCGGCTACCAGCGACCCTCACCAGGTCATCTGTCCATCTTGTAGGAGGCCTTCCAACGCTGCGTCTTCCAGTACGCGGTCGCCACTAATGATGATATCCGCAAGAGAATCAAAGTAACCGACATAGCCCGAAGGATCGCCAAACTGAAGTGGCAGTGGACAGGGCACATAACTCGCAGAACAGATGGTCGATGGGGCCGAAAAGTTCTGGAGTAAATATATAATTAAACATAAAATAATTTTTGGAGTAATGAGAGCACTTATACGGATTCAAATAAACAGGGAAACGTTATATTCTATAATATAGTTATACTTCCTACTATGTTTGTAATACAACTAAAACAAGCTGTTTAAATAGAGCAGGGACGTTTTCTTGTAACAACTACAATTTTTATTATTACCTCTTACTACTCCGGTTACAACTTATGGTTTAAACTGACATAGAATGTACATAATAACGTATACATTTCAAGTAAGTATTCACCTCAAGCAGAAAGTACAAACTCAGACATGACGTCATTTGGTTATAAAACTACAACATTTTGTAAAAAGAACTATCATAACCAGAAGATATAGATCTCCACCGGTACCTACGTAACAATCGAGATTTGACACAATATCCGGTCCCTAGGCTTCCTATACTCAGCCAAATCATACAACCTTCACGAGGACGTTCATCCACCTAGGGGGGAGATACTCACACTTATGTTACTTATTTCTGTAAAAATAAGGTTCATTTTAGTACTTACAATAAAAGGTTTTAAAGACAGCATATAAAATGCACCTCCGAATTCGAGCATCCCGATTTTATTAAGCACATGTCTCACATTATTTACAGAGGAGTCGGTGATCCCGGGCAACGGTATACGCCTCCGACTCTAGAACGTATTTACCAAAAGCGTATTCATATTAGATTTCCGAGCTCCCAATGCCAGCCGGCCGTATCGAGAATGTCACCGATACATTCGATACTTTATTCGAGTGAGCTCGAGAACGCCCGCCGCGACACGGAAGAGTGTCAAATAAATACAGGTTGAAATATATCTCCTGTCGCGTTCTGTGATCCTGGTATATACGTGCCATTTAAACGATGAATTTTTGTTTGGTTTTCGTTTTGTTCGGCTATTTTTTTACATGGAGTGCTGGCATGCTGTACCGACGGGACTCCGACAATGTTTTGAAACCTGGTGGGTACCATTTTTTTTTTTTTTACTCGCAACCAAGATTAATAATTCCCGCCAGTCCCTAGTCGTTCAGTGTAGTCTATCTGTCCCTCTGGTCTTTGCACTTCGAGTCATACAGCTTTTATGAAACATTTAATTAAATGCTTTTATTGTTTGTTCAATTCAACATAATTATTATGACGCAAAATGTAAAACTGAATTTATTTACTGTTTTTTTATACTATTTCTACAAACTTTAGAACACTATTTTATTTTATATATTTACACAAAATCGCTTTTTATTGACTGGAAGTGATATTATTTAGACAACTCAAATAAAATAAATGTGACTTTATTTTTTTAAACGTTATAAAATTAAATATTAGAATGATGATAGAAAATACCTATGCATTTTATATTTTTATCATAGCACTAATTTACTGGTTCCAGTTCCCAATCATTAACAGCACCACCAAAATACTTAATAGTTATATTTTATTTTAATATTAGAATGCGGCACACAGGTGCAATGCTCAGCTTTACTCTGATACATATTACGTCATCTTGTATTGCTCATGATGCACTTTTGGTGCTTACTTTCGTGCATAACTGTTGCGCATAGGGATCTTCCTAAACTGGGGCACGATCGTCTAAGACTTAGACAATCGTGCCCCAGTTTAGGAAGATATTGTTGACTTAGACTCCAAGTCAACAATATGTGAACGATGCTAAATATGGGTCTAATTTCATTTAAAAATTCGAGACAGTTATAACGACCAGTTTATCACATCGAAAAAAGCTCCAGAATATTATGTAGCAAATAATCTTACTACATTTTGTAAATGCGAAAAGTTGTATGGATGAACGGATGTATGTTGGTCAATCACGCCAGAACGGATGAACGGATCTGGATAAAATTTGGCAGAACGATAGATTATAGTCTGGAATAGAACATAGGTTACTTCATGCGGCCGTAGCGACTGGCAGAAGCTGGTTTCACATAGACTTAATTCATCATCATTATTATTATCTTCCTTGTCTCGTTCCGAAATTTATTCGAAAGGGTCAACGCGGCTGGAACGTAAAGGGCATAAGGAGCAGCACAGATGGGTTTTAGTCAGTAAGAGTCTGACACTCCCTCCCGCTTCGCCCAGAGCGGAAGGAGTCATTTGATGACTTGCCATGCTCAAAAAAAAAATATTTGTCTCTTGTTACTTGGGGCATGTGTGACACGTTTTTTTACTTTCATTCCGTTCTGTCAACTGTCACGATATCACTGACTCCTTTTCGTTTTACACATCATGTATTCCATTTTCGAATTTACTTCAAAGACAGTACAGTACCAATCCGGAAATCATATCACAGTGACATGCAACGAAACACGTGCCGAGAAAAATAGAGCGATTTTAAGAGATAGATAAGGATCACCTATCTCTATCAGCACGAATAATTAACACTAGGTAAGAAAGAGATGGAGAGAGGTCACGACAAAAATAAGTAAATGTGTTGATAGTGCGACGCGGGCGCAGGTTGCACTGCGTTACCTTGATCAGTTAACTGCGCACGATATGAGAATGGTGCACTTTCGAATGGTGCTGGTTCAAGTGTGGTCCCGCTTCGGACGTTGTTTATTTGGTTCCTGACATCATAATTACCCATTTTAGTTTAACAGATTTGTTTGCTACATATTCATCTATGAAGGTATTCTAATCTGGTATGAGATATCGCAGAGAGAGTTCCCGGAACGACTTGAAGAAGGCATTGGCCGGTAGAACAATACTATAAGATATAAAAAAACATACCAAAACTATAGCTCTACCAAACAAGAACTATTTAGTTTTATACTAGTCTGGTCTAATTCCCGTAAGAATTTCGGGAAATCCTCTCTAAGTGCTGCCCTACACTCCCCAAGGCACCTACATGCCAAATTTCAGCTTTTTGCAACCAGTAGTTTCGGCTGTGCGTTGTCTGTCAGTCACTCAGTCACTCAATCACTCAAGTAACGCAAGAGTTTTTATTGATGATAAAACTCCCTTCCTCTTCCTTCTTTATGCTTGCCCTTGCACGTTTGTCGATTTTTTAATAAGGTAAGCATGGCGATGCTTACCTTATTAAAAAAAACCGACCGTCGTCTACCAGATGACGTTCTGATAGACCCCCTACTTCGTGACTCTCAAAATCTATCCAGTAAGTGGTTGAAGGAAGGTGTGAGAGACACCGTCTTTCCATAGAAAGTCATTTTCTTGTCACACGGTCTTTGGATCATTGCTTTGTAATTCCATACTTTTGTGGATTCTGTGACTTGAAACTTTAACATATTCACCTTAAACATAATACTCATTTGTAGCCTACCTGTGTTTTTTTGCGAATGCCAGGGGTCAATGAAACTCGTCCGATTTGGTAGCAAGCCTTGCTTAAAACAAAGCTTGCAATGTTTGCAAGGCACTTGAGAGTCTAATAAAAGTGCGCAACACATGCTTTTAAGCAAGAGAATTAACCTTTTATCATCCTACACTTAGGTACCTATATGTAAAAATATGTTAGTACACAAAATACGTAAAGTTTTCAAAGCTTTTTTACTCTTTACTCTCAGGACATATTCCACAGAAACAATTCAGTTTTCCGTGACAAAAAATAAAGCCTTGACACTCAGAAATACAAACATAAACCTGAGTTTAGCCGGTCATTGGGCACCCCGAGTCGGAAAGAGGGGATGGCGGGGTCTAGTGAGCGAGCGAAGCGAGCGAACACAGACCTCGCCATCCCCTTCGTGGTTATTTTTTTTTAAACCACACAGAAATAGGATCTTTAAGGTATTTTGAGGTTAGTTTAGAACTAGTTGTAGCCGGATAAACCTAAGGTTAGCCGGCTAATCTTAAGTTTATGTTCACACCCACCTTTAGCCGTAACATATACACCCCAAAGGAATCTACATGCCAAATTTCAGCGACTTCTTTCTACGACTAGCAGTTTCGACTGTGCACTGACTGTCAGTCACTCAGTCACTCAATCACTCAGTAACGGAAGAATTTGATATAGGTATAGATAACCTTTCCAGGGTCCGATCTATCTCTGTATCAAATAAGCAAACTTGCTTCTAATACTATAAATTTAGGCTAATCGCCAGTCACCATGCTCCATTAGTCGGAAGCAGCGATTGTACAATGCTTGTATAACCCATCTGTTTACTTCATAATAAATCACGCAATGATGATACATATATAACACATATCACTCTTAGGTAAGCTAGTTTTGAAAGTCTCATCCGAACACATGATACCTAGTAAATATTGGCAGGTGTGTTACATAACACAATGCATATTCAAGTGAGTCCGTATAGCAGAGTAAGCGGTCGAAGTGAGCGGCCTTGCGCGTGCGCCAGGCCACGGTCAAGACTTTGAACAGTGAGATAACGATACCATAAATGCTTTAGGTTTACCCGACGATTATTGCAAGCTAAACTAACCACCAAATAGGTTTCATAATCACCGTATAAATACCACCTACTCTCTTCTTATCACCACTTTTTTTTAATATAATTTAAATTATTGGCATTGTTAGGCACAATGCCAATAATAATTCCGGATGTTTTTTTGAATAATATGAGTATTTTTAATTATGATAGTAATGTTGCTTCGTCTATGTTTTTTGTCTAGTAAATGTATTAAATATTCTAATAAATTTGACGTTCAAAAAGTGCTGATTTTCAGCCTTTATTTTTATTTAAATAAATAACCTTTTATTATACACTATGTTTACAGTATTATGTTATAGAATACTTTTGTGAAAATAAGCATAATTATAAAATTAAGTTTATAACACAGCGGATTTTACTTTGGTTGGACCCGTCTGGACCAAAATACAAAAGTGAATTAAATAACCCAAAATAAAAATATGTAGCAATACCTAACGTTACCTCCGTCACTTTATCACGAAATATAACCAAACGAAAGCAACCTTTATTGCAATTTGGACCCTCTTTATAGCTAAAATGTGTGAGCACCATGTAGAAAGGCAACGCGCTTTTATTTCTATGCTGAGATAACGAACATCCGAGATCGGATAATAGTGATAAGGCTTAATAAATTAACTTAGGACTCACCTTTTGCTAAAAGAAAATTATCACGTAAACATATTTTTGTATGTAGGAAAGGAGATTCTGCATTACCGGCTGATAAAAAAATAAAGCTCTGTTATAGGTACATTAAAAACCTATAGGACAGAGAAGTTTTGTTCTGTATTGTTCTCAATTACATGTTATAATATGTTTATGTTATTCTATATATATTATATTCATTTGCTATTTTGCTAAAAGAAATCTTGAAAGCTTCCTGCGAGACATGCCTAGCCTGGTGCAGGAAGTCTTTGAAAATCTTTTAAGTAAATTTTTTAAAGAAATTTTTTTGCACAATCACACTCTGTAATTATTTTATCGAGCTGACTGAACTAGTGAGCTGAGAGAAAGGAAGATCGTTGGCACGCTTTGTAGCTTGCTGCTGCGTGCGTTTTTTTTGTGAAGTCTCTATTTAGCCGTTATTTTTACTTTACACACGTTGTACTCGTAGAATTTTAATTGATTAATTCGTTCAATATATCTATAGAAAATTACTTATAAAAATAAAAAATAGACTAAATAACGTGTTTATTCCAAGGGCCAATTTCACCAATGAAACTGAACGCGATCAGCGAATAAACCTCGTTTTTGAGCTGTCAGTGTCATTATTTTTCTATGGAATATTTACACTGACAGCTCTTGAACTCAGTTTAGACGTACTGATCGCGTTCAGTATCATTGGTGAAATTGGCCCTAAATGTGTAAATAGTAGCTTATATAGGTATTACATTTTGTAGTATAGATAATACACAACAACACTGACCAGACAACTGAACGCTCAAACGATGAGAACTGCATCAGTGAGTAAGTGAGCGGAGAAGCAACCAGGGGGTCGATTCTGCTATTGCAATCGTGTCTCAATGACCGGTCAGTGATCGAATATTTGACAACTTTGACAGTTTTTGTATGGGAAATGTGTCAAAAGTTTGACGTTATACGTCAAAAATCGATCATTGTCCGGTCATTGAGACACGATTGCAATAGCAGAATCGACCCCCAGGTCGGGCAAAGCGACGCACTCTGAAATGACGAACTAAAGAGTGGCGGATCTGGGGGTCTACCTACTGGGGAACTACTCTCTAATGAGTAATAGAAGAGATTTATGAATTTATGAATGATTATTCATACATTAGAGAGTAGGTAGACCCCCAGATCCGCCACTCTTTAGTTCGTCATTTCAGAGTGCGTCGCTTTGCCCGACCTGGTTGCTTCTCCGCTCACTTACTCACTGATGCAGTTCTCATCGTTTGAGCTATCAACTACGGACTTACGATTAGTCCCGAACCTGAACCAAGAATGAATGACAACACGATTTGACAGTTGTTTTTAATTCGGGTTCGGGACTAATCAGAAGTCCACCGAAAATGCAGTGATTTGGGAATGTGTGGCGGGCTTGTGAGACAGCCCGTTATGTCGATAAAATATCTACAAATGACAACTGTGACCAAGAGCTCAACGTGATTTTCAACCTATCCTTAGACCGATCGCGACAAGCGTTGCTTCACCTTCCATAATCACAAAATAATCATATAAGTATCAGTAGTCTAAGATAATATCAGAATAACATGTAACAGATATACTCCGTAACCTTTAAGAGTCCGTAATAAAACGGGTTGGTAATGGCGCACGAAGCAAGCCACCGCTCACTATGTGTACTGGGACTTTAAATCTAATACTTATATTCCACTGCTCTGTATATAAAAGGGTTACTACTTAACTTGGTGGTTTAGCAGAAATAACTTACTATTGGTCGGTTCCTAAATTGAGTATTTTATCTGTTTATTTATGGCATATCACAAACACACATATACCATCCTTTATGAAGTCTTATATGGGTCTTAGTGTCTTTACCAATATGCACAGCATTTAAATAAAAAACACAATTTTATCTTTCCCCGTTGTCAGCGATGTGGACGAACTTTTCAATGTCCTGTGCGAGTTCTTCCCCTCCCCCTTTTTTACTCCGCTTGTACATTTATACATATTTTGTACTCATCATCATCATCATATCAGCCGAAAGACGTCCACTGCTGGACAGAGGCCTCCCCCAAGTGTCGCCACAGCAACCGGTCCTGTGCGTCTCGCATCCATCGGTTACCCGCGACCCTCACCAGGTCATCGGTCCACCTTGTGGGAGGCCGCGCCAACGCTGCGTCTTCCGGTACGCGGTCGCCACTCCAAAACTTTTCCGCCCCATCGACCATCTGTTCTGCGAGCAATGTGCCCTGCCCACTGCCACTTCAATCTGGCGATCCTTCGCACTATGTCGGTAACCTAGGTTCTCTTGCGGATATCGTCATTCCTGATTCGATCACGCAAGGAAACTTCGAGCATTGCCCTCTCCATTACCCTTTTTTTTTTTTTTTTTTTTTTTTTTTTTTTTTTTTTTTTTTTTTTTTTTCTAGGATGGGAAATCATCAAATGACCCCTCCCGCTCTGGGTGGAGCGGCAGGGAGTGTCAGACTTTTACTGACTAAAACCCACCCTTTAGTCCTCCTAGTGCCTTTCTTCCCAGGGCCGCGGTAACTCTTTCGAACAAATCCGCAACCCTGGTCAGCCCCCTCCGGAGCCCTTTGTAGGGGCTCTACTGCGGCTGCTGCAGTAGCAGCAGCCGCAGTGGAACCGGCAATGGCGGTAGAAGAAGCGGCGGCAGCGGCGGCGGTCGCGGCAGAGACGGTGGTGGCGGAGGGCTTCCTCCTGTTTCCGGCTTTGGTGGGTGGGGCGCAGGCCTTACCCCCAGCCCAGTGGTCGGCCGGCTTGCCAGCTGCCGCACAGACTACGCAGTGCGGCGCGGCGACGCAAGAGCCGGCCCTGTGACCGGGCTGACCGCAGCGGAAACAAAGACCGCTGCGGTCCACCTCCGAGGTGCATTGTGCTCCCACATGGTGGCCCACTTGGCACCGGAAGCACCTCAGAGGTCGGGGTTCCAGCAGTTTGACCTGCGCGGAAACCCAACCCACCAAAAACCTTCGGCCCTCCGTGATGGTTTTGGCCGCCGACACGGGGCAGCTCACCACAATGGTGCGCGTGCCCGTGTTGTCAGGACGTAGGGTGCCCGCCTTCACCTCCTCTGCTGAGCACCCCCCCGTCCTAACGACGGCGGCCACCACCTCCGCCTCCGTGACGGAGTCGTCCAGGCCCAAGATGCGCATGTCGATGCGCTTGGTGGGCCTGGACACTCGGGCATCGTCCGCGCTTAGGGACGCCCTGAGCCTTTCGGCTAGAGCGTCCGCGGTTGGGCCGCTGGCTGCCCCGGGGATCTCCAGCATCCGGGCCCCAGTCATGGTGACCCGGAGCCGAAGGCCCCCCACGATGCCTAGCTCACCAAGGTTCACTGACTCCTTCGCCTTGGTGAGCACGTCCGCGTACGTCACGCCCCTCTTCGCCGCGTCCGGCTGCAGTGTAAGCACTACAGCCGCGGTTTTCGGGGGGCGCAGCGCAGCCGCGACGCTTCGCGCCTTCTGCCGCCGCTTCCTCTCCCGCCTCTTGGCCGCCCTGGCTGCCTTTCCCGCCTTCCGCTTCTCCCCGGCCACTTGCCATTCGGCTTGAGCCGGGGGAGGAGCAGAAGGCGAGGAAGCCGGGGGGGGCTGCTGCACAGACGGCGCAGGAGCCTTCGCCGTCCGCGCAGCAACCCCACCCTTCCTCTTCCTTCCCGGGGCCGGGTCCGGTTTTCCCGGCACCGGCTTCGCGGGTGCCAGCCCGGACCCTTTGTCCTGGCCGGACGACCCCGGTGTGGCAGCCACGGCGGCCGCGTACGACGCCGCCTTCTTGCCTGGAGCCTTCCCACTCGCCGCTAACGGGGGGCGCAGGACGATGCCCTCCAGGACGGAAAACCGCGCCTGGAAGGCAGCCATCTCCTGCCGCACCAGGTCCAGCACCTGGCCCTCTTACGGCACGGGCTGGCTGTTCTCCCTGCGCCCCCCTTCAGGCGCCCCCTGTGGGCCGGCTCCCTGGAGCCTGGCCAGGTCTGCTCGGAGCCCCGCATTCTCCCTCTGGAGGCGCTCCGTGGCGGCAGCCAAGCGGGCGACCTCCGCCCGCAGCTTGGACATCTCGTCCCGCGGAGGCCCCCCTGGGTTACCCTCCGCTGCCGCCAGAATGGAGGCCATCGCCTCGCTTATGGCCTTGTTCTTGGAGGACAACTTCCTCTTCAAGGCCACATCGCGAAGCGCGGCCTCTACAACCTCCGCAAACCCGGCCCTCCGAACACGCTCCTGTCCGGAGTCATCCGGCTCACCGCCGGAGGACTCCGAACCAGGAGCCCTGCGACCGCCCTCTACGGGGGGTCGTCCGTCAGCGGCGAGCTCCTCGGCTCGCTGACCAGCCACCTTGGAGGCGGGCAATCTCCCCTTGCCTCCCTCTCGGCCCTTGCCCCGCCTGCTGGTGGGGATCTTGCGAGCAGAGGCCACCTCCTCGCTGCCAGACGACCCCCGGTCTTCCTCCGGTCTAGGCCGCTTGCGGAAGGACCTAGAGTCCTCCGCACCTGTCCCCGCCCCCTCGGGTCCAGAGCTTGCCGAGCTCACGGTCACCAGGTCGTCGGAGTCCAACTCGGACTCCGACTCTGCACCCGCGTGACGCTCAGGCAAGCCCTCTCTCCAACATGACGCGTCTCTTCTCGCGCTCTGCCCGACCGACGCTTTGTCGGGCGAGTTAAAACTGTGATGTATGTGTGCCTATGTGTGAGTGCGTATGCGCCGATGCGGCGGTCGTGTCAAGGACGGACAGTCCCCAATAAACCACGGTACTAGCTACACGTTTGTTTTACTTAAACATCTCACTGGCGACGAGGATATAAATTAAAAGCGGGCTGACGAATAAATTTAAATATGTCTATCGGGAAGTTATCGGAGTATAATGTAAGATCGGGAAATTGGTCTATGTACGTGGAACGTATGGAAATGTTCTTCAAAGTGAATAGTGTTAAGGAGGAACTTTGGTTACCCACATTAATTGCAACAATGGGCGACGAAGCGTACGAACTATTGAGCAATTTAACTAGTCCGGACAAACCGAGTGCAAAATCGTATACAGTGGTGGTGAAAATAATGACTGATCATTTGCAACCAAAACCGTCGTTCATGGCGGAGAGATATCGCTTCCGACAGAGAAGGCAAAATGCGGGAGAATCGATCTTACAATACATATCAGAGCTAAAGAAGATGTCGAAATATTGCGAATTCAAAGCCGTTTTAGAAGAGAACCTACGGGATCAGCTAGTATGTGGGTTGCGAAGCGAGGCGATTAGACAACGACTGTTCACTGAAGAAAACCTGCAGTATACAAATGCGGTGAAAATAGCATGCACTATGGAAGCGGCGGAACGAGATGCAGCGGCAGTTGAACACACAGTCGGGAGTAATGGCGAGCCGGGCAGTGGCGGTGACGTCACGGCAGGAGCTCTGCACGTGGTGACCACGTCGACTCGCAGTGGCCGCGGCCGGAGAGGCCGTGATGTACGGAGCGACAGATCGGCGGGCACGCGGAAGGGCAATACTGAGGAGTCGCGGATTAGCTGTGCAGCTTGTGGGGACTCAAATCATCAGACTGAAGGATGTAGATACAATCGGTTTATCTGCGGGAGATGCAGGCAGAAAGGTCATCTACGACGGGTATGTCCGATGCGAAGAGGGGTTCGACAGCCCCTAGATCGATGTGATACCAACAACATGTCAGCGCCTGTGCGGGCAACGAGCGAAGCGGCCAGGCCGAGAACCCCTGCGGACCAGTCAGGAGACGATGAAGCGCCGTTGTCAGACGAGGGAGATTGGGAGGCGGTAGAAGACGTCCACCAACTGAGCTTGAACAGTTATAAGCCGGTGAGCCTAACCATGTGTGTTGATGGAAACAAGTTAGGTATGGAAATTGATACGGGGTCGTTAGTGTCATGCATCAGTGGGGAAATGTATTATAAACTGTTCAGACATAGACATTTAAAAAACTCTAAATTGGTATTTAGATTCTATGATGGCACTATAATTAAACCAATGGGGGTAATAATGCCACTAGTTACTTATAAAAATAAGTCGAAACAAATGGAGTTATTTGTGATAGATGGGGGTACCACGTCTTTGTTAGGTCGGCAATGGCTTACAGAATTAGGTATAAAAATACCAATGTATCAAAATATGTTGACCATAAACACAGACAGAACGAATTGTAATAACTCCAGTAATAAAGAATTAAAATTATTGCTTCACAGATATAAGGATTTGTTCTCGGAGGGACTGGGCCGTTTCACGGGAGGCAAGGCCCGGTTACGGATACGTGACGGAGCGGTGCCGGTATTTTGCCGCGCACGGCCTGTGCCGTACGCGCTGCGCGAGCGCGTTGAGGCAGAATTAGAGGGTATGCTGCGCGCTGGTGTCGTCGAGCCCGTGGAGAGCTCGGACTGGGCTACCCCGCTTGTACCGGTACGTAAGGCTGATGGTGGACTCCGTATCTGTGCTGATTATAAAATAACCTTAAATCCCGTGCTACTGGTGGACAAATATCCGTTACCACGTATTAATGACTTGTTAGTTAAGTTAAACGGTGCTAAAATATTTACGAAAATTGATTTAACACAGGCATATAATCAAATCGAATTAGATGACCCCGACAATTGTACAGTTATTAATACCCACAAGGGCCTTTTTAAGTATAAAAGGTTAGTTTATGGCCTATCCTCGAGCCCAGGCATATTCCAAAGAATTATGGCCAACCTTCTCAACGATATTCCAAACGTAGAAGTATTTCTCGACGATATCATTATTGGAACACGCAATATTAGGGAACATTTAGTTACACTGGAAAAAGTTTTAGAGCGATTACATAATAACGGAATGAAACTTAAACAAAATAAATGTGTGTTTATGACTAATGAAGTGAAGTACTTAGGATATATTGTTTCCGACGAGGGTATTAAAGTGGACCCAGAAAAGGTAGAAGGTATATTAAACATTCCCCGACCAGAAAATATCACCGACTTAAGGGCTTTCCTAGGAACAATAAATTATTATGCTAAATTCGTCAACAACTTGAGCACTATGCTGGCGCCGTTGTATAGGTTATTAGGGAAGGGAGTGACGTGGAAATGGGACAGGGAGTGTGAGGCAGCCTTTAAGAAAATTAAAAAAGTTTTAATTAGTGCGGACGTCCTGGCTCATTATGAACCAAACAAACCGTTGTTTTTAACTAGCGACGCGAGCGCGAGAGGCATAGGCGGCGTGCTGAGCCAGATGTGCGAGCAAGATAGCAGCACAGGCGGAGCGCGCGAGCGCCCGGTTGTGTATGTATCGCGTGCGCTTAACGCGGCTGAGAAACATTATTCGCAAATCGAGCGGGAGGCATTAGCTATAGTGTTTTGTTTAGAAAAATTACACCAGTATTTATACGGTCGACGTTTTACACTACGCACGGATCACAAACCGTTAGTCACTATTTTTGGCCCTAAACAAGGTATACCATCGATGGCCGCAAGTCGATTACAAAGATGGGCTATAAAGTTGTCAGCCTATACCTATGATATTGAGTACGTCACCTCTAAACAGAACGGGGCGGACGGCTTATCGCGATTGCCAGCTGTGGTTGCGAGTAAACAAAGAAATATAATTCCGGAACAGTCATATTTACATTACGCGCAAAATGCAATGCTATTAGACTATAACGAAATTAAAAAACAGACGAGCCGAGATCAGTTACTAGGCCGAGTTTTAAGATATCTTCGCGACGAATGGCCATCCGATAACGAGATAAAATCGCTCCAGCCTTATTTTAATCGCCGAAAAGAACTTTATGAGGAATTAGGTTGTGTGATGTGGGGCCATAGGGTGGTCGTACCTGAGGTTTGTAGGAGTAAGGTTCTAATTAGTTTACATGAAGCCCACATGGGCATAGTTAAAACGAAAGCTTTTGCTAGGAGCTACATTTGGTGGCCGGGAATGGATGAAGCGATAGAAAACACATGCCGCGCTTGCAGTGTCTGTGCTGTAGAAAGTGAATCGCCGCCGCGACATATGCCCTGCCCTTGGCCATGGCCAGATAGACCGTGGGCCCGTATACATGTAGATTTCTTGGGCCCTATTTCGGGGCAGATATTTTTAGTAATGGTCGATGCTAGAACCAAGTGGCTTGAGGTTAGTCAAGTACCTAGTACAGCGGCTAGTCACACAATAAACGTTTTAAGTGACGTGTGCGCACGTTTTGGTTTACCTAAACAAATAGTCTCGGATAACGGGCCACCCTTTACAAGCAATGAGTTTTCGCAGTTTCTTAATGCCAATGGCATTGAACACATATTTACAGCACCATATCACCCTGCCTCAAACGGGGCAGCAGAGAATGCAGTACACACAGTGAAAAGGGTGATTAAGAAGGCCATTAGGGAAAATTTAAACATACCTTTATTTATAAATAAATTCCTCCTATATTATAGGAACACGGAACACTGTACTACAGGTGAAACTCCGGCGTCTCTCATGTTCGGCCGCAGGTTGCGTACTAAATTCGACGCCCTGATACCTAATAGGGACAATAAAGTTAGGGACGCTCAGTGGCGACAACAAAAGTATGGCGCAACAGCGTCACGGCAATTGCATCCGGGGGATGAAGTTTGGTTGCGTCAGTATAGGGGACAGGATAAATGGTTATCAGGGAAAGTAACGGAAAAGATGGGAACCACCGATTACAAAGTAGTAGATGCTTTAGGTAGGGAATCCCATAAACATGTGGATCAGCTAAAGCAACGGATACGGAGTTCATTAATCTGTCCTTCTAGCCCGGTTAGAGTGCAGCCAGAGATGGTGGATGTATCGGGGAACCCAGAAGCGCCCAGGGACTTCGACGACTCAGCCGCCACAAATACGCCTCAGGGTGACGAAGAGCATTTTGATGATTGTGTCGAACCAAAAACTCAGACTCCTTTGCCTTCTCCTGAGCCGACCCAGTCTCGTCCCATCCGTGCATGTAGAAGGAATAAGCCACCTAGTTATAAGATATGATAAGTAATATTTCCTCTTTTGTTAGTTACGTAAGTTATTAAATGTATAAGTAAATAAGCTACCTAGCTGTAAGTATATTTTAGGTTTTGTTAGTTATGTAAGTTCTTTATTGTATACCTATAGATAAGGATGTTTAGATTAAGGGTGAAGGTGTGATGTATGTGTGCCTATGTGTGAGTGCGTATGCGCCGATGCGGCGGTCGTGTCAAGGACGGACAGTCCCCAATAAACCACGGTACTAGCTACACGTTTGTTTTACTTAAACATCTCAAAAACCAAACCCGATCAAGTCCTCGAAGGACGGCTTGGATCGGGGGCCTCCTCGGCCACTGTTGCCCTTGGCAAGCGGATGGTGGATAGCAGCGTTGCCCCCCCCAGAATACGAGGGGCTTGACGCATAAAGCGTGGCGGATTCCCGGACTGCTGTGCAGTCCGTACCGCCCTGGGGTAATATCTCTTTTTTGCTACTATCCATAATTTCCTTTTTGAGGGTGCGGTCCCTATCTCCCCTCCTCTCTCCCTCTCTCTCACTGCTTGCTCGCTGCCCTCACAGTCACGTCTGATGATCAGACGCGTACCAGAGAGCAGCGAGCAAGCCAATGAGACGCACACCGTCCGAGGACCCGAACACTGCTCAAGTCTCCGAACGGTGTGCCCCTCTTGTGTCTCTCTTGGTCTGGTCTCTCACTTGGGACCTTCCGGCATGAGTGGCTCTACCGGCAAAGCCCCCAAGATCACTGAGACACGCAAGCCCCACCACGACGGCAACGTGGAGACACGGTTGGTGGGGTCTCCATTGCCCTTTGGGTGCCTTTAAGCCTTCTGATGAGGCCCACTATTTTGTACTAGCTTGTATATAAATTATCTAATAAGTTTTTATGTTACTAATAAATTTAATAATATTCTATCTTAATAATATTCTATTTTAATAAAAAACTAAAATAATTAGCATAGATAATAACATTATAATATGGATCGGAGATAAAATGTAGATATTCTGAGTAAAATTATGCGGGATAACATAGGTACCTACAGCAAAAGTTGAATTAAAACTTTAAAAATAAATTAACAAACTTGACTAGGTATTTCGCTTTTACAAAAAGGCTGAAAGGTTCTTTTACAAACAGACAAACAGACGCCAAGCTGCATAATCCTTTAGGGATTGGACAAGTTAGTTATGACATAATTCAGTCGACGACATCGAATACTAGACATAGGAAAAAGAGTCTCACACTCATTCAAGAAGTCATTTGATAATTTCCTATCCTTTAAAAAATAGGCCGTTACGCTACATCAACCTGTTCAGTAGTTCTCACGAGTAGGCCCTAATAAATATTCGACAGATGACTAACGTGGCTGTACGCTATGTTTGACAATGTGTAGCAGTCTAGGGATCACGGCCACAGTCGTTTGCTTTTTTGATGGCATCAAGAAGTTACTGACGAATATTTATTAACAAGCAGTAAATAGTTGAAGAGCCGATTTTTCAATCGCCTATTTGACGATTTTTACCCACAGAATAAACCTTTTTTTCATTTATAAAAGCTGTCAATCAGCCCGTAAATAGTTGTTGTCAGATTTTTTGTTAACACATTTTTTAAATAAACCTTTATTTTTTCCACTTAGAAGCGCACCACATCATACTCTTCTCATTTGTTCAAGTTAGGAACCTGGTGGAAGGCGCTACGCCCAGTGCGACCATTTTCAATCATGCTGGACATAGGCCTCCCCCAAATGGGTGGGTTTGCCATAATCACCAAGCTTGGCAGGCGGGTTCGCGATGCGCAGTGTAGCTGTAGCAATGTAGGTACCTACAGAGAATGTTGCTGTCCATTCTCTGGTGAGTCCCTTAGTCGCCTCTTACGACACCCACGGGAAGTGATGGGGTGGTGCTATTCTTGTACGTCCAATACCATACGGGACTATACGAGCCTGACTGCATGAGTCTTTATTCAAAGTACACCTACATGGATTACGCTTATAAGCTATTTTCTCGAAAATACCTCACCAAACCCTTTGGTCCGTAGAACGCATTTCCACATGCTTCACGCATACACGCACTGACTGCGCTCCGCACATCAGAAATCTATTTCGCTTATTTGGATTTCCGCGGTGCACACCGACAATGTGAGCTATTTGTGGCTACATTGCGTCTGTTTCAAACTGTAACTACTATCTAGGCATGATTACTACTTTATTTGTACATTTCTAAAATTTCGTTTTGTCAGCTGAAAATAGGAGCTTCAATAAGTATATTAAATTACTGTTTGAGGAGCTTACTTCGGCCAATAAAATTACTGTACAGTACCTGCATGAGTTAACATCTGAGTGTCAATTTTACTAATTTTTAAGCAACGTTGGCATTCGCATGTCAGTCAAAAAAGCCGTAATTTCTGTACATTTTTGACAGATTGCAACTGACATGCAAATGCGGACGTTGCTGAAAAATCAGTAGAATTGGCCTTCTGAACGCTAACTGCATAGCAAAATGTTATCGGAACAACAAACTGTAGTTTGTAATTACTTTCCACAGTTTCACTTTTTGCTTTCACAATCCGTAACCTAAAACTGAAATTACGTAAATTGTATGGAGCAGGTCCGCAGGACACATGCGATTAGCGCGGTTACCACAGGTGGAGTTACAGTAACTTTGTGGTGTTCAAGGACTTAGAAGGAATGTTGATCGTCCGCCAGCGAGATGCGCAGACGAGATCGTTACTATCACTGGTAGAACCTGAATGTTGGGAGGGCACAGGGGCGTGGGGACGTTCGCGCAGGACAAAGAAGGCCTATGCCCAGCAGTGGGCGAAGACACGCTGTAGTTGAATCTGAAACTAAGTTTCGTTTATCGTCACTTCAAACAAAAATGTTATTTAACACGTGACAGATGTCAGAACTGAGTTGATGATCCGTGACATCCAAAAAAATATTTTTTAACGTATGAACTTAATATAACTTTATACCTAAGTGCTATGTACCTATGTGTGAAAATTGTTGGTTAAAAATATGAATTGGTGACTGCATATGAATAATGACACAGCATGGTGTGACACAGAAGGCCGACAGTGCCAGCGGAAGTGGGCTGGTCGACTTCACCGCTCACAGTGTCACTCACCAGCGCTCTGATATTTCTGACGTAAATGTATTTTAGCAAAATAACCAGATTCCGTATGATGTCGGACGCCCGTAAGAGGCGACTAAGGGACTCACCAGAGAATGGGCAGCAGCATTCTCTATAGGTATATTGCTACAGCTACACTGCGATCGCCAACCCGCCTGCCAAGCGTGGCGATTATGGGAAACCCCCCCAGTTGGGGGAGACCCATGTCCAGCAGAGGACGTCTTTCGGCTGATATGATGATGATGATGACTGCCTATCCGACCTCCACAACCCAGATTCTGGGTAATATGGCACCCCTTTGCAAGATTGTTGTCAGAGTTTTTACGGCTTCTGATTATCCGTAATGACTGTCAACGATTTTCAAATGACAGCCGAAACCAACGCAGTGTTCCAAATTATCTCTCTGCTGTTTATGGTATTAATCGATCGAGCAATGCAATTAAAATGCTCGAGTAAAACGTGTTTATGTTTTAAATAAAAATAATTAACTTTAAGAGACAATTTCATGAAAAAAAAAACTTTTTCACAAAAAAAAACCGACTTCTGAAAAAAACACTACAAAGTACAAAATAACTTTAATTTCGGAAGTCGGTGTTTTTCTTCTATTTCTTCCTTCTTTGACATCGACTTCCGAAATTAAAGTTATTTTGTACTTTGTAGTGTTTTTTTCAGAAGTCGGTTTTTTTTTGTGAAAAAGTTTTTATTTTTCACTTTTTATTGGTACCCCACACCTAACAACACCACTGGAAAGTCCATAGAAAAGCAAAAATACGCAATTTCGTATACAAAGATGATTTTTCCACATATTTTTTCCAGCTATTTGGATTTCAAAATCAAACTCCTGAACCGATTTTGATAAAATTTCCATGGGACCAATCGAGAAGTATATCCTTTCATACGAAACAAGAATTTTTCAAATCGGTTCATAAATGACTGAGATATGAGGTAACAAACACAAAAAAAAAAACAAAAAACAATACAATCTAATTGAGAACCTCCTCCTTTTTTTGAAGTCGGTTAAAAATAATAAATTCTGAAACGTCCAAAATATTATTATTTACTTAATATAATAAAAACGTGCTGTTCGAGGCACGGACTGTTCACCATCTAGTAACCGACCAAGGCAAGCGTCGCTTAACCTAGAAAATCAAGCTTTGTGCTGTTATTATTTAACCACGAGCCCTTCTAGCAAAATTTCCAGAAACACATTGACTTTTCAACTTACAATTATATATACAGGCCTTCAAATTAATGACCCTCACCCGTGGGCGACCAAGCCAAAATTATACAGCAAAACGAATAACAGGAAAACGTTTTATGTTCCAGATCTGTTGCCCGTATCGTCAACTGTGATGCCCCTTCCCTACTACTCCGTCTACGGCTATGAAAAGAAATTACTGAGAGACAAACACAAGAAACGACCCACGGGCAAAATCTCCTTAGTGACGAAACAGCCCAAATAAATACATGTAATATCTGACCATTACACATTTTTCCTTATCCTTCATAGAGAAAGAATGGCTTTATTTGTGTTGTTCTGTTTTTATTAAGATTATTAACTAACAAGTATTAGGGCCTGGTGACACCTAATGTAAGTGCAGAGCGTTAACGGACGTTTTACTTGACTTGTGTACTAAGCTTGACCACAGTATAGAATATCTATACTGTGGCTGAACTGAGTTTGGTGTCGCCCGGCCCTTGAGCTGTGGAAGCTTTCAACTGTAATGACTTAGTAAGTCCAACGATTGACTTAAGAAATTATTAAGATAAAATAATGCTTACCTGAAACTGAAGCATGCAATGTATAAGCTTAGTTGTCTACCATGAGTTTACGCAGCCAAAACTCGCTAGCGCCTCCGTACAGTCTATAATGCAGTTAACTACTCTTTTGTTCGAAACGAAATACTTTCAATACAGCTCAATATAATTCAGGTACAGATGTGTTAAATATTAAGAAAATGTGAAAATGTTACCATTTAAAATGCTTTATAAAATTAGGATTAATTTTAGATACTATTACTGATTTATGAAACTAGTTACAAAAATGCTATCCAATAAGTACAAAAATGTTTGTGTTAAAACATCCTTTAGAAATTCCTTTCACTTTAAATGCAGTTTATGTAATGCTTGTTTACATATAATACGCATACCGAAAGTATCCGTAAAAGCGTTTACGAGGACGGTATTTCATACAAATTTTCAAGTCCAAAATGAATGAACCGATTTTAATGATACTTCCTACGCATAAGCAGGATACATAGGTCCAAAAAGTTGTCTGCGAACATTTACGAAAAATAGTGTTACAGCTAAGTTCGACTGATTTTAAAATTTCCATTTATACAGAGATTTCCAATTATCTTTTTTTTATAAAAGACATTTCGAAAATGTTCTCAGTTCAATCTAATTAAAGTAAATTACTGGATAGATTTTTAGAACCTATTTACACGCCCTGTAATCTTACAGGGCGTGTAAAAAAGTCCTATTCAGGGTTTGTCCAGATCTGGCGAATGTGCCGCTCACGAGCTGCTCGCGAGGTGAGCGTTTGCATTTCATGTTCGCGCGAGGTTCTGCGCTGCACGTACATTCTCCCGCCCGCTCAACCGCTCAGTTCGTTTCTGCGGGCGGGGCGCACGACGGGTGAGTTGTCAAACCATACAAATAAGATGGAATGACAGCTCTATTGTCGTTCACTCCGCCTAGGTGAACACCGTGAGACGTTGACAGAATCGACCGGCTGATTACTAAAGGCTGAATTCGTCTTAACATGGAATGGACATATGAAAATTGTTTGGTATTAATCGAAACGCATAAAATATTCCCCATTTTGTGTGATCTAAAAGATCCATATAACTATAGAAATTATCTCGACACAAACAGCATGCGCGAAAGTCGCGCGCGCCCACTGTGCAAGCCTTGCATGAGTTGCGCTAAGGAGGCGCACCGAACAATTGCAGTAACTGCACGCATACAGTGCACGAGCAGCAGCTCGCGAGCGGCACATTCACCAGATCTGGACACACCCTAAGACAGCTGGGTCATTTGTACTCAAAATGTCTCTTTTATAGATAATTTTTATCGACAAGTTTAATTAACGAGAATCTTTAATTTGTACAACCCATATAAAACGATGAAACGAAATAAACGTAAAAAAATATCATGAACAATTTGCGTCCTGTATTTCGTCGTAATAAAATGGAATAAAATACAAATGGAAGCTTGTGACAAGTGAAATAAAAACTCGTAATGTGAATTCACTGTCACAACATTTTACTGAATAAAGTTTTAAAATAAATGTTTTTTTTTTCTTTTGGCGATAAATAATAATGGTGTGTGCAACTTTTGACTATAAATAGCCATAAACCTCCTTACCTTTTTGTAATTTTATGATTTTGTCGTGAATTAATAATAATATGATTATTATCAGAATTATTGTCAATTGGTAAAATATTAACATAATCTAGAAATATTATAAAAGTATTGCCATTTTATATACCTGTACACAGTTATCTAAATACAGGCATACAGGTTTGTATCTGCAAGTCTATTATGTCGTCATCTCACCGTGTACACTTAGGTGGAGTGAACGACAAGTGAACTTTTATTCCATCTTGTTTGTATGGTTTGACAGCTCACTTGTTGTTCACTTCGCCGAAGTTTTCACTTCGACATGTTAACAGAATCGCACTGTTGTATCACTGGCTGCAGGAGCTCTTACACTATGGTATTTGTAGGACAAAAACATTCTTGACAATATTTAAAATCTAAGTCTTGATAATAGTGACAAAATTAAATTAAAATATTATAATACTTTGTTAACTTAAACACTACACCTTCAAAATAAAAGAATTAAAAATCTTAACAGACAGCTTCGTAAAATAGTTTCTTGCAGTTTAGTTTCTAGTTACATAAATCATTTTACTTCAAATATCGCATCTCTGCGCTCCGGTGAAACATTGTAACTTTTGCAATATTATTGCAAATGTGACAGTGTTTCACGCAGCGCAAAATATTATTTAAAAAAATGACGTTTAGGCTCATATTCCAACTCTAACTCCAACTCCAATATGAGCACGAAAATGTCAATGAAAGCTTGTCTAATTGACGTTTTCATACTCGAGAGATGAGCAAACAAATGCAAAAACTTCAATTTATGACAAGCTCCGATGGAGTTGGATTTCACGTTTTGGAATAAGGGCCTAAATATGACATGTCACCATACGTGTGTGTATGTCACCGTACGACTGAAATACTCGTAAGTGACTTAAAGTGTTTTTTTTTTGCATTTGCTGCAATAATGTCACTAATATAATACTAATACAGTTTCCACTCCGAAAAGTTTTGGAGTGGCGACCGCGTACCGGAAGACGCAGCGTTGGAAGGCCTCCCACAAGGTGGACCGATGACCTGGTGACGCGGGTAACCGATGAATGCGAGACGCACAGGACCGGTGGTTGTAGCGACACTTGGGGGAAGCCTTTGTCCAGCAGTGGACGTCTTTTGGCTGATATGATGTTGATGACAGTTTCCATGTGAGGCGTAAGTGTCGTTGCAGTTTTGTATGAAATTTGATACCGACACCTAATATTTAAATGCGTCTCTTGATAAAGTACATATTTCCATAAGTGACAGTGTTGCATACGATATAATGTAGATACTTGTATGTACACTCCATTTCTAGTCAACAATAATAAAACCAGTACAAAATAGCCTCGCATTCTATTTAAACTCACCACTAAAATGTTACCACTGACGTGCAGTCGACTTTATAATTATGTCTAAGGTAAATAAAATAATGTATAAACATAAATTTTACTCTCAGCAAGCATCCAAATAGGGTCTCCTTGACATTTTAATCAAGCTACTTTATATTATATATCTAGGCATTATTATGCTTCTATATTGGAGGTTCACCTCACGAATTTACCATATTATATTCATAAAGTTAGGTAGGTGCCCATTATATTTACAAAGGTATAAGTCAGAAAATATACCTGGCAAAGAGCTTTGATCTAGTGGTAACGACACCCAGACAGGTAATCTTTATTTTGTGTTATTTAAATCTTTTAGTACCTACTGCTAGCAAAACCCGCATGTCCATGAATCAAATAACCGGCCAAGTGCACGACGGACTCGGACGTGAAGGGCACTACAAAGCATAAAATAGCTTTTCTTTATTTTATTTTTTTTCTTTTTTATTTATCATATCAGCCGATAGACCTCCACTGTTGGACAGAGGCCTCCCCGAAATACCCTCCCCATTTGGGGGTTTGCCATAATCGCCACACTTGGCAGGCGGGTTGGCGATCTCAGTATAGCTGTAGCAATGTACCTATAGAGAATGCTGCTGCCCATTCTCTGGTGAGTCCCTTACGACACCCAAGGGAAGTGATGGAATGACGCTTTTCTTTTACTTCCGACACCATACCGAACTCTCTCTCTTGTTTTTAATTATTATTTATTTATTATAATTAGGAGAGGCCTTCGTTTCTGATTTGCACGGTTGGGCACTGCCCAACCGTGCAAATCAGAAACGAAGGTGAGACCTACCGCTGTAAGGGTTGCGGAATTTGTTCGAAAGAGTCACCACGGCCCTGGAACGCAAAGGGCATTTGGAGGAACACGGATAGGTTTTAGTCAGTAAGAGTTTGATACCAGCTCCACCCAGAGCGGAAGAAGTCATTTGATGACTTCCCATACTAAAAAAAAAGGTGATACCTGCCGAAAAAGTCTGTCGACTATTGAAATCGTGGTCTTGATTAGGTCATGCCAATGTTTCTTAGAAGCAACTCATCATCTGCCTAGCCTTTTCCCAACTAACTTGGGGTCGGCTCTCAGTCAAACCGGATTCAGCTGAATACCAGTATTTTACGTGGAGCGGTTGCCTTCCAGACCTCAAGAACCCATTAACTGGGTAACACGGTAATTATTAGCATGACTGATGTCAGATTTTCTGACTTCTGACAATTCGCAACGACTGCCAAATATCTACAAATGACAGAAGGGACTAACGGCTTAACCTGCTTTCCGAGACACGGAGGAAACTCGATTTGTTAAGATGGTTACCCATGCAAAGACCAACCTCGGCAAGCGTTGCTTAACCTTGAAGACCGATCCTTGTGGCTGAATTAGCCACGAGCTCCACAGTTTCTTATAAGCAACTATACCAATAAAAAAAAACAGTTTTATTACAGAAACCTCTAAGTTGAGTTTTACAATGTATGTGGGATGAAAAGCTGCTATCAAATGACTGCTATCCATTCTCCCAACGTAATCCCTCAGTCGTGCCTTATTACACCCCGGGTAGTGGAGTGGTCTTGTCTTAGCCGAGGATATACCGAAGCTCAACTGAGTTATCAAGCACTGTAAAATTGCACACAGGATTTATCACTTGCTGAATAGGATCTATGCTCATTCTAAGAAGTCTTAATTACCACAGAGCTATCACCATCATTTCAGCTGGTCACTGCTCGAAATAGCCCCTCCTCCCTCCTGGGTCCTGTGCTTCGCATTCAGCGGTTTCTCGCGGCCTTCGTCTATTCATCGGTCCACCTTGTAAAAGTCCTTCCAAAGAAAGAAAGAAAAGTGTTTATTAGAGACTCGCACAAGACAAACAAAAAAGTAACAGTACCAATAAAAATTAATGAACAAAAGCTAAAAACTTGAATTTAATCAGGGCCAGAAAGATCCCTCTGCTGTAATATTTAAAAAAAAAATTCGCAGCTCTGGTGTTCTGATAGGGCCTGTGATGCCACGGATACACTCACGAAACACATACTAAAATGAAATACATAAATACAAATACAACAATGATTGTAAAATTATCGGTACCTGAAGTATCAGTTTACGTAAGGAAAATTTACCCAAAATTCCAAAATATACCTTACGGCAAATTAACATAAGTGGCATTTTTTTTATTTACCAAAAATGCAGAAATGGCAAATACTTTTATTGATACTTCTGGCATCGTTATGTGTAAAGAAACAATTAATATGAATACCCCATTTTAGACCCCATCAACTATTTGGTTTGAGAACAATGTGCCCAGAGAGCAAAGAAAAATAACAAGTATTGAAGAAAAATGTCTTGATTGTTCGTAGTGTCGCCTCTCATGCTTATGGTAGTATGTTCAAATCCGGGAAAGTACCAAAATAACTTTCTTAATTTCTGCAGTTAATTAAATAAAACACAATTGTGAAGGAACACTTGGTGAAGAAACCTGGACTTTAAATCAATCTAAGTCTAGACTCGAAAACTGCAGTTGTACAGTTGATAGGAATTGCTCACCCATTCGGCTTGCACAGGTTGATTTCCATAAATTATACACTTTCTTTATTATTTATTGTTTTTTTTTCTTTTTTTGTCACGCTTTTTAGAAATTATAGGTACCTACACATTATTTATTATCACACTCTACAATGACACCTTTTTAAAGTTTTTAATTTTTATTTAAGTATACAACACTATCTCAAGACACTAAAACTGTTTTACATCCGTGACACCTCAGGTTCAGTTGAAAACCAGCGTCAGGCACTAGTTGCCTGGCATTTTATGCTGAACTGGACCTATTTGGCGCAGCCGTGAGGCGCACACTTAATGTTTGACTTCTGTTCTCAAAGCCACTGTTTTATTTTTATTTGTTTTTTTTTTTTCTTCTATTTTGTTTTTTTCGCTGTTTTTGTTGTGTGCCTCTTACTGTGGCCAATAAATGTATTTTCTTTCTTCTTTCTTTCTTTTCTTTCAAAACATTAGCTTAATCAAGAATAGATTTTTTCAATTATAAGGTTCGTTTGAGCACAATCTCAACTGATGGAAAACGATGATGTGCGGTCGGCGATGAAGCTCACTTGACTTCACAATACCTAATTATGTAATCTATTCACTCTTGACTTAAAGTCGCCCAGGTTGTTGCTATTAAGAAACACTGGGGTGGAGTTCTTGTCTTTCATTAAGGCATAGTATAAAGAGACTAAGGAGTGTAGTGTGATGAAAGATCGGAATAGGTGGAGTATATTTACCTAAAGTCCGAAGAAGTAAACAATTATTATTAGTATTTATAATACCTCCTCTTGTCAGAGGAGGTATTTTTCCCGGAATCATAAACATGTCAATTAAAACCCGAGATTATGAAAACATGATCTGGACTGGAGTATAGTTACAAAAAATTAAAAAAAAATTTGAATCATATTCCAATTTTGTAGGTATGTAAAACAAAGCTCTTTATTTTAACAGTTTGATGACTCCTTCCGCAGGGAATGTCAGACTTTTACTGACTAAAACCCACCCATGCTCCTCCTAGTGTCTTTTGCGTTCCAGGGCCGCGGTAACTCTTTCGAACAAAATCCGCGACAAGACTGAGGCATGAAGCTTCATGCCTTTTAATTTTAACGCGTTTATTAATAAGTATGTACACGATTAAATTGTGGCTTCATCCAAAACGTTTACATTAATTACTAATTAATACCGACCATCCTGGCAAAATATATATTATGTGTATTAAATAAATAAATAAATTAAGTAAAACATATGCGATGTATTTAAACTTCCTTTAGACTCAAACGGAAATCAGTCTTTCGTGAGTCATTCCTGGTATTTCCTTATGATATTATCCTGTTCATCTCGTTTGTAAATATGTTGAAATAACATATGGGTTCCAGGAACTCCAAGCAAAACAGTCTTAAATGTTTATCATACACACAGATTTTACTGATTGCACCGTCTACCTATCGTCCGTGCATCGGAAAGCACCTTAAGCCATAATTGGTCTCGCCTTTCATTTGTAGATCTTTGGTAGTCGTTACGAATTGTCAGAAGCCAAACAATCTGACACCAGTCAACGGGAACTACCATACCTATAAGTTTTCGATCCAAAACCTATAGGGTACTTCCGGTTGACCTAGAATTGACAATTTTGGTTAAAAGCAAGGTCTTACAGCACAAGTACTGGGAAAATTCCGAAAAATAAAAAAAAGTTGAAAATTAAGGTTTTTGGAACTCACAAGTTTTCGCGAAAATCTAAATTTGACCATATCTTTTTATCGTTTTGATTCAGGACCACCATAATACACCTAATAGGGACTATAGACCTTAGTATCTGGTATAAATTTCAACTTGCTAGGTCCCG
Organism: Melanchra persicariae; assembly: GCA_947386135.1. Classification (NCBI taxonomy): domain Eukaryota; kingdom Metazoa; phylum Arthropoda; class Insecta; order Lepidoptera; family Noctuidae; genus Melanchra; species Melanchra persicariae. Next base: position 1,872,646 of record OX376651.1, on the reverse strand, counting down.
TTCCTGAGAAAATCAGTGGTAACACACGGACAGACGGACAAGAGAGTGGTTCCTTTTTTTTACCTTTTGAGGTACGGAATTCTAAAAAGAGAAAAACATAATTCTGCCCGGACAAAACCACAAGCTTAAGCCAGTATTCCATAATCCGAATACCTAACGTTCTAATCGGCTTGAACGTTAATACGATCAACGAATAGCTGCCATCGGCTAAGTTAGCATTGTCAATCAAATGGAACATTCACGAACAATCATTATAGGTACATAGGTTCGTAGTGATGATTGCAGGACAATGGATCAAATCGCAGCATTGTGCCACTGCTAACTAATACAAGCAGCAACAAAGCTGATGTTAGTCGCGATTAAATCATGTATGCGTGGATAATGTAGACGAAATCGTGTAAAATTCAAATCTGCATGATTTTGAACCTCAGAAATGACAATGTTTTGATTTCATGCAACTCAAATAATTTATCAGAGATATTTTCATTGAATTTCATAATTATAAGACTAAACACACATATGAATTTTCAGCGTGAATTAATTTCTGCGTTATATGATTTTGGGTTAGAATTCAGAGGAAACTTCATATAGCATCTCGGCCTTGTTTTGGTTTCTGAAAAGGAAAGATTTTTCCATTGAATTTCATCTCAGTTTATCTAAGGGGTCGAAATCAGTGTTGATATCTACAACGTTTTGTGCTCGTACATGATGACCAAGTCATATCGGTCGGGTTATACGTGGAGATTTAGTATGGAAAGTAATTTCTCTTAATCAACACTTATGATTTTGATTTTTCGGTCACTATAACTTCTTTTGGAATTCTAGTTTTTATATAAGTTTGGGGAGCAATCACAGTTGTTGTTAGTGAAATCTTGAAGTGAAAATTTACCACCGTGACTACCGCCACCCCACCAATGGATGGTGATGATTCATCAAAATATTATTCACTAGCTTTTCCTCACAGGTTCGCAAAAATAAACCTGTAACCGTCTCCACAGTCTCATTTGACGACACGGTTGGCGCAGTGGTTGAGCGATGACTGCTGCGCAAATATTTGTATAGCCTACTTATAGTTGCTCCGGGTCTGACTGTTTGTGTATGTGAGTTTATATGTTTGGAAACGCACCCACGATACAGGAGAAATTCCTAGTGTGGGGCAATGTTTAAAAAAAAAATTCTCTGCAATTGATTCGACGAATTGATGATAAAAGAATTGAAATAAACATTCGGTTGTTTTTTTATTTGTTGTAAGTACTTAACACTTTTATAATATTAGTTCTGAGATACGAATTTACGTACGCACTTCTGAAACACCCTGTAGAAGATATAAAGAAGGAAAAATACCTTTTTTTATGGATGGAAAATCATCAAATGACTCCTTTCGCTCTGGGTGGAGCGGGAGGGAATGTTAGAATCTTACTGACTAAAACCCATCCGTGCTCCTCATAGTGCCCTTTGCGTTCCACGGCCGCAGTGACTCTTTCGAACAAAATCCGACACACACAACGCATTTCCTGCGATATTCTTACAGCATTATCAAATACTCCTGAAGCTTTTAAGATTACACCTTAAAACTGGTAGAAAACGCAGTCCAACATAACAACATCATGTTATCGTTAGCGTAAACATTGGTTAATAGCCGGGTAGGTACAAAAATAATGTATTACTGGGATTTGCGCTAAGCCGGGTATCGGACGTGGGGAGATGTGCTCGCCCCAAAGCCTACAATAGTATGGCTCGCCCGGATGTATTAAGAATATAAGAGTCTTCGCCTTAAATGTTACATTTTTTTCTATTTTACCAATAATTTCATCCGTGGATTTTGGGAAAACATGCGAGTGTTTTCTTTATACATGTAGGTATAGGAAATCGGGAAATAGGAGAATTAATTTATTCCACAAGGAACTGACTTTAAATATGCACAACACGTGCTGTTATACTATTTTCTATCTAAAAACTGCAGATAAGTGGCGTGCCGAGCATCTTCCAGAAGTACATCTATAAATATTATATTTACCAAGTCTGTAACCGACTTACGTTTAGAAAAAAGATACGACGTTTAAAATTGGTAGTCAGTTTGCCAATGTTGCCATAACAATAAAATAATCACAGGCAACCTTTACAAAATCTACTCATAATCATCATCACATCTGCCTAGCTTTTTCCCAACTATATTGGGGTCGGCTTCCAGTCAAACCGGATTCAACTGAATACCAGTATTTTACGTGGAGCGGCTGCCTACCAGACCTCCACAACCCATTAACTGGGTAACACGGTACTTCTTGACAAGACTCATCATCATCATCATCATCAAATTTGCGATTTCAGGTTTAGTTTCATACTAGAAGTTGTTCAATGACCCTATTTCAGGTTTTGTGTAATATAAGGCACTTTGAACCGCAAATTTCAACATATCCGTTGTTTTTACGAAAAAGAAATCGTGTAATGTTGAATACTCTCTGTACTGTGATTTGCTCCGAATTTTTGACAGGCGCAAGCTGAGAAAATTTTCCCAAGTGCAAGCCCTTATTTACCTTGTGCATGTGAACCGAAATTCACTTCCACATCTAATACTTAAATCTTTGCACCCTAATATAATAATATGTGAATAAAAATGATTACAAGAGAATATCTGCAAAAACCAAACCTCTCAAGCCACATTCTACCGAATGCCTGAATCCGTATCACTTCCATCTCAACGCTAGAGATTAAAGCGAGTTCATGTCATCTGTCGACGCAGACAACACACGTCAAATACCACCGATACCCTTCAAGCGAAGCAAGCGATACTAGGAGTTTATGGCTTGGGAGCAATTTATTGAAAGACATTTTGATGACATAAATGGTCTAGTTGACAGATCCGTGAATTTCACTTCTAAGTTTGAATTTTGAAGTTGACACCCATCTGGCAGCATAGAATTCAAAAAGTGATTTTTTTTTTAAGGACGCTGTTACAAATGGGTAGTCAAATCATTACTTTTTTTACACAAAAGTATGTTTATTACATAAAATGCTTTGCATTTTTAAAATGTTTTTAGCCAGAATTGTTGATAGATGTGCATGGTAGTAAAATGACATCAGTAACAATGCTGAGGAGCACTATAATACCAATAGCGGTCTACCACTAACCCTTTTACGGATCATTGAACGCTATTGCCATTTTGAAATGCAACAACTATGCTTGGTGATTTTGAACCGCATCAACACACCGCTCTAATTTCGACGTGTGTATAATATTTACTGGGTAAGGTTAGTTTCAGGATGCTTGGTAAGGTTTCAGGATAAGATACCATTATTATTATGAAACCTGATATTTTCTTACAGGTAAGTTTCTGATAACTTGCAGATGATCTATCGGTAGCAACATGAAAGGTTACATTACAGAATTATTTACTTCTATTTCAATATGTTGGGCTGTTTATTACTGAACAATATTTGACAAGCAAACGCTATTAGATCCTACTCGTAGGTACGTCTGCAGACTGTTTTCTTTAGGGAGTAGAACTTCTATAGCTGAGTTTCTATACTTGAATTTAAAAGTTATGATGTATCATTTCAAAATGACGCAGAACATTTACCTTTTTTAGGGTTCCCCAAAGGTTACCCAAAGGGTAAAAACGAGACCCTATTACTAAGACTCCGCTGTCCGTCTGTCTGTCTGTCACCAGGCTGTATCTCATGAAACGTGATAACTAGACAGTTGAAATTTTCACAGATGATGTATTTCTGTTGCCACACTAAAAACGTAAAAAGTAAATATTTAAGTGGGGCTCCCATATAACAAACGAGATTTTATTGCCCTTTTTTTGTAGATGGTATGTAGATGTAGAATGGTACGGAACCCATCGTGCGCGAGTCCGATTCGCACTTGGCCGGTTTTTTTTTATTAGGCTGACTTGACAACGCACACAGAACGCAACAGCCTACAGTTTATATGAAAAATGTCATTGCTTCGGATATGAAACATCGATACATAATAAATTAAAGTACCTACTAACAATTTAGTGGGCCGATAGAAAGAACCTATAGAACACACAAACAGGATTTTTTAACTTTTTTGTCTGTCTATCTGTCTGTTTACGCTAATCTCCGATATTACTGAACAGATTATTTTCTGTTATTATTTTGTTTTAGAATTAAGATCACTTTGATAGCAGTTTTCTTTTATCATGACTACTGCTCGATCCATTTCTCGAAAGCAACCAAATTCTCAGAATCTCAACGCAATAACCAAGGAGATCCGTAATAATTTCCTTGTTAATATAAGTTTGCGGACGTTGAGTGAGCGGAGATCTTTTTTGCGCCATCCTAAAGATTCATCTCGCAAACTTTTCCTTCTACGTCTCGCAATTTACTAAGAATCCTAAAAAGCAACAACTTATTTTCTTTAGAACTCTCTAACGTTTGAGTTTCTTTATCTACTTTATTATCTATTGAGTATATTTGAATCTGTTTTATACCAACAGGCTTATTCATAAAAAAATACTATTTATGATATTCTTAATTTAAATTCTCCGTAGAAAATTTTGATACAGAATCTGCTTATATTATATTTTAGTTAATTAACGGTTAGTTTTTAATGAATACGGCTGTGTTTTTCAGGAGCTCGTGCTCGCTCTTACTAATAATAGACGCCTGATTCGAACTTCGTGGTTAAGCTACGCTTGCCAAGGTTACTTCGTGGATGGGTGAACCACCATTATATACTGAGATTCCGTGCCTTTGAAAGCACGTTAATCCGTAGGTCTCGGCTGCCAATTGTGGATCTTTTGCAGTCGTTACGGATAGTCAGATGCCAGAAAATCTTACACCAGTCTGGCCCACGGGTACCGTATTACCCAGCTACTGGCTTGTGGAGAACCTGATATGCCGTTGCTCCATGTCAAATTCTGGAACTCAGCTGCATCCAGTACAACTAGAAACCGAGCCGAATATGTTGGGAAAAGCTAGGCAGATTGACAAAATTTTTATCTCTGAAACTAGCTATTGGTAAATGCTTTCGTTTAATTGGAAAGTCAGTTCAGGCTTAGCTGAAAAAGCAGAAGATCATAGTAGCGTAGACTTCATCACTCACCATCAGGCGAGATCGAGACTATGTTCTTGATCAGTCCGGGACAATAACATCAAAAGTTCTGTGAAAAATAAACACAAAGCCGATTGATTCTTAATCGAGCGCAGTAGAAGCGTACTGGGCCCATAACCTACTAATAAAACTACATGTTTTGTTGTAAAAAACAGACTGACTTCTTTTAATTATTTAAATCATAGACTACTACTACTTTAACATTGCGTACAGCAAATGGCTAGTATCCAGCTTAAAACCTATTCAATCAAAAACGTTCCAAAAACATCATCATTCTTAAAGCCCTTATTGTATCAGACGTAATGGAACATCACCCGATTTTATGTACATTGCAATAATTCTTCCGATGTTATTTTAACGAAATTTAATGGAGTTTTTATGTTTTCTTGGTCTATAATCTGACCATATTGGGGTCAGATTCCAGTCTAACAGGATACAGCTGAATAGAATACGATCCCTCTAGGCAAGACTGGTGTCAGATTCTTCAGTTTTTCTTTCTTTTCTTTTTCTAACTGGTTCAGATTTTTTGGGATGCATGAAGGAGCCTCCTCGTGTAGCGCAATTTGTTCCATCTTACACTTAACTGAACCGAGCGCTCGGCGCATCCTGGACAGTCTCACCTAACACCTTATAAGACTGGCCAATCCTTCCCTTGCGGTGGTAGGGCTAACACCCGCCTGGTTCGCGACCACCCTCCCACCGGAGTTCGGCGTCAAGCAGCCTGCTGTGTTTCGTCGACACGTGGGAGTACCAGTGCCTCAAGGCATCTTCTGGCACGCTCGCTTCATCATGGACCTCATCTATCGCTTTCCATCAGGCGTGATCGAGGTCAAGAGCTAGCTCATTCATAAATAAAAAAAAAATTAAAAAAAAGATTTTCCGGCTTCCGGCGACCCGCCACATCTGTCAATGATGTTCAAATGACAGCCAGGACCAAACGACTTAACGTGCTTTCCGAGGCCCAGGGGTAACTCGGCATTTAATAAATGGTCTGGTCACCCATCCACAAACTGACCTTCGCAAGCGTAGCTTAACCTCTAACTTAGATCCGAGCAGCTATAATTATTCAACAAGAGCTCCTCTTTATGTTTTCTTCGTCTATAAAAAGAAAAAAAAAGAGCAGCATCACTTTGCGAAGTTTAAACAAGAGCCGTTTTCGCCAAATGAAGTGGTCCGCAAGTTTATCGAAGGCCCGAACTGCTTTAGACACGTTAATCAATCAAATATTTGGCCAAGTCATGAATAAATCTGCTGAGGAACTTCCGCGGTGATTCCGCTGACACATACCGGGATCTTGATAGTCGGCGCTTGTTTGTGACTTGATGGATCTATGTTTAATGCCGCCATTGTTCTTGTTTGCCACGCTTTTTTTTGGATTTTAAATAAGATTTCAATACATTATAAGAAGCTTTATCAGAGGAGCTTTTTAAAGGCTGCTTACTTACATAAATAATATTTAGGACTCGCTACGAAGATTGACCATTTCATCACCCTTTACAAATTCTTTAAATTTATACATTAAGGGTTTTTTGAAAAAGGGTGAGTAGTCTATACTATATATACTATACTATAATACTATATCTATACTCTATACTAATATTATAAAGAGGAAAGATTTGTATTTTTGTGTGTGTGTATGTTTGTAATGACTAAACTGAAAAACTACTGTTCCAATTTCAAAAATTCTTTCACCAATGGAAAGCTACATTATTAGGGAGTAACATAGGCTATATTTTATCCACGTATTCCCACGGGAACGGGAACTACGCGGGTGAAACCGGGTGCTGCTAGTGTTTGATATGTTTGTTTGAATTCCAACAAATATTCTAAAACATACATGAGAAAACTCGTATTTAAAAACGAGTTTTCTCGTGTAAGTTTCTCTGTTATGTAACAGCGAAAACAAATAAACAAAAAACACATGATCCAATTAAAAGAAACGATAACAGGCAAACTCAATAGTGGAACATAATAAATATAACGGTAATCTCCGTTTTACCGTTCGGGGAAACTCTAAAAAGTCGGAATGGAGAGCACTTTCCACATCAGAGGATTGAGGTCACTTCCGCCGATACTATTACCTCCACCGCTGAAAATAAAACAACATACACGATACATTATTGGATAAAATTTATTATCCTCTCAGTTTTTCTAGTGGGAGAATATTTTTTTAACCGCCAGGTGATATGTGTGAACGTGTATACGGTAATATGCGTGTGTGGGTACATACACAAGCATACGCTGCTGAAATGTTTCATTTTCGGGCAGAACTTGTGCATTTAAAAAAAAAAAAGTGAATTTTAGACATCCCAAAGGGCAAATCCAGTATTTTGAATGTAAATCCCACTTCTAAAAATATTGAACTAACAGAAAACTACACAATAGTTGTGTGTAATAGATTACCTACATTTATTTATCCCTGAAAATGCAAGACTGTTGTGAGCCAGGCCACGGGAACAAAGGGGGAAAATTAAACTTGAGTGATTACAAAAAAATATTTCATAGAAACAATGGCATAGGTACTAAAGCTTTTCTTGTTCATAAATAAAAAAAGAATCACCATTCTTTATGGATAAGAAATCATTAAATGACTCCTGCCGCTCTGGGTAGAGCGGGAGGGAGTGTCAGACTCCTATTGACTAAAACCCATCCGTGCTCCTCTTAGTGCCCTTTGCTTTCCAGGGCCGCGGTAATTCTTTCGAACAAAATCCGCAACCCTGGCAAAAAGAATCACCCTTCATTGTATCATAATACATCTGTCAGTGTGGATTATAAGATATTGTAATAAAATTTTCATTGAATAATAATAGTCTTGTTATATTGTGAACAGGGCCTAAACCACCAACTCTTAAAGCAGTATTACTTTAATATTACTTCCAGTGGGAAAGAGACGGAGCTATACGTCCTATATAGCTCCGTCTCTTTCCCACTGGAAGTAATATTGAAGTAATACTGCTTTAAGAGTTGGTGGTTAGGCCCCTGGTCATTTTAAACACAATAGATCTCACCCAAATTCAAAAGTACAGTATAAGAAAGAGTTTACGTTCTCAAGCGTTTTGTTAAAAAAAAACTATACTTCGCAATAACCCGGTGACATACATATCTATTTCATTAGACCTATCAACGCGTGTACTTCACTGTAAAGTTTATAAGCGTCGCCCCAGCCTGTGGTTTGCAGCGGGCCTGATACGAGCGACAGAACAACACGCCTTTGTTGACTCGCCTTCAATCCCTGATTAGCTCCACAGGGGGAAAACGTTAACTAAGCCTCCTATAGCATGTTGCCAGTTTCACAAAACTACCGCACAAACTAATTATAGGAGAAGATACAATACAATGAGGCAAAATATTTGTTTTTTGTGCTAATAAAAAATTATAGCATGTTGCTAGTTTCCCAAAACTACCGCACAAACAAATTTGGAGGGTGTAAGACACAATACAATGAGATAAAAGATTTGTTTTTGTGCTAAAGAAAAATAAGGTGCATAAATTATCATGATTATTATATCACGCCTGAATTTCCCAAAGTTTCAGGCAGTGGTGTTCGCATATTCTTGATCCAGAAATACCTTTAATCATACAATTCACAATTCCACGTTATGGAGTCATTCACACAAATTGCTACCTACCTAAAGTTAGAGTTTTCCCACCTGATAAGTAAAAAACCTCTTATACCTGTTGTGTTTAAATTAAATACCTTCTAGGAAACTGTAAAAATAATAATGATATGCCTGCAGCACAGATTAACTCATAGGTCGTTCCTGCAGTCGGAAAGACTAGAAACCGACCCCAACATTATAAGTAGTCATATTGGTACTATAGTAGATTCCAGATAAATGTGCAATAACGGTCATTGACCCACATACATTTATTGACTTTCTTAAAATCAAAAACAGAAATAAAGACTTAGAGCAGTCCTGAATCTACTTCTATCGTGATCCTTTATGTTCTCTAGTAATGTAAAATGGTTCATAATGTATTGTTCGGGTATCTACGAAGGGATATTAGGGAAAGGTACTTTATTGCAAGTTTATCTGGCACAGAGTATAGCTAAATGAACGGTTAAAGGATAACTTAAAAGTACCCACATAATATTTGTACTAAACAAAAACAAACAGAACTCAAGCTTGATACTGTTTACGTTACTCTTAGCTTGCTGAATATCTAAAGCATCCTATAATGTTTGTTTTTACGGGAATAGTTTTTAAATTTTCTGCTCTGTATTTCTCTTAAGAAACATTTTATTCGTGCACCTCTCATGTGTCGCTTCCAATTTGTTTGCTTGGCTTTTGTTTAGCATATCACGGAACAGCCGCATTCCAACTGCGCGAATAAATGTGAGCATCCGACCTTCTTATTTCCTCCCTGAAAACTGAACTGTATCATGTCATATTCAAGGTAGGGTTTTGCCTGTGATCTGTGACGTTGATGTGACGCTTTACAGCTGGTTCAGCGTCTCTTGCTCGCTTTACCTCCAGCTCATGTTTGCATTCCTGGTACTTGGCAAGCAAACGCTCTTACTTTGCGTTCCTCTACTTTGTGATACGTATTGTCTTTCGCGCCTTTGAGAGAATTGTATGCATTTCCCAACTTTTTGTTAGAATAATGATGAAGTTCCTTTTGCTGACGGTGGAAGCGAAGGCGGGGTTCGGAAGTTTTGTATTGAGATGATTATTATCACTGATGTAACTGAGCGAGGTGTGTTTAGTGATTAGTGTTACGCTGGATCTTTTCACAGTAGTTAAAGATCATTTGAGTGGTTGCATGAAATGAAAATGTATTTATATTTTAGTTAAAACTGTACTTATAGGTATCACAGCATCGTTTTTTTTTTCCTAGGCGAGGGCCTTAAGAGAAATGAAGATTACACGATTTACTCCAGAGGAGGCCCTCTGGAGTAGGTACTAGTGTGTAACAGTAAAATTTTACGTTACGTACTACACGTCAAAACATTTGTGCATATCGTTTGGCACATAATATTTATTTGAATTGGATACTGTATTCATATTTGTGTATGTCGCATATAATTAAACCAAAATACTATGGGGTTGTAGATTTTTATATTCAAAATTCACTTACGTTAACAATACTGTAGCGCTGAAACTTATCACTACATAGTTTATTTTTAGTTAATAGATTGATGATGATAAACATCTACTAAGCATGTATTCCAAAGACTTTCATCAATCAATCAACTCAGTCTTGCAATGAAGTAGGTGCTAGGCATAGGCCAAACTCTGCGAAAGTTTAAAGCGAAATATATTTTCGAATATCTAAACAAAAGTATCATCATAATAACAGGCCGTATTGAGCCCAGAAACTTGGTTAATTTATCATTTTATTGTGTGCCAGTATCTCAAGTATTTTGTGGAGACAGTCAAGTTAGATCAGATACGTCGCTTTCTCGATACAGCTTTGTTTATAAACTGAGTTTGATAGGCTGATTAATGTTTTGTCAACTTGTTTTTTTCTTACGGTTGTGCTCGCGTAGCCATATATATAGGAACACGTCTCGTTTCAAATACACGTCTTACATGACACCACAAATTAAAATTTTCTGTATTTTTGTTTTTTAATTTGCTATCGCATTTCCGAATACAAACGAATGTTAATTTCCACGTCGATCAATTATTACATTTATCGTGAATAATAATTTAATTTCAGAACTAAGGACTTAATATAAACGTAAATGATGTAGTTCACACGGAAATAAAAAAAAACAACAGTAAAGTCCTTAGTTCTGAATTCAAATTATTATACACGATAAATCTTCTTTCTACACACTTACGAGTGTGATGTACAATATGTGTCTACTCAGCACACTCACAATATTGTTTAAAAGTAGTTGCAAGTTAGCTGCCTGCATACCAAATAGCTTTGTTGACGGTACCTACTACCTATGATTAGTTTAGATTGGTTGGTTAAATTCACATGAATTGTTTCATTTTTTGTCTCTTGTGGCGTTGAAGTTTTTTCTTTAAATCTTTCCAGTCAAGGGAACGGCAGATTTCTAGTCCAATACGTACTGTGTGTTGTGTAATGAACATTTTCTTCAGTTCATTTCACTGAGAGAGTTGAATGTTCCATGTTGTGGAAACTTCACGATAAACCTACATTATGATGGCCTGTATTCATTTGATGATTACTAAGAATAGCACTCCAATTATTTGTGTCAGAAACCAATATAAGTGTAACCAGTATAAAGACAGTTAAATATTGAAAAGATAAAGTTTTGTTGTAGTTTTTAAAATAAAGATGTCATATTTGACTAAACACACATTCATTTGACAATTCTGCAAATTTTTAAGCAACGTTCGCATTCGAGTGTCAATTGCAATATATGTCAAAAATGTATGGTAATCATTGAGATAGAATATGTCTATGATGGAAATTAAGGCTTTTTTGACAGATAAAAAATTAGTAGAATTGGCCCTCAGATCTTTAACAGTAGATTGCCCTTTACTTATCTACATACAGATATATAATGGGATATCCGTAAAATATTTTATTATAAAAATATTGGTCATAAAAGCATAAATACCTAAATGAAAACTCATCCCCGGTTTTAAAACATTTTCACCAAATAAAACGTTACTACTCTCTGCATACCTTCAATAGAGCTCATTCGTAACAATAAAACAAAATGAGTTTTACCAACAAACTCACAGGTGCATCGAAAGTTCGAAACCCACTAATTTCAAACTGGCCACCAAAGTCATGCGGAAATGAACAAATGAACGTTTTAAGGCGCTGTGATCGGTCAAAAACGGTCTCTCTCTGACTGTATAGAAAAGAAAGAGAAGCGCGACTACACAATTTATTGCCAAATATGAAACATTCGATTCACTCAAAACTAAGTTGAGCTATTAAAAATTTAAAACATCATTGTTTTGCATTAAGATTTGATTCATTATTTGGTATAAATTTTACGTAGGCTAGTAATCCGGGTGCTTGCATGCTGGCTTGTATGCTGCATACTCGCTTGCATTTTGTGTGCTGCATACTGCATACAACATGCAACCAGCGAGGTTGCATGTTGTATGCAGTATGTTCGCTTGCATGCTGCATACTCGCTTGCATGTTGTGTGTTGCATGCTGCATGCTCGCTGGTTGCATGTTATATGCAGCATGTTCGCTTGCATGCTGCATACTCGCTTGCATGTTGTGTGCTGCATGCTACGTGCTCGCTGGTTGCATGTTGTATGCTGCATAATTACTTGTATGCTACATGTTACATGACATTCTCAAGCGGGCGCAGCCGCTGGCAGGAGCTAGTATCCAATAAAGAGCACCAACATTTTTATGAACCATTTGGAGGGTCGAACCTTTTCTAAATTCTTGGAGTTCGCCTTTAATCTTTCAGCAAATATTTTAGCTGCGGCTAAGTTTTCTGAACCTTTATGTTTTCGCTCGAAGATATTTATGACAAGTCCTTGAATCTGTTGCTATTGTATCGATACAGGTTTATGGCCACATTCTTTTGTAGTTTTTCTTTTTTTTTGAGGTTCAAGGTTTGAAATAGAGCGGTCTGTCATGTTCAAATTTTTATGATCATTTGTTATTTTTAGTCATAATTGGTCCTGTTAGATTTTGTACTTAGATATCACGCCATTTTTGACTTAGTATTAAACTTCTTCGCCCTACGTTACTAAGTTAAACTTTTAGGCTTCCGAATATCCGAATGAATCAAATAACTCTTTAACTCTTTACTATATTTTTTTTAGAGTATTTTGGCAAAATTTTATAAATATGTTTTACTTGTAAATAAGTAACTCAAACGTTTCTTCACAGTTAGTGGTTCCTTTTTCGTTGTTATTTAGATTAGAAATTGTTATTTTTAACGTAATTTAACGAAAATATCGAGGCCGGCCCAGAAAGAGGTGGCGAAACGACCTGGACGCGTACTATGAAGGCTGGTACGAAGTGGCGCGACAAAAGAATTCTGGGAAGGACTTGGGGGAGGCCTTTGCCCAGCAGTGGGACCATAGAAATATAAAAAACAGAGTGGGACAGTATGAGCTAAATAAAAAAAATAAACAAATTATCTCGTTCACGTACCATGCAGCTAAGAAAACATGGAACCTCCGAGTTTTTCAAGGCTCCGAGGTAAGTATTTTTCTTTAGTAGCTCCGAGCGTTTATTATATTTATATTAAAAACATTATTTAAGAAGAAATTCTTCTAAGGAGTAAAAAAATTTGCTCTGTAATTAGGTACTTCGTAACATTATGATTACAACAAAAACTACATAGTATATTATTTAAGTTCAACATCATTAATCAATACTATTATGTGTAACACCAAGGGACTGTGATTAACATCTTATTTAGGATTGGATTCGATTGGATTGAATACTCTATAATATTTCTTTGTTAATTATCAATTACTTGTAAATTTGTATGTAGTAGGTAGTAGTTATAAAATGTATTGTGTCACCTCTTACAGGTGAAGTCAAAGCTACTAACAATGACGAAAATACCTAACTGCAAAACAAAATTACCTTTACATAATAGTATCTACTAACCTAATAACCGTTAAGCACAAGATTAATCTTGTTGCAGGATTGAAGACTGTTGAATCGTTTCTCCAGGACACGTCGAACTTCATTGCTGGCACTTTTCTGGTGGTCGCCCACTGACTTCTTTGATTCTGGCTTTCAGGACTTGCAATGCTTGCAACATAGCGGGCTCGACCCACAACAATAAAAGCAGTAGAACAAAGTCTACTAACAATGACAAAAGTCCCTAACTGCAAAACGAAACGACTTTAATCTTGTAACGGGATTGAAGATTACAGAATCATTTCTCCGAAACGCGTTGAGCTTCTTTTCTTCGGTGACTTTTTGGTGATTGCCTTTGCTATTTGTCGCCTTCAGGACTATCGGTGGTTGTTAATAGCAGGCTTGGCTCGTAACTATCAAAACAATAAAACGGCGTCAACTAACAATGTCGAAAGTCTCTAACTGCAGAACGGAATGACCTGACACTATAGTAAATAAAGCCGTAAAACACAAGATTAATCATGTTGCAGAATTGAACACAGAACTTGAATCGTTTCTCTAGGAATTATCAAGCTTCATTCCTTTAAAGCTGTTATTCTGGCTTACAGTACTTCCAATACAATTTTGTGTTTAGCGGGCTTGTCCCATCGCCCATTCATTAAAACGATAAAACAACGTCTACTAACAATGTCAGAAGCCCCTTACTACAAAACGAATGACCTTTACATAATAGTTATACCCCTAAAGCACAATGTTGCATTAGCGGCATATGTCACTCGTGCATTTACGGCGGGACAGGGCCGTGCACTGAAAACACTTTGACCGCAAAATGACAATAGTTAGCGCGAGCAATTTGGCTAGCCTTATTCACTGCATGAATATTGTTTGAAATCTGCCATGATTTCTTGCTAAATACATTAATCGTATGGTAAATTAGTTTTTGTTAAGGTTATAAATCAGTCTGTCGCGGCCATAATATCATAGAATTGATCACTTCAGATGTGGCAAAATAGGCGCTGCCCACATCATGATGTGGTCTGATCAATGAATAACTAACACGGCTACTTAAAATAGTTGCTTTATACATCGTTAGAGGCGCTGATGTCTTTGTTTTTGTAATGCATCATGGGGGCGGACAAACATTCCGATAAATAAAGCAAATTATAATACGCCAGCTACAGAAAAGAAGCCATTTCATGATTTGCAACGCACTATTATGGCCCACATCCTCTCACTGAAAAAAATCCCAGTGGTGGGAATATTATAGTCAGGTTATGCTATGTAAAAGCAACTTGTTGATAATACTCGTACAACACAGGCACACATGTATAAACAGTATAATAAGTAAATTTGTGCTGTTTCATGTGGTTTGAGACACTTAGACAGCTGGTAATGTAAAGTTCGACCTAGTACAGTCTATCTATGCACAAACTCTTGTGTAGGACTTTATTAATTCACCAAAATCAATGTTATACCAATAACAAAATATGCCAAAGTAATAATCCAACACAAACTCAGACAACAGCTTTAATTAAACGCTCAACATTTTCCAAAAAGAAAATCCAATAACTGGAGCAGGGTAGCAACGAAAATAAAATAAAAAATACATATTATTTCGTCGTAATATCATAATCTAGCAACTTCCAATATCCTGTAATCCAATACAGTTATTATATTGAGTTAGCGTTATCCATTAATAATGAAGCTTGGCCGTGAGCCGTGGGCCGAGCGACGCTAGTGTCGCCATCTACCGGTCACTATGGGGGCTTTATCTTAATTGCCTATATCTTTATTGGTATAAGGAAGTTTTTGTCGAAAATTTCTTGCTGCTGATCTTGTGAAAATAGTATGGTAGATACCATACATTATGGGTCATTCATTACCTGTCTTGCTAAATATCTAGTGGTCTAACAAGATAGAAAAGATAAGTATATCTAAGTCACATTGTTTAAACAGTATTAAAACAATAAACAAGTACACAGATAATTCGTACATTTGCACATAAAACACAAAAGTAGCATCTGCAGCGCGTCCGTAAGTCCGTATTAAACTTACTAACTAATACAAATGTGTTTCGCTCAAATATCTGGAACGTAGGCCGCGCGACTTCGATACGAGAAAACGATGAAATATGACTACCGTTATTGTTTCACCAAGTTTCAACCACTTAGGGTATGTGTAGACGAGCTACAACCACACCACACTGAAGTGGTCGAAAAGTCGCCGAGTACCTAGTGGCTAGTGTGAAAGGGGTGTTGTCGCAGGTTGCTGTGTGAAGTTGTGCTGTATTATGGCCACATAACACGTCATTAGGTGGCAATCTATGTACATAAGTAATAATTTAGGCATGAAGCAAAAAATTGCCTAGATTATATCAGTGTGTTGTTGATATGTGTAGTTTTACGAAAAAAGTGTATTTCGGACAATTGACATCATCTTAGGAAGCTTGTCCCAGCAGTGGGATAATAATACGTTGAGTAAAACCACTAGCATTAGCATATGGGCTGCGATTCAATTAATGTCACACTTGTAAATGTTAACAAACGTTGGTCCCGGATGTCATTTGAAAACCAGCACTCAGTGTCTGACGCCCAGCAAATGCTCAGATGGTAACCCTTTTGGTATGGGCAAGCTCAGCACAATTTTACTGTATCTTTGTAATTTTATATTATTGTTCTCTTTTTTTAACATGTGTTTGTTGCTGTGTCGAATAAATGTTTTCTATTCTATTCTATCTTTGGCACTCGTTATGGTCAGTCAGAAGACAGAAAATCTGACACTAGTCTTGCCAAGGAATATTGTGGTACCCAGTTACTGGGTTGTAGATAGAGGTCATAGTAGTCAGTCGTTGGGAATAGGCTAGTTAGATTGATTTGTAAATAGTAATAAACCGTTTCATATGAGTTTTGTGCCTGGCCACATTTTTGCCACTTATAAGCTGTGGTCTATTTTCAGATGTGGCTCGTTTGCACCAGCCCTTAGTTCCCTGATATTGGGTTCGTGCAATTGTTTTCGGCTGAAATACAAACTTAAGTTTTGTATTTAGAATTGCAGTTTGTGTAAATCAATTTGTAGATTATTTGCGCTGATTGGGGAAATGAAACGGGCTCCGAGTTTTAAGTTTTTGTTTATGATTTGTTTATTGTTGAAGAAAACGAGATGTAAATAGCAACATTGTTCCAACGAGGATACTGAGGTAGGAGCATTATCATGCGCTAAAAATCGTTAACGCTAATTGTCGTCATTCAAGTTAAGAACCTACACGACGACAGAATATTAAGAATGAATTTTATGAATATTTTATTTAAACACTTTGGTTACTGATGTAACCAACGTGTTTAAATAAAATATTCTGTCGTCTTCAATAACGTCCAAAGCACTGAAAATATATGTTCAGTTAAAAAGTTGCTGCTCTCAGGAATAATATATGAACCAAGTACACTTGTACTTGGTAAATAAATTCTTCCTGTAGGTCATGTATATGTAATTCTGCATGTAGGTCAATCTAGGCTACATGAAATCACAAATTCTTGTTTTCAGAAAAACTTCGTGAAACTTTTTGTAAGAAATGTGAGCTTTTATGAAACGCACTTTAATTTTATTTATGTAACAGCAATACCCATCCGAAATCCATTACCTGGACGTGTAAAAGTCATCCCTAAGCCCCGCTGAGAATGCAACGTATGCCAAACTCTGCCGACCTCCGATATTGGGGTCCTGCGGGACCCCGTCATATTCCCGATATTCAATAAGGCGAACTAACACGTTTTGCTGTCGGTACGGACCTTTCAGAAATCCCTAGCGCATTACTACATAGCAAGGCCGCCCAACTTATTTTGTACGTGGGCCATATTGACTGCGAGACTGCTATCAGACAGTTGGCCCTCTTAACTACATGTTATTTTTTCAATTATTGATGGACTCGCTTTTGACCACAATCTGGCCTGATGTAAAGCGATGACGTAATACTGGAATTAAACAAAAGCTACAGTCACCAATAAGAGAAGCCACCATTTTAGTGAAGTCTACCAAAAGGCTTAATCCAGCTGCTGACCGTTATAGATCAAACACAAATGCGTTGGCCAATTCAAAAGCGCGGGCCTGTGTTGGGCGGCCCTGCTATATAGCATCAATACTTCCAGCCCATCCTGTCTCCAATATTACGAAGACTTCCAAAGATTCTGATATTTAAATCAGAATACGTTTGCCAGTTCACCACGTACTTTGGGAAGAGGTTTACGTAATTTAGTTTCTTTTTTATTCGTTCGATGGGAACACGCAGCCTTTTGGAGTTGTTATCAAACATTTTCATATTTTCTGCGAATGTGTTGCTATTGATTATCTATGCAATAGGGTATTTTCCTAGTTTCCTAGTTCCTATTGTACCTAGTTATATAATAGACATTGTACGATTGTTTGTTTTCCCAAACAAAATAAAATAAAATATAATAAAAAACATCCTAAAAAATATGTTTTTTTTTTTATTAGAGATGGGTTTGCTCTTGACTCTAGTCAATGTCAGAGATGACAGAGACAAAATCTTCGATGGAGCGAGCTTACCCAGAAGGAGCCTTTTCATAAGTATTTAGACCGGCGGTTAGATAACCAAAAGATGTCGGACACGAATTTTTTTTATTATCACATAAACAGAAATGAACTGAGTGTCAATAACTACTAATTTGTAAACAACGTTCGCATTCACATCTCAGTAGCAATCTGTCAAAAACGTATGAAAATTGAGGCTTTTTTGACAGATTAGAAAATATTTATTTTATTTCAATTACTCTCTGCACTAACAGTTATTATACAAACACGTGCAGAGAGTCAACAATTCCAAATATAAATTATTATATCACTATTGTATAAAAACTAAAAAAATGACCATCTGAATTAACAAAACATTAAAATAATTCGAATATCATTAGAATTACAAATTAAACAAAAAAAAATCATCAATACTAAAAATATAACTTAGAAAAACAAATCACAAATACTTTTACAATACTAACAATAATACCATCGTAAATGACAACACAAATTTTTAATTTTTTTTAAAATAGCATTACTGCAAAACTTATTATTTCTATGTAAGAAAAATACCCTGATGTACTCAACTGAAAGACTTTTTCATTCCATCTTAACTATGAATACGGTTATGCTGTAGATATTTTCTTCACTGGACTACACAGCGTCGGTGATACTGCAATACCGCGTAACTAACACTTTGCTATAAGGTCTAATTTTAAATACTGCAATATCGCAAAACATACTTTGCTATAATAGCGCCTAACTTTGAATAAAATAACAGCGAAAATTAGACCCATACTTCAATACCGCAAAACACACTTTGCTATAATGCCTAACTTTGAATAAAATAACATCGGAAATTAGACCTTATAGCAAAGTGTAGTTTCGCGGTTTTGCAGTATCACCGACCACAGGCAACATTTTCAGAAATTCTTCATTACGTTCAGAAAGAAAACAATCATTTATTCAATATGAGCCGAGGAAAATTAACTTCCGCCACATTCCATCTACGTTGGCATTTTAATAACTTGGTTTCTTCATTATTATAAGTATCTCATGTTACGAGGTGGTCCTGTAAATTGCAGACATATTTTGTGAAGTAAAAATACGGATGAAGATTCACATAATTAAAATTAAAGCAGTTTTCTTTCAGAATTTAGTAGGTAGTAGTAGAAATCGTAGACAGTTATATCACATTAGAAAAACTATAAAACACATTACCCGACCTGCGAATCGAACCTTGGAGCTCATGTTGCTCAACAGTAGCAAAATATGGCTTGTTTGACAGTCTAAAGTTTTATAATCTACACTACTTATAAAATATTATAAAGAGAAAAAAATTACTTAGTATTTGTGTACGTAGGTTTTGTACTCATAATTATTATATTATTTCTGCTACGTACTATTTCTCTGTGTGTGTACTATAAATTTTACAATTAATTAATGAATAGGCTGTAAAACAACTGAACTGATGAACTGAAAAATTCTCTCAACAGTAGGGGCGAAGTGGTAGAATAAAACAAAAATAACAGTCGAATTGAGAAACTCCTCCTATTTTTTTAAGTCGGTTCAAAATATTTTCGTTTATACTAAGGAATACCTACAAGTATTACAAAATAGTTCTGTTATGAAGAAAAATGTGACTTAAACCGTTACCGTCCCACGATAACTTTGCCCCACAGCCTATTTTCCGAACCACTGATCGTATTTATTTGACGTACATACAAAACTCGTAATTATATGGTTTTTACTAGATATATCTACAAGTCGTTCACGTCAAAACGGGACATCAAAGACAGTATAAATCACAGTATAGTACAGATTATTCAATCATTGTTCCCTTTGAACTGTGATATTCTTTGTTCTAGAGTTATTAGGTAATTAAAAAATTTACTAGTTCCAGTTAGTTACAAATAAACTTTAGCCTCTACAGATCAAGGTATAGGAATATAAATTATGAATGAAGAACGATAAAATATAAACAGTTCTAATGCCCCCGCAGACAGACACGATGCGACGTTGCGTCAACAATGCGACAACCTATTTCTGTAGATGTTTCTCTACGATTAAGTAAATAAACTCTAGGAATAGACTATCCTTATGATAATTTCTACGAAAAAATATTGTAGCATTAGGATCGTTTTGCATCAGTCTGAAAACTTCCACTCAATGGGTCTAGTGCGAGTTTTTATACTAAAGAACTATTAAAATTCGCACTGTGGTCACGGATCATGAAATTATCTGCGCAACAACATCGTCCAAATATTATCACAAAAATAACCGTCCATTATAGAAGCCTTTAATACATACCATAATATCCATACGAACACTTTAAGGGGCTCTTTATTTAAATGACACCATAAAGAACAACCCCTAATATCGGAACATCTGTTGCCAAAAGAAAAGAAGTTGAAATGTGAGTTTTTACGGCGACACCGCGCTTCCCAATGTTTACTACTAAAATGTTTTTGATTGTTTACTTCGGGCAGGGCCGTCTTTTGCGTATTGCAGGCCCCAGGCACTGGATAATGGGGCCCCTGTGTCTTTGAAAGAGGACTGTTTTGCAATAACAGGTAAATAAAATAAAAATTCTAGATTTATTCCAGTGTTTATTTAGTCGAATTAGATAAAAAGGTAGTAATATTATCTGGAACAGAAAATCTTTTAGGATTTGGAGCAGGAGGAGCTTGTGGCTAAATACTTAATAACAGCCGCACGGATCTATCTTCAAGGTTGAGCAACGCTTGTCGAGGTTAGTCTGTATATGGGTGACCATCTTTACATACTGAGAATCTTCCGTGCCTCGGAAAGCATGTTAAGCCCAACGGCTTAACATGCTTTCCGAGGCACGGAAGATTCTCAAAGATGCTCAAAGATCTACAAATCACAGCCGGGACCAACGTCCCGGCTGTGATTTGTAGATCTTTGGCAGTTGTTACGGGTAGCCAGAAGCGAGAAAAACTGACTCCAGTCCTTTTTATTTTTTTATTTTTTTATTAGTGATGGGTTTGCTCTTGACTCTAGTCAATGTCAGATATGACAGAGACAAAGTCTACGATGGAGCGAGCTTACCCAGAAGGAGCCTGTTCACTCTAACTTTGAAGAGATTAGGGCTGTAAGCTTTTGGAAACACAGACGCAGGCAGAGAGTTCCACTCCTTTGCTGTGCGCATTATAAAAGACGTTTGGAAACGCTTTGTGCGAATTGGTGGAATAGCTACAAGGTAGGGATGGTAAGATGCAGTGCGTCTGGATGTCCGATGGTAGAAGGGGGCCAGTGGGATGAGGTCGTGGAGTTCTTGGGCACACTCACCGAAGTATAATCTGTAGAAGACCGATAAGCAGGCAACCTTACAGCGATGAGCCAAGCTATGTAGCTTGGCATCCACCAGTTTTGCGTCACCGATGAGCCTCTTAGCTCTGCGTTCCACCGAGTCAAGCGCGGCAAGCTGATACTTAGCTGAGCCATCCCAAAGGTGGCTACAATACTCCATGCAGGATCGGACTTGTGCTTTGTAAAGGGTTAAAAGCTGTTCAGGCCTGAAGTATCGCTTCACCCTATTTAAGATGCCCAGCTTTTTGGCCGCAATTTGGGCTTTGTACTCGATGGTGGCGCCGAAGTTGAGACTGGATGTCTCTCTGTCAACTCCATGCCTAGAAGCTCGGGCCGATCAGTAACAGGAACAGATGCACCCCGAAAAGTAGGAGTCTGGTCAAAGCGACTCCTTTTTGCGGTAAAAAGACACGCCTGTGTTTTGGTGGCGTCCTGCCAAGAAGTACCACCGTGTTCGGTGTTACCCAGTTAATGGGTTGTGGAGGTCTGGTAGGCAGCCGCTCCACGTAAAATACTGGTACTCAGCTGAATCCGGTTTAACTGGAAGCCGACCCCAATATAGTAGGAAAAAGGCTAGGCAGTTGATGATGCTAAAAGATCTATACGACGTGTAACAGAATAAACGCAATAAGTACCTAAAAAGGGGTCATCGTACTCTTCACTATGAACAACTTTTATTAGGGGACTAACAGTGAAATCGCAAAAAAAAGTCTTCAAATTAATAAGTACCTTGTATATATTGATAAATAAGTACCTACATATTAATTTTAAGTAGTTTCTGCCAGATCACCTACCGATGGTAAATCTAAGAATAAGTGATCTGGCAGAAACTTGGGGGCCCCTTCGATCTCGGGGCCCTGAACGCTTGCCCTGAGTGCCCAGTGGAAAAGAGGGGCCTGACTCCGGGACGCCATTTTTATTATTTTGATGACGTTTTCTCCTATAATAGATACTCCTGTGTTTATAATAATAGCGTTTACGTGTTATACTGCTGTTTTTATGTGTTTTGCCATTATGTCACGTCGACGTTCAGAAACTGTTGTGAATTTTTAAGTCAAGAGTTGAAGTTTGATCATTAGGTATGTGCGTTGCTCACATTAGGAAAGTGTCAGATGTTCGTAAAAAAATTCAAATGAGTTTCCATTTCTCCAATAAGTATGATGAAATTGGGTTTACGAACTCACCAACTATTGCAACTGCAACTGAGAATTCGCTAAAAGAAAATCCTATTAAAACTAGGTATTTGCCCGATCCTGGATCAAAGGGGCTAGGTCAACGAGACACGCAAAAGAAACATAAATTATATATACCTTGTATATACCGAAATAAAAGTAGCTTTGATTGCGTTCAGTAGATCTATCGCGCGATTTAGAATTATCCGTTGCATTACCTGAACAAAATCATAGCTATAATTATCATCATCATATATCAGCCGAAAAACGTCCACTGTTGGACATAGGCCTCCCCCAAATGAAGTTGGCGATCGCAGTGTAGCTGTAGCAATGTGCCTACAGAGAATGCTGCTGCCCATTCTCTAGTGAGTCCCTAATTCGCCTCTTACGAAACCCACGGGAAGTGATGGGATGGTTATTTTACGTCCGACACCATACGGAACTATCATGGCTATACTGTAACCAAATCACTTCTACAAAACTCTCAACACCAGTTATACATAATCAAGAAATTGTTTCACTAAACAAACTGCACAACAAGATTACATCGACATTTTGAGGAACACAGCAAACCGCTCGGCAACGCGGGTGATGCCGCGAACTAAACAATGAGTCCGCAAGATTTGGCGGGAATTAATAATATAGGCCGCCATCTTGAATTCACTCGCACGCACAACTTTTTTAAATTGGTTGCTAATTTGATCAATAAGGCGATAAATACACTCGGCCGGGATTTCTGAATAAAAAAAAAATAAAGAATAGAGAACGTACAGAGCGTAGACTATGCCATCTAGCGTTGCAAATAAGAAACTTTTACCTTTTAAAGATTTGACATTGATTCTTCATCTCTGCTGCCTTACTTATATACACACTCCCTATTAAACTTTATCACTCTCCAAAAATTTGCTTCAGTATCCCAAAAAATTAAATATTTTTTTAAGGGCCGGTCCCTTAAAAAAATATTTAATTTTTTGGGATGCATGAAGAAGGCTCCTCGCGTGTAGCGCAATTTGTTCCATCAGGCACTCAACTGAACCGAGCGCTTGGCGCATCCTAGAAAGTCTCAGCCTTATAAAAACTGGCCAATCCTTCCCTTGAGGTGGTAGGGCTAACGCCCGCCAGGTTCGCGACCACCCTCCCACTGGAGTCCGGCGTCAAGCGTCAAGCAGCCTGCTGTGTTTCGTCGACGCGTGGGAGTACCAGTGCCTTAAAGCATCATCTGGGCACGCTCGCTCCATCATAGACCTCATCCATCGCTTTCCATCAGGCGTGATCGAGATCAAGAGTTAACCCATTCCTCAATTTATGTGTATTCAGGAATTAACAGCAATTCTATAATTATCTATTTTCCGAAAGACTTCCCATTCTGAATAGATACCTGATGAATACTAGACTAATTAACGTTACGGCAACACAATACGTTAAATGGTAATTAATATATTTGGCTAATTTGAGCACAGACACAGGCATGGACTACCTCCATTCATCTGTTCTTGTTGTTTGGCTCTGACCTAGATGTATTGAGGGAGAAGCTGGAAAATGATAGTATACGAGTATTGTCGTTTGCTAAATACCTATCAAATGTAAGCTCATTGCTGCTGACCAAAAAACTCCTTAAGATCAACAGACCATGGTCATTTAGGCTTCGCAACATTTAATTTTATATTATATTCTTTCACCCTTTAACGTCGGTCGTAAGGTTGATAAGGTTCAATATTTAAATATAAAACTATGAGATGAAGACCTTGAAGTGACCGTCCTGTTTACTGACCACTTTCTATGAGCCGTCCTATGAAGGGAATCACTAGACAGCATGATTACGACTTCCTTCTCAGTTCACAAAGCTGCTTACAGCTCCCATAGTTGCCTACAGCTACGACCCAATTAAAGACGAACACAAAGAAAACATTGCCGAAAAATAACGAGCTAATCCAATGTCCTCCGCAAATCCCTCAGGAAACAAAGATAAAAGATTAAATACGTAATATCCGCAATACATTTATGAATCTTTCGTACACAACAATAGAAAACATGATTGAACGGCCAGGATCGCTAGTTTGTGCGGTATTAATATCGAAAGTTCGAGACCAATATGGCAGTTTTCGTAGCGGGGCTAATAAAAGTTTGGGCCAACTCCCTGTTAAGTCGACTCGTATTAGTTGCAATGATATTAATTTTATTAACATGATTATGTTGCCGATGGGAGTATTATTTGATGGCTTATTAATTGATATTGCTGATCAAGTTATAAGTTAGTTTTTGGTCAACAGAAAGAGTTCTGAAAAGGATCTTTTCAATACCATTGACTCATATTTTTTTGGCAAAATTGTAAACTTGTCCCTCAGAATAATAAGAAACTGGGACTTAAATGAATTTTTCGGGGGACCTGAATGTATTTTTCAACTTTGTAACCTAACAAGGACCCAATAGAATTCAATTCTGACAGATTTATCACAATTATAGTTTTCAAATCAATGTTCATGCCTGAACAACGTTCTAGCAAGGGACTTAAAGCTATAAAAATCCCAGCATTTAATACAGAAGATCTATAAAGAGGAAATGCAGGCGTTTAAAAGGTCGTCATTAACAGTCCAATGGTTCGAATAAATTCTACAAAATAGACCGAAGCCGTTGCATAAAGAGGAACGTTTATGAAGGTAACTTTGTTCTGAGGCTTAGCGTCTTGTTAGACAACGTATTAAACAGACGTTTGGAAGTCGTCCTGTTTGCAGATTAAGCCGACTTCATTCGACTTCGTTTGTTTCAGTTGTTGTAAGTTCTTCTACTGTGAGTTGTGCATGTGGAGGTATTAGCGTTTTAAGGATGTTTGCGCTGTAGTGCTTTTTAATTTTACATTGGTATTTTCATGTGTAAGTATTTGTGTACTACAATCTGGGGTTCTAGTCAAAAGAGAATAGGTTTCACTAAACAAACGTGCTCCATCGTCCACCACATCATCGCTTTCCATGAGGTGAGCTTGTGTATAATAATAAAAAAATATCTGGGGACCCTGCAATCCTAGACCCTAAAGCATACGAGGATCTTCACAACTCTCCACTTTTCTTACGATGTCTCACGAACCAGTATCGGTTTAAGAAGTCCAGCTCATCTCAAATTTCATGCTTGAACCGCAAACCAATCCTCCGGTGTGCAATAGCAAGCTATTCTCGTCATCTGTACCCAGCCAGAGCGAAAAACTTTGATTAAATTATCTGTTTACCTACAAAAATACCTGAGTCCCTCATCCCTACAACCTGTAGTAATAAAATCAGCCGATACACGTACTTCTTCATATTCTAATCATAATAAAGCGCGCGGACGCCGGCCGTTATCAACGCGGTACAATCGTGCCCAGTCTAAGTGGTTATCGAATAGCTCCCAGCGACCTTTCTGGATTAGGGGGCGGAATAGATCCCCCGGAACAGCGGCCATTGTGTTTCGTTACCGATCTGTGTTATTCCCGGCCGTATACGGACGACCGAAACGGGAATTCGGTCGTAATGCGTAGTGGTTATAACGGTAGGCCACGGTCTCCGTGTTTCAGTGGTTTTTCAATTTGTCCGGTTGGATTTGTGCTCTGGTGCGTCGGCTTAAGATGCCTATGGGGTAGTGTAGCCATCCGTCCACGCGAGATTGAGGGGCGAGATAAAAGGAGTGCGTCTCGAACTCAAAGGGAGTGTTGACGAAATAAGAAGACAAATTTCGTTCTTTATTTTTTAATAGTCATTGATCGGTGTTTCCTTTTCTTAGGTTTTCTTGGACCAATTATGCCTGTTCGAATTATGACATTTACTAACAAGTAATGGCGCGTACATAGATTCTGAAAAAGGTTTTCAAAAAGTGCAATTTCAGGCTATAAGAGCGCTGCAAAAATTATACTAACACACAAATTCCGCCTGTAACTTCTGCCAGGCATCCTGCTGCCTTAATTTCGAATAATTTAGAGACAATTTGGAAGGCCGAAATTGTCTCAACAACAGCCCGAGCCTGGAGGCTCTATTACACAAAGTTATTTCGGTAATGTTACAGCGCACATCTCGTGAGATGTCCAGCTCAAATTCTATTTAGGTTTAACCCAGAGCTATGTTATAGCTACGGTTGGGGAATCGTGGAGGTAGTGATGTCGGTGCTCCGTTGTCATATCGCTGGTTCAATATCTTGGAAAATTGCGTTTCTACTCGTACAACTCTATTTTGGAAATATTTTTCAGCACCGCAGACGAGAAACGTCTAGAGAATAGAATAATATTTAACTGTTTATGTAAGTTTCCATTTCTATAATAAGAAATGGACTAAAATGAAATCAAGGAAAGCTTAGATTAAGCTTTTCGGACTGAAGATTGAAAGATTTAACTTACTTTTAAAGAAAGAAAAGTGCAAAAGTTCGATCTCCAAGGTGTTAGCGATACTCATTACTCGTACAGACTTCACAGGTAGCTTTTCTTTTGTCATGTTGCCTGACACATGATACTTAAATTAATTCATAAATAAAAACCCCGTTTTGAATTCCCAAAACTTTCGATGCTAACATCGAAAGTTTGAAATCCGACAGTCTGCAATAATCCTTCCAGTGTAAGGGTCGAATTCAGATAATTTTCACTAGTGGTATAAAAATGAACAGCTATGGAAGTAAGACGCACAAGGCCGGTTGTTGTGGCGACACTTGGGGGAGGCCTATGTCCAATAGTGGACGTCTTTCGGCTAGTATGATGATGATAAAAATGGCGGTTTGATAGCTTTAGTATAGAAATATGTCAACCAGCCATAATATTCTCCAGTTAAAACTATAATTTGACTATTTAAAAATTTGCCCTTACTGAAAGGGGCACTAGTAACATTCGAAGAAAGAAAATGTGGAAAAATCGCCCTAAAATATTGAACCTCACAGTAAATAACCCTCCTCCAAAACCAGGTGATTAATGCACCATTATGGACGAAGAAGCCATAAATACGACGGCATAGCACCGTGCCTAGCATTCAGCTCGAACTTTTTGCTTTTCCATATAAAACACGTTTTAAAATACTCCACATGAATTATGGGCTGCAGATTAGCCGCTTTTAAAATATTGTTTAATACCACACCCTTTTGCGGTGGCAGTTTCCTTGGTGAGGCGAATTAAAGGATACATGAATGGTTCATGAAGGTGGAAAGATTAGGAAGTTAATATTTTTCGTTGAAATGATAATGTTTCATGATTCCGTTCTAGATATTACTGAAATGGTACTTAATGTGTTTTAGCTCTATTTATTAGAATTTTGAAAAATTTCTTTACTTTTTTTTTATTTATTGTCAAAGTATGTAAGCAAACATCAATGTTGCTAGAAAAAAAAACTGCTAAAAATATACCAATGACCTGCAGGGTGACATTCGAATCGCTACATCGAAGTCAGACTACGATTACGTGATGTTTGAATTTGGAAGCGTCACAGCAGCAGCAGCAGCAGTGGACGTCTTACAGCTGAAAGATCCAAGGCTGCACTGAAACTCCAACAGTAACTTTTTTCCGGCGAAAATGTCTGAACTATTTTCTAAAAAAATCAGGATTTACAACTGTGCTGCATGCAAATAGAACTCACAATTATCCAGCACACTCACACACAGGAGGCAAGTTAGATCGCCTGGTTTTCATAATCGCTACAAGCGCAAAAGATAATATTGTCGTTCCAAAACTGTTCCCCAGCAAAGCCTGAGTCAGTACTACGAGTACTCGTGGCAAGTGTCCACTGCAGTGACCAACATACACAGGTAGCCTACTAGTATATATCGGAACGAGAATTTTAACTGGTACCACAAAAAATAGATTCTTATTTGCCGCTTTGGCGGTATTAAACGAACTCCCAAAAACGCTAGGTAGTTTTTAGAAGTCCTATTTGATCCCATATTTTAGGATTCCGTACCTATATGGTAAAGATGGTACTCTTACCCATAGGTAGTGAAACTTTAGTGTCTGTGTATGTGCTACCGTCGTTTGACAAGTAATAGTTTTTATTGGTGCATTGACATTTTTTTTTGCTTCTGTGGGAAGTGGTTATTAATAAATAAATAAAATAAAATACATTTAATTTTATTTCGAGCAACCTTAGCTCATATGCGGAGTCAAACAAATACAGATAAAAACAGCCAAATATAGACAAGATAATGGCCATTAGAATCTGTCAACGCAAATAGAATTAAGGCTATAAAAATAATGGCTAAAAAATAATTGATTTTATAAGTAGAGTAAATGACGGCAGACCTTTTCGACGGGTAAGCAGTCACACATACTGAAAAGTATTCTTGTAAGCGACCATTATTTGAAAAGTTCTAAATAAACCAAATGAAACGTGAAGGTCGCGGAAAACACATAGTCTAAAAACGAAAAGCCTTAAAGCCTCCATGTGTCCCCACACAATCTTATTCTAACCAATAAGAAACAACAAACCCGAAAAATCACCGCAAAATAATAATAAACAGCCGTTGTCCGCGGTGTCCAGCAAACGGACACAATTCGCCCCCGGGGACGAATAAAAATAATATACAGGGGATCGGCTTAATCCTGTATGATAAATGGAGGTTAACAGCGGTGCGGGCTGTGTGTGGACACGCCACTATCGATGCCGCCTAATTAAAATGGCGCGATAGTTTTGGCGCGTAATGTGTTACTGTTTTCCGTGTGACTTTAGTGAGGACTAATTTTATTATGATATAGGTTTGGACTACTGATGAAAATTGGAGAATTTCAATAACTTCACTGGTCCAAATATACCTCTAGTGTCTCTCATAATAATATTGTGTCAAATTCTTAGGGACTATGAATCCACACGTTCACTTACGTACAAAATTATACTAATTAAGATAGAAGAGAAAACACCAGTGTGCTTAACTTATTTCAAAAGCCAGTCATAAACTCATAATAAGCATTAAATAATTTTACAACGCAGTAAAATTACGCTAAACTTAGGCAGCATTAACCAATCCCCACATTCCCACTATCTCTGCTAACAGTTCGTAATTCAGCCTTCACATCCCCAGACTGTCATAAAACAAAATTTACCCTTAATTACAGCAGCTCATGAAACTATTTGTGTACGGACTTATCTTAAGTTATGTAACAACGCTATTCCAAAACAATCCAGTTTCAACAATGACTAAGGACATCTATTATCTGTAAGATACACACGCTTATCCCTATGCCGTTGTGTTAAGGACTAGTTTAGTTCGTAATGTGTGTCAAGTAATAATGTATCGGTAATAGTGCAGCGGTGCGGTATTTGTTGGAGCGGGCAACAGTTGGAATGTTCCGTACACAGTATACCGTACACCGCTGGTCCGAAGGCAATAATAGGGAATGTGATTGTAACATTTGTACTTAACTGCGGGAACTCCAAACCGTATTTGCTATATGAAGTTTTAATTTTGTGTACATAGGTTTGTGAATTTCAATCATAGCTATAGTATAACGCAGTTTTCCGCCATTTATGTGTACGTATCCCGCACAAATTGGTATCAGAACGAAATTTGGTCGTTTCAAAGTAGTAAATTGAGCGGCGCGCAACGTTTTGAACGTTTTTAAAGTAAATATTGGGTGAATTGGTATTTTCTGTTTTTCCGCGGCATAGCAACACTTGGACGGCAGGCGGCATGTTCCGCGCAGTTGATCGCTAATGGCGCACTAAATATAAACGATTGTTAAATGAAGTCTCTAATTTCGGTTAGAATTGTTTAACTCCTATTGTTCCGTAATATATTACGTTTAGTTAGTTTTGTTATTTTGCCAGCTATTTAGCCGTGATTTAGGCGCGATAATGGTCGCTCGTTAGCACTAATATATTGACTTCGGTGTTGTAATTAATGATATTACGTGATTTTAATGCGTACGTAAGAAAATTATGCTTCGTTCTGGCTGTGCAAGTATAACCACAAACATTTCTCAAACTGACAAATGACTGGAAGAAAATAAATAATCGTGTTGGTAGTGCTTTTGAAAGTATACAAAATTCTGTTAGCATAATGTGTTTATATTTTATTTCTCAGTAATGGTACGGGTCCTGTATTCCTGTGTGCACATATCCCGGAGTAGCGTCACTACTGGTTTCCTCTTATAGAATAAGCCAAGCGGGACCATTGCGGGCGTTTCAATGGGATTGCTTTGGTCCTTGAGTCCATGAACAGACTGTGAAGATAAATACCCTTTATTTTCTTGCGGTTTCATCAGAAGTCTATCGATTATTGTGCCATTGTTTCTTTTCAACATCGTTGCTATTATTTTCTTTAAGGTTTCTGTAAATTTTATTGCACCTTGATTTTGCTGGTAGGTACGTCGAATTGTGAACACTCGTAAGTTTTATATGGGATGGTACTTATTTTATTCATTAGAGCAATAAGTTACATGTCCACATCTCTTGAAGATTTGTAATTAGAGCATAAATCCCCTTCAATCTGTGTTTTTTTCATTGATGCATCACAGCCTACTTCAGCATCCTTCGGCACGTTCTGACATACCATCGCATCCCGAAATTTGAATGTTAAGCATGATGAAATAAGATCTCAAGTCATTTGCGCTTTCTAAAATCCCTTGCCGTGCTGCGTCGCCAGTGGGCGCCGGGTTTAAAACCGTAACAAATTCACAATCAACTCAATAACTCAGCAAGTCGATCCTCACTTCCTACCAACACCAAGTCCTGGCTGCGCTCGCCAGGCGGCATTATTCCTCGCCACGCTGCCTCCATTGTGTGCGCCCATCCACAGACGTAAGGGCCCCTTGTCGCAGCGGAACTCCGGAACTCGTGCGATCCGGATTTAAGACAATATGGCACACCACTCGGCTTCGAGTGACAACGTTCTACGGTCAACATTTAAATAACTACGGATTTCCAGTGATTTCGGATTTCGGAGAGGCCTGCTAGACTGCGGTGTTATTTGTAAGGACTTTAGACTTTGAATTGTTTTCAAATATGTTTTGTATTGTTTTATTGAGTTATTTTGGAGTGCTGGTAAAATAGCATCGAGGCGAAAACTGAAAGAATGCTGAATTAAAGACAAATACAGAAAAAATGGACAGGCACAGTGCATGGGGATTTGTCAAAACCCTGGGCGAAGTAGTCCATAGATGG
This sequence comes from Melanchra persicariae, assembly GCA_947386135.1. Taxonomy (NCBI): domain Eukaryota; kingdom Metazoa; phylum Arthropoda; class Insecta; order Lepidoptera; family Noctuidae; genus Melanchra; species Melanchra persicariae. The sequence goes on along the minus strand of OX376651.1, from coordinate 1,840,940 downwards.
TGATGATTTTGAAGTCTAATTTGAATTTCCTTTGTGATCTCGGAACTCGTGTGATCCGAGTCTCGGACAATATAGCACACCACTCGGCTTCAAGTGCCATCGCTCATCGGTCAACATTTAAACCAGTGATTTAGGAGAGGCTGCTGGATTAGGGTGTTATTTTTTTTTAAACCTTGCCCCACTCTAGGAATTTATCGGTATCGTGGGTGCGTTTACAAACATATTCCCCCAAAGCACATTCCTCAATAATTAAAAAAATAAATAAAAAATATAACCTCACATATACCAACAACCAGACCCGGAACTATCTGTAGACCATACAAATATTTGTTCCGTGCGGGAATCGAACCCACGACGCGTAGCGCAGCAGCCAATCGCTCAACCACTGCGCCAACCGTGCCGGCAATTCGATTGAGTTCGAGATTGTATAAATCATTATTTTAGAGTACTGTAAAATAACGTGTAAAGAGAAACAAATTGAGGTGAACCGAGGCGACATTTTGAAAATATATTGAATTGAAGACAAATACTTGTCTACCAAAAACTGAACGGGCACAGAAGCATGGGGATTGGCACAGGCAAAGAAAACTCTTTTCCCAGCACTGGGCGAAGATAATAATGAACTCTGATCATATTTATAATCTAATACACGAATTTACTAAAACTAAACTAACAGAGAAAAACAACAGACTCCCCACAAAAGTAATAGAATATTATCATAACAATGACAAATGACCGGGCCGCTTCCCCGTAGCTATTCGTTCACAGGTGGACAATGACCATGCTCCGCTCATTAATCCTCCTTTACTACCCCCTTGGGGACCTACCATATAACCGCCAAAACAATTTGAACGTGTCATGGTAAAACACCGCAAACCATTAAGCCAATAATCTCCAAAACCCATAGGAAACTGCCGTGATGGACTGCCTCGTCTATCTATTAGTCGCAAGCGTGATAGCTGATCTAAGCATGGGGTCCTGAAGGTTCAATCTACAGGTCGGAGTGGTTTTGAGTTAAGAGTGTCCTAATAAAAACCCCTACGTAAAAAATACTTTAAGTAGTTTAAAAAACAACCCATAGAAAGTAGCGTAGAGGGTTTTTTATATTTAATTATTTATTTTTAGGTTTTTTTAACTAAACTAACCTTTAGGTTAATATATTACCAACCAACCAAAACTTAAGTTGTACATTGTCAATTTTCATTTTTGTAATATGTGTGTAAATTATTTTTGGTGAATAAATTATTATTATTATTATTATTATTATTAATATGTCAAACGTGAAGCGTTTAATCGAGTAATCTTACGCCTAATGCCTTTCATCATTTTGGTAAAGAGCTGATACTCTTCAAACTGAACCGCTAATAACTAAGAACCACCGCAAGAAAACTGGCTTTCGAATGAAAAAAACCGCATCGAAATCGGTACATCCGTTTGAGAGCTACGATGCCACAGACAAACACACACACACACACACACAGACAGTGAGAAGAGTGCGCGCGCACTCTTATACACCTGAGATTTCCAATGTAATTATTTTCAATAATTTTGGTTAGATTACCTTCTTTAAAATTAAGTTGATTTCTTTGACTATAATACTCTTTTTAATACAAGCCTAATTTAAAAAGTACAAACTTTGGCGGTTGTTCTAATGTTTGAAAAAAAAAAAACATTAAAACTGACCCTACTAAATAAAAATATTTGTCATGTATTCTGAGTTAGAGAGAGATATCTACTTGAACCTAAACAATTAAACAATAACAAATTGCATAAATAAATCATCGTCCAATAATCTCACAAGACTGGCAACACTACCCAGATTTATTACAATAATAGTGTCCATAGTGTCACAGTAAACTTTTAAATCACTTGACGCGGCCGAACATAAATACGGCGGGTAAATTGACAAGGGACCTGAGTTGTGTCCGCCATCTTATGGAAACGGAACCCCAATAACTCTCGGCACAGATTCACGGGTTTTCAAACAAGGCGTTTTAGTTATAGTTGCCATTTAACTGTGGCCAGCTTTTTGTTTATTGATTTCGTTCGTAGTTTGTGCTTGTTTAATACGTTGTTGGCAATTAGTTTGCTGTTTGTTAAATTGGCTGGATGTTAAGGTTTATTTGGTTCGGATTTATTGTCTACTAGCTGACCCGGCAAACTTCGTAGCGCCTCATAATTCATTTTGGTGTGTACCCTACACCTACCCTACACCTACCCTACACCTACCCTACACCTACCCTACACCTACCCTACACCTACCCTACACCTACCCTACACCTACCCTACACCTACCCTACACCTACCCTACACCTACCCTACACCTACCCTACACCTACCCTACACCTACCCTACACCTACCCTACACCTACCCTACACCTACCCTACACCTACCCTACACCTACCCTACACCTACCCTACACCTACCCTACACTTACCCTACACCTACCCTACACCTACCCTACACCTACCCTACACCTACCCTACACCTACCCTACACCTACCCTACACCTACGCTACACCTACCCTACAACTACCCTACACCTACCCTACACCTACCCTACACCTACCCTACACCTACCCTACACCTACCCTACACCTACCCTACACCTACCCTACACCTACCCTACACCTACCCTACACCTACCCTACACCTACCCTACACCTACCCTACACTTACCCTACACCTACCCTACACCTACCCTACACCTACCCTACACCTACCCTACACCTACCCTACACCTACCCTACACCTACCCTACACCTACCCTACACCTACCCTACACCTACGCTACACCTACCCTACACCTACCCTACACCTACCCTACACCTACCCTACACCTACGCTACACCTACCCTACACCTACCCTACAAATTGAAAAAAAAAAAAAAAAGTATCCTATGTCCGTCTCCTGGTTCTAAGCTACCTCCCCACCAATTTTCAGTCAAATCGGTTCAGCCGTTCTTGAGTTATAAATAGTGTAACTAACACGACTTTCTTTTATATATATAGATTTTTAACTGTATTCTGTTTGATTGTGTGACGTCATCAGAAACTCATTGGTTTTTGGAAGCGCGCGGTTAATGAACTTGACCTGTTGATTTATAAACGGCGCCTTGAACTTCATTATCATTAACTTTGACTTATTGTAAACCATTTTGGTTTTAGAGCGGATTTCACCAATGAAACTGAACACGATCAGTAGGTTTAACTGCGTTCAAGAGCTGTCAGCGTCATTATTCCATAGAAAAATAATGACTCTGACAGCTCATAAACGTGGTATACGCTGATCACATTCAGTTTCATTGGTGAAATTCGCTCTTAGTCTCCGATTCCAAGTTTTCACGCGATGTGCTGAGACAGCTAGTGATTCAGCTTGAATCGAAATTGGCAAAAACTACGTAGAGAGCACCGAAGCAGTCACTTTTATAGCACTAGCTTTGCATAGCCTTTTAGATGTTGAAGTTTTTAGACTCCCAGAAGTTCAAAAAGGAAGGTAGAACTATTATTTTTTGGTTATTTTAGTTGTTATTGTATTTTATTTTTTATCTAGTATATTTCGTGTGTAGCATCACAGCCCCCCAAGAACATATTTTCATATTAATCTGTGCCTTACAATACCAGCGATGCGTTGTTTTATTTTTTTACTTATCGCAGCAAATGCTGAGGTAAGAGCCTTTTGGCCTCGGTATTTTTATGTTTTGTCTTTTTAAGTTGTCAGTGTTAGTTACTTATTCCTTTATTTTATTTTGTTATTTGGCCTGTGCAGGTCCCAAACAAACATAATATATTTCTTTCTTTCTACATTCTAATCCAAACATTAATTTGGCCACCAGGAAATAGCAGCAGTTCTATTACCTTAGAATGGGCCATACATTAATAATGCAGACAAATAGCATGTAATGTGACCGTTATCATAGTGTTTACGAGCCGCCGCCATGTTGCTTTGCCAAATTTACTGTTCCCGACCAAGTTTTACAAGGCAATCTACACTTAGCACAAAATGTAGGCTCCGGATGGAAACGGTAGTGTGACCAATAACTTAAATGACGTCTCCGTAAATAATTTTGTTAGCAAACGTGATGAGTAGGTAACGAATAACGATGTCAAATGAGGAAGAAAAAATATTTTAAAATTTCAAGTAAGTAACTATTCTGCAGTCAGCCAGCAACCGTACCATAGCACCGCTCCAGCCCTGACATGTGAAAATTCCCAAATAAAAAATAAATCTTATGTAATTGGTAAACAAACATTAAATCCGCGATTAATTCGGCGCACGCCGGTGTGTTGCCGGTGCTAGCGGTTAACAGCAACCACAGGTACTTTAAAGTACCTAACAAAATCCAAACTAATACTCATTTCTGAATAGAAAAAAATACGTGTCTAATGTTTTTTGTAAATCTATCTGACGAACTAATTATATTTTTTTAGAAAACATCCCTATTCAGTAACAAGGGTTTGTCATAAAAAATAGGGTTTGTAGATAACAGACTGCCACAGATTATGTTTTGTAGAAATGAAAACTCCTTGACATAATAAGTTGAAAGTTCCGATCGCCATTGTGATCCAAGCCGAAAGAACATAGCATTTCAATTAAAATAAAGACAACAACTACAGACTTACAAGCAGACTAAGTGGGCGAAACCAGGAGCGTAGAGATAATGTAGGTGCGGCATGTATTTTACTTAAGTATATGAGACTAGAGAGAAACGTTGCTTTACTCTTCCTGATAGTTGGTTTTTGAAGTATTTCTCACATCTTTCCAATACGGGGCTTTCATATCCAGGGTTGTGGATTTTGTTCGAAAGAGGTACCGCGGCCCTGGAAAGCAAAGGGCACTACGAGGAGCACGGATGGGTTCTAGTCAGTAAGAGTCTGACTCTCCCTTCCGCTTCGGCCAGAGCGGGAGGAGTCATTTTACGATTTCCCATCCATAAAAAAGGCCTTCATATGTCAGCATAAATTACTATAGGATCAATGCTACTCCACAGCATTTTGTTTACCTTCTAATTTGAAACACGAAAGTAAAGATGAATGTTCACACCTTAAATCTTAAATGAAACCGACAGAAGCTTAAATGAAAGAGCTCGTTTCAGCGAGTGTTCGCAAAACGAACCACGATTATATACAAAGACTAGCACTTCGCCCGCGACTTCGTCCGCGTGGGTATAGTAGGTACTCCACAAACTGCAACGCCCCTATACATATCCCCTTATAAAGGTTAGTTTTGGAAAATTAAGCACAACGATTCTCATTATTGGTTCAGCGCAACTGTTCACAGTGTTCACCCCGTTCAGCCCGTCAGGGGTTGATTAAGCAAAAATTGGTAGGTACATGATCTGTTTCAATTATCCCACTTTTAGTTTGTTCATAGAATTCCAACGTAAATTGAAGCAAGCTATAATTTCCTCCCTAAAAACTTATTCACCCCTGCTTCACCCCTTATTATGTATGTACCTAGTTGATTTTCGAAAAATCCAAACATTTGTTATTCTTATTGTTTTATCGAAAACATTTAAATGCCGTGGTGTTTCAACTTCATCGGACCAAGCATTGATACGATTCTCCCCAGTTCGCCCAAGCCGCGACATTTTTTTTACTCCGAGCATGTTTATTACCGTCGTAACTTTTGAACGAAAGGTCCGATTTGAATGATTTAAAATGTAATTTACACGGACATAATCAACCTTAATTATCAAACCATTTAAATGGATAAGGATTAATATCATGGTACTATAATCACCATTTTTTATTTCACCATGGGATTTGCTTGACTAATGTTAACAAAAAGCGGTCATGGTGACTTATCCATAATAGTTAGACATATGGTATCGCGGACTTTTTTGTAGATATTGATGACTTCTATAAAACTGTATTACATCACTTTGCTCTATTGTCAATAGACTCCGCAGCGTACGCGATATAAGGATTTTTTCTCACACCTTGGGTCACATTATCGAAGTTTTCATACGGATCCCTAACTTTTTTGAAAATATTCTATAGCCTATGACCATCACCGATAATGTAGGATTCTACTGGTGAAAGAATTTTTCAAATCGGTCCAGTAGTTTCGGAGCCTATTCATTTCAAACAAACAAACAAACAAACAAACAAATCTTTCCTCTTTATAATATTAGTGTAGATAGACTACTATGAAAATAAAAGAAATGTACCTACAGGAGGAAATCGTTTGAGAATAACTTGAGAAAGTTGAAAGATAAGTGATTTTCAATTTTTTTTTGGGACAAGCCGCCACACCACATTCCCAAGCCACTGCAAATTCTGAAAGCCAGAATCAACATGCATTGGCAAACACGCCGCAATTGGAAAAACCGGCGTTTTTCCAATTGCGGCGTGTCCCAAAAAAAACAAAAATGTGAAAGTCGATGAAGAGTCCCAAAGAAATGATTCAACTGTCTTGGATCCCGCAACGAAACTAATCAGAAAATAACAGCGGAGGAGTAGGAAAAAAAAATAAAAAAAAATTTCAATTGTTGATGATAACTCTGTGCATCACCTTTCAATTAAATAAAAATAAGCTAATTAGTTGCATAGAGTGGCCGGACGGACTCAATAACCGGACTGGATTTGTAAAATTATAAGCTCATTTTGCGCATACCAAAACAACCAGTGACGTGTTTCCCTACCTACCCTCGTTTCTCGTTCCAGGGCTGGAGTTCCAGCATCGAAGTCAAACAGAACTCGCGGCGAGTATGTTGACGATACCCCCATACCGGCGGGCGACACGATCAAACATGCACGGAGACCACATATCACGACTTACTTTTACGAAAAAATGGGGGATTTAAATTTGGAATGGAAATTACTACTGATGATTGAACTAGTTACGTGGAGGAATGAGTAGCATATTAACAGAGGTTCTAGCTATCGTAGACAAAGTGGCATTCTATGATGCTGATACTTCACTTGGCGTAGTAACTAGTTGTCAAAATTTACCTTACCCATCTATACTTCTATACTATTTATTTAGGTACGATAGATATAGGATGGATGGATGTTTAATACTCAATCACGTCAGAACGGCTTTTTTTATTAGTGATGGGTTTGCTCTTGACTCTAGTCAATGTCAGAGATGACAGAGACAAAGTCTACGATGGAGCGAGCTTACCCAGAAGGAGCCTGTTCACTCTAACTTTGAAGAGATTGGGGTTGTAAGCTGAACGGATCTTGATGAAATTTGGCACAGAGGTAGATTACAGTCTGGAATAACACATAAAACTTTTTATCCTGGGTATGTTCACTTGGGATAATTTTCGACATTCTCGCAGCTATTAAGGAATATTTTATATTACTCAAGAAACGAAAATATTTTGACAAATACGCCAAGTGAAGTGCCACCATTAGCGATGACGATTTTCGAAAAGTAAAAAAAAAAAATATTGATCACGTGACGTTTTCACTCCCATACATTTTTAATGTTTTGGCAATCGCCTTCGTCACGCTCCTACTGACAAAAGAAGAAGAAAAGTATCATCGTATCTTTTTTCTTCTTTTTTTGTAAGCGGTGGCGTTTCGTTCTGAGAAAAATAGAGGATTATGTGGCTGAGAACAAAGCAAACTATGAAATGATGCCTAATAAATTGGGATAATATCGGCTGTGGTGAATCAAGAATATTTAATTAATTACTATAGTTATTACTCAGACAACGAGGAGGAGACGCAGCAAACTTGACCCTGTATGTCATGAGAGAACTAAACATTGGTAACTGTAGATCTTTGAAAGAAAATTCCCAAACAAGGATTTCCTACGATTCCGAAATCCATTATTGATAGCCTCGCGTTTGAATCTCACCTGATGGAAAGCTATGTCGACGATGGAGCACGCTTGCCCAGAAGTAACCTTTTTACTCTTGACTTAAAGATCATCAGGGAACACAACATACTCGACCGGCAGGAAATTCCACTTCTTTACTGTACGCACTCCTCCTCAAGTCGTACTCCTCATTACTGAGGGTCGTGATCCTCCCTTGAAAACATCTTTTCCCTGACGATGTTTCGCCATCTCTATCTATCCTTCGCCAAGTGAAGCGCATCATAAAATTTCGTAACAAGAGAAGAGCTTATCTGGTCGGACTATCTCAAAAAGCTGCTATCTCTTGATCGTTTACCAAGTACGCAAAACTAAAGTTAAAAAAAAGTTCTTGATTATTTAGCCCTTACGGTGAGACAGTCTTTAGAGTCTCTTTTGCCCTCTCAAGAGCAATTTCACTAGTATGTTGTGTGATTACTTAATTCCACAGCTAGTGGAGGGACCCTCATAAAGATAAGACGGGAATGAGTGGGGCTCTTCTTAATTTATGAACAAGTGTCGCCTCGGGAGCCCCTCCCTCATGTAGCCATGTAGCCACGCTCTTACACGGATATCGCGACGTATAATAAAGTCTGGCTGATGTTTATCCGTGTTTTTTTTTTATCTTAATGCCTTTAGTAGACCCTTAAAATAGATTTTGTTTTAAGTTGTGATGGTGGTAGTTTTGGTCAGGGTCTTGGACGCTGGGACCGTTTTTGTTTGTGTTTCAGCCATAATGTTTCTTGTTTCCTCTGCTCTAAGGCAAAGCAAAACGAAATTTATAGAAAATCGCAAAATGTAGCCATACTTCATGTTTAACAATGTTAGTTCTACATTCGGTTTTGAGGTTTTTGAAGGCAAAATGATCGACAGCTGAGAGCCAATTTCTTTTCACTATCTTTTTAAGGCACCCATGAAAGGGTTGGGCCTAGCACCTTTAATACAAGTTGTCTTGTCAACTTAGCAAGGGTGCTAGAGTCTCCAAACATAATGTATAACGTCTCCATCTGTTTGCTTGTAACCTAATGTTGTTTAAATGTACACCTTTTTATTGCAAATAAATTATTATAAATTCTAAAAAATTTTAAGCAGCGTCCGCATTCACATGTCAGTTGCAATCTGTCAAAAATGAATGGAAATAATCAAGGATTTTTTGACAGATTGCAACTGACGTGCGATTGTGAACGTTCCTTAAAAATTAGTAGAATAATCATTTGATATAAGATTAACACAAAATCGATTTCTTACATGACCTAAGATGTGTGACCAATGATAGGCGGCTTGTCTTATAAACAATAGTGCCGACATGTTCTACAACAGACCGCGTATATTTTTACCCCAAATGTCTTCCATATCTGGCTTTACCAGATTCGTTGTGTTCAACCTAAGAGGCTGAAGCGTGTTATTTCTTGGGTGTTCAGTGAAAACAAGATCTTTGGAACTAATGACCCGTGAAAAGTCAAAGGTACGCGTGTATGACTAACTTCGGCGTAAGTACGAGTTTGAACCTTTATCACACCGTTCAGTTTTCTAAGTAAATCGGGGGAAAGTTTCAGTGAAATCGTACAGAATGTAAAACAGTGAGTTGGTTTAAAATATTGATTTCCAAAGTTCATAAGGAACCTGTACTTTTTTACGCTCACAATAAGATTTTCCTTCAGCCTCGTTGGTTTAGCGGTTGCAAGCATTACTGTCTTAGGTTCAAGTCCAATGTCTGTTACGTTTTGTTGTTTTTTTTTCCAACAGGAATTTCTCAATGGCAGATAACTGCCTTTGTGACGGGATACATACGCAAGATCAAGAGTCATAATATCAACAGTTAAAACATCAACACCGTAAGACCAACGATTCAAAATCTCAACACTTCAGAATCTCAACAGCTTAGTAAGTCAACAGTTCAGAAGATCAAAGTTTAAAATCCCAACTTTGAAAGTACCTATTAGGTCAATACTAGAAAGACGGGGGCTCAAGGGTTTGAAAAAAAATAACCACGAAGGGTATGGCGGGGTCAGTTCGCTCGCTTCGCTCGCTCACTAGACCCCGCCATCCCCTTCTAACCTAACCTGTCCGAGTCGGGGTGCCCCATGTCAAAGTTGGGATTTTAAACTTTGATCTTCTGAACTGTTGACTTACTAAGCTGTTGAGATTCTGAAGTGTTGAGATTTTGAATCGTTGGTCTTACGGTGTTGATGTTTTAACTGTTGATATTATGACTGTTGATCTTGCGTATGCCTCCGCTTTGTGACAGATTGACGGTTTGGAGGTAGTAGTACAGAGAGTAAAGTCCCGCATACCTCCGTTGCAAAGCGAGGATCCTTCGACCAGACGGTTGTTGTGCGTGGTGGGAAACTGCCTGAAAGTTGATATTCGGGCTTTGTATATGTTCTAATCGCACGGTGAACTCTGATATCGCAATTTAGGAATTGTCAAGTTAGTTTGCAGCTGTCGAGATAGATGGCGCTGCGAGTCTCATTTGTTGTGATGTTGATTCTGCTACGTTGTTTTTGTGGCGGTATTAATGCCGCTACAATGGCAATAGGTTCGCACCTTATTATGTGGGACTGCGTGGTCATATCTATGGGTGGTGTTCTGTAGCTGCCATAAAGTAAAGACACAATATCAATATAATAAAATATTCACTTAAAAAAAACGGATCGCAGAAAACAATTACAATTTTCAAAAAAAAAGTCACTTTTCAAGCAGTCTGATGCAGATGGTGGCGTCTGTTTTAGTTCAATCACAGATTTGATGCCAGCAACTGCATCAGATTGCTTAAAAAGTGATTTTTTGTCATCCCCAAAAAAAAATATTTTGTTGTATTACTTTTTTTGATATTTTAAAAAGATAATTATTTGGAAACTACGATAATCCATTCAGTTCACCTACGTCTATAACTGTGCATATGTCGCAGCCAACTAGCTTAATCAGCCGTTTAATTTGTAGCCTAGCCTTTTCATTTAACTGCACGGATTTTTCAGCGATCTAGGTGATATTTTTGGTTCAATATCGTTAAATGAATTTTTTTTATGGATGAGAAGTCATCAAATGACCCCTTCCGCTCTGGGTGGAGCGGGAGGGAGTGTCAGACTCTTACTGACTAAAACACATCCATGCTCCTCCTAGTACCCTTTGCGTTCCAGGGCCGTGGTGACTCTTTCGAACAAAATCAGCAACATCTTTAAATGACTTGCCCATGTCACTTATGTCGCTGATTAAACGGCGCAGCTCAAAAAAAGGCTAGGCTTTTAATGAAACGGCTGATAAAGCTAGTTGCCTGCGACATATAGGTACTACCTACATTTAATATAAAAAAAAAAATTATTGAAAATTACTTTTGAAATACCTTTAAAAATAAAACCTAAAATCACTTGTTCACATCGGAGACAGGCTTCAATCACAACTTGTACTTAGACTTGCCTCCATACCAAGTTTATCTCCACTTGGAATGATAGCTAGAATCCTTTCAGTGGTTTTAATCTAAGTAGTCTACATAGGAAGTGAAGTTTCATACGCGAGATAAGATTGAATGAAGAAATTGAATTACATAAATGTTGTAAAGGCAAGTTTTTAGGATTTAATATCATTGTAAAGCTTCTGACTATGAATTCAAAGTCAAAGCATTTATTTCCAATAAACCACTTATAGGTACTTTTGAATTCTCGGAATCAGTCAGTCAAAAACAAGAAGCTGGCCCGTTCGAAAGCGTAGATCTCTATGGAGAAGAACGTGCAAGAAACTCCACGGACCTGAGGCCTGAGACCTACCTATGTTTATTCTGTCCTTGTATAGGAAACTTCTCCACTACTATTGACTCCCTGAAAAATACCCTCGATTGATATTCGTGAACCACAAGCTATAATTGTTGATTGGACTGAGTCCAGAGCTGTCAGTGTAAATATAACATAGAAAAAAATGACACTGACAGCTCATAAACGTGGTTTATTAGCAAGTGAAGTTCCATTAAAATCCGTTCATTTATTTCGAAAATTAAGGACTTGAAACGCTCGTAACACATTTTACATTTGCTGAAGAGTTGTTCAAACCGGTCCTCTTAGTAGAAAACCTCGTCCGGCTTCCCAGACAGGGCTTCGTCCTGCCAGGGTTGCGGATTTTGTTCGAAAGAGTTACCACGGTCCTGGAAAGCAAGGGGCACTACGGGGAGCACGGATGGGTTTTTAATCAGTAAGAGTCTGACACTCCCTCCCACTTTTCCCAGAGCGGCAGGAGTCATTTGATGATTTCTCATCCATTAAAAAAAAAGAAAAAGACAGGGCTTCGTACCTACACGAAAGTAAAAAAAAAACAAAATTAATAACATTTTCTCAAAGTGCACACTTAATTCCGTCCTCCAATTAGCAAGTGGATGTCATCTTTCGCGTCTCATTTATCCGGATTAGCCTTGTCGACGGCGGCCGGGGCCGGTTACAGCCGGTTTCAGCCGGTTATAGCCATTTATAGCCAGTAAAGCGCGTCTTGCCGGCTAATAGAGGTAGTGCTCTTAATTGAAGCCCTTCGCTTCTATGTATGTTATCATTGCGCCCAATATTCTCCTAAGCTCGTTGTTTTCTAAGCGAGTTTTATGTAAGTAGTGTAATTAATGTACTTAATTAAGTATAATTTCATTGTTTTGGAATTATGGCATGCGACTTTGTTGGATTCAAGCTTCGACCACAATTATTTTACATTGTCAGTCAACCACTAGCAACTCGACATCCAATAGCTCTCCATTTAACGGGCACTTATAAAAGGTTTAAAATTATCATGGAACTGAAATGATTATGAACAATCCCGCCAATAAAATCCAGTGCAAACTGAAAGACTAATAATTAAATAATGAGTTCCATTCACTGGAACTGTAAAGCTTTGATCGTAATACAATTAATCCACCTATCGGTTACCAAAGTCCCACTGAAGCTATTTTTGCAACGAGTCCGGGAAGCTGCAAAATAAATTAACTGGGACACGTTTAATATTAAATTAAAATGACAGCAATTTCGGATACAAAGCGTCGTTTAATGCAAATGTTGCAACTATTGTGTCCGTGATTTATACCTGTGGCCACTAGACATTATTTAAAATGCTCGTAAAAACTCCGCCAGATTACAGCGACCAGCATTTGTGTCACATATAAGGCTAGTAATAGCCGCTGTAAATATTGTTAGTATTCGTACGCGATGTCTGGGTCATTTCTCCTGAATTGTGGGCATTTGTGGGCATTTGTGCCCGCATACATGCCACGTATCTCGCGAACTATCATTTTTTTGCGGGCATTACAGGCTTTTTGTTGTAATAAAAGTCAGCTTAATTTATTTTGATGGAAGACTCTAAGGACGAGATTGAACTTTTTGGATTGTTCCGTTTTTTGGACGTGGACACGTTTGTGACAGGGTTACATATCATCGTGTGAGTGCTGCGGAGAACTAACACGAGACTGTGATGAGTAATGACAGTATCAATTGTCGGAGACAGTGACAAATATTCGCAATTCAGAACATTGAAACTAGAGATTTCTAAGTGGCACAGGTGGAATGATGGTCCATTAAGGTTGGTATTACATTCAGCAATAGTTTCTTCTTCAACAGAATGAAGCATAAAAAGCTACTAGCTCATCTGTTGATTGAGCTTAGTAAAATGCAATTGAGTAGATGTTGTTAGTTACGTTAAAGTTTTAGAACAAAATAAGTTCTAAAAACTTTTAACGAAAGTTCGTAATAGTACATTACGATATTAGTGCGTTAAGATGGTCATAACATGCGAGGCGGAATTTCAGCCCGAGCCGAAGGCGAGGGCGTAATTGAGCCGAGCATGTTATAACCAATACGCACGTATATCGTACGACGTTTTTTAACACATTTGCGAGGAAACAGAAAAAAAAAACATTTTCCACTTCAATAAATTTTCATACGTGGTTATGTATCTGTCCTTGGATATTGACGGCAGCAAGCTGTCGCATGCGGTTCGCGCTTCTGTTAGTATATCCGGTGGAGTTGAAGTAATATATTGCTCATCTTCATTATTGAAAGTTGTCATTTTTAGATTTTCACAATACAAGTACAAAGAAAAGAAAATTTGAGAAAAATGGCGCGAGGATTATTTTCTGCCGTGGCTGCGTGAAAATGTTGGCAAAGACGCTAGAGCATGCAGCCAAGTTTTTAAATTACCGAATAAACTGTTTTTTTTTTATTTTAAATAAACTCAATCTGTGAATGCACACTGTTGCTTTCCCGCCATTTTAACAGCGCGCTAGCGCTGCCTACTGACTGGTGCCGCGCGGCGAATAGGTCGAAATTTGAATAGCAACAGCGCGCTGCTCACTAGGCTGGAGTCTTGCGGCGGCGATCAGTTCCATATTTGAAATGGCAAATAATACTGTTATGGAATTTGTATGGACTATAACTTAACTATTTGCTTTGGTAACACACGCGTTTTTTATGACCCGCTTTACATATTTAAAACCGGTGGAATTACATCAGCTTTACGAGCAAGGGTGTTAAAAAAAGTTTTAAACAACTTAGTATGATCTAAATCTAAACAATAAAATACTTACTGATTTTTTTCTTTTAATATCGTCATTAAAAGAAAGAAAAGAGTATTTATTTTTTTAAATAAATTGGAAAACAGATATGTAGTACGGTCGTATCTTAAACGCACAACCAACAAACGTTTTCCGAACAATTTCTAAGATCATAATCTGGAAGCTCACACCGCGATTGATACTTAAACTGGCGATAATATCTTCTATGACAGTTTGTGTGGCCATAAACGGAGCGATAACCACTCCACAAATACTGTTCAGTAGGGGATCATCATCGAATGAAAACCACCCTAAGGACGACCGACGAACGATAGCGGAACTGACCGCTTAAATTCTACTAATAGTATTGTCTCTGGTTTAAAGCTAATTGACCGTTTTCGTTCATAGAGGGAGAGTTTTAAATTTTATTAAAGAACCGACACGTCGTGCTTTGCACGGGGGAAAATACATACACAAAACGTTTTTCACTCTTTCTAATAGAAATTACAATATCGAAATCCGTCGCATGACATAAAAGGAGTAAGTGGAAAACTGACAGCAAACAGATTTTTTTTTTAATGTTGTTTTGAGATTACCAGCTTTTCCCGCGGCTCCACTCCTGTAGCTATGATTTTTTCAGATGCCTATGAAACTCAGCAGAATAGCTTTCTATCAGTTAATATTTATAATCGTATCAGTATGGACTTCCAGAGACCTTTTACAAACATTGATGAACAAATAAACAATCAATTTTTCTTCTTTTTAACCGACTTCTAAAAAAGGAGGAGGTTCTCAATTCGGATGTTTGTTTTTTTTTTTTTTTGTGTTTGTTCGCGCATAACTCCGTCGCTTGCCAACCGATTTGAAAAATTCTTTTTTTGTTTGAAAGGGTATACCTTCCAAATGGTCCCATGAATTTTATCAAAATCGGTTCAGTGGTTTTTAATTGGTTAGTTTAGTTCACGTCAATACTGTGTAGTTTGGCAATCATTCCTTAAGGAATAGAATAGTTTCAGAACAGACAACTAACTTTTCACGACAATCCAAATGGGCCAAAAACAACAAAGCACGAATCCATTTCCAATAAACTCTATTATTATTGTCCTAGTTTAACAACTATTAACTAGTTTAAACTAGTTTCAACCGAACAATGAAATTAAAAATGTAAACCTTTACAAACTAGGGAGGTTTAACCCAAACTCCGTTGTTCCGGTTCCAGCCGGTTGCAACATTGTTTCTTGTTCCACATTCAAACATCGTGTAATTTAATTTATATTAAGGCAGTAATAAGATTAGGTCTAATTTAAGCGTCCTGTGTAAATACTTTGATCTCGTTAGCATTGTCGCCGCGTTGTTTATTAAGCCAGTTATAATGGAAGACGAAAATCTCCGGCTAGCTAGGAGTCACTCATAGTTCTAAACAAAAAGTAGATTGTTATTACGTTCTGTTAATATTGCACGGCTCGGGCGTTGTTTGTAAGCCAGTCGACGTCATCAGGCTATTTGGCTGTCAAGAATCAGAAAGAAGGTAGCCTAGGTAACAACAACACCTCACAAAACTGATTTACATCCGTACACTTCAACGTAAGGTTCAGTTGAAAACCAGCGTCAGGCAACTCCTTGTTGGCATTTTGCTGAACTGGACCTATTTGGCGCAGGCATAGGGCACACAATCTTCTTTTTCTTTTCGTGTCGATTGACTCATTTCAAATTTTGTCTGACCAGTATTGAGCAACTTGTACAGCTCTATCATTGGCTTCGTTCAAATCTTGGATGGTGCAGGTGTTTGTGCACGAGGGGCAATTAAGAAGGTGATGCATGTCCTGTGAAGGGGCTCCACACTGGCACTGCGTTTGGGATGGGTGAAGAATGCCCTATTTGGCCAGATTATTTTTACAGCGGCCAACCTGGGACCTCAGTCGGTTAAGAGATTTCCAGATTGGCCATTGCAGTTCACGTCCAGGTGGTAGATGTTCTGCCGGGGTGATGAAGTGTGGAGGGGCACACAATATCATTGTGTCGAATGTGGTATCGTTATATACTGGGTGATTTTTTTTCCAGTGCGCAAACTTTAAGAACCACTATCTAACTTTGTGTATGCTGTGTGTGCCAAATAAATAAGTTTTCTTTCTTTTCTCTCTTTCTTTCTAGGTAGGTACCAAAAAAAGGTGAAACCTAGTATAAAGACATATTTTATTAATATCAGGTACATTAAAAGGGGCATCCCTGATAATGGAGCTGATATCCTTACTAATATTTTTAACGCGAAAGTTTATACGTATGGATGTTTGATACTCTTTCACGAAAAAACTACTGAATGGATCTTGATGAAATTTGGCATAGAGGTAGATTATAGTCTGGAATAGCACATAGGATACTTTTTATCCCGGGAGTATGTTCCCTTGGGATAATTTTCGATATTCACGCGGGCGGAGCCGCGGGCGGCTGCTAGTTATTCAAATAATGTATTTTGTGCAGTTCGATTTTTTTCTTCACTCGACTTTAGAAACGCCAATTAAAACGTCATTATTTTATCATTACATTAAAAATAATATAAAGTGACTCTACTGTCCTTCCTCTTCTCTCCTGTCCTGTAATTCTCAAGAGAGGTTCCGTAGGTTACCCTTCTGATACGAAACCCTAAAAAGCATCAATCTTTTAAATAACGTCAAATCCGAAACAAAACAATCTTTATTTTGAAACGTCCTATTTCAGCAACCCGCAGTGAGGATTAATTTTAAATTTTCTGTACGGCCATGTATCGGTGGCAACTCAGCGTAAAATTGTAGCTAGTGTAGCAGGTTACCTGTCTGGTCCACTTAGAGCACATCACCCGTGCAGCGCTGTATCGCTGTAAAGCGCTCATTAATTTACTACACAGGAATTAAAAAGGAGTATTTGCTGCTGGAAAATATTGTTTGTGGTGAGAATTGCAGTGTTACTACCTGTTACGGAGAAGTGTAACAGGATTTGTGATAAGCGTTGTCGTCTCAGAAACAAAGCAGAAATTATGTGACTTTACTGTAAAATGGTTTTTTTAATGCGCCGTATTGGACCAGCTGAATCTGAGTGATTGAGTTGTTGAGTGAAAGCTGGTGAGGGTCGCGGGTAACCGATGGATGCGAGACGCACAGGACCGGTTGTTGTGGCGACGCTTGGGGGAGGCCTATGTCCAGCAGTGGACGTCTTTCGGCTGATATGATGATGATGATGATGATGATTGGACCAGCTTATAATAGACAATAATGCCTGACGCAGGTTTTCAACTGAACCTGAAAATGTGAGGTATTACGGGCGTAGATCAGTTTTATAGTGTCTAAATAAATGCATTGCGGAGTTTAAGGTGGGTATTCTTTCACGATAAACACTAGTATGACTAGGTAGCTATTCAAAGGATCTTTTTTTTCACCGGAGGCTTAACCCACCAGGATCCGTGAACATTCCAAAATTAAAGTAGCCTATTAAAATCAGCAAAATACAGCTTTTTATCAGTTAAAAAAAATGTAAATTGAATTTCTTGGTATTCCCATAGACAACCTCCTACAAACTAACAACTCTACCCATAAACAAATACATCTACAAGTTATCTGAGGCACAATGTTAAAATTATAAATTACGACTCGAAATCATCCTTTTAGATTTCATTACCACTATCCGCTCAGTAAATTCGAGTTCCATGTCGAAGTAACACTTACGCTAAGTGTTTTATTGTCCCAGAGTAAAGACATCTATTATTCCCACTTATGTTCTTAAGCGTAACGTTATTAAGTTTCTACGTGACATCACATGAGACAAGAGTAATGCTTTTTCAATTTGAGAGTACCTAGTTTGGGATTTGATCTGCTATAATACTTACTTAGGTAAATAAAAAGTAACAGTCGCCGAGGTCGATCTTTTGCGGAATTTGTTGGAAAGAGTCACCGCAGCCCCGGACGCAAATGACATGTGAAGGAACACGGATGGGTTTCAGTCAGTAAAAGTCTGACACTCCCCCCCGCTTTGTCCAGATTTATGGATGGGAAATCATCAAATGACTCCTTCCGCTCCACCCAGAGCGGAAGGAGTGTCCGACTTTTACTGACTAAAACCCATCCGTGCACCTCCTAGTGCCCTTTGCGTTCCAGGATCGTGGTGACTCTTTCGAACAAAATCCGCAACCCTGCCAGGCTCTGGCCCTAGCGGCCCCCATCTACTATTCTTGTTTGTTAACGCACCCACGATATAGGAGAAATTCCTAGTGTGGGGCAACGTTTTAAAAAAAAATATCATATAGGTAGGTGTCATCTAGTCAATTTGAAAGCAGAACTGGTTTCATCTGACTAGGTACCAAATTGACTGTCAAAGATCTACAAACGACAGTCAACGGCTTAACGAGCACAGAGGAGTTTCCATATGTACCTACCTAATGGAAGATCACCCGTCCACGGACCAACTTCAGCAAACGCTGCTTAGCCTCGAAGGTCAAATCGTGCGGCTATTTTTAAATCTTATTAATTCTTTGCACAGTTATTTTTACAGGCAGACGTTCCCTTTAAAAAGACCATAATTTTATTTACTTATCTGTCTTTAAAACTATAACTCCAACATAATGAGTAAGTTCATCCAAACCGCACCGTTTACGCTCTGTCATTGCTCCATATCACCGAAATGATTTCACAGTTCGGATACACGCACTAATAACCGTAGATATTTTAATTAACCATTTGGTGTAATGTGACCCCGTATCCAGTCGCCAAATAGCGGGGCCCGCCATTACTTTGACAATAGTGGCGCAAACGAGCGCCAACTATTACTTAGCTAGTATACATTATAGCGTATCTGTTATGTACCTCACTTGTTTATAGCTTTGTTACCTACCTACCTACGTTACCTACGTACGTTTGTTTGTCCACAAATTGAACCGTCGCGGTGAAGTGAAGCTTAGATTGTAGAATAGAATAAAATACTTATTATTAACGTACTACATGCATAAGAAAGTCAAATATTTTAAGAAAAAAAATCTGTAGATAAATATGTAGATTGTAGATGCTAAGGTCCAAAAGGTAATCAACAGTAGAACCCAATTGACCATCAGTATATCAGCGGGTTGTATCTCTTAACTACCTAA
The DNA here is from genome assembly GCA_947386135.1 of Melanchra persicariae. NCBI lineage: Eukaryota > Metazoa > Arthropoda > Insecta > Lepidoptera > Noctuidae > Melanchra > Melanchra persicariae. The sequence goes on along the minus strand of OX376651.1, from coordinate 1,821,508 downwards.
ACCGTAATAAGTAGGTACACAGTTAAAATTTTCACAGACTTGTACCACTCTAACAACAAATAGAAACGAAAAACTCTTGGGCATTCAGCACAGAGGGGTGTGCGCGTCGCGCACTAGGTTTTTAGGGTTCCGTAGTCAACAAAGAACCGTTATAGTTTCGCCATGTCTGTCTGTCCCGCGTCTGTTTGTGCGCGGTATAGCTCAGAGAAGCTTAGCACTAGAAAATTGGAATTTGTGTATAGGTATAATCACGCCGATAAAATAAAAATAATAAGTGAAAAAAAAAATATCTTGTATCCCATGGTCGTCTAAAAATATTGAGGGTGTGCGGTAACCATAGAAATACATATTTCTATGGCGGAAACCATTTGTCCATCCAAGGATCCATTTGCTTCAAAGTGCTAATTTTTGTTAGAGTCAAGAGTAAAAAAAACAGCATTAAGTGCGTGTCGGGCCATAACATGGGGGGGCCCATGTTATGGCCCGACACGCACTTAATGCTGTTTTTTTTTTCTCTAAGTATATCATTTAACTTGCCGAACATGCAAAATCGCAAACATATTTAAACTGGCAACACAATAGTTCAACAAAGCACCTCTAAACGGATTACCGACCTCGTTCAATACGATAGAACAGCTTCCCACGACGCAACAGAAAATATGCAAATTTTATGTAGGTAAGTAATTAATTTCATCATCTGAATAATAGCGCATAACGATATCATTTGAAACGCTCACACCCTCTTCGAGATTATTAATTTTGTCAACGGCCATTACACACTTCATGAACCTTTCACTGTACAGGGTGAGTTGTTTGACTGCATTACTGATGGCTACCTAGCAGCTGCCAGTTAGATTTCTGTAGAAAGAAGGGTAACCCATGTATTTAAGAAAATAACTTAAATTAAAAATACACGAAACTTACAACAAACTAAAATATAGCATCAAACAATAAATACGCCCTCAACGCTTTCAGCTGATAATGTGCCCAAGAGACTGGCGGCATTGCCACATTGAATGGCAATGCTTAGTCTCTGCCCAAAATAAAAGCCAGCTCTTGGGTCACGGGAAGTGTCAACTAGCCTTTTCAAAAATTCTTTGAAAAGGCTATGAACACAAGGGCCCCACGGCCCAAGGGTTTCAACCCCAAACGGTTTGAAAATATAGGTAACAATAAGGTAACCTATGTTGTCTTTGACTAATATGCACACTTGCTTTTCCAATCTACTTTAGACATTGGTAAAATATTCGACATCGGCTTTGCTTGCTTTTATACAAATAAAGAATAGAACCTATGTTGTCAAATCCTGCGTCAATTTTTTCTAGGTTTCAACTATCAAAAATGCCTGAGAGTTATTTATTTATTCACAAAATCCAAAGCTCATAAACAATTTTTATTTTTTTTTATTTTAGTAATCGTCAAACTAGCTACTTTTCTTGATATTTAGGTACAAAAATATCTACATTGGTAGGTATGTTACTGTTAAAGATTAATTGCAATTTTTGTTTGCTTTTCTTCGGGTTTGGCGTTGCATATCAGATTTAGAAATATTTAAAACATAAAAGAAAAATCAGCTAAAACAATTTTAAAAAACTATCTCTAAAAATTTCATGAGCCACACTTGCGACACCCGTTCCTCGCCACACCCTGTATTATACAGCTTAATTAATTAATTCGGTGACACACTCAAGTACAAGTTTTATGTCTGTTAAGGTAGACCGAGCTTTTTATTCTTGCTTGATAATCGGGAATATGTAAAATTTTATTTAATTTAACTGTAATCTTCATTAAAAGCTTGAGTCTATTATCTAGGACTCTAGATGACGTTGGCTTCAAAGGCTAACGTAATGTTGCGGATTTTGTTGGATGGACTCCCTTCCGTTTCACCCAGAGCGGCAGGAGTCATTTGATGATTTCCCATCCATAAAAAAAAATAAAAAGGCTAGAAGAAACTTAATAACGCCGTCGTGAATCTGAGTAAATCTGGGGCTCTAGACAAGTGAGATTCTTTCAACGGTAGCGTGGCGAAGGCGATTGTCAATACGTCAAAAATGTATGGGAATGCAAAAAATGAATAGATGCTATCTAAATGTTAAGTGATGAAATTCCTACATTATGGCATTTCGACAGTCGCATTCGATAAATGAATGGCACATTGTCTAGGACCTCTGGAAGCACTAATCCAATTTAGAAAATTCTATCACTTATTTTTAAAGAAGCAGTAGGTACCTCTGTGCTCTTCATACATAATGTTCCCTTCTAACTGTTTCGTGAGTACGTACATAAATAAATAAAGCTAAGTGATTTCTGTGACTGTGTTCCATTTATTTTTTTAATAGCCTATTGTATCCCACTACTGGGCAAAGGCCTCCCCCCATAGAATATAGTCTTTGCCTCCCCCATATCCTTCCAGACACTCTTACCTCGAACCAATCTTCGAGCGGTGTGCGTCTAGAGTCGACGTACACCGCGAAGATTGATGATCTAGACTTTAGACCATCTCACCAGCGCTTTCTGGGCCGGCCTCGGCGACGCCGACCATCCTCTGGCACCCATTGCGTGGAGACTTTCGCTCAGCGGTCACTATGCATGCGGCCGGTGCGACCCGCCCAGTCCCATTTTAGCCTGGCAGCTTTTTTGCCCACGTCTATACCTATTTTGGAGCGCAGCGTGGTGTTCCGTACCTACTCTATATATTCTTTTTAGACCTAGAATACTGCGCTCCATTGCCCTTTGACATACCAAGGCCAAGGCAGAACTTTTGCGACACGGTGAGTGACCAGGTCTGAGCACCGTAGGTTAGGACGGGCAGAATACACATGTCGATGAGCGATGGCGCTTCAGGGAGATCGGAAGATAGCCCTTCATTAGCGTCTTCATAGAAGAACCTTTTCCAGGCGTTTTCGATGCGGCGATTGATTTCCCTTTCCTCTGTCTGTTTTCGAAAGAAACTTACTGGCCCAAGTAGATATACTCTATGATATGTGTCCCATATACAGTTTTGTTTTACTCGATGCGTTACTGTGGCTGTTACAAAAAAAGAGTACGAAGAAAATCATTCTCTAAACATCATTCAAGAAGTACCTACTAAACACAAACGACAAGCAATTCTCCTCTAATTTCTTCAGAAAACTAATTCTTTTTCCGAGCACGGAAAAAACTCAAACGCCCGACAAAACAGCCGCAGCCAACAATGAAATCCGTGTTTAACAAACGAAGTCGAGAAACTCTACACAATTAGATTTAATAACAGCACAAGGTGGAGGTACAATCAACGTTAAAAATACAGGGGCGTAACGGCTAGGGTTGCCACTGTCAAAAAGACCTTGTTGTTTTGCCACTGACTACCAAACCGCTAGGTGGTGTAGGTCATTTTAAGTTAATAGCCGTAACAGACGCTCGGATTTGGTACGGCGGACTAACTCCGCCCACAAAATTCGATTTCGCAACACACGACGGCGGACCACGCGGCGGACTAACTCCGCCCACCACGCCACAGAGTATATATACTATACTGAATTGTGCGCCTTCAAGTACACAAAAATTATGGCGGTAGAAGCAACAATAGCAGCAACATTAAAACCACCATGTACCAACCACACCGTAAAAAGCGGAAAAAAAGCAGAGGATTGGCTAAATTTTATTAAGAGAACTACATTTTTTAAATTTTTATGGTAGTCTGTGGTAGTTTGGTACGGCCCAAGCGTACACACGTCCAGATTTGGTACGGAGCGGACCAAATCCGCTGTGCAAACAAGCGGACCGCGGCGGACTCAATTAATAATAATAATGTTCGCGGACCACTCTACACACGGGCGGATATGGTCCGGGAGCGTACCAAATCTTGTGGGCGGAGTTAGTCCGCCGTACCAAATTCGAACGTCTGTTACGGCTATAAGGGTGACTGTTTAGAACGATCGACTATCGAATATATCCTATATTTTTAGTATTCCTCCTATTCTCACATCATTAGGTACGTAATATCATTTATCTACTCTCACAACGTAGGTAATTTTCCAAATAAGAATTCAAAAATGATTGTATAAACACGTACCTACTTTTTTTTGTGAAAATTAAAAAAAAAACCATTACAGTGCAACAAATTCTCCTTCGATTTTCAAACAACTGCATCATAAATTTTAATTTTTATAGCACACTTTTGTTTTTCAACTTATTTGCGCTTAAGGGCTCGTTGACTATGTAAAAGTCTATGTGCGCGCTGCGCAGTCATACGCAATGAGAATGGCGGGTGCCATTAAAACACGAGTGTGAGGTGATAATAGTATCAAACGAGTGTTTTAATTCGAGTAGGTAAGGTACCTAAGGTTACTGATTCCATCAAGAGTCATAATAATGCTGTATTTTTAATCCACGACGCAAAAAGAGGGTTGTTATAAGTTTGACCGCTATGTGTGTGTGTTTATTTGTGGCACCATAGCTCTTAAATGGGTGAACCAATTTGTATGCGGTTTTTTATCTCTGAACTCTGGTTTCCTAGCGGTGGTTCTTAGAATGTTTTATCAAGATAAGTTCAGCCCTTTCAAAGTCATCAGCTCTTTCTAGTTGATGAAGGGATGGGAGCAACTTCCTCAGTTCTGATCGATGCGAAATTTGGTATTCTTTTACATCAATAGTAACAAGGACATGGTAACTTTGACCTGATGCTGCAGTATGACCTGAAGTCTGCAGAGTACCAACTCCTCGCTTAGTTACAGGTGCTACAGCAGAGGTAACACCGTTTTGACTCACCAGAATGGTTTCAATGACCAGAATATAGGAAGTTAAGTAAACTTGACCTAATACTGAAGCATGACCTGAAATCTGCAGCATACCCAACTCCTCATTTAGGTGCAGCAGATGCTTCGTGTTTTGGCTCATTTAAAAGGTCTCTATGAATAGGTTAAGTATAAATAGATTGTGGCCAGGTTCTGATGATGAAGTCGAAAAGAGGAATGAGTGAATACATTGGTGAGAGATGTTCAGCTAACTCACTCACTCGTTCACTCGATCGATCGATATGATATTTTGATAGACGATGTAGTGCCGTTTAGGTTATTATATAGGTATAGTATAGATCGTAAACATGTATAAAAACATGTATTTAGAGGAGCTCCGTCGCCCATGATAGGTTTGAAGTTGTCATTTCATGATGTGACTTAACGTGGATTGATGTATGTACGTACATATCATCAAACGTTGACGTTTAAACGATTTTGTCAAGTTTCGCTGGCAGATTTTTCGCCACATCTTGAAATGGCCCATTCTATGATAGGGCCACGTCATAAATAAGTACCTACACTTTTATTTTTGTATCATTTCCTAATTTTCAATCCTTTTGTCCTCAACTAAATCAAAACCTCTAGTGATCTAGCTACATTCTCTACCAACAGTGTATGTTCAGTTCACAGGTCGTTTGACATTGAAATCTCATTCAGTGCACGGTAACGCAGTGAGTTTGCCTGCGGTGCCGGGGTGGCGTCACGCCCGACACTAATTTGCACGAAGTGTGACACGCCTCCTGTAGTCCTGTCACTGCTGTCAGCCGTTGACAGCTGCTGTCGGATATTGTCGGGACCAAGGAACTTCTATTACAACCAGGAGTGTGCACAGGCTGTCGATACGCGGTCCGAGGGAGATAGCTTCGCGAGAGCCCTCTGTCCCTTTCATTAGGGTGACCAACCAATATAATGTAGGTTGAGACTAATATAATAGGACTAATATAATTTCATGGGATTTCGTTCGAAGAGACCGATAGGGTGAAAACAAATTTGCAGCTCCAGAAGACTCTGTACTGACTTCGTGGTGCTCCGTAGGTAGGTACCTACGACAGAATATTTAGTAATTTTTCAGATATTTTCATACCTACTTAATTCTTCTCAATGGTGCATTTGACAGAAAAAGTGGCCCATGCAGGGGCATGGGCCACTTTTTCTGTCAAATGGCCCATGCCCCTTTCACGGCCTCCGACCGCGAGTATACCTACGCCTATAAAGTAGCGTAATTAACCTAAACGTTCCCACTGTTTTGTGGATACAACACAAGCCTCCTTTCTATCTTAGTATTTTACAGAAAGGGAAAACTTCATAATTAACTTTAGGTAATTGTTCTTGACAAACTTTTCTCTACATAGAAAGGCAAAGGCTCAGAACGTAGAGCTTATTTTTGATCGTATCTAATCTAAATATTCAAACTAAAATCCAAATTAAGCTTTGAACTATTCATTGGCAGTGTTGGAACAAGTTTAACATTTACAGCGGCCAATCGCGCTGCGGCTGCATTGAATAGTGCGGTGCTCGGCAGTTGTTATTGTTGGTGATCGAGAATCGAGTCAATTTTGCAGCGAGCCAAATCGAAACAACCGCTATTTAGTACTGCTTTACTGTTTATTAGTCCATGCGAGCATCGCGTGTTGCGGAGATAATTGAGCGCTTTAAGTGCTTAGGTTTGCTGCAGTAAGCGTTATTGTTTCGGGTAGGTAGACATTGTGGAATATAGCTTAGCTGGCGTTTAGGTAATAGTGGTTGAGCTCCTTATGATGTAATACAGTACCTACCTACTACCTAAGAACACGAATTCTTGTTAATAACTCGCGTAAGGTTCCGATTTAATTAATTTTGTAAGTACAGTCAGCACCAAAAGTCGATGAACAGAATTTTTCCCGTAACTCAAGTTATAAAGCGCAGGGTTTTTCCTAACCTACGGTGCACTTTGGTCACTAACTAAACAACAAAAGTCGAAACTCAAGATTTGCCCACAAACGCAGTAAGAAAAACCCTGCGCTTTATAACTTGATTTACGGGAAAAATTCTGTTCATCGACTTTTGGTGCTGACCGTACTTTAATTTTAATCTGCCAGTTTAGCACGAAGTCTCACCACGCCATGGTCATCTCATCACAGCTAGTCATCATTAATCAGGTCATGTACCTATCTACCTATGTCTATGCCTACTTGGTACTTACTACCTATCCCAAGGAACAAAAACCGGATAAGTGCAAGTCGGACTCGCGCGCAAAGGATTCCGAACGAATCGCTAATTTTCGGTTGTATTTTTTTTTATGTTTGTTACCTCATAACTCCGTCATTTATGAACCGATTTGGAAAAAGTGAGAGGATAATTACTTTCCTATTGGTCCCATAGAAATTACATCAAAATCGACCCTGTTTTTTGGTTTTAAATCAAAATAGCTGAAAAAATATGTCATATAAGTAGGTACGTAGGTAAACGAAATTGAGTATTTTGCTTTCCTGTGACTTTCCAGTGGTGTTTACGAATTACGAAAAATGAAAAAGTACCTACCTACTAAAAAGCATAAAATAAAAAATCTTTTTATGCTTATGAAAAAATACACCCGACTTCCAAAGTTTCTTCTTCTTCAGACTTTGAATTTGGTTGTATTATTTTTGTAAAAAAGGGATTACACACGTTATTTTTAAACCACAGACTTCTTATTTTGCCTGTAAAATAAGTAAAGAACTTTTTCTGTACCTACCTATATTTTATTGTCAAAATTTTAGAAGACTTTATTTTCCTAAATATATTCCCCCCCTATTCCCTATATTTTGGATCACAGAAATTAAAATGTTCACCTGAACTAATTATTATTTATTTAAATTGTATGTTGGTAGGTATAATACATTATCATCATATATCAGCCGACAGACGTCCACTGCTGGACATAGGCCTCCCCCAAGTCTCGCCACAACAACCGGTCCTGTGCGTCTCGCATCCATCGGCTACCAGCGACCCTCACCAGGTCATCGGTCCATATAATATATGTGTGTGTGTGTGTGTGTGTGTGTTATGGTACACCTAACAACACCACTGGAAAGTCACAGAATAGTAAATTCGCAATTTTGTATACATGGATGATTTTACCACATATTTTTTCCAGCTATTTGGATTTAAAAACCAAAATACCGAACCGATTTTGATAAAAATACAAAGGGACCAATCGAGGAGTAGGTAGGTACTTTTAACCTTTCACATGAAACCATATTTTTTAAATCGGTTCATAAATGACGGAGATATGAGGTACAATAAAATTAAAAATGCCATCGAGCACCGCGCAAAAAATGAAAAAGATCCCCGTGAACTTAACACGACTAGCGCCATCTCGAAGATTAAGTATGAACAATGTATGGATTGTATCATGATTGTTAGAATACATAATTATGGTCTAGCAGATTTTTGCGTGAAATAGGAATACAAAATGAATCTGTGTAAAATAAAATAGTTGTGCTTGAAATTGTGTTAATTTAAATTTATCATTCATCTTTCTTTAAAGATGAATGATAAATTTAAATTAACACAAATTCAAGCACAACTATTTTACCGTCTCTAATTTCTAAGTAACATTATATTATATGCTAGGGTTTTATTTTATTAGTTTTAGAGTTTTAGCTACCATCTGAATTTTACTTCTTAAGCTGGCAACACTGCTGCGTTTGTTGATCTCTCAAACTATGTCTCAAACTCATTCACTCATTGTCTGAGAAATTGTTATCCCTAACCAAAATTAATAAAAAGTTGATTCCTAGTCTCTAACTTAGACGAAAATGCAGCTTGATGATTTTTTGCCGTGCCTTAATTAATTTACGTGATTAACAAGTTAATATCGGAGTGAAAAAAAACACATGAAGAATTGGACGATTGATATTCATTTGTTTTCATTATGACAAAACGCCGACGAATACTTCACGCGGACAAAATAATTCAAAATATTATGAATGTGTTTTGTTTGTTAATGTTCCTGCAGCTTAAAGGTCAGTCAATATTCGATAATATTACATTTTATCAAAATAAAGAATGAGTGTGCATTGCATGCAGACTTATCACCAAAAATGTGAACTTCTTGACACCATAGTCTTTAATGATAATTCATTTTGTGATTAATCGAGTGATTTTCCTTGTTTGTGCAAGAAACTCTTGTAATAATCATTATTTACAAATGAGTATATTGTCTAATGCTTTGATAAAAGTCACTTTGTTCATAATTTAAATGATAACATTGCTGCCAAGTATTATTATCTTGAGTGGCATTTAATGCTAATATAGAGAGGCTAGGATCTTTGTGTGGTTGTTAAAGGCTTCGTTAAATTATTTGTCAAACACTTTATGAAAGCTGAATAGCATTAAACAAGTATTTTTAAAATATTGCCTGTCTCAGAGGTATTAATCTCTATACTCTCTCAATTCAACTAAGATAATTATTTAGGGCCTCACTTTTATGTTTTAGAACACAATTATTTATGTAAATAGAGATGTTTGTTTAGGGGGCAATGGCCTGTCCCTATTATTGTTCTGAGGTCATTTCTACTCAGGCTGAGTAGTCACTTTATTAATCACGGATGGACACTTGGCATTGCCATTTTTGACTGCTTGCAGTCTGTGGCCCGTGACAATTTGTTATGGAGTTCAGTTGATCTCTGGCGAATCCATGTACGAAACTGCAAGAAAGGTAGGGGAAGAAGTGGGTACGGGCCTAACACTACCATCTCGGAATCTCTCCTTGCAAGTTCGTCTGCGGCACCATTGCCTAGGGATCTACTGTGTCCTTTGATCCACTGGAGGGTGATCCTGTTAGTCAGCGATATACTCTCCAGGGCGAGGTGACACTCAAAGATTAGTTTGCGGTTGGTTTGTTTGTTCTGGCTTTGAGCACAGCCAGGCTGTCAGATACGAATCTAATTGTTGTGTACCCCTAGACGCTTTACGGCTGTTGCGGCTTGTGTTAGGACAACACACTTGCAGCTGCTGCTAACTGGGTATTAAGATGTTTAAAATTATCAAAATACAGATAGGAAAATATTTCCTATTCATCAACATACATAAAGCCACATAGTTATTTTCATCATTTTATAAAGCACAATAAATAGAATTTATGAGAGATACAAATGAAAATATCCCTAAATTACTTATCAGATATACTTTTAGCGGTAGTTATTACAGGTTGATTTGAGCACTGCTTAAAGGTTGGTTGACTTCAAATTCATCATCTACTTAGCCTTTCCCAACTATATTGGGGTTGGCTGCCATTAAAACTGGATTCAGCTGAATACCAGCATTTGAGCCTTGAAGATCGATCCATGCGGCTGTTGTTATTTAATCACGAGTTCCTCAGTTGACTGCTTGTTTGACTACAAATTATGCTTTTGCAAAGTGGGATCATGTGACCTATGTGACCAGATCATGTCTCCATACTTGCTGATTAATTTATTGGAAAAAAAAACCTCTGCCTCTCAATGTGACTCTAGCAGTCTGTGGAGTGGCCCCCTCTTACTGAAATTTTGGTCGTACTTTAGTATCCTTTTTAAAATAACGTGCACAGTTGATTTTTTATTCCAATACACTCGCAACTCTTGCTTCTCGACTTACGCGGATTTCGTATAATTTCACGTCGGAATTTAGCCACACGTTCTGGCGTCGCTGCTGACGCTGATGGTCTCGGTATCTTGTCTGAACTTTTGAACCAAAGACTAGACCAGTTGCTCAAATCGTAACACTAACACCTGGAAGCGTGCCACACTTCTACTGTCCCCCGCTACGCAGGCTATTCTGGTAGCTAGGTAACTACCAAGAACGGAAATCACATACGGGAGTACTTATGTGATTTTCGTTTTTGATAGGTTTTAAACAAAATATTCAACTAAAAACGTCAGTCAAGTGGTTAAGGGTTAAACTAAACAGATTAGATTTTTTATAAATAAGGCTGTAAATCCAAAAACAATATGTCAAGATATATGAAAGCAATAAAACCACAAAAACATAGGTACACACCAACATAACACTAATCTTAATATATCATTTATAAACAAAATGTTTCAGGATTCTATGCAGTAGTTAGCAACCCTATATTATTGTACTCAACGGCATCGGACATACGAGTAGTAAACACGTCCAAGCTCGGCAAAGTGAACACTATAGTCGAAGACCTGGAACAAGGGTCAGCGGTGGACTTCCTGCACAGAAAGGATCTTATATGCTGGTCGGATCAGACTGCAGAGTTGATACAATGTATGAGTTATAATGAAACTCATATAGGAGATAAGGTAACAAAATATATAGTAATATTGTTTGATATCACTTGTTGTTTGTGATGTTAACAAAACATCACACTGTCCCCGGATTATTAACTGACTTGCAATAAGGAGGATGTTATCAATTCGGATGTTTGTTCTGTCATGAATAAAATTTGATACTTATGTTTAAAAGGTTTATTCCTTAATGGTCCTATTTAAATTTCGTAAAGATCTAATGAAGAACTTCCGAGATAGAACATAATATAAATAGACATGGACCAGTTGGAAGTTTTGGGGGAAAGCATTAAAATGTGAAAAATAAAAAACTTGTTACAAAAAAAATGCTTCAAACTTCCAAATAAAAACCACTTTTTGCATTCCACCACCACCACCAACCAGTTAACCAGTTTTTGTATTTTGCAGTTGTATTTTTTTCATGTTTTTTATTATTATCCAATATGCAACACAATGGCTCTCCACCTTTGATTTTTCTCTAGCTACATAACCAGTATGTTGGTTAATTTTAATACACTTACTGATAAATATTTGTTTTATGAGTTAGTTAAAAATAATACTGGTCAAACGCTACCAATGTTTAAAAAATTGGTGAAGGAGCATTACCTCTCACTATTATTTTTTAATTTCCTTACCCAATTATATATTGATATTTATTAATATTCTATATAGGTATTTATTTTATGTTATTATGTCTAATTAATATTATTTATGATGTTTGTATACTGACTACTCTTAATCTAACTTCTTTCGTTCAGTCCATTCAAAGGTTGTCTGTAAGAGATTGCCCTATGCGATAAGACCGCCCATTGTACACTTGTTTTTATAAACGTTTTTCCTGTGATTGATATGAGGTGTACAATTTTATTAAATAGTAAGTAAGTAAGTAAGTAAAATTTATTGGGTTTACTAGGAATAAATCACTGCTGTCACCAAAAATTTGAAAATCAAAATGAGGGGTTTATGCTTTTCCAGGTTAGAATAGTATCAGAAGGATTAATAACGCCAACCGGTATAGCTATAGACTGGTACACAGATAAGATATACTGGACAGATGGAGAGACTAATAAAATTGAAGTGATTAGCATAGAGCAGAGGTATAGAAAAGTGCTGTTCTGGTCAGAGGTTGACCTCGCTCGCGCTATTGCTGTTGTTCCTAAAGAAGGGTAAGATAATTAGTTAATTTATTAACTTAATTTAAAAACATTGAATACCTTATTACTACGATATTATCACACAAAATTTTGTAAATTTAGTAAGCGAAGTTGAGCATTTGTATGTTTGCCACTAACTATGATCCTATTTATTTATTTAGGCAAACCAACTAAATACGCACAAAGACATTCATAAATTCATAATACATACAATTTACAAATACATTGTATGCATCTAAATTAAAGGTAGGCACAACAAAATAATAAACACTAAAACACAAAAATAATTATTACAAATATATAATCAATAATATTTTATACTTAAAATTAACTTGAATGAAAATAAAAACATACAAAAAAATGATCATACATTAATGAGCAAAAATCTCAGGATTGTTAGCTTTGGTATTGAATGGGTTAAAAAGTGTTATTTAAGTTGTGTTAAATGTATATAAACCATATGATAGTTTTTAATTGTATGGGTTTAAGTAATTACCTGAACTACATAAATATTAATAAGAAATGATAATTGACAAAATGAGGATGTACTCAAACCCCTATCCTAAACCTTTGGGTACTAACAGTCGTGATGAATTATTAGACTGCTTCTATATTTTTTTCAAGACAGCTTGATAATTGTTTATTATAAAAGAAAGCTGTGTTCGTGTCAAACTGAACCCTAAATAATTTACCTTCTCTATTTTCAGTCTCATGTTCTGGACAGACTGGGGCGAAGTACCCAAAATAGAGAGAGCTGGAATGAATGGCGACCCAGCCACACGTATAATAATAGTGAAAGACCACATATTCTGGCCCAACGGCATCACTGTAGATTATGACAACAACCTGATATACTGGGTGGATGCCAAGCTGCATTTTGTTGATGTTATTGATTTTAATGGAGAGAATAGGAAAAGTGTTGTTAAAGAGGACCTAGTGTATCCATATGCACTTGCGTTTTTTAACTATAAGCTTTTTTGGACTGATTGGAAGACATGGTAAGGTTCTACTAATAGAGATGATTCTTGGTCAAAAAATATATGAGCCTATTTAGTCCGTCAGTGAGATTATCGAAAAATATTGGACACATGTTTTTTGTTTTATCAATTCAGGTTTTATCATATAAGGGGTTGTGTCGTCACGGGTAAGTAAAAAGTGTACTTACAAGTGACGTCATACGAGTTTTCAACGCTCTTTTTTCGTTTATGTGAAAAGAGAAAAAATATTATCATCTTCCTGCCCTTATCCCATGTTACTTGAGGTCGGCGCAACACGTTTTCTTCTTCCATTCTGTGCTATCAGCCGTCACACTATCACTATCTCCCTTTTCTTTCATATCGCTCCTCACACAATCTATCCATCTTTTCTTTGGCCTTCCTCTTCCTCTCCATCCATCCACATTTATATTCACAACCCTTTTAGTTAAAGAAAAAATATGTGTCAAATATTTTTTGAAAATCTATCTGGCGGACTAATTAGATTTTTTTAGTCATCTAACCTACTCTTATAATGAATTTCACCCTGCGGTGCGATTCTGTAAACATGTCGAAGTGAACACTTGGGCGGGGTGCACGATTGGTGAGTTGTCAAACCATACAAATAAGATGGAATGACAGCTCTATTGTCGTTCACTCCGCCTAGGTGAACACCGTGAGATGACGACAGAATCGATTGACTGTATACTCTCTAGTCAATATAATTATGTTGCTGCAAACTCTAATGATATTCATTCCGTGTTCAGGTCAATTCATTTATGGGACATAGCAACAACTGGCCCAATGAAAGAGTTAATAAAATCAGACCCAGTGCCTGTAGATTTAAAGGTGTATGAAGGAAGCAGACAAGTAATGCCAACTGGTGACTATCCCTGCAAGGAGAACAATGGAGGATGTTCACATCTGTGCCTTTTAGCACCTACTCCACCAGGTAAATATTCCCCTTCTTTATCTATGTAGCTATATTGAAAGCGAGTTTTATAATTCCATGAGACAATAACCAGATTTATTATTAGGATTCATATTCAGCCGATCATAGACAACATATCTAAAATAGAAGATTTCTTCTTCTCTCTTAGAGCCAAAACTGGAAGATTATGTGTTCATTTTTATTTAGGTTTTTAACCGACAAACGAAAACCTTTTGAAAAGAAGGAGGTTTTAATTTTTTTTGTATTTTTACGAAGATGCCATTCTGATTATGGAACTTTGGGTAATTTTTCTTGTGTTTTTCCATCTACCATCAACAAAAATATCGAATATGTTGTCATCACGAATGCTACAACTTTATAACCCAATTTCTTTGCACTCAGGCTACCAATGCGCCTGCCCAACGGGCTCGAAACTCCGCGATAACAGCAACACGACCTGTTACAACAGTCCCCAGTCCCTGCTGGTGGTGGCACAACGCTCCGCCATCTCCAAGATCTCGCTGGACTCGCCCGACTTCACGCCCTACACGCTGCCGCTCAAAGATCTCAAGAGGGCGCTCACCGTGGACTTTGATCCTAAGTTTGAGTATATCTACTGGGCCGATAGTTTGGTAAGTCTTCTTCTTTTCGGGTCGATGATTAATTCCTTAGATTGATTGGGCTCAGAGGTGGCTACGTTAATTAAATCCCCCAAAGTTGAGGTTGGCTAGTAAAAAGTTGGTAAATGAGGAGAAATGACTAACATTGAAAAATAAATCTTATTGTTAATGCATGGAAATGCAGAGTTGTATGGGCATCGAACTTGAATTATAAACAATAGTGCTCGCAAATACTTGTGGCGCCGTTTCATGTCTGAATCGTTGGACTACTTAGTACTTAATGTCACTTGCACACAAAGTGTATTATTCAAAGACCGCTGCATCAGCAAATGTGCTTTACGATTCTTTATGATTACTTGTTTAATATTTTTTTAATATTTACCAATTATTCATTTATACAGGCAAAGACGATATCTAGAGCGCGACTAGACGGAAGCGAGCAGACAGTCGTGATACACAGCAGCGGCGTGCCCGACAGCATCGCTATCGACCCCCTGGCGAGGAACATCTACTGGACAGACCCCGTCACCGACACCATCAACGTGGCCCGCCTCGATGGCACCTCTAAGAAGGTATTACTACATCATATCTACAATATCTAGAGCGCGACTAGACGGAAGCGAGCAGACAGTCGTGATACACAGCAGCGGCGTGCCCGACAGCATCGCTATCGACCCCCTGGCGAGGAACATCTACTGGACAGACCCCGTCACCGACACCATCAACGTGGCCCGCCTCGATGGCACCTCTAAGAAGGTATTACTACATCATATCTACAATATCTAGAGCGCGACTAGACGGAAGCGAGCAGACAGTCGTGATACACAGCAGCGGCGTGCCCGACAGCATCGCTATCGACCCCCTGGCGAGGAACATCTACTGGACAGACCCCGTCACCGACACCATCAACGTGGCCCGCCTCGATGGCACCTCTAAGAAGGTATTACTACATCATATCTACAATATCTAGAGCGCGACTAGACGGAAGCGAGCAGACAGTCGTGATACACAGCAGCGGCGTGCCCGACAGCATCGCTATCGACCCCCTGGCGAGGAACATCTACTGGACAGACCCCGTCACCGACACCATCAACGTGGCCCGCCTCGATGGCACCTCTAAGAAGGTATTACTACATCATATCTACAATATCTAGAGCGCGACTAGACGGAAGCGAGCAGACAGTCGTGATACACAGCAGCGGCGTGCCCGACAGCATCGCTATCGACCCCCTGGCGAGGAACATCTACTGGACAGACCCCGTCACCGACACCATCAACGTGGCCCGCCTCGATGGCACCTCTAAGAAGGTATTACTACATCATATCTACAATATCTAGAGCGCGACTAGACGGAAGCGAGCAGACAGTCGTGATACACAGCAGCGGCGTGCCCGACAGCATCGCTATCGACCCCCTGGCGAGGAACATCTACTGGACAGACCCCGTCACCGACACCATCAACGTGGCCCGCCTCGATGGCACCTCTAAGAAGGTATTACTACATCATATCTACAATATCTAGAGCGCGACTAGACGGAAGCGAGCAGACAGTCGTGATACACAGCAGCGGCGTGCCCGACAGCATCGCTATCGACCCCCTGGCGAGGAACATCTACTGGACAGACCCCGTCACCGACACCATCAACGTGGCCCGCCTCGATGGCACCTCTAAGAAGGTATTACTACATCATATCTACAATATCTAGAGCGCGACTAGACGGAAGCGAGCAGACAGTCGTGATACACAGCAGCGGCGTGCCCGACAGCATCGCTATCGACCCCCTGGCGAGGAACATCTACTGGACAGACCCCGTCACCGACACCATCAACGTGGCCCGCCTCGATGGCACCTCTAAGAAGGTATTACTACATCATATCTACAATATCTAGAGCGCGACTAGACGGAAGCGAGCAGACAGTCGTGATACACAGCAGCGGCGTGCCCGACAGCATCGCTATCGACCCCCTGGCGAGGAACATCTACTGGACAGACCCCGTCACCGACACCATCAACGTGGCCCGCCTCGATGGCACCTCTAAGAAGGTATTACTACATCATATCTACAATATCTAGAGCGCGACTAGACGGAAGCGAGCAGACAGTCGTGATACACAGCAGCGGCGTGCCCGACAGCATCGCTATCGACCCCCTGGCGAGGAACATCTACTGGACAGACCCCGTCACCGACACCATCAACGTGGCCCGCCTCGATGGCACCTCTAAGAAGGTATTACTACATCATATCTACAATATCTAGAGCGCGACTAGACGGAAGCGAGCAGACAGTCGTGATACACAGCAGCGGCGTGCCCGACAGCATCGCTATCGACCCCCTGGCGAGGAACATCTACTGGACAGACCCCGTCACCGACACCATCAACGTGGCCCGCCTCGATGGCACCTCTAAGAAGGTATTACTACATCATATCTACAATATCTAGAGCGCGACTAGACGGAAGCGAGCAGACAGTCGTGATACACAGCAGCGGCGTGCCCGACAGCATCGCTATCGACCCCCTGGCGAGGAACATCTACTGGACAGACCCCGTCACCGACACCATCAACGTGGCCCGCCTCGATGGCACCTCTAAGAAGGTATTACTACATCATATCTACAATATCTAGAGCGCGACTAGACGGAAGCGAGCAGACAGTCGTGATACACAGCAGCGGCGTGCCCGACAGCATCGCTATCGACCCCCTGGCGAGGAACATCTACTGGACAGACCCCGTCACCGACACCATCAACGTGGCCCGCCTCGATGGCACCTCTAAGAAGGTATTACTACATCATATCTACAATATCTAGAGCGCGACTAGACGGAAGCGAGCAGACAGTCGTGATACACAGCAGCGGCGTGCCCGACAGCATCGCTATCGACCCCCTGGCGAGGAACATCTACTGGACAGACCCCGTCACCGACACCATCAACGTGGCCCGCCTCGATGGCACCTCTAAGAAGGTATTACTACATAATATCTACAATATCTAGAGCGCGACTAGACGGAAGCGAGCAGACAGTCGTGATACACAGCAGCGGCGTGCCCGACAGCATCGCTATCGACCCCCTGGCGAGGAACATCTACTGGACAGACCCCGTCACCGACACCATCAACGTGGCCCGCCTCGATGGCACCTCTAAGAAGGTATTACTACATAATATCTACAATATCTAGAGCGCGACTAGACGGAAGCGAGCAGACAGTCGTGATACACAGCAGCGGCGTGCCCGACAGCATCGCTATCGACCCCCTGGCGAGGAACATCTACTGGACAGACCCCGTCACCGACACCATCAACGTGGCCCGCCTCGATGGCACCTCTAAGAAGGTATTACTACATAATATCTACAATATCTAGAGCGCGACTAGACGGAAGCGAGCAGACAGTCGTGATACACAGCAGCGGCGTGCCCGACAGCATCGCTATCGACCCCCTGGCGAGGAACATCTACTGGACAGACCCCGTCACCGACACCATCAACGTGGCCCGCCTCGATGGCACCTCTAAGAAGGTATTACTACATAATATCTACAATATCTAGAGCGCGACTAGACGGAAGCGAGCAGACAGTCGTGATACACAGCAGCGGCGTGCCCGACAGCATCGCTATCGACCCCCTGGCGAGGAACATCTACTGGACAGACCCCGTCACCGACACCATCAACGTGGCCCGCCTCGATGGCACCTCTAAGAAGGTATTACTACATAATATCTACAATATCTAGAGCGCGACTAGACGGAAGCGAGCAGACAGTCGTGATACACAGCAGCGGCGTGCCCGACAGCATCGCTATCGACCCCCTGGCGAGGAACATCTACTGGACAGACCCCGTCACCGACACCATCAACGTGGCCCGCCTCGATGGCACCTCTAAGAAGGTATTACTACATAATATCTACAATATCTAGAGCGCGACTAGACGGAAGCGAGCAGACAGTCGTGATACACAGCAGCGGCGTGCCCGACAGCATCGCTATCGACCCCCTGGCGAGGAACATCTACTGGACAGACCCCGTCACCGACACCATCAACGTGGCCCGCCTCGATGGCACCTCTAAGAAGGTATTACTACATCATATCTACAATATCTAGAGCGCGACATGAAGCCGTAATAGGAGGCAGTAAATATGCAACACATCCGTCACAAGAACACAGTTCACAGATAGTTAAGAGAGTAGTTACTATTTTTTTTTAAAAGCACGCGTTTGACCACTATCTTACCTGATGGTAAGCGATCATGTGGTCGAAGATGGAGCACGCTTGCCTATAACCTATTCTCTCTTGACTTAAAGACTCCCAGGTTGTAGCTATCAGAAAACACAGATTCTGGCAGGAAATTCCACTCCTTAGCTGTACGCACAATGAATGTGTTCCCAAAACGTTTTGTGCGTGTGGGTGGGATGTCCACCATGTACCGGTGTCGCATTTCCGTACGTCTTGTGGTCCTATGATGGAACGGGCTTAGCGGAATTCCGTTGCACACTCCCCAAAATGCAACCGATAGAAAACCGACAGGCTAGCAACTCGGCGTCGCTGCTCAAGACTTCGGAGCTTCGACTCGACGAGCCTATCATTGTCGATGATCCTCTTGGCTCGTTTCTCAATTAACTCAAGAGCAATTGAAACGCGACATGAAGAACGTGAAACAATAAGATATAGGCAAAACCATCGTTTGTAGCACTAGCACGTGTAAGCAAGGTGCGAGCATTATTCACTAGTAGTGCGCCAATTCCACGAGAGAGTGACCCGCGGCGATAATAATATTATCGTCCCACCACATCATTCAACTCTATGAGCGTATCTCCACACGCTGTTACAATCACTTTGTATCGTCGAGTGAAATTGACGTGCAAGACGTCAAGCACAAGCCGCGCGCCCGCCGCGTGTCAGGGCGTCGCCCCGCGTGCTCGTCGACGCCAAATAACTTATTCGACAAAACAAATGTGCAACGTGTTCATATGAACATTTCGCGATTCTCTCGGTCGTGGAGGTGTGGCCTTACAAGCGGTGTTGAGATTCAACTAAAGAGCGGGATCCGCGAGTGCTAAAAAGATAAGACACTACAGTTTTCGTCAAATAACTTTGCCTCTCTGAAGTTAGCCATTTGCAAAAATCGCGCAGGTGCAGTCACGTACACGGGAGCAAGCGGGACGCAAGCATGCATCGAACGTAAACGTAAGACTGAGACATAAAATCGCGCCCCGCCCCCATGTCTCTTACGCATGCGCAGTTGCAGTGTGTTCGTAATTTTGACTACTACGCAGCCACTCGACACAACTTCAGAGGGGCAAAGCTATTTGACGAGAACTGTACTAAAAACCTCTACCTATCGTCTCGGAGAATACAAGCTTTATCATCTAGTCTAATTAGCCCTTTCAGTTCCACTACTGGGCAAGGCCTCCCTCTCTTTTTTTTGCACACAAGTCTGTCCTGTGCCTTTGCGGGTCAGTTCTTCCGGCCTTTTGGGTTTTTGTCTTCTTGGTCTTAACCTGGTCTTATGTTATGTATTTCTAGGTGATAATCCACAACGAGCTCTACGACCCGCGCGCCATAGCCCTCCACCCGACCGCGGGCTGGATGTTCTGGTCCGACTGGAACGACAAGAAGCCCAAGATCGAGCGCGCCAACCTGGACGGCAGCGGCCGCGTGCTGCTGGTGTACGAGAAGATCACGTGGCCCAACGGCATCGCGCTCGACACTGTGAAGAACAAGCTGTACTGGGGAGATGCTAGGACGCATAAGATTGAGGTACGTTCGTAGACAAAAACAATAAATTCCAGGGCATAGGTGGAATAAGGCTGCCAATGACGATGATGACTCAACTCAACTGCTGGATGAATGTTTTAGGCTCATACCAAAACCATGTACAAATAGTACAAGGTATGGTAGGACAAAAAGAGCAGGATAGATCAATATTACTTGAAGAGCACAAAGTTAAAAATTGCTTGGCATTTTAATGTTTTTCTCAAACATGCTTGGAAATTTGAGCATTGTTTTGTGTAACCAAGTAAGTGTCCACTAGGTGGACCGATGACCTGTTGAGGGTCGCGGGCTTAGAATAATAACGCCTAGAAACCTAGTACGAGCATCAAAAGTGAAGCTACTCAGACTACTCCATATACGGAGTACTCGGCGCAGCGAGCCGTCAGTGCTCAAGGTCACGCTGTGTTGAATGCACCTCCCGAGAAATATTTAAAAATGACAGTTTGTTGCATAAAAAGATGCTCTAACACACCAGGAAAACAAAAAAAAATATGATAAAATCACGTTTCACAAGTAAGTACTTACATTAAATCCATTAATTTTACGTAAATCGATCTTCAAATTAAAATTTTCATAACCTAATTTATCACAATGTAGTGTTGCCAGTTGTAAAGAAAAATTACCCATAATACAGTAAGCACTATTACTGTTGGAGTCTACCTGTATTATGATGCTTATTGTTTAAAGTTGTAAGTATGAAACGAAAGCTAATAATTACGGTTGATTCAAATAATTTGCGCATTTTTTTAAGTGAAAAGTTCTTTAGGCGCGTTGGGCAGTTTTCATATGGGAAAAAACCATAGTCGCGACACGCGGCGACACCTACACCTGTGTATGAGATCGTGTCTTAAAATTGAAATAAAGGAACATCAGACTGGGCGAACAACCAGGGGGGGGGGGGGGGGCAGGGGGAGGCGGGAGCCTTGTCGGCCCCGCGGGTGCCGACCAGTCTATCATGGGTGTCATTTTCGCGATCTTTGGGGTCGCTAAAACCGATTATGGGGTCAAAATCGAAATCCAAGATGGCGGCGACGAAATTTGCTAACTTTTCGTCATGGGTGTCAATTTCATGGTTTCTGGAGTCGCTGAAACCAATTATGGGGTCAAAATCGAAATCCAAGATGGCGCTGACGAAATTTGCTAACTTTTCGTCATGGGTGTCATTTTCATGGTTTCTGAAGTCGCTAAAACCAATTATGGGGCCAAAATCGAAATCCAAGATGGTGGCGATGAAATTTGCTAACTTTTCCTTATGGGTGTCAATTTCATGGTTTCTGGAGTCGCTGAAACCGATTATGGGGTCAAAATCGAAAACTTAGTATGCATACGCCATCTAACCAGGTCTAAATAGTTAGTTGAGAACATTTTCTAAAAAGAGTTTAGAAGGAGAGAGAGAACGATTTGAAGTTTTCTATAAAAGTGAAAATCCACTATCTTTCCTCCTGATGTTTAAAATGTCATGTCGAAAAGTTAGCAAATTTCGTCGGCGCCATCTTTGATTTCGATTTTGACCCCAAAATCGGGTTTAGCGACTCCAGAAACCATGAAAATGACACCCATGACGAAAAGTTAGCAAATTTCATCGGCACCATCTTTGATTTCAATTTTGACCCCATAATCGATTTTAGCGACCTCAGAAACCATGAAAATGACACCCATGACGAAAAGTTAGCAAATTTCGTCGCCGCCATCTTGGATTTCGATTTTGACCCCATAATTGGTTTTAGCGACTCCAGAAACCATGAAAATTACTACACCCATGACGAAAAGTTAGCAAATTTCGTCGGCACCATCTTGGATTTCAATTTTGACCCCATAATCGATTTTAGCGACCTTAGAAACCATGAAAATGACACCCATGACGAAAAGTTAGCAAATATCGTCGGCGACATCTTGGATTTCAATTTTAACCCCATAATCGGTTTTAGCGACCCCAGAAACCATGGAAATGACACCCATGACGAAAAGTTAGCAAATTTCGTCGGCGCCATCTTGGATTTCGATTAGGTACAATAAGTACATACCGACAAGTTACGTACTTAACATTTTTTTTTATATTGATCTATGATTTGTCCCAAGTATATTAACATTTTTCCCGATTTTAGGGAAAGTGTTCATTCCTAGCAACATTTTTTTATGTCTGTGGCTGTAATTACATACCGCTCACTCACACATAAGTGTTTTGGTAGGGAGCGTGTATGAGACTCTCCTTCTAGGCGTTATTATTCTAAGGTCGCGGGTAACCGATGGATGCGAGACGCACAGGACCGGTTGTTGTGGCGCCACTTAGGGGAGGCTTATGTCCAGCAGTGGACGTCTTTTGGCTGATATGATGATGATGATGATGATTTTTACAACCTTCTTCGAGATAAATCGATATTGCTGTACTGGCCAAATACATACGAGCAGCGACCGGAAAAAGTTGTATGAAAATCCATATCTGTCGTGGTTTAGCGGCCAAATAAATTACATAGTAAACTCATATCTGTCGTGTAATTTAAAAATGGAACGATCTATTACCGAAACATGACGAGGTAACTTATCAAAGGTTTTATTTAAATTTCGAACTGGCTTGCAAATAGGAAGCTGTTTATTGAAAAAAAAATCAAAAGAACACTTTAACGCGGGAAAAATTATTGTTGTTCGTTGTTCGTCATTGATTTTGAAAAGTATTTTTTGCAAATAAAATGTTCTGCCTAGGTACTACTTAGTTTTAATTTCCGCGCATTATTTGAGAAAAGTACTGTACAAGCCTTGGCCACAACTAGGCATTGATGGACTAACGTATGTGTGCCTCGACGAAATGTTCGTCCATCAATGCCTCTTTTGCTGGCCGCTGCAGTAATGTACTATATCGAGCGGTTGGTCGGCAGCGCTGGTTTACGAGAAAGTCAGGCAGATACCATGATTGCCAGGACGCATAAAATTGAGGTTTTTGTTAATTGTTAATGACTTGAAATGTTTTCATATCGGTATTACAACAAGCTTTCTCTTAGAATTTGTTCTGATAATAGACATATTATTATGCTGGCACTACACTTGGTGTATTTGTCGAATAATATGTACCAGGTAAACCGAGTTCCAATTTTGACGTCACTTTGTAGGACATCTTTGAACTGGTTATTTTTTCTATTCTCATAGGTATGCAACATGGACGGTACTGAGCGAAAAGAACTTCACAGCAGTGAGATCTTGCACATCTTCGGTCTTACCTTACTGGGAGATCATCTCTACTGGACGGATATGCAGAAACGAACCTTAGACAGGATTAATAAAAATACAGGTACCTAAACTTCCTTTCTATTATTATTTTTCCATCTACAGGGTCTGATAAAAATAACTTAATGTAACAAGAACCCTTATAGTTGCAGTTTCGGATTTTATAGTCGACGCCGGATAAATTTGCAATAACGATCATTGCCCTTTCTCGTAGGTACCTGGAAAATAAATATGAATCGTTTTTCATTACCTACTAGAAAATGTAAAGGATCTCGATAAATGCCGATTCAGGACAGCATGTCAATAAATGGGGGCTGGGGCTCTAGACAAAGTTCATTCTATCAGTAGTAACGATATTGATAGTCGAAAAGTCAAAATACGTAGACACGTTCAATTGATTTAATCAAACAGGCTGGTTCAAACTGTTTTACCAAATTGGCATGAATGTCTGTGGAAAAATTTGATCAAAAATGAGTTGTGTGTCATGACGAAATACAAAATTTCGTATTTCTATTTGATCAAACAGTTTGAACCAAATTACTTGAACGTGTATGGCCCGCATTACGGTAGCGGAATCCCATTTAAATATGGGGACTGTTGTTGCTGAAATTTTTGTTTTGCCCAGCTTGTTTTGTTATTATTAGGTTGGGGAAAAAGTCTTTTCGCATTATAGTATGTATGAACTTGTAATAAAATCTCTTTGGCTAGACTATTTGTATCTGGCTGGTTTTGGTATCATTGAAAGTTTAAAGTTTAAAGAACATCATTCCAAATTCAAATTAGGAAATAGTGTGATTTTTATTTGTTTTTCGTACTGTCAAGATGAGTGAATCTAATGAAGAAATTCGATACATTTTAAAATTTTACTACAAAAAAGGTAAAAATGCAACCCAAGCCGCGAAAAAAATTTGCGATGTTTATGGACCTAGTGCAGTGTCTGTGAGAGTAGCACAAATTTGGTTTGAGCGTTTTCAATCCGGAAATTTTGATGTCAAACGTGCACGTCGCTATGGTCGCCCTATTACGGATAAAATGGATGCCATTTTTGAAAAAGTGGAGCAAGATCGGCGTATCAGTAGTTACGACGTAGCTGAAGAACTGGGAATTGACCACAAATCAGTTACACTATATTAAAAAATGTTTTGAATTTTCTTAAAAAATGCGAAGTGTCTTTTTCCCCAACCTATTATTTGGACATTATACGCATCAAACTCGTAAAGCGCAAAAATAACAGTTTCATTTGATGTCATTTCTTTTGCAAGCAACCCAAATTCATTTTCAAAAATAAAAGTAGGCCAAGTTACTCCCTATATGACAATTTGGATCCACAGAATTCGCGGCATACCGTAGACACTGTCCTGTCCAGAAACATAATAAGTTTACTAATCAATCTGTATCTCTAGGTCTAGAACGTCAACCCGTAGTAGAGCAGATGGCAAACATGATGGGCGTGAAAGCGTTCCGCCTGGGTGAGTCGCTGGGCTGGAACCAGTGCGCCGACAAGAACGGAGGCTGCTCTCATCTGTGCCTCAACACACCCGAGCGTTATGTGTGCAGCTGTCCTCTTGGTAAGTACATGTGTAAGCGTTCCGCCTGGGTGAGTCGCTGGGCTGGAACCAGTGCGCCGACAAGAACGGAGGCTGCTCTCATCTGTGCCTCAACACACCCGAGCGTTATGTGTGCAGCTGTCCTCTTGGTAAGTACATGTGTAAGCGTTCCGCCTGGGTGAGTCGCTGGGCTGGAACCAGTGCGCCGACAAGAACGGAGGCTGCTCTCATCTGTGCCTCAACACACCCGAGCGTTATGTGTGCAGCTGTCCTCTTGGTAAGTACATGTGTAAGCGTTCCGCCTGGGTGAGTCGCTGGGCTGGAACCAGTGCGCCGACAAGAACGGAGGCTGCTCTCATCTGTGCCTCAACACACCCGAGCGTTATGTGTGCAGCTGTCCTCTTGGTAAGTACATGTGTAAGCGTTCCGCCTGGGTGAGTCGCTGGGCTGGAACCAGTGCGCCGACAAGAACGGAGGCTGCTCTCATCTGTGCCTCAACACACCCGAGCGTTATGTGTGCAGCTGTCCTCTTGGTAAGTACATGTGTAAGCGTTCCGCCTGGGTGAGTCGCTGGGCTGGAACCAGTGCGCCGACAAGAACGGAGGCTGCTCTCATCTGTGCCTCAACACACCCGAGCGTTATGTGTGCAGCTGTCCTCTTGGTAAGTACATGTGTAAGCGTTCCGCCTGGGTGAGTCGCTGGGCTGGAACCAGTGCGCCGACAAGAACGGAGGCTGCTCTCATCTGTGCCTCAACACACCCGAGCGTTATGTGTGCAGCTGTCCTCTTGGTAAGTACATGTGTAAGCGTTCCGCCTGGGTGAGTCGCTGGGCTGGAACCAGTGCGCCGACAAGAACGGAGGCTGCTCTCATCTGTGCCTCAACACACCCGAGCGTTATGTGTGCAGCTGTCCTCTTGGTAAGTACATGTGTAAGCGTTCCGCCTGGGTGAGTCGCTGGGCTGGAACCAGTGCGCCGACAAGAACGGATTTTGATGTAAAAAATTGAATCTTACGGACACAATGTAAGACCCGTCTTAACCACAGTATGCGTTAAAGAGTAAAATGGAACCTATCCAAAAGATACAAATCATAAAATGATCACTCAAAAACTAAACTCCGTCCTTTCTTCCCGCAGGTCTAGAGTTAAGCAAAGACCGGAAGACTTGCGTGGAACCGGAAGCGTTTCTGGTGTACAGTCGCAAGAACGTCATTGGCCACATCAGTATTGAGAACGAGGGGAATGACGTCGTGCTGCCGCTCAAAGACTTGAAGGAAGTCAGGTGAGGTTCAACATCAATCAATCTGCCTAGCCTTTGTTGGCTCTCAGGGTATACTGGTACTCAACTGGGTGCAGTTGAGTACCAGTATTTTACGTGATGGACGGGCAGTCCACCACCTGACCTCCACAGCCCAGTAAAAGGGAATATGCATGCAGTTTTTAAATTTACAAAATGAAATACTTGGGACTCCCTTGTTTGACCAAAAGGAATTTGACAAATTTTCACTTCCCAAAAAATTTTATGCATAATTTCATTTGCCAAATTATTACTTAGCATAAAATCTATTCACAAAAAATTGTAATGCAAACCTAATTTTTGGGAAATGAACGTTTAAACTATAACTTGTTTTCCAACTAGTACTTTTACCAATTTTTATGTAGTCAAATATTTCAGTAGGAATAACACATTTTACGCAAAACTTCTAACTAGTTCAGTTTCGGGTAGCCTTTTTTTAGGTTTTTTTTTCCATATTTTTTTCTATAAAATCTAGTCGTGCGCTCCTACGCACGACTAGATTTTATAGATAAAAATATCACACATGTCACAGTTCTAACCTAACCTAAACATTTTTTTTTTAAATTAGCCTTTTTTTTGTCATAGAACTAATCATCATTTGAACTGACGTTTATTGTCTAAAGATTGTTTGCTGTAATAAATCATTTGATTAAAGACTATATGCCATAATGACATTATCTTTGGTAATATTCTGCCGAGTAAAAATTTGAACAAATGAAGAAGTGCGTACTAAAATCATTCCTAATATTGCATTGGTATAAAAAAGGTTGCTAAAATTTGTTTGGGTAGTGAAATTTTGTCAAAATCTTTTCGGCAAAACGGCAGGCTCCCGAAATACTTATTAGCTTTAGAAAGCACTTATGAAATAATTTTTAAAATAACTTCGTCGACGACGAAGTTATAAAGCTTCGAAGTTTACAATTAGAAAGAGAAGTCCGATATGGACTTTGACTTCAAAGTCGACGCCTATTAGAGTTGCAATACAACACGGCGTTTTCGCGAGAATAACTTCCAAACAAAAAAACATACTACAAAGTACTAGTAGTACTTTCCGTAACGACTGTTAAATATCTTCAAATGACATATAGGAACAGGAAAAACGGTTACCGTGCTTTCATAGTCTTGTTATAATATGGATGCCCGTACCGATCCGTGCAGCTTTTATATTTCACGGACTTTCGGAGTCCGACTCATAACGACTGTTAAATATCTTCAAATGACAAACAGGAACAGGAACAACGGTTACCGTGCTTTCATAGTCTTGTTATAATATGGATGCCCGTACCGATCCGTGCAGCTTTTATATTTCACGGACTTTCGGAGTCCGACTCATAACGACTGTTAAATATCTTCAAATGACAAACAGGAACAGGAACAACGGTTACCGTGCTTTCATAGTCTTGTTATAATATGGATGCCCGTACCGATCCGTGCAGCTTTTATATTTCACGGACTTTCGGAGTCCGACTCATAACGACTGTTAAATATCTTCAAATGACAAACAGGAACAGGAACAACGGTTACCGTGCTTTCATAGTCTTGTTATAATATGGATGCCCGTACCGATCCGTGCAGCTTTTATATTTCACGGACTTTCGGAGTCCGACTCATAACGACTGTTAAATATCTTCAAATGACAAACAGGAACAGGAACAACGGTTACCGTGCTTTCATAGTCTTGTTATAATATGGATGCCCGTACCGATCCGTGCAGCTTTTATATTTCACGGACTTTCGGAGTCCGACTCATAACGACTGTTAAATATCTTCAAATGACAAACAGGAACAGGAACAACGGTTACCGTGCTTTCATAGTCTTGTTATAATATGGATGCCCGTACCGATCCGTGCAGCTTTTATATTTCAAGGACTTTCGGAGTCCGACTCATAACGACTGTTAAATATCTTCAAATGACAAACAGGAACAACGGTTACCGTGCTTTCATAGTCTTGTTATAATATGGATGCCCGTACCGATCCGTGCAGCTTTTATATTTCACGGACTTTCGGAGTCCGACTCATAACGACTGTTAAATATCTTCATATGACATACAGGAACAACGGTTACCGTGCTTTCAGAGTCTTGCTATAATATGGATGCCCGTACCGATCCGTGCAGCTTTTCTATTTCACGGACTCTGAACCGTTATATTCTATTACTTATAAATATTGTTGTTTCAGTGCGTTAGCCGTGCACGTGTCTGGGAACAAGCTGTACTGGTCTGACAGCAAGACTAAGACCATCAACCGGTGTTCTGTCAACGGTTCTAACATGGAGAAAGTGCTGGAGTGGATGGGACTAGTTGAAGGTATGTGGGTCATTGTTCATTGTCGAGATTTGTGTAGTTTGGAATAAAACACGGATTTTTTTTTTGAGGTGCAATTTTATTGCGAATGTTGTAACTGGCCCCGTGAAACAATTGAAACTCGATCAATGATCTCATTTGACACAGGTTCGAAGAAACCGAACCACATATTGTTTGGTTTCTTCTCTTTTTATAATTCATCCAAAGGCTGTCTTAAAAATCGCTTTGTACGCAAACGTGTATGCTTTGCCATTATAACTGATAATAATGGTTCTGACCAATTTCGGCCATAGCGGCCAGTCTCAATGGAAATAAGCCAGGCGCAGGACATATTGTAGTGCACCACAGATGCACTTCTACCATCAGTGTCATAGTCCGATGGGATGGCGATCCGACACGACTAGAGAGAGATCTGGCGCCGACGGCTTAAAGGGTTTTCCGAGGCACGGGGGTGTTACACAAGTAACTAATAAGGTGGACATGTCGTGCTCTAGGTATAGCCATCGACTGGGCGGGGCAGAACATCTACTGGTCGGACACGGGCACGCAGCGCATCGAGGTGGCGCGCCTGGACGGCTCCAGCCGCAGGGCTCTGCTGTGGCAGGGACTCAAGAAGCCCAAGAGTATTGCTCTGGATCCTAAGAAAGGGTAACTTCACAACTATAGCCACTTATGATATAACACTTTTAACTGACTTCTAAAAAAGGAGGAGGTTCTCAATTCGGATGTTTGTATTTTCAAAATTATAATTTCCAACAACTTTCAAGGTGTTTTTGGTTGCTTCTTCGTTATTTGACACCGACTTCCGAAATTAAAGTTATTTTGAACGTTGTAGTGTTTTTTGGAAGTCGGTTTTTTTTTAAGTTTCTGTTTGAAAGTTGTTGGAAAGTATGATTTTGAAGTAAGGCAACTTGCTTACATTAAAAAAGTGTATTTATTGTATTAACGCGGCATAGTTCTATCGACGATATTCTACTGATTCAGATTTTGTTTGTGTCCACTTAAACAACGTCAGCCAAACAGTCGGGCTTACTATAGAGGTTTTTTAGTTATTACGAACGGTTATAAATTATGTTTGATTGATGACTTGTCTTCAAATAAATCTTCTACCGATCATAGCACCCAACACCGCAACGTATGAATTTTGATCAGATCAGACGGATGTGAACATAAAATTGGCTAATTTGGCTAGATATAAGACCTATTTTATCAATCACTATAATTGAATACCACTCTTTCAGCTGAATAATAATAGTACGCTTATGATTTACTCCATTCCAGCTACATGTACTGGTCCGAACTGGGCTCCAAGAGCATCAAGCGCGCCGGCATGGACGGCTCCGCGCCCACGCTGCTGCTGGAGCAGGTGGGCAAGGTGCACTCGCTGTGCGTGGACGTGGAGCGGCGTGCGCTGTACTGGGCGGCGCTGGAGCCGCCCGCCATCGAGCTGGCCTTCCTCAACGGCACGGGCCGCAGGGTGCTGCTGCGCGACGTGGCCATGCCCTACACGCTGGCCTTGCATAATGACAGGATCTATTGGGGGGATTGGAATACTGGTATGTGCTTTTTTTTATAAGTTTTTTTTTTATAATATTACACTTTGTAAGAATATTTATGAGTGTCGGTATGTACACAAATTGTTTCAATAAAAAATTTAAGATTTTTTTAACATTGGCATCTATAATAGGGCACTTATTAAGTCTAAGAAGTTAGTGAACATATTCAGCAGTCAATTGCCCCACGGTCCATTATGTGATTTTTTTTCTTTGTGTTGTGCAATAATTGTGGAACTGGGCAAAAGTAACCACGGATTGGGTCCCGAACATCAGGATTATTATTATTATTGTTACTTTAATTGTGTTGTTAGATATAAATTATTTTGCAAATAATTTTATAATAGAGCATGTGATTTGCATACCTCAAGGTGTAATATGGTTGGACTGTGCTATATTTTTAACAACTTTATGTAATTACCCATATTAGCAAATAAATTATTATGATTATTATTATTAAAATTATTGCTATCATTTATTATAATAATAAATAAACTATCTATAAATATCTATAAATAATAATCTATATATAAATAAAAAATCCTGATATAAACAATAAATAAACGTAATATGCCACATTCAATCAAATCACATAGCAACTACATTCTGTAATCCACAGGCATCGTAGAATCAGCTACAAAAACGCTGGGCGAGCAGCGCAAAGTGATCCACTCGGGAGTGGAATACATCTCGGAACTGAAGGTGTTCGGTCGCTCGGGGCGCGGCGCCGCCAGCCAGTGCGCCGCCGACAACGGCGGCTGCGCGCACCTGTGCCTGGCGGCGCCGGCTGCACCTGCCGGGGACTACAGGTGCGCGTGTCCGCAGCACTACCGGCTCAACAAGGATAACCTTACTTGTTCAGGTCGGTGCCGTATTCAACTACATTTCAATTCACAATTAGAGGCCTTTTCTTCGGCCAACGAATCACTAATGAACGTGGCAATGCTGCCAGTGTTCTAGGCACTTTTTTTGTTGACAACGATGTGGAAGAAGTGACTACAAGAAAATGATAATCTAGAAGTTATTTACCTGTCTACAGAACCCGAGGAATTTCTGATATTCGCTCAAAAGAACGCAATTGGACGGATAGTAGTTGCCAATGGAGAATGCAGTGATGCCTACATACCTCTCACCGGATTGAAAAACGTTAAAGCCATTGAATATGACCCTGTGAACAAGTAAGTAATCCCTGAACTATTTAGTACATAACTAATTAGCCTATTCTTAATTCCAATGTTTTGTAGTGACATTTTATTTAGAATCTTCTAAATACAGTTATATTTATAACTAGCTGTTGCCTGCAACTTCGTCTGCGTGGAGTTCAGAATTAAAATACATGACCTTAGTTATATCCCGGTGGTTTTAAGTTTAATTGTGTTATTTTTTATTGTTCAACTTTTCCAATTTTCTCTTCATAACCTTCCTCAAACTTCTTTTTTTTTTTCTGAGTTTGTCTAGCTGTCCTCGAGTTTTGCGCTTAGCAACACATTTAGCTATTCATTTTTATTATTGAAGTTTACTCCTTAAGAAACGGTTGTCATATTTAGCCTATATATGAAAACTTTGAGGAGTAAAATCGAGCGTTAACTAAAAGTGAGGCGTTACGTTCCTTTGTATATCTTTTCTGATTTTGGTGGTACGAGGAGTTTCTACTATGAAGGGAAGTGAAACTGAAGTGAAGTGGAGTAAACTTTGGGTAAAGTCTGCACCTAGTTGTAGCCGGCTAAAACTAGGTGTACACTTCGTGCCGCACTTCGGCTATTGCCGTAACATATATATTTATTAAATTAATATTAAATGCACACTGTTTTAACGTGATAAGATATCAATTACTAGCACGTCTGACAAGATTCGCCAATTAATTTTAGTTTAAAAAATATGCTTTTTCTCAAACATGCTTGTTAATCTGAGCATTATTTTGACAACCTTCTTCGAGATAAATCGACATTGCTGTACTAGCCAAATACATGCGAGCATGCGAGCAGCAACACTGTGACGCTGCAATGCGAGCAGAAACACTGTTACGCTGCAGTGGATAAAAGGACACAACACATCACTAGGAAATGATGCGGCCGATGAGCTGGCCAGAAGGGGATCTGGTGCGATGGTTGTTCAACCCGAACCCATAGTACCGCTCCCTTTCAGTTCACCCAACTGTGCACTTGGCTATAAGAACATACCCACACACAAGCAGAACGCTGGTGGGCCTTGGCACCAGGCTGTAGGCAGTCCAAGGAGGCTATGCCATCCCTAAACAAGAAACTTACCAGGCGCCTTCTGCGACTGGATAGGGGCAGCCTACGAATGGTGGCGGGGACCATCACCGGACACTGCTCACTGAACAAAAATTTCCACACGATAGGTATAACGGACAGTCCTCTATGATCATGCATGGAGGAGGAGCCTTGAGTGCACAGGCGTTACCGGAATACGGAGGCAAACAATAGGGACACCTAATTCACTCACAGACATACTGAACACACTGAGGACTGATCTGCTTCTAGAGGGCGGTTGGCTGGTTTGAATGACGGCCGCCATGGCTTACGTACAATGGTCCACAGCAGGAATAAGTGCGGAAACCATACCCAATAGATAGATAGATACATGCGAGCAGCGGCCTGCAAGTTTGATGAAAATCCATATTATCTGTCGTGTTTTAGCGGCTAAATAAATTACATAGTAAACTCATATCTGTCGTGTAATTTAAAAATGGAACGATCTTTTACTCCGAAACATGACAACCAAGGAGGTCAAAGGTTTTATTTAAATTTCGAACTGGCTTGCAAATAGAAAGCTGTATATTGAAAAACAAAAATAACACTAACGCGGGAAAAATTGTTGTTGTTCGCCATTGATTTTGAAAAGTACTTTCTTTTTGACAAAATGAGTTCAAGTGAAGACAATGAGTGTGATGAATTTCCGCGCATTATTTGAGAGAAAAGTACTATACAAGCCTCTGCCCACATTTACACGTTTGTCCATCAATGCCTCTTTTGCTGGCCGCTGCAGTAATGTACTATTGCATACGTCATGGTTCGTCGTAGTCATAAAAAGCGAGAACGCAAAATGACACGAAACGCAGTCTAAATAAAATCCTACTAATTTACCGCGACTGCAACATTTTTTACATTTAGTATTTTTTTTTTATTAGTGATGGGTTTGCTCTTGACTCTAGTCAATGTCAGAGATGACAGAGACAAAGTCTACGATGTAGCGAGCTTACCCAGAAGGAGCCTGTTCACTCTAACTTTGAAGAGATTAGGGTTGTAAGCTAGATTAGGGTTGTATAGTGCAAATAACTACAGTTTTGCAAGTCATTTTATTATTATCTCGATGCCAACTTAGTTGTACCTGTATCTCCCCCAGGCATTTGTACTGGATGGACGAGGACTCGCACTCGATCCGCCGAGTGTCGATCTCGTACTCCGCCACGTCGGCCGTCAGCGAGTCCAGCGCGGTGGTGGCGGCGCTGAGCCGGCCCTTCCACATGGTGCTGGACATACTGGGCCGAGCCTTGTACTGGACCTGTGCGGATACGGACTCCATCAATGCGACCTCTATTGACAATAACTCGTCGTCAGGAGTCATTCTCAGAGGAGATAATATGATGCCAAGGTTTTTGGCTTTTCATCAGACTAAGAGGTGAGGTTCTTGTTGTATTTGTTTTAATGTTTTAGTTTTGCTTTAGCTCCTTTTGATAACTTTTTGTTTAAAATTTAAATTGGTGTGGTTTGTAATTTAAATTGAATTTCACCAGTGACCATTTAAAACGGCAAACAATATTTTAACAGACTCCAAAAATGTCAAACATAGACGGATTTGCAAAATTATTTAGATTTATTCTGAAATGGTTCCATTTAAAATTCGTAAAAATCTGATGCAGAACTTCAGAGATAGACAATTAAATAGATATATGGACTGATTGGAATTTTACGGCCAGCACTAAAAATTGAAAAAAATAAATAAAATACAAACTACTTTCAATTAAAAACCACTACAAAGTACAAAATAATTTTAATTTGGAAGTCGGTGTCAAAAAACGAAGAAACCACAGCAGAAATACTTTTTTTTAGAGAAAATCAACCGTTTCTGAAAGTCACTTTAATGATTTTAACGTTCCTTTTTATTATTATTATTATTTTTTTTTTTTTTTTTTAATTTTTCAAGGGAGGATGGATGAATTATCAAAAAACGGTCCTGAGACTCCTTTGTGTGTCTTAGTGATTGTGAATTAGTAATTTTCGGTATTCTTGTTAATTTTGGATTTGGCCATCCACGCCTTTCCATTCCTTGACAGTTGTATGTAATATAACATGGCAAAGTCAAGTAGTGTATCAATTTGCTAGAAAAAATATTTCAGTGACGGAAAAAAAATCATACCCTATTCCATTTTTAGGTTCCTGATCTGGAACGACGCAGCCTTAGGCGTGATAATGCGCGCCAACGTGGACGGTACATCCCGAGTGGAACTGGCTCGCGCGAGCAACGTCACCTCTCTCACGGTGGACCACACCACCGGCACGGTCTACTGGGCCGCCAGCAGACAGATCCACGCCGTCGACCTGGACGGCTCCAACAAGTAAAATAAAATTAAATAAATAATCTAGCTAAAGTTATTTATTAATTCATTTACACGTACCTACAATTAAAAGTATTGTATAGTGGTAATTGATAGAGAGATTCATACCTCTCGAGATATTTTATAATCTTACAGAGTTTGCAATCATAATTTTTTCTATACAGATTGTTATAAGTATTCTATGACCATTGTGTTATTCCCCAGACGCGTGATCTGGCAGGGCGGCTGGGCGCAGGCGCTGTGCGTGTGGGGCGGCTGGGCGTACTTCTCGGGCGCGGGCGGCGCCATGCGCGTGGCGCTGACCCGCCGCGACGCGCCCGCCACGCCCGTGCCGCACGTGCCGCGCCTCGTGGCCGCGCGCGCCGTGCACAAGGTATGTATACTGTGGGGCGGCTGGGCGTACTTCTCGGGCGCGGGCGGCGCCATGCGCGTGGCGCTGACCCGCCGCGACGCGCCCGCCACGCCCGTGCCGCACGTGCCGCGCCTCGTGGCCGCGCGCGCCGTGCACAAGGTATGTATACTGTGGGGCGGCTGGGCGTACTTCTCGGGCGCGGGCGGCGCCATGCGCGTGGCGCTGACCCGCCGCGACGCGCCCGCCACGCCCGTGCCGCACGTGCCGCGCCTCGTGGCCGCGCGCGCCGTGCACAAGGTATGTATACTGTGGGGCGGCTGGGCGTACTTCTCGGGCGCGGGCGGCGCCATGCGCGTGGCGCTGACCCGCCGCGACGCGCCCGCCACGCCCGTGCCGCACGTGCCGCGCCTCGTGGCCGCGCGCGCCGTGCACAAGGTATGTATACTGTGGGGCGGCTGGGCGTACTTCTCGGGCGCGGGCGGCGCCATGCGCGTGGCGCTTATTCAAGCAAGCAAATTATTCAAGCAAATCCCGGGTGAAATGGAAGAATGGTGATTTTGGTATCATGATGTGAGCGGACATTCGTAACCCTAAATATTTAACTTTAAAACTCGTCAAAGGTTTGCTGCTAAAACTTCTTTGAACACTTTTCCGTAAGAGTCAATTGAAAACAAGGATGGAGATGGATGCTTAGTGACTAACCCGACGAGGCTGTGACAAAGCATGAAAAGTGTCATTCGTGCAACCCGTGTCTAACGTGGCTAGTTAGTCCACGTTGCGTAACTGTTTTCAACTAATTCGTCACACGAGGCCTTCTAGTGGGTTTTCTAGTGTTTGTCTCGTAAACCTGCATGTTTGGTTTAGGCTGGCAAGCATATGGATAGCTTTTCGTTCAGGCACTTGAAAGAAAAGAAAGAGTTTATTGGCGCCAAGTATACAGGTTGCGGAGATGCATGGGGTTGGTCGGTAAAGCTATGAGCATGAAACCTCCTAAGCGGCATTCGGTAATTTTCGGTCGTCTCCGCAGGTCGCTCGGACACATCCGTGCTGGCGCGGCGGCACGTGCGGCGGCGCGCCGGGCGCATGCGGCGCGGGCGGCGCGTGCGGCTGCGCGCTGCGCTGCGGCCTGCCCGCGCCCTGCCACCCGCAGCGCTTCCTGTGCGACCCCGCCGCGCCCGAGCCGCGCTGCATACCGCACCATTGGAAGTTAGTATTATCTATAGTGCGGCGCGGGCGGCGCTGGAAATGGTTATGAGCTACTTTAACTTGAGCAAAGCCTTCGTAAAAAGCTAGTTTATTAATATCAGTACTACGTCACAGGTGTGACGGCCAGAAGGACTGCGAGAACGGTGCAGACGAGGCGGAGTGCGGCGCGTGCGCGGCCGGGCTGCGCTGCGCGGACGGAGCGTGCGGCGCCGCGCTGGGTGCGTGCGACGCCGGCGCCTACTGCGAGCGCGCGCCGCTCCCCGACGCCTTCCGGTGACTGCACGAAGAGAACAACACGTTCTATATTTGAATCGAGCCCTTATTGTAAATTAGGGAGAGGAGGGGGAACAATGGGTGTAACATTCGAATTCGGAAACGTCGTTCGTTTGTTTTATTCCACTAACCCGACATGTACATATCTGTCATCGGATAATGGCAAACTCCTTATGGTTATGAAATGTCTTGAGAGATTGTAAAGGTTTAGGCGCAAAAGGCCTAATTCTCAAAATGGCAACAGAGTCGCAAAAGACTAGTTCTTTTGCGACTCTTTCTCAAAATTCTTATAAATAAAAGTTTTCTTAATTTATTTAATCTGTGAGTTTAAATTGTGAAAGCTATTAATTAACGGAACGATCGAAAGTATGACCACACTTATAGTCCGTGAACTAAATAAATTCAAAATATATACAAATATAATCCATAATGTCAGGTCACACAAGACAGGATAGACTAGCTTCACAATAATCTATGATTTTGAAATCCTAGTTTTGGTGCTATCACGACTATCACGATATTTTGTTTTCACAACAGATGCGACGAGCGCCTTTGCCTCGCGCCGCGACTCCTGTGTGACGGACACCAACACTGCGAGGACGGCTCCGACGAGTCCGCCGCCACCTGCGGGCTCGCGGGCGCCAAGGAGCACAGCGCGCCGCCCACGCGCCGCTCCAGCGCCTTCGTGGTGTGCGGCTGTGTGGCCGGCGCCGCCGCCGGCCTGGGCGCCGCCTGGGCCGCGCTGCGCCGCGTGCGCCGCGCCGCCCGGGCCGCCGCCCCCCGCGCCGCCCGCGCGCCCGCCCTGGCGCCCGCCGCCCGGGCGCTCGTGCCGCCGCACAAACGAGACATCACCGCTCTGCCTGCTCTCACCACCACTTATACTGAGTGAGTATACCCGCTTTTGATAAGTCTCTCACAAAGCGTGCATATCCGGCCGCTAGTGGCTTACAAAGGCCAAACATAGTTGTGGAGTGCCGAATCCACATTTTGTAATACCTTAATCGTTAATCAATTCTATCGCTTTTACAGCACGTTGGACAGTAACTGCGCGCGCTACCCGCGGCCCACCGCCAACCCGCCGCCATCGCCGGCCACGGGGAGCGACGGCGGCTCGGGCGCACCGCGGCGCCGCGCCTACCGCCACTACCGCGCCTCCAACCGCCCCCCGCCCCCGACCCCCGCCTCCACCGACGCGTGCGAGTCCGAGCCCGACACCGCGCGCGCGCCGCCGCCCTCACCCGCGCCTCGCATCTACTGATGTGCCACTACCGCGCCTCCAACCGCCCCCCGCCCCCGACCCCCGCCTCCACCGACGCGTGCGAGTCCGAGCCCGACACCGCGCGCGCGCCGCCGCCCTCACCCGCGCCTCGCATCTACTGATGTGCCACTACCGCGCCTCCAACCGCCCCCCGCCCCCGACCCCCGCCTCCACCGACGCGTGCGAGTCCGAGCCCGACACCGCGCGCGCGCCGCCGCCCTCACCCGCGCCTCGCATCTACTGATGTGCCACTACCGCGCCTCCAACCGCCCCCCGCCCCCGACCCCCGCCTCCACCGACGCGTGCGAGTCCGAGCCCGACACCGCGCGCGCGCCGCCGCCCTCACCCGCGCCTCGCATCTACTGATGTGCCACTACCGCGCCTCCAACCGCCCCCCGCCCCCGACCCCCGCCTCCACCGACGCGTGCGAGTCCGAGCCCGACACCGCGCGCGCGCCGCCGCCCTCACCCGCGCCTCGCATCTACTGATGTGCCACTACCGCGCCTCCAACCGCCCCCCGCCCCCGACCCCCGCCTCCACCGACGCGTGCGAGTCCGAGCCCGACACCGCGCGCGCGCCGCCGCCCTCACCCGCGCCTCGCATCTACTGATGTGCCACTACCGCGCCTCCAACCGCCCCCCGCCCCCGACCCCCGCCTCCACCGACGCGTGCGAGTCCGAGCCCGACACCGCGCGCGCGCCGCCGCCCTCACCCGCGCCTCGCATCTACTGATGTGC
Organism: Melanchra persicariae; assembly: GCA_947386135.1. Classification (NCBI taxonomy): domain Eukaryota; kingdom Metazoa; phylum Arthropoda; class Insecta; order Lepidoptera; family Noctuidae; genus Melanchra; species Melanchra persicariae. The sequence goes on along the minus strand of OX376651.1, from coordinate 1,782,700 downwards.
CACTACCGCGCCTCCAACCGCCCCCCGCCCCCGACCCCCGCCTCCACCGACGCGTGCGAGTCCGAGCCCGACACCGCGCGCGCGCCGCCGCCCTCACCCGCGCCTCGCATCTACTGATGTGCCACTACCGCGCCTCCAACCGCCCCCCGCCCCCGACCCCCGCCTCCACCGACGCGTGCGAGTCCGAGCCCGACACCGCGCGCGCGCCGCCGCCCTCACCCGCGCCTCGCATCTACTGATGTGCCACTACCGCGCCTCCAACCGCCCCCCGCCCCCGACCCCCGCCTCCACCGACGCGTGCGAGTCCGAGCCCGACACCGCGCGCGCGCCGCCGCCCTCACCCGCGCCTCGCATCTACTGATGTGCCACTACCGCGCCTCGCATCTACTGATGTGCCACTACCGCGCCTCCAACCGCCCCCCGCCCCCGACCCCCGCCTCCACCGACGCGTGCGAGTCCGAGCCCGACACCGCGCGCGCGCCGCCGCCCTCACCCGCGCCTCGCATCTACTGATGTGCCACTACCGCGCCTCGCATCTACTGATGTGCCACTACCGCGCCTCGCATCTACTGATGTGCCACTACCACGCCTCGCATCTACTGATGTGCCACTACCACGCCTCGCATCTACTGATGTGCCACTACCACGCCTCGCATCTACTGATGTGCCACTACCACGCCTCGCATCTACTGATGTGCCACTACCACGCCTCGCATCTACTGATGTGCCACTACCGCGCTTCGCATCTACTGATGTGCCACTACCGCGCCTCCAACCGAGTGTGACGAGCCAGGGCTTCCTGCCGCACCGCCCGATCTCCGCCCCTAACCTAACCATACCAAATGCACCTCCCCGCCTTGCCACTGACCAGCACTACCCGCTACCTGGCTGGAAGGTAGTGCTGGTCGGAGCTTTAGTGCTACAAGAATCTTTTAGTGCTTAATAGGAAACATTTTTAAGTGCACACTGTTAGTAAATATACGTCTATAAAAATAATTTAGAAAAAAATCAAAATGGTGACATTACTTCCGATTTAGGCGATAAAGTCCTTGTATTTGTAAGCTATACGTGGTATAGGCTTATAAGACTCAGTTTAATGCCAATGATTTGGCGTAGCTATTATAGCAAATTGCTGTGTGTACCGCACAACAACAGTTGTTTCACATTTATCATTCAAGTCGCACCAGACATACGTCATTGATTAAGTATAACGAAAGTTTACACCCAATACACTGATTTAGTCTCGTTTCCGTATTCTACATAAAAGCTTATGTAGAAACAAACGCGCAACAAAATAATGCATGGATCAAATAAAGTCTTTTTTTTTCTTTCTTTCAAACCATTTTTTTTTGTTTTATCATGCATTACACAACTCTTCTGCGTGGTTGCACTTTTTTTTGTCGATACTCTAGCGTTTGTCCACAATCTCAGCTGATAGAAAGTGATGATGTGGTCGACAATGGACCTTGCTGGTTAGTTCGTACAGTTCCAACTAACCTAGAAAGAAAGAAAGAAAGAAAATTAGTTTAAACCTAATCTCTCTTCGCTTAGAGACCCCAGGTTATAGGATATAATTTCACCCCGGCTATATTTTTTTAAACTAGGAGAGTTTACGCCGTACGGCATTTCATACAAACTTTCAAGACCTTATTTTTCGAAAAAAATAGGTAAGTATATACATGGTGTTAGGGACATCGTAACGCAAACTGCACGAAAAGGCTACACTTGATGCCATTAACCAAATTGTAAAAGTCATTAATCTCGCTAATGATCGGTTTACAGACCACACATAAAAAATGTCTTTTCTAGACGGTATGTTAGACGCTACATACACATGGGTTAGATAGTGTTTTACTATTAGGCAGGATGCGTTGAGCTTTTGCAACAAAACAGCTGAGCAGATGCCTAATTCTAGCTTTATTTACATTGCTTTTTTTAGTGAAAGTAGTGATTTAACTATTTTTTATAAAAAAATCACATTGGGTTGGGTAAGAATAACGATTATGAACAGTCTAAAGTAAAAAAAACGCCTGAAAAAAATGAGGAAAAGCCGACGAAAAATTCCAACGCGGGGAGGTCCAGAATCATGTCCTGGATCCATGGTATTCGTTTGTGCGTCGATGTCCCTTACACGCTGTATAGCATATAATAGTTCGAAAAGGTCTAAAAAGTTCGAAAACACTGTTTGTTACAGCTAAAGTCGACCGATTTTAAATTCTCCATAGAAACAGAGATTTCAAAATAAGACATTTCGAAAATGTTCTCTGATAACATTTTATATCTATGCATCCTGCTTATGCGTAGGAATTTTCATTAAAATCGGTTCATTCATTTCGAAAAATAAGGACTTGAAAATTTGTATGAAATGCCGTACGGCCTAAACGCTCTTAAATGACGCTGATCTGGAAGTTTTGTTATTAGAGTGTGAAATAACTACTTGGTGCTATTTCACTGTTCGTGCCTCAATAATCGTTATAAGAATAAAATCTCTATTATTTGTAAAATATAGTATAAAACGTAATAAGTCGAGGAGAAACGCATAAAGATACTCGTGAAGAAGGTGTAGTTTCACTACGTCTTTTTTCAATTCTTCAAAACATTTATTAAATGCAAAGATATTCCACGTATAGTCAGGAAAATTAACAGTTTTGCAAACTGCCGCACTACGTAAATTAGCCGTATTATAGAAATTTCATTCGTTTGCAGAGAAGTTGTTATATCAATATACTTACAAACAATTTACGTTGATAGTTAATTTATTTATCAGTAGATTTCTCGAACAAAAAACTCTGACTCAAGATAAAAAGATTGGTTTTCTTTTGAGTTTTATGTGTTTCTCCTTACGTTGTAAATAAAGTAAGTAAGTATTGTAAACAAGGTTTAATTAATTATTATTATACATGATATAAAATAACTATATATTATTATTTGTAGGTTATTCAGTGGACCTACTGACGTATGTTCTTTGTTAATGCACTAGTAAAATTTTGTCGTTATCAAACTACTTAGCTAAAACGTTGAAGTTAAAAATCGAAACTTTAAGTACCTACGTGTATTGGCCTGTCTTGCACTATTAATTTGTGTTAAATTATACTGTAACCAGCGCTACATACGAAAATACAAAAAAAAAATATGTTATACTTGTATATTTATAGTAAAATTATAACCTGCGTCGCAGCTATTTAAACAAGACAGCTTTTGTCACATTTTTTTGTTCATGGCTTTTACAAAGTTACGATGAACCATACCCATATTTAAAAAGAAAATGCATACCTAGCAATTATAAATATCGGCAATACTTCGTTACCCGACAGTAATTATGGCACTTTGAGTTTTAGAAAAAGCTCGGCTTTGTAGATTAGAGAAGCACTCATACATGTTTCACAATCTCTTCATAACTTTCTAAAGCTCCATTTGTCATATTTACCTACAGCTGGTTACTCTTCTATCAAACCACCACTTATGATTGCTTACCATTCATGATGCCGATTCTGTGTGTGTCAAGGTGAAACATTTCGTCAAAAAGGGTTGTTGTACTCATCATTATGAACATTTACTACGGGACCAACACTGAAATCGCGAAAAAAATCAGCTGTTCAGTACATTTTATCGCGTTATGCAAACATAAATGTATGGGGCAGATTCCACACTAAAAGTTGTTCATAATAATGAGTAGGTACATTGATTATTCAGGTGTTTCATAATTGACGAACAAATTAATTTGAACTACAATGGAGACTCAATTAGCGGGACTTATTGTGTGCAAGTCATTCGGATAATGGAAGATCCAAACGATTTAATATAATTATGAAGAAACCGACTTTTCCGATCTTGTAAAGTACAATGATATTTAATTGTTTTTTTTTCTTTATTAACGGACTTTGTCACAATTGAGACTGGCAATCCGAATAATCGCGATTCCGTATAACCGAAGTCCGTATCATCGGGTCTCCAGTGTATCTTCATATTCCTCCCAATAAGTACCTAATATAGAAAGTAATGTTAAGCCTAAAACAAGATGAAGTTTCAGATGTCAACTGTTACTTGAATTTTTCGTTATTTAAAGATAATTACTCTAATTTTAGTTTACTTTGATAAAAACATTATCAGAATGATGATAATTACATTAATTACTTACCCAACTGAAGTGTTTCTTAAGTCAAGTGATTCCTTTAAACCGCTCATGTTCGACCTTGATTTATATAATTAAACGCATTTTTATGATAATCACACTAATACTGAAACATCAGGAAACTGTTTATATTTGATGTTATTCAGTTTACAACACATTCATGTACAGTCGGGGAATGAAAAGGTTAAGCTCCACTGGGTCAATTCACTTGCATCGTGCATGAGAATAACTTCCACGCCTAAATTTCGCCAACATGAATCTAACTCTTCTATTGACATCTATAATGTGACAAGTGTTGGCTTAGGAAAATAATGTTTGAAAATTGTTTAGCCTTTTCGTTCCGTGAGTGAATCTATCGCTAGCGTTTAGAATAATAGTCATGAGGAATAGCAAAAATTCTACTTAATAATAAGGCATGACTGATAGGTACAGAATTCAAATACAACCTCTATAATATTTCGGTAAAAAAATAACAGTAAACGCCTGCGACGAAACAAAATGAAACAAAATAAATTATAGGAAGATAATTATTTGTGATTTATGCAGTTGCCATTTATATTTGCATTTATAGTATTTTTTATTGTAAAAAGCTTGATTAGTTAATTTTATTTCGATTCGTATGTAATCTAAAACTGACTGATTGTGAGATTTTTGTAATAAACTTTTGTACCTGTTACAATGTTTTTTCTCTTTTTGAACATACAGCATTTAATTATTAGTGATTGCCTAAAATACCTACGACGCAATATGGTTGTTTAAAGATTGCCATTTGCCGTAAGGCCGCCCATTGTACACGTCTTGTTCTTATGAATGTTTGCCCTGTGTTTATATTGAGCTGTACAATTTACAATAAACAAATATGGTTTCGGCTACGTTGGTCAATTGATCACAATTCGTCTTTCCATCTAGAATTTCTCAGTACCACTACTCACCAGACCTTGCGCCTACTGACTACTACTTTTTCCAGAATTTGGATAACTTCTTCTTGGCGGGAAAAAAATTCAATACCCGAGAGGCAGTACAAAATGCCTTTAGAATTTGTTGCCTCCCGTCCAGCTGATTTCTTTAAGAAGGGCATCAATAAACTGCCACTGCGTTGGCAAAGATGCATTGATTGCATGGGTGATTACTTCGATTAATACAAATAAAAAATACATGAAAAAAATTCGTTTAAATTTTTTCATACAAAACGGCAATTTCATAGGTAAAGACCTATTATAAGACGAAACAGGAAGAGAGGTTTATTCCCCGCAATGGGATAAGTCGCCCTCAATTTTTCATATTCTAACTTATCTACCTACTACAAATAATTTAAAACATATACTAGGTACCTATTAGGTATTAGTTTTATTTAACTGATATACCTCAAGCTAAGGCCACTTGCGCTGACGGCCTCAATTATGTTGATGATAATTATTATGTATCTAATATATATCTATCTAATACCTTCAAACGAGCTATTCTTGTATACTTATTATAATCTGAATCTCGGAAACGGCTCCAACGATTTTCATGAAATTTAGTATGCAGGGGGTTTCGGGGGCGATAAATCGATCTAGCTAGGTTTCATTTTTAGAAAACGTCGTTTTATCCGTGTTTCCAAAAAAGAGCCGAGCAACGCTCGGTCATCCAGGTACTATACCTAAAATACAAATAGAGGAATAACTTAGTAGGTATTGAGATCAAAATAAAAGGTGAGGAACTACAAGATTTCTGAGTTAGTACTAAAGTAAAAGTTTTCCAAAATAATGAGTATTTATTATTTCCAGATCGAATCGACTGACATTTCGGAACCTGTTGCCAGTTTGGTTATACGTTATACGTACGTGTCATAAAGGCTGAGACTGGCGAGCGCTTCTGCGCTTGCGCACAGCTTGAATACGCGTCTTATGTGGTTGCGATCCTCTGCAGTGGTGGAACGTCGAAGAGTAGGTTAGTCACAAAATTTTACTTTTAAAAAATATTCTGAACCTTTTTCTTTATATTTTAAATTTACGAGCCGTTTCTATCTAATAGAAACTCTTTTGCAAAAAAAACGGGCACTTTAGATTTTTTTCTCTACTTCAATGAAGAAGAACAAGAAATAGGTTTTGTTAATTTGACGATGTATTGGCATGTTTTTTGAAGCATCCTGGCATGATTCTTTACGTTCCAAATTTAAAATTTGAAAAGAAAAATAATGATTATTGTGGATTATTCTAAAATTGCTTTACTAATGGCGCGAATTGCTGAAACGATTTTTAACTGATTACGATATTTTAAAACTTTTTGGATATTTTCTGCAAATTAAACAATTTAATCTTTCTTTTTACATTAAATACCACTTTTTGATATGAGTGATAAAGCGATAAGGACCGGTAAAATTATAGCCCTACTTGAAGAAGGTTGTTCGCAAACTTACGTGTCTCAGCGGCTAAATGTGAGTCGTTCAACTGTCCAGAGGACTTGGCAACGGTATCTAGAGACTGGTTCGGTCAAAAGAAGACCCGGTTCGGGAAGAAAACGATGCACAGAACCAAGAGTTGACCGCTTTTTGGTGAGTCAGGCGTTGCGTAATCGTAAGGCGGCAAGTGTGGACCTGAAGAAGAGCCTTGAAGAAGTAAGAGGAGTAGAAGTTAGCTTGTGGACGGTCAGGAGGAGGCTTTTGGCTGCCAATATCAAGAGTTACCGCCCAGCTCGGGGCCCTAAATTACTCCGTGAGCACCGTGTTGCTCGACTTCAGTTTTCTCGGAACTGTGCTTCATGGACTCTGGAGGACTGGAATAAAGTATTGTTTTCTGATGAAGCTAGAATCTCTTTGTGTGGAGAGGACCGACGCCGGCGAGTGCTGCGAAGACCACGGGAACGCTATGCGGAAGTGTGTTTCGAAGAAATCACTCCTTATGGCGGAGGCTCCGTTATGGTTTGGGCAGCAATTAATTCGACGGAGCGTACGGAGTTAGTTTTCATAGAAAATGGAACATGAAATGCACACCGGTACATAATGGAAGTCCTAATTCCATATGCACAACCCACATTGACTGCACTTGGGGAAGATTCCATTTTTATGGACGATAATGCTCGCCCGCACCGTTCTGGCGACGTGGAAGCGTACATGCAAGAAGTTGGGATCCGTCGTTTAGATTGGCCAGCTCGAAGTCCTGACCTCAATCCAATTGAGCATGTGTGGGATGTTCTAAAAAGACGGGTAAGATCAGTGCAACCTGCTCCACAAAACATCAGGGAGCTAAAAAGAGTCATTGCAGAAGAGTGGGAACGTATTCCTCAAAACGTTATTAAAAACATCGTGGAAAGCATGCCCAGAAGGATTCAAACTGTGATTTTGGCAAGAGGAGGTCACACTCGTTATTAGGTTTTTACATTTGTAACTTTATTTAATAAAAAAAAGTTAAAAAAAAAACTTGTCTTTATTGCCGACCACTTCTTATTGTTTGGGCGTGTACGTCGATTTTAAATCCATCGTTTTTTTTTCTTTTAATTGCTCGAATTCACTTCACGCGCATTAATTTACACGATTATAAGTATACAGACTACGTCAAAGAAATAAATTTCATTTAATTAACTAAAATCGACCTTAGAACGTAAATTTCCTTAGGTGCCCGTTTTTTTTGCAAAAGAGTGTATATTTGTGTATATCAGCTGAGTAGAGAGAGATAGAAGATCGCTTTTCTACTAAGTGCGAAAGAGATTTCATGTCTCTTGCATACTTAGGTACTAGTAAAGCAATATTGAATACTGCTGTCAAATCCGACTTCTTAGATTGTCACGAATATAGTAGTACCTTTTATTTATCGTACTAGCACTTCGTCCGCCACTTCGGCCGCACAGATTTAGTACTTTCCTATGCAAACTTGGATACCCCCAACCTTTTGGCCAAACCCTTCAAAAGGGGTCGGCCCTTTTGAAGGGTAAGCTTGCAATATTAATCGTTGCGATCTTTATTTTTTACCACATACCAAGTTATTTGCAGTAAGTTTCTAAATCGAAGTAATGAGCTTCATCGTACAATCCATTTTTACCCAAATGGGATGGATTACGAAAAAATAGTTACGATTCTAATATTCCACTTTGAATGGTTTATTATACCAATTTCCAAGTAAATTGAGGCAAGCAGTAATATGCTTTACTAAAAACTTCATCATTCCTTTACACCCCTTCAGGGGTTGATTTCGAATAATCTAAACATATGATCGGACCAAGCATTAAGATTCTTCCATACAAATTTTAACACCCCCTAAAAACCCATGGGGGTTTTTGAAAATGAATTATGACATCATTTATTTTTCAAGTTCAGTAGTCGTGCCAAGTTTCAAGTTAATAAACCCAAAGAATAAGATTCTTCCATACAAACTTGAACACCCCCTAAATCGTATTTTGGGGTAGTTCTGAAAAACGAATGATGACAAACTTTATAATTCATTTAATGTCAGTATTCGTACCATTTTTCAAGTAAATTGGGTTAAGGAATAAGATTTTCCATACTTTCCACTCTTATTTCACACCTTTTCGGGGGGAGTTTCCAAAAATTATTTCTTAGCTGACGTCTCCTACTCATAATATACCTTCGTGCAAAATTTCATCTTCATGGGTCAAGCGGTTTTCGAGATTTCGTGATGAGTGAGTGAGTGACCTTTTGCTACAGATACCTTTACCTATCATAGAAATTCGTACCATGGAGGAATGATATAAGGGCAGACGGGACGTGCATATGATGGCAGATTACTGCTGAAATTTAAAACGAGTCCTACCCCAAGCATCTCAGTCAAGAAAATCATTAATTTTTGCGTGACAAAGACTCCGACAAACATACCATCTAAATAGACTGCCGCGCCGTCATGAGAAAAAAAATATGTATCTACACCCGATTTCCGACATTAATAAAATAACTTAAGGTCGGAAATGGGTTGCTTTGTTTTGTGTCAATAAGTCCTTTTTTCTTTGGCGGCAATACGTTGCCGCGCTCTTTGACACATGCCCCCGAATGTCGGCGAGGTCAAATGAATATTCTAAAAAAACATTTCTTTTACATTTAGCCTATTTGAACGGATTATTGTCAGATTTGTCAGTTCCATGAAGCCGTTAATAGCCAACGAGTATGTTATTTTTGCAAAATTCGAGAAACTGTGATGAAAATGACCAGTCCCAACTAACGACGTCCGTTCACAAACATGACGCACGTGCTAGCACCATTAGGCTCAACCATATTGAAGGGAGCCAAATGACCCAAAACATGCGCCACCATCAGCTAGACTTTTGAGTGACCATGAAACTCCCAACCGCCAGGGCAGATTCAAGTCAGATCACCTTCTTAATTGCCCCTCGTGCACAACCACCTGCCAATGATAGAGCTGTACAAGTTGCTCAATACTGGTCAGACAAAATTTGAAATGAGTCAATCGACACGAAAAGTTGAAGATTATAACATTCTTTCAAATCTAAATTTCCGTAAACATATCGATTTACTATGTACAAGAGTGCGCAAATTAATATTATGTTCTTTAAGAATTATTTATTATTATTTTTTATTATTATTATTTACGGAACATAGCCGACTATAAATTCATTAAACAGTTGTATTTAGCTTTGTGTCAATATTAATTAATGTTACAATCCATTCTTACATATTGCATAACTTCTTGGGGTGATGCAGCCAAAACGATTTTACTCCCGTTAGAGCATGCTCAAAGAGCAATTCTAAAGTTTACTACCTTTCGCCCTTTTATTTTTGATTTCCTACGAACCAGGTCTACATAGCATGTAATGTGCTTACAGTACGGCAATTGTTATTTTATTTTAAACATAAAGTACTACCTACATCAGTGGGCTAAGCACGAAATTCTTGCGAAATCGTATCGATATGGTAAATAAATACCAGACAATTACGAACTCGCTACAGCGACATGTTATATTGGTAGCACGAAGTCCAAAAAACGTCTTGCGACAACTCGAAGATACTATTTGAACGATGGTTAATTTAGGCCGAGAATCCAAGAGCGATTAGAATGGTTTAAAGTGAATGGTGCGTTCTGAAAATGAAGACAAAAAACCGATAACTCTGTTTTGATTCAATTAGAGCCTGAAAAATACTAAAGATAAAAAAAAGTATTAATATTATATAAATGTTAAAACAAGTTTATCATTTTTATAAATTCTTTTTTTCATATAAAATTAAAAATTTCAGTTTAATAGTGATGAAATTAATGATAAATTGTTCGATTTCGAACGGTGTAACACATGACATTTGACAGATTGCATTTCACGTTTGACGTTTTCCTGCAAATGACAAAAATATAAAACCGTTAGCACACTGATGCGAACGCGTGGAGCTGTGAAGTTCTTGCACTAGCGAACTTGAAAATTGATAAAAGCGCTTGCAGCACGCTCACACCTTAACTTTTCCAGGCCTTAGTAAGTACCTAATTCCTTTGGACATAGTAATGGTAGTTAGATGGAATACTACCTATATTATTACTAACCAAAATTTCCCAAATAATCATTCACTTGATAGAAATAATAATTATACAAGTTATATTATTACACAAATATATACTTTGCAATGATTTCTTCCTAATTTGGAGGATTTGGTTACTTTTGAAATTTTTAATAGCGCCATTTGTAAATGGTGGTGGTGACGTTGCGTCTCGGTGTATGTTTACCCTAATAAGGCGTAACGTCTATTGTTGTTTGTTGTCATTTCAAATAATAATTGTAATTCACCAGCTTATACAAGAAAACTGTGTGCTGTACGGTACCAAGATGTTATAATTAACAAAGTCAACAAGAACAAGCTTTAGTCAAACCGTCCTTAAGGTGAAGTTCATAGAAAAGTAAGCATTTTTATAAAATTTTGTAATGTACACTTTTATTGCTCATACTCATGCAGCAATGCCAAATGCGCCTGTTATGCTGGTTCCTATGGAGTATGAGGTGAGCCTATTGCCGTACACAGCACACAGAATGAGACTTCATGTAGGGCTGTTACTGAGAAAGACCAATAACACTTTGCACGACCAATTCTTTTTCATGTTTCACAATCTTTGATTTTTGTTATAACTACTTCTTTTATCAACAGGAGATGAAAAGTAGATTATTTCAGGTTCTAGCCAAGAGCCTTTGCCGGCACCACATTGCAACAATATAATCCAGCATTGCGACCAAGAGCAGGCAAACCATTCCAATCGCTTACACGAGCGTCTACTAGTCTGTGACTGAGTTTCTTCAAAGACCACGACAACAGGGCATTCAACGAAGCGATTGGGGGAATCTTTTGTAACTTCTGATGATTCAAAAGTGCTAATTTCAAGCTGCTAAGATGTCAACCATGTTTGGAATATCTGCTGTTCCTGCCATTTCAGGTGTTTGGAGCACGGTCTATAAGCCATAGCTCATAGGTGCTCCAAACATGTTTGATATCTAACAGCTTTACCAATTCAATAAGATCCGTGTAGGTACCTCTATTTAGGACACATGAAATATAAAGTTTTGTTTAAATGTAAATCGATATTTTATTTCATCAATGCATTATGCTTATAATATACATAGTGAATGGTAATTTCTAATTGCAAAAGATTTTTTAGAATTTTATCTGGCATAAGCTTAATCAGCACACCAAGTTCCTACTACTGCTAGGCTACAGGCTTTCTCTGTGAGGGCGAGTCGGCCACAATCCATCACGCGGACCCAGTGAGGGTTAGCTGGATTTCACTTGTCTTCGATTTTTTTCTTCTAGGATATAACAGTGTCCTCACCACGCGACGTCCTTAGCTGCTTTGAGATTAGCAATGATAAAATAAATAAGACCAAGCATTTGGGTTTGGAACATCGACCTATGTCAGATCACGGGCCTAGTCGGGGCCGTTTACTGGATGTATTATTTACAACAAGTACTCGTCATTCCCCACTGCTTTGCTGACGAGGCTAGCCCAAAAAAAAACTGTTTGTTTTCCGTGATAAAAAAGCAACATTAGTGTAGCTTTTTAGCTTAGAAAAAGAATTATCATAATCAGACCCTTCGATCGCCTTTAATAGTGATCGAAGATCGGACCTGACTTCCAGAGACTACCTTTACAAAGGAACTTAAAAACAAACAATTTTACCTTCTAATTTCTGTTTATTCAGGTTTTCTTAATGTATTACATTAATAGTCGGATCCAAAATAGAAATTGATTTAACAAACAAGCCTTTCATTTATTACAAAAGGTAGCGGTACGCAAGCCTTGCATGCGGGATGATTTGATCTAGGATTTGATAAACTATTTTCGAAGGAGTCTCTCACAGTGCGCTAGCAGTACGGTGTAGGTACCGACAGTAGATAAGACGCCGGTTACGATGGCAGGTCTTTTCAATAAACCAATCGTCACGCTGCAAAGGTGTTCTATTTCATATTCGTCCTGCTTTTCTCCCTTGGTAAGCACGGGTCTCTAGCCATCATCGATAGACTTGTAGAATGCGGCTTATTGTATAGTTCTTGCCATTTGAATAGGTGCTGCAACCATTTTCACAAACCTGTTGAAGTAGATGTTATAGGTACATTAAGAAATGTTAAATCTTATATTGTCGAGAATAAGGTAGTAGTAGCTACGGTTGCCTAGTACCTACATCATTTGCTCACTGAGGTTTGTTGCAAGTTCTATTACATTCCAATTTTGCGTTGGTATGGACCCGTTGAAACAAACTACATACGAGTACAAACACGTGCATTGTATTAGGTACCTATAGCAGGATCAGTGGGTCGTCTTAGGGGCAGTATTTGTAACACCTATCACGATGCTGCGTGGTTATAACATAAATTAGTTTGAGCACCAAAGAGTTGCGGCGAATTACGCACAGAAACGAACTTCACCAAGGCGCGCGGGTGGCGCAGGGAGCTGTAGTGTGATTTGCATGAATAACACTTATAAAAATGTTTTTTGATGAGAAACTATTACGTGTGTTTACCAAGAAAATGGAAATGTTTCCTACCTCGTTTCACATCTTCTCCTAGCCTCTTTATGTATCCAGGAGACCGGATGATAAATAGGCAGCATGCCTTCCTCTTGTTTTCATGAATAAATTGCATTTTCTTGCATTAGTTCCAAAATAAATACGGAATATTTTTTGACGTAAACTGTCTCACCAAGAAAATGTCAGTGAGATTTTTTTTTACGTGACAGCGTCCCAGCTAGCGAGAAAGTCGAAACGACACAATTCGTGCTACCGATTGCTATCGATTTCCATACATTTGGTTCATTTACGTAACGTTAATGCGTAAAAACTATACGAAGGTGATTGTCAATGTTTCGTGCTACCGATTAGTTAGTTCCAAATACGCACACACGGCGCTGATCAATTTTGCATACAAAATTTGTCGAAGGCGATACGTTTACGCTGTCGATGCAATTACGCAGAAATTCGTGCTTAGCCCTCTGCACACTACACTTCCTTTTGACCTTCTGACAAGAGAAGGAAGGACTTGGTTTGCATAAAGCCCCTAACTAGACATGCGTTTGCTAATCGTTTTTATGTGTTTTTAGGACCTTTTCTACATAATAGGCTCAACAAGGTGCTAAGCTTCTATAGCAGTGGTGCCTTACCTTTTCAATATTGTTACCCCTGTGACCTAAAATGAAAACTAATTTTACCCCTACCTACCTTAAAATGTTATCAATTCAAACAATAGAAGCAAATACAAATATCTTTATTAATCCCAATAACACATCAGTTTGACAATTTTATTGTACACTAGCACTTCGCCCGCGACTTCGTCCGCGTGGGGATAGTAGGTACTCCACAAACTGCAACGCCCCTATACATATCCCCTTATAAAGGTTAGTTTTGGAAAATTAAGCACAACGATTCTCATTATTGGTTCAGCGCAACTGTTCACCCCGTTCAGCCCATCAGAGGTTGATTATGCAAAAATTGTTAGGTACATGATCTGTTGCAATTATCCCACTTTTAGTTTATTCATAGAATTCCGACGTAAATTGAAGCAAGCTATAATTTCCTCCCCTAAAAACTTATTCACCCCTGCTTCACCCCTTATTATGTATGTACCTAGTTGATTTTCGAAAAATCCAAACATTTGATATTCTTATTGTTTTATCGAAAACATTTAAATGCTGTGGTGTTTCAACGTCATCGGACCAAGCATTGATACGATTCTCCCCAGTTCGCTCAAGCCGCGACATTTTTCTTACTCCGAGCATGTTTATTACCGTCGTAACTTTTAAACGAAAGGTCCGATTTGAATGATTTAAAGTGTAATTTACACGGACATAATCAACCTTAATTATCAAACCATTTAAATGGATAAAGATTAATATCATGGTACTATAATCACCATTTTTTATTTCACCATGGGATTTATTGACTAATATTAACAAAAAACGGTCATGGTGACTTAACCATAATAGTTAGACATATGGTATCGCGGACTTTTTTGTAGACATTGATGACCTCTATAAAACTGTAGTACATCACTTTGCTCTATTGTCAATAGATTCCGCAGCGTACGCGATATAACGATTTTTTCTCACACCTTGGGTCACATTATCGAAGTTTTCATACGGATCCCTAACTTTTTTGAAAATATTCTATAGCCTATGTCCATCTCTGATAATGTAGAATTCTACTGGTGAAAGAATTTTTCAAATCGGTCCAGTAGTTTCGGAGCCTATTCATTTCAAACAAACAAACAAACAAACAAACAAACAAATCTTTCCTCTTTATAATATTAGTGTAGATTTCTGCGGCGGCCAGCAAAAGAGGCACTGATGGAAAACGCGTTAAAATGTGGGCCGAGGCGAAGCCGAGGCACACATACGTAAGTCCATCAATGCCTAGTTGTGGCCAAGGTTTGTATAGTACTTCTATAATAATGCGCGGAAATTCATCACACTTATTTTCTTCACTTGAACTCCTTTTGTCAAATACAAGTACTTTTCAAAATCAATTAAGTACGAACAACGAACAACAATAATTTTTCATGCGTTAAAGTGTTTGTTTTTTTTTTTCAATAAAAAGCTTTCTATTTGCAAGCCAGTTCGAAATTTAAATTAACCTTTGATTATGTTACCTCCTTGGTTGCCATGTTTTGGAGTAAAAGATCGTTCCATTTTTAAATTACACGACAGATATGAGTTTGCTAGGTAATTTATGATATGGATTTTCATACAACTTTTGCCGGCCGCTGCTCGCATGTATTTGGCCAGTACAGCAATTTCGATTTATCTCGAAGAAGGTTGTCAAAATATTGCTCACATTTCCAAGCATGTTTGAGAAAACGTATTCTATTATATATCTAAACAATGAAGTGTTGTGGTAAATGAAAGACATTTGCACTCGGTAACGTCTCGATTTATTGTCCGTTCACATAGACTGAGCGTACACGATCTTAACATAATGCTTTCTTAGCTAATCCTGAATAAGGTGTACACACATACTAATAATACTTACGATACTTGCTTACACACACTACACCTCCGGGGGGGGTATAAGAAAAAAAAAATAGAGCTCTTAATTTTTTTTTTTACAATGTGATTACGGCAACTATTAAAAATAAAAAAACAAATATATCTTATTTACTATGAAACATTTTAGTTTTGTCCTTATGAATCAATTCGATTTTATTTTGTTTTAGAATTTTGACGTTGGGGCCCATATCCTCTAGGCCTTCCAAAATATTATCCAATTTCTTTGTTTGTTCACTTTTGACTAAAACTAAATCGTTTTTGTTATAAGTAACTGGATTACATTTCTTATCATAAGCTAATTTTCTATTTTGCTTACTTATTTCTAAATTATGTTTAGCTTCTTTTAGCGCTACTTGTAGCCTATATCTTAAATCTAAAGAGTAGTCATTGGGGTTATGTAATGGTTCTATTCTATTACAATTCTTAATATTACTAGGAATATTACATCTCCTGCCGAAAATTACTTCGAAGGGCGTGTACTTCGTCTCTGAGTAGACGGTGTTATTATAACTGAAACACCAAAATGGTATCCAGTGTGACCAGTCATAGCCGTTATCGCCTGAATAAGTCCTTAGAAAAGCGCCTAAATGCTTATAAGCATTTTCGAGAGAACCGATCGATTGATGGTGGTATGCTGTGGAAGTTAATTTTTCTATCTATACATATAATAAAACAGTAGAAAGTTTGTGACTGTACATTAAACAAATTTACCAAAAATGGGTTGGGGACGATGAAAAAGGAACACACTGAACAAAAAAAGATTTTTCAGATTTTCTTGTCTGTCTGTCTGTCTGTTAACGATAATGAAAATACTGTACAGATTTACTTGGAGAGTTAGTTACAGTGGAGAGTATACAGTTACATGTGGGTTAGCTCTGAGCAACATTTAGTCTTTGTTTCAATTAAATTGGTGGCCAGGAAAAAAAGTTACGGGCATTTAAAGATAAATTTTACAGCATGATTTAAATCGTAGCCATTGGTAACCTCTGTACTGATAGGAACGCAAATTTTGAATTGTTTTAACAAGTGAAATCAGCCTAGGCGGTTAATGACCGGACTTTCACTTAGTGATGCGTGCGTTTGAACCCCGCCGTATGCAGGTGTTTTTGTAGGTTTTGATTATCTTTTGTGTTTTTGTTTATGTTTAGATTTCCAACATACTTAACATCAATGTTTAGGTAATACATTCCCAAAATTATTAATATTCAATTTTTCAAATACCTATAGTGCCAATATTAAAGAGGTTATGACTATAAATAAGTTTTTTTTATCTGTATCATCTCAGCGGCCACTTTCTGTGTAAGCCTTTAATCATGAAGATATGCCAAACGACTTTAAATTACTATTTTTATTTGTAACATTCATAATTATGTAAACACTAGACAAGTAGAAATTATTTGTAACAATATAATATTCTTCAGGACCTAATAGTTGGCCCAATATAAGTCTAAATCCACTGTAAATCTTCAGCCATCTTCAGGTTATCGATGAAACAGTGGGCCCAGTAGATAGGTGCAGTACGAAAGATCGCTTGAAACCCACGTCAACCTCACAGAAACCAATCAGCTTTCCATCTCCGCCACGGCCAGCGCCTCTAAGGCTTCGTTCACACGGCATTGTCCTGCACGTTTTTTTGCAGTATACGTCTTAACGTATAAATAGTGACCATACAACGTACATATATCAATTCACACGTCGATTGTACTGCAAAAAAACGTGTACCGCTTATACGTTTAAACGCATATACTCAACGGACACATACTCAACGGACTTGTCAAGCAAATCGAATGAACTTTGACGTATTCGGTTCGCAGTGGCACATAATATAGCTCTGTCTCGTTCACACGGCACGATGTTCACACGTTTTTATCATCGAATAGCAACCGAAGAAGCGTTTAGTACCTGAGCGTCTTTTGGACGGGTGGCACGTATTTTATGTTTGATTTGGTTTGATATTCAAAATGGTTGAGGAATCTTCCATAGACAACGAACTATTAATTTCTTTAGTGGAACAATGTCCCGTTTTATGGGATAAAACTTTGGAACTTTATAAAAATCGCGTCGCAACTCAAGCGGCTTGGAAGGGAATCATGGTAATAATTGATCCTAATTTTGAGACAAAGGAAGAAAAAACAAGACAAGCCTTAGGTATGTATATTTTATTACTAATAATAAAAATTGAGTTACAACACATTTTAACTTGCTCTGCTTAGTTCTAAATGTATTTGTTTTGCCATGGGACTGCTCCTTCGTTTGATAAAAAATAGTGACTAAAAATGGACCTTACGCTGTTTGCTTGAACATTTCGAACTGCCGTACTTTGAATATTTTCAAATAATGAAGGATTTGCCACATCTTCAAAATTGTGTCCATCATTTTCACGAACATAATTGTGTAATACAATGCATGCTTTTATGATTTCTGTCAATAAACTTGGTGAAACATCAATAGCCTTATGTAGAATTCTCCATTTTCCCGCTAAGATACCAAAAGCACACTCCACGTACCTGCTTGCTCTGCTCAGGCGGTAATTGAAGATTTTTTTACGTAAATCTAAATGTGTTCCTCCAAAAGGGCGCAGTAAATTATTATGTAGGGCAAATCCCTCATCACCAATAAATACGTAAGGTGTACTTTCTCCACCTTCTAATAATGGCTTTGGGTTGGGTATATTCAACGAACCATCATTAAGTTTTTTCCACAAGACGGAATTTTTCAAAATGGATGAGTCACAATCTTTTCCGTATGATCATATGTCTACATATATAAATCTGTATTCCGAATCAACCACCGCAAGTAGCACAATTGAAAAATAATCTTTATAATTGAAGTACATGGAACCACTATGAGGAGGCTTTAAGATTTTTATGTGTTTTCCGTCAATTGCACCTAAACAATGAGGGAAATTAGTCTTTCTTTCAAAACCTTCCACTATTTTTATCCATTCACTTTCTGTAGAAGGCATTTGAAGATATTCTCCCTGACGGACATGCCATAGAGTCCAGCAAACATCCCAGATGATACCACTTATAGTCGATACTCCAACTTTGTATGAATAGTGTAAATCATTCATGGAGCACCCCGATGCTAAATACCTGAAAAAAAATGTATATGTACAGTCAACAGCACGTCCCTCTATACAGATCCAATATAAACTGACACGCGGCATCATTACACAGACTGGTTTGACAAGATCAGTTTATAATGGAAGTGTAAAGAGGGACGTGCTATTGTCTGTACCGTATTACTTTTTTGTTTACCGTTTTTGATTGTATTTTACAGCTAAAATGATTATTCAACGGTGGACTCATATAAGAGATAATTATAATCGATCGTATAAAAAGATAAAAGATCAGAAAAGCTCAGGAAGTGGCGCCAAAACAGCAAAGCCTTATGTATAAAGTAAACAGTTATCTTTTCTGCAGAAAGTAATAGAACCTAAAAAGACAGTAAATAATGCTACTACCGAAAATAACAACACGGAATCCAATAATAACACAGAATCCGAAAACCAGAAAAAAAATTCTGAGGGTGGAAATGAAACATTGGAAACAAACTCTATAGAGACACATGACACAATGGCGGCAAAGAGCCCAATACCTAATCGTGTACCTAAAAGATCTCTAAAGAATATGATTAGTCCTGTAGATGCGAAGATGATGAAATTTATGGATTCTTATTCGAATAACGAACCTAAAACAATGAATCGGCTTCTTTCATTTTTTAATGGGATATTACCATCATTAGATAAGTATGACGATGATGAAGTCCTTGAATTCCAAATGGGTGTGTTACAGTTAATGAAAATAATTAAAAACAGTCGCCAAATTCGTGAATCGTCGTCTTTCAATCTGTCATCAGTTCACAGAGGATATTTTACACAACAATACCAAAATAGTAATATACAAGAAGCTACAAATTCTATTAGTACAAACATGACTACAACGACTTCTCTTCAAAGTCCAGCCTCTGTAGAATTAACTACAGCAGCTTCTCTTCAAAGTCCGTCTTCTGTCGAATCCTGCTATTCTAACTACACGGATATTGATTACAATGTCTTTTAATACGAAACACGAATATACCATAGTAAAATTGGTCAAATTTTTATATTTTTTTAATTATAATAATTAACATTAATAAAACTTAAATAATCACAACCTGTGTATTTTTATTTGTGTACTTACCTTAAACAGATGGCTAATTTCATTTTAGTACTAATGCATTTCCGCATATTCGTATTTGATTTTGGTAGGCTTGAATTTTCCAGTCGAGTTTTCAAAACTTTCAACAGACATTCGAAAGTAATTAAAAAACTTTTTTTCATCGTTTCTAAGATTTTCGAATAATTTTACAAATGTGATCGTTCGCACAGATTCTTGATTGATAGGATGTACCCAAAACCTTCTGTTTTGTCGGCGGCGAGACCGTTGGCGCCTACGATACCAATATAAAAGTACAACCACGCGTGGATCCATCAGTGACGTCTACTCGCTGTGACAACTGTGTGAAGACTGCGGCTATTCGTCTTTTATACGAATGATAATTTACCGTGTGAAGACCCGGATGATTGTACGTTAAAAAAACGAATACGAAAAAAACGTGCAGGACAATGCCGTGTGAACGAAGCCTAACATCACCAGCGCCGGAGCCAGCTGTCATTCAGCAACCCGTTACCACTCGGTCAGGACGCACTGTTCGATTTAAGATACCTGTAGATGTTTAATTTAGCTTACTTTTAAGTGTAAGTCTGTAAGTTTAGAAGATGTTTATTTTATTTTTATTAGACGAGATTTGACAACTTTTCATCAAGGGTGTCATTTACATGGTTTTCGGGGTCGCCAAAAACGATTACCGGGTCAAATTCGAAATTCACGATGGCGCCTACGAGATTTGACAACTTTTCATCATGGTTGTCATTTTTATGGTTTCCGGGGTCGCCAATAACGATTACCGGGTCAAAATCGAAATCCATGATGGCGCCCACGAGATTCGACAACTTTTCATCATGGGTGTCATTTTCATGGTTTTCGGGATCGCCAATAACGATTACCGGGTCAAAATCGAAATCCAAGATGGCGCCCACGAGACTTGACAACTTTTCATCAAGGGTGTCATTTTCATGGTTTTCGGGGTCGCCAATAACGATTACCGGGTCAAAATCGAAATCCAAGATGGCACCCACGAGATTTGACAACTTTTCATCATGGGTGTCATTTTCATGGTTTTCGGGGTCGCCAATAGCGATTACCGGGTCAAAATCGAAATCCAAGAGGGCGCCCACGAGATTTGACAACTTTTCATCATGGGTATCATTATCATGGTTTTCGGGGTCGCCAATAACGATTACCGGGTCAAAATCGAAATCCAAGATGGCGCCCACGAGATTTGATAACTTTTCATCATGGGTGTCATTTTCATGATTTTCAGGGTCGCCAATAACGATTACCAGGTCAAAATCGAAATCCAAGATGGCGCCCACGAGACTTGACAACTTTTCATCATGGGTATCATTATCATGGTTTTCGGGGTCGCCAATAACGATTACCGGGTCAAAATCGAAATCCAAGATGGCGCCCACGAGATTTGATAACTTTTCATCATGGGTGTCATTTTCATGATTTTCAGGGTCGCCAATAACGATTACCAGGTCAAAATCGAAATCCAAGATGGCGCCCACGAGATTTGACAACTTTTCATCATGGGTGTCATTTTCATGGTTTTCGGGGTCGCCAATAGCGATTACCGGGTCAAAATCGAAATCCAAGAGGGCGCCCACGAGATTTGACAACTTTTCATCATGGGTATCATTGTCATGGTTTTCGGGGTCGCCAATAACGATTACCGGGTCAAAATCGAAATCCAAGATGGCGCCCACGAGATTTGATAACTTTTCATCATGGGTGTCATTTTCATGATTTTCAGGGTCGCCAATAACGATTACCAGGTCAAAATCGAAATCCAAGATGGCGCCCACGAGATTTGACAACTTTTCATCAAGGGTGTCATTTTCATGGTTTTCGGGGTCGCCAATAACGATTACCGGGTCAAAATCGAAATCCAACAGGGCGCCCACGAGATTTGACAACTTTTCATCATGGTTGTCATTTTCATGGTTCTCGGGGTCGCTAATAACGATTACCGGGTCAAAATCGAAATCCAAGATGGCACCCACGATATTTGACAACTTTTCATCATGGGTGTCATTTTCATGGTTTTACGAAGTTCCTTATCGCGCGTTGCGAAAGGGGGCTAGATGGAAAAAAATAAGACCAAAAGTTGTAACGACACTATAGTTGTAAGCCGTGCGTATAACTTAAAAAAAATAAAATTTTATTACAATTCCTTCACTAATTAATCGAAAGGAACTTCGTTCCATCCGGGTGTCCCTTGACACCTCTCAAGTTTTTTATTTTTGCTGTATTATTTACAAAAATGGAGTGTTGAGCTCAAAGAATGTAATTTTACACTGAAAGAACGGAAAAGTAACTGAAAAAACGGTAAAAAAACAAGAAATTTTTTCTCAGAAAAATTCCGATGGAATATGATTCAAAATAAGGAACTAAATGCACCCCATCCGCCTGCGGAGGGCTGTCTCTTACACCCCGTATATAACAAAACAGAACGTCACACGACTGGTGCTACTCTTCAAACTAATTAATCAAATTGATTCTTAGGGCCAATTTCACCAATGTAACAACGCGATCAGCGAATAAACCACGTTTATGAGCTTTCAGTGTTATTATTTTTCTATGGAATATTTACACTGACAGGCAGCTCTTGAACGCAGTTTAGATGTACTGATCGCGTTCAGTTTCAGTGGTAGATCGAAACAATTGTAAGTTTTTAACCGACTTCAAAACAAGGAAGAGATTCTCAATTAGGTTGCTTTTTTATGTTTGTTACCTCATAACTCCGACACTTCCGGAGTTTGTTGAGCCACTTCTTCTTCCCAGCTAAAACACTAGGAAGTGGTGACGGGTGGGCGTTTTGGGGGACTGTCTTTATGTAAAATTTGACGTTCAAAAAGTGCTGGCTTTCAGCCTAATTTGAATAAATGACTTTTGATTTTGATTTTTGATTTTGATTTTGAAATTTATGAACCAATTTGATTTTTTTTTATGTGAAAGGAAATACTTCTCGAGATTCATCTGAATCGGTTTAGTAGTTTGATTTCTAAATCCAAATAGCTAGAAGAAAATTTCATCATTTCAGTAGTGTTGTTTGGTGTGAGGAATAAAAAATACTTTTACTAAAAAATAACTGTGTAGATAAAATTAAAAATAGTGGGTGTTTTTAAACGACTTCCAAAAAAGTTGTTTCTTCGTTATTCAACACTGACTTCCAAAATTAAAGTTTTTTTGTAATTTGTAGTTGTTTTTTTACTTGGAAGTCGGTTGTATTTATTTTGTTTGTAAAGAGTTTTTTAAGAACACAAGATCACCCGAGCTAACTCAACTCTTTCTGTCTTAGAAGCTCCGCTGTCACAGGGCTTCGCCACCTGTCCGTGGGTGTTATAATAATAAATGGCCCATCTTTGCGTTACTGTAGCTTATTAAGCTTAGGAAATGTAAAACGCGCGGCTGTTGATAAATATTGTAATAAATTGTCATTCTTCAAAATCATTCTTCCGCGGAGAATCTTAACACCGCAATTCTTAAAATGAGATCAAATGCACAACGCACATCACATCTATGGAGAATGGAGTTGAACTGTCAAAACATTGGTTTGGATTTCTTTTTTATTGTATTGATAAATAGGAATAATATATTTTTTTAAATTTTTGTTTTTCTTAGATATAAGTGTTAGATTGAGAACTATCTTTGTAGCTACGCAAGTCACATATCCACATACCTAGCTATACGTATGTCTCATACCGTCTTTAAAGCATGTTAGATTTTAGTATTGAGTCAGTCGCCAATATACTTGCATTCAAACAACACGTTATTTCATTTGTCAAAAACCCGAACAAGCAATAGTGAACCTTATCACAATCACCATCAACACAATCACTTTTTTAAGACATTATACACATACAGTTCCACTTAAAACAAAAAAAAAGTGTTTTGATGTAATTTATTAATCAGTTTGTTGTGGCGAAACTTGGGGGAGGCCTATGTCCAGTAGTGAACGTCATTCGGCTAATACAATGATGATGAAACAAACAAAATTAGGTACTATTTAGACTTCTTACTCTACTATCTTACTACTATTTATTTATTTATTTTACAACTGCCTGTGATGGGAAACAAATATATGATACCAAAAAAAGATAAATTAACCAGAATAAAAACAGGATTCCACGCGGACGAAGTCGCGGGTAGCAGCTAGTTATGTAAATAATAAAAAAACACATTTGCCTAAAATTTTCAAACTACTGAACCGATTTTGATACAATTTCAAAGGGACCATTTGGGAAGTATACCCTTTCTAACAAATCGGTTGACAAGCTATGGAGTTATGCGCGAACAAACAAAAAAAAAATACAAACATTCGAATAATTGAGAACCTCCTCCTTTTTTAGTAGTCGGTTAAAAAGCGGCCCTTATAAAGATCCTTGGGGCACTCGATGGGTTACGCATTGATCTTGATGAAGACCCATTCAGCATAACAGTGTGAAACCTGTCCTCCACATACGACTTAAGCCAATGGAAAAGATTCCATGCTTGGACCGATTCGACAAAGCCTCTGACAAGAAGTCACTACAGAGAACGAGGCTTGTAGTTGTTGACCGACCACCCAAGAATCCATGCTGGTGTTCGCTAAAACTGAGCCTGAGAGAAGAGTAAATTTGCCTGTACACTATTTTTCTGATTATCTACCTTTATCTATATCAGAATTCATAAAAATCCGGTTAAGCGGAGTTAGTTGGTATAAAGGCGTAACAAACGAACAAATAAACTCACTTCTGCATTTATTTATAATGTTATAGATAAGATTCTAAAAAAAAAGTTTCCACATTATCGATTACACCAGATGGCCCGAATTGGTTAATCATAAACAATTAATCATCAATAGGGGCGTACAGCAATACGCCTCCTATGATAATACAAGTCATAATGAAAACCACTACACCAACGCAGCGCACAGTCCGGATACAACCGTCCGCTAGACACATGGACCATGTTCAGCACACTCGGAAAATATCTCTTCTTGCTAGGCGTACTTTGTTTCGTTCCTCTTGATTGTAAAATCTACCAAGACCGTCCAAAAATCAAGACCTCTGGAGGTGATCTAATTCTAGAACCAGCGTTTGATAAAAATATTTATCTGCGCCCTAATGGACCGAAATCGGGCGTCTTTGTTGGTGACTTCAATGTACTCCACCCAAACCTTCCGAGTGAGGGAACGCAGTCCCAGCCGTCGAGTAATGAAAACACTGACAGGAACATGAACGGCATATTAGAAAGACTTGAGCGATTGGAGAACAAGGATGATGCGCTTCCAAATGACTTACTTTTCAATATATCAATGCTTTGGCGGAAAGTCAACAATATCCACAGGAAAGTGCTAAATCTACATATTCAATTAAATAACAAAGGAAAAGACGAATGTGAATCCCATCCGTGCGAGCATGGCGGAACTTGTCTCAACTTACTGAACGGCTACCATTGTCTGTGCCCTTCCAACTGGGAAGGCAGAGATTGTGACGTCGATGTCAACGAATGCCGGAATTTTGCTGGTACCGACCTCGGTTGCCAAAATGGAGCTGCGTGCATAAACAGACCAGGATCGTATGAGTGTTTGTGCAAATCTGGCTGGTTTGGCTTACATTGTACAAGGAAAGCTAAAGATTGCTCCGGTGGTGACTTTGAAATGTGCGGCCATGGAACCTGTGTACAAGTAACTTCAGGAGAGGGTGTTCAATGCATATGCCACCAGGGATGGACAGCGAATGGCACCAGTGTTGTTTGCTTAACCGATATTAACGAATGCGAATCTTATGAAGGTCCTCGGTGCTCAGTGAACCCTAAGGTTGACTGTATCAATCTGCCGGGCTCGTTCCGATGTGGACAGTGTCCTGCCGGTTATGAAGGCGATGGCTATAGTTGCCACGATATCGACGAATGCACAACCACTCCCAACGGAGGCTGCAGTCCTTCGGTGACATGTCACAATATTATCGGCTCCCGAATATGTGGTTCATGTCCACCTGGC
Source organism: Melanchra persicariae (assembly GCA_947386135.1). Classification (NCBI taxonomy): domain Eukaryota; kingdom Metazoa; phylum Arthropoda; class Insecta; order Lepidoptera; family Noctuidae; genus Melanchra; species Melanchra persicariae. Next base: position 1,756,960 of record OX376651.1, on the reverse strand, counting down.
TATCAAGGTGACGGAGTTACGTGTTCCTGGAGAGGCACGTGCAACATCGGTCATGGAGGGTGCCACCCATCTGCGCAGTGCATAGAAAGTGCATCGCCATCTGGCCAATCAGCACAATGTATCTGCCCTGACGGCACGGAAGGCGACGGAGTAGGAATCAGCGGCTGCTACGTTGCAACCGGTGGGGGAAACTTCACTGATGGTTGTGAAGTCAATCCTTGTGGCATCCATGGACAGTGCCACTCGCTTCGTGCTGGCTACACCTGTATCTGCTTCAAGGGCTACGGCGGTGCTCACTGTGAAATGGCCACCGACGCCTGCAGAGTGAATCCCTGCCACAACGGAGGGATCTGTAGAGCAGACGACAGTGCAATCGGAGGCTTCCGTTGTGAGTGCGCGGCACAGTACTCTGGCACCTTGTGTCAGGTAAGAACAAAGTCTTGTGGCGGTGTTCTAGATCACGAAGAAGGCAGCATTGTATATCCTTTGACTAATACTACGTACAATCATAATTCTCAATGCGCTTGGGTTATTCACACGGCGCCTGATAAAGTAATTAATGTAACGTTCATTAAATTTAATTTAGAAGGTAGTCCCGAATGCATGTACGATTTTCTACAAATTCACGATGGTCGGAAATCTTCTAGCCAACTTCTAGGAAGATTTTGTGGAAACAATTTTCCTAAGGGCGGTAACATTGTATCAAGTCATAACAATTTATACTTCTGGTTCCATTCAGATAAAACAGTAGCTAAAGACGGGTTTGCGTTACATTGGACTAGTATAAAACCAGTGTGCGGGGGCGAGGTCGACGCCACCACGCACGGTCACATCAGCTCCCCGGGCTCTCCTGGGCCGTACCCTCCTAACCGCGAATGCTATTGGCACTTAACGACCTCTCTCGGTAAAAGGATTAGCTTACATTTCTTTGCTCTCGATATTGAATCACATTCAAACTGTAGTTTCGACTATTTAGCTATTTATGACGGTGAGCACATGACGGATCCTCTCATCGATAGGTACTGTAACACGACTCAGCCCGCGCCCGTCCAGTCGGCGAGCTCCGATATGTTGATACACTTTCATTCTGACGCTTACGGCGCGGGACATGGATTCCAAATTGCGTATGCGCCAGTTGAAGGCATTCCTGGCTGTGGAGGTTACTACACAGCTGAAAAGGGGGAACTTGTTTCTCCCACTTACGATGGGCAGTATCTAAGTAATTTATTATGCGAGTACAAAATTAAAACTAGCTTGGATACCAAGATTAAAATTGACTTCAAAATGTTTAATCTCGAACGATCCTTTAGATGTCAATACGATTATTTAAAAATTTATGACGGTGCATCTCCTGATTCTCGTCTCGTCGGGAAATTTTGTGGAACTACTTTTCCAAAATCATATACATCATCGTCGAATGAGCTTTATTTTAAATTCAAAACTGATAGGAGTGCGCCCGCCGATGGTTTTCGAATCACGTACGAGGCCATCTGCGAGAAGACTTTGGAAGGTGATAGCGGAGTTATAAAATCACCCGGTTATCCGTTCAGTTATCCAGAGAACAAAGTGTGTGTTTATATCATCAAAACTGTTCCCGGCAAAGCAATTCAATTAACATTTCAGGATTTCGATATCGAAGACAACCGGTACTACGACTGCCGGTACGATAGCGTTGAGGTTAGGGATGGCCACGACCAGAACTCTACTTTACTAGGTAGATACTGTGGTGGTGCCGCGCACACGCCTCCTGTGCAAACATCCACTCTTAATTATATGTACATAAGATTCACATCTGATTTAAGTATTTCGGGCACGGGATTCTACGCTAATTATACTACTATCGATACAGAGTGTGGGGGTATACATAGAGATACTACTGGGTTAATAAATCATCCATCCGGAGACGCTGCTACGTACGAAAACTATCAGACGTGCAAGTGGTTACTGGTTGCTCCTGAAGGAATGCACATAAAGTTGACTTGGAACAGATTTGACATTGAGGGCGGGCCTGGCTGTGGCAGCGATTACCTGGAGTTGCTTGAGATAGACGAAAATAATGAAAATGGTGTTTTGGGCAAGTTCTGTGGCAATCGATCGCCTCCCGCCTTGACCACATCCACTAACCGGCTCATGTTAAATTTTCAGTCTGACGGTAGTATTCGTTCTGCAGGTTTTTCTGTGTCGTATACATTCTTGGATGAAAAATCACATTGCGGCGGAGCGTATATCAAAACTCATGGCTTCATATACTCTCCTGGTTGGCCTCGATCGTACGAAGCCAATCGCGATTGCACATGGATTATCACGGTTCCCGTCGGCCAACAGATCATGCTCAACATTTCACAGTTTAATCTGGAACGGCCTATACGAGGCAAATGTAATCAAGGTGACTTTTTAGAAATAAGAAATGGCGGCAATGATAATTCACCATTGATCGGCCAGTATTGTGGAATGTTCCAATCAAAACGAATTGTGTCATTGTCCAATGCTATACACCTTCACTTTTATTCTGATTTATATCTAACCGGGACTGGGTTTAAAATTGAATGGGACGGTACTATAACAGGATGCGGAGGCACACTGACGAGCCCGTCTGGCTCTGTAACATCGCCGAACTATCCAAATGATTACAACGAAAACGCCGAATGTTTCTATAGAATAGTTACCAGTGAAGGTTCACGGATCCGTATTACATTTACAGAGCTAGATCTTGAAAGAACTCCGAATTGTAGAGACGATTATGTCGAAATTTTTGACGGTCGCGATACGAGTGCCACTGTTTTAGGAAAACACTGCTTCATGTCACCGGACCTAGCCAGTATCGAAACAACTACTAATTATGCTTACGTTAAATTCAGGTCCGATATATACCAGGGCGGTAAAGGATTCCTGTTCAATTATCAAACAATATGTAATAATAACATTACGGGAAGATACGGTGTGGTCGAGAGTCCTGGTTATCCAAGTAATTACCCATTGAACTTAAATTGTCTATGGAGCATCACCGTTCCCAAAGGTAATAAAATTAATGTGACGTTCACACACTTTGATATTTACAAAACCCACCGATTCTACCGTCATTGGATTAGTCATGCACATCGATCTCGTTATCATAATAACGACGATTGTCATCTAGACTATTTGCAAACCAAAGAGTTATCTGATCCAAATTATTCTAGTAAACTCTGTGGCAGCACAACTCCGGCTCCAATTACTACAAAGAGTAATACATTCCAAATCAAATTTTCCTCTGGTACTTATATGCCCCGCACAGGTTTCCGCTTAGAATGGATCAGGTACGGATGTGGAGGACACATTAAAAAATCCATGGGCACCATAACCCTTGACAAAAGTAAAACTAACGACCAGGAACTTGAATGTGAGTGGTTGATAGAAACTCAATTAGGTAAGAGTATTATTATCACATTTACAGAGATTTATATGACAGATACCGCCAATTGTACTGCCGATGCTATTGAAGTATATAACGGTGAAAACACTTTGGCTCCGTTGCTTACAAAAATTTGCCACCGTGATCACACTGATTACGTATCCGTGCAGTCTGATAGCAATTTCGTGGTGGTGCGTTTGTCCAAGCACTCTACACTCAGGGATGTTCACTTCTCATCACGATTTCGATCTTTAAATTCGAAATGCGGTGGTGCTATGAATTCCAAATCTGGGTTCATATACTCCAAGAACTATCCAAAGAATTATGACAATAATATGGATTGTCTTTGGTATATTTCCGTACCCGCATATCATCGTATCGAACTTAACTTTATAGATCTAGATCTTTATTCTGTTTCTGAATCTGATGATGGGGAACGTGTTTGCGGCGACTCGATTCAAATTTATGATTATGAAAGCAACTTTATACCTTCCTTAAATTACACGTACCGTATATGTCCCAATTCAAATGGAACACAGTTTGTGAGCAAATTCAATAGCGTAGTTGTGCAATTCAAAACTGATGGTTATGGAACGGCCAAAGGTTTCAAAGCTAACTTTACTGTTACGTGTGGTGCTATTATAAGCGCAGAACATGAGGGTATCATAGAGAGCGACAACTTTGTTCAACACGCCAACAAAAGCTGTATTTGGACCATTCGTGCGGGTTCGCCCGATCAAAAGATATATTTGACACTGACCTTAATGTCGTTGCCAAAAGACAGTAATGTTATCACAAATAGATCATGCCCCTCTTCTTTCCTGCGAGTACTTGACGGCGATGACAATAATGCTCCACTAATCGGGGAATACTGTGGACGCAAAGTGCCACCTATGATCGTCAGTCGCGGTAGCGCCCTGACGATAGAGTTCGGCAGTTACTCTGGTAGAGTAACAGGAATGTTCGCAGCCCACTATTCCCCACTTAGTAACGCCTGCGGAGGTGCATTAACTTCAGAAGAAGGTACTATAGCGTCTCCAAACTACCCCGGCCCGTATCCTGTAAATACTGATTGTGAATGGGTACTAAAATCATCGCCTGGAAACACTGCATACGTTCAATTCGAGCGCTTTGACTTAGTGATCTCTGAAGGTTGCAACGACGACTACGTAGAAGTTCGCGAAACTAATGGTGCCGGTCGGCTATTGGGTGTATATTGTGGCAGTGAAACTCCTAGCAATCATAGCACAGCCTCACAAATATATGTTAAGTTCCATAGTAACTCCGAAACCAGCGGTCAAGGTTTTCTCTTACATTATGGATTTCGACGAGAAAATGATATTACGGGAGATAGTGGTGAGATATCTTCACCATTATACCCAACTCGATATTTAGGATCTGGCGAATACAGTTGGCGCGTGCTCGTTACCGGTTCAGATACTATATCTATGACACTTGATATTTTAGATATTTATTCTTACAGCGAGGTAAACTATAATAAATTGACTATCTATGATGGATATGATTCAACAGCTCCAATTTTAGAGGAACTAAATGGTGTACTGACTGAAACGAAAGTCATTCAGAGCTCCTCTAGCGTTGTTTACATGACACTTACAACAGATGAAACAAACACGGGTTCAAAGTTTCATATGAGTTGGATAAAAGCGTCTCGGAATTTCGAACCTGAAGATGGAGATAAAATAAACTGCGGTTCAAATGAGACTGTTATGGTTTTACCTGAAAACGGTACGATTACTTTTACGTCACCAAATTATCCGAAGGAATATTCTGACAATTTGAATTGTGAATGGGTTTACAAATCACAAATGGGAAGACATTTAAGTTTGAGTTTCCTGGATTTTAATATCGAGGATACCCACGCCTGTTTTGCAGATTCAGTTTCTATTTACTCTTCTGAAACTTCTGGAAATTGGAAGCCCGTAAATGACAATCTATGTACATCAGAGCCAGCCAAAATAGGCTTTAATGCATCTACTTACTTGAAGGTCAAATTCAAAACCGACTCATCAATTACGAAGACAGGATTTCTTGGTCATGTCAAATCGAAATGCGGTGGAATAGTGACTGGTTCGTCCGGTGAAATTGGTCTGTTATGGTGGGACTTACAACCTGGATATCGATACTCGGCCAAAATCCAATGCAACTGGATCATCAAAGTGCGCCCCGGCAGGACTATGAAATTAGAGTTCAATCATTTTAATATTACAAATAAAAATAACAACTGTGCAACATACGTTATTTTACGAAATGGTGATTCTGAGGAAGCGCCCCTTTTGGCAAGTGGAAAGTATTGCGGCTACGACCACGAACAAAAAGCAGATATAATAACTTCTGGTAACGCGTTATTTGTAAGTTATACTAAAGGATTAATCGCGTATCAATCCTTTGTGATTAATTACGAAGAAATTAACTTTGAATGTGGTTCAACGTCATCTCTTACAGCTGACCACTATTGGGAAGTAATAAATTCACCAAATTATCCATCGGTACCAGTTCCGTATTCAGAATGTGAGTGGGTATTTCGCGGCCCACCTGGGGAAATCCTAAGAATAGATTTCATTGACAGATTTGACTTGGATCATGAAGATGATTGCGCAACTGAAGCCGTCGAAATACGGTTTGGATCATCGAAATTTTCCCCACTACATGGCCGATATTGTGGCAATGATAAACATGAAACCATTAAGAGTACTGGCAATACAATGTATATTAAATATATAACACAGGTCCAAAATCCGCGAAATGGATTCAGAGCCAACGTGTCCATTGATACGTGTGGTGGAACTATTGTCACCGACGCCGGAGAACTGAAATCACCTGGATACCCGCACTTGCAAAGGCTTGATGCCGGAACAGTCTGTGAGTGGCGCATTATTGGGCCTCCAAAACACGTATTTCGAATTAAACCCTTAGACATTGAGTTACCTCAATCTGAGTTATCATGTGGAACTAAAGTAACAATTGAAGAATCTATGCTTACCAATAATACTATCACCGTAATAAAAAGCATGTGCAATGATGATGATCACTACCTTGAGCCGATTGAAACTTCAACAAATGAGTTCAGTATTAAACTGTATATCGGTGAGGCGGATGCCTGGGATCAAATAACGAACCATAGAGGATTTCGAATGAGCTTTAATTCTTCTCGACCTATGTGTGGAGGCACAATAACAGATTCAGATGGTTACATAACTTCTCCAAGTTACCCTCAAGAGACCACACTAAGGTTTTGCCACTGGCTTATAAAACTGCCTAACAAGTCTCGAAGAGTACGTCTAGAGCTAATAGACATGGACGCAGAAAAGCATGGTATTGATATTTACAATGACGATTATTTCTATACAGAAATTCAATCAATCCCTAGCGATGATTATATTCCTGGAACAAACGTTTTTGAATCCTCTGGAAACCAACTGACACTTTATGTATGGCTCAACCATACAGCCTCCTCACACCGCTTCAAAGCTAGGTTTAGCTCTGATCAATCCGCGCTATGCGGCGGTGACCTATCTGATACCAACCAGGTTCTCCTGTCACCGGATCTAAATCGATCTTATACTTGTGAATGGCATTATAATAGTCAAATAAACACAATCAATAATGGTCTCATAACAGATCTGAATTACAATTCTATCTTTTTAACAGCTAAGATCAATTCGTCTGTAACCAGAACACGTTGTGGATTCTTTGATCCTCGAGTCGTTATTAAGTCAGCTCTAGGAAACAGGTTTACTCGGACAATTTGTGGGAACACCGCAGTATCGTACCGAATACCAGCACCAGTCATTGATATAACAGCATTAAAAAGTAAATCTAAGTTGCTTTACTTCCAGTTAGGATGGAAACTTCAACCATGTGGTGGTGTTATCGAAGTAGGAGAAAATCCTGTTAATATTTTAAACATACCTGATTCCTATAATGACACCATTGACTGTTCTTGGGTTCTTACTGGTCCGTCTAGCAGATTTGAAATTAAAACGGAAGGGTATTTTACGTTGAATTGTGATGACGAGTATTTGATAGTTCGTTCAAACTTAAGGCAAAACTCCGGTGCAGTTGGGGAGGAAAAATATTGCGCTGCAACTCCTTTAAATAGTCCGTTACTTACGCACTTCAGTTCCATGGACATTGAGTACCACTCGAGTGTGAAAAACAACACAAACATAAAGCTTATGGTTAGATCAGTTACTAAACCATGCGGTGGATTTCTTAGTTCGTATCAAACCACATTTGAATCGCCAAATTACCCTAAAAATTATCTACCTAACCAGGAATGCTCCTGGGAGATACACGCTGATCTAGGCTTCAGAGTATCTCTTAAATTTGTTGAACGATTTTTTATTGAGGACACGACTAATTGCACTAAAGATGCTGTCATAATTTATGACTGGAAGGACGACGATTATACGGAAATAGCAAAGGTATGTGGACGAAACCCACCACCTGTATATAATTCAACTTTTAATCGCATGAAAGTTGTCTTACGTACGGATGCCGACAAAAACCTAGATGGGTTCAAAGCTCAATGGGATTCTATCTGCGGTGGAAATTACGTTGCAACTCAAAAGGAACAATTTTTGTACAGTCCAGGTTTTCCATATAGTTACTATCCACTTATGAGTTGCGAATACGAAATATCTTCTCCAAACAACAAAGTCGCACTGAGATTTATTGATTTTGAACTAGAAGGCTCTACTCCGGGCTGTCTGATAATTTAACAGTATCAGCCCGGTCAAATTATGACTATATATATGAAGTTTACTGCGGTGACAAAATTCCACCCGTCACAATTCAGCCCGAAAAAATATCATTAATATTTAAAAGTGATAGATATGTACAGAAAGGGTTTAGGATTGCTTATTTTATATATTCATGTGGAGGCCGAGTCAACGAGAGTACTGTACTCACATCATCGCTCTCTGAAAATTACGAAATAAATATGAACTGCACGTGGTTTATTGAAGCACCAACTAACATGATAGTTGTACTTAAATTCCAATATATTGACTTAGAAAGTCAATCAGATTGTTATAACGATTATATTGCTTTATACGACGGTCACAAAATTGATGCTGACAAGCGCTTAGCGCTAATGTGTGGTAATATCAACTCAACAACTACACTAAGAAGCAAAGGCACCACGGCGCTGCTACAGTTCGTATCAGACTCTAGTGTGAGCTTGAAAGGCTTCAAAGTTCAAGTTTACTTTAGCTATTCTGAAGCAGCTAATTGTGGTGGACTTATTAATTTAACTACCACTTCATCACAAGTCCTAAAATCTCCTTTCATGGGTCATTCGGTATACGAAGAATTCTTAGATTGTCAGTGGTCAATAGTATCACCACCTGACACTGTAATTAAAATCGAATTCACCTCGTTCCACGTAGCCCCTTGCCAAGATGTCAACCAAACTGCTTTAGGCTACAGTAAATGCGATTGCGACTTAGTTGAAATAAAAGATGGCTTAAATCCTAATAGCTTAGTAATAGGAACCTATTGTGGTCACAGCCTCCCACCACAATTAATTTCATCTGGAAATGTGATGAGCGTCAGGCTTTCAACGGATGGTGAAATAGGAAGTCAAGGCTTCGTTTCCACTGTAACAGCTCAGCGGTCAGTATGCGGGACCTCCGTCATTTCAGTGAGCAATACGCCACAAGTCCTGAAATCTCCCGGTTACGAAACCGGGTCCCTTGCTCGTGGGCTTCATTGCGTATATCACTTGGATGTTAGTGCCTCTCCATACGTTTTACTACATATCGCTGTTAAAGACTTAGACTTACAGCCCCCTGTCGCTGATAGTGCAGGCGTGAAGCACTGCAATAGAGACAAGCTGATTATATCTAGCAATCCGACCGTTCAGAACGCAACACTCGGTAAAGATTATATCTTGAACCAACGTACGGATGACTTCTTTAGCCGGAGTTCCTTTTACGACAGCTCTTTGCGCTTTCCCGATCGGTTTGAGTTATGCGGGAATAAGGAGCCTACGGACCTTTATGTCTATGGAACCACGTCTATAAACTTAATCACATCGGCAGAGTCCGATTCCAAAGCATACAAAGGTATAGAAATAGAAGCAGTATTCACAGGATTCTGTGGCAGAAATTACACGGAGCCGCACGGACGTGTACAGGCTACTTATGTTAGTGACTTTGACGGTAACACCGGCCATGACTGCTACACGCTGATCACTGCTCCAGTTAACTACACGATATCCGCGTATTTCTTGAGCGTCGTGCCAAGCTACTGGAACGCAGAGTGTTATCTGGAAATTTTTGACGGAAGCAACGCTACGTCGCCCAGACTTTCCAAAATTCACTCAGAATATGAAAATAATAACCCTATATTTTCCACTGGTAGATATTTATTACTTCACAATCATGAAAATTCTGGAGATCGCGTGATGTTTGATTTGGTTTACGTGATGTCCGATAAAGGTCGTGGCTGCGGTGGAAAACTACAAAGTATCGTGGGTAAAGTCACCAGCCCCTTGTATCCTAACGTCTACAGGCAGGTATCCTCCTGTGAGTGGGAGCTAGAGACTCCCTTAAGAACACGTTTACTGCTACATTTCGCTACGTTCGACTTGGGGATCACTTGCGATCAGAATTACGTGCAGCTCGTGAACAGTAAGGGTGTAGTAGTGCGGACGTTCTGCGAGGACACGCCTGCAGACTACACGAGCGAAGACAACTTTGTAAAGATAGTATTTGTTACCACCATGAATAATGGTGGCACAGGGTGGGTTGCTGAATTTATAGGATTTCTGTAGAGGTAATGAAATGAAAAATATTTTTATTAAACAAAATGCTTCTTAAACAACGAATTGTGTTTGGAGCCTCCTTTTAGGCAAACAATGCCTGTGTTAGGAGACTCCGCTCCTCCATATCTTAGATATCTTATGTAACTTAAACTACAGCATACTGTTATTTTGAAAATAGCATCTTGATTAAATGTAATATGTTATAATAGTAATTATGTTATTGTGGTAAGAAGCGTGGTGTGATTTAGTTAGGTGTGGCGTGTGTCGAAGAATAGAGTACCTATGTAGTGTGGTTAGATGTGATCTGATGTGGTTTGCGGTGTGGTGTGTGGTGTGGTGTGGTGTGGTGTGGTGTAGTGTACTAGTGTGTAAATTAGAGTGAGGTGTGTATCGTTATGGTGTGTGATTATATTACTCATGATAAACCAGAAGAGCTTCCGTATCTTCATAAGTAAGAGACTTAATCCAGTTTGTTATCATTTTTTTACAGTCGTAATTGTTTTTATTGTGTACATATATGTTTTTATTAATTCTTTTGTATATTTGAGCTGAGAGATGATACAATTGTCTGCTACTAAATTTGGTTTTACATTGGGGAACTGCTGCAATTATATCCTTTCTCCTTTTATGTTTCTTATTCATATGATAAGGGAGGGTTTTATGTTTTTTTAGAACCGTTTGGGTTATGTACAGTTTCCTGACTGAGAGTAAATTGCTGATTTCGTATAGGTTTTCAGTAGAGTATCTTTTATTTTTAAAATACATAACCTTTAAAAGTGCTCGTTGTGCACGTTCTACGTCCATAAATCTCGTTTTAGCTGCGCCACCCCAAATGGGGATACAATACAGAAGGACGGACTGTGCTAGAGCAAAATAGATTTCGTTAAGGAGGTTTCTGGGTCGCTTATCACTCCTCATCATTTTAGTCGGGGCCACGTGTCTTAGTGTTTTGAAGATCCAAGTAAGCTTTCTAACCCTGGCAGTCACTTGCTCAAGGTGAGGGTACCAGGACAGAAACTGGTCAATCATCACGCCCAAGTATTTCGTCTTAGAGACTCTATTTAGGTATGAACAGTTACAGCTTATACTGTTTGTATTTCCGCGTGTATGTACCCTCAAATTGAGGTCTTCATTGGGCTGTGTCCGGTTACTAACACTAAAACATAATTATGTAGTTAGTCTTGGTGGTGTTTAATGTTAGTAAATTGTTTTTCAACCATTCGGCTATGTGGACAATCCCTAACTCTGCTCTTAGTTTTACATCTTGCCAAGTATTACCTGCAAATACAATAGCAGTATCATCGGCGTATGCAAATACCTTGGCGTTTGATAATTCAATGTTGCACAAATCATTGATGTATATTAAAAACAGGGTAGGACCCAATACACTACCCTGTGGTACGCCGTAAGTTACCTCTGCTTCGTCGCTAGTGTACTGTCCTATTTTTACTTTTTGCTTTCTATAATTATCATCGTAATCGTCTATAATTATTGACATCGTCTCTGTCCCCCCCCCCCCCCTTGTGTACTGGGGTTATAATAGATTGTTTTAGGGGAGCTGGGAAGACGCCTTGCTGGAGACAGAGATTTGCAAGGTGGGTTATCACAGGAACGACTTCCTTTCTTGCAAACTTTAAGAATTTTGTTGAGGTGGGAGGATAAACTGCATAAAATTCACTAAATTCAGATGACACATATTTCTGTGAAAGGTTAATGTTTTTTAGTTTTTCAGTTTTCCGCCCCAACGGCAAGGCTACAAAAAATTTGGGTAAATGACGTAATGACAATATTGCTCAGGAGCTTTTTGAGTTGCTACAGCCTCGGACACCATGGTCTCCTCCCAGTTTATGCTGTAAAGTCATCGTGAAAACTTAGGGGCAGCTCGATATGAACTGTTATTCTTTCCAAAGGTAATGATGCTCATTACAGCTAAATGTTACTGATACCGTTAGCTTAGTATCGTTCATTTATTGGTCTAAGAACGAACCTTCTTAGCAGACAGCTTTGATCTGAGGATCGTACATTCGCATCACAGTCGCAATCTGACAAAAATTTATGAAAATTAAAGCTTTTTTGACAATTTTCGATTGGCATGCGAATGCGCACGTTGTTTAAAAATTAGTAGAATTGGCCCTCAGAAGTTTCGTTCGGAGGCCAATTAATAAGCCTTGCCACTACACGTAGCAATGCTGCCAGGGTAGCATGTTTGGGAGGAGTACCTACCTATTCATACGAAATGTTTGTACCTAATTTTCTCATTAGTAGCAATTATTGTGAAAGATAGGTCGTAATCTAGACTACGATCATACATCTCGTTGTATACTTTACCTAGATTTTGTACCAAACCGTTGAAAACGGGAGCCCCCCGTTTTCAACGGTTTGGTACAAAATCTAGGTTTTCCTAAATATTACCCGATAGTGCCAGAAAAGTCCTTTACGTATGCAGTAGTTATTTATAAGGTGCACTATTATTTTTTATAATTTTTAAGATTTTGTAGTTAGTATTAAGTGACAGAAAATTGTATTTTGTAACAATTCTGAGAAAGACCCATGCGTCATGGAAGAAATCAATACGAACACTACCGATATACTTATGAAATATTTAGGTATTGTTACAAGTTTGTTAATACTTTCGTAGGTTTTACATTTTATTTAAATTTATTTATTTGGGACAAAAAAACAGTTAGATGTTAAGAGCCTTTACGCGGTACGGCTTTTCATACAAACTTTAAAAATGAATGAACTGATTTTATTGAAACTTGGTATGCATACGCTAGATATCCAGGTCTAAATAGTTATCAGAAAATATTTTTGAAAAAGCTTTTATATAGGCGATATAATTTTTATACCTCGATGTAAAAAATCTAGGTTTTCCTAAATATTACCTACGTTACCCGATACCTAGTTCCAGAAAAGTACGTTTACGTATGCAATAGTAATTTATAAGGTGCAGTATTATTTTTTTATAATTTTTAAGATTTTGTAGAGTTTTGAGTAGATTCTGACGATTTTGTGTAGTTAGTGTTAGGTTTTGATCTGTAATTAAAATATTTATGAAAATTTATGGTGACCGATGTTTTTGTATAAGCTATTTTGTATTCGATTATTCATTGTTATCGAGTAATTGTTCTTGCAACACTGAAACGATTCAATTCGTGACTGTCTTTGGTTTGGATAAGCGCGGTAGCGCGGTAAAAAAAAGAAAAAGAAGAAGAAAATGGCGGGTGTGGCGGGATTTAAGAAAAAAAAAGGATGTCGGCTTTGATTAGCGCTCGTCGAGTTGATATTATTAGTCGTTGCATTTAATATACCTAATAAGTTGGTTAGCAGTCATTCAGATTTAGCAGTTAATTAGTTATCTGAACTATTACTTTTGTGGTAAAGACATAAATACCTACTATTTATTGGAGTGAGGAGTTTTATTACATTATAGTATTAAGTGACAGAAAATTGTATTTTGTAACAATTCTGAGAAAGACCCATGCGTCATGGTAGAAATCAGAACGAACTTTACTGCTACCTATTCGAAGTATTTATTGTTACAAGTTTGTTAACTTACTCATAGGTTTTTATCTTTTATCTTTGTATACATAGGTAATGTTTCTTTTTCTGAAAACATTTAAATTGAAAGTATTGTATGTACTCGTATATTTGATTGAATAAACGAAAGCCAATATTAAAATCGCTAATGGAAAACAAATCACGTATTTTATTATCTTATCTATATATATACCTACTAATAAAACAGTAGGAACCGTTGTGTGTGTACATCTATATACATATAATAAGACAGTGGGAACCGTTGTGTCTGTGCACTAAACAAAGGAGATGGCTAAATGGAGAATGGACGATTGCCCTTAGAAAGCATAAACATGGTACCTAGCAATATGTAATGCTGAATAGCTGATTATTAGTATTTCGTTTAAACAATGTTTCAGGAACTGTTATATAGGTATCTTTGCAATCCTGAAAATAAAATCGTGTTACTCCTACGTCAATACGTATCGAAAAAACTTCAAACAAACGACATTGCTATGAATTTTTGCGTAGCGTTTGGATGTATCTGCGATGTTATTGATAAATTGTATTTTGATATAGCGAGCGACCCACCCCGATTTCGCACGGTGGAACTGACTTACCTAACCTACTTGAGTAAATATCTACAAAGGGGTAATTGCATCAAAAAACATGACACAACTTACTTTCTGCAATCCGCGCAAATACGCTCCCGCTCACGTGTAGGTACACGCGAAATATTAAACTCTCGTAAAGCCTTACTACTTATACAAATGAGTTGAAATAAAGACAGTTTTCACAGATAATTTAAATAATGGTTAAACATATTTGAAAAGATAAGGATTAATATTAACTGACCCAAACAAACTAATCGCTAGTTTGTTTGTTTGTATGTTGTATTTGAGGTAAGCAAACAATTCTGCAGTAAGTACTTTATCAAATATTACTCACATTTTAAGCTGCACACGCAAGAAAAGCCCTCAGGATTTTTCTGACTTGATTTACATTCAACTAGCTGTTGCCCGCGACTTCGTTCGCGTGTATGTATTGTAAAATGACGTGGCTAGGTAAGATCAATGTGTTCGTATATCTAAAACGAACAGTCAATATCTATCATTGCTTGCCTCTTTTTTATGTATGGGAAAACATCAAATGACTCCTTTCGCTCTGGGCGGAATGGAAGGGAGTGTCAGACTCTTACTGACTAAAACCCATCTGTGTTCCTCCTAATGCTCTTTGCGTTCCAGGGCCGCGGTGACTCTTTCGAACAAATTCCGCAACCCTGGCAGGCACTGGCCCTAGCGGGCCTCGTCTTTATGCTGATATCTTTTTGTGACGCGCGTGGAACATTACCCGCCGTCGAGTATATACCACCTCGTCTGTTCAAATAATTTTTCGTGAGAAACGTTGTAATGATAATGCTTCTTTCATTTCATCGAAACTATTCACAGCAGTCCTAGAAGATGTCGTTAAAAATATGGGTATAGATTGGGACTATAGCGGTATTAACGTCAATTTTCTGCCCAACTGTCTCACTTAAGATTTGTAGATGACTTTGTGGTTTTCACTGAGAACTTCGATGACCCACAGAAAATGTTTCAAAATCTTTAAGATGCTTTTTTAAAGTTGGGTCTTGGGATGAATATGACCAAGACGAAGGTTATGGCAAACACCTTCAGCGATTCAAATCTGAAAATGAATTGTTGGAGATGATTAACCGATATGTTTATCTTGGCCATATCCTTTCAATTGGCAAAGAAAATCAACAAACGGAGTTATCGAGAGGAATACACCTTAAATGGGCCGCTTTTATCAAAATGGACGAATTCTGAAGCCTGCCAAAATTACGCAATGTCTGAATTCCCGCCTTTATAACCAGTGTGCTATTCCCACCATGACTTACTTACTTACATGGACGCTCACGCAAGAGGCTGTTTAGAGACTGATAGTTGCACAGAGACCTATGGAGCGTTTCATGCTTGGTAGAGGTCGCGTCGAGATCCGAAGACGTACGAAGGTTTGCAACATCGGAAAACGAATTGTAGAACTAAAGTGGAGCTGGGCAGGACACTTGGCAAGGCGCGGTGATGATAGGTGGAGTAAGGCAGTGACTGAGTGGCGTCCGATGACTGTAAGAAAAAGTATTGGTCGACCGGCGCGGCGGCGAGATGGACGATATTGTTGCCATCGTGGGTAGAACCTGGATGAGGCTGGCACAGGAACGTGGGGATTGGCACACGAATAGAGAGGCCTATGCTCAGCAGTGAGCGAAGTTGGACTGTGGATAATGATGATGATACACGATGTTGATGAAACTTGCTAAGTTTGTTAACACGCGATAGAGCTACAAAAAGTTGTCCATGGGAAAACCAACCAGAAGAGCCCCCGCAGACGACACGGCGGAGCATACGGTGAAGGTCTGCCCTGCTTGGGCGGAGCACCACCGTGTCCTCGTCGAGGCAATCAGCGACGGCGACCTCTCGCTACCGACTCTGGTTCACTCCATGGTCCAGAGCGCGGAGGCGTGGGAAGCCGTCACCTCCTTTTGCGAAACAGTAATGCTAGTAAAGGAAGGGGCGGGCCGCGTGAAGGAGAGGCAAACGTCACGCCTTAGCCGCCGAAACAGAAGAAGACGCCCCGGGTGTCTGGAATCGCAGGGCGATTCTCGGCCACCGTAGGCACGGGCCTGCGGACGGCGAGCGTTGGGTGGCTCGCGGCCCGATAACAACCAGCGGCCCTACCATGACGTTTTAAAGCGTGAGTCGTTCGGGCGAGAAGGAGGGATGGAGCTATACACCCTATATAGCGCCACTGGTCCGGGTCGACGAAGCGTTGTGTTCCATGCGCGCCTCCAAGAGATGTCAGCTAAGTAGACGGGGCCCGTTAGGGCCAGAGCCTGCTAGGGTTGCGGAATTTGTTCGAAAGAGTCACCGTGACCCTGGAACGCAAAGATCATAAGGAGAAACACAGATGGGTTTTAGTCAGTAAGAGTCTAACACTCCCTTCCAGTCTACCCAGAGCGGAAGAAGTCATTTTGATGATTTCTCATCCATAAAAAGAAATCCCGCAACGGATAGAGTAGAGTAGGGACTCCGTTGTGCGTAGGTGTCCTGGCTAAGTTTGCCGACCTGGCTCCGTCCAAGTTTACAGAAGCAACCAGAGTGCTTTACAGGTTGAGTGGAGAGAATTAACCGTTCAAAAAAATTTAAAATAACGTCAGTGGAGCAATCAGACCAAATCTTTTTTTTTATGTTATGCATCAAATGCATAACGGTAAGTTTTGTATCAAAAGAATCACTGTTTATGACGTTTTAAAAGTAACTAAAATATATACTTTGGTCTAATTCTCATGCTTTTGATAGTTAGTACTTTTTTCGGTCAACAGATGGCATTACGGGTATCTGAATTATGTAGATAAAAAGTTGATTTCTTCTACATTGCTACAATTCCTATCAGGTTTATGTGTAAAAATTATCTAAATGGTTTTGTAACTAACTAACATGTCATTTTGTGCATTCAATTACGAACAAAAACCTTTTAAAATCAATATTGCTTACCTCCCATAACATACGGCGTGATAATATGTAGCCTAAAGCATTCCTTGGTTTACAAAGAACATTTTTGCTGAATTTCAATTCAATCTATCCAGTAGTTTTGGCGTGAAGCCTTACCATACACACATACAAACAGACAAACAGACAAAAATTGTAAAAAGTCACTTTTTGTCATCAGTTACGTTTTTCTAACAAAACCCACTTATTTTTTCTTGAAAATTCTCAATGTACAGTTTTTCTTTCGTTACTGTTTTATTATATGCAAGTTGGTTGGATCCTGGTTCAGCACCTAAACAATGCCCTAAACGAAAACTTACCCCTAGAAAAGTGATGGTCACTGTTTGGTGGTCTAGCGCCGGTGTGATTCATCACAGCTTCTTACCAAACGGGGTGAGCATTACTGCAGATGTGTACTGTGAAGAACTGAACACAATGATGGAGAAGCTGGCACATCTCCAACCAGCATTGGTCAATCGCTCGTCTCCGCTGCTCCTGCACGACAACGCGCGACCTCATACTGCACAGCAGAAGGGCTCCAAGTTGGAAGAACTGGGGTTGGAAGCTCTCCGTCATCCGCCCTACTCACCAGACCTTGCGCCTACAGACTACTACTTTTTCCAGAATTAGGATAACTTCTTGGCGGGAAAAAAATTCAATACCCGAGAGGCAGTACAAAATGACTTTGAAGAATTTGTTGCCTCCCGTCCGGCTGATTTCTTTAAGAAGGGCATCAATAAACTGCCACTGCGTTGGCAAAGATGCATTGATTGCATGGGTGATTACTTCGATTAATGCAAATAAAAAATACATGAAAAAAAATCGTTTAAATTTTTTCATACAAAACGGCAATTTCATAGGAAGACCTATTATTTTTTATTTTTTGTTCAGACAAGAAGAGGAATCATGACATCTAGAATTACATAGCACTGAATGCTTCTTACAGCTATTTCACTAAACTTAATCTAGTAATATAAGTATATCACTAAACTTGGACCGTTTTATAACTATATTCCTAGTGAGATAGTAAAGAATCGCTTTCGTATAACTATGTTACGGTATATAATTATATTCCTAGGGATATAACTATATTACGGCTTCATCTATCTTACTGCGACATATAGATATAGATAATACCTACCTACCTACACGAATGTTCACACCTAAACCTTCCGGAAGAACCAATCTACCTCATAAGTAGTGACAACCCCATCAAATTCTCTTTCTACATTCGTACAGACAGAGAAACGTGCCAGGGGGACTTAGTTACCTAGTATGTGTTGATTGATAAATCCAGCCTTAACAAGATAACAAACACACTGAGTAACCAAGGAAATAAAAGATTATTGAAATAAAACAGCAAAAATACGATTTACTTATTTATTCGATATACTAAATCTCTTACAAGAACATTATCAAAAAATGGAGCTGATAATGTGTTCTGGTGTATCGCCCATCCTCAGATACCAGCACTGTCAAGACTAGGAGTGTGACGAATATATTAGTATTAGCTAAGAGATTAGTAATATTCTATGCATTCACGTTTTAGTAAACTGACGATCTGGGGCTCGAGTCTGCTATTGCAATCGTGTCTCAATGACCGGTCATTGATCGAATATTTGACAACTTTGACAGTTTTTGTATGGAAAATGTGCCATAAGTTTGACGTTATACGTCAAAAATCGATCATTGACCGGTCATTGAGACACGATTGCAATAGCAGACTCGACCCCCTGGTATGTACTAATATTTTTATTTATTTTTCCACTATCTTACCTGATAGTAAGCGATGATGTGGCTGAAGATGGAGCACGCTTACCTGGAAGTAACCTATTCACTCTTGACTTATAAAAAGACTTCCGGGTTGGAGCTATCAGGAAACACAGACTCTGGCAGGGAATTCCACTCCTTACGCACAATGAATGTGTTCCCAAAACGTTGAGTGCGTGTGGGTGGGATGTCCACCATGTAACGGTGGCGTATCACTGAACGTCTTGTGGTCCGATGATGGAATGGGCTTGGCGGAATTAAACATTCACATAATCCACAGATTACTACCATGTACACAATCTTTATCATAACGTGAAATTTTATTCACTTGGGATCGGTGGGATCGGATTCACTCAATCACTGTGACATTCGTGTAGTTCTATGGATTCTATGGATTCACGTATTAGAAATCCGACGAACTGATGTAAGCTAATATTTAATATTCACATAATCTACAGACTACTAATCTTCAACATAATCTGGCATTCCATTCACTTGGCACGGATCGGCTGGATCGGATTCGTGAAGTGATACGTATTATTAGGTTTTAGTTATATATCACTGATCCTCAAATATTAGTTAAGATATTATAATTATTGTAGACTAATATATTCATATAAGCTAATACTGATAAATATCGATATTAACTCTCAATGATATTAACCCATCTTTAGTCGTGACACTCATGATGACAGACAACTGACGTTGGTTTTTGTTATAAGAGTTGGGATTGAACTTCAAGTGTAACAGAATCGATAAATTAATCGAAAGGTTTGTAAAAATAATGAATTTGTTTTTGATTATTCAGTTAATATTTTTTGTCACAATATACGTAGGTAGTAAGAATAAGCGAAGAAGCACATTCAATAAAATCTTCGCTTTCATTTATTTAATTTTATTTCGATTAGAATAACGTGGAATCGAGTGAAGTAGATTTTCGCTTTAAAACAACCCTGTTTTCCGAATCAAAACTCAATTAAAAAGCAACAAAACAGGACACCGAATTGAATGTCATAAATTCCCGCCAAAATCTGTGATTACCACTTCTTAGATCCGAAGATGTTTCCAATCATTTTTAGACATAATGATGCAAAAATATGGTAATTGTTTATATTTATACAACGTGCAACAATATGACGGTCATCACTTGACAATGAATCG
This sequence comes from Melanchra persicariae, assembly GCA_947386135.1. Taxonomy (NCBI): domain Eukaryota; kingdom Metazoa; phylum Arthropoda; class Insecta; order Lepidoptera; family Noctuidae; genus Melanchra; species Melanchra persicariae. The sequence continues at coordinate 1,736,778 of OX376651.1, read as the reverse complement.
AGCCAAAGCCTCACGAAGTGGGTTCGAAGATCATGAAATGCATACTGTTGATACCAGCTTATGATCATCATATCATACACCATCCTTACCACCAGCTTATCATACACCATCGAACTGAGTCAAGTGAAGTTATGCCAAACATCATAATGTCCAATGATCCAAAGCGATCCCAAGTCGCCCGAAGTGTTAGTATTGCTTATCCAGACATAATTAGGTAGTTTCAGAAAATAAATCGATTTGATAACTGTTTTCAAAAATCGATTGTACAGTTTCGATTTGACATTCTGGAAAAGCGATATGACCCCTCCCTAGCTTTTCCTTTGATCTTATGTTGTCAAAAAAATCAAGCTAAGAAAACAATTTAGATAGTACTTTTTTATGCCTAACAGTTCAAGCAAGTTCTATAAAATTATTAAACACTGATTAATTCACGAATTAATATTTCAATATTTCGAATTAATGTGAGATTCTTAGACATGCTTAGGGCAGTCATTTAGCCATGTCATTTAATCTAAAACGTGACATTGGCACATGTCTATGGGCTAAATGCACAAACCGTGCGAAGCCCTTAGAGTATAGAAATATATAGAGATGCCCTAATGTATCTACCTTGGTTATAGAAATATCTATTAAATCGATATAGAAATATGAAACTATACTTTGTCCCTTTTTAACCAATGAGTAATCTCGTTTGAAGAAAGAGATGTCATGCTGATTGTTTATTCTCTGCCTGGCAACATTTTTACATTTCCGTCAAAGTACCTACCTCGCGTGCCATCCGCCATCTTTTGGCCTACAAAATTTGTAGTACGTCAGCTGTCAAGTGAACAACAACATTGGATTTGGATTGCGATTTTTAGGAATAAAAACGCTCCCAACTAAATTGTTTTGTGCTGTGAGTGTGTATTGGTGCAAATTAAATATGCCTAGGTACGTGTTCAGTAATTCAGTGTGGTGCAAGGAAAAACACCAATCAATCTCATTTAACCATGCTCATGTTAGTAGCCGTATTTTTATGAAAAACTTTATCATGCTGTTATATTTTTGTTTATGTATCCTTGGTTTATTTATGTAATAATAGCTCCCAAATGTACATACAAATTATTTCTGATATTTAACTCTGTTTACTAAATTTGTAACATGTTTTGTTTAAAATACAAATGACAATTCAAAGTAGTGATGTCCATTTATTTAATAAGTTATCGATGTTTTTTTTTTATAGGAAGACAGTCAGGGTCCAAGATCTTAACTATTTATCTAATTGAAATTAAGCATTTTACCTGGCCTAGATTTATATGTGAATGTATATGGTAAATAAACATACATTTAAAAAATTACTTTGTTGTTTTAATCCTTTTATTACTTCAGTTTTAATATCTTTCTACAATACTTATTTTCTTTGTAAATAAATATCTCCATGGGCCGAAACTGCCTAGAGCGGCCGCTTTTAGAGCTGTCAAACTAACTGAACTGTCAAAGATCTACAAATGACAGTTATAGCCTGTGCAGAAGAGGGACTTTTCTCCGCGGCGTAGAAAAAAGTACGCTCCGCGAATAAAAATCCGCCGCGGATTTACCGCGTACTCAACGCACACGGTGAGCGATTATTTGCACGCTATGGAAGCACATATTTCGCGTACTAAAATCCACCGTGTGCGTTGCTTCACCTAGTCACACGAGTTCTATTTTTTTTCGGGGACTCCCACGTACTTTAATCCGGTCCGCTCCCTGCATGTCCGCGGATATTCGGGGGACTTTTTGTACGGCGTACTTTTAATCCCTCGTTTGCGTTACTCGATACATTTGTAAGCGATCTATTTTCGCGGACGAAAAAGTCCGCGGAGAAAAGTCCGTCGTTTGCGCAGGCTATAAATGTGGTACAAACCCTGAAATCGCAAAAAAAACTGATGTCATTATAGAAAGTCACTCATGAAAAAAAAAATTCAAAGTCAGTCAGTTACTCGATAAAATGTAGCCCGCGACCAACAGTGCTTTTAACCCCTTGTGTCCCTTCCCTTCCCTCCCTTCCACAATCTCTTGTGTGTTACCTAATATAATTGTTATGCACTATAATTAACCTTTCGTTAGAGACACAATAGAAAAACAAAAATCGCGCGGTAGCCGGCTAACGCAATGTTTGATGAAATGAAAATATGGAAAGAACTAAATTCCTTGTTACAGTTATGCCAAAATTATAATGATCCAAGTTTAAAAGTATACATAAGTTACCAATGTTCAAGAAGAAATGTAAGAAACTGGTATCGATGTCGATAATTTTTGGTTTTGATTACTTATGTGCTTCACTAGCAATGGCTGCCATCTTTAGGACTCAGTTTATAGTAGGTATGCACGTGTATTTTGTAGGTATTTCTGGTCCACATTATTCTAGGTCTTTGGCGAAGCCAAAGGAAAAAAACAAAGAGTGACAAAGACAACATAAAAATTTGACATTAGAATTATTATGTCCACAGCGTTGCCAAATTGACGGATTTTCCGTCAAATCTGGCGGATTCAAGCATGAGTGAAACGGAACAAAACGTATGTTAACGGCTGACGGATTTTTTAGCCGAATCTTATGAATATTATCTATTCAGCCTTCAATCGATTAATTTATTTAAGATTAAAAACCGTGGCATGTTTAAACTACATTTAATATGTAATTTTATCATCACGTTGGCAGCACCAACTAATGAAATGAACTTATCTGTTAGGAAACGGGGACTTCCTTCCCCTTGGCTTAAAGAATCAAACATAGTCAGAAGCTAAGAACAAAACGTACGTCAAGTACTCAAGTAGGTATACAGTCGGTCGATTCTGTCGACATCTCACGGTGTTCACCTTGGCGGAGTGAACGACAATAGAGCTGTCATTCCATCTTATTTGTTTGGTTTGACAACTCACCTGTCGTGCGCCCTCTACAATGCACAATATACAAAATACGGCTAATCATCTTAATAATTCGTACATTATTTAATATCCTAACATTGTAATAACGATAGTAACGTAATAAGTAATTAAACAATACTTCAAAATTCAATATTTTTAATATTACTGTCTAATTTCTTTATTCCATATCAGTCTCACAGTCATTATTATCATTTTCATTGCCATCGTCACTGAAATAATCATTAAAATTGAGCCAAGGTACAGTAGCAAACATAGTAGCAATTGATAAAATTCATTTTTATCAATTGCTACTATGTTTTCATATCTTTTGTTTCCTTTCTTAGTTAGTGGGGTGTCCTCTACTATGAATCTGTCATTGGGTAAAACTTTTACGATTCGGTACGGGCCCTGAAGTTTTGGTATAAGCTTTTTAGATTTGCCGATGTGGTCCTTATCAATGACTGTCCTCTCAATTCTAATAAGATCTCCTACATTGTATGACTTCGGATTCTTTCTGTTCTTGTCAAACCTGGCCTTCGCCTTTTCCTGATCCCTATCGATTTTCTCTTTAGCATCGGACCTCAGTTGCATGAGGTCGTCTTCACTAACTAATTGAGTTGTTTCAGAAATCGCGTCTCCTAACATATTTTCCGATGTCGAAATTAATTTGAACCCGAATAATAATTCTGAGGGGCTTTTTCCTGTCGCCTTACTCACAGTCGTATTCATACCTAATTGAATATCTCCTACATAATTATCCCATGTATTTTCATTGTTGCCATGACATTTCGTGCTCAACGCATCAGATATAGTTCGATTGAACCTCTCGACCTGCCCATTCGCTCTAGGAGTAGCTACCGCGTTCAATATGTGTTTGATGTTCATTTTTTCTGTAAACTCTTTGAACTTCCCACTAGTAAAGCACGTACCTCGGTCTGTAATTAGCCTGGACGGAGCCCCAAAGTAACTAAAGAACTCATGAAATAATTGATTGCAGTTGACGTTTTCGTATCCTTTACGGCACGTATATTAACAAATTTTGTGAATGCATCAACAATTACTAAAATATACATATTGCCCCTCCTAGAACGAACAAACGGGCCGAGATGATCCGCATGCAATGTATGAAATGGGATTTCTATTTTTGGGATGGGGTGTAATAACCCTTCCTTCTTTCTTGATGGTGCTTTATGGTGCGCACATTGTAAGCACGATGATACGTATTTTTTTGTGAATCGACGCATCTTGGGGAACCAAAATGATGCTTTTAACCTACTCAGCGTTTTATTAAAGCCAAAATGCCCTACATCGTCGTGGTTCATGCGCAAACCTTGCCACCTGACACCCCTCGGTACCACCCAACGAATTCCATCATCTAAGATACGGTATAGGTACGTAGTCACCCTTCAGCTGATAATTATTTCGTACATCGGCAACGAATTTCGATTTATCGTCGAGAAGAATTTCTCGAATTCGCTTTATCTCTTCGTCGTTACTCTGTACGGTCGCAATCGAATCAGTTGTCGCTACTTGCAATACGTCAATTACATCTGTATTAGTTTCGTCAGTGTGTTCAGCTACCGGAGCACGACTCAGGGCATCCACATGAGCCATACGTGATCCTGGCCTATATTCGATGGTACAGTCGTACTCCTGTAGCTGCACCCACCATCGCGCGATCCTGGGTATGAGGTCGCGCTTCGTCAAAGTTGTTCTTAAGGCATTACAATCACTTACTATTTTAAATTGTAGTCCCCGCAAATAAACACGGAATCGACTCAAATAAGCCACTACAGCTAACGTCTCGAGATCAAAAGAGTGGAGTTTTTGCTCATCTCCTGAATTTTTCCGACTGTAGTATGCTACATGTCTTAGCTGACTGTCACCACCTCGCTGCATAAGAATGCCCCCGATGCCTATCTTTGATGCATCGGTATGTAGCTCAGTCTCTAATCGCGCATCAAATAAAGCTATTACAGGCCGCTCTACGAGTTTTTCTTTGAGTGTGTTAAAAGCAGATATACATTCTGCGGTCCATTTCCACTCAAATTTGGATTTTAAAAGATTCGTTAATGGGGATGCTATCATTGCAAAATTTTTGACGAATCGACGAAAAAAACTTGCAAGTCCTATAAAACGTCTTACATCATGTACGTTTTTGGGTACAGGAAAATTGGAATTTGCAATTGTTTTACGCGATCCGGGACGTATGCCATCTCCTGATACACAAAACCCTAGAAAATCTATTTCTTTTTGGAAGAAATGGCACTTCTTTAGTTTCAGAGTTAGCCCTGCATCGGTCAAATGCTGGAGAACTTCCTCTAGACGTGTTAAACCATCATCAAATGTACTAGCGGGAATCAGGATATCATCCATGTAAATAACTACGTATTTCAAGTCAGAGGAAACTTTACTCATTACTCTTTGGAAAATTGAAGGAGCATTCGCTAACCCAAATGGCATTCTTTTATACTGGTACTGTCCATCGGGTGTTACGAAAGCCGTGAACTCTTGTGATTCCTCTGATATTGGAATTTGGTAATACCCAGATGCAAGGTCAAGACTAATGAAAAGAGAATTCCCTGACAACCTATCTAATTGGTCGTCGATCAGTGGTAAAGGATAGTGCTCTTTACGAGTTTTGTTGTTTAAGGCTCTGTAATCGACGCAGAGCCTCTTCTCACCCGTTTTCTTCTTCACAAGAAGGATAGGACTCGCATAGGGTGAGTTAGACTCGCTAACGATATCGGCGTCGATCATTTCCTTTACCATTGTTCGAACCAATTCACGTTCCGGATATGAGAGTCTATAAGGACGATAAACCACAGGCTTCGCGTCATTCAATTCTATCTCCATCTGTGCTATGTTAGTATACCCCAAATCAGCTAAACAAGAGGAAAAACAACCATCGTATCTCTTTAGAAGAGACTTCAATCTAAATACCTCATCATCAGATAAGTGACTGCCATAATTTAGATCGGAACTCGTATCGTGGTTGCTAAAATCTAGCATGTTGATTTCAAAAGATTTTTCAGATCTATAAACTCGACTAAGCAACGTATCTTTATTTAGTAAAAGTAAGTGGTCGCTAAAATTTTGAACTAGAAGTGCCCCAAGACTGTTTTCAAGGTAGTATTCACCTGGCAATAAGTAAATTCTTTACCAGGGAGACCTCTTAATGAATCCCTGACATAAACAGGCCCAGAGTAACTTCAATCGGAAAAAATTGGAATCATAGTCATTTGCTTTGGTGGAACTTCAACATCTGTCTTAAGAAACAACTGCAATTTGTTAACCTCTTCCTTGCTAAAGATTAAGGAATTTGTGGTTTTCGTAATAATGAATATACTACGTAAACGTCAACCTTCTCTACGATATTATTAATATCTATTTTTACACGCGCCATTCCTATTGGTACAACGATATTATTACCTAATCCTCTCATAACGGGTAACTCGCCTACTGACCAACTAACTCCCAATGATTTTGCTACACTACATTGTATTAATGTGCACTGACTGCCTAAATCTACATACCCCTTAACCAGAATATCGTTAAGCTTTAGCGAGATCATATATTTCTCATTACTAGTATCATCAACATCGACTTTCATGACTTTCTTTTCTGTACTAGAAGTATCTTTACTCTTTTCGTTGGATAGCTGCGGGCAATCGATCGATACATGGCCAAGCCTTTTACAAATGTTGCATCTCAGCAGCTTTTGTGTACACTTATTACTAAAATGGCCTACTTCTTTACAGTTGAAACAAGTTATAGATGCACTAGATTGTGGCCTAGATAATTTCGAATCATTCCCACCGAATTGCTTAGTATTCGAATTCGTATTACCTGATGGTAACCTTTTATCTTGGCCAATCTTAGACTTGTCAAAATCGCGACTTTGTTTAATAGACTGAAAGTAATTAAGTACCTCTTCAGGTTCTTGACACTTGGCTGCTTTAGCACCAAGTCTCAAGGAACGATCCTCAATGCCATAGAGCAAGCAGTCAACGGCACGCCTCCCGAAAATCTCGCATCAACAGATTTAGTTTTTCATAATAATATAATTCTAACGATTCATTGAGTTTCACGCGTTTGTTTAACATTTCGGTAAGCAATTCTGCATAATCGTCACTACTAGGAAAGGAATCAACTAATTTAATTTTCCACTCTGGCCACGAAAATGACATTGAAGGCAAAGCCTGGTACCATGTACGAGCAACACCTGCAAGTCTGGGCAGTGCGTAATGTATAACCTGATCATCACCCCAACGGTACAGCTTCGCACATTCATCGACCTTATTAAGCCACATGTGGACCGTTTGGCCCTTGACCATGGAGTCAAATTCAGGAATAACTTTACCTAACATCGGAAACTTATTGCCTTCTGGCTTCGCATTCGACAAAGATTTAACTAACTCGTTCAAAAATAACTGAGTCTCACTGTTAGCAAACATAGATTTGGTTACCTGAATATTTCCGCGTGGTTCATCACTTACTGCGATGCTTGATGAGCTGCTTCGGTCAGACGGCCGCCTACGGCGTCTGGAATGCTGCTGGTCAGTCCGCTTCCTCGTCACGCTTCGACGCGAACGACGCTCATCCTCACGGCTACGTTTCCGACTTCGACGACGCCGCCCATCAGTCCGTGTTCGAGGTCGACTCCTCTCGTCTTGGTCACTCGAATCGCTGGGCGTACTTCTGTTTCGCCTGCGACGTTTCTTCTTACTCAGACGATTGTCATTGGCTTCAGATGAAATTTGGCACACATGTAGTTCATAACCTGGAATAAAAAATAGGCTACTTTTTATCCCGGTAAGTGGCGTGGATTAATGAAGACTGAGGAGGAAGTGGAAACTCAGAGCCGCTGCTGCTTTAGTACTTCAGATTCACAAGTACCAGGAGACCAGAAACATCAAGTACCAGGAGACCAGAAACATTTCATAGTATTTTTGGGCTGGTATAATTATGTAGGTAGGGTAGGTGAAGGGTAGGTGTTAGGTAGGTGTAGGGTAGGTGTAAGGTAGGTGTAAGGTAGGTGTAGGGTAGGTGTAAGGTAGATGTAAGGTAGGTGTAAGGTAGGTTTAGGGTAGGTGTAGGGTAGGTGTAAGGTAGGTGTAGGGTAGGTGTAAGGTAGGTGTAGGGTAGGTGTTGGGTAGGTGTTGGTAGGTGTTGGGTAGGTGTAAGGTAGGTGTAAGGTAGGTGTAGAGTAGGTGTAAGGTAGGTGTTGGGTAGGTGTAGGGTGGGTGTTTCCTGAGTAAAAAATGTACAGTACAAATCAAGAAACCTTGCTATTTCCGATATTAACGCGGGCGAAGCCGCAGCTGGTAGAAGCTAGTTACAAATAATAACAATTGGTTAGACTTCGTAAAATTTACAATAATACTGTCTCACAAGAGTCAGACCGATATTAGTTGATAATAATTGTTTTAACGTTTGTGTCCTTGTTTATCGATAATTTTTCGGTAAAAATGCCAAAACCGCAATATAAATTATAAACAAATGTTCCGCAGTGAGAGGCTTCAAGATAAGTTATTTAAAGATTGGCTTGTCAGGCTTATCTATCATTATTTGGACTAAATATTCTAGCGGATTTTATTGGCGGAAAAAAGATAAGGAACAACGGATTTCTAACGGATTTTTTTAATAGAGTCGGCGGAATTTCAATATTATTGTTGGCAACACTGTTTGTCCAGCAGTGGCGTAAGAAATTCCATAAAAAGTACTCTGCGGTATGAAATTACGAAATTATGATGGTATGGTGCTACAGCAATGTTTGTGACAATGTTTAGTGTTGTTTGTGAGTGAAAAAAAGCCAAGACTTCCGTTATTAAATGAAAACTTCGGAGTTGGAGGGCGACCCGAACTGCGCAATCTGTGCAATGCCCACCAAATACAGTATGGAAAGAAAATATCAAGTAAGTATAAATAAAAACAAATAAGTAATAAAATATTAAAGGTTTGCAACATAGAACAGGGACAGGAAATTCGCCGCCAAGGAATCACATCAGACGAGGCAGTCATGCCACAGCTCTTTCGATCATCCAAAACCAAGGACTTCAGGCCATGACCCGTGAGGTAATCAACATAAAGATGTGTCTGGAAACTTATTGTAATAAACGTTGCGCCTGCAATAAATACTAACTTGTTATGTTGATATTTAAACAACTGTAATGATTTTAGGCCTCGTATTGGTGGTGAAAGATCGTTCCAGCAGCGCGTGGCAGCAAACCTGAAACTGCCCCTGAAAGCTACAATTTGTGACGCTGAGCCCTTAGCGGGCCAACCATAGAACGAAGACCATACTTTTATTGTGTTTGTCGCCAGGTGAGCTTTTCATATAAATAGTGCAGCTTATGGGTTGTCACAATGCCAAACATTAAACTCGCTAGATGAAGCTTTCGTCTGGCAGCCATTTATAATACATTAAATTGGTTTATGTAAGGGGTCACATGATGCCTCCGGTGGACATTAACTCAAAAACGAACACAGGCATTCTGAATTCGCTGAATTAACCTATCTGTCCTAGCAAGCAGGCAAGGCCCATAGACAGTGTCACAGTAATTTAGCTTAGATAGGATCAGACTGTGTACCAGTTGCTTTCTGAGTGATACACTAAGAAAATAAATTACATATCCTACTAATATTATAAACTAGCTTCTACCAGCGGCTTCGCCCGCGTGATAATCGGAAATAGGGAGGTTTCTTGATTTGTATTGTAACTACACCTACCCTAAACTTACCTACACCTACCCTACACCTACCCTACACTTACCCTACACTTACCCTACACCTACCCTACACCTACCCTACACCTGCCCTACACCTACCCTACACCTACCCTACACCTACCCTACACCTACCCTACACCTACCCTACACCTACCCTACACCTACCCTACACCTACCCTACACCTACCCTACATCTACCCTACACCTACCCTACACCTACCCTACACCTACCCTACACTTACCCTACACCTACCCTATACCTACCCTACACTTACCCTAACCAGCCCAAAAAATACTATGACATGTTTCTGGTCTCCTGGTATTTGATGTTTCTGGTCTCCTGGTACTTGATGTTTCTGGTCTCCTGGTACTTGTGAATCTGAAGTACTAAGGCAGCAGCGGCTCTGAATTTCCACTTCCTCCTCAGTCTTCATTGACCCATGCCACTTACCGGGATAAAAAGTAGCATATGTCTCATTCCAGAATATTATAAAGGTGAATGTTTGTATGTTTGTGTTTCAATCAGGCAAAAACGGCTGAAGGGATTTGGATGAAATTTGGCACAGATGTAGTTCATATTCTGGAATGAGACATATGCTACTTTTTATCCCGGTAAGTGGCATGGATCTATGAAGACTGAGGTGGAAGTGGAAATTCAGAGCCGCTGCTGCCTTAGTACTACAGATTTATAAGTACCAGAAGACCAAAAACATCAAGTACCAGGAAACCAGAAACATGTCAAAGTATTTTTTGCCCTGGTTAGGATAGGTGTAGGGTAGGTGTAGGGTAGGTGCAGGGTAGGTGTAGGGTAGGTGTAGTGTAGGTGTAGCGTAGGTGTAGGGTAAGTGTAGGGTATGTGTAGGGTAGGTGTATGGCAGGTGTAGGGTAGGTGTAGAGTAGGTGTAGGTAGGTGTACGGTAGGTGTAGACTAGGTGTAGGTAGGTGTAGGTTGGTGTAGAGTAGGTGTATTTACAATACAAATCAAGAAACCTCCCTATTTCCGATTTTCACGCGGGCGAAGCCGCTGGTAGAAGCTAGTGTTTGTATAATGAAGACTGAGGAGGAAGTGGAAATTCAGAGCCGCTGCTGCCTTAGTAGTTCAGTTTCACAAGTACCAGGAGACCAGAAACATCAAGTACCAGGAGACCAGAAACATGCCATAGTATTTTTTGGTCTTGTTAGGGTAAGTGTAGGGTAGGTGTAGGGTAAGTGTAGGGTAGGTGTAGGGTAGGTGTAGGGCAGGTGTATGGTAGGTGTAGGGTAAGTGTAGAGTAGGTGTAGTTACAATACAAATCAAAAAACCTCCCTATTTCCTTTTATCACGCGGGCGAAGCCGCTGGTAGAAGCTAGTACCATATAAAACCTTCAGCCTATTAAAACAATTTCTTAGTATGTTTTTAATATGAGCCAGAAGAAGATTAGACCCAGACTACATGCCTGTTCTACTTGTTCAATTTTCTCCCCTTTAATTACTATCTCTGGTTTGGCGGACAAAATAGCAGCAACGTGTTTCTTTGTACCCAACACCATGAACTTGGACTTCAATGGGTTAAGAACCAAAGAGTTCACTTCAGACCAGGTCACTACACGATGAAGATCCTCATTCACCCTATGCACTGCCAATGCCGTATCGTCCCCCTTGAAAGACATGTACAACTGGATATCATCTGCATACATGTGATATTTGCAGTTAACAAATGACCCAATAACGTCAGCACTGTAGAGGATGTACAGCAAAGGGCCCAAAATCGAGGATCAATGGGACTCCCCTAGGTACATGAAGTGAGGGGGATGACACTGTTGATCCATCCTCCTTGTAGATTTCCACATACTGGGATCTATCAGTTAGATAACTATTAAACCAATCCACATCGTCACGGTCAAAGCCATAGTATGCTAGTTTGGACAGCAGTAGATTGGTATTAATAGCGTCGAATGCCCGTGAAAAATCCAGAAGGACCATGATTGACCCCTTCCCCCGATCACGAGCCTCCAGGATATTGCCCACAACATATATCAGGGCCGTTGCAGTGCCTCTACCTTTACGGAACCCCGACTGAAGGTCAGGGATAATGTTATTAGCCTCCAGGTAATCAATTACCTGAAGAAACACTACACGCTCCAGAATCTTTGACAGGAAAGGCAGAATACTGATTGGCCTAAGGTCTTTCAAATTGGCTGAATCACAAATTTTTGAGATAGGGCGAACAATAGCGCGTCGCCAAAGGCTAGGAAATGTGCGCGACTCTATTGATCTGTTGATGATATCAGTTATGGCTTGCAGGGTATTTGGCAAAGTGAGTGTTAACATGTCCAGACTGATACCATCAACACCCTGAGCATTTGATCCTAAACTCTTGATAATTTTCAGAACCGTTTCCTGGTTGGTTGCAGTGAGCGAGAATTCGGCTGGACTGTGCCTGTGCGAATTAAAGTAAGTAAGATTTGTGACATTATCATTACTATTTCCCGGAACATTAAAATAACGATTGATAACGTGTGGATTGTCAAAATGACTCGGCAGTAGCCTCTCCTTATGGTCTGAAAGTACATCTGACTTCAAATTGCCACAATAGTTTAGGATCCTTGCTTTGATCATTTATGTTTTTTTTGTGAAATACGCTGTCTTTTCCCTCACTAATGCGGCGGCGGCCTCATGTTTAAGATCCAGATAATACTGCTTATGATGCGGTTCTTTTGTTTTACGCCATCTGGCCCTAGCCTCATCTCGCAGCCTGAACATCAGACGCATATTGTCAGTGATCCAGGGTGTGCGCCGTTTATGAAAGATCTTTTTCTTTATAGGGCCGTGGAGATCAAAAAGCTGGATCACATATGAGTTGAAAGTATGTACCATGGTATCAACATCACTCATATCACCTATAGTTGACCATGGTATTGAGTTCAAGTCAGCAAGGAAGCGATCCGACAAGATGTCTGATAGGGGGCGAAACCTCACCATCCTAGGCTTAACCTTGGGTTCCTAAAAATAGTTTCACATGTAATGAAGGAGTGATGGCCGAGTTCACTAATATAGTTTACCTCTATATTATGCGTTTTAGCATCAGTGTATACGATGTCGATGAGCGAACTACTGTTACCCACGAAGTGTGTTGCAGCTAGTGATGGGCGACTCGGAAAGTTTCCATCATTCCACCCGGAATATTCCTGGGAATATTCCCAAAACGGGTATTTACCCGGAAAAGTTCCCAAATCGTGGGTAAATTAATTTCTATGATGATTGAATTAGTAAGTACTGAATAAAAACAAAAACACCAACTCCAAAATCATTTAATCAACAACAGGATGGTTCAAATATGAAAATTATTGTTTAAATATCAGGTTATGGGTGACAAAAATCACTTCAAGTTTAATACTCTTATAATAGTAAGTAGGTAAAATGTTATTGAGATTCATTTTACCACTGTGTAAATCACTGTCATCAAAGAATGTTTTTGCTATATCGTATAACTCTATTTCTCTTGTATTTCTTCCAGAAGTTGTTGGTTGAGGTTCAATATTGTTTATGGTCAATGGGCTAACCATAAAAGGACTTGAAGTGGGTTCCTCATCTTCTTCATCTACTTCTTCGTCTTTTTTATTGTGTAACAAAATCCAGTTATATCATATGTAGGCCAGCTTTGCAGCTCTTTCTGTTGATAACCTATTCCGTTTAAGGCTGTGGATATTTCCATGAACGCTGAAGGTACGCTCTGTTGTAGCCGAGGTGCAGGGAGCGGTTAAAAGACAAGCTGCAACTTTGCTAAGGTTTGTTTTTGCAAATTCCTTTCCACCAAGTTAAGGGATTCAATTTTTTTAGAGGCTGGTCCAAACAAAAGATTTTCCCCACAAACCTTCTCTTGCTCTGTAATTAGCTAAATTTGTCATTACTTCCAAGTGTAACTGCCTTCCTTTCTCATGAATTAAATCCATGGCAATGATTTCTTCATCTTCGTTGATTTCGATGCCTTGAGATTTTGGATCTAGCATATAGGCTGCTAGATGAATAGACTTTATGCAGTTCTCTCTGAGTTTATCAACTGCATTTAAAATCCTCTCCTTGACATTATTGTCAACCAAAGAAGAAAAACCAGGAAGCAGAAAGACCAGACGTGATTTTATATCTTTGAATGACATGTACACGTCATTTATGTACGCTTCGTTTCCTTCTAGTTCACATATGTAATCTGTTATTGGCACTAAAATTGCAGTAGATTCGTCGATCATTTTACAAAATTCTTCGTCTTGTAAATTTGCTTTAATATCAACTGGGGTCATTATTGCATCTTCATGTACTGCCAAACATTGCAGAGCTGCCTTGCTATTTTGCAAACTACGCACAGCATGAAGGTAACTGCCCCAACGCGTCTTGCTGGGCAATTTTAGTTGCTCGCCAGAACCTTTTTCTACAATTATCTGCTTGAATAACGCGCTCAGAATTTGACTTTTTCTAATAGATTTGATTACGTCGACGGCAACTGAAATGAAGGCTTGTATAGCATCTTCTTTCATTATGTCATGACACAGTAAATTCAATGTGTGCGCAACGCAATTAAGTGTGATTACGTTCGGATGTTGCAGTTTTACTAAATCAGAAGTTTTTTGTAGGTTTCTTGCGTTATCTCCTATTAAAGTCACAAATTTATACGTTCCGTAGGTTCTCATTACTATTTGAATTTCTTCACTCAGGTATTCGGCAGTGTGACGTAGGCAAGTTGTAGCTAAACTTTTCACAAAAACGGGTTCAGGTTTTGCAATAACAAAATTAATAATACTCTCGTTCCGTCGGTTACTCCATCCATCGCACTGAAGATGTAAATTGTCAGTCGACTTCAATTCTTCAGTTATTTCTCGTTCCATTTGATTGTAAATTGTTTCTAAATGTGTTGTGGAAACAGCTTTTCGTGTTGGTAGTTCGAACAGAGGCTGTAGTTCTTCAAATTTCTTAATACACAGCAAACAAGTTTCAACACAACACCAGAATTAACACATAAGCACGTCTGCAAATTCCAATACTCAAGTGAATACTAAACGTGGCCACGGTATTGGAGTATACTGTTTTACCAGATAAATGAAATAAACCAATCAAAAAACACCACGCACCGCCGCCGGCGTGTACCTGCTTGGTCCTTGAAACATAGCTAACTGTTAAGCGTATCAGTTATTTATTAATGCTTAGTATAATTATTGTGGAATGGATATATTATATTAATAAATAACAACGTTTCTTGAATAAAACAGTGTAACACATTTATAGTTGTTATTTTGTTCAAGGAAATCGAAAACCTTAAGTTTTTAAATCGATTTATGCGAAATATGTATAAATTGATCATAAAAATATAAATACCCGAATAAATACCCATTGGGTGGATTCAATGGGAATATTCCCGGGAATATTCCCATTTTAGGAATTTACTCGGGTAGAATCCCATCACTAGTTGCAGCACTTACTAACTGAACAAGGTTCAAGTAATTAAAAAAGTCCGCAAGCTGTCTTGATTTAGAGCTATTTGCATGAAACTAATCAACATTTAGGTCACCCAACAGCACCAGATTATCATAAGGGGTCAATGCACTAATACTGGCAGTTAGGGCGTCAAGGAAAAGCTCCAAGTCCTGCCAAGGCGGACGATACGCGGTCCCAATGAGAAGCTTTTTTTTTGTTTATGGTCAGGCCCAGCCAAAGCTGCAACACACTAGGGTGCTAAGGATGAGCTTTTACACGCGCGTTAATGCCATTCCTGATATAAAAAGCAACTCCTCCACCACGCCCACCTCGCGTAGTCAAAGGTCGTGGTATGTGCCTAAATTTGTACCCAGTCACACTAGGAGCGCGGTCCTCTTCCCCCTTACGTAACCATGTCTCATCTATAGCCATGATGTCCACAGAGTGGTTGCCCATGGCGATTAAGAACTCATCCTGATTTGTGCCTAGAGAGCCCGCATTTAGTAGACCAAATTTAATGAATACTAGGAGCCATGAATGCTAGTAGGTGTAGGCATTGGTCATAGTAGTGTGTAGATACGGTACCAATATAAATATGAGTATGAAGGAGAGTGGTTTAGTTGGGCACTATTTACAACTGTGAGGTGCCAGTAGGTTACATTAATGAGTGATTTAATAATCCTACTAATATTATAAAGGTGAAAGTTTGTATGTTTGTATGTTTGTGTAACAATCAGGCAAAAACGGCTGAAGGGATTTGGATGAAATTTGGCACACATGTAGTTCATATCCTGGAATAAAAAATAGGCTACTTTTTATCCCGGTAAGTGGCATGGATGAATGGAGACTGAGGAGGAAGTGGAAACTCAGAGCCGCTGCTGCCTTAGTACTTCAGATTCACAAGTACCAGGAGACCAGGAACATCGAGTACCAGGAGACCAGAAACATGTCATAGTATTTTTGGGCTGGTATAATTATGTAGGTAGGGTAGGTGTAAGGTAGGTGTATTTTAGGTGTAGGGTGGGTGTTTTCTGAGTAAAAAAATTACAAGACAAATCAGGAAACCTTGCTATTGCCGATATTCACGCGGGCGAAGCCGCAGCTGGTAGAAGCTAGTCCAGTATAAGAGTAAAATAATATAACAAAGGTATGTAAGCTCTATGCACATCAGATCTATGGCTGAGCACACAATGTAACGGGTCACAACACACATTTCCATAAGCATAAAAAATAAAGCTGTTCACACATATATAGACACAATAATAATTAGGCCGTAATATTTTCAGTTCCGAAGACACGGGATAAGTCCTCACTGCGGATCCTCTGCGCCTTGTCTCCTGGCATCTTCCTGGCGAGGATGTGACCCTGCTTGGTCCATACAAACTTCCAGTCGAGGAGACTGGCAGTGTCCCGTGCCCTACGAAACAACAGCCGGTTGGCTTTCGTCAGCCGTTCATTGAGGAAGAACCTCTGTGTTGGGACGGGCATGTCGAGGTCGGCAGTTGTCGCTCCACGTCGCACTCGCGCGCTTGCCAGGAGCTGGTCGCGCAGGTCCCGACGAGCAAGACGCACTACAATCGGCCATGGACGAGATTCAGTTGGTCCCGCTGAGCTTGTCGCGTTGAGCTGCCTTCCACCAACGCGTTCTGCACTGATGATGTCGCGATCATCAAGGCTGACACCCAGCTTCTGGCCTACGACCTTAATTATGTGGCTTTCTTTTTTTACCTCTGGCAAATTTGACACATTGAGTCCAAATTCGTTTGTTTTTAGGGTGGGTCAGATAATGTTGACATCAGACTGTACATAGGGAATATTACAACAAATTATATGGGGAGCGTACAAGTGCCGGGCGAAACAGCCTGTAACATATTTCCGGCAGATAATGGAAACAAATTATAAGATTTTAATACTTGAAACAATACAGGCCTCATCCAGACTCCGATCCCATTCCCGGTGCTTTTACAAGCTCTTTAAGTCATTTCAACGACCATGTTTGGAGCGTCGTAAATTCACAAGCTTGCAATGTTTGATAGATAGATAGATAGATAGATAGATAGATAGATAGATAGATAGATAGATAGATAGATAGATGGATAGATAGATAGATATGTTGTATGTTTATGATTTGAGAAATACAAAAAACGAAGAATCCTGTTTATTTATTTATTTTACAATTTATGTAAACACAGAAAAACAATAGGTACCTACAGAAACAAAATTACAAGTATTAGTACATAGGTACTGCTTATTTCTAAAGAAATTTCTTCCAGCAGACCTGCAAAGGAGAATTGAAAAAGAAATGTAGACAATAGTGTGCAAGAAAGAACAAGAGAAAAAGTATGAGAATCCATAAACTAAAGTATCAAATAAACCTACATAAATATTGTAAACTAGCTGTGCCCGCGACTCCGTTCGCGCGTGCATTTCGTATTTCGGAAAATATTAAGTACACAAACTCACTAAATGTATGTAGGAACTCATCATGATTATGACATGACTTACAAAATTACGAAGAACGAATGAATATTAACACTTAAAAAATTTCTTCGTAAACAATATTACTTGTTATGTGATATTCATCAGTACGTATAAACAGGCTTTGCGCGCTGCTTACTTGCGACAAAGCGACATACAGCCTGACCGTGCGAGATACAGGACTTCCGCAGATCCACACCAACACGACTAATAGTTTGTCCCTGAGCTTGATTAACGGTCATGCCGAAACTATCAGAAGAGAAGTCTCCGCAGAGGACATGGTGGAGTATACGGTGGAGGTCTGCCCTGCTTGGGCGGAGCATCACCGTGTCCTCGTCGAGGCGATCGGCTGCGGCGTCCTGGTTCACTCCATGGTCCGGAAAGAATATAAGAATGAATGACAGCACGATTTGACAGTTATTCCTAGTTCGGGACTAATCGTAAGTCCGTAGGTGATACGGAGTCGAAAACGCCCAACACTAAGGCCGAAACTACAGACTTCGGGCTTAAGAGAGTAGACCCCCTCAGCCACCGCAACAGCAAAAGACAACCCGGGCGTTGCGTCGGGAGTAACAGGGCAATTCCCAGCCACCCTAAGCGCGGGCCCGCAGATAGCGAGCGTACCAGTCACTACCAGGCCCGGGTCGACGAAGCGTCGTAGCCAGTGTTGCGGAATTTGTTCGAAAAGTCACCACGGCCCGACTTAAACACATCCGTATTCCTCCTTATGCCTTTTACGTTCCAGAACGTAAAAGGCATAAGGAGGAATACGGATGTGTTTAAGTAAGTGAGAGTTTGACACTCTCTTCCGCTCCACCCAGAGCAGAAGTCATTTGATGATTTCCCATCCATTAAAATACCCACAACGGATAGAGTAGAGTAGAGACTCCGTTGTCCTGGCTAAGTTTGCAAGTCAATTATATATATAAGGTCCCATTAAAATAGGTGGACAAACTTTTAGGAATTATTCAGACCACCAAAATAAGGACAATGGTAAAAAAAAAATATAAGAAAATCGCATTAGATACCTACAATTAAAATAATCAGCGAACAAAAATACACGTATAAATGTTGGTTACCCAATGCATAAACACATCCCTTGATACTACAAATGTGCAGGCCACGTGACCACCGCATACCTACCCCTATTGGATGGATGTGTTTATTCTAGAGTGCCAGGTATTTATTATTTAGGTCAAAATAAAATCATTTTAATCAGTGTTTTTGCTTGGATATCTTTGGTTAGACCTACTGAGCGCTGTGGTAAAATTTGTCCACCTATTTTAATTAGACCCTATATATAGTTCATTTATTTCGTTTTAATTTATAAACTGTTCCGATCGACGTCATTCTGTCAACGCCGGCTGTCGCTGAAAACCAGCGCTGTGGCTCTGTCTTGCACATGAGTTCCAGCATTATGCTGAGCGATGGCCGTTTTGCGCGAATGTGGCGCATATCTATATCTAACTTACGTAACTATTGTAATTTTGTTTATTTTTGGTATGCGTCATGCTTGGCGCAAATAAAGTCTTTTTCTTTCTTCTTTCTTTCTTTCAAAAGCCACCAGTGTGCTTCACAGGTTGAGCGGAGAGACGACCGATAATACTCAAGCCGCAAGGGACTGATAATCTGAGATTGAAGTCAGCTCAATCACTTAGCACTCACAAACCTATATTTACCACCTGTATATGTACATTATGGATTGCAATAAACGATTTGATTTGAAACCTGCACCTCACCGTTCCGAGGATTTTTTCACTTCGGAAAGTCATGGCCAGGATGACGTAGCCCACTGATTCCTCGGCGTCGAAACAACCTCCGCAAATTGGGCTCTCTGTGGTGCATAAGTTAAAATTTTTAAGGGCAATTTTTACTTAAGCTGAGAAGTCACTTAGTTAGTCACGTTTATAGACTTGTCATTGCCATTTTTCACTGCAATCTGTAACCCGTGACCATTTGTTGTCATGAAGTTCAGTTGTTCTCTGGCAAATTCATGCACGAAACTGTGAGAAAGAAAGAAAGCATGAGGAGCGGGTACGGGTCCAGCACTACCATCTCGAAACCTATCTTCGCGAGTTCTTCTGTGGCATCATTGCCTAGAGATCCACAGTTCCCCTTGATGCTCTGGAGTGTGAAACCCGCTACTGGTAATTTCTGGCCCTAGGCTGGTCAAGACATCACCAGCTGACTGAGAATTGAACAGTTTTGTTTCAAAATAAACAGAAAATAATCTATATATCTATACATATAATAAAACTGTAGAAGACGTCAATTCTGTACATTGAATGAAAATAAAAAAAAATATTCCAGGGGTGCTTCATATAACAAGTAGAAGCCAAAAATATGCTTTTTTTTTTTTGTCTGTCTGTCTGTTGTTAATCTTTCACGCAAAAACCACTGGACGGATTTTGATGAAACTTTTTTTGTTGTATAGTTATTATTCCTCGCCAACATATAGGCTATAATTTATTTTGAAGATCTGAATACAAGACGTGGAACCTTAGCAGCCCGGCTAATCTATAAGAGATATTAATATACCGCTTTAGGAATAGTTGGTCAACATGATGAGTACTGTCTGTCGACATAAAAAAAATGAGGGCTAGAGCACCTGATGTGGAACCCTTTCAGGGAGCTAACCTATCGGCTATTTTAATCAATTGTCAACAGATCTCAGTCCGTTGGTATGCCTCTCGAAAGACTTGGTGTGGGTTCGCATCCCACAAAAGTTGTAATTATTTTTGGATTATTTTTATCTTATTTATTTCGTTAGTTTTTTATTCCTACCAAACCTAATATTTTCACATATTAATAATATGTTATTGCTGTATTTTGCATATTTTTTAGCAAAGAACCTATTTTCTGTTTATATGTACCTATTCTGTTTTGTTCGCATCACGTTAAAAAATACAAAACTAATGTAGATAACATTTACACATAAACCTGATAGGAATTGTGGCAATCTAGAAGAAATCAACTTATTATCTACATGCATAGTAAGTACGGGTACGTATCTAAATGGTACTCGCAACGCCATCTGTTGGGCGAAACTGTACTTACTATCAACAGCATGAAACAACAAATAATATTATTTAGATAATATTAGCTAGCTGTCAAAAATGACAGCAAAGAGAAATAAAGTTAGTGTCATTTCGAAAAATGATTGTGAAATAACCTCAAAATCTGTTCCGCTTGAGTGCATTGTGAGATCGATATTTTGGATTGTTTCTATGAAAGGTAAGCCAAGTATGGATTGGAATTCATTATTTACTTAGTTATTGTTCATTTTCAACCAATATTCAAATTCAAACATCAAAGTTGCGGGTGACAATAAGAAAACAAAATAAAGTTACCCGCTTTCTTCCCGTATCATGTATTTTGATATTTCAGAATTATAGTGGCCTATTTTAACGATATAAAGTTACAAATGAGTCGGTGAATATATGACTAGTAATCTAGAAACAATTTATACTGGAATCTAATTGGAATATTTCTGATGTTCTTTTACAAAAACACGCATTACGTAATTCAAAATGACGGCGCGCGCATTATGATGTTTGAGTTTGAATATTTCGGAAATTTGATTACAGATCTCGTAAAACAACATTGTCACTAGATAACTTGTCTTAATATGACCTAATTTCCTAAATTTCGTGTAAATCGGTCCAATAGTTGTGTCAGAAATAAACGTAATACAGCAACATAAACACTTTCAGTAAGGTCTCTCATTTAACAAGGAAATGTTTGTATTTCGAGCTGTAATAGGAATCTCGTTTACGTTGTATATCATAACAGCATCATTCAAGTACTCATAACCGTTTCAAGTTCACTCACTTCCAAGACGCGAGACCAAGTAGTCGTGTACTTTGCATTTATTATAATGTAACATTTGAAAAACAATTTAAGCATAACAATAATATCATAAAATTATCTGCAGTGTCAGTTTAAAAGTAAAGTGTGTCGCGTGTGATTTTACTAATTTATATATTGTGCAATATGAACTAAATATTTTATAGTCATAGTACCTATATTTGTGGTAGTTATGGCTAATCAAGAAGCTAGCCCTTTCGGGCGTAGCCAACTTTTACGACGTAGTCCTCCGCCGACTCCAACCCAACCTGTACCAGTTCAACCTCGGGAACAAACACCACCTCGAGCTCCACCCGTGTCGTCTGGTGAGCTACCAGAAGAAGTTATTTCGACGTCAGAGATCCAAAAATGAATGGTGTCAATAGACGGCATTCTAACTGAGGTCTGCACCATAGTTACGGAGGGAAAAATGAACAGTGAACAAAAGCACCGTGTCACCGCTCTTTGCCGCAAGGTTTCCAGTGGAACATCTCAGATGGCCGTTCTCTACCAAGCATTAAAGCAGAAAACTATTCAAGCACACAGCACAGTACTGCACTTGAAAGATCAACTGGAACTCGCTGAATCCATAAAAGTGATCAAAGAGGCGGTAATAAACAAATTACCACCTTCTGACGCTACCTCCTCTTCTTACGCTAGCATGGTAAAAAAAAGTTCCGAAAGCTTCATCCGTCCTGCAAATCTGAGTTCTGTGGCCATCTATCCTTGCGACAAAACTAAATCTAGCGAAGACACGAAGTCACTTGTGCAGAAAATAATATCACCTGAAGAACTGAAGCTTCAAGTCCGTGGCCTAAAGAAAGTTAAAAACGGGGGTGTTCTTATTAGCACCGAAAGCAAAGGCGATATCGACAAGCTTAAGAATTCCACAAAGCTAGTGTCGTCAGGCCTCACAGTAGAAGAAACTCCTAAACGGCGACCCAGAATTGCTGTCGTTGGAGTTCCAGTAGCACTGACTGAAAGGGAAGTATTTGACTGCATTTTCGAGCAAAACCTCTCAGGAAAATTGACAAACACTACTCGTGAATCCTTCCTTGCTACTGTCAAACTGAGCCATAAGTCGGGTAAGAAGGGTCTTCCTACCTGCAACTATATTTTAGAACTACCCGCCACCATCAGAAAAGTCCTAATAAACCAAGGCCGGATTTTTATTAATTGGACATCATGCCCCGTGAAGGATTTCACAATAGTCACAAGATGCTTCAATTGCCAGCAGTTCGGTCACGCAGCCAAGTTTTGCCGAGAAACCAGTCCAACTTGCAACCACTGTGGAGAGAATGGTCATTCCCACAAGGAGTGTAGCAATAAATCTTCTCCACCACAATGTGCGACGTGCAAGCGTTTCAAGAGGAAGTGTGACCATCAGACCGGTGACGTAGACTGTCCGGCGCGTAAATACGCCGAAGTTAATTTTATAAATTTGTAGCCACCACTCATCACAGCACGTTGTATGACTATCGTCAAGAAACCAAGAAACAAACAGTTCTCAAAAGAACTCTTTTTCACAGTTCTCAAAAGAACTAGACTTCTGTTAAAGGAATAGGAAACGCTGAAGACACGCCGCCGTCGTATTCTTCGGTCTTCGCTCGCCGCGCACGCGAACAACAGCAGACGTCTTCTCTCTTCAAATGCCGCGCAGAAAAGGATCGCGAACTACGCGGAACCCTTATTTATACACACCTGCGGCGCGCGTGCATTCCGCGCACCGCGGTCCGTGACACGAGCGTCTGTAGCGACACCACACGGATTAAATAGGCAACAAGTGCTGTGACGTGATTGGTTGGGAGTTCTTTGTTATTTAGTTAGTAATTTCTTATTGGTTAAGCTCATAATTGTTAATATTCCTAAACTGTATATAAGTGACACATTTTTAATCAATAAATATTCTTTTTACAACCTTCGTGAAACCTACAACTAGGAGTTTTATTAGTAATCTACCGTAACCCAAACATTACTAAAGTGGTGACCCCGAACAAAACACACGAAGAAAAACAAGTTAACTGCCGAAGAATCATCAAATTGCAAGATGTCGAATCCAGTCGAAGAGCAGTCCAGTTCATCAGCATCGCATACCGTGACGAAGGCTGAAGCTGCCGGTATCTCTCTCACCATGCGCATTCCACCATTCTGGCGCGACCGACCGCGACTCTGGTTCATTAGTTTCGAAGCTGCAACCAACGATCTCAAGAAAGGCCAAGCACAGCTCGCCCAAATGGTCATAGCACAGCTGGAGCGACAAGACATCGAGCAGATCATGGATCTACTGTACAACCCACCGGAGACGGACCAGTACAAAGCCATCAAGGAAAGGCTCATATCCGCCTACGAAGAATCTGACAGCCGCCAGTTCCAGAAACTACTATCAGAGATGGAACTCGGAGATCAGAAGCCGACCCAACTACTGCGACGAATGCGAAACCTTGCCAGAGACAAAGTTCCCGACTCCACTCTGCGTCTCATGTGGACAAATCACCTTCCGTCACACGTCCGATCAGTCCTCGCAGTCAGCGAATCATTCAGCACGAAGACTGCACTTGAAGAACTTGCTCTTCTCGCCGACAAAATGATGGAGCAGACTGCTTCAACCGAAGTCGCAGCCGTGCAATCACCATCCCCACCTACATCATCAGCACCGCAAGCAGATACGCAGTACCTTATCAACGAGATAAGAAAACTATCACTGGAAATTGCCGAGTTGAAAGCAAGACCACCGTACAATGCAGACCACCGCCGCAACCGCTACCCGTCCCGTCACCGTAGCGCATCACGATCACGCAATCGAGAAACATCGCCATCACCATTCTGCTATTATCACCGACGTTTCAAAGGTCAAGCTAGACGCTGCACGTCGCCTTGCTCATTCAAGAAGCAAAACACGGAAAACTAGACAACGTTGGCAGAGGCGGACACCGGCGTTCAAGAAATATCACACCGCCTATATATCACTGATAAAAACTCGAAGTTATCATTCTTAGTCGACACTGGAGCCAACATATCCGTGCTACCGAGAAGAAAGGGACAAATAGCAACGCCACTACCATTTCAACTGTACGCAGCGAACAACACTACAATAGCTACGTACGGCGAGAAAACATTATCTCTTGATTTCAATCTACGACGTCCGTACAAATGGAAATTCATCGTAGCTGACGTTTCGAAGCCAATACTAGGAGCCGACTTCCTCAAGCATCATCAACTCATCGTCGATTTGAAAAACCGAAAACTAATCGACGGTGTCACGAGTTTAAAGGTCAACGCCCCGATACGTGTATCGAACGTGCCCACCGTACGCAGTATCGATATGTCACAATCATACCACGACATACTAGCGCAATATCCAGGCATAACGAGACTAACATCGATGCAATTAAACTGCAACATTAACGTGCAACATTTCATCGAAACTCGAGGACCACCGTTACACTGCCGCGCAAGACCAATTCCACCGCATCGCTACGAAATAGTCAAGAAAGAGTTTGAAAACATGATCGAACAAGGATTATGCCGACCTAGTAAAAGTCCATGGTCATCACCTCTACATATCGTACCCAAGAAGAATGGCGATATTAGAGTTTGTGGTGATTATCGTCGACTCAACTCCATCACCATACCTGATCGTTACCCCGTGCCACGCATCAAAGATTTTACTCATCATTTATCCGGAAAAACTATATTCTCTACAATAGACCTCAACCGAGCATACCAACAACTGAGCGTTAGAGATGAAGACATTGAGAAGACAGCTATCATCACCCCGATGGGATTATTCGAATTTCCACGTATGTGCCCCGGTTTAAAAAACGCGGGACAAACGTTTCAACGCTACATTCATGAAGTATTACGAGGATTAGATTTCGTCTTCCCATTCATCGACGATTTACTACTGGCATCGGAAAGTGAAACACAACACCGAGAACACCTACACACCGTACTTAAGAGGTTAGAAGAAAACGGTATCACTATCAACCCCGCCAAATGCAACCTAGGTCAATCAGAAGTTCAGTTCCTAGGATACACCGTATCGTCAGAAGGCATCAAACCTCCAACACATAAAATCGAAGCTATCACCAACTATCCCAAGCCGACTACCATCGAAGAGTTAAGAAGATTCCTTGGTATGATCAATTTCTACCGTGACCATATACCTAACGCCGCATCTCTACAAGCACCATTGAACGCATACTTACACAACGTAAAGAAGAGAGACAAAACTCAAATCACGTGGACCGACGAAGCAACTCAAGCATTCGAGCAATGTAAAGCTAGCATCATAAACGCAGCTCTACTCGCTCATCCGTCGCACCACGCAACACTCGCCTTATTCTGCGACGCATCCGATAACTCAGCAGGAGCAGTATTACAACAATATCTAAACGAATCATGGCATCCGCTTGGTTATTATTCCAAGAAATTTACCGACGCGCAAAAGAAGTATTCTACATTCGATCGTGAATTACTCGCTATTTACATGGCAGTCAAACACTTTCGCAAGACATTCGAAGGACGGAATCTTATCATATTTACCGATCACAAGCCACTAACATTTATAATGTCGAAGATTAATTCTAACTCAGAAACTCAGAGGCGTGCGAGACAACTCTTGTTTATCAGCGAATTTACCACGGACATACGACACGTGAGCGGTAAACAAAACATCGTCGCCGACGCACTCAGCCGCATAGAAACAATTTCATGCCCATCTACAATAAACTACAGCGACATAGCCAGCGCGCAAGACAAGGACAGCAACATTGAACAACTATTATCCCAGAATAACATCACTCTCAAGAAAATATCGATACCTAACAGTGACGTCAAGTTATACTGCGAAGCATCTACTGCTTATGTACGCCCGTACATACCCGAGCAATATAGAAAAGAAGTTTTTAACAGCGTGCACAACATCAGTCATCCTGGTACGCGCACAACTCGAAAACTTATCACTCAAAAATACTTCTGGCCGTCAATGAACGCAGACATCAGCTGTTGGACACGAACATGCCTACTTTGCCAAAAAAGCAAGGTACATCGACACACATTCTCTAACATCGGATTTTTCCCGCCAAGTGAGCGTTTTCAAAACCTTCACGTCGATTTGGTCGGTCCCTTGTGTACAACATCTCAAGGTCATCGATACTTAGTAACAATGATCGACCGATCAACGAAATGGCCCGAAGCAATACCTACTGACGAAATATCAGCTGTTCGAATAGCAGAAATCGTCTATCAACATTGGATCGCAAGATTTGGATGCCCGACCACACTAACAAGCGACCAAGGTCGCCAGTTCGAGAGTCAGCTGTTTCAAAATTTAATGAAGCTTATGGGAATACAGAAAAATCGCACAACACCATATCACCCGCAAAGCAACGGTATCGTCGAGCGATGGCATCGCACACTCAAGACCGCATTGCGCGCGAAACTCATCAACACAAGTACATGGATTGACGAGTTACCTATCGTGCTACTGGGATTGCGAGCCGCTCTAAACTCAGACACCGGTGTGAGCGCCGCCGAACTTACCTACGGTCACAACTTACGTTTGCCTGGCGAATTTTTCACTGCAAGTACCTGTACACCTGCCATGGATTATACCTACGTTGATAAACTGCGTGCTAGCATTCAAGATAACAAGCCGCAAGTCGCTACCAAACATCATAGCAGCAATAAAAGTGTGTTCGTGCACCAAGATTTACTCACGTGCAGCCACGTATTCATCAGAACAGATGCAGTAAAAAAACCACTTCAGACTCCATATGAAGGCCCCTATCGAGTTATAAGCCGAACAGATAAAGTGTACTCCGTACAGCTACCTAATCGGCAAGCGAACATATCGATCGATCGATTGAAGCCTGCATATGTCATCACAGAAGACAGCAATACCTTACCACCAACCAGTACCTTACCACCAACCAGTACCTTACCACCAAGCAAGATTACCTCATCCAGTACCATTACCACGCCAAGAACACCGATTACCGTTACCAGTACCAAGAAAACCAGGAGCAGTACCACTCCAACCGTTACCAAGCAACAAACCCAAGTACCTCCCGGCAGCGTGACGTCACATCCCGCCCAGAGCAAGTCAACACGCATGGGTCGTGTCATCAAACTGCCGGTACGCTTCGCTTGAAGGGGAGTACTGTAGCCACCACTCATCACAGCACGTTTTATGACTATCGTCAAGAAACCAAGAAACAAACAGTTCTCAAAAGAACTCTTTTTCACAGTTCTCAAAAGAACTAGACTTCTGTTAAAGGAATAGGAAACGCTGAAGACACGCCGCCGTCGTATTCTTCGGTCTTCGCTCGCCGCGCACGCGAACAACAGCAGACGTCTTCTCTCTGAGTTCTTTGTTATTTAGTTAGTAATTTCTTATTGGTTAAGCTCATAATTGTTAATATTCCTAAACTGTATATAAGTGACACATTTTTAATCAATAAATATTCTTTTTACAACCTTCGTGAAACCTACAACTAGGAGTTTTATTAGTAATCTACCGTAACCCAAACATTACTAAAAATTCAATAGACTATGAAGGCGCCTAAGAGCGCCCACGAATAGTTAATTTAGTAGCACTTAGTTTCAGGTTACATAGAGTTAGTTTATCTTTTATTATCTTAATTATTAGTCGTAATGACCAGTCAGCTAATCGCTGATTTGGATGGATTTTCTGTGTCTGAAGCCAATACTTGTAATGTAGAGGACTGTAAACTCCTTCTTCCTTCTGGGGAAAATACGCTTACGCTGCTTACACAAAATATTCGTAGCATTAATCGCAACATGGATGGGTTTGAAGTTCTGTTACAAAGTCTTGACATTAACTGTGATATTATTGTCCTAACAGAATGTTGGCTGTCTGCTCAGACAGCCAATTTACCTTCCCTTGACGGCTACTGCACTCACAAAACAAATTTAAACATTAATCAAAACGATGGTGATGTGTGGTTTACATCAAAAACAACTTAAAAGCACTTGTAGAAGAGCCCAAAGTTCAAGACAGTAACTGTTTAATTATTAAAATCTGTCCAGATACTGTAATTATGGCCATTTACAGGCCACAGTCTCAAAACATTGACAGATTTTTGGATTTTCTTGATGTAAATCTACAACTTCTATCAGCCTTTAAGAATATTATTGTGATGGGTGACATAAATATTAATATTGCTTCCGGGAGATCAGATACTCATGCTCATAATTACTTAAATACTTGTTCATTTCATGGTCTCTTACCAAGTCATTATTTTTCCACGCACCAGAGCGGCTTATGTTTAGATCATTTCATCTTGAAAACAAAACACCCAAACAAAACTTTGGTTACTAATTCTTCGCTTACGGATCATCAAGCTATTTTGCTAACGATACAAAAATCTTCACCTAGAATAAACTGCATGCGTAGCTGTACAAAAATTAATATGACTAATCTTGAACGTGACATTCGCGGTATTGACTTTGACCCTGTTTACAAAACTGATGATGCAAATATTTCTTTACAGTATTTCATACATTCGATGCAACATGCAATAAACAATAACACAATTACCAAAACTGTGTCTAGACGGTATAATTCAATTAAACCGTGGATCACTCCTGGTCTCGTCCGTTGTATACGGCATAGGGATAAACTACACCAAAAATCGAAACTTGCACCTGATAATGAAATACTTTTTGTTTCATACAAGAGGTACAGGAACTTTTGCAATAATCTTTTAAAAAAAATTAAAAATAAATATGAGAAGAACGAATTACAGAAGGCAGGTAAAAACAGTAAACTTATTTGGAAATTTATTAAAACAAATACTTTTCGATCAAAATATCCTAAACCTCCACTCGAATTACTGTCAACAGGGATAAACCCAGTGGAAGCCGCGAATAAAGTAAACAGTGTTTTTGTTAACGTCGGCAAAAACTTGGCTGAAAAGTCCTTGAACCATAATAGCCCTCTTCACCAAATATCGGTTGAGAAAACCCTTACAAAAACATCGAAATCTTTTGTTTTATTGGACACTGATGTCAATGAAATTTTAAGAATAATAACAGGGTTAAAGGACAACTGCTCTTTGGGATGGGATAGCATATCTAACAACATACTGAAAAGGTTTAAATATCTTCTTGCCCCTCCATTAACCCATATTTTCCAGTCATGTTTATCTAACGGTATATTCCCGAAACTGCTTAAAAAAGCAGTAGTTACGTCAGTGTTAAAAGCGGGAGATAAGACCTGTGTTAATAATTATAGACCCATTTCAGTACTAACAGGGCTCTCAAAAATTTTAGAAAAAATTATAAATAGCAGATTAATAGATTATCTTGAAGCTAACAAATTACTTTCCAATAATCAATTTGGGTTTAGACCTAAAAGATCAACTAACCAAGCGGTTCACAAGCTATCTGAATACATTAGTACGAGACTAGATAGAGGCATGCACACCATTGGGATCTTTCTGGACCTCGCCAAAGCCTTCGACACAATTTCTTGCTCTATATTATTGCACAAGCTTGAAACACTTGGGATAAGAGGAGAGCAACTTCTATTATTCTCCGATTATCTTAGAGACCGTCAACAATGTGTTAAAATAGGGCAGTACTCAAGTTCTGAGATGGAAAATAGTGGTTTCGGAATACCACAAGGTAGTATTCTGGGACCTACATTATTTTTAATTTACATTAATGACCTATGTAGTTTAGTCCTTCGCAATGGGCTAATATTATCTTATGCGGATGACACGGCCTTGTTGTTTTCTGCTGAGTCTCAAAGTGTAGCATATGAACATGCCCAAAACGGTTTTAATATTGTGTCTAATTGGTTACATCAAAATCTTCTAACACTTGAAAATAAAATGTATTTAGTTTTATCTATATTTAATAGATAAAACTAAATACATTTTATTTTCAATGAGGAACATTAACTTACCGCTTACTAACCTTAATATATTTGCACACAATTGCAAGCATGCTGACATTGCTTGTGCGTGCCCTAGATTAGTTAAAGCTGACCACATAAAATACCTTGGTGTTACGATTGACACAAATCTAAATTTCCGTAAACATATTGAGCTACTGTGCACAAGAGTGCGTAAATTAATATATATTTTTAAGAACCTACGTCACATAGCCGACTATAAGTTAATTAAACAGGTTTATTTGGCTCTGTGTCAATCTGTGCTTACCTACTGTATTACCTCATGGGGTGGTGCTGCAAAGACTATTTTACTTCCTTTGGAACGTGCTCAAAGAGCAATTCTAAAGGTTGCAACCTTCCGACCTTTCAGATTTCCCACACACGACTTGTACACAGTATGCAAAATACTAACAGTACGTCAACTCTTTATATTGCACATCATACTTTATCAGCACTCTGAGCTTCCTTATGACCCAGCATTTTCAACCAGGAGGAGGAAAGATTTGGTTTGCGTTAAACCACAGACAAGACACGCATTTGCTCATAGATTTTACGTATTTTTAGGACCTTTTTTGTACAACAAGCTAAACAAATTGTTAGATATATATAGCGTAAATTACATTAAATGTGGTACATTAATATCAGAGTATCTATTAAAACTCAATTACACAGACACAGAGAAACTATTGGAAGTTCTAGTATGATTGTAAGGTTTAGTTCGTAAGTTGTTATTCTTAATTCTGTATACATGCCCCCTTAATGATTAGTCTTGTTAAGTGATGACCTGCAACACAGGTTTTATAAACCTAGCTCAGGAAAGTCTCTAATTATACATAGTTGTAGGCTTAAAATAAATTTTCCATAAGACGTAAAATGTTGATAATTTAGTTAAACACATAGTTATTTGTTGGTTACTAGCATAGTTATTTATTTAAGATTTACTTGTGGCTATTAATATGTAACTATATTGTGTGTAAAACATTTAATAAAGATTTATTATTATTATTATTATTTATTTATTATTAAGTGTGTAAAAAGAAGGTATAGATACGGAGCGATAACGTTTTTACTGAGCGCTGTAATCTGATACTGCGATAAGCGGGCGCCGGCGCGCGCGCGCCGGGCTTCAAGGATTAGGTGTAAACAAAAAAGTGGGACTTGAGAGGTTAAAGATTCATTTCATACTTACCCAGCGTTATGTGCATATTTTTTTTTTAAATTTGATGCATAAAATAAAACTAAAATTGCTCCACTGACTTTGTTTTCATTTTTTTTACTATTGATAGGAACGCGTTTGACTACTATCTCACCTGATGGTAAACGATGATGTGATCGAAGATGGAGCACGCTTGCCTAGAAGTAACCTATTCACTCTTGACAAGACTGGGCAGTAGTGTCAGGCTGTAGCTATCAGGAAACACGGACTCAGTCAGGGATTTCCACTCCCTGGCTGTATGCACAATTAATGTGTTTCCAAAACGTTTTGTTCATGTGGGTGTGATGTCCACCGTGTACCGGTGGCGCACCAGCGTTCGCCTTGTGGTCCGATGATGGAACTTGGCTTGGCGGAATTAAACTATGCAATTCCGTTGCATACTCCCCAAAATGCAACCGATAGAAAACCGACATACAAGCAACTCGGCATCGATGCTTAAGACTTTGGAGCTTCGACTCGACGAGCCTTTCACCTCTTGGATTTATTTCCCAGGATCCCTCTTTTCAATTATTTTCTGTTTATTTTGAAACAAAACTGTTCAATTCCCAGTGAGCCGGTGATTCGTCGTGACCAGCCCAGGGCCAGAAATTATCGGTACGGGTTTCACACTCCAGAGCAATAAGGGGAACTGTGGATCCCTAGGCAATGACGCCACAGAAGAACTCGCGAAGAGAGGTTCCGAGATGGTAGTGCTGGACCCGTACCCACTCCTCCTTCCTTCTTTATTTCTTTCTCACAGTTTTGCACATGAATTCACCAGAGAACAACTGAACATCATGACAACAAATGGTCACGGGTTACAGATTGCAGTGAAAAATGGCAATGATATGTCTATACACGCGACTAATAAAACGACTTCTCAGCTTAAGCTTAAAAATTACTCCAGTAATATTAGGGATTATTACGGGTCATTGCCCCTAAAAATTGTTAAAATAAGCACCACAGACAGCCCAATTTACAGAGGTTGCTTCGACAACGAGGAATCAGTCGGCTACGTCATCCTGGTCGTGGCTTTCCGACGTGAAAAAATTCTCGGAACGGTGAAGTCTGCAGGTTTTAAATCAATTCAAATCATTTATTGCAATCCATAAAGTACATATACATGTGGTAAATATAGGTTTGTGAGTGCTAAGTGATTGAGCTGACTTTAATCTCAGATTATCACTCTTTTGAGGGTTGAGTGTTATCGGTCGTCTCTCCACTCAACCTGTAAAGCACTCTGGTGGCTTCTGTACATTTGGACGGAGCTAGGCTTGCAAACTTAGCCAGGACACCTACGCACAATGGAGTCTCTACTCTACTCCACTCTATCCATTGTGGGTTTTTTTTTATGGATGGGAAATCATCAAATGATTTCTTTCGCTCTGGCGCGCGTGGAACACAACGCTCCGTCGACCCGGGCTTGGTTGTTAAAGAACAGCTAGCCACTCGCCGTCCGCAGGCGCGCGCCTACGGCGACTCCTGACGCCCGAGGCGTCTTCTTCTGTTGTGGCGGCTGAGGCGTGAGGTTTGCCTCTACCTCACGCGGCCCGCCTCTTCCTTCACTAGCATTACTGTTTCGCAAAAGGAGGTGACGGCTTCCCATGCCTCCTCGCTCTGGGCCATAGAGTGAACCAGAGTCGGTAGCGAGGGGTCGCCGCCGCCGATCGCCTCGACGAGGACACGGCGGTGCTTCGCCCAAGCAGGGCAGACCTTCACCGTATGCTCCACCGTATCCTCTGCGGGGGTTGACTTTTCTTCTGGTTGGTCTTCCCATGGACAAAATTATGTAGCTCTATCGCGAGTTAACAACCTTAGCATCATCATGTATCATCATTATAATCCACAGCCCGACTTCGCCCACTGCTGAGCATAGGCCTCTCAATTCGTGTTGCAATCCCCACGTTCCTATGCCAGCCTTATCCTGGATGAGGCTGGCGGTGACTCTTTCGAACAAATTCCTCAACCCTTGCTACGACGCTCCGTCAACCCGGGCCTGGTTGTGTTCGGACAGCGAGCCAACCAACGCTCGCCGTCTGCAGGCCCGCGTTTACGTTAGCTGGGAATTGGCCTGCGGCTCCCGACGCCTGGGGCGTCTTGTTCGGCGGCTAAAGGGAACTGGGAATAATTGTCAAATCGTGCTGTCATTAATTCTTAGTTCGGGTTCGGGACTAATCGTAAGTCCGTAGGTGATACGGAGTAGGAAACGCCTAACACTACGAAACTACGGACTGCGAGCTTAGAGAGTAGACCCCGAGGCGTGAGGTTTGCTTCTCCCTCACGCGGACCGCCTGAAATAAAGGAGACTCCACTAGCATTACTGCTTTGCAGGAGGTGGCGGCTTCCCATGCCTCCTCGCTTCGGACCATGGAGTGAACCAGGACCGGTAGCGAGAGGTCGCCGCGGCCGATCGCCTCGACGAGGACATGGTAATGCTCCGCCCTAGCAGGACAGGCCTCCACCGTATGCTCCACCGTGTCCTCTGCGGAGACTTCTCTTCTGATAGTTTTGGCATGACTATTAATAATGCTCAGGGACAAACTATGAGTCGTGTTGTTGTGGATCTGCGGAAGTCCTGTTTACATTACATAACAAGTAATATTGTTCACGAAGAAATTTTTAAGTATTAACGTTCGTTCGTTCTTCCTAATTTTGTAAGTCATGTCATAATCATGATGAGTACATACATACATTAGTGAGTTTGTGTACTTATGTACATATATACTTAATCTTGCTTAATACGAAGTGCACGCGCGAACGAAGTCGCGGGCACAGCTAGTTACATATATATGTCGGAAACGGATATTAGTACCGACCGATAACGAAACGAAGCACGAGTTCCGGTAGATGGCAGCACCGTGTGTCCGTTTCGATGGCGCGGCCACGACGTTTTTTTTTTTAAAAAATATGCCACGATTTTGTAAAAAGTTGTAAAAGTAGACTCCCAAAACCATAAATTTGTGAAAGCTATATCTAAAAAGTTATAAGGGTTTGAACGTGGCCGCGCCATTGAAACGCTCCGAACCGCGCGGCCACGGAGATCTTAAAAACTAAGCTTTGCAGAGACCTGAAATTTTGGTAAGTAACAGATTGAATGTGCAAAAAATTTGTAAAAATATAGAAAAAAATCCTGGGCTCATATTTTAGGAGCTGTAAGACCAACAAGCCATGGCCGCGCCATTGAAACGGTGAAATACACATTTTCGCCGATATCTCGCTGAAAAAGCAACGCAGACGTCTGAAGTATTTTGTAAAACCCAGATTTGAATTTGTGAAAACTAGTAAAAATAAAACAAAAAATCCTAGGTTTATATTTCAGGAGCTATAAGACTAATACGCCATGACCGCGCCATTGAAACGGTGAAAAACACATTTTTGCCGATATCTCGCTGAAAAAGCATCGCAGAGATCTGAAGTGTTTTGTAAAACCTAGATCTGAATTTGTCAAAACAGGTAAAAATGCACAAAAAAACCCTAGGTTTACATTTCAGGAGCTGTAGAACGGAATCTTAAATACGTCTTGAATATGTCGATAGGGTGACCATGGCTTATTGTTTACAGAAAACTTTTCACCTATTTTACTAGAAATTATATCTTAAGGATTCTAAATGAAATTAAAGTGAAACGTTAGTATACAAAACCATGTTTATTTGTTTAAAAATCGTTGTTTGCTAGCTGAAAATACTGGTTTTGAGTAGACGTGGGAAAACCATAACAGATAACTTTGCATAGCGTTCGTAATGACTAATGAGTATAAAATAGCATAATTTGATGAATAAGACTAAGATTAAATTCTGCCAGAAATAATCCCCGTAATTAAGTCATGTATTCTAACATTGAATAGCAGGAGCAAAGGAGCGAACGAAACGCGCGGGAGACGAAGGCTGGCTGTCTAACCAATGTAGTGTATAATCTATGTATGTTACTCGTGTACTTAAACCAATCCTTATTAATAAATGAGTGAGTTATCAACGAGCAGTCAGAGCGTTTTACTCTTCTCCAATACCCAACCTTACATGGCGACCCTGCCATGTTTGGTGATGGGGTGTCGGGTCGCAATGCAGGCGCACGGTGCGTGAGGTACAGACTCTCGTTCTCCGTAGTTCCTAGCCGTCCAAAAAGAGATATCCCGCCAACACACCCCGTCTTCCCCCGCCAAAAGCTTTTTCTCGATTAGTCGTCGTTTTACTTTCAACACTTTTTAGTTAATTCGTACGTAGTGCTTGTTGGTGTTTTAAATTTTGGCATTTATTTTTATTTCATTTAGAATCCTTAAGATATAATATCTAATAAAATAGGTGAAAAGTTTTCTGTAAACAATAAGCCATAGTCACCCTATCGTCATATTCAAGACGTATTTAAGATTCTGTTCTACAGCTCCTGAAATGTAAATGTTTTTTTTTGTGCATTTTTACCTGTTTTGACAAATTCAGATCTAGGTTTTACAAAACACTTCAGACCTCTGCGTTTGAATGGCGCGGCCATGGCGTATTAGTCTTATAGCTCCTGAAATATAAACCTAGGATTTTTTGTTTTATTTTTACTAGTTTTGACAAAATCAAATCCAGGTTTTACAAAAAACTTCAGACCTCTGCGTTGCTTTTTCAGCGAGATATCGGCGAAAACGTGATTTTCACCGTTTCAATGGCGCGGCCATGGCGTATTAGTCTTATAGCTCATGAAAAATAAACCTAGGATTTTTTGTTTTATTATTACTAGTTTTGACAAATTCAAATCTGGGTTTTACAAAATTTTTCAGACGTCTGCGTTGCTTTTTCAGCGAGATATCGGCGAAAATGTGTTTTTCACCGTTTCAATGGCGCGGCCATGGCGTATTAGTCTCACAGCTCCTAAAATATAAGCCCAGGATTTTTTTCTATATTTTTACAAATTCAATCTGTTACTTACCAAAATTTCAGGTCTCTGCAATGCTTAGTTTTAAAGATCTCCGTGGCCGCGCGGTTCGGAGCGTTTCAATGGCGCGGCTACGTTCAAACCCTTATAACTTTTTAACCATAGCTTTGACAAATTTATGGTTCTGGGGGTCTACTTTTACAAATTTTTACAAAATCGTGGCATATTTTTTTTAAAAAAAACGTCCTGGCCGCGCCATCGAAACGGACACCAGCACGTCGCCATGTTACAACTATCTTCGTGCTACAACAGAGCCTAGGTACCTAGTGGAGGGGTGCCGGACCAAGACTCATATTCCATTGGGTCGTCTTCGAAACAAGTTCTCCACAAAGCTAGGAAATGTTCCTCACGTTTCGTTGTACGGTGTGATTTAATTTGTGATTTGTGTTCAGTGTATTAAATCGTGTTATGTAATTCGTTGTCTCATTGCTCGATTACCCATTTTATACGCACACTATGTCGGATGATGATCCTAATAATGGGGCCTCTCCGTCATATAAAAACGTTCCTAATATGTAGGTACTTACTATAAATAAATATTTAAAAACATATGTAAAATAAATACATACATACAATTATCACAGCTGAGAGGAAAGCTCGTCTTAAAGTCAAACTCAAAGCATTTATTTCAATTAAACCATTTACAGGCACTTTTGAATTGTCAAGGTCGGTCAGTCAAAGAGGTGCAGCTATTTGCACGTTCCAAAGCGTAGATCTCTATGGAGAAGAACGTACAACAAACTCCATGAACACTCTTTTGAATCAATTAATTATTACAAAGTTGTGGTTACATTGTTTTTGTTGAAATTATTCATAGATATGTGAGAACGATGTAAAAAGACGTGCACGACAAAAGCAAAAAAAGGGACAATTCAAAATACTAACAAATTAAAACAAACCGTGGCAGTTGAGAGATGACCAGTCCCAGCTGACGGAGCCAAATGATGAATGAAACACAAACTGCACCATAAGAGAGACTTGTGTGAGCATGACACTCCCAACAGCCAGGGTACATTAAAGTCTGAGGTACCCAAAAATGATATTTTGACTTAAACTTGACTTTAATGCATGAAATTATACAATGTAAAATTAGTTCGAGTCTATACAATGAAAAATTTATGTTCTTTCAATATTCAGCGGGTCTCACAACTGCTAAAAATAAATAAAATAATAATTAAATAACTAATTTGTGCGCCCTAGTGGCTGCGGTGCAGGACCAGCATTGAGCCAAGCATTTTTATCTTCAATGTAATCCCCCAACTTATAATATGCTTGCCTGCATAGTGTGCGCTTAACACAAGATTTAATCAAATCAAATCAAATCAAATACGTTTATTTGTGTACACAGGTGAAAAAGGTGGAACAATTACAAGATTAATGGGTCTCTGTGTCCTGCCACAGTAGGTAGCATACAAACATTATAGTAGATTATGCACCCAGGGGATAAAGCAGTGTCTTGTGTCACGGGCGTCATATTGAATCCCGAACGCAATGAAAGATTCAGGAGTTAACTCCCGAGTGCAGCGAGGGAGTTTAGAGTTTAACTCACGAGCGAAGCGAGGGAGTTAATACAAGAATCTTGAATGCAGCGAGGGATTCAAGCTAGCCCAAGACAAAGACACCTTTATCCCCGAGGAGGATACTCTACTTTTCACACCTACTGTGAGAAAATAGGAAGCCATAGTGCTAATATTAAAGTTGTCTAAATTAAAACAAGCAGAATAGATATATACTCGTATTTAGAACTATATTATACACTTACAAAAAGTTAGTCCAATAACTTAAAGGATTTGCAATATTCCCGCCTTTTTGCGTTCCACTCGGTGTTCCACTTGGCCACGACCAACTCGATTTTGCAATTTGTTTTTTTTTGTTACTTTTCTGTGGTTTTAAGTATGTGGTTTTAAGTGCCTATTGTTGGCAACCTAATAAAATATACGAAATTTGTGAAAACTAAGCATTATACAGCATTATACAGGGATTTATTTCAGCTGGTAGAATGGGTTCGGGCGCTTAGCTGTTAAAGCATTCTGAATTTAAAACGTCATTGGAGAAGATCAAGTAAATTGTTTTTAATTAATAATGGTGATAAATCGATTATAGATACCTATGTTTCGAGTGTTATTCTAATCATTTTATACAATTATCCGTACTTATCCAATTATTCTTACAATATAATGTCTTTGAAAAGACAGCAACGATATCCTCATGATTCTCTAGGAATTCCAGAATATCATCCATAAGTAAGAGTATCGAGAATATATTTCCTGGGGCGTTGTACGTAGGTACTATACCGCCAATTTAGCTGAAAGATGACGTTCCAAATTTAAATCACATTATTGACCGGCGGGTTATAATGAAATCCAGTACAATATTATTACCCGGCTGTGCCCTCGACCAACAATGACTCACTTTAGGTTAGGTTTGCATGACATATAATTTGACGTTTTCGATCAGGTGGTGTGAAAAATATTACATTTCAAATGTGCCAAAATATTTTAAATTATATTTAAATCAAATATAATTAACATAAGTGAGTACAAACTTCAAAACATAATTCTAGGCATCATTTTATTGGCTACTATTTAATTTTTTTTTTTTAAGAAATTACTGAATTTCTACTTATACCTCTGAGATATATCATAACTATCAGTCTCATAATCTAGTAGAAATTCACTGATTGAATAATATGTATTTTTTAATAAAAACAATTTTAATTCTTTTTTAAATAATCTTATGTCACTAATTTCTCTAATAGATGCTGGAATTTTATTATATATTTTTGGTGCCATACCGATAATATTTTTGTCATACAAAGCTGTGGTATGACTGATTGCCTTAATTTTGTTACGATGACGTCGGCTGGTAAATTTTCCAAAATATTCTGGATGGTACTTGATAAATACTGCTAATTCAAATATGTATACAGATGGGAAAGTTAGAATTTTTAGATTCTTAAAGTGTGGTCTGCAACTATCAGGTAATCGTAAACTACAAATAGCTCTAACACATTTCTTTTGAGCCTTAAAGGCTTGTTCCCAGTTAGTGGAGTTTCCCCAGAATATGATGCCATATCTTAAAGTAGATGAGACATACGCATTATAAGCTGCCAAAACTGCTTTTTGTGTTACAACCTTGGAAAGCATATACAATGCATAAGAAAACTTACTAAGTTTCTTACAGATAGCATCAACCTGTGTTATCCATGACATTTCTTGGTCAATCCATAGACCCAAAAATTTTGTGGTATTGACCTCGTCTATGTTTATATTTTCATATTTTACCTTTATATTGTCTAACGTTTTTGTTTTTTGTTTGTAATGCACAATTTTAGTCTTATCTAAGTTTATCTTCAGGTTGTTTTCTTTGAGCCACTTTATAATCGATTTGATTGAATCATTGACTTTTCTTTCGTACATTTCTAAATGTTCATTTTTATCAATAGAAAATATTACAGTACAGTCATCGGCAAATAGAACTATGGGATAATTTACGACTTTAGGAAGATCATTTATATATATAAGAAAAATTAACGGCCCCAATACGCTACCTTGAGGTACACCAAAGCGAACTTCACGGGGATTTGAGTTGAAGAATATCTCAGTTTTAGACTCAGGACATATTTTCGTAATTTGTGTAATCTGTTTTCTATTACTTAAGTAAGATTTGAGTAGGTCAAGGATGTTACCCCTTATTCCGTATGCTTCAAGCTTTCTTAACAAAATACTAAAATCTACATGGTCAAACGCCTTGCTCATGTCCATGTACAGGGCTGAAACTGGTGTTCTACTATCCATATTATTCAATATCCTTTCGATTAAATAATAGACAGCAACATCCACAGAAACATTTTTCCGAAAGCCTTTCTGTTCTATCGTGAATAAGTTATTTTTTTCAAAATAATTGTAAATAGCCTTATAAATAAATTTCTCGATAATTTTGGAAAAGACAGATATTAGTGCCACAGGTCTGTAGCAGTTTAAATTATCCTTTTCGCCCTTTTTGAAAATAGGCTTAACAATGGATATTTTTAATAAGCTTGGATACATTCCATTTTCAATACAAAGGTTAATAATGTGGCTGAGTATGGGAGAAATTATTTTGGAAACTGATTTTAAAACACTGGTATTTATTCCATCATCACCTGTGCTTTGGGTATTTTTAAGTGATTTAATAATTTCATAGATATCAGGTGGTGTGGCAGGTGGCATGAATATTGAGTTGGGATGACTAAAAGTAAGAGTTGTTTTATTAATGTTATTTTTTGCGATCGGTTGTACTAAATCGATATTAAAATCATTAAAAACTTGAGCTATTTCTTGAGGTTGGGTTATCATTTTTCTATCTGATTTAATTTTACAAATGCTTGCATGGGGCTGTTTTAATTTGTTTCTTTTTATCACGTTCCAAGTAGCTTTTGATTTGTTTTGGGCTGTTTTGATATAAAAGTCATTTTGGGATTTTTGTGTAAGTTTCAGGATATGTTTCAAACGTACTGAATGCTGTTTCAATGATATTTTGTTTTTTCTGTTGGGATGTAATCGGTACTGCCATAGTAATTCCCGTTTACGTTTGCAACATTTTTTGATGCTATCAGTAAGCCAGATTGGCTTATTATGAAGGGAATTTTTTACTTTAATTATTGGAAAGCATAAATCATAAAATAACTTGAACAACTCAAAGAAATTATTAAATGCTTCCTCAGGATTATTGTTCTCGAAACTTTCACAAAATGATAGGCTTTTAATGCAGTCTATAAATTTTGTTACATTGTCAGTGCTATAGTCACGTCTGTATATAAACCAATAATTTAACGTAGTACGTTTTTCCTTTGTAGGACATTTCAGTAACTGCGCTGTGTGGTCAGAGAGTGCAAAATCTAAAACTTCTGACTTAGCTTTTGAAATGTTATGAAAAATGTTATCAATACATGTGCCGCTACTGATACGGGTGGGCTTGTTAATTTCTATTTTTATATTATAACTAAGCAGCAAATGTTCTAATTGTAAAGACCTTAGAGTTTTATTTAATATGTTAATATTGAAATCTCCAGTAATTATAATTTTGCTATTAGGATTTTTACAGAACGATTTTAACAAGAAATTCAATTTTTGAAAAAAAATGTTAAACATATCATTCGTTTGGTTCGGTACTCTATATATGCAAATAACTATTATATGTTCATCTATAAGTTCTATACCGCAACATTCAACAACATTTGGTACACTACACTTAACAACGTTATCAAGAACTTTGTATAAACTACTGTTTCTGACTAGAATACAAGAACCTCCGTTTCTATTACTTCTACTAAAATGTGACACAAGGGTATAGTTTGGCATATGCAACTGGGATTCATCTCCATCTTTCATGTTGTGCTCTGTTATCGTTATTACGTCTACCTGTTTACCTTCGTCGGCTAGTTCGCATAAATGAATAGTTAAGATATCCGACTTATTGATCAAACCGTTAATATTTTGATGGAAAATTTGTAAACCGTTATTCACGAAAAAAATTTTTGGGCATTGAGTTTAATGTGATTTGATTGGAAATACATGTATTCAAAGAATGATTAATAATATTTTCAGGCATTGGTAAATCTGTTTGTGTAGATTTGCTGTCTAAAGTTTTTTTTGTGCATGAATTTTTTATAGCATTACAATCAAATGTATTAAAATTAGTTTCGAGACGAAGAAGTTCTCTCATAAGTGATCTACAGAGATTGATTTTGAACTGGTTGAATCTTGGTTTAAACCGATAATATGCCATATCTACATAGGTAACGTTTCTTTGATTATTACAAATATGTCGTAACAAGTAGTTTAATTTATACTCATTTAAGTTTTTATTGTATGGAATTTCTGGTATAACAATATTTGCATCTGTTGATTTTACTACACACTGAATGAAAGTATTTAAAGTAATTTCAAAATCATACGGGTTAGTGTCGTTACGTCCTGCTAAAATTATGACGAAGTCTTTTGAAGACAAGTATTTTACTTCACCAATTTCCGGATTAAGAATTTCAGATGTTTTTGCTCCCGGTTTCATAAAACAGGTAACATGGAATTTTGAACCCAAAAGGTTGGCCAAAGCGTCACGAACCTTTCGTCCTTGTCCATCTCCAATGATGACGACTTTTTTCTTGGACTGACTCTTGCCCTCCGTTCTGTTAGTAGTGCCACCTGTTGCTATCTTGTGAAGGACTGGAGAGTCTCGGTCGATTCCCAATCCAGTGGGTTCAAAGACAGTGGCATCATCTGTTGTTAATGCACAAAGTGTGGTATCACCTTGGTTACTAGCTGTTTTATTAGGCTCAATTATGCTGTCCTCACCAGTTGCAGAGTCATCCGAAAAGCTGGTGTTGACTTTCTCATCGAACGGAGACGACGATGACCTAAGATTTTTTGATGATCTCTTCTTGGTTTTGTTTTTAACTTTTTGTTTTTTTGTAGATACGTTACTTTCTGGACATACACTTTGATCATTGTATTTTTGCAGGATGTTTTCTTTTAGTTGTTTTATTTCTGCATTTGCATTAGCCAATTCGTTTTTAAGTTGTAGTATTTGTTTTTTAAGATCTTCTATGTCACATCGATATCGCGTAGATAGGTCAAGTTCTAGGTCCAGGTCCAGCGAACTGTGCCTTTCTATCTCCGATTGTGTTGATCCAAAAGAAAGATCAAGTGAATCGTTGGTTTTTGTCCTATGACGGCGTAAAGTGACATTATCACTCACAGAACTGGTTGGCGTGCGTTGGAGAGGCATTTTATATTTTTGTTGTATATAATAAATATTATGTTGGAAAACTGTTTGTTATCACTCTTATTTAAAGTTGAGAACGGTACTTTGCAATAAAATAATACAATATGAGAGAAAAAACAGTGAGATTCGAACTTAGCACATGTCACGCGTCAGTCGTCGTCATTAAATTTTGTTTCATTTAATTCTAATATCTGGGGAGGTATTTTATTGTAACATTTTAAACAGTACCCCATGAAAGATGTGGCTACTTTAGCAGTCTGAAGCCTGGTTGAACTAATTGGTTCCTATTTCTAGTGACATAGTTATGCCTGTCGCCTCGTTTGTTAAAAAGATGTAGATTCTTTCTAACGTACATAATATTTTCATAGATGCATTGACAAGGTACCGTCATGATGTTAATATTCTTGAACAGTTGCCTTAGAGAATCGCGCCGGCGGAGATTGTATATGGCTCTTATTGCTGACCAAAATTGACTCGATATCTGCAGCACGTCCCCATAGTAAGATACCGTAACACAGGATACTATGAAAGTAACTATAATAGACTAGTCTCGCGGTGTCAACATCCGTAAATTGGCGGAGTTTCCTAACAGCGTACGCTGCTGAGCTTAGCCGTCCTGCAAGAGATGCTAAATGAGGACCCCATTGTAGCCTTGCGTCAAGCGTAATCCCCAGGAAAACCGTTCGATCGACGAATTCCAGTTTTTCCCCGTTCAATACTATGTCACAATCACTACTTTTGACATTTGCTAAGGCAAATCTT
Source organism: Melanchra persicariae (assembly GCA_947386135.1). Classification (NCBI taxonomy): domain Eukaryota; kingdom Metazoa; phylum Arthropoda; class Insecta; order Lepidoptera; family Noctuidae; genus Melanchra; species Melanchra persicariae. Next base: position 1,692,832 of record OX376651.1, on the reverse strand, counting down.
ATGCACTTCGTTTTTTTCCCATTTAAAACCAAATTATTAGCAGTAAATCAATTATGGACCTGCATAAGGGCGTTATTTACGTCGTCAAGATTATTACTGCGTCTATTTACTTTAAAAATCAAAGAAGTATCGTCGAAAAGAGCACTACCTCGTTAAGACGAGTTTTTAAAAAGTGAAATAGAATTCAAATCTCGAATGCTAGGCGGAAGTGAGTTCCAGTCTTAACTGCGTGGACAGAGAAAGAGTAGGAATAGTAGCTGGTATTGTGTGGATGGGTTTTGAGGAGGGATCTAAGGTGTGATCTGCACGGTGCGTTACTAGGGCGAGCGTAAGAAATGCGCTCACGCAGGTAAGAGGGGTAAGACGGGTTGTGAAGGATGTTGGAAAGGAGGCATAAAATCCGAGTGTTCCTGCGAAGACGGATAGGGAGCCACTTGAGTTGCTTGCGAAGTCAATACTTGCGTAGACCGAACACAAACCGAATGCATAAGTTTTGCAGGCGCTCAAGTTTGTTTAATAGCTCCTCAGTAGCATCCAGGTAGCAGGCATCGGCATAATCTATAATCGGCTGGATAAGTGTTTGAGCCAAGGAAATCTTAGTTCTCAACGGCAAGAGACCCTGGAGGTATTTCAGCGAATGGAAAGAGAAATAAACCTTCCGACTGACCTCATTGACATGCGCACGCCACGAGAGATTGGAGTCAATAATAACACCCAGATCTTTGGCAGTCTCGGCATAGTCCATACGAACGCTGTGATGTAGTATGTATGTACCTACTATTACAATGTGTATAACCAAGTATATAACCCGTGTATTCACATAATAAAGGACAGTCTTGTATCATATCTTGTGATGTTTCATTCAATCTGACACCCGTCCTTACATGGCGACCCTGCCACTAAACAGGGTTTGAATCATGTACGCGATTAGTGTGGACTTTGCTCTGCGCGGCAACTGTTTAAGTGAGACATACGTTAAAAGTGACTTTCAATCATGTGCAACTCAAAAGTAACTAATGAAGAGGTATTTCTCAATCAAAATAGCGCCGCTAAAAACACCGCGACCGTGGAGGAATTTAAATTTCATTTGTCGGCCATAAGTATCGTGTTAACGATCATTTGCACGATTTTATTCCTCGGCGCAATATACTTCATGTATAAAATTTACAAGAAATGTCTTGGGCGCGAGAGCAGATAACGAGGCATATTTTGAGGCGTTCTTCGGATCGATCCAGAAGGTGCCAGGTGGATCCACGGCGGTGCTTAAATTGTGGCATGTCTGCAAGCGAGGAGTGTCGGGTCCATGCTTCCAACAGGGGTCCGGCGTGTAACAAATAAATGCAATTCGGCTAGTGTTCTTGTGAGTGCTGTGTATTAAATGTGTGAAAGTGCGGCAATCCTAGTACGGACAGTGCAGTGCGCGTGCCTAAGCAGTGGAATCATAATCGCCATTCAACTATATTATGAACTATAAAATTATGAACAGTTATGTATGAGGAGTTATTTCAGCTATACAATGACCTTGGTAAGATAAGAATATATTTAATAAAAATAGGGCCAAGTAGACGAAGAGGTGAATTTTTTTTGAAAAAACTGAAAGAGGCCGAGAAATTACTGAGTACTTTCAATGAGAGTTTAGACAATTTAAGTTTGCTTAAAACCGAATTAAAAGACGAGGAATTATGTAAATTTAATAAATTAAGCGAAGATTTTGTTGGTTTGTATGACAATATTTTAGATTTGTGTAATAATTCATCGACTGAAGTATCGATAGTAGAGCAAAATATGGCGAAATTTGATTTAAAAATCGCCTTGACCTGTTACCAGTTTTAAATGACGACGGCACAAATACGAAACAGCTCATTGATGGGATAGAATACTATCAAAGGGAACTTGATTCAGAGGGTCAAATTAAATTGATAAATTTTGTTATAAAAAGCCGACTTTCCCAGTCTCCTAAACTCAAACTTAATACAAAGTATGACAGTGTAAATGAGTTAGTCAAAGCTATGAAAACATGCCTGTTACCTAAAAAATCGGCAACAGCTCTACAACACAAATTGTACATTTTGAAACAAAACGATCTTACTATAGATGACTACGGTAAGAAGATAACTGATTTGTTTGTTGACTTGACGATTTCCCAATCAGAAGGCAATGAGTCTAACTTCGGTATATTGAAGCCTATAAACGAAAAATTAGCCATTAAAAGTTTTGCCGACGGATTGAGAAATCGTCGGCTACGCACTATAATAGCAGCTCGACAATAATTACATCTTTAAGTGATACCATACAAGCAGCCATCGATGAGGAAGTTTCAACACCATCCACTTCAGCAATGCGATTCTGTAAACATGTCGTAGTGAACACTTTTTTTCTTTTTCTTTTTTTTAAGTTTTGGCAGGAGTGGGAAATCCTCATGGACGCCCCAACTGCCTTGCTATACAAGACGGTTGGGGCAGTGCCGGACTCTTACCGGCCAAAACCCACTCCTGCCACGCTAATTGTGCCCTGACATGATCAGAGACTTTATTTGCGGTTTTTATTTTCAATTCTTGTTATGTATTATTTATCATTTGTTGTTTGTTATTTATTCTTTATTATTTATCATTTATCATTCGTTATTTGTTATTTATTATTAATTATTAGTTATTTGTTTTAATTATTAATTATTAATATTAATTATTAATTACTAATTACTAATTATTAATTATAAATTATTAATTATTAATTATTAATTATTAATTATTAATTATTATTCATTATTTATTATCTATCACACTGACATCACACTCACAGCTCACTTTGCTAATAACAGTTTCGGACATTTTCAACGATCTGTTCGTATGCTACTGTTAAATATTATATACAAATATTAATCCTAAGCATATTTTCGTTTACTTATTCCTAGTGATTGTTTGGCTAACTACTTTTAAGCAATAACATAGAAATTTTTCGCTCTTACTCCTGTCCGTGATAATTGCGTTGAAATTTGCCGTCGCAATCTCAACGCCCAGTTCCTGTTCAACCTCTCCAGACCGTTGGTGGGGCATTCGGTCAGTATATGTACCACCGTTTCCTGCTTGTCAGGGTCACATATGCACGATGGGCTCTCCTTGCACTTGAACCTATTTAGGTATTCGGAGAACCCACCGTGTCCTGTCAGTAGCTGGGTCAACAGTCCTGTCGGTTTGAGTGCTGACTCGTTGATACGCTTGGATGGCGTCCGGGAAAAATATTTTTGTCACGCCAGCTGTTTCCTCAGATCTGTATCTCCGGTTCCATTCCTCAAGCGTATCTGCACGGATCTGCCGCTTGACGAATGAAACCGGGCATTGGTCATAATCTGGCCTTGTTTTATTCTTGAGGGCGGCGTCCTTAGCCAGCTGGTCTGCTCTCTCATTACCCTCCAGTCCCGCATGAGCTTTGATCCAAAAGAGTTCAACTTTTTTGGATCGATCCTGGCACTGTCGCAGGTTTTCGCGGATTTCGACTGCGAGGGGATGGAGAGAGCGATGATTGGTGACCGCTTCCAGCGATGACCTGGAGTCGCTGTAAATTCCAAAGCTGTCTTTTGGGCTGCGCAGAATTTCCCTTGTAGCTTTACATATAGCCAGCAGTTCCGCCTGGAAGACGGTGCAGTGGGACGACAGCTTGAGCTTTTGGGTTTTGGTTTCCGCATCATTGCTCCAATGAGACAATGATGCCCCCACCTTGCCCTCGATCTTGCTGCCGTCCGTGTATATCCGCACTGCTTGAGTGCAGTGGTGGTTGTGCTGTTCTTGGTCTGCCAAGCATATGAACTGCAGGCTTATATGTTTGGCTGGGTGAGGAGTTCTGTTGAACGCGGTACGCCGCTCTACCTCAATATCTCCTAGCGCTGGCTGGGGTAGGTACTCCCCTTCTCGCTTCATAAAGGGCAGCTGCCTCTTGTATTCGGAGATCAAGGGGTAGTAACCCAGCCAGCACCAGTGCCGAGTTCAAGGAGACTGTGCGATAGGATTTGCACAGTTTCTGTGCAAATCCCCTTTGGACCGCGTTCAACTGTTTGCGCACCATCAGCTTTTTGGTTGCTGGTGCCCACGCACTTGCCGCATACAAGATGGTAGGTTCGATTACTGCCGTGTAGATTGAGCGTATGACATCAGTATTGAGTCCCCAGCTGACCCTGGCTGCCCTCGACAACTGCTTGTAAAGGTTTAATGCCCTCTTACATACGTTAGATGCATGGGCATTAAACGTTAGCTTGTCGTCGATGGTCAGCCCCAGGATTTTGATTTCCCGCGACATGCCAATAGCGATCCCGCCCATGCTCAATCGCGGGGTGTCATATTTAAGTTTCCGCGTGATGATCATTGCGTTCGTCTTGTGCGGTGCGAACTTTAACTTATTTTTGACACCCCAGCGATGAACATACTCGAGTGCGCCATTGGCACGCGCCTGGACCTCCGTTGCTGAGTTCCCCTCGAACGTCAATACGACGTCATCCGCGAAGGCCTGGCAGCAGTCTCCCCTTTGTATTAGGCCTTTCAGTAGGGTGTCAAGTAGCATGTTCCAAACTATTGGACCCCCTATCGATCCCTGCACGCAGCCTTTGTTTGTTTCCCTGGTGACTTCCTGCCCCGCGTATCTCACCCTGACCTTCCTGTGTTCCAGGTAGCTATGGATCATTCTCCTTATGTTTACCGGGCACTTGGTTTCCGCCAGCCTGGTTTTTATGGCGGGCCACCATGCGCTGTCGAAGGCTACTATGTCCAGCGATATCATAACTATCAGCTTTTTGTCATTTAGTTTTTTACGTATGTTATCTAGCAGGTCATAGAAGGAGTCTTCGGTGCTTCTTTGTGGCATAAACCCGTACTGGCGTTGACTGAGTCCGGGAATGATGTGCCATTTCACCCTTCCTATCATCATTTTCTCCAGAACTTTTCCCATCACTGGCAACAGTCCTATTGGCCTATTCGATTTTGGAGCTGTATAGCTCTCCTTCCCGGGTTTCCTCAAGATGACTACTGTCGCTTCTTTCCAGATCCTCGGGAAGTAGCCCAGCTCTAGGCTTTTGTTAGCCAGTGATAGGAAGAGCTCCGGATCGCGGTTTGCCGCTTGCTGGCAGATATCTGCCGTAAGGCCATCTGCCCCGGGGGCTTTTTTGGGGTTGAAGCTGCGTGGGGCTATGTTCAGCTCTTCCTGAGTAAACGGTGGGTCATGTTTTTTATCATGACCCATCTCGTTTACTTTTTCGGCTTCTGCCCTGACCTGTCGGTGTTCTTCGCTGTCTTCTTCCTTCTTGTCCTCGGGGTAAAATGTTTCCGCCAGCAAAGTTGCAGATTCTAGGGGGCTCAACGTTCTACCTTCCTTAGTCAGGGGCATATCCTCCTGTCTTTTTACTGTCCTTCCTTTGACCCTGTAGATTCCCTCCCATAGTCCCTCCTTATCCTGTCTTTCACAAAAGCTTATCCAGCTTTTGGTCTGTGCTGCTCTCTCCGCTTGCTCATATTTTTCTTTTATTTCCAGGTACTCCCGGACGACTTTCTCTCTTCGGATCGGCGCTGCACAGCGGACTCTGCGCTTTCTGGTGGCGACCTCTTTCTTCATCATGGCGAGCTCTTCGGACCACCAAGGTAATTTAATTTTATTATTTATTTTAATTTTTGGTATGTTAACTTGACATGATTCTAGTATTAAGTTTATATATAATTCTAATTTTAATTCTAATTCTGATTTACTATTTATTTTCTCAATTTAAATTTTTCTAAGTTGGTTATCTTCTAGCAACTGTGCACAATTCGCTACACTAACAATTTCTCACAAAATTCGCCCCAGTTTGCTTTTTTACTGTTAAATATTGTAGTGGTTCTACTAATATCTAATCCCTTTTCCCTTCCCAATTTAATTTAAAAAAGAATGGTGTTGTGGTCTGAAGTCGTCATCTCTTCGTCCACTCTCCAGTTCTCAACCAGGTCGAGCAGGTCCGCCGTACATGCCGTGATGTCCACACAGCTGGTGTACAGTGAGGTTCCCCTTACTGTGTGAAAAGTCGGTGTGTCGCCAATGTTGAGCACCTGGAGTCCCATCTCTTCCAGAGCACCAGCCATTTCGGTCCCCCTTTGATCGATTTTTCGACTGCCCCACCAGGAGTTTTTGGCGTTAGCGTCTCCACCCAGGATGATTCTGCGGCCAAAAGTCCTCTCTATCTCGGCAAGCTGCTCAGCTGCTGCAGGTATGGCCCTATCGGCGTTGGTTTCGGCTCTAGGTAGAATGAGACCACCGCGATCTCCCAAGCAATTGTCTTTACCTTCACCACTGTGATGTTGGGCGTGGTGAGGTTTGGACAGTGAACAACGTCTAAGTTGTCATCAAAGACTGCGATTGCAGACTTGATTACGCCGTCCCTATCCCCGGCGTGCTGGTATATTCTAGCGCCGCGGTAGTCTTTCATTCTACCCAAGCTTCCGATGTACGGCTCCTGGAGCAGTGCAAAGGCCACCCCCTTCTTGTGAGCCTCGAGCATAATCTCATTCGTGGCCAGAGCCTTCCTCTGCAGATTTGCTTGTGCCACGAGGTATGGCCCTTTTTGAGAGACAGCGTTTTCTCCTGGAACCACCTTAGCAGTATGCCACCCTGGATCTTGCTATCGCATCCCATTTTAATCTGATGGGGCAGTCCCGGCTGAAGGCGTTGTGAGATGCCTTCTCTATCTTCGAGCGCACACAGTTGCAGCAGGACGGGGCCGCTCCCTCGAGCCATTCGGGGCACTCTGCTCTCATATGGGGTCCCCCACAATGACTGCATGCGTCTGCAGTCTCTTGGCAGTACTTTTTGCCGTGGCCATACCCCAGGCAGTGCGTGCACTGGACCAGTGGAGTCTGGTCTTCCGCTCGTACCCGCTGGAGATCTATGTACACATAGCCCCTTTCCGTCACCCGCTTCCAGATACTGGGCGACACGCTTAAAATGACATGGCTGGTGTGAGGGTTTCTGGCCCTCCTTCTATATTTTATAGCTATCCTATCCTCTCCCTCATCGAGACCGTGGAAAACAGCCCCATTTTGGTTCCGGAGAGCCTTGAGGATGTCCTCATCGGTATTTACAGACAAGACATCCCCAAGCCTGACCAGCGGGTCCTTGTTCTCCACGTCCTCGATGGTGAGGCTGCCTCCTTCTTTCTATATTCTATCCTTCATTTTGTCTCGTTCTTCCCTGGACCCAAAACCCATAATTACTTTTCTGTTTTTGGCCTTTCTCACCCTCTCCACCTTAACCCATCCTTCTTTAGCGTCTACGGCCTTTCTTACTCTTTCGAGCACCTTTTCTCCTGTTTTCGTTTCCACGGTCGAGGTAACCGCGACCGAGTGCAGCGTACGCTTTTTCAGCGTCCCGTCACTCTGGGTCACGGTCACCTCGGCGTAGGAAGGCATTTCTACCTTTCCCATTTTTTCGGCATGCTTTTCTATCGTCGACTTCAATTCTTCCATTTTCCTGCCGCTTTCCCGTATTAGGTTCGTGTGTTCCTCTGTACGTAACAGGAGCAGGCTTTCGCCGGAGGTAGAGGAGGGAGAGGGGGCGAGGTCGGAAGTTGGGGCAACCCATGCTCCCAGCCCTCCCGGGGCCGCACATCCCTTCTTCTTGAGTTCTGTTTCAGCCTCCATGACTAATTCAAGGAGTCGTGTGAGTGCCTTTTCGACCCCCTCCTTTATCTCCGTCTTGAGATTTCGTGAAAGCCTCAAATGGGCCTTCGCCTTGTTGAGACAGGCTGCCGCTTCCGCTGCTCTACTGACGTAGACTTTTTTGGGGGGCTCATCGGTGGTGGTGGCGTTTTCTTGTGGCGATATATGCCCGTCAGGCTTCGCCTCCTGAGAGAGCGACGTCTCGGGTTTGAGTCTAGGCGGGGAAGTCAATGGGGCCTTTCTTGGGGGAGTTGGTGTTTTGAGTGGCTGGGCTGCCTTAGGCCGGTCAGCCTCCCACTCCCCGATACTGCGTCTCACTGACGGGCCAGCTTGTGTAAAGTGTGACCTCTCCGCGTCTAGACTCTCCTCACCATCCCTGCTCTTCTTCGCAACCGGAGTCCTGATTCCAAACATTGTGGAACAACAACCCCCAAGGAGACGGGTCAAAAAGAAAAAGAATACTAAATCCCTGTATAGGGGGGATCAGCAACTGTATTAATAGTCAGTATGTAGATTAAAGGATAAAAGCAACGATGAACGGGTCAGAAAAGAAAAGGAATACTAAATCCCTGTAAAGGGGGGATAAGTCAACACTTAAATTAATCGATAGTTAATACTAACTATCTGTCGTTTAAAAATAAAATAAAGAAATGAAGTAAAAGTCCTTTACGTTTTTTGCTCCCCTGCCCTTGGATAAGGTGCTATACGTGCCCAAAATGGATGTAAAATATTTGTGGGGACCAAACAAGTTTGCTGGGGGCAAAAAAGAAAATAAAAATATTTTGTCAGAAATGCTCTCTGACTTCCCTATATAGAACAGGAAGGGTGGGTGGGCAATTGAATTTTGATTTTTTGCAGATGTCTTCGAGCTAGACGCGCGTGCGAGGTGTCAGGACCGGACAGCCAACCAGACCGTTTTCAGAATTACTTTTGGAAGAAAATTTTGCACAGTGGTCAAAAAACCACTTTTTTCAGGCAAAAACCGAGTTTTCAGCGACCAGGAAGGATTTCAGTTCGCGCACAGCGCCGGGAAACCTAGGTTAGTATGGCGAAAACACGATTCCGCAAAAAGAACGGGAATCTTATGACAATTTTGATAGTTATGAATTTTGAAGTTGTAAAAATTTTGTGGAAAGGGGTAAGTACCAAAATTAAAACCACCCTTGCAGGAAAGTCAAAAATAGGTTGTCAATAATTTAGCGGAGGCTTATTAAATATAGTTACAGTCGACCGCTTTAAAAACGCAATCTAGACGTCAGAGAAATCGCCGTAGTGAACACTTGGGCGGGGTGCACGACGGGTGAGTTGTCAAACCATACAAATAAGATGGAATGACAGCTCAACTGTCGTTCACTCCGCCTAGGTGATGTCGACAGAATCGACCGGCAGGTGACATTTTATTTATGCGTCGTAATAACAGCTACTACCAATATAGGAATTCCAGAGGTCAGGGGGTGTCAGGAGGACGAGGACTAGCAACCCCACCGGCAGAACAGAGGGATGATCGAACATCGCAAACAGGCCGCGGTGGATGGAGATCTTGCGGCCGCGGTGCATCAAACCGTGGAACTAGAGGTAGGATTTTTTTTAACCAAGCTAATAACCAGGAACAACAACAGCTAAATATGCATATTTTGACAGATGCAAACCCGCGAGCAAGTCAATCAGAAAATAATAATGATAATTTAGAAGAGTTTTTTCGTGAATAAAAGCGTTACGATGTCATATAGTGGTATATATAATATCATATCTCATTACACTCTAATCTCTAATCTTACATACACGTGGCTAATCGACACGGGTGCTTCCATATCGGCCATAAAATATAAACACATTGCTGAGTTGAATGTACCCATCCAAAAAGGAAGCTTGTTGTAAATGGTATTGGTGGAAAAATTGAAGCGATCGGTTTTGTTTATCTAGAATAATTAAGAGCAGGTTATCAAATTCTAAACCATAAATTCTACGTATTTACATCTTAACCCTGTAAGGGAAGTGGTATTTTAGGCCAAGACTTTTTGAGCAAATATCATCGAGATGTAAAGGTGAAAGCGATGAGATAACAGCCGTACTCCGAACGAATCTGCTGCCAATGATCATGGCCTGAGATTGAATTGGGTTAATCTTCAAACCGAATGACTTAGCCCAAGCGCTGATACAAACCAGGTCATGATTCATAGCAGCAATAGCAAAATCCGCGTCAGCTACAGTAAAGTGTCGGTAAAGCTCCAGGTCATCTGCATAAAAATGGAATCTAGAAGATATAACTCTGGTAATGAAGTTAATGAAAATTTTAAAAAGAAGAGGAGAGAGAACGCTACCCTGAGGAACACCCTCAGTGAGGTTACAACAGTCAGAGAAGGACTCTTCAAGGTGGACACACAGAGAGTCCCCGAAGATATGAATTGAACCAGGCTATCGCGGAAAAAGAGAGATTAATAGATTTGAGTAGACCTAGTAAGATGTCGAAATCCACTGAGTTGAAGTCTCTACTAAAGTCGAGCAATACTAGGACAGTAAGCGACTTGTTCTCCATAGCCCAGCGGATATCATCAGTTACTTTTAAAAGCGCAGTAACGGTACTGTGACCCGCGCGAAAACCAGATGGAAAAGGGGATATTATAGAGTTTGACGCTAAGAAAAAAGATAATTGTCTGTGAACCGAGTGCTCAAAAACTTTAGAAAGAAATGGAAGAATAGAAATAGGTCTAAAATGAAATAATAATGATGGATTGTTAGTTTTGAGTAAAGGTATAATGTGAGCCTGTTTCCAGACTGACGGAAAGGAGCAAGTCAAAGTCAAAGTCAAAGCATTTATTTCAATTAAGCCATTTACAGGCACTTTTGAATTGTCAAGGTCGGTCAGTCAAAGAGGTGAAGCTATTTGCACGTTACAAAGCGTAGATCTCTGGAGAAGAACGTACAAGAAACTCCAAGAGGTAAAAGAGTGATTGGAAATGTGAGTGAGAACAGGAAGTAATGAGGGAAGGATAAGAGTAATCATTCAGGAGCATAACTTATCATTACCAATTACAGAAGAAGTAATCGCTAGAACAGATTTCTTAACGACATCCTCGGTAACATCACTAAATTCAATCATCTTCATCTCCAGGTTTTATCCCCTATATCATAAAAATCGGTTAAGCGGAGTTAGTTGGTGTGAATGCGTAACAAACAAACACACTTTCGCATTTATAACGTTATACAGAAAAGATTCTAGAAAACACGTTACCATATTATCGATTACACCAGATGGCCCGAATTGGTTAATCATAAACAAATAATCATCACTAGGGGCGTACAGCAATACGCCCCCTATGATAATACAAGTCATAATTGAAGCCGCTACACCAGCGCAGCGCACAGTCCGAAGACAACCGTCTGCTAGACACATGGACCATGTCCAGTACACTCGGAAAATATCTCGTCTTGCTAGGCGTACTTTGTTTCGTTCCTCTTGATTGTGAAATCTACCAAGACCGTCCAAAAATCAAGACCTCTGGCGGTGATCTAATTCTAGAGCCAGCGTTTGATAAAAATATTTATCTGCGCCCTAATGGACCCAAATCGGGCATCTTTGTTAGTGACTTCAATGTACTCCACCTAAACCTTCCGAGTGAGGGAACGCAGTCCCAGCCGTCGAGTAATGAAAACACTGACAGGAACATGAACGGCATATTAGAAAGACTTGAGCGATTGGAGAACAAGGATGATGCGCTTCCAAATGACTTACTTTTCAATATATCAATGCTTTGGCGGAAAGTCAACAACATCCACAGGAAAGTGCTAAATCTACAAATTCAATTAAATAACAGAGGAAAAGACGAATGTGAATCCCATCCATGCGAGCATGGCGGAACTTGCCTCAACTTACTGAACGGCTACCATTGTCTGTGCCCTTCCAACTGGGAAGGCAGAGATTGCGACGTCGATGTCAATGAATGCCGGAATTTTGCTGGAACCGACCTCGGCTGCCAAAATGGAGCTACGTGCATAAACAGACCAGGATCGTATGAGTGTTTGTGCAAATCTGGCTGGTTTGGCTTACATTGTACAAGGAAAGCCAAAGATTGCTCCGGTGGTGACTTTGAAATGTGCGGCCATGGAACCTGTGTACAAGTAACTTCAGGAGAGGGTGTTCAATGCATATGCCACCAGGGATGGACAACGAATGGCACCGGTGTTGCTTGCTTAACCGATATTAACGAATGCGAATCTTATCAAGGTCCTCGGTGCTCAGTGAACCCCAAGGTTGACTGTATCAATCTACCGGGCTCGTTCCGATGTGGACAGTGTCCTGCCGGTTATGAAGGCGATGGCTACAGTTGTCACGATATCGACGAATGCACAACCACTCCCAACGGAGGCTGCAGTTCTTTAGTGACATGTCACAATATTATCGGCTCCCGAATATGTGGTTCATGTCCACCTGGCTATCAAGGTGACGGAGTTACATGTTCCTGGAGAGGCACGTGCAACATCGGTCATGGAGGGTGCCACCCATCTGCGCAGTGCATAGAAAGTGCATCGCCAACTGGCCAATCAGCACAATGTATTTGCCCTGACGGCATGGAAGGCCACGGAGTAGGAATCAGCGGCTGCTACGTTGCAACCGGCGGGGGAAACTTCACTGATGGTTGTGAAGTCAATCCTTGTGGCATCCACGGACAGTGCCACTCGCTTCGTGCTGGCTACACCTGTATCTGCTTCAAGGGCTACGGCGGTGCTCACTGTGAAATGGCTACCGACGCCTGCAGAGTGAATCCCTGCCACAACGGAGGGATCTGTAGAGCAGACGACAGTGTAATCGGAGGCTTCCGTTGTGAGTGCGCTGCACAATACTCGGGCACCTTGTGTCAGGTAAGAACAAAGTCTTGTGGCGGTGTTCTAGATCACGAAGAAGGCAGCATTGTTTATCCTTTGACTAATACTACGTACAGTCATAATTCTCAATGCGTTTGGCTTATACACACGGCGCCTGATAAAGTTATTAATGTAACGTTCATTAAATTTAATTTAGAAGGAAGTCCAGAATGTGTGTATGATTTTCTACAAATTCACGATGGTCGGAAATCTTCTAGCCAACTTCTAGGAAGATTTTGTGGAAACAATTTTCCTAAGGGCGGTAACATTGTATCAAGTCATAACTATTTATACTTCTGGTTCCATTCAGATAAAACAGTAGCTAAAGACGGGTTTGCGTTACACTGGACTAGTATAAAACCAGTGTGTGGGGGCGAGGTCGACGCCACCACGCACGGTCACATCAGCTCCCCGGGCTCTCCTGGGCCGTACCCTCCTAACCGTGAATGCTATTGGCACTTAACAACCTCTCTCGGTAAAAGGATTAGCTTACATTTCTTTGCTCTCGATATTGAATCACATTCCAACTGTAGTTTCGACTATGTAGCTATTTATGACGGTGAGCACATGACGGATCCTCTCATCGATAGGTACTGTAACACGACTCAACCCGCGCCCGTCCAGTCGGCGAGCTCCGATATGTTGATACACTTTCATTCTGACGCTTACGGCGCGGGACACGGATTCCAAATTGCGTATGCGCCTGTCGAAGGCATTCCTGGCTGTGGAGGTTACTACACGGCTGAAAAGGGGGAACTTGTTTCTCCCACTTACGATGGGCAGTATCTAAGTAATTTATTATGCGAGTACAAAATTAAAACTAGCTTGGATACCAAGATCAAAATTGACTTCAAAATGTTTAATCTCGAACGATCCTTTAGATGTCAATACGATTATTTAAAAATTTATGACGGTGCGTCTCCTGATTCTCGTCTCGTCGGGAAATTTTGTGGAACTACTTTTCCAAAATCATATACATCATCGTCGAATGAGCTTTATTTTAAATTCAAAACTGATAGGAGTGCGGCCGCCGATGGTTTTCGAATCACGTACGAGGCCATCTGCGAGAAGACTTTGGAAGGCGATAGCGGAGTTATAAAATCACCCGGTTATCCGTTCAGTTATCCAGAGAACAAAGTGTGTGTTTATATTATTAAAACTGTTCCCGGCAAAGCAATTCAATTAACATTTCAAGATTTCGATATCGAAGACAACCGGTACTTCGATTGCCGGTACGATAGCGTTGAGGTTAGGGATGGCCACGACCAGAACTCTACTTTACTAGGTAGATACTGTGGTGGTGCCGCGCACACGCCTCCTGTGCAAACATCCACTCTTAATTATATGTACATAAGATTCACATCTGATTTAAGTATTTCGGGCACGGGATTCTACGCTAATTACACTACAATCGATACAGAGTGTGGGGGTATACATAGAGATACTACTGGGTTAATAAATCATCCATCCGGAGACGCTGCTACTTACAAAAACTATCAGACGTGCAAGTGGTTACTGGTTGCTCCTGAAGGAATGCACATAAAGTTGACTTGGAACAGATTTGACATTGAGAGCGGGCCTGGCTGTGGCAGCGATTACCTGGAGTTGCTTGAGATAGACGAAAATAATGAAAATGGTGTTTTGGGCAAGTTCTGTGGCAATCGATCGCCTCCCGCCTTGACCACATCCACTAACCGGCTCATGTTAAATTTTCAGTCTGACAGTAGTATTCGTTCTGCAGGTTTTTCTGTGTCGTATACATTCTTGGATGAAAAATCACATTGCGGCGGAGCGTATATCAAAACCCATGGCTTCATATACTCTCCTGGTTGGCCTCGATCGTACGAAGCCAATCGCGATTGCACATGGATTATCACGGTTCCCGTCGGCCAACAGATCATGCTCAACATTTCACAGTTTAATCTGGAACGGCCTATACGAGGCAAATGTAATCAAGGTGACTTTTTAGAAATAAGAAATGGGGGCAATGATAATTCACCATTGATCGGCCAGTATTGTGGAATGTTCCAATCAAAACGAATTGTGTCATTGTCCAATGCTATACACCTTCACTTTTATTCTGATTTATATCTAACCGGGACTGGGTTTAAAATTGAATGGGACGGTACTATAACAGGATGCGGAGGCACACTGACGAGCCCGTCTGGCTCTGTAACATCGCCGAACTATCCAAATGATTACAACGAAAACGCCGAATGTTTCTATAGAATAGTTACCAGTGAAGGTTCACGGATCCGTATTACATTTGCAGAGCTAGATCTTGAAAGAACTCCGAATTGTAGAGACGATTATGTCGAAATTTTTGACGGTCGCGATACGAGTTCCATCGTTTTAGGAAAGCACTGCTACATGTCACCGGACCTAGCCAGTATCGAAACAACTACTAATTATGCTTACGTTAAATTCAGGTCCGATATATACCAGGGCGGTAAAGGATTCCTGTTCAATTATCAAACAATATGTAATAATAACATTACGGGAAGATACGGTGTGGTCGAGAGTCCTGGTTATCCAAGTAATTACCCATTGAACTTAAATTGTCTATGGAGCATCACCGTTCCCAAAGGTAATAAAATTAATGTGACGTTCACACACTTTGATATTTACAAAACCCACCGATTCTACCGTCATTGGATTAGATCACGACATCATAATAACGACGATTGTCATCTAGACTATTTGCAAACCAAAGAGTTATCTGATCCAAATTATTCTAGTAAACTCTGTGGCAGCACAACTCCGGCTCCAATTACTACAAAGAGTAATACATTCCAAATCAAATTTTCCTCTGGTACTTATATGCCCCGCACAGGTTTCCGCTTAGAATGGATCAGGTATGGATGTGGAGGACACATTAAAAAATCCATGGGCACCATAACCCTTGACAAAAGTAAAACTAACGACCAGGAGCTTGACTGTGAGTGGTTGATAGAAACTCAAGTAGGTAAGAGTATTATTATCACATTTACGAAGGTTTATATGGCAGATACCGCCAATTGTACTGCCGATGCTATTGAAGTATATAACGGTGAAAACACTTTGGCTCCGCTGCTTACAAAAATTTGCCACCGTGATCACACTGATTACGTATCCGCGCAGTCTGATAGCAATTTCATGCTGGTGCGATTGTCCAAGCACTCTACACTCAGGGATGTTCATTTCTCATCACAATTTCGATCTTCCAATTTGAAATGCGGTGGTGCTATGAATTCCAAATCTGGGTTCATATACTCCAAGAACTATCCAAAGAATTATGACAATAATATGGATTGTCTTTGGTATGTTTTCGTACCCGCATATCATCGTATCGAACTTAACTTTATAGATCTAGATCTGTATTCTGTTTCTGAATCTGATGATGGGGAACGTGTTTGCGGCGACTCGATTCAAATTTATGATTATGAAAGCAACTTTATACCTTCCTTAAATTACACGTACCGTATATGTCCCAATTCAAATGGAACACAGTTTGTGAGCAAATTCAATAGCGTAGTTGTGCAATTCAAAACTGATGGTTATGGAACGGCCAAAGGTTTCAAAGCTAACTTCACTGTTACGTGTGGTGCTATTATAAGCGCAGAACATGAGGGTATCATAGAGAGCGACAACTTTGTTCAACACGCCAACAAAAGCTGTATTTGGACCATTCTTGCGGGTTCGCCCGATCAAAAGATATATTTGACACTGACCTTAATGTCGTTGCCAAAAGACAGTAATGTTATCACAAATAGATCATGCCCCTCTTCTTTCCTGCGAGTACTCGACGGCGATGACAATAATGCTCCACTAATCGGGGAATACTGTGGACGCAAAGTGCCACCTATGATCGTCAGCCGCGGTAGCGCCTTGACAATAGAGTTCGGCAGTTACTCTGGTAGAGTAACAGGAATGTTCGCAGCCCACTATTCCCCACTTAGTAACGCCTGCGGAGGTGCATTAACTTCAGAAGAAGGTACTATAGCGTCTCCGAACTACCCCGGCCCGTATCCTGTAAATACTGATTGTGAATGGGTACTAAAATCATCGCCTGGAAACACTGCATACGTTCAATTCGAGCGCTTCGACTTAGTGTTCTCTGAAGGTTGCAACGACGACTACGTAGAAGTTCGCGAAACTAATGGTGCCGGTCGGCTATTGGGTGTATATTGTAGCAGTGAAACTCCTAGCAATCATAGCACAGCCTCACAAATATATGTTAAGTTCCATAGTAACTCCGAAACCAGCGGGCAAGGTTTTCTCTTACATTATGGATTTCAACGAGAAAATGATATTACGGGCGATAGTGGTGAGATATCTTCTCCATTGTACCCAACTCGATATTTAGGATCTGGCGAATACAGTTGGCGCGTGCTCGTTACCGATTCAGATACTATATCTATGGCTCTTGATATTTTAGATATTTATTCTTACAGCAAGGTAAACTATAATAAATTGACTATCTATGATGGATACGATTCAACAGCTCCAATTTTAGAGGAACTAAATGGTGTACTGACTGAAACGAAAGTCATTCAGAGCACCTCTAGCGTTGTTTACATGACACTTACAACAGATGAAACAAACACGGGTTCGAAGTTTCATATGAGTTGGACAAAAGCTTCTCGGAATTTCGAACCTGAAGATGGAGATATAATAAACTGCGGTTCAAATGAGACTGTTATGGTTTTACCTGAAAACGGTACGATTACTTTTACCTCACCGAATTATCCAAAGGAATATTCTGACAATTTGAATTGTGAATGGGTTTACAAATCACAAATGGGAAGACATTTAAGTTTAAGCTTCGTGGCTTTTAATATCGAGGATACCCACGCCTGTTTTGCAGATTCAGTTTCTATTTACTCTTCCGACACTCCTGGCAATTGGAAGCCCGTAAATGATAATCTATGTACATCAGAGCTAGCCAAAATAGGCTTTAATGCATCTACTTACATAAAGATCAAATTCAAAACCGACTCATCAATCACGAAGACAGGATTTCTTGCTCATGTTAAATCGAAATGCGGTGGACTAGTGACTGGTTCGTCCGGTGAAATCGGTCCGACTTGGTGGGACTTACAACTGGCATATCGCAACCCGGCCAAAACCCAATGCAACTGGATCATCAAAGTGCGCCCCGGCAAGACTATGAAATTAGACATAAATCATTTTAATATAACAAACAAAAATGACGACTGTGCAACATACATAATTTTACGAAATGGTGATTCTGAGGAAGCGCCCCTTTTGGCAAGTGGAAAGTATTGCGGCTACGATCACGAACAAAAAGCAGATATAATAACTTCTGGTAACGCGTTATTTGTAAGTTATACTAAAGGATTTATCGAGTATCAATCTTTTGTGATTCATTACGAAGAGAACAACTTTGAATGTGGTTCAACGTCATCTCTTACAGCTGACCACTACTGGGAAGTAATAAACTCACCAAATTATCCATCGGTACCAGTTCCGTATTCAGAATGTGAGTGGGTATTTCGCGGCCCACCTGGAGAAATCCTAAGAATAGATTTCATTGACAGATTTGACTTGGATCATGAAGATGATTGCGCAACTGAAGCCGTCGAAATACGGTTTGGATCATCGAAATTTTCTCCACTACATGGCCGATATTGTGGCAATGATAAACATGAAACCATTAAGAGCACTGGCAATACAATGTATATTAAATATATAACACAGGTCCAAAATCCGCGAAATGGATTCAGAGCCAACGTGTCCATTGATACGTGTGGTGGAACTATTGTCACCGACGCCGGAGAACTGAAATCGCCTGGATACCCGCACTTGCAAAGGCTTGATCCCGGAACAGTCTGTGAGTGGCGCATTATTGGGCCTCCAAAACACGTTTTTCGAATTAAACCCGAAGATATTGAGTTACCTCAATCTGAGTTATCGTGTGGAACTAAAGTAACAATTGAAGAATCTATGCTTACCAATAACACTATCACCGTAATAAAAAGCATATGCACTGATGATGATCGCTCCCTTGAGCAGATTGAAACTTCAACAAACGAGTTCAGTATAAAACTGTATATCGGTAAGGCGGATGCATGGGATCAAATAACGAACCATAGAGGATTTCGAATGAGCTTTAATTCTTCTCGACCTATGTGTGGAGGCGAAATAACAGATTCAGACGGTTACTTAACTTCTCCAAGTTACCCTCAAGAGACCACACTAAGGTATTGCTTCTGGCTAATAAAACTGCCTAACAAGTCTCGAAGAGTACGTCTAGAGCTAATAGACATGGACGCAGAAAATCATAAAATTGCTATTTTCAATGATTATAACTTCGATACAGCTATTCAAAGAATCCCTAGCTATGATTATATTCCTGGAACAAACGTTTTTGAATCTTCTGGAAATCAAATGGCACTTTATGTATGGCCCAACCGTAGAGCCTCCTCACACCGCTTCAAAGCTAGGTTTAGCTCTGAACAATCCGCGCTATGCGGCGGTGACCTATCTGACACCAACCAGGTTCTCCTGTCACCGGAACTAAATCGATCTTATACTTGTGAATGGCATTATAATAGTCAAATAAACACAATCAATAACGGTCTCATTACAAATCTGAATTACAATTCTATCTTTTTAACAGCCAAGCTCAATTCGTCTGTAACAAGAACACGTTGTAGATTCCTTGATCCTCGAGTCGTTATTAAGTCAGCTCTAAGAAATAGATTTACTCGGACAATTTGTGGGAATACCGAAGTATCATACAGAATACCAGCACCAGTCATTGATATAACAGCAACAAAAAATAAATCTAATTCGCTATCCTTCCATTTAGAATGGAAACTTCAACCATGTGGTGGTGTAATTGAAGTAGGAGAAAATCCTGTTAATATTTTAAACATACCCGATTCCTATAATGATACCATTGACTGTTCTTGGGTTCTTACTGGTCCGTCTAGCAGATTTGAAATTAAAACGGAAGGGTATTTTACGTTGAATTGTGATGACGAGTATTTGATAGTACATTCAAACTTACAATACTCACATTCAGTTGGGGAGGAAAAATATTGTGCTGCAACGCCTTTAAATAGTCCCTTACTCAT
Organism: Melanchra persicariae; assembly: GCA_947386135.1. Lineage (NCBI taxonomy): Eukaryota > Metazoa > Arthropoda > Insecta > Lepidoptera > Noctuidae > Melanchra > Melanchra persicariae. The sequence goes on along the minus strand of OX376651.1, from coordinate 1,673,220 downwards.
GCATTTCAGCTCCATGTACATTGAGTATCACTCGAATGTGAAAAACAACACAAACATAAAGCTTATGGTTAGATCAGTTACTAAACCATGCGGTGGATTTCTTAGTTCGTATCAAACCACATTTGTATCGCCAAATTATCCGAAAAATTATCTACCTAACCAGGAATGCTCCTGGGAGATACACGCTGATCTAGGCTTCAGAGTATCTCTTAAATTTGTAGAACGGTTTTCTATTGAGGACACGACTAATTGCACTAAAGATGCTGTCATAATTTATGACTGGAAGGATGACGATTATTCGGAAATAGCAAAGGTATGTGGACGAAATACACCACCTGTATATAATTCAACTTTTAATCGCATGAAAGTTGTCTTACGTACGGATGCCGACAAAAACCTAGATGGGTTCAAAGCTCAATGGGATTCTATCTGCGGTGGAAATTACGTTGCAACTCAAAAGGAACAATTTTTATACAGTCCAGGTTTTCCATATAATTACCAACTACGTATGAGTTGCGAATATGAAATATCCGCTCCAAACAACAAAGTTGCACTAAGATTCCTTGATTTTGAACTAGAAGGCTCTCCGCCGGACTGTGTGTCTAACAATTTAACAGTATCAGCCCAGTCAGATTATAAGTATCTATATGAAGTTTACTGCGGTGACAAAATTCCACCCGCCACAATTCAGCCCGAAAAAATATCATTAATATTTAAAAGTGATAGATATGTGTATGTGCAAAGGAAAGGGTTTCAGATTGCTTTTTTTATATATTCATGTGGAGGCCGAGTCAACGAGAGTACTGTACTCACATCATCGCTCTCTGAAAATTACGAAATAAATATGAACTGCACGTGGTTTATCGAAGCACCAACTAACAAGATAGTTGTACTTAAATTCCAGTATATTGACTTAGAAAGCCAATCAGATTGTTATAACGATTATATCGCTTTATACGACGGACACAAAATTGATGCTGACAAGCGCTTAGCGCTTATGTGTGGTAATATCAACTCAACAACTACACTAAGAAGCAAAGGCACCACGGCGCTGCTACAGTTCGTTTCAGACTCTAGTGTGAGCTTGAAAGGCTTCAAAGTTCAAGTTTACTTTAGCTATTCTGAAGAAGCTAATTGTGGTGGACTTATTAATTTAACTACCACTTCATCGCAAGTTCTAAAATCTCCTTTCATGGGTCATTCGGTATACGAAGAATTCTTAGATTGTCATTGGTCAATAGTATCACCGCCTGACACTGTAATTAAAATCGAATTCACCTCGTTCCACGTAGCCCCCTGCCAAGATGTCAACCAAACTGCTTTAGGCTACAGTAAATGCGATTGCGACTTAGTTGAAATAAAAGATGGCTTAAATCCTAATAGCTTAGTAATAGGAACCTATTGTGGTCACAGCCTCCCACCACAATTAGTTTCATCTGGAAATGTAATGAGCGTCAGGCTTTCAACGGATGGTGAAATAGGAAGTCAAGGCTTTTTTTCCACTTTAACAGCTCAACGGTCAGTATGCGGGACCTCCGTCATTTCAGTGAGCAATACGCCACAAGTCCTTAAATCTCCCGGTTATGAAACCGGGTCCCTTACTCGTGGGCTTCATTGCGTATATCACTTGGATGTTAGTGCCTCTCCATACGTTTTACTACGTATCACTGTTAAAGACTTAGACTTACAGCCCCCTGTCGCTGATAGTGCAGGCGTGAAGCACTGCAATAGAGACAAGCTGATTATATCTAGCAATCCGACCGTTCAGAACGCAACACTCGGTAAAGATTATATCTTGAACCAACGTACGGATGACTTCTTTAGCCGTTATTCCTTTTACGACAGCTCTTTGCGCTTCCCCGATCGGTTTGAGTTATGCGGGAATAAGGAGCCTACGGACTTTTATGTCTATGGAACCACGTCTATAAACTTAATCACATCGGCAGAGTCCGATTCCAAAGCATACAAAGGTATAGAAATAGAAGCAGTATTCACAGGATTCTGTGGCAGGAATTACACGGAGCCGCACGGACGTGTACAGGCTACTTATGTTAGTGACTTTGACGGTAACACCGGCCATGACTGCTACACGCTGATCACTGCTCCAGTTAACTACACGATATCCGCGTATTTCTTGAGCGTCGTGCCAAGCTACTGGAACACAGAGTGTTATCTGGAAATTTTTGATGGAAGTAACGCTACTGCGCCCAGACTTTCCAAAATTCACTCAGAATATGAGAATAATAACCCTATATTTTCCACTGGTAGACGTTTATTACTTTACAATCATGAAAATACCGGAAATCGCGTAATGTTTGATTTGGTTTACGTGATGTCCGATAAAGGTCGTGGCTGCGGTGGAAAACTGCAAAGTATCGTGGGTAAAGTCACCAGCCCCTTGTATCCTAACGTCTACAGGCAGGTATCCTCCTGCGAGTGGGAGCTAGAGACTCCCTTAAGAACACGTTTACTGCTACATTTCGCTACGTTCGACTTGGGGATCACTTGCGACCAGAATTACGTGCAGCTCGTGAACAGTAAGGGTGTAGTAGTGCGGACGTTCTGCGAGGACACGCCTGCAGACTACACGAGCGAAGACAACTTTGTGAAGATAGTATTTGTTACCACCATGAATAATGGTGGCACAGGGTGGGTTGCTGAATTTGTAGGAATTCTGTAGAGGTGGGAGGATAAATTGCACTAAATTCAGATGAGACTTTTATTTTGTAAAAAGTGAATGGTTTTTAGCTTTTCAGTTTTCGCCCTGATGGCCAAGCTACATAAATAGGGATAAATGACGTTATGATAATATTGCTCAGGAGCTTTTTGAGTTGCTTCAGCCTCGGACACCATGGTCTCCTCCCAGTCTATGGTGTTAATTCATCGTGAAAACTTAGAAGAAGTGAAAAGAGGAAGAGAAATCTAGGTTTTCCTAAATATAACCTACGTTACCCAATAGTGCCAGAAAAGTCTGTTCACGTATAGTTATATATATAATGGTGTATTACTGGTTTTTTTATAATTAAAATTTTTGTAGTTATTAATAAGTGACAGAATTTTATTAAAATTTTGTAATAATTCTGAGAACGACCTGGGTTGAAAATCAATACGAACACTTTACCGACATACGAAATATTTATCATGACAAGTTTGTTAATTTAATCGTAGGTTTTTACATTTTATTTTACTGTGTATGTTTCTATTTATACATAGGTAATGTTTCTATTTCTGAAAACAAATACGAAAGTATTGTAAATTAATTGAATAAACGAAAACCAATATTAAAATTGCAAATGGAAAATATATTATGTTTGTTTTTTTATTACCTTACCAATCTATACATATAATAAAACTGTAGAAGAGGTCAATTCTGTACATTGAATATAAACTAAAAAAAATACTCCAGGGGTGCTTTATACAAACAGTAGAAGCCAAAAATATTTTTTTTTATTTTTTTGTCTGTCTGTCTGTCTGTCTGTCTGTCTGTCTGTCTGTCTGTTGTTCGTCTTTCACGCAAAAACCACTGGACGGATTATAATGAAACTTTTTTTTTTGTATAGCTATTAGTCCTCGCCAACATATAGGCTATAATTTATTTTGAAGATCTGAATACAAGACGTGGAACCTTAGCAGCCCAGCTAATCTATAAGAGATATTAATATACCGCTTTAGGAATAGTTGGTCAACATGATGAGTACTGTCTGTCGACATAAAAAAAATGAAGGTCTAGAGCATCTGATGTGGAACCCTTTCAGGGAGCTAAGCTATCGGCTATTTTAATTAATTGTCAATAGATCTCGCAGTCCGTTGGATTTAAAGCCTGCTTCTCGAAAGACTAGGTTTGGGTTCAAATCCCACAAATTTTGTAATTATTTTTGAATTATTTTTATCTTATTTATTTCCTTATTTTTTTATTCCTACCAAACCTAATATTTTCAAATATTAATAATATGTTATTGCTGTATTTTGCATATCTCTTTAGAAAGACAAGCAGAGCCTATTTTTTGTTTAAATGTATTATGTTTCGTTTGCATCGCGATAAAAATACAAAACTAATGTAGAAAACATTCACATAAACCTGATAGGATTATGGCAATCTAGAAGAAATCAACTTATTATCTACATGCATAGTAAGTAGGGGTAAGTATCTTTAATGACACTTGCAATGCCATCTGTTGAGCGAAACTGTACTTACCATCAACAGCACGAGAATTACACCAAAAAGTATTTTTTAGTTAAAGATTCTTTTGATACTTACCAGGCGTTACGCATTTGATGCAAAAATAAAATTGCTCCACTGACTTTGTTTTATTTTTTTTTTACTTTTGATAGGAACGCGTTTGACCACTATCTCACCTGATGGCAAACGATGATGTGATCGAAGATGGAGCACGCTTGCCTATAAGTAACTTCACTCTTGATAAGACTCCCAGGCTGTAACTATCCAGAAACACGGACTCAGTCAGGGAATTCCACGCCATGTGTTTCCAAAACGTTTTGTTCATGTGGGTGTGAGGTCCATCGTGTACCGATGGCGTACCGCCGTACGTCTTGTGGTCCGATGATGGAACGAGCTTGGCGGAATTAAACTATGCAATTCCGTCGCACACTCCCCAAAATGCAACCGATAGAAAACCGAAAGGCTAAAAACTCGGCTTCGATGCTCAAGACTTTCACCTCTTGAATTTCTTTCCCAGGATCTCCCTCATTCCTAATTATTTTCTGTTAATTTTATAAATAAATAAATAAATAAATAATAAATATCTTGGGACAGCTCACACACGGCCATCTGATCCCAAGCTAAGCAGAGCTTGTGTTATGGTAACCAGACAACTGATATACATACTTATATAATTTATAAATACATACATATTATAGATAATTTTGAAACAAAACTGTTCAATTCCCAGTCAGCTGGTGATTCGTCGTGACCAGCCTAGGGCCAGAAATTACCAGTAGCGGGTTTCACACTGCAGAGCTTCAAGGGGAACTGTGGATCCCTGGGCAATGACGCCACAGAAGAACTCGCCAAGATAGGTTTCGAGATGGTAGTGCTGGACCCGTACCCGCTCCTCCTTCTTTCTTTCTTTCACACAGTTTCGTGCATGAATTTGCCAGAGAACAACTGAACTTCATGACAACAAATGGTGAAAAAAGTGAAAAATGGCAATGACAAGTCTATAAACGTGACTAACTAATTGACTTCTCAGCTTAAGTAAAAATTACCTCCGTAATGATAGGGATTATTATTACGGATCATTGCCCTTAAATTTTTTTAACTTATGCACTACGGACACCCCTATTTGCGGAGGTTGTTTCGACGCCGGCTACGTCATCCTGGCCATGACTTTCCGACGTGAAAGAATCTTCGGAATGGTGAGGTGCAGGTTTCAAATCAAATCGTTTATTGCAATCCATAATGTACATATACAGGTGGTAAATATAGGTTTGTGAGTGCTAAGTGATTGAGCTGACTTTTATCTCAGATTATCACTCCCTTGCGGGTTGAGTATTATCGGTCGTCTCTCCGCTCAACCTGTGAAGCACACTGGTGGCTTTTGTACATTTGGGCGGAGCTAGGCTTGCAAACTTAGCCAGGACAACGGAGTCTCTACTCTACTCTATCCGTTGTGGGTTTTTTTATGGATAGGAAAACATCAAATGACTTCTTCTGCTCTGCGTGGAGCGGAAGAGAGTGTCAAACTCTTACTGACTAAAACACGTCCGTATTCCTCCTTATGCCTTTAACGTTCCAGGGCCGTGGTGACTTTTCGAACAAATTCCGCTCCGTTCGGACAGTGAGCCAACCTACGCTCGCCATCTGCGGGCCCGCGCTTAGGGTGGCTGGGAATTGCCTTGCGACTCCCGACGCAACGCCCGGGTTGTCTTTTTCTGTTGCGGCGGCTGAGGGGGTCTACTCTCTTAAGCCCGAAGTCTGTAGTTTCGGCCTTAGTGTTTGGCGTTTTCTACTCCGTATCACCTACGGACTTACGATTGGTCCCGAACTAGGAATAACTATCAAATCGTGCTGTCATTCATTCTTATATTCTTCTCCGGACCATGGAGTAAACCAGGACGCCGCAGCCGATCGCCTCGACGAGGACACGGTGATGCTCCGCCCAAGCAGGGCAGACCTCCACCGTATACTCCACCATGTCCTTTGCGGAGACTTATCTTCTGATAGTTTCGGCATAACCATTAATCATGCTCAGGGACAAACTATTAGTCGTGTTGGTTTGGATCTGCGGTAGTCCTGTATCTCGCACGGTCAGGCTGTATGTCGCTTTGTCGCATGTAAGCAGCGCGCAAAGCCTGTGTATACGTACTGATGAATATCACATAACAAGTAATATTGTTTACAAATAAATGTTTTAAGTGTTAATATTCGTTCGTTCTTCGTAATTTTGTAAGTCATGTCATAATCACGATGAGTACCTATATACATTTAGTGAGTTTGTGTACTTAATATCTCCTAAATACGAAAACAAGCGCGAACGAAGTCGCGGGCACAGTTAGTCTAAAATAAAATAACTTAAATTAAAGCGGAGGATAGTGTGTCAAACAAGAGATGCGTGCTGTGAAAGCCGTACCCTACGTGGGGGGATATGAAATTCGGGGGTTAAATTTCATTACCCCGGTAGAACATCTATCCCCTGGACGCGACCTGCAATGACCAATGCTATAAAAATAATATTATACAAACCTTCACAGAGAAAACACAGATCCGCATCTATATCCGTGTCTTCAGAATTGAACCCAAGACGGGTAGTGTAGTCGAATTAGCAAAAAGATTGGACTTAATTCGTGTAGTTGTAATTTTTTATGGAATCATTAGAAAACATGAATACAAGTCTCCTCTGAGTTTGCACCATTCCTGTTATATACGGAACATCGTTTAATATTAGGTGTTAACATTAAAGTCTCATTATTTTGAATTTTAATTAATAACTAACTGTTGTATGTTTATATATATGTAGATACCCCTTTGTTGTATAATTACTTTTCACCAAAAAAGGTGTGAGGTGTATGAAACACTAATAAATTAAAAATAATCATTTGCGGCTCAAGGGAAATTCAGTCTGTTGGTGCAAACTCAAAATAAGCTTTTTAGAGCATAATTAACACCCTGTTATTTTAGCACCCTTTTGCACCCCTTGGAAACCAGCATTTTACAATATTTACAAATTGTACTTCGGGGCAAATTAGTGTAGTCATGATTTTTTTAATATATAATGTATTCCACATATACCACATTCGCACCAAATAAAAATAAAAAATATACCACTGGTAGTTTATACAGAGAGCGTGGTTATATCGTAGCGTTCGCAGGGCGGACGCGGGGCGGGCGAGCAAAGCGTAGAGTGCGTACTATCATATGTGGCAAGAAGCGATCCGTGCGTTACGCAAATTTATTATTTGTCATTTCCTTTTATATTATTTCACTAACTGTGTATGTTCAATAAATGTGAAAAATGGATTAGGTATGAAGTATATTGCATTGTTTGTCGTGAAGGTTTACTGAGTGGAGATGATACTGTTGACCAAGTCCGTGAGAAAGGTAAGACTGTTTGTTACTATGCTACCTTTTTTCTACATTTACTGATCTCTTGAAGGATAGCTCTAGGTCATGCAAACTGAGAGCAATCCTTGAATCGTCGAGTCTATCTCTTCTCACATTGAGTCCGACTCATCATAATCTAGACACGAGCGATTCCTGGCTTAATCTCATGCTCCTTTCTCAGTAAATCTGGTTGCTAACCATGGTCAGGTTGCGGTTCCTGGGTTGTCTAGGCACGACTTAATCTATCTCACATACAAAATTAAGCCACCCAAACAGCGACTTGCCATTGTGTTTCTCAGGAATTTCGCGAGGATGAACAAAGACCAGCTCAATGAAAATGCAAGAGCTGTTGATTGAGTGGATGAGAAAGTGGACATTTTTAATAGGTGTGTTCATCACCTTATTGAAACACATGCACCTCTGAAGGCCGTCCGTGTTAAGCGTCCACCCGCTCCATGGATTAACCCTGGAGTTCGTATGGCGATGAGACGACGTGACAAGGCCTTTCGAAGATATAGAAGAGATCGCAGTGAGCAGAAGTGGAACCTGTACAAGGTGGCTAGAAACCACTGTAACCAGATGGTAAGAGCTTATATACGCCGATACATTTGTGAAAATGTCCTTAATTAACTCTTCACCGGCTGATATATGGAAGTTTCTCAAATCTCTTGACATAACAAAGTCCTCCCCTAATGTCATTTCTTCTAACGTGTCCTTGAGTGATTTGAATAAGCATTTTTCATTTTCGGATATGCTTGTAGATGCCGTTAAAAACAAAACTCTTCTTAACATTACTTCCATGCCAATCTTACTTCCCGATTCCTTCTCTTTCTTTTTCCCCAGTGACCGACCCTAAAGTCCTCAAAACCTCCAATGCAATTAAGTCCAAGGCTGTTGGCTGTGATGGTGTAGCGAGTAGGCAAGTTCACTCGCACGACTCAACGCAGCACAGGATCACGCGATTTTACGTCAGAGCGGGCCGTGTGCAAAACCGGTTACAAAGCTCCACCTGCTTCACGACGTCAGCCGGACTTAACCCCGCCTTCCAGGACATGGCGCCCGCGCATCTTTTGTTCGAGCACTAACGAGCCAAGATGTCGGCGGACTCGTCTATTGTCTGCGTTAACGAGAGGGCGTCAACTCCTGCGCAAATCGGTCAAGCGTGAACCATTATTATTATTAATTGATTTTAGCTTGTTAGTATAAATATCTGTGTATTCTGTTCACAATATTCATTACTGCTTCTCGCTTTGTAACTGCAATATAAATCTGTCGCTCTCGCCCGGAATTTTATTTAATCGCCTATTGCTTATTTGCTTCCGCTACATATTATAATCGCAAGTAGTATAAAGCTAAATAAACGGAGTTCTATTAGTATAGAACTCCGTTTATTTAGCTTTATACTACTTGCGATATTAGAAGTAGTCTTCAATGGTGTCAGCAGAACTATGATATCCCTCAAAATTAAAAGTATTCTCCCTATAATTGCACACATTATCAATGCCTCCCTACAAACTGGAGTATTTCCCACAATCTGGCGTAAGGCCTTCATAATCCCTCTTCCTAAAATATCCAACCCCAGTTTATTTACTCACTGCAGACCAATCTCCATTCTCCCTTTCCTATCTTAGATCCTGGAAGCAGTTGCTCTTAAACAAATATCTACTTTTGTGTTTAGGAATATTCTGTTATCCCCTTTCCAATTAGGTTTTCGGCCTGGCCACAGCACAGCCACAGCTTTTTTTTTTTATTTTTTTTTTTTTGGGACAATAAACAGCTACAATATACATATTTACTTAAATTATAGATGCAATAAAGCGTTTACAATATTGTAGCCCACTGCATTATCCACATCATAACAGTAAAGATTACCGGCAATAAGTGCCGCTGGATAAACAAAGGACATGGCTAAATGACTGCCCTAAGGATGTATAAGAATCTTACATTAACTCGGAATATTGAAATATTAATTCGTGAATTATTTAGTTTTTAATAATTTTATAGAACTTTTATAAACTGTAAGACATATAAAAAGTATCTGAATTGTTTTCTAAGCTTGTTTTGTTTGACAACATAAGATCAAAGGGAAAGCTAGGGAGGGGTCATGTCGCTTTTCCAGAATGTCAAATAGAAACTGTACTTAAATCGATTTTTGAAAACAGTTATCAAATCGATTTATTTTCTGAAACTACCTAATTATGGCTGGATAAGCAATACTAACACTTCGGGCGACTTTTTTTTTAAGGATGGGACATCATCAAATGAGGGATTCCGCTCTGGGTGGAGCGGCAGGGGTGTCAGACTTTTACTGACTAAAACCTGGATGGGTTTTGGATTGAACCAGGGCCGGACGCGTGAGGTCGCACTTCGGGCGACTTGGGATCGTTTTGGATCATTGGATATTATGATGTTTGGCTTAACTTCACTAGACTCAATTCGATGGTGATCATAAACTGGTATCGACAACATGCATTTTATGATCTTCGAAACCACTTCGTGAGGCTTTAGCTCGATTCATTGTCAAGTGATGACCGTCATTGTTGTATATGTATGTGTGAGCAGCGCGTATGTAAGCGTGCGCTGCGTCCCCACCCAAACCTCTAATGCAGGATTAAAGCAGTGTGCTATTAGCCTTGAGTAGTTTCACTTGTGTCCCTACGCACCTACATAACAGTGGCGACGAGTTACCCACAGTAGCAAAAAGTAAAAAAAAAGTCTGTTGAAAAATGGCACAGTCATTTTGTGGTATTTTGTCAATTTTCGATCATAATGTTAGTGATTGGAAGACCTACAAAGGTCGCGTGACACAATGGTTCATCGCAAATAACATCGATGCAAAAAACGATGCGGCGGGAACCAGGAGGCGAGCCATTCTACTCAGCGCACTCAACGATGGTACATACAAGTTGGCAGCAGATTTAGCCCTGCCCAAGGACGTACAAGAGGTACCATACGAAGATCTGGTGACGTTGTTGGATAACCACTTCACACCAAAACGTTGCGGGTTCAGCGAACGGCACAACTTTTACGCAGCTTCGCAGCAGCCTGGCGAGACACCTACGCAATGGGCAGCGAGGTTACGTGGACTAACGGCGCATTGCGGATTCAGCAATGTTGAGGAGGCCTTGCGTGATCGTTTTGTGATGGGGATGCTGGCGGGTCCTGAACGGGAGAAACTATTTGCTCTGGACTTGGAGACCTTAACCTTGGCGAAGGCGGTGGAGCTAGCAGAGAGCATTAGATGCGCGCGGGCAGGCGCTGCCGCTACTGCTCCTACATCTACAGATCAAGCACAGGTGTTCAAGATCGCGAAAGGACAAAATAGTGTCAGCACGACCAATAGTGCCGAGAAAAAAAAGTGTTCAGTGTGCGGTCGCGTTAATCACGAATCGTCTCAGTGTCGGTTTGCAAAGTATAAGTGTAAAAAGTGCAACACAGTAGGGCATTTGCGAAGAATGTGTAATAAACTTAACTACGTGTTAACGGGGGATGTGAGCGAGGACGATGATGGTAAGTCGCTTTATAACATTTGTTCGGCTCGGGGAGAACCTATGACAGAAACGGTGACGATAAACGGTCGGAATTTAAAATTTCAATTGGATAGCGGATCGGCGGTGACGGTCATATCTGAAGGTACATATAAAAAATTGTTTTCGGGTATACCATTGCATATTTCTAACAAAAGATTTTGTGGTTACACGGGAGCCGATATGCAGTGTGTAGGCTATGTGCGACTACCTATAACATATATGAAGAGCACACACACACTTGACGTGTTTGTCATACGACACGGCGGCCCACCGTTGCTCGGTCGCGACTTCATATCAATATTTAAATTAAAGTTAACATCTGTAAATTTTCTTAACCATGCTCAAACCGCAGTTGACCGGTTGCAAATACAGTTCCCTGAAGTATTTTCAGACAAGCTAGGCGCTTTTAAAAACTATAAAGTTAAGTTGCAACTAAGTAATGATGCAAAACCGATATTTTTTAAAGCGCGTCCCATTGCGTTTGCGTTGCGCGACAAAGTCGATAAAGAGTTAGAACGCTTGTTAAACCTCGGAGTGTTAAAACCAGTTAAACATGCGGACTATGCATCCCCTATTGTGCCGGTACTCAAACGTGATGGTTCCGTCAGATTATGTGCGGATTATTCGGTGACCATTAACAAACAATTAATAATAGAACAATATCCTTTACCGACGGTTCACGAATTATTTTCAAAATTACACGGAGGCCAGCAGTTCTCGAAAATTGATTTATCCATGGCCTATAATCAATTTCTGCTCGATGATGAGTCACAAAACATAACCTGTATTAACACTCACCGAGGTTTGTTTAAATATACGCGTCTTGTATTCGGCTTATCGAGCGCGCCGTCTATTTTTCAGCGCGCGATGGAAACCGTGTTGTCCGGGTTAGACGGAGTGTTATGCCTATTGGATGACGTGTTGGTAACAGCAAGCACTGAAGATTTGCATGTGGAAAAGCTACACATAGTTCTCAAGAGACTTCAGGACGCGGGACTAACTTTGCGGAAGGACAAATGCGAATTTTTTAAAGACGAAATAAAATATTTAGGATATATTATCAACAAGAACGGTCTAAAGAAAGATTCATCTAAAGTAAAGGCGATTGTAGACGCTCCTGTTCCAACTAATATTGCCACCTTGCAATCATTTTTAGGGCTTGTTAACTACTATCGAAATTTCGTCCCTCGAGCATCAAGCATTCTCAGTCCCTTGTACGACTTGTTAAAAAAAGGAGTTAAGTGGCATTGGACAGCAATTCATCAAAATGCATTCAATGAAATAAAGAAATGCTTAACGTCGGAACAAGTGTTAACACATTTTGACCCAAATTCTAAAATAATATTGACGGTAGATGCGTCTCCATTTGGGTTAGGCGCTATTTTATCACAAGTAGGTAGTGATATGTTAGAACGACCCATATCATTCGCGTCCCGTACGCTCACGTCAGCCGAAAAACGATACTCGCAAATACAGAAGGAAGCCACAGCGATTATATTTGGCATTAAACGTTATCATCAATATTTATACGGCAGATCGATACCGTTTGTATTACGTACCGACCACAAACCCTTGATCACTATTTTTGGTCCCTATAAGGGCATACCTGAAGTATCGGCTAATAGGCTACAAAGATACGCAATGTTCTTAAGCGCGTATAATTACACAATTGAGTACGTAAGAAGTGCCGACAACAACGCAGACTATTTGTCACGAGCGAGTTTACGTCACGATCAAAAACTGATAGAGGAGCGGGGGGACAGCGGCGCTCACGCGGCCGCATCCGCGGCTCCTATCGACCGAGCGACTTATGTTAATTTTGTAGTTGATGGCAGCATACCTGTAACATTGGACGAATTACGCAAAGAAACTGCCAAAGATATTATTTTAGCAAAGGTAATTAATTACATTCATCAGGGTTGGCCTAGACAATTGTTGTCGGATTTATATATTAAGCCTTATTATTTGTGTAGGACACAATTATCACATGAAAATGGTTGCCTCATGAGAGGACATAAAGTGGTTATCCCGGAAACGTTACGCTCAAAAATTTTACACGAGTTGCATAATTCGCATTTGGGCATTGTGAAAACGAAAGCGGAGGCTAGATCACGATTTTGGTTCCCAGGAGTAGATGCGGCGCTGGAGGCAATGATCAACTCGTGCGACATCTGCCAACAATTACGGCCTTCCCCGCCGCGAACGCCGATAATTCCGTGGCGGTACCCACCAAAGCCATTCTATAGAATACATATCGATTTCCTAGGCCCGCTAAATAATCAGATGTTTTTCGTAGTTGTAGACGCGTACACCAAATGGGTGGAGTTGTACGATGTTACTATGTCTACAACTTCCACAAACGTCATAGGGAAGCTATACGATTTTATGTCCAAGTACGGCTTGCCACATACAATCGTAAGTGATAACGGCACCGCGTTTACGTCATTTGAGTTTAGAAATTTTTGTTTAAGAAACGGTATCGACCATATGACGTCACCGGCGTACAACCCGGAAAGTAACGGGCAAGCGGAAAGTTATGTTAAAATAGTTAAAAAAGGTATTAAATCATGCGTTATTAATTCGCGCAATAAAAGTGATTGCAAGTTAAAAATATTAAAATATCTTTTTGACTATCGTAATTCGGTCCATTCTGTCACAGGGTTCTCACCGGCTGAGCTAGTGTTTGGCCGCAAGTTGAGGTCACGCTTAGATCTGATCAACCCGAAAACCCCTTCAGCCTCTCTCACATCCCTCACTAATAATGTTTACCGTCAACAGTGTTCGCAAATTAAAGCACGTGGAGGTTGTAATAAACAAGTGTTTAAGCCAGGGGATCAGATAATGTACAAAAAGTTTTTAAATAATGCTACATTCCGTTGGTGCAAAGGTATCATTAAAAAGAGACTGGGTAAAGTACTTTACCTTATTCAGGACTTGATTTCGACGTGTGATGTGAAAAAGCATAAAAATCAAATAATATTATTTAAAGATGGCAAGGGTAATGTTTCACAACAGGCGGAGGCGCAACACCATTATGACTTTGATGATTTTAACAACAGTCGTAGCGAGCCATTGCCTGGCGACCCTCAGGTACAGAATCCCGCGGGGGAGGGAACTGACGAGGCAGATCTGCAATCACCACAGTCTGCAGACACAAATACAGTCTCGGATCCAATTTCAAGGAATCCAGAAAGACTGTTGAGAAACATTCCCAGGGTAAATTATAAACCTTTCCTGTAACTTTTGTATGTTTCTATTGTTAATTAATATTGTATTTGCACAACTTTATATCATTTTGTTCAAATAAGGGGGAAGTGTTGTATATGTATGTGTGAGCAGCGCGTATGTAAGCGTGCGCTGCGTCCCCACCCAAACCTCTAATGCAGGATTAAAGCAGTGTGCTATTAGCCTTGAGTAGTTTCACTTGTGTCCCTACGCACCTACATAACAGTCATAATGACTTCCTCAGTACCTACCTTGTTCGTTTTGACCTCATTTGTCTACGGTTATGTTTTTGTTGTGGTCAAAAATACTTCAAACATAGGGCAAAACATTAGTTCGATTTTTTGCCACTGGCGAAAGGATGTTTAGAACATTCTGCTTTTTTGTGCTAGTTTTGCGCCACTCATATGACAAAATATTCTAGAAAATGACATTTGGTGGCGGCTAGCGAGAAAAATAGTGACATAGTAGGCGGTCGGCGGATTTCTTGAATAGTCATAATTATGTCTAAAAATGATTGGAAACTTTTACGGAACTAAGAAGTGGCAATCAGAGATTTTGGCGGGTATTATGGCATTCAATTCGGTGTTCTGTTTTATTGTTTGTTAATTGAGTTTTGTTTTGATTCGGAAATCAGGGTTGTTTTAAAGTGACAATCAACTTCACTCGATTCCACGTTATTCTAATCGAAATCAAATAAAAATAGATGAAAGCTTCGGAATGTGCTTTTTCTTTTGTTCTTACTACCTATGTATTTTGTAACGAAAAATATTAACTGAATAATGGTCGTCAAAACAAATTCATTTTTTTTACAAACCTTTCGATTATTTTATCGATTCTGTTACATTTGAAGTTCAATCCCATCTCTTATTATAACAAAAACCAACTTCAGTTGTCTGTCATGAGTGTCATGACCAGTGATCGGAGTAGGTAGATTGATTTTTGGTACTTGTATCATAAATGCACACAGAAAGAATAACATGGATAAGCCATTTTCCCGGAAAGTAATTCCGGTATTTCCGGATTCAATTAAATATTGTTAATGTTGGTAGTGATATTATTCCTACTCAATTCAAAATTTAAAGGAAGGTATCAAAACTAAATTAATTCATTATTTATCTGTTGAATAATAAAAACAATCGAAGGTTTTTTTTTAATAATCCACCAATTCCGGAGGAATGTCCATATTAATATATACGTTTCGGATCAATGACCCCATTTCAATCTACCTACTCCGATCACTGGTCATGACTAAAGATGGGTTAATATCGATATTTATCAGTATTAGCTAATACGAATATATAAGTCTAGAATAATTACAATATCTTAATTTATATTTGAGGATCAGTGATATTTAACTAAAACCTAATAATACGTATCACTTCACGAATCCGATCCAAGAAGATCCGTGCCAAGTGAATGGAATCTCAAATTATGTTAAAGATTATTGTACATGTTATATCAAGCACCGCCATCTATTGCGTGGCGGTGGAATCACATCCGATAGGACGGCGAGCAGCGCCGTCTAGTGACAAATATAAAAGCCTGCGCCTGACCAACGGCGAGCGGAGCCGCCTGTGATTGGACGAGACCAGGCCTCTCTCTCGTGATTGGTGCTCCTGATGTGCGTGCGCCCCCTAGTGTTTTTTATGGGACAACTAATAGAACAAGCTAGAATCAGTGAACAAGAATGTAAAAACCGAAATTGTAATCCAATAATTAAAAATCGTAAAATAATATTTGAGCCTCATTGAAGAAGCCCCGCAAGCCCCCTTTGCTGCCAAACATTGGTCCTTCGAGCCGGATAGAAGATATCAGCCGTGACGAGCCGGGTTGAAGAAGTGAGGAAGCGAGTGGAACTTCGAAGTAGAAGTACGTTGAGGAGATCCGGAGCCCAGCCACAGTTTTCTGAGCAGAAGCTATTGATACTGCAGCCAGCAACGATCAGGTTATCCAGTTACCCTTTTCCCTCCTTCCCCTGTGTCTTCGCCTCGTGTTAATATCGTACCTAAACGTTTTTCAGAACTGGTCGAAATCAGATCTACCGGCATTGCTGGGGCCGTCTTCTGGTGAGAAAACACGACTGAACACGCAAAACTGTGAGTACCTACTTTCATAAGCTACCAAAATGAGTGATGATGAAACTATGTCTCGTTTAGATAGTCAGTTATTTGATCTTAAAAAACAACGTGGTGTAATTAAAGGTAGATTAACATTGTTCGCAAATTATATTAATAAGTTAGACAGATCGTGTTTAGATTCTGTAATTAAAACTCAAGTGCAAATGCGTATTCATTCGGCAGCCATTTTCTTTGCCGATTTTAACGACTTGCAATCTAAAATAGAAAAAATTGTGGATGAAAAAGAATTACTGTCACACTTAGAGTACAGAGAATCGTTTGAATGCCAATATTATTCAATTGTAGCTATAGCAAAGCACATGGTAGGCGATCTTGAACAAAACGGAATAAATAATTCTCAGTGTACTTCCGGTAAATCTGTGTCTATTAAATTACCTCAAATGAAGTTACCTGCCTTTGACGGTTCCTTCCAAAGACTACAATAGTATACTGGCTATAGACAGGCAACTCTACCACTTTTTTTAATATTAGGAAGTGGTCGAACTCAGCGCCATCTAGTTTTTAGTTAAGGGAAGTAATTTATATAAATAAATGTATAGGTAGGTAGGTGTACAGCTGCTGTCTGATCCCTTATGATATTAGGTAGAGAAATGAGTGTATCCGCTATATACTACAAACATACGTACTACATTAAGGAAAAAAACCACATAATTGAATATTAAACCATTTTATTTGGAAAAACAAAACACATTTACAATAAAATTTTATGTTCGCCTTTTTCGTCCCTTATGACTAGTGCCGTTTCGCCTTTTCTTTCATTGAATCGTTAATATCCCAAAAGGTTATTTTGCCAGTGAGAACATTATTAATATATTTGCACCAGTTGTTTACAACAACAACACACACAACACAACACGAACGTACGAACGAATTGTAACGCGGCTCAACAACATGGAGAAACGAAAGCTCAACTCAACCTGCAGATGCACTAGCGAAACAACAAAAACTATTGCAAAAGGTAAATAAATGCGCACGAGTAGAACAGTTACACTCTCACGCAGCCATTTGCAATTCAAGTGTGGCCATTCAAAAACAAACTTTTGCACGTTTAAATACCAAAATATAACTTCTTCACTATTAAAGCTCATAATAAAAACCTAATTATGTACTTATTCATATATTCTATTATTTTTATATGAGAAGATCATGAAATTATATTATTTTTCTTGATTAATGTTATAAAAAAAAAAATATTTAACCGTAGCAACACCGCATTTTTTTTTCCCTTAACTAAAAACTAGATGGCGCTGTTTTCAATAAAAAATGGAATTTTAATTTTGTTCTAAGTTGCCATAGCATGGTTCCTTCGATAAATGGTTAGAATTTAGGAATTCGTATGTTTCAATGATACATGACCGCGACGACTTAGATTCTATTCAGAAATTTCAATACCTAAAGTCGTCTCTCAGCGGATCTGCGTTACACGTTATCAGTTCGTTAGAGTTTACAGCGGCTAATTATTGTAACGCGTGGGACCTGCTTGAAGCAAAGTATCAAAATAATAGGCTATTGATACACAACCACGTTAAGGCTTTGTTTGCGGCACCTTCACTGGGTAAGGAATGTTCAGCACAGATCAGAACGTTGGTAGATTGCGTTTTACGTAATTTGAGAGCACTAAATTCTCTTAAAGAACCGGAATCTTCACTTGAGGATATACTTATAATTTATTTAGTTGTCAGTAAACTTGATTCTGCTACCGAACGCGAGAGGGAGAACTATAGAAGCTCACTTACCTCTGATTCTAATAAAACCTCTAAACCTATAAAACTAGAAGACTTATTAACCTTTTTAAACAATAAGTCTGACATGTTAGACATGATTAATTCGGGTAACAGTAAAAATAATCAGTCACATTCACAAAGTAAACATGAGGGTAGACAATCAGCTGATCATAAAAAGCAGTCTAATTCTCAAACAACGCTTAGTTATGCGAATGCGAATAATAATAAGGTTTCATCAGGTACTAAAGGTAAAACTAACAAACACAACTTGACATGCCCGTTATGTAGTGGTAAACATGCATTATATTCATGTGTTAAGTTTTTAAATATGTTGGTACAAGAAAGATTAAATTTTGTTCAGTCAAAAGGCGTTTGTTTAAATTGTTTACGTACAAATACTCACGCAATTGAAAATTGCAATTTCGGTCCTTGCAAATTATGTCAACAAAAACATAATGCGTTAATTCATGTTGACAATAACGTTATTCCAAATACGTCACCACAACGTTCCGTTGTCAATAATACGTTGCCACAGTCTTCTGTATTACACTGCGTTAGTAAAACAGCTGACAATATTGATAATAATCGGAGCGGTGACGCGTTCACAAATAATTATTATTATTCTAAGTCGTTACATACTGTCTTACTGTCTACGGCGTTAGTTGAGATTGCTGATAATGATAACAGATATCACACAGTTCGCGCTTTGCTTGACAGCGGCAGTCAAAATTGTTTTATAGCTCAAGGCTTATGTAAACGTTTGAAAGTACCTATAATACAGTCCACTATACGTGTTTGTGGCGTTGGGCAAACCGTTTCACAGTCCAGTCACAAGTGCGATATTAATATGCGTTCTAAGGTTTATGATTTTGATACAACCTTACATTGTTTAGTGTTGCCTAGTATCATTTCGAAGTTGCCTTCGACACACGTTAATAGTGATACTTTATGTATACCTAACAATATTGTACTTGCAGATCCCACATTTTATGTACCGAGTGACATAGAATTATTAATAGGCGCCGATGTCTTTTGGGATTTGTCAAAAGAAAATAAAATAAAACTTCACACCGGTCCGTACTTACAAGATACTATGGTAGGTTGGATTATATCCGGTCCAGTTTATAATAATTGTTTTTTAGCGTCTAGCATGACAGAAGTTCAATGCACTTTGACGCAAGTTGATTCTCAGTTACGAAAGTTCTGGGAAATCGAAGAAGGACTTATCCCTCCCGTTATTACTGAGGAAGATCGTTATTGTGAAGAATTGTTCTTGCAGACTACTGAACGCGATCAACACGGTAGGTTTTCTGTAAAAATGCCATTTAAACAATCACCTGATTGTTTTGGTGATTCGTATCATTCCGTTAAACAGCGTTTTTTATCTTTAGAGAGGAAATTAGATCGTTTGCCACAGTATAAAAAAATGTATTGTGAATTTATGCACGAGTACGAGCAATTAGGTCACATGACACTTGTTGACGATTTTAATCATTTAAGTAAGCCGTATTATATTATACCACATCATGGGGTGTACCGTGAAAGTAGCGTGACAACCAAATTACGTGTTGTTTTTGATGCAAGCGCGACCACTTCTAATAATAATTCGTTGAATGATATTCAATACGTGGGCCCTAGGTTACAGAATGATATCTTCTCAATATTGCTTCGTTTCCGGCAATATCAATATGTTGCTTGTGCAGATATTGAAAAATTCTTTAGACAAACATTCATTCATCCTGAACAACGGAACTTACAACTAATATAATGGCGAAGTGATAATAGCATACCTATTCAAGTTTATCGTCTTAACACAGTCACGTATGGCACTGCATCGGCACCGTATCTTAGCAACCGTTGCTTGAAACAATTGGCGAAGGAATGTAATGATGACGTCATCGCTAGCGTCATCAATGATGATTTTTACGTTGATGATCTTTTGACGGGGCATGAGCAGAGCGACAGGTTGTTAGACATTTGCAATAAAACGTCCGCCGTTCTACAAAGCGGTTGTTTTCCATTAAGGAAATGGATTTTTAATTTTGACGTAACTTCTGAAAGTACTAAGGATTTATGTATCGGCGAATATTGTCAGTCTAAAACCCTCGGTGTTGGTTGGTCTAACAAGAACGATTTATTTAATTTTTCAACTTGTATTGATAAAAATTGTATTGGTACGAAGATAACTAAACGTTTAATTATGTCAATCATTGCACAGATTTACGAGCCACTAGGGTTATTAGCACCAGCTATTACCACGGCTAAGGTCTTATTACAAAAATTATGGCTTGCTAAAATAAGTTGGGATGATGAAGTCCCAAGTGAAATTGCATGTGTGTGGTATAATTTTATTGATTCGTTACGTCATGCTTCCTGGCGGAACCACCTTTGCTGTAACAAGTATAAGTTACATGAAAAATTCTATGGAATGTCTATAAAATTCTAGTCCTATTAAAAAAAAGTCTATATCTCTAGTTTCGACGTAAACTTTTATTTAAAGTGGTTGCCCTGCAGAGTATCCTTCCCAGCGAAACCACCATGATATTTCTATTACTATACATAGTATTTGCAAATATATAGTATCAAATAATTCTATAACAATTCTATATTGAACTGGCACCCCTAAATCTTCAATCTAATTTAAATATACGAACCAAACGGTGCCTCAAACTTTGTCTTCGAAATAATCACTAAGTGCCTAGAAATAAGAATTGAAACAACTAGTTATATAAGAAATTAACCACTGTACAACTTAACTTATGATACACACCAAAAAAAAAAACATACTTCTTGTTACAAATTATAAAACACGTGAAAAAAAATTAGACTTTGGCATAAATTAATATATCTAACTGCATATTTCTCTTTACATTTGTTCTTGTCACTTTAATTGAAGAATCATCATAACAAAACCATTTGGCGCCACTTTTACAGTGTGCTTTATAGTGTCCTAAGCCATTTGGTAATCCTGGCACATATTCTATGGCGGCCACAATACTGTATTTTTTATTCTCGATCAGAACTATATTGTTTGGTATTTCTGTAATGTTTATGTTGTCACCAATTTCAAAAACTATTAAATGATCACTTAATTTGTATTTTTCAGTAATTACTCCGTTTTTATTATTGCACTGATGATTGGATGAGTTTGTTTTTTCGATGGTTTTTTCAATCAACATTGAATTAGCTGACTTTTCTAATCCAGTTGCCAGGCCATCTTCTGCCAAAATCAAAATATCGAGTGGCAATATAGGACAAGTTCTTTCCGTTTTGAAGTCACAATCGAGGCATACCTTTTCATGTTTCGCACTGTAAAATTCATTTAATAATAGTCCCTCAAAAATTCGGGTAACATTACAGCTGCAGTCAACAATTCGTATATTATTATTTCGCTTTATTGTTTCAAAAAAATTTGACAAAATTTCAGCTCTTAATCTTAGAACATCCACAGAAGTATCATTTTTAGAAACAGCTTTTACGAGCGTTGAAAATGATGAGTGTTGTGATTTAAGCAATGTTTGAACACTGGTGTATTCTTTATAAGCAACTGCGAATGCTTGCATCACAGCAACAAAAGCACAAGTATTTTGCAATATTAAGTCTGTAATATTTGTGCGACTTATATTGCCATTTGGCAACAATTGCACGTAATTCTTGTTCCATTTAGGCTTAATTTTTTCTATTAATGATATTTTCTTATCTTCATTAGTTTTATTTCGCCAATTTTCTTCATAAATGGGCGCGTTTTGAAATTCAGATTCCTTTCTAAAGTTAATATCATAATTGTTTTTTGATTCTATAAGTTGGTTTATTTTATCCAATTTTTTAAGCTGTTTGTTTTTAGAAGTTTCTAATGTAGACGTGTCGTTATTCGAGGAACACTGTGCCGATTTAATTTCTCCTGATATATAATCGGTGTGTTTCATAATGAAATCATCAACACGCAACAATCCAGTTCTTGTGTTTAACAAAAGTTGCTTAATATTTTTAAAGTAACTTTCAACGTTACTGCTGCTAGCTGAATTTTTAACTTCTTTATAGAAGGGCAGCATCAAGTTGGTCCAAAGAGGTATACGATAGAAAAGTTTTTTTAAAGTATCTATAAAGCTTGGAAAGTAATAAATATTTTCGTACATTGTGCTATCACAGAGATCAGCATATAACATTTGGCTATCTATTATTTCATCAAGCCAAAGACAATGTGTATAGTCATCATCAATAAAAGTGGCATCTTCTTCGATTATAGATTTTTGAATATTTGATGTTTCCATTTCATCATTATCATTAATCAGTTCAATATTTTTTAGTGCTCTTAGTAAAAATTCCTGAGAAATGTCACATCTTGTTCGTTCTCCGTTTTCTGAACACCGATCAAATCTATTAACAGCCACCGTCACTAAATGTTTTATAATTTCTTTAAATTCCACGTAATTTGTGCAAATTTTCAAATGTAATAAAATTCTTAAATAAAATTTTTTGACACGTACGTCTACCAACTTGAAACACTGTAGACCATACAAGCATTTTATGAAATGAGATGAATCTAAGCGTAAGAAACAGGTAGGAACATTTTCGGTCTTCCCTTCAAGGACCTTAAAACTGTGACTAACATATTCCTTAGTTGACTTAAAAGTTGTAAAAGCCTTCACGCATGCTCCTATTAAAGCACTTGAGTCATCAGTGATTATTTCTTTTGGCTTAATCATATTATTAATCCAAGTTTTTAACCACGTATGAATAGTTTCTACCGTTTGACTTGCCGAAATCATCTGGGTTACTGGAACTGATGTGGTTTTTAACTGAAGTACTGCCACATATAAAAATAAATGTTTCTCCTGATACTTATCAGAATGTATGGGTGGCTTGACTTTCTTAAATATAGAACCTGTAGCATCTGGGCTTATTGCTGTATAGTGCGTTCGTGAAAAGTTTTCATAAAAACGTCGTTGTGATTCAGTCCAATAGTACACATAGAATGGATTTAAGTGAATATCTCGCACAACATTGTCATACGGGGGCATACATGTCATAATCCATAAAGCAACTAATACTATTTTATGGAAGTATTTCGACGTATTAGTTGTACTTTTTATGTTTTGCAAACATTTTAGACTCGGCACAAAGGGCGGTTCTTTAGTATCATCGTTTGTGAGTGTTTGATTCAGTATTTTGTTTCTAATGACGATAGCGTATTGATTTTCCAGTTGGGGAGCCAATTGGTTTTTCTTGAATTTCGTGATTCGAACTTTTTTTGGTTCATGTAACAACTGTGAATTTACATTTACCATCTTGCAATGAACTGATACATTGGAATCACCCTTTTTTTCTGTTCGGATTCTAATTGTACCCTTACATTCTTTGCAATATCCATAAGTATTTACAGAATAATCGTCATTGGCTGTATTAGTTTTAAAAACCCATGAACACTGATTCGATGTTTTTTTCCATATATACTCCCTCATAAAATCTGTCCATTTATTTTTTGGCATGCGTCGCTTATTACGAGTGTGAATTGTTGGCTTATTTTTATCATTTCGAGCTTCGCAGTAAAACTCCGGGCGGATATTTTCCCAATCATTTAAATGTAACTCAAAGGAAACGTTTTCTTGGTTGCTGTAAGTCGAATCAGAGTTATTGTCATTATCTATGCAATCACCAGAATCAGTATCACTACTACTAGTACTGCCACTATTTTTTTTTTCCTCCTGTGTACTATTTTGAATACTGCCAAAAAAATAAGCGTAATTCGTTTTTGCTGAAAAATATAGCGCGCAAGGAGTCATACGAGCACATAATGTTCTAGGTACTTATATCTTTGTACACAACACTGCATGAACGAGGCAATTCAGAACCTTTGAAATGTTCTTGATATTGCATGAAAACACTCTTTTGTTCTTCTAAACTCACTGATAATCTCTTTCCACGCTTCATTTTTGTAAACAGTTACACACGCACCTTAGATCGATGTTGACATTTGCAACGCACTAACTAACAATGATTTCATTAAAATGTGGGTAGTTGATTTTATTAAAGTTCCTTGAGTAGGGTAAGTGGGAAGGAGGGATCCTTCTAGTAGTTTTAACGATACACACAATAAGCCGTCACAGGAAAATATAAAAGGAAATAACCATTCTACTAGTAGGTATTCTATAATAAAAATAAAATGACTTTACTGACAGCAGTAAAGGATAATGAAAATTCGTTTATCACTTTATTACTTTATGTGGCCAGTATTAGTAATGGATGCACAGATGTTTCACTTAATATTATTTAATATTACAATAATCTATTAAAACTTATAATTAAAACACAAGAAAATATCTATACATATAATAAAACTGTAGAAGACGTCAATTCTGTACATTGAATGGAAATAAAAAAAAATATTCCAGGGGTGCTTCATATAACCAATAGAAGCCAAAAATATGCTTTTTTTTTTTTTTGTCTGTCTGTCTGTTGTTAATCTTTCACGCAAAAACCACTAGACGGATTTTGATGAAACTTTTTTTGTTGTATAGCTATTAATCCTCGCTAACATATAGGCTATAATTTATTTTGAAGATCTGAATACAAGACGTGGAACCTTAGCAGCCCGGCTAATCTATAAGAGATATTAATATACCGCTTTAGGAATAGTTGGTCAACATGATGAGTACTGTCTGTCGACATAAAAAAAAATGAAGGTCTAGAGCACCTGATGTGGAACCCTTTCAGGGAGCTAAGGTATCGGCTATTTTCATCAATTGTTAACAGATCTCATAGTCCGTTGGTTTAAAGCCTGCCTTTCGAAACACTTGGTGTGGGTTCGAATCCCTCAAAAGTTGTAATTATTTTTGGATTATTTTTATCTTATTTATTTCGTTAGTTTTTTATTCCTACCAAACCTAATATTTTCAAATATTAATAATATGTTATTGCTGTATTATGCATATTTTTTAGCAAAGAACCTATTTTCTGTTTATATGTACCTACCTATTCTGTTTTGTTCGCATCACGTTAAAAAATACAAAACTAATGTAGATAACATTTACACATAAACCTGATGGGAATTGTGGCAATCTAGAAGAAATCAACTTATTATCTACATGCATAGTAAGTACGGGTACGTATCTAAATGGTACTCGCAACGCCATCTGTTGGGCGAAACTGTACTTACTATCAACAGCATGAAAATTGCAACAAATAATATTATTTAGTTAAAGATTCATTTCATACTTACCCAGCGTTACGTGCATATTTTTTTTTTAAATTTGATGCATAAAATAAAACTAAAATTACTCCACTGACTTTGTTTTCATTTTTTTTACTATTGATAGGAACGCGTTTGACTACAATCTCACCAGATGGTAAACGATGATGTGATCGAAGATGGAGCACGCTTGCCTAGAAGTAACCTATTCACTCTTGACAAGACTGGGCAGTAGTGTCAGGCTGTAGCTATCAGGAAACACGGACTCAGTCAGGGATTTCCACTCCCTGGCTGTATGCACAATTAATGTGTTTCCAAAACGTTTTGTTCATGTGGGTGTGATGTCCACCGTGTACCGGTGGCGCACCAGTGTACGCCTTGTGGTCCGATGATGGAACTTGGCTTGGCGGAATTAAACTATGCAATTCCGTTGCATACTCCCCAAAATGCAACCGATAGAAAACCGACATACAAGCAACTCGGCATCGATGCTTAAGACTTTGGAGCTTCGACTCGACGAGCCTTTCACCTCTTGGATTTATTTCCCAGGATCCCTCTTTTCAATTTATTATTTTCTGTTTATTTTGAAACAAAACTGTTCAATTCCCAGTGAGCCGGTAATTCGTCGTGACCAGCCCAGGGCCAGAAATTATCGGTACGGGTTTCACACTCCAGAGCAATAAGGGGAACTGTGGATCCCTAGGCAATGACGCCACAGAAGAACTCGCGAAGAGAGGTTCCGAGATGGTAGTGCTGGACCCGTACCCACTCCTCCTTCCTTCTTTATTTCTTTCTCACAGTTTTGCACATGAATTCACCAGAGAACAACTAAACATCATGACAATAAATGGTCACGGGTTACAGATTGCAGTGAAAAATGGCAGTGATATGTCTATACACGCGACTAATAAAACGACCTCTCAGCTTAAGCTTAAAAATTACTCCAGTAATTTAGGGATTATTACGGGTCATTGCCCCTAAAAATTGTTAAAATAAGCACCACAGACAGCCCAATTTACAGAGGTTGCTTCGACAACGAGGAATCAGTCGGCTACGTCATCCTGGTCGTGGCTTTCCGACGTGAAAAAATTCTCGGAACGGTGAAGTCTGCAGGTTTTAAATCAATTCAAATCATTTATTGCAATCCATAATGTACATATACATGTGGTAAATATAGGTTTGTGAGTGCTAAGTGATTGAGCTGACTTTAATCTCAGATTATCACTCTTTTGAGGGTTGAGTGTTATCGGTCGTCTCTCCACTCAACCTGTAAAGCACTCTGGTGGCTTCTGTACATTTGGACGGAGCTAGGCTTGCAAACTTAGCCAGGACACCTACGCACAATGGAGTCTCTACTCTACTCCACTCTATCCATTGTGGGTTTTTTTTTTATGGATGGGAAATCATCAAATGATTTCTTTCGCTCTGGCGCGCGTGGAACACAACGCTCCGTCGACCCGGGCTTGGTTGTTAAAGAACAGCTAGCCACTCGCCGTCCGCAGGCGCGCGCCTACGGCGACTCCAGACGCCCGAGGCGTCTTCTTCTGTTGTGGCGGCTGAGGCGTGAGGTTTACCTCTACCTCACGCGGCCCGCCTCTTCCTTCACTAGCATTACTGTTTCGCAAAAGGAGGTGACGGCTTCCCATGCCTCCTCGATCTGGGCCATAGAGTGAACCAGAGCCGGTAGCGAGGGGTCGCCGCCGCCGATCGCCTCGACGAGGACACGGCGGTGCTTCGCCCAAGCAGGGCAGACCTTCACCGTATGCTCCACCGTGTCCTCTGCGGGGGTTGACTTTTCTTCTGGTTGGTCTTCCCATGGACAAATTTATGTAGCTCTATCGCGAGTTAACAACCTTAGCATCATCATGTATCATCATTATAATCCACAGCCCGACTTCGCCCACTGCTGAGCATAGGCCTCTCAATTCGTGTTGCAATCCCCACGTTCCTATGCCAGCCTCATCCTGGATGAGGCTGGCGGTGACTCTTTCGAACAAATTCCTCAACCCTAGCTACGACGCTCCGTCAACCCGGGCCTGGTTGTGTTCGGACAGCGAGCCAACCAACGCTCGCCGTCTGCAGGCCCGCGTTTACGTTAGCTGGGAATTGGCCTGCGGCTCCCGATGCCTGGGGCGTCTTGTTCGGCGGCTAAAGGGAACTGGGAATAATTGTCAAATCGTGCTGTCATTAATTCTTAGTTCGGGTTCGGGACTAATCGTAAGTCCGTAGGTGATACGGAGTAGGAAACGCCTAACACTACGAAACTACGGACTGCGAGCTTAGAGAGTAGACCCCGAGGCGTGAGGTTTGCTTTTCCCTCACGCGGACCGCCTGAAATAAAGGAGACTCCACTAGCATTACTGCTTTGCAGGAGGTGGCGGCTTCCCATGCCTCCTCGCTCCGGACCATGGAGTGAACCAGGACCGGTAGCGAGAGGTCGCCGCGGCCGATCGCCTCGACGAGGACATGGTAATGCTCCGCCCTAGCAGGACAGGCCTCCACCGTATGCTCCACCGTGTCCTCTGTGGAGACTTCTCTTCTGATAGTTTTGGCATGACCATTAATAATGCTCAGGGACAAACTATGAGTCGTGTTGTTGTGGATCTGCGGAAGTTCTGTTTCTCGCACGGTCAACTGTATGTCGCTTTATCGCAAGTAAGCAGCGTGCAAAGCCTGTTTTTACTTACTGATGAACATTACATAACAAGTAATATTGTTCACGAAGAAATTTTTAAGTGTTAACGTTCGTTCGTTCTTCGTAATTTTGTAAATCATGTCATAATCATGATGAGTACATACATACATTAGTGAGTTCGTGTACTTATATACATATATACTTAATCTTGCTTAATACGAAGTGCACGCGCGAACGAAGTCGCGGGCACAGCTAGTAATATAATAAAATATGACTTGTATGTTTTAAACTAAACGCCTGAAAGACATTGTATGATATTTGACGTAAACGTTATTTGCTAAAAACTTTAATCTAGGCACTTAGCGACTATTTCGAAGACAAAGTTTGAGGCACCCGTTTGGTTCGTATATTTAAATTAGATTGAAGATTTAGGGGTGCCAGTTCAATATAGAATTGTTATAGAATTATTTGATACTATATATTTGCAAATACTATGTATATTAATAGAAATATCATGGTGGTTTCGCTGGGAAGGATACTCTGCAGCGCAACCACTTTAAATAAAAGTTTACGTCGAAACTAGAGATATAGACTTTTTTTTAATAGGACTAGAATTTTATAGACATTCCATAGAATTTTTCATGTAACTTATACTTGTTACAGCAAAGGTGGTTTTGCCAGGGAGCATGACGTGATTCGTTACAATATTTGTCCGAAATATTAGTGCCGCGTTGGGTCATGTGTACTCACGTTGTAAACAAAGAGTTACATATTTTTACCGATGCCTCTCAGTCTGCATACGGTGCGTGTGCGTATATACGCTCACGTAATAATATTGATGAATCGCAAGTTACTAGCCGATTATTATGTGCGAAGAGTAAAGTCGCACCGATTAAAGCGTTAAGTATTCCACGGCTTGAACTGTGTGGAGCTTTAGTTGGAGCTAAACTATATAATAAAATTATAAGTTCTCTTAGGTTACAATTCGATAAGGTTTATTTCTGGACTGACTCCACTATAGTTCAAGGCTGGCTTCGGACATCACCACATTTGTTAAAAACATTTGTTCAGAATAGGGTTGTGCGAATCAACGAATTGACAAGCAACACTACTTGGTTACATGTTAAAGGTAAGGAGAATCCTGCTGACATCTTATCAAGAGGAGTTTTCTTTGATTCATTAAAGGGAGACAACACTAGTTTGTGGTGGTGTGGGCCGACCTTTCTTCGTGAACCGACTTCATGTTGGTTGACAACAAATACTTATGAAAATGAATTTACTAAGATTGAGTTACCGGAATTAAAATGTTCTAAAACTACGAGTTTGCTTAACGTAGAAACTAATAATATAATTATTGATTTTGAAAGGTTTTCTTGTTTTAATCGTTTACAAAGAACAGTTGCATATGTCCTACGGTATATTTTTAATTTACGTGCATCGCGTGTCGGTCAAGGTCGCAAAACCGGGTCATTGACCGTGAGCGAGATTAATAGTTCGTTAGTTGTGTTGACACGTTTAGTTCAATCACAATCATTTAGCAAAGAATATCATAGTCTTAAGGAAAAGGTGCAATTGAACAATAAGTTAAGCAATAAAACATTAGGTTTAGGTATATTTTTAGATAAGGATAATATAATTCGTGTTGGTGGCAGACTTAGTAATTCAAAATTTGATTACGATAAGAAACATCCCATGTTATTGTGTCGTAAACATCGGTTTACATGGTTATTGTGTTCTTATGAACATAACCGTTTACTGCATGCTGGACCTCAGCTTCTCGTGGCTACCATGCGTGATAGATGGTGGGTGCTGGGAGCACGTAATTTAGCAAGGCAAGTGGTTCATAAATGTGTAACCTGCACTCGCATGAAAGGAAATACGTTAACTCCGTACATGGGCGATCTGCCTGCCGAACGTGTAGAAGCTGGATTTCCGTTCATGCGATGCGGTGTTGATTATGCCGGACCAATATCAATATTGAATCGTAAAGGCAGGGGTTCACAACTAATTAAAGGATATATTTGTTTATTCGTATGTTTTGCTACTAGAGTTGTACATTTAGAGTTAGTTGGTTCGTTGTCGACTCAGGATTATTTATTGGCATTCAAGCGATTTATATCCCGACGCGGTAAGCCGTGTCAAGTTTTTTCCGATAACGGTAGGAATTTCGTTAGAGCTGAAAGGGAGCTTTCAGCTATTTTTGAAAAATCCAACGAAATCATTGATTTCGCTAGTAGTAATAATATTAAATTTAGTTTCATTCCGCCATATGCTCCTCACTTTGGTGGTTTATGGGAGGCAGGAGTGAAGTCGTGCAAGTATCACTTGAGACGTGTCGTAGGAAATGCTAAGCTAACTTACGAGGAGTTTGGTACGGTATTGACACAGGTTGAGGCCGCCCTGAACTCCCGTCCTATGTCACCTATGTCCGCAGATCCTAATGATTACCTTGCACTCACCCCTGCTCATTTCCTAATCGGCCGGCCGTTGACTGCGCCTGCCAGTGAGGACGTCATGCCGACGTCTACGCCTGCCTGTCGCTACCGTCGGTTGGAACAGCTGCGAAAACATTTTTGGGAGCGGTTGTCCAAAGAATATGTGTCTGAGCTACAACGCAGAACGAAGTGGGCACACCATAAAGATGACATAGCTAAAGATAGTCTGGTCGTCATCAAAGAAGACAACCTGCCACCATTTAAGTGGAAAATGGGTAGGATTGTTCATGTGTTTCCAGGGAGGGATGGAGTCTCGAGAGTTGCAGAAATTCGTACGTCATCAGGCACAATCAAGCGTGCTTCCTCGAAAATCTGCCCGCTGCCAGTTTCCACAAGTGAGGTCAGCGTGACTCCTGTTTAGTTAGTTGTTTAGTTAGCTGAAGACGGGTTTTCCAAGGCGGCCGGTATGTTATATCAAGCACCGCCATCTATTGCGTGGCGGTGGAATCACATCCGATAGGACGGCGAGCAGCGCCGTCTAGTGACAAATATAAAAGCCTGCGCCTGACTAACGGCGAGCGGAGCCGCCTGTGATTGGACGAGACCAGGCCTCTCTCTCGTGATTGGTGCTCCTGATGTGCGTGCGCCCCCTAGTGTTTTTTATGGGACAACTAATAGAACAAGCTAGAATCAGTGAACAAGAATGTAAAAACCGAAATTGTAATCCAATAATTAAAAATCGTAAAATAATATTTGAGCCTCATTGAAGAAGCCCCGCAAGCCCCCTTTGCTGCCAAACAGTACATATAAGTAGTTTGTAGATTATGTGAATATTAAATATTAGCATATATCAGTTCGTCGGGTTACTAATACGTGAATCCATAGAAAGAACTACACGACTACATGTCAGGGTGATTGAGTGAATCCGATCCCGCCGATCTGTGCCAAGTGAATGGAATCTCACATTATGATAAAGATTGTGTACATGTTAGTAATCTATGGATTATGTGAATGTATATTAGCATTTGGAGGTAGCGGAACAGAGAGTTAACTCCCACATACCTCCGTTTAAAAGGGAGGATCTCCAACCAGACGGTTGTTTGTGTTTGGTGGGCAAACCCAACAATATTCGGGCTTTGCATATGTTCTAATCGCACGGTAAACTCTGATATCGCGATTTAGGATTTTGTCCAGTTAGTCCGAAGCTGTCGAGATAGATGGCGCTGCGAGTCTCATTTGTTGATTCTGCTGCGTTGATTTTTTGTGGCGGTATTAATGTCTCCTACATCACCCCCCTCCGGAGACCGGAGGTCGATAGTGGATGATTCGTCCATATCTTGAGACGCTTGCCAGGCCAGTGGAAGGTTGGTTCCAGTGAGTTGGAACTGGAAGTCGCAGAGTTCTCGGTGAGCCGGAACTGGAAGTCGCAGAGTTCTCGGTGAGCCGGAACTATCTGCGTCGCAGAGTTCACGATGAGTCGGAACTGTCTGCTGTTGGCGTGACTGCTGGCGTCGACCAGGAAAGGTTCTTCAAGGCTCTTCATGTGACTGGCCGAAGGTGCAGTGTGCTTGCCAAGGTGAGTCGGAGCTGTGCGACGTGCTGACGTGACTGCTGGCGTCAACCAGGAGAGGTTCTTCAAGACTCTTCATGTGACTGGCCGAAAGTGCAGTGTGCTTGCCAAGGTCGCTGATGAGGTTGATGATAGAGGCTGAGGATGCTGACCAGGAATGCGCGTCCGCTGCATGCTGGTGGTCAGGATACCCGTAGAAGCCGATGGTTCTGGCTGGCTGTATGACTCGCTGCTCGAGAGTTTGAGGTCACGTTGAGGAGAAGTGATGATGATGACGTCATGATAGAGTAGCTGCACTAATGCTGCGCTGACGTTCAACGTCGAGGGTCACCAGTTTGGAGGTAGCGGAACAGAGAGTAAAGTCCCACATACCTCCGTTGAAAAGGGAGGATCCTCCGACCGGACGGTTGTTGGTTGTCCGGTAGGCAACTGCCCGAAAGATGATATTCGGGCTTAGTATATGTTCTTATCGCACGTTAAACTCTGTTATCGCGATTTAAGATTCAGTTCGGGGCTGTCGAGATAGATGGCGCTGCGAGTCTGATTTGTTGATTCTGCTACGTTGATTTTTTGTGGCGATATTAATGTCGCCTACAAGCATATATCAGATCGTCAAATTATTAATACGTGAATCCATAGAATATTACTAATCTCTTAACTAATACTAATATATTCTTCACACTCCTAGTCATGACAGTGCTGGTATCTGAGGATGGGCGATACACCAGAACACATTATCAGCTCCATTTTTTGATAATGTTCTTGTAAGACACACAGAATATTGAATAAATAAATAAATCATATTTTTGCTGTTTTATTTCAATAGGTAATCTTTTATTTCCTTGGTTACTCAGTACGTTCGTTATCTTGTTAAGGCTGGATTTATCAATCAACACATACTAGGTAACTAAGTCCCCCTGGCGCGTTTGTCTGTCTGTACGAATGTAGAAAAAGATTTTGATGGGGTTGTCACTGCTTATGAGGTAGATTGGTTCTTCCGGAAGGTTTAGGTGTACATTCGTGTAGGTATTATTGAATGTAAATCAAGTCAGAAAAATCCTGAGGGCTTTTCTTGCGTGTGCAGCTTAAAACGTGAGTAATATTTGATAAAGTACTTACCTACTGCAGAATTGTTTACTTACCTCAAATTCAATAATCTTTAGTTTGTTTAGGTCCGTTAATATTAATCCTAATCTTTTCAAATATGTTTAACCATTATTTAAATTGTCTGTGAAAACTGTCTTTATTTCAACTCATTTGGATAAGTAGTAAGGCTTTACGAGAGTTTAATATTTCGCGTGTACATGTACGCGAGCGGGAGCGTATTTTCGCGGATTGCAGAAATTAAGTTGTATCATGTTTTTTGGTGCAATTACCCCTTTGTAGATATTTACTCAAGTAGGTTAGGTAAGTAAGTTCCACCGTGCGAAATCGGGGTGGGTGGCTCGCTATATCAAGATGCAATTTATCAATAAAATCGCAGATACATTCAAACGCCTACACAAAAATTCATAGCAATGCCGTTTGTTTGAAGTTTTTTCGATACGTATTGACGTAGGAGTAACATGATTTTATTTTCAGGATTGCAAAGATATAAACAGTTCCTGAAACATTTTTTAAACGAAGTACTAATAATCAGCTATTCAGCATTACATATTGCTAGGTACCATATTTATACATTCTAAGGGCAATCGTCCATTCTCCATTTAGCCATGTCCTTTATGTTGCAGATCAAATTATTATCTTAGTTAAAAAAATAAGAAAGAAATACAATTATTAAAACAAGCAAAAACATGCATTAAACTAAATTAAACGTTAAATTACATTTAAATCATTCATTACATAAAATTACATTTAAATCATTCATAACATTAAATTATATTTAAATAATTAATTACATTAAATAAATCATTGCATTAAATTAAATTAAATTATAAAATAAAATAAAATAGAGGGACTCATCAATTATTACAGCTTTGCTTAAGGTTACAGAAGACGTTAGGAATGGCCTGGTGAACTCAAGATTAACGGTGTTAGTTTTAATAGATTTCTACAATGCTTTTAACACCGTTGATCACGACATCCTCCTGGCTATTCTGTCTCAAATTGGGGTTTCTTCGTCGGCCGGGATTGGTTTTCATCATATCTTCGTGGTCGCCAGCAAGCGGTCCGTGCTGATCAGAAGTTTTCTGAGTGGTGCGCCCTGAAAACTGGCGTTCCACAAGGCGGCATACTCTCTCCACTCTTATTTTCTCTTTTCATAAACTCTATTACCACTATTCTCAAATGCTCCTACCATCTGTACGCTGATGATCTACAGCTCTACGCGCAAACTGACACTGACAACCTGGACAACTGCATCTCATTGCTGAATGCTGACCTTCTAGCTATCAGTGATTGGTCAAGCAGATTTGAGGATACAGTCAATGTCAGTAAATGCCAGGCTATCCTGAATAATCCTGATAGGCAGTACTTATTTTTTACGTAACTTGGACACCAGTCAACTACTGCCGCTTACTTTCAACAATGCCGTCATCCCTCTCTCGCCACACGTTAAAGACTTAGGCCTAAACATTGATGACAGGTTAAGTTGGAGTAAGCAGATTGCTCAGGTTAGCTAGAATGTAACTTACTCACTGCGATCTCTCTATAGATTCAAGCATTTTCTTCCTTCTAGCACTAAAACCACTTTGGTTCAATCACTTGTGCTTCCTATAATTGATTATGCTGATGTTTGCTACCCTGATGTATCCCAAGAACTTCTTAACAAACTGGATCGACTACTTAACAACTGTATTCGTTTCATTTTTCGTTCTCAGCTTAAATGGCTGCCTATCTGTCAAAGGAGATCCCTCAGATCCCTCTGCATGCTCTTCACTATTATGAATGATCCTTGTGCTCCTGATTATTTAAAACAATATTTTAAAGTGTTGGGCAGTTCTCACAGTCTTAACCTTCGAGCATCCAAAAACTTACTCCTTCATATTCCTTCTCATCGCACCGGGTTTATGTCTAATTCCTACGCTATCTCAACCATTAAACTCTGGAATATGCTACCCCTTGACATCAAGAAGGCTGAGTCCAAGTTTTACTTTAAGCGTAAAATCCGAAAATACTACTTAAAAGCCTGTCATTCTTAGTTTTTCTTCGTCATAATTATTATGAGTTCTCTCAATCAGAAATTTTAGTAAATTAAATCATAGTTATTAGTTTATTATTTTAGCTTATATATGTCTTTTATTAGTATTATGTACTAGCTTTTACCAGCTGCGGCTTCGCCCGCGTGAATATCGGAAATAGCAAGGTTTCCTGATTTTTATTGTAAATTTTTTACTCAGGAAACACCCACCCTATACCTACCTTACACCTACCCTACACCTACCTTACACCTTCCCTAC
The DNA here is from genome assembly GCA_947386135.1 of Melanchra persicariae. NCBI lineage: Eukaryota > Metazoa > Arthropoda > Insecta > Lepidoptera > Noctuidae > Melanchra > Melanchra persicariae. The sequence continues at coordinate 1,637,815 of OX376651.1, read as the reverse complement.
ACCTACCCTACACCTTCCCTACACCAACCCTACCTACATAATTATACCAGCCCAAAAATACTATGACATGTTTCTGGTCTCCTGGTACTTGATGTTTCTGGTCTCCTGGTACTTGTGAATCTGAAGTACTAAGTCAGCAGCGGCTCTGAGTTTCCACATCCTGCTTAGTCTCCATTAATCCATGCCACTTACCGGGATAAAAAGTAGCCTACTTTTTATTCCAGGATAGAACTACATGTGTGCCAAATTTCATCCAAATCCCTTCAGCCGTTTTTGCCTGATTGTTACACAAACATACAAACTTTCGAACCGCGACTTAGCATAACGGTCTCTTTCCTGAAACAGTGGATGCACCCATAACCTTTTAGGCCTTCTTTTTTTAATTCTTCTGTGAAGCAAAAATAACGTAACAGCTCGTTTTTTATTTGTGTTCATGGCGATCTGGAAATCAACTAAACAATCTGATCGTAAGTAACCGCCCGGCTTGCGATACTCGCCCGCCAAGTTTGCGGGCGAAAATCCAACGGCAGCGGCTGCGGAACCGCACAAAACTGCGGTCTCGTGAGTTCTTAGCCTTATTCCTACGTTACTTGATGACGTAGGATAATCAGCGCTGTCACAGGGTCTATAACTCGAAAGACAAATAATTAATTTGAAAGAAATAAAGGACATGCTTGCCTGCCGTTTTATTTTTCGATTGAAAACAAGCTGCTTTTGCATTAAAAAAATCTTTAGATTTGTATACTATTACTTAAAAACAGAGCATTCACAATCAGAAAGTACTCCTTCCTCGTAAAACACATTCCGCAACACAACTACGCGCTTATGTACGTGGCGACGACGCTTCTTGTCAGTTTATTATTCCGTGTCGCGCGCTTGTCTTTTCCATAGCGTAGTTGCTCAATGACAATGACTACAATACACGAAAAATGTATGTTCCATATAAAAATGCTAATTTTTAATTTGGTGCAAATATAAAGGAAACCAAATTATATGATTGTGATGATTCTCAAAACAACCAAAATTTCCCCCGAAGTACAGCGGCAGAAAAACTAATTTCCGTATGTCACACCAGGGTGCAAAATCAATAATGTATTTAGGCCAAACTGACTAACCCTTTCCTGAGTTCACAAAACTACACGATTTTCCCATAAGCCGCAAGGACCAAAAATCATGTTTATAGATATTTTTTTTTTTCTAACGCTGCGTTGGTCTGATTAAAATAAATAAAATGTAATAATGTAGATTGAGGTGTAATAAAGCGTATAAAAAATTACGATGAGTACAACTGTATGCTCTGCTTAGTTATGAACTATAAACAGTTTTCACAGTTTTTCACCCCCTTCCGTAGGGGTGCTAAATGCAATTTGTTTTTTTTACTCAATTTTTAACTCATACAAAACCATCAGAAACGTTTTTGACTCTCCGGAGAATTTATTCCAATCTTTATTAAAAAATGACCTAATTTGACTATACTAGGGCCAAACAAACAGCCAACGACAGGCTGCTGTCGCTGGATTCCCGACTGGTTGAAGGTAATATAGGGCCTTAGTGCCTTGCCGCTCTAAAGGTCGCAATCGCCACTGCTAAAAATGTGGTCCTGGGATCGACTCCCGGGTCAGGACAAAGCTGTCTCGTAGCTCCAGTAGAGGTCACCAATGCTACTGCTGAGCATGAGGTCCTGGGTTCGACTCCCGGGTCAGGCACATAACTCTCCGTTGATCTAGTAGAGGTCGCCAGTGCTACTGCTGAGCCTGAGGTCCTGGATTCGATCAGGATCCAGATCAGGTACATAACTGTCTCGTTGCTCTGAAGGTCACAATAGCTACTGCTGAATTGACTGCTGGGTTCGACTCCCGGATCAAGCATATAACCTTCTCGTTGCTCTTGAGGGCGTCAACGCTACTGCTGAGCACAAGGTCCTGAGTTCGATTCCCGAGTCAGGCAGGTAACTGTCTCGTTGCTCAGAAGTGCTACTGTTGAGCATAAGGTCCTAGATTCCTGAGTTTTTCCATTCGGAATATCTCAGAAGTAGTCTGGCATCTGGAATTATGGATAGTGGAAGACGGTCATAAGCTCGCCTCTTATTACGTTAAGTAAGTGGCGAATTTGCGTAGGTATACTATAATAGGACGAGTACGTTACTGCAGCTGGAAAGAGACTCCTAGAGAGATATGAGTGGAAGGTATAATTAGTGCGTAATCTGCTGTAAAAATGCGCCAAATAAAAATTAGTGCGTCAGCAGGAATCGCTTTTTCCGTTTATTTCCATAACGATATGGAAATAAACGGAAAAAGCGATTCCTGATGGGGTAACGTTGTTCCAGCAGGAAAATTCTAAACGAATGATCGGAGAGAGAAATATGGTGCATAGGTAGAGAGCTTATATATGTATTTGTGCATAAATGTGCGCCAAAAATATAATTATTGCGTCTTCAGGTTTTCGAGATATTGCATTTCCGGCTGCAGTAACGTTTTGCAAAATCATGTATCTCTAAAACCATTGTATGTGCGCGCGCATGTAGAATAAACATACATGATTGACCCTTAATTTGTGCGAATTTGTTACAGAATTATATTTTAAAAAATATTTATAAGTTCCAAGTAATCGCGCTTTTTCGAAAACTCGAAAAAATATCGCCGTGCCTAAACGAGAAATCGTATAAGCTCGCTGAAAACTGTATTCGGTCCTTCTTGACATCAATCCTAAATGTGGCCTTGGATGACCGAACGTGGCTGCAAGCCACACAACCCATTCGTTTCGGTTGGCTCGGCATCCGCAAAATTTCCAGTGTGAGTTTACCGGCCTTCCTGTCTTCGGTCCGCAGCACTGAAGAGACACCACAAGAATTTTATCTCATCACCGGTTGTCTTTGAAGTACGATGTTTGACCTAAGCTGCAGTAAATGCCTGGAAAATGGCTTGCCCGAATACGGCGTTGCCCGAGAACCCATCTTCCCAGAGACAGTGGGATGATACCGCTCTGCGTGTTGGTACGGAATAACCTCTTAAATACGCCAATCAACACTGCTGAGCGTGCCCGCCTGCTGGCTGTGGGTGAATGGGAGTCGGGCCTCTGGCTACAGGGATTACCGTCACCGAACATAGGTACTATGCTGAGTAACACCACCTTCCGGATCGCTACATGTCTGCGTCTGGGTGCTCCTAGCGGTACTTCGACATTAATGACATCATCCGTCGGGCTCTTGTCACTGGCTGTATTAGAACCGAATGGCTTGGCACGAGACGATGGGAAGAGGCCAGATGGGATGACCATAATGCCTTGGAAGTTGGGTAGGCCTTTGGTGTGGGATGCAACATGTGTCGACACCCTTGCGCCATCCCATATTCTTAGCACAGCGGGTTGTGCACGGCGCAAACACAACCACCTTATTGGGAATTCCCAATAAGGTGTTTGTGTTTGCGCCGTGCCAAACCCCAAACGGCTCAAATACATAATTATGTATTTGAGCCGTTTGGGGTTGAAACACTAGGGCCATGGGGTCCGAGTGCTCATCGAGTTTTTCGCGAAATCAATACTACTAAGTAGTTAGTCGACTCTTCATGTGACCAGAGGGCTGGCCTTTTCTTTGGCCAACGAATCAGCATGGCCATTCAACATGGCAATGCGGCCAGTGTTCTGGGCACTTTTCCCGTTGACAGCGATGTGAAATGTGTTGATGATCGAATTTTTCGATGCCCTATGAGTTCTTCCCCTCCCCCTTTTTACTCCGTTTGTATATGTTCTACTAGTTTGTATTTAGTTTCTATAAGTTTTATGTGTTTAGGTAAGTAGTTGATGTAAAATTAATAAAGAAGTAAGTAGGCGACATTAATACCGCCACAAAAAATCAACGTAGCAGAATCAACAAATGAGACTCGCAGCGCCATCTATCTCGACAGCTGCGAACTAACGACAAAATCCTAAATCGCGATATCAGAATTTACCGTGCGATTAGAACATATGCAAAGCCCGAATATCAACTCTCGGGCAGTTGCCCACCAGACACAAACAACCGTCTGGTCGGAGGATCCTCCCTTTTCAATGGAGGTTTGCGGGACTTTACTCTCTGTTCCGCTACCTCCAAAAGTACCTACTCCAAACAAAAACCGGCTCTATCCAAGATGTGTAGGTGTGAACCAAACATTAGTGCGTTTAGACAATCATAATACCTGTAGTAAAAATATTCAACTTTGAATGTTTCGCCCGCTCCAGCCCTGACATGTAAAAATTCCCAAATAAAAAATAAATCTTATGTAATTCGGCGCACACCGGTGTGTTGCCGGTGCTTGAGCGACCGCTCAAGCACCGGTAACACGTGTGCGCCGAATTAATCGCCAATTTGATGTTTATTTACCAATTACATAAGGTTTATATTTTTCACATGTCAGGGCTGGAGCGGGTAGTAGGTACCTAGGTTGATATAAACAAAAAACAAAACATGTAAACGACGGCTGGTTATCCGACCAAATTCGAATGACTAAAAAAGCCACGGATTCATACATATCGATGACCTTCTTAACTTTACTCACGAACCGGTCGAAACGTGTTGTGCCCATGGACTTGTTGTGCCTGAATACACTGAAGGCCTGTATTCAGGCACAACAAGTCCATGGATTGGAAATAACTTGAACTTGAATGTTCAAGTTATTTATTTCATAACGATGAATGACGAATGTCGAAATATTTGCACAGTAGGTACCTACACAAAAAAAAGCAACATAAACAATAATATGTAGGCAACCTTGTTCCTCACCCATCATTGAGTTTTGAACGTCTATCCAAATTAAAAATACTAATTTAGCAAACATTAAATACCTACCATAAGACGGGGTAACTTTGACTTTAGAGGTAACTTTGACACGTTCTTTTTTTTAACTACCTACTCTACTTTCTTGACTACTTTTAGTTTCTGCATCTCTCACCCATGCGGACTCGCCCCTAATACATGTTAACCGAATTTTGGGGCTTTATTATAATGAGCCCCAAACACTGTCAAAGTTATCCTTAAAGTCAAATTAACCCCGTATTACCGGTAGTCATTTCATACAAAACAAAGTCCCTCCTAAAATGCTGCATTCAATCTTGAAATATTAAGTACCTACTTATTAGAAAAAAAAGCAATATTTATAACAAGTCAAAGAGCAATGGGTACACTTTGTTAACTTCAAGTACTATATTTATTAAGAACAAAATTCTTCAATGCTGTAATAGGCTTTATTGATTAACAAAGCCCTCAGTTTATTTTTAAACATGTTCACATTCTGAATATTCTTTTGGTAATTTGTTAACAGATTCACAGATTACACGCGTGACCAGTGTTTGACAACAATAGCCTGCCTGTACCGTCTCGAGGTTTTATATTATATCTATCAGAATTCATAAAAATCGCTTTAACGGAGTAAGTTGGTGTAAATGCGTAACAAACAAACACATAAAGTCACTTTCGCATTCATAACGTTATTTATATAGAAAAGATTCTAGAAACGACGTTATCATATTATCGATTACACCAGATGGCCCGAATTGGTTAATCATAATCAAATAATCATCACTAGGGGCGTACAGCAATACGCCCCCTATGATAATAAAAGTCATAATAAATTGAAGCCGCTACACCAGCGCAGCGCACATTCCGAAGACAACCGTCCGCTAGACACATGGACCATGTCCAGCACACTCGGAAAATATCTCTTCTTGCTAGGCGTACTTTGTTTCGTTCCTCTTGATTGTGAAATCTACCAAGACCGTCCAAAAATCAAGACCTCTGGAGGTGATCTCATTCTAGAACCAGCGTTTGATAAAAATATTTATCTGCGCCCAAATGGACCGAAATCGGGCATCTTTGTTGGTGACTTCAATGTACTCCACCCAAACCTTCCGAGTGAGGGAACGCAGTCCCAGCCGTCGAGAAATGAAAACACTGACAGGAACATGAACGGCATATTAGAAAGACTTGAGCGATTGGAGAACAAGGATGATGCGCTTCCAAATGATTTACTTTTCAATATATCAACGCTTTGGCGGAAAGTCAACAACATCCACAGGAAAGTGCTAAATCTACAAATTCAATTAAATACCAGAGGAAAAGACGAATGTGAATCCCATCCGTGCGAGCATGGTGGAACTTGCCTCAACTTACTGAACGGCTACCATTGTCTGTGCCCTTCCAACTGGGAAGGCAGAGATTGTGACGTCGATGTCAACGAATGCCGGAATTTTGCTGGAACCGACCTCGGCTGCCAAAATGGAGCTACGTGCATAAACAGACCAGGATCGTATGAGTGTTTGTGCAAATCTGGCTGGTTTGGCTTACATTGTACAAGGAAAGCCAAAGATTGCTCCGGTGGTGACTTTGAAATGTGCGGCCATGGAACCTGTGTACAAGTAACTTCAGGAGAGGGTGTTCAATGCATATGCCACCAGGGATGGACAACGAATAGCACCGGTGTTGCTTGCTTAACCGATATTAACGAATGCGAATCTTATCAAGGTCCTCGGTGCTCAGTGAACCCCAAGGTTGACTGTATCAATCTACCGGGCTCGTTCCGATGTGGACAGTGTCCTGCCGGTTATGAAGGCGATGGCTACAGTTGTCACGATATCGACGAATGCACAACCACTCCCAACGGAGGCTGCAGTCCTTTAGTGACATGTCACAATATTATCGGCTCCCGAATATGTGGTTCATGTCCACCTGGCTATCAAGGTGACGGAGTTACGTGTTCCTGGAGGGGCACGTGCAACATCGGTCATGGAGGGTGCCACCCATCTGCGCAGTGCATAGAAAGTGCATCGCCAACTGGCCAATCAGCACAATGTATTTGCCCTGACGGCACGGAAGGCGATGGAGTAGGAATCAGCGGCTGCTACGTTGCAACCGGCGGGGGAAACTTCACTGATGGTTGTGAAGTCAATCCTTGTGGCATCCACGGACAGTGTCACTCTCTTCGTGCAGGCTACACCTGTATCTGCTTCAAGGGCTACGGCGGTGCTCACTGTGAAATGGCCACCGACGCCTGCAGAGTGAATCCCTGCCACAACGGAGGGATCTGTAGAGTAGACGACAGTGCAATCGGAGGCTTCCGTTGTGAGTGCGCGGCACAGTACTCGGGCACCTTGTGTCAGGTAAGAACAAAGTCTTGTGGCGGTGTTCTAGATCACGAAGATGGCAGCATTGTATATCCTTTGACTAATACTTCGTACAATCATAATTCTCAATGCGCTTGGGTTATACACACGGCGCCTGATAAAGTAATTAATGTAACGTTCAGTAAATTTAATTTAGAAATAAGTCCAGAATGTATGTACGATTTTCTACAAATTCACGATGGTCGGAAATCTTCTAGCCAACTTCTAGGAAGATTTTGTGGAAACAATTTTCCTAAGGGCGGTAACATTGTATCAAGTCATAACAATTTATACTTCTGGTTCCATTCAGATAAAACAGTAGCTAAAGACGGGTTTGCGTTACACTGGACTAGTATAAAACCAGTGTGTGGGGGCGAGGTCGACGCCACCACGCACGGTCACATCAGCTCCCCGGGCTCTCCTGGGCCGTACCCTCCTAACCGCGATTGCTATTGGCACTTAACGACCTCTCTCGGCAAAAGGATTAGCTTACATTTCTTTGCTCTCGATATTGAATCACATTCCAACTGTAGTTTCGACTATTTAGCTATTTATGACGGTGAGCACATGACGGATCCTCTCATCGATAGGTACTGTAACACGACTCAGCCCGCGCCCGTCCAGTCGGCGAGCTCCGATATGTTGATACACTTTCATTCTGACGCTTACGGCGCGGGACACGGATTCCAAATTGCGTATGCGCCCGTCGAAGGCATTCCTGGCTGTGGAGGTTACTACACAGCTGAAAAGGGGGAACTTGTTTCTCCCACTTACGATGGGCAGTATCTAAGTAATTTATTATGCGAGTACAAAATTAAAACTAGCTTGGATACCAGGATCAAAATTGACTTCAAAATGTTTAATCTCGAACGATCCTTTAGATGTCAATACGATTATTTAAAAATTTATGACGGTGCATCTCCTGATTCTCGTCTCGTCGGGAAATTTTGTGGAACTACTTTTCCAAAATCATATACATCATCGTCGAATGAGCTTTATTTTAAATTCAAAACTGATAGGAGTGCGGCCGCCGATGGTTTTCGAATCACGTACGAGGCCATCTGCGAGAAGACTTTGGAAGGCGATAGCGGAGTTATAAAATCACCCGGTTATCCGTTCAGTTATCCAGAGAACAAAGTGTGTGTTTATATCATTAAAACTGTTCCCGGCAAAGCAATTCAATTAACATTTCAAGATTTCGATATCGAAGACAACCGTTACTTCGATTGCCGGTACGATAGCGTTGAGGTTAGGGATGGCCACGACCAGAACTCTACTTTACTAGGTAGATACTGTGGTGGTGCCGCGCACACGCCTCCTGTGCAAACATCCACTCTTAATTATATGTACATAAGATTCACATCTGATTTAAGTATTTCGGGCACGGGATTCTACGCTAATTATACTACTATCGATACAGAGTGTGGGGGTATACATAGAGATACTACTGGGTTAATAAATCATCCATCCGGAGACGCTGCTACGTACGAAAACTATCAGACGTGCAAGTGGTTACTGGTTGCTCCTGAAGGAATGCACATAAAGTTGACTTGGAACAGATTTGACATTGAGAGCGGGCTTGGCTGTGGCAGCGATTACCTGGAGTTGCTTGAGATAGACGAAAATAATGAAAATGGTGTTTTGGGCAAGTTCTGTGGCAATCGATCGCCTCCCGCTTTGACCACATCCACTAACCGGCTCATGTTAAATTTTCAGTCTGACAGTAGTATTCGTTCTGCAGGTTTTTCTGTATCGTATACATTCTTGGATGAAAGATCACATTGCGGCCGAGCGCATATCAAAACCCATGGCTTCATATACTCTCCTGGTTGGCCTCGATCGTACGAAGCCAATCGCGATTGCACATGGATTATCACGGTTCCCGTCGGCCAACAGATCATGCTCAACATTTCACAGTTTGATCTGGAACGGCCTATACGAGGCAAATGTAATCTAGGTGACTTTTTAGAAATAAGAAATGGCGGCAATGATAATTCACCATTGATCGGCCAGTATTGTGGAATGTTCCAATCAAAACGAATTGTATCATTGTCCAATGCTATACACCTTCACTTTCATTCTGATTTCTATATCACCGGGACTGGGTTTAAAATTGAATGGGACGGTACTATAACAGGATGCGGAGGCACACTGACGAGCCCGTCTGGCTCTGTAACATCGCCGAACTATCCAAATGATTACAACGAAAACGCCGAATGTTTCTATAGAATAGTTACCAGTGAAGGTTCACGAATCCGTATTACATTTACAGAGCTAGATCTTGAAAGAACTCTGAATTGTAGAGACGATTATGTCGAAATTTTTGACGGTCGCGATACGAGTGCCACCGTTTTAGGAAAACACTGCTACATGTCACCGGACCTAGCCAGTATCGAAACAACTACTAATTATGCTTACGTTAAATTCAGGTCCGATATATACCAGGGCGGTAAAGGATTCCTGTTCAATTATCAAACATTATGTAATAATAACATTACGGGAAGATACGGTGTGGTCGAGAGTCCTGGTTATCCAAGTAATTACCCATTGAACTTAAATTGTCTATGGAGCATCACCGTTCCCAAAGGTAATAAAATTAATGTGACGTTCACACACTTTGATATTTACAAAACCCACCGATTCTACCGTCATTGGATTAGTCATGCACATCGATCTCGTTATCATAATAACGACGATTGTCATCTAGACTATTTGCAAACCAAAGAGTTATCTGATCCAAATTATTCTAGTAAACTCTGTGGCAGCACAACTCCGGCTCCAATTACTACAAAGAGTAATACATTCCAAATCAAATTTTCCTCTGGTATTGATATGCCCCGCTCTGGTTTTCGCTTAGAATGGATCAGGTACGGATGTGGAGGACACATTAAAAAATCCATGGGCACCATAACCCTTGACAAAAGTAAAACTAACGACCAGGAACTTGAATGTGAGTGGTTGATAGAAACTCAATTAGGTAAGAGTATTATTATCACATTTACAGAGGTTTATATGACAGACACCGCCAATTGTACTGCCGATGCTATTGAAGTATATAACGGTGAAAACACTTTGGCTCCGTTGCTTACAAAAATTTGCCACCGTGGTCAGGTATCCGTGCTGTCTGATAGCAATTTCGTGCTGGTGCGTTTGTCCAAGCACTCTACACTCAGGGATGTTCACTTCTCATCACGATTTCGATCTTCCAATTCGAAATGCGGTGGTGCTATGAATTCCAAATCTGGGTTCATATACTCCAAGAACTATCCAAAGAATTATGACAATAATATGGATTGTCTTTGGTATATTTCCGTACCCGCATATCATCGTATCGAACTTAACTTTATAGATCTAGATCTGTATTCTGTTTCTGAATCCGATGATGGGGAACGTGTTTGCGGGGACTCGATTCAAATTTATGATTATGAAAGCAACTTCAGACCTTCCTTAAATTACACGTACCGTATATGTCCCTATTCAAATCGTACACAGTTTGTGAGCAAATTCAATAGCGTAGCTGTACAATTTAAAACTGATGGTTATGGAACGGCCAAAGGCTTCAAAGCTAACTTTACTGTTACGTGTGGTGCTATTATAAGCGCAGAACATGAGGGTATCATAGAGAGCGACAACTTTGTTCAACATACCAACAAAAGCTGTATTTGGACCATTCTTACGGCTTCGCCCGATCAAAAGCTATATTTGACACTGACCTTAATGTCGTTGCCAAAAGACAGTAATGTTATCACAAATAGATCATGCCCCTCTTCTTTCCTGCGAGTACTCGACGGCGATGACAATAATGCTCCACTAATCGGGGAATACTGTGGACGCAAAGTGCCACCTATGATCGTCAGCCGCGGTAGCGCCCTGACGATAGAGTTCGGCAGTTACTCTGGAAGAGTTACGGGAATGTTCGCAGCCCACTATTCCCCACTTAGTAACGCCTGCGGAGGTGCATTAACTTCAGAAGAAGGCACCATAGCGTCTCCGAACTACCCCGGCCCGTATCCTGTAAATACTGATTGTGAATGGGTACTGAAATCATCGCCTGGAAACACTGCATACGTCCAATTCGAGCGCTTTGACTTAGAGTTTTCTGAAGGTTGCAACGACGACTACGTAGAAGTTCGGGAAACTAATGGTGCCGGTCGGCTATTGGGTGTATATTGTAGCAGTGAAACTCCTAGCAATCATAGCACCGCCTCACAAATATATGTTAAGTTCCATAGTAACTCCGAAACCAGCGGTCAAGGTTTTCTCTTGCATTATGGATTTCAACGAGAAAATGACATTACGGGCGACAGTGGTGAGATATCTTCTCCATTGTACCCAACTCAATATTTAGGATCTGGCGAATACAGTTGGCGCGTGCTTGTTACCGATTCAGATACTATATCTATGACTCTTGATGTTTTAGATATTTATTCCCACAGCGAAGTAAACTATAATAAATTGACTATCTATGATGGATACGATTCAACAGCTCCAATTTTAGAGGAACTAAATGGTGTACTGACTGAAACGAAAGTCATTCAGAGCTCCTCTAGCGTTGTTTACATGACACTTACAACAGATGAAACAAACACGGGTTCGAAGTTTCATATGAGTTGGACAAAAGCTTCTCGGAATTTCGAACCTGAAGATGGAGATATAATAAACTGCGGTTCAAATGAGACTGTTATGGTTTTACCTGAAAACGGTACGATTACTTTTACCTCACCGAATTATCCAAAGGAATATTCTGACAATTTGAATTGTGAATGGGTTTACAAATCACAAATGGGAAGACATTTAAGTTTAAGCTTCGTGGATTTTAATATCGAGGATACCCGCGCCTGTTTTGCAGATTCAGTTTCTATTTACTCTTCTGACACTCCTGGCAATTGGAAGCCCGTAAATGATAATCTATGTACATCAGAGCTAGCCAAAATAGGCTTTAATGCATCTACTTACATAAAGATCAAATTCAAAACCGACTCATCAATTACGAAGACAGGATTTCTAGGTCATGTTAAATCGAAATGCGGTGGACTAGTGACTGGTTCGTCCGGTGAAATCGGTCCGACTTGGTGGGACTTACAACTGGCATATCGCTACCCGGCCAAAACCCAATGCAACTGGATCATCAAAGTGCGCCCCGGCAAGACTATGAAATTAGAGATAAATCATTTTAATATTACAAACAAAAATGACGACTGCTCAACATACGTAATTTTACGAAATGGTGATTCTGAGGAAGCGCCCCTTTTGGCAAGTGGAAAGTATTGCGGCTACGATCACGAACAAAAAGCAGATATAATAACTTCTGGTAACGCGTTATTTGTAAGTTATACTAAAGGATTTATCGAGTATCAATCTTTTGTGATTAATTACGAAGAGAACAACTTTGAATGTGGTTCAACGTCATCTCTTACAGCTGACCACTATTGGGAAGTAATAAATTCACCAAATTATCCATCGGTACCAGTTCCGTATTCAGAATGTGAGTGGGTATTTCGCGGCCCACCTGGAGAAATCCTAAGAATAGATTTCATTGACAGATTTGACTTGGATCATGAAGATGATTGCGCAACTGAAGCCGTCGAAATACGGTTTGGATCATCGAAATTTTCTCCACTACATGGCCGATATTGTGGCAATGATAAACATGAAACCATTAAGAGTACTGGCAATACAATGTATATTAAATATATAACACAGGTCCAAAATCCGCGAAATGGATTCAGAGCCAACGTGTCCATTGATACGTGTGGTGGAACTATTGTCACCGACGCCGGAGAACTGAAATCGCCTGGATACCCGCACTTGCAAAGGCTTGATCCCGGAACAGTCTGTGAGTGGCGCATTATTGGGCCTCCAAAACACGTTTTTCGAATTAAACCCGAAGATATTGAGTTACCTCAATCTGAGTTATCATGTGGAACCAAAGTAACGATCGAAGAATCTATGCTTACTAATAATACTATCACCGTAATAAAAAGCATATGCAATGATAATGATCGCCCTCTTGAGCCGATTGAAACTTCAACAAACGAGTTCAGTATAAAACTGTATATCGGTAAGGCGGATGCATGGGATCAAATAACGAACCATAGAGGATTTCGAATGAGCTTTAATTCTTCTCGACCTATGTGTGGAGGCGAAATAACAGATTCAGATGGTTACATAACTTCTCCAAGTTACCCTCAAGAGACCACACTAAAGTACTGCCAGTGGCAAATAAAACTGCCTAACAAGTCTCGAAGAGTACGTCTAGAGCTAATAGACATGGACGCAGAAAAGCACAGAATTGGTATTTTCAATGACGTTAAATTCAATACAGCTATTCAAAGAATCCCTAGTTATGATTATATTCCTGGAACAAACGTTTTTGAATCTTCTGGAAATCAAATGGCACTTTATGTATGGCCCAACCGTAGAGCCTCCTCACACCGCTTCAAAGCTAGGTTTAGCTCTGAACAATCCGCGCTATGCGGCGGTGACCTATCTGATACCAACCAGGTTCTCCTGTCACCGGAACTAAATCGATCTTATACTTGTGAATGGCATTATAATAGTCAAACAAACACAATCAATAACGGTCTCATTACAAATGTGAATTACAATTCTATCTTTTTAACAGCCAAGATCAATTCGTCTGTAACCAAAACACGTTGTGGGTTCTTAGATCCTAGAGTCGTTATTAAGTCAGCTCTTAGAAATAGATTTACTCGGACAATTTGTGGGAACACCGAAGTATCATACAGAATACCAGCACCAGTCATTGATATAACAGCAACAAAAAGTAAATCTTATTTGCTATCCTTCCATTTAGAATGGAAACTTCAACCATGTGGTGGTGTAATTGAAGTAGGAGAAAATCCTGTTAATATTTTAAACATACCCGATTCCTATAATGATACCATTGACTGTTCTTGGGTTCTTACTGGTCCGTCTAGCAGATTTGAAATTAAAACGGAAGGGTATTTTACGTTGAATTGTGATGACGAGTATTTGATAGTACATTCAAACTTACAATACTCACATTCAGTTGGGGAGGAAAAATATTGTGCTGCAACGCCTTTAAATAGTCCCTTACTCATGCATTTCAGCTCCATGTACATTGAGTATCACTCGAATGTGAAAAACAACACAAACATAAAGCTTATGGTTAGATCAGTTACTAAACCATGCGGTGGATTTCTTAGTTCGTATCAAACCACATTTGTATCGCCAAATTATCCTAAAAATTATCTACCTAACCAGGAATGCTCCTGGGAGATACACGCTGATCTAGGCTTCAGAGTAACTCTTAAATTTGTAGATCGATTTTTTATTGAGGACACGACTAATTGCACTAAAGATGCTGTCATAATTTATGACTGGAAGGATGACGATTATTCGGAAATAGCAAAGGTATGTGGACGAAATACACCACCTGTATATAATTCAACTTTTAATCGCATGAAAGTTGTCTTACGTACGGATGCCGACAAAAACCTAGATGGGTTCAAAGCTCAATGGGATTCTATCTGCGGTGGATATTACGTTGCAACTCAAAAGGAACAATTTTTATACAGTCCAGGTTTTCCATATAATTACCATCCACGTATGAGTTGCGAATACGAAATTTCTGCTCCAAACAACAAAGTCGCACTGAGATTTATTGATTTTGAACTGGAAGGCTCTACTCCGGACTGTTTGTCTGATAATTTAACAGTATCAGCTCAGTCAAATTATGACTATCTATATGAAGTTTACTGCGGTGACAAAATTCCACCCGTGACAATTCATCCCGAAAAGATATCATTAATATTTAAAAGTGATAGATATGTACAAAGGAAAGGGTTTAGGATTGCTTATTTAATATATTCATGTGGAGGCAGAGTCAACGAGAGTACTGTACTCACATCATCGCTCTCTGAAAATTACGAAATAAATATGAACTGCACGTGGTTTATCGAAGCACCAACTAACAAGATAGTTGTACTTAAATTCCAGTATATTGACTTAGAAAGCCAATCAGATTGTTATAATGATTATATCGCTTTATACGACGGACACAAAATTGATGCTGACAAGCGCTTAGCGCTAATGTGTGGTAATATCAACTCAACAACTACACTAAGAAGCAAAGGCACCACGGCGCTGCTACAGTTCGTTTCAGACTCTAGTGTGAGCTTGAAAGGATTCAAAGTTCAAGTTTACTTTAGCTATTCTGAAGCAGCTAATTGTGGTGGACTTATTAATTTAACAACAACTTCATCGCAAGTTCTAAAATCTCCTTTCATGGGTCATTCGGTATACGAAGAATTCTTAGATTGTCAGTGGTCAATAGTATCACCACCTGACACTGTAATTAAAATCGAATTCACCTCGTTCCACGTAGCCCCCTGCCAAGATGTCAACCAAACTGCTTTAGGCTACAGTAAATGCGATTGCGACTTAGTTGAAATAAAAGATGGCTTAAATCCTAATAGCTTAGTAATAGGAACCTATTGTGGTCACAGCCTCCCACCACAATTAATTTCATCTGGAAATGTGATGAGCGTCAGGCTTTCAACGGATGGTGAAATAGGAAGTCAAGGCTTCGTTTCCACTATAACAGCTCAGCGGTCAGTATGCGGGACCTCCGTCATTTCAGTGAGCAATACGCCACAAGTCCTGAAATCTCCCGGTTACGAAACCGGGTCCCTTGCTCGTGGGCTTCATTGCGTATATCACTTGGATGTTAGTGCCTCTCCATACGTTTTACTACGTATCACTGTTAAAGACTTAGACTTACAGCCCCCTGTCGCTGACAGTGCAGGCGTGAAGCACTGCAATAGAGACAAGCTGATTATATCTAGCAATCCGACCGTTCAGAACGCAACACTCGGTAAAGATTATATCTTGAACCAACGTACGGATGACTTCTTTAGCCGGAGTTCCTTTTACGACAGCTCTTTGCGCTTCCCCGATCGGTTTGAGTTATGCGGGCATAAGGAGCCTACGGACTTTTATGTCTATGGAACCACGTCTATAAACTTAATCACATCGGCAGAGTCCGATTCCAAAGCATACAAAGGTATAGAAATAGAAGCAGTATTCACAGGATTCTGTGGCAGAAATTACACGGAGCCGCACGGACGTGTACAGGCTACTTATTTTAGTGACTTTGACGGTAACACCAGCCATGACTGCTACACGCTGATCACTGCTCCAGTTAACTACACGATATCCGCGTATTTCTTGAGCGTCGTGCCAAGCTACTGGAACGCAGAGTGTTATCTGGAAATTTTTGACGGAAGTAACGCTACTGCTCCCAGACTTTCCAAAATTCACTCAGAATATGAGAATAATAACCCTATATTTTCCACTGGTAGACGTTTATTACTTCACAATCATGAAAATACCGGAGATCGCGTAATGTTTGATTTGGTTTACGTGATGTCCGATAAAGGTCGTGGCTGCGGTGGAAAACTGCAAAGTATCGTGGGTAAAGTCACCAGCCCCTTGTATCCTAACGTCTACAGGCAGGTATCCTCCTGCGAGTGGGAGCTAGAGACTCCCTTAAGAACACGTTTACTGCTACATTTCGCTACGTTCGACTTGGGGATCACTTGCGACCAGAATTACGTGCAGCTCGTGAACAGTAAGGGTGTAGTAGTGCGGACGTTCTGCGAGGACACGCCTGCAGACTACACGAGCGAAGACAACTTTGTGAAGATAGTATTTGTTACCACCATGAATAATGGTGGCACAGGGTGGGTTGCTGAATTTGTAGGAATTCTGTAGAGGTGGGAGGATAAATTGCACTAAATTCAGATGACTTTTATTTTGTAAAAAGTGAATGGTTTTTAGCTTTTCAGATTTCGCCCCGATGGCCAAGCTACATAAATAGGGATAAATGACGTAATTATAATATTGCTCAGGAGCTTTTTGAGTTGCTCCAACCTCTGTCACCATGGTCTCCACCCAGTCTTTGGTGTTAATTCATCGTAAAATCTTAAGAGAAGTGAAAAGAGGAAGAGAAATCTAGGTTTTCCTAAATATAACCTACGTTACCCAATAGTGTCAGAAAAGCCTGTTCACGTATAGTTATATATGTAATGGTGTATTACTGTTTTTTCAAATTAAATTTTTTGTAGTTATTAATAAGTGACAGAATTTTTTTAAAGTTTTGTAATAATTCTGAGAAAGACCAGGGTTGAAAATCAATACGAACACTTTACCGATGTACGAAATATTTATCATTACAAGTTTGTTAATTTAATCGTAGGTTTTTACATATTATTTT
Organism: Melanchra persicariae; assembly: GCA_947386135.1. Lineage (NCBI taxonomy): Eukaryota > Metazoa > Arthropoda > Insecta > Lepidoptera > Noctuidae > Melanchra > Melanchra persicariae. The sequence continues at coordinate 1,620,423 of OX376651.1, read as the reverse complement.
ACTGTGTATGTTTCTATTTATACATAGGTAATGTTTCTATTTCTGAAAACATTATACGAAAGTATTGTTAATTGATTGAATAAACTAAAACCAATATTAAAATTGCAAATGGAAAATATATTACGTTTGTTTTTTTATTACCTTGCCTATCTAAAATAAAATAACTTATTTATTTATTTTATTACTATTGATAACTTCAATTAAAGCGGAGGATAGTGTGTCAAACAAGAGATGCGTGCTGTGAAAGCCGTACCCTACGTGGGGGGATATAAAGTTCGGGGGGTTAAATTTCATTACCCCGGCAGAACATCTATCCCCTGGACGCGACCTGCAATGACCAATGCTATAAAAACAATATTATACAAACCATCACAGAGAAAACACAGATCCGCATCTATATCCGTGTCTTCAGAATTGAACCCAAGACGGGCCAAACAAACAGCCAACGACAGGCTGCTGTCGCTGGATTCCCGACTGGTTGATGGTAATATAGGGCCTTAGTGCCTTGCCGCTCTAAAGGTCGCAATCGCCACTGCTAAAAATGTGGTCCTGGGATCGACTCCCGGGTCAGGACAAAGCTGTCTCGTAGCTCCAGTAGAGGTCACCAATGCTACTGCTGAGCATGAGGTCCTGGGTTCGACTCCCGGGTCAGGCACATAACTCTCCGTTGATCTAGTAAAGGTCGCCAGTGCTTCTGCTAAGCCTGAGGTCCTGGATTCGATTCCCAGATCAGGTACATAACTGTCTCGTTGCTCTAAAGGTCACAATAGCTACTGCTGAATTGACTGCTGGGTTCGACTCCCGGATCAAGCATATAACCTTCTCGTTGCTCTTGAGGGCGTCAACGCTACTGCTGAGCACAAGGTCCTGAGTTCGATTCCCGAGTCAGGCAGGTAACTGTCTCGTTGCTCAGAAGTGCTACTGTTGAGCATAAGGTCCTAGATTCCTGAGTTTTTCCATCCGGAATATCTCAGAAGTAGTCTGGCATCGGGAATTATAGATAGTGGAAGACGGTCATAAGCTCGCCTCTTATTACGTTGGGCTCAAAAAGTAAGTGGCGAATTTGCGTAGGTATAATAGTATACCTACGCAAATTCGCCACTTACTTTTACTCGTCCTATTATAGAATAGGACGAGTACGTTGCTGCAGCTGGAAAGAGACTCCTAGAGAGATATGAGTGGAAGGTATAATTAGTGCGTTATCTGCTGTAAAAATGCGCCAAATTAAAATTAGTGCGTCAAGTCGTTATGGAAATAAACGGAAAAAGCGATTCCTGCTGGGGTAACGTTGTTCCAGCAGGAAAATTCTAAACGAATGATCGGAGAGAGAAATATGGTGCATAGGTAGAGAGCTTATATATTTGTGCATAAATGTGCGCCATAAATATAATTTTTGCGTCTTCAGGTTTTCGAGATATTGCATTTCCTGCTGCAGTAACGTTTTGCAAAATCATGTATCTCTAAAACCATTGAATGTGCGCGCATGTAGAATAAACATACACGATTAACCCTTAATTTGTGCGTATTTGTTACAGAGTTATATTTAAGAAAATATTTATAAGTTCCAAGTAATCGCGCTTTTCCAAAAACTCGAAAAAATATCGCCGCGCCTAAACGTGAAATCGTATAAGCTCGCTGAAAACTGTATTTGGTCCTTCTTGACGCTTATAAAATAACGTTTCAAAGTGTGCATGCATGCGTTATTGAATAATATTGCTAAAAGTCAAAACGACGAACGGTCTTTGACGGCAAAATACAAGAAGTAGCAGAGACTCCATTTTCCGCACTTAGACTCCCATTTGGTCCGTTGTGCGTAGGTGTGCCGGCTAGGTTAGCCAGCGTAGCTCCGCCCAGAAGCACAGAAGTGTCCTGGGAGCTTCACAGGTTTCGCGAAGCGACCTCACCGTTCGTCGCATTCCAGGATGACGTGGGCGGCTGATTCTTCGACGTCTAAGCAGTCCCTGCAGAGTGGGCTGTCCTTGGCCCGTAATTGTACCTATTATTATGCTGAGGTTATTTCTACGTAAACTGAGTCGTCGTTTTGTTAGTCGGGGATGTAGACTTTTTTTACTGATGCTACGGCCATTTTAGTTTCTTTGAATGAAACCTACTCGACCTTAAGACAAAACGTCAACCAACACTGCTGAGCGTGCCCGCCTGCTGGCTGTGGGTGAATGGAAGTCGGGCCTCTGGCTACAGGCATTACCGTCACCTAACATAGGTACTATGCTGAGTAACACCACCTTCCCGATCGCTACATGTCCGCGTCTGGGTGCCAGGGTGCTCCTAGCGGCGCTTCACATCGCTGTCAATGTGGAGAAGCAGTCGACTGCCTCGGTCACCATGGCCTTTCCTGCAGTAGAAGCTTGGGCCGGATAACACGGCACGCCAGCATTAATGACATCATCCGTCGGGCTCTTGTCACCGCCGGGGTGCCAGCTGTTTTAGAACCGAATGGCTTGGCGCGAGACGATGGGAAGAGGCCAGATGGGATGACCATAATGCCTTGGAAGTTGGGTAGGCCTTTGGTGTGGAATACAGCATGTGTCAACACCCTTGCGCTATCCCATCTTTTTAGCACGGCTGGTTGTGCTAGGGCGGCTGCTGCGGGTGCAGAAAATCTCAAACGGCGCAAATACAAAAACCTTATTGGGAATTATGTATTTCAACCGTTTGGGGTTGAAACACTAGGGCCATGGGGTCCGAGTGCTCATCGAGTTTTTCGAGAAATCAGCAAGCAGTTAGTCGACTCTTCACGTGACCAGAGAGCTGGCCTTTTCTTTGGCCAACGAATCAGCATTGCCATTGTTCGGCCAGTGTTCTGGGCACTTTTCCCGTAGACAGCGATGTGGACGAATTTTTCGATGCCCTATAAGTTTTTCCCTCCCCTTTTTACTCCGCTTGTATATTTTCTACTAGTTTGTATTTAGTTTCTAAAAGTTTTGTGTTAAGCAGTTGTTTTAAAATTAATAAAGATTTTTAGTAATAAAAAATACAATACAATTATGTCCATAAACACCTCAGACTAGAAATCCTATTGTCCACACATACATATACATACAATGTAAAATGACAATATTCTTAGCTTTGCCGTAGTTAAAGAAAATCAATTCCAACCATCGATTGATCAAGACGAACAATCGATCCAAATAATCGATTACATTTCAGAACATGGCAATCATTTTCCTTCGATTGACAGATGATGGATTTGACAGTAAGCTGTAAATATAAATATTTACCTACCTATCAAACTATCAACCCTAAAGCGCTCGATATCGTGGTTTGTTTGTGTGTATCGCTATCGTAGTTTTCTTTTGCTGCGGTTTGTGCTCTTTTGTGACCTTTTTTACGACAATGGACTTCGATCAACCTCACCCAAATGACCCTCGCGCGAACTTGGACCCTGGCTCCTGACAACCCTGATGTGAATGTGGAAACTGCTGGCCCCGCATCTAAGGACCCTCGCACTCATTTGGACTCTCGCCCTGCTCGTCCGCCCGCTCATTATAAAAACTAATGATTACTCCGTTTTGCAAATATATTATGAACCTGAGCAGCTCTGCTGTGCCGAGTACATCGTCGCAGGGATTAACCGGTGCAAGCAGCGTTCGCTGTCCGAATTGTAGAGTGGATATAAGGCTTGCGATCTCCTCAATTTGAAATAGTGGAAGTATGATCAATTGTCTGTAGGTACAATGGGTTTTTCACCGTTCCTTCACCGTTTGGCTTCAAGTGGATATTCATTAGGTACTGGCATCAGCATCATTTCAATAGATTTTCTTTTTTATATTGATAGTGGTATTGTTATAATAGTGGCGGTGGTGGTGGTCGGGACAAATGATAAGCATTCATTAATGAATTCAAAAAATACAATAACTCCAAAATCTTTTGAGCTATCCATAAGATACTTGTATAACTGTACCAATTTTTCCTCTATGAAATGGAATCTATAGCTGTTTAAACTTAGAAGGTGACTATTATCCAAAAGTAAATAACTTTGAAATGAGTAATTAGGTACTGTGTTAAAAAGTATGTACTTACCATTGAAAACTAATTGTTTTGTATTGAATAAGTCTGTGCTTATGAAAAAATAAATGTTTAAAAAAATCAAAAACTATTTTATTTCCAAATAAGGACTTATTTTCTTAACTGATAAGTACTAGAAGGTGTTCATAACAACTTAAACTATGATTCCAAAAACTATTTATCAGTGTTCACTGTTGGCCACGGCTGTTCTATCTAATATGTTGGCATTGACCTTTTGACCTATGACCCCGAATAACTTTTGTAGCACACATAGGATCGATGGGGATTTTTAAAACTTTATTTGTAATGGTAAAGCCCAGCTCTCCACTAAAATTTGGCTCTCCGGGAATTTTTGTTATTTGAAAAGTCTCAACCATTACAAATGTGAAATTTGTCTTAATGACAAATGTCAAATAAAAACTATATTTTTAAACTAGCTGTGCCCGCGACTTCGTCCGCGCGTGCGTTTCGTATTTAGGAAGATAATCAGTATAGCTGTTGCCCGCGACTTCGCGTGTATGTCGGAAAGTAAAATGATGTCGCTAGGTAAGATCGCTCAGATATATACGAACAGTCAATATCTAGCATTGCTTAACCTCTTTTTTATAGATGGCAAATCATCAAATGACTCCTTCCGGTCTAGGCGGAGCGGAAAGAAGTGTCAGACTCTTACTGACTAAAACCCATCCGTGTTCCTCTTAATGCTCTTTGCGTTCCAGGGCCGTGGTGAATCTTTCGAATAAATTCCGCAACCCTGGCAGGCACTGACCCTAGTAGGCCTCATCTTTTATGCTGACATCTTTTTGAGGCGCACGTGGAACACAACGCTTCGTTTGACTCGGGCCTGGTTCTTACCGGACGGCGAGCAACCCAACGCTCGCCGTCCGCAAGCCCGCGTTGCTTGACCCCTCTTAGAATTAGAAATTTGGAAGAGTATTACGCAAGGCACTGGCTGTATCACCTCTTCTGTTTAAGTAATTTTTCGTGAGAAATGTTTTATTGACATCGCTTCTTTCATTTCATCGAAACTATACACAGCAGTCCTAGAAGATATTATGTAAAGTAGGTATAGATTGGGACAATAGCGGTATTAATTAACGCCCATTACGCCTAAGTTGGCATAATGGGCGTTAATTGACCCCTCTTAGAATTAGAAATTTGGAAGAGTATTACGCAAGGCACTGGCTGTATCACCTCTTCTGTTTAAGTAATTTTTCGTGAGAAATGTTTTATTGACATCGCTTCTTTCATTTCATCGAAACTATACACAGCAGTCCTAGAAGATATTATGTAAAGTAGGTATAGATTGGGACAGTAGCGGTATTAATTAACGCCCATTACGCCTAAGTTGGCATAATGGGCGTTAATTAATACCGCTATTGTCCACAAGGTCATCTGCAAATCTTAATTGAGACAAGTGTCTCACTTAAAATTTGCAGATGACCTTGTGGTTTTCACTGAAAACTTCGATGACCCCCAGAAAATGCTTAAAATCTTTAAGATGCTTCTTTTAAGTTGGATCTTAATAGGATGACTATGGCCAAGACGAAGGTTATGACAAACTCCTTCAGCGATTCAAATCCTACTGTTAAAGTTGGAAATAAATTGTTGGAGATGATTAACTGATATGTTTACTGACTGATATGATTTTTGACTGTTATTTTTTTTTGGTCATAGCTAATTGGACGACATACTGAAGCCTGTTAAAATTCCGCAATGTCTGTATTCCCGCCTCTATAACCACTGTGTTTTTCCCACTATGACTTACGGTGCTGAGACAGGAACGCTCACGATCGCTCGAGTTGCACAGAGAGCCATGGAGCGTTCCATGCTCAGCATAGGTACGTCGTCGTGATCCGAAGACGAAGGTTCGAAGGTTTTCAACATCGGAAAACGAATTGTTGAACTAAAGTGGAGCTGAGTAGGACACTTGGCAAGGCACGGTGATAATAGGTGGAGTGAGGTAGGGACTAAGTGGTGTCCGAGGACTGGAAGAAGAAGTATTGGCCGGCCGGCGGCGAGATGGGCGGACGATATTGTTGCCATCGTGGGTAAAACCTGGATGAGGCTGGCACAGGACCCTGGGAATTGTCACACAAAAAGAGAGGCACTATAGTAATCTCTTTTATGCTCAGCGGCCCAGCGCTCAGTGCTCAGCAGTGGGTGAAGTCAGGCTGTGGATGATGATGATACACGATGTTGAAGAAAGGTGCTAAGGTTGTAATTAAACGCGATAGAGTTACATAAAGTTGGCCATGGCAAAACCAACCAGAATAGAAGTATACTCCCGCAGAGGATACGATGGAGGTCTGCCCTGCTTGGGCGGAGCACCACCGTGTCCTCGTCGAGGCGATCGGCGGCGGCGACCTCTCGCTACCGGCCCTGTTTCAATCCATGGTCCAGGGCTGGCGTTTCCGGCAGCGTAGGCGCGGGCTTGTGGATGGCGAGCGTTGAGTGGCTCGCTGTCCGATAACAACCAGGCCCTCACCGTTCTGAGGATTTTTTCACGTCGGAAAACCCCGGCCTCACTTCCAGGATAACGTAGCCGACTGATTCCTCGGCGTCGAAGCAATCTCTGCAAATTGGGCTGTCTGTGGCGTCTATATTAAACAGGTGTTTTTTTAGGGGCAATGAACCGTAATAATCCCTATTATTTTTCGGAGGTAGTCGTTTAGTTAGTCGCGTGTAAAGACTTGTCATTGCCATTTTTGACTGCAATCGGTAACCCGTGACCTTTTGTTGTCATGAATTTCTCTGGCGAATTCATGTACAAAACTGTGAGAAAGAAAGAAGGAGGAGTGGGTACGGGAGTTCTTCTGTGGCGTCATTGCCTGGGGATCTACAGTTCCCCTTGATCCTCGGAGGTGTGAGACCCGCTACTGATAATTGCTGGGCCTGGGCTGGTCATGACGTATCACCGGCTCACCGGGAATTGAACAGTTTTAAACAGAAAATAATTGGGAATGAGATTGATCCTGGGAAAGAAATCCAAGAGGATCATCGGTAATGAAAGGCTCACCGAGTCGAAGCTCCAAAGTCTTGAGCATCGATGCCGAGTTACTAGTCTGTCGGTTGCACTTTGGGGAGTGTGCGACGGAATTGCATAGTTTAATTCCGCCAAGCCAAGTTCCATCATCGGACCACAAGGCGTAGGCTGGTGCGCCACCGGTACACGGTGGACATCACACCCACATGAACAAAACGTTTTGGAAACACATTCATTGTGCGTACAGTTAAGGAGTGGAATTCCCTGACTGTGTCCGTGTTTCCTGATAGCTACCGCCTGGGAGACCTGTCAAGAGTGAGTAGGTTAAAGTCAATTAAATTATTTTCAAATAAAACATTTTTTTACGCCGGGTAAGTTTCAAAAGAATCTTTAATTAAAAAATATTTTTTGGTGTAATTCTCATGCTGTTGATAATAAGTACAGTTTCACTCAACACATGGCATTGCGAGTATCATTCAGATCACCTTACTTACTATGCATGTAGATAATAAGTTGATTTCTTCTAGATTGGCAAAATTCCTATCAGGTTTATGTGTAAATGTTATCTACATTAGTTTTGTATTTTTTAACGTGATGCGAACAAAACAGAATACGTTCCTACATATAAACAGAAAATAGGTTCTTTGCTAAAAAATCATGGATAATACAGCAATAACACATTATTAATATTTGAAAATATTAGGTTTGGTAAGAATAAAAAAATAACGAAATAAATGAGATAAAAAAAATTCAAAAATAATTAAATTTAACGTGAGATTCGATCCACGCCCAGTCTTTCGAGAGGCAGTCTTTAAACCGACGGACTATGAGTTGCGTTGACAAGTGAAGCAAATAGCCGATCTTATTTATGTAAAGGCTTTTAGCTGCTTAGCTCCCCGAAAGGGTTCCACATCAGGTGCTCTAGACCTTCATTTTTTTTTATGTCGACAGAAAGTACTCATCATTTTGACCAACAATTCCTAAAGCGGTACATTAATATCTCTTACGGATAAGCCGGGCTGCTAAGGTTCCACGTCTTGTATTCATATCTTCAAAATAAATTATAGCCTATATGTTGACGAGGACTAATAGCTATACAACAAAAAAAGTTTCATTAGAATCCGTCCAGTGGTTTTTGCGTGAAAGACGAACAACAGACAGACAGACAAAAAAAACATATTTTTGGCTTCTACTGTTTGTTTGAAGCACCCCTGGAGTATTTTTTTTAGTTTATATTCAATGGTCAGAATTGACGTCTTCTACAGTTTTATTATATGTATAGATAAATATATGTAATATTTATACAGATATAGATTGGCCCAGAAATCCTCGTCTCCTTTGTATTTTAATTTAAAAATTCTAATGAGAGATTGTAGACTATCAAATTTTGATGCGTAAGAAAGTACCTATTACAAAATGTTCAGTTGACATTTTATCGAGAGTTTACAATCTCCCAAGTTATTTTATAATCTTACGGAGTTTGCAATTATTCGGCAACATAGTTTCGTTACATAATTAAACGTAGCGCTCAACTCAGTGGTGGCGCCTCGATTGCCAGATCTATTTCGCAGATGGATTGCATATATCAGCCGTTTTACATAACCATTGCTGTTTTACATAACCGAAGATATTTCGCAAAAAACTTCGGATAAAACCTGGAGACGGTACAGGCAGGCTAGTAGCCTACCTGTACCGTCTCCAGGTTTTATCTATATCTGTATCAGAATTCATAAAAAACGCTTTAGCGGAGTAAGTTGGTGTAAATGCGTAACAAACAAACACATAAAGTACTTTCGAATTTATAACGTTATATAGATATGCTTCTAGAAAACACGTTTCCATATTATCGATTACACCAGATGGCCCGAATTGGTTAATCATAATCAAATAATCATCAATAGGGGCGTACAGCAATACGCCCCCCTATGATAATACAAATCATAATGAAAGCCGCTACACCAGCGTAGCGCACAGTCTGAATACAACCGTCCGCTAGACACATGGACCATGTCCACTACACTCGGAAAATATCTCTTCTTGCTAGGCGTACTTTGTTTCGTTCCTCTTGATTGTGAAATCTACCAAGACCGTCCAAAAATCAAGACCTCTGGAGGTGATCTCATTCTAGAACCAGCGTTTGATAAAAATATTTATCTGCGCCCTAATGGACCGAAATCGGGCATCTTTGTTGGTGACTTCAATGTACTCCACCCAAACCTCCCGAATGAGGGAACGCAGTCCCAGCCGTCGAGTAATGAAAACACTGACAGGAAAATAAACGGTATATTAGAAAGACTTGAGCGATTGGAAAACAAGGATGCTGCGATTCCAAATGACTTACTTTTCAATATATCAATGCTTTGGCGGAAAGTCAACAATATCCACAGGAAAGTACTAAATCTACAAATTCAATTAAATACCAGAGGAAAAGACGAATGTGAATCCCATCCGTGCGAGCATGGTGGAACTTGCCTCAACTTACTGAACGGCTACCATTGTCTGTGCCCTTCCAACTGGGAGGGCAGAGATTGCGACGTCGATGTCAACGAATGCCGGAATTTTGCTGGAACCGACCTCGGCTGCCAAAATGGAGCTACGTGCATAAACAGACCAGGATCGTATGAGTGTTTGTGCAAATCTGGCTGGTTTGGCTTACATTGTACAAGGAAAGCCAAAGATTGCTCCGGTGGTGACTTTGAAATGTGCGGCCATGGAACCTGTGTACAAGTAACTTCAGGAGAGGGTGTTCAATGCATATGCCACCAGGGATGGACAACGAATGGCACCGGTGTTGCTTGCTTAACCGATATTAACGAATGCGAATCTTATCAAGGTCCTCGGTGCTCAGTGAACCCCAAGGTTGACTGTATCAATCGACCGGGCTCGTTCCGATGTGGACAGTGTCCTGCCGGTTATGAAGGCGATGGCTACAGTTGTCACGATATAGACGAATGCACAACCACTCCCAACGGAGGCTGCAGTCCTTTAGTGACATGTCACAATATTATTGGCTCCCGAATATGTGGTTCATGTCCACCTGGCTATCAAGGTGACGGAGTTACGTGTTCCTGGAGGGGCACGTGCAACATCGGTCATGGAGGGTGCCACCCATCTGCGCAGTGCATAGAAAGTGCATCGCCAACTGGCCAATCAGCACAATGTATTTGCCCTGATGGCATGGAAGGCGATGGAGTAGGAATCAGCGGCTGCTACGTTGCAACCGGTGGGGGAAACTTCACTGATGGTTGTGAAGTCAATCCTTGTGGCATCCACGGACAGTGTCACTCCCTTCGTGCAGGCTACACCTGTATCTGCTTCAAGGGCTACGGCGGTGCTCACTGTGAAATGGCCACCGACGCCTGCAGAGTGAATCCCTGCCACAACGGAGGGATCTGTAGAGTAGACGACAGTGCAATCGGAGGCTTCCGTTGTGAGTGCGCGGCACAGTACTCGGGCACCTTGTGTCAGGTAAGAACAAAGTCTTGTGGCGGTGTTCTAGATCACGAAGATGGCAGCATTGTATATCCTTTGACTAATACTACGTACAATCATAATTCTCAATGCGCTTGGGTTATACACACGGCTCCTAATAAAGTTATTAATGTAACGTTCAGTAAATTTAATTTAGAAGGAAGTCCAGAATGTATGTACGATTTTCTACAAATTCACGATGGTCGGAAATCTTCTAGCCAACTTCTAGGAAGATTTTGTGGAAACAATTTTCCTAAGGGCGGTAACATTGTATCAAGTCATAACAATTTATACTTCTGGTTCCATTCAGATAAAACAGTAGCTAAAGACGGGTTTGCGTTACACTGGACTAGTATAAAACCAGTGTGTGGGGGCGAGGTCGACGCCACCACGCACGGTCACATCAGCTCCCCGGGCTCTCCTGGGCCGTACCCTCCTAACCGCGATTGCTATTGGCACTTAACGACCTCTCTCGGTAAAAGGATTAGCTTACATTTCTTTGCTCTCGATATTGAATCACATTCCAACTGTAGTTTCGACTATTTAGCTATTTATGACGGTGAGCACATGACGGATCCTCTCATCGATAGGTACTGTAACACGACTCAGCCCGCGCCCGTCCAGTCGGCGAGCTCCGATATGTTGATACACTTTCATTCTGATGCTTACGGCGCGGGACACGGATTCCAAATTGCGTATGCGCCTGTCGAAGGCATTCCTGGCTGTGGAGGTTACTACACAGCTGAAAAGGGGGAACTTGTTTCTCCCACTTACGATGGGCAGTATCTAAGTAATTTATTATGCGAGTACAAAATTAAAACTAGCTTGGATACCAAGATCAAAATTGACTTCAAAATGTTTAATCTCGAACGATCCTTTAGATGTCAATACGATTATTTAAAAATTTATGACGGTGCGTCTCCTGATTCTCGTCTCGTCGGGAAATTTTGTGGAACTACTTTTCCAAAATCATATACATCATCGTCGAATGAGCTTTATTTTAAATTCAAAACTGATAGGAGTGAGCCCGCCGATGGTTTTCGAATCACGTACGAGGCCATCTGCGAGAAGACTTTGGAAGGCGATAGCGGAGTTATAAAATCACCCGGTTATCCGTTCAGTTATCCAGAGAACAAAGTTTGTGTTTATATCATCAAAACCGTTCCCGGTAAAGCAATTCAATTAACATTTCAAGATTTCGATATCGAAGACAACCGGTACTTCGATTGCCGGTACGATAGCGTTGAGGTTAGGGATGGCCACGACCAGAACTCTACTTTACTAGGTAGATACTGTGGTGGTGCCGCGCACACGCCTCCTGTGCAAACATCCACTCTTAATTATATGTACATAAGATTCACATCTGATTTAAGTATTTCGGGCACGGGATTCTACGCTAATTATACTACTATCGATACAGAGTGTGGGGGTATACATAGAGATACTACTGGGTTAATAAATCATCCATCCGGAGACGCTGCTACGTACGAAAACTATCAGACGTGCAAGTGGTTACTGGTTGCTCCTGAAGGAATGCACATAAAGTTGACTTGGAACAGATTTGACATTGAGGGCGGGCCTGGCTGTGGCAGCGATTACCTGGAGTTGCTTGAGATAGACGAAAATAATGAAAATGGTGTTTTGGGCAAGTTCTGTGGCAATCGATCGCCTCCCGCCTTGACCACATCCACTAACCGGCTCATGTTAAATTTTCAGTCTGACGGTAGTATTCGTTCTGCTGGTTTTTCTGTGTCGTATACATTCTTGGATGAAAAATCACATTGCGGCGGAGCGTATATCAAAACTCATGGCTTCATATACTCTCCTGGTTGGCCTCGATCGTACGAAGCCAATCGCGATTGCACATGGATTATCACGGTTCCCGTCGGCCAACAGATCATGCTCAACATTTCACAGTTTGATCTGGAACGGCCTATACGAGGTAAATGTAATCTAGGTGACTTTTTAGAAATAAGAAATGGGGGCAATGATAATTCACCATTGATCGGCCAGTATTGTGGAATATTCCAATCAAAACGAATTGTATCATTGTCCAATGCTATACACCTTCACTTTCATTCTGATATCTATATAACCGGGACTGGGTTTAAAATTGAATGGGACGGTACTATAACAGGATGCGGAGGCACACTGACGAGCCCGTCTGGCTCTGTAACATCGCCGAACTATCCAAATGATTACAACGAAAACGCCGAATGTTTCTATAGAATAGTTACCAGTGAAGGTTCACGAATCCGTATTACATTTACAGAGCTAGATCTTGAAAGAACTCCGAATTGTAGAGACGATTATGTCGAAATTTTTGACGGTCGCGATACGAGTGCCACCGTTTTAGGAAAACACTGCTACATGTCACCGGACCTAGCCAGTATCGAAACAACTACTAATTATGCTTACGTTAAATTCAGGTCCGATATATACCAGGGCGGTAAAGGATTCCTGTTCAATTATCAAACAATATGTAATAATAACATTACGGGAAGATACGGTGTGGTCGAGAGTCCTGGTTATCCAAGTAATTACCCATTGAACTTAAATTGTCTATGGAGCATCACCGTTCCCAAAGGTAATAAAATTAATGTGACGTTCACACACTTTGATGTTTACAAAACCCACCGATTCTACCATCATTGGATTAGATCACGACATCATAATAACGACGATTGTCATCTAGACTATTTGCAAACCAAAGAGTTATCTGATCCAAATTATTCTAGTAAACTCTGTGGCAGCACAACTCCGGCTCCAATTACTACAAAGAGTAATACATTCCAAATCAAATTTTCCTCTGGTACTTATATGCCCCGCACAGGTTTCCGCTTAGAATGGATCAGGTACGGATGTGGAGGACACATTAAAAAATCCATGGGCACCATAACCCTTGACAAAAGTAAAACTAACGACCAGGAACTTGAATGTGAGTGGTTGATAGAAACTCAATTAGGTAAGAGTATTAATATCACATTTACAGAGATTTATATGACAGATACCGCCAATTGTACTGCCGATGCTATTGAAGTATATAACGGTGAAAACACTTTGGCTCCGCTGCTTACAAAAATTTGCCACCGTGATCACACTGATTACGTATCCGTGCAGTCTGATAGCAATTTCGTGCTGGTGCGTTTGTCCAAGCACTCTACACTCAGGGATGTTCACTTCTCATCACGATTTCGATCTTTAAATTCGAAATGCGGTGGTGCTATGAATTCCAAATCTGGGTTCATATACTCCAAGAACTATCCAAAGAATTATGACAATAATATGGATTGTCTTTGGTATATTTCCGTACCCGCATATCATCGTATCGAACTTAACTTTATAGATCTAGATCTGTATTCTGTTTCTGAATCCGATGATGGGGAACGTGTTTGCGGCGACTCGATTCAAATTTATGATTATGAAAGCAACTTTAGACCTTCCTTAAATTACACGTACCGTATATGTCCCAATTCAAATCGAACACAGTTTGTGAGCAAATTCAGTAGCGTAGCTGTACAATTCATAACTGATGGTTATGGAACGGCCAAAGGTTTCAAAGCTAACTTTACTGTTACGTGTGGTGCTATTATAAGCGCAGAACATGAGGGTATCATAGAGAGCGACAACTTTGTTCAACATACCAACAAAAGCTGTATTTGGACCATTCTTGCGGGTTCGCCCGATCAAAAGATATATTTAACACTGACCTTAATGTCGTTGCCAAAAGACAGTAATGTTATCACAAATAGATCATGTCCCTCTTCTTTCCTGCGAGTACTCGACGGCGATGACAATAATGCTCCACTAATCGGGGAATACTGTGGACGCAAAGTGCCACCTATGATCGTCAGCCGCGGTAGCGCCCTGACGATAGAGTTCGGCAGTTACTCTGGAAGAGTTACGGGAATGTTCGCAGCCCACTATTCCCCACTTAGTAACGCCTGCGGAGGTGCATTAACTTCAGAAGAAGGAACCATAGCGTCTCCGAACTATCCCGGCCCGTATCCTGTAAATACTGATTGTGAATGGGTACTGAAATCATCACCTGGAAACACTGCATACGTCCAATTCGAGCGCTTTGACTTAGAGTTCTCTGAAGGTTGCAACGACGACTACGTAGAAGTTCGGGAAACGAATGGTGCCGGTCGGCTGTTAGGTGTATATTGTAGCAGTGAAACTCCTAGCAATCATAGCACAGCCTCACAAATATACGTTAAGTTCCATAGTAACTCCGAAACCAGCGGGCAAGGTTTTCTCTTACATTATGGATTTCAACGAGAAAATGATATTACGGGCGATAGTGGTGAGATATCTTCTCCATTGTACCCAACTCGATATTTAGGATCTGGCGAATACAGTTGGCGCGTGCTTGTTACCGATTCAGATACTATTTCTATGACTCTTGATATTTTAGATGTTTATTCTTACAGCAAGGTAAACTATAATAAATTGACTATCTATGATGGATACGATTCAACAGCTCCAATTTTAGAGGAACTAAATGGTGTACTGACTGAAACGAAAGTCATTCAGAGCTCCTCTAGCGTTGTTTACATGACACTTACAACAGATGAATCAAACACGGGTTCGAAGTTTCATATGAGTTGGACAAAAGCTTCTCAGAATTTCGAACCTGAAGATGGAGATATAATAAACTGTGGTTCAAATGAGACTGTTATGGTTTTATCTGAAAACGGTACGATTACTTTTACGACACCAAACTATCCGAAGGAATATTCTGACAATTTGAATTGTGAATGGGTTTACAAATCACAAATGGGAAGACATTTAAGTTTAAGCTTCGTGGATTTTAATATCGAAGATACCGACGCCTGTTATGCAGATTCAGTTTCTATTTACTCTTCTGACACTCCTGGCAATTGGAAGCCCGTAAATGATAATCTATGTACATCAGAGCTAGCCAAAATAGGCTTTAATGCATCTACTTACTTGAAGGTCAAATTCAAAACCGACTCATCAATTACGAAGACAGGATTTCTTGGTCATGTTAAATCGAAATGCGGTGGACTAGTGACTGGTTCGTCCGGTGAAATCGGTCCGACTTGGTGGGACTTACAGCCGGGATATCGGTACTCGGCCAAAATCCAATGCAACTGGATCATCAAAGTGCGCCCCGGCAAGACTATGAAATTAGAGATAAATCATTTTAATATTACAAACAAAAATGAAGACTGTGCAACATATATTATTTTACGAAATGGTGATTCTGAGGAAGCGCCCCTTTTGGCAAGTGGAAAGTATTGCGGCTACGATCACGAACAAAAAGCAGATATAATAACTTCTGGTAACGCGTTATTTGTAAGTTATACTCAAAGATTAATCGAGTATCAATCTTTTGTGATTCATTACGAAGAGAACAACTTTGAATGTGGTTCAACGTCATCTCTTACAGCTGACCACTACTGGGAAGTAATAAATTCACCAAATTATCCATCGGTACCAGTTCCGTATTCAGAATGTGAGTGGGTATTTAGCGGCCCACCTGGAGAAATCCTAAGGATAGATTTCATTGACAGATTTGACTTGGATCATGAAGATGATTGCGCAACTGAAGCCGTCGAAATACGGTTTGGATCATCGAAATTTTCCCCACTACATGGCCGATATTGTGGCAATGATAAACATGAAACCATTAAGAGTACTGGCAATACAATGTATATTAAATATATAACACAGGTCCAAAATCCGCGAAATGGATTCAGAGCCAACGTGTCCATTGATACGTGTGGTGGAACTATTGTCACCGACGCTGGAGAACTCAAATCGCCTGGATACCCGCACTTGCAAAGGCTTGATCCCGGAAAAGTCTGTGAGTGGCGCATTATTGGGCCTCCAAAACACGTTTTTCGAATTAAACCCGAAGATATTGAGTTACCTCAATCTGAGTTATCATGTGGAACCAAAGTAACGATCGAAGAATCTATGCTTACTAATAATACTATCACCGTAATAAAAAGCATATGCAATGATGATGATCGCCCTCTTGAGCCGATTGAAACTTCAACAAACGAGTTCAGTATAAAACTGTATATCGGTAAGGCGGATGCATGGGATCAAATAACGAACCATAGAGGATTTCGAATGAGCTTTAATTCTTCTCGACCTATGTGTGGAGGCGAAATAACAGATTCAGATGGTTACATAACTTCTCCGAGTTACCCTCAAGAGACCACACTAAGGTATTGCTTCTGGCTAATAAAACTGCCTAACAAGTCTCGAAGAGTACGTCTAGAGCTAATAGACATGGATGCAGAAAAGCACAGAATTGCTATTTTCAATGACGGTAAATTCAATACAGCTATTCAAACAATCCCTAGCTATGATTATATTCCTGGAACAAACGTTTTTGAATCTTCTGGAAACCAACTGGCACTTTATATATTCCTCAACCGTACAGCCTCCTCACACCGCTTCAAAGCTAGGTTTAGCTCTGAACAATCCGCGCTATGCGGCGGTGACCTATCGGACACCAACCAGGTTCTCCTGTCACCGGAACTAAATCGATCTTATACTTGTGAATGGCATTATAATAGTCAAGCAAACACAATCAATAACGGTCTCATTACAAATGTGAATTACAATTCTATATTTTTAACAGCCAAGATCAATTCGTCTGTAACCAAAACACGTTGTGGGTTCTTTGATCCTCGAGTCGTTATTAAGTCAGCTCTAAGAAATAGATTTACTCGGACAATTTGTGGGAACACCGAAGTATCATACAGAATACCAGCACCAGTCATTGATATAACAGCAACAAAAAGTAAATCTAATTCGCTTTACTTCCATTTAGAATGGAAACTTCAACCATGTGGTGGTGTAATTGAAGTAGGAGAAAATCCTGTTAATATTTTAAACGTACCTGATTCCTATAATGACACCATTGACTGTGCTTGGGTTCTTACTGGACCGTCTAGCAGAGTTGAAATTAAAACGGAAGGGTATTTTACGTTGAATTGTGATGATGAGTATTTGATAGTACATTCAAACTTAAGACATTACTCACATTCAGTTGGGGAGGAAAAATATTGCGCTGCAACGCCTTTAAATAGTCCCTTACTCATGCATTTCAATTCCATGTACATTGAGTATCACTCGAATGTGAAAAACAACACAAACATAAAGCTTATGGTAACATCGGTAGCTGGCCAATGCGGTGGATATCTTAATTCTTATCAAACCACATTTGTATCGCCAAATTATCCTAAAAATTATCTACCTAACCAGGAATGCTCCTGGGAGATACACGCTGATCTAGGCTTCAGAGTATCTCTTAAATTTGTAGAACGATTTTTTATTGAGGATACGACTAATTGCACTAAAGATGCTGTCATAATTTATGACTGGAAGGACGACGATTATACGGAAATAGCAAAGGTATGTGGACGAAACCCACCACCTGTATATAATTCAACTTTTAATCGCATGAAAGTTGTCTTACGTACGGATGCCGACAAAAACCTAGATGGGTTCAAAGCTCAATGGGATTCTATCTGCGGTGGAAATTACGTTGCAACTCAAAAGGAACAATTTTTGTACAGTCCAGGTTTTCCATATAATTACCATCCACTTATGAGTTGCGAATACGAAATATCTTCTCCAAACAACAAAGTCGCACTGAGATTTATTGATTTTGAACTAGAAGGCTCTACTCCGGACTGTTTGTCTGATAATTTAACAGTATCAGCCCGGTCAAATTATGACTATATATATGAAGTTTACTGCGGTGACAAAATTCCACCCGTCACAATTCAGCCCGAAAAGATATCATTAATATTTAAAAGTGATAGATATGTACAAAGGAAAGGGTTTAGGATTGCTTTTTTTATATATTCATGTGGAGGCCGAGTCAACGAGAGTACTGTACTCACATCATCGCTCTTTGAAAATTACGAAATAAATATGAACTGCACGTGGTTTATTGAAGCACCAACTAACAAGATAGTTGTACTTAAATTCCAATATATTGACTTAGAAAGTCAATCAAATTGTAATTACGATTATATTGCTTTATACGACGGTCACAAAATTGATGCTGACAAGCGCTTAGCGCTTATGTGTGGTAATATCAACTCAACAACTACACTAAGAAGCAAAGGCACCACGGCGCTGCTACAGTTCGTTTCAGACTATAGTGTGAGTTTGAAAGGATTCAAAGTTCAAGTTTACTTTAGCTATTCTGAAGCAGCTAATTGTGGTGGGCTTATTAATTTAACTACCACTTCATCACAAGTCCTAAAATCTCCTTTCATGGGTCATTCGGTATACGAAGAATTCTTAGATTGTCAGTGGTCAATAGTATCACCGCCTGACACTGTAATTAAAATCGAGTTCAGCTCGTTCCACGTAGCCCCTTGCCAAGATGTCAACCAAACTGCTTTAGGCTACAGTAAATGCGATTGCGACTTAGTTGAAATAAAAGATGGCTCAAATCTAAATAGCTTAGTAATAGGAGCCTATTGTGGTCACAGCCTCCCACCACAATTAGTTTCATCTGGAAATGTGATGAGCGTCAGGCTTTCAACTGATGGTGAAATAGGAAGTCAAGGCTTCGTTTCCACTGTAACAGCTCAGCGGTCAGTATGCGGGACCTCCGTCATTTCAGTGAGCAATACGCCACAAGTCCTGAAATCTCCCGGTTATGAAACCGGGTCCCTTGCTCGTGGGCTTCATTGCGTATATCACTTGGATGTTAGTGCCTCTCCATACGTTTTACTACGTATCACTGTTAAAGACTTAGACTTACAGCCCCCTGTCGCTGATAGTGCAGGCGTGAAGCACTGCAATAGAGACAAGCTGATTATATCTAGCAATCCGACCGTTCAGAACGCAACACTCGGTAAAGATTATATCTTGAACCAACGTACGGATGACTTCTTTAGCCGGAGTTCCTTTTACGACAGCTCTTTGCGCTTCCCCGATCGGTTTGAGTTATGCGGGCATAAGGAGCCTACGGACTTTTATGTCTATGGAACCACGTCTATAAACTTAATCACATCGGCAGAGTCCGATTCCAAAGCATACAAAGGTATAGAAATAGAAGCAGTATTCACAGGATTCTGTGGCAGGAATTACACGGAGCCGCACGGACGTGTACAGGCTACTTATGTTAGTGACTTTGACGGTAACACCGGCCATGACTGCTACACGCTGATCACTGTTCCAGTTAACTACACGATATCTGCGTATTTCTTGAGCGCCGTTCCAAACTACTGGAACGCAGAGTGTTATCTCGAAATTTTTGACGGAAATAACGCTACTGCTCCCAGACTTTCCAAAATTCACACAGAATATGAGAATAATAACCCTATCTTTTCTACTGGTAGATATTTATTACTTCACAATCATGAAAATGCTGGAGATCGCGTGATGTTTGATTTGGTTTACGTAATGTCCGATAAAGGTCGTGGCTGCGGTGGAAAACTACAAAGTATCGTGGGTAAAGTCACCAGCCCCTTGTATCCTAACGTCTACAGGCAGGTATCTTCCTGCGAGTGGGAGCTAGAGACTCCCTTAAGAACACGTTTACTGCTACATTTCGCTACGTTCGACTTGGGGATCACTTGCGATCAGAATTACGTGCAGCTCGTGAACAGTAAGGGTGTAGTAGTGCGGACGTTCTGCGAGGACACGCCTGCAGACTACACGAGCGAAGACAACTTTGTGAAGATAGTATTTGTTACCACCATGAATAATGGTGGCACGGGGTGGGTTGCTGAATTTATAGGAATTATGTAGAGGTGGCAGAAATTAATAAACAGCATAATCTTCACTAAATTCAGATGACACATTTTTTGTAAAAGGTTAATGTTTTTTAGCCTGACAGTTTTTCGCCCTGATGTGCAATCTACATCATCATCATCATCGTCATACCAGCCGAAAGACGTCCACTGTTGGACATAGGCCTACCCCAAATGGGGGGGGGGTTCCATAATCGCCACGCTTGGCAGGCGGGTTGGTAATCGCAGTGTAGTTGTAGCAATGTACTTACAGAGAATGCCGAGATGTTAGCTTAGTATCGTTCATTTATTGGTCTACGAACGAACCTTCTTAGAAGACAGCTTTGATCTGAGGGTCGCGCATCCGCATCTCAGTCGCAATCTGTCAAACATTTATGAAAATTAAGGCTTTTTTGACATTTTGCGATTGACATGCAAATGCGAACGTTGTTTAAAAATTTGTTAAATTTGCTGTCAGGAGGTTCGTTCGTAGGCCAATTAATAAGCCTTGGCACTACACGTAGCAGTGCTGCCAGGGCAGCATGTTTGGGAGGAGTACCTATCTATTCATATGTTAAGTTTGATGAAATATTTGTACCTAATTTTCTCATTAGTAGCAATTATTGTGAAAGATAATCTAGACTACGATCATACATCTCGTTGTATACTTGGACTCCCGTTTTCAACGGTTTTGTACAAAGTCTAGAAAAAGGTCTGTTTACGTATGCAATAGTTATTTATGAGGTGCACTATTCATCATCTGCCTGGCCTTTTCCCAACTTAATTGGGGTCGGCTACCAGTCAAACCGGATTCAGCTGAATACTATTGTTTTTTATAATTTTTAAGATTTTGTAGTTAGTAATAAGTGACAGAAAATTGTATTTTGTAACAATTCTGAGAAAGACCCATGCGCCATGGGAGAAATCAATACAAACACTACTGATATACGAAATTTTTATTGTTACTAGTTCTTTTTATTTACTTGTAGGGATTTACATTTTATCTTTATATACAAAGGTTATGTTTCCATTTCTGAAAATACACACTTATCATAACACCAACATTATTAACTTAGTTCGCAATAAACGTTTTTGACTTTGAATTTTAACATAATATGTGAAAGTAGGTATTATATATTGATTAAATAAACAAAAACCAATATACTGTGTTTTATTACTTTAATTTTAGATATTAAATATCTTAAATTATAGCGAGAGATGCGTGTTGAGGAAGCTCCCTACATGTGGGGGGGAGACAAGGTTAGGGGGGTTATACTTCATCACCCCGGCAGAACATCTACCCCTGGACGCGAACTGCAATGACCAACGCTGTAAAAATAATATTATCCAAACGTTCACAGAGAAAACACAGATCCGCATCTTTATCCGTGTCCTGAGAATTGAACCCAAGACGGGCCAAACAAAAAGCCAATTCCTGGCCGGAAGCAACTTTATTTCCCGGCCTAGCCTGTCGCTGGATTCCCGACTGGTTGATGGTAATATAGGGCCTTACTGCCTTGCTGCTCTTTAGAGTAGCAAGGCAGGTCGCAATCGCCACTGCTAAATATGTGGTCCTGGGTTCGACTCCCGGGTCAGGCACATAACTGTCTCGTTCCTCTAGTAGAAGTCGCCAGTGCTACTGCTGAGCCTAAGGTCCTGGGTTAGATTCCCGGATAACTGTCTCGATGCTCAGAAGTGCTACTGCTGAGCACGGGTTCCTGAGTTTTTCCATCCGGAATTTCTCAGAAGTAGTCTGTCGTCTGGATTTCTGGTTAGTGGAAGATGATCATAAGCTCGCTTCTTATTACGTTGGGCTAAAAACGTAAGTGGCGAATTTGTGTGGGTATACTATAATAGGACACCGGCGCGGGTCGCAGCTCGAAGCTTTATTAAGAGGGACCGCCTTGGTCTCCCAATATAGTTTAGGTCCCAAGTAAGTCACATGCATAGATATACTGTCACCAGTTTAAATTCTTTAGAGGGAGGATAGAGCCCTCGAGACATTCTTCAGTCATCATTTCAAGTAAGTTCACTACCTGTGGGTATTTAGGAAATAATCAAGTTCAGCTGTAGTTACATGAAAATCATCATCTTTAATTTGATATACATAATTTATCCTAGTTAGCCATCATGTCTGCGGCGGCTGGCTTATTTAAGTAGACCTTGATCACGATAAATAAAGGCGCCTGACCTTTTGGGGAAAAGGCCAGGGAGTGTGGGATTTGTACCTCCCGAAAACCAAGCTGATGATCACCATCAGCCCATGAAAGGTCCCGTGACTACTTTAAAGACCACCCCGGCACTCCTTTTGTGCAACACCTGTTCGGGCACATCCCTAGGGAAACTATAAAGGGACCGTAGCCTTCTTTATATTTATATGAAGAGTCTATGTTTGTACGAAAACGTGGAGCTGTTTAAAGCAGTAGAAGAAGTAAGCTCACGTAGTCAGCGTGACCAGCACCAACACAGACTTGTACTAGAACTTGAAGAGATCCGTAGGCTTTTTTTTTTTTCGAGGATGGGAAATCATCAAATGACCCCTCCCGCTCTGGGTGGAGCGGCAGGGAGTGTCAGACTTTTACTGACTAAAACCCACCCTTTGTCCTCCTAGTGCCTTTCCTTCCAGGGCCGCGGTAACTCTTTCGAACATATTCCGCAACCCTGGCAGGCTCTGGCCCTAACGGGCCTCGACCCATGCTGACGACTGCTGGTTTGGCGCGCGTAGAACACAGCGCGCCGTCAACCCGGGCCTGTTCTGATCGGACGGCGAGCTACCCATTGCTCGCCGTCCACAGACATCAGTCACTGCGCCATGCTCAGGAGCATCAGTTCCTGGGCGGCGCAGTGGCTGACGTTCTAGATCCGTAGGCTAGCAAAATATAATAAGAGCTGTCTAGCAAATATGTGTGTACTAAGGCTTTCATCCCGGGAATCTCGGTCTCGAAAATTTCGACTCTCGACGTTTTTTTGATATTTTCGATATTCGAGACTAACATTTTTTTTTTGAATAATATTGTAATAGGTAAGTCATTAGTATTTGGATTATTTTATTGATTACAGTAAAGTATAAATATGTATATTAAGTTAAAGTTGTGGATAATTACACTGGCGCATTAGGTTAAGGCCTGTAATGATAGTAGTAAGGGGATGAAAATAAATTAATTTTCGGTCACGGCCGGGAATAACGAGACTTGAGTCCCCTATTAACAGTATTAAATAATCCTCTAAACCAACAGTAATTTTTTTATTATGGCGATATTACACGGATCAATCAAATTGAAACAATTCCACTGAAAAGCATTGAACATTGAACGACTATAATATATACCAATATACACGTAAATTGTTTAATGACAATCAATGTCTTATTACAGCGCAATACGATGTCGCGCCAACTCGTACGTGCGGGAGTTTTTTTAATCTGCGACTATTTAATAAATGAATTGAGTAATGAAAAAAAAGAAAATCTCGGATAACTAATCGAGCCTCAAGCACCTTATTAGGAGAATTGGCAGTAAAAGATCCGAATCCATATTCGGAATATATCGGAACATGACAGTCACGCCACTTGAATACCATTTTCGAAAATCCCTGTGCGCAAGCGAAATAGGTCCGCGTGCGTTCACTGTCGTGCAGTGTGCGAAATCAGTCATAATAATATTTAAATCTTCATGTTACACGTTTCAAACTGACCAATATTGTTACAATTGCATTGAAAGCGTTCGGTGAATCGAAGCTTCGAAGGACAGAGGGAAATACCTAAATTATTGCTACAATTATTTAAGGGTAGTATTTAATCGAGTGACTGTAGGTAATTAAAGTTTGAAGAGAAAAAAATAATTAATTTACCTTAAGTATTACTAAGTGAGCGACTGACTGCGAGTGACGAGAAATGAACAGCAATGCTATTCCCTAAGGATTCAGCCTTGCGTACAGCGCTGCAGCAGCGGTGAACCTCAGTTTGGTATTCACAAAGCTGCGTAAAGCTACACTAGCGCTCAAGGCTGTGACGTCTGTGAGTTAGAACTACTCAACGGCGGGCAAATTGACACTTTTGACAGTTGTTTGTACATTTTGGTATTCCTTATGAAAAAACAGCGACGAAGACGCCTACAGCCTCGCACACAGCCTCGCTTCGAACTGTCAAATGCAAAAGCTACAAATAATCGCGCGTACGACTAACATTTTTTCTTCATCTTCATACATCTACACTAATATTATATAGAGGAAAGATTTGTTTGTTTGTTTGAAATGAATAGGCTCCGAAACTACTGGACCGATTTGAAAAATTCTTTCACCAGTAGAATTGAGACAGATGTACCTAACAATTTTTGCATAATCAACCCCTGACCGGTTGAACGGGGTGAACAGTTGCGCTGAACCTGGGCTCAAGACAAGTGAGACTCTGTCAACGGTGGCGTGGTGCAGGCGATTGTCAATACGTCAAAAATGTATAGGATTGACAGATGTTATCGAAATGTCACGTGACCAAATTCCTACATTTTGGCATTTCGACAGTCGCATTCGCTAATTAAATGATAGATTGTTGAGGGCCTCCTGACTTGAGACCATATAATAAGTAGAAATGGCTAAGTAATTAATGAAAATCGTTGTGCTTAATTTTCCAAAACTAACCTTTATAAGGGGGCGTTTCATTTTGTGGAGGAGGTACCTACTAAATCCGCGCGGACGAAGTCGCGGGCGAAGTGCTA
Source organism: Melanchra persicariae (assembly GCA_947386135.1). NCBI lineage: Eukaryota > Metazoa > Arthropoda > Insecta > Lepidoptera > Noctuidae > Melanchra > Melanchra persicariae. The sequence continues at coordinate 1,595,488 of OX376651.1, read as the reverse complement.
GTATTTGATAAAATGGCAACTCGGTTGATTATCCAAATGTCAAAATAACTGTTTGAGTGGGTTTCCATTCAGTTACGCCCAGAGAACTAACCTTTCGGTTCATTCTCCTAGCCTTAATCACTGGGCCACATTCAGTGGGAACCCTGATGTTTTCGATAATTTCGTCCTCTGTCCATTCAATAGGAACATCCCTCACGAGACATAGGTAGGTCTCGTGAGGGATGTTCCTAGCGAGTAACATTATATTGAGGAACAGATGCAATAAAATTGTGTTGAAGCATAATCGGAAGCTATTTGCGTCCTGGTGAGACTTAAAATCAACTGAAAGTCTGTTCCTTCCTACACGTTTGAGACTTCTCAGAACGACGTTGCTGAAATTGTTCTTATGTACCTAGAAACATTCCAAACTTAATTGGGTGAAGAACGGTACCTACCGGAGGTCTGGCCATCTTTCAGAGATACGTGTACAACAAATGGCGGGTTATCCCTCAAAGTGTAGGATTGTCTTCCGACTGTGTTTTTAGGTTGCTTAGGGGGATTGATTGGGGTAGCCGGGGGAGAAGTAGCGGGTCTTTTTCTGTGTGCCGATTCGGAGTCCATTGCAGTTTCTGGCGAGTTGTCATCGGGAAGGGAAATTGTTAAAAGTGGAGTAAAATCAAAGGGATCGGGAGGGTCTGGGGGTTTTTTGTTATCCATGATGGATAACGGGTAAAATCTTTAAAATCTACTTAAATGATACACCACAAACATAAAGAATAGGTATTTCTGTTCTCGATTGAAGTTCACAGAAAGTCCATCTAATGTCTCGCGTCGATTGTTGTTGTTTATTTTCTATTTAGTCACGATTCTGTTTGTTCTATGATTGAGACTGAGTAATTATAAGTTTTCTATTATAATGTTGTTTTCACATCCACTCCAATTTTTGTTTATCACAGCACTCGCGAAAATTGTTATTTTTCGTTTATTTTGTTATAACGCTCTACGCTTAGAATAATAACGCCTAGAAGGAAAGTCTCATACACGCTTCCTACTAAAAAATGAAGCAACTTTAGTACTTATGTGTGAGTGAGCAGTACGTAATTACAGCCACAGACACGCACACAGACGTAAAAAAATGTTGCTAGGAATGAACACTTTCCCTAAAATCGGGAAAAATGGACTAATCATAGATCAACATAAAAAAATATTACGTACCTACGTAACTTGTCGGTACGTCCTTATTGTTATAAGCCATGGTTTCTGGGGTCGCTAAAACCGATTATAGGGTCAAAATCGAAATCCAAGATGGCGGCGACGAAATTTGGTAACTTTTCGTCATGGGTGTCATTTTTATGGTTTCTGGGGTCGCTAAAATCGATTATGGGGTCAAAATCGAAATCCAAGATGGCGGTGACGAAATTTGCTAACTTTTTGTCATGGGTGTCATTTTTATGGTTTCTGAGGTCGCTAAAATCGATTATGGGATCAAAATCGAAATCCAAGATGGCGGTGACGAAATTTGCTAACTTTTTGTCATGGGTGTCATTTTTATGGTTTCTGGGGTCGCTAAAATCTATAATGGGGTCAAAATCGAAATCCAAGATGGCGGCGACGAAATTTGCTAACTTTTCGTCATGGGTGTCATTTTTATGGTTTCTGGGGTCGCTAAAATCGATTATGGAATCAAAATCGAAATCCAAGATGGCGGCGACGAAATTTACTAACTTTTCTTCATGGGTGTCATATTAATGGTTTCTGGGGTAGCTAAAACCGATTAAGGAATCAAAATCGAAATCCAAGATGGCGGCGACGACATTTGCTAACTTTTCTTCATGGGTGTCATTTTGATGGTTTCTGGGGTCGCTAAAATCGATTATGGAGTCATATCACTTGTAGCGTGGTCTTTCGTGGTCTGCAGTAAGAGATAGCAAAATTCTTATTTTAGTTTAGGTGGTGAACAAAAGAATCGGCATCATTGCTATTCGCTAGAAAAACGTGTTAGATGTTTGCTTGTTCGATGAAACTAACCCGGTAAAAAAAATGCAGTGGCACTCCGGGAGTGCGGACAGAAGTGTAAACTTGAACAATTACTTTTAAAAGCAGAGTACAGACCCCCGGTGCCGATCAAATTTCGTCGGCGCCATCTTGGATTTCGATTTTGACCCCATAATCGGTTTTAGCGACCCCAGAAACCATGGAAATAACACCCATTACTAGAAGTTAGCAAATGCCGTAGGCGCCATCTTGGATTACGATTTCGATCCCATAATCGGTTTTAGCGACCCCAGAAATCACGAAAATGACACCCATGAAAGACTAGTCGGCGGTCGGCCCCCCGTTAGTGCCTACTGTATTATGGGTAATTTTTCTTTACAACTGGCAACAATACATTGTGACAAATTAGGTTATGAAAATTTTTATTTGAAGATTGATTTACGTAAAAATAATGGATTTGATGTAAGTACTTAGGTGTGAAACGTAGTTTTATCACATTTTTTCAGTTTTCCGGTTGTGTTAGATCATCTTTTCATACAAAAAACTGTCATTTTTAAATATTTCTCGGGAGGTGCATTCAACAGAGCGTGACCTTGAGCACTGACGGCTCGCTGCGCCTAGTACTCCATATATGGAGTAGTCTGAGTAGCTTCACTTTTGATGCTCGTACTAGGTTTCTAGGCGTTATTATTCTAAGGCTCTACGGTTTCCCGCCAAAATCCGAATCGTCCGTCAGTGAGTTTAGATCGTTTTACACGTGAAATTGTTGGTGAAATTAATGTCACGAAACTACTTTCATGCCATTAGTTTCGTAATGTAAATCCGGCTTAAACGCGACGCGAAACTAGTGTCGCGAAAGCGCCTGCGCTGACAGGACGTGTGTTTATTAGTCGTGCTTGGTTTCTTGCTAGCCAGCCTCGAATCCACCAACATCTTTTCTTTCGAGACAACTTTTCTTGAGTTTTTACAATAACATTTGTATGACAACATTTTGCAATGCAAAATAAAGCTTTGATGTTGGCGGAGCCATGAACACAGACATACTGTGGGTTTCACGACACTATTATTTTTAATTTTACAGGTACTGAAAGTAGTGTTATGAAATTAATTTCATCATGCATGAAACTAGTTTCGTAATGTAAATCCGGCTTAAATTGTTTAGATGTGTCAACCATAGAGGTAGTACGATTCTTTATTCAGAGGTGTCAACTGTCAACGTCATGCTCATGAAACTGAAACTTCACACGTCGTATCGTATCATCATTCATCTTCAAAGAGTATATTAATAATATTGGTATTCATCCTTGCATCAATTCATCAGTGAGTGAGTGACGAGCGAGTGACTTTATGTGTGATAATTTCGTTTTCAGCTCAGGTTCCTCTGAACAATCTTAAACTTTGGCAAGTTGAGTTAGATCAAGTAAGAAAATACAATACAAAAAAGTATAATAAAATAAGCTAGTAGTTAGAAATAGTACAATGGATCTGTATCTATTTATTTGGAATATTATTCTTTACGGTATTGCGGCCGCTGTAACCTTACTTGTTTCGGTGAGTAAAACAAAAAATTCATACAAATAAGTTGAGCAAGTGTCTTGTTGGCAACAATAATAAACGGCGGTAACCTCAAATTGTCTTCGACAGTTGTACTTGATCATTCCATTGTGCACTATTGTTATTGAAGACTAAAGATTCAGTTTACAAGATGAGTTTTTATTTATGCAATTTGTAGATATCCATCATAATATACATGGTAACAAATCCGTATCCAGTGGTGGAACGCTTCCTAGAAGAGACTACATACAGTGATCCTAAGAGCAAGAGTAAAAAAAAGTTCCCAAACATTGCAGAGCCTCACAGTGTGCACTTGAGTGTAGTAGTGCCTGCTTACAATGAGGAAGAGAGATGTAAGTTTCTTGTTTTCCTTTATCTATTTTCCCCTACCCTTCAGCTGATTTTTTCCTTAAATAAAACTTAATTTAAATGTATCTTAAAAATCCAGTAGGGCCTCGATAATCCGAACCCCTGATGATCCAATCGCCTCTGTTATCCAAACAACCCATTCGAAATTTGAATTGCTGCCTGTTGCGGGTTAAATTCCCGCACGGAACAACGGAATAAATATTTGTATGGCCTACAGATAGTTGTTCCGGGTGTGGCTGTTTGTGTATGTGAGTTTGTAGGTTTGAGAAATTCCTAGTGTGGGGCAATATTTTAAAATAAAATTTAAAAAATGGGTTTAATTTCACAAAAAATCTTTTAAAATATCTTTATACTATAATCCGAACACCTCATTAATCCAAACAGGGTGTACATTTTGGGTGTTTGGATTATCAAGGCCCTATATCTAATAAAAACCTCTGGGTACTCATGATTATTCCTTAATAAACTTACTAGCCACCTTACAAATTATATGCAAACCTTCCTCATTTGTCACTATTAGTTTCTATTAATAAAATCCATACCCAAAATCTGGTATGTGGCTATGAAGACAGGGCAGGAAACGAACACAGAGGCAGACAGCGACTTTGTTGTATATTACTATAGTAGGCGCCAGATAAATGAAGAATAACGGTCATAGAACTTTCCTTAATATCTCTTCGTAGGTACCTTCGGACAGTAAATTATAAACCATTTTTCATTATTAGAACAGTAAGGATCACGATAGATGTTGATTCAGGACTGCTTTATATAATTTTTTCTGTTTTTGAAATTAAGTGTGTCAATAAATGTAGGTGGGTCAATGACCGTTATTCCTCATTTATCTGGCGCATACTATATATAATTATAAATTTTATTGTAAGAGATTATAAGCTTATGCTGTTTCCAGTACCTCCCATGCTTGATGAAGCTATAGAATTTTTGGAAGGCAGAGTAAAAGAACAGCCTTCATACAAATATGAAATAATAGTAGTTAGTGATGGCAGTAGAGATAACACAGTGCAAGTGACTGAGGGCTATGCCATAAAGTATGGCAGTGAGAAAGTGAGGTGCCTTGAACTGATCAAGAATAGAGGGAAAGGTGGTGCTGTACGGCTGGTAAGTCAGAACTGATTAGACTTGGTTCCCAAAGTTGAGTGGACAGTGACCAACCTATCTATCTATAGAGTATGGTTTCTGCACTTAGTCATGCTGTGGACCATTGAGAGTTGGTTCTCAAAGTTGAGTGGACCGCGACCAACTTATCTATCTATAGAGTATGGTTTCTGCACTTAGTCCTGCTGTGGACCATTGAGAGTTGGTTCCCAAAGTTGAGTGGACCGCGACCAACCTATCTATCTATAGAGTATGATTTCTGCACTTAGTCCTGCTGTGGACCATTGAGTTGGTTCCCAAAGTTGAGTGGACCGCGACCAACCTATCTATCTATAGAGTATGGTTTCTGCACTTAGTCCTGCTGTGGACCATTGAGAGTTGGTTCCCAAAGTTGAGTGGACCGCGACCAACCTATTATCTATAGAGTATGGTTTCCGCACTTTGTCCTGCTATGGACCATTGTGCATGCGCGCGACCAACCTAACAAACACTACCAAATTCGGGACCCACTTCTTGTTTTTCATGAAGCAAAAAGGGGCAAAACTATATGAATGAAGGACTTGCTTATAAGAAAAAAAGTAACAATTGATTCGTTTACGGACAATCCTTTTCATTATTCGATTTAAAAAAACGTTTTTGCTGACTAATAAGCCTATGTAACTCGAAAGTTGGGTTTGAATTCTCATAAAATCAAAGAAACTTGATTCATTTTGGGTTACTGGTGGTATTTTTCATTCATTAATTGAAGGACGAAATTAAGAATCTACTTGATTTATCAGTTTCATAGTTTAAATATTAACACCATTCGTTCGACATAGTCTGTTTCGTTGATTTTGGTTCGAGGTACTTAATAAGAGTCTTTACCCTCTTCATTTTGAGAGAGGTCAGGTTATGCATGGTTTTTTCCGACAACCACGCGAACGAAGTCACGAGCACAGCTAGTTATTTAATTAAATACAAGAAGTGCTATTTCAATGGAATGATTTATTTGTTTTCTATTTTTTTATGTTTGGTCGCGCATAACTCCGTCGCTTGCCAACCGATTTAAAAAAATTTTTGAAAGGGTGGGTATACTTCCCAAATGGTCCCATTGAAATTTTATCAAAATCGGTTTATTACTTTGTAGTCGTGTTTTTTAAATCCAAATAGCTGGAATAAATATGTGAAAAAATCATCCATGTATACGAAATTGCGTATTTTTGCTTTCCTGTGACTTTCCAGTGGTGTTGTTGGGTGTGGGGTACCACTAAACTATTTCACAAAAAAAAGAAACCGACTTCCAAAAAACACAACAAAGTTTGTAGTGTTTTTTGGAAAACGGTTTCTTTTTTTTTTTTTTCTTTGGCAACTGAGCCGATAACGACTATTCTGCCAGTGTCATGTGGTGACAGCAGCGCGGTGAGGCTGGTTTAGGAGTAGCTGGTCGGGGTAACTTACCACATCTATTTCTACTACAAATTGAATTGCTGGCACATGAAGCATTTCATTTCGCGTTTGGGACCCCTATGCATGGTATTGTTTTATCCAATGAGGCAGAGCCTAACTCAATATCAGGGACAATCCATCTCAATCAATTTGCTAGGCAGTCATGTGATTCTTCTCTAGGCCCTTGTAGTGACTGCTAGTAATACGACTGTTACAATTAAACACCTATGTGTTGCAGGGTATTGAAAGTTGTAGAGGAGCCAGTATATTATTTGCCGATGCAGATGGAGCATCAAAATTTGAAGACTTAAGAAAACTAGAAGTTGCTTTGAAGGGCCTTACAAAATGTGATCTATTCTCCCAGCCAAATGAAGTAAGCGACAGTTCAGCCATTGTGATAGGATCCAGGGCACATCTAGAAAAAGAATCTTTAGCAACGCGTAGCGTCTTTAGGTAAGAGACTGAACTTTTTTTGCTTGTTTTAATTCTTAAAACATATTTTTATTGATTTGTACAATTATGATAAAAAAAATGCAAGATGATTATCATCTCTGGTTGTTCTCGTCTGGTTAACGGCGAGTAGGTACTTGCACGCCTAGGTATAACCAAGTGGCCAGGATTATTCCCCAGCAACTTGCTTTGAAATACAAACTTGTGGGTTCTGAGGTAACGTATGACAAGTATGTGCCCAACCCAGTTCTCGAAAATGACCATGTCACGTTGTACTGGGATCGGTCTATCATCATCACTGATAGGACTATTGTTGCTAATAAGCTGGATATAGTGATAGACCGATTAGCGCGCCACACAATGATAGTCGATGTTACTATCCCACATGACGAGAATCTCGTGAAAGCTGAGAAACAGAAACAAATTAAGTAACAATTCACATTCCACATGTCGACAACCTTGTGGGCTAAGTCGAGATCTAGCACACGAGGTTGTCGACATGTGGAATGTGGACTCGGCTGTCATTGTGCCGATAGTCGTTACGGCTAATGGCTTGATGGCTAAAAGCTTCGACGACCATCTGTCTCTTTTTCATGTCAGAAAAATCTTTAAATGTTTTATCCATGAAATAATACTAAGTACAGAGTCAGAGCAGCTACTCCTTTCCTAAGCCTAAATAAGTTCTTCTGATATTGCGGTCAGCCAGATAACAATATTACTGTTAACTGTTCGAAAATTAGTATCATATATATAAAAACATCAACCATTACAATCTCTAATCCATTGATAATAATATTTTACATCCTGAACGTGTTTTTCACAATTACTCATTGCGAATTATATGTTCCAGTTAATAATGACTTAGATATGACATCACACTATCTATGTACTAGCTACTTAATAACTGTGAAACCACGATAGTATTTTTTAAACAAATTGGTATAACTTGAATGTTATTTCAAACACAATGTAAATTGTTTGTGAAAATTTAATTGAAAAATAATAGGTAAAGAAATCTGACTACTTATAGAATTTCGTGACTTCTAAACCCAATCATCTATTTGCATAATAAGAATTTGAAAATGTGTTACAAATTAAATACCTACTTAAAAACACTGCATTACGATATTTCAGGGTTGTTTTAATATAAAAAGTTCTTAATATTCATGAGTTTTTTCGCCCTCTAGGAATTTGCTAACAATTTCAAGGCCAGCCTGTACCTACCTACTTATTAAAAAAAAACAAAATTTATCTTGCGATCGGCTTCTCAGACTATTAGCAGATGCGTTCTGTACCTAATTGTTGGTGTTTCGAGTACAGCCGTCCAGTGAAAGTCGACCCCTCTACTCGTCGCTCGACTATATCAAACTATGTATTGTAAAAATAATGAAAAGACGGCACCGTTAATTATACAACGTGTAACAGAATAAACGCAATACCTCTTAAGGGGTCATTGTACTCATCATTACGAACAACTTTTACCATGGGACCAACAACCCCCTAATTATGTGCGCGTAACTCGACAAAATGTAGGTACTGAACCTACATTTTGTCGAGTTACGCGCACATAAATGTATAGGGAGGCCGATTTTTTTTGAAAGATTTCGGGGTTGTTGGTCCCATGGTAAAAGTTGTTCGTAATGATGAGTAAAATGACCCCTTAAGAGGATTGCGTTTATTCTGTGACACGTTGTATTTAAATATTGTTGTCAGCAATGTTCTAGTCCTAGAAGTTCGCTAATAATTTCAACTCCGGCCTGTATTTCAACATGATTTATATTTGTTTTAGGAATATTCTCATGTATGGTTTTCACTTCCTGGTGTGGCTGTTTACAGTCAAAGGCATTAAGGACACACAGTGTGGCTTCAAGCTGTTCACTAGGAAAGCAGCTGACGTTTGTTTTAAAAATCTGCATGTCAATAGATGGTAAGTATCTTTTTTTTTATTATTGATGGGCACGCGCCTGACCACTATCTCACCTGATGGTAAGCGACGATGTGGTCGAAGATGGGACACGCTTACCTAGAAGTAACCTATTCACTCTTGACTTAAAGACTCCTAGGTTGTAGCTATCAGGAAACGCAGACCCCGGCACGGAATTCCATTCCTTAGCTGTACGCACAATGAATGTATTCCCAAAACGCTTTGTGCGTGTGGGTGGGATGTCCACCATGTATCAGTGGCGTATCGCCGTACGTCTTGTGGTCCGATGATGGAACGGGCTAGGCGGAATCAAACTATGCAATTCCGTTGCACTCTCCAAAATGCAACCGATAGAAAACCGACAGGCTAGCAACTCGGCGTCGATGCTCGAGACTTTGGAGCTTCGACTCGACGAGCCTATCATTGCCGATGATCCTCTTGGCTCGTATCTTTATCCTAACCAATATCATAAATGCTAAAGTGAGTTTTTCTGTTACGCTATCACGCCTCAATTGCCGAAGCGATTTTGATTAATTTTGTTACAGAAATAGGTGGTGACCCTGGAGACTGTTAAAGGCTACATTGATGCGAACTAGGTTGCTGTAAAAGCTAGTCTAGCTTATAAAACTGAATGCTTTGTAATCTTTTGAATGATTATATTAAGTTATATAGTGTATTGTGTGAATTTCCAGAACATTTTATCTTTTTTATCCGACTGCGTCAGGAGGGGAATATTTTTCGAGCGTATGTATGTATGTCAATTTCTTTGGCACGCCCTACAGCCCAAACGTCTAGACGGATTTTGACATAATTATGTGGTGTCGTTGAAGTCGTCAGAATTGTGGTAGTGATAGTATAAATTTTTAAAACTCACTAAAATGTAGGAAAAAAAAAACCCGACCGCTAAAAACGACTAAAAAGTTCCAAACAAGTCGCTTTTCAAGCAGTCTGATGCAGTTTGTGGCCTCAGATCTGTGATTGAATTGCATCAGACTGCTTGAAAAGCGACTTGTTTGGAACTTTTTAGCCGTTTTAAGCGGTCGGTTTTTTGACAGTCATTTTTTTTATAGAGATAAGCCTAGTTTTTTTTTGTTTCCTTCCTTATTAGTTTGGTCCACCTACACGATTGGTTATAAAGTTCCGTTGTTTGTTCCAGGGCCTTTGATGTAGAATTACTGTACATAGCACAAAAACTAGACATTCCAATTGCTGAAGTTCCAGTCAGATGGACGGAAATTGAGGGGTCTAAAGTGACTCCAGTGCTTTCGTGGGTACAGATGGGATGTGACTTAGGCCTTATTTGGCTCAAATATACTATAGGAGCATGGAAAATAAAGTCACAGAAGGCAGAATAGACATTTTTTGTCAATTTGTCTGACTAATGGTCTTCTATCAATGACTACCATAAACAATTATGACAGATAGGATGATATCATCTGTCTTCTTTATTTAAATATGGTTTAGTCGTAGGAAATCCCAAACATTCGCATTTGTTATTTTACAAGATTTATTATAATTAAAATAAACACCTTGATTGAAAAACGTTTATTGAAAAGTCTGTATTTAACCTTAACAAAAAAAAATATCTTTTGCACATTGTGATCTTAAAAGCCGTAATAGGTAATGAGATTTACACATTTAAAAAGTAATAAATAATTTTATGAACTTTTGCTTACTAAATATTATTTGTCCTATTGCTAAGTAATATCATTTCCAAAGCTTTTATTTTTGATATTATTACACAATAGAAAAACTTGTATGTTCTTTCTTTTTAGTAAGTACTTTATTATATGCGTTAATATTTTTGAGGATGTACTATTTTTTTTAATATATTATTTTACTTAGACATACATGAACGTTATTTTTAGTATAGTGCAAACCTGTGAATAATTTCTTAAGAGACGTTAATAACGTTTCTGGCGGTTTTGGCTTTTGTCGATACTAATGATAACGTTGTATTTTGTTTTATTTTGATCTTAGCAGTTACAAAAGCAGATTAATTCAAATTTGATAATACATAAGTTATCAATAAGTACACCAATAGCATTATAAATCTTAAAACATGTAGGTGTACTATAATTTTTATTTATACAAATTGTATACAAAGCTTTCACAAATAGAGGTGGATGCATAAACATTTTTTGAGCTCTCTCATCATAAGTAAAAATTCGAATAGTTATTAAAACAAAAAATAAGATCTATAATTTAAATCACTTGGCAAGGCAACTCTAGCACGTTTCATTTACAAGTTGTCCTATTTTTTAAATCTGGCCACAAGAAAAAGTCTTATTCCAAACACTTATAATAGTATTGTAAAATTTTGAATATAATTTATGTTTGAGCATAATAAATTGGTGACCTAGAAGGTTTTCTGAGGAGCAGAGCCACAGGCACAGCTAGCTAGAAAATATTACTGGGGTAAACCCCGAATTTACAGAATTATATAGCTACTGGAAAAAGTAGACCCACTGAAACATTGAGTAAGTAGCACATATTATATAACATTACATAATAATTACTTGTTCATAGATGAATACATCGATATATCGGAAATATAATATTCTTACTGAATTTACCTTTAGCATTTCTATTACAATATTGGTGGGTATCAGTTGGCCTGAATGCACATTCCCGGGACCATTTCAACTGCGATGTTTACGGCACACACTGAACGAAAGAGAAATTTTCCTATTAGTGCATCGAGACACGATATTTTTAGCAATGTAATACCTAAAATAAGTAATTAATAAAGTACAATTATCCTTTTAGAGTAATTTACATTTTTGAACAGTTAGCAGCGTCAGAATAAGTGCACTAAATGCCACAGCTCGCGACAGTCGCGGTCATTAAACATGCGATAAGGATGGTGAGTATTTAGTAAGGGTTTTCTAATACTAAGTCTCGTGTCGTCTCCTTCATACTTGTTATGACCACGCCTGTCGCGAACGTTGTCGTTTACTATAGACCAAAAATACTCAACTTTTCTAATACTGTGTTTGTAGTCATTTTTAAATCTGCTTTCATGCAATAATATTACAGTTCGCGTCAAATAACTGTGCCCCTCTGAAATTAGCCATTTGCAAAGATCGCTTGGTGCAGTCACGTAGACGGGAGCAAGCGGGACGCAAGCATGCATCGAACGTAAACGTAAGACTGAGACATAAAATCGCGCCGCGATAATCCCCGCCCCGCGCATGCGCAGTTGCAGTTTGTTCGTAATTTTGACTACTACGCAGCCGCTCGTAGCCAACTTCAGAGGGGCACAGTTATTTGACGCGAACTGTACCTACCTACTTATATTATTAATTGATCCGTGCCTGAAAGATGGTTGCGTGTCAAGCGCTACCAGCCAAGGGCCTGAGCCAAGGTACTAAAAATAACACGTATTAAGCGCATTTATCTTGTGAATAGGTATCCAATAGACTCGCATTAGGATTGTGTGAACAACCCTAGGTGTATAGATACCTGCCAGGGTTGCGGATTTTGTTCGAAAGAGTTACCGCGGCCCTGGAAAGCAAAGGGCACTACGTGGAGCACGGATGGGTTTTAGTCAGTAAGAGTCTGACACTCCACCCAGAGCAGGAGGAGTCATTTGATGATTTCCCATCCATAAAAGAAAAGATGTTAGGTATCTTTGTTTAAACTACAAATGACATTTGATAAGTTTGCGGAACTTCTCATCTTTTTATGTTTAGAGTTAATAATCAAACAAGTCTTTGAAGGCAACAAATCAAAAAGTACCTACGTTGTTTGTAATGCATGCGTTGCGTAGAAAATGAGTGTTACATGTGGAATTAGAGAAAGGTCGAGTATTACTGAGCTAAAGTCGAGTGCGAGCGAGACGCATTATATTTAAGTGGGAGTGAAGGAGACAGGTAATAAGAGGTCATTGTACGAATTTCTTCCTGCTCCGCGACCGGACTTTACATTGTCTCACAACATGCGAAGTTAGCTAAGTTGGAAGACCAGCGGCGTTTCGTAACAAAACAATAACATAGATTACATCGAGTTACATTTAGAAATATTCAGACCTATATAGTTTTACAAAATACAATCAGAATTTACAAGTAAATAACATCTTTATCTTAACACTTATAAAACACATAATCTGTCTCTTATCACAAAACTCGTCGAAAAGTTTAACTTTTTCTTTGTTCACAAACATTTAACTTAATTTTAAAATACATAAAGGGTGATACAATAGCGATGACTGCAGAAGATACGCCTACTAAAATTGTACAATGAAGGCAAAATGTCTACCATGCAGAAAAACAAAAGTATCGTCTATGCGGAGGGTTGCAGTAAGGATCTCTACAGCAGCTCGGCCGAGATAGGAACTTATGAAGTATAAGGAGTTAGTAATTAGAAAATGCATAGTTTGGTTTAAAAATCAGCCTTAATTCGAATTACATTTTGTAAATAGATGCGAGACGCCTGCATTCATAATTCATTAGTTACCAGTCTTGTATATCAATGAGGGTTTCATTAATAATGTTGGCGGCTGTACTAGGCCCGCACTAATGAGTACAATTTAATGCTTTACTTTAAGATGCGTCCTCCCTACAAGCATGCTCGACTGCTCGTGCTCGCAGTGTGAACGACGCGAGGCGTATATTTCGCAGTCACCCAAAAAAGTGATAGATAGAAAATAGAGATTAATGGGTAGCTTCGATCGCAGCGAGTCGTATTGAGTTTGACTATTTATAGTTTTCAGCTGAAAACATTGATAGTCAATAAGAAGTCTCTTATACTTTTACCTTTAATCCGAACACCATCTTCAGGAATTGTTCGTAGTGAATAGTTATGACACCATCTTGGTCCGTGTCGAAGTGGCGGAATGCTGACGTCAGAGTCTAACAACAAAAAACCCATAATATTAGTCATTCAGATACTACGGAAAATAAATGAATTTAAAGTTCTGTTTTAGGCAAACTTTCGCTGTATTTAAACTGCTACCATAAGCATTGAGTTATTTAATGCAATGAGTAAGTAACAATTCAACTTACATATAAAGTAACACAACACTGAATAAAATCATCAAACAGGATAGTGCCGCGACCGAATCTGTCGAATTTCTGCACCATGATGTTGACCACTTCATCTGACAATCTGTACCCAAAAGCTGTGAGAGCATTCTTCAGCTCCGTCTTATCAATGTTTCCGGAGTTATCACTGTCAAATGACCGGAAACAGTTTTGCCAATCTGTTACATATTTCCATAGGGCGCCAAAATCCTCGAAATTGATAACACCTCTGTTCTGCTTGTCAAACATCCCTGGAAAAATGAATTATACATTTTAGTAGACTTCTATCGCTGATATTCACATTAGATTGTCCTCATCCATGGGACTGAAAGCTAAACAAAGGCAAACATTTGGCAAATTATAATAAAAATAATTGGATTCATTGTAATTATTAACCTAGTTAGAGCGGAAAAAGTGTATAATTATAACAAAATACGTCAAAAGGCAACCTAACAGAAATGGTCACTTTATATTAATTATCCTTACCAACTTAGCATTGAGAATATCGACCATTACCATCTCGTACCTTGACATTGGCAAAATCATCGAATGTTCATTGACGGAGCCATAATCATAAAAAATTGAGAATGCACTGCGCTTTGCTCAAGTTTTGCATTTGAATGTCATAGTGAATTGTGATCTTATCGTCATATTGTTCCATTTTGGTTAAACACAGTTGCCTATTTTGCACTAGTACTATGCAACACCAAAATGAATGCCTAAATAATAGCTTGCTATTAGATTTACAATGGGAAATCATCAAATGACTCCTGCCGCTCTGGGTGGAGCGGGAGGGAGTGTCAGACTCTTACTGACTAAAACCCATCCGTGCTCCTCGTACTGCCCTTTGCTTTCCAGGGCCGCGGTAACTCTTTCGAACAAAATCCGCAACCCTGGCAGGAGATTTACACCCCTTGGCTCAGATTTGACTGACACTTGTTGAACAGTGCAATCTATGCAATATTGCACTGTTGGCGTTTGAAGTTAGCTTTTTTTCCATTAAGGGCTAATTTTTCAATCGTCAGTTATCTTCTACAGTTCTCGTCAAATAACTTTGCCCCTCTGAAGTTGTGTCGATTGGCTGCGCAGTAGTCAAAATTACGAACACACTGCAACTGCGCATTTGTAAGAGACATGGGGGCGGGGCGCGATTTTATGTCTCAGTCGCTCGTTTGCGTTCGATGCATGCTTGCGTCCCGTGTACGTGACTGCACCTGCGCGATCTTTGCAAATGGCTAACTTCTGAGGGGCAAAGTTATTTGACGAGAACTGTAACTGAGGAATTAAAATGGCGGTTTGACAGATTTGACTGGGAGCCAACCCAATATAGTTGGGAAAAGGCTAGGCAGATGATGATGGTATTATTTAATATTAAGACAATCATTTAGGTAACACAACGAGAACAGGCTTTAGTGTTATGTGTTACTAATCTTGAAACTAACCTATCATGAGACGTACAGTCTCAGGATTGAATGGGTTCCATGTGCCATTGGAGAGCGCCTGCTGCAACTCATCAGCCGATATGTACCCACTGCGGTCCTTGTCGACTCTGCAAGAAACACATTACTATGGTAAGAAAGTTGTCTCTGAGTCTGGCTCTATTCAACGACTAAGAGGAGTACGAATTTAAAGTATTATAGTATTAGTAGATATAAAAACAATAGCACAAAGAGGATTGGAAATTCGAGCATATCGTTAACTGTGGTTTACACTTTTGTGGTCAGCCATCCGACTCCGACTGAAGGTTGGTGGGGTCACGAGCGGGATTTATTCTCCTTGACACCATGTTTAAGGACATGTTCTCACATGTCCTTGTTTAATAATATTTAAGAAATTTTCTGCTTATTTTCAGAACAAAATAATGTTCTGTGTCGCTATAGTATAGAAGATAGACATTTAACATTTTAAATCTAAAGACTTTTGTTGATTCGACATTGGATTCACAAGCTATTAATAGATTGAATAAACAGACAGTAGTGTTGAACTATTATGATGATAGAATCACTATAATATACATAGTTACATCAAATGTCAAATCAAAGGACAATCAGCACAAGACTTCACCGACCCAAAAAGGAAATGTTTTATATCCCAAAAAGTGGGATTACCATCCCGAACCATGACACATTTTAATTTAACTTTAAAGGAATTTATATGGTGCAACAATTATTTAGTTACCACAAGCTGACTCATAAAAGTCATGTTATACTGATTTTGTACACAAAAAGTGCCCAATAGTATTATTGATTAGATTAAGTTTTACCTCCTAAATACATCCCAGAGGAACTCCCGGCTAGGCATTACAGATTGGAATGTCATCTTACGTCTGAAAACAAAAAACATTATTTATTAACAAGGTATAATCTAAAAAGTCATGGTTATTTGTGCCGCAAACTTTATTACTGATATTTTTTTTTAAGAACAGTTCCAGACTGAATCCTCTGGCTGGGTACCTACTAAAATACTATAAGATCCGCAATGAATTCAGATTCAGTAAAATGCATACTTACATACTAATGCGCTACTTCTCTTTATCTATAGAATTAATCAACAAGATCAATAATAAAACATTAACAATATAAAAGAACATTTTTTCCAAGTTAAAAAAAACAGCAAGTTGCAAAATAGGTACAAAGGTAGCCCTAATATCCTTCAGAAAGCAATAATAACAATAACGACAACGATAGGATGATGAAAGAACGCACTTATTAAAATATAAAGCGAATGTATTGATTCAAATAACTCTACATTCTCATTCTCCGTTTTGTACTGTAGACTGGTTGACTCACTCACCTGTTGGTTTTGCTGTTGTTAAAACTTACAACACGATTATGGTAATGTTCAAGTAACTCAAACTAAAGAGCGGCCTATGGGTGTCTCTATAATAAACGATGCAATACTGTTTGTATACGCGTCTATATTTTATAATGATAAAACAAATTTATCGCTATCGTCAAACGTGTGAGCAACTATTGTATTGGCTGACAGTCTCACACACACTTACACTGACAGTGACAGGTACCAGGTGGATGATGTCATCATTGTCATTGCTCGTGACATTGACGGTTAAAGATCACTTGCCATAGTATAAAAAATTTTTGCACTAAATATGTCGCAGCGGTCGCAGCTAATCGGCCGTTTCAAGCCTAGTCGCAATTCAATAAAAAGGCTAGGCCACCAATTAAACGGCTGATTAAGCTAATTGGCTGTGATATAAATACTAATAATAAATTTACCAAAGACCAGGGGCTCGAGTCTGCTATTGCAATCGTGTCTCAATGACCGGTCATTGATCGAATATTTGACAACTTTGACAGTTTTTGTATGGGAAATGTATCATAAGTTTGACGTTGTACGTCAAAAATCGATCATTGACCGGTCATTGAGACACGATTGCAATAGCAGACTCGACCCCCTGATTGTGATTGTGATTTAAATTGTCTCTCGTTTGCAGTTTGATCTATTCTTTAGTGCGAGAAGAATCATCACCACCAGCGCCATCAACCGTTAGGTATTAGTGTTCTGTGATCTGTGGCCCATAGACTAGTTCTACATACAACCATTCATACAACATACATAATATAAACTGTGGCCATCAATTAGACATGGGCGTTTTCGTATTTAGTCGCAAACGGATATGTAACCGATATTCAGTTTTCATATCGATATCGAAAACCGTTTTCAGATATCGATATCAGTAGTACGATTTGCACAAGTAACTGTGAAACGAACGAAACGCAAACTAACGACAAACGCAAACTCACAGTTTTATAACTTATGGAATCTTTGTTGTAACTATATAAATAGAAACTAGACCTTATAACTAGCGCGTTAAGATATAGATATTACGCACGCACTATTATTAACCAAATAACCAATCACTAGCCGAAGTTACGTAATATTCGCTTCATCACTTTTACGCCAGTAAAAAATTGAATGGTAAGACAGAGACAAAGCGAATAAAAACCATCGATGTCATATCGCTCGTTATTCGTAGTTCGTTCTCGTTGTTGCGCTTTGGATAAACCATAACTCGATGAAGTTTTTGTGAAAACGGTTATATATATTTAGATATCGATATGGTATGATAATAAACACATATCCGATATAAGTTACGTTTTGATTTGATATATCGAACCCATGCCTACCATCAATAACTTAGTTCGTCGTGTCTCGCTGTTTTCTTCGTAAAATAAAAATATTTTGTATTTGGTTCGTAATATACACAGCATAAATATTCTATTGAAAGTAGAATGCCTGATAAAACAAATAAATTACCAGTGGCCTGCGATGCGGAGGAATTTTTCGACGCCATGATTTAGAAGTTTTAGTTAGTTAAGAGTTTTTTTTATAGAGTGTTTATAGTAATAGTTAGTTGTGAAAATAAAAAATTTAGTCCATGTTCCCAAGAAAAAAAAATGTAAATAAAAAGATGCAAAATATTTGTTGCGTTTTGTTATCCTTACGTTTTGTTTCATCTCATGAACTGTGGTAGTTACGATGATTTGGAGATGAACCAAACGCACAACATTATGCTTTGATACGAAAATGGCTGATGTCTCAATTAATGAAAGAAAAGTAAAGCTAACTAAAAACGGAAAAATCATCAAAAGACGTTTAAGGAATCCAGAAGGTGAGTTGTTTATTGACATGATTATCAAGTTACAGGCATATAAGCCGTCACTTAACTTTTCTTAAGACATTGTTCTCATTGTTAAGTCTTCATTACTTCAACCAGTTTTTGACTCTTACTACCTTACTACATTTTTGTGTAACTAGTTGTTGATTGTTCCGAAACTGTTTGCATTGACTTTATTTGATAGTAACGCTCAATATACACCGAAGGTACCACAGATTTAGCTCAATATTTTTATTATACATACTGTATGTTTCTGTAATATATATTAATACAGAAACATCTATTATGTAGAAAATACATATTAATATATAGGTCCTACTGAATGTTTCGTATTACTCGTACATATTTTATTTACAGAATGGCACAAACAAAAACAAAAGCGTTTAAGAATAGCAGGACTAGAGTACATAAACGCAAATGGAAAACTGGTGCCACCTAAACAGCCTGGTCCCGACTGTAACTGCCGAAGACGATGCTTCCAAAAAGTTCCAGAAGAGATACGGTTGAAAACTTTTCAAGGCTTCTATTCTATGAAAACTCATGATGAGCAAAATGCTTATTTATTTGGACTTATGAGACAAGTTGACGTAAAGAGGAAAAGGGTGAAAACAAGCAGTCGCCGTACCTGCACCTTTGAATACTTCGTCAGAGTAAAGGGAAGAGAGACTCAGGTGTGCCAAACAGCTTTCAAAAACATTCATGCCATAACTGAGAGGAAAGTCAGAGTTCTTTGTAAGAAAATGGATGATGGTGTAATGTTTCCTAGTGACAACCGTGGAAAGAATAGTCATCGTCGCTCTGGAGAGGTACGCTTACCATCTGGAATATTAGACCAAATAAGAAATCATATTTATTCTATTGTTCACACACACCGTTTAAAAGATTTTATCAGGTTGGATAAAATTGCTGGCTTAGAAATTAATATTTCCAAGATGTGGAAAGACTACATCAAAACGTTTGACCCCGATAACATATCAGCAACTATGCCTAAATCTAAAAGGAGCATGGACCTTGTGCCACAGGTGGAACCTCCACTGCAACAATCACAAACTTCTCAGGACTCTCTGGGGACCATTACATATCCAGGAAGTGGTCATCTAGTCAACATTGCTGAGAACTACTTTCAAAACCAATATCAAACTAATGTGGCTACATTGGCTACAAGCACTGCTACTAACTTTTATCAAACTCCAAATGGGGGACAGAGCATGGGGATCTTACTTCAGTCAGCTGCACCGAGACCAACACAGCCCACAACAGCCTTCATTGTGCTGCAAGCTAAACCAGAGCCCCAACAGCATACTATTACAATAGACAATCCCTATGGACATACTAATGAGCTGATGCATCATCACATTGAACCAAAACAGGAAAAGAAAATTAAGAAAGAAAGGAAGAGGGGTCCCATGGTGAAACAGTGGAGATACACTAATATTTTCCATGATGAGATCAATGGAGCAGCTTTGGCAGCTATTAAAACTAGACTAGGGATGTACTATGCTGAGAGTGATGCTGCTCGCAAGAAGGCCAAACAGGTGCGGCCTGCAGACGTAGTCCAGACACAAGCTCCCCCAGAGCAAGTCCCACAGATGAGGCAGACACACACAGTAACAATATACACTTAGTCCGACAACAACTTATTTTGACTGAAATGTAAAACAACTCGAATTTGTAATACTTGACAATTCTTAAAGTTTCTGTTATCACTATTTAATGGAAGTAATTATTAGTCATGTGTATTTGTATCTTAGCTCTGCAGATATAAAATAGTCTCTCATATAACTTCCAGTTCTAGTATTTAAAAAAAGTCCCAAAATGTCATATCAATTATATGAGGTGGACATACTTTTTTCCAAAAATCAGTTTAAATTCATTCTAATTATAGCTTTAAGAATAGAATTTGAAGGCCATTAACTAACATATAATCAATCCTTTGTTATGCCTTATACTTTTTCAGCTAAGTTGCTGCAATGTAAAGTACTACACATAGACAAGGTATAATTCAAATAATTTTAAACCCTATACGGGTCATTAATTTATACTCATAATTTATTTTACTATGGGTGTTGGGACCCTGTTTGTGTTAGCGTTTACATAAATCAACAAGATGACTGTTTCGTTCCATATTTTTTTTTCTTAATGATAGATAGATCAGTGTAATATATAACCCCTTATAAGATTTTTCAAGTTATTTCATTTATACCTTGTAAAATTATCAACTTCTAAAAATCTCTCTTATTTAAGTACCTACTGATTTAGAAAAATATAAAGGATATTGTTTTACTGATCTCATGGTATAATTTGCTTTATAATTCGAAACCCAGTGCTTATAACAATAGGTACATTTAAGTAAAGGTGAGTACACGTTTAAGCATTTTACTTAACAGAGCATCGTGCCGCTCGTAAGGGCTTGACCACATCACAATGTCGCGGCGAGCATTCGCTAGAATGACAATAAATACATGAGAATAGTGTACTCACTTGAAGAGTATGTTCCATACTCAAATATAATTTTAAGTTAGTACCTACTTATGTACATGATGTTGTGTTGCTTTTACATGAAATTGCATTTAAAATGCCGCATGTAGTTTATTATTTGAACTTATTAAGACCCTATGAATAAATTAATCATTTGAGTTAATTGTATTGAGTAACTTGCATGACCGATAGAAATGTATTGTGCTTAACCATAAGTCTACTTAGGCAAGCATATTTTAAGTATTATTAAATATGACGCTATATTATAGTGTAGCTGTTTTATTTTCCTTCATTTCACAAGGTTTTAAACTTGTTAGTTACTTTTTATACAAATAAATAAAATTGAACTGTCTGTAATATAAGAAACTGCTTTTTACTATAAATATATAGGTAATAAAACAGTTTTTTCGACTTATGACAAAAAAACACTGTACTTATACACTGTACATAGATTTACGATTACCTACATATGACAAAAAAAAAACAATTTTAAAACCTCTATATCTGTGTTCCAGCTAATCTCTGAAACGGCTGTACCGATACTAACGAAACTTTTAGTGGCAGATAGCTGATGATATAAGGAGTAAATAATTTAAAAAAAATAGAATTCCGTGTACAAAATTAAAACCCATGAAAACACTTTTCACGCGGGCAGAAGCTAGTTTATAATAAAATTTATAGGCTCCCGTTTGACAAGCGTTGGAGCATGCTTGCCTAGAAGTAATCTATTCCCTCTTGCCTTAAAGACCCCCAGAACCGTATTATTTGCTACGCTTTTTTATATTATTCAAGGTAAGGGTACGACCCGACGCGTTATTGCTTTTCAACCGATTACCATACATAGCTCCTGTTCATTGTTCGCCAGCAGCAACTGACAACCACTGCATTCTGGATACACACTCGTACATTACGCTAGTTTTCTGACTTGTATACTTTCTGATGGTTTAGTTCGGTTGTGAGCGTAAATACGTTTACTTGGCCAAAATATGACCAATTAAACGATTTCAAAAGGACTTAAATTTTCGTTTTGTTTCGCCCATGAGTTAGGTGGAGAGGTGTCTTTTCCAACACACATCATGTGGTGTTGTAGTCACAGACGTATTAAATGTGCCCCTCTGCTGGTCGCGAAGCATTATAAATTATAACTACTCATTGAAAGATTTTATAACCAAGTAGCAAGTAGGTACGCAGAAAATATCGTAGTGCATTGCGTGCGCAAGCACAGGTGCTGTCACAAATGGGACGGCAGGACTGTGGACAGATCAGGCGCAGGACCAACGCCTAACATGCTTTCCGAGGCACGGGGTGTCGCACCAGCAATGACCAGCATCTTGCAAACTACGGGCTATTACTGAGAAATTACTAATAAAAAAAATAGAATAATCTTTGCCCGAGAATAGAATCGAACCCAGGTCCTTACTCTCAGCAGTCGTGGTTTGCGTTGCGACCACTAGACCAGTGAGGCAGTCAAGAGAGGGCTAGGTATTGTGAATCTCGTAAACAGCTGGCACATAGCTATTTGTTTTTTGGGATCCGGCCATGCTGGACGAATCATAATCAAGTCGAAGTGACGTACTTCGTAAGCTCTATAGTTCTACAAGTAGGTACCTACCTACCTATATTTTCTATGTATTTTTTTTGTTTAAATACCTACATAATAATACGCGGGCTTGAAAGTGCATAGGGTAGGTACCTACTATAGTATTGATGTTGATAAATATTGTAAAAGATAAATTATTAATAAAAAGTAATAAAATCTAAAATCTTTTAACTAACATAACATAATTATCGTCACGCCTTTAATTCCCTGAAGGGGTAGGTAGAGGTGCACTAATAATACACCCACTTTTCGCCAGGACGTAATGTTATTTGTCCCATTGTATAGGCAAGCCTATTGCCAAATAGGTACCTACCAAACACCATTCCAGACTCCGTGCTTCTATTAAGAATTTCTAAAATCGGAAAACCAAATAATACAATGCCCAACCCGGGATTAGAACCCGAGCTCGGCAGTCACGCTTGCGGCGGCCACTTGACTAGGTATATAAAAGTACTCTGTGCACTTGACCAACGCGAGGCATCTGGGTATTTGTTTCTTCAATTTTTTTTGCGGGGTCCTCCAGCCTCCAATCTATACCTAATTGGTCATTTTTATTGGCCCTAGATCGATTCTGGTTTGGCCAACCCTGTTCTAGAGTAATGGACACGACGAAATATGGTGTCGTTAGTAAGTGTTGAGTTGGTACATAGAACTAGAAAACATAGTTTGAAAAAGCGAGTGGAGCTCTAAGAGCTCCCGCACACGGGCCACCGGCCACAACCACAAAACGCCGCCACTGGCATATTTCCTGTAATTTTCATACATTTTATATGGACTCGCCGCACACGGTTGGCGCCGGTGGCGGCCACACGCTACAAATCGTCGCAGCTTGCTTCTTGTGGCCCGCACCGGCCACTAAACGCCGACACAAAACACCACCACACGCCACTCGCGCGATTCCCCACCCTAAACCTTCGTCGTCAGAGTCCATTATGATACTGCGCGCATGGGTTAAAAAGTAGCAGCCACCGACCGCAAGTGGCTGTCGCGCACTTCAGCTCCCTTTGTGGCCGCTTGTAGCTTCTCGTGGCGGCGTTTGTGGCAGACGCGTGTGGCCCGTGTACGGCGACCCTAAAAGTTTAGAATCCTACGTTTATCGCTTCAAACTCCAAACTACGTCTTATCATGCCGTTTCGATTTGGAGACAAATGATTTTTGAACTACCTATCTCAATGCATTTGAAACAAGTGTTCAAACCCGGACAACAAGAGAGCTGCGACTGCTGAGCATAGACTATTATAAATGCTGCTGAGACACACTGGACCGATATGGAATGGTGAAATGAATGAACTTTATTAATCTGCTGATCACAAAGCACATACTATTATTATACTCTTTGACAAAGCAAGTCACATCTCTCGCGGTGATTCCATGTTGTCCCCGGAAATGTTGATGCGAAGGCGTGTTTCCACTCGGCAACATGTTCAGCAACGTTGCACAACAACGCGCGACGTTGCCAGCAGGCGCGCAACAGTGACAAATAAAAGTTGCTCGTTTACGTTAAACATGAAGCGCAACATATTGTGCATCATGTCGCGCGTCAATTGTTGCCTAGTGGATACGCAGCTTTATGATGGGTGTTGACTAACATAGTTCATAAAATTTTAGTAACAATAGAATACACCTTTTGTAATAATTACAGCTCTGTATTTTTATAATTTGTAATTGGATGGATTGATTTTTTATCTGAAGTATACTGATTAATAATAATAATTAAGGTACAGGTAGATTTTGGGGTAAAATAAAATAATACAGCAAGCATGATTTTCACTTTTTTAATGTATACTTAAATTACGCAGACAAAACGCAGGCACCACCCACAGCTTTGATCTTCCTCTCGGCTGTCTTGGAGAAGAATTTAGCCTTAACTATGACGGGCTGTTTGGGGAGCTTGCCTTTGCCGAGCAACTTGTAGTAACCCTGAAAATGAAATGAAGTTAATTAATATGTATTTCAAAGGTTAGACACACGCCTCGACAATCGACTTGAACGTTGTGTATGGTGGCAGAAGTGACGCCACACATTTTTATTGTGAAACTTAGGGAGTTTTCAGGGGCATTATTTTTGTTAAGGGAATTACACTTCTGATCTTTTGGAGGGAGTTAGCAATTACATTGGTCATCACAACTTCTGTAACTCGAAAACTCAAAGCATTTATTTCAATTAAACCATTTCCACGTGTTTCTTTCCACATATAACCCATCTGCCTTCAAAGCAAGAGTGCACAGGCATCTTCTGGGCACGCTTGCTACATCATAGACCTCATCTATCGCTTTCCATCAGGCGTGATCGAGGTCAAGAGCAAGCCCATTACTCAATAAAAAAAAATATTACAGGCACTTTTGAATTGTCTATGTTGGTCAGTGAAGCTATTAGCATGTTCTAAAGCATAGTTCTCTATGAAAAAGAAAGTGCAAGAAACTCCATGGACACTCTTTTAAATCAATAAATTGTTACAAAGTTTTGGTTAAATTGTTCTTGTTGAACCCTAAGAACCCTATGATATTTTATTTTGTTTACAGCACACCATTATTCAGGTTGCATGCAATAGCTTATCTGTTAAGCTAACTATAGCAGAAGTAACACTGACATCTGCAGGCACCATAAAAACTACAATGTTTCAGCATATTACTGAGTATACTTACAGCCTTGACAATGTTGATGACGGGTACTTTGCCGTCAGTGGCTGTGGCGTACTTGAGCCTTGACTGCTCAGACACAAGGGTCCACAGCTTGTCCAGGTTCAACACAGGGTTGAAAATCTTGTTCTTTCTCTCGTGGTAATTCCTCATACCAAGCTAGAAAAAAGAAAATTGCACATTGTTATTTATTTATAATTAATAAAGTTGAGCCTAGTTTCCTGGATTTATGATATCTATTTTGTAGGTTGTAAATAACACTTTTTACATGTCAAACTTTTTGGTTGTTTTAAACTCGATGAGGCCAGTGTTTCCTGGCTGACTGACTACCCTGAGGACACCGAATCAAACTCAGAGGTCAGTCTCTTTTAAAGTCCATACAATTGTACTGGTCAAATCATATGAAAACCATGTAGGTTGTATATTTGATTATGACTTTTTTTATGCACATTCAATGTTATAAGTTTAGTTAATAACCAGAGGGTCATCTTATCAGATAAGATGTTTAATAGGATCATGTTTAGTAAATAATTTTTATAATACTGATAATCTAACATTGTCATGTCAGTAACCAGTTGTTTAGTTTTGGGTAAAGTTTTGGTATCTGAAATTGAGATTATTTGAGAGAAATTCTAATTAGTCTAAGGCTACCCACTGACCAGTATCTGAGATAAATATGAACTAATTAGTTTTCAACATTGTTTTGCTGCAGTTTCTGCCAATAGGAAAAGGCGAGAATTTGTGTGCATGTGATACTGATATACTATGTAGGTATTTGAAATATTTCGACTTATAAGTTATAATCCTACATGTATGTCAATGACCTTTATATTCCCATCAATCATCCTTCAATATGCCTTTTCATCATGTCATCTAGGTAACTATAATGAACAGGACATTCACTTACTTTGCCAAAGTATCCAGGATGGTACTTGTCCATGTTGATTCTGTGGTGGTGTTCACCTCCGGCGTTACCGCGACCTCCAGGATGCTTGCGGTGCTTGCCTGGAATTTGCAAAAACATTGTTAACTAAATATCCATAATTTCAAATGGGAATAATTTAAGTCAATGAGATTAAATTTAAGTAGGTACTAAGTGCGTTGGACTAGTCTCTCCATACAGATCTATTTAAAAAGTTAGGCAGGTCGTGCTTCAACACTCATCTTTGTTTACCAGATAGTACATCGTGGTAAACTAACAGAACAGGAATAACAAAAGCCAAGTTAGATAATTCATAATCAAGAAACTAATAAGTAGTGTTCATCGCTTAGATGGTTATAAATCCAGGAATGCTTACTTACAACCTACTTACTAAATTATTTAGGAGGCATGTTGAGCCCGGTCTGACAGTAACATACAATTTATAGGTTAGTTGCATTTATGTTGCCTATGTTTTTATTCATTCTCAAAAGTATTAAAGAAACACGGCATATAACTTACCAATACGACCGTGACCATGGCTCACGTGTCCTCGTAGCTTCCTGGTCTTCTTCTTAGAGGTGGCCTGCAGCGGAACAACAAATAGGATTTACAAAAATGATTCCACATCATAATTAGAAATAATGAGCTATATGACACTGATACCACTTATAACATAGAAGCCACGCTTAATTTAACATATTTAGAAAGTGATTTGATTGAAATATTCAGATAAATATCGTAGAAATTCACACGAACCATATTTTCGTCTTCCGTCAACTTTTGAAAAGACAAAAAGAGATGGACAACCTGTCACTGTCACTTTCTTGTCTATGGATGCTCTTTGGTTGGAAGTTTACCAGTGCTGTTTCAAATTAGTTGATTTCTTTAGCAGGAGTAGTCACTAGTCAGAAGTAGCCCTAGGGCAATGTGTTGTCAAAGTCTGTATAATGATAAAGGAAAGTTTTAGATAAAATAGTATTTCTCGCCAAGACTGGTGTCAAATTTTGTGGCTTCTGACAATCCGTAATGCATGCGCATGATCTACAAATTTTAATGAGAGCCAGGACCAACGTTATAACGTATTTTCCGAGACATCACAGGACGGATGAGTCTCGGTATGGTCATCCATCCACAGACAAACCTCGGCAAGTGCTGTTTAACCTTGAAGATCGACAAGGGTGGTTGTTATTAATTAGCCACGAGCTGCTGAGTAGACGCACCATGATCATTGACGATGCAAAATAAATATTTTAACTAGCGCCTCTAGTGTCAAATTGTGAAGCTGTCTAATAGCCGTAACAGACGCTCGGATTTGGTACGGCGGACTGACTCCGCCCACAAAATTCGATCTCGCAACACACGACGGGATCTGGTCCGGCGGACCACGCGGCGGACTAACTCCGCCCACCATGCCACAGAGTATATATACTATACTGAATTGTGCGCCTTCAAGAACACAAAAATTATGGCGGTAGAAGCAACAATAGCAGCAACATTACAACCACCATGTACCAACCACACCGTAAAAAGCGGAAAAAAAGCAGAGGATTGGCTAAATTTTATTAAGAGAAATACATTTTTTAAATTTTTATGGTAGTCTGTGGTAGTTTGGTAAGGCCCAAGCGTACACACGTCCAGATTTGGTACGGAGCGGACCAAATCCGCTGTGCAAACAAGCGGACCGCGGCGGACTCAATTAATAATAATAATGTTCGCGGATCACTCAACACACGGGCGGATATGGTCCGGGAGCGTACCAAATCTTGTGGGCGGAGTTAGTCCGCCGTACCAAATTCGAACGTCTGTTACGGCTATAAAAAGACACTATTATAAGCCGTAACACACGGTCGGATTCGGTACGGCGGACTAACTCCGCCCACCACGCCACAGAGTACTTAAACTATAGGTACTGAAATTGTACGCCTTCAAGTGCACATAAATTATGGTGGTAGCGGCAACAATAGCAGCAACATACAACCACCACGTACCAACCACACCTTAAAATGCGGAAAAAAGAAGAGAATTGGCTAAATTGTATTTAAGAGGAATACATTATTATATTTATATTGTAGTCTGTTGTAGTTTAGTACGGCACAACCGTACTATACGCCCGGATTTGGTACGGAGCAGACCATATCCGACGTGCAAACAAGCGGACCGCGGCGGACTCAATTAATAATAATAATGTTCGGCGGACCACTCTACACACGGGCGGATATGGTCCAGGAGCGTACCTACCAAATCCGTGGTCCGCCTGTACCGAATCCGAGCGTCTGTACGGCTAACGGACAGCGTTGCCAACGTGTGGGGAACTCCCCATACTACGGGGAATCTCAAGTTGATTGGGGATTGGCATTATGCGGGGAAAATGCTGGGATTTTGAATATCGATAGTCCGGGCCAAGTCAGAACTCTTTCAAGAAATCGAAATACTTTTTGTTTGGTTATTGACTCCCTTTTCTTAATAAAATTGATCTAAAACAATACTGTTTTTTTTTTGTAAATCTGACAGTTGAACTGTCAAGTTGCTATAAACAATATTGATACAATATTACAAGTCGAACTTCTAATCTTTGCACATTGCCGCACATAGGAAACTATATACCTGGCAACAATACAACAGAAAGGTTTTTTAGACTGGTAATTTGGCAACTTGGCAAGCCGCAAACAAGTGGGAACACTGGCAACATTGGTCAGTACGTTTCCAGAAAATGGTGGGATTGTGTATCAAAATCGGGCATGACACGTATTTTACGATTTTTATAAAATAATTTGTGAAAATTTTGCAATGTTGTTATGTTAGTAGAAGTTTTACCTCTGCAGAATTGTTAAATTGCGAGAACATGGAGTTCCGCGAGACGTTATTAGCTGCTCAACGAAATCAACAACAAAAGTCATCTGTGAGTTTCTGTACATATTTTGCGAAATGTTATGCGCATACTTTTTTGATCAGATAAGTCATTTGATGATAATGCGAGTGTTTTGGATTGTAATAACCATAAGAAACACTAAGTGGCCGATGTTACAAACTTGAACGTGAACCTGAATCTACTTTTACTTTGTTGTTATTGTCAATATGTACTTAACAGTAACTCTGATGTGATTTCAGGATAATGCTTATTACAAGGCTCGGTTTGATCCTCCAAAGAAGGAGCAGAAGCAAAGAGATCGATTATCAGCAAACATTCAAAAATTTTTGGCAAAGAAAGATGAGGAAGAAAAGCAAAAGAGAGTTGAAGCTCAGAAGAAACGGGATGAGCTGAGTGCCTTGAGAGATCCTAAAGCTTTAAGGAAAATCCAGAAGACCTTGAAGGTCATCAAGTCTGCCAACAAGTCTGTGATTGCAGATGCCATTGACCGTGACAACACTGCAGTCACGCGTGAGGGGCCGGAGCAGCCTGATCAGGATGACTATGGCTATGAGTCGCAGGAAGCAGCCGCTATTTATGAAAAAATGATGGAAAAGTACAGTAAAATGCCTGATGTACCTAAATTCCCTGTAGGAAGTAAGTGTACAAGTATTCTATTTCTAGTAATATGTATGTAGGTCAGCAAATTCACAGAAGTCCAGTAAACTGTACCTATGTAATTTGAGTTATTCAGGAATACATTATTTTGTGGTTCATTTTCACATATTCCATGAGATTCAAGGTTGTCTAGAATTTGAATATGTCATGAGGTGTCAGGCAATTTGAATAGGTTTGTCCTGGATTTTGTTGTTCTCTGCATAATCTGATTCAGAAACTAAATTTGCTATTAAGTGTTAGTAATACAAAACAAGCAACATTGTTACGCTTGTTTTATTTTAGGAATGCTTAATTATAAAGATTTTTTTACTAACAAAATAAATTACATTGCAGTTGACTAGGAATAAATACATTCAATTAAAATCACAGGCAAGTTTATTGGCCATGATAAACGTGATACAAATCCATTCCCCTCTAATTTTGACTAGGTTATTTTTGTAGCGATAATGATTAATTTGGTCATAGGTAAATGTCAGTTTTGTTTTTTTTTTTTAAACTTGCTCTACACTAGGAATTTCTCTTGTACCTATATTAGTGTGTAAACAGTCTATACAGTCTGGTACTGCATGGGTAACTATACTCCAATACTATAGCTATATTTTTTACATAGATTATTCCATACTATCATCTCAAAAAGTAAGAGTAACTTTCCTTTCAAACTTCAAGAGATATTTCCTTTTAAGAAATTCAATCCGTGTTTTTAAAGTTTAGACTATTTATGTATATGTCCCAGCCAATAAGCTTAATCAGCCGTTTATTGATGGCCTAGCCTTTTCATTTAAATGTGCTGTGACCTGACTGTCATCTTTTATTCAATATTGTTTGATGACTTATATTACTGATGAAAAGGCTAGGCTTTTAATGAAACATCTGATAAAGCTAGTTGGCTGTGACATATAAGTACACAAAGTTTTAAAAGAAATAATAATGTGCAATCTTGGGAATCAACCCCGGTAATTTCTTTATACACCTTTGGTAACAGAGTAATGATTTTCTTTATAGATGTTTACTATTTTATCAAAATGCTAGATTTTCCTCCATAAAATATGAAGGCCAAACTTTTACAGCAGCCACTATAAAAACAACAGAACAATGCCTTTAATCCTGTAAAATTTTATGACTTAAAAATATTATCTTAGTTATAAAATAGTTTTTTTCTCACTGATACCTCTTCTTCTTCAAAAAAAAAAGGAGTGGGTTCTTAATATAGTTGTATTTTTTTGTTTGATACCAAAATTCTTGTTTTATGTGAAAGGATATACTTTCCGATTGGTTATTGGTAATCTGGTTTTTAAATCAAAAATTGCTGGAAAAATATGTCATCCATCCATGTATACATACGAAATTGCGTATTTTGCTTCCCTGTGACTTTCTAGTGGCGTTGTTAGATGTGGGAAACCACTAGTAAATTGTAAGTCTCATGTAGAGCAAGTTTGCAAAAGACTTAGTCAGTCTGCACTACTAACTGCCTATCATGGATATGTTTCTTCAATCATAAGCTACGGCATTATTTTCTGGAGCAACTCTGTAGAGCTCTTGCTTTTAGAGCTCAAAAGCGTTGTATTAAATCGCTGTGCAATATACACCAAATGGATTCATGCAGACCAAATTTTACAAATTTAAATATATTAATTCTCCCTAGTGTTTATATATAAATATATGAAACTGTAATGTTCATAAAATCAAATCCAAACTTATTCGAATTTTGTACTAGGGCTAGACAAAGACGAGCTGTACAACAAAGCAGTTTTTGTATAGGCCCACATATCACTTTCTTTCAGAATTATTAGTGCTATAACCTTAAAAGAAACTACATGAATTATTGATAAATAAATGTTATTACTCTATAAGATAATTTTTAAATTACAAAACACTGAATTAACCGGTTTATTACATCAAACTAATGGGTACACAATCATGAATTAAAAAACTAAGTACTTATAATTACTTAATATAGGTTATTAAGTAATTATAAGTAAGTACTTAGTACATATTTTTAAATTTAAATCACTGTGTAATTGTTTTATTTAATAAACTATTAAGTAACATGACTAATTTTATCTTAATGTATTGCATGACAATTTGATGTAATAATTGGGTATTTTAATTATGTACCACACTAATAATCTAAATTTTGTATGCCTCAATGGCGGGACATAGCAGAACCTGTAACTAACACATCATCTTATGAATCTATTATCCACAACATAATAATAAAAGAATTGAATTGAAAAAGTGAAAACTTTTTCACCAAAAAAACCGACTTCTAAATAAAAACAAACACTACAAAGTACAAAATAACTTTAATTTCGGAAGTCGGTGGTTTTGGTTGTTTTTTCGTAATTTAAAACCGACTTCTGAAATTAAAGTTATTTTGTAGGTACCTACTTTGAAGTTTTGGAAGTCGGATTTTTTTCAATTTCTTTGTTCACCTATCTCTTGAGCATTTATTTTTCCGTACTGACCCAAAATAATAAGTAAGTACGTTAATCTAAACACAGATTAATAAATCATTACTGAGATAACCTAGAATTTCTTGTTAAACAAAAGGTACTGACTGTTTAGTAAGAAATTGTAATATTTGGACATATAAATAATTATGTAGTAGTTTAAGAAGCTGACAAGACCTAAAGCATCACTGTCAGACGGCATATAAAAGAAAGAGATGCATGATGATGACACAACATTTGTAATTTATTGCATAACATGAAGCAATTACTACGGATATTATACGAAAAAACGAGTTCTAAAATCGGAAAAAAATCAACCATGTCCTGCATTCAGTTATGATCAGCGATCGGATAATTGGGCGCTAATATACCTAAACTTCACTTTTATTTCCACGAAAGTATAATACGGACATGCTTTTCAAAATCCCGGATCCCGGAATCGTTCGAAATTCTTGAGATTGCTAAAAGTGCTAGTTCTAACTATGTTTTGTATGCCCCGCATTAGTGCCCCGAGTTAGAACTCATGAACTCTCATTGTAATTTTTTTTAATTAAAAAAGCTGATTTTTTATAGGTAAGTATTCCATTTGTTTTGAATAAAATAAACATACTAAATCATTAAGTTCTGCTCCACAAGATTATACGTTAGTATTATTATAAACGGTAGTTTTAAATTGTATATTTTAATTATAATCACTAAAACGGAAAATAGTGGCCACTTTTATCCGTTTTAGTGATTATAATAAAACTAAACAATTAACGTGCTTATTTTCTGCATTTTCAGTCTAAAATAAAAGAAATAACCAAACAAACG
This sequence comes from Melanchra persicariae, assembly GCA_947386135.1. NCBI lineage: Eukaryota > Metazoa > Arthropoda > Insecta > Lepidoptera > Noctuidae > Melanchra > Melanchra persicariae. The sequence continues at coordinate 1,562,588 of OX376651.1, read as the reverse complement.
ATGAGGGCGCCACTGCGCGGTCGGCGTTTGGTCGGCGCCCTCTTAAGTTTGTTATGGTTGTTTTTACAAAATTGTTCAATCTCGGGAACCCGGGATTACTTATTTATTCAGAAAGGAATGTCCATATTATTCTTTCACGAGAAGAAGTTTAGTTATATAAGCGCCCGACTATCCGATCACTGGTTATGATACCTATATGTATGTACATTGATATTAATTTTACGAAACATCAACCTAATGCACAGTGTACCTACATCAGTGCTAACACTTGCACTACGAAAATCACCCTTACTGCTACGACATAAACCCACTATCAATAGTGGTAAGAGTTAGATTAGCTTTCATTTTTCGTGACTTGTATGAAGTGTTTTGGAATAAAAATTACTTTCAATCTGCTTACTTACACAGAATTTTAATTTTCAATACTTTTTATTTATTTATTTAAACTTTATGTACAATAAGTGGTAAGTACATGGGCGGACTTAATGCAACAATGACGACACAGTTAGCGCAGTGGTTAGCGGGTGACTGTACTGCTGCATATCGCGGGTTCGATTCCCGCACGTAACAAATTTTTGTATGGCCTACAGATAGTTGTTCCGGGTCTGGCTGTTTGTGTATGTGAGTTTTTGTGTTTGTAAACGCACCCGCGATAAAAAAAAATGCATTCTCTACCAGTCAACCTTTGGGTTAAAAAGATAAAGAAACTGCTTTTGTTGTTTTATTAATCTGCATATAATTATTTGTATTCAGACACTTCAGTGAAAAAGGATCTGAACGGCACGAGAGAGCGAGTGAAGCACGCCTTGAGACATGAGGATGATCCTGTGCCCCATAAAAGAAGGCGAAAAGGTGAAAATGGAGGTAAAGAAAATAATTATAAGTTTTCACACATTCTTTACGAACTTGCTTCTGCCCGCGCCGCGTGAAAAATATTTTATGAGAATTCGTTTTTTTGCACGAAACCATAATCCATTTTCTAAAATAAATTAAGATTATGCCAAATCCGTTCAGCCGTTCTGGCGTGATGGAGTAACAGGCATCCGTCCTAACGGACGCATTTATAATAAGTTAGTGTAATAAGATTGAATTGCATTCCCATAAAATATTTGATGCAAAAATATTACAAGTATCGAATTTGTTGTTCAAGAACGAGAATCGAGTCCCCCTACAAAATATGAACCTGAGAAAAAAGACACTAAGCCTGAAAAACCAAAATTCCGGAAACCAGCTCCGCCACCCATGGACTTCAACCAATTGTTGAAACTGGCTGAACAAAAGAAGAGTCAGCCAATAGAGATAGGTAAAAAGAAGGAGGCGGTCGCTGAGATGGAACCGGGAGCTGAGCGGCCGATGACCAAGAAACAGAAGAAGGAATACGAGGAGGAGATGGCGAGACGTCAACGACGACAGGAGAGGCTGGATGCCGAGAAGGCTGGTGGTGGTAAAAAAGGTGAGTGGGCTCGACGAGACACGTTTCCGTATGAGTTATGTGCTGTAAAAGTGTGTTCCGCGTTTTATCTAGAACTTAATACTTTACCAATTTATTAAATATTGCATGTGCATTCCAGTTCCAAGAGATGATAGACAAAGGGACGTGGAAAGAGAGAGAAGACCCGAACCAAGCGCTGGTTTCGGCCGCATTCCAAAAGTCTCCGACAGATTGAACAACTCCAACTCCAGAAACGACAGTCCTTCCCGACCTGACAGACCAACTGACAGGTCGGACAGACCTTCTGAGAGACCGGACAGACCTTCTGAGAGACCGGACAGACCTTCTGACAGACTTGCCGACCGGGAAAGAATTGAGAGGGAGAAAATTGAAAAACTACAGAAAGAAAGAGATAGATTAAGACTAGACAAAGATAAGGCTGAACGTGAAAAGGAACGAACTGACAGAGAAAGACTTGACAAGTTGAAAGCAGAGAGAGAACGCATCGAAAGAGACATTGACAGGCTCAACAGAGACAGAGAAAAACTAGAAAAGGCAAAATCTAAATTAGAAAGTAGCAGTAGGTCTTCTGACAAGGTAAACAAAAGTGTGGACAAATCTGTAGATAGATCAAAATTAAATTATAAAGAGAGCTTAAAGCAAGATGTTAATAAAAACATAGATTTAAAGAGCCAAAATACATACAGGATAGATAAGAATTCAAATGAAAGAAAATTATCTGTACCAAGTAAGCAGTCTGATAGTAAATATACGAATGGCCATAGCAGCCAAGGTAAAGCTGTGCCAAAGCAGAGAGAGCAAGCGCAACAGAACGGCTTCAAGGACAAAGCGTTACTAGCCAAACAGAGGGCATCAGGCGAAGGATCTCAGAAAGTACCCGATAAAAGAATGCCTGACAGTAAAGGTGTGCCTTCTAAAAGACCAGATGAAAGGAAAGTGGGTGCGTCTAATGACAAAGCAGGCCCAAGTAAGTCGAAGGTAACAAATACGTTTGATTTTGATAAACACATTAATTGTTTGGGCAAGAATGGGGCGAGGAAGCCGGATGGCTCGCGGCAGTTCCCGCCTGGCGACGTCAAGAGAAAAGGACAGGATCTCAAGAAAAAACGTAAGTGTTTATTGATTTTTATTATTATGAAAATATTCTGAAGCGATGCAAGTGGCAGCACGAAAATGAAGTAAAGGTCCCTGAGGTAACCTTGATGTCTCCTTGTCGTGTATTGTCATCCAAGCCCGTGTTAATGACCCACGCTATGAGTGTTCCCTCTTGGCTATAGTTTTAGGCGACATCAACAAATTCTTTAAAATGATCATTAATACGGCTTTTAGTCTCATTTCCACATAATTTTAGTATTATTATTATATCGTCGTGTATTTTTGTAGTCTCGATACCTAGAACTTAACTCTGTAATGCGATTTTATTTTTAGTTTCGTATTCATCTTATAGTATGTCTTGAAGCTCTGTGAGCCTGTTGGCAAAAGGAGAGGATAAGGAGGCTGATTGAAATATATTTGATACACGATTGGCTGTCACAAGACGGCGGCTCAGAAGAAGAATTCTTGGAAAGACTCTGGGGAAGCCTTTGTCAAGCAGTGGGACAGTACAGGCTGTGCTAAAAAAAATATACATACCCGGGAAACAATTTTATTGCTCAGCTTTTTTATGTACACAAAACACCATCATGTCGCTAGCAACATGTTGCTGCAACAATCTGACGGCACGGTTGGCGCAGTGGTTGAGTGAGCAATTGACCGCTGCGCTGCGTGTCGCGGGTTCGATTCCCGCACGGAACAAATATTTGTATGGCCTACAGATAGTTGTTCCGGGTCTGGCTGATTGTGTTTGTGAGTTTATATGTTTGTAAACGCACCCACGATACATAAGAAATACCTAGTGTGGGGCAACGTTTAAAATAAAAAATATCTAGCTCAGCTTTGTTTCCTAATGAATACGGGGCCTTATTGTGTTAAAGCTTCTCTATTATCTAATGGGTTTTGTGGTGTCAGGTCGTGCCTTAGATTCAGAGTCGGAGTACGACTCGGAGCTCGATGACTTCATTGACGATGGAGACGATGAGATGGACTACTCCAAACACATCAAGGAGATATTCGGCTATGACAAGTCCAAGTAAGTAGTTTTTCTTTCTTAATTTTTTATTGCACACACAAAAACTACAATTACTGAAACAACAAAATATGAGAGTTTATTATAATATCACACGGATGTTTTGAATATTTAATTATAAGCAGATTCATACACTAGTCCAAAAAAACCAAAATAGATAACAACGCAGACTGAACTAAGATTTTTTTTAGTTATAAACTAGTTAATTAAATTACTTTATAATTAGTTGTTTTTTTTATTATTTATTTATTTATGAATGGGCTAGCTCTTGACCTCGATCACGCCTGACGGAAAGCGATAGATGAGGTCCATGATGAAGCGAGCGTGCCCAGGAGATGCCTTGAGGCACTGGTACTCCCACGCGTCGTTTCTTTTTCATTTCTTATTTTTTTTAATTTCAGTTGTAATTGAAACTAATTATCAGAGGGGCACAGTTATTTGACGAGAACTGTACGTGAAGTGACGGACTATTTTTATGTTGCCATCTAACGATTTTACGATTACTTTTTTAGGGTTCCGTACCCAAAGGGTAAAAACGGGACCCTATTACTAAGACTCCACTGTCCGTCTGTCTGTCACCAGGCTGTATCTCATGAACCGTGACAGCTAGACAGTTGAAGTTGTTTTAGGTCAGTTCAGCTGTATCCGGTTAGACTAAGATTGATTCACGGAATACAGGAATGATGTAGTTTTGTGGTTCGTTTATCAGTATTTGTAACTTAGTAATAAATGTTCCAGGTATCGGGACATGGACGACGACGATGACCCGATGATGGAGTCGAGCTTCGCGCGGCAGCAGCGTGAGGAGTACATCAGCAAAAAGATCGGTAAGTTTCCATTTTATAATGATACACCTTACCGTACTTAGTTTCCTTTAGACATGGGCGTTTTCGTATTTAGTCGCAAACGGATATGTAACCGATATTCAGTTTTCATATCGATATCGAAAACCGTTTTCAGATATCGATATCAGTAGTACGATTTGCACAATTAACTGTGAAGCGAACGAAACGCAAACTAAAGACAAACGCAAACTCACACTTTTATAACTTATGGAATCTTTTTTGTAACTAAATAAATAGAAACTAGACCTTATTACTAGCGCGTTAAGATATAGTTACGCACGCACTATTATTAACCAAATAACCAATCACCAGCCGAAGTTACGTAATATTCGCTTCATCACTTTTACGCCAGTAAAAAATTGCATGGTAAGACAGAGACAAAGCGAATAAAAACCATCGATGTCATATCGCTCGTTATTCGTAGTTCGTTCTCGTTTTGTTCGTTCGCGCTTTGGATAAACCATAACTCGATGAAGTTTTTGTGAAAACGGTTATATATATTTAGATATCGATATGGTATGATAATAAACACATATCCGATATAAGTTACGTTTTAATATATCGAACCCATGCCTACCTTTTATTTTCTTCCATTATACGTTTTAATTTTAAAGCCTGCCCAAACTCAAACCGGTAGCGATAGTTTTCACTCGGTGTCCGGGTATTTTATATGGAATTCCGCGACTAGAGCGAAACGGGCGAAACCAGTACTGCCCCCCCCCCCCCCCCCCCAGGTGAACGGTATATTTTCGCCTGCTTTGCAGACAGACTCTGCAACGGTGGCGGCGCGTTGAAAAAAAAAGTGTTTATTCACAGAAGTACATTTTTACATTAAAATTGTTACCTCTGCCAAACTGCAAAGCAGTTTGTTGGCGGTTTTTTGGTGTGTGCTAAATAGTTTCGTTAGGTTTGAACATTGGTATTACCGTATGATAGCTCATTGGGCTTTTCGCGAATATTTTTTTTTTTTATTGAGGAATGGGCTTGCTCTTGACCTCGATCACGCCTGATGGAAAGCGATAGGTGAGGTCTATGATGGAGCGAGCGTATGTCGGCGGAATACCGCGTAGGTTATCAGTGCTTTATGGGGGCTGTGCAGTGCTGGGTCATGAATTTGTTACTTACTGAGCGACTCATCTCATTTTTCAAGTCGCCATTACGTTTTAATTGTACTTTATTTTTTTTTTAAATAAACCTGAAACATGTAATGCTTTATTTTTGCAGGTATTATGGAGGACTTAGAAGACATGAGAATGGAGGCTATGGAGAAGAAAAAAACTAAAAAAGGACGACGTATCAGCGACGACTGACCGACGATGGACTAACAACCGGCAAACGATCACTTACAATTAGAAGACAATCATTTGCGATTGATTAATTACACTACAAGGTATTTTACTAGGTAGTCATGTTTCTACAAGGGATCAATTAAACTCAATTAATTGTTTAAACAATTATATTTGCAATTTGCAACTGATTGTCTCCCAATAACAAAATAATAGTCTTCAATTAGTTACCTGTACATTATAATAATTTGTGTATTTGTATAAAGTGAATTAGTTTTTGAGTCGTTAATTAATGGCACTTTTCGCTCATGTTATTGTAGTCATTTTGTCTGCTTTTTATTGTAACTAGCACTGATATTTAGCTTCCACAATAGAGTTACAGTTTGGAATCACAACAAGTAATAATATATATCATCATTTTACTGACCATTACTAGCATGGCCCAATGCAACCTTTCATATTGGCTAACATTTGTCCCAATTTATGGCATATTCTTGTAAACATATAGTTTGCCAGATAAAGATGATCAACTAAATCGTTCAGATTATATCACATCTTTTCTACAGTATGTGCAATAGAAGACTACCACAATAGTTAATGTTTATTTAAAATTTATTACAGTTATAAGTTTGTTCATTTTTTTTATATTATAATTAATTACTGGTACCTACCACGTTAAATGGGGTTTGTTGGTAAACAAATATAAGAATAATGTGTAGTTACGTTATTATGCATAGTTTTTTTTTCCCTGCGCTCGGCTGAGTTATCATTATCAGTCATCAATCACACGTATCATGCTGCAGGATTGATTTATTTTCATATTTCGGTCCTATAAACAATCTTTATTTATACAGGCAAAAAAACACTACAAAGTACAAATAATTCTTTTATTTCGGAAGTCGGTGTTAAATTACTTAGAAACAACCAAAACACCGATTTCCGAAATTAAAGTTTTTTTTGTGCTTTGTAGTGTTTTTTTTTTATTTGGAAGTCAGATGTATTTTTTTTTTGTCAGAAAGATTTTTTTAAATGAGCTGTTTCCTTTAGTTTGCCATTTGTTATTATTATTACTTCCCAGAATTTGATCCTTATTATGCGACACTTTCGAATGGTGTAATAATACAGGTGTGTTTTTTCAAAAATCCAATGATGCGGTTTGAGTTTTTATCAAAATCGGGCTCGACATTCCTTTCAGTGTTTTTCAATATTCCTCATAGTTTCGAATTTAGCCATCCACACACACTTTGAAAATTCATCCTGTATAACTATGCCAGTAAAAAATTAAGAAAATGGATAAAAACATCAATACTATCTCTATACATCTCTGACCCAAATGCTTATATATTTCTTTTTTTAATCTGATTTTATGATTTAACCCTGATTTTAAAAGAAGATTTCTGATTTTGAAACGATGTATATTTATCACAAATGAATCAACTAGGGTTGTTTAATGATAAGTTTGTTAATAATTAATTGATTAATTTATATTTTGTTAGTTTAATTACTTTGAGTTGTTTACATGAATACTAGCGACTTACTGCACTAGTACTTTTGCATATATGTTTCATGTTTGAAACCTGTTGTTTCATACTGTTGTAAGAACGTCCTCGTTTCATTATGCCTTATAGTATTTGAATAAGTTTGCAATATGCTGGGTTATTATAACAAACAACATCACCATAGTCTAACCGCACGCAAACCAGTCACAACCACACTGACAGTCCCTGATCACTAGTGATCGTCACAAGTGATAATTTTACGAGTAGCTTATCTATTTAAGTCAGAAAGCTCTTAAATATGGCTTTAGTAGGTAACTAAAATATTGATTATATAAAAAATAAATTTAAAAGACACAATAAATGAAATCATACAGTCTATCTTGCCCCAATTTAATATGACTTAGCTATGTATTAAAACACCATTTGATAGGAGACAAATTGTAATACATAGTAATTATACTTTTTGGAGTATACAGGGTGAAAAAAGAAACGGACACCATACAGAAATGTTCTGGTTGTTGGGTTTCACTCCGTATTGATTCAGTGGTGGATTTTTCATCTTTTAATTTAGACATTCTCGTAGTGGCTTACCTGTGCGGCTGTGCTTGTGAAAGTTGAAAACTAATTTAAATTTAATTGATGATCTTAATGGCTCATTAACATGAGAAGGCTCGCCTCGAAGCGGGAATCATAAAAATGAGATACAAACGTGACTTCTGCAAACAGTACATTCTCGTCTTTCAACATTCAATAAAGTCTCCTCGTGTAAATGAGCCTAATAAACAATACTATTAAAGCATAATTGTAACCTAAATGAATGTAAATCTTGTATACTTTTGTGATACTGAAGAGGAAAAATAACAAAAATATAAATACATATATGGAATATTTTGAAAAGAATGTTTTACTTATGCAATCCTGAATCCCAAGGGCGTAGCTAGGTTTCTAACAGGGGGTTGGGCAGACGAAGAAATAGGGCGGCGGTGAAATAATTTTCAGGAAGATATGTGTACAAGTCATTGGTTTAAGAACTACCTATTGAAGCAGAAGATATGCTGCGCTGACCCAAAATAAATTTAAATTAATATTGGCGATGCACAGATTACGCGCGCGCCTCTATTGGCGATATTTAGAAGTTGCCTAAGAACGATACAATAGTAGGTGCCAGATAAATGAAGAATAACGGTCATTGACCTTTCCTTAATATCTCTTCGTAGGTACCCCCGGACAGTAAATTATGAATCGTTTTTCATTACTAGAACAGTAAGGATCACAATAGATGTCGATTCAAGACAGATTTACGTCATTATTTCTGTTTTTGAAATTAAGTGTGTCAATAAATGTAGGTGGGTCAGTGACCGTTATTCTTCATTTATCTGGCGCATACTTTAGCAGCATTGCCAACGCCAATTTATCAAATTCCCTGAAAATCGTTAGTCAAATTCCCTAACTTGAGATTTCCTACAGTGTGGGGAATTCCCCACATGTTGGCAACGTTGTAAGAAAACTGTTAAAGAGTCATTCTTAGACAGCTTCACAATTTTGACACTAGTGGTGCTAGTTAGAATCTTTACATCGCCAATGATATAATGGTGGTGATTGGAGTGTGGTGTTGATTTCAGCCTTGCGCCTCCAATAATGAGGGACAGGGACTCGACCGGTGGAATGAGAGCATTTGTGGGATTTTTGAGTGGGGAATCATCATATTCATGACCCATGGAATTTCAAGCTTTCACTTTACGACCCGTGTCGCACTGTATTTGGATCTGTATAACCATAAACTACAGAGGAGACATGACATGACAGCAGACCAGCTGTTATGCTTTTGTGACAATTACTTAGCAAAGTTTGACAGATGTCATTTCAGTTCAGATCCATCCGTATTCCATAGTTTTCTTTTTCGCGACGTCAAGGTCGTACGTGGGCTGTCCGTCTTGTTCTCCTATTTTTATTCTAACGCTAGTTATCACTTAACGTGAGCATAAAATAAATAATCTAGCATAAGGAAACTTTGAATTCGATTCCAGTAACTCTTTCCTTATCAGGTAAGCATTTAAAATCCGTTTGGTTTGGTAACTAGATTTTTGTGTATCGTAGATTGAACACAACTTTGTCGATAAAAACTAGTTGACAAAATATTAACGTAACAGCGTTTGTTGCTAACTGATCGATTTCTCTTTTGCAGCTATGAAATTTCTAACAAGTTTAAACGATGTACCCGAACTCAAGAAACAAAATGTACACATCAGGGATGAAGCTGACTTGTTACAAAAATTAAATAAGATGATAGAGGATGGACATAGCAAGCTCCAGATTGTAACGGATTTCGATCACACTCTGACGAGACATACCCTGGACAATGGAAGCACAGTTCTCACAAGTTTTGGTTAGCTGATACATTTTTTATCTCAAATTGTTAATTCAATCTGAATAAAATTCGAATTTACAACTTCTTGGTATGTGATATTGTGTCACATAAAATGAAATATTCATGAGATTTTTATCAATAGAATGATCTGTTTATGAATATTGATAAGCAAAATATTAATTTAGGTTTATGTTTTCATTTTTTTTTATTGTAGGTATGTTCCGTGAATGTCCATCAATACCTCAGCACTACAAAGATGAAGACAACCGGCTCTCAGGCATCTACAAGCCTATCGAGTGCGACCCTGTTATGAGTATAGAGGAGAAAACCCAACATATGATTGATTGGTATGTGGCTGCACATGCATTGCTCAAGTAAGTATCTCTTTCTATTTAAGATCATTTACACCCTACAGCATTTCATACAAACTTTCAAGTCCTTATTTTTCGAAATTAATAAACCAATTTTAATGAAACTTGGTATGCATATGCATCCAGATCTAAATAGTTAATAGAGATCATCTTTTAAAAACAGTTTAGGAGAGTGATTTTAAGTTTTCTATAGAAAGTGAAAAATCACTATCTTGCCCCTGAACTCTTCTTCGAAAATGTTCTTCGTCAATAATTAATCATTACAAGTAATATATTAGAAAGAAAAAGCTGAAGAAATTACCTATTCTAGAGATCAATCTATGTATGTTTCAAATTTCATCCAAATCAAAGAACTGATAGAGGTGTAAACATGCATGTACAATAGCTTTTCTGTTTTATAGGAGAAAAGTAGGAAAAGAAAAATAAATTTATTTTATCTTGTAGTAAAAATTGAATATCCTCACATGAAACGTAAACACTCAATTTTGTTGCATAGTGTTGTGGTTGGTGACAAAGTTTGTTGCTAACGGCAGCAAGGATGGAGATAGCAAATGTATTGTCTTGACAATGGCAATGAATTCTAATCTGATAATAACTAAATTTGATTGAGTGTTTTCTTTGTTGTATTTTTTGGGAATGAATAATTTAATATATTATACCTACATAATTTAATATTTGGTCAAGTGATTCTATCAGATTGTGTGAATAATTTTTTCTTAAAGTTTATCTCGATTATATCTTCTTTTTTTTTGTTTTCAGAGGCGTTAAGTTTCCCAGAAATGAGTTAATGGAAACAGCACACAAAATGGTGGCGTGTTTCAGGTATAAATAAATATATAGCTTAATATTAGATTTAAAAGTAAGTATGTGTGTTTGTGTTTTTTACATCTGAGCAGTGCACATATCAATATTGTCTTCATTTATTTATTTATTTTTAGCCTATTCCGTCCCACTGCAAGGCCAAGGCCTCCCATTCTTCCTGGCTCTGGGATAGTGTGGATCAATCCTGTCAATAGCGTCAAGCTCGTCGCCCATCTTCGCCTGGGTCTGTCGCGATGTCAATGAATCGTTCGACATGCGGCAGATGTGTCCGGCCCAGTCCTATTTAAGCTTGTCCGTGATTAGTGTTTTGGAGTAGAAAGGGGGCCTTAAATTCATTTGAGGGCACCACAGGATAGTCCGGTTAAGCAGTCCCTTAGCGAGCGGTCAATAGTATAGCTTGTAGCTAGCTTTGTTGCCTTGGCTGGGGGCCTTAAATTCATTTGAGGCCACCACAGGATAGTCCGGTTAAGCAGTTGATAGCCCTTGCGTGTTAACTTGCTAGTAGTCATATCGAAAAAAAAAAAAGAAAAAAAAAGTGTTTTGGAGTGCAGCACTATGTTTGTAACGCGGTCCGTTAATCTGACTCCCAGTATGCTGCGCTCCATTGCTCGCTGGCAAACCTCAAGTTTGAACCTCTGCTGAGCTATCAAAGACCAGGTTTGAGCACCGTATGTAAGAATAGGGAGAATGCATATGTCCATCAATTTGCGTTTATGGCAAATTGAATGGTCTCCTTTTATGAGTGCCTTCATCGACCAAAAGCTCTTCCAGGCGTTTTCAGTGCGGCAACTTCTTTTTCTTGTCTCGCCTGGAAGGAGACTATTAGGTCGAGGTAGATGTATTCTGGAACATGTGCAGCCTCAACACCACACCTATCACATACGTTTATATTGGGCACTATTAGTCATGAATTTGACATGTCCAGCCGACCGAAGTCCAATCTCGAGGCTTGCCTTATTTAGATCACTCAGCATTTCGCTTACTTCAGCTGCCGATGATGAGAATAGGACGATATACGTCGGCGAAACGCAGGTTGTCAACCTATTTTTGCCGACGATAACACCTTTATCTGCTCAGGGATTAGAAAGATTCTGAAAACCTCTTCAAGGGTGTCAATGAACAGCTTGGGGACAGCGGGTCTCCTTGCTTGACACCTCTTCCAATAAGAAAGGATGGTCAGGTGTGGGTGATTTTTATAGCTACATACAGTACATACTATTGCAGAAAATGGTTCTCAACAAGTTGATGTCACCTACATGTATCTGTATTTTGGTTGAAGAGGGCGTTAAATAGGGAATCATGGTGGAGACTGTCAAACGCTTTGGCGCAATCGACGACCGCTAGGTATCTAGGATTCTAAACTCTGTAAACTTCTCTACTATTTGGTTGAGGGATTGTAGGTGGTTGGTAGTGGAGAGGCCTCCTCGAAACCCTGCTTGCTCAGGTGGTTGTTGAGCGTCAAGTTGACTTGATATGTGATTCTCGATCACTTTTATAAAGGTCTTAAACAAATACAAAACTAGGCTGATGGGACGATAGTTGCCGATTTCGTGCAAACTGCACAAATGCAAAATGAAAAAAATATACAGAATCTTATGACATGTTCGTGTGTGTGATTTTTCCATTAATAAAATTTTTGATTAGAGTGCCACACAATGACATATTATCTTTTGAGCTAAAATACAGTTCTAATTATCTACAAACATAGTTATCATATTTTTAACAGAAATGGTGTGCAAGACATGATAGAATGGAGTAAGTCTCAGCAGGTGCCGGTGCTGGTGTTCTCGGCAGGGCTCGGAGAGTCTGTACTGGCAGCTATGAAGGCTGCCGACTTCTTGCTACCACACGTCAAGGTAACATTATTTTGAATTATACAGGGTATGCTTATATCCTAATTCGAATCTACCTGGCCATGAATCATTGAATTACTCAACAAAAGACACAAATATTTATGGGCCCATTACTTCTAATAGTACCTAATCAGTAGTAGTCATAAGAAAGTTATTATGAAATATTTACTAAATGGCAGCGTTACTTTATGACGTGCATTAGTGTGGGCCGTGCCTAAACTTGCAAATTTTCGTTGAGCCATCCCCCATTACAGTTCTCGTCAAATAACTGCGCCCCTCTGAAGTTATCCATTTGCAAAGATCGCGCAGGTGCAGTCACGTACACGGGAGCAAGCGGGACGCAAGCATGCATCGAACGTAAACGTAAGACTGAGACATAAAATCGCGCCCCGCCCCCATATCTCTTACGCATGCGCAGTGGCAGTGTGTTCGTAATTTTGACTACTACGCAGCCACTCGACACAACTTCAGAGGGGCAAAGTTATTTGACGAAAACTGTACATGATGGCCGCAAAGCACTTTTTGAGCTTCAGTCCACCACTACTGTAATGTGCTCTAACTTTACCCATTTGTATTAAATTTCTAGGTAGTCTCAAACTTCTTAGCTATGGACGAAAACGACTTCATAGTCGGCATACAAGGCGAGGTCATCCACACGTACAACAAGAACGAGACGGCCATCAAGCACACGGAGTACTACGACATGGTGCAGCAGCGCTCCAACGTGATCCTCATGGGGGACAACATCGGCGACGCCGGCATGGCTGAGGGCATGGAGCACTGCGACGTCGTCGTCAAAGTAGGCTTCCTAGGCAACAACGCAGAAGGTAACCTCAAGAACTATCTCAACAAATTCGACATAGTACTCGTAAACGAACCGTCCGTCGACGTCGTCAACGCCATACTGCAATTTATACTGTGATTTATTATTGTGATCTTAGCTAAAACTTTAACGCAGATTCTGAAAGGTTGAACCAAAGCTGGTTTGATTGACTGAAGTAACAACTGTAATGACAGTTGTAAGGGAGATTGTAATCCATACTAAATAAATGCGAGAGTAACTCTGTTTGTCTGTCACGTCTCCTGTCCGGCCCCGGCGACACACCGGTGTGTCGCGAATTAATCGCGAATTTAATGTTTATTTACATATACATAAGATTTACTTTATATTAGGGAATTTTCACATGTTGGGCCGGAGTGGTTAACAGATTTGGATGAAAATTGGCAAACATATAGATTATGATCTGGATTAGTACATAGGATTTTATCTCATGAAAATCTTCCCTTAGAATTAAATCCGACTTTCACGCGGGCGAAGCCGTTGGCACAAACTAGTTGTTAATAAATAACAGCCAATCAAATCACTTGATATAAATTTGAGCCTTTCAGAAACTGGGTGATAGTAATTTATTGTTAGTGACAGCATTCTTGTTAGCAAATTGTGCAATAGTCTTTATATCTTATGTAAACCAGCCAGACCCGCCTGTCTTTATTGAAATATTTTTTTAAATGTAAAATTAAAATGTTGAAACAATATTGTATTGCGTTTATTAATATTTTAAGCAATTGATATGTAAATTATGTGCCTCGTTTTTTTGTGATCAAAGTACATAATATTAGTGTCCGCTAAAATATTCGAGCCATTTTTAATTGTTTTCAATAATTTATATTCAGTAGGTATTCGCTATTTTTTGTGGTGAATTACTTAAAAAAAATATTAAGTGGGTCTGGCTAAATTGCGACACATTTTTGTTGAAATATTCTCGATAATTCGCCTGGAAAGTTATTTTTGGCTAAACACAGCAGCGTCATTGTAGTCCATCAACCACGCTTTATCTGTATCTTTTCGAAGGTCATGGACCTCTCTTGTACATAAATGTATGCTTACTAATCAGACATATGAGTCAAACTCGTTGTAAGAAACTCTGTTCTCTTTACTCGACATTTTCGATTCTACGTAGTAGATTTACTAATTATAAAATTATTAGTATTTAATAGGCACCTAGAATCTATATCTTCAAACTTAATATTAACCAATTTCATTGTCGTATGTTATCCAAAATATTGTTGTTTCCTTGAACTTTAATTTGTTTGTTTGTTTCTGTTATATATAACTTAATTTGGAAACTCGACATATTATAACATAATTTGGTTTATGTTTTCTTCTGTTATGTACAGAATATTCTAGATTATCATTAATGTGTTATTATGTTCTCAAAGACAGTTAAATATTTTATATTTTTGTTAAAAATCGTAAGTAGTCATAATTTACTTGTGGAGTTGTTATTCGATGAACACTCCTCTAACCTCTAGCCAGGTGGCTAGTGGGCCAGTGCGCTCTAAGTACAACACATAATCCTCTGTGCAAGCGCAGTTCAAAGAATTTCGAACATTTTGTATGTTCTTTTGATTTTATACAATTTTGTTGAAATTAAAGATGAATGGAAAGAAATAAAATGCGTTTATTTGCGCATAAAAAAATAAAAAGAAACGAAATTAGTGACTTACACACGATGGGAAAACATGCGTTACATCTGCGCAAAATGGCCATCGCTCAGCATAATGATATCAGTGACAGTCGGAACTGTTCGTTGTCTGCTCCCTCAAACAAACCATACTAGGGCGGAAGCTCACATATTGTCGTTGTAGTTGTTGAGACGGTTGCGAGTGCAACATACGCACCAGAAGCTTGTGTCTATTATCAAATTTTTTGTAACTTTTGTAAATATGTAGATTTTAGTTTTATATTTGATTGATTTCGTTCTCTACACTTGCTTCAACTGTTGTAGTAATGTTAACTGCACAAACCACTGTTATAATGAAATGGTGTAAAATTCAAAAGACGTGTACGAAGAAGAGGGAGGAAAATAAAACAATATTTGTAATGAAATTAAATAATTTGTTATTATTATAAAACAACACATCTATATGATGTATTTTCTAGTCATTGCCGTACTTTTCTGATATAGCGACTATAAAAGAGATTTTTGTTTTGATAATATCACAAAAACTAAATGCACAATATAAGAATTAGTAAAAGAATGAATCAACATGATTTATAATACATATAATGGAATAAGCGACAGATTAAATGCATAAAGTACTGAAAAACTAAAACATGACGACGACAATCTACGTTTATTTTCGGAAATCTACGTCTGTCAGTCGACGCAACTTTTACATAAAAAATTTTAAAAACATTTAAAAAAAATTAGTTTGCCGGTATCGGGAGCAGGCTTCATGCTACCGGTGGTTAGGGCTCCAGAGAGAACCTGTCATAGTGCGAGCAATATCGAGGACAACTGTCTTCTGAATCAGAAAGAGTTTATTTGCTCAAAGTATAAGTAATCAGGCATGAATGAAAAGACATGAATCATGTATGACTGGCAATCTTGGCCAGAGATCGTAGAGTTTTAGAAGGAAAGGGATCTTCGCCCCGTAGGCTAGCAAAAAAAAAAAAGTTAATTGCCCTCGTACTTCACACACTCTCCTTTACATGAAATACTGCTCATCGTTCGCGCTAAATTCCGGTCTGATTGCACTACTGGAGCTTTACACTCTCTTCAGCAGTAACAGCATTGGCGACTGATGGACCTGACCACGTCTTCTGAACCGATCAGCCTACACCTGAATCCTCCAGCAATGTGTTTTCGTTCACTTCGGAAATATGAAGATTGTCGAGGCACGCAATTAGTTTCGTAGTACTGTACATTGATAAAAATGCCTTTTAATACATTCATGGAAGATTTAATTTTCATAATACTAAAAAGATTTTAACAAAGTCTATATTTCGTTGATAAGACTAGTAAAAATTTAAACTATAATGACTCGTTCCACCAGCTCCGGACAGAATCAATTAACTTATCTAGCAGGTATATTTTTATAGTTAGTGTCTAACCGGAATTAGTGGTACAGGCCGTTATTGATAAAACGTCGCCAATAAACAACAATAAGTACTGATAATTTTAACTGGCAATATAAACGCACTGCTTACATCACTAAACAGACACTCAAGTATCAACATGTCGAAATTGGCCTAAACTTTGTTTAACATGGCAAGAATGAACATCGGAGCAGAACTAAAAGTAGGTCAGCATGATAACAAAATGACTGGAAAATACATGTGTTCATCACAATACCCTATTACATAGTTAAATTTAACTGAAAAAACTAAACGCTCTAAAATAAACAACAGTCTTAGAACATACAAGTTATTTACACAAAGTTTTGTTTCATATAAAAATATTCTACTGTACACGTAACAATCATCTCATTCATATAGAAATATATTTGTTTCTATGTACAAAACTAGAAACGATAGTAAAAATAGTTAAATCTTTAGGAATCTCCTACACGACGTCGGGCGCGCGGGGAATGCGCTCGGCGATGCGTTCAAGGCACTTGTATTAACGAAATTGAATTGACGTTTGCGCGGGATCAATGGGGAAATACTAGGTGTTTTGTGTTATTTGAACCTTTACATTTCAATTCTTTGTAGTGAATTATTTTTCAACATGAACACATTTTAAAATATGTCAATATTCTAGCTTAAACTTAAAATAGGGACGCCGGTGACGACACGAATTTGCTTTGTGTCGGATGTTAACAGAAGCGAACATATTCGATAACCAATGATAGTTTCAAAACCAGGCAGGATCTAAGATCTGCGTCGCTGATTGATTCTGTTTACTGAATTAAAGCTCCGGCGTTCTCGCGTAACGTTAGGACTAAGTCACAATGTCACTACCGACATCAGAACGTGAACGCTGTACAGTTCGCCGCGTGTATTCCCCGCTACGATTATAATGTATGCCCCAATAACGGGTGCAGTCTCAGGCAAGGCAGCGTTTCTCTATAAATAAATATAAATATTCTGAGAAGGAAGTCAACCGTTATCACACACTAGTAACCTACTAAAATACAAGATTTCATCAACAATCACAATCGCATCGTACGTTGCCACAAAACACGGTACTACATACCACGTATAGTATAGACAGACATACAAACAATAACGTCTTATTAAACGCCAACGGTCGTGAGAGTCGCGGTCATAGAATGTCGGAGCGAGATGGCACGAGAACATGTACGTCCTATTCGCACGTTTTATGACCGTGACAGTCGAACGTTGGCGTTTTAGTACAGTTCAACATAGACTAAGAACTAACAAGAGTCCACTTGACACTTTCTCTACGTTTGTCAATGTGTTACTCACAACAAATACTGCATTCCTCGGATAGGTACATCATCACATAAGGTTTGTATTGTGTGAGAATCTTTTTCTTATTACTCCATATGAAATTATTAGGTCCATATGTCTTTGGCGGTCACCCACACAGATGCAAACTTTATACCAAATGTGATGACTGCACTAAGAGTATATTCGGTCAACAATTTCGTATGCAATCAAATGTGGGAATGAGACAGCGCATTTGGTGCGCTCTCTCCTACTAATGGTACAACATATTTAGACGTAATAAAACGTAGATTGATTTATTAGTTAATATTATTGTACAGCGCAATAAACTTATCGTCATGTACGGTCATAGAACGTGGGAGAGAGACGACAACAGACTCAGTATGGAACCCCATACTAAATATTCTATTCTCCATCCTATTCGCAAGTCTTATGACCATAACTGCCAACTTAGCGTTTGCTATAGTGTTATATTAGCGCGTTAATTTTATTCGGAATACAACATTCAAACATTAATTTGTTAAATACTAAGATTCTGACTGAACACATACTGTTGAAAATGATAAGCAGCGTAACAGATAACATTGTTGTCATAACTCGAAGCTGTTATTCGTCGGAAGTCACGACCGTTCGTCATGCGACTTTAACGACATTGACATAAGGTTGAAGTTGCAATAAATGACGGGTGATCGTAAAATGCAACATCTATAACATAATTACAGGTTCACATTCAAGTATATTTAGATGTTTAGGTTAATTCGCTGATGTCTCACCGTCATGGATTTAAAATTAAATTTTAATACGCTTGAAGATGTTTCAGGCAGTCATGTCAAGGAGTTGACACGTTTTGTAACGAACGCGTCTATCGGTTTTAAATCCATGTTCTAAGTACATCGACATGCAAAATACTGATTAAAATTAACAAACTAAATTCTTGGTGGTGCTGACTGTACCTTATTGAATGGTGACTGTGTTTCGAGAGCCCAGACTGCTCAAATGATAGTCTTTCAGAAATTCTAAATTGTTCAATACATTATTGTTCGCATAATTGGACAAAACGTAAGTGAGTTGGTTCTTGCAAAATCGTGTCTACGATTAATGCTTGCAAAATTCTTGGCATGTGATAAATTATTGAATCCTTCAGTTTCTAGATTTTAAATTCACTGATCCCAAATATATTTGATTTAATTAGACTTAAATGGGTAAGCTATGTAAGATTGAAAAGAGTTCTGCATTGAGTATTCGGAGTTACCCCACTTTTATGCCAAAGTGTGACAGTTATTCAGGCTGAAGAAGAGTAAAACTAATAATGAACTTCAAATTCTTAATCAGAAATCGGCGGCAAACCATTTACGGTCAGCCGAAAAGATAGAGAGAATATAGTTGCACATTTAAAAGCGTAGATAGATTTCTACGGAGATGAACGTGAGAGAAACTCCAGGGTCTCTTTTGAATCATGTTATTATGTACCATTCCTGGGCAATCCTTAAATAAACAAAAGGTACAGTCAGCAGCAGCAGCGACTCGTCACTAACATTGGCAGATCTATGGGAATACCGCGAGATGCGGCGTAAGTACTATGTACTATAAATACTACTCAAATAATAATGTTATACATATAATTATGGTAACTAACAACATCGGAAGTAATTTCGATGATATGGTAGATTATACGTTATCGTTTTGAACACTTGCGATGAAATATTTACAAAGAAAAAAGAATAGTGTATTTAAAAGAATTCAGATTCAAGTTGTGTAGTTCAATATAATAATATTCTTGACTCACTGAAAACTATTTTTGGACTATGTGAGAAACGACATAAAATCACTCGATTTGCAAAAACGGTGAGTCAAGATAAATGCTAGCTAAGTGTCGACCGCACGTCTCTGCGTCGTCCGCGTCGAGCCGGATGCGTCCCTCGGACGCTTGGTCCCGCAGCACATACATCTATACTATAGGTCTACAGATCACAGCCTAGCTTCAGTGTACAGGTGACGCCTCACGTGATGGCGGCCACATCCGGCGCCGGCTTGTGCAGACCGTCCTCGTCCCGCGCCCTGGAAACCATTACTGTCATTAATCCAAGATTCACTCATACATTTACAGTGTACAATGCGTCTACGACCACGGTCCAAACATGTAAACAAATATTTTCTTGGAAAAACGACTTTAAAACTTACATGTTCAGTATGCGTTACAACTTCGAATATTTTGGATATGTACACGTTTTTTAAATTGAATTCATTCTGAAATGAACATAATCATCATTATTATCAAAGATCCAGTTTTTAAATATTAAAAAGTATTAACACTATTTTTTTTTCAATTAGTGTTTTTCGTATATGCTGTTTCTAGCAATATACTTATATATTTTGTACATTTGTCGTTGCCTGCTGTCTATGAAGACAACAGGTAACGATTATCAAACTATTGGCAAAGATAGAGACTGATGGAAAAAAATAAGGAAGTCTTCACCCGAAGAGGGGTCCATATTCGACAACACAACCAATTATCAACATCTAAATAATAAGGAAGTAAATCTATTATAATCAATCTTTAACAAAATTTGCAATGTAATTAAGGGGTATGGAAATTGAAATGGACGAGTGTCTGAAATAAAGCATAATGAATATAATGAAAGTAGGGTAGGTAGGTGGGTACCCACCCACCCGGTACCCACCCACCCGGGTGGTCGTACGCACCGGTAGAGCGTGGCGTGCGGCGGCGCGGCGCGGTAGTGCGCGGCGTAGGAGCGCGTGCGCCGCCGGGCCGCCACCGCGCGCCCCAGCGAGCCGGGCTGCACCGAGTTGCGCACGCCGTGGTACAGCAGCCTGCCACCACACGACACAATCACTCGCAAGCGCTCCCAAACATACATCGTCGACGTTGCTCCAAAACAAGTCTGCCCAGCTTAAGTTAGTTGCGGAATGGGGTTGCACTTGATGCAAATATAAAGTAGGTTTGGTCGTCAAGAGTTTGTGTGTTGTATGTTAGTAAAAAAGTAAAAGATTTGCTTTCACCAATTTTACGCGTGTTTTATCTATGGATAAAACAACCTTTTATTAATTTACATTTACTGTCTCCAAAAATTTGGTGTCTATTTTTGTTTGGGAACAATTATACACAAACTTTTCTTGTTTATCGCTCTTCTTATGAGTAAATAGTAGTAGTCTAGTCGAATAATAATAGTCTACATTTACAGCAAATAAATGATTTCTTTCTTTCTTTCTTTCTTTCTAATATAGTAGGCGGTTGGTTATATTCATTGTTTTTTGTGCATCGCCTACCCGCTAAAAATATTTTTTCTGTACGCTTGTTATTTAAATTTAAACATAAATTATAAATCTTACTTCTTAATAAGTGGTAGAAAAAAACATATATTTGTAACTATTCATATCATTTTCGGATCACAAGAAAAATCCTAAAAAACAGCACTATCCTTGCAAACCACTTTTTATAATTGAAATGTAACTAGGCTACGTGTCTCCAGTAAAATTATGTTTTTGGGCCAATAAAATAATGGAATTTTGAACGAACATGAAGAAGCTGTGCGCTGGTTGTGAAACTGACCTGGGCGCCAACGCAGTCACAGTAGTGAGCACCAGCACCAGCCAGAACACGGGCTCCTTCAGCGCGTTGAACATGACGCCGTACGTGGACGGCAGGTTCAGGAAGACCGGCGAGATGGACTGGTAGGCCAGCGTCAGCACGAAGAACGACGCCAGCGAGCCCGTCAGCGCCAGCACGTGGATCACCGTCTGGGGAGTGAGGGAATTGTCATTGTTCGTATATATGGCATGGCGAACTTTTCAAGTGGACGTGGATGACCATGGGTTATCTAATGATACAGTTTTAGTTTTCATCAAAATTGGACTCAAGACTACTCTAAGTATTTTTCAGTATACGTCAAAGATTCGGATTTAGCCATCTACGCCCACTTGAAAAATTGGCTCTTTATATACTTTGATAAAATATAATATCCTAGTATCGCTATCAAACTAGTTCAAACGATCAAACTTTGTAACCTAAAAACCAGTTAGTTGTATTTCGAACTTTATTTCAACTACTTTAAAGTTTATTTTTAATTAGTGATAGGCTCGCATTTGACCAGAACCTCACCTGATCGAAAGATGATGTGGTCGAAGATGGATTCACTCATGGCTTTAAGACCCCATGTTGAAGGGATGAGGAAACAGACTGGCAGGGATACCACTCCTTATTTATATCAGAGTCTGAGATGTAAATTTTGTAAAAAGAACTTTCAAGTTAACATCAATAGAGTTTGAAATACAAAAACTGGCACGGTGGTGTACCTACCTGTCTTAAAATAAACCTTAATACCTAAATATATTGTATTTTAGCACAAATTTTCTTGCAAATTCTTATTATAAACTTTCACTCGTGTTAGTTTTCTATAAAGTAATACAGTGGCCTTAGTGTGTTTTTTAACTTTCTCAATATCGTTAGCGTAAACGTCAATTTGTATTGAAACTGAATAAGCGCCGTCTGGTGACACTCACGGAGAACCTTTTATTTGACATATGAGAACGTTTACGTTAACGCGATGGAGTACGTTAAAAAACTCTCACTAAGCCCTCAGTTAACCGCACGTTTGTCATACGAAAAACACCCTTACTGCTACGACGTAAAAATGATATTTTTCAATGCGTATGTTATGTCAGGTTGGTATCACATTCGTGCGGTTAACTGTATCAATAGTCTAAAATAACTACGGTCTAACTCCTCATTCCATGCACACACACACACACACTCTGTAGTTTACTTTACACTTACAAATGTTGAATTAAAACGCTGCATGTAATCAATCGATGAACATATAAATATGTATTATTTAATAATTAATTTGACTTCATAACTGTTATAAAGTGTTACCCAGTTAATAAAGTGTACCCCACTGGGTGGGTGGGACCCCCATGATCGGAATGCACAACGCTGGATATGCGGTACTGGAATAATAGTATGAATATGTCTAAAAACCATGTTAATATACAACGTGTAACAGAATAAACGCAATACCTCTTAAGTTCAAGGTTCAATTTTTTTTTGCGATTTCGGTGTTGGTCCCATAGTGAAAGTTGTTCATAATGATGAGTACAATGACCCCTTAAGAGGTATTGCGTTTATTCTGTTACACGTTGTATAAAAAACCGACCAAGTGCGAGTCGGACTTGCGCACGAAGGGTTTCGTACCATTATCTATAAAAAAACGACAAAAAAGTATTTAACTTTATTCTGTTTTTAGTATTTGTTGTTATAGCGGGAACAGAAATACATCATCTGTGGAAATTTTAACTGTGTAGCTATCACGGTTTATGAGATACAGCCTGGTGACAGACAGACGGACAGCGGAGTCTTAGTAATAGGGTCCAGTTTTTACCCTTTGGGTACGGAACCCTAAAAAGACCGCACTAGCGCACGCAAAACAATTGTTGTAATTTTATTTAGTCGGCTAATAACAGCAAGCGAAACAAAAGCGTGTCCGTGACGTTTTCAAGCTCAACACACTACAGATAGCTATCTCTTTCTGTATCATACGTTCCGTATTATTTATTGCAGTCGTAGTTGAAAATGACTATATCTATATGTAAGTACTTTTGTAATGACAACGCAACGATATCTTAACGTCGTTCAGTATGAACGTAGCGTATCTTTCCTTTATAATACACTAGCACTTCGCCCGCGACTTCGTCCGCGTGGATTTAGTAGGTACTCCACAAACTTCAACGCCCCCTATACATACCCCCTTATAAACGTTAGTTTTGGAAAATTAAGCACAACGATTTTCATTAATTACATTTATTACTTAGCCATTTCTACTTATTCTATGGTCTCAGGTTCAGCGCAACTGTTTACCCCGTTAACCCCGTCAGGAGTTGATTATGCAAAAATGGTTAGGTACATCTGTTTCAATAATCCCATTTTTAGTTCGTTCATAGCATTCCGACGTAAATTAAAGCAAGCAATAATGTCCTCCCCTAAAAACTTGCTGCAACCCCTGCTTCACCCCTTATTATGTATGTAGTTTATTTGCGAAAAATCCAAAAATTTGTTACTCTTATTGTTTTATCGAAATCATTTTCAACTTCATCGGACCAAGCATTGTTATGATTCTCCCCAGTTCGCTCAAGCCGCGACATTTTTCTTACTCCGAGCATGTTTATTACCGTCGTAACTTTTGAACGAAAGGTCCGATTTGAATAATTTAAAGCGTGATTTACACGGACATAATCAACCTTAATTATCAAGCTATTTAAATGGATAAGGATTAATATCATGATACCGAAATCACCATTTTTTCATATCACCAAGGATTTGCTTGAATAATTTTAACAAAAAGCGGTCATGGTGACTTAACCATAATAGTTAGACATATGGTACCGCGGACTTTTTTGTAGACATTGATAACCTCTATAAAATTGTAGTACATCACTTTGCTCTATTGTCAATAGATTCCGCAGCGTACGCGATATAAGGATTTTTTCTCACACCTTGGGTTACATTATCGAAGTTTTCATACGGATCCCTAACGTTTTTGAAAATATTCTATAGCCTATGTCCATCATCGATAATGTACGATTCTACTGGTGAAAGAATTTTTCAAATCGGTCCAGTAGTTTCGGAGCCTATTCATTTCAAACAAACAAACAAACAAACAAATCTTTCCTCTTTATAATATTAGTATAGATATCACTGTCTATTTAAATGCCTTCGCCGCCTCCCCGCCCCCGTGTCAAAACTACAGGCGGGGGCCTGTAGTTTTAGATTCGCCCTAAAATAATAATTCTAGTTCTCACTAGAACCCCGCCCGCGAGCGTGTAATCGCGATGTTTCTAAGTCCTGGCTGGAGGCTCTAATATTTATATCAAGGCTACTCGAAGTCGAGCCAGATCATTCGTCACACTCGTCACTCACCCAGCTCCTCGTCTCGATGGCCACGTACAGCAGCATGACGACGAGGCAGCTCGTCATGCAGCACAGCCCGTAGGCGCACAGGTCCACGGTGGTGTCCCAGTAGGCGTAGGCGGCCGTGAAGAACAGCACGACGCTGATGTACAGGGACTCGGCCAGCACGGCCCAGAACGAGTGCGCGCGGTACGACAGGCCCCGGCGCGCCGCCGCGTACAGCCCGGGCCGCTCCGCCAGCAGCGCGGCCGGCGCGATGCGGTCGTATGCGCCTGCGCACACGTGCCAAATCTCATTGTACACTCGAAATGCCCAACTAACATTCGACGCTTGGTGATTGTTTCAGTGTGGCAACACTTCGTGACTGCATTGTAGAGTCGGTAATTCTCGTTAAAATCAAAAATGTGTCACAATACTTTTATAAAAACAAAATCTCTTTTTAAAACAATCTTCCCAGTAGTCATGAAATGGATCCACATCACAAAAGTAAAATTTTGGGATTTCTAGGTTCAGAAACTTCTATCTACTCTAATATATTACCATCTATATTGTCTATAACAGTAAAAACCGCTTCGATGCTATCCAAAGATTCCTAATTTGATTGCTTTTACTCAAGTGATTGCTTTTACTCAAGTAATTACTATTATTCAAGTAATTACTTTTACTCAAGTAATTACTTTTACTAAAAAAATACTTATATTCAAGTAATTAATTTTACTCAAGTAATTAATTTTTTTCAAGTAATTGCTTTTACTCAAGTAATTGCTTTTACTTGTATATAAATACGGGTGTTAGTCTTAAGTCATTTTCTATGGAATTATTACGAAATGTTTTCTTGATTATACACTTCTGGACACATCTATTGGCCCACCTTGTATTTTCAGTTTCGTTTGGTCCTAGCTAAAATTTTATATTAGGTCGAGCAAAAAGTTTTTATGCAGTTTTGAACCTGGCACATTCACAATTTCATTCAATAGTATTTTTTTGAATTTCGAACACAGAATTTAAAGAAACAAAAGACAATTTGGAGCCTGTTTGTTGATATCAAACAATCGAATACTAAGAAAACTTGGTTTTATTGGTTTACTTGGATTTAATTCTTGAAAAAGTGATTGATATTGTTATGAGCTTAGGGTTCGTGACAATAAAAACAGCCGATAAAATAACCAAAATGACACTTTAATTAATCAACACTAATTGCAACTTTAAAGTCACTAATTATAAATCACAATTGCACTACTGATCACTTTAATTCGCAGTCGAAGTTCGCTCTCGAAGTTGTCGCTTGTATCGCAAAATCAATACTGACTCGGTCGCAGGCTATGCGGGCCTTATATAGGTCGGTAGATAATTCCAGAACCTTCTAGTA
Source organism: Melanchra persicariae (assembly GCA_947386135.1). Lineage (NCBI taxonomy): Eukaryota > Metazoa > Arthropoda > Insecta > Lepidoptera > Noctuidae > Melanchra > Melanchra persicariae. Next base: position 1,536,475 of record OX376651.1, on the reverse strand, counting down.
TAGAAACATCTAGAAAGTTCGAGTACATACCGGTCCGGACCAACCAGACATAGAAAACTCTAGAATGTTCTAGCATCGAAATGTCTAGAAGAATCTTGACTCTACTAGTTCTGCTACTCGATACTAGATGGCGCTAGTAGTAACTTTCATCGTCATGTACCCAGCATTAATTCTGGCGCGTAACACTGCCCCCTCCTAAGACATGCTCGTCCCGAGCATTATCGGCCCCATAATAACGTGCCAGTCGATCCACATGGACGATCTTAGGAGTACTTCTTGTACCTTTCTGTATGCGGTAGGTTACGTCATTGATTTTCGTCACAATCCGGTACGGCCCGTCCCATTTAGCTTGAAGCTTAGGAGATTTCCCCTTGCTGCGAACTGGATTGTGTAACCATACTTGTGAACCTTCGTCGAATCCTTTATTGTTCATTTTGCGGTCATAACGGGTTTTCATCTTTTCAGACATTTGCTGGCCCGATTGTCTGACGTGCTCATAAATGTCATTCATTTTGTTCCGCAAGTCATTCGCATAATCGGTTATACTGCGTGGGGCATCAGGTGGTATTCCGGTAATCAGGTCTGCAGGCAGCCGTAATTCTCTACCAAAGTTTGCGAAAGCTGGTGTCACTGATGTGCTTTCGTGAACAGCACTTCGGTATGACAGCAAAAACGGCTGTATATGCTTGTCCCAATCCCGTTGCCGGTTTTCCACCACTTTTGCCAGGTATCTCTCCAATGTCTGATTAAATCGTTCCACCATTCCATCCGATTGTGGGTGGTAAGAAGTTGTTCTCGTTTTATGAGTACCCATAACTCGACAAGTTTCCTGGAATATTTGGGACTCAAAATTCCTTCCTTGATCGCTGTGAATCTCCAAGGGTACTCCAAAACGACAGAAGACTTCATGAACTAGTTTATCTGCAACTGTTGCAGCTTCTTGATTTGGAATGGCGAAGACTTCTGGCCACTTAGTGAAGTAATCCATTACAACCATGAAATACTTATTACCACTCTCACTTTCCGGAAACGGTCCAGCAACGTCTAGGGCTATCCTTTCCCATGGTGCACCAACATTGTACAACTTCAATGCACCTCTACTACGAGTCTGTGGTCCTTTTACAGCCGCGCAAGTTGTACATTTGCGACACCAGTCCTCGACATCGTCACGACAGTGGACCCAGTAAAACCGTTCCCGTATCTTAAGTAGAGTCCGTTTGACTCCCATATGGCCTCCTGAACAACCATTATGGTACAACTCTAGAACATCCGGTACTTTAGCTTTAGGGACAACCATTTGCAAATGACAGCTGTCTCCCCGAGCATTTTCCCATTTACGGCACAGGACTCCATCCTGAATCACTAAGCTGTCCCATTGGGCCCAATAGCTTTTTGTGATCGAACTCATCGCTGAGACGTCGCTCCACATTGGCTTAGGAGCACTGGCCTTCATCCACTCCAGAATCGGCTTTATGTCCGAATCTTCCTGCTGTGCAAGTTGTAGGCTTTCCTTCCACTCATTGCTGAGATCTGTCTTGAGCATTCTCACAGGTAGGACTTCTTTACCCTCTTGCCTAGTACAATGCTTGCAGTCTTCAGGGCAAGGTCTTCTTGACAATGCATCTGCGTTGCCATGAGTTCTTCCGCTACGATGTTCAATCTCAAAGTCATATTCCTGCAGTAGTTCAATCCATCTCGCAACTTGTCCCTCTGGATTTTTAAACTGCAATAGCCATTTAAGTGCAGCATGGTCAGTTCGTATGTGGAATTTCCGCCCCAGCAAATATTTGCTAAAATGCTGCAATGACTTTACTACAGCAAGCAATTCTCGCCTTGTTACACAATAATTCCTTTCAGGTTTCGACAATGACTTGCTGAAGTACGCTATCACAACTTCTTGATCGCCATTCCGTTGAGATAATACACCGCCAAGTCCTATGTCACTTGCGTCTGTGTCAACTATAAATTCCTTTGCCGTATCAGGATACCCCAAAATAGGTGTTTTGCACAGATTGTCTTTTAGCTCCTGGAACGCGATGTCGCAACTTTCATCCCAGCAGAAATGTCGCTTCTCTTCAGTTAGCTTGTGCAGGGGTTTGGCTATATCTGCAAAGTTCTTGACAAAACGCCGATAATAGGAGCACAAACCCAAAAATGCTCTGACCTGCGTTTTGTCTTTTGGAACTGGCCAATCCTTGACAGCGGCAATTTTCTCTGGATCCGTGCGGATACCTTCTTCCGACACTACGTATCCCAAAAAACTAACTTGCCGTTTGAAAAGTGAACACTTCTTAGGACTCAACTTGAGGTTGGCACTCTGGATCTTCATGAGCACGCGTTCCAGGTTTTGAAGATGTTCTTCAAACGTACGACCTACGATGATGATGTCATCCAAGTAGACAAGACAGGCATCACCAATTAACCCGGTTAGTCCAAGTTCCATCAACCTTTCAAACGTAGCAGGAGCGTTGCACAATCCAAACGGCATAACTTTGAATTGCCACAGACCCTTTCCTGTCGAGAATGCAGTTTTCTCCTTGTCCTTAGGGTCGATTTCAACTTGCCAGTAGCCACTTTTTAGGTCTAGTGTGCTAAACCACTTCACTCCAGTAAGCATGTCCAGCGTGTCGTCAATTCTTGGCAAAGGGTAGCTGTCCTTCTTTGTCACGTCATTCAGACGACGATAGTCAACACAAAACCGCATGCTGCCGTCCTTCTTTCTTACCAGCACTACAGGAGAACACCATGGACTTGATGAAGGTTCTATGACACCATCCTTCACCATTTCCTCAATCATGGTTTCCACTTCCTTTTCACGTGCTACCGGCAATCTCCTTGGTCGTTGACGGATAGGCAATTCTTCTCCTGTGTTTATTTTGTGTTGAACTAAGCCTGTCTTCCCGATGTCAGCATCGTTTGAAGAGAAAACATCGGCGTACTTGAGTAACATCCTCTTCGCTTTGATCATTTCATTGTGAGACAGAGCGCTGCGACAGTCTTCTAAAAGTGTGGTCACTCTCGTTTGTGCATCCTTTCTTAGGGTTCCGGTCGATAGATTTTGGCATCGACGCAGCCAATCCACCTCCTCGCAAGTACCAATCAGCGTGCCTTTTTCTATCATCTGATCCGTATCACAAAGGTTCAGCACGCGTACCCCTGAGATGTCGGTGGCTCTGACCAAAGTTCGTGCCACTTTCCATGGAAGGTCATTGTTTACCCTTTCCACGAGTACACAACGATGAGTCTGCCCAGGATTCCGAGGAAGACTGACCGGCACAATCGTTTCCGATCTCGGAGGAAGGACAATTTTCTTTAGGCTGTACACATTTCCTGGTAAAGCCCCTTCCATGAAAAGTTCCTCTTGTCCACATTTCAAAACTCCTTGATTAACGTCGATCTCACAACAATTCTTCCTCATAAAGTCTAGGCCCAGGATGCAATCGTCCATTATATCAGCCACGACAACATTATGCAGGTAGATTCTGTTGCCTAGCTTCAACTCCATTTCTTTCTCTCCTCGGACGGGTATGCGCTGACCGGTGGCTGTTACCAAATGTATGCGCTCTCGATTGTATGCGGAGTCCCCAAGGAACCGACTTACAAGTTGGGAACTGACAACCGTGCGTGAGGCTCCAGTGTCTATCGTCAGCTTACATGGTGTTCCGTTGACCTCGCCCTTGATGATCAGGCTATTCCCATCGTGGGTTTGTGAGATCGAAATCCTTGGGGCTCTTTGAACATCAGCCAGCACCCGCCCCGCAGTCCTGGCTTTTACTCGTTTCCCTGCTGTTGCTGGGCGGTGCTGTTAGCCGCCCTACCCTCTGGAGATCGATTATCTTTCCTATCTGCAGTTCGCTTAGGGCAACTGGATCGAAGGTGGCCCCTTTCCCCACAGCCATAGCACCTAGGGCTGTATCCTTTAACACGGTCGCGAACTGTAGCCGCTGCAACCTCTCTGACGCGATGGGATCGGTGATCCTGCCGCACAGCTTCCACCTCCAGTGCATGAGCCAAGGCGTCCTTAAGCGTCCCGTGGTGCCCGAGCCTCACAGCAGCTCTAACCTCAAGGTCGCGGATGCCATCAATGAATGCCTGCACCAGGTTCCCTTCAATGAGCGCAGGTACAGACTGGTATGCTTTACGGACCAGCTTTTCCACTTCAAGGGCCCACTGCTGCAGGTTTTCACTGCTACGTTGGACGCGATCCTTGAGCTGCGCACGAAACACGTGTTCCAGATGAGCGTCACCATATCTGGCTTCCAGCGCCTCAAGGAGCTGCTCGTAAGTCACTTCCTTACCGAGAGCTTCCAGGACAGTTAAGGCCTGGTCGCGCAGGCCTAGGGTGAGGGCAGTCATCGCCTGATTTTTATTCCAGCCGTTCGCCTTCATAACAGCCTCAAACTGTATTTTGTAGGCTGACCAGGAAGATGTCCCATCGAAGGGCGGCACTTTGAATCCACGTAGCGAAGGCGTAGTAGCTACGGGAGTTGTAATTCCATCCCCTACTTTAAGATTGCCCAACTCTTTCTTTACATCAGCAATGACGTCATTAAACTTGCTGATCTGGGTTTCAGCCTCTGACAGGCGGTTGTCATGCTGAGCAACCTTCTCCTTCACCTCCTTCATGTCTTTCCCGAAGGCCGCGCGAAGGTCCTTCATTAGGAGCATCTGTTCTTCCTGGCGGCGCGCCTGTTCCTCCTGTCGGTGGGCCTGTTCCTCCTTGTCACGCTGAAGCTGTTCTTCTAACCGACGGGCCTGTTCCTCCTGTCGGCGAGCCTGTTCCTCCTGCCGGCGAGCCTGTTCCTCTTGCCGGCGAGCCTGTTCCTCCTGCCGGCGAGCCTGTTCCTCCTTATCACGCTGGAGCTGTTCTTCCAACCGGCGAGCCTGTTCCTCCTGCCGGCGAGCCTGTTCCTGCAGCATCATCATCAGAGCTCCAATGTCTGGTGCTGCAGATGCTGGAGCTGCTGTGGATGGGCCGGGCTCCATGGTCGGCAACTGGCCCTCCAACGTCTGCGGCGTTGCACCTCCGAAACGCCTCTGGTCCGTCTCCTGCTGGCGTTGACTTCGGGTACGGATACCCTCCATGTCGTCCTTTGGTAGAATCGGCATAGTTTAAATATCCACTCTTCTGACACCAATTGTTACGAGCTTAGGGTTCGTGACAATAAAAACAGCCGATAAAATAACCAAAATGACACTTTAATTAATCAACACTAATTACAACTTAAACTCACTAATTATAAATCACAATTGCACTACTGATCACTTTAATTCGCAGTCGAAGTTCGCTCTCGAAGTTGTCGCTTGTATCGCAAAATCAATACTGACTCGGTCGCAGGCTATGCGGGCCTTATATAGGTCGGTAGATAATTCCAGAACCTTCTAGTATAGAAACATCTAGAAAGTTCGAGTACATACCGGTCCGGACCAACCAGACATAGAAAACTCTAGAATGTTCTAGCATCGAAATGTCTAGAAGAATCTTGACTCTACTAGTTCTGCTACTCGATACTAGATGGCGCTAGTAGTAACTTTCATCGTCATGTACCCAGCATTAATTCTGGCGCGTAACAATATCTTTGGTTTTGCAACAAACATTACTTATTCTTAACATTAAGGTGAGGTTCTATCAATAATCTATGGATACTTCACCTGAAGTCGCCGCCCAAGCTGTGGCACTTATTCAGGCCGGACACAGCCAAAGAAACGTGAGTGCTCAACTTAATTTAAGTCGATCTGCGGTCCGAAATGTTTATCGGAGGTACCTAGAGACTGGCGGCTTTGTTCGTCGCCAAGAAAGGCCACGATCTCGGGTCACAACTGAAAGGCAGGATCGATTCATCGTGACGACCAGCTTGAGAAATCGTCACCTTACCTCCATTGAGATACAAAACCAACTTCGCGACTTCCACGGAGTATCTGTGAGCGCTCGAACTGTTCGGAGAAGGTTAAAAGAACGCGATATGGTACCACACAAGCCCGCTAATGGGCCCAAACTAACGCGAGCCCACCGAACAGCGCGCCTTCATTTCGCACGCAGTCATTTAAATTGGACACAGCAAGATTGGAGCCGTGTACTCTTTTCTGATGAGTCTAAAATTGTGTTACATGGCAATGATGGAAGGAAGAAGGTCTACCGACGTAAGGGAGAGCGTTTCGCACAATGCTGCTTTGAAGAGAGGGTTGCTTATGGCGGTGGCTCATGGACTGTCTGGGGCGGTATATCCGCGAGCGGCAAAACTCAACTTGAGGTTGTTACAGGACCACGGCTGCCAACATTAAATGCTGAAAGGTACATTCGTGAGTGCTTAGAACCTCACGTGATACCATACGCGGACTATGTGGGCCCAAATTTCCTTTTTATGCATCATAATGCAAGAGCCCATGCGGCCGGCATCGTCAGGGAATATCTTCGGGATGTGAACATCACAGTTATGGACTGGCCAGCCAGAAGCCCAGACATGAACCCCATTGAGCACATGTGGGACGAGCTAAAAAGACGTGTTAGGGCTCGTCAGCCAGTTGCCCAGACGATGCAGGAGTTGAAAACTGCCATAGAAGAGGAATGGGAGATGATCCCTCAAAATTTCATAGAGCGGTTGATAAACTCTATGCCTAATCGTATGAGAGCTGTGGTAGATGCCCATGGAGGCAACACGCGTTATTAAATTAAACCTTTATTTGATAAAACATGTTTTTTATTCAAAAATCAATTGCCTTTAACAAGGCGCATATCCGACTTGTTAGGCGTAGCTCCATGTCGTATGGTATTCTGAATTCAAATTTAAAACAATACGATCGAAAAAGATGGTAAAATGTATCAGGTTTAAAACTGCATCAACAGTTTTTGTTCAATCTAGCAATCATATTTCGGTAGGGGCCATCGAAACCTAAACTCTAACGTGGGCCAATAGATGTGTCCAGAAGTGTAGATTAAACTTACCGATGACGATGGGCGGCAGTGCGGTGAACATGAGGTTGTAGGTCATAAGGTGCGCCTGGTCGATCATCACCATGGACGAGAAGCCGCAGTAGAACTGATACCAGAATACCAGGAACACAAATGTCTGCGAACACATATAATGGGCACGTTAACACCTGTCACACAGATATGAGTTACAAACACGAAGCCCTATACAAAGTTATCCAGGGTAAAAATAAATAACTGGATTTCTACAAACGAACGGAATTTAAATAATTTGTCTTTTGAACTGCATCCAATCGATTATGCAAACTGTTTAACACACAACGGTATCATAAAAAAACTTGTGTCCCTACAGCTTGCAAATCAGAGTATGAGGCGGTGACAGATGGAACAAAATATTTTTTACGGAGTTATGCATATTTGTTATTTGATTTTCCTAATTTCCCATTCAAAGTGACCAAAACTGAGTGATGAGCTGATGTTGGTGCAACCAAACTCTGTTTCGTCAAGTTGTTCCTCTATTTTCTTCAATTTTCACCTAATCAGCGATTTAAACTTACGGCATTTTTAAGAAAGAAGTAGAGTATCATCCGGGCCAGTCTATCGTAGCACCAGTGCCCGTGCACCAACAGCAGTCGCTCGATGTACTTGAAGCGCGACACCGCGAAGTCAGACGCCATCACCGCTTGCATGCCCTCTTGTCCTGATATACCTGCGGAATAAATATCAATATTTAAGCTAGCGAACATTAATTACCCAAAAAAATATCCATCTTGCTTGCCTTGAAATTTAACTTTTTTAAGTAATTTAATTTCAATTTCATTTTTAATTCAATAATTTTTTTGTTTGTTTATTATTATTATTCTGATTTTATTTTTGAATTTTAATGGTTATTTCTCTTTTTGTTTTTTTCTTTTTCTTATTGTATCCTTTATTATTTCTCTTGAACTTGACATGATGGATTATTGTACGCACCCGTGTCCTATCTAGGTATAACGTTAAGAGGCTTGTAATGCACTCAAATTTCGAAAATTCACTGGCTTCTAACTAAGATACAGGTACATAAACCTAGTTTAGAAGTCAGGGTTTTTTAATTAAGTATTGACTATTTATTGTTGGTTTACAAATTATGATGTTATATATTGAGAAATTATTAAATTATTATTATTTATAAAAGGTACTCGTTTCGCACATACATATTTGAATTGCATACTATATTCATATTTTTGCATGATACAAATTGTGTATGTCGCACAAAATTAAACAAAAAAAAATACAATAAAAGTGCCGTTGTTACCAGCTTATCTTTAAATAAAGTCAAAAATAAATAATCTAACGCACAGTCAGCTGCCTCAATTGGGTGCCCCTAAAGTATTAAAATACTATAGAAAAGGGGCGTACACAGTTGATGATGCTGTCCGAATCTATCTGCGTTAATGCCCTATCAGACTTAAGGCTTATTTATTTTCAACTTAATTTTAACTTCAGCAAGGTCGATATTTGTACTCTAGTGAAAACCGCACTGGACAGCAAATTATATTATTTATTTCTGGGATTCATGTCCCAATGTATGGAATCTAATCATCTCTGTATGTAACGAGACATTAGTAACCTGGAGTTTCATGCAAAATGGAGTTTAGGTTTAGCGCGAGGTACCTGTATGGCTCAGAGGTAGTTAAGTCGTGAGTTGACGAAAACCACCGATTTCACCTTAGTTCAGTATATTTGTAAAGTTACACGTAAGTTATGTTTGGATGCTAATCCGCGGTTATAGCGCTACGGCAGCTATTGGTCAACTAATTTAATAAGTATAAGTAATTATAAAAGTAAACTAAACGAGTAGCGTAAAGTAGGTTGCGGCGTTAGCAATTTGCCTGTACGTGAACCGTACATGCTCCCGAGGGAAAAGTGGGATGAGCATCCATTACAAAGCAAATAATTATCTAAGAAAAGTGCAAAGTAAATAATAAAAGTTAAATAGTAAACAAAAGTTAATGTGTAAAGTTATAAATGTAAAAGTATAGGTATAACACTCAATTTAAATCGTCAAAGTGAAATACTTTCTTCGGCTGTCTTGCTTCGCTGTAAACGGGCTCCGCTGCTGTCGAATGTATTTCTTGTAGCTCGATGTCTCCTCCAAAGTTCTCCCTTCCTCTAGGTGTCACTCCAGTTTTGGAAGAGAGTGTTTTGATGCCTTTCTTTGTTTTGCACCTTCGTTTGATGATATGATAGAGGGCAAGCACAGCGATTCCTCCCAACAACAAAGAAGTAACCGAATAGAGATAGATGTCGTGATTTGACATGTCGGATGCCTTCGGTAATATTTCCCTGTTTTTCTGGAATGCCAACTGCTGGTCTATTTTTCTTATTTCTACAGCAGTTGGTGATCCTTGTTCGGTTATATTCAATTTGGCATTATTCCAGCCGTGGTCAAATATGTTGTTGATTGTTGAGTTCAAAGTAGGTATTTCGATCTCTGGTTCCATGTTGTAACTACTTCCCAGCTGATTGTGTGTAAATATTGTGGCGTCGTTTTTCTGCAGTAAGCATTTTGATTTCAAGGAAATCACTCCAGTCCCGTCAATGACCGCAGGCGTAACTTGACCGTTACATATGACGCGCATCAGCTGTTTTCCGCACAGTGTAAATAGCCACATGTTCGGTTTGTGCAGCTTTATCCAGGTTTCCTTGCATGTTACGTCTTTGAGGACGCATGATAAAGACTCTTGTTGGTTGAAGACTTGGGCCTCACATGGAGCGTACTTGTCGTGCATGTTGTAGACAGGATTACGTGAGACACATAGGAATTCGTCTTCTCCGTATGATGTACATTGCCGCATGTCTTGGTCTTCCATTGTTATGTAAGAGTTCTTTAAAAAGTTGATTGCGATGAAGCTTGAACTTGCTTGCACGAGTTTTAAACGTCCTTGTGTAAGGATCGGTGTTGGTATAACTCGGTATATTTTGTAGTCCTCATCGCTCAGCAAGGGGATGTGTATTTCAAATAGCATAAAGTTGTTTGTCATGCGAGCCTTCACGTGGATGAGGTCATAAATATTTTTCAAATCCCTTTGAATGTCCTTTACCGGTAACGACAATCCCTGTGGCAACCTGCCTGATATTATGTTGAGCTGTTCGATCAGTTGGTTAGCGGGAAATAAATGTGTATCTAAATGTCCTCTATAAATGTTGGCGAGAGCATTTATCAACATTTCCACTATTCGATTTAAATCACTAAAAATCAGAGTTGCCGTCATGGCTGCGGTATTTATGTCATTCATCGTGAATAGCATTTGCGCCCTGTTTACTATTTTTGTGATGTCGCTGCTAGTTTGGTTTATATAGGCGCGCAATGTTTTGAATTGTTCATCCATAAAGGCAGTGTTTCTTTTTATAATGTTATTTTCAGCCTCTACAATCAGTGTTTGGTTTTTCATAAGTTGGAGTAGGTAGTCATCGTTTGATTGTAGGTTCTGTATGTCTTTTTCGTACTTTTCGGCAAAGTCTGCGTCAAGAACTCCAAAAAGAGTTCTTGATAGTTTCCCAACTCCATCAAAGTAACCTCGTTTTGGTCTTGAGTGTTGAGTGAGCAGCATAGAGTTGTAGTCGGTTAGGTGACTCAGTTCATGACGTAGGTGGCCGACAATTGTTTCACAAGGCGTGTAGTCATGTGATATTCTTTGGCATAGTTTATCTATTTGGTTCACGTAATCATTGATTCGATCAGTTGCTTGCCAGTATGACGTTAAGTTATAGTAAACCAATAGATTCCATTCGTCATGTATTAGTTGTATTGTCCCTGCTTCATCGAAGTAAATCGGATGATTGCTCGGTATAGGTGTAACCTTCCAGTTATTCGTCGTTGGCGCAGATTGTGCAATTCCCGTCATCGCTACTATGGATAGGAGAACAAGTGACAGCCAATTGTTTTTGTTTTTAGCTGTGCCTCCTAGTTTTTTGGTTTCCGGAGTAGGTGTCCTTTTCTCTTCCTCTTCGTTTACTCTTGTTTCTTCTAGTTTCAGCGGTAATGGTGAAAGCTTCGTTATTGGTCGTTTAAGTGAACCTTTTCCAGTTTTCAAGGTAACAACTCGTACTCGACCATCGGCGCCTGGATGTAGTTCCTGGACTCTTCCTAAAGCCCAGCGCCCAGGAGGTAAGTGTTCATCTTTTACTAGTACTAGGCTTCCTTGTTTCAGGTTTTCTTTTGGGTGCTGCCATTTGCTACGGGTTTGGAGTTGATGTAAATATTCGTTCGACCAGCGCTTCCAGATGTGCACGTTCATTTGTTCAACAAGCTTCCATCTGTTTCGTAGATCGTGCTCAGCAAAGTCTTGCTCTTCTTGTGGTAGTGACAGGAGGGGGCCGCCAATAAGGAAGTGGCCTGGCGTTAGATATTCCAGGTCTTCGACATCCTCTGTTAATGGGCACAGCGGACGAGAGTTTAGACAGGCTTCAATTTGATTAAGTAAAGTAGTGAATTGCTCGAAAGTAAGCTTCTGTTCCCCCAGTACTCGATGTAGGTGATATTTCATTGATTTGACGGCAGCCTCCCACAGGCCTCCAGCTGTTGGCCATAGTGGCGCGTTGAAATGCCACTCAATTTGTAAGTGGCTCATCTCATCGGTGAATTCAGAAGTCTTAAACGTATTGTGTTTTTCAAATCCCTGTTGAAGAAGTTTTGCTGCGCCCACAAAATTCGTGCCGTTGTCGGAGAATACGTGGCGGGGTGTACCCCTGCGGGCACACATCCTTTTGAATGCGGCGAGGAACGTTTGCGTAGTCAGGTCTGACACCAATTCCAAATGCACGGCTTTGGTCACCATGCATATGAATATTGCTATGTAAGCCTTGCAAGTTGTAACTCCTCTTCCTTTGTTGATTTTCACATCAACATGTCCGGTATAGTCTACACCCGTGTTCGTGAACGGTCTTGATGGAGTGACACGCTCCTTTGGTAAGTCTGCCATCAGTTGGACGTTTCGGTTTGGTTTGAACCGATGACATCGGATGCATTGTCGAAGCCCCTTCTTGACTGTCCTGCTACCTCCAATGACCCAAAATTTCTGACGTAAATGAGCCAAAGTGAGCCGGGCGCCACCATGGAGAGTGTCACGATGAGCCTCTTGAATAATAAGCTCCGTTAATCTTCCTGTTGCCGGAAGAATAATAGGATGTTTAGCTTCGGGAGATAAAGTTGAGTAGCCTAGTCGCCCCTTCACGCGCAGTATTCCACTGTTGTCCAGAAATGGGGTTAACTTCAGCAAGTTGCTTTTTTTTGATATTGGTCGGTTTTTCTTTAAACATTCTATATCGTCGGCATAGTTTTCCTTTTGAACGTTCTTAATAACCAATTCTGTTGCTCCCATTATGTCTTGTGTTGTTAAGCACAAAACCTCCTTTTTATTACCGCAGTCGGTTAAGTTATTGGTTGCGTTTAGTGCGCGTTTTTGCTTACGAATATTGCTGAGTCGTAGAATCCATCCAAGCACTCGTATTACGCGTTTATAATTACTGTTTTTATTCAGTAATGTGTCAATTATTTCACATTTCTTGTATGTGACAGCGCAGCAGTTTATTTCTCGCAACTCAGTGTTTGTTGTGTAGGTCAAGCGATTGTCTTGATGGTTTTGTAACGTATTTGTTTGTAACCATTCTGGCCCATTCCACCAAAGTTTAAAATCGAGAAGTTGTAATGGTGTTAAACCTCGAGTTGCACAGTCAGCAGGATTTTCTTCTGATTTCACATAGTCCCAGCAGTTTGCCGAGATAATGCTGTTTATTTGTTTCACTCTGTTAGCTACATATTTGTCCCATCTGTTTATATCGCCCTGGAGCCAGGCTAAAACGACCTTGGAGTCGGTCCAGCATCTTATGTGTAGGTTTTTCGTGTAGAGAGTGTTTCGCGCCTTTTCTAGCAGTTTAACTAGTAAAACGGCCCCGCAAAGTTCCATTCTAGGTACTGTTATCTTATTGCTGATTGGTGCAACCTTTGTTTTTGCCGTAATTAGCGTAGTCTTGTATTCGCCGGTTTGATTTTTAACTCGGCTATAAATGACACATGCATAAGCTTTTTCGCTTGCGTCGCAAAACCCATATATCTCTAGGTTGTTTTCTTGACATTGCAGCCATCGTGGTATGGAAAGTTTGTTAAGCACTGGGATATCTTTTCTCATAGTTTCCCATTCCGTTGCGAGATCTTCGGATAAACGTTCATCCCAGTTGATTTTGCTTATCCAGATTTTTTGGAACAGGAGTTTGGTTTTTATTGTAAGTGGCGATAGTAGTCCAAGTGGGTCGTACAGTTTGCTAATTTCGCTCAGTAGTACGCGTTTTGTCAGCTTTTTCTTGAGCGGTAGATCCCATTGGTATGTGAAGCTATCGTTGTCTTGATTCCACCTCATGCCCAACATTTTTGAGTTTGTTGTTTCTTCTGGGCTAAAGTCTATGTTCGTATTCTGGCTCTTTTGATCATCTCGCAAGTCCTCCAAGATAGTTGGTTCGTTCGTCTTCCATTTTCTCAAGTTAAATCCTCCTTTTTTTAGCAACTCAATTAGTTGTGTTACCAGTGTTTTCGATGCAGCAATAGTATCTTGCCCGTAAACCAAATCATCCATGTAGAAGTAGTTTTTTAGGACGTTTCCTGCTTCCGGGTAAGTATCTTTTTCATCTTCTGCGAGATTATGCAGAGTGCGCATTGCCAGATAAGGTGCACTTTTTGTTCCGTAAGTTACTGTGCCCAACTGCCAATCTTGTAGAGGTTCGTTAGGGGAAGATCTCCAGACTATAGTTTGCAGATGTTGTTGTTTATCGTTTAGCCAGATGAACCGATATAGTTTTTCGACATCTGCCGTGAAGACGTATCTGTATGTTCTCCAGTTAATAAGTAGTGTCAGTATATCCTTTTGTAAGTTCGGACCGCAGTACATGTGATCGTTGAGACTGCTGTCTCCTTTTGTCTTGTACGACGCGTTGAACACTACTCTTAGTTTTGTTGTAGTGGACTCAGCTCTTAACACGCCATGGTGAGGTAGGTAGACTTGGAACTTACTTTCTCCTGAGACAGGTTTCATGTGTCCCATAGCGATGTATTCGTTCATAAAACGCTTGTATTCGGTACTGAGTTCTTTGTTTTTTGACATTTTCCTTTCCAGTTGAAGGAATTGTGCTAATGCTTGCGACTTTGCGTTTTTTAAGTTTGCTTCGAAGTTAGGTTTCATTGGCATTTGTACCACATATTGTCCGTTCGCCAGTCTTGTGGTAGTTGCGTTATAATGTTCCTCACAGTGTTGTTCCTCAGTAGTTGATGATGGTTTGTCTGGAATTTCCTCTGTTTCCCAAAATCTTGTCATGTTTTCGAAATCGTTAAGTGTCACCAAGCAGTTGAATGTCTTTACATTCCCGCATAGAATCCAACCCACTTTAGTTTGTTGAGCTACTGGGTATCTCTTGTCACTCCTGATGACGCCGTTCAGGATAAGTTCGGAATAGATGTCCGCGCCCAAGAGTAGGTCGATCGGACCCGACAGGTTGAACTGTGGGTCCGCTAGTTTTAAGTTTTCTAAGTAGTCCCAGTTGCTGATTGAGAACGATGCGGTAGGTAAGTTGCTTATGAGTTTTTTCATTATTAACGCTTCAAAGTTGAATTTGTAGTCTGAATGTATTGACTGACATTCTAAGTTCATTGCCCCTTTGCAGTTGCCGCTAAGGGTTCCCACACCCGATACAACAGCGCTCATTTTTCGTCGCTGCAATCGGAGGCGTTGTGCCGCGTTTTCTGTTATTAGGCTTACTTGGGAGCCTTGGTCAAGTAGACCTCTCAAGTTTACGAAGTTTCCGTCAATTGTTTTGACTTTCAGAAGTACTGTTGTCAACAGCACTTCCCTCTCTTCATTCGTTAAGTTATTGACCCCATAGGACGTCGATGGGATCGAAGATGGGTTTTCCTCCCTTGTTGCTTGTTTGTGGCTTGTTAGCTCAGTTTCATCTTCATGCATAAGTGTGTGGTGTGCCTTATGACACAATTTACACGTCTTTCTTGATTTGCATTGTTTTTCTCCATGGCTGAATAGGCAGTTTTTACAAATGTGCAATTTGCGAATTGCGTCAATCCGTTTGTTTATGTTCATCGCCAGGAATTGTTCGCAATTCATCAAAACGTGATTAGTTTTGCAAATCGGGCATGTTTTTTCTGTCGTGAAGAAGGTTTTTGGCGAGTTTTGTGACTTGTTAAAGTACGATGACCCCTGCGTTTTATTCTTGTAGTTGTTATTTCGGTTTTCTGACCCTTTATGCGGCTGCTTTTCCGTTTTCCATGGTTTGCTAGATGATGATAATTTTTGACCATTTCCTTGCAGAGCTTCCAGTGACATGAATTTTGATTCCAAAAACTTGATAAACTCTTCTAGGTCGGGAAACTCCCGGGGATGTTTGACCTCCTTTATATATTCGTTATATGTAACGCTATCTAGTTTTTGAGCCAATAGGTGAACCACGATCGGGTCCCAATTGGTGGTGTCTAGCCCGATGTTTTTCAGCCCGTTCAAGCATTCCATCATGATGTCGTGAAGTTTCCGTATGCTTGCAGCGGTTGGTTGCTGAATACTAGGTTGATTCAGAAGCGTGTTCATGTATGAGGTGAATAACAGCCGTTTGTTGTCGTAGCGGTGGGCCAGCATCTCCCAGCAAGATGCGTAGTTCTCAGCACTGATGCCAAGATGCTGAACCAGTTTCTCCGCCTCACCTTTGAGTTTTGTTTTTAAGTGCTGCATTTTTTGTGCCTTTGAAAGTGTCGGATTGTTGTGTACACTTTCAAGATAGAGGTCTCTAAAACTCATCCACTGGTTATAGTTGCCATGAAAATCCGGTATTTGTATGTTTGGCGTAGATTTCTCATAATGCGCATTTTTCCATATGTTGTTTTGAAGTTGCCTTTTCAGGTCATCATAGTGGTTTTCCGCTGTATTATATTTTAATTGGTAAGTTGAGTCGTCATCTTGTAAAATAAAGTCTAACTCCCAATTTGCTTTTTCTATGTGCTCCCATTTCGTTTTCAGGGTGCTTAACTTGTCTTCCAATTCCCATTTTTCCATTGGTGTTGCCAATGCTATGGTGATCTTCTCCACAGTGCGTTCGAATGCTCTAAAGTTACAGTATTGTTGACGCAAAAGATCTTGTTGTTTCTCCGTCGACTCGCTTGTTCCCCGAGGAGGTATGTGGAATTGGATATCGTCGAAAGTAAATTTCGATTGCCCCTTCCCTTGGTTAGGCGTCGCAGGTGGTTGCTCCGTCTTACTAGTAGACGGAGGTGGCAATTCAGACTTACGTTTCAACATGTCTTGCAGCACTTCTTCATACATCTTCTTCGTACTGTTGAAAATGTCGTCATTGAAGTATTGAAGGTCTGTCGCTCCAGACTCTTCCAGCAGTTGGTGGTTATGAACAAACTTCTCCCAGTTTTTGTTCAACCGAGAAAGACGCTCCTCCAGGTATGCCAAGTTCTTCCTGGTGGCACTGTCCTTCTTGTAGTTTGTGCAGATAAGTTTTAAGTCTCTGAAAGTAGTTTCCTGATGACTTATCAGTTCTGCCAAGCTCTGAACCATTTTTGTTAGTTATTGGGTTGACCGTTGGTGGAGTAAAGTTGTATCACCACAGGTACTAGTTCACCCAAGTTGCGAAGTTTTCGCCGATAGTTCAGCTGTAGCAGCAGACGTGATCTCTGCTAGCTCGTAAGTTACAGGCACTCAGTGTAGATCACCCTCCTTTACGCTATGTGCAACGTCTCAATGCTACTGGTGAGACCCGCTTGTGGGAGGCCAACAGCACCGATTTGCTAACGTAACTGGGATATACCACGCTAAGCACTCTGCTGATGAGGAGACACGACGACCCACGAGATGATATGCCGTGTCATCCGGCTCGAAGGACCACTTTTATGTATGGCTGAGGTAGTTAAGTCGTGAGTTGACGAAAACCACCGATTTCACCTTAGTTCAGTATATTTGTAAAGTTACACGTAAGTTATGTTTGGATGCTAATCCGCGGTTATAGCGCTACGGCAGCTATTGGTCAACTAATTTAATAAGTATAAGTAATTATAAAAGTAAACTAAACGAGTAGCGTAAAGTAGGTTGCGGCGTTAGCAATTTGCCTGTACGTGAACCGTACAGTACCTTAAAATTGATCTATGTCATTGAAAAATTTAATTAATTTTTAGGGACCTAAAGTGCAAGTCTTTGCACAATTTCAAATTGAAATTGGTATAAGTTTGCACTTTATGATAATAATTGAATTCTATCCTTTTTTTTAGGTTTTTATTTGGGTTAGCAGCCTCATTAATAACCACCTTATTTCGCCACATTCTTGCTGTATTTCAGCTACTTTAAAGTAGCAGCCCGTCACACCTGTTTATCGTAACTTCTTCATCTCGGTGGCCTGCATTTTTTTTTTACTTTATGGTACTAGATAATAAGTTTTAAAGTAACCTACTCTGCCTATTTTTATTTTATCTATCTACCAGGAACACCAGGGGGATAAAATAAAAATATTAGTTTTTGACAATAGCTGCGGTGTAGAGTGAAGTGATATGTTGCGTGGGAGACATCCGGCTCGAAGGACCATTAAAAGGCGTATTGTTTTTTTTTTTTAAGGATGTAAATCATCAAATGACCCCTTCCGCTCTGGGTGGAGCGGCAGGGAGTGTCATACTTTTACTGACTAAAACCCATCCATGGTCCTCCTAGTGCCTTTTACGTTCCAGGGCCGCGGTAACTCTTTCGAACAAAATCCGCAACCATTGAAAGGCGTATAGCATGCTTTTCTTAGTTTCTCTACATGGTGTTCTTGGTAATACAGTCTACAAACAAGAAAGGCATGCTATACCTACGCCTTTTAGCCATCATGTGACATTTTTCACGTGCTATTTATTCTATCCACTTCATCCAAGGTTACAGGAATCATTGACGCAATTCTGTCTTATTAATTTTATTGCGGTTAACAACAAGCACGCATAAAAAACATAATAAGATTAATTAATTGACTTCCAAGTCAGTTGATGTGTTAAATAGAAGAGCGCACGTCATTGCAGATTTTTAACTCATTAAAGTTTTAACGAAGTTCGTAGACAACTGACTGGAATAGATGAAGTGATTAAGGATTAATTGGTCATCATTGTGTAGACAAGAATAAAACGGACGTAAACAAGTCCGCCTTTATACAGTGCTTTATAGAGCATAAAGTTTTAATAACAAGACATTGCATTTTCAGTGATCACAGTTTGTAATAAGTGGATTCTATAACTTCATAATTTTCACACATAACATAACGCTTGTATATCCTGAGGTGTTTAACAGAGGTGTTCCTATAGTGTAACCCAGTTTTTTATTATTTGACAGTATGAAACATGGACATTATGGACAGTATCTATACTAATATTATAAAGCTGAAGAGTTTGTTTTCATTGTATGGTTGAACGCGCTAATCTCAAGAACTACTGGTTCCAATTGAAAAATTATTTTAGTGTTGGATAGCCTATTTAGCGAGAAAGGTACATTAACGCTACGACCAATAGGAGCAGGTCATTAATGAAAAATGTAACGCAGACGAAGTTGCGCGGGTTAGCTAGTGAATAATATGCCCAAATGACCTAAAATTCAAATTATTTTATTTCACAGGCCTTTTTTTGGATGGGAAATCATTAAATGACTCCTTCTGCTCTTGGCCGAACGGAAGTGAGTGTCAGACTCTTATTGACTAAAATCTACCCGTGTTCTTCCAAATGCCCTTTATTTTTCAGGGCCACGGTGAGTCTTTCGAACAAATTCATGTACCCTGGCAGGTCCAGGTTCTCGCTCCAGACCATGGAGTGACCTTATTTAACGTCAGAAACTAGTGCACGGTTTAAATTGCTTGTTTCTTAAGGAGAAAGTGGAATTCCCTGCCGGAGTCTGTGTTTCCTGATAGCTACAACCTGGGAGTCTTTAAGTCAAGAGTGAATAGGTTACTTCTAGGCAAGCGTGCTCCATCTTCGACCACATCTTCGCTTACCATCAGGAGATAGTGGTCAAGCGCGTGCCTATCATTAATAAAAAAAAAAAAAAAAAAAACCGGCAAGAAACTCCACTGTTACTCTTTACTTCTATGAGAGGACAGTGTAAACCAGTCAACAGAGTATCAAGTAAGTACATAACAAAAACGTGAGGCGATTGGTAAGTAAAAGGTAAGATTTATTGCGTAGTTTCCTCATTTGCAGAAGCGGAGGGGAGGATCCAAGTTTAGTTTTCCAACCCAAAACCAGTCCAAAATGCGAAGAATTAATTGTAGACTAATAGAGGAATAGCAGCAAGGCCGACCAAGGAGAAGATGACGGGACGACCTCATACTCCTAACGAAAAGACTGGCCCGAGCTGTTACAGACAGAGTTGTGTGGAAAAGGGAGAGGTAGGCCTTTGCCCAGCAGTGACACGAAGTAGGCTAGATAAATAGATGCATGAGAGTGTTAGACTCACCGACGCCGACGTCTGCAGTCTGTATCATGGACACGTCGTTGGCGCCGTCTCCGATGGCCAGCGTCGTCACGCCCAGCTCCTCCTTCACCGCCTAGACAAACACTTTCTAGTTAACACATGATATAATACAGTCAAACAGAAACGAATGGACATTTATAGCTCCTTTCCTCCGGTCCCAAGAGCGCGTCGCCTAGAGGGGCAGCGAGGGGCCCCGGTCCCAAGAGCGCGTCGCCTAGAGGGGCAGCGAGGGGCCCCAGTCCCAAGAGCGCGTCGCCTAGAGGGGCAGCGAGGGGCCCCGGTCCCAAGAGCGCGTCGCCTAGAGGGGCAGCGAGGGGCCCCGGTCCCAAGAGCGCGTCGCCTAGAGGGGCAGCGAGGGGCCCCGGTCCCAAGAGCGCGTCGCCTAGAGGGACAGCGAGGGGCCCCGGTCCCAAGAGCGCGTCGCCTAGAGGGACAGGGAGGGGCCCCGGTCCCAAGAGCGCGTCGCCTAGAGGGGCAGCGAGGGGCCCCGGTCCCAAGAGCGCGTCGCCTAGAGGGGCAGCGAGGGGCCCCGGTCCCAAGAGCGCGTCGCCTAGAGGGGCAGCGAGGGGCCCCGGTCCCAAGAGCGCGTCGCCTAGAGGGGCAGCGAGGGGCCCCGGTCCCAAGAGCGCGTCGCCTAGAGGGGCAGCGAGGGGCCCCGGTCCCAAGAGCGCGTCGCCTAGAGGGACAGCGAGGGGCCCCGGTCCCAAGAGCGCGTCGCCTAGAGGGGCAGCGAGGGGCCCGGTCCCAAGAGCGCGTCGCCTAGAGGGGCAGCGAGGGGCCCGGTCCCAAGAGCGCGTCGCCTAGAGGGGCAGCGAGGGGCCCCGGTCCCAAGAGCGCGTCGCCTAGAGGGGCAGCGAGGGGCCCCGGTCCCAAGAGCGCGTCGCCTAGAGGGGCAGCGAGGGGCCCCGGTCCCAAGAGCGCGTCGCCTAGAGGGGCAGCGAGGGGCCCCGGTCCCAAGAGCGCGTCGCCTAGAGGGGCAGGGGGCCCCGGTCCCAAGAGCGCGTCGCCTAGAGGGGCAGGGAGGGGCCCCGGTACCGTCAAGCCGTCCGTCTCATAGGTTTAGTGGTCGCTAACGATACAGCGTTGTAAAAGGTCTTGGGCTCCACTCGGTCGGGCAGTTATGGGCTTGTCTTTCTGGCATTTTGGGCTAGTTTAGTTCAGAATATAGGAAAGTACCTTCACGATGTAGGCCTTCTGCAGCGGCGTAGCGCGGCAGCACAGCACGGCGGAGCAGCGGCGCGCCAGCGACAGGAAGGGCGCCACCAGGCCGGAGCGCCGGTCCAGGATGTACGTCAGCGTGCGGCCGTCCACCACCAGCGCTCTGTCAGTGCCTACAGTCGCAAAGCCGCCTTCCAGGTAGTTCTTGATCGTGGCTTCTGCATGTTCCTGTACATATAACTTACATCAGCAACTATTTTAGCCGTCATATAGCTATGCAGTTCAAAGCGAGACTAACGGGCACGACCGTTAGTCTCGCTTTTTGTAAAAAGCATGGGCGCAAAACGCGCAACTGGACTAAGAAAAGTGTGCAGGACATCATAACCCTGTTAAAAGAGACCGACCCTGACGAAGTGCCGACGTTAGTGTGGCGAAGGATCTGCACAAGCTTTCTCCCGTCACCTTCGACCACGTCGATGTAACGAGCCTGCTGAGAGACGGTTTTTCTGAAGGCAAGCCTTGTGGATGTGCAGAAGAGGTTGGATGTATTCCAAAATACAGGTGCCGATTTGCGCATGAACTTATTGAGTTGCGTAAAACGACAGCGGTAACTGGGTCACCATCGAGTGCACTCAATGTTAACATGCACCGCCTCGATCTATCGGGGGCAAGTTTCACGTCAGTTGTTTTGTCGCCGCGGTCACCGTCGAACGCTGAGCCTGCGTGCCTGCGACACGTACACCGCGCGCGCCCCTGCGGCTCCTCCGCCTCCGCCACAACAGCCGGCCAGCTGCCCATGTCCACAGAGTCAGCAAAAAACATTGTCTCTGTGAGCAAGGTCAATGCTCCCTCTACGAAGCCCTTCCCTGAAAAGGCATCGAAGCGGGCTGATAATGATCACCATCATTATCAGCCCGCTTCGATGCCTTTTCATACCTCTTCTTATACAAAAGTTGCATAAATAACTATTAGCGCACATCGTTTCAGAACGAAGGGCTAAAAAGTGTACACAGCACTGTCATGTTGGCGACGCACTGTCGCACGGTCGCCAACATCACCGCGGTGATGTATATTATAGAAGAAGGGGTATTAAAATAAGAATGTGGGTTTATCACACGAGGCGAAGCAGAGTGTGATGGTAGTGTCACATGAGTATTGTAATACCTTATTATGTACAGTTGCATACAAGACTTTATCTACACTCTTGATATGAATCCTCTATGAAAGGCTCTTTTCTAATTCATGAAATCTTAGTACTTACGCCTTTTCATGTTGTTTTCTCGGCTTTTCTGGTAATAATTGGTTAAAAAAGTCCTTTGCTGCATTAGAAATATCTGGTGGTGAGTTATCTAAGTTTGTGTCACTAATTTTTGTGAACAACAAAGTAATAAATTTTTTCAATAATATTATCGAACAAAAATCGCGGGATACGACCTGAATTCGAATAACCCATATTTTTTTTTATTAAGGCGCTGTGTTAGTGAAACGCGCATGCATGACATTGTTCTTTTTTTGAAATTCATAAAGATACCACAAATTGAGTGGTGAGAATGTGGCCGTTTGGTGATTCCTTTGCTTTTCCGATCCCATTTATAAAGCGAATGAGTTTTTGCGTAATGAAATTTAGTACAACATTATAACACTCGTTTGGATGATAAGGTTACTATGACTGGTTGTTTTATTGTTGGCAATAAGCTAACTGTTTCAGAAACTTTTATAGAGGATTTATACCATGGAAGTAGATAAAACACCTAAAAACGACAATAATTAGTAATCTCACCTTATCCCTCGATATAAGATAGAGCAGGCGATCAGTCTGCGAGAAGAGCGCGGCGGAGTAGGCGATGTTGATGGCGGTCTCGGGCTTGTCGCCGGTCAGCACCCACACCACGATGCCGGCGTCCAGCAGCGCGCGCACCGTGCGCGGCACCTGCTCCTGCAGCCGGTCCTCCACGCCCGTGGCGCCCACCAGCGTCAGCGCGCTCTCCAGCCGCGCCAGCGACTCGCGCATGCGCCTGTCGCGACCTGCGGAGGGTATGTAGTGAGCACAGACACGTAGCACGTGAAGCGTACTCACTGGCGGTCGTGTACGCCATCTGAGTGAGCGGTCGTGTACGCGAGACTTGTGCCGTGATTCTTGAAGGATGAACGTGTCTATGCTAACGCGTGGACGGTCCTATCTTTTATACTTATTATTTATGATGAAAATGAAATCAATCGATCCTGGGGAATTCCGAAAACATCTGACTGTAAATTCGAAACTAAGTAAGACATAATTACTTTCGTTTGTCTGTTTGTTACCTCTTCATCATCAGGATCCGCTTGGCCATTGCAAGTGTTCAGAGACCAAACTGACAAACATCGGCCTACAGAGAAAGACAGTAACGCATACCTTCTCCGAAGTCCATGGCGCGGTTGTGTCCGGAGAGCCACTCCTCCCACACGGTGGACATCATGACGCGCTTGGCCATGACGAGCGTGCGCAGCCCCGCGCGCGAGTACTCGGAGAGCAGCGCGCGCGTGCGCTCCAAGGCGGCGGCGTCGGGCGAGCCGGCGCGCATGGGCGCCAGCGCGCCCAGCACCGTGCTGTCCGCGCCCTTCACGTACAGGACTATCTGGGGATGACAATTGTGGGGGTAGAACATATCTATATTATACAGGGTGTCAAAAACGACTAAAAACTTGAGAACAAATGACTTTTCTAATCGTCGAGCAGTTCCAGTAGCAGTCACCGAAGTAGGTACACCTTTAGGTCACTCCATCAAGTCCGGAGGTAAGGTCTCATCATAAGAATGGGTATTTATAAACCCTACTATGTAGCTGTAGCAAAATAAAATATTATAATACAGATCTGTGATTATTATAGTCATTTATGCATTGGAGCCACCAGAGGTCAGTATGGAGTTGGATTTTTGGTGGCTAAAAAGTGGAAGAATAATATTATGGAGTTTCTCGGATACTCGGAGAGGGTAGCGGTTCTCAAACTAAGTATCACAGAAAAACACAGCGTAACCATTGTCCAGGCGTACGCACCGACATCATCACACAGCGATGACGACCTGGAAGACTTCTATGATGTCCTTAACAAAGCATGTGAGGAAAACCACAGTACATGGAACATCATTAGTGGTGACTTCAACGCTAAGATCGGGAAATGGCAAGAGCTAGATAGCTTGGAAATTCTTGGTCCATATGGCTTAGGAACCAGAAATGACCGAGGAAATGCACTTCTCCAGTTCGCATTTGGACAACAGCTCAAAATAATGAACAGTTTTTTCCCTAAAAAGTCACAACATACAAAGACATTATCATTAATAGAGAATAGAAAAACGCTAAAGCATAATAGAATAGATTATAATAAAATCGATAAGTTGGTGAAACGAAATATAAGAAAAGATGTATTACCACATTTATTACATAAAGATGTATTATTTATTTAAAGATGTATTATGATTGTAATACCAAGATGATTAAATCCGCCCTACTAAGCAATACTTCTTTAAGACTTGCTAAACAAGGCATCACGAAGCAAAAGAGTTGGATTTCTAGCCTTAAAGATGAAAATGGGATGAAGCAATGTAGTTCTAGCAAAATTATCGAAATTTCCACAAACTTCTATAAAACCTCTACCAGGACCCCCAGAAACGTTTAAGACACTTCGTTTATTACTGCCCTGGCTCTATCCAATCCATCAGTTCCTACGAGGTCCAGCGGGCTCTTCGCGAGATGAAATACAATAAAAGCCCAGGGGTGGACGACATAACTGCAGAAGTTCTAAAGCTAGGGCGAAACATTCTTGTACCTCACATCACATCCTTTTTCAATACCATCCTACACACAGGCCAAATTCCCACTGAAATGTGCCACTCCAGTATAATTCTACTTCACAAAAAAGGAGATAAAGCTGAGATTTCGAACTATCGACCCATAAGCCTCATTTCACATTTATATAAACTTTTTATAAAAGTAATACAGAACCGTATCGCTCCAACGCTTGACCTTCACCAACCTCCCGAACAGGCAGGATTTCGGCCGCATTTCTCCACAACCGACCATCTCCATACCATCAATCAAGTAATAGAAAAATATGAATTCAACAAACCACTTTATCTGGCCTTTGTGGACTATGCCAAGGCATTCGACAGTATAGACCATCTATCAGTGATTAAGGCTTTAGAATCCAAAAACGTGACGCATACCTACATTGACCTCATTGATATTATTTATCGTAATAGCTCTGCGAACATCAAGTTGCACATTTCGGGTCCAAATTTCAACGTAGAAAAAGGAGTTAAACAAGGCGATCCACTGTCCCCAAAGTTGTTCACAAGCGCACTGCAGGAGGTTTTCAACAAGTTGCCTGATTCATGGCAGTCACGAGGCATTACTGTTAACGGCCATCAGTTAACGAACCTCCGCTTTGCTAATGATATTGTGTTGTTCTCCACATCACCTTCAGAACTTGAAGAAATGCTCCAAGATCTGAGCATGGCAAGTCTTGAGGCTGGATTTTCAATGAACAGATCCAAGACCCAGGTGATGACCAACAGTACGAAACGTAGAGTCGAGGTAGACGGGCATGTGTTGCAATATGTCGATGAGTATACGTACTTAGGCCAGATAGTGTCTTTTAAAAATAGGCAAGATACGGAGGTCGAAAGACGAGTCCAAAATGCTTGGAAGACCTTCTGGGCCTTTAAAGAACATTTGAAAGGAAGTCTTCCAATAACGCTAAAAAGAAAACTCATTGACATGTGCATCCTGCCCGTCCTAACCTACGGTGCACAAAGTTGGTCACTTACTGAACAACAAAAGTCCAGGCTCAACATTTGTCAACGGGCTATGGAGCGCAGCATTATAGGTGTTAAGCGAACAGATCGCGTTAGAAACACCACCCTGCGCTCCCTTACTAAAGTTATAGATGTTGGGGAAAAACGACTAGGCTTAAATGGAAGTGGGCTGGCCATGTCGCACGAATGCACCCGGAGAGGTGGGCGAGGATCGTCACTCACTGGACGCCTGAGGAAGGACGTCGTCGTCGAGGTCGACCGCGGCGAAGGTGGTGTGACGATCTCATCATGTTTGTGGGGAAAGCTTGGCCGGAGATCGCCCAAGACAGAGAGGTTTGGAAGGAGAAGGGGGAGGCCTTTGCCCAGCAGTGGGACACAAAATCAAACTAGCAAAAATTAAAATGCAACTATTGTATAAGAAGGGGTTTATAACACGAACGTGGGTTTATCACTGACATGAATGTTTTAATACCTAATTATGTACAGTTGCATAAAGGACTTTATCTACACTCATGATATGAATCCTCTATACTTATAAGCTAAGCTTATAAGGTTCTTTTCTTATTTATGAAATCTTGGTACTTCCGCCTTTTCAAGTTTTCATATTGTTTTCCCGATTTTTCTGGTTATAATTGGTTAGAAAAGTCTTTTGCTGCATTAGAAATATCTGGCGGTGTGTTATCAAAGTTTACATCACTCATTTTTGTAAACAACAAAGTAATGCATTTTTGCAATACTAATATCGAACAAAAATGGCGGGATACGTGAATTCGAATAACCTACAAGTTTTTTTTATAATTACGGCGCTTCGGTATTGAAACGCGCGTGTATGACAATGTTCTTTTTTTGAAATTCATGAAGATACCACGAATTGAGTAGTGAGAATGTGGCTGTTTGGTGATTCCTTTGCTTTTTCGATACCTTACCAAAAAAGCGAAGGAGTTGCGTAATGAAATTTAGTACAACATTGTATCACTCGTTTGGATGATGTTATGGTTACTATAGGCACTGGTTGTTTTAATGTTGGCAATAAGCTAACTGTTTCAGAAACGTTTATAGAGGATTTATAACATGGAAGTAGATAAAAATAATATTACCTTGTCAAGTAGGTATCAAATTTAGTTTATCGAATATTTTGTATTTGTACAGCGATCTTAATAACATAAAATGTACCTAAACTCAACCCGGTATCGTCAACTTTGTGGAAAATAGCATCGGGAGATCGTTTTTTACAATATAAATATAATTTTACTAGCTGTCCCCCGCTGCTTCGCTCCCGTCAACTGGCTACCTACCCTACACCTACCCTACACCACTATCTTTTAAACCTTCCCTAGACCTCCACGAACATTTCAAGACCAAGATAAGATAAATCCGTTTAGCCGTTCTCGAGTTTTAGCGAGACTAACGACCAGCAATTGATTTTTATATATATAGACTAGTGGCCCGCTCCGGCTTCGCCCGGATTTTTTCCATAATTTCTCATCATTTAAACCTTCCCTGGACTTCCACAAATATTTCAAAACCAAAATTAGCCAAATCGGTCCAGCCGTTCTCGAGTTTTAGCGAGACTAACGAACATCAATTCATTTTTATATAAAAGAAGAAGATTATATTTATATATTCTATAATTTTCAACAAAAATGTTACCATCATTTGAAGATGAAGAACCAATCTATATCTGTTAGTTATTAGTTTTATTTGATTTGGTTTAGTTTAGTCGCAAAATGTACCAAAAAACAGCACAATTTTGTCCGAATTGCAAACGCGCCCTTAATGTCACCAACTGCATAGACTGCTTAAAAGTGATTAGTTTGAAACCTTTTTTACGGTCTGATATTTGGAATAAAAAAATATTTTCGTTTTGCTATTGTCTTCTCAGTGTACCTATACTAGCTACCCAACATCACCCTTAAATATGACCACGCACTTCTAGAACACCCTGTATAAATCAATTTGCTGTTCGTTAGTCTCGCTACTAAAACTAAAAAACGGCGTGTTAGTTTTTTGTTGTGTGTTACTGTATTACTGTACTCGTAAAATCAATCATTGGTGGCACCAAAGTTCACTGGGTCATCTAGTAAAAATAAAGAGTTTTGTTGAAGTACGGAGCTTTCTTGCAGTTAATTTAAAAAAAAAAAATATTTTTTTTATTTATTTAATTACAGGTCATTCCCATAAGGTGATTCATGCATGACTGACTATAAGATTCAAACTCGTAAAATATTATTAAACATTATTTATTTAAGTATAGGTAAAGGGTCACGTTTACATGCACGATGCACGGGACAAAAGTACCCTATTAGTTATTATTTCGACTACCTAACTGTTTTGCCAATATTACGATGAGCACGCTAACTAAAAAGAAACGTGTTTGAAAATTGACGTTTATATAAATCGCTTGCAATTTCGATGCCACTCATGTAAAATAGGCATCGAGGACAAAATAGCCAGAGGCAGCACGTGTAAGCGGCGCCTACAAGTAGTGACATTTGTCCGTGACATAGAAAGTATTAAGGTGTGTAGGAACAGCGCGTACATTGGTACGCGTATCAATGTACGCGCTGTCCGTACACATCTTGACCTTATACACTGCATGTGTCACTTTCGTAGTGCGTTGCCAAAATATGTTTCTTTTTTGCCAATATCTGCAAAGGTCGAGGCAATGGCGAAGCAAGAGATATTTTCATCGGAAATTTTTGTATAGCAAGCACGGTTTTTCTTTTAATTCCGTCGGTGATTGTGTTTAAATTAAATAACATAAAAGCATTACCTTCAGGTAAATTATTATTAAATTAATTATTCAAAGGTAATTGAGGTCTCCAACTATACTGCATTCCATGAATTTAAATGTGTAATTAAATTTTGCTTTCGGAAAATTGCAACAGGTCAAATGTACTATTATGTCTTAAAATGTTTCACGGTGTCATCGATCAACCGCAATCAAGTCGCACCTTACAGCAGGTTTTGGAAACACATTTACATTTTAATATAAATATTTTTTTAAGTAACAACACTCCTGTATTGGTAACAGTTATCAGCATCATCATATCAGCCGATGGACGTCCACTGTTGGACATGGGCCTCTCCCAAATCCCCCCATTTGGGGGAGACCCATGTCCAGGGGGGGGGGGGTCATAATCGCCACGCTTGGCAGGCGGCCTGGGTATCGCACTGTAGCTGTAGCAATGTACCTAAAGAGAATGCTGCTGCCCATTCTCTGGTGAGTCCCTTACGCGCCTCTTACGACACCCACGGGAAGTGATGGGATGGTGCTATTCTTTTACGTCCGACACCATACGGAACAATTAACTACTAACTTATTCACTCCTATAAAACATTGAATCATAGGTATGCTTAGTTTACTATTTAGCAAATACTTTATTCCAATTTTCTACAGAGTTTTTCATCTTTTTATCTGGTAATCAATATTTAAAGTAAGAATGTGGTTATTTTTTATGAATTAGCCTGTACGCTAGTAAAACAATGCTAGAACAGTTCGTGACATCACTGCTGCATGGTCGAGCCAGCCGGAAGCTTGCAGCACTCAGCACTCAGCACTCAGCAGTGGTTCACAAAGGCACAGTCGCTCACCTGCCCCTCCGGCGTCTTCATGGCGATGGACATGCACTTCCTGACGGCGTCGAACTGCTGCACCCGCAGCACCTTCACCCTGGTGAGCTCCCCGCGCACGCCCAGCTCCACCTCATCGGGGAAGCGGTTCCGCAGCTCGTAGCCGTACGCCAGCGCCGCCTCCGCCAGCGCCAGCTCGTCCGGGCTCTCCGCTTCGTAGCGGGCCACCTGGACAAACAACATAAGGTTATATCAACAAGACTACTATTTAATACTTTTTATTATGACGAAATATAAAGAGTCTTATGAGTATAAGTTACAGAACTTACAAGATTACATAGGGATTACAGAAAAAAACATTACATGGGGTGACCCATTATCGCTAGAAGCGAAAAGAATCATACTGATACTAAAATCTTTAAAACGAACTAAACGTGTCAAACTATTTGATTATGTACCACAGCCCAACTATGACGTCTTAAAAGCATCACAATTTCGATGTGGGAGGGAGACGGGGCTTTATAATAAGACACATAGCATTATCCCTTTTGCACACCGGAATCATGATGACGTTGACACGTCATAGTAGAGGGACCAGATTTTGACAGGTTTTCATGCTAAAGTAGACTTTCAATAATTCTCAACTTCCAAATCTTAATTCAGAACCCTGATTTCTGAATTAATATTTCACGTAACTTGAGTAACACTTTATTCAAGCTAAGCTTAAAGCTACCATCTTTTATGAAATAAGATTTATACGAAAATGAACCTTGAACATATAATCATTACAGTTCATATTCGTATAAAAAGTGGGAGTGTGGTGTTAAAATACTTACAGGATGTTCAGCTGAGGTGCTAGGTTCGCTCGTTTGGCTCCCTCTGATGATTTTTGGCAGTCTTATCCTGAGAGGAGAACCGGTGGATGGCGGAGGCGACGGCGTGGTGGACCGGGACTCTGTCAGTCGAGCGTATCTGATGTAAAGACGGGGAGATGTTAATCTTAAATTCATGTATTTACTGACAGACAACGCACAGCATAAACTACTGGTTCTAGAGAAGATGATCACTTTGAAAATACATAGCATAAAACAAAAAAAAAATCCATTCAAACTTTCGTCCCCCATTTAACCATAAAAGCGGAAGATTTTTTTTATGGAAGTTCGTAATGTTTGCGGATGGGAACCCCACCGGGCACCCGGTTTGCATTCAGCTAATAGCCAAAAAGCCTTCATGTCCTTCTGATGTCAAATTAGAAGGATCGTGTTTACGACCTCAACATCGATGGCCTAGGGCCGGAAACGAGACTACCTGTCATGTTCAGCTCAACAAATTCAAATTAACTTTTGACTTTTTAAATAACATCATTCTAGTTTATATTACTTTAAATGGAAACAATTATTTAAATATGGAATTGAAATTTATCGCTGTAAGGAGCTAATATACCTAAACTTCACTTTTTTCCCACGAAAGTATAATACGGACATGCTTTTCAGAATCCCGGATCCCGGAATCGTTCCAAATTCCTGAGATTGTTAAAAATGCCCTCGCATACATAATATAGTTAGAACTCGTTGTGAACTCTCATTGTTATTTTTTATATTTAAAAAGCCGATTCTAATGGAACTTTTGATTTAAATTTTTTAAAGGTATTCGATTTGTTTTGAATAAAATAAAGATACTAAATCAAAATAACCACTGCTATAATTTCATTAAGTTTGTTATGGTTGTTTTTACAAAATTGTTCAATCCCGGGAACCCGGGATTACTTATTTATTTAGAAAGGAATGTCCATATTATTCTTTCACGAAAAGAAGTTTAGGTAGGTAAGCGCCCGATTAACCGTATAACCTAAATGTATGTTGTTTTCGTGTAAGTACGTCTGTTAATATTGACCCCTCTATGTGTTAAGAACCATGCTTGTTCGAAACCCGCTCACCCAGATTTTAGTTCAATAATGGTAAGAGTTGTGAATTGTCTAACTAGATGGCGTTGACGACGAATTAGAAATCGGTGTTAAGATTCTCCACAGTTTAGTTAGGGTCATGTCGATGAAGTTCAATGTAAGGTAAGAAATTAGATTAATATAGTACTTGGTTGTTTTATTTTACACTCGACCCCACATATTTATACTGGATGACTTTTTTTCCAGTGCGCAAACTTAAAGAACCACTTCTGCCCATGTAAATGAACAACTTTCCCGAAGAAAGTCATAGTCAATTACTAAAAAAAAAATTGAGTCTCCCATACAAATTGTGAACAGTTGATAACAATTTTGTATGGGAAGTTCAAATTTTTTTTAGTAATTGACTATGGCTTTCTTCGGGAAAGTTGTTCATTTACATGGGCAGAAGTGGTTCTCAAAGTTTGCGCACTGGAAAAAAAAATACCCAGTATACAATAATATCAAATTACGAGTAGTGGGTGACTATCCTCGGCGTCCGGTACTCGACACTATGCATTCATTTCAAACCGTAAGGACTTATAAACTCTAGGTGTGGTACCCCACGTGCTAGCCTGATTATTATTATGAGCCTGTATTGTCCCCCTTTGCCACATTTTTTTTTTTTTTTTTTTTTTATAGGATGGGAAATCATCAAATGACCCCTCCCGCTCTGGGTGGAGCGGCAGGGAGTGTCAGACTTTTACTGACTAAAACCCACCCTTTGTCCTCCTAGTGCCTTTCTTCCCAGGGCCGCGGTAACTCTTTCGAACATATTCCGCAACCCTGGCAGCCCTTTGCCACATCTGGCCAATCCTTTCGGTAGGAGTCTAATTCATAACGCCATCTCCTCCTGGGCCTACCGCGTCGCCGGTTCCTGTTTGGAACCCAATCAGTGGCCACTTTAGCCTGATTAAGTGATTATTCATTATTATATGATTCATTTTCCAATTCCAAGTATCTGGTTTACGCTATCGCTTCTCTGACGGACAAGAAATAGTAAGCCCTACACTGTCATCGACTGATATTTTATCAAGACTTTATCCTTATCACAAAGTGCTGAGCGGCTAAGGTCTCTAAGATAAGTACTCATCTCTGAATGATGGTTGCAACTGGTGGCGCCCAAGTCGTAGTTAAATTCTAGGCCGACTCAATTTAGATTGCCATCGACACGCCAAGAGGACTAATATTCATCTTTAATAGTAATTTTCTTCTAGAGCTGCCACGAATATTCGGTATTCGATATATTCGGCTACTTTT
The DNA here is from genome assembly GCA_947386135.1 of Melanchra persicariae. Lineage (NCBI taxonomy): Eukaryota > Metazoa > Arthropoda > Insecta > Lepidoptera > Noctuidae > Melanchra > Melanchra persicariae. The sequence goes on along the minus strand of OX376651.1, from coordinate 1,504,309 downwards.
TTTAACTATCGTTAGGCACGCGTTTGACCACTATCTCACCTGATGGTAAGCGATGATGTGGTCGAAGGTGGAGGACGGTTGCCTAGAAGCCTATTCACCTTTTTAACTATTCGGTATTCGGCCGAATACCAAATCATAAAAAAAACGATTATTATTTATTAACTTATTTTGATTTTATTTACCAAAAAGCTGCATATTTAATAAATACTTATAATATATTAGTGGTAAGTATGATGAACATACTTTTTTATTTGATATAACAATTATCAAATAATGCATGTTGTGACACGAGCTATTTAGTCGCAAATGAAGCAAATACATCCACGGCGGCGTAACCTTACCACATACACTTCATTGATGCAGGTCCTGTCACCCGCGAAATGTACTAAGTGTCATCGAATATTCGGCGCTTCGACCTAGCCGAATATTCGGTATTCGACATAATCACTTTTCGTGGCATATCTACTTACTTCTGAGCCATAGTATTAAGTAAGTATCACAAGCCAAGGATTATGTAAATGCAAAATAATTAACGCCGACACTCTCTTGTAATTACGACTCTGTTGGATGGTATCGGACTTAATTACACTTTTAAAAGTTCTTTATTTATATTAAAGCCCGTACACTAAACGTAGTTATAAAAGATAATACATGTTTTCTCCCATATCATCTTCAAACGAATGACGTTTAATCAAATTTAGCGCTCAACTTCTTTTGGTGCCAGCAGACCTTAGTCCTTCACTTTTAAAGATGCAAAATATAATGCAGCTGTTGTCATTTTGGATGGCCACAAAAGAGAAGCACACCATTCTTCTTTTTGCTTATACAATGTGTAACAGAATAAACGCAATTACTCTAAAGGACCTACAGGAAGGAACAACATTCACCAACAACCAACAACCAAAGGGACCAACAGTAAAATCGCGAAAAAAAATCGACTGTGCGTATATGTACTGAACAGCTGATTTTTTTTTTCGCGATTTCTGAATTATTCCCATAATAAAATTTGTTCATAATGATAAGTACAATGACCCCTTAAGAGGTATTGCATTTATTCTGTTACACGTTGCATACTGAGAAAAGCAATCCTCTGGTCAATCGCAGTAATACATGGAGACCATTCTCTGTGGTTGTATATAAGCATCCATTTTCATTAGTAGAATATAAGCGGGAAAATAAGAAGTAAAGGCCAGTTTACTTCTTGTTGACGAGTCCATGATTAGCTCATTGACCTAATAAATGTCTATGGTAATTGCAGCATCTGTGGTTTTCATTATTATTAGCCCGCAGTATCCTATTGCAGGGCATAGGCCTCCCTTCCTTTTTTCCATTTTGATCTACCTTGGGAAATCTGAGCTCAATCCTTAAGGTTGGAGTCCAGCTCGTCTCGCCATCTTCTCCTATTCATTAAGTCCCCCAAAGTGCGGGTATACAACATATAAAATTTTTTTTTCGCGATTTCAGTGTTGCTCCCATAGTAAAAGTTGTTCATAATGATGAGTACAATGACCCCTTAAGAGGTATTGCACTTTATTGTATGGGCACTTGGAGCGCTCCAAACGTGTAGCCGTGGCTAAAACCACTACAATATACTTTTATCTACACTCACAACGTAATGTTCCAAATATGAGTTCCAAAACGAATGCATAAACACGTACTTTTTTTTCGTGGACAGGTAAAATAAAAAAAAAGCCATTATAGTTCAACATTTTCCTTCGATTTTTAAACAACTGCATCATAAAATAACTTTTTAATTTTTATAGCACACTTACTTTTTAATTTATTGGCGCGAGCTCATTGACTTAAGGTGAACGCTTCAAGGCTTCAAATTTTCCTACGTTTTTTTTGCAATTTGCAGTATGTAAGTAAGTATGTATGTATGTAATATAATTTTATTACAATCATTAAAATCATCAATACAACTCTTTCAGTTACAATTGATGTCAATTGTAGTATTTCATGAAATCATAACAATTGTCAATCAATTTGAATTTCGCGGGCTACCCAATGAGCCAGCTTTTATCATTGTCTATGGATGAGAATATCCGCCATATTGGAATAAACTATTTTTCCATTTATTTTATTTCAACTGTATGAGTGAAATAAAATAGTGTATGCAACGGCATATAATTAGCTATTAAAACACTCGTGAGATGTTATTATCCTGGATATATAAACCCACATTCGTGTTTTAATAACCCCTTTTATATGATCGTTGCATAAACTACTATAAAAAGTTAACATGTTTGACTTACTAGCTACTTACTTGTCGTTAGATCGCAGAGTTCCGTTGGAGCGCGTGGGCTTGCCCGTGGAGGAGATCTGTTCGCCCGAGGTGGACGCGCTGAGCTGCGTGGTGTCCACGTGCGGCTGGCTCACCACCACAGTGTTGCACACAGCCAGGACTAGGAGGAACTCGCGGACCTGCAATTATTCATGTGCTCATCGGATGTTTTCTTACGGAGACAGATTCATTCGACTTTCGCTATATAGCCAATCACAAGTGTTATATAGCCAACTAGCTTTTGCCCGCGACTCCGCCAGCGTGGAGGTCGGTTATCGCGTAGAAAAATATATTGCCTATGTCCTTCTCCATATCCCAGGCTTTATATTTGCCCATGACGATCCGTTCTGTCGTTTTAGCGTGAAAGCGTAACAAGAGTTACTTTTGCATTTATCATGTTGGTAGGTATTCATAAATGAAACTTAGCCTAGCCGTTTCCCAACTGTGTCAGTTTACTGTCAACCGGATGCAGCTTGCAGCTGAACTAACTGCCTATCAGACCTCCACAACCCAGTAACGGGGTGACACGGTACTTGACGGTAGCCTTGGCAAGCCTAGCGTCAGATTTTCTGGCTTCTGAATACCGTAACTACTGTCAAAGATCTTCAACAACCGGGACCAACGGCTTTATGTGGCACGGAAGAGTCTTGGTAAGTTATGAATGGTCACCCATCCACAGATCGACATTGGCAAGCGTTGCTTAACCATGATGATTGACGTGTGGCTGTTATGACTTAGCCAGTTCATAGGACTGATAAAGAGTGACGATTTGAATACAGGACAAACTGAAGTTGATAATTCATTTGCTAAACATAACCATATGCCTGACTGATTACTGATTTGATGGAATATAATAAATGGTTACCTTTTGCGTATGCTGTGCATCATTGTGGTCGATGAGGTGCTGCAGCATGCGGCGGCAGGGCGACACGCTGGTGATGGGCGTGACGATGGGCGGCAGCTCGGACGACGGCTCGGCAGGCGGCCCAGGCGGATGGTCGTAGTCTACACCGCCCACCGTGCAGCGCCGGAACACCATCTTGTTCTCCGTGAGCGTGCCCGTCTTGTCCGTGAACAGGTACGCCACCTGCCCCAGCGCCTCCGTGATGTTCAGCGCGCGGCACTCCGTGCGCATGTTCGTCTGAGGATCGTACATCTGCACGTCCTGGTGTATGTGGTACACTTGCAGCAGCTTCGTCATCTCTATCGTCACGTACAGCGACACCGGTATCATCACTTGTAGAGCTATTATGTAAGTCCAGAATATAAGAAGCCCCTCGAAAGCCGGCCTGTTCACCATAGTTATGAACGGGGTATTAAATTCATTTGTGTTAACATAATACTTGTCCAGCCACATCTTGCAGCCGACTGCGCCGGCGCAACAAAGGAATAATAACACTAAGACACACCATATCACATCTGTGTTCATTTTCTTCTCTAAGGTTGAACACTTGTATCGTGGTCCTCCGTTGTTGAGCATCGCCTTGGTCTCGTGGCCGGCGTACACGACAATGCCCTCCACATAGTCGGTGTTCTTGATGGTGCAGTCCCTCAGCAGCAGATTCTCTGAGGTGAGCGGCACTCGCGCTCCGTCAGGATGTGAGATGCAGCCAGTAAACCTGTATATTTTTGTAGACGGTCGCTCCACTTCCACTAAACTTCTGAACTTCATCGGATTGAACTGTTCTCGCTGAAAAATATTATTTACTCATTAATCGTAAGGTTAGTGTAAGGTCCAAACAAACGGTTTTGTAAAGTGGGTCGCGGAACCACAACGACCATTGTAATATTCCACAAGTATACGAGAAAGTGTTCCCACGCTCTGCTTTTTTCGGCGGTTAGCATTGCACGCATAGCAAACCAAAACTAAAAACAGCATTATGATGCTCATCCAATTTTAAATCGACCCAGTGACACTAGACGACATAGGAGATCCGGATTGAATTTGCAAGATTGAAACTTTGACTTTGGGTTTCACAATCTAATCCGGGAGCAGAAACCAAATAAAAAATTGAATTTATTGCTAAACAAACTTTTAGATGATACTTATTCGTAGTTCTTTCAAAGATCTATTTTGCTTGTCTTTAACCTTAGCAGTCCGAATGTTTCTCCTACAACGTAGTCGAGTAAAAAGAACTTAGGCATTTGTAAATCAGGCATGATGACCTAAATGAGCCGTGATTGTTTCGCCGCCAAGGCAATTCACGATTCTTCAGAACAGCTAATGTAAGGATAAGGAAACAGTCTACACTATTAGCTGGCTACAATACAACAATTACTGTTTACTCTACGGAGTAATACTTTGGACCTTTAGGGTAAACGATTAGAAGCATCGGATACCCTAAAGTATTATTCGTTACCTTCGATGTTACCTTTTCCTTAAAGCCGGGGGCGACCAGCCTCTGCTTGAGGTTGGTCTCCCCGTCGAGGTTGCATGTCTCCAGGTAGCAGACGCCCAAGGGGCTGGAGGTGTGCAGCAGCACTATGTCAGCCGGCACCGCCTCGTTGTTCGATAAGTGGACTAGATCCCCGACGCGCACATCACACCATTTCACTCGCACGTACCGCTCCGCTGATCTGTCGGACAGAAATAGAAACAATCAATACTGGTTTATGAACAGCTCAACAGATTTTCGTCTGTGCGATGCAGTTATCAGTTTATACAAAACACGTGTTTTTCGTGAGACTGACTCGTGTTTTTGTTGTTCGTTTCACGCCCTCGGTTTAGAAATAGCACAATTATTATCCCTACTTATATATTATAAATGCGAAAGTATGTCAGTCTACCTGTTACGCTTTGAAGCCAAAAGGGCTGATCAGATCGTCATGAGATTGGCAGATATATAGCCTGGGATATGGAGAAGGATATAGGCTACTTTTTTACGCGATAATCGACATCCACGCAGGCGGAGCCGCGAGCAAAAGATAGTTTTCAAATATGTTACTGACTAAGAGTGGGTTCAAACAAGAAGCCATTTGTGCTGTAGGTGCCTTAAACTCACTGAATTGGGATTATCTAAAGAATTTCAAACATATCATCTCCTATGACCTAAGATTGAATCAAGTGAATTACGACTGCGACGATTACGTCAAGATATAGGTAGGTACTGTGACTGCAGAACTACCGTGACAAAATCTTACAAGGGTAGTTACATCATAATATCGTCATGGTCACGTCAATATCTGTGCATTACGCAATGCAAGGTAAACCCTTGTTAACAACATCAAAGTTGCATGGTTAGCAAGTAGATGGAATCGGTTTTCCCATAACTGCACATATCGTTTAGGGAACACTTTCATATTGCGTACATCTAAGTAGAGAAATTATCTGCCGAAGCCTATGTCTCACGAAAGCTACAACATAAGGGTCTTATAAGTCAAGAGTGAATAGGTTACTTCTAGGTAAGCGTGCTCCATCGTCGACAACATCATAGCTTCGCTTATTATCAGGTGAGCGTGAGATACTGAGACCGATATCTCACGCTCACCTGATGGTGGTAACGCGAACCTATCATCAGTTAAAAAAAACTGCACGCGTAGACAATTTACTTTGCAGCCTATAATGTCGCGTATTACCGTGATACCGCGGGACTGAAATGTGATTATGATTACGCTCTCGGGTACGTCATTGACGCACATAAATACGTCGGTAGAAGTACAGTTAAGTAGCGCCAGTCTACCTGTTTGAGTGCGTAAATTCCACTCACCAGTTGTAAGAGAGAATTATAAAAGTATAGATGGAAACAATAGAGAGCTAAGATAAGATGTCCGGAATGTGTCGAGTTTTGACATCTTCCCTTCATAAGCAGAGCATTCTTAAAGATGCTTGTGAGACTTTACAAGTCAATGATATCGGTGGTAGCTATCGAACACTCCTGACCCACAATCTAAGTTCTCAACAACTAGTTTTAAGTTGTTCGGCCAAATTCGTGAGTCAAGCAACAGGTCGCGATTAGAGATTGTGGCGAGATATCCGCTTCGGGCAATACTTTCTACGCTTTGAATGAACTTTACAGATCATTTCGCGATAAAAGTTGACTTTCCGAAATTACTGTCTGTCTTTATGTTGTTGTTTGTTGGCATAACAATGAGCTTACTGCTTGCAGTCACGCGTACACTCATTCAGTAGGTACAATAATAACTAAATACGTCTTGCTTTCTGTGTCACGCCTTACCTGCGGCTTTTTTTTTTTATAAAATGCTTGTAATCTGTACACCATAGCTCGACGAGGCGATACAATTTTAACAGACTATCGTAAGTACCAATAAATTCATTGGGAAGCGCTTAGTTTTCAACGCAACTAGAGCGTACGTCTTCTAGTACTAAACACTGCAATAACACTATAGTAATAAATATATTTCAAACATTTGTAGTGGCTAAACAACAATGAAGTAACATTGGAAAGTGTGGCTGATGCTGTCGTGACCCGGTACATGAGTCATAGCACTCACAGCCGAAACAATACTCCATACAGCACAAGCACGTCTCAAATGCTGTAGACAAAACTAAAGTTATTCTGAGTGGCTGAATAGTTCCGGGTAAGCCCCTAACATGACCTGGCCCCCTGGTACTTTACAATACCGGCACAATCCAAGTATAGCATATTTTGGCTAGAGAGGGTAGAATTTGTGTTGAAAAACCAACAGCTAGATGGGTGTACTGACCTACAAAGTCCCGGGTAAGACCTGGGATGAGTCTAGCGCATACCAGGGCACTACAAAAGAGTAGAGCTTCTAAGCAGTCAATGGATCAAGACTTAAATGACGATAATGATCCAAGTATTCCACACCGGGTTGACGTCGGACATCCGAAACTGGAGCGCGAGGAATGAAGGATGCTTAGGTTATGATTACGTGTGGAATAACACTCCCTTCATAGAGTATGACTATAACGCCCAAACTTTGATTATAGAAATAGGAACTGTGAATCCCCGAATTCCTTTACAAAGAGCTCCTTCTATTGCTAAAACTAAAGTAGCACACCGACCGTTGGAATGGAAGAAACAATACTGTTATAAATAAAATTATAAACAATATTTGAAGTGGCAGCTTACTCGAGCCAGTGGAGTAACGACTGACGCTTGGGAATCTGTGTCATCGACACAATGCAACTATTAACTGAGCTTTATGTTTATTTTGCCGACAAAACATAGCATTGTGGGACTTATAAAACAATCGTAGCGGCAACTGTTGTAGAGGTAGAAGTACAAAAATACGTGTCATCAGTTATGGGATGGCACAAAATTAGACGGTCCACCTGATGGTCACCGAAGCCAGTGACAAAAAACCTAATGTCATCACCAGAGTACTCTTTTTTGCCAAGCTGTAAGAGTCCTCGAAATAACTTGTGCAATTGTGCATGCCATCGTAAAGATAAAATTGAAATGGCGTATATTATGCCTCTGTGTCCATGCAAGAGTTAAACTGCGCTAAAAAACGGAACACAGTAACGAAGCTCGGGGACAAAAAAGGAGAATAGCAGTGGATAGCCGAGCCCCCGGATGGAAGATGATAATAAAATATAAGATTCCAGTATCCGGTCAAGCCAGCTTGCAGACTGACGATGAGACTGGCTAGGTATGGTAATTGGTATAAATAAACTTGCAACGTTCTGTTTACAGGAAAAACAATGTGCGATGGTAACATTTTCTACATCACACAGCAGCGAGGCGGACATTATAAAACCTGCTTGTTTACCGAATATTGTCTATCGATGATGTAAGTATCGTCAAACGAATTTGTAAACTACTAAAAGGTACAGGCATGAATCATTGTGCGAAAAATACAAGTGTTTGCACAGCAGTACCAAGACTTCGTGAAAAACAAAGCCAAGAGGGGCTTACGTAGTTACGTGTACGTCTTATTCTAAACACGCTTGCTACTATTTATTTTCTGGTTGCTACATTTTAGTTTTTCTGGCAAAACATTTCAGCAAAAAGAAATTGTTTATGTGATTTGAAATAAACTGTTTGTAAAGTTGTATCAAGGAAATATTGCAGAAAACTATACAGTTATCTAAATTTAGACAGCCGATAAAGATATAAAACTGTAACATAACAATTCTAAAACAAGGGACGTTATCAATGACGGTGAGTCAGCTAAGCTCTAGGAGAATGGGCTAGTCTGACTCAGAGATAAGACGGCTACCGAACACTGAAGTCATTATCCCTATACTTTATCATATTCAGTTTTAGGCTTTCCGACATTCCTTGAAGTCTTTTAGCAACAGGTGTAGATAGCTGTACGGGCTGACTACGAAATCATTAAAAGAGAAATTGTCCATTTACCTGAACTCCTTGATAGACGAGTACATGAAAATTAACAATTTCTACTGAGACCATCTCTCTTCTCATGGTGAAAAATGCATTTGTTTTAAACTATAAATATTTCTATAAAACAGCAGGTAATTTTTATTTGATAATAACATGAGTACCTTAGATAGTAATTCAACTTGAAATATTATCGCTGAATTTTAAAAGCCTACGAATCATGGCGTAATTTTATGTTATGTAGTATACAAGCTCAGACCAACAAAAAAAGGTAGACGGCGCACTGCGAATATCAAAGATGAAGCCATCTTTTTATCTATGTGTGTCTCGAAGGGTTGCCATTTTTTATTTTTTTCCCTATAACTTGGGAAATAATATTTTATGGGTAAGCTAATATTGTGCAAGTCAGCACAAGTAAGATATTGTTGAGTATGGTATTGTAACTTAGTTTTTTAGAAAGATCTATACCTAAAAAACAAATTTTAAACTACTACTACTACTACTAAACTAGTTAAATTTTAAAAGGTTGTCGAAGCGTAACAAGCGTAAGTCATTATGTAAATTGTTTTAAAATAAAATAGGTAATTACATTTTTAATCAACTTTAATAAATTAAAAAAGACCACCATAACAAAATCACTGACTAAAGAAAAAGTAGGTAATATCAAGATGAAACATAACAAACGAAACAATAACGTGTAAATGTTATGTTTAACATGCTTACAAAATAAATATTATTTATCATGAACAAATAAGTCTTTTTCAACACATTTGCTCAAAAAAATGCATTTACGAAGACTATATATTATTCGAAAGTTAAATATAACGAACCACACAATGGAACGTGCGGTAAAATAGGTACTCTCGCCTAAGTAAATATTTTACCGCATACTCCGTTGAATAGCGCCGTACGTATCCTTTACAGTTTTTTTTTTAATTTTCTTATAGGAGTATAAATAAGTACGAGAATAAAATATTAAGCTGAGTGATTGAACCTACCTGGAAGCGCTTTTGCACAATACGTTTGTCTCAATTTAACACTAAAGAGAAAATGAGACGAAAGATGTAGTTCCATTTGCAAATTCGCGCTATTTTCATACTACAAACGTCAAAGATTGTTGCGACTTTCTGACTATCTAAAAACTAAAAGTTTTTTTCATTACCTATTGTACTGTTTTCTCGCAAATGTGTTGAAAAACTTCATCTAAAATATTTTATATATTTAAAAAAAAAGAAAATAGGAATATAACTCGAAGAAAGAAATCATATATATTTGTATAATCGAATGGGGAAATATTTAATCGTATTATGGCAACCCTCACACTTAATGTCACTGCTTTCGTTTGTTGACGTTTTTGTTCCAAGTAACCTAAAATTCATAGTTAATTTATAATAAAAACGATGTTATTTCAAGTACTTACAAGTGAAAAGTGATTCCGTGAGACTTTTTATGTGATTTGCTATTGTTTTTACAAATTTTTACTACACAGGAAGGCATAATTATATTTTTCTATTAATGTTTTCTAGACGACGGCTTGTGAAGTACTAAGAGCGATGAGCATGGTTTTAGTGTAGGTGTGTGGGTGAGCTTGTGTATTTACTTGAAGGAGCACGGTTTTGTGGCTTCACTTTTGATGTTCGCGGTGCGCTGTCTACCTTTTTTTGTTGGTCTGAGTATACAAGAGATAAATGAGTACGTTATCAAAAACATGTTTCCGTGTTAAGAGCAGCAAATCCTAACCAACTTTTGATAAAGGTTGCACAAACAGTAGAATAAAGATATAAGATAAAACCTTATACAGGATGTTTCAGAAGTACCTACGTGGTCATTTTTAAGGGTGATGACTGTATCTGATGTACATGCGTCGTATGTACTGTAAAGAAACAATTGCAAAACAAGATCAAATCTGTGATTGAACTAAAATAAATGCCATTAACTGCATCAGACTGTGTGAAAAGTGTTTTTTTTAATAGTTTTTTTTTCTGGTCGGGTTTTTTTGATACAAGTCATTTTTTTCTTGTTTACATTGTTTTTTTACTGTATAATCAGAAATGAGGCCACGCACTTTTTAATTTTCCTATATAAAGGTGTTTCAGTCTTGTATTCAGTGTTCCAGAAATGCGTGATCATATTTAAGGGTGATGTTGGGTAGCTGATATACATTAAGGAAAATACATAAAAAACGACCACAAAAATGGACTAAAAAGATCCGAAGAAATGTTTTTTCAAGCAGTCTGATGCAGATGGTGACATCAAAACTGTGATTAAACTAAAGTCCACGCCAGCAACTGTAACCAACTGCTTGAAAAGTCGTTTCTTCGGATCTGTCGTCTTTTTTTTTTAAAGTAGTTTTTTTGTTTTGCTATTTTTTTGCATGTATATCAGCAACCCAAAATCACCCTTAAATATGACCACCCACTTCTGGAACATCCTGTAGAGGAAAATTCTTTATTAAACATAAATAAAATGATTGTATAACAGCTCAATAACGTTATGATAGCGTGCGGCGACTGCCTCGTAAGACGCGCAATTTATATCTCTTTCCGTTGAATGAAACGTCTCAGGTCCGTCGGCAGGTACCGACAATCAATGCTGTTATAATGCTCAAGATTCCTCGCATAGTTTATTTAAGAAAATTGGTATTGAGAAATTGCATTGCGATTGTATTTCTATTAGATAATGACAGCGAGTGAACAATGAATGCAATCCGTTATATGTATGTTCAAAAACTGATGAAAGTTATATTATAAAGGTCAGACAAAAGCTTTAGAATCTGGGTCATTAAAATATAAAGTCAAAGTCAAAAACGTTTATTGCGAACTAAGTGTACAATGTTGACTGTTCTTGAAATATAAGTAAATACCTATTGGCGAAACAGAGGCCCACTATTTACAAAATTATCACCAACATAAGCGTACCGATTGTAATCCCATTAGTTTAATATCCATACAGAAATCTTTATCGAACGATTTTGTGTCTACAGAATAATCGGATTCATTATTCTTTGTTTACACAACCTTGTTAGTTTTTATGAAACCTCCCAAACGGGCTAGGTCGATAGGTTATTTTCTAATAAAGTTTTATAGGGCAAGGCGTACGAGTTTAATATTCTGTAAATCTTCATGATTCCACAGTCGGTTAAGTTAAGCCTGCGAAAGCCGAGTGACGACATGACTGCCTGGTTGGTCAGTACAGGCAATGTGAAGGTCGAAACGTTCACTATTGGCCTTAGCAACTTGTCAGTAATCTCGTGTAATTACAAAACGTACTCTTCAAAAATGATGTCGCATAATTTTACAAAAAGGCGAAAATTTTATGGACGCGTGCAAGCGTTCAAACGTTAATTGGTCGTTTCCGATTGAAAAAAAAAACTTTATGATCCATTAAATGGTTTGATTGTGAAATAAATACTGCATTAAAGTTACTGCCAGCTATACATTGTTGATTTAGTCTCAAAAGAAAGAAAACAAATGTAAGCCCAGCGTAAATTCTAAATTACTAAGCACTGGTTAAAGGTATCAAACGCATAAGTCGAATCCGCATGATTCTCTCGTAGGTACAAAGTTGTCATATCACATTATAGATAATATCTATAAAAGATGACTTAAGAGAACCTTAACTACAAATCCAGCTTGGACAGGACCTTGTCACTACTTAAGTTTCGCAAACTTCGCATGATATTCTCCCACTCATAGCTTTACGGGGCGAAGAATAGTTCCTTGCAAAATCCTCTTTATTAACAAAGTGGATGACGTGCTGTTTGTATGTTTCACGCCAATCGATTTTCCGATCGCCGAAAATACTGTCTCATCGACCCCAACACACTGGCAAATATTTATTTTCCGGGATTGTAACCTTGCTTGGTATTTCCATGCTCCAGTTGCGTTAATGTTTCCGTCTGTTTATCCTCCTGTACTTTAAAGAAAGCGGCCTCGGTCTGTCTAAATTCAATGCCAATCGATTGATTCCTCAATGCAAATCTGTGATAATGACCCTTATATAAGCTTTTATTCAAACTACAACAATAGCTTCATTTTCCACAACTGCATACACGTTTATTTATTGTAATAGAATGATTCGTTATGGTTCTTTATAAGATTCATTATAACAGGTATTGAATAAGGTATGTATGACCCGCAAATATTTAATACTGGTAAAATCGAATAGGAATTATAATATAATGTCTTCATTGCGTTCAATTCGTCATTATCAGTTTGTTCTAATTCCAATTTATTTGGGATCGATGCAGTTATTCTGTATTCTTCTTCTATTCCATACATCTTCACCAGCCGTGATCTCAGTCAATGCTACCATTTGTTCTCTTCGGCCTGCCTCTTCTCTTAATGTCGTTAATTAGTTAGGTAGCTTGTTAAATTACGCAGCATTATTATGCTTTGTTCGTCAGTTGTCACCGGAGAGCACGAAACACTCATTGCGAAAGGAATTGGACGGCTTTTTGTCTTCAGTTAATTGCTAATTATAGACAGTGGACAAACATTTGCATAATTTGCAAATTGCTTTACTTTTTTAGCAGTAATTGGTCGATCGTTTGTGGGAATAGCTTAGTTAGTTTAAACAATATGTGACAGGGAACTCGCAGCTAATGTTCATGGTAAAGAGTTAGTCATCAAAACACTTATAGAAAATTGCTACTATGAATAACCGAACAGCGATAAAAACTCATGATTGACGCGGCACAAACACTGCACCTACGTAACTATAAATTAGTAAAGTGCATTATTGTGAAAGCGACAATTTGTTTGGAGTTGTTGACTAACAAAACAATTTAAGTAAATATTGCGGTCATTGTCGTTTAAAATATTTTGTTCTGAATAAAAGAATTTTGAAGAAGCCTGAAATGAATTGCTTCGGCGAAATTTCAATAAATTTTAGATTTTTTATTTTATTTAAACTTTATGCACAATAGTGGTACCTACATGGGCGTATGTACTCCTAAATACATTTTAAACTTGTAGGCTATAGTTTTAAATGTAGTATGTACTTAGTTTGAAGTAGGAAACCTATCGTTCAAATAATTTATGAAAATTCCTTTGAGTGAGGCTTTACAGATAACAGACTACAATAAAATTTATCACTTCTAAAGGCGGCACTTTACTTGGCGTATTTACGTTTACGCAAATATTAGCCTTACTTATTTGTTGAAAAATTAACTGTATCACGATGACTTTACGGTATTCTTTCTATTACCCAAATAAGTCAAAGTCAAAACGTTTATTGCGAACTAAGCGTACAATGTTGGTGTTATATTATGTTAGTAACGCGAATATTTTGACAAATACGCCAAGTGAAGTGCCACCATAATAAGTTTTGATGGTACAGAAAACGTGTGCTAGAAATACGTAAGAGATTCGGCAAGGACATGAAGTCAAACATTCTAAAGAACAATAAATAAAGAGCAACGCACCCGTTTCATTTCCATCACTACACGTGTTGTAATACGTTCAGCCTTATTTATTTTAGCTAATTAAATTATTACTAGCCTTGGCGCTAATACTGAGAACTGCTTGATAATTATTATGCTTGGAACAATAAAATAATAAATAGTCAGGCTTTAATGGCAGAATGGCACCAAGAATACCCATATATTTACTGCCCTAAATATAAAATTGTCAGAACAGCGCCATTAGTAAGTTCTACACATTTTTGCACAATATTGACATTTCTTTAGAATACCTTTATGAACGGTTAATCCACGAGTGTAAAGATAAAATGTTTTGAGATGAACGCTGCCTCATGCTTTCTTGTTGGCTTAGACAGTTTTATTACTTTTAACCCATTTGTTATTGACAAGAAATATATTTGCAATTGCACCACAATTATTTTAGCACTGCCACAAGATAGACGATTATGTGTACGGAAGCTTTTTATTAAAAATATGCTATTCTGTGCTGATGAACTTGAGAATTTATAACTCATGGTCGTAGTCAAGGTACAATTCAAAACTGATAGTGTTCACGAATTTGTCGAGTTTACGGGCATCGCATTTTGGATAATCGAACGATCTAACGTCCGTGCCATCGCCAGTTGCCACCACAGCCAGAATTTTGACGACTTGAGTGATTCTAATTCTATCACACTCCTAACAATAAGTTTCCTAAATGACTAGTTTGACGATACCTACTATTATACATTGTTCGTCCTCTTTTCCAAATTCGTTTAAGACACTTTTCATTCTTATTTTCAGTCGCCTTTTTGCTTTAGTTCCTATTTCAATTTGGTCATTCTTAAACTGGAGCGATATTTCTGTCTTGGACCGTATACCACGCTGATGTCATTCGACATCATTTTATATCATTCCATTTGTGGTTCGGATGTATGGTTCACTTTTACTTTCCACCATTAGAAAGTTATGTGTTGAACGACCCGCAGTAATGTGTATGGGTTATCTGATGTAACCAATTTAGCCGGTTTAGAGGCGAATATTTTAGTAAAATTACAAGATTACTTGAGCTATCAAGCGAAGGTATTACATACCTACGCAATCAATTTTAAAGGGCTGTGGTGAAACCCAGTTAAGTGTTCGACTTAATAACAACAAACAAGATCTAGGAAAGAATGGCAAATAAACAAGCTGCAAACTACGAAAAGTAATGAAATTGTGATGTCATCTGTCACACTCACAATCCTACGTACAAATTGCTAGTGAACTATGACCATATAATTTATCTCGCTGCCATGACACCGGCGCGTGAAGGTTTATTAAATGAATTGAGTTTCAATAGACAACTGCGAATATTGCGATCAGTATAGGGGGGCTCGAGCACTGTGACATTGAACGCATTTTGTTTAATCAAAATTGCCAAGCTTTTGATCTATATACAATTTAACTTTAAAACGAGAAATAAAACTGCTATCTTGTCTTTTCACAACTATTCTGGGGCTCCAAGCAACTGGGTCACAACTCACAAGGTACCGGCAAGGCAGGTTAATAAATGACTTATTTTTGTATCAACCATCGAAAAAGACACAAGGAAAAGGTTTGTCAACAAAACATTTTAGATGAATTGGCAATCAATCAACAGCTGGAGATCTGATTGTATCAGATTGTATAGCAGTGCTTGAAAATAAACAAATTAGTACAATCGACGGATCTGTGACGTACGCGCTGTGCGTAATAAAATTCTAATGAAGTTTCAACCGAACGAGTTTCTGAACGAGACAGATAAAGTAGGTTCACCGTTTTCGAATTAACATAAAATACCTACAGTGAAATAGGTATTATGTATCGAGGACATTAATATATGAGAACTATGTATTTGTGAATTGGCTAACTGTGTTTTTCAGAAACACAGTAGTAATGGAGTGGTGGTGCAGTTTATAATGTTGATAGGTACTCCACAGGCGTGCGTCAACACGAATAATAATTAAAATTATTGTTTTACTTAACAAATAACGCTGTAAATTAAAAACAAGGAAAATATCTAGATGATAGTGATTTTACTGACCCGAACTTCCCCCAAATATGTAACAAGAATACGTAAGCAACTTATAATAACTTGGTCAACAAATATACTACGACATGCGCACGCGCCAGCTTGCGGGCCGAAGATTTGACACTTTCGCTTATATTGGGTCACATCACATGGCATGGATGCGGTCACGTTCCGTACACGTCGTCCATTTCAATTAATGGTTTTTAGCCTTTTATTACTGGCCAGACATTGGCGTTTGTAACACTGATGGTTTAATACAAGATTTCAGATAGACGTGACACTTGCACACAATTTCTAGCTGTGTTCGTACATTCGTCCAGTTGATTAAATTAACTGACTTAACTGAAATTGGATCGTATTAACCTTCTGCCCACACGATGACTTCTTACTGGGCATGCACCTTGAGCTAAACTTATATGACGTGATTTCATATTAAACCTACGCTCATGATTGTCCATAGTTCCATACACAGCTGTCAATAAATAAGGTCTAGAGGAAAATTATTGCCTTCACTGAGTCTTGGTAAATCGCATCACAATTACCTATTTCTTTGTTTCATTTTATAGTATTGGTTTTTCAATAAAGCTGAGTCATACCATGAGAGGTAGGTACAATAAGGTACCATGGTTTAACAAAATACTTAGTAATTATGCTGAGTCGAGCAGTACCGTTACCTATTCGCTTTCTTTTCTGACGAGAGCCTGCGCGCGCGCAGCCGGGAGAAATTCATGATCCAAACACATGCGGAACGGTTTCGCGAAACAACTACATGGTGAAGAAGGGAAACATGTTTTGTTCGAATTACGCAATCAATGTCAAGGGAATTTCCACTTCTAAGATACTGTTTTAACTTATATTGATAGTGATGTAATGTAGTGCTGTTAATGAAATTAGTACCTAAAGAAAAATCAAAAGGTCGAGATTACTTTGCGTGGCCCTATCTACCTACATTCAACAAGATAGGTCAGAGTCCACAAGTTACTAAATTATCACTTCAATGATAATGAGCATTCAAATGCTGGCTCCACTAACAAACCAAAGCTAAAACATAAAGTTAATTGAAACGGAAAGTCAGATAAAAATAATAAGCCATTACTCAGGATTAGGGTTTTCCTCACAAGCAATCAAACAATAGTTGAAGTGAAGTCGAAAGTTATGTTCCGTTGTGACATTATCAATGGAGTGAGGTATATTGTTAACATTGTTTAGTACACTGAACGATACATTTCAACTTTACGTTGAAATTTTCTTCACGAGAAAATCGTACCGAAGCAGTAAATTGAGCTTGTCGTTAAACAAAGCCCTACAGTCTCCACAAATGTTTGAAAAACCGTTAAACTGGCGATTGTACACTGTGACGTACTCAGTGACCTGTGAGCGTAATGCAATGTTGGACGGTCATTGCCGTGAAATCCGTGTATCTTTTGAGGTTGAGGAGAGCAACTAGTTAACATTTTAACGCTTTAGTAACCAGCAGGAAGTAACAGGCCGGTCGACATCTCGGCTGGCCTCGGTAGTCTCAGTCGCACCCGCGGAAAAAACAGCTCCAAGCTATGCCTCGCGAGACTTATTGTACCAGACTAAAACCGGATGCCAGCCAACCTTCAACCACCTCAGGGACTTGGAACTAGTTCCGACTATTACAATAGAGATTGTGATATAAATGTAACAATAACTACGTAAACTCTCAACAATGCATGCTAAAAAATCTGATGAATTCCCCAAAGCAATTCAAAGTCATACTAAGTTATTATAAGAACTGAAAATAGCCAACTTTGTATGCTAAGCTTGTTTATCTACGAAAGCAAGTTGTATACCCATTCTAGCTTCAATGAATGATAATCTGCTTATAGATTGACCAATCTTGGTTCAATATTGGAGTTGAGCCAATTGTTTTCCTTGAACACGAAGACACTGTTCAGTGCATCCCTCTGTTTTTTATTAACCACACCGATTTTATTGAAGGTCGTACCATCGGGATGGTACGACCTTCAATCGTCGTTACATCAAAATCAGTGAGTGCCAATGGCGCCGAGCTCATAAACATAGCGTCAATATATGATTTTATTAGTTTGCCCCGTGTAGTCCCCGACTCGGAAGACCTTCGCCAGCGATTCAGCTCGTTAATATACTATTCATATAAAGTATGCCATTTAAAGACCAATTTCAACAACTTGTGCACTAAATTAAAGCAATTCAGTGTGACAGTTTCTAGCGCCAATTTTTTATTCGGACAATGTTTTGCGCATCGAATCAGTCTTGTAGACAGGAGCTAATGGACAGTCTTCATTTAAATCGAGCCTGTGTTTACTGTAAATAGCTACTTTATTAACCACGCTGATTGGAAACCGTTACAAAAGTAGCAGCAGTTCAGCGAAAGTGGAACATACAATGATGTTGAGCGAATAAACGTAAAACTTGCGGAATTGTCTACAGTTTAACAAGATCAAGGTTGTAATGCTTTTCTGAGAATAATAATATTAGTGACGTCTGTGGCACATTAGTTCCTACTTTATGATAGGACGTGAGCCGGACAGTAAAAAGCTTATAGGTGACCCGGATACGTCGCGTCGTCGCCAGGCTTCGTTGTACACGCAACTGTATTGATTGACATTGACCGTGCATCGTGATTCGTGGTCACCATCACCATTCTCTTTGCCGCATGCGACGAGTGTCATGAATATTCTAGTCTAGTACGGCACGATGGAGATCACCGTTTTACGTTTTTTGTAATGCAATCAGTGCAAAGTATCGCTATCAGGAGCCGACGTGCGGAAACTAACGTTAGATTGAAAAATAATATTATTAACGCTATCTTTTAAATGGGTGGATGTAATACAACATCTCTTTATGACAATAGTAACTAGTAACAATCATGTGCACGTCAGCTGCCATCTGCTATCACAGCGTCTTTTTATCTTAAGAGTAGGTCATTAGGTGTAATATTGTAGTTGATTTAATTTAGATTCGAAAAGGCACTTTTGACATTCACAGTCGTACAATTGAACAATAGTCATAGATAGGCAGAATCATGTTTATAGCGCATCTAGACCGTAGAGATAAAAGCTTTGACAGAACATGACCGTCATGCTCAGTGGCGAGGCCGTGACCTAAAGGATGAACACATGCAGGCTCGGCTTGTTTTGGGTACTACATGATAATCCTTATCCTATAGCGAACTAAAATGTTCATAATAAACAACTGGCTCAAGGATGGTTAGTGAATTTCTTTCGGTGCAAACCGGGAATAATACTTGGTCCCCTCCAGAATCTTTCGACTATATAATCAGTATGATCACAATATAAAGGTAAGAAGAAATCCGAGCATCCAAACATTGTAGTACAGGGAAAACACAATGAGTCATTCCATTATCTGGAGGTTAGGGGTGAACGCTTTCAGGCAGACATGCGAGCTACAAATCGAGGAACAAACATTCGTCCTTACTGTTTATTTATTCAGATTAAACCACAAACGAAATACATTTTTTTATCGCGTTAGCGTGTACTGCTAAGATACCCAATACTGATAGAAACTCAATCAATTCAGTCAATCAAATTGTTCAGACACGGAAATCAAAAAATTAGCAGTGCGGTTTGGTTGAACTCAAGGTTCAGTTTTCCGTGACAGTGCTAGCTCTAAGGTCAATAGAAATTAATACTCTAGTCATCCAGTGTCCACTTATATTAATGTAAAGTTTTGGCTATTATTTTTTGGAAGTTAAAAGCAGCTAAGTTGTTGTTGTTTGATATTACAGTTACTGTTTCTGTAGTGTTTTCCTACGACTAAAACTATTAGAAGTGATAGGAGTAAGAGAATCGTCTGCTTTGCAAAACCGTATTTATATAAGACCCATATTTTAAAACGATGATCAATATTATATACCCAAATAAACAACAGCTTCCATCATTAGAATTTATCACTCTATCTCTCTCTACCTATTGTTAATTTTATTTTATTGTTTTATTTTTTGTTTGTCTTGTGCGAGTCCCAAATAAATATTTTTCTTTCTTCTTTCTATCTCATTTGAATATTAAGGTTATTGTACCTCGTAAGGAACTCGAGATCAATGGTTGACAATGATTCGGAAACGCTTAGGATTCACCAGGTTGAATAATGAATAGCTCTGATAAAAAGCATTATCGATGTCCAATAATCAAAAGAACGATTACTGTATCTGCCATTTGCCAGATTTCTATCTGAGTCAGTCAGACAGAACCGACAGACAGCCAGACATATTCGGTTCCGACAAGGTATTAGCAGTAGCGCCAGTTGGTTCTATACTTATATATGGACGACCATAGAGACCGTATAGGACAGTCCGCCATGGAACAATGAACGATAACATTTGTAATCTAGAACTAGATCAAGGACATATGCCTCTAAATAGTCTTTTGATATTATCTCTTATTTGTGGCGGGGACATGGACAGTAAATTGCCTATTTACCTGAATATGTGTTTGATTTTTGATTAGTTTAGTTTCGTGGCAATTAATATGTACCAAGCAATATCTATTTACATTTACGAAACCAAGTCACGAGACTTCTTCTTCCTGCCCTTATCCCATGTTACTTGAGGTCGGCGCAACACGTTTTTTTCTTCCATTCTGTCCTATCAGCCGTCACACTATCACTAACTCGCTTTTCTTTCATATCTCTTCTCACACAATCCATCCATTTCTTCTTTGGCCTCCCTCATCCTCTTCATCCATCTACATTTATATTCATAACCCTTTTAGTTACATGCGGTACAAAAAAAAAACACGGTAAGTACACAAAAAAGAAGTGCAAATATGGAATGTTGGTTGGTTGGTATGTGCCCGTAATATGAACTAACTGTGCCCACGACTCCGTCCAATTGAAAGATTCAGTTTTCACTTACACTACAGTTACAGCCTTCCCTTACATCATGAATAACATCTGTCACATCATAATATACTGTACCACCCAGCACCGCTCCTCGGGTAGATGCTATCAGTCAACTTTCCACTTATCACTGTATTAACAACGGATTTTGGAAAAACTACCGACAGTTTTGCAGCAACCATTCAACCATGACATCTGTTTTGGATGGAATCAAGCAGCGACCAATATAGTCGTTGGGATCAAGTAAACACAGACTTCGATCACAACTGACTGTTGATCTAAAGCGGTCACCTTTTGTTATCAATATAAATGTTAATATAAATATTGTTATCCATATCACACGTAACATCTCGTTCATTCAACCTTAAAGGTATCACAGCCAGCAGTTTCCATTTCTTATAAGGAGCCGTAGGATAAACACGCCCACCTGTTAGCGATTTCTCGTTAATTGCATCATGTTTCTACTACACTAAAAACAACAAGGGCGCGGCGACATGACGTCAATACATCACGACATAGCTTTGATGTCAGCGAAGGACTTAGAGCTCAGTAAGGTAAAGTAGGTAGAAGTGAAGATAACGTCAGTCGGGTGACATCGCGACCACCCCCGAACGGGGCTAAGAACCTTTGAGGAGCATGGGGATCATTAAACAATTCGCGGACTTACAGACTACGGTTTCGGGTCAACAAACGCGTTTCTGCACTGAAAAACAAAGCAGGCATGACAGAAATTAATCAAATTCTAATTTGCGTTTTTTCATACCTCTTGAGAAATATAACGCTATGTCAAATATGGCCGTGCTGCCACATGCTACAATTCGTTGAACCTTAAAATATTCCTTATATCTAAGACTGCTTAATTTGTCTATCGCATACTGCATTGTTGCATTACAAACAGTTTTATTAGGTACTTGCACGTCTTGCTCCACGATGATGTTATTCAAAATCCATACAGGCGGAGTCACACACTAAGCTAATGCCAGACAGACTCGGAGCTCTGACAAAGGTCGCTGTGACCGCCATATTCCAAGGGAGTGGTGACCGTTTATAGCTGTTTTCACATCAAAGATTTTGAATTCTAGCTTTAAGACAAGACACGCCTTCTGAATAACACGATAATTTCACCGATGACGCATAAATAAAAGTATTTGCTCTGATTTTTGTGTGTATGTTTAGAGTACGATGAACCAGTCTAAGTACACTTGGTAGAATAGTTAGACAGGGTTCTTACAGACTGCTTTGGTTAGCCCGTCCGATTCAATCCGATTCTGACGTCACTAGCAACTTGTCCGGATGCCATACAATGACAGAAATGCTCAAGATTAAGGAGCTAGTTGCTCAGACCAGGCAATGACATTGCCATTGCTTAGAGATACACTTAGAGATTGGTGGATTTTTAAAACAGCCAAAGTAGTGGGACAATCTGCTGAACAATATATTTCCCTGATTTGATTTTGATCTAGATTGAATTGCAACAGGCTAGGCGGCAGGCTATACAAAATGACAATTTCTGTCTCTGGACCACTAAAAGGTCGACTGCTAAAAAATCCTAGGCATTAAGACCGTGTCTTTGCATAGTGTTTTTTACTAGTACATACAGTTATCAATGAGCAGAATGCGTTTGTATGAGAATTTCAAACTGTTAACTCCGCAAACTTCATGTTTGCAGACACAACCCCCTGAAACTCTGAACTGACTATTCAAATGACCGATACTCAAGGAGCGATTGTGTTCGTCGGAAGATATTAAGAGAATGTGAAGTGATTAGAAACAGTGAGCGAGCGCAGACAATTAACATGAAGTAGTCAATACACAAATAGCGTCGTCAGGTAAAAATAACGTGGTTGATGTGGCGTCATAACAAGGAACCGCGCAACAAACAGATGAACATGTTTTTGCTTCTGCCAAAAGGGGGAACCCCCTTCGTGAGTGTCAAAAATTATCCGAAGGGAACTTATTTCCGGGGTATGATCGTTGGATATGTCGTTTAAAAATATTGAGGGTGTCTTTTCCATCCAAGGATCCGTTTGCGAAATATTATCCTATAAAGTGCAATTTTTTGTTAGAGACAGGGCTATTTTCACCAAGACAAACTGAACGCGATCAGCGTAAAAACCACGTTTATGAGCTGTCAGTGTCACTATTTTTCTTAGGAATATTGACGCTGACAGCTCTTAAATCAGTTTAGATGTACTGATCGCGTTCAGTTTCATTGGTGAAATCCGCTCAGTGTCCTGTGTAGCTGCGCCAGCTAAACAGTTGTTTTTGGAGACGTGAAAAAAATCATGGTAGTAGCATAACGAATTTTATCTACACTCACAACGTAATGTTCCAAATATGAGTTCAAAAACGAATGCATAAATACATACTTTTTTTTCGTGGATAGGTAAAATTTAAAAAAAAAACCATTACAGTTCAACATTTTCCTTCGATTTTTAAACAATTGCATCATAAAATAACTTTTTAATTTTTATAGCACACTTTTTCTTTTTAATTTTTGGCGCGGGCTCATTGACTTAAGTCAATGAGCCAGCTTTTATCTTTGTCTATGTTTGAGCGCGCTGCGCAGTCATTCGAATACGCAATGATAATATCCGCCATATTAGAATTAACTATTTTTCCACTTATTTTATTTCAACTGTATGAGTGAAGATAAAATAGTGTATGCAACGGCATATAATTAGGTATTAAAACACTCGTGTGATGCTATTATCACACTCGGCTACGCCTCGTGTGATAAACCCACACTCGTGTTTTAATAACCCTTTTTATATGGTCGTTGCATAAACTACTATAAAAGGAAAACTATCACAAGCTAAGTAGGCTTTACAAGTTCGACTAATAGTTGACCAACTTATAAAAACAACTGATTGGGTAAAAAAATCGTAGAAACCCCATAGAAAATGACTTTAAACTAAGTGCATTTGTAACTTTGTAATGTTATGGTAAAATTTGCTATTTTTAGTCATGGCTTACGGGGACGGGTATCAACGGAACCCTACTGTGCGTGGCTCGACACACACTTGGCCACTTGGTTTTTTTAAATGTTAGTATGGATACTAATTCAATTACCTAGGCTAGTTGGAATAAAGGGTTTATCAAAATGTAAACATTTCCATTTATTTTGCACACAATTAGATTAAATAGGCGGAAGTTATAAAATTGGTTAACCCATTATATTTGCCATATATATAGGTGGAGTTATTAAAACATATTACCTATATTGAATAACAATTTACCAAGAAAAGCGAATGAATTGGTAACATTCTGAAGGTCACAGCAAGGGCACCTGACCATAAACAATCAAATATTTATAGATCAATACTTTGAGGAAATATGCCTTATCCGACGGGCTGCGAATTTATATTGACTTAGAAAATAGAGCCCTTTTTATTAGGGTTCCGTAACCAAAGGGTAAAAACGGGACCCTATTACTAAGACTCCGCTGTACGTCCGTCTGTCTGTCACCAGGCTGTATCTCATGAACCATGATAGTTAGATAGTTGAAATTTTCACAGATGATGTATTTCTGCTGTCGCTATAACGACAAATACTAAAAACAGAATAAAATAAATATTTAAGTGGGGCTCCCATACAACAAACGTGTTTTTTTGCCGTTTTTTTTTTCCTAGATTTTGGTACGGAACCCTTCGTGCGCGAGTCCGACTCGCACTTGGCCGGTTTTTTAGTCGCTAATGTGCATTGAAACCCGTTAGGAACGGAACCCTAAAATCGAAGTTTGTGTTAATTTACGCTCAATCAAAACTCGTTTAATCTTTCCATACAAAAAACGACAGGCCAATATTCAGTTCATACAATATTTTTTGTAGTTTTTTTAATAAAAGCTGTTTTACATATAGTAGTAAAATGCCAATGGCCTTACTTCGTAGGCCGCTAAGGTCAACCTCCCAAGGCCGAACCGAAGCACGCAATTAGTTTCATTAGTTAGGCTTCATATTAACACCCAGTGCTTATTTCAATTCGTTTTTTCATAATAGTCGAAATAGCCGAATTACGTAGTAAACTGAACTTGAATGATACCTATTAGACTAAGCTAATTTTTACTGGAGGGTGTAAATATTGACTGATTTGATTTTAATTGTTCGGTGAAGTTCTAAGCATTCTTTAATAGTGTGAATTTTGGAAGAGACCACTGGCGGATCCAAGGGAGGGGCCCGCTCAGGGGCTTAAGCCACTCGAAAAGACCGAGATATCTTTGGTAGTCTTCAACCTAACGAAGTCATTAGAGGAATTTATAAAAAGTATCCATGGAGGCTTGTTATGCGTTACGCAAAATAAAATGTTATGAGCTTTTTTAGTGTTTACTTTTACATCCCCCCACCCCCCAAACGGATCTGATTGGATTAAGATAGAGTCTTGATTTGCTAAGCCGAAAGTTGGCTTTATTTTTACTAGTTGTTCCGACAGACGTTCTGTCAAAAGTTCTGTCAAAAGACTGTGGCAGTGACAGCTAGGAACTAATTGTATCGGAAAAAGAAAAAACCGGACAAGTGCGAATCTGACTCGTGCACCGAGGGTTCCGTACAAACTCGTGTGTCGATATAGTTCGTACGGGTATCGTATCTGGTTTTTTCCCGCACATTACCAACCCAAGAGAATATAGTCTTTGTTACCAACTGAAGTTTATAAACTATGAAAACACTTTCCTTACTCTGATGGAACGATAAGGACGATTGAAGGACGAACACAATTTTGTAGTTGAAAAAAATGTTCTCCCATACTTCGATGTACGTCACGGTCATTTCTTCAATTGCAAATATAAGTTTGTAATCGCAAAAAATATTTTTTATATGTGATAAAACTAAAAATTATCAATTTTCAGACTTTTTCCATTACTTGTGCTGTAAGACTTTGCTTTAAATACCAATTTTCATGTTTCTAGGTCCACGGGAAATACCAAAATATGTCGCAAAAATTATGTATAAATAGCCGTATGTTTTTATTGCGTTGACTTAGAAGCTTGATATTATTTGAAGCTCCAAGGTACCATCGACCAACGTATTTGATATTCATATCAACATGATACTCCCACGAGTTCCTGAGAAAAAGGTTCGTGACAGACCGACAGACGGACAACGAAGTGATCATATGAGAACCCTAAAAATATTACGGTATTTCGTGAAATTTTTTCATTTTTTTCTTCATAAGAAGGCGTGTCTCTTGACCAGAAGTAACTTATTCACGCCTTAACCTCCACTACGTTGTAGTTATCGAGAAACACAAACTCCGGCAGAGTATTCCACTCCTCAGCTGTACGCACAAAGTATCCCAAAAATTATTGTTCTTTTTGCTTTGACTTCATAATATTAATACTCATTAGGCCCACTGGCTCAGTAGGAAAAACAACTGTACATTTATTTAGTCTTCCTTCCTCTAAAATGAACAAATATTAAGTAGAATTCCGAAATTTTAGTGCTTCATTTGCATGATAGAAAATGCAGCTTTTAGCATAACCAGTTGTATTAAAATGTAACTTATAAACATCTGGGTATTGAGGTAACCGGCTCAATGATGGACGAGACAGGGGTCACTTGTATAGTTGAATCAAGTCTAATGTGGATATCTATATTATAGTTGTATAGTATGAGTATTTGTACTGCAAAGACGAACTCGACTCTTACCAGAAGGACTGGCCCGCAATGGCAGAGGACAGATGTGTGTGGAAAAGGGAGAGGGAGGCTTTTGCCCAGCAGTGGGACATAACGGGCTAGATTAGATTAGATTTGTACTACGAGGTAGGCCCAGAAAGAGGTGGCGGGGTGAGTTGGACCTTCTCATAAGACTGGTCTTTGGTTGGGGAGCCTTTGTCCTGCAGTGGGACAGCACAAGCAGTAGCATCATCATCATATCAGCCATAATAGACTTCCAATGGCGGTCATGCGGGAGATATGACCAAGCGACGACACATCGATCAGTCCTGTTCTTCTCACATCCAGTACAGTTCTCTTCAAATAACTTTGCCCCTCTGAAGTTAGCCATTTGCAAAAATCGCGCAGGTGCAGTCACGTACACGGGAGCAAGCGGGACGAAAGCATGCATCGAACGTAAACGAACGACTGAGACATAAAATCGCGCCCCGCCCGGCGCTCCCATGTCTCTTACGCATGCGCAGTTGCAGTGTGTTCGTAATTTTGACTACTACGCAGCCACTTGACACAACTTCAGAGGGGCAAAGTTATTTGACGAGAACTGTAGAATCCCGCGGCCTTCACAAGGTCATCGGTCCACCTTGTAGAACATTATTCAGTTCTTATTATTCGATTTTAATAACCACGTTACTGTATGTATTTTAGTTCGACCATTTACAGAAGTTCGCCCACCCGCGCGTTCGTGCTCAAAATATATTTCTTGTTAAACTGTAAAATATACCCAATTTATACGAACCATTTAGAGCTCTCCTACACGAAATTTATTGGTTTCCCAATAATCTAGAACTGTTATAAAGTTTAATAATTTGTAAAAAAAAAAATACTAGGACCTACGTATTTAATAAAATTGCAGTAAATAGTTCCCCAAAACAACATCCATGAACATCTTAGTATCGTTGCATGAAAAGGCCATTAAAACAGCAAAATGAAGTACTTATGTAGTGTCGATCTCATCAACTATTAAAAAAGATAGAAAAATATTTATTTGGGACTCACACAAGACAAACAAAAAATTAAACAAATTACATTCCCTGACTGACACAATAACGTAAATATTATTAAAAGCAAACTAGTGTTCATCTACGTAATATCATGCTGCTGATAAATCTACAACAATCACCAAATTAATAGTTTAAAACCGATTAAGGCACGCATTGTTTAATAGTATTTAATGACCGATTATCAACATTATAGTTAGCTAGTATTAATGAGAATTAAACGATTCCAATAATTCTATTGGTTCAGTCGCGATACTCGGTATAACGATGGAGGAGACTGATGAAAGAGCAAATAAAATGAATGGGTTCTTTGCCAAGTCATTTTTCTAGGTAACGATGTGGCGACTCAACGGCGTAATCACAGCTTGTCCTATAAAGTCCCTTTAAGTGTTGTCAAACACTACAACGACCAACGACCCTTATCTATAAACCGGGTAATTGGGAAAGTGGTACAAACATGTAGGTATCGGTAACATATGTAAGTATAGTATCCTGTTAGACGAAAAACTAATTGGGGACAAGGAAGGACAACTGCAGGATTGATAGAAAATATTAGGCCAGAGTTCAGCAAAACTAGAAGTTACTTACTAAGTATATGATACACACCTACATTTATTGACTTTCGTAATATCAAAAACAGAAATAAAGACATAAACCTGCCCTGAGTCGACTTCTATCGTGATCCTTTACGTTCTCAAGTAATGAAAAACGGTTCATAATTTACTGTTTGGGTATCTACGAAGGGATATTACGGACAGGCCTATGTACTTTATAGCAAGTTTGTCTAGCGTCTACCATAGTCTATGGTGAGTAATGAGAATGATGATGATTTAAAGCATATAATAAGGTGACTTTCTTACGAGAGTTCTAAAATGGCACATCATCATCACAATATGGGTGATAACAAGCATTAAGGAAAGTAGTACTTATTCGGAATTTTCATACCTACATTCTAAATAAAAAAATGCCAAATTATGTTCTCCCTACTCAACACATGTTTTGGCTAGAACCCGAACAAGTGAATCAGTTCAGTAAAGCCAGTATAAAACAATAGGACCAATAATTCCAAATCATAAACAATTACTAACTATTGTTTCTTAAACGTTAAAACTAAAATATACAACCGTAAGTACTGCATACTTACCAAAGGTGGGACCACATTCTACATGATACAGACGTAAACTTCTATAGAATTTTGTCTGTGCAACAAAGCAATGCAGACAAATGTCGTTGTGGTATTCATTGGTGTGGGTAGACATATTTTATAATCAGAATTCATAGTTTGTACATACAAAAGTAAGTACCGTGTGGACCCACCATTACATACATAACTGTTTATAGCAGTTATGTGTTATTATATGCCACCGTAATATGTATGTTTATAGTATAGTAATTAATGTTAGACAGTGAGGATGCGTTAGTACGATAACGATGGCGAACTGAAATTGTGTCGACGGTGATTGTCATGAAATAATGACGTTCACGAAGTTTGTACAAGTGCTGTGTGGCTTGGGTACATAATATACACACGCAGAGTTTAGTTCCTATAAGTATTTATATTATGTGTGGATGACGCACCCTCTTAGTATTAAATTTATATCTATTCAAGTACCTCAAAAGTATGTTATCAAATAGATTGTAAATACGTTCAAGGAGCGCTAATGTCAAACAGTTTTCAAACTATTACCATTCTCACTTAGCGGGCGCGTGTAATCTTTTCGAACTGTCATTTTCGTTCAGAATGTTGGTGTAGTTGGCAATGATACCGTGCAAATAGGAAATAATCAAAAATACTTACATTTTAAAAAGAGTCAGTATCCCAAAAATTGCTAGTTTTCCTCATGCAAATAGGTAGGTAATATATTGATGGCATATGGATGAACTTTTTGAGGCCGTGCAAATTTAAATCCAAATTTGGAAATTACCACACAGACTTTTCGACAGTTTATGTTCAATACAATTACATTTCAAATGACTGTTGAATTATTTAAACCAATATGGACTAAGTATTCCATTTTCAGTGGCGGTTAAAACTGATTCGTTTGCGGAAAGTCCAGCGCAAAATAATGCAAGTGACGTTAACGACGTGATCCTGTTATATTTTCCTGCTATTCTGTAGAGACTTGTGTGCTCATTTGCTTTGGACCTGAGTGCAATGACCGGTTCTTTTATAATATTGTTTACCTATCCTACAGAGAAAAAGAAAAACAATACTTATTCAT
Source organism: Melanchra persicariae (assembly GCA_947386135.1). Classification (NCBI taxonomy): domain Eukaryota; kingdom Metazoa; phylum Arthropoda; class Insecta; order Lepidoptera; family Noctuidae; genus Melanchra; species Melanchra persicariae. Next base: position 1,474,550 of record OX376651.1, on the reverse strand, counting down.
CTTCAAAACCGGTCAAGTGCGAGTCAAACGTTCGCTTCTAAGTATTTCAAATTAAATAGTCATAAAAGATGCCAAATCGCATTTTTTTGGACTCGCTTATCTTACGCAAAAAAGAAACCGGCCAAGTGCGAGTCGGACTCGTGCACGAAGGGTTCCATATCATTATCTATAAAAAAAAAAAAACGGGAAAAAATTACGTGTTATAGGGGGGCCTCACTTAAATATTTATTTTATTCTGTTTGTAGTATTTATTTGTTGTTATCACGACAAGAGAAATACATCATCTGTGAAAATTTCAACTGTCTAGCTATCACGGTTCATGAATACAGACGGTCAGCGGGAGTCTTAGTAATAGGGTCCCGTTTTTACCCTTTGGGTACAAATTCCTTAAAATGAAAAAAAAATAAGAAAATTGAATGTATTGGCACTATAAAAACAGAAACACCTTAAAATTAAACTAAACTATTAATGCCAAAAGGGCCGAAATCATCAAATGACTTCTTCCGCTCAGAGCGGAAGGGAGGGAGTGTCACTAGTGTCAGACTCTTACTGACTAAAACCCATCCGTGTTCCTTCCATTGCCCTTTGCGTTCTAGGGCCGCGGTACTCTTTCGAACAAATTCTGCAACCGCCAAAATGGCCTCAGCTCAGCATTATGCCAGATGGCAACACACACAAGGTATACCTGATTTTCAGCTGCAACTCACGAGTGCCATACGCTCGGAAACAAACACATATCAAAATGGCTATAACTAGGATATTTGGGGTAGATTTTTGTTTGATCATTTGACTTTGAAGCACGCCATTATCAATTTATTATTTAGGCTTGGGCCTGTTGAGTTAGGTGGTAACTGAATTCCAGCTGAGTCCTTTTTTTGATCTGTAAATAAATTGTGCAGAGAGAGTTTATGAAATAGAGAACTTTATGTTTTGCTTGTAATTATACATCCCAGTCGATTCCGCGACTTGTCACGTATATTCTTGAGTAATTAGAACAAGCTGACGTGCAACTTGTAATTTTTATTCTTTCTCGGAAGTTAGGAAATATCCAGCTGCGGTTCAAGTTAATATACTGGGATTTTCATGTTAAGCTTTAAATATAAACAATCCGAATCATATTGCTATTATTTATGCTTTATGCATTCCAGTACCACCGCCACTGCCAAAATAACTTACTCCATTCAGGCAGCCTTTTTAGGGTTCCGTACCCAAAGGGTAAAAACGGGACCCTATTACTAAGACTCCGCTGTCAGTTCGTCTGTCTGTGTCTGTCTGTATCTCATGAATCGTAAAAGATAGGCAGTTGAAATTTTTACAGATGATGTACATATTTCTGTTGCCGCTATAACAACAAATACTAAAACCAGAATTAAATAAATATTTAAGTGGGGCTCCCATACAACAAACATGATTTTTTGCCGTTTTTTTTATAGATAATGGTACGGAACCCTTCGTGCGTGAGTCCGACTCGCACTTGCCCGGTTTTTTAGGCAACCGCACACAGGTCTAACCAATGACGAGTTTATTTACAATGCGATGGCGACATTTTATATAGAAATAGTTCTAAAATTGATTTTGCCTTGGATATCACAATGCAAGCAACTGACATGTGTTGAGTGCTAAGCTTTACATCAGACTTTGTAGGTAGGTAGTTATAGCACGAAACAGTCGTGTGGACCCGGGAATTTCCGATTCTGTTATTAATGTACACATTATTCTTCGCTTTAATTACACATGTTGTAAAGGACATAAAACGACGGTGTATTTATTGTTACGTCCAGCTGTTTCGACAAACGACCACGTTACGATTAGAAACATTGCCAATTTTGTTAATGAGCAGTTGAAATATTACTTTCTAAACACGATTTCTATTTTATGGAGTTGTGCGTTTAACGTGACTGTCTCTAAAATTTTGAATATACTTATACATGTGCACGGTGCTGATTTTCTTTTAAATGTGTTTTTTTTATAATATCCTATTTTTTTTTTCCCGTCATTACAGACTTACTCAAAACAGGACAAAAAATCAGCTGTTCCAAAACTTTATCGAGTTTTGCGAGCAACAATGTGCTGAACAGTTTATTTAATTTACTTTTGTTGGTGATAAAAAACGTAAAGTATTTTTTTAAGGTTTACTTAGTTCTAAAAGAAAAAATGTTGTAAGTTTTAAAAATAATTCTCTTCTTCTTCGTTCATTCCTCACTGCTGAGGATCGCAAGCACATAGGTACGACGCGTCTCTGACTCATGCGGTCTTCTGCAATGTGGACCTCTCTGTACATGCTACCTCCAACAGCCTTATTTATAGCACAAACGTTGTAAGTACATATAATATTATATTATATCGTTTAAGTACTTTAGTCATATATGATCAGAACCATAATAAAATAAATCATTCAGCTATAAAATAAGATGCATCTGAGCAAACATCGAAGAATTGCAATAAACACAGCATGCATGAGCTCACAATACATTCCAGCCATTCAAAAGATACAAACAGATACATCGCTCGGGGATTTCTTTGAAATACGTCGAGTGAACCAACAAGAGTTATCTCACCTTGATTTTTATACACATCATACTATCATAATTGATAAAATACGAATACTGTATGAAGTGAATCAACCCATTGAGATAATCTGAGTCCATCGCCGCACTGATACCCTTATCAGACCATACATCATAGTGGTACGTCATTATTTGAACCGATTTCTCGTGGTTCGTGCTAGGAACATCTATCTGATCTATACTATACTAATACTTCGTTCCTCGATGGATCAGTTTATTTTAGAGCTACTAGCTGACCCGAGCAACTTCGTCTGCGTCACATAGCTGACCCGAGCAACTTCGTCTGCGTCACATAGCTGACCCGAGCAACTTCGTCTGCGTCATATAGCTGACCCGAGCAACTTCGTCTGCGTCACATAGCTGACCCGAGCAACTTCGTCTGCGTCACATAGCTGACCCGAGCAACTTCGTCTGCGTCACATAGCTGACCCGAGCAACTTCGTCTGCGTCACATAGCTTACCCGAGCAACTTCGTCTGCGTCACATAGCTGACCCGAGCAACTTCGTCTGCGTCATATTTTTCATTAATGATCCGCTCCTGTTGGTCGTAGCGTGATGACTGATGTTGTATAGCCTTTATTCTTCCTCGATAAATAAGTTATCTAACAATAAAACAATTTTTCAATTCGAACCAGTAAGTTCCTAAGATTAGCGCTTTCAAACAAACAAACCTCTTCAGCATAACACACATACAACATAAATAGTATCAGTGAGCTCTAAAAATTATAAAAAAACTGTACCTATGTACAGGTTTTTTTAATAATTTCTAGAGCTTTTTTATAGTGAATCAAATGTACCGTCATATCACGAAAACGTTGATCACTTTGGTCTTCGTCAAATTAAACTTGTTGCTCATCAATGTCAAATTATGACATCGCCATTTTTATTGTATTAGGACTTGATACAAAGCGGACAGGGCAAGGACAAGGTTCCACATAGTAAAGGTTTTCGTAAATCAACCGTACATCCGATTAACTATAAAAAAAAAACATCTAAAAATCATGACAACTGTATCTTCTCAATTAAACGATTAGATTCGGAAACACACCGAAGCGTTATTCAGTGACCTTTTAGACCGCACCACGTAGTAACTGTAAATGCCTGTCAAGCACGCACACAGACATTTTATTACGAGTGCTTCGGGAAAGACATTGTGTTCCAGTCCCGGAGACCTTGACCAGTGACCCAGTTACAGAGGAGCTGCGTGTCCAGAGAGGCCAGTACAGTCAACAAAATGGGTAGGGTACTGACAGGCATTAATTATCTTCTGTTACCCTGCTCTGTAAAAAATAAATGGTGTTTATTGAGGTAATTTTTTTAAAGCTCGATTTGGTCTATGATATTGCTTTGCTATGGGTCTACTGAATATAAACACCGGAACAGACTTTCTCTTTTAAACTCCAAACTAACATAACGGTGCAGGTTTGCAATGCAGGTTTTGACAGGTCGTCAGGACAAGGTCTCTTGAAGAAAGAACCATGACAGATTGTGGTGACCGGTCCTGTTAACAAGACAAACTGAAGAGTGATGTCAATGACTTGACTACTCAGCATCCATAACAGCTAACATTATAGGTGTTATGCGAAAGTAACTCATTGTTTTCTTTTTTTAACCGACTTCTAAAAAAGGAGGAGATTCTCAATTCGGTTGTTTTTTCTCGTCAACTGAACGGATTCGGATACTTGGCACACGGGTAGGTACACCATTTGGATAGATAGATAGATAAAACATTTATATCCTGGATTAAGACATATTATTATGATACTTTATATTCCGGCAGTAAGTATTTCTTTCCTGGGATGATTTTCAGACTTAAACGCGGGCGAATCCTCACAATATTGACGAAAGATCCAAGTTACGTATACCGATCTCTTCTTTCGACTGTACATCTACGCCCTCATTCCACATACATTCGGCCCGTAATCACTGTCCCCCACTAATGGGAACTCATGAAGGCTTCCACTTAGGCCACTGCATCATAAAATAGTCATAGTTCGACGCTAATGTCACTTGGACATCAACCGTTATTTATCGATTATAATAATCTATCCGTTTGAAGAGACTTATTGAAAGATCTGATGAACCATTTGTAATGTAGTTTATGAGACGGAATGGGCTAGAGACTATAAACTCTAACAGACCGGTGCTTGTTGCTTGAGTCTTAGAAATTAGCGCAAATATTATCCTAAGTTCATATAGCATTATTGTAGACTAGCTTTTGCCTGCGGTTTACGCTCACGTTAAAGTAGCCAAGTATGTCTCTGTCCCATCTATCTCTGTAGCAAATTTCATCAAAATGAGTTTGGCAATTCAGGCGTCAAGCGAACAAACGAACTCACTTTCGTATTTATAATACTAGCTTTTGCCCGCGGCTCCACCCGTGTGGATGTCGATTATCGCGTAGGTAAATAAGTAGCCTATGTCCTTCTCCATATCCTAGGCTACATATGTGCCATATTTCATGACGATCCGTTCAGCCGTTTTATCGTGAAAGCGGAACAGACATACAAACAGACAGACAGAGTTACTTTCGCACTTTTTATATTAGTAGGGAAGTAGGGATTAGTTAGGGTACCGTATTCACAAATGAACCGCATTTTATAACGCATGTTAACTATAACAACGCATAAAATGAGTTTGTTATTCCACCGTTCATGGATCCTGAACAGGCTTTATTTATATGAAATCTTTTAACTATATTACCTAGTTTAATCACTGACAAATTAGTTATAGCGAATTCGTATTTAAAATCTGCTAATAATCAGCCGGCCGATTCTGTCGACATCTCACGGTGTACACCTAGGCGGAGTGAACGACAATAGGGCTGTCATTCCATCTTATTTGTATGGTTTGACAACTCACATGTCGTGCGCCCCGCCCGGGTGTTCACATAGACATGTTTACAGAATCGCACTGCAGTACTATAGCAAAGCTAATCATGCGTTTAGATTTTTTATAAATATGGCACTTTATTTTACGTGTACCTACATATTATATGAGTAATCTAATACCTTTAAACGAGCAATTATTGTATGAATCTCGGAAACGGCTCCAACGATTTTCATGTATGCAGGGGGTTTTGGGGGCGATAAATCAATCTAGCTAGGTTTTATTTTTAGAAAAAGTCGTTTTAACCGTATTTCTAAAAAAAACAAGCAAAGCTCGGTCATCCAGGTACTTAAGCGTTATTACGACAGAAAAATCAGAAGCAACTGGTTTTCTCTTATGGAAAAATGTTGCAACCAACACTTGGCATGAAGTAGGTTCTAGGTAGATAGCAAAAAATCTTTCCATGATGTAATGTTAGATGTTGCTAGGTTACAACATTCAGTTAGACGTTCACACTGCAGTAACTAGACTATGAACAACGATTCTAAATCTAGTGCAAACATCTCTGCATCTAATTAGCAGATTGGAAGAGGAAAATAGAAGCCTTGAAATGTAATGTTAATTAAAATGTTTACATGTACGAAACATAATAGAACAAAATCAAGTAACCACAACGAAACAGCCGATCAATTGAGCGCTGTATAAATTATTTAACGCTCGACTCCATAGACAATCAGATTTAATCAATTTGACGTAACAAACACACCGATGCAACGAGAAAAGAGAATAATTTAACGCGACTTAATTAACAAGTAGGTAATCATTAATAATAATGAAGGTTCTAGTCAAGACGATTTGCTTTACCTTATTGAATATAGCATCGTTTTTTTGTGCTAAATAATAATCATTTTCTAGGTTAAGCGACGCCTGCTGAGGTCTGGATGGGTGCCCATCGAGACTCGGGATTCAAGAAAGCACGTTAAGCAGTCGGTCCCGGCTGTCGTTTGAAGATGAATGAGTTTTTAATTACGGATAGTTTGAAGCCAGAAAATCTAACAGTAGATACCAATGAGTATCTTTTTATCCAGACACTGGGTTGAGGAGGCCAGGTAGGCAGTGGTTCCATGTAAAATACTGGTGCTTACTCAGTTGTATCCGACCTCAATATAGTTGGGAAAAGTCCCGGCAGGCTGACTGTGTCGGTGAGTGAGTGAAGAACTGATGACGAAAGCCTGGGTTTGTGTGCGAAGCAATTATTAGCGTGTCAACAATATAATTAATTAACTCCCGACAGTCGTTATCAACACGGAGTACGTGTGAAAGTATTATGAGCTAACTGACGATGTAATCAGCGGTAGTGCCTCAAAATTACTAACGAGCCTTTTGCGCATTTTCCTGTCAGTATTGACATTTATAGATCGTGTGACTAGAAATCAGGAAACGTTTACCAACAAGTGAAGTGTGGGACATTAATATTTAACCACAATGATTGCGAGTGGCGAGTAGTGGCGACCTTGGTGCTGTCAGTAAACAATCTCAACAAAATCAATTGAAATTACAGTTAACGAGGTGTGCGCGTGAAAGCTGCTAGCCGGAACTTCAACATGTTTGTAGAACTTATTCACTAGCGTGATAGTGGGAAATTATTCCTAGATGAAAAGAATCCGAAGAACTAGGTATACCGAGACACGGTCTGCCCTTGTGCGACGTGAATAAATAACAGACAGACATGAGTTGCTTTCGCATTTTTTATATTAAATAGGGTAGATGAATAAAAAAATCTAATTAGTCCGTCCTATACGATTTCCAAAAAAAATTGCACACGTATTTATTTTCACGTAGGTAAGTAATCAAAAACTTAAGACGATTGACTTAACAGTGCGTTAAAAACTCGTGTTACGTCACATTTCAGTACACTTATTACCGGAAAGTGACGTCACAAGCCCCCACTCCTGATCTTTCATGCGTTTTATATTCATTTTTTATTTTATTGATTTGATCAAACAAAAAATACGTAAATATCCAATTTTAGTTAATCTAACTGACGGACTAAATAGAATCATATTTTTTTTACTCAGGAATCATCTCTATTATTTAACAATGTACACATGTATTTCGACGTGTCGTCGATGATGTAGCACGTGCTTCAAAGGCCAGTAGGTCCGTCTGGCCTTACATGTGCTCGTTAAACATGACACGGAAGTTATTGCCAGGAACCAAGCTTATCGCCAACAATACAATATAGCATTTGGCATTTTAGCGCTGAGCGACTGCACATTATATGGACAGGTCCATAAAATTTTAATTTGGTATAAGGCAGTCTGTTGTAGGTACGAAGTTTATTGGTATAGATGTTCCTTTATTGCCAAACGTAAACTATGTATCATGCATGATACATAGTTCTTGCTCATATTATTACGCCAACAATCCTTCGTGGGAAATCAATTCCAATCAAATCTCATATCATAACTGTTTCTTCCGCGATAATTCACCTCCTTGTGGATCAAATGTTTTGTTTTCATCGCAAGGTAAAACTCATTTCTGCCCCTAATTAGCGTCGTAATGATTGTGTAGAATTTTACTCCAGGATTATTTACAAACCTTGTGTACAAAGAACATAAAACGAGAATATTTGCTAACAATGAATGTCTTTCGAAGAAAATCAAAAAGTAAATGGAACAAAGTTCGGAAGAGAAAAGCGATAAACTCTCTAATGGAATAAATAAATATCGGATTATGTACGGGCAAACATGCTCAGTCAGTTTCCATCATACGCTTGTAATATTAATGGGTAATTTATTGGTCGAGTGGCCGAACCGCCCAACCACTTGTGAAGCAAACATCATAAGAAATTCACCGTAGTAGGAACATGTCGAATGAATTTCTTATGTGCTGAGCTATAGACATGACACGAGGACCTGCGCTCGATTAGGACATGAAGGTCCTTATCTACCTTGTTAAAACAAATAGTAACAATAAAACATAGCGTTACATAATGGAAATGTCAAGGTTCTTCCGAAAATACACAATACCACGAGCTGTAAGACTGGTGCCTTCACCATGGAGCCACAGAAGACCACTAAGGAGCTGATGGCAGGACAACTTGGATGTCTTCCTTAAAGATTGATAATAAGTAGCGCAGAATCGCGACCGGTGAAAATAATGGGAAGAAACCCTTGCTCATCAGTGGGAAGGGCTAGCGATAGGCAGCTAGATCAGATATAATATGAGGGACTGGCGGCAATGAATCAAAATAGTATCGGTATCTGAGGAAAACAGCCGCCCTTTCCCATCCCATTCCCGGTTCTGTAGGAGACAACGCATCAGATACCGCCTCGGGTGTTGCAGAAATGCAGATGTCAGTTCATTAACATCGGCTTGTTTGCCAACAAGTAACATTTAAAATGAAACAAAAAGTCGCCTCCACAATATCAGTTAATAGCCACACTTAAATCGTCATAAATGGAAATATAAACGGTTAAGTGCTTACTTTGATAAGTTTAAATTACCAATCATTGAAAGATCGACGGTCTTACGATAACCATAATATAGTTCTTAATTAATATTAATTTGTTTTAAGTGATTTGCAACAGACGAGCTTTCAATACACAAATACGTGGTGAGTATGACATAGTGAATGATCTACCCGTATCTACGCGCATTCTGACGAAAGTAGTTGACAATCTTTTGCACCAGCTATTTCTTGCCAGGATGAGGCGTCGTCGACATGATTTGACGTCGACATTTCGCACGCCGAAATGGCTATATATCGAGGTGGCTCAGCAAAATGTTACTTGGAAGAACTTGGGAGAGGCCTGTGCCAAGTAGTGGAAAAGTGTCGGAAATCAGAAGAAAAACAATTTCTTCTTCTGCCAGAATCTATAATCCATCTGAAACAGTTTAATTAAACGTAGTTAACTCCCCGTAGGATATAATTTAGGCTTTGTTTTAAGGTCTACCCATCGACATGTCCTCGGACGTATTCCCTATTGTAGGTATCGACCGGGTGTATAAGCTAGGAGGCCTTCATAACCTTGAGGTCAGAATTACAGACCTTCTCGCTCAGATTTACGGTATGCTACTCCACACACTGACATTTTTATTTTGAACTTTGTGTTTAAGATTTTACTTATAACCCGACGTCACTTTTACGTCTGCTTTTTTATTTTTGTTCAGCAGAAAGCTGACGTCGACCTGGGATCTAGTTTCCATCATGGATTTAATATATGTACATAATATGCATGTGGAGGTCCGATTGCATGTTAATTATTCCTCAGGCTTTCATAGCGTGATTTTGGTTAGGAATATTGTCATGGTCTAAGACGATGGTCTTCCTAAACTCTCATTCGATCTGTTTTTCCGAAGTGGAGTTTACGTTTTCATGTTTGGCTTGCGTTTAAAAGATCTCCGTATAATCGCCAAACCATCCTGGGTTTGCTTACAGGTAGGTTAGCCACCGCAGAGCTTGGTAGACAGTATTTTCTTTGATACTTCGCTGAGTTGTAGACGGTTTTCTTTGATGTTCTACAGGCTTGACCGCTTAGCTAGCACACCAGCGATTAAACCAACCGTCAGTGTAACGGTAAATACTCGTGTTAGTCATAATCAGTAGGAAAATGACGAGGTTATCGAACATTTTTACCTTATACCCAGTTATGAGCCTAATAAATACTTGGTATTTACATTGTTTATGATAAGACGGTATTATTTACGGTACCTTGTGCGTACGATATTTTTCCTAATTACATTCTTGAAGTTTCAATGCGATTATTTTTGCTAGGAAAAATTTACTGGGTTCCCTTGACAACAGTTTTTACAGCATAAAAACCATTTTACTTTAATTACTTAGTGGACTGACTTCCTGTAAATGTTTTGAGAAAACATTTGATACTGTTTAGATATTTAAAATATTTTTAACAAAATAAACCAATAAAGTAAAACAATTACACGAACAAAAGGTTATCTTTAGAACTTCGATTAAAATAAGTAGGGTAGATCCCAATTCCAAGTAGTTTATGAAGTTAAGACGTTCATTAGAGATTTTTAATAACTTTCCGGGTTTTGGCTTGCGTTTCACCGATTATGGCGACGACGAAGTGGTACGCTTACTACATCAGACTACCTTCCCTCCCACACAAGTCATAAAAATCGACCAGCGAAAGTTGAGGCGTCTTATTATTAGTCAACACTATCTACTTTTACCGATAGGTACTTATAAGCACTGATTATTTTTAATGTTTTTTTTTACCCGACTGCGTCAGAAGGAGGGTAATGTTTTTAGAGCATAGGTACGTATGTTTGTATATGTCCATTTCTTTGACACGCCCTACAGACCAAACGGCTGGACGGATTTTTGGATTGGTTGTGTAAACCAGATAACAGAATTTTATGCAGTGCTTGGGAGTGGCCTAAATCCAGTAGAACTTATGTTATGTTGATTGAACTATGATAAAATTATCTTATTTATTGTTCAATATGGGTCAGTATAAGTTTAATAAAATTGCAACTCAGATGTGCCACTCCAACATTAAGATCAACTGCATGAAATCCTTCAAGAAAGAAGCTTGCACTGCTTCGTTCTCGCCTTGAAATTGGACTGACGATAAATCAGTCAAAGACCAAAGTCATTACTAATGCCGTGAAATGTAGGGTCCAAGTTGATGGGCAGGAAATACAATGTCGACAAATACACTTATCTGGGCCAGCTAGTTTCCTTCCAGAACAGAAAAGACAAGGAAATCGACTGGTAGGTCCATAAAGGCGCTCATGAAGGGCGACCTTACTATGACACTAAAGCGCAAGCTCGTCGACATGTGTATACCGCCTATCCTAATTGAAGGCACTCATACATGGTCTTTGACTGAGGCTCAGAAGTCCAAACTTGAGGTTTCCCAAAGAGCAATGGAGCGTAGCATTCTGCAAATCAAATGGACCAACTGAATGCGCAACACAGTTATTATACGATCCAAGACCAAGGCAAGGATTGCTGACGTTGGAGACAAATCTGCGAGACTAAAATGGGATTAGGCGGGCTTTATATACTGCAGGATTAATAGTATGCTTGAGGATGGACCAGGATTGATCCCCAAACAGTGGGTGCCTGAAGATGGACTGGCCGGAGAAGGCAACTGATAGAGGCCTTTGCCCAGCAGTGCGACAAAACAGGCTAACAAAAAAAAAACAATAGATGTCAAAAAGTATCTCAGTGAATTGTTTTGTGGTTGACTATCAGCTAGCCATTACGGAGCTGTGTTTGAGTCAGTTTACAGTCAAACCAGATGCAAGAACTTGTAAGAACTGCCTACCCAATCATCACAAAATCACAGCCCCAGTTGGTGGGAAACAAGTCTCTTGGTAAGACTGTCACACTTTTGGGACATCTCGGTGCTATCTAGCTACGTCTACTTTCCAAATAATTATAAAGAAAATTCTGTGCAAATATTCAAAACAAAATACCTCACTTTATATTGTTATGTTAGAATTAACAGTAATACAGTGTTACCTTTGCCTTATTATATTTTTATTGTTATTTGAAGTTAACTGTAGTTGATGTAATTAAAAAAATAGTTGGTTATTTTATTTATTACATCATTATAAGTATTCTTTGTAGTTTTATTACTTCAATGCCTTTCTTGATGTTTCATAACTAGAATTTTTGTAGGAAAATAATTTATAACTTGAAGAAGTTTATTATTTTAAGTCAACTAAATTTTCATCGTAAGGTTCGTCACGGACACAAATTAATATGATATCTGATCTGTCAGTTAAGATTTCATTTGAATTTTTGAGAATAACTGGTGAATTTTTCCTAACTTAAAGGTCCTCAGAAAGAGAGTCCTCATAAAATTTAAAGTGTATTGTTGGGCCAAGATGGCTGTGTGTAGGCTTACGTTGAATTAAAATAATAAACAAGTACTTACTTTTTGAAGACTCTGCAAAATGAGTTGTTTATTCTTTTATCAGATTTGTGTCTTCTGCGGTCTTCAAACAAGTCTTTAATGGCAGTCACACCAAGCACAAACAACACAGGCAGCATAGCCACCTCCTTGCCAAACGCACTGATTGCAGGCACCCAGTTCAACAACACTATGAATATAAAGTACACATTTGCAATCCTGTGGAACTGTTCAAATAAGTTCTTGGGTAAAAATGATAATAAAGTATATTTTGTAGTCCTAATTTTATTGTCGCATCTTTGCCCATTAGGGTGATCTTTGGGTGGTGTTTTATCTGGCACCAAGAGGTTGGGCGTGACTATGAGGTGCCTGTTGTCGACAGTGGGCTGCTGGCGCCGCAGCAGCCAGAAGGCGGCGCGTCTCCAGGGGCTGACGACGGACGTGCGGCGGATGGTGTAGATGGAGTCAGTGCGCGAGGCCTGGCGCGAGTGGATGCGTACAGAGGCCAGGCGCGGCGCGACGCTGGGCGCGGGCGGGTCGCGGTCTCGGTGCCCCGGTGGCAGGATGAAGTCGGTGCGGCTGCCGGCGCGGCTGTGGCCGGGGCCGGGGCCGCTGCTGGGCCGCCCGCCCTCGCCGATCTGCCCGTGCGACAGCGCGCGCTGGTGCCCGCGCATCGCTGACTTGAGCGACGGCCGCGTCGCCGTGGGATTCCCCGCGAGCATAGGAGTACCTCCATGACTTACAGACCTCGAGTGCCCTTTCGCTTTCGGAAACAGGTAAGTCTGCTCTGGTGCCCCGGGTAAACATGGCACAGTAGGTGTCTCTCCACTGCCTTCTGTTGACATTTTTATTCATTTGAACGGTGTTCACCCCACTTTTACCTTTCATTTAAAACTATTGTGCCGCCACACCGTTTAGATGTATTTGTTGAAGGGGATTTAGGGAGAATGTGCCGTACGAAATCAAACATATGGTAGGAAGTCATCCGTTCACAGATTCACACATCACTAACTTAATTATTTCCAATATTCACTCGACGAACAAATAAGTTTTTTAGTAGCCCGTGTATACATATTCTTAGAACTTTTAAAATAATTGTTTGACCACCACGGAGCGATTAAACATGACAGAGTACGAAACTTAAAAACAAGCAAAAAACACGAGACAAGTAACTGACTGAACTCAATGACTGACTGACATGACGTTTCCTTCAATTCATTTGCTTGCTTGTCGCCAGAAATGACAAGACAAAATTGGGTTTGCCAACCACAAAATAAGTTATTTTTTTTACCTATCGATATTCCACCCAACCCTATTTCTTTTGATGTTTAGCAGTACTGGTATAACATGGTGTGTGGCCAAAATATGAACTTTTGTCACCATGTCGTTTTTAGGTTTCTGTACCCCAAGGGGAAAACTAGACCCTATTACTAAGACTCCGCTGTCCGTCTGTCTGTCGGTCTGTCTGTCACCAGGCTGTATCTCACGATTTGAACCGTGATATGCAAAAGGCAATACAATAAACCTGTTTTTTTGACGTTTTTTCAAAATAATTTCCACAGCTAAATTCACAATCGTTTACCAACAGTGTCCAAAATTGTTAGGCCTATGCTTAACAATTTTGTGTATGTGCGTCACTTTCACGTAAATAAACATTTTTCTTTCTTTCTTTTCTTTCATCACTTACAACTATTTACAAGAGTTCCAAGTGATAATGTCTTTTAGCGCCAAAAATATTCTTTACTTATTTGTTTGTTGAATTGTAGCATTTTAAGTTTGATAGGCGTTCATTAACGGACGGTTAGGCACGCCGCACCGCATTTGTAATAGGGAAACGCGCATGAACTCGACACGAGAGCCACAGTGTGGTTAAAACAATAAACTTTTCAGTCTTGTCATCGTGTTGCCATCACTTTTACTAATACTATAAACTAGCTTCTACCAGCGGCTTCACCCGCGTGAATATCGGAAAGAGGAAGGTTTCCTGATTGGTATTCTAATTTTTTTACTCAGGAAACAGCCACCCTACCGCTACCGTACCTTACACCTACCCCACACCTACATAATTATACAGACCCAAAAAATACTATGACATGTTTCTGGTCTCCTGGTACTTGATGATTCTGGTCTCCTGGTACTTAAGGCGAGCCTTACTTGAGCGCGTAGGCATCTAACGCTTACCCCAGGCGCTTACCGCAAGGAGTAGCAATACGTAATAAGTTACGATGCGCGGGAGACGCGCGCACCAAGCGCACCGCTCGCTCATGAGTTCACGGGTAGGTACTAAGTTCCGTCACAGGATAAAGTAATGCAGTAGATCAACTTGTTTTGATTAGTATGAGTTTATTTTGTTTTATTTTTCTATTTAGTATTTTTTAAGGTTATAGATGGATTAAGTACCTACGTATTGTACAAATTTGAATCCAATTACTAATCATTAAAAATCAGTAAGAATACTTATTTATTTTAGAGTATTATGGTGGATTTAAAATCTGACTGACACGAAAATTATGAATACGAGTACGATACAAAACTACGCGTCGCGCGCTATTTGGCTTTGGTGCGATACCTTCGTAAAAATCAAGTAGTAGGTAGGCACACTTACTTTAGGAAAATTATGTTACAATTCTTGAATATGGGACTGACATACGCATTGCGATCATAAATGTCCCTAAATAAATAAAGAAAAAAAAAAATCTTGAATATTATAATTCAAGAAAGCTTAGAAGTATAAATGGTTTGGAATTTGCCTAGATGCTATTAAAAAAAAAAACAAAAACGTTTTTATATTTTTTAATCAAATAGTTAACATAATAAAAGTAACCAATGCAACTGGCTAAAATTCGTTGAACTGTAGCTGTCTCGGTTTGCATGGACCTAGCTGAGTAGATTGACACGGAATATGGTCCTTGGATTGGATTGGACCTGGCTGCACAGGCTTATCATTAACATTTTCTTTGTTTTCTTTCAATTTTATGTCTCGTATTGGCATACCGCGATTTTGGCACGGCTCCACAATCTCTGGCAATTTAAATTTCAAATAAAAATCTATCATTTTTTTCTCCATATGCACCCGCCAAAATTCGTCATCTCTTGAAATATTTTCTACTACTAGTTTTCACCGGACCATATTCCAAAAATGCATTGGTTCCTTTCTGTTACGTGAAGTTGACCCTGCACTTGGTAATACCAATTACTTTTTTTGTTTATAACCCTGGTATGTTTTATTCTATCGAATTTAAATATATGTATTTTTTTTTCTTCAATAGCAGCATTTCCCTTTTCTAAATGCCGTTATTGGACATTTAATTTCAACAATGGTGTCTTTCCCAACTATACCGTCGCGTCGGGGGTAACCCCAATAAATGAGTATTATTTTGGAGACAAGTCACGCCCTTCCGCATGCTCTATTGACCTGTAACGCAAATTTTGATTTTGATTTGTTGGTAATTAACAAGTAAAATTTTAAAAACTTACAAAATATCCCTGTTCAATAAAGATAACGGAGCTACAGTGCCAAAGACAGATACACAGGCACACAGACGCACATACACAGAAACATAGATAGCAAACCGTTATAAATAAATAGGATAGAATTTTAATTATTACGTAGGTATGTACTTATGTGGGGGTGTATGTTTAATTTCTTTATGTATTTTTATGGTGTTACAATAATGATAATGAGATACTATTTTTTTCAAATCTATACTAAATAATATTATAAAGTGGAAGTGCGCTAAGTGCGCTGTGGTAATAGCTAATTATACGTAAGTACCATGTACTACAAAGACATTGTTTTTCATTCGATCTAAAAAAAAGTCCGCGACGTTACACCTATATCTATCTCTTATAAATAAGCCACACTAAGGCATTTTATGTCAAATAATTTATTTAAAAATTAAAGGTGGTTTTTCAGCATTAATATTAGGCAGGCATATTAATCCTTACTAGCGAAAGTTACTTCATCATCAAGACCATTTTATGAAGATAAACTTTGTCTTTTACAGCATGTTATTTGAACTCACCGCTTAGGAGATAATGTAAAATTAAAATAATTCAACAATATTATTGAGTCGAACGGGCGGTGCGCGAGACGCGGCCACCAAACGAGAACGCGTCGAGCGTGCGTGACTGCGTGCGACGCGGTGCGAAAATATCTTTTTTGTATTGTGATTATGAATTTATGATAGTTACATTCATGGGGAAGGCTGTACGGCTATACGGGAACGGGAATTCCTACGGGAATGAAGAGTTCCGTTACCTATCTCCGAAGTTCTTCATCAGATCTTCACCAAATTGAAATGGGATCAGTCCGGGAAGATACACTTCCAAAAAGAGAGAATAGAATCATCAAAATCGGTTGACAATTGGCGAAAATATCGCTGAGCAAACATACAACAAAAAAAACAGTCGAATTGAGAACCTCTTCTTTTTTGGAAGTCGGTATTGACTATTGACTATTGTATTGTATATTATTAAATATACAATACAATAGTCAATTAAAAACAGTTTAGTGTATGTAATTTATAATTTCTATACATATTTCCTCTTGCCAATAAACACCGATAAAGTTACGCATTGGATTGGAAAAACTATCCAAACTGACCACATAGTTTTTTGTATGTCTTGTCATATCTTGATACATTGTTAGTAATTAGTAAGAGGATGGACTCTAGTGTACAGCGCATAAATGAGCTGGTCCGGTAGCCTAAACGTTACCAAAAGTATGTTATTATAATATTTTCATAGGAAATGGTCATACTGTAACACTTTCACACTATGGCACGCGACTCACGAGTGCGCTGCGCGTATTGGTTAGCATAGACGAGACCTACACAAACGTTGCAGACGCCATAAATATGTTTTTTTAGCATTTGTTTAGGAGTAAGATAAGTGAAAACGGACATTTCTAATAAATAACAAATATTATAAGACTCATACAAACTCTCCGAAACCATCAAGACTAACGTAGCGGGGTGAACTACCTATTTGACATTTGAAAACAGTAAATCATTGTATCATGTGCGCGCGAGGTGGCTTTATGCACTCTGAAATAGGGTTCAAATTCAATTGTTTTACATACTCGATGCGGTTGGTAAATCTATTCCGCGCGAAAACTAAACCACTAAAGCGTACGTCTTTATGCGTATTGAAATAAGGTACAAATTAAACTGTTTACACACATGTTTGCGGTGTGTAAATTTATCTGTTTCGTGTCGGTACTTACCTAGTTAGTAAAGTAAATTATGTATATACCTATATACCTTTTTGTTTATTCAGCCAAAGTTTATAAAAAAAAGTAGTCACCGCTGCAACGAAGAGCCGTGACAACTTTTTTTTCCACCATTTTTTTTTTACAAAATTATAGCTACATCTAATAAAAACTAACTACTTATATTACAACTGTTTGAACACTAAATTGTATACAAGTATTATTATTTAACCGCTCGACACGTGAAAATTCCAAAATAAAAGATATTGAGATATTGTCTACATTTCTTCTATATTTCTCCTTTCGCAGGTCTGCTGGAAGAAATTTCTTATGAAATAAGCAGTACCTTTGTACTATTAGTTTTTATGTTATTTCTGCAACTGTTTTTCTGTGTGTACATAAATTATAAAATAAATAAATAAATAAATTAAATTCGCGGCACACCGGTGTGCCGGCAGTGCTCGAGCGGTAATCAATTTAGGCTTAGCCAGTAACAGAATTTAGCGGGGGTGGCGGGATCGCAAAAATTGGCACACGTCCGACCTCCAACACGTTCCGCTCGGGACTAAACGACACGGGGCGCGCGCATGAAAAGACAAAATCACTTGATTTTGGAATTAGTGGGATACGTATTTTCATATTTCACATTATGACGGCCGATTTATATCACATTTTTTACGACCTTTATTGTGGTATAAGTTTTATTACTCAAAACCTTATATAACTCAAATGAAATGATAATTACATCTTGATTTTGACTTGTCTTTGCGATTTAATTGGATGCAGTAAAGTGCAAGTAATCGTGTATCGCACGGCCGAAATAGCTAGATCAAAGTGTGAAATATGTAATATATTTTTTTCAAAATTTAAATCCGTGTTGTTTACGAATAAAACACAATTTTACACAATGCAAAACAAGGTTTTTCCAGATAACCTGGCCTTAAGAATCTGTAGTACTAAGGCAGCAGCGGTTTTGAATTTCCACTTCAAAAATAGCTAAGTTTCGTATGTACTTATTAGTAGTACTAAAATACATACAAATCTGTGAGTAAACATAACCTTAAATAATTTTGTTTCAGTAATAAGTAAAAGTATAGACAAAATATTTGAAAAAAACAAAACGAATTCAAAAAATTATTTTCAGATATTTTGACATCACAAACGTTAGAAATCTTCATTTGAGCTACAATTTTGCAAGATACAACTGCATTTTCATGATTCCGACCTGTTTCTTGTACTCCTCAGACATGCCCGGACTAGAAGAGTTTTTGGACTGTTGACATATTTTAGCCATGTTGACGATCATTATTAATCGGTCGGAACCCGTATTTTATCATCAAAAAAGAACATACATAGTTAGTTCATTTATATGAGAAACTAAAATATAGTAGTAAACGTAGTAGTACTCTTCGGTAACTATTTTGTGATTATTTTATAACGTGAAGCGTCAATTTCAAGTATTGTTTGCGTAAATGATTCGGATTTGCGCCACCAGGTGGCAGAGCCTTCTTCGTCGTGGACGTTCCATTATCAAAAAAATCCGATCACTTGAAACCTGGTAGTCACTACATCCTGTCGAAGCCCGTACAGGCACGAACTGTTTGTATGAGGAACTGTTTAGGCCTGGCCTGAAGCAAATAAGGACACGCAAATTGGCTATGTGTTTGCATTTGTTTGCAACAGGACGCCACACAGGATAGCAAAATGCGACTTTTCTTCGTGACACTTTGAATGGTTCTTCGTACCACGCTTGTTAGCACTGGTCATAGCCTCATACTATTTTTCAACATGCGTGATTAATATAATCGGAATTGTTTGGTTTTCTTATGCAGAAAAGCTGTAGAAGTCAGAGAAAATGGGTGCAGGTGCGAGCGGAGGGAGCTGGAAAACCATTATTATATAATATTCTATTGAAACTACTGTTAGTATAACATAATCATGAATGCGGTTGGTATTCAATAAATAAAGTATGAATTTTATTATCGTCTCGAACTTCCTGCAACAAAATCAGTTACCATTTAAAAAAATAGAATTATCGACTGTTTTAGTAAATATTTACCTGCGCAACTCTAGCTCACACGTCGTCGTCATCGAAGTCGGCCATATTCTTTCCGACATTTTGACATTTAGTTTACCACCCGGTTTGCGATTTCTTAGTGGAAAATCTTCTTCTAAATCTTTCAACATGGATGAAGAATACGACGCGATAGTTCTGGGAACGGGTTTGAAGGAATGCATCCTAAGTGGAATGCTCTCCGTGTCCGGAAAAAAGGTACTGCACATTGATCGTAATAAGTACTACGGTGGTGAATCTGCGTCAATTACCCCGTTAGAAGAATTGTTCGCAAAGTTCAACGCACCGGCACCCGACGAAACATACGGCCGAGGTCGCGACTGGAATGTAGATTTGATTCCCAAGCTGTTGATGGCAAATGGGCTTCTTGTAAAACTACTCATTCATACGGGTGTGACTCGTTACTTGGAATTCAAGTCTGTGGAGGGCAGCTATGTCTACAAAGGCGGAAAGATTTCAAAAGTGCCTGTCGACCAGAAGGAGGCGCTTGCATCGGATCTGATGGGGATGTTCGAGAAGAGACGCTTCCGAAACTTCCTTATTTACGTTCAAGACTTCCAGGAGGATGACTCGAAAACCTGGAAAGATTTGGACCCAAGCACGGCCAACATGCAGTCACTCTATGATAAATTTGGCCTTGACAAAAACACTCAAGACTTCACTGGTCATGCTCTGGCCCTCTACCTCAATGATAACTACCTCCAACAACCAGCTATACAAACCATCCGCCGTATTAAATTGTATTCAGATTCACTTGCAAGATATGGCAAGTCTCCATACTTGTACCCTATGTATGGGTTAGGGGAGTTGCCTCAGGGCTTTGCTCGTCTCTCTGCTATTTATGGAGGCACATATATGCTGGACAAACCTATAGATGAGATAGTTCTTGGAGAAGGTGGCAAGGTAGTTGGTGTACGCTCTGGTAACGAAATCGCCAAGTGTAAACAAGTGTACTGCGACCCTAGCTACGTACCAGACCGTGTCCGCAAGAAGGCTCAGGTCATCCGTTGCATTTGCTTATTGGATCATCCTATACCAAACACAAAGGATGCTTTGTCCACCCAAATTATCATTCCTCAGAAGCAAGTAGGCAGGCATTCTGACATCTACATCTCTGTTGTGTCATACACACACCAGGTTGCTGCCAAGGGCTGGTTCATTGCCATGGTGTCTACCACTGTTGAAACTAATGATCCAGAGAGTGAGATCAAGCCTGGCTTGGATCTGCTTGGACTCATCCGACAGAAGTTTGTGTCTGTGACAGACTACTACGAGCCCCTTGATGATGGCACACAGAGCCAGATCTTCGTTTCCGAGTCTTATGATGCTACCACGCACTTTGAGACTACTTGTTTAGATGTGATTAAAATATACAAGTATGGAACGGGAGAAGAATTTGACTTCTCCAAAGTAAAGGTAGAGCTTGGAGAAGAGGAACAGTGAAATAAGTTATAATATCATGTTTATGTACATTGCTTGTTAATTTTATATTTGTTTAAGAACTGTTCTGGCAACAATAACAATACTCTAGGGATTTTGGGTTATCAATTTTAAGAGCTTAGATGTATTGGCAGTAGATCAAGTATTAATGTATGTACAATGCTCCCAGTGGTTCCAAAACTGATTTTATGCATTTTATTGCCAAAAATAAAATATTATTTAAAGGAATTTATACTATAATTAAAGCTGCTTTTTAAGTATACAAAGCTATATGATCTGCACAAGTGGTAGGTTATTTGTACCAGATGTTATGCATTCCAATTTGGTAATTGTTTGATTCTGTAACCATATCATACTTGTAACAAGTCAAAATTTATGAATGCTCACTATACCTAAATGTTGTGTAAGATCATGAATAAAAGTTATAATAATAATGAGGTGTTTTATTTTGAAACAATACATGTCATGTACAGGTCAATAACAACAAAACATATTTTTCCTTATGCTTATAGTTATTATGCAATTTATACTTAAACTCTTAATTAATTTAAATATCACCAATTTTTCTTCTAGACTAGATGAAATCACAAGTTCAAAATATATTTAATTGAATACAGATGGTCATCTCTACAACCGATAAATATGTAGTCGCCGTATACAGCTGGTGAAGAAAATACTTCATTTGGTAAACTGTGTTCTTCTAATACAATTCCATTTTCTGCATCAAGAACACATATTTTTCCGTTATTAGATGCAGCTAATATCAGCTTGTCGTTCAAGCCACAAGGGGTTGAGTAGACTGGGGACGAAAGATAGGTCTTCCAGAGCAGACTTGGCTGAAAGTTCTTTACAATAAGACTGTACACCCCTTTGTCGTGACAACCAAATACCATTTGCCATGACAGCTTATCTATTGGCTTTACATAGATTGAAGAAAATATATTTCCTTTTGCACCTGGATATTCCCAGATCTGAAAACGAAATTCTTATGAAAAAACAAATAAATGAAGTACAGATAACAGAAAAATCGAAAAGATAATGTTTATTAACGTTTTCGCCGCGCGTTTAATTAGGTAGGTAGGTATAATCAGAGCCCGGCCGTTACCCGATATGGCTCATCGAGTTTTAGATAAGGTGCGGCTTTGTAGAGCGTTCTCTGTACTCAGTACTGTCTCGCATTACATTCTACCAGTGACGGTCCCCTTCTCTCGATGTAGGTAAAAAACTTACAACCAGGTACTACTAAAGAGTCTTCATTACCTTGATACCCTTCTCCACAGTCCTGCAATGTATATCTCCAGCGACTGCAGCGAACATGACGTACTTATCGTCATCGTACAGCACTGGGCTCGCGAACACCGGACTTGCCAGCGTACCGCGCCAGACTATGGTGTTAGTGGCTGTGTGGATACATGCGCACACTCCCGATAGTGTGCCCAGCAGTACGAACTCATTCTTAGCAAGTACCAGATCAGCTGATATAGCTTCATTGCAGATATTTATAGAAAGTTTCGGGGCACCTGTCTGGAAAATAAATGGTATATTAAGGTAGGTATATCAGATTTTGGGAGATGAAATTTCGTGGTTCGGCTAAGTCGCTGCAGCAACGCAGTACAGCTAGGCTACACATTTTCACCCGACTGCGGCGAATACCAACAGGAAGGTTATGGTTTTAAACATATATTCTACAAAGAGGATATTATTTTTAACGTTATCTAGTAATTATAATACAATACAATCACTAATTGACATTCAACACTTTATTATTGTGGTGTAGATTTAATAGTGATGATAAATAAACATGACAACATTAATCGTTAAAAACGTTTGTAACAATATTATTAGTCATAAGTACCTACATTTAGGTAACTGATGACCGGTTACATTTAGTCGTGAGATAACTGCCTGCGTCAAAGTCCAGTACCTAATTATGGAAACTCATGTTTGTTTAGGATTCCGAAAGAGGAATGGCGGCTTAGGGCGATGGGGTCCGCCTGAGCTGAGGGAGCCGCTATATGCTAATTGCTAGGTCTTAGTAAGACCTAGCATATAGCGGCATACAGAACCTGTGTAAGACCGTCTTACACAGGTTCTGTAAGAATACCGTGTGTTTATTTTATCTAAAAAAGCTACACCGACCTTTTTAACATCTGTAGGGCAGAGTAGTCATGATGACAATAACACGAGATCAAAAAGTTATAAAACAAAAGTACTTTTTGGTATTCAGACTCAGAATCTTTTTACGTTCGTTGATCGTGCTGAATTTTGCTAAATCTTGAACTTTAGCATAAATTTGTATTGATACCGAGATACAGAAACCCTTCAGTCAGGATTGAGGGACCCCTTTGAATTGCTATAAATCGGTAGGTACTTAACTGTTTTTTCTTTGTCTTCTACAATTTTTTGGATCAGTTCTACAATTTTCCTACAACTTCGACTAAATCCTGATGGCAATAGTTTTTCAATTCAAGGGTGGGATCCTCAATCCTGACGCACATACGAAATGTGTATGCAGTGAAAGCTGTTCCTAGAGACAAAGGCGCTGATGCCTACGTATGCCTCTGTACGTAGACTAGGATCTTGGACCATGGCTGCACGCTATGCAGTTGTGCACCTTGCTTTTTGCTATACCTAGGTACTTGCACAATAAAGAACTTTCTGCATCAGTGGTAATAATTCAGTGGTTTCGGTGTAAATGGGGTACTGAATCGCAAACTATGCTCCACCTCCTATCCTGCTCTCTGCACCTACTCCAAAACCTGCAGTCACATCGACCTCTGCGCTGCCATCAACGATGCCGTGGAACTGGCAAAGTTTTGAGCCATCAAAATTTAATACACCGTCATGTCAGCGATATATGTGGAAGAATTTTAACGAATCTAAACACAGCCTTGTCTTAAGTCAATAAAATACGTACCACGACACGAATACACCTCACATTTCCATCGTAAGCGGCGACATATAGCTGTCCCTGACAGCAGACAGCTTTGCTCTTGATCATGTGTCCAATGTTGGTCCTCCAGTGCTCTTCGTAAGTCTCCAGCGAGAAGCAGACGATGGTGCCGTCATATCCTCCGACCACGCCGAAGGGACGCATGATGTTCACGTCATGGTAGCACAGCACAGAGGCTTCTATCCGCGTGTTTATGGTCAGGGTGCGCTCAAGTGTGCCGTTTATTGCATCCACTATGATTATCTTGCCGGAGTGACTGCCAACGGTTACATACAGGTTGCTGGAAAATTATAAAATTGGGTTTGGTTGGTTTGGTTTCAGCAAATGAAAAAAATAAAGATAAATATAAAGACCGAATGGAGGTTTCGGTTCTTGTTCTTCAAGGGAGTGGAACATTACAGAGTTTTTGAGTTGAGTTTCTGTTCAGCATTTAAATCAGAATTATGTTCCTAGTGCCATTGTTCCGTGTTTGTGAGTAGCAGATCTGTGGGGTTGCAATGTAAATATTAAGTAATGGGGGGCGAGAGAAATAACTGGAACTGGCTGGGTAAGTCATACTATGGGTAGGTACCACGGATGTTTTCTTGTTATAAAAAGAATGTTGCAGAATACTAAACAGTTCAGTATGCATGCATTGTTACGTTTAGTGTCCTGCGGTGGACTATTGCTGCCCTGATGTGACAAAATCTATACTCACTATCTTGTCTGAAATAATGTAGGTGAGGCGTCGACACACTTGCCAGTGTCTTGGCTCCACATCACATTGAACTCGACAGCATTGCTGAAAGACGAGGCACTAGTTCTTTTGCTAACCACAACATCTGTGATCTGTGTACCTCCTCCACCTTCAATCCTCAACCTTTTGCCAACCTTCTTAGCTTTTTCACCACCCACACATATTTTATCATGGGCTATTTGTATAATCTCATCTATGGTGTTTTTGTGTGACATCAGGTAAGGCATGATCAACTTCCCAAATTGTGGGCATGTCAAAGATATTTTATTGCATATAGATATAGCCAGGAAAGAGGTGCCTCCCAGAGAAAAGAAGTTTTTATCTGATATTTGGTCATATGTGAAGCTTTCAGACATGGCTGCCTTGAGCTCCTTCAGGAGGATTGTTTTCAAAGAATCTTCAGTTTGTTGTACAGCTGTTCTTTCAAACATCTTGGCTATTATTTGTTTTGTTATTTTCCCATGTGGATTTATGGGCAAATTATCTACCCTTACAATTTTGTCAGGCCAATGCTTATCATCAAGTTTGCATTTTAGAAAGTCTGATAATTCTTGGCTGCTGAGATTCTCTGATGCAAAATACACAACTAGGAGCATTGGCTTTGGTAGCCAAAGACAAGAGCAAGTTCTCACTCTTGGACATTGCATTATAGTAGTTTCTATAGTTAACAAATTAACTTTGTGACCAAATCTTTTGATAATATCATCTTTGCGACCTCTGTAGTAAACAGTCCCACTTTTAATTTCTCCAATGTCACCAGTGTCCACAAATTTCAGAGAGTTTTGCTCTTCAGGGCCACTTGATTTGTTTAGAATAACACATTTCCTAGATTTGCTCACTGAAATACAATTACAAAGAGTGAGTGTTCTCAAAGATACTTATTGACTGTATCAAGTTTAAGTAAGTTACAAACTTACCTAGCATAATCTTTCCAGTATTTTCTTTTGAATGTTGTGCTCGGTGAATAACAAGTTCTGTCTCTGAGAGGCAGTTCCCTAGAGGCACTTCTCTGTCAGTCTGTATTGTGTTAATGTCCAGTTCTGCCACACAGGCCCAGCATGACATCTCAGTGACTCCGTACAATGTAAATATCTTAGTTTTATTATCCCAGTGCTTCAGTTCCCTCAGTCTTTTGACACTATTGAAAGGTTCTCCACCCAGTGCTAATATTTTAAGGGTTGAGTTTTTACATAAAATTTTGTTTTTAATGTCACTATTAGAATACTGTAAAAACTTTGAAGGTGTTGTTTGCCACACCGTGACAGAATTAGCTTTATTCCCGGGGAACAACACATCTGCTCTATCAGGTGCAATAAGTAGGGAGGCTCCATTGATGCATGCCAGTAATATTTCTATCATAGAAGGATCAAAAGTGAGGGGAGTTGAGAAGAAAATTACATCTTTAGATGTAATGCTAAACATTTTGGTTAAATCATCTATGTTAGGCTGTATGCATTGAATTGGAACCTGTACATGTTTTGGTTCCCCAGTGCTACCTGAAGTCATAGCTATAAACGAGTGTTGAGCAACATGCTTATAGTGTGGTTCATTTACACCATCAAAGTCATAAAAACTTATAGTCAAGTCAAAGACTGAAACCGTATGGTCAGGCTTTTTACCAAATAACTCTGAATTAGAATCATTGTCACTGTTCTTGATGGTCATTATGATTGTAAAGTTAATATCTCTAGCGATTGCCTCGACATCCTGTGCCGGGTCCACAAACATGAAGGTCGTACAACTTTTGTGAGCTCTGAAAAAAACAAAACATGGGTTAAAGACAACAGAACAAGTCATCTCGTTAAATTATAGTAACAGCAGGTTGTCTATGTATATGGCTCACTTGTGTGTGAGTGCCCCAAGTGCCCTTACGTCTGCACCATTGAGGACCTAATGAATACCAATGATGCCGCTATGAACATGGCCACATATTTGGCACAGTCTGTTTAATGGTTACTATTGACTCGAAAAGAAGGATGTCTGATGATACTCACGCGGCTATTACACATGGTATAATGATGTTCCTCTCCGACACTAATCCAATTACACCTTTGTTGCATTGTCGAAACTGCAGCTGCTGTGAGATGTATTCGCAGACCCCATACAACTCGGAGTACGTGTAGTTCTTATATACATCGTTTACGTAGTGTCTGACGGCGATGCTGGATGGGTATTTGGCACAAGTATTCACGAAAACATCGTAATAACCACGCTTTACTTTCATTTGCTTGTTTTTTTGACAACACCTAGTTAAAATAGATGGATATCAAATCAAAATTTAGCCTAACTAATTCTTCTAAACATAATATTTGAGAAACTCAAAAACTAGTTGGTGTGATTTCTATATAAATAACATGATTTTAACGTAAACTGTTTACCAGTTTTGATTTTGTTTTGGTTAACTACCAACTACACCACCATCTGAGTGGTTCAGCCAGTGGTTGACATTGACAATATTGACACTGACTGACACTGTCAAAATTTGAGAAATCATTAGGGCTGTGTCACTGGTCAGTGGATGATATAATGATACAATCGATTATTTTTTTCTTCTTTGGCAAATAATGTCAAATTGTGAAGCGGTCTAAGAACGACACTTTGACAGTTTTCGTATACCGTTGCCAACGTATGGAGAATTCCTTTCGTACAGCGTTGCCAACATATGGGGAATTCCCCATACTGCGGGGAATCTAAAGTTGCTTGGAGATTGTCATTTTGCGGGGATTTTGAATGTCGATAGTCCGGGCCAAGTCAGAACACTTTAAAAAAATCAAAATACTAGTCTTAACGTTTTCTAAATTGATTTATATCACTCGACCGATGCGTTCGAAATATATCTATCTATCTAGCCTATTTTGTCCCACTGCTGCGCAAAGGCCTTCCTCTACCTTTTCCACACTCTGTCATTTGCTATGTCAGGCCAAAGGAGATTTTGTGGGAAATTAGTAGGTTTTTATCCTCATATTGGGGAATTCGACTTAGATTTTCGGGGAATTTGACAAATTGGTGTTGGCAACGCTGCAAGTGTCGTTCGGCAACTTCTAAAATTCGCCGCTAGAGGCGCGCGCGTAATCTTTGCATCGCCAATAGAATTCCATATCAATACCTATCGGGAATAAAAAAATACCGTCTCGTAGTTGAGCGTAGCTGTGTCGTATGTTCGGCGTAGGCCCATACGCTCGGCGTAGGTCTGCAGGCGCGTTGTAGCTAGTTCGTAGGCTCGGCGTAGGTCCGTGTGTTGTGCAGCGTAGCTGTGTCGCAGGCTTGGCGTAGCGTAGCTGTGTGTGTCGTAGGCTTGGCGTAGGCCCGTAGCCACACCGTAGCCGTGTCGTAAGCATGGTTTAGAGCGCTAAACGACAGGAAGAGACTGTGTTTGTATCGTGCAATAAAACGCGCTTGTGTGTTTTAATAGCATAATTTTGGGAACGATTTCATGTTATGCATTAGGGTATGCTTTACGGCTGAACAATTATTACAATTGAAATACTTTTTACAAACTATTAGAACACAGCATTTGTTAAGATAAGATCCATTTTTTGATATGAAAATCATATCGAAAAATGGATCGTTTGAAATGGGACTTACAATACAAGAAACTAGGTCGCTCAGGCGAGGCGGGTAGGTTATAGAAAAACGAAGTATCTCAAGTATTGAAGAAGTAAGCTCATTTCATATTTTAACATCTTGCATTAAAAGAAAAGCTTGTTTCTTACGTACCCACTTATCTAGTAATAACGTCAAATCAAGCCTAAGCATTAGTCATTTTTGCATTGACTTTAAATAAAAACCCTATTACCTATTGTTTAGCATGAACACCACATTATGCAATGTGTAACAGAATAAACGCATTACCTGAAAAGGGGTCATTGTACTCAAAATTATGAGCAACTTTTACGATGTGACCAACCACAAATCGCGGAATTAAAACTTAGCTGTTCAGTACGTTTTATCGAGGCACATACATGTGTGGGGAAGTCGATTTGGTCCCATTATAAAAGTTGTTCATAATAATGAGTACAATGACGTTTTTTCAGGTACCTTTTGTGTTATACCACATTGTATTTATACCTATTGTACCTACACTAGTTGCTAAATCAACTATCATTTTTTAAAACGCGGCTCTAAGTACTATAAATCCTGCAAAGGAGTGCTGGTTGGGGAATCAATAGCCAACTGTTGGGATAGGACCAATTAAATCTACATAGAGTTTGCTCAAAAGCCATTGGAGACATTAGCCTACATTGTTGTCGAGTAAGCCATGATATAATACGGTATGTCTGGACTTTAGAGCAGACATTGACCTTTTAGTTTGTTCGATGTTTCATGATCTTATGAAAGGAAGTCGATTTGGGTAGTACCCCAGAAGCCGGTGTTTCGGAATACCTTTTTCCAAACTTTAAATTATTGACGCAAAGCTTCAAACTTTTTTCGATCCTACTTCTGTTTTTTTTCTTCATTTTTTTTTTCATCCGATTGTTGTATGGAAATGATTCTATGAATGTATTCGTCTCTTTCGTTGGAAGGCCTCCTACATGATGGACCGATGACCTGGTGAGGGTCGCTGGTAGCCGATGGATGCGAGACGCGCTGTTAAATTGTGGCGACACTTGGGGGAGGTCATTGTCCAGCAGTGGACGTCTTTCGGCTGATATGAAGATGAAGGCAGAGAAAACAAAATTGAATTTAGTGACTTAATCATAGTTTGGTTAGTTACCTCATAGGTAGATATATGTATGCAAGTTAGCGATTCACACATCATCATACATGCATCCGCATACACACCATCATAGCATCTAGCATTCGGATTATACGTACATATATGTCCGTCCACCACCGGGTATTCGAAACCGGGTAGCCGGAAGGTGTGGGAAGGCTCCTACTGCTTTTAGAGATGCACTTACAACCGCTATGACAAATGGCTCTGTTATTGCAGTATGATGTTTGCTGCCTTTTACGTAACCCTTTTGGTTCGCATGGGTTGCTAGTCTTTTTCTTTTTAAGAGATCATGCACCATAGCACTGACAGTTATCGTTGTCTATAGACAAAAGATCCTACTATTTGTCATCCTACTACACAACCCAGTAACTGGGTACGATACCCCTTGACTAGGCTGGTGCCAGATGTTCTGGCTGCTGACTGTTCGTGACGACTGACAAAGATGTTCAAATGACAGAAAGGACCAGCGGTTTAACAATTAGGTACTTTGCGTGCTCTCCAAGGCACCGAGGAAACTCGTTATTATTTGGCCACGAGCACCTTATTAATTTCTTATAATAATTCATAACATTCATTCACTCTTGACGGTGGCTACTAACTAAAATAGTTAAAATATAAATGAATTGTCAAAAATGGATTTTTATTAACTACATATTTGCAGACAGCAGAAAGCAGACGCTTTCTTCTGATGGTGGAGCTAGTAGGAAAAACTAAGAGTTTCTTTAATCAAGAATTCCGCTGAATGATCCTGTTGATTTGTCTAGGAAATAGTAAACATACATGTGCGTTGGCCTAGCTTTGCCGGAAGGAAGCTACACACAAACCACGCGTAGTAGGTTAGTACGAGTATTTAAGCACGTACTCTAACTTCTAATCCGCATTTTATAATCCTGTAACTGTAACCTAAGCTAAATACGGCTATCAGCTATTACGCATTTGCACCATTTTCGGCACAACTAGGTTTTGTAAATGATTAATTAGTAAACATTTTGCGTTTTTGAGATAATACATGGGTTTTTATTTTGTATTATTAAATGATTTTTAGGATTGTCTAAAATAAGCAAGTTGTCAACTATTCGAGTCTATAAAACAGAGAACATTACTAGGAATAAGAGCTTTTATAAGTGCCAAACTAGAGATATAAGGTCGACGATGGTCTAAACTTTTTTAAATGTTGTTTTATTTCCAAAAGATATACCATGATCCCAGTAGATAACTTATAAAAATGTGGTCTATCGAGGTTGTGTCAAAAGTTTTTCTTACTATATCGTATGTAAATAACGCGGTCTAACTGTCTCTACATTCAGCAGTGTCCGCTGTGCTCAGTCAGTCTTCACCGGCCACAGTTGGGATCAGGCTGCTGAGCGTGGGGCGCGAGGCTCTGCGGCTGAACTGACCTAAAACGTGTTCGGCAAGTGAACGGGCCCAATCAATTAGGGGCGGTCAGCGATCCGCCAGAAAAGAGGGCAGCGCGCGCGCTCTCCGAGGAAACTCGGGAAATGGCGGCGGGGGTGCGCGCGGGTGTGAGCCGGCGCGGGGTGGAGGGGCAGGGGGCGGGGCGGGGCTGCTGCCGGAGGGTGCGTGTCCGAGAGGCGCGAGCGAGCATCGATCGAACCGCGCTCAGTCCGCCGGGGCGGCCGGCGAGAGCGCGCGTGTCATGCGCTGCCGCTGAGATGGCCGGCGCTCGGGCGCTCGTCACCGCCTGCTGCTGCTGGTGGTGGCTGATGACCGCAGCCGGTGAGTACCCCATCCTCCTCTACCTCGCTCCACGCTCGACCCACCACGCGATCAGCTGTTCCGCACGGCGTGACCTCCAGAACGGCTGATTTCGTCGACACATGACTTTTCACGATTTTCCCCCGGTGTTGCGTACGTTACATGCTTTTCGTAGCCGTTTCACAAGTACGATAGTGTTCTGTGTGTGATTTATTGACGAGCGACCCCCTATTGTTATTTTTTAATAAGATCGCGTGAAGGTTCGATGCGATATTTCGATTAAATTAATTAAATTGGGTTCAGGTGACTATTTTTTGGTTTCTTAAGGTTATGTTGAATTGTTACGAGTAGAAGTTGGTAAGGGGTGGTGGTGTAAGCTTAGTTAAAATGGTATTTGATTAGAGAGTTGGTTATTATATAATGTGGTATCGCATGCAGTGTCGGGGTCGTCGCCAGCCGGCACTGCTGAGCTGGCTCTCGAACTGGTGGTCCTAGCTGCGAGCTGCTCAATAAACGTTGATATTATTACGTAATGCTCGCAGTGACACATCTGCGTCAATATTGTCATAGTCACGCCACTGTCGGAAGTGAGGATGTGCTGGCAGACGAGCGGTCACCTGCCGGCGCCGGCAGACACCGCTCACGCCGCTCACAGCGCTCACAGCGCTCACAGCGCTCACAGCGCTCACCGCACAGCGACAGTGACCCACTGTCACGCGCAAGTCTCTTATTATTACTACTTTAGGGGAGACTTGTATACACTATCATTCGCCATGCCTCTCACTTGTGAAGCTTGGACATAATTTTCTTCCAGACGTTCTACTAGTAAGCGTATTTGTAGTTTTAAAATAATTCTCAATTGTGTTTATTGTAAAGTTAAAAATTTAATCCCTTTTAAAAGACTTCAACGCGCTAAGTTAAAATTTAATTTTTTGGATGACATATATTGTTTATCTTCTGTAGATAAGAACCACAAGTAAGAACATTTATATTGAGTAAGTATTTGAAAATTAAAGTAAAAAATAAATTATGAAAAAATACTTAAATAGAAAAAAGTATTTTTAGGAACAATATTTAAAATTCAAATATACGTAATTATATTATGTGTATAGTAATGCATTCGCACACGTGTAGACTGTCGATAAACATAAACACCACATTTTATAGATAAGGCCCAATATCTTATCCAAAACCATAGGCAATTTTAAAGTAGGGTCAGCAAGACAATAATTTTACATTTCAGTTTTTTAAATCTAAAACGGAGCAGACATTACAGTAATGACTTATAAAACAACAATACTAACTATAAGCTATTATTTGAAATGGTAAAAAGTATAATATCGAATAATTTCATTTTGTGTCAGTTTATAAATGATGTAAAAAGTTTTCAGTTTATCAGAGTTTTTTTTGCTTACTATACCGATTAAAGCAGTACAGTCAGTGTGAAAATATCGATTTAAACAAATGTTATACAAATCATAGCTTTAGCTTTTAATATGGGGCTGTCAATATCTTCTCATCAATTTGCACGAAACTAGCACAGTTTATATTTCGTTTACACATATTTCCAGCCAAAAATAGGAGTAATCTAGGTATATAATAGTGCTATAATAGGGCTATATTTTGTTTCCCGTTTCCTGGTGACGTGTTGTGTAACTAAAGGTAGGCAAACGACATTATTTTTGGGATCTAGAGCCTAACTCACTTCATTAGTCCCAAATAATAAAATTTTGCTACCAATAGTCCAAGACAAAGCTTTCTTGTATCAACCAACAGTTTCAGAGATTAACATCTACAAACCAGCTGGTTCCCACTCATCTTCTGTTTTCGATATGAGTACAAATTAAAAGAATAGACTAAAATGGCTGAAACTAAATCAGACAGAAACACTTTTGTTGTAAAATAATACCAAGTGCCTAGGTTTTAGAAAATACTTGTACTGTGCAAAACTTTTAGCAGCAACAAGAGAAAATACACTCAACCGTGATCGATCATTATTCGAAACAATAATTACTGTAAGTGAGCAATGGGTTCTGTACACAAAATTAAGACTAGTTCAGATAAAACTATGAATCTGCCATTTAGTTTTGATCAGAAGGCCAATTCTACTAATTTCTAAAGAATGTTCACAATCGCATGCCAATCGCAAAAAGCCTTAATTTCCATACATTTTTGACAGTTTGCGATTATTATTGCGATACAAACGTTGCTTAAAAATTATTAGAATCACCTTGCCTCGAATCTGCTCAGTTTCCGTATTTTCAAGGATCGTTCACATTCTATTCTACTTACATTTTGACAAGTTTTTAACCGACTTCCCAAAAAGGAGGAGGTTCTCAATTCGACTGCATTTTTTTTTTTGTTTGTTACCTCATATCTCCGTCATTTATGAACCGATTTGATTTTTTTTTTGTTTTATGTGAAAGGATATACTTCTCGATTGGTCCCATTTAAATTTTATCAAAATTTATTGCAACTATAACTATATACACACACTTAAATATCAAAATTGGTTAAGCAATTTAGTTTCGAAATCCAAATAGCTGGAAAATATATGTGGAAAAATCATCCATGTACACGAAATTGCGTATTTTTGCTTTCCTGTGACTTTCCGGTGGTGTTGTTAGGTGTGGCCATTCTTTTTTTTTTCATTCATTTCATTGACCATTCAAAAGAGAAAAATAAAAAACTTTTTCACAACAAAAAAACCGATTTCCAAAAAAACACTACAAAGTACAAAATAACTTTAATTTCGGAAGTCGGTGTCAAATAACTAAGAAGCAGCCAAACACCGACTACCGAAATTAAAGTTATTTTGTACTTTGTAGTTTTTTTTTGGAAGTCGGTTTTTTTGTTGTGAAAAAGTTTTTTGTGACATTGAGGTCGTGTTTCTGAATTAAATATTTGAAGTTAAGAATGTTTCATACGGTACTTTATAATGCCAAATAAGTTAGGTTTTACGCTAAAGTAGTGTAGGACATACAACTTAAAACTTATAATTCTTACGACGTGAATTTGAACGTTTATAAATGCAGAAATTGACCTTTATATCATAACTTGTGCAAGGAAAGTTTAGGCTTCAAATTTCCCGAACGAAGGCGCGGTAGGTTTTCAGTAGACAAGCAATCGAAAAAGAATTAAACATTCTGATTCTATGGTAATATAAAATAATCATTTAAATCAATGTCAAGCATGTCCCCAGGAATATAAATTCAAAATGTCGTTGCATTTTCCGTGACATTTTCATGCAAATAATAATAAATGCGAACTTTAGTTTGACATGAAATGATGGCATTGTCTTTTGCAATTTATCATTTCATTTTATTGTTTTTTCAAGAAAAATAAAGCTGCATACTGTTTTTTTTATTTTAAATATTGAATGCGGAAAGGTATGCTATGCCCTTAACAGCGAACTTTTTTGTTTTAAGAACACGTTGCCCCCACATTAGGAATTTCTCCTGTATCGTGGATCCGTTTACAAACATACAAACTCACAAACATTCAGACCCGGAACAACTATCTGTAGGCCATACAAATATTGGTTCCGTGCGGGAATCGAACCCGCGACACGCAGTGCAGCAGCCAATTGCTCAACCACTGCGCCAACCGTGTCGTCACTCACCAACTCGATATGCTATGCACAGATATTTAAAAGACAAAGTTTTTCAGATTAAGTTGCCTGACTTAGAAATAAACGACCCAGTTTCCGAAGAAAGTTTTCGAAGTTAGAGACCCGATACGTCAAACTCTAAGTTAAACCGATCGTTTATCTTCGTTCAATTCGATCAACTTCGGCTACCAACCTGCTATTAACCAACTTCTCTTTTAACCAAGGCATGAGACGTGCAGATGTGCTTAAGATACTGGCATGAGATTAAAAACGTCTATGTTTCCGTGGCCTAAGAA
Source organism: Melanchra persicariae (assembly GCA_947386135.1). Lineage (NCBI taxonomy): Eukaryota > Metazoa > Arthropoda > Insecta > Lepidoptera > Noctuidae > Melanchra > Melanchra persicariae. The sequence continues at coordinate 1,439,504 of OX376651.1, read as the reverse complement.
AATATACCGAATCGAAAGTGGGTAACTCGTTTGTGTAAAATTTATTCTTCAATCAAAACATGCATTTCTCACTGTGGCAAAAGATAATCTTCTAAATTACCAGGAAAGAGCCCAAATAATAAAAACGCAATTGCAACGGAAAACTACTTACTCATTTATAGGTCAACAAGCCAACATCAAAATCAGTTGCTTATGACTTCCGGAAATACAGCATCCACCCTCGCGCTAATACTTACATATTTTATGAGCATTGCCTTACTGGATCAGTTCCGGATAATCTGCGCGGAAATTTCATTCAAATTCTGTTCCTTACATTATTTATCTAGTGGATGTTTCTTACCTACCGACGGAAAATCTCAAACGGCGCAAATATAACAACCTCATTGGGAATTATATATTTGAGCCGTTTGGGTTTGAAACTTTAGGCCCATGGGGTCCGAGTGCTCACCGAGTCTTTCGGGACATCAGCAAACGACTTGGCCAAAGAATCAGCATTGCCATTCAAGGTGGCAATGCTGCCAGTGTTCTGGGCACTTTTGTCTTTGACAGCGATGTGGATGAGTTTTTTGATGCCCAATGATTTATTTTGTTTTTTACACGTTTGTACATAATTTTGCAATTTTAGACTAGTTTGTATATAGTTAGGTTTAGTAGATATAAATACCTACAGACTGAATTTAACAGCTGTGTTCAATAATACAGCATACTTGAGCTGTAAGTAGAACAAGATTTTCTTATAAAATTTTAATAAGATTACCTGAATGTTGCTCCTCTGTTCCTCAGTCTACAATTACGTAAGCCTCTCATTGAAGTTTCACTATGTATCTCGTACCGCGTACCGGGGCGCCGGGTCCCTGGGCCCCGCCTCAAGCCATCTCATTCAACTTTTATTGCTTCTGCGTTGTAGGAAAACTTCTAAGCTCGGGCTAACACGACTAATCAAGAATTTAGGGCTTACCTACTCCTTGTTAGTGAGGGAGCAATTTTCGCTGAACATGGTTAAAGGATAAGTTTGTTTCTCTTATTATTTTTGTTTCTGTTTGAGTCAAATAAGTCGTTCGCTATAATCGCAACTTCAGAATGGCTTTCCGATTTCCCATTAAAATACTGTTCTGATATTTCAGTCAAACATTTTTGAAAAACTATGTTTTGTTTCTCGCGACTTAAATCTTTTTTCAACAAATTTGTCAAAGGTCCTTGCTTATAGTGTAACGTCTATGTCTACGTTACGAAACAAGGACCTTTGTCAAATTTGTTGAAAAAGAGATTTCTAGGCACGTACATTAAAGTTTTAAATTAAAGTTACAATTTTTTCGTTAGATAGGTCATATTGTACGTTTTCTGTATTAATTCCACTGCGTTAAAAGTCACAGTGCTAAGACTAAGTATTACGAATACAATGTAGGTTACAAGTTGGCAATAAGCAATACAAAATAAAACAAATAGTAATTTTATTTCCGCCTCGGCCAACTTTTGGCAATGGATGACATTGCACATCGCACAGTAAGCGTGGTGAGAAATATCCATAATTTTATTTGGAAACTATATTTTTAAAAGTTTTCTTTCTCTATCTACATTGGTTTGGCTTCGCTTTGGCTTATTCTGACAATATTTTAGTAGGAAAAGTTTCGATGTTAAATAAAACAATTTTATTATCACCTGAGGGCCAATTCTCGTTCGTATTCACATGTCCGTCGCAATCTGTAAACATGTATTAAATTTTAGGCTTTTTTGACAAATTGAAACTGACAAGCGAATGCGAAGGTTGCTTAAAAATTAGTAGAATTCGCATACTGATCATTACTTTTGTACCGTTAACTGCAGGATTCTCGAGCGCAACATTTTAACAGAAGATTTTTTTTTTGAAAATGTTTAAAGTTGGGTGTCGCTTTAGAATGCTAGATCAGATATTTATTTTAAGAAGTAGAAGAATTTACTGACATCATCATATCAGCCGAAAGACGTCCACTGCTGGACATAGGCCTCCACCAAGTGTCGCCACAACAACCGGTCCTGTGCGTCTCGCATCCATCGGTTACCCGCGACCCTCACCAGGGGCTCGAGTCTGCTATTGCAATCGTGTCTCAATGACCGGTCATTGATCGAATATTTGACAACTTTGACAGTTTTTGTATGGGAAATGTGTCATAAGTTTGACGTTATACGTCAAAAATCGATCATTGACCGGTCATTGCGACACGATTGGAATAGCAGACTCGACCCCCTGGTCATCGGACATACCTAAGCACAATAATACCTATACAAACAAACTTATACACAGAGATATAAAAAATAGTACAAGTACTTATATCACGATTAGTGGACTGATTGGTTGAACCTTCTGGGTAAGCTCGCTCCATCGTAGACTTTGTCTCTGTCATTTCTGACATTGACTAGAGTCAAGAGCAAACCCATCTCTAATAAAAACCAGCCTTCGTGGTTCGGTAATAGTCAGGTGCATCCTCTGGGTATAAACACCAATGATACCAATTATGTATCTTAATTATGATATCACAAAGCAATTGTAAAGTCTGCAGCTTCTAATGTACACGCTTACCTTATCAACTAAATCTATTTGTTGAGAATAATCTATTCTTATCAGTATTGTATTCCGCGGCAAAATGGGAGCTGCAACTACATCTACGTTTTGTATCTAATGTCCACCATTTTTTACCTATTACAGTGGACCGGTAATCCGGCCACTGTCTAATCCGGTGCCTCCATTTACATTTTTATTACATTTATTTGTACATTATTATTTCCATAATAAGTTTAGTTTTTTTTTTGCTAGTTCTATAGCATTAGGGCTAGTTTTTCAATAGCCAGATAAATTTTATTTGTAGAATAAATATGGCGCTTTGACATATTTTCTATACAAAAGCTGTCAAATCGCCAATTTAATTCCCAGATATATAAGTTATCTGCCTATTGGAAAATCAGCCCTTAGTGATGTTAATTTTATAATAAAATTTAAGCTCTCTATAGTGCCATTTAATTCACTAAATTCCACAAACTTATTAAATACATAAATGTAGTTTAATTTGTAGTAGGTACAGATAGAATCTTATCACTTTGACTTGTAATATTTCGATTTACAAGGTAAACTTTAAAAAAAATCCGCACTATATTGGTGGCACAAGTAGGTACTCGACTATTATCTGAAAAAATCGATAGTCCGACACCGAAAAACGTGTGTCTTATTACCAGGGGTCCACTGTAATTAATTGCAAAACTAGTTGTTATGAGGATAAAATACATAATTTGTAGGTTCGTATAAAGATAAGGCTCGGATGATGAATGACGTCACGAGCCAGAGCCAGTAACAAAAATATCGTGATTACACGTGGTGCGAAATATCAGAATACTCGTAGGTACTATCGACATGCTGGCATGGTATGGCCTTCCGCTTTACAGTGTTCCAGTTTGAATGTTTAGGATACCTGTGAATTGAACGCTCTTGCACTGACCTTTTCTTCTCTCTTGTATACTTCAAGTACTTACCTAAAAGACACAAAAAGTCTTATGAGGTATAACAGCTCTTTAGCTAGATTTTTTTAATGTTGCTAATCCTTCGTTTGATCACATCCCAATCCCAATCCCATGCAATGATGTGGTAAACGATGGAGTTGTAATTTCCGGGCGATCAAATGTTTTTGCCATAGCTATATTGGAATCAGAAATAGTTCACAATTTAGGACCCATTTGTGACTTCCCCGCAGTTGTTTACGTCACTTTGTGCCAATTAGCCTTGTTCTGTGTCCTGATTGATAAGGATGAGTGGAAATTACGTTTTTCTTACCTCTTGTTTTTTCTGATTAATTTCTTAGCGGGATCTAATACCTACTGCTAAATTGTTTAACTGGACTCGTTGAGCTTCATTGACTGGTCACTTTTGTGCTGGTCGCCACTTATACTTTTGGCTTTCAGGAGTTGCAGTGGTTCGGAAGTGTGGTAGGCATTGAAGGTTAGGCGTAGGATGTACAAAAGAAAAAAAAGGAATTACGGCTTCCTACGTCAAAAACTTCAGCATTGCCAATGTGCGATGTCTGGTGGTGATGGCGATCACATAGGTACCGTTAAGTGAGCAGCTTCTCAGTTAAATAAGGTCGGTAAAGATTTGAAATGACGTAACGTACCAGGAAACCACATGATTGAGGAATATGTACCTAGGTCAATAGGTAACTGTCGATAAGCGAATTAGGAATAACCCATTTAAGGAATTTTGCTTTACATAATTAAAGTTGCCTAATACGTAATATTTGCAGTTTTTTTACTGTACGAAACTGAGACAGTTATATCGTGACGGGTTCCCTATCAAACGTCATAAAGTTGAGGAAAATTATCGTGGTTTGAAGAAAGTAGTTGAGATGATGAAAGTAGTCTTCATAGTTTCCATGCAATAGCCATAAAACTCAGGGCTTAACAGTAACAGCCGCACGGATCGATCTGCAAGGTTGAACAGCGCTTGCCAAGGTCGGTTTGCAGATGGGTGACCATCTGAACATACCGAGACTCCTCCGTGCCTCGGAAAGCATGTTAAGCCGTTGGTCCCGGATGTCATTTGTAGATCTTTGGCAGTCATAACGGATTGTCAGAAGCCAGAAAATCTGACTCCAGTTGCAGCCGCTCCACGTAAAATACTGGTATTTAACAGAATCCGGTTTGAGTGGTAATCGACCCGATAGTTGGGAAAAGGCTTGGCAGGTGATGATGAGGCATGCAATCTATAGACGACCAGAACACTGCTGACTAATTACTTTTGAAGCACAAAAGACTTGATATATCTAGTAAAGTGCCTGAACTTATATTAATCAAAGCATAGCAAATAGTTGAGATCATTTAGATCTTTGTCGTCATTTTAGCGTAACAAAATATATTTCCAACCCCAATTTTAATGTTTCGTTAGCTCTCCGATATGAGGCTTTGATTGTAGACCAAATGCATTAAGTTACTCGTACAGTCTCTCTATTCAGTCTGCAACCCTTATAAAAACGTATACTTGCGAAAATTTAAAAGAACCATTTTCCGTGTTCCGCTATACTTTTGAAGCACAATATTATCTCTGTAACATTGTAATAGTCTCAGTTGAAGAAACGTATTTAAATACACATGTTCTCGGAACGCTTTCGGCGTGGGAAAGTTGGACAAAAACAAATACATACGGATACACGTGTCGGTCAGTATTGACCGCTGTCCAGCTATTGACATATGATACTCACCCCTCGACGATCTACGGCCATTAAACTGGAGCAAATTGTGACAAGAAATTATGAATAGACAAGCTTAAAAATCTGCTGTTATGTTGAGTTATGAATGTAAATGTACTGAATAGCGGGTTTTTTGCTGCTGTGGCTTTAGCACCGAATGTTTTTGAATGGTTTTTAAGAATTTTTACTTATTTTAACTTCATGGACAATGTGGGAACAAGGGCGCACTATGCCAGAAGAATTTGTTTACTGGTCAACCTTTGGGTTAAAAGGTACAAAATAAATAAAAAAATATAAAAGTCTATTCTTTTAATCCCTACTAATGTTATAAACTAGCTGACCCGCGCAACTTTGTCTGGCTCACATTCTTCATTAATATTCTGCTAATATTAGATCGTAGAGCCTTTTTCAATTAATAAGCTATCCAAGACTAAAATAATTTATTTTAAAACTAAACAGTAGTTCCTGATATTAGCTCGTTCAACCAAAGAAACTACTACTTTTATTTTATTAGGCTACTTTTATTTTAATTTGGAACGGGTTTTCTGAGTCCCGACTTTCACGCTGGCGAAGTCTCATATATTCGCACAAAGGGTATTCAGGCGTTTCCAAGGAATATTAAACCCCCTAAGGTTTAAAATTCCTTGGAAACGCCTATACAGCGTGTTCCAGAAGTGCGTGTTCATATTTAAGGGTGATGTTAAGTAGTTGCTGATATATAAAAAAAAAGTGACTTTAAAAAAAAATACAACTAAAAAGTTTCGAACAAACGTATTTTTAAGCATTTTTTTTCAGTTGCTGGCATTTACTTTAGTTCAATTACAGATTTGATGTCACCAACAGCCTAAAAAGACTGCTTGAAAAGTAATTTGTTCGGTTTTCTTTGTTGTTTTTATTTTGCCAGAGAGAGGATTGTTTTTCCATGTATGTATATTTCTTTGGCACGCTCTGTAGCCTAAACAGCTTGATGGATTTTAGCTTGAGAAGTGTCGTTAGATTCGTATTGATTGTGAGAGTGAAACTGGGTATATAAAAATTAAAATGACTGATTGTTGGTGCCATATTATGTCTTCAATTTTTTTTTTCTTAAAGGGATATCAAGATAAAGGGCTCGAGGAGACGATTCCAAAAGTGTAACTCATTCAAATGTAGGAAATATAAAAAAATTACTGTCAAAAAACTCGACCGCTAAAAACGACTAAAAAGTTCCAAACAATTTGCTTTTCAAGCAGTCTGATGCAGTTCAATCATAGATCTGATGCCACCAACTGCATTGACAAAGTCAATTAATTAAGGGATCGATTTAAAAAAAAAAAATTTGTTTTTCAATTTTTTCCTTAATTCATATCAGCTACTCAACATCAGCCTTAAATATGACAACACACTTGTGAAACACACTGTATACATAAAGTCAGTCAGTACAGTCAATAAAATTTTCATTCTAGTTCCTAAACTGACTACTGACTTACCAGGAACTATAGAGTTTTTAATTTACGATTAACTCTCGGGTCGTGGGGTCCGAGTGCTCATTACTTGTTTAAAGATCTGTCAAGACGCTTAGTTGACACTTCGCGTGACCCTAGGGCTGGCTTTTACCTCGGACAAAGGATAAGCATTGCCATACAACGTGGCAATGCAGCCTTTTGGGTACATTACCAGTGGCCTGCGATGCGGAGGAATTTTTCGACGTCATGTTTTAGATTAGTTTTAGTTGAGTCTTTTTTTAAGTGTGTGTATATAGTTATAGTTGCAATAAACTTTTTATTTACGATGTCAACTAAGTTTAGCACTTTCATACAAAGTAATTATTAAACAAATGAGAAAGATTGTAATCGTAGGTTCTTATATTGTTGTAATTGCTTTGGCATTTTATGATTACCTAGTTTTTCCCCGCTGTTTCACCCCCGTGGCCTGCCTTATAGGAACCGTAGCTACGTTTTTTATAATGTAACCTTAGACATTCGGCAAAATTATAGCTTTATATTAGCTGAAATCTTGAAATTGCATCATTTCCAGTGATTATCTTTTTCTTAGCCTACTTTTGCGTCCCACTGCTGGGCAAATACCTTCCCTTTTCCTTACAAATCTCTCTGTCTTGGGCGATCTCTGTCCAAATTTTCCCCGTTAACATGATGAGATCACACCACCTTCGCCGCGGATTATCTTTTAAAAATATATAAACAAACATTTAAAAATATTTAGCCTCTTTACAATACGAGTTTAAATCACAGTGTACCACTTGATTCATTCACTTTGCTTTTTCAGCCGTTTTCTTTTTTTTTTCTTTTTTGTACAGTCATTTATTTTTTGCTTTTTTATTCCTAATATACAAAAGCCGTTTTCTAGATACCAACGATGTATACTAGAACAAACCTAATCGATGGAAAATCCTTCGGCACTAAATGTGAAAAATGGTCATAGTGTTAATTTATTAAATTGCGTCAATAAAACGAAGTGCTATCAGTAGGTACTGGTGAGAATATTAAACCGCAATTATCTAATCTGGTGAGAATTATACAATACAACAGACATACAAGAAATTATTTATATGTACCAGCCCATTCTGTTTACGAGTTTATCTAGTAGGCATATAATTTCCGCATTTCCCTTTATTTACTAAAGTAAATTGCGTCAGATATTCATAATTTATTATAGAAATAGAAACGTTTCCACGGCTTTCTCCGAATACGGCATGCCTATATTTGGAACCCTCCCCGTAATATCTTCAATATCAATAAAATGCTAAATTGGAGCCATGATAGAGCTGTGGCTGTGGGAAAACGTCGAAAATACACCACTTTTCAATTCATTAAACTGTTTCAGTTGTATCTACGAACGTTGAACTGGTTCTTTTGGACTGAGTTTGTCTTTTACTTAAATTGACTGAATAAAATTTGACGGACAGTTTTCGTGATAAACATGAAACACAGATAACACGAATGAAAATAATACAGAACTCTGTTGGTATAGATTGACGTCACAGTTTCTAAACTAAAAGTAAAAAGAAAGTAAAATCTAAAAAGTTCATCGTTCGTCATAATGGTTGAATAATAAAATTAAAAGTAGATCGCGTGCCGCCCGCCCTGTGGCCCGCACTGTCTGCGGTCTGGGACACAGCACAGATGACAACAGTACACCCAGTTTACACGAAATTATTAAGTACTAGCTGCCGCATGCGGCTTCGCTCGCGTGTAAGTTGGTAAATAATTACGGAACGACTTTCACGCCCCGAAGAACATACTCCTGGGATAAAAAGTACTCCATATAAACTCACTTTCGCATTTATAACAGTAGCGAGTATAAGATGAAATAAGTGGCGAATTGTACGATTTGCGAGGATTTCAAGGCACTTTTTCGTGTGAAAATAGACCTGTTCATTTTTCGAAGGGTGGAACACACATTAAATCCAATGCTTGTTATGCATGTAGAACTTGAACAGCGTTTATCAAAGTGCTAATTCTACTCATTTTTAAGCAACATTCACATTCGATCATTCGAAATCTGTCAAAAATGTATGGAAACTGAGGCTTTTTTGATATGAGGTTGTTTAAGGCCCTCTGATCCACAATATTTATTTAGGAAACCATTTTTAAAAACCATTTTTTTTAGGAATCGAAATATGAGGGCCTTTTGTAGTTTTCCTTTTTGGTGGCTACACATTACTTCACGAACTTCTAAACTGAATGTTACGTTATGCTAACGTCACGCTAAATATGTAAAGTGCTCACTTCTAACTTTCAGCTATCTTGTAGTCTGCTTGCATATTGTTGTACTTATGTATAATATTAACATTATGTATTTTGTACGAAAATTTTGTTTGAGAAATGACATCATTTATGTCGCGGCTTGGGGAAGGGGGTGTTATTTTCGACACCAATATAAAAACATCAATAAATTATCTCAATCAGTCTTTTCGCCATATTAAGCCAGAATTAAAGTAAATATATAGCTTCTTGGTAACTATATTTTTGAGCCGTTTGGGGTTGAAACCCTTGGGCCGTGGGGCCCTTGTGCTCACAGCCTTTTCAAAGAAATTTCGAAACTTCTTTTAACTTGGGTCACTTCCCGTGACCCAAGAGCTGGCTTTTACTTTGGGCAGAGACTAAGCATTGCCATTCAACGTGGCAATGCCGCCAGTCTCTTGGGCACATTACCAGCTGACAGGGTTGAGGACGAATTTTTTGATGCTATGTTTTAGTTTGTTGTAAGTTTTGTGTATTTTCTAATTTAAGTTATTACTATTTGTTAAAAATTGAATACACTTAGAATTAAAGCATTGTTATGGAAACGTAACTTCTAAAATTAGATGCGTAACATGCAATTGTGGTTTGAAAAACTTATAGCCCAAGTAGTCGCAAAAAAATACTGTATTTATTAGTTGTTGGCATATACTGGAACAAACGCTTTGTAGCTAGATACTTTTATGAAAAGCAACGGAATGTCTGAAACTTCCCAATATTTCCGGAAGGCGCCATCAACGCGAACTTTGTATCGCTCTTTATAGCCAAAGGTGAAACTTCCCATAACGCGTGTAATACCTCAAGTTTATACCGCGGAAAATTTTACTGTTACACAGTATTTATTGCGTAGAAGTAAGCCCGTAAAACATTCAGAGGGCGGTCGTGCCGGGCAAGCAGTACCGCGTCTATGGACTAACAAAGTCACTAACAAACTACATTATAATTTTCTTGTTACGCAAGTTTGGCAATTTGACCAAGTTACTGTATGAAGCGTGCCTTCATGACTTTATTACCAGTTGTAGTCGAATATTCGGTTTTTCTTACCTACGTATTTTTAGGGTTCCGTACCCAAAGGGTAAAAACGGGACCCTATTACTAAGACTCCGATGTCCGTCTGTCTGTCACCAGGCTGAATCTCATGAATCGTGATAGCTAGACAGTTAGAATTTTCACAGATGATGTATTTCTGTTGCAGCTATAACAACAAATACTAAAAACAGAATAAATATTTAAGTTGGGCTCCCATACAACGATTTTTTTTTTGTTTTTATTTTTATAGATAATGGTACGGAACCCTTCGTGCGCGAGTGCGACTCGTACTTGGCCGGTTTTTATGATTGACATGTTTCCTACCCAAATGTGGGTCACCTAACATAAGGTGGTTACATATTTTATGGTACGTTGTCCATCAATCAGTTTGATCTGTTATTTATGTAGCCATTGTTATAGAATTCCTTTTAAAGATATTGTTATCGTTTCCTTGAGGTGTGTTTATTGAAACCACGGTAAAAATTTATACTGTGCTGAAACTATGTCTCTTGTACTTTGTTTAATCACATAATGGTGTCCATGAATAGTTCAACTAGTAGATGGAAATATTGTCTTATTTGAGTGTTCGAAATATAAAATACGAAAGGTGTAACAGATGTACGTACACATGAAGATTACTTAAGAGCGTTTACGCGGTACGGCTTTCATACAAATTTTCGAGTCCTTATTCTTCAAAATGAAGTAACCGATTTTAACGAAACTTGGTATGCATGCGCTAGATATCCAGGTCTAAATAGTTACGAGAAAACATTTTTGAAAAATGTTTCAGTGAAAAATCACTATATCCTTCCCCCTGAACTCATTTTCAAAAATGTTTTCTGATAACTATTTAGACCTGGATATCTAGCGTATGCATACCAAGTTTCGTTAAAATCGGTTCATTCATTTTGAAGAATAAGGACTTGAAAGTTTTTATGAGATGACATACGGCGAACACGCTCTTAATTGAGAAAAATGGTATTTTGCTTAAAAAACCCCTTGTATTTTACTGACTTATCTCGCTATTTATGCACAGCGACCGAGGGTTTTGGTCGACGATTGCTGCCATTAATAAATTGCACGGTAACCCCTTGGAAGCCTTTGGGGATTATTATAGCCCGCAACATAATCCCAAAAGTGGTTTGTACCCGGTGGTTTGGCACTAAACGTAACCACGGAACCCTCGGGGACATTATGATCAGCAAAATGTATAAATGTATGTATGTTTATTTTATTCAATCCTTGGCATTGACACATTTCAGTGTAGCGAACCTAGCTTTTAATATTTCATGATATACCGGCGCCGTGCTTCTCATTTTCATGAAAAATCACCCTGAATAGTATTTTCTTAGAAAATCTGACCGCTGACGTAATTGTAGTTTATTTCCAGGCTAGTACAGACAGGTGTCAGCTCGGAACCTTGGCTGGCTCCAGTACTCGACGACAGCAATTTCCATGCATATTGAATGCTCCTTCAAGTTCCGTAATCATCGTGTCTGTTAACCTTCGTTATTCTGTGGAATTTTATTTTTCTATTTGAATGTTTTTATTTGTTTGACTTTATTTGTTTGACTATTGCATTTATGTTTATGACTGCGAGTATTTAATAAAATGATTGCTGTAGGCTCTACCATCAGCAAGGCAGGTTACTCGAGTCGAGGTTACATAAGCTTATGCTTTGCCATGCAAAAGTTGTTATTATTTTACCGTATTATTACTCTCAACTAGTAAATAAAATAAATGGTTTGTTGGCAGTAAGATAAGGCAGCTTGCTAGAGATATTGCAGGCGTCGCAGTGAGCGCAATGCGGCGCTTCTACTAAATCTAGTTTGACCTCAGTTCACGGCCATCTTGAAAATAGTTTCAACTTTAAAACTCAAAGCCGTTTCGCATTTTAACTAGATTAAAAATTGAAATAGTTTTCTTGAAGAAATAGGCAATTCCGCCTATTTCTTCAGCATTATTTTATTGGGTCATCGTTGTGACCGTAAATGTTCAATTAAAACTTATTTTATTAGGTCAACGTTGAATTAAATTAAACTTCTATTAAACTACTCTCAGAATTAAAACGAGACGAGCTATTACAAAATTTTTGTCAATCAGATTTGTACAATTTCTATAATTAGAAGTTAACAAAACTTTTAGATTATATAAAAGAGAAAACAAATGATTGATCTCATCGGGTTGGCATCATCTAAAGATTTTGTATCGATCCCATTATTCGATGACAAATTCCAATTTTAAAAAAGTCGGTTTATTTACCGTCCCGTTACCACGCGACGGCTTCCACCCAAAAGTACAGTATCGAACACGCCATTATGTGTATTATAGTATCCCAAACATATTAGGCGTATTCGTTTCGTACGGTCGGCAAAACCAGCGACACGTTTCAACATTAAATTGATCGTAATTATTAAGTATTGTTTTGTACTTTGCCAATCAAGTTATTTATAGAAACTTTAAGATATGTTTTTAGAACATTAGGCTTCCAACAGTACTGTCTCTCGTTCTCTTTTTAAATCCATCCAAAGGTTGTTTTTAAAGATCGCTTGTAGCAATAGCCCATTGTATACTCTAACTAATGTTTTTTATCTACCTATTAAGTAACTTTGATGGTGTGCGTATATTATAAAGAGTAGGTACTATTATATTCTAAAATGTTCTATCTAAACTGTACGTTATGTACTCGTATAATTAATAACTTAAACTTAGACCCCAGTAGTGAAATTTTAGCCACACAGAAGGTAGTTGTAAAATAGCGCGAGGGTAATATATGGCAACCTACGCTTAAATTATGGACGGCTAGAGCCCACAATTAGGTTGCCTTACTTGCCTTGCTGTTTACTTTATCTTATTTACTGTAGGCAAAGGTACCTACAGTAAATAGAGTAAAATGTTTACCTTGAATACATTTATATTTTGCCGCTCTATGTAATCTAATGCACGTTTGTCTTTCAACATTCTATCTTTAATATAATAGGAAAGACGCAAATACAGAACTTATGAAAATTTTGTAATTAAAATGATAAAAAAGGATAAAAGAAGTGCCACTGCAACGTTTTTATTTTAGTTGATATTGTTTTTAACAATAATTACTAATTAAAATAACGTGAAACGGGACGAAAACAACAATCAGCGTTTTGTGACGTCACTGCTGTTATGACAACGGAAAGACGACCTTAAATCTTTGAGTTAAGACAGTTGCTGATCAGACAGGAGTGATTGATCGTCCTTTTTCGCGCGAAAATTTAAACTGTCAGTTTAATAACCGCAATTTTGGGAATAAATTAAAGCGTTTAATTTTTTTATTTATGTACATGGAATTCTTCAAAATGAAAGCAAGATGAAAATATTTAATGTTCCCTATTCATTGGGGTTCACTATTGCGCTCCGTGACTCGGAAATTTTATAGTCAGAAGTCGGCAAAATCAGATTCTAGTCATGCCAAAGTGTATTGTGTTGACCAGTTACTGGTTTGTTGAGGCAGCTCGATCTTGGCGATTGACTGGGGTTCACCACTCTAAGGTTTTTTTTTATTATTATTGTTTTGCTGTCTGTAACCGCAAAGCGTATTTACACAGACATACAGCTTGGCAAAAAAGAGTTTGGAAAAAATGAGGGCGCCACTATCTCACTTAACGTACCATAATATGGAAAATCAGTAAGAGAATTTAATCAAATCGTTAAAAATAAATGTGGAACAATAAACGTACTCAAAATCTAACACTTGACGGCCAAGTAGTGTCGACATCATAGGTTTCCATTTAGTCAAATATTTAGTTCCACTTGTCACCACATCATACTCTTTTTTGCCAAGCTGTACAGTGCAAGTTTTTTCCCCTTTGATACCATACAATAACCCATTTTCTAGCGACAACCGCAAAAACTAAAAAAAACAAATAGGTACCTAAATTACAAAATATAAACATTCAACTTCAAGCACCCAATTAACATCACATCACCCATACTGCAGGCTGGCATCGCTGATGCAATGAGTAGCAAATGCAAAAAAAAACTGTAAGGCCTGCATAATACATTGGCACTATCTTATCAAAACACGGCCCAAAAAGCTTCCCGCGGTAATCTTATCAGGTGACGTCACATATAAGGTGATCGATATGATGATGTGCGAAGTGTCCACAAAGTGTAGCGAGTTACCGACTCGTCCGCTAAATGGAGCGAGTGTTACTCCCAGCGGGGTTCAAGGCCGGCCCGTCTACCCGACTATTCCCCAATGCGTCTGCCTTTCCGTCAATATGGCTTGTGTGCTGGGTAATAGTTATATCGGAGTTATATCGGTGTATCGTCACCGCCATAATGTCATCATCTCAGTCTGCATCGATATAGAATATGGACAGCTGGACACAGTTTTAATGTTGTTCGCAACCTTATTGTTGTAATTTTTTACCCGAGTGCCCCAGAACTAGAACTACATACTGTAAGACCATTAAAGATTACACATGAAGCTTCAGTATCCGAATAGACGTTTCAGTGAAAGTTTCAGAAGAACAAATTAGAGAGTTGAAACGTTGAAACGAAACCATGGCCCATATTCCAAAACCTAAACTCCAACTCAACTCGAACCCCAACTCTAAAATGAGTACGAAAATGTCAATGAAAACTTGTCTAATTGACGTTTTCGTACTCGAGAGATGAGCAAACAAATGCAAAAACTTCAATTTATCACAAGCTCCGATGGAGTTGAGTTGAGTTGGAGTTTTGGAATATGGGCTCATGTTTCTTACTGGTTACCAGGCTGGCTACTATCATCAGCATAATGCTGATCCGGCCAAAGGTAAAGCACAGACCTACCTGTGTACCTACAATATGTATGTTAGAAATGTTTAATTTGGTTGCGTTTTGGAACTCAGCATGCCATTCTGCGTAGGTGTAGCTAATTAAAATTCTTAAGGTAAAATGCCAGACATTCTCTGTTTTAAAATGAACGTAAAGCTCTGATTGTACCCAATTCCACTAGACACTATACATATAGTAAGGGGTTGCATGATAAGTAGGGTTTAATTTCGTTACTCCAATTATGATTTACCTCAGAAGTTTGTAGTTGACCTAAAACAAACGTAGGTCTCTTTTCAGAAGATAATGTTTATTGTATTTCAGGGTTTTTTTTTACGATTCGACAAATGCATACATAATAAATATGTTAACTTAAAATTATTTAAGAACTTAACTATTTATTTCTACTAAACCTAACTATGTATAAGTACCTACTTATGTATATACAAAAACAAAATACACTGATGCGGGCCATACACGTTCAAGTAATTTGATCAAGCAGGCTGGTTTTAACAAATTTATCAAATTGGTATGGTGTCTGTGGGAAAATTTGATAAACAATGAGTTGTCAACTGGTATGAAGTAATATGAAATTTCTATTTGATGAAACAGTTTGAACCGGCGTTATGCGTCGAAGTATTCCTCCGCATGGCTGTGATCCGGAACCCTGGCCAGAAGACTGAACTTTTCTTAACCACGGCTACTTACATAGTTACCTGAATAATATTCAATTTATGACCGTAACTTGAGATAGCTGTTTAGTGGCGTATACACGCGTCGGAAGGAAAAGGGATCAAAATAACATGTCAGAGGAAAGTTGGCTCCCTTAGGGGAATATGTGGGTTAGGTACACATAATAACGTATATTTCGTATGAATCTTGCTCACATTCGTAGTGATTTGTTAATTTAATGGGCCTTGTCTATCTTCGAGATGAAAAAGATAAAGTACCGCTTTCAAATTAAAGCTTGGAATCAGTTTATAACTTTTTATCATTTATAGTTTTGCGTTTGGCCACAATCTCACCTAATCGAAAGCGGTGATGTGGTCTACGATAGAGCACATTTGCATAGAAGTAACCCATTTATTCCCTGACATAAACTCCCCCAGCCAAAAGTGCCCAATTATTGTAGTTAAATGCATAAACTACAAAGATACCATATATGCAATGCTACTAATTAGAAGCTAAGCACTTAATCTATTTGATTGCCAATGTTAACTTTGGACATACGCCTTTCTGCCCCGTTGAAGATGCTCAGGTAGATAAACAGCTGGCGTTAGTAACGTCTTTTGTTTATTTTTATGCGGTTTTATTGAAGCCGTTGTTTGAGCATTACTTGATCCTATGCACAGGTCAAATATGGTCAATTTCCTCGATCATATTTTTTTAACTTTATCCCTAGAACACAAATCAATAAATTCGACTCTTCCTTGCGCCAATGATTCAGGACTTATTCATCGAAAAACCTGCCTACCGCAATATACTTCCCAGCTTTACCGTTAATCGTAATTTCCTTGAAGTTATAAAACTAAATGAGCTTGCAAATATGAAGGGGAGTCTGTAATGACTGTAATTGTATGCAAGTGATTTATTATAGTTGTAAAATTTACTTTTACTGTCGCAGCAATGAGTTTGGCCAATTGGCTCGGTGCGGCGAGGGTTGCAATGTATTCATAGAGGGTTGCAGTAGGACACCGACAGGTTGTAGCCACCCCTCGTGTCACGGCGGTACTTACCTCAGACCGTGCGTATCGAATGTTTGCTCAATACGCACACCGCTATATTTTATTCGACTGCCAATAAACCGTGCAATAATGATCATGGTTTTTGGTGTAATATCTCCCTAGGGTGGGAAATGTATTCTAACGTAATCTATCAGACGGAGATATTCATGTATTTCTGTCGAATGTCTGAAGCAATGATCTCGAAATAAATAGTATCGTTCACGGTAACATTGAACTCGGTATCGATCTGTGAATGTTTCTTTATTTGCTGTTAGTTCGGTTATGGCTGACGGCCACGCGATGTTTCAGATAGTTTACTTTAGCCTTTTTAATTTTGACCAAAAAGAACATTTCTTGACGTAATTGCGTGCTGGGTAACACTTGATTAAACATTCAAATTCGCAAATATTAGCCATTCGAATTAATAATACTAGCAGCATTATCCAGACACCATTCGTATTGCGTAGCACAATCATCAGACAAACTTGATCCCTTTATGATGTCATCCACAAGGGTCTTAAAGATAGGGTCTAGTGTGAATGGGCGTCCAATGGCCCAGTGTGGATGTCAAGGTGCAGGAAGCGGCCAGTGTGTACATGTGCTAACAGCGGCCTGTACACACGTGCGGTCTTATCTCTCGTGCTGTGTGCTCAGGATTAGACGCACGCCGTCCGCCGCCCACTGTCAAGTTCAAAATGTCAAAGACACGCCGAATTTATCGAAGGTTACGCCATGCGCCATGCCGACATAGTTTGGGTTTTCGCTTGCTTGCTGGGGAGTTCGTTGCGTTTGCTTATATCATCCTGTGTCGTTATAAAGATATTAACTCTATACGATCAAAAGTGCTTATTCTTTACTTTATGTATAGTAGCTTTTGCCCGCGGCCAAATTTTTATGCAAAACCAGTGTCCCTTTGTACCAAAATTCATCGAAATAGCTTTAGCAATTTAGGCGAAAAAAGGCACAGATTTATAATATTAGTTATTAGGATTCTTTTTTGCATTAAATTTGTTAAAAGTGTAACAATTTAAACTCTATGATCATTTGCGTAACGTTATCAATCACCTGAGTTCCGTTTACTTTACGAACTAATAATATTGCTAATCATAACACAGGATAATGGCGCCGCAATAGTACGTGATGATGAAATGACTTTATGAGTTACATGCACGGTGGTAGGGTCTACAAAAGAGATAGGCGCTGGTAAATTTAATTGACTTTTAATAAATGTTTAGCTTGTGCACAGCTGTCAAGAATTCAAAATTATCCTTCTGACTGTGGTTTAATTTTGTAAAGTCGACCAAAACATCGTTTTTTTTAAAGTGAGATTGTGATCAAATACGAACGTCAAATAATACAAAATTATCTAGAGTTGATATGATATTAAACACCATGCCTACTATTATTGAGTCTGTAAACCTGCCTCTTTTGTAGACCGTACAATACCTCATACTATTAGCATAGTATAGGTTAATTCATAGTTTCTTTATCGTGTGTGCATTGTGTATACTTGAGTGTTTATATTGCGGCAGGCTTTACTCTCGATAATCCTGTACTTACGAACAGTGGCTCGCGAATTATGTGCGTCTAGCTCGCTGGCCAATTAACAACACAAGATAATTAATGTTTTGGGGGCTGGAGTTAATTCTTTCCTATTATTCCTATAATAGAGAAGAATTACTGGAGTCACAGAATATGCAATAGCGCTGACGAATAAATATTGTGTGTGAATTTCGTCGAATTCCGAAATTGAATAAATAATTATGAGAAAAGGAAAGAAAGAAAAAGTATTTATGGTCACGGAACTGACACGCATAAAAATTATGAACTTTATATAAAACTATCTTTTGCCCGCGACTTCGTACGGGCATATCCCGTTTCTTTCTGTTCCTGTAGGAATTTCTCGTTTCCGTATCCGTAGCTTTAGTATAGATAGATATAGTATAGATTCTATACTGAAAGTAGAGCTTCAGTGAATAGATCAGTGAATAGATCCGATTAGATGCCTATACCTTAGTGCTGGACCTGTTCAAGTTTCTAAAGTTAATAATTTCGAGGTTGCTACACAATTTATCGGCTGCTCGCATTCTTTTAAAATATTACCATGATTTGTAGATAACTTCAGTAACATATCAATATCGATGTCCGTACCTAGATGCATGTTTACAAATGCTATCAACAGCTTAGACTTAGGTATCTAATCCATATTCTAACACTGAACACTACTGGTTCTGTAACCCACCGGATGTTTTTTGCAGTCATTTGAGTGTGGGTATATATATTTATATTGTTGCAAAGGGTACGTGAAGGACACTCCTATCAGAATTTCAAATAAGGCGTTACAATTGTCGGGAAACACACTTAAAGTGAATTATGAATGGCCTGTAACAGACAAGATTATTATACCGTGTGGCGCCGCGATTTGATTATATTATGGAGGCAATAAATTACAGTATAATAATCTACACTATTTAGACTTGAAATAGCCTTGATACTTTTAAATATGTACCTACATCTGTGTTATTTTCTAACATCACCTGTCGCGGGTGTCCAGTGGATGTGAAAAGCACAGTACTGGTCGCAGGGGCCGTTCTTCAGTTGAAAAGAAGATGATGAATCAATAATCTGCCTAGCTTTTTCCCAACTACATGAAATGTATGTCGCAGCCGAATAGCTTAATCAGCCGTTTCATTAAAAGCCATTTTATTATTACATTTCATTGAACTGCGTCGTTTAATCAGAGACTTAGGTGACATCAAACGATATTGAACAAAAGATATTATGTCACTTAGTTCGCTGAAAAATCGGCGCATTTAAATGAAAAGGCTAGGCCACCAATTAAGCGGCTGATTAAGCTAATCGGCTGCGACATGTATATTGGGTCGGCTTCCAGTCTTATCAGATGCTGAGTTCCAGTATTTTGCATAAAAGTTTCTAAAAGTTGATTCTGTGTTGAGATGTAAACTGTAGGTCCTGTAATCATCATATCAGCCGAAAGACGTCCACTGCTGGACATAGGCCTCCCCCAAGTGTCACCACAACAACCGGTCCTGTGCGTCTCGCATCCATCGGTTACCAGCGACCCTAACTAGGTCATCGGTCCACGTTGTGGGAGGCCTTCCAACGCTACGTCTTCCGGTACGCGGTCGCCACTCCAGAACTTTTCGGCCCCATCGACCATCTATAGGTACCTAATGATTGACTTAAATTAACTTTCGAGTCATATAAGGACCATTAAATTAGACTTGAAGTAAGCTTTTCAGAATAGCACAAAATATAGGTATAAAATTCCACATATAGTTCGTATATTAAAGTCAATTTACGAAAGTTCTGAGAAGACAAGATCAATGAACGATAAATTCGAAAATTATTCGGTAAGTGACATCATGGCAAGAAGTTTTCGCTGAATCTTTGTATGCTGATATCTAACAGTGTTTGAATAAAATCATGTAAACATTTTCTGATGACATTGTTCTGGTGTACCTAACAGAGATTTATATTGTAGACGTATGTTGCTCCGACTTCAAATAAATTGCGATAGGAAGATGATGATTATGCAGGTGTCTTGATAGGGATAAACAAGGAAAGCTATGCTATGCTGAGCTTCTATGGTTCAATATGCAAAACGTTGAATCTCACAACTACTCACCTTATGGATCTAGTCACAAGACAACCGTGCAATCTGAATTAACATCTATGGTGCTAACTGTCTTTCCTTTTTCTTTCTTCTTTCGCGACTTGCCTGGCCTTCACCAGGAGATTGGTTCACCGAGGAAGACTTTCCAACGTCGCGTCTCCTAGTACGCGGTACCACCAGAACTTTACGACCCCATCGGCTATCTGTTCTGCCATTTCTTTACATTATTCTCACACGTAGAAGCAACAAGGATAATATAACCAGGATTATTATAAATCATAAAATGGTTTAAAAGAGTGTCCGTGGAGTTTCTTGCACGTTCTTCTCCATGGAGATCTACGCTTTGGAACGTGCAAATAGCTTCATGTTTTTGACCGACTGACTCTGATAATTCAAAAGTACCTGTTAATGGCAAAGACTAGTTAATGGTTTATTTGAAATAAATGCTTTGACTTTGACTTTGGCCCTCTTCCACTAACAACTAATTTGACAGAGAGTAAATGTCAGTATAATTCCTAGTAGGTCGGTACATCTATGTCAAAATATTGTACGGAGATCCTCTTGCACCTACAAAGTGTCCGTTTGTTCGGATAGGGCACGGCGCGCGGCGCACGGTGCAGCGTGCCCCGGTGGCGCAGCGGGCGCGGGCAGCAGCGCGTGTCGCCCACCTGTCAGCGCACCGGTTCGGTTCCCGGCCACCCCTCGACCGCTGCCGCCTTATTAACTGAATTTATATTCCAAAATCCCGCGTGTTTTTGTACTAAATTAGCTCAGAATTTTTGTGTTTTGGATCAATAACTATAGGAGTAATTTTATTTATCTTTAAAATGTTTCGACATGGGTACAGCCTGAATTAGTATTAAATAGATTATGGTTTTACACACAAAAAAGCTTGGCATTACTTTATTTGTACCTTCTATTCTTCGTCGTTCTTTCAAATCAATTTTGAAAACTCCTTTTTTTCAATTAATCACAACGGACGAAATCTAGGTTCTTGGCGCTGTAATTTAATTAATTTGCATTTTAGTTAGCAAAATTGAAAAGATGAATCTCATATTGCCACAAACATTAATTGTGCTACTAGGTAAATCAAAATAGGCATTCGACTAATGCGGCCGGTCGGTCTATCGTATGATTTCCTAGAATTTTGACTAGACATTATTTTGCCAAGTCCACCAATTATTCGTACGTGTCAGGTAATATTTGAAACAAGTATTTACACACAGGTGTGGGTCATGATTTCGCTTAACGTGAGAAATATCATCGTATGATGTGGTGTGACATCATACGATGTTTTCTGCTGATGAAGACATCACGAGATTGTCTCTTTCGTAATGAGTTATTTATGTGCTACATTAAACATTAGGTATTGATTTTTTTGTTGTGTTACTTTTATTTATTTATGTACACACAATAAACTTAAAAAATAAAAACTTTTTTTTATTATTTTAGTGTAGTAGTGTCGGTTTGTTATTTTATTACTGACAGGCTATTTTTTTTATGGATGGGAAATCGTCAAATGACTCCTACCGCTCTGGGTGGAGCGGCAGGGAGTGTCAGACTCTTACTGACTAAAAACCCATCCGTGCTCCTCGTAAGTCTCTCGAACAAAATCCGCGACCCTATTACAGATAGGCTTGCATTGACTACAATCTCGCCTGATGTAAAACGATGATGTGAGGGTAATCAGGGAATTCCACTTCTATAGCTGTGCACACAAAGTTCTATTTGGCCCACTCAACTCTGTGGATCAAATCTTTCGTCAAAAGAAGAAGAAAGAATGAATGTTCTTTGTTCAGATAGGTACTATCTCTGCATGGGCTTCATATGATCTGACCAACTGACTGATCTGATCATTTATTAGACGGTAGATGACTGGGCACGGACACAACTCGATAGGACAGGATCATTTACCAAAAACTTGTTCTGAAATTCAGTTCTGTATTGCTCGACCCAGTTCTAACTTACTTGGATTGCTCTATCCGGACAATAGCTGTCGATAAGCTTGATATAGTGTTGATCGAGTACCGCGACCACTTACGTTATTATATCATTAGGTTGATTCAACTTTATTTATATTCCAGGCAGTTGGCAAAGTCACGAGCGTAAATATGTGTTTGATGAAAATTTAGTGTAACGTGTATTATAATTTTCGAAACAACACTGATTATAATATAGGTCTTTACACAAAGTGATAAATCGTTATTTCACGAGAAAAGAAATTCCAATTTTGATTATTATTTTTACTTAGGTATTTAATAAATGCTTGGGTTATGAGGTCCGAATGCGCGTCTCTTTTTCTGATCTGAACACTTTGTCTGACCAGAGGGCTGGTTCGGTCTTTGCCTAACTATAGCCATACAACGTGGCCAGTCTTCTGGGCACGTTTCCGTATGACTTCGAGGAGTACTTCGAGGCCCGGTATCTACAAATGTCTATTGTTACCCCATCGGTCCTACGGATATTATGTTGAACTTACTTAAACCCTACGTTACAAAATAGACAATAGATCGCGTAGACTTACCTAGATCAATAAATACCAAACTAAATGTCAAGGCTGTTTCGGGCTTAGTTATAAAAGAGTTATTTATCAAGGTTTAGTGGTGTAGCGTGGCTGACAATAATGCTAAACTATAAGTAGCTGACTGACTTTATAAAAGAGAAAATAAATTGGTAATTATAATATGACGTCACAGTCATTGTCAGAATTTAATGCGAGACATATCACATTGCATTCGTATGGAACCTCCTATGTGTGAAAAAAAAATCAATTTGTCATTACACTGTCTTCTCTATTTGTCAAGGTCAAGGGGGATTATGTGTTGGAGTTGCACAATTTAGTTCCACCAGACCCGTTCCCTCACTGGACAAGAATACGTAACGTTGCGCGGTGGTCATCCTACGCACAATACGTTGTTGATTTAGAATATACTGCCGGAGGTTTCCTGATAGCTATAACCTGTTGGTCTTAAGTCACCCTAGCCAGTCAGCCTAGTCCTTAAAAAGGTTACTTCTAGGCAAGTGCTACATCGTCGACCACATTATTGTTTACCATGAGCTAGTCTATCATAAATAAAACGGCCAAGTGCGAGTCGGACTCGCGCACAGAGGGTTCCGTACCATTATCTATAATAAAACGACAAAAAATCACGTTTGTTGTATGGGAGCCCCACTTAAACATTTCTTTTATTTTGTTTTTAGTATTCGTTGTTATAGCGGCAACAGAAATGCATCATCTGTGAAAATTTAAACTGTCTAGCTATCACGGTTCATGATCTACAGCCTGGTGATAGATAGACGGACAGTGGAGTCTTAGTAATAGGGGCCCGTTTTTACCCTTTGGGTACGGAACCCTAATAACAAAATTCTTTCGTCGTGTAAGTCGAGCTGTAAGGACAAGGTGCAGCGCACGCGCCACCGTCTGACATATGTCGCAGCTCGCCGCTAGCCCTCGTACAACACAGCTCACTGAGCCTCCGTGTGTGTAGCGGTTATTGTAAGCTGGCCTAATTAGGGTTTTACGGTGAATGACTCAGCTAAACGATAATTTTAAGTAAACTGTTACTAAAATATCGCGTTGTCATTCGTTTTTTGAGGAAGTTGTACAATTATGTCTTATTTTTTCGGTATACCTTTTGAAGTTCGGTTTTTATAGATCCACTATACTCTTTAGTGTGATAACTTTTGTATTGATAATTAATTCGGCCGTTTGTCGTATTTCTCATAGAAAAACTGTCTGACTACCATATTTATTCCACAAATATAAGTTATCTGACTAATAAAATTCAAACATTTACTTAATATAGGTAAAATAACTCTAATGTATGCAAGTATTTATTATATCTTTGTTGATACAAAATGTAATCAGGGTGTCATACAGTAAGTTCCACTCCACTTGGTCGCAGTCACGAGCCAACGCTAATAATAATTTAAAAGACGCATGCCGACCACAAGTGTTCCAAGAAATGTCTTCAAAGGTGTCCCGTTTATTTCACCCCTTGTGTTTTGAGTTTTAACATAATTACTGGCATTATCCTGCCGGTATTGCCACCGGCCATATGGTCGTGTGCCAACAAGCTGGCAGGTTGTTAGCGCGTGCCGGCTCGCGTTACAAGAGCTTCAATTAATTAATCACCTTCCAATCCAGTGGTTATTAGTTGATAATTTATATTATCCGTAGGATTGGGTTTCAGTAATGTAAAGCGGGAAATTTATTAGACGGAAAAAACTTTTTTTTTATAATTGATATGCACGCGCTTGACCACTGTCTCACCTGATGGTAAGCGATGATGTGGTCGAAGAAGGAGCACGCTTGCCTGGACCTAACCTATTCACTCTTGACTTAAAGACTCCCAGGTTGTAGCTATCAGGAAACACAGACTCCGGCAGGGAATTCCACTCCTTAGCTGTACGCACAATGAATGTATTCCCAAAACGCTTTGTGCGTGTGGGTGGGATGTCCACCATGTACCGGTGGAGTATCGCCGTACGTCTTGTGGTCCGATGATTGAACGGGATAGGCGGAATCAAACTATACAATTCCGTTGCACACTCTCCAAAATGCAACCGTTAGAAAACCGACAGGCTTTATAAAGAAAGAAAGAAAAAATAATATTTATTTACCACATACATGCAACACGCACAGTACCTACATAGAAATAACAAAATAAAAAAAATAGTCATGCCAAAAACTTACCATGTCTCACGGCTGCACTAAAAGGGTCCATTTCAGCGTTATGTCAGACAGACAAGAACGCATAGGTAAAAGGTATACTTACATGATGTTATTTATTACTATTTTATGTTGTTAATATATATAATAGCCTATAGCCTTCCTCATGAATGTGGCAATCATAATACAAACTACTATGGAACTACCTTTCCAGAGCGCACAAGCGCTTCTCGCCATCAAACTAATAAGTTTGGCGAGTAAAATTGTAAAGAGACTACTGTAACCTATCTTTGAGAATAATAAAATAAAAGAGATTAGCGCGTTCAAACAAACAAACAAACTCTTCAGCTTTATTTAATTAGTATAGATTTGTATTGTTTAGCTTTTATTTATGGATGGGAAATCAACAAATGACTCCTTCTGTTCTGGGTGGAGCAGGAGACTCTTACTGACTAAAACCCATCCGTGCTCCTCCTAGTTCCCTTTGCGTTCCAGGGCCGGGTGACGATTTCGAAAAAAACCCTGGCAGGCTCTGGCCCTAACGGACCCCGTCTAGTTTTGTTTAGCTACAAAAACATGAAGCACGTTCCAAAGCGTAGATCTCTATGCAGAAGAACGTGCAAGAAACTCCATATTGGAAGCGAACCCCGAGAGCATTAAAATAAGGCCTTTAGGGAAAGTCGGCTTAGTGAATTAGTGTCTATGTCTTTGCCAATTAGCTTAATCAGCCGATTACTTTGTGTCCTAGCCTTTTCATTTAATTAGGCCGATTTTTCAGGGACCTAACTGACATCTTTTGTTCAAAATCGTTTAATGACTTGCCCCTGTCACTTATGTCGCTGATTAAATGGTGCGGTTCAATAAAAAGGTAACATAGTTGGCTGCGACATCTATAATACCTAGGTGCCTACAGTGCAGTCGAAATCGGTATGAGTCTACTCCATAGTGAGTATCGTTGATCTTCTAAAGAGCGTTTGTGTGTTAGACACCGAAATCCCATTTACCGTACAGCCGAATTCAAAGCATTCAATGTCGATTGGAGCGTTACAGTCATTGGTGTAGGTAAGTTCACTG
This sequence comes from Melanchra persicariae, assembly GCA_947386135.1. Taxonomy (NCBI): domain Eukaryota; kingdom Metazoa; phylum Arthropoda; class Insecta; order Lepidoptera; family Noctuidae; genus Melanchra; species Melanchra persicariae. The sequence goes on along the minus strand of OX376651.1, from coordinate 1,413,627 downwards.
TCTTCTAAATATATACAGCTATGAATGAAGTCAGTCCAGCTGCTAGTATTAATTTCTAATATTCTAAAAAAGAAAGATTGGTGGAAATCTTTAAAGGAATCTACTCGTACATGATATTTTTTTTTTTTTTTTTTTATTATTGATAGGCACGCGCTTGACCACTATCTCACCTGATGGTAAGCGACGATGTGGTCGAAGATGGAGCACGCTTGCCTAGAAGTAACCTATTCACTCTTGACTTAAAGACTCCCAGGTTGTAGCTATCAGGAAACAGACTCCGGCAGGGAATTCCACTCCTTAGCGGTTCGCACATTGAATGTATTCCCAAAACGCTTTGATAGAAATCTACAGTATAGCTGACGTCTCAACAATCCGAATTAAATTGAGAAATATTCGTTTCCTATGAGATAGAGCAAGTATATATTTGTACCAATGAAATCCAATATTACAACAGCTACTAAAACTTTCGTGCAAGGAATGAATCGTAAACGCATAACATCCTTTCAGTCACGCATGACCTTACAATTCCGTGGAAATCCTTCAGTCCTACGTGACTCTCCTCGATTCAATTAGGGCTCCATATTGCTAATCTTATCCATACCATCGAGTTAACGGCTGAAAATATCGTTTTTTTAATTAATTAGGACTATTGAACTGCAGTCTTAAACGTTCGTTCGTGGTCGAACACAATAACATGGCAGGTGATTAATTAACATAATTGATATTGTCTGCATACGGGACGGTTTCGACGTTTCCACGATTAAAGAGTTTACCTATCATGTTTAGTACAGTGGATCCCAACCTGTCTGTCGACCAGTGGTGGTCCGGAGGGTTCAAAATGTCCGTGAAAGTTGTAAATATGTGAGTTTACCTCTGCTGGTAATACTTTGATCCTATATGTAGTATACTCTAGGTGCATCGACCTCACATTTATTCAAGTTATTTTTTGTAATCGAAATATTGTAAAACAAACATTTACCTGTTTGAAAAGAGTAACTATGGAGTTTCTTGTCCATTCTTCTCCATAAGAATCTACTTTTGCGAACGGACAGTAGAGTCACTTTTTTGTTTATACATAGTATTTAAATGTAAATGATGACGTTCAAAAGTGCCGTTTAATGGCCTAATTGAAATAAACGTTTTGACTTTGACTTTGAAAGGTTAAAAATTTCAATCTTTTCACCTCAAAAATAATATTGCAACAAAACGGATTTCAAGTTTTTATCAATGCTCGTTACTTTTTGTTTCAAAGAATAGCTATGCTACAAGTTTATAATATCTTCATGATAAAGTTTATTTTCAGCTTAAAAAGTTTAATTTTATTCTGGATTTTTAGTCTCTGCTAGCAACAAGAAATAAATCAAACTGGTGCCGTGTCAAATAAAGATTTGGAACCCCTGGTTTAGTTGATTAATTTGCCTGGCTTCGTTAAATATGTGACGCGTTTTTAATTAAATGTTGAAAATCTTAATGTGTTGCTAATTACATTACGTGGCTACTAACTCGTCGGCTAATTTACTAATTTATCGCCGAGAGCGCTGATACGGCTATCGTTAGTTATATCTTTGTCACTTTTATTTATGTGAAAAAAGTGTACGTATGGTGTATATAGGTGACATTTTTTCATTTCTGTCAACCCCATGGGAAAGAGGCGTGAGTTTGTGTATCAGTATTTATAATTTGTCACATTATGGTTAGGTATATTAGATAGCATAGTCTGCCCCAATTTTCCAAATATACGTCAACACAAAAATTGTCTGGTAGAGATTTCAGCGATAAGAATGCAATTTAAAAAGAACATTTTCTTCATTATTTTATTTTGTGATTGATGTGAATATATAAAGCTAGGAGTTAGGCAACGTTGTTAGATATTTGAAACATCAAACGATTCTGTTCGTGTTGGTGTCCTTTTAATCTTCTCAAAAATATAGCAATTTCCTATAAAAACGTTCCATTACTCAGCCTAAGTGAAAGACTCCCTTACATTTGCGAATTCAGCGATGGAAAGTAACAAAACGACTATATCGTAATAATTAAAGTGCATTAAAACGTTATCGTCCGCATTACAACTACTAATGCCAATGGCAATTTCCGACTCATAAATTGCATTTGATGCAGCACGAAACTGCATTTCTCTCAAACCGAATTTTCCTTCTACCAAACATGTTCCTTACAACTTCGGTTATAAGGGCGATTGTTCTGTAGCAGGGTGGAAATGTAATGTGGCATTATCTGGTCGTTACTGTATCTAGTAGCGATGTACTATAAACTAGTGTGGGAGTAGAGGTGTTTACGATCGCCTGGAAAATACGTTTTACGACTTTCAGCCAGCCATGAGCGGAGTGGAGACGACAGTGGTGCCGAGTTCGGAGTGTAGCTGTATATGTTACCAGTGCACTATGGCATACGGTAATTAATGACGACATTGCATTTTCACATGTCTTCTGTAGGTAAATAATATATCTGAGACAAATCATACCAGCCAAAATAAATGATGCAGGACTTAATATGAATGTTACAACATATACTCACTTAACTCACCTTTTCCCATGGAGGTAGGCAGCAAGTACGGAACGCCACCTGCAAGAATGTTGCAAGTTTGAATAAATCTTATTTTTTTATGAAAAGTTCGTACCTACCGGTCTAATTTCAATAGATCACAGTCCCCCAAGGAATGAAAACGCAGTCAAAGGAGAATCTAGAGCACCGGAGCTTTGATCAGAAACCAACTTTATTATTTGCATTGATAAAGCACAAAGCCGTTTATTCCGATAGCTAAACAAATGCGTCAAACAGTTATGGAGCGTCCACAGCGACAGTTTACGAGGCAATCTGGAGCAGCTCTTTTTATGTGGACCGTATCTGTGACGGAGACGGAGGGGTAGACGGGCCGGCGGCGGGCTGGCGGCGCGACGGCGCCCGTGTCGGCTGACGGGGCTGCCGGCGTGTTTGACGGGCTGTGTTCACGGAGATGAAGTCTGTGTCATAGTTTTGCTACAATTCTAGCTACTATGATTCTAGGAATTCGTGTAGAAGTCTGAGATATAGCTTGGTCAGAAAAGGTCACTGAAGGATACAATTACGGAGCTCATTTTAAGTTGATAGGTATGTTATAGCACTGCAGCGTGACGTACGCCACAGCAAATACGTATGTGATGTACGTATACGTATATGTAATGTTTTTGAAAACGTCTTCTCTATATTACTTTTTTTTCTTTTGCTAGCTTAGTTTGAGTCCCACTGCTGGGCAAAGGTATCTTCTGTCTCTTTCCATGCTTTTCTATCCTGAGCGATCACTATTAATATGTTTCAGAAGCTGAAGCTGTTAACCGATTGATATGTACTATCTACAGTACCTTCAATACTTGTATTTCAACAATCCAACAATTCATAGCCGTTTGAATCATAGATTGTTCTCTCTCTACCTAATTGAAAAAGTCTAGTTCCTCAGACTAATATTTCCTGGTCGACGTCGGCGTTTCCATGGCGTTTCCTTCAATTTATGACAGTTCCCGGTGATGGTAATAGTTTCTACTCTTAATGGACCGGAGACGTCACAAATGATTTATTTTCTATTATATTCGTTTATACTCCTATTTCCACCATTAACATTGTTTATGACTGACTTTTTGCTTACTGTATCGTTTTTTCAAAGGGGTCATAACATCCACTAGCTGAGGTTTCGGGTTATTTGCAGTTTGAAATCAAAGTCTAAAGTCATTTATTCAAATTAGGCTGAGTGCCAGCACTTTTTATACGGTCACGTTTACAAAGAAGACAGTCCCCCAAAACGCCCTGCCTGTCACGAAAAGTGGAAAAGATTTCATTGTGGTTTTTCTCCAACAAATTCCTAATGCTACAACACGGAGTCTGGTCTTGAACAGTTTTTGCCCGCGGCCCCGCCCCGCGATGAGGTCGGTTATCGCGTAAAAAGTAGCCCATTTCCTTTACCATATCTCAGGCTATAAATATCTGTCAAATTTCATGCAAATCCGTTCACCCGTTTTAGCGTGAAAGCCAAACAAACAATCTCACTGTCGCACCGATTAAAAAAAAATATTTTTTGTTGGAGAGGGTGGGGGGGTATACTTCCCAAATGGTCCCATTGAAATGTTATCAAACTCGGTTCAGTAGTTTGGTTTTTAAATCCAAATAGCTTTAAAAAATATGTGGAAAAATCATCCATATATACGAAATTGCGTATTTTTGCTTTCCTGTGGCTTTCCAGTGGTGTTGTTAGGTGTGAGGTACCACTAAAAAGTGAAAAATAAAAACTTTTTCACAAAAAAAAGAAACCGACTTCCCAAAAACACTACAAAGTTCAAAATAACTTTAATTTCGGAAGTCGGTGTTAAATAACAAAGAAGCAACCAAAAACACCGACTATCGAAATTAAAGTTATTTTGACCTTTGTAGTGTTTTTTGGAAGTCAGTTTCTTTTTTTTGTTTGTGAAAGTGTTTTTTACAATATTAGTTAGGAAGCTAGGATATAATAATTTATCTTTATTTCAGACAAATATGTCCATAAGTTTTTACAAAGATAGCGTTAGTAGGGTTGTTAGTAGTAGTACACACAAAATAGTTATGTTTATGACATGATTTGCCCTAACCCTAAAATATAAAACTTAATATTAGACGTAAATTAACTGTCAGAATGAGCATGTGAGCTGTATCTCTGCCTACTCCTCTAAGAAAAACGGGTGATATGTTATGTTATTTTGATTCGCTGTGAGACACAGGAGGCGTCGCAAATTGGAGCTTCTGTCTAGAGAGAGCCCTTGACACAATCTGCGGCGCACGGTTATTTCTACACGAATTAAGAGAGTCGTGTTCAAACGGAAAGTTTTTCAAAAAAACGTTTCTGTTACAAGATTATAGAACGGGAATGTTTTCAGGGCAGTCAAATTATATGGAAATATATACTTTTACTTGCAAATGTAATCTACCTATTTATTATTTTTGAGGTCGCCATGTTCTATTGAAGGAGATTGAAGGTAAATAATTTGGGTACCTAGCTTTGCTTGAAAATATCCTTGTGCTTTTTTTCTATTAGCTTAGGGTTTCAAAGAAAGTGTAATTAGAGGCGATAGTTAACATTATAGTACCTATGTTTTAAAACCTACTACTATTTTTTACTATCCAGTGACCCGGTTAAAGTTCTTGTTAAGCTTTATTTTCAGACACTATAACCTTCGCATATCACCCCTGATTTTCCATAAAAGGGGATAAGTAGTACCCTACGGTGGCCACTTCACAAGTGCCAGCGCCACTTCAAGCTACACGTGGCACTAATCTCTTTTGACACGACACGTGCTCACATGCTCTGGAATTATGATGTTAATATTAATGGTTGAATTGACATAAAATAGAGTCAATGGGAGAATGAAAAAAAAAGTTTTCAGAATATTACTAATTCCCACTTTTATACCGGGTTTTTTTTAGTGATATCTGTGGTTTGATTTAAACAGGCCAACTCATTGATCGCAATTAGCAGATGGCGAAACGCATACTTCACACTTTTCAACGACTAACACCACTACATTTATTTAATACGATACTAGTTTATGTCCGCGGTTTCGCTCTAGTTGGAGTAGCCTATTACCCTCTACAAGGTCCCATCTACCTCTGTACCCAAAATTCATCAAAATCAGTTCGGAAAAGGCGAGAAACAATATCACATTCACATTGTTATTTTTTTAATTTATTAATTTAAACCAACAATTACACACTATATATGGTTAACAATAGCTTATAATCTAGGTGTATCAGTGCGCTACCCCTAATCAAAGTTTCCGCCGCAATTTTGAGCGTTAATATATTATGATTAAAAGTCCAAAGCTAAAGCAATTAGGTGAAGCTTATCATAACTTTGTTACGAACACAAACAGCTAACTTTGCCTTTTCATAAAATTTCACTTACCGGGCGAACCGTTTTTGTTAGCGCAAAATTAATTAAATATTTGGAAGGTAAGACAATATAATCTGTTTTAATATTGCGTTGTACGACGCCGTGTTTGCCAGCTTTTAACCTGGGTGACTTTAAATTCAATGGCAATTTCTGAATATTATTTTTTTTATATATTTTTTTTGGAAATTGGGAATAATTATAAATAAGCGCTACTATACAACGTGTAACAGAATAAACGCAATACCTCTTAAGGGGTCATTGTACTCATCATTATGAACAACTTTTACTATGGGACAAATTCCAAAATAGCGAAAAAAATCAGCTGTTCGGTACATTTTGTCGAGTTAGCGCACATAAAATGTATGGGGCAGTCGATTTTTTTTTTGCTATGACCTCTGAGATATTGTGTTTATACTGTTACACGTTGTATAACTGTCTTCAGCAATGCAGGATTGTAGGGGCAGTATAGCTGTAGTCTTTGGCCTCTCAGAGATAGTTATTCATATTCACAAGTACCTCCTGAAAAATATCCTATGAACTTAAAGTCAATGTAGATCAGTCTGCCTCTACGAAAAATAAAACTCTTCGTAGGTCTGCCTTGAAGTTTCGGTCGAATTCTGTCCGTCTAATCAGATGTAGCTGAGTACCATTTTACATGGAACAACCACTTTTGCACCCCAAAGTCTTTCTAATCAAGTCTTCATCATGTTATAGTCAAAAGATTTGATAAAAAAACGTAACTTGGAGTTTAAAATCTCGTAGCCGTACGTAGCCTAGTTGTAGCCCGTAGCGAGCGCTACGCGGCGTAGCGCTACGAGGCGCTACGTGACCGGGTTATAGTGATAGATGGCCCTCAGCTGCGTCTACTATACCTGCGCTACCCAATTCTACCAGGAATTTGCTTAAATGCTAGCTTAGTATGTACGAAGCAGATTTATGGGCACTAAGGTAGTGAAATAATGTATGTAAAAGATAATTTTATTTTTATTTTACTGAGATTTTTATATTCTTAAACACGATTTTTCGATTCTTGTACTTGAAAATGGTTCAAATTCAAGTTGCAATATCATCTTGGCACAATTAATGTCAACGGCTTGTCAAATGCAGAGGAAATAAGAGACGTTTGTGCGTTTGTGATAGATTGCGACTGAAATGCGAATGTTCCTTGAAAACCAGGTTAGGTAAGAATGCTATTCAATTAATTGCTTTGAAACGGGTCTTAATGTGAAAATTATTCAGCCCATCAGCTATTAGTGAAATTACATTATAATACAACCCTCTCTTTCTGTGAACTTCAACCAATTACGTGGGGTGACGATGAACAGCTGATTGCTTTGACTGATGACTTCCTTCACGCTTCTGACACGATTGGCGTGGGCACCATGTTTATAACTACGACATGATGATCTGCCTAGCCTTTTCCCGACTATGTTGGGGTCGGCTCCCAGTCAAATCGGATTGAGCTGAATATCAGTGTTTTCCGTGGAGCGGCTGCCTACCAGACCTCCACAACCCATTAACTGGGTAACACGGTACTTTTTGGCAAGACTGGTGTCAGATATTTTGGTTTTTGACAATCCGTAATGACTGCCAAAGATCTACAAATGACAGCCGGGACCAACGGCTTACCTTGCTTTCCGAGGCACGGAGGAATCTCGGTATGTTATAACTACGACATAATATATTTCGGGTAATTTATTTTTTGACTAGCCGTAAGCCCGACGAGAAATAATCAACATGAGTTTGTGATGTATAGAGGAACTCTTGTACAAAAAAAATACGATTCTAAACCCAACGGATGTTGCGGAATTTGTTTGAAAGAGTTACCGTGGCCCTGGAACGCAAAAGGCATTTGGAGGAACTCGAATGGGTTTTAGACAGTAAGAGTCTGACACTCCCTTCCACTCCGCCCAGAGCGGGAGGAGTCATTTGATGATTTTCCATCCAAAAAATAAGACCCAACGTTTCAGATGCGCTGTCTGTCAGTAAATTAGGGATTATTTTTTTAGATTTTTATCGTGATCGTTAATTTAAGATATTTTTTTTGTAGTCTGACTTCGGTCCAAAAATGGATTAAACTCGGAGATTTATATCGTTGGATTAATATAATAACCTTCTAGTCAATATCACACAATAATTTTCTTGAAATATTCCTTATCAAACAAGGCCACGTAAACCTCATTATTCTTCTACTTGACTTAACAAAAACCACGTGTTTACCCAAATCGATACACCCGACGACGCTGCCTCCTGAATATTTTGGATTCTTCCATTCATATTGATTGTACGAATGTAGGCCACTACGAATTTATTAGGTCGTAAATATTCATTGCATATAGAAAAACAATAATGTATACTGATCTATCATTTCCCATAATACAAACTTTATGGCCACTGTCCTGAAGATTTTACAACCGAGGAGGGAGATATATGTGACGTTTATAAACATAATGTTGCACAGAGAAGATGCTAGCCTGTCGGTTTTCTATCGGTTGCATTTTGGAGAGTGTGCAACGGAATTGCATAGTTTGATTCCGCCTAGCCCGTTCCATCATCGGACCACAAGACGTACGGTGATGCACCACCGGTACATGGTGGACATCCCACTCACACGCACAAAGCGTTTTGGGAATACATTCATTGTGCGTACCGCTAAGGAGTGGAATTCCCTGCCGGAGTCTGTGTTTCCTGATAGCTACAACCTGGGAGTCTTTAAGTCAAGAGTGAATAGGTTACTTCTAGGCAAGCGTGCTCCATCTTCGACCACATCGTCGCTTACCATCAGGTGAGATAGTGGTCAAGCGCGTGCCGATCAATAATAAAAAAAAAAAAGAAAAAAAGCAAATAATTCGAAAAAACACGCCAACCTTGTCTAAAAATGAACTAAAAATGAAAAACAAGCATAGGACCCAAAAATTGAAAACTGAAAAACAACTTTTTTATTGTAGTCGGGGGTCTTAATCGTTTAAAGAAATGTTTCGTGAAACTCTCCCCCGACTGCAATAAAAAAGTTGTTTTTCAGTTTTCAATTTTTGAGTCCTATGCTAGTTTTTTATTTTTTAGTTCATTCATACATACATACCTTTTTTTGGGCAGTCGTATAAAAAAATGTAACTACAGTCATCATCTGCCTAGCATTTTTCCAA